>JASDDO010000019.1:701373272-711373272 GCA_030015575.1 Agapanthus africanus | reverse complement strand
ATGATGCATGTAAATTGGCTTTGTGTTAAGACTTAAACCATGGTTATGATAATGGTTAGGGTTTTAATTTATTCACTTATTTATTTATCCATTCTTTCTTGACAAATAAATAAAGGAAAAAAAAATGGTTTCTTTTTATCATGAAGCTTGTTGAAGCTTCATGAAGCTTTGACTAAAGTGACCATTTTATCTTCATCCTTAACCCTAACCATTCCCACTAACTATGGTCTATTCTCTACACCTAACCAAGGTTAGAAGATGATAAGTATTCATTTTAATTATTCTTTTTAACAACACTTATCATATTCTATCTTCTTCATCATTTTCTTCATCAAAGAAAAAGCTTGCTACCAACAATGGCATCTTGAGCTAAAGTGTGAGAAATCCAATTCTAAAGTGAACCCACCTCCTATTTCTTCACCCTCTACCTCTTGCCAAGTAGTATAGGGTGTTTTCTTCACAAGTTTTACAACTTGGTGAAGTTGGAGCTTGATCTTGTGTAACCTCGACGTAGATCATCTTCGGCATCGTAACAGACGACTTGTCCGCTCATTTCTCCGATGAAGCCGATGCTAGAGTCCGAGATCCGACTAGGACAGCGAGAGGACGTCTACGTGGAGCTAAGGAAGTGGAGAACCGGATCTACAAAGGTTGTAGCTTCTCACTTTTTGTTAAGATGTTAACTAGCTTAATGTTTCGCCTAAAATTCTAGTTAACGATCCGTATTAGGGTTTCTCGGCACCCATAAAATTTGAAATTGGTATGGTTGATGCCTTGTGAGACTTCATTAGCATGCCCAGGAACCCTACAGTGGTATCAGAGCCTAGCTAGAGCCTTAGGCGATGCTTAGACGATGTTTGAAACCCGATCGAACCCGAAACCCTATATTTTTCACGTTCTCTGGACTTTTTCTAAAAACTGGGTTTTTTCCAGACTAAAAATGCTTAAAAAATTCAGCAGGGAATTCTAAGAATTACGGTGCAAATTTTTCCAAGAGATCAGTTCAAAGAGCGGCGGAACCGCGGCAGGAGCCTGGCTTCTGCGGCGGTTCCGCGGCCATATGATGAGATCATCATTCTATTTTTGCACAGTAATTCCTACTTTATGATGCTGAGTTTTCTGGGAATTTTTAATTTGACTTAAGAGTTGAGTGTTCTGGGTTGTAATAGGAGTTCGTAGATTCGATCGGATTATCAAACTTTGTCTATGTGTTTTTTCGGATAATTTTAGAATATGTTAAAATGTTCGACCGGATGTAAATACCCAATCTTTCCCCTGCCCGGAAATTTCCAATTGTTGGACTTTTCCGTAGTTTAATGACGTTCTAAGTAGTGCAAGTAACGCGATGGTCCCTCTAGAAGACAACAAACCTTAACTCGATTATGTGACCGTCTTGAACTGCTCTTTGAACCTTAGCGTTTGGGGCAGTACGGCGTGCCACATGTGAGGCGTTGGCTTGACCCTTCTACGGCTGGACCGTTGGTACTGAGGCATGAAGTGAATGTCTTTGGACTTATTTCATGTGTTGAACGGTTTCGGGAAAACTTGGGTGTTCGAATGTTCGATCGGAAAGTTTAATATTTTCTATTTATCCGGAATAGGATACAATAATTGGAATTCACAAACAGTTATGAGATAGCTGAATGAATGTTATAAATCTAGCGGTTTAGTCTCACTTGAAATTGAAAAGAGTTTTCGATAATGGGACTAAAATGCGGGGTTTATAATTGTTAGGCATGTGATGTCTAAGTATTTCATTTGATTAGGCATGCGATGTCTAAAGAGGTTGCGGATTCCAACTGTTGTAGTTTTACACTTTCTTTTCTGTGACCGTAAGTGTAATATGTGATATCGCCGGTTTCGTTGCTATATGTCAACGACAATTGGGATGCGCATATTTACTTACGTTGATGACATGTGATGTTATGTGTTGCTGGATATGTTATATTGGATTGTCGTGTTTGAATAGCCGGGGGTTTTTATGTGAGATGTGGGTTTTTCATTTTCATTCATGTAAAAAACTTGTATGTAATATTCTTTTATTTGGGGCATTTCCAGGTTGCGGAAGTTGTCACCTTTTGTATATTATTTACTTTTCCGCATTAGGATAGACCCATGGAGGGGAGCACAAGTAACCGGGTTCTAGGGACCAGTGGGAGACCATCTCGAGGAGTCGAGTCCGGGTCTCCTAACCCTAGAATTGGTAGGGTTGCTTGCCGCTCTCGTAAGGGTCTAGGGGTGTGGGATTGGCTATTCATCACGACCGTGGAATCCGTGTTTTATACTGGCTCATATTGAAAACACGGACGTCCTAGTATATCCAATGTTTCATATGTTTCTTCTGCTGCGATATCTGTGATGTGATCATGTGATGTTCTGTGATAGATACAGTATATAGTATATATGATATATTATATAGACGTTACTTATGTTTTTCACCCGCACTAGCCCTGCCTTACTCTGTCGTTAGTTACCTAACCTAACGGTGCATGAGGGGACATCCAGGCGAATGCGGATGGCATAAGTGTACGTCGTATTTATCTGTGATGTTTAGGTGACTTAAATGATGGGACTTCATTAATGTGATTAATGAAATAAAAGAAACCTAAGATGTTGTAGAATCAAATTTTAAACAAAACAGGAAGCTACAGTTCTTGCTTTGCATAGCGGTATATATGATATACCCTGCACCTTATTCGATGAGGAAAGGACCGAGATCCCTTCACAGGGAGTGACTCCTTTAGCAATAACTGGCAGATGCTACACACTCGGTTGACTTTTGATTGCTTCTATAGTTTATGCTTTGCACAGTGATATATATGATATATCCCGCACCTCATTCGACGAGGAAAGGGCCGACGATCCCTTCACCGGGAGTGACCCCTTTAGCAAAACTAGAAAAGCCTCAAAATCACTCCATTTCAAAACTTCATTTGATTCTACAACGATATCAAGTTCATTACGCTCATGGTATTCAGAAAAACCTGCGTAGCCCTCCGTCAATTCAGATATGTAATATTCAGTATTCGTGCTACGGTTGTTTGGCATGCGTCAAGGCGTAGTGTACGGTAGCTGATTATTACTTATCTGTAGCATGAGATGCGATTGGATTAAGGTATTCGTACGGCGTTGTTTGGCATGCGTCAAGGGTTGTACGGGTGGGTTTAATTCGATCACGAATTGTACGGGTTGAACTTGACTAGCGGACTATGGGTTGTTTGGCATGCGTCAAGGTCATAGCACGCTAGGGGCAAAATATTATCGGGAATTTCAAGTGTTGAAATTTGCAATGAGATTGCATACCTTCTATGAGATAGTTGGATCCCGATACCCACTGCGAGTAAGAGTTACTCCTGGAAGAGTTTTACACATTGCAATTAGCTGATCAAGTAGGTGTCTAGAAAGGTGTCAACGGGGTTACGCCTCTGGGAAAACGAGGTTTACTTTAATTAGGTTCGTGCGAAAGCACGGGGGACCTCCCTCAAAGTACCGACACTGGCCTGGCTGAAAATTGGCGAACTTGTAGTATGTAATTAATCCCGGCTAGTATTTCGTTTTAGGGTTTGAAGGAAGATTTGATAAAAACCAGTGGGAGCCATCCTGATTAGATAAGATAATAACCAATCTGATCTTGCAAGAGCATACGCTAAAGTGTTTTCTTCTCTCTCTCTCCAGGTAGCGACCATGTCATGCCCTAATAAAGATAATAATATGGATGTATTGACTGAACCCGCATGTTATACTGTGCTGGGGAACGTTGGTTCCGTTCTTTCTTATAAGAGTTATAGGAATGAACAGGATATAGGGGAATACCAGGATTCCCATGCCACCCAATTGAAGGAAGTACATGATGATGCATTTTCTTCGGGTGTGTTCGTTACAGAGAACTGTTTCTCTATTTGCCCTACGTCCTAGGTATTAGATACCGGGTCAGGATCCCATATATGTAATCAGTTACATGGGCTTAGAAAAGGTAGAGAACTTGGAGAAGGTGATAAAGACATTAGAGTTGGAAATGGTGCAATTGTTGCAGCTAAGACTGTCGGGGAATATCACCTTGTATTACCAACTGGTAATACATTGGTTCTGAACGAATGCTATTACATGCCGAACCTGATATGCAACATTATATCGGTTTCTTTATTAAGTAAAGAGGGATATAATTTTGTATTACAGCATAATGTTATGAACATTTTCCGTAACCAAAAGTTGCTTGGATCAGACACGTTGTGCAATGGCATTTATGTTCTAAATCAATCAACAGTTCTGAGCATAACAAACACACACAAGAGGAAGAGTTCTGAACTGAACGAATCCTTCTTGTGGCATTGTAGACTGGGTCAAATCAATGCGACACGACTAGCAAAGTTGCATAAGGATGGATATTTAAATCCGTTTGAATTTTCATCTTATGACACTTGCCAGTCATGTCTCAAAGGCAAGATGACCAAAACTCCGTTTACAGGACACGGAGAAAGTGTTACCGTACTCTTGGGACTTATACATAGTGATGTATGCGGTCCCATGTCTACACATGCCAGGGATGGTTTTTCGTACTTCATTACATTCACTGACGATCTCTCTAGATTCGGATATGTGTTCCTGATGAAACACAAATCAGAATCTTTTGAGAAATTTAGAGAATATAAACATGAAGTCGAGAACCAAACCGGAAAAAGTATTAAAATCCTTCGATATGATTGAGGAGGTGAATACTTGAGCAATGAATTCCTGGACTTCCTAAAAGAGAATGGGATTCTCTCTCAGCTGACTCCTCCATATACACCCAGCACAACGGTATATCTGAACAGAGAAACCGCACCCTATTAGATATGGTGCGCTCAATGATGAGTACAGCTGAGTTACCTATTTCCTTCTGGGGATATGCGCTTGAGACAGCCATGGACCTATTGAATAGAGTTCCTACCAAATCAGTGCCTACCACTCCATATGGGATATGGAAAGGGAAGAGACCACATCTTAATTATATTAAGATATGGGGTTGTCCAGCCTATGTCAAAAGACAAAATCCGGACAAACTCGAGGCAAGATCAGTCTTATGTAAGTTTATAGGATATCCAAAAAATTCACAAGGGTATATCTTCTACCATCCCGAGGAACAAAAAGTGTTTGTTTCTCGACATGCCACTTTCTTAGAAAAAAGTTTTCTTATGAAACAGATAAGTGGCATTGAGGTAGAACTGGAAGAGGTTCCAGCGACACAAACTATAACAGAAGACTTGGTAGAACCAGATGATTCAGTAGCACCCGACGAACCCCAGCCTCTCCGCGGATCTAGTAGGGTTCCTCGCCAACCTGAGAGATACTACGGTTTTCTCATGGATGGTGGGAGCGAGGATTGCATCATGGAGGATGATGACCCAACTAGCTTCGAGCAGGCCATCACGAGTAGGGACTCAGTGAAATGGCTGGATGCAATGCGGTCCGAGATGGAATCCATGTACACCAACAAAGTATGGACTTTGGAAGTTGCTCCTGAAGGGGTAAAACCCATTGGGAGCAAATGGATCTTCAAGAAAAAACTTGGTGTAGATGGGAAAGTGGAGAGTTTCAAAGCTAGACTTATTGCAAAGGGTTTTCGTCAAAGACCAGGTGTGGACTATGACGAAAACTTTTCTCCAGTGGCTATGCTTAAATCCATCCGGATCATGCTTGCCATCGCTGCATATCATGACTACGAAATCTGGCAAATGGATATTAAGACCGCCTTTCTAAATGGTGATTTAGAAGAGTGCGTGTACATGACTCAGCCAGAGGGCTTCATAGACAGTGGGAGCAGCGGGAAGGTGTGCAAGCTGCTTAAATCCATTTATGGATTAAAGCAAGCATCGCGGAGTTGGAACATCTGCTTTGACGTCGTTATCAAATAGTTTGATTTCGTCAAAAACCCAGATGAACCTTGTATCTACAAGAAGGTAGCAGAGAGTAAGGTTGTCTTCCTCGTAATGTACGTGGACGACATACTCTTGATAGGAAATGATATTCCTATGCTGCAATCGGTCAAGCTCTTCTTATCATAAAGATTCTCAATGAAAGATCTTGGTGATGCCTCCTGCATATTGGGAATTAGGATCTGTAGAGATAGATCCAAACAGATATTGGGATTGTCCCAATCCAGGTACATTGACACCATACTAAAGAGGTTTAGTATGGAAGAATCCAAGCTTGGGAACTTGCCCACGATCTCTGGAGTCACTCTCTCCAAAGAGATGTCTCCCAAGACTGATTTGGAGAGAGCTCGCATGCAAGGGATACCCTATGCTTCGGCTGTAGGCTCTATCATGTACGCGATGCTATGTACCAGACCCGATGTTGCATACTCACTAAGTGTAGTGAGCAGGTATCAAGCTGATCCTGGAGAGAGTCACTGGACAGCTGTGAAGAGCATTCTCAAGTACTTACGAAGGACTAAAGAGATGCTCTTGGTGTATGGTAACGGAGAACTCCAAGTTGAGTCCTTTACCGATTCGAGCTTCCAGAGTGATAAGGACGACTCTAAGTCAAAGTCGGGATTTGTCTTTACCCTTTACGGAGGGGCGGTTAGCTGGAAGAGTTCCAAGCAGGAAACCGTGGCAGACTCGACGATGGAGGCTGAATACATCGCTGCCAACGATGCTGCTAAAGAGGCTGTCTGGATCAAGAAGTTCATTACTGAACTTGGAGTAGTTCCATCCATTGAGCATCCAATACCTTTGTATTGCGATAACAATGGAGCGGTGGCTTTGGCCAAGGAACCCAGGTCCCATTAGCGATCCAGGCATATTCTGAGGCGGTATCACCTGATCCGGGAGATAGTTGATCGCCGGGAGATCGAGGTCAGGAGGGTTGACACGAAGAACAACACGGCGGATCCACTCACGAAAGCCATTCCCCAGATACAGTTTGAGAGACTCTTCGGGATGCTCGGAATGCGATACTACAGCAGCTGGCCCTAGTGCAAGTGGGAGATTGTTAGTTGTATGTATGCCCTAGAGGCCAGTATTGTACAGATGATGTATATTATATTGGATGCTTGGACATATATAGAGATGACTTTCTTGCTCGATATGATAGTTTGCTATCTGGTTGCTCTTTATCTTAACATTTATACTAGTCTCTTTAAACTGTCTTATAGTTACATGTTGGTAAAGCCCTTAGGATGTGTACTTGAGTACCTGGACTATGATGCAGATCATACTAGTGGGGATATGGTAGTCCATAAGTACATCCTTCAAGGTCCCTAGTCGTGGGTGTATCGAGACGGGGCATCGATATACCAGTGTAGACTAGCGTATATGCTTATCGACCCATGAGATGGGCGATGGATGATCCCATATCCATTGGTGTTTGACATCAGAGATGGTATACGGGTGCTCAGTGGAGACTGGGTACACTGGACGGACTCGCCGAGAACTCCCAGATGGTATTATACCTCACGTCAGATGGCAGTTCTCAGGTGACACTTGTACAGTTTAGTCTGTAGACCCGAGATCGTCATAGAGTCTTGTGTGATTCCCACTGTGCTTTGACCTCCACCTTACCACGTCCTTGAGGGCATGCAAAACGGTGGTCTTTGGGTACAGTCCCGAGTCATATGGAGGCAATGAGCGATAGGAGGGGTTTCGTCTCTCCCGGTATTGGGGGTTGATGTTGCGCTGTGCTCGATTGGCCGTAACAGGGAAGTCCCTGGCCAGGGCTGATCAGAGATATTCTGGTAAGGGTTACCAGTAGTTTCTCGACCCGTTAAGAGCCTCACATCGGCACGACTTATCGGTTACTGGGGTCTGACGTTTACCACCCCTAGACTTGATATGCGACATATCAGACGAACAGACCGGACTGTACAGTAAGTGTTACTGGTTGGATTCACAGGAGTGTGAGCGGGCTAGCTTGTCGATCTTCTGATCGCTCAATACCCGGATGGCCGTTACGTTTAGCAGACCGCTTGCGGCTTGTGGGTGCTTGATATGATCATCATCTGCAGCCGGCGTATTGACGAGTCTTTAGAGTCCTACACAGAGGTTTCCTGGCTCAAGCGAAACGAAATAGGAGCGCATATGAGATATGTGCTGGACCGAGAATAATGCGTGTATGTGATACCGTATTCCATTCTCGCGATGAATGTATCGATTGGTTATATGCGATATAACCTAGATATCGAATCAAGGATTGATTCGATAAGCCGATATATAGGATACTAGTCGGTTATATGCGATATGACCGGATTGTTAAATCAAGTGTTGATTTAATGATTTAATGTATAATTATATATTTGATATATTACTTTGCATTAACTAGTACTGGTTCACTTTAAATGGATTTTCTCACTTGATGTGCAAGTTGTATATGTGATATACTTTTGTGCACTACATTGTGTCATGTTTGATGATGCATGTAAATTGGCTTTGTGTTAAGACTTAAACCATGGTTATGATAATGGTTAGGGTTTTGATTTATTCACTTATTTATTTATCCATTCTTTCTTGACAAATAAATAAAGGAAAACAAAATGGTTTCTTTTTATCATGAAGCTTGTTGAAGCTTCATGAAGCTTTGACTAAAGTGACCATTTTGTCTTCATCCTTAACCCTAACCATTCCCACTAACTATGGTCTATTCTCTACACCTAACCAAGGTTAGAAGATGATAAGTATTCATTTTAATTATTCTTTTTAACAACACTTATCATATTCTATCATCTTCATCATCTTCTTCTTCAAAGAAAAACCTTGCTACCAACAATGGCATCTTGAGCAAAAGTGTGAGAAATCCAATTCTAAAGTGAACCCACCTCCTATTTCTTTACCCTCTACCTCTTGCCAAGTAGTATAGGGTGTTTTCTTCACAAGTTTCACAACTTGGTGAAGTTGGAGCTTGATCTTGTGTAACCTCGACGTAGATCATCTTCGGCATCGTAGCCGATAACTTGTCCGCTCATTTCTCCGATGAAGCCGATGCTAGAGTCCGACATCCGACAAGGAAAGCGAGAGGACGTCTACGTGGAGCTAAGGAAGTGGAGAACCAGATCTACAAAGGTTGTAGCTTCTCACTTTTAGTTAAGATGTTAACTAGCTTAATGTTTCGCCTAAAATTCTAGTTAACGATCCGTATTAGGGTTTCTCGGTACCCATAAAATTTGAAATTGGTATGGTTGATGCCTTGTGAGACTTCATTAGCGTTCCCAGGAACCCTACATTCTTATCATGTTAGTAATTGCTTTTATTTAAAACTTATAACACTCTATACTTTCACTGGTTTGATTTCTGGGTTTTCGGTTCACTTAGTCGCGTTACGCCTGTAGACGTTACGTGGTTAAGTGCCGGTCATGGGCCAAACTTTGGGTCGTGACAAAGTTGGTATCAGAGCGTAGGTTTTACCTTTCGGATTGTAGGATGACCCTGGTATGATGGAGTAGGTAGCTGCAGCAGGGTAGCGTAGCGAGTGTATGTTCCGCGGCATACTCACGACACGGTACTCCGCCTACATGACCTTAGGACTTGTTGACGTAAATTCCTTCTTGAGTATATACATTCTTGCGATTCGATTTCCGTATCCTTATCGAATCCTATTGTTCCTGATAGCCAATATGCCGCCAGAGACTACGAGGGCGCAGAGAGCGGCCGCGAGGGCTGAGATTCGAGTTGACTCATCCGAGATGAGGACTGATCCGGGTAGTACACCGGTTGTGCCCGAGCAGGCTGTTCCTGCCGTGACAGATCAGACTGCTATGTTAGGGGCTGGTGTGCAGGAGAGACGCCAGACGATGGGATCCAGTATGCAGGAGATGCGCCAGATGATGGGATCTCTAGTTGAGACACTTCGAGCGCAGCGACCAGAGGTAGTTCCACCCGTTGCGGAGACAGCGGTGGTACCTACAGTTCAGGCAGTTGCACCTGCGACTACAGAGGTTATTACAGTATCGCTGTCAGAGTTTATGAGGCTGAAGCCTCCGGTCTTCACAGGCACCGATGTGGCTGAGGATCCACAGTCTTTCATTGATAGGATGGCGCGGATATGTCGTTCACTTAGATGCGCAGATGCGAGATGGGTTGAGTTCGCGAGCTTTCGCTTGGAAGGTCTTGCGCAGAAATGGTGCGAATCAGTCGAGAAGGGTAGAGCAGCAGGTCTTCCTCCTATGACCTGGACAGAGTTCGTGGCGCTATTCCTTGCCCGCTTTCTTCACCTGAGTGTCAGAGATGCTAGAGCACGCAGGTTCAAGTCCTTAAGCCAGACGCCAGAGATGTCAGTGGCAGAGTACGATGTGCTCTTCACCGAGCTATCCGTTTATGCTCCGTATCTAGTGGCTACTGAGGAGTTGCATGTCAAGAGATTTGTCCGAGGCTTGCTTACACCACTATTCCTTGCTATCAGCGCGCAGCATTACGAGACATACGCAGCAGCAGTAGATGCAGTATTATTAGTTGAGGAGCGCCTTGCTGAGACTTCGGCAGTTCCAGGACCGAAGAGAGTTTGTGCAGATACGTTAGTGCAGAGACGGCCTTTCCGACGTCGCGACAGACACCTTGCAGGTGGCAGAGAATCGAGACGAGGCCGATTATTTAGCTCCTATTCCCAGGAGGGTCAGCGACCGTCATCGGGATGTTACCGTTGCGGGAGTTCTTATCATCGTGTGCGAGATTGTCCTGAGGTACCCCGGAGTGGGGCAGCAGCACCGCATGTTACATTACCACCTTCACCACCCCAGACGGCATTGCCGATAGTACCTACTGTTACTCCGCGTCAGACGCATACACAGAGAGGTCGTGGTCGCGAAGGATTTGTTCATAGAAGACGAGGTGGCCGAGGTAGAGGGCAGCCAGCGGCCGGCAGGTGACAGTTAGTTGCAGGTGGAGGACAGGCACGAGTTTTTGCTTTGACGCATCAAGACGCGCAGGCGTCCAATGCGGTGGTCTCAGGTATCCTTCCTGTATGTTCGGTTGATGCATACGTGTTATTCGATCCCGGATCCACGCACTCGTACGTATCCACACACTTTGTGCCGAGTTTGGGTAGAGAGTCCGGCTTGCTTGACCAGCCGCTTGTTGTGACTACTCCTGTGGGAGAGTCGTTTGTTGCTAGGCACGTGTTCCAATCCTGTACCGTCCGTATTGGCGAGAGAGAGTTGCCGGTCGATTTGATCCTTCTTGAGATGCTGGAATTCGACGTTCTTTTGGGCATGGATTGGTTAGCCACGTGCTATGCTTCTGTTGACTGTCGCGAGAAGACAGTTCGATTCTGTTTTCCCGGCGAGTCAGTTGTTGTTGTGTTGGGGGACCGTGGTGCCACCCCTCACAGTGTGATTTCTTCTTTTCGCGCTGGACAGCTTTTGCGGAAGGGATGTTGGGGACTTCTCGCATATGTTTGCAATATTAGAGCTACAGATGTTCCTCTGGATCAGGTTCCGGTTGTTAGCAAGTTCCCTGATGTGTTCCCTGACGAGCTTCCTGGGCTACCGCCCGAGCGCGATATTTCTTTCTGCATTGACTTGGTTCCTGGCACGGGGCCTATTTCTGTACCGCCTTATCGGATGGCCCCAGCGGAACTTAGAGAATTGAAGGGTCAGTTGCAGGATCTGCTGGATAAGGGACTTATTCGACCCAGTGTTTCTCCTTGGGGTGCACCAGTCCTGTTCGTCAAGAAGAAGGACGGCAGTTTGCGTTTGTGTATTGACCACCGCCAGCTGAACAGGGTGACAGTGCGGAACAGATATCCTTTGCCACGCATCGACGATTTGTTCGACCAGCTTTAGGGGGTAGGATACTTTTCGATGATCGATTTGCGATCAGTCTACCATCGGCTGCGGGTTCGACAGGAGGACATTCCTAGGACAGCCTTCCGCACACGTTACGGCCATTATGAGTTTTTGGTGATGTCGTTCGGACTCACCAACGCGCCAGCAGCATTTATGGATTTGATGAACCGTATTTTCCGGCCGTATCTTGATCTGTTCATTATAGTGTTTATTGACGATATCTTGGTGTATTCTCGGAGTAGAGTGGAGCACGAGCAGCACCTGCGGATTACACTGCAGACCTTGAGGGAGCATCAGCTTTTCGCCAAATTCTCCAAGTGTGCCTTCTGGCTAGACAACGTAGACTTCTTAGGGCACGTGATTACACGAGATGGTATATGTGTCGACCTGAGGAAGATAGAGGCAGTTCGGAGTTGGCCTAGACCCACGTCAGTGACGGAGGTTCGCAGCTTTCTAGGGCTGGCAGGTTATTACAAGCGATTCGTGCAGGACTTCTCTCGCATTGCTACACCTTTGACCGGGTTGACCCGGAAGGGAGTTCGCTTCGATTGGACGGAGGAGTGTGAGCACAGTTTCCAGCGACTACGGGCTCTATTTACTACGACACCAGTGCTATCATTGTCTTCAGGATCAGGCGGATTTGTGGTCTACTGCGATTCTTCACGAGTAGGGCCGGGGTGCGTTTTGATGCAGCATGACAGGGTGATTGCGTATGCTTCACGGCAATTAAAGAAACATGAACAGAATTACCCTACTCATGATCTGGAGATGGCTGCGGTGGTCTTTGCACTCAAGATCTGGCGACATTATCTGTATGGAGAGTCGTGCCAGATATTCACTGACCACAAGAGCTTAAAGTATATATTTCAGCAGCGAGACCTGAACCTTAGACAGCGCCGATGGATGGAGTTAGTGAAGGACTACGATTGTGAGATCTTGTATCACCCGGGCAGGGCGAATGTAGTGGCGGACTCTTTGAGCAGGAGGCCCGGGGGTAGTCTATCCTGTTTGAGCGCAGTGCAGAGGCAGTCGTCGGCGGATTGGCAGATCTTATGCGACAGTCGAATACAGTTCGAGTTTACGCCGATCGGAGGACAGATGGCGCATGTTCGTAAACGCCCACTGTTGGAGATAGTGCCCTCAGAGTCAATTATTAGGTCACAGGTATGTGATTGTAATGATTGAGGGAGGACCTATCCCGGTAGGACAGTCTTACTCGAGATGATAGTATGCTATCTGGTTTACCTTTATCATCGTGTACTGTTTTAAGTGACATGACACGTCGCTATTACACGTTGATAGAGCCCCTAGGATTCTTGCTTGACCACCAGCAGTATGAGGGCGATCATATAAGTGGGAGCTGGGGTCTACAAGCTTATCCTTAAAAGGTCCCTAGTCGTGGGAGTTTCGAGACTGGGCATCGATACTCCATTAGTAGACTAGTGTATACAGTCGAGACCCCGACGAGGGGCGGTGGCCGGTCTCACAAGCCACTGGTGTCAGTTGGATCACCTAAGATGTATACAGGTGCTCATTGGGTTATGAGTACACCGGACAGGACTCGCCGGGAACCTGCTAGTTGGTCATATACCAGACGTCAGATGGCAGTTCCCTGGTGACATGTGTGCAGGTTAGTTCATCGACCTGGGGATCGTCATTTGTCTCGTGTGAGTTCCTACTGTACTTTGATTACTACCCTACCACGGCTCAAAGAAGTCGTGCAAACAGGTTTTAGTTGGGTACAGTCCCGAGCCACATGGAGGCAGTGAGCGTATCTTCAGGGGTTCGTCTCTCCCGGTATTGGGGGTGAGGTCGTGCTGTGTCTAGGAGAGCCATTACACAAAGTCCTTGGCCAAGGCAAGGAGATTTACTGGTAGGTATTCCAGTAGTATCTCAGGGTGTTCTGGGCTACACTCCGACACGACTTGTACCGCTTTTGGGGGTCTGACTTTTACCAACCCCCTAGGCCCGCCATGCGATACTCATAGACGAACGGACCGGACTGCACGGATATTGTCACTGACAGGCTCAGTAGGGTGTCAGGATGAGTTCGCTCATCGACGTCCCTTTTGGTCAATAGCTGGTGGCCCGTCACGTATTGGCTTATACCTCTGACGTGCTAGTGGTTAAATCCACAGCCATAGTATTGACGAGTCTTTAGAGTCCACCACACTTTCAGTTACTTAAGTTTCGGGCGAAACGCTGTAGAGGCCGTATGGAGATATGGCAGGGTCCGATCAGATACGTGCGGTATTGCACGGATCAGGATCGGACGGTTTGTACTAGTATCCGTATAGGTTTATGGCAGGGTTCGATCAGATACGTGCGGTATTGCATGGATCAGGATCGAACGGATAATACTAGCCGGCTTTGGTTTAAGCCGGTCCTAGTTTAGTACAGTGTAGATTTTGTCTCTTTGCATTTGTATCCGGACGGAATACAGATGCGGGTGTGTATGCACAGTATCGGGGTTTTCCTGTAATTTATTACGGGACCAGTTTTCTGGAGTTGCCAGTTTGCATTCCGTTCTGGCCGGTTTTCCTTTGTTCTTTCCCGGCCGGACTTTTCCGATGGAGGGGGTTATTTGCAATTGTGCAAATAACACTTTGTGGAGGGTTTTTATTGCATAATGATTGATTATGATAGCTTTCATTTCTTTGCACCATGACTTGCATTTACTTGTGATTGGAAAGGGTATGGTTTGAAAAAAGTGCAAGCATGGTTGATGTTTTCTTGTCCCTTGATGTGGTCACCTCTTCTCATCTCCTACACTCACCTCCCTTATTGCTTCATATTCTTTCCTCCTCCATTTCTAAGTTCATAAGTTTTTTCATGGTTGAGTGAGAAGAAGAAAAGAGAAGGAGAGAGCTTCATCCTTGAGAGTGTTTTTCATTCTTGATCTCTTTTCATGCCAAGAAAAATGAAAGCACCATTTTTCATACCTTCATTCCTCCATCTTCAAAAGGCAACCAAAACCCCAATGAGACATAGACCCTACACATCCTACAGCAAACCTTGGGCATGTCGAGTTGCCGGCTTCATGCCCGAGTTGCCTCGGTATAGAGGCGGGAGCCCGTAAAAGTACCCGGCTTCGTGGTGCCCTTTCCGACGAGGAGGAGACGGACGGAGATCCCGCGAGGAAATCGGAGTGGAGATGAAGACCGGAGGACTCGGATCAGTCGGTATATCTCTTCCCTTTCTTGTTAGTAGCGTAGACTTGTTAATGGTTACGATCCGGAGTTTAGTGCGCGGTGGTGCCGGTTTGCAAAGTCCGCAAAAATTTAAAGTTTATCACCGCTTCCGCATTCCGGCGTCGGATTGATGGCCGGGGCGCCGCCGTGCACTTACAGTGGTATCAGAGCCTCCCCATTAACTTAGTCTAGCTTTGTGTAATGTGTTTTGCATTTCCGATCGATCAAAAAGTTCCAAAACCCGTATTCCCTTCACATCAGTTTCTGTCGAAATTTTTTGGAGTCTAAAAATTTTTCAGGTAGTCTCAGAATGATGTGCAAAGAGTACAAAGAACACAGAAAAAATTTGGTGGCACAATTCGTCCGTACGACCGCGGAAGGGCGGCCAAAACCCCCATTCTGCCGCTCTTCCGCGGCCCACTGTTCACATTACTGCACCATTTTTTTTCAGATGTTTTCTGGGTTTAATATATGGGTTTCTGGAACATTAACATTGGGCCCAGAATTTCTTTAACTGCTACAGTATTGCTTTGGGGCCCGCTTGTTAAAATTTGATTGATCGGATATTTTAAACACATTTTTCACAGTATTTACATTATATCTGCGACCGTGAATGTCACTCGATCGGTAAATCCGGTCTAACTGCTATAGCCCGGTTAGACGGATTTGCGAACGTGACTTTCACGTTGATGTTCTATGTATTTGCTGTGATGTTGCGGATCGGTCGTGGGGGATACCCTGGATGCAATGCTAGTACAGTTTTATTGTATTATGTACATTTGATATTGCGGGGCGAGCGTCCGACATGTGGACTGCCGTCACTGCCTGTTTGTATTATTATTTTGGGGCACGACCTGGTTGCGGTCGATGTACCCGTTGTATGTATATTTTACTTTCTGTACTAGGATTGCCCCGCGGAGGGGTGCACGGATAGCCGGGTTCTGGAGGGCAACAAGCCCGCATCTCATGGCATTGAGACGGAGGGGGCTTCACTCTGGGATTGGCGGGCTATTCACCGCACTCGTAGGGGGTACAGGTTGACCCAGGAGGGGTGCCCAAGTTGCCGGATTCCGTGAAGTGCTGGGTGGTCCATTCACGGTGCTGAAGGGGGCTGCCTCGCTTCAGGTTTTGGCGGGTAACTTGCCGCGCCCGTAGGGGTCTAGGATTTCATTGCGCAGGCTATTCACACGACCAGGGGAACGTCGGGTTTCAGTAGTGGCTCTGTGAAACCCGGGGATCCCAGATATCTGTATTGTTCTGTGATGCTGTACATTTCTGTGTTGTTGCATTTTTATTCACGCCTTGAGCGAAATACTATATATTGGTATATATATTAGTAGATGTTGTATATGTTTTTCATCCGCGCTAGTCCAGTCCCCGCTCTGCCGTTAGTTAGCTAACCTAACGGGCGATGACGGGACCCAGTGGCGAATGCGGATGGCATATACGTACGTCAGTATATTTTCGTTCTTTGTGGTGTGATCAATTGATGGGACTGCGTTGATTCGGATCAATGCAAGTTAAACAAACCTAATCTGATGTTGTTGGAACACTTTTTCAAAAGCTGTTATTGCAAGGACGTTTACTTTTGTTTTGCATCGTGGTATTCATTAGAATATCCTGCTCCTCAGTCGACGAGGCAAGGGCCGAGATCCCTTCACCGAGAGTGACCCCTTGGACAAAAAGTTTGCGTCAGGGCATTAACTTCACTATAGCCGATTACTTTTGCTTTGCATCGCGGTATTCATTTGGAATATCCTGCACCCCATTCTACGGGGAAAGAGCCGAGATCCCTTCACCGGGAGTGACCTCTTTAGCAACGGTTTTCGTCACTATATTTTTAAAAGCTATCAGTTCCTTCAACGATATTAAGTTCTTTACGTTAAAGGTTTTCGCCAGAAACCATTCGTAGCCCTCCGTCGTTTCATATGGATAGTCAATAGTATTCAAGCTGTGTATGTTGGCCAAAGTCAAGGCACAGTGTTTGGTAGCTGTTGGTTATTCATATGCAGCATAGATAGATGCGTTGGTTTGGAACAGTCGTACTGCCATGTTGGCCAAAGTCAAGGGTATGTACGGGTGGATTCAAATTAACCTGGAGAATGACGGGTAGAACTTGACATGTGACTTATGATATGTTGGCCAAAGTCAAGGTCATAAGAGCATGGGGCAGAAATCACATCGGGAGTTTCAAAAGAACTGAAACTTGCCAGATATGCGCATACCTTCTGGAGTGTGATGACGTGAGCGGATTCCGTCACGTTATCATGCGATGAGTGTTGGATCCCGATTCCCACTGATGAGTTAGTTTACTCCTCGGGTGACCCTGACTAATTCTTCTTTCAGGTTTGGAGGAGAATTTGAGGTACAGTGGGAGGTTTCCAGATTAGATAAATTGGTAACCATTCTGATCTAGGTTAGAGTGCACGCTGAGTGTTTCTTTTCTCTCTCTTTCTCTGGCAGCGACCATTGACCCGACCCTAAGACCATGACTCAGTGACCAAGTTGACCGAACCTTCTTAACACTGGCTTTTGGATTGTCAGAGTTGCAAACCTCATTGCCACTCCTACTTTTACCCTTTTCTCCAGGACACCCCGTTTTACTACGAACGTCCACTTCCATTGGACAAAACCATCGTATGGTTAGATACGAACTCGAAAGAATTTATTCGAGGATGGTTTTCGGTTCTGGAGAAAACGGATAGGATTATTCAGTTGTCTTTTCCTTTTACCCTCTCTCTACGAGTACTCCCTGGTTTAGGGGTAGTACACCTATTACGCAAATTGGATTGTCTTCTTCCAAACCTTAGGCTGGACCCGACCGGTAGGGAATGAAGAAAACCAATTAGCATAACGATGGTGTGCAGAAGGTATTAAGTTAAGACAAAGTAAGGGATTAGTAAGAGGGCAAAGTAAATTGCAACAGATATTCACGACCAAACCAAATATTTCGTTACCACTCCCACATCACCTTTGTATTTCTCCAGGACACTCCGTATCACTACGAAGATCCACAGTTTATTTGGATACTCCATCGTATGGTTATATACGAACTCGAATGGAACTTGTTCCAGTTCGGGGATGGATTCTGGTTCAGGAGAAATAGGAATAAGGTTTATTCGGTTGTCTTTTATCTTCACCCTCTCTCATTGTGAGTGTTCCTAGGATTGGGACAGTACACCCATTATGCTTATTGGATAGTCTTCTTCCAAACCATAGGCTGGTGCCGAACGGTAGGGAAGGAAGAAAACCATTTGGCCTAAAAGGGTGTGCAGAAGGTAAAGACTAAAGACATATGAAGGGATTTGGAGAGGTGGCAAAGAACTATACGGTTACAGTCGTAAATCTGGAAGAGGCATTACTAAGAATACCAGGATACCCCATCGAAACATTTCAATGTTTCGGTTTCACTGTGTACAGTTAAAGGAAAACTGATTTCCCGATTAGACACTTGCTCCAGGGTATGTATTTACCAAGTATGATTCTCACATCTGTATGGATTTACAGATGATGAGTGGGAGTAAGCTATTGGGAATTAGGTGATTGTCCTCATTATATCGGGATTCGTTGTAATCGGTGATATTTGAGGAAGTCACCTGGGTTATTTGCCGGACGGCAAGTATTTGGTTTTGAATATCCGCCGTTATGCACCAATTTCAAATCGATGTATCTGTACGTCTATTTTCATAGAGTGAGATATACCTTTTTGAAATTATGTCTATGACATTTACCTATATCAGCGGATGGTTAGGTAAGGAGCATTAAACAGCGGTGTAATTCTTCATAACCAAAGGTACAGTTTTCAACCTACGACACACAGTGAATGAGTTATCAGACTCAAGGGACTTATACAAAGGATTGTATGTTGTCCAGGGTCCATCAGGACAGAGGGCTTGGTCCTCGTACTATATTCGGTTTACTTATGACTTCTCTAGTTTTTAGACAGGTGTTTCGCGGAAACACAGGGTCCAAATTTTGAGAAGTTATAGGTATTTGAATAGAGTAGAGAACCAGGCATAGCAAGTATCGGGATTCTTCAAAGAGATCGAAGATGTAGATACTTGTGTATGGTATTCAGTTGATAGTAATGATAAAGAGATCTTGCTTCTCTTTCAGGTTACTCATAATTGGAAGTATTCCTAAGTTGAGTAACGCTGATCGGCCTCCTTCCATTTAGTTGACATGCGCTGGGGACAGCTGCATGATTTGAATCTGGTTCAATTAAATCAGTGCCTCTGTTTCTATATTGGATATAGAACAGTTCATATCTTAACGATGTTAAGGTACGGGGAGTTGTCCGGTTTATGATTAAAACCAGACACTGGACAACTCAAGGCACGTTTCTGTAATGGCTGTTTGTGGGTTGACCCAGGTTATGAAGAGGGTTGACTTTCTACCATCTGGATGAACAATAGCGATATTGTTCTAGACTCGCCACAGTTTTATTAAAAATGGATTTTTTCAGAAAACAGTAGTGGGAGTATGGTAGAACTGGAAGTGATTCCAGAACCACAAACGATTACTGAAGATTTAATAAGGAACCTAAAGATTCAATCTGGATTGACATTCCATTGGCCACTCCGCAGATAAGGTGGGTAACTTCGGGCGCCCGTGAGGTACTACGGTAGCCTCAAGGACGGTGACAGGGAAGTTCTTGTTTATCCACAATTACCATTGCTGTTGTTCCAGGCTGCGAGACCAGGCGGGAGGATGAGTATAGCGTCGTTCTAAACTAGTTTTAGAAGTGTACGTCTATATGACTCTGCCAGAGGGTTGTCGTAGTCAGTGGGAGCAGCGGAAGCATTGGTGGACAGGTAGCTTATGTCTATTTATAGACTAAAGCAGATGTTGCGGAGATAGATCATCTTTTTCTGACGCGACAGTCATGGGATTGACTTCATCAGAATAGGGGATGGATCTGTTGAGAAGGTAGTAGGGTGTGATATCCTGGTATTTGGATGATATACACAGAGTAGGAAAAGAAACTCCTACACTACGATCGGTTATACTTTGGTCGTCACACAGTTGTTTCTCCACAAAGGAAATGGATTTTATATCAGACATACTGGTTACTAGATCTATGGCTTTAGATCTAGATTTGGGTGGTTTCCCAATCAGGGTACTTGACAGCATTCTAAGAGTATTTAGGATGGACGACTCCTGGCATGGTAGTGTACCTGCAGGTAATGGAGTCACCCTCACTAAAGGTGTCTTACAGACTAAAGGGGAGAGGGACGGGCATGATTGGCAGATCACTTGCTCAGGAAATTGAGTCAATCGTGAGATGTCAAGTACCACACCAGATGTTGTTCTTGCACTAGATGCAATAAGTTGACATTAATCCAATCCTGGAGAAACAGTCGGAAGCAGTTTTAGAACATAAGTGGATGTTCTAGGGATATGATAACGACAGCCTCATTCAGGAGACAGTTATCATTCCAGGCTTCCAAGGTGACATGGACGACAAGGAGGTTGTCAGAGTTATAGTTTTCCTTCTGATGAGGGGCAGTATTTTGGACAGGTGGTCCAAGGCAATACTGAGGGTGGCATGGCGCGCAGGATACTGATTAAGTTCAGTTGACGATACAGTCTGAGAAGTTTGGATTTGGAGTTCATTTATGAGCTATGTCCCATCAGACATCCAGACACATTCTAAGACAGGTATTGCTCATTTCGGGAGATGGGTTTCTCCGCGAACTTGAGATATAGAGAGATATAGAAAGAAACAACTAAGCGGATCCACTCACTGAGGCTATTCCTCGAACGCAATAGTTTCGCAAACAAGCTTTGTGAGACTGACTAGTAGAGGAGTTGGATGCTCGGTATCACACGGGCTGTGAGTATGCGACATCGCAATAATTAGCCTTGAGTGCAAGTGGGAGATTTTTGGAGATAGTGCCCTCAGAGTCAATTATTAGGTCACAGGTACGTGATTGTAATGATTGAGGGAGGACCTATCCCGGTAGGACAGTCTTACTCGAGATGATAGTATGCTATCTGGTTTACCTTTATCATCGTGTACTGTTTTAAGTGACATGACACGTCGCTATTACACGTTGATAGAGCCCCTAGGATTCTTGCTTGACCACCAGCAGTATGAGGGCGATCATATAAGTGGGAGCTGGGGTCTACAAGCTTATCCTTAAAAGGTCCCTAGTCGTGGGAGTTTCGAGACTGGGCATCGATACTCCATTAGTAGACTAGTGTATACAGTCGAGACCCCGACGAGGGGCGGTGGCCGGTCTCACAAGCCACTGGTGTCAGTTGGATCACCTAAGATGTATACAGGTGCTCATTGGGTTATGAGTACACCGGACAGGACTCGCCGGGAACCTGCTAGTTGGTCATATACCAGACGTCAGATGGCAGTTCCCTGGTGACATGTGTGCAGATTAGTTCATCGACCTGGGGATCGTCATTTGTCTCGTGTGAGTTCCCACTGTACTTTGATTACTACCCTACCACGGCACAAAGGAGTCGTGCAAACAGGTTTTAGTTGGGTACAGTCCCGAGCCACATGGAGGCAGTGAGCGTATCTTCAGGGGTTCGTCTCTCCCGGTATTGGGGGTGAGGTCGTGCTGTGTCTAGGAGAGCCATTACACAAAGTCCTTGGCCAAGGCAAGGAGATTTACTGGTAGGTATTCCAGTAGTATCTCAGGGTGTTCTGGGCTACACTCCGACACGACTTGTACCGCTTTTGGGGGTCTGACTTTTACCAACCCCCTAGGCCCGCCATGCGATACTCATAGACGAACGGACCGGACTGCACGGATATTGTCACTGACAGGCTCAGTAGGGTGTCAGGATGAGTTCGCTCATCGACGTCCCTTTTGGTCAATAGCTGGTGGCCCGTCACGTATTGGCTTATACCTCTGACGTGCTAGTGGTTAAATCCACAGCCATAGTATTGACGAGTCTTTAGAGTCCACCACACTTTCAGTTACTCAAGTTTCGGGCGAAACGCTGTAGAGGCCGTATGGAGATATGGCAGGGTCCGATCAGATACGTGCGGTATTGCACGGATCAGGATCGGACGGTTTGTACTAGTAGCCGTATAGGTTTATGGCAGGGTTCGATCAGATACGTGCGGTATTGCACGGATCAGGATCGAACGGATAATACTAGCCGGCTTTGGTTTAAGCCGGTCCTAGTTTAGTACAGTGTAGATTTTGTCTCTTTGCATTTGTATCCGGACGGAATACAGATGCGGGTGTGTATGCACAGTATCGGGGTTTTCCTGTAATTTATTACGGGACCAGTTTTTTGGAGTTGCCAGTTTGCATTCCGTTCTGGCCGGTTTTCCTTTGTTCTTTCCCGGCCGGACTTTTCCGATGGAGGGGGTTATTTGCAATTGTGCAAATAACACTTTGTGGAGGGTTTTTATTGCATAATGATTGATTATGATAGCTTTCATTTCTTTGCACCATGACTTGCATTTACTTGTGATTGGAAAGGGTATGGTTTGAAAAAAGTGCAAGCATGGTTGATGTTTTCTTGTCCCTTGATGTGGTCACCTTTTCTCATCTCCTACACTCACCTCCCTTATTGCTTCATATTCTTTCCTCCTCCATTTCTAAGTTCATAAGTTTTTTCATGGTTGAGTGAGAAGAAGAAAAGAGAAGGAGAGAGCTTCATCCTTGAAAGTGTTTTTCATTCTTGATCTCTTTTCATGCCAAGAAAAATGAAAGCACCATTTTTCATACCTTCATTCCTCCATCTTCAAAAGGCAACCAAAACCCCAATGAGACATAGACCCTACACATCCTACAGCAAACCTTGGGCATGTCGAGTTGCCGGCTTCATGCCCGAGTTGCCTCGGTATAGAGGCGGGAGCCCGTAAAAGTACCCGGCTTCGTGGTGCCCTTTCCGACGAGGAGGAGACGGACGGAGATCCCGCGAGGAAATCAGAGTGGAGATGAAGACCGGAGGACTCGGATCAGTCGGTATATCTCTTCCCTTTCTTGTTAGTAGCGTAGACTTGTTAATGGTTACGATCCGGAGTTTAGTGCGCGGTGGTGCCGGTTTGCAAAGTCCGCAAAAATTTAAAGTTTATCACCGCTTCCGCATTCCGGCGTCGGATTGATGGCCGGGGCGCCGCCGTGCACTTACACCCACAGTTGCTTTACCGTATATACGAGGCACAGCACGGTGATGACCGCTGTTCAGAGATCAAGACACAGATGGGACAGGGCAGATTTTCCGAGTTCGTGATCTATGATCTGGGGATACTACAATTTGGAGCTAGACTGTGCGTACCAGATGCTGAGGGATTGCAGCGCGAGATTCTTGGGGAGGCACATAGGTCGGTATATAGTGTTCATCCCGGTTCCACTAAGATGTACCATGATCTGAGAGATGTTTACTGGTGGGACGGCATGAAGAGGGACGTTGCAGATTTTGTGTCGAGATGCCTGACTTGTCAGCAAGTCAAGGCTGAGCACCAGAGGCCTGTGGGAGAGCTACAGCCTTTACCCATTCCGGAGTTGAAATGGGAACAGATATCTATGGATTTCATTGTGGGTCTACCCAGGACTAGTTGAGGGTATAACTCCATCTGGGTGATCGTGGATCGTTTGACGAAAGCGGCTCACTTCCTACCGGTGAAGACGACTTTCGGATTTACTCGGTATGCCCAGATTTATATTGATGAGATTGTACGACTGCACGGAGTTCCGACATGCATCGTGTCCGATAGAGGCACCCAGTTTACCAGCCGGCTATGGCAGAGGCTTCAGGAGGCTTTGGGCACTCGCTTGAGTTTCAGCACAGCATTCCATCCGCAGACCGACGGGCAGTCAGAGCGGACTATTCAGACTCTCGAGGACATGCTCAGAGCATGCGTTTTGGACTTCGGATGTAGCTTGGATCATCATTTGCCCTTAGTAGAGTTCTCCTACAACAACAGCTACCAGGAGACCATTCAGATGGCACCGTTTGAGGCTCTTTATGGGAGGAGATGCAGATCGCCCACCTGTTGGACGGAGCTCAGTGAGAGCATTATCTTAGGGCCGCAGATTGTTGAGGAGACGACCGCGAAGATCCAGTTGATTCGCGATAGGATGAGAGCAGCCCAGAGTAGGCAGAGATCTTATGCGGACCGTCGTCGGCGCAGACTTGAGTTTTCCGTTGGTGATCATGTTTTCTTGAGGGTCTCCCCAATGAAAGGCGTAATGAGATTTGGGAAGAAGGGGAAGCTTAGTCCCAGATACGTGGGCCCTTCGAGATCTTTGAGCGTATTGGTGCGGTTGCGTATCGATTAGCCCTTCCTCCCAGTTTTCCAGACGTACACCCCGTATTTCACGTTTCGATGCTCCGCAGATATCTTCATGATCCTTCGCATGCGATTCAGCACCCGACGATCCAGCTTGAGCACGACCTTTCCTATGCAGAGCAGCCGGTGATGATCTTGGATAGACAAGTGATGAAATTGAGGTCGAAAGAGATACCGTCCGTCAAGGTACTTTGGCGTAGCCAGAGCGGCGAGGAAGTCACTTGGGAGACCGAGAGCGAGATGAGGAGGAGGTATCCCCATCTTTTTGAAGGTGCGTATAGTTAGATTTTTAAATTCGGGGACCGAATTTCTTTAAGGGGGGTAGATTGTAACACTTTGGATTTCCGTTTGAATGTTTTTCGTGATAATTAGTGATCGTACGTGTTATTATATATGTGTTCCTAGGATTATTAGTTATATTTAGTAGTGTTTGCATGTTGGGAATTTTCTTGTGCTAGTGCACACTTGCACACTTAGACATTTTTGAGACTTAGGGTTTTGGTAGCATGTTAACCATTTTTCTTGTGTTGCATGGTTGTTATTTTCCCCACCATTTTAACCTAAACAAAACACCATTTTGTAATTCAAATTCTATTAAACAAATGAGGCATGGGGGGGGGGGGGGTAGGTAAAAAGCTTGACTTTTGACCCATTTTTCCCTCTCTTCTCTCTCTCTTTCCCACTCCAGAATTCTGGAGAATTTCCAGCAGCAAACCCTCCATTTTCCTCCATATTCTCTTCTCTTTTCATTCCCCTTTGATCCATACACAAACCCTATACTTATCAACTCATTTTCTTCACAAAACCATGGAAAAGTGGGGTTTTTGGGGTGTTCAAAGGCAAATTTGCACACTTGAGGGGAAAAACTGAGACTTTTGGTGTTCTACAAGGTTCTTAGAAGGTATTAACTCATATTAGCACTTCTTTTCCTTAGACTTGTTGTATTCTTTAGTAAAAATCTCATTTTTGTGCATTTTTGGTGATATTTAAGGATATTTGTGATTCACATGTTAGATGAGGGTTTTGTTAGTTGTGTTAGCTCTATTATGTGTTATCAGAGCTATCTTAGGCCAAGTTTTGTTTCAGTTTGCACAAAAATACCCAAAAGTTCCATTGTAGTGCAAAGTGTGGATTTTAACTAGAAATAAGGCCCTGTAGGATCTGCTGCTACCCGAGACATTTCAGAGTAAAACTAGATGTTACTGTAGCATGTATGGGGGGTATAGAGTGCACACACCAAACCTAGGAGCCCAATTCCCATTTGGGGCCGCCGAAATATTCATTCTGGCCGCAATTTGCGGCCAGATGAGGGTGCTTTGGGTCGGGGTTTGGGGTGTAGGTGTCTTCTGCTATGTGGGTTATTTTGGTATATATAGTTTTACAATATCTTTCCTGTATCAAAATCTGGAGGTGATTACCTATTCTCCCGTATTTTCAATCTTTCGCGACACGCGCGATACGTGTGTGTGGGTTTGGGGTTCCTGCGTATCGCGATGCGTCGGAGTGGTTTCCGGCGCGTAACCACACGTTTTAGCGTATCGCGCACACGCGCGCTTGGTTCGCGACACGAGTTACTAGTTCGGTCTTAATGTCGCGTTTGTGTGACTTCAAGCTTACATATGATATATTGTGTAATTCTAGGTTCGCAGGCGAGTACGGCGGACGCCGCGCAGAAGGGGAAACAAGTTGTTGGCTACACCTAGCGAGAGACTATGGTGAGTAGATTTCACATCTACGGGGATATCACCCGCATGGCGTTCTACGTCAGGGCTGATAGGACCTTATAGTTTCCTTTGTATACATTGACTATTCATGGCTACTATTTAGTGCATGCTGCATTCCCTGCTATTTGGATATAAACTAGAATTGATAGAACACCGCACTATTACTAACGGTCCATGTTGCATGAGCACTATCCTGCATGTTACACACACACCGTTAGTAATTGCCATGACACTCACACTGTAGTATATCACATCGGATCATTACCTTGTAGCTCATCTATATGTGACATGACTTGATATTCATACTTGATGCCTATATCACATCGGATCATTACATTGTAGCTCATCTATATGTGACATGACTTGATATTCATACTTGATGCCTATATCACATCGGATCATTACATTGTAGCTCATCTATATGTGACATGACTTGATATTCATACTTGATGCCTATATCACATCGGATCATCATATTGTAGCTCATCTATATGTGACTTGACATGCTATTCATACCTGATGCCTATATCACATCGGATCATTAAATTGTAGCTCATCTATATGTGACATGACTTGATATTCATACTTGATGCCTATATCACATCGGATCATCATATTCTAGCTCATCTATATGTGACTTGACATGCTATTTATATTTGACGCACATATCATATCGGATCATTGACTTGTATTTTGGTCGGATTACATGTGATTTCTGGATTTGGGAACCGTGGCTATTGCAAATATATAATCATTTAAAAACCCGGTTCCCTTGATATGATATTTCGGTGCGTTCACCATGTGTTTTCTCGGTGCTAGAGTGATATATGTGAACTCGAATCGAGGAGCTGATTGAGGCCGATTACGGGTACATAGTGGACCCGGTACGGTACCCCGGGGCGAGAACGGTTTCGCTGTGCAGTAGACGGTGAGCCTGGCAGAGGGACTACTACCTACCGGTGATTGGTTGGACCTGACAGTTATCCGGAGGGTACTGATCAGAGTCTATAGATGGATGCGGGGTGATCCGTACTGCCGGGGCCGAGGGCCGATACCGCAGACGGAGCCCATGGGCTGACCCGGACTGACGGGGCCCGATGGATGAGGATTTGCGTGTCGATGCTGGACACGAGTATTTATGATATTTGGGTGCCGATGTTGGGCACTCGGGATTCTCAGAGATGTATAGGATTTGAGGGCCGATGAGAGTGCCGGCGCCTGAGCTATTTGGGGGATCTGGGTGCATTGAGGGACACCGATTATATATTCCACGTTGACATTCCGTGTAGATACTATATTGCCCCTGCTCAGCATTTACTATTTCTACCTCATCCTGTAGTTACATTACCTGATAGAGCATTTGCTACCTCATCCTGTAGTTACATTACCTGATAAAGCATTTGCATGATTATTGCACATACTGCTTATCACACATTGATATCATCTGTTGGCATATGATAGAGTAGCGTAGTACGTGCATGCTCGCGATTACCTTTATATGTTATCTCTATTCACGAGTTGGCAACTCACCCCCGTTGTGCCACAGTGTTTGCAGGTTGCCTTTCGGAGTAGTCGCGGCAGGCTGCGGTTGCATCTTTTGACACAGATACCCCCATAGTTGGTGTACTAGCTCTTTTGCTGATAGGTGGGTTTTGTGCGGTATCTGTTTATCTTTCAGTATGTACATTGTTGTATCTAGTATTCTCCATCTACCATGTATGTATTTGACTTAGAGACAGTATGAGGACGATGATGTATTTATTTGTATTCTGGTGTCGAGCTCGTTGTGAGCCGACTGTACTTGCAGTTTATCCTATCTGTGACGTTCCCACTTGTGGATCTTGATCTTCGCTACGGCGTAGTATATTACTATCTTGGTGATTGTTTACTTAGATTTCTTATCATGTTAGTAAGTGCTTTCATTTAAAACTTATAACACTCTATACTTTCACTGGTTTGATTTCTGGGTTTTAAGTTCACTTAGTCGCGTTACGCCTGTAGACGTTACATGGTTAAGTGCCGATCACGGGCCAAACTTCGGGTCGTGACAAAAACATAAACTTGCAAACTCAATGAAGAGCTTGCAAGATCAAGAGAAGGCAAAGAGCTCAAGGGAAACTAAGCTATGTAGAAGAACAAAAAAAAAGAGAAACAAAGAGAAAAAGTTGCTCTAGTGTAAAAAAATATGACAATGTGAGAGCCATCCTTCCCTTGCTCACTGATCAGTATTTATAGGCTCAAAATAAAATTATACAACTAATAAAATTAGGATGATGTGACTGCAAGGGAAGGGCAGAAGAAAATTGAAGCATTTTGGCCACAGGAAAACCGGTGGAGCCAGTTTTTGGAGGCAAGTCGCCGGGTCAATTCCGAGCAATTGGGCTCGTGCTTGTTGTGTGATGTTGTGTGCTCTCCATAATCCCATTGGTATTGCTTGATTTTTATGTAGAATCCTGGGTTGTATTCAGGGATTTGGAGAGAAACTTGTAGCTCTATATCACATCACATCTTTTTGTATTTATAACACATCACTTCTCACTTGTGCCCTCTTGTGCCTCTTGCATCATGGCAAACCCACCATGGTCCATGCCAAAGAGTTGTGTGCACTCTTGCATTGTGTTGGACCAAAATAGTGTGCACACATTTATTTGCTAAAGAACTTTTTAGGTATCGACCAGTTTGCAGTTCCGGTTGCAGTGTCGGCTCACAAACGTTATATCCGTTATTTTGAGTGTGTTTCCAGTATTGTGTCACGGATACCTGTAATCTGTATTTACTGAGCAGACACTTGTTAATAGTACTAATATAAGAAAAATAGATAATGAATTATTGGTATCAAAATGCAGTTTTCTGAGGTGAACAAATACCCCCAAACTTATCATTTGCTCGTCCCGAGCAAAACTAACAAAATCCTAGCCGCACTTTCGCTGATAACGCGATTGCACTGAGCTTATGCAACAAGCCATTAAACCTCTAGGTGTCCGTTGTTGGAGGAGTGTTGTCTCCTGAGCGTTTTCAGTGGATACTACCCACAAAATCCAATCAAGTTAGTTTCATAAGTTAACGTTGATTCTACTCTTACAGTTTAGTATCTAGGTTAGAAATTCTATCATCCTAATTTAGAAATATTCAACCCTTATGTTTCACGCCTCCTATTTATTTAAGATCATATCATATACGTTTTACAGTTTAAAAAGATGTCGGTTTCTCTTGAGTTTTCCTTCTAAATTGCGGTCTCCAATCAGAGATTTTTATCATCTTTGCGGAAAACATAAAACTTAATCATTATTTCTGTCTTTGCTCTAAACATCGATTGGATAACCCTACGTGTGTGTAAATTTTCACTCCTACACTTATGAATTCAATTCAAGCTATAGTACCTTTGCCATAATAACTAATACTACTTCTTTTCGTTAAATGATGGACGGTATTGCTCACACACTTTTCATGCGACTGTTAATGCTTCTTGAGGCACTAACAGCCGATTACTGAATGTGTGAGCTTAAAGTGTAATTAGCAGTTTCCAGGTCTTCACTTTATTTATTATATTTTTTTTCTTTTTCTTTTTAAAGACCGGATATATTTTCAAAGTTGCTCTTTTGGTCGTTAGCTTTAAATACCATTTTTTCTTTCATACTAGATTTTCAAGCAAGAGTATTTCTAGGTATCGTCTACTATCTCAAGTTTCAAGTTGCGTGTATGTGTAGTTTGTAGGGTATATACTTTCGAAATTTGAACTCAAGAATAGAAACTATTTTCCAGACTTATCCTTCAGAAAAACATTCAATACTTTCTCTTCATCTTGACAACTTAAGAACTGAACTCAAGATTACCTACTTCTATAAAAAAACTGCAAGGACATATAATTACCATGGTTAAACAGAAGTAGGGTTATTTTTAGGGGTTTTCAATTCCTAAGCCTAGGATTTAGTTATTTCTAACGTATCAACTCAACTTTCGGAAATAGAAATCCAAGTTACCCTCGTAGGTTAACTTGACGACAAAGTTTTTATATTTTTTTAAAATTTTCGATTTTTTTGGATTTTTAAATAAGTATGCAAATGCAAAATATACATATGAATGCGAAGGTAGAAAGCTTACCGAGCACATCACCACCAAACATAAACTTGACATTGCCCTTACTGTCAGGCTACACCAAGGGTTCAAAATTGTCAGCGCTCCCATGTTTTTTTTATATTTATTTTATACAAAACAAAAAGCAAACCAAAAATATATACACACAAAAAAATTCCCCCAAACTTAAGTGAAACAGTGTTTCCACTTTTTAGGCGTTAATGTTCAGAGTTAGGGGGATGAGAAGAGAATCAATCTATACAAGGCCTTACACAGGACAAAAGTGAGTACCAACCATTCAAAATTTTTATCGCGATAAAGCAGCAGATAGTGAAAGAATGCGGCAAGGAAGGAAATGGAGAATACGCGAGACCTTATGGGGATAGAAGTAGTATACGGTCCCGGTATATGAGGAGAAGAATGGCGGAAGGGAAAAAGAAATGGAGTACGAACTTGAGGGTGAAAGCGGGGTGAATAAATTAGTACAATTTGTGATGACCGATGTTAAAAATAGATTGTACTAATCTATTAAACCGTCGAGAGTTGGGGTCAAACCTCTCAAGATTCGTGAGAAAACATGGGCAGACTGAACTTGGTAAATCAGACATAGCAAATGAAAGTGATACGTTTTCTTGTGAGGTCAGAACGATGGAATGGATGGAGGGGAGTGATCGAAGAAGGGTATCAGTTAAAGGTTCAGGAGGGCGTACACAATCAATGAAAGGGACATGATGAATTGGAAAATATGACTCATTAAGTTAAACTGGTTCATACTCAATACTATCCTCAAAATTCTCCTCAAAAATCTGCTCATCCATGCATTTATTATCATCAGTATCAAGACGCATATGGAGTTCAGGAAAAATAGTTAATGACTCGGTATATCCACACGGAAGTGAAAGGACATAATGAATTGGAGAGAAAAACTCATCGAAAACTTTGGGTTCATCATCCAAAATATTCCCTGCGTCAATATCCTCAATCAAGTAAAAATTAATATTCTCAGACACCTCATCAAAAGCATGGATTTCAACTAATTCAGGTTCTAGAGTATAGGTGCAGAGGTCAACAGGATTGGGTGCGGTTTCACTCGAAAGGGATCCTACGCAATCGGGTAAATCAAATACTACAAAATCGCACAACTCATTAAACATTCTATCTTCAATTGGTAAATCATTTGGGACATTTGATAGATATTCAAAACTGGAGTTGTGCAATTAAATTTGGAACGGGTAGGATTGATATGGAAGGGTGGACTGCTCGCTCTCACTACTCAAATTCTCAATCTGTCCTATCACCTCATCATACATTAGAAAACTTGGAGCTAGTTGGAAATTTGCTACCGGGTCACTACGTTGTATGAGGGCGGCCTTGGACGCATTCAAATCCTTCATCTGTTGGTACGACGATACCCGAAAGTCTTCCAAAGACTGTTCCAGACTAGACATTGGTTGTGGAGGGGTTTTAGTAAAAGATTCAATGTTGGCTGGATACATTAAACTCCTAAATGACTGTGTAGAAGCAATGTCTAGGGAAGGTGTAAATGTCGGGTAGGACTGGTAGGAATCGAATGGTTGGACAGGAGTAGGATCAACATTTGGATAAGAAGGTGAATGGAATTGTTGATCCAAAAAATTGGAAGTGGTGAAAGGAGTGAAAGATCGACTACAGGATTGTTCAATACGTTCAGCAATAGACATATGTCTTGGTGTTACAACAGGATTCTTAAAAGGGGTATCAATGTAAGAAGGTGGGGTAGGTTGAAACGGTTGATACAAAGTGTATTGCGGAGTCCAATTGTTTGTCCTAGACGCGTCTATCCGATCTTTCAAAGAAAGTTTAGGTATGGAGGGATCGTTCGATGTTCGATCAAAGCAAAAACTGTATGAAGTAATGTCTGGTTGTGGGTACTAAAGTTCGGCAAGATTTTTTCGAGGTGGGGTACCCATGATATGAAGAGAAAAAGAAAAAAAGAGGAGGAAGAAGAATGTGAGTTATTTTTTTTTTAATTTTAAGTTTTTATGTTAGTTATTAACAAAAGAATGAAATATAAACACAAAAATAATCATGACACAAAATACCACAGACCTAATCGGTCTATGGTTCACCTAGGTCAACTAGACCTGCTTAAGAACTTGATTGTTGAAGTAAAACTGTGTCGAGAAACAGGCTCAAGATATACTGATCACGATGCCAGGTAACTGCAGAGATAAAGGGAGGTTTTCCAACGTTTTTCCGAATGTCCTTAATTAGATAACCCTTTCTCTTTTGGCGGTTTCGCTGTGAACACTTTCCCAGACATCCTGTAAACGATATACCGTTAAGCAGTGTTCAAAACACAGTTAAATTCTCCTAGTGTGTGCGAAGTCCTTAAAGGTTTAAAGTCTAGTTTCTTTAAAAATTTTGTGCGGGGAAACGTTATGCTCAATTCGTGATTTATGGGCCACGAAAAAGGTGATGAAATCTTTTACCGTAGGTTGTGGGGTTCGCTTGCCCTTAACTCAGTATTAATGGATGCAATGCGCAATTCAATAAAAATTATTCAAAGAATCAAACAATCTTTTTTTACGTTTATGCACAGCACTGCAACAAATACGGCTTAGTCGTTTTCAGCGTTCGACAGCGAACTTGCAAAGAATCCTGCGAAGATAGAATATTGGATGCGTCGGATTTGAGAAGAAGTTGTTAGTAAAGTACGTACCGATAAATTTTCGGGTTAAGAAACCCCCGATGAATTGAATCCGAATAACTTGGAAAGTTTGCTTGCGCGATTCAAACTACCCGGATCTTTGGCACTGTACTTCACAATCACCTTAACTTTGAAAGTACACTTTGCTCCACACGATCGCAGTTCACAAAAATTCCGCAAAAATCTGAAAATGTCAGAAAAACGGATTTTTAGTGCAAAAAAGCGATATGAATACACAAACTCCTGCACACTCAAAATTAAAAAAATCAAGCAATAAAATTGGGACAATAACAGAACACTGGAGCAAACATACACTACTACAAATAAGGGTTGCCCCTACGGATTTATCTATAGGGGCAACCCACTGCCCTTACGGATATATGCGTAGGGCGAAAAAAAGCCCGTAGGTGCAAAGGCCGCAGGTGCAAGTTGAAGCCCTGAACTTGCCCCTACGGGCAAATTCTTGCCCCTACGGATTTCTGTGTAGGTCCGGTTGCCCCTACGGAGTAGTCCGTAGGGTAAAAAAATTTATATTATTTACGGTTTTTTTTAATATATTACATGTACCTACGGACATAACCGTAGGTCCATGTACTACCCCCTACGGATATCTACGTAGGTACCTATCCGTAGGGGCAAAATATCAGGAATCCTGATATGTTGCCCCTACGGATAACGCTGTAGGAAAGAGGCCGTGGCCCCTATGGATATGTCCGTAGGGGCACTCCCAACCCCCTGGTACTGAGATCAGGGAGGAAATATCAGTTACTGCTGATATTGTGCCCCTACGGATATATCCGTAGGGGCAACATGTGTACCTACGGATTAATCCGTAGGTACATATTATCTGTATTTTTTTTATAAAATGGGCTGCTTGATTTTTTCCCGCCCTGTGCACAATAATATATACATCAATCAAATATAAAATTAATCATCACACAACATATATCGCAGTATTCATAATCACATCTCACGCATATATATAATATACAAAAGAAACCAAAAAACTGAATATGATATAAATATAAACCAATATCAATATCGTTTCAAAATGTTGTACAATGTGTATGATATAAATAAATACATGTTTCAAAAAATAAGAACCAAAAAGCTACCCTAGTTCGGTCCAGCTCCACCTCTGAATAACGATAGAATAACGCGCGCCTGCTCCTCGGTCAATAAACTCTGCAATTCGGCGCGAGCGGGAGTCTGAGCGGCATGTGGAGCTGGCGATGTGGTCTGCGCAGTCGCCGTTGAGGTAGTCGCTTGCGGAGCCGCGGCTGCGGGAGTCTGAGTGGGCGGTGGAGCTACAGGAGCTGTTTGCGGAACCGCAGCCGATGTAGTGGCTTGCGGAGCCGCAGCCGAAGGAGATGCATGTGGTGGCTCGGACGATGTACCCTGTCGCGTCTGGACCTAACGTGTGTAATAAGCGTGTAAGAACTGTGTATTATTCGAATTCGTATCATTATTAAGTTATTTCAAAACCCCGTTTGGATATCTTGTTTGTTGTTTATTTTAATTACATCTGTATGCATGATTAATCAAACTTAAGTCTAAAACCAAATAAGCTCAAGCTACGTACTAATTATGGATATGTTGATATCTATATAATATGACATGATATTTTACTATATAGCAGTATGCATACCAGCATCTCCTTCAACTCCTGAACGGTGTCCCTCAAGCTCTCCAGTTCCTGATGGACACGTCGGTCACCAGAGACGGAGGAAGTAACTGCCAGGATGGAGTCCAACCTCATATGGGCCCTGCTAGGGCCCAGTCCCCGGCCTCTCTCCTAACCTCCGTGGTGCCTTCCATGTGCGGCATCCAGAACTGGGGTTAGCAGCCTCGGATCGCTCTGTCCGGTAAAATCGATCCCCGAGGCCTTGGCCTGCTCAACCACCCGCTCCTACACCCACATTAAGCAGCAAAGTAGAAGTATAAAATTTAAAATTGAACCTTCCAAAACTAAAATTTCAAATTTGGGTAGAAAAAATATTAACACTTACGCAGTACTCCTGGGTAGCGACGTCGGGATATCGAAGCTCGCCCGTGGCGGGATCTGTCGAGGTGCCGTGGACGGCAAGATATGCGGACAGCACGCTCGGTGTACCACCTGACGCCACGGTCCGAGATGTCTGCAATATTAGAAAGTAACTCTTAATATTAGAAATATTAGAAAATAACTCTTAATATTGCAGAATATCACAAAGTTCGGTCTATTGTAATTTACCGATAGCTCTTTGGCTCAAGTAATGTTCCTCGAGCCACCTGTGTAAGTGGGGCGACCCCTCTTTGCCGACTTCCTGTTCTCTGTATTCTGAGCGGACTGTTTCTGCACAACGCATTAACATTTAGTTTTCTAATTAAGAAACACAATGAAATAAATTATATCATAAATAATGAATTACATTTAAATTACATACCTGTTTGCGTTGGGAGTCGAAATAAGCGCACAATAGAGGCCATGTCTCTACGTCGACTCTCGCAAACGCCGGAGTAGATAGGAGGGCTGCTCTCTCTGCCTCGGGGGTCGCCATCCACAGGGAGTAGCAGTCGGCCTTCAGCTCATTCCTGTTGTATCGGACCTTGGCCTGCATGTTCTTCATCAGGCCATTGTACAGAGAATGAAGTTCGAGCACCCTCCCCGGGTGATCAGGGTCGGCTGCAGGCTGAAAATCATAATCCAACTGAAAATACAAAAAAAACATTGTTATTAGATTGCAAGTGTTAATAATAAATATATTGGATAGATCAAATAAAAATATATATTAATACATACCCGAGCCTGATCAAAGAAGAGGGCGAATGAGCGCTGGTGCTGCTCGCCCCACTCAACGTGTAGTGGATAGTTCTTCACGAGCCGGCTCTCGTCCCACAAATAACGGCCGAACCTCTCGGCATGAGGACCGGTATAGCGATAGTCAAGGGTAAAAAAAGGGGGAATGCTGCCTCCCCCTAGCTCTGTCAGGCCACAGCCTATGGGACTGATTTGGGCCTCGAGTCCCCCTCTGGGGATAGGGAGGCCCTGCGTCTGCACGAAATATCAAGACAATCAATAATAAGACATAGTTGTATTAAGAAATCAAGGTTAAAAGAAAATTCAAGTGTGATATATCCCTCCGGTGACTATCGCACGAGCCTGGGCCCGGGCAGCAGCACGAGCGGGACGATAGTTCCCCCGGTGAGGAACAACCAGGGTCCCGGATGCGGACGCATCCCCTCCAACTAGAAAATAAACATCGACGCTAAATTTCCATGAAGTTCATATTTATTCTATAGAGCATATGTAAAATGAATAAATATTTTAAATTTATTCATACTAACCTACAGACGATGCGGAGGGTATGGAAGCGGCAGGAGTGGCCCCTACGGAAGATGTGGACGCACCACCTATAATTAGACAATTAAAAATAGATTATATAAGTAATTGCAAAAAGAATGTGTAGATCAATAATATAACGTTCTAAATCAATATGCATGCACTATAGGATATATAAACATACCCGCAGGTACGGTGGTGTCACCACCTACAGCTAGACAATAATAAAAATTGCTAAGTAAGAGCAAAAGGAATGTGTGTATTTATGATATAGCATTCTAAATCAATATGCATACACTATATGATATATAAACATAACTGGAAGAGCGGGGGTGGCCTCTGTCCCAGATGTGGACGCATCACCAACAACTAGACAATCAAACATTGACAATATAAGTAATTTTGATATAAATAGGCATGAATATCTGTAATTTTACATTCAAAATGGATATGCGTGCAGTATACCTGGAGATGTGGCAAAATCCACACGAAAGGAGGCATCCGAAGGGGTCTCCGATCTGGGTGCAAGACCGGCCCTCTGAAGCTCCCTACGAAGCTCTCCGGGCGGCAGAACCGCTCTGCCTCTGCCTCTGCTTCTGCCGCGGCTGGAGCTCTTTCCGCCCCTCGCTGCTCCCGACATCGTTATCAAATCTAGATAAACGGTTCGTGGACGCATTAGACAATCATTAAAAGTATTGACTATATATGTATAGAGCGTAAAATGTGATGTAATAATATAACATTACTGATAACCATTTTCGTTACGTGGGCGCATTATATATATCTACTTGGATTTCATCGTCGATATCATTTCTAACCCACGTAAATTCATAATCGGTCGAAGACAACCCGTCCTTCGCAACAGACGGTCGGAGCACTTTGAGCCTTCTCTCTTCTTCGTCCTCATCGCTGTGCTCGTATTCTGGGACATCGTACACATCTCTGGGTTTCCATCGGCATACAACACTCCACCCCGGATGCTTCAAACACTGTGAGTAGTATACTTGGAACGCTTGGTTCGGAAAGATAAACGGATCGTCCTGACCGTAAAATTGAAGTGTGTTCACACTGGTCAATCCATATTCATCTTTTCAAGTCCTAAGACTGCTTCTCCACCTGTCCGTATCGGTTCACGGATCGTACCAAGTACACTGGAATATATAAAAGGGTTCTGATCGTCCGGGATAGTGGATGCCAAGTATACAATTTAAGTACCCATAGTAAATCACACCGTCCGATCCTACCGTCGCAATCCTACTATTCTGAGTGGTTCTAGATGTTTCTATGTCCTTAACTTCAAATTTGTATCCAAGGACACCAAATCCTTTGTAATATGCAACCTCCTTACAAGGAAATTGAGCTAAACATCTTGAATCACTCTTAAATGATGCAGACAAGTTCGGATCGTAGATCTAAAAAAACAAATTTTACGACAAATACATAACGATACAAGTTTAGATTAAAACTGATAGCAATAAAATGTTATTCGAATAACTTACATGATCTGTGACCCAATCAAAAAAATTGTCCTGATGGTATTTTTCCAAACGTTCTTCGTTCCAATCAGAACGCCCCTCACGTACATCGTTAAAATGAATTCTGTTTTCGACAAATAATTGTGACATTAATATTATATCATTTCATACACACACAAACACAGATATAACAATTAATCCAAAAGAACTTACTCTCTAATTTGTTCAAAACATGCGCAATTAAGCAAGATAAACCGGTATATCTTGTTGATAAACATAGTATCTACTCTCTTGTACTCGGCTTTACCATATGGCCCATCTTGAATTCTTCATTCTCGGTTAAGCCTTGTCTCAATGTTCTCGTCCAGATAGTGGGAACAAAATGCGGTTGCTTCATCAAGAAGATAACCTTGCATGATAGAACCCTCTGGTCGATTTTTATTGCGTATATACTTCTTAAGAATGTAGAGGTACCTAATGAAATATGTTGAATAAATAAATACGGGCATACAGGACAACAATAAATTTATAAATTGCGCGAAACGAAAAATTACACGTACCTCTCGACGGGATACATCCATCGTTATTGTACCGGTCCGGCTAACTTCGCTTCAGTTGCAAGATGAACAGTCAAGTGTATTATGATATCGAAGAATGACGGTGGGAAAATACGCTCAAACTTGCAAAGTATCAACGCAACAGAATTTTCTAGTTTATCCAGCGTTGCAACCTCCAGTGTTTTAGCACACAACTCCCTGAAAAAACAACATAGGTCGTTGATTACTAGACCAACCGAGTCGAGGAGAGAAGTCCTGAGGGCTAATGGAAGAATGTGCTCCACGATAACATGGTGATCATAACTTTTCAGCCCATCGATCTTGCTCTTCACAATTTTTATTTTCTTGCTGAATGATCCTGAGAAACCTGTGGGGACTTTCAAATCATGCAACACCTGCAGGAATCTTTTCTTCTATGGTTGTGACATATGATAAGCGGCATTGGGAAGTACAAACTTGCCCAGTTTACCCGCTACCGGTGTAGGGTGCAATTCACTTCATATTCCCCACTCTTGTAGATCCATCCGAGCATTCATGTTGTCTTTCGATTTCCCGTCTTTACAAAGAAGCAAGTAAAGTATGTGCTCTGATACTCCCTTCTCTATATGCATGACGTCCAGACAATGATGCACTGAATTTGTTGACCGGTACGGAAGCTCGAAGAAAATGCTTAACTTGTTCCAATATTGTGGTTTGACCTGTTTCGTCGGATCTATACCGAAGGTCACGTTATTGTAACCATCCCATTTAGCAGTCACGTCCTCTCCGGACAATGGGGATGGAGGTCCAAGAAGCTCCTGATGACCATCAAAATGAACCGTATCTAACCTATAGGGGTGGTCTGGAGGAAGAAAACGTCGATGGCCGCAATAACAAACCTTCCTGCTAAAATTTAAGAATTTTGATGTTGTGTGTTCATGGCAATGAGGACATGCTTTGTGACCATGTACGGACCAACCTGATAGCATTCCATACGCAAGAAAGTCATTAGTTGTCCACATTAAAGCCGCACGCAGTATCAAGGTTGTATTTGTGTTTGAATCATATGTCTCTACACCATCAATGAACAAAGATTTCAACTCCTCGATCAGAGGTCGGAGATAGACGTCGATATTGTTCCCCGGTGAGTTTGGTCCGTCGATAAGAACAGGCATCATAAAGTATGATTGGTCCATAACCAACCAAGGCGACAGATTATAAATTATCATTACAACGGGCCATGTGCTGTGACTTCCAGCCATATAGTTGAATGGGCAGAAGCCATCAGTAGCCAGTCCGAGCCAGACATTGCGAGGATCGCTACTGAATATTGCATGCCTCCTATCGAAATCCTTCCATGCCGGTGAATCTCTTGGATGGCTCATTTTTCCATTTTCGCTTGGAGGAGCACGGTGATGCCAAATCATTGCCTCGGCTGTTTTCATGCACCTGAATAGCCTCTATAGCCTCTGTGTTATGGGAAAGTATCGTGCTATCTTCACAGGTATATCAGACTTCTTATCAGAATCTTTCGGCTTATACCTGGCCTCTCCGCATGTTGGACACTCTTTCAAATCTGAATACTCTTTCCGGTACAACACGCAATTTTTAGGACATGCTTGAATCTTCTCGCACTTTAAACCCAAATCAGACATCATCTTCTGGGCTTCGTACCAGCTTTCGGGCACATTATTTCCCGGAGTCATAGAATCTTTCAAGAACGAAAGAAGCATTGTGAATGACTTGTTACTCCATCCATTTAGGCACTTAATCTGGAAAAGTTGGACGAACCATGAGAGGGTGGAATACTTTGCATTCTCAAAAATTGGCTTCCTAGCATCATTCGTGAAATTTTCATATTTATCCGCACGCGGTCCTTGACCGGAAGGAATGTCATCTTCGGTACGAATAGATTCACCTAAGGCAGCCTCTACCATATCCTCCATTTCTTCTGATGGAAATAAATTTCCGTCTCCTGCCGCATTACCGAATTCTCCTTCTTCTCTTGCCGCATTATCGTGTTCTCCTTCTTCTTCTGCCGCAGTACTGCATTCTTCTCCTTCCCCGTGATATTTCCAAGTTGTATAAAGTCTAGTATACCTATGTTTTACAATATGAAGCTCTACCAATTCTACCTTCTGCCAGTACTTATTGCCACATCTATCGCACGGACAGAGAATCTTCTCTATTATGATCTTATTATGTGCGCGTGCAAATTCAAGGAAAGCAGCAACGCCCGCGACAAACTTAGGTTGCATACGTTGTTTCCAATCGACATACATCCAGTCCATAACTCTGACGTACTCATGGGCCATATTAGACTGTATAACATATAAATTGTAGGTTATGCTGACTATATTGAGAAATATAAGAACGGGATAGTTACTGACAAAGGAGAAAATCCGTGTATATACTTTGTGTGTGCGTTTGTCATTGAAAAGAATAAATTATCGCACGTATGTTACCCGATAGACGGGGACTAAATGGCGCTTTTAGTTTCATATATGAGTATCGATGGGAATATGAAGGTTTCATATTATCATATATTGGTTTTAACCCGAACATCTCGAATCGCTCTTTAATTATGCATTTGTTGTGTATTCTTGTTGTATGTGTGTGTTCCGGTTGTCGGGGGTAGGCTTCTATCCTATTAAGAATGTATAGAGTCAACGCCCATCACTTGTGCTTTCAACCGTTTTGAGTAAATTTCGGCAGCACCTCCCCGCTGTTCTCCGAGTACACTGTAATAGAATAGATAATCATTTCAAAGCCGTGAAACAATGTTGAAATGAACATCTAATCTATCTTTGTACACGGAGAACCAACGGAAAGGTACCGACGAAATCTCGAAACGGATGAAAACACAAGTGAATGAAGGCGTTTGCTTTATACATTCTTAACTTGTCCACACGGGACAAATCTATGGGTTACGATACGATTGAATTTTCTCATCGTGTAGACTATACGACGGTTGTTAGTATCGAGCTATACTGTCCGATATTTAACAACTTTCGTATAGTTCTAGGTCACGACGAGCATCGCACGTATGTTAACCGATAGACGGGGACTAAGTGGCGCTTTTTGTTTCATATATGAGTATCGATGAGAATATGAAGGTTTCATATTATCATCGAATATCATATATTGGTTTTAACCCGAACATCTCGAATCGCTCTCTAATTATGCGTTTGTTGTGTATTCTTCTTGTATGTGTGTGTTCCGGCCGTCGGGGGTAGGCTTCTATCTCATTAAGAATGTATAGAGCGAGCGCCCATCAATTGTGTTTTCAACCGTTTCGAGTAAATTTCGGCAGCACCTCCCCGCTGTTCTCCGAGTACACTGTAATAGAATAGATAATCATTTCAAAGCCGTGAAACAACGTTGAAATGAACATCTAATCTATCTTTGTACATGGAGAACCAGCGGAAAGGTACCGACGAAATATCTCGAAACGGATGAAAACACAAGTGAATGAAGGCGTTTGCTTTATACATTGTTAACTTGTCCACACGGGAAAAATCTATGGGTTGCCATACGATTGAATTTTCTCGTCGCATAGACTATATGACGGTTGTTAGTATCGAGCTATACTGTCCGATATTTAACAACCTTCGTATAGTTCTAGGTCACGACGAGCATCGCACGTATGTTAACCGATAGACGGGGACTAAGTGGCGCTTTTAGTTTCATATATGTGTATCGATGAGAATATGAAGGTTTCATATTATCATCGAATATCATATATTGGTTTTAACCCGAACATCTCGAATCGCTCTTTAATTATGCGTTTGTTGTGTATTCTTGTTGTATGTGTGTGTTCCGGTTGTCGGGGGTAGGCTTCTATCCCATTAAGAATGTATGGAGCGAACGCCCATCACTTGTGCTTTCAACCGTTTCGAGTAAATTTCGGCAGCAGCTCCCCGCTGTTCTTCTAGTACACTGTAATAGAATAGATAATCATTTCAAAGCCGTGAAACAACGTTGAAATGAACATCTAATCTATCTTTGTACACGGAGAACCAGCGGAAAGGTACCGACGAAATATCTCAAAACGGATGAAAACACAAGTGAATGAAGGCGTTTGCTTTATACATTCTTAATTTGTCCACACGGGACAAATCTATGGGTTAACATACGATTGAATTTTCTCGTCGCGTAGACTATACGACGGTTGTTAGTATCGAGCTATACTGTCCGATATTTAACAACCTTCGTATAGTTCTATGTCACAACGAATATCGAACGTATGTAAACCGATAGACGGGGACTAAGAGACGCTTTGAGTTTCATATATGAGTATCGATGAAAATATGAAAGTTTTATATTATCATCGAATATCATATATTGGTTATAACTTGAAAAACGTGTCGTTGAAACAAATTATTGTTCTCCACCTTGCACTCTCTTAACATTGATACATGCATTAAACAAGTAAAAGCTATCTATAACAACTCTAAAGTTTCACCTGTTGGGTTCAACAAAAAGGTTTTTGATATAACAAACACAATCTTCCTCAATTTTTCCCTTGAATCGATGTGAAATTAATAGTGTCCATATGACACAATGGATATATTTTCTACACAAAAGGAAAAAGGCAAACAATAGTAAAGCAATTGTAATTCTATCAAGTATCCATACTGAAAAAGAATAATTAGCAAACTAAAAGTTAATCACTAATGAAAAACAAACAAAAGTGCTTATTATTATACTTCAGAGGTTATAAGTGCTTGACCCCCATAGTACATAGGATGTATCCGTAATTAATCTTTTTCTATATACTTGGGTGTATAGAATTTCTAAAAGTTACACACGGTTTTTCTAAATCCTATTCTTTCCTTTCACTGTAAAACCCTTTATATTTTCTAATAGGTACCAAGAACTTTCAAAGTTTTTGGATATGCACAACAAGAAAGCATCGCCAATAAGATTGACATAACCCAAATGACTTTGACCCATTACATATAAATGTCATGTTCTTTCAATATTTTTCAAACAAATACCATAGACTTTGTTTGTTACAAATAAATACCATGAAGTTTTAACGTTTTCACATAATTTTCATAGACTTTGTTGTTTACAAATACATACCATTGACTTCCAACTTTTTCCAGATAAATACCATGAACTTTGTTGTTTACAAATAAATACATGAACTTTCAGCGTTTTTTAGATAAATCCCATAGACTTTCATGGACCTTTTTCTCATATAAAAACCATGGACTGTGTTATTCACAAATAAATAGTATCGACTTTCACTATTTTCTAGATCAATCCCCTAAAATTACACCTTTTTAACCCTAACCCAGCCCCAGCCGAACCCCAACCCAACACCAAACCCTAACCCGGCCTAACCCTAACCCTAACCCAGCCCCAGCCGAACCCCAACCCAACACCAAACCCTAACCCGGCCAAACCCCAACCCCAACCCAGCCCCAGTCGAACCCCAACCCCAACACCAAACCCCAACCGAACCCTAGCCCTAACCCTAACCCCAACACCAGCCGAACCCCAACCGATCGAACCCGTACCCTAACCCTAATCCTAACCCTAACCCCAACCGATACCTAACCCTAACCCTCATCGCTACCCTAACATCATTAAAATAATGTTTAACTAACCTGTAGGCTAGGAGGTAGAGGAAACGACGAAGACGCAATCGACGACGACGAGGGCGGTGGCGACAACGAGAACGGAGGGCGGTGGCGACGACGAGATCACTGCAGGCGCTGACGACGACAATTCGGCCGACGCTGGCGACGACGAGAACGGCGATCGGCGGGAACGTCGAGGGTTTGGGGATTTGGGTTTGCGCGCAACGATAAAAGGAATAAGAAATAATCAGCGTAGGGATCGATCACTTAAATCCCTATTTATATGCCCCTACGGATATACCCGTAGGTGCTTGGTTTGTGGATCCGTAGGGCCAAACAACACTTTAAGATTTAATAATTTTTAAATAAATATGGAAGGATCGTAGAGGCAACCGTTTGGCCCTACGGATTAATCCGTAGGGCCAAAATTTATCTGCCCCTACGGATGTTGTTATCCGTAGGGGCAACCCCTTATTTTACTAGTGATAAAAATTGGGAGCAAAAGGGGGAACCTTGGCCGACGGCGCCGGAATTTTAGGGCAAGTCGCCGGTCTTCTCTGTGAGTTGAGGCTCCAATTTTCTTCTGCTGACTCAGTGTTCTACTAGTGTTTCAATGTTATTTTTTATCTTTTCTGTTAAGTTCCAAAATGGTGGCAGCTCAAAAATCCAGAGAATAAAATGTTAGCAATGTTAATTTTTGTTTAGAAATTTTTTGAATTTTAGATTGTTTTTAGAAAAGGGTTAGATGATATTAACAATTTGAACCCGAAATAACAAGAATAAAAACGTTACCGTCTACCCGGCAACGACGCCATTTATTTGGCACGCATTTGGCGTGCCGTATTTTAAAGTTCTAAAGTTTAACTGCAATCATGGACGGCGTCGTGTGTAGCTAGCCGTGATGAGTACGGATCGTTCGTAGAAAGACGGTTCGTTTTGCGTTCTTGTTATGACGAGTTAAGCGCGGGTGGAGGAATTGTTCGTTTCTAACCAAAGTGTATATATGCACGTATAAGTTATTAGGATTAGATAGATTAATATAAGTTAGTGAATTCCACACTCAATCCTTTATGCCAAACTTAACCATTGAAGTTAGAGCAATCGGCAACTACGTGGATTAGGGTACTTAAGCACGGTATTAGTGAAATCCGGCTTATTGACCCTTGTCCGTCCGTTCTTGCCTCTTAGCTTTCGCCTCCGGCCAAACCGAACGCAATCGGTCACTGTTATGGATCACCGATACCTTGATAGGGTAGGGTGCCTAACAGACCGCTTGCGTAAGGTTTGGGCGGAGTTCGATTGAAAATATCGAGCAAAGGAAATGAGAAAAGAAACCTTAACTTACAACACCATTCTATTTCCTAACAACACCATATTCACAACCATCAAAACAACAAAGAAAGAGCAAATAGAAGATAAAAAGAAAAGAAAAGACACATTGCAAGAAAGTAAATGGCAAGGAAAATAAAAGAGCAAGTAAGTAAATGGTATGAATTAAAATGTAAGTAAGTAAAGAGTGAGATTAAAATACTAAGAACCCATGAACACAAAATGAAAGTTTTATCATGTCCAAGTGATACAACCTTGAGTTTAATAACCAAAACATAAACTTGCAAGCTCAATGAAGAGGTTGCAAGATCAAGAGAAGGCAAAGAGTACAAGGGAAACTAAGCTATGTATAAGAACAAAAACAAAAAGAGAAACAAATAGTAAAAGTTGTTCTATTGTAAAGAAATATGACAATGTGAGAGCCCCCCTCCCCTTGCTCACTGATCTGTATTTATAGGCTCAAAATAAAATTAAATAAGTAATAAAAATAGGATGATTTGACTGCAAGGGGAGGGCAGAAGAAAATTGGAGCATTTTGGCCACAGGAAAACTGGTGGGGCCGGTTATTGGAGGCATGTCATCGGGTCAATTCCGAGCAATTGGGCTCGTGCTTGTAGTGGGATGCTGTGTGCTCTCCATAATCCCATTGGTATTGCTTTATTTTTATGTAGAAGACTGGGTTGTATTCAGGGATTTGGAGGGAAACTTGTAGCTTTATATCACATCACAACTTTTTGCATTTATAACACATCACTTCTCACTTGTGCCCACTTGTGCCCCTTGTATCATGGCAACCCCACCATGGTCCATGCCAATGAGTTGTGTGCACACTTACATTGTGTTGGACCAAAATCGTGTGCACACATTTATTTGCTAAAGAACTCAATGGGTATCGATCGGTTAGCAGTTTCGGTTGCAGTGTCAGCTCACAATCGTTATATCCGTGATTTTGAGTGTGTTTCCAGTATTGTGTCACGGATACCTGTAATCTGTATTTATTAAGAAGACACTGGTTAATAGTACCGATATAAACAAAAAAATAGATAATGAATGAGTGGTATCAAAATGCAGTTTACTGAGATGAACATGCGAATTGTAGTACCAGGTCATATCCATATTGACTTTAGCATAGACACTGAAGTAAAATTCTCATCACAATCCACAATGGGTATTTGATGAAAACTCTTTACAACAAGTCTAGCCTTATTAGGTTAGCACCTTTCCACCTGCATATATCTAGAAAGATGTACTTTCTCCTAATTGGTTTTCCCCCTTCAGGAGCACCCAACAAAGTCCAAAATCCATAATTTGCTGAAGTGCATGGAGTCTATATTGGATATGAAGCATCTGGTCACCTAAAAGTCACCATTTAATATGACCTGCCAACAACTATTAGGACCATCATCACCATGATGCTGACCTCCTTGTCACCATCAATGAGAAAACCGAAGTATCACTCGAGTGTCTGACGTTATCTACTAAAATCTGGGGAGTGGATAATGGTTTGTCAAGTCCAATTGAATCCTTAGGTTCTACAAAATTTTTGGTAACCGTTTGTGGTACTGGAACCACTTCCAATTCTACCATACTCCTACTAGTTTCTTTTGCAAAAAAGTTTCTTTTGCAAAAAGATTCCTTTTATAAAATGGTGGCTAGTCAAGAACCATGTAACTACTGATCTTGAACATGGTAGGAAAAAAAATCCGAGCAAATGCTTAGGAAAACCACAAACAGCCATTAACGAAGCGTGCTTTGAGTTTTTCCGGATTCTGATTTTATATAGAAACCATATAACTCCATATCTTGACAAACTCAAGATATACAATCATTCTATGTCCAAATAGAATTAAGGCACTAATTTAGATGGAACCAGATCCAAAATTCATGCAGATGTTTCCAGCGCATAACGCCGAATGGAAAAAGGCCATTACAACGTTACTCATCATGGAGCGCACCCATGGATGAGTAACATGCGAGAGAATCATGTTCTCGATACAATGATGGAATACTTAGCATAAATATCTACATCTTCGATCACCTCAAAGAATCCTTAAATTTCCAATGTATGGCTCTCTAGTATATTCTTATACCTATAAACTTCTTAAAATTTTTGGACATTGCATTACAACGAATGCGTGTCTAAAACCAGAGAACTCATAGGTAAACCTGAATGAAGTAAGACTATCACCCAAAAGTATCCCGAAGGACACTGGACAACATATATTTCGATGTATAAGTCCAAAAAGTATACCAACTCAAATTATGTGTTTTGTAAATTGAAAACTGTATCTTGGTTAAAAATGTCTTACACCGTTATTCAATGTACCTTACCTTATCCTCAACTGAGGTAAATATTTATAACACAATTTTCAAAATGTATATCTCGCTTTATAAAATAAAGGCACGGATATTTCATTTTAAAATTTGGTGCATAACAACGGTTAGTCGAAACCAAATATTTTTCGTTAAGCAAAACCAAGCGATTTAATCCAATATCACCAATTGCAATGAATTCCGATATTGATGATCAAACCGGCCATTTACCAATATAATACTCTTACTCATCATCTGTAACAGCGTACAGATATGAGATCCAAATCTGGTAAATACATACCATGGAGTCAGAATTGTATGTGAAAACGGTTCTCTTTTACAAGTACACAAAAATATAGAAATATGAAAATGTTTCATAGGGGGCGGTCCGGTATTCGTAGAAATGCCTTTTCCACAATTTAGATTCATGACAGTAGTCACAATTTCCTTTACCCTCACTTCAATCCCTTTATATGTCTTTATATCTTACCTTCTACATACCGTCCTTACGCTATTTGATTTTCTTCCTCCCCTACCTTTCGGCACAAGCCTAAGGTTTGGAAGAAGACCATCCAATAAGAGTAATAGGTGTACTCTCCTAATACAAGGTGCTCTCGCAACCTGAGAGAAGGTAAAGGGAAGAGACAGCCGAATAATCCTATTCAATTTCTCCAGAACCTTTGGCCATCCTGACTGAAGTAATTTCTTCGAGTTTTTATGTAACTATACGATGGTTGTTCCAAGCGATATGGATCATCATACTGATACAACGTGCTGTGAAGAAATGCAAAGGGTAAAGTACGAGTGGCTGGCATATGTGCGACTTTGTCTTGAATCATGACAAGACGAAGCCCAAGGGTGTAAGAAGGTTCGGTTAACTTGGTTCATGAGTTTTTAAGGTAAATCATGGGTTGCTATACCAGAGAGAGAGAAAAGAAACACTCAGCGTGCACTCTATCAAGATTAGATTAGTTTTAACTTTATCTAATTAGGATGGCTCCCACTGTTTCCTCGAATTCTCCTTCAAACCCTAAAAGGAGAACTAGTCTGGATTATTTACACTTTACAAGTTCGCTGACCGTTCAGCCAGGCCAGTGTTGGTACTCTGAGGGAGGTCCCCCGTTCTTTTGCATCGACCCAATTAATAACCCAGTTTCTGCAGAGGCGTAATCTCGTTAACACTTTCTAGACACCTAATTGTTAGGAATATGTATGCCCTAGAGGTCATTATTGTATGATATAGTGGATGCTTGGACATATATATAGAGGACCTTTTTGCTTGACATGATATTATGCTATATGGTTGCTCTTTATCTTAACATGTACACTTATATTATTATACTGTCTCTCTGATACATGTTGATAAAGCCCATACGATGTTTGCTTGACTATCAGGACTATGATGCAGATCATACTACTGGTACTTATGTAGTCCACAAGCACATCCTTTAATTGTTCCTAGTCGAGGGGATATCGAGACAGGGCATCGATATTCCAGTGTAGACTAGGGTGTACGTTTCTTGACCCTGTATGGGGCGATGGTTGATCCCATAACCATTTGTGTTTGACATCAATGATTGTACAGGGGTGCTCATTAGACAATGGGTACAACGAACATGACTCGCCAAGAACTCCTAGATAGTACCATACCTATCGTCAGATAGGAGTTCTTTGTTGACACTGGTACAGGTTAGTCTGTAGACCCGAGATCGTTATAGTGTCTTGTATGGCTCCTACTGTGCTTTGATTTCCTCCTTACCACGGCTCAAAGGAATCGTGCAAACAGGTGGATTTTGAGTACAGTCCCGAGTCACATCGAAGCAATGAGCGATAGGAGGGGTTTCCTCTCTCCCGGTATAGGGAGTTGATGTTGCGTTATGCTCGATTGGCTATAACATTAAGTCCCTGGCCAAGGCTGATAAGATTTACTGGTAAGTGTTATCAGTACTTTCTCGAACCGTTATGATCTGTACATCGGCATAACTTATCAAATTACTCGGGTCCGACAATTGCACCGCTAGACTTGATATGTGACATATCAGACGAAGAGACAAGACTGTACGATAAATGTTAGTTATAAGCTTCATGAGAGTTTGGACAAGCTTGCTTGTTGATCTTCTATTCGCTCAATACATGGGTAGCCGTTACATCCAGCTAGTACCGCTGACGGCTTGTGGGCAACTGATGTGATCATTACCTACCGCTGGTGTATTGACGAGTCTTTAGAGTCCAACATAGAGGTTTCCTAGTTCAAGAGAAATGAAGTAGTGCACATATGTTGATATGTGTGGGGGCCTGATTAAATACGAGTATGCGATACCGTATTCTAATCTGGCGACATTTGTTATCGGTCAGGTTATATGTGATATAATCGGATTATTGAATCGATTGTTGATTTGATAATGTGATATACAGATAAATAATATTAGTCGGTTATATGTGATATAACCGGATTATTGAATCAAGTGTTGATTTAAAAATATGATATATATTTATATTTGATATAATTATATATTAACTAAAATTATTGCTCACTTATTATTTTCTTAATATATATATATTTGATATATATGTGTGTGTGTGTGTATTATGAAGCATGGTTGGATTTTCTATTTTTAGAAAATAGAAAAAAGGTGGAAAATAGGGAGACTTTTGAGGAATGGATGAAGCTTGTCCTTGATCATTTATTTATTCATTTGGTCTCACTATTGAAGTATGGTTGGGATTAAATATGGGGGTTTATTCCATGCATCAATAAGTGAGGTATTTGTTAAGCCATTCATCACTTGAGATTCTTCAATAACTCATTTTTCATGCTAGTTCATTTTTCACTCTCTAGCTCTCTCAATCTTCCTCCTCCTCCTCCTCCAACCCCTACCCCTCACATGTGATGTGAACCATAGGGTTTGGATAAATCCTTAGTGAGCTAAACACCCCTAATTCATCATCCTACACTTGATTAGCACTTGAGTTTAGATTGTTTTCTTAAATAATAGGAGATTAGTGAACTGGTAGCTTGGATTATTGAAGCCTCAGATGGATCATCTTCGACACTAAGGTCATGTGGGAAACTCGATCCTTCCTCATGTAGAGCCAAGTGGAGTCATAGGGACTACTACCCGAAGCTTGAGTAGAGAAGGACTTGCTCTACAAAGGTTGTAATCTCCATCTCCTTTAATAGTTATTGTTATATCATCAATTAAACCTTAATTATCTAGTTAGATTCTAGGTTAGTGTTGCTTAGGAGCCCGAATTTTTTAAAATAGCATGCTAAATGCCGGTATAAACCTTATGGTGGTGCTACGGTACACTTTCCCTAATAGGTTAGCTAATTGTGAGCTGAAAATCTCTCGTGGAGTAATACATACTCATTAGTGGGAATCGGGGCCCAACTATCATCATGTGATAACCTGACGGAATCCACTCAAGTCACTACACTCCAGAAGGTTTGTGCATGCTTGGCAAGTTTCCAGTATGTTTGAAACTTCTGATATGGTTTTTGCCCCTTGGACCCAAGTGACCTTCACACAGTCAACATATCAATGGGTCATAGTCAAGTTCAACCCGTCATTATCTTGATTGTAATAAACCCACTCGCTTAATACCTTTGACACAGTCAAAATGGTTACACGGCTGTCCTAACTAATCAACATATCCAAGCGAAAGAAAAGTATTACAGAGCTACTGCACACTACACCTCGGCGAATGGCAACGACAAACGTAGCATGAATATTAAGAAATACTAATCTGAAATGACGGAGGGCTACTGTTGGTTTTTAGCGAAAAATCTTTAACGTAATGAACTTGATATCGTTGAAGGAACTCGAGTGGCTTTAAAATGGAGTGGTTTAAGGTCAGCTTTTTAAAACTAGAAACATAAAACTTTGCTTAAGAGCGAACTCCCAGTGAATGGATTAAGGCTCTTCCGTCATAGAATGAGGTGCAGGGTATTCCTAACCGAATACCTCTATGCATAGCAAAAGAATACGACTATGAGTTTTGAAGAAAACCGAGTAGTTTTAAAATTAGTTCCGATAAATTCAATTAGGTTTATTTTCCTTGCATTATTCAGATAATATGTTCCTATCATTTTAAGTTTCCAAGCAACAAAAGAAACAACCAAAATAGTATTCCTTTTATATGTCATCCGCATTCGCCAAGGGCCCCGTCATACACTGTTAGGTTACTTAACTAACGTCAGAGCGGGGCCAGGACTAGCCCGGATGCAAAACATATAGAAGCATCTGCTAAATATATAATATATATCAATATCGCAGGCAGGTAATAGTCATTACAGGCAGGTAAAAATCATCACAAGCATTCGAACAACAATATGGAATAGCAGATAATCTAGGAGCCCAGCGTTTCATTTGAGCTGTAAATGTGATGCAAAGTTCCCCGATTGTGTGGATAGCCAGTGCAATGAAGAACCTAGACCCCTACAAGTGTGGCAAGTTACTTGCCAATCCCCGAATTGAGGCAACCCCAATCAACAAAGTGAATGGGCCACCCTGCACTTCAGGAAATCCAGTAACTTGAGCACCCCTTCGTGGGTCAATATATACCCCATACGAGTGCGGCGAATAGACCGCCAATTCTAGACTAAGGCCCCCCCAGTCTCAACGCCATGAGATACGGGCCCATTGCGCTCTAAAACCCGGTTATTCGAGCACTCCTCCGCGGGGTAGTCCTAGTACAGGAAAGAACACACACACACACACACACACACACACAACGTTGAAATCGACCTCAATCCGGTCGTTCCCCAATAAAAGAATATATAAACTGGAAGAAATGGTAGACCACATGTCGGACGCTCGCCCCGCAATAATGAATATAGAAATGAATCTGAATTGTACATCTAACATTGCACACAAGGCTATCCATCACGATAATCTATCCATAACATCAGTGCAACACAGAACATCAACGCGAATATCATGTTCGTAAACCTGTCTGAATGTACATATAGCAGCCAGTCGGATTATACCGCGTTATGATATTCATGGTCGCAGAAACAAACAAATGCACTGAAAACCATGAATTCAAAATTTCGATCGATTAAAAACATTCTGCATTGGCCCCAACCACAAACCAGTACTCAAACAAAACTGGGCCAAAACCAAATATTCCAAAAATCACATTTCCATAACGTAGAGCACCAGAAAAATTTTGGGGCACAATGGCCAAAATTGTACCGCAGAATCACGGCCAAATGGCTTGTTTGGTAGCAGTTCCACGGCTAAATTTTGTGCTTATGTCCCCAAATTTTTTTTCGGTCTCTAGTTTTCTCTGCATATAATTTTGAGGAAATCTGAACAACATTTCGAACAACAGGAAATGAAATGGAAATTCGTATCGGAGAATTTCGTCGATAGAAACTCTAAACTAGTGCAAACTAGCCACTTATGGTTTATCGTGTGGCTCTGATACCATGTTGGGGTTAATTGTCCACGCCGCGGAGACCATTGCTGAAGCGAAAGCGAAAACAAAAAATTATGCGAGCACCAAACGCCCATGAAACCCAGGATACGATCCAAAAAACTAAACTAGCTAAATAGAAATACAAGGGTTGGGAAACTACATGTTTTGTCGCGTGTCCACCCAATTGTGGAAGACCCCTCCAAGCTCGTAGATGCCAGGAACGGGCTTGAAAATCGACCACCCTCATCGAAGATGTTCCACCAGACGGAAACCGGAAGATGCTCTATCCGATGATTCAAACTTGCTAAGTGTGGATTGTCGGTGATGTAGGAATATTTCACTAAACTTTTCTCTCATATTCTCAATCTCAAGTGAGCAAGAGAAAGTAGAAGGAGAAGAGGTGAGGACGACGGTTGCTAACACATTCAACCATGAAGCTCTAACATGAAGAAAAATCATCAACTCACAAAAGAAAAGAGAATGGCTATATATAAGCCACCATGCATCAATAGTGCACCATAAATGATCAACAATAAATGCTAGAACCATATCTCTCTACATGCCTCATGCCACCATACCTCCACATCATTTTCTAATTTAATTTTCTATAAATAAAATCAAATATGAGGTGTCCTTCTTCTAGAAGTATTCCCGTATAAATACTGAATACTTCACCTGGTATATGTATCGCTACATATATGCGTATCCGTAAAAAATAGGGATAGAACCAAAGAGAGAAAATGAATAATGAATAATAATACTAAAATATATATATATATATATTATTAAATCAAAAGCTGATTTAATAATCCGGCTTAATCCTAAGCCGGCTAGTATTACTAACTGTTCAATTAAAGTCTGTGTATCATATACTTGTATTTAATCAGACCACTGCACGTACCAACATATGGCTCCTACATCTATTTCCTGAACCGGGAAAAAACCTCTGTGTTGGAGTCTGAAGACTCGACAATATGCTGGCATTGGGTTTAACCACAAGCACATCAGCGGCACAGCTGTATGTAACGGCTACCCAGGTAATTTCCGAAAGGGGGTCGATAATCAAGTACGTCCTTACCCTACGGAGCCTGAATGTGACAATCTCCTTGCAGTCTGGTCTCTTCGTCAAAAAGTATCGCATATCAGGACTAGAGGGTGGATAACGCCAGACCCCGACTAACCCGATAAGTCATTTCTGAGTCAAGCTCATTACTAACCGATATACTACTGATCAACAATCAATAAATCTCATCCACTGTTGCTATGAATTTCTAGTGATAGCCAACTGAACACTGCACGATATCGAATCTTAATACCAAGAGAGACGAATCTCTGACAATCGACCACAGCCACCATATGGCTTAGGACTGTACCCAAATAAAACCTATTTGCACGAGTCCTTTAAGCCATGGTAAGGTAGTAATCAAAGTATACTGGGAACTCACACGAGACAAATGACAATTTCAGGTCAAAGGACTAACATGTACTCATGCCAAATGAGAACTTCCATCTGACGATAGTTATAATACTATCAAGAAGTTCTTGGTGAATCCGTCTGGTGTACTCACTGTAAGTCGATGTCGCGCACCCCAAGTGTTACGGGGAGGCGGGAATTGCAAAAAATGATTTTTACAGGCTTCGCAACACTGACTATAACCAAGGATCGATCTTAAACCCTAGCTAGCAAATTACTTGAGGTTTAACTACTCGGATGAATGTTATACATCGTAGTATCGTGTACTTTGGGTCTTCTCACTGTCCTCCTCATCATCGTAGGCTCCGAGGATCGAAACGGTTCAAAGATTCCTCGTCGGCTTCCTCGAGTCAAAGACGATCCACCAGAGAGTCTATAGTCTAAGCTCCAACCTCAAATCCAAGGTAACTAGGACAACTAGCTTGCTAAAATAGACAGCCTAGATGATGTAGAGAATGAAGATGGTGTGGTTTATCTCTTGGAACCCTATGATTCTCAACACATGAGAGCTTTTATGGTTTAGAGGAAGAATAAGAAGACTTGAAGAAAATGAGAGTGAAGTGTGAACTTGGAAATAGCTTGGAAGTCCACTTGATAAGGAATGAAACATATGTCATAATTATTGAGATATAATATCACACACAAATATCTAATAAGCTTCACCAAATATCTATTTTGTGAAGAGAGTGAGTCATGAGCATGCGTCACCAGGTAGCCATACTAGATTCAATGTAAAACTCCACCTCATTTCTCACCCAATTTGTTTAATCCATAAAATAATTAAACCTTAATAGGTGTCTACTTCTAGAAGCTTTCCTGAGCTAATTACTAGAATGCCCCTCATCCGTATATACATACCCGCATACGCATTCCGAAGAATACGAATACAAAGAGACGAAACAAATCTATCAATACAATATTATGATCCGGCTTAAACCAAAGCCCACTAGCATTGTCCGCCCGAACATTATATGCGCATAAGTGCCCGTACGTGATCGAAGCCCTGTCGTAAAACTATATGACCTCTACATATTTTGCCCAATGCAGGGAAAATCTCTTTGTGGGACTCTAAAGACTCGACAGTACGCTGACAGTGGGTTTAACCATAAGCCGCAGGTGGTACTAGCTGCACGTAACGGCTACCCAGGTATCTGTCGATAAGGAGGCCGGTGAGCAAACCCATCCGAACTCCTACTGAGCCTGAATGTGACAATCTCCGTACAGTCCGGTCTGTTCGTCTAAGAGTATCGCATATCGGGCCTAGCGCGGTAATCGTCGGACCCCTAATAGCGCAATAACTCGTGTGAGAGTGTAGCCCAAAACACCCTAAAAAACTACTAGAATACCTACAAGTAAATCTCACATGCCGTGACCAGGAACATTGTGTAATTGCTGTCCAAACACAGAGCGATATCAACCCCCAATACAAGGAGAGACGCATCCTTTCTAACCGCCACTGCCTCCTTGTGCTTCGGGACTGCACCCAACTACTACCTATTTCGACGACACCTTTGAGCCATGGTAGGGTCGTAAGCAAAGTACAGTAGGAACACATTCGAGGCGAAGTAGCAGTATCAAGTCGACGGATTAAGCTGTACTCATGTCACCCCGGAACTGCTACCTGACGATAGGTATAATACACACCAATAGCTCTCGACGAGTCCTGTCCAGTGTACTCATAACGTAATGAGCACCATCATACTATCTCCAGTACTATGTACTGATGGCTGTGGAACAGACCGTCTCCCCTGCTGGGATGAGAAGCGCATACACTAGTCTACTCTAGAGTATCGATGCCCCATCTCGATAATCCTACGACTAGGGACCTATATAAGATGTGCATATAGATTACCCATCCCCCACTAGTGTGACTGCTATTACAACGCTGGTAATCAAGTAATGATCTTAAGGGCTCTACCAATATGTATATGCGATATGCTAAAAAGGACATGCACATATTGGGATAGAAACAAACTAGGTAGCATACTACCATTTCGACCAAGACTGTTACTATATCCGTGTATATTCCAAGCTCCCATTAAGTAATATACAATCCAGTATGATACAATAATGGCCTATAGGGCATATATCACTAACAATCTCCCACTTGCACTAAGGCTATATACTGGCATATCGCAGATCGAAGATCTCGAAAATCCTCTCAAACACTTTCTAAGGGATAGCCTCTGTGAGTGGATCTGCGGTGTTGTTCTCTATATCTACTCTCCTCACATCGATCTCCTACGATCAATGATCAGCCTGATCAGGTGGTACCGCCTCAAAATATGTCTGGATCTCTGATGGGACCTGGGTTCCTTCCCTAAAGCTATAGCACCGTTTGTTGTCACAATACTAAAGTATTAGACCAACAAATTGATGGAACCACCTGAAGTTCAATTAAGAACTTCCTCATCCAGACTGCCTCATTTGCAGCGTCTCACGCAGCGAACTACTCCATTTCCATCGTCGAGTCTGCAACGGTGTTCTGCTTGGAGCTCTTCCAACAGACCACCCCTGCACAGAGGGTAAAGCCATAACCCAACATGGACTTGGAGTCATTCTTATCACTCTGGAAGCTGGAGTCAGCAAATGCCTTGATCTGGAGGGATATTCCGCCATACACCAAGAACATCTCCTTAGTCCTTATCAGGTACTTTGAGAAGATTCATTACTTCTTCATGTGCTTCTCTCCTGGGTTTGACAGATACCGGTTTACCACACTGAGTGCATAAGCGGTATCTGGTCTGGTACACAATATCTCATACATTATAGAGCCTACCGCAAGAGCGTATGGTATATATGTGACGTAAGCTCTTTCCAAATCAGTCTTAGGAGACATCTCTTTGGAGACGGTAATTCCGTGACAAGCTCGTAGACTACCATGCTTAGAATCATCCATACTAAATATTTTCAGTATAATGTTGTTGTACCTTGACAGTGAAAGTCCCACCATCTTCTTTGATCTATCATGATAGATCTGGATCTCCAGAATGTAGTTGGTATCTCCAAGGTCATTCATGGAGAACCTCTGTGACAAAATCTCTAAAAGATAGTTCGTTCATAAAGGAACGCGACTTCAAATGGTCCGTATCTTCTTAGAAAATCCTTTGACTGATTGTAGCATAGGAATGTCATTTCCTATCAAGAGAATGTCATCCACGTACTCAACGAGGAATTCTACAGTTCTTGCTACAATCTTAAAATAAATGCAAGGTTCATCTGGATTTTTGATAAAGTCGAATTCTTTGACTGTCTCAATAAAAATAGATGTTCCAACTTCGTGATGCCGGCTTTAGTTCATAAATGGACTTAAGCAACTTGCACACTTTCCTGCTGCTCCCACTCTGATTGAAGCCCTCAGGCTGATCCATATAGACACACTCTTCCAAATTACCATTTAGAAAAGTCGTCTCTACGTCCATCTGCCGGATCTCAAAATCTTGGAAGGCGGCAATGGCAAAAAGAATCCGAATGGATTTGAGCATAGAAACTGGAGAAAAGGTTTCATCAAGGTCCAAACCAGGACTTTGATGAAAACCTTTTACAAAAGTCTAGCCTGATAGGTTTCAACCTATCCATCTACACCAATCTTCTTTCTGAAGATCCATTTGCAGCCTACTGGTTTTACCCCTTCTGGAGCAATGTTCAAAGTGCATACATTGTTGGTGTACATGGATTCCATTTCGGTCCGCATTGCATCCAGCCATTTTACCAAGTCGCCGCTCTGAATGGCTTACTGGAAGCTAGTTGGATCATCATTGTCAATGATGCAATCCTCTCATCCCCGTCTACGATAAAACCGTAGTATCTTTCCGGCGGATGAGACTGCCTACTATTCCCGCGGATTGGCGTAGGGATGTCCGGTTCTTTTGAAACCTCTGGTTCTACCATACTTTCAGTCAGTTCTATTGCGCTCCCACTATTTCTTTTTACAAAAAATTGATTTACTAAATAGTAGGCATGACGAGGAACAAAAATCGTTTGTTCCTCTGCGTAATAGGAAATATACCCCATGGTGTTCTTTGGGTTCCCACAAACCTATACAGTACTGAGCGTGTCTCGAGCTTGTCCGCATACTTCTTTTCAAAAATAGCCGGACATCCCTATATCTTCAGATACTGAAGATAGGGCTTCTTCCCACGCCACATCTGATATGGTGTTGTAGGCACAATCTTCGTAGGAATCTTATTCAAAAGATATAGAGTTGATTCTAGTGCATAACTTCAGAAAGATCGCTGCAACTCAGCGTTACTAATCATGGATATCCAATAGAGTTTGGTTCCGTCTTGCCGATACACCGTTGTATTGTGGTGTGTATGGAGGAGTAAGCTGAGAGAGAATTCCATTCCCTTTTAGGTAATCTAGGAACCCGGAAATTTAAGTATTCACCACGTCGATCAGATCTCATTGTCTTGATACTTTTGCGTGTTTGTTTTTCTGCTTCATACTTAAAATCTCGGAATACCTCAAAAGGCCTTGGATTTATGCTTCATCAAGAAGACATGTCCTTACCTAGATAAATTATCCGTAAGAGTAATGAAATAAGAATACCACTTCGTGTATCTGTAGATATTGGACTACACCCGTCGCTTTGTATGAGTCCTAAGTGCTAGCTCGCTCTAACTCCGTATCCGGTGAACGAAGACTATGTCATCTTTCTTATGAGACAAGATTGACAAGTTGCATAAGACTGATATTCAAACGGATCCAAATATCCCTCTCTTTGTAACTTCGATAATCCTGTTTCATTGATATGACCCTGTCTACAATACCCTAAGAAAGCCTTATTTAATTCTGGAGACTCTCTTTTCAGTGTGTTCTGGAAGTTGGAAAACCTGAGCTTGATTCAATATATACTGTCCTCTAATATACCTAACCCAATCAAACTTTGATTCAGGTGGATGTGAACCACATCGCTTACATACTAGACTTGGTACACACAAACAGTTATGTAGAATCAACATCTGCCCACTTGTCAATTCTAGGTGATATACCCTATGGATACAACATCCACGCTCATTCCGTTAGCAACCCTGAGAGTCATATCACCTGCCCTGATAACTCTACGGTTTCTGAAAGCCTGTAAGGAATTACAGATATGAGATCCTGATCCCGTATCTTGTACCCAGAAAATAGAGTTAATTGACAGACTGTTCTCAATCACAAACACTCCTGAAGTCGAAACCATAACATGCTTTGGATCCTGGATTCTGTCTTTTGAAGCCTGCATCCCTTCTGCCAATGCCCTTTCCCGTGACAATAGAAACATCCCTCATTCTCTACTGTTAACCCCAAAACTTTTGCCCTTTCCTGTCCCTCTACCTTACTGACACCGCCTATCGGCTTTGTGGGGGTCTTCTACTTCTCACCCTTGGCTTTCGCCTTTGATCCAGAAGAGGAAGATTTCCCAATAAGCAGAGTGAATGTCTCCCTGGTTTCCTTCAGGGTGCCCTCAACTTGAAGTATAACTTTCTTTTCCTGGGCGTGAGTAGGTGGTAGGGACTGTAGAATCAAGTCAACATATCACTCGGTCTCCATCGTAGTCTCTAGGTCCGTGAGCTTTTGAATATAGCTAATAATTATAATGACGTAGTCCCCTACAGATGACCCGACAACCTACCTCACTTGAAGCAATTCCTTTGAGGTCTCATATCTTGCGATACAAGATTGCTCTCCATATAATACTTTGTTATGAAGGAAGACGGAAACTAAGTTTATCTTCTCGTGCTGCCTCTGGTATACACCATCTATTTGGCCAACACGAGGCACTTGGCATTTGCACAGTATTTTTCCCTTGTCTTACGGATATCAACATCTGCGACGGTGGAAATAGGACCTGGAACGGCAGGGGCTTAGAGTAGTAATGAGGAGGTCCATCTTGTCATTGGTAATGGACAACTGGACAAACCATTTCAAGTCAATATAGTACAACTCAGTCATTTTATTATCTATCTGTAACCTAATCTGATCACCTGGTCGCTTCAATTAGGAGAGAGAGAACAAAACACTCAGCATGATGCTCTTGCAAGTTTAGATTGGTTTTTTGTTTATTTAAACAGGATGGCTCCTACTGTTTCTCAAATCCTTCCTCAAACCATAAAAGAAGAATTAGTCAAGATTAATCTTACCGTACAATACTTCCTTAACCGTTCAGCCAGGCTAGTGTCGGTACTTCGAGGGAGGTTTTATGACGATTTCGCAAAGTTCGTTAATTAAATAACCTTTTTCCCTGAAGGCGTAGCCCCCGCTAACACTGTTCTAGACACCTACTTGGTTTATAGTATTGATCGTTAAGTGAAAAAATCTATCGAGCAGTAGCATATACTCATAGTAGGATTGGGATTCAAATACCATTGTGTGATAAAGTCGAAGGAATACTACGAAAATTATCACACTCCAAATGTTCTGCAACACTAGCAAGTTTCAGTTTCCTTAGAAACTCGCGTTGTGGATTTTTGCCCGATGCTCTTAGGACCTTGATGAATGCCAACAAATCATAAGTCACATGTCAAGTTCTACCCATCATTGTCAAGGTTAATTTGAACCAACCCGTATATATGTAACATTTCAGAAAATATAAAATATTATATTTGGAATTTAAAATTAAAATAATATGTTTTGCTAAAATTACTCGATTTGTGAAATTGGGGTTTTCATAAAAGGTATAAATATATATAGCCATAATTGAAAAATAATTGGAAATTAAAATGATTTTATTCATTTAAAAATATATTTATCAGATTTGGCATTTTTAAAAGTTATTATACGCAGTTTGGATAAAACCCGATTAGTGCACTGCTAATCGCGATTAGGCCAAATCCGTGTTTCTACATTTTTTTATGGTTAGTGCACTGTATCTTGTCACGTTTGATTACATGTTATTTCTTATGTTGTTTTGGGGGTATTATGTGTTTTGGTTTTAAAACGAAAAGAAAGGGTAAAAGGGTAATAATGGAGAGAGGGGGGTGAGAATATGAGAGTGAGAGAAAGAGAGAGAGGGCTGCCATATATCCTCCCCCCATTTGTTTTCTCCATTTTTCCTCATCTCCTTTTCCTCAAGCTTCCCTCCACCTTCACCCCATGAATTCATCTCAAATTCTTCATCCAAACCCTATACCCCCTTCACAAAAGATGATCCCTACTTCATACTCTACACTTTGCACCAAGAAAAGTAGGATTTTGATGACTTGGGATAGCTAGGGTTTTGCATGGCTACATCCATAAGGTACCCTCGCATGGATTCCAAAGCGACGGAGCATGGCGTCATCGACTTCGGTGAGCAAGGATCAAGGTGAGTAGATCTATATCTACGAGGGAAGTCGGGTGGATGGCGTATAGCACCCCCGCAAGTTTTGATGGAAACCGATTTATAGAATACGGTTAAGGAACCCTAGACTAGAAAACTATAGGATATGGCTAGAGAAACCATATTAGAAAGTTTGGAATAGGGTTAAGGAATTAGTAAGAGATAAGATATAGCATGACTTAAAACTATTGCTTAGGGTTTAGGTGACATGATATGATAGATATAGATAAGTAGCTGTAAAGAGAACCAATAGGAGATTATAGTGGTATAACATGAGATTAATGATATACGACTTTAGATTGATAAGATGACCTAATGATATGTTGGTATACGGATGCGAGTCGATAAGTGATTACTGATACCTTTGCCGGTCCTATGATATGAGTTTGATACGGTGAGAGATAGGTATAAATATGGATAATGTTGTGAATCTCGAATAATAAGCCATACGAGATGTGAGGTCTATACCCTCCTCGTCATATAGGTTGTTAGGATCCCGAACTGTTTAGTGACGCCATACGATGAGTTACCTTACGTGATAAGTTAATTGATGATTTATCCTTACCCTTGACTAGAGAAGGCCGATTGATAGATTCACCGACTCGGTCATGTTAGATACGTATACCTTATCGCATTTAGCTGATTATTTACCTTATGCTACATTCATGTTATTCTCATTGCATTACATATACCTGTGCTAGTACACCTGCACCATTATCGATGATGCGTATGTCACACTTACACAGATTTGCCGGCTCACACACTTCATCATCGATAATTGCCATGTCACTATACAGTAGAATTGATGCATCATGATATGACTCTTTGCATAATTTACTTGCTATAGTTGCATATACACTTTTATACGATATTGCATTTGACCTTGGAGAAATTGGGAACCGCAGGATATATTTTATGATAGGTATTGCTCATTTCGAGAGATAGTTGTTCTCCGCAAAGTTAAGATATAGAGAGATAAACATAAAAATATTGGAGGGGATCCACTCACTGAGGCTATTTCTCGAATACGTAAGTTTCTCGAAACGAGTTTGGAGAAACTGATTATTAGAGAAGTTAGGTATTCGGTAGCACACGAGCTGTGAGTATGCGATACCGCAATATTGCCCTTAAGTGCAAGTGGGAGATTGTTGGATATAGTGCCCTCAAGGCAATTATTATAAATGCAGGTAGGCGATTATGATAATTGAACGTGTACCTATACAGGTAGAACACTCTTACTCGAGAAGATAGTAAGCTATCTGATTTGTCTTTATCATTATGTGTATACGTTTTGATAAAGCCCGTAGGATTGTTTCTTGATTACCAGCATTATGATGGAAATCATATACGTGGGAGCTGGGTGGTTCATAAGCGCATCCTTAAATGTCCCTAGTCTAGGGAGTATCGAGACTGGGCATCAATACTCTGGACTAGACTAGTGTATACTTTTCGAGACCCCGATGAGAGGCGATGGCCGGTTTCACAAGCGATTGCTGTTGAGTTACCTAAGATAGTATAAAGGTTCTTACTGGAGGTGAGTGCACCAGATGGACTCGCCGAGAACTTCCAGATAGTATTATATCTATCGTCAGATGGAAGTTCTCTTGTGGCATGAGTACATTTTATTCCATTGACTTGAGATTTTCATTTGCCTAGTATGTGTTCCCACTGTACTTAGTTTGCTACCCTACCATAGCTCAAAGGAGTCGTGCAAACAGGTTTTAGTTGAGTACAGATCCTAACCATATGGAGGCAATAAACAATCGTCAGGGATTCATCTCTCCCGGTATTGGGAGTCGATATCGCGCTGTGTCGGGTCAGCAATCACCAGGAATCATTGGCCAAGTTGGATGATATTTACTAATGTGATATCAGTAGTTTCTCAGTAGCAATGAGCTTCAGACTAGCACGACTTATCGGGTTAGTAGGGGTCTGATGCTATCCACCACTAGACCCAGTATGCGATACTTTCAGACGATGAGACCAAACTGTATGAATATTGTCACAGACAAGCTTAATAGGGGTATAGATGAGTTTGCTCGTCGGCCTTCCTTTTGCTCAATACTTAGGTAGTTGTTACGTACAGCTAGTGCCGCTGACGTGCTTATGGTTAAAGACACTGCCAGCGTATTGACGAGTCTTTAGAGTCCCACAGAAAGGGTTTTACCGGTTCAAGCAAAATGATGTAGTGGTCATATATTTATATATGCAGGGTTCCAATTAGGTATGTGTGCTACCCACACAGACTTTAATCGGGAGGATGATAATATTAGCTGGCTTTGGATTAAGCCGGATTATTAAATCACGTATTGATTTAATAATGTTCATATATATATATATATATATATTTCGATATGTATATTCTAGTATTATATTCATTTTTTTCTATCTCTTAGGTATTCGTATTTTAATACGAATACGAGCATGTATATACGAGGACATATTCTGGTATTTATACAAGAAAACTTCTAGAAGAAGGACAACTCATTTCAAGGTTTTTCTTTTTAAGAAATTAAGAAATGAGATGAAAAAGTGAAATGGTTGAGGGTATGTGAAAATAAAATTGTAACTCATTTGCAAATACAATTCAAGAATGTTTGTAGTTATATAACGGAAAAATTATTTTTACAAAATACATGAAATATGCTTGAATTTTTGAAGGATTATTCATTCTACAATTTGTTTTTCTCTCTCTTCCATGGCTCCTCCTTCTTCCTCAACCTTCTCATGAGTTGAGATTCAAGAGAATTAAGAGAAAGAAAAATCATTAGAAAACTCATACACATCACTAAGAATCATAGATTAGCAACCAAGGATCTTTAGTTACTTCATTGTGAAGTTGAAGCTTGAACTTGGTTCACTCTTGTGGATCAACTTCGGCGAAAGAGCTCTTAAGACCGGCTGGAAAGCGCGATCCGGAGCTCTTGAGAGCATGCTAGAGTCCAACCCAATTAGAGCAAATGAAGACGCTACAAAAGTTGTCATTTCTATCCTTTTTTTGCTCTAGTTTTAGGTGTTTGGTTTAGAATCTTGGGATTAAGTTTCTAGTGCTATGAAATTTTTTGTTTTTGGATTCCGCATTAGCCGCGGGCAAGCGGCGAGGGCACGAGGAACTTTTAGACATAGCCAGAGGGCTTCGTAGACAGTTGGAGCAGTGGAAAGGTGTACAAGATGCATAAATCAATCAACAGATTAAAACAGGCATCGCGGAGCTGGAACATTGGTTTTGATGTTGCAGTCAAAGAGTTTGACTTCATCAAAAACATATATGAACCCTATATATATAAAATGGTAGTTGAGAGTAAGCTTGTTTTCCTCGTATTGTACGTAGATGACATGCTCTTGATAGGAAATGATATTCATATGCTGCACTCGGTCAAACCCTTCTTATCACAAAAGTTCTCCATTAAAGATCTGGGTGATGCCTCCTATATCCTAGAGATAAAGATCTATAGTGATAGATTTAAAAAGATGTTGGGATTGTCCCAATACATGACACTATACTAAAGAGTTTTAGTATGAAAGATTCCAAACGTGTTAACTTACCCGCTTGCACAGGAATCACCCCCTCGATAGAGATGTCTACCAAGACTGATGAGGAGAGGGCTCGCATCAACATGACACCCTATACTTCTGCAGTTGGGTCTATCATGTACACGATATTACATACCAGACAGGATGTATCTTACGCACTTAGTGTGGTATGAAGGTATCAATCAGACCCTGGTGTCACGACCCGAAAATGGCACGTGCCCGGCACGAGAACTACTGTAACATTCTGAAAAATTCGATTAGGTTGATTATGTAATAATAATTGATAATACGTGTTGTTCCGTAAAAGCCAAGGTATAATTATTTTTCCACATAGAATTAAATACACCTATTTTAACTATGTAATTACTAGTATTTGGTATTTAATTAGTCACTTTTAATTGCTTGTTTAATAAATTATTTTCCGTAACTAATTACTTTTAAATATTATCCTAAGCTTTCACTTATACATTTAATTAATGATTATTACAAATTGGAATGGGTTAATTACGAATTAGTGCACCATGACAAATTAAAAATCTAGTGTGTAACAAATTCTTTTTCTTTGTTTTACCTCTAAGGTTCTAGATAATTCTAGGATTAATTAGAAAAATAAAATAATTATGAAATGAGTAAATACATGTTATAATTGGGGGATGTTTCTACACACACACCCCTTACTTTTTCTTTCTTCTCCTTGTGCTGGCCAAGCGCAACCTGCTGCTCATCCCCATTTTTTCCACCTCATTTCACTTCAAAAATTCTTCATATTTGCATTAAAAATCCACAAAAATTCTCTCTAATTCATAGTTAAACCTTCACCCATTATTTCTTGACCTAATCTAGCTTGGATCTTGAAGCAAGATGGCATTTTGGAGACAAGTCTGCAAGTTGGATCCCAAAATCTTTGAGGTGTAAATCTTAACACTATTGTTAATTTGTTGGTTAATTATTTTAATCTATCTTAATTAGGTTTAAACATGGTTCTAATTGCAGGATTTAGTTTTTTTAAAGAGAAGGGTTTGGGATCAAGTTAGGCTTTTTCTCATTTGATTATGGTTACGATCTGTAGTTTAACATTTTAAGACTTGCAAAATCTAACCTAGTTGTTAATTTGCCAATTTTTACTTTTAAATTTTCCTAATTAAATATTCTTGCAAACAAAATTCATGATTAATGTAAATAGCTGAGATTAAAATTTAGTTAATAATTGTGTAGCCTAATTAAGATATTAAGTGAACATTGTGGCCACTAGATTTGCTAAAACATCTAGATTTGCACTAAAATGGCTAATTGTTGTTTACTTGGTTTTTGGAATAAATCGATTTTAAGTAAGTTTGATATTGGAATGATCTATAACCTATTCTCTAAAATATTTAGTGTGATGTGAATGCGCGATTGGTACGATCAGGTTCTAGGCTTGGTAGTTGTCACGTATAGCGACCCATAGTTGTGGTTATTGGTGTTGCCACGAGCGCGTTTTGTGCACCAAGTGCGTGTGCGTCTAGTTAGTGCGCGTTGGTTGTCTTGTATCGTTTATGTCCGCGACTATTTATGTATCTATCCTCTTACTTACTTGTGTGCAATTAGTGCATAGGCATCGGAAATGATGCGAAATGGCAAGGCTGAGATCGGATCAGATTAACCGAGGCGTCCCGGTGAGTAGATGTACACATCTAAGGAGGGATTGTCTGGATGGCGTGAGGCGCCCGATAGTTAGGATTACTAGTAGTGCTTGTATTTATATATGTAGTCTTCTAATCATTCATCTCGTTGCATTGCATCATCTTAGATATATATGATATTATCTCGTAGAACACTTGCACCATTACAATTGGTTCATGCCGCACATGCACTATTCATGCAAACACATACGCCTTTGGGAAGCTATGTCACGAACACTATGGATATTTCTTAGAATCGATATATGTGCATTGCATCGTATATGATATGTAGACTTATACTTGTATAGTCATTTCATTAGGATGGATACATAGGATTGTTAGTCATATAAACATATCTCATTGCATCATGATTCATGTATAGCTTCTGGCCGTACTTCGCATGGTATATACTATCGATATCATAGACATCCATCATTTCCAACATGATCATATATTGTGATTCTTCTTGGTGATTTCAGTATTGATGAGATTTCTTGATTTTTGGGGTAAACCGCAAGAATTTTATAAACCTATTTTCATTTTAAAAATAGAAATTTACGGTTTTTCTCATGATATGATATATGTTTCCTCCACCATGAGTTTTCCTGATTTCTGTTGGTTTTCGAGACCCGATTCGAGAACTAGGATGAACCGTCTCGGGTACATGGTGGGCCCGGTAGGGTACCCCGGGGCAAGAAGCTCGAGTTGTAGACAATGAGCCTGGCAGGGGCAGACTACCTACCAGTGATGTCTGATGCGGCTGATATCCGGAGGATACAGACGTAGTCGTGAGATTTGATGATATGGGCCGATCCGGACTGACGACATCTGAGATATTGAGAAATTGAGACATTGAGACATTGAGATATTGAGACATTGTGATATTGGGATATAGATCTATTGTGTCGATGCTTGACACGGATTTTCTGTTGATTTCATTGATGATAGTTCAGTTTATTGCACAGAGGTTTTTCTAAGATAAGAATAAAGATTTTCTCATACCAGACATGTTAAGGTTTTGTGTTTGATTATGCATTCATGATGCATTCATTTAGTACATCGTATCATATTGATATATGTAGGTTATGACGCAATTGCGTGCATGCTTACGATAGCCTTATTAGATGTTACTTACTACTCACGAGATGGCAACTCACCCCCGTTGTCCTAAAGTATTTTTGCAGGTCCGACCTGTCATTATAGTAGCGGCAGGTGTGTTATCTTCCTCTACTCCATTTGCATCGACCTGCGGTTTGCTTGTAGGTAGGTTATGAGGATATTTGGTTCTGATTTTGTGCATTATTGTTGTATCTAGTATACTCCATCTACCTTATCTACTGTTTTTCTCCAGTTATACATTGGACTTAGATGGTGAGCTTGTGAGATTTGTATGTATTCTATTTCTGGTGTCGATACTCACTTGAGCCGACGGGACGTTTTATTTTCCTCATGCTTTTATATGCTTGTTGGCTCTATTATCATATATATTGTGTGAGGTTGTGATTCCGCCTTTGGCGAAGAGCTAGCTCCTGCTTGGGGATGCCTTTATTCTTTACTTGTATATATTCATGTGTTGTACCCATTTATGGCCAGTATTTACAAAGGAAACTCTGCCGAAATTTTTGGGAAAACTTGATATTTTAAAATGTTTTAATGTGACTTTATTTTTCTAAAATTACTTTTTAGTTAAGTTTTTCCTTCACTCTACTTCTTTAAATGGTTTATATTTCTGGGCTTTAGCTTTCTTAGATTACGTTACACTTTTAGACGTTTCGTAATTTAAGTGCCAGTCATGTTCCGTACCTTCTGGTCATGACAATTACGTGAAGTCTATAGGACCCCTCCGTAATTCAAGTAAGCCGAAAGCCCAGAAATCTAAACCTTTTTCGGAAAATAATGGAGGTACAGTTTTAAAATATCGGCATAATGAATTCAATCCTTCTTTTAAATGTATAAGTAATATCATGTGAAATGAAGTGATTGTATACTATCTTTGAAAACATTTTCGTCCTTGAAATTTTGGTAGCACCTCCCATGTAAATATTGATCCAAAACCATATACAAGCATTAATATAGGCATCCCGAAGCGGGAGCTAGCACTTCGCCGAATGGAGGAATCATAACCATGCACAATACATATATACGATGCCCCAAGGTGAAGATCAATCACAGAAAGAAAGTAAATGATGACCATGATAAAAACAAGCTCAAATAAAGACCAAATACACACATCTCGCTCTAAGTCTCAAAGAATATACAAGTTGTGTCTAGGTCTACCAATATACATAGTCTGGTTGATAGAGCTTTTAACTAAGTAAAACTGAATAAATAGGTACAAGGGTGGTCACGATCCAAATGTGTATCCCACCTACTAATGCAAAACACCCTGAAGCAAACTGTGTGCCAGCGAGCCGCTACTGATCCGAGCGGTCGATCATGCAAGAAAACTTGGCACAACGGGGTGGGTTGCTAACTCGTGAGTAGAAAATATCATCAGGTAGAAATTGAATGAAAAATGATCCCTAGGCCATACTGTAACATAAAAGTAATACAATGTGGTATCCAAGGTAATCGTGTATACATATGTGTACAATAATGATATCGTACCAGTATCAGTATATGTATCAAGTCATCTGAAATATATACATGTATACCTGTGTATCATGCAACGTGTGTCCATCAACGACACATAAAATCATCATGCAACCAGAGTGTCCAATATCGAGACTCGAAAATATCATAAAACCCGTGTCCAGCATCGACAAGTAAATCCTCAAAACTCAGGCTCCGTCTTATCAGATCGACCCTCATATCCATCTGATCTCATGACTCCGGTCGGTAACCTCCGGATATCCGCCGAGCCTAAACTATCACCGGTCGGTAGTGCTCCCCTGCCAGGTTCATCGCCTTTCTTTACGATCTTCTTGCCCCGGCGTACTGCACCGGGTCCACCTTCTACCCGCAGACAGTGCCACCTCACTCCTCGAATTGGGTAACTCATAGTTCAGAACCGAGAAAACTCATGGTGGACGCCCCAAATCATATCACAAAAAACCGCGTTTTCAAAACAATCATAAGACTTTTAAAATATATCAGCAGTTCTCAAATCCAGAGAACTGATGAAAACAGCATCTCATATGCATGTAACCATAAAGGTGCAGTAAATGCAATGGACAGAACAATACTGTAAAGTATTTCGAGTATTTCCATGTGAGCATATCGTGTACTAAGTACTGAACAATGATTATTCTTTTACATTTTATGAGCAATACGACGATATAACAGTTCTACTGTGTAAGTGGCATGGCACTTACCAATGATGAGTGTGTGAGCTGGCAAATCGGTGTATGTGTAACATGCGCATCATCGGTAATAGTGCATATGTCCTAGAAGACGATGCCATATAAAGGTAAGTGCCGGAAATTTAATATGTATGTCACGAGAAAATAATACAGCATAAACATGAACGGTATAAAGTATGTAAATACACATGAACCATACGGTTATAGTTTAAATAATACGAATCGTAGTTTTGAAAATAGGGGCTACGGTGTTTTTGAGAAAAATACACCATTTGAAAATCCGCAGCGTCCCTCGAGATTATCATTTAAAGGTGCATACGATTCGTTAGTTTTGGAAACAAGTATGGTTCCAATGTAATCCATCATGTTGTTTAGGCAGCAATAATTCTCCAAATCAAGACAATCAACAAGTCGGCGATCCAGCCTCATAGTATCAGGTATGGTATAATCCCTCGTACATCTCCTCGAATCAAGAGCGCGGATCAATCATCTGGTATATCATTCTACGTACAGTATAATCCATTGTATGGTGTCATCAAATCTGAATAAGGATCTATCGTCCTGTACAAAATATCGCATACGGTATAATACATCGTACGACATAATAAACCAAAGGTACGGATCTACGGTCTCGTACATCATATTATCTTATATTTTCATACACACACACACACACACACACATATCAATCTCATATCATACCTCGGCATATGTATATATGTATTTACATCGCCTCACATCCTCATATCAATATATTATCTCATGTCATCTTGTTTCATTATATCTTCGTTTCATCCTGTCATCTCATACTTATCCATATGGTTATATCCATAGGTACATAATCATAGGTTTCACTAAATATATTCTACATATCGGTTCTCCCATTACTATGGTTGCACGGGTGCTATACGCCAACCCGACTTCCCCCGTAGATATAGATCTACTCACCTACTATCTTTGCTTTAGCCAAAGTCGATGAACATCTTGTTCTCTTTCGTCGTCTCGGAAGTCCATGCAAGGGTACCTAAGAATCAACACACATCGTAACGGGATCAAAACCAAATTCGAAAACCGATACGGCATGCTAAGTGCTCATAGGTTAGAACATATAGCCCACACAAGCAAGAATAAGCAAAGAACCCTCTACGTTGACGTACGAACGTCCTACGACCGTATCAAAACTCAAATAGCAAAACCATGTTTTCCAAAGTCGGTAACACAAAATCAATAACATGGAAAAACACTCCCAGATTCTACCATAGGTGAAATTAGGAGATTCTATATATAGGGTAGGCCTAGATATCAGGTAACAGAGCCATGGACCAAGAACCAAACCAAGACTCCAAGTTCAGGCCGTAATTTGCGGTCTGGGGGATTAAATTTGAGGCTAAAAAAGGGAGGTGGGGCCTCGGGTTTCAGGGGTAGCTTTTACTTAGCCTGCACAACTCTTTGTATTGGCAACTTATTTTTCAGAGCTCTCTAGTGATACCAGATTCTATATAATCATCACAATTCGTAAAAAATCGATGTCGGGAAAAATCTAAGTTCGTGTTTTGGAGTTTCTAATCTCAAGTTTGTCCAGAATTCATCACTGAGGGTTTGTAATCATTAACTAAACCTCAACTATATTTCTTCAACTCAAAAAATCCACTATAAATCATCCTATAAATTTCCAAGATCATAAATCTAGCTTAATAGAACTCTAAACACAACTAAGAGGTTAAGAAACTTGATAAATTGAAGGAAAGTGAAGATTTTACCTCTTGGTGCAATTGGAGAAAATTCTAAGATGGTTCAATATGCTCAAAATACAAACTTGAACTCACCATGGGCTGTAGGATGAGGTTGTGCACATTTTTTATGAAGGTTGGGTGTGGTTTTGAGATGATTTTGGAGGTGATTTCATAGGTTAGTGAGGGTAGAGGATGAGGATGAAGAAGGAAGATGAAGGATGAGGTGAAGAAAAGAAATGAAGTGATGAAAGATTGTGCCATGGTTGAAGGAATGACCCCCTCCCCTCTCTCTCTCTTACCCATGCTCTCTTGTTCCCTCATGTCTCCACGTTTTCTTTTCTTTTTCTTTTCTCCTTTTCTTTTTAAAAACAACAAAGACAACATTAATTGAAAATGAAACCATGCATATATCAAACTACAATGTGTCATGGCACTTTAGTCACGCTTAACAAAATGGATTTGGCTTAAAGCATGATTTGTAGTGAGCTAATCAAGTTTAATATAAACTTGCATATAATTAATTGCATAATTATTTATGAAATGTCCAAATCCAATAAATTCCTTTATGATTAATAACTCATTTTAATATCCAAATATTTTCCAAAATATTGGTATATAATTATACCATTTTACGAAAGCCAAAATTCATCCTCGTATAGTTTTCGTGAAATTTGTTATTTTATTATTTAAATACCAAAAATAATATATTATATTTATGAAATGTAAGAATCTTCCCCACTTACATAAATTTAGTACCTGGAATTAAATTTAATCCCCCAAATATTAAAACATTTCAGTAATCAGTCAAACCAACGGGGCACCAAAATCATGGAATACTTAAGAACATCACAGCGCATTGGATGCGCATGAAAACGAGTGCAAAACTCAAAAATCGAAACTCCATCAAGCGTCCTGCAATCATGGGAGTTATCAGGAAGAAGCAAGCCTCGAAATCCACAACGAAGATCAATATACGATAATCAAGATTATAATATGTATATAGTACGCGTCCTTGTAAAATCATCTAGAAGCCGAATATAACACATGCGAAATTCTTTCGAAAATGTCGTGCGATGCGTAACTCACGGTATAAGTGGCGGACACTCCTTTTGTAAATAAATAGATATATGTCTATATATATTTTGCTCAAGATATACGTCTCGCCTTATCCAAATATCCCAAAAGGTTTTCCTTGTAAAAGTTCGTGTCACTCCTTGGCATGTAGGAAATAGCGAAACTATAGCTCCGTTTTGAAAACCGCTTGGTAAATATTGATGCGTGCAAAAATACTCAGGGACTGTCCTCAGACCAGTCCTGCTCGGTTACCATATCATATGGTATATATCATAAAATCATGATGCTCATAAATAAATCAACCTCAAAAGGTGTATCCAATATCACGTGCGTCTGGTGCGCATGGAAATACAAGTCAAATACAAGTGCCACGAATGTGCATATAAGAAAAAACCGAGTGCAATGGGTTTTCCTGAAAGCATTTGTCAAGTTCAAAGGGTGTACACGATAACAACATCAAGTGCATCGAGAGTGCACGAAAATCTCAATCAAGTGCAACTGACATGCATGAAAAATCTTGATCAAGTGAATCCGATGTATACAAAATCTTATACAGTGCGCCTACCGTTTGCAAAAATGAAAATCAAGTCCATCAGATCCGCACAAAAATATCTAGTGCAATAGAGTGCACGAAAGAAAATATCAGGTGCACTAGTTTCCCGAAAACTCGTCAATATATCAAATCCATAGAAATAATATCGAGTTTAACAAGGTGTATAAAGTGATAAACGTGTGCAACTGCGTGCACAAAATCCGTATCAATTCACTGCAAGCACATGTGAGCTATACCGAGTGCATAAGTCAAAGCAAAGTACATACAGCTTGCACGAAGTCAAAATCAACTGTATAGAAATACACAAAATTATAAAATATGTGCAGCCAAGGCTCAAAATCGATATCATGTGCAATGGATATACACAACTCATAAATTAATGTAATAGATGAATAAAACATAAATCATGTGCCACAATTGTGCACAATGGAAATATCTAGTAGGTGCAGCTATGGTGCATGAAAATTCAATCATGAAACTAAATCATCAAAACTCGAAGTCCAAGAGATAAAAGCGAGATACTCGGATCACTAAAACACAAATCGAAATAAATAGCATTGAGGTACACCTCTATCAATATCGAAAAATGCTGATGGACCCAAAGCTGGTCGTGCAAGAACGTCTACTTGCCTCTGCCCACGGTCATGCGTCCTGTGTCTCTGGGTCTTTGTTTTCTCTGTGGATCACCAATCTAACAATCTCTCTGCTCAACGATCTGATTAGGAGTGATGATGGAAACAATCCCGCTCTGGCACTTCTCTGAACATCTCCTGGCCAATTATCATGGCCAGTCGTAATGCAGCACGTTGATGATGGCGACATCTAGTTTTCTAAATACTAGTGATACAACCGACACTTGGTGAAAATCCTTATCGCAATAGTATCCTGGAAAGAACCTGCAACGGTCTGTTTCGATCTCACCTCTGTCGAACTGTACGGAAGTTGGCACCTTTACTTAATCCTTTTATGTTCTAGGACAGCTGCATTCTCAGCATGGCTTTCCCCTGTAATCGTAGCCATATCCAATGCCTCTACATATGTATTCATCCTCTGGCTTCTACGGAGAAGAACGACTCACTATGAGATCACACGAATCTCTTATTCATGCATCTTCATTATTGTCCACTTCAAAGTCACATCTAGCTGGCTGCGTACTACATTTCATTCTCGGCTGAAGTTAATCTGGAGTCCCTCACAAAGACTCGAAGTTACGAACTCAGGCATCTTCACCACTCTGTGGAAGATATCCAGCCGATTACGTCCTTAGGAACTCGTCCAAATCATCGGAGGAATACGCTTCATTCGTCCTTCCTCGATTAACTCACAACACGTCCGGGTAAGGACCTGTTCATACCAGAATATTGCATTTTATACCGCCCATTCTTACGCTCGTTTGTTTATAGGCAGGTGCTTTTAATCAGTGTTTGCTACATAATTATAGGATACTAGTCTCAGCTCTAAACAGTGAATATCATGGAAAAGTACAACAAATTCTGGATTACTGCCAATAACAGATAAAACAGGGTCTCCGCACTCCATCCGTGTGTTGCCACATACCAGTGTAAGGGACAAAATGGCAAATCGATTGTCATTTTCATGCACAAAGCTCAATGTCAACACAAGATATGTATTGGCAGTGTGATTGACTTTGAAGCTCAATGTCACACGGATTTGCCAAAGCTCAATGTCATGCATAAAGCTCAATGTCATGCACAAATCTCCGCGTAGATTTCTTGGATCTTGTGTTGACATTGAGCTTTGTGCATGAAAATGACAATCGATTTGCCATTTTGTCCCTTACACTGGTATGTGGCAACACACGGATAGAGAGCGGAGACCCGTGTTTTATCTGTTATTGGCAGTAATCCAGAATTTGTCGTACTTTTCCATGATATTCACTGTTTAGAGCTGAGACCAGTATCCTACAATTATGTAGCAAACACTGATTAAAAGCACCTTCCTATAAACAAACGAGCGTAAGAATGGGCGGTATAAAATGCAATATTCTGGTATGAACAGGTCTTTACCCGGACGTGTTGTGAGTTAATCGAGGAAGGACGAATGAAGCGTATTCCTCCGATGATTTGGACGAGTTCCTAAGGACGTAATCGGCTGGATATCTTCCCCAGAGTGGTGAAGATGCCTGAGTTCGTAACTTCGAGTCTTTGTGAGGGACTCCAGATTAACTTCAGCCGAGAATGAAATGTAGTACGTAGCCAGCTAGATGTGACTTTGAAGTGGACGATAATGAAGATGCGTGGATAAGAGATTCGTGTGATCTCATAGTGAGTCGTTCTTCTCCGTAGAAGCCAGAGGATGATTACATATGTAGAGGCATTGGATATGGCTACGATTACAGGGGAAAGCCGTGCTGAGAATGCAGCTGTCCTAGAACATAAAAGGATTAAGTAAAGGTGCCAACTTCCGTACAGTTCGACAGAGGTGAGATCGAAACAGACCGTAGCAGGTTCTTTCCAGGATACTATTGCGATAAGGATTTTCACCAAGTGTCGGTTGTATCACTAGTATTTAGAAAACTAGATGTCGCCATCGTCAACGTGCTGCATTACGACTGGCCATGATAATTGGCCAGGAGATGTTCAGAGAAGTGCCAGAGCGGGATTGTTTCCGTCATCACTCCTAATCAGACCGTTGAGTAGAGAGATTGTTGGATTGGTGATCCACAGAGAAAACAAAGACCCAAAGACACAGGACGCATGACCGTGGGCAGAGGCAAGTAGACGTTCTTGAACGACCAGCTTTGGGTCCATCTGCATTATTCGATATTGATGGAGGTGTACCTCAATGCTATTTATTTCGATTTGTGTTTTAGTGATCCAAGTGTCACGCTTTTATCGCTTGGACTTCGAGTTTTGATGATTTGGTTTCATGATTGAATTTTCGTGCACCATAGTTGCACCTACTAGATATTTCCATTGTGCACAATTGTGGCACTTGATTTAAGCTCAATGGCAAATCGATTGTCATTTTTATGCACAAAGCTCAATGTCAACACAACCATGATTTCCTCGAGCTCCGCGTAGATTTCTTGTACATGAAAATGACAATCGATTTGCCATTTTGTCCCTTACACTGGTATGTGGCAACACACGGATAGAGAGCGGAGACCCGCGTTTTATCTGTTATTGGCAGTAATCCAGAATTTGTCATACTTTTCCATGATATTCACTATTTAGAGCTGAGACCAGTATCCTACAATTATGTAGCAAACACTGATTACAAGCACCTGCCTATAAACAAACGAGCGTAAGAATGGGCGGTATAAAATGCAATATTCTGGTATGAACAAATTCCGCCAAACTTAACTTCTGCTCGTCCCGAGCAAAACCAATTATTCACAAAAAAGTCCTAACCGCACTTTCGCTGGAACGCAATTGCACTGAGCACGTGCAACAAGCCGTTAAACCTCTAGGTGTCCCTGGTTGGAGGAGTGTTGTCTCCTGAGGGTTTTCAACGGATACTACCCACAAAATCCCGTCAAGCTAGTTTTGTGAAATAACTATGATTCAAACCCTAAAGTTTTGTTTCAGAAAATAACAATTCTATGATCCTAAGTCTAGACTATCGAACCCTTATTTTTCACACCTCGCTTCTTATTTAACTAAAGTTTTTATATGTCTTTACGTGCAGTGCAAATAGTGTCGTTAAGTTCCAGAAGGATCGATTAAAGTCATCATGTCACACAATAAAGCCCAGATAAAAATTTTAAAAGGATCACATAAGTTTTATAAAGTGTTAAGTATTTTTCAAGTTTCGTTTTCCAGTAAAGTTTCAACTTCAGAATTTCTATCCTTCCTAACAGGAAACTAGGTCTTATTTTTTACTCCACCTTTTTCTTGTTTTCATTTCATACACACCTCTGTGAACGTGCAATAGTCTTTATCATAGAATAAAACCTTCATATCTCCGCTAGAAATATTTTTTATAAAGCTTGTCTTTTGTCAAGATTATTCTCACACAAAGAACCGTTAGGAATTTTAACTTGGAGAGAACACTTACTTGACTTTGTTTTAAAATGGACTTTCTAGGCTTCTTAACGAGCTTTGGGCCAACGCACCTAAACCAGTTGGCTTTAGGGCATTAGGTGTAGAAACACCCCAGCGGACTTAATTACTCTAGTTACCTAGGTCCAAAAACAAAAGACAATTTGGCGTGAAAATCATGATGATTCAATACGAACGGAGATATAACCGGCAGTTCAATTATTTTTTTGGATAAAAGACGTGTTTAGTGGGTTCGGTGTGTAATTATTCCAATCATGTTCCATATATGTTATTTTTCAGAATTAGTTCCAATTAAGGCATCAAGAATATCCCTTCATATTCACTTCACTTCATAAACTATTCTAGGTATTACTTATTTCAAAACAAACCTATTTGATCCTCAGAAAATCATTTATCCATTTAAAAGTTTTTAGACATAAAAGACTTGTCATCTAATTTCCAAAACCCATGACACGTGTAGTGTGATGTAAAGACGTATATCAGCTATAGTTAACTTCAAAGGAGAGTTATCTTTCAGGTTTTCAATCTAAAAATAAGATTTAGTTATTCTTATTTTATCAAACAAAATCTTTGAAATGTTGAATCAGAGTTCTCCCACTAGCTAACTTGACAAAGTTTTTATATTTTTGGAAAAATTTTCGATTTTTGTGGGTTTTTAATAAGGTATGCAAATGCAAAATATATAAATGAATGCAAAAGAAGAAAGCTTACCGAGCATACCTCCAAACTTAAACTTGACAGTGCCCTCTCTGTTAGGCTACACCAAAAGGGTCAAAATTGTCGGCGCTCCCTAAAAAAAAATTATATACAAAACAAAAAGGAAAACAAAAGATATATACAAAAAGGAGCCCCCCCCCAAACTTAAGTAAAACAGTGTTTCCACTGTTAAGCGTTGAAGTTCAGGATTAGGGGGGGAAAGAGAATAGTATCAAGCTATACAAGGCCTTACAAAGGCCAAAAGTTAACACCAACCATTCAAAAATTCTATCTCTGTAAGGTGCGGGTTGGTGAAAGAAGGTGAAGAGGAAAGAAATGGAGATTACGCGAGACCGTATGGAGATAGAAGCGGGATACGGTCTCGGTATATGAGAAGAAGAATGGCGGAAGGGAGAAAGAAGTGGAATACGAACTTGAGGGTGAAAATGGAGTGAATAGTTTAGCACAATTTGTGATGACCGATGTGTGAAAAGCGATTGTGCTAATATATTAACCCGTCGAGAAATGGAGTCAAATCCCTCAAGACTCGTGAGAAACCATGGGTATGCCGAACTTGGTAAACCAGACAATGGAAATGGAAGTGATACAGTTACTTGCAGGGTCGGAACGATGGAAAGGGTAGAGGAAAGTGATCGAGGAGGGGTATCAGGTAAGGGTTCGGGAGGGGGTACACAGTCAATGGAAGGGACAGGATGAATTGGAAAATCCGACCCATCAATTAAAACTGGTTCATCCTCAAAAATTTCCTCAATGTTCTCCTCAAAAATTAGCTCATCCATGCAAATTTCATCGAAATCTAGACGATCAGAGGTTCGTGAAAAATAGTTAATGACTCGGGATGATGAATTGGAGAGAAAAACTCTGCCAAATCTACAGGTTCATCATCCAAAATATTCCCGGCGTCAATATCCTCAATCAAGTGAAAGTCAATTTTCTCAGACACCTCATCAAAAGCATGGATTTCAATCGATTCTGGTTCTAAGATGGAGGTGTAGAGGTCAAAAGGATGGGGTGTGGTTTCACTTGGCAAGGTCCCTTCACAATCTGGTGAATCAAACACTGCAAAGTCGCACAACTTATCAAACATTCTATCTTCAATTGATAATTCAGTTGGGACACTTGATAGACTTTCAACACAGGAGTTGTGGGATTCAATTTGAAATGGGTAGGTTTGATTTGGAAGGGGGTACAGCTCACTCTCTCCACTCAAATTCTCAATCTGTCCAACCGCCTCATCATACATTGGAAAATTAGGAGCTAGTTGGAAACTAGCTACCGGGTCAGTAGGTTGTATGAAGGTGGCCATGGACGCATTCAAATTCATCATCTGTTGGCATGACACTACCCTAAAGTCTTCCAACGACTGTTCCAGACTAGACATGGGTTGTGACGGGGTTTCATTAAAAGATTCAAAGTTGTTTGGATACTGAAAACTCCCAAATGGCTGATCAGAAGCAATGTCTAGGGAAGGTGCAAAAGTCGGGTAGGACTGGTAGGAATTGAATGGATGGACAGGGGTAGGATCAACATTTGGATACGAAGGTGAATGGAAGTGTTGATCCCAAGAATTTGAAGTGGTGAAAGGAGTGAAAGATCGGCTATGAGATTGTTCAATACGTTCAGCGATGGACAAAGAACAACTTGCAAAAGTGGTATCAACATAAGCAGGTACGGGAGGTTGAAAAGGTTAATACAAAGTGGAATGCGGAGGGCAAGTGTTTGTCCTAAACGCGTCTATGCGATCTTTCAATGACATTTTGGGCATAGAGGGGTCGTTCGATGTTCGGCCAAAGCAAGAACCATAAGAAGTAATGTCTGGTTGTGGGTACCAAAGTTCGGCAAGAGTTTTGCGAGGTGGGGTACCCATGATATGAAGAGAGAAAGAAAGAAAGGCAGAGAAAAGGAGGGGGAAATATTTTGATTTTTTTTTATAAATTTTTTTAGGTAGATATTAACAAAAGAATGAAATATATACACAAAAAGAATTTGGACAAAAACAATCACGACACAAAAATACCACACACCTAATCGTTCTAGGGTTCACCTAGGTCAACTAGACCTGCTCCAGAACTTGATTGTCGAAGTAAAACTGTGTCGAGAAACGGGCTCAAGATACACTGATCACGAGGCCAGGTAACTGCAGAGATAAGGAGAGGTTTTCCAATGCTTTCGCGAAGTTCCTTAATTAAATAACCCTTTCTCTTTTGGCGGTTTCGCTGTTAACACTTTCCTAGACACCCCGTAAACAATATACCGTTAAGCGAGGTTCTAAACACGGTTAACTTCTCCTAATGAGCTTGAAGTCCTTAAAGCTTAAAGTCTAATTTCTTTTAAAATTTGTGCGGGTAAACGTTATGCTCAAGTTCGTGATTTGTGGGCCACGGAAAAGGTGATGAAATCCTTTACCGTATATTATGGGGTTCGCTTGCTCTTAAGTCCGTATTAATGTATGCAATGCGCAATTCAATAAAAATTCTATAAAGAATCAAACAATCGTTTTTTAGATTAAGCACGGCACTGCAACAAATACGGGTTAGTCAATTTTTAGCGTTTGCTAGTGAACTTGCAAAGAATCCTGCAAAGAATGGTATATTGGATGCATCGGATTTGAGAAGAAGGTGTTAGTAAAGTACGTAACGTTAAGTTTTTGGGTTAGGAAACCCCCCGTTGAATCAAATCCGGTAAGCTTGAAAAGTTCGCTTGCGTGGGTCAAACTACCCGGATCTTTGGCACTGTACTTTGCAATCACCTTAGCCTTGAACGTACACTTTGCTCCCGACAATCGCCGTTTGCACATCCGCAAAAATATGCAGACTTGCTCACAAAAATTATCAAAAATAACAAAAAGATTTTTTTTATTTTTTTTATAAATATATACAAAAAGAATATTAACCCGAATAACAAGAAAGAAAATACGCTACCGTCTCCCCGGCAACGGCGCCATTTGATCGCACGCTTTTTGGCGTGTCGGATGTTCAAAGTTCTAAAGTATAACCGCGATCAGGACGGTGTCGCTATGCAGCTAGCCGGTTGAGCACGGGTCGATCCACAGGGAGATGGTTGTATGTCCGTTCTTGTTTTAGATGAGTCAATAAAGAATTTGTATATGTTTGTTCAATCTAACCTATGTGTATTATTTGCAAGTATAAAGTTGTTAAGAAAAGATACGAAAATGTAAGCTAAAGAAATCCGTACTCAAAACCTTTGAGCCGAGTCTTGACCAATTGAAGCTAGAGCAATCGGCAACAACGTGGATTAGGAGATTTAAGCGCGGTATTCGTGGAATCCGGCTTATTTACCCTTGTCATTCCGTTCTTGTCTCTTGCTTTCGCCTCCGGCCAAACCGAACACAACCGGTCGCGGTTAGGAATCACCGTTACCTTGTTAGGGTAGGGTGCCTAACGGAGCGCTTGCGTATCGTTTGGGCGGAGTTCAATGGAAAATAACGGGAAAAGGAAATGAGCAAAGATACGTTAACTTACAATATCGTATTGATTCTTAACAACAACAATAATTACAACCATTCACAAAAAGAACCAAAAAGAGCAAAAAAAAAGAAAAGATTACAAGTAAGGGCATGGAATTTAAAGTGTAAGAAAGTAAGGCATGAATGTAAAGCAAGTAATAAAAAGCAAGAAAGAAATAAGCAAGAAAATAATTACAAGAACACTAGAACTCAAGACAAGCATGGGATCAATAGCCAACCCTTAAACTTGCAACCTCAATCAAGAAGTTGCAAGATCAAGAGAAGGGTAAAGAACTCATGTGAAATGAAGCACTAAAGAGAGAACAAAATGATACAACCCTTGAGATCAATAACCAACCCTTAAACTTTCAAGCTCAATGAAGAGGTTGAAAGATCAAGAGAAAGCAAGGATCTCAAGGAGAAACTAAACAAAAGAATGATACAAAAACCTTCATCTTCATTTCATAATCCACTCAAAAAGCTCTCACTGCAATTTAATGGAGGAAAGAATGAAGAAGAAGAAGAAGAAGAAGAAGAAGACTAAAACCTAACAAAAAGAGGCTAAAGAATGGACTCCTCAAGCTTGGCAAGTTCTGGGATATTTATAGGCAGTAAACTGAAAACCTAGGGCAATATTCTGGCACTAAATGCAATTACCAAACAGCTCCTGAAATTTTGTACACTGAAGAGCCTATACGGCCGCGGTTCCGCGGCCTAAGCGTGCTTATGCCGCGGAACCGCGGCGATAAAGAGGGCTTGGGCCTTCATCTTTTGTCGTATGCCCTGGTTCTCTGTACTCTTTAGTGTGGTATATGACTTTTCTCAGAATCTCTTCACAATTCTTCCAGAATTTCAGTAGAACAAAAGGTGATGTGATGTGGTTCTTTTGCCATGATTTCCTCGAGCTCCGCGTAGATTTCTTGGATCTTGTGTTGACATTGAGCTTTGTGCATGAAAATGACAATCGATTTGCCATTTTGTCCCTTACACTGGTATGTGGCAACACACGGATAGAGAGCGGAGACCCGTGTTTTATCTGTTATTATCAGTAATCCAGAATTTGTCGTACTTTTCCATGATATTCACTGTTTAGAGCTGAGACCAGTATCCTACAATTATGTAGCAAACACTGATTAAAAGCACCTGCCTATAAACAAACGAGCGTAAGAATAGGCGGTATAAAATGCAATATTCTGGTATGAACAAGACCTTATAACTGAAGCTAGTCAACTTACTGATCTCGCATCGGAGCATCGTACGAACAAAAATGTCCTCTCTTGATCGATTCACTCCAGGTCTGAGCAAGATCCTTCAAAATGGAATTCTTCAACTCATCTGGACCTGCGTCGGTGCATTCAATTAGATGAATCATCTTAGTCATTTTATTCAAGATGGACTAGCGATCTTCTGTCACATCCTATCCTGTAAGCACTTATGGCTTCAACTTAATAAACTCTGGAGGCGACATCCTATCAATCTCAGCAATAGCTAGGTCATCTGTCTACACGGCAGACAACACGTCGATTTCCTGGAGTGGGTCGTATGTCGACAGTCTTCATAATCTGGCAGCCTCATTCAATGGCCCGACCATCCAGTGCAGATCTCGAAGACTCATCCCAAGCAAGAGATCCTAACACAAACAATATATCAATACGTTCTTACGTCACCGAAAGAATATCATGGCCGGTCCTCATCCATGACGAGCTCGTATCCGACCGCATCTCTAGCCGTAGCTCCCTCGACTCTCGTAGCCATGGTGACAGGAATCTCAAGCAAATATCGATGAGGATAGATCATAGGAACGAATAAAATAACGGATGTCAAGAAATGTACATCCTAAGGTCACTTAAGCGGAGTAAAGTATCGTAAGTATGCCGTGGAACATACACACGGTACGTCACTCTACTTAAGGTACATACTCCATCAACCAAGGTCAACCTATGTGATGAAAACATGGGTCCAAAACCCCCTCAGTAAAGTCAAAGCTCCGTAAGGTCAATCCTAGGTTCTGAAATATATATACCGTAGACTTCACATAGTCAAGCCTAGACTCGAACCAAGGTTAAATCTAACGCTCTGATACAAACTTTTTCATTACCCGGAAATGGCACGCGACCGGCACGAGAATCAATTGAAGTCTATAAGACCCCTCCGTAATTCAAGTAAGCCAAAAGCCCAGAAATCTAAACTTTTTTCGGAAAATAATGGCGGTGCAGTTTTGAAATATCGGCATAATGAATTCAATCCTTCTTTTAAAAGTATAAGTAATATTATATGAAATGCAGTGATTGTATTCTCTCTTTGAAAACATTTTCGTCCATGAAATTTGGGCAGCACCTCCCTTGTAAATATTGATTCAAAACCATATACAAACAATAAAATAAGCATCCCCAAGCGGGAGCTAGCTCTTCGCCAATTGACGGAATCATAACCACGCATAATACATATATACGCCGCTCCAAGATGAAGATCAATCACAGAAAGAAAGTAAATGAAGACCATGACATCATCAAGCTCAAATAAAGGCCAAATACACCCATCTCGCTCTAAGTCTCAAAGAATATACAAGTTGTGTCTAGGTCTACCAACATACATAGTCGGGTTAATGGAGCTTTTAACTATATACAACTGAATAAATAGGTACACGGGTGATTACGATCCAAATGTGTATCCCACTTACCAATGCAAAACACCTTTAAGCAAACTGTGTGCTAGCGAGCCGCCACTGATCCGAGCTGTCAATCCTACAAGAAAACTGTGGCAAAACGGAGGTGAGTTGCTATCATGTGAGTATAAAATATCAGCGGGTAGAAATCGAATAAATAATAATCCCTATGTCATACTGTATCATAAAGGTAATATAATGTGGTATCCAGGGTGATCGTGTGTACATTAATGATATCGTGCCAGTATCAGTATAAGTATCAAGTCATCTGAATTATATGCATGTATACATGTGTATCATCCAACGTGTTTCCATCAACGACACATCAAATCATCATGAAACCTGAAGTTTCCAACATCAACACTCGAAAATAGCATAAAACCCGTGTCCAGCATCGACACGTAAATCCTCAAATCTCGGGTTCTGTCTCATCGGATCGGCCCTCATATCCATCTGATCTCATGACTCTGGTCGGTATCCTAAAGATATCCGCTGAGCCCAAACTATCACTGGTCGGTAGTGCTCCCTCGCCGAGCTCAACGCCTATCTATACGATCTTCTTTCCCCGGGGTATCGCACCGGGTCCAACATGTACCCGTAGACGATACATCCTAACTACTCGAATCGGTTAACTCGTAGCTCGGAACCGGGAAAACTCATGGTGGACGCCCCGAATCATATCATGAGAAACCGTGTTTTCAAAAAAAACATAAGTATTTTAAAATATATCAGCGATTCTAAAATCTAAAGATCTCATGAAAACAACATCTTATACGAATGTAACTATAAAGGTACAGTAAATGCAACACACAAAATAGTACGGTTTTGTATTTCGAGTATTTTCATATGAGCATATCGTGTACTAAGTTCTGAACAATGATTATTCTTTGCAGTTTAAGAGCAATACAACGATACAACAGTTCTACTATATAAGTGGCATGGAAATTACCGATGATGAGTGTGTGAGCTGGAAAATCTGTGTATATATAACATGCGCATCATCGGTAATAGTGCATGTGTCCTAGCAAACGATGCTATATAAAGGTAAATGCCGGAAATGAAGTATGTATGTCACCAGGAAATAAGACAGCATAAACATGAACGGTATACAGTATGTAATTACACATGATCCATATGGTTATAGTTTAAATAATACGAATCATAGTTTTGAAAATAGGGGCTATGGTGTTTTTGAGAAAAAGACACCATTTGAAAATTCATAGACTCCCTCGAGGTTATCATTTAAAGGTACATACGATTCGTCAGTTTTGGAAACAAGTATGGTTCAAATGTAATCCATCAAGGTGTTTAGGAAGCAATAGTTCTACGAATCAAGACAATCCACAGGTCGGTGATCCATCCTCATAGTATCAGGTCTGGTATAATCCCCCGTACATCATCCTCGAATCAACAGCGCTGATCAATCATCCGGTATATCATTCTACGTACGGTATAATCCATCGTACGGTGTCATCAAATCAGAATAAGTATCAATCGTCCAATACATAATATCACGTACGGTATAATACATCGTACGCCATAATAAACAAAGGATACGGATCTATGGTCTCGTAAATCATATTATCTTATATTCTCTTATATGTGTGCGTGCGCGCACGCATCAATCTGATATCATACCTCGGCATATGTATATGTGTATTTACATCGCCTCACATCCTCATATCAATATATCATCTCATGTCATTTTGTTTGATCATATCCTCATTTCATCATGTCATCTTGTAAATATCCTTATGGTTATAGCCGTAGGTACATAAGCTTAGGTTTCTCTAAATATTGTTGGGTTACGGTAGCGCCCCGGCCATCAAACCGTGGCCAAATGCCGAACAAAAATTTTCTAAACTGGCGGTACCATTACCCGATACCCGGATCTACCATAAACATTATACAAGCAAGCAATATAAAGAAGTTAGAATGGTTATACCGAGTTGATCCTTGTCCTTCGGTCTTCAACCATCTTCCCAAGCTCCTAGAGGCTCCTTGATCAAGCTTGGTCGCCGTTCTCCCTCAATAGCTGATGATCCACCCAAGATATGTAGTTGTGGCTCTAGCTTCACATAATAGATGCAAGTAAAGCAACTAGAGTTTCTTGGATGCTACTCTAGAAAGCCTAGGATGTAGTGTATGTAATCCAAGTGTCAGTCTATCTCATCTCACCTCCTTTCTTGATTGTCAACACATGAGAGGGTTGAGAGGAGGTGGTGAATGAAGGTGGAGGCAACCATGGAAAATCATGAGAGGAGTGAAGCACAAATGGTGATGAAGAGCTCAAGAAAAAACTCATCCTAAAAAATAATAAAGCTAACCATGAAAGAGAAATTGAGCATGCTTGGTTTTGTAAAACATTTTCATTTCATTTTAAAATCCACCCATACTTGAATAGTATGCACAAATGAATTAATAATTCATTTGTGCACACTATCAAGCATGGTCACCACCATACTCCCCATTTTCCAATTTCCACCTCATTTACCATTTTCCAAAAAATGGTCAAATCCAAAAATGAGGTGGCCACCTTCTAGAATGTTTTCTTGACAAAATATGGATTACATTCTACTGTATATACATACATGCATTCGTACCAAAATACGAATACCTAAAGACATGGGATAACACAACGAACATAATACTAGAATATATGTATCGAAATACATATACGTAAACTATTAAATCAATACCTAATTTAATAATCTGGCCGAAACCCGATCCTGCTAGTATTATAAACTGCCCGATCGAAAGTCCGGGGACTAAATACATCAATCGATCGAAACCCGGCACGTATCCAATACGTCTACTACATCATTTCGCCAGAACCAGGGAAAACCTCTGTATGGGACTCTAAAAACACGTCAATACGCTAGCAGTGGGTTTTAACCATAAGCACGTCAGCGGAACTAGCTGTATGTAACGGCTACCCAGTTATTGAGCGAAAAGGAGGTTGAAGAGCAAACTCATCCTGAACCCCTGATGAGCGAAAAGGAGGCCCGATAGTGACAATATCCGTACAGTCCGGTCTGTTCGTCTAAGAGTATTGCATATTGAGTCTAGGGGGTGGATAAAATCAGACCCCTAACAACGCGATATTTAGTGTCGGTATGAAACCCATCACCACCTGAGAAACTATAGATCCTGGATCGGTAATTCTCGTCTACCTTGGCCAAGGTCTTCTGGTGATGTCCGCCCGTGCACCGCGCGACATCAACCCCCAATACCGAGAGAGACGAATCCCCGACGATCCAATCACTGCCTCCATGTGGCTCGGGACTGTACCCAACTAAAACCTGTTTGGACGACTCCTTTGAGCCGTGGTAGGGTAGTAATCAAAGCACAGTGGGAAATCACATGAGACAAATGACGATCTCAGGTCGACAGACTAACCTATACAGACGTCACCTGGGAACTGCTATCTGACAACAGGTATAATACCAACTAGCAGGTTCCCGACGAGTCCGTTCTGTGTACTCATAACCCAATGAGCACTTGTATACTATATTAAGTGAACAAACTAACACCAATGGCTTGTGAGACTTTGCAACCGCCCCTTGTCGGGGTCTCGATTAGTATATACTAGTCTACACTGGAGTATCGATGCCTTGTCTCGAAACTCCCACGACTAGGGACATTTAAGGATTTGCTTATAGACCCCCAGCTCCCACATATATGATCGCCATCATAATGTTGGTGGTCAAGAAAGAATCCTATGGGCCCTATCAACACGTAATAGTGATCTGTAATATCACCTAAAGTATGTACATGATGATAAAGACAAACAATATAGCATACTATCATCTCGAGTAAGATTGTTCTACCGGTATAGGTCCTCCCTTAATCATCATAATCATCTGCCTGCGACTATGATAATTTCCTTGAGGGCACTATAGCCAACAATCTCCCACTTGCACTTAAGGCCAAATATTGCGATGTCGCATACTCACAGCCCGTGTGATACCAAACACCCAACTTCTGTACAAATCAGTTTCGCAAAGCTCGTTTGTGAAACTATTTTGTTCGAGAAATAGCCTCAGTGAGTACATCCGCTCCATTATTTCTATCTTTATCTCTTTATATCTCAACTTCGCTGAGAATAACCATCTCCCAAAATGAGCAATACCTTGTCTTAGAATATGTCTGGATATTTAATGGTATCCAGTTAACAAATGTACTCCAACTCTAGCAAACTTCTTAGACTGTATCATCCACTGAATTTAATCAGTATCCTGCGTCATACCTTTCTCAGTATCCGCTTGGACCACCTGTCCAATATACTGTCCCTCAGAAGAGGGATAAAACTATAACTCGGACAGCCACTCTGTCATTCAGGTCACCTTGGAAACCTGAAATGATAACCGTCACCTGAAGGAGGCTGCCGTTACCATATCCTTAGAACATCCATTTATGTTTATAAACTGCTTTCTTACATGTCACCAGGATTGGAGTAATATATGTTTATTGCAGCTAGTGCAAAAACAATATCTGGTGTCGTAGTTGACATTTCATGATTAACTCAATTGCCTAAGTAAGTGATATGTTAATCATGCAGATCCCTCCTTCCTTTAGTCTGTAAGACACCTTTGGAGAGGGTGACTCCATCACCTGCAGGTACACCACCATGCCAGGAGTCATCCATTATAAAACACTTTAGAATAGTGTCAAGTACCGAAATTGGGACACTTCCCAAATCTTGATATAAAACCATAGATCTAACAACCAGAAAACCTGATATTTTATCCATATCCTGTGTAGAGAAAAAAATTGTGACAACTACTGTATAACCGATCGTAGTATAGGAAGATATCTTCCTATAAAGTGTATATCATCCCAAATACCAGGACATCACGCCCTACTACTTTCTTACCAGATCCATCTCCTATTCTAATGAAATCAAAGCCTATTACTATCACATCAAAAATAGATGATCTATTTCCGTTATTCCTGCTTTAGTTTATAAATAGACATAAGCTTCTTTCCTTCTATGCTTCCGCTGCTCCCACTGACTACAACAACCCTCTCGCAGAGTCATATATACGCGCACTTCTAAAGCTAGTTTAGAACGAAGCTATACCCATCCTCCTACCGGGTCTTATAGTTTAGAACAGCAGCAATGGCAAGTCAGGGTAAACAAAAACCTCCCTGTCACCGTCTCTGAGAAGACCGAAGTACCACTCGGGTTTCTATGGTTACCTACCAAATCTGCGGAATGGCTAATAGATTGTTAAATCCAATTGAATCCTCAGATTCTATTAAATCATCAGTGATCGTTTGTGGTTCTGGAATCACTTCTAGTTCTACCATACTACCACTTTTGTTTTCTGAAAAAATCCATTTTACTAAAACTGTGTCGAGTCAAGAATAATATAACTATTGATCTTCCAGATGGTAGAATGTTAACCCTCGTCAAAGCCTGGTATAACCCACAAACTGCCATTACTGAAACGTGCCTCGAGTTTATCCGGATTCTGCTTTTAACCCTCGTCAAAGCCTGGTATAACCCACAAACTGCCATTACTGTAACGTGCCTCGAGTTTATCCGGATTCTGCTTTTAAGCATCAGCCGGACAACTCCCAATACCTTAACATCGTTAAGATATAAATTGATTCTATATATATCCAATATAGAAATAAAAGCACTAATTTAATTGGAATCAGATTCAAAATCATGAAGCTGTCTCCAGTGCATATCAACCAGATGGAAAAAGGTCAATCAGCATTACTCATCTAGGAGTACATCCATATATGAGTAACCTGAAAAAGAAGCAAGTTCTCAAAACCATTACAATCAACGGAATACCAAACACAAGTATCTACATCTTCGACTACCTCGAAGAATCCTGATACTTCCAACAAATGGTTATCTACTTTATTCTTATACCTATAACTTCTCAATATCTGGAGCTTGTATTTCTACGAAACACATGTCTGGATCAGGAGAAGTCATGAGTAGAAAGAATATAGTACGAGTACCAACCCTATAGTCCTAATGGGCATTGGGCAACATACAATACTTTGTACAATTCCCCTGAGTTCAATAACTCAAGACCCTATGCGTCGTAGGTTGAGAACTATATTATGGTTAAGAAGAATTACACCGCTGTTAGATGCACCGTACCTAACCATCAACTGATATAGGTTAATGTCACAGACATAATTTCAAAAGGTTATATCTCACTTTATAAAATAAACGTACAGATATATCAGTTTGAAACTGGTGCATAATTACGGATATTCAAAACCAAAAATTTGTCGTCAGGAAAAAACCCAGGTGATTTCCTCAAATATCACCAATTACAAAGAATTCCGATATAATGAGGACCTAATAATCCAATTCCCAATATCTTACTATCACTCACCATCTGTAATAACATACAGATGTGAGAAACTGATCTGGTAAATACATACCGTAGGGTTAGATTCCAATTGGGAAAACAGTTTTCTATTAACTTCGCACAGTGAAACTGAAACATGAAAATGTTTCAAAGGATTTAACTGTTATTCTTAGTAACGCCACTTCCACTATCCTGATTCATGACAGTAACCATATACTTTCCTACGCTCACACCAATCCTTTTATTATGTCTTTACTTATTACCTTCTGTACACCACCTTTAGGCTAATTGGTTTTCATCCTTCCCTACCTTTCGGCACCATCCTAAGATTTGGAAGAAGACTATCCAATAAGCGTAATAAGTATACACTCCTAATCCTAGGAGCCCTCGCAACCTGAGAGAAGGTAAAGGGAAAAGACAACTGAATAATCATATTCTATTTCTCCTGAACCGGAAACCATCCTCGAATCTGGAATGAATTCTTTCGAGTTCGTATGTAACTCTACGATGACATATCCAGTAGAAGTGGATATCCGGAGTGATACGGAGTGTTCTGGAGAAATCCAAAGTGGATGTGGGAGTGGCAGGGGTATACACGTTTTTTTCGTGAATGATAGCAGTCGCAATTTCCTTTGCCTTTATTCTAACCCGTTTATATGTCTTTAGTTATTACCTTCTGTACACAACCTTTAGGCTAATTATTTTTCTTCCTTCCCTACCCTTCGGTACTAGCCTAAGGTTTGGATGAAGACTATCCAATAAGCTCAATAGGTGTACCCTCTCCTAATCCTAGGAGCCATCACAACCTGAGAGAAGGTAAAGGGAAAAGAAAACCGAATAATCCTATTCAATCTCTCAAGAACAAGAATCCATCCTCGAATCTTGAACAACTTCCTTCGAGTTCGTATATAACTATACGATGGATTTATCGAATAGGAGTGGATGTTCGTAGTGATACGGGGTGTTTTGGAGAAATGCGAAGGTGATATAGAAGTGGCAATGATATATGCGACTCTGTGACATTCTAAAAGCCAAAGTGATTTAAGAAGGTTCGGTTAACTTGGTTCATGAGTTTTAGTCAAAGGTCGGGCCATGGTCGCTGCCAGAGAGAGAGAGAGAGAGAGAAAAGAAACACTTAGCGTGCACTCTAACTTAGATTAGAATGCTTAATCACTTTATCTAATCTGGATGGCTCCCACTGTTTCCTCGAATTCCCCTCCAAACCTAAAAGGAGAATTAGCCGGGATTATCTAAAATCACCCGAGGAGTAATCCTGCTCATCAGTGGGAATCGGGATCCAACTATCATCGCAAGATAACTTGATGGATGCCACTCAAGTCACCACACTCCAGAAGGTATGCGCATGCCTGGCAAGTTTCCTGTATGTTTGAAACTCCCGTTGTGATTTTTTATCCCAAGCGGCTTATGACCTTGACAGAGGTCAACATATCATAAGTCGCAAGTCAAGTTCAACCTGCCATTGTCCTGGATTAACTTAGACCTACCCGCACGTGCCCTTGACAAAGGTCAAAATGACCGTGCGACTGTCCTAACTAATCGCATATCAATGCAACAAACAAACATTACACAGCTACAAAGCATTGTGCCTTGACAGAGGTCAACATACACAGTATGAATACTAAGTAATACATGTAAGAAATGATGGAGGGATACGGATGGTTTTTGGCGAAAAAACTTTAACGTAATGAACTTGATATCGTTGAAGGAATCGAAGTGGTTTTATAAATATATAGTGGCGCAAACTTTTGCTTAAGAGGTCACTCCTGGTGAAGGGATCTCGGCTCTTTCCTCATCGAATGAGGTGCAGGATATTCCAAACTGAATACCACGATGCAAAGCAAAAGGAAATGACTATAGTGAAGTTATTACGTTGATGCAAACTTTTACTCAAGGGGTCACTCCCGATGAAAGTATCTCGGCCCTTGCCTCGTCGAATGAGGTGTAGGATATTCCCAATCGAATACCACTGTGCAAAGCAAAAGAGAACGTTTGTACTATCAGTTTTTAAAAACTTGGTTCCAACAACATCATATATAGGTTTGTTTTATCCTTGCATTGATTAAAATCAACGCAGTCCCATCAATTAATCATACCAGAAAAGAACGAAAATATGATGTATGTATGTGCCATTAGCATTCACCACTGGGTCCCGTCATCACTCGTTATGTTACTTAACTAATGACAGAGCGGAGAATGGACTAGCGCGGTGCAAAACATATACAATATCTACTAGTATATATATAAATATAAATAATAATCGTCCCAAGCATGATATAAAGCAACATCTCAGAAGCATCACAGAAGCAACACAGAATGGTGGATAATCATGGAGCCCTGGGTTTCACATGAGCCGCAAATGAGACCCGACATTCCCTGTCGTGTACATAGCATATGCAATGAAACCTAGAAACCTACGTGCGCGACAAGTTACCGGCCAAAACCAGAAATGAGGCAACCCCCTTCAACAACGTGAATAGGCCACCCAGCACTTCACGGAATCCGGTAACTTGGGCACCCCTCCGTGGGTCAACCTATACCCCTACGAGTGCGACGAAAAGCCCGCCAATTCTAGAGTAAGGTCCCCTCCGTCTCAACGCCATGAGATGCGGACCCGTTGCCCTCTAGAACCCGGCTATTCATGCACTCCACCGTGGAGTAATCCTAGTACAGAAAAGAAAATATATGTATAAGGGTGACATCGAGCTCAACCCGGTCGTGCCCCAAACAAATAATATAGAAACTGGCAGTGACGGCAGTCCACATGTCGGACGCTCAACCCGTAATATCAAAATTACAAATGAAACTAAACAGTACTAACATTGCACACAAGATATGCACCACGACGTTCCAACTACAACACTGCACAACACAGAACATCAACGTGAATGTCACGTTCGCAAACTCGTCTAAAAGAACATATAGCAATTAGACGAGTTGTACCGCTCGAATGACCTTCACGGTGGCAGATAGTAACGCATGTATTAAAAATATATAAACAGTGTTAAATTATCGACTTCGAAATACCCCGAATTGCCCCTGAAGAAAAGATAAGAAAATATCCAAAATGGGCAATACAAGCAATACCACTGCACCAATATTCCAGAGACCAGACCACACCAAAAATTTCAAGCCCAAACTCCAAGTTTGGACTGGCCTGCTCGGATTTTAGAGCATTATGCTCGGGTCAATTTGGGTAGAATGTTCTCGTATTAGGGGTGAATTGTAGTGGTTACCATAGTAGTCTTCTGCAGTTGCTAAATTTTTTTTTTGAAGATTCTGAAAATTCGACAAAAACTGAAATCTGCAGGGTATCATTTTGGGGTTGTTTCGATTTTGATACTTTAACATTGTCTCACCAAGATAGCTAAGGGTTTAAAGGCTGGCTTTGATACCATGTTCGGTTACGGCAGCGCCCCGGCCATCAAACCGTGGCCAAATACAGAACAAAATTTTTCTAAACTGGTGCTACCATTACCCGATGCCCGGATCTACCCTAAACCTTATACTAGCAAGCAATATAAAGAAGTTAGAATGGTTATACCAAGTTGATCCGTGTCCTTCGGTCTTCAACCATCTTCCCAAGCTCCTAGAGGCTCCTTGATCAAGCTTGGTTGCCGGTCTCCCTCCATCGATGATGATCCACCCGAGAGATGTAGTTGTTACTCTAGTTTCTAGGACGCTACTCTAGAAAGCCTAGGATGTAGTGTGTGTAATCCAAGTGTTAGTCTATCTCATCTTACATCCTCTCATGATTCTCAACACATGAGTGGGTTGAGAGGAGGTGGTGAATGAAGGTGGAGGCAACCATGAAAAATCAAGAGAGGAGTGATGTACAAATGGGGATGAAGAGCTTAAGAAAAAATCGTGCTAAAAAATAATGAAGCTAACCATGAAAGTGAAATTGAGCATGTTTGGTTTTATAAAACATTTTCTTTTCATTTTAAAATCCACCCATACTTGAATAGTATGCACAAATGAATTAAAAATTCATTTGTGCACACTATGCAAGCATGGTCACTACTACACTCCCTATTTTCCAATTTCCACCTCATTTACCATTTTCTAAAAAATGGTCAAATCCAAAAAGGAGGTGGCCACCTTCTAGAATGTTTCCTGGATAAAATACGGATTACATTCTACTGTATATACATACCTGCATTTGTACCAAAATACGAATACCCAAAGAGATAGAATAACACAAAGAACATAATACTAGAATATACGTATCGAAATACATGTACGTAAATTATTAAATCAATACCTGATTTAATAATTCGGCCAAATCCCGAGCCGGCTAGTATTATCAACTGTTTGATCGAAAGTCCGGGTACTAAGTATATCAAACAATCGGAACCCTGTACGTATCCGATACGGCTACTACATCATTTCTCCAGAACGAGGGAAACCCTCTGTATGGGACTCTAAAGACTCGTCAATACGCTGGCAGTGGGTTTAACAACAAGCATGTCAGCGACACTAGCCGAACGTAACGGCTACCCAGGTATTGACCGAAAGGGAGGCCGACGAGCAAACTCATCCTGAAACCCTTCTGAGCCCAACAGTGACAATATTCGTACAGTCCGGTATGTTCATCTAAGAGTATCGCATATCGAGTCTAGGGGGTGGATAAAGTCAGACCCCTAACAACGCGACATTTAGTGTCGGTATGAAACCCATCACCACCTGATAAACTATCGATCTTGGATCGGTAATTCTCGTCTATCTTGGCCAAGGATTTCTGGTGATGGCCACCCGTGCACCGCGTGACATCAACCTCCAATACCGGGAGAGACGAATCCCCGACTATCCGATCACTGCCTCCATGTGCCTCGGGACAGTTCCCAACTAAAGCCTGTTTGCATGACTCATTTGAGCCGTGGTAGGATAGTAATCAAAGCACAGTGGGAAATCACACAAGATAAATGATGATCTCAAGTCGACAGACTAACCTGTACACAATTCGCCTAGGAAATTCTATCTGACAATAGGTATAATGCCAACCAGCAGGTTCCCGGTGAGACCGTCCAGTGTACTCATAACCCAATGAGCACCTGTATACTATCTTAGGTGAACAAACCAACACCAATGGCTTATGAGACTTTGCCACGGCCCCTCGTCGGGATCTCGACCAGTATACACTAGTCTACACTGGAGTATCGATGCCCAGTCTCGAAACTCCAACGACTAGGGACATTTAAGGATTTGCTTATAGACCTCCAGCTCCCACATATATGATCGCCATAATAATGTTGGTGGTCAAGCAAGAATCTTATGGGCTCTATCAACAAGTAATAGTGATCTGTAATATCACCTAAAGTATATACATGATGATAAATACAAACCAGATAGCTTACTATCATCTCGAGTAAGATTGTTCTACCCGTATAGGTCATCCCTCAATCATCATAATCATCTGCTTGCGAGTATAATAATTGTCTTGAGGGTACTATAGCCAACAAATATATTCTACATATCGGTTCTCCTATTACTATGGTTGCGGGGGTGCTATACGCCATCCATCCGACTTTCCCCGTAGATAAAGATCTACTCACTTGGTATCCTTGCTTTAGGCAAAGTCGATGAACGTCTTATTCACGTTCGTCTTCCCGGAAGTCCACGCAAGGGTACCTACAAATCAACGCACATCTTAACGAGATCAAAACCAAATGCCAAAACCGATACAGCACGTGAAGTGGTCATAGGTTAGAAGCTATAGCCCATGCATGAAAGAATAACCAAATAACCCTCAGCGTTGACGTATGAACGTCCAACGACCGTGTCAAAATTCAAATACCAAAACCATGTTTTCTAAAGTCGGAAACTCAAAATCAGCAACATGGAAAAACTCTTTCAGATTGTACCCTAGGTGAAATTAAGAGATTATGTAATAGGGTAGGCGGAGATATCATGTAACAGAGCCATGGAACAAGAACCAGACCAAGACACCAAGGTCAGGCCGCAATTTGCGGCCTGGGGGATTAAAGTTGCGCCCAAAAAGAGGAGGTGGGGGCTCGGGTTTTAGGGGTAGCTTCTACTTCACTTGCATAACTCTCTGTATTGGCAACTTATTTTTCAGAGCTCTCGAGTGATACCAGATTCTATATAATCATCACAATTTGTCAGAAACCGTTGTCGGGAAATATTTAAATTCGTGTTTTGGGATTTCTAGTCTCATGTTTGTCCAGAATTTAGCACTAAGGGTTTGTAATCACTAACTAAACCTCAACTATATCTCTTCAACTCAAAACATCCCCTATAAATCATTCCAAAAATCTCCAAAATCACTAATCTAGCTTAATCGAACTCTAAACACAATTAGGAGGTTAAGAAACTTGATAAATTGAAGGAAAGTGATGATTTTATCTCTTGGAGCAACTGAAGAAAATTCCAAGATGGTTCAATGTGCTCAAAATCCAAACTTGAACTCACTATACGGTGTAGGATGAGCTTGTGAACATTTTTTGTGAAGGTAGGGTGATGTTTTTAGTTGATTTTGGAAATGATTTTATAGGGTAGTGAGGGTGGAGGATGATGATGAAGAAGGAAGATGAAGGATGAGGTGAAGAAAAGAAATGTTGTGAAGCAGGATAGTGCCATGATTGAAGGAATGCCCCCCTCTCTCTCTTGCCCATGCTCTCTTATCCCCTCATGTCTCCTCTTTTTCTTTTCTCTTTCTTTTCTCCTTTTCTTTTTAAAAACAACAATGACAACAATAATTAAAAATGAAACCATCCATATATCAAACTACAATGTGTCATGGCACTTTAGTCATTCTTAACAAAATGGATTTGGCTTAAATCATGATCAGTAGTGCACTAATCATGTTTAATATAAACTTGCATATAATTAATTTCATAATTATTTATGAAATGTCCAAATCAAATAAATGACTTTATTATTAATAACTCATTTTAATATCCAAATATTTTCCAAAATACTGGTATATAATTATACCATTTTACGAAAGCCCAAATTCATCCTCGTATAGTTTTCGTGAAATTTATTATTTTATTATTTAAATTCCAGAAATAATATTCTATGTTTCTGAAGTGTTACACTAGGGGAGAAGCACTGGATAGCTGTGAAAAACATTTTTAAGTACTTTAGATAGACTAAAGCAATGTTCTTTTTCTATGGTAATGGAGAACTCCAAGTGGAGTCCTTTACCGATTCGAGCATTCAGAGTGATAAGAATGACAACAAATCTGTCTCGAATTTCATCTTCACCCTCAGCAGAGGCACGGTATGTTGGAAGAGTTCCAAGCAATATAACGTTGCAGACTCGACGATGGAGGCTGAATACATCGCCGCTAACGATGCTGCCAAAGAGGTTGTCTGGATGAAGAAGTTTATTATTGAACTTTGTGTGCTTCCATCCATTATTGATCCAATAGCCTTGTATTGTGATAACAATGGAGCTGTGCTTTTGGCCAAGGAACTCCGGTTGTAGGGTTCCTAAGCATGACAGCAATGTTTCGGGTGGCATCATCCATGCCAAATAAAAATTTTGCCATGCTTAAACAACCTTAAACAAGATTTTTAACAGAAGATTCATGCGGAAACATAAATCAAACAACATTACTACTAAGCGACAAGAGATTACAAAATTTGTAGTCTACTCCTTTATTTCATAAGCTCCAAGTAATGGTCCTTTCACTGCGATCCTAGAACTCCCGGACTCTTGAGAATCTCCACAAGGCGTATGGTGCATGCTTGCTTGTAGTCTTCGAAATCCAAGATAATCTATACTTCGAGGAAACACGAACTCAAACTATCTCTTCACTAATATAAAATTAGTAAAGCCAACACACTAAACTATATGGCTAGTGAAGAAGAGGATGATGAAGTAGGAAGTGGTCACTCTTTAGTTTTCATTTTCTCACTTTATTTCATTACATGAAAAAAATCTAGCAATCTTTTGTGAGGAAGAGGAAGATGAACAAGTGATGAATGAATTATGATCTTAGGCTAGAAATGCAACCATGGTGAGTTAGTATATGTCATGGCTAACTCAAGAAAAGAATAAACCATGAGTAAGGGTTAAAAGTTTGGTTAAGAAATATCATAAGTAAAAACAAAAGAGGTGGACTTTAGTTAATGTTCTTCTACCTTCCATGAAGCTTAACCATGACTATTCCATATCATTTGTGAATTACTTAAAAAGATAAATAAAATCATAACATAAACCCTTGTAGAGAATAGACCATGGTCAAACTGATTAGGGTTAGGTTAATAAATATCTTAGCCAAAACAAAATTGGTTGACTTAGTCAATGTTCTATAAGCTTCATCTAAGCTCATGACTATTTCTCCACAATTTTGAATTTGCTTCAAAAAATATAAACTCAACATTTATCACAATAGCATGGTGTAATTCTCATATACACAAGTTTCGTGTATAATCTAGCATGTCACAATTATACATATCACATTTATATAATTTTGTAACAAAAGAAAATAATACATTAAACATATATCACATATATGTTAAATGTATCCAAATGTGAGAAAATGAAATACTTAAGTGAGCACATATTAGTTAATGTAATTTAATATATCAAATATATAATTATACATTAAATTTTTAAATCAATACTTGATTTAATAATCCGGCTATATCTTATATAACCGACTAATACAAAATGTATCATTTCATCGAATAAACACTTTATTCGATGATCCAGTTATATCATATATAACCGGCTGATATCTCATATTGCGAGAATAGAATACGGTATCTGACACATGTATCAATCTCGGTCTCGCTCATATCACATATGTGCACCTACTCCATTTCGCCTTAGCCAGGAAACCTCTATGTAGGACTCTAAAGACTCGTCAATACGCCGGCAGTAGGTGATGACCATATCAAACACCCACAAGCCGCAAGCGGGCAGCTAAACGTAACGGCCACCCGGGTATTGAGCGATCAGAAGATCAACAAGCAAGCCTGTACACACTCCTGTGAATCCAATCAGTAACACTACTGTACAGTCCGGTCTCTTTGTCTGATATGTCGCATATCCAGTCTAGAGGTGGTAAACATCAGACCCCAGTAACTGATAAGTCGTGTCGATGTGAGGCTCATAACGGGTCAAGAAACTACTGATAAAAATTACCAGTAGATCTCCATATCAGCCATGGCCAGGAACTTCTAGTTATAGACAATCAAACACAGCGCAACATGAACCCCCAATACCGGGAGAGACGAAACCCCTCCTATCGCTCATTACCTGCATAAGATTCGGGACTGTACCCAAAAGCCATCATTTTGTACGTTCTCATGAACGTGGTAATGTAGAAATCAAAGCACAGTGGGAATCACACAAGATTCTATAACCATCCCGGGTTTACATACTAACCAGTACCAGTGTCACCAGAGAACTGCTATCTGACGATAGGTATAATACCAACTAGGAGTTCTCGGCGAGTCTGTTCAGTGTTCCCGGTCTCCACTGAGGACCCGTATACCATCTTTGATGTCAAACACCAATGTATGTGGGATCATCCATCGCCCATCATATAGGTCAAGAAGCGTATACGCTAGTCTACTCTGGAGTATCGATGCCTTGTCTCGATACACCCTCGACTAGGAACAATTATAGGATGTACTTTTTGACTACCCTAGCCCCACTAATATGATCTGCATCATAGTCCTAGTAGTCAAGTACATATCCTAAGGGCTTTGTCAACATGTGAGGGCAAGACAGTAACACAATACAAGTCAACATGTTAAGACAAAGTGAAACCAGATAGCATACTATCATGTCGAGCAAGAAAGTCTTCTCTATATTTATCCAAGCAACCACTACAATATACATCATATGTACAATAATGACCTCTAGGGCATATACATAACTAACAATCTCCCACTTGCACTAAGGCCAGTTGTTGTAGTATCTCATACCTAACATCCCGAAGAGTCTCTAAAATTGTATCTGATGTATGGCCTTCGTGAGTGGATCTACAGTGTTGTCCTTCGTGTCAACTCTCCTGACCTCGATCTCTCGGCGATCAACTATCTGCCGGATCAGGTGATACCGCCTCAGAATATGCCTGGATCTCTGATGGGACCTGGGTTCCTTTACTAAAGCCATAACTCCATTGTTAACACTATACAAATGTATTGGATGCTCAATGGATGGAACCACTCCAAGTTCGTTTATGAACTTGTTCATCCAAACAGCCACTTTGGCAGCATCGTTGGCAACGATGTATTCAGCCTCCATCGTCGGGTCTTCCACGGTTTCATGTTTGGAACTCTTCCAACAAACCGCCCATCCATTAAGGGCAAAGACAAATCCCGAGTGTGAATTAGAGTCGTCCTTATCACTTTGGAAGCTCGAATCGGTATAGGAATCCACTTGGAGTTCTCCGTTATCATACACCAAGAATATCTCTTTAGTCCGTCTCAAGTACTTGAGAATGTTCTTCACAGCTGTTTAGTGACTCTCTCCAGGATCTGCTTGATACCTACTCACTAAACTTAGTGAGTATGCTACATCGGGTCTAGTACATAGCATCGCGTACATGACAGAGCCTGCTGCCGTAGCATAGGGTATCCCTTGCATGCGAGATCTCTCCATATCAGTCTTGGGAGACATCTTTTTGGAGAGAGTGAGTCAAGAGATCGTGGGTAAATTCCCATGCTTGGATTCTTCCATACTAAACCTCTTTAGTATGGTGTCAATGTACCTGGATTGGGACACTCCCAGTATCTGTTTAGATCTATCTTTATAGATCTTAATCCCCAAGATACATGAGGCATCACCTAGATCTTTCATTGGGAATCTTTGTGATAAGAAGAGCTTGACTGAGTACAGCATAGGAACATCATTTCCTATCAAGAGTATGTCATCCACGTACAATACGAGGAAGACAACCATACTCTCTGCCACCTTCTTGTATACACAAGGTTTATCTACGTTTTTTATGAAGTCAAACTCTTTGACTACCACATCAAAACAGATGTTTTAACTCCGCGATGCCTGCTTTAACTCGTAGATGGATTTAAGCAGCTTGCACACCTTTCCGCTGCTCCTACTGTCGACGAAGCCCTCTGGCTGAGTCATGTACATGCATTCTTCTAAATCACAATTTAGAAAGGCGGTCTTAACATCTATTTGCCAGATTTCATAGTCATGGTATACAGCAATGGCAAGTAGGATCCGGAGGGACTTAAGCATAGCCACTGGAGAAAAGGTTTCATCATAATCCACACCTGGTCGTTGACGAAAAGTTTTTGCGATAAGTCTAGCTTTGAAAGTCTCAACTTTTCCATCTACACCAAGTTTCTGTAGGACCACGGCAGCGCCTCGGCAGTCTGTCCGCGGCCAAAATGCGGAAACAAAAACATTTCTAAAACTAGAAACCATCTCTACCATGGACTATAAACTCGGATCGGACCATTAACCTACTACTAGCTAACTAGAGAAAGGTTAGAGAGCTATACCGAGCGATCCGTGTCCTTCGGTCTTCGGCCACCATTCTGATCTCCCCGTGGCATCTCCGGTCTCGATCTCCTCTTCGGAAAGGGCACCACATCACCGAGTCTTTTTACGGGCTCCCACCTCAGAACCTAGGCAATTCGGACACGAAGTTGACAAGCCGACGTGTCCAAGATTGCTGTAGACTGAGTGTAGAACGATTTGTCTCAATGGGTTAATGGAAGTTGCCATAATGGAGATGGAGGAATGAACTTTGGAGATGAGCTTTTGAAGTGGAGCTATGGTATTTTGTGTGAGCCGATTATTAGTTATATGTATGCCCTAGAGGCCATTACTGTACATTGGATGTATATTGTAGTGGATGCTGGGACATATATAGGTAGGACTTTATTGCTCGACATGATAGTACGCTATCTGGTTGCTCTTTATCTTAACATGTATACTTTCTGCCTCTCTGATTACATGTTGATAAAGCCCTTATGATGTGTACTCGACTTTCAGGACTATGATGCAAATCATACTAGTGGGGCCTGGGTAGTCAATGAGTACATCCTTCATTGTTCCTAGTCGTGGGAATATCGAGACGGGGCATCGATATTCCAGAGTAGACTAGCGCATATCTTCTCGACCCATGCGATGGGCGATGGATGATCCCATATCCATTGGTGTATGACATCGAAGATGGTATGCGGGTGCTCAATGGAGACTGGGTACACTGAACGGACGCGCCGAGAACTCCCAGATGCTATTTTACCTCACGTCAGATGGCAGTTCTTTGGTGACACTGGTACAGCTTAGTCTGTTGACCCGAGATCGTCATAGAGTCTTGTGTGTCTCCCACTGTGCTTTGATTTCCACCCTACCACGGCTCTACTGAGTCGTGCAAACAGGTGGTTTTTGGGTATAGTCCCGATTCACATGGAGGCAATGAGCGATAGGAGGGGATTCGTCTCTCCCGGTATTGGGGGTTGATGTTGCGCAATGCACGACTGGCCATAACAGGAAATCCCTGGCCAGGGTTGCAGTGATATACTGGTAAGAGTTATCAGTAGTTTCACGAATGTTATGGACCTCAAGTCGGCATGACTTATCGAGCTACTGGTGTCTGACGTTTACCACCCCTAGGCGAGATATGCGACATATCAGACGAACAGACCGGACTGTACGGTAAGTGTTACTGGTTGGATTCACAGGAGTGTGAGCGGGCTTGCTCGTCGATCTTCTGATCGCTCAATACCCGGGTGGCCGTTACGTTTAGCAGACCGCTTGCGGCTTGTGGGTGCTTGATATGATCATCATCCGCTACCGGCGTATTGACGAGTCTTTAGAGTCCTACACAGAGGTTTCCTGGCTCAAGCGAAACGAAATAGGAGCGCATATGAGATATGTGCGGGACCGAGAATAATGCGTGTATGTGATACCGTATTTCATTCTCGCGATGAATGTGTCGAATGGTTATATGCGATATAACCTAGTTATCGAATCAAGGATTGATTCGATAAGCCGATACATTGGATACTAGCCGGTTATATGCGACATGACCGGATCATTGAATCAAGTGTTGATTTAATGATTTAATGTATAATTATATATTTGATATATTACTTTGCATTAACTATTATTGGTTCACTTTAAATGGATTTACTCACTTAGTTTGTGCACATTGCATATGTGATATATTTTGTGCACATGATTGTATTATGTTTGATGATACATGCAAGCTAGGGTTAGTGTAAAGAATTAGACCATGGTTAAGATTATGATTAGGGTTTTCTTTTTTCTTATTTATTTATTTATTTATTTTGGAAAAAGATGAGAAAAGAATGGTTGCTATTTTTGTTTGCTAGTTGAAGATTCTTGAAGCTTTGAATTAGTCCACCATTCTTGTCTCATCCTTAACCCTAACCATTCTAGTTAACCATGGTCCATTCTCTACAACTAACTAAGGGTTAGTAAATGATAAGTATTGATTTATTTATCATTTACTTAATACTTATCATGATATCTTCTTCTTCTTCATCTTCTTCAACTTGAAGAAAAAGCTTGCCTCTTCAATGGCAACTAGCCAAATCAAGTGAGAAATCCAATTCTAAACTCTACCCACTTCCTATTTCTTCATCCTCTACCTCTTGCCAAGTTGTATAGGGTGTTTACTTCACAAGTTTTCAAATCTTGGTGAAGTTGGAGCTTGTTCTTGTGATGCCTCGATGTAGATCATCTTCGGCATCGAACCGACGATCAAGCCCGCCCATTCTTCGATGATGCCAATGCTAGAGTCAAAGGGCTTGATTTGGACAGCGGAGGGAGATCATCGTTGAGCTTAGGAAGTGGTGGACCGGATCTACAAAGGTTGTTGTCACTTTCCCTTAGCATTTAATTCGATTACATGCTTGTTTCGCCTAGATATCTAGTAAACGATCCGTATTAGGGTTTGTAGGCACCCGTAAAATTTGATTTATACATGTTTGATCACTTGTGAGACCTCACTAGGGTGCCTAGGAACCTCCAGTAGTATCAGAGCCTAGCTAGAGCCTTAAGCGAAGTCCCGACGGAATCAGAAGTCCGATCGACCCAAAACCCGACTTGAAAAATGCTCTCTGGACTTTTCTGTAAAATGTGGATTTTTGTAGATTAAAAATATTCAGAAAAATCAGCAGGAAGATATAAGGGTTACTGTAAAATTCGAGGGCTTGATTCCATAAAGGAGGCGCGGATCCGCGGCCTTACAGGAGGCTCATGCGGCGGATCCGCGGCCCGTTTGTCGTTTTGTGCATCGAATTTTGCACAGTAATTCTTAGTTGTCTGTACTGGTTTTCCTGGGGATTTTTAATAATTTTTCCCAGAGTTGCATTTTCTGAGTTGTATTTGGGACTCGGTGTATTCGATCGGACTGTCTAATCTTGTCGGTGTGCTTTTCCGGGTATTTTTTAGAATATGTTAAAAGTTCGATCGGATATAAATACCCACTTTTTCCCCTGCCGGGAAATTTCCAATTGTTGGATTTTTCCGTAGTTTAACGACGTTCTAAGTAGTGCAAGTAACGCGATAGACCCTCTAGAAGACAACAAACCTAAACTCGATTATGTGACCGTCTTGAACTGCCCTTTGAACCTTCGGGTTTGGGGCAGTACGGCGTGCCACATGTGAGGCGTTGGCTTGACCCTTCTACGGCTGGACCGTTGGTACTGAGGCACGAACTGAATGTTGTTAGACTTATTCATGTGTTGAGCTGTATCGGGAAAACATGGGTGTTCGATTGTTCGACCGAAAAGTTTAACATTTTCTATTTATCCGGAATGTGATACAATACTTGGAATTCGCAAATAGTTATAAGATAACGGAATGAATGTTATAAACATAGCACTTTAGTTTCACTTGATCGGTTGCCACGGAATTTTGATGTGATCAAAAGTCCGTTGCAATCACGTAGTGTACGCGGATACTCGCCGGGTAAACTCAATAGACAGCCTCACTCCATAGCCCCGACCAAGGTGACTGTAGGAGAACCCCGTCGCTGAAAGAATCCGTCCGGGTGCTCGCGACAGCAGTGTTCTGCCTTGGTGCACTTTGTCGACGGCGTTGGGGGTGCGGCCGCCTACTGAAGTTTGCGACGAGCATTCGATCAGAATGTCGGGAATCCTGTTGAATTGCCCGACTTGATATTGAAAAGTGTTTTCGATAATGAGACTAAAATGCGGGGTTTATAATTGTTAGGCATGCGATGTCTAAAGAATTCATTTGGTCAGGCATGCGATGTCTGAGGTGGTTGCGGATTCCAACTGTTGTAGTTTTACACTTTCTTTTCTGTGACCATAAGTGTAATATGTGATGTCGCCGGTTTCGTTGCTATATGTCAACGACAATTGGGATGCGCATATTTACTTACGTTGATGACATGTGATGTTATGTGTTGCTGGATATGTTATATTGGATCGTCGTGTTTGAGTAGCCGGGGGGTTTTATGTGAGATGAGTGTTTTTCAATTTCATTCGTGTAAAAAACTTGTATGTAATATTCTTTTATTAGGGCACTTCCAGGTTGCGGAAGTTGTCACCGTTGATGTATATTATTTACTTTTCCGTATTAGGATAGACCCAAGGAGGGGAGCACAAGTATCCGGGTTCTTGGGGTCCAGTGGGAGACCAACTCGAGGAGTCGAGTCCGGGTCTCCTAACCCTAGAATTGGTAGGGTTGCTTGCCGCTCTCGTAGGGGTCTTGGGGTGTGGGATTGGCTATTCATCACGACCGTGGAATCCGTGTTTTATACTGGCTCGTATTGAAAACACGGACGTCCTAGTATATCCAATATTTCATATGTTTCTTCTGCTGTGATTTATCTGTGATCATGTGATGTTCTGTGACAGGTATTATATATAGTATATATGATATATTATATAGACGTTGCTTATGTTTTACACCCGCGCTAGCCCTGCCTCGCTCTGGCGTTAGTTACCTAACCTAACGGTGCAGACGGGACATCGAGGCGAATGCGGATGGCATAAGCGTACGTTATATTTATCTGTGATGGTTAGGTGGACTTAAATGATGGGATATTCATTAATGAGATTAATGAAAGAAAATAAACCTAATTGATGTTGTGGAATCGAATTTCAAAAATAAAACAGGTAGCTACAGTTCTTGCTTTGCATCGCGGTGTTCATTATAGAACATCCTGCACCTTATTCGATAAGGAAAGGACCGAGATCCCTTCACCGGGAGTGACTCCTTTAGCAATAACTGGCAGATGCTACAACCCTCGGTTTGTCTTTGATCGCTTCCATAGTTTCCCGCTTTGCACAGTGATATATATGATATATCCCGCACCTCATTCGACGAGGAAAGGGCCGACGATCCCTTCACCGGGAGTGACCCCTTTAGCAAAACTAGAAAAGCCTCGAAAACATTCCATTTAAAAACCATTTGATTCCGCAACGAGATCAAGTTCAAAGCATTAAAGGTTTTCACAAAAACCAGCCGCAACCCTCCGTCATTTTAGGAAGTAGATACTTAGTATTCGTGCTGTGTTTGTTGACCATAGTCAAAGGCACAGTGTACGGTAGCTAAGTGATGTCTTCCTACACCGCATATGATGCGATTAGTTAGGACAGTCGCGTGACTTGTTGACCTTAGTTAAGGGTCATGTGGGTGGGTCTAATTAATCACGAAATGACGGGTAGAACTTGACTAGTACTTATCATTTGTTGACCATAGTTAAGGTCATAGGTGCTAGGGGTAAAAACCATTATCGGGAGTTTCAAGTGTTGAAACTTGCAATGAGATTGCATACCTTCTATGTGATAGTTGGATCCCGATACCCACTGCGAGTAATTGTTACTCCTGGGGAGAGTTTTGCACTTTGCAATTAGCCGATCAAGTAGGTGTCTAGAAAGGTGTCAACGGGGTAACGCCTCTGGGAAAACGAGGTTTACTGTAATTAGGTCCGTGCGAAAGCACGGGGAACCTCCTCAAAGTACCGACACTGGCCTGGCTGAAAGATTGGCGAACTTGTAGAGTGTAATTAATCCGGGTAGTCTTTCCTTTTAGGGTATGAAGTAAGATTTGATAAAAACAGTGGAAGCCATCCTGATTAGATAAAATATATATAACCAATCTAATCTTGCAAGAGCGCACGCTGAGTGTTTTCTTCTCTCTCTCTCCAGGTAGCGACCATATCACGCCTTAATCAAGATAATAATATGGATGTATTGACCGAACCCGCTTGTTATACTGAGCTCGGGAACGTTGATCCCGCTCCAACTTATAATTGTTATAAGACAGAGCTGGAAATAGGGGAATACCAGAATTCCTATGCCGCCCAAACAAAGAAAGTGCATATGATGCATCTCCTTCGGGTGTGTTCATTACAAAGAACTGTTTCTCAGTATCCTCTGCATCCTGGGTATATGATACCGGATCAGGATCCCAGATATGTAATCTGTTACATAGGGCTACAAAAGGGTTGAAAAACTGAGAACGGGTGATAAGTTTCATGAGACAGAAAACGGGGCAAGTGTTGCAGCCAAGTCTGTTGGTTACTGTCACCCTGTATTACGAATACATTGATTCTGAACAAATGCTATTAGATACCGAACCTGATATACAAAATCATATCAGTCTCTTTATTAGTAAAGAAAGGATAAAATTTTGTATTGATGGATAATATTTTGAACACTTCCTATATCAAAAGTTGATCGGTTCAGGCACGCTATCTAAAAGCATTAACGTTCTAAATCAAACTACAGTTCCTAGTATACTGAACACACACAAGAAGAAGAGTTCAGAAATGAACGAATTCTTCTTGAGGCATTGTAGACTAGGTCATATCAATGCGACCCGACTGGCTGAAGTTACATTTAGATGTATATTTAAATCAGTTTGAATTTACATCTTGTGAAACTTTCCAGTCATGTCACAAAGATAACATGACCATAGCTGTGTTTATTGGAAACAGAGAAAGAGTTAATGAACTCATGGGACTGATGCATGATGATGTATGTAAGGTCTCCTGTCTACACATACTAGGACTGGTTCTTTATACTTCATTATATTCTCTGATGATCTCTCAAGATTCAGTCATATATTCCTGTTGAAATATAAGTCCGAACCTTTTGAGGTATTCACAGAATATAAGTTAGAAGTAGAGAACCAAAATACGGGTATAAGTATTATGTCCTATGATGAGATCAGGGAGGAGAATACTTGTGCATAGAATTCCTGGACTATTCTAAAGGAGAATGAGATTCTCTCTCAGCATTACTCCTCCGTACACACCATAGAACGATGGTATATCGGGACGGGGCAATCATACCCTATATGATAAGGTGTGCTCTATGATGAGTACTACTGAGTTACCTGTTTCCTTTTAGGGTTATGCACTTGAGAAGTTGCATACCTATTGAATTAGGTTTGAATCAAATCAGTGCCTACCACTCCATATGAGATATGGTATGGGAAGAACCCATCTCTTAAGTAAGTTAAGATTTGGGATTGTCCGGCCTATGTCAAAAGCAAAATCCGGACAAGATCAATGCAAGGTCAGTTCTGTAGAACTGGAAAGGTTCCAGCTATACGAAACTACAGCTGAAGATTTGACAGAACCAAAGGATTCTATAGTCCCCGACGAACCTCAGCCTCTCCACCGATCTGGTAGGGTTCCTCGCCTGCCTGAGAGATACCTCAGTTTCTCGATGACAGTGGGAGCGAGGATTGCATCATGAGATGATGACCCAACTAGATTCGAGCAGGCCATCAAGAGTAGGGACTCTGTAAGAATGGCTGGATGCTTAGCGGTCTGAGATGGAATCCATATACACCAACAAAGTATGGACTTTGGTTGCTATATCTGAAGGGTTAAATCCCCATCAGGAGCAAGTATATCTTGAGAAGATTACTTGGTGTAGATGGAAAAGTTGAGACTTTCAAAGCTAGACTTGTTAAAGGTTTTCGTCATCTACCAGGCGTGGATAATGATGAAACCTTTTTCCAGTAGCTATGCTTAAGTCTATCCAGATCCTACTTACCACGGCTACATACCATGACTACGATATCTGGCGGTTGGGTGCCATGACTGCTTTTTTAAATACTGATTTAGAAGAGAACGTCTATAAGAACACAGCCAGAGGTCTTCGTAAAACAGTGGGAGCAGTGGAAACGTGTGCAAGTTGCCTTACATAATGAAGCAGGCATCGCGGAGTTGGAACGTCTATTTTGATGTGATAGTCAAAGTGTTTGACTTCATCAAAAATGGCAGACGAACCTTGTATATAGAAAAGGGTAGTAGAGAGTAAGGTGGTCATCTTCGTATTGTACGTAGACAACATACTCTTGATAGGAAAAGAGTTTCCTATACTACGATCGATCAATCTCCTATTATCATAAGGATTCTCCAAATAGGATAAAGATGATACCTCCTAAATCCTGAGATTTGGACCTATGAGATAGATCTAAAGGTTTATTAGGGTTCTCACTAGGTATAGTGAGATTGTATCAATCGATCCTGGGGAGAATCACTGGAAGAGTTCCAGGGTGATAAAGACGACTGAATGTCAGTCACAGGCACTGTCTTTACCCTCAGTAAAAGGACGGTGTGTTGGAAGAGTTCCAAGCTAGATACCGTGGCAAACTAGACGATAAAGGCCGGTAACATCGCTATTAAAGATACTACCAAAGAGGAAGTTTGGGTGTATATTGGTTCATAAGATGAACTAGGTTCCTGCCATTGTATGACAATGGAAGTGTGGCTTCGGCCCTGGAACCCTGGTCCCATCAGTGACCCAGACAAATTCTGAGGCAGCATCACCTGATCATGGAGACAGTTGATCTCCAGGGTGATCGAGGTTAGGAGAGAAGACTCAGAGGACAACACGGCGGATCCACTCACGAAGGCCTTTTCCCAAAGAGAGACTCATATGGGATGGTTGAGTATTAAATACTGCGACCACTGCTACAGATGGCCCTAGTGCAAGTGGGAGATTGTTAGTTATATGTATGCCCTAGAGGCCATTACTGTACATTGGATGTATATTGTAGTGGATGCTGGGACATATATAGGTTGGACTTTCTTGCTCGACATGATAGTACGCTATCTGGTTGCTCTTTATCTTAACATGTATACTTTCTGTCTCTCTGATTACATGTTGATAAAGCCCTTAGGATGTGTACTCGACTTCCAGGACTATGATGCAGATCATACTAGTGGGGCCTGGGTAGTCAATGAGTACATCTTTCATTGTTCCTAGTCGTGGGAATATCGAGACAGGGCATCGATATTCCAGAGTAGACTAGCGCATATCTTCTAGACCCATGCGATGGGCGATGGATGATCCCATATCCATTGGTGTATGACATCGAAGATGGTATGCGGGTGCTCAGTGGAGACTGGGTACACTGAACGGACTCGCCGAGAACTCCCAGATGGTATTATACCTCACGTCAGATGGCAGTTCTCTGGTGACACTGGTACAGCTTAGTCTGTTGACCCGAGATCGTCATAGAGTCTTGTGTGTCTCCCACTGTGCTTTGATTTCCACCCTACCACGGCTCTACTGAGTCGTGCAAACAGGTGGTTTTTTGGTACAGTCCCGATTCACATGGAGGCAATGAGCGATAGGAGAGGATTCGTCTCTCCCGGTATTGGGGGTTGATGTTGCGCAATGCACGACTGGCCATAACAGGAAATCCCTGGCCAGGGTTGCAGTGATATACTGGTAAGAGTTATCAGTAGTTTCATGAATGTTATGGACCTCAAGTCGGCATGACTTATCGAGCTACTGGGGTCTGACGTTTACCACCCCAAGGCGAGATATGCGACATATCAGACGAACATACCGGACTGTACATAAGTGTTACTGGTTGGATTCACAGGAGTGTGAGCGGGCTTGCTCGTCGATCTTCTGATCGCTCAATACCCGGGTGGCCGTTACGTTTAGCAGACCGCTTGCGGCTTGTGGGTGCTTGATATGATCATCATCCGCTACCGGCGTATTGACGAGTCTTTAGAGTCCTACACAGAGGTTTCCTGGCTCAAGCGAAACGAAATAGGAGCGCATATGAGATATGTGCGGGACCGAGAATAATACGTGTATGTGATACCGTATTTCATTCTCGCGATGAATGTGTCGAATGGTTATATGCGATATAACCTAGTTATCGAATCAAGGATTGATTCGATAAGCCGATACATTGGATACTAGCCGGTTATATGCGACATGACCGGATCATTGAATCAAGTGTTGATTTAATGATTTAATGTATAATTATATATTTGATATATTACTTTGCATTAACTAGTATTGGTTCACTTTAAATGGATTTACTCACTTAGTTTGTGCACATTGCATATGTGATATATTTTGTGCACATGATTGTATCATGTTGGATGATACATGCAAGTTAGGGTTAGTGTAAAGAATTAGACCATGGTTAAGATTATGATTAGGGTTTTCTTTTTTCTTATTTATTTATTTATTTATTTTGGAACAAGATGAGAAAAGAATGGTTGCTATTTTTGTTTGCTAGTTGAAGATTCTTGAAGCTTTGAATTAGTCCACCATTCTTGTCTCATCCTTAACCCTAACCATTCTAGTTAACCATGGTCCATTCTCTACAACTAACCAAGGGTTAGTAAATGATAAGTATTGATTTATTTATCATTTACTTAATACTTATCATGATATCTTCTTCTTCTTCATCTTCTTCAACATGAAGAAAAAGCTTGCCTCTTCAATGGCAACTAGCCAAATCAAGGGAGAAATCCAATTCTAAAGTCTACCCACTTCCTATTTCTTCATCCTCCACCTCTTGCCAAGTTGTATAGGGTGTTTACTTCACAAGTTTTCAAAGCTTGGTGAAGTTGGAGCTTGTTCCTGTGATGCCTCGACGTAGATCATCTTCGGCATCGAACCGACGATCAAGCCCGCCCATTCTTCGATGATGCCAATGCTAGAGTCAAAGGGCTTGATTTGGACAGCGGAGGGAGATCATCGTGGTGCTTAGGAAGTGGTGGACCGGATCTACAAAGGTTGTTGTCACTTTCCCTTAGCATTTAATTCGATTACATGCTTGTTTCTCCTAGATATCTAGTAAACGATCCGTATTTGGGTTTGTAGGCACCCGTAAAATTTGATTTGTGCATGTTTGATCACTTGTGAGACCTCACTAGGGTGCCTAGGAACCCTCCAGAGATACAAATCCCTCTCCAAAATTTTGGATAGCCCCCCTAGTTGTGGCAGGCCATGTGGAGAAAGGATGGAGGTCAATAATGCAAGAGAGAAGAATGAGTGATCATCATGAAACATGTCACACCAAAGTTCTCTTCAATCCCTTCACCATCAAGCAAGTAATGATGAACAAAGGAAGTCAAAGTCAATCTAGAACCATCATGAAGCAACCACATAAAAAAAAAAAACACCCTCCACTTTGCTAATTTGCACATTTGCAAATAAGCCCCTCCCATCAAAGGAATTTCAGCCAAGAAGGAACCAAGGAAAAATGGCCGAAACGGAATGCAAACTGGCAACTTCAAAAAGTGATCCGGTAATAAATTACAGGAAAACCCCGCGACTGTATATACATACCCGCATTTGTATTCCGACCGAATACAAATGCAATGAGAGAAAATCTACACCGTACAATACTAGGATCCTGCTTAAACCAAAGCGCGCTAGTATTATCCGTCCGATCAAGATCCATGCAATACCGCACGTATAAGATCGAACCCTGCCATATATCTATACGGCCTCTACAGCATTTCGCCCGAAACTTGAGAAACTGTCTGTAGGGGACTCTAAAGACTCGTCAACACTTTGCCTGTGGATTTAACCACTAGCACGTCAGAGGTATTAGCCGTACGTAACGGGCTACCAAGTATTGACCAAAAGGGAGGTCAATGAGCGAACTCATCTTGACACCCTACTGAGCCTGTCAGTGACAATATCTATACAGTCCGGTCCGTTCGTCTATGAGAATCGCATGGCAGGCCTAGGGGGTTGGTAAAAATCAGACCCCCAAAAGCGGTACAAGTCGTGTCGGAGTGTAGCCCAGAACACCCTGAGATACTACTGGAAAACCTACCAGTAAATCTCCTGTCTCGGCCGAGGGCTTTGTGTAATGGCTCTCCTAGACAAAGCACGATCTCACCCCCAATACCGGGAGAGAGGAAACCCCTGTCGATCCGCTCACTGCCTCCATGTGACTCAGGACTGTACCCAACTAAAACCTGTTTGCACGACTTCTTTGAGCCGTGGTAGGGTAGTAATCAAAGTACAGTGGGAACTCACATGAGACAAATGACGATCTCAGGTCGATGAACTAACCTGTACACATGTCACCAGGGAACTGCTATCTGACATCTGGTATAATACCAAGAAGCATGTTCCCGGCGAGTCTTGTCCGGTGTACTCATAACCCAATGAGCATCTATATACATCTTAGGTGAACCAACAGACACCAGTGGCTTGTGAGACCGGCCACCGCCCCTCATCCGGGTCTCGACTGTATACACTAGTCTACTCTGGAGTATCGATGCCCTGTCTCGAAAACTCCCATGACTAGGGACCTTTTAAGGATGTGCTTATAGACCCCAGCTCCCACGTATATGATCGCCATCATACTGCTGGCCGTCAAGCACGAATCCTAAGGGCTCTATCAACGCGCAATAGTGACCTGTAAGGTCATCTAAAACAGTACATGATGATAAAGTTAAACCAGATAGCTTACTATCATCTTGAGTAAGACTGTCCTACCGGTATAGGTCCTCCCTCGATCATTGCAATCACGTGCCTGCGATCCAATAATTGACTCTAAGGGCACTATATCCAACAATCTCCCACTTGCACTCAAGGCAAATTATTGCGATGTCTCATACTCACAGCCCGTGTGATACCGAACACCCAACTCCTCTACTAACCAGTCTCACAAAAACCCGTTTGCGAATGCGAAACTATTGCGTTCGAGAAATAGCCTCAGTAAGTGGATCCGCCCTAATGTTTCTTTCTATGTCTCTCTTTATCTCATGTTCGTGGAGAAATCCATCGCCCGAAAAGAGCAATACCTGTATTAGAATATGTCTTCATATCTGATGGGACCTAGTTCATAAATGAACTCCAAATCCAAACTTCTTAGACTGTATAGTCAACTGAACTTAATCAGTATCCTGCGTAATGCCTCCCTCAGTGTCCGCTTGGATCACCTGTCCAAAACACTACCCCTCGTCAGAGGGAAAACTATAACTCTGACAGTCACTCTGTCATCCAGGTCACCTTGGAAGCCTGGAATGATAACCGTCTCCTAAAAAGAGGCAGCCGTTATCATATCCCCAGAACATCAACTTATGTTCTAAACTGCTTCCGAATGTTTCTCCAGGATTGGATTAATATAAACTTTTTGCATCTCGTGAAAAAATAATATCTGGTGTGGTACTTGACATCTCATGATCAACTCAATTGCCTAAGCAAGTGATCTGCCAATCATGCACATCCCTCTCCCCTTTAGTCTGTAAGACACCTTTAGAGAGGGTGACTCCATCACCTGTAGGTACACTACCGTGCCAGGAGTCGTCCATTCTAAAACACTTTTAGAATGCTGTCTAAGTACGCTGATTGAGACACTTCCCAAATCTAGATCTAAAACCATAGATCCAGTAACCAGAATGTCTAATATGAAATCCATGTCCTTTGTGGAGAAACCATTGTGTGACAACCAAAGTATAACCGATCGTAGTATAGGAATTTCACTTCCTACTCTGTGTATGTCATCCAAATACCGGGACATCACACCCTACTACCTTCTTAACAGATCCATCCTCTATTCTGATGAAGTCAAATCTATGACTGTCACATCAGAAATAGATGATCTATCTCCGCTATATCAGCTTTAGTCTATAAATAGACATAAGCTACTTGTCGACTATGCTTCCGCTGCTCCCACTGACGACGACGACCCTCTGGCAGAGTCATATACACGTACACTTCTAAATCTAGCTTAGAAAGACGCCATATTCATCCTTCTGCCGGGTCTCACAGTCTGGAACAACAACAATGGCAAGTCTGGGTAAACGAGAACCTCCCTGTCACCATCCTTGAGCATACCGAAGTACCTTTCGAGTGCCTGAGGTTACCCACCATATCTGCGGAGTGGCCAATGGAATGTCAAACTAGATTGAATCTTTAGGTTCTTAACAAATTTTCAGTAATCGTTTGCGGTTCTGGAATCACATCCAGTTCTACCATACTCCCAGTACTGTTTTCAGAAAAAATCCAATTTTATTAAAATTGTGGCGAGTCTAGAACAATATCACTATTAATCTTCCAGATGGTAGAAAATCAACCCTCGTCATAGCCCGGGTATGGTAGAACTCCCCGTACCTTAACATTGTTATGATATGAACCGTTCTATATCCAATATAGAAACAGAGGCACTGATTTAATTGGAACCAGATTCAAATCTTGCAACTGTCTCCAGTGCATGTCAACTAAATGGAGAGAGGCCGATCAGCATTACTCAACTTAGGAATACATCCAGATATGAGTAACCTGAAAGAGAAGCAAGTTCTCATAATCATTACTATCAACTGAATACCATACACAAGTATCTACATCTTCGATTACCTTGAAGAATCCTGATACTTGCAATACCTGGTTCTCTACTTTATTCATATACCTATAACTTCTTAAAACATAGACTTTTCATTTCTACGAAACTCATGTCTAAGAACTAGAGAAGTCACAAGTAAACAGAATATAGTACGAGTACCAACCCCTCTATCCTAATAGACACTGGACAACATAGAATACTCGAGAGCGGAGACCCGTGTTTTATCTGTGGTTTGCAGGAATCCGGATTTTGTCGTGCTTTTCCATGAATTTCATCGTTTAGAGCCGAGAATCTGTATCCTGCAATTGACTAGCAAACACGGCTCAAGAGTAGCTACCGATAAGCAATATGAAAAAAATTGGACGGTATAAAAATGCAAAAATATGATATGAACAAATACCCCCAAACATATCATTTGCTCGTCCCGAGCAAAGCCAATTTATTCACAAAAAATTCCTAACCTCACTTTCGCAGGGAACGCGATTGCACTGATCATGTACAACAAGCCGTTAAACATCTAGGTGTCCCTAGTAGGAGGAGTGTTGTCTCCTGAGGGTTTTCAGCGGATACTACCCATAAAATCCGGTCAAGCTAGTTTTGCAAAATAACTATGATTCAAACCCTAAAGTTTTGTTCCAGAAAATAACAATTCTATTATCCTAAGTCTAGACTATCGAACCATTATTTTTCACACCTCGCTTCTTATTTAACATAAGATTTTATATGTCTTTCCGTGCAGTGCAAATAGTGTCGTTAAGTTCCAGAAGGATCGAATAAAGTTATCAGGTCACACAATAAAGCCCAAATAAAAATTTGAAAAGGATCACATAAGTTTTATAAAGAGTTAAGCATTTTTCAAGTTTCGTTTTCCAGTAAGGTTTCAACTTCAGAATTTCTATCTTCCTTAACAGGAAACTAGGTCTTATTTTTCACTCCACCTTTTTCTTGTTTTCATTTCATACACACCTCTGTGAACGTGCAATAGTCTTTATCATAGAATAAAATCTTCATATCTCCGCTAATTTTTTTTATAAAAGCATGTCTTTTGTTAAGATTATTCTCACACAAAGAACCGTTAGGAATTTTAACTCGGAGAGAACACTTGCTTGACTTTGTTTTAAATTGGACTTTCTAGGCTTCTTAACGAGCTTTGGGCCAATGCACCCAAACCACTTTGCTTTAGGGCATTAGGTGTAGAAACACCCCAGTGCACTTAATTACTCAAGTTACCTAGGTCCAAAAACAAAAGACAATTTGGCATGAAAATCATGATGATTCAATACGAACGGAGATATAACCAGCAGTTCAATTTATTTTTTTTTAGATAAAAGACGTGTTTAGTGGGTTCGGTGTGTAATTATTCCAATCAAGTTCTAGATGGGTTATTTTTCAGACTTAGTTCTAATTAAGCCATCAATAACATTTCTTCATATTCACTTTACTTCATAAACTATTCTTGATATTACTTATTTCAGAACAAACCTATTTGATCCTCAGAAAATCATTTATCCATTTAAAAAATTTTAGACATAAAAGACTTGTCATCTAATTTCCAAAACTCACGACACATGTAATGTGATGTAAAGACGTATATCGGCTATAGTTAACTTCAAAGGAGAGTTATCTTTCAGGTTTTCAAAATCTAAAAATAAGATTTAGTTATTCTTATCTTATGAAACAAAACCGTCGAAATGTTGAATCAGAGTTCTCCCACTAGCTAACTTGACAGAAAAGTGTTTATGTTTCTAGAAAAATTTCACATTTTTATGGATTTTATGGATTTTAGTATGCAGATGCAAAATATACATATGAATGCGAAGGTATGAAATGCGTACCGAGCGTGCCCCCAAACTTAAACTGGACAGTGTCCTCACTGTCATTGCATGAAGTGATCTTTTGAAGGCCAAAATTGTCGATTAGATATACACGAATATTTTTTTATTTTATTTTATTTTATTTTGTTTTTCAAGAGTAAAAATGGAAAAGAATATCCACAAATAAATACAAAATGGTATATACATACCCCCAAACTTATTTGGAACAGTGTCCACTGTTCTTGGCTGGATAACCGAAGTTTGGTGGTAGGCAGAGGAAGATTATGCAGGGTAAACCGGCTCCTGTAAGACCAAGAGCTCCTCTGTTGGTTCGGCACTAAGGTACGGTTTAAGTCGGTGTCCATTTACTTTGAAAAATGAACCGTCCTTTGGATTCTCCAAATCCACAGCGTCATGCGGATACACATTCCGCACAAAATACAGCCCTTTCCAGCGAGATCTGAGCTTTCCTGGATGGAAGTGTAGTCTGGTGTCGTAAAGCAGTACCTGTTGACCAGGTATGAAAGTTTTGTGCAAAAGGTGTTTATCGTGAAACACCTTCGTTCGATTCTTAACGACAACCGCGTTATCGTAAGCCCCATCCCTAAGCTCGATTAATTCGTTCAACTGCAGCTTCCGATGGCTGCCCGCATCTTCGAGAGACAGATTCAGTTCTTTTATCGCCCAAAATGCGCGATGCTCTATTTCGACAGGTAGGTGGCAAGCCTTTCCGTACACAAGCCGATAGGGAGACATGCCAAGATCGGTCTTATAAACGGTTCGAAATGCCCAAAGGGCATCAGTGAGTTTCAGCGACCAATCCTTACGGTTCTTGGAAACCATCTTCTCCAGTATCTGCTTGATTTGCCGACTGAAAACTTCGGCCTGCCCACAGGTTTGGGGGTGGTAGGGCGTAGATAGCTTATGAATAATGGAATATTTCCGCATCAAGGCCTCGAAAGTCTTGTTGCAGAAATGAGTTCCATTGTCGCTAATGATCGCTCGGGGGTGCCCAAACCGGGAGAAAATGTTTTCTTTAAGAAACCTAAGGACAACTTTGTTGTCGTTAGTCCGGCTGGGCACAGTCTCGACCCACTTAGAGACGTAATCAACAGCGAGAAGGATGTACAAGTTCCCAAAAGAGCTGGGAAACGGCCCCATGAAATCTATCCCCCAAACGTCAAAAATCTCCACAACCAAGATTGGTTGGAGCGGCATCTCGTTCCTCCGGGATATCCGGCCCAAGTGTTGGCACCGGGAGCAAGTCTTGCAATAGTCATGAGCGTCTTTGAAGAGTTGTGGCCAGTAGAAACCACATTGCAAGATCTTATCAGCTGTCTTTCTGGGGCCAAAATGCCCGCCACACGCTTGATCGTGGCAAAACGACAGCACACTCTTGAATTCATCGTCAGGGACACACCGACGAATAATCTAGTCGGGACAGTACTTGAACAGATAGGGTTCATCCCAGTAAAAGTGTTTTACTTGGGATAAGAAGCGAAGTCTGTCCTGACTTGACCATTCAGTCGGTAGTAATCCTGTGGCCAAATAGTTCACAATATCTACGAACCAGGGTTCGCAAGATACTGTCAAGAGTTGTTTATCCGAGAAAACGTCGTTGATCGGAATGTGAAACGGTGAAGAAGGAAGTCGTGAGAGATGGTCGGCGACTACGTTTTCACATCCTCTTTGTTCTTGATGACAAGGTCAAATTCTTGAAGCAAGAGGATCCAACGTACCAGCCGAGATTTTGCATCTTTCTTCGCAAAAAGATGGCGCAGAGCAGAATGGTCTGTGTAGACAATGACTGGAGAGCCGATGAGGTAAGGCCTGAACTTTTCTAAAGCAAATACAACAGCTAAGAATTCCTTCTCAGTTGTTGTATAATTAAGTTGGGCGTCTTTCAGGGTTCGGCTAGCATAATAGATTACGTGCAGCATCTTGTTGATGTGTTGTCCAAGGACCGCACCAATGGCAAAGTCGGATGCATCGCACATGATCTCAAATGGGTGCGTCCAGTTAGGTGAAGAAAGAACGGGAGCAGAAGTGAGTGAGCTTTTTAATGACTCGAACGCAGTCACACGGCTCGAGTTGAAGTCGAATAGCGTGTCCTTAGCCAGTAGAAGAGTCAAGTGTAGGGTTCCTAGGCACACTAATGAGATCTGACAAGGCATCAACCATGCCAATTTCAAATTTTTCCGGTGCCGAGAAACCCTAATACGGATCGTTAACTAGAGTTTAGGCGAAACTACAAGCTACTAAACTACTTTAGTGCTAAGTGAACGGAAATACAACCTTTGTAGATCCGGTCCTCTACCTCCAAAGCTCCGTGATGAAGTCCCCTCGCTGCGATCATTGGATCCCGGGCTCTAGCGTCGGCTTCATCGGAGAAATGGGCGGGCTAGGTCGTCGACTTCGATGCCGAAGATGATCTACGTCGAGCCAACACAAGATCAAGCTCCAACTTCACCAAGCCATGAAACTTGTGAAGAAAAAACCATATACTACTTGGCAAGTGGTAGAGGAAGAAGAAATAAGAAGTGGGTTCACTTTAGAATTGGATTTCTCACTCTTTTTCTCAAGACACCATTAAAGGATGCAAGGTTTTCTTCATCTTGAAAAAGAAGAAGAAGAAGAAAAGAATATCATAAAATGATAAGAATATTGAATAATAGAAAATGAGTGATCCTTATCATATTAGCAACCATGGTTATGTGTAGAGAGTAAACTAAGGTTAGGTGAATGGTTAGGTTAGGCATGAAACAAAAATGGTAGACTTTTTGAAAGCTTCATGAAGCTTCAATGTAAAACAAAAGTAGGAACCATTTCATTTCTTGCCAAAATTAAATAAATAAATAAATTAAACAAAACCCTAACCATTTACTTAACCAAGGTTTAAACTAAACATACACACAAACATGCATGTATCATCAAATATGATACAATCAAGTGCACAAAAATATATCACATATACAATGTGCACATCAAGTGAGAAAATCCATCTTAAGTGAACCAATACTAGTTAATGCAAAGTAATATATCAAATATATAATTATACATTAAATCATTAAATCAACACTTGATTTAACGATCCAGTCATATCGCATATAACCGACTAATATCCAATGTATCGGCTTATCGAATCAATCCTTGATTCGATAACTAGGTTATATCACATACAACCATTCGATACATTCATCGCAAGAATAGCATACGGTATCACATACACGAATTATTCTCGGTCCCGCACATATCTCATATGCGCTCCTATTTTGTTTCGCTTGAGCCAGGAAACCTCTGTGTAGGACTCTAAAGACTCGTCAATACGCCGGCAGCAGATGATGATCATATCAAACACCCACAAGCTACAAGCGGTCTGCTAAATGTAACGGCCGCCCGGGTATTGAGCGATCAGAAGATCGACGAGCAAGCCCGCTCACACTTCTGTGAATCTAACCAGTAACACTTACCGTACAGTCCGGTCTCGTCGTCTGATATGTTGCATATCTCGCCTAGAGGTGGTAAACGTCAGACCCCAATAGCTCGATAAGTCGTGTCTATATGAGGTCTATAACTATTCGAGAAACTACTGGTAACACTTACCAGTAAATCTCAGCAACCCTGGCCAGGGATTTTCGGTTATAGCCAATCGAACACAGCGCAACATCAACTCCCTATACCGGGAGAGACGAATCCCCTCCTATCGCTCATTGCCTCCATGTGATTCGGGACTGTACCCAAAAGCCACCGTTTTGCACGCCCCCTTGGACGTGGTAAGGTGGAAATCAAAGCACAGTGGGAATCACACAAGACTCTATGACGATCTCGGGTCTACAGACTAACTTGTACTAGTGTCACCAGAGAACTGCCATCTGACGTAAGGTAAAATACCATCTGGGGGTTCTCGGCGAGTCCGTCCAGTGTACCCAGTCTCCACTGAGCACCCGTATATCATCTCTGATGTCAAACACCAATGGATGTGGGATCATCCATCGCCCATCTGTATGAGTCGAGAATGTATACGCTAGTCTACTCTGGTATATCGATGCCCCGTCTCGATACACCCACGACTAGGGACCTTGAAGGATGTACTTATAGACTACCATGTCCCCACTAGTATGATCGGTATCATAGTCCAGGTTGTCAAGTACACATCCTAAGGGCTTTACCAACATGTAATAGAGAGACAATCAGTATACACGTTAAGGTAAAGAGCAACCAGATAGCATACTATCATGTCGAGCAAGAAAGTCCTCCCTATAAATTTCCCAGCATCCACTACAATATACATCCTATGTACAGTAATGGCCTCTAGGGCATACATATAACTTACAATCTCCCACTTGCACTAGGGCCATCTGTAGCAGTAGTTGTAGTATCTCATACTCAACCATCCTATAAAAGTCTCTCTCTGGGAAAAGGCCTTTGTGAGTGGACCCGCCGTGTTGTCCCCTGAGTCAACTCTCCAAACCTCGATCACCCTGGAGATCAACCATCTCCATGATCAGGTGATACTGCCTTAGAATATGTCTGGATCACTGACGGGACGGGAGGCATAAGCCACAACTCTATTGTCACACAATGGGAGGAACTAAGTTCATCTCATGAACAAATATACATCCAGACTGCCTCTTTGGTAGTATCTTAAGTAGCGATGTATCTAGCCTTTATCGTCTAGTAAGCCGCGGTACTTAGCTTGGAACTCTTCCAACATACCGTCCCTCCACTGAGGGTAAAGACAATGCCTGTGACTGACATTCAGTCGTCCTTATCACCCTGGAACGCTTCCAGTGATTCTCCCCAGGATCAATTGATACCATCTCACTTCAACTAGTGAGAATCCTAACATCCATTTAGATCTATCTCATAGATCCAAAACCCAGAATTTAGTAGGTATAACTTTGATCCTATATGGAGAATCATTGTGATAAGCGGAGATTGATCGAGTGTAGCATAGAAAACTCCTTCCCTATCAAGAGTATGTCATCCACGTACTCTACGAGGATCGTCACCATACTCCCTCCTACATTTTTGTTTATACAAGGTTCATCTACCATTTTGATGATGTCAAACTCTTTGACTACTTCATCAAAACAGACGTTCCAACTCCGCGATGCCTACTTTATCCTATAAAGCATCTTGTACACGTTTCCGCTGCTCCCACTGTCTACGAAGCCCTCTGGCTGTGTACTTACAGACGCTCTCTTCAAAAACATCATTTTAGAAAAGCAGTCATGACACTCAACCGCCAGATATCGTAGCCGTGGCAAGTAGGATCCGGATGGACTTAAGCATAGCCACTGGAAAAGGTTTCATCATTATCCACGCCTCGTCGATGACGAAAACCTTTAACAAGTCTAGCTTTGAAAGTCTCAACTTTTCCATCTACACCAAGTAATCTTCTCAACATATACTTGCTCCTGATGGGGATTTAACCCTTCAGATATAGCAGCCAAAGTCCATACTTTGTTGGTGTTCATGGATTACATCTCAGATCGCTAAGCATCCAGCCATTCTTACAGAGTCCCACTCCTGATGGCCAGCTCGAAACTAGTTGGGTCATCATCTCATGATGCCATCCTCGCTCCCACTGTCATAGAGAAACCGAAGTATCTCTCAGGTGGGTGAGAAACCCTACTAGATCGGCGGAGATGCTGAGGTTCGTTGGAATCTACTGAATCCTTTGATTCTATCAAATCATCAGCTGCAGTTTGTATAGCTGGAACATTTCCAGTTCTACATAACAAACCTTGCCTCGAGCTTGTCCGGATTTTGCTTTTAGACATAGGCCGGACAACCCCAAATCTTAACTAACTTAAGATATAGGCTCTTCCCTTTCCATATCACATATGAAGTGGTAGGCAACTGATTTGATTGGAACCCTATTCAATAGGTATGCAGCTTCTCAAGTGCATAACCCCTAAAAGGAAACAGGTAACTCAGTAGTACTCATCATAGAGCGCACCATATCAAATAGGTTGTAATTGCTCCGCCCTGATACAACGTTGTGCTATGGTGTATTCGGAGGAGTAATGCTGAAAGAGAATCTCATTCTCCTTTAGAATAGTCCAGAATTTCATGCAAAAGTATTCTCTTCCCTTATCTCATCATAGGACATAATACTTATACCCGTATTTTGGTTCTCTACTTTTAACTTATATTCTGTGAATATCTCAAAAGGTTCGGACTTGTGTTTCAACAGGAACATGGGTCTGAATCTCGAAAGATCATCAGAGAATGTAATGAAGTATAAAGAACCAGTCCTGGCATGTGTAGACAGGGGACCTTACATACATCATCATGTATCAGTCCCAAGAGTTCACTAACTCTTTCTCTGTTTCCAATAAACAGAGCTATGGTCATCGTATCTTTGTGACATGACCGACAAGTTTCACAAGATGTAAATTCAAATTAATTTAAATATGCATCTAAATGTAGCTTCAGCCAGTCGGGTCGCATTGATATGACCTAGTCAACAATGCCCCAAGAAGAATTCGTTCATTTCTGAACTCTTCCTCTTGTGTGTGTTCTGTATACTAAGAACTGTAGTTTGATTTAGAACATTAATGCTTTTAGATAACGTGCCTGAACCGATCAACTTTTGATATAGGAAATGTTCAAAACATTATCCAACAATACAAATTATATCCTTTCTTTACTAATAAAGAGAATGATATGATTTTGTACATCAGGTTCAGTATCTAATAACATTCGTTCAGAATCAATGTATTGGTAATACAGGATGACAGTGACCAACAGACTTGGCTGCAACACTTGCCTCGTTTTCTGCCTCATGAAACTTATCACCCGTTCTCAGTCTCTTCCTAGCTGTTGCCCTATGTAACAGATTACATATCTCGGATCCTGATCCGGTATCAAATTCCCAGAACGCAGAGGATACTGAGAAATAGTTCTTTGTAATGAACACACCCGAAGATGATGCATCATATGCACTTTCTTCGTTTGGGCGACACGGGAAATATGGTATTCCCCAATTTCCTGCTCTGTCTTATAACAATTATAAGTTGGAGCGGGACCAACGTTCCCCAGCTCAGTATAACAAGCGGGTTCGGTCAATAATCCGTATTATTATCTTGATTAAGGCATGATATGGTCGCTACCTGGAGAGAGAGAGATGAAAACACTCAGCGTGCGCTCTTGCAAGATCAGATTGGTTATTATTTTATCTAATCAGGATGGCTCCCACTGTTTTTATCAAATCTTCCTTCAAACCCTAAAAGGAAGGACTAGCCGGGATTAATTACACACTACAAGTTCGCCAATCTTTCAGCCAGGCCAGTGTCGGTACTTTGAGGGAGGTCCCCCTTGCTTTCGCACGAACCTGATTAATGTAAACCTCGTTTTCCCAGAGGCGTAAGCTCGTTAACATCTTTCTAGACACCTACTTGATCGGCTAATTGTAATGTGTAAAACTCTACCAGGAGTAACTCTTACTCGCAGCGGGTATCGGGATCCAACTATCTCATAGAAGGTATGCAATCTCATTGCAAATTTCAACACTTGAAATTCCCGATAATATTTTGCCCCTAGTGTCCTATGACCTTGACGGAGGTCAACAAACCATAGGCTACTAGTCAAGTTCAACCCGTCATTTCTTGATCGAATCAAACCCATACGAACGACCCTTGACGGAGGTCAACAAGGTCGCACGACTACCCTAATCCAATCTGCGTCATATGCATAAGCAGATAAATACTAGTTAGCTACCGCACACTACGCCTTGACGGAGGTCAACAAACGTAGCACGGATACTAAGTAGGACTTATCTGAAATGACGGAGGGCTACGTCAGGTTTTTCTGAAAACCTATTGCATAATGAACTTGATATCGTTGTAGAATCAAATGATTTTAAAATGGAGTGTTTTTGAGGCTTTTCTAGTTTTGCTAAAAGGGTCACTCCCGGTGAAGGGATCGTCGGCCTTTTCCCCGTCGAATGAGGTGCGGGATATATCATATATATCACTGTGCAAAGCAGAAACTATAGAAGCTATCAAACGACAAACCGAATGTGTAGCATCTGCCAGTTATTACTAAAGGGGTCACTCCCGGTGAAGGGATCGTCGGCCCTTTCCTCATCGAATAAGGTGCAGGATATATCATATATACCGCTGTGCAAAGCAAGAACTATAGCTACCTGTTTTATTTTTGAAATTCGATTCCACAACATCTTTAGGTTTCTTTTATTTCATTAATCTCATTAATGAAGTCCCATCGTCTAAGTACTTAAACATCACAGATAAATACGATGTACACTAATGCCATCCGCATTCGCCTCGATGTCCCCTCATGCACCGTTAGGTTAGGTAACTAATGGCAGAGCGGGGCAGGGCTAGCGTGGGTGTAAAACATAAGTAACGTCTATATAATATATCATATATACTATATACAGTATTTATCACAGAACATCACATGATCACATCACAGATATCGCAGCAGAAGAATCATATGAAACATTGGATATACTAGGACGTCCGTGTTTTCAATACGAGCCAGTATAAAATACGGATTCCACGGTCGCAATGAATAGCCAACCCCATACCCCTAGACCCCTACGAGAGCGGCAAGCAACCCTACCAATTCTAGGGTTAGGTGACCCGGACTCGACTCCTCGAGTTGGTCTCCCACTGGACTCCAGAACCCGGTTACTTGTGCTCTCCTCCTTGGGTCTATCCTAGTGCGGAAAAGTAAATAATATACAAACGGCGACATCTTCCGCAACCTGGAAGTGCCCCAATAAAAGAATATTATATACAAGTTTTTACATGAATGAAAATGAAAAACACTCATCTCACATAAAAACCCCCCGGCTATTCAAACACGACGATCCAATATAACATATCCAGCAACACATAACATCACATGTCATCAACGTAAGTAAATATGCGCCTCCCAATTGTCGTTGACATATAGCAACGAAACCGGCGATATCACATATTACACTTACGGTCACAGAAAAGTGTAAGTCTATATTGCGACCCCCGGTGCTTACGGGGAGGCGGAAACGGTATAAAAAACGAATTTTTATCGCAAGAGGCAACATGGACTAAACAAGGTCGGGATCGTTGTCTAAACTAAAACTAGTATACAAGCTAAAGAGAGTTAGCTACTATGGAAGATGGTTATACCTAAACTTGAACTCCTTCTTCTTCAAACCTTGTAGAGGTTGATGGTTCTCTTTTCGTCGCCTTCTCCCGTCGAAGATGGATCCACCTCGAAGGTTCGACTTTGGGCTCTTCCTCGATCTTTGAGTGAACTAGGGTTTCCGGCTTGCTAAACCTTCATCCTAGAATGAGTAGAGAGTGATTAGGGTTTGTTTTTCTTTCTAAAGAGAATGATTCTCAACACATGAGAAGGTTTCTCTTTTCAAGAGGAAGAAGAAGATGAAATGAGGAGAGAGAGAGGTTATGATAGAATGAGCTCAATTATTTCTTTCTTGCAACCATATTGCAAAAGAAAAATATTATCTAAATGATAATAATTGAAAATGAGAATAGTTGATGGTAGTATTTGGAATGACCACAACCATGCTTCATTTAATAAAAAGTAAGCATGAATCAAGGAAGACTTTCAAGGCATGAAAGTGGTCAATGGTCAACAAGTCAACCAAGGTCAACAAGTCAACAAAAAAATCAACCATAACATAATTCTCATTTAATTACTATTATTAATAGATAATATATAAATCCATTAGGGTTTGGAAAATGATAACTGTCAACTGTGCATACGCACCCGATCCGAAACCCTAATGAAAAACCTCATTCTCCGCCTCAAGCAACTGTGCATACACACCTGCATTCTAGTTCCGAGGAACAAGAATACCAAGATATAAAAGCAACCCCAAAACATATACCAGTATCTGGCTCAAACCAGAGCCTGCCAGTATAATCCGTCCGGACTCCAAACGTGCACAAGTGCGCGGATGAGAACGAACCCTGTCGCAAAACCATGCGACCTCTACTCTGTTTTGCCCAGAGGCGAATACCCTCTGTGTGGGACTCTAAAGACTCGACACTACGCTGGCAGTGGGTTTAACCACAGACCGCAAGCGGCACTAGCTGTGCGTAACGGTCCCCAGGTAGATGTCGACAAGAAGGCTGACGAGGTGAAACCCCATCTGAACTCCTACTGAGTCTGAATGTGACATTCTCCGTACAGTCCGGTCTGTTCGTCTGATACATCGCATGGCGGGCCTAGGGGGCGGTAAAACGTCAGTCCCCCAATAGCGGTACAAGTCGTGTCGGAGTGAAGCCCAAAACACCCTGAGATAACACTGGAAACCTACCAGTATATCTCGCTTGCCCTGGCCAGGGACTACTCGTGTAATGGCTCTCCTAGACACAGCGCGATGTCAACCCCCAATACCGGGAGAGACGAATCCTGTCTAACCGTCACTGCCTCCAAGTGCTTCGGGACTGCACCCAACCACCACCTGTTTGCACGACTCCTTTGAGCCGTGGTAGGGTAGTGATCAAAGTGCAGTGGGAACACACTCGAGGCGAAGTGTCAGTGTCAAGTCAGCGGACTAAGCTGTACTCATGTCACCTGGGAACTGATAACTGACGATAGGTATAATACCAACCTGTCAGTTCCCGACGAGTCCTGTCCAGTGTACTCGTAACCCAACGAGCACCCGTATACTATCTCCAGTACGACGTACTGATGGCTGTGGGACAGACCATCTCCCACATTGGGATGAGAAGCGCATACGCTAGTCTACTCCGGAGTATCGATGCCCTGTCTCGATAGTCCTACGACTAGGGACCTGTATAAGGATGTGCCTATAGATTACCCAGCCCCCACTAGTGTGACTGCCATCACAACGCTGGTAATCAAGCAAAGATCCTAAGGGCTCCACTAATGCGTATAAGTGATATACTGAAATAAACACAAGTACACATTGAAGTAGAAACAAACCAAGTAGCATACTACTATATTGAGCAAGATTGTTTATACAAGGTGAATATCCCAAGCTTCCATCAAGTAATATACAAACTAGTATGATACAGTAATGGCCTCTAGGGCATATACACTAACAATCTCCCACTTGCACTAAGGCCATGTACTGGCGTATCGAAGACCTATCATCTCGATCAGCCGCTCGAACTGAGTCTGGGGTAGGGCCTTGGTGAATGGATCTGCAGTGTTCTCTTCTGAAGCAACCCTCCGAACCTCGATCTCCTTGCGATCCACGATCTCCCTGATCAGGTGATACCGCCTCAAGATGTGCCTGGATCTCTGATGGGACCTGGGTTCCTTTGCTAAAGCTATAGCCCCGTTGTTGTCGCAATACAGAGGTACTGGGTCAACAATGGACGGAACCACCTGAAGTTCTTTTAAGAACTTCCTTATCCAGACAGCTTCTTTTGCGGCATCAGATGCAGCGATGTATTCCGCTTCCATAGTCGAGTCTGCAACGGTTTCCTGTTTGGAACTCTTCCAACACACCGCCCCTCCATTGAGGGTAAAGACAAAGCCCGACATGGACTTGGAATCATCCTTGTCACTCTGGAAGCTGGAGTCAGCAAAGACCTCAATCTGGAGGTCTTTTCCGCCATACACCAAGAACATTTCCTTAGTCCTCCTCAGGTACTTGAGAATGTTCTTTACCGCTATCCAATGTTTCTCCCCAGGGTTTGACTGATACCGGCTTACTACACTCAGTGCATAAGCTACATCCGGTCTGGTACACAACATCGCATACATTATAGAGCCTACCGCAGAAGCGTAGGGTATAATAGACATGCGATCCCTCTCCAAATCAGTCTTGGGAGACATCTCTTTAGAGAGGGTGATCCCGTGACAAGCCGGTAAGTTACCGCGCTTGGAATCTTCCATACTGAATCTTTTCAGTACGGTGTCGATGTACCTGGACTGTGAAAGTCCTAATATCCTCTTGGATCTATCACGATGGATCCGGATCCCCAGGATGTAAGAGGCATCACCCAGGTCTTTCATGGAGAACCTGTGTGACAAGAAACCCTTGACAGATTGTAGCATAGGAATGTCATTTCCTATTAAGAGAATGTCATCCACGTATAAAACAAGGAATACCACAGTTCTCGCTACAAATCTACTATAGATGCATGGTTCATCTGGATTTTTGATAAAGTCAAATTCCTTGACCGTCTCATCAAAACAGATGTTCCAACTCCGCGATGCCTGCTTTAGTCCATAGATGGACTTAAGCAACTTGCACACCTTTCCGCTGCTCCCACTCTGAATGAAACCCTCTGGCTGATCCATATAGACACACTCCTCTAAACTTCCATTTAGAAAAGCGGTTTTTACGTCCATCTGCCAAATCTCATAATCGTGGAAGGCAGCAATGGCAAGAAGGATCCGAATGGATTTCAGCATAGCCACTGGAGAAAAGGTTTCGTCATAGTCCAAGCCAGGTCTTTGACGGAAACCCTTTGCTACAAGTCTAGCTTTATAGGTCTCAACCTGTCCATCTACACCAATCTTCCTTTTGAAGATCCACTTGCATCCTACGGGTTTTACCCCGTCTGGAGCAATGTCCAACGTCCATACTTTGTTGGTGTACATGGACTCCATTTCGGTCCGCATTGCATCCAGCCATTTTACCGAGTCAATGCTTTGAACGGCCTGCTGGAAGCTAGTAGGCTCATCATAGTCTATGATGCAATCCTCTCGATCCCCGTCTATGAGAAAACCGTAGTATCTCTCGGGCGGATGAGACTGCCTACTACTCCTGCGGAGCGGCGTAGGAATGTCCTGTTCATTTGAACCTTCTGGTTCCACTAAGCTTTCAGTAATAGTCCGTGGTTCTGGAATTTCTTCTAGTTCTACTGTGCTCCCACTTATCTGGTTTTCCAAAAACTCAGTTTCCAAGAAGTAGGCATGACGAGAAACAAGAACTTTTTGTTCCTCTTCACAGTAGAAGAAATATCCCTTAGAGTTCTTTGGATATCCCATGAACTTACACTGTACTGAGCGTGCCTCGAGCTTGTCCACATGCTGCTTTTTAACAAAAGCTGGACATCCCCAAGTCTTGATGTGACTGAGATGGGGTCTCTTCCCACACCACATCTCATATGGTGTAGTAGGCACAGTCTTAGTAGGAACTCGGTTCAAAAGGTACGCAGCTGATTCTAGCGCATACCCCCAGAATGATCGCGGTAACTCAGCGTTACTCATCATGGACCGTACCATATCCAATAGGGTCCGGTTCCGTCTCTCCGATACACCGTTATGTTGCGGGGTGTATGGAGGAGTAAGCTGAGAGAGAATCCCATTCTCTTTTAAATAATTCAGGAACTCGGCACTTAAGTATTCTCCACCTCGATCCGATCTTAGAATCTTGATACTTTTGCCGGTTTGTTTTTCTACTTCATTCTTAAATTCCAGGAATTTTTCAAAAGCTTCGGACTTATGTTTCATTAAGAAGACATAACCGTATCTTGAAAAATCATCCGTAAAAGTAATGAAGCAAGAATAACCGCTTCGCGCATGTGTAGACATTGGACCGCACACGTCGCTGTGTACGAGTCCTAAGAGCTCGCTCGCTCTTACTCCGTGTCCAGTGAACGGAGTCTTTGTCATCTTTCCTTTGAGACAGGATTGACAAGTGGCATACGATTGATATTCGAACGGATCCAAATATCCTTCTGTATGTAACTTAGTCAACCTTCTCTCATTGATGTGACCCAGTCTACAATGCCATAAGAAAGTCTGATTGATATCTGGAGACTTTCTTTTGTGTGTATTCTGGACATTGAAAATCTGTGGTTGGTTTAATACGTATATACCATTGCTCAATGTACCTGACCCAATCAGAACTTGATTAAGGTGAATGTTAACAACATTACTTACAAACGCAAATTCATAACCTTATTTAGAAACCAAAGATACAGAAATGATATTACAAGTTGCGTTGGGTACAAAAAAGCAATTACGCAAAACCAAAACATGTCCATCTGACATTCCTAGGTGATAGTCCCCCACGGCTTTAGCATCCATGCTAGCTCCGTTCGCAACTCTGAGGGTCATGTCACCTTCCTTCAAAAACCTACGGTTTCTCAACGCCTGCAAAGAATTACAGATATGAGATCCTGATCCGGTATCCAATACCCAGGAAGTAGAGTTTATAGAAAGACAGTTTTCAATAACATACACACCTGAAGCTGAAGCCGCAACCTGCTTCAGTTCCTGTGTCCTGGCTTTCCAAGCCCTGCAATCTTTCTTCCAGTGTCCACTCTTGTGACAATAGAAGCATTCCTCTTTACCAACAAGCTTCCCCGCTATCTTTGTTGCCTTTTCCTTTCCCTTCGCACCCACTTTACTAACACCGCCACTTGGTTTGGCGGGGGCTTTCCTCTTCTTTCCCTTGGCTTTCGCCTTGGACCTAGAAGAAGAAGATCCTCCTACAAACAAAGTGGATGTATCCCTACCCTTCTATAGGGTGCCCTCTGCGCTCCTCAGCAGGTTGAGGAGTTCTGAAAGTTCAACTTCCTTTTCTTGCAAGTTGAAATTCAGTATGAACTGGGCGTAAGTGGATGGAAGGGACTGGAGAATTATATCTGTATAGAGTTCACTATCCAACGTGGTCCCAAGTTCCGCGAGCTCCTCAGTGTAGCCAATCATCTTAAGCACGTGGTCCGCTACCGATGATCCGACGGCCAACTTAGTCGAAAATAACTTCTTCGACACTTCGTATCTTGCGATACGAGACTGCTCTCCATACAGTTCTTTTGTATGAAGAAATATGGATTCCAAATCCATATTCTCGTGCCTCCTCTGATGGTCATTGTCCATCGAGGCAAGTACGAGGCATCTGGCCTTCGCGCTGTCAATCTCCCAAGTCTTACGGATTTCCTTATCCGCGACGCTGGAGGTGGGACCTGGGACGGGGGGAGCTTTGCTGGTAAGAAGATACCGCAGCTTGTCGTAAGAGATTGCCAATTTGACATTCCTGAGCCAATCTTTGTAGTTTGGCCCTGTCAATATGTTTTTATCTAGAAGTAACTTAAGTCCAGTCATTTCGATTTGGTCGCTGCAGGGGGAGAGAAGAAACACTTAGCACGATGCTCTTGCAAGTTTAGAATGGTTTTTAATTTGTCTAAACAGGATGGCTCCCACTGTCTCTCGAATCCCTCCTCAAACCACAAAGGAAGAATTAGCCGGGATCAATCCCACCGTACAATACTTGCTTAACCGTTCATCCAGGCCAGTGTCGGTACTTCGAGGGAGGTTTTCCAACGCTTTCGCGAAGTTCCTTAATTTAAGAACCTCTTTTCCCTGGGGGCGTAGCCCCGCTAACACCTTTCTAGGCACCTACTAGGTTTATAGCATTGATCGTTTAGTGAGAAATTTCCCGAGGAGTAGCATATACTCACAGTAGGATCGGGATCCAAATATCATCGCGTGACGAAAATGAAGGAATCCTACCATAATCATCACACTCCAAATGGTATGCAAATCTAGCAAGTTTCAGTACTTATGAAACTCCCGATGTGGATTTTTGCCCCATGCTCTTATGACCTTGACTTTGGCCAACAAATCATAAGTCACATGTCAAGTTCTTCCCGTCGTTCTCCAGGTTAATTTGAATCCACCCGTACATACCCTTGACTTTGGCCAACAAGGCAGTACGACTGTTCCAAATCAACGCATCTATCTATGCTGCACATGAATATCCAATAGCTACCAATCACTATGCCTTGACTTTGGCCAACAAACACAGCTTGAATACTATTGACTATTTATGTGAAACGACGGAGGGCTACGAATGGTTTTGGCGAAACCGTGAACGTAGTGAACTTGATATAATCGATGGAACGAGATAGCTTTTAGAAGGAGTGGCTCAAGCTCCGCATTTAAAAGTTAGTTTTTGAAAAGAACCGAGTGGTTTTTCGAAAGTGTTCCATCGACTTAAACTTGGTTTATTATCTTGCATTAGTTCTTTTAATGCGTGATATTCTTGCATTAGTTCTTTTAATGCGTCCCATCATTTAATCCTACCATTGCAGAAAACAACAAAAATATGACGTACGCTTATGCCATTCGCATTCGCCACGGGGTCCCGTCATCACTCGTTAGGTTACTTAACTAACGACAGAGCGGGGGCTGGGCTAGCGCGGCTGTAAAACATAAGCAACGCCTAAATAGAAAGCAATGATAGACATTACAGATCACAGATGAATACATTGGATATACTAGCAATCCGCAATCCTTTCGAGCCTGAAACGAAAAGCGGATAACACGGTCGCGGTGAATAGCAAATACCCCACCCAAGACCCCTACGGATGCGGCAAACTACCCGCCAAGTTCCCGGTAGTTTGTGCACCCCACCATGGGTCTATCCTAGGAGCAAAAACAGTAAAAAGAATTATACAATGACGGCTACAACCCCGACCCGGTTGTGCGGCCAAACAAATAATATTATTACATCAATTTACATTTACAATGAATGAAAGAAAAACAAAAGCTCATCTCACATCCACCCCGGCTATTCACCCGCGACAGTCCAACACATTCATATACACATTCCAGCACATTACAGATCATGTATAACCCCGACTAATCGACTTATAGCGATTAGCCGACGTTCAATACATGCAAACATCACAGATATAACCATCATAGTCAAAGTGCAATGAAGTTCGGAAAAAAATACGGAATTATAGGACCCCAAAAGGAAATTTCAGTTCTGGAAAATCTGGGCACATATAATATATTTTAAAAATCCCAAAACCAACACACAAACACTCTGCACGAAAATCGATGGACAGAAGAATACAAAGCGCGGCGCTTCCGCCGCACATGCCTACCTCGTGCGGCGGAAGGGCGGCGGGTTTAGGGAATTAGGTCATCGTTTTTCATGGGTGCACTTACAAAACCCTGAGACGATTTTACAAGTATAAAGTTTTTCATTTTGAGCCAAAAAAATTTCAACAGAAACTCAGGTTTTGTAATATTTCCGGTTTTGTGATTTTTCGTTTCCGAACTTCGTTACACTTCACTACCAAGCTAGTTTAAGTTTAGTTAGGCTCTGATACCACTGTAAGTCCATATTGCGACCCCCGGTGCTTACGGGGAGGCGGAAACGGTATAAAAAACGAATTTTTATCGCAAGAGGAAACATGGACTAAACAAGGTCGGGATCGTTGTCTAAACTAAAACTAGTATACAAGCTAAAGATAGTTAGCTACTATGGAAGATGGTTATACCTAAACTTGAACTCCTTCTTCTTCAAACCTTGTAGAGGTTGATGGTTCTCTTTTCGTCGCCTTCTCCCGTCGAAGATGGATCCACCTCGAAGGTTCGACTTTGGGCTCTTCCTCGATCTTTGAGTGAACTAGGGTTTCCGGCTTGCTAAACCTTCATCCTAGAATGAGTAGAGAGTGATTAGGGTTTGCTTTTCTTTCTAAAGAGAATGATTCTCAACACATGAGAAGGTTTCTCTTTTCAAGAGGAAGAAGAAGATGAAATGAGGAGAGAGAGAGGTTATGATAGAATGAGCTCAATTATTTCTTTCTTGCAACCATATTGCAAAAGAAAAATATTATCTAAATGATAATAATTGAAAATAAGAATAGTTGATGGTAGTATTTGGAATGACCACAACCATGCTTCATTTAATAAAAAGTAAGCATGAATCAAGGAAGACTTTCAAGGCATGAAAGTGGTCAATGGTCAACAAGTCAAGCAAGGTCAACAAGTCAACAAAAAAATCAACCATAACATAATTCTCATTTAATTACTATTATTAATAGATAATATATAAATCCATTAGGGTTTGGAAAATGATAACTGTCAACTGTGCATACGCACCCGATCCGAAACCCTAATGAAAAACCTCATTCTCCGCCTCAAGCAACTGTGCATACACACCTGCATTCTCGTTCCGAGGAACAAGAATACCAAGATATAAAAGCAACCCCAAAACATATACCAGTATCTGGCTCAAACCAGAGCCTGCCAGTATAATCTGTCCGGACTCCAAACGTGCACAAGTGCGCGGATGAGAACGAACCCTGTCGCAAAACCATGCGACCTCTACTCTGTTTTGCCCAGAGGCGAATACCCTCTGTGTGGGACTCTAAAGACTCGACACTACGCTGGCAGTGGGTTTAACCACAGACCGCAAGCGGCACTAGCTGTGCGTAACGGTCCCCAGGTAGATGTCGACAAGAAGGCTGACGAGGTGAAACCCCATCTGAACTCCTACTGAGTCTGAATGTGACATTCTCCGTACAGTCCGGTCTGTTCGTCTGATACATCGCATGGCGGGCCTAGGGGGCGGTAAAACGTCAGTCCCCCAATAGCGGTACAAGTCGTGTCGGAGTGAAGCCCAAAACACCCTGAGATAACACTGGAAACCTACCAGTATATCTCGCTTGCCCTGGCCAGGGACTACTCGTGTAATGGCTCTCCTAGACACAGCGCGATGTCAACCCCCAATACCGGGAGAGACGAATCCTGTCTAACCGTCACTGCCTCCAAGTGCTTCGGGACTGCACCCAACCACCACCTGTTTGCACGACTCCTTTGAGCCGTGGTAGGGTAGTGATCAAAGTGCAGTGGGAACACACTCGAGGCGAAGTGTCAGTGTCAAGTCAGCGGACTAAGCTGTACTCATGTCACCTGGGAACTGATAACTGACGATAGGTATAATACCAACCTGTCAGTTCCCGACGAGTCCTGTCCAGTGTACTCGTAACCCAACGAGCACCCGTATACTATCTCCAGTACGACGTACTGATGGCTGTGGGACAGACCATCTCCCACACTGGGATGAGAAGCGCATACGCTAGTCTACTCCGGAGTATCGATGCCCTGTCTCGATAGTCCTACGACTAGGGACCTGTATAAGGATGTGCCTATAGATTACCCAGCCCCCACTAGTGTGACTGCCATCACAACGCTGGTAATCAAGCAAAGATCCTAAGGGCTCCACTAATGCGTATAAGTGATATACTGAAATAAACACAAGTACACATTGAAGTAGAAACAAACCAAGTAGCATACTACTATATTGAGCAAGATTGTTTATACAAGGTGAATATCCCAAGCTTCCGTCAAGTAATATACAAACTAGTATGATACAGTAATGGCTTCTAGGGCATATACACTAACAATAAGAAAGTGTAAAACTACAACAGTTGGAATCCGCAAACTCTTTAGACATCGCATGCCTAATCAAATAAATTCCTTAGACATAGCATGCCTAACAATTATAAACCCCGCATTTTAGTCTCATTATCGAAAACTCTTTTCAATGTTATGTCGGGCAATTCAACAAGATTCCCGACATTTTGATCGAATGCTCGTCGCAAACTTTATTAGGCGGCCGCACCCCCGATGCCGTCGACGAAGTGCACCAAGGCGGAACACCGCTGCCGCGAGCACCCGAACGGATGCTTTCGGCGACGGGGTTCTCCTACAGTCACTTGGTCAGGGTTATGGGGTGTAGCTGTCTATTAAGTTTACCCGGCGAGTATCCGCGTACGCTACGTGATTGCGACGGAATTTTGATCACATCAAAATTCAGTGGCAACCAATCAAGTGAGACTAAAGTGCTATGTTTATAACATTCATTCAGTTTTCTCATAACAACTTGTGAATTCCAATTTTTGTATCACATTCCGGATAAATAGAAAAAGTTAAACTTTCCGATCAAACAATCAAACACCCAAGTTTTCCCGAAACAGCTCAACACATGAAACAAGTTTAAAAACATCCAGTTCATGCTTCAGTACCAACGGTCCAGCCGTAGAAGGGTCAAGCCAACGCCTCACATGTGGCACGCCGTACTGCCCCAAACCCAAAGGTCCAAAGGGCAGTTCAAGACGGTCACATAATCGAGTTAAGGTTTGTTGTCTTCTAGAGGGACCATCACGTCACTTGCACTACTTAGAACGTCAATAAACTACGGAAAGATCCAACACTTGGAAATTTCCCAACAGGGGAAAAATTGGGTTATATCCGGTCGAACTTTTCAAGATTTTCTAAAATTATCCGGAAAAACACAGACGAAGTTAAACTTCCCGATCGAAACACCGAGTCCCCAAGAAAACCCAGAAAACTCAACTCTTGAGTAAATATTAAAAATCCCCAGAAAATACAGGTCTAAAAGTTAGGAATTACTGTGCAATCAGAAGTGAACAAACCCACTATTTTGCCGCGGAACCGCCACCCAACCTAGGCTATTGCCGCGGTTCCGCGGCAGTTTTATCGAATTGGGTACTCAAAATTCACAGTAATTCCTATAAATCCCTGCTGAATTTTCTACATATTTTTAATTTACAAAAATCCACAGTTTCAGAAAATGTACAGAAAGGGGTATCGATTAGAGTTTCGGGGTTCGATCGGGTTTCTAACATCGTCTACACATCGCCTAAGGCTCTAGCTAGGCTCTGATACCACTGTAGGGTTCCTAAGCACACTAATGAGGTCTCACAAGGTATCAACCATGCCAATTTCAAATTTTTCCGGTGCCGAGAAACCCTAATACGGATCGTTAACTAAAGTTTAGGCGAAACTACAAGCTACTAAACTACATTAGTGCTAAGTGAACGGAAATACAACCTTTGTAGATCCGGTCCTCCACCTCCAAAGCTCCATGATGAAGTCAACTCATTGCGATCATCGGATCCCGGGCTCTAGCGTCGGCTTCATCGGAAAAATGGGCGGGCTAGGTCATCGACTTCGATGCCGAAGATGATCTACGTCGAGGCAACACAAGATCAAGCTCCAACTTCACCAAGCCATGAAACTTGTGAAGAAAACACCCTATACAACTTGTCAAGTGGTAGAGGATGAAGAAATAGGAAGTGGGTTCACTTTAGAATTGGATTTCTCACTCTTTTTCTCAAGACACCATTAAAGGATGCAAGGTTTTCTTCATCTTGAAGAAGAAGAAGAAGAAGAAAAGAATATCATAATATGATAAGAATATTGAATATTAGAAAATGAGTGATCCTTATCATATTAGCAACCATGGTTATGTGTAGAGAGTAATGTCACGACCCGAAGTTTGGCCCGTGACCGGCACTTAACCACGTAACGTCTACAGGCGTAACGCGACTAAGTGAACTGAAAACCCAGAAATCAAACCAATGGAAGTATAGAGTGTTATAAGTTTTAAATGAAAGCACTTACTAACATGATAAGAAATCTAAGTAAACAATCACCAAGATAGTAATATACGACGCCGTAGCGAAGATCAAGATCCACAAGTGGGAACGTCACAGATAGGATAAACTGCAAGTACCATCGGCTCACAACGAGCTCGACACCAGAATACAAATAAATACATCATCGTCCTCACACTGTCTCTAAGTCAAATACATACATGGTAGATGGAGAATACTAGATAGAACAAAGTATATACTGAAAGATAAACAGATACCGCACAAAACCCACCTATCAGCAAAAGAGCTAGTACACCAACTATGGGGGTATCTGTGTCAAAAGATGCAACCGCAGCCTGCCGCGACTGCTCCGAAGGGCAACCCGCAAACACTGTGGCACAACGGGGGTGAGTTGCCAACTCGTGAATAGAGAAACATATAAAGGTAATCGCGAGCATGCACGTACTACGCTACTCTATCATATGCCAATAGATGATATCAATGTGTGATAAGCAGTATGTGCAATAATCATGCAAATGCTCTATCTGGTAATGTAACTACAGGATGAGGTAGCAAATGCTCTATCAGGTAATGTAACTACAGGATGAGGCAGCAATAGTAAATGCTGAGCAGGGGCAATATAGTATCTACACGGAATGTCAACGTGGAATATATAATCGGTGCCCCTTAATGCACCCAGATCCCCCAAATAGCTCAGGCTCCGGCACTCTCATCAGCCCTCAAATCCTGTACATCTCTGAGAATCCCGAGTGCCCAACATCGGCACCCAAATATCATAAATACTCGTGTCCAGTATCGACACGCAAATCCTCATCCATCGGGCCCCGTCAGTCCGGGTCAGCCCACGGGCTCCGTCTGCGGTATCGGCCCTCGGCCACGGCAGTACGGATCACCCCGCATCCATCTATAGACTATGATCAGTACCCTCTGGATAACTGTCAGGTCCAACCAATCACCGGTAGGTAGTAGTCCTTCTGCCAGGCTCACCGTCTACTGCACAGCGAAACCGTTCTCGCCCCGGGGTACCGTACCGGGTCCACCATGTACCCGTAATCGGCCCCAACCAGCTCCTCGATTCGGGTTCACATATATCACTCTAGCACCGAGAAAACACATGGTGGACGCACCGAAATATCATATCAAGGGAACCGGGTTTTTAAATGATTATATATTTGCAATAGACACGGTTGCCAAATCCAGAAATCACATGTAATCCAAAATAAAATACAAGTCAATGATCCGATATGATATGTGCGTCAAATATAAATAGCATGTCAAGTCACATATAGATGAGCTACAATATGATGATCCGATGTGATATAGGCATCAAGTATGAATATCAAGTCATGTCACATATAGATGAGCTATAATGTAATGATCTGATGTGATATAGGCATCAAGTATGAATAGCATGTCAAGTCACATATAGATGAGCTACAATATGATGATCCGATGTGATATAGGCATCAAGTATGAATATCAAGTCATGTCACATATAGATGAGCTACAATGTAATGATCCGATGTGATATAGGCATCAAGTATGAATATCAAGTCATGTCACATATAGATGAGCTACAATGTAATGATCCGATATGATATAGGCATCAAGTATGAATATCAAGTCATGTCACATATAGATGAGCTACAAGGTAATGATCCGATGTGATATACTACAGTGTGAGTGTCATGGCAATTACTAACGGTGTGTGTGTAACATGCAGGATAGTGCTCGTGCAACATGGACCGTTAGTAATAGTGCGGTGTTCTATCAATTCTAGTTTATATCCAAATAGCAGGGAATGCAGCATGCACTAAATAGTAGCCTTGAATAGTCAATGTATAAAAAGGAAACTATAAGGTCCTATCAGCCCTGATGTAGAACAACATGCGGGCGATATCCCCGTAGATGTGAAATCTACTCACCGTAGTCTCTCGCTAGGTGTAGCCAACAACTTATTTCCCCTTCTGCGCGGCGTCCGCCATACTCGCCTGCGAACCTAGAATTATACAATATATCATATGTAAGCTTGAAGTCACACAAATGCGACATTAAGACCGAACTAGTAACTCGTGTCGCGAACCAAGCGCGCGTGTGCGCGATACGCTAAAACGTGTGGTGACGCGCCTGAAACCACTCCGACGCGTCGCGATACGCAGGAACCCCAAACCCACACACACGTATCACGCGTGTCACGAAAGATTGAAAATACGGGAAAATAGGTAATCACCTCGAGATTTCGGTACAGGAAAGATAATGTAAAACTATATATACCAAAATAACCCACATAGCAGAAGACACCTACACCCCAAACCCCAACCCAAAGCACCCTCATCTGGCCGCAAATTGCGGCCAGAATGAATATTTCGGCGGCCGCAAATGGGAATTGGGCTCCCAGGTTTGGTGTGTGCACCCTATACCCCCCATACATGCTACAGTAACATCTAGTTTTACTCTGAAATGTCTCGGGTAGCAGCAGATCCTACAGGGCCTTATTTCTAGTTAAAATCCACACTTTGCACTACAATGGAACTTTTGGGTATTTTTGTGCAAACTGAAACAAAACTTGGCCTAAGATAGCTCTAATAACACATAATAGAGCTAACACAACTAACAAAACCCTAATCTAACATGTGAATCACAAATATCCTTAAATATCACCAAAAATGCACAAAAATGAGATTTTTACTAAAGAATACAACAAGTCTAAGGAAAAGAAGTGCTAATATGAGTTAATACCTTCTAAGAACCTTGTAGAACACCAAAAGTCTCAGTTTTTCCCTTCAAGTGTGCAGATTTGCCTTTGAACACCTCAAAAACCTCACTTTTCCATGGTTTTGTGAAGAAAATGAGTTGATAAGTATAGGGTTTGTGTATGGATCAAAGGGGAATGAAAAGAGAAGAGAATATGGAGGAAAATGGAGGGTTTGCTGCTGGAAATTCTCCAGAATTCTGGAGTGGGAAAGAGAGAGAGAAGAGAGGGAAAAATGGGTCAAAAGTCAAGCTTTTTACCTACCCCCCATGCCTCATTTGTTTAATAGAATTTGAATTATAAAATGGGGTTTTGTTTAGGTTAAAATGGTGGGGAAAATAACAACCATGCAACACAAGAAAAATGGTTAACATGCTACCAAAACCCTAAGTCTCAAAAATGTCTAAGTGTGCAAGTGTGCACTAGCACAAGAAAATTCCCAACATGCAAACACTACTAAATATAACTAATAATCCTAGGAACGCATATATAATAACACGTACGATCACTAATTATCACGAAAGACATTCAAACGGAAATCCAAAGTGTTACAATCTACCCCCCTTAAAGAAATTCGGTCCCCGAATTTAAAAATCTAACTATACGCACCTTCAAAAAGATGGGGATACCTCCTCCTCATCTCGCTCTCGGTCTCCCAAGTGACTTCCTCACCGCTCGGGCTACGCCAAAGTACCTTGACGGACGGTATCTCTTTCGACCTCAATTTCTTCACTTGTCGATCCAAGATCATCACCGGCTGCTCTGCATAGGAAAGGTCGCGCTCAAGCTGGATCGTCGGGTGCTGAATCGCATGCGAAGGATCATGAAGATATCTGCGGAGCATCGAAACGTGAAATACGGGGTGTACGTCTGGAAAACTGGGCGGAAGGGCTAATCGATACGCAACTGCACCAATACGCTCAAGGATCTCGAAGGGGCCCACATATCTGGGACTAAGCTTCCCCTTCTTCCCAAATCTCATTACGCCTTTCATTGGGGAGACCCTCAAGAAAACATGATCACCAACGGAAAACTCAAGTCTGCGCCGACGACGGTCCGCATAAGATCTCTGCCTACTCTTGGCGCTCTCATCCTATCGCGAATCAACTGGATCTTCGCGGTCGTCTCCTCCACAATCTGCGGCCCTAAGATAATGATCTCACTGAGCTCCGTCCAACAGGTGGGCGATCTGCATCTCCTCCCATAAAGAGCCTCAAACGGTGCCATCTGAATGGTCTCCTGGTAGCTGTTGTTGTAGGAGAACTCTACTAAGGGCAAATGATGATCCCAGCTACCTCCGAAGTCCAAAACGCATGCTCTGAGCATGTCCTCGAGAGTCTGAATACTCCGCTCTGACTGCCCGTCGGTCTGCGGATGGAATGTTGTGCTGAAACTCAAGCGAGTGCCCAAAGCCTCCTGAAGCCTCTGCCATAGCCGGCTGGTAAACTGGGTGCCTCTATCAGACACGATGCATGTCGGAACACCGTGCAGTCGTACAATCTCATCAATATAAATCTGGGCATACTGAGTAAATCCGAAAGTCGTCTTCACCGGTAGGAAGTGAGCCGCTTTCGTCAAACAATCCACGATCACCCAGATGGAGCCATACCCTCGACTAGTCCTGGGTAGACCCACAATGAAATCCATAGATATCTGTTCCCATTTCCACTCCGGAATGGGTAACGGCTGTAGCTCTCCCGCGGGCCTCTGGTGCTCAGCCTTGACTTGCTGACAAGTCAGGCATCTAGACACAAAATCTGCAATGTCCCTCTTTATGCCGTCCCACCAGTAAACATCTCTCAGATCATGGTACATCTTGGTGGAACCGGGATGAACACTATATACCGACCGATGTGCCTCCCCAAGAATCTCGCGCCGCAATCCCTCAGCATCTGGTACGCACAGTCTAGCTCCAAATCGTAGTATCTCCTGATCATCGATCACGAACTCGGAAAATCTGCCCTGTCCCATCTGTGTCCTGATCTCTGAACAGCGGTCATCACCGTGCTGTGCCTCGTATATACGGTCAAGCAACTGTGGGCGTGCACGAACATGCGCCATCTTTCCTCCGATCGGCGTAAACTCGAACTGTATTCGACTGTCGCATAAGATCTGCCAATCCGCCGACGACTGCCTCTGCACTGCGCTCAAATAGGATAGACTACCCCTGGGCCTCCAGCTCAAAGAGTCCGCCACTACATTCGCCCTGCCTGGGTGATACAAGATCTCACAATCGTAGTCCTTCACTAACTCCATCCATCGGCGCTGTCTAAGGTTCAGGTCTCGCTGCTGAAATATATAATTTAAGCTCTTGTAGTCAGTGAATATCTGGCACGACTCTCCATACAGATAATGTCGCCAGATCTTGAGTGCAAAGACCACCGCAGCCATTTCCAGATCATGAGTAGGGTAATTCTGTTCATGTTTCTTTAATTGCCGCGAAGCATACGCAATCACCCTGTCATGCTGCATCAAAACGCACCCCAGCCCTACTCGTGAAGCATCGCAGTAGACCACAAATCCGCCTGATCCTGAAGGCAATGATAGCACTGGTGTCGTAGTTAGTAGAGCCCGTAATCGCTGGAAACTGTGCTCACACTCCTCCGTCCAATCGAAGCGAACTCCCTTCCGGGTCAACCCGGTCAAAGGTGTAGCAATGCGAGAGAAGTCCTGCACGAATCGCCTGTAATAACATGCCAGCCCTAGAAAGCTGCGAACCTCCGTCACTGACATGGGTCTAGGCCAACTCCGAACTGCCTCTATCTTCCTCAGGTCGACACATATACCATCTCGTGTAATCACGTGCTCTAAGAAGTCTACGCTGTCTAGCCAGAAGGCACACTTGGAGAATTTGGCAAAAAGCTGATGCTCCCTCAAGGTCTGCAGTGTAATCCGTAGGTGCTGCTCGTGCTCCTCTCTACTCCGAGAATACACCAAGATATCGTCAATAAACACTATAATGAACAGATCAAGATACGGCCGGAAAATACGGTTCATCAAATCCATAAATGCTGCTGGCGCGTTGGTGAGTCCGAACGACATCACCAAAAACTCATAATGGCCGTAACGTGTGCGGAAGGCTGTCCTAGGAATGTCCTCCTGTCGAACCCGTAGCCGAGGGTAGCCTGATCGCAAATCGATCCTCGAAAAGTATCCTGCCCCCTGAAGCTGGTAGAACAAATCGTCGATGCGTGGCAAAGGATATCTGTTCCGCACTGTCACCCTGTTCAGCTAGCGGTGGTCAATACACAAACGCAAACTGCCGTCCTTCTTCTTGACGAACAGGACTGGAGCACCCCAAGGAGAAACACTGGGTCGAATAAGTCCCTTATCCAGCAGATCCTGCAACTGACCCTTCAATTCTCTATATTCCGCTGGGGCCATCCGATAAGGCGGTACAGAAATAGGCCCCGTGCCAGGAACCAAGTCAATACAGAAAGAAATATCGCGCTCGGGCGGTAGCCCAGTAAGCTCGTCAGGGAACACATCAGGGAACTTGCTAACAACCGGAACCTGATCCAGAGGAACCTCTGTAGCTCTAATATCGCAAACATATGCGAGAAGTCCCCGACATCCCTTCCGCAAAAGCTGTCCAGCGCGAAAAGAAGAAATCACACTGTGAGGGGTGGCACCACGGTCCCCCAACACAACAACAACTGACTCGCCCGGAAAACAGAATCGAACCGTCTTCTCGCGACAGTCAACAGAAGCATAGCACGTGGCTAACCAATCCATGCCCAAAAAAACGTCGAAGTCCAGCATCTCAAGAAGGATCAAATCAACCGGCAACTCTCTCTCGCTAATACGGACGGTACAGGATCGGAACACGTGCCTAGCAACAAACGACTCTCCCACAGGAGTAGTCACAACAAGCGGCTGGTCAAGCAAGCCGGACTCTCTACCCAAACTCGGCACAAAGTGTGTGGATACGTACGAGTGCGTGGATCCGGGATCGAATAACACGTGTGCATCAACCGAACATACTGGAAGGATACCTGAGACCACCGCATTGGACGCCTGCGCGTCCTGATGCGTCAAAGCAAAAACACGCGCCTGTCCTCCACCTGCAACTGGCTGCCCTCTACCTCGGCCACTGGCTGCCCTCTACCTCGGCCACCTCGTCCTCTATGAACAAATACTCCGAGACCACGACCTTTCTGTGTATGCGTCTGACGCGGAGTAACAGTAGGTACTATCGGCAATGCCGTCTGGGGTAGTGAAGGTGGTAATGTAACATGCGGTGCTGCCGCCCCACTCCGGGGTACCTCAGGACAATCTCGCACACGATGATAAGAACTCCCGCAACGGTAACATCCCGATGACGGTCGCTAACCCTCCTGGGAATAGGAGCTAAACAATCGGCCTCGTCTCGAATCTCTGCCACCTACAAGGTGTCTGTCGCGACGCCGGAAAGACCGTCTCTGCACTGACGTATCTGCACGAACTCTCTTCGGTCCTGGAACTGCCGAAGTCTCAGCAAGGCGCTCCTCAACTAATAATGCTGCATCTACTACTGCTGCGTATGTCTCGTAATGCTGCGCGCTGATAGCAAGGAATAGTGGTGTAAGCAAGCCTCGGACAAATCTCTTGACTCGCAACTCCTCAGTAGCCACTAGATACGGAGCATAAATGGATAGCTCGGTGAACAGCACATCGTACTCTGCCACTGACATCTCTGGCGTCTGGCGTAAGGACTCGAACCTGCGTGCTCTAGCATCTCTGACACTCAGGGGAAGAAAGCGGGCAAGGAATAGCGCCACGAACTCTGTCCAGGTCATAGGAGGAAGTCCTGGTGCTCTACCCTTCTCGACTGATTCGCACCATTTCTGCGCAAGACCTTCCAAGCGAAAGCTCGCGAAATCAACCCATCTCTCATCTGCGCATCTAAGTGAACGACATATCCGCGCCATCCTATCAATGAAAGACTGTGGATCCTCAGCCACATCGGTGCCTGTGAAGACCGGAGGCTTCAGCATCATAAACTCTGACAGCGATACTGTAATAACCTCTGTAGTCGCAGGTGCAACTTCCTGAACTGTGGGTACCACCACGGTCTCCGCAACGGGTGGAACTACCTCTGGTCGCTGCGCTCGAAGTGTCTCAACTAGAGATCCCATCATCTGGCGCATCTCCTGCATACTAGATCCCATCGTCTGGCGTATCTCCTGCACACCAGCCCCTAACATAGCAATCTGATCTGTCACGGCAGGAACAGCCTGCTCGGGCACAACCGGTGTACTACCCGGATCAGTCCTCTTCTCGGACGAGTCAACTCGAATCTCAGCCCTCGCGGCCGCTCTCTGCGCCCTCGTAGTCTTTGGCGGCATATGGCTATCAGGAACAATAGGATTCGATAAGTATACAGAAATCGAATCGCAAGAATGTATATACTCAAGAAGGAATTCACGTTAACAAGTCCTAAGGTCGCATAGGCGGAGTACTGTGTCGTGAGTATGCCGCGGAACAAACACACGCTACGCTACCCTGCTGCAGCTACCTACTCCATCATACCAGGGTCATCCTACACTTCGAAAGGTAAAACCTACGCTCTGATACCAACTTTGTCACGACCCGAAGTTTGGCCCGTGACCAACACTTAACCACGTAACGTCTACAGGCGTAACGTGGCTAAGTGAACCGAAAACCCAGAAATCAAACCAGTGAAAGTATAGAGTGTTATAAGTTTTAAATGAAAGAACTTACTAACATGATAAGAAATCTAAGTAAACAATCACCAAGATAGTAATATACGACGCCGTAGCGAAGATCAAGATCCACAAGTGGGAACGTCACAGATAGGATAAACTGCAAGTACAGTCGGCTCACAACGAGCTCGACACCAGAATACAAATAAATACATCATCGTCCTCACACTGTCTCTAAGTCAAATACATACATGGTAGATGGAGAATACTAGATACAATAATGTACATACTGAAAGATAAACAGATACCGCACAAAACCCTCCTATCAGCAAAAGAGCTAGTACACCAATTATGGGAGTATCTGTGTCAAAAGATGCAACCGCAGCCTGCCGCGACTACTCCGAAGGGCAACCTGCAAACACTGTGGCACAACGGGGGTGAGTTGCCAACTCGTGAATAGAGATAACATATAAAGGTAATCGCGAGCATGCACGTACTACGCTACTCTATCATATGCAAACAGTTGATATCAATGTGTGATAAGCAGTATGTGCAATAATCATGCAAATGCTCTATCAGGTAATGTAACTACAGGATGAGGTAGCAAATGCTCTATCAGGTAATGTAACTACAGGATGAGGTAGCAATAGTAAATGCTGAGCAGGGGCAATATAGTATCTACACGGAATGTCAACGTGGAATATATAATCGGTGTCCCTCAATGCACCCAGATCCCCCAAATAGCTCAAGCGCCGGCACTCTCATCGGCCCTCAAATCCTGTACATCTCTGAGAATCCCGAGTGCCCAACATCGGCATCCAAATATCATAAATACTCGTGTCCAGCATCGACACGCAAATCCTCATCCATCGGGCCCCGTCAGTCCGGGTCAGCCCACGGGCTCCGTCTGCGGTATCGGCCCTCGGCCCCGGCAGTACGGATCACCCCGCATCCATCTATAGACTCTGATCAGTACCCTCCGGATAACTGTCAGGTCCAACCAATCACCGGTAGGTAGTAGTCCCTCTGCCAGGCTCACCGTCTACTGCACAGCGAAACCGTTCTCGTCCCGGGGTACCGTACCGGGTCCACCATGTACCCGTAATCGGCCTCAACCAGCTCCTCGATTCGGGTTCACATATATCACTCTAGCACCGAGAAAACGCATGGTGGACGCACCGAAATATCATATCAAGGGAACCGGGTTTTTAAAAGATTATATATTTGCAATAGCCACGGTTCCCAAATCCAGAAATCACATGTAATCCGAACCAAAATACAAGTCAATGATCCGATATGATATGTGCGTCAAATATAAATAGCATGTCAAGTCACATATAGATGAGCTACAATATGATGATCCAATGTGATATAGGCATCAAGTATGAATATCAAGTCATGTCACATATAGATGAGCTACAATGTAATGATCCGATATGATATAGGCATCAAGTATGAATAGCCTGTCAAGTCACATATAGATGAGCTACAATATGATGATCCGATGTGATATAGGCATCAAGTATGAATATCAAGTCATGTCACATATAGATGAGCTACAATGTAATGATCCGATGTGATATAGGCATCAAGTATGAATATCAAGTCATGTCACATATAGATGAGCTACAATGTAATGATCCGATGTGATATAGGCATCAAGTATGAATATCAAGTCATGTCACATATAGATGAGCTACAAGGTAATGATCCGATGTGATATACTACAGTGTGAGTGTCATGGCAATTACTAACGGTGTATGTGTAACATGCAGGATAGTGCTCGTGTAATATGGACCGTTAGTAATAGTGCGGTGTTCTATCAATTCTAGTTTATTTCCAAATAGCAGGGAATGCAGCATGCACTAAATAGTAGCCATGAATAGTCAATGTATACAAAGGAAACTATAAGGTCCTATCAGCCCTGACGTAGAACGCCATGCGAGCGATATCCCCGTATATGTGAAATCTACTCACCGTAGTCTCTCGCTAGGTGTAGCCAACAACTTGTTTCCCCTTCTGCGCGGCGTCCGCCGTACTCGCCTGCGAACCTAGAATTACACAATATATCATATGTAAGCTTGAAGTCACACAAAGGCGACATTAAGAACGAAATAGTAACTCGTGTCGCGAACCAAGCGCGCGTGTGCGCGATACGCTAAAACGTGTGGTTACGCGCCTGAAACCACTCCGACGCGTCGCGATACGCAGGAACCCCAAACCCACACACACGTATCACGCGTGTCGCGAAAGATTGAAAATACGAGAAAATAGGTAATCACCACCAGATTTTGATACAGGAAAGATATTGTAAAACTATATATACCAAAATAACCCACATAGCAGAAGACACCTACACCCCAAACCCCAACCTAAAGCACCCTCATCTGGCCGCAAATTGCGGCCAGAATGAATATTTCGGCGGCCCCAAATGGGAATTGGGCTCCCGGGTTTGGTGTGTGCACTCTATACCCTCCATACATGCTACAGTAACATCTAGTTTTAGTCTGAAATGTCTCGGGTAGCAGCAGATCCTACAGGGCCTTATTTCTAGTTAAAATCCACACTTTGCACTACAATGAAACTTTTGGGAATTTTTGTGCAAACTGAAACAAAACTTGGCCTAAGATAGCTCTAATAACACATAATTGAGCTAACACAACTAACAAAACCCTAATCTAACATGTGAATCACAAATATCCTTAAATATCACCAAAAATGCACAAATATGAGATTTTTACTAAAGAATACAACAAGTCTAAGGAAAAGAAGTGCTAATATGAGTTAATACCTTCTAAGAACCTTGTAGAACACCAAAAGCCTCCGTTTTTCCCCTCAAGTGTGCAGATTTGGCTTTGAACACCTCAAAAACCTCACTTTTCCATGGTTTTGTGAAGAAAATGAGTTGATAAGTATAGGGTTTGTGTATGGATCAAAGGGGAATGAAAAGAGAAGAGAATATGGAGGAAAATGGAGGGTTTGCTGCTGGAAATTCTCCAGAATTCTGGAGTGGGAAAGAGAGAGAGAAGAGAGGGAAAAAAGGGTCAAAAGTCAAGCTTTTTACCTACCCCCCCCATGCCTCATTTGATTAATAGAATTTGAATTATAAAATGGGGTTTTGTTTAGGTTAAAATGGTGGGGAAAATAACAACCATGCAACACAAGAAAAATGATTAACATGCTACCAAAACCCTAAGTCTCAAAAATGTCTAAGTGTGCACGTGTGCACTAGCACAAGAAAATTCCCAACATGCAAACATTACTAAATATAACTATTAATCCTAGGAACGCATATATAATAACACGTACGATCACTAATTATCACGAAAGACATTCAAACGGAAATCCAAAGTGTTACAAGTAAACTAAGGTTAGGTGAATGGTTCGGTTAGGCATGAAACCAAAATGGTAGACTTTTTCAAAGCTTCATGAAGCTTCAATGTAAAACAAAAGTAACAGCCATTTCATTTCTTGCCAAAATGAAATAAACATTGCCAAAATGAAATAAAAAAATAAATGAAAGAATAAATTAAAAAAAACCCTAACCATTTACTTAACCAAGGTTTAAACTAAACATACACACAAACATGCATGTATCATCAAACACGATACAATCAAGTGCACAAAAATATATCACATATACAATGTGCACATCAAGTGAGAAAATCCATCTTAAGTGAACCAATACTAGTTAATGCAAAGTAATATATTAAATATATAATTATACATTAAATCATTAAATCAACAATTGAGTTAACGATCCGGTCATATCGCATATAACCGACTAATATCCAATGTATCGGCTTATCGAATCAATCCTTGATTCGATAACTAGGTTATATCACATACAACCATTCGATCCATTCATCGCGAGAATAGAATACGGTATCACATACACGCATTATTCTCGGTCCCGTACATATCTCATATGCGCTCATATTTCGTTTCGCTTGAGCTAGGAAACCTCTGTGTAGGACTCTAAAGACTCGTCAATACGCCGGCAGCAGATGATGATCATATCAAACACACACAAGCCGCAAGCGGTCTGCTAAACGTAACGGCCACCCGGGTATTGAGCGATCAAAAGATCGACGAGCAAGACCGCTCACACTCCTGTGAATCCAACCAGTAACACTTACCGTAAAGTCCGGTCTCGTCGTCTGATATGTTGCATATCTCGCCTAGGGGTGGTAAACGTCAGACCCCAATAGCTCGATAAGTCGTGTCGATATAAGGTCTATAACTATTCGAGAAACTACTGGTAACACTTACCAGTAAATCTCAGTAACCCTGGCCAGGGATTTCCGGTTATAACCAATCGAACACAGCGCAACATCAACTCCCTATACCGGGAGAGACGAATCCCCTCCTATCGCTCATTGCCTCCATGTGATTCGGGACTGTACCCAAAAGCCACCGTTTTGCACGCCCTCTTGGACGTGGTAAGGTGGAAATCAAAGCACAGGGGGAATCACACAAGACTCTATGACGATCTCAGGTGTACAGACTAACCTGTACCAGTGTCACCAGAGAACTGCCATCTGACGTAAGGTATAATACCATCTGGGAGTTCTCGGCGAGTCCGTCCAGTGTACCCAGTCTCCACTGAGCACCCGTATATCATCTCTGATGCAAACACCAATGGATGTTGGATCATCCATCGCCCATCTGTATGAGTCGAGAAGGTATACGCTAGTCTACTCTGGTATATCGATGCCCCGTCTCGATACACCCACGACTAGGGACCTTGAAGGATGTACTTATAGACTACCATGTCCCCACTAGTATGATCCGCATCATAGTCCAGGTAGTCAAGTACATATCCTAAGGGCTTTACCAACATGTAATAGAGAGACAATCAGTATACACGTTAAGGTAAAGAGCAACCAGATAGCATACTATCATGTCGAGCAAGAAAGTCCTCCCTATATATGTCCCAGCATCCACTACAGTTAGTTATATGTATGCCCTAGAGGCCATTACTGTACATTGGATGTATATTGTAGTGGATGCTGGGACATATATAGGGAGGACTTTCTTGCTCGACATGATAGTATGCTATCTGGTTACTCTTTACCTTAACGTGTACACTGATTGTCTCTCTGTTACATGTTGGTAAAGCCCTTAAGATGTGTACTTGACTACCTGGACTATGATGCGGATCATACTAGTGGGGACATGGTAGTCCATAAGTACATCCTTCAAGGTCCCTAGTCGTGGGTGTATCGAGACGGGGCATCGATATACCAGAGTAGACTAGCGTATACCTTCTCGACCCGTAAAGATGGGCGATGGATGATCCCATATCCATTGGTGTTTGACATCAGAGATGATATACGGGTGCTCAGTAGAGACTGGGTACACTGGACGGACTCGCCGAGAACTCCCAGATGGTATTATACCTTACGTCAGATGGCAGTTCTCTGGTGACACTGGTACAGAGTAGTCTGTTGACCCGAGATCGTCATAGAGTCTTGTGTGGTTCCCACTGTGCTTTGATTTCCATCTTACCACGTCCAAGTGGGCGTGCAAAACGGTGGTTTTTGGGTACAGTCCCGAATCACATGGAGGCAATGAGCGATAGGAGGGGATTCGTCTCTCCCGGTATAGGGAGTTGATGTTGCGCTGTGTTCGATTAGCTATAACAGGAAATCCGTGGCCAGGGTTGCTGAGATTTACTGGTAAGTGTTACCAGTAGTTTCTCGAATTGTTATAGACCTCATATCGACACGACTTATCGAGCTATTGGGGTCTGACGTTTACCACCCCTAGGCAAGATATGCGACATATCAGACGATCAGACCGGACTGTACGGTAGTGTTACTGATTGGATTCACTGGAGTGTGAGCGGGCTTGCTCGTCGATCTTCTGATCGCTCAATACCCGGGTGGCCGTTACGTTTAGCAGACCGCTTGCGGCTTGTGGGTGCCTGATATGATCATCACCTGCTGCCGGCGTATTGACGAGTCTTTAGAGTCCTACACAGAGGTTTCCTGGCTCAAGCGAAACGAAATAGGAGCGCATATGAGATATGTGCGGGACCGAGAATGATACCAGTATGTGATACTATATTCGATTCTCGCGATTTGTAACATTGATCGGTTATATGCGTTATAGCCGGGTTATAGGATCAAGTGTTGATTCGATAAGTTGTTACTATTGATATTAGTCGGTTATATGCGATATAACCGGGTCGTTGAATCAAGTGTTGATTTAATGATTTAATGTATAATTATATATTTGATATATCACTTTACATTAACTAATATAGGTTCACTTAATTGGATTTTCTCACTTGAAGTTCACAAGTTGTATATGTGATATACTTTTGTGCACTTCATTGTATCATGTTTGATGATACACGTTAACTTGGTTAAGTGTAAAGATTAAACCATTGTTAAGTTAATGATTAGGGTTTTGCTTTTTCTTTCTTATTTATTTATTTATTTATTTTGGAAAGAAAAAGGGAAAATGGTTGCTAGTTTTGTTTTATCTTTGATGCTTCATGAAGCTTTGACTAATGTGACCATTTTGTCTCATGCTTAACCCTAACCACTTCATTTAACCTTAGTTTAGTCTCTACACTTGACCATGGTTGTTATGATGATAAGTATTCTTTTTATTATTCTTTTTGAATAACTTATCATAACAATTATCATCTTCTTCTTCTTCTTCAAGTTGAAGAAAACCTTTCTTCATCAATGGTGATTGATGAAAAAGGGTAAGAAATCCAATTCTAAAGTGAACCCACTTCCTATTTCTTCATCCTCTACCTCTTGCCAAGTAGTAGAGTGTGTTTCCTTCACAAGTTTTCTAGACTTGGTGAAGCTGGAGCTTGATCTAGCGATGCCTCGACGTAGATCATCTTCGGCACGTCGTCGATGACCTAGCCCGCTCTTTCTCCGATGAAGCCGACGCTAGAGCCCGGGATTTGATTTGGACAGCGGAGAGGACTTCATCACGGAGCCGTGGAGGTGGAGGACCGGATCTTTAAAGGTTGTATTTCCGTATTCTTGTAGTTAAGTGTTAACTAGTTTGCTTTGTCGCCTAAAATTCTAGCCAACGATCCGTATCTAGGGTTTCTCGGCACCGTAAAATTTAAAATTGGCATGGTTGATGCCTTGTGAGACCTCTTGAGAGTGCCTAGGAACCCTTCAGTGGTATCAGAGCTACTAGACATTGGATGTCGACCTATGGGGGGTTCTCTCTGTGTGACAGTGTGGCGAAGCATAGGCTCTTACCCCTAGGGTGTCCCGAGACCGGAAGGTGTTCCGGCGGGTTGTAGTCCTCGAGAGGGGGCATGCGTAAAAAGTAGCTGCAGAGGAACCCTTTAGTGGTATCAGAGCCTAGCTAGAGCCTTAGGCGAAGTCTAGACGGAGTTTGAAGTCCGAACGATCCGAAACGCCAAAATTTCCAGGCTCTCTGGACTTTTTCTAAATTCTGGGATTTTTCCAGATTAAAAATTCGTAAAAAATTCAGCAGGAAGATCTAAGAGTTATGGTGAAATACGACATCCTAATTCATTTAAACCGCCGCGGTTCCACGGCATGAGCATGGCTCATGCGGCGGTTCCGCGGCCGTACGATCGTATCTCACTGTCATTGTTGCACAGTAACTCCTCTTTTCTGATGCTGGATTTTATGGGAATTTTTAATTTTTATTCAAGAGTTGAATTTTTTTGGGTTGTATTGGGAGTTCGTACATTCGATCGGATTGTCAAACTCTGTCTATGTGTTTTTCCGGATAAATTTTAGAATATGTTAAAAAGTTCGACCGGATATAAATACCCAATTTTTCCCCTGTCGGGAAATTTCCAAGTGTTGGATTTTTCCGTGGTTCAAAGACGTTCTAAGTAGTGCAAGTGATGCGATGGTCCCTCTAGAGGACAACAAACCTTAACTCGATTATGTGACCGTCTTGAACTGCCCTTTGAACCCTCGGGTTTGGGGCAGTACGGCGTGCCACATGTGAGGCGTTGTCTTGACCCTTCTACGGCTGGACCGTTGGTACTGTGGCATGAGGTGAATGTCTTTGAACTTATTTCATGAGTTGATCTGTATCGGGAAACCTTGGGTGTTTGAATGTTCGATCGGAAAGTTTAACATTTTCTATTTGTCTGGAATGGGATACAATAATTGGAATTCATAAGTAGTTATGAGATAACTGAATGAATGTTATAAACATAGCAGTTTAGTCTCACTTGATCGGTTGCCACGGAATTTTGATGCGATCAAAAGTCCATCGCAATCACGTAGCGTACGCGGATACTCGCCGGATAAACTTAATAGACAGCTACATCCCTTAGCCCCGACCAAGTGACTGTAGGAGAACCCCGTCGCCGAAAGCATCCATCTGGGTGCTCGCGGCAGCGGTGTTCCGCCTTGGTGCGCTTCGTCGACGGCATCGGGGGTGCGTCCGTCTACTGAAGTTTGCAACGAGCATTCGATCAGGATATCGGGAATCTTGTTGAATTGCCCGACTTGATATTGAAAAGTGTTTTCGATAATGAGACTAAAATGCGGGGTTTATAATTGTTAGGCATACGATGTCTAAGAAATTCATTTTGTCAGGCATGTGATGTCTGAGGTGGTTGCGGATTCCAACTGTTGTAGTTATACACTTTCTTTTCTATGACCGTAAGTGTAATATGTGATATCGCCGGTTTCGTTGCTATATGTCAACGACAATTGGGATATGCATATTTACTTACGTTGATGATATGTGATGTTATGTGTTGCTGGATATGTTATATTGGATAGTCGTGTTTGAATAGCCGGGGGTTTTTATGTGAGATGAGTGTTTTTCATTTTCATTCATGTAAATACTTGTATGTAATATTCTTTTATTGGGGCACTTCCAGGTTGCGGAAGATGTCATCTTTTGTATATTATTTACTTTTCCGCACTAGGATAGACCCAAGGAGGGGAGCACAAGTAACCGGGTTCTGGAGTCCAGAGGGAGACCAACTCGAGGAGTCGAGTCCGGGTCTCCTAACTCTAGAATTGGTAGGGTTGCTTGCGGCTCTCGTAGGGGTCTAGGGGTGTGGGTTTGGCTATTCATCACGACCGTGGAATCCGTGTTTTATACTGGCTCGTATTGAAAACACGGACGTCCTAGTATATCCAATATTTCATATGATTCTTCTGCTGCGATATCTGTGATGTGATCATGTGATGTTTTGTGATGGATACTTTATATAGTATATATGATATATTATATAGACGTTACTTATGTTTTACACCCGCGCTAGCCCTGCCCCGCTCTGCCATTAGTTACCTAACCTAACGGTGCACGAGGGGACATCGAGGCGAATGCGGATGGCATAAGTGTACGTCGTATTTATCTGTGATGTTTAGGTAATTTAAATGATGGGACTTCATTAATAAGATTAATGAAATAAAAGAAACCTAATGATGTTGTAGAATCGAATTTCAAAATAAAATAGGTAGCTACAGTTCTTGCTTTGCACAGCGGTGTATATGATATATCCTGCACCTTATTCGATAAGGAAAGGACCGAGATCCTTTCACCGGGAGTGACTCCTTTAACAATAACTGGCAGATGCTACACACTCGGTTTGTCTTTTGATAGCTTTTAAGACTTCTGCTTTGCACAGTGATATATATGATATATCCCGCACCTCATTCGAAGAGGAAAGGACCGACGATCCCTTCACCGGGAGTGACTCCTTTAGCAAAACTAGAAAAGCCTCAAAAAGCACTCCATTTTAAAATCATTTGATTCTACAACGATATCAAGTTCATTACGCAATAGGTTTTCAGAAAAACCTGTCGTAGCCCTCCGTCATTTCAGATATGTACTAGTTAGTATTCGTGCTGCGGTAGTTTGGCATTCGTCAAGGCGTAGTGTACGGTAGCTAACTAGTATTTATCTGCTTGAGCATATGATGCGATTGGATTAGGGTATTCGTACGACGTTGTTTGGCATTCGTCAAGGGTCGTGCGGGTGGGTTTAATTCAATCAAGAAATGTACGGGTTGAACTTGACTAGTGGACTATGGGTTGTTTGGCATTCGTCAAGGTCATAGAACACTAGGGGCAAAATATTATCGGAAATTTCAAGTGTTGAAATTTGCAATGAGATTGCATACCTTCTATGAGATAGTTGGATCCCGATACCCGCTGCGAGTAAGAGTTACTCCAGGGAGAGTTTTACACATTTCAATTAGCCGATCAAGTAAGTGTCTAGAAAGGTGTCAACGAGGTTACGCCTCTTGGAAAACGAGGTTTACATTAATTAGGTTCGTGCGAAAGCACGGAGGACCTCCCTCAAAGTACCGACACTGGCCTGGCTGAAAGATTGGCGAACTTATAGTGTGTAATTAATCCGGGCTAGTCTTTCCTTTTAGGGTTTGAAGGAAGATTTGATAAAAAAAGCAATGGGAACCATCCTGATTAGATAAAATAATAACCAATCTATTCTTGCAAGAGCGCACGCTGAGTGTTTTCTTCTCTCTCTCTCAAGGTAGCGACCATATCACGCCTTAATCAAGATAATAATACGGATTATTGACCGAACCCGCTTGTTATACTGAGCTGGGGAACGTTGGTCCCGCTCCAACTTATAATTGTTATAAGACAGAGCAGGAAATAGGGGATTACCAGAATTCACGTGCCACCCAAACGAAGAGAGTGCATGCTGATGCATCATCTTCGGGTGTGTTCGTTACAGAGAACTGTTTCTCAGTATCCTTTACGTCCTGGGTATGTGATACCAGATCAGGATCCCAGATATGTAATCTGTTACATAGGGCTACAGAAAGGTAGAGAACTGAGAACGGGTGATAAGTTTCATGGGGCAGAAAACGGGGCAAGTGTTGCAGCCAAGTCTGTTGGTCACTATCACCCTGTATTCCAAATACATTGATTCTGAACGAATGTTATTAGATACCGAACCTAATATACAAAATCATATCAATCTTTTTATTAGTAAAGAAATGATAAAATTTTGTATAGATAGACAATGTTTTGAACATTTCCTATATCAAAAATTGATCGGTTCAGGCACGTTATCTAAAAGCATTGACGTTCTAAATCAAACTGCAGTTCTTAGTATACGGAACACATACAAGAGGAACAGTTCAGAAATGAACAATTCCTTCTTGAGGCATTGTAGACTAGGTCATGTCAATGCGACCCGACTAGCTTAAGTTACATTTAGATGCATATTTAAATCTGTTTAAATTTACATCTTATGAAACTTGCCAGTCATGTCACAAAGATACGATGACCATAGCTCTGTTTATTGGAAACAGAGAAAGAGTTAATGAACTCTTGGGATTGATACATGATGATGTATGCAGGTCCCCAGTCTACACATGCCAAGACCGGTTCTTTGTACTTTGTTACATTCTCTGATAATCTCTCGAGATTCAGACATATGTTCCTGTTGAAACACAAGTCCGAACCTTTTGAGATATTCACAGAATATAAGTTAGAAGTAAAGAACCAAGATACGGGTAAAATTATTATGTCCTTTGATGAGATCAAGGAGGAGAATATTTGAGCACGGAAATCCTGGACTATTCTAAAGGAGAATGAGATTCTCTCTCAGCATTACTCCTCCGTATACACCATAGCACGATGGTATATCGGGGCAGAGCAAAAGCACCCTATGTGATATGGTGTGCTCTATGATGAGTACTACTGAGTTTCCTATTTCCTTTTGGGAGTTATGCACTTGAGAAGCTGCATATCTATTGAATTGGGTTCCAATCAAATCAGTTGCCTACCGCTTCATATGTGATATGGAAAAGGAAGACCCATATCTTAAGTTGGTTAAGATTTTGGGTTGTCTGGGCTATGTCTAAAAGCATAATCCGGACAAGCTCGAGGCAAGATCTGCTATGTAGAACTGGAATGGTTCCAGCAATACAAACTACAGCAGATGATTTGGTAGAACCAAAGGATTCAGTAGATTCCAATGAACCTCAGCCTCTCCGCCGATCTAGCAGGGTTCCTCACCCACTTGAGAGATACTTCGGTTTCTCTATGACAGTGGGAGTGAGGATTGCATCATGAGATGACGACCCAACTAGTTTCGAGCTGGCCATCAGGAGTGAGACTCTGTAAGAATGGCTGGATGCTTAGTGATCTGAGATGGAATCCTAATACACCAACTAAGTATGGACTTTGGTTGCAATATCTGAAGGGTTAAATCCCCATCAGGAGCAAGTATATCTTGAGAAGATTACTATGTGTAGATGAAAAGTTGAGACTTTCAAAGCTAGACTTGTTAAAGGTTTGCATCATTGACCAGGTGTGGATCATGAGGAAACCTTTTTCTAAGGAGCTATGCTTAAGTCCATCCCGATCCTACTTACCACGGCTACATACCATGACTACGATATCTGGTGGTTGGGTGTCATGACTGCTTTTCTAAATGATGTTTTAGAAGAGAACTTCTATAAGTGTTAGTTATATGTATGCCCTAGAGGCCATTACTGTACATTGGATGTATATTGTAGTGGATGCTGGGACATATATAGGTAGGACTTTCTTGCTCGACATGATAGTACGCTATCTGGTTGCACTTTATCTTAACATGTATACTTTTTGTCTCTCTGATTACATGTTGATAAAGCCCTTAGGATGTATACTCGACTTCCAGGACTGTGATGCAGATCATACTAGTTGGGCCTGGATAGTCCATGAGTACATCCTTGAAATGTTCCTAGTCGAGGGAATATCGAGACGGGGCATCGATATTCCAGAGTAGACTAGCGTATATCTTCTCGACCCATGTGATGGGCGATGGATGATCCTATATCCATTGGTGTTTGACATCGGAGATGGTATGCTGGTGCTCAGTGGAGACTGGGTACACTGAACGGACTCGCCGAGAACTCCCAGATGGTATTATACCTCACGTCAGATGGCAGTTCTCTGGTGACACTGGTACAGCTTAGTCTGTTGACCCGAGATCGTCATAGAGTCTTGTGTGTCTCCCACTGTGCTTTGATTTCCACCCTACCATGGCTCTACTGAGTTGTGCAAACAGGTGGTTTTTGGGTACAGTCCCGATTCACATGGAGGCAACAAGCGATAGGAGGGGATTCGTCTCTCCCGGTATTGGGGGTTGATGTTGTGCTATGCTCGACTGGCCATAACAGGAAATCCCTGGCCAGGGTTGCTGTGATATACTGGTAAGAGTTATCAGTAGTTTCACGAATGTTATGGACCCTACGTCGGCATGACTTATCGAGCTATTGGGGTCTGACGTTTACCACCCCTAGGTGAGATATGCGACATATCAGACGAACAGACCGGACTATACGGTAAGTGTTACTGGTTGGATTCGCAGGAGTGTGAGCGGGCTTGCTCGTCGATCTTCTGATCGCTCGATACCCGGATGGCCGTTACGTTTAGCAGACCGCTTGCGGCTTGTGGGTGTTTGATATGATCATCATCCGTTGCCGGCGTATTGACGAGTCTTTAGAGTCCTACACAGAGGTTTCCTGGCTCAAGCGAAACGAAATAGGAGCGCATATGAGATATGTGCGGGACCGAGAATAATGCGTGTATGTGATACCGTATTTCATTCTCGCGATGAATGTGTGTCGAATGGTTGTATGCGATATAACCTAGTTATCGAATCAAGGATTGATTCGATAAGCCGATACATTGGATACTAGCCGGTTATATGCGAAATGACCGGATCATTGAATCAAGTGTTGATTTAATGATTTAATGTATAATTATATATTTGATATATTAATTTGCATTAAGTAGTATTGGTTCACTTTAAAAGGATTTTCTCACTTGAATTGCACATTGTATATGTGATATACTTTTGTGCACAAGATTGTATCATGTTTGATGATACTTGCTCCTTTGGGTTTGTGTAAAGATTAAACCATGTTTATTGAATGGTTAGGGTTTCTTTTCTCTTATTTATTTATCCATTTATTATTGTTTTGGAAAAGATAAAGAGAAAATGAAATGGTGGCTTAGTTTGTCTTTTTCTTTGAAGCTTCTTGAAACCTTGACTAAGTCCACCATTCTTGTCTTTTCTCTAACCCTAACCACTCATCTAAACCTTGGTTAAATCTCTACACTAAACCATGGTTGAAGTCATGATAAGTATTATTTTTTATTTTCTTTTTTAAATAATCTTATCATATCTTCTTCTTCTTCTTCATCTTCTTCAACATGAAGAAAAGCTTTCTACTTCAATGGCAACTAGCCAAATCAAGTGAGAAATCCAAAACTAAAGTCTACCCACTTCCTATTTCTTCATCCTCTACCTCTTGCCAAGTAGTAGAGTGTGTTTCCTTCACAAATTTTCAAGGTTTGGTGAAGGTGGAGCTTGATCTAGCGATGCCTCGACGTAGATCATCTTCGGCATGGATATTGACGACCTAGCTCGCTTATTCTTCGACGAAGCCGACGCTAGAGCCCGGGAGTTCACTTGGACAGCGAGAGGACTTCGTTGCGGAGCCGTGGAGGTGGTGGAACGGATCTACAAAGGTTGTATATCTGTTCCCTTAGTTAAAATGTTAACTAGTTTGCTTGTTTCGCCTACATATCTAGTAAACGATCCGTAGTCGGGTTTGTAGGCACCCGTAAAATTTGATTTGTGCATGTTTGATCACTTGTGAGACTTCACTAGAGTTCCTAGGAGCCCTACAGTGGTATCAGAGACTAGCTAGAGCCTTAGGCGACGTCCAGACGGAATCTGAAGTCCGATCGAACCGAAACCCGACCCAAAAATAGCTCTCTGGACATTTTCTGTTTTTCTGGATTTTTGTGAATTAAAAATTGCTAAAAAATTCAGTAAGAAAAAATAAGAATTACGATGCAAAAATTATTGGATGAACAGTAACTTAGGCGGCGGAACAGCGGCATAAGCCCTGCTTATGCGGCGGTTCCGCGGTTCAATCATGACGTCATCCCTTACTGTTTGCACAGTAATACCTGATAAATTCTTCTGGATTTTCTGGGAATTTTTAAAAATTATTCAAGAGTTGAATTTTCTGGGTTGTTTTGGGGATTCGAATGTTCGATCGGATTATCGAATTTTGTCTGTGTGGCTTTCCGGATAAATTTTTAGAATATGTTAATAAGTTTGACCGGATATAAATACCCAATTTTTCCCCTGTCGGGAAATTTCCAAGTGTTGGATTTTTCCGTAGTTTAACGATGTTCTAAGTAGTGCAAGTAACGCGATGGTCCCTCTAGAAGACAACAAACCTTAACTCGATTATGTGACCGTCTTGAACTGCCCTTTGAACCTTCGGGTTTGGGGCAGTACGGCGTGCCACATGTGAGGCGTTGGCTTGACCCTTCTACGGCTGGACCGTTGGTACTGAGGCACGAACTGAATATTGTTAGACTTGTTTCATGTGTTGATCTATATCGGGAAAACTTGGGTGTTCGATTGTTCGATCGGAAAGTTTAACATTTTCTATTTATCCGGAATATGATACAATAATTGGAATTCACAAGTAGTTATGAGATAACTGAATGAATATTATAAACATAGCAGTTTAGTCTCACTTGATCGGTTGCTACGGAATTTTGATGTGATCAAAAGTCCGTCGCAATCACGTAGCGTACGCGGATACTCGCCGGGTAAACTTAATAGACAGCCTCACTCCATAGCCCCGACCAAGTGACTGTAGGAGAACCCCGTCGCCGAAAGCATCCGTTCGGGTGCTCGCGGTAGCGGTATTCCGCCTTGGTGCACTTAGTCGACGGCATCGGGGGTGCGGCCGTCTACTGAAGTTTGCGACGAGCATTCGATCAGGATGTCGGAAATCTTGTTGAATTTCCCGACTTAATATTGAAAAGTGTTTTCGATAATGAGACTAAAATGCGGGGTTTATAATTGTTAGGCATGCGATGTCTAAGTAATTCATTTGGTCAGGCATGCGATGGCTGAGGTGGTTGCGGATTCCAACTGTTGTAGTTTTACACTTTCTTTTCTATGACCGTAAGTGTAATATGTGATATCGCCGGTTTCGTTGCTATATGTCAACGACAATTGGGATGCGCATATTTACTTACGTTGATGGCATGTGATGTTATGAGTTGCTGGATATGTTATATTGGATCGTCGTGTTTGAATAGCCGGGGGTATTTTATGTGAGATGAGTGTTTTCATTTTCATTCATGTAAAAACTTGTATGTAATATTCTTTTATTGGGGCACTTCCTGGTTGCGGAAGTCGTCACCCGTTGTATATTATTTACTTTTCTGCACTAGGATAGACCCAAGGAGGGGAGCACAAGTAACCGGGTTCTGGGGTCCAGTGGGAGACCATCTCGAGGAGTCGAGTCCGGGTCTCCTAACCCTAGAATTGGTAGGGTTGCTTGCCGCTCTCGTAGGGGTCTAGGGGTGTGGGATTGGCTATTCATCACGACCGTGGAATCCGTGTTTTATACTGGCTCATATTGAAAACACGGACGTCCTAGTATATCCAATATTTCATATGTTTCTTCTGCTGTGTTTTATCTGTGATCATGTGATGTTATGTGACAGGTATTATATATAGTATATATGATATATTATATAGACGTTGCTTATGTTTTACACCCGCGCTAGCCCTGCCTCGCTCTGGCGTTAGTTACCTAACCTAACGGTGCAGACGTGACATCGAGGCGAATGCGGATGGCATAAGCGTGCGTTATATTTATCTGTGATGGTTAGGTGGACTTAAATGATGGGATATTCATTAATGAGATTAATGAAAGAAAATAAACCTAATTGATGTTGTGGAATCGAATTTGAAAATAAAAACAGGTAGCTACAGTTCTTGCTTTGCATCGCGGTGTTCATTATAGAACATCCTGCACCTTATTCGATGAGGAAAGGACCGAGAACCCTTCACCGGGAGTGACTCCTTTAGGAGTAACTGGCAAATGCTACACACTCGGTTTGTCTTTGATCGCTTCTATAGTTTTCGCTTTGCACAGTGATATATATGATATATCCCGCACCTCATTCGACAAGGAAAGGGCCGACGATCCCTTCACCGGGAGTGACCCCTTTAGCAAAACTAGAAAAGCCTCGAAAACATTCCATTTAAAAAACCATTTGATTCCATAACGAGATCAAGTTCAAAGCGTTAAAGCTTTTCACAAAAACCATTCGCAACCCTCCGTCATTTTAGGAAGTAGAGTACTTAGTATTCGTGCTGTGTTTGTTGACCATAGTCAAGGCACAGTGTACGGTAGCTAAGTGATGTCTTCCTACACCGCATATGATGCGATTAGTTAGGACAGTCGCGTGACTTTGTTGACCTTAGTTAAGGGTCATGTGGGTGGATCTAATTAATCACGAAATAATGGGTAGAACTTGACTAGTACTTATGATTTGTTGACCATAGTTAAGGTCATAGGTGCTAGGGGTAAAAACCTTTATCGGGAGTTTCAAGTGTTGAAATTTGCAATGAGATTGCATACCTTCTATATGATAGTTGGATCCCGATACCCACTGCGAGTAATTGTTACTCCAGGGAGAGTTTTGCACTTTACAATTAGCCGATCAAGTAGGTGTCTAGAAAGGTGTCAACGGGGTTACGCCTCTGGGAAAATGAGTTTTACTGTAATTAGGTCCGTGCGAAAGCACGGGGAACCTCCCTCAAAGTACCGACACTGGCCTGGCTGAAAGATTGGCGAACTTGTAGAGTGTAATTAATCCCGGCTAGTCTTTCCTTTTAGGGTTTGAAGGAAGATTTGATAAAAACAGTGGGAGCCATCCTGATTAGATAAGATATATAACCAATCTGATCTTGCAAGAGCGCACGCAGAGTGTTTTCTTCTCTCTCTCTCCTGGTAGCGACCATATCACGCCTTAATCAAGATAATAATACGGATGTATTGACTGAACCCGCTTGTTATACTGAGCTGGGGAACGTTGGTCCCGCTCCAACTCATAATTGTTATAAGACAGAGCAGGAAATTGGGGAATACCAGAATTCCTATGCCGCCCAAACGAAGAAAGTGCATATGATGCATCTCCTTCGGGTGTGTTCATTACAAAGAACTGTTTCTCAGTATCCTCTGCATCCTGGGTATATGATGCCAGATCATGATCCTAAATATGTAATCTGTTACATAGGGCTACAAAAGGGTAGAAAAACTGAGAACGGGTGATAAGTTTCATGAGACAGAAATCGGGGCAAGTGTTGCAGCCAAGTCTGTTGGTCACTGTCACCCTGTATTACCAGTACATTGATTCTGAACAAATGCTATTAGATACCGAACCGGATATACAAAATCATATCAGTCTCTTTATTAGTAAAGAAAGGATATAATTTTGTATTGATGGATAATGTTTTGAACGTTTCCTATATCAAAAGTTGATCGGTTCAGGCACGTTATCTAAAAGCATAGACGTTCTAAATCAAACAATAGTTCCTTGTATACTGAACACACACAGGAGGAAGAGTTCAGAAATGAACGAATCCTTCTTGAAGCATTGTAGACTAGGTCATATCAATGCGACCCGACTGGCTGAAGTTACATTTAGATGTATATTTAAATCAGTTTGAATTTACATATTTTGAAACTTGCCAGTCATGTCACAAAGATAAGATGACCATAGCTCTGTTTATTAGAAACAGAGGAAGAGTTGGTAAACTCTTGGGACTGATACATGATGATGTATGTAAGGTCTCCTGTCTACACATGCCAGGACTGGTTCTTTATACTTCATTATATTCTCTGATAATCTCTCAAGATTCAGTCATATGTTCCTGTTGAAACATAAGTCCGAACCTTTTGAGGTATTCACAGAATATAAGTTAGAAGTAGAGAACCAAAATACGGGTATAAGTATTATGTCCTATGATGAGATCAGGGAGGAGAATACTTATGCATAGAATTCCTGGACTATTCTAAAGGAGAATGAGATTCTCTCTCAGCATTACTCCTCCGTATACACCATAGCACGATGGTATATCGGGGCGGGGCAATCACACCCTATATGATATGGTGTGCTCTATGATGAGTACTACTGAGTTACCTGTTTCCTTTTGGGTATTATGCGCTTGAGAAGCTGCATACCTATTGAATAGGGTTCGAATCAAATCAGTGCCTACCGCTTCATATATGATATAGAAAGGAAGAGCCCATATCTTAAGTTGGTTAAGATTTAGGGTTGTCCAGGATATGTCTAAAAGCAAAATCCGGACAAGCTCAAGGCAAGGTCTGTTATGTAGAACTGGAAAGGTTCCGGCTATACAAACTACAGCAGATGATTTGATAGAACCAAGGGATTCAGTAGATTCCAACGAACCTCAGCCTCTCCGCCGATCTAGTAGAATTCCTCATCCGCCTGAGAGATACCTCGGTTTCTCGATGACAGTGGGAGCAAGGATTGCATCTTGGGATGATGACCCAACTAGTTTCGAGCAGGCCATCGAGAGTAGGGACTCTGTAAGAATGGTTGGATGCTTAGCGATCTGAGATGGAATCCATATACACCAGCAAAGTATGGACTTTAGCTGCTATATCTGAAGGGTTAAATCCCCATCAGGAGCAAGTATATCTTGAGAAGATTACTTGGTGTAGATGGAAAGGTTGAGACTTTCAAAGCTAGACTTGTTAAAGGTTTTCGTCATCGACCAGGCGTGGATAATGATGGAACCTTTTTCCAGTAGCTATGCTTAAGTCTGTCCAGATCCTACTTACCATGGCTACATACCATGACTGCGATATCTGGCGGTTGGGTGCCATGACTGCTTTTCTAAATACTGATTTAGAAGAGAACGTCTATAAGAACACGGCCAGAGGTCTTCGTAAACAGTGGGAGCAGCGGAAACGTGTGCAAGATGCTTTATAGGATTAAAGCAGGCATCGCGGAGTTGGAACATCTGTTTTGATGAATTAGTCAAAGAGTTTGACATCATCAAAATGGTAGATGAACCTTGTATAAACAAAAAGGTAGTAGGGAGTATGGTGACAATCCTCGTAGAGTACGTGGATGACATACTCTTGTTAGGGAAGGAGTTTGCTATACTACGATCGGTCAATCTCCTATTATCACTAGGATTCCCCAAATAGGATCAAAGTGATACCACCTAAATCCTGAGTTTTCATCTATGAGATAGATGTAATTGGATGTTAGGATTCTCACTAGATGTAGTGAGATGGTATCAATCGATCCTGGGGAGAATCACTGGAAGTGTTCCACGGTGATAAAAGACGACTGAATGTCAGTCACAGGCACTGTCTTTACCCTCAGTAAAGGGACGGTATGTTGGAAGTGTTCCAAACTCGATACCGTGGCAAACTAGACGATAAAGGATGGTAACATCGCTATTAAAGATACTACCAAAGAGGAAGTTTGGGTGTATATTGGTTCATAAGATGAACTAGGTTCCTGCCATTGTATGACAATGGAAGCGTGGCTTCGACCCTGGAACCCTGGTCCCATCAGTGACCCAGACATATTCTGAGGCAGCATCACCTGATCATGGAGATAGTTAATCTCCAGGGTGATCGAGGTTAGGAGAGTAGACTCAGAGGACAACACGGCGGATCCACTCACGAAGGCCTTTTCCCAAAGAGAGACTTTTATGGGATGGTTGAGTATGTGATACTGCAACCACTTCTACAGATGGCCCTAGTGCAAGTGGGAGATTGTTAGTTATATGTATGCCCTAGAGGCCATTACTGTACATTGGATGTATATTGTAGTGGATGCTGGGACATATATAGGTAGGACTTTCTTGCTCGACATGATAGTACGCTATCTGGTTGCACTTTATCTTAACATGTATACTTTCTGTCTCTCTGATTACATGTTGATAAAGCCCTTAGGATGTATACTCGACTTCCAGGACTGTGATGCAGATCATACTAGTGGGGCCTGGATAGTCCATGAGTACATCCTTGAAATGTTCCTAGTCGAGGGAATATCGAGACGGGGCATCGATATTCCAGAGTAGACTAGCGTATATCTTCTCGACCCATGCGATGGGCGATGGATGATCCCATATTCATTGGTGTTTGAAATCGGAGATGGTATGCGGGTGCTCAGTGGAGACTGGGTACACTGAACGGACTCGCCGAGAACTCCCAGATGGTATTATACCTCACGTCAGATGGCAGTTCTCTGGTGACACTGGTACAGCTTAGTCTGTTGACCCGAGATCGTCATAGAGTCTTGTGTGTCTCCCACTGTGCTTTGATTTCCACCCTACCACGGCTCTACAGAGTTGTGCAAACAGGTGGTTTTTGGGTACAGTCCCGATTCACATGGAGGCAATGAGCGATAGGAGGGGATTCGTCTCTCCCGGTATTGGGGGTTGATGTTGTGCTATGCTCGACTGGCCATAACAGGAAATCCCTGGCCAGGGTTGCTGTGATATACTGGTAAGAGTTATCAGTAGTTTCACGAATGTTATGGACCCTACGTCGGCATGACTTATCGAGCTATTAGGGTCTTACGTTTACCACCCCTAGGCGAGATATGCGACATATCAGACGAACAGACCGGACTATACGGTAAGTGTTACTGGTTGGATTCGTAGGAGTGTGAGCGGGCTTGCTCGTCGATCTTCTGATCGCTCGATACCCAGGTGGCCGTTACGTTTAGCAGACCGCTTGCGGCTTGTGGGTGTTTGATATGATCATCATCCGCTGCCGGCGTATTGACGAGTCTTTAGAGTCCTACACAGAGGTTTCCTGGCTCAAGCGAAACGAAATAGGAGCGCATATGAGATATGTGCGGGACCGAGAATAATGCGTGTATGTGATACCGTATTTCATTCTCGCGATGAATGTGTGTCGAATGGTTGTATGCGATATAACCTAGTTATCGAATCAAGGATTGATTCGATAAGCCGATACATTGGATACTAGCCGGTTATATGCGAAATGACCGGATCATTGAATCAAGTGTTGATTTAATGATTTAATGTATAAATATATATTTGATATATTACTTTGCATTAACTAGTATTGGTTCACTTTAAAAGGATTTTCTCACTTGAATTGCACATTGTATATGTGATATACTTTTGTGCACAAGATTGTATCATGTTTGATGATACTTGCTCTTTTGGGTTTGTGTAAAGATTAAACCATGTTTATTGAATGGTTAGGGTTTCTTTTCTCTTATTTATTTATCCAATTATTATTGTTTTGGAAAAGATAAAGAGAAAATGAAATGGTGGCTTAGTTTGTCTTTTTCTTTGAAGCTTCTTGAAACCTTGACTAAGTCCACCATTCTTGTCTTTTCTCTAACCCTAACCACTCATCTAAACCTTGGTTAAATCTCTACACTAAACCATGGTTGAAGTCATGATAAGTATTATTTTTTATTTTCTTTTTTAAATAATCTTATCATATCTTCTTCTTCTTCTTCATCTTCTTCAACATGAAGAAAAGCTTTCTACTTCAATGGCAACTAGCCAAATCAAGTGAGAAATCCAAAACTAAAGTCTACCCACTTCCTATTTCTTCATCCTCTACCTCCTGCCAAGTAGTAGAGTGTGTTTCCTTCATAAATTTTCAAGGTTTGGTGAAGGTGGAGCTTGATCTAGCGATGCCTCGACGTAGATCATCTTCGGAATGGATATTGACGACCTAGCTCGCTTATTCTTCGACGAAGCCGACGCTAGAGCCCGGGAGTTCACTTGGACAGCGAGAAGACTTCGTTGCGGAGCCGTGGAGGTGGTGGACCGAATCTACAAAGGTTGTATATCTGTTCCCTTAGTTAAGATGTTAACTAGTTTGCTTGTTTCGCCTAAATATCTAGTAAACGATCCGTAGTCGGGTTTGTAGGCACCCTTAAAATTTGATTTGTGCATGTTTGATCACTTTTTAGACTTCACTAGAGTGCCTAGGAACCCTACAATAAGTACACAGCCAGAGGGCTTCGTAGACAGTGGGAGCAGCGGAAACGTGTGTAAGATGTTTTATAGGATAAAGCAGGCATCGCGGAGTTGGAACGTTTGTTTTGATGAATTAGTCAAAGAGTTTGACATCATCAAAATGGTAGATGAACCTTGTATATACAAAAAGGTAGTAGGGAGTATGGTGACGATCCTCGTAGAGTACGTGGATGACATACTCTTGATAGGGAAGGAGTTTCCTATGCTACGCTCGGTCAATCTCCGCTTATCACAATGATTCTCCCTATAGGATCAAAGTGATGCCTCCTAAATCCTGGGTTTTGGATCTATGAGATAGATCTAATTGGATGTTAGGATTCTCACTAGTTATAGTGAGATGGTATCAATTGGTCCTGAGGAGAATCACTGGAAGTGTTCCAAGGTGATAAGGACGACTGAATGTCAGTCACAGGCATTGTCTTTACCCTCAGTGCAGGGACGGTATGTTGGAAGAGTTCCAAGCTAGATACCGTGGCATACTAGACGATAAAGGCATGATACATCGCTACTTAAGATGCTACCAAAGAGGCTGTTTGGGTGTATATTGGTTCATGAGACGAACTACGTTCCTACCATTGTGAGACAATGGAGTTGTGGCTTATGCCATGGAACGACAGTCCCATCAGTGATCCAGACATATTCTAAGACAGTGTCACCTGATCATGGAGATGCTTGATCTCCAAGGGATCGAGGTTAGGAGAGTAGACTCAGAGGACAACACAGCGGATCCACTCACAAAGGCCTGTTCCCAGAGAGAGACTTTTATGGGATGGTTGAGTATGAGATACTACAACCACTGCTATCAGATGGCCCTAGTGCAAGTGGGAGATTGTTAGTTATATGTATGCCCTAGAGGCCATTACTGTACATTGGATGTATATTGTAGTGGATGCTGGGACATATATAGGTAGGACTTTCTTGCTCGACATGATAGTACGCTATCTGGTTGCACTTTATCTTAACATGTATACTTTCTGTCTCTCTGATTACATGTTGATAAAGCCCTTAGGATGTATACTCGACTTCCAGGACTGTGATGTAGATCATACTAGTGGGGCCTGGATAGTCCATGAGTACATCCTTGAAATGTTCCTAGTCGAGGGAATATCGAGACGAGGCATCGATATTCCAGAGTAGACTAGCGTATATCTTCTCGACCCATGCGATAGGCGATGGATGATCCCATATCCATTGATGTTTGACATCGGAGATGGTATGCGGGTGCTCAATGGAGACTGGGTACACTGAACGGACTCGCCGAGAACTCCCAGATGGTATTATACCTCACGTCAGATGGCAGTTCTCTGGTGACACTGGTACAGCTTAGTCTGTTGACCCGAGATCGTCATAGAGTCTTGTGTGTCTCCCACTGTGCTTTGATTTCCACCCTACCACGGCTCTACTGAGTTGTACAAACAGGTGGTTTTTGGGTACAGTCCCGATTCACATGGAGGCAATGAGCGATAGGAGGGGATTCGTCTCTCCCGGTATTGGGGGTTGAAGTTGTGCTATGCTCTACTGGCCATAACAGGAAATCCCTGGCCAGGGTTGCTGTGATATACTGGTAAGAGTTATCAGTAGTTTCACGAATGTTATGGACGCTACGTCGGCATGACTTATCGAGCTATTGGGGTCTGACGTTTACCATCCCTAGGAGAGATATGCGACATATCAGACGAACAGACCGGACTATACGGTAAGTGTTACTGGTTGGATTCGCCGGAGTGTGAGCGGGCTTGCTCGTCGATCTTCTGATCGCTCGATACCCGGGTGGCCGTTACGTTTAGCAGACCGCTTGCGGCTTGTGGGTGTTTGATATGATCATCATCCGCTGCCGGCGTATTGACGAGTCTTTAGAGTCCTACACAGAGGTTTCCTGGCTCAAGCGAAACGAAATAGGAGCGCATATGAGATATGTGCGGGACCGAGAATAATGCATGTATGTGATACCGTATTTCATTCTCGCGATGAATGTGTGTCGAATGGTTGTATGCGATATAACCTAGTTATCGAATCAAGGATTGATTCGATAAGCCGATACATTGGATACTAGCCGGTTATATGCGAAATGACCGGATCATTGAATCAAGTGTTGATTTAATGATTTAATGTATAATTATATATTTGATATATTACTTTGCATTAACTAGTATTGGTTCACTTTAAAAAGATTTTCTCACTTGAATTGCACATTGTATATGTGATATACTTTTGTGCACAAGATTGTATCATGTTTGATGATACTTGCTCTTTTGGGTTTGTGTAAAGATTAAACCATGTTTATTGAATGGTTAGGGTTTCTTTTCTTTTATTTATTTATCCATTTATTATTGTTTTGGAAAAGATAAAGAGAAAATGAAATGGTGGCTTAGTTTGTCTTTTTCTTTGAAGCTTCTTGAAACCTTGACTAAGTCCACCATTCTTGTCTTTTCTCTAACCCTAACCACTCATCTAAACCTTGGTTAAATCTCTACACTAAACCATGGTTGAAGTCGTGATAAGTATTATTTTTTATTTTCTTTTTTAAATAATCTTATCATATCTTCTTCTTCTTCTTCATCTTCTTCAACATGAAGAAAAGCTTTCTACTTCAATGGCAACTAGCCAAATCAAGTGAGAAATCCAAAACTAAAGTCTACCCACTTCCTATTTCTTCATCCTCTACCTCCTGCCAAGTAGTAGAGTGTGTTTCCTTCACAAATTTTCAAGGTTTGGTGAAGGTGGAGCTTGATCTAGCGATGCCTCGACGTAGATCATCTTCGGAATGGATATTGACGACCTAGCTCGCTTATTCTTCGACGAAGCCGACGCTAGAGCCCGGGAGTTCACTTGGACAGCGAGAAGACTTCGTTGCGGAGCCGTGGAGGTGGTGGACCGAATCTACAAAGGTTGTATATCTGTTCCCTTAGTTAAGATGTTAACTAGTTTGCTTGTTTCGCCTAAATATCTAGTAAACGATCCGTAGTCGGGTTTGTAGGCACCCTTAAAATTTGATTTGTGCATGTTTGATCACTTTTTAGACTTCACTGGAGTGCCTAGGAACCCTACAATAAGTACACAGCCAGAGGGCTTCGTAGACAGTGGGAGCAGCGGAAACGTGTGTAAGATGTTTTATAGGATAAAGCAGGCATCGCGGAGTTGGAACGTCTGTTTTGATGAATTAGTCAAAGAGTTTGACATCATCAAAATGGTAGATGAACCTTGTATATACAAAAAGGTAGTAGGGAGTATGGTGACGATCCTCGTAGAGTACGTGGATGACATACTCTTGATAGGGAAGGAGTTTCCTATGCTACGCTCGGTCAATCTCCGCTTATCACAATGATTCTCCCTATAGGATCAAAGTGATGCCTCCTAAATCCTGGGTTTTGGATCTATGAGATAGATCTAATTGGATGTTAGGATTCTCACTAGTTATAGTGAGATGGTATCAATTGGTCCTGAGGAGAATCACTGGAAGTGTTCCAAGGTGATAAGGACGACTGAATGTCAGTCACAGGCATTGTCTTTACCCTCAGTGCAGGGACGGTATGTTGGAAGAGTTCCAAGCTAGATACCGTGGCATACTAGACGATAAAGGCATGATACATCGCTACTTAAGATGCTACCAAAGAGGCTGTTTGGGTGTATATTGGTTCATGAGATGAACTACGTTCCTACCATTGTGAGACAATGGAGTTGTGGCATATACCAAGGAACGACGGTCCCATCAGTGATCCAGACATATTCTAAGACAGTGTCACCTGATCATGGAGATGCTTGATCTCTAAGGGATCGAGGTTAGGAGAGTAGACTCAGAGGACAACACAGCGGATCCACTCACAAAGGCCTGTTCCCAGAGAGAGACTTTTATGGGATGGTTGAGTATGAGATACTACAACCACTGCTATCAGATGGCCCTAGTGCAAGTGGGAGATTGTTAGTTATATGTATGCCCTAGAGGCCATTACTGTACATTGGATGTATATTGTAGTGGATGCTGGGACATATATAGGGAGGACTTTCTTGCTCGACATGATAGTATGCTATCTGGTTACTCTTTACCTTAACGTGTACACTGAATGTCTCTCTGTTACATGTTGGTAAAGCCCTTAGGATGTGTACTTGACTACCTGGACTATGATGTGGACCATACTAGTGGGAACATGGTAGTCCATAAGTACATCCTTCATGGTCCCTAGTCGTGGCTGTATCGAGACGGGGCATCGATATACCAGAGTAGACTAGCGTATACCTTCTCGACCTATACAGATGGGCGATGGATGATCCCATATCCATTGGTTTTTGACATCAGAGATGATATACGGGTGCTCAGTAGAGACTGGGTACACTGGACGGACTCGTCGAGAACTCCCAGATGGTATTATACCTTACGTCAGATGGCAGTTCTCTTGTGACACTAGTACAGAGTAGTCTGTTGACCCGAGATCGTCATAGAGTCTTGTGTGGTTCCCACTGTGCTTTGATTTCCATATTACCACGTCCAAGAGGGCGTGCAAATCGGTGGTTTTTGGGTACAGTCCCGAATCACATGGAGGCAATGAGCGATAGGAGGGGATTCATCTCTCCCGGTATAGGGAGTTGATGTTGCGCTGTGTTCGATTGGCTATAACAGAAAATCCCTGGCCAGGATTGCTGAGATTTACTGGTAAGTGTTACCAGTAGTTTCTCGAATTGTTATAGACCTCATATCGACACGACTTATCGAGCTATTGGGGTCTGACGTTTACCACCCCTAGGCAAGATATGCGACATATCAGATGATCAGACCGGACTGTACGGTAGTGTTACTGGTTGGATTCACTGGAGTGTGAGCGGGCTTGCTCGTCGATCTTCTGATCGCTCAATACACGGGTGGCCGTTACGTTTAGCAGACCGCTTACGGCTTGTGGGTTCCTGATATGATCATCACCTGCTGCCGGCGTATTGACGAGTCTTTAGAGTCCTATACAGAGGTTTCCTGGCTCAAGCGAAACGAAATAGGAGCGCATATGAGATATGTGCGGGACCGAGAATGATACCAGTATGTGATACTATATTCGATTCTCGTGATTTGTAACATTGATCGGTTATATGCGTTATAGCCGGGTTATCGGATCAAGTGTTGATTCGATAAGTTGTTACTATTGATATTAGTCGGTTATATGCGATATAACCGGGTCGTTGAATCAAGTGTTGATTTAATGATTTAATGTATAATTATATATTTGATATATCACTTTACATTAACTAATATAGGTTCACTTAATTGGATTTTCTCACTTGAAGTTCACAAGTTGTATATGTGATATACTTTTGTGCACTTCATTGTATCATGTTTGATGATACATGTTAACTTGGTTAAGTGTAAAGATTAAACCAATGTTAAGTTAATGATTAGGGCTTTGCTTTTTCTTTCTTATTTATTTATTTATTTATTTTGGAAAGAAAAAGGGAAAATGGTTGCTAGTTTTGTTTTATCTTTGAAGCTTCATGAAGCTTTGACTAATGTGACCAGTTTGTCTCATGCTTAACCCTAACCACTTCATTTAAACTTAGTTTAGTCCCTACACTTGACCATGGTTGTTATTCTTTTTATTATTCTTTTTGAATAACTTATCATAACAATTATCATCTTCTTCTTCTTCTTCAAGTTGAAGAAAACCTTTCTTCATCAATGGTGATTGATGAAAAAGGGTGAGAAATCCAATTCTAAAGTGAACCCACTTCCTATTTCTTCATCCTCTACCTCTTGCCAAGTAGTAGAGTGTGTTTCCTTCACAAGTTTTCTAGACTTGGTGAAGTTGGAGCTTAATCTAGCGATGCCTCGACGTAGATCATCTTCGGCACGTCGTCGATGACCTAGCCCGCTCTTTCTCCGATGAAGCCGACGCTAGAGCCCGGGATTTGATTTGGACAGTGGAGAGGACTTCATCACGGAGCCGTGGAGGTGGAGGACCGGATCTACAAAGGTTGTATTTCCGTATTCTTGTAGTTAAGTGTTAACTAGTTTTCTTTGTCGCCTAAAATTCTAGCCAACGATCCGTATCTAGGGTTTCTCGGCACCGTAAAATTTGAAATTGGCATGGTTGATGCCTTGTGAGACCTCTTGAGAGTGCCTAGGAACCCTTCAACTACAATATACATCCTATGTACAGTAATGGCCTCTAGGGAATACATATAACTAACATCAAGGGCCCAGCAATCTTTCTAAAGTCCTTGATGAACCGTCTATAGAAACCGGCATGGCCAAGGAAGGCTCGGATGTTTCGGACGCATCTGGGAGGAGGGAGATTGGAAATGACCTTAATCTTCTCTTTGTCAACCTCTATGCCATTTTGTGAAATGATATGTCCTAAGACAATACCTTCGCGCACCATGAAGTGGCACTTCTCCCAATTCAAAGTGAGGTTCTTATCCTTACATCGGGTATGGACATCGTCAAGATGCAGCAAACACTCGTTAAAGGAATCACGGAAGATGGAGAAATCGTCCATGAAGATCTCCAGGAATTTTTCCACCATGTCTGAGAAGATTCCCATCATACATCGCTGGAAGGTAGTGGGCGCATTGCATAACCCAAAGGGCATACGACGATATGCAAACGTGCTGAAAGGACAAGTGAATGTGGTCTTGTCCTGGTCTTTTTCGGTGATGGGAATTTGATTATAGCCGGAGCTGCCATCAAGAAAGCAGTAGTACTCGTGTTCGGCCAATCGTTCAAGCATTTTGTCAATGAAAGGTAGCGGAATGTGGTCTTTCCATGTTGCGGCATTGAGTTTTCTGTAATCAATGCATACTCGCCACCCAGTTTGGGTGCGTGTAGGGATTAACTCGTTCGCCTCGTTAGTGATGACCGTTATACCTGATTTCTTAGGGACAAAGTGAATGGGGCTAACCAACTGGCTATTAGAGATAGGGTAAATGATACCACTATCCAGACATTTTCCGATCTCCTTCTTCACAGCCTCCTTCATGACTGGGTTGAGACTTCTTTGTGGATCCCTGGCTGGTTTGGCATCATCCATCAGATGAATGTGATGTTCAATGATCAGGGGACTAATCCCCTTGATGTCCTCCATGGACCAGCCAAAAGCTTGCCTATTGTTGTGTAAGACTGCAAGAAGGGCTCTCTCTTGCTCGGGAGCTAGAGAAGCCGAGATGATAACAGGGAGGGTCTCGTTCTCACCAAAGTAAGCGTACTAAAGGTGAGACGGCAAAGGCTTGAGTTCTAGCGTTGGAGTTGAAACGATGGAAGGCAAGATTGGTGAAGAGGTCTCGAACTCAAAGGACTCCAGCAAAGGTTCAAAACGAGTGTAAGCGACCGAGTTGGATGGTTCAGGTAACTCATCCGGAAATTCGATGGATTCAAACTAGGGTGGTGAGTGGCTAAGATCGTTCGAGAAAGTGAAACACTCGTAGTCATTGTCGGGCGCAGAAACAGCAGCAGGTTCGAAGAGGAACGCACTAGTGGCGTTAAGGTTATCGTGATCGAACAAAAACTCCTCGAATTCGCACTCTTCTGGGGTGATCTCCTGGATCGAGAAAACGTCTAGTATATGAGCATTAGGTTCGGTAGGCTGATTCCCCAACCTAAAAATGTTGACTTCAATCGTCATATTTCCAAAAGACAGGTTCATCGAACCATTGCGACAATTGATCACAGCATTTGAGGTTGCAAGGAATGGGCGACCGAGTATCACCGGAATTTGATTCCGGGGGTTAGCTACAGGCTGTGTGTCTAATACAATGAAGTCAACAGGGAACATGAAGTATCCAACCTTGATTAACACATCCTCTAGCTCACCCCTAGGATGGGTGATCGATCGGTCGGCCATTTAGAAAGCGCAGTGTGTGGGTTTCAGCTCTCCTACACCTAGTTGCTCATATACTGAGTACGGAAGCAGGTTAACACTGGCACCAACATCTAATAGTGCGCGGTTGATGTTCTTATCCACAATGGTAATAGAAATCGTAGGACAGCCATAGTCCTTCCGTTTTTGTGGTAAAGATTGGGTAAGAGCATCACTCACAGCACTAGCCAAGAAAACTTTCTTGGGTACCTGAGACTTCCTCTTTTTCGTGCATAAGTCCATTAAGATTTTTGCGTAGGACGGGATTTGTTGGACAGCATCTAAAAGGGGAATGTTTATGTTAACCTGCTTAAACAACTCCAGAAGCTTCTCCATTTGTGGATTTTGTTTATTGGACCTCAACCGATTTGGAAATGGAACGTTTTTAAAATTGGTTGAGTCCATTGCTGGAGGAGGAGATTGTGGAGTTGGAACGGATCCCAGAACTGTTGTTTTCGTGGAGTAAGAATTGGGTCCGTTTAGAGCAGAAGAAGAGGAAGAAGAGCCTTTTGAAGAATGGAGAATAGGCTCAGAAGACGAAGAAGCAGGAGAAGGAGAAGAAGAAGCAGCGGCCGGGGTGTCATCGTTGATCCGTGTGCCAATGTTGTTTTATAGCATCCTTCCCGGTCTCAATATGGTCACGGCACTCACATTATGGTTCTGTTGTTCAAAAGCAACATGTACATTATGTGGGTGACCGGGATTAGGGAGTGGCTGGGACGGGAGCTTCTCCTTCTCTCACTCGCTTAAGGCCGCATTCAACTGTGCAATCTGGGCCTCGATGGTCTTGATGCTTTGCCCATGAGCGGCAGTGTGTTGCACTAAGGACTGAATGGAAGACTGGATGTTGGCGGTGGACTGTGTCGATTGTTTAACAAACGCCTCCAGACTTCGTTCTAGCGAGGAAACATTATCGTTGTTTGACGGAACAAAGTTTTTTTGAGGAAAAGAATTGTTGGGTACAAAGTTGTTCGTCTGATTTTGAAAAGGTTGGGGTTGGAAGGGCTGCTGAAATTGATGTTGAGTTTGTTGTTGCGCCTGTTGTTGCGGAGGAGGAGGACTTTGGAAATTGTTGCCTTGGAATTGATGCTGATTTTGATTCCAGGCGAAATTGGGGTGGTTCCTCCAACCGGGATTGTAGGTTGAAGAGTATGGATCATTCCTCGGGCTTTGCTGAAATGCAGCATTAACCTGATCCTGTCCTTGCGATGGTGGATTGTAAGGACACTCTTCGGTCAAGTGAGAAGGATCGGAACAACAAGCACAAATGGTACGAAGGGGAAGAACAGGGGCAGGAGATGAGAATTTGCTCTCTATCGCTTCATGTTTTCTCGTTATTGCAGCCATTTCAGCTTTCATCGCAATAGAGACATCGAGTTGGTGAATTCCTACCCTAGACTGACCGGTAGAAAAAGAGGTAGAAGAAGTAGAAGTCGGTCTGGTGCTCTCCCATTGTAGCGTTTGTTCCGCAAGTTCGTCGAAGAATTGCCACGCTTCCTCGTCAGATTTTGATAGGAAGTGGCCCTGCCAAATGGTTTCCAACAACTGCTTGGTTGCTGGGTTCAGGCCCTCGTATAAGGTTTTGCAAAGTTGCCATTTCTCAATACCGTGGTGAGGGCACTGAGCAAGAAGGTCTTTATACCGGTCAAAACACTTCCAGAAGGGTTCAGTAGGAATCTGGGAGAATTGGTTGATTTCGTTACGGATCCTCGCGGTTTTATAGAATTTTTTGAGAAACGCTTTAACAAACTCATCCCAACTGGTTATGGAGTGGGAAGCGGTGCTATACAGCCATTTTTCAGCAAGATCGCATAAAGTGAATGGAATGACCCGTAGCCGTATAGCATCGTCCGACAGCTGGGTGGTTTTCATCATGGCACAAACGTTTTGAAATTTGTTGATGAAGATATAGGCATCTTCAGATTCAAGCCCATGAAATTTCGGGAGCATGTTAATGAAGTGGGGCTTAATTTTAAAGTTATCCCCATTGGCCGGTGGAAGAGAAAGACAGGTGGGAAGTGCAGAACGGGTGGGATAGAAACGATCCTGGAGCGCGATTCGCTGCGGCGCTACAACAGGCGGTGGTGGTGGGTGATTTGCCTCCATAGGAGGTGGAGTCACTCCCGGGGAAGTCAAAGAGATGTTTGGATTAAATCCTGACATCGCGGAAGAAGAGGTTGGTGAAGGTGAAGGTGACGATGTATGAACATAATTCCGGTCAATGTCGGAGTTGGCCGGCAAAGGTAAGGGTGAAAGAGGCGTGGACGGAGTTTCGACGTCTGAGTCGATCGCGTAGTCGGTAGCGACTAACGTAACGCGGACTAAACGGGCGCTAGCGTCCCGAGTCCAAGCAAACATACACTAAACGAGTTTAGTATAGTCAAAGCGAAGAAGGTGAGGGTAAGAAAACGTCAATGGAGAAATACGATGGGTGGTGGGTGAAAAAAATGGGATTTTGGTGACAAAGGGAAAGTTTTTATAAAAGTTTTTGTTTTTTTTCCTTTTTTCTTTTTCTTTTTTTAGAAAGAGCTTTACAGAAATATGTACGGATTTACGGCTTTAAGCAATCACAAACAAGATATGCACAATCACACCAAGATCTAGGGTCACCTAGGTCAGCTAGACAGCTCCTAACTGTTCCAAAGGGCTATAAATAGGACCTCAAACCGCCTCTTCTCCGCCAATTGCGGCCAGGTAAGTGCCAGGTAAGTGGGAGGCTCCCCACTACGTAATTAGTGGTCCTAATTAAGTAACCACTTGCCTTCGACACACTTCCCTAGGCACCGCAAAGTCAGGATAGGATAAACGGCCGATGCCTGTAACTAGTCCTCTGTCCTATTGAGCGCAAAGTCCTTACGGCTGAGTCTAGTATTTTTTAATTAACAGTGGTCAATGCATATGCTTTTTGTGATTTCTGGGGTCCTGGGAAGGGTGATGAAATCCCCACCCAATCTGAATTGGTTTCAAGCCCCTTAAAGTCCGTATTAATGAATGCAAAGCAGTAACAAATCAACTACAATCAATTTTTATTTTTTTTAGCACGGCGCAAAGAATCCTGCACAAAAACAATTTATTGGAAGGGGGAAGAGAATTTGTGCCAAGAATCCTGCAGAAAACACAGTTCATTGGAGTTCAGAGGAGTGGAGGAGAGGAGAGAGAGTTACCCAAAATTTGGGCCACTGAAGCCAACAAATGGCCGCGATTCCGCGGCCAAACACGTTCTCGGGCCACGGTTCCGCGGCTAAGTGGAGGGATTGGGCTTCCAAAATTTTTGGGTGTGCTGGCCTGGAAGTCCTCTGTTTGTCTGGATTTGCTGAATCTTGATTTGCTAACTGTATCTGCTCCAGATTTTTACAATAGACCGTTTGCTTCGTCTTGATCCGTCGCGGTGCAGCCGCGAGATGTGGGTCTAACTTCCCACGTCTTTGGCACTGAACTCGAACTTCGTATTATCCTGCACACTTGCACAAAAACTAATCAAAAATAACAAGATGGTTTTTTACAATGTATATTTTTTTGTTTTGTTTTTCGGTTATATTTATATTCACAAATTAACCCGAAATTACACAAAGAAATAAACTACCGTCTCCCCGGCAACGGCGCCATTTGATTGTTGGAGTTTCTGCGTGTTCAAGTTTAGTTAATTACCGCAATCAAGACGGTTTCGCTTGTAGCTAGCCAGTTGAATACGGGTCATCCGCAGGGAAATGAGAATCTTTTTCTATGTGCTTTAATGAGTTAAGTTTAAATGTCCAGATTTGATTGTGATTAACTATGTGCTAAAATGATATGTAAAGAGAGCTTGTTAGGGTTAGGATTAGGTTAGTTCGAGTTAGGAGTAGCTCACTTCTTTCGTTGCCACTCTTAATGTCGGTGTTACGGTAATCGGCAACAACGGGGATTAGCACGACTAGGAAGGAACTTGCGAGTATAAGCTAGACTTTCCAACGCATAGTTCTTCCTTTTGGTGCTTGTCCATCCGTTCTTGGCTCTTATCCTTAACCTCCGGTTAATTTAACCACAACCGGTCTCACTACGGAATCACCGCTATCATGTAGGATAGGGTGCCGTAGGGAGCGGATTGTGGTTCAATTAACGGGGGTCCGATTTAAGATGTTGGGCAAGGAAAGAGTGAGAGAGATTTCCTTCTCTCAAATTTCCCTTATCCTACCCTAACAAGTATGGAAACTACTCACACATCATAACAAAAAGAAAATAAAACAAAAAGAGGAAGGTAGAAAGAAAGAGGTTAGAAGATTACAACTAGCTATTTGCGACCTCACCTCGGCAAGGATCAAGCGTAAGCATCATGGTTGTTTAAGGATAAAGGAAAAGAGAACAAGAAAGAAACAAACACAAATAACAACAACTAATTTAGCAAATGAAAAATTACGAGAAATAATAGTTAACAAAATAAAAAGACAAGCATGGTAAGAACAAGAACTCCTTTATTCATTCTTCACTCACAAAAGCTCACTACAAGTTTTTAATGGTGAAGAGATGATAGGAGGAAGAAGAACAATACATGTATTGTAAAATTCTAAATACAAGATTATGGACCCTTGGCTTTAGCAAGTTCCGGACTATTTATAGGCAGGGAACTGGAAATCTAGGGTAACAATCTGCCTCTTCATAAAAAGACCAAAATAACCCTAAAAAATCATCAGCTGAGGAGGCCGTACGGCCGCGGTTCCGCGGCCTAAGCCTGCTAATGCCGCGGAACCGCGGCACTTTAGAGGACTTTGTTCTTCATTTTTGGTGTCTTTTCCTGTTTTGTAGTTCCCTTTAGTCTGGTATATGATTTTTCTCAGAATTTCTTCACGATTTTTCCAGAATTTCTGTTGATCAAAAGGTGATTGGATATGGATCTTTTTGTCATGATTTTCTTGAGCTCCGCATAGATTTCTTGGACTTGGTGTTGCCATTGTCCTTTGTGCATGAAGATGACAATTGATTTGACATTTTGTCTCTCAAACTGGTGTGCGGCAACATACGGATAGAGAGCGGAGACCCGTGTTTTATCTGTGGTTGGCAGGAATTCTGATTTTGTCGTGCTCTTCCATGAATTTCATCGTTTAGAGCCGAGAATCTGTATCCTGTAATTGACTAGCAAACACGGCTCAAGAGTACCTACCGATAAGCAATATGATAAAAATTGGACGGTAAAAAAATGCAAAAATCTAATATGAACGGTTGCATTTTATCACGCCTTGAGCGAATATTATATATTGATATATATACTAGTAGATGTTGTATATGTTTTACACCCGCGCTAGTCCATTCCCCGCTCTGTCGTTAGTTAAGTAACCTAACGGGTGATGACGGGACCCAGTGGCGAATGCGGGTGGCATATACGTACATTATTATTTTCGTTCTTTGTGGTGTGATCAATTGATGCGATTGCATTGATTCGAATCAATGCAAGCTAAACAAACCTATTCTGATTTTGTTGGAACATTTTTCAAAAAGCTGTTATTGCAAGGACACTCTCTTTTGTTTTGCATAGTGGTATTCGGTTATGAATATCCAGCACCTTAGTCGACGAGGCAAGGGCCGAGATCCCTTCACCGGGAGTGATCTCTTGGATAAAAGTTTGCGTCAAGGCAATAACTTCACTATAGTCGATTACTTTTGCTTTGCATCGTGGTATTCAGTTGGAATATCCTGCACGTCATTCTACGGGGAAAGAGCCGAGATCCCTTCACCGGGAGTGACCTCTTTAGCAAAGGTTTTCGCCACTATATTTTTATAAAAGGTTATCCAGTTCCTTCAACGATATCAAGTTCATTACGGTAAAAGGTTTTTCGCCAAAAAACCAACCGTAGCCCTCCGTCATTTCAGATTAGTATTGCTTAGTATTCATGCTACGTATGTCGTGCTCAGCCGAGGCATAGTGTGCGGTAACTCTGTAATGCTTTTCTGTCTTATGGATATGCGATTAAGTTGGACAGTCGTACGGTCATTTTGGCTCAGTCAAGGACTCGTGCAGGTGGGTCTAATGCAATCAAGATAATGACGGGTTGAACTTGGCTAGGATCCTTTAATATGTTGGCTCAGTCAAGGTCACTTGGGTCCTAGGGGTAAAAACATACATCGGGAGTTTCCAAAGAAACTGAAACTTGCCAGGCATGCGCATACCTTCTGGAGTGTGATAACGTGAGTGGATTCCATCACGTTATCATGCGATGGTAGTTAGATCCCGATTCCCACTGATGAGTTAGTTTACTCCTCGGGTGATCCTGACTAATTCTTCTTTCAGGTTTGAGGATACGATGGGATTTTCCTGATTAGATAAAGTGATAAACATTCTGATCTAGGTTAGAGTGCACGCAGAGTGTTTCTTTTCTCTCCCGCTTTGGTCGTGACCATGGCCCGACCCTTGACTATGACTCAGTGACCAAGTTGACCGAACCTTCTTAAAACACTGGCTTTTGGATTGTCAGAGTTGCATACCTCATTGCCACTACTACTTTTTCCAGAACACCCCGTATTACTACAAACATCCACTTCCATTGGATAAAGCCATCGTATGGTTATATACGAACTCGAAGGAACTTATTCCAGATTCGAGGCTGGTTTCCGGTTCTAGAGAAAACGAATAGGACTATTCAGTTGTTTTTCTTTTTACCTTCTCTCAGATTGCGAGTGCTCTTTGGAATAGGACAGTACACCTATTACGCTTATTGGATAGTCTTCTTCCAAAGGCAGGTGTCGAACGGTGGGGAATGAAGAAAACCAATTAGCCTAACGATGGTGTGCAGAAGGTATTAACTAAAGACAAATAAAGGGATTAATAAGAGGGCAAAGTAAAATACGACTGCTATTCACGATCAAAACCAAGTATTTCATCGCCACTCCTACTTCACCTTTGTATTTCTCCAGAACACTCTGTATCTCTATGAAGATCCACAGTTATTTGGATACTCCATCGTATGGTTATATACGAACTCGAAAGGAACTTGTTCCAGTTCGGGGATGGATTCTGGTTCAGGAGAAATATGAATAAAGTTTATTCAGTTGTCTTTTATCTTTACCTTCTCTCGCGTTGCGAGTGCTCTTAGGATTAGGACAGTACACCTATTACACTTATTTGATAGTCTTCTTCCAAACCATAGGCTGGTGCCGAATGGTAGGGAAGAAAGAAAAACATTTAGCCTAACGATTGTGTACAGAAGGTAACGACTAAAGACATATAAAGAGATTTGGAGAGATGACAAAGAAATATACGGTTACAGTTGTGAATCTTGATAATGGAAGAGGCATTGCTCGGAATACCCGGATACCCCTACGAAACATTTCCATGTTTCAGTTTCACTATGCATTGTTAATAGAAAACTGATTTTCCAATTAGACACTTGCTCTAGGGTATGTATTTACCAGGTATGATTCTCACATCTGTATGGTTTTACAGATGATGAGTGGGTGTAAGTTATTGGGAATTAGGTGATCATCCTCATTACATCGGGATTCTTATAATTGTTGATTTTTGAGGGAATCACCTGGGTTGTTTGCCGGACGGCAAATATTTGGTTTTGAATATCCGTTGTTATGCACCAATTTCAAATTGATATATCTGTACGTTCATTTTTATGAAGTGAGATATAACTTTTTGAAATTATGTCCATGACATTTAGCTATATATCAGTGGATGGTTAGGTAAGGAGCATTAAACAACGGTGTAATTCTTCTTAACCATAAATACAGTTTTGAACCTACGACACACAGGGATTGAGTTATTAGTCTCAGGGGAATTATACTCTATCCGTATATTGCCGCACACCAGTTTGAGAGACAAAATGTCAAATCAATTGTCATCTTCATGCATAAAGCACAATGGCAACACCAAGTCCAAGAAATCTACGCGGAGCTCAAGAAAATCAAGACAAAAAGATCCATATCCAATCACCTTTTGATCAACAGAAATTCTGGAAAAATCGTGAAGAAATTCTGAGAAAAATCATATACCAGACTAAAGGGAACTACAAAACAGGAAAAGACACCAAAAATGAAGAACCAAGTCCTCTAAAGTGCCGCGGTTCCGTGGCATTAGCAGGCTTAGGCCGCGGAACCGCGGCCGTACGGCCTCCTCAGCTGATGATTTTTAGGGTTATTTTGGTCTTTTTTTGAAGAGGCAGATTGTTGCCCTAGATTTCCAGTTCCCTGCCTATAAATAGTCCAGAACTTGCCAAAGCCAAGCGTCCATAATCTTGTATTTAGAATTTTAGAATACATGTATTGTTCTTCTTCCTCCTCTCATCTCTTCTCCATTAAAAACTTGTAGTGAGCTTTTGTGATTGAAGAATGAATAAAGGAGTTTTTGTTCTTACCATGCTTGTCTTTTTATTTTGTTAACTATTATTGCTTTTAATTTTTCATTTGCTAAATTAGTTGTTGTTATTTGTGTTTGTTTCTTTCTTGTTCTCTTTTCCTTTATCCTTAAACAACCATGATGCTTACGCTTGATCCTTGCCGAGGTGAGGTCGCAAATAGCTAGCTGTAATCTTCTAACCTCTTTCTTTCTACCTTCCTCTTTTTGTTTTATTTTCTTTTTGTTATGATGTGTGAGTAGTTTCCATACTTGTTAGGGTAGGATAAGGGAAGTTTAAGAGAAGGAAATCTCTCTCACTCTTTCCTTACCCAACATCTTAAATCGGACTCCCGTTAATTGAACCACAATCCGCTCCCTACGGCACCTTATCCTACATAATAGCGGTGATTCCGTAGTGAGACCGGTTGTGGTTAAATTAACCGGAGGTTAAGGATAAGAGCCAAGAACGGACGGACAAGCACCAAAAGGAAGAACTATGCGTTGGAAAGCCTAGCTTATACTCGCAAGTTCCTTCATAGTCGTGCTAATCCCCGTTGTTTCCGATTACCGTAACACAGACATTAAGAGTGGCAACGAAAGTAGTGAGCGACTCCTAACTCAAACTAACCTAATCTTAACCCTAACAAGCTCTCTTTACATATCATTTTAGCACATAGTTAATCACAAACAAATCTGGACATTTGGACTTAACTCGTTAAAGCACATAGAAAAAGATTCCCATCTCCCTACGGAAGACCCGTACTCAACCGGCTAGCTACAAGAGAAGCCGTATTGATTGCGGTAATTAACTAAACTTGAACACGCAGAAACTCCAACAATCAGCAACATCACAGAAATGTAATAAGCATCACAGAACAATACAGATATCTGGGATCCCCGGGTTTCATAAAGCCACTACTGAAACCCGACGTTCCCCTGGTCGTGTGGATAGCCTGCGCAACGAAATCCTAGACCCCTACGGGCACGGCAAGTTACCCGCCAAAACCTGAAGCGAGGAAGCCCCTTTCAGCAACGTAAATGGACCACCCAGAATTTCACGGAATCCGGTAACTTGGGCACCCCTCCTTGGGTCAACCTATACCCACTACGAGTGCGGCGAATAGCCCACCAATTCTAGAGTAAAGCCCTCTCCATCTCAAAGCCATGAGATGCGGGCTTGTTGCCCTCTAGAACCCGGCTATCCGTGCACCCCACTGCGGGGCAATCCTAGTACAGAAAGTAAAATATACATACAATGGGTACATCGACCTCAGCCCGGTCGTGCCGCAAAAGAATAATATACAAACAGGCAGTGACGGCAGTTCACATGTCGGACGCTCTCCCCGCAATATCAAATGTACATAATAATACCAAAACTGTACTAACTTTGCATCCAGGCTATCCACAACGTCAAATCCGCAGCATCACAGCATAACACAGAACATCAACGTGAATGTCACGTTCGCAAATCCGTCTAAAAGGGTTATAGCAATTAGACAGGATTTACCGATCAAATGACATTCACGGTCGCAGATATAATATAAATACTGTGAACTAGCATGTTTAAAATTTTCGATCGACTAAATTTCCCGAAGTGGGCCCCAAGCACAACTGTAGCACTCAAAATAATCTGGGCCCAAAATAAAATTACCAGAAACCCCATTTCAAACTCAGGAACCTATTGAAGAAATTTGGTGCAGTGATTCCTCTTTACTGCGGCGGAACCGCGGCCAAAGCAGGGATACGGCCGCGGTTCCGTGGCTAAACAGGAACATCACTTCACCAAATTTTCTCAGATTTCATAGATGACCCTGCCTGTATTTCTGCAATGCACCAAAAAAAATTTTGACAACTAAAAAATTTGGACAGAAACTGTCAAGTTAGAAATGCAGTTTTTTAAATTTTCATCCGATCAAAGTTCTAAAAAAGGCTAGAGCAAGCTAGTAAAGGTTAATGGCGTGGCTCTGATACCATGTAAGTGCCACGGCAGGGCCCTGGCCGTCTGTCCGAGGCCGAAATGTAGAAACAAAAACTTTTCTAAAACTAGAAACCGGCGCTACCGCGGACTATGAACCCGAATCGGACCATTAACCGACTACTAGCTAACTAGAGAAAGGGTAGAGAGCTATACCGAGCGATCCGTGTCCTTCGGTCTTCGGCCACCATCCTGATCTCCACGCGACATCTCCGATCTCGATCTCCTCGTCGAAAAGGGCACCACATCACCAAGTCTTTTTACGGGCTCTCACCTCTGAACCGAGGCAACTCGAACAAGAAGTTGGCAAGCCGACGTGTCCAAGATTGCCTTAGACTGAGTGTTGAACGGTTTGTCTCAAGGGGTTAATGGAAGTTGCCATAATGGAGATGGAGGAATGAACTTTTGAGATGAGCTTTTGAAGTGGAGCTATGGTATTTTATGTGAGCCAATGAGATACAAATCCCTCTCCAAAATTTTGGACAGCCCCCCAGTAGTGGCCGGCCATGTAGAGAGAGGGTGGAGGTCAATAATGCAAGAGAGAAAAATGAGTGATCATCATTAAACATGTCACACCAAAGTCCTCTTCAATCCCTTCACTATCAAGCAAGTAATGATGAACAAAGGAAGTCAAAGTCAATCTAGAACCATCATGAAGCAACCACTTATAAAAAACACCCTCCACTTTGCTAATTTATACATTTGCAAATAAGCCCCTCCCATCAAAGGAATTTCAGCCAAGAAGGAACAAAGGAAAAATGGCCGAAACGGAATGCAAACTGGCAACTTCAAAAGTGATCCGGTAATAAATTACAGGAAAACCTCGCGACCGTATATACATACCCGCATTTGTATGCCGACCGAATACAAATGCAATGAGACAAAATCTACACTGTACAATACAAGGATCCGGCTTAAACCAAAGCCCGCTAGTATTATCCGTCAGATCATGATCCGCGCAATACCGCATGTATAAGATCGAACCATGCCATATATCCATGTGGCTCGGGACTGTACCCAACTAAAACCTGTTTGCATGACTCCTTTGAGCCGTGGTAGGGTAGTAATCAAAGTACAGTGGGAACTCACACGAGACAAATGACGATCTCAGGTCGATGAACTAACCTGTACACATGTCACCAGGGAACTGCTATCTGACGTCTGGTATAATACCAACTAGCATGTCCCTGGCGAGTCATGTCCGGTGTACTCATAACCCAATGAGCATCTGTATACATCTTAGGTGAACCAACTGACACCAGTGGCTTGTGAGACCGGCCACCGCCCCTCGTCGGGGTCTCGACTGTATACACTAGTCTACTCTGGAGTATCGATGCCCTGTCTCGAAAACTCCCACGACTAGGGACCTTTTAAGGATGTGCTTATAGACCCCAGCTCCCACGTATATGATCGCCATCATACTGCTGGCCGTCAAGCATGAATCCAAAGGGCTCTATCAACGCGCAATAGTGACCTGTAAGGTCACCTAAAGCAGTACACGATGATAAAGATAAACCAGATAGCATACTATCATCTTGAGTAAGACTGTCCTACCGGTATAGGTCCTCCCTCAATCATTGCAATCACGTGCCTGCGATCCAATAATTGACTCTGAGGGCATTATATACAACAGTTTCTTCTTAAAGATCCATTTGCTCCCAATGTGTTTTACCACTTCAGCAGCGACTTCCAGAGTCCATACTTTGTTGGTGTAAATGGATTCCATCTCAGATCGTATTGCATCCAGCCATTTCACAGAGTCACCACTCGTGATGGCCTGGTCGAAACTAGTTGGGTCATCATCTTCCATGATGCAATTCTCGCTCCCACCAATAATAAGAAAGCCGTAGTATCTCTATGGTGGATGAGGAACACTACTAGATCGGAGGAGTGGCTGAGGTTCGTTGGGAACTATCAAATCCTCTGGTTCCACTAAATGTTCAGTTGTAGTTTGTTCTCCTGGAACTTCTTCCAGCTCTACCTCTTTGCCACTAATTTCTTTTACAAGAAATTCCTTTTCTAAAAAGGTGGCGTATTGAGAGACAAACACATTTTGTTCCTCAGCATGGTTGAAAATATAGCCTTGTGAATTCTTTGGATATCCAAGAAACTTGCAAAGAGTTGATCGTGCCTCGAGTTTGTCCGGATTTTTCTATTTGACATAGGCCGGACAACCCATATCTTAACACGTTTAAGATATGGTCTCTTCCCACTCCATATCTCATATGGTGTGGTAGGTGCAGATTTAAATGGAACTTGATTCAATAAGTATGCTGCTGTCTTAAGCGCATAACCCCAAAAGGAAATAAGCAACTCAGTAGTCCTCATCATAGAGCGCACCATATCTAATAGGGTGTGATTCATCCGTTCCGATACACCGTTGTGCTGTGGTGTATATGGAGGAGTAAGCTGAGAGAGAATCCCATTCTCTTTTAGATAGTCCAGGAACTCATTGCTCAAGTATTCTCCTCCTCGATCAAATCGAAGGATCTTAATACTTTTACCCGTTTAGTTCTCGACTTCGTGCTTATATTCTTTGAATTTCTCAAAAGCTTCAGACTTGTGTTTCAACAAGAACACGTATCCGTATCTTGAGAGATCATCAGTGAATGTAATGAATTACTAGGAACTATTCCTGGCATTATAGACATGGGACCGCATACATTACTATGTATCAGTCCGAAGAGTTCCGTAACTCTTTCTCCATATCCACTAAACGGAGTTTTGGTCATCTTTCCTTTGAGACATGACTAGCAAGTGTCATAGGATGAAAATTCGAACGGATTCAAATATCTATAATTATGTAACTTAGCTAGTCCTGTCGCATTGTTATGACCTAGTCTACAATGCCACAAGAAGGATTCGTTCATTTTTGAACTCTTCCTCTTGTGTGTGTTTTGTACATTAAGAACTGTAGTTTGATTTAGAACGTATATGCCATTATTTAACGAGCCTGATCCAATCAACTTTTGATTCAGGAAGATGTTCATAACATTATTCTGTAATACAAAATTATATCCTTCTTTACTCAATAAAGAAACTGATATAAGATTGCATATCAGGGTCGGAATGTAATAGGATTCATTCAGAATCAATGTATTACCATTTGGCAATACAAGATGATATTCACCAACTGGTTTGGCTGCAATATTTGCACCATTCCCTACTCTTATGGAAAGATCACCCATTCCCAGTTCCCTACCATTCCTTAGCCAATATAACATATTACATATATGGGATCCTAACCAGGTATCTAATACCCAGGACGTAGAATGAAGTGAGAAACAGTTCTCGATAACTAACACACATGAAGATGCATCAACATACTTATTCTTCGTTTGGGCGGCATGAGAATCCGGATATGTCCATATTGCCTGCTCAGTATAACAAGCGGGTTCAGTTAATACATCCATATTATTATCTTGATTAAGGACTGACATGGTCGCTACTTGGAGAGAGAGAGAGAAGAAAACACTTTAGCGTATGCTCTTATATGATTAGATTGGTTTTTATCTTATCTAATTAGGATGGCTCTCACTGTTTTTATCAAATCTTCTTTCAAACCCTAAAAGGTAAGACTAGCGGGGATTAATTACACCTTACAATTTCGCCAATCTTTTAGCCAGGCCAGTGTTGGTACTTTGAGGGAGGTTCCCCGTGCTTTTGCACGGACCTAATTAAAATAAATCTCGTTTTCCTAGGGGCGAAACCACGTTAACACCTTTCTAGACACCTACTAGATCGGCTGGTTGCCATATGTAAAACTCTCCCAGGAGTAACTCTTACTCGGAGTAGGTATCGGGATCCAACTATATCATAGAAGTTATGCAATCTCATTTCAAATTTCAACACTTGAAATTCACGATAATACTTTTTCCCGTAGCTTTCTATGACCTTGACAGAGGTCAACAAACCATAGTGCACTAGTCAAGTTCAACCCGCCATATCATGATTGAATCAAACCCACCCGCACGACCCTTGACAGAGGTCAACAAGGTCGTAAAACTACCCTAATCCAATCGCATCACATGATTTACAGATAAGCATTAATCAGCTATCGCACACTACGCCTTGACAGAGGTCAACAAACGCAGCACAAATACTAAATAATTCTTATCTGAAATGACGGAGGGCTACGACAGGTTTTTCATAAAACCATTTGTGTAATGAACTTGATATCGTTGTAGAAACAAGTGATTTTGAAAAGGACTGTTTTTGAGGCTTTTACTAATTTTTGCTAAAGGGGTCACTCCCGGTAAAGGGATCTCGGCTCTTTCCTTATCGAATGAGGTGCAGGATATCTCACAAATACCGCTATGCAAAGCAAGAACTATAGAAGCAATAAAAAACAAAACCAAGGGAGTTGTAGAATCTGCTAGTTTCGCTAAAGAGGTCACTCCCGGTGAAGGGATCTCGGCTCTTTTCTTATCGAATAAGGTGCTTGATATTCTACATGGAATACCGCTATGCATAGAAAAACCTAAAACTACCCTTTTTGAAAATTTGATTCTACAACATCTTTTAAGTTTATTTTCTTTCATTAATCTCATTAATGACGTCCCATCAATTTATGCTTCCTAAGCATCACAGAAGAAACGAAAATACAACGTACGCTTATGCCATCCGCATTCGCTAGAGTGTCCCGTTATGCACCATTAGCTTACATAACTAACGGCATACAAGGGCGGGACAAGCGCGGGTGCAAAACAGAAGCAACGTTTATTATATATTATATATACAATAATCAAGCATTCGTCTCACACATATAAAATGATCACATCACAGAATATTAGCAGCAGAATATAACATATGAAATATTGCATATACTAGGAATTCCGTGTTTTAAATTAAGCCAATATAAAATACGGATTCCACGGTCACGATGAATAGCCAAATCCACATCCCTAGACCCCTACGAGAGCAACAAGCAAACAATTCTAAAGTTAGGAGACCCGGACCGACTCCTCGAAATGGTCTCCCATAGGACCCTAAAATCCGGTTACTTGTGCTTCCCTCCTTGGGTCTATCCTAAGGAGGAAAAGTAAATAATATACAATGGTGACATCATCCTCAACCCGGAAGTGCCCCAATAAAAGAATATTATATACACATGAATTTTAGATGAATGAAAATAAAAAAACCCTCATCTCACATACAACCCCCGGCTATTCAAATCACGACGATCCAATATAATATATCACAGCAACACATAACTTCGCATGTCATAAACGTAAGTAAATATGCGTATCCCAATTATCGTTGACATATAGCAACGAAACCGGCGATACACCACATATTAAACTTACAGTCGCAGAAAAAAAATGAAAAACTACAACATTTGGAATCCACATTCACCTTAGACATCGTAAACCCGAAATATCACATACTTCGGATTTCATGCCTAAGTATATGAATTCCACATGTTGTATCACAATCAAAAAAGCTAGGTGAAGTTTGAACAATTCGATCGAATCAACTAATTCCCAAATTACCAAGAAAGCTCAACACTTGAGCACTTTTAGAAATACCCAGAACTGTTAGTTATATACATGCCCTAGAGGCCATTGTTGTACATATGATGTATATTATAGTGGATGCTTGGATATATATAGAGAGGACTTTCTTAATCGACATGATAGTATGCTATTTGGTTTCACTTTGTCTTAACATGGTGACTTGTATTAGTTTACTGTCTTGCTCTCATATGTTGATAAAGCCCTTAGGATATGTACTCGACTACTGGGACTATGATAAGATCATAGTAGTGGGGCCACGGTAGTCGACGAGTACATCCTACAACTGTTCCTAGTCGAGGGTGTATCGAGACAAGGCATCGATACACCAGAGTAGACTAGTGTATACGCATCTTGACCCATATGATGGGCGATGGATGATCCCATATCCATCGGTGTTTAACATCAAGGATGGTGTACGGGTGCTCAGTGGAGACCGGGTACACTGAACGGACTCGCCGAGAACTCCCAGATGGTATTATACCTCACGTCAGATGGCAGTTCTCCGGTGACACTGGTTCAGGTTAGTCTGTAGACCCGAGATCGTCATAGAGTCTTGTGTGATCCCCACTGTGCTTTGATTTCAACCTTACCACGTCCAAGAGAGCGTGCAAAACAGTGGCTTTTGGGTACAGTCCCGAATCATATGAAGGCAATGAGCGATAGGAGGGGATTCGTCTCTCCCGGTATAGGGAGTTGATGTTGTGATGTGTTCGATTGGCTATAACTGGAAGTCCCTGGCCAGGGCTGATATAGAGATTTAATGTAAGAGTTATCAGTAGTTTTCTCGACCCGTTATGAGCCTTACATCGACACGACTTATCGGTTACTGGGGTCTAACTTTTTACCACCCCTAGACTAGATATGCGACATATCAAATGAAGAGAACGGACTGTTTGGTAGTGTTACTGATTGAATTCACAGGAGAATGTACAGGCTTGCTTGTTGATCTTCTAAACATTCAATACCTTGGTAGCTGTTACGTTTAGCAGACCGCTTGCAGCTTGTGGGTGTTTGATATGATCATCACCTACTGCCGCCGTATTGACGATTCTTTAGAGTCCTATACAGAGCTTTCTTGACTCGGGCAAAACGGAATAGGAGCATATAAGTGATATGTGCGGGACCGAGAATAATACGATATGAGATACCGTATTCTATTCTCGCGATAAATGATATTGCCGGGTCATCGGATCAAGTGTTGATTCTATCAATCGCTACATGTTATATTAGTCGGTTATATGCGATATAGCCGGATTGTAGGATCAAGTGTTGATTTGATAATTTAATCTATAATTATATATGTGATATATTATATTACATTATCTAATATTAGCTCGCTTTATTGATTCATTTTCTCACAGGATAATACATTGATATATATGCGATATATGTTAATTGTATTATTTTCTTTTGTTACAAAAATATATTATATATGTGATATATAATATTGTAACAAGTCATGATTACAAATGCAACATGATTTGTGGAGATTAAACATGGTTAGGGTTTGATTTGGGTTAGCTTTTTCATGACGCTTCTAGAAGCTTTATGTTTTGTTTTAAGCAAAGATATTTTGTTGATATTTGTGAAGATATTTTCCTAACCCAACCCAAACCCTTTACCCTAGTTAAATCTCTACAATGATTAAGCTTGTGTTTACTTAACCATGGGTTGCAATTGTAATGAGAGCAATAATTCATAATTCATCACAAAAAGGAATTATTCATCTTCTTCTTCCTTGAGCTCTTCAAAAATGTTTACTAGATTTTTCTTTTGTGATGATATTGAGTAAGATTTTGAAAACAAATGAGAGCCAAATTCCTACTTAATCATCCTCATCTAATCTAGCTAATTAGATTAGGGTGTTCACTTCATTAATACTTGATTAGAGAAGTGAGAGCTTGAGTTAAAGATTCTTCAAGGTAGATCATCTTCGAAAAGGAAGACTTCAAGCAAGCATGGATCGTTCGGCTTGTGGAGTTTCTCTTGAGTCCGAGAGATCATGGATCGCGGCGAAGCGACTAATACTCGGAGCATATGAAGCGAAGGAGCGGACTACAAAGGTTGTAATCCCTCTATCTTAGATGTAAAGTTGTTTACATGTTTTGTTAACCCTAATTATCTAGCAAAGATCCTCCCTCTAGGTTATTCGGCACTTGAAAAATTTAAATTCGGCATGGTTAATACCTTGTAGACCCTTGTGAGAGTGCCCAATAACCATACAGTGGTATCAGAGCCAAGCTAGAGCATTAGGCGATGTGTAGACGAAGTTTAAAGTCCGATCGAACCCCAAAACGTCTTTTTTTAGATTCCTCTGTGGAAATTTTCTAAAAAGTTGATTTTTTCCGTATTAAAAATACTCAGAAAATTAAGCAGGGAATTATAAGGATTACTGTGAAATACGAACACCTAATACCCTCAAGTCGCCGTGGAACCGTGGCAGAAACAAGCTTTCCGCGGCGGTTCCACGGCCGTACTTAGGTATTAGGGACACGTATTTGTAGGTAATATCCGTAAGTACTACTACATGCTTCTGGGAATTTTTAATCTTACTTAAGTGTTGAGTTTTCTGGAGATCTTTTGTATTCGTTAATTCGATCGGAAAGTTTAACTTCGTTTAGTTTTTCGGATAATTTAGAACTTGTTAAAATGTTCGAACGGATATCCATAACTCACTTTTTCCTGACATGAATAACTTTCAAGTGTTGAATTTTTCTTGAGTTTGAATCTTTCGGAAAAACATGCAAGCATATCTGTGGTCCCTCTAGAAGAACGTCACCTTAACTCGATTATGTGACCGTCAAAACTGCCACTGAACCCTAGGGTTTGTGGTAGTTTAGCGTTGCCACATGTGAGGCGTTGGTTTGACCCTTCTACGGCTGGTTCATCGGGGCCGTGACATGTTTTGGGATTTTTGAACTCCGCTCAAGTGTTGAGCTATTTGGGAAATCTTCGGTGTTTGATTATTCGGTCGAAAAGTTTAACTTTGTCTATTTATCTGGAATGTGATACAATATGTGGAATTCATATAGTTTGGCATGAAATGCGAAATATGTGATATTTCGGATTTAAGATGTCTAGAGTGATTGTGGATTCCAAATGTTGTAGTTTTACACTATCTTTTCTGTGACCGTAAGCGTAGTATGTGGTGTATCACCGGCTTCGTTGCTATACATCAACGACAATCGGGATACGCATACTTGCTTACGTTGATGATATGTGATATCATGTGTTGCTGTGATATGTTATATTGGATCGTCGTGTTTTGAATAGCCGGGGTTTTATGTGAGATGAGAGTTTTTATATTCATTGATGTAAAATTCATTGTATGTAATATTCTTTTATTGGGGCACTTCCGGGTTGAGGTTGATGTCTCCATTGTATATTATTTACTTTTCCGCATTAGGTAGACCCAAGGAGGGGAGCACAAGTAACCAGGTTCTAGGGTCCACTGGGAGGACATCTCGAGGAGTCGAGACCGGGTCTCCTAACCCTAGAATTGCCAGTGTTGCTTGCCGCTCTCGTATGGGTCTAGGGATGTGGGTTTGGCTATTCATTGCGACCGTAGAATCCGTGTTTTATATTAAGCTCGATGTAAAACACGGACGTCCTAATATATCCAATATTTTATATGTTATCTTCTGCTGTAATGTTCTATGATGAGGTCATATTACTGCCTGAGACGAACGCTTATACTATATATATATGATGATATATAAATATTACTGCTTTCGTTTCTTCTGTGTTGGTTAGGAAGCATAAATGATGGGATTTATTAATGAGATTAATAAAAGAAAAGAATGCTAAAAGATGTTGTAGAATCAAAACTTTATTTTAAGGGTAGTTATAGTTTTACTTTGCATTGCGGTAAATATGATATACCCTGCACCTTATTCGATAAGGAAAGAGCCGAGATCACTTCACCTGGATCGACCTCTTTAGCAAAACTGGCAGATGCTACAAACTCGTGGTTTTGTTTTTTATTGCTTCTAGATAGTTCTTGGTTTGCATAGCGGTATATATGATATACCCTGCACCTTATTCGATGAGGAAAGAGCCGAGATCCCTTCACCGGGAGTGACCTCTTTAGCAAAACTAGAAAAGCTTAAAAAACACTTCTTTTCAAAATCACATGATTCTACGACAATATCAAGTTCATTACGCTCATGATTTTCTGAAAAACCTGCGTAGCCCTCCGACATTTCAGATAGATATTACTTAGTATTCGTGCTACGGTAGTTTGGCATTCGTCAAGGCATAGTGTACGGTAGCTATTTACTACTTATCTGCAGCATATGATGCGATTGGATTAGAGTATTCGTACGGCGTTGTTTGGCATTCGTCAAGGGTCATGCTGGTGGGTTTAATTCAATCAAGAAATGTGCGGGTTGAACTTGACTAGCGGACTATGGGTTGTTTGGCATTCGTCAAGGTCATAGCACGTTAGGGGTAAAAGCATTATCGGGAATTTCAAGTGTTGAAATTCGCAATGAGATTGCATACCTCCTATAAGATAGTTGGATCCCGATACCCACTGCGAGTAAGAGTTACTCTTGGGAGAATTTTACACAGGACAATTAATGGATCAAGTTGGTGTCTAGAAAGGTGTTAACGGGGTTATGCCTCTGGGAAAACGAGGTTTATTTTAATTAGGTCCGTGCGAAAGAACGGGGAACCTCCCTCAAAGTACCAACACTGATCTGGCTGAAAGATTGACGAAATTGTAGGTTGTAATTAATCCCGGCTGATCTTACCTTTTAGGGTTTGAAGGAAGATTTTATAAAAATAGTGGGAGACATCCTAATTAGATAAGATAATAACCAATCTAATCTTGCAAGAGCATCCGCTAAAGTGTTTTCTTCTCTCTCTCTCCAGGTAGCGACCATGTCAGACCTTAATCAAGATAATAATATGGATGTATTGCCTGAACCCGTTTGTTATACTGCGCAGGGGAACGTTGGTCCCGTTCTTTCTTATAAGTGTTATAATACTGAGCAGGGAATAGGAGAATATTTGGATTCTCACGCCGCCCAAACGAAGAACAAGCAAGCCGATACATATTCTTAGGGTGTGTTAGTTATTGAGAACTGTTTCTCAGTTCAGTCTACGTCCTGGGTATTAGATACCGGATCGAGATCCCACATATGTAATATGTTACGTGGGCTACGTAAAGGTAGAGAACTGGGAATGGGTGATCATTCCGTAAGAGTAGGGAATTGTGCAGATCTTGCAGCCAAGGCTGTTGGCGAATACCACCTTGTGTTACCAAAAGGTAATACATTGGTTCTGAACGAATGCTATTACATTGCGACCCTGATATGCAATCTTATATCAGTTTCTTTATTGAGCAATAAAGGATAGAATTTTGTAGTACAGGATAATGTTATGAACATATTCCTGAATCAAAAGTTGATAGGATCAGGATCGTTAAATAATAGCATATATGTTCTCAACCAAACAACAGTACTTAATGTACAAAACACACACAAGTGGAAGAGTTCAGAAATGAACGAATCCTACATATGGCATTGTAGACTTGGCCATATCAATACGACACGGATAGCTAAGTTACATAAGGATGGATATTTGTATACGTTCGATATAACATCGTATGAAACTTGCCATTCATGTCTCAATGGTAAAATGACCAAAATTCCGTTTAGTCGACACGGAGAAAGAGTTACGGAACTCTTAGGAGTGGTATATAGTGATGTATGCGGTCCCATGTCTACACATGCCAGGAACGGTTCTTCCTACTTCATTACATTCACTGATGATCCTTCAAGATACGGACATGTCTTCCTGTTGAAACACAAGTCTGAAGCTTTTGAGAAATTCAAAGAAAATAAGAACGAAGTAGAGAACCAAACGGGCAAAAGTATTAAGATCCTTCAATCCGATCGAGGAGGAGAATACTTAAGCAATGAGTTTCTAGACTATCTAAAAGAGAATGGGATTCTCTCTCAGCTTACTCCTCCTTATACACCACAGCACAACGGTGTATCGGAGCGGAGGAATCGCACACTATTAGATATGGTGCGCTCTATGATGAGCAATGCTGAGTTGCCAATTTCCTTTTGGGGGTATACGCTTGAGACTGCCATACACCTATTCGATATGGTTCCTACCAAATCAGTGCCTACCACTCCATATGAGATATGGAAAGGGAAGACACCATCTCTTAAGTATGTTAAGATATGGGGTTGTCCGGCCTATGTCAAAAGGCACAATCCGGACAAACTCGAGGCAAGGTCTGCCATATGCAAGTTTGTAGGATATCCCAAAAACTCACAAGGGTATATCTTCTGCCACCCTGAGGAACAAAAAGTGTTTGTTTCTCGTCATGCCACATTCTTAGAAAAGGGTTTTCTAAGAAAAGAAATTAGTGGCAATGAGGTAGAACTGGAAGATGTTAGTTATATATATGCCCAAGAGGCCATTGTTGTACATATGATGTATATTATAATGGATGCTTGGATATATATAGAGAGAGAACTTTCTTGCTCGTCATGATAGTATGCTATTTGGTTTCACTTTATCTTAACATGTTGACTTATATTAGTTTACTGTCTTGCTCTCACATGTTGATAAAGCCGTTAAGATATGTACTCGACTACTGGGACTATGATGAGATCATACTAGTAGGGCCTGGGTAGTTGTCGAGTACATCCTATAACTGTTCCTAGTTGAGGGTGTATCGAGACAGGGCATCGATGCACCAAAGTAGACTAGCGTGTATGCATCTTGACCCATATGATGGGCGATGGATGATCCCATATCCATCGGTGTTTGACATCAAGGATGGTGTACGGGTGCTCAGTGGAGACTGGGTACAATGGACGGACTCGCCGAGAACTCCCAGATGGTATTATACCTCACATCAGATGGCAGTTCTCCGGTGACACTGGTACAGGTTAGTCTGTAGACCCGAGATCGTCATAGATTCTTGTGTGATTCCTACCGTGCTTTGATTTCCACCTTACCACATCTAAGAAGGCATGCAAAACGGTGGTTTTTGGGTACAGTCCCGAATCACATGGAGACAATGAGCGATAGGAGGGGATTCGCCTCTCCCGGTATAAGGAGTTGATGTTGTGCTGTGTTCGATTGGCTATAACTGGAAGTCCCTGACCAGGGCTGATATAGAGTGCTACTGGTAAGTGTTATCAGTAGTTTCTCGACCTATTATGAGCCTCACATCGACACGACTTATCGGTTACTGGGGTCTGACGTTTACCACCCCTAGACTAGATATGCGACATATCAAATGAAGAGACTAGACTGTACGGCAGTGTTACTGATTGGATTCATAGGAGAATGTACAGGCTTGCTTGTTGATCTTCTGATAGCTCAATAACTGGGTGGATGTTACGTTTAGCTGACCGCTTGCAGCTTGTGGGTGTTTGATATGATCAACACCTGCTACCGGCGCATTGACGATTCTTTAGAGTCCTACATAGAGCTTTCTTGACTCAGGCAAAACGGAGTAGGAGCACATATGTGATATGTACGGGACCGAGAATAATACGATATGAGATACCGTATTCTATTCTCGTGATATACGATATCGGCCGGGTTTATGTGATATATCCGGGTAATCAGATCAAGTGTTGATTCGATGAATCAGTACATGTTAGTCGGTTATATTCGATATAACCGGATTGTCGGATCAAGTGTTGATTCGATAATTTGATGTATAATTATATATGTGATATATTACATTACATTATCTAATATTGGCTCGCTTTATTATTTCATTTTCTCACCAGATAATACATTGATCTATCTGTCATATATGTTAATTGTATTATTTTCTTTTGTTACAAAAATATATTATATATGTGATATATAATATTGTAACAAGTTATGTTTACAAATGCAACATGATTAGTGGAGATTAAACATGGTTAGGGTTTGATTTAGGATAGTCTTTTCTTGAAGATTCTAGAAGCTTTTGTTTTGTTTCTTGCTTAGATATTTTGTTTAGATATTTTGCTTTGATATTTCTAACCCAACCCAAACCATTAACCCTAGTAAACTCTCTAAATGAGTTAATGATTCATATTATTAACTCAAGGTTCATTTGTAAGAAAAGTAATATTTCATTGTTCATCACAAAAGACTTCACCATCTTCTTCCTCCTCGAAAGCTTTCTAGCTTTTTATTTTGTGATGAATGAGTGTGAGAATTTGATAATAAAAGAGAGCATAATTCCTACTTCATCATTCTCATCTAACCTAGCTAATTAGATTAGGGTGTTCACTTCATTAATACTTGATTAGAGAAGTGAGAGCTTGAGTTAAAAAATCTTCAAGGTAGATCATCTTCGAAAAGGAAGACTACAAGCAAGCATGGATCGTTCGGGTTGTGGATCTACTCTTGAGTCCGGGAGATAATGGATCACGGCGAAGGGACTACTACTCGGAGCTTATGAAGTGAAGGAGCGGACTACAAAGGTTGTAATCGCTCTCTCTTAGATGTAAAGTTGTTTACATGTATGTTTAACCCTAATTATCTAGCAAAGATCCTCGCTTTGGGTTGTTCGGCACTTCTAAATTTTAAATCGGGCCTGATTGATGCCTTATAGACCCTTATGACAGTGCCTAGTAACCCTACAGTGGTATCAGAGCCTAGCTAGAGCATTAGGCGACGTGTATACGAAGTTAAAAGTCCGATCAAACTCCGTAACGTCGTATTTTGACCCACCCCTCTGGAAATTTTTTTAAATTATGAATTTTTTCCGTATTAAAAATACTCAGAAAATTTAGCAGGTGATTCTATGGATAACTGTAAAACACGAGCCCCTAACTCCCTCAAGTCGCCAGGGAACCGCGGCAGGAACATGCTTTGCGCGGCGGTTCCGCGGCCGCACTTGGGAATCAGGGTCTCGTATTTGTAGGGTTAATCCCTAGATATTAGTATATACTTCTGGGACTTTTTAATATTACTCAAGTGTTGACTGTTCTGGAGATCTTTTGTATTCGTTGATTCGATCGGAAAGTTTAACTTCGTTTAGTTTTCCGGATATTTTTGAACGTGTTAAAATGTTCGAACGGATATCAATAACTCACTTTTTCCCGACATGAAAAACTTTCAAGTGTTGAATTTTTCTTGAGTTTAAAACTTTCGGAAAAACATGCAAGCATATCTTTGGACCCTCTAGAAGAACGTAACCTTAACTCGATTATGTGACCGTCAAAACTTCCACCGAACCGTTGGGTTCGTGGTAGTTTAGTGTTGCCACATGTGAGGCTTTGGTTTGACCCTTCTACGGCTGGTTCATTAGGGCTGTGTCATATTCTGGGATTTTTGAACTCCGCTCAAGGGTTGAGCTATTTGGGAATTCTTGGGTGTTTGATTATTCAATCGGAAAGTTTAACTTTATCTATTTATCTGGAATGTGATACAATATGTGGAATTCATATAGTTAGGCTTGAAATGCGAAGTATGTGATATTTCAGATTTATGATGTCTAAAGTGATTGTGGATTCCAAATGTTGTAGTTTTACACTTTCTTTTCTGTGACCGTAAACGTAGTATGTGGTGTATCGGCGGTTTCGTTGCTATACATCAACGACAATCGGGATACGCATACTTTCTTACGTTGATGATATGAGATATTATGTGTTACTGTGATATGTTATATTGGATCGTCGTGTTTTGAATAGCCGGGGGTTTTATGTGAGATGAGGGTTTTTATTTTCATTCATGTAAAATTCATCAATATGTAATATTTTTTATTGGGGCACTTCCAGGTTGAGCTTGTTATCACCATTGTATATTATTTAATTTTCCGCAATAGGTAGACCCAAGAAGGGGAGCACAAGTAACCGGGTTCTAGGGTCCAGTGGGAGGCCATCTCGAGGAGTCGAGACCGGGTCTCCTAACCCTAGAGTTGGCAGAGTTGCTTGCCGCTCTCGTAGGGGTCTAGGGATGTGGGTTTGGCTATTCATCGCGACCGTGGAATCCGTGTTTTATACAGGCTCGATGTAAAACACGGACGTCCTAGTATATCCCATATTTCATATGTTATCTTCTGCTGCAATGTTCTATGATGAGATCATATTACTGCCTGAGACGAATGCTTATACTATATATATATGTTGATATATAAATATTACTGCTTTCGTTTCTTCTGTGATGCTTAGGAAGCATTAACTGATGGGATTTTATTAATGAGATTAATAAAAGAAAAGAAACCTAAAAGATGTTGTAGAACCAAAATTTTATGAAAAGGGTAGCTACAGTTTTGCTTTGCATAGCAGTATATATGATATACCCTGTGTTGGGTCACGGCAGCGCCCCGGCCATCGAAACGCGGCCAAAATGCGGAGCAAAAATTTCTAAACCGGCGCTACCATTACCCGATTTACGAATCGACCTTAAACCCTAAACTAGCGAGCTAACTAAGAGTTAGAATCGTTATACCGAGTTGATCCGTGTCCTTCGGCCTTCATTCCAAGCTCCTAGCGGCTCCTTAATGTGGTTTGGTTGCCGGTCTTCCTTCGTCTCCAATGATCCACCTGAGGGAAACGGCGCAAGCACCAACCTCATCGAACGAGGTAACTGACACTCCATAGTCGCTAGCGATGGAGAGTGTGGGTGTATGAAAATGTCACTATAATTTTTCTCTCATCCATGTGCTCCATGGAGCAACTCAAGAAGATGATGATGGAGGTGAAAGCTTTGGCATGAGCAAGAATAATGCTAAGTGTTTTTGTGTTCTTTTCTTTTGAGTGAATGAGAGAGAGGGAGTATAACATGTGCAAAATTCTATTACCAAAATGAAATCCCTCATCACCATCAAAGTGGCCGGCCACCCCTCTCATGCCCTCAAAAAAATATCATTTTCCATTAATCAAAAAAAATATACATAACCATACCATGCACTATGCTTGACTCATGACCACGCCTTTGCCTTGTCGCCCTCCACCTCATCATTAAACAAAATGAATTTTCATAAATGAAAAATTAGATAATGAGGTGGCAAAACTTCTAGAAGCTATTCCGTATAAAATACGGAATACTTCCCGGTACATGTATCGAAATACATATACGCGTATTCGTACCAAAATACGAATAGCCAAGAGAAAATGAATAGTGAACAATAATACTAGAATACGTATATAAAAATACATATAAGAATTATTAAATCAAAACCCGATTTAATAATCCGGCTTAATCCTAAGCCGCTAGTATTATCAACCGTCCGATTAAAGTCTGCGCAACAAGTGCCCATATTTAATCGGACACCTATATTTACCAACATACCTCATATACACCATATCGCCTGAACCATAAAAACCCTCTATGTGGGACTCTAAAGACTCGTCAATACGCTGGCAGTGGGTTTAACTACAAGCACGTCAGCGGTACTAGCTGTACGTAACGGCTACCCAGGTATTGAGTGAAAGGGAAGCCGACGAGCAAACTCATGCAGAACCCCTACTGAGCCTGACAGTAACAATATTCGTACAGTCCGGTCTGTTCGTCTAAGAGTATCGCATATCGAGTCTAGGGGGATAGATAAGTTATACCCCCAACAACGCGATATTTAGTGTCGGTATGAAACCCATCACCACCTGAGAAACTATCGATCCTGGATTGATAATTCTTGTCCACCGTGGCCACGGATTTATGGTGATGGCCATCCGTACACAACGCAACATCAATCCCCAATACCGGTGGAGTCGAATCCCCGACGATCCAATCACTGCCTCCATGTGGCTCGGGACTGTACCCAGATAAAACCTGTTTGCACGACTCCTTTGAGCCGTGGTAGGGTAGTAATCAAAGCACAGTGGAAACTCAAACGAGACAAATGACGATCTCAGGTCGACAGACTAACCTGTACACATGTCACCAGGGAACTGCTATCTGACAATAGGTATAATACCAACTAGCAGGTTCCCGGCAAGTCCGTCCAGTATACTCATAACCCAATGAGCACCTGCATACTATCTTAGGTGAACAAACTAACACCAATGGCTTGTGATACCTGGCCACCGCCCCTCGTCGGGGTCTCGATCAGTATACACTAGTCTACACTGGAGTATCAATGCCCGGTCTCGATACTCTTACGACTAGGGACATTTAAGGATGTGCTTATAGACCTCAGGTCCCACATATATGATCGCAACCATAATGCTGGCCGTCAAGCAAGAATCCTATAGGCTCTATCAACACGTACATGATGATAAAGACAAACCAGATAGCAAACTATCATCTTGAGTAAGACTGTTTTATCGGTATTGGTCCTCACTCAATCATCATAATTACAAGTCCGCGACTATGATAATTGCCTTGAGGGCACTATAGCCAACAATCTCCCACTTGCACTTAAGGCTAATTATTGCGATGTTTCTGTAACACCTGAGAATATGTTAGTGACTAATTATATTTTAATAAGTGATTTTTAAAATAAAAAAAAGTATACCAAATTGCTTTTCAAATATTTTATCAAAATTAATAATGGTTTTTCTCGAATTTTCCTAAGCTTGCACAAACATTTGCATGTAAACTAGGGTTAAAATTTGGGTTGAACCATGTTTAGGCAACCATGGTGGTCTAACCCCTTCATGTTAAGCTAATTAGTTTTAGTTAAGCTTTTAGTTTAGGTTAAGAGTGATTATGGTTTTTAGTTTTAAAATTTAAATTTCTTTTGGTTGACTTATGTTGAGAGAGAGGGCATGATGGTGGCACATGCAAGCATTTAATGAGAGAGAGAATGTTGGCTCTCATGGGTGCTTTCACAGCTTTTTGTTTCATTCCTCATACCCTCACCTCACTCACATCCCTCACATCTCTCACTCACACACATCATAAACATCAGTTGCATCAGGAGCAGCAGCACTCTCTCTAACAACAGCCACAACAGCCCCTAACACTCATTGCAAACAACAGCAACACACCATCACACAACACTACAACTACAGCCTCATCAACAGCCCAACTCCTTAAAATGCAGCAGTAAACAGCAGAAGCAGCTACACAAACACAGCAACAATAACACATCACCAACACCACAACAAACACAATAACAGAAAACAACAGCATCTGCATCAGCACACTGCAGCAGCCAGAACAGCAGCTCCTGCTTCTGGAGCAACAGCAGCAGCTCGGCTGGGGCAGCAGTAGCAGCTTCTTCCTCTTCTCTTTTTCTCCCGAACCTGAGTCGTAGGGTCAAGTGAGGTATAACCTCTGAGCTCCATGTCCATGTTTGCTAAGATTGTGTGTTTGTTTGGCTAGTTTAGTGTTTTAGTGAAGTCATAGTGCTCGATTTATGTTGTGATGTTAGATCTAGTTAAATTAGAGTTGTTATAGCTTAATGGACCCTATTTAGTGTTAGTTATTCTGTTTTAGCCTAGTAGTGTGTCTAGAATTTGCTAGATAACCTTAAATGATAAACTTGTGTGTCGGTTTAGTTTAATTAGTGTTAATTTGTGGTTGTTAGTGCTAGATTGTGTGCTTTTGGTGATATATGTGGTGTTTAGTGTGAGCGTTGTTTAAGTAAATATAGTATTAGTTAGACTAGCTTAATTAACTGTTGTTAGGGCCAAGTTAACCTAAGAAAAACACCAGATTACACTAAAATACCCTTAGTTTTCAAACTATGCAAAACTTGACGTTTTTGAGCAAAACTTAGCTTTTTGAAATCTGCTGCTACCCCTGTATGCTCAGAATGGAATTGAGTGGACCGTAGCCTACAGGTGACACACTGACCCCACCACCAGAGCCCGACCGCACCACTCCAACCCACGGCCGCCGGAAAAATCATTCTGGCCGCAAATTGCGGCCAGACTAGGGAGATGGGTCCCAGGGTTTTTAGGGTAGGTGTCTGCTACATTTTGGAGGTCCCTGGTATATATAGTTTTGTAATATTTTGACCTGGGTAAAATCTGGGCAGTATATCGTTTCTGGTGTCTTTACTTTGCGCGATACGCAAGTGGGTTCTATGATTCAGCGTATCGCGGCGTATCGGGTTAAGCGTTAGGCAAATATACGCACGTTTCAGCGTATCGCACACACGCGCGTTAATTCGCGACGCGAGTTTCTCGTTTTGTTCCGATATCGCGTTTTGCGAGATTTTGATTATATTTGGATTCTTGTGTAAATTCCAGGTTCGCAGGCGGGTATGTCAGAAGCCGCCAGGAAAGGGAAGCAGGTGGTCGGTTATACTTAGCACACAACCAGTTGAGTAGATTTAACATCTACGGCAAAATCACCCGTATGGCGTTTTGCGTCAGGGCGTAATAGGATGTTTAATTTTATGTGTTCATGTAGACATACTAGAGTAGCATACCTCCTGTTATATATAGAACTGGTAGTATAGAACACTGCACTGTCACTAACGGTACAAGTTGCACGAGCACGATTTATATGCTACACTCACACCGTTGGTGATTGCCATGACACTCATATTATAGGATTGCTAGAAATCATATATCGTATTGATTCCGTTTTATTGACGTTGTCATGATTGTCGTATATTAGCTTATGTTATATTCATACCATGCACACTGCATACGCTCTTTGTGCGTAACATAACTGATATATCACTATCTGTGCACATGTACCCTTTATATTTCGTCTTAGTGCATATATATATATATATATATATATATATATATATATATATATATATATATATATATCTTGTTATTTTTACCCTTATGCCCCTATACATCACATATATTCATACTTGGGCACACATACATCACATAACCATACTTGTTCCATATACATCATATATTCATACTTGGGCACAAATACGTTACATACTCATACTTAGGCCATATACATCACATATATTCATACTTGGGCACACATACGCCACATATCCATACTTGTGCCATATACATCACATATGTTCATACTTGTGCACAGATACATCACATATTCATACTTGTGCCACATATATCATCTATTCGTACTTGGGCACAGATACATCACATATTCATACTTGTGCCACATATATCATCTATTCGTACTTGGGCACATGTACATTATATGTCCACATTAGTGCACATGTACATTGCTACATTCACTTATCGTACTGATCCTTTCGCACACCCATACCTATACTCATATTCATATGTTACATACATGGATGACATTGACTTGATTTTAAAAAAAAACTAAGGGACCGCATATGATATTTTCCAAACTGGATCTTTTAAAAAGGGCGGTTTTCCCTTTCTTTTACTCTTGGTGTCATACGACGCATGGCATGGATTTTCGCATTAGATTGATTTATGCAATTTCTGTATTTGGGAACCGGAGTACTATTTTAAGAAAATACGCACTGTTTAAAAACCCAGTTTCCCTTGATATGATATTTCAGTGCGTCCACCGTGTGTTTTCTCGGTGCTAGAGCGATACATGTGAACCCGAGTCGAGGAGCTGGACGAGGCCGATAGCGGGTACATGGTGGACCCGGTATGGTACCCCGGGGCGAGAACAGATCGCTATGCAGTAGACGGTGAGCCTGGCAGAGAGACTACTACCTACCGGTGATTGGTTAGACTTGGCGGTGATCCAAAGGATACTGACCAGAGTCGAGAGATGGATACGGGATGACTCATACTGCTGGGGCCGAGGGCCGATACCGCAGACAGAGCCCGTGGGCTGACCCGGACTGACGGATGCCCGAGATACGATATTTTGCGTGTCGATGCTGGACACGGGTATTCTTGATATTTGGGTGCCGATGTTGGGGACTCACGATTTTATGAGATTACAGGATTTGAGGGCCGATGTGGATGACGGCGCCTGAGTTATACTGGGATTTGGGTGTATTGATAGATACCAGTTATTTTTCCACGTTGATATTCCGTGTGGACATTATTTTCCCATACTCAACATTCAGTACTTGACATCTCATCCTGTAACTAGCATACCTGATAGAGTACACATACTTGCATATCATTGCCTACCCTGCTCATCATATATAGGGTTATTAGATTACATTGCCATGTCTGATTATCAAACATCTTGCTCATTACTTAGAGATTTTATTAGATCGCACTTGTTGCATGATATTGAGCATCCAGTTCATCATATAGATGTTACCAGTTGGCATAGGTTAGAGTATCGCAGCACGTGCATACTCGCGATTACCTTTATATGTTATCTACTACTCACGAGTTGGCAACTCACCCCCGTTGTGCCACAGTGCTTGTAGGCTGCCCCTTTAGAGTAGTCGCGGCTGGCTGTTTACCGCATCTTTTGACACAGATACCATTGCTGAGGCGTATTAACCCTTTTGCTACTAGGTAGGTTTTGTACGGTATCTGTTTACTTGCAGTTGTATATTGATGTATGTAGTATTCTCCATCTACCTTTATGTATTGACTTAGAGACAGTTGTGAAGACGACGTATGTTATTTTGTACTCTGGTGTCGAGATCACTGTGAGCCGACTTTATTTATACAGTTCTATATTTCTTGCTGTCTCCATTTCATTTTTTTTCTTAGTCGCACATTATCATTGTGATGCTCTATTCGTTCCACATGTCATTTTACTTACATCTCGTCTTTTACCCGCTTCTCGGGACAATTTTTTATATAGGAAATGTTGCCAAAATTATTAAACAACACTTGAACTTAAAAAGGGTTTCTACTAAATTAATTAAGTTTCCTAAACATTTATAACCGTTTTTACAAAAATATTTTAACACTCTAAATTTAATGGTTTTGATTTCTGGGTTTCGGCTTACTTAGTCGCGTTACGCCTATAGACGTTATGTGGTTAAGTGCCGGTCACGGGCCGAACTTTGGGTCATGACAAAGTTGGTATCAGAGCGTAGGTTTTACCTTCGGAGTGTAGGATGACCCTGGTATGATGGAGTAGGTAGTTGCAGCAGGGTGGCGTGGCGTGTGTATGTTCCGCGGCATACTCACGACAACGTGCCCCGTCTAAGCGACCTTAGGACTTATTGATTGAAATTCCTTCTTGATGTACATTCTTCCAATTCGATTTCTGTATCCTCATCGAATCCTAGTTTCCTTTCAGTCATTATGCCGCCAAAGACTACGAGGGCACAGAGAGCCGCTGCGAGGCCCGAGATATGAGTTGACTCGTCCGGGAGGAGGACTGATCCGGGCAGTACACCAGTTCCACCCGAGCAAACTGTCCCTCCTATGACAGATCGGATTGCAACCCTAGGGGATGGCATGCAGGAGATGCGCCAGACGGTGGGATCAAGCATGCAGGAGATGCGCTAGATGATAGGATCGCTAGTTGAGACGCTCCGAGGGCAGTGACCAGAGGTAGCTCCACCAGTCACGGGGACCGCGATGATATCTACATCACAGGCCATTGCCCCTGCAGCCACGGAGGTGATTATAGTATCATTAATAGAATTCATGAGGCTAAAGCCTCCGGTCTTCATAGGCGCCGATCCAGCCGAGGACCTGCAGTCTTTCATTGACAGGATGGCCCGGATATGCCGTTCGCTCAGATGCTCAGATACGAGATGGCTAGAGTTTGCGAGCTTTCGCCTGGAAGGACTTGCGCAGAAATGGTGCGAATCGGTTGAGAAGGGCAAAGCAGCAGTTCTTCCTCTTATGACCTGGACAGAGTTCATGACGATGTTCCTTGCCCGCTTCCTTCCCCAGAGCGTTAGGGATGCCCGAGCACGCAGATTTGAGTCCTTGCGCTAGACGCCAGAGATGACCGTGGCAGAGTACGATGTGCTATTCACCAAGCTATCAGTCTATGCTCCGTACCTAGTGGCTACTGAGGAGTTGTGAGTCAAGAGATTTGTCCGAGGCTTGCTTACACCACTATTCCTTGCGATCAGCGCACAGCATTACGAGACATATGCAGCAGCCGTAGACGCAGCCCTATTAGTCGAGGCGCGCCTTGCAAAGACTTCGGCAGTTCGAGGGCCGAAGAGAGTTCGTACTGATGTTCCAGCACAGAGACGGCCATTTAGGCACCGCGACAAGCACCTCGCAGGTGGCAGAGGCTCGAGACGAGGTCAGCTTTTCAGCTCTTATCCCCAAGAGGGTCAGCCAGCATCATCCGGATATTTCCAATGCGGGAGTTCCTATCATCGTGTACGAGAGTGTCCTGAGATACCCCGTAGGGAGGCAGCCGTACCACATGTCACATTACCACCTTCACCACCTCAGAGGGAGTTGCCCGTTGTACCCACAGTTGCTCCGCGTCAGACTCAGGCACAGAGAGGCCGTGGTCGCGGAGGGTTTGTTCCTAGATGGCGAGGCGGTTGAGGCAGAGAACAGCCAGCCACCGGTCAAGTATAGCCAGTTGCTAGTTGGGGACCGCAAGTTGCAGGTGGAGAACAGGCACGGGTTTTCGCGTTGACACATCAGGACGCACAGGCGTCCAATGCGGTGGTTTCAGGTACCTTATCAGTATGTTCTATTGATGCACACATATTGTTCGATCCCGGATCCACGCACTCGTACGTTTCCACACATTTTGTGCTGAGTTTGGGTAGAGAGTCTGGGTTGCTTGATCAGCCGATTGTTGTGACCACTTCCGTAGGAGAGTCGTTTGTTGCTAGGCACGTGTTCCGATCCTGTATTGTCCGTATTGGCGAGAGAGATTTGCCTGTCAACTTGATCCTCTTGAGATGTTGGCTTTGACGTTCTTTTGGGCATGGATTGGTTAGCCATGTGCAACGCGTCTGTGGACTGCCGCGAGAAGACAGTTAGATTTTGTATTCTCGGCGAGTCGGCTTTTGTCGTGCAGGGGGACCGTGGTGCCGCCCCTCACAGATTGATTTCTTCTCTTTGCGCTGGACAGCTTTTGAGGAAGGGATGTCAGGAATTTTTAGCATATGTTTGCGACACTAGAGCCAAAGAGGTTCCGTTGGATCAGGTTCCGAATGTATGTGAGTTCCCTGACATATTCCCTGACGAGGTTCCTGGGCTACCGCTTGAGCGTGATGTTGTGTTCTGTAGTGATTTGATTCCCGGCACGGGGCATATTTCTATACCGCCTTATCGGATGGCCTCGGCGGAGCTTAGCGAGTTGAAGAGTCAGTTACAAGATTTGCTGGACAAGGGACTCATTCGACCCAGTGTTTCTCCTTGGGGTGCTCCGGTCCTGTTTGTCAAGAAGAAGGACGGCAGTTTCCGTCTGTGTATCGACTACCGGCAGCTGAACCGGGTGACCGTGCAGAACAGATATCCGTTGCCACGCATCGACGACTTGTTCGACCAGCTTCAGGGGGCAGGATATTTTTCGAGGATCGATTTGCGATCGGGCTATCATCAGCTGCGAGTTCAACAGGAGGACATCCCGAAGACTGCTTTCCGTACGCGTTATGGCTATTATGAGTTTTTGGTGATGTCATTCGTACTTACCAACACGCCAGCAGCCTTCATGGACTTGATGAACCGTATATTCAGGCCGTTTCTCGACTTGTTCATCATCATATTCATTGACGATATTTTGGTGTATTCCCGAAGCAGAGAGGAGCACGAGCAGCACCTGCGGATCACACTGCAGACCTTGAGGGAGCACCACCTTTATGCAAAATTCTCCAAGTGCGCATTCTGGTTGGACAGCGTGGACTTTTTGGGTCACGTGATTACACGGGATAGTATATGTGTAGACCCGAGGAAGGTCGAGGCCGTTCAGAGTTGGCCCAGACCTACATCCGTTACCGAGATACGCAGCTTTCTAGGACTGGCCGGCTACTACAGGCGATTTGTACAGGATTTCTCCCGTATTGCTGCACCTTTGACCGAATTTACCCGGAAGGGAGTTCCTTTCGTTTGGACGGAGGAGTGCGAGCACAGTTTCCAGCAGCTACGGACTTGTTTGACTAAGGCGCCAGTGTTATCATTGCCTTCAGGATCGGGCGGATTTGTAGTCTATTGTGACCTTTACGAGTGGGGCTAGGATGCGTATTGATGCAGCATGGCAGGGTGATCGCTTATGCTTCCCGGCAATTGAAGAAACATGAACAGAACTACCCCACTCACGATTTGGAGATGGCTGCAGTGGTCTTTGCACTTAAGATCTGGCAACATTACCTCTATGGCGAGTCGTGCCAGATATTCACTGATCACAAGAGCCTAAAGTATTAATTTCAGCAGCGAGACCTGAATCTCCGACAGCGTCGTTGGATGGAACTGGTAAAGGACTACGACTGCGAGATCTTATATCACCCGGGCAAGGCTAACGTAGTAGTAGATGCTTTGAGTTGGAGGCCCGAAGGTAGTCTAGCGTGTTTGAGTGCAGTACAGAGGCAGTCGTCGGCAGATTGGCAGATATTATGCGACAGCCGAGTGCAGTTCGAATTCATGCAGATCGGGGGACAGCTTGCGCACGTTCGTGCACGCCCACAGTTGCTTGACCGTATATATGAGGCACAGCGCAGGGATGACCGTTGCTCAGAGATCATGGCACAGATTGGATAGGGCACATTCTCCGAGTTCGTGATTGATGATCAGGGGATATTACAATTTGGGTCTAGACTGTGCGTACCAGATGCTGAGGGATTGCGGCATGATATTCTTGAGGAGGCACATCGATCGGTGTACAGTATCCACCCCGGTTCCACCAAGATGTACCATGATATGAGAGAGGTCTACTTGTGGGACGGAATGAAGAGGGACATCATAGATTTCGTATGGAGATGCCTGACTTGTCAGCAAGTCAAGGCCGAGCACCAGAGGCCCGCATGAGAGCTACAGCCATTACCCATTCCGGAGTGGAAATGGGAACAGATTTCGATGGATTTCCTTGTGGGTCTACCCAGGACTAAGCGGGGGTATGACTCCATTTGGGTGATCGTGGATCGTTTGACGAAAGCGGCTCACTTCCTGCCGGTGAAGACGACTTTCGGATTTGCTTAGTACGCCCAGATTTATATCGACGAGGTTGTATTACTACATGGGGTCCCGACGTGTATTGTGTCCGACCGAGGCACCCTGTTTACCAGCCGACTATGGCAGAGGCTTCAGGAGGCTTTAGGCACTCGTCTGAGTTTCAGCACGACATTTCATCCGCAGACCGACGGACAGTCAGGGCGGACCATTCAGACTCTCGAGGACATGCTCCGAGCGTGCGTTTTAGACTTTGGTGGTAGCTGGGATCATCATTTACCCTTGATAGAGTTCTCCTACAACAATAGCTTCCAGGACACTATTCAGATGGCACCTTTCGAAGCTTTATATGGGAGGAGATGTAGATCGCCCGTCTGTTGGACTGAGCTGAGGGAGAGCAGTATTTTGGGGCCACAGATCGTACAGGAGACGACCGAGAAGATACAGCTGATTCGAGACAGCATGAGGACAGCTCAAAGCAGGAAGAAATCATATGCTGACAGGCGCCGCCGCAGATTAGAGTTCGCAGTTGGCGATCACGTTTTTCTGAGGGTCTCTCCAATGAAGGGAGTGATGAGGTTTGGACGGAAGGGGAAGCTTTGCCCCAGATTCATAAGTCCTTTTGAGATCCTCGAGCGGGTAGGCGCAGTAGCATATCGTTTGGCTCTTCCACCCAGTCTTTCGGATGTTCACCCCGTCTTCCACGTATCGATGCTACGCAGATATCTTCATGACCCTTCCCACACGATCCAGCATCAGACAGTTCAGCTTGAGCCCGACCTTTCGTTCACCGTTCAACCAGTTGAGATATTGGATCGGCAAGTGAAGAAACTTCGATCTAGGGTCCTGCCGTAGGTAAAGGTTCATTGGCGCAGCCCGAATGGTGAGGAGATCACTTGGGAGACCGAGGGGGAGATGCGGATGAAATTCCCTCATCTCTTTAAAGGTACGCGTAGTCATATATTTTAAATTCGTGGACGAATTTTCTTAAGGGGGAAGACTGTAACACCTGAGAATATGTTAGTGACTAATTATATTTTAATAAGTGATTTTTTTTAATAAAAGTTTACCAAATTGCTTTTCAAATATTTTATCAAAATTAATAAAGGTTTTTCAAGAATTTTCCTAAGCTTGCACAAACATGTGCATGTAAACTAGGGTTAAAATTTGGGTTGAACCATGTTTAGGCAACCATGGTGGTCTAAACCCTTCTTGTTAAGCTAATTAGTTTTAGTTAAGGTTTTAGTTTAGGTTAAGAGTGATTAGGGTTTTTAGTTTTAAAATTTAAATTTCATTTGGTTGACTTATGTTGAGAGAGAGGGCATGATGGTGGCACATGCAAGCATTTAATGAGAGAGAGTAAATGGTGGCTCTCATGGGTGCTTTCACACCTTTTTGTTTCATCCCTCATACCCTCATCTCACTCACATCCCTCACATCTCTCACTCACACACATCACAGAGATCAGCTGCATCAGCAGCAGAAACACTCTCTTTAACAACAGCCACAACAGCCCCTAACACTCATTGCAAACAACAGCAACATACCATCACACAACACTACAACTACAGCCTCATTAACAGCCCAACTCCTTAAACTGCGGCAGTAAATAGCAGCAGCAGCTACACCAACACAGCAACAACAATACACCACCAACACCACAACAAACACAATAACAGAAAACAACAGCAACTGCATCAGCACACTGCAGCAGCCAGAACAGCAGCTCCTGCTTCTGGAGCAACAGCAGCAGCTCGGCTGGGGCAGCAGTAGCAGCTTGTTGCTCTTCTCTTTTTCTCCCGACCCTGAGTCATAGGGTCAAGTGAGGTATAAGCTCTGAGCTCCATGTCTATGTTCACTAAGATTGTGTGTTTGTTTGGCAAGTTTAGTGTTTTAGTGAAGTCTTAGTGCTCGATTTGTGTTGTGATGTTTGATCTAGTTAAATTAGAGTGGTTATAGCTTAATGGACCCTATTTAGTGTTAGTTATTCTGTTTTAGCCTAGTAGTGTCGCTAGAATTTGCTAGATAACCTTAAATGCTAAACTTGTGTGTCGGTTTAGTTTAATTAGTGTTAATTTGTGGTTATTAGTGCTAGATTGTGTGCTTTTGGTGATATATGTGGTGTTTAGTGTGAGCATTGTTTAAGTAAAGATAGTATTACTTAGACTAGCTTAATTAAGTGTTGTTAGGGCCAAGTTAACCTAAGGAAAACCCCAGATTACACTAAAATACCCCTAGTTTTCAAACTGTGCAAAACTTGACGTTTTTGAGCCAAACTTATCTTTTTGAAATCTGTTGTTACACTTGTATGCTTAGAATGGAATTGAGTGGACCGTAGCCTACAGGTGTCACCCTGACCCCACCACCAGAGCCCGACCCCACCACTCCAACCCACGGCCGCCGGAAAAATCATTCTGACCGCAAATTGCGGCCAGACTAGGGAGATGGGTCCCTGGGTTTTTAGTGTAGGTGTCTGCAACATTTTGTAGGTCCCTGGTAAATATAGTTTTGTAATATTTTGACCTGGGTAAAATCTGGGGAGTATATCGTTTCTGGTATCTTTAGTTTGCGTGATACGCGCGATACGCGATGGGTTCTATGATTTAGCGTATCGCGGCGTGTCGGTTTAAGCGTTAGGAAAGTACACGCATGTTTCAGCGTATCGCACACATGCGCGTTAACTCGCGACGCGAGTTTCTCGTTTTGTTCCGATATCGCGTTTTGCGAGATTTTCATTCTATTTGGATTCTTGTGTAAATTCCAGGTTCGCAGGCGGGTACGTCAGACGCCGCCAGGAAAGGGAAGCAGGTGGTCGGCTATACTTAGCACGCAACCAGGTGAGTAGATTTAACATCTACGGGGAAATTGCCCGTATGGCATTTTGCGTCAGGACGTAATAGGATGTTTAATTTTATGTGTTCATGTAGACATACTAGAGTAGCATACCTCCTGTTATATATAGAACTGGTAGTATAGAACACTGCACTGTCACTAACGGTACAAGTTGCACGAGCACGATTTATATGCTACACTCACACCGTTGGTGATTGCCATGACACTCATATTATAGGATTGCTAGAAATCATATATCGTATTGATTCCGTTTTATTGACGTTGTCATGATTGCCGTATATTAACATATGTTATATTCATACCATGCACACTGCATACGCTCTTTTTGCGTACCTAAATTGATATATCACTACCTGTGCACATGTACCCTTTATATTTCGTCTTAGTGCATATATATATATATATATATATATATATATATATATATCTTGATATGTTTACCCTTATGCCCCTGTACATCACATATATTCATACTTGGGCACACATACATCACATACCCATACTTGTGCCATATACATCATATATTCATACTTGGGCACTCATACTTGTGCCATATACATCACATATATTCATACTTGGGCACACATACGTCACATATCCATACTTGTGCCATATACAGCACATATGTTCATACTTGGGCACAGATACATCACATATTCACACTTGTGCCACATATATCATCTATTCATACTTGGGCACAGATACATCACATATTCATACTTGTGCCACATATATCATCTATTCTTACTTGGGCACATATACATCATATGTCCACATTAGTGCATATGTACATTGCTACTTTCACTTAGTGTGCTGATACTTTCGCACACCCATACCTATACTCATATTCATATGTTACATACTTGGATGATATTGACTTGATTTTAAAAAAAAGCTAAGGGACCGCATATGATATTTTCCAAACTGGATCTTTTAAAAATGGCGGTTTTCCCTTTCTTTTACTCTTGGTGTTATACGACGCATGGCATGGATTTACGCATTAAATTGATTTATGTGATTTCTGGATTTGGGAACTGGAGTACTATTTTAAGAAAATACGCACTGTTTAAAAACCCGATTTCCCTTGATATGATATTTCAGTGCGTCCACCATGTGTTTTCTCGGTGCTAGAGCGATACATGTGAACCCAAGTCGAGGAGCTGGACGAGGCCGATTGCGGGTACATGGTGGACCCGGTATGGTACCCCGGGGCGAGAACGGATCGTTGTGCAGTAGACGGTGAGCCTGGCATAGGGACTACTACCTACCGGTGATTTGTTAGACCTGGCGGTTATCCTGAGGATACTAACCAGAGTCGAGAGATGGATACGGGACGACTCGTACTGCCCGGGCCGAGGGCCGATACCGCAGACAGAGCCCGTGGGCTGACCCGGACTGACGGATTCTCGAGATACGAGGTTTTGCGTGTCGATGCTGGACACGTGTTTTCTTGATATTTGGGTGCCGATGTTGGGCACTCACGATTTTATGAGATTACAGGATTTGAGGGCCGATGTGGATGACGGCGCCTGGGTTATACTGGGATTTGGGTGTATTGATAGACACCGGTTATTTTACCACGTTGATATTCCGTGTAGACATGATTTTCCCATACTCAGCATTCAGTACTTGACATCTCATCCTGTAGCTAGCATACCTGATAGAGCACACATACTTGCATATCATTGCCTACCCTGCTCATCATATATAGGGTTATTAGATTACATTGTCATGTCTGATTATTACACATCTTGCTCATTAATTAAAGATGTTATTAGATCGCACTTGTTGCATGATATTGAGCTTCCAGTTCATCATATAGATGTTACCAGTTGGCATAGGTTAGAGTATCGCAGCACGTGCATACTCGCGATTACCTTTATATGTTATTTACTACTCACGAGTTGGCAACTCACCCCCGTTATGCCACAGTGCTTGCAGGCTGCCCCTTTGGAGTAGTCGCGGCAGGCTGTTTACCGCATCTTTTGACACAGATACCATTGCTGAGGCATGTTAGCCCTTTTGCTACTAGGTGGGTTTTGTACGGTATCTGTTTACTTGCAGTTGTATATTGATGTATCTAGTATTCTCCATCTACCTTTATGTATTGACTTAGAGACAGTTGTGAGGACGACGCATGTTATTTTGTACTCTGGTGTCGAGCTCGCTGTGAGCCGACTTTATTTATGCAGTTCTATATTTCTTGCTGTCTCCATTTCATTTTTTTCTCAGTCGTACATTATCATTGTGATGCTCTATTCATTCCACATTTCATTTTACTTACATCTCGTCTTTTACCCGCTTTTCGGGACAAATTTTTATAAATGTAATGTTGCCAAAATTATTAAACAACACTTGAACTTAAAAAGGGTTTCTACTAAATTAATTAAGTTTCCTAAACATTTATAACTTTCTTTACAAAAATATTTTAACACTCTAAATTTAATGGTTTTGATTTTTGAGTTTTGGCTTACTTAGTCGCGTTACGCCTATAGACGTTACATGGTTAAGTGCCGGTCACGGGCCGAACTTTAGATCGTGACAGTTGCATACTCACAGCCCGTGTGATACCGATCACCCAACTTCTCTACTAATCAGTTTCGCAAAGCCCGTTTGCAAAAACGATTGCGTTCGAGAAATAGCCTCAGTGAGTGGATCTGCTCCATTGTTTCTTTCTGTATCTCTCTGTATCTCAAGTTCGAAGTGAAAACTATCTCTATAAATGAGCAATACATCTATTACAATTTGTCTGGATATCTGGTGGGACCCAGTTGACAAACGAACTCCAAATCCAGCAAATCTCCTAGACAGTATAATCAACTGAATTTAATTAGTTACATGTGCCATGCCTTCCACAATATCCGCTTGGACCACCTGTCCAACATGCTGTCCCTCAGAAGAGAGAAAAACTATAACTCTGACAGTCACTATGTCATCCAGGTCACCTTGGAAGGCTGAAATGATAACCGTCTCCTAAGGATGCTGCCGTAATCGTTTCTCTAGAACATCCACTTATGTTCAATAACTGCTTCCCAATGTTTCTCCAGGATTGGATTAATATATCTGCATATTGCATCTAGTGCAAAAGCAATATCTGGTGTGGTACTTGACATTTAACGATTAACTCAATTGCCTAAGCATGTTATATGCTAATCATGTAGACCCCTCTCTCTTTTAGTCTGTAAGACACTTTTAGAGTGGGTGACTCCATCACCTGCAGGTACTCCACCATGCCAGGAGTCGTCCATTCTAAAATATCTTTAGAATAATGTCAAATTACCCAAATTGGGATACTTCCCAAATCTAGATTTAAAACCATAGATCTAGTAACCAGAAAACCTGATATTATATCCATATCCTATGTGGAGAAACAATTTTGTGACAATCAAAGTATAACCGATCGTAGTATAGGAATATCTCTTCCTGTCAAGTGTATGTCATCCCAAAACCTGGACATCACTCTCTACTATCTTCTTACCAGATCCATCTCCTATTCTGTTGAGGTCAAAGCCTATGACTGTCACATCAAAAATAGATGATCTATTTCCGCTATACCTGCTTTAGTCTATAAATAGATATAAGCTACTTGCCTACTATGCTTCCGCTGCTCCCACTGACTACAACAACCCTCTGGCAGAGTCATATACATGTGCACTTCTAAAGCTAGAATGATGATATACTCATCCTCCTACCGGGTCTTATAGTCTAGAACAGCAGCAATGGCAAGTCTGGGTAAATAAAAACCTCCCTGTCACCGTCTCCAAGATGACCGAAGTACCTCTCGGTTGTCTGAGATTACCCACCAAATCTGCGGAGTGGCTAAAGGAAGGTCAAAAACAATTGAATCCTTAGGTTCTACTAAATCATCAGTGATCGTTTGTGGTTCTGAAATCACTTCCAGTTCTACCATACCCCCACTTTTGTTTTTCTTAAAAAATCCATTTTATTAAAACTGTGGCGAGTCTTGAACAATATAAATATTGATCTTCCTGATGGTAGAATGTTAACCCTTGTCAAAGCTCGGGACAACCCACAAACTACCATTACTGAAACGTGCCTTGAGTTTCTCCGGATTCTGGTTTTAAGCATCAGCCGGACAACTCCCTATACCTTAACATCGTCAAGATATAAATTGATTCTATATAAATGTGATATAGAAACAAAAGCACTAATCTAATTTGAACCAGATTCAAAATCATGAAGCTGTCTCCAGTGCATATCATTCAAATGGAAAAAGGACAATCAACATTACTCATCTAGGAGTGCATCCATATATAAGTAACCCGAAAGAGAAGAAAGTTTTCAAAACCATTACTATGAATGGAATACCAAAAACACAAGTATCTACATCTTCGACTTCCTCGAAGAATCCTGATACTTCCAACAAATGGTTCTCTACTTTATTCTTATGTTTATAACTTCTCAATATCTGGACTTTGCATTTCTCCGAAATACTTGTCCAGAACTGGAGAAGTCACAAGTAAAAAGAATATAGTACGAGTACCAACCCCATTATCCTAATGGACACTGGACAACATACAATACTTTGTACAGGTCCCCTGAGTTCAATAACTCAAACCCAGTGCGTCGTAGGTTAAGAACTGTAGTATGGTTAAGAAGAATTACACCGTTGTTGAATGCACCTTACCTAATCACCAACTGATATAGGTAAATGTCACAGACATAATATAAAAAATTATATCTCACTTCATAAAAATAAACGTACAGATATATCAGTTTGAAATTGGTGCATAACAACGGAAATTCAAAACCAAATATTTGCCATCCGGCAAAATCCAGACGATTTTCTCAAATATCACCAATTACAACGAATTCCGATGTAATGAGGATCTAATCACCCAATTCCCAATATCTTACTCCCACTCACCATCTGTAATAACATACAGATGTGAGAAACTGATCTAGTAAATACATACCCCGGAGTTATATTACAATTGGGAAAACAGTTATCAGTTAACATCGCACAGTGAAACTGAAACATTAAAATGCTTCGAAGGGGTTTAACGGGTATTCCCAGTAACACCTCTTCCACTATCCTGATTCACGACAGTAACCATATACTTACCTTCCCTCACTCCAATCCCTTTATTATGTCTTTACTTAATACCTTCTGTACACCTTCTTTAGGCTAATTGGTTTTCTTCTTTCCCTACCCTTGGCACCAGCCTAAGGTTTGGAAGAAGACTATCCAATAAACGTAATAGGTGTACTCTCCTAATCTTAGGAGCCCTCGCAACCTGAGAGAAAGGTAATGGGAAAAGACATCTGAATAATCATATCCTATCTCTCCAGAACAAGAATCCATCCTCAAAAAAGTTCCTTCGAGTTCTTATATAACCATATGATGGATGTATCCAATGGAAGTGGATATCCGTAGTGATACAGAGTGCCCAGGAGAAAAGCAAAGTGGATGTAGGAGTGGCAGGGGCATACACGGTTTTTATCGTGAATGATGGTGGTCGCAATTTCCTTTGCCATTATTCTAAGCCCTTTTTTATGTCTTTACTTATTACCTTATGTACACCACACTTAAGCTTAATTGGTTTTCTCCCTTCCCTACCGTTCAGCATATGCCTATGGTTTGGAAGAAGACTATCCAATAAGCTCAATAGGTGTACCCTCTCCTGATCCTAGGATCCCTCGCAACCTGAGAGAAGGTAAAGAGAAAAGACAACCAAATAATCCTATTCAATCTCTCCAGAACCAGAATCCATCCTCGAAAAATTTCCTTCGAGTTCGTATGTAACTATACGATGGATTTATCCAATGGAAGTGGATGTTCGTAGTGATACAAGGTGTTCTGGAGAAAAGCAAAGGTGATACAGAAATGGCAATGATATATGCGACACCGTGATATTCCAAAAGCCAAAGTGTTTTAAGAAGATTCGGTTAACTTGATTTCATGAGTTTTAGTCAAAGGTCAGGTCATAGTCATAGCCAGAGAGAGAGAGAAGAAACACTCAGCGTGCACTCTAACCTAGATCTGAATGATTAATCATTTTATCTAATCTGGATGACTCCCACTGTATCCTCGAATTCTCCTCCAAACCTAAAAGGAGAATTAGTCGGAATCACCCGAGTAGTATTCCTACTCATCAGAGGGAATCGGGATCCAACTATCATCGCATGATAACCTGATGGAAGCCACTCAAGTCACCACACTCCAGAAGGTATACGCAAGCCTGGCAAGTTTCTTATATGTTTGAAACTCCCGATAAGATTTTTACTCCAAGCAACTTATGACCTTGACGGATGCCAACAAATCATAAGTTGCAAGTCAAGTTCTACCCGTCATTATCCTGATTAATTTAGACCCACCCGTACTCGCCCTTCACGGATGCTAACAAGGCTGAATGACTGTCCTAGATTAATGCATATCCATGCTACAGAGAAGTAACGCATAGCTACCGCACACTATGCCTTGACAGAAGGCAACAAACATAGCAAGAATACCAGGCGCTACTTTTCTGAAATGACGGAGGGCTACGGCTGGTTTTTGGCGAAAAACCTTTAACGTAATGAACTTGATATCGTTGAAGAAATCCAAGTGGTTTTTATAAATATATAGTGGCGAAAACTTTTGCTAAAGAGGTCACTCCCGGTGAAGGGATCTCGGCTCTTTCCCCGTCGAATAGGGTGCAGGATATCCCAAACTGAATACCACGATGCAAAGCAAAAACAATCGACTATAATGAAGTTATTACGTTGACGCAAACTTTTACCCAATGGGTCATTCCCGATGAAGGGATCTTGGCCCTTGCCTCGTCGAATGAGGTGGAGGATATTCCAAATGAATACCGCGATGCAAAGAAAAAGAGAATATCTGTAATGTCAGTTTTTTAAAAACTTGGTTCCAACAACATCATATATAGGTTTGTTTTATCCTTGCATTGTTAAGAATCAATGCAGTCCCATCAATTAATCACACCAGAAAAGAACGAAAATAAAATGTACGTATATGCCATCCGCATTCGCCACTTGGTCCCGTCATCACCCGTTGGGTTACTTAACTAACGACAGAGCGGGGAATGGGCTAGCGCGGGTGCAAAACATATACAAAATCTACTAGTATATATATAAAAATATATAACAATCATCCCAGGCATGATATAAAGCAACATCACAGAAACATCACAGAATGGTGGATAAACTGGAGCCCCAGGTTTCACCTGAGCCACAAGTGAGACCCGACGTTCCCCTGTCGTGTGGATAGCCTGTGCAATGAAACCTAGACCCCTACGAGCGCGGCAAGTTACCAGCCAAAACTTGAAGTGAGGCAGCCCGCTTCAACAATGTGAATGGGCCACCCAGCACTTCACGGAATCCGGTAACTTGAGCACCCCTCCTGGGTCAACCTATACCCCCTACGAGTGCGGCGAATAGCCCGCCAATTCTAGAGTAAGGTCACTTCCGTCTCAACGCCATGTGATGCGGATCGTTGCCCTCTAGGACCCGGCTATTCCTGCACTCCACCACGGGGTAATCCTAGTACAGAAAATAAAATAATATACAAGGGTGACATCGACCTCATCCTGGTCATGCCCCAAAAGAATAATATACAAACTGGCAGTGACGGCATTCAATATATCGGACGCTCGCCCCGCAATATCAAATGTAAAAAAAAAATTAACTGTACTATCATTGCACCACTGGCTATCCACCACGACATTCCAACCAACATCACAGCACATCACAGAACATCAACGTGAATGTCACGTTCGCAAACCCGTCTAAAAGATATATAGCAATTAGACGAGTTTACCGATCAAATGACATTCACGGTCGCAGATAATAATGTATGTACTGTTAAACGCCCACTTAAAATATCGATCGACTAAATTCCAATTTGGCCCCAATAGCAATAACAGCACTGCATAGAAAACTGGGCCAAAACAGAATATCACAAAAATCACAATTCCAAGTCATGGGGATACAGGAGAAATTTTGAAGCCCGTCGCCACTAAATGTCCGCGGAACCGCCGCCAATAAGGGGTAAGTGCGGCGTTTCCGCGGCGCTTTAGAGGCTTTAGAAGCTCAATTTTTTCCTGTACCCCAAAAAAAGCCTACACGGATTTTTAAGATGACTGAAATAATTTTTTGACCACTTTTGAAAATCGGCAGAAACTGTAAAATTGAAATCATGATTTCGGAAACTTTGGTCGATCAATCTTTTAAGCACATCTAAACAAGCTAGTAAGGGTTTTAAAGGGTGGCTCTGATACCATGTTGGGTCACGGCAGTGCCCCAGCCATCGAAACGCGGCCAAAATGCGAAACAAAAATTTCTAAACCGGTGCTACCATTACCCGATTTACAGATCGACCTTAAACACTAAACTAGCGAGCTGACTAAGAGTTAGAATCGTTATACCGAGTTTATCCGTGTCCTTCGGTCTTCATTCCAAGCTCCTAGAGGCTCCTTGATGTGGTTTGGTTGCCGGTCTTCCTTCGTCTCCGATGATCCACCCGAAGGAAACGGCTCAAGTTCCAACCTCGTCAAACGAGGTAACCGACGCTCCAAAGTCGCTAGCAATGGAGAGTGGGGGTGTATGAAAAAGTCACTACAATTTTTCTCTCATCCATGTGCTCCATAGAGCAACTCAAGAAGAAGATGATGGAGGTGAAAGCTTTGGCATGAGAAAGAATAATGCTAAGTGTTTTTGTGTTCTTTTCTTTTGAGTGGATGAGAGAGAGCGAGTATAGCAAGTGTAAAAATCTATTACCAAAATGAAATCCCTCATCACCATCAAAGTGGCCGCCACCCCTCTCATGCCCTTAAAAAAATATCATTTTCCATTAATCAAATAAAATATACCTAACCATACCATGAACTATGTTTGACTTATGCCCTTGCCTTTGCCTTGTCACCCTCCACCTCATCATTATGAATTTTCATAAATGAAAAATCAAATAATGAGGTGGCAAAACTTCTAGAAGCTATTCCGTTTAAAATACGGAATACTTCCCGGTACATGTATCGAAATACATATACGCGTATTCGTACAAAAATACAAATAGCCAAGAGAAAATGAATAGTGAACAATAATACTAGAATACATATATACAAATACATATATGGATTATTAAATAAAAACCTGATTTAATAAACCGGCATAATCCTAAGCCGCTAGTATTATCAACCGTCCGATTAAAGTCTGCGCAGCAAGTGCCCATATTTAATCGGACACCTGCATGTACCAACATACCTCATGTACACCATATCGCCTGAACCGTGAAAACCCTCTGTGTGGGACTCTGAAGACTCGCCAATACGCTGGCAGTGTGTTTAACCACAAGCACATTAGCGGCACTAGCTGTATGTAACGGCTACCCAGGTATTGAGCGAAAGGGATGCCGATGAGCAAACTCATGCAGAACCCCTACTGAGCCTGACAGTGACAATATCCGTACAGTCCGGTCTATTCGTCTAAGAGTATCGCATATCGAGTCCAGGGGGGTGGATAAAGTCAGACCTCCAACAATGCGATATTTAGTGTCGCTATGAAACCCATCACCACTTGAGAAACTATCGATCCCGGATCGATAATTCTCGTCCACCTTGGCCACGGATTTATGATGATGGCCATCCGTACACAACACGAGATCAACCCCCAATACCGGGGGAGACGAATCCCCGACGATCCAATCACTGCCTCCATATAGCTCGGGACTGTACCCAACTAAAACCTGTATGCACGACTCCTTTGAGCCGTGGTACGGTAGTAATCAAAGCACAGTGGAAACTCACACGAGACAAATGACGATCTCAGGTCGACAGACTAACCTGTACACATGTCACCAGGGAACTGCTATCTGACAATATGTATAATACCAACTAGCAGGTTCCCGGTGAGTCCGTCCAGTGTACTCATAATACAATGAACAGCTGCATACTGTCTTAGGTGAACAAACTAACACCAATGGCTTGTGAGACCTGGCCACCGCCCCTCGTCGGGGTCTCGATCAGTATACACTAGTCTACACTGGAGTATCGATGCCCGGTCTTGATACTCCTACGACTAGGGACATTTAAGGATGTGCTTATAGACCCCAGGTCCCACTTATATGATCGCCATCATAATGCTGGCAGTCAAGCAAGAATCCTATGGGCTCTATCAACACGTACATGATGATAAAGACAAACCTGATAGCATACTATCATCTTGAGTAAGTCTGTTTTATCGGTATAGGTCCTCACTCAATCATCATAATCACAAGTCCGTGACTATGATAATTGCCTTGAGGGCACTATAGCCAACACCTTGCACCTTATTCGATGAGGAAAGAGCCGAGATCCCTTCACCGGGAGTGACCAATTTAGCAAAACTGGCAGATGCTACAAACTCATGGTTTAGCTTTTGACAGCTTAAATAGTTCTTACTTTGCACAGTGGTATATATGATATACCCTGCACCTTATTCGATGGGGAAAGAGCCGAGATCCCTTCACCGGAAGTGACCTCTTTAGCGAAACTAGAAAAGCCTAAAAAACACTCCTTTTCAATATCAATTGTTTCTGCAACGATATCAAGTTCATTAAGCTCATGGTTTTCTGAAAAACCTGCGTAGCCCTCCGTCATTTCAGATAAATCCTACTTTGTATTCATGCTGCGTTTGTTGACCTTGTCAAGGCACAGTGTACGGTAGGTAATTAGTGTTTATCTGCTAAAACGTAAGATGTGATTGGATTAGGGTATTCGTACGGCCTTGTTGACCTTGTCAAGGGTCATGCGGGTGGGTTTAATTCAATCGGGAAATGACGGGTAAAACTTGACTTGCATTCTATGGTTTGTTGACCTTGTCAAGGTCATAGATCGCTCGGGACAAAATATTATCGGGAATTTCAAAGTGTTGAAATTTGCAATGAGATTGCATACCTCCTATGAGATAGTTGGATCCCGATACCCACTTCGAGTAAGAATTACTCCTGGGAGAATTTTACACAGGACAATTAGCCGATCAAGTAGGTGGCTAGAAAGGTGTTAACAGGGTTATACCTCTGGGAAAACGAGGTTTATTTTAATTAGGTCCGTGCGGAAGCACGGGGAACCTCCCTCAAGTACCAACACTGATCTGGCTGAAAGATTGACGAAATTGTAGGGTGTAATTAATCTCGGCTAATCTTACCTATTAGGGTTTGAAGAAAGATTTGATAAAAATAGTGGGAGACATCCTGATTTGATAAGATAATAACCAATCTAATCTTGCAAGAGCATACGCTAAAGTGTTTTCTTCTCTCTCTCTTCAGGTAGCGACCATGTCAGGCCATAATCAAGATAATAATATGGATGTATTGACTGAACCCGCTTATTATACTGAGCAGGGGAACGTTGATCCCGTTCTTTCTTATAAGTGTTATGAGACTGAGCAGGAATAGGACAATATCTGGATTCTCATGCCACCCAAACGAAGAACAAGTATGTTAATGCATCTTCTTCAGTTGTGTTAGTTATTGAGAACTGTTTCTCAGTTCACCCTACGTTCTCGGTATTAAATACCGGATCGGGATCCCATATATGTAAATTGTTACGTGGGCTACGTAAAGGTAGAGAACTGGGAAAGGGTGATCATTCCCTACAAGTAGGGAATGGTGCAAATATTGCAGCCTAAGCAGTTGGCGAATATCACCTTGTATTACTAATTTGTAATACATTGATTCTGAACGAATGCTATTATATACCGAACATGATATGCAACATTATATCAGTTTCTTTATTATGTAAAGAAGGATATAATTTTGTAATATAGGATAATGTTATGAACATCTTCCTAAATCAAAAGTTGATTAGATCAGGCTCGTTAAATAATGGCATATACGTTCTCAATCAAAATACAGTCCTTAATATACAAAACACACATAAGAGGAAAAGATCAGAAATGAACGAATCCTACTTATGGCATTGTAGACTTGGTCATATCAATGCGACACGGCTAGCTAAGTTACATAAGGATGGATATTTGAATTCGTTCGAATTATCATCTTATGAAACTTTCTATTCATGTCTCAAATGCAAAATGACCAAAACTCCATTTAGTGGACACGGAGAAAGAGTTGAGGAACTCTTAGGACTGGTACATAGTGATGTATGGGGTCCAATGTCTACACATGCCAGGAACGGTTTTTCCTACTTCATTACATTCACTAACGATCTCTCAAGATACGGGCATGTGTTCCTGATGAAACACAAGTCTGAAGCTTTTGAGAAATTCAGAGAATATAAGCACGAATTAGGGAACCAAACGGGCAAAAGTATTAAGATCCTTCGATCTGATCGAGGAGGAGAATACTTGAGCAATGAGTTCCTAGATTATCTAAAAGAGAATGGGATTCTCTCTCAGCTTACTCCTCCTTATACACCACAACACAACGGTGTATCGGAGCGAAGAAATCGCACCCTATTAGATATGGTCGCTCTATGATGAGCACTGCTGAGATACCTATTTCCTTTTGGGGATATGCGCTTGAGACAGCGGCATACCTATTGAATCAAGTTCTGTCTAAATCTGTACCTACCACACCATATGAGATATGGAGTGGGAAAAGACCGTATCTTAAACGAGTTAAGATATAGGGTTGTCCGGCCTATGTCAAAAGGCAACATCCCGACAAACTCGAGGCTTGATTAGTTCTTTACAAGTTTGTGGGATATCTGAAGAATTCTTATGGATATCTATTCTACCACGGTGAACAACAAAAGGTGTTTGTTTCTTAACATGCCACCTTTTTAGAAAAGGAATTTCTTGCACAAGAAATTAGTGGCAATGCGGTAGAGCTGGAAGAGGTTCCAGCACCACAAACTACAACTGATGATTTATTGGAACCAGAGGATTCAGTAGTTCCCGACAAAACCCAGCCACTCCGCCGATCTATTAGGGTCTCTCATCCACCTGAGAGATACTACGGTTTTCTCGTTGATGGTGGAAGCGAGGATTGCATCATGGTAGATGATGACCCGACTAGTTTCGAGCAGGCCATCACGAGTGGCGACTCTGTGAAGTGGCTGGATGCAATGCGATCTGAGATGGAATCCATGTACACCAACAAAGTATGGATTTTGGAAGTTGCTCCTGAAGGGGTAAAACCCATTGGGAGCAAATGGATCTTTAAGTAGAAACTTGGTGTAGATGGAAAAGTTGAAACTTTCAAAGCTAGACTTATTGCAAAAGGTTTTCGTCAACGACCAGGTGTGGATTATGATGAAACCTTTTCTCCAGTGGCTATGCTTAAGTCCATCCGGATCTTACTTGCCATTGCTGCATACCATTACTATGAAATCTGGCAGATGGAGATTAAGACCGCCTTTCTGAATGGTGATTTAGAAGAGTGCGTGTATATGACTCAGCCAGAGGGCTTCGTAGACAGTGGGAGCCGTGGAAAGGTGTGTAAGCTGCTTAAATCTATCTACGGGTTAAAGCAGGCATCGCGGAGTTGGAACATCTGCTTTGATGTTGTAGTCAAAGAGTTTGACTTCATCAAAAACGTAGATGAACCTTGTATATACAAGAAGGTTGCAGAGAGTAAGGTTGTTTTCCTCGTATTGTATGTAGATGACATACTCTTGATAGGAAATGATGTCCCATGCTGCACTCGGTCAAGCTCTTCTTATCACAAAGATTCTCAATGAAAGATCTAGGTGATGCCTCCTACATTTTGGGAATTAAGATCTATAGAGATAGATCTAAATGCATACTGTGGTTGTCCCAGGTATATTGACACCATACTAAAGAGGTTTAGTATGGAAGAATCCAACCGTGGGAAGCTACCCACGATCTCTGGACTCACTCTCTCCAAAAAGATGTCTCCCAAGACTGATTTGGAAAGAGCTCGCATACAAGGGATACCCTATGCCTCGGCAGTAGGATCTATCATGTATGCGATGCTATGTACCAGACCCGATCTAGCATACTCACTAAGTGTAGTGAGTCGGTATCAAGCAGATCCTGGAGAGAGTCACTGGATAGCTGTGAAGGACATTCTCAAGTACTTGCGACGGACTAAAGAGATGTTTTTGGTGTTTGGTAATGGAGAACTCCAGGTGGAGTCCTTTATCGAATCCAGCTTCCAAAGTGAAAAGGACGACTCTAAGTCGCACTCGGGATTTTTCTTTACCCTTAATGGAGGGGCTGTGTGTTGGAAGAGTTCCAAACAGGAAACCGGTGCATACTCGACGATGTAGGCTGAATACATCGCTGCCAACGATGCTGCCAAAGAGGCTGTTTGGATGAAGAAGTTCATCACTGAACTTGGTGTGGTTCCGTCCTTTAAGCATCCAATACCTCTGTTTTATGATAACAATAGAGTTGTGGGTTTGGCCGAGGAACCCAGGTCCCATCAGAACTCCAGACATATTCTGGGGCGGTATCACCTGATCTGGGAGATAGTTGATCGCCGGAAGATCGAGGTCAGGAGAGTTGATATGATGGACAACACTGCGGATCCACTCACAAAGGCCATTCCCCAGATATAATTTGAGAGATTATTCAGGATGTTAGCTATAAGATACTACAACAGCTGGCCTTAGTGCAAGTGGTAGATTGTTAGTTATATATATGCCCTAGAGGCGATTGTTGTACATATGATGTATATTATAGTGGATGCTTGGATATATAGAGAGAGGACTTTCTTGCTCGACATGATAGTATGCTATTTGGTTTCACTTTGTCTTAACATGTTGAGATGTATTAGTTTACTGTCTTGCTCTCACATATTGATAAAGCCCTTAGGATATGTACTCGACTACTGAGACTATGATGAGATCATACTAGTGGGGCCACGGTAGTCGACGAGTACATCCTATAACTGTTCCTAGTCGAGGGTGTATCAAGACAGGGCATCGATACAACAGAGTAGACTAGCGTATACGCATCTTGACCCATATGATGGGCGACGGATGATCCTATATCCATCGGTGCTTGACATTAAGGATGGTGTACGGGTGCTCAGTGGATACTGGGTACACTGAACGGACTCGCCGAGAACTCCCAGATGGTATTATACCTAATGTCAGATGGCAGTTCTCCGGTGACACTAGTACAGGTTAGTCTGGAGACCCGAGATCGTCATAGAGTCTTGTGTTATTCCCACTGTGCTTTGATTTCCACCTTACCACGTCCAAGAAGGCGTGTAAAACGGTGGCTTTTGGGTACAATCCCAAATCACATGAAGGCAATGAGCGACAGGGAGGGATTCGTCTCTCCCGGTATAGGGAGTTGATGTTGTGCTGTGTTCGATTGGCTATAACTGGAAGTCCCTGGCCAGGGCCGATATAGTGATTTACTGGTAAGAGTTATCAGTAGTTTTCTTGACCCGTTATGAGCCTTACATCGACATGATTTATCGGTTACTGGGGTCTGACGTTTTACCACCCCTTGACTAGATATGCGACATATCAGACGAAGAGACTGGACTGTACGGTAGTGTTACTGATTGGATTCACAGGAGAATGTACAGGCTTGCTTATTGATCTTCTGATCGTTCAATACCTGGGTGGATGTTACGTTTAGCTGACTGCTTGCAGCTTGTGGGTGTTTGATATGATCATCACCTACTGCCGGCGTATTGACGATTCTTTAGAGTCCTACACAGAGGTTTCTTGGCTCAGGAAAAACGGAGTAGGAGCACATATGTGATATGTGCGGGACCGAGAATAATACGATATGAGATACCATATTCTATTCTCGGGATATATGATATTGCCAGGTCATCGGATCAAGTGTTGATTCGATGAATCGGTACATGTTATATTAGTCGGTTATATGCGATATAGCCGGATTGTCGGATCAACTTTTGATTCGATAATTTAATGTATAATTATATATGTGATATATTACAGTACATTATGTAATATTAGCTCGCTTTATTGATTCATTTTCTCACAGGATAATATATTGATATATATGCGATATATTTTAATTGTATTATTTTCTTTTGTTACAAAAATATATTATATATGTGAAATATAATATTGTAACAAGTCATGATTACAAATGCAACATGATTTGTAGAGATTAAACATGGTTAGGGTTTGAATTGGGTTAGCTTTTTCATGAAAGTTCTAGAAACTTTATGTTTTGTTTTAAACAAAGATATTTTGTTGATATTTGTGGAGATATTTTCCTAACCCAACCCAAACCCTTTACCCTAGTTAAATCTCTACAACGGTTAAGTTTTTCTTTACTTAACCATGGGTTGCAATTGTAATGAGAGCAATAATTCATAATTCATCACAAAAAGGAATTATTCATCTTCTTCTTCCTTAGTCTCTTGAAAAAGCTTTACTAGATTTTTCTTTTGTGTTGATATTGAGTAAAATTATGAAAACAAATGAGAGCCAAATTCCTACATTATCATCCTCATCTAATCTAGCTAATTAGATTAGGGTGTTCACTTCATTAATACTTGATTGGAGAAGTGAGAGCTTGAGTTAAAAATTCTTCAAGGTAGATCATCTTCGAAAAGGAAGACTTCAAGTAAGCATGGATCGTTCGGCTTGTGGAGCTTTTCTTGAGTCCGGGAGATCATGGATCGCCGCGAAAGGACTACTACTCGGAGCTTATGAAGCGAAGGAGCGGAATACAAAGGTTTTAATCCCTCTCTCTTAGATGTAAAGTTGTTTACATGTTTTGTTAACCCTAATTATCTAGCAAAGATCCTCGCTTTAGGTTATTTGGCACTTGAAAATTTTAAATTTGGCATGGTTGATGCCTTGTAGACCCTTGTGAGAGTGCCTAGTAACCCTACAAGAACCATACCACAGTGCCCATAGAGCAGTAGCTGAAGGTCCGTCCCAAGCCTTTTAAGTGGCGCCGTGGAACCGCCGCCAAAACCATGTTTTGACCGAGGTTCCGCAGTCACTTAGACGAGTTAGGGACTCGTTCTTCAGGTGGGTCCATGAAATTACCTGCACGATTTTTAGAGTATTTTTAACAAGAAAAATTCCAACTTTTGGAAAAATTTCCAGAGAGGGGTCCAAAATTGGGTTTTCGGGGTTCAATCGGGCTTATAAATTCGTCTAGAATACGCCTAAAGTTCTAGCTTGGCTCTAATATCACTGTAAGGTTCCTAAGTACGACAGCAAGGTTTTGAGTAGCATCATCCATGCCAAATAAAAAATTTGCCATACTTAAACAACCCTTAACAAGATCTTTAACTATAGATTCATGCGGAAACATAAAGCAAACAACATTACTACTAAGTGATGAGAGATTACAACCTTTGTAATCCGCTCCTTCACTTCATAAGCTCAAAGTAGTGGTCCCTTCGCTGCGATCCTAGAACACCCGGATTCTTGAGAAGCTCCACAAGGCGTATGAGGCATGCTTGCTTGTAGTCTTCGAAATCCAAGATGATCTACTTCGAGGAAACACGAACCCAAGCTATCTCTTCACTAATATAAAATTAGTGAAGCCAACACACTAAACTATATGGCTAGTATAGAAGAGGATGATGAAGTAGGAAGTGGTCTCTCTTTAGTTTTCTTTTTCTCACTTTATTTCATCACATGAAAAAAATCTAGCATGATTTTGTGAAGAAGAAGAAAATGAAGAAGTGATGAATGAATTATGAGCTTAGGTTAGAAATGGAACCATGGTGAGTTAGTATATGTCATGGCTAACTCATGTAGAGAATAAACCATGAGTAAAGGTTAAAGGTTAGGTTAAGAAGTATCTTAAGTAAAAACAAAAAAAGTGGACTTTAGTCAATGTTCTACTAGCTTCCAAGAAGCTTAACCATGACTAATTCCATATCATTTGTTAATTAATTAAAAAGATAAATAAAACCATAATATAAACCCTTGTAGAGAATAGACCATGGTCAAAGTGATTAGGGTTAGGTTAATAAATATCTTAGCCAAAAAAATATTGGTTGACTTAGTCAATATTCTACAAGCTTCATCCAAGCTCAAGACTAATTCTTCACAATTTTGAATTTGCTAAAATAAATATAAAGTCAACATTTATCACAATAGCATGGTGTAATTCTCATACACAAAAGTTGCATGTATAACCTAGCATGTCACAATTATACATATCACATATATATAAATTTGTAACAAAAGAAAATAATACATTAAACATATATCACATATATGTTAAATGTATCCAAATGTGAGAAAATTAAATACTTAAGTGAGCACATACTAGTTAATGTAATTTAATATATCAAATATATATTTATACATTAAATTATTAAATCAATACTTGATTTAATAATCCGGCTATATCGCATATAACCGACTAATACAAAATGTATCATTTCATCGAATCAACACTTGATCCGATGACCCGGTTATATCACATATAACCGGCCGATATCACATATCGCGAGAATAGAATACGGTATCACATACATGTATCAATCTTGGCCCGCACATATCACATATGTGCACCTACTCCGTTTCGCCAGAGCTAGGAAACCTCTGTATAGGACTTTAAAGACTCGTCAGTACGCCGGCAGTAAGTGATGATCATATCAAACACCCACAAGCCGCAAGCGGTCTGCTAAACGTAATGGCCATCCGGGTATTGAGCGATCAAAAGATCAACAAGCAAGCCTGTACACACTCTTGTGGATCCAATCAGTAACACTACCGTACAGTCCGGTCTCTTCGTCTGATATGTCGCATATCCAATCTAGGGGTGGTAAATGTCAGATACTAGTAACCGATAAGTCGTGTCGACGTGAGGCTCATAACGGATCGACAAACTACTGATAACACTTACCAGTAGATCTCCATATCAGCCCCGGCTAGGTACTTTCAGTTATAGCCAATCGAACACAGCGCAACATCAACCCCCAATACCGGGAGAGACGAAACCCCCCTATCGCTCATTGCCTCCATGTGATTCGGGACTGTACCCAAAAGCCAACGTTTTGCATGTTCTCATGAACGTGGTAAGGTGGAAATGAAAGTACAGTGGGAATCAAACAAGGCTCTTTGACGATCTCGTGTCTACAAACTAACCTATACCAGTGTCACCAGAGAACTGCTATCCGACGTTAGGTATAATACCAACTAGGAGTTCTCGGCGAGTCCGTTCAGTGTACCCAGTCTCCACTGAGCACCCGTATACAATCATTGATGTCAAACACCAATGGATGTGGGATAATCCATCGCACATCATATGGGTCAAAAAGCGTATACGCTAGTCTACTCTGGAACATCGATGCCCTGTCTCGATACACTCTCGACTAGGAACAATTATAGGATGTTCTTTTGGACTACCCTTGCCCCACTAATATGATCTGTATCATAGTCCTAGTAGTCAAGTACATATCCTAAGGGCTTTATCAACTTGTGAGAGCAAGACAGTAACACAATACAAGTCAACAAGTCACGACAATGTGAAACCAGATAGCATAATATCATGTCGAGCAAGAAAGTCCTCACTATATATATCCAAGCATCCACTACAATATACATCATATGTACAATAATGGCCTTTAAGGCATATACATAACTAACACCGGTCCTATCAACGACCAAGACATATTCTGAAGCGGTATCACCTGATATAGGAGATTGTAGATCGCCGCGAGATCGGGTCAGGAGAGTTGATACGAAGGACAATATGACGAATCCACTCACGAAGGCCCTTCCCAAGATACAGTTCGAGAGAATTTTTGGGATGTTGGGTATGAGATACTACAACAACTTAGTTTAGTGCAAGTGGAAGATTGTTAGGAAAAATGTATGCCCTAGAGGCAATTATTGTATATTATAGTGGATACTTGGACATATATATAGAGGACTTTCTTGCTCAACATGATAGTATGCTATCTGGTTATTCTTTATCTTAACATGTACATTTGCTCTAGTTTACTATTTCACCGATACATGTTGATAAAGCCCTTAGGTTGTTTTCTTATCTACCAAGACTATGATGTAGATCATACTAGTAAGGCCTTTGTAGTCTACAAGCATATCCTTGAAGTATTCCTAGTCGAGGGAGTATCGAGATAGGGTATCGATATTCCAGAGTTGACTACTGTGTACGTTTCTTCACCCTGTATGGGGCCAATGGTTGATCCCACAATCATTGGTGTTTGACATCAATGATTGTACACAGGTGCTTATTGGAGTATGAGTACACCGAACGGACTCGCCGAGAACTCAGAAATGGTACCATACCTATCGTCAGATTGCAGTTCTCTGGTGTCACTTGTACAGGTTAGTCTGTATACCCGAGATTATCATAGTGTCTTGTAAGGTTCCTAATGTGCTTTTATTACCTCCCTACCACGGCTCTACAGAGTCGTGCAAATAGGTGGTAGTTGGGTACAGTCCCGATTCATATGGAAGCGATGAGCGACATAAGGGGTTTCGTCTCTCCCGGTATTGGGAGTTCATGTTGTGCTGTGCTCGATTGGCTATAACAGCAAGTCCCTGGGCAGGGCTGATGAGATCTACTGATAAATTTTATTAGTAGTTTCTCGATGCATTATAGGCCACACATCGGCATGACTTATCGAGTTATTAGGGTCTGACGATTCCAGCCCTCAGACTCGATATCCAACATATCAGAAGAAGAGACCGGACTGTACGGTAATTGTTGCTTATAGGCTCTATGGAAGTTTGGATAATTTTACTTGTTGATCTTTTATTCGTTCAATACCTGGGTAGCCGTTACGTGCAGGTAGTACAGCTAGCAGTTTTTAGGTGTTTGATATGATAATTAACTACTGCCAACGTATTGGCGAGTCTTTAGAGTCTCACATAGAGCTTTCCTAGATCAAGCGAAACGAAATAGGGCAATTATGGAGATATGAGCGGGTGCTTGATTAAATACCAGTATATGATACTGTATTCTAATCTAGCATTATTTGATATTAGTCGGGTTATATAATATAACCGGATTATTTAATTAAGTTGATTTAATAATTTGATATATATATATATATTAACTAATATTATGCTCACTGGACATTTTCATTACTTTATATATTATTTGTATGTGATATAAATAATATATATGAATTTGAAATGGTTGATTATACACATGATTGTGTGTGAAAGAATTACATTCGATTATAGGATAAGGAGATAACAACAACTTATTTGGATTTAAAGAAAGAAACAATGAGTCATTTTTTTGTGAGCATGGTTGCAACCATCACTACTACAAATAAGGGTTGTCCCTACGGATTTATCCGTAGGGGCAAACCGCTGCCCCTACAGATATAGTCGTAGGGACAAGAAAATACCCTGTAGGTGCAAGTCGAAGCCTTGAACTTACCCTTACGGACAAAACTTTGCACCTACGGAGTTCTGTGTAGGTCCCGTTTGCCCTACGGAATTGGCCGTAGGGGAAAAAAATTTATTTTATTTACGATTTTATAAAATAGATTACGTGTACTTACGGATGAATCCCTAGGGCCAAGTAATAGCCCCTATGGATACATGCGTAGGTACATATCCGTAGGGGCAAAATATCAGGAATTCTGATATTTTGCCCCTACGGATAACTGGGTAGGGGCAGTTGTTTGCCCCTACGGGTATATCCGTAAGGGCAAGCTCGAACCCCTGATACTGAGATCATAGGGGAAAATATCAGTTATCCTGATATTTTGCCCCTACGGTTTAATCCGTAGGGGCATCGTTGGTACCTACGGATTAATCCGTAGGTACATATTATCAGTTTTTTTATAAAACTGGCTGCCTATTTTTTTCTCGCCCTGTGCACAATAATATATACATCGATCAAATATAAAATTAATCATCACACAACATATATCGCAGTATTCATAATCACATCTCACGCATATAATATACAAAAGAAACTAAAAAATAGAATATGATATAAATATAAACACCGTAGGACCACCAATATCAATATCGTCCAAAATGTAGTACAATATGTATCATATAAATAAATACATGTTTCAAAAAATAAGAATCAAAAAGCTACCATAGCTCGGTCCAGCTCCACCTCTGATAAACGCCAGAATCTGGCGCGCCTGCTCCTCGGTCAATAAATCATGCATTGCGGAGCGTGCGAGAGTCTGAGCGGGCTGTGGAGCTGGCGATGTGTTCTGCGCAGCCGCCGTTGAGTTAGTGGCTTGTGGAGCCGCGGCTGCGGGAGTCTGATCGGGTGGTGGAGCTATAGGAGCTGTCTACGGAACCGCAGCCGATGTAGTGGCTTGCGGAGCCGCTGCCGAAGGAGATGCATGTGGAGGCTCGGCCGATGTGCCCAGTCGCGTCTGGACCTAACGTGTGTAATAAGCGAGTAAGAATTGTGTATTATTCGAATTAGTATCATTATCAAGATATTTCGAAACGCCATTTGGATATCTAGTTTAGAAAACCGTAGTTTATTTTAATTAGATATGTATGTATGATTAATCAAAGCTAAGTCTACAACCAAATAAGCTCAGGCTACGTACTAATATTGGATATGTTGATATCTATAATATGACATGATATTTTACTATTAAGTAGTATACATACCAGCATCTCCTTCAACTCCTGAACGGTGGCCTTCAAGCTGTCCATTTCCTGCTGGACACGTCGTTCACTTGAGACGGAGGAAGTAACCGTCGGGGTAGAGTCCAACCTCATATGGGCCCTGCTAGGACCCAGTCCCCGGCCACTCTCCCAACCTCTGTGGTGCCCTCCGTGTGCAGCGTCCAGGACTGGAGTCAGCAGCCTCGGATCGCTCTGTCAGGTAAAATCGATCCCCGATGCTTCGGCCTGCTCAACCACCCGCTCCTACACCCACATTAAGCAGTAAAGTATAAGTATAAAATTTAAATTTGAACCTTCCAAAACTAAAATTTCAAATAGGGGTTGAATAAATATTAACACTTAAGCAATACTCCTGGGTAGCGACGTCGGGATATCGAAGCTCGCCCGTGGTGGGATCTGTCGAGATGCCGTGGACGGCAAGATATGCGGACAGCATGCTCGGTGTACCACCTTGCGCGAGGGTCCGAGCTGTCTGCAATATTAGAAAATAACTCTTAATATTAGATATATTAGAAAATAACTCTTAATATTGCATTATATCACAAAGGCTGGTCTATTGTAATTTACCGATAACTCCATGTCTCGAGTAATATTCCTCGAGCCACCTGTATAAGTGGGACGACCCCTCTTCGCCGACTTTCTATTCTCTATATTTTGAGCCGCCTGTTTCTGCACAACACATTCACATTTAGTTTTCTAATTAAGGAACACAAAAAAATAAATTATATCCTAAACAATGAATTACATTTAAAATACATACATGTTTGCGTTGAGAGTCGAAATATTCGCACAATAGAGGCCATGTCTCTACGTCGACTCTCTCAAAGGCCGGAGTAGGTAGGAGGGCCGCTCTCTCTGCCTCGGGGTTCACCATCCACAAGGAGTAGCATTCGGCCTTCAGCTCATTCCTGTTGTATCGGACCTTAGTCTGCATATTCTTCATCAGGCCATTGTACAGAGCATGAAGGTCGAGCACCCTCCCAGGGTGATCAGGGTCGGGTACAGGCTGAAAATCGTAATCCAACTGAAAATACAAAAAAAACATTTTTATTAGATTGCAAGCGTTAATAATAAATATATTGGATAAATTAAATGAAAATATATATTAATACCCGAGCCTGATCAAAGAAGAAGGCGAATGAGCGCCGGTGCTGCTCGCCCCACTCAACGTGAAGTGGATAGTTCTTCACGAGCCGGCTCTCATCCCCCATATACCGGCCGAACCTCTTGGCATGAGGACCGGTATAGCAATAATCAAGGGTAAAAAAGAAGGGGAATGCTGCCTCCCTCCTAACTCTGTCAGGCCTTAGCCTGTGGGACTGATTCGGGCCTTGGGTCCCCCTCTGGGGATGGGAAGCCCCTCGTCTGCAAGATATATCAAGACAATCAATATTAAGACAAAGTTGTATTAAGAAATCAAGGTTAAACGAAAATTGAAGTGTGATATATACCTTCGGTGACTAAAGCACAAGCCTGGGCCCGGACAGCAGCACGGGAGGGACGATAGTTCCTCCGGTGAGGAACAGCCGGTGTCCCGGATGCGGACGCATCCCCTCCAATTAGAAAATAAACATTGACGCTAAATTTCAATGAAGTTCATATTTATTCTATAGAGCATATGTAAAATGAATAAATATTTTATATTTGTTCATACTAACCTACAGACGATGCGGAGGGTATGAAAGTGGCAGGAGTGGCCCCTGCGTCAGATGTGGACGCACCACCTATAATTAGACAATTAAAAATAGATTATATAAGTAATTGCAAAAAGAATGTGTAGATCAATAATATAACATTCTAAATCAATATGCATGCACTATAAGATATATAAACATACCCGCAGTGCGGTGGTGTCACCACCTACAGCTAGGCAATAATAAAAATTACTATCTAAGTAAGAGCAAAAGGAATGTGTGTATATTTACGATATAGCATTCTAAATCAATATGCATGCACTATATGATATATAAACATACCTGGAGGAGCGGGAGTAGCCTCTGTCCCTTATGTGGACGCATCACCAACAACTAGACAATCAAACATTGACAATATAAGTAATTTTGACATAAACAGGCATGAATATCTATAATATTACTTTCAAAATGGATATGCGTGCAATATAACTGGAGGTGTGGAAAAATCCACACGGAAGGAGGCATCCGAAGGGGTCTCCGATCTCGGTGCAAGACCGGCCTTCTGAAGCTCCCTGTGCAGCTCTCCGGGCGGCAGAACCGCTCTGCCTCTGCCTCTGCCGGTGCCGCGGCTGGAGCTCCTGCCGCCCCTCGCTGCTCCCGTCATCGTCATCAAATCTAGATAAACGGTTCGTGGACGCATTAGACAATCATTAAAAGTATTGACTATATATGTATAGATCGTAAAATGTGAAGTAATAATATAACATTACTGATAACCTTTTTCGTTTCATGGGCGTATTATACATATCTACTTGGATTTCATCGTCGATGTCATTTCTAACCCACGTAACTTCATGATCGGCCGAAGACAACCCGTCCTTCGAAACAGACTGTCGGAGTACTCTAAGCCTTCTCTCTTCTTCCTCCTCATCGCTGTCCTCGAATTCTGGGACATCGTAGACAACCCTGGGTTTCCATCGGCATACAACACTACATCCCGGATGCTTCAAACAATGTGAGTAGTATACTTGGAACGCTTGGTTCGGAAAGATAAACGGATCTTCCTGACCGTAAAATCGAAGTGTGTTCACACTGGTCAATCCATATTCATCTTTCCAAGTCCCAAGATTGCTTCTCCACTTATCCGTATCGGTTCGTGTATCGTACCAAGTACACTGGAATATATAAAAGGGTTCTGATCGTCCGGGATAGTGGATTCCAAGTATACAATTTAAGTACCCATAATAAATCACACCGTCCGATCCTACCGTCGCAATCCTACTATTCTGAGTGGTTCTAGATGTTTCTATATCCTTAACTTCGAAGTTGTATCCAAGGAGACCAAATCCTTTGTAATATGCAACCTCTATACTAGGAAATTGAGCTAAACATCTTGAATCACTCTCAAATGATGCAGACAAGTTCGGATCGTGGATCTAATAAAACAGATTTTACGAAAAATACTTAACGATACAAGTTTAGATTAAAACTGATAGCAATAAAATGTTATTCAAATGACTTACATGATCTGTGACCCAATCATAAAAATTATCCTGATGATATTTTTCCAATCGTTCTTCGTTCCAATCAGGATGCCCCTCACGTACCTCGTTAAAATGAATTCTGTTTTCGACAAATAATGGTGTCATTAATATTATATCATTTCATGCACACACAAACACAAATATAACAACTAATCCAAAAAAACTTACTCTCTAATTTGTTCAAGACAGGCGCAATTAAGCAAGATAAACCGGTATATCTTGTTGATAAATATAGTGTCTACCCTGTTATATTCGGCTTTACCGTATGGCCCGTCTTCAATTCTTCGAGGCCGGTTAAGCCTTGTCTCAATGTTCCCGTCCAGATAGCGGGAACAAAATGTGGTTGCTTCATCAAGAAGGTAACCTTGCATGATAGAACACTCTGGTCAATTTTTATTGCGTATATACTTTTTAAGAGTGTAGAGATACCTAATGAAAATATGTTGAATAAATAAATATGGGCATACAGGACAACAATAAATTTAAAAATTGCGTGAAACGAAAAATTACACGTACCTCTCGACGGGATACATCCATCAATATTATACCGGTCCGGCTAACTTAGCCTCAGTTGCAAGATGAACCATCAAGTGTATTATGATATCGAAGAATGACGGTGGGAAAATACACTCAAACTTGCAAAGTATCAACGCAATAGAATTTTCTAGTTTATCCAGCGTCACAACCTCCAGTGTTTTAGCACACAACTCTCTGAAAAAACAACATAGGTCGTTGATTACTAGGCCAACCAATTCGGGGAGAGAAGTCCTGAGTGCTAATGGAAGAAGGTGCACCACGATAACATGGTGATAATGACTTTTCAGCCCATCGATTGCCTTTCACAATTTTTATTTTCTTGCTGAATGATCCTGAGAAACCTGTGGGAACTTTCAAATCATGCAGCACCTACAGGAATCTTTTCTTCTCGGGTTGTGACATATGATAAGCGGCATTGGGAAGTATAAACTTGCCCGGTTTACCCGCTACCGGTCTAGGGTGCAATTCACTTCTTATTCCCCACTCCTATAGATCCATCCGAGCATTCAGGTTGTCTTTCGATTTCCCGTCTTTACAAAGAAACAAGTTGAGTATGTGCTCTGATACTCCCTTCTCAATATGCATGACGTCCAGACAATGACGGACTAAATTTGTTGACCAGTATGGAAGCTCGAAGAAAATGCTTAACTTGTTCAAAAATGGTGGTTTGACCTGTTTCGTCGGATCCAACCCGAAGGTCATATTATTATAACCATCCCATTGAGCAGTCACGTCCTGTCCGGACAATGGGGATGGAGGTCCAAGAAGCTCCAGATGACCATCAAAGTGAACCGTGTCTAACCTATAGCGGTGGTCTGGAGACAGGAAACGTCGATGGCCGCAATAACAAACCTTCCTGCTAAAATTCAAGAATTTCGATATTGTGTGTTCATGGCAATGAGGACATGCTTTGTGACTATGTACGGACCAACCTGATAGCATTCCATATGCAGGAAAGTCATTAATTGTCCACATTAAAGCCGCACGGAGTATGAAGGTTGTATTTGTGTTTGCATCGTATGTCTCTACACCATCAATGAACAAAGATTTCAACTCCTCAATCAGAGGTTGGAGATAGACGTCGATATTGTTTCCCGGTAAGTTTGGTCCGTCGATAAGAAGAGGCATAATAAAGTATGATTGATCCATATCCAACCAAGGCGACAGATTATAAATTATCATTACAACGGGCCATGTGCTGTGACTTTCAGCCATATAGTTGAATGGGCATAAGCCATCACTAGCCAGTCCAAGCCGGACATTGCGAAGATCGCTACTGAATATTGCGTGCCTCCTATCGAAATCCTTCCATGCCGGTGAATCTCTTGGATGGCTCATTTTTCCATCTTCACTTGGAGGAGCACGGTGATGCCAAATCAAAGCCTCGGCTGTTTTCTTGCACCTGAATAGCCTCTGTAGCCTCTGTGTTATAGGAAAGTATCGTGCTATCTTGACAGGTATATCAGGCTTCTTATCAGAATCTTTCGACTTATACCTGGCCTCTCCGCATGTTGGACACTCTTTCAAATCTGAATTCTCTTTCCGGTACAACACGCAATTTTTAGGACATGCTTGAATCTTCTCGCACTTTAGACCCAAATCAGACATCATCTTCTGGGCTCCGTACCAGCTATCGCGCACGTTATTTTCCAGGGGCATAGAATCTTTCAAGAACGAAAGAAGCATTGTAAATGACTTGTTACTCCATCCATTTAGGCACTTAATCTGGAAAAGTTGGACGAACCATGACAGGGTGGAATACTTCGCATTCTCATAAATTGGATCTCTAGCATCATTCGTGAAATTTTCATATTTATCCGCACGCGGTCCTTGACCGGAAGAAATGTCATCTTCGGTACGAATAGATTCACCTAGGGCGGCCACTACCATATCCTCCATTTCTTCTGATGGAAATAAATTATCGTCTTCCCCTTCTGCCGCATTACCGAATTCTCCTTCTTCTCCTGCCGCATTACCGTGTTCTCCTTCTTCTTCTCCCATATTACTGCATTCTTCTCCTTCCCCGTGATATTTCCAAGTTGTATAAAGTCTAGTAAACTCATATTTTACAATATGAAGCTCTGCCAATTCTACCTTCTGCCAGTACTTATTGCCACATCTATCGCACGGACTGAGAATCTTCTCTATTATGATCTTATTATGTGCGCATGCAAATTCAATAAAATCAGCAACTCCTGCGACAAACTTAGGTTGCATACGTTGTTGCCAATCCACATACATCCAGTCCTTAACTCTGACGTACTCATGGGCCATGTTAGACTGTATAACATATAAATTGTAGGTTATGGTGACTATATTGAGAAATATAAGAATGGGATAGTTAATGACAAAGGAGAAAATCCATGTATATGATTTGTGTGTGCGTTTGTCGTTGAAAAGAATAAATTATCGAACGTATGTTAACCGATAGACGGGGACTAAATGGCGCTTTTAGTTTCATATATGAGTATCGATGAGAATATGAAGGTTTCATATTATCATCGAGTATCATATATTGGTTTTAACTTGAACATCTTGAATCACTCTCTAATTATGCGTTTGTTGTGTATTCTTGTTGTATGTGTATGTTCCGGCTGTCGGGGGTAAGGCTTCGATCCCATTAAGAATATATAGAGCGAACACCCATTCCCTTGTGCTTTCAACCGTTTCGAATAAATTTCGGCAGCATCTCCCCGCTGTTCTCCGAGTAAACTGTAATAGAATAGATAATCATTTCAAAGCTGTGAAACAACGTTGAAATGAACATCTAATCTATCTTTGTACACGGAGAACCAGCGGAAAGGTACTGATGAAATATCTCGGAACGGATGAAAACTCAAGTGAATGAAGGTGTTTGCTTTATACATTCCTAACTTATCCACACGGGACAAATCTATCGGTTACCATACGATTGAATCTTCTCGTCGCATAGACTATATGACGATTTTTAGTATCGAGCTATACCGTCCGATATTTAACAACCTTCGTATAGTTCTATGTCACGACGAACATCGCACGTATGTTAACCGATAGACGGGGACTAAGTGGCGGTTTTAGTTTCATATATGAGTATCGATTAGAATATGAAGGTTTCATATTATCATCGAGTATCATTTATTGGTTTTAACTTGAACATCTTGAATCACTCTCTAACTATGCGTTTGTTGTGTATTCTTGTTGTATGTATGTGTTCCGGCTGTCGGGAGTAAGGCTTCTATCCCATTAAGAATGTATAGAGCGAACACCCATTCACTTGTGCTTTAAACCGGTTCGAGTAAATTTTGGCAGCACCTCCCCGCTGTTCTCCGAGTACACTGTAATAGAATAGATAATCATTTCAAAGCTGTGAGACAACGTTGAAATGAACATCTAATCTATCTTTATACAAGGAGAACCAGCGGAAAGGTACCGACGAAATATCTTGAAACGGATGAAAACACAATTGAATGAAGGTGTTTGCTTTATACATTCCTAATTTGTCCACATAGGACAAATCTATCGGTTACCATACGATTGAATCTTCTCATCGCATAGACTATACGACGGTTGTTAGTATCGAACTATACCGTCCGATATTTGACAACCTTCATATAGTTCTATGTCACGACGAACATCGCACTTATGTTAACCGATAGACGGGGACTAAGTGGCGCTTTTAATTTCATATATGAGTATCGATGAGAATATGAAGGCTTCATATTATCATCGAGTATCATATATTGATTTTAACTTGAACATCTTGAATCACTCTCTAATTATGTGTTTGTTGTGTATTCTTGTTGTATGTGTGTGTTCCGGCTGTCGGAGGTATGGCTTCTATCCCATTAAGAATGTATAGAGCGAACACCCATTCACTTGTGCTTTCAACCGTTTCGAGTAAATTTCGGCAGTACTTCCCCGCTGTTCTCCGAGTACACCGTAATAGAATAGATAATCATTTCAAAGCTGTGAAACAACGTTGAAATGAACATCTAATCTATCTTTGTACACGGAGAACCAGCGGAATGGTATCGACGAAATATCTCGAAACGGATGAAAACACAGGTGAATGAAGGTGTTTGCTTTATAGATTACTAACTTGTCCACACGGGACAAATCTATCGTTTACCATACGATTGAAATTTCTCGTCACATAGACTATACGACGGTTGTTAGTATCGAGCTATACCGTCCGATATTTAACAACCATCGTATAGTTCTATGTCACGACGAATATCACACGTATGTTAACCGATAGATGGGGACTAAGTGGCGCTTTTAGTTTCATATATGAGTATCGATGAGAATATGAAGGTTTCATATTATCATCGAGTATCATATATTGGTTTTAACTTGAACATCTTGAATCACTCTCTAATGATGCGTTTGTTGTGCATTCGTGTTGTATGTGTAACATGATTTTAAACCATTAAGATCAAGATTGATAGAACTGATCATCCACAAAGAGATTAAGAATTGACTTTGACAGCCATATGAAGGAAAATTTTCTCCTACGGCAACCTAATAATATACCCATTATCCTCATATATACATATATGCTGGCAGGCATGGATACATACATGCAAATATTTGAAAAATTAATATATCAACCAAAAACTATTATTGCAATGGCATTCATCTATAACAATCAACAATTACAACTACAAATGTAGGATGATGATATCATAATGCGTTATACGCAACATATGAATTCACATGACTGAAACATGCATCAAAAAAACATGTTGATCCAAAAGAAAAGCCACTGACAACAAATATAGATAAATACGTCATAAAAACAGTAAGTAATTAACAAGTTGATTAGCATCTGGATCAATAAAATGATAGGAAAAACAATTGACTATGATCTATAATGACAAGTCTATTACCATGACTCTCGACTAACAAAGCTGGCTTTTCGTCCTCGGTATCTTGATAATTGGGATTTCATGGCGAATAAAAATATGCATATGCCGTTTGACCAGGAACATCAATAGGAAAATCAATGAGGTTGGGTGTACTGAAGTACGCTTTGTATTTCGCTATATCAGGTGATGAAGCCCATGCCCTGGCTAGCCGCAGTCCCACCCCAACCGAACCCTAGCCCCAGCCGAACCCTAGCCCCAGCCCCAGCCCAGCCCCAGCCCCAGCCCAGCCCCAGCCCCAGCCCAGCCCTACCCCAACTGAACCCTAGCCCCAGCCCCAGCCCAGCCCTAACCCCCAACCGAACCCCAGCCCCAGCCCCAGTCCAGCCCCAGCCCTAACCCCAACCCCAACCGAACCCCAGAACCGAAGCCTAACCCTAACGCTAACTGAACCCGATGCCGATGCCAAACCCTCACCCCTACCCGAACCTGGCCTGAACCCTAGACCTAATATCATCAAAATTAAAAATAATTTGAGATTTAATTACTAACCGGGCGTGCGGTGGAGGAGACGACAGAAATCGGTGGTCGACGACGATCGGCGAAGGTGGCGACGAGGCGCGGGAAGCCGACGAAGGTGTGGGAACGACCGACGAAGGTAGCGACGAGGCGCGGAGCGTGGTGGCGACGAGGCGCGGGAACAGGCGATGAGGCGCGGGAGAGTGAGAGAGAGAATTTTGGGAACGATGAATGACTTTTCTGTGCTATTTTTTATTAATAACCTATTTATATGCCCCTACGGACATAACCGTAGGTCCACCGTTGGCGGCTCCGTAGGGCCAAACAGCAAATTAGAACGTAAGGCACCGTAAGGACAACGATGTAGCCCTACGGATTCCTGAGTCCGTAAGGGCAACCCCATATTGTAGTAGTGCATGACTCATTACTTCTTATTTATAATTCATATAAGTATTATCATTTAGACTTATCCTGAACTCCAAGGCTTGTTCTTATCACCTTCTTCATCTCTTCAAGTGACACTATTCACTCAAGAGGAAAGGAAAAAGGAAAGATTTTTAGTGAGCAAAAACCCTACTTCATTAAGCTAAACCATTTTAGCAATATAGTTTAGGTTGTTTACTTCACTAATACTTTGATTAGGAAAGTGTGTGCTTTAGTGAGAGTTACTTCAAGGTGGATTATTTTCGATGAAGAAGACAATGATCAAGCTTGATCTTTTCTTCAAGTGGGGTCCTAAAACACTACAACAAAGAAGGGTTGCCCCTATGGATAGAAGAATTCGCACGGGCAACCTTTTATTGCCCTTATAGTTTACTCCGTAGGGGCATTGTTTTCCCCTACGGTGGGCACTGTAAGGGCATAAATAAATTTAAAAATATTAAAAAGTAATATCTTTATTTGTCTCTATGGTGCCGTAAAAGAAAGCCCTACGGATTAATCCGTAGGAGTAACAAAGGGTTATTTAAAAAATATAAAGCTATGTAATTTCACACCGTCCCCTAAAATTTCCCACCAGCCTTTTCTCCCACGTGCCCTCGTCGATCAAGCTCTTCCCTCATCGTCGAAAGCGTCGTCGACTTCGTCGTCCCTCGTCGTCGTCGACTTCCTCGTCGCCGATCAAGCTCATCGGCGAGTTCCTCCTCCATCACCGTCAATCGAGCTCATCGTGGAGTTTCTCATCGCCGCTAATTGATATTGAGGTCCTCGTCGCCGCATCCACCTCTTCGAACTCCATCTTCCTGGCCTCTTCCACCTCGTCGAGCTCTTGCTCTCCATCTCCTCGAGCTCTTTACCGTCGGCCGGTATTTGGCAGAGGTGACTTTATTTATATAATTTGAAATTGAATTTTCCTAATTATTTATGTTTTTTATTTCTGTAAATTAATTAGGAATTTAATTTATAATTTTGGTGTTTTTGGTGTTATTGTTGTTGATTTTAGGGTTAGGGTTAGGGTTATAGGGTCAGTTTAATTAGGGGTTAATTTGGGTTAGGGTTTGGGTTATAGGGCCGGGTTAATTAGGGGTTAATTTGGGTTAGGGTTTAGGTAATGATCGGGGTTTGGGTTAGGGTTTGGGTGATGATCCGCGTTAGGGTTACGGTTAATTTGGGTTAATTAGGTAAAATAGGGTTGGTGATGATTAGGGTTAGGATTTATTAGATTAATTAGGGATAATTTTGCTTTGGGTTAGGGTTAATTAGGGTTAGGGTTTTGGTGATTATTAGGGTTATGGTTAGGGTTAATTTGGGTTAATTAGGTAAAATAGGGTTAGTGATGATTAGAGTTAGGGTTAATTAGATTAATTAGGGTTAATTTTGGTTTGGGTTAGGGTTAATTTGGGTTAGGGTATGGGTGATGATTAGGGTTAGGGTTAGGGTATGGGTGATGATTAGGGTTAGGGTTAAGGTTAAGGTTAATTTTAGATAATTAGGTAAAATAGGGTTAATTTGGGTTAGGGTGTTGATTAGGGTTAATTTAGTTTAATTAGCTTAATTTTGGATTAATTAGGGATAATTTGAGTTAATTAGGTTAATTTAGGTTAATTAGGGTTAATTTGGTTATTATGGGTTAATTAGGGTGATTATTGGGGTTAATTTGGGTTAATTAGGTTAATTTAGGTTAATTAGGGTTTGTGTTTAGGGTGCACTAGTTCCTTCAGTAGGATACTTGATAATAACGTAAACGTAAAACTTTACTGTAAACGTAAGAAAACATTACCTTAAACTAAAAAAATCAGACCCTTAAAAACGAAACATAAATTAACCTAATTAACCCAAATTAACGAAGGTTGTTAAATATCGGACGGTATAGTTCGGTGCTAACAACCGTCATGTAGTCTATGTGATGAGAAGATTCAATCGTATTATAACTGATAGATTTGTCCAGTGTGGACAAGTTAGGAATATATAAAGAAAACACTAGTATTCACTTGTGTTTTCATTCGTTTCGAGTTATTTCGTCGGTATTTTTCCGCTGGTTTTCTGCGTACAAAGATAGATTAGATGTTCATTTCAACGATGTTTCACAGGATTGAAATGATTATCTATTCTATAATACTGTACTTAGAGAACAACGGGGAGGTGCTGCCGAAATTTACTCAATACGGATGGAAGCACAAGCGAATGGGTGTCGTCTCTACACATTCTTAATAGGATAAAATCCTTACCCCCCGACAGCTAAAACACACACATACAGCACGAATACACAATCATTGCACACACAAAGCACATACACACTAAAAACCCCACACTTAAGTGAAACCATAAATTCAAACACTCGTACACAGAATACAACTAATACTTGGGTATCTTCAAATCTTACTTTCTTAATCGATAATTTATTCTTTTCAACGACAAACTTACCTCTAGGATTTTCATCTTTGTCAGTAACCATCTCGTTCTTTGATTTCTCAATATAATCACCATAACCTACAATTTATATGTTATATAGTCTAACATGGCCCATGAGTATATTAGAGTTAAGGACCGGATGTACATGGATTGGTAACAACGCATGCAATCTAAGTTTGTCGCAGGAGTTGCTGCTTTCATTGAGTTTGCACGCGCATATAATAAGATTGTGTTAAAGAAGATTCTTTGTTCGTGCAATAGATGTCGGAATAAGTTCTGGCAGAAGGTAGAAATCGTAGAGCATCATATCATTAAACTTGGTTTTACTGGACTTTATATAGCTTGGCTATATCACGGGGAAGGAAAAGACGAAGACGGTAATGCGGCAGAAGAAGAAGGAGAATACGGTAATGCGGCAGAAGAAGAAGAAGACGATAATTTCTTTCCAGAAGAAGAAATGGAGGATATGGTAGAGGCTACCCTCGGTGATAGTATTCCTACCGAAGATGACATTCCTTACGGTCAAGGACCGCCTGCGTGTTAGTTATATGTATGCCCTAGAGGCCATTGCTATACATGAGATGTATATTGTAGGGGATGCTTGCACATATATAGGGAGGACTTTCTTTCTGGACATGATAGCATGCTATCTGGTTACTCTTTATCTTAACATGTACACTGATTGTCTCTTTGTTACATGTTGGTAAAGCCCTTAGGATGTGTACTTTACGACCTAGATTATGATGCGGATCATACTAGTGGGACAAAGGTAGTCGGTAAGTACATCCTTTAATATCCCTAGTCATGGTTGTATCGAGACGGGGCATCGATATACCAGAGTAGACTAGCGTATAGCTTCTCGACCCATTCAGATGGGCGATGGATGATCCCATATCCATTGGTGTTTGACAGCAGAGATGATATACGGGTTCTCAGTGGAGATTGGGTATACTGGACGGACTCGCCGAGAACTCCCAGATGGTATTATACCTCACGTCAGATGGCAGTTCTTTGGTGACACTGGTACAGGTTTGTCTATTGACCCGAGATCGTCATAGAGTCTTGTGTGATTCCCACTGTGCTTTGATTTCCACCTTACCACGTTTATGAGAACATGAAAAATGGTGGTTTTTGGGTACAGTCCCTAGTCACATAGAGGCATTGAGCGATAGGAGGGGATTCGCCTCTCCCGGTATTAGGGGTTGATGTTGCGCTGTGCTCGATTGGCTATAACAGAAAGTCCCTGGCCAGGGATATTTCATAGATTTACTGGTAAGTGTTACCAGTGGTTTCTCGACCCGTTATGAGCCTCATATCGGCATGACTTATCGAGTTATTGGGGTCTGACGTATATGTACGGTTGCTAGGCACACGTATGAAGTTCTACAAGGCAACAACCATGCCATAATCAAATTTTTCATGTGCCGAACAACCCAAGCAAGATCGTGGACTAGAGATTAGGCGAAACAATAAGCAAGTAAACAACTTTACTTTTAATAGAGCGGGAATACAACCTTTGTAGACCGGTCCTTCAATTCAATAGCTCCGTGTAGAAGTCCCCTTCGCTGCGATCGTAAACTCCAGACTCTAGAGAGGCTCCACGAAGAAACGAACATGCTTGCTCCGATGACTTCGAGGCCGAAGATGATCTACGTCGAGGAGACACTAACTCAATCTATTCCTTCAATAGGTCAAGAACTTTGTGAAGAGAACACCCTCTACTAAATGGAAAGTAGTAGGGGATGATGAAGTAGGAAATTTGCTCACATTAAAATTGATTTTCTCACACTTTTTCTCAAACTCCATTGAAGCTAGACAGCTTTTTGTTCAAGGAAGAAGAAGAAGAATTCTCTTGAATAATTCATCCAAATGAAAACTTATCCAATGAATTATTGCACCATGGTTGAGTTAAGCCCTCATGCTTAACTCATGTAGAGAATTAACCAAGGTATGAGGTTAAGGGTTGGGTTAAGTAATATCCTAAGGAATGACAAAAGAGTTGACTTTGTCAATGTTTCTTCAAGCTTCATGAAGCTTGATAACTTTGACCAAATTCTCCTCTCTTTGGTTATTTGTTAGGAAATAAGCAAACCCTAATTTAACCTTGATTTGGTTTAAGTCTCATACACCCAACTTGTATATATCATCAAGCATGATACAAACGTATACACTTGCATATATCATATATAAACAATATGCACAATCTAGTGAGAAAATAAATCATAAGTGAGCTAATTCTAGTTAATGTAATGTAATATATCAAATATATAATTATACATTAAATTATTAAATCAACTCGAGATTTAATAATCCGGCTTTAACCGACTAATATCTTGTGTAACAACTTATCGAATCAACACTTGATCCGATAAGCCGGCCATATCGTATACAACCAATCAATGTTACTAATCTCGAAATTAGAATACGGTATCTCATATCGTATCAATCTCGGTCCCGCACATATCACATATGCGCTCTTACTCCGTTTCGCTTGAGCCAGGAAACCCCTGTGTAGGACTCTAAAGACTCGTCAATACGCCGGCAGTAGGTGATGATCATATCAAACACCCACAAGTCGCAAGCGGTCTGCTAAACCTAACGTCCACCCGGGTATTGAGCGATCAGAAGATCAACAAGCAAGCTTGCTAGTACTCCTGCGAATCTAATCAGTAACACTACCGTACAGTCCGGTCTCTTCGTCTGATATGTCGCATATCTAGTCTAGGGATGGTAAACGTCAGATCTCAATAACCGATAAGTCGTGTCGATATGAGGTCCATATGAGTTTGAGAAACTACTGATAACACTTACCAGTAAATCTCAGCAACCCTGACCAGGGATTTCCAGTTATAGCCAATCAAACACAGCGCAACATCAACTCCCTATACCGGGAGAGACGACACCCCTCCTATCGCTCATTGCCTCAATGTGATTCGGGACTGTACCCAAAAGGCACCTTTTTACACACCCTCTTGGACCTGGTTTGATGGAAATCAAAGCACAGTAGGAATCACACAAGAATCTATGACGATCTTGGGTCTACAGACTAACCTGTACCAGTGTCACCAGAGAACTGCCATCTGACGTGAGGTATAATACCATCTGGGAGTTCTCGGCGAGTCCGTCCAGTGTACCCAGTCTCCACTGAGCACCCATATACTATCTCTGATGTCAAACAGCAATGGATATGGGATCATCCATCGCCCATCTATATGGGTCGAGAAGCTATACTCTAGTCTACTATGGTATATCGATGCCCTGTCTCGATACACCCATGACTAGGGACATTTGGAGGATGTACTTAGCGACTACACTGTCCCCACTAGTATGATCCGCATCATAGTTCTGGTAGTCAAGTACATATCCTAAGGGGTTTATCAACATGTAACATAGAGACAATAAGAGTACATGTTAAGATAAAGTACAACCAGATAGCATATTATCATGTCGAGCAAGAAAGTCCTCCATATATATGTCCAAGCATCCACTACAATATACATCGCATGTACAGTAATGGCCTCTAGGGCATACATATCACTAACAATCTCCCACTTGCACTAGGACCATGTATTGTGGTATCGCATACCCAACTCTCAGCAGTAGTTGAAGTACCTCATACTCAACCATCCTATAAAAGTCTCTACAGGAAATAGTCCTTTGTGAGTGGATCCGCACTGTTGTCCTCTGTGTCTACTCTCCTATCCTCGATCTCCCTGGAGATCAACCATCTTCATGATCAGGTGATACTGCCTAAGAATTATATCTGGATTTCTGATGGGACGGTGGTTCCTTGGCATAAGCCACAACTCCATTGTCATATAATGGTAGGAACAAAGTTCATCTCATGAACTTATATATCCAGACAGCCTCTTTGGTAGCATCCTTTGTAACGATGTTTCTTGTCTTTAATCGTCTAGTAAGTCATAGTATCTAGCTTGGAACTCTTCCAACATACCGTCCCTCCACTGAGGGTAAAGACAATGCCTGCGACTGACATTCAGTCGTCCTTATCACCATGGAACCTTTCAGTGATTCTCCCAATGATCGATTGATACCATCTCACTACAACTAGTGAGTATCCTAACATCCAATTAGATCTATCTCATAGATCCAAAACCCAGGATTTAGGAGGTATCACCTTGATCCTATATGGAGAATCCTTGTGATAAGCGGAGATTGACCGAGCGTAGCATAGGAAACTCCTTCTCTATCAAGATTATGACATCCACGTACTCTACGAGGATCACCACCATACTCCCTACTACCTTTTTGTATATACAAGGTTCATCTACCATTTTGATGAAGTCAAATTCTTTGACTACCACATCAAAACAGATTATCCAACTCCGCGATGCCTGATTTATCACATAAAACATCTTGCACACCTTTCCGCTGCTCACACTGTCTACGAAGCCCTCTGGCTGTGTACTTATAGACGCTCTCTTCTAAAACATCATTTAGAAAAGCAGTCATGACACCCAACCAACAGATATCGTAGTCATGGTATGTAGCAGTAGCAAGTAGGATCTGGATGGACTTAAGCATAGCTTTGAAAGTCTCAACTTTTCCATGTACACCACTCCTGATGGGGATTTAACCCTTCGGATAAAGCAACCAAAGTCCATACTTTATTGGTGTATAAGGATTCCATCACAGATCACTAAGCATCCAGCCATTCTTATAGAGTCACACTCCTGATGGCCAGCTCGAAAGTAGTTGGGTCATTATCTCATGATGCAATCCTCGCTCCCACTGTCATAGAGAAAACCGAAGTGTCTCTCAGGTGGGTGAGGAACCCTACTAGATCGGCGGAGTGGCTGAGGTTTGTTGGTTACTATTGAATCCTTTGGTTGTATCAAATCATCAGCTGCAGTTTGTATAGCTAGAACTCCTTCCAGTTCTACCTCATGACCACTAATTTTCCACAAGAAATTCCCTTTCACAAAGGTGGCATGTTGAGAAACAAAACATATTTTGTTCTTCGGTTACGTAAAAGATATTCCTTTGCGTATGCTAGGGATATCCAACAAACTTCCACAGATCTGACTTTGCCTCGAGCTTTTCCGGATTTTGCCTTCTAGACATAGGCCGGACAACCCCAAATCTTAACAAACTTAAGATATGGGCTCTTCCCTTTCCATATCACATATGAAGTGGTAGGCAACTGATTTGATTTGAACCCTATTCAATAGGTATGCAGCTTCTGAAATGTATAACTCCCAAAAGGAAATAGGAAACTTAGTAGTACTCATCATAGAGCACACCATATCACATAGGGTGCTATTGCTCCACCCCGATATACCATCGTGCTATGGTGTATACGGAGGAGTAATGCCGAGAGAGAATCTCATTCTCCTTTAGAATAGTCCAGGAATTCCGTGCTCAAGTATTCTCTTCCCTGATCTCATTAAAGGACATAATACTTATACCCGTTTTTGGTTCTCTACTTCTAACTTATATTCTGTGCTTATCTCAAAAGTTTCGGACTTGTTTTTCAACAGGAACATATGTCTGAATCTTGAGAGATCATCAGTGAATATAATAAAGTACAAAGAACCAGTCTTGGCATGTGTAGACAAGGGACCTTCATACATCAGTATGTATCAATCCCAAGTGTTCACTAACTCTTTCTCTGTTTCCAATAAACAGAGCTATAGTCATCTTATCTTTGTGACATGACCGGAAAGTTTCACAAGATGTAAATTCAAACTAATTTAAATATGCATCTAAATGTAACTTCAGCTAGTCGGGTCACATTGATATGACCTAGTCTATAATACCTCAAGAAGGGTTCGTTCATTTCTGAACTCTTCCTCTTGTATGTATTCTGTATCCTAAGAACTGTTGTTTGATTTAGAACGTCAATACTTTTAGATAACATGCCTGAACCGATCAACTCTTTATATAAGAAATGTTCAAAACATTATCCAACAATACAAAATTATATCCTTCTTTACTAATAAAGAGACTGATATGATGTTGTATATCAGGTTCGGTATCTAATTACATTCGTTCAGAATCAATGTATTCTGGTAATACAGGGTGATAGTGACCAACAGACTTGGCTGCAACACTTGCACCATTTTCTATCTCATGAAACTTATCACCCGTTCTCAGTTCTCTACCAATCTGTAGCCCATGTAACAAATTACATTTGTGGGATCCTGATCTGGTATCACATACCCAGGACGTAAAGGATATAGATAAACAGTTCTCTGTAATGAACACACCCGAAGAAGATGCATCAGCATGCACTTTCTTCGTTTGGGCGGCACGGGAATTCTGGTAATCCCCAATTTCCTGCTCTGTCTTATAACAATTATAAGTCGGAGCGGGTCCAACATTCCTTAGCGCAGTATAACAAGCGGGTTCGGTCAATATATCCGTATTATTATCTTGATTAAAGCGTGATATGGTCGCTACCTGGAGAGAGAGAGAGAAGAAAACACTCAGCGTATGCTCTTGCAAGATTAGATTGGTTATCTAATATATCTAATCAGGATGTCTCACACTGTTTTAGTCAAATCTTCCTTCAAACCCTAAAAGGAAAGACTAGCCAGGATTAATTACACCCTACAAGTTCACCAATCTTTCAGCCAGGCCAGTGTCGATACTTTGATGGAGGTTCCCCGTGCTTTCGCACGGACCTAATTAAAGTAAAGCTCGTTTTCCCAGGGGCATAACCCCGTTAACACCTTTCTAGACACCTACTTGATCGGCTAATTGTAATGTGTAAAACTCTCCTAGGAGTAACTCTTATTCGCAGCGGGTATCGGGATCCAACTATCTCATCGAAGGTATGGAATCTCATTGCAAATTTCAACACTTGAAATTCCCAATAATATTTTACCCCTAGCGTCCTATGACCTTGTCAAAGGACAACAAACCATAGGCTGCTAGTTAAGTTCAACCCGTCATTTCTTGATTGAATTAAACCCACCCGCACGGCCCTTGACAAAGGCCAACAAGGTCGCAGGACTACCCTAATCCAATTTGCATCATATGCATAAACAGATAAGTACTATTCAGCTATCGCACACTATGCCTTAACAAAGGCCAACAAACGCAGCACGAATTCTAAACAGTCCTTATCTGAAATGATGGAGGGCTACGACAGGTTTTTAAGAAAACCCTTTGCGTAATGAACTTGATATCGTTGTAGAATCGAGTGATTTTAAATGGAGTGTTTTTTAGGCATTTCTAGTTTTGCTAAAGGGGTCACTCCCGGTGAAGGGATCGTCGGCCCTTTTCTCATAGAATAAGGTGCAGGGTATATCATATTTACCACTATGCAAAGCAAGAACTATAGAAGCAATCAAAAGACAAACCGAGTTTGTAGCATCTGCTAGTTTCACTAAAGAGGTCGCTCCCGGTGAAGGGATCTCGGCTCTTTCCTTATCGAATAAGGTGCTGGATGTTCTACAAGGAACACCGCTATGCAAAGCAAGAACTAGAGCTACCAGTTTTTAAACAAGTTTTTACAAAATCTTAGGTTTCTTTTAGTTTCATTAATCTCATTAATGAAGTCCCATTTTAATTATGCTACACAAGCATCAGATATGAAACGAAATCAACAATATATAATACATATCTCATATATATAATACAAAAATTCATCTCAAGCAGTAATATGATCTCATCACAGTACATTGCAGCAGAAGAACATATATGAAATATTGGATATACTAGGACGTCCGTGTTTTCAATACGAGCATGTATAAAACACGAATTCTACGGTCGCGATGAATAGCCAAACCCATATCCCTAGACCCCTGCGAGAGCGGCAAGCAACACAGCCAATTCTAGAGTAAGGAGACCCGGTCTCGACTCCTCGAGATGGTCTCCCACTGGACCCTATAACTCGGTTACTTGTGCTCCCTGCCTTGGGTCTACCTAATGCGGAAAAATAAATAATATACAATTATGACATCATCCTCATCCCGGAAGTGCCCCAATAAAAGAATATTACATACAATGAATTTTACATGAATGAAAAAGAAAAACTCTCATCTCACATAAAACCCCCAGCTATTCAAAACACGACGATCCAATATAACATATCACAGCAACACATAATATCTCATATCATCAACATAAGTAAATATGCGTATCCAAATTGTCGTTGATGTATAGCAACGAAACCGGCGATACACCACATATTACACTCAAGGTCGCAGAAAAGAAAGTGTAAAACTACAACAGTTGGAATCCGCAAGCTCCTTAGACATCGCATGCCTAACCATATGAATTCCTTAGACATCGCATGCTTAACTATTAAACCCCGCATTTTAGTCTCATCATCGAAAACTCTTTTCAATATCTAGTCGGGCAATTCAAGAAGATTCCCGACATGCAGATCGAATGATCGTCGCAAACTTTAGTAGACGGCCGCACCTCCGATGTCGTCGACGAAGTGCACTAAGGCGGAACACCGCTACCGCGAGCACCCGAACGGATGCTTTTGGCAACGGGGTTCTCCTACAGTCACTTGGTTGGGGCTATGGGACGTGGCTGTCTGTTAAGTTTACCCGACGAGTATCCGCGTACGCTACGTGATTGCGACGGACTTTTGATCACATCAAAATTCCGTGGCAGCCGATCAATTGAGACTAAACCACTAGATTTATAACATTCAAATTAGTTATTTCATAACTACTTGTGGATTCCAAATAGTGTATCACATTCCAGATAAATAGACAGTGTTAAACTTTCCGATCGAATAATCAAATACCCAAGTTTTCCCAAATAGTTCTCAACGCTTGAAATTAGTTTAAAAACATCTATCATATGCCACGGTACCAATGGTCCAGCCTTAGAAGGGTCAAGCCAACGCCTCACATGTGGCACGCCGTACTGCCACAAACCCTACGGTTTAGAGGCAGTTCAAGACGGTCACATAATCGAGTTAAGGTTTGTTGTCTTCTAGAGGGTCCACCGCATTACTTGCACGACTTAGAACGTTCTTAAACTACGAAAAAATCCAACACTTGGAAATTTTCCGGCAGGGGAAAAAATGAGTTATTGATATCCGTTCGAACTTATTAACACGTTCTAAAAATTATCCGGAAAAACTAAACGAAGTTAACTTATCCGATCGAATCAACGAGTCCCTAATACAACCCAGAAAACTCAACTCTTGAGTATAAATTAAAAATAAATAAAAACATCAGGAAATTTGATAGGAACATTACTGTGCAAAAAGAAAAGCATGACATCACTTTATGGCCGCGGAACCGCCGTGGGAGCCATGCTCGTGCCGCGGTTCCTCGGCGCTTTGGGCGGCGCACTTTGTCGTTTTTCACAGTGTTCCATATAATTGCCTGCTGAATTTTTTAAGTATTTTTAATGTTGAAAAAATCATGATTTCAAAAAATGTCCAGAGAAGGGTATAATCGGGGTTATCCGGGTTCGATCAAACGTTAAACTTCGTCTAGACATCGCCTAAAGCTCTAGTTTGGCTCTGATACCACTGTAGGGTTGCTAGGCATACGTATGAAGTTCTACAAGGCATCAACCATGCCAGAATCAAATTTTTCATGTGCCGAACAACCCAAGCAAGATCGTGGACTAAAGATTAGGCGAAACAATAAGCAAGTAAATAACTTTACTTCTAAGAGAGCGGGAATACAACCTTTGTAGACCGGTCCTTCACTTCAATAGCTCCGTGTAGAAGTCCCCTTCGCTGCGATCGTAAACTCCGGACTCTAGAGAGGCTTCACGAAGAAACGAACATGCTTGCTTCGATGACTTCGAGGCCGAAGATGATCTACGTCGAGGAGACACTAACTCAAGCTATTCCTTCACTAGGTCAAGAACTTTGTGAACAGAACACCCTCTACTAAATGGCAACTAGTAGGGGATGATGAAGTAGGAAGTTTGCTTACATAAGAATTGATTTTCTCATACTTTTTCTCAAACTCCGTTGAAGCTAGAAAGCTTTTTGTTCAAGGAAGAAGAAGAAGTCTCTTGAATAATTCATCCAAATAAAAACTTATCCAATGAATTGTTGCACTATGGTTGAGTTAAGCCCTCATGCTTAACTCATGTAGAGAATTAACCAAGGTATGAGGTTAAGGGTTGGGTTAACTAATATCCAAAGTAATGACAAAAGAGATGACTTTGTCAATGTTTCATCAAGCTTCATGAAGCTTGATAACTTTGACCAAAGTCTCCTCTCTTTTGTTATTTGTTAGAAAATAAGCTAACCCTAATTTAACCTTGATTTGGTTTAAGTCTCATACACCCAACTTGTATGTATCATCAAGCATGATACAAACATGTACACTTGCATATATCACATATAAACAATATGCATAATCTAGTGAGAAAATAAATCATAAGTGAGCTAATACTAGTTAATGTAATGCAATATATCAAATATATAATTTTACATTAAATTATTAAATCAACTCTTGATTTAATAATCCAGCTTTAACCGACTAATATCTTGTGTAACAACTTATCGAATCAACACTTGATCCGATAACCCGGCCATATCGCATACAACCAATCAATGTCACTAATCGCGAGATTATAATACGGTATCTCATATCGTATCAATCTCGGACCCGCACATATCACATATGCGCTCCTACTCCATTTCACATGAGCCAGGAAACCCCTGTGTAGGACTCTAAAGACTCATCAATACGCCGGCAGTAGGTGATGATCGTATCAAACACCAACAAGTCGCAAGCGGTCTGCTAAATGTAACGGCCATCCGGGTATTGAGCGATCAGAAGATCAACAAGCAAGCCTGCTAATACTCTTGCAAATCCAATCAGTAACACTACCGTGCAGTCCGGTCTCTTCGTCTGATATGTCCCATATCTAGTCTAGGTGTGGTAAACGTCAGACCCCAATAACCGATAAGTCGTGTCGATATGAGGTCCATAACTTTTCGAGAGACTACTGATAACACTTACCAGTAAATCTCAGCAACCCTGGCCAGGGATTTCCAGTTATAGCCAATCGACCACAGCGTAACATCAACTCCCTATACCGGGAGAGACGAAACCCCTCCCATCACTCATTACCTCCATGTGATTCGGGACTGTACCTAAAAGCCACCTTTTTGCACACCCTCTTGGACGTGGTATGATGGAAATCAAAGCACAGTGGGAATCACACAAGACTCTATGACGATCTCGGGTCTACAGACTAACCTGTACCAGTGTCACCAGAGAACTGCCATCTGACGTGAGTTATAATACCATCTGGGAGTTCTCGGCGAGTCCGTCCACTCTACCCAGTCTCCACTGAGCACTTATATACTATCTCTGATGTCAAACACCAATGGAAATGAGATCATCCATCGCCCATCTATATGGGTCGAGAAGCTATACGCTAGTCTACTATGGTATATCGATTCCCTGTCTCGATACACCCACGACTAAGGACATTTGATGGATGTACTTAGCGACTACACTGTCCCTACTAGTATGATCTGCATCATAGTCCTGGTAGTCAAGTACATATCCTAAGGGCTTTATCAACATGTAACATAGAGACAATCAGAGTACATGTTAAGATAAAGTACAACCAGATAGCATACTATCATGTCGAGCAAGAAAGTCCTCCATATATATGTCCAAGCATCCACTACAATATACATCGCATGTACAGTAATGGCCTCTAGGCCATACATATCACTAACAGTGTACTACCCCTAGATGAGATATGAGACATATCAGGCGAAAAGACCGGACTATACGGTAGTGTTACTGACAGGCTTTTACAGGAGCTAGAGAGGGCTTACTTGCTGATCATCTGATCCCTCAATACCCGTGTAGCCGTTAAGTCCAACTAGTACCGCTGATGGCTTGTGGGTGCTTGATGTGATCATCACCTACTGCCGGCATATTGACGAGTCTATAGAGTCCTACATAGAGGTTTTACTGGCTCAGGCCAAACGAAGTAGGAGCACATATATGATATTTGCGGGACCGAGAATGATACGAGTATGAGATACCGCATTCTATTTGCGTGATTATTGTATCGGTCGGTTATATGTGATATATCTGAGTTATCGAATCAAGTTTTGATTCGATAAGTTGGTACATATAATATTAGTCGGTTGTATGTGATATATCCGGATTATTAAATCAAGAGTTGATTTGATAATTTAATATATAATTGTATATGTGATATACCAGATTACATTAACTAATATTAGCTCACTTAAGAATTTATTTATTCTCACATGTGCACACTTATTATATATGTGATATATATTAAATGTGTTCTTTTTGTATCATGGTTGTTGATACACACTACATGGGTGTATAAGACTTACACCATACTAATTATAATGTTGGGTTTTAGTATTTAAAGTAATTCAAAAAATTAGTGGATAATGAGCTCACATGCATGAAGCTTCATGAAGCTTATGGATGCATTTACTTAGTCCACTAGTTTTGTTTTACTTAACATATTTATTAACCTAACCATTATAATTTAGCCATGATTATGTCTCTACATGACTTAGCTATATGATACAAACTCACCCATGGTTGATGCTCTCACCTAATTAGTTCATTCTCATTTCTTTTGCTCATCTTCTTCTTCCTTGACCAAACGTGCTTACTAGGGTTTTCTAAAAGAGAGAAAATATTGTGAGAAAAATAAAATTAAAGTGAGCCCACATCCTACTTCATCATCCTCTACTAGATTAGCACTTTAGTATAGGGTGTTTGCTTCACTAATCTCTCATTAGTGAAGAAGGTAGCTTGAGTTAGTATCTCCTCGACGTAGATCATCTTCGGCCTCGAAGACTTCAAGCAAGACCGTTGCTTTCTTCTCATGGAGCCATTCAAGAGTGCGCAAGATCATTTTATCGCAGCGAAGGGACTACTACAAGGAGCTATTGAAGTGAAGGACCGATCTACAAAAGTTGTATTTCTAGTTCACTTAGAAGTAAAGTAGTTTACTTTGTGTTTCGTATGATTCTCTAGTTATCGATTCTAGTTTAGGGTTTGTTAAAATGACAAAAATTTGAAAATGGCATGGTAGATACGTCCCGAAACCCTGCTGTCATTCATAGGAACCCTACATTGGTATCAAAGTCTAGCTAGAGAATTAGACGGATTGTATTAGATTAGGAAACCGAAACGAACTCCGAAATTTGAAACAACAAATATGGGTTTCTATCGATTTTTAAATGGAGTAAAAAAAATTTCAAACAAGTGCAGAATGTTGTATGGGACAATATTGTTAGTGTATATGCCCTGGAGGCCATTACTATATCATACTAGCTTGTATATTACTTAATGGAAGCTTGGGATATTCACAGTTGTATTGACAGTCTTGCTCAAAATGGTAGTATGCTGGTTGGTTTGTCTCTACTTCAATATGTGCATGTGTTTCTTTTAGCATATCACTTATATACATATTAGTGGAGCCCTCAGGATCTTTGCTTGATTACCAGCGTTGTGATGGCAGTCACACTTGTGGGGGCTGGGTAATCTATAAGCACATCCTTATACAGGTCCCTAGTCATTGGACTATCGAGACCGGGCATCGATACTTCGGAGTAGACTAGCGTATGCGCTTCTCATCCCAGCAAGGGAGGTGGTCTGTCCCACAGCCATCAGTACATCGTACTGGAGATAGTATGCGGGTGCTCGTTAGGTTACGAGTACACTGGAAAGGACTCGTCGGGAATTGTTGGTTGGTATTATACCTATCGTCAGTTATCAGTTCCAAGGTGACAAGAGTACAGCTTAGTCCGCTGACTTGACACTGTCACTTCGCCTCGAGTGTGTTTCCACTGTACTTAGATTACTACCCTACCACGGCTTAAAGGAGTCATGCAAACAGGTAGTAGTTGGGTGCAGTCCCGAAGCACTTGGAGGCAGTAACGGTTAGACAGGACTCGTCTCTCCCGGTATTGGGGGTTGACATCGCGCTGTGTCTAGGAGAGACATTACACGAGTAGTCCCTGGCCAGGGCAAGCGAGATATACTGGTAGGTTTCCAGTGTTATCTCAGGGTGTTCTGGGCTACACTCCGACACGACTTGTACCGCTATTAGGGGACTGACGTTCACCACCCCCTAGGCCCGCCATGCAATGTATCAGACGAACAGACCGGACTATACGGAGATTGTCACATACAGGCTCAGTAGGAGTTCGGATGGGTTTACCTCATCGTCCTTCTTATCGACATCTACCTGGGGACCGTTACGTACAGCTAGTGCCGCTTACGGTCTGTGGTTAAACCCACTGCTAGCGTAGTGTCGAGTTTTTAGAGTCCCACACAGAGAGTTTCCCTGCACTGAGCGAAAGGTGTACAGGCCGTATGGTTTTACGGCAGGGCTGCGATCACTTACGTGCACTTGTGTGCGTATGTTGTTCGGGCAGGCAATACTAGTGGGCTTTGGTTTAAGCCGGATCCTAGTATTGCATAGATGGATTTGTTTTGTCTTCTGTGCATTCGCATTCTACGGAATGCGGATGCGGGGTGTTTGCACAGTTTTGAGGAGCGATGAAGGAGGAGGTGCCTCATTAGGGTTTTGGCAGTTGGTTCGGCCAAAACAGTTATGTGGCAGGCTCATTAGGGTTTTGGCAGTTCGTTCGGTCAAAACCATTATGAGCCGGAGACATTGTTTACTAGTCCTTTTAGTGATAATTTTGTGATGGCTAATTGCATTGACCATTTGACCACCATGACCTCTCTTGACTTTGTTGACCCGTTGACCGGAGTTGACCGTTGGCCTTCATGAGAGGTCTACACTCTTCTTTGGATTTCTTTTTCTTTTATGGATTATGAAAATGGTCAATTCAATTAGTAGCCATCAACTTTATCATGAAAGGATTTGTAATGATGTTTTTTTTTTGCATTATTGCAACCATGGTTCATTTCTTTAGCTCATAATTCTTTTTTCATTCTCTCTCTTATTCTTGTGAAAAGAAAAGAAAAGCTCTCATGGTTGCTAGCTCCTCTTTTTTCCTCCTCTTGATTTCTTCTTTTGATCTCATGTGTTGAAAGAAAAAGATCCCACAAAGTCAAACACTTCCATATATCTCTACTACACAACCTAGGGCATCTTGACTAGCAATCTCGTTGCCCTAGTTGCCTCGGCTTGAGGTGGAGCTCGGTGTACATCTCTCGGGTGGATCGTCTTCGACTTAAGCAGGCCGCGGAGGTGACCAAGATCCGGATCGATCCTCAGAGCGTGGATGGACGAGCCGGACAGCGGAGAGAAGACCCGAAGGACCGGTTTCGTGAGGTATAATTTCTAAGGCATAGTAGTTAAAGCCTCTAGTAGTTTGCCAGTTTCTAGTTTAGCAAAGATCCGGCTTTTAGTCCATGTTGCCTTGCGCCCAAAATTCGTTTTTCGTCGTTTCCGCCTCCCCGTAAGAACCGGGGTGAGCAACGTGGACATACAGTGTTATCAGAGCCTAGCTAAACATAAACTAGTAAGTTAGCAAAGTGTTTAGAATATCGATCGGAAAAAAGTCGCAAAACACGTCCGCAAAACCTCAAGTTTCTGTCGATTTTTATACTTCTCAAAAAGTGATTTAAAATGTATGAAAAATCGTCTCAGCGTTTTGTAAAAACACTGCAGAAAAACGATCCAGTGATTCGATCAAACCGCCGCGGTTCCACGGCAATGACATGCTTATTGCCGCGGTTCCACGGCCGATTTAACTCGGCAGTGGATCGGGTTTTGTGCAGTGTTTTAGTTTGGATATTTTGGGATTTTTAAGACATGTTTTTTCTACCCAGATTTTTCAGAGAGCAAATTGACTTTTGGGGTGGTCAAAAATCCGTATTTCGATCGATATTCCGTAGACTTTGGCTAATGGATATTATCTGTGATGTGATATATGTATCTGTGATCTGTAATGTTGATGGTTTGTGGATATGAAATCGGTGGATTGTCGGGTATGAATAGCCGGGGTGGATTTGAGATGAGAGTTTCTTTTTCTTTCATTCATGTAAAATTTGTAAATTGATGTAATATTATTTGTATGGCTGCACAACCGGGTCGAGGTTGTAGCCGTCATTGTAAAATTTCTTTTTACTGTTTTTGCTCCAAGGATAGACCCAAGGTGGGGTGCACAAACTACCTGGTATCTCGAAGTGCCGGGTGGCCTACTCACGGGTTGAAGGAGGTTGCTTCGCTTCGGGTACTTGGCGGGTAGTTTGCAGCACCCGTAGGGGTCTAGGGTGGGGTATTAGCTATTCATCGCGACCGTGTAATCCGCTTTTCGTTGCAGGCTCGAACGAATCGCGGGTTCCTAGTATATCTAAAGTGTTCATCTGTGATCTGGAATGGCTATCATTGCTATATATCTATATATGATATCTACTTAGGTGTTGCTTATGTTTTGCATCCGCGCTAGTCCAGCCCCCGCTCTGTCGTTAGTTAAGTAACCTAACGGGTGATTACGGGACCCCGTGGCGAATGCGGATGGCATAAGCGTACACCATATTTTGGTTGTTTTCTGCAATGGTAGGATTAAATGATGGGACGCATTGGAATTAATGCAAGAAAATAAACCAAGTAACAGTCGTTGGAACACTTTCAAAACCACTCGGTTCTTTTCAAAACCAAACTTTAAACGCGGAGCTTGAACCACTCCTTTTAAAAGCTATCTCGTTCCTTCGATTATATCAAGTTCACTACGTTCACGGTTTCGCCAAAACCATTCGTAGCCCTCCGTCATTTCATATAGATAGTCAATAGTATTCAAGCTGTATTTGTTGGCCAAAGTCAAGGCACAGTGTTTCGTAGCTATTGGGTATTCATATGTAGCATAGATAGATGCGTTGGTTTGGGACAGTCGTACTGCCTTGTTGGCCAAAGTCAAGGGTATGTGCGGGTGGATTCAAATTAATCTGGACAATGACGGGTAGAACTTGACATGTGACTTATGATTTGTTGGCCAAAGTCAAGGTCATTAGAGCATGGGGCAAAAATCCACATCGGGAGTTTCATAAGTACTGAAACTTGCTAGCGCTGCATACCATTTGGAGTGTGATAATTCTGGTAGGATTCCTTCAGTTCTGTCACGCGATGATATTTGGATCCCGATCCTACTGGGAGTATATGCTACTCCTCGGAAACTTTCTCACTTAACGATCAATGCTATAAACCAAGTAGGTGTCTAGAAAGGTGTTAGCGGGCTACGCCCACAGGGAAAAGAGGTTATTTAATTAAGGAACTTCGCGAAAGCGTCGGAAAACCTCCCTCGAAGTACCGACACTGGCCAGGCTGAACGGTTAAGCAAGTATTGTACGGTGAGATTGATCGTGACTAATTCTTCCTTTATGGTTTGAGGAGGGATTCGAGAGACAGTGGGAGCCATCCTATTTAGATAAATTAAAAACCAATCTAAACTTGCAAGAGCATCATGCTAAGTGTTTTCTTCTCTCTCTCTTAATTGCAGCGACCCAGTGACCGCACCTAGGTTACATCTAGATAATAAAATGACTGAATCTGACTGTTATGACTGGCAAAGGTCTGTCCAGATGTCCATTGCCCATGACAAGCTGGGACACCTCTTAACTAATCCCACCCCTGCCATCTCAGGTCCAGCTTCCCCTATCACAGATATTCATATCCGTAGGACATCGGAAAAGGAATGTGCGAAAGCCAAGTGCCTCGTGTTAGCCTCAGTTGATGGTGCACACCAGGGGCAGCACGAGAAGATGGACTTAGTTTCTATCTTCCTCCATAACAAAGATTTATATCGAGAGCAATCTCGTATCGCAACATATGAGACCTCGAATGAATTGCTTCCAACGAGGTTGGCTATCGGGTCATCTGTAGGGGGCAACGTCCTTACAGAAACCAGCTCTTTTGAGCTCTCGGACCTGAAGACCACGTTGAAGAACGGGTGAGATGCTGACTTAGTTCAATAGTCTCTACCTACTACCCTGAAGGAAACCAGGGAAGTAGAAAGAAAGGGAAGGGCAGAAGTTTCGGGAATGGATGTAGTAAAAGAGGAATGTCCCTATTGTTACGGGAATGAACATGGGCAGAAGGATTGCAGGGCTAGTATAGCCAGTAGCCAGAATTCGAAGCATGTTGTGGCTTCGGCTTCGGGTGTGTTTGTAATAGAGAACTGTATGTCAGTTAACCCTACTTCCTGGGTATTGGATACCGGATCAGGATCGCACATCTGTAATTCGTTACAGGCTCTGAGAAACCGTAGGGTTATCAAGAAAGGTGATATGACTCTCAGGATTGCTAACGGAATGAGCATGTATGCTGAATCCGTAGGGGAGTATCATCTAGGACTGACAACTGGGCAGATATTGATTCTGCGTGACTGTTTTTATGTACCAGGTGCGACTTGCAATATCATATCTGTATCCTTACTTTCTAAGGAAGTATATGATTTTACTTTTGTAAGCGATGTAGTAAACATCCACCTAAATCAAGTTCTGATTGAGTCAGGTACATTGAAAAACGGTATATACGTTTTGAATCAAGCTCAGGTCTTCAGTGTCCAGAACACACCTAAAAGAAAGTCTCCGGAATTAAATCAGGCTTTCTTATGGCATTGTAGACTGGGTCACATTAATGAGACACGGTTGACTAAGTTACATAAAGAAGGATACTTGGATCCGTTCGAGTACCAGTCTTATGCCACTTGTGAATCTTGTCTCATGGAAAAGATGATAAAGACTCCGTTCACTGGACACGGAGAAAGAGCGAGCGAGCTCTTGGGACTCATACACAGTGATGTGTGTGGTCCATTGTCTACACATGCGTGAAGTGGTTATTCATACTTCATTACTTTCACAGATGATTTCTCTAGGTAAGGGCATGTCTTCTTGATGAAGCACAAATCCGAGGCCTTTGAGAAATTTCAGGAATACAAGAATGAAGTTGAAAAACAAACAGGCAAAAGTATCAAGACACTGAGATCTGATCGAGGTGGTGAATACTTGAGTGCCGAGTTTCTGGGCTTCTTAAAAGAGAATGGAATTCTCTCTCAGCTTACTCCTCCATACACACCACAACACAACGATGTATCGGAAAGGCGGAATCGAACCCTATTGGATATGGTTCGATCCATGATGAGTAAGGCTGAGTTACCGCGATCCTTCTGGGGTTATGCACTAGAATCAGCTGCATACCTTTTGAACCGAGTTCTAACTAAGACTGTGCCTACTACACCATAGTAGATGTGGTGTGGGAAGAAACCCTATCTTAATCACATTAAGACATGGGGATGTCCAGCTTTTGTCAAAAAGCAGCATGCGAACAAGCTCGAGGCACGTTCAGTACAGTGTAAGTTTGTGGGATACCCAAAGAACCCCAAGGGGTATCTTTTCTATTACGCAGAGGAACAAAAGGTTTTTGTTTCTTGTCATGCCCGCTTCTTGGAAACTAAGTTTTTAGAAAACCAGATAAGTGGGAGCGCAATAGAACTGGAAAAAATTACAGAACCACGAGCTATTACTGAAAGCTTAGTAGAACCAAAGGGTTCGAAAGAACAGGACATTCCAGCGCCACTCCGTAGGAGTAGTAGGCAGTCTCATCCGCCCGAGAGATACTACGGTTTTCTCATAGATGGGGATAGAGAGAATTGTACTATTGATTATGGTGAGCCGACTAGCTTCCAGTAAGCCATTCAGAGCGGTGACTCGGTAAAATGGCTGGATGCAATGCGGACCGAGATGGAGTCTATATACACCAATAAAGTTTGGACTTTGGACTTTGCTCCAGAAGGGGTAAAACCCGTAGGATGCAAATGGATCTTCAGAAAGAAGATTGGTGTAGATGGGTAGGTTGAAACCTATAAAGCTAGACTTGTTGCAAAGGGTTTTCGTCAAAAACCCGGTTTGGACTATGACGAGACTTTTTCTCCAGTGGCTATGCTGAAATCCATTCGGATCCTTCGTGCCATTGCTGCTTTCCACGATTATGAAATCTGGCAGATGGACGTAAAGACGGCTTTTCTAAATGGAAATTTAGAAGAGTTCGTCTATATGGATCAGCCGGAGGGATTCATTCAGAGTGGGAGCAGCGGTAGAGTGTGCAAGTTGCTAAAGTCCATCTATGGACTGAAGCAGGCATCGCGGAGTTGGAACATCTGCTTCGATGATACTTTCAAAGAATTCGACTTTATCAAAAACCCAGATGAACCATGCATTTACAGTAAGATTGTAGGGAGAACTGTGGTATTCCTCGTCTTGTACATGGATGACATTCTCCTAATAGGAAATGATATTCCTATGTTATAATCAGTCAAAGGATTCTTGTCACAGAGGTTCTCCATGAAGGACCTGGGCGATGCCAACTACATTCTGGGGATCCAGATCTATCGTGATAGATCTAAGAGGATGTTGGGACTTTCACAGTCCAGGTACATTGACACCATACTGAAAAGATTCAGTATGGAAGATTCAAAGTGCGGTAATCTACCGGCTTATCACGGAATCACCCTCTCCAAAGAGATGTCTCCCAAGACTGATTTGGAAAGGGATCGCATGTCTATTATACCCTACGCTTCTGCGGTAGGCTCTATAATGTATGCGATGTTATTTACCAGACCAGATGTAGCATACGCATTTAGCTTTGTAAGCCGGTATCAGTCAGACCCAGGGGAGAAACACCGGATAGCGGTAAAGAACATTCTCAAGTACCTGAGAAGGACTAAGGAGATGTTCTTGGTGTATGGCGGAAAAGACCTCCAAATCGAGGCCTTTGCTGACTCCAGCTTCCAAAGTGATAAGGATGACTCCAAGTCCATGTCGGGTTATGTCTTTACCCTTAATGGAGGGGCGGTTTGCTGGAAGAGTTCCAAGCAGGAGACCGTTGCTGACTCAACTATGGAAGCGGAGTACATAGCTGCTTGCGATACCGCAACGGAAGCTGTCTGGATGAAGAAGTTCCTCACGGAGCTTCAGGTGGGTTCTTACCGTTGTTGATCCAATACCGCTGTATTGCGACAACAACGGTGCTATAGCTTTAGCGAAGGAACCCTGGTCCCATCAGAAGTCCAGGCACATTTTGAGGCGGTACCACATGATCAGGGAGATCGTAGATCGCCGGGAGATCGAGGTGAAGAGAGTAAATTCGGAGAATAACACTGCAGATCCATTCACGAAGGCCCTACCCCAGACTCAGTTCGAGCGGCTGATCGAGATGATAGGTCTTCGATACGCCAGTACATGGCCTTAGTGCAAGTGGGAGATTGTTAGTGTATAGGCCCTAGAGGCCATTACTGTATCATACTAGCTTGTATATTACTTAATGGAAGCTTGGGATATTCATAGTTGTATTGACAGTCTTACTCAAAATGGTAGTATGCTACTTGGTTTGTCTCTACTTCAATATGTGCATGTGTTTCTTTTAGCATATCGCTTAGATACATAATAGCGGAGCCCTTAGGATCTTTGCTTGATTACCAGCGTTGTGATGGCAGTCACACTTGTGGGGGCTGGGTAATCTATAAGCACATCCTTATACTGGTCCCTAGTCGTTGGACTATCGAGACAGGGCATCGATACTCCGGAGTAGACTAGCGTATGCGCTTCTCATCCCAGCAGGGGAGGTGGTCTGTCCCACAGCCATCAGTACGTCGTACTGAAGATAGTATGCGGGTGCTCGTTAGGTTACGAGTACACTGGACAGGACTCGTCGGAAACTGTTGGTTGGTATTATACCAATCGTCAGTTATCAGTTCCCAGGTGACAAGAGTACAGCTTAGTCCGCTGATTTGACACTTTCACTTCGCCTCGAGTGTGTTCCCACTGTACTTAGATTACTACCCTACCACGGTTCAAAGGAGTCATGCAAACAGGTAGTAGTTGGGTGCAGTCCCGAAGCACTTGGAGGCAGTGACGGTTAGACAGGATTCGTCTCTCCCGGTATTGGGGGTTGACATCGCGCTGTGTCTAAGAGAGCCATTACACGAGTAGTCCCTGGCCAGGGCAAGCGAGATATACTGGTAGGTTTCCAATGTTATCTCAGGGTGTTCTGGGCTACACTCCGACACCATTTGAACCGCTATTAGGGGACTGACGTTCACCACCCCCTAGGCCCGCCATGCGATGTATCAGAAGAACAGACCGGACTGTACAGAGATTGTCACATACAGGCAGGCTCAGTAGGAATTCAGATGGGTTTAACTCATCAGCCTTCTTATCGACATCTACCTGGGGACCATTACGTACAGCTAGTGCCGCTTGCGGTCTGTGGTTAAACCCACTGCAAGCGTAGTGTCGAGTCTTTAGAGTCCCACACAGAGAGTTTCCCTGCACTATGCGAAAGGTGTAGAGGCCGTATGGTTTTATGGCAGGGCTGCGATCACTTACGTGCACTTGTGTGCGTATGCTGTTCGGGCAGGCAATACTAGTGGGCTTTGGTTTAAGCCGGATCCTAGTATTGCATATATGGATTTGTTTTGTCTTCTGTGCATTCGCATTCTACGGAATGCGGATGCGGGTGTGTATGCACAGTTTTGAGGCGCGATGAAGGAGGAGGTGCCTCATTATGGTTTTGGCAGTTGGTTCGGCCAAAACCGTTATGTGGCAGGATCATTAGGGTTTTGGCAGTTTGTTCGGTCAAAACCATTATGAGCCAGAGACATTGTTTTCTAGTCCTTTTAGTGATAATTTTGTGATGGCTAATTGCATTGACCATTTAACCACCATGACCTCTCTTGACTTTGTTGAACCGTTGACCGGAGTTGACCATTGACCTTTATGAGAGGTCTACACTCTTCTTTGGATTTCTTTTTCTTTTATGGATTATGAAAATGGTCAATTCAATTAGTAGCCATCAACTTTATCATGAAAGGATTTGTAATGATGTTTTTTTTGCATTATTGCAACCATGGTTTATTTCTTTAGCCCATAATTCTTTTTTCATTCTCTCTCTTGTTCTTGTGAGAAGAAAAGAAAAGCTCTCATGGTTGCTAGCTCCTCCTTCTTCCTCCTCTTGATTTCTTCTTTTGATCTCATGTGTTGAGAGAAAAAGATCCCACAAAGGCAAACACTTCCATATATCTCTACTACACAACCTAGGGCATCTTAACTAGCGATCTCGTTGTCCTAGTTGCCTCGGCTCGAGGTGGAGCTCGGTGTACATCTCTCGGGTGGATGGTCTTCGACTCAAGGTGGCCGCGGAGGTGACCAAGATCCGGATCGATCCACGGAGCGTGGATGGACGAGCCGGACGGCGGAGAGAAGACCCGAAGGACTGATTTTGTGGTATAATTTCTGCGGCATAGTAGTTAAAGCCTCTAGTAGTTTGCTAGTTTCTAGTTTAGCAAAGATCCGGCTTTTAGTCCATGTTGCCTTGCGCCCAAAAATCGTTTTTCGTCGTTTTCACCTCCCCGTAAGAACCGAGGTGAGCAACGTGGACTTACAAATATAAGAACACAGAAGAAATTTGGACACAACTGGACAGTTTTTGGCCGAGCCCCAAGCCCTAAATTCCGAGCAGGCCAGCCCCCTTGGGGTGTTCTGGGTCCTATTTTTTTTTCTGGTCTCTGGGTTTTGGTGTTTCAGGTGTTGTTTGATTTTGCTAATTTTTCATGTGATGTAAACTTACTGCAATGGCAACTCGAAGTGTTTCGTAGTCGTAATTCTAACTATTTTCGAGTTACTTTAGACGGTGTTAAAAAGTTTGATCGGATATCAAATACCCGCTTTAACCCTTGCCGGAAAATTTTCCAAGTGTTGGATTTTTTCCGTACATAAAAAGCATTCAAACATCATGCAAGTTATGCGATGGACCCTCTAGAAGAACAAAACCTTAACTCGATTATGTGACCGTCAGAACCGCCACTAAACCCTCGGATTTGTGGTGGTTCAACGGTGCCACATATGAGGCCATGGTTGGCCCTTCTATGGCTGGCTCATTGGTACTGTGGCATGTGCTGAATAATTTTAAACTACACTCAAGTGTTGAGCTTTTCGGTAATTGTGGTTGTTTGTTGATTCGATCGGAATATTTAATATCGTATAGTTTTTTCTACGACCGTAAGTGTAATATGTGGTGTACCGCCGGATTCGTTGCTATATGTTAACGACAATTGGGATACGCATATTTACTTACGTTGATGACATGTGATGTTATGTGTTGCTGGATATGTTATATTAGATCGTCGCGTTTTAAATAGCTGGGGGTTGTATATGAGATGAGAGTTTTTATTTTCATTCATGTAAAATTAAATGTGTGTAATATTCTTTTATTGGGACACTTCCGGGTTGAGGAAGATGTCACCGTTGTTGTATATTATTTACTTTTCCGCATTAGGTTAAACCCAAGGAAGGGAGCACAAGTAGCCGGGTTCTAGAGTTCAGTGGGAGACCAACTCGAGGAGTCGAGTCCGGGTCTCCTAACTCTAGAATTTATACGGTTGCTTTCCGCTCTCGTTGGGGTCTAGGGATGTGGGTTTGGCTATTCATCGTGACCGTGGAATCCATGTTTTATACAGGCTCAAAATAAAACACGGACCTTCTAGTATATCCAATATTTCATATGTTGTTTTCTGCTGCGATATATGTGATGTGATCATTTGATATGTTGAGATAGATACTGTAAATAGTATATATGATATATTATATAGACGTTGCTTATGTTTTACACCCGCGCTAGCCCTGTCCCGCTCTACTTTTATTTACCTAACCTAACGGTGCACGAGGGGACATCAAGGCGAATGCGGATGGCATAAGCGTACGTTGTATTTATCTGTGATGTTTAGGTAACTTAAAATGATGGGACTTCATTATTGAAATTAATGAAAGAAAATAAACCTAAAGATGTTGTAGAATCAAATTTTCAAAAAGGGTAGCTACAATATTTACTCTGTATAGTGATATATATGATATATCCTGCACCTTATTCGACCAGAAAAGAGCCGAGATCCCATCACCGGGAGTGACCTCTTTAGCAATAACTGACAGATGCTACAGCACACGGTTTGTCTTTTGATTGCTTTTGGAGTATTTGCTTTGCATAGTGGTATTTGTGAATTATCCTGCACCTTATTCGATAAGGAAAGAGCCGAGATCCCTTCACCGGGAGTGACCTCTTTAGCGAAACTAGTAAAAGCCTCAAAAAACTCCTTTTCAAAATTCACTCGATTCTACAACGATATCAAGTTCGTTACGTAAGAGGTTTTCTGAAAAACCTGCGTAGCCCTCCATCATTTCAGATAAGTATTACTTAGTATTCGTGTTATGGTAGTTTGGCCTCCGTTAAGGCGTAGTGTACGGTAGCTGATTAGTAATTATCTGTAGCATATGATGCGATTGAATTAGGGTATTCATACGGCGTTGTTTGGCCTCCGTCAAGGGTCGTGCGGGTAAGTCTAATTCAATCGGGAAATGACGGGTTGAACTTGACTAGCGGACTATGGGTAGTTTGGCTTCCGTCAAGATCATAAGACGCTGGGGGCAAAATATATCGGGAGTTTCAAATGTTGAAACTTGCAATAAGATTGCATACCTTCTATGAGATGGTCGGATCCCGATCCCGCTGCGAGCAAGAGTTGCTCCTGGGAGAATTTTATACAAGACAATTAGCCGATCAAGTAGATGTCTAGAAAGGTATCAACGGGGTTACCCCCCTGGGAAAATGAGGTTTATTTTAATTAGGTCCATGCGAAAGTACAGGGAACCTCCCACAAAGTACCGGCACTGGCCTGGCTGAAAGATTGGCGAACTTGCAGGGTGTAATTAATTCCGGCTAATCTTTCCTTTTAGGATTTGAAGGAAGATTTGATAAAAAACAGTGGGAGCCATCCTGATTAGATAAAATTATAACCAATCTAATCTTGCAAGTGCATACGCTGAGTGTTTTCTTCGCTCTCTCTCTCTCCAGGTACCGACCATGTCACGCCTTAATCAAGATAATAATATGAATGTATTGACCGAACCCGCTTATTATACTGTGCTGGGGAACGTTGGTCCCGCTCCAACTTATAATTGTTATAAGACCGAGTAGAAAATAGGGGATTACCAGGATTCCCGTGACTCCCAAATGAAGAAAGTGCATGATTGTAACGTTTTAAAAAAAATAATTAAATAAATAAAATCGTTTAAGTGAATTTTATGATTTTCGTTAAAGTAAAACGTATTTTTCATAAAACTAAACCGTAATTATTTTTCATTATAAGTGTAAAAATACGTATTTTAATTATGTAATTACTAATAAATGGTGTTTATTTAGTCACTTATATATTTTTAGTTTAATTAAATATTTTTCCTAAATTAATTATTTTAAATATTAACATAAGCTTATTTATGCATTAAATTAGTGTAAATTACAAATTTGAAATGAGTTAATTTTACAAAATGAGCCATGCCATATTAGAATCAAGTGTTTTTATGCAAAATTCTTTCTTAAATATTTTCATGATTCTAGATTTTTCTAGGATCAATTTTTTGAAGAAGAAAAATTATTAAATAAGAAATTAATGAAAATACATAAAGAGGTGATATTTTGGGGAGAAGTTTATACATCATTCTCACTCTTTTCTTTCTCTCCCTCTCCTCCATGGTGTGGCCGGCCCGCACCCTTAGCATCCTCCCCCCCCATTTTCACCCCTTGAAATTGTTGCAAAAATCCATCAAATTTCATCAAATTTCATCAAAAATTCAATAAAAAATCCACAAAATCTTAATAAAATCCTACCTTCTATTCTTTGCTCATTTTTAGCATGGATCTTGGAGATAGAAACCATTATTTTGGAGGCTTATTTCATGTTTGGGTTTCATGTTGTGGAGGTATAAATCTCATTCTTTTGATTTATTGTTATTTAATGTTTCATTCTAGCATAATTAGAATTAATAAATTAATTCTATCTTCAAGTTTTAAAAATTCAAGTTAGGGTTATAAAATTAAGTTATGATTTTTATTAATTAATTAGGATTATAATAACTAGTTTAACACTTTTAGAAGTGGGAAATCTTGCATGGTTGTTGAATTATAATTTGTTCATTCCAATTTGTTTAAATTAAGTATTTTTGCAAACTAGATTTCTATAAGTTGTATATATTGGTGATATAAAATTCCAATTAATATTTGTAACACTAGATTGTGGTTTTAAATAGGATATTTACTTGTTAGTGGAATGAAAAACTTAAATTGGTTACTAGTTTCTATTGATAATTGAAAAATAGTAATAAAAATGCTATTTTTGCTAACTAGAATTTGGAAATTCTTAACTAAATGAGGTTTAAAATATATATTATGATTTCATTATATTATTATCATCATGAATTGTAGTTTAATACATTAATTCATGCAGAATCATGTTTAGTTGTGATATTGTGAAATTGTGCTTAAAAGTATCGAAATCGGGCAAGCTTGCAAACTAAAATTTTCTAATTAATACAATTGGAGCGTTAAAAATATAGTAATGGGTTGTATAATCTAGTTATGCTATTTAATGAGTTTTATGACCATTATTTTGATTTTAATGTCAAATTTTGAAGTAAAACGGTTAATTGGCGTTTTCGGGTTTTTCGAAATCGGAAGATTTGATTGATTTTTAGAGTTTTGATGGATTAAATCATGTTTTATATTATAAGTAACGAGTTTTTTTAAACTACAAGTTGTTTGTTGATGTTTATCTCGATCAATCGGCATTTGAACGCCGATATCGAGCGATATTTGGTCCTTTTGCATGAGCGGGACATAGGTTTTAACCTATGCGCGTTTCGTGCGTCGTTTTGACTTTTGTCCGTGATTCAGTTTACGATATTATATGTGTTTGCGTATAGGTATCCCTCACGTGGACTGCGGGCGATGAAGAAGAGGATGGCGACACCGTCTTCGGCAGACAATGACCAGGTGAGTAGATGTATATCTACGGGGGGAAGTCGGGTGGATGGCGTTTAGCACCCCCGCAAACGTAGAATAGGAATAAGTACTTATTGTCATTAGGAAGCCAGACGTGACCTTAGAATTTCGGTGAGTAGGACCCTGGTAGTGACCTTAGGTTGGACTAGATTGATTTAGAAGGACCTTACCCGAGGATGAATATCTTAGAGGAGAGTCGTAGGTTTCAGGTAGATACACACATACACACTGAAACTCGACGTGGTGTATACGTGTATGTGTGTATATATATAGGACTAGGTATAGGTATATATATATACACAATACGTATTTGTGATACAAGGATGTGATATGATACACGGGGATGAAACAATATAACCGGGCTTGATGCCGTGATTCTTGGCTATACGGTCGTGTTATGATATTAGCGGATCATTAGAAAATGAGATAATGGATAGGTATACATAAATAATAAAGGGTGGTGATGATATTGAAGTACATGGGACTCTAAAATAGAACCCGGACCGTAACCTGTGCCTGAAATTCTGATATGATATATGTGTGACTTGATTACGACATCATATAGGTGTGACTTGATTTCGATATCATATATGTGTGACTTGATAACGATATCATATAGATGTGACTTGATTACGATATGATATAAGTGTGACCTAATCATAATATGATACATGTGGCATGATATTTCTGAGGATAAATTAACGATGTATATTTATGCTGGCAATATATATGATTGATGTATGCGATTACAGTACAGTACCTTGATCATGACATGATTTGATGATGGTATTATACGAATGATGAGACACGTAGGTGATACTTGACCCGTACCCCGATATTGGGATGCCGTACGATGGATTTTACCGTACGAGGCATAGATGTGATGATTGATCTGCACTCTTGATTCGAGGAAGCCGTACTACGTACGTGACGCTATTGAGGCTGGATCGCCGACTATTAGAGATATGGATTAAGACCTTTGGTGGACTCTTAGTTCTTATTGACTAGTTTCTTAGGTTTAGTTCCTTAGGAGGTTAGATGGACACTAGTTTAGGCTCGAGTCATATAGTTGTAGTTATATTTGTATATCAAATGAGTGGTTGTTGCACATCTGTCTTACATTCAGGCCGTAATCATTATGGTGTATGTTCATACATATGTTTCTATAATCAGAATAAAAATTTGCCTATTAGGACTCCAGCACCATTACCGATGATGCGCATATTCCACGCACACTTATTTGCAGGCTCACACACATCATCATTGGTAATTGCTATGTCACGTACACTTTAGATCATATTATCTTTTATTGATTCAATCAGCTAACAGCTAGATCGATATAATATTGTAATTACTCTCTGGTGTTAACATATGCATGGTATTTATTACTTAGACATCTCATGCATTCGCATTTTCATGTTATCATGCAGTAATATGGGGCATATGCCGACACTTATCACATACTTACTCATGATTTTGGGATTTTGGATTTCTATGAGATTTCTGGATTTTTGGGGAAAACCGCAAGAATATATAAAAACTTCTCTCTCTCTCCTCCTCTCTTTTTAAAAACATAAGATGCGGTTTTCTCGTGATGTTTGTGTCGTCCACCATGAGATTTCATGTATTCTGTTGGATTTCGAGACCCGGTTCGAGGAGTGGATGAACCGTCTCGGGTACATGGTGGGCCCGGTATGGTACCCCGGGGCAAGAAGATCGAGTTGTAGACGATGAGCCTGGCAGGGGAGGAATACCTACCGGTGATGTCTGGCGCGGCAGATATCCGGAGGATACCGACCATTATCGTGAGATTTAATGATATGGGCCGATCCTGACTGACGGAGCCCGAGATATTGAGACCATGAGGCATTGAGATTATGAGGTATTGAGACTTGAGATTTACATGTTTTGTGTCGATGCCTGACATGGATTTCCATAGATTTCATCGTTGATATTTCAGATTTCTATACACATTTTACCATGATAAAAGCTAAAGATTTCTTATACAGATATATCTAGATTTCAGGATTGGTTATTTTACATTCATGGTGCATGAATACTCATTCACATAACATAGTACTATATGAGGCACTGAAACGAGCACGGAGCTTTTGCACTTACACGTAGCCTATTATCCTGTCTTACTTGATACTTAGTAGTATATTAGTATATTATTATGACCTAGGATAGCGTCGTGCATTCGATTTCTTTTCGCAGATATTTTCTACTCACGAGTTGGCAACTCACCCCCGTTGTGCCAAATTTTATTACAGGTTGATGTACAGGGTTCCTTGGCAGTTTGCTGGCACATCGTTTCATTCCGGTGATTTGCACGGTAGGTTGGTTCACTTGTATCTGGACCGCCATTGTACTTTTATTATTTCATTTGTATCTAGAAAGCTCTATCAACCAAACTTGTATTACTTGATAGCTTACTGGACCAGTCGTTTATTTCGACCTTAGAGTCGCGCTTGCATAATTATGATATCTGGTGGTTTTGTTTTCTTTTGAGTTTTGAGCCTCGCCCTTTGGCGTTGTATACTATTGTGCATTGGTGTGGTTGTTTCCGCCTTTTGGCGTAGAGCTAGCTCCCGTTTAGGGATGCTTTTTATTGTTTGTATATATATTATACTTGTTGTACCCGTTTGGGGCCAGTTTTTACAAAGGAGACTGCCGAAATTTTTGAGAAAATTGGATGATGCTTTTTAACATGTTTTCTTCATGTTTTCCTTTACTTCTTCTTCTTCTTTAATGGTTTAGATTTCTGGGCTTCATCTTACTTAGGTTACGTTGCGCCTCTAGACGCTTCGTAATCTAAGTGCCGGTCACGTTCCGTACTTTCGGGTCGTGACAAACTTGGTATCAGAGCGCTAGGTTTAACCTTATATAAGTCTAGGTGACCCTTGGTTGATGGAATAGGCGACTTTGGTTGAGTGACGTACCGTAGGTATGATCCGCGGCATACTTACGTGTAGCGTTTTGAAAATCGTTACGGTGAAATTTCGGAAAATCGGTAAAATAGGGGGGTTTTCTGTAAAAAAATCAAAATACAAATATCTTATTATAAAAATTAAATATACATATTCTAGCTATGTAATTGCTTGTATTTGGTGTTTATTGAGCCACTGGTGAAATTTCAAATTTTCCGAAAAAAATTATTTTATTATTATTTTAAGCCGTCACTAATACATTTAATTAGGGAAAATTACAAACTGGAATGGGTTGAAACAAATTTTGTGCATCATAACATATTAAACAAAATTTTATCATGTGGTTTTTGAAATGAAATGGTTTGCCAAAACGGCTTAGAAAATATCGAAGAAAAAGGTTTTTTTCGGTGAAATTAGTGTAATAGAAGTGGGTTACTACACTTATCTCTTTTCCTCACCCAAACAAAACCCACACCCAATCCCCCAACATGCTTTGGCCAGCCCCCTTGATCAGCCCAACATTCTTGGGCCTCCCATTTCACACAATAAAGCAAAGAAAAGAAAAGGAAATGAAAGAAATTAGATAATGAGGTTTGGGCTTAGTTGACTTTGACCATTCCATTGACCCACACAACACATTCTCTCTCTCCCCCTCCCCATACCAGCCAAAACCCACTGCCCCCCTCAACAGCAGCCCCTCCCCTTGCTTCTTACTCTTTCTTGTTGAAAGAAAACCCCAAATTTCCATCAAAAATCCAAAGAAAAACACACAAAATCAAACCAAAATCAAAATCCACCTCCTACCCATTTTTCCTTGGCTCCTTTAGCATGGATCTAAGGATCAAGATTTCAATTTGGGAGGCTAAGTGTGCTTGTGGGATCTTCAAATTAATTGGGTATAAATTCTAACCTTTTTGCTCAATGTGTTGTTAATTGTTTTAAGTTAGCTTAATTAAGTGTTTAATTAGGTTTTTAATTGATTTAAATTGCATGATTTTAAAATTCAAGAGAAGGGTTTGAATTCAAATTGGGGTTTTGTGTTATGAGATTATGTTTATGTGATGTAATTGACATATTAATATTATGCTAAAACTATTTTAGTTGCTAGTTGCAAAGGGTTAAATTTAAATTGTAGTAATTTTAAGAAATTGCAAACTAGGTTTTAGTGAAATACATATATAATTGAGATTAAAATGTAATTAAGTTTTTCATGGCATAATTAACATTATTTTGAGTGGTTTAATATCTTAGATTATGCAAAACCAAGCTTAATTGTTGAATTGTGAATTTTGCTTTAAAAGGTGTTAAAAATTGATATTTTTGCAAACTAGGATTTTGGAATTTATGCAAATTGATGAGAATAAATTATAGGAATGGTTTATATGACTTTGTTATGATATTTAGTGGATATTGTGGCCGCTAGATTCGTTTATACATCGAGTTTTGTACTAAAACGGTTAATTTTGCTTGCTAGATTTTCGGAAAAATAGCTTTTAAAGTGAGTTTGAGGTTTTTGTGAATTGCAACCTAATTCATATTATAATTAGTGTTTGTGATTGTGTGAATGGGTGTGTTTAGGTTTTTCTCGATGTTTTGACATTTGTACATCGACATCGAGGATTGGTTTAGCTATTCTTGCATGCGTAGACGATAGGTTTTGACCTATACGTGATACGCGTGCCGAATTGGTTTTCGTATACCGTTTCGATTTCGGATTTGTTTTTTATGCGATACGATATATTGTGATATGTAGGTACCCCCATGTGGACTTCGAGACGACAAGCAAGCGCGTGGCGACGTCGGCACCGGCGAGCGAGGACAAGGTGAGTAGATTTATATCTTCGGGGAGAAGTCGGGTGGATGGCGTATAGCACCCCCGCAGTCCGTAGTATAGCTCATATATATATGTTTATATAGGTGTTTTATGATACGAGAATGTTTATTCATGATATGATTATGTCTTCATGGATTACCTTTGGGTTAGTTGCAAAACCCTAGAGTAGTTGTTATACCCACATACGCACACACAGACTTGCATACATTACTTTCTTGTGCGTAGATGGGGATGTGTATATATGTATATACGTGTGGGTATGGGACTATGCATATATACATTCATATACACATGCATGGATGATGAGGATAGTACTTGGGATTTGAGATGAGTCGATGAGATTGATTTGAGGCCGTGAGATCGGTGATATGGCAGGGTTCGTATTTGAGATACGACATTACGTTGTAGCGGGTCCTTGACGTAGTGTTTCACACAAGTGCATGCATACTTAGGCGGTATCAGTATTTTACTAGATGTAGATCAGAACCCCGATCATGATATTTGATAAAGAGGATACCAGATGAATAGTATGATGAATGTGATATTGACTCGTACCCAGATTTGGGATGCCGTACGATGGATTTACGTACGAGCTATATATTGATGATTGATCCGCACTCTTGACTTGGGATGTCTGATTATAGATATGGTATCGGATATGATATTATTGAGGCGGGATCACCGACTATACATATACAGGTATGTATATGTATCGACTCAGATGATAGGTGGTTTCCTTACCTGTAGTTCAGCTTGTTAGTTCAGCCGTATAGTTTAGTGTAGTTATTAGATTAGATTAGACTCCTACCTATTTCAAAAGTAGCGGATCGTGGGTATTTTAAAAGACAGGTCAAGGGATCTACGGATATTTCGAAAGACGTATCCTTTCTTAAAACCACCGTAGTCCTTATTTTCAAAACCCCACGATTCGTGTTGTTTCAAATGGCACCATTGTTTAATATTTAGCTCCCGCTCATTTTGGTTGCTCGCTCTGCATCGCATACTTACATTGTTATTTCATATTGCATTGTTGACATTATGCTGTTAGGACACCAGCACCATTACCGATGATGCGTATGTACCACGTACACTTACTTGCCGGCTCACACACATCTTCATCGGTAATTGCCATGTCACGCACACCTTAGAAAATATTATTGCTTAACTTAGCTTGATAGCTAGTAGTTTGACATAAAATTAGTGTACTTACCTTATATGCCAGCTTAGATATTGTAGTTATTACTTGTCACTTCATGCATACTGTTATTCATTGTTATGCCGTATTCATGGTTTCTCATGCCTATATTCATGGGTTTACATGCTATTGATGATTTGGATTCGGATTTCCATGAGATTTTCTGGATTTGAGGGAAAACCGCAAAACTTGTATAAGCTTCTTTCCTCTCTTTTAAATAAGAAGTGCGGTTTTCCCATGATGTATGAGCCGTCCGCCATGAGTTTGCTGATGGATTTCGAGACCCGATTCGAGGAGATGGATGAACCGTTTCGGGTATATGGTGGGCCCGGTGCGGTACCCCGAGGCAAGAAGATCGTGTTGTTGACGTTGAGCCTGTGCAAGGGATGTTAGTTATATGTATGCCCTAGAGGCCATTACTATACATAGGATGTATATTGTAGTGGATGCTTGGACATATATAGGGAGGACTTTCTTGCTCGACATGATAGTATGCTATCTGGTTGCTCTTTACCTTAACATGTACACTGATTGTCTCTCTGTTACATGTTGGTAAAGCCCTTAGGATGTGTACTTGATTACCTGGACTATGATGCGGATCATACTAATGGGGACATGGTAGTCCATAAGTAAATCTTTCAAGGTCCCTAGTCGTAGGTGTATCGAGACGGGGCATCGATATACCAGAGTAAACTAGCGTATACCTTCTCGACTCATACAGATGGGCGATGGATGATCCCATATCCATTGGTATTTGACATCAGAGATGATATACGGGTGCTCAGTGGAGACTGGGTACAGTGGACGGACTCGCCGAGAACTCTCAGATGGTATTATACCTTACGTCAGATGGCAGTTCTCTAGTGACACTGGTACAGAGTAGTCCGTTGATCCGAGATCGTCATAGAGACTTGTGTGGTTCCTACTGTGCTTTGATTTCCACCTTACCACGTCCAAGAGGGCATGCAAAACTGTGGTTTTTTGGTACAGTCCCGAATCACATGGAGGCAATGAGCGATAGGAGGGGATTCGTCTCTCCCGGTATAGGGAGTTGATGTTGCGCTGTGTTCGATTGGCTATAACCGGAAATCCCTGACCAGGGTTGCTGAGATTTACTGGTAAGTGTTACCTGTAGTTTCTCGAACTGTTATAGACCTTATATTGACACGACTTATCGAGCTATTGGGGTCTGACGTTTACCACCCCTAGGCGAGATATGCGACATATCAGACGACGAGATCGGACTGTATGGTAAGTGTTACTGGTTGGATTCACGGGAGTATGAGCGGGCTTGCTCGTCGATCTTCTGATCGCTCAATACCCGGGTGGCCGTTACGTTTAGCAGACCGCTTGCGGCTTGTGGGTGTTTGATATGATCATCACCTGCTGTCGGCGTATTGACGAGTCTTTGAGTCCTACACAGAGGTTTCCTGGCTCAAGCGAAACGAAATAGGAGCGCATATGAGATATGTGCGGGACCGAGAATAATACGTGTATGTGATACCGTATTCTATTCTCGCGATGAATGTGTCGATTGGTTGTATGCGATATAACCTAGTTATCGAATCAAGGATTGATTCGATAGGCCGATACATTGGATATTAGTCGGTCATATGCGATGTGACCGGATCGTTAAATCAAGTGTTGATTTAATGATTTAATGTATAATTATATATTTGATATATTACTTTACATTAACTAATATTGGTTCACTTAAGATTTGTTTCTCACTTGAATATGCACATTGTATATATGATATAGTTTTGTGCACTAGTTTGTATCATGTTTGATGATACATGCAAACTTGGGTGTGTATGATTAAACCATGATTAAGTTAATGGTTAGGGTTTGATTTAATTACTTATTTATTTCTTTTCATTTATATTTGGACAAGAAATGAAATGGTTGCTACTTTTGTTTTTTGTTGAAGCCTCATGAAGCTTTGAAAGCTTGACCATTTTGTTTCTTTCCTTAACCCTAACCATTCACCTAACCCTAGTTTATTCTCTACACTTAACCATGGTTGCATTATGATAACTATCACTTGGATTTTCTTTTTGTGAGAATTCTTTTTCTTTCTTCTTCTTCATCTTCTTCAGGAAGAGAAGAAACCATGGCTAGAAAATTCTAAATGATGACTCTAAGTGAGAAATCCAAATCCAAAGTGAACCCACTTCCTATTTCTTCATCCTCTACCACTTGCCAAGTAGTATAGGGTGTTTTCTTCACAAGTTTCATGACTTGGTGAAGTTGGAGCTTGATCTTGTGTTGCCTCGACGTAGATCATCTTCGGCATCGAAGTCGACGACCTAGCCCGCCCATTTCTCCGATGAAGTCGACGCTAGACCCCAGGATCCGATGATCGCAGCGAGGGGACATCATCACGGAGCTATGGAGGTGGAGGACCGGATCTACAAAGGTTGTATTTTTGTTCACACTTAGTTAAGTTGTTAACTAGTTGCTTGTTTTGCCTAATCTCTAGTCAACAATCGCATTAGGGTTTCTCGGCACCGGAAATTTTTGAATTTGGCATGGTTGATGCCTTGTGAGACCTCATTAGTGTGCCTAGGAACCCTACAGGGGAGCATGACCGACCGGTGATATTACCCGACGCGTCGGATATCCGGAGGATACCGTCGTGGTCATGAGATGGATGGTAGGGGCCGGCCTGGACTGATGGCGCCCTAGTCATTGTGATTGAGACATTGAGATTTCGAGATATTGAGGTACAGAGACTGTGATACAGAGATATCGAGATATTGGGATTACATTTTGTGCCGATACTAGGAAATGTTTCGTGCTGATTCCATTATGATACCTCATTTTAAAAAATACAGAAATCTCACTAATTCATGAAAGCGGTTATCTTCAGTACATGCATCCTGTTTCATGCATTCATACATCATCCATACGATATATTGCTACCTGAGGCACTGACACGGGCATATGGGATTACACTTGGGTTAGATATTTACCCTAGTCAATGTTATAGACTGCTGGTTATATTTGAGGATTATATATTATGATCGTATGACCTAGGATTGCGTCATACATGCGATTTCTATTCGTAAATGTTTTTCTATTCACGAGTTGGCAACTCACCCCCGTTGTGCTCCAGTTTCTTGCAGGTTTGCCGTACAGGTTTCATTACGGCTTTACGGGGCATAGTTTCGTTCGGGTGACTTGCTGGTAAGTGGTTTTTTTTTTGTATCGTACCCATCATATTACCTTGTATAATATTATTCAGTTGTATCTTGTAAATTCCATCAACTAAACATGTATTTATTTCATATAGAGACCAGTGATGTTTATTCTTTCGACCTTAGAGTTGCGCGTTGTATTTCTATGGATTTCTTGCTGTTTTGAGTTTCCTTTTGAGTTTTGATCCTCGCCCTTAGCGTTGTATATTATATTGCTTGTGTGGTTGTGACCGTCGATTGACGAAGAGCTAGCTCCCGCTTGGGGATGCCTTTTATTGATTTCGTGTACTATTCATGTTGTATCCCGTTTGGGGGCTGTGTTTACAAAGGAGACTCTGCCGAAATTTTCAGAAAATACTTGATGTTTTTAAACAAAACGCATAATTCGGCTTATGCTTTTAAAACTACTTGTTTTAACTTGGTTTTCCTTCACTCTACTATTTTTCTTGGTTTGGATTTCTGGGTTTTCGGCTTACTGGGTTTTCGGCTTACTTAGAATACGTACGTCTCGAGACGTTTCGTAGTTTAAGTGCCGGTCATTTTCCGTACTTTCGGGACGTGACAAAGTTGGTATCAGAGCGTTAGGTTTTACCTTCGGAGCATAGGATGACCCTTGGTTGATGGAATAGGTGACTAAAGTATAGTGACATGTCCTGGGTATGTTCCGCGGCATACTTACGATACGCTACTCCACTTAAGGAGCCTTAGGATATACATTTCTTTGCTCAGTATCATATTCATTCCTGATCTAGCCTCATCGGTACCAGTTATGGTTTTGCTGCCACGATTACGGGCAAGGAGAGCTACGGCTAGAGTTGCGGTCAGCATGAGCTCGTCAAGAACGAGGACTGACCAGGGCATGATTCCGGCGACACGCGATTGCAGAGATATGTCTTTTCTTTGTGTTTTCGCGCCACGAGCATTGGGTGGATTGCTGTATGAGGTTACTCGGACGTGCCGATCAGTACCAGAAGGTCGAGCCAATGATAGAGGCCAACCGGATTTTGATGACCGTTGATGTATTGCTTATTCATGATGATTGAGGCACTGTTCAGCATGCAGACGAATGAGCCAGTTGTTGCTGTGAATGACGAGATATTGTAGGGTTCCTAGGCACCGTAGTGAGGTCTCCCAAGCCATCAACCATGGCATATTCAAAAATTATGGTGCCTATAAACCCTAAACTACGGATCGATAACTAGATGTCTAGGCGAACAATGAACTAGTTAACACTTAACTAATGAGAAAACGGAAATACAACCTTTGTAGATCCGGTGCTCCACCTCCATAGCTCCGCAACGAGGTCCTCTCCGCTGTCCAAGTCAAATCCGGGCTCTAGGATCGGCTTCGTCGGAGAATGGGCAAGCTAGGTCGTCGATGTCCATGCCGAAGATGATCTACGTCGAGGCATCGCTAAACCAAGCTCCGACTTCACCAAGTCAAGAAACTTGTGAAGTAAACACACTCTACTACTTGGCAAGAGGTAGAGGATGAAGAAATAGGAAGTGGGTTAACTTTAGAATTGGATTTCTCACTCAAAAACATCAATCACCATTGATGAGGTAAGCTTTTCTTCACTTGAAGCAAGGAAGAAGAAGAAGAAATGTTATGATAAGTTAATTGAAAAATGAAAAGAAAAATCAAAACTTATCATAATCTAAACCATGGTCAAGTGTAGAGATTGAACTAGGGTTAAATCAAATGGTTAGGTTAAGCATGAGATAAGAATGGTGGACAAAGTCAAAGGTTCATGAATCTTCAACTACAAACAAAGAAAGCCACCATTCTTCTCATTTCTTTTTCCAAAAAGAAAATAAATAAATAAATGAATAAATAGATATAAAAAACAAAACCCTAACCATTTAAATAACCATGGTTTAATCTTTACACAAACCGAAAAGCATGTATCATCAAACATGATACAAGCAAATGCACAAAATCATATCACATATATAATGCGCACATCCGAGTGAGAAAATCCATCTAAAGTGAACCAATATTAGTTAATGCAAAGTAATATATCAAATATATAATTATACATTAAATCATTAAATCAACACTTGATTTAACGATCCGGTCATATCGCATATAACCGGCTAATATCCAATGTATCGATTTATCGAATCAATCCTTGATTCGATAACTAGGTTATATCGCATACAACCATTCGACACATTCATCGCGAGAATGGAATACGGTATCACATACACGCATTATTCTCGGTCCCGCACATATCTCATATGCGCTCCTATTTCGTTTCGCTTGAGCCAGGAAACCTCTGTGTAGGACTCTAAAGACTCGTCAATACGCCGGCAGCAGATGATGATCATATCAAACACCCACAAGCCGCAAGCGGTCTGCTAAACGTAACGGCCACCCGGGTATTGAGCGATCTGAAGATCGACGAGCAAGCCCGCTCACACTCCAGTGAATCCGACCAGTAACACTACCGTACAGTCCGGTCTGATCGTCTGATATGTCGCATATCTTGCCTAGGGGTGGTATACGTCAGACCCCAATAGCTCGATAAGTCGTGTCGATATGAGGTCTATAACTATTCGAGAAACTACTGGTAACACTTACCAGTAAATCTCAGCAACCCTGGCCAGGGATTTCCTGTTATAGCCAATCGAACACAGCGCAACATCAACCCCCTATACCGGGAGAGACGGATCCCCTCCTATCGCTCATTGCCTTCATGTGACTCGGTACTGTACCCATAAACCACCGTTTTGCACGCCCTCTTGGACGTGGTAAGATGGAAATCAAAGCACAGTGGGAACCACACAAGACTCTATGACGATCTCGGGTCAACAGACTACTCTGTACCAGTGTCACCAGAGAACTGCCATCTGACGTGAGGTATAATACCATCTGGGAGTTCTCGGCGAGTCCGTCCAGTGTACCCAGTCTCTACTGAGCACCCGTATATCTCCTCTGATGTCAAACACCGATGGATATGGGATCATCCATCGCCCATCTGTATGGGTCGAGAAGGTACACGCTAGTCTACTCTGGTATATCGATGCCCCGTCTCGATACACCCACGACTAGGGACTTTGAAGGATGTACTTATAGACTACCATGTCCCCACTAGTATGATCCGCATCATAGTCCAGGTAGTCAAGTACAGATCCTAAGGGCTTTACCAACATGTAACAGAGAGACAGTCAGCATACACGTTAAGGTAAAGGGTAACCAGATAGCATACTATCATGTCGAGCAAGAAAGTCCTCCCTATATATGTCCCAGCATCCACTACAATATACATCCTATGTACAGTAATGGCCTCTAGGGCATACATATAACTAACAATCTCCTACTTGCACTAGGGCCATCTGTAGCAGTGGTTGCAGTATCTCATACTCAACCATCCCATGAAAGTCTCTCTCTGGGAACAGGCCTTTGTGAGTGGATCCGCTGTGTTGTCCTCTGAGTCTACTCTCCTAACCTCGATCACCCTGGAGATCAACCATTTCCATGATCAAGTGATACTGCCTTAGAATATGTCTGGATCACTGATGGAACCGGCGTTCCTTGGCATAAGCCACAACTCCATTGTCTCACAATGGTAGGAACATAGTTCATCTCATGAACCAATATACACCCAAACAGCCTCTTTGGTAGCATCTTAAGTAGCGATGTATCGTGCCTTTATCGTCTAGTATGTCACGGTATCTAGCTTGGAACTCTTCCAACATACCGTCCCTATACTGAGGGTAAAGACAATGCCTGTGACTGACACTCAGTCGTCTTTATCACCCTGGAACCCTTCCAGTGATTCTACCCAAGATCCATTGATACCATCTCACTACATCTAGTGAGATTTCTAACATCCATTTAGATCTATCTCATAGATCCAAAATCCAGGATTTAGGAGGTATCACTTTGATCCTATATGGAGAATCTTTGTGATAATCGGAGATTGATCGAGCGTAGCATAGGAAACTCTTTTCCTATCAAGAGTATGTCATCCACGTACTCTACAAGGATCGTCACCATACTCCCTACTACCTTCTTGTTTGTACAAGGTTCATCTACCATTTTGATGATGTCAAACTCATTGACTAATCCATCAAAACAGATGTTCCAACTCCGCGATGCCTGCTTTATCATATAAAACATCTTGCATACGTTTCCGCTGCTCCCACTGTCTACGAGGCCCTCTGGCTGTGTACTTATAGACGCTCTCTTCTAAATCATCATTTAGAAAAGCAGTCAAGACACCCAACCACCAGATATCGCAGTCATGGTATGTAGCCGTGGCAAGTAGGATCTGGATGGACTTAAGCATAGTCACTTGAAAAGGTTTCATCATGATCCACGCCTGGTCGATGACGAAAAGCTTTAACAAGTCTAGCTTTGAAAGTCTCAACTTTTCCATCTACACCAAGTAATCTTCTCAAGATATACTTGCTCCTGATGGGGATTTAACCCTTCAGATATTGCAACCAAAGTCCATACTTTGTTGGTGTACATGGATTCCATCTCAGATCGCTAAGCATCCAGCCATTCTTACAGAGTCATACTCCTGATGGCCAGCTCGAATCTAGTTGGGTCATCATCTCATGATGCATTCCTTGCTCCCACTGTCACAGAGAAACCGAAGTATCTCTCAGGTGGGTGAGGAACCCTACTAGATCGGCGGAGAGGCTGAGGTTCGTTGGTTTCCACTGAATCCTCTGGTTGTACCAAATCATCTGCTGTAGTTTGTATAGCTGGAACACTTCCAGTTCTACATAACAGACCTTGCCTCGAGCTTGTCCAGATTTTGCTTTTAGACATAGGCCGGACAACCCCAAATCTTAACTAGCTTAAGACATGGGCTCTTCCCTTTCCATATCTCATATGGAGTGGTAGGCAACTGATTTGATTTGAACCCTATTCAATAGGTATGCAGCTTCTCAAGTGCATAACTCCCAAAAAGGAAATAGGTAACTCAGTAGTACTCATCATAGAGCACACCTTATCATATAGGGTGTAATTGCTCCACCCCGATATACCATCGTGCTATGGTGTATACGAAGGAGTAATGCTGAGAGAGAATCTCATTCTCCTTTAGAATAGTCCAGGATTTCCGTGCTCAAGTATTCTTCTCCTTGATCACATCAAAGGACATAATACTTATACCCGTATTGGTTCTCTACTTCTCGCTTATATTCTGTGAATATCTCAAAAGGTTCGGACTCATGTTTCAACAGGAACATATGACTGAATCTTAAAAGATTATCAGAGAATATAATGAAGTATAAAGAACCGGTCTTGGCATGTGTAGACAGGGGACCTACATACATCAACATGTATCGTCCCAAGAGTTCATTAACTCTTTCTCTGTTTCCAGTAAACGGAGCTATGGTCATCTTATCTTTGTGACATGACTGGTGAGTTTCACAAGATGTAAATTCAAACTGATTTAAATATGCATCTTTATGTAACTCTAGCTAGTCGGGTCACATTGATCTGACCTAGTCTACAATGCCTCAAGAAGGAATCATTCAGTTCTGAACTTTTCCTCTTGTGTGTGTTCAGTATACTAAGAACTGTAGTTTGATTTAGAACATTAATGCTTTTAGATAACGTGCCTGAACCGATCAACTTTTGATATAGGAAATGTTCAAAACATTATCCAACAATACAAAATTTTATCATTTCTTTACTAATAAAGAGACTGATATGATTTTGTATATCAGGTTCGGTATCTAACAATATTCGTTCAGAATCAATGTATTGGTAATACAGGGTGACAGTGACCGACAGACTTGGCTGCAACACTTGCCCTGTTTTCTGCCTCATGAAACTTATCACCCGTTCTCAGTTCTCTACCTTTCTGTAGCCCTATGTAACAGATTACATATCTGGGATCCTGATCTGGTATCATATACCCAGGACGTAAAGGATACTGAGAAACAGTTCTGTATAATGAACACACCCGAAGATGATGCATCAGCATGCACTCTCTTCGTTTGGGCGGCACGGGAATTCTGGTAATCCCCAATTTCCTGCTCTGTCTTATAACAATTATAAGTTGGAGCGGGACCAACGTTCCCCAGCTCAGTATAACAAGCGGGTTCGGTCAATAATCCGTTTTATTATCTTGATTAAGGCGTGATATGGTCGCTACCAGGAGAGAGAGAGAAGAAAACACTCAGCGTGCACTCTGTCAAGAATAGATTGGTTTTTATTTTATCTAATCAGGATGGCTCCCACTGCTTTTTATCAAATCTTCCTTCAAACCCTAAAAGGAAATACTAGCCGGGATTAATTACACACTACAAGTTCGCCAATCTTTCAGCCAGGACAGTGTCGGTACTTTGAGGGAGGTCCCCTGTGCTTTCGCACGAACCTAATTAATGTAAACCTCGTTTTCCCAGAGGCGTAACCCCGTTGACACCTTTCTAGACACCTACTTGATCGGCTAATTGTAATGTATAAAACTCTCCCAGGAGTAACACTTACTCGCAGCGGGTATCGGGATCCAACTATCTCATAGAAGGTATGCAATCTCATTGCAAATTTCAACACTTGAAATTCCCGATAATATTTTGCCCATAGCAGCTTATGACCTTGGCTAAGGTCAACAAATCATAAGTGCTAGCCAAGTTCAACCCGTCATTTCCCGATTGAATTAAACCCACCCGCACGACCCTTGGCTAAGGTCAACAAAGTCGCACGACTACCCTAACTCAATCGCATCATATGCTTATACAGATAAGCACTAATCAGCTACCGCACACTACGCCTTGGCTAAGGTCAACAAACGTAGCACGAATACTAACCAGTACTTATCTGAAATGACGGAGGGCTACGACAGGTTTTTCTGAAAACCTATTGCGTAATGAACTTGATATCGTTGTAGGATCGAATGAATTTTGAAATGGAGTGTTTTTAAGGCTTTTCTAGTTTTGCTAAAGGAGTCACTCCCGGTGAAGGGATCGTCGGTCCTTTCCTCGTCGAATGAGGTGCGGGATATATCATATATATCACTGTGCAAAGCAAAAACACTTAAAAGCAATCAAAAGACAAACCGAGTGTGTAGCATCTGCCAGTTATTGCTAAAGGAGTCACTCCCGGTGAAGGGATCTCGGTCCTTTCCTCATCGAATAAGGTGCAGGATATATCTCATATACCGCTATGCAAAGCAAGAACTGTAGCTACCTGTTTTATTTTGAAATTCGATTCTACAACATCTTAGGTTTCTTTTATTTCATTAATCACATTAATGAAGTCCCATCATTTAAGTACCTAATCATCACAGATAAATACGACGTACACTTATGCCATCCGCATTCGCCTCGATGTCCCCTCGTGCACCGTTAGGTTAGGTAACTAACGGCAGAGCAGGGCAGGGCTAGCGCGGGTGTAAAACATAAGTAACGCCTATATAATATATCATATATACTATATACTGTATCTATCACAGAACATCACATGATCACATCACAGATATCGCAGCAGAAGAATCATATGAAATAGTGGATATACTAGGACGTCCGTGTTTTCAATACGAGCCAGTATAAAACACGGATTCCACTGTCGTGATGAATAGCCAAACCCACACCCCTAGACCCCTACGAGAGCGGCAAGCAACCCTACCAATTCTAGGGTTAGGAGACCCGGACTCGACTCCTCGAGTTGGTCTCCCACTGGACCCCAGAACCCGGTTACTTGTGCCCTCCTCCTTGGGTCTATCCTAGTGCGGAAAAGTAAATAATATACAAAAGGTGACATCTTCCGCAACCTGGAAGCGCCCCAATAAAAGAATATTACATACAAGTTTTTACATGAATGAAAATGAAAAACACTCATCTCACATAAAAACCCCCAGCTATTCAAACACGACGATCCAATATAACATATCCAGCAACACATAACATCACATGTCATCAACGTAAGTAAATATGCGCATCCCAATTGTCGTTGACATATAGCAACGAAACCGGCGATATCACATATTACACTTACGGTCACAGAAAAGAAAGTGTAAAATTACAACAGTTGGAATCCGCAATCACCTCAGACATCGCATGCCTGACCAAATGAATTTCTTAGACATCGCATGCCTAACAATTATAAACACCGCATTTTAGTCTCATTATCGAAAACACTTTTCAATATCAAGTCGGGCAATTCAACAAGATTCCCGACATCCTGATCGAATGCTCGTCGCAAACTTCAGTAGACGGCCGCACCCCCGATACCGTCGACGAAGTGCACCAAGGCGGAACACCGCTGCCGCGAGCACCCGGACGGATGCTTTCGGCGATGGGGTTCTCCTACAGTCACTTGGTCGGGGCTATGGAGTGAGGCTGTCTATTAAGTTTACCCGGCGAGTATCCGCGTACGCTACGTGATTGCGACGGACTTTTGATCACATCAAAATTCCGTGGCAACCGATCAAATGAGACTAAACTGCTATGTTTATAACATTCATTTAGTTATCACATAACTACTTGTGAATTCCAATTATTGTATCACATTCCGGATAAATAGAAAATGTTAAACTTTTCGATCAAACAATCGAACACCCAAGTTTTCCCGATACAGATCAACACATGAAACAAGTCTAACAACATTCAGTTCGTGCCTCAGTACCAACGGTCCAGCCGTAGAAGGGTCAAGCCAACGCCTCACATGTGACACGCCGTACTGCCCCAAACCCGAAGGTTCAAAGGGCAGTTCAAGACGGTCACATAATCGAGTTAAGGTTTGTGTCTTCTAGAGGGTCCGTCGCGTTACTTGCACTACTTAGAACGTCGTTAAACTTCGGAAAAATCCAACACTTGGAAATTTCCCGACAGGGGAAAAGTTGGGTATTTATATCCGGTCGAACTTTTTAACATATTCTAAAATTTATCCGGAAAGCCACACAGACAAAATTTGATACTCCGATCGAAACACCGAATCCCCAAAACAACTGCAGAAAATTCAACTCTTGAAAAACAATTAAAAATTCCCAGGAAAACCAGCATAGGAAAATTGGAATTACTGTAGAAAATGAGAGGCGCAAAACGACAAATTGGCCGCGTTTCCGCCGCACGAGCCAGGCTAGTGCCGCGGAAACGCGGCTCAATGAAGGAATCAGCCGTACGAAATTTACAGTATCCCTTATAATTTCCTGCTGACTTTACTGAATATTTTTAATATGGAAAAAGACCAGATTTTAAAAATTGGACAGAGAGCATGTTTGATTCGAGGTTTCGGGTTCGTTCGGACTTCAAATTCCGTCTAGACTTCACCTAAGGCTCTAGCTAGGCTCTGATACCACTGTAGGTCAGGCAGCCACCCCATCCAATGGGGTCGCCGTGGCACCAACGGGTCCCTCAGCCGCTACTTTTTACGCATGCCCCCTCGCGAGGACTACAACCCGCCGGAACAACTTCCGGTCTCGGGACACCCTGGGGGTAAGAGCCTATGCTTCGCCACACTGTCACACAGTGAGAACCCCCCATAGGTCGACATCCAATGCCTAGTAGCTCTGATACCACTGTAGGGTTCCTAGGCACCATAGTGAGGTCTCCCAAGCCATCAACCATGGCAATTTCAAAAATTATGGTGCCTACAAACCCTAAACTACGGATCGATAACTAGATGTCTAGGCGAACAATGAACTAGTTAACACTTAACTAATGAGAAAACGGAAATACAACCTTTGTAGATCCGGTGCTCCACCTCCATAGCTCCGCAACGAGGTCCTCTCTGCTGTCCAAGTCAAATCCGGGCTCTAGGATCGGCTTCGTCGGAGAATGGGCAAGCTAGGTCGTCGATGTCCATGCCGAAGATGATCTACGTCGAGGCATCGCTAAACCAAGCTCCGACTTCACCAAGTCAAGAAACTTGTGAAGTAAACACACTCTACTACTTGGCAAGAGGTAGAGGATGAAGAAATAGGAAGTGGGTTAACTTTAGAATTGGATTTCTCACTCAAAAACATCAATCACCATTGATGAGGTAAGCTTTTCTTCACTTGAAGCAAGGAAGAAGAAGAAGAAATGTTATGATAAGTTAATTGAAAAATGAAAAGAAAAATCAAAACTTATCATAATCTAAACCATGGTCTAGTGTAGAGATTGAACTAGGGTTAAATCAAATGGTTAGGTTAAGCATGAGATAAGAATGGTGGACAAAGTCAAAGGTTCATGAATCTTCAACTACAAACAAAGAAAGCCACCATTCTTCTCATTTCTTTTTCCAAAAAGAAAATAAATAAATAAATGAATAAATAGATATGAAAAACAAAACCCTAACCATTTAAATAACCATGGTTTAATCTTTACACAAACCAAAAAGCATGTATCATCAAACATGATACAAGCAAATGCACAAAATCATATCACATATATAATGCGCACATCCGAGTGAGAAAATCCATCTAAAGTGAACCAATATTAGTTAATGCAAAGTAATATATCAAATATATAATTATACATTAAATCATTAAATCAACACTTGATTTAACGATCCGGTCATATCGCATATAACCGGCTAATATCCAATGTATCTATTTATCGAATCAATCCTTGATTCGATAACTAGGTTATATCGCATACAACCATTCGACACATTCATCGCGAGAATGGAATACGGTATCACATACACGCATTATTCTCGGTCCCGCACATATCTCATATGCGCTCCTATTTCGTTTCGCTTGAGACAGGAAACCTCTGTGTAGGACTCTAAAGACTCGTCAATACGCCGGCAGCAGATGATGATCATATCAAACACCCACAAGCTGCAAGCGGTCTGCTAAACGTAACGGCCACCTGGGTATTGAGCGATCTGAAGATCGACGAGCAAGCCCGCTCACACTCCAGTGAATCCGACCAGTAACACTACCGTACAGTCCGGTCTGATCGTCTGATATGTCGCATATCTTGCCTAGGGGTGGTATACGTCAGACCCCAATAGCTCGATAAGTCGTGTCGATATGAGGTCTATAACTATTCGAGAAACTACTGGTAACACTTACCAGTAAATCTCAGCAACCCTGGCCAGGGATTTCCTGTTATAGCCAATCGAACACAGCGCAACATCAACCCCCTATACCGGGAGAGACGGATCCCCTCCTATCGCTCATTGCCTTCATGTGACTCGGGACTGTACCCAAAAACCACCGTTTTGCACGTCCTCTTGGATGTGGTAAGATGGAAATCAAAGCACAGTGGGAACGACACAAGACTCTATGACGATCTCGGGTCAACAGACTACTCTGTACCAGTGTCACCAGAGAACTGCCATCTGACGTGAGGTATAATACCATCTGGGAGTTCTCGGCGAGTCCGTCCAGTGTACCCAGTCTCTACTGAGCACCCGTATATCTCCTCTGATGTCAAACACCGATGGATATGGGATCATCCATCACCCATCTGTATGGGTCGAGAAGGTACACGCTAGTCTACTCTGTTATATCGAGGCCCCGTCTCGATACACCCACGACTAGGGACTTTGAAGGATGTACTTATAGACTACCATGTCCCCACTAGTATGATCTGCATCATAGTCCAGGTAGTCAAGTACAGATCCTAAGGGCTTTACCAACATGTAACAGAGAGACAGTCAGCATACACGTTAAGGTAAAGGGTAACCAGATAGCATACTATCATGTCGAGCAAGAAAGTCCTCCCTATATATGTCCCAGCATCCACTACAATATACATCCTTTGTACAGTAATGGCCTCTAGGGCATACATATAACTAACAGATATCGTCCCAGATGTCGGAGCTATTGCAGTACAGGTTGTACTAAGAGATGATAGAAGGTCGCTAGTCACCTGAGGATGAATGACTAGGACATGTGGTTCGTTCGCTTACCCGATGAGAGGTCATCAGATAGATTGATTCCAGATAGAGATGACTTCACACGGAGACGTTGGGAGTCGACAGAGACGATCGAATGTCATAAACCTATTATTCCAAGTTTAAAGTATTCGGAAAGGCATGCAGGAAATTCTATAGACCCTCTAGAAGAATGAAACCCTAACTCGACTTAATGACCGTGTGAAAGCCTTTGAAACTTAGGGTTTGCGGAAGTTCCTCGGCGCCATTAGTGAGGCTTGGGTTTGCCTTTCTACGGCTGGACCATCGATGCTGTGGTACGTACTCGATACTATTAAACTGTACTAAGATGTTGAGCTCTTGGGGGATTATGAGGTTTTGACGAATCGATCGGATGGTTCGACTTCATTCGGATGCTAGGTGGTTAGATGCATTTCTTGGGAGACTCCGGATACGAGAATAGCCGTAGGAGCTCAGTCCATGCAGCCACGACAAGACGAGTTCGAAGCAGTCGACATCAGAGAAAAGTGGAGTAAAGAGGTCCGTACAAGATCTGGATAAGATGACGTTCTACTCCACCGACATCAGAGATGCGATACGCATGCCGAGGCATTGTACTTGGATATACCTTCCAGAAGTAGTCGCGATGAGTATGCAGCCCATCCGGAACGAGAACAGATCTAGTAAGGGATGATGACTTCCGGACAGTTCAGCAGAGACGAGATTTGGGAGAGACTTCGACAGGACCTTTCTGGAATGAATTACGAGAAGGCTTCGACCCAGGAGTGGTCATGTTATGCATACCAGCAGGACAGAGTTCAGGATCGTCGACGAGACATGCTATGAGCGACCACGACACTTGGCCAGAGGTTCTTGGAGGATGTGCTCGAGCGGGACTATTCCGCCATACTTTATTTCGGTATTTTGGGCGATCTATTTGCATGATTGATTTTGATGATGGAGTTTCATGGTATTTGTTTTCATGCACTAGGGTTGCACCTACTGAGTATTTACGATTTTTGCACAGTTGTTGCACCTGATATCATTTTCATGCCTTGGTTACGCATGTTTATGATTTTATGGGTTACATATAGTTGAGTTGATTTTGTGCGTATGTACGCACACGATTTGGATTTTGCACTCGGTATAGTTCATATATGCTTACAGTGCAGTGTTACGTATGTTGTGCATTTAGATGCACTGGATTTCGATTTCGATTGTGATGTTCGATATTTGTTTTGTGCACCTTGTGCACCTGATTGGATTTTGCGCATGTTCGGCGCTTGATATTGGATTTCATGATTTCGTACATAATGAATGCACCTGGTTTTGATTTTCATGCATGTTGAGCGCATGTTTTGAGAAGCGATTTTGGTGCACACCAGATGCACTAAATGGAGATTCTTCGTGCATGTCAGATGCACCTGATTTTGCTGTCAGGCACCCACGTTGCCTATGACTGATGTTTCGTGCACACCCGATGAACATAGATCTTGTTTCTGTGCACATGTTGGCACATATATGGATTTTGATTCCCGTGCGCACCAGACATACGTAGTATTCGTATGCATATTTTGGGATTGATTTCTTACAGAGCAGTACGTTTTTATGAAATTTGCTATGTGTTTTCGTACTGAGCAGGACTAGTCAGAGGACAGTACCTAAATGTATTTTGCATGCATTGATAGCTATCGAAGGGAATTCCAAAAAGCGAGCTAAACACTCAGTATTTACCTACGTGTCTGATATGACACGAAACGTTTAAAACAAGAAAACCCTTCCAAATTGTTTCCCAAAATGGCGGAACGTACAGTTCAAACAAAAGGTATATATATATATGATTATTTTCTTATGATAGACGTCCGCCACTGTGCAGTCCTGCGAGCATCGCACAGCGATTTGAAGAAGATTTGGTATGCATTGCTTCCAGATGTTTTAATGATGCATATCATATTGATTTTCATTTTGGACTTAGACATTGTGTCTTCACCATGACTCCGATGATTGCGGGATGCTTGACGGAGTTTTGATTTTGAGTTATATGCTTATTTTTCATGCGCCTGCGCTACACTACGATTTGTTTTATATATTTATGATTTCGGAGCCCCGACAACTTGATGGTTTTGCTTAGATTTTTTAGTATTTTGGAGGAGGGAGTTTTAATTTAAATTTAGGGACCGAATTTCTTTAAGGGTGGAAGATTGTAGCGTTTTGAAAATCGTTTCGGTGAAATTTCGGAAAATCGGTAAAATAAGGGGAGTTTTTGTAAAAAGTCAAAATACAAATATCTTATGATAAAAATTAAATATACATATTCTAGCTATGTAATTGCTAGTATTTGGTGTTTATTGAGCCACTGGTGAAATTTCAAATTTTCTGAAAAAAATTATTTTATTATTATTTTAAGCCGTCACTAAAACATTTAATTAGGGAAAATTACAAACTGGAATGGGTTGAAACAAATTTTGTGCATCATAACACATTAAACAAAATTTTATCATGTGGTTTTTGAAATAAAATGGTTTGCCAAAACGGTTTAGAAAATAACGAAGAAAAAGGCTTTTTTCGGTGAAATTAGTGTAATGGAAGTGGGTTACTACACTTATCTCTTTTTCTCACCCAAACAAAACCCACACCCATTCCCCCAACATGCTTTGGTCGGCCCCCTTGATCAGTCCAACATTCTTGGGCCTCCCATTTCACACAATAAAGCAAAGAAAAGAAAAGGAAATGAAAGAAATTAGATAATGAGGTATGGGCTTAGTTGACTTTGACCATTCAATTGACCCACACAACACATTCTCTCTCTCCCCCTCCCCATACCAGCAGAAACCCACTGCCCCCCCTCAACAGCAGCCCCTCCCCTTGCTTCTTGCTCTTTCTTGTTCAAAGAAAACCCTAAATTTCCATCAAAAATCCAAAGAAAAACACACAAAATCAAACCAAAATCAAAATCCACCTCCTACCCATTTTTCCTTGGCTACTTTAGCATGGATCTAGGGATCAAGATTTCAATTTGGGAGGCTAAGTGTGCTTGTGGGATCTTCAAATTAATTGGGTATAAATTTTAACCTTTTTGCTTAATGTGTTTTTAATTGTTTTAAGTTAGCTTAATTAAGTGTTTAATTAGGTTTTTAATTGGTTCAAATTGCATGATTTTAAAATTCAAGAGAGGGGTTTGAATTCAAATTGGGGTTTTGTGTTATGAGATTATGGTTATGTGATGTAATTGACATATTAATATTATGCTAAAACTAATTTAGTTGCTAGTGGCAAAGGGTTAAATTTAAATTGTAGTAATTTTAAGAAATTGCAAACTAGGTTTTAGTGAAATACATATATAATTGAGATTAAAATTTAATTAAGTTTTTCATGACATCATTAACATTATTATGAGCAGTTTAATATCGTAGGTTATGCAAAACCAAGCTTAATTGTTGAATTGTGAATTTTGCTTTAAAAGGTGTTAAAAATTGATATTTTTGCAAACTAGGATTTTGGAATTTATGCAAATTGATGAGAATAAATTATAGGAATGGTTTATATGACTTTGATATGATATTTAATATATATTGTGGCCGCTAGATTCATTTATACATCGAGTTTTGTACTAAAACGGTTAATTTTGCTTGCTAGATTATCGGAAAAATAGCTTTTAAAGTGAGTTTGAGGTTTTTGTGAATTGCAACCTAATTCATATTATAATTAGTGTTTGTGAATGTGTGAATGGGTGTGTTTGGGTTTTTCTCGATGGTTTGACGTTTGTACATCGATATCGAGGGTTGGTTTAGCTATTCTTGCATGCGTAGACGATAGGTTTTGACCTATGCGTGATACGCGTGCCGAATTGGTTTTCGTATACCGTTTCGATTTCGGATTTGGTTTTTATGCGATACGATATGTTGTGATATGCAGGTACCCCCATGTGGACTTCGAGATGAGAAGCAAGCGCGTGGAAACGTCGGCACCGGCGAGCGAGGACCAGGTGAGTAGATTTATATCTACGGGGAGAAGTCGGGTGGATGGCGTATAGCATCCCCGCAATCCGTACTATAGTGCATATATATATGTTTATATAGGTGTTTTATGATACGAGAATGTTTATTCATGATTTGATTATGTGTTCGTGGATTACCTTTGGGTTAGTTGCGAAACCCTAGAGTAGTTGTTATACCCACATACGCACACACAGACTTGCATACATTACTTTCTTGTGCGCAGATGGGGATGTGTATATATGTATATATGCATGGGTATGGGACTATGCATATATACATTCATATACACATGCATGGATGATGAGGATAGTACTTGGGATTTGAGATGAGTCGATGAGATTGATTTGAGGCCGTGAGATCGGTGATATGGCAGGGTTCGTATTTGAGATACGACATTACGTTGTAGCGGGTCCTTGACGTAGTGTTTCAAACAAGTGCATGCATACTTAGGCGGTATCAGTATTGTACTAGACGTAGATCAGTACCTCAATCATGATATTTGATAAGGAGGATACCAGATGAATAGTATGATGAATGTGATATTGACTCGTGCCCAGATTTGGGATGCCGTACGACGGATTTACGTACGAGCTATATATTGATGACTGATCCGCACTCTTGACTTGGGATATCTGATTATAGATATGGTATCGGATATGATATTATTGAGGCGGGATCACCGACTATACCTGTACAGGTATGTATATGCATCGACTCAGATGATAGGCGGTTTCCTTACCTGTAGTTCAGCTTGTTAGTTCAGCCGTATAGTTTAGTGTAGTTGTTAGATTAGATTAGACTTCTACCTATTTCAAAAGTAGCGGATCGTGGGTATTTTAAAAGACAGGTCAAGGGATCTACGGATATTTCAAAAGACGTTTCCTTTCTTAAAACCACCGTAGTCCTTATTTTCAAAACCCCACGACTCGTGTTATTTCAAATGGCGCCATTGTTTAATATTTAGCTCCCGCTCATTTTGGTTGCTCGCTCCGCATCGCATACTTACATTGTTATTTCATATTGCATTGTTGACATTATGCTGTTAGGACACCAGCACCATTACCGATGATGCGTATGTACCACGTACACTTACTTGCCGGCTCACACACATCTTCATCGGTAATTGCCATGTCACGCACACCTTAGAAAATATTATTGCTTAACTTAGCTTGATAGCTAGTAGTTTGACATAAAATTAGTGCACTTACCTTATATGCCAGCTTAGATATTGTAGTTTTTACTTGTCACTTCATGCATACTGTTATTCATTGTTATGCCGTATTCTTGGTTTCTCATGCCTCTATTCATGGGTTTACATGCTATTAATGATTTGGATTCGGATTTCCATGAGATTTTCTGGATTTGAGGGAAAACCGCAAAACTTGTATAAGCTTCTTTCCTCTCTTTTAAATAAAAATTGTGGTTTTCCCATGATGTATGAGTCGTCCGCCATGAGTTTGCTGATGGATTTCGAGACCCGATTCGAGGAGATGGATGAACCGTTTCGGGTACATGGTGGGCCCGGTACGGTATCCCGGGGCAAGTAGATCGTTTTGTGGACGTTGAGCCTTTGCAGGGGAGCATGACCGACCGGTGATATTACCCGACGCGTCGGATATCCGGAGGATACCGTCGTGGTCATGAGATGGATGGTAGAGGCCGGCCTGGACTGACGGCGCCCTAGTCATTGTGATTGAGACATTGAGATTTCGAGATATTAAGGTACAGAGACTGTGATACAGAGATATCGAGATATTGGGATTACGTTTTGTGCCGATGCTAGGCACTGTTTCATGCTGATTTCATTATGATACCTCATTTTAAAAAATACAGAAATCTCACAAATTCATGAAAGCAGTTTTCTTCAGTACATGCATTCTGTTTCATGCATTCATACATCATCCATACGATATATTGCTACCTGAGGCACTGACACGGGCATATGGGATTACACTTGGGTTAGATATTTACCCTAGTCATTGTTATAGACCGCTGGTTATATTTGAGGATTATATATTATGATCGTAGACCTAGGATTGCGTCATACATGTGATTTCTATTCGTAGATGTTTTTCTATTCACGAGTTGGCAACTCACCCCCGTTGTGCCCCAGTTTCTTGCAGGTTTGCCGTACAGGTTTCATTACGGCTTTGCGGGCACAGTTTCGTTCGGGTGACTTGCTAGTAGGTGGGTTTTTTTTGGTATCGTACCCATCATATTACCTTGTATAATATTATTCAGTTGTATCTAGTAATATCCATCAACCAAACATGTATTTATTTCAGATAGAGACCAGTGATGTTTATTCTTTCAATCGTAGAGTCGCGCGTTGTATTTCTATGGATTTCTTGCTGTTTTGAGTTTCCTTTTGAGTTTTGATCATCGTCCTTGGCGTTGTATATTATATTGCTTGTGTGGTTGTTGTTGGATATATGTATGCCCTAGAGGCCATTATGTGATAGTGGATGTATCTATACATGTATATATATTCAGTTTGCATTCTTGCTCGACATGATAGTATGCTATCTGGTTATACTTTATCAGACATGTTGATTTGATCATGCTTTTATTCATTCATACGTGTTGATAAAGCCCTGAGGATATCAGCTTGACTGCTCTGATTATGATGGAGATCATACTAGTGGGACATCTGTAGTCTATAAGCATATCCTAGAAAGTCCCTAGTCGTAGGTATATCGAGACGGGGCATTGATATACCAGAGTAGACTAGCGTATATGATACTAGACCCATATGATGGGCGATGGATGTTCCCACATTCTTCGATATTTGACATCAAGATCATATACGGGTGCTCAGTGGTGACTGGGTACACTGGACGGACTCACCGAGAACTCCTATATGGGATTATATCTATCGTCGGATAGCAGTTCTCAGGTGACACTGGTACAGGTTAGTCTGTAGACCCGAGATCGTCATAGAGTCTTGTGTGTTCTCCCACTGTACTTTGATTGCCACCCTACCACGGCTCTACTGAGTCGTGCAAACAGGTGGCCGTTGGGTACAGTCCCGAGACACACGAAGGCAATGAACGATAGGAGAGGTTTCGTCTCTCCCGATATTGGGAGTTGATGCTGTGCTGTGCCCGACTGGTTATATCAGTAAGTCCCTGGCCAGGGCTGCTGAGATTTGCCGATAAGTGTTATCAGTAGTTTCTCGATCTGTTATAGACCATTCACCGGCACGACTTATTGAGTTATTAGGGTCGACGTGACCATCCCTAGGCTCGATATGCAGCATATCTGACGAAGAGACCAGACTGTACGGTAGTGTTGCCGGATGGCTCGACGGGAGTTGTAGCAGGTTCGCTTGTTTTCTTCTGATCGCTCAATACCCGGGTGGCCGTTACGTTTAGCTGACCGCTTGCGGCTTGAGGGTACCTGATATGATCATCACCCTCTGCCGGCGTATTGACGAGTCTTAGAGTCCCACAGAGGAGTTACCCAGTCCAGGCGAAACGTTGTGGTGCGCGTATGCGATATGCGCTTGCACCCGATTGAAATGTGTGTATATGATACCGAACATTGATCGGGTGGCCTACTTTTTGTGGGGTCGTATGAGATATGACCGAATTGATAAATTAAGTGTTGATTTATCATCTAACCATTAGTTATCTCACTTGAAACCTTTCTAGGGTTTGATGGATGTATGCATGCATGCATGTGTTTCTTTATTTTCATTCTAGTTTCATGCACATGTGGATGTGCATACATGCATACATACATACACCCATCCATCATGGTTGTTAGCATATGGAAATGGTGGCAATGCAAGACTCACACCATGGATTAAATAATGGATAATTATTTAATTTTGGTTTTAAAGTTAAATGAAAAAGGAAAGGATAATCATGTTAGTTTCCACACTCTTCTTCTAACCTAACCTAGCTCAACTACCACTAACCTATGGTTATCCTTCTCTTTATCATTTTAAACCCAAGTTAAATTAACTATCTATCATTTAATCATGGTTGAAGTCAAGAAGGAATTAAATATATAGTGATATATATTTCTTTCTCTTGTTTTTTAACTCAAGGTTATCTTTTTACCTCTTGCAAAGAAAGGCCACCATCTTCATCTTCCTTCATCTTTTCCTCTCTAGGTTTTTCTAGTGAGTTAAATACAATCAAAGAAAGGTTTTTGAAGTGAGATCCAAAGCCACAACACCATTCTACTCAAGTCTAGCCAACTTGATTAGAGTGTTTCCTTCGGTTTTACAAAGTAGCGAGCTTGGACGGAGATCTCCGCGATGGATCGTCGTGGACACAAGGGGAGTTCAAGAGGACCTCGATCCAATACCCAAGACACCAAGGAGTCTTGCAAAGGGGAGCTACAAAGGTTGTAGCCTTCAAACCCTAGTCTTTACTAGCTTAAAGTTTTGATAACCCTAATTTTCTAGGATCTATCCTTTGCATGTTAGCTTAGCACCTTAAAAAATATAAACTTTGAGACATGTGATACTTCAAAATTCTTCATAGGGTGCTAGACTAACCTTACATTGGTATCAGAGCCGACCTAGAATATTAGGCGACCTTTTTACGAAGTCAAAACTCCGATCGAACCGAAATACGGCTTTTTAGGGGGCTCTCTGGAAATTTTATAAAAATTGACATTTTGCAGAATTAAAAATATGTAAAAATCATAGCAGGAAAATATAAGGATTACGGCAGAAAAATAATCACATGAACAGTTAGAACCGCCACGGAAACGCGGCCTAAGATTGCTTAGGCCGTGGTTCCGCGGCCATATATATAAATTGATGGATCATTTTTCTTCTGTAATTCATTAATCTGCTTGTACATATTTTTGGATATTTTTGATCTGTATTTAGTTTAGAAAAATTCTGGAGATAATTTTGGACCCGTCGATTCGATCGGAATTTTGTTTTCGTAGTTTTTCCGGGTAAATTAGGAAGTATTGAAGTGTTTGAACGAATGTCATTTGCTCACTATTCACGGGGTTTGAATACTTTGGAAATACGTGCAAGTCTTTTTGTGGTGGTCCCTCTAGAAGACAACTAACCTTAACTCGATTATGTGACCGTCTCGAACTGCCCTTTGAACCTTAGGGTTTGGGGCAGTACGGCGTGCCACATGTGAGGCGTTGGCTTGACCCTTCTACGGCTGGACAGCTACTACTGTGTCACACTCCGGATTTTTGAACCCTGCTCAAGTGTTGAGCTTTAGTGGATCTTGGGTGCTTGATCGTTCGTTCGAAAACTTTAATACTGTCTGTTTATCTGGAATGTGATACAATATGTGGAATTCATATAGTGTAGGCATGAAATACGAAATATGTGATATTTCGCATTTATGATGTCTAAAGAGAATCTGGATTCCAAATATTGTAGTTTTACACTTTCTTTTCTGTGACCGTAAGTGTAGTATGTCAGATATCGCCGGTTTCGTTGCTATACATCAACGACAATCGGGGTACGCATACTTACTTACGTTGATGATATGTGATATTATGTGTTGCTGAGATATGATGTGCAGGATTGTCGCGATCGAATAGCCGGGGGGTTTTTGTGAGATGAGAGTTTTATATTTTCATTCATGTAAATTCAAATGTAATGTAATATTCTTTTATTTGGGGCACTTCCAGGTTGCGGTTGTGTCACCAGTGTTGTATATTATTTACTTTTCCTCATTAGGATGGACCCAAGGAGGGGAGCACAGGTGACCGGGTTCTAGGGTTCAGTGGGAGGCCATCTCGAGGAGTCGAGACCGGGTCTCCTAAACTCCAGGATTGGTAGGGTCACTTGCCGCTCTCGTAGGGGTCCAGGGTGTGGGCTTGGCTATTCATCGCGACTGTGGAATCCGTATTTTCTATTCTGGCTAAATACTAAATACGGACGTCCTAGGATATCCCACGTTATATCTATGTTTCTGCTGCCTGTGTTCTGTGATATCTGAGACGAATGACATATTATATATATGATATATAGTAGACGTTGCTTATCTTTTACACCCGCGCTAGTCCCGTCCCGGTATGCCATTAGTTAAGTAACCTAACGGTGCATAACGGAACATTGCGGCGAATGCGGATGGCATAAGCGTACGTGTTATTTTCGTTTCTTTTCTGTGATTGGCTTAAGGAATTAAATGATGGGATTACATTAATGTGATTAATGTAAAGAAAAATAAACCTAAAAAGATGTTGTAGAATCGGATTTAAAAACTACTCGGCTATTTGTGAAAAAGCTACATTTCAAAACTGCGGAGCTTAAGCCACTCCTTTTGAAAACTGTTTGATTCTACAACGATATCAAGTTCAAAGCGTTAAAGATTTTCTTAAAAATCATTCGCAACCCTCCGTCATTTTAGGAAGTAGAGTACTTAGTATTCGTGCTACGTTTGTTGACTTTAGTTAAGGCGTAGTGTACGGTAGCTAAGTGATGTCTTCCTACACAGCATATGATGCAGATTAATTAGGACATTCATGCGACTTTGTTGACCATAGTTAAGGGTCATATGGGTGGGTCTAATTAATCAAGAAATGACGGGTAGAACTTGACTGGTACTTATGATTTGTTGACTATAGTTAAGGTCATAAGTACCAGGGGTAAAAAAATTACATCGGGAATTTCATGTGTTGAAATTTGCAATGAGATTGCATACCTTCCATGTGATGGTTGGATCCCGATCCCACTGTGGGCAATAGTTGCTCCTAGGAGAGTTTTACAGTTTACAATTAGCTAACTCATTAGGTGTCTAGAAAGGTGTTAACGGGGCTCCGCCTCTGGGAAAACGAGGTTTACTCTAATTAGGTCCGTACGAAAGCACGGGGAACCTCCCTCAAAGTACCGACACTGGCCTGGCTGAACGGTTAGCGAAGTTGTAGACTGTAATTAATCCTGGCTAGTTTTTCTTTTTAAGGTTTGAAAGAAAAACTTGATAAAAAGCAGTGGGAAACATCGATTAGACAAGATAATAAACCAAACTAATCTATGCAAGAGCTTTCGCTGAGTGTATTCTTTTCTCTCTCTTAATGGCAGATACCAATGACTGGACTTAAGCTTCTACTAGATAAAAACAAACTGAATGGGACCAACTATAAAGACTGGCTAAGGAATCTGAAGATCGCCTTGACTTATGATAAAGTATCATATGTCCTCACGGCTTCAGCCCCGCCCGTCCCAGGCTTAAAATCCTCAGTTGCGGACATTGAAGTCCGCAAGACATGGGACGCTGACTGTGCCACGGCCACATGCCTCGCGCTAGCATCAATGGATAACACACATCAAAAGCAGCACGAGGACATGGACATTCACGGGATACTGCTCCATACAAAGGAGTTGTATGGGGAGCAATCCCGCGTATTACGATACGAAGCATCAAAGAAACTGTTTCACATGCGAATGGCCCCTGGCACACCAGTAGGAGACCATGTGTTGAAGACGATAGCTCTTATAGAAGAGCTTGAGGACCTTGGATGGACAATAGACAATGAACAATATATAGATATTATTCTGCAGTCCCTCCCCTCCACCTTTGCTCAGTTCATAGTGAACTTCAACATGCATGGCATGGAGAAGGACCTCCCTGAACTCCTTAATATGTTAAGGAGTGCAGAGAGCACTATGAAGTCAGCAAAAACTCCCGTTATGACCATTGGACAGTCTTCTTCTTCTCGCCCAAAAGCTAAGGCCAAGGGAAAGAAAAAGAAGAAACCCACTAATCATAAGGGTGGAGTCAAAAAGGTGAAGGGAAAGGGAAAGTCCACGGTTGGAGACCCAGGGAAAGGCGAGTGTTTTCATTGCCACAAGACAGGACATTGGAAGCGCAATTGCACGGAGTACCTAAGTCTCAAGAAGAAGCATGGTGATGCTTCTGCTTCAGGTGCGTTTGTGACTGAAAACTGTTTTTCTATAAACTCTGCTTCCTGGGTATTGGATACCGATTCAGGTTCTCACATTTGCAATTCTATGCAGGGGCTGAGAAATAGCAAGGTTTTGAAGACAGGTGACCATACTCTCCGCGTTGGAAATGGTTCCAATGTACATACAGTCGCAGTGGGAGAGTATCACTTGGGGTTGCCATTTGCATGTATTTTGAGTTTGAATCCGTGTTATTTTGTACCAAGTATGCTATGTAATATAATATCCATTTCTTTGTTGGACAATGAAGGATATAATTTTGTGTTGCAGAACAATGTTATGAACATTCACCTAAATCAAATGTTGGTTGGGTATGGTACGCTTAATAACGGAATATATGTCCTAAATCAACACACAGTTTTCAGTATACAACACACTAATAAAAGAAAACTTTCAGAATTAAATGAAACTTTTCTTTGGCATTGTAGACTTGGTCATATTAACGAAACAAGACTAAACAAGTTACATAAAGATGGATATTTAAACTCTTTTGAATATAAATCTTATGCGACTTGCCAGTCTTGTATCAAGGGTAAAATGACCAAAACTCCGTTTACAGGACACGGAGAAAGAGCTACTCAGCTCCTTGGCCTCATACATAGTGATGTATGTGGGCCAATGTCTATACAGGCTAGAGGCGGTTTTTCATACTTCATTACATTCACCGACGATTTCTCAAGATTCGGTCATCTATTTTTATTAAAACACAAGTCCGACGCTTTCGAGAAATTCGTTGAATATAAACAAGAAGTAGAAAAACAAACCGGCTTGAGTATTAAGATGCTTCGATCAGATCGAGGTGGAGAGTATCTCAGTACAGAATTTGCAAACTTCCTAAAAGAGAATGGGATTCTCTCTCAGCTCACTCCTCCTTACACACCACAGCACAACGGTGTGTCAGAACGAAGGAATAGGACCCTATTAGATATGGTCCGGTCCATGATGAGTGACGCTGAGTTACCCGTCTCGTTTTGGGGACATGCATTGGAGACTGCAGCGTTTCTTCTAAACAGGGTTCCGACCAAAGCCATGTCTACCACGCCATATGAGATATGGAATGGGAAGAGACCATCTCTTAAGAGAATTAAGATTTGGGGTTGCCCGGCCTATGTTAAAAAACAGAATCCGGACTGTCACGACCCGAAAGTACGGAACATGACCGGCACTTAGACTACGAACGTCTCAAGGCGTACGTATGCTAAGTAAGCCGAAACCCAGAAATCCAAACCATGAGAAGTAGTAGAGAATAGGAAGAACCATATCAAACCAACCAGTATGCAACATAATATACAACGCCTAAAGGCGAGGATCACAACAGAAATGGAACTCAACCAGCAAGAAACTCAAGAAATATAAAGTGCTACTCTATGGTCGAAAGAATAACATTACTGGTCTCTATCTCAAAAAAATACAAGTTTGGTTGATGGAACTTCTAGATACAACTGAAATATAATATACAAGGTATAATGATGGGTAAGATACAATAAACCCACCTACTAGCAAGTCACCCGAAAAGAAACCGTGCCCGCAAAGCCGTAATGAAATCCGTACGGCAACACCTGCAAGAAACTGGGGCACAACGGGGGTGAGTTGCCAACTCGTGAGTAGAAAAAGATCTACGAACAGAAAATCGCATGAATAACGCAACCTAGGTCAATGATCATAATATATCCTCAAATATATGAATAACATGCAGCCTATAACAATGGCTAGGGTAATATATAACCCGAGTGTGATCTCACGTGCCCGTGTCAGTGCCTCAGGTAGCAATATATCATATGAATGAGGTATGAATGCATGAAAACAGAATACATGTAAATGAAGAAACTGTTTTCATAAATTAGTGAAATTTCCTTTGTATTTTTAAAATGAGGTATCATAAATGAAATCAGCAACAACAGTGTCTAGCATCGACACAAAACATAAATCTCAATGTCTCAAAACCTCAGGCTCCGGCCATCCGGACTGGCCTGTATCATCAAATCTCAGTACCTCAATATCTCGAAATCTCAATGTCTCAATCTCAATATCTAGGGCGCCGTCAGTCCAGACCGGCCCCTACCATCCATCTCAAGACCACGACGGTATCCTCCGGATATCCGACGCGTCGGGTAAAATCACCGGTAGGTAGTCTCCCCCTGCCAGGCTCATCGTCATCACCACGAACTTCTTGCCCCGGGGTACCTTACCGGGTCCACCATGTACCCGAAACGGTTCATCCAACTCCTCGAATCGGGTCTCCAAATCTATCAGCAAACTCATGGTGGACGACTCATACATCATGGGAAAAACCGTGCTTTTTATTTAAAAAGAGAAAGAAGAAGTTTGTATATGTTTTGCGGTTTTCCCCAAATCCAGAAAATCTCATGGAAATCCAAATCCAAAACCTCAATAGCACGTAAAAAGTGAATATATGCATGAGAATCCATGAATGCGGCATAACAATGAATAACAGTATGCATGTGGTAGCAGGTAATAACTATAATGTCTAAACTAACATATAAGGCAAGTACACTAATATCATGTCTAAACTATTAGCTAACAGGCTATGTCAAGCAATAATATTTTCTAAGGTGTACGTGACATGGCAATTACCGATGAAGATGTGTGTGAGCCGGCAAGTAAGTGTACGTGGTACATACGCATCATCGGTAATGGTGCTGGTGTCCTAACCACAAGATATCAAAAGTAGAATATGAAGCATAATATAAGCATGTGATGCGGAGCAAACAACAATAATGAGCGGGAACTGAATACTAGACGCAACGATAACTAATCTGTTTTAACCTAATATAAGTCCTACAATGGTGCCTTTTGAAATAACACGAATCGTGGGGTTTTGAAAATAAGAGCTACGGTGTTTTAAGGAAAAGATACGTTTTTTGAAATATCCGTAGGATCCCTTAGGCTGTCTTTAAAAATACGCACGATTCGTAAGCTTTGAAATAGGTAGGAACCGAATCTAATCTAACAACTAACTAAACTAAAGGGCTACTCTATAAGCTAGACTACAGGTAGGGAAACCGCCTAACATCTGAGTCGATACATATACATACCTGTATATATATTAGTCGGTGATCCCGCCTCAATAATATCATATCCGATACCATATCTATAATCAGACATCCCAAGTCAAGAGTGCGGATCAATCATCAAGATATAGCTCGTGCGTAAATCCGTCGTACGGCATCCCCGAATTCTGGGTACGGGTCAATATCATATTCCTCACACTATTCCTCTGGTATCCTCTTTATCCAAGATCATAGTCTAGGGTACTGACCTATGTCTAGTACAATACTAATATCCTCAATATACTCATGATCTGACTACTGATCGACAATCTCGTACAAACCGATATCGTCAGCATATATCATCATCAAGGGGTATACATCGCCCGATACGGCCTAATATCAATATCCTAGCATATTATGCCTCATATCACGATCACATGTCGACCATTTATTTATAACACTAATCACCCGTATCGCCGCCGCAAGATCCGCTATAACACCAGGACGTACCTTAAGTACGAATCCTGCCATATCACCGAGATCACAACCACAAACAAATCTCATCGACTCAGCTCAATCCCAAGTATCCTTCTCAAATCCGTATGTGAACACATAGTCCCATACCCATGTGAACATATAAATATATTCCCATACACGCACATATGAAATAAGGAATGTATATGTGTGTATGTGTAAGTGTAGTGCACCCACTACCTAAGGTTTCGTAACCATGCACCAATCCAACACCAATATCTATCTAAAATCATCAATAATAAATCCTAACAACATATCATAAATTGTTGGTGTGTATACGCATCCGTATACATCACCACGGACTGTGGGGGTGCTATACGCCATCCACCCGACTTCTCCCCGTAGATATAAATCTACTCACCTGGTCCTCGCTAGCCGGTACCGACGTCGCCACGCGCTCGCTTGTCGTCTCGAAGTCCACATGGGGGTACCTACATATCATAACGCACCATATCGCATTAAAACTAAATTCGAAATCGAAACGGCATACGAAAATCAAATCGGCACGCGTATCACGCATAGGTCCAAACCTATCGCCTACGCATGCAAGAATAGTCAAACCAACCCTCGATCTCGATGTACAAACGTCAAACCATCGAGAAAAATCCAATCACACTCATTTGCACATTCACGAACACTAATTTTAATAAAAACTAGGTTAAATCTCACAAAAACCTCAATTTTGCTTAAAAAGTCATTTTTCCGAAAATCTAGCAAGCACAATTCGCTGTTTTTGTACAAAACAGGATGTTTAAATGAATGTAGCGGCCAATATATTTATTAAATATCTTAAATAAGTCGTATAAACAATTTCCGGAATTTAATCTCATTAAATTCCAAAAATCCTAATATTCTAGTTTACAAAATACCCTTTTTAACAATTTCATAGCAAAAATGCACAAACTACAATTTAGGTTGGATTTCCATGAAGTAAAGTGTTAAACTACACTTAATAAAGTTAATAATATGATAAAAACCCTAACCATATTTTTAATCTCATATTTCGAATTAAATCAAAAAAACTAGTTTGCAACAAAAAGCTTAATTTGGACATTTTTCAAGTAACAACTTGTAATTAACAACTATATTAGTTTTCTACAAAACTAAATATATTAATCCACCTCACTAAACCATACACAATCAAACACAACTCATTTCCACAACAAACCCTAACTTAGTAATCAAAACCCTTTCTTTAAATTTCAAAACTTGAAATTTAAAACCCTAATTTAACACCTAATAGCTAGATTCAAGTAATTTAACAACAAATTAAGCATAAGGTTATGATTATACCTCACAAGCTTGAGATCAAACTTGTAAAAATCTTAGCCTCCAACAATGATTTCATGCTCCAAGATCCATGCTTGAATAGCTAAAGATAATGGGTAAAGCTTGGATTTAGAATTAGCTTTGAATTTTTGAGAAAAAGGGTGGATTTTTTGATAGAAATTTTGGGGATTTTGATGGATAAATGAGATGAAGTATTTGGGGCTGTTTTGGTTCAGGTTTTGGCCAGAAATCTTGGGGGATTGGGTGAGGGAGGAGAGAGAGTGAGGTGGGGAAAGTTAGTTCAAGTCAAAGTCAACTCAAATTATACCATTTTCTACTCTTTTTTCTTTTCTTTTCTTTCATTTCTTTTCTTTAAAATCCAAGTGGGGACAAAAGACGGGGCTGCTGAATTCTTCAAGGGGATAAGTGAATGGGGGTGTGTGGGTGTGGGTACGGGTGTGGGGTGATGAAAAATAATAAATACAATACCCCAAACATCCATTTACGCTAAAAAAAAGCCTTTTTCTTTAATAATTTCTAAACCGTTTTGGCAAATGATTTCGTTCCAAAAACCACATGATAAAATTTTATTTAATGTTTTATGATGCAAAAAATTTGTTTCAAATCATTCCAATTTGTAATTTTCCCTAATTAAATGTATTAGTGACGGCTTAAAATAATAATAAAATAATTTTTTTTCAGAAAATTTGAAATTTCACCAGCGGCTCAATAAACACCAAATAATAGCAATTACATAGCTAGAATGTGTATATTTAATTTTTATAATAAGATATTTGTATTTTGACTTTTTACAGAAAACCCCCTTATTTTACCGATTTTTTTCGAAATTTCACCGAAACGATTTTCAAAACGCTACACGGACAAACTCGAGACACGGTCAGTTATGTGTAACTTTGTGGGATATCCAAAGAATTCTTATGGATATCTATTCTACCACAAAGAGGAACAAAAAGTGTTTGTTTCTCAGTATGCCACATTCTTGGAAAAAGAGTTTTTTACAGATAAAGATGATGGCAAGGTGGTAGATCTAGAAGAGGTTCTGGAGACACAAACTACAAATGACGATTTGGTTGAACCGGCTGTTGCAACAGAAACTGAAGAACCTCGGCCACTCTGTAGGTCTGGTAGGACTTCTCGCCCACCGGAGAGGTACTACGGTTTCCTCATTGATGGTAACGGAGAAGATTGCATCATGGATGATAATGATCCTACCAGTTTTCAGCAGGCTATCACGAGTGGTGACTCTGTGAAGTGGCTGGATGCCATGAGATCCGAAATGGAGTCTATGTACACCAACAAAGTATGGAATTTGGACGTTGTACCCCCTGGGGTAAAACCTGTAGGGTGCAAATGGATCTTTAAAAGAAAGATTGGTGTGGATGGGCAGGTAGAGACCTATAAGGCAAGACTTGTGGCGAAATGTTTTCGTCAAAGACCAGGTTTGGACTATGACGAAACTTTTTCGCCCGTAGCCATGCTTAAATCCATTCGGATCCTACTTGCTATTGCTGCTCACTACGACTATGAAATCTGGCAGATGGACGTTAAAACAGCATTTCTAAATGGAAATTTAGAAGAATGCGTTTATATGGATCAGCCAGAGGGCTTCATTGACAGTGGGAGCAGCGAGAAAGCATGTAGATTGCTTAAATCCATATATGGGTTGAAGCAGGCATCTTGGAGTTGGAACATCTGTTTCGATGATGTTATCAAAGAGTTTGATTTCATCAAAAATCCAGATGAACCTTGTGCTTATAAGAAGGCTGTAGGAAGAGCCGTCACATTCCTCGTATTATACGTGGATGACATTCTTCTGATAGGAAATGATATTCCTATGCTACAGTCGGTCAAATCATTCTTGTCACTAAGGTTCTCCATGAAGGACCTGGGTGATGCCACATACATCCTGGGCATAAGGATCTATAGGGATAGATCCAAAAAGTTATTGGGATTGTCCCAAACCAGGTACATCAACACCATCCTAAAGAGGTTTAGTATGGAAGACTCCAAGCGGGGTGCCTTACCCGCTTGCCATGGAGTCACTCTCTCCAAGGATTCTTGTCCAAACACCGATGAAGAGAGAGCTCGCATGAGCATTATACCTTATGCTTCGGCAGTAGGGTCTATAATGTATGCGATGTTATGTACACACCCAGATGTAGCTTATGCACTTAGTGTTGTAAGCAGGTATCAATCCAACCCAGGGGAGAACCACTGGACAGCTGTGAAGAACATTCTTAAGTACTTACGAAGGACTAAAGAATTGTTCTTGGTGTATGGTAATACAGATCTCCAAATGGAGGCCTTTACCGATTCGAGCTTCCAGAGCGATAAGGATGATAGCAAATCTATCTCAGGGTTTGTATTTACCCTCAATGGAGCGGCGGTAAGTTGGAAGAGTTCCAAACAGGATACCGTTGCAGACTCTACGATGGAAGCTGAGTACATTGCTGCAAATGATGCCGCCAAGGAAGCCGTCTGGATGAAGAAGTTCGTCTCGGAGCTAGGAGTAGTTCCAACCATTATTGATCCAATACCTTTGTATTGTGACAATAACGGGGCGATGGCGTTAGCCAAGGAGCCCAGATCCCATCAGCGGTCCAGACACATCCTAAGGCGCTTTCATTTGATCCGGGAGATTGTAGATCGCCGCGAGATCGAGATTAAGAGAGTTGACACAAAGAACAACGCCGCGGATCCACTCACCAAGGCCCTCCCTCAGCCACAGCATGAGCGACTTTTTGAGATGTTGGGTATGAGATACGCCAATAACTGGCCTTAGTGCAAGTGGGAGATTGTTGGATATATGTATGCCCTAGAGGCCATTATGTGATAGTGGATGTATCTATACATGTATATATATTCATTTTGCATTCTTGTTCGACATGATAGTATGCTATCTGGTTATACTTTATCAGACATGTTGATTTGATCATGCTTTTATTCATTCATACGTGTTGATAAAGCCCTGAGGATATCAGCTTGACTGCTCTGATTATGATGGAGATCATACTAGTGGGACATCTGTAGTCTATAAGCATATCCTAGAAAGTCCCTAGTCGTAGGTATATCGAGACGGGGCATTGATATACCAGAGTAGACTAGCGTATATGATACTAGACCCATATGATGGGCGATGGATGTTCCCACATTCTTCGATGTTTGATATCAAGATCATATACGGGTGCTCAGTGGTGACTGGGTACACTGGACGGACTCACCGAGAACTCCTATATGGGATTATATCTATCGTCGGATAGCAGTTCTCAGGTGACACTGGTACAGGTTAGTCTGTAGACCCGAGATCGTCATAGAGTCTTGTGTGTTCTCCCACTGTACTTTGATTGCCACCCTACCACGGCTCTACTGAGTCGTGCAAACAGGTGGCCGTTGGGTACAGTCCCGAGACACACGAAGGCAATGAACGATAGGAGGGGTTTCGTCTCTCCCGATATTGGGAGTTGATGCTGTGCTGTGCCCGACTGGCTATATCAGTAAGTCCCTGGTCAGGGCTGCTGAGATTTGCCGATAAGTGTTATCAGTAGTTTCTCGATCTGTTATAGACCATTCACCGGCACGACTTATTGAGTTATTAGGGTCGACGTGACCATCCCTAGGCTCGATATGCAGCATATCTGACGAAGAGACCGGACTGTACGGTAGTGTTGCCGGATGGCTCGACGGGAGTTGTAGCAGGTTCGCTTGTTTTCTTCTGATCGCTCAATACCCGGGAGGCCGTTACGTTTAGCTGACCGCTTGCGGCTTGAGGGTACCTGATATGATCATCACCCTCTGCCGGCGTATTGACGAGTCTTAGAGTCCCACAGAGGAGTTACCCAGTCCAGGCGAAACGTTGTGGTGCGCGTATGCGATATGCGCTTGCACCCGATTGAAATGTGCGTATATGATACCGAACATTGATCGGGTAGCCTAATTTTGGTGGGGTCGTATGAGATATGACCGAATTGATAAATTAAGTGTTGATTTATCATCTAACCATTAGTTATCTCACTTGAAACCTTTCTAGGGTTTGATGGATGAATGCATGCATGCATGTGTTTCTTTATTTACATTCTAGTTTCATGCACATGTGGATGTGCATACATGAATACATACATACACCCATCCATCATGGTTGTTAGCATATGGAAATGGTGGCAATGCAAGACTCACACCATGGATTAAATAATGGATAATTATTTAATTTTGGTTTTAAAGTTAAATGAAAAAGAAAAGGATAATCATGTTAGTTTCCACACTCTTCTTCTAACCTAACCTAGCTCAACTACCACTAACCTATGGTTATCCTTCTCTTTATCATTCTAAACCCAAGTTAAATTAACTATCTATCATTTAATCATGGTTGAAGTCAAGAAGGAATTAAATATATAGTGATATATATTTCTTTCTCTTGTTTTTTAACTCAAGGTTATCTTTTTACCTCTTGCAAAGAAAGGCCACCATCTTCATCTTCCTTCATCTTTTCCTCTCTAGGTTTTTCTAGTGAGTTAAATACAATCAAAGAAAGGTTTTTGAAGTGAGATCCAAAGCCACAACACCATTCTACTCAAGTCTAGCCAACTTGATTAGAGTGTTTCCTTCGGTTTTACAAAGTAGCGAGCTTGGACGGAGATCTCCGCGGTGGATCGTCGTGGACACAAGGGGAGTTCAAGAGGACCTCGATTCAACACCCAAGACACCAAGGAGTCTTGCAAAGGGGAGCTACAAAGGTTGTAGCCTTCAAACCCTAGTCTTTACTAGCTTAAAGTTTTGATAACCCTAATTTTCTAGGATCTATCCTTTGCATGTTAGCTTAGCACCTTAAGAAATACAAACTTTGAGACATGTGATGCTTCAAAACTCTTCATAGGGTGCTAGACTAACCTTACAGTTGTGACCGTCGATTGACGAAGAGCTAGCTCCCGCTTGGGGATGCCTTTTTATTGATTTCGTATACTATTCATGTTGTATCCCGTTTGGGAGCCAGTATTTACAAAGGAGTCTCTGCCGAAATTTTCAGAAAATACTTGATGTTTTTAAACAAAACGCATAATTCGTCTTATGATTTTAAAACTACTTGTTTTAAGTTGGTTTTCCTTCACTCTACTACTTTTCTTGGTTTGGATTTCTGGGTTTTCGGCTTACTTAGAATACGTACGCCTCGAGTCGTTTCGTAGTTTAAGTGTCGGTCATGTTCCGTACTTTCAGGACGTGACATTACGATACGCTACTCTTCTTAAGTATCCTTAGGATGTACATTTCTTTGCACCGCATTTCATTCGTTCCTTTGGTCTATCTTCATCGATATCGGATGGTGGTTTCTGCTACCACGGGCGCACTGGCAGAGGGAGCTGCGGCTCGAATGCGATAACCATTAGGGTATTGGTTATTCTTGAGTATTGAAGTATTGTTTAGCATGCGAACGAAGGGTATTCACATGGTGTCCAGGCGAAGTTAAAGGGTTCGAACGATTATCAGAAAACCCATTTTCCCAAGTTTAAGGTATTCGGAAGAACATGCAGGTATTTCGATGGACCCTCTAGAAGAATGAAACCCTAACTCGACATAATGACCACGAGAACGCCCTTGAACCTTAAAGTTTACGGCAATTCCGCGGTGCCATTAGTGAGGCTTGGGTTTGCCCTTCTACGGCTGGACCATCGATGCTGGGGTATGTACCGGATATTATTAAACTGTACTTGAGTGTTGAGCTCTCGGGGAATTATGGGATTTTGATGGATCGATCGAAAAGTTTAATGTAGTCCGGATATCAGGTGAAGGGATCGACTACGTGGGAGACTTTGGATATGAGTATTGCCGTTGGTAGCGCAGTCAGCACACCTATGAAGAGACGAGTTCGAAGCGGTCGACACCAGAGGAAAGGGGATATGAGACGCACCTTGACGATAGTGTTTACGATTGTGATTTGGTGATTTGAAGTTCATATTTTCGTTGATTGGATTTTGGTATTTTGAGTACTTTGTTCTACGATTGGTATTTCTTATGTGCACCTTCATTACATTCTATTTGTGTTTCATATATCAGTTGTATTGATGTTGTTTTGTACATACCCAGTGCATCTGATTTGGTTTTAATACATTCTGAGATTTTGATTTGATTTCGTGCATATGGTTACACATGATTTTGACATATGCTTCGACCTAGTTTTCATGCACTTTCGTACTGTGATTTCGATTTTGATATTCGGAGTATGTTTTCGTGCACCATGTGCACCTGATTGAGATTCTTGCGCACACTTAGCGCACTTGATGCGATTTTGTGCACACCAGATGCACTAAATCGGGGTTTTGTGCAGATTAGATGCACCTGATATTAGAGTCGTGTACGCCCGTTGCACTTGACAGATGTTTTTGGTGCACACCTATTGCATTCAGTTTTGTTTTGTGTGTATTCATGGCATCTGTATTTGGTTTCGATTTCAGTGCACACCGGATGCACATGATATTTTTATGATGTGATTGGGATTGATTTCAGCTTCAGCAGTATGTTTTTATAATCATTACTATTTAATTTAGTAACCAGGCGGGACGTGTATGTTAAATAAAAGATATATATATATATATATATATATATAGCTTTTTTTTTAAAATAAATGTCCGCTACTTATGCCGTGACACGTGCGTCACACGGCGATTTTTAAAAGGAGTTTTTGCATGCTTCTTTATCCAGATGTCTAGACTATTTTATTACGATGCGCACTATATATAAGTTGTAGTTTTGATGTATATTATATTGGTTTTCGTATTGGGTTTTGATATTTTATTTTTCGACATAACTCCGATGATTGCGTTATACTTGACGGAGTTGACTTTAGTTATGTATTGATGATTTCGGAGCCCCGACGATTTGAGTGTTTTGGCTGAATGTTTTAGTAATTGGGGGGAGTTTTAATTTAAATTCGGGGACCGAATTTCTTAAAGGGGGGAAGATTGTAACGTTTTTAAAAAAATTAATTAAATAAATAATTAAATAAATAAAATCGTTTAAGTGAATTTTATGATTTTCGGTAATGTAAAACGTATTTTTCGTAAAACTAAACCGCAATTATTTTTCATTATAAGTTTAAAAATACATATTTTAATTATGTAATTACTAGTAAATGGTGTTTATTTAGTCACTTATATATTTTTAGTTTAATTAAATATTTTTCCTAAATTAATTATTTTAAATATTAACATAAGCTTATTTATGCATTAAATTAGTGTAAATTAAAATTTTGAAATGGGTTAATTTTACAAAATGAGCCATGCCATATTAGAATCAAGTGTTTTTATGAAAAATTCTTTCTCAAATATTTTCATGATTCTAGATTTTTCTAGGATCAATTTTTTGAAGAAGAAAAATTATTAAATAAGAAATTAATGAAAAGACATAAAGAGGTGATATTTTGGGGAGAAGTTTCTACATCATTCTCACTCTTTTCTTTCTCCCCTTCTCCTCCATTGTGTGGCCGGCCCTCACCCTTGGCAGCCCCCCCCCACCATTTTCACCCCTTGAAATTGTTGCAAAAATCCATCAAATTTCATCAAAAATTAAATAAAAAATCCACAAAATCTTAATAAAATCCTACCCTCTATTCTTTGCTCATTTTTAGCATGGATCTTGAAGATGGAAACCATTATTTTGGAGGCTTATTTCATGTTTGGGTTTCAAGTTGTGGAGGTATAAATCTCATTCTTTTGATTTATTATTATTTAATGTTTCATTCTAGCATAATTAGAATTAATAAATTAATTCTATCTTCAAGTTTTAAAAATTAAAGTTAGGGTTATAAAATTAAGTTATGGTTTTTATTAATTAAGTAGGGTTATAATAACTAGTTTAATATTTTTAGTAGTGGGAAATCTTGCGTGGTTGTTGAATTATAATTTGTTCATTCCAATTTGTTTAAATTAAGTATTTTTGCAAACTAGATTTCTATAAGTTGTATATATTGGTGAGATAAAATTCCAATTAATATTTGTAACACTAGATTGTGGTTTTAAATAAGATATTAACTTGTTAGTGGAATGAAAAACTTAAATTGGTTACTAGTTTCTATTGATGATTGAAAAATAGTAATAAAAATGCTATTTTTGCTAACTAGAATTTGGAAATTCTTGACTAAATGAGGTTTAAAATCTAAATTATGATTTCATTATATTATTATCATCATGAATTGTAGTTTAATACATTAATTCATGCAAAATCAAGTTTAGTTGTGATATTGTGAAATTGTGCTTAAAAGTATCGAAATCGGGTAAGTTTGCAAACTAGAATTTTCCAATTAATACAATTGGGAAGTTAAAAATATAGTAATGGGTTGTATAATCTAGTAATGCTATTTAATGAGTTTTTTGACCATTAGTTTGATTTTAATGTCAAATTTTGAAGTAAAACGGTAAATTGGCGTTTTCGGGTTTTTCGAAATCGGAAGATTTGATTGATTTTTTGAGTTTTGATGGATTAAATCATGTTTTATATTATAAGTAACGAGTTTTTTTAAACTACAAGTTGTTTGTTGATGTTTATCTCGATCAATCGGCGTTTGAACGCCGATATCGCGCGATATTTGGTCCTTCTGCATGAGCGGGACATAGGTTTTAACCTATGCGCGTTTCGTGCGTCGTTTTGACTTTTGTCCGTGATTCAGTTTACGATATTATATGTGTTTGCGTATAGGTAGCCCTCACGTGGACTGCGGGCGATGAAGAAGAGGATGGCGACACCGTCTTCGGCAGATAAGGACTAGGTGAGTAAATGTATATCTACGGGGGGAAGTCGGGTGGATGGCGTTTAGCACCCCCTCAAACGTAGAATAGGAATAAGTACTTATTGTCATTAGGAAGCCGGACGTGACCTTAGAATTTCGGTGAGTAGGACCCTGGTAATGACCTCAGGTTGGACTAGATTGATTTAGAAGGACCTTACCCGAGGATGAATAACTTGGAGGAGAGTCGTAGGTTTCAGGTAGATACACACACACGCACACACTGAAACTCGACGTGGTGTATACGTGTATGTGTATATATATATAGGACTAGGTGTAGGTATATATATACACAATACGTATATGTGATACAAGGATGTGATATGATACACAGGGATGAAACAATATAACTGTGCTTGATGCCGTGATTCTTGGCTATACGGTCGTGTTATGATATTAGCGGATCATTAGAAAATGAGATAATGGATAGGTATACATAAATAATAAAGGGTGGTGATGATATTGAAGTACATGGGACTCTAAAATAGAACCCGGACCGTAACCTGTGCCTGAAATTCTGATATGATATATGTGTGACTTGATTACGACATCATATAGGTGTGACTTGATTTCGATATCATATATGTGTGACTTGATTACGATATCATATAGGTGTGACTTCATTACGATATGATATAAGTATGACCTAATCATAATATGTTACATGTGGCATGATATTTCTGAGGATAAATTAACGATGTATATTTATGCTGGCAATGATATATGATTGATATATGCGATTACAGTACAGTACCTTGATCATGACATGATTTGATGATGGTATTATACGAATGATGAGACACGTTGGTGATACTTGACCCGTACCCCGATATTGCGATGCTGTACGATGGATTTTACCATACGAGGCATAGATGTGATGATTGATCCGCACTCTTGATGCGAGAAAGCCGTACTACGTACGTGACGCTATTGAGGCTGGATCGCCAACTATTAAAGATATGGATTCAGACCTTAGGTGGACTCTCAGTTCTTATTGACTAGTTTCTTAGGTTTAGTTCCTTAGGAGGTTAGATGGACACTAGTTTAGGCTCGAGTCATATAGTTGTAGTTATATTTGTATATCAAATGAGTGGTTATTGCACATCTGTCTTACATTCAGGCCGTAATCATTATGGTGCATGTTCATACATATGTTTCTATAATCAGCATAAAAATTTTCCTGTTAGGACATCAGCACCATTACCGATGATGCGCATATTCCACGCACACTTATTTGCCGGCTCACACACATCATTATCGGTAATTGATATGTCACGTACACTTTAGATCATATTATCTTTTATTGATTCAATCAGCTAACAGCTAGATCGATTTAATATTGTAATTACTCTCTGGTGTTAATATAGACATGGTATTTATTACTTAGACATTTCATGTATTCGCATTTTCATGTTATCATGCAGTACTATGGGGCATATGCCGACACATATCACATACTTACTCATGATTTTGGGATTTTGGATTTCTATGAGATTTCTGGATTTTTGGGGAAAACCGCAAGAATATATAAAAACTTCTCTCTCTCTCCTCCTCTCTTTTTAAAAACATAAGATGCGGTTTTCTCGTGATGTATTTGTCGTCCACCATGATATTTCATGTTTTCTGTTGGATTTCGAGACCCAATTCGAGGAGGGGATGAACCGTCTCGGGTACATGGTTGGCCCGGTATGGTACCCCGGGGCAAGAAGATCGAGTTGTAGACAATGAGCCTGGCAGGGGAGGAATACCTACCGGTGATGTCTGGCGCGGCGGATATCCGGAGGGTATCGATCGTTGTCGTGAGATTTAATGATATGGGCCGATCCGGACTGACGGAGCCCGAGATAATGAGACTATGAGGCATTGAGACTATGAGGCATTGAGACTTGAGATTTACATGTTTTGTGTCGATGCTTGACACAGATTTCCATGGATTTCATCATTGATATTTCAGATTTCTATACACATTTTACAATGATAAAAGCTAAATATTTCTTATACAGATATATCTAGATTTCAGGATTGATTATTTTACATTCATGGTGCATGCATACTCATTCACATGACATAGTACTATATGAGGCACTGACACGAGCACGGAGCTTTTGCACTTACACGTAGCCTATTATCCTGTCTTACTTGATGACTAGTAGTATATTAGTATATTATTATGACCTAGGATAACGTCGTGCATTCGATTTCTTTTCGTAGATATCTTCTACTCACGAGTTGGCAACTCACCCCCGTTATGCCAAATTTTATTACAGGTTGATGTAAAGGGTTCCTTGGCAGTTTGCTGGCACATCGTTTCATTCCGGTGATTTACACGGTAGGTTGGTTCACTTGTATCTGGACCGCCATTGTACTTTTATTATTTCTTTTGTATCTAGAAAGCTCCATCAACCAAACTTGTATTACTTGATAGCTTACTGGACCAGTTGTTTATTTCGACCTTACAGTCGCGCTTGTATTATTATGATATCTGGTGGTTTTGTTTTCTTTTGAGTTTTGAGCATCGCCCTTTGGCGTTGTATACTATTGTGCATTGGTGTGGTTGTTTCCGCCTTTTGGCGTAGAGCTAGCTCCCGTTTAGGGATGCTTTTTATTGTTTGTATATATATTATACTTGTTGTACCCGTTTGGGGCCAGTTTTTACAAAGGAAACTCTGCCAAAATTTTTGAGAAAATTGGATGATGCTTTTAAACTTGTTTTCTTCATGTTTTCCTTTACTTCTTCTTCTTTTTTTATGGTTTAGATTTCTGGGCTTCGGCTTACTTAGGTTACGTTGCGCCTCTAGACGCTCCGTAATCTAAGTGCCGGTCACGTTCCGTACTTTCGGGTCGTGACAATGATGATGCATCTTATTCGGGTGTGTTCATTACAGAGAACTGTTTCTCAGCATTCTTTACGTCCTGGGTGTGAGATACCGGATCAGGATCCCATATATGTAATCGGTTACATGGGCTACAGATATGTAGAGAACTGAGAACGGGTGATAAGTTTCAAGAGTTGGAAACGGTGCAAGTGTTGCAGCCAAGCTTGTTAGCGGTTATCACCCTGTATTACCAAATACATAGATTCTAAACGAATGTTATTAGATACCGAACCTGATATACAACATCATATCAGTTTTTTCCTTTAGTAAAGAAGGATATAATTTTGTATTGTTGGATAATCTTTTGAACATTTGCTATATCAAGAGTTGATCGGTTCAGGCACGTTATCTAAAAGCATATACGTTCTAAATCAAATTACAGTTCTCAATGTACAAAACACACACAAGAGGAAGAGTTGAGAAATGAACGAATCTTTCTTGAGGCATTGAAGACTAGGTCATATCAATGTGATACAACTAGCTAAGTTATATTTAAATGCATATTTAAATCCGTTTGAATTTACATCTTGTGAAACTTTCCAGTCATGTCACAAAGATAGAATGACCATAGATCCGTTTACTGGAAACAGAAAAAGAGTTGGTGAACTCTTATGATTGATATATGATGATGTATGTAAGTCCCCTGTCTACACATGCCAGGACCGGTTCTTTGTACTTTATTACATTCGCTGATCATCTCTCAAGATTTGGATTTATGTTCCTATTAAAACACAAGTCTGAAGCTTTTGAGAAATTCAAGGAATATAAATCAGAAGTATAGAATAAAACGGGTATAAGTATTATGTCCTTTGATGTGATCACGGAGGAGAATAATTGAGCACGGAATTCGTGGACTATTCTAAAGGAGAATGAGATTCTCTCTCAGCAATTACTCCTCCGTATACGCCACAGCACAACGATGTATCGGGGTGGGGCAATCGCACCATATTAGATATGGTGTGCTCTATGATGAGTACTACTGAGTTGCCTATTTCCTTTTAGGGTTTTGCAATTGTAAAGCTGCATACCTATTGAATAGCGTTCAAACCAAATCAGGTGCCTACCACTCCATATGTGATATGGAATGGGAAGAGCCCATGTCTTTAGTAAGTTAAGATTTGGGGTTGTCCGGTCTATGTCTAAAAGTAAAATCCGGACAAGCTCGAGGTAAGGTCAGTTCTGTGGAAATTTGTTGGATATCCCAATCATTCGCAAGGGAATATCTTCTACCACACCGAGGAACAAAAGGTATTTTGTTTCTCAGCATGCCACCTTTTTAGAAAAGGATTTTCTTGTGAAAAAATTAGTGGTCATGTGGTAGAACTGGAAGGAGTTCCAGCTAATACAAACTACAGCTGATGATTTGGTAGAACCGCAGGATTCAATATTTCCCGACGAACCTCAGCCTCTCCGTCGATCTGGTAGGGTTCCTCACCCACCTGAGAGATACTTCGATTTTCTCTATGACAGTGGGAGCGAGGATTGAGTCATAAGATGATGACCTAACTAGTTTCGAGCAGGCTTCCAAGAGTGGGGACTCTGTAAGAATGGCTGGATGCTATGCGATCTGAGATGGAATCCATATACACCAACAAAGTATGGACTTTGGTTGCTTTATCTGAAGGGTTAAATCCCCATCAGGAGCAAGTATATCTTGAGAAGAATACTTGGTGTAGATGGAAATGTTGAGACTTTCAAAACTAGACATGTTATAAAACGTTCTCATCATCGACCAGGTGTGGATTATGATGAAACATTTTCTAGTGGCTATGCTTAAGTCCATCCGGATCCTACATGCCATTGCTACATACCATGACTACGATATCTGGCGGTTGGGTGTCATGACTGCTTTTCTAAATACTTATTTAGAAGAGAGCGTTTATAAGTACACAGCCAGAGGGCTTCGTAGACAGTGGGAGCAGCAGAATCGTGTGCAAGTTGCTTTATGAGTTAAAGCAGGCATCGCGGAGTTGGAACATCTGTTTTGATGTGGTAGTCAAAGAGTTTGACTTCATCAAAATGGTGGATGAACCTTGTATATACAAAAAAGGTAGTAGAGAGTACGGTGGTGATCCTCGTATTGTACGTGGATGACATACTCTTGATAGGAAAGAAGTTTCCTATGCTACGCTCGGTCAATCACCACTTATCAAAATGATTCTCCAGTATAGGATCAAGATGATACCTCCTAAATCCTGGGTTTTGGATCAATGAGATAGATCTAAGTGGATGTTAGGATTCTTACTAGGTGTAGTGAGATCATATCAATTGATCCTGGGGAGAATCACTGGAAAACTTCCAGGTTGATAAGGTCGACTAAATGTCAGTCACATCCATTGTCTTTACCCTCAGTGGAGGGATGGTATGTTGGAAGAGTTCCAAGCTAAACACCGTGGCAAACTAGACGGTAAGGCTGGATACATCGCTACCTAAGATGCTACCAAAGACACGGTCTGGTGTATATTAGTTCATGAGATGAACTTCGTTCCTACCATTGTGTGACAATGGAGTTGTGGCTTATGCCTAAGAACCCCGTCCCATCAATGACCCAGACATATTCTAAGGAAGTATCACCTGATCATGGAGATGGTTAATTTTCAGAGGATCGAGGTTAGGAGAGTAGACTCAGAGGACAACACGGAGGATCAACTAACAAAGGCCTTTTCCCAGAGAGAGACTATTATGGGATGGTTGAGTATGAGATACTACAACCACTGCCCTAGATAGCCCTAGCGCAAGTCGGAGATTGTTAGTTATATGTATGCCCTAGAGGCTATTGCTATACATGAGATGTATATTGTAGTGGATGCTTGGACATATATAGGGAGGATTTTTTTGCTCGAAATGATAATATGCTATCTGGTTACTTTTTATCTTAACATGTACACTGATTGTCTCTCTGTTAGATGTTGGTAAAGCCCTTAGGATGCGTACTTGACTACCTAGATTATGATGCGGATCATACTAGTGGGACAAAGGTAGTCGGTAAGTACATCCTTTAATGTCCCTAGTCGTGGGTGTATCGAGACGGATATCGATATACAAGATTAGACTAGCGTGTAGCTTCTCGACCCATATAGATGGGCGATGGATGATCCCATATCCATTAGTGTTTGATATCAGAGATGATATATGGGTGCTCAGTGGAGACTGGGCATACTGGAAGGACTCGCCAAGAACTCTCAGATGGTATTATACCTCACGTCAGATGACAGTTCTCTGGTGACACTGGTATAGGTTAGTCTGTCGACCCGAGATCTTCGTAGAGTCTTGTATGATTCCCACAGTGCTTTGATTTACACCTTACCACGATCATGAGAATGTGCGAAACGGTGGTTTTTGGGTATAGTCCCGAGTCACATGGAGGCAATGAGCGATAGGAGGGGATTCGTCTCTTCCGGTATTGGGGGTTGATGTTGCGCTGTGCTCGATTGGCTATAACAGGAAGTCCCTGGCCAGGGCTGTTTCAGAGATTTACTGGTAAGTGTTACTAGTAGTTTATCGACCAATTATGAGCCTCATATCGGCACGACTTATCGAGTTACTGGGGTCTAACGTGTACCACCCCTAAGCGAGATATGCGACATATCAGACGAAGAGACCAGACTGTACGGTAGTGTCAGTGTCACGTCCCGAAAGTACGGAACATGACCGGCACTTAAACTACGAAACTTCTCGAGGCGTACGTAATCCAAGTAAGCCGAAAACCCAGAAATGTAAACCAAGAAAAGTAGTAGAGTGAAGGAAAACCAATTTAAATAAGTAGTTTTAATAGCATAAGCCGAATTATGCGGGTTTCTAAAAACATCAAAAATTTCCTGAAAATTTCGGCAGAGTCTCCTTTGTAAATACTGGGCCCCAAACGGGATACAACATGAATAGTATACGAAATCAATAAAAAGGCATCCCCAAGCGGGAGCTAGCTCTTCGTCAATCGACGGTCACAACCACACAAGTAATAAAATATACAACGCCAACGGCGAGGATCAAAACTCAAAAGGAAACCCAAAACCACAAGAAAACCACAGAAATATAACGCGCGACTCTAAGGTCGAAAGAATAAACATCACTGGTCTCTATCTCAAATAAATACATGTTTGGTTGATGGAACTTCTAGATACAACAGAATAATAATATACAAGATATATAATGAGGGTACGATACAAGTAAACCCACCTACTAGCAAATCACCCGAAGGAAACTATGCCCGCAAGCCGTATTGAAACCTGTACGGCAAACCTGCAAGAAACTGGGGCACAACGGGGTGAGTTGCCAACTCGTGAATATAAAAACATCTACGCACAGAAATCGTATAAATAACGCAATCTAGGTCAATGATCATAATATATATCCTCAAATATATATATAACATGCAGCCTATAACAATGGCTAGGGTAATATCTAACCCGAGTGTGATCTCATGTGCCTGTGTCAGTGCCTCAGGTAGCAATATATCATATGAATGAGGTATGAATGCATGAAAACAGAATACATGTAAATGAAGAAACTGTTTTCATAAATTAGTGAGATTTCCTTTGTATTTTTAAAATGAGGTATCATAAATGAACTCAGCATCAACAGTGTCTAGTATCGACACAAAACATAAATCTCAATGTCTCAAAACCTCAGGCTCCGGCTATCCGGACTGGCCTGTATCATCAAATCTCAGTACCTCAATATCTCGAAATCTCAATATCTCAATCTCAATATCTAGGGCGCTGTCAGTCCAGACCGGCCCCTACCATCCATCTCAAGACCATGACGGTATCCTCCGGATATCCGACGCGTCGGGTAATATAACCGGTAGGTAGTCTCCCCTGCCAGGCTCACATCGTCATCATCATGCGCTTCTTGCCCCGGGGTACCTTACCGGGCCCACCATGTACCCGAAACGGTTCATCCGTCTCCTCGAATCGGATCTCGAAATCCATCAGCAAACTCATAGTGGACGACTCATACATCATGGGAAAACCGCACTTTTTATTTAAAAAGAGAGACAAAAGGTTTATTTATGTTTTTGCGGTTTTCCTCCAAATCCAAGAAATCTCATGAAATCCGAATCCAAATCATCAATAGCATGTAAACAGTGAATATAGGCATGAAAATCCATGAATGCGGAACAACAGTGAATAATAACATGCATGAAGTAGCAGGCAAAAACTACAATGTCTAAATTATTAGCTAACACCTATGTCAATGAAATAGTATTTCTAAAGTGTTCGTGACATGGCAATTACCGATGAAGATGTGTGTGAGCCGGCAAGTAAGTGTACGTGGTACATACGCATCATCGGTAATGGTGCTGGTGTCCTAACCACAAGATATCAACAGTAGAATATGAAGCATAATATAAGCATGTGATGTGGAGCGAACAACAATAGTGAGCGGGAGCTGAATACTAGACGCAACTATAACTAATCTGCATTAATCTAATATAAGTCCTACAAATGGTGCCCTTTGAAATAACACGAATCATGGGGTTTTGAAAATAGGGGCTACGGTGTTTTTATGAAAAGATACGTCTTTTGAAATATCCGTAGGATCCTATGGGCTGTCTTTTAAAATACCCACGATTCGTTAGTTTTTAAAATAGGTAAGAATCGAATCTAATCTAATAACTAAACTAAAGTAAAGGGCTAAGCTAACAAGCTGGATTACAGGTAAGGAAACCGCCTAACATCTGAGTCGATCCATATACATACCTGTATATATATTAGTCGGTGACCCCGCCTCAATAATATCATATCCGATACTATATCTATAATCAGACATCCCAAGTCAGGAGTGCGGATCAATCATCAAGATATAGCTCGTACGTAAATCCGTCGTACGGCATCCCCAAATCTGGGTACGGGACAATATCATACTCATCACACTGTTCATCTGGTATCCTCTTTATCAAGATCATCATCTGGGGTACTGACCTACGTTTAGTACACTACTAATATCACTATTCACATGGCATTGTCATCCAAAGATCCGCTATAATATCAGGACGTATCTCAAGTACGAATCCTGCCATATCACCGATCTCACGGCCTCAACTCAAATCTCATCGACTCATCTCAAACCCAAGTATCATCCGCAAATCCAGTATGTGAACACCTAGTCCCATACCCAGGTGAACACATAACCACCTCTCCCCATATACACACAGGTAATAACATAGATGTATGCATGTGTGTGCGTGTGTGTGTGTGGGTGTAACAACTACTCTAGGCTTTCGCAACTAACACTAAACTAATCCATGAACACCTAGAATCCACCTTTATCATCAAGTCTTATATCAACATAATATATATAATCAAAATATATGTGGGTATACATATTCGTATACATCACCAAGAACTGCGGGGGTGCTATACGCCATCCACCCGACTTCTCCCCGTAGATATAAATCTACTCACCTGGTCCTCGCTCGCCGGTGCCGACGTCGCCACGCGCTTGCTTGTCGTCTCGAAGTCCGCATAAGGTACCTACATATCATAATACACCGTATTGCATTAAAATCTGACTCATGACCAAAACGACTCACGAATCCCACATAGGTCAAAACCTATGGTTGCCTTTATAAATCAACCCCAAAACCCTCGATGTCGGCGTACAAACGCCAAACCATCGAGAAAACCCAAACACGCTCATTTGCACAATCACATGCACTAATTATAATATAAAATAGGTTAAAATTCACAAAAAACTCAAACTCACTTTAAAAGCCATTTTTCCGAAAATCTAGCAAGCAAAAATTTACCGTTTTATTACAAAAATCGACGTTTAAACAAATCTAGCAGCCGCAATATCCACTCAATATCATAACCAAGTCATATAAACCATTACAATAATTTATTCTCATAAAAATATATATATTTACAAAACCTAGTTAACAAAACTAGCACAATTTTCCATTTTAGCTCAAAACTTGGTGTTTTAATCAACTTTAACTAATTTAACAATTCTAGTGGCTAAAATGCCCACTAAATAACTTAATTAAGTCACCCAAACCCAAACTAAATTTTAAACTCACTAATTATAATTGATCTAAAAAAACTAGTTTGCAATTAGTTTAATTATGATAATTTAGATGTAGAAATTAGCAAATTTGGCACTTAGATTACACTTTGCATGACTTAGCATGATAACTACACTATACAATCATAAACAATGTTAAAAACCCTCACTTGATTTTAAAAACCCAATTCTAGAATTTCCAAACACTAACTTTAAAATTCTAACTAGCAATTTAAAACTTAATTTAAACCACTCATTAACTTAATTAAAGAAATAATCAAACAATTTAGCAAAAAGCCAAAGATTTATTATATCTCAAGAACAATGGAACATACATAGAACATGGCCTCCAAATTGAAATCTTTGCATCAAGATCCATGCTAAAAGAGATAAGGGAAAATGGGTAGAGATTGGATTTTTTTTTTGTGAGATGAGCGGCCCATGAATGGTGGGCTGTAAAGGGGCTGACCAGAGCTATAGGAGAGGGGGTGTGGGTTTTGTTTGGGTGAGAAAAAAGATAAATGTTGTACCCCACTTCCATTAACACTAATTTCACCGAAAAAAGCCTTTTTCTTCGATATTTTCTAAACCGTTTTGGCAAACGATTTCATTTCAAAAACCACATGATAAAATTTTATTTAATGTGTCATGATGGACAAAATTTGTTTCAACTCATTCCAATTTGTAATTTTCCCTAATTAAATGTATTAGTGACGGCTTAAAATAATAATAAAATAAAAAAATTTCAGAAAATTTGAAATTTCACCAGTGGCTCAATAAACACCAAATACTAGCCATTACATAGTTAGAATATGTATATTTAATTTTTATAATAAGATATTTGCATTTTAACTTTTTACAGAAAACCCCCTTATTTTACCGATTTTCCGAAATTTCACCGAAACGATTTTCAAAACGCTACAATCTTCCCCCCTTAAAAAAATTCGGTCCCCGAATTTAAAGTAAAACTCCCCCCAAAATACTAAAACATCTAAACCAAAACCATCAAGTCGTCGGGACTCCGAAATTGTAAATACATAAAACAAATCGTAGCGCAGCGCATGCGCATGAAAAATGAGCATATAACTTAAATCAAAACTCCGTCAAGCATCCCGCAATCATCGGAGTCATGGGGAAGACATCAATGTCAAATCCAAAGCAAAAGCAATATGATATAACTCGAAACTATACATGTAATATCGAATCTATATATGTAAGTATCTGAAGGAAATGTATGCCAAATCTCTTTAAGTCGCTGTGCAACACGTATAACACTGCACAGTGGCGGACGTCTATCATAAGAAAATAACTATATGCATATATACCTTTGTTTGAAATGTACGTTCCGCCGTTTTGGAAACAATTTAGAAGGGTCTCCTTGTTTTAAACATTTCGTGTCATATCAGACACGTAGGTAAATGTTGAGACTATAGCTGGCCTTTTTTTTTGGAAATCCCTTCAATAACTATCAATGCATGCAAAATATATTCAGGTACTGTCCTCTGACTAGTCCTGCTCAGTACGAAAACACATAGCAATATCATAAAAACGTACTGCTCTATAAGAAAAATCAATCCCAAAATACGCGTATGAATACTACGTTCGTCTGGTGCGCACGGAAATCAAAATCCAAATATGTGCCATACATATGCACAGAAACAACATCTAAGTGCATCGGGTGTGCACGAAACATCTGTCGTAGGCAACATGTGTGCCTGACAGCAAAATCAGGTGCATCTGACATGCAGGAAAAATCTCGATTTAGTGCATCTGGTGTGCACCAAAATCACACTTGAAAACATGCGCCCAACATGCGCGAAAATCCAAATCAGGTGCATCCATCGTGCACGAAATCATGAAATCCAATATCAAGTGTCGAATATACACAAAATCCAATCAGGTGCACAAGGTGCACAAAACAAATATCGAACATCACCATCGAAATCGAAGTCCAGGGCATCTAAATGCACAACATACGCAACACTGCACTGCAAACATATATGAACTATACCGAGTGCAAGAACCAAATCGTGTGCGTATATACGCACAAATCAGCTCAACTGTATGAAATCCATATAATCACAAACATGAGAACCATGGCACGAAAACGATATCAAGTGCAACAACCGTGCAAAAATCGTAAATACTCAGCAGGTGCAACCATGGTCCATGAAGACAAATATCATGAAACTCAATCATCAAAATCAATCATGTGAATAAATCGCCCAAAATACGCAAATCAAGTATGGCGGAATAGTCCCGCTCAAGCACATCCTCCAAGAATCTCTGGCCAACTGCCGTGGTCACCCATAGCTTGTCTCGTCGACGATCCTGAACTCTGGCCTGCCGGTGTGCATAGCATGACCACTACTGGGTCCAAGTATTCTCATAATTTATTCCATAAAGGTCCTATCGAGATCTCTCCCAAATTTCGTCTCTGCCGAACTGTCCGGAAGTCATCGTCCCTTACTAGATCTGTTCTCGTTCTGGAACGGCTGCATACTCAACGCGACTCCTTCTGGAAGGTATATCCAAGTACAATGTCTCGGCATACGTATCGCATCTCTGATGTCGGCGGAGTGGAACGTCGTTTCATCTAGATCTGCTACGAACCTCTTACTTCACCTTTCTCTAATGTCGACCGCTTCGGACTCGTCTCGTCGTGGCTGCATAGACTGAGCTCCAACGGCTATCCTCGTATCGGGAGTCTCCCAAGAAATGCATCTCACCACCTAGCATCCGAATTAAGTCGAGCTATCCGATCGATTCGTCAAAACCTCATAATCCCCCAAGAGCTCAACATCTTGGTACAGTTTAATAGTATCGAGTACGTACCACAGCATCGATGGTCCAGCCGTAGAAGGGAAAACCCAAGCCTCACTAATGGCGCCGCGGAACTGCCGCAAACCCTAAGGTTCAAAGGCTTTCACACGGTCATTATGTCGAGTTAGGGTTTCATTCTTCTAGAGGGTCCATAGAATTGCCTGCATGTCTTTCCGAATACTTTAAACTTGGAATAATAGGTTGCTGATATTCGATTATCTCTGTCGACTCTCAACGTCTCCGCGTGAAGTCATCTCTAGCTGGAATCAATCTATCTGATGACCTCGCATTGGGCTAGCGAACGAACCACATGTCCTAGTCATTCATCCTTGGTGACTATCAACCTTCTATCATCTTTTAATAAAACTCGTACTGCAATAGCTCCAACATCTGGGGCGATATCTCGTCGTTCGCGGCAATAACTGGCTCACTCGTCTGCACGCTGAACAGTGCCTCAAACCTCATGAATAAGCAATACACCAACGGTCATCAAAATCTCGTTGGCCTCTATCATTGGCTCGATCCTCTGGTACTGATCGGCACGTCCGAGAAATCTCGTAAAGGCGATCCGCCAAACGCTCGTGGCACGAAAACACAGTAAAAAGACACATCTCCGCAATCGTGTGTCGCCGGAATTATGCCCTGGTCAGTCCTCGTTTGTGAAGAGCTCGTGCTAACCGCAACTCTAGCCGTAGCTCTCCCTGCCAGTAATCGTGGCAGCAAAACCATAACTGGTACCGATGAGGCTAGATCAGGAATGAATAAAATACTGAGCAAAGAAATGTACATTCTAAGGCTTCTTAAATGGAGTAGCGTATCGTAAGTATGCCGCGGAACATACCCACGGTACGTCACTCTACTTTAGTCACCTATTCCATCAACCAAGGGTCATCCTACGCTCCGAAGGTAAAACCTAACGCTTTGATACCAACTTTGTCACGTCCCGAAATTACGGAACATGACCGGCACTTAAACTATGAAACGTCTCGAGGCGTACGTAATCCAAGTAAGACGAAAACCCAGAAATGTAAACCAAGAAAAGTAGTAGAGTGAAGGAAAACCAATTTAAATAAGTAGTTTTAATAGCATAAGCCGAATTATGCGGGTTTCTAAAAACATCAAAAATTTCCTGAAAATTTCGGCAGAGTCTCCTTTATAAATACTGGCCCCCAAACGGGATACAACATGAATAGTATACGAAATCAATAAAAAGGCATCCCCAAGCGGGAGCTAGCTCTTCGTCAATCGACGGTCACAACCACACAAGCAATAAAATATACAACGCCAACGGCGAGGATCAAAACTCAAAAGGAAACTCAAAACCACAAGAAAACCACAAAAATATAACGCGTGACTCTAAGGTCGAAAGAATAAACATCACTGGTCTCTATCTTAAATAAATACATGTTTGGTTGATGAAACTTCTAGATACAACAGAATAATAATATACAAGATATATAATGGGGGTACGATACAAGTAAACCCAACTACTAGCAAATCACCCGAAGGAAACTATGCCCGCAAGCCGTAATGAAACCTGTACGGCAAACCTGCAAGAAACTTGGGCACAACGGGGGTGAGTTGCCAACTCGTGAATAGAAAAACATCTACGCACAGAAATCACATAAATAACGCAACCTAGGTCAATGATCATAATATATATCCTCAAATATATGTATAACATGCAGCCTATAACAATGGCTAGGGTAATATCTAACCCGAGTGTGATCTCATGTGCCCGTGTCAGTGCCTCAGGTAGCAATATATCATATGAATGAGGTATGAATGCATGAAAACAGAATACAGTAAAACCTCTATACAGTAATATCCTTGGGACCGGGGAAAAATATTACTATAGGGGGGTTATTCTTAAGTAGAGTTTTATATATAAAAGAAATCATGGCGGCAATAAGGCAAGAAGCGCAAGGTGATAATCCGGAAGACGATAGTGTGGAAATAGAAAAGGTGTCATGTCGAGAAGCTTCAAACATGTTGGATAAGTTAGAAATGTTTTGGATTCAACAAGAAGGTGATTGTGGTGACGAGTTACTACGAACTCGCAAGTTAAAGGATATGGTAGTAACTCAAAAAATTAAGTCATTGTCCCAAACAACTTTGAATAAGTACTTTATGTCATCTTAAGTTCAATTGTGTAGTTAAGTAATTTATGTCATCTTAAGTTCAATTGTAATAGCCAAGTAATTTTATGTATTTTTTATATATATAAAAAATTATTTAAAATTTAATGCCAATTTATTACTATATAGAGGTAAATTAGTACAGGCGGGACTTGGAAAAAGTATGGAATATCACACTGTGGAGGTTATTCTTATTTATAACTGGTCCCGAGTCGGGACCGGGACTTTTTATCACTATAGGGAGGTTATTCCTATATAGAGTATTCCTATACGGAGGTTTTACTGTACATGTAAATGAAAAAACTGTTTTCATAAATTAGTGAGATTTCCTTTGTATTTTTAAAATGAGGTATCATAAATGAACTCAGCATCAACAGTGTCTAGTATCGACACAAAACATAAATCTCAATGTCTCAAAACCTCAGGCTCCGGCTATCCGGACAGGCCTGTATCATCAAATCTCAGTACCTCAACATCTCGAAATCTCAATGTCTCAATCTCAATATCTAGGGTGCCGTCAGTCCAGACCGGCCCCTACCATCCATCTCAAGACCACGACGGTATCCTCCGGATATCCGACGCGTCGGGTAATATCACCGGTAGGTAGTCTCCCCTGCCAGTCTCACATCGTCATCATCACGCGCTTCTTGCCCCGGGATACCTTACCGGGCCCACCATGTACCTGAAACGGTTCATCCGTCTCCTCGAATAGGGTCTCAAAATCCATCAGCAAACTCATGGTGGACGACTCATACATCATGGGAAAACCGCACTTTTTATTTAAAAAGAGAGACAAAAGGTTTATTTATGTTTTTGCGGTTTTCCTCCAAATCCAAGAAATCTAATGAAATCCGAATCCAAATCATCAATAGCATGTAAACAGTGAATATAGGCATGAAAATCCATCAATGCGGCACAACAGTGAATAATAACATGCATGAAGTAGCAGGCAATAACTACAATGTCTAAACTATTAGCTAACAACCTATGTCAATGAAATAGTATTTCTAAAGTGTTCGTGACATGGAAATTACCGATGAAGATGTGTGTGAGCCGGCAAGTAAGTGTACGTGGTACATACGCATCATCGGTAATGGTGCTGGTGTCCTAACCACAAGATATCAACAGTAGAATATGAAGCATAATATAAGCATGTGATGCGGAGCGAACAACAATAGTGAGCGGGAGCTGAATACTAGACGCAACTATAACTAATCTGCATTAATCTAATATAAGTCCTACAAATGGTGCCTTTTGAAGTAACACGAATCATGGGGTTTTGAAAATAGGGGCTACGGTGTTTTTATGAAAAGATACGTCTTTTGAAATATCCGTAGGATCCCTTGGGCTGTCTTTTAAAATACCCACGATTCGTTAGTTTTTAAAATAGGTAAGAATCGAATCTAATCTAACAACTAAACTAAAGTAAAAGGGCTAAGCTAACAAGCTGGACTACAGGTAAGGAAACCGCCTAACATCTGAGTCGATCCATATACATACCTGTATATATATTAGTCGGTGACCCCGCCTCAATAATATCATATCCGATACTATATTTATAATCAGACATCCCAAGTCAAGAATGTGGATCAATCATCAAGATATAGCTCGTACGTAAATCCGTCGTACGGCATCCCCAAATCTGGGTACGGGACAATATCATACTCATCACACTGTTCATCTGGTATCCTCTTTATCAAGATCATCATCTGGGGTACTGACCTACGTCTAGTACACTACTAATATCACTATTCACGTGGCATTGTTATCCAAAGATCCGCTATAATATCAGGACGTATCTCAAGTACGAATCCTGCCATATCACCGATCTCACGGCCTCAACTCAAATCTCATCGACTCATCTCAAACCCAAGTATCATCCGCAAATCCAGTATGTGAACACTTATTCCCATACCCAAGTGAACACATAACCACCTATCCCCATATACGCACAGGTAATAACATAGATGTATGCATGTGTGTGCGTGTGTGTGTGGGTGTAACAACTACTCTAGGCTTTCGCAACTAACACTAAACTAATCCATGAACACCTAGAATCCACCTTTATCATCAAGTCTCATATCAACATAATATATATAATCAAAATATATGTGTGTATACGTATTCGTATACATCACCACGAACTGCGGGGGTGCTATACGCCATCCACCCGACTTCTCCCTATAGATATAAATCTACTCACCTGGTCCTCGCTCGCCGGTGCCGACGTCGCAACGCGCTTGCTTGTCGTCTCGAAGTCCGCATGGGGTACCTACATATCATAATGCACCGTATTGCATTAAAATCCGACTCATGACCAAAACGACTCACGAATCCCACATAGGTCAAAACCTATGGTTGCCTTTATAAATCAACCCCAAAACCCTCGATGTCGGCGTACAAACGCCAAACCATCGAGAAAACCCAAACACACTCATTTTCACAATCACATGCACTAATTATAATATAAAATAGGTTAAAATTCATAAAAAACCCAAACTCACTTTCAAAGCCATTTTTCCGAAAATCTAGCAAGCAAAAAATTTACCGTTTTAGTACAAAAATCGACGTTTAAACAAAATTAGCAGCCGCAATATCCACTCAATATCATAACCAAGTCATATAAACCATTACAATAATTTATTCTCATCAAAATATATATATTTACAAAACCTAGTTAACAAAACTAGCACAATTTTCCATTTTAGCTCAAAACTTGGTGTTTTAATCAACTTTAACTATTTTAACAATTCTAGTGGCTAAAATGCCCACTAAATAACTTAATTAAGTCACCCAAACCCAAACTAAATTTTAAACTCACTAATTATAATAGATCTAAAAAAAACTAGTTTGCAATTAGCTTAATTATGATAATTTAGATGTAGAAATTAGCAAATTTGTAGAAATTAGCAAATTTGGCACTTAGATTACACTTTGCATGACTTAGCATGATAACTACACTATACAATCATAAACAATGTTAAAAACCCTCACTTGATTTTAAAAACCCAATTCTAGAATTTCCAAACCCTAACTTTAAAATTCTAACTAGCAATTTAAAACTTAATTTAAACCACTCATTAACTTAATTGAAGAAATAATCAAACAATTTAACAAAAAGCCAAGATTTATTATATCTCAAGAACAATGGAACATATATAGAACATGGCCTCCAAATTGAAATCTTTGCATCAAGATCCATGCTAAAAGAGATAAGGGAAAATGGGTAGGGATTGGATTTTTATTTTGTGGGATTTTTGTGTTGATTTTTTGGCATTTTTTGATGAAATTTTGAAGAGAAATGAGAGGAAAAGAGAGAGGGGCTGCTGTTGTGGGAAGGAGAGAGAGAGGGTCGGCTGAATGGGGAGGGGGGAGAGAGAGGGAGGTGGGGAAAAAGTCAAGGCAATACCCAAAAGTCAAAGCCCAAACTCCTTTTGCCCAATTTCTATCATTCCTTTGTTCTCTTTTCTTTGTTTTTTTTTTGTGAGATGAGAGGCCCATGAATGGTGGGTTGTAAAGGGGCTAGCCAGAGCTATAGGGTAGGGGGTGTGGGTTTTGTTTGGGTGAGAAAAAAAGATAAATGTTGTACCCCACTTCCATTAACACTAATTTCACCGAAAAAAGCCTTTTTCTTCGATATTTTCTAAACCGTTTTGGCAAACGATTTCATTTAAAAAACCACATGATAAAATTTTATTTAATGTGTCATGATGGACAAAATTTGTTTCAACTCATTCCAATTTGTAATTTTCCCTAATTAAATGTATTAGTGACGGCTTAAAATAATAATAAAATAAATTTTTTTCAGAAAATTTGAAATTTCACCAGTGGCTCAATAAACACCAAATACTAGCCATTACATAGCTAGAATATGTATATTTGATTTTTATAATAAGATATTTGCATTTTGAATTTTTACAGAAAACCCCCTTATTTTACCGATATTCCGAAATTTCACCGAAACGATTTTCAAAACGCTACAGTTAGTAACAGGATTTTACAGGAGATAGAGCGGGCTTGCTTGCTGATCTTCTGATCGCTCAATACCCGGGTAGCCGTTACGTACAGCTAGTACCGCTGAAGGCTTGTGGGTACTTGATGTGATCATCACCTACTGCCGGCATATTGACAAGTCTTTAGAGTCCTACATAAAACTTTTATTGGCGCAGGAAAAACGAAGTAAGAGCACATATGTGATATCTACGGGACCGAGAATAATGCGAGTATAAGATACTGCATTCTATTCTCGCGATTATTGTATCGGTCGGTTATATGTGATATAGCCGAGTTATCGAATCAAGTGTTGATTCGATAAGTTGGTATATATAATATTAGTTGGTTGTATGTGATATAGCCGGATCATTAGATCAAGAGTTGATTTGATAATTTAATGTACAATTGTATATGTGATATACTAGATTACATTAACTAATATTAGCTCACTTAAACATTTATTTATTCTCACATGTGCACACTTATTATATATGTGATATATATTAATTATGTCTTTTTGTATCATGGTTGTTGATACACACTACATGGGTGTATGAGACTTACACTATACTAATTATAATGTTGGGTTTTAGTATTTAAAGTAATTCCAAAATTAGTGGATAATGAACTCACATGCATGAAGCTTTATGAAGCCTATGGATGCATTGACTTAGTCCAGTAGTTTTGTTTTACTTATTTATTGACCTAACCATTATAATTTAGCCATGGTTATGTCTCTACATGAGTTAGCTATATGATACAAACTCACCCATGATTGATGCTCTCACCTCATTAGTTCATTCTCATTTCTTTTGCTCATCTTCTTCTTCCTTGAGCAAAAGAGCTTGCTAGGGTTTTCTAAAAGAGAGAAAATATTGTGAGAAAAATAATACTAAAGTGAGCCCACTTCCTACTTCATCATCATCTACTAGATTAGCACTTTACTATATGGTGTTAGCTTCACTAATCTCTGATTAGTGAAGAGGGTAGCTTGAGTTAGTATCTCCTCGACGTAGAACATCTTCGGCCTCGAAGACTTCAAGCAAGATCGTTGCTTTCTTCTCATGGAGCCATTCAAGAGTCTGTAAGATCATTTCATTGCAGCGAAGGGACTACTACAAGGAGCTATTGAAGTGAACGACCGATCTACAAAGGTTGTATTTCTAGTTCACTTAGAAGTAAAGTAGTTTACTTTGTGTTTCGTATGATTCTCTAGTTTAGTGTTCGTTAAAACGACAAAAATTTGAAAATGGCATGGTAGATGCCTCCCGAAACTATGATGTCGTTCACAGGAACCTTACACTGCGGATAAGTATGAAATTTTCATGAATGATTCTAGAAAACCAATTTATAAGAATCCAAAGTATTCCACCATATCATGGTTCGTCGAAATTTTCCAAATTAAGTGCCTAAATGGATGGAGCAACAAGTCATTCATGATGCTTGTTCAGTCGAAAATATTGCAATCTTCAACATAACAATTTCCTCACTTTTCTAATCATTTAATATTGTTTGTTATAAATATGACACATATTATAAGTTCGTCTGAAAAATATCAATTACCACGTGTTATACATTATAATCAACATTTTGGAAGGAAATTATATGTTTATTACTACACGCGGGATATTGTATATCTCAACATTCTTCATTGAGATTTTGTGCAGAAAATTATCTCAGGACAGATATCGGAATCATAAATTCGCCGAAAAATACAGGAAATCAAAAAGTTAAAATCTGGCAATGATTCAGAAGAGATAAGAAGGTTCCAGATATCACCTGAACACCAGTTGGCCAACACCAGAATATACGGAAAATATGAAGCAACAAGCTCACCAAGCGGCCGCGGATCCACGGTCGATTCAGGCCGATCCGCCGCGGATCCGCGGCCGAGTTGTGGGCTCCGGTAACGAGAATTCTCCAGAAGCTTTATTGCAATATTATAGCTTGTTGAAGACACTCCATTGTAACAAACTTGTTCTGCAAACTTCCTTACAACAGCCTAGCTTCTTGATGAAGCATGATAACAACTTTATTCTTGAATTTTCCCTACAACTATCTAGCTTCTTGGGAAAGATTAACCTAGCTTCTAATGGAATATAGGTGAAGGGCTATATAAAGGAAACTAGGGCTACATTGAAAAGGTTGTTCATCAAGTGACAAAACTTACAAACCAAAACCAAATCCAATTAAATTCCCAATTCAAGATCCAAATCAAGAATCATTGAGAACAACATCAAGCGACGACATTCAAGATCCTTTACTCGAAGCCGATCGTCATCACGAGCGCAAGATCCTCGACAGGTCTAAGTCTCACGAAGATCGAGCAAGCGAAATTCGACGGAATAGTTATCTCTTCAAGGTAGCGATTGAGAGCAATTCTTGTAACCTCGGATTGAAGGAAATTGCAATTAGAAGTTGATTAATAAAGGTGATAAATTGTTAATTCTCTCTTTCTTTAAATTCTTGGATTATGAAATTTCTAATTCTTGACTCTTTTATTATCATGATGCGTGAGTGAAATTTCTGCTTGTTAAGGATTCGAAAGAATTCGGAAGATCAAATGGTGATGAAATCCTATAAGCTTCGTAAGTCTTATGAGAATTATGAATTTTAGGAAAAAGAATTGTCAATGACCAAAATTGGAACGAGATCACCGTTCTTAATAATTTCGTTATAATTTTGGATTAAATGATTGATGATTCTCTTTGCTAAAGGCTAGATTTGAATGATGATCAATGAAAAGATAAGGGATAGTCAAGGAGAAACCCTAGTTTCTTTAATAGATCCCTAATCTTCATTCATCGCCATCGTTCTGACTATAATTCATCAATATATAAGATGAGTCATTTCTAGTGTTCATCATTGCTACTAATTCCTATCAAATCCTACAAGCTATTCTTTATTTTCTTGATAACTAAAATTGATATTGGACATTTTTTTGATTACTAAACTTTAAACTCCTTGATATTTTCTTGAAAATATTTCATCAAATAAATCTTGATTCATTTTCATGAATTTTCTTTACTATTACAATTCAACTCATCTAAAGCAGGAGTGATCAAATACACGAATCTCAGTGGACGACCCGTACTCATTAACGAAATACATCGACACCGTTATTGATTGTGGCTATAAATTCTTTGATTGAAATAATACTTTTCAGCACATCAAAAATCGATCAACCAATGCTTCTGAAGTTCCTGAAAGATTCTATATCGCCGAGAAATAACGTACCCGACAGCTGGTATGAAGCACAGAAGATGATGTCTGATTTAGGTCTGAAGTGTAAGAAGATTCATGCATGTCCCAAAGCTTTCTTGTTTTACCGGAAAGAGAATTCAGATTTGATAGAGTGTACAACATTCGGAGAGGTCAGATATAAACCGAAAGAATCTGATAAGAATCCCGATATACCCGTCAAGATAGCACGATACTTTTCCATAACACAGAAGCTGTAGAGGCTATTCAGGTGTAAGAAAACAGTCGAGACAATGATTTGGCATCACCGTGCTGCTCCAAGCGAAGATGGAAAAATAAGTCATCCGAGAGATTCACTGGCATGGAAGGATTTCGATAGGAGGCATGAAATATTCAGTAATAATCCTCGCAATGTCAGGATCGGACTCGCTAGTGATAGCTTCTGCTCATTCAACTATATGTCTGGAAGCCACAGCATATGGCCGGTTGTAATGATAGTTTATAATCTGTCGTTTTGGTTGGCTATGGATCAATCCTAATTTATGATGCCTCTTCTTATTGACCGACTAAACTCACCGAGAAACAATATCGACGTCTATCTCCGACCTCTGATCGATGAGTTAAAATCTGTATTCATTGTTGGTGTAGAGACTTACGATGCAAACACAGATACAACCTTTACAATGCGTGCGGCTTTAATGTGGACAATTAATGACTTTCCTGCATATGGAATGCTATCAGGTTGGTCCGTACATGGTCACAATGCATGCCCTTATTGCCATCAATATACAACATCGAAATTGTTGAATTTTAGCAGAAAGGTTTGTTATTGCGGTCATCGGCGTTTCCTGCCACTAGACCATCCCTACAGGTTAAATGCTGCTCACTTTAATGGTCATCAGGAGTTTCTTGGGCTTCTAGCCTTATTGTCCGGAGAGGACGTGATTTCTCAGTGGGTTGGTTACAATAATATGACCATTGCGATAAATCCGGTAAAACAGGTCAACCCACACTACTGGAACAAGTTAAGCATTTTCTACAAGCTTCCGAACTGGTCAACAAATTTAGTGTGTCATTTTTTGGATGTCATGCATATTGGGAAGGGAGTATCCGAGCACGTTCTCAACTTGCTTCTTTCTAAACACGGAAAATCGAAAGACAAACTCTGTTCTCGGATGGATCGTCTGGACTGGGAAATTAGAAGTGAATTGAATCTTAAACCGATAGCGGGTAAACCAGGAAAGTTTGTGTTAGTTATATGTATGCCCTAGAGGCCATTATTGTACATGATTGTATATTATAGCAGATGCTTGGACATATATAGTGAGGACTTTCTTGCTCGACATGATAGTATGCTAGCTGGTTGCTCTTTACCTTAACATGTACACTTGTATCATTATACTATCTATCCGTTACATGTTGATAAAGCCCTTATGATGTGTACTTGACTACCAGGACTATGATGCAGATCATACTAGTAGGGCCAGGATAGTCCACAAGTTTATCCTTTAATTGTTCTTAGTCGAGCGAGTATCGAGACACGGCATAGATATTCAAGAGTAAACTAGTGTGTACGTTTCTTGACTCTGTATAGGGCGATGGTTAATCCCACAGCCATTGGTGTTTGATATCAAAGATTGTATACATGTGCTTATTGGAGAATGGGTACACCGAACACGGAGCGCCAAGAACTCTTAGATGGTATTTATACCTATCGTCAGATAGCAGTTCTCTGGTGACACTGGTACAGGTTGGTTTGCAGACCCGAGATCAACGTAGAGTCATATGTGATTCCTACTGTCCTTTGATTTGGTCCCTCCCACGCTCAAGAGTGTAGGGTTCCTAGGCACTCTAAGGTAGTCTCACAAGCCATCGACCATGGCAATTTCAAAAAATCTAGGTGCCGAGAAGCCCGACTACGGATCGTTGGCTAGAAAACTAGGCGAAAAACAATCTAGTTAACAACTTAACTAATGGGATATCGGAAATACAACCTTTGTAGATCCGGTGCACCACCTCCATAGCTCCGCAACGAAGTCGTCTCCGCTGTCCAAAAGGAATCCGGGCTCTAGAGTCGGCTTCGTCGGAGAAAAAGCGAGCTAGGTCGTCGATGTCCATGCCGAAGATGATCTACGTCGAGGCATCGCTTGATCAAGCTCACAACTTCACCAAGTCATGAAACTTGTGAAGTAAACACACTCTACTACTTGGCAAGAGGTAGAGGATGAAGAAATAGGAAGTGGGTAGACTTCAGAAATGGATTTCTCACTCATATCATCAATCCACCATTGATGTAGTCTAGGTTTTTCTTCTTTAGTTGAACGAAGAAGAAGAAGAAAAGATATGATAAGTTCATTAAAAAAGAAAAGAATAATCCATTCTTATCATAACATAACCCAAGTTAAGTGTAGAGAATTGACCAAGGTTAAAGAATGGTTAGGGTTAAGGAGATGAGACAAAAATGGTGACTTAAAGAAAGCTTCATGAAGCTTCATGTTGAAAACAAAACTAGCCACCATTTTTGACTTCTTTTCCTTTTCTCATTTATCTTTTAAATGCAAATGAAAAGATAAATGAATGAATAAAAGAAAACCCTAATCATTTACTTAACCTAGGTTTAATTCATTACACTTAACAAAAAAGATATGCATCATCAAACATGATACAATCAAGTGCACAAAATCATATCGCATATGCAATGCGCACACCCGAGTGAGAAAATCCATTTAAAGTGAACCGATACTAGTTAATGCAAAGTAATATATCAAATATATAATTATGCATTAAATCATTAAATCAACACTTGATTTAAGGATCCAGTCATATCGCATATAACCGACTAGTATCATTAGTAACAACTTATCGAATCAACACTTGATCCGATAACCCGGCTATATCGCATATAACCGATCAATGTCACATATCGCGAGAATCGAATACAGTATCACATACTGGTATCATTCTCGGTCCCGCACATATCTCATATGCACTCCTATTTCGTTTCGCTTGAGCCAGGAAACCTCTGTGTAGGACTCTAAAGACTCGTCAATACGCCGGCAGCGGATGATGATCATATCAAACATCCACAAGCCGCAAGCGGTCTGCTAAACGTAACGGCCATACGGGTATTGAGCGATCTGAAGATCGACGAGCAAGCCCGCTCACACTCCAGTGAATCCAACCAGTAACACTACCGTACAGTCCGATCTGTTCGTCTGATATGTCGCATATCTCGCCTAGGGGTGGTAAACGTCAGACCCCAATAGCTCAATAAGTCGTGTCGATATGAGGTCTATAACAATTCGAGAAACTACTGGTAACACTTACCAGTAAATCTCAGCAACCCTGGCCAGGGATTTCCTGTTATAGCCAATCGAACACAGCGCAACATCAACTCCCTATACCGGGAGAGACGAATCCCCTCCTATCGCTCATTGCCTCCATGTGACTCGGGACTGTACCCAAAAACCACCATTTTGCACGCCCTCTTGGACGTGGTAAGATGGAAATCAAAGCACAGTGGGAACCACACAAGACTCTATGACGATCTCGGGTCAACAGACTACTCTGTACCAGTGTCACCAGAGAACTGCCATCTGACGTGAGGTATAATACCATCTGGGAGTTCTCGGCGAGTCCGTCCAGTGTACCCAGTCTCTACTGAGCACCCGTATATCATCTCTGATGTTAAACACCAATGGATATAGGATCATCCATCGCCCATCTGTATGGGTCGAGAAAGTATACGCTAGTCTACTCTGGTATATCGATGCCCCGTCTCGATACACACACGACTAGGGACTTTGAAGGATGTACTTATGGACTACCATGTCTCCACTAGTATGATCCGCATCATAGTCCAGGTAGTCAAGTACGGATCCTAAGGGCTTTACCAACATATAACAGAGAGACAATCAGTATACACGTTAAGGTAAAGTTCAACCAGATAGCATACTATCATGTCGAGCAAGAAAGTCCTCCCTATATATGTCCCAGCATCCACTACAATATACATCCTATGTACAGTAATGGCCTCTAGGGCATACATATAACTAACAATCTCCCACTTGCACTAGGGCCATCTGTAGCAGTGGTTGTAGTATCTCATACTCAACCATCCCATAAAAGTCTCTCTCTAGGAACAGGCCTTTGTGAGTGGATCCGCTGTGTTGTCCTCTTAGTCTACTCTCCAAACCTCGATCCCCTGGAGATCAACCATCTCCATGATCAGGTGATACTGCCTTAGAATATGTCTGGATCACTGATGGGACCGGCGTTCCTTGGCATAAGCCACAACTCCATTGTCACACAATGGGAGGAACTAAGTTCATCTCATGAACCAATATACACCCAGACTGCCTCTTTGGTAGCATCTTAAGTAGCGATGTATCCAGCCTTTATCGCCTAGTATGTCACGGTATCTAGCTTGGAACTCTTCCAACATACCGTCCCTTTACTGAGGGTAAAGACAATGCCTGTGACTGACATTCAGTCGTCATTATCACCCTGGAACCCTTCCAGTGATTCTCCCCAGGATCAATTGATACCATCTCACTACAGCTAGTGAGTATTCTAACATCCAGTTAGATCTATCTCATAGATCCAAAACCCAGGATTTAGTAGGTATCATTTTGATCCTATTGGAGAATCATAGTGATAAGCGGAGATTGATCGAGCGTAGCATAGGAAACTTCTTCCATATCAAGAGTATGTCATCTACGTACTCTACGAGGATCGTCACCATACTCCCTACTACCTTTTTGTATATACAAGGTTCATCTACCATTTTGATGATGTCAAACTCTTTGACTAACACATCAAAACAGACGTTCCAACTCCGCGATGCCTGCTTTATCAGATAAAACATCTTGCACACGTTTCCGCTGCTCCCACTGTTTACGAAGCCCTCTGGCTGTGTACTTACAGACGCTCTATTCTAAAACATCATTTAGAAAAGCTGTCATGACACCCAACCACCAGATATCATAGTCATGGTATGTAGTCGTGGCAAGTAGGATCTGGATGGACTTAAGCATAGTCACTGGAAAAAAAGGTTTCATCATTATCCACGCCTGGTCAATGATGCAAACTTTTAACAAGTCTAGCTTTGAAAGTCTCAACCTTTCCATGTACACCAAGTAATCTTCTCAAGATATACTTGCTCCTGATGGGGATTTAACCCTTCAGATATAGCAACCAAAGTCCATACTTTGTTGGTGTATAAGGATTCCATCTCAGATCGATAAACATCCAGCCATTCTTACAGAGTCTTACTCTCGATGGCCTGCTCGAAGCTAGTTGGGTCATCATCTCATGATGCAATCCTAGCTCTCACTGTCATAGAGAAACAGAAGTATGTCTCAGGTGGGTGAGGAACCCTACTAGATCGGCGGAGAGGCTGAGGTTCGTTGGAATCTACTGAATCCTTTGGTTCTATCAAATCATCTGCTGTAGTTTGTATAGCTGGAACCTTTCCAGTTCTACATTACAGGCCTTGCCTCGAGCTTGTCCGGATTTTGCTTTTAGACATAGGCCGGGCAACCCCAAATCTTAACTAACTTAAGATATGGGCTCTTCCCTTTCCATATCACATATGAAGTGGTAGGCAACTGATTTGATTCGAATCCTATTCAATAGATATGCAGCTTCTCAAGTGCATATCTCCCAAAAAGGAAACAGGTAACTCAGTAGTACTCATCATAGAGCACACCTTATCACATAGGGTGTAATTGCTCCACCCCGATATACCATCGTGCTATGGTGTATTCAGAGGAGTAATGCTGAGAGAGAATCTCATTCTCTTTTAGAATAGTCCAGGAATTCCATGCACAAGTATTCTCCTCCCTGATCTCATCATAGGACATAATACTTATACCCGTATTTTGGTTCTCTACTTCTCGCTTATATTCTGTGAATATCTCAAAAGGTTCGGACTCATGTTTCAGCAGGAACATATGACTGAATCTTGAGAGATTATCAGAGAACGTAATGAAGTATAAAGAACCAATCCTGGCATGTGTAGACAGGGGACCTACATACATCAACATGTATCATCCCAAGAGTTCGCTAACTCTTCCTCTGTTTCCACTAAACAGAGCTATGGTCATCTTATCTCTATGACATGACTGGCGAGTTTCACAAGATGTAAATTCAAACTGATTTAAATATGCATCTTTATTTAACTCTAGCTAGTCGGGTCACATTGATCTGACCTAGTCTACAATGCCTCAAGAAGAATTCGTTCATTTCTGAACTCTTCCTCTTGTGTGTGATCCGTATACTAAGAACTGTAGTTTGATTTAGAACATCAATGCTTTTAGATAATGCGCCTGAACCGATCAACTTTTGATATAGGAAATGTTCAAAACATTATCCAACTATACAAAATTTTATCATTTCTTTACTAATAAAGAGATAGATATGATTTTGTATATCAGGTTCGTTATCTAATAATATTCGTTCAGAATCAATGTATTCGTAATACAGGGTGACAGTGACCAACAGACTTGGCTGCAACATTTGCCCTGTTTTCTGCCTCATGAAACTTATCACCCGTTCTCAGTTCTCTACCTTTCTGTAGCCCTATGTAACATATTACATATCTGGGATCCTGATCTGGTATCACATACCCAGGACGTAAAGGATACTGAGAAACAGTTCTCTGTAATGAACACACCCGAAGATGATGCATCAGCATGCACTCTCTTCGTTTGGGCGGCACGGGAAATCTGGTATTCCCAATTTCCTGCTCTGTCTTATAACATTTATAAGTTGGAGCGGGACCAACGTTCCCCGGCTCAGTATAACTAGCGGGTTCGGTCAATAATCCGTATTATTATCTTGATTAAGGCGTGATATGGTCGCTACCAGGAGAGAGAGAGAAGAAAACACTCAGCGTGCGCTCTGTCAAGAATAGATTGATTATTATTTTATCTAATCAGGATGGCTCCCACTGCTTTTTATCAAATCTTCCTTCAAACCCTAAAAGGAAAGACTAGCCGGGATTAATTACACACTACAAGTTCGCCAATCTTTCAGCCAGGCCAGTGTCGGTACTTTGAGAGAGGTCCCCCGTGCTTTCGCACGAACCTAATTAATGTAAACCTCGTTTTCCCAGAGGCGTAACCTCGTTGACACCTTTCTAGACACCTACTTGATCGGCTAATTGTAATGCTTAAAACTCTCCCAGGAGTAACACTTACTCGCAGTGGGTATCGGGATCCAACAATCTCATAGAAGGTATGCAATCTCATTGCAAATTTCAACACTTGAAATTCCCGATAATATTTTGCCCCTAACCTCCTATGACCTTGACAAAGGCCAACAAACCATAGGATGCTAGTCAAGTTCAACCCGTTATTTCCTGATTGAATTAAACCCACCCGCACGGCCCTTGACAAAGGCCAACAAGGTCGCACGACTACCCTAATCCAATCTGCATCATATGCATAAGCAGATAAGCACCAGTTAGCTACCGCACACTGCGCCTTGACAAAGGCCAACAAACGCAGCACGAATACTAACTACTACTTATCTGAAATGACGGAGGGCTACGACAGGTTTTTTTGAAAACCTATTGCGTAATGAACTTGATAACGTTGTAGAATCAAATGATTTTAAAAATGGAGTGCTTTTGAGGCTTTTCTTGTTTTGCTAAAGGAGTCACTCCCGGTGAAGGGATCGTCGGTCCTTTCCTCGTCGAATGAGGTGCGGGATATATCATATATATCGCTGTGCAAAGCAAAAACACTTAAAAGCAATCAAAAGACAAACCGAGTGTGTAGCATCTGCCAGTTATTGCTAAAGGAGTCACTCCCGGTGAAGGGATCTCGGTCCTTTCCTCATCGAATAAGGTGCAGGATATATCATATATACCGCTGTGCAAAGAAAGAACTGTAGCTACCTGTTTTATTTTGAAATTCGATTCTACAACATCTTAGGTTTCTTTTATTTCATTAATCACATTAATGAAGTCCCATCATTTAAGTACCTAAACATCACAGATAAATACGACGTACACTTATGCCATCCGCATTCGCCTCGATGTCCCCTCGTGCACCGTTAGGTTAGGTAACTAACGACAGAGCGGGGCAGGGCTAGCGCGGGTGTAAAACATAAGTAACGTCTATATAATATATCATATATACTATATAATGTATCTATCACAAAACATCACATGATCACATCACAGATATCGCAGCAGAAGAATCATATGAAATATTGGATATACTAGGACGTCCGTGTTTTCAATACGAGCCAGTATAAAACACGGATTCCACGGTCGCGATGAATAGCCAAACCCACACCCCTAGACCCCTACGAGAGCGGCAAGCAACCCTACCAATTCTGGAGTTAGGAGACCCGGACTCGACTCCTCGAGTTGGTCTCCCACTGGACTCCAGAACCCGGTTACTTGTGCCCTCCTCCTTGGGTCTACCCTAGTGCAGAAAAGTAAATAATATACAAGAGGTGACAACTTCCGCAACCTGGAAGCGCCCCAATAAAAGAATATTACATACAAGTTTTTACATGAATGAAAATGAAAAACACTCATCTCACATAAAAACCCCCGGCTATTCAAACACGACGATCCAATATAACATATCCAGCAACACATAACATCACATGTCATCAACGTAAGTAAATATGTCCATCCCAATTGTCTTTGACATATAGTAACGAAACCGGCGATATCACATATTACACTTACGGTCACAGAAAAGAAAGTGTAAAACTACAACAGTTGGAATCCGCAACCACCTTAGACATCGCATGCCTGACCAAATGAATTCTTTAGACATCGCATGCCTAACAATTATAAACCCCGCATTTTAGTCTCATTATCGAAAACTCTTTTCAATATCAAGTCGGGCAATTCAACAAGATTCCCGACAAACTGATCGAATGCTCGTCGCAAACTTTAGTAGGCGGCCGCACCCCTGATACCGTCGACGAAGTGCACCAAGGCGGAACACCGCTGCCGCGAGCACCCGAACGGATGCTTTCGGCGACGGGGTTCTCCTGCAGTCACTTGGTCGGGGCTATGGAGTGAGGCTGTCTATTAAGTTTACCGGGCGAGTATCCGCGTACGCTACGTGATTGCGACGGACTTTTGATCACATCAAAATTCCGTAGCAACCGATCAAGTGAGACTAAACTGCTATGTTTATAATATTCATTCAGTTATCTCATAACTACTTGTGAATTCCAATTATTGTATCACATTCCGGATAAATAGAAAATGTTAAACTTTCCGATCGAACAATCGAACACCCAAGTTTTCCCGATATAGATCAACACATGAAACAAGTCTAACAACATTCAGTTCGTGCCTTAGTACCAACGGTCCAGCCGTAGAAGGGTCAAGCCAACGCCTCACATGTAGAACGCCGTACTCCCCCAAACCCTAAGGTTCAAAGGGCAGTTCAAGACGGTCACATAATCGAGTTAAGGTTTGTTGTCTTCTAGAGGGACCATCGCGTTACTTGCACTACTTAGAACATCGTTAAACCACGGAAAAATCCAACACATGGAAATTTCCTGACAGGGGAAAAATTGGGTATTTATATCCGGTCGAACTTTTTAACATATTCTAAAAATTATCCGGAAAGCCACACAGACAAAATTTGATACTCCGATCGAAACACCGAATCCCCAAATCAATCCAAGAAAATTCAACTCTTGAATAACTATTAAAAATTTCCAGAAAATCCAGCATTATTAATTATGAGTTACTGTGTAAAAAATATTTAATAAAGTGTCCGTACCGCCGCGGAACCGCCGCACGAGCCTTGCTCGTGCCGCGGAACCGCGGCAATTTGATGGAGATAGGGTCACGAATTTCACAGTACCTTTTAAATTCACCTGCTGATTTTTCTGCATATTTTTTATGTTGAAAAACTCACTGTTTTCAAAAAAGGACAGAGAGCATGTTAGAAATAGGTTTTCGGGTTCATTCGGACTTCAAACTCCGTCTGGACTTCGCCTAAGGCTCTAGCTAGGCTCTGATACCACTGTAGGGTTCCTAGGCACTCTAAGGTAGTCTCACAAGCCATCGACCATGGCAATTTCAAAAAATCTAGGTGCCGAGAAGCCCGACTACGGATCGTTGGCTAGAAAACTAGGCGAAAAACAATCTAGTTAACAACCTAACTAATGGGATATCGGAAATACAACTTTTGTAGATCTGGTGCTCCACCTCCATAGCTCCGCAACGAAGTCGTCTCCGCTGTCCAAAAGGAATCCGGGCTCTAGAGTCGGCTTCGTCGGAGAAAAAGCGAGCTAGGTCGTCGATGTCCATGCCGAAGATGATCTACGTCGAGGCATCGCTTGATCAAGCTCACAACTTCACCAAGTCATGAAACTTGTGACGTAAACACACTCTACTAATTAGCAAGAGGTAGAGGATGAAGAAATAGGAAGTGGGTAGACTTCAGAAATGGATTTCTCACTCATATCATCAATCCACCATTGATGTAGTCTAGGTTTTTCTTCTTTAGTTGAAGGAAGAAGAAGAAGAAGAAAAGATATGATAAGTTCATTAAAAAAGAAAAGAATAATCCATTCTTATCATAACATAACCCAAGTTAAGTGTAGATAATTGATCAAGGTTAAAGAATGGTTAGGGTTAAGGAGATGAGACAAAAATGGTGACTTAAAGAAAGCTTCATGAAGCTTCATGTTGAAAACAAAACTAGCCACCATTTTTGACTTCTTTTCCTTTTCTCATTTATCTTTTAAATGCAAATGAAAAGATAAATGAATGAATAAAAGAAAACCCTAATCATTTACTTAACCTAGGTTTAATTCATTACACTTAACAAAAAAGATATGCATCATCAAACATGATACAATCAAGTGCACAAAATCATATCGCATATGCAATGCGCACACCCGAGTGAGAAAATCCATTTAAAGTGAACCGATACTAGTTAATGCAAAGTAATATATCAAATATATAATTATGCATTAAATCATTGAATCAACACTTGATTTAACGATCCGGTCATATCGCATATAACCGACTAGTATCATTAGTAACAACTTATCGAATCAACACTTGATCCGATAACCCGGCTATATCGCATATAACCGATCAATGTCACATATCGCGAGAATCGAATACAGTATCACATACTGGTATCATTCTCGGTCCCGCACATATCTCATATGCACTCCTATTTCGTTTCGCTTGAGCCAGGAAACCTCTGTGTAGGACTCTAAAGACTCGTCAATACGCCGGCAGCGGATGATGATCATATCAAACATCCACAAGCCACAAGCGGTCTGCTAAACGTAACGGCCATCCGGGTGTTGAGCGATCTGAAGATCGACGAGCAAGCCCGCTCACAGTCCAGTGAATCCAACCAGTGACACTACCGTACAGTCCGATCTGTTCGTCTGATATGTCGCATATCTCGCCTAGGGGTGGTAAACGTCAGACCCCAATAGCTCGATAAGTCGTGTCGATATGAGGTCTATACAATTCGAGAAACTACTGGTAACACTTACCAGTAAATCTCAGCAACCCTGGTCAGGGATTTCGTGTTATAGCCAATCAAACACAGCGCAACATCAACTCCCTATACCGGGAGAGACGAATCCCCTCCTATCGCTCATTGCCTCCATGTGACTCGGGACTGTACCCAAAACCACCGTTTTGCACGCCCTCTTGGACGTGGTAAGATGGAAATCAAAGCACAGTGGGAACCACACAAGACTCTATGACGATCTCGGGTCAACAGACTACTCTGTACCAGTGTCACCAGAGAACTGCCATCTGACGTGAGGTATAATACCATCTGGGAGTTCTCGGCGAGTCCGTCCAGTGTACCCAGTCGCTACTGAGCACCCGTATATCATCTCTGATGTCAAACACCAATGGATATGGGATCATTCATCGCCCATCTGTATGGGTCGAGAAAGTATACGCTAGTCTACTCTGGTATATCGATGCCCCGTCTCGATACACCCACGACTAGGGACTTTGAAGGATGTACTTATGGACTACCATGTCCCCACTAGTATGATCCGCATCATAGTCCAGGTAGTCAAGTACAGATCCTAAGGGCTTTACCAACATGTAACAGAGAGACAATCAGTATACACGTTAAGGTAAAGTTCAACCAGATAGCATACTATCATGTCGAGCAAGAAAGTCCTCCCTATATATGTCCCAGCATCCACTACAATATACATCCTATGTACAGTAATGGCCTCTAGGGCATACATATAACTAACAAAGAGAGCATGCAAACAGGTGGATTTTGGGTACAGTCCCGAGTCATATGGACGTAATGAGCGATATGAGGGGTTTCGTCTCTTCCGGTATTGAGAGTTGATGTTGCGCTATGCTCGATTAGCTATAACAAGAAGTTCCTAGCCAGGGATGATGATGAGATTTACTGGTAAATGTTATCAGTAGCTTCTCGACCCATTATGAGCCTCACATCGGCATGACTTATTATGTTATTGGGGTCTGACGTTTACCACCCCCAGATTCAATATGCAACATATCAGACGAAGAGATCGGACTGTACGGTAGTGTTACTTACTAGATTCACGGGAGTTTGGACAAGCTTGGTTGTTGATCTTCTGATCGCTCAATACCTGAGTAGCTGTTACGTCCAGCTAGTACAGCTGATAGATTGTGGGTGACTGATATGGTCATTACCTACTGCTGACGTATTGACGAGTCTTTAGAGTCCTACACAGAAGTTTCCTAGCTCAAGCGAAATGAAGTAGGGCACATATGTGATATGTGCGGAACCGAAATTGATACGTGTATGTGATACAGTATTCTAATCTCGCGATATAGGTTATATGTGATATTACCGGATTATTGAATCATGTGTTGATTCAATAATTTGTTATATGTATATTTGATATACATATAAATGATATTAGTCGGTTGTATGTGATATAGCAGGATTATTAAATCAAGTGTTGATTAAATAATTTAATATATTTGATATATTAACTAATATTAGCTCACTTAAGAATTTGTTTTCTACAATTACATGTAAATATATATGAAATATATATGATTGTTTTTATTTTTGTGTCGTGCTAGATAATACATTGGACATGGGTGTATGAGACTCACACCAAACTAAAGATAATTTGGGTGATTAATAATTAAGTGACAAATCAAAATTAGGTGGAAAATGCCATGGCTTATTATGCTTGTGGAAGCATGTAGAAGTCTTGATTTAGTCCACTAATTTTGTTTTACTCTAGATATTTATTAATCCAACCATTATATTTAGCCATGGCTAAGTCTCTACAAATATCAATTGAGATATTTTTTCACCCAAGGATTCGCATTAGTTCATCTTCTTCATCTCCTTCTTTGCTCTCTAGCTTTTGAGCGAGGTGAAAAAGAAAGAAAGAAAATTATTCTAAAGTGATAAAAATTCCTACTTTATTAATCTATACCAAACAAGCAATTTAGTATAGCTTGTTTACTTCACTAATTCCTCAATTAGTGAAGAGGTAGCTTGAGTTAGAAATTTTTCGACGTAGGTCATCTTCGGCCTCGAAGATCCTTAAGCAAGCTCGTTCTTTTCGCCTAGTGGATCCTAAGAAGAGTTCGGGGACCACTACTTAGAGCTAAGGTACTACTACACGGAGGTTTAGAAGTGAAAGACCGGTCTACGAAGGTTGTATTCCTTATTCACTTAGTGTAACGTTTGTTTACATGCTTTATAAAACCCTAATTCTGTAGTTCGATTGTAGGTTTGTGTTCCTTAACATTCTAGATTTTTTAAAATTGCATGCTCGATGCTTGCTAAAACCTAGTGGTCCTGCTAAGAAACTCCAACAGTTTGTATTTCCCAACAGTTTGTACTTCCCAATACCGTGTATCTTATATCACAACCAGAGAAGAAAAAGTTCCTACGAGTACTACGTATGTGTTAATATTTATTCTAATTCAAATGAAAATTTTGTTTTGATAAGTTCAAATTTAAATGATATACTTATATTTTAATGGTTAATGTGGGTGTAGGAGCGGATGGTGGAGCAGGCGGAAGTATCGGGGATCGATTTTAGTGGATAGACCGGTCCGATGCTACTGAACCCAGTCCTAAATACCCATACAGAGGGCACCACAGAGATTGGGAGAGAGGCCGGGGACTGGGTCTTAGTAGGGCCCATATGAGGCCGGTCTCCACTACGGCAGTTACTTCCCCTACTCCCCATGAGCGATGTCTGGAGCATGATGTTGCCGTCTTGAAGACCACCATCGAGAAGTTGATGGAGATGTTGATACGTATATTACTTCATAGTAAAATATTATATCATATTATAGATAGTAAGATATGCAATATTAGTAGACTGAGCTTATTTGGTTGTAAACTTATCTTTGATTATTCATACATAAACAAAACTATATAATTAAAATAAACTACGGTTTTCCAAACTAGATATCCAAACTAGGCCTAAGTCCCTAAGTATTTTTAGATTGGGGTTTCGCAATAATCTGATAATGATATGAATTCGACTAAAATCTAATACGCTGTTCTTACTCGTTTATTACACACAAAATTTTACAGATTCGGCAGGCTATTTCGGCTGCGGCTCCATATGCATCTACCTCGACTGCGGCTCCGCAAACCACTAGCTCGACTGCGGTTGCACAGATCACTCCTACAGTTCCACAACCCGCTCAGACTCTCGCACTGTCCGCTCTTTCATTAGTCGAGTTTTTGACGACTCAGGGTTGCATCGAGGAGAAGAAGCGACAGATTACGGCGATTATCAGATGTGGTGGAGCTGGACCGAGTTAAGGTAGCTTTATTTATATTTTTGAGGATGTATGTACTTATCTGATATATATTTTCTATATTTTGGACGATATTGGTGGTTGTTTTCTTGTCCACGATGAGTTAGATTGATATCGTATTCTGTTTGTTTATTTCTTTTATATATTATGCGTGAGATATTGATTATGAATATTTATGTATTTGGTTATATGATTTATATATTATTGTGCACAGGGCGGAAAAAAAATGGGAAGAACCATTTTAAAAAAAAACCCTAATATAATGTCGCTACAGATTAATCCGTAGGTGCAATAGTTTCACCTACGGATTAATCTGTAGGGACGAGATTTGCCCTTACACATTTCTTCGTAGGGACAAATTTTCATAATATCTGATATTTTGTCTCTATGGACACAGTAATTTTCCACTACGAATTAATCTGTAGGGGCATTTATCAGGCCCTACGCATACATCCGTAGGTACAACTATTTTATTTTGTAAACCAATAAATTAAATAAAAATTATGTCCCTACGGAATAATCCGTAGAGATAAATGTCCCTACCGAGTAAGGCGTAGGGTCAATTATTACTCCGTAGGGGTATATTCAGAACACAGACTTATACCTACGCCCTTTGGGCCTACGGAGAAATTTTATGTCCTTACGGATATATCCGTAGAGCCAGTGGTTTGCCTCTACGGTTAAGTTTTTAGGGGCAAGCGATTACTGTTGCAGTAAAATGAGTTCAAGGTACTACTATAAGGAGCTATTGAAGTGAAGGACTTGGTTACAAACGTTGTAGATTCTCTTCACATAGTTTAGATCTCTTATTTGCTATCTTTGTAACCCTAATTTTTTTATATGATCTTGATAGAAGACTTAGCCATCTAGAAATTTTAAAATTTTATACTTGATGTTCTTAAAACACTAATAGATGTGTTAGGATCCACTTTCAGTAGGGACAAACTTTATTCCTACGGTGACCTTCGTTAGGATAAAGCATAAAAAAGAATCTGATACTATGTCCCTACAGTGGAAACCGTAGGGCTAAGCGTGTTCAATATTAAATTTTATATTTTTTAAAAATTGTATAAATTGATGCCCCTACGTTGGAAACCATAGGGGCAATGACCCCCTACAAGTTTCGTGGTAAGGGAAAATTTATAATCGTAGTGACATTTATCAGCCCCTGCGGTTTTTGCCCATACGGAACATAATTTTTCCTCTATGGTGGACATCTTAGGGACAATGCTTTGCCCATACGATTGAATCTGTAGGAGTAAGTTGTAAGAAATCTCCTTGTAGGGGTGGATAAGTGCGATACGAGCGGTAAACTCTCATTGGCATCTTCACATTTATTGGCATGAAAAAATTCATTTCATTTATTTACTTGCTGTATCCTAGGAATGCATGCAGTAGAATTGTAACAGAAGCAGAAGCCAATTTGGCTGGTTTCTAACCTTGAAGTTTGTGCTGTTGCACAATTCAATTCACTTTTAAGCTTGTAATAAAACATTGTATTGCTCATAATTGTCAGCAATAGTAATGATAGTAAAAAGCTACCATATAGGTCCTGTTGAGGCTTATCACCAAACCCTATATTAGCTAGTAGAGTAACTCTATATAGGAGTAATAGGGAAATGCATTTGATCCTTTAATTCAAGGGAATTTAAAAAAAGACCTTTACATCTTGTAAATTAACTCACTTCCCTTTTTGTGCGGACACATGTTTAACTTTGGTCTATGGCTCCTTGGACAAAGTGGAGTGCATTATGAAATTTCTCTTACTACATTATACATTACATTGCTATTGATTCCTTCTTCTAAATTTATTTCTTGACTTTGCTTGTCTTGAATTGGGAGAAAAAGGTGGGTGGGGATGGGGCCTTGAAGGAGGAAAATGGTCCCAAGAAGATCCTCGGATGTTGATATGACAGCCATAGATGCAGTGGTGCCCCATTCGACCTTTTCTCGCTTTATATCATTAATTAGGGTGTTTAAGTTTATGTTGCCACTAAATTGTCACAAAAGATCTATAGGCATGAGACGCTAGTGAGGCTTCCTCTACTTTTGTGTTAAGGAATTGGATGAAGTTAAAGGGCAATTGATGTATACATGTGACCCGAGAAAGGATGCACTACTACAATAAAGGGTTGTTCCTACAGATATAGGATTCCGTAGGGGCAACATTTTATTCATCTACAGATTAATCCGTAGGTCCATCGGTTTGTCCCTGCGGTGCCTTACGAATTAATTAAAAAATATTAAAATGTAATTTTTTATTTGGACATACGGAGCGGCAAAAGAAAACCCTACGGATTAATCCGTAGGGGCAACAAAGTGTTATTTATATAAAAAAATAAAGCTTAGTAATTTCCTCACTGTCCTCAAAATATTCACAACTCCCGCGCGATCGACTTTCTCGTCGACGGTAGAATTCTCGTCGCCACCGAGAGTAGAATCCTTCCTCATCGACAGTAGAAACCTTGTCCCAACCTCCGTGGACCACAGTCTCACCGCGAGTCGAGCTCTTTTCCGCCACCTGTGTCTCGTCGACAGTAGAATCCGCGTCGAGCTCTTTCCCGCCGGCAAAACTACTACTGAGGTGAGTTAATTTCAATTTTGAACTTATAATTATGCTTTTTTTATGTTGTTGATTTTAGGGTAAGGGTTAGGATTATAGGTAAAGCTGGGTTAATTGGGGTTAATTAAGGTTAGGGTTAATTAGTTGTTAGGAATATGTATGTCCTAGAGGCCATTATTGATGATATAGTGGATGCTTAGACATATATATTGAGGAATTTCTTTCTCGACATGATAGTATGCTATCAGGTTACTTTTATCATAACATGTAGACTGGTATTTATACTGTCTGTCTCTTACATATTGGTAAAGGCCTTAGGATATGTACTTGACTATCAGGATTATAATGAGATCAAACTAGTTGGGCCAGGGTGGTCCAAAAGTACATCTTTTAATCAGTTCGTAATCGAGAGAATATCGAGACTAGGGCATCGATATTCCACGGTAGACTAGTGTGTACGTATCTTGTCCTTTAGAGGGCATTGGTTGATCACACAACCATTGGTGTGTGACATCAAAGATTGTACACTGGTGCTCATTGGAGAATGGGTACACCAAACAGGACTCGCCGAAAACTCCTATGTTGTAGTATACCTATCATTAGATAGTAGTCCTCTGAGGACACTGGTACAGCTTAGTCTGTAGACCCGAGATCGTCATAGAGTCTTGTACGGCTCCCACTGTGCTTTGATTTCCTCCTTACCACGCTCAAAGGTGACGTGCAAATAGGTGCATTTTGGGTACAGTCCCGAGTCGCATGGAGGCAATGAGCGATAGGAGGGTTTTGTCTCTCCCGGTATTGGGGGTTGATGTTACGCGATGCTCGATTGGTTATAACTGGAAGTCCCTGGTTAGGGCTGCTTATGAGATTTACTAATAAGTGTTATCAGTAGTTTCTCAATCTGTTATAGACCAGACATCGGCATGACTTATGACGTTACTACGGTCTGACGTTTATCACCCCTAGACATGATATGTGACATATCAGACGAAGAGACCGGACTGTTCGGTAGTGTTACTGATAGGTTTCATGGAGACTATGGATAAGCTTGCTTGTTGATCTTCATATTGCTCAATACCCAGGTAGCCATTACGCCCAGCTAGTACGGCTGACGGCTTGTTGGTGACTGATGTGATCATAACCTACTGCTAGCGTATTAACGAGTTTTTAGAGTCCCACACAGAAGTTCTCTAGTTCAAGCGGAACGAAGTAGGACACATATATAATATGTATGTGGGCCTGATTAAATACGTGTATGTGACACTGTATTGTAATCTGGCAGTTATCGGTTATCTATTCGGTTATATGTGATATAACCAGATTGTCGAATCAAGTGTTGATTTGATAATGTGATATTCAGATAAATGATATTAGTCGGTCATGTATATATAACTGGGTTATTAAATCAAGTATTGATTTAATAATGTGATATATATTATATTTGATATAATTATATCTTAACTAATATCATTAGCTCACTAAATATTTTCTCATATGTATTTATATATATATATGTGTGTGTGTGTGTGTGTGTGTGTGTGTGTAGCACGGCATGATTTCTATTTTTGAGAAAAATAGAAATGAGGTGGAAAATGAGAGCATAGTTGCAAGCATGGGATTTATATTTGTTTATTCATCTTAACTCATTTTTCAAGTATGGTTTGTAGTGTTAGCTTAGCACCATATGAAGGTTTTGGCAAGCATCAATCATGCTACTTTAAAATTTTTAGGGTGCTAAACAAATCCTAACCAAGATCTTAACTAGTGATTTAGGATTGAACAAGATATGTAAACACTTTACATCTATGTGAACAAGGAATACAATCTTTGTAGACTGGTCCTTCACTTCAATAGCTCCGTGTAGAAGTCCCTTCGCTGCGATCCGATCGTCCAGACTTTAGAGAGGCTCCCATGAAAAAACGAACAAGCTTGCTTCGAAGTCTCCGAAGCCGAAAATGATCTACGTCGAGGAGACACTAGCTCTTGCTATTTCTTCACTAATTAATTGTGTTGATTAGTGAAGCAAACAGCCTAAACTAAATGGCTAATAGTATAGGATGATGAAGTAGGAAGTGGGCTCACTTTAGATATATTTTACTCACAAGTTTCCATCACTTTTTAGAAAGCTAGCAAGCTTTTCTCACTTGATGAAGAAGAAGAAGATGAATGAACTCATTAGGTTAGAAATGCAACCATGGGTAAGTATATCATATATCTAACCGTTGTAGAGAGTTAACAATTGTATATGCTTAATGGTTGAGTTGATAAATATCTTAAAGAAAACAAAAGAGCTGACTAAGTTAATGGTTATCTTAAAGCTTCTCCAAGCTTCCAACCATCAAAATATCTCCACAAATTTGCAATCACTTAAGAATAAATATTAACCCTACCATTAACTCTATCATGGTGTTAGTCTCATACATGTTGCATATGTAACCTGGTATGACATAACAATATATATCTGATATATAGTTTGTGCAAAAAGAAAACAATACATATAACATATATCACATATATAACAATGTATCATTAAGTGAGAAAAGAAATCTTAAGTGAGCTAATATTAGTTAATGTAATTTAATATATCAAATATATAATTATGCATTAAATTATTAAATCAACTCTTGATTTAATAATCTGGCTATAATACATATAACCGACTAATATCTAATGAGTCAACTTATCGAATTAACACTTGATCCGATAAACCGGCTATAACACATATACCCGACCGATATCACATATCGCGAGAATAGAGTACGGTATCACATACTCGTATTAATCTCGGTCCTGTACATATCACATTTATGCTCCTACTCCGTTTCGCATGAACCAGGAAAGCTCTGTGTAGACTCTAAAGACTCGTCAATACGCCGGCAGTAGGTGATGATCATATCAAACACCCCCAAGACCCAAGCGGTCTACTAAACGTAACGGCCACCTGGGTATTGAGCGATCAAAAGATCAACAAGAAAGCCTGCTATAACTCCTGCGAATCCAATCAGTAACACTACCGTACAGTCCGGTCTCTTCGTCTGATATGTCGCATATCAATAGCCGGGGGGTAGTATAACATCAGACAGCAATAGCCTGATAAGTCATGCCGATGCAAGGTCCATAATGTTTCGAGAAACTACTGATAACACTTACTAGTAGATCTCCACAACCCTGGCCAGGGATTTCCTGTTATGGACAATCGAGCATAGCGCAACATCAACTCCCAATTCCGGGAAAGACGAAACCCCTCCTATCGCTCATTGCCTCCATATGACTCAGGACTGTACCCAAAAGCCACCTTTTTGCACGATATCTTGACCGTGGTATAGTGGAAATCAAAGCACAGTGGGAATCACACAAGACACTATGACGATCTTGGGTCTACAGACTAACCTATACCAGTGTCACCAGAGAACCGCTATCTAACGATAGGTATAATACCATCTAGGAGTTCTTGGCGAGTTCGTCCAGTATACCCAGTCTCCCCTGAGCACCCGTATACCTTCTTTGATGTCAAACACCAATGGATATGGGATCATCCATCGCCCATCATATAGGTCAAGAAGCGCATACGCTAGTCTGCTCGGGAGTACCGATGCCCTGTCTCGATACTCCCATGACTAGGAATATTTGAAGGATGTACTATCGAATACCCAGTCTCCAATAGTATGATCTACATCATAGTCCTGGTAGTCAAGTACTCATCCTAAGGGCTTTATCAACATGTGATCACAAAACAGTATTTGTTTACATGTTAAGATAAAGTGCAACCAGATAGCATACTATCATGTCGAGCAAGAAAGTCCTTCCTATATATGTCCAAGCATCTACTACAATATACATCGCATGTACAGTAATGGCCTCTGGGGCATATATATAACTAACAATCTCCCATTTGCACTAAGGCCATCTGTTGTAGTATCCAATACCCAACAATATAGCAGAGGTTGTAGTATCAAATACTCAACCGTTGTAGAGAAGTATCTCTAGGGGTATGGCCTTTGTGAGTGGATCCGCTATGTCATCTTTCTTGTCAACTCTCATAACCTCGATCCCTTGGAGATCAACCATCACACTGATCAGGTCATACTAGCATCAGAATATGTCTGGAACGCTGATGGGACCTGCGTTCCTAGGCATAAGCTACAACTCCATTATTTTCACAATAACAGTTATTGGACGCTCAATGGTAAGAACCTTGTTCATCTTGTTCATCTTATGAACAAGAAATGTCCAGACAACCACTTTGGTAATATCGTTGGAAGCAATGTGTTCAGCCTTTATCGACTAGTATGTCACGGTATCTAGCTTGGAACTCTTCCAACATACCGTTCCTATACTGAGGGTAAAGACAATGCCTGTGACCGACTCTCAGTCGAACTTATCATTCTGGAAGCTAGAACCAAGAACTTTCTTTTAGTGCTTCTCAAATACTTAAGAATGTCCTCCACAGCTTTCTAGTGATTCTCCCACGATCCGATTGATTCCTGATCACTACATCTAGTGGGTCATCTATATCTTGTCTGGTACATAATATCGCATACTCTGATAAAGCCTACTACCGAAGTATAGGGTATCACTTGCATGCCAGCTCTCTCCAAATCAGTATTGGAGAGAGTGATCCATGAGTAAGCGGACGAACCGCCATGCTTAGAATCTTCCATATTAAACCTCTTTAGTATGGTGTTTATGTACCTGAATTTGGGACACTCCCAATATCAACTTAGATCTATCTCATAGATCATAATCCATAAGATGCAGTAGGTATCATCCAGATCTTTCTTTGAGAATCCTCGTGATAAGAGGAGCTTTGACAGAGTGTAGAATAGGAAACCATTTCCTATCAAGAGTATGTCATTTATGTACAATACGTGGAAGACAACCTTACTCTCTACAACCTTTTTGTATATACAAGGTTCATCTGCAATTTTGATAAAGTCAAACTCATTGACTATCATATCAAAACAGACATTCCAACTTCCTGAACCCGGTTTGGGCCATCATCTCATGATGCAATCCTCGCTCCCACTGTCACCGAGAAGACTGTGATATCTCTCAAGTGGATGAGGGACCCTACCAGATTCGCGGAGAGGCTGAGGTTTGTTGGAGACTATTGAATCCTTTGGTTTCACCAAATTATCAGCTGTTAGTTTGTCTAGCTGGAACTCCTTCCAGTTCTACCTCATGACCACTTAATTTCATCACAAGAAATTCCTTTTCTAAAAAGGTGGCATGCTGAGAAACAAAACACCTTTTGCTCCTCAGTTAGGTAGAAGATATTCCCTTACTAATGTTTGGGATATCTCGACAAACTCACACAACAGACCTTGCCTCGAGCTTTTCCGGATTTTTGCTTTTCAGCATAGGCCGGACAACCCCATATCTTAACTCGTTTTAAGACATGGTCTTTTCCCATATCATATCTCATATGTAGTGGTAGGCCCTGATTTGGATGGAACCCCATTCAATAGGTATGCAGTTTCTTAAGCGCATAGCACCAAAAGAAAACAGGTAACTCAGCAGTAGTCTTCATAGAGTGCACCATATCTCACAGAGTGTGATACCTCCGCCCCGATACACCGTTGTGCTGTGGTGTATACGAAAGAGTAAGCTGACAGAGAATCACATTCTCCTTTTAGAAACTCCAGGAACTACATAAATAAGTATTCGCCTCCTCGATTACATTGTACGACTTTAATACTTTTACCCGTTTGGTTCTCAAAAGAACCAATCTTGGCATTTGTAGACATGGGACCATATACATCATCATGCATCTGTCCCAAGAGTTCAGTAACTCTTTCTCTGTTTCCAGTAAACGGAGTATTGGTCATTTTATCTTTGAGACAAGACTAGCAAGTAGCATAAGATGAAAATTCGAACAGATTCTCATATTCATCTTTATGTAACTTAGCTGGTCATGTCGCATTGATATGACCTAATCCATAAAGCTACAAGAAGAATTCGTTCATTTCTGAACTACTCCTCTTGTGTGTGTTCTAGATACTTTGAACTATGGTTTGATTTAGAACGTATATGCTATTATATAGCGTGCCTGATCGAATCAACTCTTGATTCAGGAAAATGTTCACAACATTATCCTCCAATATAGAATTATATCCTTCTTTAACTCAGTAAAGAACATGATATAATGTTGCATATCAGGTTCGGTATTTAATAACATTTGTTCAGAATCAATGTATTGATACAATGTGATATCTGCCAACTTATTTGGCTGCAACAATTGTACCATTCTCTAACACTTAGAGACATATCACCCATTCTCAGTTCTCTGTAATAAGGACACCCGAAGAATATGCATCAACATGTACTTTCTTCGAATTGGGCAGCATGGGAATCCAGATATTTCCCTATTTCCTGCTCGGACTTATAACAGTTATAAAATAAAGTGGAACCAACGTTCCCTAGCTCAGTATAATAAGCAGGTTCGGTCAATACATCCATATTATTATCTTGATTAAGGCGTGACATGGTCGCTACCATGATAGAGAGAGAAGAAAACACTCAACGTGCGTTCTTGCAAGATTAGATTTGTTATTATTTTATCTAATCAGGATGGCTCCCACTGTTTTAGTCAAATCTTCCTTCAAACCCTAAAAGGTAAGACTAGACGGGATTAATTACACCCTACAGGTTCGCCAAATTTTCAGCCAGGCTAGTGTCGGTACATTGAGGGAGATTCTTCGTGCTTTCGCACGGACCTAATTAAAATAAATCTCGTTTTCCTAGAGGCATAACTCCGTTAACACCTTTCTTGACACCTACTTGATCGGTTATTTGTCCTGTGTAAAATTCTCCCAGGAGTAACTCTTTCTCGCAGTGGGTAACGGGATCCAAGTATCACAAATGAGGTATGCAATCTCATTGCAAATTTCAACACTTGAAATTCCCGATAATGCTTTTTCCCTCTAACGTGCTATGACCTTGATGTAGGCCAACAAACCATAGTCCGCTAGACAAGTTCAACCCGTCATTTCCTGATTGAATTAAACCCACCCGTACGACCCTTGACGTAGGCAAAAAAAGTCATACGAGTACCCTAATCCAACCACATCTTATGTTGCAGATAAGCACTAGTTAACAACCGCACACTACGCCTTGACGCTGACCAACAAACGCAGCACGAATACGAAGTAGCACTTATCTGAAATGACAGAGGGCTACGACAGGTTTTTATGAAAACCTTTTGTCGTAACGAACTTGATATCGTTGTAGAAACAAGTGATTTTGAAAAAGAGTGTTTTTGAGGCTTTTCTAGTTTCGCTAAAGAGGCCACTCACGGTGAAAGGATCTCGGCTCTTTCCTCATTGAATAAGGTGCAGGATATTTCATAAATACCGCTGTGTAGAGCAATAACTATAGAAGTAATTAAAAACTAAACCGTGAGTTTGTAGCATTTGCCACTTTTGCTAAAGAGGTCACTCCCAGTGAAGAGATCTCGGCTCTTCTCTCATCGAATAAGGTATAGGGTATATCACATATACCACTATGCAAAGCAAAAACTATAGCTACCCTTTTTGAAAATTTGATTCTACAACATCTTTTAGGTTTCTTTTCTTTTCATTAATCTCATTAACGAAATCCCATCAGTTATGCTTCCTAAGCATCACATAAGAAACGAAAGCAGCAATATTTATTATATCTTATATATACAATATAGGCATTCGTCTCATGCATATAAAATGATCATATCACAGAATATCAGCAGCAGAAGAATCATATATGAAATATTGGATATACTAGAAATTCCGTATTTTATTTAATCCAATAAAAACACGGATTCCGCGGTCGTGATGAATAGCCAAACCCACTTCCCTAGACCCCTACGAGAGCGGCAAGCAACCCTACCAATTCTAGAGTTAGGAGACCCAGTCTCGACTCCTCAAGATGGTCTCCCACTGTACCCTAGAACCCGGTTGCTTGTGCTCCCAGCCTTGGGTCTATCTTAATGTGGAAAAGTAAATAATATACAATGGTGACATCATCTTCAACTCGGAAGTGCCCCAATAAAAGAATATTACATACAAGCTTTTACATGAATGAAAATGAAAAACTCTCATCTCACATAAAAACCCCGGCTATTCAAAACACGACGATCCAATATAACATATCACAGCAACACATAACATCACATATCATCAACGTAAGTAAATAAGCGTATCCCAGTTGTCGTTGGCATATAGCACCGAAACCGGCGATATACCACATATTACACTTAAGGTCACAGCAAAAAATGAAAAACTACAACATTTAGAATCCACAAACACTTTAGACATCTTAAATCCGAAATATCACATACTTTACATTTCATTCCTAACAATATGAATTCCATGTATTGTATCACATTCCAGATAAATAGACAATGTTAAACTTTCCGATCGAATAAACGAACACCCAAGATTTCCCAAATAGCTCAACACTTGAGCGGAGTTCAAAAATCCCAGAACATGTCATAGCCGCTATAAACCAGCCGTAGAAGGGTCAAACCATCGCCTCACATGTGGCAACACTAAACTACCACAAACCATATAGTTCAATTACGGTTTTGACGATCACATAATCGAGTTAAGGTTACGTTCTTCTAGAGGGTCCACAGATTCGCTTGCATGATCTTCTGAAAGTTTTAAACTCAGGAAAAATCCAACACTTAAAAGTTTTCCGACAGGGGAAAAAGTGAGTTATTAATATTTGTTCAAACCTTTTAACATGTTCTAAATTACCCGAAAAAACTTAAACGAAATTAAACTTTACGATCAAATCAACGAGTTCCAAATATTTCCCTGAAAGCTCAACAGATGAGTACAATTAAAAATTCCCAAAAGCATGAAAAAATACCTAAGAGTAAACCCCTGAAGTATTAGCCCCTAACCCCCAAAGTTGGCCGCGGAACCGCCGCCAAACTCATGATTTGGCCGCGGTTCCCCGGTCCCTTGAGTGAGTTATGGATTCGTACTTCACAGTAATCCTTAGAATTACCTTCATGATTTTTTGAGTATTTTTAACATGAAAAATTTCAACTTTTGAAAAAATTTCCAGAAAGTGGGATTTTTCGGGGTTTCGGAGTTCGATCGGACTTTAAACTTCGCCTACCCGACGTCTAATGTTCTAGCTTGGCTCTGAAACCTCTGTAGTGTTAGCTTAGCACCATATGAAGGTTTTGGCAAGCATCAATCATGCTACTTTAAAATTTTTGTGGTGCTAAACAAACCCTAACCAAAATCTTAACTAGAGACTTAGGGTTAAACAAGATATGTAAACACTTTACATCTAAGCGAACAAGGAATACAACCTTTATAGACCGGTCCTTCACTTCAATAGCTCAATGTAGAAGTCCGTTCGCTGCGATCACGATCGTCCAGACTCTAGAGAGGCTCCCATGAAGAAACGAACAGGCTTGCTTCGAAGTCTTCGAGGCCGAAGATGATCTACGTCGAGGAGACACTAGCTCTTGCTATCTTTTTACTAATTGTGTAGATTAGTGAAGCAAACACCCTAAACTAAATGGCTAATATTATAGGATGATGAAGTAGGAAGTGGGCTCACTTTTGATATATTTTCCTCACAAGTTTCCATCACTTTTTAAAAATCTAGCAAGCTTTTCTCACTTGATAATGAAGAAGAAGATGAATGAACTCATGAGGTTAGAAATGCAACCATAGGTGAGTATATCATATATCTAACCCTTGTAGAGAGTTAAACATTGTGTATAGTTAATGGTTGTGTTGATAAATATTTTAAGGAAAATAAATGAATGGACTAAGTCAATGGTTATCTTAAAGCTTCTCCAAGCTTCCAACCATCAAAATATCTCCACTAATGTGTAATCACTTAAGAATAAATATTAACCCTAATATTAACCCTAACATGGTGTTAGTCTCATACAAGTTGCATATGTAACCTAGCTTGACACAACAATATATATCATATATATATTTTGTGCAAAAAGAAAACAATACATATAACATATATATCAATGTATCATTAAGTGAGAAAAGAAATCTTAAGTGAGCTAATATTAGTTAATATAATTTAATATATCAAATATATAATTATACATTAAATTATTAAATCAATTATTGATTTAATAATCCGGCTATGATACATATAACCGACTAATATCTAATGAATCAAAACTTGATCCGATAAACCGGATAGAACACATATACCCGACCGATATCACAGATCGCGAGAATAGAATACGGTATCACATACTTGTATTAATCTCGGTCCTGCACATATCACATATGTTCTCCTACTCCGTTTCGTATGAATCAGGAAACCTCTGTGTAGGACTCTAAAGACTCGTCAATAAGCCGGCAGTAGGTGATTATCATATAAAACACCCATAAGCCGAAAGCGGTCTGCTAAACATAACGGCCACCCGAGTATTGACCGATCAGAAGATTAACAAGCAAGCCTGCTATAACTCCTGCGAATCCAATCAGTAACACTACCATACAGTCCGGTCTCTTCGTCTGATATGTCGCATATCAATAGCCTGGGGTTGTATATGTCAGACCCCAATAGCCTGATAAATCATGTCGATGCAAAGTCCATAAAATTTCGAGAAACTACTGATAACACTTACCAGTAGATCTCTACAACCCTGACCAGGCATTTTGTAACATTTCGAAATAATAAAAATATTATTTTTAGGGAATATTTATAATTTAATATTATTTTATTGAATATTTTAATAATTCGGTATAATTAAATGCAATTAAATGGGGAAAATTATGGAAAATTGTAAAATAGGGTAAATTAGAGAATTATGCCATTTCTAAGTTTAATTGTTTAGTTATATGCTAAATTAGTGCAAATCGCGATTAATAATCGCTAATCGGTTTTTAGCAATTTGTGCAAAACATGCACATATCATTCTTTTTCACACTTGTGCATTTTCTTGCCATGGTTCACTTTGGGTTTACTATTTTGAGTGAGAAGGAATTTAGAGAAAAGAAAAGAAATGGAAAAAGGGCTTATATTAAAGAATTTAGTAGTTGGTGAGAGAGAGAGAGGTATGGGCTTCTTTGACTAAAGACTTAGCCATTTCCTCTTCAACCTTCACTCATTTTTCCCCCTCTTCTTCTTGTTGCTGCTGCTGCTCCTGCTCCTCACCTCCCTCCCCTCTTCAACTCCTCAAATCACCTCTAAAACAACTCCAAAACCCCACTCTCATTTCATTAAAAGTGTGCACAAGCTCAAGATCTACACATTGGACTAAAGAAGTAAGGATTTTGGCCACTAGAGGCAACTCAAGAAAATTCTTGAGTTGCCAAATGAGGTATTTTCTGGATCATTAACTTAGTTTTAGCATTTCCTTTACCCCCATGTTTAGATTGAACCGATTTTGTGTGATATTGTGGAGTTAAGGAAAACCTAGTTAAGCTTTGAGGATATTATGGGTTGTGATGTGAAATTGAGTTCAGTAGAGGCTACACCAACACCCTAGTGCATGAATTGAGACCCTAACCTGAGAGTTGAAACCCGAAATACGGATTTAGAAACCGATATTGGAAAATTTGTAGAATCTGTGAAGGGTATATTGAATCTGCTATCACCCGAGACATCCTAAATTAAAATTGATTGGACAGTGACATGTGCAGGCATCCAGGAAGCTACCACCAGAACCCTAGCCCCTACCTCCTATTCCCGGCCGCAGATTTATCCATTCTGGCCGCAATTTGCGTCCAGAACATGGTGGATTTGCCTCGTTTTGGTTTTGGTGTTCCCTTATCTGTAGATTAGGCCCATGGTATGTATAGATCTGTCTAGTTTGACCTTGGGTGAAATATGGAGCCTATTTCCATAGTTGCTGTTTTGGATTCGTGTTTCCGTATTCCGTATTTTTAGTTCTGATTTGTGTATTGTGTTTTACCTCGACTATTTGGCGTTTATACGACGATATCGAGGATTTGTTGATGGTTTTGAAGGCGTGCCCATAGGTTCTAACCTATAGGCCCCTTATCGTATCGTTTTAGGTTTCATGTGCCGTGTTAGCTTGGATTTGGTTTTAATACACATATACGATACTTTGATGTGTAGGTACCCCATGAAGACTTCGGGACGACAAGTAAAGCGCGTGGAGACATCGACAAATAAAGACGCAAGGTGAGTAGATTATATCTACTGGGGGAAGTCGGGTGGATGGCGTATAGCACCCCCGCAGTCCATAGCTGGTATACTATATATTATGCTTGATAGTACTGTGTGTCTTGGATGTTGTGCTAGGTGTAGTATGGATAGCTTAGCGTTAGAAGTAAACTAGTATAGCTCATAGTCGCGAACCCTAGAATAGGTTTACACCCACACGCACACCCTTGCATATTCACTATACTTACACGGTGTTGATGATGATATTGGATGACTTTGGAGATGAGTCGATGATATTGGGCTTTGTGCCGCGAGATCGGTGATGTGATATGATTCGTATTTGGGATACGACATGTGATTCTTGCGGGCTTGGGATGTGTGTTTACCCCCGCATTCATACTTTGTAGATGGTATCAGTTGTACTGGACTTAGATCAGTACCCCAGAGTATGTGAGACGATGATAGTGATACCTGATATTTGTTGAGAGGAATAAGGTATTGACCGTACCCAGTTAATGGGATGTCGTACGACGACTTACCGTACGAGCCTATATTGATGATTGATCCGCACTCATGACATGAGGATGGGCATATAATATACTGTATCGTACGCGATACTATTGAGGCGGGATCATCGACTATTATATATATATATCGACTCAGACTTAGGTGGTCTCCTTACCCCTCCTGATTGACTTGATACTTAGATCTGTAGTTTGCATAGTAGATGTTAGACTAGACCCGAGTCATTCTTATTTCAAATGGCATAACTGCATGACATATACATATGGGTGTAGATTCTTTACTGTTACGTTGATTATTCAATTTCCGCATATTCCTGTTATTCACATTGCTTTGCATATGTTTACTGCTATATTATTATCATGTTGTTAGGATACTAGCACCATTATCGATGATGCGTATGTTCCACGTACACTTGCTTGCCGGCTCACACACTTCTTCATCGATAATTGCCATGTCACTACACAGTAGCATTATTGCATCAGGATATGACCTTGTATATGCATACTATTATTTCCATGTTGCATGATATACTGTTATACTTACATTTCATTTAGATGACACATACCCATACTTGTACACATATATTGATATCTTCATACTTGCTTAGATTACGCATTGAGATATGTTGTTTCCATGTTAATTCTGGATTTGGGAAACCGTGGATATTTCAAAGAGAATAGTTAATTGTTTAAAAACCCGGTTTCCCTTGATATGATATTTCGGTGCGTCCACTATGTGTTTTCTCGGTGCTAAAGTGATATATGTGAACCCGAATCGAGGAGTTGGATGAGGCCGATTACGGGTACATGGTGGACCCGGTATGGTACCCCGGGGCGAGAACGGTTTCGCTGTGTAGTAGATGGTGAGCCTGGTAGAGGGACTACTACCTACCGGTGATTGGTTGGACCTGGAGGTTATCCAGAGGATACTAACCAGAGTCGATAGATGCATATGGGCGTACTGCCGGGGTCGAGGGCCGATTCAGCAGACATAGCCCGTGGGCTGATCCGGACTTACGGAGCCCGATAAATGAGGATTTACGTGTCGTTGCTAGGCACGGGTTTCATGATGTTTTCCATGATTTGATTATATCCTCACATTTACATGCATGATGCTTATTGTCATTGGGTGACGGGTGGACGGGTTCCACGTTTATACAGACATTGATTACATACAGACCTTGACTACATTGATCATATTTCATTTATATATATAACAGGGTACGAGGGTGCTGTTATATATACCCTTACACCAATATTAGTGGAATGGGACGCTAATATATGTGTATTGATATCCATTTGATGCTTCATCATGTTTACTTCATGCAGACATACCTTACATTTATGACATGTTATTATCTGAGGCACTAGCACGAGTACTTGGCACTACCTACATGATTAGATGTTATACTGCCACATTTTCATGCTTCAGACTTACTCTTGAGGGTTATATTATATACTGATTGTTTTGACTTAGGATTATGTCTTGCATTCGATTTCTGCTTGTAGATATTCTCTATTCACGAGTTGGCAACTCACCTCCGTTGTGCCACAGTTCTTGCAGGGCTTGCCGTACATGTTCCATAGCGGCACTTCTGGCACACTGCTTTCTTTTGCGGGTGATTTGCTTGGTAGGTGGGTTCTTTGTATCAGAACCGCCGTTGTACATGTATTATTCATTGTATCTAGAAATTCCATCAACCAAAACTTATGTATTGTTTCAGACTCAGACACTAGTGATGTATTATTTCGACATTAGAGTCGCGCTTAGTAGTGTTGCAGTTTTCATGCTTATCTAGGTTTCTTTGAATTTGATCCTCGCCTTTCGGCGTTGTATAGTATTTTGCTTGTTGTTTATTTATCCTTAAGATGGTTTTAGATTTCTGGGCTTTTGGCTTACTTGGATCAGATGGAGTCCTATAGACTTCATATGGTTCAAGGGCCAGTCACGTGCTCTTTCGGGACGTGACAAAGTTAGTATCAGAGCGCTAGGTTGACCTTGGTTCGAGTCTAAGTTTGACTATGTGGAGCCTAGGGCGTCTATATATGTACGGAACTTAGGCTTGACCTTACGGATCTTAGACTTAGTCGAGGGGGTATTAGACCCGAACTTTCGTCGCGTAGGACGACCCTTGGTTGATGGAATAGGTAACTAAAGTAGAGTGACGTACCGTGGGTATGTTCCGCGGCATACTTACGACACGCCACTCCGCTTAAGGAACCTTAGGATGTACATATTTTTGAGATCAGTGATTCTCTTCATATCCATGATTATACATCTATTTGAGATCCTCGATACTATTAGTTTCATGATCATACCTTCATTGATGCTGTTCTTTCTTATGATCATGTATCCACTCTGGATCTGCTGTTCTCTTTCTTGCCATTGATCTGCTCTCTTCGATACTCGATTGAGGTTCCTGTCGCCATGTTTTAGCGCAGTTTGGGGCTGCTGCTAGGGTTACGGTCGGTGCGAGCTCGTCTGGTACGAGGGCCGACCATTGTGTTTTCTGGTGACATGGGAACGTCTCGAGTTAGTATTGGTGACTGTGACCTCTAGTGGAGGCGAGTGCTTGGTCTTGCACCGGATGATCGGGCCATTGTTAGAGCTGCCAGTTGAGAGAGGACTGTTGATGTACAGCATACCTCAGAGATTATGATGTCGCCTACCGTGCAGACAGATGGACCAGCTGTTGCTGAGATTGACAGGATGTCGCTTCCGGAGCTTACGAGCTGAGATTGCCGGAGCTTCCAGGCAGATATGAGACAGATGATAGCTAGTCTACCGATTTGAGAGACGAAGGTGATTCGTCCGATTTATGCGCCGGAGCGTGCCCAGTGCAGTTGAAGATTTCCAGTGTGGAGAGTCTTACTCAGGTCTAGAGCAGACCGATTCAGAGTTGACCGCCAATGTATCGCCTTTCCTGGAGGATTGAGGCACTGTTCGGCGTACAGGAGAATGAGCCAGTTGTTGCTGCAAATGATGAGATATCGCCCAGATGGTTGGAGCTACTGCAGCATGAGTATATACTTAGAGATATGATGTACGGTCGCTAGTAACCTGAGGATGAATGACTAGGAAATGTGGTTCGTTCGTTTACCGATGCGAGGTCATCAGATAGATTGTTCCAGCTAGAGACGACTACACGCAGGTTCGTTGAGAGTCGATAGAGACGATCGAATGTCAGGAGCCCATTTTCCAAGTTTAAAGTATACGGAAAGACATGCAGGTGATTCTATGGACCTTCTAGAAGAATGAAACCCTAACTCGATTTAATGACCGTGTGAAAGCCTTTGAACCTTAGGGTTTGCGGCAGTTCTGCGACGCCATTAGTGAGGCTTGGGTTTGCCCTTCTACGGCTGGACCACCGACGCTGTGGCATGTACTCGATACTATTAAACTGTACTCAAGATGTTGATCTCTTGGGGGATTATAAGGTTCTGACGAGTCGATCGAATGTTTCGACATCATTCGGATATCATGCGATGGGATGCTTTGCTTGGGAGACTCCAGATACGAGTATAGCCATTGGAGCACAGTCCATCCAGCCACGATGAGACGAGTCCGAATCAGTCGACATTGAGGCAGAGTGAAGTAAAGAGTTCGCAAGATATTTCGACGAGATGACGTCCCATTCCGCTGACATCAGAGATGTGATACGCACCCAGAGGCGTTGTATATGGATATATCATCCAGAAAGAGGCGCGATAAGTACGCAGCCGTTCCGGAATAAGAATTAGCTTCAGCAATGGATGATGACTTCCGGGGAATCCGGCAGGAATGAGATTTGAGAGGGAGACCTCGACAGGACCTTTCTGGAATACGATACGAGAAGACCTAGACCCAGGGGTGGTCATTTTACGCACACCCAGCAGGCCAGAGTTCGGCATCGTCGACAAGGTAGTTGACCAGGTTCGGATAAAGGACCTTACCCAGATGCGTTGCGAATTGATCAAGGACGGACGAGTATTGAGTATTCCTCCGATGGTTGGGAAACGTTCCCGAGGACCTGTTCGGCCAGACACCTTCTATAGAATGATGAAGCTACAGAGTATGCGCTTTCGAGTCCGTGCGAGAGACTTCGGATTGACCATGGTCGAGAACAGTGCAGTGCATAGATAGCATGGCATGGCGTCATAGTGGACGACGATAGAGACAAGTGGAACCAGAGGTTCGTGCGAGACGCTGACGAGCTGTCATTACTTCCCGTCGAGACTAGAGACCTGATATGCTTACAGAGGCGTTGGGATGCAACCAATTTCCGAGAAAATGTTTTGCTGAGGACACAGATGTCCATCGAGTGAGAAGAGATTATGCAAGAGAGACAGCCTCCGTACAGTTCGGCATAGGCAAGATCGGAAGAGACCTTGAGCAGGATTCCTTCCAGGACATTGCTGCAATGATGTTTGCACCCAGGATCAGATGTGTGATGTGCATTCAGAGAGCCAGAGGCTGACACCAATGACATACTGCTTTACGAGTGGTCGTGAGGATTGACCGAGAGATGACTAGAGAAGTGCCAGAACGGAATCGTCCCCATTAGCACACCTGACAGGGCCGATGAGTCGATTGACTACGAGGTAGGTAATCCGCAGAGAAGATAAGGACCCAGAGTTAGAGGACGCTAGACCGTGAGCAAGAGGCATGTAGTGTTGCGCCACGGCAGCGCCCCGGCCGTCTTGCTCGAGGCCAAATTGCGGAATCAAAAATTTTTCCCTTACTCGGAAACCGGCGCTACCGCGGACAATTACCCGGATCGTTTACCATTAACCTAACTAGCAAACAAGAGATGGGATAAGAAAAGTATACCGAGTGATCCGAGTCCTCCGGTCTTCTCTTCATCATCCCGATCTCCCGCGGAAAAGTTTGGCTCCACATCGTCGCCTCCTCGCAGGAAAGGGCACCACATCGCCTTCGTCTTTTACGGGCTCCCGCCTCAATACCGAGGCAACTCGAGCATGAAGCCGGCAACTCGACATGCTCAAGATTTGCTGTAGGAAGTAGTGTAGAAACTTTGTCTCTTGGAGTTTATGTAGTTGCCATTGATGGATGGAGGAAGAGGTAAAGAAAATTGGTGCTTTCAATTTTCTAGCAAGAAGAAGATGAAATCAACTCTCTCTCATTCTTTTTCTTTCTCTCTTTCTTTTTCTTCTACTCCCTTTTTTTTTCATAACCATGAAAGACTTTCTCTTCAAGTGAGAAGAAGATGGTGGAGGAATGAATATCATAACATAAAACAAGAAGGGAGGTAAGTGTAGGAGCAAGGAAGTGGTGACTACATCTAAGACAAGAAAACATCAACCATGCCTCTTTTCCTATTCAACCCATAACCTTTCATCTCACCATTAAAGCAAGCATGGAAGAAAGAAAAGAAATCTATCATAATCAAACAATATGCAAAGAAACCCCTCCACAAAGTGTTATTTGCAAAACTGCAAATAACCCCCTCCATCGGAAAAGTCCGGCCGGGAAAGAACAAAGGAAAACCGGCTGGAACGGAATGCAAACTGGCAACTCCAGAAATCTGGTCCCGTAATAAATTACAGGAAAACCCCGATACTGTGCATACACACCCGCATCTGTATTCGGCCCGGATACAAATGCAAAGAGACAAAATCTACACTGTACTAGACTAGGACCGGCTTAAGCCAAAGCCGGCTAGTAAAATCCGTTCGATCCTGATCCGTGCAATACCGCACGTATCTGATCGAACCCTGCCATATAACTGTACGGCGACTAGTACAAACTGTCTGATCCTGATCCGTGCAATACCGCACGTATCTGATCGGACCCTGCCATATCTCCATACGGCCTCTACAGCGTTTCGCCCGAAAGCTGAGTAACTGAAAGTGTGGTGGACTCTAAAGACTCGTCAATACTATGGCTGTGGATTTAACCACTGGCACGTCAGAGGTATAAGCCAATACATGACGGGCCACCAGCTATTGACCAAAAGGGACGTCGATGAGGAAGCTCACCCCGACACCCAACTGAGCCTGACAGTGACAATATCCGTACAGTCCGGTCCGTTCGTCTATGAGTATCGCATGGCGGGCCTAGGGGGTTGGTAAAAGTCAGACCCCCAAAAGCGGTACAAGTCGTGTCGGAGCGTAGCCCAGAACGCCCTGAGATACTACTGGAATACCTACCAGTAAATCTCCTGCCTCGGCCGAGGGCTATGTGTAATGGCTCTCCTAGACACAGCGCGACCTCACCCCCAATACCGGGAGAGACGAACCCCTGCAGATCCGCTCACTGCCTCCATGTGGCTCGGGACTGTACCCAACTAAAACCTGTTTGCACGACTCCTTTGAGCCGTGGTAGGGTAGTAATCAAAGCACAGTGGGAACTCACACGAGACAAATGACGATCTCAGGTCGATGAACTAACCTGTACACATGTCACCTGGGAACTGCTATCTGACGTCTGGTATAAGACCAACTAGCAGGTTCCCGGCGAGTCCTGTCCGGTGTACTCATAACCCAATGAGCACCTGTATACATCTTAGGTGAACCAACTGACACCAGTGGCTTGTGAGACCGGCCACCGCCCCTCGTCGGGGTCTCGACTGTATACACTAGCCTACTAATGGAGTATCGATGCCCAGTCTCGAAACTCCCACGACTAGGGACCTTTTAAGGATGTGCTTATAGACTACCAGCTCCCACGTATATGATCGCCATCATACTGCTGGTCGTCAAGCAAGAATCCTAGGGGCTCTATCAACGTGTAATAGCGACATGTCAGGTCACCTAAAGCAGTACACGATGATAAAGATAAACCAGATAGCATACTATCATCTCGAGTAAGACTGTCCTCCTGGGATAGGTCCTCCCTCAATCATTGCAATCACGTGCCTGTGATCCAATAATTGACTCTGAGGGCACTATCTCCAACAATCTCCCACTTGCACTCAAGGCTAATTATTGCGATGTCGCATACTCACAGCCCGTGTGATACCGAACACCCAACTCCTCTACCAGTCAGTCTCACAAAGCTCTTTTGTGAAACTATTGCGTTCGAGGAATAGCCTCAGCGAGTGGATCCACTGTGAAGTTTCTTTCTATGTCTCTCTATATCTCAAGTTCGCGGAGAAAGCCATCTCCCGAAATGAGTAATACCTGTCTTAGAATGTCTGGATGTCTGATGGGACCTAGCTCATAAATGAACTCCAAATCCAAACTTCTTAGACTGTATCAACAACTGAACTTAATCAGTATCCTGCGCCATGCCTCCCTCAGTATTGCCTTGGACCACCTGTCCAAAATACTGTCCCTTGTCAGAGGGAGAACTACAACTCTGACAACCTCCTTGTCGTCCATGTCACCTTGGAAGCCTGGAGTGATAACCGTCTCCTAAAAGAGGCAGCCGTTATCATATCCCTAGAACATTCACTTATGTTCTAAAACTGCTTCCGACTGTTCCTCCAGGATTGGATCAATATCAACTTATTGCATCTAGTGCAAGAACAACATCTGGTGTGGTACTTGACATCTCATGATTGACTCAATTGCCTAAGCAAGTGATCTGTCAATCATGCGTATCCCTCTCCCCTTTAGTCTGTAAGACACCTTTAGAGAGGGTGACTCCATTACCTGCAGGTACACTACCGTGCCAGGAGTCGTCCATTCTAAATACTCATAGAATGCTGTCAAGGTACCCTGATTGGGAAACCACCCAAATCTAGATCTAAAACCATAGATCTAGTAACCAGTATGTCTGAAATAATGTCCAAGTCCCTTGTGGAGAAACCACTGTGTGACGACCAAAGTATATCCGATCATAGTATAGGAATATCACTTCCTACTACCTTCTCAACAGATCCATCCCCTATTCTGATGACAACAAACCCATGACTGTCACATCAGAAACAGATGATCTTACTCCGCTATATCTGCTTTAGTCTATAAATAGACATAAGCACAAAGTCCACCAATGCTTCCGCTGCTCCCACTGACTACGACAACCCTCTGCCAGAGTCATATAGACGTGCACTTCTAAAGCTAGTTTAGAACGACGCTATACTCATCCTCCTGCCGGGTCCCGCAGCCTGGAACAACAACAATGGCAAGTGTGGGCAAACAAGAACTTCCCTGTCACCGTCCTTGAGGCTACCGGAGTACCTCTCGGGTGCCTGAAGTTACCCACCTTATCTGCGGAGTGGCCAATGGAATGTCAAATCAGATTGAATCTTTAGGTCCCTTATCAAATCTTCAGTAATCGTTTGCGGTTCTGGAATCACTTCCAGTTCTACCATACTCCCACTTCTGTTTTTGAAAAAAATCCATTTTTAATAAAACTGTGGCGAGTCTAGAACAATATTTCTATTGATCTGCCAGATGGTAGAAAATCAACCCTCGTCATAGCCTGGGTCAACCCACAAACAGCCATTACAGAAACGTGCCTTGAGTTATCCGGAGTCTAGTTTTAAGCATAAGCCGGACAACTCCCCGTACCTTAACAATGTTAAGATATGAACTGTTCTATATCCAATATAGAACCAGAGGCACTGATTTAATTGAACCAGATTCAAAACATGCAGCTGTCTCCAGTGCATGTCAACTAAATGGAAGGAGGCCGATCAGCGTTACTCAACTTAGGAATGCTTCCAATTATGAGTAACCTGAAAGAGAAGCAAGTTCTCATTATCATTACTATCAACTGAATACCATACACAAGTATCTACATCTTCGATCACTTTGAAGAATCCCGATACTTGCCATACCTGGTTCTCTACTCTATTCTAATACCTATAACTCCTCAAAAACTTAGACCCTGTGTTTCCACGAAACAGCTGTCTAAAATCTAGAGAAGTCATAAGTAAACCGAATATAGTACGAGGACCAACCCCTCTGTCCTGATGGACACTGGACAACATACAATACTCTGTATAAGTCCGCTGAGTCTAACAACTCTTTCACTGTGTGTCGTAGGTTGAAAACTGTACTTATGGTTAAGAAGAATTACACCGCTGTTTAATGCTCCTTACCTAACCATCCACTGATATAGGTAAATGTCATCGACATAATATCAAAAAGTATATCTCACTCTATAAAAATAGACGTACAGATATATCAATTTGAAATTGGTGCACAACAGCGGATATTCATAACCAAATATTTGCCGACCGGCAAACAACCCAGGTGACTTCCTCAAATATCACCGATTTCAACGAATCCCGATATAATGAGGATGATCACCCAATTCCCAATAACTTACTCCCACTCATCATCTGTAAAACCATACAGATGTGAGAATCATACCTGGTAAATACATACCCTGGAGCAAGTGTCTAACTGGGAAATCAGTTTTCCATTAACAGTACACAGTGAAACTGAAACATTGAAATGTTTCGGTGGGGGTATCCTGGTATTCCTAGTAATGCCTCTTCCATTATCCAGATTCACAACTGTAACCGTATAATTCTTTGCCACCTGTCCAAATCCCTTTATATGTCCTTAGTCAATACCGTCTGCACACCCCTTTAGGCCAAATGGTTTTCTTCCTTCCCTACCGTTCGGCACCAGCCTATGGTTTGGAAGAAGACTATCCAAAAAGCAAAAAGGGTGTACTGTCCTAATCCTAGGAGCACTCGCAATGCGAGAGAAGGTGAAGATAAAAGACACCTGAATGTACTTTATTCCTATTTCTCCTGAACCAGAATCCATCCCCGAACTGGAACAAGTTCCTTTCGAGTTCGTATATAACCATACGATGGAATATCCAATAAACTGTGGATCTTCGTAGTGATACGGAGTGTCCTGGAGAAATGCAAAGGTGATTTAGGATTGGCGAAGAAATACTTGGTTTGGTCGTGAATATCAGTCGCAATTTACTTTGCCCTCCTACTAATCCCTTTCTTTGTCTGAACTTAATACCTTCTGTACACCGTTTAGGTTAACTGGTTTTCTTCATTCCCTACCGGTCGGCACCAGCCTATGGTTTGGAAGAAGACTACCCAATTTACGTAATAGGTGTACTACTCCTAAACCAAGGAGTACTCGCAACGAGAGAAGGTGAAAAGAAAAGACAACTGAATAATCCTATTCGTTTTCTCCAGAACCAGAAACCATCCTCGAAGTCCTTCGAGTTCGTATATAACCATACGATGGTTTTGTCCAATGGAAGTGGACGTTCGTAGTAATACGGGGTGTTCTGGAGAAAAGGGTAAAAGTAGGAGTGGCAAGGAGGTCTGCAACTCTGACAATCCAAAAACCAGTGTTAAGAAGGTTCGGTCAACTTGGTCACTGAGTCATAGTCCAGGGTCGGGTCAATGGTCGCTGCCAGAGAGAGAGAGAAAAGAAACACTCAGCGTGCACTCTAACCTAGATCAGAATGGTAACCAATTTATCTAATCAGGAAACCTCCCACTGTACCTCAAATTCTCCTCCAAACCTGAAAGAAGAATTAGTCGGGATCACCCGAGGAGTAAACCAACTCATCAGTGGGAATCGGGATCCAACTCTCATCGCATGATAACGTGACGGAATCCACTCATGTCACCACACTCCAGAAGGTATGCGCATGCTTGGCAAGTTTCAGTTCTTTTGAAACTCCCGATAATTGTTTTTACCCCTAGGACCCAAGTGACCTTGACAATGCCAACAAATCAAAGAGTCCTAGTCAAGTTCTACCCGTCATTATCTTGATTGCATTAAACCCACCCGTACGAGTCCTTGACAATGCCAACAAGACCGCACGACTGTCCTAACCAATCCACTTATCCATGTGACAGAAAAGCATTACATAGCTACCGAACACTACGCCACGGCAATGCACGACAAACGCAGCACGAATACTAAGTAATACTAATCTGAAATGACGGAGGGCTACGAATGGTTTTTGGCGAAAAACCTTTAACGTAATGAACTTGATATCGTTGAAGGAACTGGATAACCTTTTTAGAAAATATAGTGACGAAAACCTTTACTAAAGAGGTCACTCCCGGTGAAGGGATCTCGGCTCTTTCCCCGTAGAATGAGGTGCAGGATATTCCAACTGAATACCACGATGCAAAGCAAAAGTAATCGGCTATAGTGAAGTTAATGCTCTGACGCAAACTTCTGTCCAAGGGGTCACTCCCGGTGAAGGGATCTCGGCCCTTGCCTCGTCGACTGAGGAGCAGGATATTCCAAATGAATACCACGATGCAAAACAAAAGCGAACGTCCTTGCAATAACAGCTTTTTGAAAAAATGTTCCAACAACATCAGATTAGGTTTGTTTAAACTTGCATTTATCCGAATCAATGCAATCCCATCAATTGATCACACCACAAAGAACGAAAATATACTGACGTACGTATATGCCATCCGCATTCGCCACTGGGTCCCGTCATCACCCGTTAGGTTAGCTAACTAACGGCAGAGCGGGGACTGGACTAGCGCGGGTGTAAAACATATACAACATCTACTAATATATATACCAATATATAGTATTTCGCTCAAGGCGTGAATAAAATGCAACATCACAGAAATGTACAGCATCACAGAACAATACAGATATCTGGAAGCCCCGGGTTTCACAGAGCCGCTGCTGAAACCCGACGTTCCCCTGGTCGTGTGGATAGCCTGTGCAATGAAATCCTAGACCCCTACGGGCGCGGCAAGTCACCCGCCAAAACCTGAAGCGAGGCAGCCCCCTTCAGTACCGTGAATGGACCACCCAGCACTTCACGGAATCCGGTAACTTGGGCACCCCTCCTGGGTCAACCTGTACCCCCTACGAGTGCGGCGAATAGCCCGCCAATCCTGGACTGAAGCCCCTTCCGTCTCAATGCCCTGAGATGCGGGCCCGTTGCCCTCCAGAACCCGGCTATCCGTGCACCCCACCGCGGGGCAAACCTAGTACAGAATGTAAAAATATACATACACCGGGTACATCGACAGCAACCAGGTCGTGCCCCAAAAGAATAATACAAACAGGCAGTGACGGCAGTCCACATGTCGGACGCTCGCCCTGCAATATCAAATGTACATAATACAACAAAACTGTACTAGCATTGCATCCAGGCTATCCCCCACGACCGATCCGCAACATCACAGCATAAACAAAGAACATCAACGTGAAAGTCACGTTCGCAAATCCGTCTAACCGGGCTATAGCAGTCAGACCGGATTTACCGAACGAGTGACATTCACGGTCGCAGAAAATAATGTAAATACTGTGAAATAATGTGTTTAAAATTTTCCGATCAATCAAACAATTAACAAGTGGGCCCCAAAGAAAACTGTAGCACTCACAGAAACAATTGGCCCAACTTTAATATTCCAAAGCCCATATTTTAAGCCCAGAAGGCCTCTGTAAAAAAATGGTGAAGTGATGTGAATAGTGCGCGGCGGAAGGGCCGCACAAAGGGGGTTTTCGCGGCGGTTCCGCGCTCCAACTGTGGAGTCACTTCATCGAATTTTTACAGAGCTCTTAGATTTTCCAGTACATCAATATTTTACAACCTGAAAAATTTTTCGAGACCAAAATATTTCAACAGAAACTGATGTGAACAAAAAATACGGTTTTTGGAAATTTTGGTCGATCGGAAATGCAAACATATCAAACGAAGCTAGGTAAGGTTAATGGCGTGGCTCTGATACCATGTTGCGCCACGGCAGCGCCCCGGCCGTCTTGCTCGAGGCCAAATTGCGGAATCAAAAATTTTTCCCTTACTCGGAAACCGGCGCTACCGCGGACAATTACCCGGATCGTTTACCATTAACCTAACTAGCAAACAAGAGATGGGATAAGAAAAGTATACCGAGTGATCCGAGTCCTCCGGTCTTCTCTTCATCATCCCGATCTCCCGCGGAAAAGTTTGGCTCCACATCGTCGCCTCCTCGCAGGAAAGGGCACCACATCGCCTTCGTCTTTTACGGGCTCCCGCCTCAATACCGAGGCAACTCGAGCATGAAGCCGGCAACTCGACATGCTCAAGATTTGCTGTAGGAAGTAGTGTAGAAACTTTGTCTCTTGGAGTTTATGTAGTTGCCATTGATGGATGGAGGAAGAGGTAAAGAAAATTGGTGCTTTCAATTTTCTAGCAAGAAGAAGATGAAATCAACTCTCTCTCATTCTTTTTCTTTCTCTCTTTCTTTTTCTTCTACTCCCTTTTTTTTCCATAACCATGAAAGACTTTCTCTTCAAGTGAGAAGAAGATGGTGGAGGAATGAATATCATAACATAAAACAAGAAGGGAGGTAAGTGTAGGAGCAAGGAAGTGGTGACTACATCTAAGACAAGAAAACATCAACCATGCCTCTTTTCCTATTCAACCCATAACCTTTCATCTCACCATTAAAGCAAGCATGGAAGAAAGAAAAGAAATCTATCATAATCAAACAATATGCAAAGAAACCCCTCCACAAAGTGTTATTTGCAAAACTGCAAATAACCCCCTCCATCGGAAAAGTCCGGCCGGGAAAGAACAAAGGAAAACCGGCTGGAACGGAATGCAAACTGGCAACTCCAGAAATCTGGTCCCGTAATAAATTACAGGAAAACCCCGATACTGTGCATACACACCCGCATCTGTATTCGGCCCGGATACAAATGCAAAGAGACAAAATCTACACTGTACTAGACTAGGACCGGCTTAAGCCAAAGCCGGCTAGTAAAATCCGTTCGATCCTGATCCGTGCAATACCGCACGTATCTGATCGAACCCTGCCATATAACTGTACGGCGACTAGTACAAACTGTCTGATCCTGATCCGTGCAATACCGCACGTATCTGATCGGACCCTGCCATATCTCCATACGGCCTCTACAGCGTTTCGCCCGAAAGCTGAGTAACTGAAAGTGTGGTGGACTCTAAAGACTCGTCAATACTATGGCTGTGGATTTAACCACTGGCACGTCAGAGGTATAAGCCAATACATGACGGGCCACCAGCTATTGACCAAAAGGGACGTCGATGAGGAAGCTCACCCCGACACCCAACTGAGCCTGACAGTGACAATATCCGTACAGTCCGGTCCGTTCGTCTATGAGTATCGCATGGCGGGCCTAGGGGGTTGGTAAAAGTCAGACCCCCAAAAGCGGTACAAGTCGTGTCGGAGCGTAGCCCAGAACGCCCTGAGATACTACTGGAATACCTACCAGTAAATCTCCTGCCTCGGCCGAGGGCTATGCGTAATGGCTCTCCTAGACACAGCGCGACCTCACCCCCAATACCGGGAGAGACGAACCCCTGCAGATCCGCTCACTGCCTCCATGTGGCTCGGGACTGTACCCAACTAAAACCTGTTTGCACGACTCCTTTGAGCCGTGGTAGGGTAGTAATCAAAGCACAGTGGGAACTCACACGAGACAAATGACGATCTCAGGTCGATGAACTAACCTGTACACATGTCACCTGGGAACTGCTATCTGACGTCTGGTATAAGACCAACTAGCAGGTTCCCGGCGAGTCCTGTCCGGTGTACTCATAACCCAATGAGCACCTGTATACATCTTAGGTGAACCAACTGACACCAGTGGCTTGTGAGACCGGCCACCGCCCCTCGTCGGGGTCTCGACTGTATACACTAGCCTACTAATGGAGTATCGATGCCCAGTCTCGAAACTCCCACGACTAGGGACCTTTTAAGGATGTGCTTATAGACTACCAGCTCCCACGTATATGATCGCCATCATACTGCTGGTCGTCAAGCAAGAATCCTAGGGGCTCTATCAACGTGTAATAGCGACATGTCAGGTCACCTAAAGCAGTACACGATGATAAAGATAAACCAGATAGCATACTATCATCTCGAGTAAGACTGTCCTCCTGGGATAGGTCCTCCCTCAATCATTGCAATCACGTGCCTGTGATCCAATAATTGACTCTGAGGGCACTATCTCCAACATGTAGATATCCTGCGCTGCTGGTATTGGATGCACCGACTCCTTCTCGACCTTGAAAAAGGCACTACCGACGACGGTACTTATGATTTGGTTTTGATATACGATCTTGGTGCACGCCAGATGTGTAAGTGCACGGCGGCGCCCCGGCCGTCAATCCGACGCCGGAATGCGGAAGCGGTGATAAACTTTAAATTTTGCGGACTTTGCAAACCGGCACCACCGCGCACTAAACTCCGGATCGTAACCATTAACAAGTCTAAGCTAACAAGAAGAAGGGTTAGAGATATACCGACTGATCCGAGTCCTCCGGTCTTCATCTCCACTCCGATCTCCTCGCGGGATCTCCGTCCGTCTCCTCCTCGTCGGAAAGGGCACCACGTCGCCTGTATCTTTTACGGGCTCCCACCTCAATACTGAGGCAACTCGGGCGCGAAGCTGGCGAATCGACGCGTCCAAGATTTGCAGTAGAATGTGTAGTGTCTATGTCTCTTTAGGGTTTTGTTGCCATGGAGGATGGAGGGATCATGAATGGACTTTTGAATGAAGTGTAGAATATTGCAAGCATGCAAATGAGATATAGATAATTTCCCCCATCCAAATGAACTCCTCTCTCTCCTCAAAATGGTGTGGCCGGCCAAGTCAATATGAGGGAAAATGGTGGGAGGAATTAACAAAGGAAGGTGAGTGTAGGAGATAGAAGGAGGTGACCACAACAAAGACATGAACCATGCTTCATTAAAACCAAACCATACCCTTTCAATCATTATTAAATGCAAGCATGGAAGAAAGAATCAAATCCTATCATAATCAAACCATTATGCAAGAAAACCCCTCCACAAAGATTATTTGCACAATTGCAAATAACCCCCTCCATCGGAAAAGTCCGGCCGGGAAAGAACAAAGGAAAACCGGCCGGAACGGAATGCAAACTGGCAACTCCAGAAAACTGGTCCCGTAATAAATTACAGGAAAACCCCGATACTGTGCATACACACCCGCATCTGTATTCCGTCCGGATACAAATGCAAAAAGACAAAATCTACACTGTACTAAACTAGGACCGGCTTAAACCAAAGCCGGCTAGTATTATCCGTTCGATCCTGATCCGTGCAATACCGCACGTATCTGATCGAACCCTGCCATATAACCATACGGCTACCAGTACAAACCGTCCGATCCTGATCCGTGCAATACCGCACGTATCTGATCGGACCCTGCCATATCTCCATACGGCCTCTACAGCGTTTCGCCCGAAACTTGAGTAACTGAAAGTGTGGTGGACTCTAAAGACTCGTCAATACTATGGCTGTGGATTTAACCACTAGCACGTCAGAGGTATAAGCCAATACGTAACGGGCCACCAGCTATTGACTAAAAGGGACGTCGATGAGCGAACTCATCCTGACACCCTACTGAGCCTGTCAGTGACAATATCCGTGCAGTCCGGTCCGTTCGTCTATGAGTATCGCATGGCGGGCCTAGGGGGTTGGTAAAAGTCAGACCCCCAAAAGCGGTACAAGTCGTGTCGGAGTGTAGCCCAGAACACCCTGAGATACTACTGGAATACCTACCAGTAAATCTCCTGCCTTGGCCAAGGACTTCGTGTAATGGCTCTCCTAGACACAGCGCGACCTCACCCCCAATACCGGGAGAGACGAAAACCCCCGAAGATCCGCTCACTGCCTCCATGTGGCTCGGGACTGTACCCAACTAAAACCTGTTTGCACGACTCCTTTGAGCCGTGGTAGGGTAGTAATCAAAGCACAGTGGGAACTCACACAAGACAAATGACGATCCCCAGGTCGATGAACTAACCTGTACACATGTCACCTGGGAACTGCTATCTGACGTCAGGTATAAGACCAACTAGCATGTTCCCGGCGAGTCCTGTCCGGTGTACTCATAACCCAATGAGCACCTGTATACATCTTAGGTGATCCAACTGACACCAGTGGCTTGTGAGACCGGCCACCGCCCCTCGTCGGGGTCTCGACTGTATACACTAGTCTACTAATGGAGTATCGATGCCCGGTCTCGAAACTCCCACGACTAGGGACCTTTTAAGGATATGCTTGTAGACCCCCAGCTCCCACTTATATGATCGCCCTCATACTGCTGGTGGTCAAGCAAGAATCCTAGGGGCTCTATCAACGTGTAATAGCGACATGTCATGTCACCTAAAGCAGTACACGATGATAAAGGTAAACCTGATAGCATACTATCATCTCGAGTAAGACTGTTCTACCGGGATAGGTCCTCCCTCAATCATTGCAATCACGTGCCTGTGATCCAATAATTGACTCTGAGGGCACTATCTCCAACAATCTCCCACTTGCACTCAAGGCTAATTATTGCGATGTCGCATACTCACAGCCCGTGTGATACCGAACACCCAACTCCTCTACTAGTCAGTCGCACAAGACCTGTTTGCGAAACTATTGCGTTCAAGGAATAGCCTCAGTGAGTGGATCCGCTCTGAAGTTTCTTTCTATATCTCTCTATATCTCAAGTTCGCGGAGAAAACCATCTCCCGAAATGAGCAATACCTGTCTTAGACTGTCTGGATGTCTGATGGGACCGAGCTCATAAATGAACTCCAAATCCAAACTTCTTAGACTGTATCGTCAACTGAACTTAATCGGTATCCTGCGCGCCATGCCTCCCTCAGTATTGCCTTGGACCACCTGTCCAAAATACTGCCCCTCATCAGAAGGAAAACTATAACTCTGACAACCTCCTTGTCGTCCATGTCACCTTGGAAGCCTGGAATGATAACTGTCTCCTGAATGAGGCTGTCGTTATCATATCCCTAGAACATCCACTTATGTTCTAAAACTGCTTCCGACTGTTTCTCCAGGATTGGATTAATGTCAACTTATTGCATCTAGTGCAAGAACAACATCTGGTGTGGTACTTGACATCTCACGATTGACTCAATTGCCTGAGCAAGTGATCTGCCAATCATGCCCGTCCCTCTCCCCTTTAGTCTGTAAGACACCTTTGGAGAGGGTGATTCCATTACCTGCAGGTACACTACCGTGCCAGGAGTCGTCCATCCTAAATACTCTTAGAATGCTGTCAAGTACCCTGATTGGGAAACCACCCAAATCTAGATCTAAAACCATAGATCCAGTAACCAGTATGTCAGATATAAAATCCATTTCCTTTGTGGAGAAACCACTGTGTGACGACCAAAGTATAACCGATCGTAGCATAGGAATATCACTTCCTACTACCTTCTCAACAGATCCATTCCCTATTCTGATGACGTCAAACCCATGACTGTCACATCAGAAAAAGATGATCTATCTCCGCTACATCTGCTTTGGTCTATAAATAGAAATAAGCCTGATGTCCACCAATGCTTCCGCTGCTCCCACTGACTACGACAACCCTCTGGCAGAGTCATATACACGTACACTTCTGAAACTAGTTCAGAACGACGCTATACTCATCCCCTTGCCGGGTCTCGCAGCCTGGAACAACAGCAATGGCAAGTGTGGGTAATCAAGAACTTCCCTGTCACCGTCCTTGAGGCTACCGGAGTACCTCTCGGGTGCCTGAAGTTACCCACCTTATCTGCGGAGTGGCCAATGGAATGTCAAATCAGATTGAATCTTTAGGTTCCTTATCAAATCTCCAGTAATCGTTTGCGGTTCTGGAATCGCTTCCAGTTCTACCATACTCCCACTACTGTTTTCTGAAAAATAACCATTTCCTTTTAAAACTGTGGCGAGTCAAGAACAATATCACTATTGATCTTTCTTATGGTAGAAAATCAACCCTCGTCATAGCCTGGGTCAACCCACAAACAGCCATTACAGAAACGTGCCTTGAGTTATCCAGAGTCTGGTTTTAATCATAAACCGGACAACTCCCCGTACCTTAACATCGTTAAGATATGAACTGTTCTATATCCAATATAAAAACAGAGGCACTGATTTAATTGAACCAGATTCAAATCATGCAGCTGTCTCCAGTGCATGTCAACTAAATGGAGAGAGGCCGATCAGCGTTACTCAACTTAGGAATGCTTCCAATTATGAGTAACCTGAAAGAGAAGCAATTTCTCTTTATCATTACTATCAACTGAATACCATACACAAGTATCTACATCTTCGATCTCTTTGAAGAATCCCGATACTTGCTATACCTGGTTCTCTACTCTATTCAAATACCTATAACTCCTCAAAACTTAGACCCTGTGTTTCCACGAAACACCTGTCTAAAAACTAGAGAAGTCATAAGTAAACCGAATATAGTACGAGGACCAACCCCTCTGTCCTGATGGACCCTGGACAACATACAATACTCTGTATAAGTCCCTTGAGTCTGATAACTCATTCACTGTGTGCCGTAGGTTGAAAACTGTACTTATGCTCCTTACCTAACCATCCACTGATATAGGTAAATGTCGTAGACATAATTTCAGAAAGGTATATCTCACTCTATGAAAATAGACGTACAGATATATCAATTTGAAATTGGTGCATAACAGCGGATATTCAAAACCAAATATTTGCCGACCGGCAAACAGGCCAGGTGATTTCCTCAAATATCACCGATTACAACGAATCCCGATATAATGAGGATAATCACCCAATTCCCAATAACCTACTCCCACTCATCATCTGTAAAACCATACAGATGTGAGAATCATACCTGGTAAATACATACCCTGGAGTAAGTGTCTAATTGGGAAATCAGTTTTCTTTTAATAGTACACAGTGAAACTGAAACATTGAAATGTTTCGTTGGGGTATCCTGGTATTCCTAGTAATGCCTCTTCCAGATTCACGACTGTAACCGTATAGTTCTTTGCCACCTCTCCAAATCCCTTCATATGTCTTTAGTCTTTACCTTCTGTACACCCCATTAGGCCAAATGGTTTTCTTCCTTCCCTACCGTTCGGCACCAGCCTATGGTTTGGAAGAAGACTATCCAATAAGCATAATGGGTGTACTGTCCCAATCCTAGGAACACTCGCAATGAGAGAGGGTGAAGATAAAAGACAACCGAATAAACCTTATTCCTATTTCTCCTGAACCAGAATCCATCCCCGAACTGGAACAAGTTCCATTCGAGTTCGTATATAACCATACGATGGAGTATCCAATAAACTGTGGATCTTCGTAGTGATACGGAGTGTCCTGGAGAAATACAAAGGTGATTTAGGATTGGCGAAGAAATACTTGGTTTGGTCGTGAATAGCAGTCGCAATTTACTTTGCCCTCTTACTAATCCCTTGCTTTGTCTGAACTTAATACCTTCTGTACACCGTTTAGGCTAACTGGTTTTCTTCATTCCCTACCGGTCGGCACCAGCCTAAGGTTTGGAAGAAGACTATCCAATTTGCATAATAGGTGTACTACTCCTAAACTAAGGAGTACTCGCAACCTGAGAGAGGGTGAAAAGAAAAGACAACTGAATAATCTTATCCGTTTTCTCCAAAACCGGAAACCATCCTCGAATAAATTCCTTCGAGTTCGTATACAACCATACGATGGTTTTGTCCAATGGAAGTGGACGTTCGTAGTAATACGGGGTGTCCTGGAGAAAAGGGTAAAAGTAGGAGTGGCAATGAGGTCTGCAACTCTGACAATCCAAAAGCCAGTGTTTAAGAAGGTTCGGTCAACTTGGTCACTGAGTCAAAGTCTTAGGGTCGGGTCAATGGTCGCTGCCAAAGAGAGAGAGAGAAGAAACACTCAGCGTGCACTCTATCCTAGATCAGAATGGTTACCAATTTATCTAATCTGGAATCCTCCCACTGTACCTCAAATTCTCCTCCAAACCTGAAAGAAGAATTAGTCGGGGTCACCCGAGGAGTAAACTAACTCATCAGTGGGAATCGGGATCCAACTCTCATCGCATGACAACGTGACGGAATCCGCTCACGGTATCACACTCCAGAAGGTATGCGCATATCTGGCAAGTTTCAGTACTTTTGAAACTCCCGATGTGATTTCTGCCCCATGCTCTTATGACCTTGACTTTGGCCAACATATCATAAGTCACATGTCAAGTTCTGCCCGTCATTCTCCAGGTTAATTTGAATCCACCCGTACATACCCTTGACTTTGGCCAAAATGGCAGCACGACTGTCCCAAACCAACGCATCTATCTATGCTGCATATGAATACCCCAATAGCTACCAATCACTGTGCCTTGACTTTGGCCAACATACACAGCTTGAATACTATTGACCACCCATATGAAACGACGGAGGGCTACGAATGGTTTCTGGCGAAAACCTTTAACGTAATGAACTTGATATCGTTGAAGGAACGGATAGCTTTTTAGAAAATATAGTGACGAAAACCTTTACTAAAGAGGTCACTCCCGGTGAAGGGATCTCGGCTCTTTCCCCGTAGAATGGGGTGCTGGATATTCATAACCGAATATCACTGTGCAAAGCAAAAGTAATCTGCTATAGTGAAGTTAATGCCCTGACGCAAACTTCTGTCCAAGGGGTCACTCCCGGTGAAGGGATCTCGGCCCTTGCCTCGTCGACTGAGGAGCAGGATATTCTAAATGAATACCACGATGCAAAACAAAAGTAAACGTCCTTGCAATAACAGCTTTTGAAAAAGTGTTCCAACAACATCAGATTAGGTTTGTTTTTAACTTGCATTGATCCGAATCAATGCAGTCCCATCAATTGATCACACCACAAAGAACGAAAATATACTGATGTACGTATATGCCATCCGCATTCGCCACTGGGTCCCGTCATTACCCGTTAGGTTAGCTTACTAACGACAGAGCGGGGACTGGACTAGCGCGGATGCAAAACATATACTACATCTACTAATATATATACCAATATATTATATTTCGCTCAAGGCGTGAATAAAATGCAACATCACAGAGAATGAACAGCATCACAGAAACAATACAGATATCTGGGATCCCCGGGTTTCACAGAGCCGCTGAAAACCCGACGTTCCCCTGGTCGTGTGGATAGCCTGTGCAATGAGAATCCTAGACCCCTACGGGCGCGGCAAGTCACCCGCCAAAACCTGAAGCGAGGCAGCCCCCTTCAGCACCGTGAATGGACCACCCAGCACTTCACGGAATCCGGTAACTTGGGCACCCCTCCTGGGTCAAACCTGTACCCCCTACGAGTGCGGCGAATAGCCCGCCAATTCCAGACTGAAGCCCCTTCCGTCTCAATGCCATGAGATGCGGGCTTGTTGCCCTCCAGAACCCGGCTATCCGTGCACCCCTCCGCGGGGCAATCCTAGTACAGAAAGTAAAATACACATACACCGGGTACATCGACCGCAACCAGGTCGTGCCCCAAAATAATAATACAAACTGGCAGTGACGGCAGTCCACATGTCGGACGCTCGCCCCGCAATATCAAATGTACATGATACAACAGCACAGTACTAGCATTGCATCCAGGCTATCCCCCACGACCGATCCGCAACATCACAGCAAATACATAGAACATCAACGTGAAAGTCACGTTCGCAAATCCGTCTAACCGGGCTATAGCAGTTAGACCGGATTTACCGATCGAGTGACATTCACGGTCGCAGATATAATGTAAATACTGTGAAAAATGTGTTTAAAAATATCCGACCGATCAAATTATATCAAGTGGGCCCCAAAACAATACTGTAGCAGTTACAGAAAATATGAGCCCAATTTAAATATTCCAGAAACCCAAATTTATCCCCAGAAGCCCACTGAAAAAATCCGGCCCATTGATCTTTTTAGACTGCGGCGGAAGGGCGGCCAAAAGTGGGTTTTGGCCGCGCTTCCGCGCTCTGATCAGGAGATCAATGCCTCGAATTTGAACAGTAGGCTTACAATTTCTAGTACATCAATATTTTACAACCTGAAAAAATTTTGGAGACTGAAAAATTTCAACAGAAACTGTCGTGGGTGTATTTGGGTTTTCGGACATTTCGATCGATCGGAACTGAAAAACACATTACACAAAGCTAGACTAAGTTAATGGGGAGGCTCTGATACCACTGTAAGTGCACGGCGGCGCCCCGGCCGTCAATCCGACGCCGGAATGCGGAAGCGGTGATAAACTTTAAATTTTGCGGACTTTGCAAACCGGCACCACCGCGCACTAAACTCCGGATCGTAACCATTAACAAGTCTAAGCTAACAAGAAGAAGGGTTAGAGATATACCGACTGATCCGAGTCCTCCGGTCTTCATCTCCACTCCGATCTCCTCGCGGGATCTCCGTCCGTCTCCTCCTCGTCGGAAAGGGCACCACGTCGCCTGTATCTTTTACGGGCTCCCACCTCAATACCGAGGCAACTCGGGCGCGAAGCTGGCGAATCGACGCGTCCAAGATTTGCAGTAGAATGTGTAGTGTCTATGTCTCTTTAGGGTTTTGTTGCCATGGAGGATGGAGGGATCATGAATGGACTTTTGAATGAAGTGTAGAATATTGCAAGCATGCAAATGAGATATAGATAATTTCCCCCATCCAAATGAACTCCTCTCTCTCTCCTCAAAATGGTGTGGCCGGCCAAGTCAATATGAGGGAAAATGGTGGGAGGAATTAACAAAGGAAGGTGAGTGTAGGAGATAGAAGGAGGTGACCACAACAAAGACATGAACCATGCTTCATTAAAACCAAACCATACCCTTTCAATCATTATTAAATGCAAGCATGGAAGAAAGAATCAAATCCTATCATAATCAAACCATTATGCAAGAAAACCCCTCCACAAAGATTATTTGCACAATTGCAAATAACCCCCTCCATCGGAAAAGTCCGGCCGGGAAAGAACAAAGGAAAACCGGCCGGAACGGAATGCAAACTGGCAACTCCAGAAAACTGGTCCCGTAATAAATTACAGGAAAACCCCGATACTGTGCATACACACCCGCATCTGTATTCCGTCCGGATACAAATGCAAAAAGACAAAATCTACACTGTACTAAACTAGGACCGGCTTAAACCAAAGCCGGCTAGTATTATCCGTTCGATCCTGATCCGTGCAATACCGCACGTATCTGATCGAACCCTGCCATATAACCATACGGCTACCAGTACAAACCGTCCGATCCTGATCCGTGCAATACCGCACGTATCTGATCGGACCCTGCCATATCTCCATACGGCCTCTACAGCGTTTCGCCCGAAACTTGAGTAACTGAAAGTGTGGTGGACTCTAAAGACTCGTCAATACTATGGCTGTGGATTTAACCACTAGCACGTCAGAGGTATAAGCCAATACGTAACGGGCCACCAGCTATTGACTAAAAGGGACGTCGATGAGCGAACTCATCCTGACACCCTACTGAGCCTGTCAGTGACAATATCCGTGCAGTCCGGTCCGTTCGTCTATGAGTATCGCATGGCGGGCCTAGGGGGTTGGTAAAAGTCAGACCGCCAAAAGCGGTACAAGTCGTGTCGGAGTGTAGCCCAGAACACCCTGAGATACTACTGGAATACCTACCAGTAAATCTCCTGCCTTGGCCAAGGACTTCGTGTAATGGCTCTCCTAGACACAGCGCGACCTCACCCCCAATACCGGGAGAGACGAAAACCCCCGAAGATCCGCTCACTGCCTCCATGTGGCTCGGGACTGTACCCAACTAAAACCTGTTTGCACGACTCCTTTGAGCCGTGGTAGGGTAGTAATCAAAGCACAGTGGGAACTCACACGAGACAAATGACGATCCCCAGGTCGATGAACTAACCTGTACACATGTCACCTGGGAACTGCTATCTGACGTCAGGTATAAGACCAACTAGCATGTTCCCGGCGAGTCCTGTCCGGTGTACTCATAACCCAATGAGCACCTGTATACATCTTAGGTGATCCAACTGACACCAGTGGCTTGTGAGACCGGCCACCGCCCCTCGTCGGGGTCTCGACTGTATACACTAGTCTACTAATGGAGTATCGATGCCCGGTCTCGAAACTCCCACGACTAGGGACCTTTTAAGGATATGCTTGTAGACCCCCAGCTCCCACTTATATGATCGCCCTCATACTGCTGGTGGTCAAGCAAGAATCCTAGGGGCTCTATCAACGTGTAATAGCGACATGTCATGTCACCTAAAGCAGTACACGATGATAAAGGTAAACCTGATAGCATACTATCATCTCGAGTAAGACTGTTCTACCGGGATAGGTCCTCCCTCAATCATTGCAATCACGTGCCTGTGATCCAATAATTGACTCTGAGGGCACTATCTCCAACAAGATGCACTAAATCGAAATTCTTCGTGCATGTCAAATGCGCCTGATTTTGCTGTCAGGCACACACGTTGCCTATGACAGATGTTTCGTGCACACCCGTTGCACATAGATGTTGTTTTGTTCACCTGTATGACACATACATAGATTTTGATTCCGTGCGCACCAGACGCACCGGATTTTCTTATATACTTTTGGGGATTGATTTCTTAGAGAGCAGTACACTTTGATGATATTCGCTATGTATTGATGTTTTCGGAGCCCAGACAAATTGGATTTTGCTGAAATATTTTAGTATTGGAGGTTTAAATTTAAATTCGGGGACCGAATTTATTTAAGGGGGGTAGATTGTAACATTTCGAAATAATAAAAATACTATTTTTAGGGAATATTTATAATTTAATATTATTTTATTGAATATTTTAATAATTCGGTATAATTAAATGCAATTAAATGGGGAATTTTTTTTGGAAAATTATGGAAAATTCGAAAATAGGGTAAATTAGAGAATTATGCCATTTCTAAGTTTAATTGTTTAGTTATATGCTAAATTAGTGCTAATCGTGATTAATAATCGCAAATCGGTTTTTAGCAATTTGTGCAAAACATGCACATATCATTCTTTTTCACACTTGTGCATTTTCTTGCCATGGTTCACTTTGGGTTTACTATTTTGAGTGAGAAGGAATTTAGAGAAAAGAAAAGAAATGGAAAAAGGGTTTTTATTAAAAAATTTAGTGGTTGGTGAGAGAGAGAGAGAGGTATGGGGTTCTTTGACTAAAGACTTAGCCATTTCCTCTTCAACCTTCACTCATTTTCCCCCCTCTCCCTCTTGCTGCTGCTGCTGCTCCTGCTCCTCACCTCCCTCCCCTCTTCAACTCCTCAAATCACTACTAAAACAACTCCAAAACCCCACTCTCATTTCATTAAAAGTGTGCACAAGCTCAAGATCTACACATTGGACTAAAGAAGCAAGGATTTTGGCCACTAGGGGCAACTCAAGAAAATTCTTGAGTTTCCAAATGAGGTATTTTCTGGATCATTAACTTAGTTTTAGCATTTCCTTTACCCCCATGTTTAGATTGAACCGATTTTGTGTGATATTGTGGAGTTAAGGAAAACCTAGTTAGGGTTTGAGGAAATTATGGGTTGTGATGTGAAATTGAGTTCAGTAGAGGCTACACCAACACCCTAGTGCATGAATTGAGACCCTAACCTGAGAGTTGAAAACCAAAATACGGATTTAGAAACCGATATCGGAGAATTTGTAGAATCTGTGAAGGGTATATTGAATCTGCTATTACCCGAGACATCCTAAATTAAAATTGATTGGACAGTGACATGTGCAGGCACCCAGGAAGCTACCACCAGAACCCTAGCCCCTACCTCCTATTCCCGACCGCAGATTTATCCATTCTGGCCGCAATTTGCGGCCAGACCATGGTGGATTTGCCTCGTTTTGGTTTTGGTGTTCCCTTATCTGTAGATTAGGCCAAAGGTATGTATAGATTTGTCTAGTTTGACCTAAGGTGAAATCTGGAGCCTATTTCCTTAGGTGCTGTTTTGGATTCGTGTTTCCGTATTCCGTATTTTTAGTTCTGATTTGTGTATTGTGTTTTACCTCGACTATTTGGCGTTTATACGACGATATCGAGGATTTGTTGATGGTTTTGAAGGCGTGCCTATAGGTTCTAACCTATAGGCCCCTTATCGTAACGTTTTGGGTTTCATGTGCCGTGTTAGCTTGGATTTGGTTTTAATACGCATATACGATACTTTGATGTGTAGGTACCCCATGAAGACTTCGGGACGACAAGTAAAGCGCGTGGAGACGTCGACAAATAAAGATGCAAGGTGAGTAGATTATATCTACTGGGGGAAGTCGGGTGGATGGCGTATAGCACCCCCGCAGTCCGTAGCTGGTATACTATATATTATGCTTGATAGTACAGTGTGTCTTGGATGTTGTGTTAGGTGTAGTATGGATAGCTTAGGGTTAGAAGTAAACTAGTATAGCTCATAGTCGCGAACCCTAGAATAGGTTTACACCCACACGCACACCCTTGCATATTCACTATACTTACACGGTGTTGATGATGATGTTGGATGACTTTGGAGATGAGTCGATGATATTGGGCTTTGTGCCGCGAGATCGGTGATGTGATATGATTCATATTTAGGATACGACATGTGATTCTTGCGGGCTTGGGATGTGTGTTTACCCCCGCTTTCATACTTTGTAGATGGTATCAGTTGTACTAGACTAAGATCAGTACCCCAAAGTATGTGAGACGATGATAGTGATACCCGATATTTGTTGAGAGGAATAAGATATTGACCGTACCCAGTTAATGGGATGTCGTATGACGACTTACCGTACGAGCCTATATTGATGATTGATCCGCACTCATGACATGAGGATGGGCATATGATATACTGTATCGTACGCGATACTATTGAGGCGGGATCACCGACTATTATATATATATCGACTCAGACTTAGGTGGTCTCCTTACCCCTCCTGATTGACTTGATACTTAGATCTGTAGTTTGCATAGTAGATGTTAGACTAGACCCGAGTCATTCTTATTTCAAATGGCATAACTGCATGACATATACATATGGGTGTAGATTCTTTACTGTTACGTTGACTATTCAATTTCCGCATATTCCTGTTATTCACATTGCTTTGCATATGTTTACTGCTATATTACTATCATGTTGCTAGGACACTAGCACCATTATCGATGATGCGTATGTTCCACGTACACTTGCTTGCCGGCTCACACACTTCTTCATCGATAATTGCCATGTCACTACACAGTAGCATTATTGCATCAGGATATGACCTTATATATGCATACTATTATTTCCATGTTGCATGATATACTGTTATACTTGCATTTCATTTAGATGACACATACCCATACTTGTACACATATATTGATATCTTCATACTTGCTTAGATTACACATTGAGATATGTTGTTTCCATGTTAATTCTGGATTTGGGAAACCGTGGATATTTCAAAGAGAATAGTTAATTGTTTAAAAACCCGGTTTCCCTTGATATGATATTTCGGTGCGTCCACCATGTGTTTTCTCGGTGCTAGAGTGATATATGTGAACCCGAATCGAGGAGTTGGATGAGGCCGATTACGGGTACATGGTGGACCCGGTATGGTACCCTGGGGCGAGAACGGTTTCGCTGTGTAGTAGACGGTAAGCCTGGCAGAGGGACTACTACCTACCGGTGATTGGTTGGACCTGGCGGTTATCCAGAGGATACTGACCAGAGTCGATAGATGGATATGGGCGTACTGCCGGGGCCGAGGGCCGAATCCGCAGACATAGCCCGTGGGCTGATCCGGACTGACGGAGCCCGAAAAATGATGATTTACGTGTCGATGCTAGGCACGGGTTTCATGATGTTTTCCATGATTTGATTATATCCTCACATTTACATGCATGATGCTTATTGTTATTGGGTGACGGGTGGACGGGTTCCACGTTTATACAGACATTGATTACATACAGACCTTGACTACATTGACCATATTTCATTTATATATATAACAGGGTACGCGGGCGCTGTTATATGTACCCTTACACCAATATTAGTGGAATGAGACGCTAATATATGTGTATTGATATCCATTTGATGCTTAATCAAGTTTACTTCATGCAGACATACCTTACATTTATGACATGTTATTATCTGAGGCACTGGCACGAGTACTTGGCACTACCTACATGATTAGATGTTATACTGCCACATTTTCATGCTTCAGACTTACTCTTGAGGGTTATATTATATACTGATTGTTTTGACTTAGGATTATGTCTTGCATTCGATTTCTGCTTGTAGATATTCTCTATTCACGAGTTGGCAACTCACCGCCGTTGTGCCACAGTTCTTGCAGGGCTTGCCGTACAGGTTCCATAGCGGCACTTCTGGCATACTGCTTTCTTTTGCGGGTAATTTGCTTGGTAGGCGGGTTCTTTGTATCAGAACCGCCGTTGTACATGTATTATTCATTGTATCTAGAAATTCCATCAACCAAAACTTGTATATTGTTTCAGACTCAGACACTAGTGATGTATTATTTCGACCTTAGAGTCGCGCTTAGTAGTGTTGCAGTTTTCATGCTTATCTAGGTTTCTTTGAATTTGATCCTCGCCTTTCGGCGTTGTATAGTATTTTGCTTCTTGTTTATTTATCCTTAAGATGGTTTTAGATTTCTGGGCTTTTGGCTTACTTGGATCAGATGGAGTCCTATAGACTTCATATGGTTCAAGGGCCAGTCACGTGCTCTTTCGGGTCGTGACACATTTCCTGTTATGGCCAATCGAGCATAGCGCAACATCAACACCCAATACCAGGAGAGACAAAATCCCTCCTATCGCTCATTCCCTTCATGTGACCTGGGACCGTACTCAAAAGCCACCTTTTTGCACGATCTCTTGACCGTGGTATGGCGAAAATCAAAGCACAGGGGAATCACACAAGACTCTATGACGATCTCGGGTCTACCGACTAACCTGTACCAGTGTCACCAGAGAACTGCTATCTGACGATAGGTATAATACCATCTAGGAGTTCTCGGCGAGTCCGTCCAGTGTACCCAGTCTCCACTGAGCACCCGTATACCTTCTCTGATGTCAAACACCAATGGATATGGGATCATCCATCGCCTATCATATGGGTCAAGAAGCGCATACGCTGGTCAACTCTGGAGTACCGATGCCCTGTCTCGATACTCCCATGACTAGGAACATTTGAAGGATGTACTTATCGACTACCCGGTCCCCACTAGTATGATCTACATCATAGTCCTGGTAGTCAAGTACTCATCCTAAGAGCTTTATCAACATGTGTTCACAAAACAGTATTTGTTTACATGTTAAGATAAAGTGCAACCAGATAGCATACTATCATGTCGAGCAAGAAAGTCCTTCCTATATATGTCCAAGCATCCACTACAATATAGATCGCATTTACAGTAATGGCCTCTAGGGTATACATATAACTAATATGGTTGCAATTTTATATTGCAAAATTCCATGCTTCAAAGAGTGGGGGTCAAGGGTTGCCACTCATTCTTAGCTTATTCTCAACACTTCATCATTTTCTTGAGTTGCTTCCATGGTTGCTCTCTAGCATCTTCTTCTTCCTCAATTGCTATAGTTCAAGCTTCAACCCTCACATGTGATGTGAACCAATAAGCCTGAACACAAATTTGTGTGCTTTTAACATCCCCTACTTCACCATCCTACACTTGACTAGCGATTGAGTGTAGCGTGTTTACTACGGTAAAGAATTTAGTCTAGCGGTAGGTTGAGTTGGAGTGACTTCGTGTGGATCATCTTCGGCACAAAGGTCATGAGAGGAAGTTCGTCCAAAATCTCAAGTGGAGCCTAGTGGAGTCGCAGGACTACTATACGGAGCATGTGAAGTGAAGGACTTAATCTACGAGGGTATAGCCATCTTTCATTTCATATAGTTTTATTTATATCAAACCTAAACCCTAATCACTTAGTTAACGAACTTGGATAGTCTAACTGTCACGACCCGAAAAGTACGGAACATGACCGGCACTTAAATTATGAAACGTCTCGAGGCGTACGTAATCTAAGTAAGCCAAAACCCAGAAATCAAAATGAAAGAAGCAGTAGAGTGAAGGAAAAAACCAACTTAAAGCAAGTAGTTTTAATAGCATAAACCAAATTATGCGTTTTAAAAACATCAAGTATTTTCTAAAAATTTCGGCAGAGTCTCCTTTGTAAATACCTCCCCCCAAAAGGGATACAATTTGAATCGTATACGAAATGCAACAAAAAGGCATACCCAAGCGGGAGCTAGATCTTCGTCAATCGACGGCCACCACCACGCAAGAAATATAATATACAACACCAAGGCCGAGGATCAAAACTCAAAAGGAACTCAGAACAACATGAAAAACGTAATAATACAATGCGCGACTCTAAGGTCGAAAGAATAACAGGTCTGGTTTTCTATCTCTCTCAAATAAACAATCTGGTTGATGGAGTTTCTAGATACAACTAAAATAGTAAATAAACGATGGTGGTCCTGAGGCAAAGAACACACCTACCAAAGCAAATCACCCGGAATGGAAGCAGTGTGCCAGCAAAGCCGTAACGAAACCTGTACGGCAAAACCTGCAAGGAACTGTGCCATAATGGGGGTGAGTTGCCAACTCATGAGTAGAAAACATCACAGAGCAGAAATCGCATGTATGACGCAATCCTTGGTCATACGATTAATATATAATCCTCAAATGATAAAGTCTGAAGTATGAAAAAGTGGCAAGGGTAAACATCTATACATAAGTGTAATCCCATGTGCTAGTGTCAGTGCCTCAGCTAGCAACATATCATATGAATGAGGTATGAATGCATGAAAACAGAATACAAGTAAATGAAGAAACTGCTTTCATAACTTAGTGAGATTTCTGTATATTTAAAACGAGGTATTGTCAAGGAAATCAACATAAACAGTGTCTAGTTTCGACACAAAACATAAATCCCAATATCTTAATATCTCAGGCTCCGGCTACTCGGACAGGCCTACATCATCAAATCTCAATATCTCAATATCTCAAAATCCCAGTGTCTCAAATCTCACTATCTGGGGCGCCGTCAGTCCGGATCGGCCCCTAACATCAATCACACGACCACGACGGTATCCTCCGGATATCCAACGCGTCAGATAAAATCACCGGTAGGCAGTCTTCCCCTGCCGGGCTCATCTTCTACTACTCGATCTTCTTGCCCCGGGGTACCTTACCGGGTCCACCATGTACCCGCAGACGGTTCATCCAACTCCTCGAAATCCATCTCATAGCCGAGAAAACGTCATGGTGGACGACTCATATATCATGAGAAAACCGCATATTTCATTTTAAAAAAAGAGAGAAGTTTATGAATATTCTTGCGGTATTCTCCCAAATTCAGGAAATCTCATGAAAATCTGAAATCCAATCATCAATAGCACGTAAACAGTGAATACAGGCATAAAACTCCATAATACTGCATAACAGTGAATAATAATATGCATGAAATAGCAAGTAATAACTGCAATGTCTAAACTGGCTTATAAGGCAATTACACTAATATCATATCAAAACAATCAGCTAACAAGCTATGTCAATGAAATAGTATTCTCTATAGTGTAAATGACATGGCAGTTACCGATAATGATGTGTGTGAGCCGGCAAGAAAGTGTACGGGGATCATACGCATCATCGGTAATGGTGCTGGTGTCCTGATAGCATGATATCTGTAATGGTATAAGAAATCACAATATAAGCATGCGATGCGAAGCGAACAACAATAATGTGCGGGAGCTGAATGATAAACACAATGATAACTAATCTACATTTAATATAAATATAAGTCATACAGTAGTGCCATTTGAAATAACACGAATCGTGGTGTTTTGAAAATAAGGGTCACATACATCATTATCGGTAATTGCCATGTCATTTACACTATAGAGAATACTATTTCATTGACATAGCTTGTTAGCTGATAGTTTTGATATGATATTAGTGTACTTGCCTTATAAGCCAGTTTAGACATTGCAGTTATTACTTGCTATTTCATGCATAATATTATTCACTGTTATGCAGTATTATGGAGTTTTATGCCTGTATTCACTGTTTACGTGCTATTGATGATTGGATTTCAGATTTTCATGAGATTTCCTTAATTTAGGAGAATACCGCAAGAATATTTGTTTTAAAGAAAAGATACGTCCTTTGAAATATCCGTAGAATCCCTCGGCCTGTCTTTTAAAATACCCACGATTCGTTAGTTTTTGAAATAGGTAGGAATCGAATCTACTCAAACAACTACACTAAACTATAGGGCTGAGCTAACAGGCTAAACGAAAGGTAAGGAAACCGCCTAACATCTGAGTCGACACACACACACACACACACATATATATATATAACAGTCGGTGATCCCGCCTCAATAGTATCACATACGATACAATATCTATAATATGACATCCTCAAGTCAAGAGTTCGGATCTATCATCAATATATAACTCGTATGTAAATCCGTCGTACGGCATCCCAAATCTGGGTATGGGTCAAATCACACATTCATCACATTATTCATCTGGTATCCTCTTTATCAAGATCATAATCCGGGGTACTGATCTACGTCTAGTACAATACTCATACCAATCTAAGTAAACGCATGCGTGTATATGAAAACACCATGTTAAAGGACCCGCTAAAACATCATGTCGTACCTCAAATACGAACTCTGTCATATCACCGATCTCACGGCCTCAAATCCAATCCCACCGACTCATCTCCAATCCTAAATACTATTCTCATAATCCAGTATATGTAAACATAGTTCCATACCCATGTGAATACATATACACATATCCCCATATACGCACAAGTAAAAGAATGAATGTAAGCATGTGTGTGTGCGTGTGCGGGTGCAACAACTACTCTAAGGTTTCGCAAGTAACACTACAAATCCATGAACACATAACCATATCCTGAATATCATTCACGTATCATAAACCACATATATTTACAAACAGCGGGGGTGCTATATGCCCTCCACCCGACTTCTCCCCGTAGATATAAATCTACTCACCTGGTCCTCGCTCTCCGGTGCCAACGTCGCCATGCGGTTGCTTGTCGTCTCGAAGTCCACATGGGGGTAGCTACATGTCACATCGTATCGTGTCACATAAAAACCCAATTCGAAATCGAAACAGCATACGAAAACCAAATCGGCACGCGTATCACGCATAGGTCAAAACCTATCGCTACGCATGCAAGAATAGCCAAACCAATTCTAAATGTCGAGGTACAAACGTCAAACCATCGAAAAAACACCAAACGTACCAATCATTGTCTTACAACTCACTAAAAATCTACGAAATAAGATGCAAATCATCAAAACTAATAGATTGATTAAATCGATTTATTATAAGAAACCTAGTAAGCATCAATTAGATGTTTTAAAATAAAACTTGATGTTTTAACAATTCTAACGGCCATAATACTCATTAAATATCTTAAATAAGTCTTACAAACCATTTCCATAATTTAATCTCATCACTTTCCATTAATCCCAAAAACCTAGTTTGCAAAATTTATCCAATTTTAACAATTTCATAGAAAAAAATGCACAAACAACAATTTAGCTTGGTTTTGTACGAACTAAATTATTAAACTATAATATATAATGTTAAGAATGTCATGAAACCTTAATTAGATTTTTAATCTCACATTTGCAATTAAATTCCAAAACCTAGTTTGCATAAAATTCCAATTTTAACAATTTACAAGCATCAATTAGTAAACTAGCAACTAGGTTAGTTTTAGCATAACTTTAACATGCTAAACTACACATTTATCCCATGATCAATTTATAAAAAACCCAACTTGAATTCACAAACCTATTCTTGAATTTTCCAATTTGCAAAATAAAACCATATTAACACTTAATTACATTAGATTAAGGAAATTAAGCAACAAGGTAAGTATTGTGTTAAGATTTATACCTCCACAAATTTAGAGATCCCACTTGAAATCTAGCCTCTCAAACTTGCTTCTTTTCACCAAGTTCCATACAAGAATAGCTAATGAAAAATGGGTAGGAGTTAGATTTGAGTTTTAGCTTGATTTTTGATGGAAATTTGATGGATTTTGAAGACTTTTTGATGAGGAAAATGGAGGAGAAGAAGGAGGGGCTGCTGTTTGAGGGAGAGGGGAGCTCGGCCAGATGTGTGAGAGAGGAGAGAGGGAGTGTGGTGTGGGGTATGGGTAAGGGAAAAGTCCAAGTCAACTTTCAACTAACTCTTTCTTCTTCAGATTATTTAAACTATTTCTTTTTCTTTTCTTTTCTTCTTGAAGTGGGAAAATGAGTGGGGGTGGGGGCAGCTCATGGCCGACCAAGCCCATGGGGGAAGAGGGTGAGATGGTGTGGGTGAGTGTGGGTGAGGAAAGAAAATGATAAATACTATACCCCAATTTCTATTCACACTAATTTCACTATTTAAGCCTTTTTCTTCAATATTTTTTCTAAAACCGTTTTGACAATTTTTTTCCTTTCAAAAACAACATGTTAAAATTTTGGTTAATTCGTTATGATGCACAAAATTTGTTTCAACTCATTCCAATTTGTAATTTTCCCTAATTAAATGTATTAGTGACGGCTTAAAATAATATTAAAGTAATTATTTTCGGAAAATTTTTCAGAAATTTTGAAATTTTACCAGTGGCTCAATAAACACCAAATACTAGCAATTTTATATCTAGAATATGTATATTTAATTTTATATTAAAAGATATTTATATTTCGAATTTTTACGGAAAACCCCCTTATTTTACCGATTTTCCGAAATTTCATCGAAACGATTTTCAAAACGGTACAATCTTCCCCCCTTAAAGAAATTCGGTCCCCGAATTTAAATTAAAACTTCCCCCAGATACTAAAACATTTAAGCAAAACTATCAAGTTGTCGGGGCTCCGAAATCATAAATACATAAAACATATCATAGCGCACTGCATGCGCATGAAAAACGGATATATATACCAAAATCAAAACTCCGTCAAGCATCCTGCAATCAACGGAGTTATGGTGAAGACACAAATGTCAAGATCCAAAACAAAAATCAATATGATATACAATAAAACTATACCTGTAAACGTCAGAACTATACAGGTAAACATCATTAAAACATCTAAAAGCAATGCATGCCAAACCTTTCTCAAATCGTTGTACGATGGGTGTATTACTGCACAGTGGCGGATGTCCTTTGTGAGAAAATAACTATATATTTATATATATCCTATATTTAACATACACGTCCCGTTGTTTTGAAACAAATTTTTAGAAGGGTTCCCTTCTAAAAAGTTTCGTGTCATCTCCGACACGTAGGTAAATACTGAGACTATAGCTCCTCTTTGGAAATCCCTTCGATAACTATCGATGCATACAGAAATATACTCAGGAACTGTTCTCTGACTAGTCCTGCTCAGTACTAAACTAAATAGTAAGTATCATAAAATATACTTCTCCAAAAGAAATCAATCCCACATATATATATGAAAGCCACGTGCATCTGGTGCGCACGGAAATCGAAATCCATGAAAGCCACACATGTACACGGAAATAAAATCTAAGTGCAACGGGTGTGTACGAAAACACCTGTCAAAGGCAACGTGTGTGCCTGACAGCAAAGCTAGCTGCATCTGATATGCACGAAGAATCTCGATTTTGTGCATCTGGTGTGCACCTAGATCGCATCAAGCGCCTTAAGTATTCGCAAAATCCAAATCAAGTGCACAATTTGCACGAAAACGAATATCGAGCATTAAAATCAAAATCGACGGTATACAACATATCTCAATCCAAATCCAAGTCAGGTATACCGTGGTATATAATCTCACAACTATGTGCATCAGCGCGCACAAAATCGAATCGAAATGCTAAAAGTGCATGAAAACTGTGCCGAAAGCATAAGTCAAGTCATATACATGCCCTAGGCATGAAATCAAATATCATGAAATTCGGTCATCAAAACTCAATCATGAAATAAATCACCAAAGATACTGAAATCCAATGAGATGGATACGTGATAATCAATCACAAAATCATAAATCATAAATGCTGTCGTCGATGTCCTTCCTTCAAGGTCGAGAAGGTGTCGGTGCACTCAATGCTAGCAGAGCAAGATATCTACTTGCCTCTTGATCATGGTCTGTCGCCTAGTGCCCTTAGGCTCTTGTCTCTCACTGCAAATTGCTAAGTACATAGTTCTCGGCTCAACGGTCCAATATAGAAACAGTAACGGAACATTCCACTCTGACACATCCTCTAAAGATCTCTGGCCAACTATCATGGTTACTCATAACATGTCTCGTTGACGATGCCGAACTCTGGTCTACTGGGTGTGCATCATATGGCCGCTCCTGGGTCCAGCTCTTCTCGTTCAGTATTTCCAGAAAGGTCCTGTCGAAATCTCTCCCAAGTCTCGTTTCTGCCGAACTGCCTGGAAGTTATCATCCTTTTACTATATCTATTTCTTGTTCCGGAATGGCTGCATACTCATCATGACTCCTCCTGGAATATATATCCATAGTCAACGCTTCTGCTTGCGTATCACATCTCGGAAGTCGGCGGAGTGCAACGTCATCTCGTCAAGATCTCGTACAAACCTCTTACTCCACTTTTCTCAAATGCCGACTGCTTCGGACTCGTTCATTCGTGGCTGCATGGACTGCGCTCCAATGGCTACACTCGTATCTGGAGCCTCCCAAGCAGCGCATCCCATCACCTGATATCAGAATGAAGTCGAACCATCCGATCGATTTGTCAAAACCTCATAATCCCCCAAGAGCTCAACATCTTGGGTACAGTTTAATAGTATCGAATATATGCCACAGCACCTATAAACCAACCGTAGAAGGGCAGACCGAAGCCTCTCTAATGGCACCGCTAAACTGCCGCAAACCCTAAGGTTCACCGGCGTTCCATGGTCATTAAATCGAGTTAGGCTTTCATTCTTCTAGAGGGTCCGTAGAATTGCTTGCATTGTTTTCCGAATACTTTAAATTTGGAGAATAGGTTCCTGACATTCGATCGTCTCTATCGACTCTCAACGTGTCAGCGTGAAGTCGCCTCTAGCTGGAATCAATCAATCTGATGACCTCGCATCGGGGTAGGCAATGAATCACATGTCCTAGTCTTTTATCCTTGGTGACTAGCGACCTTCTATCATATCTCGAAGTATAACTCGTGCGGCATAGCTCTAAACTTCTGGGGAGATATCTCGTCAGTCGCAGCAACATCTGAATCTTCTGTCCGCACGCTGAACAGTGCCTCAAACATCAAAATATGGAGCGTTAACGGTCATCACATCCTGGCTGGCCTCTTGCAGTAGCCCTATCTCCTGGTGCTGATTTGCACGTTCGAGAAATCTCGTAAAAGCGATCCATCAATTGCTCGTGGCATGAAAACACAATGAAACGACGCATCTATGCAATCGTATGTCCTTGGAATCACACCCTGGTCAGTCCTCGTTCGTAACGAGCTCGTGCTGACCGCAACTCTAGCCGCAGCTCTCTGCCAGTGTAACCGTGGTAACAAAACCATAACTGGTACTGATGAGGCTAGATCATAAGAATGAATATAATGTTGTGCACAGAAATGTACATCCTAAGGCTTCTTAAGCAGAGTATCGTATCGTAAGTATGCCGCGGAACATACACACGGTACGTCACTCTACTTGAGTCACCTACTCCATCAACCAACGGTCATCCTACACTCCGAAGGTAAAACCTAACGCTCTGATACCAACTTTGTCACGACCCGAAAAGTACGGAACATGACCGGCACTTAAATTATGAAACGTCTCGAGCCTTACGTAATCTATGTAAGCCAAAACCGAGAAATCAAAACCAAAGAAGTAGTACAGTGAAAGAAAAACCAATTTAAAGAAAGTAGTTTTAATAGCATAAGCCGAATTATGCATTTTAAAAACATCAAGTATTTTCTGAAAATTTCGGCATAGTCTCCTTTGTAAATACCGGCCCCCAAACGGGATATAACATGAATAGTATACGAAATGCAACAAAAAGGCATCCCCAAGCGGGAGCTAGCTCTTCGTCAATCGATGGCCACAACCACGCAAGTAATATAATATACAACGGTAAGGGCGAGGATCAAAACTCAAAAGAAACTCAAAATAACATGAAAAACGTAATAATACAATGCGCGACTCTAAGGTCGAAAGAATAACAGGTCTGGTTTTCTATCTCTCTCAAATATACAATCTGATTGATGGAGTTTCTAGATACAACTGAAATAGTAAATAAACGATGGTGGTCCTGATGCAAAGAACCCATCTACCAAAGCAAATCACCCGGAATGGAAGCAGTGTGCCAGCAATACCGTAACAAAACCTGTACGGCAAAACTTGCAAGGAACTGTGGCACTACGGGGGTGAGTTGCCAACTTATGAGTAGAAAATATCACAGAGCAGAAATCGCATGTATGACGCTATCATAGGTCATACGATCAATATATAATTCTCAAATGATAATGTCTGAAGCATGAAAAAGAGGAAAGGGTAGACATCTATACATAAGTGTAATCCCATGTGCTAGTGTCAGTGGCTCAGGTAGCAACATATCATATGAATGAGGTATGAATGCATGAAAACAGAATACAAGTAAATGAAGAAAGTTCTTTCATAGCTTAGTGAGATTTCTGTATATTTAAAATGAGATATCAATAAGGAAATCAACATAAACAGTGTCTAGTATCGACACAAAACATAAATCCCAATATCTCAATACCTCAGGCTCCGGCTACCCGGACTGTCCTGTAACATCAAATCTCAATATCTCAATATCTCAAAATCCCAGTGTCTCAAATCCAACTATCTGGGGCACCGTCAGTCCGGATCGGCCCCTAACATCAATCACACGACCATGACGGTTTCCTCCGGATATCCGACGCGTCAGATAAAATCACTGGTAGGCAGTCTTCCACTGCCAGGCTCATCTTCTACTACTCGATCTTCTTGCCCCGGGGTACCTTACCGGGTCCACCATGTATCCGCAGACGGTTCATCCAACTCCTCGAAATCCATCTCATAACCGAGAAAACATCATGGTGGATGACTCATACATCATGAGAAAACCGCACATTTCATTTTAAAAAGAGAGAGAAGTTTATAAATATTCTTGCGGTATTCTCCCAAATCCAGGAAATCTCATGAAAATCCGAAATCCAATCATCAATAGCACGTAAACAGTGAATACAGGCATAAAACTCCATAATACTGCATAACAGTGAATAATAATATGCATGAAATAGCAAGTAATAACTGCAATGTCTAAACTGGCTTATAAGACAAGTACACTAATATCATATCGAAACTATCAGCTAACAAGCTATGTCAATGAAATAGTATTCTCTATAGTGTGCTGACATGGCAATTACCGATAATGATGTGTGTAAGTCGGCAAGAAAGTGTACGTGGATCATACGCATCATCGGTAATGGTGCTGGTGTCCTGACAGCATGATATCTGTAATGGTATATGAAATCACAATATAAGTATGCGATGCGAAGCGAACAGCAATAAAGTGCGGGAGCTGAATGATAAACACAATGATAACTAATCTATATTTAATATAAATATAAGTCATACAGTAGTGCCATTTGAAATAACACGAATCGTGGTGTTTTGAAAATAAGGGTCACGGTGTTTTTAAGAAAAGATACGTCCTTTGAAATATCCGTAGAATCCCTCGGCCTGTCTTTTAAAATACCCATGTTCGTTAGTTTTTGAAATAGGTAGGAATCGAATCTAGTTTAACAAATACACTAAATTATAGGGCTGAGCTAACATGGTAAACGAAAGGTAAGGAAACATCCTAACATCTGAGTCGATACATACATACATACATACATATATATATATATATATAATAGTCGGTGATCCTGCCTTAATAGTATCACATACGATACAATATCTATAATATGACATTCTCAAGTCAAGTGTGCCGATCTATCATCAATATATAGCTCGTACGTAAATCCTTCGTACGACATCCCAAATCTGGGTACGGGACAAATATCACATTCATCACATTATTCATCTGGTATTCTCTTTACCAAGATCATCATCTGGGGTACTGATCTGCATCTAGTACAATGCTGATAGCAATCTAAGGAAATGCATGCGTGTGTATGAAAACACCATGTTAAAGGACCCGCTAAAACAACATGTCGTACCTCAAATACGAACCCTGTCATATCACCGATCTCACGGCCTCAAATGCAATCTCATCGACTCATCCTCAATCTCAAGTACTATTCTTATAATCCAGTATATGTACACATAGTCGCATACCCATGTGAATACACATACATATATCCCATATACGCACATGTAAAAGAATGAATGTAAGCAAGTGTGTGTGCGTGTGTGGGTGCAACAACTACTCTAGGGTTTCGCAAGTAACACTACAAATCCATGAACACATAACCATATCCTGAATATCATCCACGTATCATAAACCACGTATATTTACGAACTGCGGGGGTGCTATACGCCATCCACCCGACTTCTCCCCGTAGATATAAATCTACTCACCTTGTCCTCACTCGCCGGTACCAACGTCGCCACGCGCTTGCTTGTCGTCTCAAAGTCCACAACGGGGTAACAACAAGTCACAATGTATCGTGTCGTATAAAAACCCAATTCGAAATTGAAACGGCATACGAAAACCAAATCGGCACGCGTATTATGCATAGGTCAAAATCTATCGCTACGCATGCAAGAATAGCCAAACTAATTCTCAATGTCGAGGTATAAACGTCAAACCATCGAAAAAACACCAAACGTACCAATCATAGTCTTACAACTCAATAAAAATCTACGAAATAGGATGCAAATCATCAAAACTAATAGATTGATTAAATCGATTTATTACAAGAAACCTAGTAAGCATCAATTAGCCGTTTTATAACAAAACTTGATGTTTTAACAATTCTAATGGCCATAATACTCATTTAATATCTTAAATAAGTCATACAAACCATTTCCATAATTTAATCTCAACACTTTCCATTAATCCCAAAAACCTAGTTTGAAAAATTTATCCAATTTTAACAATTTCATAGAAAAAATGCACAAACAACAATTTAGCTTGGTTTTGAATGAACTAATATATTAAACTATAATTTATAATGTTAAGAATGTCATGAAATCTGAATTAGATTTTTAATCTCACATTTGTAATTAAATACCAAAACCTAGTTTGCATAAAATTCCAATTTTAACAATTTACAAGTATCAATTAGTAAACTAGCAACTAGGTTAGTTTTAGCATAACATTAACATGTTAAACTACACATTTATCCCATGATCAATTTATAAAAACCCCAACTTGAATTCACAAACCCTATCCTTGAATGTTCCAATTTGTAAAATAGAGCTATATTAACACTTAATTACATTAGATTAAGGAAATTAAGCAACAAGGTAAGTATTGTTTTAAGATTTATACCTCCACAAATTTAGAGATCCCACTTGAAATCTAGCCTCCCAAACTTGCTTCTTTTCACCAAGATCCATACAAGAATAGCTAATGAAAAATGGGTAGGAGTTAGATTTGAGTTTTAGCTTGATTTTTGATGGAAATTTGATGGATTTTGAAGACTTTTTGATGAGGAAAAGAGAGGAGAAGAAGGAGGGGCTGCTGTTTGAGGGAGAGGGGAGCACGACCAGATGTGTGAGGGAGGAGAGAGGGAGTGTGGTGTGGGGTTTGGGTAAGGGAAAAAGTTCAAGTCAACATTCAACTAACTCTTTCTTCTTCTCATTATTTAAACTATTTCCTTTTCTTTTCTTTTCTTCTTGAAGTGGGGAAATGAGTGGGAGTGGGGGCAGCCCATGGCCGGCCAAGCCCATAGGGGAGGGGTGAAAGGGTGTGGGTGAGTATGGGTGAGGAAAGAAAATGATAAATATTGTACCCTAATTTCTATTTACACTAATTTCACTATTTAAGTCTTTTTCTTCGATATTTTCTAAAACCGGTTTGACAATTTTTTCATTTCAAAAACAACATATTAAAATTTTGTTTAATGCATTATGATGCACAAAATTTGTTTCAACTCATTCCAATTTGTAATTTTCCCTAATTAAATGTATTACTGAAGGTTTAAAATAATATTAAAATAATTATTTTCGGAAAAATTTTCAGAAATTTAGAAATTTTACCAGTGGCTCAATAAATACCAAATACTAGCAATTTCATAGCTAGAATATGTATATTTGATTTTATATTAAAAAATATTTATATTTTGACTTTTTCGGAAAACCCCTTTATTTTACCGATTTTCCGAAATTTCACCGAAACGATTTTCAAAACCTTACACAAACTTAGCATCATAAAAAATTTGAATTTGGCATGCTTGATGCCACTAGGACCCCTTAGTAGTGCTAGGGTAGACTTTCATGGTATCAAAGCTATGTTTAGGTTTGATATAGCTTGTAGCGACGTTAGAAATCAGTCGTTTTTGTCGCGCAAAAACTGCAGATAAAAACAGTTTCCAAAATGAAATTTTGAGTTGTTTGCACACCCCGCAGACTCATGGTTTGAACCGAGAAGCTGCAGAGTGGAGTGTGCGCAACCTGGGGACACCTCGGAGAGGGCCACACGCCGGATGGCCTTAGGGGTGGGTGACCCGAGAGCACCCCAACAGGGTGCTCTCGGATCTACCTTCCCCTATGGGCCACTTCGAGGTGGCCCCCCGGGGTTGGTACCCCCTAAGGCCTTCCATTAGATAGTTAATTTTGGGATCCTTTCCTCCGCGAAGATTCAGGCGAGTTTCGAGTTCGTTTCGACTCCCGGATTGGCTTAAAACGATCGGTTTTGGAACTTTAGCTCATTGGATTTTTCGTGTCTTGGAAAAATTGGTTAAGTTTGCTAATTGCATGTGGAATTCTAATGTTGAGCTTACTTTAAATGCTTTATGATGTGTATATGTATTTGTAAACATCGACTAATTACAATACGTTGATTAGTCGGGGTTGCACATATCTGTGATGATGTTTTGTTGATGATATGTGATATCATGTGTTGCTGTTGATATGATTTATTGGATCCTTGTGAAAAAATAGCTGGGTTTTTTTTTATATGAGATGGGATTTTTTATTTTCATTCATGTAAAATCTGTTTGTAATATTCTTTTATTGGGGCACTTGCAGGTTGAGGATGATTTCACCATTGATGTATATTATTTACTTTTTCGCATTAGGATAGACCCAAGGTGGGGAGCACAAGTAACCGGGTTCTAGAGTCCATAGGGAGACCGTCTCAAGGAGTTTAGACCGGGTCTCCTAACTCTAGAATTGGTTGGGTTACTTCCCGCTTTCGTAGGGGTCAAGGGATGTGGGTTTGGTTATTCTTCACGACCATGTAATCCTTGTTTTACATTACTGGCTAAATTTAAAACACGGAAATCCTAGTATATCCAATATTTCATATATTGCTTCTGCTGCGTGGTTCTGTTATGTTCATCATATAACTGCGTGACACGAATGTTGTATTATATGTATGATATATAATAAACGTTGCTTATGTTTTGTACACGCGCTAGTCCAGGCCCCGCTCTGCCGGTAGTTAAGTAACCTAACGGTGCATGACGGGTCCTCGTGGCGAATGCGGATGGCATAAGCATACATTCTATTTTTTTATTTTTCTGTAATGTTTAGGAAACATTAAATGATAGGACTTCATTAATGAGATTAATAAAAAGAAAGAAACAACAAGATGTTGTAGAATCAAATTTTCAAAAAGGGTAGCTCTAATTTTTTCTTTGCATAGTTTTATTCCTTAATGAATATCCAGCACCTCATTCGATGAGGAAAGAGCCGAGATCCTTTTACCGGGAGTGACCTCTTTAGCAAAACTAGCAAATGCTACAACCCGCTCGGTTTTGTTTTTGACAGCTTCTCTTGTTTTTTCTTTGCTTAGTGGTATTCATGAATATCCAGCACCTCATTCGATGAGGAAAGAGACGAGATCCCTTCACCGGGAGTGACCTCATTAGCGAAAGTAGAAAAATCCTAAAAAACACTCATTTTCTAAATCACTAAATTCTACAACAATATCAAGTTCATTACGCTCATTGCTTTCTTAAAAACTTGCGTAGTCCTCCGTCATTTCAGATAAGTGCTATTTTAGTATTTGTGCTACGTTTATTGGCATGCGTCAAGGCGTAGTGTCACGACCCGAAGTTTGGATGTGACCGGCACTTAAATCACATCACATCTAAAGACATCGACGCAATCCAAGTAAGCCGAAACCCGGAATCTAAACCCTTTTTAAAAATATTGGAGGTGAGATTTAAATAATCATCCAATAAAATCAATTTAAATAACATCTAAATTTAACTAAGTATGTTGGAAAACCTTTATGACGTTTTGAAACTTGACATCACCTCCTTTACGTTTTTATAAAAACCCGATACAACATAATAGAATAGCATCCCAACGGAAGCTAGCTTTCACGTCCAAAAGACGGAACAGCCAAACAAATCTATAACAGATGTCGACTCTAAAGAGTGCGACATCACCACACATAAATTCTAAGTCATCGCTTCTAAGTCCATAGTATATCATTTCTAAGTTGATGGAGTTTCCGCTAGATACAAGAAAATATGAATAATCAAGTATGAGTATGATACAATAATAACTCACTTACCCATCAATCCCCAAAAGAATGTGTGCCCAAACCGCTGATAATCTAAGCGGTAATACCTGCAAGAAACTATGGCACAATGGGGATGAGTTGCCAACTAAGTGAATAAAAGTACATCTAAAAGTATAAATCGAAATGCATGACGATACCTAAGTCATAAGTATAGTACTATCATAATCTGTATCGATATACTATACGATATGCAAAGGATGACTATCATGCAATCACAAGTGTAATATCTTAATGTCATATGAATCAAAATCATGAATCTATTATCCGTATTGGAATTCCCTTTTTATTTATAATGTTCGTAAAATATATACAGGTACTGTCCCACGGATCAGTCCTGGTGGAATCCAATAAATACATTCTAACTGTGTACTTCAAGATAACAATCACATCAATATACATATAGATGTCCAGCATCGACATCGAAATCCGAAATCTCTCGTGTCCAGTATCGACACGTAAATACAGATACCATCGATACCATCTCAACAGATGATCGCCACCCGATATCCTGGTTACAATCAGTATCCCCTGGATATCTGTCGTACCAAGTTGGACCCTGGTCAGTATCCCCTGGATATCTGCCGTGTTCATTTAATCTCCGGAATCGAGTCACTTCGTTAGGCTCCCCGCCTATTATGCAGCTATCCTGCCCCTCGGTCTCGACCGGGTCCACCATGTATCTAACTGTTTCTCCACCGACTCAGTCTGGATAAAACTGTAAATCCATAACCGTATACCTACAGACTCGGTCCGGATATTAAAATCAGAAAGCACGAATCTCATGGTGGACGTTTATTCATCATATAAAAATATCAAGTAAGGAATAAGAAACTTGCATAGATTGTATTGATGATATACTATATATGTATATATATAACAGTGTCCCATACCCCCGATATATTTATCATCAGGAGTAAAATACTGAGAAACCTTAAGAATTCAAATGCATCATCCATAGTACAACATGAATAGGAAAAGACTATGTAATCATATCACATAACGTAATGATTTCAACTCTAATGTGTCATGGCACTACTAATGATGTGTAGTGTAGAATATGCGACTGTGCTCGTGCAACATGGAAATCATTAGTATTTGTGTAAGTGTTCTAAGGTGTAAAATCTATATATTAACACATATATAACAGAGCGATTCTACAGTGACATGGCAGTACCAATGAGGTGTAGTTTAACATATATTTACGTGCTTGTGCAGCATAATACTCATTGGTATTTTTGCAGTGTTCTAACAGAGTGTGCGTAACGCAGAAACATATAATATAGATAATATATTGTAAACCTATAAAGTAATCTAAACGTACTTATTGTAATTACTTGTTATGAGCTATACCATTATCTTTAGAAATAATCGGAACGTTAAGTTTGAAATAAGGAAGCTACCTTAGATTTAAAATAGATGTTTGTTTTAGAAACTGGCATGCGTCTGGTAATTTATTTAAAAGACAACGATCCATGGTTTTTAAAAGAATATAGCTCATACCAGTATTACATCCTAAAACGGACATAATCTATCTCTACGAGTCAAAGAATAAATTGGCCGTTATTCGGCATACAAAGTTCATCATTTACGATACATATAAATCCTTGTATTATAACTCATCATATCGGTATATCCATATCATCTTAAGTACGGCATGATCCATCGTACAAACACATCAAATCATACCCATATCGTACGGATCAAAAATCACGTATATCTCATTTAAAAACTACATATAAACTTTATGCAAATGGAATATGTACAAGATGCAATACCATGTCGATGCTTTGATGAAAAGCTAAACTTAAGTAAATATCATAATAATAATCATAAGCTTGCGGGGGTGCTATACGCCATCCACCCGACTTTCCCAGTAGATGTAAATCTACTCACCGGAAAGACATCGTATCTACTCTGAAATCGCCAATCCGTTTCCTTTCCTTGCATCCTCCAAAGTTCCCGTATTTGAATCTAACATCGAAAATTAACTTGTATAAGGAAACGGTTATTTCGACACGGCGAATAAGCAAACACGTGTTCCTACGTACTACTTATATTGCAGACGAATATTTCAAGTTATTATACACGTAACCTTACTGGATTTTAACCCTACGCTGCATCGCGACTGAAAACAGAACGCGCTACGTTATAAGCGAGTCGTATTTGAAGTTTTTTTGATATCTTTTCCGATATTAGCTTCCAGATTTTATATACAGCTATACTAACTTGTTTAAACAATACAAAATTAACCAAAAACCTACACAGAGACCTACCCAAAAATCCAAATCACCAAACTTCCCCAAAAATCCGGCGATGCCGGAATTTATCTAATGGTCGCCGGCCCAAACCGATCCCCTGTGCTCGTGCTTCTATGGTTTGTTCTAGCTCCTACATACATCATTCTGGCACTGTTTTTTTAATTTGATTCATATCTAAACTATAGCAGATTATAACAGAGTTCAGTTTTGCTAAAAATTACGATATTATGGACACTTTGGTTTCTAACTATGAACTAGTTACAGAATTAAATCCCTACTGTGATTAAAAATTTTACCTAGAAGAATATTGCTGGAATAACTCTCCCCAAGATGCACAAGCTCCTAGTCCTTATCTTGCTTGTGAGGAAATCCTAGAGCTTAGCTTTTCTTCTCCTTTCTATTGATCTTCTTTGTTTTTTTCTTGCTTTTGTTTTTTTTTTCCTTAAAATTTCAGATTTGAACCAGCCAACTCATCTGAACACATGATATATATGGTGATAGGAAGGATGAGATGAAGGAGGAGGTGTCACCAAGCAAGTTGTGGTGGTTTCATGCAAGGAGGAGGTGTGGGGAGTGTTGTGCATGAGAGGAGGTGGTGGAAAAACATTATCATTCCATTTTAATTTATCTTTAGATAAAATTCTGAACAAAAACCTAATTTACCTATTTTACACTTACACCCTTAATCAATTCCCATTTTGCACAAATTCCTAAACATTTTACACAAAGACTCTTCACTAACTATGTTATTATATAACACTATTTTACTTAAAAATGAAGCTAAATTTTACATTAAAACTCTTATAATTTATTTATGTTGCATACTTAAATTTTAATTTAAATTGTTTTACATATATCTTATGAAATTGTCTTATTTGGTTTTAATAACTTTTTAATTTAACCTTTTACTATTTAATTAATTAATATTATTTATTTCTAAAATTTTAGAATGTTACAATATTTCCCCCTTAAGAAAATTCGGTCCCCGAATTTAGAAATTAACTAGACATATCATCAAAAAGATGTGGAAAACTCTTTCGCATCGCATCCTCACGTTCATCGGAGACACACGAGGAATACATGGTTTCCCACATCAAACTTGAGTTTGCGACGTCGTCGATCTGCATATGATTCCTGTCTGCACTGGGCCGCTCTCATTCTGTCTCGTATTAGTTGAATCTTTTCCGTAGTCTCCTGTACTACCTGTGCTCCCAAAATGCAACTCTCGCTCAGTTTCGTCCAGCAAACAAACGATCGAAATTTCATTCCATACAAAGCATGAAAGGTTGTCATCTGGATCGTCTCCTGAAAACGATTGTTGTACGAGAATTCTATCAAAGATAGGTGACGGTCCCAACTGCCACCGAAATCACGGCTGTAAGTTGAAGCATGTCCTCCAAAGTCTGAATGGTCCGCTTTGACTGAGCATCCGTTTCTGGATGAAAAACTGTACCTAAAACTCAATTGTGCACCAAGAGTTTCTTGAAGTTCCTGCTATAGCCTGTTAGTAAATCGGGTACCCCTATCTTACCATATGCTCGTTGGAACTCCCTGCAATCGAACAATCTCGTCGATATAAATCTGAGCATACTGCGTAAACCCATACGTCGTCTTCACTGGTAGAAAGTGAGATGCTTTTGTCAATCTATATACAATCACCCAAATGAAATTATACCCTCTGCTAGTCCTGGGTAGACCCACAAGGAAATCCTTGGGAATCTGTTCCCATTTCCACTCCGGAATAGGGCAAGGGCTGTAATTCTCCAGCCAGCCTCTGGTGTTCTGCCTTAACTTGCTGACAAGTCAAGCATCTTGAAACAAACTTCGCAACGTCCCTCTTCATTCCTTCCCACCAATAAACATCCCTCAATTCATGATACATCTTGGTGGAATCAGGATGAATATTATATGCTGATCTATGGGCCTCCTCTAAGATCTCAAGTCTCAGTCCATCCGAATCTGGCACACAAAAACGAGTCCCAAAACGTAATACTCCACGGTTATCTATCACAAACTACGACTCTTTTCCCTGCCTAATCTGATCCCAAATCTCAGACATACGAGCCTCTACGGCTGTGTCTCCAGAATATGATCTAATAACTGAGGACGGTGCAAACATGTGCTAACTGTCCTCCTGTCAATGTGAACTCGAACTGTACACGACTATCAGATAAAATCTGCCAGTCTGTAGAAGACTATCTCTGTAAAGTGCGCAGATGAGATAAGCTACATCCAGGCCTCCGACTCAAGGCATCTGCCACAACATTTGCTTTTCCTGGATGATACAAGATCTCACAATCGTAATCCTTCACGAGTCCCTCCATCTAGATACCTCAGATTCAGATCCCTCTGCTAGAAAATATACCTTTATAATTTGTGAGAATCTAGCACCACTCTCTATATAAGTAATGTCTCCAATCTTCAGTACGAATACTACAGCAGCCATCTCCAAATCATGAGTGGGGAAGTTCTGCTTGTGCCTCCTCAACTGTCGAGAAGTATAAGCTACAACCCTGTCTGTCACGACCCGAAATAGCACGTGACTGGCCCTTGAATCATATGAAGTCTATAGGACCTCATCTAATTCAAGTAAGCCAAAAGCCCAGAAATCTAAAACCATTTTAAATAACAAATGAAGAAAAACAAATTTTAAAGAATTGAAGAAAACATGTTTTAAGACAAGGTTGCATTTTTAAAATCCTAAGTCTTTTCCGAAAATTTCGGCAGAGTTTCCTTTGTAAATACTGGCACCGAACGGGGTACAAGATGAATAATATATACATCAATGACAAAAGGCATCCCCAAGCGGTAGCTAGCTCTTCGTCAATCGACGGTCACAACCACGCAAGCAATATAATATACAACGCCGAAGGGCGAGGATCAAAACTCAAAAGGAAACTCAAAATCATCATGAAGACCATAATACTATAACGCGCAACACTAAGGTCGAAATAATACACAACTGGTTTTCTAAGTCTGAAATAAATATACATGTTTGGTTGATGGAATTACTAGATACAAATGATTAAAATAAATATAAGGGTGCTCACGATGCGAGTGAACCCACCTACCAAAGCAATCACCCAGAAAGAATGCAGTATGCCAGAAAAGCCGCAATGAAACCTGTACGGCAAAACCTGCAAGAACTGTGGCACAACGGGGGTGAGTTGCCAACTCGTGAATAGAAAATATCGCAGAGCAGAAATCGTATGTATGACATAATCCTAGGTCAATCAGATCAGTAACAATAATATCCTTAATATGAATAACTCTGAAGCATGATAAGGTGGCAAGGGTAAACATCTATACATAAGTGTAGTACCAAGTGCTCATGTCAGTGCCTCAGGTAGCAACATATCATAACTATGAGGTATGATCAATGTAATCAATGCCAACTATATCAGGAAGTCTATGAGTATGTGGATATCATCCAACTATGTGATCAATGTCATCAATGTCAACTATATGTATGTGGATCTCGTCCATGTATCACCTAATGACATAAAGCATCATGCATGTAAATATCATAAAGCATATGCATGGAAATATGAGGATATAAATCAACATGTGTCCCTCGCGACATATCAAAATCATGGAACCTGAGTGTCTAGCATCGACACTCGAAAACATCATGAAAGCTGTGCTTAGCATCGGTACGTAAATCCTCGTATATCGGGCTCCGTCAGTCCGGATCGGCCCGTATCATCTCTCGACTCCGGTCGGTATCCTCCGGATATCCACCGAGCTCAAATAATATCACCGGTAGGTAGTACTCCCCTGCCAGGCTCGCCGTCCAATATATACGAGCCTTCTTGCCCCGGGGTACCTCACCGGGTCCACCATCTACCCGCAGACGGTGCCTACCACTCCTCGAATCGGGTTTCACATGCCACTCTCAGAAACGAGAAAACACATGGTGGACGCACTGAAAAATCATATCAAGGGTAACAGGATTTTTAAAATAATACATACTCTCTTTTGAAATTACCACGGTTCCCAAATTCGGAAATATCATGGAAACAACATATCTCAATGCGTATAATAATAAAGCATGATATATGCGACATATAAAAGAGATGCAAGCATATCAGTATATCATGCAACAAGGAATAGTAATATGCACATATTAAGGGAAACCGCTCTTTTAAAAGGAATACAGTTTTAAAATATATCTTGCGGTTCCCAAATCTCCAAAATCAAGCCAGAATCATCTATGTATATGCAAATATATATGTATGCAAGTATGTGTGTACAATATGTATATACGCATGTGCGTCATGCAAGGGGTCATTTCCTGAATGCAACAGTCCTACATTGTAGTGACATGGCAATTATCGATGATGAAGTGTGTGAGCCGGCAAGCAGGTGTACGTGGAATATACGCATCATCGATAATGGTGCTGGTGTCCTGACAGCATGGTTTTAATATAACAATAAACATATTTAAACATGCGATGCGATGCGAATAGCAAGAATATGTGGCAAATGAATAATAAACACAACAGTGAAGAATCTGCATCAACGTATCTATGTCATACAGTTTTGCCATTTGAAAGAACACGAATCATGGGGTTTAGAGAAATAAGGGCTACGGTGTTTTTAAGAAAAGATGCGTCCTTTGAAAATATCCGTAGAATCCCTTGACCTGTCTTAAAAATACTCACGATTCGTTGGTTTTGAAATAGGTATGACTCGGGTCTAGTCTAACATCTACTAAATAAACTACAGATCTAAATAACCAGCCAAACAAAAGGTGTATGGAAACCATCTAAATATATATATATATATATATATATATATATATATATATAGTCGGTGATCCCGCCTTAATAGTATCACATATTATACAATATACAATATGACGTCCTCGAGTCAAGAGTGCGGATCTATCATCAATATAAGTAACTCGTATGTAAATCCGTCGTACGACATCCCAAATCTGGGTACCGGTCGAATCTCACATTTATCTCATTAATTATCTGGTATACTTATCATCATATCTCATGAACTGGGGTACTAATCTAAGTCTAGTACAAACTGATACCATCGATAAATATATATTGTTGGATATAGTGCCCTCAGAGTTAATTATTGGATCACAGGCACGTGATTGCAATGATTGAGGGAGGACCTATACCGGTAGGACAGTCTTACTCAAGATGATAGTATGCTATATAGTTTATCTTTATCATCGTGTACTGCTTTAGGTGACCTTACAGATCACTATTACACGTTGATAGAGCCCTTAGGATTCTTGCTTGACGGCCAGCAGTATGATGGCGATCATATACGTGGGAGCTGTGGTCTATAAGCACATCCTTAAAGTTGTCCCAAGTCGTGGGAGTTTCGAGACTGGGCATCGATAGTCCATTAGTAGACTAGTGTATACAGTCGAGACCCCGACGAGGTGCGGTGGCCGGTCTCACAAGCCATTGGTGTCAGTTGGATCACCTAAAATGTATACAGGTGCTCGTTGGGCTATGAGCACACCGGACATGACTCGCCAGGAACATGCTAGTTGGTATTATACCTGACGTCAGATAGCAGTTCCCTGGTGACATGTGTACATGTTAGTTCATCGACCTGAGATCGTCATTTGTCTCGTGTGAGTTCCCACTGTGCTTTGATTACTACCCTACCACGGCTCAAAGGAGTCATGCAAACAGGTTTTAGTTGGGTACAGTCCCGAACTACATGGAGGTAGTGAACGAATCGGCAGGGGTTTCGTCTCTCCCGGTATTGGGGGTGAGATCGCGCTGTGTCTAGGAGAGCCATTACACGAAGTCCATGGCCAAGGCAGGAGATTTACTGGTAGGTATTCCAGTAGTATCTCAGGGTGTTCTGGGCTACACTCCGACACGACTTGTACCGCTTTTGGGGGTTTGACTTTTACCAACCCCCTAGTCCTGTCATGCGATGCTCATAGATGAACGGATCGGACTGTACGGATATTGTCACTGACAGGCTCAGTAGGGTATCAGGATGAGTTCGCTCATCGACCTCCCATTTGGTCAATACCTGGTAGCCCGTTACGTACGGCTAGTACCTCGGACGTGCTAGTGGTTAAATCCACAGCCAATGTATTGACGAGTATTTAGAGTCCCCCATAGGCAGTTTCTTAAGTTTTGGGCGAAACGATGTAGAGGCCGTATGATATATGGTAGGGTCCGATCATATACGTGCAGTAGTGCATGGATCATGATCGGGCGGATCATACTAATGGGCTTTGGTTTAAACCGGATCCTAATAATAGATTTGTTGGATTACTTTAGTCTCATTGCATTCGCATTCAGTAGGAATGCGGATGCAGGTATGTATATACAGGTGAAGGGTATCCTTGTGATCCGTCACGAGTTTATTTTAGATGTTGCCGTATCTTTTTATTGTTGCAAACATTTGGATTAATGTTTGTAAATGGAAATTATGCGCTAAAAATCATGATTACAAGCATTAATTGTGACACATGCACAAGTGATGACTCATGGTCTCTTTCTTTGTGCATGTGTCACATTATGAGCTTGATTTGTGTTGATATGATAAGAAGAAGGAGAGGGGGGCTGCCATACATGAAGTTTTGGTCTTGTATTTTTTAGACTAACTCTCTCCCATTTTTTATCATTCCACTACAAAAGAAAAAAAAGGGAAAAACTTCTTCTTCTTCCTCTTTCTTCTCTAGCTTATAATCTCCATCAATGGCAACACCTTAAACCTCCATCCATCTCATGGATGCAAGAGGCAAAGTGATCACAAACATTCTCTACATCACCTTGGACACGTCGGCTAGCACACTTCGTGCCCGAGTTGCTTCGGATGAAGCGGGAGCCCGTAAAAAGATTCGAAGATGTGGTGCGCTTTTCGACGAGGAGATCGAGACCGGAGATGCCACGAGGAGCTTAGGATAGTGGCCAAAGACCGAAGGACACGGATCGATCGGTATATCTTTCCAGCCCTCTCTCTTGATAGCTAGTTGTAGGTTAATGGTTCGATCCGGGTTTTAAGCATATGATAGCGCCGGTTTCTAGTTTGAAAAGTTTTCGTTTTCGCATTTTGGCCTCGTACAGACGGCCGGGGCGCTACCTTAGACTTACATACATACATACATATATATATATATATATATATATATATATATATATGCGTGTATGAAATCACACGCCTAAAGGCCCGCTAAAAATCTCATGTCGTATCCCAAATACGAACCACATCATATCCTAATATCCTCGACTCATCTCCAAATATCATCCACTATCCTCATCATCCAGGTATAAGTATAATAAGTATGAATGTGTGTGCGTGTGGTGTAAACCTATTCTATGGTTCGCAACTATGAAACTATACCAGTTTACTCTAAACCCTAATCTAACCATAGTACACCTAATCACATCTTGAATATCCATGTCACACCTAATGCTATCATATATATATATATATATATATATATAGTATTTATATAGTATACTAAACATCGAACTGCGGGGGTGATATACGCCATCCACCCGACTTCCCCCGTAGATATAATCAACTCATCTTGACCTTCGCTTGCCGATGTCGACGTCGGCACGCGCTTGCTTGTTGTCTTGAAGTCATCGTGGGGGTACCTACACATCACAATGGGTCGTATCGCATCACAATCCCAAATTGAAGCCAAAACAACACATGAAAACCAAAATGCTGCACGAATCATCCATAGGTCAAAACCTATGATCTACATCTTGCAATTCAACCAATATCAATCGATATAGACGTACAAAGGTCAAATACTTGAATACAATACAAAATATCACAACTTAAATCCATAAACATCGTGAAACACATGGAAGCAACCTAGAAAACATGCTCCAGATTTTGTCTCAGGTGAAACCAAGGTTCCAAAACAACACTAGGGTGATATATAGAGTACATATGACCCATGGAAACAACCTGGACACCCTCACCCACCAAGGGGCCGGCCACTTCCCTATAAAAACCGGCCTCCTTGGTTTTGGGGATGAGTTGGGGCCTCGAACTTGTAGGGGGGTCTCCTATAGTCTCACATTGGTCCCTTGAGTTGTTTATTTATCTCGTAAATGTTCCAGTTCATTCCAGATTTCCCTGCACACCTTATACACTCACAAAAACGATACGCAAAGTTTCTGTTTTTCTTTTCAGGTTTGGTCTTGTGTTTGGTTCGGGGTTTCTAATATCTAGGGGGTCTAAGGTCATCTCTAAAGACCAATTACACCATCTCTACTCAAATCAAACCCTAATTCCCAACTTGAGTTTTCAAAGTTCACCAAACTTCGCCAAATCAATATTAAACTTGGAAAGAGGCTCAAGCATAAGAAACACTACACTAATTGTGAAAGGATTATCTCATTTAGGACCCAAGAATCTCCTACAGCACCAAAATATGATTTTTCTTGGTACAAAGTGTAGCTTGTGAGCTTGTGCACCTTTTTTGTGAAGTGGAGAAGAACTTTTGATGGATTTTTGATGGTGTTAAGAGGTGTTTTGTTGAATTGGGAGATGAAGGCAGCAACTGAACTTGAAGAGGGAGGGAAATAATGAAGAAGAGGAAGATGAAGACAATGGTCTATGGTCAAAGGAACCCCTCTCCTTCTCTCTCTTGCCCATTCCTCTTTAGTTAATGTTTTCTTTTTCTTTTCTTTTCTATTTTCTTATCTAATCATCTCTCAAATTAAAACCCCTACCATGCATGAATCATAAAGAAATGCCATGAAGAAAAATGTAACAAGGGTTAAAAATGACATGTGCATGTCATATGCACGAAACACGTTTAAAGCCCGATTAGCGATTTTTAATCGCAATTAGCACAAAATTAGTCTATAATTAATCATAAAAACTTAAAATTTTCATAATTCACATAAAACACCCTCTTTTTAATAATTTTTATAATTTTCCCAATTTTTCCCAATTTATCGGTTTTTTATTATACCGAAATATTAAAATATTAATTAAAATTAATATTAAATTATAAAAATTCACAAAAATAATATTTTATTTTTTTGAAATGTTTCAATCATCCCCCCTTAAAGAAATTTGGTCCCCGAATTTAAATTTAAACCCCTCAATACTAAAACATTTCAGTAAAAAGTCCAAGTCGTCGGGGCTCCGAAATCATCAATACATAAAACACATCATAGCACAATGCACGGGCATGAACAATGAGCAGATATCTCAAAATCAAACTCCGTTATGTATCCCGCAATCATCGGAGTCATGGTGAAGACACAAATGTCAAATCCAATACGAAAACCAATATGATATAAATCAAAACTATACATGTAAATATCTGAAAGAAATGCATGCTAAACCTTTCTTGTTGCTGTGCGATGTGCATAACACCGCAGAGTGGCATACATCAATTGTAAGAAAATAGCCATATATGTATATATCTTTTATTTAATATGTACGGTCCACCGTTTTGAAAACAATTTAGAAGGGTTTGCTTGTTTTAAATGTTTCGTGTCATATCGGACACGTAGGTAAATACTGAGACTTTAGCTCCCTTTTTGGAAATCCCTTCGATAACTATCAATGCATGCAAAATATATCCAGGTACTGTCCTCCGACTAGTCCTGCTCAGTACGAAAACAAATAGCAAATATCATAAAAACGTACTGCTCCATAAGAAATCAATCTCAAAATGTGCATATGAATGCTATGTGCGTCTAGTGCGCACGGAAATCCAAATCCATATATGTGCCATATATGTGCACAGAAACAATATTTGAGTGCATCGGGTGTGCACGAAACATCTGTCAAAGGCAACGGGTGTGCTTTACAGCAACTTAGGTGCATCTGATATGCACGAAAAATATCGATTTATTGCATCTGGTGTGCACCAAAATCGCATCTCATAACAGGCGCCCAACATGCGCGAAAGTCCAAAATCAGGTGCATCCATCATGCACGAATAAAATCTAAATCAAAGGTACAGAGTTCACGAAATCAATATCAATATCATAATCGAAATCGACGGTATACAATAAAGTTCAATCCAAATCAGGTTTATCGTGGAATATAATCTCACAACCATGTGCATCAGCGTGCACAAACCAAATAAAAACACTAAAAGTGCATGAAAACGATGCCGAAAGCATAAGTCAAATCACATGCATGCCCTAGGCATGAAATCAAAATCAATACCTCCAATAACATCAAATCGAAGTCCTGTGCAACTGTAGTGCACAACATACGTATCACTGCACTCCAAGTATATATGAACTATACCGTGTGCAAAAATCAAATCGGGTGCATACCATATGCACAAAATCAACCCAACTGTAAGAAATCCATGAAGTCATAAGCATGTGCAGCCAAGGCACAAAAACGATATCAGGTGCAATAACTGTGCACTAATATGAATACCCAGTAGGTGCAACCATGGTGCACGAAAACAAAAATCATGGAACTCAGCCATCAAGACTAAATCATGCGAATAGATTGCCTAAAATACCGAAATCCAAGATGACGGATACGTGATAATCAAATCACCAAATCACAAATCATAAATACTGTCGTCGATATATCCTCCTTCAAAGTCGAGAAGGTGTCGGCGCATCCAATACTAGCAGAGAAAGATATCTACTTGCCTCCTGTTCATGGTCTGACGCGTGGTGCTTCTAGGTTCTTGTCTCTCACCGTGCCTTGCTAGATATATATCTCCTCGGCTCAACGGCCTAATATGGAATAACGACAGAAACAGTCCCGCTCTGGTACATCCTCTACAGATCTCTGGCCAACTATCTCGTCGACGATGCCGAACTCTGGCCTGCTGGGTGTGCGCCATATGACCGCTCCTGGGTCCATGTCTTCTCGTATATTATTCCAGAAAGGTCCTGTGGAGCTCTCCCTCGAATCTCGTTTCTGCCGAACTGCCCAGATGTTACCACCCTTTACTATATCTGTTTCTTGTTCCGAAATGGCTGCATACTCATCGCGACTCCTTCTGGAAGGTATATCCATAATCAACGCCTCCGTATGCGTATCACATCTCTAATGTCGGTGGAGTGGAACGTGTAAGTGCACGGCGGCGCCCCGGCCGTCAATCCGACGCCGGAATGCGGAAGCGATGATTTACTTTAAATTTTTGAACCTGCACCACCGCGCACTAAAATCCCGGATCATGCCATTAATATAGTCCTAGCTAACAAGAGAAGGGGGTAGAGAGATATAACGAGCGATCCGTGTCCTTCGGTCTTCTCGTCGTCGTCCCGATCTCCCGCGGAATCTTCGGTCTTCATCTCCTCGCCGGAAGGGCACCACGTCGCCGGCTTCTTTTATGGGGTACCACCTCTGGACCGAGGCAACTCGTGTAGGGTTAGCCTAGCACCTCATGAAGGGATTGGAAGCATCACATGTACCAAAGATGGAATTTTTAGGGTGCTGAGTTAACGATCATTGAATCGTTCCCAGAAAATTAGGGTTTCAAAATATTGCATGTCAACATAAGCAAGAAAAGCTAGGGTTTTGAGAGTGCAACCTTTGTAGCTCCCTACGCTAGACTCCTCGGCTACTTGGGGTTTGGAAACGGGTCCGCTTGAACTCCTCTAGGCCACCGATGATCCACCCGGAGTCCGCTTTGTCCAAGCTTGCAACTTCACCCGATCAAGAGAATGAAATGAAGCTAACATTCCAAACAAGTGGGCTAGACTTGTGTAGAATGGTGTTGTGGTTCTCTTTCTCACTTCAAAATCCTAACTTGATGAGTATATTGCTCACTACAAAAATCTAGAGAGCAAATGAGAGAGGAAGAAGAAGATGATGGCTATTCTTTAACAAGAGTGAAAAGAATCACTCTTGTTTAAGAAAAATGAAAATATATGTATATATATTTTCTTGTTCTCATCTCAAACCATGGTTTAAACAATGAATATATTACTGAACTTGAGTTAAAACACATAAGGAAAGTTTACCCAAGGTTAAAAGGTAGGTGAGGATGGTTAGATCAAAAGAAGAGTGTAGAAACAAATCAATGATAACCATTTTCCTTTTCCATTTTTGTTTTAAATCAAATGCAATAAAATCCATATATAAAACTATGGTGTGAGTCTTCTATTGCCACCATTTTCATGTATGTACAACCATGAAGGATGTATGTATGTATGTATGTGTGTATGTACATCCATATGTGCACGAATCTAAAAAGAGAACATACATGCATGCATACATCCATCAAATACAAGAAAGGATTTCTAGTGAGAAACTAATGGTTAAATGATAAATCAACACTTGATTTATTAATCCGGTCATATCACATATGACCCTAACCAAAAACAAGCCGCCCGATCAATATACGGTATCCTATACGCGCATTTTAATCGGGTCCATGAGCATATCGCATACGCGCACCACAACGTTTCGCCTGGACTAGGTAATTCCATTGCGGGACTCTAAGACTCGTCAATACGCCGGCAGTTGGTGATGATCATATCAAGCACCCCCAAGCCGCAAGCGGTCAGCTAAACGTAATGGCCACCGGGGTATTGAGCGATCAGAAGAGAACAAGCGAACCTGTTACGACTCCCGTCGAGCCAACCAGCAACACTACTGTGCAGTCCGTCCTCTTCGTCTGATATGTCGCATATCAAGTCTAGGGTTGGTAAACGTCAGACCCCAATAACCGATAAGTCGTGCCGATGTGAGGCTCATAACGGGTCGAGAAACTACTGGTAACACTTACCAGTAAATCTCTAATCAGCCCGGGCCAGGGACTTCCCTGTTACGGCCAATCGAGCACAGTGCAACATCAGCCCCCAATACCGGGAGGGACGAAACCCTTCCTATCGCTCATTGCCTCCATGCGACTCGGGACTGTACCCAAAAACCACCGTTTTGCACGCCCTTATGGATGTGGTAAGGTGGAAATCAAAGCATAGTGGGAATCACAAAAGACTCTATGACGATCTCGGGTCTACAGACTAACCTTTACTAGTGTCACCTGAGAACTGCCATCTGACGTGAGGTATAATACCATCTGGGAGTTCTCGGCGAGTCCGTCCAGTGTACCCAGTCTCCACTGAGCACCCGTATACCATCTCTGATGTCAAACACCAATGGATATGGGATCATCCATCGCCTATCTCATGGGTCGAGAAGCGTATACGCTAGTCTACACTGGTATATGGATGTCCCATCTCGATACACCCACGACTAGGGACCTTGAAGGATGTACTCATGGACTACCATGTCCCCACTAGTATGATCCTTATCATAGTCTAGGTAGTCAAGTACACATCCTAAGGGCTTTACCAACATATAACTATATGACAGTATAAAAAGACTAGTATACATGTTAAGATAAAGAGTAACCAGATAGCATACTATCATATCGAGCAAGAAAGTCATCTCTATATATGTCCAAGCATCCAATATAATAAACATCATCTGTATAATACTGGCCTCTAGGGTATACATACAACTAACAATCTCCCACTTGTGTAAGTGCACGGCGGCGCCCTGGCCGTCAATCCGACGGCCAAATGCGGAAGCGGTGATAAACTTTAATTTTTCTTGAACTGGCACCACCGCGCACTAATACCCGGATAGAACCATTAATTAGTCCTAGCTAACTACAAGATAGGGAATAGAGATATACCGACTGATCCGAGTCCTCCGGTCTTCTCGTCGTCGTCCCGATCTCCTGCGGAAACTCCTGTCTCCACCTCGTCGCCGGAAGTGCACCACATCGCCTACTTCTTTTACGGGCTCCCACCTCAATGCCGAGGCAGCTCGGGCACGAAGCTGGTTAGTCGACGTGCCCAAGATTTGCTGTAGTATGTGTAGTACTCAAGTCTTACTTTGGGGTTGTGGATTTGCCATTTGGTGGAGGAATGATACTTGGAGCTTTGCAGATTGATCTTGTGGGATTTTTGCAACATGAAATGAGCCAAAAAACCCACACTCAAAATTTGGACAGCCCACTAAGGGGAGTGGCCGGCCATCACATTGGGAAGGAGAGAATGAGAGTGACCAAAAGAATAATACAAGAGAGATAGAGAGGAATGGTTATCATATGAAAAAAATGATCACCAAGAAAAGTCCTCACTCAACAACCATATCAACTCCCATCATCAACAATCATGTCCACAAAAGTCATGCCATCATGACAAGAAGAAGTCAAGAAGTCAAGGTCAATGAAAAGCTATCATGACACAAGAATATGCAAAGAACCCCTCCACAAATACTTATTTGCAACAATGCAAATAAACCCTCCTCCACCAATCTTCGGCCAATGAACGATACAAAGGAAATTAGCCGAAACGGAAAGCAAACAGGCAACTACAGAAAACTGGTCCCGTAATAAATTACAGGAAAACCCCGATACTGTGCATACACACCCGCATTTGTATTCCGACCGAAATACAAATGCAATGAGACAAAATCTACACTGTACTATACTAGAATCCGGCTTTAACCAAAGCCGGCTAGTAATATCCGTTCGATCCTGATCCGTGCAATACCGCACGTATCTGATCGAACCCTGCCATATATCCATACGGCCTATAGTACAAACTGTCCGATCCTGATCCGTGCAATACCGCACGTATCTGATCGGACCTTGCCATATCTCCATACGGCCTCTACAGCTTTTCGCCCGAAAGATGAGTAACTGAATGTGGGAGACTCTAAAGACTCGTCAACACCTTGGTTGTGGATTTAACCACTAGTACGTCAGAGGTATAAGCCAATACGTAACGGGCTACCAGGTATTGACTAAAAAGGGACGTCAGTGAGCGAACTCATCCTGACAACCCTACTGAGCCTGTCAGTGACAATATCCGTACAGTCCGGTCCGTTCGTCTATGAGCATCGCATGGCGGGCCTAGGGGGTTGGTAAAAGTCAGACCCCCAAAAGCGGTACAAGTCGTGTCGGAGTGTAACCCAGAACACCCTGAGATACTACTGGAATACCTACCAGTAAATCTCCTTGCCTCGGCCGAGGGCTTCGTGTAATGGCTCTCCTAGACACAGCGCGACCTCACCCCCAATACCGGGAGAGACGAACCCCTGAAGATGCGCTCACTGCTTCCATGTGGCTCGGGACTGTACCCAACTAAAACCTGTTTGTACGACTCCTTTGAGCCGTGGTAGGGTAGTAATCAAAGTACAGTGGGAACTCACACAAGACAAATGACGATCCCCAGGTCGATGAACTAACCTGTACACATGTCACCAGGGAACTGCCATCTGACGTCTGGTATATGACCAACTAGCATGTTCCCGGCGAGTCCTGTCCGGTGTACTCATAACCTAATGAGCACCTGTATACATCTTAGGTGAACCAACTGACACCAGTGGCTTATGAGACAGGCCACCGCCCTTCGTCTGGGTCTCGACTGTATACACTAGTCTACTCTGGAGTATCGATGCCCTGTCTCGAAACTCACACGACTAGGGACCATTTAAGGATATGCTTATAGACCCACAGCTCCCACTTATATGATCGCCCTCATACTGCTGGTGGTCAAGCAAGAATCCTAGGGGCTCTATCAACGTGTAATAGCGACTTGTCAGGTCACCTAAAACAGTACACGATGATAAAGGTAAACCAGATAGCATACTATCATCTCGAGTAAGATTGTTTTACCGGGATAGGTCCTCCATCAATCATTGCAATCACGTGCCTGTGACCCAATAATTGACTCTGAGGGCACTATCTCCAACAATCTCCCACTTGCACTCAAGGCTAATTATTGCGATGTCGCATACTCACAGCCCGTGTGATACCGAACATCCAACTCCTCTACTAATCAGTCCCATAAAGCTCGCTTGCGGAACTATTGCGTTCGAAGAATAGCCTCAGTGAGTGGATCCGCTTTGTTGTTTCTTTCTATGTCTCTCTATATCTCAAGTTCGCGGAGAAAACCCATCTCCCGAAATGAGCAATACCTGTCTTAGAATGTGTCTGGATGTCTGATGGGACCTAGCTCATAAATGAACTCCAAATCCAAACTTCTTAGACTGTATCGTCAACTGAACTTAATCAGTATCCTGCGCCATGCCTCCCTCAGTATTGCCTTGGACCACCTGTCTAAAATACTGCCCCTCGTCAGAAGGAATAACTATAACTCTGACAACCTCCTTGTCGTCCGGGTCACCTTGGAAGCTTGGAATGATAACTGTCTCCCGAATGATGCTGTCGTTATCATATCCCTAGAACATCCACTTATGTTCTAAAACTGCTTCCGACTGTTTCTCCAGGATTGGATCAATATCAACTTATTGCATCTAGTGCAAGAACAATATCTGGTGTGGTACTTGACATCTCATGATTGAATCAATTGCCTGAGCAAGTGATCTGCCAATCATGCACATCCCTCTCCCCTTTAGTCTGTAAGACACCTTTAGAGAGGGTAACTCCATCTTTTGCAGGTACACTACCGTGCATGGAGTCGTCCATTCTAAATACCCTTAGAATGCTGTCTAAGTACCCTGATTGGGAAACCATCCAAATCTAGATCTAAAACCATAGATCTAGTAACCAGTATGTTTGATATAAAATCCATTTCCTTTGTGGAGAAACCACTGTGTGACGACCAAAGTATAACCGATTGTAGTATAGGAGTTTCTTTTCCTACTCTGTGTATGTCATCCAAATACCAGGACATCACACCCTACTACCTTCTCAACAGATCCATCCCTCATTCTGATGAAGTCAAACCTATGACTGTCACGTCAGAAATAGATGATCTATCTCCGCTATATCTGCTTTAGTCTATAAATAGACATAAGCTACCTGTCCACCAATGCTTCCGCTGCTCCCACTGACTACGACAACCCTCTGGCAGAGTCATATACACGTGCACTTCTGAAGCGAGTTCAGAACGACGCTATACTCATTCTCCTGCCGGGTGTCACAGTCTGGAACAACAGCAATGGCAAGTGTGGGTAAACAAGAACTTCCTTGTCACCGTCCTTGAGGCTACCGGAGCACCTCTCGGGTGCCTGAAGTTACCCACCTTATCTGCGGAGTGGCCAAATGGAATGTCAAACCGGATTGAATCTTTAGGTTACTTATCAAATCTTCAGTAATCGTTTGTGGTTCTGGAATCACTTCCAGTTCTACCATACTCCCACTACTGTTTTCTGAAAAAATCCATTTTTATTAAAACTGTGGCGAGTCTAGAACAATATTGCTATTGTTCATCCAGATGGTAGAAAGTCAACCCTCGTCATAGCCTGGGTCAAACCACAAACAGCCATTACAGAAACGTGCCTTGAGTTATCCAGAGTCTGGTTTTAAGCATAAACCGGACAACTCCCCGTACCTTAACATCGTTAAGATATGAACTGTTCTATATCCAATATAGAAACAGAGGCACTGATTTAATTGAACCAGATCCAAAACATGCAACTGTCTTCAGTGCATGTCAACTAAATGGAAGGAGGCCGATCAGCGTTACTCAACTTAGGAATGCTTCCAATTATGAGTAACCTGAAAGAGAAGCAAGATCTCTTTATCATTACTATCAACTGAATACCATGCACAAGTGTCTACATCTTCGATTGCTTTGAAGAATCCCCATACTTGCTACACCTGATTCTCTACTCTATTCAAATACCTATACCTTCTCAAAATTCAGACCCTGTGTTTCTGCGAAACACCTGTCTAAAAACTAGAGAAGTCATAAGTAAACAGAATATAGTACGAGGACCAACCCCTCTGTCCTGATGGACCCTGGACAACATACAATACTCTGTATAAGTCCCTTGAATCTGATAACTCATTCACTGTGTGTCGTAGGATGAGAACTGTACTTATGGTTAAGAAGAATTACACCGCTGTTTAATGCTCCTTACCTAACCATCCACTGATATAGGTAAATGTCATCGACATAATATCAAAAGGTATATCTCACTCTATGAAAATAGACGTACAGATATATCAATTTGAAATTGGTGCACAACAGCGGATATTCAAAACCAAATATTTGCCGACCGGCAAACAACCCAGGTGACTTCCTCAAATATCACTGATTACGATGAATCCCGATATAATGAGGATGATCACCCAATTCCCAATAACTTACTCCCACTCATCATCTGTAAAACCATACAGATGTGAGAATCATACCTGGTAAATACATACCCTGGAGTAAGTATCTAATCGGGAAATCAGTTTTCTTTTAACAGTACACAGTGAGACTGAAACATTGAAATGTTTCGATGGGGTATCCCGGTATTCCTAGTAATGCCTCTTCCAGATTCACGACTGTAACCGTACAGTTCTTACCCACCTCTCCAAATCCCTTCATATGTCTTTAGTCTTTACCTTCTGTACACCCCTTAGGCCAAATGGTTTTCTTCCTTCCCTACCGTTCGGCACCAGCCTATGGTTTGGAAGAAGACTATCCAATAAGCATAATGGGTGTACTGTCCTAATCCTAGGAGCACTCGCAATGCGAGAGAAGGTGAAGATAAAAGACACCTGAATAAATCTTATTCCTATTTCTCCTGAACCAGAATCCATCCCCGAACTGGAACAAGCTCCTTTCGAGTTCGTATATAACCATACGATGGAGTATCCAAATAAACTGTGGATCTTCGTAGTGATACGGAGTGTCCTGGAGAAATACAAAGGTGATTTAGGATTGGTGAATGAATAGTTGGTTTGGTCGTGAATATCTGTTGCAATTTACTTTGCCCTCTTACTAATCCCTTGCTTTGTCTTAACTTAATACCTTCTGTACACCATCGTTAGGCTAATTGGTTTTCTTCATTCTCTACCGGTCGGCTCCAGCCTAAGGTTTGGAAGAAGACTATCCAATTTGCGTAATAGGTGTACTATCTCCTAAACCAAGGAGTACTCGCAACCTGAGAGAAGGTAAAAGGAAAAGACAGCTGAATAATCCTATTCGTTTTCTCCAGAACCGGAAACCATCCTCGAATAAATTCTTTCGAGTTCGTATCTTACCATACGATGGTTTTGTCCAATGGAAGTGGACGTTCGTAATAAAACGGGGTGTCCTGGAGAAAAGGGTAAAAGTAGGAGTGGCAATGAGGTTTGCAACTCTGACAATCCAAAAGCCTGTGTTTAAGAAGGTTCGGTCAACTTGGTCACTGAGTCATAGTCTTAGGGTCGGGTCAATGGTCGCTGCCAAAATGAGAGAGAAAAGAAACACTCGGCGTGCACTCTAACCAAGATCAGAATGGTTACCAATTTATCTAATCTGGAAACCTCCCACTGTACCGTCAAATTCTCCTCCAAACCTGAAAGAAGAATTAGTCGGGGTCACCCGAGGAGTAAACTAACTCATCAGTGGGAATCGGGATCCAACTATCATCGCATGATAACGTGACGGAATCCGCTCACGTCATCACACTCCAGAAGGTATGCGCATATCTGGCAAGTTTCAGTTCTTTTGAAACTCCCGGTGTGATTTCTGCCCCATGCTCTTATGACCTTGGCGAAGGTCAACAAATCATAAGTCACATTTCAAGTTCTACCCGTCATTATCCAGGTTGATTTGAACCCACCCGTACAAGCCCTTGACGAAGGCCAACAAGGCTATACGACTGTCCGAAACCAACGCATCTATCTATGCAGCAGAAAGGTAACAAGCAGCTACCATACACTATGCCTTGACGAAGGTCAACAAACATAGCATGAATACTACGTGCTACTCGTCTGAAACGACGGAGGGCTACGAATGGTTTCTGGCGAAAACCTTTAACGTAATGAACTTGATATCGTTGAAGGAACGGATAACTTTTAAAAATATAGTGACGAAAACCGTTGCTAAAGAGGTCACTCCCGGTGAAGGGATCTCGGCTCTTTCCCCGTAGAATGGGGTGCAGGATATTCCAACTGAGTACCACGGTGCAAAGCGAAAGTAATCGGCTATAGTGAAGTCATTGCCCTGACGCAAACTTTTTGTCCAAGGGGTCACTCCCGGTGAAGGGATCTCGGCCCTTGCCTCGTCGACTGAGGAGCAGGATATTCCAAATGAATACCACGATGCAAAACAAAAGTGAACGTCCTTGCAATAACAGCTTTTTGAAAAAGTGTTCCAACAACATCAGATTAGGTTTGTTTTTAACTTGCATTGATCCGAATCAACGCAGTCCCATCAATTGATCACACCACAAAGAACGAAAATATACTGCTATACGTATACGCCATCCGCATTCGCCACTGGGTCCCGTCATTACCCGTTAGGTTAGCTAACTAACGACAGAGCGGGGACTGGACTAGTGCGGATGCAAAACATATACAACATCTACTAATATATATACCAATATATTATATTCGCTCAAGGCGTGATAAAATGCAACATCACAGAAAATGTACAGCATCACAGAAACAATACAGATATCTGGGATCCCCGGGTTTCACAGAGCCACTACTGAAACCCGACGTTCCCCTGGTCATGTGGATAGCCTGTGCAATGAAATCCTAGACCCCTACGGGCGCGGCAAGTTACCCGCCAAAACCTGAAGCGAGGCAGCCCCCTTCAGCAACGTGAATGGACCACCCGGCACTTCACGGAATCCGGTAACTTGGGCACCCCTCCTGGGTCAACCTGTACCCCCTACGAGTGCGGCGAATAGCCCGCTAATTCTAGAGTGAAGCCCCCTCCGTCTCAATGCCATGAGATGCGGGCTTGTTCCCACTAGAACCCGGCTATCCGTGCACCCCTCCGTGGGGTAATCCTAGTACAGAAAGTAAAATATACATACAACGGGTACATCGACCGCAACCTGGCCGTGTCCCAAAATAATAATACAAACAGGCAGTGACGGCAGTCTACATGTCGGACGCTCGCCCCGCAATATCAAATGTACATAATACAACCGCAACTGTACTAGCATTGCATCCAGGCTATCCCCACGACCGATCCGCAACATCACAGCAAAAACAGAACATCAACGTGAAAGTCACGTTCGCAAATCCGTCTAACCGGGCTATAGCAGTTAGACTGGATTTACCGATCGAGTGACATTCATGGTCGCAGATATAATGTAAATACTGTGAAATAATGTGTTTAAAATATCCGATCGATCAAATTTTAACAAGTGGGCCCCAAGCATTACTGTAGCAGATCCTGAAATTCTGGGCCCAATGTTATTATTCCAAAACCCCAATTTTAACACCAGAAAGATACTGTAGAAATTTGGTGCAGGGAACCCAACAGTGTGCGGCGGAACCGCGGCCCAAAGGGGTGTTTGGCCGCGGTTCCGCGCTCCTACTGTGGAGTTGTTGCATCGAATTTTTACAGAACTCTTATTTTTTTCTAGTAGATCACGTTTCTGCAACCTGAAAAATTTTTCGACACCAAAAATTTTCAACAGAAAACTGATGCAAGCAAAAATGCGGTTTTAGGATTTTTGTTCGATCGGAATTGTAAAACACATTAAACAAAGCTAGACTAAGTTAATGGCGAGGCTCTGATACCACTGTAAGTGCACGGCGGCGCCCTGGCCGTCAATCCGACGGCCAAATGCGGAAGCGGTGATAAACTTTAATTTTTCTTGAACTGGCACCACCGCGCTCTAATACCCGGATCGAACCATTAATTAGTCCTAGCTAACTACAAGATAGGGAATAGAGATATACCGACTGATCCGAGTCCTCCGGTCTTCTCGTCGTCGTCCCGATCTCCTGCGGAAATTCTTGTCTCCACCTCGTCGCCGGAAGTGCACCACATCGCCTACTTCTTTTACGGGCTCCTACCTCAATGCCGAGGCAACTCGGGCACGAAGCTGGCTAGTCGACGTGCCCAAGATTTGCTGTAGTATGTGTAGCACTCAAGTCTCATTTTGGGGTTGTGGAATTGCCATTTGGTGGAGGAATGATACTTGGAGCTTTGGAGATTGATCTTGTGGGATTTTTGCAACATGAAATGAGCCAAAAAACCCACACTCAAAATTTGGACAGCCCACTAAGGGGAGTGGCCGGCCATCACATTGGGAAGGAGAGAATGAGAGTGACCAAAAGAATAATACAAGAGAGATAGAGAGGAATGGTTATCATATGAAAAAAATGATCACCAAGAAAAGTCCTCACTCAACAACCATATCAACTCCCATCATCAACAATCACGTCCACAAAAGTCATGCCATCATGACAAGAAGAAGTCAAGAAGTCAAGGTCAATGAAAAGCTATCATGACACAAGAATATGCAAAGAACCCCTCCACAAATACTTATTTGCAACAATGCAAATAAGCCCTCCTCTACCAATTTTCGGCCAATGAACGATACAAAGGAAATTGGCCGAAACGGAAAGCAAACTGGCAACTACAGAAAACTTGCCCCGTAATAAATTACAGGAAAACCCCGATACTGTGCATACACACCCGTATTTGTATTCCGACCGAAATACAAATGCAATGAGACAAAATCTACACTGTACTATACTAGAATTCGGCTTTAACCAAAGCCGGCTAGTAATATCCGTTCGATCCTGATCCGTGCAATACCGCACATATCTGATCGAACCCTGCCATATATCCATACGGCTATAGTACAAACTGTCCGATCCTGATCCATGCAAAACCGCACGTATCTGATCGGACCTTGCCATATCTCCATACGGCCTCTACAGCTTTTCGCCCGAAAGCTGAGTAACTGAATGTGGGGGACTGTAAAGACTCGTCAACACCTTGGTTGTGGATTTAACCACTAGTACGTCAGAGGTATAAGCCAATACGTAACGGGCTACCAGGTATTGACTAAAAAGGGACGTCAGTGAGCGAACTCAGCCTGACAACCCTACTGAGCCTATCAGTGACAATATCCGTACAGTCCGGTCCGTTCGTCTATGAGCATCGCATGGCGGGCCTAGGGGGTTGGTAAAAGTCAGACCCCCAAAAGCGGTACAAGTCGTGTCGGAGTGTAGCCCAGAACACCCTGAGATACTACTGGAATACCTACCAGTAAATCTCCTTCCCTCGGCCGAGGGCTTCGTGTAATGGCTCTCCTAGACACAGCGCGACCTCACCCCCAATACCGGGAGAGACGAACCCCTGAAGATGCGCTCACTGCCTCCATGTGGCTCGGGACTGTACCCAACTAAAATCTGTTTGCACGACTCCTTTGAGCCGTGGTAGGGTAGTAATCAAAGTACAGTGGGAACTCACACAAGACAAATGACGATTCCCAGGTCGATGAACTAACCTGTACACATGTCACCAGGGAACTGCCATCTGACGTCTGGTATATGACCAACTAGCATGTTCCCGGCGAGTCCTGTCCGGTGTACTCATAACCCAATGAGCACCTGTATACATCTTAGGTGAACCAACTGACACCAGTGGCTTGTGAGACCGGCCACCGCCCCTCGTCAGCGTCTCGACTGTATACACTAGTCTACTCTGGAGTATCGATGCCCTGTCTCGAAACTCACACGACTAGGGACCATTTAAGGATATGCTTATAGACCCCCAGCTCCCACTTATATGATCGCCCTCATACTGCTGGTGGTCAAGCAAGAATCCTAGGGGCTCTATCAACGTGTAATAGCGACTTGTCAGGTCACCTAAAACAGTACACGATGATAAAGGTAAACCAGATAGCATACTATCATCTCGAGTAAGATTGTCCTACCAGGATAGGTCCTCCATCAATCATTGCAATCACGTGCCTGTGACCCAATAATTGACTCTGAGGGCACTATCTCCAACAACTTGCACTAGGGCCAGCTGCTGTAGTATCGCATACCGAGTATCCCGAAAAGTCTCTCAAACTGTATCTAGGGAATGGCCTTCGTGAGTGGATCCACTGTGTTGTTCTTCATGTCAACCCTCCTGACCTCGATCTCCCGACAATCAACTATCTCCCGGATCAGGTGATACCGCCTCAGAATATGCCTGGATCGCTGATGGGACCTGGGTTCCTTAGCCAAAGCCATCGCTCCATTGTTATCGCAATACAAAGGTATTGGATGCTCAATGGATGGAACCACTCCAAGTTCAGTAATGAACTTCTTGATTCAGACAGCCTCTTTGGCAGCATCGTTGGCAGCGATGTATTCAGCCTCCATCGTCGAGTCTGCCACAGTTTCCTGCTTGGAACTCTTTGTTAGTTATATGTATGCCCTAGAGGCCATTACTGTACATAAGATGTATATTGTAGTGGATGCTGGGACATATATAGGGAGGACTTTCTTGCTCGACATGATAGTATGCTATCTGGTTGATCTTTACCTTAACGTGTATACTGTTTATCTCTCTGTTATATGTTGGTAAAGCCCTTAGGATCTGTACTTGACTACCTGGACTATGATGCGGATCATACTGGTGGGGACATGGTAGTCTATAAGTACATCCTTCAAAGTCCCTAGTCGTGGGTATATCGAGACGGGGCATCGATATACCAGAGTAGACTAGCGTGTACCTTCTCGACCCATACAGATGGGCGATGGATGATCCCTTATCCATTGGTGTTTGACATCAGAGGAGATATACGGGTACTCAGTAGAGACTGGGTACACTGGACGGACTCGCCGAGAACTCCCAGATGGTACTATACCTCACGTCAGATGGCAGTTCTCTGGTGACACTGGTACAGAGTAGTCTGTTGACCCGAGATCGTCATAGAGTCTTGTGTGGTTCCCACTGTGCTTTGATTTCCATCTTACCACGTCCAAGAGGGCGCGCAAAACGGTGGTTTTTAGGTACAGTCCCGAGTCACATGGAGGCAATGAGCGATAGGAGGGGATTCGTCTCTCCCGGTATAGGGAGTTGATGTTGCGCTGTGTTCGATTGGCTATAACAGGAAATCCCTGGCCAGGGTTGCTGAGATTTACTGGTAAGTGTTACCAGTAGTTTCTCGAACAGTTATAGACCTCATATCGACATGACTTATCGAGCTATTGGGGTCTGACGTTTACCACCCCTAGGCGAGATATGCGACATATCAGACGATCAGACCGGACTGTACGGTAGTGTTACTGGTTGGATTCACTGGAGTGTGAGCGGGCTTGCTCGTCGATCTTCAGATCGCTCAATACCCGGGTGGCCGTTACGTTTAGCAGACCGCTTGCGGCTTGTGGATGTTTGATATGATCATCATCCGCTGCCGGCGTATTGACGAGTCTTTAGAGTCCTACACAGAGGTTTCCTGGCTCAAGCGAAACGAAATAGGAGCGCATATGAGATATGTGCGGGACCGAGAATAATGCGTGTATGTGATACCGCATTCCATTCTCGCGATGAATGTATCAGAAAGGTTGTATTCGATATAACCTAGTTATCGATTCAAGCGTTGATTTGATAAGCCGATACATTGAATACTAGTCGGTTGTGTGCGACATGACCGGATCATTGAATCAAGTGTTGATTTAATGATTTAATGCATAATTATATATTTGATATGTTACTTTGCACTAACTAGTATTGGTTCACTTTAAACGGATTTTCTCACTTGGATTGTGCACATTGTATATGTGATATATTTTTGTGCACTTGTATGTATCATGTTTGATGATGCATGCTAACTTGTGTTTTGTGTGAAGATTAAACCATGGTTGTGAGAGTGTTTAGGGTTTTATTTTCCATTACTTATTTATTCATTTATTTATTTGTTTATACATTTTGGAAAATAAATGGAAAAGAGAAAAGAATGGTGGCTTTATTTGTTCTTTAGTTGAAGCTTCATGAAGCTTTGATCAAGTCAACCATTCTTATCTCATCCTTAACCCTAACCATTCCCACTAACCCTAGTTTAGTCTCTACACTTGACCATGGTTAATTTTATGATAAGAATTGATTTTCTTTTCTTTTTCAATTAACTTATCATAAGACTTTCTTCTTCTTCTTCATCTTCTTCCTTGAAGAAAACCAAGCTCCATCAATGGTGATTGATGGAAACAAGTGAGAAATCCAAATCTAAAGTCTACCCACTTCCTATTTCTTCATCCTCTACCTCTTGCCAAGTAGTAGAGTGTGTTTACTTCACAAGTTTCTTGACTTGGTGAAGTCGGAGCTTGATTTAGCGATGCCTCGACGTAGATTATCTTCGGCATGGACATCGACGACCTAGCTCGCTTTTTCTCCGACGAAGCCGACTCTAGAGCCCGGATTTTTTTTGGACAGCGGAGACGACTTCGTTGCGGAGCTATGGAGGTGGAGCACCGGATCTACAAAGGTTGTATTTCCGTTAAACTTTTAGTTAAGTGTTAACTAGTTAGTTTTTCGCCTAGACATCTAGCCGACGATCCGTAGTTTAGGGTTTCTCGGCACCGTAAAAATTGAATATGGCATGTTCGATGCCTTGTGAGACCTCACTAGAGTGTCTAGGAACCCTATAGTGGTATCAGAGCCTAGCTAGAGCCTTAGGCGAAGTCTAGACGGATTTTGAAGTCCGAACGACCCAAAACCGAAACCCAAAATATGCTCTCTGTACTTTTTCTAAAAACATGCATTTTTCAGTATTAAAAATATGAAGAAAAACCAGCAGAGAAATATAAGAATTTCGGCACAAAATTTTTTTGATGAACAGTACATATAGGCGCGGATCCGCGGCATTATCTTGGAAGATGCGGCGGATAAGCGGCACAAATGTGACGTCATCATCCACTTTTTGTACAGTAATTCATTTTGTCTGATGCTGAGTTTTCTGGGAATTTTTAAAATTTATTCAAGAGTTGAATTTTCTGGAGTTGTTTTGGGGATTTGGTGTTTCGATCGGAATATCAAATTTTGTCTATGTGGCTTTCCGGATAAATATTAGAATATGTTAAAAAGTTCGACCGGATATAAATACCCAATTTTTCCCCTGTCGGGAAATTTTCAAGTGTTGGATTTTTCCGTAGTTTAACGACGTTCTAAGTAGTGCAAGTAACGCGATGGACCCTCTAGAAGACAACAAACCTTAACTCGATTATGTGACCGTCTTGAACTGCCCTTTGAACCTTCGGGTTTGGGGCAGTACGGCGTGCCACATGTGAGGCGTTGGCTTGACCCTTCTACGGCTGGACCGTTGGTACTGAGGCACGAACTGAATGTTGTTAGACTCATATTTCATGTGTTGATCTGTATCGGGAAAACTTGGGTGTTCGATTGTTCGATCGAAAAGTTTAACATTTTCTATTTATCTGGAATGGGATACAATAATTGGAATTCACAAGCAGTTATGAGATAACGGAATGAATATTATAAACGTAGCAGTTTAGTCTCACTTGATCGGTTGCCACGGAATTTTGATGTGATCAAAAGTCCGTCGCAATCACGTAGCGTACGCGGATACTCGCCGGGTAAACTTAATAGACAGCTATATCCCATAGCCCCGACCAAGTGACTGTAGGAGAACCCCGTCGCCGAAAGCATCCGTCCGGGTGCTCACGGTGGCGGTGTTCCGCCTTGGTGCACTTCGTCGACGGTATCGGGGGTGCGGCCGTCTACTGAAGTTTGCGACGAGCATTCGATCAGGATGTCGGGAATCTTGTTGAATTCCCCGACTTGATATTGAAAAGAGTTTTCGATAATGAGACTAAAATGCGGGGTTTATAATTGTTAGGCATGCGATGTCTAAGTAATTCATTTGGTCAGGCATGCGATGTCTGAGGTGGTTGCGGATTCCAACTGTTGTAGTTTTACACTTTCTTTTCTGTGACCGTAAGTGTAATATGTCTTATCGCCGGTTTCGTTGCTATATGTCAACGACAATTGGGATGCGCATATTTACTTACGTTGATGACATGTGATGTTATGTGTTGCTGGATATGTTATATTGGATCGTCGTATTTGAATAGCCGGGGTTTTTATGTGAGATGAGTGCTTTTCATTTTCTTTCATGTAAAAATTTGTATGTAAAATTCTTTTATTGGGGCGCTTCCAGGTTGCGGAAGTTGTCACCTGTTGTATATTATTTACTTTTCCGCACTAGGATAGACCCAAGGAGGGGAGCGCAAGTGACCGGGTTCTGGAGTCCAGTGGGAGACCAACTCGAGGAGTCGAGTCCGGGTCTGCTAACTCTAGAATTGGTAGGGTTGCTTGCCGCTCTCGTAGGGGTCTAGGGGTGTGGGTTTGGCTATTCATCACGACCGTGGAATCCGTGTTTTATACTGGCTCGTATTGAAAACACGGACGTCCTAGTATATCCAATATTTCCTATGATTCTTCTGCTGCGATATCTGTGATGTGATCATGTGATGTTCTTTGATATATACAGTATATAGTATATATAATATATTATATAGACGTTACTTATGTTTTACACCCGCGCTAGCCCTGCCCCGCTCTGCCGTTAGTTACCTAACCTAACGGTGCACGAGGGGACATCGAGGCGAATGTGGATGGCATAAGTGTACGTCGTATTTATCTGTGATGTTTAGGTACTTAAATGATGGGACTTCATTAATGTGATTAATGAAATAAAAGAAACCTAAGATGTTGTAGAATCGAATTTCAAAATAAAACAGGTAGCTACAGTTTTTGCTTTGCATAGCGGTATATGTGATATATCCTGCACCTTATTCGATAAGGAAAGGACCGAGATCCCTTCACCGGGAGTGACTCCTTTAGCAATAACTGGCAGATGCTACACACTCGGTTTGTCTTTTGATTGCTTTTAAGAGTTCTGCTTTGCACAGTGATATATGTGATATATCCCGCACCTCATTCGACGAGGAAAGGACCGACGATCACTTCACCGAGAGTGACTTCTTTAGCAAAACTAGAAAAGCCTCAAAAACAGTCCATTTCAAAATTCATTCGATCCTACAACGATATCAAGTTCATTACGCAATAGGTTTTCAGAAAAACCTGTCGTAGCCCTCCGTCATTTCAGATAAATCCTGTTTAGTATTCGTGCTGCGTTTGTTGACCTTGTCAAGGCGCAGTGTGCGGTAGCTAACCAGTATTTATCTGCTTATGCATATGATGCAGATTGGGTTAGGGTAGTCGTGCGGCCTTGTTGACCTTGTCAAGGGTCGTGCGGGTGGGTTTGATTCAATCAAGAAATGACGGGTTGAACTTGACTTGCGGTCTATGGTTTGTTGACCTTGTCAAGGTCATAGATCGTTCGGGGCAAAATATTATCGGGAATTTCAAGTGTTGAAATTTGCAATGAGATTGCATACCTTCTATGAGATAGTTGGATCCTGATACCCGCTGCGAGTAAGAGTTACTCCTGGGAGAGTTTTATACATTACAATTAGCCGATCAAGTAGGTGTCTAGAAAGGTGTCAACGGGGTTACGCCTCTGGGAAAACGAGGTTTACATTAATTAGGTTCGAGCGAAAGCACGAGGGACCTCCCTCAAAGTACCGACACTGGCCTGGCTGAAAGATTGGCGAACTTGTAGTGTGTAATTAATCCCGGCTAGTCTTTCCTTTTAGGGTTTGAAGGAAGATTTGATAAAAAGCAGTGGGAGCCATCCTGATTAGATAAAATAATAACCAATCTATTCTTGACAGAGCGCACGCTGAGTATTTTCTTCTCTCTCTCCAGGTAGCGACCATATCACGCCTTAATCAAGATAATAATACGGATTATTGACCGAACCCGCTTGTTATACTGAGCTGGGGAACGTTAGTCCCGCTCCAACTTATAATTGTTATAAGACAGAGCAGGAAATTGGGGAATACCAGATTTCCCGTGCCGCCCAAACGAAGACAGTGCATGCTGATGCATCATCTTCGGGTGTGTTCATTATACAGAACTGTTTCTCAGTATCCTTTACGTCCTGGGTATATGATACCAGATCAGGATCCCAGATATGTAATCTGTTACATAGGGCTACAATAAGGTAGAGAACTGAGAATGGGTGATAAGTTTCATGAGGCAGAGAACGGGGCAAGTGTTGCAGCCAAGTCTGTCGGTCACTGTCACCCTATATTACCAATACATTGATTCTGAACGAATGTTATTAGATACCGAACCTGATATACAAAATCGTATCTATCTCTTTATTAGTAAAGAAATGATAAAATTTTGTATTGTTGGATAATGTTTTGAACATTTCCTATATCAAAAGTTGATCGGTTCAGGCACGTTATCTAAAAGCATTGATGTTCTAAATCAAACTACAGTTCTAAGTATACAGAACACACACAAAAGGAAGAGTTCAGAAATGAACGAATCCTTCTTGAGGTATTGTAGACTAGGTCAGATCAATGCGACCCGACTGGCTAGAGTTACATATAAATGTATATTTAAATCAGTTTGAATTTACATCTTGTGAAACTCGCCAGTCATGTCACAAAGATAAGATGACCATAGCTCCGTTTATTGGAAACAGAGAAAGAGTTAGTGAACTCTTGGGATGATACATGTTGATGTATGTAAGGTCCCCTGTCTACACATGCCAGGACTGGTTCTTTATACTTCATTACGTTCTCTGATGATCTCTTTAGATTCAGACATATGTTCTTGTTGAAACACAAGTCCGAACCTTTTGAGATATTCACAGAATATAAGTTAGAAGTAGAGAACCAAAATACGGGTAAAAGTATTATGTCATTTGATGCGATCAAAGAGGAGAATACTTGAGCACGGAAATCCTGGACTATTCTAAAGGAGAATGAGATTCTCTCTCAGCATTACTCCTCCGTATACACCATAGCACGATGGTATATCGGGGCGGAGCAATCACACCCTATATGATAAGGTGTGCTCTATGATGAGTACTACTGAGTTATCTGTTTCCTTTTGGGTATTATGCGCTTGAGAAGCTGCATACCTATTGAATAGGGTTCGAATCAAATCATTGCCTACCACTTCATATGTGATATGGAAAGGGAAGAGCCCATATCTTAAGTTAGTTAAGATTTGGGGTTGTCCGGCCTATGTCAAAAGCAAAATCCGGACAAGATCGAGGCAGGATCAGTTCTGTAGAACTGGAAAGGTTTCAGCTATACAAAACTGCAGTTGATGACTTGACAGAACCATAAGATTCTATAGTTCCCGACGAACCTCAGCCTCCCCGCCGATCTAGTAGGGTTCCTTATCCGCCTGAGAGATACCTCGGTTTCTCGATGACAGTGGGAGCAAGGATTGCATCATGAGATGATGACCCAACTAGTTTCGAGCAGGCCATCGAGAGTAGGGACTCTGTAAGAATGGCTGGATGCTTAGTGATTTGAGATGGAATCCTTATACACCAGCAAAGTATGGACTTTAGCTGCTATATCTGAAGGGTTAAATTCCCATCAGGAGCAAGTATATCTTGAGAAGATTACTTGGTGTACATGGAAAAGTTGAGACTTTCAAAGCTAGACTTGTTAAAAGTTTGCATCATTGACCAGGCGTGGATAATGATGAAACCTTTTCAAGTGGCTATGCTTAAGTCCATCCAGATCCTACTTGCCACGGCTACATACCATGACTACGATCTTTGGTGGTTGGGTGTCTTGACTGCTTTTCTAAATGATGATTTGGAAGAGAGCGTCTATAAGTACACAGCCAGAGCACCTCGTAGACAGTGGGAGCAGCGGAAACGTGTGCAAGATGCTTTATAGGATTAAAAAAGGCATCGCGGAGTTGGAACATCTGGTTTGATGAAGTAGTCAAAGAGTTTGACATCATCAAAATGGTAGATGAACCTTGTATATACAAAAAGGTAGTAGGGAGTATGGTGATGATCCTCGTAGAGTACGTGGATGACATACTCTTGATAAGAAAAGAGTTTCTTATGCTACGTTCGATCAATCTCCGTTTATCACAATGATTCTCCATATAGGATCATAATGATACCTACTAACTCCTGGATTTTGGATCTATGAGATAGATCTAAATGGATGTTAGGATTCTCACTAGTTGTAGTGAGATGGTATCAATCGATCCTTGGGAGAATCACTGGAAGGGTTCCAGGGTGATAAAGACGACTGAATGTCAGTCGCAGGCATTGTCTTTACCCTCAGTAAAGGGACGGTATGTTGGAAGAGTTCCAAGCTAGATACCGTGGCATACTAGACGATAAAGACAGGATACATCGCTACTTAAGATGCTACCAAAGAGGCTGTTTGGGTGTATATTGGTTCATGAGATGAACTATGTTCCTTCCATTGTGTGACAATGGAGTTGTGGCTTATGCCAAGGAACGCCGGTCCCATCAGAGATCCAGACATATTCTAAGGCAGTATCACTTGATCATGGAGATGGTTGATCTCTAATGGATCGAGGTTGGGAGAGTAGACTCAGAGGATAACACAGCGGATCCACTCACAAAGGCCTGTTCCCAGAGAGAGACTTTTATGGGATGGTTGAGTATGAGATACTTCAAACCACTGCTACAGATGGCCCTAGTGCAAGTGGGAGATTGTTAGCTATATGTATGCCCTAGAGGCCATTACTGTACATAGGATGTATATTGTAGTGGATGCTAGGACATATATAGGGAGGACTTTCTTGCTCGACATGATAGTATGCTATCTGGTTGATCTTTACCTTAACGTGTATACTGTTTATCTCTCTGTTACATGTTGGTAAAGCCCTTAGGATCTGTACTTGACTACCTGGACTATGATGCGGATCATACTAGTGGGGACATGGTAGTCTATAAGTACATCCTTCAAAGTCCCTAGTCGTGGGTATATCGAGACGGGGCATCGATATACCAGAGTAGACTAGCGTGTACCTTCTCGACCCATACAGATGGGCGATGGATGATCCCGTATCCATTGGTGTTTGACATCAGAGGAGATATACGGGTGCTCAGTAGAGACTGGGTACACTGGACGGACTCGCCGAGAACTCCCAGATGGTACTATACCTCACGTCAGATGGAAGTTCTCTGGTGACACTGGTACAGAGTAGTCTGTTGACCCGAGATCGTCATAGAGTCTTGTGTGGTTCCCACTGTGCTTTGATTTCCATCTTACCAAGTCCAAGAGGGCATGCAAAACGGTGGTTTTTGGGTACAGTCCCGAGTCACATGGAGGCAATGAGCGATAGGAGGGGATTCGTCTCTCCCGGTATAGGGAGTTGATGTTGCGCTGTGTTCGATTGGCTATAACAGGAAATCCCTGGCCAGGGTTGCTGAGATTTACTGGTAAGTGTTACCAGTAGTTTCTCGAACAGTTATAGACCTCATATCGACACGACTTATCGAGCTATTGGGGTCTGACGTTTACCACCCTTAGGCGAGATATGCGACATATCAGACGATCAGACCGGACTGTACGGTGGTGTTACTGGTTGGATTCACTGGAGTGTGAGCGGGCTTGCTCGTCGATCTTCAGATCGCTCAATACCAGGGTGGCCGTTACGTTTAGCAGACCGCTTGCGACTTGTGGATGTTTGATATGATCATCATCCGCTGCCGGCGTATTGACGAGTCTTTAGAGTCCTACACAGAGGTTTCCTGGCTCAAGCGAAACGAAATAGGAGCGCATATGAGATATGTGCGGGACCGAGAATAATGCGTGTATGTGATACCGCATTCCATTCTCGCGATGAATGTATCGGAAAGGTTGTATGCGATATAACCTAGTTATCGATTCAAGCGTTGATTCGATAAGCCGATACATTGAATACTAGTCGGTTGTGTGCGACATGACCGGATCATTGAATCAAGTGTTGATTTAATGATTTAATGCATAATTATATATTTGATATGTTACTTTGCACTAACTAGTATTGGTTCACTTTAAACGGATTTTCTCACTTGGATTGTGCCCATTGTATATGTGATATATTTTTGTGCACTTGTATGTATCATGTTTGATGATGCATGCTAACTTGTGTTTTGTGTGAAGATTAAACCATGGTTGTGAGAGTGGTTAGGGTTTTAATTTCCATTACTTATTTATTCATTTATTTATTTGTTTATACATTTTGGAAAATAAATGGAAAAGAGAAAAGAATGGTGGCTTTATTTGTTCTTTAGTTGAAGCTTCATGAAGCTTTGATCAAGTTAACCATTCTTATCTCATCCTTAACCCTAACCATTCCCACTAACCCTAGTTTAGTCTTTACACTTGACCATGATTAATTTTATGATAAGAATTGATTTTCTTTTCTTTTTCAATTAACTTATCATAAGACTTTCTTCTTCTTCTTCATCTTCTTCCATGAAGAAAACCAAGCTCCATCAATGGTGATTGATGGAAACAAGTGAGAAATCCAAATCTAAAGTCTACCCACTTCCTATTTCTTCATCCTCTACCTCTTGCCAAGTAGTAGAGTGTGTTTACTTCACAAGTTTCTTGACTTGGTGAAGTCGGAGCTTGATTTAGCGATGCCTCGACGTAGATCATCTTCGGCATAGACATCGACGACCTAGCTCGCTTTTTCTCCGACGAAGCCGACTCTAGAGCCCGGATTTGTTTTGTACAGCGGAGACGACTTTGTTGCGGAGCTATGGAGGTGGAGCACCGGATCTACAAAGGTTGTATTTCCGTTAAACTTTTAGTTAAGTGTTAACTAGTTAGTTTTTCGCCTAGACATCTAGCCGACGATCCGTAGTTTAGGGTTTCTCAGCACCGTAAAAATTTAATATGGCATGTTCGATGCCTTGTAAGACCTCACTAGAGTGCCTAGGAACCCTACACTCTTCCAGCTAACCGCCCCTCCGTAAAGGGTAAAGACAAATCCCGACTGCGACTTAGAGTCGTCCTTATCACTCTGGAAGCTCGAATCGGTAAAGGACTCCACTTGGAGTTCTCCGTTACCATACACCAAGAGCATCTCTTTAGTCCTTCGTAAGTACTTGAGAATGCTCTTCACAGCTATCCAGTGACTCTCTCCAGGATCAACTTGATACCTGCTCACTACACTTAGTGAGTATGCTACATCGGGTCTGGTACATAGCATCGCGTACATGATAGAGCCTACAGCCGAAGCATATGGTATCCCTTGCATGCGAGCTCTCTCCAAATCAGTCTTGGGAGACATCTCTTTGGGGAGAGTGACTCCAGAGTTCGTGGGTAAGTTTCCACGCTTGGATTCTTCCATACTAAACCTCTTTAGTACGGTGTCAATGTACCTGGATTGGGACAATCCTAATATCCGTTTGGATCTATCTCTATAGATCCTAATTCCCAATATGCAGGAGGCATCACCAAGATCTTTCATTGAGAATCTTTGTGATAAGAAGAGCTTGACTGATTGCCGCATAGGAATGTCATTTCCTATCAAGAGTATATCGTCCACGTACAATACGAGGAAGACTACCTTACTCTCCGCTACCTTCTTGTAAATACAAGGTTCATCTACGTTTTTGACGAAATCAAACTCTTTGATAACGACGTCAAAGCAGATGTTCTAACTCCGCGATGCTTGCTTTAATCCATAAATGGATTTAAGCAGCTTGCACACCTTCCTGCTGCTCCCACTATCTACGAAGCCCTCTGGTTGAGTCATGTACACGCACTCTTCTAAATCACCATTTAGAAAGGCGTTTTAACATTCATTTGCAAGATTTTGTAATCATGATATACAGCGATGGAAAGCATGATCCGGATGGATTTAAGCATAGCCACTGGAGAAAAGGTTTCGTCATAGTCCACACCTGGTCTTCGACGAAAACCCTTTGCAACAAGTCTAGCTTTGAAAGTCTCCGCTTTCCCATCTACACCAAGTTTTTTCTTGAAGATCCACTTGCTCCCAATGGGTTTTACCCCTTCAGGAGCATCATCCAAAGTCCATACTTTGTTGGTGTACATGGATTCCATCTCGGACAGCATAGCATCCAGCCATTTCACTGAGTCCCCACTCGTGATGGCCTGCTCGAAGCTAGTTGGGTCATCATCCTCCATGATGCAATCCTCGCTCCCACCATCCATGAGAAAACCGTAGTATCTCTCAGGTTAGCGAGGAACCCTACTAGATCGGCGGAGAGGCTGAGGTTCGTTGGGAACTACCGAATTCTCTGGTTCAACCAAATCTTCTGTCGTAGTCTGTATTGCTGGAACCTCTTCCAGTTCTACCTCCTTGCCACTAATCTCTTTTTCAAGAAATTCCTTTTCTAAAAAGGTGGTATGTTGAGAAACAAACACCTTTTTTTCCTCGGTGTGGTAGAAGATATACTCGCGCGAATTTTTAGGATATCCAATAAACTTACACAGAATGGACCTTGCCACGAGTTTGTCCGGATTCTGCGTTTTTACATAAGCTGGACAACCCCATATCTTAATATAATTAAGACATGGTCTCTTTTCTTTCCATATCTCATATGGAGTGGCTGGCACGGATTTGGTGGGAACCATATTCAATAGGTCTGCAGCTGTTTCTAGTGCATACCCCCAGAAGGAAATAGGTAACTCGGCTGTGCTCATCATAGAGCCCACCATATCTAATTGGGTGCGGTTCCTCCGTTCTGATACACCGTTGTGCTGTGGTGTATATGGAGGAGTCAGCTGAGAGAGAATCCCATTCTCTTTTAGGAAGTTCAGGAATTCATTGCTCAAGTATTCACCTCCTCGATCAGATCGAAGGATTTTAATACTTTTTCCGGTTTGGTTCTCGACTTCTTGTTTATATTCTCTAAATTTCTCAAAAGCTTCTGATTTGTGTTTCATCAGGAACACATATCCGAATCTAGAGAGATAGTCAGTGAATGTAATGAAGTACGCAGAACCATTCCTGGTATGTGTAGACATTGGACCGCATACATCACTATGCACCAGTCCCAAGAGTTCCGCAACTCTTTCTCCGTATCCCGTAAACGGAGTTTTGGTCATCTTTCCTTTGAGACATGACTGGCAAGTGTCATAAGATGATAATTCAAATGGATTCAAATATCCATCTTTATGCAACTTAGCAAGTCGTGTCGCATTGATGTGACCTAGTCTGCAATGCCACAAGAAGGATTCGTTCATTTCTGAACTCTTCCTCTTGTGTGTGTTTGTTATACTCAGAACTGTTGATTGATTTAGAACATAAATGCCATTGCACAACTTTCCTGATCCAACCAACTTTTGGTTACGGAAAATGTTCATAACATTATCCTGTAATACAAAATTATATCCCTCTTTACTCAACAAAGATACCGATATAATGTTGCATATCAGGTTCGGCATGTAATAGCATTCGTTCAGAATCAATGTATTACCAGTAGGCAATACAAGGTGATATTCCCCGACGGTTTTAGCTGCAACAATTGCACCATTTCCAACCCTTATGCCTTTATCACCTTCCCCAAGTTCTCTACCTTTTCTAAGCCCATGTAACTGATTACATATATGGGATCCTGACCCGGTATCTAATACCCAGAATGTAGGGCAAATAAAGAAACAGTTCTCTGTAATGAATACACCCGAAGAAAATGCATCAACATGTACTTTCATCATTCGGGTGTCATGGGAATCCTGGTATTCCCCTATATCCTGTTCAGTCTTATAACTCTTATAAGAAAGAACGGAACCAACGTTCCCCAGCACAGTATAACATACGGGTTCAGTCAATACATCCATATTATTATCTTGATTAAGGTATGGCATGGTCGCTGCCTGGAGAGAGAAAGAAGAAAACACTTTAGCGTATGCTCTTGCAAGATCAGATTGGTTATTATTTTATCTAATCAGGATGGCTCCCTCTGTTTTTAACAAATCTTCCTTCAAACCCTAAAAGGAAAGACTAGCCGGGATTAATTACACCCTACAACTTCGCCGATCTGTCAGCCAGGCCAGTGTCGGTACTTTGAGGGAGGTTCCCCGTGCTTTCGCACGGACCTAATTAAAGTAAACCTCGTTTTTCCAGAGGCGTAACCTAGTTAACACCTTTCTAGACACCTACTTGATCGGCTAATTGTAATGTGTAAAACTCTCCCAGGAGTAACTCTTACTCGTAGTGGGTATCGGGATCCAACTATCTCATAGAAGGTATGCAATCTCATTGCAAATTTCAACACTTGAAATTCCCGATAAAATTTTGCCCCTAGCGTCCTATGACCTTGATGCAGGCCAACAAATCATAGTCCGCTAGTCATGTTCAACCCGTCATTTCTTGATTGAATTAAACCCACCCGCACAACCCTTGACGCAGGCCAACAAAGTCGCACGACTACCCTAATCCAATCTGCATCATATGCATAAACAGATAAATAGTAGTTAGCTACCGCACACTACGCCTTGACGCAGGCCAACAAACGTAGCACGAATACTAAGTAGGACTTATCTGAAATGACAGAGGGCTACGACAGGTTTTTCTGAAAACCTATTGCGTAATGAACTCGATATCGTTGTAGAATCAAATGAAATTATGAAATGGAGTGATTTTGAGGCTTTTATTAGTTTTGCTAAAGAGGTCACTCCCGGTAAAGGGATCTCGGCTCTTTCCCCATCGAATAAGGTGCAGGGTATATCATATATACCGCTATGCAAAGCAAAACTGTAGTTACCCTTTTATTTAAAAAATTGATTCTACAACATCTTTTAGGTTTCTTTTCTTTCATTAACCACATTAATGAAGTCTCATCATTTAAGTCACCTAAACATCACAGATAAATACGACGTACACTTATGCCATCCGCATTCGCCTCGATGTCCCTTCGTGCACCGTTAGGTTAGGTAACTAACGACAGAGCAGGGCAGGGCTAGTGCGGGTGTAAAACATAAGTAACGTCTATATAATATATCATATATACTATATACTGTATCCATTAGAACGTATCAAATGATCACATCACAGATATCGCAACAGAAACATATTTATAATGTGGGATAAACTAGGACGTCCGTATTTAGTATTTAGCCAACAATAGAAAATATGGATTCCACAGTCGCGATGAATAGCCACGCCCACACCCTGGACCCCTACGAGAGCGGCAAGCGACCCAACCAATTCTGGAGTTTAGGAGACCCGGTCTCGACTCCTCGAGATGGCCTCCTACTGAACCCCAGAACTCGGTCACCTGTGCTCCCCTCCTTGGGTCCATCCTAATGCGGAAAAGTAAATAATATACAACACTGGTGGCAACAACCTCAACCCGGAAGTGCCCCAAATAAAAGAATATTACATTACATTTGAATTTACATGAATGAAAATATAAAACTTTCATCTCACATAAAACCCCCCGGCTATTCAATCGCGACAATCCTGCACATCATATCTCAGCAACGCATAATATCTCATATTATCAACGTAAGTAAGTATGCATACCCCAATTGTCGTTGATGTATAGCAACGAAACCGGCGATATCGACATACTACACTTACGGTCACAGAAAAGAAAGTGTAAAACTGCAATATCTGGAATCCACATTCTCTTTAGACATCGTAAATGCGAAATATCACATACTTCGTATTTCATGTCTAGTAATATGAATTCCACACATTGCATCAAATTCCAGATAAATAGACAGTATTAAAGTTTTCGAACGAACGATCAAATACCCAAGATTCGCTAACTCTCAACACTTGAGCGGAGTTCAAAAACCCAGAGTGTGACACAGTAGTAGCGGTCCAGCCGTAGAAGGGTCAAGCCAACGCCTCACATGTGGCACGCCGTACTGCCCCAAACCCTAAGTTTCAAAGGGCAGTTCAAGACGGTCACATAATCGAGTTAAGGTTTGTTGTCTTCTAGAGGGTCCACCACAAAACTTGCACGTATCTCCAAAATATTTAAACCCCATGAAAAGTGCGCAAATGATACTCGTTCAAACACTTCAATACTTTCTAATTTATCCGGAAAAGACACGAAATGAAAATTTCGATCGAATCAACGAGTCCAAAACCATCTCCAGAATTTACAGAACAAGAATCAGATTAAACATACCTAAAACATTATACAAGCAGTTTTAGGAATTACTGTGCAAATAACAAGTCATGACTCCTCTGTAAGGTCGCGGATCCGCGGCCCAAGCAAGGATTGGCTGCGGTTCCACGGCGGTTTGAACTGTTCATGGCTTTGAATTTCACAGTCCTTCTTATATTATCCTGCTGTAATTTTTAAGTATTTTTAATTATGAAAATATCCAGATTTTAAAAAATGTCCAGAGAAGGTCCCGTAATATCGTATTTTGGTTCGATCGGAGTTTTTACTTCGTAAAAGTGTAGCCTAATGTTCTAGGTCGGCTCTGATACCAATGTAGGGTTAGCCTAGCACCTCATGAAGGGATTGAAAGCATCACATGTACTAAAGATGGAATTTTTAGGGTGCTGAGTTAACGATCATTGAATCGTTCCAAGAAAATTAGGGTTTCAAAATATTGCATATCAACATAAGCAAGAAAAGCTAGGGTTTTGAGAGTACAACCTTTGTAGCTCCCTACGCTAGACTCCTCGGCTACTTGGGGTTTGGAAACGGGTCCGCTTGAACTTCTCTAGGTCACCGATGATCCACCCGGAGTCCGCTTTGTCCAAGCTTGCAACTTCACCCGATCAAGAGAATGAAATGAAGCTAACACTCCAAACAAGTGGGCTAGACTTGTGTAGAATGGTGTTGTGGTTCTCTTTCTCACTTCAAAATCCTAACTTGATGAGTATATTGCTCACTACAAAAATCTAGAGAGCAAATGAGAGAGGAAGAAGAAGATGATGGCTATTCTTTAACAAGAGTGAAAAGAATCACTCTTGTTTAAGAAAAATGAAAATATATGTATATATATTTTCTTGTTCTCATCTCAAACCATGGTTTAAACAATAAATATATTATTGAACTTGAGTTAAAACACAAAAGGAAAGTTTACCCAAGGTTAAAAGGTGGGTGAGGATGGTTAGGTCAAAAGAAGAGTGTAGAAACAAATCAATGATAACCATTTTCCTTTTCCTTTTTTTTTTAAAATCAAATGCAATAAAATCCATATATAAAACCATGGTGTGAGTCTTATATTGCCACCATTTTCATGTATGTACAACCATGAAGGATGTATGTATGTATGTATGTGTGTATGTACATCCATATGTGCACGAATCTAAAAAGAGAACATACATGCATGCATACATCCATCAAATACAAGAAAGGATTTCTAGTGAGAAACTAATGGTTAAATGATAAATCAACACTTGATTTATTAATCCGGTCATATCACATATGACCCTAACCAAAAACAAGCCGCCCGATCAACATACGGTATCCTATACGCGCATTTTAATCGGGTCCATGCGCATATCGCATACACGCACCACAACGTTTCGCCTGGACTAGGTAATTCCATTGCGGGACTCTAAGACTCGTCAATACGCCGGCAGTGGGTGATGATCATATCAAGCACCCCCAAGCCTCAAGCGGTCAGCTAAACGTAATGGCCACCCGGGTATTGAGCGATCAGAAGAGAACAAGAGAACCTGCTACAACTCCTGTCGAGCCAACCGGCAACACTACTGTGCAGTCCGGTCTCTTCGTCTAATATGTCGCATATCAAGTATAGGGGTGGTAAACGTCAGACCCTAATAACCGATAAGTCGTGCCGATGTGAGGCTCATAACGGGTCGAGAAACTACTGGTAACAGTTACCAGTAAATCTCTAATCAGCCCTGGCCAGGGACTTCCCTGTTACGGCCAATCGAGCACAGTGCAACATCAGCCCCCAATACCGGGAGAGACGAAACCCCTCCTATCACTCATTTCCTCCATGTGACTCGGGACTGTACCCAAAAACCACCGTTTTGCATGCTCTTATGGACGTGGTAAGGTGGAAATCAAAGCACAATGGGAATCACAAAAGACTCTATGACGATCTCGGGTCTACAGACTAACCTACACTAGTGTCACCTGAGAACTGCCATCTGACGTGAGGTATAATACCATCTGGGAGTTCTCGGCGAGTCCGTCCAGTGTACCCAGTCTCTACTGAGCACCCGTATACCATCTCTGATGTCAAACACCAATGGATATGTGATCATCCATCGCCCATCTCATTGGTCGAGAAGCGTATACGCTAGTCTACACTGGTATATGGATGCCCCGTCTCGATACACCCACGACTAGGGACCTTGAAGGATGTACTTATGGACTACCATGTCCCCACTAGTATGATCCTTATCATAGTCCAGGTAGTCAAGTACACATCCTAAGGGCTTTACCAACATGTAACTATATGACAGTATAAAGAGACTAGTATACATGTTAAGATAAAGAGTAACCAGATAGCATACTATCATATCGAGCAAGAAAGTCATCTCTATATATGTCCAAGCATCTAATATAATATACATCATCTGTACAATACAGGCCTCTAGGGCATACATACAACTAACAACTCGGGCACGAAGTTGGCGAGCCGACATGCCCAAGGTTTGCTGTAGAATACGCGTAGTGCTCTATGTCTCATTTAGGGTTTTAGGAAGTTGCCTTTGGTGGAGGAAATGAACTAAGACTTCTTGGAGATGAAACTTTAGGATTTTTGTGAAGCCAAATGACCAAAAATCCAACCACAAAAATATAGGCAGCCCCTTCTCCTTGCTTGGCCGGCCATATTAGGTAGGGAGAGAGAGTGAGAGAATGAGAGAGAGGTCTCCCCAATCCAAAGGAGAGCAAGTGAAAAGGCTATCATGCATGAGAGAGAAAAAGATGTGATGATGATGAATTATCATCACAACCAAAACCTCACTCCAAAACAACCATCATGAACCCAAAGTCAATCAACCATGAAGAAGTCAAGAAGTCAAGGGATGGTGCAACCATCATGACACTACAATGTGCAAAGACAACCCTCCAAAATGCATATTTGCACAAATGCAAATATGCCCTCCTCCACCAATCTTCAGCCAATGAAAGATACAAAGAAATATGGCTGAAACGGAAAACAAACTGGCAACTCCAAAAAACTGATCCCGTAATAAATTACAGGAAAACCCCGCTACTGTATATACATACCCGCATTTGTATTCCGACCGAAATACAAATGCAATGAGATAAAATCTACACTGTACAATACTAGGATCTGGCTTAAACCAAAGCCCGCTAGTATTAACCGTCCGATCCTGATCTGTGCAATACCGCACGTATCTGATCGAACCCTGCCATATCGCTATACGGCCTCTACAGCGTTTCGCCCGAAACTTGAGAAACTGGTCTGTGGGGAACTTTAAAGACTCGTCAATACATTGGTTGTGGATTTAACCACTAGCACGTCAGAGGTATTAGCCTAAACGTAACGGGCTACCAGGTATTGACCAAAAGGGACGTCTGTGAGCGAACTCAGCCTGACACCCTACTGAGCCAGTCAGTGACAATATCCGTACAGTCCGGTCCGTTCGTCTATGAGCATCGCATGGCGGGCCTAAGGGGTTGGTAAAAGTCAGACCCCTAAAAGCGGTACAAGTCGTGTCGGAATGTAGCACAGAACACCCTGAGATACTACTAGAATGCCTACCAGTAAATCTCCTGCCTTGGCCAAGGAATTTCATGTACTGGCTCTCCTAGACACAGCGCGACCTCACCCCCAATACCGGGAGAGACGAAACCCTGTAGATCCGCTCACTGCCTCCATGTGGCTCGGGACTGTACCCAACTAAAACCTGTTTGCACGTCTCCTTTGAGCGTGGTAGGGTAGTAATCTAAATACAGTGGGAACTCACACGAGACAAATGACGATCTCAGGTCGATGAACTAACCTGTACACATGTCACCAGGGAACTGCTATCTGACGTCAGGTATAATACCAACTAGCAGGCTCCCGGCGCGTCCAGTCCGGTGTACTCATAACCCAATGAGCACCTGTATACATCTTAGGTGAACCAACTGACACCAGTGGCTTGTGAGACCGGCCACCGCCCCTCGTCGGGGTCTCGACTGTATACACTAGTCTACTCTGGAGTATCGATGCCCTGTCTCGAAACTCCCACGACTAGGGACCTTTTAAGGATGTGCTTATAAACCCAAGCTCCCATGTATATGGTAGCCCTCATACTGCTGGTAGTCAAGAAAGAATTCTAGGGGCTCTATCAACGTGCAATAGTGACCTGTATGGTTACCTAAAGCAGTACACGATGATAAAGATAAACCAGATAGCATACTATCATCTCGAGTAAGACTGTCCTACGTGTATAGGTCCTCCCTCAATCATTGCAATCACGTGCCTGTGATCCAATAATTGACTCTGAGGGCACTATATCCAACAATCTCCCACTTGCACTCAAGGCTAATTATTGCGATGTCGCATACTCACAGCCCGTGTGATACCGAACACCCAACTCCTCTACTAATCAGTCTCACAAAGCTTGTTTGAGAAACTATTGCGTTCGAGGAATAGCCTCAGTGAGTGGATCCGCTTTGATGTTTCTTTCTATGTCTCTCTTTATCTCAAGTTCACGGAGAAAACCATCTCCCGAAATGAGCAATACCTGTCTTAGAATATGTCTGGATATCTGATGGGACCTAGCTCATAAATGAACTCCAAATCCAAACTTCTTAGACTGTATCATCAACTGAACTTAATCAGTATCCTACGCCATCCTTCCCTCAGTATCCACCTGGACCACCTGTCCAAAATACTGCCCCTCGTCAGAGGGAAAACTATAACTCTGACGGCCACCTTGTCGTCCATGTCACCTTGGAAGCCTGGAATGATAACTGTCTCCCGAGAGAGGCTGTTGTTATCATATCCCTAGAACATCCACTTATGTTCTAAAACTGCTTCCGACTGATTCTCCAGAATTGGATCAATATTGTAAGTGCACGGCGGCGCCCCGACCGTCAATCCGACGGCCAAATGCGGATGCGGTGATCAACTTTAATTTTGCGAACTTAGCAAACCGGCACCACCGCGCACTAAACCCCGGATCGGGCCATTAAACTAGATCTAGCAAAGTAACAAGATAGGGAAGAGAGATATACCGAGTGATCCGAGTCCTCCGGTCTTCTCGTCGTCGTCCCGATCTCTCGCGGAAACTCCGGTCGTCGCCACCTTACCGGAAGGGCACCACATCGTCTACATCTTTTATGGGCTCCCACCTAAATACCGAGGCAACTCGGGCACGAAGCTGGCAAGTCGACGTGCCCAAGATTTGCTGTAGAAAGTGTAGTGCTTTTTCTCTTTGGGGTTATGTTGCCTTGATGGAGGAATCAAGATAAGAAAAATGGTGCTTCCATTTTTCTAGCATGAAATGAGATCAATAATGCCACAAGCTCAAAAAGAAACTCTCTCATTCTCACTCAAAGAAGTGGCCGGCCATGCTCTCATGAGGAATGGTGGTGGAGTGTGCACATAATGCAAAAGGGAGGTGAGTGTAGTAAAAGGTGGAGGGTGACCACAACCAAAACATCATCATAACAAATTCATATCAAACCCATACCCTCTCTTATCTTAATTAATGCAAGTGATGGTGCATCAAAAGAAAAGATGGAAAGGGAATCTAAAGATGCTATCATAATCTCTCATCTCACGAATAAACCCTCCACAAAATGTTATTTGCAAACTTGCAAATAACCCCCTCCATCGGAAAAGTACGGCCGGGAAAGAACAAAGGAAAACCGGCCGGAACGGAATGCAAACTGGCAACTCCAGAAAACTGGTCCCGTAATAAATTACAGGAAAACCCCACTACTGCATATACATGCCCGCATTTGTATTCCGACCGGATACAAATGCAATGAGACAAAATCTACACTGTACTATACTAGGATCCGGCTTAAACCAAAGCCGGCTAGTAATATCCGTCCGATCCTGATCCGTGCAATACCGCACGTATCTGATCGAACCGTGCCATATAACTATACGGCCTCTAGTACAAACCGTCCGATCCTGATCCGTGCAATACCGCACGTATCTGATCGGACCCTGCCATATCTCCATACGGCCTCTACAGCGTTTCGCCCGAAAGCTGAGTTACTGAATGTGTGGTGAACTCTAAAGACTCGTCAATACTATGGCTGTGGATTTAACCACTAGCATGTCAGAGGTATAAGCCAATACGTAACGGGCCACCAGCTATTGACCAAAAGGGACGTCGATGAGCGAACTCATCCTGACACCCTACTGAGCCTGTCAATGACAATATCCGTACAGTCGGGTCCGTTCGTCTATGAGCATCGCATGTCGGGCCTAGGGGGTGGGTAAAAGTCAGACCCCCAAAAGCGGTACAAGTCGTGTCGGAGTGTAGCCCAGAACACCCTGAGATACTACTGGAATACCTACCAGTAAATCTCCTGCCTTGGCCAAGGACTTCGTGTAATGGCTCTCCTAGACACAGCGCGACCTCACCCCCAATACCGGGAGAGACGAACCCCCGAAGATCCGCTCACTGCCTCCATGTGGCTCGGGACTGTACCCAACTAAAACCTGTTTGCACGACTCCTTTGAGCCGTGGTAGGGTAGTAATCAAAGCACAGTGGGAACTCACACGAGACAAATGACGATCCCCAGGTCGATGAACTAACCTGTACACATGTCACCTGGGAACTGCTATCTAACATGAGGTATAAGACCAACTAGCATGTTCCCGGCGAGTCCTGTCCGGTGTACTCATAACCCAATGAGCACTTGTATACATCTTAGGTGAACCAACTGACACCAGTGGCTTGTGAGACCGGCCACCGCCCCTCGTCGGGGTCTCGACTGTATACACTAGTCTACTCTGGAGTATCGATGCCCTGTCTCGAAACTCCCACGACTAGGGACCATTTAAGGATGTGCTTATAGACTACCAGCTCCCACTTATATGATCGCCTTCATACTGCTGGTGGCCAAGCAAGAATCCTAGGGGTTCTATCAACGTGTAATAGCGACCTGTAAGGTCACCTGAAGCAGTACACGATAATAAAGGTAAACCAGATAGCATACTATCATCTCGAGTAAGACTGTCCTACCGGGATAGGCCCTCCCTCAATCATTGCAATCACGTGCCTGTGATCCAATAATTAACTCTGAGGGCACTATCTCCAACAATCTCCCACTTGCACTCAAGGCTAATTATTGCGATGTCGCATACTCACAGCCCGTGTGATACCGAACACCCAACTCCTCTACTAGTCAGTCTCATAAAGGCTGTTTGCGAAACTCTTGCGTTCGAGGAATAGCCTCAGTGAGTGGATCCGCCTAGATGTTTCTTCCTATGTCTCTCTATATCTCAAGTTCGCGGAGAAAGCCATCTCCCGAAATGAGCAATACCTGTCTTAGAATGTCTGGATGTCTGATGGGACCCAGTTCATAAATGAACTTCAAATCCAGACTTCTTAGACTGTATCGTCAACTGAACTTAATCAGTATCCTGCGCTATGCCTCCTTCAGTATCTTCCTGGATCACCTGTCCAAAATACTGCCCCTCGTCAGAGGGAAAACTATAACTCTGACAACGTCCTTGTCGTCCATATCACCTTGGAAGCCTGGAATGATAATCGTCTCCTAAAGGAGGCTGCCGTTATCAATTCCCTAGAACATTAACTTATGTTCTAAAAATGCTTCCGATTGTTTCTCCAGGATTGGATCAATATCATTTTATTGCATCTAGTGCAAGAACAACATCTGGTGTGGTACTTGACATCTCATGATTGACTCAATTGTCTAAGCAAGTGATCTGCCAATCATGCACATCCCTCTCTACTTTAGTCTATAAGACACCTTTAGAGAGGGTGACTCCATTACCTGCAGGTACACTACCGTGCCAGGAGTCGTTCATTCTAAATACTCTTAGAATGCTGTCTAAGTACCCTGATTGGGAAACCACCCAAATCTAGTTCTAAAACCATAGACCTAGTAACCAGTATGTCTGACATAATATTCAAGTCCTATGTGGAGAAACCACTGTGTGACAATCAAAGAATAACCGATCGTAGTATAGGAGTTTCCTTTCCTACTTTGTGTATGTCATTCAAATACCATGATATCACACCCTACTACCTTCTCAACAGATCCATCCCCTATTCTGATGACGTCAAACCCATGACTGTCACATCAGAAATAGATGACCTATCTCCGCTATATCTGCTTTAGTCTATAAATAGACATAAGCCTGATGTCCACCAATGCTTCCGCTGCTCCCACTGACTACGACAACCCTCTGGCAGAGTCATATAGACGTGCACTTCTAAAGCTAGTTTAGAACGACGCTATACTCATCCTCCTGTCGGGTCTCGCAGCCTGGAACAACAACAATGGCAAGTGTGGGTAAACAAGAACTTCCCTGTCACCGCCCTTGAGGCTATCGGGGTACCTCTCGGGTGCCTGAAGTTACCCACCTTATCTGCAGAGTGGCCAATGGAATGTCAATCCATATTGAATCTTTAGGTTCGTTATCAAATTTTCAGTAATCGTTTGCGGTTCTGGAATCACTTCCAGCTCTACCATACTCCCACTATTGTTTTTGAAAAAATCCATTTTAATTAAAACTGTGGCGAGTCAAGACCAATATCACTATTGATCTTTCTTATGGTAGAAAATCAACCCTCGTCATAGCCTGGGTCAACCCATAAACAGCCATTACAGAAACGTGCCTTTTAGTTATCCAGAGTCTGGTTTTAAGCATAAGCCAGACAACTCCCCGTACCTCAACATCGTTAAGGTACGAACTGTTCTATATCCAATATAGAAACAGAGGCACTAATTTAATTGAACCAGATTCAAATCATGCAACTGTCTCCAGTGCATGTCAACTAAATGGAAAAAGGCTGATCAGCGTTACTCAACTTAGGAATGCTTCCAATTATAAGTAACCTGAAAGAGAAGCAATTTCTCTTTATCATTAATATCAACTGAATACCATACACAAGTATCTACATCTTCGATCACTTTGAAGAATCCCGATACTTGCTACACCTGGTTCTCTACTCTATTCAAATACCTATAACTCCTCAAAACTTAGACCCTGTTTTTCTACGAAACACATGTCTAAGAACTAGAGAAGTTAAAAGTAAACAGAATATAGTATGAGGACCAACCCCTCTGTCCTAATGGACACTGGACAACATACAATACTCCGTATAAGTCCGCAGAGTTTAACAACTCTCTCACCGTGTGTCGTAGGTTGAAAACTGTACTTATGGTTAAGAAGAATTACACCGCTGTTTAATGCTCCTTACCTAACCATCTACTGATATAGGTAAATGTCATCGACATAATATCAAAAGGTATATCTCACTCTATGAAAATAGACGTACAGATATATCAATTTGAAATTGGTGCACAACAGCGGATATTCAAAACCAAATATTTGCCGACCGGCAAACAGCCCAGATGATCTCCTCAAATATCACCGATTATAACGAATCCCGATATAATGAGGAAGATTACCCTATTCCCAATAACTTACTCCCACTCATCATCTGTAAAACCATACAGATGTGAGAATCAAACCTGGTAAATACATACCCTGGAGCAAGTGTCCAATCGGGAAATCAGTTTTCTTTTAATAGTACACAGCTGAACTGAAACATTGAAATGTTTCGATGGGGTATCCTGGTATTCCTAGTAATGCCTCTACCATTATCCAGATTCATAACTATAACCGTATAATTCTCTGTCACTTCTCCAAATCCCTTTATATGTCTTTAGTCATTACCTTCTGCACACCCCTTAGGCCAAATGGATTTCTTCCTTCCCTACCGTTCGGCACCAGCCTATGGTTTGGAAGAAGACTATCCAATAAGCATAATGGGTGTACTGTCCTAGTCCTAGGAACACTCGCAATGCGAGAGAGGGTGAAGATAAAAGACAACCGAATAAACCTTATTCCTATTTCTCCTGGACCAGAATCCATCCCCGAACTGGAACAAGTTCCTTTCGAGTTCGTATATAACCATACGATGGAGTATCGAATAAACTGTGGATCTTCGTAGTGATACGGAGTGTCTTGGAGAAATACAAAGCTGATTTAGGATTGGCGAAGAAATACTTGGTTTGGTCGTGAATATCAGTCGCAATTTACTTTGCCCTTTTACTAATCCCTTGCTTTGTCTTAATCTTAATACCTTCTGCACACCATCGTTATGCTAATTGGTTTTCTTCATTCCCCACTGTTCGGCACCAGCCTAAGGTTTGAAAGAAGACTATCCAATTTGTGTAATAGGTGTACTATCTCCTAAACTAAGGAGTACTCGTAACTTGAGAGAAGGAAAAAAGGAAAAGACAACTGAATAAACCTTATCCGTTTTCTCCAGAACCGGAAACCATCCTCGAATTCCTTCGATTTCGTATCTAACCATACGATGGCTTTGTCCAATGGAAGTGGACGTTCGCAGTAATACGGGATGTCCTGGAGAAAAGGGTAAAAGTAGGAGTTGCAATGAGGTCTGCAACTCTGACAATCCAAAAGCCAGTATTAAGAAGGTTCGGTCAACTTGGTCACTGAGTCATAGTCTAGGGTCGGGTCAATGGGTCGCTGCCAAAGAGAGAGAGAAAAGAAACACTCAGCGTGCACTCTATCCTAGATCAGAATGGTTACCAATTTATCTAATCTGGAAACCTCCCACTGTACCTCAAATTCTCCTCCAAACCTGAAAGAAGAATTAGTCGGGAACACCCGAGGAGTAAACCAACTCATCAGTGGGAATCGGGATCCAACTATCATCGCATGATAACGTGACGGAATCCGCTCACGGTATCACACTCCAGAAGGTATGCGCATATCTGGCAAGTTTCAGTTCTTTTGAAACTCCCGATGTGATTTTTACCCCATGCTCTTATGACCTTGACTTTGGCCAAGAAATCATAAGTCACATGTCAAGTTCTACCCGTCATTCTCCAGGTTGATTTGAATCCACCCGTACCTACCCTTGGCTTTGGCCAACAAGGCAGTACGACTGTTCCAAACCAACGCATCTATCTATGCTGCATATGAATAACCAACAGCTACCAAACACTGTGCCTTGACTTTGGCCAACAAACACAGCTTGAATACTATCGACTACCCATATGAAACGACGGAGGGCTACGAATGGTTTCTGGAGAAAACCTTTAACGTAATGAACTTGATATCGTTGAAGGAACGGATAGATTTTTAGAAAAATATAGTGACGAAAACCTTTGCTAAAGAGATCACTCCCGGTGAAAGGATCTCGGCTCTTTCCCCGTAGAATGAGGTGCAGGATATTCCAACTGAATACCACGAAGCAAAGCAAAAGTAATCGGCTATAGTGAAGTTAATGCCCTGACGCAAACTTTTGTCCAAGGGGTCACTCCCGGTGAAGGGATCTCGGCCCTTGCCTCGTCGACTGAGGAGCAGGATATTTCAACTGAATACCACGGTGCAAAACAAAAGTGAACGTCCTTGCAATAACAGCTTTTTGAAAAGTGTTCCAACAACATCAGATAAGGTTTGTTTAACTTGCATTGATCCGAATCAATGCAGTCCCATCAATTGATCACACCACAAAGAACGAAAATATACTGACGTACGTATATGCCATCCGCATTCGCCACTGGGTCCCGTCATTACCCGTTAGGTTAGCTAACTAACGACAGAGCGGGGACTGGACTAGCGCGGATGAAAAATATATACAACATCTACTAATATATATACCAATATATTATATTTCATTCAAGGCGTGATAAAATGCAACATCACAGAAATGTACAGCATCACAGAACAATACAGATATCTGGGATCCTCGGGGTTCACAGAGCCACTACTGAAACCCGACGTTCCCCAGGTCTTGTGGATAGCCTGTGCAATGAAATCCTAGACCCCTACGGGCACGGCAAGTTATCCGCAAAAACCTGAAGCGAGGCAGCCCCTTTCAGCACCATGAATGGACCACCCAGCACTTCACGGAATCCGGTAACTTGGGCACCCCTCCTGGGTCAACCTGTACCCCCTACGAGTGCGGCGAATAGCCCGCCAATCCTAGAGTGAAGCCCCCTCCGTCTCAATGCATTGAGATGCGGGCTTGTTGCCCTCCAGAACCCGGCTATCCGTGCACCCCACCGCGGGGTAATCCTAGTACAGAAAGTAAAATATACATACAGAAGGTACATCGACCGCAACCTGGTCGTGCCCTAAAATAATAATACAATCAGGCAGTGACGGCAGTCCACATGTCGGACGCTCGCCCCGCAATATCAAAAGTACATAATACAACAAAACTGTACTAGCATTGCATCCAGGCTATCCCCCACGACCGATCCGCAACATCACAGCAAAAACACAGAACATCAACGTGAAAGTCACGTTTGCAAATCCATCTAACCGGGCTATAGCAGTTAGACCGGATTTACCGATCAAGTGACATTCACGGTCGCAGATATAATGTAAATACTGTGAGAAATGTGTTTAAAATATCCGATCGATAAAATTTTAACAAGTGGGCCCCCAAGAAATACTGTAGCACTCACAGAAAATCTGGGCCCAAGTTTAATATTCCAAAACCCCTAAAATTTGCCCAGAAGCCCACTGGAAAAAAATGATGCAGTGAGGACACCAATGTGCGGCGGAACCACGGCCCAAGGAGGGGTTTGGCCGCGGCTCCGCGCTTCAGTGGTCGACTCACTATGTCGAAATTTTCCAGTATTCTTAGAACTCCCTGCACATCATTCTGAGACAACCTGAAACAATTTTTGGACTTCAAAAAATTTCGACAGAAACTGATGTGAAGGAAAATACGGGTTTTTGGAATTTTGGTCGATCGGAAATGCAAACACATCAAACAAAGCTAGACGAAGTTAATGGCGAGACTCTGATACCAATGTAAGTGCACGGCGGCGCCCCGGCCGTCAATCCGACGGCCAAATACGGAAGCGGTGATAAACTTTAATTTTGCGAACTTAGCAAACCGGCACCACCGCGCACTAAACCCCGGATCGGGCCATTAAACTAGATCTAGCAAAGTAACAAGATAGGGAAGAGAGATATACCGAGTGATCCGAGTCCTCCGGTCTTCTCGTCGTCGTCCCGATCTCCCGCGGAAACTCCGGTCGTCGCCTCCTTGCCGGAAGGGCACCACATCGTCTGCATCATTTACGGGCTCCCACCTCAATACCGAGGCAAGTCGGGCACGAAGCTGGCTAGTCGACGTGCCCAAGATTTGCTGTAGAAAGTGTAGTGCTTTGTCTCTTTGGGGTTATGTTGCCTTGATGGAGGAATCAAGATAAGAAAATGGTGCTTCCATTTTTCTAGCATGAAATGAGATCAATAATGCCACAAGCTCAAAAGGAAACTCTCTCATTCTCATTCAAAGAAGTGGCCGGCCATGCTCTCATGAGGAATGGTGGTGGAGTGTGCACATAATGCAAGAGGGAGGTGAGTGTAGTAAAAGGTGGAGGGTGACCACAACCAAAACATCATCATAACAAATTCATATCAAACCCATACACTCTCTTATCTCAATTAATGCAAGTGATGGTGCATCAAAAGAAAAGATGGAAAGGGAATCTAAAGATGCTATCATAATCTCTCATCTCACAAATAAACCCTCCACAAAATGTTATTTGCAAACTTGCAAATAACCCCCTCCATCGGAAAAGTCCGGCCGGGAAAGAACAAAGGAAAACCGGCCGGAACGGAATGCAAACTGGCAACTCCAGAAAACTGGTCCCGTAATAAATTACAGGAAAACCCCGCTACGGCATATACATGCCCGCATTTGTATTCCGACCGGATACAAATGCAATGAGACAAAATCTACACTGTACTATACTAGGATCCGGCTTAAACCAAAGCCGGCTAGTAATATCCGTCCGATCCTGATCCGTGCAATACCGCACGTATCTGATCGAACCGTGCAATATAACTATACGGCCTCTAGTACAAACCGTCCGATCCTGATCCGTGCAATACCGCACGTATCTGATCGGACCCTGCCATATCTCCATACGACCTCTACAGCGTTTCACCCGAAAGCTGAGTAACTGAATGTGTGGTGGACTCTAAAGACTCGTCAATACTATGGCTGTGGATATAACCACTAGCACGTCAGAGGTATAAGCCAATAAGTAACGGGCCACCAGCTATTGACCAAAAGGGACGTCGATGAGCGAACTCATCCTGACACCCTACTGAGCCTGTCAGTGACAATATCCGTACAGTCGGGTCCATTCGTCTATGAGCATCGCATGTCGAGCCTAGGGGGTGGGTAAAAGTCAGACCCCCAAAAGCGGTACAAGTCGTGTCGGAGTGTAGCCCAGAACACCCTGAGATACTACTGGAATACCTACCAGTAAATCTCCTGCCTTGGCCAAGAACTTCGTGTAATGGCTCTCCTAGACACAGCGCGACCTCACCCCCAATACCGGGAGAGACGAACCCCCGAAGATTCGCTCACTGCCTCCATGTGGCTCGGGACTGTACCCAACTAAAACCTGTTTGCACGACTCCTTTGAGCCGTGGTAGGGTAGTAATCAAAGCACAGTGGGAACTTACACGAGACAAATGACGATCGCCAGGTCGATGAACTAACCTGTACACATGTCACCTGGGAACTGCTATCTGACATGAGGTATAAGACCAACTAGCATGTTCCCGGCGAGTCCTGTCCGTTGTACTCATAACCCAATGAGCACCTGTATACATCTTAGGTGAACCAACTGACACCAGTGGCTTGTGAGACCGGCCACCGCCCCTCGTCGGGGACTCGACTGTATACACTAGTCTACTCAGGAGTATCGATGCCCTGTCTCGAAACTCCCACGACTAGGGACCATTTAATGATGTGGTTATAGACTACCAGCTCCCACTTATATGATCGCCCTCATACTGCTGGTGGTCAAGCAAGAATCCTAGGGGCTCTATCAACGTGTAATAGCGACCTGTAAGGTCACCTGAAGCAGTACACGATGATAAAGGTAAACCAGATAGCATACTATCATCTCGAGTAAGACTGTCCTACCGGGATAGGTCCTCCCTCAATCATTGCAATCACGTACCTGTGATCCAATAATTGACTCTGAGGGCACTATCTCCAACAAATATTAACTGCAAGAACAACATCTGGTGTGGTACTTGACATCTCATGATTGACTCAATTGCCTAAGCAAGTGATCTGCCAATCATACACATCCCTTTCTACTTTAGTCTGTAAGACACCTTTAGAGAGGGCGACTCCATCACCTGCAGGTACACTACCGTGCCAGGAGTCGTCCATTCTAAATACTCATAGAATGCTGTCTAAGTACCCAGATTAGGAAACCACCCAAATCTAGATATATAGATCTAGTAACCAGAATGTCTTGATATTATATCCAAGTCCCATGTGGAGAAACCACTGTGTGACAACCAAAGAATAACCGATCGTAGTATAGGAATATCACTTCCTACTTTGTGTATGTTATCTAAATACCAGGACATCACACCTTACTACCTTCTTAACAGATCCATCCCCTATTCTGATGAAGTCAAACCTATGACCGTCACATCAGAAATAGACGATCTATCTCCGCTATATCTGCTTTAGTCTATAAATAGACATAAGCCACCTGTCCACCAATGCTTCCGCTGCTCCCACTGACTACGACAACTCTCTGGCAGAGTCGTATAGACGTACACTTCCAAAGCTTGTTTAGAACGATGCTATACTCACTTTCCTGCCGGGTCTTACAGTCTGGAACAACAGCAATGGCAACTCTGGGTAAATAAGAACCTCCTTGTCACCGTCCTTGAGGCTACCAGAGTAGCTCTCGGGTGCTTGAGGTTACCCACCATATCTGCGGAGTGGCCAATGGAATGTCAAATCAGATTGAATCTTTAGGTTCTTTATCAAATCATTAGTAATCGTTCGCGGTTCTGGAATCTCTTCCAGTTCTACCATACTCCCACTACTGTTTTCTGAAAAAATCCATTTTTATTAAAACTGTGGCGAGTCAAGAACAATATCACTATTGATCTTCCAGATGGTAGAAAATCAACCCTCGTCATATCCCGGGTCAACCCACAAACAGCCATTACGGAAACGTGCCTTGAGTTATCCAGAGTATGGTTTTAAGCATAAGCCGGACAACTCCCCGTATCTTAACAATGTTAAGATATGAACTGTTCTATATCCAATACAGAAACAGAGGCACTGATTTAATTGAACCAGATTCAAATCATGCAGCTGTCTCCAGTGCATGTCAAGTAAATGGAGAGAGGCCGATCAGCGTTACTCAACTTAGGAGTGCTTTCAATTATGAGTAACCTGAAAGAGAAGCACGTTCTCTTTATCATTACTATCAACTGAATACCATACACAAGTATCTACATCTTCGATCACCTTGAAGAATCCCGATATTTGCAACACCCGGTTCTCTACTTTATTTATATACCTATAACTTATCAAAACTCAGAACATGCATTTCTACGAAACACATGTCCAAGAACTAGAGAAGTCACAAGTAAACAGAATATAGTACGAGTACCAACCCCTCTGTCCTAATGGACATTAGACAATATACAATACTCTGTACAACTCCTTTGAGTCTAATAACTCATTCACTGTGTGTCGTAGGTTGAAAACTGTACTTATGGTTAATAAGAATTATACCGCTGTTCAATGCTCCTTACCTAACCATCCACTGATATAGGTAAGTGTCATAGACATAATTTCAAAAAGGTATATCTCACTCTATAAAAATAGACGTAGAGATATATCAATTTGAAATTGGTGCATAACAAAGGATCTTCAAAACCAAATATCTGCCGTCCGGCAAACTACCCAGGTGACTTCCTCAAATATCACCAACCATAACGAATTCCGATATAATGAGGATGGTCACATAATTCCCAATAACTTACTCCCACTCATCATCTGTAAAACCATACAGATGTGAGAATCATACCTGGTAAATACATACCCTGGAGCAAGTGTCAAATTGGGAAATCAGTTTTCTTTTGACAATACAAAGTGAAACTGAAACATTGAAATATTTCGATAGGGTATCTGGGTATTCCTAGTAATGCCTCTTCCATTATCCAGATTCACAACTGTAACCGTATATTTCTTTGCCATCTCTCCAAATCTCTTTATATGTCTTTAGTCATTACCTTCTGCACACCCTTTTAGGCCAAATGGCTTTCTTCCTTCCCTACCGTTCGACACCAGCCTATGGTTTGGAAGAAGACTATCCAATAAGCATAATGGGTATACTGTCCTAATCCTAGAAGCACTCGCAATGCGAGAGAAGGTGAAGATAAAAGACAACCGAATAAACCATATTCCTATTTCTCCTAAACCAGAATCCATCCCCGAACTGGAACAAGTTTCTTTCGAGTTTGTATATAATCATACGATGGAGTATCCAATAAACTGTGGATCTTCGTAGTGATACGGAGTGTCCTGGAGAAATACAAAGGTGAAATGGAAGTGGTAATGAAATACTTGGTTTGGTCGTGAATATCAGTCGTAATTTATTTTGCCCTCCTTCTAATCCCTTTCTTTGTCTTAACTTCATACCTTCTGTACACCGTTTAGGATAATTGGTTTTCCTCATTCCCTACCGGTCGGCACCAGCCTAAGGTTTGGAATAAGACTATCCAATTTGCGTAATAGGTGTACTATCTCCTAAACCAAGGATTACTCGTAACCTGAGAGAAGGTAAAAGGAAAAGACAACTGAATAGTCCTATTCGTTTTCTCCAGAACCGGAAACCATCCTCGAATAAATTCCTTCGAGTTCGTATATAACCATACGATGGTTTTGTCCAATGGAAGTGGACGTTCGTAGTAACACGGGGTGTCCTGGAGAAAGGGGTAAAAGTAGGAGTGGCAATGAGGTTTGCAACTCTGACAATCCAAAAGTCAGTCTTATAAGAAGGTTCGGTCAACTTGGTCTCTGAGTCATAGTCTAGGGTCGGGTCAATGGTCGCTGCTAGAGAGAGAGAGAGAAAAGAAACACTCAGCGTGCACTCTAACCTAGATCAGAATGGTTATCACTTTATGTAATCTGGAAACCTCCCACTGTAACGTCAAATTCTTCCCCAAACCTGAAAGAAGAATTAGTCGGGATCATCCGAGGAGTAAACCAACTCATCAGTGGGAATCGGGATCCAACTATCATCGCATGATAACCTGACGGAATTCGCTCACGTTATCACACTCCAGAAGGTATGCGCATATCTGGCAAGTTTCAGTTTCTTTAGAAACTCCCGATGTGATTTTTGCCCCATGCTCTTATGACCTTGATGAAGGCCAACAAATCATAAGTCACATGTCAAGTTCTACCCGTCATTGTCCAGGTTAATTTGAACCCACCCATACAAGCCCTTGACGAAGGCCAACAAGGCTATACGACTGTCCCAAACCAATGCATCTATCTGTGCAGCAGAAAGGCAACAAGCAGCTACCATACACTATGCCTTGACGAAGGCCAACAAACATAGCATGAATACTACTTGCTACCTGTCTGAAACGACGGAGGGCTACGAATGGTTTCTGGAAAAAAACCTTTAACGTAATGAACTTGATATCGTTGAAGGAACTTGATAGCTTTTAAAAATATAGTGACGAAAACCTTTGCTAAAGAGGTCACTCCCGGTGAAGGGTTCTCGGCTCTTTCCCCGTAGAATAAGGTGCAGGATATTCCAACTGAATACCATGATGCAAAGCAAAAGTAATCGGCTATAGTGAAGTTATTTCCCTGACGCAAACTTCTGTCCAAGCGGTCACTCTCGGTGAAGGGATCTCGGCCCTTGCCTCGTCGACTGAGGAGCAGGATATTCCAACTGAATACCACTGTGCAAAACAAAAGAGAACGCCCTTGCAATAACAGCTTTTTGAAAAATGTTCCAACAACATCAGAATAGATTTGTTTATCTTGCATTGATCCGAATCAACGCAGTCCCATCAATTGATCACACCACAAAAGAACGAAAATAATAATGTACGTATATGCCATCCGCATTCGCCACTGGGTCTCGCCATCACCCGTTAGGTTACTTAACTAACGACAGAGCGGGGATTGGACTAGCACGGATGCAAAACATATACAACATCTACTAGTATATATATATATCAATATATAATATTTCGCTCAAGGCGTGATAAAATGCAACATCACAGAAATGTACAGCATCACAGAACAATATAGATATCTGGGATCCCCAGGTTTCACAGAGCCGCTACTGAAACCCGACGTTCCCCTGGTCGTGTGGATAGCCTGTGCAATGAAATCCTAGACCCCTACGGGCGCGACAAGTTACCCGCCAAAACTTGAAGAGAAGCAGCCCCCTTCAGCAACATGAATGGACCACCCAGCACTTCACAGAATCCGGTAACTTGGGCACCCCTCCTGGGTCAACCTGTACCCCCTACGGGTGCGGCGAATAGCCCGCCAATTCTAGAGTGAGGCCCCCTCCGTCTCAATGCCATGAGATGCGGGCTCGTTGCCCTCTAGAACCCGGCTATCCGTGCACCCCTCCGCGGGGTAATCCTAGTACAGAAAGTAAAATATACATACAACGGGTACATCGACCGCAACCTGGTCGTGCCCCAAAAGAATAATATATAGAAAGGAAGTGACGGCAGTCCACATGTCGGATGCTCGCCCCGCAATAACAAATGTACATAATACAACCAAATCTGTACTAACATTGCATCCAGGCTATCCCCCATGACCAATCCGCAACATCACAGCATAACACAGAACATCAACGTGAATGTCACGTTCGCAAATCCGTTTAACCGGGCTATAGCAGTTAGATAGGATTTACCGATCGAGTGACATTCATGGTCGCAGATATAATGTTAATACTGTGAACTAATGTGTTTAAAATTCTTGATCGATCAAATGTATCGAAGTGGGCCCCAAGCACTACTGTAGCACTCACAGAAAAATCTGGGCCCAAAAAGAACATTCCAAAAACCCTATTTTCAAGTCAGGAGCTTTCTGCAAAATTTTGGTACACTGAACAGTGCAAGTCGCGGAGGAACCGTGGCCCAAGCATGGGTTTGGCCGCAGTTCCGCGGTGATGTAGTGTGTTCACGAGACCAAAATTTCACAGATTTCTTAGAATTCCCTGCACATCATTCTGCAACAACCTGAAAAAATTTTGGAGCTAAAAAAATTTCGACAGAAACTGAGGCACATGAAAACGCAGTTTTTGGAATTTTGTTCGATCGGAAATGTAAACACACTATACAAATCTAGATTAGGTTAATGGCGAGGCTCTGATACCACTGTAAGTGCATGGCGGCGTCCCGGCCGTCAATCCGACGCCGGAATGCGGAAGCGATGATTTACTTTAAATTTTAGAACCGGCACCACCACACACAAAAATCCCGGATCGTGCCATTAATCTAGTCCTAGCTAACAAGAGAAGGGGGTAGAGAGATATACCGAGCGATCCGTGTCCTTCGGTCTTCTCGTCGTCGTCCTGATCTCCCGCGGAATCTCCGGTCTTCAACTCCTCGCCGGAAGGGCACCACGTCGCCGGCTTCTTTTACGGGCTCCCACCTCTGGACCGAGGCAACTCGGGCATGAAGTTGGCGAGCCGACGTGCCCAAGGTTTGCTGTAGAATACGTGTAGTGCACTATGTCTCATTTGGGGTTCTAGGAAGTTGCCTTTGGTGGAGGAAATGAACTAAGACTTTTTGGAGATGAATCTTTGGGATTTTTGTGAAGCCAAAAGACCAAAAATCCCACCACAAAAATATGGGCAGCCCCTTCTCCTTTCTTAGCCGGCCATATGAAGTAGGGAGAGAGTGTGAGAGAATGAGGGAGAGGTCTCCCCAATCCAAAGGAGAGCAAGTGAAAAGGCTATCATGCATGAGAGAGAAAAAGATGTGATGATGATGAATTATCATCACAACCAAAACCTCACTCCAAAACAACCATCATGAACCCAAAGTCAATCAACCATGAAGAAGTCAAGAAGTCAAGGGATGGTGCAACCATCATGACACTACAATGTGCAAAGACAACCCTCCAAAATGCTTATTTGCACAAATGTAAATAAGCCCTCCTCCACCAATCTTCAGCCAATGAAAGATACAAAGAAATATGGCTGAAACGGAAAACAAACTGGCAACTCCAAAAAACTGATCCCGTAATAAATTACAGGAAAACCCCGCTACTGTATATACATACCCGCATTCGTATTCCGACCGAAATACAAATGCAATGAGATAAAATCTACACTGTACAATACTAGGATCCGGCCTAAACCAAAGCCCGCTAGTATTAACCGTCCGATCCTGATCCATGCAATACTGCACGTATTTGATCGAACCCTGCCATATCTCCATACGGCCTCTACAGCGTTTCACCCAAAACATGAGAAACTGGTCTATGGGGGACTCTAAAGACTTTTCAATAAATTGGTTGTGGATTTAACCACTAGCACGTTAGAGGTATTAGCCTATACATAACGGGCTACCAGGTATTGACAAAAAGGGACGTCTGTGAGGGAACTCAGCCTGACACCCTACTGAGCCTGTCAGTGACAATATCCGTACAGTCCGGTCCGTTCGTCTATGAGCATCGCATGGCGGGCCTAGGTGGTTGGTAAAAGTCAGGCCCCCAAAAGTGGTACAAGTCGTGTCGGAGTGTAGCCCAGAACACCCTGAGATACTACTGGAATGCCTACCAGTAAATCTCCTGCCTTGGCCAAGGACTTTCATGTACTGGCTCTCCTAGACACAGCGCGGCCTCACCCCCAATACCGGGAGAGACGAACCCCTGCAGATCCGCTCACTGCCTCCATGTGGCTCGGGACTGTACCCAACTAAAACCTGTTTGCACGTCTCCTTTGAGCGTGGTAGGGTAGTAATCTAAGTACAGTGGGAACTCACACGAGAGAAATGACGATCTCAGGTCAATGAACTAACCTGTACACATGTCACCAGGGATTTGCTATCTGACGTCAGGTATAATACCAACTAGCAGGCTCCCGGTGAGTCCAGTCCGGTGTACTCATAACCCAATGAGCACCTGTATACATCTTAGGTGAACCAACTGACACCAGTGGCTTGTGAGACCGGCCACCTCCCCTCATCAGGGTCTCGACTGTATACACTAGTCTACTCTGGAGTATCGATGCCCTGTCTCGAAACTCCCACGACTAAGGACCTTTTAAGGATGTGCTTATAAACCCCAGCTCCCATGTATATGATCGTCCTCATACTGCTGGTAGTCAAGCAAGAAAGCTAGGGGCTCTATCAACGTGCAATAGTGACCTGTAAGGTCACCTAAAGCAGTACACGATGATAAAGATAAACCAGATAGCATACTATCATCTCGAGTAAGACTGTCCTACCGGTATAGGTCCTCCCTCAATCATTGCAATCACGTTCCTGTGATCCAATAATTGACTCTGAGGGCACTATATCCAACAGAACGTCATCTTATAAAGTTCTCGTATGAACCTCTTACTCCACTTTTCTCTACTATCAACTGATTCGGACTCGTCTCCTCGTGGCTGCATGGTCTGTGCTCCAACGGCTATATTCGTATCTTGAGTCTCCCAAGAAATGCACACCACCACATAGCATCCAAATGAAGTCGAACCATCCGATCGACTCGTCAGAACCTCATGATCCCTCAAGAAATCAACATCTTAGATACAGTTTAATAGTATCGAGTACATACCACAGCATCAGTGGACCAGCCGTGGAAGTGCAAACCCAAGCCTCACTAATGGCACCGTGGAACTGCCGCAAACGCTAAGGTTCAAAGGCTTTCACACGGTCATTAAGTCGAGTTAGGATTTCATTCTTCTAGAGGGTCCATAGAATCACTTGCATGTCTTTCCGAATACTTTAAACTTGGAAAATGGGCTCCTAACATTCGATCGTCTCTATCGACTACCAACAGACCTGCGAGAAGTCGTCTCTAGCTGGAATCAATCAATCTGATGACCTCGCATCGGGGTAAGCGAACGAACCACATGTTCTAGTCATTCATCCTCGGGTGTCTAGCGACCTTCCATCATATCTCTAAGTTTATACTCATGCTGCAGTAGCTCCAACATCTGGGCGATATCTCGTCATTTGCAGCAACCACTGGCTCATTCGTCTGCGCGCTGAACAGTGCCTCAATCATCGTGAATAAGCGATACATCAATGGTCATCATATTCTGGTTTGCCTCTAGCAGTGGCTCAATCCTCTGGTGCTGATCTGCACATCCGAGAAATCTCGTCGATGCGATCCATCAAACGCTCATGGCGCGAAAACACAATAAAACGACACCTCTCTATGCAATCATATGTCCATGGAATCACGTCCTGGTCAGTCCTCGTCCATGATGAGCTCGTGCTGACCTCAACTCTAGCCGTAGCTCTCTCTGCCCGTGTAATCGCAGCAGCAAAATCATAACTAATATCGATGAGGATAGATCATAGGAATGAATATAATACTATGCAAGGAAATGTACATCCTAAGGTTTCTTAAGCGGAGTAGCGTATCGTAAGTATGCCGCACAACATTCGTACGGTACGTCAATCTACTCAAGCTACCTACTCTATCAACCAAGGGTCATCATATGCGACGAACGTTTAGGTATAATACCCCCTCGACTAAATCTAAGTTCCGTAAGGTCAAGCCTAAGTTCCGTATATATATAAACGCTCTAGGCTCCGCATAGTAAAACTTAGACTCGAACCAAGGTTAACCTAGCGCTCTGATAACAACTTTATCACGACCCAAAATAGCACGTGACTGGCCCTTGAATCATATGAATTCTATAGGACCTCATCTAATTCAAGTAAGCCAAAAGCCCAGAAATCTAAAACCATTTTAAATAATAAATGAAGAAAAACAAATTTTAAAGAAGTGAAGAAAACAAGTTTTAAAACAAGGTTTTTAAATAAGTAAGCCGAATATGCATTTTTAAAATCCCAAGTCTTTTCTAAAAATTTCGGCAGAGTATCCTTTGTAAATACTGGCCCCGAACGGGGTACAACATGAATAATATATACATCAATGATAAAAGGCATCCCCAAGCGGGAGCTAGCACTTCGTCAATCGACGGTTATAACAACGCAAGTAATATAATATACAACGCCGAAAGACGAGGATCAAAACTCAAAAGGAAACTCAAAATCATCATGAAAACCATAATACTACAACGCGCGACTCTAAGGTCAAAATAATACACAACTGGTTTTCTAAGTCCGAAAAAAATGTACATGTTTGGTTGATGGAATTACTAGATACAACTGATTAAAATAAATATAAGGGTGGTCACGATGCGAGTGAACCCACCTACAAAAGCAATCACCCAGAAAGGATACAGTGTGCCAGAAAAGCCGCAATGAAACCTATGCGGAAAAACCTGCTAGAACTGTGGCACAACGGGGGTGAGTTACCAACTCGTGAATAGAAAACATCGCAGAGCAGAAATCGTATGTATGACACAATTCTAGGAACATCGCAGATCAGTAATAATAATATCCTCAATATGAATAAGTCTGAAGCATGATAAGCTGGCAAGGGTAAACATCTATACATAAGTGTAGTACCAAGTGCTCGTGTCAGTGCCTCAGGTAGCAACATATCATAACTATGAGGTATGATCAATGTAATCAATGTCAACTATATCATAAAGTCTATGAGTATGTGGATATCATCCAACTATGTGATCAATGTCATCAATGTCAACTATATGTATGTGGATCTCATCCACGTGTCACCCAATGACATAAAGCATCATGCATGTAAATATCATAAAGCATATTCATGGAAGTATGAGAATATAAATCAACATGTGTCCCTCGCGACATATCAAAATCATGGAACCTGAGTGTCTAGCATCGACACTCGAAAAATCATGAAAACTGTGCCTAGCATCGGCACGTAAATCTTCATATATCGGACTCCGTCAGTCCGGATCGGCCCGTATCATCTCTCGACCACGGTCGGTATCCTCCGGATATCCGCCGAGCTTAAATAATATCACCGGTAGGTAGTACTCCCCTGCCAGGCTCACCGTCCAACATATACGAGCCTTCTTGTCCCGGGGTACCTCACCGGGTCCACCATGTACCCGCAGACGGTGCCTACCGCTCCTCGAATCGGGTTTCACATGCCACTCTCAGAACCGAGAAAACACATGGTGGACGCACTGAAATATCATATCAAGGGTAACCGGGTTTTTAAAACAATACATATTTTCTCTTGAAATTACCACGGTTCCCAAATCCGGAAATTTCATGGAAACAACATATCTCAATGCGTATAATCATAAAGCATGATATGTGCAACATATAAAAGAGATGTAAGCATATCAGTATATCATGCAACAAGGAATAGTAATATGCACATATGGAGGGCAACCGCTTTTTTAAATGGAATACAGTTTTAAAATATATCTTGCGGTTCCCAAATCTCCAAAATCAAGCCAGAATCATCTATGTATGTGCAAATATTTATGTATGCAAGTATGTGTGTACAATATGTATGTACGCCTGTATGTCATGCAAGTGGTCATATCCTGAATGCAACAGTCTTACAGTATTGTGACATAGCAATTATCGATGATGAAGTGTGTGAGCCGGCAAGCAGGTGTACGTGGAACATACGCATCATTGATAATGGTGCTGGTGTCCTGACAGCATGGTTTTAATATAACAATAAAAATATTTAACCATGCAATGCGATGCGAATAGTAAGAATATGCGGCAAATGAATGATAAACACAACAGTGAAGAATCTACATCAATGTATCTATGTCATACAATTTTGCCATTTGAAAGAACATGAATCGTGGGGTTTAGAAAAATAAGGGCTACGGTGTTTTTATGAAAAGATGTGTCCTTTGAAAATATCCGTAGAATCCCTTGACCTGTCTTAAAAATACTCACGATTCATTTGTTTTGAAATAGGTATGACTCGGGTCTAGTCTAACATCTACTAAGTAAACTACAGATCTAAATAACCAGCCAAATGAAAGGGGGTATGGAAACCACCTAAATCTGAGTCGATATATATATATATATATATATATATATATATATATATATATATATATATATATAGTTGGTGATCCCGCCTCAATAGTATCACATACTATACAATATACAATATGACGTCCTCGAGTCAAGGGTGTGGATCTATCATCAATATAAATAGCTCGTATGTAAATCCGTCGTACGACATCCCAAATCTGGGTACGGGTCGAATCTCACATTTATCTCATCAATTATCTGGTATACTTATCATCATATCTCATGAACTGGGGTACTGATCTAAGTCTAGTACAAACTGATACCATCGATATATATATATGTATGCGTGTTTGAAATCAAACGCCTAAAGGCCGGCAAAAAATCTCATGTCGTATCACAAATACGAACCACATCATATCACCGATCTCATTGCACTATGCCCAATATCCTCGACTCATCTCCAAATATCATCCACTATCCTCATCATCCAGGTATAAGTATAACAAGTAAGCATGTATGTGCGTGTGGGTATAAACCTATTCTAGGGTTCGCAACTAGGAAACTATACTAGTTTACTCTAAACCCTAATCTAACCATACTACACTTAATCACATCTTGAATATCCATGTCACACCTAATGCTATCATATGTAGGGTTACTAGGCACTCTCATAAGGGTCTATAAGGCATCAACCATGCCCGATTTAAAATTTAGACGTGCCGAACAACCCTAACCAAGATCTTTAAACAAGAGATTAGGCGAAACAAAGCATGTTAAACACTTTAACATCTAAGAGTTTGGGATTGCAACCTTTGTAGTCCGGTCCTTCACTTCATAAGCTCCGTGTTGAGATCCCTTCGTTGCGATCATCAAGAATCTGGACTCTAGAGAGGCTCCACGATGGGAAAGATGCAAGCTTTCTTTCGATCTTCGATAACTAAGATGATCTACCTTGAAGTTTCTTTAACACAAGCTCTCACTCACTAAATGAAGTGAACACCATAATCTAATTGGCAAGAATAGATTAGGATGATGAAGTAGGAATTTAGCACTCATTTGTTTTCTTAATCTCACTCATTTTCATCACCTCATAAAAAGCTAGAATGCTTTTCAAGCAAAAAGGAAGAGGAAGAAGAAGCTAACTCTTTTGTGATGAATAATGAAAGTGTACTGTTCTTAGAAATGCAACCATGGGTTATGTATGATAACTTAACCCATATAGAGACTTAACCATAGTCAAGGTTGGGTTGGGTTAACAAATATCCTACAAAAATATCTTTACAAAATATCTTTGCAAAAACAAAACAAAAAGCTTCTAGAAAAATTAACCCAAATCAAATCTTAATCATGTTTAATCCCTACTAATCATGTTGCATTAATAACCCTATCATGTTACAATATTATATATCGCATATACAATATTTATTGTAACAAAATAAAATAATACAATTAACATATATCGCATATATATCAATGTATTACACGAGTGAGAAAAAGAATCTTTTTGTGAGCTTATATTAGTTAATGTAATTTAAAATATCAAATATATAATTATCATTAAATTATCGAATCAACACTTGATTCGATAATCCGGCCATTTCACAAATAACCGACTAATATAATCTGTATCAGTTCATCGAATCAACACTTGATCCGATGACCCGGCAATATCGCATATACCCTGCCGATATCTCATATCACGAGAATCTAATACGGTATCACATACACGTATTGTTCTCGGCCCCGCACCGTTAGTGTATATGCCCTAGAGGCCATTACTGTATCATACTAGTTTGTATATTACTTGATGGAAGCTTGGGATATCCACAGTTGTATAGACAATCTTGCTCGAAATGGTAGTATGCTACTTAGTTTGCTTCTACTTTAATGTGTGCATGTGTTTCTTTTAGGATATCGTCTATACACATTAGTGGAGCCCTTAGGATATTTGCTTGATTACCAGCGTTGTGCTGGCAATCACACTAGTGGGGGCTAGGTAATCTACAAGCACATCCTTATACAGGTCCCTAGTCGTTGGATTATCGAGACGGGGCATCGATACTCCGGAGTAGACTAGCGTATGCATTTCTCATCCCAGCAGGGGAGATGGTCTGTCCCACAGCCATTAGTACGTCGTACTTGAGATAGTATGCGGGTGCTCGTTAGGTTACGAGTACACTGGACAGGACTCGCCGGGAACTGTTGGTTGGTACTATACCTATCGTCAGTTATCAGTTCTCAGGTGACATGAGTACAACTTAGTCCGCTGACTTGACACCGTCACTTCGCCTCGAGTGTGTTCCCACTATTCTTAGATTGCTACCCTACCATGGCTCAAATGAGTCGTGCAAACAGGTAGCAGTTGGGTGCAGTCCCGAAGCACTTAGAGGCAGTGACGGTTTGACAGGATTCGTCTCTCCCGGTATTGGGGGTTGATATCGCGTTGTGTCTAGCAGAGCCATTACACGAAGTCCCTGGCCAGGGCAAGCGAGATATACTGGTAGGTTTTCCAGTGTTATCTCAGGGTGTTCTGGGCTACACTCCGATACGACATGTACCACTATTAGGAGACCGACGATTACTGCCCCCTAGGCCCACCATGCGATATTCTGAGACGAACAGACCGGACTGTACAGAGATTGTCACATTCAGGCTCAGTAGGAGTTCGGATGGGTTTACCTCATCAGTCTTCATATCGGCATCTACCTGGGGACCGTTACGTACAGCTAGTACCGCTTGCGGCCTATGGTTAAACCCACTGCCAGCGTAGTGTCGAGTCTTTAGAGTCCCACACAGAGGGTTATTCTCCTTTGGGCAAAACAGAGTAGAGGTCGCATGGTTTTGCGACGGGGTTCGTTCACATCCGCGCACTTGTGCACGTTTGGTGTCTGGGCAGTTATTACTAGCGGGCTTTGGTTTAAGCCAGATCGTCGTATTTGTTTTGGGATTGGTTTAGTCTCAGTGTATTCGTATTCCTCGGAACACGGATGCGGGTGTGTATGCACAGTTGACAAAGGCAGAGGCAGAGGATTCTCATTAGGGTTGTTGACCGTTGACTTTTTCCAAACCCTAATGAGAATGAGAAATATGATTAATGGTATTAATTAAGGATAATTGTGCCATGGTTAGGGTTGTTGACCATTTGACTTTGGTTGACTTGTTGACCTATCTTGATATATTGACCATCATCATTTCACATAAAAGATGCTCCTTGATTCTTGCAAAATTCATTTAATGTGAAATGATAATGGTCATTCCAAATGAACCATCTCAATTACCTTAATTATTATTATTCTTCATAATTCACTAATATGAGAGTATGGTTGCTAAAATATTCTCTTTCTCTCTTGCTCTTTCTCTCTCATATGTTTAGCTCATCCTCTTCCTCTCTCTCAAAGCTCTTATCTCTCATGTGTAGAGAACCATGAGCTCTTGAGATAAAACCACCATAACTCCTCTCTACTCATTCTAGGGTTCTAGGTTTAGCAAGCCAAACACTTTAGTTACCTCTAGGGTAATGTAGGAGCTCAAGGTAGAGGCCTTCGGGTGGATCCTTCTTCGGCAAAGAGAAGACTATGAGGAGGAGCCGTTCAAACCACTCCAAGGAGCAAGAAGAGAAGGAGTTCAAGACCTAGGTATAACTTTCTAACCGAGTAGCTAAACTTATAGTTAGTTTGCTAGGTTTTTGTTTAGTAAAGTTCCTCTTTTTCTAGTCCATGTTACCTTGCGTCAAAAATCGTTTTTTACCTATTCCGCCTCCCCGTAAGAACCAGGGTGGGTAACATGGACTTACGGTGGTATCAGAGCCTAGATAAACAATAACTAGCATGTTAGCATAGTGATTAGAATTTCGATCCGAAAAAAAATCACGAAACATGTCAAAAAACTAAACCTTCTGCCGATTTTTAAAACTGCTCTAAAAATAATTCCACATACATTAAAAATTGGTACAGGGTTTTTTAGGAACATGCAGAAAAACCGAGCCCCCGACTCGGTCAACACGCTGCGGAAGCGCGGCGAAACCACGCGTTTCGCCGTGGATCCGCGGCCGAGTTGACTCTGCCGCGGCTCGGGTTTGCGGCAGTTTGTTCAGTGCACTGTTTTGGGATTTTTAACATATTTTGCTTCTGCCCAGAATTTCCAGAGAACAATGTTGTGTTTGGGGTAGTTACAAATTGGTGTTTTGATCGAAGTTCTACAAACTTTTGCTAATTGGTTATATCTATGATGTGATATATGCACTGAACGTCGACTAATCGCTATATGTCGATTAGTGGGGGTTGTGCATATCTGTGATCTGTAATGTTGTTGGATTGTGTATATGAACTCGTTGGATTATCGCGGATGAATAGCCGGGGTTTTGTGAGATGAGAGTTTCTTTTTCTTTCATTTGATGTAATATGTAAATTGATGTAATATTATTTTATGGCCGCACATCCGGGATGAGGTTGTAGCCGCCATTGTATATTATTTCTTTTACTGTTTTTGCTCCTAGGATAGACCCAAGGTGGGGTGCACAAACTACCAGGTACCTCGAAGTGTCGAGTGGCCTACTCACGTTGTTGAGGGAGGTTGCTTCACTTTGGGTACTTGGCGGATAGTTTGCCACACCCGTAGGGGTCTAGGGTAGGGTTTTGGCTATTCATTGTGACCGTGTGATCCGTCTTTCGTTGCAGGCTCGAACGAAACGCGGATTCCTAGCATATCCAATGTGTTCATCTGTGATCTGGAATGGCTATCGTTGCATCTGACGAATGTATATATCTATATATGATATCTAGTAGGCGTTGCTTATGTTTTGCATCCGCGCAGCCCCTGCTCTGTCGTTAGTTAAGTAACCTAACGGGTGATGATGGGGCCCAGTAGCGAATACAGATGGTATAAGTGTACGTCATATTTTCGTTGTTTTCTGCAGTGGTAGGATTAATTGATGGGACACATTAAATTAATGTAAGAAAATAAGCCAAAGTTAAGTTGTTGGAACAATTTCAAAACCACTCGGTTTCTTTTCAAAACAGAAAACTTTTAACGCGGATCTTGAACAACCCCTTTAAAAGCTATCATGTTCCTTCGATTATATCAAGTTCACTACGTTCACGGTTTTGCCAAAACCATTCGTAGCCCTCCGTCATTTCATATGCATAGTCAATAGTATTCAAGCTGTGTTTGTTGGCCAAAGTCAAGGCATAGTGAATGGTAGCTATTGGATATTCATATGTAGCATAGATAGATGCGTTGGTTTGGGACAGTCGTACTGCCTTGTTGGCCAAAGTCAAGGGTAGGTACGGGTGGGTTCAAATTAACCTGGAAAATGACGGGTAGAACTTGACATGTGACTTATGATTTGTTGGCCAAAATCAAGGTCATAAGAGCATGGGGCAAAAATCCACATCGGGAGTTTCTAAAGAAACTGAAACTTGCTAGTGCTGCATACCATTTGGAGTGTGATGATTCTGGTAGAATTCCTTCAGTTTTATCACATGATGAAATTAGGATCCCGATCCTACTGTGAGTATATGCTACTCCTCAGGAACTTTCTCACTTAACGATCAATGCTATAAACCAAGTAGGTGTCTAGAAAGGTGTTAGCGGGGCTACGCCCACAGGGAAAAGAGGTTATTTAATTAAGGAACTACGCGAATGCGTCTTAAAACCTCCCTCGAAGTACCAACACTGGCCTGGCTGAATGGTTAAGCAAGTATTGTACGGTGAGATTGATCCCGACTAATTCTTCCTTTTTGGTTTGAGGAAGGATTCGAGAAACAGTGGGAGCCATCTTGTTTAGACAAACTAAAAACCACTCTAAACTTGCAAGAGCATCATGCTAAAGTGTTTCTTCTCTCTCTCCTAATTGCAGCGACCAAACATCATGACCGGACTTATGTTACTACTAGATAAAAATATACTGAAAAGGCCAAACTACAAAGATTGGCTCAGGAATGTCAAAATGGCAATCACTTATGACAAGTTGGGGTATCTCCTTACCACCAAAGCTTCCCCTGTCCCAGGTCCCAAATCCAACGTCGCGGATAAGGAAATCCGTAAGACCTGGGAGATTGACTGCGCGAAGGCCAAGTGTCTCGTGCTTGCCTCTATGGACAATGAACATCAGAGGAGGCACGAGAATATGGACCTTGAATCCATATTTCTCCATACTAAGGAACTATATGGAGAGCGATCCCGTATCGCCAGATACGAAGTCTCGAAAAAGTTGTTTTCGGCAAGATTGGCCGTCAGATCATCGGTAGCGGAACACGTGCTTAAGATGATTGGCTATATTGAAGAGCTCGCGGACCTCGGGACCACGTTAGAGAACGAGCTCTATACTGACTTAATTCTCCAGTCCCTTCCTTCCACTTACGCCCAGTTTATCCTGAACTTCAACTTGCAAGAAAAAGAAGTTGAACTTCCGGAACTTCTCAACATGTTGAGGAGTGCAGAGGGCACCTTACAGAAAGTAAGGGAAACATCCACTTTATCTGTTGGAGGACCTTCCTCTTCTAGGTCCAAGGCGAATGCCAAGGGAAACAAGAAGAAGACCCCCACCAAACCAAAGGACGGTGTTAGTAAAGTGGAAGCCAAGGGAAAGGCAAAGGTAGCAAAGGTAACGGGACAGCTTATGGGGAAGGAAGAGTGCTTTTACTATCATAAGAATGGACACTGGAAGAAAGATTGCAGGGCTTGGAAAGCCAAAAACCAGGACCCGAAGCAAGTTGTGGCTTCGGCTTCAACTGTGTATGTTATTGAAAACTGTCTATCAGTAAACTCTACTTCCTGGGTATTGGATACCGGATCAGGATCTCATATCTGTAATTCTTTGCATGCACTGAGAAAGCGTATGGTTTTGAAGGCAGGTGATATGACTCTCAGAGTTGCAAACGGAGCTGGCATGGATGTTGAGTCCGTGGGGGACTATCACTTGGGATTGTCAGATGGACATGTTTTGGTCTTGCATGACTGCTATTTTGTACCCAGTGCGACTTGTAATATCATATCTATATCATTAATGTCTAAAGACGGTTATGATTTTGCATTTGTAAGCGATGTTGTAAACATTCATCTTAATCATGTTCTGATTGGGTCGGGTACATTAAGCAATGGTATATACGTTTTGAACCAAACAAAGATTTTCAATGTCCAGAATACACACAAAAGAAAGTCTCCAGAAATAAATCATGCTTTCTTATGGCATTGTAGACTGGGTCACACCAATGAGACAAGGTCAACTAAGTTGCATAAAGAAGGATATTTGGATCCGTTCGAATATCAATCATATGCAACTTGTCAATCATGTCTCAAAGGAAAGATGACAAAGACTCCGTTCAGTGGACACGGAGTAAGAGCGAGCGAGCTCTTGGGACTCGTACACAACGATGTGTGTGGTCCAATGTCTATACATGCGCGAAGCGGTTATTCTTACTTCATTACTTTTACGAATGATTTTTCAAGGTACGGATATGTCTTCTTAATGAAACATAAATCTGAAGCCTTTGAAAAATTCCAGGAATACAAGAATGAAGTAGAAAAACAAACAGGCAAAAGTATTAAGATACTGAGATCTGATCGAGGTGGTGAATACTTGAGTGCCGAGCTTCTTGGTTACTTAAAAGTGAATGGAATTCTCTCTCAACTTACTCCTCCATACACCCCACAACATAATGGTGTATCGGAGAGATGGAACCGAACCCTATTGGATATGGTACGTTCCATGATGAGTAACGCTATGTTGCCGCGATCATTCTGGGGATATACACTAGAATCAGCTGCATACCTTTTGAACTGAGTTCCAACTAACACAGTGCATACCACATCATATCAGATGTGGAGTGGGAAGATACCCTATCTTAAGCACATTAAGACATGGGGATGTCCAGCTTTTGTCAAAAAGCTGCATGTGGACAAACTCGAGGCACGCTCAGTACAGTGCAAGTTTATAGGATATCCAAAGAACTCCAAGAGATATTTCTTCTATTGCGTAGAGGAACAAAAGGTTTTGGTTTCTCGTCATGCCTGCTTCTTTGAAACTGAATTTTTGGAAAATCATATAAGTGGGAGCGCAATAGAACTGGAAGAAATTCCAGAACCACAAGCTATTACTGATGGTTTAGTAGAACCAGAGGGTTCGAAAGAACAGGACATTCCTGCACCGCTCCACAGGAGTAGTAGGCAGTTTCAACCGCCCGAGAGATAGTACGGTTTTCTCATAGACGGGGACAGAGAGGATTGCATCATTGATAATGATGTGACTAGCTTCCAGCATGCCATTCAGAGAGCTGACTCGGTAAAATGGCTGGATGCAATGCGGACCGAAATGGAGTCCATGTACACCAACGAAGTATGGACTTTGGACGTTGCTCCAGAAGGGGTAAAACCCGTAGGCTGCAAATGGATCTTCAAAAGGAAGATTGGTGTAAATGGACAGGTTGAAACCTATAAAGCTATACTTGTTGCAAAGGGTTTTCGTCAAAGACCTGGTTTGGACTATGACGAAACCTTTTCTCCAGTGGCTATGCTCAAATTCATTCGGATCCTTCTTGCCATTGCTGCCTTCCACGATTATGAGATTTGGCAGATGGACGTAAAGACCGCTTTTCTAAATGGAAATTTAGAGGAGTGTGTCTATATGGACTAGCCAGAGGGTTTCATTCAGAGTGGGAACAGCGGGAAGGTGTGCAAGTTGCTTAAGTCCATTTATGGACTGAAGCAGGCATCGCGGATTTGGAACATCTGTTTTGATGAAACGGTCAAAGAATTTGGCTTTATCAAAAATCCAGATGAACCATGTATTTATAGTAAAATTGTAGCACGAACTGCCGTATTCCTCGTTTTATACGTGGATGACATTCTCTTGATAGGAAATGACATTCCTATGCTACAATCTGTCAAAGGGTTCTTGTCACACAGGTTCTCCATGAAAGACCTGGGTGATACCTCTTACATTCTGGGGATCCGGATCTATCGTGATAGGTCCAAAAGGATATTAGGACTTTCATAGTCCAGGTACATCGACACCATACTGAGAAGATTCAGTATGGAAGATTCCAAGCGCGGTAATTTACCGGCTTGTCACGGGATTACCCTCTCCAAAGAGATGTCTCCCAAGACTGATTTGGAAAGGGATCACATGTCTATTATACCCTACACTTCTGCGGTAGGCTCTATAATGTATGCAATGTTGTGTACCAGACCAGATGTAGCTTATGCACTGAGTGTGGTAAGCCGGTATCAGTCAAACCCTGGGGAGAAGCACTGGATAGCGGTAAAGAACATTCTGAAGTACCTGAGAAGGACTAAGGACATGTTTTTGGTTTATGGCGGAAAAGCCCTCCAGATGGAGGCCTTTGCTGACTCCAGCTTCCAGAGTGACAAGGATGAAGGGTGGTATGTTGGAACAGTTCCAAACAGGAAACCGTTGCTGACTCGACGATGGAAGCAGAATATATCACTGCATCTGATGCCGCAAAAGAAGCCGTCTGGATGAGGAAGTTCTTGACAGAACTTCAGGTGGTTCCGTCCATTGTTGATCCAATACCTCTGTATTGTGACAACAACGGGGCTATAGCTTTAGCGAAGGAACCCAGGTCCTATCAGAAGTCCAGACACATCTTGAGGCGGTATCACTTGATCAGGAAGATCGTGGATCGCCGGGAGATCGAGGTTCAGAGGGTTTCTACAAAAGTTAACACTGCAGATCCATTCACGAAGGCCATACCCCAAACTCAGTTCGAGCGGCTGATCGAGATGATAGGTCTTCGATACGCCAGTACATGGCCTTAGTGTAAGTGGGAGATTGTTAGTGTATATGCCCTAGAGGCCATTACTGTATCATACTAGTTTATATATTACTTGATGGAAGCTTGGGATATTTACAGTTGTATAGACAATCTTGCTCGAAATGGTAGTATGCTACTTGGTTTGTTTTTACTTTAATGTGTGCATGTGTTTCTTTTAGCATATCGCCTATACACATTAGTGGAGCCGTTAGGATCTTTACTTGATTACCAGCGTTGTGATGGCAGTCACACTAGTGGGGGATGGGTAATCTACAAGCACATCCTTATACAGGTCCCTAGTCGTTGGATTATCGAGACGGGGCATCGATACTCCAGAGTAGACTAGCGTATGCGCTTCTCATCCCAGCAGGGGAGATGGTCTGTCCCACAGCCATTAGTACGTCGTACTTGAGATAGTATGTGTGTGCTCGTTAGGTTACGAGTACACTGGACAGGACTCGTCGGGAACTGTTGGTCGGTACTATACCTATCGTCAGTTATCAGTTCCCAGGTGACATGAGTACAGCTTTGTCCGCTGACTTGACACCGTCACTTCGCCTCGAGTGTGTTCCCATTGTTCTTAGATTGCTACCCTACCATGGCTCAAATGAGTCGTGCAAACAGGTAGCAGTTGGGTGCAGTCCCGAAGTACTTAGAGGCAATGATGGTTAGACAGGATTCGTCTCTCCGGTATTGGGGGTTGATATCGCCCTGTGTCTAGGAGAGCCATTACACGAAGTCCCTGGCCAGGGCAAGCGAGATATACTGGTAGGTTTTTCAGTGTTATCTCAGGGTGTTCTGGGTTACACTCCGATACGACTTGTACTGCTATTAGGAGAATAACGTTTACCGCCCCCTAGGCCCGCCATGCGATATTCTTAGATGAACAGACCGGACTGTACGGAGATTGTCACATTCAGGCTCAGTAGGAGTTCGGATGGGTTCACCTCATCAGTCTTCTTATCGGCATCTACCTGGGAACCGTTACGTACAGCTAGTACCGCTTGCGGCCTATGATTAAACCCACTGCCAGCGTAGTGTCGAGTCTTTAGAGTTCCACACAGAGGGTTATTCTCCTTTGGGCAAAACATAGTAGAGGTCGCATGGTTTTGCGACGGGGTTCGTTCACATCCGCACACTTGTGCACGTTTGGTGTCCGGGCAGTTATTACTAGCGGGCTTTGGTTTAAACCAGATACTAGTATTTGTTTTGGTATTGGTTTTTTCTCAGTGTATTCGTGTTCCTCGGAACACGGATGCGGGTTTGTATGCACAGTTGACAAAGGCAGAGGCAGAGGATTCTCATTAGGGTTGTTAACCGTTGACTTTTTCCAAATCCTAATGAGAATGAGAAATATGATTAATGGTATTAATTAAGGATAATTGTTCCATGGTTAGGGTTGTTGACCATTTGACTTTGGTTGACTTGTTGACCTATGTTGACATATTGACCATCATCATTTCACATGAAAGACGCTCCTTGATTCTTGCAAAATTCATTTAATGTGAAATGATAATGGTCATTCCAAATGAACCATCACAATTTCCTTGATTATTATTATTTTTCATAATTCAGTAATATGAGAGTATGGTTGCTAAAATATCCTCATTCTTTCTTGCTCTTTCTCTCTCATATGTTTAGCTCATCCTCTTCCTTTCTCTCAAAGCTCTCATCTCTAACGTGTTGAGAATCATGAGCTCTTGAGATAAACCACCATAACTCCTCTCTACTCATTCTAAGGTTCTAGGTTTAGCAAGCCAAGCACTTTAGTTACCTCTAGGTTGAGGTAGGAGCTCAAGGTAGAGGCCTTCGGGTGGATCCTTCTTCGGCAAAGAGAAGACTACGAGGAGAAGCCGTTCAAACCACTCCAAGCAGCAAGAAGAGAAGGAGTTCAAGACCTAGGTATAACCTTCTAACCGAGTAGCTAAACTTGTAGTTAGTTAGCAAGGTTTTTGTTTAGCAAAGATCCACTTTTTTTAGTCCATGTTACCTTGCGTCAAAAATCGTTTTTACCTATTCCGCCTCCCCGTAATAACATGGGTGGGTAACGTGGACTTACATATCATATATGTGCTCCTACTCCGTTTTTCCTGAGCCAAGAAACCTCTGTGTAGGACTCTAAAGAATCTTCAATACGCCGACAGTAGGTGATGATCATATCAAACACCCACAAGCTGTAAGCGGTTAGTTAAACGTAACAGCCACCCATGTATTGAGCAATCAGAAGATCAACAAGCAAGCCTTTACATTCTCCTACGAATCCAATCAGTAACACTCCCGTACAGTCCGGTCTCTTCGTCTGATATGTCGCATATCTCGCCTAGGGGTAGTAAACGTCAGACCCCAGTAGCTTGATAAGTCGTGTCGATATGAGGTCTATAACAGTTCGAGAAACTACTGATAACACTTACCGGTAAATCTCAGCAACCCTGGCCAGGAATTTCCAGTTATAGCCAATAGAACACAGCACAACATCAACTCCCTATACCGGGAGAGATGAATCCCCTCCTATCGCTCATTGCCTCCATGTGATTCGGGACTGTAGACAAAAGCCACCTTTTTGCACGCCCTCTTGAACGTGGTATGATGGAAATCAAAGCACAGTAGGAATCACACAAGACTCTATGACAATCTCGGGTCTACAGACTAACCTGTACCAGTGTCACCAGAGAACTGCCATCTGACGTGAGATATAATACCATCTGGGAGTTCTCGGCGAGTCCGTCCAGTGTACCCAGTCTCCACTGAGCACCCGTATACCTTCTTTGATGTCAAACACCAATGGTTATGAGATCATCGATCGCCCATCATATGGGTCAAGAAGCGCATACGCTAGTCTACTCTGGAGTATCGATGCCCTGTCTCAGTACTCCTACGACTAGGAACATTTGAAGGATGTACTTGGCGACTACACTGTCCTCACTGGTATGATCTGCATCATAGTCCAGGTAGTCAAGTACTCATCCTAAGGGCTTTATCAACATGTGACAAAGAGACAATCAGAGTACATGTTAAGATAAAGAGCAACCAGATAGCGTACTATCATGTTGAGCAAGAATGTCCTCCCTACATATCGAATAGGGTATGATTCCTCCTTTCTGACACACCGTTGTGCTGTGGTGTGTATGGTGGAGTGTGCTGAGAGAGAATCCCATTCTCTTTTTGGAAATATAGAAACTCTGAGCTTAGATACTCACCACCTTGATCCGATCGAAGTTTCTTGATACTTAAGCCTGTTTGTTTTTCTACTTCTGATTTATACTCCTTGAATTTTTCGAAGGCTTCGAACTTATGTTTCAACAAGAACACGTGCACGAATCTCGAGAAATCATCAGTGAAAGTTATGAAGTACGAAAAACCACCTCTCGCATGTGTACACATTGGTCCACATACATCACTATGTATGAGGCCTAAGAGTTCAGTTGCTCTCTCTTCGTGTCCAGTAAACGGAGATTTGGTCATTTTACCTTTGATACAGGACTGGCAAGTCGCATAAGATTTATATTCAAACGGTTTTAAATATCCATCTTTATGTAGCTTGGTTAGTCTTGTCTCGTTAATATGACCAAGTCTACAATGCCAAATGAAAGCTTCATTTATGTCTGAAACCTTTCTTTTGTTTGTGTGTTGTATATGGAAAACTGGGTGCTGGTTTAGGACGTATATCCCGTTATTTAATATACCAGACCTAATCAACTATTGATTAAGGCAAATGTTAATAACATTAGATTGTAATACAAAAATATATCTAGCATTGTCCAACAACGATACGGATATAATATTACATAACATCGAAGGTACAAAATAACATGGGTTCAAAACCAATATACAACCCGGCGGCAAACCAAGGTGACACTCTCCCACTGTTGTAGCATGTACTGAGGAACCATTCCTAACCCGGAGTGTGTGATCACCTTTCTTTAAAAACCTGCTATTTCTCAGCCTTTGCACAGAATTGCAGATGTGAGATCCTGACCCGGTATCTAATACCCAGGAAGCAGAGTTAATTGAAAAACAGTTTTCTGTTACAAACACACATGAAGTCGAAGCATCACCATGCTTCTTCTTCTTGAGGCCGGCCAGGTATCCAACGCAGTTTCTCTTCCAGTGCCCAACCTGGTGGCAATGGAAGCATTCCACTCGTCCTGTCGCAGCAGCCCCTATCTTGTCCTTTCCCGTTGCCTTTTTTACTCCGCCTCTCGGCTTGATGGGTTTCTTCTTCTTCTTTCCCTTAGCCTTGACTTTCGGGATGGAGGAGGAAGATGGCCCAGCAATTAGAGTGGGGTTTTTCTCTACCTTTACCGTACTCTCTGCACTCCTCAACATATTGAGGAGTTCATGTAATGACTTCTCCATGTTGTGCATGTTGAAGTTTACAATGAACTGAGCAAAGGCAGGGGGAAGGGACTGTAGAACAATATCAATATACTATTCATTTTCTATGGTCCATCCCAGGTCCTCTAGTTCTTTGATAAATCTAATCATCTTCAATACATAGTCACCTACAGACGTGCTAGCAGCCATCCGCATTTGAAACAACTTTCGAGATACCTAGTATCGGAGAGTAGGAGATTGCTCTCCATACAACTCCTTTGTATGGAGAAAGATGGATTGTATATCCATCTTCTCGTGTTGCTTCTGATGTTCATTATTCATAGAAGCAAGCGCGAGGCACTTGGCTGTTGCACAGTCTATATCCCATATCTTTCAGATTTCTTTATCCGTAACTGAAGAAACAGGGTCTGGGCTAGGAGGAGCTGGAGTAGTCTGGACGTATCCGATCTTATCATAGGTCAGGGCAATATTTACGTTCCTTAGCCAATCTTTGTAATTCGGTCCCATGAGTTTATTCTTTTCTAATAAAAGCTTAAGTCCCGTGATAGGTATCTGCCATTAGGAGAGAGAAAAGAAGACACTCAGCGATTGCTCTTGCATGATTAGATTGGTTATTAATCTTGTTTAATCGATGTCTCCCACTTCTTTTATACAGTTTTCCTTCAAACCTTAAAAAGAAAATTAGCCAGGATTAATTTCAATCTACAAGTTCGCTAACCGGTCAGCCAGGCCAGTGTCGGTACTCCGAAGGAGGTTCCCCGTGCTTTCGCACAGACCTAATTAAAGTAAAGCTCATTTTCCCAGAGGCGTAACCCCATTGACATTTTTCTACACACCTACTAGATTAGATAATTGTAAAGTGCAAAACCCTCCCGGGAGTAACTTTGTCATGACCCGAAATTAGCTCGTGACCGGCACTTAAATCACGCCACGTCTAAAGGCGTGACGTAATTTAAGTAAGTCGAAGCCCAGAAATCTAAACCCTTTTTAAGCAAGAAAAAGAGGTGAAGTTTTGAAATAATGGTTTAATGAAATCAAGTTTTCTTAAATGCATAGAAAAGGAACATGAATAATGCAAGTGAAATTTACTAAATTGAAAACATGTTTCATCTTTTAAAAATTTAGGCAGCACCTCTTTTGTATTTTTGATCCAAAACCACAATACATGATAATAATAATGGCTTCCCCAAGCGGCAGATAGCTATTTACCAAACGACGGATCCATAACCACGCAAAACATAAATATAAGTATACGACGCCCAACGGCGAAGATCACCACAGAAGATATAGAAATAAGCAAGACATCAAAACTATAAGTAGCGGAATACCCCTTGCCCTACGTCTTGCAACCACAACTCTCACTAAGTCTCATTACTTATACAGTTACTAGTTTGATTGATGGAGTTGGTTAAATACAATATGAATAGTAAATACATGAGTGGGTACGATATAAATGTCCCACCTACGAAAGCAAAACACCCGAATGCAACTCTGTGCCAGCGAAGCCGCTACTGATCCATGCGATCAACCTGCAAGAACTGTGGCACAACGGGGTAAGTTGCCGACTCGTGAGCCGAAAAACATTTACAAGTAGAAATCGAATAAACAACAACTCCTAGGTAAACTATATCATAAGGGTAATACTATGATATCGAGGGTGACCGTATCTATATCTGTATGCGGATCTCGTCCACGTTTCAACCAATGACACAACAACATCATGCATGTAAATATCACAAAAGAATATGCATGAAAGTATGAGGATATAAATCAACGTCTGTCCCTCGTGACACATCAAAATCATGGAACCTAAGTGTCCAACATCGACACTCGAAACATCATGATACCGGTGTCCAGCATCGACACGTAAATCCTCATATCTTGGGCTCCGTCAGTTCGGATCGGCCCTCGGGCTCCGTCAGCCCATATCAACCCATATAATCTCTCGACTCCGGTCGGTATCCTTCGGATATCCGCCAGGTCCAACCAATTACCGGTAGGTAGTAGTCCCTCTGCCAGGCTCATCGTCTACTGCGCGACATCACTTTCTTGCCCCGGGGCACCATACCAGGTCCACCATCTACCCGTAAACGGTTCCCCCACTCCTAGAATGGGGCCTCGAAAACAAATCTCAGAACCGAGAAAACTCGTGGTGGACATCTCGAAATATCACATCAAGAGAAACCGGGTTTTTAAAACAATGCATACTTTCTTTTGAAATAACCAATGTTCTCAAATCCATAAATCTCATGAAAACAACATCTCAGTGCATATAATCGTAAAGCATGATGTATGCGACATATAACAGAAATGTAAGCATATCCGTATATCATGCAACATGAAACAGTGATGTGAACATAGTATGTAAATCGTGCAAGGAGTCATATCATGATGCAGCAATTCTACTGTGTAGTGACATGGCAATTATCGATGATGAAGTGCGTGAGCCGGCCATCTGTGTACGTGTAACATACGCATCATCTATAATGGTGTAAGTGTACTAGCACGGGTATAAGCAATGCAATGAGAATGACATGAATGCAGCATAAGGTAAAACATCAGCTAACAGCTATAAGGTATATGTATCTAACATGATCGAGTCAGTGAATCTATCAATCGGCATCCAGCCTCACAACATCACGTACAGTATAATCCATCGTACAGCATCCTCTCGTCAAGGGTATGGATCAATCATCTAGTCAAACTCATCACGTACGGAAAATCATCGTACGACGGCATTAAACCAATAAGGATCCTATCAACCAATATGACAATGAGAGTACGGCATAATATCACGTACGGCCTATCATTCATGATTCACAACATGTATACATATATATATATCCATAAATCTATGTCCCAAGTCACATCCATAACAATCTCATATCAGGGGACCGGCAAGGTATCAATCATCTTCATCGACTCGCATCCGTATAACAACATATCATCATATCATATGTCAATCGTATTCTCTTTTCATCGCATTTATATCTCACAAAAGGTCAATATACAAATACATTCTACTTTTACTATAAGCATACGTATCTAATCTAACATGCACACCCGAACCATACAATCAGTTTTCAAAAGGTGCGAATCGTAGTTTTGAAAGTAGGGGCTACGGTGTTTTTAAAGAAAAGATATCATTTGAAAATCCGTAACGTCCCTCAAGGTATCTGTTTAAAAGATGCATACGATTCTTCAGTTTGGAAATAGGTATGGTTCGGATGACACATTTACGTCGGCTATCTAGTCTTTTAGTACCCAAAACGGCAATATCATGGAACATCATCCTCAAATCCCGTCATCACATATTAGTCGTATCATATCACTTCTAACTATCCTTTAGTTTCTAATATGGTCTCTCTAACTATCTTTTAACTTTATCCATAGTTTTCTATTAAAGGTTCCCTTAATCATATCCTATATATAAATCGGTTTCCATCAAATTTTACGGGGGTGCAATACGCCATCCACTCGACGTCCCGCGTAGATATAGATCTACTCACCTTGATCCTTAGTTGCCGAATTCGATGACGCCATGCTCCGTCGCCTCAGAATCCACGTTAAGGTACCTACAATCAATACAATCGCAATCGCTATTAACATTAAGTCCGGAAAACCAAAATTGAAACATTTCAGAAAAAATAAAATATTATTTTTTTGAATTTTTATAATTAAATAATAAATATATTGAATATTTTAATAGTGCGGTATAATTAAATACCGATAAATCGGGAAAAATTTGGAAAATCATAGAAATTACTAAAATGAGGGTGTTTATATGATTTAAGCAAATTAAAAATCTATATGATTAATTATATTCACTTTTTATGCTAATCGCGATTAAATATCGCTAATCGTAACTTGTTTTGTGCACCAAGTCTTTTTTCATACTTGTTACATTTTCTACCATGGTTCTTCTTCTTTCATTCTAGGTTTTGTGTTAGAAAAGAAAAAATAAAGATAAGAAAAGAAAAGGAAAAGAAAACAAACAAAAAAAAAGAATATTTTAAAGATGGATGGGCATGAGAGAGAGAGAGGTGAGGGGTTAACTTCGACTTGGCCATTCTCTCTTCACTTCATCATCCTTACCATTTCTTCCTCCTTCACACTCATGGTAGCACAGTTCATCCCCTCCTCTTCAACCCTCATAACATCATCTAAAACAACCTAGAATCCCATCTCCATTTCATTAAAAATGTGTACAAGCTCATGGCAAATACTTTGGACCAAGCAAGATTTGATTTTGAAGACTTGTGGCTACTCAAGAAAATTCTTGAGTTGCCAAATGAGATAATTTCTGCACCGTTAGACTAGTATTTCAATTCCTTAAGCCTCCATACTTGTTTAGAATCGATATTGTGTGGTTTTATGAACTTAGAAATTTCTAGATGAGGTTTGAGGGAATGTTAAGTTGTTGTTGTGCTAATAAGCCTTATTGGTGACTACAAACCCCCTTAAAGTGTAAAACCTGGACCACACCTGTAACTTAACCCAAAATACGGAATTTGGAAACTTTCGTGTCGGTTTTGTGAATATATAGTGGGCGCAGGGAAATCTGGAGTGATCCGGGGCCATTACTAGAAAAGCAAACAACTATAATAGCCTAGATAGACCACCGCGAGACCACCCTGCCAAAACGAGACCCCAATTCTCCCGCACAACCGAGCTGGCCAGATTTTAGGGGGTAGGGGCCGGCCACTTTGTAGAATTAGGTGCCCAGGTTGTTTCTGTAGGTCATTTACACCCTATACATCACCCCAGTTTTGTTTGTGCACTTAGTTTTGACATGAACTAAAATCTGGAGCATGTTTTCTTGGTTTCTGCCTTATGTTTCATGATGTTTATGAATTTATGTTTTGATATTTTGTTTGATATCGATCACTTGATGTTTGTATGTCTATATCGAGGGTTATTTGGTTGAATTGTGAGATGTAGACCATAGGTTTTGACCTATGTGAGATTCGCGTATCGTTTTGGTTTTGAATTGGATTTTAATGCGATACGATACGTTATTATATGTAGGTACCCTCACGAGGACTTCAAGACGACAAGCAAGCGTATGGCAACATCGGCATCGGCATCGGTAAGCGAAGATCAAGGTGAGTAGATTTATATCTACGAAGGAAGTTGGGTGGACGGCGTATAGCACACCCGGAAACTTTGATGGAAACTTATTTATATATATAACATCGTTAAGGGAACCTATAATAGGAAACTACAAATAGAGTTAAATGATAGTTAGAAACTATAGGATAGTTAGAAGCGATATAATATGATTGATATGTGATGACGAGGTTCGAGGATGATGTTCGACAATATTGCCGTATTGGATACTATGGGACTAGATGGCCGACGTAGGTGTGTCATCCGAACCATACCTATTTTTTTAAAATGAAGAATCGTATGTATCTTTTGAACAAATACCTTTAGGGGCGTTACGGATTTTTAAATGATATCTTTTTCTTGTACACACTGTAGCCCCTACTATCAAAACTACGATTTGCCCCTTTGAAAACTGATTATATGGTTCGGGTGTGTATGTTAGATTAGATACGTATGATTAGAGTTGAGGTAGAATGCATTGGTAAAAATGACTTGATATGGGAGATAAATGCGATGAAAAGATAAGACAATGTAATATCATGATTTGATGGTACGGTTGTATACGGATGCGAGTCGATTAAGATGATTGATACCTTTGCCGGTCCCCTGATACGAGATTGTTATGGATGTAACTTGGGACATAGGTATATAGATTTATGTAATTATATGAATCTTGAATGATAAGCCGTACGAGATGTTAGTTCCGTACCATCATTGTCGTAAAGGTTGATAGGATCCCTATTGGTTTTATGCCTCCGTACGATGATTTTCCGTACGTGATGAGTTTGACTTGATGATTGAACAAGGCCCTTGACTAGAGGATGCCGTACGATGGATTATACCGTACGTGATGTTGTGAGGCTAGATGCCGAATGATAGATTCACCGACTCAGACATATGATAGATACGTATACCTTATAGCTTTTACCTGATGATTTACCTTATGCTGCATTCATGCTATTTTCAGTGCATTGCATATACCTGTGGTAGTATACTTACACCATTATCGATGATGCGCATGTTATACTTACACAGATTTGCCGGCTCACACACTTCATCATCGATAATTGCCATGTCAATACCCAGTAGAATTGCTGCATTATGATATGACTCCTTGCATGATTTACTTATTGTAGTTACATAAGCATCTTTATGCGATGTTGTAGTTGACTTTGGAGAAATTGGGAACAGCAGGATATATTTAAAAACTGGATTCATTTAAAAGAGCGGTTTTCCTTGATATGTGCATATTATTGTTCCATGTTGCATGATATACGGATATGCTTACATTTCTGTTATATGTCGCATACATCATGCTTTATGATTATCCGCATTGAGATATGCTGTTTTCATGAGATTTCTGGATTTGAGAACCGTGGTGATTTCAAAAGAAAGTGTGTATTTTTTTAAAAACCCAGTTTCTCTTGATATGATATTTCAGTGCGTCTACTATGTTTTTTCTCGGTTCTGAGAGTGGCATGTGAAACCCAATTCGAGGAGCGGTAGGCACCGTCTGCGGGTATATGGTGGACCCGGTGAGGAATCCCGGGGCAAGAAGACTCGTATTGTTAGATGGTGAGCCTGGCAGGGGAGCACTACCCATCGGTGATAGTATTTTGGCTCGGCGGTTATCCGGAGGATACCGACCGGAGTCGAGAGATAATATGGGCCGATCCGAACTGATGGAGCCCGAGTGCCGATCCGTACTGATGGAGCCCGAGATATGAGGATTTACGTATCGATGCTGGACACGGGTTTCATAATGTTTCGAGTGTCGATGCTGGACACTTAGGTTCCATGATTTTGATATGTTACGAGGGAAACACATTGATTTATATCCTCATATTTTCATGCATTTGGTTTTATGATATTTACATGCATGATGTTGTTGTATTATTGGTTGACACGTGGACGGGATCCACTTGTATTCATACATTGATCATATGGTTGGACGAGATCAACATGCATACATACATTGATTATTTGGTTGGATGGTATCCACGTACATATAGACATTGTGTATATTGTTGGCACATATATAGTTCCGGTCACCCTAGATATCATAGTACTACCTTTATAATATAGTTCACCTAGGAGTCGTTGTTTATTTGATTTCTACTTGTTGATGTTTTTCTACTCACGAGTTGGCAACTCACCCCCGTTGTGCCACAGTTCTTGCAGGTTGACCGCATGGATCAATAGCGGCATCGCGGGCACACATTTGCTTTCGGGTGATTGCCATGGTAGGTGGGACATTTGTATCATACCCATTCTTGCATTTACATTTCACATTATATCTAGTCAACTCCATCAATCAAAATAGTAATTGTATAAGTGATGAGACTTAGCAAGACTTGTAGTTGCGAGACTTGAGCGATAGGTTTTATATTCGCATTTGGGATTGATGTCTTGCTTATTTAATTATCTTTTGTGGTGAACTTCGCCGTTGGGCGTCGTATACTTATATTTATGCTTTGCGTAGTTGTGGATCAGCCGTTTGGCGAAAAGCTAGCTCCCTGTTCATATCAGAATTTTGCATTATTATTCCCCATTCTTAATCATATTGCAAATAAATAGGTGCTTTTGATCCATATCTGCTAAATAGTTGCAGGTTAGAGGTTCTCAGAATAAATACAGTGAAAATGGTGAAAAGACGCTATAAATGTGAGACTACGACCAATAAATAGATGAATCTGTATGATGACGCCTACCAGTTTAAGGAACAAATGAAGATCAATGAACAGTTCAATTGCACAACATATTAGCAACATATGAGGGCAGCACAAGATTCAAGACTTCAACACGAAGCTAACGGTAAAAGTCCACAATATTCTGCACTGTGGAAATCTGGAAGAAAATAGAAGATTTTCTGAGAAACCAAGTGAAGAAATCAGAAGTAAATTGCAACATGAAGCATCCCTAAAGAAATGAGCCCAATAGCCCATCAAACGGCCGCGGAACCGCAAAAGGCCAATAATTCTAGTGCTTCTTTTGGGTGCCTCCTTTTGGATGCCTCTTTAGAGATGCCTCGTTTAAATTCCAGATCTTAGATTTTCAATGCAATGTAATCGTCAAAGAGTGCATCAAGAAAGAAGTAAGTTTTTTATCTTGCCCTAGTTAATTTCTTTTCTGCCCTTGTTATAAATTTCTTTTCTGCCCTACTTATAAATTTTATTTATCTACCGTAGTTGTTAATTTTATTTACCTACCGTAGTTGTTAAATTAAAATCACAAAAATGAACTCTTAGATCTTAAAATAAAAACACCATTTTTTTGGATTAACTCGTTAGAACACAAAGATAAGGAATCCATTTCCATGTGGACCGACCCGTACTCAACCGGCTAGCTACCCAGCGACGCCGTTCTTGATTGCGGTTAATAATTCTTCGATTCATCCTTTAAAAGCGAAAGCGCATATAAAATCACAAACAATCAAATGGCGCCGTTGCCGGGGATGGCGTAGTTATTTTCTTTTTGCAATTTCGGGTTAATATAAAATCATAAAATACATAAAAACTGAAAAATTAAAAAAAATAAAATTTTTATCATCTTGTTATTTTTTGAAGGGTGTTTCGTTTGAATTGTGCAGGATCGACGAACGAATTCAGATCTGGAAAAATCCAAGGAGCAAAACAGAAAACAGCAGATCTGAACAACAGGGGAAAATTAGAAAAGAGGAGCAGAAGAAATCTCGGGAACTGAACCGCAGATTCCACCGTGGAACCACGGCAAGAACGCAATTTTGGCGGCGGAACTGTGGTCTTGTGGTGACGTCAGCACAAGGAAATCCCTCTGTAAGCCTTCTTCTCTTCTCTGTAACCCCCTTATCTCCACTGAAAAATTTTCCTGCAGGGTTCTTTGCGCAAAAGCATCTCCCCTTCTCCAATAAATTGATCTTGTGCAGGATTCTTTGCGCCGCAATAAAAAAAATTGTTTGGAAGTATTTGATTTTGTTTACTACTTTTCATTCTTTAAATTGACTTTAAGGGGCTTTTACACCAATCAAGATTGGGTGTGGATTTCATTACCCTTCCTAGTACCCCAAAAATCACATAAAGCATATTGCATTGACCATCGAGTTAAATTAAAAATGATTAGACTCAGCCTTAAGTACTGTCGCGCTCAATATGACAAAAGATTAGTTGTAGGCATCGATCGTTTATCTAAACCAGACTTTGTGATGCCTAGGCTAGACAGGTGGGGAAAGGTAACTTTAAAAGGCCCGTCTTACGGTGATTCGTGAGCGGATCCCTCCTTTCTCTACTTGTGCTTACCTGGCCACAATTGACGGTGAAGAGGCGGTTTGAGGTCCCCACAATTTGCCCTTTGGAACAGTTAGGAGCAGTCTAGTTGACCTAGGTGACCCTAGATCTAGGCTTGATTGTGCATTTTTGTGATTGCTTGAACATGTGTCTAAGCCTTTTATTGAAAATCTTTTTGCAAAAGCTCCCTATAAAAAAAACACAAAACGGAAATTTTTTTATAAAAATTTGCCACTTGTCGCTAAGAAATCCATTGCACCCCACTTGCACCTACTTCCTTCCATTGACGTTTTCTTACCCCGGCCTTATGTTTTTCACCTTTTGACTACACTACCTCTTTAGTGTATGTCTGGTTGGACTTGGGAAACTAGTGCCCGTTTAGTCCGTGTCTCGTTAGTACCGACTGACGACACTTTTGACTCCGAAGTCGAAATTCCCTCCACTTCTTTACCTTCATCATCAAATTCGTCGTCTTCTAAGGAGATGTCGGGATTCAATCCTAACAATCCCTTAACAGCGGGACCGATTCTACCTCCGCTTGGTGCAAATAACCCACAACACCCACCTGTTGAAGTGCCCCAATGAATCGCACTCCAGGATCTTTTCTACCTTATCCGCACCGTCTTACCTACTTGTCTTTCACTTCCACCGGCCAATGGGGATAACTTTGAGATTAAACCCCACTTCATCAACATGTTGCCCAAATTTCACGGGCTGGAATCCGAAGATGCCTATATCTTCATAAACAAATTCCAGAATGTTTGCGTAATGATGAAGACTATACAACTTTCTGATGATGCTATAAGGCTACGTGTCATTCCATTCACCTTATGTGGCCTAACCGAGAAATGGTTATGTAGCACCGCATCACACTCGGTTAATAATTGGGAAGAGTTTGTTAAAGCTTTTCTAAAAAAGTTTTACCCACATCACAAGACCGCGAGAATTCGCAACGAAATCATTCAATTTTCCCAGCTTCCTTCCGAACCCTTTTGGAAGTGTTTTGAATGATTTAAAGACCTACTTGTTCAATTCCCTCACCACGGTATCGAGAATTGGCAACTTTGCCAAACTTTATACCAAGAATTGAACCCAGCAACTAAGCAGTTGTTGGAAACCATTTGTCAAGGTCACTTTCTAATAAAATCAAGCGAGGAAGCTTGGCAGTTTCTCGACGATCTTGCTGAACAAACACTTCAGTAGGAAAGCACTAAGACCACCTCATCTTCTTCATCAGGTCAGTCTACGGCAGGCATACATCAACTGGATATATCGATTGCAACGAAGGCCGAAATGGCCGCACTTACGAAAAAGCTAGAAGCAATTGAGAGAAAATTCTCATCGCCTTCTTCTGCCCCTGCTTTACCCCCACGAACTGTTTGCGCTTGTTGTTTGGATCCATCCCATCTTACTGATGAGTGTCCTTACAATCCCCCTGTTCAAGGACAAGATCAAGTCAATGCTGCCTTTCAGCAAAGACAAAGAAACGATTCATACTCTTCGACTTATAATCCTGGTTGGTGGAGCCACCCAAATTTTCCTTGGAATCAAAATCAACAATTCCAAGGCAATAACAACTTTCAAAGGCCTCCTCCTCTACAACAACAAGAAACTCAACAAACTCAATACCAGCAACCTTTCTAACCACAACCTTACCCAAACCAATTGAACAATTTTGTGCCCAATAATTCTTATCCTCAAAACAATTTTGTTCAACCGAATAACGATAAGGTTATCTTGCTAGAACGAAGTTTGGATGCGTTTTTAAAGCAATCCACACAATCCGCAGCAAGGTTGGAGACTTCCATTCAATATTTGGTGCAAAACAGTGCTTCACATGATCAAAGCATCAAATCAATTGAGGCCCAAATTGCACAACTAAATGTTGCGCTAGGCGAGCGAGAAAAGGAAAAGCTTCCGTCTCAACCATTGCCAAATCCCGGTCACACACAACGCACATGTTGCATATGAACAACAAAATCATAATGTAAATGCCGTGACCACGTTGAGATCTGGAAGAGTGTTGCATAATAACGTGGGTAATAGTGATGACACCCCTGTCGTTGCTTCTTCTTCATCTTCTTCTTCTTCTTCTTCTTCATTAGAGCCTATTCTTCGTTCTTCACAAGGCTCTATTTCTTCTAATTCGAACAGAACCACATCTCACTTCACGAACACACCAACACTGGGATTCGTTCTAACCCGCAGTCTACGCCACAAACATTGGAGTCAACAAATTTTCAAAATGTTCTTTTTCTAAACAGGTTGAGATCCAATAAACTAACTCCACAAATGGAGAAGATTGTGGAGTTGTTCAAACAGGTTAGCATTAATATAGCTCTCTTGGATGCAATCCAACAAGTCCCTTCTTACGCTAAAATCTTAAAGGACTTATGCACCAAGAAGAGGAAGTCACAAGTACCAAAGAAATTTTTCGTCGCTAGTGCTGTAAGTGATGTTCTTACCCAACCTTTACCACAAAAACACAAGGACCACGGCTGTCCTACAATTTCGATAACAATTGGGGATAAGAACATCAATAGAGCACTTTTAGATCTTGGTGCTAGTGTCAATTCGCTACCCTATTCAGTATATGAACAATTAGGCGTTAGAGAGCTAAAGCCCACTCATTTTATTCTCCAAATGGCCGACCGATTCATCACCCACCCTAGGGGTGAGTTAGAGGATGTGTTAATTAAAGTAGGGGACTTCATTTTCCCCGTTGACATTGTTATGGATACAAAGCCTGTAGCTAACCCCCGGAATCAAATTTCGGTAATACTCGGTTGACCATTCCTTGCGACTTTTAATGCGGTGATCAATTGTCGTATTGGTTCGATGAACCTATCTTTTGGAAATATGACGATTGAACTCAACATTTTTAAGTTGGGGAATCAGCCTTCTGAGCCTAATGCTAGTATACTTGATGTTCGCTCAATCCATGAGATCACGCAGGAGGACTGTGAGCTCGAAAAATTTATGTTCGATCACAGCAGTTTTGACGCCTCTAGTGCGTTCCTCGTAGAATCTAACATGGCTTTCACATCGGAAAATGATTACGAGTGTTTCACTTTTCTGGACGATTTTGATGACACACTACCCGAATTTGAGTCTTTTGATTTTTCGGAGGAGTTGGTTGAACCATCCAACTCGGTTGCTTACACTCAATTTGAACCATTGTTGGAATCCTTCGAGTTCGAGACAGTTTCACCAATGTTACCTTCAATTATTTCACCTCCGAAACTCGAACTCAAAATTTTGCCGTCTCACCTTAAATATGCTTACCTAGGTGAGAATGAGACCTTCCCGTTATCATATCGGCATCTCTAGCTCTCGAGCAAGAGAAAGCCTTTTTAATGGTCTTACGAAATAACCGGCAAGCTTTTGGCTGGACTATGGCGGACATCAAGGGGATTAGTCCCCTCATAGTTGAACATCATATACATATGATGGTTGATGTCAAACCAGTAAGGGATCCACAAAGACGCCTCAACCCCATAATGAAAGAGGCTGTCAAAAAGGAGATTGTCAACTGTCTTGATAGTGGTATCATTTACCCTATTGTCTTGACCCGAAATAGACCGTGACTGGCACTTGAATCATATGTATTCTATAGGACCCCATCTAATTCGAGTAAGCCAAAAGCCCAGAAATATAAAATCATTTTTAAGTAATAAAAAAAGGAAATAGTTTTAAGAATTGAAGAAAACAAGTTTTTAAAATAAGGGTTTTAAAATAGGTAAACCGAATATGCATTTTAAATCCTCCATATCTTTTCTAAAAATTTCGGCAGAGTTTCCTTTGTAAATATTGGCCCCGAACGGGGTACAACATGGATAATATATATATGCACATAAAAGACATCCCCAAGCAGGAGCTAGCTCTTCGTCAATCGATGGTCATGACCACGCAAGCAATATAATATATAACGCCAAAGGGCGAGGATCAAAACTCAAAAGAAACTCAAACTCAACATGAAAACCATAATACTAAAACGCACGACTCTAAGGTCGAAATAATACATAACTGGTTTTCTAAATCTGAAAAAATATACAAGTTTTGGTTGATGGAATTTCTAGATACAACTGAATAAAATAATACAAGGGTGGTCACGATGCGAGTGAACCCACCTACCAATGCAAGTCACCCGTAAGGAAAGCAGTGTGCCAGAAAAGCCGTAATGAAACCTGTACGGCAAAACTTGCAAGAAACTGTGGCACAATAGGGGTGAGTTGCCAATTCGTGAATAGAAAACGTCACAGAGCAAAAATCGTATGTATGACCCAATCCAAAGTCAATACGATTAGATATATATATATATATATATATATATATATATATATATAAACCTCAAATGAATAAGTCTGAAGCATGATAAGGTGGCAATGTAATATCTATACATGAGTGTAGTGCCAAGTGCTCGTGCCAGTGCCTCAGGTAATAACATATCATAATATGAGGTATGATCAATGTCGACTATATCATGAAGTCTGTAAGTATGTGAATATTATCCAATTATGTAATCAATGTCATAATGTATGTGGATCTCGTCCCACTATGTGGTCAAAGTCATCAATGTTAACTATATGTATGTGGATATCGTCCACGTGTCACCCAATGACAAAAACATCATGCATGTAAATATCATAAAGTATATGCATGGAAATATGAGGATGTAAATCAACATATGTCGCTCGCGACATATCAAAATCATGGAACCTGAGTGTCAAGCATCGACACTCGAAAACATCACGAAACCTGTGCCTAGCATCGGCACGTAAATCCTCATACACACAGGGCTCCGTCAGTTCGGATCGGCCCGTCTCATCTCTCAACTGCGGTCGGTATCCCCCAGATATCCGCCGGGCTCAAAACAATCACCGGTAGGTAGTACTCCCCTGCCAGGCTCACCGTCTAACATATACGAGTTATCTTGCCCTGGGGTACCTCACCGGGTCCACCATATACCCGGAGACGGTGCCTATCTCTCCTGGAATTGGGTTTCACATGCCACTCTCAGAACCAAGAAAACACATGGCGGATGCACTGAAATTTCATATTAAGGGTAACCGGGTTTTTCAAACAATACATACTTTCTATTAAAATACCCACGGTTCCTAAATCCAGAAATATCATGGAAACAACATATCTCAATGCGTATAATCAGAAAGCATGATGTATGCCACATATAAGAGAATGTAAGCATATCAGTATATCATGCGACATGGAATACTAATATGCACATATTTAGGGAAGACCGCTTTTTTAAAATGAATCAGTTTTAGACAGTATTTTGCGGTTCCCAAATCTCCAAATCAAGCGAGAAATCATCTATGTATGTGCAAATGTATAAGTGTACAAGCATGGGTGTACAATATGTAAGTACACGAATTTGAATGTACAATAGGTATGTGCACAAGTATGAGTGTACAATATGTAAGTACACGAGTATGAATGTACAGTATGTGTGCACAATATGTAGGTGCGCAAGTATGAAGATATCAATATATATGTGCACTGGTATGAATATACAGTGTGCATGTGCGCAAGTATGGAGATATCAATATATGTGTGCACTGGTATGAATATACAGTGTGCATGTGCGCAAGTATGAAGATATCAATATATATGTGTGCACTAGTATGAATATACAGTGTGCATGCGTGCAAGTATGAAGATATCAATATATATTTGTGCACTGGTATGAATATACAGTGTGCATGTGTGCAAGTATGAAGATATCAATATATGTGTGTGCACAAGTATGCCATGTAAGGGGTCATATCCTGAATGCAACAGTGCTACAGTGTAGTGACATGGCAATTATCGATGATGAAGTGTGTGAGCCGGCAAGCAGGTGTACGTGGAACATACGCATCATCGATAATTGTGCTGGTGTCCTAACAACATGGTTTTGATATAACAATAAACATATTTATCATGCAATGCGATGCAAACAGTAAGTATATGCAGCAAATAAATAATAAACTCAACAGTGTAGAAGCTACATCAATGCATCCATATCATACCGTCTTGCCATTTGAAAGAAGAGGAATCGGGGTTTTTAGGATAATAAGGGCTACGATGTTTTTAAGAAAAGTTGCGTCTTTTGAAATATCCGTAGAATCCCTTTACCTGTCTTTAAAATATTCCCGATCCGTTAGTTTTTGAAATAGGCATGACATCAACCTATCCTAACATCTACTAGCAAAACTACAGCTCTAACTAACAAGTCAGTCAGGAGGGGTATAGAAACCACCTGAATCTGAGTCGATATATATATATATATATAAAAGTATAATAGTTGGTGATCCCGCCTCAATGGTACCGCGTACGATAAAATATCATATGATATCCTCGAGTTATAAGTGCAGATCTATCATCAATATAAAGCTCGTACGGTAAATCATCGTACGGCATCCCAAAAGCCGGGTACGGTTCAATATCACATTCGTCTAATCAATTATCTGATATCCTTATCATCATATCTCATGATCTGGGGTACTGATCTAAGTCTAGTATAAATCGATACCTTCTATATAAATATAAATGCGCATGTGGAACACACGTCCAATGGCCCGCTAAAATCACATGTCGTATCCGAAATACGAATCACTATATATATCATCGATCTCATGGCACTATGCCCAATCTCAATCGACTCATCTCCAAACATCATACACTATCCTCTTCATGTAGGTATATGTGTAGCAATAAGCATGTGTGTGCGCGTGAGCGTAAACCTATTCTAGGGTTCGCAACTAGGAACTATAATAGTTTACTTCTATGCCCTAATCTAACTTAGTACACCTAATCTCATCTCAAATATCCATGACACACTATAAACTATCATAAATAGTATATATATACTAAACTAAATATCGAACTGCGGGGGTGCTATACGCCATCCACCCGACTTCCCCCGTAGATATTATCTACTCACGTGCTTCTTGTGTGTCGGTGTCGATGTCGCCTTCATCTTCTTCATCGTATGAAACCCACGTGAAGGTACCTACATAGATAACACAATCGGAATGCGTATTAAAATCACAACGGGAATACCAAAACATCACGCTAAGGCCTATAGGTTAGAACCTATAGACTACGCTTTCAAAATCATCAAACAACCCTCGATCTCATCGTACAAACGTCAAGTGGTCGAGGTAAAACACAATACGCAAATCCAAAATTTAAAGTACGAGAAACGAAACACGAATCCAAAACAGCAACTACAGAAAAGGGTCCCAGATTTCACCCTAGGTCAAATTGGATAATTTTGCATATGCCAGGGGTCTACTTTACAGATTAGGGGACTACAGAACAAACACGAATGAAATAGGACCAGGTCTGGCCGCAATTTGCGTCCAGACAGAATAAATCTGCGGCCAAGTTGGGGAGATAGGGACCAAGGTTTTGGTGGTAGTTTCCTCGGTGCCTGCATGTATCATTGTCCAAGCAAAATAATTTTCAGAGTCTTCTAATGATAGCAGATTTCAATTAACTCTCACAGATTCCAGAATTCTTCCCATATCGGTTTCCAAATCCGTATTCCGGGTTCCTAATCTCTGGTTTAGGTCATTATTCTAGAACTAGGGGGTTTGTGTGGCCTCTACTGAGCTTAATTACCCATCACCACTCTTAATTCCCATCAACCCTAACTAGGTTTTTCCTATGTCCACAAAACCACCCGATATCGATTCAAATCTAACATGGGGTAAAATTAATGTAAATACTAAGCTAATGGTTCAGAAATTACCTCTTTTTGCAACTCAAGAATTTTCTTGAGTTGCTCAAATTCCTCAAAATCTTCTCTTTCTTGGTCCAATGTGCTTCTCTTGAGCTTGTGCATCTATTTAATGAAATGGGATTTGGGTTTTGAGTTTGTTTCCATGGTGTTTTGGAGGATTTTGTGAAGAGGGAGAGCAAGAGTGCAGCAGCAGCAACAACATGAGGGGGAGGGAGAGAAATGAGTGAAGGCAATGAAGAGGAATGGCCAAGACTTGGGTAGAAGTAAACCCTCACCTTCTCTCTCTCACCCATATCTATATATTTTATTTCCTTTTCTTTTTCTATTCTAATTCCCTTCTCAGATCAATACTAACCCCAAAATAACAAGCCATGCACCCAAAACATGTAGGAAAATGTAACAAGTGTAGAAAAAGAAATGGTGCATGTTTTGCACAAAACAAGCTTAAAAGCAATTAGCGATTTTTATTCGCGATTAGCACTAAATTAGTGTCAAACTAATAATAAAATCTTAAAATTTGCATAATTCACATAAAACACTCTCTTTTAGTAATTTCTATAATTTCCCAATTTTTTTCCCATTTATCGGCATTTAATTATACCGAAATATTAAAATATTCATTAAAATTAATATTAAATTATAAAAATTCCCAAAAATAATATTTTATTTTTCTGAAATGTTACAATCTTTCCCCCTTAAATAAATTCGGTCCCCGAATTTAAATTTAAACCCCTCAAATACTAAAACATTTCAGTAAAAAGTCCAAGTCATCAGGGTTCCGAAATCATCAATACGGAAAACGCATCATAGCGCAATGCATGCGCATGAACATTGAGCAGATAACTCAAAATCAAACCTCCGTCAAGCATCCCGCAATCATCGGAGTCATGGTAAAGACACAAATGTCAAATCCAAAATAAAACCAATATAATATAAATCACAACTATACATGGAAATAGCTGAAGTAAATGCATGCCAAATATTTTTAAGTCGCTGTGCGATGCGTATAACACTGCACAGTGGCGGACGTCTATTATAATAAAATAACCATATACGTATATATCCTTTGTTTAATATGTACGTTCCGCAGTTTTGAAAACAATTTAGAAAGGTTTTCTTGTTTTAAACGTTTCATGTCATATCAGACACATAGGTAAATACTGAGACTATAGCTCTCTTTTTGGAAATCCTTTCGATAACTAACAATGCAAGAAAAGTATATCCAGGCACTGTCCTCTGACTAATCCTGCTCAATACGAAAACAATAGCAAATATTATAAAAACGTACTGGTCCATAAGAAATCAATCCTAAAATGTATATAAGAATACCCTGTGCGTCTAGTACGCACGGAAATCAAAATCCATATATGTAACATTTCAGAAAATATAAAATATTAATTTTTGGAATTTAATATTAAAATAATATTTTTCCCGAAAACTGCCCGATTTGCGAAATTGGGGTTTTCGAAAAAGGGTATAAATATATACCAAAAATTATGAAATAAATAGAAATTAAAATGATTTATTCATTTAATAATATAATTAAAGGATTTGGCATTTCTATAATTTATTATATGCAATTTTGATAAAAACTCGATTAGTGCACTGCTAATCGCGATTAAGCCAAATCCGCGTTTTCTACAGTTTTCCATGGTTAGTGCACCATGACATGTTTCATTTTGTTACATGTTTCATTTCATTTGGGTTATTGGTGGAGCGAAAAGGAAAAGGAAAAGATATAGAAAAAGTCAAGGGGGCATAATGATGGGGTAGGTATACTAGTGAGAGAGAGTGTGTGTGTATGTCTGAATTATAGTGAGAGAGGGAAGGGGGCTGCTGCCCTTTTGATTACCCCATCTTCTTTTTCCATCTCCCTCTTCATCTCCTCAACCCCATGTTCATATCATAATATTGCATTATTACATTCCCCATTCTTATGCATTTTACAATAAAACAGGTACTTTTGACCCATGTCTGCTACATAGTACAGATTACAGGTTCTTGTAGGAAAAACAGTGAAAAAGACAAAAGATGATACAAAAGAGGGACTTTTGACCAACAAATAGAAGGATCCTAGTCAAGCCTAGACGAAGAACAGTTCACAATGTACAAGGCAACGCAAGGTCCAAGATTACGCAGCGAACGATTAAAAGTCCACTGCAAATTGTTCACTGGAGATCTGGAACAAACGTAGAAACCATTTTGATAAAAAAAACCAAAGAATATAAAAGCCCAAGAATCTCAGTAGCAGCCCACAAAAATACATCAGAAGAGCCGATCAAGTGGCGGCGGAACCGCGGCCCAACCCCTACCCATGCCGCGGTTCCGCGGCCATCTTCTGCCAGTGTCGGTGGAATTTTGGAAGGCGGTGCGCGGATCGTTGAATAGGTCTTTTCTTAGGGGGTATTTTTGTAAAATCAGATGTGGGAGTCAATTGTAAACTAGGGTTTCTATGTCATATAAATAGAAACCCAAATACCTCTTTTGAGCAATGCCTCTTTTCATTTCACAAATTCAGATCTGTACTGCGTTGATGTTTGGAGAGAGCCATCAATAAAAATTAGTAAGTTACTTTTATTTCTTTGCTTTAGTTCTCTTTTAATTTAGAATGTCTTTTAATCCCCTAATGAGCGAGTAGTCTCCTCGCTTGTTAGGGTTAGCCTTAGGAAAAGGTTTGAGAGATAAGATCTCTCACCCCTTTCTTACCCTTTCACACCTAAGAATTAGAACTCCATGCATACACGCACACACCGCTCCCTGCGGCACCTTACCCCTCGAGGTAACGGTGATAGCGCAATATAAAGGACCGGGTGCGCATGTTTTCCATGGAGGTTAGGGTAAGGATCGATAAAGGAAGGACAAGAACCTAGAGGAAGAAATATCTTCCCAAAAGATTCTAATCCACTTTATTGATGATTACCATAACATCTAATTGATCTAAAATAGGGTATTGAAAGCGGTGAGGAAACCTTGGATCTCTCAACTTCCCCTAAGCCTAACCCTAGCAAGACTTAGATCTAGATAATTTTAGTATAACTTAATTTGGTAGTTTTTTTTAGATTTAATAAATCAATCCGAACATCCATCGGAATTAACTCGTTAGAGCGATTAGGAGATTCACAATATCCCTGCGGCCCGACCCGTACTCACCGGCTAGCTACCTAGCGACGCCGTTCTTGATTACGGTAAATTATTTTTGATCGTAAAAACCTCTCTAAATCAAATAGCGTCGTTGCCGGGGATGGCGTAGTTTTTCCTTTTTGCAATTTCGGGTTAATCTAAATTAAAAAAAAAACTGATAAAAACAGAAAAAGAAAAATTATAAAAATTTTATCATTTATTGTTTGAAGGGTATTTTTTTTGTGAATCTTTACAGGATCGACGGATCTGGAAAAATCCAGAGGGCGAAACAGAAATCGGTAGATCAGAACAGAGTGGAATTCCTATAACAGACCAGTATAATTTTTCTCGGGATCTGAGTCCTCCATCAGACCGCGAAACCGCGACCATAACCTGTCTCAGACCGCGAAACCGCGGCGTGCCTGTGGAGTCATCGCGTGAAAAAGTTTCTCGGGAACCGTGCCTCAAGGTCAACCGCGAAAATGCGGCAGGAACCCACCTCTGGCGGCGGATCCACGGCAGGAAGAACACATCATCGCGTGAATTTTGCACTGTAAAATCTTTTCTCTCTCCTCTGAATCTTTCGATATATCTCTTGCCAAATCTCCTGCAGGATTCTTTGCGCCTAAAAAATTAAAAAAATCTTTCCCCTTCTCAATAACAAATCTTCTGCAGGATTCTTTGCGCCGCGCATAAAATAAAAATCTTTGATTGCAAGTGATTTACTGTTTTGCATATCTTTAATCGGACTTTAAGGGGCTTTTGACTAATTCAGATTGGGTGGGGATTTCATCACCCTTCCCAGGACCCCAGAAATCACATAAGGCATTTGCATTGACCATTCTTAATTAAAAAATACTAGACTCAGCCCTAAGGACTTCGAGTTCAATAGGACAGAGTACTAGTTATAGGCATCAGCCGTTTATCCTAACCTGACTTTGCGGTGTCTAGGCAAGTGTGTCTAAGGCAAGTGGTTACTTAATTAGGACCGCTACTTTTAGCGAGGAGCCTCCCACTTACCTGGCACTTACCCAGCCACTATTGGCGGTGAAGAGGCGGTTTGAGGTCCTATCTCTAGCCCTTTGGAACAGTTAGGAGCTGTCTAGCTGACCTAGGCGACCCTAAAATTAGGCCTAATAGTGCATTTTTGGTTGATCAAAGTGTGTCTTAGCCCTTTATCAAAATTTTTTTTTGCAAACGGTTCTAAATAAAAAATAGGGGAAAAAAAATCTTTTATAAAAACTTGCAACTTGTCGCGTAAGATCCTTGCACCCCACCACCACTCACTTTCTTCTTATTGACGTTATCTTATCTCTACATTCTGTCTTTCATTTTTTTTTCTGACTACACTACCCCTTTAGTGTATATCACTTTGGACTAGGGACACTAGCGCCCGATTAGTCCGTGTTTCGTTGGTACCGACCGACGAACCTTTCGACACCGAAGTCGAAATTCCCTCCATTTCCTTACCTCAACCTTCAAATTCTTCTTCTTCCGAAGGTATGTCGGGACACAATCCCAACAACACCTTACCCACAGGACTGATTCCACCTCCGTTAGGTGCGAATAACCCGAATCTCCCACCTGTTGTAGCGCCCCAATGAATCGCGCTCCAGGATCTCTTCTACCCTGTCCGCACCTCTTTACCTACCTGTCTTTCACCCCCAACGGCAAATGGGAACAATTTTGAAATAAAACCCCACTTCATCAATATGCTGCCAAAATTTCATGGATTGGAATCCGAAGATGCTTACATCTTTATCAATAAATTCCAAAACGTTTCCGCCATGATGAAAACAACCCAATTAAGTGATGACGCTATAAGGCTAAGGGTCATTCCTTTCACCTTATGTGACTTAGCCGAGAAGTGGCTATACAGCACAGCATCACATTCAATTAGAAATTGGGACGAGTTTGTTAAAGCTTTTCTTAAAAAGTTTTATCCTCATCACAAGACCGCGAGAATTCCTAATGAGATAATACAATTTTCCCAGCTTCCTTCCGAACTATTTTGGAAGTGTTTTGAAAGATTCAAGGACCTACTTGTTCAATGTCCTCACCATGGGATCGAAAATTGGCAACTTTGCCAAACATTATACGAGGGATTGAACCCGGCAACGAAGCAGTTGCTAGAAACCATTTGTTAAGATCACTTTCTAACCAAATCTAGTGAGAAAGCGTGGCAATTTCTCGAGGATCTTAGTGAACAAACAATTCAGTGGGAGAGCACAAAGACCACCTCATCTTCTTCTATTGGTCAATCTAGGGCAGGCATACATCAATTAGATATGTCGATTGCTATGAAGGCCGAGATGGCCGCACTTATGAAAAAGCTAGAAGCCATTGAATCTCATCGTCTTCTCCTGCCCATTCATTACCCCCGCGAACTGTTTATGCTTGTTGTTCGGATCCATCACACCTTACCGAAGAGTGTCCTTACAATCCACCTGTTCAAGGACAAGATCAAGTCAATGCTGCCTTTCAGCAACGATAAAGAAATGATCCTTACTCTTCGACCTACAATCCGGGCTGGAGGAGCCACCCAAATTTTGCTTGGAATCAAAATCAGCAACTCCAAGGAAACAACAACTTTCAAAGGACTCCTCCCCAACAACAAGCACCCCAATAAAATCAAAACCAGCCACCTTTCCAACAACAACCTTATCCAAATCAAACGAACAATTTGGTTCAACCAAATGATGATAAGGTTATCTCGCTAGAAAAAGTCTAGATGCGTTTCTCAAGCAATCTACTGAATCCGCAGCAAGATTGGAAAATTACGTCCAGTCTTTAGTGCACAACAATGCTTCACACGATAAAAGCATCAAATCTATTGAGGCACAAATTGCACAATTAACCGCTGCGTTGAGCGAGAGAGAAAAAGGAAAGCTTTCATCTCAACTATTGCCAAATCCCGGTCACACACAAAACGCATATCACAATCACAATGTAAATGCGGTGACCACGTTGAGATCTGGAAAAGTGTTGCAGAATAATGTGGGTATTAGTGATGACATCCCCGCCGGTGGTTCTTCTCCTTCTTCTCCTTCTTCTTCTTCACCCTCATCTCCTCTGCTAGAGCCTATTCTCCATTCTTCAAAAGGCACTTCTTCTTCTAATCCGAACGGACCCACTTCTCACTTCACGAACACACCCATACTAGGATCCGTTCCAACTCCATATTCGACTCCACAGACATTGGACTCAACAGATTTTCAAAATGTTCCATTTCCAAACAGGTTGAGTCCTAATAAACCAACTGCACAAATGGAGAAGATTGTGGAGTTATTTAAGCAGGTTAGCATAAATATACCTCTCTTGGATACAATCCAACAAGTCCCTTCATACGCGAAAATCTTAAAGGGCTTATGCACCTCAAAGAGAAAGTCATCTCAAATACCCAAGAAAGTGCTAGTGGCTAGTGCAGTCAGCAATGCTATTAACCAACCTCAACCCTTACCCCAAAAATGAAAGGACCCAGGCTGTCCTACGATTTCAATAACAATTGGGGATAAGAAAATCAATCCAGCACTTTTAGATCTTGGGTCTAGTGTTAACCTGCTTCCCTACTCCGTGTACGAGCAATTAGGGGTTAGAGAGTTGAAACCCACTCATTGTACTCTCCAAATGGCTGATCGATCAATCATCCATCCTAGGGGTGAGCTAGAGGATGTGTTGATCAAAGTTGGGGATATCATATTCACCGTTGATTTTATTGTTATGGACACACAATCTGTTGCTAACTCACGGAACCAAATTCCGCTGATCCTCGGTCGATCATTTTTGGCCACTTTCAATGCCGTAATAAACTGTCGTAATGGCTCCATGACTCTATCCTTCGGGAAGACGTCTAGTGAGTTCAATATTTACAAGTTAGGAAGTCTGCCCCCCGTGCCTAAAACTAGTACACGAGATGTTTGCTCTATTCACGAAATCACACAGGAGGACTGCGAGCTTGAAAGATTTCTATTTGATGAAAACAGTTTTGACGCCACTAGTGCGTCCCTCCTTGAATCCACCACAGTTGACACAACCGAAATTGATTATGAAAGTTTCACTTTTTCGGATTATTTTGACGACTCACAGCCCGAATATGAGTCTTTTGAATTTTTGGATCAGTTAGTTGAACCATCCGAATCGGTTGTTTGCAGTGATTTCGAACCTGTGTTGGAGTCCTTTGGGTTCGAGGCAGATTTCCCAATTTTGCCTTTGATTGTTTCACCTTCGAAACTCGAACTCATGCCCTTTCCGTCTCACCTAAAATATGCTTACATAGGTGAGAATAAGACGTTTCCCGTTATCATATCGGCCTCTCTAGCTCTCGAGCAAAAGAACGCTCTTTTAATGGTCTTACAAGATAAGCGGCAAGCTTTCGGCTGGACTATGGCGGACATCGAGGAGATTAGTTGCCTCATAATTGAATATCATTTGAATATGATGGATGATGCCAAGTCGATAAAGGATCCACAGAAATATCTTGGGGATAGTGTGGTCAGTCAACCTCCTCCTTTAGAAGTTGAACCACCCCCTTTTCTTTAAATAAGCTACGAGAATGCCAATATTCCACTGATTGCTGATCATCCACATTCTCGTTTTGATTCATCACCACCTCCTATCTATTCACTTCCACACTTTCCATACCACCACTTCTATCTTCCCCAATTCTTTTTGGATCGGTACAACATATTCTTCCACCAACCAATACTCTTTACAGATAATTTTTTCGACTGGTTGGTGTTGACGTTTGGTCTTTGCATAGTTTGGCAATGACGTCTAACTCTGTTTCAATGAAGTTTGGGAGGGCCTTTCTGTATATAACAATTCAAAAAATAAAAAGGTTGTAAATAAATAAACAGGGGAGTGCGGACATTTTGACCCTCTTGGTGTAGCATGACAGTGAGGACACTGTCAAGTTTAAGTTTGGGGGTATGCTCGGTAAGTCTTCTTCCTTCGCATTCATGTGTATATTTTTTCATTTGCATACTTATTTTAAAAACCATAAAAAAATTGAAAATTTTTGAAAAATTATAAAAATTATTATATTCAATTTTGGCTTATTTGACTAGAGTTTGACAGATAGGTTAACTAGTTAGGAACAACTAGATCTTAGACGTAGTAAATTAAAAACCCTAAAAATAACCTTCCTTAAAGTTTAGCGGTAGAAAGTATATGTTTTAGTAGTTTATTTAGAAATAGGCAATTTTTGAGTTCACTTCTTGGGCTAAGTTAAAACAAAAGAAAAGTATTGATATTTTTATTAGCGTATGAGTTTGAAAAATAATTCCTAGCTTAAGTCTAGATTCTGAAAATGTATACCCTACAATCTGCACAATCACTCACCTTGAAACTTGGAATAGTAGAGGAGACCTTGAAATGCTCTTGTCTAAAGTCCTTGGTACGAAGAAAAGAAATAAAAAAATACAAGTGTGAATAAAGGGGAAAAAATGAACACTGGTTTTTGTGATTACTTAAGGCTGTAAAAAATAGAAAAATATTTAGTGAGGGTGCTTCATCACCTAGTGCCTTAGACAAACTGGTTTGGGAGTCACTGCTAAAGCCTTCGGTGTTGCAAGACTAGGAAGTGCACTTTAAAGTGTTAACGCATCTTGTAATCGGTTGTTGGTACCTCAAGAAGTATTAACAGTCCCATGAAGGATGTGTAAGCAAAAATTTAATTAAAAATTCCCCAACTAATAAGTACTTTAGACAACGGACAAGGGTATGATTGCTTGATTTGAATTTCCAAGTGTAGGGGTGATTTATACACACATGTGGGGATATGTGATTGGAGTTTAGATGAGAGAAAGGAGTGAAGAATAGAACTTGTATCTTTAGTAGAGTTGATAGAAATTCCTCAGTGGAGATGGAACCCTAGAAGAAAAACTTAAGAAATGCCAAAAGCTAAGTAAGTCTACAGAACATATATAATCTTAAGTTAAAAGGAAGCGTGAAGAATACGGGTGGATAATTTATGAGTCGACGATAATAGAATTCCTTGATAGAAAACCTAAGTGGAAAACAAAAGTCGAAAAAGCCAAATTGATAGGATTTTGTGGGTAGTATCCGCTGAAAACCCTCAGGAGACAACACTCCTCCTACTAGGGACACCTAGAGGTTTAACGGCTTGTTGCACGAGCTCAGTGCAATCGCGTTTCCCTGCGAAAGTGCGGTTAGGTTTTATCGAGAATAAAAAATAAGTTTGCTCGAGGACGAGCAAAAGATAAGTTTGGGGGAATTTGTTCATAATATAATATTGCATTATTACATTCCCCATTCTTATGCATTTTACAATAAAACATGTACTTTTGACACATGTCTGCTACATACTACAGGTTACAGGTTCTTAGAGCAAAAACAGTGAAAAAGAAAAAAGATGATACAAAATAGGGACTTTTGACCAACAAATAGAAGGATCCTAGTCAAGCCTAGATGAAGAACAGTTCACAATATACAAGGCAATGCAAGGTCCAAGATTACGCAGCGAACGGTTAAAAGTCCACTGCAAATTGTTCACTAGAGATCTGGAACAAACGTAGATGCCATTTTGATAAAAAACCAAAGAATATAAAAGCCCAAGAATCTCAGAAGCAGCCCACAAAAATACATCAGAAGAGCCGACCAAGGGGCCGCGGAACCGCGGCCCTACCCCTACCCATGTCGCGGTTCCGCGGCCATCTTCTGCCCGTGTCGGTGGAATTTTGGAAGGCGGTGCGCGGATCGTTGAATAGGCCTTTTCTTAGGGGGTATTTTTGTAAAATCAGATCTGCGAGTCAATTGTAACCTTGGGTTTCTATGCCCTATAAATAGAAACCCAAATACCTCTTTTGAGCAATGCCTCTTTTCATTTCACAAATTCAGATCTGTACTGCGTTGATGTTTGGAGTGAACCATCAATAAAAATTAGTAAGTTACTTTTATTTCTTTTCTTTAGTTCTCTTTTAATTTAGAATGTCTTTTAATCCCCTAATGAGCGAGTAGTCTCCTTGCTTATTAGGGTTAGCCTTAGGGAAAGCTTTGAGAGATGAGATCTCTTACCCCTTTCTTACCCCTTCACACATAAGAATTAGAAGTCCATGCATACACGCACACACCGCTCCCTGTGGCACCTTACCCCTCGAGATAACGGTGATACCGCAGTATAAAGGACCAGGTGCGCATGTTTTCCATGGAGGTTAGGGTAAGGATCGATAAAGGAAGGACAAGAACCTAGAGGAAGAAACATCTTCCCAAAAGATTCTAATCCACTTTATTGATAATTACTATAACATCTAATTGATCTAAAATAGGGTTTTGAAAGCGGTGAGGAAACCTTGGATCTCTCAACTTTCCCTAAGCCTAACCCTGGCAAGACTTAGATCTAGATAATTTTAGTATAACTTAATTTGGTAGTTTTTTTAGATTTAATAAATCAATTCGAACATCCATCGGAATTAACTCGTTAGAGCGATTAGGAGATTCACAACATCCCTGCGGACCGACCCGTACTCACCGGCTAGCAACCTAGCGACGCCGTTCTTGATTACGGTAAATTATTTTTGATCGTAAAAACCTCTCTAAATCACCCCACAACCCTCCCTTTCTATCCCTAGATCTATCTCCTAATAAGCCCCAAAACCCTACACACCCTTCACAAAAATTAATCCCCTCTTCAACCTCTACACATGGGACCAAGAAATTTCAGTTTTCGATGATCTTGGGGATTCATGGGCGCTGTATGAGGTAATCCCTTCACCAATTGGGTATTTTTTTCATTTCTTTAGTAATCTTGTATGTTTAGATGTGAAATTATGAAGATTAGTGAGACATTGGGAAACCCAAGATAAGGGTTGAGTGTTTGTTGAAATTGTGATGTGTAGTTGCTACCTACAAGCCTTAGTGGTGTTTTACTGACCTGGAACAAGGGAAGGAACCCAAAACACTGATTTAGAAACCCGACATTGGATAAATATGTGAATTTCTGAGGGTATTTTGGATTCTGGAGCAACAAGAGACCACTAAAAATAATTTTGCAACCACAGTGACACATGCAGGCACTCAGGAAGCTACCACAGAGACACGAGCCCAAACCTACACTTCTAGGCCGTAGATTTATTTCAATTTGCCGCAAATTGCGGCCAAGTAGGGGTGTTTGGGTGTTATTTTTGGACCATAGCCACCTTGTCTGATATCTAGAACAACGCCATATCCAGAATTGACCAATTTGACCTAGGGTAAAATCTTGTAGCACTTGGGGTGTTTTTTTTGGCTGGGATTTCCGTATTTTGAAATGTCAATTCTTGATATTTGGATTCATTTTTAGTTGTCGCATGTTTGTACATCGACAACAAGGGTTGTTTTGCGGATTTTGCACGCAAAGCTATAGGTTTGGACCTATGAGCGAAACGTTTACCGTTTTGGTTTTCCGCCATGATTTTAATACGTATTGCGATTGTTTATCATTGTTGGTACCTTCGCGTAGATTCCGAGGCGACAGAGCGTGGCGTCATCGATTTCGGCGAGCGAAGACCAGGTGAGTGGATCTATATCCACGACGGAAGTCGGGTGGATGGCGTATAGCACCCCCGTAAAGTTTAATGGAAAACTGATTACAGAATATGGTTAGGAAACCTAGATTAGGAAACTAGGGTTATAGTAAAGGATAATTGGTGATACTAAATTAGAAATTAAAGGGTAGTTAGAAGTAATATGTTACTACTATCATAGGATGACGTTTAGCGACATTGCTGTTTAGGGTACTGTAGGATTAGATAGTCGAGGTAGATGCATCATCCGAACCATACCTTTTTCTAAAACAAAGAGTCGTACGTATATTTTAAAAATATACTTTGAGGGATGTTACGGATTTCCAAATGATATTTTTTTCTTAAAAACACTGTAACCCCTATTTTCAGAACTACGATTCACTTCTTTGAAAATCTGATTGTATGGTTCGGGTGTGTTTGTTAGATTAGATACTGATACTTAGTAGAGATAGAATGTTTATATAAATTTGATTTGATATGTGATACAAATGCGATGAAAGAATATAAGACTAATATGATGATATGATGTTATGTTGGTATACGGATGTGAGTCGATCGAGATGACTTATACCCTGTCGGTCCCCTAATATGAGATTATTGCGGATGTGACCTGGGACATAGGTATATAGATATATATATAGAATGTTGTGAATCATGGATGATAGGCCGTATGTGTTATAAGGCCGTACCCTCATTTGTCTTATATTATGACAGGATCCCTATTAGCTTAATGCCGCCGTACGATGATTTTTCGTGCGTGATGAGTTGACTTGATGATTGATCCTTACCCTTGACTAGAGGTTGCTGTAAGACTATGGTAGTGCCCCGGCCGTCTTTCCGAGGCCAAAATGCGGAAACGGAAATTTTCACAACTAGAAAACCGGCGCTATCGTATGCTTAAAACCCGGATCGTAACCATTAACCTAATGCTAGCTAACTAGAGATGGGATTGAATGCTATACCGATCGATCCGTGTCCTTCGGTCTTTGGCCACCATCCCAAGCTCCCCGCAGCAACTCCGGTCTTCATCTCCTCGTCGGAAAGGGCACCACATCGAGAAGTCTTTTTACGGGCTCCCGCTTCATCCGAAGCAACTCGGGCACAAAGTGTGCTAGCCGACGTGCCCAAGGTTGAAGTAGAGAATGTTGTGATCACTTTGTCTCTTGCATCCATGGCTTTGGATGGAGGTTAAAGTATTGCCATTGATGGTAGCAATAAGCTAGAGGAAGAAGAAGAAGAATAAGAGCTTTTCTTTTTCTTTTCTTTTCTTTTCTTTTGTTGGAATGAGAGTGATAGAGTGAGATTATGAAAATACAAGACCAATAATATTAACCATGGCAGCCCCTCACTCTCTCCATCTCATTTCAATGCATTAAACAAAACCCTACTGTGACATATTTGCTAAAAAAGAGACCATGAGTCATCTAAATGTCCATGTCACATTTAATGTAATGCATGATGAAAATCTAGCTCATTATTTCTTTAAGCAAACATTAATCCAAATGTTTGCCACAACAAAAAGATCCGGCAACATCTAAAGTAAACTCGTGACGGATCACAAGGATAGCCCTCACCTGTATATACATACCCGCATCCGCATCCCGACTGAATGCGAATGCGATGAGACTAAAGTAATCCAACAAATCTAACACTAGGATCCGACTTAAACCAAAACCCACTAGTATGATCCGTCCGATCATGATCCGTGCAACACCGCACGTATAAGATTGAACCCTGCCATATATCATACGGCCTCTACAACATTTCGCCCGAAACTTGAGAAACTGTCTATGGGGGACTCTAAAGACTCGTCAATCTTTTGGCTGTGGATTTAACCACTAGCACGTCAGTGGTACTAGCTGTACGTAACGGGCTACCAGGTATTGACCAAAAGGGACGTCGATGAACGAACTCATCCTGACACCCTACTGAGCCTGTCAGTGACTATACCCGTACAGTCCGGTCCGTTCGTCTATGGGTATCGCATGGCGGGCCTAGGGGGTTGGTAAAAGTCAGACCCCCAAAAGCGGTACAAGTTGTGTCGGAGTGTAGCCCAGAACACCCTGAGATACTACTGGAATACCCACCAGTAAATCTCCTGCTTCGGCCGAGGGCTTTGTGTAATAGCTCTCCTAGAAACAGCGCGATCTCACCCCCAATACCGGGAGAGACGAACCACTGCAGTTCCGCTCACTGCCTCCATGTGGCTCGGGACTGTACCCAACTAAAACCTGTTTGCACGACTCCTTTGAGCCATGGTAGGGTAGTAATCAAAGCACAGTGGGAACTCACATGAGACAAATGACAATCTCAGGTCGATGAACTAACCTGTACACATATCACCAGGGAACTACTATCTGACGTCTGGTATAATCCCAACTAGCAGCTTCGCGGCGAGTCCTGTCCGGTGTACTCATAACCCAATGAGCACCTGTATACATCTTAGGTGAACCAACTGACACCAGTGGCTTGTGAGACCGGCCACCGCCCCTCGTCGGGGTCTCGACTGTATACACTAGTCTACTACGGAGTATCGATGCCCTGTCTCGAATACTCCCATGACTAGGGACCACTTTAAGGATGTGCTTATAGACCCTAGCTCCCACGTATATGATCGTCATCATACTGCTGGCCGTCAAGCAAGAATCCTAAGGGCTCTATCAACGTGCTATAGTGATCAGTAATGTCACCTAAAGTAGTACACGATGATAAAGATAAATCAGATAGCATACTATCATCTTGAGTAAGACTGTCCTACCGATATAAGTCATCCCTCAATCATTGCAATCACGTGCCTGTAATCCAATAATTGACTCTGAGGTCACTATATCCAACAATCTCCCACTTGCACTCGAGGCTAATTATTGCGACGTCGCATACTCACAGACTGTGTGATACCGAACACCCAACTCCTCTACTAATCAGTCTCACAAAACCTGTTTACGAAACAATTGCTTTCGAGGAATAACCTCAGTGAGTGGATCCGCCCTGATGTTTCTTCTATGTCTCTCTTTATCTCAAGTTCGCGGAGAAAGCCATCTCCCGAAATGAGTAATACCTGTCTTAGAATATGTTTGGATATCTGATGGGACCTAGTTCATAAATGAACTCCAAATCCAATCTTCTTAGACTGTATCGTCAACTGAACTTAATCAGTATCCAGCGCCATTCCTCCCTCAGTATCCTCCTAGACCACCTGTCCAAAATACTGCTCCTCGTCAGAGGGAAAACTATAACTCTGATAGTCACTCTGTCATTCAGGTCACCTTGGAAGCCTGGAATGATAACCATCTCCCGAACGAGGCTGTTGTTATCATATCCCTAGAACATCCACTTATATTCTAAAACTGCTTCCGAATGTTTCTCCGGGATTGGATAAATATCAACTTATTGCATCCCGTACGAAACAACATTTGGTGTGGTACTTGACATCACATGATTGACTCAATTGCCTAAGCAAGCGATCTGCCAATCATGCACACCCCTCTCCCCTTTAGTCCGTAAGACACCTTTATAGAGGGTGACTTCATCATATGCAGGTACACTAGCATGCCATGAGTCGCCCATTCTAAATACCTTTAGAATGCTGTCTAAGTACCCAAATTGTGAAACTGCCCAAATCTAGAACTAAAACCATAGATCCAGTAACAAGAATGTCTGATATAATATCCAATTCCTATGTGGAGAAACCACTGTATGACAACCAAAGTATTACCGTTCGTAGTATAGGAATGTCACTTCATACTCTGTGTATGTCATCCAAATACCAGGACATCACACCCTACTACCTTTTTAACAGATCCATCCCCTATTCCAATGAAGTCAAACCTATGACTGTCACATCAGAAATAGATGATCTATCTCCGCTATATGTGCTTTAGTCTATAAATAGACATACGCCACTTGTCCACTATGCTTCCGCTGCTCCCACTGAGTACGACAACCCTCTGGAAGAATAATATACACGTATACTTCTAAAGCTAGTTTAGAACGACGCTATACTTATCCTCCTGCCGGGTCTTATAGCCTAGAACAACAGCAATGGAAAGTCTGGGTAAACAAGAACTTCCCTGTCACCGTCTTTGAGCATACCGAAGTACCTCTCGAGTGCCTGAGGTTACCCACCATATCTGTGGAGTGGCAAATGGAATATCAAATCAGATTGAATTTTTAGGTTCTTATCAAATTTTCAGTAATCGTTTGCGGTTCTGGAATCACTTCCAGTTTTACTATACTCCCACTACCGTTTTCTGGAAAAAAAAAATACATTTTTCTAAAACTGTGGTGAGTCAAGAAAATATCACTATTGATCTTCCAGTTGGTAGAAAGTCAACCCTCGTCATAGCCCGGGTCAACCCACAAACAGCCATTACAGAAACGTGCCTTGAGTCATCCAGAGTCTGGTTTTAAGCATAAGCTGGACAACTCCCCGTACCTTAACATCGTTAAGATATGAACTGTTCTATATCCAATATAGAAATAGAGGCACTGATTTAATTGAACCAGATTCAAATTATGCAGCTGTCTCTAGTGCATGTCAACTAAATGGAGAGAGGCCGATCAGCATTACTCAACTTAGGAATGCTTCCAATTATGAGTAACCTGAAAGAGAAGCAAGTTCTTTTAAAACCAGTACTATCAACTGAATACCATACATAAGTATCTACATATTCGATCACCTTGAAGAATCCCGATACTTGCAACACCTGGTTCTCTACTTTATTCTTATACCTATAGCTTCTCAAAACTCGGACTTTGTATTTCTACGAAACACATATCTAAGAACTAGAGAAGCCACATATAAACAGAATATAGTACGAGTACCATCCCCTCTGTCTTGATAGACACTGGACAATATACAATACTCTATATAAGTTCCCTGAGTCTAATAACTCAATCCCTGTGTGTCGTAGGTTGAAAACTGTACTTATGGTTAAGAAGAATTACACCATTTTTAATGCTCCTTACCTAACCATCCATTGATATAGGTAAATGTCATAGACATAATTTTAAAAAGTTATATATCACTCTATAAAAATAGATGTACAGATATGTCAATTTGAAATTGGTGCATAACAACGGATATTCGAAACCAAATATTTGCTATCCGGCAAACAACCCAGGCGATTTCCTCAAAATATCACTAATTACAACGAATTCCGATATAATGAGGATGATCACCCAATTCCTAATAAATTACTCATACTCATCATCTGTAAAACCATACAGATGTGAAAATCATACCTGGTAAATACATACTTTGGAGCAAGTGTCTAATTGGGAAATCGGTTTTCTTTTAACAGTATACAGTGAAACTGAAACATGTAAATGTTTTGAAGGGGTATTCGGGTATTCCTAGTAATGCCTCTTCCATTATCAGATTCAGAACTGTAACCGTATATTTCTTTGCCATCTCCAAATCTCTTTATATGTCTTTAGTCATTACCTTCTATACACCCTTTGAGACTAAATGGCTTTCTTCCTTCCCTACCGTTCGGCACCAATAAGCATAATGAGTGTACTGTCCTAATCCTAGGAGCACTCGCAACACGAGAGAAGGTAAAGATAAAAGACACCTGAATAAACCTTATTCCTATTTCTCCTGAACCAGAATCCATCGCCGAATTGGAACAAGTTCCTTTCGAGTTCGTATATAAACATACGATGGAGTATCCAAATAACCGTGGATCTTCGTAGTGATATGGAGTGTTCTGGAGAAATACAAAGGTGAAGTGGGAGTGGTAATGGAATACTTGGTTTGGTCGTGAATAGCAGTCGCAGTTTACTTTGCTCTCTTACTAATCCCTTTATTTGTCTTTACATAATACCTTCTGTACACCATCGTTAGGCTAATTGGTTTTCTTCACTCCATACCGTTCGGCACCTGCCTATGGTTTGGAAGAAGACTAACCAATAAGCGTAACAGGTGTACTATCCCCTAATCCAAGAAGCACTCACAACCTGAGAGAAGGTAAAAGGAAAAGACAACTGAATAGTCCTATTCGTTTTCTCCAGAACCGGAAACCATCCTCGAATAAATTCCTTTGAGTTTGTATATAACCATACGATGGTTTTATCCAATGGAAGTGGATGTTCGTAGTAATACGGGGTGTTCTGGAGAAAAGGGTAAAAGTAGGAGTGGCAATGAGGTATGCAACTCTGACAACCCAAAAGCCAGTGTTACAAGAAGGTTCGGTTAATCTTGGTCACTGAGTCATAGTCAAGGGTCGGGTCATGGTTGCTGCAAAAGAGAGAGAAAAGAAACACTCAGCATGCACTCTAACCTAAATCAGAATGGTTATCAATTTATCTAATCAGGAAACCTCCCACTGTAACCTCAAATTCTCCTCCAAACCTAAATGAAGAATTAGTCGGGATTACCCGAGGAGTAAACCAACTCATCAGTGTGAATCGGGATCCAACTATCATCGCATGATAACGTGACGGAATCCACTCACGTTATCACACTCCAGAAGGTATGCGCATGCCTGGCAAGTTTCAGTTTCTTTAGAAACTCCCGGTGTGTGTTTTTACCCTTAGAACCCAAGTGATCTTGACTGAGCTAACATATCAAAGGATCCTAGCCAAGTTCAACCCGTCATTATCTTGATTGCATTAGACTCATTTGCACGAGTCCTTGACTGAGCCAAAATGACCGTACGACTGTCCTAACCAATCACATATCCATAAGACAGAAAAACATTACAGAGCTACCGCACACTACACCTCGGATGAGCACGACATACGTAGCACGAATACTAAGCAATACTAACCTGAAATGTCGGTGGGCTACGGTTGGTTTTTGGCGAAAAACCTTTAACGTAATGCACTTGGTATCATTGAAGGAACCGGATAACTTTTTATAAAAAATATAGTGGCGAAACCTTTGCTAAAGAGGTCACTCCCGGTGAAGGGATCTCGGCTCATTCCCCGTAGAATGTGGTGCAGGATATTCCAACTGAATACCATGATGCAAAGCAAAAGGAAATCGGCTATAGTGAAATTATTACCCTGACGCAAACTTCTGTCCAAGGGGTCACTCCCGGTGAAGGGATCTCGGCCCTTGCCTCGTCGACTGAGGTGCTGGAAATTCATAACCGAATACCACTGTGCAAAACAAAAGAGAACGTCCTTGCAATAACAGCTTTTTGAGAAATTGTTCCAACAACATCAGAATAGGTTTGTTTAGCTTGCATTGATCCGAATCAACGTAGTCCCATCAATTGATCACACCACAAAAGAACGAAAATACGATGTACGTATATGCCATCAGCATTCGCCACTGGGTCTCGTCATCACCCGTTAGGTTACTTAACTAACGCCAGAGCGGGGACTGAACTAGCGCGGATGCTAAACATATACAACATCTACTAGTATATATATCAATATATAATATTCGCTCAAGGCGTGATAAAATGCAACATCACAGAAATGTAATAAGTATCACAGAACAATACAGATATCTGGGATCCCCGGGTTTCATAGAGCCGCTACTGAAACCCGACGTTTCCCTGGTCGTGTGGATAGCCTGTGCAATGAAATCCTAGACCCTTACGGGCGCGGCAAGTTACCCGCCAAAACCGGAAGCAAGGCAGCCCCCTTCAGCAACATGAATGGACCACCCAGCACTTCACGGAATCCGGTAACTTGAGCACCCCTCCTTGGGTCAACCTGTACCCCCTACGAGTGCGGCGAACAGCCCGCCAATTCTAGAGTGAAGCCCCCTCCGTCTCAACGCAATGAGATCCGGGCCCGTTGCCCTCTAGAACCCGGCTACCCGTGCACCCCTCCGTGGGGTAATCCTAGTACAGAAAGTAAAATATACAATGGGTATATCGACCTCAGCCCAGTCGTGCCCCAAAAGAGTAATATACAAACAGGCAGTAACGGCAGTCCACATGTCGGACGCTCGCCCCGCAATATCAAATGTACATATACAACCAAACTGTACTAATATTGCATCCAGGCTATCCACCACGACAAATCCGCAACATCACAACACAACACAGAACATCAACGTGAATGTCACGTTCGCAAATCCGTCTAAAAGGGCTATAGCATTTAGACAGGATTTACCGATCAAATGATATTCACGGTCCCAGATATAATGTAAATACCGTGAACTAACATGTTTAAGATTTTCGATCGACTAAATATCCCGAAGTGGGCCCCAAGCACTACTGTAGCACTCAAAATAAACCTGGGCCCAAAAAGAATATACCAGAAACCCTATTTCTATGTCAGAAACCCACTGTAGAAATTTGGTGCAGTTTGGCTACAGTACGGCGGCGGATCCGCGGCCAAAACATGATTTTGGCCGCTGATCCGCCGCGCTACAGTAACTTCAGCCGACCAAATTTTCACAGAATTCTTATAAAACCCTGCACGTATTTTTGAAATGTACCAAATAATTTTTTGAGCACAGCAAAAATTCGACAGAAACCTGGACTTGAAAATGGGGTTTTTGGAAAATCCGTTCGATCGAACTTGTAAACACGTTAGAGCAAGCTAGACTAGGTTAAAAGCGTGGCTCTGATACCATGTAAGACTACGGTAGCGTCCTGGCCGTCTTTCCGAGGCCAAAATGCGGAAACGAAAATTTTTCACAAATAGAAAACTGTTAGTGTATATGCCCTAGGGGCCATTATTGTATCATACTAGTTTGTATATTACTTAATGGAAGCTTGGGATATTCACATGTATATAACAGTCTTGCTAAACATGGTAGTATGCTACTTGGTTTTTCTATCTTAATATGTGAGTATACGTATTGATAGAGCTCTTAGGATCTTACTTGACTACCGGCGTTGTGATGGCAGTCACACTAGTGGGGGCTGGGTAGTCTACAAGCACATCCTTATTCAGGTCCCTAGTCGTAGGATTATCGAGACAGGGCATCGATACTCCGGAGTAGACTAGTGTGTACGCTTCTCATCCCAGTTGGGGAGATGGTCTGTCCCACAGCCGTCAGTACGTCGTACTGGAGATAGTATGCAGGTGCTCGTTGGGTTATGGGTACACCGGACAGGACTTACAGGGAACTGTTGGATGGTTTTATACTAGTCGTCAGTGAACAGTTCCCAGGTGACATGAGTACAGCATAGTCCACAGACTTGACACTGCAGCTTCGCCTCGAGTGTGTCCTACTGTTCTTAGATTGCTACCCTACCACGGCTCAAAGGAGTCGTGCAAACAGGTAGCAGTTGGGTGCAGTCCCGAGCACTTGGAGGCAGTGGCGGTTAGACAGGATTCGTCTCTCCTGGTATTGGGGATTGATATCGCGCTGTGTCAAAGAGCCATTACGCAAAGTCCCTGGCCAGGGCAAGCGAGATTTGCTGGTAGGTTCCAGTAGTTTCTCAGGGTGTAATGGGCTTCGCTCCGACACGACTTATACCGCTATTAGGGGACTGACGCTTGCCGCCCCCTAGTCCCGATATGCGATAGTCTTAGACGAACGGACCGGACTGTACGGAGATTGTCACATCAGACTCAGTAGGAGTTCGGATGGGTTTCCTCGTCGGCCTTCTTATCGACATCTACCTGGGGACCGTTACATACAGCTAGTGCCGCTTGCAGTCTGTGGTTAAACCCACTGCCAGCGTAGTAGTCGAGTCTCTAGAGTCCCACGCAGAGAGTTTCCCTACTCCAGGCGAAACGATATAGAGGTCGTATGGTTTTACGACAAGGGTTCGGACGCATACGTGTGTTTACGCACGTACGACTTTCGGACAGTTTTTACTAGTCGGCTTTGGTTTAAGCCAGTTACTAGTATCCGGTTATTGGATTTATACAGTATAAAGTTTTTCCGTGTTTTCACGGATAGGAGAGGCGTTCTCGTAATTGCGCGAGAAGTTTCTAGAAGATGGTGACTAAGGAGGTTTAGGTGGCATATACATTGAATGAGATTAGTGAGTCATATGGATGATTCATCCATGTCATTAATGCTTCATAATTGCTTAATGACTCATGGAGATGAATCACCACAAGATATTTATCAAGCATGGTTGTAAATTCTTTTCTTTTCTTTTCTTGATAAAATAAAATGCTTGATATATATTATGATAACTCATTTTCTCTTCTCATTATTATGTTCATCTTCTCTCTCCTCAAGCTCTCCCTCTTCAAACCCTAATCCTCCCCTCTCATGTGTTGAGTACAAGGATTAGTTAGACTAATTAAACCATAACCTTCACTCTATATCACCAAGCTTCTTTGATTAGCACTTAAAGAAAGTTAGTTGCCTCAAGTTTAGAGGCTAAGCTTGGAGTAAAGCTCTCGGGTGGATCGTCTACTACTTCGAGAAGGCCGAGGAAGAGGTGGAGTTCGCAAATACGAAGGACACGATTCGTTAGGTATAATCCCTAAACATAGTAGTATAGAACTTCTATGTTTCAAGTTAGTTATCGTTTAGCTTCGAATCATGCGGTTAGTCGATGTTTAGCATATAAACAAGATCGTTTTACATATTTCCGCCTCCCCGCAAGTCGTGGGGTGTTGTACATCGACTTACAGTGGTATCAGAGCCTCGCTAAACAATAAATAACTTACTTGCAAATTTGTATAAATTTCGAACGGAAAAAACGAAACCGGAAAAGCCCGAAATCACAAGTTTCTGTCGATTTTTAAATGAAGTCCAAAAATTTTTCAGGGATGTTCAGAAAGCTTGAAAAGACAGTAGAAGAACACCCAAGAAAATTGGGCCCCTGAATCGCCTAAAGCGCCGCGGAACCGCGGCGGATCCCACCGATCCGCCGCGATTCCGCCGCCGAGTTGGCGATTCAGGAACCCAATTTTCCTGTGTTGCTTCTCTGTGATATTTGGTATTTTCTGGAATTTTTTATTTTTGCTCAGGTTTCAGATTTACAGAGAAGTATTGGAGCAAAATTAAAAGTGTTTAATCGATCGAAATTATACAGTATTTTCTTGTTGGATTATATCTGTGTTTGTATAATGTGTTCGTAAACCTCCCCTTACTGCTAGTATGTCGGTTGGCAGGGGGTTGCACATTTCTGTAATGGATTTTATCTGTTTGTGTATATGAACTGTGTTGGACTGTTGTGATGTATAGCCGGGGTTATGTGATAGGTTATTATTTAATTCATTTGGTGTAAATGTAATTTGTTGTAACATTATTTGGCGGGGCACATCCAGGTTGCGGTTGTAGCCACCGTTGTATTATTTTATTTTACTATTTTTGCTCCTAGGACAGACCCAAGGTGGGGTGCACAAACTGCCGGGCGGGTAGTTTGCCGCACCCGTAGGGGTCTTTGGTGGGGTAATGGCTATTCATCACAACTGTGTAATCCGTCTTTTGTTGCAGGCTCAAAACAAACACGGATTGCTTGCAAATCCAATAAAGTTCATCTGTGATCTGGAATGAATATTATTGCGTCCGACGAATGTAAAATATCTATATATATGATAGCTATTTAGACGTCACTTATGTTTTACACCCGCGCTAGCCCAGCCCCCGCTCTGCCGTTAGTTAAGTAACCTAACGGGTGATGACGGGACCCCGTGGCGAATGCGGATGGCATAAGAGGACGTTGTATTTTCGTTGTTTTCTGCAATGATAGGTTAATGATGAGACGCATTATTTATAATGCAAAGAAAATAAACCAAAAAGTTTAATCGTTGGAACAATTTAAAAGAAACCACTCAGTTAATTTTAAAAACAGATATTTTTAAAATGCGGAGCTTTAACCACTCCTTTTAAAAGCTATCAGGTTCCTTCGGTTATATCAAGTTCACTATGTTCACGGTTTCGCCAAAACCATTCGTAGCCCTCTGTCATTTCATTTAGGTATTCAGTAGTATTCAAGCTATGCATTTTGGCCAAAGTCAAGGCATAGTGTTTGGTAGCTGCTGGGTTTTCATTTGTTGCATAAGATAGATAAGTTGGTTTGGGACAGTCGTATTATCATTTGACCAAAGTCAGGGGTATATACGGATGGGTTCAAATTGACAAGATAATGACGGGTAGAACTTGACATGTAACTTATGACATTTTGACCAAACCCAAGGTCATAAGAGCATGGGGGCAAAAACAAATATCGGGAATTTCTAAAGAAACTGAAATTTGCAAAGAGATGCATACCATTTGGAGTTTGATAAATGTTGGTAGCATTCCTTCAACATTATCATATGATGATATTTGGATCCTGATCCTACTGTGAGTATATGCTACTTATCAGGATATTCGTCACTTAACGATCAATGCTATAAACCAAGTAGGTGTCAAGAAAGGTGTCAGCGGGGTTACGCCCCCAGAGAAAAGAGGTTATTTAATTAAGGAACTTCGCGAAAGCGTTGGAAAACCTCCCTCGAAGTATCGACACTAGCCTGGCTGAACGGTTAAGCAAGAATTGTACAGTGAGAATAGTCCTGGCTAATTCTTTTTTTATGGTTTGAAGAAGGATTCGAGGAACAGTAGGAGCCATCCAGTTTAGATAAACTAAAAACCACTCTAAACTTGCAAGAGCATCATGCTAAAGAGTTTTCTTCTCTCTCTCCCAATTGCAGCAACCCTGAAAATGACTGGACTTAAGTTACTTTTAGAGAAAAATATACTGACAGGGCCAAACTATAAAGATTAGCCGCGGAATGTCAAAATGGCTTTGACCTATGACAAATTGGGGTACGTCCTCACCGCTACGGCACCTGCTGTCCCTGGTCCCAAATCCAACAATGCGGATAAGGAAATCCGCAAAACCTAGGATTTAGATTGCGTGAAAGCCAAGTGAATCGTGCTTGCCTCGATGAACAATGAACATCAGAGGAGGCACGAGGATATGGACCTAGATGGCATATTTCTCCATACAAAGGAACTTTATGGAGAGCAATCTCGTATAGCAAGATACGAGACCTCTAAGAACTTGTTTCGAGCGAGGTTGGCTGTCGGGTCATCAGTAGGAGAACATGTCCTAAAGATGATCGGCTATATTGAAGAGCTCGCAGACCTTGGGACGACTTTGGATAATGAGCTCTATACAGACCTTATTCTCCAGTCCCTTCCTTCCACCTACGCCCAGTTTATCCTGAACTTCAACATTCAAAGAAAAGAAGTTGAACTTCCGGAACTCCTGAACATGTTAAGAAGTGCAGAGGGCACCTTGCAGAAGACAAGGGAAACACCCGCTATGTTTGTTGGCAGTGCATCTTCTTCCGGGTCCAAGGCAAGGGCCAAAGGAAGGAAGAAGAAGGCCGTCACCAAACCTAGAGGAGGTGTTGGTAAGGTGGGAGGGAAGGGAAAGAAAAAGTTTGCGGTACCGTTAGTTGGCCAGGATGAGTGCTTCCATTGTCACAGGAAAGGGCACTGGAAAAAGAATTGCAAAGCGTGGAACGCCAAGAACCAGGAACCGAAGCAAGCTGTGGCTTCGACTTCAGGTGTGTTTGTAATTGAGAATTGTCTGTCGATCAACTCTACTTCCTGGGTATTGGATACCGGATCAGGATCTCATATTTGCAATTCATTGCAGGCACTGAGAAACTGTAGAGTGCTGAAGGAAGGTGATATGACCTTAAAGGTTGCTAACGGAGCTAGCGTGGGAGCTGCGTCCGTCGGGGATTATCACCTAGGATTGACGAGTGGACACATTTTGGTTTTACATAACTGTTTTTTTGTACCAAGCTTAACGTGTAATATCATATCAGTTTTCCTTGTTATCAAATAAAGGTTATGATTTCACGTTTGTAAGAGATGTTGTTAACATCCACCTTAATCATGGTTTGATTGGGTCCGGTACACTAAATAACGGAATATATGTTTTAAACCAACTCCAAATTTTCAATTTCCAAAACACACTTAAAAGAAAGTCTCCAGATTTAAATAAAGCTTTCTTTTGGCATTGTAGACTGGGTCACATCAATGAGAGAAGGTTGACTAAGTTGCATAGAGAAGGATATTTAGACTCGTTCGAATATCAAACTTATGACACTTGTCAATCTTGTCTCAAAGGAAAGATGACAAAGACTCCATTCACTGGACAAGGAGTAAGAGCGAGCTCGCTCTTAGGACTCATACACAGCGATGTATGTGGTCCATTGTCTACACATGCAAGAGGTGGTTTTTCCTATTTCATTACTTTCATGGATGATTACTCAAGATACGGATTCATTTATCTGATGAAACATAAATCTGAGGCTTTTGAGAAATTCCAAGAGTATAAGAATGAAGTAGAAAACCAAACCGGCAAAAGTATCAAGACACTTAGATCTGATCGAGGTGGTGAATACTTGAGTGCCAAGTTCCTAGGTTACCTAAAAGAGAAAGGAATTCTCTTTCAGCTTACTCCTCCATACACTCCACAGCATAACGGTGTATCGGAGAGACGGAATCGAACCCTATTGGATATGGTACGATCCATGATGAGTAATGCTGAGTTACCGCGATCTTTTTGGGGTTATGCGCTAAAATCAGCAGCATATCTTCTGAACAGGGCTCCTGCCAAGACTGTGCCTACCTCTCCATATCAGATGTGGACTGGGAAGAAACCCCATCTTCAGCATATGAAGATTTGGGGATGTCGAGCTTTTGTTAAAAAGCAGCATGTGGACAAGCTCGAGGCACGATCAGTAAAATGTATGTTTGTGGGATATCCAAAGAACTCCAAGGGATATTATTTCTATTACGCAGAGGAATAAAAGGTTTTTGTTTCTGGTAATGCCCATTTTCTAGAACATCAGTTTTTAGAAAAGGAAATAAGTGGGAGCGAAATAGAACTGGAAGAAATTCCAGAACAACAAGCTGCTACTGAAAGTTTGGTAGAACCGGAAGTTCAAGAAGAACAGGACATTCCTGCACCCCTCCGCAGGAGTAGTAGGCCGTCTCATCCGCCTGAGAGATACTACGGTTTTCTCATAGATGGGGATAGAGAGGAATGCATCATAGATGATGATGAACCTACTGACTTCCAGCAGGCCATCCAGAGCGGCGACTCGGTACGATGGCTAGATGCAATGCGGACCGAAATGGAGTCCATGTACACCAACAAAGTATGGACTTTGGACTCTGCTCCAGATGGGGTAAAACCCATATGATGCAAATGGATCTTCAAGAAAAAGATTGGTGTAGATGGACAGGTGGAAACCTATAAGGCTAGAGTTGTTGCAAAAGGTTTTCGTCAAAGACCTGGTTTGGACTATGACGAAACTTTTTCTCCAGTGGCTATGCTCAAATCCATTCGGGTCCTTCTTGCTATTGCTGCCTTCCATGATTATGAAATCTGGCAGATGGACGTAAAGACGGCTTTTCTGAATGGAAATTTAGAATAGTGCGTCTATATGGATAGCCAGAGGGTTTCAATTAGAGTGGGAGCAGCGGGAAAGTATGCAAGCTGCTTAAGTCCATTTATGGACTAAAGCAGGCATCGCGGAGTTGGAACATCTATTTTGATGAGACAGTCAGAGAATATGACTTTATCAAAAATCCAGATGAACCGTGCATATATAGTAAAGTTGTAGCCAGAAGTGTCGTATTCCTCGTCTTGTACGTGGATGACATTCTATTAATAGGAAATGACATTCCTATGCTACAATCTGTCAGAGGATTCTTGTCACACAGGTTCTCCATGAAAGACCTGGGTGATGCCTCTTACATTCTGGGGATCCGGATCTATCGTGATAGATCCAAGAGCATGTTGGGACTTTCGCAGTCCAGGTATATCGACACTGTACTGAAAAGATTCAGTATGGAAGATTCTAAGCGCGGTAATCTACCGGCTTGTCGCGGAATCACCCTCTCCAAAGAGATGTCTCCCAAGACTGATTTGGAAAGGGAACGCATGTCTATTATACCCTACGCTTCTGTGGTTGGCTGTATAATGTATGCGATGTTGTACACCAGACCAGATGTAGCTTACGCACTGAGCGTGGTAAGCCGGTATCAGTCAGACCCAGGGGAGAAGCACTGGATAGCAGTAAAGAACATTCTCAAGTACCTGAGAAGGACCATGGAGATGTTCTTGGTTTACGGCGGAAAAGAGCTTAGGTTGGAGGCCTTTGCTGATTCTGGCTTCCAGAGTGATAAGGACGATTCCAAGTCCATGTCGGGTTATGTCTTTACCCTCAATCGAGGGGCGGTGTGCTGGAAGAGCTCCAAGCAGGACACCGTTGCTGACTCAACGATGGAAGCGGAGTATATAGCTGCTTGCGATGCCGCAAAAGAAGCAGTCTGGATGAAGAAGTTCCTAACAGAACTTCAGGTGGTTCCTACCATAGTTGATCCAATACCTCTGTATTGCGACAACAACGGAGCTATTGCTTTAGCAAAGGAACCAAGGTCCCATCAGAAGTCCAGACACATCTTAAGGCGGTATCACCTGATCAGGGAGATCATTGATCGTCGGGAGATCGAGGTTCGGAGAGTTGCTTCTGAAGAGAACATTACTGATCCATTCACGAAGGCCCTACCTCAGATTCAGTTCGAGAGGCTACTCGAGATAATCGGTCTTCGATATGCCAGTACATGGCCCTAGTGCAAGTGGGAGATTGTTAGTGTATATGCCCTAGGGGCCATTATTGTATCATACTAGTTTGTATATTACTTAATGGAAGCTTGGGATATTCACAAGTATATAACAGTCTTGCTAAACATGGTAGTATGCTACTTGGTTTTTCTATCTTAATATGTGAGTATACGTATTGATAGAGCTCTTAGGATCTTGCTTGACTACCGGCGTTGTGATGGCAGTCACACTAGTGGGGGCTGGGTAGTCTACAAGCACATCCTTATTCAGGTCCCTAGTCGTAGGATTATCGAGACAGGGCATCGATACTCCGGAGTAGACTAGTGTGTACGCTTCTCATCCCAGTTGGGGAGATGGTCTGTCCCATAGCCGTCAGTACGTCGTACTGGAGATAGTATGCAGGTGCTCGTTGGGTTACGGGTACACCGGACAGGACTCATAGGGAACTGTTGGATGGTTTTATACCAGTCGTCAGTGAACAGTTCCCAGGTGACATGAGTACAGCATAGTCCGCAGACTTGACACTGCTGCTTCGCCTCGAGTGTGTCCCACTGTTCTTAGATTGCTACCCTACCACGGCTCAAAGGAGTCGTGCAAACAGGTAGCAGTTGGATGCAGTCCCGAGCACTTGGAGGCAGTGGCGGTTAGACAGGATTCGTCTCTCCCGGTATTGGGGGTTGATATCGCGCTGTGTCAGAGAGCCATTACGCAAAGTCCCTGGCCAGGGCAAGCGAGATTTGCTGGTAGGTTCCAGTAGTTTCTCAGGGTGTAATGGCTTCGCTCCGACACGACTTATACCGCTATTAGGGGACTGACGCTTGCTGCCCCCTAGGCCTGATATGCGATAGTCTTAGACGAACCGACCGGACTGTACGGAGATTGTCACATCAGACTCAGTAGGAGTTCGGATGGGTTTCCTCATCGGCCATCTTATCGACATCTACCTGGGGACCATTACGTACAGCTAGTGCCGCTTGCGGTCTGTGGTTAAACCCATAGCCAGCGTAGTACTCGAGTCTCTAGAGTCCCACGCAGAGAGTTTCCCTACTCCAGGCGAAACGATATAGAGGTCGTATGGTTTTACGACAAGGGTTAGGACGCATACGTGTGTTTACGCACGTACGACTTTCGGACAGTTTTTACTAGTCGGCTTTGGTTTAAGCCAGTTACTAGTATCCGGTTATTGGATTTATACAGTCTAAAGTTTTTCCATGTTTTCACGGGTAGGAGGGGCGTTCTCGTAATTGCGCGAGAAGCTTCTAGAAGATGGTGACTAAGGAGGTTTAGGCGGCATATACATTGAATGAGATTAGTGAGTCATATGGATGATTCATCCATGTCATTAATGCTTCATAATTGCTTAATGACTCATGGAGATGAATCACCACAATATATTTATCAAGCATGGTTGTAAATTCTTTTCTTTTCTTTTATTGATAAAATAAAATGCTTGATATATATTATGATAACTCATTTTCTCTTCTCATTATTATGTTCATCTTCTCTCTCCTCAAGCTCTCCCTCTTCAAACCCTAATCCTCCCCTCTCATGTGTTGAGTACAAGGATTAGTTAGACTAATTAAACCATAACCCTCACTCTATATCACCCAGCTTCTTTGATTAGCACTTAAAGAAAGTTAGTTACCTCAAGTTTAGAGGCTAAGCTTGGAGTAAAGCTCTCGGGTGGATCGTCTACTACTTCGAGAAGGCCGAGGAGGAGGTGGAGTTCGCAAAGACGAAGGACACGATTCGTTAGGTATAATCCCTAAACATAGTAGTATAGAACTTCTATGTTTCAAGTTAGTTATCGTTTAGCTTCGATTCATGCGGTTAGTCGATGTTTAGCATATAAACAAGATTGTTTTACATATTTCCGCCTCCCCGCAAGTCGTGGGGTGTTGTACATCGACTTACAAAAACCGGCGCTATCGTATGCTTAAAACCCGGATCGTAACCATTAACCTAATGCTAGCTAACTAGAGATGGGATAGAATGCTATACCGATCGATCCGTGTCCTTCGGTCTTTGGCCACCATCCCAAGCTCCCCGCAGCAACTCCGGTCTTCATCTCCTCGTCGGAAAGGGCACCACATCGAGAAGTCTTTTTACGGGCTCCCGCTTCATCCGAAGCAAATCGGGCACGAAGTGTGCTAGCCGACGTGCCTACGGTTGAAATAGAGAATGTTGTGATCACTTTTTCTCTTGCATCCATGGCATTGGAAGGAGGTTAAAGTGTTGCCATTGATGGAAGCAATAAGCTAGAGGAAGAAGAAGAAGAACAAGAGCTTTTCTTTTTCTTTTTTTTTCTTTTGTTGGAATGAGAGTGAGAGAGTGAAATTATGAAAATACAAGACCAATAATATTAACCATGGCAGCCCCCCTCTCTCTCCATCTCATTTCAACACATTAAACAAAACACTAATGTGATATATTTGCTAAAAAAGAGAACATGAGTCATCTAAATATCCTTGTCACATTTAATGTAATGCATGCTGAAAATCTAGCTCATTATTTCTTTAGGCAAACATTAATCCAAATGTTTGCCACAACAAAAAGATCCGGCAACATCTAAAGTAAACTCGTGACGGATCACATGGATACCCCTCACCTGTATATACATACCTACATCCGCATCCCGGCTGAATGCGAATGCGATGAGTTTAAATTAATCCAACAAATCTAATACTAGGATCCGGTTTAAACCAAAGCCCACTAGTATTATCCGTACGATCATGATCCGTGCAATACCGCACGTATAAGATCGAACCCTGCCATATATCATACGGGCTCTACAACGTTTCGCCCGAAACTTGAGAAACTGTCTATAGGGGACTCTAAAGACTCGTCATTACTTTGTCTGGGGATTTAACCACTAGCATGTCAGTGGTACTAGCTGTACGTAACAGGCTAACAAGTATTGACCGAAAGGGACGTCGATGAGCAAACTCATCCTGACACCCTACTGAGCCTGTCAGTGACAATATCCATACAGTCCGGTCCGTTCGTCTATTGGTATCGCATGGCGGGCCTAGGGGGTTGGTAAAAGTCAGATCCCGAAAAGCAGTACAAGTCGTGTCGGAGTGTGGCCCAGAACACCCTGAGATACTACTGGAATACCCACCAGTAAATCTCCTGCCTCGGTCGAGAGCTTTGTGTAATAGCTCTCCTAGAAACAGTGCAATCTCACCCCCAATACCGGGAGAGGCGAACCCCTGCAGATCCGCTCACTGCCTCCATGTGGCTCGGTACTGTACCCAACTAAAACCTGTTTGCACGACTCCTTTAAGCCGTGGTAGGGTAGTATCAAAGCACAGTGGGAACTCACATGAAACAAATGACGATCTCAGGTCGATAACTGCTATCTGACGTATGGTATAATCCTAACTAGCAGGTTCCCGGCAAGTCCTGTCCGGTATACTCATAACCCAATGAGCACCTGTATACATCTTAGGTGAACCAACTGACACCAGTGGCTTGTGAGACTGGCCACCGCTCCTCGTCGGGGTCTCGACTATATACACTAGTCTACTCCGTGTAAGTGCACGGCGGCGCCCCGGCCGTCAATCCGACGCCGGAATGCGGAAACGGTGATAAACTTAAATTTTGCGGACTTTGCAAACCGGCACCACCGCGCACTAAACTCCGGATCGAAACCATTAACAAGTCTACGCTACTAATAAGAAAGGGAAGAGATGTACCGACTGATCCGAGTCCTCCGGTCTTCATCTCCACTCCGATCTCCTCGCGGGATCTCCGGTCGTCGCCTCTTCACCGGAAGGGCACCACGTCGCCTGCATCTTTTACGGGCTCCCGCCTCAATACCGAGGCAACTCGGGCGCGAAGTAGGCTAGCCGACGCGTCCAAGATTTGCTGTAGAATAGAGTAGAATAACTGTCTCTTTGGGGTTTAGGAGGTAGCCAATTTGGATGATGGAGGAATTGGTGCAAAAGGAAAAATCCATGGAGGCTTAGATACTTGCTGGAAAAAGGAATGGAGCATGCTATATCAATCTATGCTGTGTAATGAGCTTGGGTTAATAGTATGGGCTTCTTTCTCTCACCCTCACCAATCAGCCTCTGCACCCTCTTTATTAAATTAATGCATTAATCAAGAAATCTTTTTCTCCAGCACACAAATGCATTCACATATAAATATTAATTAACCCACATCTCCATAATGTTTCATTCCACTCTAATAAAATAAACCATCACTCCATACCCAAAAAGTAGCCGGCCCATGCCTCATCCAATTTCCAACACAAAAACACAAACCCATACCTACACATGTCATATCCAATCAAATCCCAATAAATGCATGAATAGCAAAGATGATATCATAAACAAACCTTTTGCAAGAAACCCCCTCAACAAAATGTTAATTGCAAACTTGCAATTAACACCCTCCAACGAAAAGTCCGACCTGGAAGGAAAAAGAGAAAACCGGCCGGAACGGAATGCAAACTGGCAACCCCAGAAAACTGGTCCCATAATAAATTACAGGAAAACCCCGATACTGTGCATACACACCCGCATTTGTATTTCGACCGAAATACAAATGTAAAGAGACAAAACTACACTATCAAATACTAAGATCCGGCTTAAGCCAAAGCCGGCTAGTAAAAACCGTCCGATCATGATCCGTGCAATACCGCACGTATCTGATCGAACCCTGCCATATCTCCATACGGCCTCTACAGCGTTTCGCCCGAAAGCTGAGTAACTGAAAGTGTGGTGGACTCTAAAGACTCGTCAACACCTTGGTTGTGGATTTAACCACTAGCACGTCAGAGGTATAAGCCAATACGTGACGGGCTACCAGGTACTGACCAAATGGGACGTCGATGAGGAAGCTCACCCCGACACCCAACTGAGCCTGTCAGTGACAATATCCGTGCAGTCCGGTCCGTTCGTCTATGAGCATCGCATGGCGGGCCTAGGGGGTTGGTAAAAGTCAGACCCCCAAAAGCGGTACAAGTCGTGTCGGAGTGTAGCCCAGAACATCCTGAGATACTACTGGAATACCTACCAGTAAATCTCCTTGCCTTGGCCAAGGACTTTGTGTAATGGCTCTCCTAGACACAGCACGACCTCACCCCCAATACCGGGAGAGACGAACCCCTGAAGATACGCTCACTGCCTCCATGTGGCTCGGGACTGTACCCAACTAAAACCTGTTTGCATGACTCCTTTGAGCCGTGGTAGGGTAGTAATCAAAGTACAGTGGGAACTCACACGAGACAAATGACGATCCCCAGGTCGATGAACTAACCTGCACACATGTCACCAGGGAACTGCCATCTGACGTCTGGTATATGACCAACTAGCATGTTCCCGGCGAGTCCTGTCCGGTGTACTCATAACCCAATGAGCACCTGTATACATCTTAGGTGATCCAACTGACACCAGTGGCTTGTGAGACCGGCCACCTCCCCTCGTCGGGGTCTCGACTGTATACACTAGTCTACTAATGGAGTATCGATGCCCGGTCTCGAAACTCCCACGACTAGGGACCTTTTAAGGATATGCTTGTAGACCCCCAGCTCCCACTTATATGATCACCCTCATACTGCTGGTGGTCAAGCAAGAATCCTAGGGGCTCTATCAACGTGTAATAGCGACGTGTCAGGTCACCTAAAATAGTACACGATGATAAAGGTAAACCAGATAGCAAACTATCATCTCGAGTAAGACTGTCGTCTCGGGATAGGTCCTCCCTCAATCATTGCAATCACGTGCCTGTGATCCAATAATTGACTCTGAGGGCACTATCTCCAACAATCTCCCACTTGCACTCAAGGCTAATTATTGCGATGTCGCATACTCACAGTCCGTGTGATACCGAACACCCAACTCCTCTACTAGTCGGTCCCACAAAGCTCGTTTGCGAGACTATTGCGTTCGAGGAATAGCCTCAGCGAGTGGATCCGCTCTGAAATTTCTTTCTATGTCTCTCTCTATATCTCAAGTTCGCGGAGAAAGCCATCTCCCGAAATGAGCAATACCTGTCTTAGAATGTCTGGATGTCTGATGGGACCTAGCTCATAAATGAACTCGAAATCCAAACTTCTTAGACTGTATCGTCAACTGAACTCAATCAGTATCCTGTGCCATGCCACCCTCAGTATTTCCTTGGACCACCTGTCCAAAATACTGCCCCTCGTCAGAAGGAAAAATATAACTCTGACAACCTCCTTGTCGTCCATGTCACCTTGGAAGCCTGGAATGATAACTGTCTCCCAAATGAGGCTGTCGTTATCATGTCCCTAGAACGTCCACTTATGTTCTAAAACTGCTTCCGACTGTTTCTCCAGGATTGGAACAATATCAACTTATTGCATCTAGTGCAAGAACAACATCTGGTGTGGTACTTGACATCTCATGATTGACTCAATTGCCTAAACAAGTGATCTGCCAATCATGCGCATCCCTCTCTACTTTAGTCTATAAGACACCTTTAGAGAGGGTGACTCCATTACCTGCAGGTACACTACCGTGCCAGGAGTCGTCCATTCTAAATACTCTTAGAATGCTGTCAAAGTACCCTGATTGGGAAACCACCCAAATCAAGATCCAAAACCATAGATCTAGTAACCAGTATGTCTGATATTGTGTCCAAGTCCCTTGTGGAGAAACCACTGTGTGACGACCAAAGTATAACCGATCGTAGTATAGGAATATCACTTCCTACTACCTTCTCAACAGATCCATCCCCTATTCTGATGACGTCAAACCTATGAGATTCTGATGACGTCAAACCTATGACTGTCACATCAGAAACAGATGATCTATCTCCGCTATATCTGCTTTAGTCTATAAATAGACATAAGCCTGATATCCACCAATGCTTCCGCTGCTCCCACTGACTACGACAACCCTCTGGCAGAGTCATATAGACGTGCACTTCTAAAGCTAGTTTAGAACGACGCTATACTCATCCTCCTGCCGGGTCTCGCAGCCTGGAACAACAACAATGGCAAATGTGGGTAAACAAGAACTTCCCTGTCACCGTCCTTGAGGCTACCGGAGTACCTCTCGGGTGCCTGAAGTTACCCACCTTATCTGCGGAGTGGCCAATGGAATGTCAAATCAGATTGAATCTTTAGGTTCCTTATCAAATCTCCGGTAATCGTTTGCGGTTCTGGAATCGCTTCCAGTTCTACCATACTCCCACTACTGTTTTCTGAAAAATAACCATTTTTATTAAAACTGTGGCGAGTCTAGAACAATATCGCTATTGTTCTTCCAGATGGTAGAAAGTCAACCCTCGTCATAGCCTGGGTCAACCCACAAACAGCCATTACAGAAACGTGCCTTGAGTTATCCAGAGTCTGGTTTTAATCATAAGCCGGACAACTCCCCGTACCTTAACAACGTTAAGATATGAACTGTTCTACATCCAATATAGAACCAGAGGCACTGATTTAATTTAACCAGATTCAAATCATGCAGCTGTCTCCAGTGCATGTCAACTAAATGGAGAGAGGCCGATCAGCGTTACTCAACTTAGGAATGTTTCCAATTACGAGTAACCTGAAAGAGAAGCAATTTCTCTTTATCATTACTATCAACTGAATACCATACACAAGTATCTACATCTTCGATCACTTTGAAGAATCCCGATACTTGCTACACCTGGTTCTCTACTCTATTCAAATACCTATAACTCCTCAAAACTTAGACCCTGTGTTTCTACGAAACACATGTCTAAGAACTAGAGAAGTTAAAAGTAAACAGAATATAGTATGAGGACCAACCCCTCTGTCCTAATGGACACTGGACAACATACAATACTCTGTATAAGTCCGCTGAGTCTAATAATTCTTTCACTGTGTGTCGTAGGTTAAAAACTGTACTTATGGTTAAGAAGAATTACACCGCTGTTTAATGCTCCTTACCTAACCATCCACTGATATAGGTAAATGTCATCGACATAATATCAAAAGGTATATCTCACTCTATGAAAATAGACGTACAGATATAACAATTTGAAATTGGTGCACAACAGCGGATATTCAAAACCAAAAATTTGCCGACCGGCAAACAGCCCAGGTGATCTCCTCAAATATCACTGATTACAACGAATCCCGATATAATGAGGATAATCACCCAATTCCCAATAACTTACTCCCACTCATCATCTGTAAAACCATATAGATGTGAGAATCGTACCTGGTAAATACATACCCTGGAGTAAGTATCTAATCGGGAAATCAGTTTTCCTTTAACATTACACAGTGAAACTGAAACATTGAAATGTTCCGATAGGGTATCCTGGTATTCCTAGCAATGCCTCTTCCAGATTCACGACTGTAACCGTATAATTCTTTGCCACCTCTCCAAATCCCTTCATATGTCTTTAGTCATTACCTTCTGCACACCCCTTTAGGCCAAATGGTTTTCTTCCTTCCCTACCGTTCGGCACCAGCCTATGGTTTGGAAGAAGACTATCCAAAAAGCATAATGGGTGTACTGTCCTAACCCTAGGATCACTTGCAACACGAGAGAAGGTGAAGATAAAACACACCTGAATGTACTTTATTCCTATTTCTCCTGAACCAGGATCCATCCCCGAACTGGAACAAGTTCCTTTCGAGTTCGTATATAACCATACGATGGAATATCCAATAAACTGTGGATCTTCGTAGTGATACGGAGTGTCCTGGAGAAATACAAAGGTGATTTTAGGATCGGCGAAGAAATACCTGGTTTGGTCGTGAATATCTGTTGCAATTTACTTTGCCCTCTTACTAATCCCTTGCTTTGTCTTAACTTAATACCTTCTGTACACCGTTTAGGCTAACTGGTTTTCTTCATTCCCTACGGGTCGGCACCAGCCTATGGTTTGGAAGAAGACTATCCAATTTGCGTAATAGGTGTACTACTCCTAAACCAAGGAGTACTCGCAACCTGAGAGAAGGTGAAAAGAAAAGACAACTGAATAATCCTATTCGTTTTCTCCAGAACCAGAAACCATCCTCGAATAAATTCTTTCGAGTTCGTATCTAACCATACGATGGTTTTGTCCAATGGAAGTGGACGTTCGTAGTAAAACGGGGTGTCCTGGAGAAAAGGGTAAAAGTAGGAGTGGCAATGAGGTTTGCAACTCTGACAATCCAAAAGCCGGTGTTTAAGAAGGTTCGGTCAACTTGGTCACTGAGTCATAGTCTTAGGGTCGGGTCAATGGTCGCTACCAGAGAGAGAGAAAAGAAACACTCAGCGTGCACTCTAACCAAGATCAGAATGGTTACCAATTTATCTAATCTGGAAACCTCCCACTGTACCTCAAATTCTCCTCCAAACCTGAAAGAAGAATTAGTCGAGGTCACCCGAGGAGTAAACTAACTCATCAGTGGGAATCGGGATCCAACTATCATCGCATGATAACGTGACGGATTCCGCTCACGGTATCACACTCCAGAAGGTATGCGCATATCTGGCAAGTTTCAGTTCTTTTGAAACTCCCGATGTGATTTCTGCCCCATGCTCTTATGACCTTGACTTTGGCCAACATATCATAAGTCACATATCAAGTTCTACCCGTCATTCTCCAGGTTAATTTGAATCCACCCGTACATACCCTTGACTTTGGCCAAAATGGCAGCACGACTGTCCCAAACCAACGCATCTATCTATGCTGCATATGAATGCCCCAATAGCTACCAATCACTGTGCCTTGACTTTGGCCAACATACACAGCTTGAATACTATTGACCACCCATATGAAACGACGGAGGGCTACGAATGGTTTCTGGCGAAAACCTTTAACGTAATGAACTTGATATCGTTGAAGGAACGGATAGCTTTTAAAAATATAGTGACGAAAACCTTTGCTAAAGAGGTCACTCCCGGTGAAGGGATCTCGGCTCTTTCCCCGTAGAATGAGGTGCAGGATATTCCAACTGAATACCACGATGCAAAGCAAAAGCAATCGGCTATAGTGAAGTTAATGCCCTGACGCAAACTTTTTGTCCAAGGGGTCACTCCCGGTGAAGGGATCTCGGCCCTTGCCTCGTCGAATGAGGTGCTGGATATTCATAACCGAATATCACTATGCAAAACAAAAGTGAACGTCTTTGCAATAACAGCTTTTTGAAAAAGTGTTCCAACAACATCAGATTAGGTTTGTTTTTAACTTTGCATTGATCCGAATCAATGCAGTCCCATCAATTGATCACACCAAAAAGAACGAAAATATACTGATGTGCGTATATGCCATCCGCATTCGCCACTGGGTCCCGTCATGACCCGTTAGGTTAGCTTACTAACGACAGAGCGGGGACTGGACTAGCGCGGATGCAAAACATATACACCATCTACTAATATATATACCAATATATTATATTTCGCTCAAGGCGTGAATGAAAATGCAACATCACAGAAAATGTACAGCATCACAGAAACAATACAGATATCTGGGATCCCCGGGTTTCACAGAGCCGCTGAAACCCGACGTTCCCCTGGTCGTGTGGATAGCCTGTGCAATGAGAATCCTAGACCCCTACGGGCACGGCAAGTCACCCGCCAAAACCTGAAGCGAGGCAGCCCCCTTCAGCACCGTGAATGGACCACCCAGCACTTCACGGAATCCGGTAACTTGGGCACCCCTCCTGGGTCAATCCTATACCCCCTACGAGTGCGGCGAATAGCCTGCCAATCCTAGAGTGAAGCCCCCTCCGTCTCAATGCTATGAGATGCGGGCCCGTTGCCCTCTAGAACCCGGCTATCCGTGCACCCCTCCGCGGGGTATCCTAGTACAGAAAGTAAAATATACATACAACGGGTACATCGACCGCAACCAGGTCGTGCCCCAAAATAATAATACAAACAGGCAGTGACGGCAGTCCACATGTCGGACGCTCGCCCCGCAATATCAGATGTACATAATACAACAAAACTGTACTAGCATTGCATCCAGGCTATCCCCCACGACCGATCCGCAACATCACAGCAAATTCAAAGAACATCAACGTGAATGTGACGTTCGCAAATCCGTCTAACCGGGCTATAGCAGTTAGACAGGATTTACCGATCGAGTGACATTCACGGTCGCAGATATAATGTAAATACTGTGAAAAAAGTGTTTAAAATATCCGACCGATCAAATTATAACAAGTGGGCCCCAAAACTATACTGTAGCAGTTACAGAAAATATGGGCCCAAAATTAATGTTCCAGAAACCCAAATTTAACCCCAGAGGCCCACTGGAAAATTTCCACAAACTGATCAATGATAATGGCGGCGGAAGCGCGGCAATAAGTGGGTATTTGCCGCGCTTCCGCGCTCCAAACGGAGAATCAGTGTGTCGAATTTTTTTAATGGTCTTAGATATTCAAGAACAGTACTTTAATGGAACCTGAAAAAATTTTGGAGACTGAAAAATTTCAACAGAAACTGTCGTGGGTGTATTTGGGTTTTCGGACATTTCGATCGATCGGAACTAAAAAACACATTACACAAAGCTGGACTAAGTTAATGGGGCGGCTCTGATACCACTGTAAGTGCACGGCGGCGCCCCGGCCGTCAATCCGACGCCGGAATGCGGAAACGGGGATAAACTTAAATTTTGCGGACTTTGCAAACCGGCACCACCGCGCACTAAACTCCGGATCGAAACCATTAACAAGTCTACGCTACTAATAAGAAAGGGAAGAGATGTACCGACTGATCCGAGTCCTCCGGCCTTCATCTCCACTCCGATCTCCTCGCGGGATCTCCGGTCGTCGCCTCTTCACCGGAAGGGCACCACGTCGCCTGCATCTTTTACGGGCTCCCGCCTCAATACCGAGGCAACTCGGGCGCGAAGTAGGCTAGCCGACGCGTCCAAGATTTGCTGTAGAATAGAGTAGAATAACTGTCTCTTTGGGGTTTAGGAGGTAGCCAATTTGGATGATGGAGGAATTGGTGCAAAAGAAAAAATCCATGGAGGCTTAGATACTTGCTGGAAAAAGGAATGGAGCATGCTATATCAATCTATGCTGTGTAATGAGCTTGGGTTAATAGTATGGGCTTCTTTCTCTCACCCTCACCAATCAGCCCCTGCACCCTCTTTATTAAATTAATGCATTAATCAAGAAATCTTTTTCTCCAGCACACAAATGCATTCACATATAAATATTAATTAACCCACATCTCCATAATGTTTCATTCCACTCTAATAAAATAAACCATCACTCCATACCCAAAAAGTAGCCGGCCCATGCCTCATCCAATTTCCAACACAAAAACACAAACCCATACCTACACATGTCATATCCAATCAAATCCCAATAAATGCATGAATAGCAAAGATGATATCATAAACAAACCTTTTGCAAGAAACCCCCTCAACAAAATGTTAATTGCAAACTTGCAATTAACACCCTCCAACGAAAAGTCCGACCGGGAAGGAAAAAGAGAAAACCGGCCGGAACGGAATGCAAACTGGCAACCCCAGAAAACTGGTCCCATAATAAATTACAGGAAAACCCCGATACTGTGCATACACACCCGCATTTGTATTTCGACCGAAATACAAATGTAAAGAGACAAAACTACACTATCAAATACTAAGATCCGGCTTAAGCCAAAGCCGGCTAGTAAAAACCGTCCGATCATGATCCGTGCAATACCGCACGTATCTGATCGAACCCTGCCATATCTCCATACGGCCTCTACAGCGTTTCGCCCGAAAGCTAAGTAACTGAAAGTGTGGTGGACTCTAAAGACTCGTCAACACCTTGGTTGTGGATTTAACCACTAGCACGTCAGAGGTATAAGCCAATACGTGACGGGCTACCAGGTACTGACCAAATGGGACGTCGATGAGGAAGCTCACCCCGACACCCAACTGAGCCTGTCAGTGACAATATCCGTGCAGTCCGGTCCGTTCGTCTATGAGCATCGCATGGCGGGCCTAGGGGGTTGGTAAAAGTCAGACCCCCAAAAGCGGTACAAGTCGTGTCGGAGTGTAGCCCAGAACACCCTGAGATACTACTGGAATACCTACCAGTAAATCTCCTTGCCTTGGCCAAGGACTTTGTGTAATGGCTCTCCTAGACACACCACGACCTCACCCCCAATACCGGGAGAGACGAACCCCTGAAGATACGCTCACTGCCTCCATGTGGCTCGGGACTGTACCCAACTAAAACCTGTTTGCACGACTCCTTTGAGCCGTGGTAGGGTAGTAATCAAAGTACAGTGGGAACTCACACGAGACAAATGACGATCCCCAGGTCGATGAACTAACCTGCACACATGTCACCAGGGAACTGCCATCTGACGTCTGGTATATGACCAACTAGCATGTTCCCGGCGAGTCCTGTCCGGTGTACTCATAACCCAATGAGCACCTGTATACATCTTAGGTGATCCAACTGACACCAGTGGCTTGTGAGACCGGCCACCGCCCCTCGTCGGGGTCTCGACTGTATACACTAGTCTACTAATGGAGTATCGATGCCCGGTCTCGAAACTCCCACGACTAGGGACCTTTTAAGGATATGCTTGTAGACCCCCAGCTCCCACTTATATGATCACCCTCATACTGCTGGTGGTCAAGCAAGAATCCTAGGGGCTCTATCAACGTGTAATAGCGACGTGTCAGGTCACCTAAAATAGTACACGATGATAAAGGTAAACCAGATAGCAAACTATCATCTCGAGTAAGACTGTCGTCTCGGGATAGGTCCTCCCTCAATCATTGCAATCACGTGCCTGTGATCCAATAATTGACTCTGAGGGCACTATCTCCAACACTCCGGAGTATCGATGCCCTGTCTCGAATACTCACACGACAAGGGACCACTTTAAGGATGTGCTTATAGACCCCAGCTCCCACGTATATGATCGCCATCATACTGCTGGCCATCAAGCAAGAATCCTAAGGGCTCTATCAACGTGCAATAGTGATCAGTAATGTCACCTAAAGCAGTACACGATAATAAAGATAAACCAGATAGCATACTATCATCTTGAGTAAGACTGTCTTACCAGTATAGGTCCTCCCTCAATCATTGCAATCACGTGCCTGTGATCCAATAATTGACTCTGAGGGCACTATATCCAACAGTTTCTGTACGATGGATCATACCGTACGCGATATTGTTAGGTTGGATGCCGATTGATAGATTCCCAGACTCGGTCACATTAGATACGTATACCCGTCAACATTTGCATATGATTTACCTTATGCTGCATTCATATTATTCCATTACATTGCTTATACTTGTGCTAGTACACTTGCACCATTATCGATGATGCGTATGTTACACGTACACAGATTTGCTGGGTCACACACTTCATCATCGATAATTGCCATGTCACTACACAGTAGGGTTGCTGCATCATGACACATACATTGACACAACTAAACTTGCGGATATACCCATTCGTATACGCATATTGGTCCACAAATACATTGAAACATCAATAATTGCGGATATACACATTCGTATATCCATATTTGTGCACACATACATTGGTACATCTACACTTGCGCATATTCATATCGTACCTTTATAGATAACTGGTTTTATTGTAAAATTAGGAACCGCATGTTATATTTTAAAAACTGGAATCATTTTAAAAGAGCGGTTTTCCCTTAATATGTCATATCACTATTCCATGTTGCATGACACACGGATATGCTTACATTTCCATTATATGTCGCATGCATCATGCTCTATGATTTTACGTATTGAGATATGTTGTTTTCATGAGATTTCTGGATTTGAGAACCTTGGACATTTTAAAAGAGAATATGTGTTGTTTTAAAAACCCGGTTTCTCCTGATATGATATTTCAGTGCATCCACCATGTGTTTTCTCGGTGCTGAGAGTGACATGTGAAACCCGATTCGAGGTCGCGGATGAGGCCGATTGCGGGTACATGGTGGACCCGGTATGGTCCCCCGGGGAAAGAAACGGATGATGTGTATACAGACGGTGAGCCTGGCAGAGGGACTACTATCTACCGGTGATAGTTTTGGGCTAGGCGGATATCTGGAGGATACCGACCGGAGTCGAGGGTTGATATGGGCCGATCCGGACTGACAGAGCCCGTTATATGAGGAATTACGTGGTGATACTGGGCTCGGTTTTCATGATGTTTTCGAGTGTCAATGCTAGGCACTCATGTTCCATGATTTTGATGTGTCGGGAGGGCACCTGAGATATATATATCCTCATACTTTCATGCACACTCCTTTATGATATTTAAGTGCATGCATACATTGATTATATGGGTGAACGAGATCCGCATGCATACATACCTTGATTATGTTTGGACGAGATCCATATACATGCATTAATTATTACTGTTAGATGTTATCCGCATGCATATAGGTATTGACTACCTTGTTGGCACATACAGACCCGGTCGCCCTAGATATCATAGTATTACCTTTATGATATAGTTGACCTAGGAGTCGTTGTTTATTCGATTTCTATCTGTTGATATTTTTCTACTCACGAGTTGGCAACTCACCCCCGTTGTGCCACAGTTCTTGCAGGTTGACCGCTTGGATTAGTAGCGGCTTCGCTGGCACACAGTCTCATTACTTGTACAACTTACAATTTTTTTGGGTTTCAGCTTACTTGAATTCCGTTACGCCTTTAAATGTGGCGTGATTCAAGTGCTGGTCACGAGCTAATATTTTGGGTCATGACAATATATATGCCATACATATGCACAGAAACAACATGTAGGTGCAACGGGTGTGCATGAAACATCTGTATAGGCAATGTGTGCGCCTAACAGCAAAATCAGGTGCATCTGATATGCACGAAGAATCTCGATTTAGTGCATCTGGTGTGCACCAAAATCATATCTTAAAACATGCGCTTAACACGCGCAAAAATCCAAATCAGGTGCATCCATGATGCACAAATAAAATCTAAATCATGCGCACTTAACATGGACGAAATCACGAAATCCAATATCAAGCGTCGAACATGCGCAAACTCCAAATCAAATGCACGGAGTGCAAGAAATCAACATCAATATCAGAATCAAAATATCGAATGACATCAAATCGAAGTTAGGTGCAACAGTAGTGCACAAAATATAAATCCGGTGCAATAAAGGCACGAAATCTAAATCTGGTGTGAATAACGCACGAAACCTAAATCTGGTGCGACAAACGCACGAAATATAAAACTGGTGCATCCTGTGCACAAAACCCAAACAATAACTCAAATGCGTGAATACCAACACCAAGTGTACCAAGGTGTAAAAATCATAATCATGTGCAGCTGCGTGCACAAAAAACATATCAATGCACTACAAGCATATATAAGCTATACCGAGTCCAAAAATCAAATCGTGTGCGTATCATATGCACAAAATCAACTCAACTGTATGAAATCCATGAAGTCATAAGCATGTGCAGCCAAGGCACGAAAATGATATAATAACTGTGCACAAATATGAATACCCAGTAGGTGCAACCATGGTGCACGATAACAGAAATCATGGAACTCAGCCATCAAGACTAAATCATGCGAGTAAATCGCCCAAAATACCGAAATCCAAGGTGATGGATACGTGATAATCGAATCACAAAATCACAATTCATAAATACCGTCGTCGGTATATCCTCTTTCTAGTTCGAGAAGGTGTCGGTGCATCCAATGCTAGCAGCGCAAGATATCTACTTGCCTCTTGCTCACGGTCTGACGTCCTCTGTCTCTGGGCCCTTACATCTCTGTGGATTACCAATCTCGTAATCCGTCAGCTCATCGGCCCTGTCAGGTGTTCTAACGGAGATGATTCCGTTCTGGCACTTCTCTGCTCCTCTGAATGCACATCACACATCTGATCCTAGGTGCAAATCTTATCGCAGCAGTGTCCTGGAAGGAATCCTGCTCTAGGTCTCTTCCGATCTCGCCTATGCCGAACTGTGCGGAGGATGGTACTCTTGCATAATCTTTTCTCGCTTTCTGGACATCTACGTCCTCAGCACAGCATTTCCTCAGAACTGGTCGCATCCCAACGCCTCTGTGGACATCTCCGACCTTTAATCTTAACGGGGAGTAACAACAGCTCGTCAGCATCTCGCATGAACTTCTTGCCCCACCTGTCTGTATCATCGTCCGTTTCGATGCCACGTCTCTATCTGCGCACTGCAAATGTTCTCGGCTACGGTCAATCCAAAATCTCTCATGCGGACTCGAAATCACGAACTCGGTACCTTCATCACTCTGTGAAAGATATCTAGCCGAACACATCCACAGGAACTCGTCCCAATCTGCGGAGGTATACTCCATACGCATCCATTCTTTATCAACTCACAACACATCTGGGTGAGGTCCTCTATCCGAACATGGTCAACTATCTCGTCGACGATGCCGAACTATGGCCTGCTGGGTGTGCGCAATATGACCACTCCTGGGTCTAGGTCTTCTCGTATAGTATTCCAGAAAGGTCCTGTCGAGGTCTCTCTCAAATACCGTTTCTGCCGAATTGCCCAGAAGTTATCATCTTTACTATGTCTTTTTCTTGTTCCGGAACGGCTGCAATCTCATCGTGACTCTTCCTGGAAGGTATATCCATATACAACGCCTCTGCATGCGTATCAAATCTTTGGTGTCAGCGGAGTGGAACGTCATCTTGTCGAAATCTCGTACGAACTCTTTACTTCACTCTGCTCCAATGTCGACTGATTCAGACTCGTCTTCTCGTGGCTGCAAGGACTGCACTCCAACGGCTATACTCGTATCTGGAGTCACTCAAGCAATGTATCCCGTCACATGATATCCGAATGTTGTCGAACCATCTGATCGACTCGTCAGAACCTCGTAATCCCCCAAGAGATCAACATCTTAGGTACAGTTTAATAGTATTCCGGCACATACAACAGCACCTGTGGACCAACCGTAGAAGGGCAAACCCAAGACTCACAAATAGCATCGCTAAACTGCCGCAAACCCTAAGGTTCGGAGGCGTTCCATGTTCATTACGTCGAGTTAGGGTTTCATTCTTCTAGAGGGTCCATAGCATTACTTGCATTATCTTCAGAATACTTTAAACTTGGAATCGGGTTCCTGACATTCGATCGTCTCTATCGACTCTCAACGAATCTACGTGAAGTCGTCTTGAGCTGGAATCAATCTATCTGATGACCTTGCATCGGGTAACCGAACAAACCACATGTCCTAGACCTTCATCCTTGGGTGACTAGCGACCTTCCATCATATCTCTAAGTATATACTTATGCTGCAGTAGCCCTAACATCTAGGCTATATCTCGTCATTTGCAGCAACTACTGGCTCATTTGTCTGTACGCTGAACAACGCCTCAATCATCATGAATAAGTGATATATCATTGGTCATTACATTCTGGCTGGCCTCTAGCAGTAGCCTGATCCTCTGGTGCCGATCAGCACATCCAGGAAATCTCGTAAAAGAGATCTGTCAAACGCTCATGGCGCGAAAACGCAACAAAACGAAGCCTCTATACGCGATCGTACGTCTCTGGAATCACGCCCTGTTCAGTCCTCATCCATGACAAGCTCAAGCTGACGCAACTCTAGCCGTAGCTCTCTCTGCCCGTGTAATCGTGGCAGCAAAATCATAAGCAGTACCGATGAGGATAGATCATAGGAATGAATATAATACTGTGCAAGGAAATTTACATCCTAAGGTTTCTTAAGCGGAGTAGCGTATCGTAAATATGCCGCGGAACATACGTACGGTATGTCACTCTACTCAAGCTACCTACTCCATCAACCAAGAGTCATCCTACGCGACGAAAGTTCGGGTATAATACCCCCTCGACTAAGTCTAAGTTCCGTAAAGTCAAGCCTATGTTCCGTATATATAAACTCTCTAGGCTCCACATAGTCAAACTTAGACTTGAACCAAGGTTAACCTAGCGCTCTGATACCAACTTTGTCACGAACCGAAATAGCCCGTGACTGGCACTTGAATCATATGTAGTCTATAGGATCCCATCTAATTCAAGTAAGCCAAAGCCCAGAAATCTAAAAGCATTTTTAAGTAATAAATAAAGGAAATAGTTTTAAGACCTGAAGAAAACAAGTTTTTAAAATAAGGGTTTTAAAATAGGTAAGCCGAATATGCATTTTAAATCCTCCATATCTTTTCTAAAAATTTCGGCAGAGTTTCCTCTGTAAATACTGGCCCCGAACGGGGTACAACATGAATAATATATATATGCACATAAAAGGCATCCCTAAGAGGGACCTAGCTCTTCGTCAATCGACGGTCACAACCATGCAAGCAATATAATATACAAAGCCAAAGGGCGAGGATCAAAACTCAAAAGAAACTCAAAATCAACATGAAAACCATAATACTACAACGCGTGACTCTAAGGTCGAAATAATACATAACTGGTTTTCTAAGTCTGAAACAATATACAAGTTTTGGTTGATGGAATTTCTAGATACAACTGAATAAAATAATACAAGGGTGGTCACGATGCGAGTGAACCCACCTACCAATGCAAGTCACTAGTAAGGAAAGCAGTGTGTCAGAAAAGCCGCAATGAAACCTGTACGGGAAAACCAGCAAGAAACTGTGGCACAACGGGGAGGGGGGTGTTGCCAACTCATGAATAGAAAACATCACAGAACAGAAATCGTATGTATGACACAATCTTAGGTCAAAACGATCAGATATATATAAACCTCAAATGAATAAGTCTGAAGCATGATAATGTGGTAATGTAACATCTATACATGAGTGTAGTGCCAAGTGCTCGTGCCAGTGCCTCAGGTAATAACATATCATAATATGAGGTATAATCAATGTCGACTATATCATGAAATCTGTAAGTATATGGATATAATCCAACTATGTAATCAATGTCATCATGTATGTGGATCTCGTCCCACTATGTGATCAAAGTCATCAATGTTAATTATATGTATGTGGATATCGTCCACGTGTCACCTAATGACAAAAACATCATGCATGTAAATATCATAAAGCATATGCATGGAAATATGAGGATGTAAATCATCATGTGTCGCTCGGGACATATCAAAATCATGGAACCTGAGTGTCAAGCATCGACACTCGAAAACATCATGAAACCAGTGTCTAGCATCGGCACGTAAATCCTCATATACATAGAGCTCCATCAATTCGGATCGGCCCGTCTCATCTCTCAACTCCGGTCGGTGTCCCCCAGATATCCGCCGAGCTCAAAACAATCACCGGTAGGTAGTACTCCCCTGCCAGGCTCACCGTCTAACATATTGGAGTCTTCTTGCCCCGGGGTACCTCACCGGGTCCACCATGTACACGCAGACGGTGCCTACCGCTCCTAGAATCGGGTTTCACATGCCACTCTCAGAACCGAGAAAACACATAGTGGACGCACTGAAATATCATATCAAGGGTAACCGGGTTTTTCAAACAATACATACATTCTATTAAAATACCCATGGTTCCCAAATCCAGAAATATCATGGAAACAACATATCTCAATGCGTATAATCAGAAAGCATGATGTATACGACATATAAGAGAATGTAAGCATATCACTATATCATGCGACATGGAATAGTAATATGCACATATTTAGGGAAGACCGCTTCTTTAAAATGAATCAATTTTAGAAAGTATCTTGCGGTTTCCAAATCTCCAAATCAAGCGAGAAATCATCTATGTATGTGCAAATGTATAGGTGTACAAGCATGGGTGTATAATATGTAAGTACACGAAAATGAATGTACAATAGGTATGTGCACAAGTATGAGTGTATAATATGTAAGTACACGAGTATGAATGTACGGTATGAGTGCACAATATGTAGGTGCGCAAGTATGAAGATATCAATATATGTGTGCACTGGTATGAATACAATGTGCATGTGCGCAAGTACGAAGATATCAATATATGTGTGCACTGGTATGAATATACAGTGTGCTTGTGTGCAAGTATGAAGATATCAATATATATTTGTGCACTGGTATGAATATACAGTGTGCATGTGTGCAAGTATGAAGATATCAATATATATGTGTGCACTGGTATGAATATACAGTGTGTATGTGCACAAATATGAAGATATCAATATATGTGTGTGCACAAGTATGCCATCTAAGGGGTCATATCCTGAATGCAACAGTACTATAGTGTAGTGACAGGGCAATTATCGATGATGAAGTGTATGAGCCGGCAAGCAGGTGTACGTGGAACATACGCATCATCGATAATGGTGCTGGTGTCCTAACAGCATGGTTTTGATATAACAATAAACATATTTATCATGCAATGCGATGCAAACAGTAAGTATATGCAGCAAATAAATAATAAACACAACAGTGTAGAAGCTACATCAATGCATCTATATCATACTGTCTTGCCATTTGAAAGAAGACGAATCGGGGTTTTTAGGATAATAAGGGCTATGGTGTTTTAAAGAAATGATGCGTGTTTTGAAATATCCGTAGAATCCATTTACCTGTCTTTAAAATATTCCCGATCCGTTAGTTTTTGAAATAGGTATGACATCAACCTAGCATGACATCTACTAGCAAAACTACAGCTCTAACTAACAAGTCAGTCAGGAGGGGTATGGAAACCACCTAAATCTGAGTCGATATATATATATATAAAAGTATAATAGTCGGTGATCCCGCCTCAAAAGTACCGCGTACGATACAATATCATATGACATCCTCGAGTCATGAGGGCGGATCTATCATCAATATAAAGCTCGTGCGGTAAATCATCGTACGGCATCCCAAAAGCAGGGTACGGGTCAATACCACATTCAACTCAACAATTATCTGGTATCCTTATCATCATATCTCATGATCTGGCGTACTGATCTAAGTCTAGTACAAGTCGATACCGTCTATATAAATATAAATGCATGTGTGGAACACACGTCCAAAGGCCTGCTAAAATCACACGTCGTTTCCCAAATACGAATTACTATATATATCACCGATCTCATGGTACTATGCCCAATCTCAATCGACTTATTTCCAAACATCATACACTATCCTTATCATTTAGGTATATGTGTAGCAATAAGCATGTGTGTGCGTGTGAGCGTAAACCTATTCTAGGGTTCGCAACTAGGAACTATATTAGTTTACTTCTGCGCCCTAATCTAACTTAGTACACCTAATCTCATCTCAAATATCCACGACACACTATAAGCTATCATAAATAGTATATATATATACTATACTAAACATCGAACTGCGGGGGTGGTATACGCCATCCACCTGACTTCCCCCATAGATATAATCTACTCACCTGCTTCTTGTGTGTTGATGTCGCCTTCATCTTCTTCATCGTATGAAACCCACGTGAAGGTACCTAAATAGATAACACAATCAGAATGCGTATTAAAATCACATCGGGAATACCAAAACATCATGCTAAGGCCTATAGGTTAGAACTTATAGACTACGCTTTCAAAACCATCAAACAACCCTCGATCTCGTCGTACAAACGTCAAGTGATCGAGGTAAAACACAATACGCAAATCTAGAATTTAAAATACGAGAAACGAAACACGAATCTAAAACAGCAACTACAGAAAAGGGTCCCAGATTTCACCCTAGGTCAAATTGGATAAATTTGCATATGCCAGGGGTCTACTTTACAGATTAGGGAACCACAGAACAAACACGAATGAAATAGGACCAGGTCTGGCCGCAATTTGCAGCCAGACAGAATAAATCTGCGACCAAGTTGGGGAGATAGGGGCTATGGTTTTGGTGGTAGTTTCCTGGGTGCCTGCATGTATCACTGTCACGACCCGAAGTACGGAACATGACCGGCACTTAAACTACGAACGTCTCGAGGCGTACGTAATCTAAGTAAACCGAAAACCCAGAAATCCAAACCAAGAAAAGATGTAGAGTGCAGGAAAAACCAACTTAAAGCAAGAAGTTTCAATAGCATAAGCCGAATTATGCGGTTTTTTTCAAAACATTAAAAATTTCTTGAAAATTTCGGCAGAGTCTCCATTGTAAATACTGGCTCCCAAACGGGATATAACATGAATAGTATACGAAATCAATAAAAGGCATCCCCAAGCGGGAGCTAGCTCTTCGTCAATCGACGGTCACAACCACACAAGCAATACAATATACAACGCCTACGGCGAGGATCAAAAACTCAAAGGAAACTCAAAACCACAAGAAATCCGCAGAAATATACGCGCGGCTCTAAGGTCGAAAGAATAACATCACTGGTCTCTATCTCAAAAATAAATACATGTTTGGTTGATGGAACTTCTAGATACAACAGAATAATAATATACAAGATATATAATGGGGGTACGATACTAGTAAACCCACCTACGAGCAAATCACCCGAAAGAAACAGTGCCAGCAAAGCCGTAATGAACCTGTACGGCAACACCTGCAAGAAACTGGGCACAACGGGGGTGAGTAGCCAACTCGTGAATAGAATACATCTACGAACAGGAATCGCATCTATGACGCAATCCTAGGTCATACGATTAATATATAACCTCAAATATATGAATAACATGCAGCCTATAACAATGGCTAGGGTAATGTCTAACCCGAGTGTGATCTCATGTGCCCTTGTCAGTGGCTCAGGTAGCAATATATCATATGAATGATGTATGAATGCATGAAAACAGAATACATGTAAATGAAGAAACTGTTTTCATAAATTAGTGAGATTTCCTTTGTATTTTTAAAATGAGGTATCATAACTGAAATCAGCATCAACAGTGTCTAGCATCGACACAAAACATAAATCTCAATGTCTCAAAACCTCAGGCTCCGGCTATCCGGACTGGCCTGTATCATCAAATCTCAGTACCTCAATATCTCGAAATCTCAATATCTCAATCTCAATATCTAGGGCACCGTCAGTCCAGACCGGCCCCTACCATCCATCTCAAGACCACGACGGTATCCTCGGGATATCCAACGCGTCGGGTAAAATCACCGGTAGGTAGTCTCCCCCTGCCAGGCTCATCGTCATCACCACGAGCTTCTTGCCCCGGGTTACCTTACCGGGCCCACCATGTACCCAAAACGGTTCATCCAACTCTTCGAATCGGGTCTCGAAATCCATCGGCAAACTCATGGTGGACTACTCATACATCATGGGAAAACCGCATTTTTATTTAAAAAGAGAGAAGCAGTTTATATATGTTTTGAGGTTTTCCTCCAAATCCAGAAAATATCATGGAAATCGAATCGTCAATAGCATGTAAAACCATGAATATAAGCATGAGAATGAATAATAGTATGCATGAAGCGACAAGTAATAACTACAATATCTAAGCTGGCATATAAGGTATGTACACTAATATTATGTCAAACTACTGGCTATCAAGCTAAGTTAAGCAATAATATTTTCTAAGGTGTACGTGACATGGCAATTACCGATGAAGATGTGTGTGAGCTGGCAAGTAGGTGTATGTGGTACATACGCATCATCGGTAATGGTGCTGGTGTCCTAACAGCATAATGTCAACAATGCAATATAAAATAACAATGTAAATATGCGATGCGGAGCGAACAGTAATAATGCGCGGGAGCTAAATACTAAACACAACGATAACTAATCTGCATTACCCTAATATAAATCCTATAAATGGTGCCTTTTGAAATAACACGAATCATGGGGTTTTGAAAATAGGGGCTACGGTGTTTTTATCGAAAGATACGTCTTTTGAAATATCCGTAGGATCCCTTGGGCTGTCTTTTAAAATACCCACGATTCGTTAGTTTTTGAAATAGGTAAGAATCGAATCTAATCTAATCAACTAAACTAAACTAAAGGACTAAGTTAACAAGCTGGGCTGCAGGTAAGGAAACCGCCTAATATCTGAGTCGATACATATACATACCTGTATATATATATATTAGTCGGTGATCCCGCCTCAATAATATCATATCCGATACCATATCTATAACCAGACATCCCAAGTCAAGAGTGCGGATCAATCATCAAAATATAGCTCGTACGTAAATCCGTCGTACGGCATCCCCAAATCTGGGTACGGGTCAATATCATATTCCTCACACTATTCCTCTGGTATCCTCTTTATCCAAGATCATAGTCTAGGGTACTGACCTATGTCTAGTACAATACTAATATCCTCAATATACTCATGATCTGACTACTGATCGACAATCTCGTACAAATCGATATCGTCAGCATATATCATCATCGAGGGGTATACATCGCCCGATACGGCCTAATATCAATATCCTAGCATATCAAGCCTCATATCACGATCACATGTCGACCATTTTATTTATAACACTATTCACCCGTATCGCCGCCCCAAGATCCGCTATAACACCAGGACGTACCTCAAGTACGAATCCTGCCATATCACCGATATCACAACCACAAAACAAATCTCATCGACTGAGCTCAATCCTAAGTATCATCCTCAAATCCGTATGTGAACACATAGTCCCATACCCATGTGAACACATAACTATAAAGAATCCCATGAGCACATATAAAAAGGAATGTATGCAAGTATGTATGTGTGTATGTGTAGTGTAACCCTACCCTAAGGTTCGCAACACCAAAATAATCCAACACACCAATATCCATCCTAAACATCGTTATTAATCCCAAATAACATACAATAATTGTTGGTGTGTATACGCATCCGTATACACCACCACGGACTGCGGGGGGGCTATACACCATCTACCCGACTTCTCCCCGTAGATATAAATCTACTCACCTGGTCCTCGCTCGCCGGTGCCGACGTCGCCACGCGCTTGCTTGTCGTCTCGAAGTCCACATGGGGGTACCTACATATCACAACGCATCGTATCGTATTAAAATCCGACTCATGACCAAAACGACACACGAATCCCACATAAGTCAAAACCTATGGTTGCTCTCACAAATCAACCCAAAAACCCTCGACGTCGGCGTACAAACGCCAAACCATCGAGAAAAACTCAAACGTATCAATCATGGTTTCACAACACCTTAATTATATATATAAAATAGGGTTAAAATCACCAAAACTTCAAATTCGCTTTAAAGCTATTTTTCCGAAAACCTAATAAGCAAAATTAACCGCTTTAATACAACATCTTGATGTTTAAATGAATCTAGCGTCCACAATATTGGCTAAATATCACAACAAAGTCATATAAACCATTCCTATAATTTATTCGCATCAATTTCCATAATTTCCAAAATTCTAGTTTACAATATACCCAAATTTTAACAATTTTATAGCAAAAATGTACAAACTACAATCTAGCTTGGATTTTCATGAATTAAAGTATTAAACTACACTTTAAAATGTTAATAATGCCATGAATACCCTAATTAGATTTTTAAACCCAATTATTTAACCAATTTTAAAAACCTAGTTTGCAATATTCTGCAATTTAGACAATTTAAAAGTAGCAATTAGCAAGATGCAACAAGATTAAGTTTTACATAACAATAACATATTAATCTACTCATTAAGACCACAATCTAATGATAACAAACCTAATAAAAATTTAAACCCTTTTCTAGAATTTTCTAAACTAGCAATCACAACCAAATTAACACTTGAATAAATTAGATTAACATAGTCAAACCAACAATTTAGCCTTTAGGTTAAGAATTTACTCAAAAAAAAAAAATCAAGAGATCAAGAATGAAAACCAAGCCTCCAAAATGCTTCTTTTTCTTCAAGATCCATGCTAGCATGGACAAGAAATAATGGGTAGGTCTTGGAATTGGAATTAGCTTTGAATTTCTATGGTTTTTTAAGCATTTTTGTGGATTTTTGATGCAAAAATTGAGTTGGATTTGGGGGAGGGCTGCTGCTGAAATGAGAGTAAGAGGAGTGAGAGAGTGATGTATGTGAAATGCTAAGTCAAAGAAAATCCAAGTCAACCCAACCCATACATCTTTCTTCTTCTCATTTTCTTTTTATTTCATTTTATAAGTAATGAAAAGTTAGGTGATTGGAGAGAGAAAGAAGTAGAGGGCTGTCAAAAAGGGCCGGCCACATGGTGGGGAGAAGAGAGAGGGTGTGTGTGTGAGGCAAAGAACACCAAACACCAATTCAATATGCACCAAAACCCTTTTATTTTCACAAAATAAGTCTTTTTCTATCATATTTTCTAAAACCGTTTTCGCAAACCATTTTATTTCAAAATCCACATGATAAAAATTTGTTTAAAGTTTTATGATGCACAAAATTTGTTTCAACTCATTCCAATTTGTAATTTTCCCTAATTAAATATATTAGTGACGGCTTAAAATAATATTAAAATAATTAATTTCGGAAAATTTTCAGAAAATTTGAAATTTCAACGGTGGCTCAATAAACACCAAATACTAGCAATTACATAGCTAGAATATGTATATTTAATTTTATAATAAAAATATTTGCATTTTGACTTTTTACCGAAAACCCCCCTTATTTTACCGTTTTTTCGAAATTTCACCGAAACAATTTTCAAAACGTTACAATCACTGTCCAAGCAAAATAATTTTCAGAGTCTTCTAATGATAGCAGATTTCAATCAACTCTCACAGATTACAGAATTCTTCCGATATTGGTTTCTAAATCCGTATTCCGGGTTTCTAATCTCTGGTTTGGGTCTTTGTTCTAGCACTAGGGGGTTTGTATGGCCTCTATTGACCTTAATTATCCATCACCGCTCTCAATTCCCATCAACCCTAACTAGGTTTTTCCTAAGTCCACAAAACCACACGATATCGGTTCAAATCTAACATGGGGGTAAAAGTAATGCAAGTATTAAGCTAATGGTTCAGAAATTACCTCCTTTGGCAACTCAAGAATTTTCTTGAGTTGCTCAAAGTCCTCAAAATCTTCTCTTTCTTGGTCCATTGTGCTACTCTTGAGCTTGTGCATCTATTTAATGAAATGGGATTTGGGTTTTGAGTTTGTTTCCATGGTGTTTTGGAGGATTTTGTGAAGAGTGAGAGCAAGAGTGCAGCAGCAGCAGCAACATGAGGGGGAGGGAGAGAAATGAGTTAAGGCAATGAAGAGGAATGGCCAAGACTTGGGTCAAAGTAAACCCTCACCTTCTCTCTCTCACCCATACCTATATATTTTATTCCCTTTTCTTTTTCTTTTCTAATTCCCTTCTCACATCAATAGTAACCCTAAAATAACAAGCCATGCACCCAAAACATGTAGGAAAATGCAACAAGTGTAGAAAAAAAAATGGTGCATGTTTTGCACAAAACAAGTTTAAACGCGATTACCGATTTTTAATCGCGATCAGCACTAAATTATTGTCAAACTAATCATAAAAACTTAAAATTTGCATAATTCACATAAAACACGCTCTTTTAGTAATTTCTATAATTTTCTAAATTTTTTTCCCATTTATCGGCATTTAATTATACCGAAATATTAAAATATTCATTAAAATTAATATTAAATTATAAAAATTCCCAAAAATAATATTTTATTTTTATGAAATGTTACACCTTTCTCCGATAGCCAGTGGGTTAGCCCCATTCATGTTGTCCCAAAGAAATCGGGCATAACGGTCATAACCAATGAGGAGAATGAGTTAATACCTACTCGCACCCAAACGGGGTGGCGAGTTTGCATCGACTATAGAAATCTCAACGCCGCGACAAGGAAAGACCACATTCTTTTACCTTTTATTGACCAAATGCTAGAATGATTGGCTGGGCACGAATTTTACTGCTTTTTGGATGGCTATTCCAGCTATAATCAAGTCCCCATCGCCGAAAAGGATCAAGACGAGACCACATTTACTTGTCCTTTCGGTATATTCGCTTACCGTCGCATGCCCTTTGGGTTATGCAATGCACTCGCTACTTTTCAACGGTGTATGATGGGGATCTTTTCTGACATGGTGTAGAAATTTTTGGAGATTTTTATGGATGATTTCTCCATTTATGGCGACTCCTTCGATGAGTGTTTGCTACACTTAGACGCAGTTCTTACCCGCTGTAGGGATAAGAACATCACTTTGAATTGGGAGAAGTGCCACTTTATGGTACGAGAGGGTATTATCTTAGGACATGTCATCTCGCAAAATGGCATAGAAGTCGATAAAGCCAAGATTGATGTCGTTTCCAATCTTCCTCCTCCAAAATGTGTCAAAAACATCCGAGCCTTCCTTGGCCATGCGAGTTTTTATAGACGGTTCATCAAGGATTTTAGCAAGATAGCTAGACCCTTAACTTTTTTATTGGCCAAGAACACAACATTTGATTTTGACTCAACATGCATGAAAGCGTTCGAGTCGTTGAAACACTCACTCATTTCTGCGCCCATTCTTTCATCTCCCGACTAGACGCATCCATTTGAAATTATGTGTGATGCATCTGATTTTGCCATTGGTGCTGTTCTTGGAAAGCACATTAATAAGATGTCGCACGTAATTTATTACGCTAGCCAAACATTAAATGAGGCCCAATTGAAATACACAACAACAGAAAAAAAATTTTAGCCGTTGTGTTTGCACTCGAAAAATTCAGGCCCTATTTAATCGGCTCTCCAGTGATTGTTTACACGGACCACACAGCTCTTCGCCATCTTTTTGCGAAGAAGGATGGTAAATCTAGGCTAATACGTTAGATCCTCTTACTACAAGAGTTTGACCTTATTATAAGGGACAAAAGAGGATGTGAAAACGTAGTTGCCGACCACTTTTCATGTCATCCTTCTTTGCCCACACTTGACATTCCTATTAAAGATGTTTTTCCCGAAGAGCAACTCTTAACCGTGTCATGCGAACCTTGGTTCGTTGATATAGTAAACTATTTGGCCATCGGACTGATACCTAAAGATTGGTCAAAACAGGACAAACTCCGATTCCTGTCCCAAGTAAAACATTTTTACTGGGATGAACCGTAACTCATTAAATACTGTTCCGACCAAATCATTTGTCGGTGTGTCCCCGAAAACGAGTTTAAGAGTGTGTTGTCTTTTTGCCACGATCAAGCCTGTGGTGGGCATTTTGGCCCTAAAAAACAGCAGAAAAAATCTTGCAGTGTGGCTTTTACTGGCCACGACTTTTTGAAGATGCATACGAATACTGCAAGACATGCTCCTAGTGCCAACACTTGGGCCAGCTATCGCGGAGAAATGAAAAGCCACTCCAACCAATTTTGGTTGTTGATATTTTTGATGTTTGGGGAATAGACTTCATAGGACCATTTCCTAATTCCTTTGGGAATATGTATATTCTATTGGCTGTTGACTTTGTGTCAAAATGGGTCGAGGCTGTGCCCAGCCGAACGAATGACAACAGGGTTGTTGTTCGGTTTCTTAAAGAAAATATCTTTTCTTGGTTTGGGCATCCTCGAGCGATTATAAGTGATAATGGGTCTCACTTCTGTAATAGGACTTTTGAGTCCTTAATGCGCAAATACTCCATTACTCACAAATTGTCAACATTTTATCATCCCCAAACTTGTGGGCAAGCCGAGCTTTCAAATCAGCAGATTAAACAAATTTCGGAGAAAACGGTTTCTAAGAACCGTAAAGATTGGTCACACAAACTGATTGATGCACTATGGGCATTCCGTACTGCTTACAAAACCGATCTTGGCATGTCTCAATACCGGCTTTTTTATGGGAAGGCTTGCCACCTCCCTGTTGAAATTGAGCACAAGGCATTTTGGGCAACTAAAGAGTTGAACTTATCCATGGGAGATGCGGGCAGCAATAGACGGCTGCAATTGAATGAACTAGATGAGCTGCAGGATGAGACCTATGAAAATGTGGTAATTGTTAAAAACCGAACGAAGGTGTTCCATGACAAACACCTTCTGCGCAAGATTTTCAAACCTGGTCAGCAGGTTTTGCTTTATGACACTCGGTTACACTTCCACCCTGGCAAGCTCAAATCTAGGTGGAAAGGGCCATTTTTGGTACGCACCGTATATCCGGACGGTGCGGTAGACCTAGAAAACCCGCAGGACGGTACAATGTTTAAGGTGAACGGACATCAACATAAACCGTTCCTCACTGCGGACCCGTCGGAGGAGCTCCTGTTTTTGCAGGAGCCGATTTATACTAATTGATCTTCTTCCATTTACCCCCAAATTTTCGATCATCTAGCCAAAACATTGTTTCAAACAAGTTTGGGGGTATGTATGATTTGTTATTTAAAAATACAAAATAACATAAAAAAATAAAAAAATGTGAAAATATAAATAAATATTTTTGGGTATTTTTTTAAATAATAATTTCCACTTTTTAGAGGGTTTATTTGCAAATATCCATCATTTCCCCCTATATATACAGGCCCCCGACCCTCTGTTTCTCAACCCTAAAAAACAAATCCTCTCAGAAACCGTAGCCGCCGCCGCTCTTCCTGCAGAGAGATCTCGTCGTGCCGCCGCGGAACCGCCGCCAGACATACGCTCCCGCCACTGATCCGCCGCGCCTCCTGGTCTTCACCCCAGAATTTTTCAGGGGAGGTTCGTTCTCTGAAAACCCTCTGTCTTTAATTTTTTTTAGATATGTAGCTACCGATGGCACACAGTATGCAACTTGAACGAGACTTTTCGCAAATTTTTTCACATGATAAATTCCAGATCTTAGATTTTTAATGCAATGTAATCGTCAAAGAGTGCATCAATAAAGAAGTAAGTTTTTTTATCTTGCCCTAGTTAATTTCTTTTCTGCCTTAGTTATAAATTTCTTTTCTGCCCAAGTTATAAATTTTATTTATCTGCCGTAGTTGTTAATTTTATTTATCTGCCGTAGTTGTTAAATTAAAATCACAAAAATGAACTCTTAGATCGTAAAATAAAAACACCATTTTTTTGGATTAACTCGTTAGAACACAAAGATAAGAAATCCATCTCCCTGGACCGACCCGTACTCAACCTGCTAGCTACCAAGCGACGCCGTTCTTGATTGCGGTTAATAATACTTTGATTCATCTTTTAAAAGCAAAAGCGCATATAAAATCACAAACAATCAAATGGCGCCGTTGCCGTGCAAAATAGAAATTTTTTTGAAAGTGTTTTAGATTTTTGGTGTGTTAATTGCTTTGCATATTTAAAACGGACTTTTAAGGGGCTATAACACCAATCAAGATTGGGTGGGGATTTCATTACCCTTCCTAGGACCCCAGAAATCACAAAAAACATTTGCATCAACCTTCGAGTTAATAAAAAAATATTAGACTCGGCCAACTAAGGATTGTCGTGCTCATTAGGACAAAGGAAAGGTTGTAGGCATCAGTCATTATCTAAACCTGAGTTTGTGGTGCCTAGGCTAGACAAGTAGGAAAGGTAATTTTAAAAGGCCCGTCTCACGGTGATTCGTGAGCAGATCCCTCCTTTCTTTACTTGTGCTTACCTGGCCACAATTGGCGGTGAAGAGACGATTTGAGGATCTCACAACTTGCCCTTTGGAACAATTAGGAGCAGTCTAGTTGACTTAGGAGTGCCTAGCTCTAGGCTTGATTGTGCATATATAAATTGTGATTGTGCCGTAGTTCCATACAATTTTTTTCAAAACTATTTCTAAAAAAACACTTTCACAAAATTCCAAAACTCCAAAAACAAACAATTTTTTTAAAAAAATAAATAAAAAAAATTTAAAATTTTTTTAAAAAAAAAATCATAACATTCTTTTTCTTTTTTTTTTCTCACATCATGGGTACCCCACCTCCCAAAACTCTTGCCGAACTTTGGTACCCTCAACCAAACATTGTTTCCTACGCGCATTGTTTTGGTCGAATTACGGACAACCCTTCCATGCCCAAAATTTCTTTAAAAGATCGAATTGAAGCATCTTGGAGAAACAGTTAGACTCCGCAATCCACTTTGTATCAACCGTTTCAACCTTCACCACCTTTTTACGTTGATACTCCTTTTTCGAGTCCTGTTGTAACCCCGAAACCCATCTATTGCTGAACATATTGAACAACCTCGTAACCAATCTTTCACTCCTTTCAACACTTCCAGTTCTTGAGATCAACAAGTCAATTCACCTTTTTATCCAAATGTTGATTCTACTCCTGTCCAATCATTCAATTCCTACAGGTCCTACCCAACTTTCGCACCTTCCCTAAACATTGCTTCTACACAGCCATTTGGGAGTTTCCAAAATCCAAACAATTTTGAATCATTTACTGAAACCCCTTCACAACCATCTCTAGTCTAGAACAGTCGTTGGAAGCTTATATTGTAGCGACAAACTAACAGATGAGGAATTTGAATGCGTCCATTACAGCACTTAATTCATCAAGACAACCTAGTGCCGGTAGCTAGTTTCCAACTAGCTCCAAATTTTCCAATATATAATAAGGGCGTTGGACAGAGTGAGAATTTGAGTGATGAAAGTGAGCTGTATACACTTCCAAATCAGACCTGCCCATCCCCAATTGAATCCCACAACTCCGATTTTCAATCAAGTGTCCCAAATGATTCACCAGTTAAAGATAAAACGTGTAATGAGTTGTCTGACTTTGTAGTGTTTGTTTACCTGATTGTGAAGAGCCCTTTTCGAGTGAAACAATCACCAATCCTTTTGATATCTACACCTCCACTCTAGAACCTGAATTGATTGATATCCATACTTTTGATGAGGTGTCTAAAAAAATTTATTTTCACTTGATCAAGGATATTGACGGTGGGAATATTTTAGATGATGAACCCGTAGATCTGACTGAATTTTTCTCTTCAATTCAGCATCCCGAGTAATTAAATATTTCTCCCGAACTCCATATGCGTCTAGAATTTGATGATAATTGAATAGATAAGCTAAATTTTTAGGAGAATATTGAGAAAATTATTGAGGATGAACCAGTGTTGTTTGATGAGTCGGATTTTCCAATTCATCCTGTCCTTTCCACTGACTGTGTACACCCTCCTGAACCTTTAACTGTAATCCTTCCTAAATCACCCCCGTTCATCCTTTCCATCATTCCGACCGTGCAAGAATCCATTACGCTTTCATCTCCAATGTCTGGTTTACCAAGTTCGACGTGCCCATGTTTGCTCACGAATCCTGAGGGATTTGATCTCATTTCTCCGTGGGTTGATAGATTAGAACGATCGCTTTTTACACATCGGTCATTACAAATTTTGCTAATTTATACACTCCATCCCCACGCTCAAGTTCGTATTCCCACTTTCTTTGGTTCTTCTAATCTTCTTTTAATGATACCGAGTGTTGATGAATCACAATCCGATATTCTGAGTTCGATAATTTTAGAAAAACAACTTGATTTAGAATCTTTTGAGAATAAGGTAGATGAGCTTTACGAGTCTCCTACCTCCGTAATTTTTGAAAAATCATGTGTGTTGAATTCTGGCATGACACTTATTGACATTGAAACGTTCAATTGGACCTTCGATGAAAGTTTCGAAGATATTTTCGCCGACGAACTCACATTCCTAAATGACACGGATTTTGTGATCAATCAACCTCCACCTGAAGAAGTCGAACCACCACCATTTCTTTTTCCCTTCCGCCATTCTTCTCATCCACCGAGACCGTATACAGCTTTTATCTCCACACAGTCACGTGTGTTTCTCATTTCTTTTCTCTGCACTCCATTCTTTCACCAACCACACCATTATAACGATAAAATTTTTGAATGGTTGGTGCTAACATTCGGCTTGTGTAAGGCCTTGTATAGCTTGATACTGTGTTTTTCTCTCCCCCTAACTCTAAACTTTAACGTTAAAACAGTGGAAACACTGTTTCACTTAAATTTAGGGGGGGCCTTTTTAGGTATATATATTTTGTTTTCTTTTTCTGTTAATAATTAAAAAAAATTATAAAAAAAATAAACAGGGGAGTGCCGACAATTTTGACACTCTTGGTGTAGCCTGACAGTAAGGACACTGTTAAGTTTAAATTTGGGGGTGTGCTCGGTAAGCTTTCTTCCTTTGCATTCATGTGTATATTTTTGCATTTGCATACTTATTTTAAAACCCATAAAAATTGAAAATTTTGAATTTTTTTTAAAAATTATAAAAATTTAAAAGTTCAATTTTGGCCATACTTGACTTAAGTTCAACATGATGGTTGAATAGTAGGGAAAAATTAGAACCTAAACTTAGTTAATTAAAAACATTAAAAATAACCTTTCTTAAAATTTAACTGTAGAAAAAATATGTACTTGTAGTTTATTTAGAAATAGGCAAATTTTGAGTTCAGTTCTTTGGCTAAGTATAAATAAGGGAAGAGTATTGAATTTTTATTTGAAGTGTAAGTCTGAAAAATAATTCTGAATCTTAAGTCTAAATTCTAAAAATATATAGCCTACAACTTGCACAAACATGAACTTTGAAACTTGGAATAGTAGAGGATACCTTGAAATGCTCATGTCTAAAATCCTTAGTATGAAGGAAAATAAAATTATAAGTGTGAATAAAGAGATATAAAAAAATGAACACTGGTTTTGTAATTACTTAAGGCTGCGTAAAATAAAAAAATATACAGCGAGGGTGCTTTATCACCTAGTGCCTTAGACCAACTGGTTTGGGAGTCACTGCTAAAGCCTTAGGTATTACAAGATGAGCAATTACGCCATAATGTGCAAACACATTTTGTAATCGGTCGTTACTAGCTAAAGAAGTATTAACTGTCGCATGAAAGATGTGTGAGCAATTTCATCTAAAAATTCACCAACTAAAAGTACTTTGGATGATGGACAAGAGTATAAGAGCTTGAATTGAATTTCCAAAGTGTAGGGGTGACACATACACACACGTAGGGGTATATGATTGGGGTTTAGATGAGAGATTGGAATGAAAGATAGGGCTTATACCTTCACTAGAGATGATAGAAATTCCTAAGTTGAGATGGAACCTTAGAAGAAAAATTCAAAAGATGCTGAAAGCTTAATAAATTTACAGAACATATACGATCTTATGTTAAATGATAAGTGAGTGTGAAAAATATGGGTTGATGATTTCTCCGTTGAAGATAATAGAATTTCTTGCTAAAATACTGAATTGAAGAATGAAAGTCAATAGGCCAAATTGATAGGATTTTGTGGGTAGTATCCGCGGAAAACCCACAGGAGACAACACTCTTCCTACTAGGGATACCTAGAGGTTTAACGGCTTGTTGCACGAGCTCATTGCAATCGCGTTTCCCTGTGAAAGTGAGGTTAGGATTTTGTTGAGAATAAAAATAGGTTTGCTCGGGACGAGCAAAAGATAAGTTTGGGGGTATTTGTTCATATCAGAATTTTGCATTATTATATTCTCCATTCTTAATCATATTGCAAATAAATAGGTGCTTTTGATCCATGTCTGCTAAATAGTTGCAGGTTACAGGTTCTCAGAACAAATACGGTGAAAATGGTGAAAAGACACTATAAATGTGAGACTACGACCAATAAATAGATGAATCTGTATGATGTCGCCTACTGTTTAAGGGACAAATGAAGATCAATGAATAGTTCGATTGCACAACGTATGTGGGCAGCACAAGATTCAATACTTCAACACGAAGCTAACAGTAAAACTCCACAACATTCTGCACTGTGAAAATCTAGAAGAAAATAAAAGATATTCTGAGAAACCAAGTGAAGAAACCAGATATAAATTGCAACATGAAGCATCCCTAAAGAAATGAGCCCAATAGCCCATCAAACGGCCGCGCAACCGCGGCCAAACAAGGCTTTTGGCCGTGGATCCGCGGCCGTGCAATGCACGTGTCGATGGATAAGACGGAGAGCAAAAGGCCAATAATTCTAGTGCCTCTTTTGGGTGCCTCCTTTTGGGTGCCTCTTTAGAGATGCCTCTTTTAAATTCCAGATCATAGATTTTCAATGCAATGTAATCGTCAAAGAGTGTATCAATAAAGAAGTAAGTTTTTTATCTTGCCTTAGTTAATTTCTTTTCTGCCCTAGTTATAAATTTCTTTTCTGCCCTAATTATAAATTTTATTTATCTGCCGTAGTTGTTAATTTTATTTATCTGCCATAGTTGTTAAATTAAAATCACAAAAATGAACTCTTAAATCTTAAAATAAAAACACCATTTTTTTGGATCAACTTATTATAACACAAAGATTGGGAATCCATCTCCCTGTGGACCGACCCGTACTCAACCGGCTAGCTACCAAGCGACCCCATTCTTGATTGCGGTTAATAATTCTTTGATTTATCCTTTAAAAGCGAAAGTACATATAAAATCATAAACAATCAAATGGCACTGTTGCCGTGGATATATATTGTGTGCCATCGGTAGCTACAGATCTAAAAAAAATTAAAGACAGAGAGGAATTTATTGATGCACTCTTTGACGATTACATTGCATTGAACGAGACATGGGGATGCCATTATTATTATGTTGTATTTATGGTTTTGGATCAAAATATACAAAAGAGGTGCTGTCCAAATTTTCAAAAGACGGAACATGTTTTCAAACTAGTAAATTTCACTTGCGTTATTCATGTTCCTTTTCTATGCATTTAAGAAAACTTGATTTCATTATACCTTTATTTTAAAACTTTACCTCCTTTATTTTCTTAAAAAGGTTTAGATTTCTGGGTTTCAGCTTACTTGAATTACGTTACGCCTTTAGGCGTTGCGTGATTTAAGTTCTGGTCATGAGCTAATATTTCGGGTCGTGACAAAGTTGGTATCAAAGCGTTAGGTTTAACCTTGGTTCGAGTCTATGTTTGACTATGCGGAGTCTATGGAGGGTATGTATTTCGGACCCTAGGCTTGACCTTTTGGAACTTAGACTTGAACATGGGGTATTAGACTCGAACTTTCTTTTCATAGGCTGACCCTGATTGATGGAGTAGGTAGCTTGGGTAGAGTAACATACCGTACGTATGTTTCGCGGCATATTTATGATACGGTACTCCACTTAAGAAATCTTAGGATGTACATATTTTGAGATCTATGATTCTCGTCGTACCATAATTATACATCCATTTGAGATCCTTGATTCTGTTCATTTCCATGATCATACTCTTATTGATGCTGTTTCTTCTTATGATCATGTATCTATTCTGAATTTGTCATTTCCTTTCATGCCCTTGATCTTCTTTATCGATTCACGCTTGAGGTTCCTGTCACCATGGTTTGAGCGCAGATTGAGCTGCTAGTGTTGCTGCCAGGGCAAGCTCGTCTGGTATGAGGGCTGACCATTGTGTTTTCTGGTGACATAGGAACGTATCGAGTTAGTTTACGTGTTGCGACCTCTCGGATGAGGCGAGTGTTTGGTTTTACACCGGATGATCGGGCCATTGTTAGAGCTGCCGGTTATGAGAGGACTGTTGATGTACAACATACCTCCGAGATCGTGATGTCATCTACCATGCAGACAGATGACCCAGCTGTTGTCGAGATTGATAGGATGTCTCCTCCAGACTTTACAAGCTGAGATCGCTGGAGCTTTCAGGCAGAGATACGATAGAGGATAGCTAGTCTACTTTGAGCTGAGAGACGAAGGGTATTCACATGCCGTCTAAGTGAAGTTAAAAGGTTCGAACGAATGTCAGAAACCCATTTTTCCAAGTCTATGTATTCGGGGGAACATGCAAGTAATTCTGTGGACCCTCTAGAAGAATGAAACCCTATCTCGACATGATGACCATGGAACCACTTTTGAACCTTAGGGTTTTCGGCAGTTTAGCGGTGCCATCAGTGATGCATGGGTTTGCCCTTCCACGGCTCGTCCAGAGGACTGTGGTATGTACCAGATATTATTAGACTGTGCTCAGGTGTTGAGCTTTTTGGAAATTATGGGACTTTGATGACTCGATCAAAAAGTTTAACGTCGTCCGGATATCCTGTGATAGGAGACTAGTAGGCTGACCAGTTTCGGATGGAGGTCCTCACCCAGATGCATTGTGACCTGATCGAGAGCGGACGAGTATGGAGTATTCCTCCGATGGTTGAGACGAGTTCCTGAGGATATGTTCGGCTAGATATCTTCTACAGAGCGATGAAGATACCGAGTTCATGATTTCGAGTCCGTGTGAGAGACTCCGGATTGACTGTAGCTGAGGACATAGCAGTACGCAGATAGCATGACATGACGTCAAAAGCGGACGATAATGAAGGCGAGTGGAGCAAGAGGTTCATGCGAGATGCTGACGAGCTATTGCTACTCCCCGTCGAGATTAGAGAGCTGATATGCTTACAGTGGCGTTGGGATATGACCAGTTCCCGAGAAAATGTTGTGCTGAGAACGTAGGTGTCCAGAGAACGAAAGAAGATTATGCAAGAGTACCAGCCTCCGTATAGTTCGTCATAGGTGAGATTGGAAGAGACCCTGAGCAGGTTCCTTCAACGACACTGCTGCGATGAGATTTGCATCGAGGATCAGTTGTGTTATGAGTATTCAGAGGGCCAGAGGCCGACGCCAGTGACGAGCTGCTTTACAAGTGGTCATGATAATCGGTCGAGAGATGACCAGAAGAGCGCAAGAGCGGAATTGTTTCGGTTAGTACACCTGAACAAGCCGACGAGCGGACGGATTGTGTGATTGGTAATCCATAGTGAAATGATGACCCAGAGACAGAGGATGCCAGACCATGAGCAGAAGGCAAGCGGATATTCTTGCTCTGCCAGTTTTAGGCGCACCGATATTTTTTTTCCGACATTATAGGAGGTGTACCTCAATATCATTTGTTTCGATTTGCATTTGTGATCCGAGTATCACGCTTATATCACTTGGATTTGAGTTTTGATGATTGAGTTTCATGATATTGTTTTCGTGCACCATGGCTGCACTTGCTAGGCATTTACATGGGGTGCACTGTATTGCACTTGATATATGTTTTATACGCCATTGTGTTGGGTTGTGATTTGTGCATATCTTTTGCACTTGATATTGATTCTGTGCCTTGGCTGCACAGGTTTATGATTTCCTTGATTTCATACAGTTGATTTGATTTTGTGCGTAGGGTACACACTCGATTTGATTTTTGCACTCGGTATAGCTTATATGTGCTTGTAGTCATTGATATGTGTTTTGTGCACGCAGTTCACATGTTTATGATTTTATACACCTTGGTACACTTGGTGTTGCTATCTACGCATTTGAGTTATTGATTGGTATTTGGTGCATTGGATGCACCAGATTTGTATTTCGTGCACTAGATGCACGAGGTTTGTATTTCGTGCACAAGATGCACTGGATTTCTATTTTGTGCACAGGATGCACTGGGTTTGTATTTCATGCACTAGATGCACTGGATTTGTATTTCGTGCACTGGATGCACTGTATTTGTATTTCGTCCACTAGATGCACCGTGTTTGTATTTCGTGCTCTAGATGCACTGGGTTTGTATTTCGTGCACTGGATGCACCATATTTGTATTTTGTGCACTGGATGCGCCGTATTTGTATTTCGTGCACTCGATGCACCGTATTTGTATTTCGTGCACTGGATATACCAGATTTGTACTTTGTGCACTAGATGCATCGGATTTGTGTTTCGTGCTTGTTGCACTAGATTTTTCATTTCGTGCAATTGTCGCACCAGATTTGTGTTTCGTGCATTTGTTGCACTAGATTTTTCATTTCGTGCAATTGTTGCACCAGATTTATATTTCGTGCATTGGTTGCACTAGATTTACACTCCGTAGCTTGGTTGCACCTGATTTATGTCTTTGAGCATTTGTGTTACCAGATTTATGTTTTTGTGCGCGTTGCACTTGACGTTCGTTTTTCGTGCGCTTTACCGCACTAGGCATTTATATGGACTGACGCGCTTGGGTTAGATTTTGCGCATATTAGGCATTTGATTTTGTATTTTTGTGCGCATCGGATGCACTTGAGTTAGATTTTACTCGTGCATGTTGGATGCACTTAATTTAGATTTCTTTCGTGCATGAAGGATGCACTTGATTTGGATTTTCGCTCATGTTGGCCGCATGATATGGGAGCTGATTTTGTGCACACCGGATGCACTCAATTGGGATTTTCATTCATGCATGTTAGTTGCACCGGATGCACTCTAGATGCACTTAATATTGTTGTCGTGCACACCCGTTGCACTGGACAGATGTTTTCGTGCACACCCGTTGCACTAAGTTTTGCTTTTGTGCATATTATGGCATTTGTATTTGGATTTGATTTCCGTGTGTAGGGTTAGCATAGCACCTTAGAAAGCTTTAGGAAGGCATCACACATGCCATTTTGAAATTTTTGGGGTTTAAACAAACCCTAACCAAGATCTTAACTAGAGAATTAGGGTTCACTATGCATGTAAACAATATAACATCTAAGAGAGAGAGATTACAAGCTTTGTAGTCCGTTCCTTCGCTTCATAAGCTCCGAGTAGTAGTCCCTTCACCGCAATCCATGAACTTCCGGACTCTAGAGAGGCTCCACAAGTCGAATGATCCATGCTTGCTTGAAGTCTTCCTTTTCAAAGATGATCTACCTTGAAGAATTTCAAACACAAGCTCTCACTTCTCTAATCAAGTATTAATGAAGTGAACACCCTAATCTAAGTGGCTAGAATAGATGAGGATGATGAAGTAGGAATTTTGCTCTCTTTTGTTTTCATTTTCGCACTTTAAATCATCACAAGTCAAAAAGCTAGAAAGCTCTTTCAAGGAGGAAGAAGAAGAACAAAGCTTTTGTGATGAATAATGAGTCTTGTTATGGTTACAAAATGACAACCATGAGTTAATAATATCAAGGATTTAACTCATGTAGAGAATGAACTAGAGTTATGGGTTTGGGTTGGGTTAAATAATATCTTCACAAAATATCAAAGGAAAATATCTAAGCTTAAAACAAAATAAAGTTTCTATAAGCTTCATGACAAAGCTAACCCAAATCAAACCCTAACTCGTTTAATCTCCACAAATCATGTTGTATTTGTAACCCTAACTTGTTACAATAATATATATCACACATATATAATATATTTTTTGTAACAAAAGAAAATAATACAATCAACATATATCGCATATATATCAATGTATTACCCGGTGAGAAAATGAATCAATAAAGCGAGATTAAATTAGTTAACGTAATGTAATATACCACATATATAATTATACATTAAATTATCGAATCAACACTTGATCCGACAATCCGGCTATAATACATATAACCGACTAATATAACGTGTACCAATCCATCGAATCAACACTTGATCCGATGACCCGGCAATATCAAATATACCCGGCCGATATCTCATATCGCGAGAATAGAATACGGTATCTTATATCGTAATTCTCGGTCCCGCACATTTCGAATATGTGCCCCTACTCCGTTTTGCCTGAGCTAGGAAAGCTCTGTGTAGGACTCTAAAGAATCGTCAATACGCCGACAGTAGGTGATGATCATATCAAACACCCACAAGCTGCAAGTGGTCAGCTAAACGTACAGCCATCCAGGTATTGAGTGATCAGAAAATCAACAAGCAAGCCTGTACATTCTCCTGTGAATCCAATTAGTAAACACTACTGTACTGTCCGATCTCTTCGTCTGATTTGTTGCATATCTAGTCTAGTGGTGGTAAACATCAGACCCTAGTAACCGATAAGTCGTGTCGATGTAAGGCTCATAACGGGTCGAGAAACTACTGATAACACTTACTAGTAAATCTCTATATCAGCCCTGCCCAGGGACTTCCAGTTATAGCCAATCGAACACAGCACAACATCAACTCCCTATACCGGGAGAGACGAAACACCTCCTATCACTCATTGCCTCCATGTGATTCGGGATTGTACCCAAAAACCACCGTTTTGCATGCCCTCTTAGACGTGGTAAGGTGGAAATCAAAGCACAGTGGGAATCACACAAGACTCTATGACGATCTCGGGTCTACAGACTAACCTGTACCTGTGTCACCGGAGACCTGCTATCTGACGATAGATATAATACCATCTAGGAGTTCTCGGCGAGTCCGTTCAATGTACCCAATCTCCACTGAGCACCCGTACACCATCTTTGATGTCCAACTCCAATGGATATGGGATCATCCATCGCCCATCATATGGGTCAAGATGCGTGTACGCTAGTCTACTCTGGAGTATCGATGCCCTGTCTCGATACACCCTCGACTAGGAACAGTTATAGGATGTACTCGTTGACTACCCTGGCCCTACTAGTATGATCTCATCATAGTCCTAGTAATTGAGTACATATCTTAGGGGCTTTATCAACACGTGATCACAAAACAGTATTCGTTAACATGTTAATATAAAGTGAAACCAGATAGCATACTATCATATCGAGCAAGAAAGTCCTCTCTATATATATCCAAGCATCCGATATAATATAAATCACATGTACAACAATTGCCTCTAAGGCATACATATAGCTAACAATCTTCCACTAGCACTAAGGCCAGCTGTTGTAGTATCTCATACCCAACATCCCGAAGAGTCTCTCAAATTGTATCTGAGGAATGGCCTTTGTGAGTGGATCCACAATGTTGTCCTTCGTATCAACTCTCCTGACCTCAATCTCCCGGCGATCAACTTTCTCTCGGATCATGTGATATCGCCTCAGAATATGTCTGGACTTCTGATGGGACCTGGTTTCCTTGGCTAAAGCCACAGCTCCATTGTTATCTCAATACAGAGGTATTGGATACTCAATGGACGGAACCACACCAAGTTCAGTGATGAACTTCTTTATCCAGACAGCGTCTTTGGCAGTATCGTTGGCAGCGATGTACTCCATCGTCGAGTCTGCCACGGTTTCCTGTTTGGAACTCTTCCAACAAACCACCCCTACATTTAGGATAAAGACAAATCCCGAGCGCGACTTAGAGTCGTCCTTATCACTTTGGAAGCACGAATCGGTAAAGGACTCCACCTGGAGTTCTCCGTTACCATACACCAAGAACATCTCTTTAGTCCTTCTTAAATACTTGAGAATGTTCTTCACAGTAGTCCAGTGATTCTTTCCAGGATCTGCTTGATACCTACTCACTACACTTAGTGAGTATGCTACATCGGATCTGGTACATAGCATCGCGTACATGATAGAGCATACTGCCGAGGCATAAGGTATCCCTTGCATGCGAGCTCTCTCCAAATCGGTCTTGGGAGACATCTCATTGGAGAGAGTGAGTCCAGAGATCGTGGGCAAGTTCCCACGCTTGGATTCTTCCATACTAAACCTCTTTAGTATGTTGTCAATGTACCTGGATTGGGACAATCCCAGTATCCTCTAGATCTATCTCTATAGATCTTAATGTCACGACTCGAAAGTACAGAACGTGACCGGCACTTAGATTACGAAGTGTCTAGAGGCGCAACGTAATCTAAGTAAGCCGAAGCCCAGAAATCTAAACCATAAAAGAAGAAGAAGTAAAGGAAAACATGAAGAAAACAAGTTTAAAAGCATCATCCAATTTTCTCAAAAATTTCGGCAGAGTCTCCTTTGTAAAAACTGGCCCCAAACGGGTACAAACAAGTATAATACATACAAACAATAAAAAGCATCCCCAAACGGGAGCTAGCTCTACGCCAAAAGAGGGAAACAATCTCACCAATGCACAATAGTATACAACGCCAAAGGGCGAGGCTCAAAACTTAAAAGAAAACAAATCCACCAGATACCGTAATAATACAAGCGCGACTCTACGGTCGAAATAAATAACAGGTCCAGTAAACTTATCAAGTAATACAAGTTTGGTTGATGGAGCTTTCTAGATATAAATGAAATAATAAAAGTACAATGGCGGTCCAGATACAAGTGAACCAACCTACCGTGCAAATCACCCTGAAAGAAAAGATGTGCCAGCAAGCTGCCAGGAAAACCTGTACATCGAACCTGTAATAAAATTTGGCACAACGGGGGTGAGTTTCCAACTCGTGAGTAAAAGGTATCTGCGAAAAGAAATCGAATGCACGACGCTATCCTAGGTCATAATAATATACTAATATACTACTAGTCATCAAGTAAGACAGGACAATAAGCTACGTGTAAGTGCAACAGCCCCGTGCTCGTGTCAGTGCCTCATATAGTACCATGTCATGTGAATGAGTATGCATGCACCATGATTGTAAAATAACCAATCCTGAAATCTAGATATATCTGTATAAGAAATCTTTAGCTTTTATCATGGTAAAATGTGTATGGAAATCTGAATATCAACAATGAAATTCATGGAAATCCGTGTCAAGCATCGACACAAAACATGTAAATCTCAAGTCTCAATACCTCATAATCTCAATGTCCATAGTCTCAATACCTCGGGCTCCGTCAGTCCGGATCGGCCCATATCATCAAATCTCAAGACAACGATCGGTATCCTCCGGATATCCGCCGCGCCAGTCATTACCAGTAGGTAGTCCTCCCCTGCCAGGCTCATCGTCTACAACTCGATCTTCTTGCCCCGGGATACCATACCGGGCCCACCATGTACCCGAGACGGTTCATCCACTCCTCGAATTGGGTCTCGAAATCCAACAGAAAATATGAAATCTCATGGTGGACGACACATACATCACGAGAAAACCGCATCTTATATTTAAAAAGAGAGGAGGAGAGAGAAAGAAATTTTTATACATTCTTGCTGTTTTCCCTAAAATCCAGAAATCTCATAGAAATCCAAAATCCCAAAATCATGAGTAAGTATATGATAAGTGTCGGCATATGCCCCATAATACTGCATAATAACATGAATATGCGAATGCATGAAATGTCTAAGTAATGAATGCCATGTCTATACTAACACCAGAGAGTAATCACAATATTGTATCGATCTAGCTGCTAGCTGATTCTATCAATAAAAGATAATATGTTCTAAAGTGTACGTGACAAAATAATTACCAATGATGATGTGTGTGAGCCGGCAAATAAGTGTGCGTGGAATATGCGCATCATCGGTAATGGTGCTGGTGTCCTAACATGCAGAGTTTTATACTGATTATAGAAACATATGAATGAACATGCACCATGATGATAACAGTGTGAAAGTAAATACGGATGTGTATTATCCACTCATTTGATATACAAGTATAACTACAACTATATGACTCGAGCCTAAACTAGTGTCCATCTAACCTCCTAAGGAACTAAACCTAAGAAACTAGTCGATAAGAAATAAAAGTACACCTAAAGTCTGAGTCCGTATCTCTAATAGTCGGCGATCCAGCCTCAATAGCGTCACGTACATAGTACGGCTTTCTCGAATCAAGAGTGCGGATCAATCATCACGTCTATACCTCGTACGGTAAAATCCATCATACGACATCCCAAAATCGGGGTACGGGTCAAGTATCACCTACGTGTCTCATCATTCGTATAATATCTTCATCAACACATGTCATAATCAAGGTACCATACTGTAATCGCATACATCAATCATATATCATTGTCAACATAAATGTACATCGTTACTTTATCCTCAAATATATCATGTATATATATCATATTGTGATTAAGTCACACTTAAATAATATATAATCAAGTCACACCTATATGATATCGTAATCAAGTTACACATATATATCATATCGAAATCAAGTCACACATATATGATGTCGTAATCAAGTCACACATATATCATATCAGAATTTCAGACACAGGTTACGGTCCGGGTTCTATTTTAGAGTCCCATATACTTCAATATCATCACCACCCTTTATTATGGTTCATGTATACAAATCCATTATCTTATTTTCTAATGATCCGCTAACATCATAACACGACTGTATAGCCAAGAATCACGGCATCAGCCCAGTTATATAGTTTCATCCCCGTGTATCATATCACATCCTTGTATCACATATACGTATTGTGTATATATATATATACCTACACCTAGTTCTATATATATATGTACATGCACGTAGACACCACGTCGAGTTTCAGTGTGTGCATGTTTGTGTATCTACCTGAAGCCTACGAATCTTCACCAAGATATTCATTCTCGGGTAAGATCTTTCTAAATCTATCTAGTCCAACCTAAGGTCACTACTAGGGTCCTACTCACCGAAATTCTAAGCTCACGTCTGACTTCCTAATGTCAATAAGTACTTATTCCTATTCTACGCTTGCGGGAGTGCTAAACGCCATCCACCCGACTTCCCCCCATAGATATACATCTACTCACTTGGTCCTTGTCTGCCAAAGACGGCGTCGCCATCCTCTTCTTCATCGTAAGCATTCCACGTGAGGGGTACCTATACGCAAGCACATATAATATCGTAAACTAAATCACGGACAAAACCAAAACGACGCACGAAACGCGCATAGGTTAAAACCTATGTCCCGCTCATGCAAAAGAACCAAATATCGCTCGATATCGGCGTACAAACGCCGATTGATCGAGATAAACATCAACAAACAAATCATAGTTTTAAAACTCATTACTTATAATATAAACATGATTTAATTCATCGAAACCCTAAAAATCGATCAAATCGTCCGATTTCGAAAACCCCGAAAACGCCAATTTACCGTTTTACTTCAAAACTTACTGTTTATATGAAACTAATGGTCATAATACTAATTAAATAACCTAACTAGATTATATGAACCATTACTATATTTTTAACACCCTAATTTATATTAGTTTGAAAATTCTAGTTTCCAAACTTGCCCGATTTCGATACTTTTAAGCAAAATTTCATAATATCACAACTAAACATGATTTTACATGAATTAACTTACTAAAATACAATTCATGATGATAATAATATAATGAAACCATAAATTAGATTTTAAATCTCATTTTTTAAAGAATTTCTAAAATCTAGTTAACAAAATAGCATTTTTCTCACAATTTATCAATTATCAATAAAAACTAGTAACCAAATTGAGTTTTTCATTACACCAACAAATTTATATCCTCTTTAAAACCACACTCTAGTGTTATAAACATTAATTGAATTTTATTTCACCAATAAATATAATATACATAAATCTAGTTGGCAATTTTACTTAATTTAAACAATTTGAATGAACAAATTACAATATATCAACCATGCATGATTTTTACCATTTCTAAAAATGTTAAACTAGTTATAATAACCCCACTTAATTAGTAAAAAGCATAACTTGATTTTAAAAACTCTAACTTGAATTTTAAAACTTGTAGATAGAATTTATTTATTAAATCTAATTATGCTTAAATGAAACATCTAATAACAATAAATCAAAAGAATAAGATTTATACCTCCACAACATGAAATCCAAACATGAAAATAAGACTCCAAAATGAATGCTTTCCATCTCCAAAATCCATGTAAAGATGAGCAAAGAATAGAGGGTAGGAATTAATTAGGATTTTGTGGATTTTTATTTGGATTTTTGTAGGATTTTTGATGATTTTTGGAGGTAAATTAAATTTTGAAGATGGGGGCTGCCATGGGTGGTTGAGGCCGGCCACACCATGGAGGAGGGAGAGGAGAGTGAGAAAAGTGAAGAAAAGTGTAGAAACTTCACCCAGAATATCAACTTCTTTATGTCTTTTCAAAAATTCATTTAATTTTTATCATTTCTTTTCTAAAACACCTAAAGAAAATTCTAGAATCATGGAAAAATTTGTAAATAAATTTTCCATGATACACACTAGATTCTAATATGTAATGATTCATTTTTGCAAATTAAACCCCTTGAAATTTGAAATTTACACTAATTTATTGTATAAATAAAACGTATGTTAATATTTAAAATAATTAATTTAGGAAAAATATTTAATTAAACTAAAAATTTATAAGTGAATAAATAAACACCATTTACTAGTAATTACATAATTAAAATAGGTATTTTTAAATTTATAATGAAAAATAATTACGGTTTAGTTTTACGAAAAATACGTTTTACTTTACCGAAAATCATAAAATTCACTTAAACGATTTTATTTATTTAATTATTTATTTAATTATTTTTAAAACATTACAATCTTTCCCCCTTTAAGAAATTCGGTCCCCGAATTTAAATTAAAACTCCCTCCAATTACTAAAACATTCAGCAAAACACTCAAATCGTCGAGACTCCGAAATCATCAATACATAAAACACGTTTTTTTAGCACGATACAAGCGCATGAAAAACAAGTACATAACTCAAAATCGAAACTTCGTCAAACATAACACAATCATCGGAGTTATGGTGAAAATAAAATATCAAAATCCAATACGAAAACCAATATAATATACATCAAAACTACAACTTATATATAGTGCGCATCATAGTAAAATTGTCCCAATACCTGGATAAAGAAGCATGCAAGAGCCCCTTTTGAAAATCGCCGTGTGATGCACGTGTCACGGCATAAGTAGTGGAAGTTTATTAAAAAAAATAGCTATATATATATATATCTTTTATTTAACCTACACGTCCCGCCTGGTTACCAAATCAATAGTAATGATTATAAAAATATACTGCTTAAACTGAAATCAATCCCAATCACATCATAAAAATGTCATGTGCGTCCGGTGCGCACTGAAATCGAAACCAAATACAGATGCCACGAACACACACAAAAACCAAACTAAGTGCAACAGGTGTGCATCCAAAACATCTGTCATGTGCAACGGGCATGCACGACTATAATATCAGGTGCATCTAATCTGCACAAAACCCCGATTTAGTGCATCTGATGTGCACAAAATCGCATCAAGTGCACCGAATGTGCACAAGAATCTCAATCAGGTGCACATGGTGCACGAAAACATACAGCGAATATCAAAATCGAAATCACAGTACGAAAATACATGTAAACTAGGTCGAAGCATATGTCAAAATCATGTGCAACCATATGCACGAAATCAAATCAAAATCTAAAAATGTATTAAAACCAAATCAAGTGCACTGGGTATGTACTAAACAACATCAATACATCTGATATATGAAACACAAATAGAATGTAATGAAAGTACACATAAGAAATACCAATCGTAGAACAAAGTCCTCAAAATACCAAAATCCAATCAACGAAAATATGAAATTCAGATCACCAAATCACAATCGTGAACACTATCGTCAATGTGCGCCTCTTTCCTCCTTTCCTCTGGTGTCGACTGCTTCGAACTCGTATCTTCATAGATGTGCTGACTGCGCTACCAACGGCAATACTCATATCAAGGGTTTCCCACGTAGTCGATCCCTTCACCTGATATCAGGACTACATTAAACTTTTCGATCGATCCATCAAAATCCCATAATTCCCCGAGAGCTCAACACTCAAGTACAGTTTAAAAATATCCGGTACATACCCCAGCATCGATGGTCCAGCCGTAGAAGGGCAAACCAAAGCCTCACTAATGGCACCGCGGAACTGCCGTAAACCATAAGGTATAAGGGCGTTCTCGTGGTCATTATGTCGAGTTAGGGTTTCATTCTTCTAGAGGGTCCATAGAAATACCTGCATGTTCTTCCGAATACTTTAAACTTGGGAAAATGGGTTTCTGACAATCGTTTGAATCCTTTAACTTCGTCTGGACGGCATGTGAATACCCTTCGTCCGCACGCTAAACAATGCTTCAATCCTCAAGAATAACCAATACCCTAATGGTTATCCCATTCGAGCCGCAGCTCCCTCTGCCCGTGCGCCGGTGGTAACAGAAACCACCCTCCGATATCGACGAAGATAGATCAAAGGAACGAATGAAATGCAGTGCAAAGAAATGTACATCCTATGGCTACTTAAGAAGAGTAGCGTATCGTAAGTATGCCGCGGATCATACCCATGGTACGTAACTCTACTTAAGTCGCCTACTCCATCAACCAAGGGTCACCCTAGATATATACAAAGGTTAAACCTAGCGCTCTGATACCAACTTTGTCACGACCCGAAATTACGGAACGTGACCGACACTTAGATTACGAAGCGTCTAGAGGCGCAACGTAATATAAGTAAGCCGAAGCCCAGAAATCTAAACCATAAAAGAAGAAGAATTAAAGGAAAACATGAAGAAAACAAGTTTAAAAGCATCATCCAATTTTCTCAAAAATTTTGGCAGAGTCTCCTTTGTAAAAAATGGCCCCAAACGGGTACAAACAAGTTTAATACATACAAACAATAAAAAGCATCCCCAAACGGGAGCTAGCTCTACGCCAAAAGGCGGAAACAACCACACCAATGTACAATAGTATACAACGCCAAAGGGCGAGGCTCAAAAATTAAAAGAAAACAAATCCACCAGATACCATAATAATACAAACGCGATTCTAAGGTCGAAATAAATAACTGGTCCAGTAAACTTATCAAGTAATACAAGTTTGGTTGATGGAGCTTTCTAGATACAAATGAAATAATAAAAATACAATGGCGGTCCAGATACAGGTGAACCAACCTACCGTGCAAATCACCCGGAAAGAAAAGATGTGCCAGCAAGCTGCCAAGAAAACCTGTACATCGAACCTGTAATAAAATTTGGCACAACGGGGGTGAGTTGCCAACTCGTGAGTAGAAGACATCTGCGAAAAGAAATCGAATGCACGACGCTATCCTAGGTCATAATAATATACTAATATACTACTAGTCATCAAATAAGACAGGATAATAAGCTACGTGTAAGTGCAACAGCCCCGTGCTCGTGTCAGTGCCTCATATAGTACCATGTCATGGGAATGAGTATGCATGCACCATGAATGTAAAATAACCATTCCTGAAATCTAGATATATCTGTATAAGAAATCTTTAGCTTTTATCATGGTAAAATGTATATGGAAATCTGAATATCAACGATGAAATCCATGGAAATCCATGTCAAGCATCGACACAAAACATGTAAATCTCAAGTCTCAATACCTCATAATCTAAATGTCCATAGTCTCAATACCTCGGGCTCCGTCAGTCCGGATTGGCCCATATCATCAAATCTCACGACAACGGTCGGTATCCTCCGGATATCCGCCGCACCAGACATCACCGGTAGGTAGTCCTCCCTTGCCAGGCTCATCTTCTACAACTCGATCTTCTTGCCCCGGGGTACCATACCGGGCCCACCGTGTATCCGAGACGGTTCATCCACTCTTCGAATCGGGTCTCGAAATCCAACAGAAAACATGAAAACTCATGGTGGACGACACATACATCATGAGAAAACCGCATCTTATATTTTAAAAAGAGAGGAGGAGAGAGAGAGAAGTTTTTATATATTCTTGCGGTTTTCCTAAAAATCCAGAAATCTCATAGAAATCCAAAATCCCAAAATCATGAGTAAGTATATGATAAGTGTCGGCATATGCCCCATAATACTGCATAATAACATGAAAATGTGAATGCATGAAATGTCTAAGTAATGAATGCCATGTTTATAGTAACACGAGAGAGTAATCACAATATTGTATCGATCTAGTTGCTAGCTGATTCTATCAATAAAAGATAATACGTTCTAAACTGTACGTGACATAGCAATTACCGATGATGATGTGTGTGAGCCGGTAAATAAGTGTGCGTGGAATATGCGCATCATCGGTAATGGTGCTGGTGTCATAACATGCAGAGTTTTATACTGATTATAGAAACATATGAATGAAGATGCACCATGATGATAACAGCGTGAAAGTAAAGATGGATGTGTATTATCTACTCATTTGATATACAAGTATAACTACAACTATATGACTCGAGTCTAAACTTGTGTCCATCTAACCTCCTAAGGAACGAAACCTAAGAAACTAGTAGATAAGAAATAAAAATACATCTAAAGTCTTAGTCCATATCTCTAATAGTCGGCGATCCAGCCTCAATAGCGTCACGTACATAGTACGGCTTCCTCGAATCAAGAGTGCGGATAAATCATCACGTATACCTCGTACGGTAAAATCCATCATACGGCATCCCAAAATCGGGGTACGGGTCAAGTATCACCTACGTGTCTCATCATTCGTATAATATCATCATCAACACATGTCATAATCAAGGTACCATACTGTAATCGCATACATCAATCATATATCATTGTCAACATAAATGTACATCGTTACTTTATCCTCAGATATATCATGTATATGTATCATATTGTGATTAAGTCACACTTAAATCATATCATAATCAAGTCACACCTATATGATATCGTAATCAAGTTACACATATATATCATATCGAAATCAAGTCACACCTATATGATGTCGTAATCAAGTCACACATATATCATATCGGAATTTCAGACACAGGTTACGGTCCGGGTTCTATTTTAGAGTCCCATATACTTCAATATCATTACCACCCTTTATTATGGTTCATGTATAAAAATCCGTTATCTCATTTTCTAATGATCCGCTAACATCATAACACGACTGTATAGCCAAGAATCACGGCATCAGCCCAGTTATATAGTTTCATCCCCGTGTATCATATCACATCCTTATATCACATATACGTATTGGGTATATATATATATATATATATATATATATACCTACACCTAGTTCTATATATATATGTACTTGCACGTATACATCACGTCGAGTTTGAGTGTGTGCATGTGTGTGTATCTACCTGAAACCTACGAATCTCCACCAAGATATTCATCTTCGGGTAAGGTATTTCTAAATCAATCTAGTCCAACCTAAGATCACTACTAAGGTCCTACTCACCGAAATTCTAAGGTCACGTCTGACTTCCTAATGTCAATAAGTATTTATTCCTATTCTACGCTTGCGGGGATGCTAAACGCCATCCACCCGGCTTCCTCCCGTAGATATACATCTACTCACCTGGTCCTTGTCTGCCGAAGACGGTGTCGCCATCCTCTTCTTCATCGCCCGCATTCCACGTGAGGGGTACCTATATGCAAACACATATAATATCGTAAACTGAATCACGGAAAAAACCAAAACGACGCACGAAACGCGCATAGGTTAAAACCTATGTCCCGCTCATGCAAAAGAACCAAATATCGCTCGATATCGGCATACAAACGCCGATTGATCGAGATAAACATCAACAAACAACTCATAGTTTTAAAACTCATTACTTATAATATAAACATGATTTAATTCATCGAAACCCTAAAAATCGATCAAATCGTCCGATTTCGAAAAACCTGAAAACGCCAATTTACCGTTTTACTTAAAAACTTACTGTTTATAAGAAACTAATGGTCATAATACTCATTAAATAACCTAACTAGATTATAGGAATCATTACTATATTTTTAACACCCTAATTTATATTAGTTTGAAAATTCTAGTTTGCAAACTTGTCCGATTTCGATACTTTTAAGCAAAATTTCACAATATCATAACTAAACATGATTTTACATGAATTAACTTACTAAACTACAATTCATGATGATAACAATATAATTAAACCATAAATTAGATTTTAAATCTCATTTATTTAAGAATTTCTAAAATCTAGTTAACAAAATAGCATTTTTCTCACAATTTATCAATTATCAATAAAAACTAGTAACCAAATTGAGTTTTTCATTCCACCAACAAGTTAATATCCTCTTTAAAACCACACTCTAGTGTTATAAACATTAATTGGAATTTTATTTCACCAATAAATATAATATACATAAATCTAGTTTGCAAATTTACTTAATTTAAACAATTTGAATGAACAAATTACAATATATCAATCATGCATGATTTTTCCCATTTCTAAAAATGTTAAACTAGTTATAATCACTCGAATAAATTAGTAAAAACCATAACTTGATTTTACAAACCCTAACTTGAATTTTAAAACTTGTAGATAGAATTTATTTATTAAATCTAATTATGCTTAAATGAAACATCTAATAACAATAAATCAAAAAAATAAGATTTATACCTCCACAACATGAAATCCAAACATGAAAATAAGCCTCCAAAATGAATGCTTTCCATCTCCAAAATCCATGTAAAGATGAGCAAAGAATAGATGGTAGGAATTAATTAGGATTTTGTGGATTTTTATTTGGATTTTTGTGGGATTTTTGATGATTTTTGGAGGTAAATTAAATTTTGAAGATGGGGGGATGCCATTGTGGGTTGAGGCGGCCACACCATGGAGGAGGGAGAGGGGAGTGAGAAAAGTGAAGAAAAGTGTAGAAACTTCACCCAAAATATCAACTTTTTTATGTCTTTTCAACAATTCATTTAATTTTTATCATTTCTTTTCTAAAACACCTAAAGAAAATTCTAGAATCATGGAAAAATTTGTAAATAAATTTTGCATGATACACACTAGATTGTAATATGCAATGATTTATTTTTGCAAATTAAACCCTTTCAAATTTGAAATTTATACTAATTTAGTGTATAAATAAAGCTTATGTTAATATTTAAAATAATTAATTTAGGAAAAATATTTAATTAAACTAAAAATTTATAAGTGACTAAATAAACACCATTTACTAGTAATTACATAATTAAAATAGGTAATTTTAAATTTATAATGAAAAATAATTACGGTTTAGTTTTACGAAAAATACGTTTTACTTTACTGAAAATCATAAAATTCACTTAAACGATTTTATTTATTTAATTATTTATTTAATTATTTTTAAAGCGTTACTCTTAATCCCCAAAATGAAGGAGGCATCACCTAGATCTTTCATTAAGAATCTATGTGATAGGAAGAGCTTGATCGATTGCAGCATAGGAATATCATTTCCTATCAAGAGTATGTCATCTACGTACAATACGAAGAAGACAACTTTATTCTCTGCTACCTTCTTGTATATACAAGTTTCATCTATGTTTTTTATGAAGTCAAACTCTTTGACTGCCACATCAAAACAGATGTTCCAACTCCGCGATGCCTGCTTTAACCCATAGATGGATTTAAGCAGGTTGCACACTTTTCTGCTGCTCCCACTATCTACGAAACCCTCAGGCTGAGTCATGTACTCGCACTCTTCCAAATCACCATTCAGAAAGGCGGTCTTAACATCCATTTGCCAGATTTTGTAGTCATGGTATGCCGCAATGGCAAGTAAGATCCGGATAGACTTAAGCATAGCAACTAGAGAAAAAGTTTCGTCATAATCCACACCTGGTCATTGACGAAAACCCTTTGCAACATGTCTAGCTTTGAAAGTCTCAACTTTTCCATCTACACCAAATTTCTTCTTAAAGATCCATTTTCTCCCAATAGATTTTACCCCTTCAGGAGCAACTTCCAAAGTCCATACTTTGTTGGTGTACACGGATTCCATCGCAGATTGCATTGCATCCAGCCATTTTATAGAGTCACCACTCATGAAGGCCTGCTCGAAACTAGTCGGGTCATCATCTTCCATGATGCAATCCTCGCTCCCACCATCGATGAGAAAACCATAGTATCTCTCAGGTGGATGAGGAACCCTACTAGATCGACGGAAAGGTGAGGGTTCGTCGGGAACTACTGAATTCTCTGGTTCCATTAAATCTTCAGTTGCAGTTTGAGCTGCTGGAACTTCTTCCAGCTCTACCTCTTCGCCACTAATTTCTTTTGCAAGAAGTTCCTTTTCCAAAAAAGCGGCATATTGAGAAACAAACACCTTTTGTTCCTCAGTGTTGTAGAAAATATATCCTTGTGAATTCTTAGGATATCCCACAAACTTCCAAAGAACTAATCGTGTCTCGAGTTTGTCAGGATTTTGCCTTTTGACATAGGCCGGAAAACCCCATATCTTAACTCGTTTAAAATATGGTCTCTTCCCACTCCATATCTCATGTGGTGTGGTAGGTACAGATTTAGTTGGAACTTGATTCAATAGGTAAGCTGCTGTCTCCAGCGCATAACCCAAAAAGGAAATAAGCAACTCAGCGGAGCTCATCATAGAGCACACCATATATAATAGGGTGCGATTCCTCCGCTCCGATACACCGTTGTGCTGTGGTGTATAGGGAGGAGTAAGCTGAGAGAGAATCTCGTTCTCTTTTAGATAATCCAGGAACTCATTGCTCAAGTATTCTCGTCCTCGATCAGATCGAAAGATCTTAATACTTTTTCCCGTTTGGTTCTCTACTTCGTGCTTATATTCTTTGAATTTCTTAAAAGCTTCAGACTTGTGTTTCAACAGGAACACATGTCCATATTTTGAGAGATTGTCAGTGAATGTAATGAAGTAGGAAGAACCATTCCTGGCATATATAGATATGGGACCACTTACATCACTATGTATCAGTCCTAAGAGTTCCGTAACTCTTTCTCCGTGTCCAACAAACGGAGTTTTGGTCATCTTATCTTTGAGATATGACTGGCAATTGTCATAAGATGAAAATTCGAACGGATTCAAATATCCATCTTTATGTAAATTTGCTAGTCGTGTCGCATTGATATGACCTAGTCTATAATGCCATAAGAAGGATTCGTTCATTTCTGAACTCTTCCTCATGTGTGTGTTCTGTACATTAAGAACTGTGTTTTGATTTAGAACGTATATGCCATTATTTAATGAGCCTGATCCAATCAACTTTTGATTTATGAAGATGTTAATAATATTATCCTGTATTACAAAATTATATCATTTTTTACTTAATAAAGAAACTGATATAATGTTGCATATCATGTTCGGTATATAATAGCATTCGTTCAGAATCAATGTATTACAACTTGCTAATACAAGGTGGTATTCGCCAACTTCTTTGGCTGCAACATTTGCACCATTCCCTACTCTTACGGAATGATCACCCATTCCCAGTTCTCTACCTTTCTTTAGCCCATGCAATATATTGCATATGTGGGATCCTGATCCGGTATGTAATGCCCAGTACGTAGAGTGAACTGAGAAACGGTTTTCGGTAACTAACACACAAGAAGAAGATGCATCAACATGCTTATTCTTCGTTTGGGTGGCGTGAGAATCCAGATATTCTCCTATTCCCCGTTCAGTCTTATAACATTTATAAGAAAGAATCGGACCAACGTTCCCCTTCTTAGTATAACAAGCAGGTTCGGTCAATACATCCATATTATTATCTTGATTAAGGCCTGACATGGTCGCTACCTGGAGAGAGAGAAGAAAACACTTTAGCGTACGCTCTTGCAAGATTTGATTGGTTATTATCTTACCTAATCAGGATTGTTCCCACTGCTTTAATCAAATCTTCCTTCAAACCTTAAAAGGTAAGACTATCCGGGATTAATTACACCTTACAAGTTCGCCAATTTTTTAGCCAGATCAGTGTTGATACTTTGAGGGAGGTTTCCCGTGCTTTCGCACGGACCTAATTAAAATAAACCTCATTTTTCCCAGAGGCATCACCCCGTTAACACCTTTCTAGACACCTACTTGATCGGCTAATTGTCCTATGAAAAATTTTTCCAGGAGTAACTCTTACTCGCAGTGGGTATCGGGATCAATCTATTTTATAGAAGGGATGCAATCTCATTGCAAATTTCAACATTTGAAATTCCTGATAATGCTTTTTCCCCTAGCAACTTATGACCTTAACATAGTCAACAAATCATAATTGCTAGCCATGTTCAACCCGTCATTTCCCGATTGAATAAAACCCACCTGCACGACCCTTAACATAGTCAACAAGGTCGTACAACTACCCTAATCCAATCACATCTCATGTTTTAGCAGATAAGCACTAATTAGCTACCGCACACTACGCCTTAACATAATCAACAAACGTAGCATGAATACTAAGTAGTACTTATCCAAAATGACGGAGGGCTACGCAGGTTTTTCAGAAAAGCATAAGTGTAATGAACTTGATATCGTTGTAGAAACAAGTGATTTTTGAAAAAGAAATGTTTTTGAGGATTTTCTAGTTTCACTAAAGAGGTCACTCCCGGTGAAGGGATCTCGGCTCTTTCCTCATCGAATAAGATGCAGGATATTTCATAAATAACGCTGTGCAAAGCAAGAACTATAAAAGCAATTAAAAACTAAACCGTGAGTTTGTAGCATCTGCCAGTTTTGCTAAAGAGGTCACTCCCGGTGAAGGGATCTCGGCTCTTTCCTCATCGAATAAGGTGCGGGGTATATTATATATCCCGCTATGCAAATCAAAACTGTAGCTACCCTTTTTATAAAGTTTTGATTCTACAATATCTTTTAGGTTTCTTTTCTTTTTATTAATCTTATTAATAAAACCCATCAGTTAAGCTTCCTAACCATCACAGAAGAAACGAAACCAGCAATATTTATATATCAACATATAGTATAAGCATTCGTCTCAGGCAGTAATATGATCTCATCACAGAACATTGCAGCAGAAGGCAACATATGAAATATTGGATATAGTAGGACATCCGTGTTTAATTTTGAGCCTATATAAAACACGGATTCCACAGTCGCGATGAATAGCCAAATCAACATCCCTAAACCCGTACGAGAGCGGCAAGTAACCCTGAATTCTCGGGTTAGGTGACCCGGTCTCGACTCCTCAAGATGGCCTCCCACTGGACCCTAGAACCCGGTTACTTATGCTCTCCGCCTTGGGTCTATCTTAATGCGGAAAAGTAAATAATATACAATGGTGACATCAACCGCAACCCGGAAGTGTCCCAATAAAAGAATATTACATTCAAGTGAATTTTACATGAATGAAAAAGAAAACTCTCATCTCACATAAAACCCCCGGCTATTCTGTAACACCCGAGCCCAATACTACTAATTTCTGTTACCGTACGAGCATTAAGTAGTACTAATTTTATTTAGCTTGCCTGTTTGACACTTACCGTGAAATTTTATCTGGAAAAGTCATTTCTGCATATAACAAATTTAGCACCTAAAATAAAATTAAAAATATCTATCTTGGCCTACTCGACACCCCTAGCCGCGTGGTAGCGTCCGTGCATCGAGTTCTCGTCCCGTTCGGTGAAACGGGCGAGTTTGGACGGCTACGCGCGCGTACGGGTGCCCGACTTGGGGGCATGCTTTTTAATCAGAAAACACTCAATTTCAAAATTTGGAACCTGCTTAAAATCCTATTATTTAAATTTCGAATTTTTGGACCCGACCCGAGCGCGATTTGGAAATGTTTCATTTAGCGCCAAAATCCCAAATTTAATATAATATTTAAACCATATAATATTTCCTTAACTTATAAATCATTACTGTTTAATCTTCAAGAAATCTTTTAAATATTTTTAACCCCACGAATCTTTATTCCCCAGCCAATCAGCGTAGGCTTATTAACCGCGGGCCCCCTCCACTATTTCTCTTTCTCTCTCTCTCTAACCTCTTTCTTTCTCTCTATCTTTCCCTATCTCTCTCTCTCTAACTCTCTCTCTCTCTCTTCCATATATATTCTCTCCTCCCCTCACACATTTTTCCCAGAACGCGAAAACAAAACCCACCGTGAACCCTAACCCTAGCCACCCTCACCGTCGCCGTCGCAGCCCCGACGCTGGCGCCAACGTCACCGTCGCCCTCGCCTCCGCCTCCTCCCCTCAACCTCAACCTTGTCTTCTTTCCCCCGCGCACCTTGCTCGACGCGGCCACCTGCAGAATTCCCTGCAGTCGCTGCCGGCAACAACCTGAGCCGCCGACCATCACCTCGCCGTGTTCCCCTCACCTGAGTTTCCTCTCCTCGCCATCTCCTCTCTTTTCCTTTGTTCACCCGAGTATCCACCCTCGCAACCCATCGCCTGCAACCTCACCCTCGCCGGAAAACCCATCACCACCGACCACCCGTCATCTCCTCGCCTCCCAGCAACCCCCCAGAATGCCAACACCACCAATACCGACCGATTTTGCACCTTCCCCGATCACCTCTACAGAAACCCATCTCGTCGTCGTCACCGTCGTGGCTTGAACCGCCGGTGATCTAGACGGCACCAATCGCCTCGCTGCCGGGTTGCCGTGAGTGCATCTATCTCTGTCCAGATCCTCCTAAGCCCTTGCTGTTATCGTGTCGCGTGGGTTCGCGCCTCCGTTCTCGTGACTGTCATTTCGTCGAGGCCAGTATTCGATACTTGCTACATGCTATTGCAACTTTAAAACTTGCTTTAATATTTATGTATGGTTTAATGATGTATTATTTAGTAAATCACCTTATATACATTGCTTCCTGTTTAGCCTAGTAGCATGTTAAATTAATTATTTTCCTGATAAACCCCTATTCAGAAGTAATAACAGTAGAGTTCTAATTAACCGTATCAGGCTCCGCTGTATCTTTATGTTTCCGAACCTAAGACTTAATCTCGCATCGTATTATTCATGCCCAACGACCCCGTACATGATATATTACATTTTGATTTACTGCTATGATGCTTTTATTCCAGTTTAGTTTATCAGATATTCATGAACAACTTAAACCGGTCAAATTAGAATTGCATTCTTTAAACAGATTATACTTGTCGTGGCATTCTTGGAACACTCAATGTTTTATTAACCTGATTACAGCAGTTACATTTACCATTATGTATTCACGTTATATTGACACCATCTATTTAACACGATTGAAAACTATACAGCTAGCTAATACATCCGCTTTATTGCTTTGCGCAATGATTAGATCTTGATGTTTGCTTATATCTGATTGTGAGCCCACCCACGATATTATTTGTACCTTGACCTGACGTGCTACACATATAAGTATATTGATACACCTGACATGGTACCGTATACTGTTGACTTGACCTGATGTACCATGACCCGACCTGTTACCTGATCTCGTGCCTAGTGCCAACAAACCTGACATGTAGTCCTCATGGACCGTTCCTGTTGTTTATCCAGACAAACCTGTTTACCTGATCCTGTGTTGGCATTAGTTTCTTGATTTCGGAATACCTGACTTGACCTACACACATAACTTGGGGTGTGGGGAAATCAAAGGTGAAACCTGACTTGTAACTCGACAGTTCACTACCTGTTCTGGGTGTACACATTCCTGTTTTGTGCCTAGCGGCATGTCTCGGTTTCGGCCGAGAATATTGTGGCCGTGGTCCCGGGTATGCACGGGATACTACCGAGTGTACACATTCCTGTTTTGTGCCTAGCGGCATGTCTCGGTTGCAGCCGAGAATATTGTGGCCGTGGTCCCGGGTATATACGGGATACTATTGAGTTACATCGACGATTCATCAATTGATTTCAAAGAATTTAGACTAGAAAACCTGATAGAACAGTTTGGTTACCCACTGCACACTACCCTGCACTGCTTGTTTCATACTATTGCTTGATTCATGTTCTTTTGCATTGCCTGTTACATTGTTCGTATGATATTACTGGTTGACATGACGCGCTGACGTCTGGGTTTTGCATGGCCCAGATACTGTGCCACTGTCGCAGTTCGAGCAGGAGTACTTCAGCCAGCAGGCTGAGTTGTGAGTCCAGTAGTGGTTAGTTTTATTTCCTGCATTTATTTCCATATGTGAGCCCGCATTATGGGACATACTTTTCAGTATTGTATTGGATCATTTGCTTCCGCATTTATTTATCATTGACTCTTGTTATTCTGGATTATGGACATGTTTTTAGACAGTTTTCTCTTGTTCTCGATATCTCTACAGCCGTAATGTGACTGTGGATGGATACTTCCTACCCATAGGTAGCATGGTTGGCTATGTCACGTGCCCAATCTAGCGTACTCTGGGAAGCTGGGCGTGACATGGTTCTTTTGGTATCAGAGCCATAGGATAGTCGGTTTGATTCTTTTGTAGTTGGGTATTGTACCCAATACACGAATCAGAATACCCGTGTTTAGGAAATATGTCCTACTACTTTGCCGTTTACCATTCTTGAATCACATCCTTCCTGATTATATCTTTTACAACGTGCAAACTTACTTTGCAAGTCGATTCGAAAAACCTGATTTCTTGTTATCTCTAGGACTTAGGCGACTTGGGTGGAGTTAAGTAATTGTGGCTATGAAACCGCGGCATAGTTATAATGCGGTACTCTATTTAAGTATCTTGGAGTTCTAGCCTTGATCTATATATTGAATCTATTATCATGCTAATGTTGGGTGTTTTGATTTCAGGGATATGGCAGATAAGAATTTCAAGACGTACCAGAGGCGTGTGGACGAAGCCGCCATGCTTGGAGTAATAAGAGGAATGCTGGAAAATCAGAAGAGGCAGACTGAGTTGATCCAGCAGCAAGCAGACTCGTTTCAGGAAGGTTTGCAGATCGTTCGGCAGTCTGTAAACAACGCTGGAGCTAAACCAGTTGACCGAGTAGGGACCGTGGCAGATTTCAGACGTTTGGGTCCGACTACATTCACTGGTTTGGAGGAGCCGTTGCCAGCCGAGCAGTGGCTGGTCGACACGGAGAATTCGCTGATTGCGGCACAGATTCCAGAGGACAAAAGAGTTGATGTGGTGCGCATTCAGCTAGTGGATTACGCCCGAGAGTGGTGGCTTGTGGAAGAGACCCGCTTTCCCAAGCCGATCAGTTGGACGGATTTTTCTAAGAGTTTCCTGGAGAAGTTCTTTCCGCGGACTGCACGGGAGGAAATGGAAGAGAAATTTATTGGGCTGAGGCAGAATGGAGCACCCGTGGACGTGCATGCAGCAGAGTGGACGAGACTCAGTCGATTCGCTGGACCTTTAGTCGCCAACGAGGTAAACAAGGCACGAAGGTTCATGCGCAGTTTGGATGTGGACATCCAGAGGCAGATTGTCTCCCTGGGTTTGACCACTTTCTCACAGGTTCTTACGGCAGCTCGGGAACAACAGAGTTTGTCCGGGATGAAAGGGAGCTTGCAGCAGACAACAGTTGCGACCAGGAAGCCCGCATTTGTACCTAACCGAGCTCATGGGGGCAAGGGTATTCCAGTGGATCGTCGTGGTGTAGCACCCATGAAGAAGCCTATGGTCGTTGATCGAAGAAAGAGCATGAATTGTAACTACTGCAATTTACCTGGCCACATGCAAAAGGATTGTCGAAGGAGGCTGGGACTCTGTTTGGTTTATGGAGCGGCTGATCACGCAGTTGGTGCCTGTCCGTCGAAGCTTCGCACGAGTGATGATATACAGAATCCTCTGCAGAGACCGTTCCAAGGGCAGAAACAGCTGACTCAAGGACCTAATCAGGCTCGAGCTTTTACCTTGACAGCTGAGGAAGCCAAGGCATCAGGAGAAGTGGTTTCAGGTACTTTACTCGTTCATGGTTTTCCCGCATTGGCATTATTTGATTCTGGTGCATCCCACTGTTTTATGTCATACAAATTTATAACTACACACTCGATTACCTACACGACCCTGTCTAGTTTTTGGGACGTACACACTGGGAATGGGAAAATCATAGCTAGTAGGGAGTGTAGAGATTGTACAGTTGTTGTGTGCGGACGGGAACTCTTTGCAGATTTCTTGGTGATAGATACGGGCAGATATTAAGTTGTCTTGGGAATGGATTTTCTTAGCACTTTCCACGCTCACATTGACTGTAGAGCAAAGAAAGTAATTTTCCAGATTCCCGGACATCCCGAGTTTACCTTCACTGGAGGAAGCAGTTCTGTCGGGCCAGTCGAGTTTAGGGCTAGGCCGACAAACAATGTTCTTGCAGCTATGGAAGTTGATAGTAGTGAAGAGCCGGCGGTTGTTCGCGATTTTATGGACGTATTTGAAGATATATCGGGCTTACCTCCGAAGTGAGACGTGGAGTTCGCGATTGACCCTATTCCTGGTGCAGCACCAGTATCTAAAGCGTATTATCCAATGGCACAAGTAGAATTGGAAGAAGTTAAGAAACAGATTGCTGAATTGCTTGAGAAGGGTTGGATTCGAAGCAGCAACTCGCCTTGGGGAGCTCCAGTTCTTCTTCTAGCACTAGAAGGATGTGCATCGACTATCGAGATTTAAACCGGGTGACTATTAAGAACAAGTACCCGATCCCTCGCATTGGAGAACTTTTTGAGCAGCTAAGTGGCACGAGGGTATTCTCAAAGCTGGATTTGCGATCCGGATATCATCAGGTCCGAGTGAAAGCAGAAGATATTTGCATGACGGCGTTTCGAACTCGGCATGGACATTACGAGTACCTAGTGATGCCCTTCGGAGTAACAAATGCGCCGACAGTATTCATGGACTTGATGAACCGAATCTTTTCACCGTTCTTGGACCAGTTTATCGTGGTATTCATTGACGATATTCTGGTTTACTCGAAGAGTTTTGAGGAGCATGCTGAGCATTTGAAGATCGCACTGCAGACATTGAGACAGGAGAAATTGTATGCGAAGATGAGTAAGTGCGAATTTTGGCTGGAGGAAGTGAAGTTTCTGGGGCATGTTGTGTCTGGCGATGGAATCGCCGTCGATCCCGAAAAGAATGCAGCAGTTTGAGATTGGCCGATTCCAAAGAATGTTGCTGAGATAAGAAGTTTTCTTGGATTGGCCGGATACTACAGGAGATTTGTAGAGAACTTCGCTCGTTTGGCAGAGCCGTTGACCAAGCTTACGCCCAAGGAGGCACACAGTTCAGCCTACTCTGTACATCCAGGAGGCACAAAGATGTACCGAGATATTCGACAGCATTTCTGGTGGGAAGGCATGAAACGGGAAATTGCTCGCTTTGTGGCTAAGTGCTTGGTGTGTCAGCAAGTTAAGGCTGAACACCAAAGGGTTGCTGGTTTATTGCAACCACTTCCGATTCCTCAGTGGAAGTGGGAACATATAACCATGGATTTCGTCACGGCTTTACCGCGGAGTCCAAAAGGCAACATTGCAGTATGGGTGATTGTTGATCGGTTGACCAAGGCAGCTCACTTTATCCCTTTGCGGGTTGGTCAATCAACGGAGACCTTGGCAGAGCGGTACATGCAGGAGATTATAAGATTACATGGCGTACCGGTGAGCATCGTGTCCGATCGGGACACTCGGTTCTTATCACACTTCTGGAGGAGTTTACAGGAAAGTTTGGGGACTCGATTGAAATTTAGCACAGCTTATCATCCTCAAACTGATGGTCAGTCGGAAAGAACGATCCAAACTCTTGAAGACATGTTGAGAGCATGCATGTTGGACTTCAAGGGTTCGTGGGAGGATCATCTACACTTGGTGGAGTTTTCTTACAACAATAGTTTCCAAGCAACTATCCAGATGGCTCCGTTTGAAGCGTTGTATGGTCGTAAATGCCGTTCACCTGTTTGTTGGGATGATGTCGGTGAACAAAGATTATTAGGACCAGATTTGGTGGTGCAGACAATCGAGAAGGTTAACACTATCAGGAGTCATATGAAGGCAGCTCAAGACAGACAGAAGAGTTGGGCTGACACGTTAAGAAGAGCTCTAGTGTTCGCCGTGAGTGATTTGGTGTTCTTGAAGATATCACCGACTAGAGGGGTGATTCGTTTTGGGAGTCGAGGAAAGCTTAGTCCTCGATTCGTTGGAACCTTTGAGATATTGGAGCGTGTTGGAGAGGTAGCGTATCGTCTGGCGTTACCACAGTCCTTGGCAGGTGTGCACGATGTGTTTCACGTATCTCAACTACGAAGGTATGTTCGAGATGAAACACACGTTTTGGATCATTCAGAGTTAACAGTACGGGAAGACCAGACTTTTGAAGAGCGACCGGTTGAAATCGTGGATCGAAGGGAAAAGGTTCTTAAGAACAAGGTTATACCCCTTGTGCTTGTTTCTTGGGGTAATCGATCGCATGGAGAGTCCACTTGGGAACGAGAAGATGAGATCCGGCAGAAATTTCCTCACCTTTTCCTGTAATTTCTGTCTTTGTATTCTTGGAATTTCGAGGACGAAATTATTTTTGTAGTTGGGTATAATGTAACACCCGAGCCCAATACTACTAATTTCTGTTACTGTCCGAGCATTAAGTAGTACTCATTTCATTTAGCTTGCCTATTTGACACTTACACTGAAATTTTATCTGGAAAATTCATTTCTGCATATAACAAATTTTAGCACCTAAAATAAAATTAAAAATATCTATCTTGGCCTACTCGACACCTCTAGCCGCGTAGTAGCGTCCGTGCATCGAGTTTTCGTCCCATTCGGTGAAACGGGTGAGTTTGGACGGCTACGCGCGCGTACGGGTGTCCGACTTGGGGGTATACATTTTAATCAGAAAACACTCAATTTCAAAATTTGGAACCCGCTTAAAATCCTATTATTTAAATTTCGAATTTTTGGACCCGACCCGGGCGCGATTTGGAAATGTTTCATTTAGCGCCAAAATCCCAAATTTAATATAATATTTAAACCATATAATATTTCCTTAACTTATAAATCCTTACTGTTTAATCTTCAAGAAATCTTTTAAATATTTTTAACCCCACGAATCTTTATTCCCCAGTCAATCAGTGTAGGCTTATTAACCGCGGGCCCCCTCCACTATTTCTGTCTCTCTCTCTCTCTAACCTCTTTCTCTCTCTCTATCTTTCCCTATCTCTCTTTCTCTAACCTCTTTCTCTCTCTCTATCTTTCCCTATCTCTCTCTCTAACTCTCTCTCTCTCTTCCATATATATTCTCTCCTCCCCTCACACATTTTTCCCAGAACGTGAAAACAAAACCCACCGTGAACCCTAACCCTAGCCGCCCTCACCGTCGTCGCCGCAGCCCCGACGCCGGCGCCAGCGTCGCCGTCGCCCTCGCCTCCACCTCCTCCCCTCAACCTCAACCTTGTCTTCTTTCCCCCGCGCACCTTGCTCGACGTGGCCACCTGCAGAATTCCCTGCAGTCCCCAAGTAGCCGCCGGCAACCACCTGAGCCGCCGACCATCACCTCGTCGTGTTCCCCTCACCTGAGTTTCCTCTCCTCGCCATCTCCTCTCTTTTCCTTTGTTCACCCGAGTCTCCACCCTCGCAACCCATCGCCTGCAACCTCACCCTCGCCGGAAAACCCATCACCACCGACCACCCGTCATCTCCTCGCCTCCCAGCAACCCCCCATAACGCCAACACCACCACTACCGACCGATTTTGCACCTTCCCCGATCACCTCTACAGAAACCCATCTCGTCGTCGTCACCGTCGCGGCTTGAACCGCCGGTGATCTTGACGGCACCAATCGCCTCGCTGCCGGGTTGCCGTGAGTGCTTCCATCTCTGTCTAGATCCTCCCGTGCCCTTGCTGTTATCGTGTCACGTGGGTTCGCGCCTCCGTTCTCGTGACTGTCATTTCGTCGAGGCAAGTATTCGATACTTGCTACATGCTATTGCAACTTTAAAACTTGCCTTAATATTTATGTATATTTTAATGATGTATTATTTAGTAAATCACCTTACATACATTGCTTCCTGTTTAGCCTAGTAGCATGTCAAATTAATTATTTTCCTGATAAACCCCTATTCAGAAGTAATAACAGTAGAGTTCTAATTAACTGTATCAGGCTCCACTGTATCTTTATGTTTCCGAACCTAAGACATAATCTCGCATCGAATTATTCAAACCCAACGACCCCATACATGATAGATTACATTTTGATTTACTGCTATGATGCTTTTATTCCAGTTTAGTTTATCAGATATTCATGAACAACTTAAACCGGTCAAATTAAAATTGCATTCTTTAAACAGATTATACTTGTCGTGGCATTCTTGGAACACTCAATGTTTTATTAACCTGATTACAGCAGTTACATTTACCATTCTGTATTCACGTTATATTGACACGATTGAAAACTGTACAGCTAGCTAATAAATCCGCTTTATTGCTTTGCGCATTGATTAGATCTTGATGTTTGCTTATATCTGATTGTGACCACACCCACGATATTATTTGTACCTTGACCTGACGTGCTACACATATAAGTATATTGATACACCTGACATGGTACCGTATATTGTTGACTTGACCTGATGTACCATGACCCGACCTGTTACCTGATCTCGTGCCTAGTGCCAACAAACCTGACATGTAATCCTCATGGACCGTTACTGTTGTCTATCCAGACAAACCTGTTTACCTGATCCTGTGTTGGCATTAGTTTCTTAATTTCGGAATACCTGACTTGACCTACACACATAACTTGGGGGTATAGGGAAATCAAAGGTGAAACCTGACTTGTAACTCGACAGTTCACTACCTGTTCTGGGTGTACACATTCCTGTTTTGCGCCTAGCGGCATGTCTCAGTTTCGGCCGGGAATATTGTGGCCGTGTTCCCGGGTATGCACGGGATACTATCGAGTGTACACATTCCTGTTTTGTGCCTAGCGGCATGTCTCGGCTGCAGCCGAGAATATTGTGGCCGTGGTCCCGGGTATGTACGGGATACTATTGAGTTACATCGACGATTCATCAATTGATTTCAAAGACTTTAGACTAGAAAACCTGATAAAACATTTTAGTTACCCACTGCACACTACCCTGCACTGCTTGTTTCATACTATTCCTTGATTCATGTTCTTTTGCATTGCCTGTTACATTGTTCGTATGATATTACTGGTTGACATGACGCGCTGACGTCTGGGTTTTGCATGGCCCAGATACTGTACCACTGTCGGAGTTCGAGCAGGAGTACTTCAGCCAGCAGGCTGAGTTGTGAGTCCAGTAGTGGTTAGTTTTATTTCCTGCATTTATTTCCATATGTGAGCCCGCATTATGAGACATACTTTTCAGTATTGTATTGGATCATTTGCTTCCCCATTTATTTATCATTGACTCTTGTTATTCTGGATTATGGACATGTTTTTAGATAGTTTTCTCTTGTTCTCGATATCTCTACAGCCGTAATGTGACTGTGAATGGATACTTCCTACCAACAGGTAGCATGGTTGGCTATGTCAAGTGCCCAATCTAGTGTACTCTGGGAAGCGGGGCGTGACATATTCAATACACAACGATCTAATATAACATATAACAGCAACACATAAACATCACAGATAACTAAGCGAAGTTAGATAATTCGACAGATGCAACGAATTCCCAAAATACCCCAGTGAGCTCAACACTTGTGCAGAAAATAAAAATTCCCAGTAGCATGCCCCGGTACCTATGGGCCGTCGTTGAAGTGCCCGTCCCAAGCCTCCATAGTGGCCCGCGGAACCGCCGCCAAAACCATGTTTTGGCCGCGGTCACGCGATCACTATAGCGAGTTAGGGATCCTTTCTTCAGGTGAGTCCAGAAAATTCCCTGCATGATTTTCTGAGTATTTTTAATATAAAAATTTTCAACGCTTGGAAAAATTTCTAGCAAGGGGTCAATTTTGGGGTTTCGGGGTTCGATCGGACTTCTAACTTCGTCTAGACAATGCCTAATACTCTAGCTTGGCTCTGACACCACTATAGGGTTAGAATAGTACCTTAGCAAGGTTTAGGAAGGCATCACACATGCTATATTGAAATTTTTGGAGTGCTAAACAAACCCTAACCAAGATCTTAACTAGAGAATTATGGTTAACTATGCATGTAAACAATTTTACATCTAAGAGAGAGGGATTACAACCTTTGTAGTCCGTTCCTTCGCTTCATAAGCACCGAGTAGTAGTACCTTCGCCGCGATCCATGAACTTCCGGACTCTAGAGAGGCTCCACAAGTCGAATGATCCATGCTTGCTTGAAATCTTCCTTTTCGAAGATGATCTACATTGAAGAATCTCATACTCAAGCTCTAACTTCTCTAATCAAGTATTAATGAAGTGAAAACGCTAATCTAAGTGGATAGAATAGATGAGGATGATGAAGTAGGAAGTTTGCTCTCTTTTGTTTTCATTTTCTCATTTTAAATCATCACAAGTCAAAAAGCTAGAAAGCTTTTTAAAGGGGGAAGAAGAAGAAGAAAGCTTTTGTGATGAATAATGAATCTTGTTATGGTTACAAAATGACAACCATGAGTTAATGTTATCGAGGATTTAACTCTTGTAGAGAATGAACTAGAGTTAAGGGTTTGGGTTGGGTTAAATAATATCTTCACAAAATATCAAAGGAAAATATCTAAGCTTAAAACAAAATAAAACTTCTAGAAGCTTCATGAAAAAGCTAACCCAAATCAAACCCTGACTCGTTTAATCTCCACAAATCATGTTGTATTTGTAACCCTAACATGTTATAATAATATATATCACATATATATTTAATATTTTTTGTAACAAAAGAAAATAACACAATCAACATATATTGCATATATATCAATGTATTAACCGGTGAGAAAATGAATCAATAAAGCGAGCTTATATTAGTTAACGTAATATAATATATCACATATATAATCATTCATTAAATTATCGAATCAACACTTGATCCGACAATCCGGCTATAATACATATAACCGACTAATATAACATGTACCAATTCATCGAATCAACACTTGATCCGATGACCCGGCCATATCAAATATAACCGGCCGATATCTCATATCGCGAGAATAGAATACGGTATCTCATATCGTATTATTCTCGGTCCCGCACATATCGCACCCCTACTCCGTTTTTCCTGAGCTAGGAATTCTCTGTATAGGACTCTAAAGAATCTTCAATACGCTGGCAGTAGGTGATGACCATATCAAACACCCACAAGCTTCAAGCGGTCAGCTAAACGTAACAGCCACCCTGGTATTGAGCGATCAGAAGATCAACAAGCAAGCCTGTACATTCTCCTGTGAATCCAATCATTAAAAACTACCGTACAGTCCGATCTCTTCGTCTGATATGTTGCATATCAAGTCTAGGGGTGGTAAACGTCAGACAACAGTAACCGATAAGTCGTGTCGATGTAAGGCTCATAACGGGTCGAGAAACTACTGATGACACTTATCAGTAAATCTTCATATCAGCCCTGGCCAGGGACTTCCAGTTATAACCAATCGAACACAGCACAACATCAACTCCCTATACCGGGAGAAACGAAACCCCTCCTATCGCTCATTGCTTCCATGTGATTCAGGACTGTACCCAAAAGCCACCGTTTTGGATACCCTCTTTGATGTGGTAAGGTGGAAATCAAAGCACAGTGGGAATCACACAAGACTCTATGACGATCTCGGGTCTACAGACTAATCTGAACCAGTGTCACCGGAGAACTGTTATCTGAGGATAGGTATAATACCATTCAGGAGTTATCGCGAGTCCGTTCAGTGTACCCAGTCTCCACTGAGCATCCTTACACCATCTTTGATGTCCAACTCCAATGGATATGGGATCATCCATCGCCCATCATATGGTTCAAGATGCGTGTACGCTAGTCTACTCTGGAGTATCGATGCCCTGTCTCGATACACCCTCGACTAGGAACAGTTATAGGATATACTCGTTGACTATCCTGGCCCCACTAGTATGATCTCATCATAGTCCTGGTAGCCGAGTACATATCCTAAGGGCTTTATCAACACGTGATCACAAAACAGTATTCGTTAACATGTTAAGATAAAGTGAAACCAGATAGCATACTATCATATCGAGCAAGAAAGTCCTCTATATATATCCAAGCATCCATTATAATATACATTACATGTACAACAATGGCCTCTAAGGCATACATATAACTAACACCGTGCGCACCAGAGACACGTGATTGTTGGATACGCCTTTTGAGGCTGATTTTGCGTTTGAGCATCTTGTTTTCATGATGGGCACTATGTTATGTAGTAGCCGAACAGGACTGATCTGAGAACGATACCTGAGTACTTTGCATACATTAAAAGTTACCAAGAGCTTTTCAAAAAGGAGCTATAGTCTCTCTATTTCCTACGTGTCCGTGAGCGACATGAACGTTTACAAAGGAAACCTTTTGGGATATTTCAAAACGACGGAACGTATATTTGGGAAAAAACATATATTTATTTCTTTACAACGAGCGTCCGTCAGTGTGCCGTGATTTACGCATCACATGGCGATTCAGAAAAGATTTTGCATGTATTTTATTCAGTTTTTGGATGTTTTCCAAAGATGCGTACTATACACGTATTATATTATTTGACTAGTATAAATTGGATTCAGTAGTGGATTTCGAGATCTGTATCTCTATTGTAACTCTGAGGATATGCGTGCAAATCAGATGATTGCGTGACGCTTGACGGAGTTCGATTTTGAGTTTTTGTACTCGTATTCATGCGCACTGACGCGCTGTGTTATTCCGTATTTTCCGTGATTTTGGAGCCCCGACGACATGATCTTTTTACTGAAATGTTTGAGTAATTGAGGGATTTAAATTTAAATTCATGGACCGAATTTCTTTAAGGGGGAAGGATTTCAGAAAAAATAAAATATTATTTTTGGGAATTTTTATAATTAAATAATAAATATATTAAATATTTTAATAGTGCGGTATAATTAAATACCGATAAATCGGGAAAAATTTGGAAAATCATAGAAATCACTAAAACAAGGGTGTTTATATGATTTAAGCAAATTAAAAACCTATATAATTAATTATATTAACATTTTATGCTAATCGCGATTAAATATCGCTAATCGTGCACCAAGTCTTTTTTCACACTTGTTACATTTTCTACCATGGTTATTCTTCTTTCATGCATGATTTTGTGTTAGAAAAGAAAAGATAAAGATAAGAAAAGAAAAGGAAAACAAAACAAAACAAAACAAAAGAATATTTTAAAGAGATATGGGTGTGAGAGAGAGAGAGAGGTGAGGGTTAACTTTGACTTGGCGATTCTCTCTTCACTTCATCATCCTTACCATTTCTTCCTCCTTCACTCTCATGGCAGCACACTTCATCCCCTCTCCTCTTCAACCCCCATAACATCATTTAAAAACAATCCAAAACCCTATCTCCATTTCATCAAAAATGTTCACAAGCTCATGGCAAACACTTTGGACCAAGCAAGATTTGATTTTGAAGACTTGAGGCAACTCAAGAAAATTCTTGAGTTGCCAAATGAGATAATTTCTGCACCATTAGACTAGTATTTCAATTCCTTAAGCCTCCATAATTGTTTAGAATTGATATTGTGTGGTTTTATGAACTTAGAAATTTCTAGATGATGTTTGAGGGAATGTTGAGTTGTGGTTGTGCTAATAAGCCTTATTGGTGACTTCAAACCCCCTTAAAGTGTAAAACTGGACCACACCTGTAGCTTAACCTAAAATATGTAATTTGGAAACTTTTGTGTCGGTTTTGTGAATATATAGTGGGTGCAGGGAAATCTGGAGTGATCCGGGGCCATTACTAGAAAAGCAAACAACTCTAATAGCCTAGATGGACCACCGCGAGACCACCCTGCCAAAACAAGACCCCAATTCTCCTGTAGAACCGAGCTGGCCGGATTTTAGGGGGTAGGGGCCGGCCACTTTGTAAAATTAGGTGCCAAGGTTGTTTCTGTTGGTCATTTATACCCTATATATCACCCCAATATTGTTTGTGCACTTAGTTTTAACCTGAACTAAAATCTGGAGCATGTTTTCTTGGTTTCTGCCTTATGTTTCGTGATGTTTATGAATTTAGGTTTTGATATTTTTTTTGATATCGATCACTTGATGTTTGTACGTCTATATCGAGGGTTATTTGGTTGAATGCGAGATGTAGGCCATAGGTTTTGACCTATGTGAGATTCGCGTGTCATTTTGGGTTTGAATTGGATTTTGATGCGATACGATACGTTATTATATGTAGGTACCCTCACGAGGACTTCGAGACAACAAGCAAGCGCGTGGCGACATCGGCATCGGCAAGCGAAGATCAAGGTGAGTAGATTTACATCTACGGGGGAAGTCGGGTGGATGGCGTATAGTACCCCCGCAAACTTTGATGGAATCTGATTTATATATTAAATATGGTTAAGGGAACTTATAATAGGAAACTATAGATAGAGTTAAATGATAATTAGAAACTACAGGATAGTTAGAAGTGATATGATATGATTGATATGTGATGACGAGATTCGAGGATGATGTTCGACAATATTGATAGACGACGTAGGTGTGTCATTCGAACCATACCTATTTTTTTAAAATGAAGAATCGTATGCATCTTTTGAACAAATACCTTAAGGGGCGTTACAGATTTTTAAATGATATCTTTTTCTTGTACACACCGTAGCCCCTACTTTCAAAACTACGATTCGCCCTTTTGAAAACTGATTGTATGGTTCGGGTGTGCATGTTAGATTAGATACGTATGCTTAGAGTAGAGGTAGAATGCATTTGTAAAATTGACTTGATATGGGATATAAATGCGATGAAAAGATAAGACGGTGTAATATGATGATTTGATGATACGTTGGTATACGGATGCGAGTCGATTAAGATGATTGATACCTTTGCCGGTCCCCTGATACGAGATTGTTATCGATGTGACTATATAGATATATGTAAAGATGTGAATCTTGAATGATAAGCCGTACGAGTTGTTAGTTCCATACCCTCATTGTCGTAAAGGTTGATAGGATCCCTATTGGTTTTATGCCGCCGTACGATGATTTTCCGTACGTGATGAGTTTGACTTGATGATTGATCTGTGCCCTTGACTAGAGGATGCCGTACGATGGATTATACCGTACGTGATGTTGTGAGGCTAGATGCCGATTGATAGATTCAACGACTCAGACATATGATAGATATGTATACTTATAGCTTTTAGCTGATGATTTACCTTATGCTGCATTCATGCTATTTTCAGTGCATTGCTTATACCTGTGCTAGTACACTTACACCATTATCGATGATACTCATGTTACACTTACACAGATTTTCCGGCTCACACACTTCATCATCGATAATTGCCATGTCACTACACAGTAGAATAGCTGCATCAAGATATGACACCTTGCATGATTTAATTGTTGTAGTTACATATGCACCTTTATGCGATGTTGCAATTGACTTTGGAGAAATTGGGAAACGCAGGATATATTTAATAATTGGATTCATTTAAAAAAGTGATTTTTCTTAATATTTGCATATTATTGTTCCATGTTGCATGATATACGAATATGCTTACATTTCTGTTATATGTCGCATACATCATGCTTTATGATTATACGCATTGAGATATGCTGTTTTCATGAGATTTCTGGATTTAAGAACCGTAGGGATTTCAAAAGAAAGTGTGTATTGTTTTAAAAACCCAGTTTCTTTTGATATGATATTTCAGTGCGTCCGCTATGTGTTTTCTAGGTTCTGAAAGTGGCATGTGAAACCCGATTTGAGGAGTGGTAGGCACCGTCTACGGGTACATGGTGGACCCAGTGAGGTACCCCGGGGCAAGAAGACTCGTATTGCTAGACGGTGGGCCTGGCAGGGGAGCACTACCCATCGGTGATAGTATTTGGGCTCGGCGGTAATCTGGAGGATACCGACCGGAGTTGAGAGATGATATGGGCCGATCCGGACTGACAGAGCCCGAGGGCCAATCCGGACTGACGGAGCCCAAGATATGAGGATTTACATGTCGATACTGGATACGGGTTTCATAATGTTTCAAGTGTCGATGCTGGACACTCAGATTCCATGATTCTGATGTGTCACGAGGGACACACATTAATTTATATCCTTATATTTTCATGCATATGCTTTTCTGATATTTATGTTGTTGTGTCATTGCTTAACACGTGGACGGGATCCACTTGCATACTTACATTGATCATATGGTTGGAAGAGATCCATATGAATACATACATTGATTATTTGGTTGGCAGGTATCCACGTACATATAGACATTGTGTATATTGTTGGCACATATACAGACCCGGTCATCCTAGATATCATAATATTACCTTTATGATATAGTTGACCTAAGAGTCGTTATTTATTCGATTTCTATTTGTTGATGTTTTTCTACTCACGAGTTGGCAACTCAACCCCGTTGTGTCACAGTTCTTGCAGGTTGACCGCATGGATCAGTAGCGGCATCGCGGGCACACAGTTGCTTCCGGGTGATTGCCTTGGTAGGTGGGACATTTGTACCGTATCCACTCTTGTATTTATATTTCACAATGTATCTAGTCAACTCCATCAATCAAAATAGTAATTGTATAAGTGATGAGAGTTAGCAAGACTTGTAGTTGCGAGACTTGAGAGATGGGTTTTATATTCGCATTTGGGGTTGATGTCTTACTTATTTATTTATCTTTTGTAATAAAATTCGCCGTTGGGCGTCGTATACTTCTATTTATGCTTTGCGTGGTTGTGGATCCGCCGTTTGGCGAAGAGCTAGCTCCCGCTTGGGGATGCCTTTATTATTACGTTGTATTTGTAGTTTTGGATCAAAAAATACAAAGGGGGTGTGGCCAAAATTTTCAAAAGATGAAACATGTATTCAAACTAGTAAATTTCACTTGCATTATTCATGTTCCTTTTCTATGCATTTAAGAAAATAAGATTTCATTATACTTTTATTTCAAAACTTCACCTCCTTTATTTTCTTCAAAAGGTTTAGATTTCTGGGTTCCAACTTACTTGAATTACATTACGCCTTTATACGTTGCGTGATTTAAGTGCTGTTCACGAGCTAATATTTCGGGTCATGAAAAAAACGGCACACGGATCGCCTATAGGTTAGAACCTATAGCCCACGCATGCAAAACCAACCAATTATCCATAATCGCTGATGTGCAAACATCCAACAACCAAAAACAAATCCAAATATCAAAACTTATCATTTAAAATATGAAAAACGTAACCAAAATCACACCAAAGTGCTCCCAGGTTTTGACTCAGGTCAAATCAAGCTAAATAAACAAGTATAGGGTGTATTATATGGAGTATATGAGCTACTGGACCAACCTAGACACCAAATGCCACCAAGTGGCCGGCCACATTGCTTGGAAATCCGGTGTGCTCGGCCTGGGTAGCTCCGTTGGGGTTCGTCTCCTTGTGCCCTACATTGGTCCCTGGTATTGTTTGCTTCTTTCAAAAATGTCCTAGGTTGCTCCAGATACCCTCTAGGCACACTAAAAGTCACAAAACCGATACGGAACAAATCCTAAGTTCGTGTATCGGGTTCAATTCTACGACTCAGGTTAGGAAACGTGTCACCATGGTTATGTAAACACTCACAACAGTTCCCAGATTTCTCCTAAATTAATTACAGAAAAATCTAGTAGTACCAAACACCTCTAAACAACTTCAGGAAAATACCCTACGAACCCAAGCCTAACTCCCCTATACACCCGAGGCCGCCGGAATTTTCCTACTCGTCCCTGGCCAAAACCGATCAGGTAGGGTCGGGGTCACAAGTGTGCACTCAGGGTCACAAGTACAGCATTACTACACTGTTTGTTTTTACAGTGAACACTCGGGGTCACAGCAGGTTATCGATATCACAAAACAACACTAAAATACGATATCGCACAAAACTAAACTACAAGGAAGAAGTTATACCTTATTTGGGCAACTCAAGAAACCCTAGCTCCCTAAAGTCTTCAAAAACTAACTTTCTTGGTCCAAAGAGATGAGAGTGAGGAGGTGATCATTTTTTGTAAAAGGCGTATAGGGTTTTGGTGAATATTTTGAGATGGGTCATGATGGTAGAAGATGGAGCTTGAAGTTGAAGAAGGAGATGCAAAAAATGGTGGGGGGAAATGAATGGGGCAGCACTCTCTCCCTCTCTCTCTCTCTCTCTCTCTTTCTCACTCTCATTCTCTCTCCTTCTCACTCTCATTCTCACTCCTAGCATGCTCACCCTTTATCATTATGTCCCCCCTCTCTGTCCCCTCAATCATTCTTCTCATTTCTTTCTTTTCTCACCATAATAAAACCAACCATAACTAAAACAACACAATGACCATGTAACCAAATGAAACATGTCATGGTGTACTAATCATGAAAAACTGTAGAAACACGGATTTGGCTTAATTGCGATTAGCAGTGCACTAATCGAGTTTTTATTTAAACTGCAAAAATAAATTTTAAAAATGCCAAATCCGTTAAATATATTTTTAAATGAATAAATCATATTAATTTCCAATTATTTCATAATTATCGGTATATATTTATACCCTTTTTCGAAAACCCCAATTTCGTAAATCGGGCAGTTTTCGGAAAATATATTATTTTAATATTAAATTCCAAACATAATATTTTATATTTTCTGAAATGTTACAATCTTCCCCCCTTAAATAAATTCGGTCCCCGAATTTAAATTTAAACCCCCAAATGCTAAAACATTTCAATACCCAACTCAAATCAACGGGGCTCCGAAATCATCGAAAATGCAGAAATAACACAGCACATCGCGTGCGCCTGAAAACGAGTATAGAACTCAAAATTGAACTCCGTCAAGTGTCACGCAAATCATCAGACTTTCACACATATCCTCGGAGTTACAATGGAGATACAGATCTCGAAATCCACAACAGAAATCCAATATACACTAGTCAAATACTGTAATACGTCTATAGTACGCATCCTTGGAAAAACTTTCAAAAACTGAATAAAATTCATGTAAAACCATTTCTGAATCGCCGTGTGATGCGTAACTCATGGCATAAGTGACAGACGCTCATTTGTAAAATAATAATATATATGTCCATATATGTTTTGCTAAATATACGCTCCGTCGTTTCAAAATATCCCAAAAGGTTTTCCATATAAACGTTCGTGTCGCTCACGGTCACGTAGGAATTAGCGAGACTATAGCTCCTTTTTGAAAACCTCTGGTTAACTTTTTAATGCATGCTAAGTACTCAGGTACTGTCCTCAGATCAGTCCTGTTCGGCTACTAAATAACATAGTGCCCATCATGAAAACAAGGTGCTCAAAAGAAAAATCGGCCTCAAAAGGCGTATCAAAAAATCACGTGCGTCTGGTGCGCATGGAAATCATATCCAAATACAAGTGCTACGAATGTGCACAAAACCGAAACTATGTGCAACGGTGTGCACGAATGCATCTGTCCAGTGCAACGGGTGTGCATGACAAGAATATCAAGTGCATCTAGAGCGCACGAAAACTCATCAATAACTCATATGCGTATAAAACAACACCGAGTGTACCAAGGTGTATAAAAACATATCTCAACTGCAATAACCATGCACAAAATGTAAATACCCAGTAATTCCAGCCATGGTGCACGAAAACAATATCATAAAACTCAATCATCAAAACATAAATCCAAGCGATATAAGGGTGATACTCAGATCACACGTAAATCGCAAAAAATGACACCGAGGTACACCTCCTACAATGTCAGTGCGCCCAAAACTGGCAGAGCTAGATCATCCGCTTGCCTCTTGTTCACGGTCTGGCGTCCTATGTCTCTGGGTCTACATTTCTCTATGGATTACCAATCTTGAAATCCGTCGGCTCGTCGGCCCGGCTAGGTATAATAACGCAAACAAATCCGCTCTAGCACTCCTCTGGTCATCTCTCGGCCAATTATCACGACCACTCATAAAGCAGCACGTCACTGGCGTTGGCCTCTGGCCCTCTGAATACACATCACATGTCTAAACCTCGGTGCTAATCTTATTACAGCAGTGTACGGGAAGGAAGCTGCTCAGGGTCTCTTCTAATCTCGCCTATACCGAAGTATACGGAGGTTGGTACTCTTGCATAATCTTTTCTCATCTTCTGGACATCTGCGTTCTTCGCAAAATATTTCCTTGGAAACTGGCCGTATCCCAACGCCTCTGTATGCATATCAGATCTCTGATCATGACGGGGAGTAACAACCGCTTTCCATCTCCACGAACCTTTGGTTCCACTCGTCTTTATTATTGTCCACTTCGATGTCATGTCATGCAATCTGCGCACTGCAACTGTTCTCGGCTACGGTCAATCCGAAGTCTCTTTCACGGACTCGAAATCACGAACTCGGTATCTTCATCACTCTGTAGAAGATATCTAGCCGAACACGTCCTCGGGAACTCGTCCCAACCATCGAAGGAATACTAAATACTCGTCCGTTCTCGATCAACTCATAACGCATCTGGGTGAGGTCCTCTATCTGAAGCTGGTCAGCATGCTGATCTCCTATCGCATAATATCCGGACGACGTTAATCGTTTCGATCGATTCGTCAAATTCCCATAATTCCACGAAAGCTCAACACCTAAGCACAGTCTACTAATATCCCGCACATGCCACAGTACCTATGGACCAACCGTAGAAGGGCAAACCCAAGCCTCACTGATGGCACCACTGAACTAAAGCAAACCCTAAGGTTCAAAAGCGTTTCCATTAGGGTTTCATTTTCTTTATGGTCCACAGAATTACTTGCATGTTCTTCCGAATACTTTAAACATGGAAAAATGGGTTTCTGACATTCGTTCGAAATTTTTAACTTCACCTATACAACATGCGAATACCCTTCATCCGCATGCTAAACAATGCCTCAATCCTCCAGGAAAGACGATACGTCAACGGTCATCTCTGGACCGGTCTTCTTTAGATCTGAGTAGGACTCTCCACACTGGAAATCTTCAACTCAATTGGGCCTTCGTCGGCGCATCAATCTGACGAATCACCTTCATCTCTCAACTCAGAATAGACTAGCTATCATCTGTCGCATCTCTGCCTAGAAGCTCCAGCGATCTCAGCTAGTAAGCTCTGAAAGCGATATCATAATCTCTAAGGTATGTTGTACATCAACAGTCATCTCCTAACTGGTAGCCTCTATCAACGGCCCGATCATCCGGTACAAAACCAAACACTCGCCACTGCAAGGGGTCACAACACACACTACATCGAGAAGTTCCTATGTTACCAGGAAACACAATGGTCAGTCCTCGTCCATGACGAGCTCGCCCTGACCGCCTCACTAGCAGCAACTCAATCTGTGCACAAACCATGGTGACAGGAACCTCAATCGTGTATCGATAAAAACAGATCAAAGGCATGAAAGAAAATGACATATCCAGAATGGATACATGATCATAAGAAGAAATGGAATCAAAGAGCGTATGATCATTAAAACAAATAAAATCAATGATCTCAAATGGATGTATGATCAAGAGAACAAGGAGAATCACAGATCTCAAAATATGTACATCCTAAGATTTCTTAAGTGCAGTATTGTATCGTAAATATGCCGTAGAACATACGTACGGTACATCACTCTACTTAAGCTACCTACTCCATCAATCCGGGTCAGCCTATAAAATGAAAGTTCAGGTCTAATACCCCCTCCCCCCCGTTCAAGTCTAAGTTCCGTAAGGTCAAGCCTAGTTTCCAAAATACATACCCACCCTAGACTCCGCATGGTCAAACATAGACTCGAACAAAGGTTAAACCTAGTGCTCTGATACCAACTTTGTCATGACCCAAAATTATCTCGTGACCGGCACTTAAATCACGCCACGTCTAAAGTCGTAACCTAATTTAAGTAAGCCGAAGCCCAGAAATCTAAACCCTTTTTAAGCAAACAAAAGAGGTGAAGTTTTGAAATGAAGGTATAATGAAATCAAGTTTTGTTTAATGCATAAAAAAGGAACATGAATAATACAAGTGAAATTTACTAGTTTGAAAACATGTTTCATCTTTTAAAAATTTGGGCAGCACCTCCTTTGTATTTTTTGATCGAAAAGCACAATACATGATAATAATAAAGGCATCCCCAAGAGGGAGCTAGCTCTTCGCCAAACGGCGGATCCACAACCACGCAAAGCATATATATAAGTATACGACGCCCAACGGCGAAGATCACCACAGAAGATAAAGTAATAAGAAAGACATCAAAACCAAAAGTAGCGGAATACCCCTCGCTCTAAGTCTCGAAACCACAACTCTCACTAAGTCTCATTACTTATACAATAACTAGTTTGATTGATGGAGTTGGCTATATACAATATGAATAGTAATTACAAGAGTCGGTATGATACAAATGTCCCACCTACGAAAGTAAAACACCCGAATGCAACTTTGTGCCAGCGAAACCGCTACTGATCCATGCGGTCAACCTGCAAGAACTGTGGCACAACGGGGGTGAGTTGACGACTCATGAGTAGAAAAACATCTACAAGCAGAAATCGAATAAACAACGACCCCTAGGTCAACTATATCTTAAAGGTAATACTATGATATCTAAGGCGACCGTATCTACATCCGTGCCATCAATATCATCAATGTCTATATGCATGTAGCTATTATCCAACAATATAATCAATGTCTGTATGTATGTGGATCTCGTCCATGTGTCAACCAATGACTCAACAACATCATGCATGTAAATATCATAAAAGAATATGCATGAAAGTATGAGGATATAAATCAACGTATGTCCCTCGTGACACAACAAACTCATGGAACCTGAGTGTCCAACATCGACACTCGAAACATCATGAAACCCGTGTCTAGCATCGACACGTAAATCCTCTTATCTCTGGCTCCATCAGTCCGGATCGGCCCTTGGGCTCCGTCAGTCCGGATTGGCCCATATCATCTCTCGACTCCGGTCGGTATCCTCCGGATATCCACCAAGTCCAACCAATCACCGGTAGGTAGTAGTACCTCTGCCAGGCTCATCGTCTACTGCGTGATATCCCTTTCTTACCCCAGGGTACCATACCGGGTCCACCATGTACCCGCAAATGGCTCCTCCACTCCTTGAATCGAGCCTCGAAAAAAAATCTCATAACCGAGAAAACTCATTGTGGACATCTCGAAATATCATATCTAGAGAAACCGGGTTTTTAAAATAATGCATAATTTCTTTTGAAATAACCACAGTTCTCAAATCCAGAAATCACATGAAAACTGCATCTCAGTGCATATAATCATAAAGCATGATGTATGCGACATATAACAGAAATGTTAGCATATCCGTATATCAAGCACTGTGAAACAGTGATGTGAACAATGTAAGTAAATCTTGCAAGGAGTCTTATCATGATGCAGCAATTCAACTGCGTAGTGACTTGGCAATTATCGATGATGAAGTGTGTGAGCCGGCCATCTGTGTACGTGCAACATACGCAACATCGATAATGGTGTAAGTGTACTAGCATAGGTATAAGCAATGCAATGAGAATGACATGAATGCAGCATAAGGGAAAGCATCAGCTAACAGCTATAAGGTATACGTATCTAACATGATCGAGTCGGTGAATCTATCAATCGGCATCTAGCCTCACAACATCACGTACGGTATAATCCATCGTACGGCATCCTCTCGTCAAGGGTATGGATCAATCATCAAGTCAAACTCATCACGTACGGAAAATCATCGTATGGCGGTATTAAACCAATAGGGATCCTATCAACCTATGACAATGAGAGTACGGCCTAAGTTCACGTACGGCCTATCATTCATGATTCACAACATGTATACATATATATATCCAGATACCTATGTCCCAAGTCACATCCATAACAATCTCATATCAGGGGACCGGCAAGGTATCAATCATCTCAATCGACTCGCATACGTATACCAACATATCATCACATCACATGTCAGTCGTATTCTCTTTTCATCGCATTTATATCTCACAAAAGGTCAATATACAAATACATTCTACTTTTACTATAAGCATAAGTATCTAATCTAACATACATACCCGTACCATACAATCAGTTTTTAAAAGGTGCGAATCGTAGTTTTGAAAGTAGGGGCTACGGTGTTTTTAAGGAAAAGATATCATTTCAAAATTCATAACGTCCCTCAAGGTATCTGTTTAAAAGATGCATACGATTCTTCAGTTTAGAAATATGTATAGTTCGGATGACACATTTACGTCGGCTATCTAGCCTTGAAGTACCCAAAACGGCTATATCATCGAACATCATCCTCAAATCATGTCATCACATATTAGTCGTATCATATCACTTCTAACTATCCCTTAGTTTCTAATATGGTCTCTCTAACTATCTTTTAACTCTATCCATAGTTTTCTATTGAAGGTTCCCTTAACCATACACTATATATAAATCGGTTTCCATCAAACTTTGCGAGGGGTGCTATACGCCATCCACCCGACTTCCGCCATAGATATAGATCTACTCACCTTGATCCTTACATGACGAAGTCGATGACGTCATGCTCCGTCACCTTGGAATCCATGTGAAGGTACTTACAATCAATACAATCACAATCCACATTAACATTAAGTCCGGAAAACCAAAACGGCACACGAATTGTCTATAGGTTAGAACCTATAGCCCACGCATGCAAAACCAACCAATTATCCCTAGTCGTTGATGTACAAACATCCAACAACCAAAAAAAAATCCAAAACTTATCATCTAAAATACGGAAAACATAACCAAAATCACACCAAAGTGATCCCATATTTTGACTCAGGTCAAATCAAGCTAAACAAACAAGTATAGGGTGTAGTATATGGAGTATATAAGCTACTGGACCAACCTAGACACCAAATGCCACCAAGTGGCTGGCCACATTGCTTGGAAATTCGGTGAGCTTAGCCAGGGTACCTCCATTGGGGTTCGTCTGGTTAGGGTGGTCTCCTAGTGCCCTACTTTGGTCCTTGGTATTGTTTGCTTCTTTCAAAAATGTCCTAGGTTGCTCCAGATACCCTCTCGGCACACTAAAAGTCTCAAAACCGATACGGAACAAATCCTAAGTTCATGTATCGGGTTCAATTCTACTACTCAGGTCAGGACACGTGTCACCATGGTCATGTAAACACTCACAACAGTTCCCAGATTTCACCTAAATTCATTACAAAAAAATCTAGTAGTACCAAACACCTCTTAACAACTTCAGGCAACTATCCTATGAAACCCAACCCCTAACTCCCCTACACACCCGAGGTCGCCAGAATTTTCCTACTCGTCGCCGGCCAAAACCGATCAGGTAGGGTCGGGGTCACAAGTACAACATTACTACACTGTTTGTTTTTACAGTGAACACTCGGGGTCACAGCAGATTATCGATATCACAAAACCATACTAAAATACAATATCGCACAAAACTAAACTACAAGGAAGAAGTTATACCTCATTTGGACAACTCAAGAAATCCTAACTTCCCAAAGACTTTAAAAACTAAATTTTTTTGGTCCAATGTGTTGTTGGTGAGGAGGTGATCATTTTTTGTGAAAGGGGTATATGGTTTTGGTGCATATTTTAAGATGGGTCATTAGGGTAGAAGATGGAGCTTGAAGATGAAGAAGGAGATGAAAAAAATGGTTAGGGGAAATGAATAAGGCTGCACTCTCTCTCTCTCACTCTTTTTCTCTCCTAGCATGCTTACCCCTCATCATTATGCCCCCTCTCTCTCCTCAATCATTCCTCTCATTTCTTTCTTTTCTCACCATAATAAAACCAACCATAACTAAAACAACACAATGAACATGTAACCAAATGAAACATGTCATGGTGCACTAACCACGAAAATCTGTAGGAACACAGATTTGGCTTAATCACGATTAGCAGTGCACTAATCGGGTTTTTATTTAAACTGCATAAATAAATTTTGAAAATGCCAAATCCTTTAAATATATTTTTAAATGAATAAATCATTTTAATTTCCAATTATTTCACAATTATTGGTATATATTTATACCCTTTTTCGAAAACCCCAATTTCGTAAATCGGCATTTTCGGGAAATATATTATTTTAATATTAAATTTCAAAAATAATATTTTATATTTTCTGAAATGTTACAAACTTTTACTCACAGTGGGATCGGGATCCAACTATCAAATTGAATGTATGCAATCTCATTGCAAATTTCAACTCTTGAAATTCCCGATATGATTTTTACCCGTAGAGTCTTTGACCTTAACTATGGTCAACAAATCATAAGCACTAGTCAATTTCTACCCGCCATTTCGTGATTGATTTAGATCCACCCGTATGACCCTTAACTATGGTCAACAAAGTCATATGAATGTCCTAATCGATCGCATTAAATGGTTTGTAGGAAGACATCACTTAGCTACCGTACATCACGCCTTAACTATAGTCAACAAACATAGCACGAACACTAAATACTCTGCTTCCTAAAATGGCGCAAATCTTCGGATTGTTTTTATGAAAACCTTTAACATTTTGAACTTGATATCGTTGTAGAATCGAGTGAGAAGGAGTTGTTTAAGCTCCAGCTTTAAAAGTCGAATGGTTTTATAGAATCTTTCAAATCTTGCTAAAGAGGTCACTCCAGGTGAAGGGATCCCGGCTCATTCCTTATCGAATAAGGTGTTGGATATACAAATACCACTATGCAAAGCAAAAATTAGCTCAACTAAAAAATCAAATCGAGTGCTTTGTAACATTTGCTAGTTTCGCTAAAAGGGTTACTCCCGGTGAAGGGATCTCGGCCCTTTCCTCATTGAGGTGTAGGATATTCAAGAACACCACGATCAAAAGAAAAAGCTAGAGTTACCCATTTTCAAAAGTTTTATTCTACAAAATATTTAGGTTTCTTTTTCATAACATTAATCACATTAATGTTGTCCCATCATTTACGTTTCCTAAACATTACAGAAAAGAAACGAAAATAGAACGTACGCTTATGCCATCCGCATTCTCCACCGGGCCCCGTCGTGCACCGTTAGGTTACTTAACTAATATCAAAGCGGGGGCTGGACTACCGCGGGTGCGAAACAGAAGCAACGTTTGTTATATATCTCATATATAAATATAGCAATTTCAGATCACAGATGAATACATTGGATATACTAGGAATTCCGTATTTCATTCAAGCCCTTAATGAAAGACGGGTTCCACGGTCATGATGAATAGCCAAAACCCCACCCTAGACTCTTACGGGTGTGGTAAACTACCCGCCAAATTCCCGAAGTGAAGCAACCTACCTCAACAAAGTGAGTAAGCCACTCGGCACTCCGAAAACCCGGTAGTTTGTGCACTCCACCTTGGCTCTATCCTAGGAGCAAAAACAGTAAAAAGAAATTATACAATGGTGGCTACAATCTCAACCTGGATGTGCCCCACAAAATATTATAACATTTTTTTTTACAAATTACATGGAATGAAAGAAAAGAAAAACGCACTTCTCACATCCCCCCGCGGCCTTTCATCATGACAATCCAACATATTCATATATACATACCATCTCATGATACCATGTTAGTAGATGTTGCACACCCTCATAACACTTGTGAGGAGGTGGAAGTGGTAAACAATAATTATTCTTGCATGCAACACCCACTTAAAACAAGATTAGTGCTTAAACCCCAACTAACAAAAACCATCAAGAGATCTAATCTACTATGATAGTATTTATACTTAATGGAACCGGTCCTTCTGGTCTTTAGTTGAATGTGACTTCCAGGCTCCTTATGGTTGCAATGAGCTCGATCTCCGGCCACCTTAAGATCCAAGACGATCCACCAGAGAGCTTTGGTACAAGCTTCAAACTCTTCACAAGAGTTCAACCTAGAGATCAAGTTTGCTAGGAGTGATCACTAAGATGAAGTAGAGATTAAGTATTGGATTATGATTTTTCTCTAGGCTTTTGATTCACAACTCATGTGAAGGTAAAGCAAGAGGAGAAAGAAGGAGAGAAATGAAGAGAGATAATGTGAGAGTGTAAAATGAAAAGTTGAAGCATGGAAAAATAATATGGCTCAAAATCAAATAATTGAAGCATGTAATAAAAAATTGCACCATGCTTCAATAGTAACTCCAAATGAATAAATTAAGAAAGGAGCCATTCTTTCATCCATGCTTAGACTTTCCTAAATTCCACCTCATTTATTTATTTTCATAAAATAAATATCCATTTATGAGGTGTCTCATTCTAGAAGGTGTTGTTTTAAAAATTACAATAATACCCCTCGACCGTATACCGTATAAGTATACCCGTATCCTAATTCCGAAAAATACGAATACAAATAATCCAATAATATAATACCAGCATGCGGATTAAACCAAAGCTCACCTGTATTAACATTCCGATCATTATTCCTGTAACGATTACACGAACATGATCGAAACCCTGCCGTAACAAGTTACGGCCTCTACATCTTTCTCCTAAACCAGGGAACTCTCTGTGTGGGACTCTAAACACTCGACAGTACGCTGGCAGTGGGTTTAACCACAAGCACGTCAGCGGCACTAGCTGTGTGTATTGGCTACCCAGGTACATGACGAAAAAGAGGTGGCCGACGAGCGAACTCATCCCAAACCTAACGAGCCTGTAAGCAACACTTTCCATACAGTCCGGTCTCTTCGTCTGATACATCGCATATGAGGTCTAGGGGTGGTAAAAGTATGACCCCGGTAACTTTATAAGTCATGCTGATTCACGGCCCATAACGGTTCGAGAAACTAATGATAACACTTATCAGTAAATCTCGAGAACTATGGCCAGGGATTTGATATTATGGCCGATCAAGCATAGCGCGACATCAACTCCCTATACCGGGAGAGACGAAACCCCTCCTATCGCACACTGCCTCCATGTGATTCGGGGCTATACCCAAAATCCACCTGTTTGCACGACTCAACAGAGCCGTGGTATGGAGGAAATAAAAGCACAGTGGGAATCACACAAGACACTATGACCATCTCGGGTCTACAGACTAACCTGTAAAAGTGTCACCAGAGAACTGCTATCTGACAATAGGTATATATACCATCCAGGAGTTCTCGGCGAGTCATGTTCGGTGTACCCATTCTCCAATGAGCACCTGTGTACAATCTTTGATGTCAAACACCAATGGCTGTGGGATCAACCATCGCCCCCAGGGATAAGAAACGTACACACTAGTCTATTCTGATAATATCGATGCCCTGTCTCGATATACCCTCGACTTAGAACAATTAAAAGATATGCTTATAGACTTCCCAGGCCCCACTAGTATGATCTCTATCATAATCCCGGTAGTCAAGTATAATCCTAAGGGCTTCATCAACATGTATATAAAGATATGAAATACAATACATCACATGTCAAGATGAAGATAAACCAGATAGCATACTATCATTTCGAGCAAAGATTATTTCTGTACATGTACATGCCTAGCATCCTATACAATACAGGCCTCTAGGGCATACATATCTAACAGATGGAGTTGGAAGGTTTGAAATATCAAGTGTAGTCGAATAAGGATCGGTTTGATTTGAAAGGGCGTAAGGCTCCCGTGCACACTCTCTATTGGAAATGTCAAACATGTTATTCTTGGGCACCTCATCACTAAGATTAGGAAGTTGTTGAACATCGAATATAGGATGGAAGGTGTCGAGATCAAAAAAATCGGTTTTGGCTTTTCTTTGAAGGATCACTTGTTCTTTTTCACGATTCAATTTCAACTCTTCTTCCGAACTAGACATGATTGTGAAGAAGTTCCAATGAAGGATTCTCTTTGAACCATGGAACTTCTTAATTGATTTTCAGAAGCACTGTCTAGATAAGGTAAGGATGTTGAGTAAGGTTGGAAAGTGTCTAATTGTTGGCTACGGGCGAGTTCAATGTGTTCTGCAATTGACATGCGTTTACGATTTGCCGTATTAGCCTGAGAAGAAATTCTAAGAAGAGATGTCCATACTTGTTGGCTACGGGCAAGTTCGATGTGTTCCGTAATCGACATGCGTCTGTGACATGTCCCATTAGCCTCGAGAGAAGTGTCAACTTGAGAGCGTGTGAAATTTTGGTACTGCGGATAAGCATTAGAAGGGTGGGCCTATGTTTCAGGAAAAGGTGTAGGATCATCACTGTGATATAAAGAATATAGAGATTGGTCTCTTAGTTGGTGGTGACTGGAAACTGCAATTCGTTTAGCAATGGTTATGGGTGTAACAAATGTCAAATTCGCCCCAAAATGAGTATCAATATTTTTATATGGAAATGAGGGTGTTTGTTGTCCTTATGGTTTTGGATTAGTGAAAGGATTGAAACTTTGGCTTTCAGCCTTCGCAATATGCTCAGAGATGGACATGCGTTTAGAAGTTTCCTCACTCGCTTTAAACGACTTATCAACATAAGAAGATGTTGAATTTTGATGCGGCTGATAGGATCGTGAGTGATGTTTTCAACTGTTTCTTTCCGCTTGCTCTATCCTATCCCTTAAAGACATGGTAGAGTCGGATTTTTTACTGAAGCAATTATGAAAACAGGAGATATCTAGTTCTGGATAGCAAAACTCGGCAAGAGTTCATCTGTTTGGGTTACCCATTGTAAGAAGGTGAAAAGAAAAAGAGGGTGAAAAGGAAATGATTTAAGCTCTATTTGGGTTGTTTTGCTTTGAAATAGAGACTTGAGGGTTGACTCAACAAATCATAAAATGCGCAATCAAACCCTAGAACTAAGGTCACCTAGGTTAAGCACAAGACCGCTCCCAGACTTTCAAAGGACAAGTCGCAGGATCAATACTCTACCACCTCTTTATCACTCTTGTGGCATGGTAACTCGGAGGTACCCGCTATACGAATCACCGAAAATAGCGGGCCTAATTAAGTAACCACTTTCCTTAGTCACACTTGATTCGACACCACAAGAGAGATGTGGATAAGCGATAGATTACCCACGACCCTCCTCTGTCCTAATTAAGCGCGATGGTCCTTACAGACTAGGTCTAGATATTTTTTTTAATTAATGTAGGGTTATGCGGATGCTTGTTTTGTGATTTGTGGGGCCTAGGAAGGCTGATGAAATCCACACCTAATCTAGATTTTGGTTTTCCCCCTTAAAGTCCATATTAAAAAAACAAACCAATTTCAAAACACGCAAAAAGATTTTTGAGCGGTGATATTTTGCAATGAATCTTGCAGAAAATTATATTATTAGAACTTAAAGGAGAGAGAAAAATCAGAGAAAGATACCTGAAAATTTTGAAGGCACAATTCCACAGCTCTGTCGCCGTTCTGCGGCCAAAAGCATGCAAATGCCGCGGTTCCGCCGAGGAAAGGTGCGATCTTTTGCAATTTTTTTCGACATTGGCCTCCTTTGCTCCTCTGGTCCTCTCTGAAACTCTCTGAATCTCTAATTCCTATTTCTGTTAATCCATATTCGCTTGCAAAATTCGCACAATAATCGTTAAATACATAAGATGCGGTTTTGAAATTTTTATGATATGGATCAGATAAGAATTCAACCCGAATAACAAGAAAAAAATTACGCATGTATCCCCGGCAACAGTGCCATTTGATTGATTCGTGAAAAGTGTTGTTGTAAAGTAACCGTAATTAATAAGGGTGTCGCGTGTAGCTAGCCAAGATGAGTACAGGTCGTCCGCAGGGATGCGTGGAACTTTTGATTTTGCTTTAGACGAGTTGAATAAAATAAAATAAGAAAGGAGAATAGATTCTAGATTCTAGATCTATGTTAAACACGGATGTAGAATATATAAGAAAAAGGCTTATCGGGCTTATAGGATTTAGTAGTCATGGATGAATACAAAAGATGACTCCTTTTATCTTTTAATAGATTGAAAACTAGATCGATAGCGATGAATGCAGATTATGGTTTTTGGAGAAGATAGAGTTCCCACTCTTAACCCTTATCTTTTCATTGACCTCTATTCGTGTCTAGCATTTACCAAAACCATTGTTAATCTAATCTCAAATCGCGGTCGAGACTATCAATAAATTGATAGTATGCCCTATTTGTATGTTAACAATTTCTTAGATAAAGTTAATAAAATTCATAAGATGTAAAAGAAGTTAAAATATTTTCATCATCCTTTGATCAACCCTAATCCTATCAAGCGGAGAATTACTCGGGCATGATAGAGATAGAAGAAAAATGGATAGAGATGGAAATCATAATAATAATACAGAATTAGGGTGCAAAAATAAAATGCGAAATAATTAATCTAATGATCTACCTTTATTAATCAACTTTAAAAGTATAAATCCATCGAGTTTATATTATAAGAAGAAGAAGTTGCGCTCGATCTCTGCCTCGTAGGAAGTAGATGTTCCGTCTATATTCACACCGCTCTATCATATCGAATCGCAGACCTGTTGTGAATCTCTTATTTTTTGACGGTGATTTACTTCATGTTAAAAGGTGATGATTTCTAATTTTAAAACTCGGTCTTTTATATAGCTTTTAAATTAGAAACCCTAAATACCATGTATAAACATTTATTGTTGAGATCCTAATCACAAAATCACAGATCCTACGGCAATTAAATGGCCGTGGATCTGCCGGTATTTGTGTCTATTGGCCGCGGAAGCACGACAATTTGGGGAAGTTAGGGTTCCAAAATTCAGGTGCCTTCTCATGTTGACACATGGAGATTTTTTCAATGTCTGAATTGTTCAAATATTTCCTGGGTCTCTGTCGTTATCGATTTTACGATTTTATCGACAGATCTTGCTCCTGACATCTCGAATATCTCGATCTCCGGACATGAGCTAAATTTGCACAATTTCTCCATGAATAATATTAGTAATATTTGTTATATTAGAGATATTATCTTAATCATTTTTTATTGTATTAAATCTTTAAGAAATTTGATTAAGATTATTTGATATGATATGCATAATAAAAATATTATATAATTATTATATGCATATATTTTCCTTCATAATTTTAATTATAATATGTAAACACATGATAAAGAGTATTTTGCAGATAAACCCACATATGTTCTATATTTATAATAAACACTTTGAAATATTTATCAAAACTAAGGAAAATGTTATATCAAAAGTGCAATATTTTCGACTGAACAGTAGGGTAGTAATTTAATTACAGTGGGAACACATTCGAGACGAATAGTGATGTCATTTCAATGGACTAACCTGTACTCATGTCACCTGGGAACTACTAACTGACGATAGGTATAATACCAAACAACAGTTCCCATCGAGTCTGTCTACTGTAACTTATAACCTAATGGGCACCTGTATACTATCTCCGCTATCGCATACCAATGGCTGTAGGATAGGCCATCTCCCGAACTGGGATGAGAAGCATATACACCAGTCTACTCTGGAGTATAATTGCCCTATCTCGATAATCGTACGACTAGGGCTAAGGATAACGATGTGCTTATAGACTACCCAGCCCCCACTATTGTGACTGCCAGCACAACGCCGGTAGTCAAGCAATCCTAAGGGCTCTATCAATATGTATTAGCGAAATGCTAAAATAAACATATACACATATTAAGATAGAATCAAACCACATAGCATACTATCATATTTAGCAAGAATTTTATTATATCTGTGTATATCCCAAATGTAATATGCAATCCATTACTATACAATAATGGCCTTTAGGACATATATCACTGACAATCTCCCACATGCACTATGGACATGTATTGGCATATCACAGACCTATCATCTCAAATAGACTCTCGAACTGCGCCTGAGTGATGGCTTTTGTGAGTTGATCTGTTGTGTTATTCTCCGTGTCTACTCTCCGCACCTCGATCTCCCAGTAATCAACGATCTCCCTGATCAGGTGATACCGCCTCATGATATGTCTGGACTTCTGATGGGACCTTAGTTCCTTCGCTAAAGTTATAGCCCCGTTGTTGTCCCAATAAAAAGGTATTGGATCAACAATGTATGGAACCACCTGAAGTTCTATAATCAACTTCTTCATCGAGACTGCTTCTTTCATGGTGTCACATCCAGCGATATACTCCGCTTCCATCGTCGAGTCAGCAATGGTGTCCTGCTTGGAGCTCTTCCAACAGAATGCCCTTCCATTGAGGGTAAAGACATAACCCGACATGGACTTGGAGTCATACTTGTCACACTGGAAGCTGGAGTCAGCGAAGGCCTCGATCTGAAGGTCTTTACTGCCATACACTACGAACATCTCCTTAGTCCTTCTCAGGTACTTGAGAATGTTCTTTACTGCTATCCAGTGTTTCTCCCCAGGGTTTGACTGATACCTTCTTACCACACTCAGTGCGTAAACAACATTTGGTCTAGTACACAATATAGCATACATTATAGAGCCTACCGCGGAAGCGTAGGGTATAATACTCATGCGATCCCTTTCCAAATCAGTCTTGGGAGACAACTCTTTGGAGAGGGTGATCCCGTGACAAGCCGGTAGATTACCGCGATTGGAATCTTCCATACTGAATCATTTTAGTATGGTGTTGATGTACATGGAATGTGAAAGTCAAAACATACTCATAGATCTATCACGATAGATCTGGATCCCCAGAATGTAGGAGGCATCACCCCGGTCTTTCATGGAGAACTTTTGTGACAAGAATCCTTTGACTGATTGTAGCATAGGAATGTCATTTCCTATCAGGAGAATGTCATTCAAGTACAAGATGAGGAATACCACGGTTCTCGCTACAATCTTACTATAAATACATGGTTCATCTGGATTTTTGATAAAGTCAAACTCTTTGACCGTCTTATCAAAACAGATGTTGTTACTCCGCGATGCATGCTTTAATCCATAAATGGATTTAAGCAACTTGCACATTGTTCCGCTTCTCCCACTATCTATGACACCCTCTAGCTGATCCATATAAACACACTCTTCCAAATTTCCATTAAGAAAAGCGGTCTTTATGTCCATCTGCCAAATTTCATAATCTTGGAAGGCAGCAATGGCAAGTAGGATCCGAATGGATTTAAGCATAGCCACTGGAGAAAAGGTTTCATCATAGTCCAATCCAAGTCTTTGACAAAAACCTTTTGCAACAAGTCTAGTCTTATAGGTTTCAAACTGACCATCTGCACCAATCTTCATTCTGAAAATCCATTTGCAGCCTACCAGTTTTACCCCTTGAGGTGCAATGTCCAAAGTCCATACTTTGTTGGTGTACATTGATTCCATTTCGGTCAGCATTTCATCCAGCCATTTTACCGAGTCTTGGCTCCTAATGACCTGCTGGAAACTAGTTGGCTTATCATCGTTGATGAAGCTATCCTCTCTATCCCCGTCTATGAAAAAACCTTAGTATCTCTCTGGCGGATGAGATTTCCTAGTAGATCTGCGGAGTGGCGTAAGGATGTCCGGTTCCTTTAAAACTTCTGGTTCCACCTTTCTTTCAGTAATAGTTTGTGGTTCTTGAATTTCTTCCTGTTCTATTGCACTCCCACTTATTTCTTTTTCAAGAAATTGAGTTTCCAAAAAATGGGCATGCCGAGAAACAAAGAACTTTTGTTCCTCCGCGTAATAGAAAATATACCCCTTGGAGTTCTTTGGGTATCCCACAAACTTACACAGTACTGATCCTGCTTTGAGCTTGTTCGCATGCTTCTTTTTAACAAAAGCCGGACATCCTCAAATCTTTAGATACTTATGATAGGGTCTCTTCCCACTCCGCATTTCATATAGTGTGGTAGGCACAGACTTAGTAGCAACCTTTTCCAAATGATATGCAGCTGATTCTAGTGCATAACACCATAAGGATCATGTTAACTCAGCGTTACTCATCATGGAACGTACCATATCCAATAAGGTGCGGTTTCGCCTTTCCGATACATCGTTTTGTTGAGGTGTGTATGGAGGAGTAAGCTGAGAGAGAATTCCATTCCCTTTTAAGTAATCTAAGAACTCAGCACTTAAGTATTCACCACCTCGATCAGATCTAAGTGTCTTGATAATTTTTGCAATTTTTTCTTCCACTTCATTCTTTTATTCCTGGAATTTCTCAATGGCATCGGATTTATGTTTCATCTAGAATACATATTCATACCTTCAGAAATCATCGGTAAAAGTAATGAAGTAGGAATTGTTGGGTTACGCCAGCGCCCTGGCCATCAAACTGTGGCCGATTGCGAAATAAAAAATTTTCTAAACTGGCACTAACGGAACCCTATCCTATGGATCGACCATTAACACTGCACTAGCAAACAAGTAAAGGGATTAAGAATTGTTATACCGAATGATCCGTGTCCTTCGGTCTTTAACCTATATCCCAAGCTCATAGAGGCCTCCTTGATCAAGTTTGATCTCCGGTCTCCCTCCATCGAAGATGATCCACCTGAGAGTCTATGAATCAAGCTCCAACCTTATAACCGAGGTAACTAGGGTACCTAGTTCGCTGCACTAGATAGCCTAAAGGAAGTAGAGAGAGATGATATATTAGTTTGTCTCAAGACACCCTAGGTTTCTCAACACATGAGACATTTAGGGTGGAAGTAGAAGAAGATGCATGAGGATGAGAGTGTGAAGCAAAATCTCAAGTGAGGAAAATGGCTAAGTGTTGTGAGATATAAAGTGCAGGGTTGCCTAGTACGACAGCAAGGTTTCGGGAGGCATCTTCGATGCCAAATTAAAATTTTAGCCATACTAGCTAACTTTAACATAGAATCATATACTAGAAAATGCGACGATATGAAATGCAAAAAACTTTGCATAAGAAGTGAACAAGGAATACAGCCATTATAGACCTGTTATTCACTTCAACAGCTCCGTGCAGTAGTCCCTTCGCTGCGATCATGAACTCCAGGAATCTAGTGAGGCTCCCATGAAGAAATGAACAAGCTTGCATCGATGTTTTCGAGGCCGAAGATGATATACGTCGAGGAGACACTAACAAAAGCTACCCCTTCACTAATTGTCGAATTAGTGAAGCAGACACCCTATACTAAATGGCAAGTAGTAGAGGATGATGAAGTAGGAATTTTGCGCATTTTAGAAATAATTTTCTCAATCTATTTCCGTCATTTCCATTGAAGCTAGTAAGCTTGGAGGAAGGAGATGAAGAGAACTCTCATGAAAATTATCAAGTAGAGAATGGCAACCCTAGGTGAGTTAGTATCATATACTAAACTTTGTAAAGAGTTAAACATGGCTTGGTATAATGGTTAGCTTTATAAATATCTTTAGTAAAACAAAAGAAGTGGACTAAGTCAATGGTAATCCAAGCTTCTTGCCATGACGAAATCAAAATAATTTTTGAATTACATAAGAAATTAAAAACCCTAGATTATCTCTAGCATGGTGTAAGTCACACACACACCCAAGTTGCATGTATCATCAAGCATGACACAAACATGTATACAAATATATATCACATATATACTAATGCACCAAGTGAGAAAGATAAATCATAAGTGAGCCAATATTAGTTATTGTAATGTAATATATCAAATATATTATTATACATTAAATTATTAAATCTACACTTCACTTAATAATCCGGCTATATCACATATAACCGACTAATATCTAATGCAACAACTTATCGAATCAACACTTGGTTCGATAACCCGGCTATATCACACATAACCGACCGATGTTATATATTGCGAGAATAGAATGCGGTATCACATACACGCATTAATTTCAGTCCCGCACATATCACATATGTGCTCCTTCTCCATTTCGCTTGAGCCAAGAAACCTCTGTGTAGTACTCTAAGGACTCGTCAATACGCCGGCAGTAGGTAATGATCATATCAAACACCCACAAGCCACATGCGGTCTGCTAAACATAACGGCCACCCGGGTATTGAGCGATCAGAAGATCAAGAAGCAAGACTGCTCATACTCTTGTGAATCCAATCCGTAACACTACCATACATTCCGGTCTTTTCGTCTGATATGTCACATATCTCATCTGGGGGTGGTAAACGTCAGACCCCAGTAACTCGATAAGTCGTGGCGATATGAGGCTCATACCGGGTCGAGAAACTATTGATAACACTTACCAGTGTATCTCTGAAGCAGCCCTAGCCAGGGACTTCCTGTTATAGCCAATCGATCACAGCGCAACATCAACTCCCAATACTGGGAGAGACGAAACCCCTCCTATCGCTCATTGCCTCCATGTGATTCGGGACTGTACCCAAAAGCCACCGTTTTGTACGTTCTCTTGAACGTGGTAAGGTAGAAATCAGAGTACAGTGGGAATCACACAAGACTCTATGACGATCTCGGGTCTACAGACTAACATGTACCAGACTCACCAGAGAACTGCTATCTGACAATAGTTATAATACCATCTAAGAGTTCTCGGCTAGTCCGTTCAGTGTACCCAGTCTCTACTGAGCACCCGCATACCATCTCTGATGTCAAACACCAATGGATATGTGATCATCCATCGCCCATCTACATGGGTCGAGAAGCTATACGCTAGTCTACACTAGTATCTTTATGCCCTGTCTCGATATACCTACGACTTAGAACATTTGAAGAATGTACTTACCGAATACTTTGTCCCCACTAGTATGATTTGCATCATAATCCTGGTAGTCATGTACTCAACCTAAGAGCTTTATGAACATGTAACATAGAGACAATCAGTGTACATGTTAAGATAAAGAGCAACCTGATAGCATACTATTATGTCAAGTAAGAAAGTCCTCCCTATATATGTCCAAGCATCCACTACAATATGCATCGTATGTACAGTAATGGCCTCTAAAGCATACATATAACTAACAATCTCCCACTTGCACTAGGGCCATCTGTTGTAGTATCCAATACCCAACAATTAGCAGTGGTTGTAGTATACCATACTCAACCATCCTATAAAAGACTCTTGGGAAAAGGCCTTTGTGAGTGGATCCGCCGTATTATCCTCTGAGTCTACAATCCTAACCTCGATTTTCCTGGAGATCATCCATCTCCATGATCAGGTGATACTGCCTAAGAATATGTCTAGATCACTGATGGGACTGGGGTTCCTAGGACAAAGCCACAACTCCATTGTCACACAATGGTAGGAACGAAGTTCATCTCATGAACTAATATACACCTAGACTGCCTCTTTTATAGCATCGTTGGTAGCGATGTATCAAGGTTTTATCGTCTATTTTGCTACGGTATCTAACTTGGAACTCTTCTAACATACCGTCCCTCCATTGAGGGTAAAGACAATACCTGTGACTGACATTCAGTCGTCCTTACCACCCTGGAAGCTATCCAGTGATTCACCCCAGGATCTATTGATACCATCTCAGTACACCTAGTGATAATCTTAACATCCACTTAGATCTATCTCATAAATCCAAAACCCAGGATTTAGGAGGTATCACCTTGATCTTATATGGAGAATCAATGTGATACGAGGAGATTGACCGTGTGTAGCATAGGAAACTCCTTTCCTATCAAGAGTATGTTATCCATGTACAATACGAGGTAGACCACTTTACTCTCTACTACCCTTTTGTATATACAAGGTTCATCTTCCAATTTGATGAAGTCAAACTCTTTGACTACCACATGAAAAAAGACATTCCAACTCCGCGATGCCTGCTTTAACCTGCAAAGCAACTTGCACACGTTTCCGCTGCTCCCACTGTCTACGAAGCCCTCTGGCTGTGTACTTATAGACGATTTCTTCTAAATCACTATCTAGAAATACAGTCATGACACCCAACCGCCAGATATCATAGTCATGGTATGTAGTAATGGCAAGTAGGATCCGGATGGACTTAAGCAATGCCACTGGAGAAAAGGTTTCATCATTATCCACACTTGGTCAATGACGAAAACCTTTTGCAACAAGTCTTAGCTTTGAAAGTCTCAAATTTTTCATGTACACAAAGTAATCTTCTCAAGATATACTTGCTCCTGATGGGGATTTAACCCTTCAGATACAGCAACCAAAGTCCATACTTTGTTGGTGTACATTGATTCCATCTCAGATCGCTTAGCATCCATCCATTTTTACAGAGTCCCCACTCTTGATGGCCAGCTCGAAACTAGTTAGATCATCATCTCATGATGCAATCCTCGCTCCCACTGTCATAGAGAAAACCGAAGTATCTCTCAAGTGGATCAGTAACCCAACTGAATCGGCGGAGAGGCTGAGGTTCGTTGGGAACTATTGAATCCTTCTGTTCTACCATCATCAGCTGCAGTTTGTATAGATGGAACTCCTTCCAGTTCTACCTCATGACCACAAATTTGTTTCCAAAATAAATTCTTTTCCTAAAAAGGTCGTTATGCTGAGAAATAAGACACCTTTTCTTCCTCAGTGCGGTAGAAGATATTCCATTGCAAATACTTGGGATATCCAACAAACTTCCACAGAACTGACCTTGCCTCGAGCTTGTCCGGATTTTGCTTTTGGCATAGGCCGGACAACCCCAAATCTTAACTTTCTTAAGACATGGACTCTTCCCATACCATATTGTAGGGTTCCTAGGCACACTAGTGAGGTCTCACAAGGCATCAACCATGACAATTTCAAATTCAAACGGTGCCGAGAAACCCTAGAACGGACCGTTGGCTAGAAATCTAGGCGAAAAGCAAACTAGTAAACTACTTTACTAAGAGAATACGGAAATACAACCTTTGTAGATCCGGTGCTCCACCTCTATAGCTCCGCAATGAAGGCCTCTCGCTGTCCTAACAAATTCCGAGCTCTAGCGTCGGCTTCATCGGAGAATAGGCGAGCTAGGTCGTCGATGTCCATGCCGAAGATGATCTACGTCGAAGCATCGCTAGATCAAGCTCCAACTTCACCAAGTCAAGAAAACTTTTGAAGGAAACACACTCTACTACTTGGCAAGAGGTAGAGGATGAAGAAATAGAAAGTGGGTAGACTTTAGAATTGGATTTCTCACTCATTTCCATCAATCACCATTGATGGAGCTTGCTTCTTCAAGTGAAGAAGATGAAGAAGATGAAGCTAATTGTTATGATAAGTTAATTAAAAAAGAAAAGAATATCAATTCTTATCATAACTTTTACTATGGTAAAGTGTAGAGAACTAACTAAGGTTCAAATGAATGGTTAGGGTTAAGCATGAGACAAAATGGTGACTAAGTCAAACCTTCATGAATCTTCATGAAAGAAACAAATGATAGCCACCATTTTCTCTTTATGCAAATTTATTTTCCAAAAAGAAATAGATAAATAAATAAGGGAATAAAACAAAACCCTAACCATTATCATGTAACCATGGTTTGATCTTTACACTAAAAACCTAGCATAACATGTATCATCAAACATGATACAATCAAGTGTACAAAAGTATATCACATATACAATGTGCACAAACCAAGTGAGAAAATCCTTTTAAAGTGAACCAATACTAGTTAATGCAAAGTAATATATCAAATATATAATTATACATTAAATCATTAAATCAACACTTGATTTAACGATCCGGTCATATCGCATATAACCGACTAATATACAATGTATCGATTTATCGAATCAATCCTTGATCCGATATCTAGGTTATATCGAATATAACCAATCGATACATTCATCGCGAGAATGGAATACGGTATCACATACACACATTATTCTCGGTCCCGCACATATCTCATGTGCGCTCCTATTTCGTTTCGCTTGAGCCAGGAAACCTCTGTGTAGGACTCTAAAGACTCGTCAATACGCCGGCAGCAGATGATGATCATATCAAACACCCACAAGCCGTAAGTGGTCTGCTAAACGTAACGGCCACCCGGGTATTGAGCGATCTGAAGATCGACGAGCAAGCCCGCTCACACTACAGTGAATCCAACCAGTAACACTACCGTACAGTCCGGTCTGATCGTCTGATATGTCGCATATCTCGCCTAGGGGTGGTTAACGTCAGACCCCAATAGCTCGATAAGTCGTGTCGATATGAGGTCTATAACAATTCGAGATACTACTGGTAACACTTACCAGTAAATCTCAGCAACCCTGGCTAGGGATTTCCTGTTATAGCCAATCAAACACAGCGCAACATCAACCCCCTATACCGGGAGAGACGAATCCCCTCCTATCGCTCATTGCCTCCATGTGACTCGGGACTGTACCCAAAAACCACCGTTTTGCACGGCCTCTTGGACGTGGTAAGATGGAAATCAAAGCACAGTGGTAACCACACAAGAATCTATGACGATCTCGGGTCAACAGACTACTCTGTACCAGTGTCACCAGAGAACTGCCATCTGACGTGAGGTATAATACCATCTGGGAGTTCTCGGCGAGTCCGTCCAGTGTACCCAGTCTTTACTGAGCACCCGTATACCATCTCTGATGTCAAACACCGATGGATATGGGATCATCCATCGCCCATCTGTATGGGTCGAGAAGGTACACGCTAGTCTACTCTGGTATATCGATGCCCCGTCTCGATACACCCTCGACTAGGGACTTTGAAGGATGTACTTATGGACTACCATGTCCCCACTAGTATGATCCGCATCATAGTCCAGGTAGTCAAGTACATATCCTAAGGGCTTTACCAACATGTAACAGAGAGACAAACAGTGTACACGTTAAGGTAAAGAGCAACCAGATAGCATACTATCATATCGAGCAAGAAAGTCTTCCCTATATATGTCCCAGCATCCACTACAATATACATCCAATGTACAGTAATGGCCTCTAGGGCATACATATAACTAACAATCTCCCACTTGCACTAGGGCCATCTGTAGCAGTGGTTGTAGTATCTCATACTCAACCATCCCATAAAAGTCTCTCTCTGGGAACAGGCCTTTGTGAGTGGATCCGCTGTGTTGTCCTCTGAATCTACTCTCCAAACCTCGATCTCCTTGGAGCTCAACCATCTCCATGATCCGGTGACACTGCCTTAGAATATGTCTGGATCACTGATGGGACGGGTGTTCCTTGGCATAAGCCACAACTCCATTGTCACACAATGGGAGGAACGAAGTCCATCGCATGAACTAATATGCATCCAGACTGCCTCTTTGGTAGCATCTGAAGTAGCGATGTATCGAGCCTTAATCGTCTAGTATGCCACGGTATCTAGCTTGGAACTCTTCCAACATACCGTCCCTTTACTGAGGGTAAAGACAATGCCTGTGACTGACATTCAGTCGTCTTTATCACCCTGGAACCATTCCAGTGATTCTCCCCAGGATCGATTGATACCATCTCACTACAACTAGTGAGAATCCTAGCATCCAATTAGATCTATCTCATAGATCCAAAATCCAGGATTTAGGGGGTATCACTTTGATCCTATATGGAGAATCATTGTGATAAGCGGAGATTGACCGAGCGTAGCATAGGAAACTCCTTCCCTATCAAGAGTATGTCATCCACGTACTCTACGAGGATCATCACCATACTCCCTACTACCCTTTTTGTATATACAAGGTTCATCTACCATTTTGATGATGTCAAACTGTTTGACTTATCCATCAAAACAGATGTTCCAACTCCGCGATGCCTGCTTTATCCTATAAAACATCTTGCACACGTTTCCGCTGCTCCCACTGTCTACGAAGCCCTCTGGCTGTGTACTTATAGACGCTCTCTTCCAAATCATCATTTAGAAAAGCAGTCAAGACACCCAACCACCAGAGATCGTAGTCATGGTATGTAGCCGTGGTAAGTAGGATCTGGATGGACTTAAGCATAGCTACTTGAAAAAGTTTCATCATTAACCACGCCTGGTCGATGACGAAAAGCTTTAACAAGTCTTGCTTTGAAAGTCTCAACTTTTCCATCTACACCAAGTAATCTTCTCAAGATATACTTGCTCCTGATGGGGATTTAACCCTTCAGATGTAGCAACCAAAGTCCATACTTTGTTGGTGTATAAGGATTCCATCTCAGATTTCTAAGCATCCAGCCATTCTTACAGAGTCATACTCCTGATGGCCAGCTCGAAACTAGTTGGGTCATCATCTCATGATGCAATCCTCGCTCCCACTGTCATAGAGAAACATAAGTATCTCTCAAGTGGGTGAGAAACCCTACAAGATCGGCGGAGAGGCTGAGGTTCGTTGGTAACTATTGAATCCTTTGGTTCTATCAAATCATCTGCTGTAGTTTGTATAGCTGGAACCTTTCCAGTTCTACATAACTGACCTTGCCTCGAGTTTGTCCGGATTTTGCTTTTAGACATAGGCCGGATAACCCCAAATCTTAACTAGCTTAAGACATGGGCTCTTACCATACCATATCTCATATGGAGCGGTAGGCAACAGATTTGATTTGAAACCTATTCAATAGGTATGTAGCTTCTCAAGTGCATAACTCCCAAAAAGGAAATAGGTAACTCAGTAGTACTCATCATAGAGCACACCTTATCATATAGGGTATGATTGCTCCGCCCCGATATACCATCGTGCTATGGTATATACGGAGGAGTATTGCTGAGAGAGAATCTCATTCTCCTTTAGAATAATCCAGGATTTCCGTGCATAAGTATTCTCCTCCTTGATCTCATCAAAGGACATAATACTTATACCCTTATATTGGTTCTCTACTTCTAAATCATATTCTGTGAATATCTCAAAAGGTTCGGACTTGTGTTTCAACAGGAACATATGTCTGAATCTTGAGAGATTATCAGAGAATGTAACGAAGTACAAAGAACCAGTCTTGGCATATGTAGACAGGGGACCTTACATACATCAATCATGTATTATCCCAAGAGTTTGCTAATTCTTTCTCTGTTTCCAGTAAACGGAGCTATGGTCATCTTATCTCTGTGACATGACTGGCAAGTTTCATAAGATGTAAATTCAAACTGATTTAAATACGCATCTAATATGTAACTTCAGCCAGTCGGATCGCATTGATATGACCTAGTCTACAATGCCTGAAGAAGGATCCGTTCATTTCTGAACTCTTCCTCTTCTGTGTGTTCCGTATACAAAGAACTGTAATTTGATTTAGAACATCAATGCTTTTAGATAACGTGCCTGAACCGATCAACTTTTGATATAGGAAATGTTCAAAACATTATCCAACAATACAAAATTTTATCATTTCTTTACTGATAAAGAGACTGATATGATTTTGTATATCAGGTTCGGTATCTAATAACATTCGTTCAGAATCAATGTATCGGTAATACAGGGTGACAGTGACCAACAGACTTGGCTGCAACACTTGCCCCGTTTTCTGTCTCATGAAACTTATCACCCGTTCTCAGTTCTCTACCTTTCTGTAGCCCTATGTAACAGATTACATATCTGGGATCCTGATCCGGTATCATATACCCAGGACGTAAAGGATACTGAGAAACAGTTCTGTATAAAGAACACACCCGAAGATGATGCATCAGCATGCACTCTGTTCGTTTGGGCGGCACGGGAATTCTGGTAATCCCCAATTTCCTGCACTGTCTTATAACAATTATAAGGTGGAGCGGGACCAACGTTCCCCAGCTCAGTATAACAAGCGGGTTCGGTCAATATCCGTATTATTATCTTGATTAAGGCGTGATATGGTCGCTACCTGGAGAGAGAGAGAAGAAAACACTCAGCGTGCGCTCTTGCAAGAATAGATTGGTTATTATTTTATCTAATCAGGATGGCTCCCACTGCTTTTTATCAAATCTTCCTTCAAACCCTAAAAGGAAAGACTAGCCGGGATTAATTACACACTACAAATTCGCCAATCATTCAGCCAGGCCAGTGTCGGTACTTTGAGGGAGGTCCCCCGTGCTTTCGCACGAACCTAATTAATGTAAACCTCGTTTTCCAAGAGGCGTAACCTCGTTGACACCTTTCTAGACACCTACTTGATCGGGTAATTGTAATGTATAAAACTCTCCCAGGAGTAACTCTTACTCGCAGCGGGTATCGGGATCCAACTATCTCATAGAAGGTATGCAATCTCATTGCAAATTTCAACACTTGAAATTCCCGATAATATTTTGCCCCTAGTTTCCTATGACCTTGACGGAGGCCAAACAACCCATAGTCCGCTAGTCAAGTTCAACCCGTCATTTCCTGATTGAATTAAACCCACCCGCACGACCCTTGACGGAGGCCAAACAACGCCGTACGAATACCCTAATCCAATCGCATCATATGCTAGCAGATAAGCACTAGTTAGCTACCGTACACTACGCCTTGACGGAGGCCAAACAACCGCAGCACGAATACTAACTAGTACGTATCTGAAATGACGGAGGGCTACGACAGGTTTTTCTGAAAACCTATTGCGTAATGAACTTGATATCGTTGTAGAATCAAATGAATTTTAAAATGGAGTGCTTTTGAGGCTTTTCTAGTTTTTCTAAAGGAGTCACTCCCGGTGAATAGATCGTCGGTCCTTTCCTCGTCGAATGAGGTGCGGGATATATCTCATATATCACTGTTCAAAGCAAAAACTCTTAAAAGCAATCAAAAGACAAACCGAGTGTGTAGCATCTACCAGTTATTGCTAAAGGAGTCACTCCCGGTGAAGGGATCTCGGTCCTTTCCTCATCGAATAAGGTGCAAGATATATCACATATACCGCTGTGCAAAGCAAGAACTGTAGCTACCTGTTTTATTTTGAAATTCGATTCTACAACATCTTAGGTTTCTTTTACTTTCATTAATCACATTAATGAAGTCCCATCAATTATGTACCTAAACATCACAGATAAATACTACGTACACTTATGCCATCCGCATTCGCCTCGATGTCCCCTCGTGCACCGTTAAGTTAGGTAACTAACGGCAGAGCAGGGCAGGGCTAGCGCGGGTGTAAAACATAAGTAACGTCTATATAATATATCATATATACTATATACTGTATCTATAACAGAACATCACATGATCGCATCACAGATATCGCAGCATATGAAATATTGGATATACTAGGACGTCCGTGTTTTCAATACGAGCCAGTATAAAACACGGATTCCACGGTCGTGATGAATAGCCAAACCCACACCCCTAGACCCCTACGAGAGCGGCAAGCAACCCTACCAATTCTAGAGTTAGGAGACCCGGACTCGACTCCTCGAGTTGGTCTCCCACTGGACTCCAGAACCCGGTTACTTGTGCTCCCCTCCTTGGGTCTATCCTAGTGCGGAAAAGTAAATAATATACAAACGGTGACATCTTCCGCAACCTGGAAGTGCCCCAATAAAAGAATATTACATACAAGTTTTTACATGAATGAAAATGAAAAAACACTCATCTCACATAAAAACCCCCGGCTATTCAAACACGACGATCCAATATAACATATCCAGCAACACATAACATCACATGTCATCAACGTAAGTAAATATGCGCATCCCAATTGTCGTTGACATATAGCAACGAAACCGGCGATATCACATATTACACTTACGGTCACAGAAAAGAAAGTGTAAAACTACAACAGTTGGAATTCGCAACCACCTCAGACATCGCACGCCTGACCAAATGAATTACTTAGACATCGCATGCCTAACAATTATAAACCCCGCATTTTAGTCTCATCATTGAAAACACTTTTCAATATCAAGTCGGGCAATTCAACAGGATTCCCGACATTCTGATCGAATGCTCGTCGCAAACTTCAGTAGACGGCCGCACCCCCGACGCCGTCGACGAAGTGCACCAAGGCGGAACACCGCTACCGCGAGCATCCGTACGGATGCTTTCGGCGACGGGGTTCTCCTACAGTCACTTGGTCGGGGCTATGGAGTGAGGCTGTCTATTAAGTTTACCCGGCGAGTATCCGCGTACGCTACGTGATTGCGACGGACTTTTGATCACATCAAAATTCCGTGGCAACCGATCAAGTGAGACTAAACTGCTATGTTTATAACATTCATTCAATTATCTCATAACTACTTGTGAATTCCAATTATTGTATCCCATTCCAGATAAACAGAAAATGTTAAACTTTTCGATCGAACAATCGAACACCCAAGTTTTCCCGATACAGCTCAACACATGAAATAAGTCTAACAACATTCCGTTCGTGCCTCAGTACCAACGGTCCAGCCGTAGAAGGGTCAAGCCAACGCCTCACATGTGGCATGCCGTACTGCCCCAAACCCGAAGGTTCAAAGGGCAGTTCAAGACGGTCACATAATCGAGTTAAGGTTTGTTGTCTTCTAGAGGGTCCATCGCGTTACTTGCACTACTTAGAACGTCGTTAAACTACGGAAAAATCCAACACTTGGAAATTTCCCGACAGGGGAAAAATAGGGTATTTATATCCTGTCGAACTTTTTAACATATTCTAAAATTTATCCGGAAAGCCACATAGACAAAATCTGATACTTCGATCGAAACACCGAATCCCCAAATCAAACCCAGAATGCTCAACTGTAGAGTAAATGTTAAAATATCCCAGAAAATACAGCACTAAGAATTAGGAATTACTGTGCAGATTGTAAAAGCTGACGTGGCTACTTGGCCGCGGAACCGCCGCAAGAGCCATGCTCTTGCCGCGGTTCCGCCGCACTATGTACGATTTAGCCGATCGAATTGCACAGTAATTCTTAAAAACACCTGCTGATTTTTATGCATATTTTTAATATTGAAAAATCCAGATTTTTAAAAAATGGACAGAGAGCACTTTGGAAATGGGTTTTCGGGTTCGTTCGGACTTCAAACTCCGTCTAGACTTCGCCTAAGGCTCTAGCTAGGCTCTGATACCACTGTCGGGTTCCTAGGCACACTATTGAGGTCTCACAAGGCATCAACCATGCCAATTTCAAATTCAAACGGTGCCGAGAAAGCCTAGAACGGACCGTTGGCTAGAAATCTAGGCGAAAAACAAACTAGTAAACTACTTTACTAAGAGAATACGGAAATACAACCTTTGTAGATCCGGTGCTCCACCTCCATAGCTCCGCAATGAAGGCCTCTCGCTGTCCAAACAAATTCTGGGCTCTAGCGTCGGCTTCATCGGAGAATAGGCGAGCTAGGTCGTCGATGTCCATGCCGAAGATGATCTACGTCGAAGCATCGCTAGATCAAGCTCCAACTTCACCAAGTCAAGAAAACTTGTGAAGGAAACACACTCTACTACTTGGCAAGAGGTAGAGGATGAAGAAATAGGAAGTGGGTAGACTTTAGAATTGGATTTCTCACTCATTTCCATCAATCACCATTGATGGAGCTTGCTTCTTCAAGTGAAGAAGATGAAGAAGATGAAGCTAATTGTTATGATAAGTTAATTAAAAAAAGAAAAGAATATCAATTCTTATCATAACTTTTACCATGGTAAAGTGTAGAGAACTAACTAAGGTTCAAATGAATAGTTAGGGTTAAGCATGAGACAAAATGGTGACTAAGTCAAACCTTCATGAATCTTCATGAAAGAAACAAATGATAGCCACCATTTTCTCTTTATGCAAATTTATTTTCCAAAAAGAAATAGATAAATAAATAAGGGAATAAAACAAAACCCTAACCATTATCATGTAACCATGGTTTGATCTTTACACTAAAAACCTAGCATAACATGTACCATCAAACATGATACAATAGAGTGTACAAAAGTTTATCACATATACAATGTGCACAAACCAAGTGAGAAAATCCTTTTAAAGTGAACCAATACTAGTTAATGCAAAGTAATATATCAAATATATAATTATACATTAAATCATTAAATCAACACTTGATTTAACGATCCGGTCATATCGCATATAACCGACTAATATACAATGTATCGATTTATCGAATCAATCCTTGATTCGATATCTAGGTTATATCGAATATAACCAATCGATACATTCATCGCGAGAATGGAATACGGTATCACATACACGCATTATTCTCGGTCCCGCACATATCTCATGTGCGCTCCTATTTCGTTTTGCTTGAGCCAGGAAACCTCTGTGTAGGACTCTAAAGACTCGTCAATACGCCGGCAGCAGATGATGATCATATCAAACACCCACAAGCCGCAAGCGGTCTGCTAAACGTAACGGCCACCCGGGTATTGAGCGATCTGAAGATCGACGAGCAAGCCCGCTCACACTCCAGTGAATCCAACCAGTAACACTACCGTACAGTCCGGTCTGATCGTCTGATATGTCGCATATCTCGCCTAGGGGTGGTTAACGTCAGACCCCAATAGCTCGATAAGTCGTGTCGATATGAGGTCTATAACAATTCGAGATACTACTGGTAACACTTACCAGTAAATCTCAGCAACCCTGGCCAGGGATTTCCTGTTATAGCCAATCAAACACAGCGCAACATCAACCCCCTATACCGGGAGAGACGAATCCCCTCCTATCGCTCATTGCCTCCATGTGACTCGGGACTGTACCCAAAAACCACCGTTTTGCACGCCCTCATTGACGTGGTAAGATGGAAATCAAAGCACAGTGGGAACCACACAAGACTCTATGACGATCTCGGGTAAACAGACTACTCTGTACCAGTGTCACCAGAGAACTGCCATCTGACGTGAGGTATAATACCATCTGGGAGTTCTCGGCGAGTCCGTCCAGTGTACCCAGTCTTTACTGAGCACTCGTATACCATCTCTGATGTCAAACACCGATGGATATGGGATCATCTATCGCCCATCTGTATGGGTCGAGAAGGTACACGCTACTCTACTCTGGTATATCGATGCCGCGTCTCGATACACCCTCGACTAGGGACTTTGAAGGATGTACTTATGGACTACCATGTCCCCACTAGTATGATCCGCATCATAGTCCAGGTAGTCAAGTACATATCCTAAGGGCTTTACCAACATGTAACAGAGAGACAAACAGTGTACACGTTAAGGTAAAGAGCAACCAGATAGCATACTATCATGTCGAGCAAGAAAGTCTTCCCTAAATATGTCCCAGCATCCACTACGATATACATCCAATGTACAGTAATGGCATCTAGGGCATACATATAACTAACACATATAACATATGGAGTTGTAGGCACTTGATTTGGTTGGATCCCTATTCAATAGGTATGCAGGTTCTCAAGTGCATAACCCCAAAAAGATAATAGGCAACTCAGTAGTACTCATCATAGAGCACACCATATCACATTGGGTGCGATTGCTCTGCCCCGATATACCAACGTGCTATGGTGTATATGGTAGAGTAATGCTGAGAGAGAATCTCATTCTCCTTTAGAATAGTCCAGGATCTCTATGCTCTAGTATTCTCCTCATTGATCTCATTAAAGGAAATAATATATATACCCGTTTTGGTTCTCTACTTCTGGCTTATTTTCTTTGAATTTCTCAAAAGGTTCAGACTTGTGTTTCAATAAAAACATATGTCCGAATCTTGAGAGATCATCAGTGAATGTAATGAAGTACAAAGAAACAGTTCTGGCATGTGTAGACAAGGGACCTACATACATCATTATGTACCAATCTCTAGAGTACATTAACTCTTTCTTTGTTTCCAATAAACGAAGCTATGGTCATCTTATCTTTGTGACATGACTGTCATGTTTCACATGATGTAAATTCAAACCGATTTAAATATGCATCTAGATGTAACTTAGCTAGTCGGGTCGCCCTGATATGACCTAGTCTACAATGCCTCAAGAATGATTCGTTCATTTCTGAACTCTTCCTATTGTGTGTGTTCTCTACGTTAAGAACTGTAGTTTGATTTAGAACGTATATGCTTTTAGATAACATGCCTGAACCGATCAACTCTTGATATATGAAATGTTCAAAACATTACCCAACAATACAAAATTATATCTTCCTTTACTTAATAAAGAGACTGATATGATATTGTATATCAGGTTTGGTATCTAATAACATTCGTTCAGAATCAATGTATTTGGTAATACAGGGTGATAATTGCCATCACCTTGGCTGCAACAATTGCACCATTTCTAACTCATAAAACTTATCACCCATTCTCAGTTCTCTACCTATCTGTAGCCCATGTAACAGATTACATATGTGGGATCCTGATCCGGTATCTCATACCCAGGACGTAAAAGAAATTGAGAAACAGTTCTCGATAATGAACACACACGAAGAAGATGCATCATCATGCACTTTCTTCGTTTGGGCGGCACGGGAATCCTGGTAATTTCCTATTTCTTGCTCGGTCTTATAACAATTACAAGTTGGAGCGGGACCAACGTTCCCCAGCTCAGTATAACAAGCGGGTTCGGTCAATACATCCACATTATTATCTTGATTAAGGCGTGATATGGTCGCTAACTGGAGAAAGAGAGGAGAAAACACTCAGCTTATTCTCTTGGAAGATTAGATTGTTTATTATTTTATCTAATCAGGATGGCTCATACTATTTTTATCAAATCTTCTTTCAAACCCTAAAAGGAAAGAGTAACGGGGATTAATTACACCCTACAAGTTCGCCGATCTTTCAGCCAGGCCAGTGCCGGTATTTTGAAGGAGGTTCTCCGTGCTTTCGCACGGACCTAATTAAAATGAAGCTCATTTTCTCAGGGGCGTAACCCCATTGACACCTTTCTAGACACCTACTTGATCAGCTAATTGTAATGTGTAACACTCTCCCAGGAGTAACTCTTACTCGCAGTGGGTATCGGGATCTAACTATCTCATAGAAGGTATGCAATCTCATTGCAAATTTCAACACTTGAAATTCCCGATAATATTTTGCCCCTAGTGGCTTATGACCTTAACTATGGTGAACAAATCACAAGCACCAGCCAAGTTCTACCCGTTCATTTCGTGATTAATTAGATCCACCCGCATGACCCTTAACTATGGTCAACAAAGTCACATGACCGTCCTAATTAATCGCATCATATGCTGTATTAGAAGACATCATTTAGCTACCGCACACTGTGCCTTAACTATGGTCAGCAAACGCAGCACGAATACTAAGTACTATACTTCCTAAATTGACGGCGGGCTACGACAGGTTTTTAAGAAAACCTTTTGCGTAATGAACTTGATATCGTTGTAGAATCAAATGATTTTGGAAAGAAGTGTTTTTGAGGCTTTTACTAGTTTTGCTAAAGAGGTCACTCCTGGTGAAGGGATCTCGGCTCTTTCCTTATCGAATAAGATGCAGGATATTTCACAAATACCGCTATGCGTTGCAAAAACTATAGAAGCAATCAAAAGAAAAGCCGAGTTATTTATAGCATCTGCCAGTTTCGCTAAAGAGGTCACTCCCAGTGTAGGGATCTCGGCTCTTTCCTTATCGAATAAGGTGCTGGATATTCTACAAGGAATACCGCTATGCAAAGCAAGAATTAGAGCTACCTGTTTTTGAAAATTTGATTCCACAACATCTTTAGGTTTATTTTATTTCATTAATCTCATTAATGAAGTCCCATCATTTATGTTACCTAAGCATCACAGAAAAATACAACGTACGCTTATACCATCCGCATTCGCCTCAATGTCCCGTCATGCACCGTTGGTTTAGGTAACTAACGGCAGAGCAGGGCAGGGCTAGCGTGGGTGTAAAACATAAGCAAATATATCACATATACTATATACAGTATCTATCTCAACATTTACAGTGATCACATCACAGAATATCACAGCAGAACAATATATATGAAATATTGGATATAATAGGAATTCTGTGTTTTAAATTAAGCCTGTATAAAACACGGATTCTATGGTCACGATGAATAAACAAACCCACATCCCTAGACCCCAACGAGAGAGGCAAGAAACCCTACCAATTTTAGAGTTAGGAGACTCGGTCTCCATTCGTCAAGATGGTCTTCCACTGGACTCTAGAACCTGGTTACTTGTGCTCCCCGCCTTGGGTCTATCCTAATGCGGAAAATTAAGTAACATACATCAACAATGACATCTTCCTCAACCCGGAAGTGCCCCAATAAAAGAATATTACATACAATGAATTTTACATGAATGAAAATGAAAAACACTCATCTCACATAAAACCCCCGGCTATTCAAAACACGACAATCCAATATAACATATCACAGCTACACATAACATCATATGTCATCAATGTAAGTAAATATGCGTATCACAATTTTCGTTGACGTATGGCAACGAAACCGGCGATACACCACATATTACACTTACGGTCGCAGAGAAGAAAGTGAAAACTACAACAATTGGAATCCGCAAACACCTTAGATATCATAAATCCGAAATATCTCATATTCCGGATTTCATGCCTAACCAATTAGATTCCATAGACATCACATGCATAACAATTATAAACCCCGCATTTTAGTCACGATATTCAAAACACTTTTTAATATCAAGTCGGGCAATTCAACAAGATTCCCGACATCCTGATCGAATTCTCGTCGGAAACTTTAGCAGATGGCCGCACCCCCCGATGCCGTCGACGAAGTGCACTAAGGTGGAACACCGATGCTGCGAGCACCCGAACGGATGATTTTGGCAACGGGGTGTAAGTCTACGGTATCGCCCCGGCCATCTACACACGCCAAATGCGGAACAAAAACTTTTTAACTGGCTCTATCGTATACTATAACCCGGATCTGCCATTATTGCTAAACTAACAAACTGTAAAGAGAGTAGAAAGGTTATACCGAACGATCCGAGTCCTTCGTTCTTTAACCATCATCCCACGCTCCGTTGCGGCTGCTTCGATCTCGTCGATCTCCGATTTGCTCGTCCAGGTAGCACCACGTCAACGATTCTTTAAACGGGCTCCTGCCTCTGACTCGAGGCAACTCGATCGTCAAGTTTGCTAAAAGAGACGACCAAGATTGATTTAGAGAATGAGTAGATTACTTTGTCTCACTTCGTCCAAAGCCGTGGACGATTGGTTAATGAAGTTGCCGCTCGAATCGGGTGATGGAATGAAATGAACTATGAAATTTCCATACACCCCAAAAACTATCATAATCTTTTTTAACCAAATCAAGTGAATGAGAGAGAGAGGATGGGCCGGCCATGATATAGGAATGAGGGTGTGTGTGTAGGAGCAAGGGGGTGACCACAAGAAAAATATCTAGTGTGAACACAAAGTATGAACACAATAAATGCACCATTAAAGCACCATTAATTGAATAAATGAGTCACAAGCCTAATCACCTCATCTAGAACCTTCTAGAAGCATCCACACTTATCCAAAGAAAAGATAAATCCGTCTATGACCGAATGTTAAAAGACGGCTGATAGAAAACTGGAAATTGGCAACTTCCAAAAGTGCTCCCGAAACGAATTTCAGGATAACCCCGTAACTGTATAAATATACCCGCATTTGTATTACGACCGAATACAAATGCAACTGAGACAAAGATATTATATCTACTCAATATAATACTCGGATCCGGTTTAAACCAAAGCCGACCAGTATTATCTGCCCGAAATATGACACGTGCGTAAACGCACTTGCATTTTCCGAACCCTGCATAAAACCATACAGCCTCTACAATGTTTCGCCCGAACTTGGGAAACTGTCTGTGGGGGACTCTAATGACTCGTCAGTACCCTGGCAGTGGTTTTAACCACAAGCCGTCAGCGGCACTAGCTATGCGTAACGGCTGCCTATGGACTGACCTCAAGGGAGGCCGATGAGCGAACTCATCCGGAAACCCTACTGAGCCTAACAGTGACTATTTATATACAGTCCGGTCCGTTCGTCTATGAGTATCGCATATCTGCCTAGGGGGCTAGCAACGTCAGACCCCCAATAGCAGTATAAGTCGCGTCGGAGTGTAGCCCAATAACACCCTGAGATACTACTGGAGTACCTACCAGTAAATCTCCTGGCATGGCCGTGGGCTTTTTGTAATAGCTCTCCTCGACACATCACGATCTCACCCCCGATACCGGGAGAGACGAATCCCCTGCCGATCCGCTCATGTGCCTCCATGTGGCTCGGGACTGTACCCAAAAACTACTTGTTTACACGACTCCTTTGAGCCGTGGTGGGGTAGAAATCAAAGCACTGTCGGAACTCACACGAGACAAACGACGACCTCAGGTCGATGAACTAACATGTACACATGTCACCAGGGAACTGCTATCTAACGATATGTATAATACCAACTAGTAGATTCCCGGCGAGTCCTATCCGGTGTACTCATATCCCAATGAGCACCTGTATACATCTTAGGTGATCCAACTGACACCAGTGGCTTGTGAGACTGGCCACCGTCCCTCGTCGGGGTCTCGACTGTATACACTAGTCTACTCCGGAGTATCGATGCCTTATCTCGAAACTCCCACGACTAAGGACCACAATTAAGGATATGCTAAGAAACCACCTAACTCTCACGTATATGATCGCCATCATACTGTTGGTAGTAAAGCAAGATCCTAAGGGCTCTATCAAAGTATAACAGTGATCAGTCACCTGAACCTGTACACGACTGATAAAGGCAAACCAGATAGCATACTATCATCTCGAGTAAGACTGTCCTACCGGTATAGGTCCTCCGCAATCATTGCAATCACGTGCCTGTGATCCAATAATTGACTCTGAGGGCACTGTATCTAACAATTTCCCATTTGCACTTAAGGCTAATTATTGCGATGTCGACTACTCATAGCCCGTGTGAAACCAAACATCCAACTCCTCTACTAATCAGTTTCACAAAGCACGTTTGTAAAAATATTGTGTTCGAGAAATAGCCTCAGTGAGTGGATCTGCCTAAATGTTTCTTTCTATATCTCTCTTAATCTCAAGTTCGCGGAGAAAGCCATCTCCCGAATTGAGTAATACCTGTCTTAGAATATGTCTGGATATCTGATGGGACCTAGTTCATAAATGAACTCCAAATCCAAACTTCTTAGACTGTATCGATTACTGAACTTAATCAGTATCCTCTTGGACCACATGTCCATAATACTGTCCCTCGTCAGAGGGAAAACTATAACTCTGACAATCACTCTGTCAACCATGTCACCTTTGAAGCCTGGAATGATAACCGTCTCCCGAAGGAGGCTGCCATCATCAAATCCGTTGAACATCCACTTATGTTCTAAAACTGCTTCCTTATGTTTCTCCTGGATTGGATTAATACAAACTTATTGCATCTAGTGCGAAAACAACATTTGGTGTGGTACTTGACATCTCACGATTGACTCAATTGCCTAAGCAAGTGATCTGCCAATCATGCACATCCCTCTCCCCTTTAGTATGTAAGACACCTTTAGAGAGGGTGACTCCATCACCTGCAGGTACACCACCATGCCCGGAGTCAACTATTCTAAAAACCATTAGAATACTGTCAAAGTACCCACAATTGGAAACTACCCAAATCCAGATCTAAAACCATAGATCTAGAAACCAGAATGTCTGATATTATATCCATATCCTGTCTGGAGAAAGACGACCACAGTAAAACCGATCGTAGTATGGGAATTTTACTTCCTACTATGTGTATGTCATCCAGATACTATGACATCACACCCTACTACCTTCTTAACAGATCCATCCCCTATTCTGTTGAAGTCAAACCCAAGATCGTCACATCAATATTAGATGATCTATCTCCGCTATAACTGCTCAAGTCTATAAATAGACATAAGCTATTTGCCCACTATAATTCCGCTGCTCCCACTGACTACGACAACCCTCTGGAAGAATAATATAAACGTGCACTTCTAAAGCTAGTTTAGAACGACGCTATACTTAACCTCCTGCCTGGTCTCATAGTCTGGAACAACAGTAGTGTCAAGTCTGGGTAAACAAGAACCTCCCTGTCACCGTCCTTGAGGCTACCGAAGTACCTCTCGGGTGTCTGAGGTTACCCACCATATCTGCGGAGTGGCTATTGGAATGTCAAACTTAATTGAATCTGTAGGTTCTATTAAATTTTCCGTAATCGTTTGCGGTTCTGGAATCACATCCAGTTCTACCATACTCCCGCTACTGTTTTCTGAAAAAATCCATTTTACTAAAACTGTGGCGAGTCAAGAACAATATCACTATTGATCTTCCAAATGGTAGAAAATCAACCCTCGTCATAGCCTGGGTCAACCCACAAACAGCCATTATAGAAACGTGCCCTGAGTTATCCAGAATCTGGTTTTAAGCATAAGCTGGACAACTCCCCGTACCTTAACATCATTAAGATATGAACCATTCTATATCGAATATAAAAACTTTGGCACTTATTTAATTGGAACCAGATTTCAATTATTCAGCTGTCTCCAGTGCATATCAACTTAATGGAAAGAGGCTAATCAGCATTACTCAACTTAGGAATTCATCCAATTATGAGTAACCTGAAAGAGAAACTAGTTTCTCAAAACCATTACTATCATCTGAATACCAATCACAAGAATCTACATCTTCGATCTCTTTGAAGAATCCCGATACTTGTGACACCTGGTTCTCTACTTTATTCTTATACCCACAACTTCTCAAAACTTAGACCTTGTATTTCAACGAAATACTTGTCTAAAAACTAGAGAAGTCATAAGTAAACAGAATATAGTACGAGGACCTACCCCTCTGTCCTGACAGACACTGGACAACATACAATACTCTGTATAAGTCCGCTGAGTTAAACAACTCATAACCTGTGCGTCATAGGTTGAAAATTGTACCCAGGTGATTTCCTCAAATATCACCAATTACAACGAATTCTGATATAATGAGGATGATCACCTAATTTCCAATAACTTACTCCCACTCATCATCTGTAAAACCATACAGATATGAGAATGAAACCTGGTAAATACATACCCTTGGAGTAAGTATCTAATCGGGAAAACACTTTTCTTTTAACAATGCACTGAAACATGAAAATATTTCGTAGGGGTATCCTGGTATTCCTAGCAATGCCTCTTCCATAATCCAATTCATGACTTTAACCATATATTTCTTTGCCATCTCTCCAAATCCCTTTATTTGTCTTTAGTCGTTACCTTCGGTACACCTTCGTTAGGCTAAATGGTTTTCTTCCTTCCCTACCGTTCAGCATCAGTCTATGGTTTGGAAGAAGACTATCCAGTAAGCATAATAGATGTACCCTCCTAAACCAAGGAGTACTCGCAACTTGAGAGAATGTGATGATAAAAGACAACTGAATAATACCTTATTCTATTAAAGGTGAAATAGGAGTGGCGATGAAGCATGCGGTTTGGTTGTGAATGATATCAGTCGCAATTTACTTTGCCCTCTTTCTAATCCCTTTATTTTATCTTTACATATTACCTTCTGCACACCCTACTTAGGCTAATTGGTTTTCTTCATTCCCTACCTTTCGGCACCTACCTATGGTTTGGAATAAGACTATCCAATAAGCGTAATAGGTGTACTCTCCTAAACCAAGGAGCCCTCGCAGCCTGAGAGAAGGTGATAATAAAAGACAACTGAATAAACCAATTCAATTTCTCCTGAACCTGGATCCATACTTGAAGAAATCCCATCGAGTTCGTATATAACCATACGATGGATCTATCCAATGGAAGTGGATGTCCGTAGTAATACGGGGTGTTCTGAGAAATCCAAAGGGTAAAAGAAGGAGTGGCAATGACTTATGCAACTCGGAAAATCCAAAAGCCAGTATTTTAAGAAGGTTCGGTCAACTTGGTCACTGAGTCATAGTCTAGGGTCGGTCAAAGGTCGCTGCCAAAGAGAGAGAGAAAAGAAACACTCTGCGTGCACTCTAACCTAGATCAGAATGGTTATCACTTTATCTAATCCGGAAACCTCCCACTGTCCTGTCAAATTCTCCTCCAAACCTGAAAGAAGAATCAATCGGGATCACCCGAAGAGTAAACCAACTCAACAGTGGGAATGGGGATCCAACTCTCATCGCATGATAACGTGACGGAACTCATGTTACTCACACTCCAGAAAGTATGCGCATACTTGGCAAGTTTCAGTTTCTTTAGAAACTCCCGATATAATTTTTGCCCCATGCTCTTATAACCTTGGCGTTAGGTCAAAATGTCATAAGTCACATGCCAAGTTCAACCCATCATTATCTTGTTAATTTGAACCCACCCGCACATGCCCTTGGCGTTAGGTCAAAATGGCAGAACGGCTGTCCCAAACCAACTCATCTATCTATGCAACAAATGAATACCCAGCAGCTACCAAACACTATGCCTTGGCGTTAGGTCAAAATACATAGCTTGAATACTACTGAATACCCAAAAGAAATGACGGAGGGCTACGGCTGGTTTTTGGTGAAAAACCTTTAACGTAGTGAACTTGATATCGCTGAAGGAACCTGATAGCTTTTTATAAATATATAGTGGCGAAAACCTTTTGCTAAAGAGGTGACTCCTGGTGAAGGGATCTCGGCTCTTTCCTCGTGGAATGAGGTGCTGGATATTCCTCTGAATATCGCGATGCAAAGCAACTTGTAATCGACTATAGTAAAGTTATTACCCTGACGCAAACTTCTGCCCAAGGGGGCTTTCCCGGTGAAGGGATATCGGCCCTTGCCTCGTCGAATAAGGTGCAGGATATTCACACCGAATACCGCTATACAAAACAAAAGGAAACGCCTTTGTAATAACACTTTTTAAAATTGTTCCAACAACTCCAAATAGGTTTGTTTTTCTTTGCATTGATCAAAATCAACGCAGTCCCATCATCAATCACACCAGAAAAGAACGAAAATAAAATGTACGTATATGCCATCCGCATTCGTCACTTGGTCCCGACATCATCGTTAGGTTACTTAACTAACGACAGAGCGGGGACTGGACTAGCGCGGGTGCAAAACATATACAACATATAATAGTATATATACCAATATACAATAATCGCTCCAGGCGTGATAATATGCAACATTACAGAAAAGTAATAAGCATCACAGAACAATACAGATAATCTGGGATCCCCGGGTTTCACAGAGCCGCTGCTGAAACCCGACGTTCCCCTGGTCATGTGGATAGCCTGTGCAATGAAACCTAGACCCCTACGGGTGCGGCAAGTTACCCGCCAAAACCTGAAGCGAGGCAATCCCCCACAACATAGTGAATCGAACACCCGGCACTTCACGGAATCCGGTAAATTGAGCACCCCACCTTGGGTCAACCTGTACCCCCTATAAGTGCGGCGAATAGTCTGCCAATTCTAGAATGAGGCCCCTCTGCCTCTCAAAGCCATGAGATGCGGACCCGTTGCCCTCCAGAACCCAGCTATCCATGCACTCCGTCGCGGGGTAAACCTAGTACAGAAATAAATAAAAATAGTACAACAGGTACATCGACCGCAACCTAGTCGTGCCCCAAAAGAATATTATACAACAGGCAGTGACAGCAGTCCACATGTTGGACGCTCGTCCCGCAATATCAAATGTGAAAATAAATCCAAACTGCACTACCATTGCACACTGCTATCCACCACGACAAATCCACAACATCACAGCACAACACAGAACATCAACGCGAATGTCACGTTCGCAAACCCGTCTAAAAGAACTATAGCAATCAGACGCGGTTTACCGATCAAATGACATTCCCGGTCGGAGATATAATGTAAGTACTGAAAACTAACATGTTTAAATTTCGATCGACTAATTATCACGAAGTGGGCCCCACGAACATCTGCTGCACAGTAACAAAATCTGGGCCCAAAAGATATATACCAAGAAACCCAATTTCCAGTCAAGAAGCCACTGTGCAAATTTGGAGCCATGATCTCACAGAATGGACGCGGATGCACGGTCAAACCATAGGTTTGACCGTGATTCCGCGGCGGTCTTGTTGAATCACGTGCCCAAATTTGTATGGTGTTCTTAGAAAACCCTGCACAGATTTCTGTGATATGTAAAATAATTTTTGGAACACTTTAAAAATCAACAGAAACTGTGAACTTGAATTTTGCGGTTTTCGATATCCGGTTCGATCGATATTTTAAATGCGTTAGCACAAGTTAGAATAGCATAATGGTGAGGCTCTGATACCACTCTAAGTCTACGGTAGCACCCCGGCCGTCTACAGACACCAAATGCGGAACAAAAACTTTTTAACTGGCGCTATCGTATACTATAACCCAGATCTGCCATTATTGCTAAACTAACAAACTGTAAAGAGAGTAGAAAGGTTATACCGAACGATCCGAGTCCTTCGTTCTTTAACCATCATCCCACGCTCCGTTGCGGCTACTCCGATCTCGTCGATCTCCGATCTGCTCGTCCAGGTGGCACCACGTCAACGATTCTTTAAACGGGCTCCCGCCTCTGACTCGTGGCAACTCGATCGTCAAGTTTGCTAAAAGAGACGACCAAGATTGATGTAGAGAATGAGTAGATTACTTTGTCTCACTTCGTCCAAAGCCGTGGACGATCGGTTAATGAAGTTGCCGCTCGAATCGGGTGATGGAATGAAATGAGCTATGAAATTTCCATACACCCCAAAAACTATCATAATCTTTTTTAACCAAATCAAGTGAATGAGAGAGAGAGGATGGGCCGGCCATGATATAGGAATGAGGGGGTGAGTGTAGGAGCAAGGGGGTGACCACAAGAAAAATATCTAGTGTGAACACAAAGTATGAACACTATAAATGCACCATTAAAGCACCATTAATTGAATAAATGAGTTACAAGCCTAATCACCTCATCTAGAACCTTTTAGAAGCATCCACACTTATCCAAAGAAAAGATAAATCCGTCTTTAACCGAATGTTAAAAGACGGCCGATAGAAAACTGGAAACTGGCAATTTCCAAAAGTGACCCCGAAATGAATTTCAGGATAACCCCGTAACTGTATAAATATACCCGCATTTGTATTACCACCGAATACAAATGCAACTGAGACAAAGATATTATATCTACTAAATATAATACTCGGATCCGGTTTAAACCAAAGCTAACCAGTATTATCTGCCCGAAATATGACACGTGCGCAAACGCACGTGCATTTTCCGAACCCTGCATAAAACCATACGGCCTCTACAACGTTTCGCCCGAACTTGGGAAACTGTCTGTGGGGGAATCTAATGACTCGTCAGTATCCTGGCAGTGGTTTTAACCACAAGCCGTCAGCGGCACTAGCTATGCGTAACGGCTGCCCATGGACTGACCTCAAGGGAGGCCGATGAGCGAACTCATCCGGAAACCCTACTGAGCCTAACGGTGACAATGTATATACAGTCCGGTCCGTTCGTCTGTGAGTATCGCATATCTGCCTAGGGGGCAAGTAACGTCAGACACCCAATAGCAGTATAAGTCGCGTCGGAGTGTAGCCCAATAATACCCTGAGATACTACTGGAGTACCTACCAGTAAATCTCCTGCCACGGCCGTGGGCTTTGTGTAATGGCTCTCCTAGACACAGCACGATCTCACCCCCAATACCGGGAGAGACGAATCCCCTGCCGATCCGCTCACGTGCCTCCATGTGGCTCAGGACTGTACCCAAAAACTACCTGTTTGCACGACTCCTTTGAGCCGTGGTAGGGTAGAAATCAAAGTACAGTGGGAACTCACACGAGACAAATGATGACCTCAGGTCGATGAACTAACCTGTACATATGTCACCAGGGAACTGCTATTTAACGATATGTATAATACCAACTAGCAGATTCCCGGCGAGTCCTGTCCGGTGTACTCATAACCCAATGAGCACCTGTATACATCTTAGGTGATCCAACTGACACCAGTGGCTTGTGAGACCGCCACCGCCCCTCGTCGTGGTCTCGACTGTATACACTAGTCTACTCCAGAGTATCGATGCCCTTTCTCGAAACTTCCACGACTAGGGACCACAATTAAGGATATGCTAATAAACCACCCAACTCTCACGTATATGATCGCCATCATACTGTTGGTAGTAAAGCAAGATCCTAAGGGCTCTATCAATGTGTAACAGTGATCAGTTACCTGAACCTGTACACGACTGATAAAGGCAAACCAGATAGCATACTATCATCTCGAGTAAGACTGTCCTACCGGTATAGGTCCTCCGCAATCATTGCAATCATGTGCCTGCGATCCAATAATTGACTCTGAGGGCACTATATCCAACACGGGGTTCTCATACAGTCACTTGTTCGGGGCTATGGGGAGTGGCTATCAAATAAGGTTACCTGACGAGTATCCGCGTTTGCTACGTCATTGCGACGGACTTTTGATCACATCAAAGTCCTGTGGCAACCGATCAAATGAGACTAAACTGCTAGATTTATAAAATTCAAACTAGTTATCTCATAACTACTTTTGTAGATTCCAAATATTGTATCCCATCACATGATATCCAGACGACGTTAAACTTTTCGATAGATTAATTCCCCGACAGCTCAACACTTGAGCACAGTTCAATAATACCCAGAACATGCCACAATACCTATGCACCGGCCGTATAAGTGCAGACCCAAGCCTCATTAATTGCACCGCGGAACTTCTGCAAACCCTAAGGTTCGAAAGCATTTCCATGGTCAGTATGTCGCGTTAGAGTTTCATTCTTCTAGAGGGTTCACAGAATTATTTGCATATTTTTCCGAATACCCTAAACTTGGAAATATGGGTTTTTAACATTCGATCGAACTTTTTAACTTCTCCTTGACAATATCTGAATACCCGAAACAATGTTTAAACTAACATTGTTTCGGGTATTCACATATTGTCTAGGCAAAGTTAAAAAGTTCGATCGAATGTCAAAACCACATTTTTCTTGAAACACCAAAACCCAGAACCTGGAACACACACAAAAATTTAACCCCAAAATCCACCAAGTGGCCAAGCAGGCCGGAATTCGTGAGCATGTGGCCGACCATTTTCCGGAGAGGGGAGCCAAATTTTCTTGTGTGTTCATATTGCATCTCATACAATATTCTGCTGTTGTAAAAAAAAAAATTTCAGGTTGTTTTAAAATCGACAGAAACCAAGTTTTGTTATTGCAAGTTTCAGAGTATTTCGGTTTCATAATCCTAATAAAATCCGTCTAATTTACTAGCATAGCTCTGATACCACTGCGGGGTTGCCTAGTACGGCAGCAAGGTTTCGGGAGGCATCTTAAATGCTAAATTAAAATTTTATCCGTACTAGCTAACCCTAACATAGAATCGTATACTAGAAAATGCGACAATATGAAGTGCAAACAACTTTGCATAAGAAGTGAACAAGGAATACAACCTTTGTAGACCGGTCCATCACATCAATAGCTCCGTGTAGTAGTCCCTTCGCTGTGATCATGAACTCCCGGAATCTAGAGAGGCTCCCATGAAGAAATGAACAAGCTTGCATCGAAGTCTTCGAGGACGAAGATGATATACGTCGAGGAGACACTAACACAAGCTACCCCTTCACTAATTATCGAATTAGTGAAGCAAACACCCAATACTAAATGGCAAGTAGTAGAGGATGATGAAGTAGGAATTTTGCTCATTTTCGAAATAATTTTCTCACTCTTTTTCCATAATTTCCATTGAAGCTAGTAAGCTTGGAGGAAGGAGATGAAGAGAACTCTCATGAAAATTATCAAGTAGAGAATGGCAACTCTAGGTGAGTTAGTATTATATACAAACCTTTGTAGAGAGTTAACCATGGCTAAGTATAATGGTTGGGTTTATAAATATTTTTAATAAAACAAAAGAAGTGGACTAAATCAATGGCAATCCAAGCTTCTCCAAGCTTCTTGCCATGAAAAAATCGAACTAATTTTTTAATTACTTAAGAAATTAAAAACCCTAGATTATCTCTAGCATGGTGTAAGTCACACACACAACCAAGTTGCATGTATCATTAAGCATGACACAAACATGTACACTAATATATATGACATATATACTAATGCAGCAAGTGAGAAAGATAAATCATAAGTGAGCCAATATTAGTTAATATAATGTGATATATCAAATATATAATTATACATTAAATTATTAAATCAACACTTGACTTAATAATCCGGTTATATCACATATAACCAACTAATATCTAATGCAACAACTTATTGAATCTATACTTGATTCGATAACCCGGCTATATCACATATAACCGACCGATGTTATATATTGCGAGAATAGAATGCGGTATCAGATACATGCATTAATCTCGGTCGCGCACATATCACATATATGCTCCTACTCCGTCGCTTGAGCCAGAAAACCTCTGTCTAGGACTCTAAGGACTCGTCAATACGCCGGCAGTAGGTGATGATCATATCAAACACCCACAAGCCACAAGCAGTCTGCTAAACATAACGGCCACCCGGGTATTGAGCAATCAGAAGATCAACAAGCAAACCTGCTCATACTGCTGCGAATCCAATCAGTAACACTACCGTACAGTCCGGTCTCTCTGTTTGATATGTCGCATATCTCGTCTATGGGTGGTAAACGTCAGACCCTAGTAACTCGATAAGTCAAGCCGATATGAGGCTCAGAACGGGTCGAGAAACTACTGATAACACTCACCAGTATTCCCTGAAGCTGCCCTGGCTAGGGACTTCCTGTTTTAGCCAATCGATCACAGCGCAACATCAACTCCCAATACCGGGAGAGACGAAATCCCTCCTATCGCTCATTGGCTCCATGTGATTCGGGACTGTACCCAAAAGCCACCATTTTGGACATTCTCTTGAACGTGGTAAGGTGGAAATCAAAGCACAGTGGGAATCACATAAGACTCTATGACGATCTTGAGTCTACAGACTAACCTGTACCAGTGTCATCAGAGAACTGCTATTTGACGATAAGTATAATAACATCTAGGAGTTCTCGGTAAGTCCGTTCAGTGTACGCAGGCTCCACTGAGCACCCGCATACCATCTCTGATGTCAAACCAATGGATATGGGATCATCCATCGCCCATCTACATGGGTCGAGAAGCTATACGCTGGTCTACTCTGGTATATCGATGCCCTGTCTCGATACACCTACGACTAGGAACATTTGAAGGATATACTTACCGACTACTCTGTCCCCACTAGTATGATCGGCATCATAATCCTAGTAATCAAGTACTCATCCTAAGGGCTTTATCAACATGTAACATAGAGTCAATCAGTCTACATGTTAAAATAAAGAGCAACCAGATAGCATACTATCATGTCGAGCAAGAAAGTCCTCCCTATATATGACCAAGCATCCGCTACAATATACATCGTATGTACAGTAATGGCCTCTAGGACATACATATAACAAACATAAAGCATGCTAGCAACTAAAGAAAAAATATCCAAGTCTACAAAATATCTCATGGTCCATAAATATCTCATAACACTTACCAAAATATCAATCATGGCTCAATGGTGTCTATGAGTCACACCCATGGGTCACTAAGTGAGTCATGCTTGAACAAATGCAGTAAAGCTCTCATCTTCCACCTCATTAACCTTTTAATCCAAAAAGGTAAACACCAAATTGAGGTGGTGTTCATCTTAGAAAACTGCATTGTAATACCACTCTTTCATTATCTATTTTGTTATTTATCGGTACTATTAATCAGTGTCTCCTCAGTAAATACAAATTACTGGTATTCGTGACAAAATACTAGAAACACACTCAAAATCACGGATATAACGTTTAGGCGCCAACAATGCAAACAAAACAGAAAATCGATTGGGATTCAAAGAGCTCGTTTTTTGCAAATAAACAAGTTTTGGTCCAACACATTTCAAGTGTGCACAATACTTTTGGTGACTTGGACCATGGTGGGTCTGCCTGGTACATATGACGATAAATTGTGGAAGTAGGGAACATGAGCATTAAATGATATAAAAGGTGTGATGTGATTTGGAGTTAGTTTCCCTCCAAAACTACTGAGTATAACCTAAACTGATATGAAGAAATCAAACAATGCCAGTAGACTTTTGGAGTGCACTAGAGATCACCACACCAAAACGGGTCCCACATCTCAACAAACGACGAGCAAAACCATCAGAATGACCAGCGGTGCCGGGCTCACCAAGGAGAAATCATTTCATTGTTTGTCGGTTCACTCATTGTTGTCCCATCTTTCTGTTTTTATTATTTGTTTATTTTGATTTTGAGCCTATAAATAACATATCAATGGGCAAGCTAAGGGATACTTTTGGCTTTAGTTTTAGTGTAGAACAAATTGTAATTTGTAGATGGTAACTTGTCTTTCTTTTGAACTCTTGAGCTCTTGCCCATTATCTTGACCTTGCACTTTTTTATTGAACTTGCAAGCTTAAGAATTAGGTTCTTGAATTCAAGATTAGTTGTATCTTATTGGAAAATCAATAAAAGTTCTCATTGTTCATTACATGTGTGTTGATTTCTACAAACATTGAACGTGTGAAATCCTTGCCTTTCTTTGGTCTTGCAACCTCTTAAGTGAGCTTGCAAACTTAAACTTTGGTATTTTGATTTCATATTGGTACGGGCTTAAAGAACATTTGAAGGAATTTGGCACGTTAGATATATCGGTTCTTAACTTTCTAACCTTGACCTTTCTTTTCTTGCAAATTTTGTTAGGTGACTTACACTTTCCTTTTTTTGTATTGTAAATATATGTGAGTAATTGATTTACATATTAAGGGTAGAATATGGTTAGTCTGTGTTAGGAGATGTGTTTGCTAAACCATGACTTTGCAATTGAAACTTCGACCAAATGACTCGCAATTCCGCTCTGTTAGACACCCTATCCTACCACGATAGCAGTGAATCCTAATTGTGACCGGTTGCGAGTGGTTTTCCGAAGGCTAAGGTCAACATACAACAACAGAAGGACAAGGGACAAGAAATACAGATTTAGCACACAAACATAAATATCGTATTTCAAGTTCCCTAATCTACGTCGTTGCTTATTTCCTTGGTGTCAATATCGAAATTAGATCAATAAGGAAACGACAAACATCATCCTAATGCAAGCTAACCTAAAACTACCCCTAACAAGTCTTTTGATTAAACATATCATTGTTATGACACTTAGTATAAACAACAACTCAAGTTATGATATTAACTCGTTAAAACAGGCTTAAAAACTAACCATCTCCCTGCGGACGACACGTACTCATCGTGGCTCGCTACACGCGACACCGTTTTTGATTGCTGTTAAAACACAATTCTTTTTAAAATGACACGGTGAAAATCCGTCTTAATCAGGTGAAATCTTCTATATGTAACTCCTAATAAATTACAAGAATACCCTTCATTCGTATATACATACCCACATCCATATTCCGAAAGAATACGAATACAATGAGACGAAAATAATCCAACAATATAATACTAGGATCCGGTTTAAACCAAAGCCCACTAGTATTATCCATCTGAATCATGATACGTGCACAAGTGCAGGTATATGATCGAACCCTGCCATAAAACCATACGGGATGTACATCGTTTAGCCCGAAGTAAGGAAACCCTCTGTGTGGGACTCTAAAGACTCGTCAATATATTGGCAGTGAGTTTAACCACAAGCGCGTCAGCGGCACTAGCTGTATGTAACGGCTACCTAGGTATTGAGCAAAAGGGAGGCCGACGAGCAAACTCATCAAGAAACCCTACTGAGCCATATAGTGAAAATATCTGTACAGTCTGGTCCGTTCGTCTATGAGTATCGCATATCAAGTCTAGGGGGTGGATAAAGTAAGACTCCTAATAACGCGACATTTCATGTCGGTATGAAACCCATCACCACTTGAGAAACTACTGATCCTAGATCAGTAATTCTCGACTACAACGGACAAGGATTTCTGGTGATGGCCACCCGTGCACAACACGACATCAACCCGCAATACAGGGAGAGACGAATCCCCGACGATCCATCCATTTCCTCCATGTAGCTCGAGACTGTACCGAAATAAAACCTGTTTGCACGACACATTTGAGCCGTGACAGAGTAGTAATCAAAGCATAGTGGGAACTCACACGAGAAAAATGACGATCTAAGGTCGATAGACTAACCTGTACACATGTCACCTTGGAACTGCTATCTGACAATAGGTATAATACAAACTCGCAGATTCTCGGCGAGTCCATTCAGTATACTCATAACCCAATGAGCACCTGTATACTATCTTAGGTGAACAAACAGACACCATTGGCTTGTGAGACCGGCTACCTCCCCTCGTCGGGGTTTCGATCAGTATACACCAGTCTACTCTGGAGTATCGATGCCCAGTCTCGAAACTCTCTCGACTAGGGACATTTAAGGATGTGCCTATAGACCACCCAGCTCCCACGTATTTGATCGCCATCATAATGCTGGTAGTCAAGTAAGAATCCTATGGGCTCTATCAACATGTAATAGTGATCTGTAATGTCACTTAATGATGTACATGGTGATAAGGACAAATCTGATAGCATACTATCATCTCGAGTAAGACCGTTCTACTGGTATAGGTCCTCCCTCAATCATCATAAACACCAGCCTACGACTATGATAATTGCCTTGAGGGCACTATATCCAACAATCTCCCACTTTCACTTAAGGCTAATTATTGCGATGTCGCATACTCACAGCCAGTGTGATACCAAACACCCAACTTCTCTACTAATCAGTTTGGCAAAGCCTGTTTGTGAAACTATTGTGTCTGAGAAAATAGCCTTAGTAAGTTGATCCACTCCAATGTTTTTTTCTGTATCTCGCTATATCTCAACTTCGTGGACAACGACTATCTCACGAAATGAGCAATACCTGCTTTAGAATATGTCTGGATATCTGATGGGACCTAGTTCACAAATGAACTCCAAATCCAGCGAACTTCTTAGAACGCATCGTCCACTGAATTTAATCAGTATCTTGCGCCATTCCTTCCTCAGTATCCGCTTGGACCACCTGTCCAACATACTATCCCTCAAAAGAGGAAAAACTATAACTCTGACCGTCGTTCTATCATCCAGGTCACCTTGGAAGAATAGAATGATAACCGTCTCCCGAAAGAGGCTGTCGTTACCATATCCCTAGAACATCCACTTAGGTTCATAAACTGCTTCCCAACGTTTCTCATGGATAGGATCAATATATGCAGCTAGTGCAAAAACAATATCTAGTGTGGTACTTGATATCTCATGACTGAAACAATTGCTTAAGCAAGTGATATGCCAATCATGCAACTCCCTCTCCTCTTTAGTCTGTAAGACATCCTTTAGAGAGGGTGGCTCCATCACCTGCAGGTATACCACCCTGCCAGGAGTCGTCCATTCTAAAATATTTTTAGAATAGTGTCAAAGTACTCAAATTGGGGCACTTCCCAAATATAGATCTAAAACCAAAGATCTAGTAAACAGAAACCCTGATATTATATCCATATCCTATATTGAGAAACAACTTTGTGACAACCACAGAATAACCGATCGTAGCATAGGAATTTCACTTCTTATAAAGTGCATGTCATCCAAATACAAGGAAATCACACCCTACTATCTTCTTACCAGATCCATCTCCTATTCTGATGAAGTCAAAGCCTATGACTGTCACACCAACTATAGATGATCTGTTTCCGCTATATCTGCTTTAGTCTAGAAATAGACATAAGCAACTTTCCCTCTATGCTTCCACTGCTCCCACTGACTACAACAGCTCTCTGGCAGAGTAATATACATGTGCACTTCTAAAACTAGTTTAGAATGACGTTATACTCATCCTCCTGCTGGGTCTCATAGTCTAGAACAACAGCAATGAAAAGCCTGGGTAAACAAGAACCTCACTTTCGCCGTCTCTGAGGAGACCGAAGTACCTCTAGGGTGCCTGAGGTTACCCAACAAATCTGCGGAGTTGCTAATGGAATGTCGAAACCAATTGAATCTTTAGGTTCTACTAAATTTTCAGTAATCGTTTGTGGTTCTGGAATCACTTCCAGTTCTACCATACTCCCACTAATGTTTTCTGAATAGAATACATTTTACTAAAACTGTTGCGTGTCAAGAACAATATATATTGATCTTCCAGATGGTAGAAAGTTAACCCTCGTCAATGCCCGGGATAACCCAGAAACTCCCATTACTGAAACGTGCCTTGAGTTTGTCCAGTGTATGGTTTTGAGCATAAGGTGGACAACTCCATATACCTTAACATCGTTAAGATATGAACCATTCTATATCCAATATAGAAACAGAGCCATTAATTTAATTTGAACCAGATACAAATCATGCAGCTTTCTCCAGTGCATGTCAACTAAGTGGAATGAGGCCAAACAGCATTACTCATCTAAGAGTGCATCCACATATGAATAACCTGAAGGAGAAGCATGTTCTCAAAACCTTTACTATCAACAGAATACCTAGCATAAGTATCTATATCTTCGATCACCTTGATGAATCCTGATACTTTGCAACATATGGTTCTCTACTTTATTCATATACCTATAACTTCTCAAAATTTCGACCTTGTATTTCAACGAAATACTTGTCTAAAAACTAGAGAAGTCACAAGTAAATAGAATATAGTACGATCACCAACCCATTTATCCTAATGGACGCTGGACAATATACACTTTACATAAGTCCCCTGAATTTAATAACTCAAATCCTGTACGTCGTTGGTTGAAAACTGTACTATGGTTAAGAAGAATTATACCATTGTTGAATGCTCTTTACCTAACCATCAAGTGATATAGGTAAATGTCATAGACATAATTCTAAAAAGTTATATCTCACTTTATAAAAAAACGTATATATATATCAGTTAGAAATTGGTGCATAACAATGGATATTCAAAACCAAATATTTTACGTCCGGCAAAAACCCAGGTGATTTCCTCAAATATCACCAATTACAAAGAATTCCGATATGTTGAGCATATTATCACCCAATTCCCAATATCTTACTCCCACTCATCATTCGTAAAGCCATACAGATGTGAGAATTAAATCTGGTAAATACATACCCTGGAGTTATAATCTAATTGGGAAATCGGTTTTCAATTAACACTGCACTGTGAAACTGAAATATGAAAATATTTCGGAGGGGTTTTCGGGTATTCCTAATAATCTCTCTTCCACTATCCTGATTCATGACTGTAACCGTATATTTCCTTGCCATATCTCCAATCTCTTTATATGTCTTTACTTATTATCTTCTGTACACCACCTTTAGGCTAAATGGTTTTCTTCCATCCCTACCTTTCGGCACCAGCCTATAGTTTGGAAGAAGACTATTCAATAAGCGTAATAAGTGTACTCTCCTAATCCTAGGAGCCCTCGCATCCTGAGAGAAGGTAAAGATAAAAAACAACTGAATAATCCTCATTTTATTTCTCCTGAAGCAGAAACCATACTTGAACTGGAACAAGTTCCTTCGAGTTCGTATATAACTATACGATGACGTATCTAGGAAATATGGATCTTCATAGTGATACAAAATGTTCCGAAAAAATGCAAAGTTGATGTAGCAGTGGCGATGATATACGCGGCTTCGTCGTGAATGATAGCAGTCACAATTTTTCTTTTCCCTCTTTCTAATTCCTTTATATGTATTTACTTATTACCTTCTGTATACAACACTTAGACTAAATGGTTTTCTTTCTTCCTTACCCTTCGGCACTAGCCTATGGTTTGGAAGACGACTATATAGTAAGCGTAATAGGTGTACTCTTCTAATCTTAGGATCTCTCGCATCTTGAGAGAAGGTAAAGGGAAAAGACAACTGAATAGTCCTATTCAATATCTCAAGAACCGGAAACCATCCTCGAATCTGAAAAAGTTTCTTCGAGTTCATATGTAACTATACAATGGTCATATCCAATAAATGTGGATCTTCGTACTGATACGGAGTGTCCCGGAGAAAAGGAAAGGTGAAGAGAAGGAGTGGCAATGATATATGCAACTATGACAATCCAAATGCCAAAGTGTTTTAAGAAGGTTCGATTAACTTGGTTCATGAGTTTTAGTCTATGGTCGGGACATGGTCGCTGCCAAAGAGATAGTGAAAAGAAACACTCAGCGTGCACACTAACCAAGATCAGAATGGTTAATCACTTTATCTAATCAGGACGTCTCCCACTATTTCCTCAAATTCTCCTCCAAACCCAAAGAAGAATTAATCGGGATTATCTAAAATCACCCGAGGAGTAACACCTACTAATCAGTGAGAATCGGGATCCAACTATCATCGCATGATAACTTGATGGAAGCCACTTAAGTTATCACACTCCAGAAGGTATCCGCATGGCTGGCAAGTTTCCAGTATTTTTGAAACTCCCGATGTGATTTTTACCCCAAGCGTCTTTGACCTTGACGAAGGCCAACAAATCATAAGTCACAAGTCAATTTCTACCCGTCATTGTCCAGATTAATCTAAACCCAGCCGTACTCGCCCTTGACGAAGGCCAATAAGTCTATACGACTGTCTTAGATTAATGCATATCCATGCAACAGAAAAGTAACACATGGCTACCATACACTATACCTTGACGAAGTCCAACAAACATTGCATGAATACTGGGCGCTACCTATCTGAAATGACGGAGGACTATGGCTGGTTTTCGGCGAAAAACCTTTAACGTAATGAACTTGATATCGTTGAAGGAATCCATATGGTTTTACAAATATATAGTGGCGAAAACTTTTGCTAAAGAGGTCACAACTGGTGAAGGGATCTCGGCTCTTTCCTCATCGAATGAGGTGTTGGATATTTCAAACTGAATACCAAGATGCAAAGCAAAAGGAAATGACTATAGTGAAGTTATTACTCTGACGTAAACTTCTGCTCAAGAGATCACTTCCTGTGAAAGGATCTCGGCTCTTGCTTCGTCAAATGAGGTGTTGGATATTCATAACCGAATACCGCTGTGCAAAGCAAAAGAAAACCTCTATAATGTCTAATTTCAAAAAAATTGGTTCGAACAACATCATATAGGTTTTGTTTTTCCTTGCGTTGATCAGAATCAACGCAATACCATAAATTAAACATATCATACCAGATAAAGGAACGAAAATAAAATGTACGTATATAGCATCCGCAGTCGCCACGGGCCCCGTCATCACCCGTTAGGTTACTTAACTAAAAACAGAGAGGGGGCTGGGCAAGCGTGGGTGAATAATATATACAACATCTACTAGTATGAATATATATATATATATATATGTATGTATGTATATATATGACATTCTTCCCAGGCATGATATAAAGCAACATTACAGAAGCAACACAGAATCTCAGCTAAGCAACACAGAGTGGTGGATAATCTTGGAGCCTCAGCTTTCAATTGAGCCGGAGATGAGACTCGACGTTCCCCAGTCGTGTGGATAGGCTGTGCAATGAAAACCTAGACCCCTACGAGTGCGGCAAGTTACCCGCCAATCCCAGAAGCGTGGCAACCCCAATCAACTGTTAGTGTAAAATGCCCTCGGGGCCATTATTGTATAGTACTAGTTTGTATATTAAATTTTGGAAGCTTGGGATATATACAAAGATTTATGACAGTCTTGCTCAATATGGATGTATGCTACTTTGTTTGTATCTATCTTAACATGTGTGTATGCTTCTTTTATCATATCGCAAATACATATTAGTAGAGCCTTTAGGATCTTTGCTTGACTACCAGCGATATGATGGCAGTCACACTAGTGGGGGCTGGGTAGTCTACAAACACATCCTTATACAGGTCTATAGTCGTAAGATTATTGAGACAGGGCATCGATACTCCAGAGTAGACTAGTGCATACACTTCTTATCTCAACAAGGGAGACGGTCTGTCCTACAGCCATCAGTACATCGTACTGGAGATTGTATGCAGGTGCTCATTGGGTTATGAGTTACACTGGACGAACTCGTAGGGTACTGCTGGTTGGTACTATACCTATTGTTAGATAGCAATTCCAAGGTCACATGAGTACAACATAGTCCATTGACTTGACACTGCTACTTCTCCTCAAATGTGTTCCCACTGTTATTAAATTACTACCCTACCACGGCTCTATCTATTCGTGCAAACAGGTAGTAGTTGGGTGCAGTCCCGAAACACTTAGAGGTAGTGGCGGTTAGATATGATTCATCTCTCCCGGTGTTGGTGGTTGATGTCGCGCGGTGATTCGGAAAGCCATTACATAAAGTCCCTGGCCAGGGAAAGCGAGATTTGCTGGTAGGTACTCTAGTAGTTTCTTAGGTTGTTTTGGGCTGCACTCGGACACGACTTGTTGCGCGATTAGGGGTCTGACATTTACCGCCCCTAGGCTCAATATGCGATACTCTTTGACGAACAGACAAGACTGTACGGAGATTGCCACAGACAGACTCAGTAGAAGTTTGGATGAGTTTGCTCGTCGGCCTTCTTATCGACAGATACCTGGGTAACCATTACGTACAGCTAGTACCACTGACATGCTTGTGGTTAAACCCACTTCCTGCATACTGTCGAGTCTTTAGAGACCCACACAGAGGGTTTCCCTGCTTCGGGCGAAACGATGTAGAGGTCGTAAGAATTTACGACAGGGTTTGATCACATATGTATACTTGTGCGCATATTATGTTCGGGCGGAAAATACTACCGGGCTTTGGTGTAAGCCGGATCCTAGTACTTGATTATTGGATTAGTTTCGTCTCATTGTATTCGTGTTTCTCGGAATACGGATGCGGGTATTTATATATGGATAAGGGGGCATTCTTGTAATTTTATCAAGATTGTTTCTATATGTGAGACACCTCAATTAGGGTTTTTCTTTTTCTTATTAAATCCTTTTGAGGTGGACGCAATTTGGTGGGATACTTTGCGGTATTTTAGTGAAATATGAACATGGCTTCATGTTGACTTTCTTGGACTCATATGAGATATGAAGACGTAGATATTTTAGGATATTTTTGATATATTTGTGTGAGATATTTTCATTTACTTTAAATTCTAAAAAATGGGCCATTTTCATTTATCATATCGATTATCACAGATAAACTACTCTCTAATTCTCCTCAAGCTCTCTTCTAACCTCTCAAACCCTAATTGTCTGATGAGTTGAGAATCCTAGGGTTTGTGAGACAACTAGATCCCTAATCACTCTGTCCACACTCTAGGCTACTTAGTTTAGCACACCAAGTGACCTAGTTAACTCATCTTGGAGGGGAAATCTCAAGGTTGACACTCTCGGGTGGATCTTCTTCGACATGGAGAAACCGACAAGGGGGCGCGATCCATTCTCACTTCGAGGAGCTCACGATGAGGAGAAGGATAGCGAGGAGAAGAAGGACTTGTAACTTGAGGTATAACATTCTCACAAAATATTTAAACCTCCGAGTTAGTTTGTTAGTTAGGGTTTAGTATCGATCCTTGAGTTTAGTCGATGTTACGAAGCACTTAAAAATTGTTTTTTGCAAACTCCGCCTCCTCGCGAACACGTGGGGTGTGTGGCATTGACTTACAGTGCTATCAAAGCGAACTAAACCATAACTAACTGATTAAACGACATGTACAACCACGAAACCTAAATAACCCCAAAACATCGAAGCGTAGATCCTAGTTTCTGTTGAAACATCGAAGCGTAGATCCTAGTTTCTGTTGATTTTTTTCACGAGGGTCTAAATTTTTTTTAAACAATTGCGGAGTTCTCCTTTACTTGTGAAATGAACACACACCAAAAACGAGACATTTCCTTCGTAATTGGACATGCCAAATAGCCATAAAATCTGGCATCACCAGTTTTGTAGAGGGAAAATGCTTCGTGTTTTGTTATATGGTCTTGTTTCTTGGATCTAGGGTTTCGGGAGTTGTTGTTATTGCCAATTTTGAATATGTTGTCAATTATTTATTGTGGCAATACGGGGTGTTTTGAAGTCGCAGTTTTAACGTCGTTTAATGTTTCAAGTTGTGATATATGTTTTCGTAAACTTCCGCTAATTGCTATATGTCGGCGAGTTGGGGATTGCACATAATTGTGATGCTTTTGTGGATTGTGTATATGAATTTGTTGGATCGTCGTGGATGAATAGCCGAGGTTGTGAGATGAGATTTTTATTCTTTCAATCAAATGTAAATTGTAATTTGTTGTAATATTTTTTCGCGGAGCACATCCGGGTTAAGGTTGTAGCCACCGTTGTATTATTCTATTTACGGTTTATTGCTCCTAGGATAGACCCAAAGTGGGGTGCACAAACTACCGGGTATATTGAAGTGCCGAGTGGCCACTCATTTTACTGAGGGAGGTTGCTTCACTTCGGAAATTTGGCGGGAAGTTTGCCGCACCCGTAGGGGTCCAGGGTGGGGTTTTAGCTATTCATCACGACCGTGGAATCCGTCTTTCGTTACAGGATTAAACGAAACACGGAATTCTTAGTATATCCAATATGCTCATCTGTGATCTGGAATGCCTATTATTGCGTCTGAAGAATGGATATTATTATATATATATATATTTTATAAAATAGACGTTGGTTATGTTTTGTTTCCGCGCTAGTCCAGCCCCCAGCTCTAGCGTTAGTTATCTAACCTAACGGTGTAAGATGGGGCCAAGTTGCGAATGCGGATGGTATAAGCGTACATTGTATTTTCGTCATTTTCTCTGCAATGGTAGGTTAATTGATGAGACTGCATTACATTAATACAAAACAAACAAACCAAAGCAGAATCATTGGAACAATTTTAAAACCACTCAGATTTTTCAAAACATCAAAACTTTTAAAAAGCGGAGCTTAAACCACTCCTTTTAAAATCTATCAGGTTCCTTCGATTATATCAAGTTCACTACGTTCACGGTTTCGCCAAAACCATTCGTAGCCCTCCGTCATTTCAGTTGGGTATTCAGTAGTATTCAAGCTATGTATTTTGACCTTCGCCAAGACATAATGATTAGCAGCTACTGAATATTCATCTGTAGCATAGATAGATGAGTTGTTTTGGGACAGTCGTACTACTATTTTGGACTTCGTCAAGGATTTGTACGGGTGGGTTAAAATTAACCTGGACAATGACGGGTTGAACTTGACATGTAACTTATGATATGTCGGCCTTCGTCAAGGTCATAAGAGCATGGGGAAAAATCCACATCGGGTGTTTCTAATAAAGCTGAAACTTGCTAGTGTTGCATACCATTTGGAGTGTGATAATTTTTGTAAGATTACTTCGACTTTATCACACGATGATATTTGGATCCCAATCCTACTGTGATTATATTCTACTCCTAGGGAGATTTTTTCACTCAACGATCAATGCTATAAACGAAGTAGGTGTCTTGAAAGATGTTAGCGGGGCTACACCTCCAGGGAAAAAATGTTATTTAATTAAGGAATTTCGCGAAAGCGTCGTAAAACCTCCCACGAAGTACCGACACTGGCCTGACTGAAATGTTAAGCAAGTATTGTACTGTGAGATTAATCCTGACTCGTTCTTCTTTTATGGTTTGAGGAAGGATTCGAGAAATAGTGGGAGCCATCCTGTTTAGATAAACTAAAAACCAATCTAAACTTGCAAGAGCATCATGCTAAAGTGTTTCTTCTCTCATTCCTAATTGCAGCGACCAAGATGACTGGCCTTAAGTTACTATTAGATAAAAATATTTTGATGGGGCCAAACTATAAAGATTGGCTCAGGAATGTCAAGATGGCAATCACATATGACAAATTGGGCTATATTCTTACTACTAATGCCCCTGCCGTCCCAGATCTAGATTCTAGTGTCGTGGATAAGGAAATCCATAAGACCTGGGAAATTGACAGCGCGAAAGCCAAGTGCCTCGTGCCGGCCTCTATGGAAAATGAACACCAGAGACGGCACGAGAATATGGATCTTGAATCCATATTCCTCCATACCAAAGAAATAAATGGAGAACAATCTCGTATCGCAAGATACGAGACCTCGAAGAAGCTATTTCAGGCGAGGTTTTCTATCAGGACATCTTTAGGGGAACACGTCCTTAAGATGATCGGTTATATTGAGGAGCTCGTAGACCTAGGGACCACGTTGGAGAACGAGCTATATACAGACTTCAATCTGCAGTCCCTCCCTTCTAGCTATGCCCAGTTTGTCTTGAATTTTAATATTCAAGGTAAAGAAATTGAACTTCCAGAACTCCTCAACATGTTAAGGAGTGCAGAGGGTATCATGCAGAAATCTAGGGAAACACCCGCTCTGCTTGTTGGTGGAGCTTCCTCTTCTAGATCCAAGGAGAAAGCCAAAGAAAAGAAGAAGAATGCCTCCATTAAGCCGAGAGGCGGTGTTACTAAGGTGGAAGCGAAGGGCAAGGCAAAAGTGGCGGGGCCGATAGTAGGGAAGGAAAAATGCTTCTACTGTCATAAGAAGGGACATTAGATGAAAGATTGCAGGGCCTGGAGAGCCAAGAACCAGGACTCGAAGTAGGTTGTTGCTTTGGCTTCAGGTGTGTTTGTAATTGAAAACTTTCTGTTAATCAACTCTACTTCCTGGGTATTGGATAACGGATCAGGATCCCATATCTGTAATTCTTTGCAGGCACTAAGAAGCCATAGAATTCTGAAGACCGGTGATATAACCCTCAGGGTTACTAACGGAGCGAGCGTAGATACTGTGTTCGTAGCGGAAAATAACTTAGGGTTGACAAGTGGACATATTTTGGTTTTGCGTAACTGTTTTTATGTACCTAGTTTGACTATTAATATCATTTCTGTATCTTTGTTAACTAAAGATGGTTATGATTTTACATTTGTAAGCGATGTCGTAAACATCCACCTTAATCATGGACTGATTGGGTCAGGTAGTCTAAACAACAGTATATACGTATTAAACTAACTACAAGTTTTCATTGTCCAGAGCACACATAAAAGATGGACTCCAGAATTTAATCAAGTCTTTTTAGGAAATTGTAGACTGGGTCACATCAATGAAACAAGGTTGACCAAGTTACATAAAGAAGGATATTTAGATCCGTTCGAATATCAATCTTATGCATCTTGTCAATCATGTCTCAAAGGAAAGATGACAAAGACTCTGTTCACTGGACACGGAGTAAGAGCAAACGAGCTCTTGGGACTCATACACAGCGATGTTTGTAGTCCAATGTCTACACATGCAAGAAGTGGTTATTCCTATTTCATTACTTTTACGGATGATTTCTCTAGGTATGGAAATGCCTTCTTCATGAAACATAAATCCGAGGCCTTTGAGAAATTCCGAGAATATAAGAATGAAGTGGAAAAACAAACCGGCAAAAGTACCAAGACACTAAGATCTGATCGAGGTGGTGAATACTTGAGTGACGAGTTCAACTTACTCCTCCATACACGCCACAACACAACGATGTATCGGAGAGACGGACCGAACCTTATTGGATATTGTGCGTTCCATGATGAATAATGCTGAGTTACCGTGATCATTCTGGGGCTATGCACTAGAATCAGTAACATAACTTTTGAACAAGGTTCCTACCAAGACAGTACCTACCACAACATATTAGATGTAGAGTGGGAAGGAACACTGTCTTCAGTATCTGAAGATATGGGGTTGTACAACTTTTGTCAAAAAGTAGCATGCGGACAAGCTCGAGGCACGCTCAGTACGGTTTATGTTTAAGGGATACATAAAGAACTCCAGGGGGTATCTTTTGTATTACGCAAAGGAATAAGAGGTTTTGTTTCTCGTCATGCCCACTTTTTGGAAAATCAATTTTTAGAAAAGGAAACTAGTGGGAGCGCAATAGAACTAGAAAAAATTCTAGAACCACAATCTATTACTGAAAGCATGGTGGAACCAGAAGTTTCAAAAGAACAGGACATTCCCGCGCCACTCCGCAGGAGTAATAGGCTGTCTCATCCGTCCGAGAGATACTACAGTTTTCTCATAGACGGTGATAGAGAGGATTGCATCATTGATAATGATGAGCCAACTAACTTCCAGCAAGACATTCAGATCACAGACTCGGTAAAATGGCAAGATGAAATGCCGACCGATATGTAGTCCATGTACACCAACAAAGTATGGGCTTTGGACATTGCTCCAGAAAGGGTAAAACCCGTAGGCTGCAAATGGATCTTCAGAAAGAAGATTGATGAAGATGGACTGGTTGAAACCTATAAGGCTAGACTTGTTGAAAAAAGATTTCAGCAAAGACCTGGTTAAGACTATCATGAAACCTTTTTTCCAGTGGCTATGCACAAATCCATCCAGATCCTTCTCGCCTTTGCTGACTTCCACGATTATGAGATTTGGCAGATGGACGTAAAGACCGCTTTTCTAAATGGAAATTTGGAAGAGTGCGTCTATATGGACCAGCCAGAGGGTTTTATTCAGAGTGGGAGCAGCGGGAAAGTGTGCAAGTTGCTTAAGTCCATTTATGGACTAAAGCAGGCATCGCGGAGTTGGAATATCTGTTTTGATGAGACGGTCAAAGAATTTGACTTTGTCAAAAATCTAGATGAACCATGCATCTATAGTAAGATTGTAGCAAGAACTGTTGCATTCCTCGTCTTGTACGTGGATGAAAATCTCTAGATAGAAAATGACATTCCTATGCTACAATCTGTCAAAAGATTCTTGTCACAAAGGTTCTCCTTGAAAGACCTGGGTGATGCCTCTTACATTTTGGGGATCGAGATCTATCGTGATAGATTTAAAAGGATGTTGGGACTTTCACAGTCCAGGTACATTGACACCATACTCAAGAGATTCAATATGGAAGATTAAAAGCGTCGTAATTTACCGGCTTGTCACAAAATCACCCTCTCCATAAAGATGTCTCCCAAGACTGATTTTGAAAGGGATCGGATGTCTATTATACCCTACTCTTCTGCAGTAGGCTCTAGAATGTATCCGATATTGTTTACCGGACCAGATGTTGCTGACGCAATAAGCATGGTAAGTCGGTATTTGTCAAACCCATGGGAGAAGCACTGGATAGCAGTAAAGAACATTCTCAAGTATGTGAGAAGGACTAAAGAAATGTTCCTGGTGTAAGTCGGAAAAGACCTCTAGATCGAGGCCTTTGCTGACTCCAGCTTGCAGAGTGACAAGAATAACTCCAAGTCCATGTCGGGTTATGTCTTTACCCTCAATGGAAGGGTGGTCTATTGGTAGAGTTCCAAGCAGCACACCGTTGCTGACTCGACGATGGAAGCGGAGTATATCGTAGCTTGTGATGCCGCAAAAGAAGCTGTCTGGATGAAGAAGTTATTAACAGAACTTTAGGTAATCCCGTCCATTGTTGATCAAATACCTCTGTATTGTGACAACAATGGGGCTATAGCTTTAGCAATGAAACCCAGGTCCCATCAGAAGTCCAGACACATCTTGAGGCTGTATCACCTGATCAGGGAGATCGTGGGTCACAGGGAGATCGAGGTGGGGAGAGTTGCTACGAAGAAAAACACTGCAGATCCATTCACAAAGGCCATATCTTAGACGCAATTCGAGAGGCAATTCGAGATGATAGGTGTGTGATATGCTAGCACATGGCCTTAGTGCAAATGGGAGATTGTTAGTGTAATATGCCCTAGAGGCCATTATTGTATTGTAAAAGTTTGTATATTACATTTTGGAAGCTTAGGATATATACACGGATTTATGACAGTCTTTCTTAATATGGTAGTATGCTACTTGATTATTATCTATCTTAATATGTATGTATGTTTCTTTTAACATATCGCAAATACATATTGGTAGAGCCCTTAGGATCTTTGCTTGACTGCCAGCGTTGTGATGGCAGTCACACTAGTGAGGGCTGGGTAGTCTACAAGCACATCCTTATACAGGTCCCTAGTCATAGGATTATCAAGACAGGGCAATGATATTCCAGAGTAGACTGTAGTATACGCTTCTCATCCCAGCAGGGGAGATGGTCTTTCCCATAGCCATCAGTACGTCGTACTGGAGATTGTATGCAGGTGCTCATTGTGTTATGAGTTACACTGGACGGACTCGTAGGGTACTTCTGTTTGGTACTATACCTATCATCAGATAGCAGTTCCCAGGTGACATGATTACAACATAGTTCATTGACTTGACACTGCTACTTCGCCTCAAGTGTGTTCCCACTGTTCTTAGATTACTACCCAAGCATGCCATTAGTGAGTAAACAGGTAGTAGTTGGGTGCAGTCCCGAAACACTTGGAGGCAGTGGCGGTTAGGTAGGATTCTGTAAGTCCATGTCACGCACCCCACTAACTTGCGGGGAGGCGGAATATATGAAAAACGATTATCAAAGCTTCGTAACACGGACTTGAGCGCATGAATCGTATCTAAACCATTGCTAACGAATTATTAGAGGTTTAACTACTCGGATTCGAAGTTATATACCTCACGTTACATGTCCTTCGGGTCTTCATCGCTGTCTTCCACTCCTCGTAGGCTCCTTAGAACATCGGCACCTCAATGGCCTTCTCGAGTCAAAGACGATCCACCCAAAAGCTCCTACGCCAAGCCTAATCTCTAAATTGAGATAACTAGGTTGCTTAAAGTGCTAATCCAAGCTACCTAGGGGATATAGAGTGAGGTTATGGATGTATTAGTCTAGCTAACCCTTAATCTCAACACATGAGAGGTTAGAGTTAGGGTTTGAAGAGAGAGTGAGCTTGAGGAGAGAGAAGTTGAAGATGAGAATGAGAATGAATAATGAGCTCATGTGAATTTAATAACCATAACAATTTATCAATTAAATAAATATAAATGATTAATCATCATAGTTGATTCATTCACCTAGTGTGATTCATCATATGACTCATTAACTCATTAATGAATCATTTAATACAAAGGATGAATCACACAAATGAGTCATTAAGCAATTAATGCTCATGCCATCTTAACCCCTTAGTCACCACTCTTCTAGAAGCTTCACAGAAAATTACGAGAACGCCCCTCCTATCCGTGAAAACATGAAAAAACTTTAGACTGTATAAATCCAATAGCCCGATACTAGAAACTGGCTTAAACCAAAGCCGGCTAGAAAAAACTATCCGAACGTCGTACGTGCGTAAACACACGTATGCGTCCGAACCCTTGTCGTAAAACCATACGACCTCTATATCGTTTCGCCTGGAGCAGGGAAACTCTCTGTGTGGGACTCTAAAGACTCGACACTACGCTGGAAGTAGGTTTAACCACAGAACGCAAGCGGCACTAGCTGTACGTAATGGTCCCCAGGTAGATGTCGATAAGAAGGCCGATAAGGAAACTCATCCGAACTCCCACTGAGCCTGATGTGACAATCTCTGTACAGTCCAGTCTGTTCGTCTAAGACTTTCGCATATCGAGCCAATGGGGCGGCACGCGTCAGTCCCCTAATAGCGGTATAAGTCGTGTCGGAGCGAAGCCCATTACACTCTGAGAAACTACTGGAATCTACCAGTAAATCTCGCTTGCCCTGGCCAGGGACTTTGCGTAATGGCTCTCTGACATAGCGCGATATCATCTCCCAATACCGGGAGAGACGAATCCTGCTAACTACCACTGCCTCCAAGTGCTCGGGACTGCACCCAACTGCTACTGTTTGCATGACTCCTTTGAGCCGTGGTAGGGTAGCAATCTAAGAACAGTGGGACACAATCGAGGCGAAGTAGCAGTGTCAAGTCTGCGGACTATGCTGTACTCATATCACCTGGGAACTGTTAACTGACGATGGGTATAATACCAACCAACAGTTCCCCTGCGAGTCCTGTCCGATTTACCCGTAACCTAACTAGCACCTGTATACTATCTCTAATACGATGTACTGATGGCTATGGGACAGACCATCTCCCCAACTGGGATGAGAAGCGTACACACTAGTCTACTCTGAAGTATCGACGCCTTGTCTCGATAATCTTACGACTAGGGACCTGTATAGGATGTTGCTTATAGACTACCCAGCCCCCACTAGTGTGACTGCTATCACAACGCTGGTAATCAAGTAAAGAACCTATGGGCTCTACTAATATGTATAAGTGATACGTTGCAAGAAACATATGCACATATTAAAGTAGACACATACCAAGTAGCATACTACCATTTTTAGCAAGACTGTATATACAACTGTGAATATCCCAAGCTTCCATTAAGTAATATACAATCTAGTATGATACAATAATGGCCCCTCGGGCATATACACTAACAATCTCCCACTTGCACTAGGGCCATGAGCTGGCATATCGTAGACCTATCATCTCGAATAGCCTCTCGAACTGCGTCTGAGGTATGGCCTTTGTGAATGGATCGGCAATGTTATTCTCCATCTATACTCTTTTCACCTCGATCTCCCGGCGATCTACGATCTCCCTGATCAGGTGATACCGCTTTAAGATGTGTCTGGACTTCTGATGGGACTTAGGTTCCTTCGCTAAAGCTATAGCGCCGTTGTTGTCACAATACAGAGGTATTAGACCAACACTGGAAGGAACCACCTGAAGTTCTACGAGGAACTTCTTCATCCAGACAACTTCTTTTGCGGCATCGCAAGCAGCTATGTACTCCGCTTCCATTGTTTAGTCAGCAACGGTCTCCTGCTTGGAACTCCTCCAACAGACCGCCCCTCTATTGAGGGTAAAGACATAACCCGACATGGACTTGGAGTCATCTTTGTCACTCTGGAAGCGGGAGTCGGCAAAGGCCTCCATCTGGAGGTCTTTTCCACCATAAACCAAGAACATCTCCTTAGTCCTCCTCAGGTACTTGAGAATGTTCTTTACTGCTATCCAATGTTCTCCCCTGGGTTTGCTTGATACCGGCTTACTACGCTCAATGCGTATGCTACATCTGGTCTGGTAAATAACATTGCATACATTATAGAGCCTACCGCTGAAGCGTAGGGTATAATTGACATGCGATCCCTTTCCAAATCAGTCTTGGGAGACATATCTTTAGAGAGGGTGATTCTGTAACAAGCCGGTAGGTTAGCGCGTTTAGAATCTTCCATACTGAATTTTTTCAATATGGTGTCTATGTACCTGGACTGCGAAAGTCCCAACATCCTTTTAGATCTATCACGATAGATCAGGATCCCCAGAATGTAGGTGGCATCACCCAGGTCTTTCATGGAGAATTTATGTGACAAGAATCTTTTGACTGACTGTAATATAGGAATATCATTTCCTATTAGGAGAATGTCATCCACGTACAAGACGAGGAATACTACAGCTCTCCCTACAATCTTACTGTATATGCATGGTTCATCTGGATTTTTGATAAAGTCAAATTCCTTAACAATATCATCAAAATAGATGTTCCAACTCCGCGATGCCTGCTTTAGTCCATAAATGGACTTAAGCAGCTTGCATACTTTACTGCTGCTCCCACTCTAAATGAATCGCTCTGGCTGATCCATATAGACGCTCTCTTCCAAATTCCCATTTAGAAAGGACGTTTTTACGTCCATCTGCCAGATCTCATAATCATGGAAGGCAGCAATAGCAAGAAGGACCCGAATGGATTTCAGCATAGCCACTGGAGAAAAGGTTTCGTCATAGTCCAAACCAGTTCTTTGATGGAAACACTTTGCAACAAGTCTAGCTTTATAAGTTTCAACCTGTCCATCTACACCAATCTTGTTTCTGAAGATCCATTTGCATCCTACGTGGCTTACCCTATCTGGAGCAATGTCCAAAGTCTATACTTTGTTAGTGTACATGGACTCCATTTCGGTCAGCATTGAATCCAGCCATTTTACCGAGTCGCCGCTCTGAATGGCTTGCTGGAAGCTAGTAGGGTTATCATCATCAATGACGCAATCCTCTCTATCCCCATCTATGAGAAAACCGTAGTATCACTCAGGCGGATGAGACTGCCTACTACTTCTGCGGATAGGCGCTGGTATGTTCTGTTCTTCTTGAACTAATGGTTCTTCCAAACTTTCAGTAGTAGTTTTTGGTTCTGAAATTTCTTCCAGTTCTATTGCGCTCCCACTTATCTGATTTTCTAAAAATTCAGTTTCCAAGAAGCAGGCATGACGAGAAACAAAAACCTTTTGTTCCTCTGCGTAATAGAAATAATATCCCTTGGAGTTCTTTGGATATCCCACAAACTTGCACTTTACTGAGCGTGCCTCGAGCTTGTCCGCATGCTGCTTTTTTACAAAAGCTGGACATCCCCATGTCTTAAAATGTTTTAGACAGGGTTTCTTCCCACTCCACATTTGATATGGTGTGGTAGGCACAGTTTTGGTAGGAACCTGGTTCAAAAGATATGCAGCTGATTCTAGTGCATTTCCCCAGAATGATCGTGGTAACTCAGCGTTACTCATCATGGAACGAACCATATCTAATAGGGTTCGGTTTCGTCTCTCCGATACACCGTTATGTTGTGGGGTGTATGGAGGAGTAAGCTGAGAGAGAACTCCATTCTCTTTTAGGTAATCCAGGAACTCGGCACTCAAGTATTCACCACCTCGATCAGATCTCAGTGTCTTTATACTTTTGCCCGTTTGTTTTTCCACTTCATTCTTATATTCTCAGAATTTCTCAAAAGCCTCGGATTTATGCTTCATTAAGAAGACATATCCATACCCAGAGAAATCATCCGTAAAAGTGATGAAGTAGGAATAACCACTTCACGCATGTGTAGACATTGGACTGTACACGTCACTGTGTACGAGTCCCAAGAGCTCGCTTGCTCTTTCTCCGTGTCCAGTGAACGGAGTCTTTGTCATCTATCCCATTAGACAAGATTGACAAGTTGCATATGTTTGATATTCGAACGGATCCAAATATCCTTCTTTATGTAACTTAGTCAACCTTCTCTCATTGATGTGACCTAGCCTACAATGCCATAAGATAGCCTGATTTAATTCCGGAGACTTTCTTTTAAGTGTGTTCTGGATACTGAAAATCTGTGCTTGATTTAATACGTATATTCCGTTTTATAATGTACCTGACCCAATCAGAACTTGATTTAGGTGGATGTGAACTTCATCTCTTACAAAAAGTAAAATCATATCCCTCTTTAGAAAGTAAGGATACAGATACGATATTACAAGTCGTTCCTGGTACATAAAAACAGTTACGCAGAATCAATATCTGCCTAGTTGTCAGTCCAAGATGATATTCCTCTACGGATTCAGCGTTCATGCTCATTCCGTTAGCAACCGTGAGGGTCATATCACCTATCCCGATAACCCTACGGTTTCTCAGAGCCTGTAATGAATTACAGATGTGAGATCCTGACCCGGTATCCAATACTCAGGAAGTAGGGTTAACTGACATACAGTTCTCTATCATAAACACACCCGAAGTCGAAGCCACAACATGCTTCGAATCCTGGCTACTGGCTTCTAAAGCCTTGCAATCATTCTGCCTATGCCCAATCCTATAACAATAGGAACGTCCCTCTTTTACTATTTTAAGTCCCGAAACTTTTGCCTTTCTCTTTCCTTCTAGTTCCCTGGTTTCCTTCAGGGTAGAAGGTGGAGACTGTAGAATCAAGTCAGTACCTAACTCGTTCTCAAACATGGTCTCCAGGTCCTGGAGTTTATCAATATAGCTAGTCATTATAAGGACGTTGTCCCCTACAGATGACCCGACAGCCAAACTCGCTTGAATAAATTCGGTCGAGGTCTCATATTTTGCGATATGAGATTGCTCTCCATATAAATCTTTATTATGGAGAAAAATGGAAACTAAGTCCATCTTCTCGGGTTGCTTCTGGTATCTACCATCAACTGAAGCTAACACGAGGCACTTGGCTTTCGTTTTAACCTTTTCTCTTGTCTGACGGATATCCATATCCGTGACACTGGAAACTGGACCTGGGACGGCGGGATCTTGATTAGTAATAGGGTGTTCTAGCTTGTCATAAGCAATGGACATCTGTACAGACCTTTGCCAGTCATATAAGTCAGATTCAGTCAATTTGTTATCTAGATGTAACCTAGTCGCGGTCACATGGTCGCTGCAATTAAGAGAGAGAGAAGAAAACACTATTAGCATGTTGCTCTTGCAAGTTTAGAGTGGTTATTAATTTATCTAAACAGGATGGCTCTCACTGTTTCTCGAATCCTTCCTCAAACCATAAAAGAAGAATTAGCCAGGACTATTCTCACCGTACAATACTTGCTTAACCGTTCAGCCAGGCCAGTATCGATACTTCGAGTGAGCTTTTCCAACGCTTTCGTGAAGTTCCTTAATTAAATAACCTCTTTTCTCTGGGGTCGTAGCCCCGCTGACACCTTTCTTGGCACCTACTTGGTTTATAGCATTCATCGTTAAGTGACGAATCACCTGATAAGTAGTATATACTCACAGCAGGATCGGGATCCAAAATATCATCGCATGATAATGTTGAAGGAATCCTACCAACATTCATCAAACTCCAAAATGGTATGCTCTCTCTGCAAATTTCAGTTTCTTTAGAAATTCCCGATATAGATTTTTGCCCCATACTCTTATGACTTTGACTAAGGGCCAACAAATCATAAGTCACATGTCAAGTTCTACCCGTCATTATCCAGGTTAATTTGAACCCACCCGTACATACTCTTGACTAAGGGCCAACAAAGTAATACGACTGTCCCAAACCAACGCATCTATCTATGCAAGAAATGAATACCCCAGCAGCTACCAAACACTATGTCTTGATTCAGGGCCAACAAACATAGCTTGAATACTACTGACCATCCATAAGAAATGACGGAGGGCTACGAATGGTTTTGGCAAAACCGTGAACGCAGTGAACTTGATATAATCGAAGGAACCTGATACTTTTTAAAAGGAGTGGTTAAAGCTCCGCAATTAAAAATTCTGCTCTTTTAAAATTACCGGGTGGTTTCTTTTAAATTTGTTCCAACGATTAAACTTTGGTTTATTTTCTTTGCATTATAATAGTGCGTCCCATCATTTATCCTATCATTGCAGAAAACAACGAAAATACCGCGTCCTCTTATGCCATCCGCATTCGCCACTGGGTCCCGTCATCACCCGTTAGGTTACTTAACTAACGACACAGCGGGGGCTGGGCTAGCATGGGTGTAAAATATAAGTGATGTTTAATAGCTATCATATATAGATATTGTACATTTGTCAGAGGCAATAATAAGCATTCCAGATCACAGATGAACTTTATTGGATATACTAGCAATCAGCATTTGCTTTGAGCCTGCAATAAAAGACGGATTACACAGTTGTGATGAATAGCCATTACCCCACCATAGACCCCTACGGGTACGGCAAACTACCCGCCAAACAGCCGAAGTGAAGCGGTCTCCCTCAACAACGTGAGTAGGCCACTAAACACTTTGATGTACCCGGTAGTTTGTGTACCCCACCTTGGGTCTATCCTAGGAGAAAAAACAGTAAAAATGAAATAATACAACGGTAGCTACAACCGCAACCTGGATGCGCCCCGCAAAAGAATATTACATCATATTACATTTACATCGAATGAATGAATATAAAATGCATCTCAAACCCCGGCTAATCATCACAACATCCCAATCAAGTCCATATACACAAACAATAAACATTACAGAAATGTGCAACCCCCTGCCAACCGACATACTAGCAGTTAGGGGAGGTTTACGAACACATTAAACATTACAGATAAAAACCCAATTAGCAAATATCTTAGAACATCGATCGATTACAATATTCCGTGTCTACCCCAAAAGCAAATCTGTACTGAAGAAACCTAGGTACAAAACAGAACATTCTGGAAAACAGAAAACCATAAAATATGAATTACAGAGGAAATCTAAGTCAACTCGGAGTTGACTCGGCGGCGGATCCGCGGCCAAAAGCACCATTGTGCCGCGGATCCGCGGCCGAGTTGCCGAGTTAGGGTCTCGTATTTTCTCAGAATTCTTATATTTCCCTGCTGTGAATTTTAAGGCATATCAAATACTTTTTTAGACATGTTTAAAATTAACAAAACTGTTAGGTTAAGGTTTTTCGTTTTTCGTATTTTTCCGTCGATCGAACTTCTAATTAATTGCTAACAAGCTATTAATGGTTTAGTTGGCTCTGATACCACTGTAAGTCCATGTCACGCACCCCACTAACTTGCGGGGAGGCGGAATATATGAAAAACGATTATCAAAGCGTCGTAACATGGACTTGAGCGCATGAATTGTATCTAAACCATTGCTAACGAACTACTAGAGGTTTAACTACTCGGATTCGAAGTTATACCTCACGTTACAAGTCCTTCGGGTCTTCATCTCTGTCCTCCACTCCTCATAGGCTCCTTGGAACATCGGCACCTCAACGGCCTCCTCGAGTCAAAGACGATCCACCCGAAAGCTCCTACGCCAAGCTTAATCTCTAAATTGAGTTAACTAGGTTGCTTAAAATGCTAATCTAAGCTACCTAGGGGATATAGAGTGAGATTATGGATGTATTAGTCTAGCTAACCCTTCATCTCAACACATGGAAGGTTAGGGTAAGGGTTTGAAGAGAAAGTGAGCTTGAGGAGAGAGAAGGTGAAGATGAGAATGAGAATGAATAATGAGCTCATGTGAATTTAACAATCATAACAATTTATCAAATAAATAAATATAAATGATTAATCATCATGGTTAATTAATTCACCTAGTGTGATTCATCATATGACTTATTAAATCATTAATGAATCATTTAATACAAAGGATGAATCATACAAATGAGTCATTAATCAATTAATGCTCATGCCACCTTAACCCCTTAGTCACCACTCATTTAGAAGCTTCCTGGAAAATTACGAGAACGCCCTTCCTATCCGTGAATACACGGAAAAACTTTAGACTGTATAAATCCAATAACCCGATACTAGAAACTGGCTTGAACAAAAGCCGGCTAGAAAAAACTGTCCGAACATCGTACGTGCGTAAACACACGTACGCGTCCGAACCCTTGTCGTAAAACCATACAACCTCTATATCGTTTCGCCTGGAGCAGGAAAACTCTCTGTGTGGGACTCTAAAGACTCGACACTACGTTGGCAGTAGGTTTAACCACAGACCGCAAGCGGCACTAGCTGTACGTAACGGTCCCCAGGTAGATGTCGATAAGAAGGCCGATGAGGAAAATCATCCGAACTCCCACTGAGCCTGATATGACAGTCTCCGTACAGTCCGGTCTGTTCGTCTAAGACTATCGCATATCGAGCCTAGGGGGCGGCAAGTGTTAGTCCCCTAATAGCAGTATAAGTCGTGTCAGAGCGAAGCCCATTACACTCTGAGAAACTACTGGAATCTACCAGTAAATCTCGCTTGCCCTGGCCAGGGACTTTGCGTAATGTCTCTCTGACACAGCGCGATATCAACCCCCAATACCGGGAGAGACGAATCCTGTTTAACCGCCACTGCCTCCATGTGCTCGGGACTGCACCCAACTGATACATGTTTGCACGACTCCTTTGAGCCGTGGTAGGGTAGCAATCTAAGAACAGTAGGACACACTCGAGGCGAAGTAGCAGTGTCAAGTCTGCGGACTATGCTGTACTCATGTCACCTGGGAACTGTTCACTGACGACTGGTATAAAACCATCCAACAGTTCCCTGTGAGTCCTGTCCGGTGTACCCGTAACCCAACGAGCACCTGCATACTATCTCCAGTACGACGTACTGAAGGCTGTGGGACAGACCATCTCCCCAACTGGGATGAGAAGCGTACACACTAGTCTACTCTGGAGTATCGATGCCCTGTCTCGATAATCCTACGACTAGGGACCTGTATAGGATGTTGCTTATAGACTACCCAGCCCCCACTAGTGTGACTGCCATCACAACGCTGGTAATCAAGCAAAGAACCTATGGGCTCTACTAATATGTATAAGTGATACGTTACAAGAAACATATGCACATATTAAAGTAGACACAAACCAAGTAGCATACTACCATTTTTAGCAAGACTGTATATATAACTGTGAATATCCCAAGCTTCCATTAAGTAATATACAATCTAGTATGATACAATAATGACCCCTAGGGCATATACACTAACAGATTCGTCTCTCCTGTTGTTCGGGGTTGATGTCGCGCTGTGATTCGGAAAGCCATTACACAAAGTCCCTGGCAAGGGCAAGCGAGATTTGCTGGTAGGTACTCCAGTATTTTCTCAGAGTGTTTTGGGCTGCACTCCGACATGACTTGTTGTGCTATTAGGGGTTTGACATTTACCACCCACATAGGCCTGATATGCATTACTCTTTGATGAACAGACCGAACCGTACGGAGCTTACCCCAGACAGACTCAGTAGGTGTTCGGATGAGTTTGCTATTCGGCCTTCCTGTAGACAGATACATGGGTAGCCGTTACGTACAGCTAGTACCGCTGACGTGCTTGCGGTTAAACCTACTGCCTGCCTACAGTCGAGTCTTTAGAGACCCACACAGAGGGTTTCCCTGCTTCAGGCGAAACGATAGAGGTCGTATGGTTTTACGACAGGGTTCGATCACATATGTGTACTTGTGTGCATATGATGTTCGGACAGACAATACTTGTGGGCTTTGGTTTAATCTGGATCCTAGTATTTGATTATTGGATTTGTTTCGTCTCATTATATTCGTGTTTCTCAGAATACGGATGCGGGTTTGTATATACGGATGAGAGGGGAATTCTTGTCATTTGATCAAGATTGTTTATAGAAGTGAGACACATCAATTAGGGTTTTTCCTTTTTTTGATTAAATCTTTTTTGAGGAGGAGGAAATGAGGTGGGATACATTGTGGTATTCTAGTGAAATATCAACATGGCTTCATGTTTGCTTTCATAGACTCATATAAGATATGAAGACTTAGATATTTTAGGATAATTTTGAGATATTTTCAATTGCTTTAAAGTCTAAAAAATGAGCCATTTTCATTTATCATATTGATTATCACATATACTCTACTCTCTCATTCTCCTCAAGATCTCTTCTAACCTCTCAAACCCTAGTTGTCTCATGAGTTGAGAATTCTAGGATTTGTGAGACGACTAGATCTATAATCACTCTCTACACACTCTAGGCTACATAGTTTAGCACACCAACTGACCTAGTTACCTCATCTTGGAGGTGAAAGCTCATGGTAGACACTCTCGGGTGGATCTTTTCGACGTGGATAAACGGACAAAGGGCGCGATCCATTCTCACTTCGAGGAGGTCACGATAAGGAGAAGGACAGTGAGGAGAAGAAGGGCTTGTAACTTAAGGTATAATATTCTCACATAGTAGTTAAACCTCCAAGTTAGTTTGTTAGTTAGGGTTTAGTATCGATCCTGAAGTTTAGTCGATGTTACGAAGAACTTAAAAATTGTTTTTTGCAAACTCCGCTTCCCCGTGAACACGTGGTGTGTGTGGCATCGACTTACATCAACAATGTGAATGGACCACCAAGCACATCATAGAATCTGGTAACTTGAGCACCCCTCCGTGGGTCAACCTGTACCCCCTACGAATGCGGCAAATAGCCCGCCAATTCTAGAGTAAGTCCCCCTCCGTTTCAAAGGCATGAGATACGGGCCCGTTTCCCTCTAGAACCCGGCCATTCATGCACTCCATCGCAGGGTAATCCTAGTACAGAAAAGAAAATATATGTACAAGGGTAACATCGACCTCAACCCGGTCGTGTCCCAAACAAATAATATAGAAGCTAGCAGAGACGGCAGTCCACATGTCGGACCCTCGCCCCACAAAATCAAAAGTACAAATGAATCTAAACTGTACTACCATTGCACCTCTGGTTATCCACCACGATGATCCAACCACAATATCAGCGCAATCACATAACGTCAACGTAAATGTCATGTTCTCAAACTTGTCTAAAAGATATATAGCAATTAGGCGAGTTGTACCACTCTAATGACATTCATGGTCGCAGATAGTAACACATGTACTTATAATCGCACACTTAAAATTTCGATCAACTAAACTTCCCAAATTGGCCCCTAATGCAATCCAGCACTCAAATAAATCTGGGACAAAACCAAATATCATAAAATCACAATTCCATGTTGTAGAGCGCCACATGATGTTTGACCGACAATGGCCATAAGATCACCGCGGAACCGTCGCAAATAGGGTACTATTTCCGCGGTTCCACGGCCAGTTTATTTGTTCATGCGTTCAAATTTCTTGTGGTTCCATAAAAAAGCCTGCACGTATTTTTTAAGACCCTCTGAAAAAATATTTGAAAAGTTTGAAAAATCGGCAAAAACTTTAAAATGAAATCGTGATTTCCGAAACTTTTGTCGATTGAACATTTATCCAATTTAGAACTATCTTGTATGGGGTTAATGGGGTGGCTTTGATACCTTGTTGGGTTACGCCAGCGCCCTGACCATCAAACCGTGGCCGATTATGGAACAAAATTTTTCTAAACCGGCGCTAACGGAACCCTATCCTACGGATCGACAATTAACCCTAGACTAGGAAACATGTAAAGGAGTTGCGAATGGTTATACCGAATGATCCGTGTCCTTCGGTCATTAACCTCTATCTCAAGTTCCTAGAGGCCTCCTTGATCAAGTTTGATCTCCAGTCTCACTCCATCGAAGATGATCCATGTGAGATTCTATGAATCAAGCTCTAACCTCATAGCCGACGTAACTAGGGTACCTAGTTCGCTACACTAGATAGCCTAGATGAAGTAGAAAGAGACGATGGATTAGTTTGTCTCAAGACATCCTAGGTTTCTCAACACATAAGACTTTTAGGGTGGAGGTAGAAGAAGATGCATGAGGATGAGAGTGTGAAGCAAAATCTCAAGTGAGAAAAATGGCTAAGTGTTGTGAGATATAAAGCATGCTAGCAACTCAAGAAAAAATATCCATGTCCATAAAATATCTTATGGTCCACAAATATCTCATAACACTTACCGAAATATCAAGCATGGCTCAGTAGTGTCCATTAGTCACCAAGTGAATCATGCTTGAACAAATGTAATAAAGCCCTCATCTTCCACCTCATTAACCTTTTAATCCAAAAAGGATAAAACCAAAATGAGATGGCATCTTCTAGAAGTAACTTGTAATAAATTACAAGAATACCCCTCATCCGTATATACATACCTACATCCGTATTCTGACAGAATAAGAATACAATGAGACAAAAATAATCCAACAATATAATACTAGGATCCGGCTTAAACCAAAGCCCACTAGTATTATCCGTCCGAATCATGATACGTGCACAAGTACACGTATATGATCGAACCCTGCCGTAAAACCATACGGCCTCTATATTGTTTCGCCCGAAGCAGGGATACCATCTGTGTGGAACTCTAAAGACTCGTCAATATGCTGGCAGTAGGTTTAACTACAAGCGCGTCAGCGGCACTAGCTGTACGTAACAGCTACCCAGTTATTGAGCGAAAGGAAGGCCGACGAGCAAACACATCCAAAAACCCTACCGAGCCTGACAGTGACAATATCCGTACAGCCTTATCCATTCATCCATGAGTTTTGTATATCGAGTTTATGGGTGGATAAAGTTAGACCCCTAATAACGCGACATTTCGTGTCTATATGAAACCTATCACCATTTGAGAAACTGCTGATCCTAGATCGGAAATTCTCGACTACCATGGCCAAGGATTTTTAGTGATGGCCACCCGTGCACAACGCGACATCAACCCCCAATATCGGGAGAGACGAATCCCCGACGATCCGCTCACTGCCTCAATATAGCTTGGGACTGTACCCAAATAAAAGTGTTTGCATGACTCCTATGAGCCGTGGTAGGGTAGTAATCAAAGCATAGTGGGAACTCACACAAGGCAAATAAAGATCTCAGATCGACAGACTAACCTGTACACATGTGTAATGTTTTAAAAATAATTAAATAAATAATTAAATGAATAAAATTGTTTAAGTGAATTTTATGAATTTCGGTAAAGTAAAATGTATTTTTCGTAAAATTAAACCGTGATTGTTTTTCATTATAATTTCAAAAATACCTATTTTAATTATGTAATTACTAGTAAATGGTGTTTATTTAGACACTTATAAATTTTTAGTTTAATTAAATATTTTTCCTAAATTAATTATTTTAAATATTAACATAAGCTTTATTTTTACAGTAAATTAGTGTAAATTACAAATTTGAATAATTTTAATTTGTAAAAATGAACCATGGAATATTAGAATTTAGTGTGTATCATGCAAAATTTATTTGCAAATTTTTCCATTTTTCTAGAGCTTTCTTGAGTTGCTATAGTAAAGAAATAAAATAAAATAAAGAAATGCATGAAAAGACATAATTAAGTGATATTTTGGTGGAGACCTCTACACATTTTCTCACCCTCTTCTTTCTCTCCCTCACCTCCAAAAAAAGGGCCGGCCTCACCCCCCATGGTAGCCCCCATTTTCCTCATTTTATTTTGCTCCAAAATTCATCAAAAATCCTTTAAAAAAAATTCAATAAAAATCCACAAAATCCTATTTATTTCATACCTTTTATTCCTTGCTCATTTTTATATGGAATTTGGAGATGGAAAGCATGCATTTTGGAGGCTCAATTTCTTGTTTGGATTTCATATTTTGGAGGTATAAATTTCCTTCTTTTGTTTATTTATTATTAGATGTTTCTTTTAAGCATGTTTAGATTTAATGAATTTATTCTATGTTCAATTTTTAAAATTCAAGTTAGGCTTTGTAAATTCATGTTATGATTTTTATTAATTAATTAGGGTTATAATAGTTAGTTTAACACTTTTAGAATTGGAAAATCTTGCATGGTTGTTGAATTGTATATTTTTCATTTAAAATTGTTTAAATTAGGAATTTTGCTAACTAGCTTTCTATAAAACATAATTTTTGGTGAAATAAAATTTCAATTAATATTTGTAACACTAGATTGTGGTCTTAATAAGGGTATTAACTTGTTGGTGGAATGGAAACTTAAATTGATTGCTAGTTTCTATTGATAATTGATAAATTGTGATAAAAATTGCTATTTTGTAAACTAGATTTTAGAAATTCCTAAATAAATGAGATTAAAAATATAATTTATGGTTTCATTAAATCATTATCATCATGAATTGTGGTTTAATACATTAATTCATGCAAAATCATGTTTTGTGGTGAAATTGTGGTATTTTGCTTGAAAAATGTTGAAAATTGTTAAAGGTTCCAAACTAGAAATTTCAAATTAATACAAATTTGTGAATAAAAATATAGTAAAGGTTTGTATAGTCTAGTTATGCTATTTAATGAGTTTTATGACCATTGGTTTCATTTAAATGTCAAGTTTTGATGAAAAAACGGTAAATTGGCATTTTCGGGTTTTACGAAATTGGACGGTTTGATGGATTTTAGGGTTTCGATGGATTTAATCATGTTTTAAAATATAATTAATGTGTTTTAAAACTATGAGTTATTTGTTGATGTTATCTCGATCCATCGGAGTTTGTACGCCGATATCGAGCGATATTTGGTGCTTTTGCGTGGACGGGACATAGGTTTTAACCTATGCTTGTTCCTTGCGTCGTTTTGACTTTTGTATGTGATTCAGTTTACGATGCTATTTATATATTTGCGTTTAGGTACCCCTCACGTGGACTGCGGGCGATGAAGAGGAATATGGCGACACCGTCTTCGGCAGACATGGACCAGGTGAGTAGATGTATATCTACGGGGGGAAGTCGGGTGGATGGCGTTTAGCACCCCCGCAACGTAGAATAGGAATAGTACTTATTGACATTAGGAAATAAGATGTGACCCTAGATTCTTAATGATTAGGACCCTAGTAATGACCCTAGGCTGGACTAGACTGATTTAGGAAAACCATATCAGAGGATGAGTACCTTGGAAGAGATTCATAGGTTTCAGGTAGAAACACACACACGCACACACTGAAACTCGACATGGTGTATACGTGCATGTATATATACATATAGGACTAAGTATAGGTATATATATATATATATATATATATATATATATATATATATATATATATATATATACAACACGTGGATGGGATACATTGATGTGATATGATATCCGAGGTATGATGAAACAGTATAACTGGGCTTGATGCCGCGATTCTTGGGTCTACAGTCGTATTAAGTGTTAGCGGATCATTAGAGAATGAGATAATGAACATATATACATAAATTATAATGGGTGGTGATGATATTGAGGTACATGGGACTCTAAAATAGTACCCGGACTGTAACTTGTGACTGATCACGATATGATATATGTATGACTTGATTACGACATCATATAGGTGTGACCAGATGTCGATATCATATAAGTGTGACTTGATGACGATATGATATCAGTATGACTTAATCAGAATATGATACATATGACATGATATTTCTGAGGATAAACTAATGATGCATATTATCATGGCAACGATATATAATTGATGTAGGCGGTTACAGTTTAGAACCTTCATCATGAGATGTGTTGATGATGACATTATACGAATGATGAGACACCTAGGAGATACTTGACCCGTACCCCAATATTGGGATGACGTACGATGGATTTTACCGTACGAGGCATAGATATGATGATTGATCTGCACTCTTGTTTTGAGGAAGTCGTACTATGTACGTGACGCTATTGAGGCAGGATCGCCGACTATTCGAAATATGGACTCAGGCGTTAGGTGTACTACTATCGACCAGTTCTTAGGTTTAGTTTTCCTTAGGAAGGTTAGATGAACACTAGGTTAGGTTTGAGCAATATAGTGGTAGTGGTATTTGTATATCAAATGAGTAGATAACACACCCCCGTCTTTACTTTTTCACTGTAATCATAATGTTGCATGTTCATACATATGTTGCTATAATCAGTATAAACTTTGCCTATTAGGACACCAGCACCATTACCGATGATGTGCATATTCCACGCGCACTTATTTGCCGGCTCACACACATCATCATCGGTAATTGCTATGTCACGTACACTTTAGATCATATTATCTTTTATGGATACATTCAGCTAACAGCTAGATTGATATAATATCGTGATTACTCTCAGATGTTAGTCTAGACATTGCATCATTACGTAGACATTCATGCATTCATATTTTCAGGTAATCATGCAGTATTATGGGGCATATGCCGACATTTATCATATTCTTACTCATGATTTTGAGATTTGGATTTCTATGAGATTTCTGGACTTTTGGGGAAAACCGCAAGAAAATATAAAAAAAACTTCTCTCTCTCTCCTCCTCTCTTTTTAAAATATAAGATGCGGTTTTCTCGTGATGTATGTGTCGTCCACCATGAGATATCATGTTTTCTGATGGATTTCGAGACCCGATTCGAGGAGCGGCTGAACCGTCTCGGGTACATGGTGGGACCGCTATGGTACGCCGGGGCAAGAAGATCGAGTTGTAGACAATGAGCCTGGCAAGGCAAGGCTACCTACCGGTGATGTCTGGCGTGGCGGATATCCGGAGGATACCGACCGTTTTCGTGAGATTTGATGTTATGGGCCGATCCGGACTGACGGAGCCCGAGGTATTGAGACTATGAGACTTGAAGTTTACATGTTTGTGTCGATGCTTGACACGGATTCCTATGGACTTCATTGTTGAGATTTCAGATTCCTATACACATTTTACTATGATAACAGCTAAAGATTTCTTATACAGATATTTCTGGATTTCAGGATTGATTATTTTATATTCATGATGCATGCATATCCATTCATATGACATAGTATTATATGAGGCACTGACACGAGCACGGAGTATCTGCATTTACACGTAGTTTTACCCTGCTATTACTAGATGATTGGGATATAATAGTGTATTATTGTGACCTAGGATAGCGTCGTGCATTCGATTTCTTTTCGTAGATGTCTTCTACTCACGAGTTGGCAACTCACCCCCGTTGTGCCAAATTTTATTACAGGTTCGATGTACAGGTTTCCCTTGGCAGTTGCTGGCACATCATTTTCATTTCGGGTGATTTGTACGGTAGGTTGGTTCATTTGTATCTGAACCGCCGTTGTATTTTTATTATTTCATTTGTATCTAGAAAGCTCCATCAACCAAACTTGTATTATTTTATAGTTTATTGGGCCAGTCTTTTATTTCGACCTTAGAGTCGCGTATGTATTATTCTGATCTGGTGGTTTTGTTTTCTTTTGAGTTTTGAGCCTCGCCCTTTGGCGTTGTATATTATTGTGCTTGTTGTGGTTGTTTCCGCCTGTTGGCGTTGAGCTAGCACTCGTTCGGGGATGCTTTTTATTGTTTATGTATATTATACTTGTTGTACCCGTTTGTGGCCAGTTTTACAGAGGAGACTTTGCCGAAATTTTTGGGAAAATTTGCTGATGTTTTAAACTTGTTCCTTCATGTTTCCTTTTACTGCTTCTTCTTCTTTTTCATGGTTTAGATTTCTGGGCTTCGGCTTACTTAGGTTACGCGGTGCCTCTAGACGCTTCGTAATCTAAGTGCCGGTCACGTTCCGTACTTTCAAGTCGTGACAAAGTTGGTATCAGAGCGCTAGGTTTAACCTTGTATAAGTCTAGGTGACCCTTTGTTGATGGAGTAGGCGATTTAGCTAGAGTAACGTACCGTGGGTATGGTCCGCGTCATACTTACGATGCGCTACTCTGCTTAAGGAGCCTTAGGATGTACAATTGTTTGCACCGTATTCCATTCGTTCTTTTGATCTATCTTCGTCAATGTTGGAGGGTGGTTTCTGTTACCACGGGCACACTGGCAGAGGGAGCTGCGGCTCGAATGCGATAACCATTAGAGTATTGGTTATTCTTGATGATTGAAGCATTGCTTAGCGTGCGGACGAAGGGGATTCACATGCCGTCCGGATGAAGTTAATGGGTTTGAACGATTATCAGAAAACCATTTTCCCAAGTTTAAAGTATTCGGAAGAACATACAGGTATTTTGATGGACCCTCTAGAAGAATGAAACCCTAACTCGACATAATGACCACGAGAACGTCCTTGAACCTTAGGGTTTACGGCAGTTCCGCGGTGCCATTAGCGAGGCTTGGGTTTTCCCTTCTACGGCTGGATCATCGATGCTGGGGTATGTACCGGATATTTTTAAGCTGTACTAGAGTGTTGAGCTCTCGGGGAATTTTGGGATTTTGATGGATTGATCGAAAAGTTTAATGTAGTCCGGATATCAGGTGAAGGGATCGACTACGTGGGAGACTCTAGATGTGAGTATTCCCGTTGGTAGCGCAGTCAGAACACTTATGAAGAGACAAGTTTGAAGCAGCAGACATCAGAGGAAAGAGGCGCACATTGACGATAGTGATTACGATGTGACTTGGTGATTTGAATTTCTTATTTCTGTTATTGGATTTTGGTATTTTGAGGATTTTGTTCTACGATTGGTATTTCTTATATGTACCTTCATTACATTCTATCTGTGTTTTATATATCGGTTGCATTGATGTTGCTTAGTATACACCCAGTACACTTGATTATGTTTTATATATTTTGAGATTTTTGATTTGATTTCATGCATAGGGGCACACATGATTTTGACATATGTTTCGACCTAGTTTTCATGCATTTTCGTGCTGTGATTTCGATTTTGATATTCGATGTATGTTTTCGTGCACCATGTGCACCTGATTAGGATTCTTGCGCATACTAAGCGCACTTGATGCGATTTTGTGCACACCAGATGCACTAAATCGGGGTTTTGTACAGATTAGATGCACCTGATAGTGAGTCGTGCACGCCCGTTGCACTTGAGAGATGTTTTGGTGCACACCTGTTGCACTTATTTTGTTTTTGTGTGTATTCATGGTATCTGTATTTATTTTCGATTTCAGTGCGCACCGGACGCACATGATATTTTATTGATGTGATTGGGATTGATTTCAGTTTGAGCAGAATGTTTCATAATCATTATTATTTGATTTAGTAACCAGGCGGGACGTGTATGTTAAATAAAAGATATATATATATATATATATATATATATATATATATATAGCTATTTTTTTAAAAAAAATAAACGTCCGCTACTTATGCCGTGACACGTGCATTGCACGGCGATTTTCAAGAGGTGTTTTTGTATGCTTCTTTATTATGATGTTTAGGCAATTTTACTATGATGCGCACTATATATAAGTTATAGATTGATGTATATTATGATGGTTTTCATATTGGGTTTTGATATTTTATCTTCACCATAACTACGATGATTGCGTTATGCTTGATGGAGTTGATTTTTTTTATGTATTGATGATTTCGGAGCCCCGACGATTTGAGTGTTTTGGTAAATGTTTTAGTATTTGGAGGGGGAGTTTTAATTTAAATTCGGGGACCGAATTTCTTAAAGGGGGGAAGATTGTAACGTCTTAAAAATAATTAAATAAATAATTAAATGAATAAAATTGTTTAAGTGAATTTTATGAATTTCGGTAAAGTAAAATGTATTTTTCGTAAAATTAAACCGTGATTGTTTTTCATTATAATTTCAAAAATACCTATTTTAATTATGTAATTACTAGTAAATGGTGTTTGTTCAGCCACTTATAAATTTTAGTTTAATTAAATATTTTTCCTAAATTAATTATATTAAATATTAACATAAGCTTTATTTTTACACTAAATTAGTGTAAATTACAAATTTGAATGATTTTAATTTGTAAAAATGAACCATGGCATATTAGAATTTAGTGTGTATCATGAAAAATTTATTTGTAAATTTTTCTATTTTTCTAGAGCTTTCTTGAGTTGCTATAGTAAAGATATAAAATAAAATAAAGAAATGCATGAAAAGACATAATGAAGTGATATTTTGGTGGAGACTTCTACACATTTTCTCACCCTCTTCTTTCTATCCCTCACCTCCAAAAAAATGGCCGGCCTCACCCACCATGGTAGCCCCCATTTTCCTCATTTTATTTTGCTCCAAAATTCATCAAACATCCCCTAAAAAAAATTCAATAAAAATCCACAAAATCCTATTTATTTCATACCTTTTATTCCTTGCTCATTTTTATATGGAATTTGAAGATGGAAAGCATGCATTTTGGAGGCTCATTTTCTTGTTTGGATTTCATATTTTGGAGGTATAAATTTCCTTCTTTTGTTTATTTATTATTAGATGTTTCTTTTAAGCATGTTTAGATTTAATGAATTAATTCTATGTTCAATTTTTAAAATTCAAGTTAGGGTTTGTAAATTCATGTTATTATTTTTATTAATTAATTAGGGTTATAATAGTTAGTTTAACACTTTTAGAATTGGAAAATCTTGCATGGTTGTTGAATTGTAAATTTTTCATTTAAAATTGTTTAAATTAGGAATTTTGCTAACTAGGTTTCTATAAAACATAATTTTTGGTGAAATAAAATTTCAATTAATATTTGTAACACTAGATTGTGGTCTTAATAAGGGTATTAACTTGTTGGTGGAATGGAAACTTAAATTGATTGCTAGTTTCTACTGATAATTGATAAATTGTGATAAAAATTGCTATTTTGTAAACTAGATTTTAGAAATTCCTAAATAAATGAGATTAAAAATATAATTTATTGTTTCATTAAATCATTATCATCATGAATTGTGGTTTAATACATTAACTCATGCAAAATCATGTTTTGTGGTGGAATTGTGGTATTTTGCTTGAAAAATGTTGAAAATTGTTAAAGGTTGCAAACTAGAAATTTCAAATTAATACAAATTTGTGTAATAAAAATATAGTACCGGTTTGTATAGTTTAGTTATGCTATTTAATGAGTTTTATGACCATTGGTTTCATTTAAATGTCAAGTTTTGATGAAAAAACGTTAAATTGGTATTTTCGGGTTTTACGAAATTCGACGGTTTGATGGATTTTAGGGTTTCGATGGATTTAATCATGTTTTATAATATAAGTAATGTGTTTTAAAACTACGAGTTATTTGTTGTTGTTATCTCGATCCATCGGAGTTTGTACGCCGATATCGAGCGATATTTGGTGCTTTTGCGTTGACGGGACATAGGTTTTAACCTATGCTTGTTCCTTGCGTCGTTTTGACTTTTGTATGTGATTCAGTTTACGATGCTATTTATATGTTTGCATTTAGGTACCCCTCACGTGGACTGCGGGCGATGAAGAGGAGGATGGCGACACCGTCTTCGGCAGACATGAACCAGGTGAGTAGATGTATATCTACGGGGGGATGTCGGGTGGATGGCGTTTAGCACCCATGCAATGTAGAATAGGAATAATACTTATTGACATTAGGAAACAAGATGTGACCCTAGATTCTTAATGAGTAGGACCCTAGTAATGACCCTAGGCTGGACTAGACTGATTTAGGAAAACCATATCAGAGGATGAGTACCTTGGAAGAGTTTCGTAGGTTTCAGGTAGAAACACACACACACACACACACTGAAACTCGACATGGTGTATACGTGCATGTATATATACATATAGGACTAGGTATAGGTATATATATATATATACAACACGTGTATGGGATACATTGATGTGATATGATATCCGAGGTATGATGAAACAGTATAACTGGGCTTGATGCCGCGATTCTTGGCTATACAGTCGTATTAAGTGTTAGCGGATCATTAGAGAATGAGATAATGAACATATATACATAAATTATAATCGGTGGTGATGATATTGAGGTACATGGGACTCTAAAATAGTACCCGGACTGTAACTTGTGACTGATCACGATATGATATATGTATGACTTGATTACGACATCATATAGGTGTGACAAGATGTCGATATCATATAAGTGTGACTTGATGACGATATGATATCAGTATGACTTAATCACAATATGATACTTATGACATGATATTTCTGAGGATAAACTAATGATGCATATTATGATGGCAATGATATATAATTGATGTAGGCGGTTACAGTTTAGAACCTTGATCATGAGATGTGTTGATGATGACATTATACGAATGATGAGACACCTAGGAGATACTTGACCCGTACCCCGATATTGGGATGACGTACGATGGATTTTACCGTACGAGGCATAGATATGATGATTGATCCGCACTCTTGTTTTGAGGAAGTCGTACTATGTACGTGACGCTATTGAGGCAGGATCGCCGACTATTAGAGATATAGACTTAGGCGTTAGGTGTACTTCTATCAACCAGTTCTTAGGTTTAGTTTTCCTTAGGACGGTTATTTGAACACTAGGTTAGGTTTGAGCCATATAGTGGTAGTGGTATTTGTATATCAAATGAGTGGATAACACACATCCGTCTTTACTTTTTCACTATAATCATAATGTTGCATGTTCATACATATGTTGCTATAATCAGTATAAACTTTAACTGTTAGGACACCAGCACCATTACCGATGATGTGCATATTCCACGCACACTTATTTGCCGGCTCACACACATCATCATCGGTAATTGCTATGTCACGTACACTTTAGATCATATTATCTTTTATGGATACATTCAGCTAACAGCTAGATTGATATAATATCGTGATTACTCTCAGATTTAGTCTAGACATGGCATCATTACGTAGACATTCATGCATTCATATTTTCAGGTTATCATGCAGTATTATGGGGCATATGCCGACATTTATCATATTCTTACTCATGATTTTGAGAATTTGATTTCTATGAGATTTCTGGACTTTTGGGGAAAACCGCAAGAAAATATAAAAAAAACTTCTCTCTCTCTCCTCCTCTCTTTTTAAAATATAAGATGCGATTTTCTCATGATGTATGTGTCGTCCACCATGAGATGTCATGTTTTCTGATGGATTTCGAGACCAGATTCGAGGAGTGGATGAACCGTCTCGGGTACATGGTGGGCCCGGTATGGTACCAGGGGCAAGAAGATCGAGTTGTAGACGATGAGCCTGGCAGGGGAAGGCTACCTACCGGTGATGTCTGGCGCGGCAGATATCCGGAGGATACCGACCATTGTCGTGAGATTTGATGTTATGGGCCGATCCGGACTGACGGAGCCCGAGGTATTGAGACTATGAGACTTGAGGTTTACTTGTTTGTGTCGATGCTTGACACGGATTTCCATGGACTTCATTGTTGAGATTTCAGATTCCTATACACATTTTACTGTGATAACAGCTAAAGATTTCTTATACAGATATTTCTGGATTTCAGGATTGATTATTTTATATTCATGATGCATGCATATCCATTCATATGACATAGTATTATATGAGGCACTGACACGAGCACGGAGTATCTGCATTTACACGTAGTTTTACCCTGCTATTACTAGATGATTGTGATATAATTGTGTATTATTGTGACCTAGGATAGCGTCGTGCATTCGATTTCTTTTCATAGATGTCTTCTACTCACGAGTTGGCAACTCACCCCCGTTGTGCCAAATTTTTTTACAGGTTCGATGTACAGGTTTCCCTTGGCAGTTGCTGGCACATCATTTTCATTTCGGGTGATTTGCACGGTAGGTTGGTTCATTTGTATCTGAACCGCCGTTGTATTTTTATTATTTCATTTGTATCTAGAAAGCTCCATCAACCAAACTTGTATTATTTTATAGTTTATTGGACCAGTCTTTTATTTCGACCTTAGAGTCGCGCATGTATTATTCTGATCTTGTGGTTTTGTTTTCTTTTGAGTTTTGAGCCCTGCCCTTTGGCGTTGTATATTATTGTGCTTGTTGTGGTTGTTTCCGCCTGTTGGCGTTGAGCTAGCACCCGTTCGGGGATACTTTTTATTGTTTATGTATATTATACTTGTTGTACCCGTTTGGGGCCAGTTTTACAGAGGAGACTTTGCTGAAATTTTTGGGAAAATTTGCTGATGTTTTAAACATGTTCCTTCATGTTTCCTTTTACTGCTTCTTCTTCTTTTTCATGGTTTAGATTTCTGGGCTTCGGCTTACTTAGGTTACGCGGCGCCTCTAGACGCTTCGTAATCTAAGTGCCGGTCACGTTCCGTATTTTCGGGTCGTGACAACATGTCACCTGGAAAATGCTCTCTGACAATAGGTATAATACCAACTAGCAGGTTCCCGGCGAGTCTGTCCAGTGTACTCATAACCCAATGAGCACCTGTATACTATCTTAGGTGAACAAATAGACACCAATGGCTTGTGAGAACGGCCACCTCCCCTCGTCGGGGTCTCAATCAGTATACATTAGTCTACTCTGGAGTGTTGATGCACAGTTTCGAAACTCCCTAGACTAGGGACATTTATGGATGTACCTATAGAGCACCCAGCTCCCATGTATATGATCGCCATCATAATGCTGGTAGTCAAGCAAGAATCTTATGGGCTCTATCAACATATAATAGTGATCTGTAATGCCACCTAATACTGTACATGATGATAAAGTCAAACTAGATAGCATACTATCTTCTTGAGTAAGACTGTTCTACCAGTATAGGTCATCCCTTAATCATCATAATGAACTGCCTGTGACTATGATAATTGCCTTGAGGGTGCTATAGCCAACAGGAATAACCACTTCTTGAATGTGTAGACATTGGACCACACACGTCGCTGTGTATGAGTCCCAAGAGCTCACTTCCTCTTACCCTGTTTCTAGTGAATGGAGTCTTTGTCATCTTTGCATTGAGACATGATTGACATGTTCCATAAGACAGATATTCAAACGGGTCCAAAAATCCCTCTTAATGTAACTTCGTCAACCGTGTTTCATTGATGTGACCCAGTCTACAATGCCATAAGAAAGCTTGATTTAATTTTCGAGACTTTCTTTTAAGTGTGTTTTGGACATTGAAAACTTGGTATTGATTTAATACGTATATACCGTTGTTTAGTGTACCTGACCCAATCAAACAAAGATTATGGTGGATGTTTACGACATCGGTTACAAATATAAAATCATAACCATCTTTAGATAATAAAGATACAGAGATGATATTACATGTCAAACTAGGTTCACAAAAACAGTTACACAAAATTAATGTGTTTCCACTTGTCAATCCTTGGTGATATTCCCCGAAGTATGCAGCATCCACGCTAGTTCCGTTAGCAACCCTGAGAGTTATATAACCTGCCTTTATAACTCCACGGTTTCTTAACGCCTGCAATGAATTACATATAAGAGATCCTGATCCGGTGTCCAATACCCAGAAAGTAGATTTGATTAACAGACAGTTTTCAATCATAAACACACCTGAAGCCGAAGCCACAATGTGCTTCGAATCCTGGTTCTGAACTTTCCATGCCCTGCAGTCCTTCTTCCAATAGCCTTTCCTGTGACAATAGAAACATTCCTCTTTCCCTACTGTCGGCCTCGAAACTTTTTCCTTGCCCTTTCTCTCTACCTTACTAACACCGCCTTTAGGCTTGGTAGGGGCCTTTTTCTTCTTCCCCTTGGCTTTCGCCTTGGATCTAAAGGAGTAAGGTTCCCCAATAAGCAGAGCGGGTGTTTCCCTGGTATTCCTTAGGGTGCCCTCTGCACTCCTCAACATGTTGAGGAGTTCTGGAAGTGTAACTTCCTTCCTTTGAATATTGAAATTAAAGATAAACCGGGCGTAGGTAGAGTGGAGGGACTGTAGAATCAAGTCTGTATATAACTCGTTCTTCAAAGTGGTCCCAAGGTCCGTGCGCTCTTCAATATAGCTGATCATCTTATAGACGTGGTCCCCTACAGATGATCCGACAGCCAATCTTACCTGAAACAATTTCTTCGAGGTCTTATATCTTGCGATACGAGATTGCTCTCCATATAAATCTTTAGTATAGAGGAAGATAGAAGTTTTGTCCATCTTCTCGCGCCTCCTCTGGTGTTCATTATCCATTGAGGCCAGCATAAGGCACTTGGCTCTCGCACAATCTATTTCCCTTGTCTTACGGATCTCAACATCCGTGATGGTAGAATCTGGACCTTGGACGGCGGGGGCTTTGGTGGTAAGGAGGTAGCCCAGCTTGTCATAGGTAACAGCTATCTGGAAATTCCATAGCCAATCTTTATAGTTTACCCCCGTCAATTTATTTTTATCCAGCAGTAACTTAAGCCCAGTCATTTTGGTCGCTGCAGTCGAGAGAGAGAGAGAGAGAAAGAGAAGAAAACACTCAGCATGATGATCTCGACAGTTTAGATTGGTTATTAGTTTATCTAAACAGGATGGCTCCCACTATTTCTCAGGTCCTCCTTCAAAACATAAAAGAAGAATTAGTCAGGATTAATCTCTCCCTACAATTCTTGCTTAACCTTCCGGTCAGGCTAGTGTCGATACTTCGAGGTAGGTGTTCCAATACTTTTGCGAAGTTCCTTAATTACATAACCACTTTTCCCAGGAGGCGTAGCCCCGCTAACACCGTTCTAGGCACCTACATGGTTTATAGTATTGATTGTTTTAGTGAAAAACTATCCCGAGGAGTAACATAACTCAAGGTAGGATCGGGATCCAACTATCATTGTGTGACAACTTTGAAGTAATCCTACCAAAATCATCAAACTCCCGATGGTATGCAAGACTAGCAAGTTTTCTTTTCTTTTGAAACTCCCGATATGGATTTTTTCCCCAGGCGCTTATGACCTTGACGAAGGCGAACATATCATAAGACGCAAGACAAGTTCTACCCGTCATTGTCCAGGTTAATCTGAACCCATTCGTACAAACCCTTGACGAAGGCTAAAATAGCTGTACGCCTATTCCAAATTAACACATCTATCTATACCATAGATGAATACCCTGTAGCTACAAATTACTATGCCTTGGCGAAGGTCAAAATACATAGCTTGAATACTACTGAATACCCATCTGAAATGACGGAGGTCTTTGGCTGGTTTTGGAGAAAACCGTGAACGTAATGAACTTTATATAGTCGAAGGAACCATGATATCTTTTAAAATGAGTAGTTTGGGCTCCGCATTTAAAAGTTGTTTTTCAAGAAAATCGAGTGGTTTTGAAATTTTTCAAATGATTTAACTTTAGTTTGTTTTCTTTGTTACTTATATGTAAGCCCTAGAGAGCATTATTATACATGCGATGTATAATATATTGGATGCATGGACATATAAAGGGAGGAATTTCTTGCTTGACCTGATAGTATGCTATCTTGTTGCTCTTTATCTTAACATGTACACTTATTGTCTCTCTATTACATGTTGATAAAGCCCTTAGGATGAGTACTTGACTACCAGGATTATGATGCAGATCATACTAGCGGGGCAGAGGTAGTCGGTAAGTACATCTTTCAAATGTTCCTAGTCATGGGAGTATCGAGACGGGGCATCGATATTCCAGAGTAGATTACCGTATACGCTTCTCGACCCATGTGATGGGCGATGGATGATCCCACATGCATTGGTGTTTGACATCAGAGAAGGTATACGGGTGCTCAGTAGGGACAGGGTACACTGGACGGACTCGCTGAGAAATCCTAGATGGTATTATACCTAGCCTCAGATAGCAGTTCTCTTGGGACACTGGTACAGGTTAGTCTGTCGACCCGAGATCGTCATAAAGTCTTGTGTGATTCCCACTGTGCTTTGATTTCCACCTTACCATGTTCAAGTGATCGTGCAAAACGGTGGTTTTTGGGTACAGTCCCGAGTCACATGGAGGCAATGAATGTTAGGAGGGGATTTCATCTCTCCCAGTATTAGGGGTTGATGTTGCGCTATGCTTGATTGGCCATAACAGGAAATCTCTGGCCAGGGTTGCTGAGATCTACTGTTAAGTGTTATCAATAGTTTCTCGAACCGTTATGGACCTTGCATCGGCATGACTTATCAGGCTATTGGTGTCTGACGTTTTACTACCACCAGTCTGTGATATGCGACATATCTGACGAAGAGGCTGGACTGTACGGTAGTGTTACTGATTGGATTCGTAGGAGTATGAGCAGACTTGCTTTTTTATCTTCTGATCGCTCAATACCTGGATGGACGTTACGTTTAGCAGACCGCTTGCGGTATGTGGGTGTTTAATATGATCATCACCTACTGCCGGCGTATTGACGAGTCATTAGAGTCCTACACAGAGGTTTCCTGGTTCATGCGAAATGAAGTAAGAGCACAAATGTGATATGTGCGGGACTGAGATTAATGCGATTATGTGATACCGCATTATATTCTCGCGATATGTATTATTGGTCGGTTATATGTGATATAGCCGGGTTATCGGATCAATTGTTGATTCGATAAGTTGATACATTTTATATTAGTCGGTTGTATGTGATATAGCCGGATTATTAAATAAAGTATTGATTTAATAATTTAATGTACATTATGTTGTGTCATGCTTGATACCACATGCTTCATGGGTGTATGAGACTCACACCATGCTTATGTTAATGTTAGGTTTTATTTATTTAAAGTTATTCAAAATTTATTGGAAATTAGTCACATGGTTCAAGCTTGTAGAAGCTTGTGTAACCATTGACCAAGACCACTAATTTTGTTTTACATATAGATATTTATTAACCTAACCATTATTGTTAGCCATGGTTTATTCTCTACATAAGTTAGTGTATGACACTAACTCACCCATGGTTACTATTCTCACCTCATGAGTTTCATTTTTCATCTCCACTTCATCTTCTTCCTCCTCATGAGAAAGTTTTCGAGTTTTTCTCAAGGTGATGAAATATTGTGAGAAAAATTAAACTAAAGTGAGCCAAATTTCTACTTCATCATCCTCTACTATATTAGCCATTTAGTTTAGGGTGTTTTCATCACTAATCTACCATTAGTGATGAGATAGCATGATCTTGAGTCTCCTCGACGTAGATCATCTTCGGCCTCGAAGACTTCGAACATGATTGTTCATTTCTTCATGTGAATCCTTACTAGAGTTCGGGTGTTCACTACTTGGAAGGAAGGGACTACTAAGCAGAGCTTTAGAAGTGAAGGACCGGTCTAAAAAGTTTGTATTCCTCGTTCATTTAGATGTAAAGTTGTTTACATGATTGTTTCATCTAAATCTCTAGTTAAGATTCTAGGTTAGGGTTCTTTAGTACGGCAAATTTTTGAAATTGGCATTGATGTTGCCTCCCGAAACATTGCTGCCGTGCTAGGCAACCCTGCATTCTTCGCATTAAACAATATTAATGCAGTCCCATCATTTAACCCTATCATTGCAGAAAGAAACAAAAATAGACAGTATGCTTATGCCTTCCACATTTTCCACGGTGCCCCGTCATGCACCGTTAGGTTACTGAACTAACGGCAGAGTGGGGGCTGGACTAGCGCGGGTGTAAAAGATAAGCAACGTTTATTATATTCAATATATATATATATATATCCATTCGTGTCACGCAATAATAGGCATTCCAGATCATAGATCACAGCAACACAGATGAATATATTGGATATACTAGGATTTTCGTGTTTCGTTTTAGCCCAGAACGAAAAAAGGATTCCACGGTCATGATGAATAGCCAAACCCCACCCTAGACCCCAATGGGTGCGGCAAACTACCCGCCAAATTCCCAAAGTGAAGCAACCTCCTTCAATAAAATGAGTAGGCCACTCGGCACTTCAAGAACCCGGTAGTTTGTGCCCCACATCTTCGGTCTATTCTAGATGCAAGAAAAAGTAAATGAAATAATACAACGGTGGCTACAACCTCAACCCGGATTTTCCCCGCAAAAGAATATTACATAAATTTGTTGGCTATACTGCCCTCAAGTCAATTATTGGATCACAGGCACGTGATTGCAATGATTGAGAGAGGACATATACCGGTAGAACAGTCTTACTCGAGATGATAGTATGCTATCTGGTTTGTCTTTATCATCGTGTACAGGCTTCAGGTGATATTACAGATCACTATTACATGTTGATAGAGCCTATAGAATTCTTGCTTGACTACCAGCAGTATGATGGCGATCATATACATAAGAGTTGGGTAGTCTATAAGCACGTCCTTAAAGTGTCCCTAGTCGTGGAAGTTTCAAGACTGGGCATCGATACTCTAAGAGTATACCAGTGTATACGGATCGAGACCCCGACGAGGGGAGATGGCCGGTCTCACAAGCCATTGGGGTCAGTTGGTTCACCTAAGATAGTATACAGGTGCCCATTGGGTTATGAGTACACCGGACTGACTCGCAGGGGCACTTCAGATTAGTACTATACCTATCGTCAGGAGCAGTTCCCAGGTGACATGAGTACAGTTTAGTCCGTTGACTTGGCACAGTTACTTTGCCTCAATTGTGTTGCCACTGTTCATTGATTGCTACCCTATCATGGCTCAAAGGAGTCGTGCAAATAGGTAGTAGTTAGGTGCTGTCCGGAAGAACATGGAGACAGTGGCGGTTAGATAGGATTCGTCACTCATGGTATTGGGGATTGATATCGCGCTGTGTTTAGGTGAGCCATTACACAAAGTCCTTGGCCAAGGCAAGTGAGATTTACTGGTAGGTATTCCAGTAGTTTCTCAAGGTGTTCTAGGATACATTCCAACACGACTTATACCACTATTGGGGGTCTGACGTTTACCATCCCCCTAGGCCCGATATGTGATACTCATAGATGAACAGACCAGACTGTATGGAGATTGTCACAGATAGGCTCAGTTGGGTTCCAGGATGAGTTCGCTCATTGGCCTCTCTTTTGCTCAATACCTGGGTAGCCGTTACGTACAACTAGTGCCACTGACATGGTTGTGGTTAAACTCACTGCCAGCATATTGACGAGTCTTTAGAGTCCCCCACAGAAAGTTTCCCAAGTTCGGGCGAAACTTTGTAGAGGCTGTATGGTTTTTATGGCAGGGTTCGATCATATACGTGCATATTGTAGGGTTCCTAGGCACGCTAATGAAGTCTCACAAGGCATCAACTATACCAATTTCAAATTTTACGAGTGCCGAGAAACCCTAATACGGATCGTTAACTAGAATTTTAGGCGAAAAGAAAAGCTAGTTAACATCTTAACTAAAAGTGAGAAGCTACAACCTTTGTAGATCCGGTTCTCCACTTCCTTAGCTCCACGTAGACGTCTTCTCGCTGTCCTAGTCGGATCTCGGACTCTAGCAACGACTTCATCGGAGAAATGAGCGGACAAGTCGTCGGCAACGATGCCGAAGATGATCTACGTCGAGATTACACAAGATCAAGCTCCAACTTCACCAAGTTGTGAAACTTGTGAAGAAAACACCCTATACTACTTGGCAAGAGGTAGAGGGTGAAGAAATAGGAGGTGGGTTCACTTTAAAATTGGATTTCTCACACTTTTACTCAAGAAGCAATTGATGATGGCAAGCTTTTTCTTGAAGAAGAAGAAGAAGCTCAAGATAGAATATGATAAGTATTATCTTTAAAAATGCAAAAGAAATTAATACTTATCATAATATGAACCATGGTTAGGTGTAGAGAATTGACTAAGGTTAGAAGAATGGTTAGGGTTAAGCATGAAGACAAAATGGTCACTTTGGTCAAAACTTCATGAAGCTTCAACAAGCTTCAAGAATAATAGCAACCATTTTGTTTTCTTTTGCAATTTCCTTTTAATTAAAAAGATAAAAGAATGAATAAATAAAAACCCTAACCATTTACTTAACCAAGGTTTAATTCTTTACACTTAACCAAATGAGCAAGTATCATCAAACATGATACAAACATGTGCATAAAAGTATATCACATATACAACTTGCACATCAAGTGAGAAAATCCATTTAAAGGGAACCAATACTAGTTAATGCAAAGTAATATATCAAATATATAATTATACATTAAATCATTAAATCAACACTTGATTTAACGATCCGGTCATATCGCATATAACCGACTAGTATCCTATGTATCGGCTTATCGAATCAATCCTTGATTCGAATTCTAGGTTATATCGCATATAACCAATCGACACATTCATCGCGAGAATGGAATACGGTATCACATACACGCATTATTCTTGGTCCTGCACATATCTCATATGCGCTCCTATTTCGTTTCACTTTAGCCAGGAAACCTCTGTGTAGGACTCTAAAGACTCGTCAATACGCCGGTAGCAGATGATGATCATATCAAGCACCCAGAAGCCGCAAGCGGTCTGCTAAACGTAACGGCCACCCGGGTATTGAGCGATCAGAAGATCGACGAGCTAGCCCGCTCACACTCCTGTGAATCTAACCAGTAACACTTACCGTACAGTCCGGTCTGTTCGTTTGATATGTCGCATATCAAGTCTAGGGGTGGTAAACGTCAGACCCCAATAACCGATAAGTCGTGCCGATGTGAGGCTCATAACAGGTCGAGAAACTACTGGTAACACTTACCAGCAAATCTCTGATCAGCCCTGGCCAGGGACTTCCCTATTACGGTCAATCGAGCACAGCGCAACATCAACCCCCAATACCGGGAGAGACGAAACCCCTCCTATCGCTCATTGCCTCCATGTGACTCGGGACTGTACCTAAAGACCACCGTTTTGCACGCCCTCATGGACGTGGTAAGGTGGAGATCAAAGCACAGTGGGAATCACACAAGACTCTATGACGATCTCGGGTCTACAGACTAACCTGCATCAGTGTCACCTGAGAACTGTCATCTAACGTGAGGTATAATACCATCTGGGAGCTCTCGGCGAGTCCGTCCAGTGTACCCAATCTCCACTGAGCACCCGTATGCCATTTCTGATTTCAAACACCAATGGATATGGGATCATCCATCGCCCATCTCATAGGTCGAGAAGCGTATATGCTAGTCTACACTGGTATATCGAAGGCCCGTCTCGATACACCCACGACAAGGGACCTTCAAGGATGTACCTATGGACTACCATGTCCCCACTAGTATGATCTGCATCATAGTCTAGGTAGTCAAGTACACATCCTAAGGGCTTTACCAACATGTAACTATAAGATAGTTTAAAGAGACCAGTGTACATGTTAAGATAAAGAGCAACCAGATAGCATACTATCATATCGAGCAAGAAAGTCATCTCTATATATGTCCAAGCATCCAATATAATATACATCATCTGTACAATACTGGCCTCTAGGGCATACATACAACTAACAATCTCCCACTTGCACTAGGGCCAGCTGCTGTAGTATCGCATACCGAGCATCCCGAAGAGTCTCTCAAACTGTATCTGGGGAATGGCCTTCTTGACTGGATCCGCCGTGTTATTCTTCGTGTCAACCCTCCTGACCTCGATCTCCCGGCGATCAACTATCTCCCGGATCAGGTGATACCGCCTCAGAATATGCCTGGATCGCTGATGGGATCTAGGTTCCTTGGCCAAAGCCACCGCTCCATTGTTATCGCAATACAAAGGTATTGGATGCTCAATGGATGGAACCACTCCAAGTTCAGTAATGAACTTCTTGATCCAGACAGCCTCTTTAGCAGCATCGTTGGCAGCGATGTATTCAGCCTCCATCGTCGAGTCTGCCACGGTTTCCTACTTGGAACTCTTCCAGCTAACCGCCCCTCCGTAAAGTGTAAAGACAAATCCCGATTGCGACTTAGAGTCATCCTTATCACTCTGAAAGCTCGAATCGGTAAAGGACTCCACTTGGAGTTCTCCGTTACCATACACCAAGAGCATCTCTTTAGTCCTTCGTAAGTACTTGAGAATGCTCTTCACAGCTGTCCAGTGACTGTCTCCAGGATCAGCTTGATACCTGCTCACTACACTTAGTGAGTATGCAACATCGGGTCTGGTACATAGCATCGCGTACATGATAGAGCCTGCAGCCAAAGCATAGGGTATCCCTTGCATGCGGGCTCTCTCCAAATCAGTCTTGGGAGACATCTCTTTGGAGAGAGTGACTCCAGAGATCGTGGGCAAGTTCCCACGTTTGGATTCTTCCATACTAAAGCTCTTTAGTATGGTGTCAATGTACCTGGATTGGGACAATCCCAAAATCTGTTTGGATCTATCTCTATAGATCCTGATTCCCAATATGTAGGAGGCATCACCAAGATCTTTCATTGAGAATCTTTGTGATAAGAAGAGCTTGACCGACTGCAGCATAGGAATATCATTTCCTATCAAGAGTATGTCGTCCACGTACAATACGAGGAAGACTACCTTACTCTCTGCCACCTTCTTGTAGATACAAGGTTCATCTGGATTTTTGACGAAATCAAACTCTTTGATAACGACGTCAAAGCAGATGTTCCAACTCCGCCATGCTTGCTTTAATCCATAAATGGATTTAAGCAGCTTGCACACCTTCCCGCTGCCCCCACTATCTACGAAGCCCTCTGGCTGAGTCATGTACACGCACTCTTCTAAATCACCGTTTAGAAAGGCGGTCTTAACATCCATTTGCCAGATTTCGTAATCATGATATGCAGCGATGGCAAGCATGATCCGGATGGATTTAAGCATAGCCACTGGAGAAAAGGTTTCATCATAGTCCACACCTGGTCTTTGACGAAAACCTTTTGCAACAAGTCTAGCTTTGAAAGTCTCCACTTTCCCATCTACACCAAGTTTTTTCTTGAAGATCCATTTGCTCCCAATGGGTTTTACCCCTTCAGGAGCAACATCCAAAGTCCATACTTTGTTGGAGTACATGGATTCCATTTCGGACAGCATTGCATCCAGCCATTTCACTGAGTCCCTACTCGTGATGGCCTGTTCGAAGTTAGTTGGGTCATCATCCTCCATGATGCAATCCTCGCTCCCACCATCCATGAGAAAACCGTAGTATCTCTCAGGTTGGCGAGGAACCCTACTGGATCGGCGGAGAGGCTGAGGATCATTGGGAGCTACTGAATCTTCTGGTTCCACTAAATCTTCAGTTACGGTTTGTGTATCTGGAACTTCTTCCAGCTCTACCACTTTGCCACTAATTTCTTTTTCAAGGAATTCCTTTTCTAAAATGGTGGCATATTGAGAAACAAACACCTTTTGTTCTTAAGCATGGTAGAAAAAATATCCTTGTGAATTCCTAGGATATCCCACAAACTTGCAAAGAACTGACCGTGCCTCGAGTTTGTCTGGATTTTGCCTTTTGACATAGGCCGGACAACCCCATATCTTAACTCGTTTAAAATATGGTCTCTTCCCACTCCATATCTCATATGGTGTGGTAGGTACAGATTTAGATGGAACTTGATTCAATAGGTATGTTGCTGTTTCCAGCACATATCCCCAGAAGGAAATAGGTAACTCAGCTGTGCTCATCATAGAGAGCACCATATTTAATAGGGTGCGGTTTCTCCGTTCTGATATACCGTTGTGCTATGGTGTATATGGAGGTGTCAGCGGAGAGAGAATCCCATTCTCTTTTAGGAAGTCCAGGAATTCATTGCTTAAGTATTCACCACCTCGATCAGATCGAAGGATTTTAATACTTTTTCCGGTTTGGTTCTCGACTTCTTGTTTATATTCTCTAAATTTTTCAAAAGCTTCTGATTTGTGTTTCATCAGGAACACATATCCCAATCTAGAGAGATTGTCAGTGAATGTAATGAAGTATGAAGAACCATCCCTTGCATGTGTAGACATAGGACCACATACATCACTATGTATCAGTCCCAAGAGTTCGGTAACTCTTTCTCCGTGTCCCGTAAACGGAGTTTTGGTCATCTTGCCTTTGAGACATGACTGGCAAGTGTCATAAGATGAAAATTCGAAAGGTTTCAAATATCCATCCTTATGCAACTTAACCAGTCGTGTCGCATTGATGTGACCCAGTCTACAATGCCACAAGAAGGATTCGTTCAGTTCAGAACTCTTCCTCTTGTGTGTGTAAATTATGCTCAGAACTGTTGATTGATTTAGAACATAAATGCCATTGCACAACGTGCCTGATCCAACCAACTTTTGGTTACGGAAAATGTTCATAACATTGTCCTTTAATACAAAATTATATCCCTCTTTACTCAACAAAGAAACTGATATAATGTTGCATATCAGGTTCGGCATGTAATAGCATTCGTTCAGAACCAATGTATTACCAGTTGGTAATACAAGGTGATATTCCCCGACAGTCTTAGCTGCAACAATTGCACCATTTCTAACTCTAATGTTTTTATCACCTTCTCCAAGCTCTCTATCTTTCCTAAGCCCATGTAACTGATTACATATATGGGATCCTGACCCGGTATCTAATACCCAGGACGTAGAGCAAATGGAGAAACAGTTCTCTGTAACGAACACATCCGAAGAAAATGCATCATCATGTACTTTCTTCATTCGGGTGGCATGGGAATCCTGGTATTCCCCTATATCCTGTTCATTCCTATAACTCTTATAAGAAAGAACGGAACCAACGTTCCCCAGCACAGTATAACATGCGGGTTCGGTCAATACATCTACATTATTATCTTGATTAGGGCATGAAATGGTCGCTACCTGGAGAGAGAGAGAAGAAAACACTTTAGCGTATGCTCGTGCAAGATCAGATTGGTTATTATCTTATCTAATCAGGATGGCTCCCACTGGTTTTTATCAAATCTTCCTTCAAACCCTAAAAGGAAAGACTAGCCGAGATTGATTACACACTACAAGTTCGCCAATCTTTCAGCCAGGCCAGTGTCGGTACTTTGAGGGAGGTCCCCCGTGCTTTCGCACGAACCTAATTAATGTAAACCTCGTTTTCCCAGAGGCGTAACCCCGTTGACACCTTTCTAGACACCTACTTGATCGGCTAATTGTAATGTGTAAAACTCTCCCAGGCGTAACTCTTACTCGCAGTGGGTATTGGGATCCAACTATCTCATAGAAGGTATGCAATCTCATTACAAATTTCAACACTTGAAATTCCCGATAATATTTTGCCCCTAGCAGCTATATGACCTTAACATAGTCAACAAATCATAAGTGCTAGTCAAGTTCAACCCGTCATTTCCTGATTGAATTAAACCCACCCGCACGACCCTTAACATAGTCAACAAAGTCGCACGACTACCCTAATCCAATCGCATCATATGCTTATACAGATAAGCACCAATCAGCTACCGCACACTACGCCTTAACATAGTCAACAAACATAGCACGAATACTAATTAGTACTTATCTGAAATGACGGAAGGCTACGACAGGTTTTTCTGAAAACCTATTACGTAATGAACTTGATATCGTTGTAGAATCAAATACAGTTTTGAAATGGAGTGATTTTGAGGCTTTTCTAGTTTTGCTAAAGGGGTCACTCCCGGTGAAGGGATCGTCGGCCCTTTCCTCGTCGAATGAGGTGCGGGATATATCATATATATCACTGTGCAAAGCAAAAACTATAGAAGCAATCAAAAGTCAAACCGAGTGTGTAGCATCTGCCAGTTATTGCTAAAGGAGTCACTCCCGGTGAAGGGATCTCGGTCCTTTCCTCATCGAATAAGGTGCCGGGTATATCATATATACCGCTATGCAAAGCAAGAACTGTAGCTACCTGTTTTGTTTAAAATTTGATTCTACAACATCTTAGGTTTCTTTTCTTTCATTAATCACATTAATGAAGTCCCATCATTTAAGTCACCTAAACATCACAGATAAATACGACATACACTTATGCCATCCGCATTCGTCTGGATGTCCCCTCGTGCACCGTTAGGTTAGGTAACTAACGACAGAGCAGGGCAGGGCTAGTGCGGATGCAAAACATAAGTAACGTCTATATAATATATCATATATACTATATACTGTATCTATCACAAAACATCACATAATCACATCACAGATATCGCAGCAGAAGAAACATATGAAACATTGGATATACTAGGACGTCCGTGTTTTCAATACGAGTCAGTATAAAACACGGATTCCACGGTCGTGATGAATAGCCAATCCCATACCCCTAGACCCCTACGAGAGCGGCAAGCAACCCTACCAATTCTAGGGTTAGGAGACCCGGACTCGACTCCTCGAGATGGTCTCCCACTGGACCCTAGAACCCGCTTACTTGTGCTCCCCTCCTTGGGTCTATCCTAATGCTGAAAAGTAAATAATATACAAAAGGTGACAACTTCTGCAACCTGGAAGTGCCCCAATAAAAGAATATTACATCCAAGTTTTTACATGAATGAAAATGAAAAACACTCATCTCACATAAAAAACCCCGGATATTCAAACGCGACAATCCAATATAACATATCCAGCAACACATAACATCATATGTCATCAACGTAAGTAAATACGCGCATCCCAATTGTCGTTGACATATAGCAACGAAACCGGCGATATCACATATTACACTTACGGTCACAGAAAAGAAAGTGTAAAACTACAACAGTTGAAATCCGCAACCTCTTTAGACATCGCATGCCTAATCAAATGAAATACTTAGACATCACATGCCTAACAATTATAAATCCCGCATTTTAGTCCCATTATCGAAAACTCTTTTCAATATCAAGTGAGACTAAACCGTTAGATTTATAACATTCATCCAGTAATCTTATAACTGTTTGTGAATTCCAATTATTGTATCCCATTCCGGATAAATTGAAAATATTAAACTTTCCGATCGAACATTCGAACACCAAAGTTTTCCCGAAACCGTTCAATACATGAAATAGGTTCAAAGACATTCACTTCATGCCTCAGTACCAACGGTCCAGCCGTAGAAGGGTCAAGCCAACGCCTCACATGTGGCACGCCGTACTGCCCCAAACCCGAAAGTTCAAAGGGCAGTTCAAGACGGTCACATAATCGAGTTAAGGTTTGTTGTCTTCTAGATGGACCATCGCGTTACTTGCACTACTCAGAACGTCCTTAAACCACAGAAAAATCCAACACTTGGAAATTTTCCGGCAGGGGAAAAGTTGGGTATTCATATCCGGTCGAACCTTTTAACATATTCTAAAGTTATCCGGAAAACCACACAGAGAAAATTTGATAATCCGATCGAATAATCAAAGCTCCAAAACACCCCAGAAAACTCAACTCTTGAGTACAAATTAAAAATTCCCAGAAAACTCAGCACCTGAAAACATGAATTACTGTGCAAAGTATGGAGGCAAATCACATCAAGCGGCCGCGGAACCGCGGCAGAAGCCTGGCTTCTGCCGCGGTTCCGCCGCACTTTATAAGTATCATGAGATAATTTTTGCACCGTAATTCTTAGAATTCCCTGCTAAATTTTTTAAGCATTTTTAATCTGGAAAACCCCAGTTTTTAGAAAAAGTCCAGAGAGCAATTAGGTTTTTAGGGTTTCGGTTCGATCGGGTTTCAAACGTCGTCTACCAATCGCCTAAGGCTCTAGCCAGGCTCTGATACCACTGTAGGGTTCCTAGGCATGCTAATGAAGTCTTACAAGGCATCAACCATGCCAATTTCAAATTTTACGAGTGCCGAGAAACCCTAATACGGATCGTTATTTAGAATTTTAGGCGAAAAGAAAAGCTAGTTAACATCTTAACTAAAAGTGAGAAGCTACAACCTTTGTAGATCCAGTTCTCCACTTCCTTAGCTCCATGTAGACGTCCTCTCGCTGTCCTAGTCGGATCTCGGACTCTAGCATCGGCTTCATCGGAGAAATGAGCGGACAAGTCGTCGGCAACGATGCCGAAGATGATCTACGTCGAGGTTACACAAGATCAAGCTCCAACTTCACCAAGTTGTGAAACTTGTGAAGAAAACACCCTATACTACTTGGCAAGAGGTAGAGGGTAAAGAAATAGGAGGTGGGTTCACTTTAGAATTGGATTTCTTACACTTTTACTCAAGAAGTCATTGATGATGGCAAGCTTTTTCTTGAAGAAGAAGAAGAAGCTCAAGATAGAATATGATAAGTATTATCTTTAAAAATGCAAAAGAAATGAATACTTATCATAATATGAACCATGGTTAGGTGTAGAGAATTGACTAAGGTTAGAAGAATGGTTAGGGTTAATCATGAAGACAAAATGGTCACTTTGATCAAAGCTTCATGAAGCTTCAACAAGCTTCAAGAATAATAGCAACCATTTTGTTTTCTTTTGCAATTTCCTTTTAATTAAAAAGATAAAAGAATGAATAAATAAAAACCCTAACCATTTACTTAACCAAGGTTTAATTCTTTACACTTAACCAAATGAGCAAGTATCATCAAACATGATACAAACATGTGCATAAAAGTATATCACATATACAACTTGCACATCAAGTGAGAAAATCCATTTAAAGGGAACCAATACTAGTTAATGCAAAGTAATATATCAAATATATAATTATACATTAAATCATTAAATCAACACTTGATTTAACGATCCGGTCATATCGCATATAACCGACTAGTATCCTATGAATCGGCTTATCGAATCAATCCTTGATTCGAATTCTAAGTTATATCGCATATAACCAATCGATACATTCATCGCGAGAACGGAATACGGTATCACAAACACGCATTATTCTCGGTCCTGCACATATATCATATGCGCTCCTATTTCGTTTCGCTTGAGCCAGGAAACCTCGGTGTAGGACTCTAAAGACTCGCCAATACGTCGGTAGCAGATGATGATCATATCAAGCACCCACAAGCCGCAAGCGGTCTGCTAAACGTAACGACCACCCGGGTATTGAGCGATCAGAAGATCGACGAGCTAGCCCGCTCACACTCCTGTGAATCCAACCAGTAACACTTACCGTACAGTCCGGTCTGTTCGTCTGATATGTCGCATATCAAGTCAAGGGGTGGTAAACGTCAGACCCCAATAACCGATAAGTCGTGCCGACGTGAGGCTCATAACGGGTCGAGAAACTACTGGTAACACTTACCAGCAAATCTTTGATCAGCCCTGGCCAGGGACTTCCCTGTTACGGCCAATCGAGCACAGCGCAACATCAACCCCCAATACCGGGAGAGACGAAACCCCTCCTATCGCTCATTGCCTCCATGTGACTCGGGACTGTACCCAAAGACCACCGTTTTGCATGCCCTCATAGACGTGGTAAGGTGGAGATCAAAGCACAGTAGGAATCACACAAGACTCTATGACGATCTCGGGTCTACAGACTAACCTGCACCAGTGTCACCTGAGAACTGCCATCTGATGTGAGGTATAATACCATCTGGGAGCTCTCGGCGAGTCCGTCCAGTGTACCCAGTCTCCACAGAGCACCCGTATACCATTTCTGATGTAAAACACCAATGGATATGGGATCATCCATCGCCCATCTCATGGGTCGAGAAGCGTATACGCTAGTCTACACTGGTATATCGATGCCCCGTCTCGATACACCCATGACTAGGGACCTTGAAGGATTTACCTATGGACTACCATGTCCCCACTAGTATGATCTGCATCATAGTCCAGGTAGTCAAGTACACATCCTAAGGGCTTTACCAACATGTAACTATAAGACAGTTTAAAGAGACCAGTGTACATGTTAAGATAAAGAGCAACCAGATAGCATACTATCATATCGAGCAAGAAAGTCATCTCTATATATGTCAAAGCATCCAATATAATATACATCATCTGTACAATACTGGCCTCTAGGTCATACATACAACTAACACACTTATGCATAGATGATGATCGGACGGATCATACTAGTGGGCTTTGGTTTAAGCCGAATCCTAGTATTAGATTGTTGGATTATTTTCGTCTCGTACTATTCGTATTCTGTCGGAATACGGATGTGGGTATGTATATACAGTTGAGGGGTATTCTTGTGATCCGTCACGAATTTACTTTAGAAGATGCTATTCTATTTATAGTTTTAAACATTTGGATTAATGTTTATTATATGGAAAATGTGAGTGAAGTTTTGTTCAAGAGCATTAAATATGGCATGTGCATTATTGGTGACTCATGGTGTGTTTTCTTGTGCCATGTCTATTCTCCTGATTGTTTATTCTGTGGAATTAAGATGTGGAGAGAGAGAGGGTTGCCACTAAGGGCTTGGGTTTGTTTTGGATTTGTTTATGAGAGCTCTCACATTTTATCACACACAATAAACAAGCACTTTTTCTTCACTAGCTTTCTTCTTGAGCTCATAACTTCCATCAATAGCATCTTCTTCAACCTCCACTCTATCCCTCTCATGTGTTGAGAATCCTAGAGTGTATTGAGACAAAGTAATCACACACCATCTCTACTTCACCTTGGACATGTCGGCTAGCAAACTTCATGTCCGAGTTGCTTCGGTTTGAAGCGGGAGCCCGTATAATGAATCTTTAACGTGGAGTTTCACGACCCAAATGTCGCACGTGACTGGCACTTAAAGCACGTGACATCTAAAGACGTCGACGCGGTTAAAGTAAGCCGAAACTCGGAATCTAAACACTTTTTGAAAAATATTGGAGGTGAATTTAAAATAGTCATCAAATGGAATCAGTTTAAATAACATTTAAGTTTGACTAAGTATGTTTGAAAAAAATCTACGACGTTTTGAAATTCGACATTACCTCCTTTGCAATTTTTTATAACCTGATACAACATAATAATATAACTAGCATCCTTCTTCTTCAACCTCCACTCTATCCCTCCCATGTGTTGAGAATCCTAGAGTATATTGAGACAAAGTAATCACACACTATCTCTACTTTACCTTGGACATGTCGGCTAGCAAACTTCATGTCCGAGTTGCTTCGGTTTGAAGCGGGAGCCCATATAAACAATCCTCGACGTGGAGTGTCACGAACCAAATGTGGCACGTGACCGGCACTTAAAGCACGTGACTTTTAAAGACGTCGACGCTGTTCAAGTAAGCCGAAACCTGGAATCTAAACCCTTTTTGAAAAATATTGGAGGTGAATTTAAAATAGTCATCAAATGGAATCAGTTTAAATAAATTTAAATTTAACTAAGTATGTTTTAAAAGCATCTACGACGTTATTAAATTCGAAAGCACCTCCTTTGTATTTTTGTATACCCCGATACAACATAGTAATATAACTAGCATCCCAACGGGAGATAGCTTCCACGCCCAAACAGTGGAGCAACCAAGAAACAATATACGACACACAATGGCAAAGAAAAGAAAAGCGAAATAAAATCAACAATCTAAAATGGTCGACTCCAATGAGTGCGACACCAGAACACACAAACTCTAAGTCTCACTTCTATGTCCACAATATAACCTTTCCAAATTGATGGAGTTTTCACTAGATATAAAATATATGAATTATAAAGGGTGAGTATGATACAATAGTAACCTACTTACCATCAATCATCGAAAGGAATGTGTGCCCAAGCCGCTGATAATCCAAGCGGTAAAACCTGTAAGAAACTATGGCACAACGGAGGTGAGTTGCCGACTCAGTGAATAAAAGTACATCACAATGTAGAAATCGAAATGCATGACGATACCTAGGTCATAAGTGTAGTACTATCATAATCTGTACTAATGTACTATATGATATGCATATGTATCATAATGCAAAACTAACTATCATGCAATCCCAAGTAGAATATATCAAATGTAAATGACCTGTATCTATGTATAAGACCAATGTAACCGAATATATATATAAACCTTTTCTTTAAAAATAGTCACAGAATCGATATGTCCCGGTATAAAGCAGAAGTGATAGTATGAAATATAATGAATATCTTTACTTAGGATATATGTCCTGCCGTTTTTGATGGAAAACGTTAAGAGGTTTACAATTTAAAGATCACAGTGTCATATCAGACATTTCAAATAATTAGTCTATAGCTCGTGTTTGAATTCCTTTTTATGTATATTAATGCTCGTACAAATATATACAAGTACCGCTCCCGGATCAGTCCTGGTCGGCTACAATATCTATAATCTAACTGTGTACCTTATGATAGCAATCATATCAATATATGTGAATGTCTAGCATCGACACCCGAAATCAGAAATCTCTCGTGTCCATCACCGACACGTAAATGCAGATATCGTCGACACCATCTCAATAGATGATCGCCACCCGATATCCCTGGCCCCGGTCGGTATCCCTTGGATATCCGCCGTGCTCATTTCTATCTCCGGTATCGAGTATCCTCGCTAGGCTCCCCGCTTATAATGCGGCTCTCCTGCCCCTCGGTCTCGACCCGGGTGCACCATGTATCCGACTGTATAGCCCCCCACTCAGTTTGGATAAAAACAAGTCCGAAACCGTACAGCCACCCCACTCGGTTCGGAATAAAAAAATCAGAAAACATCAAACTCATGGTGGACGTCAACTCATCATATCGAGAAACATCAAGTAAAGAATAAGAATACTTGCATAAATCATTCTAATGATATATTATATATATACATATATAACAGTGTCCCATACCACTGATATATATCATCAGAAGTAAAACATCCAAAAATCCATAAGAATCAAATACAACATCTATAGTACTAATATTTGCAATACACAACAGGTAATAAAGAAAGACTATGAAATTAGATCATATAGGCATAATGATATCAATCCTACTTTGTCATGGCACTATTAATGATGTGTTGTATAGCATACACGTCTGTGCTCATGCAGCATGACAATAATTAGTATTTATGCAAGTGTTCTACAGGTGTAATAATCTATTCATATTAACACATATATATATATATATATATATATATATATATATTTACACACACGTGCATTATATAACAGAACGGTTCTACAGTGACATGGCAGTGCCAATGAGGTGTAGTGTAACATATATATACGTGCCTGTGCAACATAGTCCTCATTGGTAGTAGTGCAGTGTTCTATCAGAGTGTTCATATTACGGAAACGTATAACATTAATAATTATAACGTAACCAAGTAAAATAATTATAAGCATTATTTACGAGTCTAAAGGGAACTGGGTCATTATTCGACATACGAATGTCATAATCATCAATACGGTATAATTCCTTGATCAATTCCCTACATTATCACTATATTTAAATTATCTCTAGTACGGTATGGTCCTTCGTACCAGTTTACCCTACCATCCATAAACAATATACAAATGAGTATCATGCTAGATGCAAGTTGATTCTAATATCCATATCTTAAATAATTACTAAGACTGCTATATATCATATTTATAAGGTTGCGGGGGTGTTATACGCCATCCACCCGACTTCCCTCGTAGATGTAAATCAACTTACCAACTTGATGAGCTTGCTGAAATCCACTCTACGATGTCCACCACTCCGTCTCGGAAACATTCACGATCGTACGTATAATAATAGTTATAGCATACCGATGTAAATATCACACCGAACTCAAAACAATGAGATAGCCACCCATAGGTTAGAACGTAGAGCATACTTAACCCAAAAACGACAATACAATCATGTTGTTAACTTACAAACTTTAACGGTTCAGTTGCAGTTCAAAATACGAAAACCCGTATCGTAGTATCGGAAATTTGATAAAACCTTAACTATTTACTCGCAGATTTCTCTGTGTAGTTATTTAAACAAAACAAAGAATACAGAAACTTATAAAATACCAAACCTAAGTTACATAAGAAAATTCAACATCAAAATCCACTAAAAGTCCGGTGACCTCGGCCAAACAGGGATTCTCGCCGGGTCGGGTATGGAGATAGGGTCTCGGGCTCTAAGTGTAGTCTTCTAGTGATCTCATGATACTTATGGTGTTACTAGTTATTCTAGTGTTTATACCTATTGGTTCCAGATTCACTATTAGTATACTACATATCACAATTTTTTCCAGTTTATGATACTACACATACTAAACGTGCTAAGTGTGGATATTATGACTATGTAACATTTATACTAACCTAAGTTAACCCTTCGCTGTCTGTAACCGTAAAAACAGAATCGTATCACGAAGCATCTGTGTTGCATTTTAGAATTTTTAACCCCAAAACAGATATTAGCTTCCAGATTTTATATACTGACAATATAACATAAACTAGCAATACAATACATACTAATACATATCCAGAAAGCTACCTTGAAAAGTTCAACACTTATCTCCCCAACAAAACCGGCGAGATCGGAGTTTCTATACATGCTACCGGCCTAAATCCAAGGGAATTGGTTCGAATTTCTAGAGGATAATCTAGGTCTAGATTAAAAGATTAAGCCACAGCTTGATTATGTTAATTATCATCAAAACTTTAGCAAATTAAAAATAGAGCCTACACTTATCAAATACGATATTTCTGATATCCGATTTATAAAATAAAACAGTACTGAACTTAAGTTGTAGTGTTGAAATTATACCTACAGAAAGATCACTGAAAGGCTTCCTCTGAGATGCACAAGCTCAAATATCCTAACAAGAGGGTGGGGTCAGGGATCCTTAGTACTTAGTCACTCTCTTCTTTTTCTTTTCTTTTCTTTATTGTTCTAGGATTTCTTTTTCTTTTTATGTTAATAACTTGTTTCAAAAAGATATATGATCTGAACAAATTTAAAAGGATAAGGAGAAAGTGTGAAGGGTGTTAGTTATATATATGCCCTAGAGGTCATTGTTGTACATATGATGTATATTATAGTGGACGCTTGGATATATATAGAGAGGACTTTCTTGCTCGATATGATAGTATGCTATCTGGTTTCCTTTTATCTTAACATGTTAACAAATACTGTTTTGTGATCACGTGTCGATAAAACCCTTAGGATATATACTTGACTACTAAGACTATGATACATATCATATTAGTGGGGCCATGATAGTCTACGAGTACATCCCACAACTGTTCCTCGTCGAGGGTGTATCGAGACAGGGCATCGATACTCCAGAGTAAACTAGCGTATACACATCTTGACCCATATGATGGGCGATGGATGATCCCATATCCATTGGTATTGGACATCAAAGACGGTGTACGGGTGCTCAGTGGAGACTTGGTATACTGAACGGACTCGTCGATAACTCCTGTATGGTATTATACCTATCGTCAGATAGCAGTTCTCCGGTGACACTGGTACAGGTTAGTCTGTAGACCCGAGATCGTCATAGAGTATTGTGTGATTCCCAATGTTTTTTGATTTCCACCTTAACGCGTCCAAAAGGGCATGCAAAACGATAGCTTTTGGGTACAGCCCCGAATAACATGGAAGCAATGAGCGATAGGAGGGGTTTCGTCTCTCCCGGTATAGCGAGTTGATGTTGTCCTGTGTTTGATTGGCTATAACTGGAAGTCCCTGGCCAGGGCTGATATGGTGATTTAATGGTAAGTGTTATCAGTAGTTTCTCGACCCGTTATGAGCCTTACATCGACACGACTTATCGATTACTGAGGTCTAACGTTTACCACCTCTAGACTAGATATACAACATATCAGACGAAGAGACCAGACTGTACAGTAGTGTTTGTTGGATATATGTATGCCCTAGAGGCCATTATATGATAGTGGATGTATCTGTACATGTATATATATATTCAGTGTACATTCTTGCTCGACATGATAGTATGCTATCTGGTTCTTCTTTATCTGACATGTTAATTTGATCATGCTTTTATTCATTCATACATGCTGATAAAGCCCTGAGGATATCGGCTTGACTACTGTGATTATGATGGAGATCATACTAGTTGGACATCTGTAGTTTATAAGCATATCCTGGAATGTCCCTAGTCGTAGGTTTATCGAGACGGGGCATCGGTATACCAGAGTAGAATAGCTTATATGATACTAGACCCATACGATGGGCGATGAATGTTCCCATATTCATCGATGTTTGACATCGAGATCATATACGGGTGCTCAGTGGTGACTTGGTACCTTGGACGGACTCACAACAACTCCTATACGGAATTATATCTATCGTCGGATAGCAGTTCTCAAGTGACACTGGTGCAGGTTAGTCTGTAGACCCGAGATCGTCATATAGTCTTGTGTGCTCTCCCACTGTACTTTGATTACCACCATACCATGACTCTACTGAGTCGTGTAAGCAGGTGGCCGTTAGGTACAGTCCTGAGACACATGAAGGCGTTGAGCGATAGGAGGGGTTTCGTCTCTCCCGGTATTGGGAGTTGATGCTGTGCTGTGCTCGACTGGTTATATCAGTAAGTCCCTGGCCAGGGCTGTTGAGATGTACTGATAAGTGTTATCAGTAGTTTCTCGATCTGTTATAGACCATTCACCGGCACGACTTATTGAGTTATTGGGGTCGACATGACCATCCCTAGGCTCGATATGCAGCATATTTGACAAAGAGACCGGACTGTACGGTAGTGTTGCCGGTTGGCTCGACGGGAGTTGTAGCAGGTTCGCTTGTTTTCTTCTGATCGCTCAATACCCGGGTGGCCGTTACGTTTAGCTGACCGCTTGCGGCTTGGGGGTGCTTGATATGATCATCACCCACTACCGGCATATTGATGAGTCTTAGAGTCCACAAAGGAGTTACCTAGTCCAGGCGAAACGTTGTGGTGCGCGTATGCGATATGCGCATGGACCCGGTTAAAATGCGTGTATGAGATACTGTATATTAATCGGGCGGCTTGCTTTTTGTTGGGTCGTATGTGATATGGCCGGATTGATAAATCAAGTGTTGATTTATCATTTAACCATTAGTTTCTCACTAGAAATCCTTTCTCGTATTTTTGGATGTATGCATGCATGTATGCATTATTTCTTGATTCATGCACATATGGATGTGCATGCACACATACATACATACATCATCCTTCATGGTTGGAAAATAATGGCAATATAAGACTCACACCATGGTTTTATATATATGAATTATTATTGCATTTGTTTTAAAACAAAATGAAAAAGGAAAGGATAATTCATGGTTTGTTTCTACACTCTTCTTTGACCTAACCATGCTCACCTACTTTTAACCATGGATTAACTTTCCTTTCATGTTTTAACTCAAATTCAATAATATCTTTATCATTAAACCAAGGTTTGAGATGAGAAGTGGAAAATATATATACATATATTTTCTATTTTCTTTCATATGAGATGATCTTTTTTTACTCTTGTTAAAAAAAAAGGGCCATCATCTTCTTCCTCCTTCTTTTGCTCTCTAGACTTTTGTAGTGAGCAAAATACTCACCAACTTAGGATTTTGAAGTGGGAAAAGCCACCATAACATCATTCTACACAAGTCTTGCCAACTTTTTTAGAGTGTTAGCTTCATTTCTTTCTCTTGATCAAGTAAAGTTGCAAGCTTGGACAAAGGAGCTTCGGGTGGATCGTCGTGGACGTTAGAAGACCTCAAGCTAACCGTTTTCCAACTCTCAAGTGGCCAAGGAGTCTAGCATAGGGAGCTACAAAGGTTGTACTCTCAAAACCCTAGCCTTTGTTACTTGTGGTGTGGTTTAAAGTTATGAAACCCTAATTTTCTAGGATTGATTCTTTGTGTGTTCACTTAGCACTCTAAAAACTTAATTTTTGTGACATGTGATGCTTCCAAACCTTACATAGGGTGCTAGGTAAACCTAACATTGGTATCAGAGCCGACCTAGAACATTCGGCGACACTTTAGCGAAGTTAAAACTCCGATCGAACCGAAATACGGTTTTTTGGGACACTCTCTGGACATTTTTTAAAATCTTTCATTTTTCAGAATTAAAAATCCTTAAAAAATTCAGCAGGTAAATATAAGCACAACTGTAAAAAACGAGCCCATGAACAGTTACTTCCACCGCGGAACCGCGGCCGTACAGAGGCTATATTTTTTTATTTTTATACAGCAATGCTTATAATTGCTTGAATATATTTTTAGGTATTTTTAATCTGAGTCTAGTGTTGTATGTTCTGGAGATTGTTTTGGATTCTACGATTCGATTGGAATTTTAATTTCGTGTTTTTCCGGGTAATTTAGAAAGTATTAAAGTGTTCGAGCGAGTATCATTAACTCACTCTTTCACGGGGTTTAAATCTTTCGGAAATCTGTGCAAGTTTTTTTCTGGTGGACCCTCTAGAAGACAACAAACCTTAACTCGATTATGTGACCGTCTTGAACTGCCTTTTGAAACTTAGAGTTTGGGGCAGAACGGCGTGCCACATGTGAGGCGTTGGCTTGACCCTTCTACGGCTGGACCGCTACTACTGTGGCACATTCTGAAGTTTTTGAACTCCGCTCAAGTGTTGAGCTTTGGAAATTTTGGGTCTTTGATCATTCATTCGAAAAGTTTAATACTGTCTATTTATCTGGAATGTGATGCAATGTGTGGAATTCATATTACTGGACATGAAATACGAAGTATGTGATATTTCGCATTTACGATGTCTAAAGAGAATGTGGATTCTAGATATTGCAGTTTTACACTTTCTTTTCTGTGACCGTAAGTGTAGTATGTCGATATCGCCGGTTTCGTTGCTATACATCAACGACAATCGGGGTACGCATATTTACTTACGTTGATGATATATGATATTTTATGTTGCTGAGATATGATGTGCAGGATTGTCGCGATTGAATAGCCGGGGGGTTTATGTGAGATGAGAGTTTTATATTTTCATTCATATAAATTCAAATGTAATGTAATATTCTTTTATTTGGGGCACTTCCGGGTTGAGGTTGATGTCACCAGTTTTGTATATTATTTACTTTTCCGCACTAGGATAGACCCAAGGAGGGGAGCATGAGTGACCGGGTTCTAGGGTTCAGTGAGAGGCCATCTCGAGGAGTTGAGACCGGGTCTCTTAAACTCCAGGATTGGTAGGGTCGCTTGCCGCTCTCGTAGGGGTCTAGGGGTGTGGGCATGGCTATTCATCGCGACTGTGGAATCCGTATTTTCTATTGTTGGCTAAATACAAAATACGGACGTCCTAATATATCCCACATTATATATATATGTTTCTGCTGCCTATGTTTTGTGATATCTGAGACGAATGACATATTATATATGAGATATATAGTAGACGTTGCTTATTTTTTACACCTGCGCTAGTCCCGTCCCGGTATGCCGTTAGTTAAGTAACCTAACGGTGCATAACGGAACATTGCGGTGAATGCGGATGGCATATGCATACGTGTTATTTTCGTTTGTTTTCTATGATTGGCTTAAGGACTTAAATGATGGGACTACATTAATGTGATTATTGTAAAGAAAATAAACCTTAAAAGATGTTGTAGAATCGGATTTGAAAACCACTCGGGTTTTTTTATGAAAAAGCTACATTTCGAAACTACGGAGCTTAAGCCACTCCTTTTGAAAACCATTTGATTTTACAACGATATCAAGTTCAAAGCGTTAAAGATTTTCTTAAAAATCATCCGCAACCCTCTGTCATTTTAGGAAGTAGAGTACTTAGTATTCGTGCTACGTTTGTTGACTTTAGTTAAGGCGTAGTGTACGGTAGCTAAGTGATGTGTTCCTACACTGCATATGATGCAGATTAATTCGGACATTCATACGACTTTGTTGACCATAGTTAAGGGTCATATGGGTGGGTCTAATTAATCAAGAAATAACGGGTAGAACTTGACTGGTGCTTATGATTTGTTGACCATAGTTAAGGTCAAAAGTGCTAGGGGTAAAAACCACATCGGGAATTTCAATAGTTGAAATTTGCAATGAGATTGCATACCTTCTATGTGATGGTTGGATCCCGATCCCACTGTGGGCAATAGTTGCTCCTAGGAGAGTTTTACAGTTTACAATTAGCTAACTCATTAGATGTCTAGAAAGGTGTTAACGGGGCTACGCCTCTGGGAAAATGAGGTTTACTCTAATTAGGTCCGTGCGAAAGCACGGGGAACCTCCCTCAAGTACCGACACTGGCCTGGCTGAACAGTTAGCGAAGTTGTAGACAGTAATTAATCCTGGCTAGTTTTTCTTTTTAAGGTTTGAAAGAAAAACTCGATTAAAGCAGCGGGCAACATCGATTAGTCAAGATAATAACCAATCTGATCTATGCAAAAGCTTTCGCTGAGTGTATTCTATTCTCTCTCTTAATTGCAGATACCCATTGATTGATAGTGTACGAGCGTGTTCAAGTTCTAGTTTAAATACCGCAATCAAGACGGTTTCGCACGTAGCTAGCCGGTTGAGTACGGGTCGTCCGCAGGGAGATGGGAATCTTTTTCTATGTGTTTTTCGACGAGTTAAGTCCGGTTGTTCAAATTTTGTTTGTAGTTATCTAAGTGTTGAGTTGATATTTAAAGAGAGCATGTTAGGGTTAGGATTAGGTTAGTTTGAGTTAGGAGTCTCCACATCTTTCGTTGCCCTTCTTAATATCGTGTTACGGTAATTGGCAACAACGGGGATTAGCACGACTAGGAAGGACTTTGCGAGTATAAGCTAGGCTTTCCAACGCATAAGTCTTCCTTTTGGTGCTTGTCCGTCCGTTCTTGGCTCTTAGCCATAACCTCCGGTTAATCCAACCACAACCGGTCTCACTACGGAGTCACCGCTATCATGTAGGATAGGGTGCCGTAAGGAGCAGATTGTGGTTCGATTAACGGGAGTCGATTTAAGATGTTGGGCAAGGAAAGAGTGAGAGAGATTTCCTTCTCTCAAACTTCCCTTATCCTACCCTAACAAGAATGAACTACTCACACATCATAATACGAAAAAAATAAAACAACACAAAAGTGGAAGATAGAAAGAAGGAGATTAGAAGAATACGACTAACTGTTTGCGACCACACCTTGGCGAGGATCAAGCGTAAGTATCATTGTCGTATGTAAGGATAAAGAAAAAAAAGAAGAAAGAAATAATAAGGAAATAACAACAACTACTTAACAATTGAAATTACAACACATTACAACAAGTAAAAGAAAGAGACAAGCATGATATAAAATGGTCTTCTTTATTCATCACTCTTCACTCAAAAGCTCACTTACAAGTTTTAATGGAGAAGAGGTGAGAAGAGGAAGAAGAACATGTAAACTAAAACCTAGCAAAAGAACTGCAAGAATTGGACCCTTTCCTTCACAGAATTCTGGGGTATTTATAGGCTGGAAAATGAGAAACTAGGGCAAAAATACTGGCCCATATGAAATTACCAAACACCCCCTGAAAACCCTAATTGTCTGCCGCCAGAACTGCCGCGGAAGCGCGGCCAATACCCCCCTTTGGCCGCGCTTCCGCGGCCGTATAGAGGAATTGGGTCTAGGGCTTTTTTGTGGGACCCTGGTTTGCTGTGAGCTTCAATCTGGTATATGTGTTTTCTCATAATTTCTTCACGAATTTTCCAGAATTTCTGTTGAGGGAAAGGTGGTCTTTTTGTCAAGATTTTGTCATGATTGTCTCGAGCTCCGCGTAGATCTCTTGGATCTTGTGCCACCATTGAGCCTTGTGCATAGATTTGACATTTTGTCTTCCTACTGGTATCTGGTAACAAACGGATGAGGGACGGAGACCGTGTTTTATCTGTGGTCGGCAAGAACCCGGATTTTTTCGTCTTTTCCATGAATTTCTCCGTTTGAGAACCGGGAACCTGTATCCTGCAATTGACTAGCAAACACGGCTCAAGAGTATCTACCGACATGCAATGTGATAAAAATTGGGCGGTATGAAAATGCAAAAATCTGATATGAACAAATACCCCCAAACTTATCATTTGCTCGTCCCGAGCAAAGTCCATTTATTCACAAAAATTTCCTAACCTCACTTTCGCAGGGAACGCGATTGCACTGAGCATGTGCAACAAGCCGTTAAACCTCTAGGTGTCCCTAGTAAGAGGAGTGTTGTCTCCTGAGGGTTTTCAGCGGATACTACCCACAAAATCCGGCCAAGTTGGTTTTGTGAAATAACTAAGATTCAAACCCTAAAGTTTTGTTTTAGAAAATAACAATTCTATAATCCTAAGTCTAGACCATCGAACCTTTATTTTTCACACCTCGCATCTTATTTAACTACAGATTTTATATGTCTTTACGTGTAGTGCAAATAGTGTCGTTAAGTTCCCGAAAGGTCGATTTAAAGTCATCATGTCGCACAGTAAAGCCCAGATAACAATTTTAAAAGGATCACATAAGTTTTATAGAGAGTTAAGCATTTTTCAAGTTTCGTTTTCCAGTAAGGTTTCAACTTCAGAATTTCTATCTTCCTTAACAGGAAACTAAGTCGTATTTTTCACTCCACCTTTTTCTTGTTTTCATTTCATACACACCTCTGTGAACGTGCAATAGTCTTTATCATAGAATAAAACCTTCATATCTCTGTTTAAAAATTTTTTTAAAAGCCTGTCTTTTATCAAGATTATTCTCACACAAATAACCGTTAGGAATTTTAACTCGGAGAGAACACTTGCTTGACTTTGTTTTAAACTGGACTTTCTAGGCTTCTTAGCGAGCTTTGGGCCAATGCACCCAAACCAGTTGGTTTTAGGGCATTAGGTGTAAAAACACCCCAGCGGACTTAATTACTCAAGTTACCTAGGTCCAAAAAACAAAATACAGATTGGAGTGAAAATCAGATGATTTAATACGAACGGAGATATAACCGGCAGTTCAATTATTTTTTTTTTGGATAAAAGACGTGTTTAGTGGGTTTGGTGTGTAATCATTCCAATCAAGTTTCCGATGGGTTATTTTTCAGACTTAGCTCCAATTACGGCCTCAATAATATTCCTTCATATTCGCCTTACTTCATAAACTATTCTTGACATTACTTATTTCAGAACAAACCTATTTGATCCTCAGAAAATCATTTATCTGTTTAAAAGTTTAAACATGAAAGACTTGTCATCTAATTCCCAAAATCTTGCGACACGTGTAGTGTGATGTAAAGACGTATATCAGCTATAGTTAACTTCAAAGGAGAGTTATCTTTCAGGTCTTCAAAATCCAAACATAAGATCTAGTTATTCCTATTTTTTCAAACAAAAACCGTCGAAATGTTGAATCAGAGTTTATTTCACAAGCTAACTTGACAGAAAAGTTTTTATGTTTTTAGAAAATTTTCAAATTTTTATGGATTTTATGGATTTAATATGCAGATGCAAAATATACATATGAATGCGAAGGTAAGAAATGCGTACCGAGCGTACCCCCAAACTTAAACTGGACAGTGTCCTCACTGTCGTTGCATGAAGAGATCAGTTTGAAGGTTCAAAATTGTCGGTTAGCGATACACAATTTTTATTTGTTTTTTTTTTGTTTTTAAAGAAAAGAAAAAGAATATACACAAATATAAACAAAATGGTTTGTATATACCCCCAAACTTATTTGGAACAGTGTCCACTGTTCTTGGCTGGATAACCGAAGTTTGGAGGTAGGCAGAGGAAGATCATGCAAGGTAAACCGGCTCCTGTAAGAACAGGAGCTCCTCTGTTGGTTCGGCGCTAAGGTACGGTTTGCATCGGTGTCCATTTACCTTGAAGACTGAACCGTCCTTTGGATTTTCCAAATCCACAGCGCCCTGCGGATACACATTCCGCACAAAATACGGCCCTTTCCAGCGAGATCTGAGCTTTCCAGGATGGAAGTGAAGTCGGGTGTCGTAAAGAAGTACCTGCTGACCAGGTACGAAGGTTTTGCGCACAAGGTGTTTATCATGAAACACCTTCGTTCGATTCTTAACGACAACCGCGTTGTCGTAAGCCTCATCCCTAAGCTCGTTCAGTTCGTTCAGCTGCAGCTTCCGATGGCTGCCCGCGTCCTCCAGAGACAGATTCAGCTCCTTTATCGCCCAAAATGCGCGATGCTCGATTTCGACAGGAAGGTGGCAGGCTTTTCCGTACACAAGCCGATAGGGAGACATGCCAAGGTCGGTCTTATAAGCGGTTCTAAATGCCCAAAGGGCATCAGTGAGTTTCAGAGACCAATCCTTACGGTTCTTGGACACCGTCTTCTCCAGTATCTGCTTGATTTGCCGATTTGAAACTTCGGCCTGCCCGCAGGTTTGGGGGTGGTAGGGCGTAGAGAGCTTATGATTAATGGAGTATTTCCGCATCAAGGCCTCGAAAGTCCTATTGCAGAAATGACTTCCATTGTCGCTAATGATCGCTCGGGGGTGCCCAAACCGGGAGAAAATGTTTTCTTTAAGGAACCTAACGACAACCTTGTTGTCGTTAGTCCGGCTGGGCACAGCCTCGACCCATTTAGAGACGTAATCAACAGCTAGAAGGATGTACAAGTTCCCAAAAGAGCTGGGAAACGGCCCCATGAAGTCTATCCCCCAAACATCGAAAATCTCCACAACCAAGATCGGTTGGAGCGGCATCTCGTTCCTCCGGGATATCCGGCCCATGTGTTGGCACCGGGAGCAAGTCTTGCAATAATCGTGAGCGTCTTTGAAAAGTTGTGGCCAGTAGAAACCACATTGCAAGATCTTCTCAGCTGTCTTTCTGGGCCCAAAATGCCCGCCACACGCTTGATCGTGGCAAAAGGACAGCACACTCTTGAATTCCTCATCCGGGACACACCGACGAATAATCTGGTCGGGACAGTACTTGAACAAGTAGGGTTCATCCCAGTAAAAGTGTTTTACTTGGGATAGGAAGCGAAGTCTGTCCTGACGTGACCATTCGGTCGGTAGCAATCCCGTGGCCAAATAGTTTACAATATCTGCGAACCAGGGTTCGCAAGATAATGTCAAGAGCTGTTCATCCGGGAAAACGTCATTGATTGGAATTGGAACCGAAGGCGAAGAAGGAAGTCGTGAGAGATGGTCGGCAACCACGTTTTCACATCCTCGTTTGTCCTTAATGACAATGTCAAACTCTTGAAGCAAGAGGATCCAACGGATTAACCGAGATTTGGCATCTTTCTTCGCAAAAAGATGGCGCAGAGCAGAGTGGTCAGTGTAAACAATGACTGGAGAGCCGATGAGGTAGGGCCTGAACTTTTCTAAAGCAAATACAACCGCCAAGAATTCCTTCTCAGTTGTTGTATAATTGAGTTGGGCGTCGTTCAGGGTTCGGCTCGCGTAATAGATTACATGCGGCATCTTGTTGATGTGCTGTCCAAGGACAGCACCGATGGCAAAGTCGGATGCATCGCACATAATCTCGAATGGGTGCGTCCAGTCAGGGGAAGAAAGAACGGGAGCAGAAGTGAGTGAGCGTTTCAGTGACTCGAATGCAGTCACACAGCTCGAGTTGAAGTCGAAAGGCGTGTCCTTGGCCAGCAAAAGTGTCAAGGGTCTAGCAATCTTGCTAAAGTCCTTGATAAACCGTCTATAGAAACCGGCATGGCCAAGGAAGGCTCGGATATCTCTGACGCATCGGGGAGGAGGCAGATTGGATATGACCTCAATCTTAGCTTTGTCAACCTCTATGCCATTTTGCCAGATGATATGTCCTAAGACAATACCTTCACGCACCATGAAGTGGCATTTCTCCCAGTTCAAAGTGAGATTCTTGTCCTTACATCGGGTAAGGACAGCGTCAAGATGCAGCAAACACACGTCAAAGGAGTCGCCGAAAATGGAGAAGTCATCCATGAAAATCTCCAGAAATTTCTCCACCATGTCTGAGAAAATCCCCATCATACACCGCTGGAAGGTAGCGGGCGCATTGCATAACCCAAAGGGCATGCGTCGATATGCAAACGTGCCGAAAGGACAAGTGAAAGTGGTCTTGTCCTGGTCTTTTTCGGCGATGGGAATTTGATTATAGCCAGAGTAGCCATCAAGAAAACAATAGTACTCATGTCCGGCCAATCGTTCCAGCATCTGGTCAATGAAAGGTAGCGGAAAGTGGTCTTTCTGCGTTGCGGCGTTGAGTTTTCTGTAATCAATGCAAACTCGCCACCCGGTTTGGGTGCGAGTAGGGATTAACTCATTCGCCTCGTTGGTTATGACCGTGATGCCCGACTTCTTGGGGACAACGTGAATGGGGCTAACCCACTGGCTATCAGAGATAGGGTAAATGATACCACTATCTAGACATTTGACGATCTCCTTCTTCACAGCCTCCTTCATGACTGGATTAAGACGTCTTTGTGGATCCCGGGCTGGTTTGGCATCATCCATCAGATGAATGTGATGCTCAACGATCAGGGGACTAATCCCCTTGATGTCCGCCATGGACCAGCCAAAAGCTTGCCTGTTACTGTGCAAGACCGTGAGAAGGGCTTTCTCTTGCTCTGGAGCTAGAGAAGCCGAGATGATGACAGGGAGGGTCTCGTTCTCACCTAAGTAAGCATACTTAAGGTGAGACGGCAACGGCTTGAGTTCAAGCGTTGGAGGTGAAATGATGGAAGGTAAGACTGGTGCAAAGGTCTCGAACTCAAAGGACTCCAGCAAAGGTTCAAAATGAGTGTAGGCAACCGAGTCGGATGGTTCAGGTAACTCATCCGAAAAGTCGAAAGATTCAAACTCGGGTTGTGCGCGGCTAAGATCGTTCGTGAACGTGAAACACTCGTATTCGTTGTCGGACGCAGAAGCAACAGCAGGTTCGAAGAGAAACGCACTAGTGGCGTCAAGACTATCGTGTTCAAACAGAAACTCCTCGAATTCACACTCTTCTGGTGTGATCTCCTGGATCGAGCAGACATCCAGTATATGAGCATTAGGTTCGGCGGGCTGATTCCCCAACCTAAAAATGTTGAGTTCAATTGTCATATTTCCAAAAGAGAGGTTCATCGAACCATTGCGACAATTGATCACAGCATTTGAGGTTGCGAGAAATGGGCGACCGAGTATCACCGGAATTTGATTCCGGGGGTTAGCTACAGGCTGTGTATCTAAGACAATGAAGTCGACGGGGAATATGAAGTCCCCGACTTTGATTAACACATCCTCTAGCTCACCCCTAGGATGGGTGATCGATCGGTCGGCTATCTGGAGAGTGCAGTGTGTGGGTTTCAGCTCTCCGACGCCTAATTGCTCGTATACTGAATACGGAAGCAAGTTAACACTGGCACCAAGATCTAATAGTGCGCGATTGATGTTCTTATCCCCAATAGTAATTGAAATCGTAGGACAGCCAGGGTCCTTCCGTTTTTGTGGTAAAAATTGGGTAAGGGCATCACTCACAGCATTAGCCAAGAAAACTTTCTTGGGTACCTGAGACTTCCTCTTTTTCATGCAGAAGTCCTTTAAGATTTTCGCGTAAGACGGGACTTGTTGGACAGCATCTAAAAGAGGAATGTTAATGTTAACTTGCTTGAATAACTCCAAAATCTTCTCCATTTGTGGATTTTGTTTGTTAGACCTCAACCGGTTTGGAAATGGAACATTTTGAAAATTGGTAGAGTCTAATGCTGGAGGAGGAGATTTTGGAGTTGGAACGGATCCCAGAATAGGTGTTTTCGTGAAGTGAGAAGCGGGTCCGTTCAGAGCAGAAGAAGAAGAGGGAGAGCCTTGTGAATAACGGAGAATAGGCTCGGAAGACGAAGAAGAAGAAGGAGAAGAAGCAGAAGAAGAAGCGGCCGGGGTGTCATCGTTGATTTGCTTGCCAATGTTGTTTTGCAGCACCCTCCCTGATCTCAGTGTGGTCACGGCACTCACATTATGGTTTTGTTGTTCAAGAGCAACATGTGCATTATGTGGGTGGCCGGGATTTGGAAGTGGCTGGGACGGGAGCTTCCCCTTCTCTCGCTCGCTCAAGGCCGCGTTCAGCTGTGCAATCTGGGCCTCGATGGTCTTGATGCTCTGCCCGTGTGCGGCGGTGTGTTGCACTAAAGATTGGATCGAAGACTGGATGTTGGCGGTGGATTGAGTCGATTGTTTAACAAACGCCTCCAGACTTCGCTCGAGTGAGGAAACCTTATCAGTGTTTGACGGAACAAAATTGTTTGGTGGAAAAGAGTTGTTCGGTGCAAAGTTGTTCGTCTGGTTCTGGAAAGGTTGGGGTTGGAAGGGCTGCTGGTATTAGTGTTGAGTTTGTTGCTGCGCTTGTTGTTGCGGTGGAGGGCCCCTTTGGAAATTGTTTCCCTGGAATTGATTCTAATTCTGATTCCAGGTGAAATTGGGGTGGTTCCTCCAACCGGGATTATAGGTGGAAGAGTATGGATCATTCCTCGGTCTTTGCTGGAAGGCAGCATTAACCTGATCCTGTCCTTGCGGGGGTGGATTGTAAGGACACTCTTCGGTCAAGTGGGAAGGATCGGAACAACAAGCGCAGATGGTACGAAGGGGGAGAACAGGTGTGGGGGCAGGAGCAGAAAATTTGCTCTCTATCGCTTCAAGCTTTCGTGTTATTGCAGCCATTTCAGCTTTCATCGCAATAGAGACATCGAGTTGGTGGATTCTTACCCTAGACTGACCGGTAGAAGTGGAGGTAGAAGAAGAAGAAGTCGGTCTAGTGCTCTCCCACTGTAGCGTTTGCTCCGCAAGATCGTCAAAGAACTGCCACGCTTCCTCGTCAGATTTGGATAGGAAGTGGCCCTGACAGATGGTTTCCAGCAACTGCTTCGTTGCTGGGTTCAGTCCCTCGTATAAGGTTTGGCAGAGCTGCCATTTCTCTATACCGTGGTGAGGACACTGAACAAGAAGGTCTTTGTATCGGTCAAAGCACTTCCAGAAAGGTTCAGAAGGAAGCTGGGAGAATTGGTTGATCTCATTTCGAATTCTTACGGTCTTATGATTTAGGTAGAATTTTTTCAGAAACGCTTTAACAAACTCGTCCCAGCTGGTGATTGAGTGGGAAGCGGTGCTATACAGCCATTTTTCTGCGAGATCGCATAAAGTGAACGGAATGACCCGTAGACGTATAGCATCGTCCGACAGCTGGGTTGTTTTCATCATGGCACAGACGTTTTGAAATTTGTTAATGAAGATATAGGCATCTTCAGATTCAAGCCCATGAAAACGTGGAAGCATGTTGATGAAATGGGGCTTAATTTCAAAGTTGTCCCCATTGGCCGGAGGAAGAGAAAGGCAGGTTGGAAGTGCAGAACGGGTAGGATAGAAACGATCCTGGAGCGCGATTCGCTGCGGCGCTACAACAGGCGGAGGTGGTGGAAGATTGGTCTCCGTAGGAGGTGGAGCCAATCCAGGGGTGGTCAACGAGATGTTCGGATTAAATCCCGACATCGCGGAAGAAGAGGTTGGTGAAGGTGAAGGTGAAGGTGAAGATGTATGAACAGAATTCCGGTCAACGTCGGAGTTGGCCGGCAAAGGAAGAGGAGAAAGAGGAGTGGACGGAGTATCGACTTCGGAGTCGATCGCGTAGTCGGTCGTGACTAACGTAACGCGGACTAGACGGGCGCTAGTGTCCCGAGTCCAAGCGGACATACACTAAACGAGTTTAGTATAGTCAAAGCGGAGAAGGTGAGGGTAAGAAAACGTCAATGAAGAAAGGCGATGGGTGTTGGGTGAAAATGGATTTGGCGACAAAAGGGCAAGTTTTTATAAAAGTTTTTGATTTTTTCTTTTTTTTTTTTAAAAAAAGAGATTTACAGAAGTATGTACGGAAATACGGCTTAAGCAATCACAAACAAGATATGCACAATCACACCTAGATCTAGGGTAACCTAGGTCTACTAGACCTGCTCCTGAACTTGATTGTCGAAGTTAAACAATGTCGAGAAACGGGCTTAAAAATACACTGATCACGAGGCCAGGTAAGTGCAGAGATAAGGGGAGATTGTCCAACGCTTTCGCGAAGTTCCTTAATTAAATAACCCTTTCTCTTTCGGCGGTTGCGCCTTTAACACTTTCCTAGACACCCCGTAAACAATGCACGGTTAAGCGAGGTTCTAAACAAGGTTTATCTTCTCCTAATGAGCGCGAAGTCCTTAGGGCTGAAGTCTAGTATTTTTTAAATTTACAATGGACAATGCATATGCTTTAGTGATTTCCGGGGTCCTGGGAAGGGTGATGAAATCCCCACCCAATCTGAATTGGTTTCAAGCCCCTTAAGTCTGTATTAAAAGAATGCAAAACAGTAACAATATCAACAGCAAACAATTTTTATTTGCGGCGCAAAGAATCCTGCACAAGAACAGTTTATTGGAAGGGGGAGAAGAATTTGCGCAAAGAAGGCTGCAGAAAACACAATTTATTGGAGCTCAGAGGAGTGGGGAGAAGGAGAGAGACATACAGAGAGAAAATAGCACCCTGACCCCACCAAACGGCCGCGGTTCCGCGGCGATAAGGCCCTAATGCCGCGGTTCCGCGGCGGAAATGAGGAGTTGATGCACCATATTTCTTGTGTGGGCTCTGTTGGGTGTCTTCTGGTTTTCTGGATGTCCTGAATTTGAATTTACTCACTGAATATGCTCCAGATTCTTACAGTAGACCGTTTTCTTCGTTTTGATCCGTCGTGGTGTAGCCGCGAAATGTGGGTCTATCTTCCCACGTCTTTGGCACTGTACTTGAACTCCGTATTTTCAACGTCTTGGCCACTGAACTCGAACTTGTATTTTCCTTCACACTTGCACAAAAACTAATCAAAAATAACAAGATGGTTTTGTTTACAATGTATATTTTTTTTTTTCGGTTAGATTTATACTTACAAATTAACCCGAAATTTCACTTAGAAATAGACTACCGTCTCCCCGGCAACGGCGCCATTTGATTGATAGTGTACGAGCGCGTTCAAGTTCTCGTTTAAATACCGCAATCAAGACGGTTTCGCACGTAGCTAGCCGGTTGAGTACGGGTCGTCCGCAGGGAGATGGGAATCTTTTTCTATGTGTTTTTCGACGAGTTAAGTCCGGTTGTTCAGATTTTGTTTGTAGTTATCTAAGTGTTGAGTTGATATTTAAAGAGAGCATGTTAGGGTTAGGATTAGGTTAGTTTGAGTTAGGAGTCTCCACATCTTTCGTTGCCCTTCTTAATATCGTGTTACGGTAATCGGCAACAACGGGGATTAGCACGACTAGGAAGGACTTTGCGAGTATAAGCTAGGCTTTCCAACGCATAAGTCTTCCTTTTGGTGCTTGTCCGTCCGTTCTTGGCTCTTAGCCATAACCTCCGGTTAATCCAACCACAACCGGTCTCACTACGGAATCACCGCTATCATGTAGGATAGGGTGCCGTAAGGAGCGGATTGTTGTTCGATTAACGGGAGTCGATTTAAGATGTTGGGCAAGGAAAGAGTGAGAGAGATTTCCTTCTCTCAAACTTCCCTTATCCTACCCTAACAAGAATGAACTACTCACACATCATAATACGAAAAAAATAAAACAAGACAAAAGAGGAAGATAGAAAGAAGGAGATTAGAAGAATACGACTAACTGTTTGCGACCTCACCTTGGCGAGGATCAAGCGTAAGTATCATTGTCGTATGTAAGGATAAAGAAAAAAGAGAAGAAAGAAATAATAAGGAAATAACAACAACTACTTAACAATTGAAATTACAACACATTACAACAAGTAAAAGAAAGAGACAAGCATGATATAAAATGGTCTTCTTTATTCATCACTCTTCACTCAAAAGCTCACTTACAAGTTTTAATGGAGAAGAGGTGAGAAGAGGAAGAAGAACATGTAAACTAAAACCTAGCAAAAGAACTACAAGAATTGGACCCTTTCCTTCACAGAATTCTGGGGTATTTATAGGCTGGAAAATGAGAAACTAGGGCAAAAATACTGGCCCATATGAAATTACCAAACACCCCCTGAAAACCCTAATTGTCTGGCGCCAGAACGGCCGCGGAAGCGCGGCCAATACCCCCCTTTGGCCGCGCTTCCGCGGCCGTATAGAGGAATTAGGTCTAGGGCTTTTTTGTGGGACCCTGGTTTGCTGTGAGCTTCAATCTGGTATATGTGTTTTCTCATAATTTCTTCACGAATTTTCCAGAATTTCTGTTGAGGGAAATGTGGACTTTTTGTCAAGATTTTGTCATGATTGTCTCGAGCTCCGCGTAGATCTCTTGGATCTTATGCCACCATTGAGCCTTGTGCATAGATTTGACATTTTGTCTTCCTACTGGTATCTGGTAACAAACGGATGAGGGACGGAGACCGTGTTTTATCTGTGGTCGGCAAGAACCCGGATTTTTTCGTCTTTTCCATGAATTTCTCCGTTTGAGAACCGGGAACCTGTATCCTGCAATTGACTAGCAAACACGGCTCAAGAGTATCTAACGACATGCAATGTGATAAAAATTGGGCGGTATGAAAATGCAAAAATCTGATATGAACACCCATGACTGGACTCAAGCTTCTACTAGATAAAAACAAACTGAATGGGACCAATTATAAAGACTGGATGAGGAATCTAAACATTGCCTTGACATATGATAAGGTATCATATGTCCTCACGGCTCCAGCCCCGCCCGTCCCAGGCCCAAAATCCTCAGTTGCGGATATTGAAGTCCGCAAGAAATGGGACGCTGACTGTGCCACGGCCAAATGCCTCGCGCTTGCATCGATGGATACCACACATCAAAAGCAGCACGAGAATATGGACATTCACACCATATTGCTCCGTACAAAGGAGTTGTATGGAGAGCAATCCTGTGTATTACGATACGAAGCATCAAAGAAATTGTTTCAGATGCGAATGGCCCCTGGCACACCAGTAGGAGACCATGTTCTGAAGATGATAGCTCTTATAGAAGAGCTTGAGGACCTTGGATGGACGATGGACAATGAACAATATATGGATATTATTCTGCAGTCCCTCCCCTCCACCTTTGCTCAATTCATAGTGAACTTCAACATGCACAACATGGAGAAGGAACTCCCTGAACTCCTTAATATGTTAAGGAGTGCAGAGAGCACTATGAAATCAGTAAGAACTCCCGTTATGACTGTTGAACAGTCTTCCTCTTCTCGCGCAAAAGCTAAGGCCAAGGGAAAGAAAAAGAAGAAGCCCACCAATCCTAAGGGTGGAGTTAAAAAGGTGAAGGGAAAGGAAAAGTCCAAAGCTGGAGACTCGGGGAAAGGGGAATGTTTTCATTGTCACAAGACAGGACATTGGAAGCGCAACTGCACGGAGTACTTAAATCTCAAGAAGAAGCATGGGGATGCTTCTGCTTCAGGTGCATTTGTGACAGAAAACTGTTTTTCAATAAACTCTGCTTCCTGGGAATTGGATACCGGTTCAGGTTCTCACATTTGCAATTCTATGCAGGGGCTGAGAAATAGCAAGGTTTTGAAGACAAGTGACCATACTCTCCGCGTTGGAAATGGTTCCAATGTACATACAGTCGCAGTGGGAGAGTATCACTTGGGGTTGCCATCTGGGTGTATATTGGTTTTGAACCCATGTTATTTTGTACCAAGTATGCTATGTAATATAATATATGTTTCTTTGTTAGACAATGAAGGATATAACTTTATATTGCAGAACAATGTTATGAACATTCACCTGAATCAAATGTTGGTTGGGTATGGTACACTTAATAACGGGATATATGTCCTAAATCAACATACAGTTTTCAGTATACAAGACACTAATAAAAGAAAACTTTCAGAATTAAATGAAACTTTTCTTTGGCACTGTAGACTTGGTCATATTAACGAAACAAGACTAAACAAGTTACACAAAGATGGATATTTAAACCCTTTTGAATATAAATCTTATGCAACTTGCCAGTCTTGTATCAAGGGTAAAATGACCAAAACTCCGTTTACCGGACACGGAGAAAGAGCTACTGAGCTCCTAGGCCTCTTACATAGTGATGTATGCGGGCCAATGTCTACACAGGCTAGGGGCGGTTTTTCATATTTCATTATGTTCACTGACGATTTCTCAATATTCGGTCATGTATTTTTATTAAAACACAAGTCCGAAGCTTTCGAGAAATTCATTGAATATAAACAAGAAGTAGAAAAACAAACTGGCTTGAGTATCAAGATTCTCCGATCAGATCAAGGTGGTGAATACCTCAGTACAGAATTTGCAAACTTCCTAAAGGAGAATGGGATTCTCTCTCAGCTCACTCCTCCATACACACCACAGCACAACGGTGTGTCTGAACGACGAAATCGGACCTTATTAGATATGGTCCGTTCCATAATGAGTGATGCTGAGTTACCTGTGTCGTTTTGGGGACATGCATTAGAGACTGCATTGTTTCTACTGAATAGGGTCCTAACCAAAACCGTGTCTACCACGCCATATGAGATATGGCATGGGAAGAGACCATTTCTTAAGAGAATTAAGATTTGGGGTTGGCCGGCCAATGTTAAAAAGCAAAATCCGGACAAACTCGAGACACGGTCAGTCATGTGTAATTTTATGGGGTATCCAAAGAATTCTTATGGATATCTATTCTACCATAAAGAGGAACAAAAAGTGTTTGTTTCTCAGTATGCCACATTCTTGGAAAAAGAGTTTTTCACAGATAAAGATGATGGCAAGGTGGTGGATCTAGAAGAGGTTTAGAGACACAAACTACAAATGACGATTTGGTTGAACCGGCTGTTGCAATAGAAACTGAGGAACCTCGGCCACTACATAGGTCTGGTAGGACTTCTCGCCCACCGGAGAGGTACTACGGTTTCCTCGTTGATGGTGCGGAGAAGACTGCATCATGGATGATGATGATCCTACCAGTTTTCAACAAGCTATCACGAGTGGATACTCTGTGAAGTGGCTGGATGCCATGAGATCCGAAATGGAGTTTATGTACAACAACAAAGTATGGACTTTGGACGTTGTACCCCCTGGGGTAAAACCTGTAGGGTGCAAATGGATCTTTTAAAGAAAGATTGGTGTAGATGGGCAGGTAGTGACCTATAAGGCAAGACTTGTGGCGAAGGGTTTTCGTCAAAGCCCAGGTTTGGACTATGACGAGACTTTTTCGCCCGTATCCATGCTTAAATCCATTCGGATCCTACTTGCTATTGCTGCTCACTACGACTATGAAATCTGGCAGATGGACGTTAAAACAGCATTTCTAAATGGAAATTTAGAAGAATGCGTTTATATGGATCAGCCAGAGGGCTTCATTGACAGTGGGAGCAGCGGGAAAGCATGTAAATTGCTTAAATCCGTATATGGGTTAAAGCAGGCATCACGAAGTTGGAACATCTGTTTCGATGATGTCATTAAAGAGTTTGATTTCATCAAAAATCCAGATGAACCTTGTGTTTATAAGAAGGCTGTAGGGAGAGCTGTCACATTCCTTGTATTGTACGTGGACGACATTCTTCTGATAGGAAATGATATTCCTATGCTACAGTCGGTCAAATCTTTCTTATCACTAAGGTTCTCCATGAAGGACCTGAGTGATGCCACATACATTCTGGGCATAAGGATCTATAGGGATAGATCCAAGAGGTTATTGGGATTGTCCCAAACCAGGTACATCAACACCATCATAGAAAGGTTTAGTATAGAAGACTCCAAGCGGGGTGCCTTACCCGCTTGCCATGGGGTCACTCTCCCCAAGGACTCTTGCCCAAAGACCGATGAAGAGAGAGCTCGTATGAGCATTATACCCTATGCTTCGGCAGTAGGATCTATAATGTATGCGATGTTATGTACACGCCCAGATGTAGCTTATGCACTTAGTGTTGTAAGCAGGTATCAATCCAACCCAGGGGAGAACCACTGGACAGCTGTGAAGAACATTCTTAAGTACTTACGAAGGACTAAAGAATTGTTCATGGTGATGGTAATGGAGATCTCCAAATGGAGGCCTTTACCGATTCGAGCTTCCAGAGCGATAAGGACGACAGCAAATCTATCTCTGGGTTTGTATTTATCCTCAATGGAGGGGCAGTAAGTTGGAAGAGTTCCAAACAGGATACCATTGCAGACTCTACGATAGAAGCTGAGTACATTGCTGCAAATGATGCCGCCAAAGAAGCCGTCTGGATGAAGAAGTTCGTCTCGGAGCTAGGAGTAGTTCCAACCATTATTGATCCAATACCATTGTATTAAGATAATAATGGGGCTATGGCGTTAGCCAAGGAGCCCAGGTCCCATCAGCGGTCCAGACACATCCTGAGGCGCTTTCATTTGATCCGGGAGATTGTAGATTGCCGCGAGATCGAGATTAGGAGTGTAGACACAAAGAATAACACCGCGGATCCATTCACCAAGGCCCTCCCTCAGCCGCAGCATGAGCGACTTTTTGAGATGTTGGGTATGAGATACGCCAATAACTGTCCTTAGTGCAAGTGGAAGATTGTTGGATATATGTATGCCCTAGAGGCCATTAAATGATAGTGGATGTATCTGTAATGTATATATATATTCAGTGTACATTCTTGCTCGACATGATAGTATGCTATCTGGTTCTTCTTTATCTGACATGTTAATTTGATCATGCTTTTATTCATTCATACATGCTGATAAAGCCCTGAGGATATCGGCTTGACTACTGTGATTATGATGGAGATCATACTAGTAGGACATCTGTAGTTTATAAGCATATCCTGGAATGTCCCTAGTCGTAGATATATCGAGACGGGGCATCGGTATACCAGAGTAGACTAGCGTATATGATACTAGACCCATACGATGGGCGATGAATGTTCCCACATTCATCGATGTTTGACATCGAGATCATATACGGGTGCTCAGTGGTAACTGGGTACACTGGACGGACTCATCGAGAACTCCTATATGGAATTATATCTATTGTCGGATAGCAGTTCTCAGGTGACACTGGTGCAGGTTAGTCTGTAGACCCGAGATCGTCATAGAGTCTTGTGTGCTCTCCCACTGTACTTTGATTACCACCCTACCATGGCTTTACTGAGTCGTGCAAGCAGGTGGTCGTTGGGTATAGTCCTGAGACACACGAAGACGATGAGCGATAGGAGGGGTTTCGACTCTCCCGGTATTGGGAGTTGATGCTGTGCTGTGTTTGACTGGTTATATCAGTAAGCCCCTGGCCAGGGTTGCTGAGATTTACTGTTAAGTGTTATCAGTAGTTTTTCGATCTGTTATAGACCATTCACCAGCACGACTTATTGAGTTATTGGGGTCGACGTTACCATCCCTAGGCTCGATATGCAGCATATTTGATGAAGAGACCGGACTGTACGGTAGTGTTGCCGGTTGGCTCGACGGGAGTTGTAGCAGGTTCGCTTGTTTTCTTCTTATCGCTCAATACCGGGTGGCCGTTACGTTTAGTTGACCGCTTACGGCTTGGGGGTGCTTGATATGATCATCACCTAATGTCGGCGTATTGACGAGTCTTAGAGTCCTACAAAGGAGTTACCTAGTCCAGGAAAAACGTTGTGGTGCGCGTATGCGATATGCGCATGGACCCGGTTAAAATGCGCGTATGTGATACTGTATATTAATCGGACGGCTTGCTTTTGGTTGGGTCGTATGTGATATGGACGGATTGATAAATCAAGTGTTGATTTATCATTTAACTATTAGTTTCTCACTAGAAATCCTTTCTTGTATTTTTGGATGTATGCATGCATGTATGCATTCTTTCTTGATTCATGCACATATGGATGTGCATGCACACATACATACATACATCATCCTTCATAGTTGTATATACATAGAAAATGGTGGCAATATAAGACTCACACCATGGTTTTATATATATGAATTATTGTTGCATTTGTTTTAAAATAAAATGAAAAAGGAAAGGATAATTCATGGTTTGTTTCTACACTATTCTTTGACCTAACCATGCTCACCTACTTTTAACCATGGATTAACTTTTCTTTTATGTTTGAACTCAAATTCAATAATATCTTTATCATTGAACTATGGTTTGAGATGAGAAATGGAAAATATATATACATATATTTTCTATTTTCTTTCATATGAGATGATCTTTTTTTACTCTAGTTAAAAAAAAGGCCATCATCTTCTTCTTCCTTCTTCTTTTGCTCTCTAGACTTTTGTAGTGAGCAAAATACTCACCAAGTTAGGATTTTGAAGTGAGAAAAGACACCACAACATCATTGTACACAAGTCTTGCCAACTTGTTTAGAGTGTTATCTTCATTTCTTTCTCTTGATCAAGTGAAGTTGCAAGCTTGGACAAAGGAGCTTCGGGTGGATCGTCGTGGACGTTAGAAGACCTTAAGCTAACCGTTTTCCAACTCTCAAGTGGCCAAGGAGTCTCGCATAGGGAGCTACAAAGGTTGTACTCTCAAAACCCTAGCCTTTGTTACTTATAGTGTGGTTTAAAGTTATGAAACCCTAATTTTCTAGGATTGATTCTTTGTGTGTTCACTTAGCACTCTAAAAACTTAATCTTTGTGACAAGTGATGCTTCCAAACCTTACATAGGGTGCTAGGTAAACCTAACAGTGTTTACTGATTGGATTCACATGAGAATGTATAGGCTTGCTTGTCGATCTTTTGATTTCTCAATACAGGGGTGGCAGTTACGTTTAGCTGACAGCTTGCAGCTTGTGGGTGTTTGATATGATCATCACCTACTATCGGCGTATTGAAAATTCTTTAGAGTCCTACACAGAGGTTTCTTGGCTCAGGCAAAACGGAGTAGTAGCATATATGTGATATGTGCGGGACCGAGAATAATAAAATATGAGATACCGTATTCTATTCTCACGATATGAGATATCGGCCGGGTATATGTGATATAGCCGGGTCATTGGATCAAGTGTTGATTCGATGAATTGGTACATGTTATATTAGTCGGTTATATGCAATATAGCCGGATTGTCGGATCAAGAGTTGGTTCGATAATTTATTGTATAATTATATATGTGATAAATTACATTACGTTAACTAATATAAGCTCGCTTTATTGATTCATTTTCTCACCGGATAATACATTGATGTATATGTGATATATGTTAATTGTATTATTTTCTTTTGTTACAAAATATATTGCATATGTGATATATAATATTGTAATAAGTTAGGGTTACAAATGGAACATGGTTGTTAAGTTTAATAAAAGTTAGGGTTTGGATTTGGGTTAGCTTTTGGGCTAGATTTTTCATGAAGCTTCATGAAGCTTTCCTTTTGTCATTTTGCTTTGATATTTTGTGTAGATATTTGTTAACCCAACCCAAACCCTTAACTCAAGTTTATTCTCTACATGAGTTAAAGTCTTCATTTTTATTAACTCATGGTTGTAATTGTAACCACAACAACAATTCATTATTCATCACAAAAAGCTTTCTTCTTCTTCTTCCTCTTTGAAAAAGCTTTCTAGCTTTTTGTGTTGTGATGATTTAAGGTAAGAAATTGAAAACAAAAGAGAGCAAAATTCTTACTTCATCATCCTCATATATTCTAGCCACTTAGATTAGGGTGTTCACTTCATTAATACTTGATTAAAGAAGTGAGAGCTTGAGTTTGAGATTCTTCAAGGTAGATCATCTTCGGAAAGGAAGACTTCTAGCAAGCATGGATCATTCAACTTATGGAACCTCTCTAGAGTCCGAAAGTTCATCGATCGCGTCAAAGGGACTACTACTCAGAGCTTATGAAGCGAACGAACGGACTACAAAGGTTGTAATCCCTCTCTCTTAGATGTAAAGTTAAGATCTTGGTTAAGGTTTGTTTAGCACCCTAAAAATTTTAAAGTAGCATGATTGATTCTTACCAAAACCTTCATAAGGTGCTATGCTAACCCAACAGTGGTATCAGAGTAAAACTAGAGCATTTTGTATTATCTAGACGAAGTTAAAAGTCCGATAGAACCCCGAAACTTCGAAACGACCCCTTTTTCTGGAAATTTTTTCAAAAGTTGATATTTTTCATATTAAAAATACTTAGAAAATCATGCAGGGAATTTTATGGACCTACCTGAAGAACGAGTCCCTAACTCGGTACAGTGACCGCGTAACCGCGGCCAAAACCTGGTTTTGGCGGCGGTTCCGCGGCGCCACTGTGGAGGCTTGGGACGGGCGCTTCAGCGACGATCCGTAGGTGAAAGGGCATCATTCTGGGAATCTTTTATTTTTTGCTTAAGTGTTGAGCTCACTGGGGTATTTTGGGAATTTGTTGAATCGATCGAATTGTGTAACTTCGCCTAGATATCTGTGTTGAGATACAATATGTTGAATTCATTTAGTTAGGCATGAAATCCTTAATATGTGATATTTCTGGTTTACGATGACTAAAGTGATTATGGATTCCAAATATTGTAGTTTTACATTTTCTTTTTTGTGACCGTAAGTGTAATATGTGGTATATCGTCGTTTTTGTCGCTATAGATCAACGGCAATTGTGATAGGTATATTTACTTACGTTGATGACCTGTGTTGTTATGTGTTACCGTGATATGTTATATTGGATCGTCGTGTTTTGATTAGCCTGGGGTTTTATGTGAGATGAAAGTTTCCTTTTTTATTCATGTAAAATTCATTTGTATGTAATATTCTTTTATTGGGGCACTTCAGGGTTGAGGATGATGTCACCATTATATATTATTTACTTTTCCACATTTGGATAGACCCGAGGAGGGGAGCATAAGTAACCGGGTTCTAGGGTCCAGTGGGAGGCCATCTCGAGGAGTCGAGACCGGGTCTCTTAACCCTAGAATTGGCAGTGTTGCTTGCCGCTCTCGTATGGGTCTTGGGATATGGGTTTGGCTATTCATCGCGACCTTGGAATCCGTGTTTTATACAGGCTCGAAATAAAACATGGACGTCCTAGTATATCCAATATTTCATATGTTATCTTCTACTGCAATGTTCTGTGATGAGATCATATTACTGCTTGAGACGAATGCTTATACTATATATATATATATATATATATATATATATATATATATATGATATATAAATATTATTGCTTTCGTTTCTTCTGTGATAGTTAGGAAGCATAATTGATGGGATTTATTAATGAGATTAATTAAAAAAAAGAAACCTAAAAGATGTTGTAGAATAAAATTTTCAGAAAAGGGTAGCTACAGTTTTTTCTTTGCATAGTGGTATATATGATATACCCTGCACCTTATTCGATGAGGAAAGAGCCGAGATCCCTTCACCAGGAGTGTCCTCTTTAGCAAAACTGGCAGTTGCTACATACTCACGGTTTAGTTTTTGATTGCTTCTATAATTCTTACTTTGCACAGCGGTATTTATGAAATATCCCGCACCTTATTCGATGAGGAAAGAGCCGAGATCCCTTCACCGGGAGTGACCTCTTTAGCGAAACTTGAAAAGCCTAAAAAAAAATCCATTTTCAAAATCATTTGTTTCTACAACGTTATCAAGTTCATTAAGCTCATGGTTTTCAAAAAAACCTGCGTAGCCCTCCGACATTTCAGATAAGTAATATTTAGTATTTGTACTGCATTTGTTGGCTTTCGTCAAGGCGTAGTGTGCGGTAGCTATTAACTGCTTATCTGCAGCATATGATGCGATTGGGTTAGGGTAATCGTACGGCTTTGTTGGCTTTCGTCAAAGGTCGTGTTGGTGGGTTTAATTTAATCAAGAAATGTACGGGTCGAACTTGACTAGCGGACTATGGTTTGTTGGCATTCGTTAAGGTCATAGCACGTTAGGGGTAAAAGATATTATCGGGAATTTCAAGTGTTGAAAATTGCAATGAGATTGCATACCTTCTATGAAATAGTTGGATCCCGGTACCCACTGCGAGTAAGAGTTACTCCTGGGAGTGTTTTAGACATGACAATTAACCGATCAAGTAGGTGTCTAGAAAGATGTTAACGGGGTTATGCCTCTGGGAAAACGGGTTTATTTTAATTAGGTCCGTGCGAAAGCACGGGGAACCTCCCTCAAAGTACCAACACTGATCTGGCTGAAAGATTGGCGAACTTGAAGGGTATAATTAATCCCGGCTAATCTTTCCTTTTAGGGTTTGAAGGAATATTTGATTAAAACAGTGGGAGCCATCTTGATTAGATAAGATAATAACCAACCTAATCTTGCAAGAGCGCACGCTAAAGTGTTTTCTTCTCTTTCTCTCCAGGTAGCGACCATGTCAGGCCTTAATCAAGATAATAATATGGATGTATTGACCGAACCCGTTTGTTATACTGAGCAGGGGAACGTTGGATCAGTTCTTTCTTATAATTGTTATAAGACTGAACAGAAAATAGGGGAATACCAGAATTCACACGCCGACCAAACGAAGAATAAACATGTTGATGTATCTTCTTCAGATGTGTTAGTTACCAAGAACTGTTTCTCAGTTCACTCTACGTCCTGAGCATTAAATAACGGATCAGGATCCTACATATGCAATATATTGCATGGGCTAAAGAAAGGTAGAGAACTGGGAATGGGTGATCATTCCGTAAGGGTAGGGAATGGTGCAAATGTAGCAGCTAAAGCAGTTGGCGAATATCACCTTGTATTACCAAGTGGTAAAACATTGATTCTGAACGAATGCTATTTTATACCGAACATGATATGCAACATTATGTCAGTTTCTTTATTAAGTAAAGAAGGATATAATTTTGTAATATAGGATAATATTATGAACATCTTCCTAAATCAAAAGTTGATTGAATCAGGCTCATTACATAATGGCATATACGTTCTAAATCAAAACACAGTTCTTAATATACAGAACACACACAAGAGGAAAAGTTCAGAAATGAACGAATCCTTCCTGAATCATTGTACACTTGGTTATATCAATGCGACACGACTTGCTAAGTTATATAAGGATGGATATTTGAATCCGTTCGAATTTTCATCTTATGAAACTTGCCATTCATGTCTCAAAGGCAAAATGACCAAAACTCCGTTTAGTGGACACGGAGAAAGAGTTACAGAACTCTTGGGACTGATACATAGTGATGTATGCGGTCCCATGTCTATACATGCCAGGAATGGTTCTTCATATTTCATTACGTTCACTGACGATCTATCAAGATACGGACATGTGTTCCTGATGAAAAACAAGTCTGAAGCTTTGAGAAATTCAGAGAATATAAGAACGAAGTAGAGAATCAAACGGGTAAAAGTATTAAAATCCTTCGATCTGATCGAGGAGGAGAATACTTAAGCAATGAGTTCCTCGATTATCTAAAAGAGAATGTGATTCTCTCTCAGCTTACTCCTCCCTATACACCCCAGCACAACGGTGTATCGGAGCGGAGGAATCGCACCCTATTAGATATGGTGTGCTCTATGATGAGCAATGCTGAGTTGCCTATTTCCTTCTGGGGTTATGCGCTTGAGATAGCCATACACCTTTTTAATATGGTTCCTACCAAATCAGTGCCTACCACTCCATATGAGATATGAAAGGGGAAGAGACCAACTCTTAAGTATGTTAAGATATGGGGATGTCTAGCCTATGTCAAAAGGCACAATCCGGACAAACTCGAGGCAAGGTCTGTCCTGTGCAAGTTTGTAAGATATCCCAAGAACTCACAAGAAAATATCTTCTACTACACTGAGGAACAAAAGGTGTTTATTTCTCGACATGCCGCCTTTTTAGAAAAGGAATTTCTTAGAAAGGAAATTAGTTGTGTGGAGGTAGAAACTGGAGGAAGTTCCAGCAACACAAACTACGACAGAAGATTTGGTGGAACTAGAGGATTCAGTAGTCCCCGACGAACCCTAGCCTCTCCGCCGATCTAGCAGGGTTCCTCATCCACCTGAGAGATACTACGGTTTTCTCATTGACGGTGGAAGTGAAAATTGCATCATGGAAGATTATGACCCGACTAGTTTCGAGCAGGCCATCACGAGTGGTGACTCTGTGAAATGGCTGGATGCAATGCGATCTGAGATGGAATCCGTGTACACCAACAAAGTATGGACATTGGAAATTGCTCCTGATGGGGTAAAACCTATTGGGAGCAAATGGATCTTTAAGAAGAAACTTGGTGTAGATGGAAAAGTTGAGACTTTCAAAGCTAGACTTGTTGCAGAGGGTTTTCGTCCACGACCAGGTGTGGATTATGACGAAACCTTTTCTCCAGTGGCTATGCTTAAGTCCATCCGGATCCTACTTGCCATTGCTGCATACCATGACTACGAAATCTGAAAAATGGATGTTAAGACCGCCTTTCTAAATGGTGATTTAGAAGAGTGCGTGCACATGACTCAGCCAAAAGGCTTCGTAGACAGTGGGAGCAGCGGAAAGGTGTGCAAGCTGCTTAAATCTATCTACGCGTTAAAGCAAGCATCGCGGAGTTAGAACATCTATTTTGATATTGTAGTCAAGAGTTTGACTTCATCAAAAACATAGATGAACCTTATATATAGAAGAAGGTGGCAGAGAGTAAGATTGTCTTCCTTGTATTATACGTGGATGACATACTCTTGATAGGAAATGATTTTCCTATGCTGCACTCGGTCAAGCTCTTCTTATCACAAAGATTCTCAATGAAAGATCTAGGTGATGCCTCTTACATTTTGGGAATTAAGATCTATAGAGATAGATCTAGACAGATATTGGGATTGTCCCAATACAGGTACATTGATACCATACTAAAGAGGTTTAGTATGCAAGAATCCAAGCGTGGAAACCAACCCACGATCTCTGGACTCACTCTCTCTAAAGAGATGTCTCCCAAGACTGATTTGAAAAGAGCTCGCATGCAAAGGATACCTTATGCTTCGGCAGTAGGCTCTATCATGTACGCGGCGCTATGTACCAGACCAGATATGGCATACTCACTAAGTGTAGTGAGTAGGTATCAAGCAGATCCTGGAGAGATTCACTGGACATCTGTGAAGAACATTCTCAAGTACTTGAGAAGGACTAAAAAGATGTTCTTGGTGTATGGTAACGGAGAACTCCAGGTGGAGTCCTTTACCGATTCGAGCTTCCAGAGTGATAAGGACGACCCTAAGTCGCACTCGAGATTTGTCTTTACCCTAAATGTAGGGGCGGTTTGTTGGAAGAGTTCCAAACAGGAAATCGTGGCAGACTCGATGAAGGAGGCTGAATACATCACTGCCAACGATGCTGCCAAAGAGCCTGTCTGGATAAAGAAGTTCATCACTGAACTTGGTGTGGTTCCGTCTTTTGAGCATCCAATACCTCTGTATTGTGATAACAATAGAGCTGTGTCTTTGGCCAAGTAACCCAGGTCCCATCAGAAGTCTAGACATATTCTGAGGCGGTATCACCGGATCCGGGAGATAATTGATTTCCGTGAGATCGAGGTCAGGAGAGTTGGTACAAAGGACAACACTGCGGATCCACTCACAAAGGCCATTCCTCAGATACAATTTGAGAACCTCTTTGGGATGTTGGGTATGGGATACTACAACAGCTGGCCTTAGTGCAAGTGGGAGATTGTTAGTTATATATATGCCCTAGAGGCTATTGTTGTACATATGATGTATATTATAGTGGATGCTTGGATATATATAGAGAGGACTTTCTTGCCCGTTATAATAGTATGCTATCTGGTTTCATTTTATCTTAACATGTTAACAAATACTGTTTTGTGATCACGTGTTGATAAAGCCCTTAGGATATGTACTCGACTACTAGGACTATTGTTAACTACTTGCTAGTTTCGCTATTGTTAGTTATATGTATGCCTTAGAGGCCATTACTATACATAGGATGTATATTGTAGTGGGTGCTTGGACATATATAGGGAGGACTTTCTTGCTGGACATGATAGTATGCTATCTGGTTGCACTTTACCTTAACGTGTACACTGATTGTCTCTCTGTTACATGTTGGTAAAGCCCTTAGGATATGTACTTGACTACATGGACTATGATGCGGATCATACTAGTGGGGACATGGTAGTCCATAAGTACATCCTTCAAGGTCCCTAGTCGTGGGTGTATCGAGACGGGGCATCGATATACCAGAGTAGACTAGCGTATACCTTCTCGACCCATACAGATGGGCGATGGATGATCCCATATCCATTGGTGTTTGACATCAGAGATGATATACGGGTGCTCAGTGGAGACTGGGTACACTGGACGGACTCGCCGAGAACTCCCAGATGGTATTATACCTTACGTCAGATAGCAGTTCTCTGGTGACACTGGTACAGGTTAGTCTGTTGACCTGAGATCGTCATAGAGTCTTGTGTGGTTCCCACTGTGCTTTGATTTCCATCTTACCACGTCCAAGAGGGCGTGCAAAACGGTGGTTTTTGGGTACAGTCCCGAATCACATGGAGGCAATGAGCGATAGGAGGGGATTCGTCTCTCCCGGTATAGGGAGTTGATGTTGCGCTGTGTTCGATTGACTATAACCGGAAATCCCTGGCCAGGGTTGCTGAGATTTACTGGTAAGTGTTACCTGTAGTTTCTCGAACTGATTATAGACCTCATATTGACACGACTTATCGAGCTATTAGGGTCTGACGTTTACCACCCCTAGGCGAGATATGCGATATATCAGACGATCAGACCGGACTGTACGGTAAGTGTTACTGGTTGGATTCACAGGAGTGTGAGCGGGCTTGCTCGTCGATCTTCTCATCGCTCAATACCCGGGTGGCCGTTACGTTTAGCAGACCGCTTGCGGCTTGTGGGTGTTTGATATGATCATCACCTACTGCCGGCATTTTGACGAGTCTTTAGAGTCCTACACAGAGGTTTCCTGGCTCAAGCGAAACGAAATAGGAGCGCATATGAGATATGTGCGGGACCGAGAATAATGCGTGTATGTGATACCGTATTTCATTCTCGCGATGAATGTATCAATTGGTTATATGCGATATAACCTAGATATCGAATCAAGGATTGATTCGATAAGCCGATACATAGTATACTAGTCGGTTATATGCGATGTGACCGGATCGTTAAATCAAGTGTTGATTTAATGATTTAATGTATAATTATATATTTGATATATTGCTTTGCATTAAGTAGTATTGGTTCATTCTAAATGGATTTTCTCACTTGATGCACATTGTATATGTGATATATTTTTTGTGCACTTGTTTGTATCATGTTTAATGATACTTGCTCACTTGGGTTTGTGTAAAGATTAAACTATGGTTATATGAATGGTTAGGGTTTTGATTATTTACTTAGTTATTTATTTATTTATTCATTTTGGATATTATTAAGAATGGTGGCTTATTTTATTTCTATGTTGAAGCTTCTTGAAGCTTTGACAAAGTCCACCATTCTTATCTCATCCTTAAACCTAACCATTCCAACTAACCTTAGTTTAATCTCTACACTTGACCATGGTTAGTATATGATAAGTATTCATATTAGTTTCATTTTTAAAATAAAAACTTATCATATTATCTTCTTCTTCTTCATCATCTTCTACTTGAAGAAACCTTAACTTCATCAATGGTGATTGATGAAAAAGAGTGAGAAATCCAAATCTAAAGTGAATCCACTTCCTATTTCTTCATCCTCTACCTCTTGCCAAGTAGTATAGGGTGTTTCCTTCACAAGTTTTCATGGCTTGGTGAAGGTGGAGCTTGATCCAGTGATGCCTCGACGTAGATCATCTTCGGCATCGTCGTCGATGACCTAGCCCGCTTTTTCTCCGATGAAGCCGATGCAATAGTCATGGATTCGATTTGGACAGCGAGGAGACATCATCACGGAGCTGTGGAGGTGGAGCACCGGATCTAAAAAGGTTGTATTTCCGTTTAACTCTTAGTTAAGTTGTTAACTACTTGCTAGTTTCGCCTAGACTTCTAGTTAACGATCCGTATTAGGGTTTCACGGCAGCCGTAAAATTTGAAATTGGCATGGTTGATGCCTTGTGAGACCTCATTAAAGTTCCTAGGAACCCTACAGTGGTATCAGAGCCTAACTGGAGCCTTAGGCGAAGCGTAGACGGAATTAGAAACCCGAACGAACCCGAAACCCTAATCCCATTTTGCACTCTGTACATTTTTTAAAACAGTGAGATTTTCAATATTAAAAATATGCAGAAAATTCAGCAGGTATTTCTAAGAGTTACTGTAAAATTCGATGACCCAATTCCATTTATCCGCCGCGGTTCCGCGGCACAAGCATGGCTTGTGCGGCGGTTCCGCGGCCGTATGGTCTCTTTGCCCAATTTGTTTTGCACAGTAACTCCTATTCTGTTGTTCTGGTTTTCCTGCGAATTTTTAATATTTATTGAAGAGTTGAATTTTCTGGGTTGTATTGGGGATTCGGAGATTCGATCGGACTGTCTAATTTTGTCTATGTGGCTTCCGGATAATTTTTGAATATGTTAAAAAGTTCGACCGGATATAAATACCCACCTTTTCCCCTGCCGGAAAATTTCCAAGTGTTGGATTTTTCTGTGGTTTAAAGACGTTCTAGGTAGTGCAAGTAACGCGATGGACCCTCTAGAAGACAACAAACCTTAACTCGATTATGTGACCGTCTTGAACTGCCCTTTGAACCTTAGGGTTTGGGGCAGTACGGCGTGCCACATGTGAGGCGTTAGCTTGACCCTTCTACGGCTGGACCATTGGTACTGAGGCACGAATTGAATGTTTTTAGACTTATTTCATGTGTTGATCTGTTTCGGGAAAACTTGGGTGTTTGAATGTTCGATCGGAAAGTTTATCATTTTCTATTTATCTGGAATGTGATACAATAATTGGAATTCACAATATGTTATGAGATAACTGAATGAAAGTTATAAACATAGCAGTTTAGTCTCACTTGATCGGTTGCCACGGAATTTTGATGCGATCAAAAGTCCGTCGCAATCACGTAGCGTACGCGGATACTCGCCAGGTAAACTTAATAGACAGCCTCACTCCATAGCCACGACCAAGTGACTGTAGGAGAACCCCGTCGCCGAAAGCATCCGTTTGGGTGCTCGCGGCAGCGGTGTTCCGCCTTGGTGCACTTCGTCGACGGTATCAGGGGTGCGGCCGTCTACTGAAGTTTGTGACGAGCATTCGATCAGGATGTCGGGAATCCTGTTGAATTGCCCGACTTGATATTGAAAAGTGTTTTCGATTTTGAGACTAAAATGCGGGGTTTATAATTGTTAGGCATGTGATGTCTAAGGTATTCATTTGATTAGGCATGCGATGTCTATGGAGATTGCGGATTCCAACTGTTGTAGTTTTACACTTTCTTTTCTGTGACCGTAAGTGTAATATATCGCCGGTTTCGTTGCTATATGTCAACGACAATTGGGATGCGCATATTTACTTACGTTGATGACATGGGATGTTATGTGTTGCTGGATATGTTATATTGGATAGTCGTGATTGAATAGCTAGGGTTTTTTATGTGAGATGAGTATTTTTCCTTTTCATTCATGTAAAAACTTGTATGTAATATTCTTTTATTGGGGCACTTCCAGGTTGCGGAAGATGTCACCGTTTGTATATTATTTACTTTTCCGGACTAGGATAGACCCAAGGAGGAGAGCACAAGTAACCGGGTTCTGGAGTCCAGTGGGAGACAAACTCAAGGAGTCGAGTCCGGGTCTCCTAACTCCAGAATTGGTAGGGTTGCTTGCCGCTCTCGTAGGGGTCTAAGGGTGTGGGTTTGGCTATTCATCACGACCGTGGAATCCGTGTTTTATAGTGGCTCGTATTGAAAACACGGACGTCCTAGTATATCCAATATTTCATATGATTCTTCTGCTGCGATATCTGTGATGTGATCATGTGATATGTTCTGTGATAGATACTGTATATAGTATATATGATATATTATATAGATGTTACTTATGTTTTACACCCGCACTAGCCCTGCCCCTCTCTGCCGTTAGTTACCTAACCTAACGGTGCACGAGGGGACATCGAGGCAAATGCGGATGGCATAAGTGTACGTCGTATTTATCTGTGATGTTTAGGTAACTTAAATGATGGGACTTCATTAATGTGATTAATGAAATAAAAAGAAACCTAAGTGGCTACAGTTCTTTCTTTGCACAGCGGTATATATGATATATCATGCACCTTATTCGATAAGGAAAGGACCGAGATCCCTTCACCGGGAGTGACTCCTTTAGCAATAACTGGCAGATGCTACAACCTTCGGTTTGTCTTTTGATTGCTTTTAAGAGTTTTTGCTTTGCACAGTGATATATATGATATATCCCGCACCTCATTCGACGAGGAAAGGACCGACGATCCCTTTACCGGGAGTGACTCCTTTAGCAAATCTAGAAAAGCCTCAAAAGCACTCCATTTTAAAATCATTTGATTCTACAACGATATCAAGTTCATTACGCAATAGGTTTTCAGAAAAACCTGTCGTAGCCCTCCGTCATTTCAGATATGTACTGGTTAGTATTCGTGCTGCGTTTGTTGACCTCTGTCAAGGCGTAGTGTGCGGTAGCTGATTAGTGCTTATCTGTATAAGCATATGATGTGATTGATTTAGGGTAGTCGTGCGACCTTGTTGACCTCTGTCAAGGGTCGTGCGGGTGGGTTTACTTCAATCAGGAAATGACGGGTTGAACTTGACTAGCAGCCTATAGTTTGTTGACCTCTGTCAAGGTCATAGGACGCTAGGGGCAAAATATTATCGGGAATTTCAAGTGTTGAAATTTGCAATGAGATTGCGTACCTTCTATGAGATAGTTGGATCCCGATACCCGCTGCGAGTAAGAGTTACTCCTGAGAGATTATTACACATTACAATTAGCCGATCAAGTAGGTGTCTAGAAAGGTGTCAACGGGGTTACGCCTCTGGGAAAACGCGGTTTACATTAATTAGGTTCGTGCGAAAGCACGGGGGACCTCCCTCAAAGTACCGACACTGGCCTGGCTGAAAGATTGGCGAACTTGTAGTGTGTAATTAATCCCGGACAGTCTTTCCTTTTAGGGTTTGAAGGAAGATTTGATAAAAAAGTAGTGGGAGCCATCCTGATTAGATAAAATAATAACTAATCTATTCTTGCAAGAGCGCACGCTGAGTGTTTTCTTCTCTCTCTCTCCAGGTAGCGACCATATCACGCCTTAATCAAGATAATAATACGGAATATTGACCGAACCCGCTTGTTATACTGAGCTGGGGAACGTTGGTCCCGCTCCAACTTATAATTGTTATAAGACAGAGCAGGAAATTGGGGATTACCAGAATTCCCGTGCCGCCCAAACGAAGAGAGTGCATGCTGATGCATCATCTTTGGGTGTGTTCGTTACAAAGAACTGATTCTCAGTATCCTCCGCATCCTGGGTATATGCTACCGGATCAGGATCCCAGATATGTAATCTGTTACATAGGGCCACAGATAGGTAGAGAACTGAGAACGGGTGATAAGTTTCATGAGGCAGAAAACGGGGCAAGTGTTGCAGCCAAGTCTGTTGGTCACTGTCACTCTATATTCCAAATACATTGATTCTGAACGAATGTTATTAGATACCGAACCTGATATACAAAATCATATCACTCTCTTTAATAGTAAAGAAATGATAAAATTTTGTATTGTTGGATAATGTTTTGAAAATTTCCTATATCAAAAGTTGATCGGTTCAGGCACGTTATCTAAAAGCATTAATGTTCTAAATCAAACTATAGTTCTTAGTATACGGAACACACAAAAGAGGAAGAGTTCAGAAATGAACGAATCCTTCTTGAGGCATTGTAGACTAGGTCATATCAATGCGACCCGACTAGCTGAAGTTACATATAGATGCATATTTAATCAGTTTGAATTTACATCTTGTGAAACTTGCGAGTCATGTCACAAAGATAAAATGACCTCAGCTCTGTTTATTGAAAACAGAGAAAGAGTTAGTAAACTCTTGGGATGATACATGTTGATGTATGAAAGGTCCCCTGTCTAAACATGCCAAGACCGGTTCTTTGTATTTCATTACATTCTCTGATAATCTCTCAAAATTCAGACATATATTCCTGTTGAAACACAAGTCCGAACCTTTTGAGATATTCACAGAATATAAGTTAGAAGTAGAGAACCAAAATAAGGGTATAAGTATTATGTCCTTTGATGAGATCAAGGAGGAGAATACTTGAGCACGAAATTCTTGGACTTTTGTAAAGGAGAATGAGATTCTCTCTCAGCATTACTCCTCCGTATACACCATAGCAAGATGGTATATCGGGGTGGAGCAATCACACCCTATATGATAAGGTGTGCTCTATGATGAGTACTACTGAGTTACCTATTTCCTTTTTGGGAGTTATGCACTTGAGAAGCTGCATACCTATTGAATAGGGTTCCAATCAAATCAGTTGCCTACCACTTCATATGTGATATGGAAAGGGAAGAGCCCATCTCTTAAGTTAGTTAAGATTTGGGGTTGTCCGGCTTATGTCTAAAAGCAAAATCCGGACAAGCTCGAGGCAAGATCTGTTATGTAGAACTGGAAATGTTCCGGCTATACAAACTACAGATGATGATTTGATAGAATCAAAGGATTCAATAGTTACCAACGAACCTCAGCCTCTCCGCCGATCTAGTAGGGTTCCTCACCCACCAGAGAGATACTTCGGTTTCTCTATGACAGTGGGAGCGAGGATGGCATCATGAGATGATAACCCAACTAGTTTCGAGCAGGCCATCGAGAGTAGGGACTCTGTAAGAATGGCTGGATGCTTAGTGATCTGAGATGGAAACCATGTACACCAACAAAGTATGGACTTTGGTTGCTATATCTGAAGGGTTAAATCCCCATCAGGCGCAAGTAAATCTTGAGAAGATTACTTGGTGTAGATGGAAAAGTTGAGACTTTCAAAGCTAGACTTGTTAAAGGTTTTCGTCATCAACCAGGCGTGGAAACCTTTTCAAGTATCTATGCTTAAGTCCATCCAGATCCTACTTACCATGGCTACATACCATGACTACGATATCTGGTGGTTGGGTGTCATGACTGCTTTTCTAAATGATATTTTGGAAGAGAGCGTCTATAAGTACACAGCCAGAGGGCTTCGTAGACAGTGGGAGCAGCGGAAATGTGTGCAAGATGCTTTATAGGAGAAAGCAGGCATCGCGGAGTTGGAACATCTGTTTTGATGATTTAGTCAAAGAGTTTGACATCATCAAAATGGTAGATGAACCTTGTATATACAAAAATGTAGTAGGGAGTATGGTAATGATCCTCGTAAAGTACGTGAATGACATACTCTTGATAAGAAAGGAGTTTCCTATGCTACGCTCTGTCAATCTCCGCTTATCACAATGATTCTCCATATAGGATCAAAGTTATATCTCCTAAATCCTGGGTTTTGGATCTATGAGATAGATCTAATTGGATGTTAGGATCCTCACTAGTTGTAGTGAGATGGTATCAACCGATCCTGGGGAGAATCACTGGAAGGGTTCCAGAGTGATAAGAATGACTGAATGTCAGTCGCAGGCATTGTCTTTACCCTTGGAAAAGGGACGGTATGTTGGAAGAGTTCCAAGCTAGATACCGTGACATACTAGACGATAAAGGCTCGATACATCGCTACTAAAGATGCTACCAAAGAGGCAGTCTGGATGTATATTTGTTCATAAGATGAACTTAGTTCCTTCCATTGTGTGACAATGGAGTTGTGGCTTATGCCAAGGAACACCCGTCCCATCAGTGATCCAGACATATTCTAAGGCAGTGTCACCTGATCATGGAGATGGTTGATCTCTAGGGTGATCAAGGTTAGGAGAGTTGACTCAGAGGACAACATGGCGGATCCACTCACAAAGGCCTTTTCCCAGAGAGAGACTATTAAGGGATGGTTGAGTATGAGATACTATAACCACTGCTATCAGATGGCCCTAGTGCAAGTGGGTGATTGTTAGTTATATGTATGCCCTAGAGGCCATTACTATACATAGGATGTATATTGTAGTGGGTGCTTGGACATATATAAGGAGGACTTTCTTGCTCGACATGATAGTATGCTTTCTGGTTGCACTTTACTTTAACGTGTACACTGATTGTCTCTCTGTTACATGTTGGTAAAGCCTTAGGATATGTACTTGACTACCTGGACTATGATGCGGAGCATACTAGTGGGGACATGGTAGTCCATAAGTACATCCTTCAAGGTCCCTAGTCGTGGGTGTATCGAGACGGGGCATCGATATACCAGAGTAGACTAGCGTATACCTTCTCGACCCATACAGATGGGCGATGGATGATCCCATATCCATTAGTGTTTGACATCAGAGATGATATACGGGTGCTCAGTGGAGACTGGGTACACTGGACGGACTCGCCGAGAACTCCCAGATGGAATTATACCTTACGTCAGATGGCAGTTCTCTGGTGACACTGGTACAGGTTAGTCTGTTGACCCGAGATCGTCATAGAGCCTTGTGTGGTTCCCACTGTGCTTTGATTTCCATCTTACCACGTCCAAGAGGGCGTGCAAAACGGTGGTTTTTGGGTACAGTCCCGAATCGCATGGAGGCAATGAGCGATAGGAGGGGATTCGTCTCTTCCGGTATAGGGAGTTGATGTTGCGCTGTGTTCGATTGACTATAACCGGAAATCCCTGGCCAGGGTTGCTGAGATTTACTGGTAAGTGTTACCTGTAGTTTCTCGAACTGGTTATAGACCTCATATCGACACGACTTATCGAGCTATTGGGGTCTGACGTTTACCACCCCTAGGCGAGATATGCGACATATCAGACGATCAGACCGGACTGTACGGTAAGTGTTACTGGTTGGATTCACAGGAGTGTGAGCGGGCTTGCTCGTCGATCTTCTCATCGCTCAATACCCAGGTGGCCGTTACGTTTAGCAGACCGCTTGCGGCTTGTGGGTGTTTGATATGATCATCACCTACTGCCGGCGTATTGACGAGTCTTTAGAGTCCTACATAGAGGTTTCCTGGCTCAAGCGATACGAAATAGGAGCGCATATGAGATATGTACGGGACCGAGAATAATGCGTGTATGTGATACCGTATTTCATTCTCGCGATGAATGTATCGATTGGTTATATGCGATATAACCTAGATATCGAATCAAGGATTGATTCGATAAGCCGATACATAGGATACTAGTCGGTTATATGCGATGTGACCGGATCGTTAAATCAAGTGTTGATTTAATGATTTAATGTATAAGTATATATTTGATATATTGCTTTGCATTAACTAGTATTGGTTCATTCTAAAAGGATTTTCTCACTTGATGCACATTGTATATGTGATATTTTTTTGTGCACTTGTTTGTATCATGTTTGATGATACTTGCTCACTTTGGTTTGTGTAAAGATTAAACTATGGTTATATCAATGGTTAGGGTTTTGATTATTTACTTAGTTATTTATTTATTTATTCATTTTGGATATTATTAAGAATGGTGGCTTATTTTGTTTCTATGTTGAAGCTTCTTGAAGCTTTAACAAAGTCCACCATTCTTATCTCATCCTTAAGCCTAACCATTCCAACTAACCTTAGTTTAATCTCTACACTTGACCATGGTTAGAATATGATAAGTATTCATATTAGTTTCATTTTTAAAATAAAAACTTATCATATTATCTTCTTCTTCTTCTTCATCTTCTACTTGAAGAAACCTTAACTTCATCAATGGTGATTGATGAAAAAGAGTGAGAAATCCAAATCTAAAGTGAACCCACTTCCTATTTCTTCATCCTCTACCTCTTGCCAAGTAGTATAGGGTGTTTCCTTCACAAGTTTTCATGGCTTGGTGAAGGTGGAGCTTGATCCAGTGATGCCTCGACGTAGATCATCTTCGGCATCGTCGTCGATGACCTAGCCCGCTTTTTCTCCGATGAGGCCGATGCAATAGTCATGGATTCGATTTGGACAGCGAGGAGACATCATCACGGAGCTGTGGAGGTGGAGCACCGGATCTAAAAAGGTTGTATTTCCGTTTAACTCTAAGTTAAGTTGTTAACTACTTGCTAGTTTCGCCTAGATTTCTAGTTAACGATCCGTATTAGGGTTTCTCGGCACCCGTAAAATTTGAAATTGGCATGGTTGATGCGTTGTGAGACCTCATTACAGTGCCTAGGAACCCTACAACTATGATACAGATCATACTTGTGGGACCAGGGTAGTCTACGAGTACCCCTATAACTTTTCCTAGTCGAGGGTGTATCGAGACAGGGCATCGATACTCCAGAGTAGACCAGCGTATACGCATCTTGACCTATATGATGGGCGATGGATGATGCCATATCCATTGGTGTTGGACATCAAAGATGGTGTATGGGTGCTCAGTGGAGACTTGGTATACTGAACGGACTCGACGACATCTCCTGGATGGTATTATACCTATCGTCGGATAGCAGTTCTCCGGTGATACTGGTCCAGGTTAGTCTGTAGACCCGAGATCGTCATAGAGTCTTGTATGATTCCCACTGTGCTTTGATTTCCACCTTACCATATCCAAAAGGGCATGCAAAACGATGGCTTTTGGATACAGTCCCGAATCACATGGAGGCAATGAGCGATAGGAGGCGTTTCGTCTCTCCCGGTATAAGGAGTTGATGTTGTGCTGTGTTCGATTGGATATAACTGGAAGTCCCTGCCCAGGGCTGATATGGAGATTTACTAGTAAGAGTTATCAGTAGTTTCTCGACCCGTTATGAGCCTTACATCGACACGACTTATCGGTTACTTGGGTCTGACGTTTACCACCCCTAGATTAGATATGCAACATATCAGACGAAGAGACCGGACTATACGGTAGTGTTTACTGATTGGATTCACAGGAGAATGTATAGGATTGCTTATTGATCTTCTGATTGCTCAATACATGAGTGGCTGTTACGTTTAGCTGACCGTTTGCAGCTTGTGGGTGTTTAATATGATCATCACCAATTGACGGCGTATTGACGATTCTTTAGAGTCCTACACAGAGGTTTCCCGGCTCAGGAAAAATGGTGTAGGAGCACATATGTGACATGTGCTGGACCGAGAATAATACGATATGATGTACCGTATTCTATTCTCGCGATATGAGATATCGGCCGGGTATATATGATATAGCCGGGTCATCGGATCAAGTGTTGATTCGATGAATTGGTACATGTTATATTAGTCGGTTATATGCAATATAGCTGGATTGTCAGATCAAGAGTTGATTCGATAATTTAATGTATAATTATATATGTGATATATTACATTTCGTTAACTAATACAAGCTCGCTTTATTGATTCATTTTCTCACTGGATAATACATTGATGTATATGCGATATATGTTAATTGTATTATTTTCTTTTGTTACAAAATATATTGTATATGTGATATATAATATTGTAACAAGTTAGGGTTACTAATGCAACATGGTTGTTAAGTTTAAACAAAGTTAGGGTTTGGATTTAGGTTAGCTTTTGGGCTAGCTTTTTTGTGAAGCTTCATGATGCTTTCCTTTTGTCATTTTGCTTTGTTATTTTGTATAGATATTTGTTAACCCAACCCAAAACCTTAACTCTAGTTTATTCTCTACATGAGTTAAAGCCTTCATTTTTATTAATTCATGGTTGTAATTGTAACCACAACAACAATTCATTATTCATCACAAAAAGCTTTCTTCTTCTTCTTCCTCCTTGAAAAAGCTTTCTAGTTTTTTGTGTTGTGATGATTTAAAGTGAGAAATTGAAAACAAAAGAGAGCAAAATTCCTACTTGATCATCCTCATATATTCTAGCCACATAGATTAGGGTGTTCACTTCACTAATACTTGATTGAAGAAGTGAGAGCTTGAGTTTGAGATTCTTCAGGGTAGATCATCTTCGAAAAGGAAGATTTCTAGCAAACATGGATCATTCGACTTGTGGAGCCTCTCTAGAGTTCGGAATTTCATGGATCGTGGTGAAGGGACTACTACTCGGAGCATATGAAGCGAAGGAACGGACTACAAAGATTGTAATCCCTCTCTCTTAGATGTAAAGTTGTTTACATGCATGTTAACCCTAATTCTCTAGTTAAGATCTTGGTTAGGGTTTGTTTAGTACCCCAAAAACTTTAAAGTAGCATGATTGATTCTTGCCAAAACCTTCACAATGTGCTATGCTAACCCAACATGGGGTTGTAGGAGGAGTTGTCACCTAGAAAGGATGGGGTATTTCCATGTAAGTGGGAGATGTAGCATGGAAGATGGTAGCGTTTTCATGCAAGGAGGACGTGTCACTTTGATTCATGTCATGCAAGCATGAAGTGTCATCCATGATATGTTATACCATGAGTGTAACTTAAGCTAAAACATGACCTTAACCTTTTACACATAAACCCTCACAAAATTTCCAATTTTCATAAATACTTAAACTTTTCACGAAACCCCTCATGATACTTATTATTACAAAACCAAACTATTTCCTTACTAATTTAACCTACTATATATAAAAGGTCCTTTTATTACAATTAAATTTAGTTTAACATTTTCAATTAAAGAAATAAATTAATTAATTATCTAAAATATTTCAAATTGTTATATGGAGCCACTTCGATGAGCGAGATCGGAGAGCGAGTTTGTTCGAGGGCAGCCGCAAGGAGCTTGGAGAAGAGATTGAAGACCGAAGAACACGGATCGATCGGTATAATCTCTCCAAACTCTTTTCTGTATTACTACTATAGGGTTAATGGCATGATCCGGGTTTTCGGGTTATGGTAGCGCCAAGTTTGAAAAGTTTTTGTTACGCGTTTGGTCTCGGATTGACGGACGGAGTGCTGCCATAACCCAACTTGGTATCAGAGCGAACCTATTAACCGTATACTACTTAGTTTAGACAATGTTAAGCTATCAAAACCGAAACAACTCCAATACACTGCACTGAAAATTCCAGTTTCTGTTGAATTTCATATGGTCTTCAAAAATTATTTATACAACTGCAGAACATTACTTAGGTGACCAATAGACTGTACCTCAAATACGAGACCTTTCAACCATAATTTGGCCGAGCAAAATGGCCTAAAAACCGAGCATGCCGGTTTAATTGAGGCATCTGGCTTTCGTGTTTGGGCTGTGGTCTTGTCTCTGGATTATTGGTTCAGTGGTATTGTTTGTTTAGCCCAGTTTGGATATGGTTTTATCTACTTGTTTGGGGACTATTCGGGTTATTTCGAAGTCGATATTTTCTAACATTGTTTAATGTTTGCAATACTTACATCCGCTACCGTGAATGTCATTTGATCGATACAACTTTTCTAATCGCTATAGTCCCTTTAGACGGGTTTGTGAACATGACATTCACGTTGATGTTATGTGTTGTGCTGTGATGTTGCGGATTGTCGTGGGGGATAGCTTGAATTCAATGTTAGTACAGTTTAGTTTTATTTGTACAAGTGATATCGCGGGGCGAGCGTCCGACATGCGGACTTCCGTCATTTCCTGTTTGTATATTATTCTTTTGGGGCACAACCGGGATAAGGTCGATATAATCGTTGTACATATTTTCTTTTCTGTAATAGGATTACCCAGCGGTGGAGTGCACGGATAGCCGGTTTGTAGAGGACAACGTGACCGCATCTCATGGTTTTAAGACAGAGGGGGCTTCACTCCAGAATTGGTGGGCTATTCATCGCACTCGTAGGGGGTACAGGTTGACCCAAGGAAGGGTGCTCAAGTTACCGGATTCCGTGAAGTGCTGGGTGACCCATTCACTTTGCTGAAGGGGGCTGCCTCGCTTCTGATTTTGGCGGCTAACTTGCCACGCTCGTAGGGGTCTAGGTTTTCATTGCACAAGCCATGCACACGACCAGGGGAACGTAGGGTTTTCAGTTGCGGCTCAATGGAAATCAGGGGCTCCCATATTATCTGTATTATTCTGTGATACTTATTACTTTTCTGTGATGTTGCATTTATCACGCCTGGAGCAATTTTTATATATTGATATATATACTAGTAGATGTTGTATATGTTTTACACCCACGCTAGTACTGTCCCCGCTCTGTCGTTAGTTAAGTAACCTAACGGGTGATGACGGGATACAGTGGCGAATACGAATGGCATATATGTAAATCATATTTTCGTTCTTTTCTGGTGTGATTAATAGATCAGCGTTGATTAAGATCAATGCAAGGAAAACAAACCTATTCGATGTTGTTGGAACATTTTTCAAAAAGCTGTTACTGCAAGGACGTTCACTTCTGTTTTGTACAGTGGTTTTCAATTATGAATATCCAGCACCTCATTCGACGAGGCAAGGGCCGAGATCCCTACATCGGGAGTGACCCCTTAGAAAGAGGTTTGGGTCACGGTAATAACTTCACTATAGTCGATTACTTTTTGCTTTGCATCACGGTATTCAGTTGGAATATCCTGCACCTCATTCTACGAGGAAAGAGCCAAGATCCCTTCACCGGGATTGACCTCTTTAGCAAAGGTTTTCGCCACTATATATTTATAAAAAGCTATCTGGTTCCTTCAACGATATCAAGTTCATTAAGCTAAAGGTTTTTCGCCAAAAACCAGCTGTTGCCCTCCGTCATTTCAGATTAGTATTGCTTAGTATTCGTGCTACGTATGTCGTGCTCAGCCGAGACGTAGTGTGCGGAAGCTTTGTAATGCTTTTCTGTCTCATAGATATGTGATTGGTTAGGACAGTCGTACGGTTATTTTGTTACAGTCAAGGACTTGTGCAGGTGGGTCTAATGCAATTAAGATAAAGACGGGTTGAACTTGGCTAGGATCCTTTGATATGTTGGCTCGGTCAAGGTCACTGGGTCTTAGGGGTAAAAATTACATCGGGAGTTTCTAAAGAAACTGAAACTTGCCAGGCATGCACATACCTTCTGGCGTGTGATAATGTGAGTGGATTCCATCACGTTATCATGCGATGATAATTCGATCCCGATTCCCACTGATGAGTTGGTTTACTCCTTGGGTGATCCTGACTTATTCTTCTTTCAGGTTTGGAGGAGAATTTGAGGATACAGTGGGAGACATCCTGATTAGATAAACTGATTAACCATTCTTATCTAGGTTAGAATGCACGCAGAGTGTTTCATTCTCTCTCTTTGGCAGCGACCATGGCCCGACCCTGAACTATAACTCAGTAACCAAGTTTACCGAACTTTCTTAAAACAGTGGCTTATGGATTGTCTTTGTTGCATACAACATTGCCACTACTTCTTTTACCCTTTTCTTTTCTCCGGAACATTCCGTATCACTACGTAGATCCACATCCATTGGATAAATCTATCGTATAATTATATACGAACTCGAAGGATCTTTTTCGAGGATAGATTCTGGTTCTGGAGAAAATTGAATAGGACTATTCAGTTGTCTTTTCCTTTTACCTTCTTTCAGTTTGTGAGGGTTCCTAGGATTAGGAGAGGGTACACCTATTGCGCTCATTGGATAGTCTTCATCCAAATATCCAAACTATAGGCAGGTGCCGAAAGGTAGGAAATGAAGAAAACCAATTAGCCTAAGTGAGGTATACAGAAGGTAATAAGTAAAGACAAATAAAGGGATTTGAAAGCGGGTAAAGTAAATTGCGACTGCTATCATAAATGACAAAACCGCGTATTTCATCGCCACTCCAACTTCATCTTTGTTTTTCTCCGGTTCAGGAGAAATTGAATAAGATTTATTCAGTTATCTTTAATCATCAACTTTTCTCAGGTTGCGAGTACTCCTAGGATTAGGAGAGTACACCTATTTTGCTTGTTTGATAGTCTTCTTCTAAACTATAGGCTAGCGCCGAACGGTACGGAAGGAAGAAAACCATTAAGCCTAAGGATGGTGTACAGAAAGGAATGAGTAAAGACAAATAAAGGGATTTAGAGAGATGGAAAAGAAATATACGGTTAAAATCATGAATCTGATAATGGAAGATGCATTACTAGGAATACCCGGATACCTCTACGAAACATTTTAATGTTTCAGTTCCACTGTGAGTTGTTAATAGAAAACTGATTTCACAATTAGATCCTTACTCCAGGGTATGTATTTACAAGGTATGCTTCTCATATCTGTATGGTTTTACAGATGATGAGTGGGAGTAAGTTATTGGGAATTAGGTGATTATTATATCGGAATTCGTTGTAATTGGTGATATATGAGGAAATCTCCTGGGTTTTTGCCGGACGGAAAATATTTGGTTTCGAATATCCGTTGACATGCACCAATTACAAACTAATATATATGTACGTTTATTTTATAAAGTGCGATAAAATTTTTGAAATTATGTCCACGACATTTACCTATATCAGTTGATAGTTAGGTAAGTGCAGCATTAAACAACGGTATAATTCTTCTTAACTATAGTACAGTTTTCAGCCTATGACGTACATGATTTGAGTTATTCAACTCAAGAGACTTATACAAAGTATTGTATATTGTCCAGTGTTCATTTGGACACAGGGGTTGGTCCTCATACTTTATTCTGTTTAATTGTGACTTCTCCAGTTTTAGACATGTGTTTCGTAAAAATACAAGGTCTGAGTTTTGAGAAGTTATAGATACAAGAATAAAGTAAAGAACCATGTGTTGCAAGTATCAGGATTCTTCAAGGTAATTGAAGATGTAAATACTTGTATTTGGTATTCAGTTGAAAGTAATGTTTTTGAAAAACGTGTTTCTCTTTCAGGTTATTCATATTTGGATGCACTCCTAAGTTGAGTAATGTTGATCGACCTCTCTCCATTTGGATGACATGCACTGGAGACAACTACATGATTTGAATCTGGTTCCAACTAAATTAGTGCCTCTGTTTCTATATTATATATAGAATGGATCATATCTTAACAATGTTTAGGTATATGAAGTTGTCCGGCTTATGCTTAAAAAGAGACTCTGGATAACTCAAGGCACGTTTCTGTAATGGCAGTTTGTTGGTTATCCCAGGCTATGACGAGGGATAACTTTCTACCCTGTTGCAGATCAATAGTGATATTGTTCTTGACTCACCACAGTTTTAGTAATATGGACTTTTTCATAAAACAGTTGTGGGAGTATGGTAGAAATGGAAGTGATTCCAGAACCAGAGACCATTAATGAAGATTTGATAAGAACCAGGTTTGACATTCCATTAGCCACTCTGGAGATATTGTGGGTAATCTCAGGCGCCCGAGAGGTACTTCGGTATCCTCAAAGACAGCGACAGGGAGGTTCTTGTTTACCCTGACTTGCATTTACTGTTGTTCCAGATTATGAGACCCGGCAGGAGGATGAGTATAGCGTCGTTCTAAACTAGCTTTAGAAGTGCACGTGTATATAACTCTGTCAGAGGGTTGTCGTACTCAGTGGGAGCAGCAGAAGCATAGTGGACAAGTAGCATGTGTCTATTTATAGACTAAATCAGATATAGCGGAGATTGATCATCTATTTTTGATGTTACAGTCATTGGTTTTAACTTTATCAGAATAGGGTATGGATCTGTTAAGAAGGTAGTAGGGTGTGATGTCCTGGTATTTCAATGACATGCACTTTATAGAAAGTAAAATTCAAATCCTACGTTCGGTTATACTGTGGTTGTCACACAATAGTTTCTCCATATAGATTATGGATATAATATCAGGCATTCTGGTTACTAGATGTATGTTTTTTGATCTAGATTTGGGTAGTTTCCTAATCTGGGTACTTAGATAATATTCTAAAGGTATTTTAGAATGGATGACTCCTGGTATGGTGGTGTACCTGCAGGTGATAGAGTCACCCTCTCTAAAAGTGTTTTACAGACTAAAGGGAATAGGGATGTGGATGATTAGCATATCACTTGTTTAGGCAATTGAGTCAATCATAAGATATCAAGTACCACACCAGATGTTGTTTTTTGCACTAGATGCAATAAATTGATATATTAATCCAATCCTGGAGAAACGTTCCGAAGCAGCTTTAGAACATATGTGGATGTTCTAGGGATTTGATAACGGCAGCCTCCTTCGGGAGACGATTATCATTCCAGGCTTTCAAGGTGACCTGGTTGATATAGTGACTGTCAGAGTTATAGACTTTCCTCTGTGATGGGCAGTACTTTTGTCACGACTCAAAATTGGCACATGACGGCCCTTAAACTACGCAACGTCCACAGGCGTAACGCAATCTAAGTAAGCCGAAACACAGAAAATCTAAACTATCAAAGTAGTAAGAACATAGTTTAAAAGCTTTTGGGAATCTCAAATAAAAATCTTTAAAGTCTAAATTTACTTTCTTTAAAAATTTGGCAGCACCTCCATTGTAAAAACTAGACCCAAAAAGGGTACAACATAATATATAAGTTAAGAATCCCCAACGGGACAAAATCCACACCCACAGGCGGAAGACAACCACCACAACAAATATACGATTCCGTAGTGAAGAAAAAGACGATATAAGGTGAAAACAACAATAAGAGTAAAACTGCATAAAAGCCGGCTCCAACGAGTACGGCACACAGAGTCACCAAAAAATATACAATATCTTCCTCACAACTTGTTTCTAAGTAAATACATGAAGTTGTAGATGGAGAGTACAGGATACAACGAATATAAAATGAGAAATATCGGATAACCGCAAAACCTACCTATAGCAAAACTGCACCCAGTCAGCCGTAGCGGTATCCGCTGCAAAAGATGATACGATAGGATGAAAGCCCTGGCTCGACTGCCCTGAGGGACTACCTGCAAAACACTGTGGCACAACGGGGGTGAGTTGCCAACTCGTGAATAGTATCACATGCAAGCTAATGACAATAATGCCCATATGTATGCAACAGTCATGAAAAGTACTCTATCAGGTACAAGTAATGCATGAAGCAATAATATGACAATATGTATATGCAACAGTCATGAAAGGTACTCTATCAGATACAACTAATACATGAAGCAATGCATATGAAATAAATGCGGAATATGGGATAAAACATGTCATCCTCACGGAATCCTCATCGTGGCAGGACCAATGTCCATCAAGACAATCTAAATCCCAATTTTCTCAAATCGGCCCTCCAATCGGCCCTCAGATCGGCCCCCAGATCGGCCCTCAAATCGGCCCCCAGATCGGCCCTCATATCGAAATATTAAGTAAAAAAATAAGAATACTTGCGTAGATCATTATGATGACACACACACACACACACACACACACACACACACATATAACAGCATCCCATACCACAGATATATATATATATGTATGTATGTATATCACACAGCGTCCCATACCACTGATATATCATCAGGATTAAAACATGCAGAAACATCGTGAAAACTAGTGTCCAGCATCGACACGTAAAAACTCAAATCTTCCTGGCGCCGTCCCCTGGACTGGCCCTTTGCGTCATGTACGTACATCTTATGAAACCTGAGTGTCTACACCACCCGAAATTCGCAAGGCATGTCCGTATATAACTTTCGATCGGTATCCCCAAGATCACCGCCGAAACCAAATGAAATCACCGGTGAGGTAGTACTTCCTTACCTCGAGCTCATCGCTATCATCTGCGATCTTCTTATTCCGGAGTACATCCGGGCCCCACCATGTACCATCATATGGCCTATTCCAGTCCTCGCATCGGGTAAATATCACAATCTCAGAACCGAGAAATCTCATGGTGGATGCACTGAAATATCATATCAAGAGAAACTGAGTCTTTCAAACAATGCATAATTTAATGAACTACCACGGTCCTCAAATCTAGAAAACATCATAGGAAATCCATATCTCAATGCGAAAATCCATTAAATATAATATACGCAAAATAAACAGTAATAAGAGCATATAAAGGAAAAACCGCTATTTAACTGGAACAAGTTATTAAATATATCATGTGGTTCCTAAGATCCAAAATCCAACGCAACATCATATAAAGGTGAGCATGTAGCTATAACAAGGTATATTGGTGTACTTGTAAGTATGTATGCAAGATGTACATGTAGCTATATCTCATATGTATATAAATACCTGTCACTAATGGTACCCTACTATATAGGTATATGTGTAGTTAACATATAGGTATAGCAAGGTATATGTATAAGCATGTAGGTATACAGGTATGCTATATGTCATATGCACAAAGGACATGAATAAATGTCTAAATGTCACTAACAATACAATATCACATAGGTATGTATGTTGTGCGTGTCATGGCAATTATCGACGGTGTGTGTGGCATACAATCAGAGAGCGAGCGACATGAACTGTTTATAATAGTGCAGTCTCCAATGGGTACAAGTCTAAGTACAACAATTAATGATATGCAATGAAGTCTATGCACAATCTATATATATGCAAATAAACATGCGGCTAACATCATATAATATCTAGCCTAGACGCATAACGCCATGCGGGCGATTCCTCTATAGATGTTAAATCTACTCACAGTTGATCTTAGGCTAAGTAAAGCCAACCACTCGCTTTCCTTTCTCCCCAGCGCCCGAAGTCCTCTCCTGCGAACCTAAAGATCATAAAAACAATAATACAACTAGGGTATATTAGCAATTGACTAATAACCTGTATCCACTACTTTTGACCGACGCACCAACTCCAAACATACTCTCAAGTGTTCGTCTAGTGGCTAACGTGCGTAGCAACACTACGAAACCAACCCAAGAGCAAAAGCTACACAATATACACGTGTCGTATCGTATAACATAACACGCGTATTCAAAACACAAGAAACTAGTAAAGTGATCCCAGATTTTGTATGCAGTAAAAACATAAAAATCAAGCGAGACCAAACACACTTAATCCACTGCATGTGGCTACCCACCAAAAACCAAACCAAATCTCCACCAATTGGCTGAGGTCACTTGATCTAGCCTATGTCTCGCCGGCCAAACCGAGCAGGAGGGGTTCGTGCTTCAGTTGTAGGCTTAGGGTATCTAGTACAACACAACTCCATAGCTAGATTTTCTAGTATACACTCGAGGTCACAGCAGATCACATATATCCTATAATAACACTAAAAATACGATATGTGCACGAAACTAAACTTTTAGTATTTTAAACTAAAACTAAAAGGCTACACAACACTATAACATCATGTAGAATAGATAGAGATCATTACCTACTATCACAAGCTGAAAGATCCTAGCTTTCCAAGCTCCATGGCATTTAAGAGGCAAAACAAGTCTTTAGAAGTTATTTGGGTGAGATTTTTATGAAGTTTAGTGAAGGTTTAGTGAAGGATTAGCAAGTGTTCTATTGAGGGAAGGAGGAAGTGAAGAAAGAAATGAGAAAGAGATAACGTAAGAGAGAATGAGAGTGAGTGAGTGAGGATAATTAGAGAGAGGTGAGTGTATGTGGGTGAGAGCACCAAGCATTAACTTCACATTAATACAAGCCATGCCTTCAAGTGAGTCACCATGCCACCTCCTCCCAAATCCAAAACAAAACAAAGAATATCTCTCACAAATATCAACGGTTTAAGGTTAAAGAAAAACAAAGGATTAGGATTAGGTTAAGTTGTCATGGTCACTAAAGCAAGATTAACACAAACAAACCGTCACATTAACGTGCACATGTATGTGCAAGCCCATAACAATAATATTAAAATATTAATTAATTCTTATAAAATGTGAGGTACCCGAATCGGTAAACTTATTATAGAAAACCCACACTATCGCTTAATTAACACTAATCGAATTCTAAGGCGTTACAATCTTCCCCCCTTAAAGAAAATTCATCCCCAAAGTAAAATTCTCACTATGCGTACCTTCAAAGAGATGAGTGCAAAAACACCCAATTGTAGGGTTCCTAGGCACGCTAAGGAGGTCTCACAAGGTATCAACCATGCCAATTTCAAAAATTACGGTGCCGAGAAACCCTAATACGGATCGTTGGCTTGAAGTTTAGGCGAAACTAGCAAGTAGTTAACAACTTAACTAAGAGTTAAACGGAAATACAACCTTTGTAGATCCGGTGCTCCACCTCCACAGCTCCGTGATGATGTCTCCTTGCTGTCTAAATCGAATCCATGACTCTTGCATCGGCTTCATCGGAGAAAAAGCGGGCTAGGTCATCGACGACGATGCCGAAGATGATCTACGTCGAGGCATCGCTAGATCAAGCTCCAACTTCACCAAGTCATGAAACTTGTGAAGAAAACACACTCTACTACTTGGCAAGAGGTAGAGGATGAAGAAATAGGAAGTGGGTAGACTTTAGAATTGGATTTCTCACTCTTTTTCATCAATCACCATTGATGGTCCAAGGTTTCTTCATGTTGAAGATGAAGAAGAAGAAGAAGAAAAATGTTATGATAAGTATTATGTAAAATGAAAATAATAATATTACTTATCATCTACCAACCATGGTCAAGTGTAGAGACTAAACTAGGGTTAGTGGGAATGGTTAGGGTTAAGCATGAGACAAAAATGGTCACTTAGGTCAAAGCTTCATGAAGCTTCAACTAGAATACAAATCAAGCCACCATTTTTTTTCATGCCTTTCATTTTCCAAAAATCAATAGATTAATAAATAAGTGAATAAAACAAAACCCTAACCATTAACATGTAACCATGATTTGATCTTTACACAAAAACCCTAGCAAACATGTATCATCAAACATGATACAAACTAGTGTACAAAAGTATATCACATATACAATGTGCACATAAAGTGAGAAAATCCATTTAAAATGAACCAATACTAGTTAATGCAAAGTAATATATCAAATATATATAATTATACATTAAATCATTAAATCAACACTTGATTTAACGATCCGGTCATATCGCATATCACCGACTAGAATCCAATGTATCGGCTTATCGAATCAATCCTTGAATCGATAATTAGGTTATATCGCATACAACCAATCGATACATTCATCGCGAGAATGGAATACGGTATCACATACACGCATTATTCTCGGTCCCGCACATATCTCATATGCGCTCCTATTTCGTTTCGCTTGAGCCAGGAAACCTATGTGTAGGACTCTAAAGACTCGTCAATACGCCGGTAGCAGGTGATGATCATATCAAACACCCACAAGCCGCAAGCAGTCTGCTAAACGTAACGGCCACCCGGGTATTGAGCGATCAGAAGATCGACGAGCAAGCCCGCTCACACTCCTTTAAATCCAACCAGTAACACTACCGTACAGTCCGGTCTGATCGTCTGATATGTCGCATATCTCGCCTAGGGGTGGTAAACGTCAGACCCCAATAGCTCGATAAGTCATGTCGATATGAGGTCTATAAAAATTCGAGAAACTACTGGTAACACTTACCAGTAAATCTCAGCAACCCTGGCCAGGGATTTCCGGTTATAGCCAATCGAACACAGTGCAACATGAACTCCCTATACCGGGAGGGATGAATCCCCTCCTATCGCTCATTGCCTCCATGTGATTCGGGACTGTACCCAAAAATCACCGTTTTGCACGCCCTCTTGGACGTGGTAAGATGGAAATCAAAGCACAGTGGGAACCACACAAGACTCTATGACGATCTCGGGTCAACAGACTACTCTGTACCAGTGTCACCAGAGAACTGCCATCTGACGTAAGGTATAATACCATCTGGGAGTTCTCGGCGAGTCCGTCCAGTGTACCCAGTCTCCACTGAGCACCCGTATATCATCTCTGATGTCAAACACCAATGGATATGGGATCATCCATCGCCCATCTGTATGGGTCGAGAAGGTATACGCTAGTCTACTCTGGTATATCGATGCCCCGTCTCGATATACCCACGACTAGGGACTTTGAAGGATGTAATTATAGACTACCCTGTCCCCACTAGTATGATCCGCATCATAGTCCAGATAGTCAAGTACACATCCTAAGGTCTTTACCAACATGTAACAGAGAGACAATCAGTGTACACGTTAAGGTAAAGATCAACCAGATAGCATACTATCATGTCGAGCAAGAAAGTCCTCCCTATATACGTCCTAGCATCCACTACAATATACATCATATGTACAGTAATGGACTCTAGAGCATACATATAACTAACAATCTCCCACTTGCACTAGGGCCATCTGTAGCAGTGGTTGTAGTATCTCATACTCAACCATCCCATAAAAGTCTCTCTCTGGGAAAAGGCCTTTGTGAGTGGACACGCTGTGTTGTCCTCTGCGTCTACTCTCCTAACCTCAATCACCCTGGAGATCAACCATCTCCATGATCAGGTGACACAGCCTTAGAGTATGTCTGGATCACTGATAGGACGGGTGTTCCTTGGCATAAGCCACAACTCCATTGTCACACAATGGGAGGAACGAAGTTCATCTCATGAACTAATATACATCCAGACTGCCTTTTTGGTAGCATCTTAAGTAGCGATGTATCGAGCCTTTATCATCTAGTATGCCACGGTATCTAGCTTGGAACTCTTCCAACATACCGTCCCTTTGTTGAAGGTAAGGACAATGCCTGCGACAGACATTCAGTCGTCTTTATCACCCTGGAACCCTTCCAGTGATTCTCCCCAGGATCGATTGATACCATCTCACTACAACTAGTGAGAATCCTAACATCCAATTAGATCTATCTCATAGATCCAAACTCAGGATTTAGGAGGTATCACTTTGATCCTATAGAGAATCATTGTGATAAACGGAGATTGGCCGAGCGTAGCATAGGAAACTCCTTTCTTGTCAAGAGTATGTCATCCACGTACTCTACGAGGATCAGCACCATACTCCCTACTACCTTTTTGTTTATACAAGGTTCATCTACCATTTTGATGATGTCAAACTCTTTGACTACATCAAAACAGATGTTCCAACTCCGCGATACCTGCTTTATCCTATAAAGTATCTTATACACGTTTCCGCTGCTCCCACTGTCTACGAAGCCCTCTGGCTGTGTACTTATAGACTTTCTCTTCTAAAACATCATTGAGAAAAGCAGTCATGACACCCAACCCCCAGATATCGTAGTCATGGTATGTAGCCGTGACAAGTAGGATCTGGATGGACTTAAGCATAGCCACTTGAAAAGGTTTCATCATTATCCACGCCTGGTCGATGACGAAAAGCTTTATTAAGTCTAGCTTTGAAAGTCTCAACTTTTCCATGTACACCAAGTAATCTTCTCAAGATATACTTGCTCCTGATGGGGATTTAACCCTTCAGATATAGCAACCAAAGTCCATACTTTGTTTGTGTATAAAGATTCCATCTCAGATCGCTAAACATCCAGCCATTCTTACAGAGTCCCACTCCTGATGGCCAGCTTGAAACCAGTTGGGTTTCCATCTCATGATGCAATCCTCGCTCCCACTGTCATAGAGTAACCGAAGTATCTCTCAAGCGGGTGAGGAACCTCACTAGATCGGCGGAGAGGCTGAGGTTCGTTGGTAACTATTAAATCCTTTGGTTCTATCAAATCATTAGCTGTTGTTTGTATAGCTGGAATCTTTCCAGTTGTACATAACAGACCTTGCCTCGAGCTTGTCCGGATTATGCTTTTAGACATAGGCCGGTCAACCCCAAATCTTAACTGACTTAAGACATGGGCTCTTCCCTTTCTATATCACATATGAAGTGGTAGGCATCTGATTTTATTCGAACCCTATTCCATAGGTATGCATCTTCTCAAGTGCATAACTCCCAAAAAGGAAACAGGTAACTCAGTAGTACTCATCATAGAGCACACCTTATCATATAGGGTGTTATCGCTCCGCCCCGATATACCATCGTGCTATGGTGTATACGGAGGAGTAATGCTGAGAGAGAATCCCATTCTCCTTTAGAATAGTCCAGGAATTCCGTGCTCAAGTATTCTCCTCCTTGATCTCATCAAAGGACATAATACTTATACCCGCATTGGTTCTCTACTTCTAACTTATATTCTGTGAATATCTCAAAAGGTTCGGACTTGTGCTTCAACAGGAACATATGTCTGAATCTAAAGAGATCATCAGAGAATGTAATAAAGTACAAAGAACCGGTCTTGGCATGTGTAGACAGGGGACCTTACATACATCAACATGTATCATCCCAATAGTTTACTAACTCTTTCTCTGTTTTCAGTAAACGGAGCTGTGGTCATCTTATCTTTGTGAAATGACTGGCGAGTTTCACAAGATGTAAATTCAAACATATTTAAATATGCATCTATATGTAACTTCAGCTAGTTGGGTCGCATTGATATGACCTAGTCTACAATACCACAAGAAGGATTCGTTCATTTCTAAACTCTTCCTCTTGTGTGTGTTCCGTATACTAAAGAACTATAGTTTGATTTAGAACATCAATGCTTTTAGATAACGTGCCTGAACCGATCAACTTTTGATATAGGAAATATTCAAAACATTATCCAACTATACAAAATTTTATCATTTCTTTATAGATAAAGAGACTGATATGATTTTGTATATCAGGTTCGGTCTCTAATAACATTCGTTCAGAATCAATATATTTGGAATACAGGGTGACAGTGACCAACAGACTTGGCTGCAACACTTGCCCCGTTTTCTGCCTCATGAAACTTATCACCCGTTCTCAGTTCTATACCTTTCTATAGCCCTATGTAACAGATTACATATATGGGATCTTGATCTGGTATCACATACCCAGGACGTAGAGGATACAGAGAAACAGTTCTTTGTAACGAACACACCTGAAGATGATGCATCAGCATGCACTCTCTTCGTTTGGGCAGCATAGGAATTCTGGTAATCCCCAATTTCCTGCTCTGTCTTATAACAATTATAAGTTGGAGTGGGACCAACGTTCCCCAGCTCAGTATAACAAGCGGGTTCGGTCAATATTCCGTATTATTATCTTGATTAAGGCGTGACATGGTCGCTACCTGGAGAGAGAGAGAAGAAAACACTCAGCGTGCGCTCTTTCAAGAATAGATTGGTGTTTATTTTATCTAATCAGGATGGCTCCCACTGCTTTTTATCAAATCTTCCTTCAAACCCTAAAAGAAAAGACTAGCCGGGATTAATTACACACTACAAGTTCGCCAATCTTTCAGCCAGGCAAGTGTCGGTACTTTGAGGGAGGTCCCCCGTGTTTTCGCACGAACCTAATTAATGTAAATCTCATTTTCCCAGAGGCGTAACCCCGTTGACACCTTTCTAGACACCTACTTGATCAGCTAATTGCAATGTGTAAAACTCTCCCAGGAGTAACAATTACTCGCAGCGGGTATCGGGATCCAACTATCTCATAGAAGGTATGCAATCTCATTGCAAATTTCAACACTTGAAATTCCCGATAATATTTTACCCCTAGTGTCCTATGACCTTGATGCGGGCCAACAAACCATAGTCCGCTAGTCAAGTTCAACCCGTCATTTCTTGATTGAATTAAACCCACCCGCACGACCCTTGACGCAGGCCAATAAAGTCGCACGACTACCCATCCAATCTGCATCATATGCATAAGCAGATAAATACTAGTTAGCTACCGCACACTACGCCTTGACGCAGGCCAATAAACGTAGCACGAATACTAACTACCACTTATCTGAAATTACGGAGGGCTACGACAGGTTTTTCTGAAAACCTATTGCGTAATGCACTTGATATCGTTGTAGAATCAAATGATTTTAAAATGGAGTGTTTTTGAGGCTTTTCTAGTTTTGCTAAAGGAGTCACTCCCGGTGAAGGGATCGTCGGTCCTTTCCTCGTCGAATGAGGTGCGGGATATATCATATATATCACTGTGCAAAGCAAAAACTCTTAAAAGCAATCAAAAGACAAACCGAGTGTGTAGCATCTGGCAGTTATTTGCTAAAGGGGTCACTCCCGGTGAAGGGATCGTCGGCCCTTTCCTCATCGAATAAGGTGCAGGATATATCATATATACCGCTGTGCAAAGCAAGAACTGTAGCTACCTGTTTTATTTTTGAAATTCGATTGTACAACATCTTAGGTTTCTTTTATTTCATTAATCACATTAATGAAGTCCCATCATTTAAGTACCTAAACATCACAGATAAATATGATGTACATTTATGCCATCCGCATTCGCCTCGATGTCCCCTCGTGCACCGTTAGGTTAGGTAACTATCGGCAGAGCAGGGCAGGGCTAGCGCGGGTGTAAAACATAAGTAACATCTATATAATATATCATATATACTATATACAGTATCTATCACAGAACATCACATGATCACATCACAGATATCGCAGCAGAAGAATCATATGAAATATTGGATATACTAGGACGTCCGTGTTTTCAATACGAGCCAGTATAAAACACGGATTCCACGGTCGCGATGAATAGCCAAACCAACACCCCTAGACCCCTACGAGAGCGGCAAGCAACCCTGCCAATTCTAGAGTTAGGAGACCCGGACTCGACTCCTCGAGTTGGTCTACCACTGGAATCCAGAACCCGGTTACTTGTGCTCTCCTCCTTGGGCTTATCCTAGTGCGGAAAAGTAAATAATATACAAACGGTGATATCTTCCGCAACCTGGAAGTGCCCCAATAAAAGAATTTTACATACAAGTTTTTACATGAATGAAAATGAAAAACACTCATCTCACATAAAAACCCCCGGCTATTCAAACACGACGATCCAATATAACATATCCAGCAACACATAACATCACATGTCATCAACGTAAGTAAATATGCGCATCCCAATTGTCGTTGACATATAGCAACGAAAACGGCGATATCACATATTACACTTACGGTCACAGAAAAGAAAGTGTAAAACTACAACAATTGGAATCCGCAATCCGCATAGAAATCGCATGCCTAATCAAATGAATACCTTAGACATCACATGCCTAACAATTATAAACCCCGCATTTTAGTCTCAAAATTGAAAACACTTTTCAATATCAAGTCGGGCAATTCAACAAGATTCCCGACATCCTGATGGAATGCTCGTCGTAAACTTTAGTAGGCGGCCGCACCCCCGAAACCGTCGACGAAGTGCACCAAGGCGGAATACCGCTACCGCGAGCACCCAAACGGATGCTTTCGGCGATGGGGTTCTCCTACAGTCACTTGGTCGGGGCTATGGAGCGAGGCTGTCTATTAAGTTTACCCGGCGAGTATCCGCGTACGCTACGTGATTGCGACGGACTTTTGATCACATCAAAATTTCGTGGCAACCGATCAAGTGAGACTAAACCGCTAGATTTATAACATGCATTCAGTTATCTCATAACTGTTTGTGAATTCCAATTATTGTATCCCATTGCTGATAAATAGAAAATGTTAAACTTTCCGATCGAACACCCAAACACCCAAGTTTTCCCGATACAGCTCAACACATGAAACAAGTCTAAAAACATTCAGTTCGTGCCTCAGTACCAACGGTCCAGCCGTAGAAGGGTCAAGCCAACGCCTCACATGTGGCACGCCGTACTGCCCTAAACCCGAAGGTTCAAAGGGCAGTTCAAGACGGTCACATAATCGAGTTAAGGTTTGTTGTCTTCTAGAGGGACCATCGCGTTACTTGCACTACTTAGAACGTCTTTAAACCACGGAAAAATCCAACATTTGGAAATTTCCCGACAGGGGAAAAATTGGGTATTTATATCCGGTCGAACTTTTTAACATATCCAAAAATTATCCGGAATCCACATAGACAAAATCTGATAATCCGATCGAATCAGCGAATCCCCAAAACAACCCCAGAAAATTCAACTCTTGAATAATATTTAAAAATACCCAGAGAACTCAGCACTGAATAAAAGAAGTTACTGTGCAAAATAGGAAGCGTGACATCACACTTTAGCAGCGGAACCGCCGCATAGGCTAGGCTTATGCCGCGGTTCCGCTGCGCATTAGAGGGATCAGGAGATAAATTTTGCGCCGTAATTCTTAGAATTCCCTGCTGATTTTTCTGCATATTTTTAATTTGGAAAAATCCCAGCTTTTAGAAAAAGTCCAGAGGGCTATTTTGGGGTTAGGGTTTCGGTTCAATCGGGTTTCAAACGTCGTCTACGTAACGCCTAAGGCTCTAGCTAGGCTTTGATCCCACTGTAGGGTTCCTAGGCACGCTAAGGAGGTCTCACAAAGCATCAACCATGCTAATTTCAAAAATTACGGTGCCGAGAAACCCTAATACGGATCGTTGGCTAGAAGTTTAGGCGAAACTAGCAAGTAGTTAACAACTTAACTAAGAGTTAAACGGAAATACAACCTTTGTAGATCCGGTGCTCCACCTCCATAGCTCCGTGATGATGTCTCCTCGCTGTCCAAATCGAATCCATGACTCTTGCATCGGCTTCATCGGAGAAAAAGCGGGCTAGGTCATCGACGACGATGCCGAAGATGATCTACGTCGAGGTATCGCTAGATCAAGCTCCAACTTCACCAAGTCATGAAACTTGTGAAGAAAACACACTCTACTACTTGGCAAGAGGTAGAGGATGAAGAAATAGGAAGTGGGTAGACTTTAGAATTGGATTTCTCACTCTTTTTCACCAATCACCATTGATGGTCCAAGGTTTCTTCATGTTGAAGATGAAGAAGAAGAAGAAGAAAAATGTTATGATAAGTATTATGTAAAATGAAAATAATAATAATACTTATCATCTACTAACCATGGTCAAGTGTAGAGACTAAACTAGGGTTAGTGGGAATGGTTAGGGTTAAGCATGAGACAAAAATGGTCACTTAGGTCAAAGCTTCATGAAGCTTCAACTAGAATACAAATCAAGCCACCATTTTCTTTTCATGCCTTTCATTTTCCAAAAATCAATAGATTAATAAATAAGTGAATAAAACAAAACCCTAACCATTAACATGTAACCATGGTTTGATCTTTACACAAAAACCCTAGCAAACATGTATCATCAAACATGATACAAACTAGTGTACAAAAGTATATCACATATACAATGTGCACATAAAGTGAGAAAATCCATTTAAAGTGAACCAATACTAGTTAATGCAAAGTAATATATCAAATATATATAACTATACATTAAATCATTAAATCAACACTTGATTTAACGATCCGGTCATATCGCACATCACCGACTAGTATCCAATGTATCGGCTTATCGAATCAATCCTTGAATCGATAATTAGGTTATATCGCATACAACCAATCGATACATTCATCGCGAGAATGGAATACGGTATCACATACACGCATTATTCTCGGTCCCGCACATATCTCATATGCGCTCCTATTTCGTTTCGCTTGAGCCAGGAAACCTCTGTGTAGGACTCTAAAGGCTCGTCAATACGCCGACAGCAGGTGATGATCATATAAAACACCCACAAGCCGCAAGCGGTCTGCTAAACGTAACGGTCACCCGGGTATTGAGCGATCAGAAGATCGACGAGCAAGCCCGCTCACACTCCTGTGAATCCAACCAGTAACACTACCGTACAGTCCGGTCTGATCGTCTGATATGTCGCATATCTCGCCTAAGGGTGGTAAACGTCAAACCCCAATAGCTCGATAAGTCGTGTCGATATGAGGTCTATAACAATTCGAGAAACTACTGGTAACACTTACCAGTAAATCTCAGCAACCCTGGCCAGGGATTTCCGGTTATAGCCAATCGAACACAGTGCAACATCAACACCCTATACCGGGAGAGACGAATCCCCTCCTATCGCTCATTGCCTCCATGTGATTCGGGACTGTACCCAAAAACCACCGTTTTGCACGCCCACTTGGACGTGGTAAGATGGAAATCAAAGCACAGTGGGAACCACACAAGACTCTATGACGATCTCGCGTCAACAGACTACTCTGTACCAGTGTCACCAGAGAACTGCCATCTGACGTAAGGTATAATACCATCTGGGAGTTCTCGGCGAGTCCGTCCAGTGTACCCAGTCTCCACTGAGCACCCGTATATCATCTCTGATGTCAAACACCAATGGATATGGGATCATCCATCCCCCATCTGTATGGGTCGAGAAGGTATACGCTAGTCTACTCTGGTATATCGATGCCCCGTCTTGATATACCCACGACTAGGGACTTTGAAGGATGTAATTGTGGACTACCCTGTCCCCACTAGTATGATCCGCATCATAGTCCTGGTAGTCAAGTACACATCCTAAGGGCTTTACCAACATGTAACAGAGAGACAATCACTGTACACGTTAAGGTAAAGATCAACCAGATAGCATACTATCATGTCGAGCAAGAAAGTCCTCCCTATATACGTCCTAGCATCCACTACAATATACATCATATGTACAGTAATGGCCTCTAGGGCATACATATAACTAACACCAATCTCGCACGCAGACTCCCAAGTGATCTCCCCACTATACGGCTACGCCAAAGAAACCTCCATAGATGGCAAGACCCTTGACCGAAGTTTCTCCACCTGCCGATCCACTAACACTATCGGCTTCTTGTGAACTAAAAGATCCCGCCCAAGCTAAATGGTCTGATGTTGAATCATGTGCGAAAGGTCATGAAGGTATTTGCAAAGTATCAACACTAGAAATATAGGATGAATACTCAAAAATCTGGGCAGAAGTGCCAACTTATAGGCAATGGAACTAACTCGCTTGAGGATCTCAAAAGGTCCTACATTCTGGGACTAAGCTTCCCAAAACTCAACACGCCATTCATTGGAAAAACCGCAGGAATACATGATCTCCCACTGCGAACTCAAGTCTGCAACCACCACGATCGGCATAAGACTTCTGTCTGCACTGGGCTACTCTCATCCTGATCTGAACCAAGTGGATCATCTTCAAAGTCTCTGGACTAGCTGAGGCCCAAAAATCCTGCTCTTGCGGAGTCAGTAAAACAGACTGGCGATCGACACTACCTAACACACAAGGCCAGAAAGTTGCCATTTGAAACGTCTCCTGATAACCATTTGTAGGGTTCCTAGGCACACTATAGAGGTCTCACAAGGTATCAACCATGCCAATTTCAAATTTTATGAGTGCCGAGAAACCCTAATACGGATCGTTAACTAGAAATTTAGGCGATAAACGAAACTAGTTAACAATTTAACTAAACGAGAGGGGCTACAACCTTTGTAGATCTGGTTATCCACTTCCTTAGCTCCACGTAGGCGTCCTCTCTCTGTCCATCTCGAATCCCGAACTCAAACGTCGGCTTCATCGGAGAATTGGGCGGACTAGGTCGTCGGCTTCGTGCCGAAGATGATCTACGTCGAGGTTTCACAAGTTCAAGCTCCGACTTCACCAAGTTGTGAAACTTATGAAGGAAACACCCAAAACAACTTGGCAAGAGGTAGATGGTGAAGAAATAGGAGGTAGGTTCACTTTAGAATTGGATTTCTCACACTTTTGCTCAAGATGCCATTGTTGAAGACATGGTTTTTCTTGAAGAAGAAGAAGGAGAGCAAGAAAGAATATGATAATTTTCTTGCTTAAAAAAGAAACTAATATGAATACTTATCATATCTTGACCATGGTCAAGTGTAGAGATTAAACTAAGGTTAGTTGTAATGGTTAGGGTTAAGGATAAGATAAGGATGGTGGACTTTCTCAAAGCTTCAAGAAGCTTCAACATAGAAACAAAATAAGCCACCATTCTTAATAATATCCAAAATGAATAAATAAATAAATAACTAAGTAAATAATCAAAACCCTAACCATTCATATAACCATGGTTCAATCTTTACACAAACCCAAGTGAGCAAGTATCATCAAACATGATACAAACAAGTGCACAAAAGTATATCACATATACTTCTTGCACATCAAGTGAGAAAATCCATTTAAAGTGAACCAATACTAGTTAATGCAAAGTAATATATCAAATATATAATTATACATTAAATCATTAAATTAACAATTGATTTAACGATCCGGTCATATTGCATATAACCGACTAGTAACCTATGTATCGGCTTATCGAATCAATCCTTGATTCGATATATAGGTTATATCGAATATAACCAATCAATACATCCATCGCGAGAATGGAATACAGTATCATATACTCGCATCATTCTCGGTCTTGCACATATCTCATATGCACTCCTATTTCGTTTCGCTTGAGCCAGGAAACCTCTGTGTAGGACTCTAAAGACTCGTCAATACGCCGGTAGCAGATGATGATCATATCAAGCATCCACAAGCCGCAAGCGGTCTGCTAAACGTAACGGCCATCCGGGTATTGAGCGATCAGAAGATTGACGAGCTAGCCCGCTCACACTCCTGTGAATCCAACCAGTAACAGTTACCGTACAGTCCGGTCTGTTCGTCTGATATGTCGCATATCAAGTCTAGGGGTGGTATACGTCAGACCCCAATAACCGATAAGTCGTCCCGAAGTGAGGCTCATAATGGGTCGAGAAACTACTGGTAACACTTACCAGCAAATCTCTGATAAGCCCTGGCCAGGGACTTCCCAGTTACGGCCAATCGAGCACAGTGCAACATCAACCCCCAATACCGGGAGAGACGAAACCCCTCCTATCGCTCATTGCCTCCATGTGACTCGGGACTGTACCCAAAGACCACCGTTTTGCACGCCCTCATGGACGTGGTAAGGTGGAGATCAAAGCACAGTGGGAATCACACAAGACTCTATGACGATCTCGGGTCTACAGACTAACCTGCACAAGTGTCACCTGAGAACTGCCATCTGACGTGAGGTATAATACCATCTGGGAGTTCTCGGCGAGTCCGTCCAGTGTACCCAGTCTCCACTGAGCACCCGTATACCATCTCTGATGTCAAACATCAATGGATATGGGATCATCCATCGCCCATCTCATGGGTCGAGAAGCGTATACGCTAGTCTACACTGGTATATCGATGCCCCGTCTCGATACACCCACGACTAGGGACCTTGAAGGATGTACTTATGGACTACCATATCCCCACTAGTATGATCTGCATCATAGTCCAGGTAGTCAAGTACACATCCTAAGGGCTTTATCAACATGTAACTATAAGACAGTTTAAAGAGAGAAGTGTACATGTTAAGATAAAGAGTAACCAGATAGCATACTATCATATTGAGCAAGAAAGTCATCTCTATATATGTCCAAGCATCCAATATAATATACATCATTTGTACAATACTGGCCTCTAGGCCATACACACAACTAACAATCTCCCACTTGCACTAGGGCCAGCTGCTGTAGTATCGCATACCGAGCATCCCGAAGAGTCTCTCAAACTGTATCTGGGGAATGGCCTTCGTGAGTGGATCCGCCGTGTTGTTCTTCGTGTCAACCCTCCTGACCTCGATCTCCCGGCGATCAACTATCTCCCGGATCAGGTGATACCGCCTCAGAATATGCCTGGATCGCTGATGGGACCTGGGTTCCTTGGCCAAAGCCACCGCTCCATTGTTATCGCAATACAAAGGTTGGATGCTCAATGGATGGAACCACTCCAAGTTCAGTAATGAACTTCTTGATCCAGACAGCCTCTTTGGCAGCATCGTTGGCAGCGATGTATTCAGCCTCCATCGTCGAGTCTGCCATGGTATCCTGCTTGGAACTCTTCCAGCTAACCGCCCCTCCGTAAAGGGTAAAGACAAAGCCCGACTGCGACTTAGAGTCGTCCTTATCACTCTGGAAGCTCGAATCGGTAAAGGACTCCACTTGGAGTTCTCCGTTACCATACACCAAGAGCATCTCTTTAGTCCTTCGCAAGTACTTGAGAATGCTCTTCACAGCTGTCCAGTGATTCTCTCCAGGATCAGCTTGATACCTGCTCACTATACTTAGTGAGTATGCTACATCGGGTCTGGTACATAGCATCGCATACATGATAGAGCCTACAGCCGAAGCATAGGGTATCCCTTGCATGCGAGCTCTCTCCAAATCAGTCTTGGGAGACATCTCTTTGGAGAGAGTGACTCCAGAGATCGTGGGCAAGTTCCCACGCTTGGATTCTTCCATACTAAACCTCTTTAGTATGGTGTCAATGTACCTAGATTGGGACAATCCCAGTATCCGTTTGGATCTATCTCTATAGATCCTGATCCCCAATATGCTGGAGGCATCACCAAGATCTTTCATTGAGAATCTTTGTGATAAGAAGAGCTTGACCGATTGCAGTATAGGAATATCGTTTCCTATCAAGAGTATGCCGTCCACGTACAATACGAGGAAGACTACCTTACTCTCTGCTACCTTCTTGTAGATACAAGGTTCATCTGGGTTTTTGACGAAATCAAACTCTTTAATAACGACGTCAAAGCAGATGTTCCAACTCCGCGATGCTTGCTTTAATCCATAAATGGATTTAAGCAGCTTGCACACCTTCCCGCTGCTCCCACTGTCTACGAAGCCCTCTGGCTGAGTCATGTACACGCACTCTTCTAAATCACCATTTAGAACGGCGATCTTAACATCCATTTGCCAGATTTCGTAGTCATGAAAGGCAGCAATGGAAAGCATGATTCGGATGGATTTAAGCACAGCCACTGGAGAAAAGGTTTCGTCATAATCCACACTTGGTCTTTGACGAAAACCATTTGCTACAAGTCTAGCTTTGAAAGTCTCCACTTTCCCATCTACACCAAGTTTCTTCTTGAAGATCCATTTGCTCCCAATGGGTGTTACCCCTTCAGGAGCAACATCCAAAGTCCATACTTTGTTGGTGTACATGGATTCCATCTCTGACCGCATAGCATCCAGCTATTTCACTGAGTCCCTACTCGTGATGGCCTGCTCGAAGCTAGTTGGGTCATCATCCTCCATGATGCAATCCTGGCTCCCACCATCCATGAGAAAACCGTAGTATCTCTCAGGTGGACGAGAAACCCTGCTAGATCGGCGGAGAGGCTGGGGTTCATCGGGAACTACTGAATCCTCTGGTTCAACCAAATCTTCTGTTGTAGTCTGTGTCGCTGGAACCTCTTCCAGTTCTACCTCAATGCCACTTATCTGTTTCATAAGAAAACTTTTTTTTTAAGAAAGTGGCATGTCGAGAAACAAACACCTTTTGTTCCTCGGGGTGGTAGAAGATATACCCTTGTGAATTTTTGGGATATCCTACAAACTTACATAAGACAGATCTTGCCTCGTGTTTGTCCGGATTTTGTCTTTTGACATAGGCTGGACAACCCCATATCTTAATATAATTAAGATGTGGTCTCTTCCCTTTCCATATCTCATATGGAGTGGTAGGCACTGATTTGGTAGGAACTCTATTCAATTGGTCCATGGCTGTCTCAAGCGCATAACCCCAGAAGGAAATAGGTAACTCAGCTGTACTCATCATTGAGCGTACCATATCTAATAGGGTGCGGTTTCTCCGTTCAAATACACTGTTGTGCTGTGGTGTATATGGAGGAGTTAGCTGAGAGAGAATCCCATTCTCTTTTAGGAAGTCCAGGAATTCATTGCTCAAGTATTCACCTCCTCGATCAGATCGAAGGATTTTAATACTTTTTCCGGTTTGGTTCTCAACTTCTTGTTTATATTCTCTAAATTTCTCAAAAGCTTCTGATTTATGTTTCATCAGGAACACATACCCGAACCTAGAGAGATCGTCAGTGAATGTAATGAAGTATGAAGAACCATCCCTGGCATGTGTAGACATAGGACCGCATACATCACTATGTATCAGTCCTAAGAGTTCAGTAACTCTTTCTCCGTGTCCCGTAAACGGAGTTTTGGTCATCTTGCCTTTGAGACATGACTGGCAAGTGTCATAAGATGAAAATTCAAACGGATTTAAATATCCATCCTTATGCAACTTTGCCAGTCGTGTCACATTGATGTGACCCAGTCTACAATGCCACAAGAAGGATTCGTTCAGTTCTGAACTCTTCCTCTTGTGTGTGTTTGTTATGCTCAGAACTGTTGGCTGGTTTAGAACATAAATGCCATTGCACAACGTGCCTGATCCAACCAACTTTTGTTTACGGAAAATGTTGATAACATTATCCTGTAATACAAAATTATATCCCTCTTTACTCAATAAAGAAACCGATATAATGTTGCATATCAGGTTCGGCATGTAATAGCATTCGTTCAGAACCAATGTATTACCAGTTGGTAATTCAAGGTGATATTCCCCGACAGTCTTAGCTGCAACAATTGCACCATTTCCAACTCTAATGTCTTTATCACCTTCTCCAAGTTCTCTACCTTTCCTAAGCCCATGTAACTGATTACATATATGGGATCCTGATCCGGTATCTAATACCCAGGACGTAGGGCAAATGGAGAAACAGTTCTCTGTAACGAACACACCCGAAGAAAATGCATCAACATGTACTTTCTTCATTCGGGTGGCATGGGAATCCTGGTATTCCCCTATATCCTGTTCAGTCCTATAACTCTTATAGGAAAGAACGGAACCAACGTTCCCCAGCACAGTATAACATGCGGGTTCGGTCAATACATCCATATTATTATCTTTATTAGGGCATGAAATGGTCGCTACCTGGAGAGAGAGAGAAGAAAACACTTTAGCGTATGCTCGTGCAAGATCATATTGGTTATTATCTTATCTAATCAGGATGGCTCCCACTGCTTTTTATCAAATCTTCCTTCAAACCCTAAAAGGAAAGATTAGCCGGGATTAATTACACACTACAAGTTCGCCAATCTTTCAGCCAGGCCAGTGTCGGTACTTTGAGGGAGGTCCCCCGTGCTTTCGCACGAACCTAATTAATGTAAACCTCATTTTCCCAGAGGCGTAACCCCGTTGACACCTTTCTAGACACCTACTTGATCAGCTAATTGCAATGTGTAAAACTCTCCCAGGAGTATCTCTTACTCGCAGTGGGTATCGGGATACAACTATCACATAGAAGGTATGCAATCTCATTGCAAATTTCAACACTTGAAATTCCCGATAATATTTTGCCCCTAGCGTGCTATGACCTTGACGCATGCCAAACAACCCATAGTCCGCTAGTCAAGTTCAACCCGTACATTTCTTGATTGAATTAAACCCACCCGCACGACCCTTGACGCATGCCAAACAACGCCGTGCGAATACCCTAATCCAATCGCATCGTATGCTAGCAGATAAGCACTAGTTAGCTACCGTACACTACGCCTTGACGCATGCCTAACAACCGCAGCACGAATACTAACTAGTACTTATCTGAAATGACGGAGGGCTACGACAGGTTTTTCTGAAAACCTATTGCGTAATGAACTTGATATCGTTGTAAAATCAAATGAAGTTTTGAAATGGAGTGATTTTGAGGCTATTCTAGTTTTGCTAAAGGGGTCACTCCCGGTGAAGGGATCGTCGGCCCTTTCCTCGTCGAATGAGGTGCAGGATATATCATATATATCACTGTGCAAAGCAGAAACTATAGAAGCTATCAAAAATAAACCAAGTGTGTAGCATCTGCCAGTTATTGCTAAAGGAGTCACTCCCGGTGAAGGGATCTCGGTCCTTTCCTCATCGAATAAGGTGCAGGGTATATCATATATACCGCTATGCAAAGCAAGAACTGTAGCTACCTGTTTTATTTAAAATTTGATTCTGCAACATCTTAGGTTTCTTTTCATTCATTAATCACATTAATGAAGTCCCATCATTTAAATACCTAAGCATCACAGATAAATACGACGTACAGTTATGCCATCCGCATTCGCCTCGATGTCTCCTCGTGCACCGTTAGGTTAGGTAACTAACGACAGAGCAGGGCAGGGCTTGTGCGGGTGCAAAACATGAGTAACGTCTATATAATATATTTTAGGGTTCCTAGGCACTCTCAAGAGGTCTCACAAGGCATCAACCATGCCAATTTCAAAATTTTACGGTGCCGAGAAACCCTAATACGGATCGTTGGCTAGAAGTTTAGGCGACAAAGCAACTAGTTAACTACTTTAACTAAGAGTACGGAAATACAACCTTTGTAGATCCGGTCCTCCACCTCCATGGCTCCGTGATGAAGTCCTCTCCGCTGTCCAAATGAAATCCCGGGCTCTAGCGTCGGCTTCATCGGAGAAATGGGCGGGCAAGGTCGTCGGCTTCGTGCCGAAGATGATCTACGTCGAGGCATCACAAGATCAAGCTCCCACTTCACCAAGTCATGAAACTTGTGAAGAAAACACACTCTACTACTTGGCAAGAGGTAGAGGATGAAGAATTAGGAGGTGGGTTCACTTTAGAATTGGATTTCTCACTCATTTCATCAAGTTGCCATTGATGGAAGCATGCTTTCTTCAAGTGAAGAAGAAGAAGAAGAAGATGAATATTATGATAAGTTGTTTTCAAAAAGGAAATAAAATCAATACTTATCATAATTCAACCATGGTAAAGTGTAGAGAATAGACTAGGGTTAAGTGGAATGGTTAGGGTTAAGCATGAGACAAAATGGTCACTTAGTCAAAGCTTCATGAAGCTTCATAATACATACAAAGAAAGCCACCATTTTCTCATAATGCTAATTATTTTCTAAAAAGAATAAAGAATAAATAAATATATAATTAAATGAAAACCCTAACCATTACATAACCATGGTTTAATCTTTACACAAACTCAAGTAAGCATGTATCATCAAACATGATACAATCAAGTGCACAAAAGTATATCACATATACAACTTGTGAACTTCAAGTGAGAAAATCCATTTAAAGTGAACCAATACTAGTTAATGCAAAGTAATATATCAAATATATAATTATGCATTAAATCATTAAATCAACACTTGATTCAATGATCCGGTCATGTCGCACACAACCGACTAGTATACAATGTATCGGCTTATCGAATGAATCCGCGATTCGATAACTAGGTTATATCGCATACAACTATTCGATACATTCATCGCGAGAATGAAATACGGTATCACATACACGCATTATTCTCGGTCCCGCACATATCTCATATGCGCTCCTATTTCGTTTCGCTTGAGCCAGGAAACCTCTGTGTAGGACTCTAAAGACTCGTCAATACGCCGGCAGCAGGTGATGATCATATCAAACACCCACAAGCCGCAAGCGGTCTGCTAAACGTAACGGCCACCCGGGTATTAAGCGATCAGAAGATCGACGAGCAAGCCCGCTCACACTCCTGTGAATCCAACCAGTAACACTTACCGTACAGTCCGGTCTGATCGTCTGATATGTCGCATATCTTGCCTAGGGGTGGTAAACGTCAGACCCCGATAGCAAGATAAGTCGTGTCGATATGAGGTCTATAACAGTTTGAGAAACTACTGGTAACACTTACCAGTAAATCTCAACAACCCTGGCCAGGGATTTCCGGTTATAGCCAATCAAACACAGCGCAACATCAACTCCCTATACCGGGAGAGACGAATCCCCTCCTATCGCTTGCCTCCATGTGATTCGGGACTGTACCCAAAAACCACCGTTTTGCACGCCCTCTTGGACGTGGTAAGATGGAAATCAAAGCACAGTGGGAACCACACAAGACTCTATGACGATCTCGGGTCAACAGACTACTCTGTACCAGTGTCACCAGAGAACTGCCATCTGACGTAAGGTATAATACCATCTGGGAGTTCTCGGCGAGTCCGTCCAGTGTACCCAGTCTCCACTGAGCACCTGTATATCATCTCTGATGTCAAACACCAATGGATATGGGATCATCCATCGCCCATCTGTATGGGTCGAGAAGGTATACGCTAGTCTACTCTGGTATATCGATGCCCTGTCTCGATACACCCACGACTAGGGACTTTGAAGGATGTACTTATGGACTACTATGTCCCCACTAGTATGATCTGCATCATAGTCCAGGTAGTCAAGTACACATCTTAAGGGCTTTACCAACATGTAACAGAGAGACAATCAGTGTACACGTTAAGGTAAAGAGCAACCAGATAGCATACTATCATGTCGAGCAAGAAAGTCCTCCCTATATATGTCCCAGCATCCACTACAATATACATCCTATGTACAGTAATGGCCTCTAGGGCATACATATAACTAACATATATCATATATACTATATACTATATCTATCACAGAACATCACATGATCACATCACAGATATCGCAGCAGAAGAAACATATGAAACATTGGATATACTAGGACGTCCGTGTTTTCAATACGAGCCAGTATAAAACACGGATTCCACGGTCGTGATGAATAACCAATCCCACACCCCTAGACCCCTACGAGAGCGGCAAGCAACCCTGCCAATTCTAGGGTCCAGAGACATATATAGAGATGACTTTCTTGCTCGATATGATAGTATGCTATCTGGTTACTCTTTATCTTAACATGTACACATGTCTCTTTAAACTGTCTTATACTTACATGTTGATAAAGCCTTTAGGATGTGTACTTAACTACCTGGACTATGATGCAGATCATACTAGTGGGGACATGGTAGTCCATAAGTACATCCTTCAAGGTCCCTAGTCGTGGGTGTATCGAGACGGGGCATCGATATACCAGTGTAGACTAGCGTATACGCTTCTCGACCCATAAGATGGGCGATGGATGATCCCATATCCATTGGTGTTTGACATCAGAGATGGTATACGAGTGCTCAGTGGAGACTGGGTACACTGGACGGACTCGCCGAGAACTCCCATCTGACGTGAGGTATAATACCATCACCATTATCGTAGGAGAACTCCATCAAAGACAAGTGACGATCCCACAGCCAACAAACACTTAGTACGTACGCACAAGCATATCCTCCTGAGTCTGTATAGTCCGCTCTGCCTAACCATCGGCCAACGGATGGAAAGCGGAGCTAAAGCTCAATCAGGTACCCAAGGCTTCCAAAAGCTTCTGCCAACGACGGCTAGCAAACTGGGTGCCTCTATTGGATACAACACATGAAGGAACTCAGTGCAAACGCACAAACTTATCGAAGAACAACAGAGCAAACTGAGCATAACCAGACAACAATCACCCGAATGGAGTCACACCCTGACTAGACCTGGGTAGACTCCACAATGAACTCATAGAAATCTGCTCCTATTCCCACACCGGAACGGTTAAAGGTTGCAACTCTCCAGCCGGTCTCAAATGCTCAACCTAAGCTCGCTGACAAGCCAAGCACATCAAAACGAAATCCGAAACTTCACTCTTCAACCCTGCCCACCCGTAACTAACTCACAAGTCACGTTACATCTTGCTGGCACTTAGGGTGAACACAGAAAGCTAACTGGTTTGCCTGCTCTGGGACCTCGCCGAACATGCTCAGAATCTCAAAAAAACGAGCATCGGTGGGCTGCGCCTCACGAAACGATTAACTAAAAGTGGACGGATGCGGACATGAGCAAGATGTCCCATAGTAAAGGCGAACCTAAACTGTACTCATCTGTCGCACAAGAACTGTAAATCTGTATAAGAGTATCTCTGAACTATGCACAACTAGAACAAGCCATCCCCGGGCCTACGACTCAAGCATCAGATACCACAATCGCCTTGCCATGGGTAACAAAGGATCTCACAAACACAATCCTTCACAAGCTCCATCCAATGGCACTGTCTCAACTCAGATCCTACTGCAAGAAGATATACTTAATCTCCGGTGCTCCGTGAAAATCTGACACAACTCTCCGTACAAGTAGTATCTCCAAATCTCCAACACACGACCACCGCGGCCATCTCCAGATCATGAATTGGTTAATCCTGCTCGTACATCTTCCAGCTGTCGGGAAGAATAAGCGATAACTCTGTCCTACTACATCAGTACATCATCGAGCCCCACTCGTGAAACATCACAATAAACGATAAGGTCACCCGATCCAGAAAGCAAAGATAGATCTGGTGCAGTTGTCTACCGAGTCTTCAGCTATTGAAAACTCAGCACGCATGGCTCAGTCTAAAGAAAAAAAAATCCTGTCTTGGTCAGTCCGGTCAACGGTGTAGCGAATATACAAGAATCCTGCACGAAACGGCGGTAAAAACCGGCTAAGCCCAGTAGCTGCGGACCACTGTCCCTGCTACAAGTCTGGGCCAAAGCTGTACGGCCACGATCTTCCTTGGGTCCATACGAATACCGTCTCTCATAACCCCATGACCTAGGAAGTCAATACTATCAAGCCCGAAGGAACACTACGAGAATCTAGCCAACAGCTGGCGCTCTCCCAATGTCTGCAAAGCAAATCCTCAAGTGCTGCTCACTTTCCTTACGACTCTTGGAATAGACTAGAATGTCATCAATAACACAACAATAAACAGGTCGAGGAACAGACTGAGGAAATCTGTTTCATCATATCCACGAATGCTGCTAGGGTATTGGTAAGTTCAACGACACTACCAAAAACTCATAAAGCCCGTAGCACGCATAAAAGCAGTCTTCGGAATGTTATCACTCGGAATTCGCAACCAATGATGACCTGACCCCAAAAAAAATTAGAAAAATGTCTCGCACCTTGGAGCTGATCGTACAAACCGTCAATGCGAGGTAAAGGACGCCTAATCAGCACCGTAACTCGGTTCAATTGATGATCAATCAATGCACAACCTCAAACTGCCGTCCTTATCATTGACGAACAGAATAGGAGCTCCCCAAAGCGAAACACTTGGACATATAAGTCCCCCTCTATCTAGCAAATCTGCAGCTGATCCTTAACCTCCTTAAGCTCCGCCGGCTCATCTGGAACAACGTCGGGAAACTCTCGCACGAAAGGAACCCGGTACAATGAATCCACCGTGGCTCCGGTATCATGAATGGAAACCAAGAATTCTCAACATCTTCTCCTCAAAAGCCGACTAACGAAAAAGGCTAAAATCAAGCTGTGAGGGGCGGCACCACTGTCCCCCAGCATAACAAGAACTAACTCGCCGAGAAAATAAAACCTGACTATTTTCTCGCGGCAGTCCACAGACGCATAGCACGTAGCTAACCAGTCCATGCCCAGGAGAACGTCAAATCCAACATCTCTAGAAGGATCAAATCGACGGACGAATCTCAATCTCGTAACCGATTGGCACACGACCGGAACACGTGTTGCACAACAATGGATCGGTAACAGGAGTTAGCACAACAAATGGCTGATCTAGCATAAACGACTCTCGGCCCAACCTCGGCACGAAGTGTGTAAAACAAACAAGTGCACAGATCCCGAATTAAGCAAACATGCGCATTAAAAGAACATGCAAAAAGATTACCAGAAAACTTTGCATTGTACGCCCACGCGTCCCGATGAGTCAAAACAAAAGCTCGTTCCTGTCCTCTACCTACAACAGGAAGTCATCCGCCTTTCCCATCCTGTACTCTCGGCACAAATCCTCCGCGACCACGACCTCTCTGAACATAAGTCTGACGCGGACCAACAACAGGTGCAACAGGCGACTCTCCCTAAGGTGAAGGTGGTAAAGTAACATATGGTACTGCTGCCACCCTCTGGCGTACCAAGGTGCAATCTCTGACGAGGTGATGGAAACTCCCGCACCGGAAACATCCATGCGATGGCTGCCGATCCTCCTGGGGATAAGAGCTAAACGGCTGTCCTCATCCCAAGACTCTGCTACTCCCACGACGTAAACGGAATCTGTCTCAGCAACTAAGCCTCTGTCTCTGGGATGATACACCTGTACGAGCCCTCCTAGGTTCCGGAACTCCTAAAGTCTCTGGAAGACGCTCCCCGGCTAAATGGGCTGCATCCACAACTGCTGTATACGTGACACTATGCTTTGTGCTGATAGAAAGGAATAACTGGGGTAACAGGGGTGACAACCTCCTGTCGCTATGCTCGACTGGCCTTAACCAATGACCTCATCATCTGGCGCAAGTCCCGCATCTTTGTCTCAAGCCTAGCGAAACGATCTATCGAAGACGGATCCAATTGCTCCTATACAACGAGCGTACCGTCCCGATCAGTCCTCGACCCACGCTAGTCAACTCTGACCTCGGCTCTCGCTGCCTCTCTCTGAGCCCTCAAAGTCATCGGCGGCATAAAGGCTATAAAAGTAAATAGGATTCAATAAAAACATAGAAATCGAATCACAAGGATATGTATCATAATGGAAGGAATTTCAAGCAATTAGTACTTAGGTCACTTTAGGCGGAGTACCGTGTCGTAAGTATGCCGCGGACATACACACATTATGTTATTCTTCTTAAGCTACCTACTCTATCATACCAAGGTCATTATACACTCCGAAAGGTAAAAACCTAGCGCTTTGATACCAACATTCTCACGACCTGAAATTGGCACGTGACGATCCTTAAACTACGCAACGTCCAAAGGCGTAACGCAATATAAGTAAGCCGTAAACCCAGAAAATCTAAACCATCAAAGCAGTAAGAACATAGTTTAAAAGCTTTTGGGAATCTCAAATAAAAATCTTTAATGTCCAAATTTACTTCCTTTAAAAATTTGGCAGCACCTCCTTTATAAAAACTAGCTCCAAAAAGGGTACAACATAATATATAAGTAAAGCATCCCCAACGGGAGAAAATCCACGCCCACAGGCGGAAAACAACTACCACAACAAATATACGACGTCGTAGCGAAGAAAAAGACGATATAAGGTGAAAACAGCAATAAGAGTAAAACTGCATAAAAGCCGGCTCCAACGAGCAAGACACCCAGAGTCACCAAAAAATATACAATATCGTCCTCACAACTCGTCTCTAAGTCAATACATGAAGTAGTAGATGGAGAGTACTGGATACAACGAATATACAATGTGCAACATCGCAAAACCGCAAAACCTACCTATAGCAAAACTTCACCCAGTCAGTCGTAGCGGTATCCCCTACAAAAGATGATACGATAGGAAGAAAGCCCTGCCTCGACTGCCCTGAGGTACTACCTACAAAACACCGTGGCACAACGGGGGTGAGTTGCCAACTCATGAATAGTAAATAACATATGCAGGTAATCGCAAGTATGCACGTCCTACGCGAATCTATCACATGCAAGCTAATGGCAATAATGGCCATATGTATGCAACAGTCATGAAAAGTACTCTATCAGGTACAACAAATATCTGAAGCAATAATATGACAATATGTATATGCAACAGTCATGAAAGGTACTCTATCAGATAAAACTAAAACATGAAACAATGCATATAAAATAAATGCGGAATATGGAATAAAACATGTTATCCTCATGAAATCCTCATCATGGCAGGTCCAATGTCCATCAAGACAATCTAAATCCCAATTTCCTCAAATCGGTCCTCGGATCGGCCCTCAGATCGGCCCTCATATCGGCCGCCAGATCGGCCCTCAGATCGGCCCTCATATCGGCCTCCAGATTGGCCCTCATATCGAAATATCGAGTAAAAAGAATAAGAATACATGCATAGATCATTATGATGATTATATATATGTATACATATATAACGGCGTCACATACCCCTGATATATATATATATATATAAATATATATATATATATATATATATATATATATCACAGCGTCCCATATCACTGATATATATCATCAGGATTAAAACATGTAGAAACATCGAGAAAACTAGTGTCCAACTGTAACACCTTAGAATGTGTTTTGTGGTTAATTATATTTTAATATATTTAGTTTTTAATAAAAAGTTTACTAATTTGGTTTTTAATTATTTTATCCTATTTAATGAATATTTTATTAGATTTTTGCTAGGCTTGCACACACTTGTGCATGATAACTTGGGTGTACATTGGGGTTTAGCCATGATTAGCAATATGGTGAACTAACCATTTCCCCTAATCTATTTTTATAAGTTTGTATTAAGTGTTTTGGTTTTATTGTTTATGGTTGTTTTTAAAATAAAAAGGGTTTTTAAATGGTTTGAATGGTTGACTTGAGAGAGAGAGAGAGATGGGCATGGGGCTACATGGCTTGTGCCATGCCCATTTAATGAAGAGAGAGAGTGTGAATGAGAGGGGTCTTTGATTACTCTCTCATTTCTCACTTTGTTCTCTCTTTCCCTCACTCTCTTACACACACATATACCTTCAGCAACTCCAGCAGCAGCACCAGAAGCAAGCAACTCCAACAACAACACCATCAGCAGCTTCAGCATCAGCAGCATCTTCATTACAGCAGCAGCAACAAGCATCCCTTGCATCACCAGCAGCTGTAGCAACTCAGTTCTTCTCCTTCACTTGCTTCTTAAGATCCTTTAGGGTATATTTTCTGAACTCTATTCCCTAGTTGCTAAGCTTATGTGTTAGTTTAGCTTCAGTTTGTGTAAAATAGTGAGTTTAGTGCTATTTATGGTGATTTGTGTGAGATATTGGTTAGGTGATGATTGTATTAGTTAACCTAGCCTATTTTAGTGTTAATAGGGTCACCTTAAACAATTTTAACCCTGGATTTCACTAAAATACCATATGGTTTGTGTTTTGTTCAAAATCGGTGTTTTTAAACGATATTGTGGCATTCTGTGATCTGCTATTGACCCAGACCATTCAAGACCAAATTGAGCAAACTGGAGCATGTATATTAGGTTTAGACAACATCACCAGAACACGAGCCACCTTTGCCTAACCCAGGCCGCCAATTAAATCCATCTGGCCGCAAATTGCGGCCAGGAAAGGGGAGTGGGGTGCTGGGGTTTTGTGTAGGGTAGTCTGCAGTGTTTTGTAGTGCTTTGGCATGTATAGATCTGTAAGATTTGACCTGTAGGAAAATCTGGGACAATATATCGTATTTCTAGTTCGTGGTGTTTGCGCGATACGCGCGATACGTGAGTGGGTTCTGCGATCCAGCGTGTTGCGGCGTGTCGCGGTAGTTTTAGACGCGTATTCATGCTTTAGCGTATTGTGCACACGCGCATTTAGTTCGCGACGCGAGTTTCTCGTTTGGGTTCGATATCACGTATTTCGGAATATTTGGCTTATATATGGTTTTCTTGTCTGATTTTCAAGTTTGCAGGCGGGTACATCAGACGCAGCAGCAAAAGGGAAGATGGTGGTCGGCTACGTGTAGCACGCGACCAGGTGAGTAGATTTAACATTTATAGGAGAATCGCCCGCATGGCGTTATGCGTCTGGGCTAGGATTCTAATACTTGTTGCGTATTCTACGTTATTGTTAGAATTGCGCCTTACCCTATTTATTAGATATAATGGTACTGTGACTAGCAGCCGTAGGACACTGCACACATTATTGACGGTTCATGTTGCACGAGCACGGATTGTATGCTACACACACACCGTCAATAATTGCCATGTCACACACAAACCATTATAGATATCATATTGGTTGGTTAGGGACTTTACGATATCGATTCACATTACTTATCACTTTGGACATTTAGTTACCGATATACCTTACTCACCTATTCCACTCATACCTGGAGGGGGGTATATTTCATTAGTTCTTATAGGTAGATACCTATACATTGCTACACCTGTATGTTACATACATATTCTGTTGCAGTTACATATTTACCTTTACTGATGTTACTTAGCTGTACCTTATTGGTTTCGCATACATCTGGTTCAGCTAAATATTTTCCTTTATATGCTCGCATTTCAGATATATCGCATATATTTATTCCTGGATTTGCGCATTGTTATTTGGATTTTACATGATATTTTCTGGATTTGGGAACCGCGGTAGTTAATGAAATTATTCATACATTGAAAAACCCGGTTTCCTTCATATGATATTTGCGCATCCACCATGGTTTTTATCGGTGCTGATTTATATATAACCCTACAAGGAGGCGTCGAGGCCATAGAGGGTATATGATAGGGCCCAGAGGTACCCCGGGGCAAGAAAGGGATGTCGATGTGCTATGAGCCGATGAGCCCTGCAGGGGAACCATACTATCCGATGATAGTACCAATGACTCGTCGGGAATCATGGAGATACCGTTGGGAGTCATGCACGTATGCATACGTCGAAAGGCGAGGGTCAGAGCTAGGCGCTCATGCTTTCGGGATAGCGTATGATACGTACCTATAAGGATGCTAGTCTTAGTGACGGCATCTGATTGATCAGGATTTCTTTGTCGATGCTTGGCACATTGTTTTCATGATATTTCATTTAACACCTTTTGTATATATAACAGTGGATTTAGCCGTTGCTATATATACCCTTACACCAATATTAGTGGAGTGGGACGCTAATATATGTGTATTGACCCTATCATATTTATTTTTGCAAATATATACCTTTAGGATGTTAGAATTCTACTTGAGTTTTGATTTGGGGTATTAGGCGATTCATTAAGATGGGATATTGGACATACATATAGGAATACTGATTTGTACATTCGGGATATAGGAGATTACTCGATATTGTACATTGATGACACGTGAGACTTATATGATGTGAGAGCCCAACGTGGGGGCTGATTTGAGGAATTGGGATTTGAGTGTCTTGATGGATTGTGATCCTACCACGATGACAGGATTCCGTGGGATGGCATATTTTACTCCATATCTCATACCCTTTTTACTTATGCACCGTTCCATGTATATGAGTACCTGTTAGTGTACCCTTCATGATTGCTGCATATCTACATTCTCATATCCCTATTGCATGGTTATTGCATACTACTGTCATGTTATCATTGCTTCATATATTGATTGTACCTGCTAGTGTACTTTCCATTATTCTGCAAACATATGACCGGTTATTATTGTAAATCATGTACCTTAGATTCATGTTGTACGTACATTCCTGCGATTACCTGCATATGTTATCTACTATTCACGAGTTGGCAACTCACCCCCGTTGTGCTATAGGTGTTGCAGGTTGTTCCCCAGAGTAGTTGAGGCAGGCTATTTATCTATCATCTTTTTCTACAGAAACCGCATCGACTCACAGTATACTATTTTGCTTAGGTGGGTTGGATGATTATCTGTATTTCATATTGTACATTCGTTGTATTTTGTACTCTCCATCTACTATTATGTTGTTGACTTAGAGACTTGGTGAGGACGTTATTGTATATTATTTGTGAATTTGTTGTCTTTTATATACAGTTTCCTTCCTATTGTCTATTATTTCTTCGCTACGGCGTCGTATATTTATGATGTGATTGTTTTCCGTCTTTGGGCTAGTTTTTAAAAAAGGGGTGTTGCCAAAATTTTAAAGAAAGAAAATTGGACTTTTGAAGAATTTGGGTTGTGATTTCAATTTTTTCAAAAACTTATATTGTCTTTTCCGTATTTTCATGGTTTAGATTTCTGGGTTTCGGCTTTCTTTTTCTGCGTTACGTCTTTAGGCGTTGCGTACTATTAGGGCCGTCACGTGCCAAATTTCGGGTCATGACAAAGTTGGTATCAAAGCACTAGGTTTTACCTTTCGGAATGTAGGATGACCTTAGTATGATGGAGTAGGTAGCTTAAGCAGAGTAACGTAGCGTGTGTATGTCTGCAGCATACCCACGATGCGGTACTTCGCCTTGAGTGACCTAAGTACAAATTTGCTTAAAATTCTTTCCTTGATGATTCATATCCTTGCGATTTGATTTCCTTATTCTTATCGAATCTTATCTCTATTTTCGCCTTGCCGTCGATGACTATGGGGACTCAGAGTGATGCAACGAGGGCCAAGGTCAGAGTTGGCTCGGGTGAGACGAGTACTGACCAGGATGGCACTCTAGTTGCACAGGTGCAGACGGATCAGCCTACGACATATACTACAGATAGGCTTGTGGCAGAGATGTAAGACTTTCGCCAGACGATTAGTTCTTTGGTTGATGTCGTTCAGGAGCTACGACAGGAGGTTGTCACCCCTGTTCCTCAAATATCACTTACCATCAGCATGCAGCAGTCCGTCACCTACATAGCACCAGTGGTTGCAGCTCCAGTTAACGAGACACATAATCCAGAGACGCTGAGAGTTTCAGGACAGTGGAGGACTCATACCAGTGTACCAGCCCAGAGACAGAGGTTTGGTCATCGAGATAGATTTCGTGGCCGTCGCGGGAGTAGTAGAGGAATAGGACGAGAACAGTCGTTCAGCTCTCATCCCCAGGATGGTCAGCAGTCAGCGCGTGGATGTTTTTGATGCGGAAGCCTTCAGCACTTCATCAGGGATTGTTCCTTAGGACAGCGTCAGGATCGTATACAGAGGGGCCGTGGACGTGGAAGGTTCGCTCAGAGGGCTCAATCTACCAGAGAAGTTCAGCCAGTTGCGGGTAGAGGGCAGACACAGGAGTTTGCTTCTACTCATCGGGACGCGCAGACGTCCAATGCAGAGTTTTCAGGTATCCTTAGTTCGCATGTTCTTTTGATGTATTCGTTGTTTTTCATACTTGTACCGTGGTTGGGTAGATTAGTCATAGTTTGTGTTAACGTCTGTCAGCGATTCTTTTGTTGCGCGACACGTATTCAGTTGTGTGCCAATCGGATAGGAGATAGAGATTCGTCCGTTGTTTTGATCCTTCTAGAGATGTTGGATTTGACGTTCTCCTGGGCACGGACTGGTTAGCTACGTGCTAGGCGTCTGTGGACTACCGTGAGGAAACAGTCAGGTTTGTTTTCCCCGGCAAGTCAGTTCTTATTGTGCAGGTGGATAGTTGGGCCGCCTCTTACAGCTTGAATTAATCCTTTTCGCTAGTCGGCTGTTGAGGAGATGTCGTGGATTCTTAGCGTTCAATTGTGATACCGAAGTCACAGTGGGTTTGTTGGACCGGGTCCCTTTCGTGCGAGAGTTTTCCGACGTTATTCCAGAAGAGCCGGCGAAGCTTAGGGAGCTTAAGGATCAGCTGCAGAGTTGTTGTTGGAGAGTTTGTGCGTCTGAATGTTTCGCTTTTGGAAGCTCCAAATTCTGTTTGTCAAGGAGAAAGACGGCAGTTTGAGGTTGTGTGGCGACAGATCGTTAATTGAACCGGCTTACGGTGCGGATAGGTATCCTTTATCTCACCGTGACGATTTCTTCGATCAGCTCCACAGTGCGAGATATTTTCCAAGTTTGTTTGGGATCAGGTCATCATTATTGCGGGTTCGGAGTGATGGCATTCCGAAGACTGCCTTATGCGTGTTACGGGCTTTGTGTGTATTAGTGGGTCACTGGATTCACTGATGCCCTAGCAGCATTCGTAGATGTGATGAACCAGATTTCTTCAGGCCGTTCCTCAACCAGTTATTGTTGTGTTATTTACGACATTCTAGTCTATTTAATGTGTCTTGAGGGACAGGAGTAGCACTTGAGGATATGTTAAGAAGATACTGGGAGAGCACCAGCCATTGCTTGATTCTCGGATTGTTTCTTCCGGCTTGATCGTGTGGACTCCTAGGTCTTGTAGTTACGGGAGATGGTTTTGTATGGTTCCGAGGAACATCATGACCGTACAACTTAGGCCCAGGCTTGTGCGCAAGATGGAGGTCCGCAGATATTGGGCTTAGAAGGTTTTTACCGCCGTTTCATGCAGGATCTCTAGAGTAGTGCTGCACCGTCGACTAAATTGACCGAAATGGAGATTTCTTTTCTTTTGAACTGAGTTATTTGTGCGGAGTTTTCGGCAGTTGAAGATTCTGTTAACAACTACATCAGTTCTTTCTTTCCTTTCTGATTCGGACGACCTTGTTGTTTAACTGTATTGTTTCTTGAGTGGGCTCATGGGTGTACCGAGGTTACACTATAGAGTTATCACTTTTGCTTCCCTATATTTGGACGAAGTATGAGAAGGATATTCCATTCATGATCTGGAGATGGACGCGGTGATTTTGCGTTGGAGATTTGGAGACACTACTGGTTCGAGAGTCGTGTCAGATTTTCATGAGCCACTAGAGCTTAATGTACATCTTCCTGCAGCGGATTTTGATTGTTGTAATAGTCTTCTGCAGATTTACAGTTCTTGTGCGGTTGTTGAGTACAGCTTAAGTTCGTATATACGGAGGGGACAGCATGCTCATGTCCGCGCCCGACCACCCTTCTTTAATCGCTTTCGCGAGACACTGCCGCCGATGCTCGTTCGTCAAAGATACTTGAGCATACTCGGCTGGGTAATGATTCGGAGTCCTTGATTTGTGACAATGGTGTGCTAAGTTAGGGATGCGTTTATGTACCTGATGTTATCGGGTAGAGACGTGTAATCCTAGAACAAGCACATCAGTCAACTCTCTGTTTTCATTCAAGTTCCACCAACATTGACCTGACTTGTGAGATAGTTACGGGTGGACAGGGATGTAAAGATAAGTTTCAGGTTTCGTTTCAAGGTGTCTGTCATTGTGTTTGGGTCGAGCATCTAAGGCCGGCTGGAGAGTTGCAACCTTTTACCGTTTCGAAGTAGCAGTGGGAGCAGATCTCCACGAATTTCGTTATGGTTTCTACCCAGGTTTAGTCAGGGTGTGACTCCATTCGGATTCTCGTCGTCCGGTTATACTCAATTTGCTCAGTTGTTCTTTGTTAAGTTGTGTGTTTGTGTTAATTGTTGTCAGCAGTTGGGGATCGTCACTCGCCATCGTTAGGGTTCTCCTTCGATAGTTGTTATCAAGAGACATTCCAATTGGCAACCTTTAGGTTAAGGGTTAGGTCATGTCGATCACCAGTCTGTTGTTTTCTGACTCTGCGTAAGTAGGATTTTGGACCCCAGCTAGTCTGTAGACTTCGGAGATGGTCCAGTTGTGTTAGGTCAGGATGGAAATTATCCATTGTGAACAGAGGTCTTATGCCGACTGTGTTGGTCATAGACTTGAGTTCGCAGGGACAGATCATGTATTCCTACGGACTTTTCCGATGAATGACGTGTTGAGTTTTTGGAAGCTTACCCCAGGACTGTGGGTTCTTATGAGATCCTATAAGCGAGTTAGCTTCGTTGCCTTTAATTTGGCACTTCCGCCTAGATTATTGAGTTTTCACCCCGTATTCCTTGTGATGATACTTTATAATTACCTTCATGACCTTTCTCACATGATTTGGCCCCAGACTATTTAGCTTAGACGTGATCTTTCGTTCGCCAGCAGCCAATTGTGTTAATGGCTCGGCAGACAGAGAAACGTCGGTCAAGGGTCTTGCCATCTGTGAAGGGTTTTTCTTGGGCGTAGCCATATAGTGAGGTAATCACTTGGGAGGCTGCGAGAGAGATTTGAGAGTTGTAATCTTCTTCTTGAAGGTACGCGTAGTAGTATATTTTTAAATGCGTGGACGAATTTCTTTTAAGGGGGGAGATTGTAACACCTTAGAATATGTTTTGTGGCTAATTATATTTTAATATATTTAGTTTTTAATAAAAAGTTTACCAATTTGATTTTTAATTATTTTATCCTATTTAATGACTAGTTTATTAGATTTTTGCTAGGCTTGCACACACTTGTGCATGATAACTTGGGTGTAAATTGGGGTTTAGCCATGATTAGCAACATGGTGAACTAACCATTTCCCCTAATCTAGTTTTATAAGTTTGTATTAACTGTTTTGGTTTTATTGTTCATGGTTGTTTTTAAAATAAAAAGGGTTTTAAAATGGTTTGAATGGTTGACTTGAGAGAGAAAGAGATGGGCATGGGGCTACATGGCTTGTGCCATGCCCATTTAATGAAGAAAGAGAGTGAGAATGGGAGGGGTCTTTGATTACTCTCTCATTTCTCCCTTTGTTCTCTCATTTCCCTCACTCTCACACACACACATACCTTCAGCAGCTTCAGCAGCAGCACCAGAAGCAAGCAACTCCAACAGCAGCACCATCAACAGCATCAGCATCAGCAGCCGCTTCATTAAGCAGCAGCAACATGCATCCCTTGCATCACCAGCAGCTGTCGCAACTCAGTTCTTCTCCTTCATTTGCTTCTTAAGATCCTTTAGGGTATATTTTCTAAACTCTATTCCCTAGTTGCTAAGCTTATGTGTTAGTTTAGCTTCGGTTTGTGTTAAATAGTGAGTTTAGAGCTATTTATGGTGATTTGCGTGAGATATTGGTTAGGTGATGATTGTATTAGTTAACCTAGCCTATTTTAGTGTTAATAGGGTCACCTTAACTAAGTTTAACCCTGGATTTCACTAAAATACCATAGGGTTTGTTTTTTGTTCAAAATCGGTGTTTTTAAACGATATCGTGGCATTCTGTGATCTGCTATTGACCCATACCATTAAGGACCAAATTGAGCAAACTGGAGCATGTATATTAGGTTTAGACAACACCATCAGAACACGAGCCACCCTTGCCCAACCCAGGTCGCCAATTAAATCCATCTAGCCGTAAATTGCGGCCAGGAAGGGGAGTGGGGTGCTGGGGTTTTGTGTAGGGTAGTCTGTAGTGTTTTGTAGTGCTTTGGCATGTATAGTTCTGTAAGATTTGACCTGTAGGAAAATCTGGGACAATATATCGTATTTCTAGTTTGTGGTGTTTGCGCAATACGCGCGATACGTGAGTGGGTTCTGTGATCCAGCGTGTCGCGGCATGTCGTGGTAGTTTTAGACGCGTATACACGTTTTAGCATATCGTGCACAGGCGCGTTTAGTTCGCGACGCGAGTTTCTCGTTTGGGTTCGATATCGCGTTTTGCGGAATATTTGGCTTATATATGGTTTACTTGTCTGATTTTCAGGTTTGCAGGCGGGTACATCAGACGCAGCAGCAAAAGGGAAGAACGTGGTCGGCTACGTGTAGCACGCGACAAGGTGAGTAGATTTAACATTTACAGGGGAATCGCCCGCATGGCGTTATGCGTCTGGGCTAGGATTATAATACTTGTTGCGTATTCTACGTTATTGTTAGAATTGCGCCTTACTCTATTTATTGGATATAATGGTACTGTGACTAGCAGCCATAGGACACTGCACACATTATTGACGGTTCATGTTGCACGAGCACGGATTGTATGCTACACACACACCGTCAATAATTGCCATGTCACACACAAACCACTATAGTTATCATATTGCTTGGTTAGGGACTTTATGATATCGATTCACATTACTTATCACTTTGGACATTTAGTTACCGATATACCTTACTCACTAATTTCACTCAAACCCGGAGAGGGGTATACTTCCTCAGTTCTTATAGGTAGATACCTATACATTTCTACACATGTATGTTACTTGTTGGAGATAGTGCCCTCAGAGTCAATTATTGGATCACAGGCACGTGATTGCAATGATTGAGGGAGGACCTATACCGGTAGGACAATCTTACTCAAGATGATAGTATGCTATCTGGTTTATCTTTATCATCGTGTACTGTTTTAGGTGACCTTGCAGGTCGCTATTAAACGTTGATAGAGCCCCTAGGATTCTTGCTTGACTGCCAGCAGTATGAGGGCGATCATATACGTGGGAGCTGGGGTCTATAAGCACATCCTTAAAAGGTCCGTAGTCGTGGGAGTTTCGATACTCCAGAGTTGACTAGTGTATACAGTCGAGACCCCAACGAGGGGCGGCGGCTGGTCTCACAAGCCCCTGGTGTCAGTTGGTTCACCTAAGATGTATACAGGTGCTCATTGGGTTATGAGTGTTAGTTATATGTATGCCCTAGAGGCCATTACTGTACATTGAATATATATTGTAGTGGATGCTGGGACATATATAGGTAGGACTTTCTTGCTCGACATGATAGTACGCTATCTGGTTGCTCTTTATCTTAACATGTATACCTTCTGTCTCTCTGTTACATGTTGATAAAGCCCTTAGGATGTGTACTCGACTTCCAGGACTATGATGCAGATTATACTAGTGGGGCCTGGATAGTCCATGAGTACATCCTTCAATGTTCCTAGTCGTGGGAATATCGAGATGGGGCATCGATATTCCAGAGTAGACTAGCGTATATCTTCTCGACCCATGTGATGGGCGATGGATGATCCCATATCCATTGGTGTTTGACATCAGAGATGTTATGCGTGTGCTCAGTAGAGACTGGGTACACTGAACGGACTCGCCGAGAACTGCCAGATGGTATTATACCTCAAGTCAGATGGCAGTTCTCTGGTGACACTGGCACAGCATAGTCTGTTGACCCGAGATCGTCATAGAGTCTTGTGTGTCTCCCACTGTGCTTTGATTTCCACCCTATCATGGCTCTACTGAGTCGTGCAAACAGGTGGTTTTTGGGTAAAGTCCCGATTCACATGGAGGCAATGAGCGGTAGGAGGGGATTCGTCTCTCCCGGTATTCGGGGTTGATGTTGCGCTATGCCCGACTGGCCATAACAGGAAATCCCTGGCCAGGGTTGCAGTGATATACTGGTAAGAGTTATCAGCAGTTTCACGATTGTTATGGACCTTACGTCGGCATGACTTATCAAGCTACTGGGGTCTGACGTTTACCACCCCTAGGCGAGATATGTGACATATCAGACGAACAGACCGGACTGTACGGTAAGTGTTACTGGTTGGATTCACAGGAGTGTGAGCGGGCTTGCTCGTCGATCTTCTGATCGCTCAATACCCGGGTGGCCGTTATGTTTAGCAGACCGCTTGCGGCTTGTGGGTGCTTGATATGATCATCATCTGCTGCCGGCGTATTGACGAGTCTTTAGAGTCCTACACAGAGGTTTCCTGGCTCAAGCGAGATGAAATAGGAGCGCATATGAGATATGTGCGGGACCGAGAATAATGCATGTATGTGATACCGTATTCCATTCTCGCGATGAATGTATCGATTGGTTGTATGCGATATAACCTAGTTATCGAATCGAAAATTGATTCGATAAGTCGATACATTGGATACTAGTCGGTTATATGCTACACGACCGGATCATTGAATCAAGTGTTGATTTAATGATTTAATGTATAATTATATATTTGATATATTACTTTGCATTATCTAGTATTGGTTCACTTTAAAAGGATTTTCTCACTTGATGTGCACATTGTATATGTGATATATTTTTGTGCACTTGATTGTATCATGTTTGATGATACATGAATGTTTGTGTGTATGATTAAACCATGGTTATGTAATGGTTAGGGTTTTCATTTTCTTAACTATTTCTTTTATTTATTTAATTTTAAGGCAAGAAACAAAAGGGTGGCTTGTTTTGTTTCTTTCATGAAGCTTCATGAAGTGTTGAAAGCTTGACCATTTTGTTTGTTTGCTTAACCCTAACCATTCAACCTAACCATAGTTCATTCTCTACACCTAACCATTGTTGGTATATGATAAGTATTCATTTTATTTTCAATTTTTAAAAAGACTTATCATATTCTTTCTTCATCTTCTTCATCTTCAACAAGAAGAAAAGCTTGCCTCCATCAATGGCAACTTGAGAAAAAGAGTGAGAAATCCAATTCTAAAGTGAACCAACTTCCTATTTCTTCATCTTCTACCACTTGCCAAGTAGTATAGGGTGTTTTCTTCACAGGTTTCATGACTTGGTGAAGTTGGAGTTTGATCTTGAGTTGCCTCGACGTAGATCATCTTCGGCATCGAAGTCGGCGACCTAGCCCGATCCTTTCTCCGATGAAACCACCGCAAGAGTCTAGGATTCCGATTGCTACAGCGGAAGGACGTCAAAGCGGAGCTATAGAGGTGGAGAACCAGATCTACATAGGTTGTAGTCACTTTCCTTTAGCAATAAATTCGTTTACTTGCTTGCATCGCCTATAAATCTAGTTAACGATCCGTATTAGGGTTTGTAGGCACAGGAAAATTGTTGAATTGAGCATGTTTGATCACTTGTGAGACCTCATTAGTGTGCCTAGGAACCCTTCAGTGGTATCAGAGCCTAGCTAGAGCCTTAGGCGATGCGTAGACGGCGTTAGATGTCCGATCGATCCGAAACCCTAATTCAAAGTTGCTCTCTGTACATTTTTTGAAAACGGGGATTTTTTAGAATTAAAAATATGCAGAAAACTAAGCAGGAATTTCTAAGAATTACTGTGAAGCCCGAGCACCTGAATCGATAATAGCGCGGAGGAACCGCGGTATTAGCATGACTAATGCGGCAGTTCCGCGGCCACTTGGTCTCTTCAGACAATTATTTCTGCACAGTAATTCTTATATTTTGTTGCTGTATTTTCTGGGAATTTTTAAATCTGACTCAAGAGTTGAGTTTTCTGGGTTGTATAGGGACTCGGTGTTTCGATCGGATTGTCAAATTTTGTCTGTGTGCTTTTCCGGATAATTTTAGTATATGTTAAAAAGTTCGACCGGATATAAATACCCACTTTTTCCCCTGCTGCGAAATTTCCAATTGTTGGATTTTCCCGTAGTTTAACAACATTCCAAGTGTAGGGTTCCTAGGCATCCTAAGGAAGTCTCACAAGGCATCGAACATGCCAATTTCAAAAATTATTGGTGCCGAGAAAGCCTAACACGGATCGTTTACTAGATGTTTAGGCGAAACGGAAAACTAGTTAACTATTTAACTATAGGTTAGATGCTACAACCTTTGTAGATCCGGATTTCCACCTCCTTAGCTCCACGTGATCATGCCCTCGCTGTCCATCATGAATCCTCGACTCGTTCGTCGGCTTCATCGGAAAACGGGCGAGCAAGGTCGTCGGCTTCGTCTCAAAGACGATCTACGTCGAGGTTGCACTAGTTCAAGCTCCGACTTCACCAAGAAGTGAAACTTGTGAAGAAAACACCCAAAACCACTTGGCAAGAGGTAGAGGATGAAGAAATAGGAGGTGGGTTCACTTTAGATTTGGATTTCTCTCACTAAAACTCAAGTTGCCATTGATGTAGCAAGCTTGAAGAAGAAGAAGAAGATGAAGAAGATGATGATAATGTTATGATAAGTCTTTTAAATAAAAAGGAAAAACAATACTTATCATAAAGTAAACCAGGTTATGTGTAGAGAATTGACCAAGGTTAGATTAGTGGTTAGGGTTAAGGATGAAGACAAAAGGGATGACTTTGGTCAAAGTTTCATGAAGCTTCAATAAGCTTCATGAAGAAAAGAAACCCTTTTTGTTTTCTTTCACCTAATTAAATGAATAAATAATGGATAAATAATTAAGTGAATAATCAAAAACCCTAACCCTTATCATAACCATGGTTCAATTCTTCACACAAAGCCAAGTTATTATGCATCATCAATCATGATACAAACAAGTGTACACAAAACATATCACATATACAATGTGCACACCAAGTGAGAAAAATCCGTTTAAAGTGAACCAATACTAGTTAATGCAAAGTAATATATCAAATATATAATTATACATTAAATCATTAAATCAACATTTGATTCAATGATCCGGTCATGTCGCACATAACCGACTAGTATTCAATGTATCGATTTATCGAATCAATGATTCGATAACTAGGTCATATCGAATATAACCAATCGAAACATATATCGCGAGAATGAAATGCGGTATCACATACACGCATTATTCTCGGTCCTGCACACATCTCATATGCGCTCCTATTTCGTTTCGCTTGAACCAGGAAACCTCTGTGTAGGACTCTAAAGGCTCGTCAATACGCCGGTAGCAGATGATGATCATATCAAGCACCCACAAGCCGCAAGCGGTCTGCTAAACGTAACGGCCACCCGGGTATTCAGTGATCAGAAGATCGACGAGCTAGCCCGCTCACACTCCTGCGAATCCGACCAGTAACACTTACCATACAGTCCGGTCTCTTCTTCTGATATGTCGCATATCAAGTCTAGGGGTGGTAAACGTCAGACCCCAATAACCCGATAAGTCACGCCGATGTGAGGCTCATAACGGGTCGAGAAACTACTGGTAACACTTACCAGCAAATCTCTGATCAGCCCTGGCCAGGGACTTCCCTGCTACGGCCAATCGAGCACTGCGCAACATCAACCCCCAATACCGGGAGAGACGAAACCCCTCCTATCGCTCATTGCCTCCATGCGACTCGGGACTGTACCCAAAGACCACCGTTTTGCACGCCCTCATGGACGTGGTAAGGTGGAGATCAAAGCACAGTGGGAATCACACAAGACTCTATGACGATCTCGGGTCTACATACTAACCTGCACAAGTGTCACTTGAGAACTGCCATCTGACGTGAGGTATAATACCATCTGGGAGTTCTCGGCGAGTCCGTCCAGTGTACCCAGTCTCCACTGAGCACCCGTACACCATCTCTGATGTCAAACACCAATGGATATGGGATCATCCAACGCCCATCTCATGGGTCGAGAAGCGTATACGCTAGTCTACTCTGGTATATCGATGCCCCGTCTCGATACACCCACGACTAGGGACCTTGAAGGATGTACTTATGGACTACCATGTCCCCACTAGTATGATCTGCATCACAGTCCAGGTAGTCAAGTACATATCCTAAGGGCTTTACCAACATGTAACTATAAGACAGTATAAAGAGACTAGTGTACATGTTAAGATAAAGAGTAACCAGATAGCATACTATCATGTCGAGCAAGAAAGTCATCTCTATATATGTCCAAGCATCCAATATAATATACATCATCTGTACAATACTGGCCTCTAGGGCATACATACAACTAACAATCTCCCACTTGCACTAGGGCCAGCTGCTGTAGTATCGCATACCGAGCATCCCGAAGAGTCTCTCAAACTGTATCTGGGGAATGGCCTTCGTGAGTGGATCCGCGGTGTTGTTCTTCGTGTCAACCCTCCTGACCTCGATCTCCCGGCGATCAACTATCTCCCGGATCAGGTGATACCGCCTCAGAATATGCCTGGATCGCTGATGGGACCTGGGTTCCTTGGCCAAAGCCACCGCTCCATTGTTATCGCAATACAAAGGTATTGGATGCTCAATGGATGGAACCACACCAAGTTCAGTAATGAACTTCTTGATCCAGATAGCCTCTTTGGCAGCATCGTTGGCAGCGATGTATTCAGCCTCCATTATCGAGTCTGCCACGGTTTCCTGCTTGGAACTCTTCCAGCTAACCGCCCCTCCGTAAAGGGTAAAGACAAAGCCCGACTGCGACTTAGAGTCGTCCTTATCACTCTAGATGCTCAAATCGGTAAAGGACTCCACTTGGAGTTCTCCGTTACCATACACCAAGAACATATCTCTAGTCCTTCGCAAGTACTTGAGAATGCTCTTCACAGCTGTCCAGTGACTCTCTCCAGGATCAGCCTGATACCTGCTCACTATACTTAGTGAGTATGCAACATCGGGTCTGGTACATAGCATCGCATACATGATAGAGCCTACTGCCGAAGCATAGGGTATTCCTTGCATGCGAGCTCTCTCCAAATCAGTCTTGGGAGACATCTCTTTGGAGAGAGTGACTCCAGAGATCGTGGGCAAATTCCCACGCTTGGACTCTTCCATACTAAACCTCTTTAGTATGGTGTCAATGTACCTGGATTGGGACAATCCCAAAATCCGTTTGGATCTATCTCTATAGATCCTGATTCCCAATATGCAGGAGGCATCACCAAGATCTTTCATCGAGAATCTTTGTGATAAGAAGAGCTTGACCGATTGCAGCATAGGAATATCATTTCCTATCAAGAGTATGCTGTCCACGTACAATACGAGGAAGACAACCTTACTCTCAGCCACCTTCTTGTAGATACAAGGTTCATCTGGATTTTTGACGAAATCAAACTCTTTGATAACGACGTCAAAGCAGATGTTCTAACTCCGCGATGCTTGCTTTAATCCATAAATGGATTTAAGCAGCTTGCACACCTTCCCGCTGCTCCTACTGTCTACGAAGCCCTCTGGCTGAGTCATGTACACGCACTCTTCTAAATCACCATTTAGAAAGGCGGTCTTAACATCCATTTGCCAGATTTCGTAGTCATGAAAGGCAGCAATGGCAAGCATGATTCGGATGGATTTAAGCATAGCCACTGGAGAAAAGGTTTCGTCATAGTCCACACCTGGTCTTTGATGAAAACCCTTTGCTACAAGTCTAGCTTTGAAAGTCTCCACTTTCCCATCTACACCAAGTTTCTTCTTGAAGATCCACTTGCTCCCAATGGGTTTTACCCCTTCAGGAGCAACTTCCAAAGTCCATACTTTGTTGGTGTACATGGATTCCATCTCGGACCGCATAGCATCCAGCCATTTCACTGAGTCCCCACTCGTGATGGCCTGCTCGAAGCTAGTTGGGTCATCATCCTCCATGATGCAATCCTCGCTTCCACCATCAATGAGAAAACCGTAGTATCTCTCCGGTGGATGAGAAACCCTACCAGATCGGCGGAGAGGCTGAGGTTCGTTGGGAACTACCGAATCTTTTGGTTCCACTAAATCTTCAGTTATAGTTTGTGTTTCTGGAACTTCTTCCAGTTCTACCTCAGAGCCTCTAATCTCTTTTGCAAGAAATTCCTTTTCTAAAAAGGTGGCATGTTGAGCAATAAACACTTTTTGTTGTTCACTGTGGTAGAAGAGATATCCATTTGAATGTTTAGGATATCCCACAAACTTACATAGAACTGACCGTGCCTCGAGTTTGTCTGGATTTTGCCTTTTGACATAGGCCAGACAACCCCATATCTTAACTCGTTTAAGACATGGTCTCTTCCCACTCCATATCTCATATGGTGTGGTAGGTACAGATTTAGTTGGAACTTGATTCAATAGGTAGGCCGCTGTTTCAAGCGCATACCCCCAGAAGGAAATAGGTAACTCAGCTGTACTCATCATAGAGCGCACCATATCTAATAGGGTGCGATTCCTCCGCTCCGATACACCGTTGTGCTATGGTGTATAAGGAGGAGTAAGCTGAGAGAAGATCCCATTCTCTTTTAGGAAGTCCAGGAATTCATTGCTCAAGTATTCACCTCCTCGATCAGATCGAAGGATTTTAATACTTTTTCCGGTTTGTTTTTCGACTTCTTGTTTATATTCTCTAAATTTCTCAAAAGCTTCAGACTTGTGTCTTATCAAGTACACATGTCCGTATCTTGAGAGATCGTCAGTGAATGTAATGAAGTACGAAGAACCATCCCTGGCATGTGTAGACATGGGACCGCATACATCACTATGTATTACTCCCAAGAGTTCGGTAACTCTTTCTCCGTGTCCCGTAAACGGAGTTTTGGTCACCTTGCCTTTGAGACATAACTGGCAAGTGTCATAAGATGAAAATTCGAATGGTTTCAAATACCCATCCTTATGCAACTTAGCCAGTCGTGTCGCATTGATGTGACCCAGTCTACAATGCCACAAGAAGAATTCGTTGAGTTCAGAACTCTTCATCTTGTGTGTGTTTGTTATGCTCAGAACTGTTGATTGATTTAGAACATAAATGCCATTGCATAACGTGCCTGATCCAACCAACTTTTGGTTATGGAAAATGTTCATAACATTGTCCTGTAATACAAAATTATATCCCTCTTTACTTAATAAAGAAACTGATATAATGTTGCATATCAGGTTCGGCATGTAATAGCATTCGTTCAGAATCAATGTATTACCTGTTGGTAATACAAGGTGATATTCCCCGACAGTCTTAGCTGCAACAATTGCACCATTTCCAACTCTTATGTATTTATCACCTTCTCCAAGTTCTCTACCTTTTCTAAGCCCATGTAACTGATTACATATATGGGATCCTGACCCGGTATCTAATACCCAGGACGTAGAACAAATGGAGAAACAGTTCTCAGTAACGAACACACCCGAAGAAAATGCATCAACATGTACTTTCTTCATTCGGGTGGCATGGGAATCCTGGTATTCCCCAATATCCTGTTCATTCCTATAACTCTTATAAGAATGAACGGAACCAACGTTCCCCAGCACAGTATAACATGCGGGTTCGGTCAATACATCCATATTATTATCCTGTTTAAGGCATGAAATGGTCGTACCTGGAGAGAGAGAGAAGAAAACACTTTAGCGTAAGCTCGTGCAAGATCAGATTGGTTATTATCTTATCTAATCAGGATGGCTCCCACTGCTTTTTATCAAATCTTCCTTCAAACCCTAAAAGGAAAGACTAGCCGGGATTAATTACACACTACAAGTTCGCCAATCTTTCAGCCAGGCTAGAGTCGGTACTTTGCGGGAGGTCCCCCGTGCTTTCGCACGAACCTAATTAATGTAAACCTCGTTTTCCCAGAGGCGTAACCTCGTTGACACCTTTCTAGACACCTACTTGATCGGCTAATTGCAATGTGCAAAACTCTCCCAGGAGTAACTCTTACTCGCAGTGGGTATCGGGATCCAACTATCTCATAGAAGGTATGCAATCTCATTGCAAATTTCAACACTTGAAATTCCCGATAATATTTTGCCCCTAGTGTTCCATGACCTTGACAGAGGTCAACAAATCATAGTGCACTAGTCAAGTTCAACCCGTCATTTCTTGATTGAATCAAACCCACTCGCACGACCCTTGACAGTGGTCAACAAGGTCGTACGACTACCCTAATCCAATCACATCATATGCTTTGCAGATAATTACTAGTTAGCTACCGCACACTACGCCTTGACAGAGGTCAACAAACGCAGCACGAATACTAAGTAGTCTTTATCTGAAATGACGGAGGGCTATGACAGGTTTTTCTGAAAACCTATTGCGTAATGAACTTGATATCGTTGTAGAATCAAATGAAGTTTTGAAATGGAATGATATTGAGGCTTTTCCAGTTTCGCTAAAGGGGTCACTCCCGGTGAAGGGATCGTCGGCCCTTTTCTCGTCGAATGAGGTGCGGGATATATCATATATATCACTGTGCAAAGCAAAAACCCAAAAGCAGTCAAAAGCAAACCGAGTGTGTAGCATCTGCCAGTTAATGCTAAAGGAGTCACTCCCGGTGAAGGGATCTCGGTCCTTTCCTCATCGAATAAGGTGCAGGGTATATCATATATACCGCTATGCAAAGCAAGAACTGTAGCTACCTGTTTTGTTTAAAAATCTGATTCTACAACATCTTAGGTTTCTTTTCTTTCATTAATCACATTAATGAAGTCCCATCAATTAAATACCTAAACATCACAGATAGATATGACGTACACTTATGCCATCCGCATTCGCCTCGATGTCCCCTCGTGCACCGTTAGGTTAGGTAACTAACGACAGAGCAGGGCAGGGCTAGCGCGGGTGTAAAACATAAGTAACGTCTATATAATATATCATATATACCATATACTATATCCATCACAGAATCACAACACAGATATCGCAGCAGAATAAACATATGAAATATTGGATATACTAAGACGTCCGTGTTTTCAATACGAGCCAGTATAAAACACGGATTCCATGGTCGTGATGAATAGCCAATCCCACACCCCAAGACCCCTACGAGAGCGGCAAGCAACCCTGCCAATTCTAGGGTTAGGAGACCCGGACTCGACTCCTCGAGTTGGTCTCCCTCTGGACCCCAGAACCCGGTTACTTGTGCTGCCCTCCTTGGGTCTATCCTAATGCGGAAAAGTAAATAATATACAAAGGGTGACAACTTCCGCTACCTGGAAGTGCCCCAAATGAAAGAATATTACATACAAGTTTTTACATGAATGAAAATGAAAAACACTCATCTCACATAAAAACCCCCGGCTATTCGAACATGACGATCCAATATAACATATCCAGCAACACATAACATCACATGTCATCAACGTAAGTAAGTATGCATACCCCAATTGTCGTTGACGTATAGCAACGAAACCGGCGATATGAACATACTATACTTACGGTCACAGAAAAGAAAGTGTAAAACTACAACAGTTGGAATCCGCAACCTCTTTAGACATCGCATGCCTAACAGATATAAATCCCGCATTTTAGTTTCATTATCGAAAACTCTTTTCAATATCAAGTGGGACTAAACCGCTAGATTTATAACATTCATTCAGTTATCACATAACTGTTTGTGAATTCCAATTATTGTATCACATTCCAGATAAACAGAAAATGTTAAACTTTCCGATTGAACAGTCGAATACCCAAGTTTTCCCGATACAGTCCAACACATGAAATAAGTCTAACAACATTCAGTTCGTGCCTCAGTACCGACGGTCCAGCCGTAGAAGGGTCAAGCCAACGCCTCACATATGGCACGCCGTACTGCCCCAAACCCGAAGGTTCAAAGGGCAGTTCAAGACGGTCACATAATCGAGTTAAGGTTTGTTGTCTTCTAGAGGGTCCATCGCGTTACTTGCACTACTTAGAACGTCGTTAAACTACGGAAAAATCCAACACTTGGAAATTTCCCGACAGGGGAAAAATTGGGTATTTATATCCGGTCGAACTTTTTAACATATTCTAAAAATTATCCGGAAATACACAAAAGACGAAATTTGATACCCCGATCGAAACACCGAATCCCTAAAGCATCCCAAAAAATTCAACTCTTGAATAATTATTAAAAATTCCCACAAAACTCAGCACCAGAGAAGAAGAATTACTGTGCAAACTAAATAGGACAAAAGCATTAATTGGCCGCGGAACCGCCGCATAAACCATCTTATGCCGCGGTTCCGCAGTAGTAAGTACTGTTCATTGGTTTAAATTTGCACCGTAGTTCTTAGATTTTCCTGCTGAATTTTTTAGCAATTTTTAATCCGGAAAAATCCCAGAATTTATAAAAAGTCCAGAGAGCATATTGCTTTAGGGTTTCGAAGCGTATCCGGGTTTCAAAATCCGTCTAGACTTCGCCTAAGGCTCTAGCTAGGCTCTAATACCACTGTAGGTCAGGCAGCCACCCCATCCAATGGGGTCGCCGTGGCACCAACGGGTCCCTCAGCCGCTACTTTTTACGCATGCCCCATCGCGAGGACTACAACCCGCCGGAACACCTTCCGGTCTCGGGACACCCTGGGGGTAAGAGCCTATGCTTCGCCACACTGTCACACAGTGAGAACCCCCCATAGGTCGACATCCAATGCATAGTAGCTCTGATACCACTGTAGGGTTCCTAGGCATCCTAAGGATGTCTCACAAGGCATCGAACATGCCAATTTCAAAAATTATTGGTGCCGAGAAACCCTAACACGGATCGTTTACTAGATGTTTAGGCGAAACGGAAAACTAGTTAACTATTTAACTATAGGTTAGATGCTACAACCTTTGTAGATCCGGATTTCCACCTCCTTAGCTCCACGTGATCATGCCCTCGCTGTCCATCATGAATCCTCGACTCGTTCGTCGGCTTCATCGGAAAACGAGCGAGCAAGGTCGTCGGCTTCGTGTCAAAGACGATCTACGTCGAGGTTGCACTAGTTCAAGCTCCGACTTCACCAAGAAGTGAAACTTGTGAAGAAAACACCCAAAACCACTTGGCAAGAGGTAGAGGATGAAGAAATAGGAGGTGGGTTCACTTTAGATTTGGATTTCTCTCACTAAAACTCAAGTTGCCATTGATGTAGCAAGCTTGAAGAAGAAGAAGAAGATGAAGAAGATGATGATAATGTTATGATAAGTATTTTAAATAAAAAGGAAAAACAATACTTATCATAAAGTAAACCATGGTTACGTGTAGAGAATTGACCAAGGTTAGATTAGTGGTTAGGGTTAAGGATGAAGACAAAAGGGATGACTTTGGTCAAAGTTTCATGAAGCTTCAATAAGCTTCATGAAGAAAAGAAACCCTTTTTGTTTTCTTTCACCTAATTAAATGAATAAATAATGGATAAATAATTAAGTGAATAATCAAAAACCCTAACCCTTATCATAACCATGGTTCAATTCTTCACACAAAGCCAAGTTATTATGCATCATCAATCATGATACAAACAAGTGTACACAAAACATATCACATATACAATGTGCACACCAAGTGAGAAAAATCCGTTTAAAGTGAACCAATACTAGTTAATGCAAAGTAATATATCAAATATATAATTATACATTAAATCATTAAATCAACATTTGATTCAATGATCCGGTCATGTCGCACATAACCGACTAGTATTCAATGTATCGATTTATCGAATCAATGATTCGATAACTAGGTCATATCGAATATAACCAATCGAAACATATATCGCGAGAATGAAATGCAGTATCACATACACGCATTATTCTCGGTCCTGCACACATCTCATATGCGCTCCTATTTCGTTTCGCTTGAACCAGGAAACCTCTGTGTAGGACTCTAAAGACTCGTCAATACGCCGGTAGCAGATGATGATCATATCAAGCACCCACAAGCCGCAAGCGGTCTACTAAACTTAACGGCCACCCGGGTATTGAGCGATCAGAAGATCGACGAGCTAGCCCGCTCACACTCCTGCGAATACGACCAGTAACACTTACCATACAGTCCGGTCTCTTCGTCTGATATGTCGCATATCAAGTCTAGGGGTGGTAAACGTCAGACCCCAATAACCCGATAAGTCGCGCCAATGTGAGGCTCATAACGGGTCGAGAAACTACTGGTAACACTTCCCAGCAAATCTCTGATCAGCCCTGGCCAGGGACTTCCCTGCTACGGCCAATCGAGCACTGCGCAACATCAACCCCCAATACCGGGAGAGACGAAACCCCTCCTATCGCTCATTGCCTCCATGTGACTCGGGACTGTACCCAAAGACCACCGTTTTGCACGCCCTCATGGACGTGGTAAGGTGGAGATCAAAGCACAGTGAGAATCACACAAGACTCTATGACGATCTCGGGTCTACAGACTAACCTGCACAAGTGTCACCTGAGAACTGCCATCTGACGTGAGGTATAATACCATCTGGGAGTTCTCGGCGAGTCCGTCCAGTGTACCCAGTCTCCACTGAGCACCCGTACACCATCTCTGATGTCAAACACCAATGGATATGGGATCATCCATCGCCCATCTCATGGGTCGAGAAGCGTATACGCTAGTCTACTCTGGTATATCGATGCCCCGTCTCGATACACCCACGACTAGGGACCTTGAAGGATGTACTTATGGACTACCATGTCCCCACTAGTATGATCTGCATCACAGTCCAGGTAGTCAAGTACATATCCTAAGGGCTTTACCAACATGTAACTATAAGACAGTATAAAGAGACTAGTGTACATGTTAAGATAAAGAGTAACCAGATAGCATACTATCATATCGAGCAAGAAAGTCATCTCTATATATGTCCAAGCATCCAATATAATATACATCATCTGTACAATACTGTCCTCTAGGGCATACATACAACTAACACCAAGTAGTGCAAGTAACGCGATGGTCCCTCTAGAAGACAATAAACCTTAACTCGATTATGTGACCGTCTTGAACTGCCCTTTGAACCTTAGGGTTTGGGGCAGTACGGCGTGCCACATGTGAGGCGTTGGCTTGACCCTTCTAAGATGGACCGTTGGTACTGAGGCATGAACTGAATGTTTTCAAACTTATATCATGTGTTGAGCTGTATCGGGAAAACTTGGGTGTTCGATTATTTGATCGGAAAGTTTAACATTTTCTATTTATCCGGAATGTGATACAATATTTGGAATCGACAAGTAGTTATGAGATAACTGAATGAATGTTATAAACATAGCGGTTTAGTCTCACTTGATCGGTTGCCACGGAATTTTGATGTGATCAAAAGTCCGTCGCGATCACGTAGCGTACGCGGATACTCTCCAGGTAAACTTAATAGACAGCCTCACCCCATAGCCCCGACCAAGTGATTGTAGGAGAGCCCCGTCGCCGAAAGCATCCGTTCGGGTGCTCGCGGCAGCGGTGTTCCGTCTTGGTGCACTTTGTCATCGGCACCGGGGGTGCGGCCGCCTGCTAAAGTTTGCGACGAGCATTCGATCAAAATGTCGGGAACCTTGTTGAATTGCCCGACTTGATATTGAAAAGAGTTTTCGATAATGAGACTAAAATGCGGGGTTTATAATTGTTAGGCATGTGATGTCTAAGTATTTCATTTGATTAGACATGCGATGTCTAAAGAGCATGCGGATTCCAACTGTTGTAGTTTTACACTTTCTTTTCTGTGACCGTAAGTGTAATTTTTGATATCGCCGGTTTCGTTGCTATATGTCAACGATAATTAGGATGCGCATATTTACTTACGTTGATGACATGTGATGTTATGTGTTGCTGGATATGTTATATTAGATCGTCATGTTTGAATAGCCGGAGGATTTTATGTGAGATGAGTGTTTTTCTCATTTTCATTCATGTAAAAACTTGTATGTAATATTTTTTTTTGGGGCACTTCCAGGTTGCGGAAGATGTCACCTTTTGTATATTATTTACTTTTCCGCATTAGGATAGACCCAAGGAGGGGAGCACAAGTAACCGGGTTCTAGGGTCCAGTGGGAGACTATCTCAAGGAGTCGAGTCCGGGTCTCCTAACCCTAGAATTGGTAGGGTTGCTTGGGGTCAAGGGGTGTGGGATTGGCTATTCATCATGACCGTGGAATCCGTATTTTATACTGGCTCATATTAAAAACACGGACGTCCTAGTATATCCAATATTTCATATGATATTTTCTGCTGCGTTATCTGTGATGTGATCATGTGATTTATTCAGATAGATATTATATATAGTATTTATGATATATTATATAAACGTTGCTTTTGTTTTACACCCGCGCTAGCCCTGCCTCGCTCTGGCGTTAGTTACCCAACCTAACGGTGCAGACGGGACATCGAGGCGAATGCGGATGGCATAAGCGTACGTTATATTTATCTGTGATGTTTTGGTGGACTTAAATGATGGGATATTCATTAATAAGATTAATGAAAGAAAATAAACCTAATTGATGTTGTGGAATCGAATTTCAAAATAAAACAGGTAGCTACAGTTTTTGCTTTGCATCGCAGTGTTCATTATAGAACATCCTGCACTTTATTCGATGAGGAAAAGACCGAGATCCCTTCACCGGGAGTGACTCCTTTAGCAATAACTGGCAGATGCTACACACTCGGTTTGTCTTTTGATTGCTTCTATAGTTTCTGCTTTGCACAGTGATATATATGATATATCCCGCACCTCATTCGACGAGGAAAGGGCCGACGATCCCTTCGCCGGGAGTGACCCCTTTAGCAAAACTAGAAAAGCTTCAAAAAACATTCCATTTAAAAACCATTTGATTCCGCAACGAGATCAAGTTCAAAGCGTTAAAAGGTTTTCAAAAGAACCATCCGCAACCCTCTGTCATTTTAGGAAGTAGAGTACTTAGTATTCGTGCTACGTTTGTCGACCATAGCCGAGGCGTAGTGTGCGGTAGCTAAGTGATGTCTTCCTACACAGCATATGATGCGATTAGTTAGGACAGTCATGTGGCTTTGTTGACCTTAGCCAAGGGTCATGTGGGTGGGTCTAATTAATCACGAAATGACGGGTAGAACTTGACTAGTACCTATGATTTGTTGACCTTAGCCAAGGTCATAGGTGCTAGGGGTAAAAACCATTATCGGGAGTTTCAACTGTTGAAATTTGCAATGAGATTGCATACCTTCTATGTGATAGTTGGATCCCGATACCCACTGCGAGTAATTGTTACTCCTGGGAGAGTTTTGCACTTTGCAATTAGTCGATCAAGTAGGTGTCTAGAAAGGTGTCAACGGGGTTACGCCTCTGGGAAAACGAGGTTTACTGTAATTAGGTCCGTGCGAAAGCACAGGGAACCTCCCTCAAAGTACCGACACTGGCCTGGCTGAAAGATTGGCGAACTTGTAGAGTGTAATTAATCCCGGCTAGTCTTTCCTTTTAAGGTTTGAAGGAAGATTTGATAAAAAACAGTGGGAGCCATCCTGATTAGATAAAATATATAACCAATCTGATCTTGCAAGAGCGCACGCAGAGTGTTTTCTTCTCTCTCTCTCCAGGTAGCGACCATATCACGCCTTAATCAAGATAATAATATGGATGTATTGACCGAACCCGCTTGTTATACTGAGCTGGGGAACGTTGGTCCCGCTCCAACTTATAATTGTTATAAGACAGAGCAGGAAATAGGGAATACCAGAATTCCTATGCCGCCCAAACGAAGAAAGTGCATATGATGCATCTCCTTCGGTTGTGTTCATTACAAAGAACTTTTTCTCAGTATCCTCTGCATCCAGGGTATTTGATACCGGATCAGGATCCCAGATATGTAATCTGTTACATAGGGCTACAAAAAGGTAGAAAAACTGAGAACGGGTGATAAGTTTCATGAGACAGAAAACGGGGCAAGTGTTGCAGCCAAGTCTGTTGGTCACTGTCGCCCTGTATTACCAATACATTGATTCTGAACAAATGCTATTAGATACCGAACCTGATATACAAAAACATATCAGTCTCTTTATTAGTAAAGAAATGATAAAATTTTGTATTGGTGGATAATGTTTTGAACATTTCCTATATCAAAAGTTGGTCAATTCTGGCATGTTATCTAAAAGCATTGACGTTCTAAATCAAACTACAGTTCCTAGTATACAGAACACACGCAAAAGGAAGAGTTCAGAAATGAACGAATCCTTCTTGAGGCATTGTAGACTAGGTCATATCAATGCGACCCGACTGGCTGAAGTTATATTTTAGATGCATATTTAAATCAGTTTGAATTTACATCTCGTGAAACTTGCCAGTCATGTTACAAAGATTAGATGACCATAGCTCTGTTTATTGGAAACAGAGAAAGAGTTAGTAAACTCTTGGGACTGATACATGATGATATATGTAAGGTCTCCTGTATACACATGCCAGGACCGGTTCTTTATACTTCATTACGATCTCTGATGATCTCTCAAGATTCAGACATATGTTCCTGTTGAAACCCAAGTATGAACCTTTTGAGATATTCACAGAATATAAGTTAGAAGTAGAGAACGAAAATACGGGTATAAGTATTATATCCTATGATGAGATCAGGGAGGAGAATACTTGTGCATAGAATTCCTGGACTATTCTAAAGGAGAATGAGATTCTCTCTCAGCATTACTCCTCCGTATACACCAAAGCATGATGGTATATCGGGGCGGAGCAATCACACCCTATATGATATGGTGCGCTCTATGATGAGTACTACTGAGTTTCCTATTTCCTTTTAGGGAGTTATGCACTTATGATGTTGCATACCTATTGAATAGGATACGAATCAAATCATTGCCTACCACTCCATATATGATATGGTATGGGAAGAGCCTATCTCTTAAATAAGTTAGGATTTGGGATTGTCCGGCCTATGTCAAAAGCAAAATCCGGACAAAATCGAGGCAAGGTCAGTTCTGTAGAACTGGAAAGGTTCCAACTATACAAAACTGCAGCTGATTTGACTGGACCAAAGGATTCTATAGTCCCCAACGAACCTCAAGCCTCTCCACCGATCTGGTAGGGTTCCTCACCTGCCTGAGAGATACTTCGGTTTCTCGATGACAGTGAGAGCGAGGACTGCATCATGAGATGATGACCCAACTAGATTCGAGCAGGTCATCAAGAGTAGGGACTCGGTAAGAATGGCTGGATGCTTAGCGATCTGAGATGGAATCCATGTACACCAGCAAAGTTTGGACTTTAGCTGCTATATCTGAAGGGTTAAATCCCTATCAGGAGCAAGTATATCTTGAGAAGATTACTTGGTGTAAATGGAAAAGTTGAGACTTTCAAAGCTAGACTTGTTAAAGGTTTTAGTCATCAACCAGGTGTGGATAATGATGAAACCTTTTCTAGGGACTATGCTCAAGTCCATCCAGATCCTACTAGCCATTGCTACATACCATGACTAGGATATCTGGTAGTTGGGTGCCATGACTACTTTCCTAAATAGTGATTAAGAAGAGAACGTCTATAAGAATACAGCCAGAGGGCTTCGTAAACAGTGGGAGCAGCGGAAACGTGTGCAAGTTGCTTTACAGAATAAAGCAGGCATCGCGGAGTTGGAACCTCTGTTTTGATGTGATAGTCAAAGTGTTTGACTTCTTCAAAATGGTAGAAGAATCTTGTATATACAAAAAGGTAGTAGAGAGTAAGGTAGTCATCCTCGTATTGTATGTGGACAACATACTCTTGATAGGAAAAGAGTTTCCAATACTACGATCGGTCGATCTACTCTTGTCATAAGGATTCTCCAAATAGGATCAAAGTGACACCTCCTAAACCCTGAGTTTTCATCTATGAGATAGATGTAATTGGACGCTAGGATTCTCGCTAGATGTAGTGAGATGGTATCAATCGATCCTGGGGAGAATCACTGGAAGGGTTCCAGGGTGATAAAGACGACTGAATGTCAGTCACAGGCATTGTCTTTACCCTCAGTAAAGGGACGGTATGTTGGAAGAGTTCCAAGCTAGATACCGTGGCAAACTAGACGATAAAGGCTGGTAACATCGCTATTAAAGATACTACCAAAGAGGCAGTTTGGGTGTATATTGGTTCATAAGATGAACTAGGTTTCTACCATTGTGTGACAATGGAAGTGTGGCTTTGTCCAAGGAACCCGGATCCCATCAGTGACCCAGACATATTCTGAGGCAGTATAACCTGATCATGGAGATAGTTGATCTGCAGGGTGATCGAGGTTAGGAGAGTAGACTCAGAGGACAACACGGCGGATCCACTAACGAAGGCCTTTTCCCAAAGAGAGACTTTTAGGGGATGGTTGAGTATTAGATACTACAACTACTGCTACAGATGGCCCTAGTGCAAGTGGGAGATTGTTAGCTATATGTATGCCCTAGAGGCCATTACTGTACATTGGATGTATATTGTAGTGGATGCTGGGACATATATATGTAGGACTTTCTTGCTCGACATGATAGTACGCTATCTGGTTGCTCTTTATCTTAACATGTATACTTTCTGTCTCTCTGTTACATGTTGATAAAGCCCTTAGGATGTGTACTCGACTTCCAGGACTATGATGCAGATCATACTAATGGGGCCTGGATAGTCCATGAGTACATCCTTCTGTGTTCCTTGTCATGGCAATGTCGAGACGGGGCATCGATATTCCAGAGTAAACTAGCGTATATCTTCTCGACCCATGTGATGGGCGATGGATGATCCTATATCCATTGGTGTTTAACATCAGAGATGGTATGCGGGTGCTCAGTGGAGACTGGGTACACTGAACGGACTCGCCGAGAACTCCCAGATGGTATTATACCTCACGTCAGATGACAGTTCTCTGGTGACACTGGTACAGCATAGTCTGTTGACCCGAGATCGTCATAGAGACTTGTGTGTCTCCCACTGTGCTTTGATTTCCACCCTACCACGGCTCTACTGATTCGTGCAAACAGGTGGTTTTTGGGTACAGTGCCGATTCACATGGAGGCAATGAGCGATAGGAGGGGATTCGTCTCTTCCGGTTTTGGGGGTTGATGTTGCGCTATGCCCGACTGGCCATAACAGGAAATCCCTGGCCAGGGTTGCAGTGATATACTGGTAAGAGTTATCAGTAGTTTCATGATTGTTAAGGACCTTATGTCGGCATGACTTATCAAGCTACTGGGGTCTGACGTTACCACCCCTAGGCGAGATATGCGACATATCAGACGAACAGACCAGACTGTGCGGTAGTGTTACTGATTGGATTCGCAGGAGTACTAGCGGGATTGCTTGTTGATCTTCTGATCGCTCAATACCCGGGTGGCCGTTACGTTTAGCAGACCGCTTGCGGCTTGTGGGTGCTTGATATGATCATCATCTGCTGCCGGCGTATTGATGAGTCTTTAGAGTCCTACACAGAGGTTTCCTGGCTCAAGAGAAACGAAATAGGAGCGCATGCGGGACCAAGAATAATGCATGTATGTGATATCGTATTCCATTCTCGCGATGAATGTATCGATTGGTTGTATGCGATATAACCTAGTTATCGAATCAAAGATTGATTCGATAAGTCGATACATTGGATACTAGTCGGTTATATGCTACATGACCGGATCATTGAATCAAGTGTTGATTTAATGATTTAATGTATAATTATATATTTGATATATTACTTTGCATTAACTAGTATTGGTTCACTTTAAAAGGATTTCCTCACTTGATGTGCACATTGTATATGTGATATATTTTTGTGCACTTGATTGTATCATGTTTGATGATACATGAATGTTTGTGTGTATGATTAAACCATGGTTATGTAATTGTTAGGGTTTTCATTTTCTTAACTATTTATTTTATTTATTTAATTTTAAGGCAAGAAACAAAAGGGTGGCTTGTTTTGTTTCTTTCATGAAGCTTCATGAAGTGTTGAAAGCTTGACCATTTTGTTTGTTTGCTTAACCCTAACCATTCAACCTAACCATAGTTCATTCTCTATACCTAACCATGGTTGGTATATGATAAGCATTCATTTTATTTTCAATTTTTAAAAAGACTTATCATATTCTTTTTTCATCTTCTTCATCTTCAACAAGAAGAAAAGCTTGCCTGCATCAATACCAACTTGAGAAAAAGAGTGAGAAATCCAATTCTAAAGTGAACCCACTTCCTATTTCTTCATCCTCTACCACTTGCCAAGTAGTATAGGGTATTTTCTTCGCAAGTTTCATGACTTGGTGAAGTCGGAGTTTGATCTTGAGTTGCCTCGACGTAGATCATCTTCGGCATCGAAGTCGGCGACCTAGCCCGATCCTTTCTCCGATGAAACCACCGCAAGAGTCTAGGATTCCGATTGCTACAGCGAAGGGACGTCAAAGCAGAGCTATGGAGGTGGAGAACCGGATCTACAAAGGTTGTAGTCACTTTCCTTTAGCAATAAATTCGTTTACTTGCTTGCATCGCCTATAAATCTAGTTAACGATCCGTATTAGGGTTTGTAGGCACATGAAAATTGTTGAATTGGGCATGTTTGATCACTTGTGAGACCTTATTAGTGTGCCTAGGAACCCTTCAGTGAGTACACCGGACAGGACTCGCCGGGAACATGCTAGTTGGTCTTATACCTGACGTCAGACTGCAGTTCCTAGGTGACATATGTACAGGTTAGTTCATCGACCTGAGATCGTCATTTATCTCGTGTGAGTTCCTACTGTGCTTTGATTACTACCCTACCACGCTCAAAGGAGACGTGCAAACAGGTTTTAGTTGGGTACAGTCCCGAGCCACATGGTGGCAGTGAACGGATCTTCAGGGGTTCGTCTATCCAGGTATTGGGGGTGAGGTCATGCAGTGACTAGGAGAGGCATTACACGAAGACCTTGGCCAAGGCAGAAGATTTACTGGTTGGTATTCCAGTAGTATCTCAGGGTGTTCTGGGCTACACTCCGACATGACTTGTACCGCTATTGGGGGCCAGACTTTTACCAACCCCCTAGGCCCACCATGCGATACTCATAGACGAAAGGACCGGACTGTGCGGATATTGTCACTGACAGGCGCAGTAAGGTGTCAGGATGAGTTCGCTCATCGACACCCCTTTTGGTCAATACCTGGTAGCCCGTTACGTATGGCTAATACCTCTGACGTGCTAGTGGTTAAATCCACAGCCAAAGTATTGACAAGTCTTTAGATTCCCCCACAGAACGTTTCTCAAGTTTCGGGCGTAACGCTGTAGAGGCCGTATGGAGATATGGCAGGGTTCGATCTTATCCGTGCGGTATTGCACGGATCTTGATCGGACGGATAATACTAGCGGGCTTTGGTTTAAGCCGGATCCTAGTATTGTACAGTGTCGATTTTGTCTCTTTGCATTTGTATTTAGTGGGATTACAAATGCGGGTATGTATATACAGTCGCGGGTTTTCTTGTAATTTATTACGGGATCAGTTTTCTGAAGTTGCAAGTTTGCATTCCGTTCCGGCCAGTTTTCCTTTGTTCCTTCCCGGCCGGATTTTTCTGATGGTGGGGCTAATTTGCATATTTGCAAATTAGCTATTGTGGAGGGAGTTATTTGTATTTGTGGCTTCATGAAGGTTCTTGCGTTATTAGATTCTTTTTTTTGAGTCATTTTCCTTTGCATTTAATGTGATGGAATTTGGATTGGATATGAGGGTGACCATTTTTTCTTGTGATCACACATTTTTGTGTTTGCCTTTTTCTCTCTCCTCCTCATTCTATCATCCATGAGGGCCGGCCACAATTTTGGTGTTAGGGGGGATTCATTTTTGATAAGGGAAAATCATTCATCTCATTTTTGGCTTGCTTGCAATATTCCTAACACCTCTTAAAAGTTCATTTTTCCTTCTCCATCAAATGGCAACTTCAACCCCAATAGAGACAAAACTATTCTACACTTATCCTACAGTATCCTTGGGCACGTAGGCACGCCAACTTCGTGCCCGAGTTGACTCGGTCCAGAGGTGTGAGCCCGTAAAAGAACCCGGCGATGTGGTGCCCGTTCCGACGAGGAGATGAAGACCGGAGATTCCGCGAGGAGATCGGAGTGGAGGCCGAAGACCGAAGGACACGGATCGCTCGGTATAGCTTCCTACTCCATTCTCGTATTTGCTAGCATTATATTAATGGCCCGATTCGGGTTTAAAGTGCGCGGTGGTGCCGGTTTCTAGTTTGAAAAGTTTTTCGTTTCCGCATTCCGGCGTCGGATTGACGGCCTGGGCGCCGCCGTGCACTTACACTGGTATAAGAGCCACGCCATTAACCTAGTCTAGCTTGCTCAAACGTGTTTACAAGTTCGATCAAACGGATTTTCAAAAAACCGCGTTTCCATGCCACGTTTCTGTCGAATTTTTCTAGTCCTTTAAAAATCATTTGGTACATTATAAAAATACGAGCAGGGTTTTTTATGCATTCTGTGAAAATTTGGTGCCCTGATGGCACTGTTCTACCGCGGAACCGCGGCCAAACCCATGCATTGGCCGCGGTTCCACCGCCACTTTGGCTCCTCAATGCACCAAATTTTTGCAGTGAGCTTCTGACATGGAAATAGGGGTTTTGGTATATACTGTTTGGGCCCAGATTTTCTTTGAGTGCTACAGTTGTGCTTGGGGCCTACTTCGGTAAATTTAGTCGATCGAAAATTTTAAACATGTTAGTTCACGGTATTTACATTATATCTGCGACCGTGAATGTCATTTGATCGGTAAATCCTTTCTAACTGCTATAGCTCTTTTAGACGGATTTGCGAACGTGACATTCAGTTGATGTTCTGTGTTGTGCTGTAATGTTGCGGATTGTCGTGGGGATAGCCTGGATGCAATGGTAGTACAGTTTGGTTTATTATGTACATTTGATATTGCGGGGCGAGCGTCCGGCATTCGGACTGCCATCACTGCCTCTTTGTATATTATTCTTTTGGGGCACGACCGGGCTGAGGTCGATGTACCCGTTGTATGGATATTTTACTTTCTGTACTAGGATTACCCCAAGGAGGGGTGCACGGATAGACGGGTTCTAGAGGGAAACGGGCCCGCATCTCATAGCGTTGAGATGGAGGGGGCTTTACTCTAGAATTGGAAGGCTATTCGCTGCACTCGTAGGGGGTACAGGTTGATCCAGGAGGGGTGCCCAAGTTACCGGATTCCGTGAAGTGCTGGGTGGTCCATTCACGTTGCTGAAGGGGCTGCCTCGCTTCAGGTTTTAGCGGGTAACTTGCCGTGCCTGTAGGGGTCTAGGATTTCATTGCACAGGCTATCCACACGACCAGGGGAACGTCGGGTTTCAGTAGCGGCTCTGTGAAACCCGAGGATCCCAGATATCTGTATTGTTCTGTGATGCTTATTACATTTCTGTGATGTTCTATTTTATCACGCCTTGAGTGAGTATTATATATTGATATATATATACTAGTAGATGTTGTATATGTTTTGCATCCGCACTAGTCCAGTCCCCGCTCTGTCGTTAGTTAAGTAACCTAACTGGTGATGACGGGACCCAGTGGCGAATGCGGATGGCATATACGTACATCATTATTTTCGTTCTTTATTTGTGTGATCAATTTATGGGACTGCGTTGATTCGGATCAATACAAGCTAAATAAACCTATTCTGATGTTGTTGAAACAATTTTTCAAAAAGCTGTTATTGCAATGGCGTTCTCTTTTGTTTTGCATAGTGGTATTCGGTTATGAATACCCAGCTCCTCAGTCGACGAGGCAAGGGCCGAGATCCCTTCACCGGGAGTGACCCCTTGGACAAAATTTTGCGTCAGGGCAATAACATCACTATAGCCGATTACTTTTGCTTTGCATCATGGTATTCAGTTGGAATATCCTGCACCTCATTCCATGGGGAAAGAGCCGAGATCCCTTCACCGGGAGTGACCTCTTTAGCAAAGGTTTTTGTCACTATATTATTAAAAAGAAATCCGGTTCCTTCAACGATATCAAGTTCATTACGTTAAAGGTTTTCGACAGAAACCATTCGTAGCCCTCCGTCGTTTTATATGGATAGTCAATAGTATTCAAGCTGTGTTTGTTGGCCAAAGTCAAGGCACAGTGTTTGGTAGCTATTGGGTATTTATATGCTGTATAGATAGATGCGTTGGTTTGGAACAGTCGTACAGCCTTGTTGGCCAAAGTCAAGAGTAGGTGCGGGTGGGTTCAAATTAACCTGGAGAATGACGGGTAGAACTTGACATGTGACTTATGATTTGTTGGCCAAAGTCAAGGTCATAAGAGCATGGGGTAAAAATCACATCGGGAGTTTCTAAAGAAACTGAAACTTGCCATATATGCGTATACCTTCTGGAGTGTGATAACGTGAGCAGATTCTGTCACGTTATCATGCGATGATAGTTGGATCCCGATTCCTACTGATGAGTTGGTTTACTCCTCGGGTGATCCCGACTAATTCTTCTTTCGGGTTTGGAGAAGAATTTGAGGTTACAGCGGGAGGTTTCCTGATTAGATAAAGTGATAACCATTCTAATCTAGGTTAGAGTGCACGCTGAGTGTTTCTTTTCTCTCTCCCTTTGGCAGCGACCATGGCCCGACCCTTGACTATGACTCAGTGACCAAAATTAACCGAACCTTCTTAAACACTGGCTTTTGGATTGTCAGAGTTGCGTACCTCATTACCACTCCTACTCTTACACTTTTCTCCAGGACACCCCGTATTACTACGAACGTCCACTTCCATTGGACAGAACCATCGTATGGTTATATAGGAACTCGAAGGAATTTATTCGAGGATCGTTTCAGGTTCTGGAGAAAACGAATAGGACTATTCAGTTGTCTTTTTCTTTTACCTTCTCTCAGGTTGTGAATGCTACTTCGTTTAGGAGATAGTACACCTATTTGTTGGAGATAGTGCCCTCAGAGTCAATTATTGGATCAGAGGCACGTGATTGCAATGATTGAGGGAGGACCTATCCCGGTAGGACAGTCTTACTCGAGATGATAGTATGCTATCTGGTTTACCTTTATCATCGTGTACTGCTTTAGGTGACCTGACATGTCGCTATTACACGTTGATAGAGCCCCTAGGATTCTTGCTTGACTACCAGCAGTATGATGGCGATCATATACGTGGGAGCTGGTAGTCTATAAGCACATCCTTAAAAGGTCCCTAGTCGTAGGAGTTTCGAGACAGGGCATCGATACTCCATTAGTAGACTAGTGTATACAGTCGAGACCCCGACGAGGGGCGGTGGCCGGTCTCACAAGCCACTGGTGTCAGTTGGTTCACCTAAGATGTATACAGGTGCTCATTGGGTTATGAGTACACCGGACAGGACTCGCCGGGAACCTGCTAGTTGGTCTTATACCAGACGTCAGATAGCAGTTCCCTGGTGACATGTGTACAGGTTAGTTCATCGACCTGAGGATCGTCATTTGTCTCGTGTGAGTTCCCACTGTGCTTTGATTACTACCCTACCACGGCTCAAAGGAATCGTGCAAACAGGTTTTAGTTGGGTACAGTCCCGAGCCACATGGAGGCAGTGAGCGGATCTTCAGGGGTTCGTCTCTCCCGGTATTGGGGGTGAGGTCGCGCTGTGTCTAGGAGAGCCATTACGCAAAGCCCTCGGCCGAGGCAGGAGATTTACTGGTAGGTATTCCAGTAGTATCTCAAGGCGTTCTGGGCTTCACTCCGACACGACTTGTACCGCTTTTGGGGGTCTGACTTTTACCAACCCCCTAGGCCCGACTTGCGATGCTCATAGACGAACGGACCGGACTGTACGGATATTGTCACTGACAGGCTCAGTAGGGTGTCAGGATGAGTTCGCTCATCGATGTCCCTTTTGGTCAATAGCTGGTGGCCCGTCACGTATTGGCTAATACCTCTGACGTGCTAGTGGTTAAATCCACAGCCATAGTATTGACGAGTCTTTAGAGTCCACCACACTTACAGTTGCTCAAGCTTTCGGGCGAAACACTGTAGAGGCCGTATGGAGATATGGTAGGGTCCGATCAGATACGTGCGGTATTGCACGGATCAGGATCGGACAGTTTTGTACTAGAGGCCGTATGGAGATATGGCAGGGTCCGATCAGATACGTGCGGTATTGAACGGATCAGGATCGGACAGTTTTGTACTAGTGGCCGTATAGTTATATGGCAGGGTTCGATCAGATACGTCCGGTATTGCACGGATCAGGATCGAACGGTTTTTACTAGCCGGGTTTGGTTTAAGCCGGTACTAGTTTAGTACAGTGTAGATTTTGTCTCATTGCATTTGTATCCGGACGGAATACAGATGCGGGTGTGTATGCACAGTATCGGGGTTTTCCTGTAATTTATTACGGGACCAGTTTTCTGGAGTTGCCAGTTTGCATTCCGTTCCGGCCGGTTTTCCTTTGTTCTTTCCCGGCCGGACTTTTCCGATGGAGGGGGTTATTTGCAGTTTTGCAAATAACACTTTGTGGAGGATTTTCTTGCATATGATTTATTATGATAGCATCTTTTTATTCCATTCTTTTCTATCATCTTGTCTTGCTTTATGAAGATTAGATATGAGATGAAGTTTGATGTAAGTTTGGTGATGATTATGTCTTGATGTGGTCACCACTTGTGCTCCTACACTCACCTCCCTCTTGCTTTCATATTGTTTTTCCTCCACCATTTTATTCTCTCTTGATGGATAAGTTTTTCATGGTTGAGAGAAGAAGAAGATGAGAGTGTTTCATTCTTGAGAGTTCCATTTTCTTGATCTCATTCATGCTAGAAAAATGCAAGCACCATTTTTCTTATCTCATTTCCTCCATCATCTTCAAATGGCATCAAACCCCAAATGAGACATAGCCTCTACACTACACATTCTACAGCATATCTTGAGCATGTCGAGTTGCCGGCTTCATGCCCGAGTTGCCTCGGTATTGATGCGGGAGCCCGTAAAAGACGCAGGCGATGTGGTGCCCTTTCCGGCGAGGAGGCGACGATATGGAGACTACACTTTCCGCGGGAGATCGGGACGATGACGAGAAGACCGGAGGACTCGGATCACTCGGTATACTTCTCACCCTATCTCTTGATTGCTAGCATTAGGTTAATGGTTACGATCCGGGTTTTCTTTGTCCGCGGTAGCGCCGGTTTCCGAGTAAGGAAAAATTTTGATTCCGCATTTTGGCCTCGAGTACGAGGCCGGGACGCTGCCGTGGCGCAACATGGTATCAGAGCCACGCCATTAACCTTACCTAGCTTGTTCTAATGTGTTTTGCATTTCCGATCGAACAAAATCCCAAAAACCACATTTCCTTTGCATCAGTTTTCTGTTGGAATTTTTTGGTGTCTAAAAATTTTTCAGGTTGTAGAAAACTGCTGTATAAGATATTTTAAGACTTCTGGGAAAATTCGACAAAGTAATTCAATTATTATAGCGCGGAACCGCGGCCAAACCCCCCCTGGGGCCGCGGTTCCGCCGCACTTTAATTATATCACTTTGCCAAAATTCTACAGTGGGCTTATGGTCTGATTTTGGGGCTTTTGGGATATTAAATTTGGGCCCAGTTTCTCTGTGAGTGCTACAGTATTGGTTGGGGGCCCACTTGTTAATTGTTCGATCGATCGGATATTTTAAACACATTATTTCACAGTATTTACATTATATCTGCGACCGTGAATGTCACTCGATCGGTAAATCCGGTCTAACTGCTATAGCCCGGTTAGACGGATTTGCGAACGTGACTTTCACGTTGATGTTCTATGTTTATGCTGTGATGTTGCGGATCGGTCGTGGGGGGTAGCCTGGTTGCAATGTTAGTACAGTGTTGTATTATGTACATTTGATACTGCGGGGCGAGCGTCCGACATGTGGACTGCCGTCACTGCCTGTTTGTATTATTCTTTTGGGGCACGACCTGGTTGCGGTCGATGTACCCGGTGTATGTGTATTTTACTTTCTGTACTAGGTTTGCCCAGCAGAGGGGTGCACGGATAGCCGGATTCTAGAGGGCAACGGGCCCGCATCTCATGGCATTGGGACGGAGGGGGCTTCACTCCAGGATTGGCGGGCTATTCGCCGCACTCGTAGGGGGAACAGGTTGACCCAGGAGGGGTGCCCAAGTTACCGGATTCCGTGAAGTGCTGGGTGGTCCATTCACGGTACTGAAGGGGGCTGCCTCGCTTCAGGTTTTGGCGGGTGACTTGCCGCGCCCGTAGGGGTCTAGGATTTCATTGCACAGGCTATCCACACAACCAGGGGAACGTCGGGTTTCAGCAGCGGCTCTGTGAAACCCGGGGCTTCCAGATATCTGTATTGTTCTGTGATGCTGTACATTTCTGTGATGTTGCATTTTATTCACGCCTTGAGCGAAATACTATATATTAGTATATATATTAGTAGATGTTGTATATGTTTTACATCCGCGCTAGTCCAGTCCCCGCTCTGCCGTTAGTTAGCTAACCTAACGGGTGATGACGGGACCCAGTGGCAAATGCGGATGGCATATACGTACGTCAGTATATTTTCGTTCTTTATGGTGTGATCAATTGATGGGACTGCGTTGATTCGGATCAATGCAAGCTAAACAAACCTATTCTGATGTTGTTGGAACAATTTTTCAAAAAGCTGTTATTGCAAGGACGTTCACTTTTGTTTTGCATCGTGGTATTCATTTGGAATATCCTGCTCCTCAGTCGACGAGGCAAGGGCCGAGATCCCTTCACCGGGAGTGACCCCTTGGACAGAAGTTTGCGTCAGGGCAATAGCTTCACTATAGCCGATTACTTTTGCTTTGCATCGTGGTATTCAGTTGGAATATCCTGCACCTCATTCTACGGGGAAAGAGCCGAGATTCCTTCACCGGGAGTGACCTCTTTAGTAAAGGTTTTCGTTACTATATTTTTATAAAAGTTATCCAGTGCCTTCAACGATATCAAGTTCATTACGTTAAAGGTTTTCGCCAGAAACCATTCGTAGCCCTCCGTCATTTCGGATTAGTATTGCATAGTATTCGCGCTACGTTTGTCGTTGCTATTCGCCGAGGCGTAGTGTGCGGTAGCTCTGTAATGCTTTCTGTCGCATGGATATGTGGATTGGTTAGGACAGTCGTGCGACTTTGTTGATTATTCGTCAAGGGTCGTGCGGGTGGGTTTAACGCAATCAAGATAATGACGGGTTGAACTTGACTAGGACCTTTTGATTTTTTGATTATTCGTCAAGGTCACTTGGGTCCTAGGGGTAAAAAATCACATCGGGAGTTTCAAAAGAACTGAAACTTGCCAAGCATGCGCATACCTTCTGGAGTGTGGTGACTTGAGTGGATTCCGTCAAGTTATCATGCGTTGATAGTTGGATCCCGATTCCCACTGATGAGTTGGTTTACTCCTCGGGTGATCCCGACTAATTCTTCTTTCAGGTTTGGAGGAGAATTTGAGGTACAGTGGGAGGTTTCCAGATTAGATAAAGTGATAACCATTCTGATCTAGGTTAGAGTGCACGCTGAGTGTTTCTTTTCTCTCTCTCTTTGGCAGCGACCATTGACCGGACCCTGGATTTTGACTCAGTGACCAAGTTGACCGAACCTTCTTAACACTGGCTTTTGGATTGTCAGAGTTGCAGACCTCATTGCCACTCCTACTTTTACCCTTTTCTCCAGGACACCCCGTATTACTACGAACGTCCACTTCCATTGGACAAAAACATCGTATGGTTAGATACGAACTCGAAGGAATTCGAGGATGGTTTCCGGTTCTGGAGAAAACGGATAGGATCATTCAGTTGTCTTTTCCCTTTTACCTTCTCTCAAGTTGCGAGTACTCCTTGGTTTAGGAGTAGTACACCTATTACGCAAATTGGATAGTCTTCTTCCAAACCATAGGCTGGTGCCGACCGGTAGGGAATGAAGAAAACCAGTTAGCCTAAACGGTGTACAGAAGGTGTTAAGTTAAGACAAAGCAAGGGATTAGTAAGAGGGCAAAGTAAGTTGCGACTGCTATTCACGACCAAACCAAGTATTTCTTCGCCAATCCTAAATCACCTTTGTATTTCTCCAGGACACTCCGTGTCACTACGAAGATCCACAGTCTATTTGGATACTCCATCGTATGGTTATATACGAACTCGAAAGGAACTAGTTCCAGTTCGGGGATGGATTCTGGTTCAGGAGAAATAGGAATAAAGTACATTCAGGTGTCTTTTATCTTCACCTTCTCTCGCATTGCGAGTGCTCCTAGGATTAGGACAGTACACCCTTTATGCTTTTTGATAGTCTTCTTCGAAACCGTAGCCTGGTGCCGAACGGTAGGGAAGGAAGAAAACCATTTGGCTTAAAGGGGTGTACAGAAGGTAATGACTAAAGACATATAAAGGGATTTGGAGAGGTGGCAAAGAATTATACGGTTACAGTTGTGAATCTGGATAATGGAAGAGGCATTACTAAGAATACCAGGATACCCCAACGAAACATTTCAATGTTTCAGTTTCACTGTATACTGTTAATAGAAAACTGATTTCCCGATTAGACACTTACTCCAGGGTATGTATTTACCAGGTATGATTCTCACATCTGTATGGTTTTACAGATGATGAGTGGGAGTAAGTTATTGGGAATTGGGTGATCATCCTCACTATATCGGGATTCGTTGTAATCGGTGATATTTGAGGAGATCACCTGGGCTGTTTGCCGGTCGGCAAATATTTGGTTATGAATATCCGCTGTTGTGCACCAATTTCAAATTGATATATCTGTACGTCTATTTTCATAGAGTGAGATATACCTTTTGATATTATGTCGATGACATTAACCTATATCATTGGATGTTTAGGTAAGGAGCATCAAACAGCGGTGTAATTCTTCTTAATCATAAGTACAGTTTTCAACCTACGACGCACAGTGAAAGAGTTGTTAGACTCAGCGGACTTATACAGAGTATTGTATGTTGTCCAGTGTCCATTAGGACAGAGGGGTTGGTCCTCATACTATATTCTATTTACTTTTAACTTCTCTAGTTCTTAGACATGTGTTTCGTAGAAACACAGGGTCTAAGTTTTGAGGAGTTATAGGTATTTGAATAGAGTAGAGAACCAGGTGTAGCAAGTATCGGGATTCTTCAAAGTGATCGAAGATGTAGATACTTGTGTATGGTATTCAGTTGATAGTAATGATAAAGAGAAATTGCTTCTTTTTCAGCTTACTCATAATTGGAAGCATTCCTAAGTTGAGTAACGCTGATCGGCCTCCTTCCATTTAGTTGACATGCACTGGAGACAGCTGCATGATTTGAATCTGGTTCAATTAAATCAGTGCCTCTGGTTCTATATTGGATATAGAACAGTTCATATCTTGACATTGTTAAGGTACGGGGAGTTGTCCGACTTATGCTTAAAACCAGACACTGGACAACTCAAGGCACGTTTCTGTAATGGCTGTTTGTGGGTTGACCCAGGCTATGACGAGGGTTGACTTTCTACCATCTGAAAGATCAATAGAAATATTGTTCTTGACTCGCCACAGTTTTATTAAAAATGGATTTTTTCAAAAACAGCAGTGGGAGTATGGTAGAACTGGAAGTGATTCCAGAACTGCAAACGATTACTGAAGATTTGATAAGGAACCTAAAGATTCAATCTGATTTGACATTCCATTGGCCACTCCGCAGATAAGGTGGGTAACTTCAGGCACCCGAGAGGTACTACGGTAGCCTCAAGGACGGTGACAGGGAAGTTCTTGTTTACCCACACTTGCCATTGTTGTTGTTCCAGGCTGCGAGACCCGGCAGGAGGATGAGTATAGCATCGTTCTAAATTAGCTTTAGAAGCGCACGTCTATATGACTCTGCCAGAGGGTTGTCGTAGTCAGTGGAGCAGCGGAAGCATTGGTGGACTTCAGGCTTATGTCTATTTATAGACTAAAGCAGATATAGCGGAGATAGATCATCTATTTCTGATGTGACAGTCATAGGTTTGACGTCATCAGAATAGGGGATGGATCTGTTGAGAAGGTAGTAGGAAGTGACATTCCTATGCTACGATCGGTTATACTTTGGTCGTCACACAGTGTTTTCTCCACATGGGACTTGGATATTATATCAGACATACTGGTTACTAGACCTATGGTTTTAGATCTAGATTTGGATGGTTTCCCAATCAGGGTACCTTGACAGCATTCTATGAGAATTTAGAATGGACGACTCCTGGCATGGTAGTGTACCTGCAGGTAATGGAGTCACCCTCTCTAAAGGTGTCTTATAGACGAAAGGGGAGAGGGATACGCATGATTGACAGATCACTTGCTTAGGCAATTGAGTCAATCATAAGATGTCAAGTACCACACCAGATGTTGTTCTTGCACTAGATGCAATAAGTTGATATTGATCCAATCCTGGAGGAACAGTCGGAAGCAGTTTTAGAACATAAGTGAATGTTCTAGGGATATGATAACGGCTGCCTCCTTTAGGAGACTGTTATCACTCCAGGCTTCCAAGGTGACATGGACGACAAGGAGGTTGTCAGAGTTATAGTTCTCCCTCTTACGAGGGGCAGTATTTTGGACAGGTGGTCCAAGGCAATACTGAGGGTGGCAAGGCGCAGGATACTGATTAAGTTCAGTTGACGATACAGTCTAAGAAGTTTGGATTTGAAGTTCATTTATGAGCTAGGTCCCATCAGACATCCAGACGTTCTAAGACAGGTATTGCTCATTTCGGGAGATGGCTTTCTCCGCGAACTTGAGATATAGAGAGACATAGAAAGAAACATCACAGCGGATCCACTCACTGAGGCTATTCCTCGAACGCAATAGTTTCGCAAACGAGCTTTGTGAGACTGACTAGTAGAGGAGTTGGGTGTTCGGTATCACACGGGCTGTGAGTATGCGGCATCGCAATAATTAGCCTTGAGTGCAAGTGGGAGATTGTTGGAGATAGTGCCCTCAGAGTCAATTATTGGATCACAGGCACGTGATTGCAATGATTGAGGGAGGACCTATCCCGGTAGGACAGTCTTACTCGAGATGATAGTATGCTATCTGGTTTACCTTTATCATCGTGTACTGCTTTAGGTGACCTGACATGTCGCTATTACACGTTGATAGAGCCCCTAGGATTCTTGCTTGACTACCAGCGGTATGATGGCGATCATATACGTGGGAGCTGGTAGTCTATAAGCACATCCTTAAAAGGTCCCTAGTCATAGGAGTTTCGAGACAGGGCATCGATACTCCATTAGTAGACTAGTGTATACAGTCGAGACCCCGACGAGGGGCGGTGGCCGGTCTCACAAGCCACTGGTGTCAGTTGGTTCACCTAAGATGTATACAGGTGCTCATTGGGTTATGAGTACACCGGACAGGACTCGCCGGGAACCTGCTAGTTGGTCTTATACCAGACGTCAGATAGCAGTTCCCTGGTGACATATGTACAGGTTAGTTCATCGACTTGAGGATCGTCATTTGTCTCGTGTGAGTTCCCACTGTGCTTTGATTACTACCCTACCACGGCTCAAAGGAGTCGTGCAAACAGGTTTTAGTTGGGTACAGTCCCGAGCCACATGGAGGCAGTGAGCGGATCTTTAGGGGTTCGTCTCTCCCGGTATTGGGGGTGAGTTCGCGCTGTGTCTAGGAGAGCCATTACGCAAAGCCCTCGGCCGAGGCAGGAGATTTACTGGTAGGTATTCCAGTAGTATCTCAAGGCGTTCTGGGCTTCACTCCGACACGACTTGTACCGCTTTTGGGGGTCTGACTTTTACCAACCCCCTAGGCCCGACATGCGATGCTCATAGACGAACGGACCGGACTGTACGGATATTGTCACTGACAGGCTCAGTAGGGTGTCAGGATGAGTTCGCTCATCGATGTCCCTTTTGGTCAATAGCTGGTGGCCCGTCACGTATTGGCTAATACCTCTGACGTGCTAGTGGTTAAATCCACAGCCATAGTATTGACGAGTCTTTAGAGTCCACCACACTTACAGTTGCTCAAGCTTTCGGGCGAAACACTGTAGAGGCCGTATGGAGATATGGCAGGGTCCGATCAGATACGTGCGGTATTGCACGGATCAGGATCGGACAGTTTTGTACTAGAGGCCGTATGGACATATGGCAGGGTCCGATCAGATACGTGCGGTATTGCACGGATCAGGATCGGACAGTTTTGTACTAGTGGCCGTATAGATATATGGCAGGGTTCGATCAGATACGTGCGGTATTGCACGGATCAGGATCGAACGGTTTTTACTAGCCGGCTTTGGTTTAAGCCGGTACTAGTTTAGTACAGTGTAGATTTTGTCTCATTGCATTTGTATCCGGACGGAATACAGATGCGGGTGTGTATGCACAGTATCGGGGTTTTCCTGTAATTTATTACGGGACCAGTTTTCTGGAGTTGCCAGTTTGCATTCCGTTCCGGCCGGTTTTCCTTTGTTCTTTCCCGGCCGGACTTTTCCGATGGAGGGGGTTATTTGCAGTTTTGCAAATAACACTTTGTGGAGGATTTTCTTGCATATGATTTATTATGATAGCATCTTTTTATTCCATTCTTTTCTATCATCTTGTCTTGCTTTATGAAGATTAGATATGAGATGAAGTTTGATGTAAGTTTGGTGATGATTATGTCTTGATGTGGTCACCACTTGTGCTCCTACACTCACCTCCCTCTTGCTTTCATATTGTTTTTCCTCCACCATTTTATTCTCTCTTGATGGATAAGTTTTTCATGGTTGAGAGAAGAAGAAGATGAGAGTGTTTCATTCTTGAGAGTTCCATTTTCTTGATCTCATTCATGCTAGAAAAATGCAAGCACCATTTTTCTTATCTCATTTCCTCCATCATCTTCAAATGGCATCAAACCCCAAATGAGACATAGCCTCTACACTACACATTCTACAGCATATCTTGAGCATGTCGAGTTGCCGGCTTCATGCCCGAGTTGCCTCGGTATTGAGGCGGGAGCCCGTAAAAGACGCAGGCGATGTGGTACCCTTTCCGGCGAGGAGGCGACGATATGGAGACTACACTTTCCGCGGGAGATCGGGACGATGACGAGAAGACCGGAGGACTCGGATCACTCGGTATACTTCTCACCCTATCTCTTGATTGCTAGCATTAGGTTAATGGTTACGATCCGGGTTTTCTTTGTCCGCGGTAGCGCCGGTTTCCGAGTAAGGAAAAATTTTGATTCCGCATTTTGGCCTCGAGTACGAGGCCGGGGCGCTGCCGTGGCGCAACACTATTACGCAAATTGGATAGTCTTCTTCCAAACCATAGGCAGGTGCCAAACGGTAAGGAATAAAGAATACCAATTAGCCTAAACGGTGTACAAAAGTTATTAAGTTAAGACAAGTAAAGGGATTAGACGGAGGGCAAAGTAAATTGCGACTGCTATTCATGAACAAACAAAGTATTTCTTCTCCAATCCAACATCACCTTTGTATTTCTCCAGAACACTCTGTATCACTACGAAGATCCTCAGTTATTTTGATACTCCATCGTATGGTTATATACGAACTCGATGGAATTTGCTCCAGTTCAGAGATGGATTCTGGTTCAGGAGAAATAGGAATAAGGTTTATTCGGTTGTCTTTTATCTTCACCTTCTCTCGCATTGTGAGTGCTCCTAGGATTAGGACAGTACACCGATTATGCTTATTGGATAATCTTCTTCCAAACCATAGGCTGGTGCCGAACGGTAGAGAAGGAAGAAAACCATTTAACCTAAGTGGGTGTACAGAAGGTAATGACTAAAGACATATAAAGGGATGTGGAGATGTGGCATAGAAATATACGGTTACAGTTGTGAATCTGGATAATGGAAGAGGCATTACTAGGAGTAGCAGGATACCCCTATGAAACATTTCAATGTTTCAATTTCACCTTGTACTGTTAATAGAAAACTGATTTCCCAATTAGACACTTGCTCTAGGGTATGTATTTACCAGGTATGATTTTCACATCTGTATGGTTTTACAGATGATGAGTGGGAGTAAGTTATTGGGAATTAGGTGATCATCCTCATTATATCGGAATTTATTGTAATTGGTGATATTTGAGGAAATCGCCTGGGCTGTTTGCCGGACGGCAAATATTTGGTTTTGAATATCCGTTGTTATGCACCAATTTCAAATTGATATATCTGTACGTCTATTTTTATAGAGTGAGATATACCTTTTTGGAATTATGTCTATGACGTTTACCTATATCAGTGGCTGGTTAGGTAAGGAGTATTAAACAGCGGTGTAATTCTTTATAACCATAGTACAGTTTTCAACCTACGGCACTCAGGGGACTTATACAGAGCATTGTATGTTGTCCAGTGTCCATTAGGACAGAGGGGTTGGTCCTCGTACTATATTCTGTTTACTTGTGACTTCTCTATATCTTAAACACGTGTTTCGTAGAAATACAAGGTCCAAGTTTTGAGAAGTTATAGGTATAAGAGTAAAGTAGAGATCCAGATGTTGCAAGTATCGGGATTCTTCAAGCTGATCGAAGATGTAGATACTTGTGCATGGTATTCAGTTGATAGTAATGATTAAGGGAACTTTCTTCTCTTTCAGGTTACTCATAATTGGAAGTACTCCTAAATTGATTCATGCTGATCGGCCTCTCTCCATTTAGTTGACATGCACTGGAGACAGCTGCATGATTTGAATCTGGTTCAATTAAATCAGTGCCTCTGTTTCTGTATTGGATATAGAACAGTTCGTATCTTGACGATGTTAAGGTACGGGGTGTTGTCCGGCTTATGCTTAAAACCAAACTCTGGGTAACTCAAGGCACGTTTCTGTAATGGCTGTTTCTGGGTTGACCCAGGCTGTAACGAGGGTTGATTTTCTACCATCTGGAAGATCAATAGTGATATTGTTCTTGACTCGCCACAATTGTAATGAAAATGGATTTTTTTTCAGAAAACAGTAGTGGGAGTATGGTAGAACTTGAAGTGATTCCAGAACCACAAACGATTACTGAAAGTTTGATAAGAACCTAAAGATTCAATCTGGTTTGACATTCCATTGGCCACTCCGCAGATATGGTGGGTAACCTCAGGCACCCGAGAGGTACTCCGGTAGCCTCAAGGACGGTGACAGGGAAGTTCTTATTTACCCAGACTCGCCATTGCTGTTGTTCCAGGCTGTGAGACCCGGCAGGAGGATGACTATAGCGTCGTTCTAAACTAGCTTTAGAAGTGTACGTCTATATGACTCTGCCAGAGGGTTGTCATAGTCAGTGGGAGCAGCGGAAGCATAGTGGACAAGTGGCTTATGTCTATTTATAGACATAAGCAGATATAGCGGAGAGAGATCATCTATTTCTGATATGACAGTTATAGGTTTGACTTCATCAGAATAGAGGATGGATCTCTTAAGAAGGTAGTAGGGTGTGATGTCCTGGTATTTAGATGACATAGACAGAGTAGCAAGTGAAATTCCTATACTACGATCGGTTATACTTTGTTTGTCACACAGTGGTTTCTCCACATGGGACATGGATATAATATCAAGACATTCTGGTTACTAGATCTATAGATCTAGATTTGGGTGGTTTCCTAATCAGGGTACTTAGACAGCATTCTAAGAGTAATTAGAATGGACGACTCCAGGCACAGTAGTGTACCTGCAGGTGATGGAGTCACCCTCACTAAAGGTGTCTTATAGACAAAAGGGGAGAGGGATGTGCATGATCGGCAGATCACTTGCTTAGGCAATTGAGTTGATCATGAAATGTCAAGTACCATACCAGATGTTTTTGCACTAGATGCAATATGTAGATAATTATCCAATCCTGGAGAAACATTTGGAAGCAGTTTTGGAACATAAGTTGATGTTCTAGGGATATGATAACGGCAGCCTCCTTTAGAAGACGGTTATCATTCCAGGCTTCTAAGGTGACCTGGATGACAGAGTGGCTATTAGAGTTATAGTTTTTCCCTCTGACGAGGGGCAGCATTTTGGACAAGTGGTCCAAGCGGATACTGAGGGAGGCATGGCGCAGGATACTGATTAAGTTCAGTTGACGATACTGTCTAGGAAGTTTGGATTTAGAGTTCATTTATGAAATAGGACCCATCAGATATCCATACATACTCTAAGACAGGTATTGCTCATTTCGGGAGATGGCTTTCTCCGTGAACATGAGATAATGATAGAAATAGAAAGAAACGTCACAGCGGATCCACTCACTGAGGCTATTCCTTGAACGCAATAGTTTCGCAAACGAGCTTTGTGAGACAGACTAGTAGAGGAGTTGGGTGTTCCGTATCACACGGGCTGTGAGTATGCGACATCGCAATAATTAGCCTTGAGTGCAAGTTGGAGATTGTTGGAGATAGTGCCCTCAGCGTCAATTATTGGATCACAGGCACGTGATTGCAATGATTAAGGGAGGACCTATACCAGTAGGACAGTCTTACTCAAGATGATAGTATGCTATCTGGTTTATCTTTATCATCGTGTAATGTTTTAGGTGACCTTATAGGTCGCTATTACACGTTGATAGAGCACCTAGGATTCTTTCTTGACTGCCAGCAGTATGAGGGCGATCATATACGTAGGAGCTGGGGTCTATAAGCACATCCTTAAAAGGTCCCTAGTCGTGGGAGTTTCGAGACAGTGCATCGATACTCCAGAGTAGACTAGTGTATACAGTCGAGACCCCGACGTGGGGAGGTGGCCGGTCTCACAAGCCACTGGTGTCAGTTGGTTCACCTAAGATGTATACAGGTGCTCATTGGGTTATGAGTACACCGGACAGGACTCGCCGGAAACATGCTAGTTGGTCTTATACCTGACGTCAGATAGCAGTTCCCTGGTGACATGTGTACAGGTTAGTTAATCGACCTGAGATCGTCATTTGTCTCGTGTGAGTTCCTACTGTGCTTTGATTACTACCCTACAATGCTCAAAGGAGACGAGCAAACAGGTTTTAGTTACGTACAGTCCCGAGCCACATGAAGGTAGTGAGCGGATCTTCAGGGGTTCGTCTCTCCCGGTATTGGTGGTGAGGTCGCGCTGTGTCTAGGAGAGCCATTACACGAAGTCCTTGGCCAAGGAAGGAGATTTACTGGTAGGTATTCGAGTAGTATCTCAGGGTGTTCTGGGCTACACTCCGACACGACTTGTACCGCTATTGGGGGTCTGAATTTTACCAACCCCCTAGGCCCGCCATGCGATACTCATAGACAAACGGACCGTACTGTACGGATATTGTCACTGACAGGATCAGTAGGGTGTCAGGATGAGTTCGCTCATCGACGTCCCTTTTGGTCAATACCTGGTAGACCGTTACGTATGGCTAATACCTCTGACGTGCTAGTGGTTAAATCCACAGCCAAAGTATTGACGAGTCTTTAGAGTCCCCCATAGACCGTTTCTCAAGTTTCGGGCGAAACGCTATAGAGGCCATATGGAGATATGGCATGGTTCGATCTTATCCGTGCGGTATTGCACGGATCATGATCGGACGAATAATACTAGCGAGCTCTGGTTTAAGCCGGATCCTAATATTGTACAGTGTAGATTTTGTTTCTTTGCATTTGTATTCAGTGGGAATAGAAATATGGGTATGTATATACAGTCGCGGGGTTTTCCTGTAATTTATTACGAGATCAGTTTTCTGAAGTTGCCTGTTTGCATTCCGTTACGGCCAGTTTTCCTTTGTTACTTCACTGCCGGATTTTTCTGATGGAGGGGGTAATTTGCATATTTGCAAATTAGCTATTGTGGAGGGGGTTATTTGTATTTGTGGCTTCATGATGGTTCTTGCATTATTAGATTCTTTTTTTTGAGTCATTTTCCTTTGCATTTAATGTGATGGAATTTGGATTGGATATGAGGGTGACCATTTTTTCTTGTGATCACACATTTTTGTGTTTGCGTTTTTCTCTCTCCTCCTCATTCTATCATCCATGAGGGCCGGCCACAATTTTGGTGTGAGAGGGGGTTCATTTTTGATAAGGGAAAATCATTCATCTCATTTTTTTCTTGTTTGCAATATTCCTAACACCTCTCAAAAGTTCATTTTTCCTTCTCCATCAAATGGCAACTTCAACCCCAATAGAGACAAAACTATTCTACACTTATCCTACAGTATCCTTGGGCACGTCGGCTCGCCAACTTCATGTCCGAGTTGCCTCGGTCCCGAGGTGGGAGCCTGTAAAAGAACCCGGCGATTTGGTGCCCGTTCCGACGAGGAGATGAAGACCGGTGATTCCGCGAGGAGATCGGAGTGGAGGCCGAAGACCGAAGGACACGGATCGCTCGGTATAGCTTCCTACCCCATTCTCATATTTGCTAGCATTAGATTAATGGCCCGATCCGGGTTTAAAGTGAGCGGTGGTGCCGGTTTCTAGTTTGAAAAGTTTTTCGTTTCCACATTCCGACGTCGGATTGACGGCCGGGGCGCCGCCGTGCACTTACATTACATACATATTCTGTTGCAGATACATATTTACCTTTACTGATGATACTTAGCTGTACCTTATTGGTTTCGCATACATCTTTTCAGCTAAATATTTTCCTTTATATGGTCGCATTTCAGATATATCGCATATATTTATTCCTGAATTTACGCATTTTTATTTGGATTTTACATGATGTTTTCTGGATTTGGGAACCGCGGGAGTTCATGAAATTATGCATAGATTGAAAAACCCGGTTTCCTTGATATGATATTTGCGCATCCACCATGGGTTTTATCGGTGCTGATTTATATATAGCCGTACGAGGAGGCGTCGAGGCCGTACAGGGTACATGGTGGGGCCCGAAGGTACCCCGGGGCAAGAAAGGGATGTCGATGTGCTATAAGCCGATGAGCCCGGCAGGGGAACCATACCATCCGGTGATAGTACCAATGACTCGGCGGGGATCATGGAGATACCGTTGGGAGTCATGCACGTGTGCATATGTCGAAAGACGAGAGTCAGAGCTAGGCGCTCGTGCTTTCGGGATAGCGTATGATACGTACCTATCAGGATGCTAGTTTTAGTGACGGCATCTGATAGATCAGGATTTCTGTGTCGATACTTGGTACATTGTTTTCATGATATTTCTTTTAACACCTTTTGTATATATAACAGGGGATTTAGCCGTTGTTAGATATACCCTTACACCAATATTAGTGGACTGGGACGCTAATATATGTGTATTGACCCCATCATATTTATTTCTGCAAATATATACCTTTAGGATGTTAGAATTCTAGTTGAGTTTTGATTTGGGATATTAGGCGATTCATTGAGATGGGATATTGGACATACAAATGGGATTACTGATTTGTACATTCAGGATATAGGAGATTACTCGATATTGTACAATGAGGAGATGTGAGACCTATATGATGTGAGAGCCCAACGTGAGGGCTGATTTAAGGAATTGGGATTTTAGTGTCTTGATGGATTGTGATCCAACCACGATTACAGGATTCCGTGGGATGACATATTTTACTCCATACCTCATACCCTTTTTACTTATGCACTGTTCCATATATATGAGTACCTGTTAGTGTACTCTTCATGATTGCTGCATATCTACATTCTCATATCCCTATTGCATGGTTATTGCATACTACTGTCATGTAATCATTGCTTCACATATTGATTGTACCTGCTAGTGTACTTTCCATTATTCTGCATTCACATGACCTGTTATTATTGTAAATCGTGCATCTTAGATTCATGTTGTACGTACATTCCTGTGATTACCTGCATATGTTATCTACTATTCACGAGTTGGCAACTCACCCCCGTTGTGCCACAGGTGTTGCAAGTCATTTCCCAGAGTAGTCGAGGCAGGCTATTCATCTATCATCTTTTGCTACAGATACCGCATCGGCTCACAGTATACTATTTTTCCTTAGGTGGGTTGGATGATCATCTATATTTCATATTGTACATTCGTTGTATTTTGTACTCTCCATCAACTATTATTTTGTTGACTTAGAGACTTTGTGAGAACGTTATTGTATATTATTTATGGATTTGTTGTCTTTTATGTACAGTTTCCTTCCTGTTGTCTATTATTTCTTCGCTACGGCGTCGTATATTTGTGATGTGATTGTTTTCCATCTTTGCGCTAGTTTTTAAAAAAAAAGGTGTTGCCAAAATTTTAAAGAAAGAAAGTTGGACTTTTAAAGAATTTTGGTTGTGATTTCAAATGTTTCAAAAACTTATATTGTATTTTCCGTATTTTCATGATTTAGATTTCTGGGTTTTGGCTTTCTTTTACTGCGTTACGTTTTTAGGCGTTGCGTAGTATTAGGGCCGTCACGTGCCAAATTTCGGGTTGTGACACCAACATCAACCTGTAAAAGCTCAAATCTGCCAGGCACCGTCCCCAGGAATGGCCCTATGCGTCATGTACGTACATTTTATGAAACAGGATTGTCAACCCCACCCGAAATTCGCAAGGCATGTCCGTACATAACTTTTGATCGGTATCCTCATGATCACCGCCGAAACCAAATGAAATCACCGGTGAGGTAGTACTCCCCTGTCTCGAGCTCATCGCCATCATCTGCGATCTTCTTGCTCCGAGGTACCTCCGGGCCCCACCATATACTCGCATACGGCCCACTCCACTCCACGTATCGGGTAAATATCATAATCTCAGAACCGAGAAATTTCATGGTGGACGCACTGAAATATCATATCAAGAGAAACCGGGTCATTCAAACAATGCATAATTTAATAAACTACCACGGTCCTCAAATCTAGAAAACATCATATGAAATCCATATCTCAATGCGAAAATCCATGAAATATAATATACGCAACATAAACAGTAATATGAGCATATAAAGGAAAAGCTGCTATTTAACTGCAACTAGTTATTAAATTTATCATGTGGTTCCTAATATCCAAAATCCAACGCAATATCATATATAGGTGAACATGTGGCTATAACAAGATATATTGGTGTACATGTAAGTATGTATGCAAGATGTCCATGTAGCTATATCTCATATGCGTATAAAATACCTGTCACTAATGGTACCCTACCATATAGGTATATGTGTAGCTAACATGTAGGTATAGCAAGGCATATGTGTAAGCATGTAGGTATACAGGTATGCTATGTGCCATATGCACAAAGGACATGAATAACTGTCTAAATTTCGCTAACCATACACAATATCACATTGGTATGTATGTTGTGTGTGTCATGACAATTATCGACAGTGTGTGTGGCATATAATCAGTGCCCATGCAACATGAACCATCCATAATAGTGCAGTGTCCAATAGGTACAAGTCTAAATACAACAAGTAATGATATGAAATGAAGTCTATGCATAATCACTATATATGCAAATAAACATGCGACAACATCATATCATATCTAGTCCATACGCATAACTCCATGCGGGCGATTCCTCTGTAGATGTTAAATCTACTAACAAATGATCTTCGGCTAAGTAAAGACAACAACTGGCTTTCCCTTCTTCGCAGCGCCCAAAGTCCTCGCCTGCGAACCTAAAGATCATAAAACTACAATACAACAAGTGTATATTAACAATTTACCAATAACACGTATCTCCTACGTTTGACCGACGCACTAACTCCAAACATACTCTCAAGTGTTCGTATAGTTGCTAACGTGCGAAGCGACACTATGAAACCAACCCAAGAGCAAAAGCTACACAAAGTACACGTGTCGTGCCGTATAACGTAACACGCGTAGTCGTAACACAAGAAACTAGCAATGTGATCCCAGATTTTGTATACAGTCAAAACGTAAAAATCAAGCAAGACCAAACACACCTAATCCACTACATGCAGCTACCCACCAAAAACAAAACCAAAACTCCACCAATTGGCCGAGGTCGTCGGATCTAGCCTATGTCTCGCCGGCCAAAACCGAGCAGGAGGGGTTCGTGATTCAGGTGTAGGCTTAGGGTCTCTAGTACAACACAACTACATTGCTAGATTTTCTAGTGTACACTCGGGGTCCCAGCAGACCACAGATATCCTATAATGAAACTAAAAATATGATATGTGCACGAAACTAAATTTTAAGTGTTCTAAACTAAAACTAAAAGGCTACACAACACTATAACATCATATAGAACTGATAGAGATCATTACCAACTCCCACAAGCTTAAAGATCCTAGCTTTCCAATCTCCAAGATATCTATGAGGCAAAACAAGTCTTTAGAAGTAATTTGGGTGAGTTTTTTGTAATGTTTATTGAAGGTTTAGTGAAGGATTTGCAAGTGTTCAGTTGATGGAAGGAGGAAGTGTTGAAAGAAATGAGAAAGAGATAATGTGAGAGATAATGAGAGTGAGTGAGTGAGGATAATGAAAGAGAGGTGAGTGTAAGACGGTGAGAGCACCAAGCATTAACTTCACATTAATTCAAGCCATGCCCTCAAGTGAGTCCCCATGCCACCTCCTCCCAAATTCAAAACAAAACAAAGAATATCTCTCACAAATATCAAGGGTTTAAGGTTAAAGCAAAGTAAAGGATTAGGATTAGGTTAAGTTGTCATGGTCACCAAAGCAAGATTAACACAAACAAACCATTGTATAAATGTGCACACGTGTGTACAAGCCCATAACAAATAATATTAAAATATAATTAATTGTTATAAAATGTGAGAAACCCGAATTGGTAAACTTTTTACAGAAAACCCGCACTATCACTTAATTAACAGTAATTGAATTCTAAGGCGTTACATGTTTGGACAGAGGGTCCAAGAAGATACTGAGGGAGGCATGGCACAGGATTTTGATTAAATTCAGTTGACGACGCAGTCTTAGAAGTTTGCTAGATTTGGAGTTTATTTGTGAACTGGGTCCCATCAGACATCCAGACATATTCTAAGATAGGTATTGCTCATTTCGTGAGATGGCTTTCTCCGTGAACTTAAGATTAAAAGAGACATAGAAAGAAACATCAGAGCGGATCCACTCACCGAGGCTATTTCTCGAAAGCGATAGTTTCACAAACGAGCTTTGTGAAACTGATTAGTAGAGGAGTTGGGTGTTCGGTATCACACGGGCTGTGAGTATGCGACACCGCAATAATTAGCCTTAAGTGCAAGTGGGTGATTGTTGGCTATAGTGCCCTCAAATCAATTATTGGATCATAGGTACGTGATTGCAATGATTGAGGGATGACCTATACCTGTAGAACAGTCTTACTCGAGATGATAGTATGCTATCTGGTTTGTCTTTATCATCGTGTACATGCTTCAGTTGACATTACAGATCACTATTACATGTTGATAGGGCCTATAGGATTCTTGCTTGACTACTAGCAGTATGATGGCGATCAAATACGTGAGAGTTGGGTAGTCTATAACCACATGATTAAAGTGTCCCTGGTCGTGTGAGTTTCGAGACTAGGCATCAATACTCCATGAGTAGACTAGTGTATACGGATCGAGACCCCGACGATGGGAGATGGCCGGTCTCACAAGCCATTGGTGTCAGTTGGTTCACCTAAGATAATATACAGGTGCTCATTTGGATATGAGTACACCGGACAGACTCGCAGGGGCGCTGCTGATTGGTACTATACCTATCGTCAGGAGCTGTTCCCACAAGCCATTGAGGGGAGATGGCCAGTCTCACAAGCCATTGGTGTCAGTTGGTTCACCTAAGATAGTATACAGGTGCTCATTGGGATATGAGTACACCGGACAGACTCGCAGGGGCACTGCTGATTGGTACTATACCTATCGTCAGGAGCTGTTCCCAAGTGACATGAGTACAAGTTATTTCATTGACTTGACAGTGCTACTTTTCCTCAAGTGTGTACCACTGGTCTTTGATTGCTACCCAACCACGGCTCAAACGATTCGTGCAAACAGGTAGTAGATGTGTGCAGTCCCAAAGCACTTAGAGGCAGTGGCGGTTAGATAGGATCCGTCTCTCCCGGTATTGGGGGTTGATATCGCGCTATGTTTAGGAAAGCCATTACACAAAGTCCTTAGGCAAAGCAACTGAAATTTTCTGGTTGGTATTCCAGTAGTTTCTTAAGGTGTTCTGGGCTACACTTCGACATGATTTATACTGCTATTGGGGTCTGACGTTTACCATCCCCCTGGGCCCGATATGCGATACTCATTGACGAACAGACTGGACTGTAAGGAGATTGTCACAGATAGGCTCAGTAGGGTTCCAGGATGAGTACGCTTGTCGGCCTCCCTTGCGCTCAATACCTGGATAGCCGTTACATAAAGCTATTGCCACAGACGTGCTTATGGTTAAACCCACTACCAGCGTATCGACGAGTCTTTAGAGTACCGCACAGAATGTTTCCCAAGTTCGAGCGAAACGTTGTAGAGGCCGTATGTTTTTTATGGCAGGGTTCGATTATATATGTGCCCTTGTGCACGGATCATGATTGGACAGATCATACTAGTGGGCTTTGGTTTAAGCCGGATCCTAGTATTAGATTGTTGGATTATTTTCCTCTCGTAGTCTTCGAATTCAGTCAGAATACGGATGCTGGGTATGTATATATAATTGAGGAGTATTCTTGTAATCCGTCACGAGTTTACTTTAGAAGATGCCATTCTTTTTATTGTTTTAAACATTTGGATTAATTTTTATTATGTGGAAATTGTGAGCGCAAGTTTTGTTCAAGAGCATTAAATATGGCATGCAATATTGGTGACTCATGGTGTGTTTTCTTATGCCATGTCTATTCTCTTGATTGATTATTACGTGGGATTAAGATGTGTAGAGAGAGGGCATCCACTAAGGGCTTGAGTTTGTTTTGGATTTGTTTATAAGAGCTCTTACATTTTATCTCACACAATAAGCAAGCTCTTTTTCTTCACTAGCTTTCTTCTTGAGCTCACAACTTCCATCAATGGCTTCTTCTTCAACCTCCACTCTATCCCTCTCATGTATTGAGAATCCTAGAGTGTATTGAGACAAAGTAATCATACACTATCTCTACTTCACCTTAGATATGTCGGCTAGCAAACATCATATCCAAGTAACTTCGGTTTGAAGCGGGAGCCCGTATAAAGAATCCTCGACGTGGAGCCACTTCGACGAGCGTGATCGGTGAGCGAGTTTGTTTAGGGGGAAGCCGTAAGGAGCTCGGCGAAGTGATTGAAGACCGAAGGACACGGATCGATCGGTATAATCTCTCCAAACACTTTTCTGTATTACTAGTATAGGGTTAATGGCACGATCCAGGTTTTCGGGTTATGGTAGCGCTAAGTTTGAAAAGTTTTTGTTCTGCGTTTGGCCTCGGATTGACGGCCGGGGTGCTGCCGTAACCCAACACAATTTACAAATATACATGAATGAAAGAAAAGAACACTCTTCTCATATCCCCCCGGCTATTCATTCATTACGATCCAATACATCATATAAACAAACCATCATCAAGATACAGATATGTGCAACCCCCACTAATCAATATATTGTAATTAGTAGACGTTTAGCAACACATATACAATCACAAAAGCACTGATTAGTCAAGAACTTAGAATTTCGATCGATAATAACATTCCGTGTCTACCCCATGCACAAACCAGTACACAAACAAATCTGGGTTGAAACCAAATATACCAAAAATCATACTTCTAAGTACTTGAACCCCAGAAAAAATTAGAAGCACTTTGGCCCTAACTCAGCTACAGATCTGCGGCTAAATGACCTATTTGACCGCTGTTCCGCGTTCTAGTTGATGAGTTATCTGCTATAAATTTTTCCTTGGTCATTTAAATCCCAGCATGTAATTTTAAGGTCATTGAAATGATTTTTTCAATAGTTTTGAAAATCGACATCAAGCATTATTTCGGAAATGTAATTTCGGGTATTTCCAGTCAATCGATGTTCTAACTACTTGCTAACTAGTTAGTTAAGGTTTAAGTAGGCTCTGATACCAATGTAAGTCGATGTCGCATACCCTACGCACTTGTGGGGAGATAGAATTTACAAAAAACGATTTTCTTGACTTTGCAACACAAACCTAAACTCCAGGATCTTTACGGAAACCTTAACTAGTTAAACTACTTGGAGGTTCTAACTACTCGGTAAGAGTTTATACCTCTGAGATACTTGTGTTTTGGGTCTTCTTCTCCTCCACTTCTTGAGCACCTCGAAGATCTGGATCGTGCTTGAACATCGGTCTTCTCATGTCAAAGACGATCCACCCGAGAGTCTATGGTTCAAGCTCTAGCCTCTAAACCGAGGTAACTAAAGTACCTAGTTCCCTAAATAAGGTAGCTTAGAAGATGTAGAGCGTTAGTTAGAGTATTTAATCTCAAAGGATCCTACGGTTCACAAATCATGTGAGGGTTAGGGTCTTGAGGAAGAAGGAGAGGAAAAATGTGTTAGTGATATATGTCCTAGAGGCCATTATTGTACATTTTGGATTGTATATTACAAATTCGAAGTTTGGAATATTTCATTGTTATAATAACAGTCTTGCTCGATATGGTAGTATGCTACCTAGTTTACTTCTACTTCAATACGGGCATGTGTTTCTTTTAGCATATCGCTTATACATATTGGTAGAGCCCTTAGGATCTTTGCTTGAATACCAGCATTGTGATGGCAGTCACACTCGTGGGGACTGGGTAGTCTATAAGCACATCCATTTACAGGTCCCTAGTCGTTGGATTATCGAGATGGGGCATCGATACTCTGGAGTATACTAGTGTATACGCTTCTAATCCCGGCAGAGGATATGGTCTGTCCCACAGCCATTAGTACGACGTATTGGAGATGGTATGCAGGTGCTCATTAGGTTATGAGTTACACTAGACAGGACTCACAGGGAACTGCTGGTTGGTATTATACCTATCGTCAGGTTGAAGTTCCCATGTGGCATGAGTACAGCTTACTCTATTGGCTTGCCATCACTATTTCATCTCTTGTTTGTTTCCATTGCACTTAGATTACTACCCTACCATGGCTCAAAGGAGTCATGCAAACAAGTAGTAGTTGGGTGTAGTCCCGAAGCACTTGAAGATAATAGCGGTCAAATAGGATTCATCTCTCCCGGTATTGGGGGTTGATATAGCGAAGTGTTCGGAAATCCATTGCACCAAGTCCCTGGCCAGGGCGGTCGAGAAATACTGGTAAGGTATTCCAGTAGTTTCTCAGGGTGTATTTGGCTCTCCTCCGGCATGACCTATCGCTCTATTAGAGGTCTGATGTTTACCATTCCCTAAGGAAGATATGTGAGTATCTAAGATGAACAAACCGAACTGTACGGTGATTTTCACAGATAGGCTCAGTAGGAGTTCGGATGAGCTTGCTCATCATCCTTCTTATCGACAGATACGTAGGTAGCCGTTACGTGCATCTAGTACCGCTGACGTGCTTGTGGTTAAACCAACTGCTAACATTCTTTCATGTCTTCAGAGTCCCACACAGAAGGATTCCCTACTTCATGCTTGATGTTGGTTCATTTTTCTTCTCCTCATTCTCTCCCTTGATTTCTCCATCTCCTTCTTCCTCAAACTAAACCCTAATTCTTCACATGTGTTGTGAGCCATAGGGTTTAGTGAAACTAAACAATCCATTAGCATTCTCTACATCACCTAGGCTAGTTGGATTAACGAACCATCTACCCTAGTTACCTCGGTTTAGAGGTTGGTACTTGAAGCACATTCTCTCGCGGTGGATCATCTTTGACGCAAGGAGAACGATGGAGCAACCGTCATCCAATCACCGAAGAGAAATGGAGAGGAGAAGTAGAAGACCTGAAGGACTCAATTTTAGAGGTATAACCATCGCACCGAGTAGTTAAACCTCTTAGATACTTTAGTTAGTTAAGGCTTTAGTAAATATCCTAGAACGATGGACTCAATCTTAGAGGTATAACCATCGCACGGTGTTGTGTAGTTGTTATTAATTGTTTTTTGAAAAATTCTGCCTCCCCGTGAACCGCAGGGTGCGCGACATCGGCTTACAGTGGTATCGGAGACTACAAAACCTTAACTAGCTAGTTAGCAAAGTCTTTATAAATTCGATCGTGGAAAAATCCCAAAATCATGTCCAAAAATCCTTGTTTCTGTCGAATTTTAAAACTGGTCTAAAAATCTTTTCAGAGGCCTTAAAAGTACGTGCAAGGTTTTCTTGTAAGTCGACTTTAGACACTCCTCATGATGCGGGGAGGCGGAATAGGTAAAACAACAATTTTATTTAAACTAACATCGACTAACTTTACGGATCTTTGCTAAACCCTAACTAATAATAACATAGAAGTGATTAGCTACTATGAAAGATGATTATACCTAATGAATCAAGTCCTTCTTGTTCTCGTAGACCACCTCCTCGTCGGCCTCCTCGTTATGATAGAAGATCCACACGAGAGCTACTTCTCCAAGTTTTAACCTCACACTTGAGGTAACTAAGTGGCTATGAGTGCTAATCAAAGCAAACTAGAGGATATAGAAGAGGATTATGGATGTATTAGTCTTGCTAACCCTTGGATCCCAACACATGAGACGTTTGGGTTAGGGTTGAAGAGAGAGAGAGAGCTTGAGGAGAGAGAATGTGAAAGTAATTATCAAATGGAAATTAACTCATTTGTGTATATATATCATGAAGCATAAAATATCTTGCACAAAATATCTTCGCACAAATATCTTCATGCTTCATTTAATACAACATGAATCACCTAATGAGTCATTAAAACCATTAATGCTTCATTAACTCATTTGATTAATCATCTTTATGAGTCGCAAAACCATTTAATGCATATAACACCTAAGCTCTCCACCTCATCAACCTTCTAGAAGCTTCTCGAGTAATTACGAGAACGCTCATCCTATCCGTGAAAACACGGAAATACTGAGACTGTATAAATCCAATAATCCAGTACTAGAATCTGGCTTAAACCAAAGCCTGGTAGTATAAACTGTCCGAACATCGTACGTGGATAAATGCACGTGCGTGTCCAAACCCTGTCGTAAAACCATACAACCTCTATATCGTTTCGCCCGAAGCAGGGAAACTCTCTGTGTGCGACTCTAAAAACTCGAATACTACGCTGGCAGTGGGTTTAACCACAGACCGCAAGCGGCACTAGCTGTACGCAACGGACCCCAGGTAGATGTCGATAAGAAGGCCGATGAGGAAACCCATCCGAACTCCTACTGAGCCTGATGTGACAATCACTGTACAGTCCGGTATGTTCGTCTAAGACTATCGCATATCAGGCCTAGGGGGCAGCAAGCGTCAGTCCCCTAAAAGCGTTATAAGTCGTGTCGGAGTGAAGCCCATTACACCTTGAGAAGCTACTGGAAATCCTACCAGTAAATCTCGCTTTCCCTGGCCAGGGACTTTGCGTAATGGCTCTCCAAACACAACGCGATATCAACTTCCTATACCGGGAGAGACGAATCCTATCTAACCGCCACTGCCTCCAAGTGCTTCAGGACTGCACCCAACTGCTAGCAGTTTGCACGACTCCTTTGAGCCGTGATAGGGTAGCAATCTAAGAACAGTGGAAACAAACTCGAGACGAAGCGGCAGTAACAAGTCTACGGACTATGTTGTACTCATGTCACTAGGAAACTGTTAACTGACGACGGGTATAATACCAACCAACAGTACCCTGTGAGTCATGTCCGGTGTACCCATAACCCAACGAGCACCTATATACTATCTCCAGTACAACGTACTGATGGCTGTGGGACAGACCATCTCCCCTGCTGGGATGAGAAGCGTACACACTAGTCTACTCGGGAGTATCGATGCCCTGTCTCGATAATCCTACGATTAGGGACCTGAAAAAGGATGTGCTTGTAGACTACCCAACCCCCACTAGTGTGACTGCCATCACAACGCTGGTAGTCAAGCAAGATCTTAAGGGCTCTATCAATATGTATTCTCGATATGCTAACATATACACATATTAAGATAGAAATAAACCAAGTAGCATACTACCATGTGTTAGTGTATATGCCCTAGTGGCCATTATTGTATCATACTTGCTTGTATATTACTTAATGGAAGCTTGGGATATTCACAGTTTTATAACAGTCTTGCTAAACATGGTAGTATGCTACTTGGTTTTATCTATTTTAATATGTGAGTATACGTATTGATAGAGCCCTAAGGATCTTGCTTGACTACCAGCGTTGTGATGGAAGTCATACTAGTGGGGGCTGGGTAGTCTACAAGCACATCCTTTTCCAGGTCCCTAGTTGTAGGATTATCGAGACAGGGCATCGATACTCCAGAGTAGACTAGTGTGTACGCTTCTTATCATAGTTGGGGAGATGGTCTGTCCCACAGCCATCAGTACATCGTACTGGTGCTCGTTAGGTTACGGGTACACCGGACAGAACTCGCAACGAACTGTTGGTTGTTATTATACCCGTCGTCAGTTAACAGTTCCCAGGTGACATGAGTACACCATAGTCCGCAGACTTGACACTGCTACTTCGCCTCGAGTGTGTCCTACTGTTCTTATATTGCTACCCTACCACGACTCAAAGGAGTCGTGCAAACAGGTAGCAGTTGGGTGCAGTCCCGAGCACTTGGAGGCAGTGGCGGTTAGACAGGATTCGTCTCTCCCGGTATTGGGAGTTGATATCGCGCTGTGTCAGAGAGCCATTACGCAAAGTCCCTGGCCAAGGCTAGCGAGATTTACTGGTAGGTTCCAGTAGTTTCTCAAGGTGTAATGGGCTTCACTCCGACATGACTTATACCGCTATCAGGGGACTGATGCTTGCCGCCCCCTAGGCCCGATATGCGATAGTCCTAGACAAACAGACCGGACTGTACGGAGATTGTAACATCAGGCTCAGTAGGAGTTCGGATGGGTTTCCTCATCGGCCTTCTTATCGACATCTACTTGGGGACCGTTACGAACAGCTAGTGCCGCTTGCGGTCTGTGGTTAAACCCACTGCCAGCGTAGTAGTCGAGTCTTTAGAGTCCCATACAGAGAGTTTCCCTGCTCCAGGCGAAACGATATAGAGGTCGTATAGTTTTACGACAAGGGTTCGGACGCATACGTGTGTTTACGCACGTACGACATTCGGACAGTTTTTACTAGCCGGCTTTTGTTTAAGCTAGATTCTAGTATCGGGTTATTGGATTTATATAGTCTAAAGTTTTTCCGTGTTTTCACGGATAGGAGGGGCGTTCTCGTAATTTCTCGAGAAGCTTCTAGAAGGATGGTGACTTGGGGGTTTAGATGGCATAAGCATTAAATGATATTAGTGACTCATTTATGTGATTCATCCATGTCATTAAATGGTTAATGACTCATGTAGCTGAATAACTCATATGAATAAATGAAGCATGATGATTAATCATTTTATTTATTTATTTTGATAAATCAGTATGCTTCATATATTCATGAGAGATCATTATCTCATTCTCATTCTCTTGATCACCTTCTCTCTCCTCAAGCTCTCTCTCTTCAAACCCTAATCCTCCCCTCTCATGTGTTGAGATCAAGGATTAGATAGACTAATTAATCTATAACCGCACTCTATATCACCGAGGTACCATTGATTAGCAACAAAAGAAACCTAGTTACCTCAAATTTAGAGGTGAAGTTTGGAGTAGAAGTTCTCGGGTGGATCGTCTATTACGTAGAGGAGGCCGAGGAGAAGGTGGATAGCGAAAAGAAGATGGACAAGGATCACTAGGAATAATCTCTTTTCTTAGTAGTTAAGAACTCCTATGCTTGTGTTAGTTATAGTTTAGCAAAGATTCTTCGGTTAGTCGATGTTTACTAAAAGAACAAGATCGTTTTTCATATTTCCGCCTCCCCGCAACTCGTGGGGTGTTGTACATTGACTTACAGTGGTATCAGAGCCTCGCTAAACAATAATTAACTCATTAGCAAAGTCGTATGAATTTTGAACGCAAAACGAACCGGAAAGAACATCAAAATCACATAGTTTCTGTCAATTTTAAAACAGGTTCTAAAAATTTTTCAGGGACCTTTAGAATAACCTAAAGAGAAATATAAGAAAACTGAAAAAAATTGGGTTCATGAATCGGCTAAACAGTTGCGGAACCGCGGCCGATCCCACCGCTCCGCCGTGGATCCGCGGCCGAGTTGGAGGCGATTCAGTCCAAGTTTTTCCAGTGGCTCATCTGTGATGTTTTTGTCTTTTCTAGAATGTTTATTTTCTGCTCAAGTCTCAGGTGCACAGAGAAGTTTTGGAGTAGAATCTGATATGTTTGCTCGATCGAAATTATACAATGTTTGGCTAATAAGATTATATCTGTGATTGTATAATGTGTTCGTAAACCACCCCTAACAGCTAGTATGTCGGTTGGCAGGGGGTTGCACAATTCTGTAATGGATTTTACTGTTTATGGTTATGAACTGTATTGGATTGTTGTGATGATTAGCTGGGGTTTGAGATGGGTTGTTATATTCATTCATTCGATGTAATTGTAATATGTTGTAATATTATTTTGCGGGGCACATCCAGGTTGTGGTTGTAGCCACCGTTGTAATATTTCATTTTACTGTTTTTTGCTCCTAGGATAGACCCAAGGTGGGGTGCACAAACTACTGGGTACTTTGAAGTGTTTAGTGGCATACTCACGTTGTTGAGGGAGACCGCTTCTCTTCGGATACTTGGCTGGTAGTTTGCCGTACCCGTAGGGGTCTAGGGCGGGTTAATGGCTATTCATCACAACTGTGTAATCCGTCTTTCGTTGAAAGCTCAAAAGAAACGCGGATTGCTTGCATATCCAATAATGTTCATCTGTGATCTGGAATGCCTATTATTGCGTCTGACGAATGTATAATATCTATATATGATAGCTATTTAGACGTCACTTATGTTTTACACCCGCGCTAGCCCAGCCCCCGCTCTGCCGTTAGTTAAGTAACCTAACGGGTGATGATGGGACCCAGTGGCGAATGCGGATGGCATAAGAGGACGTTGTATTTTCGTTGTTTTCTGTAATGATAGGTTAATGACGGGACACATTATTATTAATGCAAAGAAAATAAACCAAAGTTTAATCGTTGGAACAATTTAAAAGAAACCACTCGGTTAATTTTAAAAACAGAAGATATTTTTGATTGCAGAGCTTTAACCACTCCTTTTAAAAGCTATCAGGTTCCTTCGGTTATACCAAGTTCACTACGTTCACAGTTTCGCCAAAACCATTCGTAGCCCTCCGTCATTTCATTTAGGTATTCAGTAGTATTCAAGCTTTGCATTTTGACCAACGCCAAGGCTTAGTGTTTGGTAGCTGCTGGGTATTCATTTGTTGCATAGATAGATGAGTAAGTTTGGGACAGTCGTATTATCATTTGGCCAATGTCAGGGATATTTACGGATGGGTTCAAATTAACAAGATAATGATGGCTAGAATTTGACATGTGACTTATGACATTTTGACCAACGCCAAGGTCATAAGAGCATGGGGCAAAAAATAATATCGGGAATTTCTAAAGAAACTGAAATTTGCAAAGAGGTGCATACCATTTGTAGTTTGATGAATGTTGGTAGGATTCCTTCAACATTATCATACGATGATATTTAGATCCCGATCCTACTGTGAGTATAAGCTACTCATCAGGAGATTCGTCACTTAACGATCAATGCTATAAACCAAGTAGGTGCTGAGAAAGGTGTCAGCGGGGCTACGCCCCCAGAGAAAAGTGGTTATTTAATTAAGGAACTTCGTGAAAGCGTTGGAAAACCTCCCTCGAAGTATCGACACTGGCCTGGCTGAACGGTTATGCAAGTATTGTACGGTGAGAATAGTCCTGGCTAGTTCTTCCTTTTTGGTTTGAGGAGGAATTCGAGAAACAGTGGGAGCCATCCAATTTAGATAAATTAAAAACCACTCTAAACTTGCAAGAGCATCATGCTAAAGTGTTTCTTCTCTCTCCCCTACTTGCAGCGACCCTGAAAATGACTGGACTTAAGTTACTTTTAGAAAAAAAATATACCGACAGGGCCAAACTATAAAGATTGGCTGCGGAATGTCAAAATGGCTTTGACCTATGACAAGTTGGGGTATGTCCTCACCACTAAGGCACCTGAAGTCCCAGGTCCCAAATCTAGTAATGCGGATAAGGAAATCCGCAAAACCTGGAAAATAGATTGCGCGAAGGCCAAGTGCATCGTGCTTGCCTCGATGAACAATGAACATCAGAGGAGGCACGAGGATATGGATCTTGAATCTATATTTCTCCATACAAAAGATCTATATGGAGAGCAATCTCGTATAGCAAGATACGAGACCTCAAAGAAGCTGTTTCAGGCGAAGTTGGCCGTCGGATCATCGGTAGGAGACCATGTCCTAAAGATGATTGGCTATACTGAAGAGCTCGCAGACCTTGGGACGACTTTGGATAATGAGCTTTATACAGACCTTATTCTCCAGTCCCTCCCTTCCACCTACGCCCAGTTTATTCTGAACTTCAACATTCAAAGAAAAGAAGTTGAACTTTCAGAACTCCTTAACATGTTGAGGAGTGCAGAGGGCACCTTGCAGAAGGCAAGGAAAACACCCGCTATGTTTGTTAGCGGTGCTTCTTCTTCCAAGTCCAAGGCTAGGGCCAAAGGAAGGAAGAAGAAGCCCGCCACCAAACCTAGAGGAGGTATTAGTAAGGTGGGAGCGAAGGGAAAGAAAAAGATTGCGGTGCCAGTAGTGGCCCAGGATGAGTGCTTCCATTGTCATAGGAAAGGGCACTGGAAGAAAGACTGCAAGGCGTGGAACGCCAAGAACCAGGAACCGAAGCAAGCTGTGGCTTCGACTTCAGGTGTGTTTGTAATTTAGAATTGTCTGTCAATCAACTCTGCTTCCTGGGTATTGGATACCGGATCAGGATCTTATATATGCAATTCATTGCAGGCACTGAGAAACCGTAGGGTGCTGAAGGAAGGTGATATGACCCTAAAGGTTGCTAATGGAGCCAGTGTGGGAGCTGTGTCCGTCGGGGATTATCACCTGGGATTGACAAGTGGACACATTTTGGTTTTACATAACTGTTTTTGTGTACCCCGCTTAACGTGTAATATCATATCAGTTTCCTTATTATCAAATAAAGGTTATGATTTCACGTTTGTAAGTGATGTTGTTAACATCCACCTTAATCATAGTTTGATTGGGTCCGGTACACTGGATAACGGTATATATGTCTTAAACCAACTACAGATTTTCAATGTCCAGAACACACTAAAAAGAAAGTCTCCAGATAACAATAAAGCTTTCTTATGGCATTGTAGACTAGGTCACATCAATGAGACAAGGTTAACTAAGTAGAAGGATATTTGGACTCGTTCGAATATAAAACTTATGCCACTTATGAATCATGTCTCAAAGGAAAGATGACAAAGACTCCATTCACTGGAAATGGAGTAAGAGCGAGCGAGCTCTTAGGACTCACACAAAGCGATGTATGTGGTCTAATGTCTACACATGCAAGAGGTGGTTTTTCCTATTTCATTACTTTTACGGATGATTACTCTAGGTACGGATTCATTTATCTGACGAAACATAAATCCGAGGCTTTTGAGAAATCCCAGGAGTATAAGAATGAAGTAGAAAACCAAACCGCATAAGTATCAAGACACTAAGATTTGATCGAGGTGGTGAATACATAAGTGCTGAGTTCCTAGGTTACCTAAAAGAGAAAGGAATTCTCTCTCATCTTACTCCTCCGTACACTCCACAGCATAACGGTGTATCGGAGAGACGGAATCGAACCCTATTGGATATGGTAAGTTCCATGATGAGTAATGCTGAGTTACCGCGATCTTTTTGGGGTTATGCGCTAGAATCAGCGGCATATCTTCTGAACAGGGTTCCTACCAAGACTGTGCCTACCACGCCATATCAGATGTGGAGTGGGAAGAAACTCTATCTTCAATATCTGAGGATATGGGGATGTCCAACTTTTGTTAAAAAGCAGCATGTGGACAAGCTCGAGGCATGATCAGTACAGTGTAAGTTTGTGGGATATCCAAAGAACTCCAAGGGGTATCTGTTCTATTACGCGGAGGAACAAAAGGTTTTTGTTTCTCGTAATGCCCATTTTCTTGAACAACAGGTTTTAGAAAGAGACACAAGTGGGAGCGAAATAGAACTGGAAGAAATTCCAGAACCACAAACTACTACTGAAAGTTTGGTAGAACCAGTAGTTAAAGAAGAACAGGACATTACCGCACCCCTCCGCAGGAGTAGTAGGCCGTCTCATCCGCCTGAGAGATACTACGGTTTTCTCATAGATGGGGATAGAGAGGATTGCGTCATTGATGATGATGAACCTACTAGCTTCCAGCAGGCCATCCAGAGCGGCGACTCAGTACGATGGCTAGATGCAATGCGAACTGAAATGGAGTCCATGTACACCAACAAAGTATGGACTTTGGACTTTGCTCCAGATGGGGTAAAACCCATAGGATGCAAATGGATCTTCAAGAAAAAGATTGGTGTAGATGGACAGGTGGAAACCTATAAGGCTAGACTTGTTGCAAAGGGTTTTCGTCAAAGACCTTGTTTGGACTATGACGAAACTTTTTCTCCAGTGGCTATGCTCAAATCCATTGGGGTCCTTCTTGCTATTGCTGCCTTCCATGATTATGAAATCTGGCAGATGGACGTAAAGACGGCTTTTCTGAATGGTAATTTAGAAGAGTGCGTCTATATGGATCAGCCAGAAGGTTTCAATCAGAGTTGGAGCAGCGGGAAAGTATGCAAGTTGCTTAAGTCCAATTATGGACTAAAGCAGGCAACGCGGAGTTGGAACATCTACTTTGATGAAACGGTCAAAGAATATGACTTTATCAAAAATCCAGATGAACTATGTATATATAGTCAAGTTGTAGCACGAACTGTCGTGTTCCTCGTCTTGTACGTGGATGATATTCTATTGATAGGAAATGACATTCCTATGCTACAATCTGTCAAAGGATTCTTGTCACACAGGTTCTCCATGAAAGACCTGGGTGATGCCTCTTACATTCTGGGGATCCGGATCTATCGTCATAGATCCAAGAGGATGTTGGGACTTTCGCAGTCCAGGTATATCAACACTATACTGAAAAGATTCAGTATGGAAGATTCTAAGCGCGGTAATCTACCGGCTTGTCACAGAATCACCCTATCCAAAGAGATGTCTCCCAAGACTGATTTGGAAAGGGATCGCATGTCGATTATACCCTACGCTTCTGCGGTAGGCTCTATAATGTATGAGATGTTGTGCACCAGACCAGATGTAGCTTACATAGTGAGCGTGGTAAGCCGGTATCAGTCAGACCCAGGGGAGGAGCACTGGATAGCAGTAATGAACATTCTCAAGTACCTGAGAAGGACTAAGGAGATGTTCTTGGTTTACGGCGGAAAAGACCTCAAGATGGAGGCCTTTGCTGATTCCGGCTTCCAGAGTGATAAGGACGATTCCAAGTCCATGTCAGGTTATGTCTTTACCCTCAATGGAGGGGCGGTGTGGTGGAAGAGTTCCAAGCAGGACACCGTTGCTGACTCGACGATGGAAGCGGAGTATATTGCTGCTTGCAATGCCGCAAAAGAAGCGGTCTGGATGAAGAAGTTCCTAACAGAACTTCAGGTGGTTCCTACCATTGTTGATCCAATACCTCTGTATTGCGACAACAACGGTGCTATAGCTTTAGCGAAGGAACCAAGGTCCCATCAGAAGTCCAGACACATCTTAAGGCGGTATCACCTGATCAGGGAGATCATAGATCGCCGGGAGATCGAGGTCCGGAGAGTTGCTACTGAAGAGAACATTGCTGATCCATTCACAAAGGCCCTACTTCAGATTCAGTTCGAGAGGCTACTCGAGATCATCGGTCTTCAATATGCCAGTACATGGCCCTAGTGCAAGTGGGAGATTGTTAGTGTATATGCCCTAGGGGCCATTATTGTATCATACTAGCTTGTATATTACTTAATGGAAGCTTGGGATATTCACAGTTTTATAACAGTCTTGCTAAACATGGTAGTATGCTACTTGGTTTTATCTATTTTAATATGTGAGTATGCATATTGATAGAGCCCTTAAGGATCTTGCTTGACTACCAGCGTTGTGATGGCAGTCACACTAGTGGGGGCTGGATAGTTTACAAGCACATCCTTTTCCAGGTCCCTAGTCGTTGGATTATCGAGACAGGGCATCGATACTCCAGAGTAGACTAGTATGTATGCTTCTCATCCCAGTTGGGGAGATGGTCTGTCCACAGCCATCAGTACGTCATACTGGAGATAGTATACAGGTGCTCGTTAGGTTACGGGTACACCGGACAGGACTCGTAGGGAACTGTTGGTTGGTATTATACCCGTCATCAGTTAACAGTTCCCAGGTGACATGAGTACAGCATAGTCCGCAGACTTGACACTGCTACTTCGCCTCGAGTGTGTCCCACTGTACTTAGATTGCTACCCTACCACGGCTCAAACGAGTCATGCAAACAGCTAGCAGTTTGGTGCAGTCCCGAGCACTTGGAGGCAGTGGCGGTTAGACAGGATTCGTCTCTCCCGGTATTGGGAGTTGATATCGCGTAGTGTCAGAGAGCCATTACGCAAAGTCCCTGGCCAGGGCTAGCGAGATTTACTGGTAGGTTCCAGTAGTTTCTCAAGGTGTAATGGGCTTCACTCCGACATGACTTATACCGCTATTAGGGGACTGACACTTGCCGCCCCCTAGGCCCGATATGCTGTAGTCCTAGACAAACAGACCGGACTGTACGGAGATTGTCACATCAGGCTCAGTAGGAGTTCGGATGGGTTTCCTCATCGACCTTCTTATCGACATCTACCTGGGGACCGTTATGTACAGCTAGTGCCGCTTGCGGTCTGTGGTTAAACCCACTGCCAGCGTAGTAGTCGAGTTTTTAGTGTCGCACACAGAGAGTTTCCCTGCTACAGGCGAAATGATATAGAGGTCGTATGGTTTTACGACAAGGGTTCGGACGCATACGGTGTTTTCGCACGTACGACATTCGGACAGTTTTTTCTAGCCGGCTTTGGTTTAAGCCAGATTCTAGTATCGGGTTATTGGATTTATACAGTCTAAAGTTTTTCCGTGTTTTCACGGATAGGAGGGGCGTTCTCGTAATTTCGCGAGAAGCTTCTAGAAGGATGGTGACTTGGGGATTTAGGTGGCATAAGCATTAAATGATATTAGTGACTCATTTGTGTGATTCATCCATGTCATTAATGCATCATTAAATGGTTAATGACTCTTGTAGATGAATCACTCATATGAATAAATGAAGCATGCTGATTAATCATTTTATTTATTTATTTTGATAAATCAGTATGCTTCATATATTCATGAGAGATCATTATCTCATTCTCATTCTCTTGCTCACCTTCTCTCTCCTAAACGTCTCTCTCTTCAAACCCTAATCCTCCCCTCTCATGTGTTGAGATCAAAGATTAGATAGACTAATTAATCCATAACCTCACTCTATAGCACCTAAGTACCTTTGATTAGCAACTAAAGAAACCTAGTTACCTCAAGTTTAGAGGTGAAGCTTGGAATAGAAGCTCTCGGGTGGATCGTCTATTACGTAGAGGAGGCCGAGGAGGAGGTGGATAACGAAAAGAAGAAGGACAAGGTTCACTATGTATAATCTCTTTTCATAGTAGTTAAGAACTCATATGCTTGTGTTAGTTATAGTTTAGCAAAGATTCTTCGGTTAGTCGATGTTTACTCAAAGAACAAGATCGTTTTTCATATTTCCGCCTCCCCTGCAACTCGTGGGGTGTTGTACATCAACTTACACCAGGTTTAGCAAGACTGCTAATATAACTGTGAATATCCGAAGCTTCCATTAAGTAATATACAAGCTAGTATGATACAATAATGGCCCCTAGGGCATATACACTAACAATCTCCCACTTGAATGGATCTGCATTGTTCTCCTCTGTAGGAACTCTCAGGACCTCGATCTCCTGGCGATCTATGAACTCCCTGATCAGGTGATACCGCCTCAAGATGTGTCTGGATTTCTGATGGGACCTGGGTTCCATTACTAAAGCTATAGCTCCATTGTTGTCGCAATACAGCAGTATTGGATCAAAAATGGTAGGAACCACCTGAAGTTTTGTTAGGATCTTCTTCATCCAGACTGTTTATTTTGCGGCATCGCAAGCAGCAATATACTCCGCTTCCATCGTCGAGTCAGCAACGGTGTCCTTCTTGGAACTCTTCCAGCACACTGCTTCTCCATTGAGGGTAAAGACATAACCTGACATGGACTTGGAGTCATCCTTGTCACTCTGGAAGCTGGAGTGGGCAAAAGCCTTGATCTGGAGGTCTTTTCCACCGTAACCTAAGAATATATCCTTAGTCCTTCTCAGGTACTTGAGAATGTTCTTTACTGCTATCCAGTGCTTCACCCCTGGGTCTGACTGATACTCGCTTTCTACGCTCAGTGCGTAAGCTACATCTGGTCTGGTGCACAACATCGCATACATTATAGAGCCTACCGCAGAAGCGTAGGGTATAACTGACATGCGATCCCTTTCCAAATCTGTCTTGGGAGATATCTCTTTGCATAGGGTGATTCCGTGACAAGCCGGTAAATTACCGCGCCTAGAATCTTCCATACTAAATATTTTCAGTGTAGTGTTGATATACCTGGACTCTGAAAGTTCCAACATCCTGTTAGAGCTATCACGATAGATCTGGATCCGAAGAATGTTAGAGGCATCAGCTAGGTCTTTCATGGAGAACCTGCGTGACAAGAACCGTTTGACAGATTGTAGCATAGGAATGTCATTTCCTATTATTAGAATGTCATCCACGTATAAGACGAGGAATACGACAGTTCATGATACAATTTTACTATATATATATGGTTCATCTAGATTTTTGGTAAAGTCATATTCTTTGACCGTTTCATCAAAACAGATGTTCCAACTCCGCGATACCTGCTTTAGTCCATAAATAGACTTAAGCAACTTGCACACTTTCCCGCCGCTCCTACTATGATTGAAACCTTCTGGCTGATCCATATAGACGCACTGTTCTAAATTACCATTTAGAAAAGCCGTCTTTACGTCCATCTTCCAAATTTCATAATTATGGAAGGGGGCAATAGCAAGAAGGACCCGAATGGATTTAAGTATAGCTACTGGAGAGTCCAAACCAGGTCTTTGACGAAAACCCTTTGCAATAAGTCTAGCATTATTGGTTTCCACCTGTCTATCTACGCCAATCTTTTTCTTGAAGATCCATTTGCATCCTATGGGTTTTACCCTACTTGGAGCCAAGTCCAAAGTCCATACTTTGTTGGTGTATATAGACTCCATCTCGGTCCACATTGCATCCAGTCATCTTACCGAGTCACCGCTCTGGATGGCCTGCTGGAAGCTAGTAGGTTCATCATTATCAATGACGCAATCCTCTCTATCCCCATCTATGAGAAAACCATATTATCTCTCAGGCGGTGAGACGGCCTACTACTCATGCGGAAGGGTGCGGGAATGTCCTGTTCTTCTTGAACTACTGGTTCTACCAAACTTTCAGTAATAGTTTGTGGTTCTGGAATTTCTTCCAGTTCTATTTCGCTCCCACTTGTTTCCTTTTCTAAAAGCTGATGTTCTAGAAAATGGGCATTATGGGAAACAAAAACCTTTTGTTCCTTTGCGTAATAGAAGAAATACCCCTTGGAGTTCTTTGGATATCCTACAAACTTACACTGTACTGATCATGCCTCGAGTTTGTCCGCATGCTGCTTTTTAACAAAAGCTGGACATCCCCATATCATCAGATACTGAAGATAGGGTTTCTTCCAACTCCACATCTGATATGGCGTGGTAGGCACAGTCTTGGTAGGAGCCCTGTTCAAAAGATATGCTGCTGATTCTAGCGCATAACCCCAAAAAGATCGCGGTAACGCAGCATTGCTCATCATGGAACGTACCATATCCAATAGGGTTCGGTTCCGTCTGTCCGATACACCATTATGCTATGGAGTGTATGGAGGAGTAAGCTGAGACAGAATTCCTTTCTCTTTTAGGTAACCTAGGAACTCGGTACTTAAGTATTCACCACCTCGATCAGATCTCAATGTCTTGATACTTTTGCCGGTTTGGTTTTCTACTTCATTCTTATATTCTTGGAATTTCTCAAAGGCCTCGGATTTATTTTTCATTAAGAAAATGAATCCATTCCTAGAGTAATCGTCCGTAAAAGTAATGAAATATGAAAAACCACCTCTTGCATGTGTAGACATTAGACCACATATATTGCTGTGTATGAGTCCTAAGAGCTCGCTTGCTCTTACTCCATGTCCAGTGAATGGAGTCTTTGACATTTTTACTTTGAGACATGATTGACAAGTTGCATAAGATTGATATTCGAACGGATCCAAATATCCTTCTCTATGTAACTTAGTTAACCTTATCTCATTGATGTGACCCAGTCTACAATGCTATAAGAAAACCTGATTTATATCTGTAGACTTTCTTTTTAGAGTGTTCTGAACATTGAAAATCTGTAATTGGTTTAGCATGTATATACTGTTATCTAGTGTACCGGACCCAATCAAACCATGATTAAGGTGGATGTTAACATCATCGCTTACAAATGTGAAATCATAACCTTCTTTTGATAACAACGATACTGATATGATATTACACGTTAAACTAGGTACACAAAAACAGTTTTGCAAAACAAAAATATGTCCACTCGTCAATCCAGATGATAATCCCCTACGGACACAGCACCTACGCTAGCTCCGTTAGCAACTTAGGGGGTCATATCACCAACCTTCAGCACTCTACGGTTTCTCAGTGCCTTCAATGAATTGCATATATGAGATCCTGATCTGGTATCCAATACCCAGGAAGTAGAGTTGATTGACAGACAATTTTCAATTACAAACACACCTGAAGTCAAAGCCACAGCTTGCTTCGGTTCCTGGTTCTTGGCAATCCAAGCTCTGCAATCTTTCTTCCAATGGCCTTTCCTACGACAGTGGAAGCGCTCGTCTTTTTCCACTACTGGCACCGCAACCTTTGTCTTTCCCCTAACTCCCACCTTACTAACACCACCTCTAGGTTTGGTAGCGGCCTTCTTCTTCCTTCCTTTGGGCCTTGCCTTGGACCCGGAAGAGGAAGCACCACGAACAAACATAGTGGATGTTTCCCTTGCTTTCTGTAAGGTGCCCTCTGCACTCCTCAACATGTTAAGGAGTTCTGGAAGTTCAACTTCTTTTCCTTAAATGTTGAAATTCAAAATAAACTGGGCGTAGGTGGAAGGAAGGGACTGAAGAACCAAGTCTTTATATAGCTCGTTCTCTAAAGTCGTCCCGAGGTCCGCGTGCTCTTCTATATAGCCAATCATCTGTAAGTCCACGTTGCTCATCCCAGTTCTTGCGGGGAGACGGAAATGGCGAAAAACAATAATTTTGGCTCAAGGCAACATGGACTAAAAGTTGGATCTTTGCTAAACTAGAAACTAGTAAACACTAAGAGGCTTAACTACTATGCTTGTAGAAAATATACCTCACGGAACCAGTCCTTCGGGTCTTCATTCCGCTGTCCCACTCGTCCATCCAAGCTCCAAGTGTCGATCCGGACCTTGGACACCTCCGCGGCCTTCTTGAGTCAAAGACGATCCACCCGAGAGATGTACACTAAGCTCCGCCTCAAGCCGAGGCAACTAGGGCAAAGTGATTGCCAGTCAAGAAGCCCTAGAATGTATAGAGGAGATGTATGGATGTATTTGTCTTTGTGGAATCTTTTTCTCTCAACACATGAGATCAAAAGATGAGATCAAGAGGAGGAAGAAGAAGGAGAAAGGTTAGCAACCATGGAGCTTTTCTTTTCTTCTCATTTCAAGAGAGAGAATGAGAAGAGAATAATGAAAAGATTAAAAAACAAATGAAATGAACCATGGTTGCAATAATACACAATAATCATCATTACTAATCCTATCATGAAAGACTTGATGGCACATTGAATTGACCATTATCATAACACAAGAAATAAAAGGAAAATAAAAGAAGAGTGTGGATCTCTCTTGAAGGTTAATGGTCAACATAGTCAACATGGTCAACAAGGTCAACAAGTTCAAAAGAGATCTAAGTGGTCAAATGGTCAATGCAATTAGCCATCACTAATCTATCACTAAAAGGATTAGTAAACAATGCCTCCGGCTCATAACTGTTTTGACCAAACGAACTGTCAAAACCCTAATGAGTGTGCCACATTATGGTTTTGGCCGAACCAACTGTCAAAACCCTAATGGGGCACCTCCTCCTTCATCGCTCCTTAAACTGTGCATGCACACCTGCATCCGCATTCCATAGAATGCGAATGCACAGAAGACAAATCAAATCCATCTGTGCAATACTAGGATCTGGCTTAAGCCAAAGCCCACTAGTATTGCCTGCCCGAACAGCATACGCACACAAGTGCACGTATGTGATCTTAGCCCTGCCGTAAAACCATACGGCCTCTATACGTTTCGCTCAGTGCAGGGAAACTCTCTGTGTGGGACTCTAAAGACTCGACACTACGCTGGCAGTGGGTTTAACCACAGACCGCAAGCGGCACTCGCAGTACGTAACGGTCCCCAGGTAGATGTCGATAAGAAGGCCGATGAGATAAACCCATCCGAACTCCTACTGAGCCTGTATGTGACAATCTCCGTACAGTCTGGTCTATTCGTCTGATACATCGCATGGCGGGCCTAGGGGGCGGTGAACGTCAGTCTCCTAATAGCGGTACAAGTCGTGTCGGAGTGTAGCCCAGAACACCCTGAGATAACACTGGAAACCTACCAGTATATCTCGCTTGCCCTGGCCAGGGACTACTTGTGTAATGGCTCTCCTAGACACAGCGCGATGTCAACCCCCAATACCGGGAGAAACGAATCCTGTCTAACCGTCACTGCCTCCAAGTGCTTCGGGACTGCACCCAACTACTACCTGTTTGCACGACTCCTTTGAGCCGTGGTAGGGTAGTAATCTAAGTACAATGGGAACACACTCGAGGCGAAGCGACAGTGTCAAGTCAACGGACTAAGCTGTACTCATGTCACCTGGGAACTGATAACTGACGATAGGTATAATACCAACCAACATTTCCCGACGAGTCCTGTCTAGTGTACTCGTAACCTAACGTGCACCCGCATACTATCTTAAGTACGACATACTGACGGCTGTGGGACAGACCGTCTCCTCCGCTGGGATGAGAAGCGCATACGCTAGTCTACTCCAGAGTATCAATGCCCTGTCTCGATAGTCCAACGACTAGGGACCTGTATAAGGATGTGCTTATGGATTACCCAGCCCCCACAAGTGTGAGCGCCATCACAACGCTGGTAATCAACCAAAGATCCTAAGGGCTCTACTAATATGTATACTAGCGATATGCTAAAAGAAACACATCCACATATTGAAGTAGAGACAAACCAAGTAACATACTACCATTTTGAGCAAGATTGTCTATACAACTGTGAATATCCCAAGCTTCCATCAAGTAATATACAAGCTAGTATGATACAGTAATGGCCTCTAGGGCATATACACTAACATCATCCTTAGGACATGTTCTCCTCGACGGCCAGCCTCGACTGAAACAAGTTCTTCGACGTCTCGTATCTAGCTATACGAGATTGCTCTCCATACAGTTCCTTGGTGTGGAGAAATATGGATTCAAGATCCATATTCTCGTGCCTCCTCTGATGTTCATTATTCTTAGAGGCATGCACGATGCATTTGGCCTTCGTGCAATCAATCTGCCAGGTCTTACGGATTTCCTTATCCGCAACACTGGATTCTGGACCAGGGACAGTAGGTGCCTTAGTGGTAAGGACATACCCCAATTTGTCATAAGTAATAGCCATCTTAAAATTCCAGAACTAATCATTATAGTTTGGCCCTGTCAAAATATTTTTATCTAATAGTAACTTAAGGCCTGTCATGTTCTGGGTCGCTGCAATGAGAGAGAGAGGGAACACTTTAGGATTATACTCTTGCATGTTTAGAGTGGTTTTTAGTTTATCTAAACTGGATGGATCCCACTGTTTCTCGAATTCTTCCTCAAACTAAAAAGGAAGAACTAGTCAGGACTATTCTCACCGTACAATACTTGCTTAACCATTCAGCCAGACCGGTGTCGGTACTTCGAAGGAGGTTTTACGACGCTTTCGTGAAGTTCCTTAATTAAATAACCCCTTTTCTCTGGGGGTGTAACCCCTCTGACACCTTTCTCGACACCTACTTAGTTTATAGCATTGATCGTTAGGAGATGAATCTCCTGATGAGTAGCGGATACTCACAGTAGGATCGGGATCCAAATATCATCGTGTGATAAAGTCGAAAGAATCCTACCAAAATTATCACACTCCAAATGGCATGCATCTCTTTGCAAATCTCAGTTTCTTTAGAAATTCCCGATATAAATTTCTGCCCCATGCTCTTATGACCTTGGCGTTGGTCAAAATGTCATAAGTCACATGTCAAGTTCTACCCATCATTATCTTGTTAATTTGAACACATCCGTACATACCCCTGATGTTGGCCAAATGATAATACGATTGTCCCAAACTAACTCATTTATCTATGCAACAAATGAATACCCAGCAGCTACCAAACACTATGCCTTGGCGTTGGTCAAAATACATAGCTTGAATACTACTGAATACCCAAATGAAATGACGGAGGGCTACGAAGGGTTTCGGTGAAACCGTGAACGTAGTGAACTTGATATGATCGAAGGAACCTGATGGCTTTTAAAAGGAGTGGTTAAAGCTCCGCAATTTTAAAAAATATCCTCTGTTTTAAAATAACCGAGTGGTTTCTTTTAAACTGTTCCAACGATTCAACTTTGGTTTATTTTCTTTGCATTATTATAATGCATCCCATCAATTAAGCTATCATTGCAGAAAATAACGAAAATACAACGTCCTCTTATGCCATCCGCATTCGCCACTGGGTCCCGTCATTCATCCGTTAGGTTACTTAACTAATGACAGAGCAGGGGCTGGGCTAGCGCGGGTGCAAAACATAAGCGACGGCTAATATCTATTATATATATATATATATTGTACATTCGTCAGACGCAATAATAAGCATTCCAGATCACAGATGAACATATTGGATTTTCTACGAGTCCGCATTCCTTTTGAGCCTGCAAAGAAAGACGGATTACACAGTCGCGATGAATAGCCAAAACCCTACCCTAGACCCCTTCGGGTATGTCAAACTACCCGCCAAGTACCCGAAGTGAAGCGGTCTCCCTCAACAATGTGAGTAGGCCACTAAACACTTCAAAGTACCCGGTAGTTTGTGCACCCCATCTTGGGTCTATCCTAGGAGCAGAAAACTGTAAATGAAATAATACAATAGTGGCTACAACCTTACCCCGGATGTTCCCCGTAAAAGAATATTACAACAATTTACAAATTACATTTGCATGAAAGAAACACTCATCTCACATCCCCGGCTATCCATTCACGACAATCCAACAAGTCCACAAACACAAACCAGTAAAAACCATTACAGAAATGTGCAACTCCTACTAACCGACATACTAGAAGTTAGGGGAGGTTTATGAACACATTAAACAAAACACAGATATAATCAAGTTAGCCAAACATCTTAGAATTTCGATCAAGAAAACACAAATGATTCTACTCCAAACAATTCTCTGTGCACCTGAAACCTGAGCAGAAACAGAACATCCCAAAAAATACAAAATTAACACAGAAGAGTTACTAGGGAAATTTGGACTGACTCGGCTTCAACTAGGCTGCGGATCTGCGGCGGATCGCTTGGATCGGCCGCGGTTCCGCGGCGGTTTGGCCGAGTTGCGACCCCAAATTTCTCCAGTAATCTTATAATTCCCTGCTTGTATTTTTAAGGGTCCCTGAAAAATTTTTAGACCCCGTTTTAAAATCGGCAGAAACATGGTGAAAAAATCGCATTTTTGGGTTCGTTTTGCAATCGAATTTCTAACGACTTTGCTAACAAGTTAGTTATGGTTCAGCGAGGCTCTGATACTACTGTAAGTCGACGTTAGACACCCCACATGATGCAGGGAGGCGGAATAGGTAAAACAATCATTTTGTTTAAACTAACATCGACTAACATTACGGATCTTTGCTAAACCCTAACTAACAACAACATAGAAGTGATTAGCTACTATGATAGATGATTATACCTAATGAATCATGTCCTTCTTGTTCTCATAGACCACCTCCTCATCGGCCTCCTCGTTGTGATAGAAGATCCACCCAAGAGCTACTTCTCCAAGCTTTAACCTCACACTTGAGGTAACTAACTGGCTATGAGTGCTAATCAAAGCAACCTAGAGGATATAGAAGAGGACTAGGGATCTATTAGTCTTGCTAACCCTTGGATCTCAACACATGAGAGGTTAGGGTTAGGGTTGAAGAGAGAGAGCTTCAGGAGAGAGAATGTGAAAGTAATTATCAAATGGAAATTAACTCATTTGTGTATATATATCATGAGGCATAAAATATCTTGCACAAAATATCTTTCCACAAATATCTTCATGCTTCATTTAATACAACATGAATCACCTAATGAGTCATTAAAACCATTAATGCTTCATTAACTCATTTGATGAATCATCTCCATGAGTCACAAAACCATTTAATGCATATAACACCTAAGTTCTCCACCTCATCAACCATCTAGAAGCTTCTCGAGTAATTACGAGAACGCCCCTCCTATCCGTGGAAACACGGAAATACTGAGACTGTATAAATCCAATAATCCAATACTAGAATCTGGCTTAAACCAAAGCTTGCTAGTATAAACCGTCCGAACAACGTACGTGCATAAACACACGTGCGTGTATGAACCCTGTCGTAAAACCATACGACCTCTATATCGTTTCGCCCGAAGCAGGGAAGCTTTCTGTGTGGGACTCTAAAGACTCGACTACTACGCTGGCAGTGGGTTTAACCACAGACCGCAAGCGACACTAGCTGTACGTAACGGTCCCCAAGTAGATGTCGATAAGAAGGCTGATGAGGAAACCCATCCGAACTCCTACTGAGCCTGATGTGACAATCTCCGAACAGTCCGGTCTATTCGTCTAAGACTATCGCATATCAGTCCTAGGGGGCAGCAAGCATCAGTCCCCTAAAAGCGGTATAAGTCGCGTCGGAGTGAAGCCCATTACACCTTGAGAAGCTACTAGAAATCCTACCAGTAAATCTCGCTTGCCCTGGCCAGGGACTTTGCGTAATGGCTCTCCAAACACAGCACGATATCAACTCCCTATACCGAGAGAGACGAATCCTATCTCACCGCCACTACCTCCAAGTGCTTCGAGACTGCACCCAACTTCTACCGGTTTGCATGACTCCTTTAAGCCGTGGTAGGGTAGTAATCTAAGAACAGTGGGAACACACTCGAGACGAAGCTGTAGTATCAAGTCTGCAGACTATGCTGTACTCATTTAACCTGGGAACTGTTAACTGACGACGGGTATAATACCAACCAACAGTTCCCAGCGAGTCCTGTCCGGTGTACCCGTAACCCAACGAGCACCTGTATACTATCTCCAGTACAACGTACTGGTGGCTGTGGGATAGACCTTCTCCCCTGTTGGGATGTGAAGCGTACACACTAGTCTACTCTGGAGTATCGATGTCCTGTCTTGATAATCCTACGACTAGGGACCTGAAAAAGGATGTGCTTATAGACTACCCAGCCCCCTCTAGTGTGACTGCTATCACAACTCTGGTAGTCAAGCAAGATCTCAAGGGCTATATCAATATGTATTCTCGATATGCTAACATATACACATATTAAGATAGAAATAAACTAAGTAGCATACTACCATGTTTAGCAAGACGGTTAATATAACTGTGAATATCCCAAGCTTCCATTATGTAATATACAAGCTAGTATGATACAATAATGGCCCCTAGGGCATATACACTAACATTTCTAAGATCACGGGTGAAATTTGGGCTTCTTAATTGCCATGACCTCCACGGAAACGCGGAAGAACAGAGCATTCTGCGGCCGTTCCGCGACCAAGTCGATGCCGACTCGGTCCAAATTTTTCCTATTGTTCTATTTTGTAGAGTAATGATTTTAGGAATATTTTTTTCTACCAAGATTGTTTGTGTGCTGGATTGTGCATGGGGTAGACTCAAATTTGGTTTATCGATTGAAATTCTACGTACTTAGGCTAATCGGGTTTTCTGTGTATGGATATATATGTGTTCGTAAACTTCCGCTAATTGCTATACGTCGATTAGTTTGGGGTTGCACATATCTGTGATCTGTGTAGATTGTTTGTGTATATGGAGTATAGGATCGTCATGGATGAATAGCCGTGGGGATGCGAGAAGAGTGTTTTCTTTTATTTCATTCATGTAATTTGTAAAAGTGATGTAAAATTATTTTTCGGGGCACATCCGGGTTGAGATTGTAGCCACCGTTGTATTATTTTTTTTACTATTTTGCTCCGAAGATAGACCCAAGGTGGGGTGCACAAACTACCGGGTTCTTAAAGTGCTGAGTGGCCTACTCATTTTATTAAGGGAGGTTGCTTCAATTCGGGAATTTGGCGGGTAGTTTGCCGCAACCGTAGGGGTCTAGGGTGGGGTTTGGCTATTCATAACGACCGTGGAATCCGTCTTTCGTTATAGGCTTAAACGAAACGCGGAATTCCTAGCATATCCAATATATTCATCTGCGATCTGGAATGCGTATTATTGTGTGAGATGAATGGATATATATATATATATGATACATAGTAGGCGTTGCATATATTTTGCACCCGCGCTAGTCCTGCACCTGCTCTGCCAGTAGTTAAGTAACCTAATGGTGCATGATGGGCCCCATGGTCTCCAATGATATGGTTAAATGATGGGATAGCATTAACATTGATTAATGAAAGGAAAACAAACCAAAGCTTAATTGGAACAGTTTAAAAACCACTCGGTTTTTTTCAAAAAGAAAATTTTAAATGCAGAGCTTAAACCACTCCTTTAAAATGCTATCATGGTTCCTTCGACTATATCAAGTTCACTACGTTAACGATTTTGCCAAAACCATTCGTAGCCCTCCTCCATTTCATATGGGTATTCAGTAGTATTCAAGCTATGTATTTTAACCTTCGCCTAGGTATAGTAATTCATAGTTGCTGGGTATACATATATACCATAGATAGATGTGTTGGTTTGGGACAGTCGTACTACTATGTTGGCCTTTGTCAATGGTATGTACGGGTGGATTCAAATTAACCTGGACAATGACGGGTAGAACTTGACATGTGACATATGATATGTTGGCCTTCGTCATGGTTATAGGAGCATGGGGCAAAAATCCACATCGGGTGTTTCTAAGGAAATTGAAATTTGCTGGTGTTGCATACCATTTGGTGTGTGATGATTTTGTTAGGATTTCTTCAAAGTTGTCATACGATGATATTTGGATCCCGGTCCTACTGTGAGTATCCTCTACTCTTCGGGAGATTTTTTCATTAAACAATCAATGCTATAAACCAAGTAGGTGTCTGGAACGGTGTTGGCGGGGCTACGCCTTGTTAGTGATATGTATTCCCTAGAGGCTATTATTGTATGATATAGTGGATTCTTGGACATATATATAGAGGACTTTCTTGCTCGACATGATAGTATGCTATCTGGTTGCCTTTATCTTAACATGTTCACGGGTATTATTATATTGTATCTCATATACATGTTGATAAAGCCTTTCAGATGTTGTCTTGACTACCGGGACTATGATGCATATCATACTACTGGGATCTGGGTAGTCCATAAGCAAATCCTTCAATTGTTCCTAGTCGAGGGAATATCGAGACAGGGCATCGATATTCCAGAGTAGACTAGTGTGTACGTTTCTTGACCCCGTATGGGGCGATAGTTGATCCTATATCCATTAGTGTTTGACATCAAAGATTGTACACAGATGCTCATTATAAAATGGGTAGACCGAACATGACTCGTCGAGAACTCCTAAATGGTACTATACCTATCGTCGGATAGTAGTTCTCTGGTGACACAGGTACAGGTTAGTCTGTAGTCCCGAGATCGTCATAGAGTCTTGTGTGGTTGCTACTGTGCTTTTATTTCCACCCTACCACGGCTCAAAGGTGTCATGCAAATAGGTGGATTTTGGGTACAATCCCGAATCACATGGAGGCAATGAGCGATAGGAGGGGTTTCGTCTCTCCTGGTATAGGGAGTTGATGTTGCGTTATACTCGATAGGCTATAACAGGAAGTCCCTGGCCAGGGCTGTTGATGAGATTTACTGGTAAGTGCTATTAGTAGTTTCTCGTACCATTATAAGCCTTACATCGGCATGACTTATCAAGTTATTGGGATCTGATGATTCCACCCCCAGACTCTACATGCGACATATCATACGAAGAGACTGGACTGTACGGTAAGTGTTATCTATAGGCTTCATGGGAGTTTGGACAAGCTTGTTTGTTGATCTTCTATTCGCTCAATAACTGGTTAGCCGTTAGGTCCAGCTAGTACCGCTGATCTTCTACTAGTGGCGTATTGACGAGTGTTTAGAGTCCCGCATAAAAGTTCCCTAGTTTGAGCGAAACAATATAGGGCGCGTATGTTGATATGTGCGGGGGCCTGATTAAATACGAGTATGAGATACCGTATTTTAATCCGGCGGCTATTTGTTTTTAATTAGGTTATATGTGATATAACCAGATTATTGAATTAAGTGTTGATTTGATAATATGGTATATAGATAAACGATATTAGTCGGTTATATCTGATATAACCAGATTATTAAATCAAGTGTTGATTTAATAATATGATATATATTTATATTTGATATAATTGTATATTGACTAATATTATTGCTCACTAATAATTTCCTTATCTTTATATATATATGTGTGTGTGTGTGTGTGTGTGAGTGTGTGTGTGTGATATATATATATTATATGAAGCATGGCATGGTTTTTCTATTTTTAGAAAATAAAAAAAGAGATGATAAACGGGGAGACTTTGGAGGGATGGGCATAGCATGGCTTATTCTATTTTATATTCATTTGGTTACACTATTGAAGCATGGCTACAATTTTTAAGTGTTAAAAATTGTGTGCTTCAATAATGTTTGAGTTTAGATAAGCCATCCTACGCTTGACATTCTACAAATGAGTTATTTTCCTTACTTGTGCTCCTTGCTCTCTAGCTCTCTCCATCTTCTTCACCTCAACCTCCAAGCTCAATCCCTCACATGAGTTGTGAACCCTTGTGCTTGTAAGAACCCTAGAGAGCAAACAACACCTATACTTCACTATCCTACACTAGATTAGCGCTTTGGTTTAGTGTGTTTACTTCACTAAAGTGTTTAGTGAAGAGATAGCTTGTATTAGCGGACTTCGGGTGGATCATCTTCGGCACGAAGGTCATCAAAAGGAAGTTCGCTCAACCTTCAAGTGGAGCCTAGTGGATTCGCGTGGACTACACCCCGGAGCTTTACAAGTGAAGGACACGGTATACAAAAGTTGTAGCCATCCATCTCATAGTATAGTTTATGATATCATAGTTAAACCCTAATCATCTAGTTTAAGATCTTGGTTAGTGTAGATTAGCACCCCTAATTTTTTTAAAAACGGCATGCTTGATTCTAGTAAAACCCAGTGGTGGTGCTGACGTACACTTTCGTGGTATCAGAGCCAAAGCTAGAAGATTAGACAATGTTATTAGAATTGCGAAACCAAAATAACTCCGAAAATCGAAACCCAAAAACCAAGTTTCTGTCAATTTTAAAACGATCTCTGAAAAAATTTTAAACAACCGCAGAAGCTTACATATGATGTAATTAGAACACCCTACGAAAACAAACCCCAAATTTTGCATTTTGGCAAACCAAATGGGCCAAAAAACCGGCCTGGCCGGTTTTTCAAATGAGTTAGGATTTGGATTTTTTATGCTGTTCTTAGCTCTTGGTTTTAGGGTTTCAGGTCAAGTTTGATTGGCCAGGTTTGCATGTGATGTTAACTTTTTTGTTGAAGATAGTGCCCTCAGAGTCAATTATTGGATCACATGCACATGATTGCAATGATTGAGAGAGGACCTATACCGGTAGGACAGTCTTACTCAATATGATAATATGCTATATGGTTTACCTTTATCATCGTGTACTGCTTTAGGTGACCTTACAAGTCACTATTGAGTATTGATAGAGCCCCTAGGATTCTTGCTTGACTGCCAGCAGTATGAGGGCGATGATATACGTGGGAGCTGGGGTCAATAAGCACATCCTTAAAAGGCCCCTAGTCGAGGGAGTTTCGAGACAGGGCATCGATACTCCAGAGTAAACTAGTGTATACAGTCGAGACCCCGACGAGGGGCGGTGGCCGGTTTCACAAGCCACTGGTGTCAGTTGGTTCACCTAAGATGTATACAGGAGCTCATTAGGATATGAGTACACCGGACAGGACTCGCCGGGAACATGCTAGTTGGTCTTATACCAGACGTCAGATAGCAGTTCCCTGGTGACATGTGTACATGTTAGTTCATCGACCTTAGATCGTCATTTGTCTCGTGTGAGTTCCCACTGTACTTTGATTAGTACCCCACCACGGCTCAAAGGAGTCGTGCAAATCGGTTTTAGTTGGGTACAGTCCCAAGCAACATGGAGGCAGTGAGCGGATCTGCAGTGGTTCGTCTCTCCCGGTATTGGGGGTAAGGTCGCGCTGTGTCTAGGAGAGCCATTACATGAAGTCCTTAGCCAAGCCAGGAGATTTACTGGTAGGTATTCCAGTAGTATCTCAGGGTGTTCTGGGCTACACTCCGACACGACTTGTACCGCTTTTGGTGGTCTGGCTTTTACCAACCCCCTAGGCCCGCCATGCGATGCACATAGACGAACGGGCCGGACTGTACGGATATTGTCACTGACAGGCTCAGTAGGGTGTCAGGATAAGTTAGCTCATCGACGTCCCTTTTGGTCAATATCTGGTAGCCCATTACGTATGGCTAATACCTCTGACGTGCTAGTGGTTAAATCCACAACCAAGGTGTTGACGAGTCTTTAAAGTCCCCCACAGACCGTTTTCTCAAGTTTCGAACGAAACGCTGTAGAGGCCGTTTGGAAATATGGCAGGATTCGATCATATACGTGCGGTATTGCACGGATCATGATCGGACGGATAATACTAGCGGGCTTTGGTTTAAGCCGGATCCTAGTATTGTACAGTGTAGATTTTTTCTCATTGCATTTGTAATCGGTCGGAATACAAATGCGGGTATGTATATACAGCGCGGGGTTTTCCTGTAATTTATTACGGTATCAGTTTTTGAAGTTGCCAGTTTGCTTTCCCTTTCGGCCATTTTCCATTATTTCTTTCTTTGGCTGGAAATTGGTGGAGAGGGGTTTATTTGAAAGCATGCAAATTTGATTAGTGGAGGGTGTTATTTGAAAGTTGTAGTGTCATGATGGTTCTACCATCCCCTGACTTCTATTTCTTCATCATTGCTTGGCTTTTGAGACAAGATTGCTTACTTTATATGATGAGAAGGGTGATGGAGTGGAGTATTGATTGTGATCATTGTTCTTCATGATAACCCTTTTCTCTCTCTTGCATGATTGCCCACTCCCTCTCTCTTTTTCTCTAGAGCATGAGGCCGGCCACTTCTCTAGAGGGCTGTCCCAATTTTTTGGGGTTGAGTTTTTGTCTCATTTTTGCTTGCAAAAATCCTATAGCTCCATCTCAAAAAGTCTATTCCTCTACCTTCACAAAATGGCAACTTTCATAACCCCTAGAGACATAGTGATCTACACTTCATCTACAGTATTCTTGGGCACATCAACTCGCCAACTTCGTGGCCGAGTTGCCTCGATCCAGAGGTGGGAGCCCGTTAAACAACCCGGCGAAGTGGTGCCCTTCTGACGAGTAGATGAAGACCGGAGATTCCGCGGGGAGATCGGGACGACGGCGAGAAGACCGAAAGACATCGTATGCTCGGTATATCTCTCTACCCCTTTTCTAGTTAGCTAGGAGTAGGTTAATGGCTCGATCCGGGATTTTAGTGCGCGGTGGTGCCGGTTTACAAGTTTCGTAAAAGTATCGTTTCCGCATTTTGGCCTCGTTCAGACGGCCGGGCCGCCGCTGTGCACTTAAACTGGTATCAGAGCCACGCCATTAACCTAGTCTAGCTTGCTCTAACGTGTTTACAAGTTCGATCGAACGGATTTTCCGAAAACCCGCATTTTCTGGTTCAGTTTTCTGTCGAATTTTTTTGGGCTCGAAAAAATATTTGGAGTGTTGCAGAAATCTGAGCAGGTGATTTTAAGAATTCTGTAGAAATCTGGTATTGTGATGCTACAGGAAGACCGCGGAAACGCGGCCAAACGCGTGTTCTGGCCATGGTTTCGCCGCAGTCAAGGGTCAACGCAATGCCATTTTTCTACAGTGATCTTTATATTTGAAATTGGGGGTTTTTGGAATATTCTGTTTGGGCCCAGATTATTTTTGAGTACTGCAGTTGTGCTTGGTGCCCACTTGCGAAAATTTAGTCGATCGAAAATTTTAAACATGTTATTTCACAGTATTTACATTATATCTGTGACTGTGAATTTCATTTGATCGGTAAATCCATTTTAACTGCTATAGCCCTATTAGACGGATTTGCGAACGTGACATTCACGTTGATGTTCTGTGTTGTGCTGTGATGTTGCGGATTTTTCGTGGTGGATAGCTTGGATGCAATGTTAGTACAATTTGGTTGTTTATGTAAATTTAATATTGCGGGGCGAGCATCCGACATGTGGACTTCCGTCACTGCCTGCTTGTATATTATTCTTTTGCGGAACGACCGGGCTGAGGTCGATGTACCCGTTGTATGTATATTTTACTTTCTGTACTAGGATTACCCTACGGAGGGGTGCACGGATTGCCGGGTTCTAGAGGCCAACGGGCCCGCATCTCATGGCATTGAGACAGAGGGGGCTTTACCCTAGAATTGGCGGGTTATTCTCCGTACTCGTAGGGGGTACAGGTTGACCCAAGGAGGGGCGCCCAAGTTACCGGATTCCGTGAAGTGCTGGGTGGTCCATTCACGTTGCTAAAGTGGGCTGCCTCACATCAGGTTTTGGCGGGTAACCTGCCGCGCCCGTAGGGGTCTAGGATTTCAATGCACAGGCTATCCACACGACCAGGGGAACGTCGGGTTTCAGTAGCGGCTCTATGAAACCCGGGGATCCCAGATATCTGTATTGTTCTGTGATACTTATTATATTTATGTGATGTTGCATTTTATCACGCCTTGAGCGAATATTATATATTGATATACATACTAGTAGATGTTGTATATGTTTTGCATCCGCGCTAGTCCAGTCCCCGCTCTGTCGTTAGTTAAGTAACCTAACGGGTAATGGCGGGACCCAGTGGCGAATGCGGATGGTATATACGTACATCATTATTGTCGTTCTTTATTGGTGTGATCAATTGATGGGACTGTATTGATTCGGATCAATGCAAGCTAAACAAAACTATTCTGATATTGTTGGAACTTTTTTCAAAAAGCTGTTATTGCAAGGGCGTTCTCTTTTGTTTTGCACACTGGTATTCGGTTATGAATATCCAGCATCTCAGTCGACGAGGCAAAGGCCGAGATCCCTTCACCGGGGGTGACCCCTTGGACAGAAGTTTGCGTCAGGGTAATAACTTCACAATAGACGATTGCCTTTTGTTTTGCATCGTGGTATTCAGTTGGAATATCCTGCACCTCATTCTACGGGGAAAGAGCCGAGAACCCTTCACCGGGAGTGACCTCTTTAGCAAAGGTTTTCGTCACTATATTTTTATAAAAAGCTATCCGGTTCCTTCAACGATATCAAGTTCATTACGTTAGAGGTTTTTCGCCAAAAACCATTCGTAGCCCTCCGTCATTTCAGATGGGTAGCACGTAGTAGTCATTCTATGTTTGTTGACCTTCGTCAAGGCATAGTGAATGGTAGCTGCTTGTTACCTTTCTGCTGCATAGATAGATGCGTTGGTTTGGGACAGTCGTATAGCCTTGTTGACCTTCGTCAAGGGGTTGTACTGGTGGGTTCAAATTAACCTGAACAAAGACGGGTAGAACTTCACATGTGACTTATGATTTGTTGACCTTCGTCATGGTCATAAGAGCATGGGGCAAAAATCACATCGGGAGTTTCTAAAGAAACTGAAACTTGCCAGATATGCACATACCTTCTGGAGTGTGATAACGTGAGCGGATTCCGTCACGTTATCATGCGATTATAGTTGAATCCCGATTACCACTGATGAGTTGGTTTACTCCTCGGGTGATCCCGACTAATTCTTCTTTCAGGTTTGGAGGAGTGTTTTACGGTACAGTGGGAGGTTTCCTGATTAGATAAATTGATAACCATTCTGATCTTGGTTAGAGTGCACGCTGAATGTTTCTTTTCTCTCTCTCTTTGGCAGCGACCATGACCCGACCCTTGACTATGACTCAGTGACCAAAATTAACCGAACCTTCTTAAACACTGGCTTTTAGATTGTCAGAGTTGCAAATCTCATTGCAACTCCTACTTTTACCCTTTTCTCCAGGACACCCCGTATTACTACGAACGTCCACTTCCATTGGATAAAACCATCGTATGGTTATATATGAACTCAAAGGAATTTATTCCAGGATGGTTTCCGGTTCTGGAGAAAACAAATAGGACTATTCAGTTGTCTTTTCATTTTACCTTCTCTCAGGTTGCGAGTGCCCCTTAGATTAGGGGATAGTACACCTATTACGCAAATTGGATAGTCTTCTTCCAAACCATAGGCAGGTGCCGATCGGTAAGGAATAAAGAAAACCAATTAGCCTAACGATGGTGTACAGAAGGTGTTTTGTAAAGACAAAGAAAGGGATTCGAAGGAGGGCAAAGTAAATTGCGACTGTTATTCACGACCAAACCAAGTATTTCATTACCACTCCCACTTCACCTTTGTATTTCTCCGGGACACTCCGTATCACTATGAAGATCCACAGTTTATTGGATACTCCATCGTATAGTTATATACGAACTCGAAAGGAACTTGTTCTAGTTCGGGGATGGATTCAGGTTCAGGAGAAATAGGAATAAGGTTTATTCGGTTGTCTTTTATCTTCATCTTCTCTCGCATTGCGAGGGCTCCTAGGATTAGGAAAGTACACCCATTATGCTTATTGGATAGTCTTCTTCTAAACTATAGACTGGTGCCGAACGGTAGGGAAGGAAGAAAACCATTTGGCCTAAAGGGGTGTGCAGAAGGTAATGACTAAAGACATATGAAGGGATGCGGAGAGATGGCATAGAAATATACGGTTACAGTTGTGGATCTGGATAATGGAAGAGGCTAGGAATACCCGGATACCCCATCGAAACATTTCAATGTTTCAGTTTCACTTTGTACTGTTAAAGGAAAACTGATTTCCCAATTGACACATGCTCCAGGGTATGTATTTACCAGGTATGATTCTCACATCTGTATGGTTTTACAGATGATGAGTGGGAGTAAGTTATTGGGAATTAGGTGATCTTCCTTATTATATCGGAATTCGTTGTAATTGGTGATATTTGAGGAAATCACCTGGGTAATTTGCCGGAGGGCGGATATTTGGTTTTGAATATCCGCTGTTATGCACCAATTTCAAATTGATATATCTGTACGTCTATTTTTATACAGTGAGATATACCTTTTTGAAATTATGTCTATGACATTTACCTATATCAGTGGATGGTTAGGTAAGGAGCATTAAATAGTGGTGTAATTCTTCTTAACCATAAGTACAGTTTTCAACCTACGACACACAGTGAATGAGTTATTAGACTCAAGGGACTTATACAGAGTATTGTACATTGTCCAGTGTCCATTAGGATAGAGGGGTTGGTACTCGTACTATATTCTGCTTACTTGTGATTTCTCTATTTCTTAGACATGTATTTCGTAGAAATGCAAGGTCTGAGTTTTGAGAAGTTATAGGTATAAGAATAGAGTAGAGAACCAGGTGTTACAAGTATCGGGATTCTTCAAGGTGATCGAAGATGTAGATACTTGTGTATGGTATTCAGTTGATAGTAATGATCAAGAGAACTTGCTTCTCTTTCAGGTTACTTATAATTGGAAGTACTCCTAAGTTGAGTAACGCTGATCGGCCTCTTTCCATTTAATTGACATGCACTGGAGATAGCTACATGATTTGAATCTGGTTCCAATTAAATCAGTACCTCTGTTTCTATATTGGATATAGAACGGTTCATATCTTAACAATGTTAAAGTACATGGAGTTGTCCGGCTTATGCTTAAAGCCAGACTCTGGATAACTCAAGGCACGTTTCTGTAATGGCTGTTTGTGGGTTGACCCAGGTTATGACGAGGGTTGACTTTCTACCATCTGGAAGATCAATAGTGATATTGTTCTTGACTCACCACAATTTTAATAAAAATGGATTTTTTCAGAAAACAGTAGTGGGAGTATGGTAGAACTGGAAGTGATTCTAGAACCGCAAACGATTACTGAAAATTTGATAAGAACCTAAAGATTCAATCTAGCTTGACATTCCATTGGCTACTCCGCAAATATGGTGGGTAACCTCAGGCACTCGAGAGGTACTTCGGTATGCTCAAGGAAGGTGACAGGGAGGTTCTTGTTTATCCAGATTTGACACTATTGTTGTTCCAGGCTATAAGACCCGGCAGGAGGATGAGTATAGCGTCGTTCTAAACTTGCTTTAGAAGTGTATGTGTATATGACTCTGCCAGAGGGTTGTCGTAGTCATTGGGAGCAGCAGAAGCATTGGTGGACGGGTGGCTTATGTCTATTTATAGACTAAAGCCGATATAGCGGAGATAGATCATCTATTTCTGATGTGACAGTCATAGGTTTGACTTCATCAGAATAGGGGATGGATCTGTTAAGAAGGTAGTAGGGTGTGATGTCCTGGTATTTGGATGACATACACAGAGTAGGAAGTGAAATTCCTATACTACGGTCGGTTATACATTGGTTGTTACACAGTGGTTTCTCCACATAAGGATATAGATATTATATCGGATATTCTGGTTACTAGATCTATGGTTTTAGATCTAGATTTGGATAGTTTCCCAATCTGTTTAATTAGACAGTATTCTAAAGGTGTTTTAGAATGGACAACTCCTGGCATGGTAGTGTACCTGCAGGTGATGGAGTCACCCTCTTTAAAGGTGTCTTACAACTTAAGGGGAGAGGGATGTGCATGATTGGCTGATCACTTGCTTAGGCAATTGAGTTGATCATGAAATGTCAAGTACCACACCAGATGTTGTTTTTGCATGAGATGCAATATGTTGATATTGATCCAATCCTGGAGAAACGATCGGAAGCAGTTTAAAAACATAAGTGGATGTTCTAGGGATATGATAATGGCATCCTCCTTCGGGAGACAGTTATCATTCCAGGCTTCTAAGATGACCTGGATGACAGAGAGGTTGTCAGAGTTATAGTTTTCCTTCCGACGAGGGGAAGTATTTTGGACAGATGGTCCAAAGGGATACTGAGGGAGGCATGATGCAGGATACTTATTAAGTTCAGTTGACAATACAATCTAAGAAGTTTGGATTTGGAGTTCATTTATGAATTAGGTCACATCAGACATCCAGACATATTCTAAGACAGGTATTGCTCATTTCGGGAGATGGCTTTCTCCGCGAACTTGAGATAAAGAGAGACATAGAAAGAAACATCTGAGCGGATCCACTCACTGAGGCTATTCCTCGAACGCATTAGTTTCGCAAACAGGTTTTGTGAGACTGATTAGTAGAGGATTTGGGTGTTCGGTATCACACGTGCTGTGAGTATGCGACATCGTAATAATTAGCCTTGAGTGCAAGTGGGAGATTGTTGGAGATAGTGCCCTCAGAGTCAATTATTGGATCACAGGCACATGATTGAATGATTAAGAGAGGACCTATACCGGTAGGACAGTCTTACTCAAGATGATAGAATGCTATCTGGTTTACCTTTATCATCGTGTACTGCTTTAGGTGACCTTACAAGTCACTATTATGTGTTGATAGAGCCCTTAGGTTTCTTGCTTGACTTCCAGCAGTATGAGGGCGATCATATACGTGGGAGCTGGGGTCTATAAGAATATCCTTAAAAGGTCCCTAGTCGAGGGAGTTTCGAGACAGGGTATCGATACTCCAGAGTAGACTAGTGTATACAGTCAAGACCCCGACGAGGGGCGGTGGCTGGTCTCACAAGCCACTGGTGTCAGTTGGTTCACCTAAGATGTATACAGGTGCTTATTGGGTTATGAGTACACCGGACAGGACTCGCCGGGAACATGCTGGTTTGTTTTATACCAGACGTCAGATAGCAGTTCCCTGGTGACATGTGTACAGGTTAGTTCATCGACCTGAGATCATCATTTGTATCGTGTGAGTTCCCACTGTACTTTGATTACTACCCTTCCACGGCTCAAAGGAGTTGTGCAAACAGGTTTTAGTTAGGTACAGTCCCGAGCCACATGGAGGCAGTGAGCGGATCTGCAAGGGTTCGTCTGTCCCGGTATTGGGGGTGAGGTCGCGTTGTGTCTAGGAGAGCCATAACACGAAGTCCTTGGCCAAGGCAGGAGATTTAATGGTAGGTATTCCAGTAGTATCTCAGGGTGTTCTGGGCTACACTCCGACACGACTTGTACCGCTTTTGGGGGTCTGACTTTTACCAACCCTCTAGGCCCGCCATGCGATGCTCATAGACGAACGGACCGGACTGTACGGATATTGTCACTGACAGGCTCAGTAAGGTGTCAGGATGAGTTCGCTCATCGACGTCCCTTTTGGTCAATACCTGGTAGCCCGTTACGTATGGCTAATGCCTCTGACGTGCTAGTGGTTAAATCCACAACCAAGGTGCTGATTAGTCTTTAGAGTCCCCCACAGACCGTTTTCTCAAGTTTCGGGCGAAACGCTGTAGAGGCCGTATGGAGATATGGCAGGGTTCGATCATATACGTGCGGTTTTGCACGGATCATGATCGGACGGATAATACTAGCGGGCTTTGGTTTAAGTTGGATCCTAGTATTGTACAGTGTAAATTTTGTCTCATTGCATTTGTATTCGGTCGGAATAAAAATGCGGGTATGTATATACAGTCGCTGGGTTTTCCTGTAAATTATTACGGGATCAGTTTTTGAAGTTGCCAGTTTGCTTTCCGTTTCGGCCCTTTTCCTTTGTTTCATTCTTTGGCTGGAAATTGGTGGAAAGGGGGTTATTTGCAAGCATGCAAATTTGATTAGTGGAGGGTGTTATTTGCAAGTTGTAGTGTCATGATGGTTCTTCCATCCCTTGACTTCTATTTCTTCATCATTGCTTGACTTTTGAGACATGATTGCTTACTTTATATGATGAGAAGGGTGATGGAGTGGAGTTTTGATTGTGATCATTGTTCTTCATGATAACCCTTTTCTCTCTCTTGCATGATTGCCCACTCCCTTTCTCTTTTTCTCTAGAGCATGAGGCCGGCCACTTCTCTAGAGGGCTGTCCCAATTTTTTGGGGATGAGTTTTGGTCTCATTTTTGCTTGCAAAAATCCTATAGCTCCATCTCAAAAAGTCGATTCCTCCACCTTCACAAAATGGCAACTTTCACAACCCCTAGAGACATAGTGATCTACACTTCATCTACAGTATTCTTGGACACGTCGACTCGCCAACTTCGTGGCCGAGTTGCCTCAGTCCAGAGGTGGGAGCCCGTAAAAGAACCCGGTGAAGTGGTGCCCTTCCGATGGGGAGATGAAGACCAGAGATTCCGCGGGGAGATCGGGACGACGACGAGAAGACCGAAGGACACGGATCGCCCGGTATATCTCTCTACCCCTTCTCTAGTTACCTAGGAGTAGGTTAATGGCCCGATCCGGGATTTTAGTGCGCGGTGGTGCCAGTTTACAAGTTTCGTAAAGTATCGTTTCTGCATTTTGGCCTCGTTCAAACGGCCGGGGCGCCACCGTGCACTTACATTTTTTGCTATGGCAATTCGGAGTGTTTCGTAGTCATAATTTTTACAACGTTTCAGGTTTAAGTTTGATATTTGATACACTAGTTGGAATCGACATTTAATTAGTTTTGTGAAAACAAGTTTGTTTGTAAATCTAGCATGTTAGTTTCTATTGATCGATTGCCATGAAGTTTCGATTAGTGTCGAAACTCCGTCGCAATCGCATATCGTATGCGAATACTCGCCGGATAACTATACTAGGTAGCCACACCCCATAGCCTCAGCCAAGTGACATTAGGAGAATCATGTTTCCAAGAGCATCCACTCGGGTGCTCGCGGCCATGGTGTTCCGCCTATGTGCACTTGGTCGATGGCATCGGGGGTGCGGCCATCTACTAAATTTCCTGACGAGTATTCGATCGGGTAGTCGGAAATCTTGTTTAATTACCCAACTAAGTTATTGAAAAGTGTTTTCGATATAAGTCTAAAATGCAGGGTTTATTTTGTTAGGCATGAAATTCGGAATATGAGATATTACAGGTTTATAATATCTAATGAAATACGGATTCTAAATATTTTAGTTTTTCATTTCTTTTCTGCGACCATAATGGTAATATGTAGGGTATCCCAAATCTCGTTGCTATATGTCAATAGAATTTGGGATATGCTTATTTACTTACGTTGATGACATGTGAAGTTATGTGTTGCTGTGATATGTTATATTGGATCGTCATAATGAATAGCCGGGGGTTTTATGTGAGATGAGAGTTTTTCAATTTTCATTCATATAAAATTTGTATGTAATATTCTTTTATTGGGACACTTCCGGGTTGAAGATGATGTCTCCATTGCTGTATGTTATTTACTTGTCCGCATTAGGATAGACCCAAGGCGTAGAGCACAGGTAACCGGGTTGTGGAGTCAAGTGGGAGACCAACTCGAGGAGTCGAGACCAGGTCTCTTAACTCTAGAATTGGCAGGGTTGCTTGCCGATCTCATAGGGGTCTATGGGATGTGGGTTTAGTTATTCATCACGATCATGGAATCCGTGTTTTTAATTATTGGCTTAATTTAAAACACAAACCTCCAAGTATATTCAATATTTCATATGTTGACTTCTACTTCTTGGTTCTGTGATGTGATCATATAACTGCGTGAGACGAATGCTATATATATATATATATATATATATATATATATATATATACATATATATATATGATATATATAACAAACGTTGCTTATGTTATGCACCCGTGCTAGTCCAGCCCCAGCTCTGTTGTTAGTTAAGTAACCTAACGGTGCATGAAAGGGCCCCGTGGCGAATGCGGATGGCATAAGCGTACATTTTATTTTCGTTCCTTTTTCTGTGATGTTTAGCAAACATTAAATGATGGGAGTTCATTAATGTGATTACTGAAAAGAAAAGAAATCTAAAAATGTTGTAGAATGAAATGTTTTTTAAAAGGGAAGCTCCACTTATTGCTTTGCATAGTGGTATTCCTTGATGAATATCTAGCACCTCATTCGATGAGGAAAGAACCGAGATCCCTTCACCGGGAGTGACCACTTTAGCAAAACTAGCAATGCTACAACCTACTCGGTTTATCATCATAGCTCTTGTAGTTCTTGCTTTTCATAATGGTATTCCTTGATGGATATCCAGCACCTCATTCGATAAGGAAAGAGCCGAGATCCCTTTACCGGGAGTGACCTCTTTAGCAAAAGCTTGTAAAAGCTTTTCGGTTTGTTTTTGAAAACTTCTCGATTTTAAAAGTGGAGCTTAAACCACTCATTTTTCTAATCACTAGATTGTACAACGATATCAAGTTCATCACATTAAATGTTTTCTTAAAACCATTCGTGGCCTTCCGTCATTTTAGCAAGTAGAGTACTTAGTATTCATGCTACGTTTGTTGACCATAGTTAAGACATAATTGTACGGTAGCTAAGTGATGTCTTCCTATAAAGCATATGATGCGATTGATTAGAACATTCGTACGACTTTATTGACCATAGTTAAGGGTCATACGGGTGGGTTTAATTCAATCAAGAAATGAACATGTTGAACTTGGCTAGCGCTTATGATTTGTTGACCATAGTTTAGGTCATAAGTTACTAGGGGTAAAAAAAATATTAAGAATTCCAAATGGTGGAATTTGCAATGAGATTGCATACCTTCTATATGATACTTGGATCCCGATACCCACTGCAAGTAAGTGTTACTCCTAGGAGAGTTTTGTACTTTGAAATTAGCCAATCCATTGGGTGCCTAAGAAAGGTGTTAACAGGGTTAGGCCTCTGCAGAAACGAGCATATTTAATTAGTTCTGTATGTCCATGTCACGCACGCCACGAACTTGCGGGAAGGCAGAATATATGAAAAACGATTATCAATGCTTCGTAACACGGACTTGAGCGCATGAATCGTGTCTAAACCGTTACTAGCAAACTACGAAAGGTTTAACTACTCGGATTCGAAGTTATACCTCACGTTACTTGTCCTTCCGGTCTTCATCGCTGTCCTCCACTCCTCGTAGGCTCTTTGGAACGTCGGCACCTCAACGGCCTCCTCGAGTCAAAGACGATCCACCAGAGAGCCCATACTCCAAGCTTGAGCTCTAACTTGAGGTAACTAGGTTACTCAAAGTGCCAATCTAAGCAACCTAGGTGATATAGAGTTGGATTATGGATGCATTAGTCTAGCTAACCCTTGATCTCAGCACATGAGAGGTTAGGGTTAGGGTTTGAAGAGAGAGAGAGCTTGAGGAGAGAGAAGGTGAGAATGAGAATCCTTTTGGATGAATGACATCATTTGAATATATGAAGCAAATGATTTTATTAAAATGAATAACAAATAAATATGTATCATCATGCTTCATTAATTCATAGAGTGATTCATCCCATAAGTCAAAACATTAATGCAACATTAACTACATGGATGATTCACTTTCACGACTCATTAATCCAATAAATGCAAATGCCACCATACCCTCCAAGTCATCATCCTTCTATAAGCTTCTCGACAAATTATGAGAACGCCCCTCCTATCTATGAAAACAAGGAAAAACTTTAGACTGTATAAATCCAACAATCCGATACTAGAATCTGGCTTAAACCAAATCCGACTAGTAAAAACTGTCCCAACATCGTACGTGTGTGAAAACACGTATGCGTCTGAACCCTTTCGTAAAACCATACGACCTGTATATCGTTTCGCCCAAAGCAAGGAAACTATCTGTATGGGACTCTAAAGACACGACACTACGCTAGCAGTGGGTTTAACCACAGACCGCAAGCGGCACTAGCTGTACGTAACGGTCCCCAGGTAGATGTCGATAAGAAGGCCGATGAGGAAACCCATCCGAACTCCTACTGAGCCTGATGTGACAATCTCCGTACAGTCCAGTCTGTTCGTCTAAAACTATCGCATATCTGGCCTAAGAGGGCGGCAAGCGTCTGTCCCCTAATAGCGGTATAAGTCGTCTCGGAGCGTAGCCCATTACACCTTGAGAAACTACTGGAACCTACCAGTAAATCTCGCTTGCCCTGGCCAGGGACTTTGCGTAATGGCTCTCTGACACAGCGCGATATCAACCTCCAATACCGAGAGAGACGAATCCTGTCTAACCACCACTGCCTCCAAGTGCTCGGGACTGCACCCAATTGCTACCTGTTTGCACCACTCCTTTGAGCCGTGGTAGGGTAGCAATCTAAGAACAGTAGGACACACTCGAGGTGAAGTAGCAGTGTCAAGTCTGCGGACTATGCTGTACTCATGTCACCTGGGAACTGTTAACTGACGACGGGTATAATACTTCCAACAGTTCCCTTCGAGTCCTATCCGGCGTACCCGTAACCCAACGAGCACCTGTATACTATCTCCAGTACGACGTACTGATAGATGTGGGACAGGCCATCTACCCAACTGGGATGAGAAGTGAACACACTAGTCTACTACGGAGTATCGATGCCCTTTCTCGATAATCCTACGACTAGGGACCTGTATAGGATGTTGCTTATAGACTACGCAGCCCCCACTATTGTGACTGCCATTACAACGCTGGTAATCAAGCAAAGATCCTAAGAGCTCTACTAATATGTCTATGCGATACGTTACAAGAAACATATGCACATATTAAAGTAGACAAAAACCAAGTAGCATACTACAATTTTTAGCAAGACTGTCAATACAACTATGAATATCCCAAGCTTCCATTAAGTAATATACAAACTAGTATGATACAGTAATGGCCTCTAGGGCATAAACACTAACAATCTCCCACTTGCACTAGGGCCATGTATTAGCATATCGCAGACCTACCATCTCGAATAGCCTCTCGAACTGCGTCTGAGGAATGGCCTTTGTGAATAGATCAGCCGTGTTATTCTCTTTATTTACTCTCTTTACCTCGATCTCCTGGCGATCTACGATCTCCCTGATCAGGTGATACCGCCGTAAGATGTGTCGGGACTTCTGATGGGACCTGGGTTTCTTTGCCAAAGCTATAGCGCCGTTGTTGTCGCAATACAGAGGTATTGGACCAACACTAGTAGGAACCACTTGAAGTTCTGTGAGTAACTTCTTCATCCAGTCAGCTTCTTTTACGACATCGCAAGCAGCTATGTACTCCGCTTCCATCGTTGAGTCAGCAATGGTCTCCTACTTGGAACTCTTCCAACAGACCGCCCCTCCATTGAGGGTAAAGACATAACCCGACATGGACTTGGATTCATCCTTGTCACTCTGGAAGCTGGAGTCGGCAAAGGCCTCGATCTGGAGGTTTTTTCCACCGTACACCAAGAACATCTCCTTAGTCCTCCTCAGGTACTTAAGAATGTTCTTTACTGCTATCCAGTGCTTCTCCCCTGGGTTTTCCTGATACCGGCTTACAACGTTCAATGCATATGCTACATCTGGTCTGGTACATAACATCGCATACATTATAGAGCCTACCGCAGAAGCGTAGGGTATAATCGACATGCGATCCCTTTCCAAATCAGTCTTGGGAGACATCTCTTTGGAGAGGGTGATTCCGTGACAAGCCGGTAGGTTACCTCTCTTAGAATCTTCCATACCGAATCTTTTCAATATGGTGTCTATATACCTGGACTGCGAAAGTCCCAACATCCTCTTTGATCTACCACGATAGATCTGGATCCCCAGAATGTAGGTGGCATCACCCAGGTCCTTCATGGAGAACTTCTGTGACAAGAATCTTTTGACTGACTGTAGCATAGGAATATCATTTCGTATTAGGAGAATGTCATCCATGAACAAGACGAGGAATACAACAACCCTCCCTACAATCTTACTGTATATATGCATGGTTCATCTGGATTTTTGATAAAGTCGAATTCTTTGACAGTATCATCAAAATAGATGTTCCAACTCCGTGATACTTGCTTTAGTCCATAAATGGACTTAAGCAACTTGCACACTTTACCGCTGCTCCCACTCTGAATGAATCCCTCTGGCTGATCCATATAGACGCACTCTTCCAAATTACCATTTAGAAAGGTCGTCTTTACGTCCATCTGCCAGATCTCATTATCGTGGAAGGAAGCAATGGCAAGAAGGACCCGAATGGATTTGAGCATAGCCACTGGAGAAAAGGTTTCGTCATAGTCCAAACCAGGTCTTTGACGGAAACCCTTTGCAACAAGTCTAGCCTTATAGGTTTCAACCTGTCCATCTACACCAATCTTCTTTCTGAAGATCCACTTGCATCGTATGGGTTTTACCCCATCTCGAGCAATGTCCAAAGTCCATACTTTGTTGGTGTACATGGACTCCATTTCGGTCCGCATTGCATCAAGCCATTTTACCGAGTCGCCGCTCTGAATGGCTTGCTGGAAGCTAGTAGGGTCATCATTATCAATGACAGAATCTTCTCGATCCCCGTCTATGAGAAAACCGTAGTATCTCTCGGGCGGATGAGACTGCATACTACTTCTGCGTATAGGCGCCGGTATATCCCTTTCTTCTGAAACCTCTGGTTCTACCATACTTTCAGTAACAACTTATGGTTCTGGAATTTCTTCCAGTTCTACTGCGCTCCCACTCTTCTGATTTTCTAAAAATTCAGCTTCTAAGAAGTGGGCATGACGAGAAACCAAAACCTTTTGTTCCTCTGCGTAATAGAAACAATATCCCTTGGAGTTATTTGGATATCCCACAAACTTACACTGTACTGAGCGTGCCTCGAGCTTGTCCGGATGCTGCTTTTTTACAAAAGCTGGACATCCCCATGTCTTAAGGTACTGAAGATAGGGTTTCTTCCCACTCCACATCTGATATGGTGTGGTAGGCACAGTCTTAGTTGGAACCTTATTCAAAACATATGCAGCTGATTCTAGCGCATAACCCCAGAAAGATCGCGGTAAATCAGCCTTACTCATCATGGAACGAACCATATCCAATAGGGTTCGATTCTTCCTTTCCGATACACCATTGTGTTGTGGTGTGTATGGAGGAGTAAGATGAGAGAGAATTCCATTCTCTTTTAAGTAACACAAGAACTCGGCACTTAAGTATACGCCACCTCGATCAGATCTCAGTGTCTTGATACTTTTGCCTGTTTGGTTTTCCACTTCATTCTTGTATTCCTGGAATTTCTCAAAGGCCTCGGATTTATACTTCATTAAGAAGACATGTCCATACCTAGAGAAATCATCCATAAAAGTAATGAAGTAGGAATAACCACCTCGCGCATGTGTAGATATTGGACCGCACACGTCACTGTGTACGAGTCCTAAGAGCTCGCTTGCTCTTACTCCGTGTCCAGTAAACGGAGTGTTTGTCATCTTTCCCATGAGACAAGATTCATAAGTGGCATAAGATTGATATTCGAACGGATTCAAATATCCTTCTCTATGTAACTTCGTTAATCGTGTTTCATTGATGTGACCTAGTCTACAATGCCATAAGAAAGCCTGATTTATTTATGGAGAGTTACTTTTAAGTGTCTTCTGGACATTGAAAACCTGAGCTTGACTCAATATGTATATACCGTCATCTAATGTACCGAACCTAATCAGAACTTGATTTAGGTGGATGTGAACTACATCGCTTATGAATGTAAAATCATATCCCTCTTTCGAAAGTAAGGACACTGATATGATATTACAAGTCAAACTGGGTACATACAAACAGTTACGTAGAATCAATATCTGCCCACTTGTCAAACCTAGGCGATATTCTCCCACGGATTCAGCGTCCACGCTCATTCCGTTTGCAACTCTGAGAGACAAATCACCTACCCTTATAACTCTACGGTTTCTCAAAGTATCTAATGAATTACAGATATGAGATCCTGCTCCGGTATCTAGTACCCAGGAAGTAGAGTTAATTGACAAGCAGTTCTCAATTACAAACACACTTGAGGCCGAAGCCACAACATGCTTCTTACCCTGGTTACCGGCTTCCAAAGCCCTGCAATCCATCTGCCAATGCCTGTTCCCATAACAATAGGATCATCCCTCCTTACCTACACCAAGTCCCGAAACTTTTGCTGTTCCCTTTCTTCCTACTTTACTGACACCGTATATCGGCTTTGTAGAGGTCTTCTTCTTTTCACCCTTTGCTTTTGCCCTGGATGTAGAAGAAGAAGGTTCCCCATTAAGCAGAGCTTGTGTCTCCCTGGTTTCTTTCAGGGTGCAAGTTGAGGGTAGGGACTGTGGAAATAAGTCAGCGTATGACCTGTTTCCCAACACGGTCTCCAGGTCCCTGAGCTCATCAAAATAGCTAGTCATTGTAAGGACGTCGTCCCCTACAGATGACCCGACAGCCAACCTCGCTTGAATTAATTCGTTCGAGGTCTCATATCTTGCGATATGAGATTACTCTCCATATAAATCTTTGTTATCGAGAAAGATGGAAACTGAGTCCATCTTCTCGTGCTGCTTCTGGTATACACCATCAACTGAAGCCAACACGAGGCACTTGGCTTTCGCTTTATCCTTTTCCTTTGTCTGACGGATATCCATATCCGTGACGGTGGAAACTGGACATGGGACGGTGGGATCTTGAGTAGTAATAGGGTGTTCCAGCTTGTCACATGCAATGGACATCTGGACAGACCTTTGCCAGTTATATAAGTCAGATTCAATCAAATTATTATCTAGATGTAACCTAGTCATGGTCACAAGGTCGCTGCAATGAGAGAAAGAGAAGAAAACAATTTAGCATGATGCTCTTGCAAGCTTAGATTGGTATTTAATTTATCTAAACTCGATGGCTCCCACTGTTTCTCGAATCCTTCCCCAAACCATAAAAGAAGAATTAGCCAGGACTATTCTCACCGTACAATACTTGCTTAACCGTTAAGCCAGGCCAGTGTCGATACTTTGAGGGAGGTTTTCCAACGCTTTCACGAAGTTCCTTAATTAAATAATCTCTTTTCTCTGGGGGCGTAGCCCCGCTGACACCTTTCTTGACACCTACTTGGTTTATAGCGTTGATCGTTAAGTGACGAATCTCCTGATAAGTAGCAAATACTCACAGTAGGATCGGGATCCAAATATCATCGTATGATAATGTTGAAGGAATCCTACCAACATTCATCAAACTCCAAATGGTATGCAACACTAGCAAGTTTCAGTTTCTTTAGAAACTCCCGATGCGGATTTTTGGCCCATGTTCTTATGACCTTGACGAAGGCTAACAAATCATAAGTCACATGTCAAGTTCTGCCCATCATTATCTTGTTATTTTGAACCCACCCGTACATACCCTTGACGAAGGCCAACAAGGTAATACGACTGTCCCAAACCAACTCATCTACCTATGCAACAAATGAATACCCCAGCAGATACCAAACACTATGCCTTGACGAAGACCAACAAACATAGCTTGAATACTACTGACCATCCATAAGAAATGACAGAGGGCTACGACTGGCTTTGGCGAAACCGTGAACGTAGTGAACTTGATATAATCGAATGAACCTGATAGCTTTTTTAAAGGAGTGGCTAAAGCTCCGCAATTAAAAAAATCTGCTCTTTTAAAATAACCGAGTGGTTTCTTTTAAATTTTTTCCAACGATTCAACTTTGGTTTATTTTCTTTGCATTAATTTAATGCATCCCATCATTTATCCTATCATTGCAGAAAACAACGAAAATACCACGTCCTCTTATGCCATCCGCATTCGCCACTGGGTCCCGTCATCACCCGTTAGGTTACTTAACTAACGACAGAGCGGGGGCTGGGCTATCGTGGGCGTAAAATATAAGTGACGTCTAATAGCTATCATATATAGATATTGTACATTCGTCAGACGCAATAATAGGCATTCCAGATCATAGCTGAACATTATTGGATATACAAGCAATCCGCGTTTGCTTTGAGCCTGCAACAAAAGACGGATTACACAGTTGTGATGAATAACCATTACCCCACCCTAGACCCCTACGGGTACGGCAAACTACCCGCCAAGTACCCGAAGTGAAGCGGTCTCTCTCAACAACGTGAGTAGGCCACTAAACACTTCAACGTACCCGGTAGTTTGTGTACCCCACCTTGGGTCTATCCTAGGAGCAAAAAACCGTAAATGAAATAATACAATGGTGGCTACAACCGCAACCTGGATGTGCCCCACAAAAGAATATTACATCATATTAAAATTTACATTGAATCAATGAATATAAAACACATCTCAAATCCCGGCTAATCATCACAACGATCCAATCAAGTTCATATACACAAACAGTAAACATTACAGAAATGTGCAACCCCTTGCCAACCGACATATTAGCAGTTAGTGGAGGTTTACGAACACATTAAACATTACAGATGAAAACCCGATTAGCAAATAAGTTAGAATATCGATCGACAACCTTTTTCCGTGTCTACCTCAAATGCAAGCTAGCACAGAAGTAACCTGGGCAGAAATAGAACATATTGGAAAACAAAACACCATAAAATATGAATTACAGAGCAAATCCGAGTCAATTAGGGGTTGACTCGGCGGCGGATCCGCGACCAAAAGCACCATTTGGCCGCGGTTCCGCGGCCGTCTTGCCGAGTTGTGTCCTCGTATTTTCTCAGTATTCTTATATTTCCTTGCTGTGAATTTTAAGGTATGTCAAATAATTTTTTAGACACGTTTAAAATTAACAGAAACTGATAGGTGTTATTTTCGCGATTTTTCGACGATCGAAGTTCTAATTAGTTGCTAACAAGCTAGTAATGGTTTAGTTGGCTTTAATACCACTATAAGTCCATGTCACGCACCCCACGAACTTGCGGGGAGGCGGAATATATGAAAAACGATTATCAAAGCTTCGTAACACGGACTTGAGCGCATAAATCGTGTCTAAACCGTTACTAGCAAACCACGAAAGGTTTAACTACTCGGATACGAAGTTATACCTCACGTTACTTGTCCTTCGGGTCTTCATCGCTGTCCACCACTCCTCGTAGGCTCTTTGGATCGTCGGCACCTTAACGTCCTCCTCGAGTCAAAGACGATCCACTCGAGAGCTCCTACTCCAAGCTTGACCTCTAACTTGAGGTAACTAGGTTACTCAAAGTGCAAATCTAAGCAACCTAGGAGATATAGAGTTGGATTATGGATGTATTAGTCTAGGTAACCCATGATCTCAACACATGAGCGGTTAGGGTTAGGGTTTGAAAAGAGAGAGCTTCAGGAGAGAGAAGGTGAGAATGAGAATCCTTTTGGATGAATGATATCATTTGAATATATGAAGCATATGATTTTATTAAAATGAATAACAAATAAATATGTGTCATCATGCTTCATTAATTCATAGAGTGATTCATCTCATGAGTCATCTAAAACATTAATGCAACATTAACTCCATAGATGATTCACTCTCATGACTCATTAATCCAATAAATGCAAATGCCACCTTACCCTCCAAGTCATCATCCTTTTAGAAGCTTCCCGACAAATTACGAGAACGCCCCTCCTATCCATGAAAACACGGAAAAACTTTAGACTGTATAAATCCAATAATCCAATACTAGAATCTGGCTTAAACCAAAGCCGACTTGTAAAAACTGTCCGAACATCGTACGTGCGTAAAAACACGTATGCGTCCGAACCATGTCGTAAAACCATACGACCTCTATATCGTTTCGCTCGAAGCAGGGAAACTCTCTGTGTGGGACTCTAAAGACTCGACACTACGCTTGCAGTGGGTTTTACCACAGACCGCAAGCGGCACTAGCTGTACGTTACGGTCCCTAGGTAGATGTTGATAAGAAGGCCGATGAGGAAACCCATCCGAATTCGTACAGAGCCTGATGTGACAATCTCCGTACAGTCCGGTCTGTTCGTCTAAGACTATCACATATCGGGCCTAGGGGGATGAACGCGTCAGTCCCCTAATAGCGGTATAAGTCGTGTCGGAACGTAGCCCAGTACACCATGAGAAACTACTGGAACCTACCAGTAAATCTCGCTTGCCCTGGCCAGGGACTTTGCGTAATGGTTCTCTGACACAGCGCGATATCAACCCCCAATACCGGGAGAGACGAATCCTGTCTAACTGCCACTGCCTCCAAGTGCTCGGGACTGCACCCAACTGCTACCTGTTTGCACGACTCCTTTAAGCCGTGGTAGGGTAGCAATCTAAGAATAGTGGGACACACTCGAGGCGAAGTAGCTGTGTCAAGTCTGCAGACTATGCTGTACTCATGTCACCTGGGAACTGTTAACTGACGACGGGTATAATACCAACCAACAGTTCCCTACGAGTCCTGTCTGGTGTACCCGTAACACAACGAGCACCTGTATACGATCTCCAGTACGACGTACTGATGGCTGTGGGACATACCATCTCCCCAACTGGGACGAGAAGCGTACACACTAGTCTACTCCGGAGTATCGATTCCCTGTCTCGATAATCCTACGACTAAGGACATGTATAGGATGTTACTTATAGACTACCCAGCCCCCACTAGTGTGACTGCCATCACAACGCTGGTAATCAAGCAAAGATCCTAAGGGCTCTACTAATATATTTAAGCGATACGTTAGAAGAAACATATGCACATATTAAAGTAGACACAAATCAAGTAGCATACTACCATTTTTAGGAAGACTGTCAATACAACTGTGAATATCCCAAGCTTCCATTAAGTAATATACAAACTGGTATGATACAGTAATGGCCTCTAGGGAATAAACACTAACAAGTTCCATGTGAAAGCATGGGGAGACTCCCTCGGAGTACCAATACCTGCCTGGCCGAACGATTGGCAAACTTGTAGGGTGCAATTAATCCCGTCTAATCTTACCATTTAGGGTTTGAAGGAAGGTTTGATAAAAACAGTGGGAGCCATCCTGATTAGATAAAATAATAACCAATCTAATCTTGCAAAAAGCCCACGCAAAGTGATTATCCTACTCTCTCTCGTGGTAGCGACCAATGACATGCCTTAATCAAGATAATAATATGGATGTATTTGTTGGGTTACCCTAACGCCCAAGCAATCAAACATGGCGGTTAGCTGAACTAAACTTTTCTAGGAGTTTCAAAACGGCGCTAAAAAACCCCAATTTAAACAGATCTTTGCATAAACTTAACTAGATAAACAAAGAGAGCTAACTACTATGAAAAGAAGTCTCACCAAACGATCCAAGTCCTTCGGTTGTCTTTCCTCATCGTTCGCTCCAAGTGGCCACCATGATCGCACTTAATCTTCTTTGCTCGCACCATCGGTACTCCGAGATCGAGCTTGCTCTTCGGTCCTCCTCCGTCGAAGATGATCCACCCGAGGGATGTGATCCATGGCTCTAGCTTCTTGCTAAGTAACAAAAGAAGCAACTAGAGAACTTGGGATGCTAATCCAAGATCTCTAGGATGTAGTGTGAAGTTCTAAGTGTTCTACTATCTCTATCTTGCCTCTTCTATTGTTCTCAACACATGAAAGTGTAGAGAGGAGGAAGATGATGAAGGTGGAGGATCTCAAGAAGAGGGGAAGGAGGTGAAGCAAAATGATGAGATGAAAAATAATGAGCAAGCATGAGAGAGAATATCATTCACAATGGTTTTGTGAAAGAATATCCATAATAAAAAACTATCAATCATGCTTCAATAGTTGCCACAAAATGAATAAGGAATTTATTTATAAACTATTGAATCCATGGCTCTCACGATACCTCCCTCTCCTTCAATTTACACCTCAGTTCCATTTAAAGAATAAATGGAAAAAGCATAATAAGGTGGCCACCTTATAGAATGTTATCCGTAACAAAATACGGATTACAGTCTAATATACATACATACCTGCATTCGGATAAAAACATAAATGCCCAAAGAGATAGAATAACTCGAAGAATGTAATACTAGAATATACATATCGAAATACATATTTGTAAATTATCAAATCAATACATGATTAAATAATCCGGCTCAAACCTGAGCCGACTAGTATTACCAACTGTCCGATTGAAAGTCCGGGTACAAAGTACATCAATCGATCGGAACCCTGCACGTATCCATACGGCTACTTCATCATTTCGCCTGAACCAAGAAAACCCTCTTTGTGGGACTCTAAAGACTCAACAGTACGCCGTCAGTGAGTTACTGGATAAATCCATAACCACAAGCACGTCAGCGGCATTAGCTGTACGTAACAGCTACCCGGGTACCTGTCGAAAAGGAAGGCCGACGAGCAAACTCATCCAGATCCCTACTGAGCCTATCCGTGACAATCTCCGTACAGTCCGGTCTCTTCGTCTGAAAGTATCGCATACCGGGTTTCGAGGGTGGTAAACGTCAGACCATAATAACTTGATAATTCGTGCCGATGCGGCCCAGGACCAATCCGGGAAACTACTAATCAGCCTATCAATAAACCCAAATTGCCTTGGCTAAAGTCTTATGGTCCAGACCAATCGAGCTCAGTGCGATATCGACTCCCAATACCGAGAGAGATGAATCCCTGACAATCGCTCTCTGCCTCCTTGCAGCTCGGGACTGTACCCAACCAATACCAGTTTGCACGACTTTGTAGAGCCGTGGTAGGGTAGTGATCAAAGCACATTAGGAACTCACACGAGACAAATGACGATCTCAGGTCTAAAGACTAACCTGTACTCATGTCACCTAAGAACATCGACCTAACGATAGGTATATTACCATATGGACGTTCTCGGTGAGTCTGTCCAGTGTACTCACACCCAGTGAGCACTTGTATACGATCTTAGGTGCAAAAGACCAATGATTGTAGGACCATACCATCGCACCTCGTCAGGGTCTAGAAAAGTATACACTAGTCTACTCCAGAATATCGATACCCGGTCTTGATACTCCAACGACTAGGGACCATTTAAGGATGTGCGTACTGACTACCCATCTCCCATAAATGTAGGGATCCGTAGTATGGAAGCAAGGTTTCGGGAGGCATCTTCCATGCTGTTTTCAAATTTTTGACGTACGAAAGAACCCTAACCCTAGAATCTTAACTAGAGATTTAAACGAACTACAATGTAAACAACTTTACATCTTAATGAATGAGGAATACAACCATTGTATACCGGTCCTTCACTTCTAAAGCTCCGTGTAGTAGTCTCTTCGCTCCAAGTAGTGAACTCCCGGACTCTAGAAAATGTTCACATGATGAAATGAACAAGCTTACTCGATATCTTCAAGACCGAAGATGATCTACGTCGAGGAGACTCAAGCTTATGCTACCTCTTCACTAATGGTAGATTAGTGAAGCAAACACCCTAAACTAAATTGCTAATATAGTAGAAAATGATGAAGTAGGAAATGGGCTCACTTTAGATTTATTTTTCTCACAATATTTTCTCACCATTTCCAAAAGCTAGCAAGCTTTTCATTTGGAAGAAGAAGATGAAGTGAAGATGAGAGAATGAACTCATAAGGTGAGAATAGCAACCATGGGTGAGTTAGTATCATACACTAACTCATGTAGAGATTTAACTATAGCTATGGATAATGGTTAGGTTAATAATTTCTGAAGTAAAATAAATTAGTGGACTAAGTCAATGAGCACATGAAGCTTCTCCAAGCTTCTAGCCATGAGATAATTCCATCAATTTTTGAATTACTTGGATAAATATAAACCTGTAACGTTTTAAAAATAATTAAATAAATAATTAAATGAATAAAATTGTTTAAGTGAATTTTATGATTTTCGGCAAAGTAAAATGTATTTTTCGTAAAACCTAACCGTGATTGTTTTTCATTATAATTTCAAAAATACCTATTTTTATTATGTAATTACTAGTAAATGATGTTTATTTAGCCACTTATAAATTTTTAGTTTAATTAAATATTTTTCCTAAACTAATTATTTTAAATATTAACATAAGCTTTATTTTTAAACTAAATTAGTGTAAATTACAAATTTGAATGGTTTTAATTTGTAAAAGTGAGCCATGACATACTATAATTTAGTGAGTATCATGTAAAATTCATTTGCAAATTTTTCCAATTTTCTAGAGTTTTCTTGAGTTGCTATAGTAAAGAATTAAAAGAAAATTTAATAAAAGCATGAAAAGACATAATGATATGATATTTTGGTGGAATTTTCTACATCTTTTTTCACTTTTCTCATTCTCCACCCCCTTCTCCAAATTGTGACCGGCCTCAACAACCCCATGGCAGCCCCTCCCCCCCATTTCCCACATCATTTTTATTCAAAATTCATCAAAAATACTTCAAAAATTCAATTAAAATTCCACAAAATCATAATTATTTCATACCGTTTATTCCTTGCTCATTTTTATATGGATTTTGGAGACGGAAAGCATGCATTTTTTAGGCTCATTTTCATGTTTGGACTTGAGGTTGTGAAGGTATAAATCTATCTCTTTTGTTTTATTTCCTTTAGATGTTTCTTTTAAAGCATAAATAGTTTTATTAGATTAATTCTATGTTCAATTTTTAAAATTTAAGTTAGGGTTTTTAAATTCAAGTTATGATTTTTATTAATTAATTAGAGTTATAATAACTAGTCTACCATTTTTAGAAGTGGAAAAATCTTGCATGGTTATTATATAATAATTTGTGTATTCAAATTGATTTAATAATGTTATTTAGCTAACTAGTTTTTATAAAATGTATTTGTGGATAAAATAAAATTCCAATTAAGGTTGTTATCATTAGATTGTAGTTTTAGTGAGAATCTTAGCATGTTAATGGAAAGAAAAACTTAGTTTGATCACTAGTTTCTTGTGATAATTGGAAAAATACTAATAAAAGGCTATTTTTGTAAACTAGATTTTGGTAAATTCCTAAATAAATGAGATTAAAAATATAATTATGGTTTCATCATATCATTATCATCATGAATTGTAGTTCAGTACATTAATTCATGCAACATCATGTTTTTTGGTGGAATTATGGTATTTTGCTTGAAAAATGTTGAAAATTGTTAAAGGTTGCAAACTAGAAATTTCAAATTAATACAAATTTGTGTAATAAAAATGTAGTAATGGTTTGTATAGTCTAGTTATGCTATTTAATGAGTTTTATAACCATTGGTTTCATCTAAATGTCAAGTTTTGATGAAAAACGGTAAATTGGCATTTTCGGTTTTTACGAAATTGGACGGTTTGATGGATTTTAGGGTTTCGATGGATTTTAGGGTTTCGATGGATTTAATCATGTTTTATAATATAAGTAATGTGTTTTAAAACTACGAGTTATTTGTTGATGTTTATCTCGATCCATCGGAGTTTGTACGCCGATATCGAGCGAAATTTGGTTCTTTTGCGTGGACGGGACATAGGTTATAACCTATGCTTGTTCCTTGCGTCGTTTTGACTTTGTATGTGATTCAGTTTACGATGCTATTTATATGTTTGCGTTTAGGTACCCCTCACGTGGACTGCGGGCAATGAATAGGAGGATGGCGACACCGTCTTCGGCAGACATGGACCAGGTGAGTAGATGTATATCTACGGGGGGGAAGTGGGGTGGATGGCGTTTAGCACCCCCGCAACGTAGAATAGGAATAGTACTTATTGACATTAGGAAACCAGATGCGACCCTAGATTCTTAATGAGTAGGACCCTAGTAATGACCCTAGGCTGGACTAGACTGATTTAGGAAAACCATACCAGAAGATGAATACCTTGGAAGAGGTTCGTAGGTTTCAGGTAGAAACACACACACGCACACACTGAAACTCGACATGGTGTATACGTGCATGTGTATATATATATTGGACGAGGTATAGGTATATATATATATATATATACAACACGTATACCGGATACATTGATGTGATATAATATCCGAGGTATGATGAAACAGTGTAACGGGGCTTGATGCCGTGATTCTTGGCTATACAGTCGTATTAAGTGTTAGCGGATCATTAGAGAATGAGATAATGAACATGTATACTTAAATTATAATGGGTGGTGATGATATTGAGGTACATGGGACTCTAAAATAGTACCCGGACTGTAACTTGTAATTGATCACGATATGGGATATGTATGACTTGATTACGACATCATATAGGTGTGACCTGATGTCGATATCATAGAGGTGTGGCTTGAGGACGATATGATACATATGACATGATATTTCTGAGGATAAACTAATGATGCTTACTATGATGGCAATGATATATGATTGATGTATGCGATCACAGTTTAGCACCTTGATCATGAGATGTGTTGATGATGACATTATACTAATGATGAGACACCTAGGAGATACTTGACCCGTACACTGATATTGGGATACCGTACGATGGAATTTATTATACGAGGCATAAATATGATGATTGATCCACACTCTTGATTCGAGGAAGCCGTACTACGTACGTGACACTATTGAGGCCGGATCGCCGACTATTAGAGATATTGATTCAGACCTTAGGTAGACTCTTGTTTCTTATTGACTAGTTTCTTAGGTTTTGTTCCTTAGGAGGTTAGATGGACACTAGGTTAGGTTCGAGTCATATAGTGGTAGTGGTAATGGTATATCAAATGAGTAGATAACACACATCCGTCTTTACTTTCACACTGGAATTATAATGACGCATGTTCTTACATATGTTGCTATAATCAGTATAAACCTTACCTCTTAGGACACTAGCACCATTACCGATGATGCGCATATTCCACGCACACTTATTTGCCGGCTCACACACATCATCATCGGTAATTGCTATGTCACGTACACTTTAGATTATATTATCTTTTATTGATAGAATCAGTTAACAACTTGACCGATATAATATTGTGATTACTCTCTGATGTTAGTATAGATATGATAATTATTACTTAGACATTCATGCATTCATGTTTTCATGTTATCATGCAGTATTATGGGCATATGCCGACACTTATCATATACTTACTCATGATTTTGAGATTTGGGTTTCTATGAGATTTCTGGATTTTTGGAGAAAACCGCAAGAATATATAAAAAAAAACTTCTCTCTCTCTCCTCCTCTCTTTTTAAAATAAGATGCGGTTTTCTCGTGATGTATGTGTCGTCCACCATGAGATTTCATGTTTTCTGTTGGATTTCGAGACCCGATTCAAGGAGTGGATGAACCGTCTCGGGTACATGGTGGGCCCGGTATGGTACCCCAGGGCAAGAAGATCGAGTTGTAGACGATGAGCCTGGCAGGGGAAGGCTACCTACCGGTGATGTCTGGCGCGGCGGATATCCGGAGGATACCGACCGTTGTCGTGAGATTTAATTATATGGGCCGATCCGGACTGAAGCCCGAGGTATTGAGACTATAAGACTTGAGATTTACATGTTTGTGTCGATGCTTGACACGGATTTCCAAGGATTTCATTATTGAGATTTCAGATTCCTATACACATTTCACTATGATAACAGTTAAAGATTTCTTATACAGATATATCTGGATTTCAGGATTGATTGTTTTATATTCATGGTGCATGCATATCCATTCGTATGACATACTACTATATGAGGCACTGACACGAGCACGGAGTATCTGCATTTACACGTAGTATTACCCTACTATTACTAGATGATTGGGACTTTGTAGTGTATTATTATGACCTAGGATAGCGTCGTGCATTCCATTTCTTTTTGTAGATGTCTTCTACTCACGAGTTGGCAACTCACCCCCGTTGTGCCAAATTTTATTACAAGTTCGATGTACAGGTTTCCCTGGCAGCTTGCTGGCACATCTATTCTTTCAGGGTGATTTGCACGGTAGGTCGGTTCTCTTGTATCCGAACCACCATTGTGCTTTTATTCTTTCATTTGTATCTAGTAAGCTCCATCAACTATACTTGTATTACTTGATAAGTTTATTGGACCAGTCATTTATTTTGACCTTAGAGTCGCGCATGTATTACTCTGATTTGGTGGTTTTGTTTTCTTTGAGTTTTGAGCCTCGCCCTTTGGCGTTGTATATTATTGCGCTTGTTGTGGTTGTTTCCGCCTGTTGGCGTTGATGCTAGCTCCCGTTTGGGGATGCCTTTTATTGTTTATGTATATTATACTTGTTGTACCCATTTGGGGGCCAGTTTTTATAGAGGAGACTCTGCCGAAATTTTTGAGAAAATTTGCTGATGCTTTTAAACTTGTTTTCTTTTTCTTCTTCTTCTTCTTTTATGGTTTAGATTTCTGGGCTTCGGCTTACTTAGGTTACGTGGGGGCTCTTGACGCTTCGTAATCTAAGTGCCGGTCACGTTCCGTACTTTCGGTTCATGACAAAGTTGGTATCAAAGCGCTAGGTTTAACCTTGTATAAGTCTAGGTGACCCTTGGTTGATGGAGTAGGCGATTTAGGTAGAGTAACGTACCGTGGGTATAGTCCGCGGCATACTTACGATACGCTACTCTGCTTAAGGAGCCATAGGATGTACATTGTTTGCACCGTATTTCATTCATTCCTTTGATCTATCTTCGTCGATGTCGGAGGGTGATTCTATTACCACGGGCACACTGGCAGAGGGAGCTGCGGCTCGAATGCGATAACCATTAGAGTATTGGTTATTCTTGAGGATTGAAGTATTGTTTAGCGTGCGGACGAAGGGTATTCACATGCCGTCCGGATGAAGTTAAAGGGTTCGAACGATTATCAGAAAACCATTTTCCCAAGTTTAAAGTATTCGGAAGAACATGCAGGTATTTCGATGGACCCTCTAGAAGAATAAAACCTTAACTCGACATAATGACCACGAGAACGCCCTTGAACCTTAGGGTTTACGGCAGTTCCGTGGTGCAATTAGTGAGGCTTGGGTTTGCCCTTCTACGGCTGGATCATCGATGCTGGGGTATGTACCGGATTTTTTTAAGCAGTACTTGAGTGTTGAGCTCTCGGGGAATTATGGGATTTTGATGGATCGATCGAAAAGTTTAATGTAGTCCGGATATCAAGTGAACGGATCGACTACGTGGGAGACTCTAGATATGAGTATTGCCGTTAGTAGCACAGTCAGCACAGCTACGAAGAGACGAGTTTGAAGCAGCCGACATCCGAGGAAAGAGGCGCACATTGACGATAGTGTTTACGATTGTGATTTGGTGATTTGAATTTCATATTTCTATTATTGGATTTTGGTATTTCTTATGTGTACCTTCATTATATTCTATTTGTGTTTTATATATCTGTTGTATTGATGTTGTTTAGTATACACCCAGTACACTTGATTTGGTTTTATATATTTTGAGATTTTTGATTTGATTTCATGCATATGGGTTACATATGATTTTGATATATGTTTCGACCTAGTTTTCATGCATTTGTATTGTGATTTCGATTTTTATAATTGATGTATGTTTCCGTCCACCATGTGCACCTGATTAGGATTCTTGCGCATACTTGGCGTACTTGATGCGATTTTGTGCACACCAGATGCACTAAATCGGGGTTTTGTGCAGATTAGATGCACCTGATATTGAGTCGTGCATGCCCGTTGCACTTGACAGATATTTTTGGTGCACTCGTGTTGCACTAAATTTTGTTTTTGGGTGTTGTCGCGGTATCTGTATTTGGTTTCAATTTCAGTGCGCACCGGACGCACATGGTATTTTATTGATGTGATTGGGATTGATTTCAGTTTGAGCAGTGTGTTTTTTTTATAATCATTACTATTTGATTTAGTAATCAGGCGGGACGTGTATGTTAAATAAAAGGTATATATATATATATATATATATATATATATATATATATAGCTATTTTTTTTTAAAAATAATCATCCGCTATTTATGCCGTGACACGTGTATTGCACGGCGATTTTCAAAAGGGCTTTTTGCATATTTCTTTATCCAGATATTTGGAAGGTTTACTATGATGCGCACTATATATATAAGTTGTAGATTGATGTATATTATGGTGGTTTTCATATTGGGTTTTGATATTTTATTCTCTCCATAACTCCGATGATTGCGTTATGCTTGACGGAATTGATTTTTGTTATGTATTGATGATTTCGGAGCCCCGACGATTTGAGTATTTTGTTAAATGTTTTAGTATTTGGAAGGGAAGTTTTAATTTAAATTCAGGGACCGAATTTCTTAAAGGGGAGAAGATTGTAACGTTTTAAAAATAATTAAATAAATAATTAAATGAATAAAATTGTTTAAGTGAATTTTATGATTTTCGGCAAAGTAAAATGTATTTTCGTAAAACCTAACCGTGATTGTTTTTCATTATAATTTCAAAAATACCTATTTTAATTATATAATTACTAGTAAATGGTGTTTATTTAGCCACTTATAAATTTTTAGTTTAATTAAATATTTTTCCTAAACTAATTATTTTAAATATTAACATAAGCTTTATTTTTAAACTAAATTAGTGTAAATTACAAATTTGAATGGTTTTAATTTGTAAAAGTGAGCCATGACATATTATAATTTAGTGAGTATCATGTAAAATTCATTTGCAAATTTTTCCAATTTTCTAGAGTTTTCTTGAGTTGCTATAGTAAAGAATTAAAAGAAAATTTAATAAAAGCATGAAAAGACATAATGATATGATATTTTGGTGGAACTTTCTACATCTTTCTTCACTTTTCTCATTCTCCACCCTCTTCTCCTAATTGTGGCCGGCCTCAACAACCCCATGGCAGCCCCCCTCCCCATTTCCCACTTCATTTTTATTCAAAATTCATCAAAAATACTTCAAAAATTCAACTAAAATTCCACAAAATCATATTTATTTCATACCCTTTATTCCTTGCTCATTTTTACATGGATTTTGGAGATGGAAAGCATGCATTTTTTAGGCTCATTTTCATGTTTGGACTTGAGGTTGTGAAGGTATAAATCTATCTCTTTTGTTTTATTTCCATTAGATGTTTCTTTTAAAGCATAAATAGTTTTATTAGATTAATTCTATGTTCAATTTTTAAAATTTAAGTTAGGGTTTGTAAATTCAAGTTATGATTTTTATTAATTAATTAGGGTTATAATAACTAGTCTACCATTTTTAGAAGTGGAAAAATCTTGCATGGTTATTATATAATAATTTGTGTATTCAAATTGATTTAATAATGTTATTTAGCTAACTAGTTTTTATAAAATGTATTTGTGGATAAAATAAAATTCCAATTAAGGTTGTTATCATTAGATTGTAGTTTTAGTGTGAATCTTAGCATGTTAATGGAAAGAAAAACTTAGTTTGATCACTATTTTCTTGTGATAATTGGAAAAATACTAATAAAAAGCTAATTTTGTAAACTAGATTTTGGGAAATTCCTAAATAAATGAGATTAAAAATATAATTATGGTTTCATCATATCATTATCAACATGAATTGTAGTTTAGTACATTAATTCATGCAACATCATGTTTTGTGGTGGAATTGTGGTATTTTGCTTGAAAAATGTTGAAAATTGTTAAAGGTTGAAAACTAGAAATTTCAAATTAATACAAATTTGTATAATAAAAATGTAGTAATGGTTTGTATAGTCTAGTTATGCTATTTAATGAGTTTTATAACCATTGGTTTCATCTAAATGTCAAGTTTTGATGAAAAACGGTAAATTGGCATTTTCGGTTTTTACGAAATTGGACGGTTTGATGGATTTTAGGGTTTCGATGGATTTAATCATGTTTTATAATATAAGTAATGTGTTTTAAAACTAAGAGTTATTTGTTGATGTTTATCTCGATCCTTCGGAGTTTGTACGCCGATATCGAGCGAAACTTGGTTCTTTTGCATGGACGTGACATAGGTTCTAACCTATGCTTGTTCCTTGCGTCGTTTTGACTTTGTATGTGATTCAGTTTACGATGCTATTTATATGTTTGCGTTTAGGTACCTCTCACGTGGACTGCGGGCGATGAAGAGGAGGATGGCGACACCGTCTTCGGCAGACATGGACCAGGTGAGTAGATGTATATCTACGGGGGGAAGTCGGGTGGATGGCGTTTAGCACCCCCGCAACGTAGAATAGGAATAGTACTTATTGATATTAGGAAACCAGATGCGACCCTAGATTCTTAATGAGTAGGACCCTAGTAATGACCCTAGGCTGGACTAAACTGATTTAGGAAAACCATACCAGAAGATAAATACCTTAGAAGAGGTTCGCAGGTTTCAGGTAGAAACACACACACACACACACTGAAACTCGACATGGTGTATACGTGCATGTGTATATATATATACAGGACGAGGTATAGGTATATATATATATATACAACACGTATACGGGATACATTGATGTGATATGATATCCAAGGTATGATGAAACAGTGTAACTGGGCTAGATGCCGTGATTCTTGGCTATACAGTCGTATTAAGTGTTAGCGGATCATTAGAGAATGAGATAATGTACATGTATACTTAAATTATAATGGGTGGTGATGATATTGAGGTACATGGGACTCTAAAATAGTACCCGGACTGTAACTTATAACTGATCACGATATGGGATATGTATGACTTGATTACGACATCATATAGGTGTGACCTGATGTCGATATCATAGAGGTGTGGCTTGAGGACGATATGATACATATGACATGATATTTCTGAGGATAAACTAATGATGCTTATTATGATGGCAACGATATATGATTGATGTATGCGATCACAGTTTAGCACCTTGATCATGAGATGTGTTGATGATGACATTATACTAATGATGAGACACCAAGGAGATACTTGACCCGTACCCTGATATTGGGATGCCGTACGATGGATTTTACCATAAGAGGCATAAATATGATGATTGATCCGCACTCTTGATTCGAGGAAGCCGTACTACGTACGTGACAATATTGAGGCCGGATCGCCGACTATTAGAGATATTGATTCAGACCTTAGGTAGACTCTTGTTTCTTATTGACTAGTTTCTTAGGTTTTGTTCCTTAGGAGGTTAAATGGACAATAGGTTAGGTTCGATTCATATACTGGTAGTGGTAATGGTATATCAAATGAGTAGATAACACACATCCGTCTTTACTTTCACACTGGAATCATAATGACGCATGTTCTTACATATGTTGCTATAATCAGTATAAACCTTACCTGTTAGGACACTAGCACCATTACCGATGATGCGCATATTCCACGCACACTTATTTGCCGGCTCACACACATCATCATCGGTAATTGCTATGTCACGTACACTTTAGATTATATTATCTTTTATTGATAGAATCAGTTAACAACTTGACCGATATAATATTGTGATTACTCTCTGATGTTAGTATAGACATGATAATTATTACTTAGACATTCATGCATTCATGTTTTCATGTTATCATGCAGTATTATGGGAATATGCCGACACTTATCATATACTTACTCATGATTTTGAGATTTGGGTTTCTATGAGATTTCTGGATTTTTAGGGAAAACCGCAAGAATATATAAAAAAAACTTCTCTCTCTCTCCTCCTATCTTTTTAAAATAAGATGCGGTTTTCTCGTGATGTATGTGTCGTCCACCATGAGATTTCATGTTTTCTGTTGGATTTCGAGACCCGATTCGAGGAGTGGATGAACCGTCTCGGGTACATGGTGGGCCCGGTATGGTACCCCGGGGCAAGAAGATCGAGTTGTAGACGATGTGCCTGGCAGGGGAAGGCTACCTACCGGTGATGTCTGGCGCGGCGGATATCCGGGGGTTACCGACCGTTGTCGTGAGATTTAGTGATATGGGCCGATCTGGACTGACATAGCCCGAGGTATTGAGACTATGAGACTTGAGATTTACATGTTTGTGTCGATGCTTGACACGGATTTCCATGGATTTCATTATTGAGATTTCAGATTCCTATACACATTTCACTATGATAACAGTTAAAGATTTCTTATACAGATATATCTGGATTTCAGGATTGATTGTTTTATATTCATGGTGCATGCATATCCATTCATATGACATGTACTATATGAGGCACTGACACGAGCACGGAGTATCTGCATTTACACGTAGTATTACCCTGCTATTACTAGATGATTGGGACTTAGTAGTGTATTATTATGACCTAGGATAGCGTCGTGCATTCAATTTCTTTTTGTAGATATCTTCTACTCACGAGTTGGCAACTCACCCCCGTTGTGCCAAATTTTATTACAGGTTTGATGTACAGGTTTCCCTGGCAGCTTGCTGGCACATCTATTCTTTCAGGGTGATTTGCACGGTAGGTTGGTTCACTTGTATCCGAACCACCATTGTGCTTTTATTCTTTCATTTGTATCTAGTAAGCCCCATCAACCATACTTGTATTACTTGATAAGTTTATTGGTCCAGTCATTTATTTTGACCTTAGAGTCGCGCATGTATTATTCTGATTTGGTGGTTTTGTTTTCTTTGAGTTTTGAGCCTCGCCCTTTGGCGTTGTATATTATTGTGCTTGTTGTGGTTGTTTCCGCCTGTTGGCGTTGATGCTAGCTCCCGTTTGGGGATGCCTTTTATTGTTTATGTATATTATACTTGTTGTACCCATTGGGTGCCAGTTTTTATAGAGGAGACTCTGCCGAAATTTTTGAGAAAATTTGCTGATGCTTTTAAACTTGTTTTCTTTTTCTTCTTCTTCTTCTTTTATGGTTTAGATTTCTGGGCTTTGGCTTGCTTAGGTTACGTGGGGGCTCTTGACGCTTCGTAATCTAAGTGCCGGTCACGTTCCGTATTTTCGGGTCGTGACGAAACCCTAGGATTGTCATAAGCTTGGTGTAAATCTCATACACCCATGTAGCATATGGCATCAAGCATGACACAAATGAAATGCACATTATTAAATATCACATATATACTAAGGCACAAACTGAGAAAAAGAAATGTCTAAGTGAGCAAACATTAGTTAATGTAAATTAATATATCGCATATATAATTATACATTAAATTATCAAATAAATACTTGATTTAATAATCTGGCTATATCACATACAACCGACTAATATCAAATGTAACATCTTATCGAATCAACACTTCATCCGATAACCCGGCTATATCTCATATAACGATCGATATCACATATCGCGGGAATAGAATGCGGCATCACATACGCGCATTAATCTCGGTCACTCACATATAACATATGTGCTCCTACTTCGTTTCGCATGAACCAGGAAACCTCTGTGTAGGACTCTAAAGACTCGTCAATACGCCGGAAGTAGGTGAAGATCATATCAAAAACCTACAAGCCGCAAGCGGTCTGCTAAACGTAACAGCCACCCGGTTATTGAGCGATCAGAAGATCAACAAGCAAGACGACCCATACTCCTGCAAATCCAATCAGCAACACAACCGTACAAACCGGTCTCTTGGTCTTATATGTCGCATATCACAGCCTGGGGGTGGTATAACGTCAGACCCCAATAGCTTGATAAGTTATGCCGATGCAAGGTCAATAACGGTTCGAGAAACTACTGATAACACTTACCAGTAGATCTCAGCAACCCTGGCCAGGGATTTCCTGTTATGGACAATAAAGCATAGTGCAACATCAACCCCCAATACTGGGAGAGACGAATCCTCTCCTATCACTCATTGCCTCCATGTAACTCGGAACTGTACCCAAAAACCACCTTTTTGCACGATCTCTTGAACGTGGTAAGGTGGAAATCAAAGCACAGTGGGAATCACACAAGACTCTATGACGATCTCGGGTCGACAGACTAACCTGTACCAGTGTCACCAGAGAACTACTATCTGACGATAGGTATAATAACATCTAGGAGTTCTCGGCGAGTCCGTTCAATGTACCCAGTCTCCACTACCTTCTCTGTTGTCAAACACCAATGGATACGGAATCATCCATCGCACATCATATAGGTAGAGAAGCGAATATGCTAGTTTACTCTAGAGTATAAATGCCCTGACTCGATACTTCCACGACTAGGTATATTTGAAGTATGTACATACCGACTACCCTGTCCCCACTAGTATGATCTGCATCATAATCCTGGTAGTCAAGTACTCATCCTAAGAGCTTTATTAACATGTAATAGAGAGACAATAAGTTCACATGTTAAGATAAAGAGCAATTAGAAAGCATACTATCATGTCGAGCAAGAAAGTCCTCCCTATATATGTCCAAGCATCCACTACAATATACATCACATGTACAGTAATGGCCTCGAGGGCAAACATATAACTAACAATCTCCCACTTGCACTAAGGCCATTTGTTGCAATATCTCATACTCAACGCCCTATAGAAGTCTCTCTATGGTAAGGCTTTTGTGAGTGGATCCGTTGTGTTACTCTTCAGGTATACTCTCCTTAACCTCCATCCCTTGTAGATCAACCATCTCCTTAATCGGGTGATACTGTCCTAAGAATATGTCTAGAATGCTGATGGGACAGACATTCCTAGGCCAAAGACACAACTCCATTGTTGTCATAACAACAGTTATTGGACGCTCAATGGTAGGAGCCAAGTTCATCTCATGAACAAGAAATGACCAAACAGCCACTTTGGTAGTATCGTTGGTAAGGATGTATCGAGCCTTTATTGTCTAGTATGTCATGGTATCTAGTTTGGAACTCTTCCAACATACCGTCCTTCCACTGAGGGTAAAGACAATGCCTGTGACTGACTCTTAGTCGAACTTATCACTCTGGATGCTCAAACCAAGAACATTCATTTAGTGCTTCTCAAGTACTTAAGAATGTCCTCCAAAGCTGTCCACTGATTCTCCCAAGATCCGATTGATTCCTGATCACTACTCCTAGTGAGTTAGCTACATCTGGACAGGTACATAGCACCACACACATGATAGAGCCTACTTCCAAAGCATAGGGTATCCCTTGCACGCGATCTCTTTCCAAATCAGTCTTGGAAGACATCTTTTTTGAGAGAGTGATTCCTGAGTAAGTGGGCGAACCACCATGCTTAGAATCCTCCATACTAAACCCCTTCAGTATGGTGTTAATGTACCTGGATTTGGGACACTCCCAACATCCACTTAGATCTATCACCATAGATCATAATCTCCAAGATGTAGTAGGTATCATCCAGATCTTCCATGGAGAATTCTCGTGATAAGAAGAGCTTGACCGACTGTAGCATAGGAAACCATTTCATATCAGGAGTATGTCATCTACGTACTATACGAGGAAGACAACCTTACTCTCTACAACCATCTTGTATATACCAGGTTCATATACCTTTTTGATGAAGTCAAACTCTTTGACTGCCACATCAAAACAGATGTTCCAGCTCCACGATGCTTGCATTAATCCTGATGGACTTAAGCATAGCTTTGAAAGTCTCAACTTTTTTTCTACACCAAGAATCTTCTCAAGATCCATTTGCTCCCAATGGGTTTTACCCCTTCAGATGGAACATGCAAAGTCATACTTTGTTTGTGTACATGGATTCCATCTTTGATTGCATACCATCCAGCAATTTCACAGAGTCCCTACTCATGATGGCCTGTATGAACCTAGTTGGGTCATCATCTATAATGATGCAATCCTCGCTCCCACCGTCACCGAGAACACCGTAGTATCTCTCAAGTGGATGAGGAACCTTACCAGATTCGCGGAGAGGCTGAGGTTCGTTGGAGACTATTGAATCATTTGGTTTCACCAAATCATCAGCTGTTAGTTTGTCTAGATGGAACTCCTTCTAGTTCTACCTCATGACCACTAATTTCTTCATAAGAAATTCCTTTTCTAAAAAGGTGGCATGCTGAGAAACAAAACACCTTTTGCTCCTCAGTATGGTAGAAGATATTCCCTCGCAAATTTTTGGGATATCCAACAAACTTATACAGATCTGACCTTGTCTCGAGCTTGTCCGGATTCTGCTTTTCAACATAGGCCGAACAACCGCATATCCTAACTCGTTGAAAACATGGTCTCTTCCAATACCATATCTCATATGGAGTGGTAGGCATTGATTTGGATGGAACCCTATTCAATAGATATGCAGCTTCTCAAGTGCATAACTCCAAAAAGAAACAGGTAACTCAGCAATACTCATCATAGAGCGCGACATATCTCATAGTGTGCGATACCTCCGCCCCAATACACCATTTTGCTGTGGTGTATACGAAGGAGTAGGCTGAGAGAGAATCTCATTCTCCTTTTAGAAACTACAAGAACTCCATACGCAAGTATTCGCCTACTCAATCACATCGTAGGACTGTAATACTTATACCCATCTTGTTCTCAATTTCAAGCTTATATTCCTTGAATTTCTCAAATGTTTCAGACTTGTGTTTCAACAGGAACACATGTCCGAATCTTGAGAGATAGTCGATGAATGTAATGAAGTACCAAGAACCAACCCTGACATTTGTAGACATGGGACCGTATACATCATCATGTATCCGTCCAATGAGTTCAGTAACTCTTTCTTTGTTTCTAGTAAATGGAGTATTTGTCATTTTACTTTTAAGACAAGAATGGCAAGTATCATAAGATGAAAATTTGAACAGATTCTCATATTCGAACTTATGAAACTTAGCTGGTCGTGTCACATTGATATGACCTAGTCTATAGTGCCTCAAGAAGGATTCATTCATTTCTGAACTACTCCTGTTGTGTGTATTCAAGATAATTTGAACCGTGGTTTGATTTAGAACGTATATGCCATTAAATAACGTGCCTGATCCAATCAACTCTTGATTAAGGAAAATGTTCACAACATTGTCTAGCAATACATAATTATATCCTTCTTTAATTGAATAAAGAAACTGATATAATATTGTATATCAGGTTCGGCATGTAATAACATTTGTTCAGAATCAATGTATTTACTATTTGGTAATACAAGGTGATATTTGCCAACTGACTTGGCTGCAACAATTGCACCATTCTCTAACACTTAGAGATATATCACCCAATCTCAGTTCTCTACCTTTCTATAGCCCGTGTAACAAATTACATATACGGAATCCTAATCCGGTATCTCATACCTAGGACATAGAGGATACTGAGAAACAGTTCTTGGTAACCAACACAATTAAAGAATTTGCATCAACATCCTTATTCCTCGATTGGGTCACTTGGAAATCCGGATATTCTCCTATTTCCTGCTCGGACTTATAACAATTATAATATAGAGCAGAACAAATGTTCCCTAGCTCAGTAAAATAAGCAGGTTCTGTTAATGAATCCATATTGTTATCTTGATTAAGGCGTGACATGGTCGCTACCTGGAGAGAGAGAAAGAGAAGAAAACACTCTACGTGCGCTCTTGCAAGATCAGATTGGTTATTATTTTATCTAATAAGGATGGCTCCCACTGTTTTTATCAAATCTTCCTTCAAACCCCAAAAGGCAAGACAAGCCGGGATTAATTACACCCTACAAGTTCGCCAATCTTTCGACCAGACCAGTGTCGGTACTTTGAGAGAGGTTCCCCATGCTTTCGTACGGACCTAATTAAAATAATCCTCATTTTCCCGGGGGCGTAACCCCGTTACACCTTTCTAGAGACCTACTTGATCGGCTAATTATAATATGCAAAACTCTCCTAGGAGTAACTCTTACTCGCAGTGGGTATCGGGATCCAACTATCTCATTGCAAATTTCAACACTTGAAATTCCCGATAATATTCTACACCTAGCGACTTATAACCTTAACATGGTCAACAAATCATAAGCGCTAGCAAAGTTCAACCCATCATTTCCTGATTGAATTGAACCCACCCGCACGACTCTTAACGTGAACAACAAAGTCGTACGACTACCTTAATCCAATTGCATTATATGCTTAAGCAGATAAGCACTAATCAGCTACTGCACACTACGTCTTAACATAGTCAACAAACGTAGCACGAATACTAAGTAGTACTTATCTGAAATGACGGATGGTTACGACAGGTTTTTATGAAAACCTTTTGCATAATGAACTTGATATCGTTGTAGAATCGAGTGATTTTGAAAGGGAGTGTTTTTGAGGATTTACTAGTTTTGCTAAAGAGGTCACTCCCGGTGAAGGGATCTCGGTTCATTCCTTATTGAATAAGGTGCAAAATATTTCACAAATACCACTATGCAAAGAAAAAACTATAGAAGCAATCAAAAGACAAACCGAGTGGGTTGTAGCATCTTCCAGTTTCGCTAAAGAGGTCACTCCAGGTGAAGGGATCTCGGCACTTTCCTTATCGAATAAGGTGCTACATATTCTACAAGAAATACCGCTATACAAAGCAAGAACTAGAGCTACCAATTTTTAAAACAAGATTTTACAACAACTTTAGGTTTTTTTTATTTCATTAATCTCATTAATGAATTCCCATCAAATTATGCTTCCTAAGCATCACATAAGAAACGAAAACATCAATATTTATTATATCTCATATATATAATATAAACAATCATCTCAACATATCAAGTGATCACATCACAGAATATCAGCAGCAGAAGAACACATATGAAATATTGGATATATTAGGAATTCCGTGTTTTATTTAAGCGAGTAAAAACGAGGATTCCACGGTCGCGATGAATAGCCAAACCCACATGCCTAGACCCCTACGAGAGTGGCAAGTAACTCTACCAATTCTAGAGTTAGGAGACCCGGTCTCGACTCCTCGAGATGGTCTCCCACTGGATCCTAGAACCCGGCTACTTTTGCTCCCCACCTTTGGTCTATCCTAATGCAGAAAAGTAAATAATATACATCAATGGTGGCATCATCCTCAACTCGGAAGTGCCCCAATCAAAGAATATTACATACAAGCTTTTGCATGAATAAAAATGAAAAAAATCATCTACCATAAAAAAAACCCGGCTATTCAAAACACGACGATCCAATATAACATATCACAGCAACACATAACATCACATGTCATCAACGTAAGTAAATATGCTTATCCCAATTGTCGTTGTCATATCGCAACGAAACCGGCAATACACCACATATTACACTTACGGTCCCAGAAAAGAAAGTGAAAAATAAAATAATTAGAATCCGCATCACCTTAGACATCATAAACCCAATGTATCATATAATTTGGATTTCATGCCCAACCAAGTGAATTCCTTAGACATCGCATGTCTAACAATTATAAACCCCACATTTTAGTCTTGATATTGAAAACACTTTCCAATAACTTGTCGGGTAATTCAACAAGATTCCCGATAACCTGATCGAATGCTCGTCGGAAACTTTAGTAAACGGCCGCACCCCCGGTGCCGTCGACGAAGTGCACTAAGGCAGAACACCGCGGCCGCGAGCACCCGAACGGATGTTTTGGCGACGGGGTTCACCTACAGTCACTTGGTCGGGTCTTTTATGCGTGGCTATCTAGTAAGGTTACCTGGCGAGTACCCACATACACTGCGTAATTGCGACAAACTTTTGATCCACATCAAAATTTCGTGGCAACAGATCAAATGAGAATAAACTGCTAGATTTATAAAATTCAAACTAGTTATCTCATAACTAATTATGCGCATTCCAATTATTGTATCACAATCACAAATAGGTAGACGATGTTAAAATTTTCGGTCGAATAAACAAACAACCAAACTTTCCCAAAGATCTCAACACTTGAGCAGAGTTCAAAAAGTACCCAGAACATGCCACGGCTCCTATGAACCATCCGTAGAAGGGCCGACCCATTCCTTACTCATGTCACCACAGAACTGCTGCAAACCTTAAGGTATGACCGCGGTTCCGCGATCCAAAAAGTTGAGTTTGGGTATCGTTCATCATGATGGTCCAAAGAATCGCTTGCATGATTTTTTGAAGATTTTAAACTTGAAAAAATCCAACTCTTGGAAAATTTCCAGCGAGGGAAAATATGGGTTATTGACCCGAATACATATTAGAATTACAACTACGAAATACTCCGAATTACCTTTGCAGAAAGTTAACATCACATGTAAATTTAGCGAAAACAAGTAACACCTGAAACACCAAAACCCAGAGTCTGGAACACCATAAAAAGTTAAAGCCAAAATGAGTCAGAAGAGCCGGTGAGCCTGGTTTTTAAGCCTATGTGGCCAGCCACTTTTAGACCAAAATGCATCAAATTTCTATAGTGTTCATGTTATATCACTTACAACATTCTGCAGTTGCTAAAAAAAATTTTAGAGGCCATTTAAAATTTGACAGAAACTAGGAATTTTTATCGGATGTTTCGGAGTTGTTTCAGTTTCGTAATCCTAACAAACATTGTTTAAATCTCTAGCTTAGCTCTGATACCACTGTAGGAATCCGTAGCGCGGCAGCAAGGTTTCGGAAGGCATCGGCTTTGCCGTTTTCAAATTTTTGCCGTTTGTTCACACCATAATATTGTATTATTATATTCCCCATTCTTATTCTTTTTATAAATAAACAGGTGCTTTTGTCGCATGTCTGCTACATATTACAGGTTACAGGTTCTTGGACAGAAAACAGAGAAAACGATGAAAAGACGATGCAAAAGTGGACTTTGACCAACAAACAGAAGACTCTTCATCAAGCCTACATCAAAGATAAAATTCACAAAGTACAAGGCAATATAAGGTCCAAGATTACAAAGCGAACGGTTAAAATTCTACCGCAATTGTTCACTTGAGATCTGGAAGAAACATAGAAGCTATTTTAATAAAAGAACCAAATAATAAGGAAGCCCAAAAAAAGAAGATCCAACAAAGGAAATTTCAAGGCCCAATACTTCCTTTTAAAAGAGACAGAGACATAAAATTTTACCAAACCTTGGAGTCTACTTTGACTTGGTCTTCCTAAGGATATTTTGGTAAATGTAGACGTGCGAATCAATTGTAACCTAGGGTTTCCTATCCTCTATAAATAGGAACTCTAAATCATTGTAAAGGCTATGCCTCCCTTCATTAATAAATTTTAGAACTCTTTTGGAGAGAATCGGTGCCTCTTTTCATTTCATGAATTCAGATCTGACAACCTTGTGTTGATGTTTGGAGAGAGCCATCTGTAAGTAGTTTTATTTAATTACTCTAGTTTAGATTTTAATTCCTTGCCTTAGATGTTAGGTTTGGGAAAGACTTTTGAAAGATGAGATCTCTCATCCCTTTCTTACCCATCACATATAATCAATAGGACTCCATGCATACACGCACACACTGTGCCCTACGGCACCCTATCCCTCGAGGTAGCGGTGATACCGTAGTATAAAGGCCCGGTTGCACGTGTTTTCCATGGAGGTTAGGGTAAGGATCTCTAAAGGAAGGACAAGAACCTAGAGGAAGGAATACCTTCACGAATGGATCTAATCTTCTTTATTGATAATTACCATAACTCCTCTTAGATCCTAATTTGGGTATAGAAAGCGTTGAGATTTATTTACATTTCCAAACCATTCTTAAACCTAACCCTAGCAAGATTTAGATCTAGATAATCGTAGTATTGAATAATTAGGTTTTTAGATATAATAATCAATCCGAACACCCTTCGGAATTAACTCGTTAGCGCGATTAGGAAATTCACAACATCCCTGTGGACCGACCCGTACTCACCGGCTAGCTACATGCGACACCGTTCTTGATTGCGGTTATAGATAGTTTTTGAGATCAATCAAATGGCGCCGTTGCCGGGGATGGCGTGTTATTTCCTTTTTTGCAATTTCCGGTTAATCTAAACTAAAAAATCATAAAAATCTGAAAAATCACAAAAAAAATATAAAAGTATATCATCTGTTATTTTTGGAAGGGTATTCTTGTTTGAATTTTGCAGGATTTGCACACATATTCGGATCTGGAAATTTACAGAAAGCGAAACAGAAAAAGATACATCAGAACAGAAAGGGGCTGGAACAACTAAACACCACAATTTTTCTGGAGATCCGCATCACCATTCCCACCGCTAAACCGCGGCCACAAAGGGGTTTTTACCGCTAAACCGCGGTCCTTCAGTAACAAAATCGCGCAAAATTTTCACTGTTTGTTTCCTTTTTCTCCCCTCTGCAACCTAAAATATATCTTTTGTCAAATCTCCTGCAGGATTCTTTGCTCTTAAAAAAATCTTCCCCCTTCTCAATAACAAATCTTGTGCAGGATTCTTTGCGCCGCGTATAAAATAAAAAGATTTCATTGCAAGTGATTTTTCTGTTTTGCATATCTTTAAAACTGACTTTAAGGGGCTTTTGACCAATTCAGATTGGGTGGGGATTTCATCAACTTTCCCAGGACCTCAGAAATCACATAAGGTATTTGCATTGACCAAATCTTTAATTAAAAAATACTAGACTCAGCCCTAAGAACGTCGCGCTCAATAGGACAGAGGACTAGTTATAGACATCGGCCGTTTATCCTAACCTAACTTCGCGGTGTCTAGACAAGTGTGTCAAGGCAAGTGGTTACTTAATTAGGACCGCTACTTGTAGTGGGGAGCCTCCCACTTACTTGGCACTTACCTGGCCGTAATTGGTGGTGAAGAGGCGGTTTGAGGTCCTATTTCTAGCCCTTTAGAACAGTTAGGAGCTGTCTAGCTGATCTAGGTGACCCTAGATCTAGGCCTGATTATGCATTTTTGGTTGATCGAAAGTTTGTCTTAGCCCTTTATCCAAAATCTTTTTTGCAAAAAGTTACAAATAAAAAAAAAGGAAAATTTTTATAAAAAGACATGTAACTTTTGTCGCTAAGAAATCCGTGCACCCCAATCTTCTTTCTCTTCACTTTCTTTTACCATGGGTACCCCACATAATAAATCACTTGCCGAACTTTGGTATCCCGAACTTAACTTTGCTTCGTACGTCAATTGCTTCGGTCGATTTAAAGAAGATCCCTCCGTGCCCAAAATTTCTTTGAAAGATCAAATAGAAGCGTCTAGGAGAAACAGTTCGACGTTGCAACCCACCTTGTGTCAACCTTGTCAACCTTTACCACCTTCGTACGTTAACACCACTTTTCCAAGTCCTGCTGTAACTCCTAAACCGATGTCCATTGCTGAGCTTATTGCTCAATCTCGTAGCCGATTTTTCACCCCTCTCCACACATCTAGTTCTAGGGATCAACAAGTCCATTCACCTTTTTATCCAACTGTTGACCCTACTCCTATACAACAGTCCAATTCCTACCAGTCGTACCCGACTTTCCCACCTTCACTAGACATTGCTTCTACACAGCCATTAGGGAGTTTCACGTATCCAAACAATTTTGAATCTTTTACCGAAACCCCTTCACAAACCATTTCTAGTTTGGAAGAGTCGTTGGAGGCTTATATCTTAACAACAAAAAAAATGACTAGGAATGTGGAAGCGTCTGTGGCCGCCCTTATGCAACCTAGTGAACCGGTAGCTAGTTTCCCGCTAGCTCCAAATTTTTCAGTGTATAAGGACGCGGTTAGACAGAGTGAGAATTTGAGAGGATTTCCAAATCAAACCTACCCTTACCCAATTGAAGCCCACAACTCCGGTTTTCCATCGATTTCCCTAAATAGTTCACCTGTTGAAAATAAAAACGAGTTGTGTGATTTTGTAGTGCTTGATTTGCCAGATTGTGAAGAACCCCTTTCGAGTGAAACCACACTTAATCCTTTCGATCTTTACACCTCCAATCTAGGACCTGAATTGATAAATATCCATGCTTTTAATGAGGTGTCTAAAGAAACTGATTTTCACTTGATTAAGGATATAGATGCCGGGAATATTTCGGATGTTGAACTTGTCGATTTGATTGAAATTTTATGTCCAATTCATCATCCCGAGTCATTAAATGTTTCTCCCGAATCTCATATGCGTCTTGATTTTGATGATAATGGCATGGATGAGTTGAATTTTGAGGAGAATTATAAGGTTAGTATTGAGGAGAGTTTTGAGAATCATATTGTGGTTGAACCATTTTTCTTTGATGTGTCTGATTTTCCATTTCATCCTCTTGAACCTTTAACTAAATCACGCTCCCTCCTTTCCATCGTTCCGACCACACCTAATATCACGCTTGAAGACTGTGAGCTTGAAAAATTTTCCTTTGAATCTGACACAGTCCTCATAGACGATAATACTTACGAGTCTTTCACTTTTTCAGACGATGTTGATGACTCACCGCCCGAGTTTGAGTCCTTTACATTTTCAGATGAGTTAGTTGAATCATCAGACTCGGTTGCTTACAGTAGTTTCGAACCATTGATGGAATCTTTTAAGTTCGAGACAATTTACTACGGTGAGAATGAGATATCTCTAATTCACTCCCTTTCGTCCTTCCTATCGTTCCGACCGTACACGAGACCGTTACGCTTTCATCTCTAATACCATGTTCGGCGTACCCATACTTTCTTGCGAATCTTGAGGGATTTGACCCCATTTCTCGACGGGTTGATAGGTTAGCGCAATCGCTTTTAACATATCGGTCATCACAAATTGCGCTAATTTATTCACTCGATTTACACCCTCAAGATCGTACTCCACTTCTTTCTCCTTTCCGCCATTCTTCTCCCCCACCGAGACTATATTGTACCTTTCTTCCCACACGGTCTCCTGTGTTTCTCATTTCTTTCCTTTACACTCCATTCTTTCACCAACCCTACGATTACCGCGATAAGATTTTTGAATGGTTGGTGCTAACCTTTGTCTTGTGTAAGGCCAAGCTTAAGTTTGGGGGGAACCTTGTTGTATAAATGTACATATATTTTCTGTTTTCTTTTCGTATAAAAAAAATATAAAAAAAATTCAAAACGTTAAAAAAATATATAAAATTTTTTATAAATAAATAAACAGGGGAGTGCCGGCATTTTGACCCTCTTGGTGTGGCATGACAGTGAGGACACTGTCAAGTTTAAGTTTGGGGGTATGCTCGATACGTCTTCTTCCTTCACATTCATGTGTACATTTTTTGCATTTGCATACTTATTTTAAAACCCATAAAAAATTTGAAAAATTTAAAAATTATAAAAATTATTGTATTCAATTTTGGCCTTATTTGATTTGAGTTTGACAAAAAGGTTGAATAGCTAGGAACGACTAGATCTTAGACTTAGTAAAATAAAAACCCTAAAAATAATCTTGCTTAAAATTTAACGGTAGAAAGTATATGCCTTTGTAGTTTATTTAGAAATAGGAAAATTTTGGGTTCACTTCTTGGGCTAAGTCGAAACAAAGAAAAAGTATTGAAACTTTTATTAGAGTATAAGTTTGAATACCTTAAGTCTAGATTCTGAAAATGTATACCCTACAAATTGCACCAACACGCACCTTGAAACTTGGAATAGTAGAGGAGATCTTGAAATGCTCTTGTCTAAAGTCCTTAGTACAATGAAAATAAAAGAAAAAAAAAGTGAATAAAGAAAAACATGAACACTGGTTTTTGTGATTACTTAAGGCTAAAAATAGAAAAATATTTAGCGAGGGTGCTTCATCACCTAGTGCCTTAGACCAACTGGTTTGGAAGTCACTGCTAAAGCCTTGGGTGTTGCAAGACTAGGAAGTACACTTTAAAGTGCTAACGCATCTTGTAATCGGTTGTTGGTACCTCAAGAAGTATTAACGGTCGCATGAAGGATGTGTAAGCAAAATTCAGTTAAAAATTCACCAATTAATAAGTGCTTTGGACAACGGACAAGAGTATAATTGCTTGGTTTGAATTTCCAAGTGTGGAGGTGATTTATACACACACGTAGGGGTATGTGATTAGAGTTTAGATGAGATAAAGGAGTGAAGAATAGAACTTGTATCTTTAGTAGAGTTGATAAAAATTCCTAAGTGGAGATGGAACCTTAGAAGGAAAACTTAAGAAATGCCGAAAGCTAAGTAAGTCTACAGAACATATATAATTTTAAGTTAAATGATGAGAAAGTGTGAAGAATATGGGTGGATAATTTACGAGTCGACGATAATAGAATTCCTTGTTAGAAAACCTAATTAAAGAACAAAAGTCGAAAAGCCAAATTGATAGGATTTTGTGGGTAGTATCCGCTGAAAACCCTCAGGAGACAACACTCCTACTAGGGACACCTAGAGGTTTAACGGCTTGTTGTACGAGCTCAGTGCAATCGCGTTTCCCTGCGAAAGTGTGGTTTGGTTTTTGTCGAGAATAAAAAATTAAGTTTGCTCGAGGGCGAGCAAAAGGTAAGTTTGGGGTATTTGTTCACACCACAATATTGTATTATTATATTCCCCATTCTTATTCTTTTTATAAATAAACATGTGCTTTTGACGCATGTCTGCTACAGGTTACAGGTTCTTGGACAGAAAACAGAGAAAACGATGAAAAGACGATGCAAAAGTCGACTTTGACCAACAAACAGAAGACTCTTGATCAAGCCTACATCAAAGATAAAATTCACAAAGTACAAGGCAATGCTAGGTCCAAGATTACAAAGCGAACGGTTAAAAGTCCACCGCAATTGTTCACAGGATATCTGGAAGAAACATAGAAGTTATTTTAATAAAAGAACCAAATAATAAGGAAGCCCAAAAATAGAAGAGCCAACAAAGGAAATTTCAAGGCCCAATATTTCCTTTTAAAAGAGACAGAGACATAAAATTTTACCAAAGCTTGGAGTCTACTTTGACTAGGTCTTCCTAAGGATATTTTGGTAAATGTAGACGTGCGAAGCAATTGTAACCTAGGTTTTCCTATCCTCTATAAATAGGAACTCTAAATCATTGTAAAGGCTATGCCTTCCTTCATTAATTAATTTTAGAATTCTTTTGGCGAGCATCGGTGCCTCTTTTCATTTCATGAATTCAGATCTGACAACCCTGTGTTGATGTTTGGAGAGAGCCATCTGTAAGTAGTTTTATTTAATTACTCTAGTTTAGATTTTAATTCCTTGCCTTAGATGTTAGCTTTGGGAAAGGCTTTTGAGAGATGAGATCTCTCATCCCTTTCTTACCCATCACATATAATCAATAGGACTCCATGCATACATGCACACACCGCGCCGTACGGCACCCTATCCCTCGAGGTAGCGGTGATACCGTAGTATAAAGGCTCGGTTGCGCGTGTTTTCCATGGAGGTTAGGGAAAGGATCTCTAAAGGAAAGACACGAACCTAGAGGAAGGAACACCTTCCCGAATGGATCTAATCCTCTTTATTGATAATTACCATAACTCCTCTTAGATCCTAATTTGGGTATAGAAAGCGTTGAGATTTATTTACATTTCCAAACCATTCTTAAACCTAACCCTAGCAAGACTTAGATCTAAATAATCGTAGTATAGAATAATTAGGTTTTTAGATTTAATAATCAATCCGAACACCCTTCGGAATTAACTCGTTAGCGCGATTAGGAAATTCACAACATCCCTGTGGACCGACCCGTACTCACCGGCTAGCTACATGCGACGCCGTTCTTGATTGCGGTTATAGATAGTTTTTGAGATCAATCACCGTTCTAAAGAAGCCTAACCCTAAAATCTTAACCGGAGATTTTGACGAACTACAATGTAAACAACTTTACATCTAAGTGAATGAGGAATACAACCTTTGTAGACCGGTCCTGCACTTCTAAACCTCCGTGTAGTACATATTTCGATCTAAGTAGTGAACTCCCGGACTCTAGTAAGGGTTCACATGAAGAAATGAACAAGCTTGCTCGATGTCTTCGAGGCTGAAGCTGATCTACGTCGAGCAGACTCAAGCTCATGCTACCTCTTTTCTAAGGTTAGATTAGTGAAGCAAACACCATAAACTAAATGGCTAATATAGTAGAGAATGATGAAGTAGGAAATGGGCTCATTTTAGATTTATTTTTCTCACAATTTTTTCTCACTATTTCCAAAAGCTAGCAAGCTTTTCATGAGGAAGAAGAAGATGAAGTGATGATGAGAGAATGTACTCTTGAGGTGATAATAGCAACCATGGGTGAGTTAGTGTCAGACAGTAACTCATGTAGAGACTTAACTATGGCTATGGATAATGGTTAGGTTAATAAATATCTTAAGTAAAACAAATTAATAGACTAAGTCAATGAACACTTGAAGCTTCTCAAAGTATCTAGCCATGAGATAATTCCATCAATTTGTGAATTACATGGATAAATATGAACCCTAGGATTATTATAAGCATGGTGTAAGTTTCATACACCCATGTTGTAGGGTTACCTACGACGGTAGAAAGGTTTCGGGAGGCACATCCATGCCAAATTTAAATTTTGCCGTTTTAGTTAACCCTAACTTGAATCGTAAACTAGAAATATACGGAATCAAATGCAAACACTTTGCAATAAGTAAAGACAGCAAGGAATACAACCTTTGTAGACCGGTCCTTCACTTCAATAGCTCCATGTAGTTGTCCCCTTCGTTGCGATCGTAAACTCTAGACTCAAGAGAGCCTCCATGAAGAAACGAACATGCTTGCTTCGATGACTTCGAGGCCGAAGATGATCTACGTCGAGGAGACACTAACCCAAGCTATTTCTTGACTAGGTCATGAACTTTGTGAAGATAACAAGCTATATTAAATGGCAAGTAGTAGGGGATGATGAAGTAGGAAGTGGGCTCAGTTTAGAATTAATTTTCCCACAGATTTTTATCATACCTCTATTGAAGCTGGAAAGCTATTTTCAGAGGTAGAAGAAGAAGAAGATGAACTCAAGCTAATAATTCATCCAAATGAATTATGTAACCATGTGTGAGTTAAGTCATCATGCTTAACTCATGTAGAGAATTAACCAAGGTGTAAGGTTAAGTGTTGGGTTAAGAAATATCCTAAGGAATGACAAAAGAGTTGACTTTGTCAATGTTTCTACAAGCTTCAAGCAAGCTTGACAACATTGACCAAGTATTCTCTCTTTTGTCATTTCTTAAGAAATAAACAAAATCCTAATTTAACTTTTGGATGGTCTAAGTCTCATATACCCATCTTGTATATATCATCAAGCATGACACAAACATGTACACTTGCACATATCACATATATACAATGTGCACAATCTAGTGAGAAAAGAAATCTTAAGTGAGCTAATACTAGCAAATGTAATGTAATATATGTAATATATAATTATACGTTAAATTATTAAATCAACTCTTGATTTAATAATCCGGCTATAACCGACTAATATCTTATGTAACAACTTATCGAAGCAACACTTGATCCGATAACCCGGCTATATCGCATATACCCAACCAATGTAACATTTCGCGAGAATAAAATACGGTATCTCATATCTTTTCAATCTCGGTCCCGCACAGATGACATATGTGCTCCTACCCCGTTTCGCTTGAGCCAGGAAACCCCTGTGTAGGACTCTAAAGACTCGTCAATACGACGGCAGTAGGTGATGATCATATCAAAAACCGACAAGCCGTAAACATTCTGCTAAACGTAACGTCTACCCAGGTATTAAACGATCAGAAGATCAACAAGCAAGCCTGTTCACACTCCTACGAATCCAATCAGTAACACTACCGTACAGTCCGGTCACTTCATCTGATATGTCGCATATCTCGTCTAGAGGTGGTAAACGTCAGACCCCAGTAACTCGATAAGTCGTGTCGATATGAGGCTCATAACGGGTAGAGAAACTACTGATAACTCTTAATAGTATATCCCTGAAGCAGCCTTGGCTAAGGACTTCCTGTTATAGCCAATCGGGCACAGCGCAACATCAACTCCCAATACCGGGAGAGACGAAACCCCTCCTATCGCTCATTGCCTCCATGTGAATCGTGACTGTACCCAAAAGCCACCGTTTTTCACGTTCTCTTGAATGTAGTAAGGTGGAAATCAAAGCACAGTGGGAATCACGCAAGACTCTATAACGATCTCGGATCTACAGACTAACATGTACCAGTGTTACCAGAGAACTGCCATCTGACGTGAGGTATAATACCATCTAGGAGTTCTCAGCGAGTCCGTCCAGTATACCCAGTCTCCACTGAGCACCCGTATACTGTCTCTGATGTCAAACACCAATGGATATGGGATCATCCATCACCCATCTGTATGGGTCGAGAAGCTATACGCTAGTCTACTGTGGTATATCGATGCCCTATCACGATACACCTACGTCTAAGAACATTTGAAGGATGTTGTTAGCGACTACACTGTCCCCACTAGTATGATCTGCAACATAGTCCTGGTAGTCAAGTACTCATCCTAAGAGCTTTATCAACATGTAACATAGAGACAATAAGAGTATATGTTAAGATAAAGAGCAACCAGTTAGCATTCTATCATGTCGAGCAAGAAAGTCCTCCCTATATATGTCCAAGCATCTACTACAATATACATCATATGTACAGTAATGGCCTTTAGGTTATATATATAACTAACAATCTCCCACTTGCACTAGGGTCATCTGTTGCAGTATCTCATACCCAACAATCAGCAGTGGTTGAAGTATTTCATAATCAACCATCCCATAAAAGTCTCTACTAGGAAATATGCCTTTGTGAGTGGATCCGCGCTGTTGTCCTCTGTGTCTATTCTCCTATTCTCGATTTCCCTGGAGATCAACCATCTCCATGATAAGGTGATACTGCCTCAGAATATGTCTGGATCTCTGATGGGACGGGGGTTCCTAGGCCTAAGCCACAACCCCATTGTCATACAGTGGTAGGAACGAAGTTCATCTCATGAACTAATAAACTTCCAGACTACCTTTTTGGTACCATCCTAGGTAGTAATGTATCCAGCCTTTATCGTCTAGTTTGGTACGGTATCTAGCTTGGAACTCTTCCAACATACCGTCCCTCCACTGAGGTTAAAGACAATGCCTGTGACTGGCATTCAGTCGACCTTACCACCCTGGAAGCTATCCAGTGATTCTCCCCAGGATCGATTGATACCATCTCTCTATACCTAGTGAGAATCCTAACATGCACTTAGATTTATCTCATAGATCCAAAATTCTGAGGTATCATCTTGATCCTATATGGAGAATCCTTGTGATAAGAGGAGATTGATCGAGCGTAGCATAGGAAACTACTTTCCTATCAAGAGTATGTCATCCACGTACAATACGGGGATCGCCACCATACTCCCTACTACCTTATTCTATATACAAAGTTTATCTACCATTTTGATGAAGTCAAACGCTTTGACTACCACATCAAAATAGATGTTCCAACTCCGCGATACTTGTTTTATCTCATAAAGCAACTTGTACACGTTTCCGCTGCTCCCACTGTCTATGAAGCCCTCTGGCTGTGTACTTATAGACGCTCCCTTCTAAATCACTATTTAGAAAAGCAGTCATGATACCCAACTGCCAGATATCGTAGTCATGGTATGTAGCAATGGCAAGTAGGATCCAGATGAACTTAAGTATAGCCACAAGAAAAGGTTTCATCATTATCCAAACCTGGTCGATGACGAGAACCTCTTACAAATAGCCTTAGCTTTGAAAGTCTCAACTCTTCTCAAGATATACTTGCTCCTGATGGGGATTTAACCCTTGAGATAAAGCAACTAAAGTCCATACTTTGTTGGTGTATATGGATTCCATCTCAGATCACTTGGCATCCATCCTTTCTTACAGAGTCCCTACTATTGATGGCCTACTCGAAACAAGTTAGGTCATCATCTCATGATGCAATCCTCGCTCCCACTGTCATAGAGAAAACCAAAGTATCTCTTAGGTGGATGAGGAACCCTACCAGATCGGCGGAGAGGCTGAGATTCATTGGAAACTATTGAATCCTCCGGGTGTACCAAATCATCAGCTGCAGTTTGTATAGCTGGATCTCTTTCTATTTCTACCTCATGACCACTAATTTCTTCACAAGAAATTCCTTTCCCAAAGGTGGCATGCTGAGAAACAAAACACCTTTTATTCCTAAGTGTGGTAGAAGATATTCCCTTGCGAATGCTTGGGATATCCAACAAACTTCCACAGAACCGACCTTGCCTCGATCTTGTCCGGATTTTGCTTTTAGACATAGGCCGGACAACCCCAAATCATAACAACCTTAAGTTATGGGCTCTTCCCATACTATATCACATAAGGAATGGTAGGCGCCTGATTTGGTTAGAACCCTATTCAATAGGTATGCAGCTTCACAAGTGCAAAATCCCGAAAAGGAAATAGGTAACTCAGTAGAACAAATCATAAAGCACACCATATCACATAGGGTGCAATTGCTCCACCCCGATACATCAACATGCTGTGGTGTATACGGTGGAGTAATGCTGAAAGAGAATCTCATTCTCCTTTAGAATAGTCCAGAAATTCCGTGCTCAAGTATTCTCCTCCCTAATCACATCATAGGACATAATACTTATACCCGTTTTTGGTTCTCTACTTCTAACTTATATTCTTTGAATATCTCAAAAGGTTCATATTTGTGTTTCAACAGGAACACGTGTGCAAATCTTAAGAGATCATCAGTGAATGTAATGAAGTACAAAGAACCGGTCCTGGCATGTGTAGACAGGGGACCTACATATATTTTCATGTATCAATCCCAAGAGTTCAATAATCCTTTCTCGGTTTCCAATAAACGGAGCTATGATCATCTTATCTTTGTGACATGACCGACATGTTTCACAAGATGTAAATTCAAACTTATTTAAATATGCATCTAAATGTAACTTAGCTAGTCGGGTCATATTGATATGACTTAGTCTACAATGCCTCAAGATGGATTCTTTCATTTCTTAATTCTTCCTCTTATGTGTGTTCTGTACTTTAAGAACTGTGGTTTGATTTAGAACGTATATGCTTTTTGATAACGTGCATGAACCGATCAATTCTTGATATTGGAAATGTTCAAAACATTATCCAACAATACAAAATTATATCCTTCTTTATCTTAATAAAGAGACTGATATGATGTTGTATATCAGGTTCGGTATCGAATAACATTCGTTCAGAATCAATGTATTTGGTAATACAGGGTTATAACTGCCTACAAACTTGGCTGCAATACTGGCATCGTTTCCAACTCTTGAAACTTTTCACCCGTTCTCAGTTCTCTACCTATCTGTAGCCCATGTAACAAATTATATATGTGGGATCCTGATCCGGTATCTCATACCCAAGATGTAAAGGATACTGAGAAACAGTTCTCTGTAATGAACATACCCAAAGAAGATGCATCATCATGTACTTTCTTCATTTGGGCGACACGTGAATCCTGGTAATCCCTTATTTCTTGCTCGGTCTTATAACAATTAGAAGTTGGAGCGGGACCAACGTTCCCTTAGCTCAGTATAACAAGCGGGGTCGGTCAATACATCCGTATTATTATCTTGATTAAGGCTTGACATGGTCACTACCTGGAGAGAAAGAAAAGAAAACACTCAGCGAATGCTCTTGCAAGATTAGATTGGTTATTAATTTATCTAATCAGGATGGCTCCTACTGTTTTAGTCAAATCTTCCTTCAAACCCTAAAAGAAAAGACTAGCCGGGATTAATTACACCGTAAAAGTTCGCCAATCTTTCAGCCAGGCCAGTGGCGTTTCTTTGAGGGAGGTTCCCCGTGCTTTTGCATGCACCTAATTAAAATAAATCTCATTTTCCCAAAGGCGTAACCCCGTTGACACCTTTCTAGACACCTACTTGATCGGCTAATTGTAATGTGTAAAACTCTCCCAAGAGTAACTCTTACTCTCAGTGGGTATCGAGATCCAACTATCTCATAGAAGGTATGCAATCTCATTGCAAATTTCAACACTTGAAATTCCCGATAATATTCTGCCCCGAGCGATCTGTGACCTTGACAAGGTCAACAAACCATAGACTGCAAGTCAAGTTCAACCTGTCATTTCCTGATTGAATTAAACCCACCCGCACGACCCTTGACATGGTCAACAAAGTCTCATGACTATCCTAATCCAATCGCATCATATGCTTATGCAGATAAGCAGTAATCAGCTACCACACACTACGCCTTGACAAGGTCAACAAACGCAGCACGAATACTAAATATTACTTACCCGAAATGACGGAGGTCTACGACAGGTTTTCAAGAAAACCCTTTGCGTAATGAACTTGATATCGTTGTAGAATCAAATGATTTAAAATGGAGTGTTTTTTAGGCTATTATTAGTTTTGCTAAAGAGGTCACTTCCGGTGAAGGGATCGTGGGCTCTTTCCTCATCGAATGAGGTGCAGGATATTTCACAAATTCCACAATGCAAAGCAAAAAACTATCGAACCAATGAAAAGACAAAACCAAGGGTTGTAGCATCTGCCAGTTATTGCTAAAGAGGTCACTCCTGGTGAAGGGATCTCGGCTCTTTCCTTATCGACTAAGGTGCTGGATGTTCTACAAGGAACACGCTATGCAAAGCAACAACTAGAGCTACCTGTTTTTGAAAATTCGATTCCATAACATCTTTAGATTTATTTTATTTCGTTAATCTCATTAATGAAGTCCTATTTTTATGATGCTTCACAAGTATCACGTTTGAAACGAAATCAACAATATACAATATATATTTCATATATATAATATAAATATTCATCTCAGGCAGTAATATGATCTCATCACAGAACATTGCAGCAGAAGAACATATATGAAATATTTGATATACTAAGATTTCCGTGTTGTTGGGTCCCGGCAGCGCCCCGGCCATCGAAACGCGGCAAAAATGCGGAACAAAAATTTATCAAACCGGCGCTACCGCTACGCGATATACGGATCGACCTTAAACCCTAAACTAGCCAGCTAACTAAGAGTTAGAATCTTTATACCGAGATGATCTGAGTCTTTCGGTCTTCATTCCAAGCTCCTAGCGATCCTTTTATGATGTTTGGTTGCCGGTCTTCCTCCATCTCCGATGATGCACCCGAGGGAAACGACGCAAGCTCCAAACTCGACAAACGAGGTAACCGACGCTCCAAAATCGCTAGTGATGGAGAGTGGGGGTGTATGAAAGTTTCACTATATTATTCTTTCATTTCATGTGCTCAAGAGAGCATCCATAGAAGATGAGTGGAGTAAGGGAAAACAATGGCATGAACTAGAAATGGCTAAGTCCTTTTGTGAACATAAGAGTGAGAGAGTGAGGAGGCTAGTGTAATGAATCATGTAATCACCAAAATGAAATGAACCCCCCCAATAATATTGGCCCACCCTCTCTTTCCCATTTTCCAAAACAAAAAATATCATTTCCAAAGTCAAAAAACAATAAACAAATGCACCATACATTAACCCATGCCATGTCATTGTTCATGCCACCTCACACCCTCCACCTCATTATAAAACAAAATGAATTTCCTACAAAGAAAAATCAATAATGAGGTGGCAAATCATCTAGAAGATATTCCGTATAAAATACGGAATACTTCCCGGTACATGTATCGAAATACATTTACGCGTATTCGTACCAAAATACGAATAGTCGAGAGAGAAAACGAATAGTGAACAATAATACTAGAATACGTATATACAAATACATATATAAATTATTAAATCAAAAATCCAATTTAATAATCCGGTTTAGTCCTAAGCCGTTAATATTATCAACCGTCCGATCAAAGTCTGCACAGCAAGTGCGCATATTTAATCGGACACCTGTACGTATCAACATACGTCATGTACGCCATGTCGCCTGAACCGTGAAAACCCTCTGTGTGGGACTCTAAAGACTCGTCAATACGCTGGCAGTGGGTTTAACCACAAGCACGTCAACGGCACTAGCTGTACGTAACGGCTACCCAGGTATTGAAGAAAAGGGAGGCCGACGAGCAAACTCATGCAGAACCCCTACTGAGCCTGACAGTGACAATATCCATACAGTCCGGTCTATTCGTCTAAGAGTATCGCATATCGAGTCTAGGGGGTGGATAAAGTCAGACCCACAACAACGCGATATTTAGTGTCGGTATGAAACCCATCACCACATGAGAAACTATCGATCCTGGATCGGTAATTCTCATCCACCGAGGCCACGGATTTATGGTGATGGCCATCCGTACACAACGCGACATCAACCCCTAATACTGGGAGAGACGAATCCCCGACGATCCGATCACTGCCTCCATGTGGCTCGGGACTATACCCAACTAAAACCTGTTTGCATGGCTCCTTTGAGCCGTGGTAGGGTAGTAATCAAAGCACAGTGGGAACTCACACGAGACAAATGACGATCTCAGGTCGACAGACTAACCTGTACACAAGTCACCTGGGAACTGCTATCTGACAATAGGTATAATACCAACTAGCTGGTTCCCGGCGAGTCCGTCCAGTGTACTCATAACCCAATGAGCACCTGTATACTATCTTAGGTGAACAAACTAACACCAATGGCTTGTGAGACCTGGCCACCGCCCCTTGTCGGGGTTTCGATCAGTATACACTATTCTACACTGGAGTATCGATGCCGGGACTCGATACACCCACGACTAGGGAATTTAAGGATGTGCTTATAGACCCCCAGCTCCCACGTATGTGATCGCCATCACAATGCTGGCAGTCAAGCAAGAATCATATGGGCTCTATCAACATGTATATGATGATAAAGACAAACCAGATAGCATACTATCATCTTGAGTAAGACTGTTTCATCAGTATAGGACTGTTCATATCGTAATATTGCATTATTATATTCCCCATTCTTATGCATTTTACAAATAAACAGGTACTTTTGACCCATGTCTGCTACATAGTACAGGTTACAGGTTTTCGGAACGAAAACAGTGAAAAAGATAAAAGACGATGCAAAAGTGAGACTACGACCAACAACTAGAAGGATCTTGATCAAGCCTACACGAAGATTAGTTCACAAAGTACAAGGCAGCGCAAGGTTCAAGTCTTCGTCAAGAAGCAACGGTAAAAGTCCACTACAATTATTCAATGGAAGATCTGGAAGAAACCTAGAAGCCAATCTGAAGCACCAATCAAAGAATTAGGAAGAAAAAGAGAAGAAGAAGCAGCACACCAAATTTCAGCCAACAGCTCTCCTATTTGGCCGCGGAACCGCGGCCAAACCAGGGCTGCGGCCGCGGTTCCGCGGTCGTGTTAAGCACGTAGTTGGTAAAAATTTTACCATAATTCATGGTGGCGCTGACTAGTTTTCCTAGGGGTATTTTTGTAAAAGCAGTCATGCGGCAATTGTAAACCTAGGGTTTTCTATGTCCTATAAATAGAAGCATAAATCCTTGTATTATGCTATGCCTCCTTTCATTAATAGAATTCAGAATTCTTTTTGGAGAGCATCAATTTGTAAGTTCTTAATTTATTTTCTGTCCTAGGTAATTTCTATTCTTGCCCTACTTTAGATTTAATTTCTTGCCTTAGTTAGATAGTTAGATCTTTTATTCTCTGCCCTAGATAAATGTTTTTCAATTCCCTAATGAGCGAGTAGTCTCCTCGCTTGTTAGGGTTAGCTTTGGGGAAGGTTTGAGAGATGAAGATCTCTCACCCCTTTCTTGCCCATCACATATAATTAAGAGGACTCCATGCATACATGCACACCCCGCTCCCTACGGCACCCTATCTCTCCAGGTAGCGGTGATACCGTAGTATAAAGGCCTGGTTGAGCGTGTTTTCTATAGAGTTTCGGGTAAGGATTGATAAAGGAAGGACAAGAACTTAGAGGAAGAAACATCTTTCCAAATGGTTCTAATCCCCTCTATTAATAATTACCTTAACTCCGAATAGATCTTAATATGGGTATAGAAAGCGGTGAGATTTATTGACTTTCCAAACATAACCTAAACCTAACCCTAGCAAGATTTAGATCTAGATTAATTTAGGTTTTAGATTTAATCAATCAATCCGTTCACACAGTTCGGAATTAACTCGTAAGAACAATTGGGAAATTCACAACATCCCTGTGGACCGACCCGTACTCACCGGCTAGCTGCAAAGCGATGCCGTTCTTGATTGCGGTTATTCTACAAACATTTTTTCACACAAATCAAATGGCGCCGTTGCCGGGGATGGCGTGTTATTTTCTTTTTGCAATTTTGGGTTAATATAAAGGTTAAAAAAATCATAAAAACAGAAAAATCAAAAAATATAAAAATTTATCATTTTTATTTTTGTCAAGGGTATTTTTTTTAATCTTTGGAGGATCGACAGATCTGGAAAAATCCAGAGTGCGAAACTGAAAACAGGAAATCAGAACATAAGGGGACATAAAAAACAGAACAGCAGAATTTTTCCAGAGACATGAACCCTCCACCGCACCGCCTTTCCGCCGCCGAAACCTGCCTCAGACCGTGGATCCGCCGTTCCTTAGTGCCGTCAGCCCGCGAAAATTGCACTGTTTGTTTCCTCTTTCTCCCTTCTGCAAATCCCCATATATCTTTTGCCAAATCTTCTCCAGGATTCTTTGCGCTTAAAAAATCTTCACCCTTCCAATAATTGATTTTCTGCAGGATTCTTTGCGCCGCGCTTAAAAGAAAACTGATTGCAAGTGATTTACTGTTTTGTATATCTTTAATCGGACTTTAAGGGGCTTGAGACGAATTCATATTGGGTGGGGATTTCATCACCCTTCGCAGGACCCCAGAAATCACATAAGGCATTTGCATTGACCATATTTAATTAAAAAAAATTAGACTCAGCCCTAAGGACGTCGCGCTCAATAGGACATAAGACTAGTTATAGGCATCGGCCGTTAATCCTAACCTGACTTCGCAGTGTCTAGGCAAGTGTGTCTAAGGCGAGTGGTTACTTAATTAGGGCCACTACTTATAGTGGAGAGCCTCCCACTCACCTGGCACTTACCTGGCCGCAATTGGCGGTGAAGAGGCGGTTTGAGCTCCTATTTCTAGTCCTTTGGAACAGTTAGCTAACTTAGGTTACCCTAGATCTAAGCCTGATTATGCATTTGTGGCTGATATCATTTGTGTTTAAGCCCTTTATTGAAAATCTTTTTTGCAAAAAGTTCCAAATCAAGAGAAAAAGGAAAAAGGAATTTTTTTTTACAAAAACTTGCAAATTTTGTCGCTAAGAACTCCTTGCACCAACCACCTTCTTTCTCTTCTCCTTCTTATATCATGGGTACCCCACCTCATAAATCTTTTGCTGAACTTTGGTATCCTGAACCTAACTTTGCTTCGTACGTGAATTGTTTCGGTCGATTTAAGGACGATCCCTCTATGCCCAAAATTTCTTTGAAAGATCAAATAGAATCGTCTAGGAGAAACAGTTCGACTTTGCAATCCACTTTGTATCAACCGTGTCAACCTTCACCACCTTCGTACGTTGATACCACTTTTTCGAGTCCTGTTTTAACTCCTGAACCGATGTCTATTGCTGAGCATATTGCACAACCTCGTAGCCGATCTTTAACTTCTCTCCACACATCCAGTTACAGGGATCAATAAGTCTATACACCTTTTTATACAAATGTTGATCCTACTCCTGTCCAACCATCCAATTCCTACCAGTCCTACCCGACTTTCCCACCTTCACTAGACATTGCTTCTACACAGCCATTTAGGAGTTTCACGTATCCAAACAATTTCGAATCTCTTACCGAAACCCCTTCACAACCCATGTCTCGTTTGGAACAGTCGTTGGAAGCCTATATTTTAGCCACAAACAAAATGATGAGGAATGTGGATGCGTCCATGGCCGCCCTTATGCAACCTAGTGAACCGGTAGCTAGTTTCCAACTAGCTCCAAAAATTCCAATGTATAAGGAAGCTGTTGGACAGAGTGAGAATTTGAGACGAGAGAGCGAGTTCTACACCTTTCCAAATCAAACCTACCAATACCCAATTGAAGCCCACAACTTCGGTTTTCCATCGATTGTCCCGAATGATTCACAAGTTGAAAATAAAATATCTAACGAGTTGTGTGACTTTGTAGTGCTTGATTTGCCAGATTGTGAAGAATCCCTTTCGTGTGAAACCATACCTAATCCTTTTGACCTTTACACCTCCAATCTAGAACCTAAATTGATAAATATCCATGCTTTTGATGAGGTATCAGAAAAAATTGATTTTCACTTGATTGAGGATATAGACGCCGGGAATATTTCGGATGATGAACCCGTCAATTTGATTGAAATTTTATGTCCAATTCATCATCCCGAGTAATTAAATGTTTCTCCCGAACTTCATATGCGTCTTGATTTCGATGATAATGGCATGGATGAGCTAAATTTTGAGGACAATATTAAGGAAATTATTGAGGATGAACCAGTATTGTCGAATGAGTCGGATTTCACAATTCATCAAGTCCTTTCCACTGACTGTGTACACCCTCCTGAATCTTTAACTGATACCATTCCACACTCACTTCCCTCCGTCCTCGTTCCGACCGTACAAGAGACCGTTACGCTTTCCTCTCCAATACCAAGTTCGATGTACCCATGTTTGCTCACGAATCTTGAGGGATTTAATTTCATTTTTCCGCGGGTTGATAGATTAGCACAATCGCCTTTTCCACATCGGTCATTATAAATTGTGCTAATTTATACACTCCATCCCCACCCTCAAATTCGTGTTCCCACTTTCTTTGGTTCTTCTAATCATCCTTTAATGATACCGAGTGTTGATGAATCACAATCCGATATTTTGGGTTCGATAATTATCAATTGGACCTTCGATAAAAGTTTCGAAGATATTTTCACCGTCGAACTCGCATTCTTAAACGATACGAATTTTATGATTAATCAACCTCCACTCGAAGAAGTAGAACCCACACCATTTCTTTTTCCCCTCCACCATTCTCCTCCACCGAGACCGTATACCGTTTCTATCTCCACACGGTCTCGTATGCTTCTCATTTCTTTTTATTATACTCCATTCTTTCACCAACCCCACCATTATCACGATAGAAGTTTTGAATGGTTGGTGCTAACTTTTGGTCTGTGTAAGGCCTTATATAGTTTGATTTTTCTTCTCTCTAACTCTGAACTTTAACGCTTAAACAGTGGAAACACTGTTTCACTTAAGTTTGGGGGGAACCTTGTTGTATATATATATTTTGTTTTTATTTAACAATAAAAATATAAAAAATAATAAAATATAAAAAATAAAAAATAAAAATTTATAAATAAATAACAGGGGACTGCCGGCCATTTTGACCCTCTTGGTGTACCATGACAGTGAGGACACTGTCAACTTTATGTTTGGGGGTATGCTCGGTAAGCCTTCTTCCTTCGCATTCATGTGTATATTTTTGCATTTGCATACTTATTTTAAAACCCATAAAAATTGAAAAAAATTCAAAAATTATAAAAATTGATGTATTCTATTTTGGCCATATTTGACTTGAGTTTGACAAAAAGTTTAACTAGCTAGGAACAACTAGATCCTAGACTTAGTAAATTAAAAACCCTAAAAATAACCTTTCTTAAACTTTAATGGTAGAAAGTATATGTCTTTGTAGTTTATTTAGAAATAGGAAAATTTCGAGTTGATTTCTTGGGCTAAGTTAAAATAAGGGAAAAGTATTGATATTTTTATTAAAGTATAATTTCGAAAAATAATTCCTAGCTTAAGTCTAACTTCTGAAAATGTATACCCTACAAATTGCACAAACACGAACCTTGAAACTTGGAATAGTAGGAGAGACCTTGAAATGCTCTTGTCTAAAGTCCTTAGTACGATGAAAAAATAAAAAATAAAGAGATTATAAAAAAAATGAACACTGGTTTTTGTGATTACGTAAGGCTGAAAAATAGAAAATATATTAGCGAGGGTGCTTCATCACCTGGTGCCTTAGACCGACTGGTTTAGGAGTCACTGCTAAAAGCCTTAGGTGTTAAAAGACTAGGAATTACGCTTTAATGTGCAAACACATCTTGTAATCGGTTGTTGGTACCTTAAGAAGTATTAACGGTCCCATGAAGGATGTGTGAGCAAAAACTCGTTAAAGATTCACCAATTAAGAAGTGCTTTGGACTACGGACAAGAGTATGATTGCTTGATTTGAATTTCCAAGTGTAGGGGTGATATATACACACACGTAGGGGTATGTGATTGGGATTTAGATAAGAGAAAGGAATGAAGAATAAGACTTATATCTTTAATAGAGATGATAAAAATTCCTAAGTTGAGATGGAACCCTAGAAGGAAAACTTAAGAAATGCCGAATGCTAAGTAAGTCTACAGAACATATATAATTTTAAGTTAAATAATAAGGAAGCATGAAGAATATGGGTGGATAATTTACGAGTCGAAGATAATAGAATTCCTTATTAGAAAACCTAATTGGAGAATAAAAGTCGATAAGCCAAATTGATAGAATTTTGTGAGTAGTATCCGCGGAAAACCCTCAGGAGACAACACTCCTCCTACTAGGGACACCTAGAGGTTTAACGGCTTGTTGCACGAGCTCAGTGCAATCGCGATTCCCTGCGAAAGTGAAGTTAGGTTTTTGTCGAGAATAAAACTAGATTTGCTCGAGGACGAGCAAAAGATAAGTTTGGGGGTATTTGTTCATATCATAATATTGCATTATTATATTCCCCATTCTTATGCATTTTACAAATAAACAGGTACTTTTGACCCATGTCTGCTACATAGTACAGCTTACAGGTTCTCGGAAAGAAAACAGTGAAAAAGATAAAAGACGATGCAAAAGTGAGACTACGACCAACAACTAGAAGGATCTTGATCAAGCCTACACGAAGATCAGTTCACAAAGTACAAGGAAGCGCAAGTTTCAAGTCTTCGTCATGAAGCAACGGTAAAAGTCCACTACAATTATTCACTGGGAGATCTGGATGAAACTTAGAAGCCAATCTGAATAACCAATCAAAGAATTAGGAAGAAAAATAGAAGAAGAAGAAGCACACCAAATTTCAGCCAACAGCTCTCCTATTCGGCCGCGGTTTCGCGGCCGAACCAGGGTTTCGGCCGCGGTTTCGCGGCCGTGTTATGCATGTATTTGGTAAAAATTTTACCATAATTCATGGCGGCGCTGACTAGTCTTCCTAGGGGTATTTTTGTAAAAGCAGACATGCAGCAATTGTAAACCTAGGGTTTTCTATGTCCTATAAATAGAAGCCCAAATCCTTGTATCAGGCTATGCCTCCTTTCATTAATAAAATTCAGAATTCTTTTTGGAGAGCATCAATTTTTAAGTTCTTAATTTATTTTCCGCCCTAGGTAATTTCGATTCTTGCCCTACTTTAGATTTAATTCCTTGCCCTAGTTAGATACTTAGATCTTTTATTCTCTGCACTAGTTAAATGTTTTTCAATTCCCTAATGAGCGAGTAGTTTTCTCGCTTGTTAGGGTTACCTTTGGGGAAGGTTCGAAAGATGAAGATCTCTCACCTCTTTCTTGCCCATCACATATAATTAATAGGACTCCATGCATACATGCACACACTGCTCCCTACGGCACCCTATCACTCGAGGTAGTGGTGATACCGTAGTATAAAGGCCCGGTTGAGTATGTTTTCCATAAAGGTTAGGTTAAGGATTGATAAAGGAAGGACAAGAACCAAGAGGAAGAAACATCTTTCCAAATGATTTTAATCCCCTCTATTAATAATTACCATAACTCCTAATAGATCTTAATATGGGTATAGAAAACGGTGAGATTTATTGACTTTCCAAACTTAACCTAAACCTAACCCTAGCAAGATTTAGATCTAAATTAATCTAATTTTTAGATTTACTCAATCAATCCGTTCACACCGCCCGGAATTAACTCGTAAGAACAATTAGGAAATTCACATCCCTGTAGACCGACCCGTACTCACCGGCTAGCTGCAAAGCGACGCCGTTCTTGATTGCGGTTACAATATTTTTTAAGACAAATCAAGGTCCTGCCTCAATCATCATAATCACAAGTCCACGACTATGATAATTGCCTTGAGGGCACTAAAGACAACAATCTCCCACTTGCATTTAAGGCCAATTATTACGATGTCGCATACTCACAGCCCGTGTGATACCGAACACCCAACTTCTCTACTAATCAGTTTCGCAATGCCCGTTTGCGAAAATGATTGCGTTCGAGAAATAGCCTCAGTGAGTGGATCCGCTCCATTGATTCTTTCTGTATCTCTCTTAATCTCAATTTCGCGGATAAAACTATCTCCCGAAATGAGCAATACTTGTCTTAGAATTTGCTCGGATATCTGATAGGACCCAGTTCACAAATGAACTCCAAATCCAGCAAACTACTTAGACTGCATCGTTCACTGAATTTAATCAGTATCCTGCGCTACGCCTTTCCTCAGTATTCGCTTGGACTACCTGTCCAACAAACAGTCCCTAAAAAGAGGGAAAACTATAACTCTGACAGTCACTCTGTCATCCATGTCACCTTGGAAGCCTGATATGGTAACCGTCTTCTGAAGGAGGCTGCCGTTACCATATCCATAGAATATCCATTCATGTTCATAAACTGCTTCCCAATGTTTCTCCAGGATTGGATTAATATATCTGCTTATTGCATATAGTGCAAAAGCAATATATGGTGTGGTACTTGACATTTCATGATTAACTCAATTGCCTAAGCAAGTGATATGCTAATCATGCAGATCCCTCTCCCCTTTAGTCTGTAATACACCTTTAGAGAAGGTGACTCCATCACCTGCAGGTACACCACCATGCCAGGAGTCGTCCATTTAATGTCAAAGTACCCAGATTAGGATACTTCCCAAATCTAGATCTAAAACCATAGATCTAGTAACCAGAAAACCTGATATTATATCCATATTCTCTGTAGAGAAACAACTTTGTGACAACTACAATATAACCGATCATAGTATAGGAATGTCCCTTCCTCTGAAGTGCATGTTATCCCAAAATCTGGACATCACTCTATACTACCTTCTTACCAGATCCATCTCCTATTCTGATGAGGTCAAAGCCTATGACTGTCACATCAAAATTAGGTGATCTATTTCCGCTATACCTGCTTTAGTCTATAAATAGACATAAGCTACTTGCCCACTATGCTTCCACCGCTCCCACTGACTACAACAATTCTCTGGCTGAGTCATATACACGTGCACTTCTAAAGCTAGTTTCGAACGACGCTATACTCATCCTCCTGCCGGGTCTTATAGTCCAGAACAGCAACAATGGCACGTCTGGCTAAACAAGAACCTCCCTGTCACCGTCTTTGAGAAGACCGAAGTACCTCTCAGGTGACTGAGGTTACTCACCAAATCTGCGGAGTGGCTAATGGAACATCAAATCCAATTGAATTCTTAGGTTCTATTAAATTTCCAGTAATCGTTTGTGGTTCTGGAATAACTTCCAGTTCCACCATGTTCCCACTTCTGTTTTCTGAAAAAATCCATTTTATTAAAACTTTGGCGAGTCAAGAATAATATAAATATTGATCTTCCTGATGGTAGAAAGTTAACCTTCGTCAAAGCACGGGATAACCCACAAACAGCCATTACTGAAACGTGCCTTGAGTTTATCCGGATTCTGCTTTTAAGCATCAGCCGGACAACTTTCTATACATCAACATCGTTAAGATATAAATCGATTCTATATATATCCGATATAGAAACAAAAGCACTAATTTAATTGGAACCAGATTCAAAACCATGCATCTGTCACCAGTGCATATCAACCAAATGGAAAGAGGACAATCGGCATTACTCATCTAGGAGTGCATCCATTTATGAGTAACCCGAAAGATAAGCAAGTTCTCAAAACCATTACTATTAACTGAATACCAAACACAAGTATCTACATCTTCGACTTCCTCGAAAAATCCTGATACTTACAACAAATGGTTCTCTACTTTATTCTTATACCTATAACTTCTCAATATCTGGACTTTGAATTTCAACGAAATACTTGTCCAGAACTGGAAAAGTCATAAGTAAACAGAATATAGTACGAGTACCAATCCAATTGTCCTAACAGACACTGGACAACGTACAATACTTTGTATAAGTCCCCTGAGTTCAATAACTCAAACACTGTGCGTCGTAGGTTGAAAAACTGTACTATGGTTAAGAAGAATTACACCGCTGTTGAATGCACCTTACCTAATCACCAACTGATATAGGTAAATGTCACAGACATAATAACAAAAAGTTATATCTCACTTTATAAAATAAACGTACAGATATATCAGTTTGAAATTGGTGCATAACAACGGATATTCAAAACCAAATATTTGCCATCCAGCAAAAATCCAGATGATTTTCTCAAATATCGCCAATTACAACGAATTCCGATATAATGAGGATCTAATCACCTAATTCCCAATATCTTATTCCCACTCACCATCTATAATATCATACAGATGTGAGAAACTGATTTGGTAAATACATACCCTGGAGTTAGATTCTAATTGGGAAAACAGTTTTCAATTAATATCGCACAGTAAAAATGAAACATGAAATGTTTCATAAGGGCTAACTGGTATTCCTAACGCCTCTTCCATTATCCTGAATCATGACAGTAACCATATACTTACCTGCCCTCTGTGCAACCTTCTGTACACCCCTTTACGCTAATTGGTTTTCTTTATTCCCTACATTTCGGCACCAGCCTAAGGTTTGGAAGAAGACTATCCAATAAGTATAATAGGTGTACTCTCCTAATCCTAGGAGCCCTGCAACCTGAGTGAAGGTAAAGAGAAAAGACAACCGAATAATCCTATTCAATCTCTCCAGAACCAGAATCCATCCTCAAAAAATTTCCTTCGAGTTCGTATGTAACTATACGAAGGATTTATCAAATGAAAGTTGATATACGTAGTGATACGGAGTGTCCTAGAGAAATGCAAAATGGATGTAGGAGTGGCAAGGTTATACATGGTCTTTGTCGTGAATGATGGTGATCGCAATTTTCTTTGCCATTATTCTAATCGCTTTATATGTCTTTGCTTATTACCTTCTGTACACCACAGTTAAGCTTCTTGGTTTTCTTCCTTCCCTACCGTTCGGTACCTGCCTATGGTTAGGAGGAAGTCTATCCAATAAGCTCAATACGTGTACCCTCTCCTAATCCTAGGAGCCCCCACTGCCTGAGAGAAGATAAAGAGAAAAGACAACCGAATAATCCTATTCAATCTCTCCAGAACCATAATCCATCCTCGAAAAAGTTCCTTCGAGTTCGTATATAACCATACGATGGATTTATCCAATGGAAATGGACGTTCGTAGTGATACGATGTGTTCTGGAGAAATGCAAAGGTGATATAGAAGTGGCAATAATGTATGCGACACCGTGACATTCCAAAAGCCAAAGTGTTTTAAGAAGGTTTGGTCAACTTGGTTTCATTAATTTTAGTCAAAGGTCGGGTCATAGTCGCAGTCAGAGAGAGAGAAGAAACACTCAGCGCGCACTCTATCCTAGATCAGAATGGTTAATCATTTTATCTAATCTGGATGGCTCCCACTATTTCCTCGAATTCTACTCCAAACCTAAAAGTAGAATTAGTCGGAATCACCCGAGGAGTAATCCTACTCATCAGTGGGAATCGGGATCCAACTATCATCGCATGATAACTTGATGGAAGCCACTCAAGTCACCACACTCCAGAAGGTATGCGCAAGCTTGGCAAGTTTCCTGTATGTTTGAAACTTCCGATGTGATTTTTACCCCAAGCGGTTTATAACCTTGACTAGGTCAACAAACCATAAACCGCTAGTCAAGTTCAACCCGTCATTATCCTGGATTGCATTAAACCCATCCGCACATGCCCTTGACTAGGTCAACAAGGCCGCACGACTCTCCTAACCAATCGCATTTAAAATGCCACAAACAAGCACCACTTAGCTACCAAACACTACGTCTTGACTAGGTCAACAAACACAGCATGAATACTAAATAATACTCATAAGAAATGATGGAGGGCTACGGCTGGTTTTTGGTGAAAAACCTATAACATAATGAACTTGATATCGTTGAAGGAATCCAAGTGGTTTTATTAATATATAGTTGCGAAAATTTTTACTAAAGAGGTCACTCCCGAAGAAGGGATCTCGGCTCTTTCCTCGTCGAATGGGGTGCAGGATATCCCAAACTGAATACCACGATGCAAAGCAAAAGTAATCGACTATATTGAAGTTATTACGTTGACGCAAACTTTTACTCAAGGGGTCACTCCCGATGAAGGGATCTCGGCTCTTGCCTCTTCGAATGAGGTGTAGGATATTCCAAACTGAATACCACGATGCAAAGGAAAAGTATACGTCTGTAATGTCAGTTTTTAAAAAAAACTTGGTTCCAACAGCATCATATATAGGTTTGTTTTATCTTTGCATTGATAAGAATCTATGCAGTCCCATTAATTAATCACACCAGAAAAGAACGAAAATAAAATGTACGTATATACCATCAGCATTCGCCACTGGGTCCCGTCATCACCCGTTAGGTTACTTAACTAACGACAGAGTGGGGACTTGGCTAGACCGGGTGCAAAACATATACAACATCTACTAGTATATATAAATATTTATAACAATCGTCCCAGGCATGATATAAAGAAATATCATAGAAACATGATAGAAGCAACACAGAATGGTGGATAATCTGGAGCCCCGAGTTTCACTTGAGCCGCAAGTGAGACCCGACGTTCCCTGTCATGTGGATAGCATGTGCAATGAAACCTAGACCCGTACGAGCGCGGCAAGTTACCCGCCAAAACCAGAAGTGAGGCAACCTCCTTCAGCAACGTGAATGGACCACCAAGTACTTCACGGAATCCGGTAACTTGAGCACCCCTCCTGGGTCAACCTATACCCCCTACGAGTGCGGCGAATAGCCCGCCAATTCTAGAGTAAGGTCCCCTCCGTTCTAACGCCATGAGATGCGGACCCGTTGCCCTCTAGAACCCGCCATTTCTGAACTTCAACATTCAAAGAAAAGAAGTTAAAATTTCAGAACTCCTTAATATATTGAGGAGTGCAAAGTGCACCATGCAGAAGGCAAGGGAAACACCCGCTATGTTTGTTAGCGGTGGTTCTTCTTCCAGGTCCAAGGCTAGGGCCAAAGGAAGGAAGAAGAAGGACGCTACTAAACCTAGAGGAGGTGTTAGTAAGGTGGGAGCGAAGGGAAAGAAAAAGATTGCGGTGCCAGTAGTGACCCAGCTTGAGTGCTTCCATTGTCATAGGAAAGGGCACTGGAAGAAAGACTTCAAGGCGTGGAACGCCAAGAACCAGGAACCGAAGCAAGCTGTGGCTTCGACTTCAGGAGTGTTTGTAATTGAGAATTGTCTGTCAATCAACTCTACTTCCTGGGTATTGGATACCGGATTAGGATCTCATATATGCAATTCATTGCAGACACTGAGAAACCATAGGGTGCTGAAGGAAGGTGATATGACCCTAAAGGTTGCTAACGGAGCTAGCGTGGGAGCTGTGTCCGTCGGGGATTATCACCTGAGATTGACAAGTGGACATATTTTGGTTTTACATAACTATTTTTGTATACCTAGCTTAACGTGTAATATCATATCAGTTTCCTTGTTATCAAATAAAGGTTATGATATCACGTTTGAAAGTGATGTTATTAACATCCACCTTAATCATAATTTGATTGGGTCTGGAACACTGGATAACGGTATATATATCTTAAACCAACTACAGATTTTCAATGTCCAGAACATACTAAAAAGAAAGTCTCCAGATAACAAAAAAGTTTTCTTATGGTATTGTAGACTAGGTCACATCAATAAGACAAGGTTAACTAAGTTACATAGAGAAAGATATTTGGACTCGTTCGAATATCAAACTTATGCCACTTGTGAATCATGTCTCAAAGGAAAGATGACAAAGATTCCATTCACTGGACATGGAGTAAGACCGAGCGAGCTCTTAGGACTCATACACAGCGATGTATGTGGTCCAATGTCTACATATACAAGAGGTGGTTTTTCCTATTTCATTACATTTACGGATGATTACTCTAGGTATGGATTCATTTATCTGATGAAACATAAATCCGAGGCTTTTGAGAAATTCCAGGAGTATAAGAATGAAATAGAAAACGAAACCGGCAAAAGTATCAAGACGCTAAGATCTGATCGAGGTGGTGAATACTTAAGTGCCGAGTTCCTAGGTTACCTAAAAGAGAAAGGAATTCTCTCTCAGCTTACTCCTCCATACACTCCACAGCATAACGGTGTATCGGAGAGACGGAATCGAACCCTATTAGATATGGTACGTTCCATGATGAGTAATGCTGAGTTACTGCGATCTTTCTGGGGTTATGCGCTAGAATCAACGGCATATCTTCTGAACAGGGTTCCTACCAAGACTGTGCCTACCACGCCATATCAGATGTGGAGTGGGAAGAAACCCTATCTTCAGTATCTGAGGATATGGGGATGTCCAGCTTTTGTTAAAATGCAGCATGTGGACAAGCTCGAGGCACGATTAGTACAGTGTAAGTTTGTGAGATATCCAAAGAACTCCAAGGGATATCTATTCTATTACGCAGAGGAACAAAAGGTTTTTGTTTCTCGTAATGCCCATTTTCTAGAACAACAGGTTTTAGAAAAAGATACAAGTGGGAGCGAAATAGAACTGGAACAAATTCCAGAACCACAAACTACTACTGAAAGTTTGGTAAAACCAGTAGTTCAAGAAGAACAGGACATTCCCGCACCCCTCCGCAGGAGTAGTAGGCCGTCTCATCCGCCTGAGAGATACTAAGGTTTTCTCATAGATGGGGATAGAGAGGATTGCATCATCGATGATGATGAACCAACTAGCTTCCAGCAGGCCATCCAGAGCGGCGACTTGGTACGATGGCTAGATGCAATGCGGACCGAGATGGCGTCCATGTACACCAACAAAGTATAAACTTCAGACTTTGCTCCAGATGGGGTAAAACCCATAGGATGCAAATTGATCTTCAAGAAAAAGATTGGTGTAGATGGACAGGTGGAAACCTATAAGGTAAGACTTGTTGCAAAGGGTTTTCGTCAAAGACCTGTTGCAAAGGGTTCTCGTCAAAGACCTGGTTTGGACTACGACGAAACTTTTTCTCCAGTGGCTATACTCAAATCCATTCGGGTCCTTCTAGCTATTGCTGCCTTCCATGATTATGAAATCTGGCAGATGGACATAAAGACGGCTTTTCTGAATGGTAATTAGAAAAGTGCGTCTATATGGATCAACCAGAAGGTTTCAATCAGAGTGGGAGCAGCGGGAAAGTATGCAAGTTGCTTAAGTCAATTTATGGACTAAAGCAGGTATCACGGAGTTGGAACATCTGTTTTGATGAAACGGTCAAAGAATATGACTTTATAAAAAATCCAGATGAACCATGTATATATAGTAACGTTGTAGCACGAACTGTCGTATTCCTCGTCTTGTATGTGGATGATATTCTATTAATAGGAAATGACATTCCTATGCTACAATCTGTCAAAGGATTCTTGTCACACAGGTTCTCCATGAAAGACCTGGGTGATGCCTCTTACATTCTGGGGATCCGGATCTGTCGTGATAAATCCAAGAGGTTGTTGGGACTTTCGCAGTCCAGGTATATAAACACTATACTGAAAAGATTCAGTATGGAAGATTCTAAGCACGGTAATCTACCAGATTGTCACGGAATCACCCTATCCAAAGAGATGTCTCCCAAGACTGATTTGGAAAGGGATCGCATGTCGATTATACACTACGCTTCTGCGGTAGGCTCTATAATGTATGCGATGTTGTGCACCAGACCAGATGTAGCTTACGCACTGAGTGTGGTAAGCCGGTATCAGTCAGACCCAGGGGAGAAGCACTGGATAGGATTAAAGAACATTCTCAAGTACCTGAGAAGGACTAAGGAGAAGTTAGTGGTTTACGGCGGAAAAGACCTCAAGATGGACGCCTTTGCTGATTTCGGTTTCCAGAGTGATAAGGACGATTCCAAGTCCATGTCAGGTTATGTCTTTACCCTCATTGGAGGGGCGGTGTGTTGGAAGAGTTCCAAGCAGGACACCGTTGCTGACTCGACGATGGAAGCGGAGTAAATTGCTGCTTGCGATGCCGTAAAAGAAGCGGTCTGGATGAAGAAGTTCCTAACAGAACTTCAGGTGGTTCCTACCATAGTTGATCCAATACCTCTGTATTGCGACAACAACGGAGCAATAGCTTTAGCGAAGAAACCAAGGTCCCATTAGAAGTCCAGACACATCTTATGGCGGTATCACCTGATCAGGGAGATCATAGAACGCCGGGAGATCGAGGTCCGCAGAGTTGCTACTGAAGAGAACATTGCTGATCCATTCACAAAGGCCCTACCTCAGATTCAGTTCGAAAGGCTACTCGAGATCATCGGTCTTCGATATGCCAGTACATGGCCCTAGTGAAAGTGGGAGATTGTTAGTGTATATGCCCTAGGGGCCATTATTGTATCATACTAGCTTGTATATTATTTAATGGAAGCTTGGGATATTCACAGTTATATAACAGTCTTGCTAAACATGGTAGTATGCTACTTGGTTTTATATATTTTAATATGTGAGTATACGTATTGATAGAGCCCTCAGGATCTTGCTTGACTACCAGCGTTGTGATGGCAGTCACACTAGTGGGGGCTGGGTAGTCTATAAGCACATCCTTTTCCAGGTCCTTAGTCGTAGGATTATCGAGACAGGGCATCGATACTCCGGAGTAGACTAGTGTGTACGCTTCTTATCCCAGTTGGGGAGATGGTCTGTCCCACAGCCATCAGTACGTCGTACTGGAGATAGTATACAGGTGCTCGTTAGGTTACGGGTACACCGGACAGGGCTCACAGGGAACTATTGGTTGGTATTATACCCGTCGTCAGTTAACAGTTCCCAGGTGACATGAGTACGGCATAGTCCGCAGACTTGACACTGCTACTTCGCCTCGAGTGTGTCCCACTGTTCTTAGATTGCTACCCTACCACGGCTCAAAGGAGTCGTGCAAACAGGTAGCAGTTGGGTGCAGTCCCGAGCACTTGGAGGCAGTGGCGGTTAGACAGGATTCGTCTCTCCCGGTATTGGGAGTTGATATCGAGCTGTGTCAGAGAGCCATTACGCAATGTCCCTGGCCAGGGCAAGAGAGATTTACTGGTAGGTTCCAGTAGTTTCTCATGGTGTAATGGGCTTCACTCCGACACGACTTATACCGCTATTAGGGGACTGACGCTTGCCGCCCCGCTAGGCCCGATATGCGATAGTCCAAGACAAACAGACCGGACTGTACGGAGATTGTCACATCAGGCTCAGTAGGAGTTCGGATGGGTTTCTTCACCGGCCTTCTTATCGACATCTACCTGGGGACCGTTACGTACAGCTAGTGCCGCTTGCGGTCTGTGGTTAAACCCACTGCCAGTGTAGTAGTGGAGCCTTTAGAGTCCCACACAGAGAGTTCCCCTGCTCCAGGCGAAACGATATAGAGGTCGTATGCTTTTACGACAAGGGTTCGGACACATACGTGTGTTTACGCACGTACGACATTCGGACAGTTTTTACTAGCCGGCTTTGGTTTAAGCCAGATTCTAGTATCAGGTTATTGGACATATACAGTCTAAAGTTTTTTCGTGTTTTCACGGATAGGAGGGGCGTTCTCGTAATTTCGCGAGAAGTTTCTACAAGGATGATGACTTGGGGGTTTAGGTGGCATTTGCATTTATTGTTTTAATGACTTATTTGTGTGATTCATCCATGGAGTTAATGCTTCATTAATTGTTCTAATGACTCATGAGATGAATCACTCATATGAATAAATGAAGCATGGTTGTTAAATCATTTATTTATTTATTTGATAAAAGATAATTCTTCATATATATTCAAATGAGAACATTATCTCTTCTCATTCTCATGCTCACCTTCTCTCTCCTCAAGCACTCTCTCTTCAAACCCTAATCCTCCCCTCTCATGTGTTGAGATCAAGGATTAGATAGACTAATTAATCCATAACCCCACTCTATATCACCTAGTACCTTTGATTAGCAACTAAAGAAACCTAGTTACCTCAAGTTTAGAGGTGAAGCTTGGAATAGAAGCTCTCGGGTTGATCGTCTATTACATAGAGGAGGCCGAGGAGGAGGTGGATAACGTAAAGAAGAAGAACTAGGTTCACTAGGTATAATCTCTTTTCATAGTAGTTAAGAACTCCTATGCTTGTGTTAGTTATAGTTTAGCAAAGATTCTTCGGTTAGTCGATGTTTACTCGAAGAACAAGATCGTTTTTCATATTTCTGCCTTCCCGCAACTCGTGGGGTGTTGTATATCAACTTACAGTGGTATCAGAGCCTTGCTAAACAATAATTAACTCATTAGCAAAGTCGTAAGAATTTCGAATGCAAAACGAACCGGAAAAAACATCAAAATCACATAGTTTCCGTCGTTTTTAAAATAGGCCCTAAAAATTTTTCAGGGACCTCTAAAATAACAAGAAAGGAATTATAAGGTTACTGGAGAAAAATGGGTTCATGAATCGGCCAAACAGCCACGGAACCGCGGCCAATCCCACCGATCCGCCGCGGATCTGCGGCCGAGTTGAAGCCGATTCAACCCAGTTTGCTCCAGTAACTCTTCTGTGATATTTTTCTGTATTCTGGAATGTTTATTTTTCTGCTCAAGTCTCAGGTGAACAGAGAAGTTTTGGAGTAGAATCTAAAGTGTTTGCTCGATCGAAATTTTACGATGTTTGCTAATTTGATTATAACTGTGATTATATAATGTGTTCGTAAACCTCCCCTAACTGCTAGTATGTCGGTTGGCAGGGGGATGCACATTTCTGTAATGGATTTTACTGTTTGTGATTATGAACTATATTGGATTGTTGTGATGATTAGCCGGGGTTTGTGATAGGTTGTTATATTCATTCATTCAATGTAATTGTAATATATTGTAATATTATTTTGCGGGGCACATCCAGGTTGCGGTTGTAGCAACCGTTGTATTATTTCATTTTACTATTTTTGCTCCTAGGATAGACCCAAGGTAGGGTGCACAAACTACCGGGTACTTTGAAGTGTTTAGTGGCCTACTCACGTTGTTGTGGGAGACCGCTTCACTTCGGGTACTTGGCGGGTACTTTGCCGTACCCGTAGGGGTCTAGTGTGGGGTAATGGCTATTCATCACAACTGTGTTATCCGTCTTTCGTTGCAGGCTCAAAAGAAACGCGGATTGCTTGCATATCCAATAATGTTCATCTATGATCTGGAATGCCTATTATTGCGTCTCACGAATGTACAATATCTATATATGATAGCTATTTAGACGTCACTTATGTTTTACACCCGCGCTAGCCCAGCCCCCGCTCTGCCGTTCGTTAAGTAATTTAACGGGTGATGACGGGACCCAGTGGCGAATGCGGATGGCCTAAGAGGACGTTGTATTTTCGTTGTTTTCTGCAATGATAGGTTAGTGATGGGACGCATTATTATTAATGCAAAGAAAATAAACCAAAGTTTAATCGTTGGAACAATTTAAAAGAAACCACTCGGTTAATTTTAAAACAGAAGATATTTTTAATTGCGGAGATTTAACCACTCCTTTTAAAAGCTATCAGGTTCCTTCGGTTATATCAAGTTCACAACGTTCACGGTTTCGCCAAAACCATCCGTAGCCCTCCGTCATTTCATTTGGGTATTCAGTAGTATTCAAGCTATGCATTTTGACCAACGCCAAGGCATAGTGTTTGGTAGCTGCTGGGTATTCATTTGTTGCATAGATAGATGAGTTAGTTTGGGATAGTCGTATTATCATTTGGCCAACATCAGGTATATGTACGGATGGGTTCAAATTAACAAGATAATGATGGATAGAACTTGACATGTGATTTATGACATTTTGGCTAACACCAAGGTCATAAGATCATGAGGCAAAAATTAATATCGGGAATTTCTAAAGAAACTGAAATTTGCAAAGAGATGCATACCATTTGGAGTTTGATGAATGTTGGTAAGATTCCTTCAACATTATCATATGATGATATTTGGATCCCGATCCTACTGTGAGTATATGCTACACATCAGGAGATTCGTCACTTAACGATCAATGCTATAAACCAAGTAGGTGCCGAGAAAGGTGTCAGCGGGGCTACACCTCCTGAGAAAAGAGCTAATTTAATTAAGGAACTTCGTGAAAGTATTGGAAAACCTCCCTCAAAGTATCGACACTGGCCTGGCTGAATGGTTAAGCAAGTATTGTACGGTGAGAATAGTCCTGGCTAGTTCTTCTTTTATGGTTCGAGGAAGAATTCGAGAAACAGTGGGAGCCATCCAGTTTAGATAAATTAAAAACCACTCGAAACTTGCAAGAGCATTATGCTAAAGTGTTTCTTCTCTCTCTCCTACTTGCAGAGACCCTGAAAATGACTGGACTTAAGTTACTTTTAGAGAAAAATATACTGACAGGGCCAAACTATAAAGATTGGCTTCGGAATGTCAAAATGGCTTTGACCTATGACAAGTTGGGGTATGTCATCACCACTAAGGCACCTAAAGTCCCAGGTCCCAAATCCAGTAATGCGGATACGGAAATCCGCAAAGCCTGGGAGATAGATTGCGCGAAGGCCAAGTGCATCGTGCTTGCCTCGATGAAGAATGAACATCAGAGGAGGCACGAGGATATGGATCTTGAATCCATATTTCTCCATACAAAAGATCTGTATGGAGAGCAATCTCGTATAGCAAGATACGAGACCTCCAAGAAGCTGCTTCAGGCGAGGTTGGCCGTCAGATCATCGGTAGGAGAACATGTCTTAAAGATGATTGGCTATATTGAAGAGCTCGCAGACCTTGGGGCGACTTTGGATAATGAGCCCTATACAGACCTTATTCTCCAGTCCTTCCCTTCCACCTATGCCCAGTTTATTCTGAACTTCAACATTCAAAGAAAAGAAGTTGAACTTTCATAAATCTTTAACATGTTGAGGAGTGCAGAGGGCACCTTGCAGAAGGCAAGGGAAACACCCGCTATGATTGTTAGCGGTGCTTCTTCTTCCAGGTCCAAGGCTAGGACGGAAGGAAGGAAGAAGAATGCCGCCACCAAACCTAGAGGATGTGTTAGTAAGGTGGGAGCGAAGGGAAAGAAAAAGATTGCGGTGCCAGTAGTGGCCCAGGATGACTGCTTCCATTGCCATAGGAAAGGGCACTGGAAGAAAGACTTCAAGGCGTGGAACGCCAAGAACCAGGAACCGAAGCAAGCTGTGGCTTCGACATCAGGTGTGTTTGAAATTCAAAATTGTCAGTCAATCAACTCTACTTCCTGGGTATTGGATATCGGATCAGGATCTCATATATGAAATTCATTGCAGGCACTGAGAAACCGTAGGGTGCTGAAGGAAGGTGATATGACCCTAAAGGTTGCTAACGGAGCTAGCGTGGGAGCTGTGTCTGTCGGGGATTATCACCTGGGATTGACAAGTGGACACATTTTGGTTTACATAACTGTTTTTGTGTACCTAGATTAACATGTAATATCATATCAGTTTCCTTGTTATCAAATAAAGGTTATGATTTCACGTTTGTAAGTGATGTTGTTAACATCCACCTTAATCATAGTTTGATTGGGTCCGGTACACTGGATAAGGGTATATATGTCTTAAACCAACTACAGATTTTCAATGTCAAGAACACACTAAAAAGAAAGTCTCCAGATAACAATAAAGCTTTCTTATGGCATTGTAGACTAGGTCACATCAATGAGACAAGGTTAACTATGTTACATAGAGAAGGATATTTGGACTCCTTCGAATATCAAACTTATGCCACTTGTGAATCATATCTCAAAGGAAAGATGACAAAGACTCCATTCACTAGACATGGAGTACGAGCGAGCTCTTAGGACTCATACACAGCGATGTATGTGGTCCAATGTCTACACATGAAAGAGGTGGTTTTTCCTATTTCATTACTTTTACGGATGATTACTCTAGGTACGGATTCATTTATCTGATGAAACATAAATTCGAGGCTTTTCAGAAATTCCAGGAGTATAAGAATGAAGTAGAAAACCAAACAGGCAAAAGTATCAAGACACTAAGATCTGATCGAGGTGGTGAATACTTAAGTGCCGAGTTCCTAGGTTGCCTAAAAGAGAAAGGAATTCTCTCTCAGCTTACTCCTCCATATACTCCACAGCATAACGGTATATCGGAAAGACGGAATCGAACCCTATTAGATATTGTACGTCCCATGATGAGTAATGCTGAGTTACCGCGATCTTTCTGGGGTTATGCGCTAGAATCAGCGGCATATCTTCTGAACAGGGTTCCTACCAAGACTGTGCCTACCACGCTATATCAGATGTGGAGTGGGAAGAAACCCTATCTTCAGTATCTGAGGATGTGGGGATGTCCAGCGTTTGTAAAAAAGCAGCATATGGACAAGCTCGAGGCACGATCAGTACAGTGTAAATTTGTGGGATATCTAAAGAACTCCAAGTGGTATCTATTCTATTACGCAGAGAAACAAAAGGTTTTTGTTTCTCGTAATGCCCATTTTCTAGAAAAGCAGGTTTTAGAAAAAGATACAAGTGGGAACGAAATAGAACTGGAAGAAATTCCAGAACCACAAACTACTACCCAAAGTTTGGTAGAACCAGTAGTTCAAGAAGAACAGGACATTCCCGCACCCCTCCGCAGGAGTAGTAGGTCGTCTCATCCGCCTGAGAGATACTACAGTTTTCTCATAGATGGGGATAGAGAGGATTGCATCATCGATGATGATGAACCTACTAGCTTCCAGCAGGCCATCCAGAGCGACGACTCGGTACGATGGCTAGATGCAATGCGGACCGAGATGGAGTCCATGTACACCAACAAAGTATGGACTTTGGACTTTGCTCCAGATGGGGTAAAACCCATAGGATGCAAATGGATCTTTAAGAAAAAGATTGGTGTAGATGGACAGATGGAAACCTATAAGGCTAGACTCGTTGCAAAAGGTTTTCGTCAAAGACCTGTTTTGGACTACGACGAAACTTTTTTTCCAATGGCTATGCTCAAATCCATTCGGGTCCTTCTTTCTATTGCTGCCTTCCATGATTATGAAATCAGGCAAATGGACGTAAAGACGGCTTTTCTGAATGGTAATTTAGAAGAGTGCGTCTATATGGATCAGCTAGAAGGTTTCAATCAGAGTGGGAGCAGCGGGAAATTATGCAAGTTGCTTAAGTCCATTTATGGACTAATGCAGGCATCGCGGAGTTGGAATATCTGTTTTAAAGAAACGGTCAAAGAATATGACTTTATCAAAAATCCAGATGAACCATGTATATATAGTAAAGTTGTAGCACGAACTGTCGTATTCCTCGTCTTGTATGTGGATGACATTCTATTAATAGGAAATGACATTCCTATGCTACAACCTGTCAAAGCATTCTTGTCACACAGGTTCTCCATGAAAGACCTGGGTGATGCCTCTTACATTCTGGGGATCCGGATCTATCGTGATAAATCCAAGAGGATGTTGGGACTTTCGCAGTCCAGGTATATCAACACTATACTGAAAAGATTAAGTATGGAAGATTCTAAGCGCGGTAATCTACCGGCTTGTCACGGAATCACCCTATCCAAAGAGATGTCTCCCAAGACTGATTTGGAAAGGGATCGCATGTCGATTATACCCTACGATTCTGTGGTAGGCTCTATAATGTATGCGATGTTGTGCATCACACCAGATGTAGCTTACGCACTCAGTGTGGTAAGCCAGTATCAGTCAGACCCAGGGGAGAAGCACTTGATAGCAGTAAAGAACATTCTCAAGTACCTGAGAACGACTAATGAGATGTTATTGGTTTACGGCGGAAAAGACCTCAAGATGGAGGCCTTTGCTGATTCCGGCTTCCAGAGTGATAAGGACGATTCCAAGTCCATGTCAGGTTATGTCTTTACCCTCAATTGAGGGGCGGTGTGCTGGAAAAGTTCCATGAAAGACACCGTTGCTGACTCGATGATGGAAGCGGAGTAAATTGCTGCTTGCGATGCCGCAAAAGAAGTGGTCTGGATGAAGAAGTTCCTAACAGAACTTCAGGTCGTTCCTACCATAGTTGATCCAATACCTCTGTATTGCGACAACAACGGATCTCTAGCTTTTGCGAAGGAACCAAGGTCCCATCAAAAGTCCAGACATATCTTAAGGCGGTATCACCGGATCAGGGAGATCATAGATCACCGGGAGATCGAGGTCCGGAGAGTTGCTACTGAAGAGAACATTGCTGATCCATTCACAAAGGCCCTACCTCAGATTCAGTTCGAGAGGCTACTCGAGATCATCGGTCTTCGATAAGCTAGTACATGGCCCTAGTGCAAGTGGGAGATTGTTAGTGTATATGCCCTAGGGGCCATTATTGTATCATACTAGCTTGTGTATTACTTAATGGAAGCTTGGGATATTCACAGTTATATAACAGTCTTGTTAAACATGGTAATATGCTACTTGGTTTTATCTATTTTAATATGTGAGTATACGTATTGATAGAGCCCTTAGGATCTTCCTTGACTACCAGCGTTGTGATGGCAGTCACACTAGTGGGGGCTGGGTAGTCTACAAGCACATCCTTTTCCAGGTCCCTAGTCGTAGGATTATCGAGACAGGGCATCGATACTCCGGAGTAGTCTAGTGTGAATGCTTCTCATCCTAGTTGGGGAGATGGTCTGTCCCACAGCCATCAGTACGTCGTACTGGAGATAGTATACAGGTGCTCGTTAGGTTATGGGTACACCGGACAGCACTCGTAAGGAACTGTTGGTTGGTATTATACCCGTCATCAGTTAACAGTTCCCAGATGACATGAGTACAGCATAGTCCGCAGACTTGACACTGCTACTTCGTCCCGAGTGTGTCCTACAGTTCTTAGATTGCTACCCTACCACGGCTCAAAGGAGTCGTGCAAACAGGTAGCAGTTAGGTGCAGTCCCGAGCACTTGGAGGCAGTGGCGGTTAGACAGGATTCATCTCTCCCGGTATTTGGAGTTGATATCGTGCTGTGTCAGAGAGCCATTATGCAATGTCCCAGGCCAGGGCAAGCGAGATTTACTGGTAGGTTCCAGTAGTTACTCAGGGTGTAATGGGCTTCACTCCGACACGACTTATACCGCTATTAGGGGACTGACGCTTGCCGCCCCCTAGGCCCGATATGTGATAGTCCAAGATGAACAGACCGGACTGTACGGAGATTGTCACATCAGGCTCAGTAGGAGTTTGGAAGGGTTTCCTCATCGGCCTTCTTATCGACATCTACCTGGAGACCGTTACGTACAGCTAGTGCCGCTTGCGGTCTGTAGTTAAACCCACTGCCAGCGTAATAGTTGAGTCTTTAGAGTCCCACACAAAGAGTTTCCCTGCTCCATGCAAAACGATATAGAGGTCGTATGGTTTTATGACAAGGGTTCGGACGCATACGTGTGTTTACACACGTGCGACATTCGGTCAGTTTTTACTAGCCGGCTTTGCTTTAAGCCAGATTCTAGTATCGGGTTATTGAATTTATAGAGTCTAAAGTTTTTCCGTGTTTTCACGGATAAGAGGGGCGTTCTCGTAATTTCACGAGAAGCTTCTAGAAGGATGATGACTTGGGGGTTTAGGTGGCATTTGCATTTATTGTTTTAATGACTCATTTGTGTGATTCATCCATGGAGTTAATGCTTAATTAATTGTTCTAATGACTCATGAGATGAATCACTCATATGAATAAATGAAGCATGGTTGTTAAATCATTTATTTATTTATTTGATATAAGATAATGCTTCATATATATTCAAATGAGATCATTATCTCTTCTCATTCTCATGCTCACCTTCTCTCTCTTCAAGCTCTCTCTCTTCAAACCATAATCCTCCCCTCTCTTGTGTTGAGATCAAGGATTAGATAGACTAATTAATCCATAACCTCACTCTATATCACCTAGGTACCTTTGATTAGCAACTAAAAAAACCTAGTTACCTCAAGTTTAGAGGTGAAGCTTGGAATAGAAGCTCTCGGGTGGATCGTCAATTACATAGAGGAGGTCGAGGAGGAGGTGGATAACGTAAAGAAGAAGGACTTGGTTCACTAGGTATAATCTCTTTTCATAGTAGTTAAGAACTCCTATGCTTGTGTTAGTTATAGTTTAGCAAAGATTCTTCGGTTAGTCGATGTTTACTCAAAGAACAAGATCGTTTTTCATATTTCCGCCTCCCTGCAACTCGTAGGGTGTTGTACATCGACTTACACACATGTCGGACGCTCGTTCCGCAATATCAAATATACAAATGAAATAAAACTGTACTAACATTGCACCATTGCTATCCACCACGACGATCCAACCAACATCACAGCACATCACAGAACATCAACGTGAATGTCACGTTCGCCAATCCGTCTAAAAGACATATAGCAATTAGACGAGTTTACCGATCAAATAACATTCACTGTCACAGATTATAATGTATGTACTGTTAAACGCACGCTTAAAATATCGATCGACTAAGTTCCAAATTAGCCCCAATAGCAAAAACAATACTGCACAGAACCTGGGCCAAAACAGAATATCTTAAAAAACACAATTCCAAGAAATAGAGCTACAGAAAATATTTCGACGCCCGTTGCCACTATTCCGCCGCAGAACCGCCGCCAATAGGGGCTTACTGCGGCGGATACGCGGTGCTTTAGTGGAATGATGAGCCCAAATTTTTTGCTTCCCTATAAAATCGCTTGCAAAGATTTTTAAGATGCCCGAAATAATTTTTTGACCACATTTGAAAATCGATAGCAAACTGATAATTGGAATATTGTTTTGGGACACTTTGGTCTATCGATCTTTTAGGCACGTCAAAACAAGCTAGTAAGGGTTTTAAAGGATGGCTCTGATACCATATTGCGTCCCGGCAGCGACCGGCCGTCGAAACGCGGCCAAAATGCGGAACAAAAATTTATCAAACCGACGCTACCGCTACCCGATATACGGATCGACCTTAAACCCTAAACTAGCGAGCTAACTAAGAGTTAGAATCTTTATACCGAGATGATCCGAGTCCTTCGGTCTTCATTCCAAGCTCCTAGTGATCCTTTGATGATGTTTGGTTGCCGGTCTTCCTCCATCTCCGATGATCCACCCGAGGGAAACGGCGCAAGCTCTAATCTCGACAAACGAGGTAACCGACGCTCCAAAGTTGCTAGCGATGGAGAGTGGGGGTGTATGAAAGTGTCACTATGTTATTCTCTCATTTCATGTGCTCAAGAGAGCATCCATAGAAGATGAGTGGAGTAAGGGAAAACAAGGCATGAACTAGAAATGGCTAAGTCCTTTTGTGAACATAAGAGTGAGAGAGTGAGGAGGCTAGTGTAAAGAATCATGTAATCACCAAAATGAAATGAACCCCCCCAATAATATTGGCCTCCCCCCCTCTCTCTCCCATTTTCCAAAACAAAAAATATCATTTCCAAAGTTAAAAAACAATAAACAAATGCACCATACATTGACCCATGCCATGTCATTGTTCATGCCACCTCACACCCTCCACCTCATTATAAAACAAAATGAATTCCCTAAAAAGGAAAATCAATAATGAGGTGGAAAATCTTCTAGAAGCTATTCCGTATAAAATACGGAATACTTCCCGGTACATGTATCGAAATACATAAACGAGTATTCGTACAAAAATACGAATAGTCAAGAGGGAAAACGAATAGCGAACAATAATACTAGAATACGTATATAAAAATATATATATAAATTATTAAATCAAAAACCCGATTTAATAATCCGGCTTAATCCTAAGCCGTTAGTATTATCAACCGTCCGATCAAAGTCTGCGCAGCAAGTGCATATATTTAATCGGACACCTGTATGTATCAACATACGTCATGTACACCATATCGCCTGAACCATGAAAACCCTCTTTGTGGGACTCTAAAGACTAGTTAATACGCTGGCAGTGGGTTTAACCACAAGCACGTCAGCGACACTAGCTGTACGTAACGGCTACCCAGGTATTGAGCGAAAGGGAGGCCGACGAGCAAACTCATACAGAACCCCTACTGAGCTTGACAGTGACAATATCCGTATAGTCCGGTCTGTTCGTATAAGAGTATCGCATATCGAGTCTACGGGGTGGATAAAGTCAGACCCCCAACAACATGATATTTAGTATCGGTATGAAACCTATCACCACCTGAGAAACTATCGATCCTGGATCGGTAATTCTCGTCCACCGTGGCCACGAATTTATGGTGATGGCCATCCGTACACAACGCGACATCAACCCCCAATACCGGGAGAGACGAATCCCCGACGATCCGATCACTGCCTCCATGTGGCTCGGGACTGTACCCAACTAAAACCTGTTTGCACGACTCCTTTGAGCCGTGGTAGGGTAGTAATCAAAGCACAGTGGGAACTAACACGAGACAAATGACGATCTCAGGTCGACAGACTAACCTGTACACATGTCACCTAGGAACTGCTATCTGACAATAGGTATAATACCAACTAGCAGGTTCCCGGCGAGTCTGTCCAGTGTACTCATAACCCAATGAGCACCTGTATACTATCTTAGGTGAACAAACTAACACCAATGGCTTGTGAGACCTGGCCACCGCCTCTCGTCGGGGTCTCGATCAGTATACACTAGTCTACACTGGAGTATCGATGCCCGGTCTCGATAATCCCATGACTAGGGACATTTAAGGATGTGCTTATAGACCCCCAGCTCCCACGTATGTGATCGCCATCATAATGCTGGCAGTCAAGCAAGAATCCTATGGGCTCTATCAACATGTATATGATGATAAAGACAAACCAGATAGCATACTATCAGCTTGAGTAAGACTGTTTCATTGGTATAGGTCCTGTCTCAATCATCATATACATAAGTCCGCGACTATGATAATTGCCTTGAGGGCACTATAGCCAACAAGTGTTTTATATCAAGCCAGTATAAAATGTAGATTCCACGGTCGCGATGAATAGCCAAACCCACATCTCTAGACCCCTACGAGAGCGGCAAGTAACCCTGCCAATTCTAGAGTTAGGAGACCCGGTCTCGACTCCTCGAGATAGTCTCCCACTCGACCCTAGAACTCGGTTACTTGTGCTCCCCGCCTTGGGTTTATCCTAATGCGGAAAAGTAAATAATATACAACGGTGACATAATCCTCAACCTGGAAGTGCCCCAATAAAAGAATATTACATACATTGATTTTAGAAGAATGAAAATGAAAAACTCTCATCTCACATAAAACCCCCGGCTATTCTAAACACGACGATCCAATATAATATATCACAGCAATACATAACATCACATGTCATCGACGTAAGTAAATATGCGTATCCCAATTGTTGTTGATATATAGCACCGAAACTGGCGATACACCACATATTACACTTACGGTCGCAGAAAAGAATGTGAAAAACTACAGCAGTTGGAATCCGCAACCATCTTAGACATCATAAACCCGAAATATTTCATATTCCGGATTTCGTGCCTAACCAAATGAATTGCATAGACATCAGATGCCTAACAATTATAAACACCGCATTTTAGTCTCGATACGATAAACACTTTTCAATAACAAGTCGTGCAATTCAACAAGATTACTGACGTCCAGATCGAATGCTCGTCGAAAACTTTAGTAGACGGCTGCACCCCCCGATACCGTCGACGAAGTGAACTAAGGCGGAACACCGCTGCCGCGAGCACCCGAACGGATGCTTTTGGCAACGGGGTTCTCCTACAGTCACTTTATCGGGGATATGGGGTGTGGCTATCTATTAATTTTTCCCGGTGAATATCCGCGTACGCTACGTGATTGCGACGGACTTTTGATCACATAAAAATCCCATAGCAACCGATCAACTAAGACTAAACTGCTAGATTTATAACATTCAAATTAGTTATCTCATAACTACTTGTGGATTCCAAATATTGTATCCCATCACATGATACCCTAAAGACGTTAAACTTTTCGATCGATTCATCAAAGTCCCACAATTTCACGACAGCCCAACACTTGAGCACAGTTTTCGTAATACCCAGAATATGCCATAGTACTTATGCACCAGCCGTAGAAGGGCAAACCCAAGCCTTACTCATGTCGCCATGGAACTACCACAAATCCTAGGGTTTTACCGCGGTTCCTCGATCTAAAAAGTCGAGTTAGGGTTTCATTCTTCTAGAGGGTTCATAGGATCACTTGCATGTTTTTCCGAATACGTTAAACTTGGAAAAATAGGTTTTTGACATTCAATCGAACCATTTAACTTCGTCTAGACAACATGCGAATAACCCGAAACAATGTTAAAACTACGAATACGAAACACTCTGAATTGTTTATAGTGTAAGATTACACCACTTGCAAAATTAGCAAAAACAAACAACACGTGAAACATCAAAACCAAGTCTCTGGATCACAAAAAATTTCAGGGGGTGCTCGGAATTTGTCCGAGATCGTACATATAGTGGCCGGCCAAAAAGTTTAGGAATGCCCTGAAATTTTCACAGTGTTCATAATATATCTCATACATCACTCTGTACTTGATTGAATATTTTTTTCAACAACTTTTAGAAACGACAGAAACAACATTTTTCTGTTTCAAGTTTCGGAGTATTTCGGTTTCGTAATCTTAACAAAATCCGTATAAATTTCTAGCATGGCTCTGATACCACTATAGGTCAGGCATCCACCCCATCCAATGGGGTCACCGTGGCACCTACAGATCTGTCATCAGCTACTTTTTATGCATGCCCCCTCGCGAAGACTACAACCCGCCGGAACACCTTCCAGTCTCGGGACACCCTAGGGGTAAGAGCCTATGCTTCGCCACACTGTCACACAGTGAGAACCTACCATAGGTCGACATCCAATGCCTAGTATCTCTGATACCACTGTAGGGTTACCTATGATGGCAGCAAGGTTTCGGGAGGCATCGTCCATGCCAAATTTTAATTTTGCCGTTTTAGCCAACCCTAACATGAATCGTAAACTAGAAATATACGGAATCAAATGCAAACACTTTGCAATAAGTAAAGAGAGCAAGGAATACAAACTTTGTAGACCGGTCCTTCACTTCAATAGCTCCGTGTAGTAGTCCCCTTCGCTGCGATCGTAAACTCCGGACTCAAGAGAGGCTCCACGAAGAAACGAATATGCTTGCTTCGATGACTTCGAGGCCGAAAATGATCTACATCGAGGAGACACTAACCCAAGCTATTTCTTCACTAGGTCATGAACTTTATGAAGATAATACCCTATACTAAATGGCAAGTAGTAGAGGATGATGAAGTAAGAAGTGGGCTCACTTTATAATTGATTTTCTCATACTTTTTCTCATATCTCCACTGAAGCTAGAAAGCTATTTTAAGAAGAAGAAGAAGATGATGATGAACTCAAGTTAATAATTCATCCAAATGAATTATGTAACCATGGGTGAGTTAAGTCATCATGCTTAACTCATGTAGAGTATTAACCAAAGTGTAAGGTTAAGGGTTGGGTTAAGAAATATCCTAAGGAATGACAAAAGAGTTGACTTTGTCAATGTTTCTACAAGCTTGACAATATTGTCCAAGTCTTCTCCCTTTTGTTATTTCTTAAGAAATAGACAAAACCCTAATTTAACCTTTGGATGGTCTAAGTCTCATACACCCATTTTGTATATATCATCAGGTATGACACAAATATGTACACTTGCATATATCACATATATACAATGTGCACGATCTAGTGAGAAAAGAAATCTTAAGTTAGCTAATACTAGTTAATGTAATATAATATATCTAATATATAATTATTCATTAAATTATTAAATCAACTCTTTATTTAATAATCCGGCTATAACCGACTAATATCTTATGTAAAAACTTATCGAATCAACACTTGATCCGACAACCCGGCTATATCACATATACCCGACCAATGTTACATTTCGCGAGAATAGAATACGATATCTCATATCGTATCAATCTTGGTCCCGCACATATAACATATGTGCTCCTACCCCATTTTGCTTGAGCCAGGAAACCCTTGTGTAGGACTCTAAAAACTCGTCAATACGCCGGTAGTAGGTGATGATCAAATCTTCGGAATGTCATCATTCCGAACCCACAACTGATGATAACCCGATCTCAAATCAATCATAGAAAAATGTCCCGCACCCTGGAGATGATTAAACAAATCGTCAATGCGAGATAATGGATACCTATTTCGCACCATAGCACGGTTCAATTGACGATAATGAATGCACAATCTCAAACTGCCGTCCTTCTTGTTGACGAACATAACTGGACCTCCCCAAGGCGAAACACTCAGACGCATAAGTCCCCTTTCAAGCAACTCTTGCAACTGATCCGTAAGCTCCGCCGGGGCCATCTATTAAGGCGGTGTAGAAATAGGCCCTGTGCCGGGGATCAAATAAATGCAAAACTCAATCTCACTCTCTGGCGGCAATCCAGATAACTCATCGGGAAATACGTCGGGAAACTCTCTCACAATAGGAACCCGGTCCAACAAATCTACCGTGGCTTCGGTATCACGAATAAAAGCTATGAATGCCTGACATCCTCTCCTCAAGAGCCGAATAGCGCAAAAGGAAGAAATCAAATTGTAAGGGGCGGCACCGCGGTCCCCCTGCACAATAAAAACCGACTCACCTGGAAAACAAAACCTGACTGTCTTCTTACGGCACTCCACAGACGCATAGCAAGTGGCTAATCAGTCCATGCCAAGGAGAACGTCGAATTCCAACATCACAAGGTGGATTAAGTCGACGGACGAATCTCTATCTCCAATACGTACGGTACACGACCGAAAAACATGTCGCGCAATAAAAAACTCGCCAACAGGAGTAGTCACAATAAGTGGCTAATCTAGAAAAGTCGACTCTCGGTCCAACCTCGGCACGAAGTGTGCAGAAACATACGAGTTCGTTGATCCCAGATCAAACAATACGTGCGCATCAAAAGAACATAACGAAAGAGTACCTGAAACCACTGCATTGGACACCTGCTCGTCCTAATGAGTCAAAGAAAATACTCGAGCCTACCATCTACCGGCGACTAGCTGTCCTCCGCCTCTGCCACCCCATCCTCTCTGAACAAAACCTCCGCGACCACGATCTCTCTGAGCGTAAGTTTGACGTAGAGCAACAATAGACGTAAGAGGAAATGCTCTCTGAGGTGGAGAAGGTGGTAAGGTAACATATGGTACGGCTGGCTCGTCCTCACGTGCCTCGGTAAAATCTCTGACGCGATGATATAAACTCCCGCACCGGAAACATCCAGACGACGACTGCTGACCCTCCTAGGGATAAGAGCTAAATAACTGGCCTCATCCCAAGCCTCTGCTACCCCCATGACCTGAACGATATCTGTCGTGGCGTCTATACATCTGTCTCCGGGCTGATACATCAGTGTGCATCCTCTTCGTTCCCGGAACGACCGAAGTCTCGGAAAGACACTCCTCAATAAGTAGGGCTGCGTCCACTGCGGCTGCATATGTGTCAAAATGCTGGGCGCTGGTAGCGAGGAACAACTGGGTAACCAGGCCTCGAACAAATCTCTTGATCCGCATCTCCTCAGTGTCCACCAAATATGGAGCATACACGAATAGCTGGGCAACCTGAACATCATACTCTGCCACCATCATACCTGGAATCTGGCGTAAAGACTCAAAACTGCAAGCTCGAGCATCCCTGACGCTCTGAAAAAAAAAACGGGCAAGAAAAAGTTTCACGAACTCAGCCCAGGTCATAGGAGGAAGACCTGCGGCTCGACCTCTCTCCAAAGACATGCACCAAGTTTTGGCAAGCCCCTCTAGATTAAAACTTGCAAACTCCACCCATCTCATATCAGAGCATCTTAGCGAATGACAAATCCTGGCCATCCAATCGATAAACGACTGCAGATCCTCAGCTGCGTCGGTGCCGGTGAACACCGGAGGCTTTAGCCTTATGAACTCAGATAATGATACGGTGATAACTTCCAAAGCAGCAGGTATGACTGCATGAACAGTTGGCACCATCACAATCCCCGTAACAGGTGGGAAAACCTCCTTTCTCTGCGCTCGACTGGCCTCAACTAACGACCCCATCATCTGGTTCAATTCCTGCATACCGACCTCTTATCTAGTAATATGATCCGGCGAAGGTGGATCAATCTGCTCCTGTAGAGTAAACGTACCGCCCTGGTCAGTCCTCGTCTCTAACGAGCCTCCTCTGACCTCAGCTCTACAAGGTTACTAGGCACTCTCACAAGTGTAACACCTTAGAATGTGTTTTGTGGCTAATTATATTTTAATATATAGTTTTTAATAAAAAGTTTACCAATTTGGGTTTTAAATATTTTATCCTATTTATTGAGTATTTTATTAGATTTTTCCTACTCTTGCACACACTTGTTCATGATAACTAGGATTGTTTTGGGGGTTTAACCATGATTAGCAACATGGTGAACTAACCATTTTTCCCTAATCTAGTTTAATATTGTATTAGGTGCTTTTGGGTTTTTATTTGAATATGGTTGTTTTTAAAAGTAAAATGAATTTAAAAAGGGTTTTTTAAATGATTGTTCTTGTGTTGATCTTGGTGAGAGAGAGAGAGAGAGTGCATGAGGGGGCATCATGGCTTTGCCCATGCCTTCATTAATGAAGAGAGAGAGAGAGAAAGAGAAGGGGGTTGACTTGTTTGTGTTCTCTCACTCTCATTCTCCCACTCTCATTCTCTCACTCCCATTCTCTCACACAACACACACACACACTCACCTTCAGCAGCAAGGCAGCAGTGGCAACAACAACAACAAGATCATCATCAACAACAACAACAACAACACCATCAGCAGAGAAGGAGCAGCAGCAGACAGCAGCAGTAGCAGCAGCCTCATTAGCAAGAGCCACAACTTCTAGCAGCAGCTCGAGACAACACCAACAACAGCACCATCAGCAGGATCAGCATCATCTTCATCAACAGAAGCAGCAGCAGTGGCACCAGCATCAACAACAGCTGCAGAAGCGAGCAGCAGTAGCAGCACCTGTAGCAGCAGCAGCCCCAGCCACTTCAGCAGCTCTTCTTCACTCCTTCACCTGCTTCTTAGGGTTCATTAGGGTATATTTCTGAACCCCCTTTCTCTTTGCTTAAGTTGTGTGTGGTTTAGTGTCAACTAGTGTTAAATTAGCTAGTTTAGGGCTAATTATGGTGTTTTGTGAGATGTTATGGCAAATTGATGATTGTGTTAGATAACCCTATCCATTTAAGTGTTGTTAAGGTCACCTTAACTGAGTTTTGACCCAGATTTCACTAAAATACCATAGGGTTTGTGTGTTGTGCTAAATTGGCGTTTTTAAGCGACATTGTGACATTCTATGATCTGCTATGGACTCAGACCCTTTCAGGGAAAAATTGAGAAGACTGGAGCATGTACACTAGGTATAGATACCACCACCAGAATACAGACCTACCATTCCCAATGCAGGCCGCTAATTTAATACTTCTGGCCGCAAATTGCGGCCAGGAAGGGGACAGGGGTGTTGGGCTCTTGGCTAGGGTTCCCTGCTGTGTATTGTAGTGTTTTGGCATGTCTAGTTTTGTAATATTTGACCTGTAGGGAAATCTGGGGCAATATATCATGTTTGGTGTTCGTTGTGTTTGCGCGATACGCGCGATACGTGAGTGGGTTCTGTGATCCAGCGTATCGCGACGTGTCGCGGTAGTTTTAGACGCGTACACACACGTTTCAGCGTATCGTGCACACGCGCGTTTAGTTCGCGACGCGAGTTTCTCGTTTTGGTTCGATATCGCGTTTCGCGGAATATTTGGCTTATATATGATTTCCGTGTCTTATTTGCAGGTTTGTAGGCAGGGACTACGGACACTACTACAGGGGGAGCAGATGGTAGGATTCACCTAGTGTGGAGCGTAGGTGAGTAGATTTAACATCTACAGGGGAATCGCCCGCATGGCGTTATGCGTCTGGGCTAGGATTCAAATACTTGTCGCATATTCTACGTCATTGTTAGAATTGCGCCTTTACTTTATTTCCTTGATATAGTTGTACTGTGACTGGCAGCTGTAGGACACTGCACATATTACTGACGGTTCTTGTTGAACGAGCACGGATTGTATGCTACACACACACCGTCAATAATTGCCATGTCACACACAACCCTTTACAGATACTAGATTGCTTATCATACTTGACATCTAGCTTATCGGTATACCTATAGTGTATCTTACCTTTAGTGATAGGTACATATACACCTTGCGATACAACTACAGGTATACCATGCACATATTTTACTTATACCCGGGGGGTATCCTTCATATTCTACTTATACCCAGGGGGGTATACGACATCTTTTACTTATAGGTAGATACCTATACTTTGCTGTACCTTATTGATTTTGCATACATCTGGTTTCAGCTATATACTTTCATTTATATGCTCGCATTCAGATATATCGCATATATTTATTCCTGGATTTGCGCATTGTTTATTTGGATTTTACATGATGTTTTCTGGATTAGGGAACCGCGGGAGTTCATGAAATTATTCATATATTGAAAAACCCGGTTTCCTTGATATGATATTTGCGCAGCCACCATGAGATTTATCGGCTCTGATTATATACTCCATACGAGGTGTGGTTGCCGTTTGAGGGTACATGGTGGGGCCCGGTATGGTTCCCCTCGGCAAGAAGATCGATGGATTTTGCCGATTGAGCCTGGAGGCGGGCGAGTACCTACCGGTGACAGTACCCATGACTCGGCTGGGGATCACGGAGACACCGCTGGGAGTCATGTACGTATGCATACGTCGAAAGGCAAGGGTCAGAGTTAGGTACTCGTAATTTCGGGATAGCGTATGATACGTGATCAGGATTTCTGTGTCGATGCTTGGCGCATTGTTTTCATGATATTTCTTTTAATACCCTTGTATATATAACAGGGGATTTAGCCGTTGTTATATATGCCCTTACACCAATATTAGTGGAATGGGACGCTAATATATGTGTATTACCCCCATCATACTTTATTTCTGCATATATATATATAGGATGTTAGAGATTATTTGAGATTCGACTTGGGATATAGGTGATTCATTGAGATTGGATATTGGATATGAAAGAGATTGATGGTTTGTACATTCGGGATATAGGAGATCTATTCGATATTTTACATTGAGGAGATACGAGACATATATGATATTAGAGCCCAACTTGGGGTCTGATTTGAGGATTTGGGATTTGAGTGTCTTGATGGATTATGATCCGGCCACGATGTCAGGTTTCCTTGGAAATGACATATTCCACCCCATACCTCACACTTATCTATTCTTTGCACAGATTCATATATTGGTAGTACCTGTTAGTGTACCCTTATGATAGTTGCATATTTGCTTTCTCAAATCCCTATTGCATAGTCATTGTATACTATTATCATGTCATCATTGCTTCATATATTGATTGTACCTGCTAGTGTGCATCTTCATTACTTTGCTTTCATATGACCTGTTATTACTGTAAATTGTATATCTTAGATTCATGTTGTACGTACATTCCTGCGATTATCTGCATATGTTATCTACTATTCACGAGTTGGCAACTCACCCCCGTTGTGCCACAGATGTTTCAGGTTGTTCCCCAGAGTTGTCGAGGCAGGCTATTCAGCTATTCATCTATCATCTTTTGCTACAGATACCGCATCAGCTCACAGTACTATTTTGCTTAGGTGGGTTGGATGATTATTTGTATTTCATATTGTACATTCGTTGTATTTTGTACTCTCCATCTACTAGTATGTGTTGACTTAGAGACTTGGTGAGGACGTTATTGTATATTAATTATGGATTTGTTGCCATTTATATACAGCTTTCTCTCTATTGTCTTTATTCTTCGCTACGGCGTCATATTTTTGTGTTGTATTCATCTTGGGTTAGTTTTTACAAAAAGGGGTGTTGCCAAAATTTTAAAGAAATAAAGTAGAACTTTTAAAGAATTTGGGTTGCGATTTCAAATGTTTCAAAAACTTATATTATCTTTTCCGTATTTTTATGGTTTAGATTTCTGGGTTTTGCCTTTCTTTTACTACGTTACGTCTTAGGGCGTTGCGTAGTACTAGGGTCGTCACGGGCCAATTTCGGGTCGTGACTCATAAGGGTCTATAAGGTATCAACCATGCCCGATTAAAAATTTAGACGTGCCGAACAACCCTAACTAAGATCTTTAAACTAGAGATTAGGCGAAACAAAGCATGTTAAACACTTTAACATCTAAGGGTTTGGGATTACAACTTTTGTAGTCCGGTCCTTCACTTCTAAAACTCCGTGTTGAGGTCCCTTCACTGCAATCATTATGTTCACGGACTCTAGAGAGGCTCCACGAAGAGAAAGATGCAAGCTTGCTTTCGATCTTCGATAACTAAGATGATCTACCTTGAAGTTTCTTTAACACAAGCTCTCACTCACTAAATGAAGTGAACACCCTAATCTAAATGGCTAGGATAGATTAGGATGATGAAGTAGGATTTATGCTCTCATTTATTTTCTATTTCTCACACTAAATCATCACATAAAGAAAACCTAGAAAACTTTCTCAAAGCTCAAAGAAAAAGAAGAAGAATAGTAATTCTTTTGTGATGAATAATCAAAACTCATATGTGATGTTAGAAATGCAACCATAGTTAAGAAAGAGAAGACTTAACCATTGTAGAGAATGAATCATAGTTAAGGGTTTGGGTTTGGTTAAGGAAATATCTACACAAAATATCTTTACAAGAAAACAAAAACAAAACTTCTAGAAGCTACTAGCAAGCTTAACCCTAATCCAAACCCTAACAATATTTAAACTCCACAAAACATGTTGCATTTGTAACCTTAACTTGTTACAATATTATATATCACATATATAATAATTATTGTAACAAAATAAAATAATAAAATTAGCATATATCGCATATATATCAATGTATTACCCGAGCTTGAAAAAGAATCTTTTAGTGAGCTTATATTAGTTAATGTAATTTAATATATCAAATATATAATTATACATTAAATTATCGAATCAACACTTGATCCGATAATCCGGCTATTTCACAAATAACCGACTAATATAATCTGTATCAGTTCATCGTATCAACACTTGATCCGATGACCCGGCTATATCACATATACCCGACCGATATCTCATATCGCGAGAATCTAATACGGTATCGTATACATGTATTGTTCTCAGTCCCGCACATATCACATATGTGCCCCTACTCCATTTTTCCTGAGCTGGGAAACCTCTGTGTAGGACTCTAAAGAATCGTCAATATGCCGGCAGTAGATGATGATCATATCAAACACCCACAAGCCGCAAGCTGTCAGCTAAACGTAACAGCCATCCAGGTATTGAGCGATCAGAAGATCAACAAGCAAGCCTGTACTTTCTCCCGTGAATCAAATCAGTAACACTCCCGTACAGTCCGGTCTCTTCGTATGATACGTCGCATATCTCGCCTAGGGGTGGTAAACGTCAAACCCCAGTAGCTTGATAAGTCGTGTCGATATGAGGTCTATAACAGTTCGAGAAACTACTGATAACACTTACCAGTATATTTCAGCAACCCTGGCCAGGGATTTCTGTAGGGTTCCTAGGCACACTAAGGAGGTCTCACAAGGCATCAACCATGCCAATTTCAAATTGTAACGGTGCCGAGAAACCCTAATACGGATCGTTGGCTAGATGTCTAGGCGAAAATGAAACTAGTTAACAACTTAACTAAAGTTTAAACGGAAATACAACCTTTGTAGATCCGGTGCTCCACCTCCATAGCTTCGCAACGAAGTCCCCTCGCTGTCCAAATGAATTCCCGGGCTCTAGCGTCGGCTTCGTCGGAGAAATAGCGAGCTAGGTCGTCGATGTCCATGCCGAAGATGATCTACGTCGAGGCATCGCTAGATCAAGCTGCAACTTCACCAAGTCTAGAAAACTTGTGAAGGAAACACACTCTACTACTTGGCAAGAGGTAGAGGATGAAGAAATAGGAACTGGGTAGACTTTAGTTTTGGATTTCTCACTTGTTTCATCAATCCACCATTGATGAGGCTTGCTTTCTTCAAGTGAAGAAAGGAAGAAGAAGATTGTTATGATAAGTTAATTAAAAATGAAAAGAAAAATCAAAACTTATCATAATCTAAACCATGGTCAAGTGTAGAGATTAAACCATGGTTAGTTGGAATGGTTAGGGTTAAGGATGAGATAAGAATGGTTGACTTGATCAAACCTTCAAGAAACTTCAACATAAAACAAAATAAGCCACCATCCTTAAATAATTTCCAAAATGAATATATAAATAAATGAATAAGATAATCAAAACCCTAATCATTAAGTAAACCATGGTTTAATCTTTACACTTAACCAAGTTAATATGCATCATCAAACATGATACAAACATGTGCATAAAAGTATATCACATATACAACATGCACAATCCAAGTGAGAAAATCCATTTAAAGTGAACCATTACTAGTTAATGCAAAGTAATATATCAAATATATAATTATACATTAAATCATTAAATCAATACTTGATTCAATGATCCGGTCATATCGCATATAACCGGCTAGTATCCAATGTATCGGCTTATCGAATCAACCCTCGATTCGATAAATAGGTTATATCGCATATAACCATTCGACACATTCATCGCGAGAATGAAATACGGTATCACATACACGCATTATTCTCGGTCCCGCACATATCTCATATGCGCTCCTATTTCGTTTCGCTTGAGCCAGGAAACCTCTGTGTAGGACTCTAAAGACTCGTCAATACGCAGGCAGCAGATGTTGATCATATCAAACACCCACAAGCCGCAAGCGGTCTGCTAAACGTAACGGCCACCCGGGTATTGAGCGATCAGAAGATCGACGAGCAAGCCCGCTCACACTCCTGTGAATCCAACCAGTAACACTACCGTACAGTCCGGTCTGATCGTCTGATATGTCGCATATCTCGCCTAGGGGTGGTAAACGTCAGACCCCAATAGCTCGATAAGTCGTGTCGATATGAGGTCTATAACAATTCTAGAAACTACTGGTAACACTTACCAGTAAATCTCAGCAACCCTGGCCAGGGATTTCCTATTATAGCCAATCGAACACAGCGCAACATCAACCCCCTATACCGGGAGAGACGAATCCCCTCCTATCGCTCATTGCCTCCATGTGACTCGGGACTGTACCCAAAAACCACCGTTTTGCACGCCCTCTTGGATGTGGTAAGATGGAAATCAAAGCACAGTGGGAACCACACAAGACTCTATGACGATCTCGGGTCAACAGACTACTCTGTACCAGTGTCACCAGAGAACTGCCATCTGACGAAAGGTATAATACCATCTGGGAGTTCTCGGCGAGTCCGTCCAGTGTACCCAGTCTCTACTGAGCACCCGTATATCTCCTCTGATGTCAAACACCAATGGATATGGGATCATCCATCGCCCATCTGTATGGGTCGAGAAGGTACACGCTAGTCTACTCTGGTATATCGATGCCCTGTCTCGATACACCCACGACTAGGGACTTTGAAGGATGTACTTATAGACTACCATGTCCCCACTAGTATGATCCGCATCATAGTCCAGGTAGTCAAGTACACATCCTAAGGGCTTTACCGACATGTAACAAAGAGACAATTAGTGTACACGTTAAGGTAAAGATCAACCAGATAGCATACTATCATGTCGAGAAAGAAAGTCCTCCCTATATATGTCCCAGCATCCACTACAATATACATCCAATGTACAGTAATGGCCTCTAGGGCATACATATAACTAACAATCTCCCACTTGCACTAGGGCCATCTGTAGCAGTGGTTGTAGTATCTCATACTCAACCATCCCATAAAAGTCTCTCTCTGGGAATAGGCCTTCGTGAGTGGATCCGCCGTGTTGTTCTCTGAGTCTACTCTCCTAATCTCGATCACCCTGGAGATCAACCATCTCCATGATCAGGTGATACTGCCTTAGAATATTTCTGGATCACTGATGGGACCGGCGTTCCTTGGCATAAGCCACAACTCTATTGTCACACAATGGAAGGAACGTAGTTCATCTCATGAACTAATATACACCCAAACAGCCTCTTTGGTAGCATCTTAAGTAGCGATGTATCCTGCCTTTATCGTCTAGTATGCCACGGTATTTAGCTTGGAACTCTTCCAACATACCGTCCCTTTACTGAGGGTTAAGACAATGCCTGTGACTGACACTCAGTCGTCTTTATCACCCTGGAACCGTTCCAGTGATTCTCCCCAGGATCAATTGATACTGTCTCACTACAACTAGTGAGAATCCTAACATCCATTTAGATCTATCTAATAGATCCAAAAACCCAGGATTAAGGAGGTATCACTTTGATCCTATGTGGAGAATCATTGTGATAACCGGAGATTGACCGAGCGTAGCATAGGAAACTCTTTCCCTATTAAGAGTATGTCATCCACGTACTCTACGAGGATCGTTACCATACTCCCTACTACATTTTTGTTTATACAAGGTTCATCTACCATTTTGATGATGTCAAACTCTTTGACTAAGACATCAAAACAGATGTTCCAACTCCGCGATACCTACTTTATCCTATAAAGCATCTTGTACACGTTTCCGTTGCTCCCACTGTCTACGAGGCACTCTGGCTGTGTTCTTATAGACGCTCTATTCTAAACATCATTTAGAAAAGCTGCCATGACACCCAACCACCAGATATCGTAGTCATGGTATGTAGCCGTGGCAAGTAGGATCTAGATGGACTTAAGCATAGCTACTTAGAAAAGGTTTCATCATCATCCATACCTGGTCAATGATGTAGACCTTTAACAAGTCTAGTTTTGAAAGTCTCAACTCTTCCATGTACACCAAGTAATCTTCTCAAGATATACTTGCTCCTGATGGGGATTTAACCCTTCAGATATAGCAACTAAAGTCCATACTTTGTTGGTGTATAAGGATTCCATCTCAGATCACTAAGCATCCAGCCATTCTTACAGAGTCTTACTTTCGATGGCCAGCTCGAAACTAGTTGGGTCATCATCTCATGATGCAATCCTCGCTCCCACTGTCATAGAGAAATCGAAGTAACTCTCAGGTGGGTGAGGAACCCTACTAGATCGGCGGAGAGGCTGAGGTTCTTTGGTTACTACAAAATCCTTCGGTTCTACCAAATCATCAGCTACTGTTTGTATAGCTGGAACCTTTCCAGTTCTACATAACTAACCTTGCCTCGAGCTTGTCCGGATTTTGCTTTTAGACATAGGCCGGACAACCCCAAATCTTAACTAGCTTAAGACATGGGCTCTTCCCTTTCCATATCGCATATGAACTGGTAGGTAACTGATTTGATTCGAACCTATTCAATAGGTAAGCAGCTTCTCAAGCGCATAACTCCCAAAAGGAAACAGGTAACTCAGTATTACTCATCATAGAGCACACCTTATCACATAGGGTGTAATTGCTCCACCCCGATATACCATCGTGCTATGGTGTATTCGGAGGAGTAATGCCGAGAGAGAATCTCATTCTCCTTTAGAATAGTCCAGGATTTCCGTGCTCAAGTATTCTCCTCCTCGATCACATCAAAGGACATAATATTTATACCCGTATTTTGGTTCTCTACTTCTAACTTATATTCTGTGAATATCTCAAAAGGTTCGGACTTGTGTTTCAACAGGAACATAGGTCTGAATCTTGAGAGATTATCAGAGAATATAATGAAGTATAAAGAACCAGTCCTGGCATGTGTAGACAGGAGACCTTGCATACATCATCATGTATCTGTCCCAAGAGTTCATTAACTCTTTCTCTGTTTCCAATAAACAGAGCTGGTGTCATCTTATCTTTGTGACATGACTGGCAAGTTTCACAAGATGTAACTTCAAATTGATTTAAATATACATCTAAATGTAACTTCAGCTAATCGGGTCACATTGTTATGACCTAGTCTACAATGCCTCAAGAAGGATTCGTTCATTTCTGAACTCTTCCTCTTATGTGTGTTTTCCGTATACTAAGAACTGTAGTTTGATTTGGAACATCAACGCTTTTAGATAACGTGCCTGAACCGATCAACTTTTGATATAGGAAATGTTCAAAACATTATCCAACAATACAAAATTTTATCATTTCTTTACAGATAAAGAGACTGATATGATTTTGTATATCAGGTTCGGTATCTAATAACATTCATTCAGAATCAATGTATTGGTAATACAGGGTGACAGTGACCAACAGACTTGGCTGCAACACTTGCCCCGTTTTCTGCCTCATGAAACTTATCACCCGCTCTCAGTTCTCTACCTATCTGTAGCCCTATGTAACAGATTACATATCTGGGATCCTGATCTGGTATAACATACCCATGACGTAAAGGATACTGAGAAACAGTTCTTTGTAACGAACACACCCGAAGATGATGCATCAGCATGCACTCTCTTCGTTTGGGTGGCACGGGAAATCTGGTATTCCCCAATTTCCTGCTCGGTCTTATAACAATTATAAGTTGGAGCGGGACCAACGTTCCCCAGCTCAATATAACAAGCGGGTTCGGTCAATAATCCGTATTATTATCTTGATTAAGGCGTGACATGGTCGCTACCAGGAGAGAGAGAGAAGAAAACACTCAGCGTGCGCTCTTGCAAGAATAGATTGGTTATTATTTTATCTAATCAGGATGGCTCCCACTGCTTTTTATCAAATCTTCCTTCAAACTCTAAAAGGAAAGACTAGCCGGGATTAATTACACACTACAAGTTCGCCAATCTTTCAGCCAGGCCAGTGTCGGTACTTTGAGGGAGGTCCCCCGTGCTTTCGCACGAACCTAATTAATGTAAACCTCGTTTTCCTAGAGGCGTAACCTCGTTGACACCTTTCTAGACACCTACTTGATCGGCTAATTGTAATGTATAAAACTCTCCCAGGAGTAACTCTTACTCGCAGCGGGTATCGGGATCCAACTATCTCATAGAAGATATGCAATCTCATTGCAAATTTCAACACTTGAAATTCCCGATAATATTTTGCCCCGAACGATCTATGACCTTGACAAGGTCAACAAACCATAGATCGCAAGTCAAGTTCTACCCGTCATTTCTTGATTGAATCAAACCCACCCGCACGACCCTTGACAAGGTCAACAAGGCCGCACGACTACCCTAACCCAATCTGCATCATATGCATAAGCAGATAAATACTGGTTAGCTACCGCACACTGCGCCTTGACAAGGTCAACAAACGCAGCACGAATACTAAACAGGATTTATCTGAAATGACGGAGGGCTACGACAGGTTTTTCTGAAAACCTATTGCGTAATGAACTTGATATCGTTGTAGAATCAAATGATTTTAAAATGGAGTGCTTTTGAGGCTTTTCTAGTTTTGCTAAAGGAGTCACTCCCGGTGAAGGGATCGTCGGTCCTTTCCTCGTCGAATGAGGTGCAGGATATATCATATATATCACTGTGCAAAGCAAAAACACTTAAAAGTAATCAAAAGACAAACCGAGTGTGTAGCATCTGCCAGTTATTGCTAAAGGAGTCACTCCCGGTGAAGGGATCTCGGTCCTTTCCTTATCGAATAAGGTGTAGGATATATCATATATACCGCTGTGCAAAGCAAGAACTGTAGCTGCCTGTTTTATTTTGAAATTCGATTCTACAACATCTTAGGTTTCTTTTATTTCATTAATCATATTAATGAAGTCCCATCATTTAAATTACCTAAACATCACAGATAAATACGACGTACACTTATGCCATCCGCATTCGCCTCGATGTCCCCTCGTGCACCGTTAGGTTAGGTAACTAACGGCAGAGCGGGGCAGAGCTAGCGCGGGTGTAAAACATAAGTAACGCCTATATAATATATCATATATACTATATACTGTATCTATCACAGAACATCTCATGATCACATCACAGATATCGCAGCAGAAGAATCATATGAAATATTGGATATACTAGGACGTCCGTGTGTTCAATACGAGCCAGTATAAAACACGGATTCCACGGTCGCGATGAATAGCCAAACCCACACCCCTAGACCCGTACGAGAGCGGCAAGCAACCCTACCAATTCTAGAGTTAGGAGACCCTGACTCGACTCCTCGAGTTGGTCTCCCACTGGACTCCAGAACCCGGTTACTTGTGCCCTCCTCCTTGGGTCTATCCTAGTGCGGAAAAGTAAATAATATACAAACGGTGACATCTTCCGCAACCTGGAAGTGCCCCAATAAAAGAATATTACATACAAGTTTTTACATGAATGAAAATGAAAAACACTCATCTCACATAAAAACCCCCCGGCTATTCAAACACGACGATCCAATATAACATATCCAGCAACACATAACATTACATGTCATCAACGTAAGTAAATATGTCCATCCCAATTGTCATTGACATATAGCAACGAAACCGGCGATGTCACATATTACACTTACGGTCACAGAAAAGAAAGTGTAAAACTACAATAGTTGGAATCCGCAACCACCTCAGACATCGCATGCCTGACCAAATGAATAACTTAGACATCGCATGCCTAACAATTATAAACCCCGCATTTTAGTCTCATTATCGAAAACACTTTTCAATATCAAGTCGGGCTATTCAACAGGATTCCCGACATCCTGATCGAATGCTCGTCGCAAAGTTCAGTTGGCGGCAGCACCCCTGATACCGTCGACGAAGTGCACCAAGGTGGAACACCGCTACCGCGAGCACCTGAACGGATGCTTTCGGCGACGGGGTTCTCCTACAGTCACTTGGTCGGGGCTATGGAGTGAGGCTGTCTATTCAGTTTACCCGGCGAGTATCCGCGTACGCTACGTGATTGCGACGGACTTTTGATCGCATCAAAATTCCGTGGCAACCGATCAAGTGAGACTAAACTGCTATGTTTATAATATTCATTCAGTTATCTCATAACTAATTGTGAATTCCAATTATTGTATCCCATTCCGGATAAATAGAAAATGTTAAACTTTCCGATCGAACAATCGAACACCCAAGTTTTCCCGATACAGATCAACACATGAAATATGAGTCTAACAACATTCAGTTCGTGCCTCAGTACCAACGGTCCAGCCGTAGAAGGGTCAAGCCAACGCCTCACATGTGGCACGCCGTACTGCCCCAAACCCGAAGGTTCAAAGGGCAGTTCAAGACGGTCACATAATCGAGTTAAGGTTTGTTGTCTTCTAGAGGGACCATCGCGTTACTTGCACTACTTAGAACGTCGTTAAACTACGGAAAAATCCAGCACTTGGAAATTTCCCGACAGGGGAAAAATTGGGTATTTATATCCGGTCGAACTTTTTAACATATTCAAAAATTTATCCGGAAAGCCACACAGACAAAATTTGATACTCCGATCGAAACACCGAATCCCCAAAACAACTCCAGAAAATTCAACTCTTGAATAAAATTTAAAAATACCCAGAGAACTCAGCACTGAAAACAATGAATTACTGTGCAACTTTTAAAGGCTGACGTCATCAATCTGCCGCGGAACCGCCGCCTAAGGCAGGCTTATGCCGCGGTTCCGCACCAGATTGCACTGTTCATGACCCCAATTTTGCGCCGTAATTCTTATATTTTCCTGCTGGGTTTTCTGTATATTTTTAATTTGGAAAAATCCCAGTTTTTGAAAAAAGGACAGAGAGCATGGAAATTTTTGTGGTTTCGGTTCGTTCGGACTTCAAATTCCGTCTAGACTTCGCCTAAGGCTCTAGCTAGGCTCTGATACCACTGTAGGGTTCCTAGGCACACTAAGGAGGTCTCACAGGGCATCAAACATGCCAATTTCAAATTGTAACGGTGCCGAGAAACCCTAATACGGATCGTTGGCTAGATGTCTAGGCGAAAATGAAACTTGTTAACAACTTAACTAAAGTTTAAACGGAAATACAACCTTTGTAGATCCGGTGCTCCACCTCCATAGCTCCGCAACGAAGTCCCCTCGCTGTCCAAATGAATTCCCGGGCTCTAGCGTCGGCTTCGTCGGAGAAATAGCGAGCTAGGTCGTCGATGTCCATGCCGAAGATGATCTACGTCGAGGCATCGCTAGATCAAGCTCCAACTTCACCAAGTCTAGAAAACTTGTAAAGGAAACACACTCTACTACTTGGCAAGAGGTAGAGGATAAAGAAATACGAATTGGGTAGACTTTAGTTTTGGATTTCTCACTTGTTTCATCAATCCACCATTGATGAGGCTTGCTTTCTTCAAGTGAAGAAAGGAAGAAGAAGATAGAAATTGTTATGATAAGTTAATTAAAAATGAAAAGAAAAATCAAAACTTATCATAATCTAAACCATGGTCAAGTGTAGAGATTAAACCAAGGTTAGTTGGAATGGTTAGGGTTAAGGATAAGATAAGAATGGTTGACTTGATCAAACCTTCAAGAAACTTCAACATAAAACAAAATAAGCCACCATCCTTAAATAATTTCCAAAATGAATATATAAATAAATGAATAAGATAATCAAAACCCTAATCATTAAGTAAACCATGGTTTAATCATTACACTTAACCAAGTTAATATGCATCATCAAACATGATACAAACATGTGCATAAAAGTATATCACATATACAACTTGCACAATCCAAGTGAGAAAATCCATTTAAAGTGAACCATTACTAGTTAATGCAAAGTAATATATCAAATATATAATTATACATTAAATGATTAAATCAACACTTGATTCAATGATCCGGTCATATCGCATGTAACCGGCAAGTATCCAATGTATCGGCTTATCGAATCAACCCTCGATTCGATAACTAGGTTATATCGCATATAACCATTCGACACATTCATCGCGAGAATGAAATACGGTATCACATACACGCATTATTCTCGGTCCCGCACATATCTCATATGCGCTCCTATTTCGTTTCGCTTGAGCCAGGAAACCTCTGTGTAGGACTCTAAAGACTCGTCAATACGCCGGCAGCAGATGATGATCATATCAAACATCCACAAGCCGCAAGCGGTCTGCAAAACGTAACGGCCACCCGTGAATTGAGCGATCTTAAGATCGACGAGAAAGCCCGCTCACACTCCAGTGAATCCAACCAGTAACACTACCGTACAGTCCGGTCTGATCGTCTGATATGTCGCATATCTCGCCTAGGGGTGGTAAACGTCAGACCCCAATAGCTCGATAAGTCGTGTCGATATGAGGTCTATAACAATTCGAGAAACTACTGGTAACGCTTACCAGTAAATCTCAGCAACCCTGGCCAGGGATTTCCTGTTATAGCCAATCGAACACAGCGCAACATCAACCCCCTATACCGGGAGAGACGAATCCCCTCCTATCGCTCATTGCCTCCATGTGACTCGGGACTGTACCCAAAAACCACCGTTTTGCACGCCCTCTTGGACGTGGTAAGATGGAAATCAAAGCACAGTGGGAACCACACAAGACTCTATGACGATCTCGGGTCAACAGACTACTCTGTACCAGTGTCACCAGAGAACTGCCATCTGACGTAAGGTATAATACCATCTGGGAGTTCTCGGCGAGTCCGTCCAGTGTACCCAGTCTCTACTGAGCACCCGTATATCTCCTCTGATGTCAAACACCAATGGATATGGGATCATCCATAGCCCATCTTTATGGGTCGAGAAGGTACACGCTAGTCTACTCTGGTATATCGATGCCCTGTCTCGATACACCCACGACTAGGGACTTTGAAGGATGTACTTATAGACTACCATGTCCCCACTAGTATGATCCGCATCATAGTCCAGGTAGTCAGGTACACATCCTAAGGGCTTTACCAACATGTAACAGAGAGACAATTAGTGTACACGTTAAGGTAAAGATCAACCAGATAGCATACTATCATGTCGAGTAAGAAAGTCCTCCCTATATATGTCCCAGCATCCACTACAATATACATCCAATGTACAGTAATGGCCTCTAGGGCATACATATAACTAACAATTTCTAGTTATAGCCAATCGAACACAGTGCAACATCAACTCCCTATGCCGGGAGAGACGAAACCCCTCCTATCGCTCATTACCTCCATGTGATTCGGGACTGTACCCAAATGCCACCTTTTTGCACGCCCTCTTTGATGTGGTATGATGGAAATCAAAGCACGGTGGGAATCACACAAGACTCTAGGACGATCTCGGGTCTACAGACTAACATGTACCAGTGTCACCAGAGAACTGCCATCTGACGTGGTGTATAATACCATCTGAGAGTTCTCGGCGAGTCTGTCCAGTATACCCAGTCTCCACTGAGCACCCGTACACCATCCTTGATGTCAAACACCGATGGATATGGGATCATCCATCACCTATCATATGGGTCACAATGCGTATACGCCAGTCTACTCTGGTGTATCGATGCCCTGTCTCGATACACCCTCGACTACGAACAGTTATAGGATGTACTCGTCGACTACCGTGGCCCCACTAGTATGATCTCATCATAGTCCTAGTAGTCGAGTACATATCCTAAGGGCTTTATCAACATGTAACGTAGAGACAATCAAAGTACATGTTAAGATACAATACAACCAGATAGTATACTATCATGTCGAGCAAGAAAGTTCTACCTATATATGTCCAAGCATCCATTACAATATACAACATATGTACAGTAATGGCCTCTAGGGCATACATATAACTAACAATCTCCCACTTGCACTAGGGCCATCTCTTGTGGTATCACATACCCAACAATTAGCTGTGGTTGAAGTATCCCATACTCAACCATCCCATAAAAAGTCTCTACTGAGAAAAAGGCCTTTGTGAGTTGATCCGCGCTTTTGTCCTCTGTGTCTACACTCCAAACCTCGATCTTCCTGGAGATCAACCATCTCCATGATCAGGTGATACTGCCTAAGAATTATATCTGGATTTCTGATGGGACGGGGGTTCCTTGGCATAAGCACAACTCCATTGTCACACAATGGTAGGAACGAAGTTCATCTTATGAACTCATATATATCCAGACTGCCTCTTTGGTAGTATCTTTGGTAACGATGTGTCTTGCCTTTAATCATCTAGTAAGTCCGGTATCTAGCTTGGAACTCTTCCAAAATACCGTCCCTCCACTGAGGGCAAAGACAATGCCTGTGACTGACATTCAGTCGTCCTTATCACCCTGGAACTTTTCCAGTGATTCTCCCCAGGATCGATTGATACCATCTCACTACAACTAGTGAGAATCCTAACATCCAGATAGATCTATCTCAAAGATCCAAAACCCAGGATTTAGGAGGTATCACCTTGATCCTATATGGAGAATCCATGTGATAAGCGGAGATTGACCGAGCGTAGCATAGGAAACTCCTTCCCTATCAAGAGTATGTAATCCTCGTACTCTACGAGGATCATCACTATACTTCCTACTACCTTTTTGTATATACAAGGTTCATCTACCATTTTGATGAAGTCAAACTCTTTGACTACCATATCAAAACAGACGTTCCAACTCCGCGATGCCTGCTTTATCACATAAAACATCTTGCACACGTTTCCGCTACTCCCACTATCTACAAAGCCCTCTGGCTGTGTATTTATAGACGCTCTCTCCCAAATCATCATTTAGAAAAGCAGTCTTGACACCCAACCGCCAAATATCGTATACATGGTATGTAGCCCTGGCAAGTAGGATCTGAATGGACTTAAGCATAGCTTTGAAAGTCTCAACTTTTCTATGTACACCAAGTAATCTTCTCAAGATATACTTGCTTCTGATGGAGATTTAGCCTATAAGATAAAGCAACCAAAGTCCATACTTTGTTGGTTTATAATGATTCCATCTCAGATCGCTAAGCATCCAGCCATTCTCACAGAGTCCCACTCCTGATAGGCAGCTCGAAACTAGTTGGGTCATCATCTTATGATGCAATCCTCGCTCCTACTGTCATAGAGAAACTGAAGTATCTCTCAGGTGGGTGAGGAACCCTACTAGATCGGCGGAGAGGCTGAGGTTCATTGGAAACTATTGAATCCTTTGGTTCTACCAAATCATCAGTTGCAGTTGGTATAGCTGGAACTCTTTCCAGTTCTACCTTATGACCACTAATTTCTTCAAAAGAAATTCCCTTTCACAAAGGTGGCATGTTGAGAAACAAAACATCTTTTGTTCCTCGGTTTGGTAGAAGATATTCCCTTGCGAATGCTTGGGATATCCAACAAACTTCCACAGAACTGACTTTCCCTCGAGCTTGTCCGGATTTTACTTTTAGACATAGCCCGGACAATCCCAAATCTTAACTTACTTAAGATATGGGCTCTTCCCATTCCATATCACATATGAAGTGGTAGGCAACTGATTTGATTGGAACCCTATTCAAAAAGTATGCAGCTTCACAAGTGCATAACTCCTAAAAGGAAATAGGAAACTCAGTAGTACTCATCATAGAGCGCACCATATCAAATAGGGTGTGATTACTCCGCCCCGATACACCGACATGCTGTGGTGTATACGGAGGAGTAATGCTGAGAGAGAATCTCATTCTCTTTTAGAATATTCCAGGAATTCCGTGCTCAAGTATTCTCCTCCTTGATCTCATCAAAGGACATAATACTTATACCCATTTTTGGTTGTCTACTTCTAACTTATATTCTGTGATTATCTCAAAAGTTTCGGACTTGTGTTTCAACAGGAACATATGTCTTAATCTTGCGAGATCATCAGTGAATGTAATGAAGTACAAAGAACCAGTCCTGGCATATATAGCCAGGGGACATTCATACATCAGCATGTATCAATCCCAAGAGTTCATTAACTCTTTCTCTGTTTCCAATAAACAGAGCCGTGGTCATCTTATCTTTGTGACATGACTGGCAAGTTTTACAAGATGTAAATCCAAACTAATTTAAATATGCTTCTTTATGTAACTTTAGCTAGTCGGGTCGCATTGATATGAACTAGTCTACAATGCCACAAGAAAGATTCGTTCATTTCTGAACTCTTCCTCTTGTGTGTGTGTTCTGTACATTAAGAACTGTAGTTTGATTTAGAACGTCTATGCTTTCAGATAACGTGCCTGAACCGATAAACTCTTGATATAGGAAATGTTCAAAATATTATCCAACAATACAAAATTATATCCTTTCTTTACTTATAAAGAGACTGATATGATGTTGTATATCAGGTTCGATATCTAATAACATTCGTTCAGAATCAATGTATTCTGATAATACAGGGTGATAACTACCAACAGACTTAACTGCAACACTTGCACTGTTTCTATCTTATTAAACTTATCACCCGTTCTCAGTTCTCTACCTATTTGTAGCCCATGTAACAAATTACATATGTGGGATCCTGATCCGGTATCAAATACCCAGGACGTAAAGGATATTGAGAAATAGTTCTGTGTAATGAACACACCCGAAGATGATACATCAGCATGTACTTTCGTCGTTTGGGTGGCACGGGAATTCCGGTAATCGTCTATTTCCTTCTTTGTCTTATAACAATTATAAGTTGGAGCGGGACCAACGTTCCTTAGCGCAGTATAACAAGCGGATTCGGTCAATACATCCGTATTATTATCTTAATTAAGGCGTGACATAGTCGCTACCTGAGAGAGAGAAGAAAACACTCAGCGTGTGCTTTTACAAGATTAGATTGGTTTTCAATTTATTTAATCAAGATGTCTCCCACTGTTTTAGTCAAATCTTCCTTCAAACCCTAAAAGGAAAGACTAGCCCGGATTACTTACACGCTACAAGTTCGCTAATATTTTGGCCAGACCAGTGTCGGTACTTTGAGAGAGGTTTCGCGTGCTTTCGCACAGACCTAATTATAGTAAACCTCGTTTTCCCAGGGGCGTAACCCCGTTAACACCATTCTAGACACCTAATTGATCAACTAATTGTAATGTGTAAAACTCTCCCAGGAGTAACTCTTACTCACAGCGGGTATTCGGATCCAACTATCTCATAGAAGGTATGCAATCTCATTGCAAATTTCAACACTTGAAATTTCCTATAATATTTTACCCCTAGTATCCTATGACCTTGACGGAGGCCAAACAACCCATAGTCCGCTAGTCAAGTTCAACCCGTCATTTCCTAATTGAATTAAACCCACCCGCACGACCTTTGACGGAGGCCAAACTATTCCGTACGAATACCCTAATCCAATCGCATCGTATACTAGCAGATAAGCACTAGTTAGCTACCGTACACTACGCCTTGACGGAGGCCAAACTACCACAACACGAATACTAAGTAGTACTTATCTGAAATGACGGAGGGTTACGTCAGGTTTTTAGGAAAACCCTTTGCGTAATGAACTTGATATCCTTATAGAATCGAGTGATTTTGAATGGAATGTTTTTTAGACCTTTTCTAGTTTTGCTAAAGAGGTCACTCCCAGTGAAGGGATCGTCGGCTCTTTCCTTATCGAATAAGGTGCATGATATTTCACAAATACCACTATGCAAAGCAAAAACTACAAAACCAATCAAAAGACAAACCGAGTTTGTAGCATCTGCTAGTTTCACTAAAGAGGTCACTCCCGGTGAAGGGATCTTGGCTCTTTCCTTATCGAATAAGTTGGTGGATGCTCTACAAGGAACACCGCTATGCAAAGCAAAAACTCGAGCTACCAGTTTTAAACAAGTTTCTACAACATGTTTAGGTTTCTTTCAGTTTCATTAATCTCATTAATGACGTCCCATTTTATTATGCTTCACAAGCATCACATTTGAAACGAAATCTGCAATATAACATATATCTCATATATATAATATAAACATTCCTCTCAGGCAGTAATATGATCTCATCACAGAACATTACAGCAGAAGATAACATATGAAATATTGGATATAGTAGGAAGTCCGTGTTTTAATACGAGCCTGTATAAAACACGGATTCCACGTTCGCGATGAATAGCCAAACCCACATCCCTAGACCCCTACGAGAGCGGCAAGCAACACTGCCAATTCTAGGGTTAGGAGACCCGGTCTCGACGCCTCGAGATGGTCTCCCACTGAACCCTAGAACCCGGTTACTTCTGCTCCCCGTCTTGGGTCTACCTAATGCGGAAAAGTAGATAATATACAATGGTGACATCATCCTCAGCCCGGAAGTGTCCTGGTAAAAGAATATTACATAAAATGAATTTTACAAGAATGAAAAAGAAAAACTCTCATCTCACATAAAACCCCCGGTTATTCAGAACGTGACGATCCAATATAACATATCACAGAAACACAGAATATCTCATATCATCAACGTAAGCAAGTATGCTTATCCCGATTGTTATTGATGTATAGCAACGAAGCCGACGATACACCACATACTACGCTTACGGTTACAGAAAAGATGTTGGAATTGGGGTTTTTAGTATATTCTGTTTAGGCCCAGATTTTCTTTGAGTGCTACAGTTGTGCTTGGGGCCCACATCGGTAAATTTGATCGATCGAAAATTTTAAACATGTTAGTTCACATTATTTACATTATATCTGCGACCGTGAATGTCACTCGATCTGTAAATCCTGTCTAACTGCTATAGCCCTTTTAGACGGATTTGCGAACGTGACATTCACGTTGATATTCTATGTTGTGCTGTGATATTGCGGATTGTCATGGTGGATAGCCTGGATGCAATGGTAGTACAGTTTGGTTTATTATGAACATTTGATATTGTGGGGCGAGCGTCCGACATGTGGACTGCCGTCACTGCCTGTTTATATATTATTCTTTTGGGGCACGACCGGGCTGAGGTCGATGTACCCGTTGTTTGTATATTTTACTTTCTGTACTAGGATTACCCCGCGGAGGGGTGCACGGATAGCCGGGTTCTAGAGGGCAACGGGCCCACATCTCATGGCGTTGAGACGGACGGGGCTTTACTCTAGGAATGGCGGGCTATTCACCGCACTCGTAGGGGGTATAGGTTCACCCATGGAGGGGTACCCAAGTTACCGGATTCCGTGAAGTGCTGGGTGGTCCATTCACGTTGCTGAAGGGGCTGCTTCGCTTCAGGTTTTGGCTGCTAACTTGCCGCGCCCGTAGGGGTCTAGAATTTCATTGCACAGGCTATCCACACGACCAGGGGAACGTCGAGTTTCAGTAGCGGCTTTATGAAACCCGGGGATCCCAGATATCTGTATTGTTCTGTGATGCTTATTACATTTCTATGATGTTGCATTTTATCACTCCTTGAGCGAATATTATATATTGATATATATACTAGTAGATGTTGTGTATATTTTGCATCCGCGCTAGTCCAGTCCCCGCTCTGTCGTTAGTTAAGTAACATAACGGGTGATGACGGGACCCAGTGGCGAATGCGGATGGCATATACGTACAGCAATATTTTCATTCTTCTGTGGTGTGATCAATTGATGGGACTGCGTTGATTCGAATCAATGCAAGCTAAACAAACCTATTCTGATGTTGTTGGAACAATTTTTTTTCAAAAAGCTGTTATTGCAAGGGCGTTCTCTTTTGTTTTGCACAGTGGTATTCGGTTATTAATATCCAGCACCTCAGTCGACGAGGCAAGGGCCTAGATCCCTTCACCGGGAGTGACCCCTTAGACAGAAGTTTGCATCAGGGCAATAACTTCACTATAGTCGTTTACTTTTTCTTTGCATCGTGGTATTCAGTTGGAATATCCTGCACCTCATTCCACGGGGAAAGTGCCGAGATCCCATCACCGGGAGTGACCTCTTTAGCAAAGGTTTTCGTCACTATATTTTTATAAATCTATCCAGTTCCTTCAACGATATCAAGTTCATTACGTTAAAGGTTTTTCGCAAAAAACCATTCGTAGCCCTCCGTCATTTCATATGGATAGTCAATAGTATTCAAGCTGTGTTTGTTGGCTAAAGTCAAGGCACATTGTTTGGTAGCTATTGAATATTCATATGCAGCATAGATAGATGCGTCGGTTCGGGACAGTCGTATAGCCTTGTTGGCCAAAGTCAAGGGCTTGTACGGGTGGGTTCAAATTAACCAGGATAATGACGGGTAGAACTTGACATGTGACTTATGATTTGTTGGCCAAAGTCAAGGTCATAAGAGCATGGGGCAAAAATCACATCGGGAGTTTCTAAACAAACTGAAACTTGCCAGATGCGCGCATACCTTCTGGAGTGTGATAACGTGAGCGGATTCCGTCACATTATCATGCGATAATAGTTGGATCTCGATTCCCACTGATGAGTTGGTTTACTCCTCGGGTGATCCCGACTAATTCTTCTTTCAGGTTTGGGGAAGAATTTGACGTTATAGTGGGAGGTTTCCTGATTAGATAAAGTGATAACCATTCTGATCTAGGTTAGAGTGCACGCAGAGTGTTTCTTTTCTCTCTTTCTTTGGCAGCGACCATGACCCGACCCTAGACTATGACTCAATGACCAAAATTAACCGAACCTTCTTAAAACACTGGCTTTTGGATTGTCAGAGTTGCATACCTCATTACCAATCCATCGTATGGTTATATACGAACTCGAAGGAATTTATTCGAGGATGGTTTCCGGTTCTGGAGAAAACGAATAGGACTATTCAGTTGTCTTTTCCTTTTACCTTGTCTCAGGTTGCGAGTACTCCTTGGTTTAGGAGATAGTACACCTATTACGCAAATTGGATAGTCTTCTTCCAAACCTTAGGCTGGTGCCGAACGGTGGGGAATGAAGAAAACCAATTAGCATAACGATGTTGTACAGAAGGTATTAAGTAAAGAAATATCAAGGGATTAGTAAGAGGGCAAAGTAAATTGCGACTGCTATTCACGACCAAACCAAGTATTTCTTCACCAATCCTAAATCACCTTTGTATTTCTCCAGGACACTCCATATCACTACCAAGATCCATAGTTTATTGGATACTCCATCGTATAGTTATATACGAACTCGAAAGGAACTTGTTCCAGTTCGGGGATGGATTCTGGTTCAGGAGAAATAGGAATAAGGTTTATTCGGTTGTCTTTTATCTTCACCTTCTCTTGCATTGCGAGTGCTCCTAGGATTAGGACAGTACACCCATTATGCTTATCGGATAGTCTTCTTCCAAGCCATAGGCTGGTGCCGAAAGGTAGGGAAGGAAGAAAACCATTTATCCTAAGAGGGTGTACAGAAGGTAATGACTAAAGACATATAAAGGGATTTGAAGAGATGGCAAAGAAATATACGGTTATAGTTGTGAATCTGATAATGGAAGAGGCATTACTAGGAATACCGAGATACCCCATCGAAACATTTCAATGTTTCATTTTTACTGTGTACTGTTAAAAGAAAACTGATTTCCCAATTAGACACTTGCTCCAGGGTAACCTGAAAGAGAAGCAAGTTCTCTTAATCATTACTATTAACTGAATACCACATACAAGTATCTACATCTTCGATCACCTTGAAGAATCCCGATACTTGCAATACCTGGTTCTCTACTTTACTCTTATACCTATAACTTCTCAAAACTTGGACCCTGTGTTCTACGAAACACTTGTCTAAAAACTAGAGAAGTGATAAGTAAACCGAATATAGTACGAGGACCAACCCCTCTGTCCTTATAGACACTTGACAACATACAAAACTCTGTATAAGTCCCCTGAGTAGTGACTCATTCACTGTTTGTCGTAGGTTGAAAACTGTACTTATGGTTAAGAAGAATTACACCGCTGTTCAATACTCCTTACCTAACCATCCACTGATATAGGTAAATGTCATTGACATAATTTCAAAAAGGTATATCTCACTCTATAAAAATAGACGTACAGATATATCAATTTGAAATTTGTGCATAACAACGGATATTCAAAACCAAATATTTGCCGTTCGGCAAACAACCCAGGTGACTTCCTCAAATATCACCAATTACAACGAATCCCGATATAATGAGGATGATCACCTAATTCTCAATAACTTACTCCCACTCATCATCTGTAAAACCATACAGATGTGAGAATCAAACCTGGTAAATACTTACTCATAATTGGAAGCGTTCCTAAGTTGAATAATACTGATCGGCCTTTTTCCATTTAGTTGACATGCACTGGAGACAGCTGCATGATTTGAATCTGGTTCAATTAAATCAGTGCCTCTATTTCTATATTGGATATAGAATAGTTCAAATCTTGACATTGTTAAGGTACGAGGAGTTGTCCAGCTTATGCTTAAAACCAGACTCTGGATAACTCAAGGCACGTTTCTGTAATGGCTGTTTAAGGGTTGACCCAGGTTATGACGAGGGTTGACTTTCTACCATCAGGAAGATCAATAGTGATATTGTTCTTGACTCGCCACAGTTTTAATAAAAATCGATTTTTTCAGAAAACTGTAGTGGGAGTATGGTAGAATTGGAAGTGATTCCAGAACCTCAAACGATTACTGAAGATTTGATAAGAACCTAAAGATTCAATCTGGTTTGACATTCCATTGGCCACTCCGCAGATATGGTGGGTAACATCAGGCACTCGAGAGGTACTTCGGTATGCTCAAAGACGGTGACAGGGAGGTTCTTATTTACCTAGACTTGACACTACTGTTGTTCCAGACTGTAAGACTCGGCAGGAGGATGAGTATAGCGTCGTTTTGAACTGGCTTCAGAAGTGTACTTGTATATGACTCTGCCAAAGGGTTGTCATAGTCAGTGGGAGCAGCGGATGCATGGTGGACATGTGGCCTATGTCTATTTATAGACTAAAGCAGATATAGCAGAGATAGATCATCTATTTTTGATGTGACAGTCATAGGTTTGACTTCATCAGAATAGAGGATGGATCTGTTAAGAAGGTAGCAGGGTGTGATGTCCTGGTATTTGGATGACATACACAGAGTAGGAAGTGATATTCCTATACTACGATCGGTTATACTTTGGTTGTAACACAGTAGTTTCACCACATAGAAATTGGATATTATATGAGACATTCTGGTCACTAGATCTATGGTTTTAGATCTAGATTTGGGTGGTTTTCTAATCTGGGTACTTAAACAGCATTCTAAAAGTATTTAGAATGGACGACTCCAGGCATGGTAGTGTACCTGCAGGTGATGGAGTCGCCCTCGCTAAAGATGTCTTATAGATTAAAGGGGAGAGGGATGTGCATGATTGGCAGAATACTTGCTTAGGCAATTGAGTCAATCATGAGATGTCAAGTACCACACCAGCTGTTGTTTTTGCACTAGATGCAATAAGTTGATATTGATTCAATCCTCGAGAAATGTTTGGAAGCAGTTTTAGAACACAAGTGGATGTTCTAGGGATATGATAACGACAGCCTCATTCGGGAAACGGTTATCATTCCAGGCTTCCAAGGTGACCTGCATGACAGAGTGACTGTCAGAGTTATAGTTTTTCTCTCTAACGAGGGGCAGTATTTTGGACAGATGGTCCAGGTGGATACTGAGGGAGGCGTGGCGTAGGATACTGATTAAGTTCAGTTGATGATACAGTCTGAGAAGTTTGGATTTGGTGTTCATTTATGAACTAGGTCCTATCAGATATCCATACATATTCTAAGACAGGTATTGCTCATTTCGGGAGATGTCTTTCTCCGCGAACTTGAGATAAAGAGAGACATAGAAAGAAACATCAGGGCGGATCCACTCACTGAGGCTATTCCTCGAACGCAATAACTTCGCAAACGAGCTTTGTGAGACTGACTAGTAGAGGAGTTGGGTGTTCGGTATCACACGGGCTGTGAGTATGCGACATCGCAATAATTAGCCTTGAGTGCAAGTGGGAGATTGTTGGAGATAGTGCCCTCAGAGTCAATTATTTGGATCACAGGCACGTGATTGCAATGATTGAGGGAGGACCTATGCCGGTAGGACAGTCTTACTCAAGATGATAGTATGCAATTTGGTTTATCTTTATCATCGTGTACTGTTTTAGGCGACCTTACAAGTCACTATTACACGTTGATAGAGCCCCTAGGATTCTTACTTGACCGCCAGCAGTATGAGGGCGATCATATACGTGGGAGCTGGGGTCTATAAGCATATCCTTAAAAGGTCCCTAGTCATGGGAGTTTCAAGACAGGGCATCGATACTCCAGAGTAGACTAGTGTATACAGTCGAGACTCGGACGAGGGGCGGTGGCCGGTCTCACAAGCTACTGGTGTCAGTTGGTTCACCTAAGATGTATACAGGTGATCACTGGGTTATGAGTACACCGGACAGGACTCGCCCAGAACATGGTAGTTGGAATTATACCTGATGTCAGATAGCAGTTCCCTGGTGACATGTGTACAGGTTAGTTCATCGACCTGAGATCGTCATTTATCTCGTGTGAGTTCCCACTGTACTTTGATTACTACCCAACCACGCTCAAAGGAGACGTGTAAACAGGTTTTAGTTGGGTACAGTCCCGAGCCACATGGAGGCAGTGAGCGGATCTTCAGGGGTTCGTCTCTCCCGGTATTGTGGGTGAGGTCGCGTTGTGTCTAGGAGAGCCATTACACGAAGTCCTTGGCCAAGGCAGGAGATTTACTGGAAGGTATTCCAGAAATATCTCAGGGTGTTCTGGGTTACACTCCGACACGACTTGTACCGCTTTTGGGGGTCTGACTTTTACCAAACCCCTAGGCCCGCCATGCGATGCTCATAGACAAACGGACCGAACTGTACGGATATTGTCACTTACAGGTTCGGTAGGGTGTCAGTATGAGTTCGCTCATCGACGTCCCATTTGGTCAATACCTGGTAGCCCGTTACGTATGGCTAATACCTCTGACGTGCTAGTGGTTAAATCCACAGCCAAAGTATTGACGAGTCTTTAGAGTCCCCCACAGACAGTTTCTCAAGTTTCGGGCGAAACGCTGTACAGGCCGTATGGAGATATGGCAGGGTTCGATCAGATACGTGCGGTATTGCACGGATCATGATCGGACGGATAATACTAGCGGGCATTGGTTTAAGCCGGATCCTAGTATTGTATAGTGTAGATTTTGTCTCATTGCATTTGTATTCGGTCGCAATACAAATGCGGGTATGTATATACAGTCGCGGGGTTTTCCTGTAATTTATTACGGGATCAGTTTTCTGAAGTTGCCAGTTTGCATTCCGTTCCGGCCAGTTTTCTTTTGTTCCTTCACGGCCGGACTTTTGTGATGAGAGGGGCTAATTTGCATATTTGCAAATTAGCATTGTGGAGGGGGTTTCTTGTAAATGGATGATTATGATAATAATAGCATCTTTGCTTTTTTCTTTCATCATGGCTAGCATTAAATGAGATGGATTTTGAAAGGATTGATTTGGAAATTTGGTGTGACCATAATTCCTCTTTATCCTCACATTTCTTTCTTAAGCTCACCCCTTTGATTTTCCCTCTCCATTGTTATTAGGGGCCGGCCACAGATTGTTTGGTGGTGGGGATTCATTTCTAGTATGAGGGAAAATTTCATTTGTTGGAAAATGATTCACACTTGTAAGTGCACGGCGGCGCCCGGGCCATCAATCCGAGGCCGGAATGCGGAAGCGAAACATTTTACGAACTTGTAAACCGGAACCACCGCGCATAAAAATCCCGGATCGGGCCATTAATCTAGTCCTAGCTAACAAGAAAAAGAGTAGAGAGATATACCGAGCGATCCGTGTCCTTCGGTCTTCTCGTCGTCGTCCCGATCACCCCGCGGAATCTCCGGTCTCCACCACGTCGCCGGAAGGGCACCACGTCGCCGGCTTCTTTTACGGGCTCCCACCTCTGCACCGAGGCAACTCGGGCACGAAGTTGGCGAGCCGACGTGCCTAAGAATTGCTGTAGAATTTAGTGTAGTGCCATATCTCATTGGGGTTTTAGAGGTTGCCTTTTAGTGGAGGGATGAACTATGGAGTTGAACTTGGGAATTTTGGTGAAGCAAAAATGATATGAGATGAACAAACTGCCCACACCAAAATGGGACAGCCCCTACACCCTCATGTGGCCGGCCCCTCCCTTGAGGAATGAGAGAAAAGAATGCAAGAGAATCAATGAGTGAGTGAGCCAATAATCCAAGAGAGAGAAAGGGTTATCATGAGAAGAAATGATCACAAGCTTAAACCAACACTCCATCAACAACCATCATCATCTCACACAAAAGTCAAGCCATCATGAAGTGAGGAAGTCAAATGTGGGAGAATCATCATGATACAACAATATGCAAATACCACCCTCCACAAATGCTTATTTGCACAAATGCAAATAAGCCCTCCTCCACCAAATTTCGGCCAATGAAAGATACAAATGAAAATGGCCGAAACGGAAAGCAAACTGGCAGCTTCAGAAAACTAATCTCAAAATAAATTACAGGAAAACCAGCTACTGTATATACATACCCGCATTTGTATTCCGACCGAATACAAATGCAATGAGACAAATCTACACTGTCCAATACTTGGATCCGGCTTAAACCAAAGCCCGCTAGTATTAACCGTTCGATCAAGATCCGTGCAATACCGCACCTATCTGATCGAACCCTGCCATATCTCCATACAGCCTCTACAGCGTTTCGCCCGACACTTGAGAAAATGGTCTGTGGGGGACCTAAAGACTCGTCAATACTTTGGCCGTGGATTTAACCACTAGCACGTCAGAGGTATTAGCCTATACGTGACGGGCTACCAGGTATTGACCAAAAGGGACATCGATGAGCGAACTCATCCTGACACCCTACTGAGCCTATCAGTGACAATATCCATACAGTCCGGTCCGTTCGTCTATGAGCATCCCATGGTGGGCCTAGGGGGTCGGTAAAAGTCAGACCCCCAAAAGCGGTACAAGTCGTGTCGGAGTGTAGCCCAGAACACCCTGAGATACTACTGGAATACCTACAAGAAAATCTCCTGTCTTGGCTAAGGACTTCGTGTAATGGCTCTCCTAGATACAGCGCGACCTCACCCCCAATACCGGGAGAGACGAACCGCTGAAGATCCGCTCACTGCTTCCATGTGGCTCGGGACTGTACCCAACTAAAACCTGTTTGCACGTCTCCTTTGAGCGTGGTAGGGTAGTAATCAAAGTACAGTGGGAACTCACACGAGACAAATGACGATCCTCAGGTCGATGAACTAACCTGCACACATGTCACCAGGGAACTGCTATCTGACGTCAGGTATAAGACCAACTAGCATGTTCCCGGCGAGTCCTGTCCGGTATACTCATAACCCAATGAGCACCTGTATACATCATAGGTGAACCAACTGACACCAGTAGATTGTGAGACCGGCCACCGCCCCTCGTCGGGGTCTCGACTGTATACACTAGTCTACTCTGGTGTATCGATGCCCTATCTCGAAACTCCCACGACTAGGGACCTTTTAAGGATGTTCTTATAGACTACCAGCTCCCACGTATATGACCGCCCTCATACTCCTGGCAGTCAAGCAAGAATCCTAGGGGCTCTATCAACGTGCAATAGCGACCTGTCAGGTTACCTAAAGCAGTACACGATGATAAAGATAAACCAGATCGCATACTATCATCTTGAGTAAGACTGTCCTACCGGAATAGGTCCTCCCTCAATCATTGCAATCGCGTGCCTGTGATCCAATAATTGTCTCTGAGGGCACTATCTCCAACAATCTCCCACTTGCACTCAAAGCTAATTATTGAGATGTCGCATACTCACAGCCCGTGTGATACCGAACACCCAACTCCTCTACTAGTCAGTATCACAAATCCCGTTTGCGAAACTATTGCATTCGAGGAATAGCCTCAGCGAGTGGATCCGCTTTGATGTTTCTTTTTATGTCTCTCTATATCTCAAGTTCGCGGAGAAACCCATCTCCCAAAATGAGCAATACCTGTCTTAGAATGTGTCTGGATGTCTGATGGGACCTAGTTCATAAATGAACTCCAAATCCAAACTTCTTAGACTATATCGTTAACTGAACTCAATCAGTATCCTGCGCCATCCTTCCCTCAGTATCCACCAGGTCCATCTGTCCAAAATACTGCCCCTCGTCAGAAGGAAAACTATAACTCTGACAACCTCCCTGTCGTCCAGGTCACCTTGGAAGCCTGGAATGATAACTGTCTCCCGAATGAGGCTGTTGTTATCATATCCATAGAACATCCGCTCATGTTCTAGAACTGCTTCCGATTGTTTCTCCAGGATATGATCAATATCAACTTATGGCATCTACCGCAAAAACAACATCTGGTGTGGTACTTGACATCTCATGATTGACTCAATTGCCTAAGCACGTGATCTGCCAACCATGCACATCCCTCACTCTTTTAGTCTGTAAGACACCTTTAGAGTGGGTGACTCCATCACCTGCAGGTACACTACCGTGCATGGAGTAGTCCATTCTAAATACCTATAGAATGCTGTCAAGTACCCTGATTGGGAAACTACCCAAATTTAGATCTAAAACCAAAGATCTAGTAACCAGAATGTCCGATATAATATCTATATCTTTATGTGGAGAAACTACTGTGTGACAACAAAAGTATAACCGACCGTAGTATAGGAATTTCACTTCCTATTCTGTGTATGTCATCCAAATACCAGGACACACACCCTACTACCTTCTTAACAGATCCATCCCCTATTCTGATGAAGTCAAACCTATGACTGTCACATCAGAAATAGATGATCTATCTCCGCTATTTCTGCTTTAGTCTAAAATTAGACATAAGCCCCTTGTCCACCAATGCTCCCGCTGCTCCCATTGACTACGACAACCCTCTGGCAGAGTCATATAGACGTACACTTCTGAAACTAGTTTAGAACGACGCTATACTCATCTTCCTGCCGGGTCTCACAGCCTGGAACAACAACAATGGCATGTCTGGGTAAACAAGAACCTCCCTGTCACCGTCCTTGAGGCTACCGGAGTACCTCTCGGGTGCCTGAGGTTACCCACCATATCTGCGGAGTGGACAATGGAATGTCAAACAAGATTGAATATTTAGGTTCTTATCAAATTTTCAGTAATCGTTTGCGGTTCTGGAATCACTTCCAGTTCTACCATACTCCCACTACTGTTTTCTAAAAAAATCCATTTTTGTTAAAACTGTGGCGAGTCTAGAACAATATCACTATTGATCTTCCAGATGGTAGAAAGTCAACCCTCGTCATAGCCTGGGTCAACCCACAAACAACCATTACAGAAACATGCCTTGAGTTATCCAGAGTTTGGTTTTAAGCATAAGCCGGACAACTCCCCGCACCTTAACATCGTTAAGATATGAACTGTTCTATATCCAATATAGAAACAGAGGCACTGATTTAATTGAACCAAATTCAAATCATGCAGCTGTCTCCAGTGCATGTCAACTAAATGGAAGGAGGCCGATCAGCGCTACCCAACTTAGGAATGCTTCCAATTATGCGTAACCTGAAAGAGAAGCAAGTTCTCTTAATCATTACTATCAACTGAATACCACACACAAGTATCTACATCTTCGATCACCTTCAAGAATCCCGATACTTGCAACACCTGGTTCTCTACTTTATTCATATACCTATAACTTCTCAAAACTTGGATCTTGTGTTTCTACGAAACACCTGTCCAGAACTAGAGAAGTCATAAGTAAACTGAATATAGTACGAGGACCATCCCCTCTGTCCTGATGGATACTGGACAATATACAATACTCTATACAAGTCCCTTGAGTCTAATAACTCACTCCCTGTGTGTCGTAGGTTGAAAACTGTACTTATGGTTAAGAAGAATTACACCGTTGTCTAATACTCCTTACCTAACCATCCACTGATATAGGTATATGTCATCGACATAATTTCAAAAAGGTACATCTCACTCTATAAAAATAGAGGTACAGATATATCAATTTGAAATTGGTGCATTATAACGGATATTCAAAACCAAATATTCGCCGTCCGGCAAACAACCCAGGTGAGTTCCTGAAATATCTCCAATTACAACGAATTCCGATATAATGAGGATGATCACCTAATTCCCAATAACTTACTCCCACTCATCAACTGTAAAACCATACGGATGTGAGAATCATACCTGGTAAATACATACCCTGGAGCAAGTGTCTAATTGGGAAATCAGTTTTCCTTTAACAGTACACAGTGAAACTGAAACATTGAAATGTTTCAAGGGGGTATCCTGGTATTCCTAGTAATGCCTCTTCCATTATCAGATTCACAACTGTAACTGTATATTTCTTTGCCACCTCTCCACATCCCTTCATATGTCTTTAGTCATTACCTTTTGCACACCCCTTTAGGCCAAATGGTTTTCTTCCTTCCCTACCATTCGGCACCAGCCTATGGTTTGGAAGAAGACTATCCAATAAGCGTAATGGGTGTACTGTCCCAATCCTGTTGCGCCACGGCAGCGCCCCGGCCTCGTACTCGAGGCCAAAATGCGGAATCAAAAATTTTCCTTACTCGGAAACCGGCGCTACCGCGGACAAAGAAAACCCGGATCGTTTACCATTAACCTAATGCTAGCAATCAAGAGATAGGGTGAGAAGTATACCGAGTGATCCGAGTCCTCCGGTCTTCTCTTCATCGTCCCGATCTCCCGCGGAAAGTCTTGTCTCCATATCGTCGCCTCCTCGCCGGAAAGGGCACCACATCGCCTGCGTCTTTTACGGGCTCCCGCCTCAATACCGAGGCAACTCGAGCAAGAAGCCGGCAACTCGACATGCTCAAGATATACTGTAGAATGTGTAGTGTAGAGGCTATGTCTCATTTGGGGTTTGTTGCCATTTGAAGATGATGGAGGAAATGAGATAAGAAAAATGGTGCTTGCATTTTTCTAGCATGAATGAGATCAAGAAATGAAACTCTCAAGAATGAAGCTCTCTCTTCTTCTTCTTCTCTCCTTTCTAATGAAAACTTATCATATCAAATGAGAATGGTGGAGGAGGTAATATGAAGCAAGAAGGGAGGTGAGTGTAGGGTGAAAAGCAAGGGTGACCACAAACAAACATAATGATCACAAAACTCACATCCAAATCAAATCCTTTCTCTTCACAATAAATGCATCATGGATGAAAGATATCATAATCAATATTTTTGCAAGAAACCCCTCCACAAAATGTTATTTGCGAACTTGCAAATAACCCCCTCCATCGGAAAAGTCCGGCCGGGAAAGAACAAAGGAAAACCGGCCGGAACGGAATGCAAACTGGCAACTCCAGAAAACTGGTCCCGTAATAAATTACACGAAAACCCCGATACTGTGCATACACACCCGCATCTGTATTCCTACCGGATACAAATGCAATGAGACAAAATCTACACTGTACTATACTAGGATCCGGCTTAAACCAAAGCCGGCTAGTAATATCCGTTCGATCCTGATCCGTGCAATACCGCACGTATCTGATCGAACCCTGCCATATATCCATACGGCCACTAGTACAAACCGTCCGTTCCTGATCCGTGCAATACCGCACGTATCTGATCAGACCCTGCCATATCTCCATACGGCCTCTACAGCATTTCGCCCGAAAACTTGAGTAACTGAAAGTGTGGTGGACTCTAAAGACTCGTCAATACTATGGATGTGGATTTAACCACTAGCACGTCAGAGGTATAAGCCAATACGAGACGGGCCACCAGCTATTGACCAAAAGGGACGTCGATGAGCGAACTCATCCTGACACCCTACTGAGCCTGTCAGTGACAATATCCGTACAGTCCGGTCCGTTCGTCTATGAGGATCGCATGTCGGGCCTAGGGAGTTGGTAAAAGTCAGACCCCCAAAGGCGGTACAAGTCATGTCGGAGTGAAGCCCAGAACGCCCTGAGATACTACTGGAATACCTACCAGTAAATCTCCTGCCTCGGCCGAGGGCTTTGCGTAATGGCTCTCCTAGACACAGCGCGACCTCACCCCCAATACCTGGAGAGACGAACCCCTGCAGATCCGCTCACAGCCTCCATGTGGCTCGGGATGTACCCAACTAAAACCTGTTTGCACGACTCCTTTGAGCCGTGGTAGGGTAGTAATCAAAGCACAGTGGGAACTCACACGAGACAAATGACGATCTCAGGTCGATGAAATAACCTGTACACATGTCACCTGGGAACTGCTATCTGACGTCTGGTATATGACCAACTAGCAGGTTCCCGGTGAGTCCTGTCCGGTGTACTCATAACCCAATGAGCACCTGTATATATCTTAGGTGAACCAACTGACACCAGTGGCTTGTGAGACCGGCCACCGCCCCTCGTCGGGGTCTCGACTGTATACACTAGTCTACTAATGGAGTATCGATGCCCAGTCTCGAAACTCCTGCGACTAGGGACCTTTTAAGGATGTGCTCATAGACCCCAGCTCCCACATATATGATCGCCATCATACTGCTGGTCGTCAAGCAAGAATCCTAGGGGCTCTATCAACGTGCAATAGCGACATGTCAGGTCACCTAAAGCAGTACACGATGATAAAGATAAACCAGATAGCATACTATCATCTCGAGTAAGACTGTCCCACCGGGATAGGTCCTCCCTCAATCATTGCAATCACGTGCCTGTGATCCAATAATTGACTCTGAGGGCACTATCTCCAACAATCTCCCACTTGCACTCAAGGCTAATTATTGCGATGTCGCATACTCACAGCCCGTGTGATACCGAACACCCAACTCCTCTACTAGTCAGTCTCACAAAGCTCGTTTGCGAAACTATTGCGTTCGAGGAATAGCCTCAGTGAGTGGATCCGCTATGATGTTTCTTTCTATGTCTCTCTATATCTCAAATTCGCGGAGAAAACCATCTCCCGAAATCAGCAATACCTGTCTTGGAATGTCTGGATGTCTGATGGGACCTAGCTCATAAATGAACTCCAAATCCAAACTTCTTAGACTGTATCGTTAACTGAACTTAATCAGTATCCTGCGCCATGCCACCCTCAGTATCTGCCTGGATCACCTGTCCAGAATACTGCCCCTCATCAGAAGGAGAACTATAACTCTGACAACCTCCTTGTCGTCCATGTCACCTTGGAAGCCTGGAGTGATAACCGTCTCCTAAAGGAGGCAGCCGTTATCATATCCCTAGAACCTTCACTTATGTTCTAAAACTGCTTCCGACTGTTTTTCCAGGATTGGATTAATATCAACTTATTGCACCTACTGCAAGAACAACATCTGGTGTGGTACTTGACATCTCATGATTGACTCAATTGCCTAAGCAAGTGATCTGTCAATCATGCGTATCCCTCTCCCCTTTAGTCTGTAAGACACCTTTAGAGAGGGTGACTCCATTACCTGCAGGTACACTACCATGCCAGGAGTCGTCCATTCTAAATACTCATAGAATGCTGTCAAGGTACCCTGATTGGGAAACCACCCAAATCTAGATCTAAAACCATAGGTCTAGTAACCAGTATGTCTGATATAATATCCAAGTCCCATGTGGAGAAAACACTGTGTGACGACCAAAGTATAACCGATCGTAGTATAGGAATATCACTTCCTACTACCTTCTCAACAGATCCATCCCCTATTCTGATGACGTCAAACCCATGACTGTCACATCAGAAACAGATGATCTAACTCCGCTATATCTGCTTTAGTCTATAAATAGACATAAGCATGAAGTCCACCAATGCTTCCGCTGCTCCCACTGACTACGACAACCCTCTGCCAGAGTCATATAGACGTGCACTTCTAAAACTAGTTTAGAACGACGCTATACTCATCCTCCTGCCGGGTCTCGCAGCTTGGAACAACAACAATGGCAAGTGTGGGTAAACAAGAACTTCCCTGTCACCGTCCTTGAGGCTACCGGAGTACCTCTCGGGTGCCTGAAGTTACCCACCTTATCTGCGGAGTGGTCAATGGAATGTCAAATCAGATTGAATCTTTAGGTTCCTTATTAAATCTTCAGTAATCGTTTGCGGTTCTGGAATCACTTCCAGTTCTACCATACTCCCACTTCTGTTTTTGAAAAAATCCATTTTTAATAAAACTGTGGCGAGTCTAGAACAATATTTCTATTGATCTGCCAGATGGTAGAAAATCAACCCTCGTCATAGCCTGGGTCAACCCACAAACAGCCATTACAGAAACGTGCCTTGAGTTATCCGGAGTCTGGTTTTAAGCATAAGCCGGACAACTCCCCGTACCTTAACATCGTTAAGATATGAACTGTTCTATATCCAATATAGAAACAGAGGCACTGATTCAATTGAACCAGATTCAAATCATGCAGCTGTCTCCAGTGCATGTCAACTAAATGGAAGGAGGCCGATCAGCGTTACTCAACTTAGGGATGCTTCCAATTATGAGTAACCTGAAAGAGAAGCAATTTCTCTTTATCATTACTATCAACTGAATACCTTACACAAGTATCTACATCTTTGATCACTTTGAAGAATCCCGATACTTGCTACACCTGGTTCTCTACTCTATTCAAATACCTATAACTCCTCAAAACTTAGACCCTGTGTTCTTACGAAACACATGTCTAAGAACTAGAGAAGTTAAAAGTAAGCAGAATATAGTATGAGGACCAACCCCTCTGTCCTCATGGACACTGGACAACATACAATACTATGTATAAGTCCTCTGAGTCTAACAACTCTTTCACTGTGTGTCGTAGGTTGAAAACTGTACTTATGGTTAAGAAGAATTACACCGCTGTTTTATGCTCCTTACCTAACCATCCACTGATATAGGTAAATGTCATCGACATAATATCAAAAGGTATATCTCACTCTATGAAAATAGATGTACAGATATATCAATTTGAAATTGGTGCACAACAGCGGATATTCATAACCAAATATTCGCCGACCGGCAAACAGCCCAGGTGATCTCCTCAAATATCACCGATTACAACGAATCCAGATATAATGAGGATGATCACCCAATTCCCAATAACTTACTCCCACTCATCATCTGTAAAACCATACAGATGTGAGAATCAAACCTGGTAAATACATACCCTGGAGCAAGTGTCTAATCGGGAAATCAGTTTTCTTTTAACAGTACACAGTTGAAACTGAAACATTGAAATGTTTCGATGGGGTATCCTGGTATTCCTAGTAATGCCTCTACCATTATCCAGATTCACAACTGTAACCGTATATCTCTTTGCCATCTGTCCAAATCCCTTTATATGTCTTTAGTCATTACCGTCTGCACACCCCCTTAGGCCAAATGGTTTTCTTCCTTCCCTACCGTTCGGCACCAGCCTATGGTTTGGAAGAAGACTATCCAAAAAGCATAAAGGGTGTACTGTCCTAATCCTAGGAGCACTCGCAACGCGAGAGAAGGTGAGGATAAAAGACACCCGAATAAACCTTATTCCTATTTCTCCTGAACCAGAATCCATCCCCGAACTGGAACAAGTTCCTTTCGAGTTCGTATATAACCATACGATGGAGTATCCAATAAACTGTGGATCTTCGTAGTGATACGGAGTGTCCTGGAGAAATACAAAGGTGATTTAGGATTGGCGAAGAAATACTTGGTTTGGTCGTGAATATCAGTCACAATTTTACTTTGCCCTCCTACTAATCCCTTGCTTTGTCTTAACTTAATACCTTCTGCACACCATCGTTATGCTAATTGGTTTTCTTCATTCCCTACCGGTCGGCACCAGCCTAAGGTTTGGAAGAAGACTATCCAATTTGCGCAACAGGTGTGCTATCTCCTAAACCAAGGAGTACTCGCAATGAGAGAAGGTGAAAAGAAAAGACAACTGAATAATCTTATTCGTTTTCTTCAGAACCAGAAACCATCCTCGAAGTCCTTCGAGTTCGTATATAACCATACGATGGTTTTGTCCAATGGAAGTGGACGTTCGTAGTAATACGGGGTGTCCTGGAGAAAAGGGTAAAAGTAGGAGTGGCAATGAGGTTTGCAACTCTGACAATCCAAAAGCCAGTGTTAAGAAGGTTCGGTCAACTTGGTCACTGAGTCATAGTCCAGGGTTGGGTCAATGGTCGCTGCCAGAGAGAGAGAAAAGAAACACTCAGCGTGCACTCTAACCTAGATCAGAATGGTTACCACTATGTCTAATCTGGAAACCTCCCACTGTACCTCAAATTCTCCTCCAAACCTGAAAGAAGAATTAGTCGGGGTCACCCGAGGAGTAAACCAACTCATCAGTGGGAATCGGGATCCAACTATCATCGCATGGTAACGTGACGGAATCCACTCACGTCACCACACTCCAGAAGGTATGCGCATACCTGGCAAGTTTCAGTTCTTTTGAAACTCCCGATGTGATTTTTACCCCAAGCGGTTTATGACCATGACTAGGTCAACAAACCATAAACCGCCAGTCAAGTTCAACCCGTCATTATTCTGGATTGCATTAAACCCACCCGTACGTGCCCTTGATTAGGTCAACAAGCCGCACGACTGTCTTAACCAATCCCACTTATGCAACAAACAAGTACCACTCAGCTACCGAACACTACGTCTTGACTAGGTCAACAAACACAGCACGAATACTAAATAATACCCGTAGGAAATGACGGAGGGCTACGGCTGGTTTTTGGCGAAAAACCTTTAACGTAATGAACTTGATATCGTTGAAGGAACTGCATAGCCTTTTATAAAAATATAGTGACGAAAACCTTTACTAAAGAGGTCACTCCCGGTGAAGGGATCTCGGCTCTTTCCCCGTAGAATGAGGTGCAGGATATTCCAACTGAATACCACGATGCAAAGCAAAAGTAATCGGCTATAGTGAAGTTAATGCCCTGACGCAAACTTCTGTCCAAGGGGTCACTCCCGGTGAAGGGATCTCGGCCCTTGCATCGTCGACTGAGGAGCAAGATATTCCAAATGAATACCACTATGCAAAACAAAAGTGAACGTCCTTGCAATAACAGCTTTTTGAAAAATGTTCCAACAACATCAGAATAGGTTTGTTTATCTTGCATTGATCCGAATCAACGCAGTCCCATCAATTGATCACACCACAAAGAACGAAAATATACTGACGTACGTATATGCCATTCGCATTCGCCACTGGGTCCCGTCATCACCCGTTAGGTTAGCTAACTAACGGCAGAGCGGGGACTGGACTAGCGCGGATGAAAAACATATACAACATCTACTAATATATATACCAATATACAGTATTTCGCTCAAGGCGTGAATAAAATGCAACATCACAGAAATGTACAGCATCACAGAACAATACAGATATCTGGAAGCCCCGGGTTTCACAGAGCCGCTGCTGAAACCCGACGTTCCCCTGGTCGTGTGGATAGCCTGTGCAATGAAATCCTAGACCCCTACGGGTGCGGCAAGTCACCCGCCAAAACCTGAAGCGAGGCAGCCCCCTTCAGCTCCGTGAATGGACAACCCAGCACTTCACGGAATACGGTAACTTGGGTACCCCTCCTGGGTCAACCTGTAGCCCCTACGAGTGCGGCGAATAGCCCGCCAATCCTGGACTGAAGCCCCTTCCGTCTCAATGCCCTGAGATGCGGGCCCGTTGCCCTCCAGAACCCGGCTATCCATGCACCCCACCGCGGGGCAACCCTAGTACAGAAAGTAAAATATACATACACCGGGTACATCGACCGCAACCAGGTCGTGCCCCAAAAGAATAATACAAACAGGCAGTGACAGCAGTCCACATGTCGGACGCTCGCCCCGCAATATCAAATGTACATAATACAACAAAACTGTACTAGCATTGCATCCAGGCTATCCCCCACGACCGATCCGCAACATCACAGCATAAACATAGAACATCAACGTGAAAATCACGTTCGCAAATCCGTCTAACCGGGCTATAGCAGTTAGACAAAATTTACCGATCAAGTGATATTCACGGTCGCAGATATAATGTAAACACTGTGAAAAATGTGTTTAAAATTTTCCGATTGACCAAAAAATAACAAGTGGGCCCCCAATCAAAACTGTAGCACTCATAGAAAACCTGGGCCCAATTTTAATATTCCAAAACCCCTAATTACAGCCCATAAGCCCACTGCAAAAAAATAAACACACGATCCCACACACCTGCGGCGGAAGCGCGGCCAAAAGGGGGTTAAGGCCGCGCTTCCGCGGTCGTACGGAGGATTCGTGTCACCAAATTTTTGCAGTGTTCTTAGAACGCCCTGCACATCATTCTGAGACCACCTGAAAAATTTTTAGACTCCAAAAAATTTCGACAGAAACTGATGTGAAGGAAAAAATACGGTTTTTGGAATTTTGGTCGATCGGAACTAAAAAACACATTAGAACAAGCTAGGTAAGGTTAATGGCGTGGCTCTGATACCATGTTGCGCCACGGCAGCGCCCCGGCCTCGTACTCGAGGCCAAAATGCGGAATCAAAAATTTTCCTTACTCGGAAACCGGAGCTACCGCGGACAAAGAAAACCCGGATCGTTTACCATTAACCTAATGCTAGCAATCAAGAGATAGGGTAAGAAGTATACCGAGTGATCCGAGTCCTCCGGTCTTCTCTTCATCGTCCCGATCTCCCGCGGAAAGTCTTGTCTCCATATCGTCGCCTCCTCGCCGGAAAGGGCACCACATCGCCTGCGTCTTTTACGGGCTCCCGCCTCAATACCGAGGCAACTCGAGCATGAAGCCGGCAACTCGACATGCTCAGGATATACTGTAGAATGTGTAGTGTAGAGGCTATGTCTTATTTGGGGTTTGTTGCCATTTGAAGATGATGGTGGAAATGAGATAAGAAAAATGGTGCTTGCATTTTTCTAGCATGAATGAGATCAAGAAATGAAACTCTCAAGAATGAAGCTCTCTCTTCTTCTTCTTCTCTCCTTTCTAATGAAAACTTATCATATCAAATGAGAATGGTGGAGGAGGTAATATGAAGCAAGAAGGGAGGTGAGTGTAGGGTGAAAAGCAAGGGTGACCACATACAAACATAATGATCACAAAACTCACATCCAAATCAAATCCTTTCTCTTCACAATAAATGCATCATGGATGAAAGATATCATAATCAATATTTTTGCAAGAAACCCCTCCACAAAATGTTTTTTGCGAACTTGCAAATAACCCCCTCCATCGGAAAAGTCCGGCCGGGAAAGAACAAAGGAAAACCGGCCGGAACGGAATGCAAACTGGCAATTCCAAAAAACTGGTCCCGTAATAAATTACAGGAAAACCCCGATACTGTGCATACACACCCGCATCTGTATTCCTACCGGATACAAATGCAATGAGACAAAATCTACACTGTACTATACTAGGATCCGGCTTAAACCAAAGCCGGCTAGTAATATCCGTTCGATCCTGATCCGTGCAATACCGCACGTATCTGATCGAACCCTGCCATATATCCATACGGCCACTAGTACAAACCGTCCGTTCCTGATCCGTGCAATACCGCACGTATCTGATCAGACCCTGCCATATCTCCATACGGCCTCTACAGCGTTTCGCCCGAAAACTTGAGTAACTGAAAGTGTGGTGGACTCTAAAGACTCGTCAATACTATGGCTGTGGATTTAACCACTAGCACGTCAGAGGTATAAGCCAATACGTGACGGGCCACCAGCTATTGACCAAAAGGGACGTCGATGAGCGAACTCATCCTGACACCCTACTGAGCCTGTCAGTGACAATATCCGTACAGTCCGGTCCGTTCGTCTATGAGGATCGCATGTCGGGCCTAGGGGGTTGGTAAAAGTCAGACCCCCAAAGGCGGTACAAGTCGTGTCGGAGTGAAGCCCAGAACGCCCTGAGATACTACTGGAATACCTACCAGTAAATCTCCTGCCTCGGCCGAGGGCTTTGCGTAATGGCTCTCCTAGACACAGCGCGACCTCACCCCCAATACCGGGAGAGACGAACCCCTGCAGATCCGCTCACAGCCTCCATGTGGCTCGGGACTGTACCCAACTAAAACCTGTTTGCACGACTCCTTTGAGCCGTGGTAGGGTAGTAATCAAAGCACAGTGGGAACTCACACGAGACAAATGACGATCTCAAGTCGATGAACTAACCTGTACACATGTCACCTGGGAACTGCTATCTGATGTCTGGTATAAGACCAACTAGCAGGTTCCCGGCGAGTCCTGTCCAGTGTACTCATAACCCAATGAGCACCTGTATGTATCTTAGGTGAACCAACTGACACCAGTGGCTTGTGAGACCGGCCACCGCCCCTCGTCGGGGTCTCGACTGTATACACTAGTCTACTAATGGAGTATCGATGCCCAGTCTCGAAACTCCTGCGACTAGGGACCTTTTAAGGATGTGCTCATAGACCCCAGCTCCCACGTATATGATCGCGATCATACTGCTGGTCGTCAAGCAAGAATCCTAGGGGCTCTATCAACGTGCAATAGCGACATGTCAGGTCACCTAAAGCAGTACACGATGATAAAGATAAACCAGATAGCATACTATCATCTCGAGTAAGACTGTCCCACCGGGATAGGTCCTCCCTCAATCATTGCAATCACGTGCCTGTGATCCAATAATTGACTCTGAGGGCACTATCTCCAACAAATCCTAGGGGCACTCGCAACACGAGAGAACTTGAGGATAAAAGACAACCGAATAAACTTTATTCCTATTTCTCCCGAACCAGAATCCATCCCTGAACTGGAACAAGTTCCTTTCGAGTTCGTATATAACCATACGATGGAGTATCCAATAAACTGTGGATCTTCGTAGTGATACGGAGTGTCCTGGAGAAATACAAAAGTGAAGTGGGAGTGGTAATGAAATACTTGGTTTGGTCGTGAATAGCAGTCGTAATTTACTTTGCCCACCTTCTAATCCCTTCTTTGTCTTTACATAGTACCTTCTGTACACCATCGTTAGGCTAATTGGTTTTCTTCATTCCCTACCGGTCGGCACCTGCCTATGGTTTGGAAGAAGACTATCCAATTTGCGTAATAGGTGTACTATCCCCTAATCTAAGGGGCACTCGCAACTCGAGAGAAGGTAAAAGGAAAAGACAACTGAATAGTCCTATTCGTTTTCTCCAGAACCGGAAACCATCCTCGAATAAATTCCTTCGAGTTCGTATCTAACCATACGATGGTTTTGTCCAATGGAAGTGGACGTTCGTAGTAATACGGGGTGTCCTGGAGAAAGTGGTAAAATTAGGAGTGGCAATGAGGTATGCAACTCTGACAATCCAAAAGCCAGTGTTTAAGAAAGTTCGGTCAACTTGGTCACTGGATCATAGTCTAGGGTCAGGTCAATGGTCGCTGCCACAGACAGAGAGAAAAGAAACACTCAGCGTGCACTCTAACCTAGATCAGAATTGTTACCAATTTATCTAATCTGGAAACCTCGCACTGTACCGTCAAATTCTCCTCCAAACCTGAAAGAAGAATTAGTCGGGATCACCCGAGGATTAAACCAACTCATCAGTGCGAATCGGGATCCAACTATCATCGCATGATAACGTGACGGAATCCGCTCACGTCATCACACTCCAGAAGGTATGCGCATATCTGGCAAGTTTCAGTTTCCCCGATGTGATTTTTGCCCCATGCTCTTATGACCTTGACTTTGGGCAACAAATCATAAGTCACATGTCAAGTTCTACCCGTCATTCTCGAGGTTAATTTGAGCCCACCGGCACAAGCCCTTGACTTTGGCCAACAAGGCTATACGACTGCCCCAAACCAACGCATCTATCTATGCTGCACATGAATACCCAATAGCTACCAATCACTATGCCTTGACTTTGGCCAACAAACATAGCTTGAATACTGATTGACTATCCATGTGAAACGACGGAGGGCTACGAATGGTTTCTGGCGAAACCTTTAACGTAATGAACTGGATATCGTTGAAGGAACTGGATAGCTTTATAAAAATATAGTGACGAAAACCATTGCTAAAGAGGTCACTCCCGGTAAAGGGATCTCGGCTCTTTCCCCGTAGAATGAGGTGCAGGATATTCCAACTGAATACCATGATGCAAAGCAAAAGTAATCGGCTATAGTGAAGTTATTGCCCTGACGCAAACTTCTGTCCAAGGGGTCACTCCCAGTGAAGGGATCTCGGCCCTTGCCTCGTCGACTGAGGAGCAGGATATTCCAACTGAATACCACTGTGCAAAACAAAAGTGAACGTCCTTGCAATAACAGCTTTTTGAAAAATTGTTCCAACAACATCAAATTAGGTTTTTTTTAACTTACATTGATCCGAATCAATGCAGTCCTATCAATTGATCACACCAATAAAGAACGAAAATAATGACGTATGTATATACCATCCGTATTCGCCACTGGGTCCCGTCATTACCCGTTAGGTTAGTTAACTAACGACAGAGCGGGAACTGGACTAGCGCGGATGCAAAATATATACAACATCTACTAGTATATATATCAATATATAATATTTCGCTCAAGGCGTGATAAAAATGCAACATCACAGAAATGTAATAAGCATCAAAGAACAATACAGATATCTGGGATCCCCGGGTTTCACAGAGCCGCTACTGAAACCCGATGTTCCCCTGGCCGTATGGATATCCTGTGCAATGAAAATCCTAGACCCCTACGGGCACGGCAAGTTACCCGCCAAAACCTGAAGCGAGGCAGCCCCCTTCAGCAATGTGAATGGACCACCAAGCACATCACGGAATCCGGTAACTTGGGCACCCCTCCTGGGTCAACCTGTACCACCTACAAGTGTAGCGAATAGCCCGCCAATTCTAGAGTGAGGCCCCCTCCGTCTCAACGCCATGAGATGCGGTCTCGTTGCCCTCTAGAACCCGGCTATGCGGGCACCCCTCCGCGGGGAAATCCTAGTACAGAAAATAAAATATACATACAACGGGTATATCGACCGCAACCTGGTCGTGCCCCAAAAGAATAATATACAAACAGGCAGTGACGGCAGTCCACATATCGGACGCTCGCCCCGCAATATCAAATATACATAATACAACAAAAACTGTACTAGTATTGCATCCAGGCTATCCCCTACGACCAATCCGCAACATCACAGCACAAGCACAGAACATCAAGGTGAATGTCACGTTCGCAAATCCGTCTAACCGGGCTATAGCAGTTAGACAGGATTTACCGATCAAGTGACATTCACGGTCGCAGATATAATGTAATTACTGTGAACTAATGTGTTTAAAATTTTCGATCGATCAAATTTACCCAAGTGGGCCCCAAGCACTACTATAGCACTTAAAGAAATTCTGGGCCCAAAAAATAATATTCCAAAACCCCTATTTCCCTGTTTAAAGAGCTCTGTGCAAAATTGGTGCAGTGAGGGCACTGTACTGCGGCGGAACCGCAGCCCCAAGGGGTTTTGGCCGTGGTTCCGCGGCAGTTCTACAGTGTCATGCCACCATTTTTCTACCGAATTCTTAAAACTTCCTGCATGTACTTCTGCAACATACTGAAAAAAATTTTCGAGCTAAAATAAATTTCGACAGAAACCTGATGCATTGAAAACGCGGATTTTGGAATTTTGTTCGATCGAAGATGTAAACATATTAGACCAAGCTAGACTAGGTTAATGGTGTGGTTCTGATACCAATGTAAGTGCACGGCAGCGCCCCGGCCGTCAATCCGAGGCCGGAATGCGGAAGCGAAACTTTTTACGAACTTGTAAACCGGCACAACCGCGCACAAAAATCCCGGATCGGGCCATTAATCTAGTTTTAGCTAACAAGAGAAAGAGTAGAGAGATATATCGAGCGATCCGTGTCCTTCAGTTTTCTCGTCGTCGTCCCGATCTCCCCGCGGAATCTCCGGTCTCCACCACGTCGCTGGAAGGGCACCACGTCGCCGGCTTCTTTTACGGGCTCCCACCTCTGGACCGAGGCAACTCGGGCACGAAATCGGCGAGCCGACGTGCCCAAGAATTGCTGTAGAATGTAGTGTAGTGCCATGTCTCATTGGGGTTTTAGAGGTTGCCTTTTAGTGGAGGGATGAACTATGGAGTTGAACTTGGGAATTTTGTTGAAGTAAAAATGATATGAGATGAACAAACTCCCCACACCAAAATGGGACAGCCCCTACACCCTCATGTGGCCGGCCCCTCCCTTGAGGAATGAGAGAAAAGAATGCAAGAGAATCAATGAGTGGGTGAGCCAATAATCCAAGAAAGAGAAAGGGTTATCATGAGAAGAAATTATCACAAGCTTAAACCAACACTCCATCAAAAACCATCATCATCTCACACAAAAGTCAAGCCATCATGAAGTGAGGAAGTCCAATGTGGGAGAATCATCATGATACAACAATATGCAAATACCACCCTCCACAAATGCTTATTTGCACAAATGCAAATATGCCCACCTCCACCAAACTTCGGCCAATGAAAGATACAAATGAAAATGGCCGAAACGGAAAGCAAACTGGCAACTTCAGAAAACTGATCCCGTAATAAATTACAGGATAACCCGCTACTGTATATACATACCCACATTTGTATTCCGACCGAATACAAATGCAATGAGACAAATCTACACTGTCCAATACTAGGATCCGGCTTAAACCAAAGCCCGCTAGTATTAACTATCCGATCATGATCCGTGCAATACCGCACCTATCTGATCGAACCCTGCCATATCTCCATACGGCCTCTACAGCGTTTCGCCCGAAACTTGAGAAAATGGTCTGTGGGGGACTCTAAAGACTCGTCAATACTTTGGCTGTGGATTTAACCACTAGCACCTCAGAGGTATTAGCCTATACGTGACGGGCTACCAGGTATTGACTAAAAGGGACGTCGATGAGCGAACTCATCCTGACACCCTACTGAGCCAATCAGTGACAATATCCGTACAGTCCGGTCCGTTCGTCTATGAGCATCGCATGGCGGGCATAGGGGGTTGGTAAAAGTCAGACCCCCAATAGCGGTACAAGTCATGTCGGAGTGTAGCCCAGAACATCCTGAGATACTACTGGAATACCTACCAGTAAATCTCCTGCCTTGGCCAAGGACTTCGTGTAATGGCTCTCCTAGACACAGCGCGACCTCACCCCCAATACCGGGAGAGACGAACCCCTGAAGATCCGCTCACTGCCTCCATGTGGCTCGGGACTGTACCCAACTAAAACCTGTTTGCACGTCTCCTTTGAGCGTGGTAGGGTAGTAATCAAAGTACAGTGGGAACTCACACGAGAAAAATGACGATCCTCAGGTCGATGAACTTGTTAGTTATATGTATGCCCTAGAGGCCATTACTGTACATTGGATGTATATTGTAGTGGATGCTGGGACATATATAGGGATGACTTTCTTGCTCGACATGATAGTATGCTATCTGGTTGCTCTTTACCTTAACGTGTATACTGATTGTCTCTCTGTTATATGTTGGTAAAGCCCTTAGGATGTGTACTTGACTACCTGGACTATGATGCGGATCATACTAGTGGGGACATGGTAGTCCATAAGTACATCCTTCAAAGTCCCTAGTCGTGGGTGTATCGAGACGGGGCATCGATATACCAGAGTAGACTAGCGTATACCTTCTCGACCCATACAGATGGGCGATGGATGATCCCATCTCCATTGGTGTTTGACATCAGAGATGATATACGGGTGCTCAGTGGAGACTGGGTACACTGGACGGACTCGCCGAGAACTCCCAGATGGTATTATACCTTACGTCAGATGGCAGTTCTCAGGTGACACTGGTACAGAGTAGTCTGTTGACCCGAGATCGTCATAGAGTCTTATGTGGTTCCCACTGTGCTTTGATTTCCATCTTACCATGTCCAAGAGGACGTGCAAAATGGTGGTTTTTGGGTACAGTCCCGAGTCACATGGAGGCAATGAGCGATAGGAGGGGATTCGTCTCTCCCGGTATAGGGAGTTGATGTTGCGCTGTGTTCGATTGGCTATAACAGGAAATCCCTGGCCAGGGTTGCTGAGATTTACTGGTAAGTGTTACCAGTAGCTTCTCGAATGTTATAGACCTAATATAGACACGACTTATCGAGCTATTGGGGTCTGACGTTTACCACCCCTAGGCGAGATGTGCGACATATCAGACGATCAGACCGGACTGTACGGTAAGTGTTACTGGTTGGATTCACAGGTGTGTGAGCGGGCTTGCTCGTAGATCTTCTGATCGCTCAATACCCGGGTGGCCGTTACGTTTAGCAGACCGCTTGCGGCTTGTGGATGTTTGATATGATCATCATCTGCTACCGGCGTATTGACGAGTCTTTAGAGTCCTACACAGAGGTTTCCTGGCTCAAGCAAAACGAAATAGGAGCGCATATGAGATATGTGCGGGACCGAGAATAATGCGTGTATGTGATACCGTATTTCATTCTCGCGATGAATGTGTCGAATGGTTATATGCGATATAACCTAGTTATCGAATCGAGGGTTGATTCGATAAGCTGATACATTGGATATTAGTCGGTTGTATGCGATATGACCGGATCGTTAAATCAAGTGTTGATTTAATGATTTAATGCATAATTATATATTTGATATATTACTTTGCATTAACTAGTATTGGTTCACTTTAAGATGGATTTTCTCACTCAGATGTGCGCATTGCATATGCGATATGATTTTGTGCACTTGCTTGTATCATGTTTGATGATACATGCCTTTTGGTTAAGTGTAAAGAATTAAACCTTGGTTAATGAAATGGTTAGGGTTTACTTTTTCCTTATTCATTTTATTCATTTATTTATTCTTTTGGAAAAAGAAAAGCAAATGAGAAAATGGTGGCATGTTTTGTTTTATTCATGAAGTTTCATGAACACTTTGACTTTGTAACCATTTTGTCTCATGCTTAACCTTAACCATTCCACTTAACCCTAATCAATTCTCTACACTAAACCATGGTTCAATTATGATAAGTATTCTTTTTGCTTTTCATTTTAATATTCTTATCATAACATTATTCTTCTTCTTCTTCATTTTCTTCAAGTGAAGAAAGCTTGCCTCCATCAATGGCAAGTGAGGAAAAAGAGTGAGAAATCCAAATCTAAAGTGAACCCACCTCCTATTTCTTCATCCTCTACCTCTTGCCAAGTAGTAGAGTGTGTTTCCTTCACAAGTTTTCATGGCTTGGTGAAGGTGGAGCTTGATCTAGCGATGCCTCGACGTAGATCATCTTCGGCATGCACATCGACGACCTAGCTCGCCATTTCTCCGATGAAGCCGACGCTAGAGCCCGGGATTTGATATGGACAGCGCAGAGGACTTCATCAGGGAGCCGTGGAGGTGGAGGACCGGATCTACAAAGGTTGTATTTCCGTTCCTTTAGTTATTTTGTTAACTAGTTTCTTTTTCGCCTATATATCTAGCCAACGATCCGTATTAGGGTTTCTCGGCACCCGTAAAATTTGAAATTGGCATGGTTGATACCTTGTGAGACCTTTTGGGAGTGCCTAGGAACCCTACAGTGGTATCAGAGCCTAGCTAGAGCCTTAGGCGAAGTCTAGACGCAATTTGAAGTCCGAACTAACCGAAACCCCAAATTTTCCACGCTCTCTGGACATTTTCTGAAAACATGGATTTTTCCAAATTAAAAATTGCTAAAAAATTCAGCAGGGAAATATATGAATTACGGAGCAAAATTGGACCCATGATTCATCCATACCGCGGCGGAACCGCGGCAGAAGCCCAGCTTCTGCGGCGGTTCCGCGGCTAGGTGATGACGTCACCTTCGCATTGTTGCACAGAAATTCCTATTTTAATATGCTGGGTTTTCTGGGAATTTTTAATATTTATTCAAGAGTTGAATTTTCTGGGGTTGTTTTGGGGATTCGGTATTTCGATCGGAGTATCAAATTTTGTCTATGTGGTTTTCCGGATAATTTTTGGATATGTTAAAAAGTTCGACCGGATATGAATACCCAATTTTTTCCCTGTCGGGAAATTTCCAAGTGTTGGATTTTTCCGTAGTTTAACGACGTTCTAAGTAGTGCAAGTAACGCGATGGACCCTCTAGAAGACAACAAACCTTAACTCGATTATGTGACCGTCTTGAACTGCCCTTTGAACCTTAGGGTTTGGGGCAGTACGGCGTGCCACATGTGAGGCGTTGGCTTGACCCTTCTACGGCTGGACCGTTGGTACTGAGGCACGAACTGAATGTTGTTAGACTTATTTCATGTGTTGAACTGTATCGGGAAAACTTGGGTGTTTGACTGTTCGATCGAAAAGTTTAACATTTTCTAATTATCCGGAATGGGATACAATAATTGGAATTCACAAAGAGTTATGAGATAACTGAATGAATGTTATAAACATAGCAGTTTAGTCTCAATTGATCGGTTGCCACGGAATTTTGATATGATCAAAAGTCCGTCGCAATCACGTAGCGTACGCGGATACTCGCCGGGTAAACTTAATAGACAGCCTCACTCTATAGCCCCGACCAAGTGACTGTAGGAGAACCCCGTCACCGAAACCATCCGTTCGGGTGATCGCGGCAGCGGTGTTCCGCCTTGGTGCACTTTGTCGACGGCGTCGGGGGTGCGGCCGCCTACTGAAGTTTGCGACGAGCATTCGATCAGGATATCGGGAATCTTGTTGAATTGCCCGACTTAATATTGAAAAGTGTTTTCGATAATGAGACTAAAATGCGGGGTTTATAATTGTTAGGCATGTGATGTCTAAGGAATTCATTTGATTAGGCATGCGATGTCTATGCAGGTTGCGGATTCCAACTGTTGTAGTTTTGCACTTTCTTTTCTGTGACCGTAAGTGTAATATGTGATATCGCCGGTTTCGTTGCTATATGTCAACGACAATTGGGATGCGCATATTTACTTACGTTGATGACATGTGATGTTATGTGTTGCTGGATATGTTATATTGGATCGTCGTGTTTGAATAGCCGGGGGTTTTTTATATGAGATGAGTGTTTTTCATTTTCATTCATGTAAAAAATTGTATGTAATATTCTTTTTTTGGGGCACTTCCAGGTTGCGGAAGATGTCACCTTTTGTATATTATTTACTTTTCCGCACTAGGATAGACCCAAGGAGGGGAGCACAAGTAACCGGGTTCTGGAGAACAGTGGGAGACCAACTCGAGGAGTCGAGTCCGGGTCTCCTAACTCCAGAATTGGTAGGGTTGCTTGCCGCTCTCGTAAGGGTCTAGGGGTGTGGGTTTGGCTATTCATTACGACCGTGGAATCCGTGTTTTATACTGGCTCGTATTGAAAACACGGACGTCCTAGTATATCCAATATTTCATATGATTCTTCTGCTGCGATATCTGTGATGTGATCATATGATGTTCTGTGATGGATACTGTATATAGTATATATGATATATTATATAGATGTTACTTATGTTTAACACCCGCGCTAGCCCTGCCCCGCTCTGCCGTTGGTTACCTAACCTAACGGTGCACGAGGGGACATCGAGGCGAATGCGGATGGCATAAGTGTACATGGTATTTATCTGTGATGTTTATGTACATAAATGATGGGACTTCATTAATGTGATTAATGAAATAAAAGAAACCTAAAGATGTTGTAGAATTGAATTTCAAAATAAAATAGGTAGCTACAGTTCTTGCTTTGCACAGCGGTGTATATGATATATCATGCACCTTATTCGATGAGGAAAGGACCGAGTTCCCTTCACTGGGAGTGACTCCTTTAGCAATAACTGGCAGATGCTACACACTCGGTTTGTCTTTTGATTGCTTTTAAGAGTTTTTGCTTTACACAGTGATATATATGATATATCCCTTTACCTCATTCGACGAGGAAAGGACCGACGATCCCTTCACCGGGAGTGACTCCTTTAGCAAAACTAGAAAAGCCTCAAAAACACTCCATTTTTAAAATCATTTGATTCTACAACGATATCAAGTTCATTACGCAAAAGGTTTTCTTAAAAACCTGTCGTAGCCCTCCGTCATTTCAGATAGGTAATAGTTAGTATTCGTGCTACGTTTGTTGACTCTGTCAAGGCGTAGTGTGCGGTAGCTGATTACTGCTTATCTGCAAAGCATATGATGTGATTGGATTAGGGTAGTCGTGCGGCCTTATTGACTCAGTCAAGGGTCGTGCGGGTGGGTTTAATTCAATCGAGAAATGACGGGTTGAACTTTACTTCCGGTCTATAGTTTGTTGACTCAGTCAAGGTCATAGATCGCATGGGGAAAAATATTATCGGGAATTTCAAATGTTGAAATTTGCAATGAGATTGCATACCTTCTATGAGATAGTTGGATCCCGATACCTACTGCGAGTAAGAGTTACTCCTGGGAGACTTTTACACATTACAATTAGCCGATCAAGTAGATGTCTAGAAAGGTGTTAACGAGGTTACGCCTCTGGGAAAACGAGGTTTACATTAATTAGGTTCGTGAGAAAGCACGGGGGACCTCCCTCAAAGTACCGACACTGGCCTGGCTGAAAGATTGGCGAAATTGTAGTGTGTAATTAATCCCGGCTAGTCTTTCCTTTTAGGGTTTGAAGGAAGATTTGATAAAAGGCAGTGGGAGCCATCCTGATTAGATAAAATAATAACCAATCTATTCTTGCAAGAGCGCACGCTGAGTGTTTTCTTCTCTCTCTCTCCAGGTAGCGACCATATCACGCCTTAATCAAGATAATAATATGGATGTATTGACCGAACCCGCTTGTTATACTGAGCTGGGGAACGTTGGTCCCGCTCCAACTTATAATTGTTATAAGACAGAGCAGGAAATTGGAAATTACCAGAATTCCCGTGCCGCCCAAACGAAGAGAGTGCATGCTGATGCATCATCTTCAGGTGTGTTCGTTACAAAGAACTGTTTCTCAGAATCCTCTACGTCCTGGGTATGTGATACCAGATCAGGATCCCAGATATGTAATCTGCTACATAGGGCTACAGCTAGGTAGAGAACTGAGAATGGGTGATAAGTTTCATGAGGCAGAAAAAGGGGCAAGTGTTGCAGCCAAGTCTGTTGGTCACTGTCGCCCTGTATTATCAATACATTGATTCTGAACGAATGTTATTAGATACCGAACCTGATATACAAAATCATATCAGTCTCTTTATTAGTAAAGAAATGATAAAATTTTGTATAGTTGGATAATATTTTGAACATTTCCTATATCAAAAGTTGATCGGATCAGGCACGTTATCTAAAAGTATTAATGTTCTAAATCAAACTACAGTTCTTAGTATACGGAACACACACAAGAGGAAGAGTTCAGAAATGAACGAATCCTTCTTGAGGCATTGTAGACTAGGTCATATCAATGCGACCCCACTGGCTGAAGTTACATTTAGATGCATATTTAAATTAGTTTGAATTTACATCTTATGAAACTTGCGAGTCATGTCACAAAGATAAAATGACATCAGCTCTGTTTATTGGAAACAGAGAAAGAGTTAGTAAACTCTTGGGATGATACATGTTGATGTATGTAAGGTCTCCAGTCTACATATGCCAGGAATGGTTCTTTATACTTCATTACATTCTCTGATGATCTCTCAAGATTCAGACATATGTTCCTGTTGAAACACAAGTACGAACCTTTTGAGATATTCACAGAATATAAGTTAGAAGTAGAGAACCAAAACATGGGTATAAGTATTATGTCCTTTGATGAGATCGAGGAGGAGAATACTTGATCACGGAAATCCTGGATTATTCTAAAGGAGAATGAGATTCTCTCTCAGCATTACTCCTCCGTATACACCATAGCACGATGGTATATCGGGGCGGAGCATTAGCACCCTATGTGATAAGGTGTGCTCTATGATGAGTACTACTGAGTTATCTATTTCTTTTTGGGAGTTATGCACTTGAAAAGCTGCATACCTATTGAATAGGGTTCAAATCAAATCAGTTGCCTACCACTTCATATTTGATATGATAAGGGAAGAGCCCATCTCTTAAGTTAGTTAAGATTTGGGGTTGTCCAGCCTATGTCTGAAAAGCAAAATCCGGACAAGCTCGAGGCAAGATCTGTTATGTAGAACTGGAAATGTTCCAGCTATACAAACTACAGAAGATGATTTGATAAAACCAAAGGATTCAATAGTAACCAACGAACCTCAGCCTCTCCGCCGATCTAGTAGGGTTTTCTCACCCACCTGAGAGATACTTATGTTTCTCTATGACAGTGGGAGCGAGGATTGCATCATGAGATGATGACCCAACTAGTTTCGAGCAGGCCATCGAGAGTAGTGACTCTGTAAGAATGGCTGGATGCTTATCGATCTGAGATGGAATCCTTATACACCAACAAATTATGGACTTTAGTTGCTATATCTGAAGGGTTAAATCCCCATCAGGAGCAAGTATATCTTGAGAAGATTACTTGGTGTACTTGGAAAAGTTGAGACTTTCAAAGCTGGACATGTTAAAGGTTGTCATCATCGACCAGGCATGGATAATGATGAAACCTTTTCCAGTGCCTATGCTTAAGTCCATCCAGATCCTACTTGCCACGGCTACATACCATGACTACGATATCTGGTGGTTGGGTGTCATGACTGCTTTTTTAAACGATGTTTTAGATGAGAACATCTGTAAGTACACAGCCAGAGGGCTTCGTAGACAGTGGGAGCAGCGGAAACGTGTACAAGATGCTTTATAGGATAAAGCAGGTATCGCGGAGTTGGAACATCTGTTTTGAGTCTTAGTCAAAGAGTTTGACATCATCAAAATGGTAGATGAACCTTGTATAAACAAAAAGGTAGTAGGGAGTATGGTAACGATCCTCGTAGAGTACGTGGATGACATACTCTTGATAGGGAAAGAGTTTCCTATGCTACGCTCGATCAATCTCCGCTTATCACAATGACTCTCCACATAGGATCAAAGTGATACCCCCTAAATCCTGGGTTTTGGATCTATGAGATAGATCTAATTGGATGTTAGGATTCTCACTAGTTGTAGTGAGATGGTATCAATCGATCCTGGGGAGAATCACTAGAAGGGTTCCAGGGTGATAAAGACGACTGAATGTCAGTCGCAGGCATTGTCTTTAACCTCAGCAAAGGGACGGTATGTTGGAAGAGTTCCAAGCTAGATACCGTGACATACTGTAAGTCGATGTACAACACCACAATACTTGGGGAGAGGCGGAATTTTCCAAAACGAACTTGTTTAGTGAACAAACATCGACTAACCGCTTGAATCGAAGCTAAACGATAACTAACCAAACACATAGTTGTTCTAAACTACTATGCTTAGGGATTATACCTATCGAACCAAGTCCTTCGGCTTTACGATCTCTTCGTCCTCCTCGGCCTTCTCGATGTAGTAGATGGCCCACCCGAGAGCAAAACTCCAAGCTTAGCCTCTAAACTTGAGGCAACTAACCTTCTTGGATTGCTAATCAAAGAAGATAGATGAGATAGAGTGAGGGTTATGGATTGTTTAGTCTAACTAATCCTTGTTCTCAACACATGAGAGGTGAGGATTAGGGTTTGAAGAGAGTGAGCTTGAGGAGAGAGAATGTGAATGATATTAATGAGATGAGATTATTGAGTATCATAATAAATATGAAGCATTCTCTTTTATGAAGAAAAGAATAATACATGATGAATAAGCATGCTTCACAAATATCTAATGGTGATTCATTGTCATGAGTCATTAAGCATTTATGATGCATTAATGACCATGATGAATCACTCTCATGACTCACTAATCTCTTTCAATGTATATGCCACCTAAACCTCCTTAGTCACCATCTTCTAGAAGCTTCTCGTGAAATTACGAGAACGCCCCTCCGATCCGTAAAAATACGGAAAAACTTTAGACTGTATAAATCCAATAACCGGATACCAGTAACTGGCTTAAAGCAAAGCCGACTGGTAAAAACTGTCCGAAAGTCGTACGTGCGTAAATACACGTATGCGTCCGAACCCTTTGTCGTAAAACCATACGACCTCTATATCGTTTCACCTGGAGTAGGAAACTCTCTGTGTGGGACTCTAGAGACTCGACTACTGCGCCGGCAGTGGGTTTAACCACAGACCGCAAGCGGTACTAGCTGTACGTAACGGTCCCCAGATAGTTGTCGATAAGAAGGCCGATGAGGAAACCCATCCGAACTCCTGCTGAGCCTGCTGTGACAATCTCCATACAGTCCGGTCCGTTCGTCTTAGACTATCGCATATCGGGCCTAGGGGGCGGCAAGCGTCAGTCCCCTATTAGCGGTATAAGTCGTGTCGGAGCGAAGCCCATTACACCCTGAGAAACTACTGGAACCTACCAGCAAATCTCGCTTGCCCTGGCCAGGGACTTTGCGTAATGGCTCTCTGACACAGCGCGATATCAACTCCCAATACCGGGAGAGACGAATCATGTCTAACCGCCACTGCCTCCAAGTGCTCGGGACTGCACCCAACTGCTACCTGTTTGCACGACTCCTTTGAGCCGTGGTAGGGTAGCAATCTAAGAATAGTGGGACACACTCGAGGCGAAGTAGCAGTGTCAAGTCTGCGGACTATACTGTACTCATGTCACCTGGGAACTGTTCACTGACGACTGGTATAAAACCAACCAACAGTTCCCTGTGAGTCCTGTCCGGTGTACCCGTAACCTAACGAGCACCTGCATACTATCTCCAGTACGATGTACTGACGGCTGTGGGACAGACCTTCTCCCCAACTGGGATGAGAAGCGTACACACTAGTCTACTCCGGAGTATCGATGCTCTGTCTCGATAATCCAACGACCAGGGACCTGAATAAGGATGTGCTTGTAGACTACCCAGCCCCCACTAGTGTAACTGCCATCACAACGCTGGTAGACAAGCAAGATCCTAAGAGCTCTATCAATACGTACACTCACATATTAAGAAAGAAAAACCAAGTAGCATACTACCATGTTTAGCAAGACTGTTATATACATGTGAATATCCCAAGCTTCCATTAAGTAATATACAAACTAGTATGATACAGTAATGGCCTTCTAGGGCATAAACACTAACAATCTCCCACTTGCACTAGGGCCATGTACTGGCATATCGTAGACCGATGATCTCAAGTAGCCTCTCGAACTGAATCTGAGGTAGGGCCTTCGTGAATGGATCAGCAATGTTCTCTTCAGAAGTAACTCTCCGAACCTCGATCTCCTGACGATCAATGATCTCCCTGATCAGGTGATACCGCCTTAAGATGTGTCTGGACTTCTGATGGGACCTGGTTCCTTTGCTAAAGCTATAGCTCCGTTGTTGTCGCAATACAGAGGTATTGGATCAACTATGGCAGGAACCACCTGATGTTCTGTTAGGAACTTCTTCATCCAGACTGCTTCTTTTGCGGCATCGCAAGCAGCTATATACTCTGCTTCCATCGTCGAGTCAGCAACGGTGTCCTGCTTGGAGCTCTTCCAGCACACCGCCCCTCCATTGAGGGTAAAGACATAACCCGACATGGACTTGGAATCGTCCTTATCACTCTGGAAGCCGGAATCAGCAAAGGCCTCCAACCTAAGGTCTTTTCCGCCGTAAACCAAGAACATCTCCTCAGTCATTCTCAGTTACTTGAGAATGTTCTTTACTGCTATCCAGTGCTTCTCCCCTGGGTCTGACTAATACCAGCTTACCACGCTCAGTGCGTAAGCTACATCTGGTCTGGTGCACAACATCGCATACATTATAGAGCCTACCGCAGAAGCGTAGGGTATAATAGACATGCGTTCCCTTTCCAAATCAGTTTTGGGAGACATCTCTTTGGAGAGGGTGATTCCGTGACAAGCCGGTAGATTACCGCGCTTAGAATCTTCCATACTGAATCTTTTCAGTACATTGTCGATATACCTGGACTGCGAAAGTCCCAATATCCTCTTGGATCTATCACGATAGATCCGGATCCCCAGAATGTAAGAGGCATCACCCAGGTCTTTCATGGAGATCCTGTGTGACAAGAATCCTTTGGCAGATTGTAGCATAGGAATATCATTTCCTATTAATAGAATGTCATCCACGTACAAGACGAGGAATACGACACTTCTGGCTACAACTTTACTATATATGCACGGTTCATCTGGATTTTTGATAAAGTCATATTCTTTGGCTGTCTCATCAAAACAGATGTTCCAACTCCGCGATGCCTGCTTTAGTCCATAAATGGACTTAAGCAGCTTGCACACTTTCCCGCTGCTCCCACTCTGATTGAAACCCTCTGGCTGATCCATATAGACGCTCTCTTCTAAATTTCCATTCAGAAAAGCCGTCTTTACGTCCATCTGCCAGATTTCATAATCATGGAAGGCAGCAATAGCAAGAAGGACCCGAATGGATTTGAGCATAGCCACTGGAGAAAAAGTTTCGTCATAGTCCAAACCAGGTCTTTGACGAAAACCCTTTGCAACAAGTGTAGCCTTATAGGTTTCCACCTGTCCATCTACACCAATCTTTTTCTTGAAAATCCATTTGCATCCTATGGGTTTTACCCCATCTGGAGCAAAGTCCAAAGTCCATACTTTGTTGGTGTACATGGACTCCATTTCGGTCCGCATTGCATCTGGCCATCATACCGAGTCGCCGCTCTGGATGGCCTGCTGGAAGTCAGTAGGTTCATCATCATCTATGATGCAATCCTCTCTATCCCCATCTATGAGAAAACCGTAGTATCTCTCAGGCGGATGAGACGGCCTACTACTCCTGCGGAGGGGTGCGGGAATGTCCTGTTCTTTTTGAACTTCTGGTTCTACCAAACTTTCTGTAACAGCTTGTGGTTCTGGAATTTCTTCCAGTTCTACTGCACTCCCACTCTTCTGATTTTCCAAAAATTCAGTTTCTAAGAAGTGAGCATGACGAGAAATAAAAACCATTTGTTCCTCTGCGTAATAGAAATAATATCACTTGGAGTTCTTTGGATATCCTACAAGCTTACACTGTACTGAGCGTGCCTCGAGCTTGTCCGAATGCTGCTTTTTAACAAAAGCTGGACACCCCCATGTCCTAAAATGTTTTAGACTGGGTTTCTTCCCACTCCACATCTGATATGGTGTGGTAGGCACAGTCTTGGTTGGAACCTGGTTTAAAAGATATGCCGCTGATTCTAGCGCATAACCCCAGAAAGATCGCGGTAACTCAGCATTACTCATCATGGATCGTACCATATCCAATAGGGTTCGATTCCGTCTCTCCGATACACCGTTGTGCTGTGGAGTGTATGGAGGAGTAAGCTGAGAGAGAATTCCTTTCTCCTTTAGGTAACCTAGGAACTCGGCACTTAAGTATTCTCCACCTCGATCAGATCTCAGTGTCTTAATACTTTTGCCTGTTTGGTTTTCCGCTTCACTCTTGTATTCCAGGAATTTCTCAAAGGCCTCGGATTTATGTTTCATTAAGAAAACATGTCCATACCTAGAGAAATCATCTGTAAAAGTAATGAAGTAGGAATAACCACCTCTTGGATGTGTAGACATCAGACCACATACATCGCTGTGTATGAGTCCTAAGAGCTCGCTCGCTCTTACTCCTTGTCCAGCAAATGGAGTCTTTGTCATCTTTCCTTTGAGACAAGATTGACAAGTGTCATAAGTTTGATATTCGAACGAGTCCAAATATCCTTCTCTATGCAACTTAGTCAACCTTCTCTCATTGATGTAACCCAGTCTACAATGCCATAAGAAAGCTTTATTTAAATCTGGAGACTTTCTTTTTAGTGTGTTCTGGACATTGAAAATTTAGAGTTGATTTAAAACATATATACCGTTATTTAGAGTACCGGACCCAATCAAACCATGATTTGGTGGATGTTAACAACATCTCTTACAAACGTGAAATCATAACCTTTATTTGATAACAATGAAACTGATATGATATTACACGTTAAGCTTGGTACAAAATAACAGTTATGTAAAACCAAAATATGTCCACTCGTCAATCCTAGGTGATAATCCCCGACGGACGCAGCTCCCATGCTAGCTCCGTTAGCAACCTTTAGGGTCATATCACCTTCCTTCAGCACTCTACGGTTTCTCAGTGCCTGCAATGAATTGCAAATATGAGATCCTGATCCGGTATCCAATACCCAGGAAGTAGAGTTGATCGACAGACAATTCTCAATTACAAACACACCTGAAGTCGAAACCACAGCTTGCTTCGATTCCTGGTTCTTAGCGTTCCACGCCTTACAATCCTTCTTCCAGTGCCCTTTCCTGTGACAATGGAAGCACTCATCCTGGCCCACTACCGGTACCGCAAACTTTTTCTTTCCCTTCCCTCCCACCTTACTAACACCTCATCTAGGTTTGGGTGCGGCCTTCTTCTTCCTTCCTTTGGTCCTAGCCTTGGACCCGGAAGAAGATGCACCGCCAACAAACATAGCGGGTGTTTCCCTTGCTTTCTGCAAGGTGCCCTCTGCACTCCTTAACATGTTCAGGAGTTCCGCAAGTTCAACTTCTTTTCCTTGAAGATTGAAGTTTAGGATAAACTGGGCGTAGGTGGGAGGAAGGGACTGGAGAATGAGGTCTGTATATAGCTCATTATCCAAAGTCGTCCCAAGGTCTGCGAGCTCTTCAATATAGCCGATCATCTTTAGGACATGTTCTCCTACTGATGACCCGACAGCCAACCTCGCTCGAAACAAGTTCTTAGAGGTCTCGTATCTTGCTATACGAGATTGCTCTCCATAAAGTTCCTTTGTATGGAGAAATATGCCATCTAGGGTCATATCCTCGTGCCTCCTCTGATGTTCATTGTTCATTGAGGCAAGCACGATGCACTTGGCTTTCGCGCAATCTAAATCCCAGGTTTTGCGGATTTCCTTATCCGCATTGCTGGATTTGGGACCAGGGACAGCAGGTGCCGTAGCGGTGAGGATGTACCCCAATTTGTCATAGGTCAAAGCCATTTTGACATTCCGCAGCCAATCTTTATAGTTTGGACCTGTCAGTATATTTTTCTCTAAAAGTAACTTAAGTCCAGTCATTTTCAGGGTCGCTGCAATTAGGAGAGAGAGAAGAAAACTCTTTAGCATGATGCTCTTGCAAGTTTAGAGTGGTTTTTAGTTTATCTAAACTGGATGGCTCCCACTATTTCTCGAATCCTTCCTCAAACCATAAAAGAAGAATTAGCCGGGACTATTCTCACCGTACAATACTTGCTTAACCGTTCAGCCAGGCCAGTGTCGATACTTCGAGGGAGGTTTTCCAACGCTTTCGCGAAGTTCTTTAATTAAATAACCTCTTTTCTCTGGGGGCGTAACCCCGCTGACACTTTTCTGGACACCTAATAGGTTTATAGCTTTGATCGTTAAGTGACGAATATCCTGATAAGTAGCATATACTCACAGTAGGATCGGGATCCAAATATCATCGTATGATAATGTTGAAGGAATCCTACCAACATTCATCAAACTCCAAATGGTATGCATCTCTTTGCAAATTTCAGTTTCTTTAGAAATTCCCGATATTGATTTTTGCCCCATGTTCTTATGATCTTGACTAAGGGCCAACAAATCATAAGTCACATGTCAAGTTCTGCCCATCATTATCCTGTTGATTTGAACCCATCCGTATATACTCTTGACTAAGGGCCAAACAAAATAATACGAGTGTCCCAAACCAACTCATCTAACTATGCAACAAATGAATACCCCAGCAGCTACCAATCACTATGTCTTGACTAAGGGCCAAACAAACATAGCTTGAATACTACTGACCATTCATAAGAAATGACGGAGGGCTACGACTGGTTTTGGCGAAACCTTGAACGTAGTGAACTTGATATAACCGAAGGAACCTGATAGCTTTTAAAAGGAGTGGTTAAAGCTCCGCATTTAAAAATATCTGTTTTTAAAATTAACCGAGTGGTTTCTTTTAAATTGTTCCAACGATTTAAACTTTGGTTTGTTTTTCTTTGCATTATAGATAATGCGTCCCATCATTAACCTATCATTGCAGAAAACAACGAAAATACAACGTCCTCTTATGCCATCCGCATTCGCCACGAGGTCCCGTCATCACCCGTTAGGTTACTTAACTAACGACAGAGCAGGGGCTGGGCTAGCGCGGGTGTAAAACATAAGTGACGTCTAAATAGCTATCATATATAGATTTTGTACATTCGTCAGACGCAATAATAGGCATTCCAGATCACAGATGAACTTTATTGGATTTGCAAGTAATCCGTGTTTGTTTCGAGCCTGTAACAAAAGACGGATTACACAGTTGTGATGAATAGCCATTACCCTACCCACGACCCCTACGGGTGCGGCAAACTACCCGCCCGGCAGTTTGTGCACCCCACCTTGGGTCTGTCCTAGGAGAAAATACAGTAAAATGAAATAATACAACGGTGGCTACAACCGCAACCTGGATGTGCCCCGCAAAATAATATTGCAACAAATTACATTTACATCAAATGAATTAAATAATAACCCATCACATAACCCAGGCTATACATCACAACAGTCCAACACAGTTCATATGCACAAACAGATAAAATCCATTTCAGAAATGTGCAACCCCCTGCCAACTGACATACTACCAGTTAGGGAAGGTTTACGAACACATTATACAATCACAGATATAATCCAATATGCAAATACTGTACAATTTCGATCGATTAAACGCATTTAATATTGCTCCAATACTGCTCTGTAAAATTGAAACCTGAGCAAAATTAAAAAATACCAGAAAATACCAAATATCACAGGGGACCCACACAAGAAATTTGGGTTCATGACTCGGCAACTCGGCGGCGGAACCGCGGCGGATCGGTGGGATCCGCCGCGCTTCCGCGGCTCTTTAGCCGAGTCATGGGCCCAATTTTCTTGGGTGTTCTCCTGGATGCTTTTCAAGCTTTCTGAACTTCCCTGAAAAATTTTTGGACTTCATTTAAATTTCGACAGAAACTTGACAGTTCGGGGTTTTCCGGTTTCGTTTTTTCCGTTCAAAACTCGTACAAATTTGCAATAAAGTTATTTATTGTTTAGCAAGGCTCTGATACCACTGTAAGTAGATGTACAACACCCCAATACTTGGGGGGAGGCGGAATTTTCTAAAACGAACTTGTTTAGTGAACAAACATCGACTAACCGCTTGAATCGAAGCTAAACGATAACTAACCAAACACATAGTTGTTCTAAACTACTATGCTTAGGGATTATACCTATCGAACCAAGTCCTTCGGCTTTACGATCTCATCATCCTCCTCGGCCTTCTCAATGTAGTAGATGATCCACCCGAGAGCAAAACTCCAAGCTTAGCCTCTAAACTTGAGGCAACTAACCTTCTTGGATTGCTAATCAAAGAAGATAGATGAGATAGAGTGAGGGTTATGGATTGTTTAGTATAACTAATCCTTGTTCTCAACATATGAGAGGTGAGGATTAGGGTTTGGAGAGAGTGAGCTTGAGGAGAGAGAATGTGAATGATATTAATGAGATGAGATTATTGAGTATCATAATAAATATGAAGCATTCTCTTTTATGAAGAAAAGAATAATACATGATGAATAAGCATGCTCCACAAATATCTAATGGTGATTCATTGTCATGAGTCATTAAGCATTTATGATGCATTAATGACCATGATGAATCACTCTCATGACTCACTAATCTCATTCAATGTATATGCCACCTAAACCTCCTTAGTCACCATCTTCTAGAAGCTTCTCGCAGAATTACGAGAACGCCCCTCCGATCCGTAAAAATACGGAAAAACTTTAGACTGTATAAATCCAATAACCGGATACCAGTAACTGGCTTAAAGCAAAGCCGACTGGTAAAAACTGTCTGAAAGTCGTACGTGCGTAAACACACGTATGCGTCCGAACCCTTTGTCGTAAAACCATACGACCTCTATATCGTTTTTCCTGGAGTAGGAAACTCTCTGTGTGGGACTCTAGAGACTCGACTACTACGCTGGCAGTGGGTTTAACCACAGACCGCAAGCGGCACTAGCTGTACGTAACGGTCCCCAGGTAGTTGTCGATAAGAAGGCCGATGAGGAAACCCATCCGAACTCCTACTGAGCCTGCTGTGACAATCTCCATACAGTCCGGTCCGTTCGTCTTAGACTATCGCATATCGGGCCTAGGGGGGCGGCAAGCGTCAGTCCCCTAATAGCGGTATAAGTCGTGTCGGAGCGAAGCCCATTACACCCTGAGAAACTACTGGAACCTACCAGCAAATCTCGCTTGCCCTGGCCAGGGACTTTGCGTAATGGCTCTCTAACACAGCGCGATATCAACTCCCAATACCGGGAGAGACGAATCCAGTCTAACCGCCACTGCCTCCAAGTGCTCGGGACTGCACCCAACTGCTACCTGTTAGCACGACTCCTTTGAGCCGTGGTAGGGTAGCAATCTAAGAACAGTGGGACACACTCGAGGCGAAGTAGTAGTGTCAAGTCTGCGGACTATGCCGTACTCATGTCACCTGGGAACTGTTCACTGACGACTGGTATAAAACCAACCAACAGTTCCCTGTGAGTCCTGTCCGGTGTACCCGTAACCTAACGAGCACCTGCATACTATCTCCAGTACGACGTACTGACGGCTGTGGGACAGACCATCTCCCCAACTGGGATGAGAAGCGTACACACTAGTCTACTCCGGAGTATCGATGCTCTGTCTCGATAATCCAACGACCAGGGACCTGAATAAGGATGTGCTTGTAGACTACCCAGTCTCCACTAGTGTGACTGCCATCACAACGCTGGTAGACAAGCAAGATCCTAAGAGCTCTATCAATACGTACACTCACATATTAAGATAGAAAAACCAAGTAGCATACTACCATGTTTAGCAAGACTGTTATATACATGTGAATATCCCAAGCTTTCATTAAGTAATATACAAACTAGTATGATACAGTAATGGCCTTCTAGGGCATAAACACTAACACATACTAGACGATAAAGGCAGGATGCATCGCTACTTAAGATGCTACCAAGGAGGATGTTTGGGTGTATAATGATTCATGAGATGAACTACGTTCCAACCATTGTGAGACAATGGAGTTGTGGCTTATGCCAAGGAACGCCGGTCCCATCTGTGATCCAGACATATTCTAAGGCAGTATCACCTGATCATGAAGATGGTTGATCTCTAAGGGATCGAGGTAAGGAGAGTAGACTCAGAGGACAACACAGCGGATCCACTCACAAAGGCCTGTTCCCAGAGAGAGATTTTTATGGGATGGTTGAGTATGAGATACTACAACCACTGCTACAGATGGCCCTAGTGCAAGTGGGAGATTGTTAGTTATATGTATGCCCGAGAGGCCATTACTGTACATTGGATGTATATTGTAGTGGATGCTGGGACATATATAGGGAGGACTTTCTTGCTCGACATGATAGTATGCTATCTGGTTGCTCTTTACCTTAACGTGTATACTGATTGTCTCTCTGTTACATGTTGGTAAAGCCCTTAGGATGTGTACTTGACTACCTGGACTATGATGCGGATCATACTAGTGGGGACATGGTAGTCCATAAGTACATCCTTCAAAGTCCCTAGTCGTGGGTGTATCGAGACGGGGCATCGATATACCAGAGTAGACTAGCGTATACCTTCTCGACCCATACAGATGGGCGATGGATGATCCCATATCCATTGGTGTTTGACATCAGACATGATATACGGGTGCTCAGTGGAGACTGGGTACACTGGACGGACTCGCCGAGAACTCCCAGATGGTATTATACCTTACGTCAGATGGCAGTTCTCAGGTGACACTGGTACAGAGTAGTCTGTTGACCCGAGATCGTCATAGAGTCTTGTGTGTTTCCCACTGTGCTTTGATTTCCATCTTACCACATCCAAGAGGGCATGCAAAACGGTGGTTTTTGGGTACAGTCCCGAGTCACATGGAGGCAATGAGCGATAGGAGGGGATTCGTCTCTCCCGGTATAGGGAGTTGATGTTGCGCTGTGTTCGATTGGCTATAACAGGAAATCCCTGATCAGGGTTGCTGAGATTTACTGGTAAGTGTTACCAGTAGTTTCTCGAATGTTATAGACCTCATATCGACACGACTTATCGAGCTATTGGGGTCTGACGTTTACCACCCCTAGGCGAGATATGCGACATATCAGACGATCAGACCGGACTGTACGGTAAGTGTTACTGCTTGGATTCACAGGAGTGTGAGCGGGCTTGCTCGTCGATCTTCTGATCTCTCAATACCCGGGTGGCCATTACGTTTAGCAGACCGCTTGCGGCTTGTGGATGTTTGATATGATCATCATCTGCTACCGGCGTATTGACGAGTCTTTAGAGTCCTACACAGAGGTTTCCTGGCTCAAGCAAAACGAAATAGGAGCGCATATGAGATATGTGCGGGACCGAGAATAATGCGTGTATGTGATACCGTATTTCATTCTCGCGATGAATGTGTCGAATGGTTATATGCGATATAACCTAGTTATCGAATCGAGGGTTGATTCGATAAGCTGATACATTGGATATTAGTCGGTTGTATGTGATATGACCGGATCGTTAAATCAAGTGTTGATTTAATGATTTAATGCATAATTATATATTTGATATATTACTTTGCATTAACTAGTATTGGTTCACTTTAAGATGGATTTTCTCACTCAGATGTGCGCATTGCATATGCGATATGATTTTGTGCACTTGCTTATATCATGTTTGATGATACATGCCTTTTGGTTAAGTGTAAAGAATTAAACCTTGGTTAATGAAATGGTTAGGGTTTACTTTTTCCTTATTCATTTTATTCATTTATTTATTCTTTTGGAAAAAGAAAAGCAAATGAGAAAATGGTGGCATGTTTTGTTTTATTCATGAAGTTCATGAACACTTTGACTTTGTAACCATTTTGTCTCATGCTTAACCCTAACCATTCCACTTAACCCTAATCAATTCTCTACACTAAACCATGGTTCAATTATGATAAGTATTCTTTTTACTTTTCATTTTAATATTCTTATCATAACATTATTCTTCTTCTTCTTCATTTTCTTCAAGTGAAGAAAGCTTGCCTCCATCAATGGCAAGTGATGAAAAGAGTGAGAAATCCAAATCTAAAGTGAACCCACCTCCTATTTCTTCATCCTCTACCTCTTGCCAAGTAGTAGAGTGTGTTTCCTTCACAAGTTTTCATGGCTTGGTGAAGGTGGAGCTTGATCTAGCGATGCCTCGACGTAGATCATCTTCGGCATGGACATAGACGACCTAGCTCGCCATTTCTCCGATGAAGCCGACGCTAGAGCCCGGGATTTGATATGGACAGTGGAGAGGACTTCATCACGGAGCCGTGGAGGTGGAGGACCGGATCTATAAAGGTTGTATTTCCGTTCGTTTAGTTATTTTGTTAACTAGTTTCTTTTTCGCCTATATATCTAGCCAACGATCCGTATTAGGGTTTCTCGGCACCCGTAAAATTTAAAATTGGCATGGTTGATGCCTTGTGAGACCTCTTGGGAGTGCCTAGGAACCCTACAGAACTAACCTGCACACATGTCATCAGGGAACTGCTATCTGACGTCAGGTATAAGACCAACTAGCATGTTCCCGGCGAGTCCTGTCTGGTGTACTCATAACCCAATGAGCACCTGTATACATCTTAGGTGAACCAACTGACACCAGTGGATTGTGAGACCGGCCGCTGCCTCTCGTCGAGGTCTCGACTGTGTACACTAGTCTACTCTGGAGTATCGATGCCCTGTCTCGAAACTTCTACGACTAGGGACCTTTTAACGATGTGCTTATAGACTACCAGCTCCCACGTATATGATCGCCCTCATACTGCTGACAGTCACGCAAGAATCCAAGGGGCTCTATCAACGTGCAATTACGACCTGTTAGGTCACCTAAAGTAGTACACGATGATAAAGATTAACCAGATAGCATACTATCATCTTGAGTAAGACTGTCCTACCGGAATAAGTTCTCCCTCAATCATTGCAATCACGTGCCTGTGATCCAATAATTTACTCTAAGGGCACTATCTCCAACAACACTCGTATGCTTGCTTCAAAAATTCCAAAGTTCATTTTCACATCTTCTTCTCCTCCATCAAAATGGTAACTTCATACCTGCTTGAGACGAGTGTTTCTGCACTTCATCTACAGCATTTCTTAGACACGTCGACTCGCAAACTTCATGCCCGAGTTGCCTCGGTCCAGAGGTGGGAGCCCGTAAAAGAACCCGGCGATATGGTGCCCTTTCCGACGATGAGATGAAGACCGGAGATTTCGCGAGGAGATCGAGCCGAAGGCCGAAGGACACGGATCGCTCGGTATAGCATTCTACCCTTTCTCTAGTTTGCTAGCATTAGGTTAATGGCCCGATCCGGGTTTTATAGTGCGCGGTAGTGCCGGTTTACAATTTTCGTAAAAGTTTCATTTCCGCATTCCGGCGTCGGATTAACGGCCGGGGTGCTACCGTGCAGTTACAAAAGAAAGTGTAAAACTACAACAGTTGGAATCCACAACCTCCTTAGACATCTCATGCCTAGCCAAATGAATTCCTTAGACATCGCATGCCTAACAATTATAAACCCCGCATTTTAGTCTCTATATCGAAAACACTTTTCAACATCTGGTCGGGTAATTCAAAAAGATTCCCGATATCCTGATCGAATGCTCATCGCAAACTTTAATAGACGGCCGCACCCCCGATGCCATCGATGAAGTGCACTAAGGCGGGACACCGCTGCCGCGAGCACCCGAACGGATGCTTTTGGCGACGGGGTTCTCCTACAGTCACTTGGTCGGGGCTATGGGGCGTAGCTATCTATTAAGTTTACTCGGCGAGTATTCGCGTACGCTACGTGATTGCGACGGACTTTTGATCACATCAAAATCCTATGGCAACCGATCAAATGAGACTAAACTGCTAGATGTATAACATTTAAATTAGTTATCTCATAACTACTTGTGGATTCCAAATATTGTATCACATTCCAGATAAATAGACAGTGTTAAACTTTTCGATCGAATAATCAAACACCCAAATTTTCCCAAATGATTATCAACACATGAAATTAGTTTTGAAACATCCATTACATGCCACAGTACTAATAGTCCAGCCGTAGAAGGGTCAAACCAACGCCTCACATGTGGCAACGCCGTACTACCCCAAACCCTAAGGTTTAGAGGAGGTTCAGACGGTCACATAATCGAGTTAAGGTTTGTTGTCATCTAGAGGATCCACCGCGTTACTTGCACAACTTAGAACGTTCTTAAACTACGGCAAAATCCAACATTTGGAAATTTTCCAGCAGGGGAAAAAGTGAGTTATTGATATCCATTCAAACTTTTTAACACGTTCTAGAATTAACCGGAAAAACTTAAACGAAGTTAAACTTTCCGATCGAACCAACGAGTTCCCAATACAACCCAGAAAACTCAACACTTGAGTATAATTAAAAATTCCCAGAAGCAGTAAGTAACACATACGGATGTTACTGTTGGAAATAGATACCAGAATTCTCAATTCTTGCCGCGGAATCGCCGCCAATACCCCAGTTTGGCCGCGGTTCCGCGGCGCTATAGTGGACTTAGGGTGTTGTTTTTCACAGGTCTCCATAAAATCCCCTGCTTGATTTCTGAGCATTTTTAATATGAAAAATGTCAACTTTTGAAAAAAATTCCAGAAACTAGGGTTTTACGGGTATTCAGAGTTCGATCGGACTTTAAATATCGTCTAGACTTCGCCTAAAGCTCTAGCTTAGCTCTGATATCACTGCAGGGTTATTAGGCACTCTCACAAGGGTTTATAAGGCATCAACCATGCCCGATTAAAAATTTAGACGTGCCGAACAATCCTAACAAAGATCTTTAAACTAGAGATTTGGCGAAACAAAGCATGTTAATCACTTGAACATCTAAGGGTTTGGGATTACAACCTTTGTAGTCCGGTCCTTCACTTCTAAAGCTCCGTGTTGAAGTCCCTTCACTGCGATCATCATGTTCCCGAACTCTAGAGAGGCTCCACGAAGAGAAAGATGCAAGCTTGCTTTCTATCTTCGATAACTAAGATGATCTATCATGAAGTTTCTTTAACACAAGCTCTCACTCACTAAATGAAGTGAACACCCTAATCTAAATGGCTAGGATAGATTAGGATGATGAAGTTGGATTTATGCTCTCATTTATTTTCTATTTCTCACACTAAATCATCACATAAAGAAAACCTAGAAAGCTTTCTCAAAGCTCAAGGAGGAAGAAGAAGAATAGTAATCCTTTTTTGATGAATAATCAAAACTCATATGTGAGATTAGAAATGCAAACATAATTAAGAAAGAGAAGACTTAACTATTGTAGAGAATGAATTATAGTTAAGGGTTTGTGTTTGGTTAAGGAAATAACTAGACAAAATATCTTTACAAGAAAACAAAAGCAAAGGTTCTAGAAACTACTAGAAGGCTTAACCCTAATCCAAACCCTGACCATATTTAAACTCCACAAAACATGTTGCATTTGTAATCTTAACTTGTTACAATATTATATATCACATATATAATATTTATTGAAACAAAATAAAATAATACAATTAACATATATCGCATATATATCAATGTATTACCCGAGTGAAAAAAAGAATCTTTTAGTGAGCTTATATTAGTTAATGTAATTTAATATATCAAATATATAATTATACATTTAATTATCGAATGAACACTTGATCCGATAAACCGGCTATTTCATAAATAACCGGCTAATATAATCTGTATCAGTTCATCGAATCAACACTTGATCCGATGACCCGGCTATATCACATATACCCGGCCGATATCTCATATCGCGATAATCTAATATGGTATCACATACACGTATTGTTCTCAGTCCCGCACATATCACATATGTGCCCCTACTCCATTTTTCTTGAGCCAGGAAACCTCTGTGTAGGACTCTAAAGAATCGTCAATACGCCGGCAGTAGGTGATGATCATAACAAACACCCACAAGCTGCAAGCGGTCAGCTAAACGTAACATCCACCCTGGTATTGAGCGATCAGAAGATCAACAAGCAAGCCTGTACTTCCTCCCGTGAATCCAATCAGTAACACTCCCGTACAGTCCGGTCTCTTCGTCTGATATGACGCATATCTCGCCTAGGGGTAATAAACGTCAGACCCCAGCAGCTTGATAAGTCGTGTCGATATGAGATCTATAACAGTTCGAGAAACTATTGATAACACTTACCAGTAAATCTCAGCAACCCTGGCCAGGGATATCTGTTAGTTTATATGCCCTAGGGGCCATTATTGTATCATACTAGTTTGTATATTACTTAATGGAAGCTTGAGATATTCACAAGTATATAACAGTCTTGCTAAACATGGTAGTATGCTACTTGGTTTTTCTATCTTAATATGTGAGTAAACGTATTGTTAGAGCTTTTAGGATCTAGCTTGACTACCAGCGTTGTGATGGCAGTCACACTAGTGGGGGCTGGGTAGTCTACAAGCACATCCTTATTCTGGTCCCTAGTCGTTAGATTATCGAGACAGGGCATCGATACTCCGGAGTAGACTAGTGTATACGCTTCTCATCCTAGTTGGGGAGATGGTCTGTCCCACAGCCGTCAGTACGTTGTACTTAAGATAGTATGCAAGTGCTCGTTAGGTTACGGGTACACCGGACAGGACTAACAGGGAACGGTTGGTTGGTTTTATACCAGTCGTCAGTTAACAGTTCCCAGGTGACATGAGTACAGCTTAGTCCGCAGACTTGACACTACTACTACGCTTCGAGTGCGTCCCACTGTTCTTAGATTGCTACCCTACCACGGCTCGAAGGAGTCGTGCAAACAGGTAGCAGTTGGGTGCAGTCCCGAGCACTTTGAGGCAGTGGCGGTTAGACAGGATTCATCACTCCCAGTATTGGGGGTTGATATCGCGCTGTGTCAGAGAGCCATTACGCAAAGTCTCTGGCCAGGGCAAGCGAGATTTGCTGGTAGGTTCCAGTAGTTTCTCAGGGTGTAATGGGCTTCGCTTCGACACGACTTATACCGCTATTAGGGGACTGACGCTTGCCGCCCCCTAGGCCCGATATGCGATAGTCTTAGACGAACGGACCAGACTGTATGGAGATTGTCACATCAGACTCAGTAGGAGTTCGGATGGGTTTCCTCATCGGCCTTCTTATCGACATCTACCTGGGGACCGTTACGTACAGCTAGTGCCGCTTGCGGTCTGTGGTTAAACCCACTGCCAGCGTAGTAGTCGAGTCTCTAGAGTCCCACACAGAGAGTTTCCCTACTCCAGGCGAAACGATATAGAGGTCGTATGGTTTTACGACAAGGGTTCGGACGCATACATGTGTTTACGCACGTACGACATCCGGACAGTTTTTACTAGTCGGCTTTGGTTTAAGCCAGTTTCTAGTATCCGGTTATTGGATTTATACAGTCTACAGTTTTCCGTGTTTTCACGAATAGGAGGGGCATTCTCGTAATTGTGTGAGAAGCTTCTAGAAGATGGTGACTTGGGGGTTAAGGTGGAATATGCATTAAATGGGATTAGTGAGTCATATGAGTGATTCATCCATGGCATTAATGCATCATAAATGCTTAATGACTCATGGAGATGAATAACCCATTAGATATTTATGAAGCATGATTATTCATCCTTCATTTTCTTTTGTTGGATAAAATATTATGCTTGATATATATTATGATAGCTCATTATCTCATCTCATTCTTTTCTTCACTTTCTCTCTCCTCAAGCTCTCCCTCTTCAAACCCTAATCCTCCCCTCTAATGTGTTGAGTACAAGGATTAGATTAGACTACTTAATCCTTAACCATTCTCTATATCACCTAGGTTGTTTAGATTAGCGATTTAAGAAACCTAGTTACCTCTAGTTTGAGGTGAAGCTTGTAGTAAAGCTCTCGGGTGGATCTTCTACTACTTAGAGAAGGCCGGAGAGGATGTGGAGAACGACAAGACGAAGGACTCAGCTCTTTAGGTATAATCACTTTTCATAGTAGTTGTTAACTCCTATGTTTGTTGTTAGTTATTGTTTATGCAATGATTCTCGGTTAGTCGATGTTTACGCTTTAAACAAGATTGTTTTTCAGGGACCTGCAGAATAACAAGAAGGAAATAATAGGGGTACTGTAGAAATTTGGTCGCGTAACTCGGCTAACTTGCCGCGGAACCGCGACGGATCCATGCGATCCGCCGCAGATCCGCGGCCGAGTTAAGGCCGAGTCGGCCTAAATTTCTTCAGTAACCTTCTGGTGTTAACAGTGATATTTCTGGATATTTTATTTTCTGCTAAGACCTCAGGTGCACAGAGAAGATTTGCAGTCGAATCTAAAGTGTTTTGCTCGATCAAAATTTTACGATGTTTGCTAATTTGATTATATCTGTGTTTGTATAATGTGTTCGTAAACCTCCCCTAACTGCTAATATGTCGGTTGGCAGGGGGTTGCAAATTTCTGTAATGGTTTTTACTGTTTGTGGATGTGAACTGTATTGGACTGTTGTGATGATTAGCCGGGGTTTGTGATAGGTTATTATATTAATTCATTCGATATAATTGTAATATGTTGTAATATTATTTTTGCGGGGCACATCCAGGTTGCGGTTGTAGGCACCGTTGTATTATTTCATTTTACTGTTTTTTGCTCCTAGGATAGACCCAAGGTGGGGTGCACAAACTACCGGGTACTTTGAAGTGTTTAGTGGCCTACTCACTTGGTTGAGGGAGACCGCTTCACTTCGGGTATTTGGCGGGTAGTTTGTCGTACCCGTAGGGTCTAGGGTGGGGTAATGGCTATTCATCACAACTGTGTAATCCGTCTTTTGTTGCAGGCTCTAAACAAACGTGGATTGCTTGCAAATCCAATAAAGTTCATATGAGATCTGGAATGCATATTATTGCGTCTGACGAATGTACAATATCTATATATGATAGCTATTTAGACGTCACTTATGTTTTACACCCGCGCTAGCCTAGCCCCCGCTCTGTCGTTAGTTAAGTAACCTAACGGGTGATGACGGGACCCAGTGGCGAATGTGGATGGCATAAGAGGACGTTGTATTTTCGTTGTTTTCCGTAATGATAGGTTAATGATGGGACGCATTATTTATAATGCAAAGAAAATAAACCAAAAAGATGAATCGCTGGAACAATTTAAACGAAACCACACGGATATTTTAAAACAGATGATATTTTTTAAAATTGCGGAGCTTTAACCACTCCTTTTAAAAGCTATCAGGTTCCTTCGGTCATATCAAGTTCACTACGTTCACGGTTTCGCCAAAACCATTTGTAGCCCTCCGACATTTCATTTGGGTACTCAGTAGTATTCAAGCTATGTATTTTGACCTAACGCCAAGGCATAGTGTTTGGTACCTGCTGGGTATTCATTTGTTGCATAGATAGATGAGTTAGTTTGGGACAGTCGTATTATCGTTTTGGCCGAACGTCAAGGATATATACGGATGGGTTCAAATTAACAAGATAATGATGGGTAGAACTTGACATGTGACATATGACATTTTGACCTAACGTCAAGGTCATAAGAGCATGGGGCAAAAATATATATCGGGAATTTCTAAAGAAACTGAAATTTGCAAAGAGATGCATACCATTTAGAGTTTGATGAATATTGGTAGGATTCCTTCAACATTATCATACGATGATATTTGGATCCCGATCCTACTGTGAGTATATGCTACTTATCAGGAAATTCGTTACTTAACGATCAATGCTATAAACCAAATAGGTGTCAAGAAATGTGTCAGCGAGGTTACGCCCCCAGAGAAAAGAGGTTATTTAATTAAGGAACTTCGCGAAAGTGTTGGAAAACCTCCCTCGAAGTATCGACACTAGCCTGGCTGAACAGTTAAGCAAGTATTGTACGGTGAGAATAGTCCTGGCTAATTCTTCTTTTATAGTTTGGGGAAGGATTCGAGAAACAGTGGGAGGCATCCAGTTTAGATAAACTAAAAACCACTCTAAACTTGCAAGAGCATCATGCTAAAGAGTTTACTTCTTTCTCTCCGAATTGCAGCGACCCTGAGAATGACTGGACTTAAGTTACTTTTAGAGAAAAATATACTGACTGGGCCAAACTATAAAGATTGGCTGCGGATGTCAAAATGGCTTTGACCTATGACAAACTGGGGTACGTCCTCACCGCTAAGGCACCAGCAGTCCCAGGTCCCAAATCCAGTAATGCGGATAAGGAAATACGCAAAACCTGGGAGTATGATTGCGCGAAGGCCAAGTGCATCGTGCTTGCCTCGATGAACAATGAACATCAGAGGAGGCATGAGGATATGGAACTAGATGCCATATTTCTCCATCCAAAGGAACTTTATGGGGAGTAATCTCGTATAGCAAGATACGAGACCTCAAAGAACTTGTTTCGAGCGAGGTTGGCCACCGGATCATCGGTAGGAGAACATGTCCTAAAGATGATAGGCTATATAGAAGAGCTCGTAGTCCTTAGGACGACTTTGGATAATGAGCTCTATACAGACCATATTCTCCAGTCCCTTCCTTCCACCTACGCCCAGTTTATTCTGAACCTCAACATTCAAAGAAAAGAAGTTGAACTTCCGGAACTCCTTAACATGTTGAGGAGTGCAGAGGGCACTTTGCAGAAGGCAAGGGAAACACCCGCTATGTTTGTTAGCGGTGCATCTTCTTCCGGGTCCAAGGCAAGGGCCAAAGGAAGGAAGAAGAAGGCCGCCACAAAACCTAAAGGAGGTGTTAGTAAGGTGGGAGGGATAGGAAAGAAAAAGATTGCAGTGCCAGTAGTGCCACAGGATGAGTGCTTCCATTGTCACAGGAAAGGGCACTGGAAGAAGGATTGCAAGGCGTGGAACGCCAAGAACCAAGGACCGAAGTAAGCTATGGCTTCGACTTCAGGTGTGTTTGTAATTGAGAATTGTTTGTCAATCAACTCTACTTCCTGGGTATTGGATACTGGATCAGGATCTCATATATGCAATTCATTGCAGGCACTGAGAAACCGTAGAGTGCTGAAGGAAAGTGATATGACCCTAATGGTTGCTAACGGAGCTAGCGTGGGAGCTGTGTCCGTCGAGGATTATCACCTGGGATTGACGAGTGGACATATTTTGGTTTTACACAACTGTTTTTGTGTACCTAGTTTAACGTGTAATATCATATCAGTTTCCTTGTTATCAAATAAAGGTTATAATTTCACGTTTGTAAGTGATGTTGTTAACATCCACCTTAATCATGGTTTGATTGGGTTCGGTACACTAAATAACGGTATATATGTCTTAAACCAAATCCATATTTTCAATGTCCAGAACACACTAAAAAGAAAGTCTCCAGATTTAAATAAAGCTTTCTTATGGCATTGTAGACTGGGTCACATCAATGAGAGAAGGTTGACTAAGTTACATAGAAAAGGATATTTGGACTCGTTCGAATATCAAACTTATGCCACTTGTCAATCTTGTCTCAAAGGAAAGATGACAAAGACACCATTTACTGGACATGGAGTAAGAGCGAGCGAGCTCTTAGGACTCATACACAGCAATGTATGTGGTCCAATGTCTACACATGCAAGAGGTGGGTTTTCCTATTTCATTACTTTCACGGATGATTACTCAAGGTACGGATTCATTTATCTGATGAAACATAAATCCGAGGCTTTTGAGAAATTCCAAGAGTATAAGAATGAAGTAGAAACCAAACCGGCAAAAGTATCAAGACACTAAGATCTGATCGAGATGGTGAATACTTAAGTGCCGAGTTCCTAGGTAACCTAAAAGAGAAAGGAATTCTCTCTCAGCTTACTCCTCCATACACTCCACAGCATAACGGTGTATCGGAGAGACGGAATTGAACCCTATTGGATATGGTACGATCCATGATGAGTAATGCTGAGTTACCGCGATCTTTCTGGGGTTATGCGCTAGAATCAGCGGCATATCTTTTGAACATGGTACCTACCAAGACTGTGCCTACCACTCCATATCAGATGTGGAGTGGGAAGAAACACCATCTTCAGTATATAAAGTTTTGGGAATGTCCAGCTTTTGTTAAAAAGCAGCATGTGGACAAGCTCGAGGCACGATCAGTAAAGTGTAAGTTTGTGGGATATCCAAAGAACTCCAGGGGATATCTATTCAATTACGCAGATGAACAAAAAGTATTTGTTTCTCGTAATGCCCATTTTCTAGAACATCAGTTTTTAGAAAAGGAAACAAGTGGGAGCGAAATAGAACTGTAAGAAATTCCAGAACCACAAACTAATACTGAAAGTTTGGTAGAACAAGTAGTTCAAGAAGAACAGGACATTCCCGCACCCCTCCGCAGGAGTAGTAGGCCGTCTCATCTGCCTGAGAGATACTACGGTTTTCTCATAGATGTGGATAGAGAGGATTGCATCATAGATGATGATGAACCTACTAGCTTCCAGCAGGCCATCCAAAGCGGCGACTCGGTACGATAGCTAGATGCAATGCGGACCGAAATGGAGTCTATGTAAACCAACAAAGTATGGACTTTGGACTTTGCTCCAGATGGGGTAAAACCCATAGGATGTAAATGGATCTTCAAGAAAAAGATTGGTTTAGATGGACAGGTGCAAACCTATAAGGCTAGACTTGTTGCAAAGGGTTTTCGTCAAAGACCTGGTTTGGACTATGACGAAACTTTTTCTCCAGTGGCTATGCTCAAATCCATTCGGGTCCTTCTTGCTATTGCTGCCTTCCATGATTATGAAATCTGGCAGATGGACGTAAAGACGGCCTTTCTGAATGGTAATTTAGAAGAGTGCGTCTATATGGATCAGCCAGAGGGTTTCAATCAGAGTGGGAGCAGCGGGAAAATATGCAAGTTGCTTAAGTCCATTTATGGACTAAAGCAAGCATCGCGGAGTTGGAACATCTGTTTTGATGAAACAGTCAAAGAATATGACTTTATCAAAAATCCAGATGAACCATGTATATATAGTAAAGTTGTGGCCAGAAGTGTCGTATTCCTTGTCTTGTACGTGGATGACATTCTATTGATAGGAAATGACATTCCTATGCTACAATCTGTCAAAGAATTCTTGTCACACAGGTTCTCCATGAAAGACCTGGATGATACCTCTTACATTCTGGGGATCTGGATCTATCGTGATAGATCCAAGAGGGTGTTGGGACTTTCGCAGTCCAGGTATATCAACACCATACTGAAAAGATTCAGTATGGAAGATTCTAAGTGCGGTAATCTACCGGCTTGTCACGAAATCACCCTCTCCAAAGAGATGTCTCCAAAGACTGATTTGGAAAAGGAACGCATGCCTATTATACCCTGCGCTTCTGCGGTAGGCTCTATAATATATGCGATGTTGTGCACCAGAGCAGATGTAGCTTACGCACTGAGCGTGGCAAGACGGTATTAGTCAGACCCAGGGGAGAATCACTGGATAGCAGTGAAGAACATTCTCAAGTACTTGAGAAGGACTAAAGAGATGTTCTTGGTTTACGGCGGAAAAGACCTCATGTTAGAAGCCTTTGCTGATTCTGTCTCCCAGAGTGATAAGGACGATTCCAAGTCCATGTCGGGTTATGTCTTTACCCTCAATGGAGGGGCGGTGTGCTGGAAGAGCTCCAAGCAGGACACCGTTGCTGACTCGAGGCTGGAAGCGGAGTATATTGCTGCTTGCGATGCCGCAAAAGAAGCAGTCTGGATGAAGAAGTTCGTAACAGAACTTCAGGTGGTTCCTACCATAGTTGATCCAATACCTCTGTATTGCGGCAACAACAGAGCTATAGCTTTAGCAAAGGAACCAAGGTCCCATCAGAAGTCGAAACACATCTTGAGGCGGTATCACCTGATCAGGGAGATCATTGATCGTCGGGAGATCCAGGTTCGGAGAGTTTCTTCTGAAGAGAACATTGCTGATCCATTCACGAAGGCCCTACCTTAGATTCAGTTCGAGAGGCTACTCGAGATCATCGGTCTTCGATACGCCAGTACATAGCCCTAGTGCAAATGGGAGATTGTTAGTGTATATGCCCTAGGGCCCATTATTGTATCATACTAGTTTGTATATTAATTAATGAAAGCTTGGGATATTCACATGTATATAACAGTCTTGCTAAACATGGTAGTATGCTACTTGGTTTTTCTATCTTAATATGTGAGTATACGTATTGATAGAGCTCTTAGGATCTTGCTTGGCTACCAGCGTTGTGATGGCAGTCACACTAGTGGGGGCTGGGTAGTCTACAAGCACATCCTTATTCTGGTCCCTAGTCGTTGGATTATCGAGACAGGGCATCGATACTCCAGAGTAGACTAGTGTGTATGCTTCTCATCCCAGTTGGGGAGATGGTCCATCCCACAGCCGTCAGTACGTCGTACTGGAGATAGTATGCAGGTGCTCGTTAGGTTACGGGTACACCGGACAGGACTCATAGGGAACTGTTGGTTTTTTATACCAGTAGTCAGTTAACAGTTCCCAGGTAACATGAGTACAGCATAGTCCGCAGACTTGACACTGCTACTTCGCTCGAGTGTGTCGCACTGTTCTTAGATTGCAACCCTACCACGGCTCAAAGGATTCGTGCAAACAGGTAGCAGTTGGGTGCAGTACCGAGCACTTGGAGGTAGTGGCGGTTAGACATGATTCGTCTCTCCCGGTATTGGGGGTTGATATCGCGCAGTGTCAGAAAGCCATTACGCAAAGTCCCTGGCCAGGGCAAGCGAGATTTGCTGGTAGGTTCCAGTAGTTTCTCAGGGTGTAATGGGCTTCGCTCCGACATGACTTATACCGCTATTCAGGGACTAACGCTTGCCGCCCCCTAGGCCCGATATGCTATAGTCTTAGACGACCGGACCGGACTGTATGGAGATTGTCACATCAGACTCAGTAGGAGTTCGGATGGGTTTCCTTATCGGCCTTCTTATTGACATCTACCAGGGAACCGTTACGTACAGCTAGTGCCGCTTGCGGTCAGTGGTTAAACCCACTGCCAGCGTAGTAGTCGAGTCTCTAGAGTCCCACACAGAGAGTTTCCCTACTCCAGGCGAAACGATATAGAGGTCGTATGGTTTTACGACAAGAGTTCGGACGCATACGTGTGTTTACGCACGTACGACATCCAGACAGTTTTTACTAGTCGGCTTTGGTTTAAGCCAGTTTCTAGTATCCGGTTATTGGATTTATACAGCCTAAAGTTTTTCCGTGTTTTCACGAATAGGAGGGGCGTTCTCGTAATTGCGTGAGAAGCTTCTAGAAGATGTTGACTTGGGGGTTAAGGTGGCATATGCATTAAATGGGATTAGTGAGTCATATGAGTGATTCATCCATGTCATTAATATATCATAAATGCTTAATGACTCATGGAGATGAATCACCCATTAGATATTTATGAAACATGATTATTCATCCTTCATTTTCTTTTGTTGGATAAAATATTATGCTTGATATATATTATGGTAGCTCATTATCTCATCTCATTCTTTTGTTCACTTTCTCTCTCCTCAAGCTCTCCCTCTTCAAACCCTAATCCTCCCCTCTCATGTGTTGAGTACAAGGATTAGATTAGAATACTTAATCCTTAACCATTCTCTATATCACCTAGGTTGCTTAGATTAGCGATTTAAGAAACCTAGTTACCTCTAGTTTGAGGTGAAGCTTATAGTAAAGCTCTCGGGTGGATCTTCTACTACTTAGAGAAGGCCGGAGAGGATGTGGAGAACGACAAGACGAAGGACTCGGATCTTTAGGTATAATCACTTTTCATAGTAGTTGTTAACTCCTATGTTTGTTGTTAGTTATTGTTTATGGAAAGATTCTCGGTTACTCGATGTTTACGCTTTAAACAAGATTGTTTTTCATTATTCCACCTCCCCGCAAGTCGTGGGGTGTTGTACATCGACTTACAATATCTAGTTATACACAATCGAACACAGCGCAATATCAACTCCCTATACCGGGAGGGACGAAACCCCTCCTATCGCTCATTGCCTCCATGTGATTCGGGACTGTACCCAAAAGCCACCTTTTTGCACGCCCTCTTTGACGTGGTATAATGGAAATCAAGGCACAGTGTGAATCACATAAGACTCTAGACGATCTCGGGTCTATAAACTAACCTCTACCAGTGTCACCAGAGAACTGCCATCTGATGTGGTGTATAATACCATCTGGGAGTTCTCGGCGAGTCCGTCCAGTGTACCCAGTCTCCACTGAGCACCCGTACACCATCATTGATGTCAAACACCGATAGATATGGGATCATCCATCGCCCATTATATGGGTCAAGATGCGTATACGCTAGTCTACTCTGGTGTATCGATGCCCTGACTCGATACACCCTCGACTAGGAACTGTTATAGAATGTACTCATCGACTACCGTGGCCCCATTAGTATTATCTCATCATAGTCCCAGTAGTCGAGTACATATCCTAAGGGCTTTGTCAACATGTAACATAGAGACAATCAGAGTACATGTTAAGATAAAGTTCAACCAAATAGCATACTATCATGTTGAGCAAGAAAGTCCTCCCTATATATGTCCAAGCATCCATTACGATATACATCATATGTACAGTAATGGCCTTTAGGGCATACATATAAATAACAGGCTCTAGCGGCAGCTCTCTGCAGCCTCGTAGTCTTCGGCGGCATAATGGCTGGAAATGAAAACATGATTCGATAAGAACATAAAAATAGAATCATAAGGATACATGGAAATCAAGGAAGGAATTACAAGCAATATGTCCTAAGGTCACTTAGGCGGAGTGCCGTGTCGTAAATATGGCGCGGAACATACACACGCTACGTCACTCTGCTTAACCTACCTACTCCTTCATACTAAGGGCATCCCACACTCCGTAAAGTAAAACCTAGCACTTTGATATCAACATTGTCACGACCCAAATTAGGAATGTGACCGGCACTTAAACCACGTGACGTCAACAGGCGTAACGCAATTTAAGTAAGCCTAATACCCAGAAATATAAACCATAAAAAGAAGTAAGTGATAAAACATTGGTAAAACATTTGGAAATCTCAAGTAAAAATCTTAAAGCTTAAGTTTATTTTCTTAAAAATTTTGGCAGCACCTCCTTTGTAAAACTAGCCCCGAAACGGGTACAAACACAGGATATAAATAAAGCATTCCCAAACGGGAGCAAATCACGCCCAAAAGCGGAAAACAATCACCACAAGTATATATACGACGCCTTAGCGAAGAAATAGACAATAAAAATGAAAACAACATAAAAAAGATAATGCAATCATAAGAAAAGCTAGCTCACACGAGCACGACACCCAGAGACACAAAATATACAATATCGATCCTCACAAACTCGTCTCTAAGTCATTACATGAAAGAGGTAGATGGAGAGTACTAGATACAGTGAGATATACAATAGATGTGTTCGGATAACCGCAACCCACCTACACCAAAAGGCCTTACAGCCAACCGTAGCGGTATCCGCAGAAATAGATACAATAAGGAGCCCTGCCGTGACTACTCTTGAGGTCATGCCTGCAAAACACTGTGGCATAACTAGGGTGAGTTGCCAACTCGTGAATAGTAAATAATATCATATAGATAATCTCAAGTGTGCACGAACAGCGATAATCTATCACATGCAATCTGATAGCTTAAGTACAGCAATATGGATATGCAACAATCATGATCAAGGTACAGCATCAAGGTACTACAACTACATGAAACAATGCATATCAAATAATACAGGGTGAGGGATAAAACATAATCATCATCAATGAATCATCATTGTGGAAAAACCCGGTGTCCATCAACGACACCCCAAATCCCAATACCTCAGGCGCCGTCACTCTGATCGGCCCTCATATCCGTAAATCTCATGGAACCTGAGTGCCCAATATCGACACTCGAAACCTCATGAAAACCCTATCCAGCAGCGACACGTAAATCCAAATAACTTGGGCTCCGTCAGTCCGGATCGGCCCATATCCATCTCACGACTCCGGTCGGTATCCTCCGGATAACCACCGGGTCGAAACTATCACCGGTAGGTTGTAGTCCCTCTGTGAGGCTCATCGTCTACTGCACAACATACCTTTCTTGCCCCGGGGTACAATACCAGGTCCACCATGAACCCGCAAATGGATCATCCATCTCCTCGAATCGGGTTTCGAAAACCAATCTCAGAACCGAGAAAACTCATGGTGGACGCATCGAAACATCATATCAAGAGAAACCTGGTTTTTAAAATAATGCGTACATTCTTTGAAATATAACCACGGTTCTCAAATCCATAAATCACATGAAATCAGTATCTCAAAGCGTAAATCCATGAAATACGATGTATGCGACATAAAACAGTATTATGAGCATATCAAGGGAAAACCGCACTTTTAAATGAATCAAGTTTTTAAAGATATCATGTAGTTTCCCAAATTCCCGAAGTCAATTTCTACATCATATAAAGGTGTACATGTAGCTATAGCAAGGTGTGTGTGTATGTATGCATGATGCAATTCATATGCGCAATGGAGCAAGAATCAACGTCTAACTATTGATAATAATGAAGCCGGTATAATACATATTCCCTTAGTAAGGTGGTACAAGAACAACAACCTCAATGTCAATAACGAATGTAGTACCATATATATGTATATGTTGTGCGTGTCATGGTAATTATCAACGGTGTGTGTGTGGCATACAATTTAGTACTCGTGCAACACGAACCGTCAGTAATGGTGCAGTGTCCAATAGGTACTAAATCAAGGTATAGCAAGTAATGGTATGAAAATGATGCTCATGCATAATCAACGCATATGCATATAAACATGTGGCTATAACATCATATCTAGCCCTCGATGCTTAACGCCATACGGGCGATTCCCCTGTAGATGTTAAATCTACTCACCGATGATCTCGAGATAGGTAAATCCAACCACTTGTTTTCTCACAAAACAAAACAAGTGCAACATAGAAACCGCCCAATAATACATACAAACCACGCTTAGATCAACGCATCGACTCCTACAAGCTCTCAAGTGTTAGCTTAGTGGCTAACGTGTGTAGCGACATCCTAAACCCAGCCTAAGTGCAGCAAGCTACACAAAGTACGCAAACCGTGTCGGATACTATAACACGCGTTGCCAATACACTAGAAACAAGCAAAGTGGTCCCAGATTATTCCTACAGTCAATATAGGAAAATCAAGAAGTACCAAACACCCAGGATAAACTACAGCTACCCTCAAAACCACAACTCCCTAGGTCCCCAAAAATCCGGCAGCGTCGGATCTTTCGCCAATCTCGCCGGGTAAACACTAAAGGGTGGGATACGGGTTTCGGGTGAACACTCAGGGGTTCTAACACAATACTACTACATTGCTAGATTTTACAGTAAACTAACTGTAACATTTTAGAAAATATAAAATATTGTTTTTGTAATTTATTTAATTAAATAATAAATATTGTGAAAATTTTGATGATACGTATAATTAAATACCGATAAATTGTGAAAAATTTGGAAAATTATAGAAATTATTAAAATGAAGGTGTTTTATGAGATTTAAGCAAATTATAAATTTTTACGAATAATTATTTTCCGTTTTAATGCTAATCGCGATTAAATATCGCTAATCGCGCATTAAACTTGTTTTGTGCATGACATGCACCATGTCAAATTATACTTGATACATTTTCTTACCATGGTCTTCTCTTTGTTTTCTTCATGCATTTCTTTGTTTTAAAATGAGTGAGAAGAAAGAAAAGAAAACAATAGAATACATTAAAAAAAGGAAGCATTGGGAAGTGAGAGAGTTTGAGAGGTCAAGAGAGAACCATGCCCATTTGTCCCCCTCATTTTCTTCATCTCTTTCTCTCTCCCTTTCACTCCATGGCTACCTCTCCCTCTCCCCCTTCCTCTTCACCCTCAAAAAACCTCATTTCCCACCTCAAAACACCTCACTCCTTTCATTACAATCATGCACAAGCTTCTCACAAACCCTCAGGACCAAGAAAAATCGAATTTTGAGGACTTGGGGCAACTCAAGAATTTTCTTAAGTTGCCAAATGAGGTAATTTCTGCACCATTAGTGTATTATTTCAATTCCATAAGAATCCATAAATGTTTAGTATCGATTTTAGTGATTTTGTGAACTAAGAAATTCCTAGTTAGGTTTTGAGGGATTCTTGAGTTGCTATGGTGTAATTGAGGTTAGTAGAGACCATACAACCCCTTCAAGGTGAGATTAGAGACTTAAACCATAGACTTAAACCCTACAACACGAACCTAGAAACCCCGATATCGGAAAATTGTTGGATTTGTGATAGAATTTGATGATCTGGAGTAACCCGGGTGACCTGAAAATTATTTAGCAAACACAGAGGAGTGTGCAGGCACATAGGAAGCTACCAATGAAACCCTAGCCCCAACCCCCAAACCCAGGCCGCAGATTTATTCTCCCTGGCCGCAAATTGCGGCCAGGCTAGGGTGGAATCCTTCCGTGTTTGGTCCATGTCTTTTTCTACAGTAAACTAGACCTTTTATATGTGCATCTTTGACTAATTTTACCTAGGGTAAAATCTGGAGCTAGTTTTCAAGTTTCTAAATTCGTTTTGCGGGTTTTTAATGAACTGGAAATTTGTATTTGTGTTTTATCTCGGTCGATTCACATTTATACGTCGATCGTCGAGAATTGTTTGGTTATTTTTGCATGCGTAAACTATAGATTTTAACCTATGGGTGATTCGTGCGACATTTTGGTTTTCGTGAGTGATTTCATTTACAATGCTATATGTGATATGTAGGTACCCCATCTGGACTTTGAGATAATGAGGATGAGTGTGGCGTCATCGACCCCAGCAAGGAGCAAGGTGAGTAGATCTATATCTACGGGGAAGGTCGGGTGGATGGCGTATAGCACCCCCGCAAAGTTTTGGAGGAAACCGACTTATAGAATATTGTTAAGAGAACCAAGAGTAGCAAACTAGGGTTAGAATTAAATGATAGTTGGAGAAAACATATTATAAACTAGAAGATAGTTAGGGATGATTGAATGTATTTTGGGATATGAGTTGGAAGCTTTAGGGATAGGACAAAAAGCGAATTGTGAATCACGACTTATAGCTATGTAATTACCCTAGAATCAGTATGAGTTTTTGAAATCATGACCTTTGATTTATAGTGTAGATTGCATATATAAATTGACTTAATGTGAGATATAGGATGCGATGAAAAGATAATACGATTTGATATGTGATCTGATGATATGTTGGTCTACGGATGTGAGTCATTTGAGATGATTGATACCTTTGCCGGTCCCTTGATATGAGTTTCTTATGGATGTGACCTAGGACATAGGTATATATATATATATTTATATATATATATAATGTTGTGAGTCTTGATTGATATATCGTACGAGACGTTAGGTCTGTACTGTAAGTCCATATTGCGACCCCCGGTGCTTACGGGGAGGCGGAAACGGTATAAAAAACGAATTTTTATCGCAAGAGGCAACATGGACTAAACAAGGTCGGGATCGTTGTCTAAACTAAAACTAGTATACTTGCTAAAGAGAGTTAGCTACTATGGAAGATGGTTATACCTAAACTTGAACTCCTTCTTCTTCAAACCTTGTAGAGGTTGATGGTTCTCTTTTCGTCGCCTTCTTCCGTCGAAGATGGATCCACCTCGAGGGTTCGACCTTTGGGCTCTTCCTCGATCTTTGAGTGAACTAGGGTTTCCGGCTTGCTAAACCTTCATCCTAGAATGAGTAGAGAGTGATTAGGGTTTGCTTTTCTTTTTAAAGAGAAGGATTCTCAACACATGAGAAGGTTTCTCTTTTCTAGAGGAAGAAGAAGATGAAATGAGGAGAGAGAGAGGTTATGATAGAATGAGATATCTTTTCTCTTTTTTGCAACCATAATGCAAAAGAAAAGTATTATCTAAATGATAATAATTGAAATAAGAATAGTTGATGGTAATTTTGGAATGACCACTATCATGCTTCTTTAAATGAAGTGTAAGCATGAATCAAGGAAGACTTTCAAGGCATGATGGTGGTCAATGGTCAACAAGTCAACCAAGGTCAACAAGTCAACAAAAAAATCAACCATAACATAATTCTCATTTAATTACTATTATTAATAGATAATATATAAATCCATTAGGGTTTGGAAAAAGAAGACTGTCAACTGTGCATACGCACCCGTTCCGAAACCCTAATGAAAAACCTCATCCTCCGCCTCAAGCAACTGTGCATACACACCTGTATTCTCGTTCCGAGGAACAAGAATACCAAGAGATAAAAGCAACCCCCAAAACATATACCAGTATCTGGCTCAAACCAGAGCCTGCCAGTATAATCCGTCCGGACTCCAAACGTGCACAAGTGCGCGGATGAGAACGAACCCTGTCGCAAAACCATGCGACCTCTACTCTGTTTTGCCCAGAGGCGAATACCCTCTGTGTGGGACTCTAAAGACTCGACACTACGCTGGCAGTGGGTTTAACCATAGACCGCAAGCGGCACTAGCTGTGCGTAACGGTCCCCAGGTAGATGTCGACAAGAAGGCTGACGAGGTGAAACCCCATCTGAACTCCTACTGAGTCTGAATGTGACATTCTCCGTACAGTCCGGTCTGTTCGTCTGATACATCGCATGGCGGGCCTAGGGGGCGGTAAAACGTCAGTCCCCCAATAGCGGTACAAGTCGTGTCGGAGTGAAGCCCAAAACACCCTGAGATAACACTGGAAACCTACCAGTATATCTCGCTTGCCCTGGCCAGGGACTACTCGTGTAATGGCTCTCCTAGACACAGCGCGATGTCAACCCCCAATACCGGGAGAGACGAATCCTGTCTAACCGTCACTGCCTCCAAGTGCTTCGGGACTGCACCCAACCACCACCTGTTTGCACGACTCCTTTGAGCCGTGGTAGGGTAGTGATCAAAGTGCAGTGGGAACACACTCGAGGCGAAGTGTCAGTGTCAAGTCAGCGGACTAAGCTGTACTCATGTCACCTGGGAACTGACAACTGACGATAGGTATAATACCAACCTGTCAGTTCCCGACGAGTCCTGCCCAGTGTACTCGTAACCCAACGAGCACCCGTATACTATCTCCAGTACGACGTACTGATGGCTGTGGGACAGACCATCTCCCACACTGGGATGAGAAGCGCATACGCTAGTCTACTCCGGAGTATCGATGCCCTGTCTCGATAGTCCTACGACTAGGGACCTGTATAAGGATGTGCCTATAGATTACCCAGCCCCCACTAGTGTGACTGCCATCACAACGCTGGTAATCAAGCAAAGATCCTAAGGGCTCCACTAATGCGTATAAGTGATATACTGAAATAAACACAAGTACACATTGAAGTAGAAACAAACCAAGTAGCATACTACTATATTGAGCAAGATTGTTTATACAAGGTGAATATCCCAAGCTTCCATCAAGTAATATACAAACTAGTATGATACAGTAATGGCCTCTAGGGCATATACACTAACAATCTCCCACTTGCACTAAGGCCATGTACTGGCGTATCGAAGACCTATCATCTCGATCAGCCGCTCGAACTGAGTCTGGGGTAGGGCCTTGGTGAATGGATCTGCAGTGTTCTCTTCTGAAGCAACCCTCCGAACCTCGATCTCCTTGCGATCCACGATCTCCCTGATCAGGTGATACCGCCTCAAGATGTGCCTGGATCTCTGATGGGACCTGGGTTCCTTTGCTAAAGCTATAGCCCCGTTGTTGTCGTAATACAGAGGTACTGGGTCAACAATGGACGGAACCACCTGAAGTTCTTTTAAGAACTTCCTTATCCAGACAGCTTCTTTTGCGGCATCAGATGCAGCGATGTATTCCGCTTCCATAGTCGAGTCTGCAACGGTTTCCTGTTTGGAACTCTTCCAACACACCGCCCCTCCATTGAGGGTAAAGACAAAACCCGACATGGACTTGGAATCATCCTTGTCACTCTGGAAGCTGGAGTCAGCAAAGGCCTCAATCTGGAGGTCTTTTCCGCCATACACCAAGAACATCTCCTTAGTCCTCCTCAGGTACTTGAGAATGTTCTTTACCGCTATCCAATGTTTCTCCCCAGGGTTTGACTGATACCGGCTTACTACACTCAGTGCATAAGCTACATCCGGTCTGGTACACAACATCGCATACATTATAGAGCCTACCGCAGAAGCGTAGGGTATAATAGACATGCGATCCCTCTCCAAATCAGTCTTGGGAGACATCTCTTTAGAGAGGGTGATCCCGTGACAAGCCGGTAGGTTACCGCGCTTGGAATCTTCCATACTGAATCTTTTCAGTACGGTGTCGATGTACCTGGACTGTGAAAGTCCTAATATCCTCTTGGATCTATCACGATGGATCCGGATCCCCAGGATGTAAGAGGCATCACCCAGGTCTTTCATGGAGAACCTGTGTGACAAGAAACCCTTGACAGATTGTAGCATAGGAATGTCATTTCCTATTAAGAGAATGTCATCCACGTATAAAACAAGGAATACCACAGTTCTCGCTACAAATCTACTATAGATGCACGGTTCATCTGGATTTTTGATAAAGTCAAATTCCTTGACCGTCTCATCAAAACAGATGTTCCAACTCCGCGATACCTGCTTTAGTCCATAGATGGACTTAAGCAACTTGCACACCTTTCCGCTGCTCCCACTCTGAATGAAACCCTCTGGCTGATCCATATAGACACACTCCTCTAAATTTCCATTTAGAAAAGCGGTTTTTACGTCCATCTGCCAAATCTCATAATCGTGGAAGGCAGCAATGGCAAGAAGGATCCGAATGGATTTCAGCATAGCCACTGGAGAAAAGGTTTCGTCGTAGTCCAAGCCAGTTCTTTGACGGAAACCCTTTGCTACAAGTCTAGCTTTATAGGTCTCAACCTGTCCATCTACACCAATCTTCCTTTTGAAGATCCACTTGCATCCTACGGGTTTTACCCCGTCTGGAGCAATGTCCAACGTCCATACTTTGTTGGTGTACATGGACTCCATTTCGGTCCGCATTGCATCTAGCCATTTTACCGAGTCAACGCTCTGAACGGCCTGCTGGAAGCTAGTAGGCTCATCATAGTCTATGATGCAATCCTCTCTATCCCCGTTTATGAGAAAACCGTAGTATCTCTCGGGCGGATGAGACTGCCTACTACTCCTGCGGAGCGGCGTAGGAATGTCCTGTTCATTTGAACCCTCTGGTCCCTCTAAGCTTTCAGTAATAGCTCGTGGTTCTGGAATTTCTTCCAGTTCTACTGTGCTCCCACTTATCTGGTTTTCCAAAAACTCAGTTTCCAAGAAGTAGGCATGACGAGAAACAAGGACTTTTTGTTCCTCTTCACAGTAGAAGAAATATCCCTTGGAGTTCTTTGGATATCCCACGAACTTACACTGTACTGAGCGTGCCTCGAGCTTGTCCGCATGCTGCTTTTTAACAAAAGCTGGACATCCCCACGTCTTAATGTGCTTAAGATAGGGTCTCTTCCCACTCCACATCTCATATGGTGTAGTAGGCACAGTCTTAGTAGGAACTCGGTTCAAAAGGTACGCAGCTGATTCTAGCGCATACCCCCAGAATGATCGCGGTAACTCAGCGTTACTCATCATGGACCGTACCATATCCAATAGGGTTCGGTTCCGTCTCTCCGATACACCGTTGTGTTGCGGAGTGTATGGAGGAGTAAGCTGAGAGAGAATCCCATTCTCTTTTAAGTAATTTAGGAACTCGGCACTTAAGTATTCTCCACCTCGATCCGATCTTAGAATCTTGATACTTTTGCCGGTCTGTTTCTCTACTTCATTCTTAAATTCCTGGAATTTTTCAAAAGCTTCGGACTTATGTTTCATTAAGAAGACATAACCGTATCTTGAAAAATCATCCGTAAAAGTAATGAAGTAAGAATAACCGCTTCGCGCATGTGTAGACATTGGACCGCACACGTCGCTGTGTACGAGTCCCAAGAGCTCGCTCGCTCTTACTCCGTGTCCAGTGAACGGAGTCTTTGTCATCTTTCCTTTGAGACAGGATTGACAAGTGGCATACGATTGATATTCGAACGGATCCAAATATCCTTCTGTATGTAACTTAGTCAACCTTCTCTCATTGATGTGACCCAGTCTACAATGCCATAAGAAAGTCTGATTGATATCTGGAGACTTTCTTTTGTGTGTATTCTGGACATTGAAAATCTGTGGTTGGTTTAATACGTATATACCATTGCTCAATATACCTGACCCAATCAGAACTTGATTAAGGTGAATGTTAACAACATTACTTACAAACGCAAATTCATAACCTTCTTTAGAAACCAAAGATACAGAAATGATATTACAAGTTGCGTTGGGTACAAAAAAGCAATTACGCAAAACCAAAACATGCCCATCTGACATTCCCAGGTGATAGTCCCCCACGGCTTTAGCATCCATGCTAGCTCCGTTCGCAACTCTGAGGGTCATGTCACCTGCCTTCAAAACCCTACGGTTTCTCAACGCCTGCAAAGAATTACAGATATGAGATCCTGATCCGGTATCCAATACCCAGGAAGTAGAGTTTATAGAAAGACAGTTTTCAATAACATACACACCTGAAGCTGAAGCCGCAACCTGCTTCAGTTCCTGTGTCCTGGCTTTCCAAGCCCTGCAATCTTTCTTCCAGTGTCCACTCTTGTGAGAATAGAAGCATTCCTCTTTACCAACAAGCTTCCCCGCAATCTTTGTTGCCTTTTCCTTTCCCTTCGTACCCACTTTACTAACACCGCCTCTTGGTTTGGCGGGGGCTTTCTTCCTCTTTCCCTTGGCTTTCGCCTTGGACCTAGAGGAAGAAGATCCTCCTACAAACAAAGCGGGTGTATCCCTACCCTTCTGTAGGGTGCCCTCTGCGCTCCTCAGCAGGTTGAGGAGTTCTGAAAGTTCAACTTCCTTTTCTTGCAAGTTGAAATTCAGTATGAACTGGGCGTAAGTGGATGGAAGGGACTGGAGAATTATATCCGTATAAAGTTTACTGTCCAACGTGGTCCCAAGTTCCGCGAGCTCCTCAGTGTAGCCAATCATCTTAAGCACGTGGTCCGCTACCGATGATCCAACGGCCAACTTAGTCGAAAATAACTTCTTCGACACTTCGTATCTTGCGATACGAGATTGCTCTCCATACAGTTCTTTTGTATGAAGAAATATGGATTCCAAATCCATATTCTCGTGCCTCCTCTGATGGTCGTTGTCCATCGAGGCAAGTACGAGGCATCTGGCCTTCGCGCTGTCAATCTCCCAAGTCTTACGGATTTCCTTATCCGCGACGCTGGAGGTGGGACCTGGGACGGGGGGAGCTTTGGTGGTAAGAAGATACCCCAGCTTGTCGTAAGAGATTGCCAATTTGACATTCCTGAGCCAATCTTTGTAGTTTGGCCCTGTCAATATGTTTTTATCTAGAAGTAACTTAAGTCCAGTCATTTCGATTTGGTCGCTGCAGGGGGAGAGAAGAAACACTTAGCACGATGCTCTTGCAAATTTAGAATGGTTTTTAATTTATCTAAACAGGATGGCTCCCACTGTCTCTCGAATCCCTCCTCAAACCACAAAGGAAGAATTAGCCGGGATCAATCCCACCGTACAATACTTGCTTAACCGTTCAGCCAGGCCAGTGTCGGTACTTCGAGGGAGGTTTTCCAACGCTTTCGCGAAGTTCCTTAATTTAAGAACCTCTTTTCCCTGGGGGCGTAGCCCTGCTAACACCTTTCTAGGCACCTACTAGGTTTATAGCATTGATCGTTTAGTGAGAAATTTCCCGAGGAGTAGCATATACTCACAGTAGGATCGGGATCCAAATATCATCGCGTGACGAAAATGAAGGAATCCTACCATAATCATCACACTCCAAATGGTATGCAAATCTAGCAAGTTTCAGTACTTATGAAACTCCCGATGTGGATTTTTGCCCCATGCTCTTATGACCTTGACTTTGGCCAACAAATCATAAGTCACATGTCAAGTTCTTCCCGTCGTTCTCCAGGTTAATTTGAATCCACCCGTACATACCCTTGACTTTGGCCAACAAGGCAGTACGACTGTTCCAAATCAACGCATCTATCTATGCTGCACATGAATATCCAATAGCTACCAATCACTATGCCTTGACTTTGGCCAACAAACACAGCTTGAATACTATTGACTATTTATGTGAAACGACGGAGGGCTACGAATGGTTTTGGCGAAACCGTGAACGTAGTGAACTTGATATAATCGATGGAACGAGATAGCTTTTAGAAGGAGTGGCTCAAGCTCCGCATTTAAAAGTTAGTTTTGAAAAGAACCGAGTGGTTTTTCGAAAGTGTTCCATCGACTTAAACTTGGTTTATTATCTTGCATTAGTTCTTTTAATGCGTGATATTCTTGCATTAGTTCTTTTAATGCGTCCCATCATTTAATCCTACCATTGCAGAAAACAACCAAAATATGACGTACGCTTATGCCATTCGCATTCGCCACGGGGTCCCGTCATCACTCGTTAGGTTACTTAACTAACGACAGAGCGGGGGCTGGGCTAGCGCGGCTGTAAAACATAAGCAACGCCTAAATAGAAAGCAATGATAGACATTACAGATCACAGATGAATACATTGGATATACTAGCAATCCGCAATCCTTTCGAGCCTGAAACGAAAAGCGGATAACACGGTCGCGGTGAATAGCCAACCCCACCCAAGACCCCTACAGGTGCGGCAAACTACCCGCCAAGTACTCGGCAGTTTGTGCACCCCTCCATGGGTCTATCCTAGGAGCATAAACAGTAAAAAGAATTATACAATGACGGCTACAACCCCAACCCGGTTGTGCGGCTAAACAAATAATATTATTACATCAATTTACATTTACAATGAATGAAAGAAAAACAAAAGCTCATCTCACATCCACCCCGGCTATTCACCCGCGACAGTCCAACACATTCATATACACATTCCAGCACATTACAGATCATGTATAACCCCGACTAATCGACTTATAGCGATTAGCCGACGTTCAATACATGCAAACATCACAGATATAACCAGTATAGCCAAAGTGTTGCGAAGTTCGAAAAAAATACGGAATTATAGGACCCCAAAAGTAAATTTCTGTTCTGGAAAATCTGGGTACATATAATATATCTGAAAAATCCCAAAACCAACACAGAAGAACACTGCACAAAAATCGATGCAGAGAGGACACCAAACTGCGGCGGTTCCGCGGCCAGATGAAGAGGTGAGGCCGCGGAAGGGCGGCGCTTTGGATGAATTATGCTATCGTTTTTGGTGGGTGTTCTTAGAAAACCCTGAGACGAATTTACAAGTATAAAGTTTTTCATTTTGAGCAGAAAAAATTTCAACAGAAACTTAGGGTTTTGGTTTTCCGGTTTTGCGATTTTTCGGTTCCGAACTTCGTTACACTTCATTACCAAGCTAGTTTAAGTTTAGTTAGGCTCTGATACCACTGTAAGTCCATATTGCGACCCCCGGTGCTTACGGGGAGGCGGAAACGGTATAAAAAATGAATTTTTATCGCAAGAGGCAACATGGACTAAACAAGGTCGGGATCGTTGTCTAAACTAAAACTAGTATACTTGCTAAAGAGAGTTAGCTACTATGGAAGATGGTTATACCTAAACTTGAACTCCTTCTTCTTCAAACCTTGTAGAGGTTGATGGTTCTCTTTTCGTCGCCTTCTTCCGTCGAAGATGGATCCACCTCGAAGGTTCGACCTTTGGGCTCTTCCTCGATCTTTGAGTGAACTAGGGTTTCCGGCTTGCTAAACCTTCATCCTAGAATGAGTAGAGAGTGATTAGGGTTTGCTTTTCTTTTTAAAGAGAAGGATTCTCAACACATGAGAAGGTTTCTCTTTTCTAGAGGAAGAAGAAGATGAAATGAGGAGAGAGAGAGGTTATGATAGAATGAGATATCTTTTCTCTTTTTTGCAACCATAATGCAAAAGAAAAGTATTATCTAAATGATAATAATTGAAATAAGAATAGTTGATGGTAATTTTGGAATGACCACTATCATGCTTCTTTAAATGAAGTGTAAGCATGAATCAAGGAAGACTTTCAAGGCATGATGGTGGTCAATGGTCAACAAGTCAACCAAGGTCAACAAGTCAACAAAAAAATCGACCATAACATAATTCTCATTTAATTACTATTATTAATAGATAATATATAAATCCATTAGGGTTTGGAAAAAGAAGACTGTCAACTGTGCATACGCACCCGTTCCGAAACCCTAATGAAAAACCTCATCCTCCGCCTCAAGCAACTGTGCATACACACCTGTATTCTCGTTCCGAGGAACAAGAATACCAAGAGATAAAAGCAACCCCCAAAACATATACCAGTATCTGGCTCAAACCAGAGCCTGCCAGTATAATCCGTCCGGACTCCAAACGTGCACAAGTGCGCGGATGAGAACGAACCCTGTCGCAAAACCATGCGACCTCTACTCTGTTTTGCCCAGAGGCGAATACCCTCTGTGTGGGACTCTAAAGACTCGACACTACGCTGGCAGTGGGTTTAACCACAGACCGCAAGCGGCACTAGCTGTGCGTAACGGTCCCCAGGTAGATGTCGACAAGAAGGCTGACGAGGTGAAACCCCATCTGAACTCCTACTGAGTCTGAATGTGACATTCTCCGTACAGTCCGGTCTGTTCGTCTGATACATCGCATGGCGGGCCTAGGGGGCGGTAAAACGTCAGTCCCCCAATAGCGGTACAAGTCGTGTCGGAGTGAAGCCCAAAACACCCTGAGATAACACTGGAAACCTACCAGTATATCTCGCTTGCCCTGGCCAGGGACTACTCGTGTAATGGCTCTCCTAGACACAGCGCGATGTCAACCCCCAATACCGGGAGAGACGAATCCTGTCTAACCGTCACTGCCTCCAAGTGCTTCGGGACTGCACCCAACCACCACCTGTTTGCACGACTCCTTTGAGCCGTGGTAGGGTAGTGATCAAAGTGCAGTGGGAACACACTCGAGGCGAAGTGTCAGTGTCAAGTCAGCGGACTAAGCTGTACTCATGTCACCTGGGAACTGACAACTGACGATAGGTATAATACCAACCTGTCAGTTCCCGACGAGTCCTGCCCAGTGTACTCGTAACCCAACGAGCACCCGTATACTATCTCCAGTACGACGTACTGATGGCTGTGGGACAGACCATCTCCCACACTGGGATGAGAAGCGCATACGCTAGTCTACTCCGGAGTATCGATGCCCTGTCTCGATAGTCCTACGACTAGGGACCTGTATAAGGATGTGCCTATAGATTACCCAGCCCCCACTAGTGTGACTGCCATCACAACGCTGGTAATCAAGCAAAGATCCTAAGGGCTCCACTAATGCGTATAAGTGATATACTGAAATAAACACAAGTACACATTGAAGTAGAAACAAACCAAGTAGCATACTACTATATTGAGCAAGATTGTTTATACAAGGTGAATATCCCAAGCTTCCATCAAGTAATATACAAACTAGTATGATACAGTAATGGCCTCTAGGGCATATACACTAACATGTACCACCTCATTGTCATATAGGAGGATGGGATCCCCGATGTTTTATTGCCGTCGTACGAGGATTTTCCGTACATGATGAGTTGGGCTTGATGATTGATCCTTACCCTTGACTAGAGGATGTCATACGATGGATTATACCGTACGTGTTGTTGTGAGGCTGGATGCCAATTAATAGATTCACTGACTCGGTCATGTTAGATACGTATACCGTCAGCATTTGCTTATGTTTTACCTTATGATATACATGTTATTCTAATTGCATTGCATATACCTGTGCTAGTACACTTACACCGTTATCGATGATGCGCATGTGACACGTACACAGATTTACCGGCTCACATACTTCATCATCGATAATTGCTATGTCACTACACAGTAGGATTGTTGCATCATGATATGACCCCCTTGCATAGTTTAGTTGCTCTTATTACATATGCAACTTATACAATGTTCATTTGACTTCGGAGAAATCGGGAACCGCAAGATATATTTTTAAAACTGGATTCATTTGAAAGACCGGTTTTCCCTCGATATGTGCATATTACTTGTCCATGTTGCATGATATATGGATTTGCTTACATTCTGTTATATGTCACACACATCATGCTTTACGCTTTTACGCATTGAGATATGCTGTTTTCATGAGATTTCTGGATTTGAGAACCGTAGCTATTTCAAAAGAAATCGTGTACTGTTTTAAAAACCCTGTTTCTCTTGATATGATACTTCAGTGCGTCCACCATGCGTTTTCTCGATTCTGAGACGTGTGACAGTGATATCCGATTCGAGGAGATGGATGAGGCCAATTGCGGGTGCATGGTGGACCCGGTATGGTACCCCGGGGCAAGAAAGAGATGTCGCACGGTAGACGATGAGCCTGGCAGGGGAGTACTACCTACAGGTGATAGTATTTGGGCTCAGCGGATATCCGGAAGATACCGACCGGAGTCGAGAGATGGTATGGGCCGATCCGGACTGACGGAGCCCGTGGGCCGATCCGGACTGACGAAGCCCTAGATTTGAGGATTTACGTGTCGAAGTTGGACACGGGTTTCATGATGTTTTCGAGTGTCGTTGTTGGATATTCAGGTTTCATGATTTTTCATGTGTCGAGAGGGACACACGTTGATTTATATCCTCATAATTCCATGCATATGCTTTTATGATATTTAAATGCATGATATTGTTATGTCATTGGTTGACACGAGACGGGATCCACATTCATACAGACATTGATTATATTGTTGGATGATCTCCACATGCTGATAAACATTGATATTAGTGTTGGCACATGTACAGACCCGGTCACCCTAGATATCATAGTATTACCTTTATGATATAGTTGACCCAGGAGTCGTTGTTTATTCGATTTCTACTTGCCGATATTTTTCTACTCACGAGTTGGAAACTCACCCCCGTTGTGCCACAGTTCTTGCAGCTTGACCGCATGGATCAGTAGCGGAATCGTTGGCACACAGTTGCATTCAGGTGATTTTCTTGGTAGGTGTGTCACGACCCGAAATAGCACGTGACTGACCTTGAATCATATGAAGTCTATAGGACCCCATCTAATTCAAGTAAGCCAAAACCCCAGAAATCTAAAACCATTTTTTTAGATTATAAATGAAGGAAAATAGTTTTAAGAAGTGAAGAAAACATGTTTTTTTTTAAAAATAAGGTTTTTAAATAAGTAAACCAAATCTGCATTTTTAAAATCTCTAGTCTTTTCTGAAAATTTCGGCAGAGTTTCCTTTCTAAATACTGGCCCCAAACGTGGTACAACATGAATAGTATATATACAATGATAAAAGGCATCCTCAAGCGGGAGCTAGCTCTTCGTCAATCGACGGTCACAACCACACAAGCAGTATAATATACAACGCCGAATGGCGAGGATCAAAACTCAAAGGAAGATTCAAAATCAGCATGGAAACCATAATACTACAACGCGCAACCCTAAGGCCAAAATAATACATAACAGGTTTTCTAAGTCTGAAACAATATACAAGTTTGGTTGATGGAATTACTAGATACAACTGAATAATACATGTACAATGGTGGTTCTGATGCAAAAGAACCCACTAACCAAAGCAAATCACCCGTAAAGGAAGCAGTGTGCCAGAAAGCGGCAATGGAACCTGTACAACAAAACCTGCAAGAACTGTGGCACAACGGGGATGAGTTGCCAACTCGTGAATAGGAAACATCATAGAGCAGAAATCGTAGGTATGACATAATCCTAGGTCAATACGATCAGATATATATATAAACCTCAAATGAATAAGTCTGAAGCATGTAAGGTGGCAATGTAACATCTATACAAGAGTGTAGTGCCAAGTGCTCGTGCCAGTGTCTCAGGTAATAACATGTCATAAATATGAGGTATGGTCAATGTCGACTATATCATGAAGTCTAACAGTATGTGGATATCGTCCAACTATGTGATCAATGTCATCAATATCAGCTATATGTATGTGGATCTCATCCACGTGTCACACAATGACAATAAACATCATGCATTTAAAATTCATAAAGCATATGCGTGGAGGTATGAGGATATAATCAACATGTGTCCTTCGCGACACGTCAAAATCAAGGAACCGGAATGTCCAGCATCGATACTCGAAGACATCATGAAAGCTGTGCCCAGCATCGGCACGTATATCCTCATATATTGGGCTCCGTCAATCCGGATCGACCCACGGGCTCCGTCAGTCCGGATCGGCCCATATGATCTCTCGACTCCGGTCGGTATCCTCCAGAAATCCGCCGAGCCCAAATACTATCACCGGTAGGTAGTAGTCCCTATGCCAAGCTCACCGTCTACCACACAATGATCCGTTCTCGCCCCGGGGTACCATACCGGGTCGACCATGAACCCGCAATCGGCCTCATCCGCCTCCTCGAATCGGGTTTCACATGTCGCTCTCAGAACCGAGAAAACACATGGTGGACGCACTGAAATATCATATCAAGGGTAACCGGGTTTTTAAAACAATACATACTCTCTTTTGAAATACCCACGGTTCCCAAATCTAGAAATATCATGGAAACAACTTATCTCAATGCGTATAATTATAAAGCATGATGTATGCGACATGTAAAAGAAATACAAGCATATCAGTATATCATGCAACATGGAATAGTAATATGCACATATTGAGGGAAACCGCACATTTAAATGAATCAATTTTAAAGAGTATCTTGCAGTTCCCAAATCTCCAAAATCAAGACAGAATCGTCTGTGTATGTGCAAGTATGTATGTGTACAGAATATGAGTGTACAAAATATAGGTACACAAGTATTAGTATACAACAGGTATGTGCACAAGTATGAGTGTACAATAGGTATGTACACAATTATGCCATGCAAGGGGTCATATCCTAAATGCAACAGTCCTACAGTGTAGTGACATGGCAATTATCGATGATGAAGTGTGTGAGCCGGAAAGCAGGTGCACGTGAAACATATGCATCATCGATAATGGTGCTGGTGTCCTAACAGCATGGTTTTAATACAACAATAAACCTATTTCAACATGCGATGCGATGCGAAACCAAGAATATGCGGCAAATGAATAATAAACACAACGGTGGAGTATCTACATCAATGTATCTATGTCATACTGTTTTCCCATTTGAAAGAAGACGAATCGAGGTTTTTAGTAAAATTAGGGCTACGGTGTTTTTAAGAAAAGATACGTCTTTTGAAAATATCCGTAGAACCCCTTTGCATGTCTTTAAAATACTCCCGATTCGTTAGTTTTTGAAATAGGTATGACATCGGCCTAGCCTAACATCTACTAGCAAAACTACAGCTCTAACCAACAAGTCAATCAGGAGGGGTATGAAAACCACCTAAATTTGAATCGATATATATATATATATATATATATACATATAAAAGTCGGTGATCCCGCCTCAAAGGTACCACGTACGATACAATATCATATGACATCCTCGAGTCATGAGTGCGGATCTATCATAAATATAATGCTCGTATGGTAAATCATCGTAGGCATCCCAAAAGATGGGTACGGGTCAATATCACATTCATCTCATCAATTATCTGGTATCCTTATCATCATATCTCATGATCTAAGTCCAGTACAAAATGATACCATCTATATAAATATAAATGCGTGTGTGAAACATACATCCAAAGGCCCGCTAAAATCTCAAGTCATATCCCAAATACGAATCACATCAAATCACCAATCTCATAGCGTTATGCCCAATCTCATCAACTCATCTCCAATATCATACACTATCCTTATCATCCAGGTATAAGTATAACAAGCAAGCGTGTGTGTGTATGGGTGAAAACCTATTCTAGGGTTCGCAACTAGGAAACTATACCAGTACACTTCTAAACCCTAATCCATCCATAGAACACCTGAACACATCTAGAATATCCATATCACACTTAACGCTATCATACTTATATATATAGCATATATATAGTATACTAAATATCGAACTGCGGGGGTGCTATACGTCATCCACCCGACTTCCCCCGTAGATATAATCCACTCACCTTGCATCATGCGTGTCGGTGTCAATGTCGCCTTCATCTTATTCGACGTATGAAGCCCTTGAGAAGGTACCTACAAGATAACACAATCGCAAATGCATCTTAAAATCACATCGAGAAAACGAAACGACGCGCTAAGTCCTATAGTTTAGAACCTATGGACTACGCTTTCAAAACCATCAAACAATCCTCGATATCGTCGTACAAACGTCAAATGATCGAGGTAAAGCGCAAATACGCAAATCCAGAATTCAAAATACAAGAAACGAGACTCCGAATGAAAACAACAACTTAGGAAAAAGGTTCCAGATTCTACCATAGGTCAAATCAGACAATTTTACATATGCCAAGGGTCTATTTTACTGGAGACAAGGCAACAGAATAAAAACGTTCAAAAACCTCACTGGTCTGGCCGCAATTTGCGGCTAGAATGGATTTAATTATGGCCAAGTTTGAGGGTTAGGGGTCAGGACTTTGGTGGTAGCTTCCTAGGTGCCTACATGTATCACTGTCCTCACAAAATAATTTTCAGAGTCTCGGGGTGATAGCAGATTCCATTTTACATCCACAGAATTCACAATTTCCCGATATCGGCTTTTCTAAATCCGTATTCTGGGGTTCTAGTCTCTGGTTTAGGTCTTAATTCTAGCACTAGGGGGGTTGTGAGGCCTCTACTGAGCTCAATTGCCCATCATAACTTTCAATTTCCAATAACCCTAACTAGAGTTTTCAAACTTCACCCAAACCACACGATATCGGTTCTAATCTAACATGGGGGTAAAAGTAATGGAAACACTACACTTATAGTTCAGAAAATTCCTCATCTGGCAACTCAAGAAAATTCTTGAGTTGCCCCAAGTGGCCAAAATCCTTGCTTTCTTGGTCCAATGTGTTTCCCTTGAGCTTGTGCATCTTTTTAATGAAAAGGGTAATGGGTTTTGAGATGTTTATTAAGGTGATTTGAGGAGGTAGCGACGGGGAGAGAATGAGGCAGCAGCAGTAGCAGAAAGGAGAGAGAAGAGAGAGAAGAAAATGAGTGAACAAAAGAAGTGGGGATGGCTTAAGAGAAAGTCAACCTAAACCCTCAGCTTTCTCTCTCTCACCCATACCAATTTCTTTATTCTTTTTCCCCTTTGCAACAAATCAACAACCATGCTTTAAAACATCAAGGAGAGCCATGGAAAAATATGCAACTAGTGTAAAAATGATACGGTGCATGTTTTGCATAAAATACGCTTAAAGTCCGATTAGCGTTTTTTAATCGCGATTAGCACTATATTAGCATATAATTACTCTTAAAAACTTAAAATTTGCATAATTTACATAAAACACCCTCTTTTAAATAATTTCCATAATTTTCCAAATTTTTTCCCCATTTATCGGTATTTAATTATACCGCCTTATTAAAATATTCAATATTTTATTATTAAAATATAAAAATTCCCCAAAAATAATATTTTATTTTTCTTAAATGTTACAATCTTCCCCCCTTAAAGAAATTTGGTCCCCGAATTTAAATTTTAAACTCCCAAATTCTAAAACATTTCAATAAAAGACTAAGTCGTCGGGGCTCCGAAATCGTCAATACATAAAATGCATCATAGCGCAATGCATGCGCATGAACAATGAGCAGATAGCTCAAAATCAAAACTCTGTCAAGCATCCCGCAATCATCGGAGTCATGGTAAAGGCACAAATGTCAAATCCAAAACAAAACCAATATGATATATATCAAAACTATACATGTTGATATTAAATCTATACATGAAAATATCTGAAAGAAATGCATACAAAATATATCCAGGTACTGTCCTCTGACTAGTCCTGCTCGGTACGAAAACATATAGCAAATATCATAAAAACGTACTGCTCCATAATAAATCAATCCCAAAATGTATATAAGAATACACTGCGCGTCTGGTGCACACGGAAATCAAAATCCATATATCTGCCTTACATGTGCACAGAAACAACATCTAAGTGCAACGGGTGTGCACGAAACATCCGTCATAGGCAACGTGTGTGCATGGCAGCAAAATCAGGTGCATCTAATATGCACGAAGATTCTTGATTTGGCGCATCCAGTGTGCGCCAAAATCGCATCTCAAAACATGCGCTCAACACGCGCGAAAATCCAAATCAGGTGCAAGCAGTGCAAGAAATCAACATCAATATCAAAATCAAAATCGACGGTATACAATACGGCTCAATCAAAATCAGGTATACCGCGGTATATAATCTCACAACCATGTGCATCAGCGTGCACAAATCAAATCAAAACACTAAAAGTGTATGAAAACTATGTTAGTTGTATGTATGCCCTAGAGGCCAGTATTGTACACATGATGTACATTATATTGGATGCTTGGACATATATAGAGAGGACTTTCTTACTCAATATGATAGTATGCTACCTGGTTGCTCTTTATCTTAACATGTATACTAGTCTCTTGATACTGTCTTATACTTACATGTTGGTAAAGCCCTTAGGATGTGTACTTGACTACCTGGACTATGATGCGGATCATACTAGTGGGGACATGGTAGTCCATAAGTACATCCTTCAAGGTCCCTAGTTGTAGGTGTATCGAGACGGGGAATCAATATACTAGTGTAGACTAGCGTATACCCTTCTCGACCCATGAGATGGGCGATGGATGATCCCATATCCATTGGTGTTTTACATCAGAGATGGTATACGGGTGCTCAGTAGAGACTGGGTACACTGGACGGACTCACCGAGAACTCCCAGTTGGTATTATACCTCGCGTCAGATGGCAGTTCACTGGTAACACTTGTGCAGGTTAGTCTGTAGACCCGAGATCGTCATATAGTCTTGTGTGATTCCCACTGTGCTTTGATTTCCACCTTACCACATCTATGAGGGCGTGCAAAATGGTGGTTTTTAGGTACAATGCCGAGTCACATGGAGGCAATGAGCGATAGGAGGGGTTTCGTCTCTCCCGGTATTGGGGGTTGATGTTGCGCTGTGCTCGATTGGCCGTAACAGGGAAGTCCCTGGCCAGGGCTGATTTAGAGATTTACTGATAAGTGTTACCAGTAGTTTCTCGACCCGTTATGAGCCTCACGTTGTCACGACTTATCGTTTATTAGGGTCTAACGTTTACCACCCCAAGACTTGATATGCGACATATCAGACGAGGAGACCGGACTGTACGGGAAGTGTTACCGGCAGGCTTTTATAGGAGTTGGAGCGGGCTTGCTTGCTGATCTTCTGATCGCTCAATACCCGGGTAGTCGTTACGTCCAGCTAGTACCGCTGACGGCATGTGGGTGTTTGATGTGATCATCACCTACTGCCGGCGTATTGTCGAGTCTTCAGAGTCCTACATAGAGGTTTTACTGGATAAGGTAAAATGAAATAGGAGCATGTATGTGATATGTGCGGGACCGAGAATAATGCGTGTATGTGATACCGTATTCTATTCTCGGGACTTTTTATATCGGTAGGTTATATATGATATAGCCGGGTTATCGAATCAAGTGTTGATTCGATAAGTCGATACATTAGATGTTAGTCGGTTATATATGATATGACCGGATTATTAAATCAAGTGTTGATTTAATAATTTATTGTATAATTGTATATTTGATATACTAGTTTACATTAACTAACACATGTTCAATTAGGGTTTTTTCTCACATGTGCACAACTTTAATATATATGTGATATATATTAAAATGTGTTATCATTTTGTATCATGGATGATGATACATCATCCATGGGTGTATGAGACTTACACTATGCTAATTTTTAGTTTGGGTTTTAATATTTAAAGTAATTACAAAATCAAGTGGAGGATTAGAAAATGCATGAAGCTTGTGGAAGCTTGTGGATGCATTGACTAATTCCACTTGAGTTTGTTTTTACTATGGATATTTATTAACCCAACCATAACAATTAGCCATAGGTTAAGTCTCTACAAGAGTTAGTATGTGATACCCACTCACCATGGTTAGCTCACACACTTGAACATTGTCCTCATCTCTTTCTTTTGTTCATCTTCTTCATTGTTCTAAAGAAAAGCTTGCTAGGGTTTGATCCAAAATGAGAAATATTGTGAGAAATAAAAATCCAAAGAGAACCCACTTCCTATTTCTCCATCCTCTACTAGACTAGCACTTTAGTATAGGGTGTTTGCTTCACTAATTCTCAAGTTAGTGAAGCAGTAGCTTGAGTGGGAATTCCCTCGACGTAGATCATCTTCGGCCTCGGAGACTTCAAGCAAGGACGCATCTTCGCATCGTGAAGCCATGCAAGAGCCCGGGAGAACCATGATCGCAGCAAAGGGACTACGACAAGGAGCCCTAGAAGTGAAGGACCGATCTACAATGGTTGTATTTCGTATTCACTTAGTTTGTAAACACAGTTTACTAGCATATGAAACCCTAATTCTCTTGCAACGATCTTATTTAGGGTTATTCGGCACGGCTAAAATTTTAAACGGGCATGTTTGATGCATTGTAGAAACTTATTAGAGTGCCTAGTAACCATACAGTGGTATCAGAACCTAGCTAGAGCATTAGGCGATGTGTTAACGAAGTTAAAACTCCGAACGAACCCAAATACGTCAAAATGAACCCCTCTCTGTATATTTTTTAAAATTTGTGTTTTTTCAGAATTAAAAATGCTCAAAAAAATCAGCAGGGAATTCTAAGAATTACTACAAAATACGAGCCCCTAATTACATACATGCGCCGCGGAACCGCGGTCCCACCCCACTTACTGGCGGCGGTTCCGTGGCCGTAAAGATGAATTATGATCATTGTTTTGTGCAGTAACCTCCGTAGCTATTCCTATATATTTCTGGGTATTTTTATATCTGACTCAAATGTTGAGTATTTTGGGGTTTATTTTGAAATCGTCGATCCGATCGGAGAATTTAATTTTGTTATGTTATTCCTTATAATTTAGAAAGTATTAAAATGTTCGAGCGGATATCAGTAACTCAATTTTTCACGGCATGAAAAACATTCAAGTGTTGAATTTTTCTCGGGTTTAAATCATTCGGAAAAATGTGCATGTGACGCAATGGACCCTCTAGAAGACAACAAACCTTAACTCGATTATGTGACCGTCTTGAACTGCATTTTGAATCTTAGGGTTTGGGGCAGTACGTCGTGCCACATGTGAGGCGTTGGCTTGACCCTTCTACGGCTGGACCGTTGCTACTGTGATGTATTCTAGAATTTTTGAACTCTGCCCAAGTGTTGAGCTATTTAGGAAATCTTGGGTATTTGATTAGTCGATCGGAAAGTTTAATACCATCTATTTATCTGGAATGTGATGCAATATGTGGAATTCATACAGTTAGGCATGAAATGCGAAATATGTGATATTTCGGATTTACGATGTCTAAAGAGATTGTGGATTCCAAATGTTGTAGTTTTACACTTTCTTTTCTGTGACCGTAAGTGTAATATGTGATATCGCCGGTTTCGTTGCTATATGTCAACGACAATTGGGATGCATATATTTACTTACGTTGATGACATGAGATGTTATGTGTTGCTGGATATGTTATATTGGATCATCGCGTTCTGAATAGCCGGGGGTTTTTATGTGAGATGAGTGTTTTTATTTTTCATTCATGTAAAATTAAATGTATGTAATATTCTTTTATTGGGGCACTTCCGGGATGAGGTTGATGTCACCTTTTGTATATTATTTACTTTTCCGCACTAGGATAGACCCAAGGAGTAGAGCACAAGTAACCGGGTTCTGGAGTCCAGTGGGAGACCAACTCGAGGAGTCGAGTCTGGGTCTCCTAACTCTAGAATTGGTAGGGTTGCTTGCCGCTCTCGTACGGGTCTAGGGGTGTGGGTTTGGCTATTCATCGCGACCGTGGAATCCGTGTTTTATAGAGGCTCAAAATAAAACACGAACGTCCTAGTATATCCAATATTTCATATGTTTCTTCTGCTGCGATATCTGTGATGTGATCAAATGATGTGCTGTGATAAATACTGTATATAGTATATATGATATATTATATAGGCGTTACTTATGTTTTACACCCGCGTTAGCCCTACCCCGCTCTTCCGTTAGTTACCTAACCTAACGGTGACGAGGGGACATCGAGGCGAATGCGGATGGCATAAGTGTACGTCGTATTTATCTATGATGTTTAGGTGACTTAAATGATGGGACTTTATTAATATGATTAATGAAAGAAAAGAAACCTAAAAAGATGTTATAGAATCAAATTTTTCAAAAAGGGTAGCTACAGTTTTGCTTTGCACAGCGATATATATGATATATCCCGCACCTTATTCGATGGGGAAAGAGCCGAGATCCCTTCACCGGGAGTGACCTCTTTAGCAAAACTGGCAGATGCTACAACACTCAATTTGCTTTTGATTTCTTTTGGAGTTTTTCTTTGCATAGTGATGTATATGATATATCCTGCACCTTATTCCATAAGGAAAGAGCCGAGATCTCTTCTCCGGGAGTGACCTCTTTAGCAAAACTAATGAAAGCCTCAAAATCACTCCATTTCAAAATTCACTAGATTCTATAACGATATCAAGTTCATTACGCAATAGGTTTTCAGAAAAAACCTGTCGTAGCCCTCCGTCATTTCAGATAAGTCCTGCTTAGTATTCGTGCTGCGTTTGTTGACCTTGTCAAGGCATAGTGTACGGTAGCTGACCAGTATTTATCTGTTTATGCATATGATGCAGATTGTTTTATGGTAGTCGTACGACCTTGTTGACCTTGTCAAGGGTCGTGCGGGTGGGTTTAATTCAATCAAGAAATGACGGGTTGAACTTGACATACGGTCTATGGTTTGTTGACCTTGTCAAGGTCATAGATCGTTTGGGGCAAAATATTATCGGGAATTTCAAGTGTTAAAATTTACAATGAGATTGCATACCTTCTATGAGATATTTGGATCCCGATACCCACTGTGAGTAATAGTTACTCCTGGGAGAGTTTTACACAGGACAATTAGCCGATCGAGTAGGTGTCTAGAAAGGTGTCAACGGGGTTACGCCTCTGGGAAAACGAGGTTTACTTTAATTAGGTCCGTGCGAAAGCTCGGGAAACCTCCCTCAAAGTACCGACACTGGCCTGGCTGAAAGATTGGCGAAGTTGTAGGGTGTAATTAATCCCGGCTAGTCTTTCCTCTTAGGGTTTGAAGAAAGATTTGATAAAAACAGTGGGAGCCATCCAGATTAGATAAAATAATAACCAATTTGATCTTGCAAGAGCATAAGCTAAAGTGTTTTCTTCTCTCTCTCTCCAGGTAGCGTCCATATCATGCCTTAATCAAGATAATAATATGGATATATTGACCAAACCCAGATGTTATACTGTGCTGGGGAGCGTTGGTTCTATTCTTTCTTATAAAAGTTATAAGACTGAACAGGATATAGGGGAATACCAGGATTCCCATGCCACCCGAATGGAGAAAGTACATGTTGATGCATTTTCTTCGGGTGTGTTCATTACAGAGAACTGTTTCTCCATTTCCTCTACGTCCTGGGTATTAGATACCGGGTCAGGATCCCATATATGTAATCAGTTACATAGGCTTAGGAAAGGTAGAGAACTTGGAGAAGGTGATAAAGACATAAGGGTTGGAAATACTGCAATTGTTAAACCGTCGGGGAATATCACCTTGTATTGCCTACTGGTAATACATTGATTCTGAGCGAATGCTATTACATGCCGAACCTGATATGCAACAATATTTCGGTTTCTTTGTTGAGTAAAGAAGGATATAATTTTGTATTACAGGATAATGTTATGAACATTTTTTTAAACCAAAAGTTAGTTGGATCAGGCACGATGTGCATGGCATTTATGTTCTAAATCAATCAACAGTTCTAAGCATAACAAACACACACAAGAGGAAGAGTTCAGAATTGAACGAATCCTTCTTGTGGCATTGTAGACTGGGTCACATCAATGCGACACGACTAGCCAAGTTGCATAAGGATGGATATTTGAATCCGTTTGAATTTTCATCTTATGACACTTGCCAGTCATGTCTCAAAGGCAAGATGACCAAAACTCCGTTTACGGGACACGGAGAGAGAGTTACGGAACTCTTGGGACTGGTACATAATGATGTATGCGGCCCCATGTCTACACATGCCAGGAATGGTTCTGCGTACTTCATTACATTCACTGACGATCTCTCTAGATTCGGATATGTGTTCCTGATGAAACACAAATCAGAAGCTTTTGAGAAATTTAGAGAATATAAACAAGAAGTCGAGAACCAAACCGGAAAAAGTATTAAAATCCTTCGATCTGATCGAGGAGGTGAATACTTGAGCAATGAATTTCTGGACTTCCTAAAAGAGAATGGGATTCTCTCTCAGCTGACTCCTCCATATACACCACAGCACAACGGTGTATCGGAACGGAGGAACTCCACCCTATTAGATATGGTGCGTTCTATGATGAGCACAGCCGAGTTACCTATTTCCTTCTGGGGGTATGCGCTGGAGACAGTAGCATACCTATTGAATCAAGTTCCATCTAAATCTGTACCTACCACACCATATGAGATATGGAGTGGGAAGAGGCCATATCTTAAACGAGTTAAGATATGGGGTTGTCCGGCCTATGTCAAAAGACAAAATCCGGACAAACTCGAGGCACGGTTAGTTCTTTGCAAGTTTGTGGGATATCCAAAGAACTCATATGGGTATTTTTTCTACCACGGTGAGGAACAAAAGGTGTTTGTTGCTCAACATGCCACCTTTTTAGAAAAGTAATTTCTTGTAAAAGAAGTTAGTGGCAAAGTGGTAGAGCAGGAAGAGGTTCCAGATACACAAACTGCAACTAAAAATTTAGTGGAACCAGAGGATTCAATAGTTCCTAATGAACCCCAGCCACTACGCCGATCTAGTAAGGTTTCTCACCCACCTGAGAGATACTACGGTTTTCTCATGGATGGTGGGAGCGAGGATTGCATCATGGTTGATGATAACCCAACTAGCTTCGAGCAGGCCATCACGAGTGAGGACTCAGTGAAATGGCTGGATGCAATGCGGTCCGAGATGGAATCCATGTACACCAACAAAGTATGGACTTTAGAAGATGCTCTTGAAGGGGTAAAACCCATTGGGAGCAAGTGGATCTTCAAGAAAAATTTGGTGTAGATGGGAAAGTGGAGACTTTCAAAGCTAGACTTGTTGCAAAGGGTTTTCTCAAAGACCAGGTATGGACTATGACAAAACCTTTTCTCCAGTGGCTATGCTTAAATCCATCCGGATCATGCTTGTCATCGCTGCATATCATGACTACGAAATCTGGCAAATGGATGTTAAGACCGCCTTTCTAAACGGTGATTTAGAAGAGAGTGTGTACATGACTCAGCCAGAGGGCTTCGTAGATAGTGGGAGCAGCAGGAAGGTGTACAAGTTGCTTAAATCCATTTATGGATTAAAGCAAGCATCACGGAGTTGGAACATCTGCTTTGACGTCATTATCAAAGAGTTTGATTTCGTAAAAAACATAGATGAACCTTGTGTCTACAAGAAGGTGGCAGAGAGTAAGGTTGTCTTCCTCGTATTGTACGTGGACGACATACACTTGATAGGAAATGGCATTCCTATGCTGCAATCGGTCAAGCTCTTCTTATCACAAAGATTCTCAATGAAAGATCTTGGTGATGCCTCCTGCATATTGGGAATTATGATCTATAGACATAGATCTAAAAGGATATTGGGATTGTCCCAATCCAGGTACATTGACACCATACTAAAGAGGTTTAGTATGGAAGAGTCCAAACGTGGGTTTTTACCCACGATCTCAGGACTCACTCTCTCCAAAGAGATGTCTCCCAAGACTGATTTAGGGAGAGCTCGCATGCAAGGGATACCCTATGCTTCGACTGTAGGCTCTATCATGTACGCGATGCTATGTACCAGACCCGATGTTGCATACTCACTAAGTGTAGTGAGTAGGTATCAAGCTGATCCTGGAGAGAGTCACTGGACAGCTGTGAAGAGCATTCTCAAGTACTTGCGAAGAACTATAAAGATGCTCTTGGTGTATGGTAATGGAGAACTCCAAGTAGAGTCCTTTACCGATTCGAGCTTCCAGAGTGATAAGGACGACTCTAAGTCGCACTCGGGATTTGTCTTTACCCTTTACGGAGGGGCGGTTAGCAGGAAGAGTTCCAAGCAGGAAACCGTGGCAAACTCGACGATAGAGGCTGAATACATCGCTGCCAACAATGCTGCCAAAGAGGCTGTCTGGATCAAGAAGTTCATTACTGAACTTTAAGTGGTTCCATCCATTGAGCATCCAATACCTTTGTATTGCGATAACAATGGAGCGGTGGCTTTGGCCAAGGAACCCAGGTCCCATCAGCGATCCTGGAATATTCTGAAGCAGTATCACCTGATCCAAGAGATTGTTGATCGCTGGGAGATCGAGGTCAGGAGGGTTGACACGAAGAACAACACAGCGGATCCACTCACGAAGGCCATCCCCCAGATACAGTTTGAGAGACTCATCGGGATGCTAGGTATGCGATACTACAGCAGCTGGCCCTAGTGCAAGTGGGAGATTGTTAGTTGTATGTATGCCCTAGAGGCCAGTATTGTACAGATGATGTATATTATATTGGATGCTTGGACATATATAGAGAGGACTTTCTTGCTCGATATGATAGTATGCTATCTGGTTGCTCTTTATCTTAACTTGTATACTAGTCTCTTGATACCGCCTTATAGTTACATGTTGGTAAAGCCCTTAGGATGTGTACTTGACTACCTGGACTATGATGCGGATCATACCAGTGGGGACATGGTAGTCCATAAGTACATCCTTCAAGGTCCCTAGTCGTGGGTGTATCGAGACGGGGCATCGATATACCAGTATAGACTAGCGTATACGCTTCTCGACCCATGAGATGGGCGATGGATGATCCAATATCCGTTGGTGTTTGACATCAGAGATGGTATACGGGTTCTCAGTGGAGACTGGGTACACTGGACGGACTAGCTCAGAACTCCCAGTTGGTATTATACCTCACGTCAGATAGCAGTTCTCTGGTAACACTTGTGCAGGTTAGTCTGTAGACCCGAAATCGTCATAGAGTCGTGTGTGATTCCCACTTTGCTTTGATTTCCACCATACCACATCCATGAGGGCGTGCAAAACGGTGGTTTTTGGGTACAGTCCCGAGTCACATGAAGGCAATGAGCGATAGGAGGGGTTTCGTCTCTCCCGTTATTGGGGGTTAATGTTGCGCTGTGCTCGATTGGCCGTAACAGGGAAGTCCCTGGCCAAGGCTGATTTAGAGATTTACTGGTAAGTGTTACCCGTAGTTTCTCGACCCGTTATGAGCCTCATATCGGCACAACTTATCGGTTATTGGGGTCTGACGTTTACCACCCCTAGACTTGATATGCGACATATCAGACCAGGAGACCGGACTGTACGGGAAGTGTTACCGGCAGGCTTTTACAGGAGTTGGAGCGGGCTTGCTTGCTGATCTTCTGATCGCTTAATACTCGGGTAGCCGTTACGTCCAGCTAGTACCGCTGACGGCTTGTGGGTGTTTGATGTGATCATCACCTACTGCCGACGTATTGTCGAGTCTTTAGAGTCCAACATAGTTGTTTTACTGGCTCAGGCAAAACGAAATAAGATCACGTATGTGATATGTGCGGGACCGAGAATAATGCGTGTATGTGATACCGTATTCTATTCTCACGACTTTTTGTATCGGTAGGTTATATATGATATAGTCGGGTTATCGAATCAAGTGTTGATTCGATAAATCGATATATTGGATGTTAGTCGGTTATATATGATATGACCGGATTATTAAGTCAAGTGTTGATTTAATAATTTATTGTATAATTGTATATTTGATATACTAGTTTACATTAACTAACACATGTTCACTTAGGGTTTTTTCTCACATGTACACAACTTTAATATATATGTGATATATATTAAAATGTGTTATCTTTTTGTATCATTGTTGATGATACATCATCCATAGGTGTATGAGACTTACACTATGCTAATTTTATTTTGGGTTTTAATATTTAAAGTAATTACAAAATCAAGTGGAGGATTAGAAAATGCATGAAGCTTGTGGAAGCTTGTGGATGCATTGACTAATTCAACTTGAGTTTGTTTTTACTATGGATAATTATTGACCCAACCATAACAATTAGCCATAGGTTAAGTCTCTACAAGAGTTAGTATGTGATACTCACTCACCATGGTTAGCTCACACACTTGATCATTATCCTCATCTTTTTCTTTTGTTCATCTTCTTTTTCATTGTTCAAAAGAAAAACTTGCTAGGGTTTGATCCGAAGTGAGAAATATTGTGAGAAATAAAAATCCAAAGAGAACCCACTTCCTATTTCTCCATCGTCTACTAGACTAGCACTTTAGTATAGGGTGTTTGCTTCACTAATTCTCAAGTTAGTGAAGTAGTAGCTTGATTCGGAATTCACTCGACGTAGATCATCTTCGGCCTCGGAGACTTCAAGCAAGGACGCATCTTTCGCCTCGTGAAGTCATGCAAGAGCCCGGGAGAACCATGATCGCAGCGAAGGGACTACGATAAGGAGCCCTAGAAGTGAAGGACCGATCTCCGAAGGTTGTATTTCGTATTCACTTAGTCGTAAACATAGTTTACTAGCATATGAAACCCTAATTCTCTAGCAACGATCTTGTTTAGGGTTATTCGGCACGGCTAAAATTTTAAACAGGCATGTTTGATGCATTGTATAACCTTATTAGAGTGCCTAGTAACCCTACAAACTATGTTGGAAGCATAAATCAAATCACAGGCATTAAATAGGCATGAAATCAAAATCAATACCTCAAGCGTAATACTATGCACAAAATATGAATACCCAGTTGGTGCAACCATGGTGCACTACAACAAATATAAGGAAACTCGGTCATCAAGACAAAATCATGCGAATAGGTCGTCCAAAATACCAAAATCCAAGGTGACGGATACGTGATAATCGAATCACCAAATCATAAAACGTAAATACCGTCGTCGATATGTCCTCCTTCAAAGTCGAAAAGGTGTCGGTGCATCCAACGCTAGCAGTGCAAGATATCTACTTGCCTCTTGCTCACGGTCGGGCGTCCTCTGTCTTTGGGCCTTTATATTCTCTGTGGATTACCAATCTAGCAATCTATCTGTTCATCGGCCCTTTCAGATGTGCTAACGGGGGCGATTCCGTCCTGGCACTTCTCTGGTCATCACTCGGTCAATCCTCACGACCATTCGTAAAGCATCCCGTCACTAGCTTCGGGCTCTGTCCTCGAATATGCATCACACCTCTGATCCTGGGTGCAAATCTTATCGCAGTAGGGTCCTGGAAGGAATCCTGCTCAAGGTCTCTTCCGATCTCGCCTATGCCGAACTGTACGGAGGCTGGTACTCTTGCATAATCTTTTCTCGCTCTCTGGACATCTGCATCCTCAGCACAGCATTTCCTCGAAAACTGGTCGCATCCCAATACCTCTGTAGACATTTCCGACCTTTAACCTTAACGGGGAGTAACAACAACTCGTCAGCATCTCGCACGAACCTCTTGTCCCATTTGTCTGTATCATCGTCCACTTCTACGTCACGTCTTTATCTGCGCACTACAATTGTTCTCGGCTACGGTTCATCCAAAGTCTCTCACACAAACTCGAAATCACGAACTCGGTATCTTCATCACTTGGTGGAAGATATCTAGCCGAACACGTCCTCGGAAACTCGTCCCAACCTGTGGAGATATACTCCATTCTCGTCCTTTCTTGATCAATTCACAACGCATCTGGGTGAGGTCCTCTATCCGAACCTGGTCAACTATCTCGTCGACGATGCCGAACTCTGGCCTGCTGGGTGTGCGCAATATGACCACTCCTGGGTCCAGGTCTTCTCCTATAGTATTCCAGAAAGGTCCTGTCGAGATCTCTCTCAAATCTCGTTTCTACCGAATTGCCCAGAAGTTATCATCTTTTCTATATCTGTTTCTTGTTCCGGAACGGCTGCATACTCATCGTGCCTCCTTCTGGAAAATATATCAATAATCAACGCCTCTGCATGCGTATCGCATCTCTGATGTCAGCGGAGTGGAACGTCATCTCATCAAAATCTCGTACGAATCTCTTACTCCACTTTTCTCTCCTGTCGACTACTTCGGACTCGTCTCATCGTGGCTGCATGGAGTGCGCTCCAACGGCTATGCTCGTATCTGGTGTCTCTCAAGCAATGTATCCCATCACATGAAATCCGAATGATGTCGAACCATCCGATCGATTTTTCAGAACCTCATAATCCCCCAAGAGATCAACATCTTGAGTACAGTTTAATAGTATTCCAGTACATGCCATAGCACCTGCGGACCAACCGCAGAAGGCCAAACCCAAGCCTCACAAATGGCACCGCTAAACTGCCGCAAACCCTAAGGTTCGGAGGCGTTCCATGGTCATTACGTCGATTTAGGGTTTCATTCTTCTAGAGGGTCCATGGCATTACTTGCATTGTCTTTCAAATACTTTAAACTTGGAAATGGGTTCCTGACATGCGATCGTCTCTATCGACTCTCAATGAATCTGCGTGAAGTCGTCTCTAGATGGAATCAATCTATCTGATGACCTCGAATAAGGGTAAGCAAGCGAACCACATGTCCCAGTCATTCATCCTCGGGTGACTAGCGACCTTCCATCAAATCTCTAAGTATATACTCATGCTGCAGTAGCTCCAACATCTGGGCAATATATCGTCATTTGCAGCAACAACTGGCTCATTCTTCTGTACAATGAATAGTGCCTCAATCATCATGAATAACGATATATCAATGGTCATCACATTCTGGCTGGCCTCTAGCAGTAGCCTGATCCTCTGGTGCTGATCTGCACGTCCGAGCAATCCCGTAAAAGCGATCTGTCAAACGTTCATGGCGCGAAAACACAATAAAACGACGCCCCTATGCAATCATACATCTCTGGAATCACGCCATGGTCAGTCCTCGTCCGTGACGAGCTCATGCTGACACAACTCTAGCCGTAGCTCTCTCTGCCCGTGTAATCGTGGCAGCAAAATCATAACCAGTATCGATGAGGATAGATCATAGGAATGAATATAATACTGTGCAAGGAAATGTGCATCCTAAGGTTTCTTAAGCGGAGTAGCGTATCGTAAGTATGCCGCGGAACATACGTACGGTACGTCACTCTACTCAAGCTACCTACTCCATCAAACAAGGGTCATCCTATACGATGAAAGTTCGGGTATATTACCCCCTCGACTACGTCTATGTTCCGTAAGGTCAAGCCTAAGTCCCGTATATATATATAGACGCTTTATGCTCCGCATAGTCAAACTTAGACTCGAGTCAAGGTTAACCTAGCGCTCTGATACAAACTTTGTCACGACCCGAAATAGCACGTGACTGGCCTTGAATCATATGAAGTCTATAGGACCCCATCTAATTCAAGTAAGCCAAAAGCCCAGAAATCTAAAACCATTTTTTTTAGATTATAAATGAAGGAAAATGATTTTAAAAAGCGAAGAAAACACATTTTTTTTAAAAAACAAGGTTTTTAAATAAGTAAACCGAATATGCAGTTTTAAAATCTCTAGTCTTTTCTGAAAATTTCGGCAGAGTTTCCTTTGCAAATACTAGCCCCAAACGGGGTACAACATGAATAGTATATATACAATGATAAAAAGCATCCCCAAGCGGGAGCTAGCTCTTCGTCAATCGACGGTCACAACCACACAAGCAGTATAATATACAACGCCGAATGGCGAGAATCAAAACTCAAATGAAAACTCAAAATCAGTATGAAAACCATAATACTACAACGCGCGACTCTAAGGAAGAAATAATACATAACTGGTTTTCTAAGTCTGAAACAATATACAAGTTTGGTTGATGGAATTACTAGATACAACTGAATAATACATGTACAATTGTGGTTCTGATGCAAAAGAATTCACCTACCAAAGCAAATCACCCATAAGGAAAGCAGTGTGTCAGAAAGCCGCAATAGAACCTGTACGGCAAAACCTACAAGAACTGTGGCACAACGGGGGTGAGTTCCCAACTCGTGAATAGAAAACATCACAGAGCAGAAATCGTATGTATGACATAATCCTAGGTCAATACGATCAGATATATATATAAACCTCAAATGAATAAATCTGAAGCATGTAAGGTGGCAATGTAACATCTATACAAGAGTGTAGTGCCAAGTGCTCGTGCCAGTGCCTCAGGTAATAACATGTCATAAATATGTGGTATGATCAATGTCGATTATATCATGAAGTCTAACAGTATGTGGATATCGTCCAACTATATGATCAATATCATCAATATCAGCTATATGTATGTGGATCTCGTCCACGTGTCACCCAATGACAATAAACATCATGCATTTAAAATTCATAAAGCATATGCATGGAGGTATGAGGATATAATCAACATGTGTCCTTCGCGACACGTGAAAATCATGAAACCGGAGTGTCCAGTATCGATACTCGAAAACATCATGAAAGCTGTGCCCAGCATCGGCACGTAAATCCTCATATATCGGGCTCCATCAGTCCGGATCGGCCCACGGGCTCCGTCAGTCCGGATCGGCCCATATCATCTCTCGACTCCTGTCGGTATCCTCCGGAAATCCGCCGAGCCCAAATACTATCACCGGTTGGTAGTAGTCCCTATTCCAAGCTCACCGCCTACCACACAGCGATCCGTTCTCGCCCCGGGGTACCATACCGGGTCCACCATGAACCCGCAATCGGCCTCATCCGCCTCCTCGAATCGGGTTTCACATGTCGCTCTCAGAATCGAGAAAACACATGGTGGACGCACTGAAATATCATATCAAGGGTAACCGGGTTTTTAAAACAATACATACTCTCTTTTGAAATACACACGGTTCCCAAATCCAGAAATATCATGGAAACAACATATCTCAATGCGTATAATCATAAAGCATGATGTATGCGACATGTAAAAGAAATACAAGCATATCAGTATATCATGCAACATGGAATAGTAATATGCACATATTGAGGGAAACCGCTCTTTTAAATGAATCAGTTTTAAAGAGTATCTTGGTGTTCCTAAATTTCCAAAATCAAGACAGAATCTTCTATGTATGTGCAAGTATGTATGTGTACAAAATATGAGTGTACAATATGTAGGTATACAAGTATGAGTGTACAACAGGTATGTACACAAGTATGAGTGTACAACAGGTATGTTCACAAGTATGAGTGTACAATATATATGTACACAAGTATGCCATGCAAGGGGTCATATCCTGAATGCAACAGTCCTACAGTGTAGTGACATGGCAATTATCGATGATGAAGTGTGTGAGCCGGCAAGCAGGTGTATGTGAAACATATGCATCATCGATAATGGTGATGGTGTCCTAACAACATGGTTTTAATACAACAATAAACATATTTCAACATGCGATGCGATGCGAAAGCAAGAATATGCGGCAAATGAATAATAAACACAACGGAGCAGTATATACAACAATGTATCTATGTCATACTATTTTTCCATTTGAAAGAAGACGAATCGGGGTTTTTAGGAAAATAAGGGCTACGGTGTTTTTAAGAAAAGATGCGTCTTTTGAAAATATCCGTAGAATCCCTTTGCCTGTCTTTAAAATACTCCCGATTCGTTAGTTTTTGAAATAGGTATGACATCGGCCTAGCCTAACATCTACTAGCAAAACTACAGCTCTAACTAACAAGTCAATCAGGAGGGGTATGGAAATCACCTAAATCTGAGTCGATATATATATATATATACACAAATAATAGTCGGTGATCCCGCCTCAAAGGTACCGCGTACGATACAATATCATATGACATCCTCGAGTCATGAGTGCGGATCTATCATCAATATAAAGCTTGTACGGTAAATCATCGTACGGCATCCCAAAAGGTGGGTACGGGTCAATATCACATTCACCTCATCAATTATCTGGGATCCTTATCATCATATCTCATGATCTGGGGTACTGATCTAAGTCTAGTACAAAACGAAACCATCTATATAAATATAAATGCGAGTGTGAAACACACATCCAAATACCAGCTAAAATCTCATGCCGTATCCCAAATACGAATCACATCATATCACCAGTCTCATGGCGTTATGCCCAATCTCATCGACTCATCACCAATATCATACACTATCCTCATCATCCAGGTATAAGTATAACAAGCAAGTCTGTGTGTGGGGGGTGTAAAACTATTCTAGGGTTCGCAACTAGGAAACTATACTTGTTCACTTCTTAACCCTAATCCATCCATAGTACACCTAAACACATCTAGAATATCCATATCACACTTAACGCTATCATACTTATATATATAGTATACTAAATATCGAACTGCGGGAGTGCTATACGCCATCCACCCGACTTTCCCCGTAGATATAATCTACTCACCTTGCATCCTGCCTGTCGGTGTCGATGTCGCCTTCATCTTCTTCATCGTATGAAGCCCTAGAGAAGGTACCTACAAGATAACACAATCGCAAATACATCTTAAAATCACATCGAGAAAACCAAACGACGCGCTAAGGCCTATAGGTTAAAACATATGGACTACGCTTTCAAAACCATCAAACAATCCTCGATATCGTCGTACAAATGTCAAATGATCGAGGTAAAGCGTAAATATGCAAATCAAGAATTCAAAATATGAGAAACGAGACTCCGAATCAAAACAGCAACTTAAGAAAAAGGTTCAAGATTCTACCCTAGGTCAAATCAGACAATTTTGCATATGCCAAGGGTCTATTTTACTGGAGACAAAGCCACAGAACAAAAATGAGCCAAAACCACACTGGTCTGGACGCAATTTGTGGCCAGAGTGGATTTAATTGCGGCCAAGTTTGAGGGTTAGGGGTCAAGACTTTGGTGGTAGCTTCCTAGATGCCTGCGTGTATCACTGTCCTTACAAAATAATTTTCAGAGCGTCGGGGTGATAGCAGATTCCATTTTTCATCCACAGAATTCACAATTTCCCGATATCGGCTTTTCTAAATCTGTATTCCGGGGTTCTAGTCTCTAGTTTAGGTCTTAATTCTAGCACTAGGGGGTTTGTGAGGCCTCTACTGAGCTCAATTGCCCATCACAACTTTCAATTTTCAATAACCCTAGCTAGAGTTTTCAAACTTCACCCAAACCACACGATATCGGTTCTAATCTAACATGGGGCTAAATGTAATGGAAACACTAAGCTTATGGTTCAGAAAATACCTCATTTGGCAACTCAAGAAAATTCTTCAGTTGCCCTAAGTGGTCAAAATCTTTGCTTTCTTGGTCCAATGTGTTTCCCTTGAGCTTGTGCATCTTTTTAATGGAAAGGGTAATGGGTTTTGAGATGTTTATTGAGGTGATTTGAGGTGGTAGAGAGGGGGAGAGAATGAGGCAGCAGCAGCAGCAGTAAGGAGAGAGAAGAGAGAGGAAAATGAGTGAACAAAAGAAGAGGGAATGGCTCAAGACAAAGTCAACCTAAACCCTCACCTTTGTCTCTCTTACCCATACCTATTTCTTTATTCCTTTTTCCCTTTTCTTTTCTACTATCCAACAAATCAACAACCATGCTTTAAAACATGAAGGAGGGCCATGGAAAAATATGCAACAAAAGTAAAAATGATACGGTATATGTTTTGCACAAAATACGCTTAAAGTCCGATTAGCGATTTTTAATCGCGTTTAGCACTATATTAGCATATAATTACTCATAAAAACTTAAAATTTTCATAATTTACATAAAACGCCCTCTTTTAAATAATTTCCATAATTTTCCAAATTTTTTCCCCATTTATCGGTATTTAATTATACAACCTTATTAAAATATTCATTATTTTATTATTAAAATATATAAATTCCCTAAAAATAATATTTTATTTTTTTTGAAATGTTACGAGGTGGGACATTTGTATCGTACCCACTCTTCTATTTATTATTCATATTATATCTATTCAACTCCATCAATCAAACTAGTAATTGTATAAGTAATGAGACTCAGTGAGACTTGTGGTTGCAAGACTTAGAGCGAGGGGTATTCCGCTATTTGTGGTTTTGATGTCTTTCTTAATTCTTTATCTTTTATGGTGATCTTCGTCGATTGGGCGTCATATACTTGTTTTTATTACATGCGTGGTTATGATCTTCCGTTTAGCGAAGAACTAGCTCCAGCTTGGGGATGCCTTTATTATCTTTATGAATTTGTGGTTTTGGATCAAAATATACAAAGGATGTGCTGCCCAAATTTTTGAAAGAGGAACATGTTTTACAATAGTAAGATAAACTTGCATTTTCATGTTCCCTTTTTCTTATGCATGTAAGAAAACATTTTTCTTCAATATACCTTATTTCAAAACTGCACCTCTTTTATTTCTTTAAAAGGTTTAGATTTTTGGGTTTCAGGTTACTTGGATTACATTACGCCTTTAGACGTTGCGTGATTTAAGTGCTGGTCACGAGCTAATATTTCGGGTCGTGACACTAAGTAGTGATAGCAGATCACAGAAACAACAATTTATCACCAAAAATACGATATTTGCACAAAACTATATCTTTAGTGTTCTAAACAACAACTAATTAGCAACACAATATCTTAAAGGCCTAGTTAACAGTTAGAGAACACTATCATACCAATCTTGCTCAAAAACCATAGCTTTCCATGATCCAAGTCATCTCTAGAGGATTAACTTGACTTTTGTGAGGGTTTTAATGATGTTTAATGAAGATTTGGCATGGTTTTGTGATGAAAAGGTTAAGGTTTCAGTTTGGGGAAGGGAAATGAGAAGGACAACAAGAAATGAGAGAGTCTGAGTGATGAGGGAAAATGAGAGTGTGGGAATGGTGAAGGAAAATGAGGGTGTGAGGTTAGGAGATGCGCCATGCCCTTTCTCTCCTCATTAATTGCTCCCATGCTTTTCCCATGCCTCATCATTCTCCATTGTCAACTCTCTCTCCCCCCCTCTCAAATCAACTCTTAGTCAAAAGAATAATGTGTTGGCTATAATGCCATCAAGTCAATTATTGAATCGCAGACACACGATTGTGATGATTGAGGGGGGACCTAAACCGGTAGAACAGTCTTACTCGAGATGATAGTATGCTATCTGGTTTGTCTTTATCATCATGCACAACATTAGGTGAAGTTACAGATCACTATTACATATTGATAGAGCCCATAGGATTCTTGCTTGACTACCGGCATTATGATAGCGATCATATATATGGGAGCTGGATGGTCTATAAGAAAATCCTTAAATGTCCCAGGTCGTGGGAGTTTACGAGACAGGGAATCGATGCACTAGTGTAGACTAGTGTATACTGATCGAGACCCTGACGAGGGGTGCTGGCCATGTCTCACAAGCCATTGGTGTTAATTTATTCACCTAAGATAGTATACAGATTGTCACGACCTGAAAAGTACGGAACATGACCGGCACATAAACTACGAAACGTCTCGAGGCGTACGTAATCTAAGTAAGCCAAAACCCAGAAATCCAAACCAAGTAAAGCAGTAAAGTGAAGGAAAAACAAATTTTAAAGCAAGGAGTTTAACAACATAAGTCGAAGTATGCAATTTTAAAATGTCAAGTCTTTTCTGAAAATTTCGGCAGAGTTTTATTTGTAAAAACTGACCCCAAACGGTTACAAACCTGATAAAGCATATATAATGAATAAAGGCATCCCCAAGCGGGAACTAGCTCTTCGTCAATTGACGGTCATAACCACGCAAGAAATATAATATACAACGCCGAAGGGCGAGGATCAAACTCAAGATAAAAATCCAACCTCATCAAGAAAACCAGAGGAAAACCATAATAATACAGCGCGCGACTCTAAGGTCGAAGGAATATACACTGGTCTACTATGTCTATCAAATAATAAAAGTCTGGTTGATTGAGGTTTACTAGAAACAACTGAAATAACAAATATACAATGGTGGTCCTGATGCAAAAGAACCCACCTACCAAAGCGATCACCCGGAAGGAACAGTGTGCCAGCAAAACCACAACGAAACCTGTATGGCAAAACATGCAAGAAACTGTGGCACAACCGGGGTGAGTTGCCAACTCGTGAGTAGAAAACATCTACAAGTAGAAATCGCATGCATGACGCTATCTTAGGTCATATCAAGTAATATCCTCAAACAAAAATCCTGATCCATCTACACATAAGTGCAATACCACGTGCTCATGTCAGTGCCTCAGATAACAACATATCAGATATATAATGAATGAATACATTACTAATGGAAAAAGAATGCATCATGAATGAGACAACTGTTTTCTTTCTTTAATGAGATTTGTGTATGTATATAAATTGAGTATCATCAATGAAATCAACAAAGAAATCAGTGTAAAGTATCGACATAAAACATAAATCTCAATATCTCAAGCTCCGGCTATCCGGACTGGCCTGTATCATCAAATCTCAATATCTCAGTGTCTCAAATCTCAATATCTCAATATCTCGGGCTCCGTCAGTCCGGATCCGCCCATATCATCAATCACACGACCACGAACGGTATCCTCCGGATATCCTCCGCGCCAGGTAAAATCAACGTAGGCAGTCTGCTCTGCCGGGCTCATCGTCTACAACTCGAGCTTCTTGCCCCGGGGTACCTTACCGGGCCCACCATGTACCCGAGAGAATTCATCCAACTCCTCGAATCGGGTCTCAAAAATATCTCAGAACTGAGAAAACACCATGGTGGACAATACTCAACATATCGAGGAAAACCGTATTTTTCTCTTTAAACAAATTCATCAGTTTACAAAACGTTCACATGCGATTTCCAAATCCAGAAAATATCAAGAAGAATCCGAAATCATCAAGTCACCATGTCAATAACAATGAAAACCGGTATAAATCTCCATAATACTGCATAACCAATGAATATACGGATGCATCTGATATTATGCAATAATTAAACTAGCTTATGAAAGCTATAACATATAGCAACTATCAGTTAGCAAGCTCTGTCAATGAAATAGTATTTTCTAAAGTGTATGTGACATGGCAATTACCGATGAAGATGTGTGTGAGCCGGCAAGCAGGTGTACGTGGAACATACGCATCATCGGTAATGGTGCTGGTGTCCTAACAGTAAGGTTTCATAATAATTACAGATAACATATGTATAAGCATACAATGCGATTAAAAATCATGAATATACAGAAAATGATATAGTAACAGCAATACTGAAGAATAAACCTACCCAATATACGAGTCACTGCATTTGAAAACAAGTATGACTCGAGCCCAGTCAAAAGGGTAAGGAAATCCACCTAGGTCTGAGTCGACCTATATATATATATATATATATATATATATATATATATATATATATGTATGTATGTATGTATATATATATATATATCTAGTAGTCGGTGATCTCACCTCAATAGTATCACGTACGATACAATATATAATATGACATTCTCGATTCAAGAGTGCGGATCTATCCTCATAACTATATTTCGTACGGTAAATCTATCATATGGCATCCCAAATCTGGGTGCGTGTCAAATATCAAATTTATCTCATTATTCATCTGGTATCCACATCATCACATATCGTGAGCAGGGGTACTTATCTAAGTCTAGTACACTACTAATATCATCAACAATATCATGATCTGGCTACTGATCTAAAGTCTCTTACAATCCGATATCATCCACACATATTATCATATAGAAGTATACATCGCCCAAGCGATCCATTATAAATATAATAACCTATCTCATTTCATATCTCGATCATATGACAACTATCATATATATATCATCATCCACATGGTATCGTCATCCAACGACCCACTATAACATTATAACATATCTCGGTCACATATTAAATGCATCACGGCATCATGCCCGATCATATCGACTCATTCCCAAGTATCATATAACATTCTCATCATCCAAGCATATGAATACCAATATATATATATATATATATATATATATATATATATATATAAATGTCCCCAATACGCACAAGGAAGTAAGTGTATACGAGTATGTGTGTGTGCGTGTATGCAGATCTTTATTCTAGGGTTTCGTGATTAAGAAATCCACTAAAGTCCTTTCTTCAATTCTCGCTAACACTAGAACCATGATCTCCTAATGCTCCTTCTGCTAAGTGTTAATATCTCTCAACAACATATAAATGTATATCTATATTACATCACATCCATTCTCACAACTTTGCGGAGGTGCTATACGCCATCCACCCGACTTCCCCCGTAGATATAAATCTACTCACCTTGCTCTTCGCATTCTGTTGCTGACATCGCCACGCGCTTGCTTGTCGTCTCGAAGTCCTCATGGGGTACCTACACATCATAACGTATCGTGCCACATTAAAACCCATGTCAAAACCAAAACGACACGCTACAATCCTATAGGTTAGAACTTATGGACTACGCCTTTCAAAACCACCCAATAACACTCGATATCATCGTACAAACGTCAAACCCTCGAGTTAAAACTAAATTCCAAAAATCCGGAATTCAAAATTAGCAAAACAAAACACTGAATCAAAACAGCAACTCTTGAAAATGATCCCGGATTTTACCCTATGACAAATTAGCCAATTTTGCATATATGGAGGGCATATTTTACTGGAGATAAAGCCACAGAACAAAAACGAACACCAATGGTCCCACCCTGGCCGCAATTTGCGGCCAGATAGTTTAAAATTATGGCCAGAATATGGAGGGGGTGGCTCAGGTTTTGGGGTTAGCATCTAGGTTGCCAGCATGTATCACTGTCTTCGCTAAATATTTTTCATGTCACCCGGGTGTTCGCAGTTTTCATTACACACTCACAGAATCCACAATTCTTCCGATATCGATTTTCTAAGTTCGTATTCCATGGTTATGTCCCAGGTTTTAGTCTAATATGATATCACTAACAGGGGTTTAAGGTCACTACTGAGTCAATTACACTATCTCAATTCACAATCCCTTCAAACCCTAACTATGAATTTTCAAAGTTCACCAAACCGTATCAAAACAGTTCTAAACTTGTATGGGTGCTAAGGTAATAGAAATACAATGCTAATGGTACAGAAATTAGCTCATTTGGCAACTCAAAAATTTTCTTGAGTTGCCCCAAGTCTCCAAAATCCTTGCTTTCTTGGTCCAAAGGGTTGCTAAAGGGCTTGTGCACATTTTTTGTGAAGTGGGGATGGACATTGGATGAAGATTTGATGATGTTTTGGGGGTTGTAGTGGAGGAGGGAGAGGGGGTGCTGCCATGTTTGAGGAAAGGGAGATGAATGAATGATGAAGGTGATGAAGACAATGAGCCATGACCATGTTGACCCCTCAGGTCTCTATCTAATGCCCATACCTCTTGACTTTTCCTTTCCATTCTTTTCTTTTTCTTTTCTTTTCTTTTCTTTTTCCATTTCATTTTTAAAACAAACAAAAAATTCCTAAATGAAACCATGGTTATTAAAATGTAACACAGGTGCAAAATACGACACGGTACATGTTTTGCACAAAACAAGCTTAATTCGCGATTAGCGATATTTAATCGCGATTAGCACTAAAACTGAATATAATAAATCATAAAAATTCTTTATTCGCTTAATTAATTTAAAACACGCTCATTTCAGTAATTTCTATAATTTTCCAAATTTTTCCCTATTTATCGATATTTAATAAGACCAAAATATTAAAATATTCAATATATTTATTATTTAATCGTAAAAAATCCCAAAAATAATATTTTATTTTTTTGAAATGTTACACAGATGCTTATTGGGATATGAGTACACTGGATGGACTCGCTGGGAACCTGCTAATTGGTATTATACAAATTGTCAAATAACAGTTCTCAGGTGACATGTGTACAGGTTAGTCTGTCGACCTGAGATCGTCATAATTCTCATGTGAGTTCCTACTGTGCTTTGATTACTACCTTACCACAGCTCAAAGGAGTCGTGCAAACAGGTTTTAGTTGGGTACAGTCCCGAGCCACATGGAGGCAGTGAGCGGATCGTCGGGGATTCATCTCTCCCGGTATTAGGGGTTGATGTCGCACGGTGCACGGGTGGCCATCACTATCACCAGAAATCCTTATCCAAGGTAGTCGAGAATTACTGATCTAGGATCAGTAGTTTCTCAGGCGGTGTTGGGTCTCATACCGACACAAATTATCGCGTTATTAAGGGTCTGACTTTATCCACCCCACTAGACTCGATATGCGATACTCTTAGACGAACAAACTGGACTGTACGGATATTTTCACGGTCAGGCTCAGTAGGGGTTCAGGATGAGTTTGCTCGTAGGCCTCCTTTTCTCTCAATACCTGGGTAGCCGTTACGTACTGCTAGTGCTGCTGACGTGCTTATGGTTAAACCCATTGTCAGCGTATTGTCGAGTCATTAGAGTGCCACACAGAGTGTTTCCGTGGTTCTGGCAAAATGATGTAGTAGCCGTATTAAATACGTGCAGGGTTCCGATGGTTTAATGTACTTTGTACCCAGACTTTTGATCGGACAGTTGATAATACTAGCCGGCTCGGGTTTAAGCCGGATTATTAAATCAGGTATTGATTTAATAATTTATGTTTATGTATTTCGATACGTATATTCTATTATTATGTTCTTTGTGTTATTCTATCTCTTAGGGTATTTATACTTCGGTACGAATGCAGGTATCTATATAGAGTAGAATGCAATCCGTATTTTATCCGAAAAATATTTTAGAAGGTGTCTACCTCATTTTTGGATTTGACCATTTTTTAGAAAATGGTAAATGAGATGGAAATTGGAAAATGGGGAGTATGGTGATGACCATGCTTGCATAGTGTGCAAAAATGAATTATTAATTCATTTGTGCATACTATTCAAGTATGGGTGGTTTTTTAAAATAAGAGATATTGTTTTACAAAACCTAGCATGCTTGATTTTCTCTCTCATGAGAGCTTCATTATTTTTGATGGTTGGTTTTCTCTTGACCATGTTTTGTTCTCTTCACCATTTTGTGCTTCACTCCTCTTTTGATTTTCCATGGTTGCCTCCACCTTCATTCTCCACCTCTTCTCAACCCTCTCATGAGTTGAGAAACAAGAGAGGAGGTGAGATGAAATAGAACTACACTTAGTTCACACACTACATACTAGGCTTTCTAGATTAGCATCCTAGAAACCTTAGTTGCTTCACTTGCATCCATTATGTGAAGCTAGAGCTATAACTACATCCCTCAGATGGATAGGGAGACCGGCGACCAAGCTTGATCAAGGAGCCTCTAGGAGCTTAAGAAGATGGTTGAAGACCGAAGGACACGGATCAACTGGGTATAACCATTCTAACTTCTTTATATTGCTTGCTAGTATAGGATTTAGGGTAGATCCAGACATCAGGTCATGGTAGCGCCAGTTTAGAAAAATTTTGTTCCGTATTTGGCCACGATTTGATGGCCGGGGCGCTGCCGTAACCCAACATGGTATCAGAGCCAACCTTTTAACCACATACTAGCTTGTTTGCACAACGTTTGAATATCGATCGACAAATTTTTCCGAATCAAATTTTCATTTCATATGCTTGCTGTCAAATTTTAAAGTTGTTCATAAAAAAATTTCAAGCATCTTAAAAATATGTGCACGCAAAACTATACCGTGGAAAAAGTTTGGACACGTAACTCCAAAATTAGGCGGCGGAACAGGAGAAAAATGGCACATTATGCGATGGTACCGCCGCGCTTTTTGGGCTACAGTGCCTCAAATTTTTTCTGGGGCTTTAGTTCATGGAAATTTGATTTTTGGTATATATGGTTTTAGCCCAGATTTGTCTGAGTGTTGGTTGTGCATTTGGGACCAATTTGCAAAGATTTAGTCGATCGAAATTTTAATTTTGTGTTTTCGGTACTTAGTTTAGCATCTGCGACCATGAATGTCACTCGATCGGTATAACCCGTCTAACTGCTATATGTTCTTTTAGCCGGGTTTGTGGACGTGACATTCACATTGATGTTCTGTATTACGCTGTGGTAGTGGTTGGATCGTCATTGTGGATAGCTTGGGTGCAATATTAGTACAGTTTAGTTTTATTTGTACATTTGATATTGCGGGGCTAGCGTCCGACATGTGGACTGCCGTCACTGCTAGCTTGTATATTATTTGTTTGGGGCACGACCAGGTTGAGGTCGATGTCACCCTTGTACATATTATTTTCTTTTCTGTACGAGGATTACCCTGCTGTGGAGTGCACGAATAGCCGGGTTCTAGAGGGCAACGGTCCTGCATCTCTTGGCGTTGAGATGGAGGGGGCCTTACTCTAGAATTGGTGGGCTATTAGCCGCACTCTTATGGGGTATAAGTTGACCCACGGAGGTGTACCAAAGTTACAAGATTTCGTGAAGTGCTGGGTGGCCCATTGACGTTGTTGATTGGGGTTGCCTCGCTTCTGGGATTGGCGGGTAACTTGCCGCGCTCATAAGGGTCTAGGTTTTCATTGCACAGGCTATCCACACGATAGGGAAAGTCGAGTCTCATTTCTGGCTCAAGTGAAACCCGGTGCTCCAGGATTATCCACCACTCTGTGTTGTTGGCTGAGATTCTGTGATGTTGCTTTATATCATGTCTGGGATGATTATTATTATTATTATTATTATTATTATATATATATATATATATATATATACTAGTAGATGTTGTATATGTTTTTCACCCGTGCTAGTCCAACAACCGCTCTATCGTTAGTTATGTGACCTAACGGGTGATGACAGGGCCCAGTGGCGAATGCGGATGGCATATACGTGCGTTATATTTTCGTTCTTTTCTGTTGTGATTAATTGATGGGACTGCATTGATTCTAATCAATGCAAGGAAAACAAACCTTTATATGATATTGTTGGAACCAAGTTTTTAAAAAACTGATTGCACAGCGGTATTCAGTTATGAATATCCAGCACCTTATTCGACGAGGCAAGAGCCGAGATCCCTTTACCGGGAGTGACCTCTTGAGCAAAAGTTTGCGTCGGCATAGTAACTTCACTATAGTCGTTTCTTTTTCTTTGTATCGTGGTATTCGGTTTGGAATATCCTGCACCTCATTCGATAAGGAAAGAGCCGAGATCTCTTCACCGGGATTGACCTCTTTAGAAAAAGTTTGCGCTACTATATATTTGTAAAACCACTCGGTTCCTTCAACGATATCAAGTTCATTACGTTAAAGGTATTTTGCCAAAAACCAGCCATAGCCCTCCGTCATTTCAGATTAGTATTGCTTAGTATTCATGCTACGTATGTTGTGCTTAGCCGAGGCGTAGTGTTCTGTAGCTATGTAGTGCTTTTCTGTTGCATGGATATGCGATTGGTTAGAACAGTCGTGCTGTCATTTTGCTCAGTCAAGGACTCGTATGGGTGGGTCTAATGAAATCAAGATAATGATGGGTTGAACATGACTAAGATATTTTGATATGTTGGTTTAGTCAAGGTCACTTGGGTCATAGGGGTAAAAATCACATCGGGGGTTTCGAACATATAAGAAACTTGCTAGACATGCGCATACCTTCTGGAGTGTGGTAATTTTAGTGGCTTCCATCAAGTTATCATGCGGTGATAGTTGGATCACGATTCCCACTGATGAGTAGGATTACTCCTCGGGTGATTTTAGATGATCCCGACTAATTCTCCTTTTGGGTTTGGAGGAGAATTCAAGGAAACGGTAGGAGAAATATTGATGAGATAAAGTGATTAACCATTCTGATCTAGGTTAGAGTGCACGTTGAGTGTTTCTATTCTCTCTCTCTCTCTGGCAGCGACTATGATCTGACCCTAAACTAAACCTTAAGAACCAAGATAAGCGAACCTTCTTAAAACACTTTGGCTTTTGGATTGTCATTGAGTCACATATATCATTGCCACTTCTACATCTCCTTTTCGTTTCTCCATAACACCCCGTATCACTACGAAGATGCACATTTATTGGATAATCCTTCGTATAGTTACTTACGAAGTCAAAGGAACTTGTTCCAGTTCGAGAATTGATTCTGGTTCAGGAGAAAAAGAATAGGATTATTCAGTTTTCTTTTTACTTTACCTTCTCTCAGGTTGCGAGAGATCCTAGGATTAGGAGAGTACACCTATTATGCTTATTGGATAGTCTTCTTCTAAACCATAGGCTGGTGTCGAACGGTAGGGAAAGAAGAAAACCAATTTGCCTGAGTGTGGTGTACAGAAGGTAATAAGTAAAGACAAATAAAGAGATTAGAAAGAGGGCAAAGCAAATTTCTACTGCTATTATTCATGACAAAGCCGCGTATATCATCGCCATTCCTACTTCACCTTTGCATTTCTCCGGAACATTCCGTATCACTATGAAGATCCACATTTGTTGGATATGCCATCGTATTGTTACATACGAACTCGAAGGAACTTGTTCCAGTTCGAGAATGGTTTATGGTTCAGGAGAAATAAAATAAGGATTTGTTAGTGTATATGCCCTAGAGGCCATTACTGTATCATACAAGTTTGTATATTACTTAATGGAAGCTTGGGATATTCACAGTTGTATAGACAATCTTGCTCAAAATGGTAGTATGCTACTTGGTATGTTTCTACTTTACTGTGTGCATGCGTTTCTTTTAGCATATCGCCTATACACATTAGTGGAGCCCTTAGGATCTTTGCTTGATTACCAGCGTTGTGATTGCAGTCACACTTGTGGGGGCTGGGTAATCTATAAGCACATCCTTATACAGGTCCCTAGTCATAGGACTATCGAGACGGGGCATCGATACAATGGAGTAGACTAGCGTATGCGCTTCTTATCCCAGCAGAGGAGATGGTCTGTCCCACAGCCATCAGTACGTCGTACTGGAGATATTATGCGGGTGCTCGTTAGGTTACGAGTACACTGGACAGGACTCGTCGGGAACTATTAGTTGGTACTATACCTATCGTCAGATAACAGTTCCCAGATGATAGGAGTACAGCTTAGTCCATCGACTTGACACTGCTACTTCGCCTCGAGTGTGTTCCCACTGTACTTTGATTACTACCCTACCACGGCTCAAAGGAGTCATGCAAACAGGTAGTAGTTGGGTGCAGTCCCGAAGCACTTGGAGGCAGTAGCGGTTAGATAGGTTTCGTCTCTCCCGGTATTGGTGGTTGATATCGCGCTGTGTCTAGGAGAGCCATTACACAAAGTCCCTGGACAGGGCAAGCGAGAATTACTGGTAGTGTTTCCAGTAGTTTCTCAGGGTGTTCTGGGCTACACTCCGGCATGACTTGTACCGCTATTAAGGGTCTGACGTTTACCGCCCCTAGGCCCACCATGCGATACTCTCAGACGAACAGACCAGACTGTATGGAGATTGTCACATTCAGGCTCAGTAGGAGTTCGGATGGGTTTACCTCATCGGCCTTCTTATCGACATCTACCTGGGGACCGTTATGTACAGCTAATGCTGCTTGCTGTTTATGCTTAAACCTACTGCCAGCGTAGTGTCGAGTCTTTAGAGTCCTATACAGAGAAATTCCCTGCACAGGGAAAAAGGTGCAGAGGTCGTATGGTTTTACGGCAGGGCTATGATCACTTACGTGCACTTGTGCGCGTATGCTGTTCTGGCAGACAATGCTAGTGGGCGTTGGTTTAAGCCGGATCCTAGTATTGTATGGATGGATAAGTTTTGTCTTCTGTGCATTAACATTCTACGGAATGCGGATACGGGTGTGTATGCACAGTTGTGAGGAGCGAAAAAGAAGGAGGTACCTCATTATGGTTTTGACGGTTGGTTCGGTCAAAACCATTATGAGGCGGGGACATTATTTACTAATCTTTGTAATGATAATTATGTTATGGCTAATTGGTTTGACCATTTGACCATACTTGACCTTGTTGACATTTTGACCATTTTTGACTAGGATCTTTCATGTGAGATCTAGAGTCTTCTTTTTGTTTTGGTTTTATTTTGTGATGATAATGGTCAAATCAATGTAGCCATCAACTTTATCATGATAAGAGATTAGTAATGATAATGTTTATGGATTCATTATTCTCTTCTCATTCTCTCTCTTCAAGTGAGAAGCTCCCATGGTTCCTCCTTCTTCTTCCTCTCTAGATTTTTCCTTTGCTCTCATGTGTTGAGAAAATAAGGATCTAAATTGACAAACAAATCCATCTTCTTCTTCTACACCACCTAGGACATCAAGCATAGCACACTTGTTGCCCTAGTTACCTCGGCTTGAGGTGGAGCTCGGAACACAAACTCTCGGGTGGATCGTCTTCGACTCTAGGAGGCCGCGGAGGTGACCAAGATCTGGATCGATCCTTGGAGCTTGCATGGACAAGGAGGAAAGAGGAGAGAAGACCCGAAGGACATGGTTCGTGAGGTATAATCTCTTGAGCATTGTAGATATAACCTCTTATAGTTTGTTAGCAATGGTTTGGCAAAGATTCTCATGCTATAGTCCGTGTTACCTAGTGATAAAAAATCATTTTTTTTACTTATTCCGCCTCCCCGTAAGCACCTGGGTGGGTAACATGGACTTATAGTGCTATCAGAGCCTCGATAAACCATTACTAACTTGTTAGCAAAGTGTTAGAAATTCGATCGCCGAAAAAAATCGTAAAACACGTCGAAAAATCCACTTTTCTGTCGTTTTTAAAAACTGGTCCAAAAATTTTTCAGGGGACCTTAAAAATACGTATAGGGTTTTCTGGGGAAACTGTAGAAATTTGGACGCCTAAGTCACTCAGAAGACCGCGGATCCGCGGCGGGCGGCCGATCCAAGCGATCCGCCGCGGATCCGCGGCCGAGTTGACTCGGCTGCGCACAAAATATTCTTCAGGTGGTCTTGATTTATCTCAAAAATATATGTTAACCGCAATCAAGAACGGTGTCACTTTGCAGCTAGCCGGTGAGTACGTGTCGGTCCACAGGGATGTTGTAAATCTCCTAAATGTTCTTACAAGCTAATTCCAAGGGTGTTGGATCTTTTAATTAAATCTAAAGACTAAGTTGTGTTATACTAGGATTAGGAAACTTGCTAGAATTAGGTTTAGGTAAAGTTTGGTAAATAAAGATCTACACCTCTTTCCAATGCCTTAAATTAGATATCATATTAGGGTTTGTGGTAAACATTAATAAAGGGGATTAGGATGATTGGGAAGATGTTTCTTCCTCTAGATCCTTGTCCTTCCTTTCTTAATCTTTACCCTAACCTCAAAGAAAAACTTACAGATCCGGTCTTTTATACTACGGTATCACCGCTACCTCGTTGATAGAGTGTCGTAAGGAACGGAGGATGAAAGTATGCATGGAGTCCTAATTGTTCATAAGAGATTGGCAAACAAAGAGATTAGAGATCTTCATCTCTCAAACCCTTCCCTATTCCTAACCCTAACAAGCGAAGAAACTACTCGCTCATTGAGGGATCCAAGAAAGACATAATTTTTATGATTTTGTTTTGATTTAAGAGATGAAAGATCTACTGCAAGTTAATAAAAATTCTAAACTATATTAAACTGGAGCATGAAAAGAGATTACCTAGGGCAGAAATTAAAACAAAAACAAGGGCAGAAAAATAAACCTACTTACGATTGATGCTCTCCAACTTCAAAGAAAACTGAAATTTTATTGATGAAAAGAGGCATGAGAAAATACAATGAATTGGGTCTCTATTTATAGGACATAGAAAACCTTAGGTTTACAATTGCCGCACGTCTGCATTTACAAAAATACCCCTAGTTTGACTAGTCAGCGCCGCCTCCGCATTTTGGTAAAAAATTCACGAACCCCGGGCTCTATACGGCCGCGGAACCGCGGCCACAACAAGGGTTGGGCCGCGGTTCCGCGGCCCAATGATAAGATCATAGGCTGAAACTTTGTATGTTTGCTTTGGGCTTCTTAGGCTTTCTATTTCTTTGGTTCCTTTCTCCATTTGGCTTCTGGGTCTTCTCCAGATCTTCCAGTGAATACTTATAGTGGACTTTTAACCGTTCGCTTTTTCATTTTGGACCTTGCGTTGCCTTGTACATTGTGAACTGTTCTTCGTCTAGGCTTGACTAAGATCTTTCTATTTGTTGGTCAAAACTCCCTCTTTTGCATCGTCTTTTATCTTTTTCACTGTTTTCGCACCAAGAACCTGTAACCTATACTATGTAGCAGACATGGGTCAAAAGCACCTGTTTTATTCTAAAATGCATAAGAATGTGGAATATAATAATGCAATATTATGATATGAACAAATTGTAAGTCCACGGTAGCGCCCTAGCCCTCTAACAGATGCCAAATGCGGAACAAAAACTTTTTTACAAACTGGCTCTATCGCGTACTATAACCCGGATCTGCCATTAAAGCTAAACTAACAAACTAAAAAGTGGGTAGAAATGTTATACCGAACGATCCGAGTCCTTCGGTCTTCAACCATCATCCCACGCTTGTTGCGGCTGCTCCGATCTCCTGAATCTCCGGTCTCGTCATCCAGGTGGCACCACGTCGACGGATCTTTAAGCGGTCTCCCGCCTCTGAACCGAGGCAACTCGGTCGTCAAGTTTGCTAAAAGAGACAACCAAGATTGATGTAGAGAATGAGTAGAACACTTTGTCTCGTTACGTCCAAGGCTATGGACGAAACGGTTAATGAAGTTGCCTTTTGGATCGGGTGAAATGAGAAATGAGGCTATCTAATTTCCATGAATCCAAACTATCATAATCTTTTTTCTAGCAACCATCTCATTTATATGAAAGGGGGGGCCGGCCACTTATAGAAGGTGGGGGGTGAGTGTAGGAGGAGGGAGAGTGACCGCAAGGAAAAGATCTTAACAAATATCTTTAACAAGAACAAAAAGCGTTAAAGGAAAATAATGACTCACTTAACCTAGTCATCAAAACCATTAATGCAAAAGAAAGATTCATGAACCTGGTCACCACACTAGAACCTTCTAGAAGCATGACTCACCCTCATGACTCACCCAAGAAGAAAAGATAAATCCGCATTTAACCGAATGTTAAATACGGCCGATAGAAAACTGGAAACTGGCAACTTCCAAATGCGATGCTGAAACGAATTTCAGGATAACCACGGATGAGTATAAACATACCCGCATTTGTATTATGACCGAATACAAATGCAACTGAGACAAAGATATTATATCTACACAGTATAATACTCGGATCCGGCTTAAACCAAAGCCGACCAGTATTATCTGCCCGAAAAATTACACGTGCGAAAACGCACGTGCATTTTCCGAACCCTGCCATAAAACCATACGGCCTCTACAAAGTTTCGCCCGAACTTCGGAAACTGTCTGTGGGGGACTCTAATTACTCATCAATACACTGGCACTGGGTATAACCTCTAGCACGTCAGAGGTACAAGCTGTACGTAACGTTTGCCTATGTATCTGAAGGAAGGGGAAGCTGACGAGCGAACTCATCCATAAACCCTACTGAGCCTGACAGTGACAATGTATATACAGTCCGGTCCGTTCGTCGAAAGAGTATCGCATGTCGAGTCTAGGGGGTGGATAAAGTCAGACCCCTAATAACGCGATAAATCGTGTCGGCATGAAGCCCATCACCATCTGAGAAACTACTGATCCAAATCAGTAATTCTCCACTACCTCGGCCGAGGGTTTCTAGTGATGGCCACCCATGCACTGTACGACATCAACCCCTAATACCGGGAGAGACGAATCCCCGACGATCCGCTCACTGCCTCAATTTGGCTCGGGACTGTACCCAAAAAATACCTGTTTGCACGTCTCCTTTGAGCGTGGTAGGGTATAAATCAAAGCACAGTGGGAACTCACATGAGACAAATGATGATCTCAGGTCGACAAACTAACCTATACACATGTCACCAGGGAACTGCTATCTGACGATATGTATAATACCAACTAGCATGTTCCCGGCGAGTCCTGTCCGGTGTACTCATAACCCAATGAGCACCTGTATACATCTTAGGTGAACCAACTGACACCAATGGCTTGTGAGACCGGCCACCGCCCCTCGTCGGGGTCTCGACTGTATACACTAGTCTACTCTGGAGTATCGAAACTCCCACGACTAGGGACACTTTAAGGATGTGCTTACAGACCCCAGCTCCCACGTATATGATCGCCATCATACTGCTGGTAGTCAAGCAAGAATCCTAAGGGCTCTATCATCATGCAATAGTGAACTAAAGCATGTATACGATGATAAAGACAAACCAGATAGCATACTATCATCTCGAGCAAGATTGTCATATCGGTATAGGTCCTGCCACAATCATTGCCATCACGTACCGGCGATCCAATAATTGTCTTTGAGGGCACTATCTCCAACAATCTCCCACTTGCACTTAAGGTTAATTATTGCGATGTCGCATACTCACAGCCCGTGTGATATCGAACATCCAACTCCTCTACTAATCAGTTTCACAAAGCTAGTTTGTAAAACTCTTGTGTTCGAGAAATAGCCTCAGTGAGTGGATCCGCCCTGATGTTTCTTTTTATGTCTCTCTTAATCTCAAGTTCGCGGAGAAAGCCATCTCCCGAATCGAGTAATACCTGTTTTAGAATATGTCTGGATATCTGATGGGACCTTGTTCATAAATGAACTCCGAATCCAAACTTCTCAGACTCTATCGATAACTGAACCTAATCAGTATCCAGCACCATGCCTCCCACAGTATCCTCTTGGACCACCTGTCCATAATACTGTCCCTTATCATAGGGAAAACTATAACTCTGATAATCACTTTGTCATCCATGTCACCTTTGAAGCCTGGAATGATAACCGTCTCCCGAAAGAGGCCGCCGTCATCAAATCCGTAGAACATACACTTATGTTTTAAAACTACTTCCTTATGTTTCTTCAGGATTGGATTAATATAAACATATCGCATCTAGTGCAAAAACAACATCTGGTGTGGTAATTGACATCTCACGATTGACTCAATTGCCTAAACAAGTGATCTGTCAATCATGCACTTTCCTCTCCCCTTTAGTCTGTAAGACACCTTTAGAGAGGGTGACTCCATCACCTGCAGGTACACCACCATGCCAGGAGTCATCTATTCTAAAATACTATTAGAATATTGTCAAAGTACCCATATTGGGAAACTACCCAAATCTAGATCTAAAACTATAGATCCAGTAAACCAGAATGTCAGATATTATATCCATGTCCTGTGTGAAGAAACAACTGTGTGATGACCACAGTGTAACCGATCGTAGTATAGGAATTTTACTTCCTACTCTGTGTATGTCATCCAAATACCATGACATCACACAGTACTACCTCCTTAACAGATCCATCCCCTATTCTGATGAAGTCAAACCCATGACTGTCTCAAAAAATAGATGATCTATCTCCGCTTTATCTGCTCAAGTCTATAAATAGACATAAGCTACTTGCCCACTATGCTTCCGCTGCTCCCACCGACTACGACAACCCTCTGGCAGAATAATATATACATACACTTCTAAAGCTAGTTTAGAACGACGCTATACTTATCCTCCTGCCGGCTCTCATAGCCTGGAACAACAGTAGTGTCAAGTTTGGGTAAACAAGAACCTCCCTGTCACCGCCCTTGAGGCTACCGAAGTACCTCTCGGGTGTCTGAGGTTACCCACCATTTCTGTGGAGTGGCCAATGGAATGTCAAACCTGATTGAATATATAGGTCCTATTAAATTTTCCGTAATCGTTTGCGGTTCTGGAATCACTTCCAGTTCTACCATACTCCCACTACTGTTTTCTGAAAAAATCCATTTTACTAAAACTGTGGAGAGTCTAGAATAATATCAGTATTGATCTTCCAAATGGTAGAAATGTCAACCCTCGTCAAAGCCAGGGTCAACCCACAAACAGCCATTACAGAAACGTGTCTTGAGTTACCTAGTGTCTGGTTTTAAGCATATGCTGGACAACTCCCCGTGTCTTAACATCGTTAAGATATGAACCATTCTATATACAATATAGAAATAGAGGCACTAATTTAATTGGAACCAAATTCAAACCATGCAGCTGTCTCCAGTGCATATAAACTTAATGGAGAGAGACTAATCAGCATTACTCAACTTAGGAATCCATCCAATTATGAGCAACCTAAAAGAGAAACAAGTTTCTCAAAAGCCATTACTATCAACTGAATACCAGTCACAAGAATCTACATCTTCAATCTCTATGAAGAATCCCGATACTTGCGACACCTGGTTCTCTACTTTATTCTTATACCCACAACTTCTCGAAACTTAGACTTTGTATTTATACGAAACACTTGTCTACAATTAGAGAAGTCATAAGTAAACAGAACATAGTACGAGGACCTACCCCTTTGTCCTGACGGACACTGGACAACATACAATACTCTGTATAAGTCCGCTGAATTGAATAACTCAAAACCTGTGCATCGTAGGTTGAAAACTGTACCCAGGCGATTTCCTCAAATATCACCAATTAAAACGAATTCCGATATAATGAGGATGATCACCTAATTCCCAATAACTTACTCTCACTCATCATCTGTAAAACCATACAGATATGAGAATGAAACCTGGTAAATACATACCCTGGAATAAGTATCTAATCGGGAAATCAGTTTTCCATTAACAATGCACTGAAACAAAATAATGTTTCGTAGGGGTATCTTGGTATTCCTTCTAATGCCTCTTCTATAATCCAATTCATGACTTTAACCGTATTTTTCCTTGCTATCTCTCCAAATCCCTTTGTTTGTCTTTACTCATTACCTTCTGTACACCATCATTAGGCTAAATGGTTTTCTTCCTTCCCTACCGTTCGGCACCAGCCTATGGTTTGGAAGAAGACTATCCAGTAAGCATAATAGGTGTACTCTCCTAATCCTTGGAGTACTCGCAACTTGAGAGAAGGTGATGATAAAAGACAACTGAATAAGGTATTATTCTATTTCTCCCGAACTGGGGAAAAAGCAATGGTGAAATAAGAGTGGCGATGAAGTATGCGGTTAGGTCGTGAATAATAACAGTCGCAATTTACTTTGCCCTCTTTCTAATCCCTTTATTTTGTCTTTACATATTACCTTCTGAACACCCTACTTAGGCAAATTGGTTTTCTTCATTCCCCACCTTTCGGCACCTGCCTATGGTTTGGAATAAGACTATCTAATAAGCGTAATAGGTGTACTCTCCTAAACCAAGGAGCCCTCGCAACTTGAGAGAAGGTGATAACAAAGGACAACTGAATAAACAAATTCTATTTCTCCTGAACCTGGATCCATCCTCGAAGTAGTACCTTCGAGTTCGTATATAACCATACGATGGATCTATCCAATGGAAGTGGATATCCGTAGTAATACGGGGTGTTCTGAGAAATACAAAGGGTAAAAGAAGAAGCGGCAATGACTTATGCAACTAAGACAATCCAAAAGCCAGTATTTTAAGAAGGTTCGGTCAACTTGGTCACTGAGTCATAGTCTAGGGTAAGTCAAAGGTCGCTGCCAAGAGAGAGAGAGAGAGAGAATAGAAACACTCTGCATGCACTCTATCCTAGATCAGAATGCTTATCACTTTATCTAATCAGGAAACCTCCCACTGTAATCTCAAATTCTCCTCCAAATCTGAAAGAAGAATTAGTCGGGATCACCCGAAGAGTAAACCTACTCATCAGTGAGAATCAGGATCCAACTATCATCGCATGATAACGTGATGGAATCCACTCACGTTACCACACTCCAGAAGGTTTGGTCATATCTGGCAAGTTTCAGTTTCTTTAGAAACTCCCGATGTTATTTTTGCCCCATGCTCTTATGACCTTGGCGTTAGGTCAAAATATCATAAGTCACATGCCAAGTTCTACCCGTCACTATCCAGGTCAATTTGAACCCACCCGCACATGCCCTTGGCGTTAGGTCAAAATGGCAGAACGACTGTCCCAAACCAACTCACCTATCTATGCAACAAATGAATACCCAGCAGCTACCAAACACTATGCCTTGGCGATAGGTTAAAATACATAGCTTGAATACTACTGACCATCCATAAGAAATGACGAAGCGCTACGACTGGTTTTTGGCGAAAAACCTTTAACGTAATGAACTTGATCTCGTTCAAGGAACATGATAGCTTTTTATAAAAATATAGTAGCGAAAAAACTTTTGCTAAAGAGGTCACTCCCGATGAAGGGATCTCGGCTCTTTCCTCGTGGAATGAGGTGCAGGATATTCCAACTGAATACCGCGATGCAAAGCAACTTGTAATCGACTATATTGAAGTTATTACCCTGACACAAACTTCTGTCCAAGGGGTCACTCCTGGTGAAGGGATCTCGGCCCTTGCCTCGTGGAATGAGGTGCAGGATATTCTAAACTGAATATCACTATGCAAAACAAAAGTAAGCATCTTTGTAATAACACCTTTTAAAATTTGTTCCAACAACATCAAATATAGGTTTGATTTATCCTTGCATTGATAAGAATCAACGCAATCCCATCAGTCAATCACACCAGAAAAGAACGAAAAATAAATGTACGTATATGCCATCCGCATTCGTCACTGGGTCCCGTCATCACCCGTTAGGTTACTTAACTAACGACAGAGCGGGGGCTGGACTAGCGCAGGTGTAAAACATATACAACATCTAATAGTATATATACCAATATACAATAATCACTCCAGGCATGATAATATGCAACATTACAGAAAAGTAATAAGCATCACAGAACAATACAAATAATCTGGGATCCCCGGGTTTCACAGAGCCGCTACAGAAACCTGACGTTCCCCTGGTCCTGTAGATAGCCTGTGCAATGTTTCCTAGACCCATACGGGTGCGGCAAGTTACCCGCAAAAACCTGAAGCGAGGTTGTGCCCACAGCATACTGAATGGAACACCCGGCACTTCACGGAATCCGGTAAATTGAGCACCCCTCCTTGAGTCAACCTGTAACCCCTACGAGTGCGGCGAATAGTCTGCCAATTCTAGAGTAAGGTCCCTTTGCCTCTCAAAGCCATAAGATACGGACCCGTTGCCCTGCAGAACCCGGCTATCCGTGCACTCCGTCGTGGGGTAAACCTAGTACAGAAATAAAAATATATACAACAGGTACATCGACCTCAACCCGGTCGTGCCCCAAAAGAATATTATACAAACAGGCAGTGACGGCAGTCCACATGTTGGACGCTCGCCCAGCAATATCAAAAGTACAAATAAATCCAAACAGCACTATCATTGCACCCTGCTATCCACCACGACATATCCGCAACATCACAGCACAACACAGAACATCAACGCGAATGTCACGTTCGCAAACCCGTCTAAAATAACTGTAGCAATCAGACGCGCTTTACCGATCAAATGACATTTCCGGTCGGAGATATAATATAAATACTGCAAACTAAAAAGTTTAAAATTTCGATCGACTAAACTTCCCGAAGTGGGCCCCACGTACATCTGGTGTACAGTAACAAAATCTGGGCCCAAAAGAACTATACCATAAACCACAATTTCCACATAGAAGCTCTCTAGAAAAAAACTGGTGCACTGTTCCCACAACATAGCCGCGGTTCCGCGGTCAAACCCTAGGTTTGACCGTGGATCCGCGGTGGTCTTGTGGGATCACGTGCCTAAATTTTCCCAGAATTCTTAAAAAACCCTGCACACTTTTCTGTGATATGCAAAATTATTTTTAGGCCCTTTAAAAAATCGACAGAAACTTGTGTGCTTGAAAATTGTGATTTCGGAAATTCCGTTCGATCGATCTTTTAAACGTGTTAGCACAAGTTAGTATAGCTTAATGGTGATGCTCTGATACCACTGTAAGTCCACGGTAGCGCCCCGGCCGTCTAACAGACGCCAAATGCGGAACAAAAACTTTTTTACAAACTGGCGCTATCGCGTACTATAATCCAGATCTGCCATTAAAGCTTAACTAACAAACTACAAAGTGGGTAGAAATGTTATACCGAACGATCCAATTCCTTCGGTCTTCAACCATCATCCCACACTTGTTGCGGCTGCTCCGATCTCCTGAATCTCCGGTCTCGTCGTCCAGGTGGCACCACGTCGACGGATCTTTAAACGGGCTCCCGCCTCTGAACCGAGGAAACTCGGTCGTCAAGTTTGCTAAAAGAGACGAGCAAGATTGATGTAGAGAATGAGTAGAACACTTTGTCTCATTACGTCCAAGGCTATAGACGAAACAGTTAATGAAGTTGCCTTTTGGATCGGGTGAAATGAGAAATGAGGCTATCTAATTTCCATGAATCCAAACTATCATAATCTTTTTTCTAGCAACCATCTCATTCATATGAGAGGGGGGCCGGCCACTTATAGAAGGTGGGGGGTAAGTGTAGGAGGAGGAAGAGTAACCACAACGAAAAGATCTTAACAAATATCTTTAACAAGAACAAAAAGCATTAAAGGAAAATAATGACTCACTTAACCTAGTCATCAAAACCATTAATGCAAAAGAAAGATTCATGAACCTAGTCACCAGACTAGAACCTTCTAGAAGCATGACTCACCCTCATGACGCACCCAAGAAGAAAAGATAAATCCGCATTTAACCGAATGTTAAATACGACCGATAGAAAACTGGAAACTGGCAACTTCCAAAAGCGATCCTGAAACGAATTTCAGGATATCCCCGTATGAGTATAAACATACACACATTTGTATTACGATCGAATATAAATGCAACTCAGACAAAGATATTATATCTACACAGTATAATACTCGGATCCGGCTTAAACCAAAGCCGACCAGTATTATCTGCCCGAAAAATTACACGTGCGAAAACGCACGTGCATTTTCCGAACCCTGCCATAAAACCATACGGCCTCTACAACGTTTCGCCCGAACTTGGGAAACTGTCTGTGGGGGACTCTAATGACTCATCAACACACTGGCACTGGGTATAACCTCTAGCACGTCAAAGGTACAAGCTGTACGTAACGTTTGCCTATGTATTTGAAGGAAGGGGAAGCTGACGAGCGAACTCATCCATAAACCATACTGAGCCTGACAATGACAATGTATATACAGTCCGGTCCGTTCGTCTAAAGTGTATCGCATATCGAGTCTAGGGGGTGGATAAAGTCAGACCCCTAATAACGCGATAAATCATGTCGTCATGAAGCCCATCACCATCTGAGAAACTACTGATCTAAATCAGTAATTCTCCACTACCTCGGCCGAGGGTTTCTAGTGATGGCCACCCGTGCACTGTGCGACATCAACCCCCAATACCGGGAGAGACGAATCACCGACGATCCGCTCACTGCCTCCATGTGGATCGGGACTGTACCCAAAAAATACCTGTTTGCACGTCTCCTTTGAGCGTGGTAGGGTATAAATCAAAGCACAATGGGAACTCACATGAGACAAATGACGATCTCAGGTCAACAAACTAACCTGTACACATGTCACCAGGGAACTGCTATCTGAAGATATGTATAATACCAACTAGTATGTTCCCGGCGAGTCCTGTCCGGTGTACTCATAACCCAATGAGCACCTGTATACATCTTAGGTGAACCAACTGACACCAATGGCTTGTGAGACTGGCCACCGCCCCTCGTCGGGGTCTCGACTGTATACACTAGTCTACTCTGGAGTATCGATGCCCTGTCTCGAAACTCCCACGACTAGGGACACTTTAAGTATGTGCTTACAGACCCAAGCTCCCACGTATATGATCGCGATCGTACTGCTGGTAGTCAAGCAAGAATCCTATGGGCTCTATCATCATGCAATAGTGATCTAAAGCATGTATACGATGATAAAGACAAACCAGATAGCATACTATCATCTCGAGCAAGACTGTCATATCGGTATAGGTCATGCCTCAATCATTGCAATCACGTACTTGCGATCCAATAATTGTCTTTGAGGGCACTATCTCCAACTCAAATACCTCCAAACTTATCTTTTGCTCGTCCTCGAGCAAACTTAGTTTATTCTCGACAAAAAAAAAACCTAACCTCACTTTCGCAGGGAATCGTGATTGCACTGAGCTCGTGCAACAAGCCGTTAAACCTCGAGGTGTCCCTAGTAGGAGGAGTGTTGTCTCCTGAAGGTTTTCAGCGGATACTACCCACGAAATCCTATCAATTCGGTTTTTCGACTTTTGTTCTCCGATTAGGTTTTCTAACAAGGAATTCTATTATCGTTGACTTGTAAATTATCCACCCATATTTTTCACACTTTCTCATCATTTGACTTAAGATTGTATATGTTCTGCAGACCTACTTAGCTTTCGGCATTTCTTAAGTTTTCCTTCTAGGGTTCCATCTCCACTTAGGAATTTTTATCAACTCTACTAAAGATACAAGTTCTATTCTTCACTCCTTTCTCTCATCTAAACTCCAATCACATACCCCTACGTGTGTGTATAAATCACCTCTACACTTAGAAATTCAAATAAAGCAATCATACTCTTCTCCGTTGTCCAAAGCACTTATTAATTGGTGAATTTTTAATTGAATTTTGCTTACACATCCTTCATGCGACCGTTAATACTTCTTGAGGTACCAACAACCGATTACAAGATGCGTTTGTACTTTAAGCATACTTCCTAGTCTTGTAACACCCAAGGCTTTAGCAGTGACTCCCAAACTTGTTGGTCTAAGGAACTAGGTGATGAAGCACCCTCGCTAAATATTTTTCTATTTTTTTTAGCCTTAAGTAATCAAAAAAACCAGTGTTCATTTTTTTCTTTATTCACACTTGTATTTTTTTTCTTCGTACTAAGGACTTTAGGCATGAGCATTTCAGGGTCTCCTCTACTATTCCAAGTTTCAAGGTGCGTGTTAGTGCAATTTGTAAGGTATACATTTTCAGAATCTAGACATAAGCTAGGAATTATTTTTTCAAACTTATACTCTAATAAAAATATCAATACTTTTCCTTTGTTTCGACTTAGCCCAAGAAGTGAACTTAAAATTTGCCTATTTCTAAATAAACTACAAAGACATATACTTTCTACCGTTAAACTTTAAGGAAGTTTATTTTTAGGGTTTTTTAATTTTCTAAGTCTAAGATCTAGTTGTTCCTAGCCAGTTGACCTATCTGTCAAACTTAAGTCAAATACCGCCAAAATTGAATACATCAATTTTTAAAATTTTTTTTTAAATTTTCAATTTTTTACGATTTTTATATAAGAATCAATGCAGAGATATACATATGAATGCGAAGGATGAAGACTTACCGAGCATACTACCAAACTTAAACTGGACAGTGTCCTCACTGTCATGCTGCACCAAGTGGGTCGATAACGTCGGCAATTTCCTGTTTATTAACATATTTACAAATGATACATACCCCTAAAATTATTTGAAATGAAGTTTTGGAAAAATTGATTGGAAATTCGGGGGTGAAAGTGGAGGAAAATCAATCGGTGTAAATCGGCTCCTGTAAAAACAGGAGCTCCTCCGAATGGTCCGCTGTGAAGAACGGTTTCAATCGATGTCCATTTACTTTGAATAGCGTACCGTCTTCCGGATTTTCAAGATCGACCACACTGTGCTGATAAATGTTGCGAACTACATAAGGTCCTTTCCACCTAGAACGGAGCTTGCCTGGGTGATAATGTAACCGAGTGTCGTAGAGTAAAACCTGTTGACCAGGTTTAAACGTTTGTCGCAGAAGGTGTTTATCGTGGAACACCTTGGTTCAGTTTTTAGCAATTAAGGCATTATCATAAGCCTCATCCCGCAGCTCTTCTAGTTCATTTAATTGCGGCTTTCGATTTCCACCTGCATCTCCTAATGATAAATTCAACTCTTTGATTGCCCAAAATGCCTTATGCTCAATCTCTACTGGGAGGTGGCAAGCCTTTCCATAAACAAGCCGGTATGGAGACATACCAAGATCGGTCTTGTATGCAGTACGGAAAGCACATAGTGCATCAATTAGTTTGAGTGACTAATCTTTACGGTTTTTAGAAACCGTTTTCTCCAAGATTTGCTTGATTTGCCGATTCGAAACCTCGGCTTGCCCACATGTTCGCCGATGGTATGGCGTTGACAGCTTGTGGGTAATAGAGTATTTGCGCATTAAGGACTCAAAAGTCCTATTGCAAAAGTGAGAACCATTATCACTTATTATCGCTCAAGGATGCCCAAATCGAGAAAAGATATGTTCTTTAAGAAATCGAACGACAACCTTATTGTCATTCGTTCGGCTAGGCGCAGCCTCAACCCACTTTCATATGTAGTCAACAGCCAAAAAAATATACACAATCCTAAAAGAATTGGGAAATGGTCCCATGAAATCTATTCCCCAATCATTAAAAACATCCACAACCAAAATTGGTTGGAGCGGCATTTCGTTTCTCCGCGATATTCGGCCCAAGTGTTGGCACCGGGAGCATGTCTTGCAGCATTCATATGCATCCTTGAAGAGTCGTGGCCAATAAAAACCACACTGCAAGATTTTCTCGGCTGTCTTCTTTGGGCCAAAGTGCCAGCCACATGCTTGATCATGGCAAAAAGACAGCACGCTCCTAAACTCGTTTTTCGGTACACACCGACGATTGATTTGGTCGGAACAGTATTTAAAAAGATAAGGTTCATCCCAGTAAAAATGCTTTGCTTAGGACAAGAATCGAAGTTTATCCTGTTTCGACCAATCTTTAGGTATCAAGCCGGTGGCTAAGTAGTTTACTATATCAGCGAACCATGGTTCGCAAGAAACGGTTAAGAGTTGCTCTTCAGGAAAAACATCTTTGATTGGAAGTTCAAGTGTAGGCGAAGAAGGAAGTCGTGAAAGGTGATCGGCCACTACGTTTTCACATCCTCTTTTGTCCCTTATGACAAGGTCAAACTCTTGTAGCAAGAGGATCCAACGTATTAGCCTCGATTTAGCATCCTTCTTCGCAAAAAGGTGGCGAAGAGCTGAATGATCCGTATACACAATAACTGGAGAGCCGATTAAAGAAGGCCGAAATTTTTCAAGTGCAAACACAACTGCTAAAAACTCTTTTTTTGTTGTTGTGTAGTTTAGTTGGGCCTCATTTAATGTGCGGCTAGCGTAATAAATCACGTGCGGCATTTTATTAATGTGCTGTCCAAGAACAGCACCAATGGCAAAATCTGATGCGTCGCACATAATTTCGAAGGGATGCGTCCAGTCTGGAGATGAAAGAATGGGCGCAGAAATGAGAGAGTGTTTCAATGACTCGAATGCTTCCATGCAAGTTGAGTCAAAATCAAATTTTGTGTCCTTGGCCAATAAGAGAGTCAAGGGTCTAGCAATCTTGCTAAAATCCTTGATGAACCGTCTATAAAAACCGGCACGGCCAAGGAAAGCTCGGATGTCTTTGACGCATTTAGGAGGAGGAAGATAAGAAATGACTTCAATTTTGGCTCTATCAACCTCTATGCCGTTTTGCGAGATGACATGTCCTAAGACAATGCCTTCTCGTACCATAAAGTGGCACTTCTCCCAATTTAAAGTTAGGTTCTTATCTCTACAGCGGGTAAGAACTGCGTCAAGATGTCGTAAACACTCGTCGAAAGAGTCACCAAAAATGGAGAAATCATCCATAAAGATCTCCAAAAACTTTTCAACCATGTCTGAAAAGATCCCCATCATACACCGCTGAAATGTAGCGGGTGCATTGCATAACCGAAATGGCATGCGACGATAAGCAAAAGTGCCAATGGGACAAGTAATTGTGGTCTTGTCTTGATCCTCTTTGGCTATGGGGACTTGGTTATAGCCGGAATAGCCATATAAAAAGCAGTAGAACTCGTGCCTAGCCAATCGTTCTAGCATTTGGTCAATGAAAGGTAAAGGAAAATGGTCTTTCCTTGTTGCGGCATTGAGTTTTCTATAGTCGATGCAAACTCGCCACCCAGTTTGGGTGCGAGTAGGAATTAACTCATTTGCCTCATTGGTAATGACCGTGATGCCCGATTTCTTTGGAACAACATGAATGGGGCTAACCCATTGGCTATCCGAGATAGGGTAAATGATACCACTATCAACACATTTAACAATCTCCTTCTTGATAGCCTCTTTCATAATGGGGTTGAGGCGTCTTTGTGGATCCCTTACCGGCTTGGCATCATCCATCAAGTGTATATGATGTTCGACTATGAGGGGACTAATCCCCTTAGTGTCCGCCATAGACCAGCCAAAAGCTTGCCGATTATTTTGTAAGACCATTAAAAAGGCTTTCTCTTGCTCGAGAGCTAGAGAGGCCGATATGATAACGGGTAGGGTCTCATTCTCACATAGATAAGCATATTTTAGGTGTGACGACAAAAGTTTAGGAGGTGAAACAATAGATGGTAACAATGGAGTAACTGTTTCAAACTCGAAGGATTCCATCAAAGGTTCAAATCGAGTGTACGCAACCAAGTCGAATGGTTCAACTAACTCATCCGAAAAAGCAAAAGACTCAAACTCGGGTGGTGAGTCTTCAAAATCGTCTACAAAGGTGAAACACTCATAATCGTTGTCCGCCGTGAAAGCTGTGTCGGGTTCTAGGAGGAACGCACTAGTGGCGTTAACATTGCTGTGATCAAACATAAAAATTTTTAACTCACAGTCCTCTCCGCGATCTCATTGATCGAGCAAACATTAAGTACGCTAGAATTAAGCTCGCAAGGCTGATTTCCCAACTTGAAATGTTGAGTTCAATTGTCATATTGCCAAAATATAGATTCATTGAACCGTTACGACAATTGATCACCGCGTTAGAAGTCGCAAGGAATGGTCGACCAAGTATCACCGGAATTTGACTCCGGGGGTTAGCGACAGGTTGTGTATCCATAACAATAAAGTCAACGGGGAAAATGAAATCCCCTACTCTAATTAACACATCCTCCAACTCTCCCCTAGGATGGGTGATGGATCGGTCGGCCATTTGGAGAGTACAATGAGTGAGCTTAAGCTCTCCAACGCCTAATTGCTCGTATACCGAATAAGGTAGCAAATTGACACTAGCACCAAGATCTAAAAGTGCTCTATTGATAATCTTGTCCCAAATTGTTATCGAAATAGTAGGACAACCGGGGTCCTTATGCTTTTGGGGTAAAGATTGGACAGCATCGCTAACAGCATTAGCCATGAAAACTTTCTTTGGTACTTGTGACTTCCTCTTTTTGGTGCATAAGTCCTTTAAGATTTTTGCATATGACTTGTTGGATTGCATCCAAAAGAGGGATATTTATGCTAACCTGTTTGAACAACTCTACAATCTTCTCCATTTGTGGAGTTGGTTTATTGGATCTCAACCGGTTTGGAAAATGAACAAAACATTTTGAAAAGTTGTTGAGTCCAATTTTTACGGATCAGATTGTAGAGTTGGAACGGATCCCTGTGTAGATGTGTTCATGTTGTGAGAAGTGGGTCCGTTCGAGCTAGAAGAAGTAGAGCCGTGTGAAGGATGGAGAATAGGCTCTAACGCAGAAGAAGAAGAAGAAGAAGGTGAAGAAGATGAAGAAGGACCACCGGCAGGGGTGTCATTGTTAATACCCACATTATTATGCAACACTTTTCCGGATCTCAACGTGGTCACAGCATTTACGTTATGATTCTGTTGTTCATATGCAACACGTGCGTGACCGGGATATGGCAGTGGTTGAGATGGAAGCTTTCCTTTTTCTCGCTTTTTCAACACAGTATTGAGTTGTGCAATTTGTGCCTCAATAGATTTGAAGCTTTGATCGTGTGAGGCACTATTTTGCACCAAAGATTGAATAGACGTTTCTAATCTTGCTGCGGATTGTGTAGATTGCTTTAGGAACGCCTCTAGACTTCTTTCGAGCAAGCTAACCTTGTCAATCTGAGGTGGAACAAAATTGTTTGGCGGGTACGTAGTGTTAGGCACAAAATTGTTCACTTGATTAGGGTAAGGTTGCTGTTGGAAAGGTTGTTGAAATTGAGTTTGTGGAGGTGCTTGTTGTTGTGGTGGAGGCGGCTTTTGAAAATTGTTGTTTCCTTGGAATTGTTGATTTTGGTTCCAAGCGAAATTTGGCTGATTCTTCCAACCCGGATTATATGTCGAAGAGTATGGATCATTTCTTTGTCGTTGCTGAAAGGCAGCATTGACTTGATCATGTCCTTGGGTAGATGCATTGTAAGGACACTCTTCGGTGAGATGTGATGGATCTGAACAACAAGCACAAACAGTTCGTGGAGGCATAATAGGGGCAGGAGAAGGCGATGAGATTTTGGCCTCAATCGCTTCTAGCTTTTTCGTAAGAGCAGCCATCTCGGCCTTCATAGCAATCGACATATCTAAGTGATGTATGCCTGCCCTAGACTGACCAATAGAAGAAGAGGATGATGTGGTCTTGGTGCTCTCCCACTGAATTGTTTGTTCACTAAGGTCCTCAAGAAACTGCCACGCTTCCTCACTAGATTTGGATAGAAAGTGATCTTGACAAATAGTTTCTAGCAACTGCTTCGTTGCCGGGTTCAATCCCTCGTATAATGTTTGGCAAATTTGCCAATTTTCGATCCCATGGTGAGGGCATTGAACGAGTAGGTCTTTGAATCTTTCAAAACACTTACAAAATGGTTCGGAAGGAAACTGTGAAAATTGTATAATCTCATTACGGATTCTAGCAGTTCTGTGATGAGGATAGAACTTTTTAAGAAAGACTTTCACAAACTCTTCCCAATTCTTGATTGAATGCGACGCGGTGCTGTATAGCCACTTCTCGGCTAAGTCACATAAGGTGAAAGAAATGACCCTTAGCCTTATAGCATCGTCGGATAATTGGGTAGTTTTCATCATAGCGCAAACGTTTTGGAATTTGTTGATAAAGATATATGCATCTTCGGATTCCAAACCATGAAACTTAGGCAGCATATTGATGAAGTGGGGTTTGATCTCAAAATTTTCCCCATTTGCCGGTGGGAGGGAAAGACAAGTAGGTAGGGCGGTGCGGATGAGGTAGAGAAGATCCTGGAGCGCGACTCGTGTGGGCGCTTCAACAGGCGGGTGATTCGGGTTATTCGCATCTAACGGAGATGGAATCATTCCCGTCGATAAGGTGTTGTTAGGATTGTATCCCGACATACCTTCAGAAGAAGAATTTGAAGGTGAAAGTGAAGAAGTTGAAAGGATTTCGACTTCAGAGTTGAAAGGTTCGTCGGTCGGTACCAACGAAACACGGACTAATCGGGCGCTAGTGTCCCTAGTCCAACCGGACATACACAAAAGGGGTAGTGTAGTCAAAAAGTGGAAGACAGAATGTAGAGGTAAGAAAACATCAATGAGAAGAATGTGGTGTAAGTGGGTGCAAAGATTTCTTTACCGACAAGTTGCAAGTTTTTGAAAAGATTTTTTTCCTTTTTCTTTTATGTGGAGCATTTGCAAAAAGATTTTTGAAGAAGAGACTTTGACACAAATGCAATCAACCACAAATGCACAATCTGGCCTAGATCTAGGGTCACCTAGGTCAGCTAGACAGCTCCTAACTGTTCCAAAGGGCTAGAAATAGAACCTCAAACCGCCTCTTCACCGCCAATTGCGGCCAGGTAAGTGGGAGGCTCCCCGCTACAAGTAGCGGTCCTAATTAAGTAACCACTTGCCTTAGACACACTTACCTAGACATCGCAAAGTCAGGTTAGGATAAACGGCCGATGCCTATAACTAGTCCTCTGTCCTATTGAGCGCGACGTCCTTAGGGCCGAGTCTAGTATTTTTTAATTAAGAGTGGTCAATGCAAATGCTTTAAGTGATTTCTGGGGTCCTTGGAAGGGTGATGAAATCCCTACCCAATCTGAATTGGTCAAAAGCCCCTTAAAGTTCGATTAAAATATGCAAAGCAGTAAATCACTTGCAATCAATTTGCTATTAAGCGCGGCGCAAAGAATCCTGCAGAAAATCAATTATTGGAAGGGGGAAGATTTTTTTTTTTTAGCGCAAAAAATCCAGCAGAAAATTTGGCAAAAAGATATATGGGGATTTGGAGAGGAGGGAAATAGAAACAAAAAGAGATTTTTTTCGAGCACTGTTGACAAGAGTTGGCCGCGGATCCGCGGTTTTGACAGTGTTACGGCCGTGGAATGGCGGTGCAGTTGAGGGTTCAGGGATCCAAAAAATTTCTACTGTTCTGTACTTGCAATACCTTTCTGTTTTGATATACCTTTTTCTGTTTCGCACTTTGGATTTTTCCAGATTCGTCGACCCTGCAATGATTCACACAAGAAACCCTTCAAACAATAAAAGATGGTAGAAATTTTATATTTTTGATATTTTTCAATTTTTATGGTTTTTTATATTTTATATTAACCCGAAATTACAAAAAGGAAATTTTTACGCCATCCCCGGCAACGGCGACATTTGATTTATCTCAAAAATATTTGTTAACCGCACTCAAGAACGGCGTCGCTTTGCAGCTAGCCGGTGAGTACGGGTCGGTCCACGGGGATATTGTAAATCTTCTAAATGTTCTTACGAGCTAATTCCAAAGAGTGTTGGATCTTTTAATTAAATCTAAAGACTAAGTTGTGTTATACTAGGATTAGAAAACTTGCTAGAATTAGGTTTAGTTAAAATTTGATAAATAAAGATCTACACCTCTTTCCAATGCCTTAAATTAGATATCATATTAGGAGTTATGGTAAATATTAATAAAGGGGATTAGGATGATTGGGAAGATATTTCTTCCTCTAGATTCTTGTCCTTCCTTTCTTAATCTTTACCCTAACCTCTATGGAAAACTTACAGATTCGGTCTTTTATACTATGGTAACACCGCTACCTCGTGGGTAGAGTGCCGTAGGAAGCGGAGGATGAAAGTATGCATGGAGTCCTAATTGTTCATAAGAGATTGGCAAAGAAAGAGATGAGAGATCTTCATCTCTTAAACCCATCCATATTCCTAACCCTAACAAGCAAGGAAATTACTCGCTCATTGAGAGATCTAAGAAAGACATAATTTTTATGATTTTTCTTTGATTTAAGAGATGAAAGATCTACTACAAGTTAATAAAAATTCTAAACTATATTAAACTAGAGCAAGAAAAGAGATTACCAAGAGCAGAAATTAAAACTAAAACTATGGCAGAAAAATAAACCTACTTACGATTGATGCTCTCCGACTTCAAATAAAACTGAAATTTTATTGATGAAAAGAGGCATGAGAAAATACAATGAATTGGGTCTCTATTTATAGGACATAGAAAACCCTAGGTTTACAATTGCCGCACGTCTGCATTTACAAAAATACCCCTAGGTAGACTGGTCAGCGCTGCCTCCGCATTTTGGTAAAAAATTCACGAACCCCGGGCTCTATACGGCCGCTGAACCGCGGCCACAGCAAAGGTTGGGCCGCGGTTCCGCGGACCAATGATAAGATCATAGGATGAAACTTCGTATGTTTGCTTTGGGCTTCTTAGGCTTTCTATTTCTTTGGTTCTTTTCTCCATTTGGCTTCTGGGTCTTCTCCAGATCTTCCAGTGAATTTTTGTAGTGGACTTTTAACCGTTCGCTTTGACATCTTGGACCTTGCGTTTCCTTGTACATTGTGAACTGTTCTTCGTCTAGGCTTGACTAAGATCCGTCTATTTGTTGGTCAAAACTCCCTCTTTTGCATCGTCTTTTATCTTTTTCACTGTTTTCGCTCCAAGAACCTGTAACCTGTACTATGTAGCAGACATGGGTCAAAAGCACCTGTTTTATTGTAAAATGCATAAGAATGGGGAATATAATAATGCAATATTATGATATGAACAGGCCTCTGTGATGGTTTTGTGATTTTTAAGATAGTTTGTTTCTGCCCAGATTTTGCTGAGTACTGTGTTGTGCTTGGGGTAGTTTCAAATCAAGTTTCAATCGAAATTCTAAGTACTTTTGCTAATCGGATATTCTGTGATGTGATATATGTATTGAACGTCTACTGATCGTTGTACGTCGATTTATGGGGGTTATACATATCTGTGATCTGTGATGTTGGTTTGTGTATATGAACTTTTTGGATTGTTGCGGATGAATAGCCGGGTTTGTGAGATGAGAGTTTCTTTATTTTTCATTTGATGTAATATATAAATTGATATAATATTATTTTTATGGCCGCACATCCAGGATGAGGTTGTAGCCGCCATTGTATATTATTTCTTTTAATGTTTTTGCTCCTAGGATTGACCCAAGGTGGGGTGCACAAACTACCGGGTATTTTGAAGTGCCGAGTGGCCTACTCACGTTGTTGAGGGAGGTTGCTCCACTTCGGGTACTAGGCGGGTAGTTTGCCACACCCGTAGGGGTCTAGGGTGGGGTTTGGCTATTCATCACGACCGTGTAATCCGTTTTTCGTTGCAGGCTCGAACGAAACCCGGATTCCTAGCATATCCAATGTGTTCATCTGTAATCTGGAATGGCTATCATTGCATTTGACGAATGTATATATCTATATATGATATCTAGTAGGCGTTGCTTATATTTTGCATCCGCGCTAGTCCAGCTCCCGCTCTGTCGTTAGTTAAGTAACCTAACGGGTGATGATGGGGCCCCGTGGCAAATGCGGATGGCATAAGCGTACGTCATATTTTCGTTGTTTTCTGCAATGGTAGGATTAATTGATGGGACACATTAAATTAATGCAAGAAAATAAACCAAAGTTAAAATCGTTGGAACAATTTCAAAACCACTCGGTTTCTTTTCAAAACAGAAAACTTTTAAAAATGCGGAGCTTAAACCACTCCTTTTAAAAGCTATCAGGTTCCTTCGATTATATCAAGATCACTATGTTCACGGTTTCACCAAAACCATTCGTAGCCCTCCGTCGTTTCAGTTAAATATACAGTAGTATTCAAGCTATGTATTTTGACCTTCGCCAAGGCATGGTGATTGGTAGCTGCTGAATATTTATCTGTAGTATAGATAGATGCGTTGGTTTGGGACAGTCGTACTACTATTTTGGCCTTCATCAAGGGTATGTACGGGTGGGTTCAAATTAACCTGGATAACGACGGATAGAACTTGACATATGACTTATGATATGTTGGCCTTCGTCAAGGTCATAAGAGCATGGGGTAAAAATCCACATCGGGGGTTTCTAAAGAAACTGAAACTTGCTAGTGCTGCATACCATTTGGAGTTTGATAATGTTGGTAGGATTCCTTCAGTATTATCTCACAATAATATTTGGATCCCAATCCTACTGTGAGTATCCGCTACTCCTCGGGAAACTTTTCACTTAACGATCAATACTATAAACCAAGTAGGTTTCTAGAAAGGTGTTACCGGAGCTACGCCCACAGGGAAAAGAGGTTATTTAATTAAGGAACTTCGCGAAAGCGTCGTGAAACCTCCCTCGAAGTACCGACACTGGCCTGGCTGAATGGTTAAGCAAGTATTGTACGGTGAGATTGATCCCGACTAATTTTTCTTTTATGGTTTGAGGAAGAATTCGAGAAACAGTGGGAGCCATCCTGTTTAGATAAACTGAAAACCAATCTAAACTTGCAAGAGCATCATGCTGATCTTTTCTTCTCTCTCTCTTAATTACAGCGACCCAGTGATCACACATAGGTTACATCTAGATAATAAAATGACTGAATTTGACCGTTATGACTGGCAAAGATCTGTCCAGATGTCCATTACCCATGACAAGCTGGGACACCTCTTAACTAATCAAACCCCTGCCGTCTCAGGACCAGTTTCCACTATCGCAGATATTGATATCCGTAAGAAATCGGAAAAAGACTATGCGAATGCCAAGTGCCTCGTGTTGGTCTCAGGTTATGGTGCATACCAGAAGCAGCACGAGAAGATGGACTTAGTTTCTATCTTCCTCCATAACAATGATTTATATGGAGAGCAATCTCGTATCGCAAGATATGAGACCTCGAACGAATTGCTTCAGGCGAGGTTGGCTTTCGGGTCATCTGTAGGGGACAACGTCCTTACAGAGACTAGCTATTTTGTTGAGCTCACGGACCTGAAGACCACGTTGAAGAACGGGTCAAATACTGACTTAATTCTACAGTCTCTGCCCTCTACTTATACCCTGAAGGAAACCAGGGAAGTAGAAGGAAAGGGAAGGGCAAAAGTTTCGGGACTGGATGTAGTAAAGGAGGGACGTTCCTATTGTTACGGGAATGAACAATGGCAGAAGGATTGCAGGGCTAGCAAAGCCAGTAGCCAGGATTCGAAACATGTTGTGGCTTCGGATTCGGGTGTGTTTGTAGCAGAAAACTGTATGTCAATTAACCCTACATCCTGGGTATTGGATACCGGATCAGGATCTCACATCTGTAATTCATTTCAGGCTCTGAGAAACCGTAGAGTTATCAGGATAGGTGATATGACTCTTAGGGTTGCCAACGGAATGAGCATGGACGCTGAATCCGTAGGGGAATATCATATTGGATTGAAAAATGGGCAGATATTGACTCTGCGTAATTGTTTGTATGTACCTAATGTGACTTATAATATCACATATCTGTATCCTTACTTTCTAAGGAAGGATATGATTTTACTTTTGTAAGCGATGTGGTCCACATCTACCTAAATCAAGTTCTGATTGGGTCAGGTACATTAGAAAACGGAATTTACATATTGAATCAAGCTCAGGTTTTCAATGTTCAGAACACACTTAAAAGAAAGTCTCCAGAATTAAATCAAGCTTTCTTATGGCATTGTAGACTGGGTCACATCAATGAGACACAGTTAACAAAGTTACATAAAGAGGGATACTTCAATCCGTCCGAGTATCAGTCTTATGATACTTGTGAATCTTGTCTCATGGGAAAGATGACAAAGATTCCGTTCACTGGACACGGAGTAAGAGCGAGCGAGCTCTTGGGACTCATACACAGTGACGTGTGTGGTCCAATGTCTATATATGCGTGAAGTGGTTATTCATACTTCATTACTTTTAAGGATTATTTCTCTAGGTATGGACATGTCTTCCTAATGAAGCATAAATCTGAGGCCTTTGAGAAATTTCGAGAATACAAGAATGAAGTTGAAAAACAAACAGGCAAGAGTATAAAAACACTGAGATCTGATCGAGGTGGTGAATACTTGAGTGCCGAGTTTCTGGACTACTTAAAAGAGAATGGAATTCTCTCTGAGCTTACTCCTCCATACACACCACAACATAATGGTGCATCTGAAAGTCAGAATCGAACCCTATTGGATATGGTTCGTTCCATGATGAGTAAGGCTGAGTTACCGCGATCCTTCTGGGGTTATGCACTAGAATCAGCTGCATATCTTTTGAACAAGGTTCCCTCCAAGACTGTGCCTACCACACCATATCAGATGTGGTGTGGGAAGAAACCCCATCTTCAATATCTGAAGATATGGGGATGTCCAGCTTTTGTTAAAAAGCAGTATACGGATAAACTCGAGGCACGCTCAGTACTGTGTAAGTTTGTGGGATACCCAAAGAACTCCAGGGGATATCTTTTCTATTACGCAGAGGAACAAAAGGTTTTTGTTTCTCTTCATGCCCACTTTCTGGAACATCTGTTTTTAGAAAAAGGAACAAGTGGGAGCGCAATAGAACTGGAAGAAATTCCAGAACCACAAGCTATTACTGAATGCTTGGAAGAACCAGAAGTTTCAGGAGAACCGGACATCCCAGCGCCACTCCGCAGGAGTAGTAGGTAGTCTCATCCGCCCGAGAGATACTACAGTTTTCTCATAGACGGGGATAGAGAGGATTGCACCATTGATAATGATGAGCCTACTAGCTTCCAGCAAGCCATTCAGAGCGGTGACTCAGTAAAATGGCTGGATGCAATGCGGACCGAAATGGAGTCCATGTACACTAACAAAGCTGGACTTTAGACATTGCTCCAGAAGGGGTAAAACCCATAGGCTGCAAATGGATCTTCAGAAAGAATATTGGTGTAGATAGGCAGGTTGAAAACTATAAAACTAGACTTGTTGCAAAGGGTTTTCGTCAAAGACCTGGTTGGGACTATGACGAGACCTTTTCTCCAGTGGCTATACTCAAATCCATTCGAATCCTTCTTGCCATTGCTACCTTCCACGATTATGAGATCTGGCAGATGGACGGAAAGACGGCTTTCCTAAATGGAAATTTGGAAGAGTGCGTCTATATGGATCAACCGGAGGGTTTCATTCAGAGTGGGAGCAGCGGTAAAGTATGCAAGTTGCTTAAGTCCATCTATGGACTGAAGCAGGCATCGCGGAGTTGGAACATCTACTTTGATGATACTGTCAAACAATTCGGCTTTATCAAAAATCCGGATGAACCATGCATTTAGAGTAAGATTGTAGGGAGAACTGTGGTATTCCTCGTCTTGTACGTGGATGACATTCTCCTAATAGGAAATGATATTCCTATGCTACAGTCAGTCAAAGGATTCTTGTCACAGAGGTTCTCCATGAAGGACCTAGGCGATGCCAACTACATTATGGGGATCCAGATCTATCGTGTTAGATCTAAGAGGATGTTGGGACTTTCGCAGTCCAGGTACATCGACATCATACTAAAACGATTCAGTATGGAAGATTCAAAGCGCGGTAATCTACCGGCTTGTTACAGAATCACCCTCTCCAAAGAGATGTCTCCCAAGACTGATTTGGAAAGGGCTCACATGTCATCTATACCGTACGCATCTGCGGTAGGCACTATAATGTATGCGATGTTATGTACCAGACCAGATGTAGCATACGCATTAAGCGTTGTAAGCCGGTATCAGTCGGACCCAGGAGAGAAACACTGGATAGCAGTAAAGAACATTCTCAAGTACCTGAGAAGGACTAAGGAAATGTTCTTGGTGTATGGCGGAAAAGACCTCCAGATTGAGGCCTTTGCTGACTTCAGCATCCAGAGTGACAAGGATGACTCCAAGTCCATGTCGAGTTATGTCTTTACCCTCAATGGGGTGGCGGTTTGCTGGAAGAGCTCCAAGCAGGAAACCGTTGCTGACTCAACTATGGAGCGGAGTACATAGCTGCTTGCAATGCCGCAAAGGAAGCTGTCTGGATGAAGAAGTTCCTCACGGAGCTTCAGGTTGTTCCTACCATTGTTGATCCAATACCGCTGTATTGTGACAACAACGGCGCTATAGCTTTAGCGAAGGAACCCAGGTCCCATCAGAAGTCCAGGCACATTTTAAGGCGGAACCACCTGATCAGGGAGATCGTAGATCGCCGGGAGATCGAGGTGAAGAGAGTAGATTCGGAGAATAACACTACAGATCCACTCACGAAGGCCATACCCCAGACTCAGTTCGAGCGGCTATTCGAGATGATAGGTCTTCGATATGCCAGTACATGGTCCTAGTGCAAGTGGGAGATTGTTAGTGTATATGCCCTAGAGGCCATTACTGTATCATACTAGTTTGTATATTACTTAATGGAAGCTTGGGATATTCACAGTTGTATAGACAATCTTGCTCAAAATGGTAGTATGCTACTTGGTTTGTTTCTACTTTAATGTATGCATGTGTTTCTTTTAGCATATCGCCTATACACATTAGTGGAGCCCTTAGGATCATTGCTTGATTACCAGCGTTGTGATGGCAGTCACACTTGTGGGGGATGGGTAATCTATAAGCACATCCTTATACAGGTCCCTAGTCGTAGGATTATCGAGAAGGGGCATCGATACTCCGGAGTAGAATAGCGTATGCGCTTCTCATCCCAGCAGGGGAGATGGTATGTCCCACAGCCATCAGTACGTCGTACTAAAGATACTATACGGGTGCTCGTTAGGTTACGAGTACACTGGACAGGACTCGTCGGGAACTATTGGTTGGTACTATACCTGTCGTCAGATAACAGTTCCCAGGTGACAGGAGTACAGCTTAATCCGTCGACTTGACACTGCTACTTCGCCTCGAGTGTGTTCTGTATGTCTACGGTAGCGCCCCGGCTGTCTACAGAAGCCAAATGCAGAAAAAAAACTTTTTAACTGGCGCTATCGTATACTATAACCCGGATCGGCCATTATTGCTAAACTAACAAACTGTAAAGAGTGTAGAAAGGTTATACCGAACGATCCGAGTCCTTCGTTCTTTAACCATCATCCCACGCTCCGTTGCGGCTGCTCCGATCTCATTGATCTCCGATCTGCTCGTCCAGGTGGCATGTAACGATTTGAAAATCGTTTCGGTGAAATTTCGAAAAAACGGTAAAATAAGGGGGTTTTCTGTAAAAAGTCAAAATGTAAATATCTTTATTATAAAATTAAAAATTCATATTCTAGCTATGTAATTGCTAGTATTTGGTGTTTATTGAGCCACTGCTGAAATTTCAAATTTTCTGAAAATTTTTCCGAAATTAATTATTTTAATATTATTTTAAGCCGGTAAGAAAATACATTAAATTAGCGATAAATACAAATTTAAATGGGCTAATTTTAATCTTTAAAATCATGTTAATTAAAATCTAGTTGTAATATAATTTTTAAGTATTTTATTTCAAGTTTTAATTGATTTATTATATGGAAAACAAAAATATAGTTATTTTGAACTAAAACTTGCAAATATGGTATTGTGGGGGGTCTTTTTGCATAGAATTTTTTTGTAAAGTCTCTCACACTCACCCTCACTCCCCTTGGCCAGCCCCACACTATTGTAGCAGCCCAAGAATTTTATTTCCCTCTTTTTGACCTTAAATCATGTGAGAAAGGGTTAAAATAAGGTTTTTATATATAGTAAAGTAGGTGGGGGTATTATGGTAATTTGGGGGGGGCTTTGACTTGGATTCTTTTCCACAACTCCCCCACACCTCTCCCTACTCCCTCCTCAGCCGAAATTCTGCTACAACAGCCCCCATCTTTTTCCCCCATTTTCCATCTCTTTTGCTTCAAAAATTGCCTCAAAATCCATCAAATAAATCCCAAAATCCAAATCCAACTCCTACCCATTTCTCATTAACCAAACTTACATGGATCTAGGAGCATGGAAGCTACTTTTGGAGGCTAGAATTTACATGCTAGATCCTTGATCTTGTGAGGTATAAATCAAGGCCTTTTGTTAAATTGTTGTTTGAATACCTTAAATCAAGCATTATTAGTTATTAATTTGGGTTTAATTGTATGTTTAGAAAAACTTAGTAAGGGTTTATGAAATTCAAGTTAGGTTTTTGTGTATGTAATTGTGGTTGCAATTGTAGTTCTTCATATTGTGAAATGAAAACCTAATCAAATTTCTAGTTGCAAATTGTTAGTTTGGTATTGTAATATTTAAGCTATATTGCTAGCTAGGTTTTTGTAAACCATGAATTTGATTATGAGAAAAATATAATTAGGTTTTTTCATGACTTCATTAACATTATTAAGTGTATTTTAATGCTTTAGTTCATGAAAATCCAAGCTAGATTGTAGTTTGTGCATTTTGCTATAAAATTGTTAAAATTGGTTAATATTGCAAACTAGGTTTTTGAAATCGAATTAAATTGTGGGTTTAAAATTTACGTAATGGTTTCTATGGCAGAATTAAGATATTAAGTTATCTTCTTGGTCACTAGAATTGTTAAAACATCATGATTTGTACAAAAACGGCGAATTGTGCTTGCTAGATTTTCGGAAAAATAACTTTTTAAGTGAAATTGGGGTTTTTGTGAATTTTAACCTATTTTATATTAAAATTAGTGTTCGTGAATGTGCAAATGAGTGTGTTGGGAGTTTTCTCGATGGTTTGGTGTTTGTACGCCGACGTCGAGGGTTTTTGGGTCGATTTGCGAAAGCAACCATAGGTTTTGACCTATGTGGGATTTGTGCGTCGTTTTAGTCATGAGTCGGATTTTAATGTGGTATGGTGCGTTATGATATGTAGGTACCCCATGTGGACTTCGAGACGACAAGCAAGCGCGTGGCGACGTCGGCACCGGCGAACGAGGACCAGGTGAGTAGATTTATATCTACGGGGAGAAGTCGGGTGGATGGCGTATAGCACCCCCGCAGTCCGTGGTGGTGTATACGGATGCGTATACACACCAACAATTAGTATATGTTATTTGGGATTAATAACGATGTTAGGATGGATATTGGTGTGTTGGATTACTTTAGTGTTACGAACCCTAGGGTAGTGTTGCACTACACATACACACATACATACTTGCATACATTCCTTTTTATATGTGCTCATGAGATTCTTTATAGTTATGTGTTCACATGGGTATAGGACTATGTGTTCACATACGGATTTGAGGATGATACTTGGGATTGAGCTGAGTCGATGAGATTATTTTTGTGGTTGTGATATCGGTGATATGGCAGGATTCGTACTTGAGGTACGTCCTGGTGTTATAGCGGATCTTGGGGCGGCGATACGGGTGAATAGTGTTATAAATAAAATGGTCGACATGTGATCGTGATATGAGGCATGATATGCTAGGATATTGATATTAGGCCGTATCGGGCGATGTATACCCTTGATGATGCTATGTGCTGACGGTATCGGTTTGTACGAGATTGTCGATCTATAGTCAGATCATGGGTATATTGAGGATATTAGTATTGTACTAGACATAGGTCAGTACCCTAGACTATAATCTTGAATAAAGAGGATACCAGAGGAATGGTGTGAGGAATATGATATTGACCCGTACCCAGATTTGGGGATGCCATACGACGGATTTACGTACGAGCTATATCTTGATGATTGATCCGCACTCTTGACTTGGGATGGCTGATTGTAGATATGGTATCGGATATGATATTATTGAGGCGGGATCACCGACTAATATATATACAGGTATGTATATGGATTGACTCAGATGTTAGGCGGTTTCCTTACCTGTAGTCCAGCTTGTTAGCTTAGCCCTTTAGTTTAGTTTAGTTGTTAGATTAGATTCGATTCTTACCTATTTCAAAAACTAACGAATCGTGGGTATTTTAAAAGACAGCCCAAGGGATCCTACGGATATTTCAAAAGACGTATCTTTTCATAAAAACACCGTAGCCCCTATTTTCAAAACCCCATGATTCGTGTTATTTCAAAAGGCACCATTTGTATTACTTATATTAGATTAATGCAGGTTAGTTACAGTTGCGTCTAGTATTCAGCTCCCGCTTATTATTGTGGTTCGCTTCGCATCGCATACTTATGTTATAATTTCTTATTGCAATGTTGATATCATATTGTTAGGACACCAGCACCATTACCGATGATGCATATGTACCATATACACTTACTTACCGGCTCAAACACATCTTCATCGGTAATTGCCATGTCACGTACACCTTAGAAAATATTATTGCTTGACTTAGCTTGTTAGTTAGTAATTTGACATGATATTAGTGTGCCTGCCTTATATGCCAGCTTAACATTGTAGTATTTACTTATCACTTCATGCATACTGTTATTCATTGTTAAGCCTATATTCATGGTTTTTACATGCTATTGATAATTTGGATTCGGATTTCCATGAAATTTTCTGGATTTGGGGGGAAAACCGCAAAACTTATATAAACTGATTTCTCTCTTTTAAAATAAAAAGTGCGGGTTTTCCCATAATGTATGAGTCGTCCACCATGAGTTTGCTGATGGATTTCGAGACCCGATTCGAGGAGACAGATGAACCGTTTCGGGTACATGGTGGACCCGGTAAGGTACCCCGGGGCAAGAAGCGCGTGATGATGACGATGTGAGTCTGGCAGGGGAGCACTACCTACCGGTGATTTTACCCGAAGCGTCGGATATCCGGAGGATACCGTCGTGGTCTTGAGATGGATGGTAGGGGCCGGTCTGGACTGACGGCGCCCTAGATATTGTGATTGAGACATTGAGATTTTGAGATATTGAGGTACAGTGACTGTGATACAGAGATATCGAGATATTGGGATTACGTTTTGTGCCGATGCTAGGCACTGTTTTATGCTGATTTCATTATGATACCTCATTTTAAAAAAATAAAAGAAATATCACTAAATTATGAAAACGGTTCTTCATTTACATGTATTCTATTTTCATGCATTCATACCTCATTCATATGATATATTGCTATTTGAGGCACTGACACGGGCACATGAGATTACACTCGGGTTAGATATTTACCCTAGCCTTGTTATAGGCTACGTGTTATTCATATATTTGAGGATATATTATGATCATTGACCTAGGTTGCGTTATTTATGCGATTTCTGTGCGTAGATATTTTTCTATTCACGAGTTGGCAACTCACCCCCGTTGTGCCCCAGTTTCTTGCAGGTTTGCCGTACAGGTTTCATTACGGCTTTGCGGGCATAGTTTCCTTCGGGTGATTTGCTAGTAGGTTGGTTTACTTGTATCATACCCCCATTATATATCTTGTATATCATTATTCTGTTGTATCTAGAAGTTCCATCAACCAAACATGTATTTATTTGAAATAGAGACCAGTGATGTTTATTCTTTCGACCTTTGAATCGCGCGTTGTATTTATGTGGTTTTCTTGTGGTTTTTGAGTTTCCTTTTGAATTTTGATCCTCGCCCTTGGCGTTGTATATTATATTGCTTGTGTGATTGTGACCGTCGATTGACGAAGAGATAGCTCCCGCTTGGGGATGCCTTTTTATTGATTTCGTATACTATTCATGTTGTATCCCATTTGGGGGCCAGTATTTTCAAGGGAGACTCTGCCGAAATTTTCGGGAAATTTTTGATGTTTTTAAAACTGCCTAATTCGGCTTATGCTATTGAAACTACTTGCTTTAAGTTGGTTTTTCCTGCACTCTACATCTTTCTTGGTTTGGATTTCTGGGTTTTCGGTTTACTTAGATTACGTACGCCTCGAGACGTTCGTTTTTAAGTGCCGGTTATGTTCCGTACTTTCGGGTCGTGACAAAGTTGGTATCAGAGCGTTAGGTTTTACCTTCGGAGCGTAGGATGACCCTTGGTTGATAGAATATGTGACTAAAGTAGAGTGACGTACCGTGGGTATGTTCCGCGGCATATTTACGATACGCTACTCCACTTAAGAAGCCTTAGGATGTACATTTCTTTGCTCAGTATTATATTCATTCCGATCTAGCCTCATCAGTACCAGTTATGGTTTTGCTGCCACGATTACGGGCAGGGAGAGCTACGGCTAGAGTTGCGGTCAGCACGAGCTCGTCACGAACGAGGACTGACCAGGGCGAAATTCCGGCGACACTCGATTGCGGAGATGTGTCTTTTTACTGTGTTTCCGCGCCACGAGCGTTTGGCGGATCGCCTTTATGAGATTTCTCGGACGTACCGATCAGTATCAGAGGATTGGGCCACTGACAGAGGCCAGCCAGATTTTGATGACCGTTGGTGTGTTGCTTATCCATGATAGTCGAGGCACTGTTCAGCGTGCAGACGAGCGAGCCAGTTATTGCTGCGAACGACGAGATATTGCCCCAGATGCTGGCGTTAGTGCAGAACTAGTTGTACTAAGAGATGATAGAAGGTCGCTAGTTATCGAGGATGAATGACTAGGACATGTGGATCGTTCGCCTACCCCGATGCGAGGTCATCAGATAGATTGATTCCAGCTAGAGACGACTTCACGCGGAGACGTTGGGAGTCGACAGAGACGATCAAATGTCAGAAACCTATTATTCCAAGTTTAAAGTAGTCGGAAAGACATGCAGGCAATTCTATGGTCCCTCTAGAAGAATGAAACCCTAACTCGACTTAATGACCGTGTGAAAGCCTTTGAACCTTCGGGTTTGCGGCAGTTCTACGGCGCCATTAGTGAGGCTTGGGTTTGCCCTTCTACGGCTGGACCACCGATGCTGTGGTATGTACTCGATACTATTAAACTGTGCCCAAGATGTTGAGCACTTGGGGGATTATGAGGTTTTGACTACTCGATCGGATGGCTCGACTTAATTCGGATGCAAGGTGGTGAGAAGAATTTCTTGGGAGACTCCAGATACGAGGATAGCCGTTAGAGCTCAGTCCATGCAGCCGCGACGAGACAAGTCCAAAGAAGACGACATTATAGGAAAGTGAAGTAAGAGGTTCGTAGCAGATCTAGATGAGATGACGTTCCACTCCGCCGACATCAGAGATGCGATGCGCATGGCGAGGCATGGTACTTGGATTTACCTTCCAGAAGGAGTCGTGATGAGCATGTAGCCGTTCTGGAACGAGAACAGATCTAGTAAGGAACGATGACTTTCGGATAGTTCGGCAGAGGCGAGATTTGGGAGAGACCTCGACAGGACCTTTCTAGGAAAAATTATGAGAAGGCTTGGACCCAGGAGTGGTCGTGTTACGCACACCAGCAGGCCAGAGTTCATGATCATCGACGAGACGTCCCACTAGTGACCGCGACAGTTGGCCCGAGATTCTTAGAGGATGCACTTGAGCGGTACTATTCCGCCATTATTGATTTCGATATTTTGGGTGATTTATTCGCATGATTTGATTTTGATGATTGAGGATTTACGATCTTTGCACAGTGTTGCACTTGATATCGTTTTCGTGCTTGGTTTCACATGTTTGCGATTTTACGGTTTTAGACATTTGAGTTGATTTTGTGCGTATATACGCACACGATTTGGTTTTTGCACGCGGTATAGTTCATATATGCTTGCAGTGCAGTGTTACGTATGTTGTGCATTTAGATGCCGTGGACTTTGATTTCGATGGTGATGTTCGATATTTGTTTTGGGCACCTTGTGCACCTGATTTGATTTTGCGCATGTTCGGCACTTGATATTGGATTTCATGATTTCGTGCACGATGGATACACCTGATTTGGATTTTCGCGCATGTTGGGCGCATGTTTTGAAGTGTGATTTTGGTGCACACCAGATACACTAAATCGAGATTTTTTGTGCATATCAGATGCACCTGATTTTGCTGTCAGGCACACATGTTGCCTATGACAGATGTTTCGTGCACACCCGATGCACTTAGATGTTGTTTATGTGCATATGTATGGCACATATTTGGATTTTGATTTCCGTGCGCACAAGACGCACGTAGTATTCATACGCGTATTTTGGGGATTGATTTTTCTTATAGAGCAGTACGTTTTTATGATATTGCTATGTGTTTTCGTACTGAGCAGGACTAGTCAGAGGACAGTACCTGAATATATTTTACATGTATAGTTTCGAGTTATATCATATTGGTTTTGCTTTGGATTTGGTATTGATGTCTTCCCCATGACTCCGATGATTGCGGGATGCTTGACGGAGTTCTGGTTTGAGTTATATGCTCATTTTTCATGCACATGCGTTGCGCTACGATTTGTTTTATGTATTTATGATTTCGGAGCCCCGGCGATTTGATGGTTCTGGCTGAAATATTTTAGTATTTGGGGGAAATTTTAATTTAAATTCGGGGACCGAATTTCTTTAAGGGGGGAAGATTGTAACGTTTTGAAAATCGTTTCGGTGAAATTTCGAAAAAACGGTAAAATAAGGGTGTTTTCTGTATAAAGTCAAAATACAAATATCTTTATTATAAAATTAAATATACATATTCTAGCTATGTAATTGCTAGTATTTGGTGTTTATTGTGCCACTGCTGAAATTTCAAATTTTCTAAAATTTTTTCCGAAATTAATTATTTTAATATTATTTTAAGCCGGTAAGAAAATACATTAAATTAGCGATAAACACAAATTTAAATGGGCTAATTTTAATCTTTAAAATCATTTTAATTAAAATCTAGTTGTAATATATTTTTTTAGTATTTTATTTCAAGTTTTAATTGATTTATTATATGGAAAACAAAAATATAGATATTTTGAACTAAAACATGCAAATATGGTATTGTGGGGGGTCTTTTTGCATAGAATTTTTTTGTAAAGTCTCTCACACTCACCCTCACTCCCCTTGGCCGGCCCCACACTATTGTATCAGCACGAGAATTTTATTTCCCTCTTTTTGACCTTAAATCATGTGAGAAATGGGTTAAAATAAGGTTTTTATATATAGTAAAGTAGGTGGGGGTATTATGGTAATTTGGGAGGGGTTTTGACTTGGATTCTTTTCCACAACTCCCCCACACCTCTCCCCACTCCCTCCTCAGCCAAAATTCTGCTACAACATGTAAGTCCATATTGCGACCCCCGGTGCTTACGGGGAGGCGGAAACGGTATAAAAAACGAATTTTTATCGCAAGAGGCAACATGGACTAAACTTGGTCGGGATCGTGTCTAAACTAAAACTAGTGATCTTGCTAAAGAGAGTTAGCTACTATGGAAGATGGTTATACCTAAACTTGAACTCCTTCTTCTTCAATCCTTGTAGAGGTTGATGGTTCTCTTTTCGTCGCCTTCTCCCGTCGAAGATGGATCCACCTCGAAGGTTCGACTTTGGGCTCTTCCTCGATCTTTGAGTGAACTAGGGTTTCCGGCTTGCTAAACCTTCATCCTAGAAAGAGTAGAGAGTGATTAGGGTTTGCTTTTCTATCTAAAGAGAATGATTCTCAACTCATGAGAAGGTTTCTCTTTTCAAGAGGAAGAAGAAGATGAAAATGAGGAGAGAGAGAGGTTATGATAGAATGAGCTCAATTATTTCTTTCTTGCAACCATATTGCAAAAGAAATGAATTATCTAAATGATAATAATTGAAAATGAGAATAGTTGATGGTAGTATTTTGAATGACCACAACCATGCTTCATTTAATAAAAAGTAAGCATGAATCAAGGAAGACTTTCAAGGCATGAAAGTGGTCAATGGTCAACAAGTCAACCAAGGTCAACAAGTCAACAAAAAAACAACCATAACATAATTCTCATTTAATTATTATTATTAATAGATAATATATAAATCCATTAGGGTTTGGAAAAAGAAGACTGTCAACTGTGCATACGCACCCGTTCCGAAACCCTAATGAAAAACCTCATTCTCTGCCTCAAGCAATTGTGCATACACACCTGCATTCTCGTTCCGAAAAACAAGAATACCAAGATATAAAAGCAACCCCCAAAACATATACCAGTATCTGGCTCAAACCAGAGCCTGCCAGTATAATCCGTCCGGACTCCAAACGTGCACAAGTGCGCGGATGAGAACGAACCCTGTCGCAAAACCATGCGACCTCTACTCTGTTTTGCCCAGAGGCGAATACCCTCTGTGTGGGACTCTAAAGACTCGACACTACGCTGGCAGTGGGTTTAACCACAGACCGCAAGCGGCACTAGCTGTGCGTAACGGTCCCCAGGTAGATGCCGACAAGAAGGCTGACGAGGTGAAACCCCATCTGAACTCCTACTGAGTCTGAATGTGACATTCTCCGTACAGTCCGGTCTGTTCGTCTGATACATCGCATGGCGGGCCTAGGGGGCGGTAAAACGTCAGTCCCCCAATAGCGGTACAAGTCGTGTCGGAGTGAAGCCCAAAACACCCTGAGATAACACTGGAAACCTACCAGTATATCTCGCTTGCCCTGGCCAGGGACTACTCGTGTAATGGCTCTCCTAGACACAGCGCGATGTCAACCCCAATACCGGGAGAGACGAATCCTGTCTAACCGTCACTGCCTCCAAGTGCTTCGGGACTGCACCCAACCACCACCTGTTTGCACGACTCCTTTGAGCCGTGGTAGGGTAGTGATCAAAGTGCAGTGGGAACACACTCGAGGCGAAGTGTCAGTGTCAAGTCAGCGGACTAAGCTGTACTCATGTCACCTGGGAACTGATAACTGACGATAGGTATAATACCAACCTGTCAGTTCCCGACGAGTCCTGTCCAGTGTACTCGTAACCCAACGAGCACCCGTATACTATCTCCAGTACGACGTACTGATGGCTGTGGGACAGACCATCTCCCACACTGGGATGAGAAGCGCATACGCTAGTCTACTCCGGAGTATCGATGCCCTGTCTCGATAGTCCTACGACTAGGGACCTGTATAAGGATGTGCCTATAGATTACCCAGCCCCCACTAGTGTGACTGCCATCACAACGCTGGTAATCAAGCAAAGATCCTAAGGGCTCCACTAATGCGTATAAGTGATATACTGAAATAAACACAAGTACACATTGAAGTAGAAACAAACCAAGTAGCATACTACTATATTGAGCAAGATTGTTTATACAAGGTGAATATCCCAAGCTTCCATCAAGTAATATACAAACTAGTATGATACAGTAATGGCCTCTAGGGCATATACACTAACAATCTCCCACTTGCACTAAGGCCATGTACTGGCGTATCGAAGACCTATCATCTCGATCAGCCGCTCGAACTGAGTCTGGGGTAGGGCCTTGGTGAATGGATCTGCAGTGTTCTCTTCTGAAGCAACCCTCCGAACCTCGATCTCCTTGCGATCCACGATCTCCCTGATCAGGTGATACCGCCTCAAGATGTGCCTGGATCTCTGATGGGACCTGGGTTCCTTTGCTAAAGCTATAGCCCCGTTGTTGTCGCAATACAGAGGTACTGGGTCAACAATGGACGGAACCACCTGAAGTTCTTTTAAGAACTTCCTTATCCAGACAGCTTCTTTTGCGGCATCAGATGCAGCGATGTATTCCGCTTCCATAGTCGAGTCTGCAACGGTTTCCTGTTTGGAACTCTTCCAACACACCGCCCCTCCATTGAGGGTAAAGACAAAACCCGACATGGACTTGGAATCATCCTTGTCACTCTGGAAGCTGGAGTCAGCAAAGGCCTCAATCTGGAGGTCTTTTCCGCCATACACCAAGAACATCTCCTTAGTCCTCCTCAGGTACTTGAGAATGTTCTTTACCGCTATCCAATGTTTCTCCCCAGGGTTTGACTGATACCGTCTTACTACACTCAGTGCATAAGCTACATCCGGTCTGGTACACAACATCGCATACATTATAGAGCCTACCGCAGAAGCGTAGGGTATAATAGACATGCGATCCCTCTCCAAATCAGTCTTGGGAGACATCTCTTTAGAGAGGGTGATCCCGTGACAAGCCGGTAAGTTACCGCGCTTGGAATCTTCCATACTGAATCTTTTCAGTACAGTGTCGATGTACCTGGACTGTGAAAGTCCTAATATCCTCTTGGATCTATCACGATGGATCCGGATCCCCAGGATGTAAGAGGCATCACCCAGGTCTTTCATGGAGAACCTTTGTGACAAGAAACCCTTGACAGATTGTAGCATAGGAATGTCATTTCCTATTAAGAGAATGTCATCCACGTATAAAACAAGGAATACTACAGTTCTCGCTACAAATCTACTATAGATGCATAGTTCATCTGGATTTTTGATAAAGTCAAATTCCTTGACCGTCTCATCAAAACAGATGTTCCAACTCCGCGATGCCTGCTTTAGTCCATAGATGGACTTAAGCAACTTGCACACCTTTCCGCTGCTCCCACTCTGAATGAAACCCTCTGGCTGATCCATATAGACACACTCCTCTAAATTTCCATTTAGAAAAGCGGTTTTTACGTCCATCTGCCAAATCTCATAATCGTGGAAGGCAGCAATGGCAAGAAGGATCCGAATGGATTTCAGCATAGCCACTGGAGAAAAGGTTTCGTCGTAGTCCAAGCCAGGTCTTTGACGGAAACCCTTTGCTACAAGTCTAGCTTTATAGGTCTCAACCTGTCCATCTACACCAATCTTCCTTTTGAAGATCCACTTGCATCCTACGGGTTTTACCCCGTCTGGAGCAATGTCCAACGTCCATACTTTGTTGGTGTACATGGACTCCATTTCGGTCCGCATTGCATCCAGCCATTTTACCGAGTCAATGCTCTGAACGGCCTGCTGGAAGCTAGTAGGCTCATCATAGTCTATGATGCAATCCTCTCTATCCCCGTCTATGAGAAAACCGTAGTATCTCTCGGGCGGATGAGACTGCCTACTACTTCTGCGGAGCGGCATAGGAATGTCCTGTTCATTTGAACCTTCTGGTTCCACTAAGCTTTCAGTAATAGTCCGTGGTTCTGGAATTTCTTCCAGTTCTACTGTGCTCCCACTTATCTGGTTTTCCAAAAACTCAGTTTCCAAGAAGTAGGCATGACGAGAAACAAGGACATTTTGTTCCTCTTCACAGTAGAAGAAATATCCCTTGGAGTTCTTTGGATATCCCACGAACTTACACTGTACTGAACGCGCCTCGAGCTTGTCCGCATGCTGCTTTTTAACAAAAGCTGGACATCCCCAAGTCTTGATGTGACTGAGATGGGGTCTCTTCCCACACCACATCTCATATGGTGTAGTAGGCACAGTCTTAGTAGGAACTCGGTTTAAAAGGTACGCAGCTGATTCTAGTGCATACCCCCAGAATGATCGCGGTAACTCAGCGTTACTCATCATGGACCGTACCATATCCAATAGGGTCCGGTTCCGTCTCTCCGATACACCGTTATGTTGCGGGGTGTATGGAGGAGTAAGCTGAGAGAGAATCCCATTCTCTTTTAAATAATTCAGGAACTCGGCACTTAAGTATTCTCCACCTCGATCCGATCTTAGAATCTTGATACTTTTGCCGGTCTGTTTTTCTACTTCATTCTTAAATTCCTGGAATTTTTCAAAAGCTTCGGACTTATGTTTCATTAAGAAGACATAACCGTATCTTGAAAAATCATCCGTAAAAGTAATGAAGTAAGAATAACCGCTTCGCGCATGTGTAGATATTGGACCGCACACGTCGCTGTGTACGAGTCCCAAGAGCTCGCTCGCTCTTACTCCGTGTCCAGTGAACGGAGTCTTTGTCATCTTTCCTTTGAGACAGGATTGACAAGTGGCATATGATTGATATTCGAACGGATCCAAATATCCTTCTGTATGTAACTTAGTCAACCTTCTCTCATTGATGTGACCCAGTCTACAATGCCATAAGAAAGTCTGATTAATATCTGGTGACTTTCTTTTGTGTGTATTCTGGACATTGAAAATCTGTGGTTGGTTTAATACGTATATACCATTGCTCAATGTACCTGACCCAATCAGAACTTGATTAAGGTGAATGTTAACAACATTACTTACAAACGCAAATTCATAACCTTCTTTAGAAACCAAAGATACAGAAATGATATTACAAGTTGCGTTGGGTACAAAAAAGCAATTATGCAAAACCAAAACATGTCCATCTGACATTCCTAGGTGATAGTCCCCCACGGCTTTAGCATCCATGCTAGCTCCGTTCGCAACTCTGAGGGTCATGTCACCTTCCTTCAAAAACCTACGGTTTCTCAACGCCTGCAAAGAATTACAGATATGAGATCCTGATCCGGTATCCAATACCCAGGAAGTAGAGTTTATAGAAAGACAGTTTTCAATAACATACACACCTGAAGCTGAAGCCGCAACCTGCTTCAGTTCCTGTGTCCTGGCTTTCCAAGCCCTGCAATCTTTCTTCCAGTGTCCACTCTTGTGACAATAGAAGCATTCCTCTTTACCAACAAGCTTCCCCGCTATCTTTGTTGCCTTTTCCTTTCCCTTCGCACCCACTTTACTAACACCGCCCCTTGGTTTGGCGGGGGCTTTCCTCTTCTTTCCCTTGGCTTTCGCCTTGGACCTAGAAGAAGAAGATCCTCCTACAAACAAAGTGGATGTATCCCTACCCTTCTGTAGGGTGCCCTCTGCGCTCCTCAGCAGGTTGAGGAGTTCTGAAAGTTCAACTTCCTTTTCTTGCAAGTTGAAATTCAGTATGAACTGGGCGTAAGTGGATGGAAGGGACTGGAGAATTATATCTGTGTAGAGTTCACTATCCAACGTGGTCCCAAGTTCCGCGAGCTCCTCAGTGTAGCCAATCATCTTAAGCACGTGGTCCGCTACCGATGATCCGACGGCCAACTTAGTCGAAAATAACTTCTTCGACACTTCGTATCTTGCGATACGAGACTGCTCTCCATACAGTTCTTTTGTATGAAGAAATATGGATTCCAAATCCATATTCTCGTGCCTCCTCTGATGGTCATTGTCCATCGAGGCAAGTACGAGGCATCTGGCCTTCGCGCTGTCAATCTCCCAAGTCTTACGGATTTCCTTATCCGCGACGCTGGAGATGGGACCTGGGACGGGGGGAGCTTTGGTGGTAAGAAGATACCCCAGCTTGTCGTAAGAGATAGCCAATTTGACATTCCTGGGCCAATCTTTGTAGTTTGGCCCTGTCAGTATGTTTTTATCTAGAAGTAACTTAAGTCCAGTCATTTCGATTTGGTCGCTGCAGGGGGAGAGAAGAAACACTTAGCACGATGCTCTTGCAAGTTTAGAATGGTTTTTAATTTGTCTAAACAGGATGGCTCCCACTGTCTCTCGAATCCCTCCTCAAACCACAAAGGAAGAATTAGCCGGGATCAATCCCACCGTACAATACTTGCTTAACCATTCAGCCAGGCCAGTGTCGGTACTTCGAGGGAGATTTTCCAACGCTTTCGCGAAGTTCCTTAATTTAAGAACCTCTTTTCCCTGGGGGCGTAGCCCCGCTAACACCTTTCTAGGCACCTACTAGGTTTATAGCATTGATCGTTTAGTGAGAAATTTCCCGAGGAGTAGCATATACTCACAGTAGGATCGGGATCCAAATATCATCGCGTGACGAAAAATGAAGGAATCCTACCATAATCATCACACTCCAAATGGTATGCAAATCTAGCAAGTTTCAGTACTTATGAAACTCCCGATGTGGATTTTTGCCCCATGCTCTTATGACCTTGACTTTGGCCAACAAATCATAAGTCACATGTTAAGTTCTTCCCGTCGTTATCCAGGTTAATTTGAATCCACCCGTACATACCCTTGACTTTGGCCAACAAGGTAGTACGACTGTTCCAAATCAACGCATCTATCTATGCTGCACATGAATATCCAATAGCTACCAATCACTATGCCTTGACTTTGGCCAACAAACACAGCTTGAATACTATTGACTATTTATGTGAAACGACGGAGGGCTACGGATGGTTTTGGCGAAACCGTGAACGTAGTGAACTTGATATAATCGATGGAACGAGATAGCTTTTAGAAGGAGTGGCTCAAGCTCCGCATTTAAAGGTTAGTTTTGAAACGAACCGAGTGGTTTTTCGAAAGTGTTCCATCGACTTAAACTTGGTTTATTATCTTGCATTAGTTCTTTTAATGCGTGATATTCTTGCATTAGTTCTTTTAATGCGTCCCATCATTTAATTCCTACCATTGCAGAAAACAACCAAAATATGACGTACGCTTATGCCATTCGCATTCGCCACGGGGTCCCGTCATCACTCGTTAGGTTACTTAACTAACGACAGAGCGGGGGCTGGGCTAGCGCGGCTGTAAAACATAAGCAACGCCTAAATAGAAAGCAATGATAGACATTACAGATCACAGATGAATACATTGGATATACTAGCAATCCGCATTTCTTTCGAGCCTGAAACGAAAAGCGGATAACACGGTCGCGGTGAATAGCAAATACCCCACCCAAGACCCCTACGGGTGCGGCAAACTACCCGCCAAGTTCCCGGTAGTTTGTGCACCCCACCATGGGTCTATCCTAGGAGCAAAAACAGTAAAAAGAATTATACAATGACGGCTACAACCCCGACCCGGTTGTGCGGCCAAACAAATAATATAATTACATCAATTTACATTTACAAATGAAAGAAAGAAAGAAAAACAAAAGCTCATCTCACATCCACCCCGGCTATTCACCCGCGATAGTCCAACACATTCATATACACATTCCAGCACATTACAGATCATGTATAACCCCGACTAATCGACTTATAGCGATTAGCCGACGTTCAATACATGCAAACATCACAGATATAACCATCATAGTCAAAGTGCAGTGAAGTTCGGAAAAAAAAATACGGAATTATAGGACCCCAAAAGGAAATTTCTGTTCTGGAAAATCTGGGCACATATAATATATTTTAAAAATCCCAAAACCAACACAGACACACACTGCACGAAAAACGATGCACAGAGGACTACAGAACGCGGCGCTTCCGCGGCGGATACAGGGGTTACGCGGCGGATGGGCGGCGGTTTGGAGGAATTACTGCATCGTTTTTCTTGGGTGTTCATAAAAAACCCTGAGACGATTTTACAAGTATAACGTTTTTCATTTTGAGCCAAAAAAATTTCAACAGAAACTCAGGTTTTTAGTTTTCCGGTTTTGCGATTTTTCGTTTCCGAACTTCGTTACACCTTACTACCAAGCTAGTTTAAGTTTAGTTAGGCTCTGATACCACTGTAAGTCCATATTGCGACCCCCGGTGCTTACGGGGAGGCGGAAACGGTATAAAAAACGAATTTTTATCGCAAGAGGCAACATGGACTAAACTTGGTCGGGATCGTGTCTAAACTAAAACTAGTGATCTTGCTAAAGAGAGTTAGCTACTATGGAAGATGGTTATACCTAAACTTGAACTCCTTCTTCTTCAATCCTTGTAGAGGTTGATGGTTCTCTTTTCGTCGCCTTCTCCCGTCGAAGATGGATCCACCTCGAAGGTTCGACTTTGGGCTCTTCCTCGATCTTTGAGTGAACTAGGGTTTCCGGCTTGCTAAACCTTCATCCTAGAAAGAGTAGAGAGTGATTAGGGTTTGCTTTTCTATCTAAAGAGAATGATTCTCAACTCATGAGAAGGTTTCTCTTTTCAAGAGGAAGAAGAAGATGAAAATGAGGAGAGAGAGAGGTTATGATAGAATGAGCTCAATTATTTCTTTCTTGCAAAAGAAATGAATTATCTAAATGATAATAATTGAAAATGAGAATAGTTGATGGTAGTATTTTGAATGACCACAACCATGCTTCATTTAATAAAAAGTAAGCATGAATCAAGGAAGACTTTCAAGGCATGAAAGTGGTCAATGGTCAACAAGTCAACCAAGGTCAACAAGTCAACAAAAAAACAACCATAACATAATTCTCATTTAATTATTATTATTAATAGATAATATATAAATCCATTAGGGTTTGGAAAAAGAAGACTGTCAACTGTGCATACGCACCCGTTCCGAAACCCTAATGAAAAACCTCATTCTCTGCCTCAAGCAATTGTGCATACACACCTGCATTCTCGTTCCGAAAAACAAGAATACCAAGATATAAAAGCAACCCCCAAAACATATACCAGTATCTGGCTCAAACCAGAGCCTGCCAGTATAATCCGTCCGGACTCCAAACGTGCACAAGTGCGCGGATGAGAACGAACCCTGTCGCAAAACCATGCGACCTCTACTCTGTTTTGCCCAGAGGCGAATACCCTCTGTGTGGGACTCTAAAGACTCGACACTACGCTGGCAGTGGGTTTAACCACAGACCGCAAGCGGCACTAGCTGTGCGTAACGGTCCCCAGGTAGATGCCGACAAGAAGGCTGACGAGGTGAAACCCCATCTGAACTCCTACTGAGTCTGAATGTGACATTCTCCGTACAGTCCAGTCTGTTCGTCTGATACATCGCATGGCGGGCCTAGGGGGCGGTAAAACGTCAGTCCCCCAATAGCGGTACAAGTCGTGTCGGAGTGAAGCCCAAAACACCCTGAGATAACACTGGAAACCTACCAGTATATCTCGCTTGCCCTGGCCAGGGACTACTCGTGTAATGGCTCTCCTAGACACAGCGCGATGTCAACCCCAATACCGGGAGAGACGAATCCTGTCTAACCGTCACTGCCTCCAAGTGCTTCGGGACTGCACCCAACCACCACCTGTTTGCACGACTCCTTTGAGCCGTGGTAGGGTAGTGATCAAAGTGCAGTGGGAACACACTCGAGGCGAAGTGTCAGTGTCAAGTCAGCGGACTAAGCTGTACTCATGTCACCTGGGAACTGATAACTGACGATAGGTATAATACCAACCTGTCAGTTCCCGACGAGTCCTGTCCAGTGTACTCGTAACCCAACGAGCACCCGTATACTATCTCCAGTACGACGTACTGATGGCTGTGGGACAGACCATCTCCCACACTGGGATGAGAAGCGCATACGCTAGTCTACTCCGGAGTATCGATGCCCTGTCTCGATAGTCCTACGACTAGGGACCTGTATAAGGATGTGCCTATAGATTACCCAGCCCCCACTAGTGTGACTGCCATCACAACGCTGGTAATCAAGCAAAGATCCTAAGGGCTCCACTAATTCGTATAAGTGATATACTGAAATAAACACAAGTACACATTGAAGTAGAAACAAACCAAGTAGCATACTACTATATTGAGCAAGATTGTTTATACAAGGTGAATATCCCAAGCTTCCATCAAGTAATATACAAACTAGTATGATACAGTAATGGCCTCTAGGGCATATACCCTAACACAACAGCCCTCATCTTTTCCCCCCATTTTCCATCTCTTTTGCTTCAAAAATTGCCTCAAAATCCATCAAATAAATCCCAAAATCCAAATCCAAATCCAACTCCTACCCATTTCTCATTATCCAAACTTACATGGATCTAGGAGCATGGAAGCTACTTTTGGAGGCTAGAATTTGCATGCTAGATCCTTGATCTTGTGAGGTATAAATCAAGACCTTTTGTTAAATTGTTGTTTGAATACCTTAAATCAAGCATTATTAGTTATTAATTTGGGTTTAATTGTATGTTTGGAAAAACTTAGTAAGGGTTTATAAAATTCAAGTTAGGTTTTTGTGTATGTAACTGTGGTTGCAATTGTAGTTCTTCATATTGTGAAATGAAAACCTAATCAAATTTCTAGTTGCAAATTGTTAGTTTGGAATTGTAATATTTAAGCTATATTGCTAGCTAGGTTTTTGTAAACCATGAATTTGATTATGAGAAAAATATAATTAGGTTTCTTCATTACTTCATTAACATTATTAAGTGTATTTTAATACTTTAGTTCATGAAAATCCAAGCTAGATTGTAGTTTGTGTATTTTGCTATAAAATTGTTAAAATTGGTTAATATTGCAAACTAGGTTTTTGAAATCGAATTAAATTATGGGTTTAAAATTTACGTAATGGTTTCTATGGCATAATTAAGATATTAAGTTATCATCTTGGTCAGTAGAATTGTTAAAACATCATGTTTTGTACAAAAACGGCGAATTGTGCTTGCTAGATTTTCGGAAAAATGACTTTTTAAGTGAAATTTGGGTTTTTGTGAATTTTAACCTATTTTATATTAAAATTAGTGTTCGTGAATGTGCAAATGAGTGTGTTGGGAGTTTTCTCGATGGTTTGGCGTTTGTACGCCGACGTCGAGGGTTTTTGGGTCGATTTGCGAAAGCAACCATAGGTTTTGACCTATGTGGGATTCGTGCGTCGTTTTGGTCATGAGTCGGATTTTAATGCGGTATGGTGCGTTATGATATGTAGGTATCCCATGTGGACTTTGAGACGACAAGCAAGCGCGTGGTGACGTCGGCAACGGCGAACGAGTACCAGGTGAGTAGATTTATATCTACAGGGAGAAGTCTGGTGGATGGCGTATATCACCCGCGCAGTCCGTCGTGGTGTATACGGATGCGTATACACACCAACAATTAGTATATGTTATTTGGGATTAATAACGATGTTAGGATGGATATTGGTGTGTTGGATTACTTTAGTGTTGCGAACCCTAGGTAGTGTTGCACTACACATACACACATACATACTTGCATACATTCCTTTTTATATGTGCTCCTGAGATTCTTTATAGTTATGTGTTCACATGGGTATGGGACTATGTGTTCACATACGGATTTGAGGATGATACTTGGGATTGATCTGAGTCGATGAGATTTGTTTTGTGGTTGTGATATCGGTGATATGGCAGGATTCGTACTTGAGGTACGTCCTGGTGTTATAGCGGATCTTGGGGCGGCGATACGGGTGAATAGTGTTATAAATAAAATGGTCGACATGTGATCGTGATATGAGGCATGATATGCTAGGATATTGATATTAGGCCGTATCGGGCGATGTATACCGTTGATGATGCTATGTGCTGACGGTATCGGTTTGTACGAGATTGTCGATCTGTAGTCAGATCATGGGTATATTGAGGATATTAGTATTGTACTAGACATAGGTCAGTACCCTAGACTATGATATTGAATAAAGAGGATACCAGAGGAATTGTGTGAGGAATATGATATTGACCCGTACCCAGATTTAGGGATGCCATACGACGGATTTACGTACGAGCTATATCTTGATGATTGATCCGCACTCTTGACTTGGGATGGCTGATTATAGATATGGTATCGGATATGATATTATTGAGGCGGGATCACCGACTAATATATATACAGGTATGTATATGGATCGACTCAGATGTTAGGCGGCTTCCTTACCTGTAGTCCAGCTTGTTAGCTTAGCCCTTTAGTTTAGTTTAGTTGTTAGATTAGATTCGATTCTTACCTATTTCAAGAATTAAAAAATCGTGGGTATTTTAAAAGACAGCCCAAGGGATCATACGGATATTTTAAAAGACGTATCTTTTCATAAAAACACCGTAGCCCCTATTTTCAAACCCCATGATTCGTGTTATTTCAAAAGGCACCATTTGTAGGACTTATATTAGATTAATGCAGGTTAGTTACAGTTGCGTCTAGTATTCAGCTCCCGCTTATTATTGTGGTTCGCTTCGCATCGCATACTTATGTTATAATTTCTTATTGCAATGTTGATATCATATTGTTAGGACACCAGCACCATTACCGATGATGCGTATGTACCACGTACACATACTTGCCGGCTCACACACATCTTCATCGGTAATTGCCATGTCACGTACACCTTAGAAAATATTATTGCTTGACTTAGCTTGTTAGTTAGTAATTTGACATGATATTAGTGTGCCTGCCTTATATGCCAGCTTAACATTGTAGTATTTACTTGTCACTTCATGCATACTGTTATTCATTGTAATGCCTATATTCATGGTTTTTACATGCTATTGATAATTTGGATTCGGATTTCCATGAAATTTTCTGGATTTGGGGGGAAAACCGCAAAACTTATATAAACTGATTTCTCTCTTTTTAAATAAAAAGTGCGGTTTTTCCCATGATGTATGAGTCGTCCACCATGAGTTTGCTGATGGATTTCGAGACCCGATTCGAGGAGACGGATGAACCGTTTCGGGTACATGGTGGACCCGGTAAGGTACCCCGGGGCAAGAAGCGCGTGATGATGATGATGTGAGCCTGGCAGGGGAGCACTACCTACCGGTGATTTTACCCGACACGTCGGATATCCGGAGGATACCGTCGTGGTCTTGAGATGGATGGTAGGGGCCGGTCTGGACTGACGGTGCCCTAGATATTGTGATTGAGACATTGAGATTTTGAGATATTGAGGTATAGGAACTGTGATACAGAGATATCGAGATATTGGGATTACGTTTTGTGCCGATGCTAGGCACTGTTTTATGCTGATTTCATTATGATACCTCATTTTAAAAATACAAAGGAAATCTCACTAAATTATGAAAACGGTTCTTCATTTACATGTATTCTATTTTCATGCATTCATACCTCATTCATATGATATATTGCTACTTGAGGCACTGACACGGGCACATGAGTTTACACTCGGGTTAGATATTTACCCTAGCCTTGTTATAGGCTACGTGTTATTCATATATTTGAGAATATATTATGATCATTGACCTAGGTTGCGTTATTTATGCGATTTCTGTACGTAGATATTTTTCTATTCACGAGTTGGCAACTCACCCCCGTTGTGCCCCAGTTTCTTGCAGGTTTGCCGTACAGGTTTCATTACGGCTTTGCGGGCATAGTTTCCTTCGGGTGATTTGCTAGTAGGTGGGTTTACTTGTATCGTACCCCCATTATATATCTTGTATACATTATTCTGTTGTATCTAGAAGTTTCATCAACCAAACATGTATTTATTTGAGATAGAGACCAGTGATGTTTATTTTTTCGACCTTAGAGTCGCGCGTTGTATTTATGTGGTTTTCTTATGGTTTTTGAGTTTCCTTTTGAATTTTGATCCTCGCCCTTGGCGTTGTATATTATATTGCTTGTGTGGTTGTGACCGTCAATTGACGAAGAGCTAGCTCCCTCTTGGGGATTCCTTTTTATTGATTTCGTATACTATTCATGTTGTATCCCATTTGGAGGCCAGTATTTTCAAGGGAGACTCTGCCGAAATTTTCGGGAAATTTTTGATGTTTTTAAAACCGCATAATTCGACTTATGCTGTTGAAACTACTTGCTTTAAGTTGGTTTTTCCTGCACTCTACATCTTTCTTGGTTTGGATTTCTGGGTTTTCGGTTTACTTAGATTACGTACGCCTCGAGACGTTCGTAGTTTAAGTGCCGGTCATGTTCCGTACTTTCGGGTCGTGACATGGCACCACATCAACGATTCTTTAAACGGGCTCCCGCCTCTGACTCGAGGCAACTCGGTTGTCAAGTTTGCCAAAAGAGATGACCAAGAATGATGTAGAGAATGGGCAGAATACTTTGTCTCGTTACATCCAAGGGTATGGACGAACGGTTAATGAAGTTGACACTCGAATCGGGTGATGGAATGAAATGAGCTATGAAATTTCCATACACCCCAAAACTATCATAATCTTTTTCCAAACATCAAGTGAGAGTGCGTGAGAGAGGGGGAAGGGCCCGGCCATATATAAGGAGGTGGGGGGTGAGTGTAGGAGAGAGGAGAGTGACCACAAGGATAAATATCTAGTGTGAACACAAGAAAATATCTAGTGTGAGCACAAAGTGTGAACACAATAAATGCACCATAAATGAACAAGTGAGTCACAAGCCTTGTCACCACCTTCTAGAACCTTCTAGAAGCATGACTCACCCTCAACCAAGAAAAGATAAATCCGTCTTTAACCGAATGTTAAAAGACGGCTGATAGAAAACTGAAAACTGGCAACTTCCAAATGTGATCCCGAAACGAATTTCAGGATAACCCCGTAACTGAATAAATATACCCGTATTTGTATTACGACCGAATACAAATGCAACTGAGACAAAGATATTATATCTACTCAATATAATACTCAGATCTGGCTTAAACCAAAGCCGACCAGTATCATCTGTCCGAAATATGACACGTGCGTAAACGCACGTGCATTTTCCGAACCCTGCCATAAAACCATACGGCTTCTACAACGTTTTGCCCGAACTTGGGAAACTGTCTGTGGGGGACTCTAATGACTCGTCAGTACTCTGCCAGTGGGTTTAACCACAAACCGTCAGTGGCACTAGTTATGCGTAACGGCTGCCCATGGACTGACCTCAAGGGAGGCCGATGAGCGAACTCATCCGGAAACCCTACTGACCCTAACAGTGACAATGTATATACAGTCCGGTCCGTTTGCCTATGAGTATCGCATATCTGCCTAGGGGGCTAGTAACATCAGACCCCCAATAGCAGTATAAGTCGTGTCGGAGTGTAGCCCAATAACACCCTGAGATACTACTGGAGTACCTACCAGTAAATCTCCTGCCACGGCCGTGGGCTTTGTGTAATGGCTCTCCTAGACACAGCACGATCTCACCCCTAATACCGGGAGAGACGAATCCCTGCCGATCCGCTCACGTGCCTCCATATGGCTCGGGACTGTACCCAAAAGCTACCTGTTTGCACGACTCCTTTGAGCCGTGGTAGAGTAGAAATCAAAGCACAGTGGGAACTCACACGAGACAAATGACGACCTCAGGTCGATGAACTAACCTGTACACATGTCACCAGGGAACTGCTATCTGACGATATGTATAATACCAACTAGCAGATCCCCGGCGCGTCCTGTCCGGTGTACTCATAACCCAATGAGCACCTGTATACATCTTAGGTGATCCAACTGACACCAGTGGCTTGTGAGACCGGCCACCGCCCCTCGTCGGGGTCTCGACTGTATACACTAGTCTACTCCGGAGTATCGATGCCCTGTCTCGAATCTCCCACGACTAGGGACCACAATTAAGGATATGCATATAAACCACCCAACTCTCACGTATATGATCGCCATCATACTGTTGGTAGTAAAGCAAGATCCTAAGGGCTCTATCAAAGTGTAGCATGTAATCAGTCACCTGAACATGTACACGACTGATAAAAGCAAACCAGATAGCTTACTATCGTCTCGAGTAAGACTGTCCTACCGGTATAGGTCCTCCGCAATCATTGCAATCATGTACCTGCGATCCAATAATTGACTCTGAGGGCACTATCGCCAACAATCTCCCACGTGCACTTAAGGCTAATTATTGCGATGTCGACTACTCACAGCCCGTGTGAAACCGAACATCCAACTCCTCTACTAATGAGTTTCACAAAGCCCGTTTGTAAAACTATTGTGTTCGAGAAATAGCCTTAGTGAGTGGATCCGCCTAGAAGTTTCCTTCTATATCTCTCTTAATCTCAAGTTCGCGGAGAAAACCATCTCCCGAATTGAGTAATACCTGTCTTAGAATATGTATGGATATCTGATGGGACCTAGTTCACAAATGAACTCCAAATCCAAACTTCTTAGACTGTATCGATCACTGAACCTAATCAGTATCCAGCACCAAGCCTCCCAAAGTATCTTCTTGGACCATCTGCCCATAATATTGTCCCTCATCAGAGGGAAACTAAAACTCTGACAATCACTCTGTCAACCATGTCACCTTTGAAGCCTGGAATGATAACCGTTTCCCGAAGGAGGCTGCCGTCATAAAATCTGTAGAACATTCACTTTTTTTCTAAAACTGCTTCCTTATGTCTCTCCAGGATTGGATTAATACAAACTTATCCCATCTAGTGTAATAACAACATCTGGTGTGGTACTTGACACCTCACGATTGACTCAATTGCCTAAGCAAGTGATCTGCCAATCATGCACAGCCCTCTCACCTTTAGTCTATACGACACCTTTAGAGAGGGTGACTCCATTGTTAGTGTATATGCCCTAGAGGCCATTACTGTATCATACTAGTTTGTATATTACTTAATAGAAGCTTGGGATATTCACCTTATATATAGAATCTTGCTCAAAATAGTAATATGCTAATTGGTTTGTTTCTACTTCAATGTGTAAATGTGTTTATTTTAGTAAATCGCCTATACACATTAGTGGAGCCCTTAGGATCTTTGCTTGATTACCAGCGTTGTGATGGCAGTCACACTAGTGGGGCTGGGTAATCTATAAGCACATCCTTATGCAGGTCCCTGGTTGCAGGACTATCGAGACAGGGCATCGATACTCCGGAGTAGACTAGCGCATGCGCTTCTCATCCCAGTGTGGGAGACGGTCTGTCCCACAGCCGTCGGTACGTCGTACTTGAGATAGTATGCGGGTGCTCGTTGGGTTACGAGTACACTGGACAGGACTCGTCGGGAACTGACTAGTTGGTATTATGCCTATCGTCAGTTATTAGTTCCCAGGTGACATGAGTACAGCTTAGTCCGCTGACTTGACACTGTCACTTCGTCTCGAGTGTGTTCCCACTGTACTTTGATTACTACCCTACCACGGCTCAAAGGAGTCATGCAAACAGGTGGTAGTTGGGTGCAGTCCCGAAACACTTGGAGGCAGTGACAGTTAGACAGGATTCGTCTCTCCCGGTATTGGGGGTTGACATCGCGCTGTGTCTAGGAGAGCCATTACACGAGTAGTCCCAGGCTAGGGCAAACGAGATATACTGGTAGGCTTCCAGTGTTATCTCAGGGTGTTTTGGGCTTCACTCTAACACGACTTGTACCGCTATTGGGGGACTGACGTTTACCGCCCCCTAGGCCCGCCATGCGATATATCAGACGAACAGACCGGACTGTACGGAGAATGTCACATTCAGGATCAGTAGGAGTTCAGATGGGTTTCGCCTCGTCAGTCTTCTTGTCGGCATCTACCTGGGGACCGTTACGCACAGCTAGTGCCGCTTGCGGTCTGTGGTTAAACCCACTGCCAGCGTAGTGTCGAGTCTTTAGAGTCCCACACAGAAAGCTATTCGCCTTTAGGCAAAAGAGTAGAGGTCGCATGCTTTTGCGACAGGTCGCATGGTTTTGCGACAGGTCGAATGGTTTTGCGACAGGGTTCGGTCACATCCGTGCACTTGTACACGTACAGTGTCCGGACAGTTCACACTAGCGGGCTTTGGTTTAAGCCAGATCCTAGTGTACCTTTTGGGATTGGTTTTAACCAGTATGCATTTGTGTTCCTCGGAACGCGGATGCGGGTGTGTATGCACAGTTGACGGAGAGACAGAGGCAGAGGATTCTCATTAGGGTTGTTGACCGTTGACAGTTGACTATTGACTTTTTGCTCAACCCTAATGAGAATATGATATGTGATTAACAATTATATTAATTAAGTATTATGGTGACATGGTTGTTGAGGGATTGACTTTGTTGACTTGTTGACTTTTGTTGACTTGTTGACTTTGTTGACCGGTTGACTAGGCTTGACTAGTTGACCATCATGATAACTATTGCTATCATTTCATGGAAAAGACTTTTGCTTGCTTGCTCTTTTGTGCAAAATGAGTGCATGAAATGATATGGCTATGGTTGCTTAAACCATCACATAATACTTGATTGATATGAGGTGTTATGATTGTTTTGGATTATGAGAGCAAAATGAGAAAAGTCTTCTCTCATTCTTTCATGCTCATTCTCTCTCTTGTTCTTGAGCTCTCTTCTTCCTCCTCTTGCTCTCCCTCTCTTGATTCTATGGTTCACTTGTCTCATGAGTTGAGAACCAAGAACCATAGATAAAATCCCATACAAACTCTTCTCTACTCACTCTTGTTCACAAGGTTTAGCAAACCGAGTGAACTAGTTTCTTCAAAGCTCGAAGAAGGAGCCAAAGGTTGAAGCTTTCAGGTGGATCTATCTTCGGCGCGAGGAGACGACGGGGAGAAGCCGATTCGGACGACCATCGAAGCTTGAAGACGAAGGAGTTCGAGAAAAAGAAAGGTATAACCCCCTAACCGAGTAGTTAGCGACTCGTAGTTAGGTTGTTAGTTAGATGTTTAACAAAGATCCGGGTTTTGAGTCCATGTTACCACCTCTAGAAAATTGTTTTTCACCAAATTCCGCATGCCCGAAAGTACCGGGAGAGGTAGCATGGACTTACAGTGGTATCAGAGCCTAGTTAAACTCTATCTAACATGTTAGCAAAGTAGCTAGAAGATCGATCAAAGAAAAAGTCACAAAACGAACTCGATATGTCAAGTTTCTGCCGATTTTTTTTCTGTTCAAAAATTGATAAATTTTATCTTAAAAATCGGCTCAGGCTTTTGTGTGATCACCCACCAAATTTGGTCCAACGAACGAGTCAAAGCGCCGCGGAAACGCGGCGGGAGCACACTCCCGCCGCGGATCCGCGGCCGGGTTGACTCGGCCGAGGTCCAAGTTTGGTGCAGTGTTTTTCTGTGGTTGTTTTGGGATTTTTGGGATATATATTTTCTGCCCAGATTTTCCAGAACGAAAATTTTATTTTTGGGGTCGTGAAAATCCGTATTTTTGATCGAACTTCTAAAAGACTTAAGCTGACGGGTTTTTCTGTAATGTGATATTTGTATTGAACGTCTACTAATCGCTATATGTCGATTAGTGAGGGTTATACAAATCTGTGATCTGTAATGTTATTGGAATGTGTATATGAATATGTTGGATTGTCGCGGGTGAATAGCCGGGGGTTGTGAGACGAGAGTTTTCAGTTCTTTCAATTCATGTAAATTTGTAAATTGATGTAATAATTATTTGTATGGCCGCACAACCGGGTCGGGGTTGTAGCCGTCATTGTATAATTTCTTTTTACTGTTTTTGCTCCTAGGATAGACCCATGGAGGGGGGTGCACAAACTACCGGGTATGCCTAAGTGCCGAGTGGCCTACTCATGGGGATGAGGGAGGTTGCTTCGCTTCGGGTACTTGGCGGGTAGTTTGCCGCACCCGTAGGGGTCTTGGGTGGGGTTTTGGCTATTCACCGCGACCGTGTAATCTGCTTTTCGTTACAGGCTCGTACGAATTGCGGATTCCTAGTATATCCAATGTATTCATCTGTGATCTGAAATGTCTATCATTGCAATATATCTATATATGATATTATTTAGGCGTTGCTTATGTTTTACAGCCGCGCTAGCCCAGCCCCCGCTCTGTCGTTAGTTAAGTAACCTAACGGATAATGACGGGGCCCCGTAGCGAATGCGAATGGCATAAGCGTACGTCATATTTTGGTTGTTTTCTGCAATGGTAGGATTAAATGATGGGACACATTAAAAGAACTAATGCAAGAATATCACGCATTAAAAGAACTAATGCAAGAAAATAAACCAAGTTAAAGTCGTTGGAACACTTTCGAAAAACCACTCGGTTCTTTTCAAAATCAACTTTTAAAATGCGGAGTTTGAGCCACTCCTTTTAAAAGCTATCTCGTTCCATCGACTATATCAAGTTCACTACGTTCACAGTTTAGCCAAAACCATTTGTAGCCCTCCGTCGTTTCACATGAACAGTCAATAGTATTCAAGCTGTGTTTGTTGGCCAAAGTCAAGGCATAGTGATAAGTAGCTATTGGGTATTCATGTGCAGCATAGATAGATGCGTTGGTTTGGAACAGTCGTACTGCCTTGTTGACCAAAGTCAAGGGTAGGTACGGGTGGATTCAAATTAACCTGGAGAATGACGGGTAGAACTTGACATGTGACTTATGATTTGTTGGCCAAAGTCAAGGTCATAAGAGCATGGGGCAAAAATCCACATCGGGAGTTTCATAAGTACTGAAACTTTCTAGCGCTGCATACCATTTGGAGTGTGATGATTCTGGTAGGATTCCTTCAGTTTCGTCACGTGATGATATTTGGATCCCGATCCTACTGTGAGTATATGCTACTCCTCGGGAAATTTCTCACTAAACGATCAATGCTATAAACCAAGTAGGTGTCTAGAAAGGTGTTAGCGGGGCTACGCCCCCAGGAAAAAGAGGTTATTTAATTAAGGAACTTCGCGAAAGCGTTGGAAAACCTCTCTCGAAGTACCAACACTGGCCTGGCTGAACGGTTAAGCAAGTATTGTACGGTGAGATTGATCCTGACTAATTCTTCCTTTTTGGTTTGAGGAGGGATTCGAGAAACTGTGGAAGCCATCCTGTTTAGACAAACTAAAAACCATTCTAAACTTGCAAGAGCATCAAGCTGAGTGTTTCTTCTTTCTCCTAATTGCAGCGACCAATCGACATGACTGGACTTAAGTTACTCCTAGATAAAAACTTACTGACAGGGCCAAACTACAAAGATTGGCTCAGGAATGTCAAAATGGCAATCACTTACGACAAGCTGGGGTATCTTCTTACCACCAAAGCTCCCCCTGTCCCTGGTCCCACTTCCAGCGTCGCGGATAAGGAAATCCGTAAGACTTGGGAGACTGATAGCGCGAAGGCCAAGTGCCTCGTACTTGCCTCTATGGACAATGAACATCAGAGGAGGCACGAGAATATGGACTTGGAATCCATATTTCTTCATACAAAAGAACTGTATGGAGAGCAATCTCGTATCGCAAGATACGAAGCGTCGAAAAAGTTTTTTTCGGCAGGGATGGCCGTCGGATCATCAGTAGCAGAACACGTGCTTAAGATGATCGGCTACATTGAGGAGCTCGCGGACCTAGGGACCACATTGGAGAGTGAGCTCTATACGGACTTAGTTCTCCAGTCCCTTCCTTCCACTTACGCCCAGTTTATACTGAACTTCAACTTACAAGAAAAAGAAGTTGAACTTTCAGAGCTCCTCAACATGCTGAGGAGCGCAGAGGGCACCCTACAGAAAGGTAGGGAAAGATCCACTTTGTTTGTAGGAGGATCATCTTCTTCTAGGTCCAAGGCGAAAGCCTAGGGAAAGAAGAAGAAAGCCCCCACCAAACCAAGAGGCCGTGTTAGTAAAGTGGATACGAAGGGAAAAGCTAAAGAACCAAAGAAAGTGGGGAAGCTTGTGGATAAGGAAGAATGCTTCTATTGTCATAAGAAAAGACACTGGAAGAATGATTGCAGGGCCTGGAAGGCCAGAACACAGGAATTGAAGCAAGTTGCAGCTTCAGCTTCAGGTGTGTATGTTATTGAAAACTGTCTTTCAATAAACTCTACTTCCTGGGTATTGGATACCGGATCAGGATCTCATATCTGTAATTCTTTGAAGGCGTTGAGAAACCGTAGTGTTTTGAAACAGGTGACATGACCCTCAGAGTTGCGAACGGAGCTAGCATGGATGCTAAAGCCGTGGGGGACTATCACCTGGGAATGTCAGATGGACATGTTTTGGTTTTGCGTAATTGCTTTTTTGTACCCAACGCAACTTGTAATATCATTTCTGTATCTTTGGTTTCTAAAGAAGGTTATGAATTTGCGTTTGTAAGCAATGTTGTAAACATTCACCTTAATCAAGTTCTGATTGGGTCAGGTACATTGAGCAATGGTATATACGTATTAAACCAACCACAGATTTTCAATGTCCAGAATACACACAAAAGAAAGTCTCCGGAAATAAATCAGACTTTCTTATGGCATTGTAGACTGGGTCACATCAATGAGAGAAGGTTGACAAAGTTAAATACAGAAGGATATTTGAATCCGTTCGAATATCAATCGTATGCCACTTGTCAATCCTGTCTCAAAGGAAAGATGACAAAGTCTCCGTTCACTGAACACGGAGTGAGAGCGAGCGAGCTCTTGGGACTCGTACACAGCGACGTGTGCGGTCCAATGTCTACACATGCGCGAAGCGGTTTTTCTTACTTCATTACTTTTACGGATGAATTTTCAAGGTACGGTTATGTCTTCTTAATGAAACATAAGTCCGAAGCCTTTGGAAAATTCCAGGAATATAAGAATGAAGTAGAAAAAAAAACCGGCAAAAGTATCAAGATTCTAAGATCGGATCGAGGTGGTGAATACTTGAGTGCCGAGTTCCTGGACTATTTAAAAGAGAACGGAATTCTCTCTCAGCTTACTCCTCCATACACTCCGCAACATAACGGTGTATCGGAGAGACGGAACCGAACCCTATTGGATATGGTACGGTCCATGATGAGTAACGCTGAGTTACCGCGATCATTCTGGGGGTATGCGCTAGAATCAGCTGCATACCTTTTGAACCGAGTTCCAACTAAGACTGTGCCTACTACACCATATGAGATGTGGTGTGGGAAAAGACCCTATCTTAAGCACATTAAGACATGGGGATGTCCAGCTTTTGTTAAAAAGCAGCATGCGGACAAGCTCGAGGCACGCTCAGTACAGTGTAAGTTCGTGGGATATCCAAAGAACTCCAAGAGATACTTCTTCTACTGCGAAGAGGAACAAAAAGTTCTTGTTTCTCGTCATGCCTACTTCTTGGAAACTGAGTTTTTGGAAACCCAGATAAGTGGGAGCACAGTAGAACTGGAAGAAATTCCAGAACCACGAGCTACTACTGAAAGCTTAGTGGAACCAGAGGGTTCAATAGAACAGGACATTCCTATGCCGCTCCACAGGAGTAGTAGGCAGTCTCATCCGCCCGAGAGATACTACGGTTTTCTCATAGACGGGGATAGAGAGGATTGCATCATAGATTATGATGAGCCTACTAGCTTCCAGCAGGCCGTTCAGAGCGTTGACTCAGTAAAATGGCCGGATGCAATGCGGACCGAAATGGAGTCTATGTACACCAACAAAGTATGGACGTTGGACATTGCTCCAGACGGGGTAAAACCCATAGGATGTAAGTGGATCTTCAAAAGGAAGATTGGTGTAGATGGACAGGTTGAGACCTATAATGCTAGACTTGTGGCAAAGGGTTTCCGTCAAAGACCTGTCTTGGACTATGACGAAACCTTTTCTCCAGTGGCTATACTGAAATCCATTCGGATCCTTCTTGCCATTGCTGCCTTCCACGATTATGAGATCTGGCAAATGGACGTAAAGACCGCTTTTCTAAATGGAAATTTAGAGGAGTGTGTTTATATGGACCAACCAGAGGGTTTCATTCAGAGTAGGAGCAGCGGAAAGGTGTGCAAGTTGCTTAAGTCCATCTATGGACTAAAGCAGGCATCGCGGAGTTGGAACATCTGTTTTGATGAGACGGTCAAGGAATTTGGCTTTATCAAAAATCCAGATGAACCATGCATCTATTGTAGATTTGTAGCGAGAACTGTAGTATTCCTCGTTTTTTACATGGATGACATTCTCTTAATAGGAAATGACATTCCTATGCTACAATCTGTCAAGGGATTCTTGTCACACAGGTTCTCCATGAAAGACCTGGGTGATGCCTCATACATCATGGGGATCCGGATCCATCGTGATAGATCCAAGAGAATATTAGGACTTTCACAGTCCAGGTACATCAACACCATACTGAAAAGATTCAGTATGGAAGATTCCAAGTGCGGTAACCTACCGGCTTGTCACGGGATCACCCTCTCTAAAGAGATGTCTCCCAAGACTAATTTGGAGAGGGATCGCATGTCTATTATACCCTACGCTTCTGCGGTAGGCTCTATAATGTATGCGATGTTGTGTACCAGACCGGATGCAGCTTATGCACTGAGTGTGGTAAGCCGGTATCAGTCAAACCCTGGGGAGAAACACTGGATAGCAGTAAAGAACATTCTCAAGTACCTCAGAAGGACTAATGAGATGTTCTTGGTGTATGGCAGAAAGGACCTCCAGATCGAGGCCTTTGCTGACTCAAGCTTCCAGAGTGACAAGGATGATTCCAAGTCCATGTCAGGTTTTGTCTTTACCCTCAATGGAGGGGCGGTGTGTTGGAAGAGTTCCAAACAGGAAACCGTTGCAGACTCGACGATGGAAGCGGAATACATCGCTGCATCTGATGCCGCAAAAGAAGCTGTCTGGATGAGGAAGTTCTTGAAAGAACTTCAGGTGGTTCCGTCCATTGTTGATCCAATACCTCTGTATTGCGACAACAACGGGGCTATAGCTTTAGCGAAGGAACCCAGGTCCCATCAGAGATCCATACACATCTTTAGGCGGTATCACCTGATCAGGGAGATCGTGGATCGCCAGGAGATCGAGGTTCGGAGAGTCGCTTCAGAAGATAACACTGCAGATCCATTCACCAAGGCCTTGCCCCAGACTCAGTTCGAGCGGCTGATCGAGATGATAGGTCTTCGATACGCCAGTACATGGCCTTAGTGCAAGTGGGAGATTGTTAGTGTATATGCCCTAGAGGCCATTACTGTATCATACTAGTTTGTATATTACTTAATGGAAGCTTGGGACATTCACCTTGTATATACAATCTTGCTCAAAATAGTAGTATGCTACTTGGTTTGTTTCTACTTCAATGTGTACATGTGTTTATTTTAGTATATCGCCTATACATATTAGTGGAGCCCTTAGGATCTTTGCTTGATTACCAGCGTTGTGATGGCAGTCACACTAGTGGGGCTGGGTAATCTATAAGCACATCCTTATGCAGGTCCCTGGTCGCAGGACTATCGAGACAGGGCATCGATACTCCGTAGTAGACTAGCGCATGCGCTTCTCATCCCAGTGTGGGAGACGGTCTGTCCCACAGCCGTCGGTACGTCGTACTTGAGATAGTATGCGGGTGGTCGTTGGGTTACGAGTACACTGGACAGGACTCGTCGGGAACTGACTAGTTGGTATTATGCCTATCGTCAGTTATCAGTTCCCAGGTGACATGAGTACAGCTTAGTCCGCTGACTTGACACTGTCACTTCGCCTCGAGTGTGTTCCCACTGTACTTTGATTACTACCCTACCACGGCTCAAAGGAGTCGTGCAAACAGGTGGTAGTTGGGTGCAGTCCCGAAGCACTTGGAGGCAGTGACGGTTAGACAGGATTCTTCTCTCCCGGTATTGGGGGTTGACATCGCGCTGTGTCTAGGAGAGCCATTACATGAGTAGTCCCTGGCTAGGGCTAACGAGATATACTGGTAAGCTTCCAGTGTTATCTCAGGGTATTTTGGGCTTCACTCCGATACGACTTGTACCGCTATTGGGGGACTGACGTTTACCGCCCCCTAGGCCCGCCATGCGATGTATCAGACGAACAGACCGGACTGTACGGAGAATGTCACATTCAGGCTCAGTAGGAGTTCATATGGGTTTCGCCTCATCAGTCTTCTTGTCGGCATCTACCTGGGGACCGTTACGCACAGCTAGTGCCGCTTGCGGTATGTGGTTAAACCCACTGCCAGCGTAGTGTCGAGTCTTTAGAGTCCCACACAAAAAGCTATTCGCCTTTAGGCAAAAGAGTAGAGGTCGCATGGTTTTGCGACAGGTCGCATGGTTTTGCGACAGGTCGCATGGTTTTGCGACAGGGTTCGGTCACATCCGTGCACTTGTGCACGTACAGTGTCCGGACAGTTCACACTAGCGGGCTTTGGTTTAAGCCAGATCCTAGTGTACCTTTTGGGATTGGTTTTATCCAGTATGCATTCGTGTTCCTCGGAACGCGGATGCGGGTGTGTATGCACAGTTGACGGAGAGACAGAGGCAGAGGATTCTCATTAGGGTTGTTGACCGTTGACAGTTGACTATTGACTTTTTGCTCAACCCTAATGAGAATATGATATGTGGTTAACAATTATATTAATTAAGTATTATGGTGACATGGTTGTTGAGGGATTGACTTTGTTGACTTGTTGACTTTTGTTGACTTGTTGACTTTGTTGACCGGTTGACTAGGCTTGACTAGTTGACCATCATGATAACTATTGCTATCATTTCATGGCAAAGACTTTTGCTTGCTTTCTCTTTTGTGCAAAATGAGTGCATGAAATGATATGGCTATGGTTGCTTAAACCATCACATAATACTTGATTGATATGAGGTGTTATGATTGTTTTGGATTATGAGAGCAAAATGAGAAAAGTCTTCTCTCATTCTTTCATGCTCATTCTCTCTCTTGTTCTTGAGCTCTCATCTTCCTCCTCTTGCTCTCCCTCTCTTGATTCTATGGTTCACTTGTCTCATGAGTTGAGAACCAAGAACCATAGATAAAATCTCATAAAAACTCTTCTCTACTCACTCTAGTTCACAAGGTTTAGCAAACCGAGTGAACTAGTTTCTTCAAAGTTCGAAGAAGGAGCCAAAGGTTGAAGCTTTCAGGTGGATCTATCTTCGGCGCAAGGAGACGACGGGGAGAAGCCGATTCGGACGACCATCGAAGCTTGAAGACGAAGGAGTTCGAGAAAAAGAAAGGTATAACCCCCTAACCGAGTTGTTAGCGACTCGTAGTTAGGTTGTTAATTAGATGTTTAACAAAGATCCGGGTTTTGAGTCCATGTTACCACCTCTAGAAAATTGTTTTTCACCAAATTCCGCATGCCCGAAAGTACCGGAAGAGGTAGCATGGACTTACATCCATCACCTGCAGGTACACCACCATGCCAGGAGTCATCTATTCTAAAAACCATTAGATTACTGTCAAAGTACCCACATTGGGAAATTACCCAAATCCAGATCTAAAACCATAGATCTAGAAACCAGAATGTCAAGTATTATATCCATATCCTGTCTGGAGAAACAACTGTGTGATGACCACAGTACAACCGATCGTAGTATAGGAATTTTACTTCCTACTCTGTGTATGTCATCCAGATACCATGACATCACACCCTACTACCTTCTTAACAGATCCATCCCCTATTCTGATGAAGTCAAACACTTGACTGTCACATCAAAATTAGATGATCTATCTCCGCTATAAGTGCTCTAGTCTATAAATAGACATAAGCTACTTTCCCACTATACTTCCGCTGCTCCCACTGACTACGACAACCCTCTGGCAGAATAATATACACGTGCACATTCAAAGCTAGTTTAGAACGACACTATACTTATCCTCCTGCCTGGTCTCATAGTCTGGAACAACAGTGGTGTCAAGTCTGGGTAAACAAGAACCTCCCTGTCACCGTCCTTGAGGCTACCGAAGTACCTCTCGGGTGTCTGAGGTTACCCACCATATCTGCGAGTGGCTAATGGAATGTCAAACCTGATTGAATATATAGGTCTTATTAAATTTTCCGTAATCGTTCGCGGTTCTGGAATCACTTCCAGTTCTACCATACTCCCACTACTGTTTTCTGAAAAATTCATTTTACTAAAACTGTGGCGAGTCAAGAACAATATCACTATTGATCTTCCAAATGGTACAATATCAACCCTAGTCATAGCCAGGGTCAACCCACAAACAGCCATTACAGAAACGTGCCCTGAGTTATCCAGAGTCTGGTTTTAAGCATAAGCTGGACAACTCCCCGTATCTTAATATCTTTTAAGCTACGAACTATTCTATATCCAATATAGAAAATTTGGCACTTATTTAATTGGAACCATATTCAATCATGCAGCTGTCTCCGGTACATATCAACTTAATGGAGAGTGGCTAATCAGCATTACTCAACTTAGGAATCCATCCAATTATGAGTAACCTGAAAGAGAAACAAGTTTCTCAAAACCATTACTATCATCTGAATACCAGTCACAAGAATGTAAATCTTCGATCTCTTTGAAGAATCCCGATACTTGTGACACCTGATTCTCTATATTATTCTTATACCCACAACTTCTCAAAAGTTAGACCTTGTATTTCTACGAAACACTTGTCTAAAAACTAGAGACGTCATAAGTAAACAGAACAAAGTACGAGGACCTACCCCTTTGTCCTGATGGGCACTGGACAACATACAATACTCTGTATAAGTCTGCTGAGTTGAATAACTCAAAACATGTGCTTCGTAGGTTGAAAACTGTACCCTGGCGATTTCCTCAAATATCACCAATTACAACGAATTCTTATATAATGAGGATAATTACCTAATTCCCAATAACTTACTCCCACTCATCATCTGTAAAACCATACAGATATGAGAATGAAACCTGGTAAATACATACCCTTGAAGTAAGTATCTAATCAGGAAAACAGTTTTCGTTTAACAATGCACTGAAACATGAAAATGTTTCGTAGGGGTATCCTGGTATTCCTAGTAATGCCTCTTCCATAATCCAATTCACGACTTTAACCATATATTTCTTTGCCATCTCTCCAAATCCCTTTATTTGTCTTTAGTCGTTACCTTCCGTACACCTTCGTTAAGCTAAATGGTTTTCTTCCTTCCCTACCGTTCGGCACCAGCCTATGGTTTGGAAAAAGACTATCCAGTAAGCATAATAGGTGTACCCTCCTAAACCAAGGAGTACTCACATCTTGAGAGAAGGTGATGATAAAAGACAACTGAATAATACCTTATTCTTTCAAAAGTGAAATAGGAGTGGCGATGAAGTACGCGGTTTGGTCGTGAATGATAGCAGTCGCAATTTACTTTGCCCTCTTTCTAAACCCTTTATTTTGTCTTTACATATTACCTTCTGTACACCCTACTTAGACTAATTGGTTTTCTTCATTCCCTACCTTTTGGCACCAGCCTATGGTTTGGAATAAGACTATCCAATATGTCATGACCCGAAAGTACGGAACGTGACCGGCACTTAGATTACGAAGTGTCTAGAGGCGCCACGTAACCTAAGTAAGCCGAAGCCCAGAAATCTAAACCATAAAAGAAGAAGAAGAAGAAAAAGAAAACAAGTTTAAAGGCATCAGCAAATTTTCCCAAAAATTTCGGCAGAGTCTCCTCTGTAAAAACTGGCCCCAAACGGCTACAAGAAGTATAATATACATAAACAATAAAAAGCATCCCCAAACGGGTGCTAGCTCAACGCCAACAGGCGGAAACAACCACAACTATACACAATAGTATACAACGCCAAAGGGCGAGGCTCAAAACTCAAAAGGAAACAATCCACTAAATCAGAATAATACAAGCGCGACTCTAAGGTCGAAACAAATAACTGGTCCAGTAACTATCAAGTGATACAAGTTTGGTTGATGGAGCTTTCTAGATACAAATGAAATAATAAAATACAACGGCGGTCCAGATACAAATGAACCAACCTACCGTGCAAATCACCCGGAAAGAAATCATGTGCCAGCAATCTGCCAAGGAACCCTGTACATCAACCTGTAATAAAATTTGGCACAACGGGGGTGAGTTGCCAACTCGTGAGTAGAAGACATCTACAAAAAGAAATCGAATGCACGACGCTATCCTAGGTCATAATAATACACTACCATGTCCCAATCATCTAGTAATAGCCTGGTAATACTACATGTAAATGCAAAAACTCCGTGCACGTGTCAGTGCCTCATATAGTACTATGTCATGAATGGTTATGCATGCACCATAAATGTAAAATAACAAATCCTGATATCTAGATATATCGGGTATAAGAAATCTTTAGCTGTTATCATAGTAAAATGTGTATAGAAATCTGAAATATCAACAATGAAATCTATGGAAATCCGTGTCAAGCATCAACACAAAACATGTAAATCTCAAGTCTCAATACCTCATAATCTCAATATCTCGGGCTCCGTCAGTCCGGATCGGCCCATATCATCAAATCGCACGACAACGGTCGGTATCCTCCGGATATCCGCCGCGCCAGACATCACCGGTAGGTAGCCTTCCCCTGCCAGGCTCATCGTCTACAACTCGATCTTCTTGCCCCGGGATACCATACCGGGCCCACCATGTACCCGAGACGGTTCATCCACTCCTCGAATCGGGTCTCAAAATCCATCAGAAAACATGAAATCTCATGGTGGACGACACATACATCCCGAGAAAACCGCATATTATGTTTTAAAAAGAGAGGAGGAGAGAGAGAGAAGTTTTTTATATATTCTTGCGGTTTTCCCTAAAAATCCAGAAATCTCATAGAAACCCAAATCTCAAAATCATGAGTAAGTATATGATAAGTGTCGGCATATGCCCATAATACTGCATGATAACATGAAAATATGAATGCATGAATGTCTAAGTAATAAATACCATGCCTATATTAACATCAGAGAGTAATCACAATATTATATCGGTCTAGTTGTTAACTGATTCTATCAATAAAAGATAATATGATCTAAAGTGTACGTGACATAGAAATTACCGATGATGATGTGTGTGAGCCGGCAAATAAGTGTGCGTGGAATATGCGCATCATCGGTAATGGTGCTGGTGTCCTAACAGGCAAAGTTTTATGCTGATTATAGAAACATATATATGAACATGCGCATTATGATTACGGTATGAAAGTAAAGACAGATGTGCGTTACCCACCCATTTGATATACAAATACAACTACCACTATAAGACTTGAACCTAAACTAGTGTCCATCTAAACCCCTAAGGAAAACTAAACCTAAGAACTAGTTGATAAGAAGTAGGAGTACACCTAAAGTCTGAGTCTATATCTCTAGTAGTCGGCGATCCAGCCTCAATAGCGTCACGTACATAGTACGACTTCCTCAAATCAAGAGTGCGGATCAATCATCACATCTATGCCTCGTACGGTAAAATCCATCGTACGGCATCCCAATATCGGGGTAGGGGTCAAATATCACCTACGTGTCTCATTATTCGTATAATATTACCATCAACAAGTGTCAAGATCAAAGTGCTATACTGTAATCGCATACATCAATTATATAACATTGCCATCAAAAATATACCTCATTAATTTATCCTCAGAAATAGCATGTCATATGTATCATGTTGTGATTAAGTCATACTGATATCATATCGTCATCAAGTCACACCTATATGATATCGACATCAGGTCACACCTATATGATGCCGTAATCAAGTCATACATATATCATATCGTGATCAGTAACAAATTACAGTTCGGGTTCTATTTTAGAGTCCCATGTACCTCAATATCATCACTACTCATTATAATTTATGTATACCTGTTCATTATCTCATTCTCTAATGATCCGCTAACACTTTAATACGACTGTATAGTCAAGAATCACGGCATCAAGCCAGTTATACTGTTTCATTCCCGTGTATCATATCACATCAATATATCCCACATACGTGTTGTATATATATATATATACTTATACCTAGTCCTATATATATATACGCATACCCGTTTACACCATGTCGAGTTTCAGTGTGTGCGTGTGTGTGTTTCTACCTGAAACCTACAAACCTCTTCAAAGGTATTCATCCTCGGGTATGGTCTTCCTAAATCAGTCTAGTCCAGCCTAGGGTCATTACTAGAGTCATACTCATTAAGAATCTAGGGTCACATCTGGTTTCCTAATGTCAATAAGTACTATTCCTATTCTACGTTGCGGGGGTGCTAAACGCCATCCACCCGACTTCCCCCCGTAGATATGCATCTACTCACCTGGTCCATGTCTGCCGAAAACGGTGTCGCCATCCTCCTCTTCATTGCCCGCGGTCCACGTGAAGGGTACCTAAACGCAAATATATAAATAGTATCGTAAACTGAATCACATACAAAAGTCAAAACGACGCAAGGAACAAGCATAGGTTAAAACCTATGTCCCGTCCACGCAAAAGAACCAAATATCGCTCGATATCGGCGTAGAAATTCCGATGGATCGAGATAACATGAACAAATAACTCATAGTTTTAAAACTCATTACTTATATTATAAAACATGATTTAATTCATCGAAACACTAAAATCCATCAAATCGCCCGATTTCGTAAAACCCGAAAATGCCAATTTACCGTTTTTCTTCAAAACATGACATTTAAATGAAACCAATGGTCATAAAACTCATTAAATAGCCTAACTAGATTATAGAAACCATTACTATATTTTTATTACACAAATTTGTATTGATTTGAAATTTCTAGTTTGCAACCTTTAGCAATTTTCAACATCTTATAAGCAAAATACCACAATTCCACCACTAAACATGATTTTACATGGATTAATGTATTAAACTACAATTCATGATGATAATGATATAATGAAACCATAATTACATTTTTAATCTCATTTATTTAGGAATTTCCAAAATCTAGTTAACAAAAATAGCATTTTATTAGTATTTTCCAATTATCAAAAGAAACTAGTGATCAAACTAAGTTTTTCATTCCATTAACATGCTAATATTCTCATTAAAACTACAATCTAATGATAACAACCTTAATTAAAATTTTATATTATCCACATACACATTTTATAAAAACCTAGTTTAATAATATAGCAATATTGTGAAAATTTTCAAGTGAAAGCTAGAAATCGGCAACTAGTTTATATTTAACCCTCACTTAACAAGTTAATCAACACACTAACACCACATTCTAATAATAAAAACCCTAATTCAAATTTTATCTAACTTATTTACATGATTTGCAAAAATCTAGTTTACAAAAAAATAACCTAATTAACCAATTAAATGCCATAACTAGCAAATTTGCTACTAGACTAAGTTTAACATATTCTAATATGTTAAGCTACAATTTTAGATCACCACCCACAAATGAAAACCCTAATTAGATCACAACCCAAAATCTAGAATTTCATAAACTAGTATTTACAACCGAATTAACACTTCAAAAGAAAAGATTAGCACAACTAACAACAAATTAGCTATTAGGTTAAGAAAATTTTACATCAAAATTTTCTTGAAATCTAACTTGAAATCTCCATCCAAAATGGTTTCATACACCAAGATCCATTCATGAATAGGCTACGGAAAACTTGGAGAAGAATTGGTTTTGAAATTGTAAGATTTAGCTTGGATTTTGGAATGAATTTGTGATAATTTAGAGTAGAAAAAGGAGATGGAAACATGAAAGATTCCATGGTGCAGGATTCGGCCAGGAAAGGGAGTGGCTTGATGTATGTGTGTGTGTGGAATGTTCTAGGCTAATGTAAACATATATGTGTCTTTTGCAAATAAACCCCTTTCTATTCCCATTTTACTTTATTTTAATTTTTTCCATGGTTGCAACCCTAGAACCCACTAGAACTTGGAGTTAACTTGTTAAAAAAATTATGTTACAATTAAATTTTAGTGGTAATTGACCCATTCAATTTTGTATTTACACTAAATTCACCAAATAAGCCTCTTTCCTTCGATATTTTCTAATACCGTTTAGCAACTTCATTTTAATTCAAAAATCACTTGTTAAAATTTTGTTTAATGTATTATGATGCACAAAATTTGTTTCAACTCATTCCGGTTTGTAATTTTCCCTAATTAAATTTATTAGTGACGGCTTAAAATAATATTAAAATAATTAATTTCGGAAAATTTTTCAGAAATTTTGAAATCTCATCAGTGGCTCAATAAACACCAAATACTAGCAATTAAATAGCTATAATATTTATATTTAATTTTAAAATAAAGATATTTGTATTTTGACTTTTTACAGAAAACCCCCTTATTTTCCCGATTTTCCGAAATTTCACCAGAACGATTTTCAAGGCGTTACACAATAAGCGTAATAGGTGTACTCTCCTAAACCAAGGAGCCCTCGCAACCTGAGAGAAGGTGATAACAAAAGACAACTGAATAAACCAATTCTATTTCTCCTGAATCTTGATCCATCCTCGAAGAAATTCCTCCGAGTTCGTATATAACCTTACGATGGATCTATCCAATGGAAGTGGATGTCCATAGTAATACGGGGTGTTCTGAGAAATGCAAAGGTTAAAAGAAGGAGTGGCAATGACTTATGCAACTCGGATAATCCAAAAACCAGTATTTTAAGAAGGTTCGGTCAACCTGGTCACTGAGTCATAGTCTAGGGTCGGTCAAAGGTCGCTGCCAAAGAGAGAGAGAAAAAAACACTCTGCGTGCACTCTAACCTAGATCAGAATGGTTATCACTTTATCTAATCCGGAAACCTCCCACTGTCCTGTCAAATTCTCCTCCAAACCTTAGAGAAGAATCAATCGGGATCACCCGAAATAGTAAACCAACTCATCAGTGGGAATCAGGATCCAACTCTAATCGCATGATAACGTGATGGAATCCATCCACGTTACTCATACTTCAGAAGGTATGCGCATACTTGGCAAGTTTCAGTTTCTTTAGAAACTCCCGATTTAATTTTTGCCTCATGCTCTTATAACCTTGGCGTTAGGTCAAAATGTCATAAGTCACATGCCAAGTTCTACCCGTCACTATCTTGTTAATTTGAAACCACCCGCACATGCCCTTGGCGTTAGGTCAAAAAGGCAGAAAGGCTGTCCCAAACCAACTCATCTATCTATGCAACAAATGAATACCCAGCAGCTACCAAACACTATGCCTTGGTGTTAGGTCAAAATATATAGCTTGAATACTACTGATACCCAAAAGAAATGACGGAGGGCTACGGCTGGTTTTTGGCGAAAAACCTTTAACGTAACGAACTTGATATCGCTGAAGGAACCTGATAGCTTTTTAAAATAGAGTGGCGAAAATCTTTTGCTAAAGAGGTCACTCCCGGTGAAGGGATCTCGGCTCTTTCCTCGTGGAATGAGGTGCAGGATATTCCACTGAATACCGCTATGCAAAGCAACTTGTAATCGACTATAGTGAAGTTATTACCCTGACGCAAACTTCTGCCCAAGGGGTCATTCCCGGTGAAGGGATATCGGCCCTTGCCTCGTCGAATGAGGTGCAGGATATTCACACCGAATACCGCTATGCAAAAGAAAAGGAAACGTCTTTGTAATAACACTTTTTAAAATTGTTCCAACAACTCCAAAACAGGTTTGTTTTCCTTTGCATTGATCAGAATCAACGCAGTCCCATCAATCAATCACACCAGAAAAGAACGAAAATAAAATGTACGTATATGCCATCCGCATTCGTCACTGGGTCCCGTCATCATCCGTTAGGTTACTTAACTAACGACAGAGCGGGGACTGGACTAGCGCGGGTGCAAAACATATACAATATCTAATAGTATATAAACCAATATACAATAATCGCTCCAGGCGTGATAATATGCAACATTACAGAAAAGTAATAAGAATCACAGAACAATACAGATAATCTGGGATCCCGGGTTTCACAGAGCCGCTGCTGAAACCCCGACGTTCCCCTGGTCGTGTGGATAGCCTGTGCAATGAAACCTAGACCCCTACGGGTGCGGCAAGTTACCCGCCAAAACCTGAAGCGAGGCAGCCCCCTACAGCAAAGTAAATGGACCACCCTGCACTTCACGGAATCCAGTAGCTTGAGTACCCCTCCTTGGGTCAACCTGTACCCCCTACGAGTGCGGCGAATAGTCTCTAATTCTAGAGTGAGGTCCCTCTGCCGCTCAAACCCATTAGATGCGGACCCATTGCCCTCCCGAACCTAGCTATCCGTGCACTCCGTTGCGGGGTAAAACCTAGTACAGAAATGAAAAATAGTACAACAGGTACATCGACCGCAACCTGGTTGTGCCCCAAAAGAATATTATACAAAAGACAGTGACGGCAGTCCACATGTTGGACGCTCGCCCCGCAATATCAAATGTACAAATAAAACTGCCCTACCATTGCACACTGCTATCCACCACGACAAATCCGTAACATCACAGCACAACACAGAACATCAACGCGAATGTCACGTTCGCAAACCCGTCTAAAAGAACAATAGCAATCAGACGTCGTTTACCGATCAAATGATATTCCAGATCAGAGATATAATGTAAGTACTGTAAACTAACATTTTAAATTTCGATCGACTAAATATCACGAAGTGGGCCCCACGAACATCTGTTGTACAGTAACAAAATCTGGGCCCAAAAGATATATACCAAAAACCCCAATTTCTAGAGAAGAAGACACTGTGGAAATTTGGGGGCATGATCGCACAGAATAGCCGTGGATACGCGGTCAAACCATAGGTTTGACCGCGATTCCGCGGCAATCTTGTCGAATCATGTGCCCAAATTTGTACAGTATGCTTAGAAAACCCTGCACAGATTTCTGTGATATGTAAAATAATTTTTGGAACCCTTTAAAAATCGACAGAAACTGTGAATGGAAATTTTGCAGTTTTCGATATTCGGTCCGATCGATATTTTAAACGCGTTAGCACAAGTTAGTAAAGAAAAATGGTGAGGCTGTGATACCACTGTAAGTCTACGGTAGCGCCCCGGCAGTCTACAGACGCCAAATGCGGAACAAAAACTTTTTAACCGGCGCTATCGTATAATATAACCCGGATCGCCATTATTGCTAACTAACAAACTGTAAAGAGGGTAGAAAGGTTATACCGAACGATCCGAGTCCTTCGTTCTTTAACCATCATCCCACGCTCCGTTGCGGCTGCTCCGATCTCGTCGATCTCCGATCTGCTCGTCCAGGTAGCACCACGTCAACGATTCTTTAAACGGGATCCCGCCTCTGACTCGAGGCAACTCGGTCGTCAAGTTTGCCAAAAGAGACGACCAAGAATGATGTAGAGAATAGGTAGAATACTTTGTCTCGTTACATCCAAGGCTATGGACGAACGGTTAATGAAGTTGCCACTCGAATCGGGTGATGGAATGAAATGAGCTATGAAATTTCCATGCACCCCAAAACTATCATAATCTTTTTCCAAACATCAAGTGAGAGTGTGTGAGAGAGGGGGAAGGGGCCGGTCATATATAAGGAGGTGGGGGGTGAGTGTAGGAGAGAGGAGAGTGACCACAAAGATAAATATCTAGTGTGAACACAAGAAAATATCTAGTGTGAACACAAAGTGTGAACACAATAAATGCACCATAAATGAACAAGTGAGTCACAAGCCTTGTCACCACCTTCTAGAACCTTCTAGAAGCATGACTCACCCTCATCCAAGAAAAGATAAATCCGTCTTTAACCGAGTGTTAAAAGACGGCTGATAGAAAACTGGAAACAGCCAACTTCCAATAGTGATCCCGAAACGAATTTCAGGATAACCCCATAACTGTATAAATATACCCGCATTTGTATTACGACCGAATACAAATGCAACTGAGACAAAGATATTATATCTATTCAATATAATACTCGGATCCGGCTTAAACCAAAGCCGACCAGTATCATCTGTCCGAAATTTGACACGTGCGTAAACGCACGTGCATTTTCCGAACCCTGCCATAAAACCATACGGCCTCTACAACGTTTCGCCCGAACTTGGGAAACTGTCTGTGGGGGACTCTAATGACTCGTCAGTACCGTGGCAGTGGGTTTAACCACAAACCGTCAGCGGCACTAGCTATGCGTAACGACTGCCCATGGACTGACCTCAAGGGAGGCCGATGAGCGAACTCATCCGGAAACCCTACTGAGCCTAACAGTGACAATGTATATACAGTCCGGTCCGTTCTTCTATGAGTATCGCATATCTGCCTAGGGGGAAAGTAACGTCAGACCCCCAATAGCCGTATAAGTCGTGTCGGAGTGTAGCCCAATAACACCCTGAGATACTACTGGAGTACCTACCAGTAAATCTCCTGCCGCGGCCGTGGGCTTTGTGTAATGGCTCTCCTAGACATAGTACGATCTCACCCCCAATACCGGGAGAGACGAATCCCCTGCCGATCCGCTCACGTGACTCCATATGGCTCGGGACTGTACCCAAAAGCTACCAGTTTGCATGACTCCTTTGAGCCGTGGTAGGGTAGAAATCAAAGCACAGTGGGAACTCACACGAGACAAATGACAACCTCAGGTCGATGAACTAACCTGTACACATGTCACCAGGGAACTGCTATCTGACGATATGTAGAATACCAACTAGCAGATTCCCGGCGAGTCCTATCCGGTGTACTCATAACCCAATGAGAACCTGTATACATCTTAGGTTATCCAACTGACAACAGTGGCTTGTGAGACCGTCCACCGCCCCTCGTCGGGGTCTCGACTGTATACACTAGTCTACTCCGTAGTATCGATGCCCTGTCTCGAAACTCCCACGACTAGGGACCATAATTAAGGATATGCATATAAACCACCCAACTCTCACGTATATGATCGCCATCATACTGTTGGTAGTAAAGTAAGATCCTAAGGGCTCTATCAAAGTGTAGCATGTAATCAGCCACCTGAACATGTACACGACTGATAAAGGCATACCAGATAGCATACTATCATCTCGAGTAAGACTGTCCTACCGGTATAGGTCCTCCACAATCATTGCAATCACATACTTGCGATCCAATAATTGACTCTGAGGGCACTATCGCCAATATATTCCCACTGTACTTTGATTACTACCCTACCACGGCTCAAAGGAAACGTGCAAACAGGTAGTAGTTGGGTACAGTCCCGAAGCACTTAGAGGCAGTAGCGGTTAGATAGGATTCGTCTCTCCCGGTATTGGGGGTTGATATCGCGCTATGTCTAGGAGAGCCATTACACAAAGTCCCTGTCCAGGGCAAGAGAGAATTACTGGTAGTGTTTCTGTAGGGTTCCTAGGCACACTAAGGTGGTTCCACAAGGCATCAACCATGCCAAACAAAAAAATTTCGGTGCTTAGAAATCCTAATATAGATCGTTAACTAGAAGTTAAGGCGAAAAGCAAGCAAGCAAACGACTTTGCTACTAAGTGAAAAGGATTACAACCTTTGTAGATCCGGTCCACCACTTCGTTAGCTCCGTGTTGACGTCCCTCAGCTGCGATCATCGGATCCCGGACTCTAGAAATGGTTTCGTCGGAGAAATGATCGGGCTAAGTCATTGAGTTCGAGGCCGAAGATGATCTACGTCGGGGAGACTCAAACTCAAGCTATTTCTTCACTTGGTCAAAAACTTTGTGAAGAGAACACCCTATACTACATGGCAAGTAGTAGAGAATAAAGAAGTAGGAAGTGGGTTCACTTTAGAATTGGATTTCTCACTCTTTTTACCATGGCACCATTGGAGCTCTTAAGCTTTTGTGAGCTTGATGAAGATGAAGAAGAAGAAAGAATCATATGAATAATATCCAAAGTGGAACTTATCCAAATGAATGATGGCACAATGGTTGAGTTAAGCCCTCATGCTTAACTCATGTAGAGATTTAACCAAACCATTAGGTTAAAGGTTGAGTTAACTAATATCTAAAACCATATGACAAAAGAGTTGACTTTGTCAATGTTTATCAAGCTTCATGAAGCTTGATAACTTTGACCAAAGTCACACTCTTTTGTTATATGCTTAAGAAAATAGTAAACCTAAATCTAACCTTGATATAGTTCAAGTATCATACACACAACTTGTTTGTAACATCAAGCATGATTCAAACATGTACACTTGCATATATCACATATAAACAATGTGCACGATCAAGTGAGAAAATCAATTTTAAGTGAACCAATACTAGTTAATGTAAAGTAATATATCAAATATATAATTATACATTAAATCATTAAATCAACACTTGATTTAAAGATCCGGTCATATCGCATATAACCGACTAATATCAATAGTAACAACTTATCGAATCAACACTTGATCCAATAACCCGGCTATATCGCATATAACCGATCAATGGCACAAATCGCGAGAATAGAATACAGTATTATATACTGGTATAATTCTCAGTCCCGCACATATCTCATATGCGCTCCTATTTCGTTTCGCTTGAGCCAGGAAACCCCTGTGTAGGACTCTAAAGACTCGTCAATATGCCGGCAGTAGGTGATGATCATATCAAACATCCACAAGCCGCAAGCGGTCTGCTAAACGTAATGGCCATCCGGGTATTGAGCGATCAGAAGATCAACGAGCAAGCCCACTCACACTCCTATGAATCCAACCAGTAACTGTTGGATATAGTGCCCTCAGAGTCAATTATTGGATCACAGGCACATGATTGCAATGATTGAGGAGGACCTATGCCGGTAGGACAGTCTTACTCAAGATGATAGTATGCTATCTGGTTTATCTTTATCATCGTGTACTGCTTAAGGTAACCTTACAGGTCACTATTACACGTTGATAGAGCCCCTAGAATTCTTGCTTGACTACCAGCAGTATGAGGGAGATCATATACATGGGAGCTGGGGTCCATAAGCAAATCCTTAAAAGGTCCCTAGTCGTGGGAGTTTCGAGACAGGGCATCGATTCTCCAGAGTAGACTAGTGTATACAGTCGAGACCCCGACGAGGGGCGGTGGTCGGTCTCACAAGCCACTAGTGTCAGTTGGTTCACCTAAGATGTATACAGGTGCTCATTGGGTTTTGAGTACACCGGACAGGACTCGCCGGGAGCCTGCTAGTTGGTATTATACCTGACGTCAGATAGCAGTTCCCTGGTGACATGTGTACAGGTTAGTTCATCGACCTGAGATCGTCATTTGTCTCATGTGAGTTCACACTGTGCTTTGATTACTATCCTACCACGCTCAAAGGAGACGTGCAAACAGGTTTTAGTTGGGTACAGTCCCGAGCCACATGGAGGCAGTGAGCGGATCTGCAGGGGTTCGTCTCTCCCGGTATTGGGGGTGAGGTCGCGCTGTATCTAGGAGAGCCAGTGTTGCGCCACGGCAGCGCCCCGGCCGTCTATCCGAGGACAAATTGCGGAATCAAAATTTTTCCTTACTCGGAAACCGGCGCTACCGCGGACAATTACCCGGATCGAAACCATTAGCCTATACTAGCTAACTAGAGATGGGGTGAGAAGTATACCGAGTGATCCGAGTCCTTCGGTCTTCTCGTCATCGTCCCGATCTCCTGCGGAAAGTGTAGTCTCCATATCGTCGCCTCCTCGCCGGAAAGGGCACCACATCGCCTGCGTCTTTTACGGGCTCCCGCCTCAATACCGAGGCAACTCGGGCGCGAAGCTGGCGAATCGACGCGTCCAAGATTTGCTGTAGGAAGTGTAGTGTAGAATCGTAGTCTCTTTTTGGGGTATTGGAGTTGCCTTTAGATGGAGGGAAGAATGAAACTTTGGAGGTAAATGATGCTATCAATTTTTGCAAGGAAAATGAGATGAACAAATGATACAAAAATGAATCTCTCATTTTCTCTCTTCTCCCCAAGAAGTGGCCGGCCAAAACTACTTTTGGAATGGTGGAGAGAAATCAACATATATCATATGAGGGAGGTGAGTGTAGGAGAAGAGGGAGGTGACCACAACCCAAGACAAGAAAACATGCAACCATGCTTTTAATTAAACCCACACATACCCTCATCTAATCACAATAAATGCAACATGGAGCAAAAGAAATGAAAGCTATCATAATAAATCTTTTAGCAATAAAACCCTCCACAAAGTGTTATTTGCAAAACTGCAAATAACCCCCTCCATCGGAAAAGTCCGGCCGGGAAAGAACAAAGGAAAACCGGCCGAAACGGAATGCAAACTGGCAACTCCAGAAAACTGGTCCCGTAATAAATTACAGGAAAAACCCCGAAACTGTGCATACACACCCGCATCTGTATTCCGACCGGATACAAATGCAATGAGACAAAATCTACACTGTACTAAACTAGGACCGGCTTAAGCCAAAGCCGGCTAGTAAAAAACCGTTCGATCCTGATTCGTGCAATACCGCACGTATCAGATCGAACCCTGCCATATAACTATACGGCTACTAGTACAAAACTGTCCGATCCTGATCCGTGCAATACCGCACGTATCTGATCGGACCCTGCCATATCTCCATACGGCCTCTACAGCGTTTCGCCCGAAAGCTGAGTAACTGAAAGTTGGTGGACTCTAAAGACTCGTCAATACAATGGCTGTGGATTTAACCACTAGCACGTCAGAGGTATAAGCCAATACGTAACGGGCCACCAGCTATTGACCAAAAGGGACGTCGATGAGCGAACTCATCCTGACACCCTACTGAGCCTGTCAGTGACAATATCCGTACAGTCCGGTCCGTTCGTCTATGAGTATCGCATGGCGGGCCTAGGGGGTTGGTAAAAGTCAGACCCCCAAAGGCGGTACAAGTCGTGTCAGAGTGTAGCCCAGAACGCCCTGAGATACTACTGGAATACCTACCAGTAAATCTCCTGCCTCGGCCGAGGGCTTTGCGTAATGGCTCTCCTAGACACAGCGCGACCTCACCCCCAATACCGGGAGAGACGAACCCCTGCAGATCCGCTCACTGCCTCCATGTGGCTCGGGACTGTACCCAACTAAAACCTGTTTGCACGACTCCTTTGAGCCGTGGTAGGGTAGTAATCAAAGCACAGTGGGAACTCACACGAGACAAATGACGATCTCAGGTCGATGAACTAACCTGTACACATGTCACCAGGGAACTGCTATCTGACATCTGGTATAAGACCAACTAGCAGGTTCCCGGCGAATCCTGTCCGGTGTACTCATAACCCAATGAGCACCTGTATACATCTTAGGTGAACCAACTGACACCAGTGGCTTGTGAGACCTGCCACCGCCCCTCGTCGGGGTCTCGACTGTATACACTAGTCTACTAATGGAGTATCGATGCCCAGTCTCGAAACTCCCACGACTAGGGACATTTTAAGGATGTGTTTATAGACCCCAGCTCCCACGTATATGATCGCCATCATACTGCTGGTCGTCAAGCAAGAATCCTAGGGGCTCTATCAACGTGCAATAGCGACATGTCAGGTCACCTAAAGCAGTACACGATGATAAAGATAAACCAGATAGCATACTATCATCTCGAGTAAGATTGTCCCACCGGGATAGGTCCTCCCTCAATCATTGCAATCACGTGCCTGTGATCCAATAATTGACTCTGAGGGCACTATCTCCAACAATCTCCCACTTGCACTCAAGGCTAATTATTGCGATGTCGCGTACTCACAGCCCGTGTGATACTGAACACCCAACTCCTCTACTAGTCAGTCTCACAAAGCTCGTTTGCGAAACTATTGCGTTCGAGGAATAGCCTCAGTGAATGGATCCGCAGGGATGTTTCTTTCTATATCTCTCTATATCTCAAGTTCGCGGAGAAAGCCATCTTCCGAAATGAGCAATACCTGTCTTAGAATGTCTGGATGTCTGATGGGACCTAGCTCATAAATGAACTCCAAATCCAAACTTCTTAGACTGTATCGTCAACTGAACTTAATCAGTATCCTGCGCCATGTCTCCCTCAGTATTGCCTTGGACCACTTGTCCAAAATACAGTCCCTCATCAGAGGGAGAACTATAACTCTGACAACCTCCTTGTCGTCCATGTCACCTTGGAAGCCTGGAGTGATAACCGTCTCCTAAAGGAGGCAGCCGTTATCATATCCCTAGAACATTCACTTATGTTCTAAAACTGCTTCCGACTGTTCCTCCAGGATTGGATCAATATCAACTTATTGCATCTAGTGCAAGAACAACATCTGGTATGGTACTTGACATCTCATGATTGACTCAATTGCCTAAGCAAGTGATCTGTCAATCATGCGTATCCCTCTCCCCTTTAGTCTGTAAGACACCTTTAGAGAGGGTGACTCCATTACCTGCAGGTGTACTACCGTGCCAGGAGTCGTCCATTCTAAATACTCATAGAATGCTGTCAAGTTACCCAGATTGGGAAACCACCCAAATCTAGATCTAAAACCATAGATCTAGTAACCAGTATGTCTGATATAATGTCCAAGTCCCATGTGGAGAAAACACTGTGTGACGACCAAAGTATAACCGATCGTAGTATAGGAATATCACTTCCTACTACCTTCTCAACAGATCCATCCCCTATTCTGATGACGTCAAACCTATGACTGTCACATCAGAAACAGATGATCTAACTCCACTATATCTGCTTTAGTCTATAAATAGACATAAGCCTGCTGTCCACCAATGCTTCCGCTGCTCCCACTGGCTACGACAACCCTCTGGCAGAGTCATATAGACGTGCACTTCTAAAGCTAGTTTAGAACGACGCTATACTCATCCTCCCACCGGGTCTCGCAGCCTGGAACAACAGCAATGGCAAGTGTGGGTAAACAAGAACTTCCCTGTCACCGTCCTTGAGGCAACCGGAGTACCTCTCGGGTGCCTGAAGTTACCCACCTTATCTGCGGAGTGGCCAATGGAATGTCAAAACAGATTGAATCTTTAGGTTCCTTATTAAATCTTCAGTAATCGTTTGCGGTTCTGGAATCACTTCCAGTTCTACCATACTCCCACTATCTTTTTTTGAAAAATCCATTTTTAATAAAACTGTGGCGAGTTAAGAACAATATCACTATTGATCTTCCAGATGGTAGAAAATCGACCCTCGTCATAGCCTGGGTCAACCCACAAACAGCCATTACAGAAACGTGCCTTGAGTTGTCCAGTGTCTGGTTTTAATCATAAGCCGGACAACTCCCCGTACCTTAACATCGTTAAGATATGAACTGTTCTATATCCAATATAGAACCAGAGGCACTGATTTAAATGAACCAGATTCAAATCATGCAGCTATCTCCAGTGCATGTCAACTAAATGGAAGGAGGCCGATCAGCGTTACCCAACTTAGGAATGCTTCCAATTATGAGTAACCTGAAAGAGAAGCAAGTTCTCATTACTATCAACTGAATACCATACACAAGTATCTACATCTTCGATCACCTTGAAGAATCCCGATACTTGCTACACCTGGTTCTCTACTCTATTCAAATACCTATAACTCCTCAAAACTTAGACTCTGTTTTTCTACGAAACACATGTCTAAGAACTAGAGAAGTTAAAAGTAAACAGAATATAGTAGGAGGACCAACCCCTCTGTCCTGATGGACCCTGGATGACATACAATACTCTGTATAAGTCCCTTGAGTCTGATAACTCATTCACTGTGTGTCGTAGGTTAAAAACTGTAGTTATGGTTAAGAAGAATTACACCGCTGTTTAATGTTCCTTACCTAATCATCCACTGATATAGGTAAATGTCGTAGACATAATTTCAAAAAGGTACATCTCACTCTATATAAATAGACGTACAGATATATCAATTTGAAATTGGTGCATAATAGCGGATATTCAAAACCAAATATTTACCGACCGGCAAACAACCCAGGTGGCTTCCTCAAATATCACCAATTACAACGAATCCCGATATAAAGAGGATGGTCACCTAATTCCCAATAACTTACTCCCACTCAGCATCTGTAATACCATACAAATGTGAGAATCCAACCTGGTAAATACATACCCTGGAGCAAGCGTCTAATCGGGAAATCAGTTTTCTTTTAACAGTACACAGTTGAAACTGAAACAATGAAATGTTTCATGGGGAATCCTGGTATTCCTAGTAATGCCTCTACCATTATCCAGATTCACAACTATAACCGTATAATTCTTTGCCACCTGTCCAAATCCCTTTATATGTCTTTAGTCATTACCGTCTGCACACCACTTTAGGCCAATTGGTTTTCTTCCTTCCCTACCGTTCGGCACCAGCCTATGGTTTGGAAGAAGACTATCCAATAAGCATAAAGGGTGTACTGTCCTAATCCTAAGAGCACTCGCAATGCGAGAGAAGGTGAAGATAAAAGACACCTGAATGTACTTTATTCCTATTTCTCCTGAACTAGAATCCATCCCCGAACTGGAACAAGTTCCTTTCGAGTTCGTATATAACCATACGATGGAATATCCAATAAACTGTGGATCTTCGTAGTGATACGGAGTGTCCTGGAGAAATACAAAGGTGATTTAGGATTGGCGAAGAAATACTTGGTTTGGTCGTGAATATCAGTCGCAATTTACTTTGCCCTCCTACTAATCCCTTTCTTTGTCTGAACTTAATACCTTCTGTACACCGTTTAGGTTAACTGGTTTTCTTCATTCCCTACCGGTCGGCACCAGCCTATGGTTTGGAAGAAGACTATCCAATTTGCGTAATAGGTGTACTACTCCTAAGCCAAGGAGTACTCGCAACCTGAGAGAAGGTGAAAAGAAAAGACAACTGAATAGTCCTATCCATTTTCTCCAGAACCAGAAACCATCCTCGAAATCCTTCGAGTTCGTATCTAACCATACGATGGTTTTGTCCAATGGAAGTGGACGTTCGCAGTAATACGGGGTGTCCTGGAGAAAAGGGTAAAAGTAGGAGTGGCAATGAGGTCTGCAACTCTGACAATCCAAAAGCCAGTGTTAAGAAGGTTCGGTCAACTTGGTCACTGAGTCAAAGTCCAGGGTCGGGTCAATGGTCGCTGCCAAAGAGAGAGAGAAAAGAAACACTCAGCGTGCACTCTAACCTAGATCAGAATGGTTATCACTTTATCTAATCTGGAAACCTCCCACTGTACGTCAAATTCTCCTCCAAACCTGAAAGAAGAATTAGTCGGGATCACCCGAGGAGTAAACCAACTCATCAGTGGGACTCGGGATCCAACTCTCATCGCATGATAACGTGACGGAATCCACTTACGTCACCACACTCCAGAAGGTATGCGCATGCCTTGCAAGTTTCAGTTCTTTTGAAACTCCCGATGTGATTTTTACCCCTAGGACCCAAGTGACCTTGACACAGTCAACAAATCAAAGAGTCCTAGTCAAGTTCAACCCGTCATTATCCTGGATTGCATTGAACCCACCCATACAAGCCCTTGACACAGTCAACAAGGCCGCACGACTGTCCTAACCAATCCCATTAATATGCTACAAACAAACACTACTTAGCTACCGCACACTACGCCTTGACACAGTCAACAAACGCAGCACGAATACTAAGTAATACTTGTAAGAAATGACGGAGGGCTACGTGTAGTTTTTGGCGAAAAACCTTTAACGTAATGAACTTGATATTGTTGAAGGAACTGCATAGCCTTTTTAGAAAATATAGTGACGAAAACCTTTACTTAAGAGGTCACTCCCGGTGAAGGGATCTCGGCTCTTTCCCCGTAGAATGAGGTGCAGGATATTCCAACTGAATACCACGATGCAAAGCAAAAGTAATCGGCTATAGTGAAGTTAATGCCCTGACACAAACTTCTGTCCAAGGGGTCACTCCCGGTGAAGGGATCTCGGCCCTTGCCTCGTCGACTGAGGAGCAGGATATTCCAAATGAATACCATGATGCAAAACAAAAGTGAACGTCCTTGCAATAACAGCTTTTTGAAAAGTGTTCCAACAACATCAGAATAGGTTTGTTTATCTTGCATTGATCCGAATCAATGCAGTCCCATCAATTGATCACACCACAAAGAACGAAAATATACTGACGTACGTATATGCCATCCGCATTCGCCACTGGGTCCCGTCATCACTCGTTAGGTTAGCTTACTAACGACAGAGCGGGGACTGGACTAGCGCGGATGAAAAACATATACAACATCTACTAATATATATACCAATATATAGTATTTCGCTCAAGGCGTGAATAAAATGCAACATCACAGAAATGTACAGCATCACAGAACAATACAGATATCTGGAAGCCCCGGGTTTCACAGAGCCGCTGCTGAAACCCGACGTTCCCCTGGTCGTGTGGATAGCCTGTGCAATGAAATCCTAGACCCCTACGGGCGCGGCAAGTCACCCGCCAAAACCTGAAGCGAGGCAGCCCCCTTCAGCACCGTGAATGGACCACCCAGCACTTCACGGAATCCGGTAACTTGGGCACACCTCCTGGGTCAACCTGTACCCCCTACGAGTGCGGCGAATAGCCCGCCAATCCTGGACTGAAGCCCCCTCCGTCTCAATGCCCTGAGATGCGGGCCCATTGCCCTCCAGAACCCGGCTATCCGTGCACCCCACCGCGGGGAAACCCTAGTACAGAAAGTAAAATATACATACACCGGGTACATCGACCGCAACCAGGTCGTGCCCCAAAAGAATAATACAAACAGGCAGTGACGGCAGTCCACATGTCGGACGCTCGCCCCGCAATATCAAATGTACATAATACAACAAAACTGTACTAGCATTGCATCCAGGCTATCCCCCACGACCGATCCGCAACATCACAGCATAAACATTAAACATCAACGTGAAAGTCACGTTCGCAAATCCGTCTAACCGGGCTATAGCAGTTAGACCGGATTTACCGATCGAGTGACATTCACGGTCGCAGATATAATGTAAATACTGTGAAATAATGTGTTTAAAATTTTCGGATTGACCAAAAATTAACAAGTGGGCCCCCAATCAAAACTGTAGCACTCACAGAAAACCTGGGCCCACTTTTAATATCCCAAAACCCCTAAAATAAGCCCACAAGCCCACTGAAAGAAACTGGTGAAGTGAAGGCCCATTACTGCGGCGGAAGCGCGGCCAATGAGGGGCTAAGGCCGCGCTTCCGCGGTCGAATGGTATGCTCACTTTACCAAATTTTTGCAGTAGTCTTAGAACTCCCTGCACATCATTCTGAGACAACCTGAAAAATTTTTGGACTCAAAAAAAATTCGACAGAAACTAATGTGCTTGAAAAATACGGTTTTTGGAAATTTTGGTCGATCGGAAACGCAAACACATCAAACGAAGCTAGGTAAGGTTAATGGCGTGGCTCTGATACCATGTTGCGCCACGGCAGCGCCCCGGCCGTCTATCCGAGGCCAAATTGCGGAATCAAAATTTTTCCTTACTCGGAAACCGGCGCTACCGCGGACAATTACCCGGATCGAAACCATTAGCCTATACTAGCTAACTAGAGATGGGGTGAGAAGTATACCGAGTGATCCGAGTCCTTCGTTCTTCTCGTCATCGTCCCGATCTCCCGTGGAAAGTGTAGTCTCCATATCGTCGCCTCCTCGCCGGAAAGGGCACCACATCGCCTGCGTCTTTTACGGGCTCCCGCCTCAATACCGAGGCAACTCGGGTGCGAAGCTGGCGAATCGACGCGTCCAAGATTTGCTGTAGGAAGTGTAGTGTAGAATCGTAGTCTCTTTTTGGGGTATTGGAGTTGCCTTTAGATGGAGGGAAGAATGAAACTTTGGAGGCAAATGATGCTATCAATTTTTGCAAGAAAAATGAGATGAACAAATGATACAAAAATGAATCTCTCATTTTCTCTCTTCTCCCCAAGAAGTGGCCGGCCAAAACTACTTTTGGAATGGTGGAGAGAAATCAACATATATCATATGAGGGAGGTGAGTGTAGGAGAAGAGGGAGGTGACCACAACCCAAGACAAGAAAACATGCAACCATGCTTTTAATTAAACCCACCCATACCCTCATCTAATCACAATAAATGCAACATGGAGAAAAAGAAATGAAAGCTATCATAATAAATCTTTTAGCAATAAAACCCTCCACAAAGTGTTATTTGCAAAACTGCAAATAACCCCCTCCATCGGAAAAGTCCGGCCGGGAAAGAACAAAGGAAAACCGGCCGGAACGGAATGCAAACTGGCAACTCCAGAAAACTGGTCCCGTAATAAATTACAGGAAAAACCCCGACACTGTGCATACACACCCGCATCTGTATTCCGACAGGATACAAATGCAATGAGACAAAATCTACACTGTACTAAACTAGGACCGGCTTAAGCCAAAGCCGGCTAGTAAAAACCGTTCGATCCTGATTCGTGCAATACCGCACGTATCAGATCGAACCCTGCCATATAACTATACGGCTACTAGTACAAAACTGTCCGATCCTGATCCGTGCAATACCGCACGCATCTGATCGGACCCAGCCATATCTCCATACGGCCTCTACAGCGTTTCGCCCGAAAGCTGAGTAACTGAAAGTGTGGTGGACTTTAAAGACTCATCAATACAATGGCTGTGGATTTGACCACTAGCACGTCAGAGGTATAAGCCAATACGTAACGGGCCACCAGCTATTGACCAAAAGGGACGTCGATGAGCGGACTCATCCTGACACCCTACTGAGCCTGTCAGTGACAATATCCGTACAGTCCGGTCCGTTCGTCTATGAGTATCGCATGGCGGGCCTAGGGGGTTGGTAAAAGTCAGACCCCCAAAGACGGTACAAGTCGTGTCGGAGTGTAGCCCAGAACGCCCTGAGATACTACTGGAATACCTACCAGTAAATCTCCTGCCTCGGCCGAGGGCTTTGCGTAATGGCTCTCCTAGACACAGCGCGACCTCACCCCCAATACAGGGAGAGACGAACCCCTGCAGATCCGCTCACTGCCTCCATGTGGCTCGGGACTGTACCCAACTAAAACCTGTTTGCACGACTCCTTTGAGCCGTGGTAGGGTAGTAATCAAAGCACAGTGGGAACTCACACGAGACAAATGACGATCTCAGGTCGATGAACTAACCTGTACACATGTCACCAGGGAACTGCTATCTGACATCTGGTATAAGACCAACTAGCAGGTTCCCGGCGAGTCCTGTCCGGTGTACTCATAACCCAATGAGCACCTGTATACATCTTAGGTGAACCAACTGACACCAGTGGCTTGTGAGACCGGCCACCGCCCCTCGTCGGGGTCTCGACTGTATACACTAGTCTACTAATAGAGTATCGATGCCCAGTCTCGAAACTCCCACGACTAGGGACATTTTAAGGATGTGTTTATAGACCCCAGCTCCCACGTATATGATCGCCATCATACTGCTGGTCGTCAAGCAAGAATCCTAGGGGCTCTATCAACGTGCAATAGCGACATGTCAGGTCACCTAAAGCAGTACACGATGATAAAGATAAACCAGATAGCATACTATCATCTCGAGTAAGATTGTCCCACCGGGATAGGTCCTCCCTCAATCATTGCAATCACGTGCCTGTAATCCAATAATTGACTCTGAGGGCACTATCTCCAACAGCCAGTACATGAAAAGTCCTTTGCCAAGGCAGGAGTTTTACTGGTAGGTATTCCAATAGTATCTCAGGGTGTTCTGGGCTGATCTCCGACACGACTTGTACCGCTTTTAGGGGTCTAACTTTTACCAACCCCCTAGGCCCGCTATGCGATGCTCATAGACGATCGGACCGGACTGTACGGATATTGTCACTGACAGGCTCAGTAGGGTGTCAGGATGAGTTCGCTCATCGACGTCCCTTTTGGTCAGTATCTGGTAGCCCGTTACGTATTGGCTAATACCTCTGACGTGTTAGTGGTTAAATCCACAACCAAGGTGTTGACGAGTCTTTAGAGTCCCCCACAGACCAGTTTCTCAAGTTTCGGGCGAAACGATGTAGAGGTCGTATGGAGATATGGCAGGGTTCGATCAGATACGTACGGTATTGCACGGATCGTGATTGGACGGATTTTATTAGTGGGCTTTGGTTTAAGCCGGATCCTAGTATTAGACAGTGTAGTTTTGTCTCTTTGCATTTGTGTTCAGTGGGAATACAAATGCGGGCATGTATATGCAGTAGCGGGGTTTTCCTGTAATTTATTACGGGATCTGTTTTCTGAGTTTGCCAGTTTGCATTCCGTTCCGGCCGCTTTTCCTTTGTTCCTTCCCGGCCGCACTTTCCGATGGAGGGGGGTTATTTGCAAGTTTTCAAATAACATTTGTGGAGGGGGTTTCTTGCATTTGTGGCTTCATCATCATGAGATTCTTTTTTCATCTCATCCATTGCATTTATGAGATTGGATTTTGATAAGGTAGGATTTGAAATTGATATGATATTATTATCATCACCATTTGATGTGGTCACCTCTTTTCTTTTCCTACACTCACCTCCCTTCTTGGTTTTAGTATTTTTTCCCTCCACCATTTCACATTAGGGGCCGGCCATTTTTGAGAGAGGGAATGAGAGAGTTCATTTTCTTGTAGTGAGATTTATTCATCTCATTCTTCATGCTTGCAAATATGATACACCTTCCTCCTCTCCAAAGTCCATTGCTCATTTCCCTCCATCCAAAGGCAACATAAACCCCAAAGAGACAAAAGATTCTACACTAGCCTACAGCACTTCTTGGGCACGTCGACTCGCCAGCTTCGTGCCCGAGTTGCCTCGGTCCAGAGGTGGGAGCCCGTAAAATAACCCGGCGATGTGGTGCCTGTTTCGACGAGGAGGCGACGACCGGAGATTCCGCAAGGAGATCGGAGTGGAGACGAAGACCGAAGGACACAGATCGCTCGGTATAGCTTCTCTACTCTTATTCCTATTTGCTAGAGTTAGGTTAATGGCCCGATCCGGGTTGATAGTGCGCGGTGGTGCCGGTTTGCAAGTTTCGCAAAGTTTTTCGTTTCCGCATTTCTGGCGTCGGATTGACGGCCGGGGCACCGCCGTGCACTTACATTGTTATCAGAGCCACGCCATTAACCTAGCTACTAGCTTGCGCTAATGTGTTTACAAGTTCGATCGAACAAATTTCCGAAAACCCGATTTCCATTGCATATGTTTCTGTCAAAATTTTTTTGGGCTCGAAAAATTTTTCAGGTTGTTTCAGAATAACATGCAGGGAATTATAAGAATTCTGCAAAAATTTGGTGACATGAGGCCGCTGTTCCACCGCGGAACCACGGCCAAACCCATGCATTGGCCGCGGTTCCGCGGCCATAATAACTCCTTGCTGCACCAATTTTTTCCAGAGGGTCTTATACTGTGAAATGGGGGTTTTGGAACATTCTTTTTGGGCCCAGATTTTCTGTGAGTGCTACAGTAGTGCTTGGGGCCCACTTGGGTATATTTGATCGATCGAAAATTTTAAACATGTTAGTTCACAGTATTTACATTATATCTGCGACCGTGAATGTCATTTGATCGGTAAATCCTGTCTAACTGCTATATCTCTTTTAGATGGATTTGCGAACGTGACATTCACGTTGATGTTCTGTGTTGTGTTGTGATGTTGCGGATCGGTCGTGGGGGATAGCCTGGTTGCAGTGGTAGTACAGTTTTATCTTATATATACATTTGATATTGCGGGGCGAGCGTCCGACATGTGGACTGCCGTCACTGCCTGTTTGTATTGGTCTTTTGGGGCACGACCGGGTCGAGGTCGATGTACCCCTTGTATGTATATTTTACTTTCTGTATTAGGATTGCCCCGCGGAGGGGTGCACGGATAGCCGGGTTCTAGAGGGCAACGAGCCCGCATCTCATGGTATTGAGACGGAGGGGGCTTTATTCTAGAATTGGTGGGCTATTCGCCGCACTTGTAGGGGGTACAGGTTGACCCAGGAGGGGTGCCCAAGTTACTGGATTCCGTGAAGTGCTGGGTGGTCCATTCACGTTGCTGAACGGGGCTGCCTCGCTTCAGGTTTTGGCGGGTAACTTGCCGCGCCCGTAGGGGTCTAGGATTTTCATTGCACGGGCTATCCACACGACCAGGGGAACGTCGGGTTTCAGTAGCGGCTCTGTAAAACCCGGGGATCCCAGATATCTGTATTGTTCTATGATGCTGGTTACATTTCTGTGATGTTGCTTTTTATCACGCCTTGAGCGGATATTACATATTGATATATATACTAGTAGATGTTGTATATGTTTTGCATCCGCGCTAGTCCAGTCCCCGCTCTGTCGTTAGTTAAGTAACCTAATGGCTGATGATGGGACCCAGTGGCGAATGCGGATGGCATATACGTACATCATTATTTTTATTCTTTATTGGTGTGATCAATTGATGAGACTGCGTTGATTCGGATCAATGCAAGATAAACAAACCTATTCTGATGTTGTTGGAACACTTTTCAAAAAGCTGTTATTGAAAGGGCGTTCTCTTTTGTTTTGCACAGTGGTATTCAGTTGGAATATCCAGCTCCTCAGTCGACGAGGCAAGGGCCGAGATCCCTTCACCGGTAGTGACCCTTTGGACAGAAGTTTGCGTCAGGGCAATAACTTCACTATAGCCGATTACTTTTGCTTTGCATCGTGGTATTCAGTTGGAATATCCTGCACCTCATTCCACGGGGAAAGAGCCGAGATCCCTTCACCTGGAGTGACCTCTTTAGCAAAGGTTTTCGTCACTATACTTTTACAAAGCTATCAGTACCTTCAACGATATCAAGTTCATTACGTTAAAGGTTTTCGCCAGAAACCAGTCGTAGCCCTCCGTCGTTTTATATGAATAGTCAATAAGTATTCAAGCTGTGTATGTTGGCCAAAGTCAAGGCACAGTGATTGGTAGCTATTGGGTATTCGTATGCAGCATAGATAGATGCGTTGGTTTGGGACAGTCGTACTACTATTTTGGCCAAAGTCAAGGGTATGTACGGGTGGGTTCAAATTAACCTTGAGAATGACGGGTAGAACTTGACATGTGACTTATGATATGTTGGCCAAAGTCAAGGTCATAAGAGCATGGGGAAAAAATCCACATCGGGAGTTTCAAAAGAAACTGAAACTTGCCAGATATGCGCATACCTTCTGGAGTGTGATAACGTGAGCGGATTCCGTCACGTTATCATGCGGTGATAGTTGGATCCCGATTCCTACTGATGAGTTGGTTTACTCCTCGGGTGATCCCGACTAATTCTTCTTTCAGGTTTGGAGGAGAATTTGACGGTACAGTAGGAGGTTTCCAGATTAGATAAAGTGATAACCATTCTGATCTAGCTTAGAGTGCAAGCTGAGTGTTTCTTTTCTCTCTCTCTTTGGCAGTGACCATTGACCCGACCCTAGACTATGACTCAGAGACCAAAATTAACTGAACCTTCTTATAAGACTGGCTTTTGGATTGTCTGAGTTGCATACCACATTGCCACTCCTGCTTTTACCCTTTTCTCCATGACACCCCGTATTACTACGAACATCCACTTCCATTGGACAAAACCATCGTATGGTTATATACGAACTCGAAAGAATTTATTCGAGGATGGTTTCAGGTTCTGGAGAAAACGAAAAGGACTATTCAGTTGTCTTTTCCTTTTACCTTCTCTCAGGTTGCGAGTATTCCTTGGTTTAGGAAATAGTACACCTATTACATAAATTGGATACTCTTCTTCTTCCAAACCTTAGGCTGGTGCCAAGCGGTGGGGAATGAAGAAAACCAATTAGCCTAAACGGTGTACAGAAGGTATTAAGTAAAGACATATAAAGGGATTAGAAGGAGGGCAAAGTAAATTGCGACTGATATTCACGACCAAACCAAGTATTTCGTTACCACTCCCACTTCACCTTTGTATTTCTCCAGGACACTCCGTATCACTACGAAGATCTACAGTTTATTGGATACTCCATCGTATGGTTATATACGAACTCGAAAGGAACTTGTTCCAGTTCGGGGATGGATTCTGGTTCAGGAGAAATAGGAATATGGTTTATTCGGTTGTCTTTTATCTTTACCTTCTCTCGCATTGCTAGTGCTCCTAGGATTAGGACAGTACACCCATTATGCTTATTGGATAGTCTTCTTCCAAACCATAGGCTGGTGCCGAACGGTAGGGAAGGAAGAAAACCATTTGGCCTAAAGGGGTGTACAGAACGTAATGACTAAAGACATATGAAGGGATCTGGAGAGATGGAAAAGAAATATACGGTTATAGTTTTGAATCTAGATGATGGAAGAGGCATTATTAGGAATACCAGGATACCCCATCGAAACATTTCAATGTTTCAGTTTCACTGTGTACTGTTAATAGAAAACTGATTTCCCAATTAGACACTTGCTCCAGGGTATGTATTTACCAGGTATGATTCTCACATCTGTATGGTTTTACAGATGATGAGTGGGAGTAAGTTATTAGGAATTGGGTGATCATCCTCATTATATCGGAATTCGTTGTAATTGGTGATATTTGAGGAAATCGCCTGGGTTGTTTGCCGGACGGCAAATATTTGGTTTTGAATATCCGCGGTTATGAACCAATTTCAAATTGATATATCTGTACGTCTATTTTCATAAAGTGAGATATAACTTTTTGAAATTATTTCTATGACATTTACCTATATCAGTTGATGGTTAGGTAAGGAGCATTAAACAGCGGTGAAATTCTTCATAACCATAGTACAGTTTTCAACCTACGACGCACAGGGTTTGAGTTATTAGACTCAGGGGACTTATACAGAACATTGTATATTGTCCAGTGTCCATTAGGACAGTGGGGTTGGACCTCGTACTATATTTGTCTTACTTATGACTTCTCTAGTTTGAAAGGTGTTTCGTAGAAACACAAAGTCCAAGTTTTGAGAAGTTATAGGTATAAGAGTAAAGTAGAGAACCAGGTATTGCAAGTATCGGGATTCTTCAAGGTGATCGAAGATGTAGATACTTGTGTATGGTATTCAGTTGATAGTAATGATTAAGAGAACTTGCTTCTCTTTCAGGTTACTCATAATTGGAAGTAATCCTAAGTTGAGTAACGTTGATCGGCATCTCTCCATTTACTTGACATGCACTGGAGACAGCTGCATGATTTGAATCTGGTTCAATTAAATCAGTGCCTCTGTTTCTGTATTGGATATAGAACAGTTCATATCTTGACATTGTTAAGGTACGGGGAGTTGTCTGGCTTATGCTTAAAACCAGACTCTGGACAACTCAAGGCACGTTTCTGTAATGGTTGTTTGTGGGTTGACCCGGGCTATGACGAGGGTTGATTTTCTACCATCTGGAAGATCAATAGTGATATTGACTCGCCACAATTTTAAAAGAAATGGATTTTTTCATAAAACAGTAGTGGGAGTTTGGTAGAACTGGAAGTGATTCCAGAACCGCAGACGATTACTGAAAATTTGATAAGAACCTAATTCAATCTGATTTGACATTCCATTGGCCACTCCGCAGATGTGATGGGTAACCTCAGGCACCCGAGAGGTACTCCGGTAGCCTCAAGGACGGTGACAGGGAGGTTCTTATTTACCCAGACTTGCTATTGCTGTTGTTCCAGACTGTGAGACCCGGCAGGAGGATGAGTATAGCGTCGTTCTAAACTAGCTTTAGAAGTGTACGTCTATATGACTCTGCCAGAGGGTTGTCATAGTCAGTGGGAGCAGCGGAAGCATTGGTGGACAGGAGGCTTATGTCTATTTATAGACTAAAGCAGATATAGCGGAGATAGATCATCTATTTCTGATGTGACAGTCATAGGTTTGACTTCATCAGAATAAGGGATGGATCTGTTAAGAAGGTAGTAGGGTGTGATGTCCTGGTATTCGATGACATACACAGAGTAGGATGTCATATTCCTATACTACGATCGGTTATACTTTGGTCGTCACACAGTAGTTTCTCCATATGAGACTTGGATATTATATCAGACATTCTGGTTACTAGATCTATGGTTTTAGATCTAGATTTGGGTAGTTTCCCAATCTGGGTACTTAGACAGCATTCTATGAGTATTTAGAATGGATGACTCCTGGCATGGTAGTATACCTGCAGGTGATGGAGTCACCCTCTCTAAAGGTGTCTTACAGACTAAAGGGGAGAGGGATACGCATGATTGGCAGATCACTTGCTTAGGCAATTGAGTTGATCATGAGATGTCAAGTACCACGCCAGATGTTGTTCTTGCAGTAGATGCAATAAGTTGATATTGATCCAATCTTGGAGAAACATTAGGAAGCAGTTTTAGAACATAAGTGGATGTTCTAGGGATATGATAACGACGGCCTCCTTTAGGAGAAAGTTATCATTCCAGGCTTCCAAGGTGACCTGGATGGCAGAGTGGCTGTCAGAGTTATAGTTTTTCCCTCTGACGAGGGGCAGTATTTTGGACAGGTGGTCCTGATGGATACTGAGGGAAGGATGGCGCAGGATACTAATTATGTTCAGTTGAAGATACAGTCTTAGAAGTATGGATTTAGAGTTCATTTATGAGCTAGGTCCCATCAGACATTCTAAGACAGGTATTGCTCATTTTGGGAGATGGCTTTCTCCACGAACTTGAGATATAGAGAGACATAGAAAGAAACATCACAGCGGATCCACTCACTGAGGCTATTCCTCGAACGCAATAGTTTTGCAAACGAGCTTTGTGAGACTGACTAGTAGAGGAGTTGGGTGTTCGGTATCACGCGGGCTGTGAGTATGCGACATTGCAATAATTAGCCTTGAGTGCAAGTGGGAGATTGTTGGATATAGTGCCCTCAGAGTAAATTATTGGATCACAGACACGTGATTGCAATGATTGAGGAGGACCTATGCCGGTAGGACAGTCTTACTCAAGATAATAGTATGCTATCTGGTTTATCTTTATCTTTATCATCGTTTACTCAAGCCATAGTTATAGGCAGGGAGCCTAACGAGGATACTCGATACTGGAGATTGAGATGAGCACGGAAGATATCCAAGGGATATTGACCGGGGTTTGATTGGGCATGGCAGATATCCAGGGGATACTGATCGTAGCCAGGATATCGGGTGGTGATCATCCGTTGAGATGGTGTCGACGGTATCTGCATTTACGTGTCGATGCTGGGTACAAGAGATTTCGGATTTCGATGTCGATGCTGGACATCTATATATATATTTATATGATCATTATCATGAGGTACACAGTTAGATATTATTTATTGGATTCAACTAGGATTGATCCGGGGGACAGTACCTGCATATAAAAGGAATTACAACACGAACTATAGATTCATGATTTTGACTCATATGACATTGTGATATTATACTTGGGATTGCATGATAGTTAGTATTGCACATATGCATATCATATAGTATATTGGTACATATTATGATAGGACAATACTTATGACCTAGGTATCATCATGCATTTCGATTTCTACCTTTATATGTATTTTTATTCACTGAGTTGGCAACTCATCCCCGTTGTGCCACAGTTTCTTGCAGGTTTTACCGCTTGAATTATCAGCGGCTTAGGCACACATTCCTTTCGGTGATTGATTGGTAAGTGAGTTATTATTGTATCATACTCACTCTTGATTATTCATATATTCTTGTATCTAGTGGAAACTCCATCAACTTAGAAATGGTATATTATGGACTTAAAAGCGAGACATAGAGTTTATGTATGGTGATGTCGCACTCTTTAGAGTCAACTTCTGATATAGATTGTTTGGCTGTTCCATCTTTTGGACGTGAAAGCTAGCTCCTGTTGGGATGCTATTTTATTCTGGTAGTTGTATCGGGTTTTTATATAAAATTTTCAAAGGAGGTGCTGTCAGATTTTCAAAACGTCATATATGCTTTTCAAACATACTTAGTTAAATTTAAATGTTATTTAAACTGATTCCATCTGATGACTATTTTAAACTCACCTCCAATATTTTTCAAATAGGTTTAGATTCCGGGTTTTGGCTTACTTGAACCGGTCAATGTCTTTAGATGTCACGTGATTTAAGTGCCGGTCACATGCCACATTTGGGTCGTGACACGGCACCAACCTAAGGTTTGGAAGAAGACTATCTTATAAGCGCAATAGTTGTACCCTCCTAATCCTACGAGCCCTCGCAACTTGAGAGAAGGTAAAGGTCAAAGACAACTGAGTAATCCTGTAAGTCCACGTTACCCACCCTGGTGCTTACGGGGAGGCGGAATAGGTAAAAAAAACAATTTTTTTATCACTAAGTAACATGGACTATAGCATGAGGATTTTTGTCAAAACATTGCTAACAATCTACAAGAGATTCTATCTACTATGCTCAAGAGATTATACCTCACGAACCAAGTCCTTCGGGTCTTCTCTCCTCTTTCCTCCTCGTCCATGCAAGCTCCAAGGATCGATTCGGATCTTGATCACCTCCGCGGCCTCTAGAGTCGAAGACGATCCACCCGAAAGTTTGTGTTCCATGCTCCACCTCAAGCCGAGGTAACTAGGGCAACAAGTGTGCTATGCTTGATGTCCTAGGTGGTGTAGAAGAAGAAGATGGATTTGTTTCTCAATTTAGATCTTTATTTTCTCAACACATGAGAGCAAAGGAAAAATCTAGAGAGGAAGAAGAAGGAGGAACTATGGGAGCTTCTCACTTGAAGAGAGAGAATGAGAAGAGAATAATGAATCCATAAACATTATCATTACTAATCTCTTATCTCTTATCATGATAAAGTTGATGGCTACATTTATTTGACCATTATCACCACAAAATAAAACCAAAAAAAAAAAGAAGACTCTATATCTCACTGTCACGACCCGAAAGAGCACGTGACTGGCCCTTGAACCATATGAAGTCTATAGGTCCCCATCTGATCCAAGTAAGCCAAAAGCCCAGAAATCTAAAACCATTTAAAGAGTAAATAAGGAAAACTGGTTTTTAAGAAGTAAAGAAATCGTGTTTCAAAAATCTAAGTTTTTAAATAACTAAGCCGAATATGTATTTTTAAAATGTGTAACCTTTCCTGAAAATTTCGGCAGAGTTTCCTTTGTAAAAACTAGCCCCGAACGGGGTACAATAAGAATAATATATATGAAATGATAAAAGGCATCCCCAAGCGGGAGCTAGCTCTTCGTCAAACGACGGTCACAACCACGCAAGCAATAATAATATACAACGCCAAAGGGCGAGGATCAAAACCCAAAAAGAAACTCAAAACAGCCAGAAAACCGTAATACTACAAACGCGACTCTAAGGTCGAAATAATACAACACTGTTTTCTAAGTCTGAAACAATATACAAGTTTTGGTTGATGGAAATACTAGATACAATGAATAATACAGGAGCAATGGCGGTTCTGATACAAAGAACTCACCTACCAACGCAAGTCACCCATAAGGAAGCAGTGTGCCAGAAATGCCGCTATGGAATCTGTACGGAAAAAACCTGCAAAGACTGTGGCACAACGGGGGTGAGTTGCCAACTCGTGAATAGAAAAATATCTACAAGCAGAGATCGAATGTATGACCCAACCTAGATCAATACGATCAGATATAAATAAACCTCAACATGAATAAAGCTGAAGCATGCTGAACTGGCAATGAAATCTCTATACATGAGTGTAGTGCCAAGTGCTCGTGCTAGTGCCTCAGGTAATAGCATATCATGAATGTGAGGTATGATCAATGTAATCAAATCTGCATGTACGTGGATCCCGTCCACTCGTCACCCAATGACAATAACCATCATGCATGTAAATATCATCAGCATATGCATGGAAATATGAGGATATAAACTACCCATGTCCCTCGCGACACGTCAAAATCATGGAACCGGAATGCCCAGCATCGGCACTCGAAAACATCATGAAAACTGTGCCCAGCATCGGCACGTAAATCCTCATACATCGGGCTCCGTCAGTCCGGATCGGCCCACGGGCTCCGTCTGCGGTATCGGCCCTCGGCCCCGGCAGTACGTCCATATCCATCTATCGACTCTGGTCAGTATCCTCCGGATAACTGCCAGGTCCAACCAATCACCGGTAGGTACTCGCCACCCTGCCAGGCTCATCGTCTACTCCATGAAAAACATTTCTTGCCCCGGGGAACCATACCGGGTCCACCATGTACCCGCAATCGGCCTCATCCGCCTCCTCGAATCGGGTTTCACATGTCGCTCTCAGCACTGAGAAAACACATGGTGGACGCACTGAAATATCATATCAAGGGTAACCGGGTTTTAAAACAATTCCATATTCTCTTTTTAAAACACCCACGGTTCCCAAAACCAGAAATATCATGGAAATAACATATCTCAATGCGTATAATCAGAAAGCATGACGTATGCGACATGTGAAGAAATGTAAGCAACATACACCGAATGCAACAATACTACAGTGTAGTGACATGGCAATTATCGATGGTGAAGTGTGTGAGCCGGCAAACAAGTGTACGTGGAACATACGCATCATCGATAATTGTGCTGGTGTCCTAGCAGCATGACTGAAATGTATCAACAATATAAGCGATGCAATGCAACAGCATGAATATGCGGAATCGAGTAATCACGCAACAGTAAAGAACCTGCCTCAATAATTATATCATGCAACCTTGCCTTTTGAAATAAGACGAATCAGGGCTTTTGGTAAAATAAGGGCTACAGTGTTTTAAGAAAAGACGCGTCGTTCGAAAATATCCGTATAAACCCTTTTTGCTCTATCTTTAAAATATCCCCGATTCGTTAGTTTTGAAATAGGTATGACTCGGGTCTAGCCTAACGCCTACTAGGCGAACTACGAACCCAACAATCAAGCCAATCGAGAGGGGTATGAAAACCACCTAAATATGAGTCGATATCACACTATCTCGTCACATGACAGGCATCACTACCATCATATCACCTCTCCAATACGAACTCTGTCATGTCGCCAAATCTCGCGGCCTCAATCGAATCTCATCGACTCATCTCAATCCCACGTATCATCCTCAAAACTCGTATATAAACACATAGTCCCATACCCATGTGTAGATTTACACTCCATCATATGCGCACAGATATATGAAAGGATGTATGCAAGTATGTGTGTATGTGTGAGTGCACCCACTACTCTAGGGTTTCGCACTACTAAACTAATACATCCTTATCATCAATAATCCTAAACAACACATAATAAATATATGTGTGTATACGTATTCGTATACATCACCACGGACTGCGGGGGTGCTATTCTCCCCGTAGATATAAATCTACTCACCTTGCTTCTTATGTGTCGGTGCCGATGTCGCCATCTTCATCTTCTCTGCCTCACATCTCGTAGGGTACCTACAAGAATATCACAAACGCTAAAGCACATGAAAATCACATCGGAAACCAAAACGGCACACGCTACGCCTATAGGTAAAAACCTATAACCTCGCATGCAAACACGATCAATATCCACTTGTCGTTGACGTCCAAACGCCACCCGACAGCAACGAAACACCAAATACCAAAATCCATACTAACACAAGTCGTAAACCATGCACCAACATAGGAAAATCAACCCAGATTTCACCCTAGATGGAATCAGTCAAAACTAGACATACCCAGGGTCAAGAATATAGGAAATGGGGCCATGCACAAAAATCGAGGCAATTCCCTCCTGCTCTGGCCGCAATTTGCGGCCAGAAGGAATTAATTGGCGGCCTCAGTTTGGAGTTGGGGCTGGAGTTTGGTGTGGTGGTTCCATGGTGCCTGCACATCTCACTGTCAACTCAGTTTTATTTTTGGGGTCTCGGGGTAATAGCAGATTACACAAAACACTTCCAGATTTATAGTTTTCCCCGATATCGATTCCGTAATTCCGTATTCTGGTTTCAAGTTCAGGTTCGGGTCCAAATTAGCATCACACAAGGGATTCTAAGGTCACCACAATCCTCAATTCCATCTTTGATTTCAGTTTTACCCTAAACCCTATCTTGAATTCTCTAAAGTCCACAAAACGACACAATATCGATATGAAACTAGAATTGATGCACAAGGAATTTGAAATACTACAAGAGGGTGCAGAAATTACCTCCTTTGGCAACTCAAGAATTTTCTTGAGTTGCTCAAAGTTCTCCAAATCCAATCTTGCTTGGTTCAAAGTGTAGCTAGTGAGCTCGGGAACACTTTTTGTGAAGTGGGAATAAGGTTTTGGCTTTGTTTTCATGGTGGATCTAGGGTTTTTGTGAAGAGGGAGAGTGAGGGAGAGGGAGGAGCAGCAGCTCAAGAGAAGAGGGGAGAGAAAATGAGAAGGGAAAAAAATGATGGGGAGTGGTTCATAAAGTGAGGGTTGACTTGGTCTCTTTCTTTCTCATCATCAAGAAACCTTTTCTTTTCTTCACTAAACTCTTCTCACTTGAATAGTAGATCCAAAAGAACAACCATGGTAGAAATGCACAAGCAACACAAGTGTAACAAGTGTGGAAAATGATATGTGCACATTTTTGCACAAAAATGCCAAAAATCCAATTAGCGATTTTTAATCGCGATTAGCTCTATATTAGCATAAACTAATCTTAAAAACTTTAAAATGGCATAATTCCATGAAATACCCTATTTTTAGAATTTTCCATAATTTTTCCCCATTTATTTTTATTTAATTATACCCGAATATTAAAATATTCATTGAAATAATATTAAATTATAAAAATTCCCGAAAATAATATTTTATTATTTTGGAAACGTTACACTCACATGAAAGATCCTAGTCAACAATGGTCAAAATGTCAACAAGGTCAAGTATGGTCAAATGGTCAAAGCAATTAGCCATAAAATAATTATCATTAAAAAGATTAGTAAATAATGTCCCCGCCTCATATTGGTTTTGACCAAACCAACTGTCAAAACCCTAATGAGGCACCTCTTTCTTCTTCGCTCCTCACAACTGTGCATACACACCCGCATCCGCATTCCGTAGAATGCGAATGCACAGAAGACAAAACTAATCATCCATACAATACTAGGATCCGGCTTATACCAAAGCCCACTAGCATTGTCTGCCCGAACAGCATACGCGTACAAGTGCACGTATATGATCGTAGCCCTGCCGTAAAACCATAAGGCCTCTACACCTTTTGCCCAGTGCAGGGAAACTCTCTGTGTGGGACTCTAAAGACTCGACACTACGCTGGCAGTGGGTTTAACCACAGACCGCAAGCGGCACTAGCTGTACGTAACGGTCCCTAGGTTGATGTCGATAAGAAGGCAGATGAGGTAAACCCATCCGAACTCCTACCGAGCCTGAATGTGACAATCTCCATACAGTCCGGTCTGTTCGTCTGAGAGTATCGCATGGTGGGCCTAAAGGGGCGGTAAACGTCAGACCCCTAATAGCGGTACAAGTCGTGCCGGAGTGTAGTCCAGAACACCCTGAGAAACTACTGGAAACTGTTAGTTATATGTATACCCTAGAGGCCATTACTGTACATAGGATGTATATTGTAGTGGATGCTTGGACATATATAGGGATGACTTTCTTGCTCGATATGATAGTATGCTATCTGGTTACGCTTTACCTTGACGTGTACACTCATTGTCTCTCTGTTACATGTTGGTAAAGCCCTTAGGATGTGTACTTGACTACCTGGACTATGATGCGGATCATACTGGTGGGGACGTGGTAGTCCATAAGTACATCCTTCAAAGTCCCTAGTCGTGGGTGTATCGAGACGGGGTATCGATATACCAGAGTAGACTAGCGTATACTTTCTCGACCCATACAGATGGGCGATGGATAATCCCATATCCATTGGTGTTTGACATCAGAGATGATATACGGGTGCTCAGTGGTGACTGGGTACACTGGACGAACTCGCCGAGAACTTCCAGATGGTATTATACCTTACGTCAAATGGCAGTTCTCTGGTGACACTGGTACAGGTTAGTCTGTAGACCCGAGATCGTCATAGAGTCTTGTGTGATTCCCACTGTGCTTTGATTTCCATCATACCACCTCCAAGAAGGCGTGCAAAAAGGTGGCTTTTGGGTACAGTCCCGAATCACATGGAGGCAATGAGCGATAGGAGGGGTTTTGTCTCTCCCGGTATAGGGAGTTGATGTTGCGCAGTGTTCAATTGGCTATAACTGAAAGTCCTTGGCCAAGGCTGCTTTAGGGATTTACTGGTAAGTGTTACCAGTAGTTTCTCGACCCGTTATGAGCCTCATATCGACACGACTTATCGAGTTATTGGGGTCTGACGTTTACCACCCCTAGACAAGATATGCGACATATCAGACTAACGGACCGGACTGTACAGTAGTGTTACTGGTTGGATTCACAGGAATGTGAGCGGGCTTGCTCGTTGATCTTCTGATCGCTCAATACCCGGGTGGCAGTTACGTTTAGCAGACCGCTTGCGGCTTGTGGGTGTTTGATATGATCATCACCTACTGCCGGCGTATTGACGAGTCTTTAGAGTCCTACACAGGGGTTTCCTGGCTCAAGCGAAACGAAATAGGAGCGCATAGGAGATATGTGCGGGACCGAGAATAATACCAGTATGTGATACTACATTCTATTCTCGTGATTTGTGCTATTGATCGGTTATATGCGATATAGCCGGGTTATCGGATCAAGTGTTGATTCGATAAGTTGTTACTATTGATATTAGTCGGTTATATGCGATATGACTGGATCGTTAAATCAAGTGTTGATTTAATGATTTAATGTATAATTATATATTTGATATATTACTTTACATTAACTAGTATTAGTTCACTTAAGATTGATTTTCTCACTTGAATGTGCACATTGTTTATATGTGATATATGCAAGTGTACATGTTTGTATCATGCTTGATGTTACAAACAAGTTGTGTGTATAAGACTTGAACCATATTAAGGTTAGATTAGGGTTTACTATTTTCTTAAGCATATAACAAAAGAGTGTGACTTTGGTCAAAGTTATCAAGCTTCATGAAGCTTGATAAACATTGACAAAGTCAACTCTTTTGTCATATGTTTTTAGATATTAGTTAACTCAACCTTTAACCTAATGGTTTGGTTAAATCTCTACATGAGTTAAGCATGAGGGCTTAACTCAACCTTGGTGCCATCATTCATTTGGATAAGTTTCACTTTGGATATTATTCATATGATTCTTTCTTCTTCATCATCTTCATCAAGCTCAAAAAAGCTTGAGAGCTCCAATGGTGCCATGGTAAAAAGAGTGAGAAATCCAATTCTAAAGTGAACCCACTTCCTATTTCTTCATTCTCTACTACTTGCCATGTAGTATAGGGTGTTCTCTTTATAAAGTTTTTGACCAAGTGAAGGAATAGCTTGAGTTTGAGTCTCCCCGACGTAGATCATCTTCGGCCTCGAAGTCAATGACCTAGCCCGATCATTTCTCCGACGAAACCATTTCTAGAGTCTGGGATCCGATGATCACAGCGGAGGGACATCAATACGGAGCTAAAGAAGTGGTAGACCGGATCTACAAAGGTTGTAATCTCTTTCACTTAGTAGCAAAGTCGTTTCCTTGCTTGCTTTTCGCCTTAACTTCTAGTTAACGATCTATATTAGGGTTTCTCGGCACCGGAAAATTTTTGTTTGGCATGGTTGATGCCTTGTGGAACCTCCTTAGTGTGCCTAGGAACCCTACAGTGGTATCAGAGCCTATCTAGAGCTTTAGGCGATGTGTAGAAGAAGCTAGAAGTCCGATCGAACCCGATATTCCCCGATTTCACCCCTCTCTGTACAATTTTTGAAACAGTGGATTTTTGCTAATTAAAAATTCTCAGAAAATAGTGCAGGGAAATATAAGATTAACTGTAAAAAACGAGACACTGATTCACTTAAACGGCCACGGAACCGCGGCAATGACATGCCATTGGCGGCGGTTCCGCGGCTCAATTGATGAGTTAGGGTTTAAGTTTTGTACAGTTTTCCACGTATGTGATTCCTGATGTTTCTGTGCACTTTTAATTATACTCAACAGTTGAGTTTTCTGGGGTGTATTGGGGACTTATTGATTCGATCGGACGTTTTTAACCTCGTTTATGGTTTTCCGGATAATTTACAATATGTTAAAAAGTTCGACCGGATATGAATACCCACTTTTTCCCCTGTCGGGAAATTTCCAAGTGTTGGATTTTTCCGTAGTTTGAGAACGTTCTAAGTAGTGCAAGTAACGCGATGGTCTCTCTAGAAGACAACAAACCGTAACTCGATTATGTGACCGTCTTGAACTGCCCTTTGAACCTTCGGGTTTGGGGCAGTACGGCGTGCCACATGTGAGGCGTTGGCTTGACCCTTCTACGATTGGACCATTGGTACTGAGGCATGAACTGGATGTTTTTGAACATATTTCAAGAGTTGAGCTGTTTCGGGAAAACTTGGGTGTTTGAATGTTCGATCGGAAAGTTAACATTTTCTATTTATCTGGAATGTGATACAATATTTGGAATCCACAAGTAGGTATAAGATAACTGATTTGGATGTTGTAAATATAGCAGTTTAGTCTCACTTGATCGGTTGCCGCGGAATTTTGATGTGATCAAAAGTCCGTCGCAATCACGTAGTGTACGAGGATACTCGCCGGGTAAACTTAATAGACAGCCATGTCCCATAGCCCCGACCAAGTGACTGTAGGAGAACCCCGCCGCCGAAAGCATCCGTTTAGGTGCTCGCGGTAGCGGTGTTCCACCTTGGTGCACTTCGTCGACGGTATCGGGGTGCGGCCGTCTACTAAAGTTTGCAACGAGCATTCGATCAGTTTATCGGGAATCTTGTTGAATTGCCCGACTAGATATTGAAAAGTGTTTTCGATATAGAGACTAAAATGCGTGGTTTATAATTTTTAGGCATGTAATGTCTAAGGAATTCATTTGATTAGGCATGCGATGTCTAAAGAGTTTGCGGATTCCAACTGTTGTAGTTTTACACTTTCTTTTCTGCGACCGTTAGTGTAATATGTGATATCGTCGGTTTCATTGCTATATGTCAACGACAATTGGGATGCGCACATTTACTTACGTTGATGACATGTGATGTTATATGTTGCTCGATATGTTATATTGGATCGTCGTGTTTGAATAGCCGGGGGTTTTATGTGAGATGAGAGTTTTTATTTTCATTCATGTAAAAACTTGTATGTAATATTCTTTTATTGGGGCACTTCCAGGTAGCGGAAGATGTCACCCATTTATATTATTTACTTTTCCGCACTAGGATAGACCCAAGGAGGAGAGCACAAGTAACCGGGTTCTGGGGTCCAGTGAGAGACCAACTCGAGGAGTCGAGTCCGGGTCTCCTAACTCTAGAGTTGGTAGGGTTGCTTGCCGCTCTCGGGGTCTAGGGGTGTGGGTTTGGCTATTCATCGCAACCGTGGAATCCGTGTTTTATACTGGCTCGTATTGAAAACACGGACGTCCTAGTATATCCAATATTTCATATGATTCTTCTTCTGCGATATCTGTGATGTGATCATTTGATATTCTGTGATAAATACTGTATATAGTATATATGATATATTATATAGACGTTACTTATGTTTTGCACTCGCGCTAGCCCTGCCCCGCTCTGTCGTTAGTTACCTAACCTAACGATGCACGAGGGGACATCGAGGCGAATGCGGATGGCATAAGTGTACGTCGTATTTATCTATAATGTTTAGGTGATTTAAATGATGGGACTTCATTAATGTAATTAATGAAAGAAAATAAACCTAAAGATGTTGTGGAATCGAATTTTCAAAAACAGGTAGCTACAGTTCTTGCTTTGCATCGCGGTGTTCCTTGTACAACATCCTGCACCTTATTCGATAAGGAAAGGACCGAGATCCCTTCACTGGGAGTGACTCCTTTAGCAATAACTGGCAGATACTACAACCCTCGGTTTGTCTTTTGATTGCTTCTCTAGTTCTTGCTTTGCACAGTGATGTATATGATATATCCTGCACCTCATTCGACGAGGAAAGGGCCGACGATCCCTTCACCGGGAGTGACCCCTTTAGCAAAACTAGAAAAGACTCATAAACAATCCATTTTAAAATCATTTGATTCTACAACGATATCAAGTTCATTACGCAAAAGGTTTTCTTAAAATGTCGTAGCCCTCCGTCATTTCAGATAAGTACTGGTTAGTATTCAAGTTGCGTTTGTTGACCTCTGTCAAGGCGTAGTGTGCGGTAGCTGATTAGTGCTTATCTGTATAAGCATATGATGTGATTGATTTAGGGTAGTCGTGCGACCTTGTTGACCTATGTCAAGGGTCGTGCGGGTGGGTTTACTTCAATCAGGAAATGACGGGTTGAACTTGACTAGCAGCCTATGGTTTGTTGACCTCTGTCATGGTCATAGGACGCTAGGGGTAAAATATTATCGGGAATTTCAAGTGTTGAAATTTGCAATGAGATTGCATACCTTCTATAAGATAGTTGGATCCCGATACCCACTGCGAGTAATTGTTACTCCTGGGAGAGTTTTACACATTACAATTAGCCGATCAAGTAGGTGTCTAGAAAGGTGTCAACGGGGTTACGCCTCTGGGAAAACGAGGTTTACATTAATTAGGTTCGTGCGAAAGCACGGGGGATCTCCCTCAAAGTACCGACACTGGCCTGGCTGAAAGATTGGCGAACTTGTAGCGTGTAATTAATCTCGGCTAGTCTTTCCTTTTAGGGTCTGAAGGAAGATTTGATAAAAACAGTGGGAGCCATCCTGATTAGATAAAATAATAACCAATCTGATCTTGCAAGAGCGCACGCAGAGTGCTTTCTTCTCTCTCTCTCCAGGTAGCGACCATATCACGCCTTAATCAAGATAATAAAACGGATGTATTGACCGAACCTGCTTGTTATACTGAGCTGGGGAACGTTGGTCCCGCTCCAACTTATAATAGTTATAAGACAGAGCAGGAAATTGGGGATTACCAGAATTCCCGTGCCGCCCAAACGAAGAAAGTGCATATTGATGCATCATCTTCGGGTGTGTTCGTTACAAAGAACTGTTTCTTTGTATCCTCTACGTCCTGGGTATTTGATACCAGATCAGGATCCCGCATATGTAATTTGTTACATGGGGCTACAGAAAGGTAGAGAACTGAGAACGGGTGATATGTTTCTTGAGACAGAAAACGGTGCAAGTGTTGCAGCCAAGTCTGTTGGTCACTGTCACCCTGTATTACCAGAATACATTGATTCTGAACAAATGTTATTAGATACCGAACCTGATATACGAAATCATATCAGTCTCTTTATTAGTAAAGAAAGGATATAATTTTGTATTGTTGGATAATGTTTTGAACATTTCCTATATCAAGAGTTGATCGGTTCAGGCACGTTACCTAAAAGCATTGACGTTCTAAATCAAACCACAGTTCTTAGTATATAGAACACACACAAGAGGAATAGTTCAGAAAGGAACAAATCCTTCTTGAGGTATTGTAGACTAGGTCATATCAATGCGACCCGACTAGCTGAAGTTACATTTAGATGCATATTTAAATCTGTTTGAATTTACATCTTGTGGAACTTGCCAGTCACGTCACAGAGATATTATGACCATAGCTCTGTTTATTGGAAACAGAGAAAGAGATAGTAAACTCTTGGGATTGATACATGCTGATGTATGAAGGTCCCCTGTCTACACATGCCAAGACCGGTTCTTTGTACTTCATTACATTCTTTGATAATCTCTCAAGATTCAGACATATGTTCCTGTTGAAACAAAAGTCCGAACCTTTTGAGATATTCACAGAATATAAGTTAGAAGTAGAGAACCAAAATACGGGTATAAGTATTATTTCTTTTGATGTGATCAAGGAGGAGAATACTTGAGCACGGAAATCCTGGATTATTCTAAAGGAGAATGAGTTTCTCTCTCAGCATTACTCCTCCATATACACCATAGCACGATGGTATATCGGGGCGGAGCAATAACACCCTATGTGATATGGTGTGCTCTATGATGAGTACTACTGAGTTTCCTATTTCCTTTTAGGGAGTTATGCACTTATGAAGTTGCATACCAATTGAATAGGGTTCCAGTCGAATCAGTTGCCTACCATTTCATATAAGATATGGAAAGGGAAGAGACCATATCTTAAGTTTGTTAAGATTTGGGGTTGTCCGGCCTATGTCTAAAAGAAAAATCCGGAAAAGCTCGAGGCGAAGTCTGTTCTGTGGAAGTTTGTTGGATATCCCAAGAATTCGCAAGGGAATATCTTCTACCTAACCGAGAAACAAAAGATGTTTTGTTTCTCAGCATGCCACCTTTGTGAAAGGGAATTTCTTGAGAAGAAATTATTGGTAATGAGGTAGAACTGGAAACAGTTCCAGCTATACAAACTGCAGCTGATGATTTGGTAGAACCAAAGGATTCAATAGCAACCAACGAACCTCAGCCTCTCCGCCGATCTAGTAGGGTTCCTCACCCACCTGAGAGATACTTCGGTTTCTCTATGACAGTGGGAGCGAGGATTGCATCATGAGATGATGACCCAACTAGTTTCGAGCTATCCATCAAGAGTGGGACTCTGTAAGAATGGCTGGATGCTTATCGATCTGAGATGGAATCCTTATACACCAACAAAGTATGGAATTTGGTTGCTTTATCTAAAGGGTTAAATCCCCATCAGGAGCAAGTATATCTTGAGAAGATTACTTGGTGTACATGGAAAAGTTGAGACTTTCAAAGATAGACTTGTTGAAGGTTTGCATCATTGACCAGGTTTGGATTATGATGAAACCTTTTTTCTAAGTAGCTATGCTTAAGTCCATCCAGATCCTACTTGCTACGGCTACATACCATGACTACGATATCTGGCGGTTGTGTGTCTTGACTGCTTTTCTAAATGATGATTTTGAAGAAAGCTTCTATAAGTACACAGCCAGAGAGCTTCGTAGACAGTGGGAGCAGCGGAAACGTATGCAAGATGTTTTATGTGATAAAGCAGGCATCGCGGAGTTGGAACATCCGTTTTGATGAGTTAGCCAAAGAGTTTGACATCATCAAAATGGTAGATGAACCTTGTATATACAAAAAGGTAGTAGGGAGTATAGTGGTGATCCTCGTAGAGTACGTGGATGACATACTCTTGATAGGGAAGGAGTTTCCTATGCTACGCTCGGTCAATCTCCGCTTATCGCAAGGATTCTCCATATAGGATCAAAATGATACCTACTAAATCCTGGGTTTTGGATCTATGAGATAGATCTAATTGGATGTTAGGATACTCACTAGTTGAAATGAGCTAGTATCAATCGATCGTGGGGAGAATCACTGGAAAGGTTCCAGGGTGATAAGGACGACTGAATGTCAGTCGCAGGCATTGTCTTTACCCTCAGCTCAGGGACGGTATGTTGGAAGAGTTCCAAGCTAGATACCGTGGCATACTAGACGATAAAGGCTGGATACATCTCTACTTAAGATGCTACCAAAGAGGAAGTCTGGGTGTATATTAGTTCATGAGATGAACTTCGTTCCTCCCATTGTGTGACAATGGAGTTGTGGCTTATGCCTAGGAATGCCCGTCCCATCAGTGATCCAGACATATTCTTAGGCAGTATCACCTGATCGTGGAGATGGTTGATCTCCAGGGGATCGAGGTTAGGAGAGTAGACTCAGAGAACAACACGGCGGATCCACTCACAAAGGCCTTTTCTCAAAGAGAGACTTTTATGGGATGGTTGAGTATGAGATACTACAACCACTGCTATCAGATAGCCCTAGTGCAAGTGGGAGATTGTTAGTTATATGTATGCCCTAGAGGCCATTACTATACATAGGATGTATATTGTAGTGGATGCTTGGACATATATAGGGATGACTTTCTTGCTCGATATGTTAGTATGATATCTAGTTACTCTTTACCTTAACGTGTACACTGATTGTCTCTCTATTACATATTGGTAAAGCCCTTAGGATGTGTACTTGACTACCTGGACTATGATGCGGATCATACTAGTGGGGACGTGGTAGTCCATAAGTACATCCTTCAAAGTCCCTAGTCGTGGGTGTATCGAGACGGGGCATCGATATACCGGAGTAGACTAGCGTATACCTTCTCGACCCATACAGATGGGCGATGGATGATCCCATATCCATTGGTGTTTGACATCAGAGATGATATACGGGTGCTCAGTGGTGACTGGGTACACTGGACGGACTCGCCGAGAACTCCCAGATGGTATTATACCTTACGTCAGATGGCAGTTCTCTGGTGACACTGGTACAGGTTAGTCTGTAGACCCGAGATCATCATAGAGTCTTGTATGATTCCCACTTTGCTTTGATTTCCATCATACCACGTCCAAGAGGGCGTGCAAAAAGGTGGCTTTTGGGTACAGTCCCGAATCACATGGAGGCAATGAGCGATAGGAGGGGTTTCGTCTCTCCCGGTATAGGGAGTTGATGTTGCGCAGTGTTCGATTGGCTATAACAAGAAGTCCTTAGCCAAGGCTGCTTTAAGGATTTACTGGTAAGTGTTACCAGTAGTTTCTCGGCCCGTTATGAGCCTCATATCGACACGACTAATCGAGTTATTGGGGTCTGACGTTTACTACCCCTAGACAAGATATGCGACATATCAGACGAACAGACCGGACTGTACGGTAGTGTTACTGTAAGTGCACGGCGGCGCCCCGGCCGTCAATCCGACGCCGGAAATGCGGAAACGAAAAACTTTGCGAAACTTGCAAACCGGCACCACCGCGCACTATCAACCCGGATCGGGCCATTAACCAAACTCTAGCAAACAAGAATAAGAGTAGAGAAGCTATACCGAGCGATCTGTGTCCTTCGGTCTTCGTCTCCACTTCGATCTCCTCGCGGAATCTCCGGTCGTCGCCTCCTCGTCGAAACGGGCACCACATCGCCGGGTTCTTTTACGGGCTCCCACCTCTGGACCGAGGCAACTCGGGCACGAAGCTGGCGAGTCGACGTGCCCAAGAAGTGCTGTAGGCTAGTGTAGAATCTATTGTCTCTTTGGGGTTTATGTTGCCTTTTGATGGAGGGAAATGAGCAATGGACTTTGGAGAGGAGGAAGGTGTATCATATTTTCAAGCATGAAGAATGAGTTGAATAAATCTCACTACAAGAAAATGAACTCTCTCATTCCCTCTCTCAAAAATGGCCGGCCCCTAATGTGAAATGGTGGAGGGAAAAAATACCAAAACCAAGAAGGGAGGTGAGTGTAGGAAAAGAAAAGAGGTAACCACATCAAAAGGTGATGATAATAATATCATATCAATTTCAAATCCTACCTTATCAAAATCCAATCTCATAAATGCAATGGATGAGATGAAAAAATAATCTCATGACGATGAAGCCACAAATGCAAGAAACCCCCTCCACAAATGTTATTTGCAAAATTGCAAATAACCTCCCTCCATCGAAAAGTCCGGCCGGGAAGGAACAAAGGAAAAGCGGCCTGAACGGAATGCAAACTGGCAACCTCAGAAAACAGATCCCGTAATAAATTACAGGAAAACCCCGCTACTGCATATACATGCCCGTATTTGTATTCCCACTGAACACAAATGCAAAGAGACAAAACTATACTGTCTAATACTAGGATCCGGCTTAAACCAAAGCCCGCTAGTAAAATCCGTCCAATCACGATCCGTGCAATACCGCACGTATCTGATCGAACCCTGCCATATCTCCATACGGCCACTACATTGTTTCGCCCGAAACTTGAGAAACTCGTCTGTGGGGGACTCTAAAGACTCGTCAACACCTTGGTTGTGGATTTAACCCCTAGCACGTCAGAGGTATTAGCCAATACGTAACGGGCTACCAGGTACTGACCAAAAGAGACGTCGATGAGCGAACTCATCCTGACACCCTACTGAGCCTGTCAGTGACAATATCCGTGCAGTCCGGTCCGGTCGTCTATGAGCATCGCATGGCGGGCCTAGGGTGTTGGTAAAAGTCAGACCCCCAAAAGCGGTACAAGTCGTATCGGAGATCAGCCCAGAACACCCTGAGATACTACTGGAATACCTACCATCAAATCTCCTACCTTGGCCAAGGACTTTTCATGTACTGGCTCTCCTAGACACGGCGCGACCTCACCCCCAATACCGGGAGAGACGAACCCCTGCAGATCCAATCACTGCCTCCATGTGGCTCGGGACTGTACCCAACTAAAACATGTTTGCACGTCTCCTTTGAACGTGGTAGGGTAGTAATCAAAGCACAGTAGGAACTCACACGAGACAAATGACGATCTCAGGTCGATGAACTAACCTGTACACATATCACCAGGGAACTGCTATCTGACGTCAGGTATAATACCAACTAGTAGGCTCCCGGCGAGTCCTGTCCGGTGTACTCATAACCCAATGAGCACCTGTATATATCTTAGGTGAACCAACTGACACCAGTAGCTTGTGAGACCGGCCACCGCCCCTCGTCGGGGTCTCGACTGTATACACTAGTCTACTCTGGAGAATCGATGCCCTGTCTCGAAACTCCCACGACTAGGGACCTTTTAAGGATTTGCTTATGGACCCCAGCTCCCACGTATATGATCGCCCTCATACTGCTGGTAGTCAAGCAAGAATCCTAGGGGCTCTATCAACGTGCAATAGGGACCTGTAAGGTCACCTTAAGCAGTACACGATGATAAAGATAAACCAGATAGCATACTATCATCTTGAGTAAGACTGTCCTACCGACATAGGTCCTCCTCAATCATTGCAATCACGTGCCTGTGATCCAATAATTGACTTTGAGGGCACTATATCCAACAATCTCCCACTTGCACTCAAGGCTAATTATTGTGATGTCGCATACTCACAGCCCGCGTGATACCGAACACCCAACTCCTCTACTAGTTAGTCTCACAAAGCCCGTTTGCGAAACTATTGCGTTCGAGGAATAGCCTCAGTGAGTGGATCCGCTCAGATGTTTCTTTCTATGTCTCTCTCTATCTCAAGTTCGCGGAGAAAGCCATCCCCCGAAATGAGCAATACCTGTCTTAGAGTATGTCTGGATGTCTGATGGGACCTAGCTCATAAATGAACTCTAAATCCATACTTCTAAGACTGTATCTTCAACTGAACATAATTAGTATCCTGCGCCATCCTTCCCTCAGTATCCATCAGGACCACCTGTCCAAAATACTGCCCCTCGTCAGAGGGAAAAACTATAACTCTGACAGCCACTCTGCCATCCAGGTCACCTTGGAAGCCTGGAATGATAACTGTCTCCTAAAGGAGGCCGTCGTTATCATATCCCTAGAACATCCACTTATGTTCTAAAACTGCTTCATAATGTTTCTCCAAGATTGGATCAATATCAACTTATTGCATCTACTGCAAGAACAACATCTGGTGTGGTACTTGACATCTCATGATCAACTCAATTGCCTAAGCAAGTGATCTGCCAATCATGCGTATCCCTCTCCCCTTTAGTCTGTAAGACACCTTTAGAGAGGGTGACTCCATCACCTGCAGGTATACTACCATGCCAGGAGTCATCCATTCTAAATACTCATAGAATGCTGTCTAAGTACCCAGATTGGGAAACTACCCAAATCTAGATCTAAAACCATAGATCTAGTAACCAGAATGTCTGATATAATATCCAAGTCTCATATGGAGAAACTACTGTGTGACGACCAAAGTATAACCGATCGTAGTATAGGAATATGACATCCTACTATGTGTATGTCATCGAATACCAGGACATCACACCCTACTACCTTCTTAACAGATCCATCCCTTATTCTGATGAAGTCAAACCTATGACTGTCACATCAGAAATAGATGATCTATCTCCGCTATATCTGCTTTAGTCTATAAATAGACATAAGCCTCCTGTCTACCAATGCTTCCGCTGCTCCCACTGACCACAACAACCCTCTGGCAGAGTCATATAGACGTACACTTCTAAAGCTAGTTTAGAACGACGCTATACTCATCTTCCTGCCGGGTCTCACAGTCTGGAACAACAGCAATGGCATGTATGGGTAAACAAGAACTTCCCTGCCACCGTCCTTGAGCATACCGAAGTACCTCTCGGGTGCCTGAGGTTACCCACCATATCTGCAGAGTGGCCAATGGAATGTCAAACCAGATTGAATCTTTAGGTTCTTATCAAATCTTCAGTAATCGTTTGCAGTTCTGGAATCACTTCCAGTTCTACCATACTCCCACTACTGTTTTCTGAAAAAATTCATTTTTGTTAAAACTGTGGCGAGTTAAGAACAATATCACTATTGATCTTCCAGATGGTAGAAAGTCAACCCTCGTCATAGCCCGGGTTAACCCACAAACAGCCATTACAGAAACGTGCCTTGAGTTATCCGGAGTCTGGTTCTAAGCATAAGCCGGATAACTCCCCGTATCTTAACAATGTCAAGATATGAACTGTTCTATATTCAACAGAGGCACTGATTTAATTGAACCAGATTCAAATCATGCAGCTGTCACCAGTGCATGTCAACTAAATGGAAGGAGGCCGATCAGCGTTACTCAACTTAGGAATGCTTCCAATTATGAGTAACCTGAAAGAGAAGCAAGTTCTCATTACTATCAACTGAATACCATATACAAGTATCTACATCTTCGATCACCTTGAAGAATCCCGATACTTGCAATATCTGGTTTTCTACTTTATTCTTATACCAATAACTTCTCAAAACTCTGACCCTGTGTTTCTATGAAACACCTGTCTAAGAACTAGAGAAGTCATAAGTAAACAGAATATAGTACGAGGACCAACCCCTCTGTCCTAATAGACACTGGACAACATACAATACTCTGTATAAGTCCCTTAAGTCAAATGACTCATTCACTGTGTGTCGTAGGTTGAAAACTGTACTATGGTTATGAAGAATTACACCGCTGTTCAATGCTCCTTACCTAACCATCCACTGATATTGATAAATGTCATCGACATAATTTCAAAATGTAGATCTCACTCTATAAAAATAGACGTACAGATATATCAATTTGAAATTGGTGCATAACAACGGATATTCAAAACCAAATATTTGCCGTCCGGCAAACACCCCAGGTGACTTCCTCAAAACAACACCAATTACAACGAATCCCGATATAATGAGGATGATCACCTAATTCCCAATAACTTACTCCCACTCATCATCTGTAAAACCATACAGATGAGAAAATCAAACCTGGTAAATATATACCCTGGAGTAAGTGTCTAATTGGGAAATCAATTTTCTTTTAACAGTACACAGTGAAACTGAAACATTGAAATGTTTCGATGGGGTATCTGGGTATTCTTAGTAATGCCTCTTTCATTATCTGATTCACAACTATAACCGTATAATTCTTTGCCATCTCTCCAAATCCCTTTATATGTCTTTAGTCATTACCTTCTGTACACCCCTTTAGGCCAATTGGTTTTCTTCCTTCCCTACTGTTCGGCACCAGCCTATGGTTTGGAAGAAGACTATCCAATAAGAATAATGGGTGTACTGTCCTAATCCTAGGAGCACTCACAATGCGAGAGAAGGTGAAAATAAAAGACAACCGAATAAACCTTATTCCTATTTCTCCTGAACCAGGATCCATCCCCGAACTGGAAAAGTTCCTTTCGAGTTCGTATATAACCATACGATGGATTATCCAATAAACTTGGGATCTTCGTAGTGATACGGAGTGTCCTGGAGAAATACAAAAGTGATTTAGGATTGGCGAAGAAATACTTGGTTTGGTCGTGAATAGCAGTCACAATTTACTTTGCCCTCTTACTAATCCTTTTCTTTATCTTAACTTAATACCTTCTGTACACCGTTTAGGCTAATTGGTTTTCTTCATTCCCTACCGGTCGGCACCTGCCTATGGTTTGGAAGAAGACTGTCCAATTTGCGTAATGGGTGTACTATCTACTAATCTAAGGAGTACTCGCAACCTGAGAGAAGGTAAAAGGAAAAGACAACTGAATAATCCTATTCGTTTTCTCCAGAACCGGAAACCATCCTCGAATTCCTTCGAGTTCGTATATAACCATACGATGGTTTTGTCCAATGGAAGTGGACGTTCGTAGTAATACGGGGTGTCCTGGAGAAAAGGGTAAAAGTAGGAGTGGCAATGAGGTATGCAACTCTGACAATCCAAAAGCCAGTGTTAAGAAGGTTCGGTCAACTTGGTCACTGAGTCATAGTCTAGGGTCGGGTCAATGGTCGCTGCCAAAAAGAGAGAGAAAAGAAACACTCAGCGTGCACTCTAACCTAGATCAGAATGGTTATCACTTTATCTAATCTGGAAACCTCCCACTGTAACGTCAAATTCTCCTCCAAACCTGAAAGAAGAATTAGTCGGGATCACCCGAGAAGTAAACCAACTCATCAGTAGGAATCGGGATCCAACTATCATCGCATGATAACGTGACGGAATCCACTCACGTCACCACACTCCAGAAGGTATGCGCATGCCTGGGAAGTTTCAGTTTCTTTAGAAACTCCCGATGTATGTTTTTACCCCTAGGACCCAAGTGACCTTGACTGAGCTAACATATCAAAGGATCCTAGTCAAGTTCAACCCGTCATTATCTTGATTGCATTAAACCCACCCGCACGAGTCCTTGACTGAGCCAAAATGACCGTACGACTGTCCTAACCAATCACATATCCATAAGACAGAAAAGCATTACAGAGCTACCGCAAACTACGTCTCGGCTGAGCACGACATACGTAGCACGAATACTAAGCAATACCAATCTGAAATGACGGAGGGCTACGACTGGTTTTTGGCGAAAAATCTTTAACGTAATGAACTTGATATCGCTGAAGGAACCGGATAACTTTTAATAAAATTTATAGTGACGAAAACCTTTGCTAAAGAGGTCACTCCCGGTGAAGGGATCTCGGCCCTTTCCCCGTAGAATGAGGTGCAGGATATTCCAACTGAATACTACGATGCAAAGCAAAAGTAAACGGCTATAGTGAAGTTATTACCCTGACGCAAAACTTCTGTCCAAGGGGTCACTCACGGTGAAGGGATCTCGGCCCTTGCCTCGTCGACTAAGGTGCTGGATATTCATAACCGAATACCACTGTGCAAAACAAAAGAGAACGTCCTTGCAATAACAGCTTTTTTTGAAAAAAGTTCCAACAACATCAGAATAGGTTTGTTTAGCTTGCATTGATCCGATTCAATGCAGTCCCATCAATTGATCACACCAATAAAGAACGAAAATAATGACGTACGTATATGCCATCCGCATTCGCCACTGGGTCCCGTCATCACCCGTTAGGTTAGCTAACTAACGACAGAGCGGGGACTAGACTAGCACGGATGCAAAACATATACAACATCTACTAGTATATATATAATATATAATATTCGCTCAAGGCGTGATAAAATGCAACAACACAGAAATGTAATCAGCATCACAGAACAATACAGATATCTGGGATCCCCAGGTTTCACAGAGCCGCTACTGAAACCCGACGTTCCCCTGGTCATGTGGATAGCATGTGCAATGAAATCCTAGACCCCTACGGGCGCGGCAAGTTACCCGCCAAGACCTGAAGTGAGGCAGCCCCCTTCAGCAACGTGAATGGACCACCCAGCACTTCACGGAATCCAGTAACTTGGGCACCCCTCCTGGGTCAACCTATACCCCCTACGAGTGCGGCGAATAGCCCGCCAATTCTAGAGTGAAGCCCCCTCCGTCTCAATGCCATGAGAAGCGGGCCCGTTGCCCTCTAGAATCCAGTTATCCCTGCACCCCTCCGCGGGGTAATCCTAGTACAGAAAGTAAAATATACATACAGCGGGTACATCGACCTCGACCCGGTCATGCCCCAAAAGAATAATAAAAACAGGCAGTGACGGCAGTCCACATGTCGGACGCTCGCCCCGCAATATCAAATGTACATATAAAACAAAACTGTACTAACATCGCATCCATGCTATCCCCCACGACCGATCCGCAACATCACAGCACAACACAGAATATCAACGTGAATGTCACGTACGCAAATCCGTCTAAAAGGGCTATAGCAGATAGACTGGATTTACCGATCGAATGACATTCACGGTCGCAGATATAATGTAAATACTGTGAACTAGCATGTTTAAAATATCTAATCGAACAAATTTATCAAAGTGGGCCCTAAGCACTACTGTAGCACTCACAGAAAATCTGGGCCCAAAAAGAATATCCCAAAACCCCCATTTTCAACTCAAAAGCTCTCTGCAAAAATTTGGTCAAATGAACAGTCAAAAGCGCGGTGGAACCACGGCCCAAGCATGGGTTTGGCCGCGATTCCGCGGTGGTATGGTGAAATCATGTCACCAATTTTTCACAGAGTGCTTAGAATTCCCTGCACAGTATTCTGCAACAACCTGAAAAAATTTTGGAGCCAAAAAAATTTGGACAGAAACCCAATGCACAAGAAAATACGGTTTTTGGGGTTTTATTGTTCGATCGAGTTCTAAACACGTTAGAGCAAGCTAGGCGAAGTTAATAGTGTGGCTCTGATACCAATGTAAGTGCACGGCGGCGCCCCGGCCGTCGATCCGACACCGGAATGCGGAAACGAAAAACTTTGCAAACTAGCAAACCGGCACCACCGCGCACTTTTAACCTGGATCGGGCCATTAACCTAGCTACTAGCAAACTAAAAGAGGGGTAGAGAGTTATACCAAGCGATCCGTGTCCTTCGGTCTTCGTCTCCACTCTGATCTCCCGCGGAATCTCCGTCCGTCACCTCCTCGTCGGAAAGGGCACCACGTAGCCAAATACTTTTACGGGCTCCCACCTCTGGACCGAGGTAACTCGAGCGCGAAGTTGGCTAGCCGACACGTCCAAGAAGTGTTGTAGGCAAGTGTAGAAACCATGTCTCTTTGGGGTTTAGTGTAGTTGCTATGATGGAGGAATTGAGGAGGAGAATGAACTTTTTGAGAAAGAAATGGAACCCTCAATATTTCAAGGAATGAGATGAGAAAAATCACCACTCATATGAACCTCTCTCTCTCCTACATAATGTGGCCGGCCTCATATCCCTCATGGTGGAGGAAAGAATGAATTAATATCACAATAAGAAAAGGCTTGATAAAAAGAGAAGAAAAGGTATCAACCTCACATGAAAATGGTCACACCATTTCAAACACACATCCTTTCACCAACCATCATAATAAATGCAAAGGAATGGACTAGAAAAGAATCTCATGATTATTAAGGCACAAAAGCAAGAAACCCCTCCACAAATAAGTTATTTGCACTCTTGCAAATAACCCCCTCCAACGGAAAGTCCGGCCGCGAAAGAACAACGGAAAACCGGCCGGAACGGAATGCAAACTGGCAACTTCAGAAAACCGATCCCGTAATAAATTCCAGGAAAACCCCGCGTCTGCATATACATGCCCGTATTTGTATTCCCACTGAACACAAATGCAAAGAGACAAAACTACACTGTCTAATACTAGGATCCGGCTTAAGCCAAAGCCGGCTAGTAAAAACCGTCCGATCACGATCCGTACAATACCGCACGTATCTGATCGAACCCTGCCATATCTCCATACGGCCTCTACAGCGTTTCGCCCAAAACCTGAGTAACTGTGTGTGGTAGACTCTAAAGACTCGTCAATACTATGGTTGTGGATTTAACCACTAGCACGTCAGAGGTATTAGCCATACGTGACGGGCTACCAGCTATTGACCAAAAGGGACGTCGATGAGCGAACTCATCCTGACACCCTACTGAGCCTGTCAGTGACAATATCCGTACAGTCCGGTCCGTTCGTCTATGAGCATCGCATGGCGGGCCTAAGGGGTTGGTGAAAGTCAGACCCCCAATAGCGGTACAAGTCGTGTCGGAGTGTAGCCCAGAACACCCTGAGATACTACTGGAATACCTACCAGCAAATCTCCTGCCTTGGCCAAGGACTTTTCATGTACTGGCTCTCCTAGACACAGCGCGACCTCACCCCCAATACCGGGAGAGACGAACCCCTGCAGATCCGCTCACTGCCTCCATGTGGCTCGGGACTGTACCCAACTAAAACCTGTTTGCACGTCTCCTTTGAGCGTGGTAGGGTAATGAACTAACTTGTACACATGTCACCTGGGAACTGCTATCTGACGTCAGGTATAATACCAACTAGCAGGTTCCCGGCGAGTCCTGTCCGGTGTATTCATAACCCAATGAGCACCTGTATACATCTTAGGTGAACCAAATGACACTAGTGGCTTGTGAGACCGGCCACCGCCCCTCGTCGGGGTTTCGACTGTATACACTAGTCAACTCTGGAGAATCGATGCCCTGTCTCGAAACTCCCATGACTAGGGACCTTTTAAGGATGTGCTTATAGACTCCAGCTCTCACGTATATGATCGCCCTCATACTGCTGGTAGTCAAGCAAGAATCCTAGGGGATCTATCAACGTGTAATAGCGACTCGTAAGGTCACCTAAAGCAGTACACGATGATAAAGATAAACCAGATAGCATACTATCATCTTGAGTAAGACTGTCCTACCGGGATAAGTCCTCCCTCAATCATTGCAATCATATGCCTGTGATCCAATAATTGACTCTGAGGGCACTATCTCCAACATAACAATTATAAACTCCGCATTTTAGTCTCTTTATCGAAAACTCTTTTCAATATCAAGTCGGGCAATTCAACAAGATTCCCGAAAACCTGATCGAATGCTCGTCGCAAACTTTAGTAGACGGCCGCACCCCCGGATGCCGTCGACAAAGTGCACTAAGACGGAACACCGCCGCCGCGAGCACCCGAACGGATGCTTTTGGCGACAGGGTTCTCCTACAGTCACTTGATCGCGGCTATGGGGCGTGGCTATCTGTTAAGTTTATCCGGCGAGTATCCGCGTACGCTACGTGATTGCGGCGGATTTTTGATCACATCAAAATTCCGTGGCAACCGATCATCTGAGACTAAACAGCTAGATTTATAACATTCAAATTAGTTATCTCATAACTACATGTGGATTCCAAATATTGTATCACATTCCAGATAAATAGACAGTGTTAAACATTCCGATCGAATAATTAAACCCCAAGTTTTCCCCAATATATCTCAACACTTGAAATCAGTTTAAAAACATCCATCACATGCAACAGTACCAATGGTCCAGCCATAGAAGGGTCAAGCCAACGCCTCACATGTGGCACGCCGTACTGCCCCAAACTCTAAGATTTATAGGCAGTTCAAGACGGTCATATAATCGAGTTAAGGTTTGTTGTCTTCTAGAGGGTCCACCGCGTTACTTGCATGACTTTACGAAAGTTTCAAACACGAGAAAAAATCCAACTTTTGAAAATTTTCCGACAGGGGAAAAAGTGAGTTATTGATATCCGTTCGAACTTTTTGACAGTTTCTAAAAATTACCCGGACAAAACTAAAGGAAGTTAAATTATCCGATCGAATCAACGAGTCCCCAATACAACCCAAGAAAACTCAACACTTGAGTGTACTTAAAATAATTCCCAGAAAAAAAATGACAAGAAAGGACCTAAGAATAAATATATGAAGTTCCAGGGACTAATTCAAAATTTTGGCCGTGGAACCTCGGCCAAACCCTTGGTTTTCCGCGGTCATATAATTGAGTTAATGGACCGTACTTCACAGTAATTCTTAGTTTTTCCTGCTCTATTTTATGGGAATTTTTAATTCATAAAAAATCACATTTTTGAAAAATATCCAGAGAGGGGTTCAAATTAGGGTTTCGCTGTTCGATCGGACTTTAAACTTCGTCTAGACTTCGCCTAAAGCTCTAGCTTGTCTTTGATACCACTGTAGGGTTCCTAGGCACGCTCACAAGGGTCTACAAGGCATCAACCATGCCCGATTAAAATTTTAGCCGTGCCGAACAACCCAAAGCCGGATCTTTAAAGTAGAGTTTATGTGAAACTAAGCATGTTAAACATTTTAACACTAAGTGAAAGGGATTACAACCTTTGTACATCCGGTCCTTTACTTCTTAAGCTCCGTGTTGAGGTCCCTTTGCTGCGATCATCGTGTTCCGGACTCTCGAGAGGCTCCATGAAGAGAAAGATGTAGTCTTCCTTCCGATCTTCAATAACATAGATGATCTACATTGAAGTTTCATTAACACAAGCTAACACTTACTAAATGAAGTGAATACCCTCATCTAAAGGGCAAGGTTAGATGAGAATGATGAAGTAGGATTTTTGCTCTCATTTGTTTTCTTATTTTCACTCACATTCATCACAAAATCAAAAGCAAGAAAACTTTTCTATGAAAAGAGAAGGAAGAAGAAGAAGGAATAAATCATCATGCTTTTGTGATGATTATGTTAGTGTATATGCCCTAGAGGCCATTACTGTATCATACTAGTTTGTATATTACTTAATGGAAGCTTGGGATATTCACCTTGTATATACAATCTTGCTCAAAATAGTAGTATGCTACTTGGTTTGTTTCTACTTCAATGTGTACTTGTGTTTATTTCAGTATATCACTTATACGCATTAGTGGAGCCCTTAGGATCTTTGCTTGATTACCAGCGTTGTGATGGCAGTCACACTAGTGGGGGCTGGGTAATCTATAAGCACATCCTTATACAGGTCCCTAGTCGCAGGACTATCGAGACAGGGCATCGATACTCCGGAGTAGACTAGCGTATGCGCTTCTCATCCCAGTGTGGGAGATGGTCTGTCCCACAGCCATCAGTACGTCGTACTGGAGATAGTATACGGGTGCTCGTTGGGTTACGAGTACACTGGACAGGACTCGTCGGGAACTGACAGGTTGGTATTATACCTATCGTCAGTTATCAGTTCCCAGGTGACATGAGTACAGCTTAGTGCGCTGACTTGACACTGGCACTTCGCCTCAAGTGTGTTCCCACTGCACTTTGATCACTACCCTACCACGGCTCAAAGGAGTCGTGCAAACAGGTGGTGGTTGGGTGCAGTCCCGAAGCACTTGGAGGCAGTGACGGTTAGACAGGATTCGTCTCTCCCGGTATTGGGGGTTGACATCGCGCTGTGTCTAGGAGAGCCATTACACGAGTAGTCCCTGGCCAGGGCAAACGAGATATACTGGTAGGTTTCCAGTGTTATCTCAGGGTGTTTTGGGCTTCGCTCCGGCACGACTTGTACCGCTATTGGGGGACTGACGTTTACCACCCCCTAGGCCCGCCATGCGATGTATCAGACGAACAGACCGGACTGAACGGAGACTGTCACATTCAGACTCAGTAGGAGTTCAGATGGGGTTTCACCTCGTCAGCCTTCTTGTCGGCATCTACCTGGGGACCGTTACGCACAGCTAGTGCCGCTTGCGGTCTGTGGTTAAACCCACTGCCAGCGTAGTGTCGAGTCTTTAGAGTCCCACACAGAGGGTATTCGCCTCTGGGCAAAACAGAGTAGAGGTCGCATGGTTTTGCGACAGGGTTCGTTCTCATCCGCGCACTTGTGCACGTTTGGAGTCCGGACGGATTATACTGGCAGGCTCTGGTTTGAGCCAGATACCGGTATATGTTTTGGGGGTTGCTTTTATATCTCGGTATTCTTGTTCCTCGGAACGAGAATGCAGGTGTGTATGCACAGTTGCTTGAGGCGGAGGATGAGTTTTTCATTAGGGTTTCGGAACGGGTGCGTATGCACAGTTGACAGTTATCATTTTCCAAACCCTAATGGATTTATGGATTATCTATTTATAATAGTAATTAAATGAGAATTTTGTTATGGTTGATTTTGTTGACTAGTTGACCATGGTTGACTTGTTGACCATGGTTGAATCTTGACCACCATCATGCTTTAAAAAAGTCTTCCTTGATTTATGCTTACATGAAGCATGGTAGTGGTCATTCCAAATTACCATCAACTATTCTCATTTTCAATTATTATTATTAGATAATTCTTTTCTTTTGCATTATGGTTGCAAGAAACAAAAGAATAGCTCATTCTATCATTCTCATTCTCTCTCCTCTCTTCATCTTCTTCTTCCTCTAGCAAAGAGAAACCTTCTCATGAGTTGAGAATCCTTCTCTTTAAAAAGAAAAGCAAACCCTAGTCACTCTCTACTCACTCTAGGATCAAAGGATTAGCAAGCCGGAGATTCTAGTTCACTCCAAGTCCGAGAAAGAGCCCAAGGTCGAACCCTCGAGGTGGATCCATCTTCGACGGAAGAAGGCGACAAAAAAGAACCATCAACCTCTACAAGTTTTCAAGAAGAAGGAGTTCAAGTTTAGGTATAACTTTCATCCGAGTAGCTAACTCCTTTTAGCGTATTTGCTAGTTTAGTTTAGACACGATCCCGACCTTGTTTAGTCCATGTTGCCTCTTGCGATAAAAATTTGTTTTTTTATACCGTTTCCGCCTCCCCGTAAGCACCAGGGGTCGCAATATGGACTTACAGTGGTATCAGAGCCTAACTAAACTTAAACTAGCTTGGTAGTGAAGTGTAACGAAGTTCGGAACCGGAAAAATCCAAAAACCAAACTTTTACAAAAACTGAGTTTCTGTTGAAATTTTTTTGGCTCAAAATAAAAAACTTTACACTTGTAAATTCGGCTCAGGGTTTTTTGTGAACACTCAAGAAAAACGATGCAGTAATTCCTCCAAGCCGCCGCCCATCCGCCGCGTGATCCCAGTATCCACCGCGGAAGCGCCGCGTGTTGTAGTCCTCTGTGCATCGTTTTTCGTGCAGTGTGTGTCTGTGTTGGTTTTGGGATTTTTGATATATATTATATGTGTCCAGATTTTGCAGAAAAGAAATTTCCTTTTGGGGTCCTATAATTCCGTATTTTTCCGAACTTCACTACATTTTGACTATGATGGTTATATCTGTGATGTTTGCATGTATTGAACGTCGGCTAATCGCTATAAGACGATTAGTCGGGGTTATACATGATCTGTAATGTGCTGGAATGTGTATATGAATGTGTTGGACTGTCGCGGGTGAATAGCCGGGGTGGATGTGAGATGAGCTTTCGTTTTTCTTTCATTCATTGTAAATGTAAATTGATGTAATAATTATTATTTGTTTGGCCGCACAACCGGGTCGGGGTTGTAGCCGTCATTGTATAATTCTTTTTACTGTTTTTGCTCCTAGGATAGACCCATGGAGGGGTGCACAAACTACCGAGGACTTGGCGGGTAGTTTGCCGCACCCGTAGGGGTCTTGGGTGGGGTATTTGGCTATTCACCGCGACCGTGTTATCCGCTTTTCGTTCCAGGCTCGAAAGGATTGCGGATTGCTAGTATATCCAATATATTCATCTGTGATCTGTAATGTCTATCATTGCTTTCTATTTAGGCGTTGCTTATGTTTTACAGCCGCGCTAGCCCAGCCCCCGCTCTGTCGTTAGTTAAGTAACCTAACGGGTAATGACGGGGCCCCGTGGCGAATGCGAATGGCATAAGCGTACGTCATATTTTGGTTGTTTTCTGCAATGGTAGGATTAAATGATGGGACGCATTAAAAGAACTAATGCAAGAATATCACGCATTAAAAGAACTAATGCAAGATAATAAACCAAGTTTAAGTCGATGGAACACTTTCGAAAAACCACTCGGTTCTTTTCAAAACTAACTTTTAAATGCGGAGCTTGAGCCACTCCTTCTAAAAGCTATCTCATTCCATCGATTATATCAAGTTCACTACGTTCACGGTTTTGCCAAAACCATTCGTAGCCCTCCGTCGTTTCGTATGAATATTCAATAGTATTCAAGCTGTGTTTGTTGACCTTCGTCAAGGCATAGTGATTGGTAGCTATTGGGTGTTCATATGTAGCATAGATAGATGCGTTGGTTTGGGACACTCGCATTACCTTGTTGACCTTCGTCAAGGGTATATACGGGTGGATTCAAATTAACCTGGATAATGACGGGCAGAACTTGACATGTGACTTATGATTTGTTGACCTTCGTCAAGGTCATAAGAGCATGGGGCAAAAATCCACATCGGGAGTTTCATAAGTACTGAAACTTGCTAGATTTGCATACCATTTGGAGTGTGGTGATTCTGGTAGGATTCCTTCAGTTTCGTCACGCGATGATATTTGGATCCCGATCCTACTGTGAGTATATGCTACTCCTCGGGAAATTTCTCACTTAACGATCAATGCTATAAACCTAGTAGGTGCCTAGAAAGGTGTTAGCGGGGTTACGCCCCCAGGGAAAAGAGGTTATTTAATTAAGGAACTTCGCGAAAGCGTTGGAAAACCTCCCTCGAAGTACCGACACTGGCCTGGCTGAACGGTTAAGCAAGTATTGTACGGTGGGATTGATCCTGACTAATTCTTCCTTTATGGTTTGAGGAGGGATTCGAGAAACAGTGGGAGCCATCCTATTTAGACAAACTAAAAACCACTCTAAACTTGCAAGAGCATCATGCTGAGTGTTTCTTCTTCTCTCTCCTAATTGCAGCGACCAATCAACATGACTGGACTTAAGTTACTCCTAGATAAAAACAAACTGACAGGGCCAAACTACAAAGATTGGCTCAGGAATGTCAAGATAGCAATCACTTATGACAAGCTGGGGTATCTTCTTACCACCAAAGCTCCCCCTGTCCCTGGTCCAACTTCCAGTGTCGCGGATAAGGAAATCCGCAAGACTTGGGAGATTGATAGCGCGAAGGCCAAGTGCCTCCTGCTTGCCTCGATGGACAACGAACATCAGAGGAGGCATGAGAATATGGACATGGAGTCCATATTGCTCCATACAAAAGAACTGTATGGAGAGCAATCACGTATCGCAAGATACGAAGCGTCGAAAAAGTTGTTTTCGACAAGAATGGTCGTCGGATCATCAGTAGCCGAGCACGTGCTAAAGATGATCGGCTACATTGAGGAGCTCGCTGACCTAGGGATCACATTGGAGAGTGAGCTATATACGGATATAGTTCTCCAGTCCCTTCCTTCCACTTACGCCCAGTTTATACTGAACTTCAACCTACAAGAAAAAGAGGTTGAACTATCAGAGCTCCTCAACATGCTGAGGAGCGCAGAGGGCACCTTACAGAAAAGTAGGGATACATCCACTTTGTTTGTAGGAGGATCATCTTCTTCTAGGTCCAAGGCGAAAGCCAAGGGAAAGAAGAAGAAGGCCCCCGCCAAACCAAGGGGCGGTGTTAGTAAAGTGGATACGAAGGGAAAAGGTAAAGCAACAAAGATAGCGGGGAAGCTTGTGGATAAGGAAGAATGCTTCTTTTGTCATAAGAAAGGACACTGGAAGAATGATTGCAGGGCCTGGAAGGCCAGAACACAGGAATTGAAGCAGGTTGCAGCTTCAGCTTCAGGTGTGTATGTTATTGAAAACTGTCTTTCAATAAACTCTACTTCCTGGGTATTGGATACCGGATCAGGATCTCATATCTGTAATTCTTTGCAGGCGTTGAGAAACCGTAGGGATTTGAAGGCAGGTGACATGACCCTCAGAGTTGCGAACGGAGCTAGCATGGATGCTAAAGCCGTGGGGGACTATCACCTGGGAATGTCAGATGGACATGTTTTGGTTTTGCGTAATTGCTTTTTTGTACCCAACGCAACTTGTAATATCATTTCTGTATCTTTAGTTTCTAAAGAAGGTTATGAATTTGCGTTTGTAAGTAATGTTGTAAACATTCACCTTAATCAAGATTTGATTGGGTCAGGTACATTGAGTAATGGTATATACGTGTTAAACCAACCACAGATTTTCAACGTCCAGAATACACACAAAAGAAAGTCTCCGGAAATGAATCAGACTTTCTTATGGCATTGTAGATTGGGTCACATCAATGAGAGAAGGTTGACTAAGTTACATACAGAAGGGTATTTGAATGCGTTCGAATATCAGTCGTATGCCACTTGTCAATCCTGTCTCAAAGGAAAGATGACAAAGACTCCGTTTACTGGACATGGAGTAAGAGCGAGCGAGCTCTTAGGACTCGTACACAGTGACGTGTGCGGTCCAATGTCTACACATGCCCGAAGCGGACATTCTTACTTCATTACTTTTACGGATGACTTCTCAAGGTACGGTTATGTCTTCTTAATGAAACATAAGTCCGAGGCCTTTGGAAAATTCCAGGAGTATAAGAGTGAAGTGGAGAAACAGACCAGCAAAAGTATTAAGATTCTAAGATCGGATCGAGGTGGAGAATACTTAAGTGCCGAATTCCTGAATTACTTAAAAGAGAATGGTATTCTCTCTCAGCTTACTCCTCCATACACTCCACAACATAACGGCGTATCGGAGAGACGGAACCGAACCCTATTAGATATGGTTCGGTCCATGATGAGTAACACTGAGTTACCGCGATCATTCTGGGGATATGCACTAGAAGCAGCTGCGTATCTCTTGAACAAGGCTCCCACCAAGACTGTGCCTACCACCCCATATGAGATGTGGACTGGGAAGAAACCCTGTCTTAAGTATCTTAAGGTAAGGGGATGTCCAGCTTTTGTAAAAAAGCAGCATGCGGACAAACTTGAGGCACGTTCAGTACAGTGTAAGTTTGTGGGATACCCAAGGAACTCCAGGGGGTATCTTTTCTATTCCGCTGAGGAGCAAAAGGTCTTTGTTTCTCAGCATGCCCGCTTCTTGGAAACTGAGTTTTTAGAAACCCAGATAAGTGGGAACACAATAGAACTGGAAGAGGTTCCAGAACCACAGACTGTTACTGAAAGCTTAGTAGAACCAGAGGGTTCAACAGAACAGGACATTCCTACGCCGCTCCGCAGGAGTAGTAGGCAGTCTCATCCGCCCGAGAGATACTGCGGTTTTCTCATAGACGGGGATAGAGAGGATTGCATCATAGATTATGATGAGCCTACTAGCTTCCAGCAGGCCGTTCAGAGCGTTGACTCAGTGAAATGGCTGGATGCAATGCGGACCGAAATGGAGTCCATGTACACCAACAAGGTATGGACGTTGGACATTGCTCCAGACGGGGTAAAACCCGTAGGATGCAAGTGGATCTTCAAAAGGAAGATTGGTGTAGATGGACAGGTTGAGACCTATAAAGCTAGGCTGGTAGCAAAAGGTTTTCGTCAAAGACCTGGCTTGGACTACGACGAAACCTTTTCTCCAGTAGCCATGCTGAAATCCATTCGGATCCTTCTTGCCATTGCTGCCTTCCACGATTATGAGATCTGGCAAATGGACGTAAAGACAGCTTTTCTAAATGGAAATTTAGAGGAATGTGTCTATATGGACCAGCCAGAGGGTTTCATTCAGAGTGGGAGCAGCGGAAAGGTGTGCAAGTTGCTTAAGTCCATCTATGGACTAAAGCAGGCATCGCGGAGTTGGAACATCTGCTTTGATGAGACAGTCAAAGAATTTGGCTTTATCAAAAATCCAGATGAACCATGCATCTATAGTAGATTTGTAGCGAGAACTGTAGTATTCCTCGTTTTATACGTGGATGACATTCTCTTGATAGGAAATGACATTCCTATGCTACAATCTGTCAAGGGATTCTTGTCACAAAGGTTCTCCATGAAAGACCTGGGTGATGCCTCATACATCCTGGGGATCCGGATCCATCGTGATAGATCCAAGAGGATATTGGGACTTTCTCAGTCCAGGTACATCGACACCATAGTGAAAAGATTCAGTATGGAAGATTCCAAGCGCGGTAACCTACCGGCTTGTCACGGGATCACCCTCTCTAAAGAGATGTCTCCCAAGACTGATTTGGAGAGGGATCGCATGTCTATTATACCCTACGCTTCTGCGGTAGGCTCTATAATGTATGCGATGTTGTGTACCAGACCGGATGTAGCTTATGCACTGAGTGTGGTAAGCCGGTATCTGTCTAACCCTGGGAGAAACACTGGATAGCAGTAAAGAACATTCTCAAGTACCTGAGAAGGACTAAGGAGATGTTCTTGGTGTATGGCGGAAAAGACCTCCAGATCGAGGCCTTTGCTGACTCCAGCTTCCAGAGTGACAAGGATGATTCCAAGTCCATGTCGGGTTTTGTCTTCACCCTCAATGGAGGGGCGGTGTGTTGGAAGAGTTCCAAACAGGAAACCGTTGCAGACTCGACGATGGAAGCGGAATACATCGCTGCATCTGATGCCGCAAAAGAAGCTGTCTGGATGAGGAAGTTCTTGAAAGAACTTCAGGTGGTTCCGTCCATTGTTGACCCAATACCTCTGTATTGCGACAACAACGGGGCTATAGCTTTAGCGAAGGAACCCAGGTCCCATCAGAGATCCAGGCACATCTTGAGGCGGTATCACCTGATCAGAGAGATCGTGGATCGCAAGGAGATCGAGGTTCGGAGGGTTGCTTCAGAAGAGAACACTGCAGATCCATTCACCAAGGTCCTACCCCAGACTCAGTTTGAGCGGCTGATCGAGATGATAGGTCTTCGATACGCCAGTACATGGCCTTAGTGCAAGTGGGAGATTGTTAGTGTATATGCCCTAGAGGCCATTACTGTATCATACTAGTTTGTATATTACTTAATGGAAGCTTGGGATATTCACCTTGTATATACAATCTTGCTCAAAATAGTAGTATGCTACTTGGTTTGTTTCTACTTCAATGTGTACTTGTGTTTATTTCAGTATATCACTTATACGCATTAGTGGAGCCCTTAGGATCTTTGCTTGATTACCAGCGTTGTGATGGCAGTCACACTAGTGGGGGCTGAGTAATCTATAAGCACATCCTTATACAGGTCCCTAGTCGCAGGACTATCGAGACAGGGCATCGATACTCCGGAGTAGACTAGCGTATGCGCTTCTTATCCCAGTGTGGGAGATGGTCTGTCCCACAGCCATCAGTACGTCGTACTGGAGATAGTATACGGGTGCTCGTTGGGTTACGAGTACACTGGACAGGACTCGTCGGGAACTGACAGGTTGGTATTATACCTATCGTCAGTTATCAGTTCCCAGGTGACATGAGTACAGCTTAGTCCGCTGACTTGACACTGGCACTTCGCCTCAAGTGTGTTCCCACTGCACTTTGATCACTACCCTACCACGGCTCAAAGGAGTCGTGCAAACAGGTGGTGGTTAGGTGCAGTCCCGAAGCACTTGGAGGCAGTGACGGTTAGACAGGATTCGTCTCTCCCGGTATTGGGGGTTGACATCGCGCTGTGTCTAGGAGAGCCATTACACGAGTAGTCCCTGGCCAGGGCAAACGAGATATACTGGTAGGTTTCCAGTGTTATCTCAGGGTGTTTTGGGCTTCGCTCCGGCACGACTTGTACCGCTATTGGGGGACTGACGTTTACCACCCCCTAGGCCCGCCATGCGATGTATCAGACGAACAGACCGGACTGTACGGAGACTGTCACATTCAGACTCAGTAGGAGTTCAGATGGGGTTTCACCTCGTCAGCCTTCTTGTCGGCATCTACCTGGGGACCGTTACGCACAGCTAGTGCCGCTTGCGGTCTGTGGTTAAACCCACTGCCAGCGTAGTGTCGAGTCTTTAGAGTCCCACACAGAGGGTATTCGCCTCTGGGCAAAACAGAGTAGAGGTCGCATGGTTTTGCGACAGGGTTCGTTCTCATCCGCGCACTTGTGCACGTTTGGAGTCCGGACGGATTATACTGGCAGGCTCTGGTTTGAGCCAGATACCGGTATATGTTTTGGGGGTTGCTTTTATATCTCGGTATTCTTGTTCCTCGGAACGAGAATGCAGGTGTGTATGCACAGTTGCTTGAGGCGGAGGATGAGTTTTTCATTAGGGTTTCGGAACGGGTGCGTATGCACAGTTGACAGTTATCATTTTCCAAACCCTAATGGATTTATGGATTATCTATTTATAATAGTAATTAAATGAGAATTTTGTTATGGTTGATTTTGTTGACTAGTTGACCATGGTTGACTTGTTGACCATGGTTGAATCTTGACCACCATCATGCTTTAAAAAAGTCTTCCTTGATTTATGCTTACATGAAGCATGGTAGTGGTCATTCCAAATTACCATCAACTATTCTCATTTTCAATTATTATTATTAGATAATTCTTTTCTTTTGCATTATGGTTGCAAGAAACAAAAGAATAGCTCATTCTATCATTCTCATTCTCTCTCCTCTCTTCATCTTCTTCTTCCTCTAGCAAAGAGAAACCTTCTCATGAGTTGAGAATCCTTCTCTTTAAAAAGAAAAGCAAACCCTAGTCACTCTCTACTCACTCTAGGATCAAAGGATTAGCAAGCCGGAGATTCTAGTTCACTCCAAGTCCGAGAAAGAGCCCAAGGTCGAACCCTCGAGGTGGATCCATCTTCGACGGAAGAAGGCGACGAAAAAGAACCATCAACCTCTACAAGTTTTCAAGAAGAAGGAGTTCAAGTTTAGGTATAACTTTCATCCGAGTAGCTAACTCCTTTTAGCGTATTTGCTAGTTTAGTTTAGACATGATCCCGACCTTGTTTAGTCCATGTTGCCTCTTGCGATAAAAATTTGTTTTTTATACCGTTTCCGCCTCCCCGTAAGCACCGGGGGTCGCAATATGGACTTACAGATTAATGAAAAGATAAATATGATGAATAATGCAACTATGGTCAACTAAACCCATGTAGAGAATTAACTAGGGCTAGGGTTTGGGTTGGGTTAAAAGTGAGTCACTTGAAAATATCAAGCATAATATCTTTTCCAAGACAAAAGAAAAGCTTCTAGAATCTACTAGAAGTCTTAACCCTAATCCAAACCCTAATCATTTTTAAACTCTACAAAACATGTTGCATTAATAACCATATCATGTTACAATATTATATATCACATATATAATATTTATCGTAACAAAATAAAATAATACAATTAACATATATCGCATATATATCAATGTATTACCCGAGTGAGAAAAAGAATCTTTTAGTGTGCTAATATTAGTTAATGTAATTTAATATATCATATATATTATTATACATTAAATTATCGAATCAACACTTGATCCGACAATACGGCTATATCGCATATAACCGACTAATATTTATCCGTACTGATTCATCGAATCAACACTTGATCCGATGACCCGGCTGATATCAAATATCGCGAGAATAGAATACGGTATCTCATATCGCATTATCCTCGGTCCCGCACATATCACATATGTGCTCCTACTCCGTTTTTCCTGAGCCAAGAAACCTTTGTGTAGGACTCTAAAGAATCATCAATACTCCGGCAGTCGGTGATGATCATATCAAACACCCACAAGCTGCAAGCGGTCAGCTAAACGTAACAGCCATCCAGGTATTGAGCGCTCAGAAGATCAACAAGCAAGCCTGTACATTATCCTGTGAATCCAATCAGTAACACTCCCGTACAGTCCGGTCTCGTCGTTTGATATGTTGCATATCTCGCCTAAGGGTGGTATACGTCAGACCGCGGTAGCTTGATAAGTCGTGTCGATATGAAGTCTATAACAGTTCGAGAAACTACTGATAACACTTACTAGTAAATCTCAGCAACCCTGGCCAGGGATTTCCGGTTATAGCCAATCGAACACAGCGCAACATCAACTCCCTATACCGGGAGAGACGAATCCCCTCCTATCACTCATTGCCTCCATGTGATTCGAGACTGTACCCAAAAGCCATCTTTTTGCACGCCCTCTGGGATGTGGTATGATGGAAATCAAAGCACAGTAGGAATCACACAAGACTCTATGACGATCTCGGGTCAACAGACTACTCTGTACTAGTGTCACCGGAGAACTGCCATCTGACGTGAGGTATAATACCATCTAGGAGTTCTCGGCGAGTCCGTCCAGTGTACCAAGTCTCTACTGAGCACCCGTACACCATCCTTGATGTCAAAAACCGATGGATATAGGATCATCCATCGCCCATCATATGGGTCAAGATGCGTATACGCTAGTCTACTCTGGTGCATCGATGCCCTGTCTCGATACACCCTCGACTAAGAACAGTTATAGGATGTACTTGTCGACTACCGTGGCCCCACTAGTCCCAGTAGTCGAGTACATATCCTAAGGGCTTTATCAACATGTAACATAGAGACAATCAAAGTACATGTTAAGATAAAGTACAACCAGATAGCATACTATCATGTCGAGCAAGAAAGTCCTGCCCATATATATCCAAGCATCCATTACAATATACATCGTATGTACAGTAATGGCCTCTAGGGCATACATATAACTAACATATATGCATATATGTTGATTGAGCATGAGTATCATTGCATACCATTACTTGTTGTGCCTTGACTTAGTAACTAGTGGACACTGCACCATTACTGACGGTTCATGTTGCACGAGTACTAAATTGTATGCTTCACCCACACCGTCGGTAATTTCCATGACACGCACAAGCTATACACATATGTGGTATTATATTCGTTATTGACATTGAGACGTTGATTCTTATTCTATTGCGCATATGAAATGTATCGTGCATACATAGCTATATATACACCTTTATATGATGTTGCATTTGATTTTGGAGAAATTGGGTACCGCATGATATTATTTAAAACTGGATTCATTTAAAAGAGTGGTTTTCCCTTGATATATTCATATTACTGTTTTATATTGCATATATCATATTTCATGGATTTACGCATTGAGATACGGATTTCATGTGATTTACGGATTTGAGAACCGTGGGGATATTTCAAGAAATTATGCATTGTTTTGAAAACTCGGTTTCTCTTGATATGATATTTCGATGCGTCCACCATGAGTTTTCTCGGTTCTGAGATTGTGTTAGAAACCCGATTCGAGATGATGGATGATCCGTTTGCTGGTTCATGGTGGACCCGGTATTGTACCCCAGGGCAAGAAAGGGATGTTGTGCAGTAGACGATGAGCCTGGCAGAGGGACTACTACCTCCCGGTGATTGGTTAGACCCGGCGGTTATCCGGAGGATATCGACCGGAGCCGTGAGATGGATATGGGCCGATCCGGACTGACGAAGCCCGTGGGCCGATCCGGACGGACGGAGCCCGAGTTATGTGGATTTACGTGTCGATGTTGAACACGGGTTTTCATGTTGTTTTGAGTGTCGATTTTGGGCACTCAGGTTCTATGAGATTTACAGATATGAGGGCCGATCAGAGTGACGGTGCCTGCGGTATTGGGATTTTGGGTGTCGTTGATGGACACCGGGTTTTTTCACGATGATGATATGTTTTATCCCATACTCAGTAGTTATTAGATATGCATTGTTTCATGTATTTACAGTACCTGATGGAGTACCTTGATCATGATTTTTGCATATCCATATTGCCATACTTATGCTATCAGATTGCATGTTACAGATTATCGTTGTTCGTGAATACGTGAGATTATTTGTATGATGTTACTTACTATTCACGAGTTGGAAACTCACCCCCGTTGTGCCACAGTGTTTTACAGGATTGACCCTTAGAGTGGTCGTGGGAAGGCTCCTTATTATTTCTATTTTGCGGATACCGCTACGGTTGATTGTGAGGTCGTTTGGTATAGGTGGGTTTGCGGTTATCCGACTTCATCTATTGTACATCTTATTGTATCTAGTATTCTCCATATACAATTTCTATATATTGACTTAGAGACGAGTTTGTGAGGATCGATATTGTATATTTTATTACTCTGGGTGTCGTGCTCGTGTGAACCGGCCTTTCTTATGCAGTTTTTCTCTTTATGCTGTTTTCACTTTTTATTGTCTATTTCTTCGCTACGGCGTCGTATATATGCTTGTGGTGGTTGTTTCTGCCTTTGAGCGTGATTTACTCCCGTTTGGGAATGCTTTATTTATATCCAATATTCGTATCCGTTTCGGGGCCAGTTTTTACAAAAGTGGTGCTGCCAAAATTTTTAAGAAAATATTCTTAAGTTTTAAGATTTTTACTTGAGATTGCCAAATATTTTTAACAATGTTTTTATCACTTACTACTTTTGATGGTTTAAATTTCTGGGTTTTCGGCTTACTTAAATTGTGTCGCACCTGTTGACGTCACATGGTTTAAGTGCCGGTCACATGCCTAATTTTGGATTGTGACAACATGCTTGTGGTTAAAGCTATTACCTGCATATTTTCTAGTCTAAAGAGTCTCATACAGAGGGTTTCTCTGGTTTAGGCAAATTGATGTAGAAGCCGTATGGTTTTACATGCAGGGTTTTGATCATATATGTGTACAGGCTACACGTATTTTATTCGGACAGATAATACTAGTGGGCTTAGAATTAACCCGCATTCTAGTATTATACTATTGGATTATTTTATCTCTTGGTATTCGTATTTTTTGTAGTACGAATACGGGTATATAATATGGTGAGGTATTCTAGTAATTTCACTAGAATACTTTTAGAAGAAGACACCTCATTTTATTTTAAATCTATTTATTTAAATAGATAATGAGGTGGAGCAATGGGGTATATTCAAGCATGGTTGAAGCATGGCTACTTGGTTTTATTTATTCATTTGTTCTAATTATTCAAGCATAGTTGCAATATTCTATGAAAATATTTCATGCTTGATATTTTCCAAGACTTAGCCATTCTTCACAAGCTAGTTTCATTATACACTTTGCTTTCTCTTTCCTCCTTTGCTCTCTTCTTCTTCCCATAGAAATAACTCTCTCATAAGTTGAGAATCCATGGTTTTGTGAGATAATACAATTCAATTAACACTGTATATCTTCGAAGCTATCTAGATTAGCAAACTAGATAATTTAGTTATCTCAGGTTTGAAATTATAGCTTGAACCATATACTCTCGGGTGAATCGTTTTCGATACGAGAAAGCTCGACCCCAACAGATAAGGAGCTCAAGGAGAGAAAAAGAAGACCCAAAGGACTTGGTTCATAAAGGTATAATCACTTCATAATAGATTAATACGTTTACAAGTTTTGTTATTTAAGGCTTACGGTAGATCTTAAGATTAGTCGGTGTTACAAGCTTTAAAAATAGTTTTATTTAAAATTCCGTCTCTCTACGCACCCAATAGAGGGTGCGACACCGACTTACAATATATAGAAAAAATACAAAAATAATATAAAAATAAATGAGAAGTTTTAGTAATTGATAATAATAATATGAATTGTAATTGTGATAGTTTTAAGAATAATAGTAGCAGTAGTAATAATAATTATAATAATAATTGAATATAACATTTTATTAATGAACATACCCGTGCAATGCACGGGCCTTAAAAACCAAGTATCTTAAAAAATATTATAAGGGTATTATAGGCACTACATACATAAATGCGTATGCAAACCAGGGTTTGGGCTTAAAATAATGTCAAAGTATATTTTTGTGGTTTTTCATAATTTTAGAATTTTATGAATTTAAAGTAAGTCGTCTCACTAAAACAAGGCTGGGAATCAATTTTCCCATAAATAAATAAAACACATACGTCTTTGGATACAAAGATCAACAAAGCACCAAAAGTTGTCATTGTCCACTCTAACGTGGAGTATTAACTCTACATGACGGGCGATCATAAAAAAAGGTAAATTGTTAAAAATATCATGTACTTTTTTCCGTAGTCAAAAACCCCGGTCTTGAAATGGTAGCCAAAACCTTTTAGAAATTGTTCCTGCAGTTTCTATTTAGTAGCCTGCTATATTTAACCAATTTCTACAAGCTATTTAGATATCGCAGAGAACGGTTTAGACATCACAGGCAACTGCTTAGGTATCACTGTCTATTGTTTAAATTTCGCAGGATACTAGATATATCAGGAAACTACTAAATATCAAATGTTAGGTGTATTTTGACTACTAAAAACTTTTTTAGGGGTTTTGAGTACAGTTTCGAGGCCAAGTGGTTTTTGCCAACCTAAAATTGTGCTGGGGTTTTTTTGACAATTCACCCTAAAAAATACAAAATTGATCATCGACCTTTTGGCCGGTATTAACATGAGCTTTCGTGGTTAATTAATAATTAGATTAATTAATTAGTCTCTGTCTCTCTCACACACATGTTCACATATTCATTGAATATCGCAACAAGAGCATCCAAAGTATGAAAAGGAGAGGTACCCACATGAATGGGGCCGAAGAGAGAGAAGGAGAGAACAAGACAAGAAAAGAGCCCCTCGTGCAAAGGGACGTTGTGATTGATAGATCCATCTGTGCATAGACTTCATGCATCCAATTAATTAACTTATTCCCCCAAAAATTCATATTCAATTTTACACGCTTTTAACAGTATCAGCATGTGGGTGTACGTGGATATTCATATTCCCCACTCGTGTACCGTATACACGTGTCTGCCAAACTTACAACAAAAAGATATAATTCCCCAAAATCTACCTAAAGACCTCAAAATTAGGCAAAACTATCATATCATTAATAAAGATGTATCTGAACTGAGGGTACTTGGTCGTCATCATAAGTAGAGTAGCCATGTCATTACAAAACATAAAATAGAAACGGTTTAAAAAATAACCCTAGCCATTGTCCTCTTCCTCTTATGGGAACAGTCCTATTCAACTTCGAATCCAGCCACCACGGTCGCGGCACTCTCACCGTCTCAATTCTTCCTGAGGCTGCCCTCTTCTTCATCTCGTTTCTATTTCCAAACGTTAATCTAAACCAACCATAGCTATCCTAGCCTCGCCATTCTCCCTTGTCGTCGTTGCCTTTCTCCGATACCTGCGGCCACCTCCTCGCCCGTCATTTTCTCTCGTTGCATAGGCCTTCAGCCACCTCGCGGCCGTTGCCTTAAAATTTATATCGCAGAAATATCTTACGGCAGGCACCTCGCGACCTCAAAGATCTCGGTCTCATTCATAATTGATTAATTAAATTTATTAAAATGACAAACATCATATGGCAGATTTCCCTAATTTAGAGATCATGGTTTGTTGCCGACCAGATAAACCTTTTGCCTCACAAAAAACATTTAGCTTTGAAAAAACCAACCAACACTATTTTGTTATTACACTTAATGTCATGCTGCCCACTACATCCCCGTCTTTACTTCTCCCGGATGGGTATGTAGGGGTTTTATTAAGTCATGCGAGAGGTACATTTTAACTTGACAAAGGTAATTTTGTACCGGAAGTGAGGCTTCAATTGGGTTCGGAGTGTAATTTTTAAATTTATTGGTATTCTAATGAACATTGGAAAAGTTTGATTGTGTTTATAACTTAATTTTGTCTTCTTTATTGGTCAAACATGTATAGGATCTTTTGCCCATAGCTCTCTCATGATCCTAAAAGTTCCAAATGTAAGATGTGATTGCTACATGATTATTAAATTTGTATGATTGGCAAATTAGAATGACGCGGAGAAGGTAGCAGTCAAAGATTTTGGCAAACTTGTTGAATACTTAATGGAGTAGGACGAGAAATAAGAATTGCAAGATGTGTTGGTCATGGCCACAGCCTGGGCCATCTGTTTTGCTTCAGACTGACAGATCACGTCTATATTCTTTTTTCCTTCTTGTATTCGGAGAAAGACAATTTTCCATTATAGAAATATAAATACGTACACCAATTGATTTAGGCGCCTGTTTGGGAATGGAGTCCTTTCTGATGACCGCAGTTTTATAAAATCATCTTACTTAACTCTAAAATCTTGTTCTACCATGTTCGGGATGGTTTTTGGAGTTCAAAAAACCAGGATTATCTATAAGTTGGAATAATCATAATTTACTATAGTCCAATCCAACCAAAGTTTTCTAAACTCCGAAATTTGTAAAGAAAACATTCATTATTTATAGTTTAGATAAATTCAAAAAAGATTTTGGAGCTTAGAAAACTATAAAACCAAATACCATAGTAAGTTAAAGTTTTAATTGGAATTTGGTGCTTGCATCTACGTCCAGTTAAAAATAAAATCCGCATATCCTAGGAATTTTCAAATCAGGCCTTAACTGTTAATATTTGATCTCTATCTACCCCATTAACTATGAAATTTGTCATACCTTCAATTACACACACACTAATTTTTTTGCAGGTGAAATGCACGTGGAAAATAAACAACTCTTTGTTTATTTGATAATTTTAACTTGTGGGCTCATGCACCCTATAGAAATGAATTATATACAAAATTTCGGTGAAACCAGAATAAAATATCTCATATCAGAAAATAGATAAATACAAATAGGAAAATGAAATTTTGGACGTTCTTTCTCTCTCTCTCTCTATTATTTGTTATGAAAAGATTTGTATTTTGTTGTTTAAAAAACAAAGTTGTATGACTTATCACGATTTTTAAAATTTGGATATGTTTATAAAATTAAAAAATATCCAAAATATTAGTTTTGACCAGAGAACAAATTGCAACTAAAAAAGCTACAATTGTTATTTTTTGGAAATGAAATAAATAACTGATTTATTTATTTCGATCTTGGCCTAATCTCAATATATCTAATCCTATATAATTCTATCTTTTACTTGCAAAATTTGACCATATGATTTGTTATATAATAGATAGTAACTACATAAATCAAATCATATACAAACTAATTTTTTTTAATAAACTAACTATTATTTTAAACTTTATCTTTAATCTTTAACCTATAAATATCCAAAATAAATATCCAAAAAAAAAAATTAATTGTATTTATAGGGCTGATGAAAGTTATAATTTCAATTAATTACTGACAATCAAATTAAATATTAAAATAATTAGATCAAATTATTAGCGCAGATTATAAATTTTGACCAAATTCCAATAAATCGAATCTTGTTTATTTTACTTTTGGCTTATTTACTGAAAACTCCCAACAGACTTGGGTCATTTTAACAAAACTTCCATTATTTTTAAAACTATTAAGAAATTACTATGAGTTAACGGTTAAAATTAATGGTGTTAGATTTCAAAGTAAAAGACCATTTTACTCTTATCATTAAACAAATAATTAAGTATTAATTATATTTATAATAATTTATATACGTATTTACTATTACTTAAATAAATTAATATTTTTTTAAGAGAGAGAGAGGAGGGGGCATCGGAGATGGGGCAGGGAGGTCGGGAGAGGGCTTGGAGATGGGGGCAGGGAGGTCGGGAGAGGGCTTGGAGATGGGGGCAGGGAGGTCGGGAGAGGGCTTGGAGACGGAGGGGAACGAGAGGGAAGGCAGGCTTGTGGCGGCGGCGGCGGTGATGATGATTGTGGCGGTGGTTGAGACGGTGCTGATGATGATGAGGGGGCTAGAGAGAATCGGGGGCAGATGAGGGAGGCAGGGGGCTGGAGTACGGGAGGGGGAGAGTGTCCATAGAGAAGATGATGGTGGTAGTGTTGAACAAGATGAGGAAGAAGAAGATGGTTGCAGTGGTGTGGATGATGATGTTGATGGCGGTGATGGCGGTGGAGGCAGGTTGAAGAAGAAGAGGAAGATAGTGATGGAGGTTTTGATGATGATGATGGTGGTGGTGATGGTTGTGGCAGCGAAGAAGAAGATGGTAATGGTAGAAGCCGATGGCGGCAGTGGTGGTTGCAGCGCAGGAGGGATGAGGAGGGTGGCAGAGGAGGAGATGATGATGATGATGATCAGAGGTAATTATGAAGAAAGAATAAGAAGATGATGATGATGATGATGATGGGAGTCGGTGGCGGGGGTGGTTGCGGCAGCAGCGCCGACGCCAAAACCATTGCCGGCGATGATAGCAAGGGGATAAAGAGGATGGTTTTTTTAAAATTTATTTATTTTATTTTTTTGAAATTAGGATTAAGGCAATTATTGTAATCGAAACTAGGCGATTATGATAATTGTAAGAGGACCTATATAGGTAAACAATCTTACTCGATATGATAGTAAGCTATCTACTTTGTCTTTATCAATGATGTGTATTCGTTTTACTGGTTATTATGTGTCGTTAATACATAATGATAAAACCCGTAGGATCTTTGCTTGACTACCAGAGTTATCATGGCGATCATACTAGTGAGAGCTGGGTATTCTATAAGCACAATTTTAAATGTCTCTAGTTGTGGGAGTATCGAGACTGGGCATCGATATTCCAGAGTAAAAAAATGTATAAGTTTCTAGACCATAACGAGGGGCGGTTGCAGGTCTCAAAGCCATTGGTGTGTTTTACCTAAGATTGTATACATATTCTCACTGGAGATGAGTATAGCAGACGGACTCGTTAAGAACTTCTAGATGGTGTTATACCTATGTTCTGTAGGAATGCCTAGCACGACAGCAAGGGTTCGGGAGGCATCGTCCATGCCATTCTCAAAATTTTGCCATCCTAAACAATCCTAACCCTAGAATCTTAACTAGAGATTTAAACAATACAAAGTATAAATACTTTACAACTAATTGAACTAGGAATACAACCTTTGTAGACCGGTCCTTCACTTCAATAGCTCCGTGTAGTAGTCCCTTCGCACCAAGTAGTGATCTTTCTGACTCTAAAGTGGCTCCACAAGATGAAAGGAATAAGCTTGCACGAATTCTTCGTAGCCGAAGATGATCTAAGTCGAGGAGACACCAACCCACGCTTCCTCTTCACTAATTAGGTGTAAAACCTTAGATTTGTGATTAGTGTTAATTAGGCGATATACGGGTTTTCTGTATAAAGTTTACGAATTCGGTTTCCTCACATTTTATAACATTTAATTAATAATTTATTATTATTTGTTATGGCTTGCACACACTTTTGCTTGTTAATGTGGGGTGTGTTAGTGTTAATCTAGTTAAGAGACCATGACAACTTAACCAAATCCTAGTCCTTACTTTAACCTTAAACCCTAGATATTTGTTTGTGAGAGTAGATATTTCATTTTTGTTTTGGATTGGAGAGGGGTGGCATGGTGACTCATGAGAGAGTCATGCTTGCTTTAATGATGAGTTAATGCATGGTGCACTCACCCTTATTCTCACCTCTCTCTCTCTTTAACCCTCACCCTCTCATTCTCTCTCACTCTATCTCTTTCTCATCATTTCCTTCATCTTCTCTAAGCCTCAACTGAACACTTCACCACCCCTTCACTAAACCTTGCTAAACTTCATCAAAACTCACAAAAATCACATCTTATGCCTTGTTTTGCCTTTTAGATGCCTTGGAGCTTGGAAAGCTAGAAACTTTGAGCTTTTGTGGTTAGGTAATGATCTTTATCTGTTAAATAGGTGTTTTAGTGTTTCGTAGATTATTCGTTTTAATTTCGAACACTTAAACTTAAGTTTCGTGCACATATCGTATTTTTAGTGTCGTATTGTGATATCTGTGATCTGCTGTGACCCAGTGTGTGTATTGGAAAATCTAGCAGTGTAGTGGTGTTGTACCTGAGACCCTAAGCCTTCACCTGAAGCAAAAAGCCCATATGCTCGGATTTGGCCGGCGACCTTCAGGAAAAGTCAGGCGACCTCGTCCATCTTTGGGAGTTAGGGTTTGGGATTTTCAGGGTAGCTGTCTGCAGTTGTTTTGGTGTGTTTGGTCCTGCTTGATTTTTAGGTTTTGTCTGTATACAAAATCTGGGATCACTTTGCTAGTTTCTTGTGTTACGAATACGTGTGTTACGTTATCTGACACGGTTCGTGATCTTGTGTAGCTTTGGCTCTTGAGTTGGTTTCGTAGTGTGGCTATGCACGTTAGCCACTAAACGAACACTTGAGAGTATATTTAGAGTTGGTGCGTCGGTCAAACGTAGTAGATACATGTTATTAGTCGATTGCTAATATACACTTGTTATATTGTTCTTTTATGATCTTAGGGACGCAGACGAGGACTTCGGACGCTGCGGAAAAGGGAAAGCAAGTGGTTGGCCTTACTTAGCCCAAGATCATCTATGAGTAGATTTAACATCTACAAGGGAATCGCCCACATGGCGTTATGCGTCTAGGCTAGATTTAATGATATGATTCTTGATATTAAGTATATGGACATTGATTGTGCATATGTACCCTCGTTGCATACCTCATTTTCCTATTTGCTTATGGACATAGTATTGATGAGACACAACACCATTATTGATGATTCAAGTTACACGAGCACTAATTGTATGCTACACACACTCCATCGATAATTGTGATGACACGCACAACCCATATACATACGAGATATAGTTTACACCTTTACACATGTGATATTGTATTGGTTAGCGATATTGAGACATTGATTCATATTCCTTCGTGCATATGACATATAGCATACCTGTATACCTACATACTTACACATATGCCTTACCATACCTACATGCTAGCTACCCTATACCTATATGGTATTGTACCATTAGAGATAGGTATATACACATTTGAGACACAGCTACATGTACACCTTGCATACATACTTACATATACACATACCTAGCTTGATATAGCTACGCACATACCTGGATGATATTACATCATTATTAATAGGTAGATACACATATTTTGCTATACTGACATGGTTACGCATATCTGGTTATTGCTACATGTTTACCATTATATGATGTTGGTTGGATTTTGGAGAAATTAGGGACCGCATGATATATTTAATAACTTGTTGTCATTAAATAGCGGTTTTTCCTTTATATGCTCATATTATTGTTTCATATTGCATATATTATATTTCATGGATTTCGCATTGAGATATGGTTTTCATATGATGTTTTCTGGATGTTTTACTCCTGCGTTTATATATCAGTGGTATGGGACGCTGATATATATATATATATATATATATATATATATCAGTAGTATGGGACGCTGTTATATATGTACATCTACCTAATATATCATCATAATGATCAATGTAAATATACTTATTCATTACTTGATGTTTTCTTGATTTGAGGACCGTGGTAGTTCATGAAATTATACATTGTTTGAAAAACCTGGTTTCTCTTGATATGATATTTCGATGCTTCCACCATGAGATTTCTCGGTTCTGAGTTTTGTATACCCCACGCGAGGAGTAGAGTTGGCCTTGTGCGGGTACATGGTGGGGTCGGAGGTACCCCGGAGTATCATGGGGATACTACCTTACCAGTGACATTACTTGGTTCCGGCGGTTATCATGGGGATACTGACCGGAGTCGTGGACGTATGGATACGTGGAATCCGAGTGTCGAAGCTGGGCACTCGGGTTTCTGATATAGCATATGATACGTGCATATCAGGGCCGATCCGGACTTACGGAGCCATATATATAAGGGGCCGATCCGGATTGACGGAGCCAGGAAGCCAATCAGGACTGACGGAGCCCTATATATATAGAGGAGTATTTATGTGTCGATGCTAGACACTAGTTTTCTTGATATTTTCGGGTGTCGATGTTAGACATTCAGGTTTCATGAGACTTAAATGATGTGTTTTATTCCGTACTCCGCATTTATTTGATATGCATTGTTTCATGTATTAGTAGTACCTGATAGAGTACCTTTCATGACCTTTGCATTACATATTGCCATTTCTTTCTATCAGCTTGCATGTGATAGACCATCGCAGTACGTGCATACTTGCGATTACTTGCATATGTTATTTACTATTCACGAGTTGGCAACTCACCCCCGTTATGCCACAGTGTTTTGCAGGTAGTCCCTCAGGGCAGTCGCGGCAGGGCTTTCATCTATCGTATCATCTTTTGCAGCAGATACCGCTATGGCTGACCCTGTGCGGTTTTTCTATAGGTGGGTTTTGCGGTTATCCGATATTGCTCATTGTATATTCGTTGTATCCAGTACTCTCCATCTATTACTTTCATGTATTGACTTAGAGACGAGTTTTGAGGACGATATTGTATATTATTTGTGACTTGGGGGTCTTTTATGCAGTTTCACTTTATATCGTCTTTTCTTCGCTACGGCGTCGTATTTTTGCTTGTGGTGGTTGTTTTCCGCCTTTGGGCGTGGATTTGCTTCCGTTGGGAATGCTTTACTTATATATTTATGTTGTACCTTTTTTGGGGGCTTGTTTTACGAAGGTGGTGCTGCCAAATTTTAAAGGAAGTAAATTTGGACTTTAAAGATTTTTACTTGAGATTTCAAAAGTTTAACAATGTTATTATCATTTACTACTTTTGATGGTTTAGATTTCTTGGTTTTTGGCTTACTTAAATTGCGTTACGCCTGGAGACGTTGCGTAGTTTAAGGTCCGTCATGTGCCAAATTTCGGGTCGTGACAAAGTTGGTATCAGAGTGCTAGGTTTTTACCTTTTGGAGTATAGGATGAACTTGGTATGATGGAGTAAGTAGCTTAAGAAGAGTGATGTAGCGGGTGTATGTCCGCGGCATACTTATGACACGGTACTCTGCCTAAAGCGACCTATGTACTAATTGCTTGAAATTCCTTTCATGATTTTACATATCCTTGTGATTCGATTTCCGTGTTCTTATCGAATCCTATTTCCATATATAGCCTTTTACCACCGATGACTATAAGGGTTCAGAGAGAAGCACCGAGAGCCGAAGTCAGAGTTGACTCGTTTGGGACGAGGACTGATAAGGACGGTGTGCTCGTTGCACAGGAGCAGTTTGATCCGCCTTCGATAGATCGTATCGCTCGGCTTGAGGCAGATATACAGGACTTGCACCAGATGATAAGGTCGTTGGTTGAGGCCAGTCGAGCGCAGCGACAGGAGGTTGCCACCCCTGTTACCCAGTTATTCCTTGCTATCAGCACACATCATTGTGTCACGTATACAACAGCACTGGACGCAGCCCTATTAGATGAGGATCATCTTTCCGAGACTTTGGGGGTTCCGAGACCGAGAAGGGCTCGTACAGGTGTATCAGCCCAGCGACAGAGGCTTAGTCACTGCGAAAGATTTCGTTTGCGTCGCGGGAGTAGCAGAGGCTTGGGACGAGGACAGTTGTTTAGCTCTTATCCCCAGGAGGGTCAGCAGCCATCGTATGGATATTTTCGATGCGGAGCCTTCAACACTTCGTCAGACATTGTTCTTTAGAACCGTGTCAGACTTTTGTTCAGAGAGGTCGTGGTCGCGGAGGGTTCGTTCAGAGGGGACAGTATGATAGAGGAGGAGTTCAGCTAGTTGCTGGTTGAGGGCAGCTACGAGCGTTTGCTTCTACTCATCGGGACGCACGGGCGTCTAATGCAGAGTTTTCTGGTATTCATTTTCGTATGTTTTCTTATTGCACTTGTTTGTTTATTTCGGGATCTATGCAATCGTTTGTTCTACACACTTCGTTCCGTGGTTGGGCCGAGATTTGTGTTTGCTAGATCAGCTGTTTGTTGTGTTTACTCCTGTTAGCGATTTTTTTGTTGTGCAACACGTGTTTCGGTCGTGTGCCAATTGGTTAGGAGATATGGATCGATCCGTCAATTTGATCCTTCTAGAGATCTTGGACTTTGACGTTCTCCTGGGCATGGAATGGTTAGCTACGTGCTATACGTCTGTTGACTTCTGCGTGAAAACAGTCGAGTTTTATTTTCCCGTCAAGTCAGTTCTTGTTGTGTAGGGGGACAGTGGTGCCGCCCTCACAGCTTGATTTCGGTCTTTTTCGCTAGTCGCCTTTTGAGGAGAAGATGTCTAGAATTCTTGGCTTTCATTAGTGATACCGGAGCCACAGTGGATTCGTTGGACCGGGTTTCTATTGTGCGAGATTTTCCGACATTGTTCCAGATGAGCCGGCGGAGTTTAAGGAGCTTAAGGATCAGCTGCAGAGTTGCTAGATAGGGGGGACTTGTACGTCCGGGTGTTTCGCTTTGGGGATCTTCTATTCTGTTCCTCAAGAAGAAGGTTGGCAGTTTGAGGTTTTGTATTGATTTTCGTCAATTGAACCGAGTTGCGGTTCGGATAGGTATCCTTTACTTCGCCTTGACGATTTCTTTGCTCAGCTCCAGGGTGCGGGACATTTTTTCTAAGTTTGTTTTGGGATCCGGTCATCATTGGTTGCAGGTTCGCAGTGATGACATTCTGAAGGCTTCTTTGTATGCGCTACGGGCTTTATGAGTTTTAGTGATGTCGTTGGACTCACCAGTGCCCTAGCAGCATTCATGGATGTGATGAACCAGATTCTTCAGGCCTCCTCGACCAGTTTGTTTTTCTGTTATTGATGACATTCATGTCTATTCCAAGAGTCGTGAGGAACATGAGCAGTACTTGAGGATTGCTTTGCAGACATTGGGAGAGTACCAGCTGTTTGCTAAATTCTCGGAGTGTTCCTTCAGGCTTGATCGTGTTGACTTCCTAGGTCATGTGGTTATGGGAGACGGTATTCGTATGACCCGAGGATGATTGAGACCGTACAGCTTGGCCCAGACTTGTATCAGGGATAGAGGTCCGCAGATTTTGGGCTTAGCCGGTTTTTACCGCCGTTTCGTGCAGGATTGCTTGTGTATCACTACACCGTTGACTGGACTGACCGGGAAGGAGGTTACTTTTCTTGGACTGAGGCATGCGTGCTGAGTTTTCAGTGGTTGAAGACTTGGTTGATGACTGCAGCAGTTCTATCTTTGTTTCTGGGTCGGACGACTTTGTTGTTTACTGTGATGTTTCGCGAGTGGGGCTCGATTGTGTACTGATGTAGCATGATAGAGTTATCGCTTATGCTTCCCAATAGTTGGACGAGGTACGAGCAGTATTATCCCACTCATGATCAGGAGATGGCCGCAGTGGTCTTGCGCTGGAGATTTGTGGACACTACTTTTACGGAGAGTCATGTCAGATTTTCACGGACCACCAGAACTTAATGTTCATCTTCCTACAGCGGGATCTGAAGTTAAGACAGCGCCGTTGGGTGGAGCTTGTGAAGGATTATTATTGTGAGATCCTTTATTACCCGTTGCAAGGCGATTGTGGTAGCTGATGCTTTGAGTCGTAGGCCCAGGGTTAGCTTGTTCCAGTTGTGCGTAGTTCAGAGACAGTCTTATGAAGATTTACAGTTCTTGTGTGACCGTTGAGTACAGCTTAAGTTCGCCTCTAATGAGGGGACAGCTTGCTCATGTCCGCGCCCATCCACTTTTACTTAATCTTTTTCTTGAGGCACAGCATATCGATGCTCGTTTGTTTGATATTTTGAGCGTGTTCGGCTGGGTAAAGATTCAGAGTTCATGATTTATAACAAAGGTGTGCTACGTTTATAGACTCGTTGTCGTGTACCTAATATCGATTGGTAGAGACGCGAGGTTCTAGAGCAGGCACATTAGTCATCGTTCAGTGTTCATCTAAGTGCCACTAAGATGTAACGTGACTTGAGAGTTAGTTATGGGTGGGACGGGATGAAGAGTGAAGTTTCAGTTTTCGTTTCGAAGTGCATGGCTTGTTGGCGAGCTATGGTTGAGCATTTAAGGCCGGCTTGAGAGTTGCAACCTTTTTACCATTCCGGTGTGGGAATGGGAGCAGATCTCTATGAAATTCGCGGTGGGTCTACTCAGGGCTAGTCGAGGTTATGACTCCATTCGGGTTATTGTTGTCCGGTTATGCTCAGTTTGCTCTATTGTTCTTTGGTAAGTTGGTGCGTTTGCGAGGAGTTCCTTCATGTGTTGTATTCAATAGAGGCACCCAGTTCGGTAGCCGTCTTTGGCAGAAGCTTCAGGAAGCCTTCGGTACTGTTTGAGCTTTAGCTCCGCTTTCCATCCGTAGGCCGATGGTCAGATAGAGCGGACTATAAAGTCTCTGGAGGATATGCTTGTGCGTACGTACTTATTGTTTGTTGGCAGTTGGTATAGTCACTTTCCATTGATGGAGTTCTCCGACGATGATGGTTATCAGGAGACGTTTCAGATGGCAACTTTTAGGCCTTGTGTGTAGGTCGTGTAGATCACCTGTCTGTTTTACTGACTCCGCGATAGTAGGATATTTGGACCCCAGCTAGCCCAGAGACTTCGGAGAAGATCCAGTTGATTCAGGTCAGGATGAGAGCAGCCCAGTGCAGACAGAAGTTTTATGCCGACCGTGGTGGTCGCAGACTTGAGTTCGCGGTGGGAGATCATGTATTCATTGTTAGTTATATGTATGCCCTAGAGGCCATTACTGTACATGCGATGTATATTGTAGTGGATGCTGGGACGTATATAGGGAGGACTTTCTTGCTCGACATGATAGTATGCTATCTGGTTATACTTTATCTTAACATGTACTCTGATTGTCTCTAATACATATTGATAAAGCCCTTAGGATATGTACTCGACTACTGGGACTATGATGAGGTCATACTAGTGGGGCCACGGTAGTCGACGAGTACATCCTATAACTGTTCCTAGTCGAGGGTGTATCGAGAAAGGGCATCGATACACCAGAGTAGACTAGCGTATACGCATCTTGACCCATATGATGGGCGATGGATGATCCCATATCCATCGGTGTTTGACATCAAGGATGGTATACGGGTCCTCAGTGGAGACTGGGTGCACTGGACGGACTCGCCGAGAACTCCCAGATTGTATTATACCTCACGTCAGATGGCAGTTCTCTGGTGACACTGGTACAGGTTAGTCTGTAGACCCGAGATCGTCATAGAGTCTTGTATGATTCCCACTGTGCTTTGATTTCCATCTTACCACGTCCAAGAGGGCATGCAAAACGGTGGTTTTTGGGTACAGTCCCGAATCACATGGAGGCAATGAGCGATAGGAGGGGATTCGTCTCTCCCGGTATAGGGAGTTGATGTTGCGCTGTGTTCGATTGGCTATAACCGGAAATCCCTGGTCAGGGTTGCTGAGATTTACTGTTAAGTGTTACCAGTAGTTTCTCGAACTGTTATAGAGCTCATATCGACACGACTTATCGAGCTACTGGGGTCTGACGTTTACCACCCCTAGGCGAGATATGCGACATATCAGACGACGAGACCGGACTGTACGGGAGTGTTACTGATTGGATTCACAGGAGTACTAGCGGGCTTGCTTGTTGATTTTCTGATCGCTCAATACCCGGGTGGCCGTTACGTTTAGCACACCGCTTGCGGCTTGTAAGTGTTTGATATGATCATCACCTACTACCGGCGTATTGACGAGTCTTTAGAGTCCTACACAGGGGTTTCCTGGCTCAAGCGAAACGGAGTAGGAGCGTATATGAGATATGTGCGGGACCGAGATTGATACGATATGAGATACCGTATTCTATTCTCGCGATTTGTGACATTGATCGGTTGTAAGCGATATAGCCGGGTTATCGGATCAAGTGTTGATTCGATAAGTTGTTACTTTTGATATTAGTCGGTTATAGCCGGGTTATTAAATCAAGAGTTGATTTAATAATTTAATGCATAATTATATATTTGATATATTACATTGCATTAACTAGTATTAGCTCACTTATGATTTATTTTCTCACTAGTTTGTACACATTGTTTATATGTGATATATGCAAGTATACATGTATGTATCATGCTTGATGATACAACAAAGTTGGGTGTATGAGACTCATACAAAAATTAGGGTAAAGATTAGGGTTATTGTTTTATCTTAAGATTTAACAAAAGGGTTTAACTTAGTCAAAGTAATCAAGCTTGAAGAAGCTTGGAGAAGCTTTGACAAAGTCCACTCTTTTGTCATTTCTTTTGATATTCTTTAACCTAACCTTTAACCTAATGCTTTGGTTAATTCTCTACATGAGTTAAGCATGAGGGCTTAACTCAAGCATAGTGCAATAATTCATTGGGATAAGTTTTCATTTTGGATGGATTATTCTTTCTTCTTCTTCTTCATCATCAAGCTCCATCCAAAAGCTTACTAGCTCCAACGGTGCTATGAGAAAAAGTGTGAGAAAATAAATTCTAAACTGAGCCCACTTCCTACTTCTTCATCCTCTACCACTTGCCATGTAGTAGAGTGCGTTCTCTTCACAAAGTTTATGACCTAGTGAAGGAATAGCTTGATTTAGTGTCTCCCCGACGTAGATCATCTTCGGCCTCGAAGTCATCGAAGCAAGCACGTTCGTTCTTCTTGTGAAGCTTCTCTTGAGTCCGGAGTTCACGATCGCAGCGATGGGGACATCTACACGGAGCTAATGAAGTGAAGGACCGGATCTACAAAGGTTGTAATCCCACTCACTTGTAGTTAAAATTGTTAACTTGCTAGTTTTCGCCTATACCCTAGTTTAAAGATCCGTATTAGAGTTGTTCGGCACGGCTAAAATTTTAATCGGGTATGGTTGATACCTCGTAGACCCTTGTGTGCTTGCCTAGCAACCCTACAGTGGTATCAGAGCCAAGCTAGAGCTTTTGGCGAAGTCTTGAGAAAGTTTAAAGTCCGATCGAACACGAAAACCCCGATGTAAACCCTTCTCTGTACATTTTTTGAAAATGTGTTTTTTTTATGAATTAAAAATACTCAGAAAAACAAGCAGGAAAAACTAAGAATTACTGTGAAGTACGGTCCAATAAGTCCCGGAAATGACCGTGGAACCGCGGCCAAACCAAGGGTTTGGCGGCGGTTACGCGGCTAAAATTTGGACTTAGTCCCTGATATTTCATATATTTATTCTTAGGTCCTTTCTTGTCAATTTTTTCTGGGAATGTTTTTATTCCACTCAAGTGTTGAGTTTTCTAGGGTTGTATTGGGGACTCATTAATTCGATCGGATAATTTAACTTTGTTTAGTTTGTTCCGGATATTTTTTAGAAACTGTTAAAAAGTTCGAACGGATATCAATAACTCACTTTTTCACCTGTCGAAAAATTTTCAAAAGCTGGATTTTTCCCTTTAAGAACGTTCTAAGTAGTGCAAGTAACGTGATGGACCCTCTAGAAGACAACAAACCTTAACTCGATTATGTGACCGTCTTGAACTGCCTTTTGAACCTTAGGGTTTGGGGCAGTACGGCGTGGCACACGTGAGGCGTTGGCTTGACCCTTCTACGGCTGGACCGTTAGTACTATGGCATGATATGGATGTTTTTAAACTCCCCTCAAGTGTTGAGCTATTGGGAAAACTTGGGTGTTTGATTATTCGATCGGAATGTTTAACATTGTCTATTTATCTGGAATGTGATACAATAATTGGAATCCACATCTAGTTATGAGATAACTAATTTGTATGTTATAGACATAGCAGTTTAGTCTCAAATGATCGGTTGCCACGGAATTTTGATGTGATCAAAAATCCGTCGCAATCACGTAGCGTACGCGAATACTCGCCGGGTAAACTTAATAGACAGCCATGCCCTATAGCCCCGACCAAGTGACTCTATGAGAACCCCGTCGCCAAAAGCATCCGTTCGGGTGCTTGCAGCAGCGGTGTTCCGCCTTAGTGCACTTCGTTGACGGCATCGGGGGTGCGGCCGTCTACTAAAGTTTGCGACGAGCATTCGATCAGATTGTCGGAAATCTTGTTGAATTACCCGACTTGATATTGAAAATAGTTTTCAATAATGAGACTAAAATGCGGGATTTATAATTGTTAGGCATGCGATGTCTAAGAAATTCATTTGGTTAGGCATGCAATGTCTAAGGAGCTTGCGGATTCCAACTGTTGTAGTTTTACACTTTCTTTTCTGCGACCGTAAGTGTAATATGCGATATCGCCGGTTTCGTTGCTATATGTCAACGACAATTGGGATGCGTATATTTACTTACGTTGATGACATGTGATGTTATGTGTTGCTGGATATGTTATATTGGATCGTCGCGTTTTGAATAGCCGGGGTTTTTTTATGTGAGATGAGTGTTTTTTCATTTTCATTCATGTAAAAACTTGCATGTAATATTATTTTATTGGGGCACTTCCGGGTTGAGGATGATGTCACCATTGTATATTATTTACTTTTCCGCATTAGGTAGACCCAAGACGGGGAGCACAAGTAACCGGGTTCTAGGGTCCAGTGGGAGACCATCTCGAGGAGTCGAGTCCGGGTCTCCTAACTTTAGAATTGGTAGGGTTGCTTGCCGCTCTCGTAGGAGTCTAGGGGTGTGGGATTGGCTATTCATCACGACCGTGGAATCCGTGTTTTATACAGGCTCAAAATAAAATACGGACGTCCTAGTATATCCAATATTTCATATGATATTTTCTGATGCGTTATCTGTGATGTGATCATGTGATATGTTCAGAATGATACTGTATATAGTATATATGATATATTATATAAACGTTGCTTATGTTTTACACCCGAGCTAGCCCTGCCCCGCTCTGCTGTTAGTTACCTAACCTAACGGTGCAGACTGGACATCGAGGCGAATGCGGATGGCATAAGCGTACGTTGTATTTATCTGTGATGTTTAGGTGGACTTAAATGATGGGACATTCATTAATGAGATTAATGAAAGAAAATAAACCTAAAAGATGTTGTGGAATCGAATTTCAAAAATTAGGTAGCTCTAGTTGTTGCTTTGCATAGCGGTGTTCCTTGTAGAACATCCAGCACCTTATTCGATGAGGAAAGAGCCGACGATCCCTTCTCCGGGAGTGACCTCTTTAGCAATAATTAAGAGATGCTACAACCCTCGGTTTGTCTTTTGATTGCTTCTATAGTTTTTGCTTTGCATAGCGGTATATATGATATATCCTGTACCTTATTCGATGAGGAAAGGGCCGACGATCCCTTCACCGGGAGTGACCCCTTTAGCAAAACTAGAAAAAGCCTAAAAAACATTACATTTTAAAATTATTTGATTCTGCAACGATATCAAGTTCATTACGCAATAGGTTTTCAGAAAAACCTGTCGTAGCCCTCCGTCATTTCAGATAAGTTGTATATAGTATTCGTGCTGCATTTGTTGGCCTTCGTCAAGGTGCAGTGTGCGGTAGCTATATGCTGCTTATCTGCTGCATATGATGCGATTGGATTAGGGTAGTCGTACGGCTTTGTTGGCTTTCGTCAAGGGTCGTGTGGGTGGGTTTAATTCAGTCAAGAAATGTACGGGTTGAACTTGACTAGCGGGCTATGGTTTGTTGGCTTTCGTCAAGGTCATAGCACATTAGGGACAAAATATTATCGGGAATTTCAAGTGTTGAAATTTGCAATGAGATTGCAAACCTTCTATGAGATAGTTGGAACCCGATACCCGCTGCGAGTAAGAGTTACTCATGGGAGAGTTTTACACATTACAATTAACCGATCAAGTAGGTGTCTAGAAAGGTGTTAACGAGGTTATGCCTCTAGGAAAATGAGGTTTACATTAATTAGGTCCGTGCGAAAGCACGGGGCACCTCCCTCAAAGTACCGACACTGGCCTGGCTGAAAGATTGGCGAACTTGTAGCGTGTAATTAATCCCGGCTAGTCTTTCCTTTTAGGGTTTGAAGGAAGATTTGATTAAAACAGTGGGAGACATCCTGATTAGATATGTTAGATAACCAATCTAATCCTGCAAGAGCATACGCTGAGTGTTATCTTCTCTCTCTCTCCAGGTAGCGACCATGTCACGCCTTAATCAAGATAATAAAACGAATATATTGACTGAACCCGCTTGTTATACTGAGCTGGGGAACATTGGACCCGCTCCAACTTATAATTGTTATAAGATAGAGCAGGAAATTAGGGAATACCAGATTCCCCGTGCAGCCCAAACGAAGAAAGTGCATGCTGATGCATCATCTTCGGGTGTGTTCATTACAGAGAACTGTTTCTCAGTATCCTTTACGTCCTGGGTATGTGATACCGGATCAGGATCCCGCATATATAATCTGTTACATGGGCTACGGATAGGTAGAGAACTGAGAACAGGTGATAAGTTTCATGAGACAGAAAACGGTGCAAGTGTTGCAGCCAAGTCTGTTGGTCACTATCATCCTGTATTACCAGAATACATTGATTCTGAACGAATGTTATTTGATACCGAACCTGATATACAAAATCATATCAGTCTCTTTATTAGTAAAGAAAGGATATAATTTTGTATTGTTGGATAATGTTTTGAACATTTCCTATATCAAGAGTTGATCGGTTCAGGCACGTTATCTAAAAGCATTGATGTTCTAAATCAAACTACAGTTCTTAGTATACAGAACACACACAAGAGGAAGAGTTCAGAAATCAGCGAATCCTTCTTGAGGTATTGTAGACTAGATCATATCAATGCGACCCGGCTAGCTGAAGTTACATTTAGATGCATATTTAAATTAGTTTGAATTTACATCTTATGAAACTTGTCGGTCATGTCACAAAGATAAAATAACCACAGCTCTGTTTATTGGAAACAGAGAAAAAGTTGGTGAACTTTTGGGATTAATATATGCTGATGTATGAAGGTCCCCTGTCTACATATGCCAAGACCGGTTTTTTGTACTTCATTACATTCACTGATGATCTCTCAAGATTCAGATATATGTTCCTGTTGAAACACAAGTCCGAAACTTTTGAGATAATCACAGAATATAAGTTAGACGTAAAGAACCAATATACAGGTATAAGTATTATGTCCTTTGATGTGATCAGGGAGGAGAATACTTGAGCACGGAAATCCTGGACTATTCTAAAGGAGAATGAGATTCTCTCTCAGCATTACTCCTCCGAATACACCATAGCACGATGGTATATCGGGGCGGAGCAATAGCACCCTATATGATATGGTGTGCTCTATGATGAGTACTACTGAGTTTCCTATTTCCTTTTGGAAATTATGCACTTATGAAGTTGCATACCTATTGAATAGGGTTCAAATCAAATCAATTGCCTACCACTTCATATGTGATAAGGAAAGGGAAGAGCCCATTTCTTAAGTTTGTTAAGATTTGGGGTTGTCCGACCTATGTCTAAAAGCAAAATCCGGACAAACTCGAGGCAAAGTCAGTTCTGTAGAAGTTTGTTGGATATCCCAAGCATTCGCAAGGGAATATCTTCTACCAAACCGAGGAACAAAAGATGTTTTGTTTCTCAGCATGCCACCTTTGTGAAAGGGAATTTCTTGTGAAGAAATTAGTGGACATGTGGTAGAACTGGAAGGAGTTCCAGCTATAAAAACCGCAGCTGATGATTTGGTAGAACAAAAGGATTCAATAGTAACCAACGAACCTTAGCCTCTCTGCCGATCTAGTAGGGTTCCTCACCCACCTGAGAGATACTTCGGTTTCTCTATGACAGTGGGAGCGAGGATTGCATCATGAGATGATGACCCAACTAGTTTCGAGCTGGCCATCAGGAGTGGGACTCTGTAAGAATGGCTGGATGCTTAGTGATCTGAGATAGAATCCTTATACACCAATAAAGTATGGACTTTGGTTGCTTTATCTGAAGGGTTAAATCCCTATCAGGAGCGAGTATATCTTGAGAAGATTACTTGGTGTACATGGAAAAATTGAGACTTTCAAAGCTATGCTTAAGTCCATCCAGATCCTACTTGCCACGGCTACATACCATGACTACGATATCTGGCGGTTGGGTGTCATGATTGCTTTTCTAAATGATGATTTGGAAGAGAACGTCTATAAGTACATAGCCAGAGGGCTTCGTAGACAGTGGGAGCAGCGGAAACGTGAGCAAGATGTTTTATATGATAAAGCAGGCATCGCGGAGCTGGAACATCTGTTTTGATGTGGTAATCAAGGAGTTTGACTTCATCAAAATGGTAGATGAACCTTGTATATACAAAAAGGTAGTAGAGAGTATGGTGGTGATCCTCGTAGAGTACGTGGATGACATACTCTTGATAGGGAAGGAGTTTCCTATGCTACGCTCGGTCAATCTCCGCTTATCACAAGGATTCTCCATATAGGATCAAAATGATACCTCCTAAATCCTGGGATTCGGATTTATGAGATCGATCTAATTGGATGTTAGGATTCTCACTATTTATAATGAGATGGTATCAATCGATCCTGGGGAGAATCACTAGAAAGGTTCCAGAGTGATAAGGACAACTGAATGTCAGTCGCTGGCATTGTCTTTACCCTCAATGGAGGGACAGTATGTTGGAAGTGTTCCAAGCTAGATACCGTGCCATACTAGACGATTAAAGGAAAGATACATCGTTACCAAAGATGCTACCAAAGAGACAGTCTGGATATATATAACTTCATGAGATGAACTTCGTTCCTACCATTGTGTGACAATGGAGTTGTGGCTTATGCCAAGGAACCCCCGTCCCATCAGAAATCCAGATATAATTCTTAGGCAGTATCACCTGATCAAGGAGATGGTTGATCTCCAGGGAGATCGAGGTTAGGAGAGTAGACACAAAGGACGACAGCGCGGATCCACTCACAAAGGCCTTTTCCCCAGTAGAGACTTTTATGGGATGGTTGAGTATGAGATACTTCAACCACAGCTAATTGTTGGGTATGTGATACCACTACAGATGGCCCTAGTGCAAGTGGGAGATTGTTTGTTATATGTATGCCATAGAGGCCATTACTGTACATACGATGTATATTGTAGTGGATGCTAGGACATATATAGGGAGGACTTTCTTGCTCGACATGATAGTATGCTATCTGGTTGTACTTTATCTTAACATGTACTCTGATTGTCTCTATGTTACATGTTGATAAAGCCCTTAGGATGTGTACTCGACTACTGGGACTATGATGAGATCATACTAGTGGGGCCACGGTAGTCGACGAGTACATCCTATAACTGTTCCTAGTCGAGGGTGTATCGAGACAGGGCATCGATGCACCAGAGTAGACTAGCGTATACGCATCTTGACCCATATGATGGGCGATGGATGATCCCATATCCATCGGTGTTTGACATCAAGGATGGTGTACGGGTGCTGAGTGGAGACTGGGTACACTGGACGGACTCGCCGAGAACTCCCAAATGGTATTATACCTCACGCCAGATGGCAGTTCTCTGCTGACACTGGTACAGGTTAGTCTGTAGACCCGAGATCGTCATAGAGTCTTGTGTGATTCCCACTGTGCTTTGATTTCCACCTTACCATGTCCAAGAGGGTGTGCAAACCGGTGGTTTTTGGGTACAGTTCCGAATCACATGGAGGCAATGAGCGATAAGAGGGGATTCGTCTCTCCCGGTATAGGGAGTTGATGTTGCGCTGTGTTCGATTGGCTATAACCGGAAATCCCTGGCCAGGGTTGCTGAGATTTACTGGAAAGTATTACTAGTAGTTTCTCGAACTGTTATAGACCTCATATCGACACGACTTATCGAGCTATTGGGGTCTGACGTTTACCACCCCTAGGCGAGATATGCGACATATCAGACGATGAGACCGGACTGTACGGGAGTGTTACTGATTGGATTCACAGGAGTACTAGCGGGCTTTCTTGTTTATCTTCTGATCGCTCAATACCCGGGTGGCCGTTATGTTTAGCACACCGCTTGCGGCTTATGGGTGTTTGATATGATCATCACCTACTGCCGGCGTATTGACGAGTCCTTAGAGTCCTACACAGGGGTTTCCTGGCTCAAGCGAAACGGAGTAGGAGCGCATATGAGATATATGCGGGACCGAGATTGATATGATATGAGATACTGTATTCTATTCTCGCGATTTATGACATTGATCGGTTGTATGCGATATAGCCGGGTTATCGGATCAAGTGTTGATTGGATAAGTTGTTACTGTTGATATTAGTCGGTTATAGCCGGGTTATTAAATCAAGAGTTGATTTAATAATTTAATGCATAATTATATATTTGATATATTACATTTCATTAACTAGTATTAGCTCACTTATGATTTATTTTCTCACTAGTTTATGCACATTGTTTATATGTGATATATGCAAGTAGACATGTTTGTATCATGCTTGATGATACATCAAAGTTGGGTGTATGAGACTTATACCAAGATTAGGGTAAAGATTAGGGTTATTGTTTTATCTTAAGATTTAACAAAAGGGTTTAATTTAGTTAAAGTAATCAAGCTTGAGGAAGCTTGGAGAAGCTTTGACAAAGTCCACTCTTTTGTCATTTCTTTTGATATTCTTTAACCTAACCTTTAACCTAATGCTTTGGTTAATTCTCTACATGAGTTAAGCATGAGGGCTTAATTCAACCATGGTACAATAATTCATTGGTATAAGTTTTCATTTTGGATGGATTATTCTTTCTTCTTCTTCTTCATCATCAAGCTCCATTCAAAAGCTTAATAGCTCCAATGGTGCTATGAGAAAAAGAGTGAGAAAATCAATTCTAAAGTGAGCCCACTTCCTACTTCTTCATCCTCTACCACTTTCCATGTAGTAGAGTGTGTTCTCTTCACAATGTTTATGACCTAGTGAAGGAATAGCTTGAGTTAGTGTCTCCCCGATGTAGAACATCTTTGGCTTCGAAGTCATCGAAGCAAGCACGTTCATTCTTCTTGTGAAGCTTCTCTACAGTCCGGAGTTCACGATCACAGCTATGGGGACATCTACACGGAGCTAATGAATTGAAGGACCGGATCTACAAAGGTTGTAATCCCTCTCACTTTGTAGTTAAAGTTGTTAACTTGCTAGTTTTCGCCTAAACCCTAGTTTAATGATCCGTATTAGAGTTGTTCGGCACGGCTAAAATTTTAATCGGGCATGGTTGATTCCTCGTAGACCCTTGTGTGCGTACCTAGCAACCCTACATTCATACGGATTTTTTTTTCGATGATTGGCGTGTTGTGTTTTGGGAAGCTTAGTCCCAGAATTGTAGGTCCTTTTGAGATCCTTGAAGTGAGTTAGTGACGTTGCCTATAATTTGGCACTTCCGCCTAGATTTATGAGTATTCACCCCGTTTTCCTTGTGTCGATACTTCGCAATTACCTTCATGACCTTTTCACATGATTTAGCACCAGACCATTTAATTAGGATGCGATCTTTCGTTCACCAGCAGCCGATGGTTATAGTGGATCGGCAGGTGGAGAAATTTCGTTCAAGGGTCTTGCCATTTGTGAAGGTTTTTCTTTGGCGTAGCCGACTAGTGAGGAGATCACTTGGGAGGCTGCGAGCGAGATGTGGAGTGTTTGCGCTCATCTCTTTGAAGGTACGCATTGTAAGAATTTTAATTCGGGGACGAATTTTCTTTAAGGGGGGCGGGAGATTGTAAGTCCTTAGATTTACGATTAGTGTTAATTAGGCGATAATGCGGGTTTTCTGTAAAAAGTTTACCAATTCGGTTTCCTCATATTTTATAACAATTAGTTAATAATTTATTATTATTTGTTATGGCTTGCACACACTTGTGCGTGTTAATGTGAGGGTGTGTTAGTGTTAATCTAGTTTAGAGACCATGACAATTTAACCAAATCCTAATCCTTGCTTTGCTTTAACCCTAAACCCTAGATATTTGTTTGTGAGAGTAGATATTTCCTTTGTGTTTTGGATTGGAGAGGAGGTGGCATGGTGACTCATGAGTGAGTCATGCTTATTTTAATGATGAGTTAATGCATGGTGCACTTACCCTTATTCTCACCTCTTTCTCTCCTTAACCCTCACCCTCTCATTCTCTCTCACTCTATCTCTTTATCATCATTTCCTTCATCTCCTCTAAGCCTCAACTGAACCCTTCACTACCCCTTCACTAAATCTTGCCAAACTTCATCAAAACTCACAAAAATCACATCTTAAGCCTTGTTTCTCCTCTTAAATGCCTTGGAGCTTGGAAAGTTAGGATCTTTGATCTTTTGTGGTTAGGTAATGATCTCTATATGTTAAGTAGGTGTTTTTAGTGTTTCGTAGCTTATTGGTTTTAGTTTAGAACATGATCAGTCGAAAATATTGCATTTTTAACGCATCAATTTCCCTACTATTTGCAATCATCTAAAGGTGTTCGGTATAAATATAGCACATATTAGCAAATTGTCTGTAAAATACCAAATAACATGTGTTATACATTATACCCGGCATTTTGAGGGAAATTGTGTGTTTATTATTGCACGCATGATCTTTGTATATCGCAACACTTGTCTCGAGATTGTGTGCAGAAAATTCTAGGAAAAAGACCGGAAGTGCTAAAAGTGTTGATAAAAATACACCAAGTCCAAGACTTGTGATCTGGCAGTAAACAAGAAAGATTTATAAGATTCCAGATATCTGGAAACACCCCTAATGTCAGCACTAATTTAGCCTGGAAATTTCACGCACCAAAACCACCAAACGGCCGCGGATCCGCGGCCGAACCGGCCGATCCGCCGCGGATCCGCTCCCACTTGGACACGTCATCGGCAACAACTTTTCCCGAGGTTCTCTTCTCAATTGCAAAACTTCTTCAAGACGCTTCAAATCTCCAGAAGCTTCCTTTCTAACAGCCAAGTTTCTTGTACAAGCCTAATACCTACTAAGCTTCTCACGCAAGCTAGCTAACTACCTTAACCTAGAACCTTCCTTCATAACTACCAAGCTTACAAGAGAAGCTAAACCTAGCTTAGCTTCTAAAGGAAGCTAGATCAAGCTTCTAGGGGAACCTAAAGGGAAAGAATATAAAAGGAGAGCTAAACCTAGGGTTTGGGGTTACACAATTTAGTAGTGCATCAATTAGCAAAATTCCAATCTAATCCTACACAAATTGAGTGACACAATTTGAGCGAATTCAAGATCCATTGAGATAAAGATTGAGCGAAGACCGAAGATCCTTTATTTGCAACGTCGTTCGCCATTCGAGCAAGAGATCCATGATGATCTGCAACTCACGACGATCGAGCCAAGCAAAGATCGATGCCGAATTCCTTCTCAATTGAGCGAGCTAGAGCTAGTCTTGTAAACTTGAGTGAGAGTTGTAATTTGAAGAAGATCTAAATAAAGGTGAAAATCGTTATTCTCGCTTTCTATTCATTCGTGCATTATGATATTCTTCATTCTTGATTATTTTATGATGATGTGTGAGTAAATTCTCCGCTTGTGGAGGATCCGAGAGAATTGATAGATTTAGTGATGATCAAATCTTAATACTAAGTCAAGTCTTATGAGATTTGTCAACCTTAGCTAAAAAGAATTGTTGATGACCTAATTTGTAGCGAGATGACTTCTTGATTATTTCGTTGCAAATTAGGGATCAAACTATCGGTGATTTTCTTTGCTAAAGGCTAGATCCGAATGATTATGATTGAAAAGACAAGGGATAGTGAAGGAGAAACCCTAGTTTCTTCAATTAATCCCTAATCTTCAATCATCATCATCATCAATCTAGCTACAAATATTCAATAGATAAGATTAGGAATCACTAGATTCATCATTAGCTATTAAATCAATCGGATCCTACAACCTATTCTTCATTATCTTGATAAATCAAAGTGATTGGGAAAATTCATGATTCTTGATTATAGTTCTTTAGTTTCTTTATATTTTGAGAGATCAACTCCTATAAATCATGAATCGATTTTCTTGTTATTTCTTTTATCTTTTCTTTTCAGCTCAAATAGAACAAATTTGAGCAAATCACACTTTCCATGTGGACGATCCGCACTCGCTAACGAACCTACAATTGACACTGTTATTGATTGCGGTTTACAAATTTCTTTGGTTGTGATCTTTACACTTTTCTAAACGCGACATCGAAATCGATTATCAATCAAATGGCACCGTTGCCGGGGATCATGTGCTAATTTGTTCGTTTTTGTAAATTGAGTTGAAAAATTTATTATTCCATCAGTTTTTTAGATCAAAATTCGTAACAAGTGCTTAACGATTTTGTTGTGATTTGTTGCAAGGAGATCTGGAATCTGTGTAGCGATCGGAAAAATTTTCTGAGCATCTCAGATAGCTCAATGGGTGAACAGGAGCAGTTTCCGAAGTTTTTGTGCAGGAATCTCATTAACCGACCGCGCTTTCGTGGTTTTTAGTACCTCATTGCGGCAGTTCTGCGGCCTGATCAAGGCTTCGCTGTACCAAATTTGCTCTGTGACTTTCTAACTTTCTTATCTCCTCCCCGCTCTGCTCCATTAACCAATTTCTGTAGGTCTCTTTGCAAAAATTCGCTGCGCCGCAAAAAAAAAAAATTTGTTGCGTGTTTGATCTTGGTTGTTTGCATTTTTAATTTGGAAATTAAGGGTAACTACCAAATTCAGATTAGGTGGGGAGTTCATTATCCTTCCTAAGCCCCAAAAATCACAAAACTGCATCCGCATTACCCTCATTAACTAAAAAAATATCTAGACATGACTCTAAGGACCGTCGCGCTCACTTAGGACAGAAAGAGGTCATGGGTAATCTATTGCTTATCCGCGTTTCTTTTGTGGTGTCTAAGGCAAGTGTGTCTAAGGCAAGTGGTAACTTAATTAGGCCTACTACTTACGTAGTGGAGAACCTCCCACTTACCTGGCCACAGGAAGGACAAAGAGGCAGTAGAGAATTTATCTTGCGACTTGTCTTCTGGAAGTCCAGGAGCGGTCTAGAGACTTGACCTAGGTGACCACTAGATTTAGGGTTACTTGTGCATTGTTTGTGATTTGTCTTTTTAAAAAAATCCGTATCTTTTTCAAAAACAAACACCAATTCATTCTTTTCCTTAATTATCACAACGCTGCCACTTGTGCTAAACCATTTAGTGCATGCTCGGCTGGACACGGGATTCTAGTGTCCGTCTTGTCCGCGTTCCTCCTATCGACTCCAAAGTCGGTATTTCTACGTCTACTTGTTCTTTACCCTCCACTACACCCTCTTTGATGGATGGTTCTCCATCGAACTTCTTTAACACTACTCTGCCATCGTCCGCAGGTGCGTAGAATCCACCCCGCATCTCTCTCCAAGAGAGATGTTACCCTATGTGAGGTTGTCTTTCGACCTGTCTCACCATTCCACCAGTCAATGGGGACAATTTTGAAATCAAACCCCAATACATCAATCTTCTACCCAAATTTCATGGTCTCGAGTCTGAAGACGCATATGTCTTTATTATCAAATTGGAAAATGTATGCGCTATGATTGGTACTTCACAGCTTTCTGTGGATGCTATGCGTCTACGTCTTCTCCCATTTACCTTGTGCGATATAGCCGAGAAGTGGCTTTATAACACAACCGCACATTCTATTTCAAATTAGGAAGAATTCGTCGTAGCTTTCCTTAAGAAATTCTACCCCAATCATAAAACAGCTCGAGTCCGTAGCGAAATAAATCAATTTACCCAGCTTCCAAATGAACCATTCTCGAAGTGTTTTGAACGCTTCAAGGATCTGTTAGCTCAATGTCCACATCATGGAATCCCTAGATAGGATCTGTGCAGAATCATATATGAGGGCATTAATCCTACAACAAAACAGAATCTTGAATCCATGTGTCAAGCCATTTTCATGACTAAGGATGATGGTGAAGCCTGGAGATTCTTAGAAGATTTCGCTGAAAAATCTTTACAGTGGGAGAGTGTAAACCAGTCATCGTCTAGGGGTGGCATTCACCAAATTGATGTTTCCATAGGAGTTAGAGCTGAAATATCAGCAATGCAAAAGAAGCCCGAAGCTATGGAACATAAATTTTTAGTTGCCTCTCTAAATCAGATGTCCCTCCCCAAAACTGTATGTGGATGCTATTCTGATCCATCTCATCTTACGGAAGAATGTCCATTGAATTCTCCGTTTCAAGGTCAAGAGTATACCAATGCTGCTTTTCAAAGATCTAGAAACGACCCGTATTCTTCCACTTATAATCAGGGTTAGAGGAATCACCCTAACTTTGCTTGGAACCAACAACAAACTCAAAACACGGTTCCAAATCAAAATAATTTTCAAAGGGCTCCTCCACCACAACAGCAGCCATTTCAACTGACTCAGCACCCCTACCAATCACAAAACTTTCAAAATCCAGTCAACACACCTGCACCGTATAATCCTTCACAGTTGACCGGTACTGATCTCTCTTCTTCACTCGAACGGAATTTTGAAATGTACATGAAACGAATGTCAGCCGAATTTAGGTCTTCCCTCGATAAATTCGATAAAAACTCTGACCTCCAAGCTGAGAGTTTAAAATCATTGGAAGCCCAAATTGGCCAATTAAAAGCCAAAATGAGAGTAAGAGAAAAAAGGAAACTTCCGTCTCAACCCTTACCGAATCCTGCGCATTCACAGCACTACAATGTGAACGCCGTCACAACGTTGAGATCATGAAGAGTGCTGAATAATCACGTTGGGGAAGAAATTGATGATAATGAAAAATTTATAAATAATACCCCGGCTAATACCTTGCCTACCACACACACTTCTGCTTCTAATCCTTGTTCTTCTACCCCACCACCTTCTTGCGAGCCTATTCTCCGTTTCCCCATGGCTCGACACCTCAGCAAAACTCTTCTAGTCACCAAAGACTATCCCCACTCCAATTCTGGGATCACTTCCACACACATCACCTTCTCCAATGATGGACCCAGCTCTTATTGCTAAACCTCTTTATCCGAATCGATTAAGGGGTAACAAATCGAGTCCACATATGGAGAAAATTATGGAAATATTCAAATAAGTTAACATCAACATCCCTCTCCTAGATGCTATTCAACAAGTCCCCGCTTATACGAAAATTCTCAAAGACTTGTGCACTAGGAAGAGGAAGACTCAAGTTCCAAAGAAGGTTTTCATGACTAATAATGTTAGCACTGCTTTTACCCCACAATTACCAAAGAAACGTAAGGACCCAGGGTGTCCTACGATCTCGATTTCTATTGGGGGTAAAAACATTAACCGTGGTTTACTTGACCTTGGCGCAAGTGTTAACCTGCTTCCATATTCTGTCTATGAGCAGTTAGGGATTGGAGAGTTAAAACCAGCTCATTGCTCTCTCCAATTGGCAGACCGTTCAATCACCAAACCTAGGGGTGAACTGGAGGATGTGTTGATAAAAGTCGGTGAATTCATATTCCCTATGGACTTCATTGTTCTAGATACACAACCTGTAGCAAACCTACAGAGCCAAATTCCGGTGATTTTGGGTCGACCATTCCTTGCCACTTCCAATGCTGTCATTAACTGTCGAAACGGTTCAATGAACCTATCTTTTGGAAAAATGACAATTGAACCGAACATCTACAAAATTGGATGTCAGCCATCTGAACCCTCTGCTCACATACTTGATGTCTGTTCTGTCCACGAGATTGCTCTCGAAAGTTGCGAAGTTGATGAACTTTGCTTTGAAGATCTCGGTGACACTAACACATCAATGTTTGATCTTTCACATCTTAGTGAGGACACATTTTCCACGCTTGAGTCTGAAACTCTTGACTCATCACTTTCCGAGTCTGTATCCTATACAGGCTATGAGCTTCTTTGTGACTCTGAATATCATTCGATGACCCCACCTTCTATAATTTCTTCGCCAGCATTAGATCTCGAACTTTTACCTTCTCAGCTTAAATATGCATATTTAGGTGAGAATGAGTCTTTACTCGTGATCATATCTGCTTCTCTAGCCTCAGAGCAAGAGAACGCGCTTTTGACGGTATTGAGATCTAATAGGCAGGTGTTTGGTTGGACTATGACTGACATCAAAGGGATTAGTCCCTTAATTGTTGAACATCATATACATCTGATGGATGAAGCCAAGCCAACCCGAGAACCACAGAGACGGTTAAACCCCGTCATGAAGGATGCGGTTAAGAAAGAAATCGTCAAATGCCTTTACAATGGTATCATTTACCCAATCTCCGATAGCCAATGGGTAAGTCCAAATCATGTCGTCCCTATGAAATCTGGCATCACAGTCATTACAAATGAGGCTAATGAGTTAATCCAGACACGCACTCAAACTGGGTGTCGTGTGTGTATTGATTATAGAAAACTCAATGCCGCAACGAGGAAAGACCGCTTTCCTCTACCTTTCATTGACCAGATGCTAGAGCGCTTAGCTGGACGTGAATATTACTGCTTCATGGACGGATACTCTGGCTATAACCAGGTCCCTATTGCTAAAAAGGATCAAGATAAAACCATATTTACTTGTCCTTTTGGTACTTTTGCTTATAGACGCATGCCCTTTGGGTTATGCAATGCTCCCGCTACATTTCAGCGGTGTATGATGGGGATATTCTCAGACATGGTCGAGAAATTTCTAGAGATTTTCATGGACGATTTCTCGATATTCGGAGATTCTTTTGCTGATTGCCTATCTTATCTTGACGCAGTTCTTACTTGTTGTAAAGAGAAGAACCTAACCTTGAATTGGGAAAAATTCCATTTCATGGTCCAAGAAGGAATTGAGCTTGGATATGTTATTTCACGGAAAGGCATTGAGGTTGACAAAGCTAAAATACATGTCATTCAAAACCTTCCTCATCCCAAATGCGTCAAGGATATATGATCTTTTCTTGGCCATGCAGGCTTTTACAGGAGATTCATTAAGGATTTTAGCAAAATTGCTAGACCATTAACTCTTCTCTTGTCCAAGGACACAACCTTTCACTTTGACTCGGATTGTGAGGCAGCATTTGACTCACTCAAACACTCTCTCACAACAGCCCCCGTTCTATCATCTCCAGATTGGAACCACCCTTTTGAGCTTTTGTGTGATGCATTAGATTTTGCAGTTGGTGCAATCTTAGGACAACACATTGAAAAGATGCCACATGTGATCTATTATGCAAGTAAGATACTGAATGATGCTCAAATTAACTATACAACTACTGAGAAAGAACTTTTGGTAGTTGTATTTGCATTAGAAAAATTCAACCCTTACTCGATTGGCTCACCTATTGTTATGTACACTGACCACTCCGCTTTGAAACATCTTTTGGCGAAGAAGGATGCTAAAGGTAGGCTAATACGTTGGATCCTTCTATTACAAGAATTTGATCTTGTTATTAAAGATAAGAAAGGATGTGAAAACGTTGTAGCCGACCATCTTTCACGCATCTCTTCTTCACCTGTGACCCTGCCAATCAATGATTCTTTTCCGGACGAACAACTCTTGAATGTATCCGATGAACCTTGGTTCAGGGATATTGTGAATTATCTTGCCACGGGACTTATTCCCCGAGAATGGTCGAGAGAGGACAAACATCGATTTCTATCCCAAGTAAAACACTTTTACTGGGATGAACTGTAGGGTTCCTAGGCACACTAATGAGGTCTCACAAGGCATCAAACATGCCAATTTCAAATTTTACAAGTGCCTACAAACCCTAATACGGATCGTTAACTAGAGATTAGGCGAAAACTAGAACTAGTAAACTGCTTTACTAAAAAGTGAACGGAAATACAACCTTTGTAGATCCGGTTCTCCACTTCCATTGCTCCATGATGAAGTCCCCTCGCTGCGATCTTCAGATCTCGGGCTCTAGCGTCGGCTTCATCGGAGAAACGGCCGGGCAAGGTCGTCGACTTCGATGCCAAAGATGATCTACGTTGAGGAAACACAAGATCAAGCTCCAACTTCACCAAGCCATGAAACTTGTGAAGAAAACACCCTATACTACTTGGCTAGTGGTAGAGGATGAAGAAATAAGAAGTGGGTTCACTTTAGAATTGGATTTCTCACTCTTTTTCTCATGTTGCCATTGTTGGTAGCAAGCTTTCTTCTTTGTTGAAGAAGAAGAAGAAGAAGAAAGAATATGATAAGTATTATTTTAAAATAGAAAACAAAAATGATACGTATCATAATCTCAACCATGGTTTAGTGTAGAGAATTAACTAGGGTTTAGTTGAATGGTTAGGGTTAGGACATGAAGACAAAATGGTCACTTAGTCAAAACTTCATGAAGCTTCAACAACAAAACAAACTAAGCCACCATTTCATTTTTGCCCAAAATGAATTAATGAATAAATAAATAAATGAATAAGTAAGTAAATCAAAACCCTAACCATTAACATAACCATGGTTTAATTCTTTACACAAACCCAAGTTTGCATGTATCATCAAACATGATACAAACAAGTGCACAAAAGTATATCACATATATAACTTGTGTACATCAAGTGAGAAAATCCATCTTAAGTGAACCAATACTAGTTAATGCAAAGTAATATATCAAATATATAATTATACATTAAATCATTAAATCAACACTTGATTTAACGATCCGGTCATATCGCATATAACCGACTAATATCCAATGTATCGGCTTATCGAATCAATCCTTGATTCGATAACTAGGTTATATCACATACAACCATTCGATACATTCATTGCGAGAATAGAATACGGTATCACATACACGCATTATTCTTGGTCCTGCACATATCTCATATGCGCTCCTATTTCGTTTCGCTTGAGCCAGGAAACCTCTGTGTAGGACTCTAAAGACTCGTCAATACGCCGGCAGCAGGTGATGATCATATCAAACACCCACAAGCCGCAAGCGGTCTGCTAAACGTAACGGCCGCCCGGGTATCGAGCGATCAGAAGATCGACGAGCAAGCCCGCTCACACTCCTGTGAATCCAACCAGTAACACTTATCGTACAGTTCGGTCTGTTCGTCTGATATGTCGCATATCTCGCCTAGGGGTGGTAAACGTCAGACTCGAATAGCTCGATAAGTCGTGTCGATATGAGGTCTATAACAGTTCGAGAAACTACTGGTAACACTTACCAGTAAATCTCAGCAACCCTGGCCAGGGATTTCCGGTTATAGCCAATCGAACACAGCGCAACATCAACTCCCCATACCGGGAGAGACGAATCCCCTCCTATCGCTCATTGCCTCCATGTGATTCGGGACTGTACCCAAAAACCACCGTTTTGCATGCCCTCTTGGACGTGGTAAGGTGGAAATCAAAGCACAGTAGGAATCACACAAGACTCTATGACGATCTCGGGTCAACGGACTACTCTGTACCAGTGTCACCAGAGAACTGCTATCTGACGTAAGGTACAATACCATCTGGGAGTTCTCGGCGAGTCCGTCCAGTGTACCCAGTCTCCACTGAGCACCCGTATATCATCTCTGATGTCAAACACCAATGGATATGGGATCATTCATCACCCATCTGTATGGGTCGAGAAGGTATACGCTAGTCTACACTGGTATATCGATGCCCCGTTTCGATACACCCACGACTAGGGACCTTGAAAGATGTACTTATGGACCACCATGTCCCCACTAGTATGATCCGCATCATAGTCCAGGTAGTCAAGTACACATCCTAAGGGCTTTACCAACATGTAACAGAGAGACAATCAGTGTACAAGTTAAGGTAAAGATCAACCAGATAGCATACTATCATGTCGAGCAAGAAAGTCCTCCCTATATATGTCCAAACATCCACTACAATATACATCCTATGTATAGTAATGGCCTCTAGGGCAAACATATAACTAACAATCTCCCACTTGCACTAGGGCCATCTGATAGCAGTGGTTGTAGTATCTCATACTCAACCATCCCATAAAAGTCTCTCTCTGGGAAAAGGCCTTTGTCAGTGGATCCGCCGTGTTGTCCTCTGAGTTTGTTCTCCTAACCTCGATCACCCTGGAGATCAACTATCTCCATGATCAGGTGATACTGCCTTAGAATATGTCTGGATCACTGATGGGACGGACGTTCCTTGGCATATGCTACAACTCCATTGTCACACAATGGGAGGAACTAAGTTCATCTCATGAACCTTATACACCCAGACTGCCTCTTTGGTAGCATCTTAAGTAGCGATGTATCTTGCCTTTAATCGTCTAGTATGTCACGGTATCTAGCTTGAAACTCTTCCAACATACCGTCCCTTTTCTGAGGGTAAATACAATGCTTGTGACTGATATTCAGTCGTCCTTATCACCCTGGAACCTTTCCAGTGATTCTCCCCAGGATCAATTGATACCATCTCACTACAACTAGTGAGTATCCTAACATCCAATTAGATCTATCTCATAGATCCAAAACCCAGGATTTAGTAGTTATCACTGTGATCTTATATGGAGAATCATTGTGATAAGCGGAGATTGATCGAACGTAGCATAGGAAACTCCTTCCTTATCAAGAGTATGTCATCCACGTACTCTATGAGGATCGTCACCATACTCCCTACTGCCTTTTTGTTTATACAAGGTTCATCTACCGTTTTGATGATGTCAAACTCTTTGACTAATACATCAAAACAGATGTTCCAACTCCGCGATGCCTGCTTTATCACATAAAACATCTTGCACACGTTTCTACTGCTCCCACTGTCTACGAAACCCTCTGACTGTGTACTTACAGACTCTCTTTTCTGAAACATCATTTTAGAAAAGCAGTCATGACATCCAACCACCAGATATCGTAGTCATGGTATGTAGCCGTGGCAAGTAGGATTTGGATGGACTTAAGCATAGCTACTTAGAAAAGGTTTCAACAAAATCCATACCTGGTCAATGATGCAAACCTTTAACAAGTCTAGCTTTGAAAGTCTAAACTTTTCCAAGTACACCAAGTAATCTTCTCAAGATATACTTGCTCCTGATGGGGATTTAACCCTTCAGATATAGCAACCAAAGTCTATACTTTGTTGGTGTATAAGGATTCCATCTCAGATCGCTAAGCATCCAGTCATTCTTACAGAGTCCCACTCCTGATGGCCAACTCGAAACTAGTTGGGTCATCATCTCATGATGCAATCCTCGCTCTCACTGTCATAGAAAAACAGAAGTATCTCTCAGGTGGGTGAGGAACCCTACTAGATCGGCGGAGAGGCTGAGGTTTGTTGGTAACTATTGAATCATTTGGTTCTTTCAAATCATCAGCTGCAGTTTGTATAGCTGGAACATTTCCAGTTCTACATAACAGATCTTGCCTCGAGCTTGTCCGGATTTTGCTTTTAGACATAGCCCGAACAACCCCAAATCTTAACCAACTTAAGATATGGGCTCTTCCCTTTCCATATCACATATGAAGTGGTAGGCAACAGATTTGATTTGAACCCTATTCAATAGGTATGCAACTTCATAAGTGCATAACTCCGAAAAGGAAATAGGTAACTCAGTAGTACTCATCATAAAGCACACCATATCATATAGGGTGTTATTTCTCCGCCCCGATATACCATCATGCTATGGTGTATACGGAGGAGTAATACTGAGAGAGAATCTCATTCTTCTTTAGAATAGTCCAGGAATTCTATGCACAAGTATTCTCCTCCTTGATCTCATCAAAGGACATAATACTTATACCCGTATTGGTTCTCTACTTCTAACTTATATTCTGTGAATATCTCAAAAGGTTCGGACTTGTGTTTCAGCAGGAACATATGACTGAAACTTGAGAGATCATCAGAGAATGTAATGAAGTACAAAGAACCGGTCCTGGCATGTGTAGACAGAGGACCTTTATACATCAACATGTATCATCCCAAGAGTTCACCAACTCTTTCTCTGTTTCCAATAAACAGAGCTGGTGTCATTATATCTTTGTGACATGACTCGCAAGTTTCACAAGATGTAAATTCAAACTGATTTAAATATGCATGTATATGTAACTTCAGCTAGTCGGGTCACATTGATATGACCTAGTCTACAATGCATCAAGAAGGATTCGTTCATTTCTGAACTCTTCCTCTTGTGTGTGTTCTGTATACTAAAAACTGTAGTTTGATTTAGAATATCAATGCTTTTAGATAACGTGCCTGAACCGATCAACTTTTGATATAGAAAATGTTCAAAACATTATCCAACAATACAAAATTTTATCGTTTCTTTACTAATAAAGAGACAGATATGATTTTGTATATCAGGTTCGGTATCTAATAGCATTTGTTCAGAATCAATGTACTCAGGTAATACAGGGTGACAGTGACCAACAGACCTGGCTGCAACACTTGCACCGTTTTCTGCCTCATGAAACTTATCAACCGTTCTCAGTTCTCTACCTTTCTGTAGCCATATTTAATAGATTACATATCTGGGATCCTGATTCGGTATCAAATACCCAGGACGTAGAGGATACAGAGAAACAGTTCTATGTAATGAACACACCCGAAGAAGATGCAACAACATGCACTTTCTTCGTTTGGGCGGCATGGGAATCCTGGTATTCCCCTATTTCCTGCTTTGTCTTATAACAATTATAAGTTGGAGCGGGACCAACGTTCCCCAGCTCAATATAACAAGCGGGTTCGGTCAATATTCCGTATTATTATCTTGATTAAGGCGTGATATGGTCGCTACTAGGAGAGAGAGAGAAGAAAACACTTAGCGTGCGCTCTTGCAAGATCAGATTGGTTATTTATTTTATCTAATCAGGATGGCTCCCACTATTTTTTATCAAATCTTCCTTCAAACCCTAAAAGGAAAGACTAGCCGGGATTAATTACACGCTACAAGTTCGCCAATCTTTCAGCCAGGCCAATGTCGGTACTTTGTGGGAGGTCCCCCGTGCTTTCGCACGAACCTAATTAATGTAAACCTCGTTTTCCTAGAGGCGTAACCCCGTTGACACCTTTCTAGACACCTACTTGATCGGCTAATTGTAATGTGTAAAAGTCTCCCAGGAGTAACTCATACTCGCAGCGGGTATCGGGATCCAACTATCTCATAGAAGGTATGCAATCTCATTGCAAATTTCAACACTTGAAATTCCCGATAATATTTTGCCCCTAGCAGCTATATGACCTTAACATAGTCAACAAATCATAAGTGCTAGTCAAGTTCAACCCGTCATTTCCCGATTGAATTAAACCCACCCGCACGACCCTTAACATAGTCAACAAAGTCGCACGACTATCCTAATCCAATCACATCATATGCTTATACAGATAAGCACTAATCAGCTACCGTACACTACGCCTTAACATAGTCAACAAACGTAGCACGAATACTAACTGGTACTTATCTGAAATGACGGAGGGCTACGACAGGTTTTTCTGAAAACCTATTGCGTAATGAACTTGATATCGTTGTAGAATCAAATGATTTTGAAATGAAGTGTTTTCGAGGATTTTCTAGTTTTGCTAAAGGAGTCACTCCCGGTGAAGGGATCGTCGGTCCTTTCCTCGTCGAATGAGGTGCGGGATATATCATATATATCACTGTGCAAAGCAGAAACTATAGAAGCAATCAAAAGACAAACCGAGGGTTGTAGCATCTGCCAGTTATTGCTAAAGGAGTCACTCCCGGCGAAGGGATCTCGGTCCTTTCCTTATCGAATAAGGTGCAGGATATATCATATATATCGCTGTGCAAAGCAAGAACTGTAGCTACCTGTTTTATTTTTGAAATTCGATTCTACAACATCTTTAGGTTTTTTTTTCTTTCATTAATCATATTAATGAAGTCCCATCATTTAAGTACCTAAACATCACAGATAAATACGACGTACGCTTATGCCATCCGCATTCGCCTCGATGTCCCCTCGTGCACCGTTAGGTTAGGTAACTAACGGCAGAGCAGGGCAGGGCTAGCGCGGGTGTAAAACATAAGTAACATCTTTATAATATATCATATATACTATATAAAGTATTTATCACAGAACATATCAAATGATCACATCACAGATAACGCAACAGAAAATATCATATGAAATATTGGATATACTAGGACGTCCGTGTTTTCAATACGAGCCAGTATAAAACACGGATTCCACGGTCGCGATGAATAGCCAAACCCATACCCCTAGACCCCTACGAGAGCGGCAAGCAACCCTACCAATTCTAGAGTTAGGAGACCCGGACTCGACTCCTCGAGTTGGTCTCCCACTGGACTCCAGAACCCGGTTACTTGTGCCCTCCTCCTTGGGTCTATCCTAGTGTGGAAAAGTAAATAATATACAAAGGGTGACATCTTCCGCAACCTGAAAGTGCCCCAATAAAAGAATATCACATACAAGTTTTTACATGAATGAAAATGAAAAACACTCATCTCACATAAAAACCCCCGCCGGCTATTCAAACACGACAATCAAATATAACATATCCAGCAACACATAACATCACATGTCATCAACGTAAGTAAACATGCGTATCCCAATTGTCGTTGGCATATAGCAACGAAAACGGCGATATCACATATTACACTTACGGTCACAGAAAAGAAAGTGTAAAACTACAACAGTTGGAATCCGCAACCTCCTTAGACATCACATGCCTAATCAAATGAATTACTTAGACATCGCATGCCTAACAATTATAAACCCCGCATTTTAGTCTTATTATCAAAAACACTTTTCAATATCAAGTCGGGCAATTCAACAAGATTCCCGACATCATGATCGAATGCTCGTCGCAAACTTTAGTAGGCGGCCACACCCCTGATACCGTCGACGAAGTGCACCAAGGCGGAACACCGCTGTCGCGAGCACCCAAACGGATGCTTTCGGCGACGGGATTCTCCTACAGTCACTTGGTCGGGGTTATGGAGTGAGGCTGTCTATTAAGTTTACCCGGCGAGTATCCGCATACGCTACGTGATTGCGACGGAGTTCTGATCGCATCAAAATTCCGTGGCAACCGATCAAGGGAGACTAAAGTGCTGTGTTTATAAAATTCATTCAGTTATCTCATAACTATTTGTGAATTCCAAATATTGTATCACATTCCGGATAAATAGAAAATGTTAAACTTTCCGATCGAACAATCAAACACCCAAGTTTTCCCGAAACAGATCAACACATGAAACAAGTTTAAAAACATCCAGTTCATGCCTCAGTACCAACGGTCCAGCCGTAGAAGGGTCAAGCCAACGCCTCACATGTGGCACGCCATACTGCCCCAAACCCGAAGGTTCAAAGGGGAGTTCAAGACGGTCACATAATCGAGTTAAGGTTTGTTGTCTTCTAGAGGGTCCATCGCGTTACTTGCACTACTTAGAACGTTATTAAACTACGGAAAGATCCAACACTTGGAAATTTCCCAACAGGGGAAAAAGTGGGTATTTATATCCGGTCGAACTTTTTAACATATTAAAAAATTATCCGGAAAAACACGGACAAAGTTTGATAATCCGATCGAATCTACGAACTCCTAATACAACCCAGAATATTCAACTCTTGAATAAGATTTAAAAATTCTCAGAAAATACAGCACCAGAATATAGGAATTACTATGGAAAAATAAATGGAAGAAGAGACAAAACGGCCGCGGAACCGCCGCATTAGCCACGCTATTGCCACGGTTCCGCGGCTATTTGATCAAATTAGAAGTTCTGTTTTTTAGAGTAATTCTTATAAACTCCTGCTGAGTTTTCTGCATGTTTTTAATTTTCAAAAATCCACAATTTTCAAAAATGTACAGAGAGCAAGTTTTGAATTAGGGTTTCGGTTCGATCGGACTTCTAACTCCGTCTACACATCGCCTAAGGCTCTAGCTAGGCTCTGATACCACTGTAGGGTTCCTAGGCATACTAATGAGGTCTCATAAGGCATCAAACATGCCAATTTCAAATTTTACAAGTGCCTACAAACCCTAATACGGATCGTTAACTAGAGATTAGGCGAAAACTAAAACTAGTAAACTGCTTTACTAAAAAGTTAACGGAAATACAACATTTGTAGATCCTGTCCTGCACCTCCATAGCTCCGTGATGAAGTCCCCTCACTGCGATCATTGGATCTTGGGCTCTAGCGTCGGCTTCATCGAAGAAATGGGCGGGCTAGGTCGTCGACTTCGATGCCAAAGATGATCCACGTCGAGGCAACACAAGATCAAGCTCCAACTTCACCAAGCCATGAAGCTTGTGAAGAAAACACCCTATACTACTTGGCAAGTGGTAGAGGATGAAGAAATAGGAAGTGAATTCACTTTAGAATTGTATTTCTCACTCTTTTTCTCATGTTGCCATTGTTGGTAGCAAGCTTTCTTCTTTGTTGAAGAATAAGAAGAAGAAGAAAGAATATGATAAGTATTAATTTAAAATAGAAAACAAAAATGATACTTATCATAATCTCAACCATGGTTTAGTGTAGAGAATTAACTAGGGTTTAGTTGAATGGTTAGGGTTAGGACATGAAGACAAAATGGTCACTTAGTCAAAGCTTCATGAAGCTTCAACAACAAAACAAACTAAGCCACCATTTCATTTTTGCCCAAAATGAATTAATGAATAAGTAAATAAATGAATAAGTAAGTAAATCAAAACCCTAACCATTAACATAACCATGGTTTAATTTTTTACGCAAACCCAAGTTTGCATGTATCATCAAACATGATACAAACAAGTGCACAAAAGTATATCACATATACAACTTGTGTACATCAAGTGAGAAAATCCATCTTAAGTGAACCAATACTAGTTAATGCAAAGTAATATATCAAATATATAATTATACATTAAATCATTAAATCAACACTTGATTTAACGATCCGGTCATATCGCATATAACCGACTAATATCCAATGTATCGGCTTATCGAATCAATCCTTGATTCGATAACTAGGTTATATCACATACAACCATTCGATACATTCATCGCGAGAATAGAATACGGTATCACATACATGCATTATTCTCGGTCCCGCACATATCTCATATGCGCTCCTATTTCGTTTCGCTTGAGCCAGGAAACCTCTGTGTAGGACTCTAAAGACTCATCAATACGCCGGCAGCAGGTGATGATCATATCAAACACCCACAAGCCGCAAAGCGGTCTGCTAAATGTAACGGCCACCCGGGTATTGAGCGATCAGAAGATCGATGAGCAAGCCCGCTCACACTCCTGTGAATCCAACCAGTAACATTTACCGTACAGTCCAGTCTGTTCGTCTGATATGTCGCATATCTCGCCTAGGGGTGGTAAACGTCAGACCCCAATAGCTCGATAAGTCATGTCGATATGAGGTCTATAACAGTTCGAGAAACTACTGGTAACACTTACCAGTAAATCTCAGCAACCCTGGCCAGGGATTTCCGGTTATAGCCAATCGAACACAGCGCAACATCAACTCCCTATACCGGGAGAGACGAATCCCCTCCTATCGCTCATTGCCTCCATGTGATTCGGGACTGTACCCAAAAACCACCATTTTGCATGCCCTCTTGGACGTGGTAAGGTGGAAATCAAAGCACAGTGGGAATCACACAAGACTCTATGACGATCTCGGGTGAACAGACTACTCTGTACCAGTGTCACCAGAGAACTGCCATCTGACGTAAGGTATAATACCATCTGGGAGTTCTCGGCGAGTCCGTCCAGTGTACCCAGTCTCCACTGAGCACCCGTATATCATCTCTGATGTCAAACACCAATGGATATGGGATCATTCATCGCCCATCTGTATGGGTCGAGAAGGTATACGCTAGTCTACACTGGTATATCGATGCCCCGTCTCGATACACCCACGACTAGGGACATTGAAGGATGTACTTATGGACTACCATGTCCCCACTAGTATGATCCGCATCATAGTTCAGGTAGTCAAGTACACATCCTAAGGGCTTTACCAACATGTAACAGAGAGACAATCAGTGTACAAGTTAAGGTAAAGATCAACCAGATAGCATACTATCATGTCGAGCAAGAAAGTCCTCCCTATATATGTCCAAGCATCCACTATAATATACATCCTATGTATAGTAATGGCCTCTAGGGCATACATATAATTAACATGAATCATATCTGTTTAAGTATTGTCCTGATCAGATCATTCGCAGGTGTGTTCCCAACGATGAATTAAAGAGTGTTCTATCTTTTTGTCATGATCAGGCATGTGGGGGTCATTTCGGTCCTCGAATGATGACGGAAAAGGTTTTGCAATGCGGTTTTTATTGGCCGACTTTGTTCAAAGACGCATTTGATCATTGCAAAACCTGTGCACAGTGTCGACACACGGCTAGGATTTCCCTAAGAAATGAGATGCCACAGCAACCCATCTTGGTGGTTGAAATTTTTGACGTCTGGGGTATTGACTTTATGGGTCCTTTTCCAAATTCGTTTGGGAACCTGTACATATTGCTTGGGGTTGATTACGTCTCGAAGTGGGTTGAAGCTATTCTTTGTCGAACTAATGACAAAAAGGCTGTCATTAAGTTTTTAAAAGAAAACATTTTTTCGCGATTTGGACACCCACGCGCTATCATTAGCGATAACGGGACACATTTCTGCAATCGGTCTTTCGAGACTTTGATGCGAAAATATGCAATCAACCACAAACTTTCCACACCCTATCATCCCTAAACGAGCCGGCAGGCTGAGATTTCAAACAGACAGATGAAACAAATTTTGGAGAAGACTGTTGCTAAAAATAGAAAAGATTGGTCAACCAAATTGACGGATGCTCTTTGGGTATTCCGAACTGCATATAAAACCGATCCAGGTATGTCTCCTTACAGACTAGTGTTTGGTATGGCTTGTCACCTTCCGGTCAAGATTGAGCACAAAGCAATGTGGGCCATTAGAGAAATTAACTTTGACTTAAATCAAGCCTGCAACTTTCGGAAGCTGCAATTAAACAAGCTAAGCGAACTCCGCGATGAAGCTTATGATAATGCTGTAATTGTAAAGAACCGGACTAAGGTATTTCACGATAAAAAATTTTGAGAAAAACTTTTACATCTGGTCAACAAGTCCTTCTTTATGATTCACGACTCCATCTTCATGCGGTTAAGCTAAAATCTCGGTGGAAAGGACCTTTTGTTGTGCGGTCTGTATACCCGCACGGGGCAGTTGAGGTAGAAAATGTTAAAAACGGTACATTTTTCAAAGTAAATTGATATAGATTTGAACCGTATTTTTCCACTGACCCAACGGAGAAGCTCCTGTTTTTACAGGAGCCATTTTATCTTGATTAAAATTCCTCCGTCTCACCTCCATGTCCTATAAAATACTGTATTATCTTTAGAATGTAGGTGAGTGAAAAGAATAAGTTTGGGGGAGGATTTTCATGATCATTTTTATTGCCCCCATTAATAAATTTCCTCCCAGGCTTAATGGTTTTTTATGATTTAGTGGATGGCAACAGTGAGGACACAGTTGAAAACAAGTTTGGGGGAGGTTTGTGCTTATTTACGCATCATTTGCATATCACTTTGCATTAGCACAAAACTTTTAAAAACATATAAAAATTTAAATTTTTTTTCAAAAGATAAAAATATTTTTTAATAAAAGATTAGATAGTGAAAAATTACATCCAAAAGATTGGAAAAATTTAAGAAAACCAAAAAAATTAAAAGTTTTCTTAAACGAACTAGTAATAAGTAGTTATGAGCCGTTGTCCCAAGGGTTAGTAAGATGAAGGAAGTCACTAATCTGAGGATAAAAATAAGTCTGAAATTTTTTTCCTATTCTGGAAGCCAAACATTTGAATATTGATACCCTACTATACGCACTTACACACGTTTTGAAACTCGGGATAGTAGAGGATACCTTGAAAGTCTCTTGTCTAAAATCCAAAGTATGAAGGAAATAAAAAATTTATGGAATATAAAAATGGTGAAGAAAAATGAACACTGGTTTTGTTATCGCCAAGGCAGCAATAAAAAAATATAGCGAGGGTACTTCATCACCTAGTGCCTTAGACCAACTGGTCTGGGAGTCACTGCTAAGCCTTAGGTGGTGCAAGATGAGGAAAATACTAATATGCCTAATAAGCGAGCACATGAGTAATCGGTCGGTTAGTAGCTCAAGAAGTATTAATGGTCGCATGAAAAATGTGTGAGCAATCTCATTTAAATATTCATTGATTAAAAAGTACTGAGGCACATGGACAAGAGTATGATAGCTTGAATTGAATTCTCCGAGTGTAGGGATGTTCTTTACACACACGTAGGGGTATATGATCGATGTTTGGAAGAAAGGTAGGAATGAAGAATAAAGACGATGTTTTATTAAGGGATGATGTGATTTCTAACATATTTTCATGACTATTAAGATATGGCTCATGACAACTGAAAAGCTGGGGTAGTTGGAAACTCTAATTTTCAAAGTCTTTCTTTTACAATTCTTATCTTTATATGTAACTTTCACGGTCGTCCTTTTATTATTGGATTTTGTGGGTGCAATCCGCTGAAAACCCTCCGGAGACAACACTCCTCCTACTAGGGACACCTGGAGGTTTAAAGGCTTGTTGCACGTGCTCAGTGCAATCGTGTTGCCTACGAAAGAGTGCTAGTTAGTTTTTCTTTTTCTTTATTTTCTCCTTCTCTTTTTAATAAAACAAGTTTGCTCGAGACGACCAAAATTAAGTTTGGGGGAATTTGATCAGTCGAAAATATTGCATTTGTAACGCATCAATTTCCCTACTATTTGCAATCATCTAAAGGTGTTCGGTATGAATATAGCACATATTAGCAAATTGTGTGTAAAATACCAAATAACATGTGTTATACATTATAACCGGCATTTTGAAGGAAATTGTGTGTTTATTATTGCACTCATGATCTTTGTATATCGCAACACTTTTCTCGAGATTGTGTGCAGGAAATTCCAGGAAAAAGACCGGAAGTGCTAAAAGTGCTGATAAAAATACACCAAGTCAAAGACTTATGATCTGGCAGTAAACAAGGAAGATTTATAAGATTCCAGACATCAGGACACATCCCTAAAGTCAGCACTAATTCAGCCTGGAAATTTCACGCACCAAAACCACCAAACGGCCGCGGATCCTCCGCCGAACCGGCCGATCAGCCGCGAATCCGCGGCCACGTGGACACGTCATCGGCAACATCTTTTCCCAAGGTTCTCTTCTCAATTGCAAAACTTCTTCAAGACGCTTCAAATCTCTAGAAGCTTCCTTTCTGACAGCCAAGCTTCTTGTACAAGCCTAATACCTACCAAGCTTCTCAAGCAAGCTAGCTAACTACGTTAACCTAGAAGCTTCCTTCATAACTACCAAGCTTACAAGAGAAGCTAAACCTAGCTTAGCTTCTAAAGGAAGCTAGATCAAGCTTCTAGGGGAAGCTAAATGGAAAGACTATAAAAAGAGAGCTAAACCTAGGGTTTGGGGTTACACAATTTAGTAGTGGATCAATTAGCAAAATTCTAATCTAATCCTACACAAATTGAGTGACACAATTTGAGCGAATTCAAGATCCATTGAGATAAAAATTGAGCGAAGACCGAAGATCCTTTATTTGCAATGTCGTTCGCCATCCAAGCAAGAGATCCATGACGATCCGCGACTTACGACGATCGAGCCAAGCAAAGATCGACGCCGAATTCCTTCTCAATTGAGTGAGCTAGAGCTAGTCTTGTAAACTTGAGTGAGAGTTGTAATTTGAAGAAGATCTAAATAAAGGTGAAAATCGTTATTCTCGCTTTCTATTCATTCGTGCATTATTATATTCTTCATTCTTGATTATTTTATGATGATGCGTGAGTAAATTCTCCGCTTGTGAAGGATCCGAGAGAATAGATAGATCTAGTGATGATCAAATCTTAATACTAAGTCTTAAGTCTTATGAGATTTGTGAACCTTAGCTAAAAAGAATCGTAGATGACCTAATTTGTAGCGAGATGACTTCTTGATTATTTCGTTGCAAATTAGGGATTAAACTATCGGTGATTTTCTTTGCTAAAGGCTAGATCCGAATGATTATGATTGAAAAGACAAGGGATAGTGAAGGAGAAACCCTAGTTTCTTCAATTAATCCTTAATCTTCAATCATCATCATCAATCTAGCTACAAATATTCAATAGATAAGATTAGGAATTACTAGATTCATCATTAGATATTAAATCAATTGGATCCTACAAGCTATTCTTCATTATCTTGATAAATCAAAGTGATTGGGAAAATTCTTGATTCTTGATTATAGTTCTTTAGTTTCATTATGTTTTGAGAGATCAACTCCTATAAATCTTGAATCAATTTTCTTGCTATTTATTTTATCTTTTCTTTTCAACTCAAATAGAAGAAATTTGAGCAAATCACACTTTCCCTGTGGACGATCCGCACTCGCTAACGAACCTACAATTGACACCGTTATTGATTGCGGTTTACAAATTTCTTTGGTTGTGATCTTTACACTTTTCTAAACCCGACATCGAAATCGATTATCAATCAGAACACTTAAAGTTAAGTTTCGTGCACATATCGTATTTTTTTAGTGTCATATTGTGATATCTGTGATCTGCTGTGACCCAGTGTTTGTACTAGAAAATCTAGCAGTGTAGTGGTGTTGTACCTGAGACCCTAAGCCTTCACTTGAAGCATAAAGCCCATCTGATCGGATTTGGACGACAACCTTTAGGAAAAGTCTGGCGACCTCGGCCATCTTTGGGAGTTAGGGTTTGGGGTTTTCAGGGTAGCTGTCTGCAGTTGTTTTTGTGTGTTTGGTCCTGCTTGACTTTTAGGTTTTGTCTGTATACAAAATCTGGGATCACTTTGCTAGTTTCTTGTGTTATGAATACGTGTGTTACGTTATCCGACATGGTTCGTGATCTTATGTAGCTTTGGCTCTTGGGTTGGTTTCGTAGTGTCGCTATACACGTTAGTCACTAAATGAACACTTGAGAGTATGTTTAGAGTTGGTGCATCGGTCAAACGTAGTGGATACGTGTTATTGATCGATTGCTAATATACACTTGTTATATTGTTGTTTTATGATCTTAGGGATGCAGGCGAGGACTTCGGACGCTACGAAGAAGAGAAAGCAAGTGGTTGGCATTACTTAGCCCAAGATCATCTATGAGTAGATTTAACATCTACAGGGGAATCGTGTCACGCCCCACTTCCCGGTGTACGGCGAAGGGGACGCGACGAGGTCCGCTACGTATATACTTAGAAGTACATACGCTAAGCGTATCTAAGCAGTATAAAAATAAATCACAAGAGACAAGAGATATAGAAATAACATAAACTTTAGTAATAACATTCCTTTGTACAATGCATGAAAAGTAAATACAACTGAAATGAAAAGCGATGCCTAAACAGTGGCATAACAGAAAATGAAAATACTGAATAGAACAAGGTACAATGTCTAGAGCTCGGGGTCTTCGTGAAACTGCTCCAAGTCTTCACCGGTGGGCTCGATCTCTGCTGGGTCCAATGCACCTGACGACATTCAAAGAAGAAAGAAATAGAATGTCGTCAGCGAACAGGTCGCTCGGTAAGTCCCAAAGATAATGAAGAATTAGAAAAGACAAAATATGAGGTATCTTCTAAAGAAATTAAAACAAAATAAATAAAAAAAATAATGTGGGGCATGGGCTTTGAACTCTGGTGGCTTGGTTCAGCAGTGCAAGGTATTACCAATGAACTACAAGCTCCTTCTTGTAATTATGGAGTGAAATAAAAACTTAAAAAGATATCAGCCGAATAATAAATACTCCAAGTATACATTGAATTTAAATCAATTCTTTGTACATTAAAAATGGAGTTGTTACAGTCTACCCTCCTTACAAAAATTTCGTCCTCGAAATTTACAATTTTTATTTGAGGACTAGTTTACAAAGATGTGTGGATATCTAGTACGCATTTTATCCTCCCTTTCCCAAGTGGACTCTCCTGGAGTGTCTTTCCTCCACATCACTTGAACCAAGTTAACTTCCTTGTTCTGAAGTGTCTTTACTTTCCTGTCCAGGATCTCCACGGGCTGTTGCTCACAAGACAAGTCGGGCTGTATAGTGAGCTTGGAATGATCGAGAACATGGCTGGGGTCACTCACATACTTTCTGAGTTGGGATATATGGAACACATTATGCACTCCTTCCAATGAAGGTGGAAGCGCTAAGCGGTATGCCACTTCACCGACTCGTTCGAGTATGTCGAACGGTCCAATGTATCTCGGACTCAACTTACCCCGTCTTCCAAATCGGATCACTCCACGGTTCGGAGATATCTTCAGGAATACGTGATCTCCTGGCTGGAACTCCAAGTGTCGTCTCTTTGCATCAGCCTAGTGCTTCTGTCGATCTTGGGCTATGTGCATCCTTTCCCTGATAGTACGGACCACATCAATAGTCTCTACTATCATTTCCGGTCCAAGAAGTTACCTATCTCCGACGTCGTTCCAACTTAATGGCGATCGACACTTCCTTCCATACAATGCTGTAAAAGGTGCCATTCCTATGCTTGCTTGGTAGTTGTTGTTGTACGAAAACTTCACAAGATGTAGGTGATCTTCCCACGATCCTTTGAAGTCTAACATACATCCTCTGAGCATATCCTCTAAGATGTGAATAGTTCGTTCCCACTGACCATCTGTTTTTGGATGATAAGCCGTGCTGAAGTTCAGACTTGTTCCCAAGCTTGCTTGCAGACTCTGCCAAAATTGCGATCGGAACCTAGTATCACGATCGGAGACACTGCAGACCGGTACTCCATGGAGTCTCACAATTTCCTGTATGAGTTCATGGGTATCTGAAATAGTACATTATGAATAGTTTTAAATCTAAATTAGATTATTACCTCCATGTACTTCTTTGCTAGTGTTTCAGTTGATTGGCCAACTCGAAATGGGATGAAGTGAGCCGACTTTGTGAGTCGATCCACAATGACCCATATGACATCGTTACCCTTTATGCTGCGAGGAAGAGCAGTCACAAAGTCCATCGTGATGTGTTGCCACTTACATTCTGGGATTGGTAATGGTTGAAGTAATCCAGCAGTCCTGTGATGTACAGCCTTTACTTGCTGACACACCAAGCATTTTACGACGCTTCTGGCTACTTCACGCTTCATTCCATGCCACCAATAATTCTGACGTAGATCTTTGTACATTTTGGTACCTCCAGGGTGTACTGAATAGGGAGAGCTGTGAGCTTCTTTCATTAACTCTTCCCGAACAGGACCTTTTGGTACACACAATCTGCCGCCGTATCTCAAAGATCCGTCTTCATGGATGATGAAGTCTGTTATGAGTCCATTCTCCACTTGTTCTCTGATCTTTTGCAACTTAGCATCACTTGCTTGAGCTGCTTTGATCTGATTGACAATGGTGGATTGAACTTGTAAATTCATCAATCTTGAAGCATTACCTGGCATGACTACTTCAATCACCATCTGATGCAAGTCTTGTTGAAGCTTCCACTGAGCGGTGAGATTCATTGCTAATGGTCGGCGACTAAGAGCATCAGGTACTTCATTCACCTTCCCTGGGTGATATTGCAAGTTGAGGTCAAAGTCCGCCATGAGTTCTAACTATCTTCTCTGCCGCATATTCAACTCCTTCTGAGTAAATACGTACTTCAGGCTCTTATGATCTGTGTAGATGTTCACTCGTTCACCAAGTGGATAATGACGCCAAATCTTGAGAGCAAAGATGACGGCTGCTAACTCCAAATCATGCGTCGGATAATTGCACTCATGGATTTTCAGCTGTCTTGAAGCATAAGCCACAACCTTACCGTGCTGATGTAGAACACATCCTAATCCCTTACCGGATGCATCGCAATGCACTTCGAATCCTCCAGATTGATCCGGTATGACGAGAATAGGTGCTGATGTCAACCTTGACTTGAGTTCTACGAAAGCTTGTTCGCATGCTTCTGACCACACAAATTCTTCATCTTTACGTGTGAGCTTGGTCAGGGTCGTTGCTATCTTCGAAAAGCCTTCAATAAACCTTCTGTAATATCCAGCTAAACCCAAGAAACTTCGATCATCCTTCACTGACTTTGGTGTAGGCCATTCGCTAACTGCCGAAACTTTCGCTAGATCTACAGAGATTCCTTCTCCTGATACGATATGTCCATGAAAACCAACTTGATTTAGCCAAAACTCGCACTTGCTGTACTTGGCATAAAGCTAATGTTGTCGAAGAGTTTCTAGGACAATTCATAGATGTTCTGCATGTTCTTTCCGGCTCTTAGAATATACCAGGATGTCGTCGATGAAGATGACAACAAACCTGTCTAGGTACTCCCGGAAAACTTGATTCATTAGGTTCATGAATATTGCGGGTGCGTTGGTCACTCCAAATGGCATCACTAGAAATTCGTAATGTCCATAACGAGTTCTGAAAGCTGTTTTGTGAATATCAGCTTCCTTGACCTTTACTTGATGATAACTTGAACGAAGATCTAATTTAGAGAAAACACAAGATCCACTTAGCTGATCGAATAAATCATCGATGCGCGGGAGTGGATACCTGTTCTTTATAGTGACTTCGTTCAAGGCTCTGTAATCGATGCACATTCTATATGAACCTTCCTTCTTCTTCACAAGTAGTACAGGTGATCCCCAACTTGAAGTGCTGGGACGAATCCATCCTTTCGCCAGTGATTCGTCCAACTATGTTCGGACATCCTTCAAACCTTCCGGACTTAAACGATAGGGGGCTTTGATCACCGGTTGTGCTCCTGGTACTAAATCAATATTATTCAAGAGCTCGATCAGGAGGCAAACCTGAGATATTGTCAGGAAATACATCGTCGAACTCTCGAACTACATCTGGTCTTGATTCTTCCTTCGCTTGAGCTGCTGCAAATACTGCTTCTCTTGGCTTCGCTTTGTAGGTACTTGGCTCCAGTGTACGGTCTCCGCTTTTGAAATAGAAGACCGGATGGTCTGGGATCTCGAATACTACCCTCCTTTGACGACAGACGATGGTATCATAAAAAGTTCCAAGCCAATCCATTCCTAGAACCGCATCGAAGTTCGGTATGTCCAGTACTTTGAAGTCAGCATAAAACTCTCGATTGCAGACGACGACTGGACACAAGCTGTATCCCATAGTTGCCTTTAGAACGCCATTTCCTGAACTGACATTCCAGCTGGATACAAGCGGTGAGACTGGACTCGCATGGGTTCGGACAAACCGTTGCGACATAAAGCAGTGTGATGCTCCAGTATCAAACAGTGCAAGTGCAGGGATTAAGGATACTAAGATTGTACCTAAGGTATGTGGGATTTGTTTTAGGTATAGAAAATATGTAACTAAGTAGCAGGATAGAAAAGCAAAGTTTGAAAAGAAAAGTTTACTAGTGATGACTTGGCCAGTGGCCTCATCTTCTTCCACGGACATCGTGAAAGCCTGGCGCCTTGGTACATTCCTGCTGGCCTGAGGAGCATTCCTCGGAATCTTCCTTTGAGCTTGATGGAACTGATGAGGAGGTGGTGCAACTTGTGGTCCTCTGGGTGGTGCAGGTAGTGCAGGTCTGGGAGCAGGTGCCTGAAGAGCTGGTCGCTGCGGATAAGTAATTGCTGGCCTGGGTGCAGTAACTGGGTTTTGTCTTTAGGGACAAGACCCAATATCGTGAGTAGCTTAGCCGCATACTAAGCAAAGGCGGTTGGCTCGACGGCAGTCCTTCATCATATGTCCAGTTCTCTTGCAGTAGGTGCAAAAGGCTGGGCTGGGACTGTAACACCTGAGGTCAGGGTTAGTAGTGATTAAGTGTTAATGTGGGATTTTTGGCAAAAAGTTTACCAAAAACGGGTTTCTTAAAAACTATCTGGTTTTGTGGTTATTTTGTGGAATTTTATCTCAACCACCCACACTTGTGCACGATAGCCAGGGGTAAGATTAGGGTATGCCATATCTTGAGCTTGTGAGTCGTTGTGCTAAGTTAACCATGGTGGTCTAAACTTCCTTGTTTTGTTTGGTGTTGATTGAGGGGTTGTAGTTTTAATTTGGTTTAAGATTGGGGTTGTCTTAAGGGGAGGTTATGATGAGCCTTGATTGTTTCACACTTCCTTCTTTTCAAAATCTCATTTGCCTCTCAAACTCATCGTATACACACACACACCAGCAATTTTCAGCTGATTTCAGCCAGCCAGAATTAGCACCAGCAGCTCACATCATTATCACAGCACAATCTCCTGCTCAAATTCAGCTGAGGATACTCTACGACAGCTACTAAACCATCACATCAGCACCACAACACCTTATCCATCACCTGTCACACCTCACATCAGCCAAATTGCATCCAATCAGCCACCAATTTTCAAACTTCAGCAGCACAAAATCAGCCCATTAACATCAGCTTTTAGCTACCCCCCCACCCTATGCAGCTACATCAGCTACCCTAACACCAGAAGTCCACTTAGGCTGCTCCAAACAGCACACCAGCTGCTACTTCAGCCCAAGACTTCAGCCATTTAACCATTTGTGCACTTCAGCCTTCAAAAATTCTGCAGACAACAAGCAGCACCAGCTGCTCCTTCAACCCTCAACCCCATACCACACTCACACCATCTCATACCATACACCACACCACTCCATACCACACCTTAGATCACACCATACCAACAACAACAACAACAATAGCAACACCAAAGATCAGCAACAGCAACAGCATCAAGTTTAGCATCAGCATCAGCATCAGCCTTAGCAACAGCAGTGCACAACAACTCCGTTCCAGCCACGTTTTGATGCACCTACCCTCTTCTGCTTCTCCTTCTCCCTTGTTGCAAGGTTCTTAGAGGGTATAACTCTTGAACTTTTTGTATATTATGTAGATTAGGTGCTTGATTAGCTAGTTGTTACGATAAATAGAATTTTCATGCTAGAATTGTGCAGTGATGCTAGATTTAGCCATTCTAGAGTGTTTGTAGCTTTATGAACTCTCTTTGGTGTTAACTAACCTGTTAAAGCCTAGTAGTATCATTAAAATTGGATGGTTAGCCTAATTTGCTAAAATTTCGAATATCTAGCTTAGTTAGTGTCCATATCATACGTAATAGTGATATTGGGTGTTTTATGGAGATTTTGAGCAAAGTGAAAATTGCGTTAGCTGGAATAACCTTCTTAGGTCCTAGTGAGGACAGCCAACCAGAGAAATTCCCCAGATTTCTCGTAGAAACCCGATTTACCCGACTTGGCGTATTTTAGCAGATTTAGTGACTTTTAACCTCTTTTAGATCTGCTATTAATAGGTACTCGTTCTGAATTAGCAAACAATACTAGATTAATATGCAGGGTTTTCTGGAATTTTGAGTGGGACCCGGACCCATTTGGCCGGGGTTTGGCCGGCGGCCTCTTCTTCCCCGACCGGCGACGCCGGCCTCCTGTGTGAGATGAGTGTGTGTGTTTGTGTGGGTAGGGGTCTGTAGGTATTTTACTTAGTTTGGTATTGTTTATTTGATAAGTTTGGCCCTGAGGCAAAATCTGGGACTAGTTACGTGTTTTCGATGTTTTAAGACTTGTGCGACACGCGCGTGATACGCGTGGTTCTGTGGCGCGCTGCGCGACACAGCGTGTCAGTTCTGATTCGGGTAGGTTTGTGCGCGTCGCGTCGCGTCGCATCGCGTCGTGTGCACACGCGTTTGGTTTCACGCATGCGTATCCCTTTTGTCGATATATCACGTTTTGCAGAATTTCTTCTTATTCGTGTGAATTCTAGGTTCGCCGGCAGGAACTTCAAGCGCGGCTGAAAAGGGAAAGCAGGTGGTCGGACACACTTAGCACAGGACCACTGGTGAGTAGATTTAACATCTACGGGGGACAATCGTTTGGATGGCGCGAGTCGCCCGATAGATTTAGTAGACTTGGTATTACTGGTAACATTGGAGTAATAATGATAAAACTTGCATGATAATTGCTGTAGTTAGTATCTATATAATGTTCCATATACGCAGATTCATTATAGGACACATGCACCATTACCAGGTTTTATATGTTGCACGAGCACTATTCATGTGAACACACACACCCTGGTAATTGCCATGTCACGACACTAGATAACTTTAAATCTGGAACATGTTAACTGCCTAGAAATGTGACATTGAAATAAGTATTTAAATTGATACCATAAGCATTCATAATCATCGGCATATGCATTTATGATAATTTTGTGAGATTTATGATATTTCTGGATTTCGGGGGAAAGCCGCAAGATTTCAACTGATAATTGTTAAAAATATAAAAGCTGCGGTTTTCTAGTGATGTAAAGTGTCGTCCACCATGAGTTTGCTGTGGTTTTTGAGACCCGTTTCGAGGAGGTGGATGAACCGTCTCGGGTACATGGTGGGCCCGGTATGGTACATCGGGGCAAGAAGATCGCAGATGATGGCGTTGAGCCTGGCAGGGGACGGATTACCTACCGGTGATTTCATTTGGCACGGCGGATATCCAGAGGATACCGACTGTAGCCGCTGGATTGAGATATGGATTTTGATGTGGATCAGCCGGATAGCTGAGGCCAGAGATACTGGACATGGATATATGAGATTTGGTCAGTTTTGAGGTGTCGTTGCTAGACACGGATTTTACATGTTTTCCTGGATATTATTATTGATGTTTAAAAAGGGGAGTTTCAAAACAAAGAAAGAATAATTCTCATACACACTTGATTGTATTTTCATGTGGCATACATACCTATTATCACCTCCATGTGACATATACTTGCTAGTATACTGTTGATGCATACACACCTGCTAGTACATGTAGCTATACCTGTTTTAGGGATGCCAGGACACTTGTGTGCACGCATACGATAGCCTTAGTAAATGTTATCTATTACTCACTAGCTGGCAACTCACCCCCGTTGTGCCACAGTTTTTCTGCAGGCCCATTCCGTCAGCAATGTAGCGGCGGATACCTTTGCTTCATTTGTACTTCTTGCCTGGACTAGAGGCTTTTTCTCATAGGTGGGTTGTTATCAGTTTGTACCACCTTATATATGCTCATTGTATCTAGAGTACTCCATCTACCGTTTCTACTGTTTCTACTGATGCTACTGTATCTACTGTTGCTACTATCAGTTCAGTTGTACCTGTTTTATTCGGATGACTGTATATTGACCTAGATGTGAGATTGTGAGACTTGAGGATTTATTTATGATGTATCTGGGTCGAGCTCACTTGAGTCGACATGTTATTACTCATGCACTGATTTCTTTTATATTCTGCTGGAATTTTGGAATAAGGGCAATTTGATTAGGTAATGAGGTAAAAGCTTAAATAAATTGGTTTTTCCTTCACTCTAAAAATCTTATTTGGTTTTGTATTCTGGGCTTCGGCTTACTTAGTATACGGACGCCTTGAGACGTTTCGTAACTTAAGTGCCGGTCGCGTTCCGTACTTTGCGGGTCGTGACAGGGACGATGGGTTGGTACTCCGGGTCGCCTTGGCACGAAAGGTGGCCTGGACGAGGCTCCACCTGTCATCTGGTTGGCAGGGCGTTTGACTCTTGCAGACTGAGGTCTGCCCCTTGCTTTTATCACTGCCTCATAACTGCGGGCAGCTTCCAGAGCATCCTCATGAGTCAGAAATTTTCCCATGGCTAGAGCAGCCTGAATCTCCGTGTCCAGTCCTTATTGAAAGTGACGGGCTCTGATCTCGTCCGTCGGTATCAAGTGTGCCGCGAATCTGTTTAAAGATTGTGTTAGCTGTGTTGTATGTGATATTTCAAAATTGAACTATTGTGACATATCTTACCGGCTTAACATGGTGAATTCAGCGTCGTATTCATCTACTGATTTATCCCACATTGAACCCTGTTGTAGATGAATGAACTGCTGCTCCATTGCAAACCTGGCAGTCACAGGAAAGTATTTCGCGTCGAACTTCTTGCGAAAAGTCTTCCATTCAATCGGATGTACCTGCCTTCCACCAGTTGTGAGCATTATCCGTGAGTTGTAGTTTCTCCACACGGACCCAAGCGATGTCTGGCACTTGAGCTGCAGCCAGATCGTCTTCGATGCTTTGTGCCCATTCTTCAGCTTCAAGAGGGCTTCCTTTACCAAAGAACTGCTTGGGGTGCAAAGCCCTGAATTACTTTACCCCTGGTGCGTCGGCCTCAGGACGGTTCAGGAGTTGTTGCTGTCCCTCGAGAAGGCTGCGGATCGCTTCAAGTAGCACTGTTTGCTTGGTGGTTGGTGCAGGAACAGCTGGTGCAAGAGGTAGTGCTAGAGGTGTGTTGTTGACGTTGGTGCTGGTGTTGTTCGGGGAATCCATAACCTTGAAGAAAAATTTAGGTTAGGACAGATTCAAATACATGAAATGATAAGATTCAAGGAATAGAAATTTGTACGATTCAAGAAACATGTATTGTAAAGAATGTTTTAGTTGCTGGTTCTTATGTTATATTGCTTAGGTTGTTCACGCAGACCAGAACTGCATGATAGGGATTCATACAGCTCTGATCTGCATGGGCCGCCAACAAAACTTGTCACGCCCCGCTTCCCGGTGTACGGCGAAGGGGACGCGACGAGGTCCGCTACGTATATACTTAGAAGTACATACGCTAAGCATATCTAAGCAATATAAAAATAAATCACAACAGACAAGAGATATAGAAATAATAGCTACTTTATTAATAACATTCCTTTGTACAATGCACGAAAAGTAAATACAACTGAAATGAAAAGCGATGCCTCAACAGTGGCATAACAGGAAATGAAAATACTGAATATAACAAGGTACAATGTCTAGAGCTCGGGGTCTTCGTGAAACTGCTCCAAGTCTTCACCGGTGGGCTTGATCTCCGCTGGGTCCAAAGCACCTGACGACATTCAAAGAAGAAAGAAATAGAATGTCGTCAGCGAACAGGTCGCTCGGTAGTCCCAAAGATAATGAAGAATTAGAAAAGACAGAATAAGAGGTATCTTCTAAAGAAATTAAAACAAAATAAATACAAAAATACTGTGGGGCATAGGATTTGAACTCTGGTGGCTTGGTTCAGCAGTGCAAGGTATTACCAATGAGCTACAAGCTCCTTCTTATAATTATGGAGTGAAATAAATACTTAAAGAGATATCAGCCGAATAATAAATACTCCAAGTATACATTGAATTTAAATCAATTCTTTGTACATTAAAAATGGAGTTGTTATAAATCGCCCACATGGCGTTATGCGTTTGGGCTAGATTTAATGATATGGTTCTTGATATTAAGTATATGGACATTGATTATGCATGTGTACCCTTGTTGTATACCTCTTTTTCCTATTTGCATATGGACATAGTATTGATGAGACACAACACCATTATTGACGGTTCATGTTACACGAGCACTAATTGTATGCTACACACATTCCGTCGATAATTGCCATGACACGCATAACCCATATACATACGAGATATAGTTTACACCTTTACACATGTGATATTGTATTGGTTAGGGACATTGAGACATTGATTCATATTCCTTCGTGCATATGACATATAACATACCTGTATACCTACATTCTTACACATATACCTTACCATGCCTACATGCTAGCTACCTTATACCTATATGGTATTGTACCATTAGAGATAGGTATATACACATACGAGACACGGCTACATGTACATATTGCATACAAACTTACATAAACACATACCTAGTTTGATATAGCTACAGACATACCTGGATGGTATTATATCATTATTGATAGGTAGATACACATAACTTGCTATACCGACATGGTTACGCATACCTGGATATAGCTACATATTCACATTTATATGATGTTGTATGGATTTTGGAGAAATTAGGGACCGCATGGTATTCTTAATAACTTGTTGTCATTAAATAGCGGTTTTTCCTTTATATGCTCATATTACTGTTTCATGTCGCATATTATACTTCATGGATTTCGCATTGAGATATGGTTTTCATACGATGTTTTCTGGATGTTTTACTCCTGCATATATATACCAGTGGTATGGGACGCTGATATATATTTGTATATAAATGGTATATATATATCAGTGGTATGGGACGCTTTTATATATGTACATCTACCTAATATATCATCATAATGATCTATGCAAATATACTTATTCATTACTTGATGTTTTCTTGATTTGAGGACCGTGGTAGTTCATAAAATTATGCATTGTTTGAAAAACCCGGTTTCTCTTGATATGATATTTCGATTCTTCCACCAGGAAATTTCTCGGTTCTGAGTATTGTATACCCCACACGAGGAGTGGAGTGGGCCGTGTGCGGGTACATAGTAGGGCCCGGAGGTACCCCGTAGCAAGAAGATCGCAGATGATGGCGTTGAGCTCAAGGTAGGGGATACTACCTTATCGGTGACATTACTTGGTTCCGGCGGTTATCGTGGGGATGCCGACCGGTGTCGTGTACGTATTGATACGTGGAATCCGAGTGTCGAAGCTGGGCATTCGGGTTTCGGATAGAGCGTATGATACGTACATATCAGGGCCGATCCGGACTGACGGAGCCCTAGATATGAGGGGCCGATCCGGACTGATGGAGCCTGGGAGCCAATCCGGACTAACGGAGCCCTATATATATAGAGGAGTATTTATGTGTCGATGCTAGACACTAGTTTTCATGATGTTTTTGTTATGGCTCGAAATTAGCTCGTGACCGGCACTTAAATCATGCCACGTCTAAAGGCGTAACGTAATTCAAGTAAGCCGAAGCCCAGAAATTTAAACCCTTTTTAAGAAAATAAAAGAGGTAAAGTTTTGAAACAAAGGTATAATGATATCAAAAGTTTTTCTTAAATGCATAAATAGGGGAAACATGAAAAATGCAAGTGGGTGTTACTAGTTGAAAACATGTTTCGACTTTTAAAAATTTGGTCAGCATCTCCTTTGTATTTTTTTGATCCAAAATCACAAATACATAATGATAATAAAGGCATCCCCAAGCGGGGTACCCATCGCTCTAAGTCTCCCAACCACAAGTCTCACTACGTCTCATTACTTATACAAATACTAGTTTGATTGATGGAGTTGACTAGATACAATATGAAATATAAATACAAGAGTGGATACGATACAAATGTCCCACCTACTAAGCAAATCACCTAATGTAGCTATGTGCCTGCGATACCGCCATTGATCTGTTCGGTCAACCTGTAAGAACTGTGGCACAACGGGGGTGAGTTGCCAACTCGTGAGTTGAAAAACATCAACAAGTAGAAATCGAATAAACAACGAATCCTAGGTCAACTATATCATGAAGGTAATACTATGATATCTAGGGTGACCGTATCAGTATATATGCCAACACTATAAATAAATGCCTATCAGCATGTGGATATCATCCAACAATATAATCTATGTCTGTATGTATGTGGATCTCGTCAACCAATTACACAACAACATCATGCATGCAAATATCATAAAAGTATATGCATGAAAGTATGAAGATATGAATCAACGTGTGTCCCTCGCGACACATCAAAATCATGGAACCTGAGTGTCCAACATCGACACTCGAAACATCTTGAAACCCATGTCCAGTATCGACACGTAAATCCTCATATATCTCAGGTGCTGCATCCTCAGATCGGCCCTCTTATCTATCTCATCTCAGGCGCCGTATACTCTGATCGGCCCTCATATCCATCTCATGACTCCGGCCAGTATCCACCGGACAACCGCCGGGTCCAACTAATCACCGCGGTAGGTAGTGGTCGCTCTGCCAGGCTCATCGTCATCCCCACGATATCTTTCTCTCGCCCTGGGGTACCATACCGGGTCCACCATGTACCCGCAAACGGTTCCTCCACTCTTCGAATCGGGTCTCAAAGACAAATCTTAGAACCGAGAAAACTCATGGTGGACATCTCGAACTATCATATCAAGAGAAACCGGGTTTTTAAAATAATGCATACTTTGTTTTTAAATAACCACGGATCTCAAATCCAGAAATCTCATGAAAACAGCATCTCGGTGCATATAATCGTAAAGCATGATGTATGCGACATATAACAGAAATGTAAGCATATCCATATATCATGCAACATGAAACACTGATGTGAACATAGTAAGTAAATCATGCAAGGAGTCATATCATCATGCAGCAATTCTACTGTGTAGTGACATGGCAATTATCGATGATGAAGTATATGAGCCGGCAAATCTATGTACGTATAACATACGTATCATCGATAATGTTGTAAGTGTACTAGCACAGGTATATAAAATGCAATGAGAATAACATGAATGCAGCATAAGGTAAATCATCAACTAAAAGCTGTAAGGTATATGTATCTAACATGATCGAGTCGGTGAATCTGTCAATCGACATCCAGCCTCACAACATCACGTACGGTATAATCCATCGTACGACATCCTCTAATCAAGGGTATGGATCAATCATCAAGTCAAACTTAACACGTACAGAAAATCATCGTACGGCGGCATTAAACCATTAGTGATCCTATCAACCTTTACGACAATAAGGATAGGGACCTTACTTCTTGTATATCATATCAATTGTCTAAATCGACTCGCATCCATATACCAACATATCATCAATTTATCATATCACGTCGTTTATTCTTTTCATCGCATTTATATCCCACATCAAGTAAATTTTACATATACATTCTACCTTTACTATAAGCATACGTATCTAATCTAACATACACACTCGAACCATACGATCAGTTTTTTAAAAGAAGCGAATCGTAGTTTTGAAAATAGAGGCTACGGTGTTTTTAAGGAAAAGATATTGTTTGAAAATCCATAACGTCCCCCAAGGTATCTGTTACGATACTTCAGTTTGGAAATAGGTATGGTTTGGATGCCACATTTAAGTCGGCTATCTAATCTTATAGTATCCAACACAGCAATATCATCGAACATCATCCTCGAATCCCATCATCACATATTAACCATATCATATAACTTCTAACTATCCTTTTAGCAATATCCATAGTTTCCTAATTTAGGTTTCTACGACTGTATCCTATAGATCGGTTTCCATTAAATTGCGGGGGTGCTATACGCCATTCACCAGACTTCCCCCGTAGATATAGATCTACTCACCTTGATCCTTGCTTGCCGAAGTCGATGACGCTACGCACTGTCGTCATGGAATCCATGCTTAGGTACCTAAAATAATACACAAATCGCAATCGCTATTAACATTAAGTCTGGAAAACCAAAACGGCACACGGATCGCCTATAGGTTAGAACCTATAGACCACGCATGCAAAACCAACCAATTATCCTTTGTCGTTGATGTACAAACATCCAACAACCGAATACAATACCAATTATCAAAACCTTGCATACAAAATACGGAAAACATAACCAAAAACCACACCAAAGTGCTCCTAAATTTTGACTCAGGCCAATTGGAGCAAAACTAGCAAGTATAGGGTGTTGTATATGGAGTATATGAGCTACAAGGCCAACCTAGACACCAAATGCCACCAAGTGACCGGCCACATTGCTTGAAATTCCGGCAAGCTCGGTCAGGGTAGCTCCGTTGGGGTTCGTTTGGTCAGGTGGTCTCCTAGTGCTCTAATTTGGTCCCTGGTATTGTTTGCTTAACACATAAACACCCTAGGTCATTCCAGATTCCCTGTAGGCATGCCAATCTTCACAAAACCGACACGACGATAACCTAAGTCTGTATTTTGGTTTCTAAACTCAATCCTAGGTCTTGTAACAGCCACTAGAGTTCACTAAATCCATACTTATCCAAACCCTTCTCTAGAATTTTCCAATTTCACAAACCCACACCTTAACCAATTCTAAACTAACTAGAATGCTATGAAAACATAAACTAAACTAAATGAAAGGAATATACCTCATGGGTGCAACTCAAGAAAAACCCTAGCTTTCTAAAGTCATCAAAATCCAACTTTGCTTGGTCCAAAGTGTAGGGGATGAAGAAGGGATCAAATTTTGTGAAGACAGTGTGGGGTTTTGACATGGTTTTTGAGATGGATCTTGGGGTTGAAGGTGGAGGGAGGTGAGTTGAGGAGGAATATGAAGTAAATAATGGGGAGGGAAAAATGATTGTGGCTTCCCTCTTCTCTCTCTCTTCTTATCCTCACCCTCTCATTATCATGTCTCACCCCCCCTCTCTCTCCAATTATCTCTTTCTTTAACCTTTTCTCTTTTCTTTTCTTTTTCCTCACAAAACCAAATACAGTATGAAACCACAACACAAATGAATCACATGCAACCAAATGAAACATGCTCTGGTGCACTAGCCATGGAAAACTGTAGAAACACGGATTTGGCTTAATCACGATTAGCTGTGCATTAATCGGGTTTTCATTTAAACTGCATATAATTGATTTTAAAAATGCTAAATACTTTAAATATATTTTTAAATGAATAAATAATTTTGATTTCCAATTTTTTTGACAATTATTGGTATATATTTATACACTTTTTCGAAAACCCCAATATTGCAAATCGGGCAGTTTTCGGGAAAAATATTATTTTAATATTAAATTCCCAAAAATAATATTTTATATTTTCCGAAATGTTACAATCTTCCCCCCTTAAATAAATTCGGTCCTCGAATTTAAATTTAAAGCCCTAAATACTAAAACATTTCAATAATTAACGGGCTCTGAAAACACGGAAGTGTAAGGTTAGTCTAGCACCCTATGAAGAGTTTTGAAGCATCACATGACCCAAAGTTTAAATTTTTATGGTGCTAAACGAACATGCAAAGGAATCGATCATAGAAAATTATGGTTTCGCAATATAAAGCGAACTAATCTAGGGTTTCGAGACTACAACCTTTGTAGCTCCCTTTCGTTGGACTCCTTGGTCTCTAGGGTGTTGAACAGAGGTCCTCTTGAAGTCCTCTTGTGTCCACGACGATCCACCACGGAGATCTCCGTCCAAGCTCGCAACTTCGTCAAACCGAAGAGAACACTCTAAACAAAACGGCTAAGCTTGTGTAGAATGAAGTTGTGGTTAAGTTTCTCACTTCAAAAACCTATCTTTAAATGGTATTTGCTCACTAGAAAAAACTAGAGAGCAAAAGAGAAAGAGGAAGAAGATGGTGGCAATTTTTAACAAGAGGTAAAAAAAGATAACTCATGAGAAGAAAAAGAAATATATCAATATATATTTTATTTCTTCTTACTATGAACCTTGGTTAAAGTGATGGAGACATTATTTAAGTTGAGTTTTAAATGATAAAGAGAAGGATAACCCTAGGTTAGTGGTAGTTGAGCATGGTTAGGTCAAAGGAAGAATGTAGAAGCAAGAAAGATTATCCTTTCCTTTTCATTTTCTTTTAAATCCAAAATCAAATAATAATCCATTATATAATCCATGGTGTGAGTCTTATATTGCCACCATTTCCATATGCTAACAACCATGATGGATGAGTGTATGTATGTGTGCATGTATGCACATCCACATATGCATGAAACTAGCATGAAAGAAAGAAAGAAAAGCACACATGCATGCACACATCCATCATCCAAGAAAAGGTTTTAAGTGAGAAAACTAATGGTTAAATGATAAATCAACACTTGATTTATCAATCCGGTCATATCTCATATGACCCCACCAAAAGTAGTTCACCCGATCAATGTTCGGTATCATATACGCACATTTCAATCGGGTGCATGCGCATATCGCATACGCGCACCACAATGTTTCGCCTGGACTGGGTAACTCCTTTGTGGGACTCTAAGACTCGTCAATACGCCGGCAGAGGGTGATGATCATATCAAGTACCCTCAAGCCGCAAGCGGTCAGCTAAACGTAACGGCCACCCGGGTATTGAGCGATCAGAAGACAACAAGCGAACCTGCTACAACTCCCGTCGAGCCATCCGGCAACACTACCGTACAGTCCGGTCTCTTCGTCAGATATGCTGCATATCGAGCCTAGGGATGGTCATGTCGACCCCAATAACTCAATAAGTCGTGCCGGTGAATGGTCTATAACAGATCGAGAAACTACTGATAACACTTATCAGCAAATCTCAGCAGCCCTGGCCAGGGACTTGCTGTTATAACCAGTCGGGCACAGCACAGCATCAACTCCCAATACAGGGAGAGACGAAACCCCTCCTATCGCTCATCGTCTTCGTGAGTCTCGGGACTGTACCCAACGGCCACCTGTTTGCACGACTCAGTAGAGCCGTGGTAGGGTGGCAATCAAAGTACAGTGGGAGAACACACAAGACTCCTTGACGATCTCGGGTCTACAGACTAACCTGTACCAGTGTCACCTGAGAACTGCTATCCGACGATAGATATAATTCCATATAGGAGTTCTCGGTGAGTCCGTCCAGTGTACTCAGTCACCACTGAGCACCCGTATGTGATCTTGATGTCAAACATCGATGAATGTGGGAACATCCATCGCCCATCGTCTGGGTCTAGTATCATATACGCTAGTCTACTCTGGTATATCAATGCCCCGTCTCGATATACCTACGACTAGGGACATTCCAGGATATGCTCATAGACTACAGATGTCCCACTAGTATGATCTCCATCATAATCAGAGTAGTCAAGCCGATATTCTCAGGGCTTTATCAGCATGTATGAATGAATAAAAGCATGATCAAATCAACATGTCGGATAAAGAAGAACCAGATAGCATACTATCATGTCGAGCAAGAATGCAAACTGAATATATATATATATATATATATATATATATATATACATGTATAGATACATCCAGTATCACATAACGGCCTCTAAGGCATACATATATCCAACAATCTCCCACTTGCACTAAGGCCGGTTATTGGCGTATCTCATACCCAACATCTCAAAAAGTCGCTCATGCTGTGGCTGAGGGAGGGCCTTGGTGAGTGGATCCGCGGCATTGTTCTTTGTATCTACTCTCTTAATCTCGATCTCGTGGCGATCTACAATCTCCCGGATCAAATGAAAGCGCCTCAGGATATGTCTGGACCGCTGATGGGATCTAGGCTCCTTGGCTAACGCCATCGCCCTATTATTGTCACAATACAAAGGTATTGGATCAATAATGGTTGGAACTACTCCTAGCTCCGAGACGAACTTCTTCATCCAGACGGCTTCCTTGGCGGCATCATTTGCAGCAATGTACTCAGCTTCCATCGTAGAGTCTGCAACGGTATCTTGTTTGGAACTCTTCCAACTTACCGCCCCTCCATTGAGGGTAATACAAACCTTGAGATAGATTTGCTGTCATCCTTATCGCTCTGGATGCTCGAATCGGTAAAGGCCTCCATTTGGAGATCTGTATTACCATACACCAAGAACAATTCTTTAGTCCTTCGTAAGTACTTAAGAATGTTCTTCACAGCTGTCCAGTGGTTCTCCCCTGGGTTGGATTGATACCTGCTTACAACACTAAGTGCATAAGCTACATCTGGGCGTGTACATAACATCGCATACATTATAGACCCTACTGCCGAAGCATAAGGTATAATGCTCATGCGAGCTCTCTCTTCATCGGTCTTTGGACAAGAATGCTTGGAGAGAGTGACTCCATGGCAAGCGGGTAAGGCACCCCGCTTGGAGTCTTCCATACTAAACCTCTTTAGGATGGTGTTGATGTACCTGGTTTGGGACAATCCCAATAACTTTTTGGATCTATCCCTATAGATCCTTATGCCCAGGATGTATGTGGCATCACCCAGGTCCTTTATGGAGAACCTTAGTGATAAGAATGATTTGACCGACTGTAGCATAGGAATATCATTTCCTATTTGAAGAATATCATCCACGTACAATACGAGGAATGTGACAGCTCTTCCTACAGCCTTCTTATAAACACAAGGTTCATCTGGATTTTTGATGAAATCAAACTCTTTGATAACATCATCGAAACAGATGTTCCAACTCCGAGATGCCTGCTTTAACCCATATATGGATTTAAGCAATCTACATGCTTTCTCACTGCTCCCACTGTCAATGAAGCCCTCTGGCTGATCCATATAAACGCATTCTTCTAAATCTCCATTTAGAAATGCTGTTTTAACGTCCATCTGCCAGACTTCATAGTCGTAGTGAGCAGCAATAGCAAGTAGGATCCGAATGGATTTAAGTATGGCTACGGGCGAAAAAGTTTCGTCATAGTCCAAACCTGGTCTTTGACGAAAACCTTTCGCCATAAGTCTTGCCTTATAGGTCTCTACCTGCCCATCCACACCAATCTTTCTTTTAAAGATCCATTTGCACCCTACAGGTTTTACCCCAGGGGGTACAACGTCCAAAGTCCATACTTTGTTGGTGTACATAGACTCCATTTCGGATCTCATGGCATCCAGCCACTTCACAGAGTCACCACTCGTGATAGCTTGCTGAAAACTGGTAGGATCATCATCATCCATGATGCAATCTTCTCCGTTACCATCAATGAGGAAACCGTAGTACCTCTCTGGTGGGCGAGAAGTCCTACCAGACCTACGGAGTGGCTGAGATTCTTTAGTTTCTGTTGCAACAGCCGGTTCAACCAAATCGTCATTTGTAGTTTGTGTCTCCAGAACCACTAGTAGATCTACTACCTTACCATCATCTTTATCTGTGAAAAACTCTTTTTCCAAGAATGTGGCATACTGAGAAACAAACACTTTTTGTTCCTCTTTGTGGTAGAACAGATATCCATAAGAATTCTTTGGATATCCCACAAAGTTACACATGACTGACCGTATCTCGAGTTTGTCCGGATTCTGCTTTTTAACATAGGCCGGGCAACCCCAAATCTTAATTCTCTTAAGAGATGGTCTCTTCCCATTCCATATCTCATATGGCATGGTAGACACGGCTTTGGTTGGAACCCTGTTTAGCAGAAATGCTGCAGTCTCCAATGCATGCCCCCAAAACGAGACTGGTAACTCAGCGTCACTCATCATGGACCGGACCATATCTAATAGGGTCCTATTCCGTCGTTCTGACACACCGTTGTGCTGTGGTGTGTAAGGAGGAGTGAGCTGAGAGAGAATCCTATTCTCTTTTAGGAAGTTTGCAAATTCTGTACTGAGATACTCACCACCTCGATCTGATCGAAGCATCTTAATACTCAAGACGGTTTGTTTTTCTACTTCTTGTTTATATTCAATGAATTTCTCGAAAGCGTCGGACTTGTGCTTTAATAAAAATACATGACCGAATCTTAAGAAGTCGTCAGTGAATGTAATGAAGTATGAAAAACCACCTCTAGCCTGTGTAGACATTGGCCCACATACATCACTATGTATGAAGCCAAGGAGCTGAGTAGCTCTTTCTCTGTGTCCGGTAAACGGAGTTTTGGTCATTTTACCCTTGATACAAGACTGGCAAGTCGCATAAGATTTATATTCAAAAGAGTTTAAATATCTATCTTTGTGTAACTTGTTTAGTCTTGTTTCATTAATATGACCAAGTCTACAATGCCAAAGAAAAGCTTCATTTAATTCTGAAAGTTTTCTTTTATTAGTGTGCTGTATACTGAAAGCTGTGTGTTGATTTAGGACATATATTCCGTTATTAAGCGTACCATACCCAACCAACATTTGATTTAGGTGAATGTTCATAACATTGTTCTGCAACACAAAATTATATCCTTCATTGTCCAACAAAGAAACGGATATTATATTACATAGCATACTTGGTACAAAATAACATGGATTTAAAATCAAAATACATCCAGATGGCAACCCTAAGTGATACTCTCCCACTGCGACTGTATGTACATTGGAACCATTTCCAACGCGGAGAGTATGGTCACCTGTCTTCAAAACCTTGCTATTTCTCAGCCCCTGCATAGAATTGCAAATGTGAGAACCTGAACCGGTATCCAATACCCAGGAAGCAGAGTTTATAGAAAAACAGTTTTCAGTCACAAACGCACCTGAAGCAGAAGCATCACCATGCTTCTTCTTGAGACTTAAGTACTCCGTGCAATTGCGCTTTCAGTGTCCTGTCTTGTGGCAATGGAAACATTCGCCCTTCCCTGAGTCTCCAGCCTTGGACTTTCCCTTTCCCTTCACCTTTTTAACTCCCCCTTTAGGATTAGTGGGTTTCTTCTTTTTCTTTCCCTTGGCCTTGGCTTTCGGGCGAGAAGAGGAAGACTGTCCAATAGTCATAACGGGAGTTTTTGCTAACTTCATAGTGCTCTCTGCACTCCTTAACATATTAAGGAGTTCAGGGAGGTCCTTCTCCATGCCATGCATGTTGAAGTTCACTATGAACTGAGCAGAGGTGGAGGGGAGGGACTACAGAATAATATCTATATATTGTTCAGTGTCCATCGTCCATCCAAGGTCCTCAAGCTCTTCTATAAGAGCTATCATCTTCAGAACATGGTCTCCTACTGGTGTGCCAGGGGCCATTCGTATCTGAAACAATTTCTTTGATGCTTCGTATCGTAATACGCGGGATTGCTCCCCATACAACTCCTTTGTATGGAGCAATATACCGTGAATGTCCATGTCCTCGTGCTGCTTTTGATGTGTGTTATCCATCGATGCAAGCGCGAGGAATGTGGCCGTGGCATAGTCAGCGTCCCATGTCTTGCGGACTTCAATGTCTGCAACTGAGGATTTTGGACCAGGGACGGGCGGGGCTGAAGCCGTGAGGACATATGATACTTTATCATAAGTCAAGGCGATTTTCAGATTCCTCAGCCAGTCTTTATAGTTGGTCCCATTCAGTTTGTTTTTATCTAGTAGAAGCTTAAGTCCAGTCATTGGTATCTGCCATTAAGAGAGAGAAAAGAATACACTCAGCGAAAGCTCTTGCACAGATTAGATTGGTTTATTATCTTGTCTAATCGATGTTTCCCACTGCTTTTTATCAAGTTTTTCTTTCAAACCTTAAAAAGAAAAACTAGCCAGGATTAATTACAGTCTACAACTTCGCAAACCGTTCAGCCAGGCCAGTGTTGGTACTTTGAGGGAGGTTCCCCGTGCTTTCGCACGGACCTAATTAGTGTAAACCTCGTTTTCCCAGAGGCGGAGCCCCGTTAACACCTTTCTAGACACCTAATGAGTTAGCTAATTGTAAACTGTAAAACTCTCCTAGGAGCAACTATTGCCCACAGTGGGATCGGGATCCAACCATCACATGGAAGGTATGCAATCTCATTGCAAATTTCAACACTTGAAATTCCCGATGTAATTTTTACCCCTCGTACTTATGACCTTAACTATAGTCAACAAATCATAAGTACCAGTCAAGTTCTACCCGTCATTTCTTGATCAATTAGACCCACCCATATGACCCTTAACTATGGTCAACAAAGTCGCATGAATGTCTTAATTAATCTGCATCATATGCAGTGTAGGAAGACATCACTTAGCTACCGTACACTACGCCTTAACTAAAGTCAACAAACGTAGCACGAATACTAAGTACTCTACTTCCTAAAATGACGGAAGGTTGCGAATGATTTTTGAGAAAATCTTTAACGCTTTGAACTTGATATCGTTGTAGAATCAAACAGTTTTCAAAAGGAGTGGCTTAAGCTCCGCAGTTTTGAAATATAGCTTTTTCATAAATAGCCGAGTAGTTTTTAAATCCGATTCTACAACATCTTTTTAAGTTTATTTTCTTTACATTAATCACATTAATGTAATCCCATCATTTAAGTCCTTAAGCCAATCACGGAAAAGAAACGAAAATAACACGTACGCTTATGCCATCCGCATTCGCCGCAATGTTCCGTTATGCACCGTTAGGTTACTTAACTAACGGCATACCGGGACGGGACTAGCGCGGGTGTAAAACATAAGCAACGTCTACTATATATCATATATATAATATGTCATTCGTCTCAGATATCACAGAACACAGGCAGCAGAAACATAGATATAACGTGGGATATCCTAGGACGTCCGTATTTAGTATTTAGCCAGAATAGAAAATACGGATTCCACAGTCGCGATGAATAGCCAAGCCCACACCCTGGACCCTTACGAGAGCGGCAAGTGACCCTACCAATCCTGGAGTTTAGGAGACCCGGTCTCGACTCCTCGAGATGGCCTCCCACTGAACCCCAGAACCCGGTCACCTGTTCTCCCCTCCTTGGGTCCAACCTAATGCGGAAAAGTAAATAATATACAACACTGGTGACACAACCTCAACCTGGAAGTGCCCCAAATAAAAGAATATTACATTACATTTGAATTTACATGAATGAAAATATAAAACTCTCATCTCACAAAAACCCCCCGGCTATTCGATCGCGACAATCCTGCACATCATATCTCAGCAACACATAATATCTCATATTATCAACGTAAGTAAGTATCCATACCCCAATTGTCGTTGACGTATAGCAACGAAACCGGCGATATCGAACATACTACACTTACGGTCACAGAAAAGAAAGTGTAAAACTACAATATTTGGAATCCACATTCTCTTTAGACATCATAAATGTGAAATATCACATATTTCGTATTTCATGCCTAAACTATATAAATTCCACATATTGTATCACATTCCAGACAAACAGACAGTATTAAAGTTTTCGAACGAATGATCAAGTACCCAAGATTCACTAAAGCTCAACACTTGAGCAGGGTTCAAAAATCCGGAGTGTGATACAGTAGTAGCGGTCCAGCCGTAGAAGGGTCAAGCCAACGCCTCACATGTAGCACACCGTACTGCCCCAAACCCTAAGGTTCAAAGGGCAGTTCGAGACGGTCACATAATCGAGTTAAGGTTTGTTGTCTTCTAGAGGGACCACCGCAAAAAGACTTGCACGTATCTCCAAAGTATTTAAACCCCGTGAATAGTGAGCAAATGATATTCGTTCAAACACTTCAATACTTTCTAATTTACCCGGAAAAGCTACGAAATGAAAATCCCGATCGAATTGACGAGTCCAAAACCATCTCCAGAATTTTTCAAAACTAAATACAGATTAAAAATATCCAAAAAATTATACAAGCAGATTCATGAATTACTGTATAAAAATTATCCATCAATTAATATATACGGCCGCGGAACCGCGGCCTAAGCAAGCTTAGGCCGCGTTTCCGCGGCAAGAATCACTGTTCATTTAATAATTTTTGTACCGTAATCCTTATTTTTTCCTGCTGTATTTTTTACATATTTTTAATTCTGAAAAATGTCAATTTTTAGAAAATTTCCAGAGAGCACCCTAAAAAGTCGTATTTCGGTTTGATCGGAGTTTTAACTTCGTAAAAAGGTCGCCTAATGTTCTAGGTCGGCTCTGATACCAATGTAAGGTTAGTCTAGCACCCTATGAAGAGTTTTGAAGTATCACATGACCCAAAGTTTAAATTTTTATGGTGCTAAACGAACATGCAAAGGAATCGATCCTAGAAAATTAGGGTTTCGCAATATAAAGCGAACTAATCTAGGGTTTCGAGACTACAACCTTTGTAGCTCCCTTTCGCTGGACTCCTTGGTCTCTAGGATGTTAAACGGAGGTCCTCTTGAAGTCCTCTTGTGTCCACGACGATCCACCACGGAGATCTCCGTCCAAGCTCGCAACTTCGTCAAACCGAAGAGAACACTCTAAACAAAACGGCTAAGCTTGTGTAGAATGAAGTTGTGGTTAAGTTTCTCACTTCAAAAACCTATCTTTAAATGGTATTTGCTCACTAGAAAAAACTAGAGAGCAAAAGAGAAAGAGGAAGAAGATGGTGGCAATTTTTAACAAGAGGTAAAAAAGATAACTCATGAGAAGAAAAAGAAATATATCAATATATATTTTATTTCTTCTCACTATGAACCATGGTTAAAGTGATGGAGACATTATTTAACTTGAGTTTTAAATGATAAAGAGAAGGATAACCCTAGGTTAGTGGTAGTTGAGCATGGTTAGGTCAAAGGAAGAATGTAGAAGCAAGAATGATTATCCTTTCCTTTTCATTTTCTTTTAAATCCAAAATCAAATAATAATCCATTATATAATCCATGGTGTGAGTCTTATATTGCCACCATTTCCATATGCTAACAACCATGATGGATGAGTGTATGTATGTGTGCATGTATGCACATCCACATGTGCATGAAACTAGCATGAAAGAAAGAAAGAAAAGCACACATGCATGCACACATCCATCATCCAAGAAAAGGTTTTAAGTGAGAAAACTAATGGTTAAATGATAAATCAACACTTGATTTATCAATCCGGTCATATCTCATATGACCCCACCAAAAGTAGTTCACCCGATCAATGTTCGGTATCATATACGCACATTTCAATCGGGTGCATGCGCATATCGCATACGCGCACCACAACGTTTCGCCTGGACTGGGTAACTCCTTTGTGGGACTCTAAGACTCGTCAATACACCGGCAGAGGGTGATGATCATATCAAGTACCATCAAGCCGCAAGCGGTCAGCTAAACGTAACGGCCACCTGGGTATTGAGCGATCAGAAGACAACAAGCGAACCTGCTACAACTCCCGTCGAGCCATCCGGCAACACTACCGTACAGTCCGGTCTCTTCGTCAGATATGCTGCATATCGAGCCTAGGGATGGTCACGTCGACCCCAATAACTCAATAAGTCGTGCCGGTGAATGGTCTATAACAGATCGAGAAACTACTGATAACACTTATCAGCAAATCTCAGCAGCCCTGGCCAGGGACTTGCTGTTATAACCAGTCGGGCACAGCACAGCATCAACTCCCAATACCGGGAGAGACGAAACCCCTCCTATCGCTCATCGTCTTCGTGTGTCTCGGGACTGTACCCAACGGCCACCTGTTTGCACGACTCAGTAGAGCCGTGGTAGGATGGCAGGAAGATCCAGAAATACCACAACGCCTCGCGTGCGCCTGAAAAACAAGTATGAAATTCAAAATCGAACTCCGTCAAGTGTCACGCAAATCACCGGATTTGCACGCATATACTCGGAGTTATAATGGAGATACAGATCTCGAAATCCACTACTGAAATCCAATATGCAATAGTCAAATACTATAATACGTGCATAGTATGCATCCTTGAAAAATGTCCAAAAACTAACTAAAACACATGCAAAATCTTTTCTGAGTAGCCGCGTGATGCGTAACTCACGGCACAAGTGACGAACGCTCATTTGTAAAGTAGTAAATATACATTCATATACATTTTGCTCAGATATACGTCCCGTCCATTTTGAAATATCCCAAAAGGTTTTCTTTTATAAACGTTCGTGTCACTCACGGACACATAGGAAATAGCGAGACTATAGATCCTTTTTGAAAACCACTTGGTAAACATTAGATGCATGCAAAGTACTCAGGTACTGTCTTCAAATCAGTCCCGTTCGGCAACTACAAAATAGAGTGCCCATCATGAAAACAAGGTGCTCAAGAGCAAAATCAGGCTCAAAAGGCGTATCCAATAATCACGTGCGTCTGGTGCGCACGGAAATCAATCCAAATGCAACTGCCACAATATGCATAAAAGAAAAACTAAGTGCAACGGGTGTGCACAAAAGCATCTGTCAACTGCAGCGGGTGTGCATGACAACATCAAATGCACCTAGAGTGCATGAAAACCTCGATCCCGTGTAACTAACATGCACGAACGAAATCGCATCCAATATGCACGGATAAAAATCTAGAGCAATAATGCATGTGTAGGGTTGCTAGGCACGCGCACAAGGGTCTACGAGGCATCAACCATGCCCGATTAAAAATTTAGCCGTGCCGAACAACCCGAATACGGAACTTTAGACTAGAGATTAGGCGAAAACAAGCATGTTAACAACTTTAACACTAAGTGAGAGGGATTACAACCTTTGTAGATCCGGTCCTTCGCTTCATATGCTCCGTGTTGTGGTTCCTTCGCTGCGATCATCGAGATCCGGACTCTCGAGAGGTTCCACGAAGAGAAAGACGCAACCTTTGCTTCCGATCTTCGATACTAAGATGATCTACCTTGAAGTTTCTTTAACACAAGCTAACACTCATGAAATGATGTGAACACCCTCATCTAAATGGCTAGGGAAAATGAGGATGATGAAGCAGAATTTTTGCTCTCTTTATTTATCTTTTTCTCATATTTATCCATCACAAAAATCAAAGCAAGAAACCATTTCAAGCAAAGAAGAAGAAGGAAGAAGATGAACAATATTAGAATCCTTTTGTGATGAATAGAAAATGAAATGATATGAAGAATAATGCAACCATGGTTGACTTAACCATTGTAGAGAATTGACTAGGGTTAGGGTTTGGGTTGGGTTAAAGCATGAGTCACTTACAAATATCTTTATCATGACAAAAAGAAAAGCTTCAAGAAACATCTAGAAAGCTTAACCCTAATCCAAACCCTAATCATGTTTAAACTCCACTAAACAAGTTGCATTAGTTATCATATCATGTTATAATATTATATATCACATATATAATATTTATCGTAACAAAATAAAATAATACATTTAACATATATCGCATATATATCAATGTATTACCCGAGTGAGAAAAAGAATCTTTTAGTGAGCAAATATTAGTTAATGTAATTTAATATATCATATATATTATTATACATTAAATTATCGAATCAACACTTGATCCGACAATCCGGCTATATCGCATATAACCGACTAATATTTATCCGTACCGATTCATCGAATCAACACTTGATCCGATGACCCGGCTGATATCAAATATCGCGAGAATAGAATACGGTATCTCATATCGCATTATCCTCGGTCCCGCACATATCACATATGTGCCCCTACTCCGTTTTGCCTGAGCCAAGAAACCTCTGTGTAGGACTCTAAAGAATCGTCAATACGCCGGCAGTAGGTGATGATCATATCAAACACCTACAAGCTGCAAGCGGTCAGCTAAACGTAACAGCTACCCAGGTATTGAGCGCTCAGAAGATCAACAAGCAAGCCTATACATTCTCCTGTGAATCCAAACAGTAACACTCCCGTACAGTCCGGTCTCGTCGTCTGATATGTCGCATATCTCGCCAAGGGGTGGTAAACGTCAGACCCCAGTAGCTTGATAAGTCGTGTCGATATGAGGTCTATAACAGTTCGAGAAACTACTGATAACACTTACCGGTAAATCTCAGCAACCCTGGCCAGGGATTTCCGGTTATAGCCAATCAAACACAGCACAACATCAACTCCCTATACCGGGAGAGACGAATCCCCTCCTATCGCTCATAGCCTCCATATGATTCGGGACTGTACCTAAAAGCCACCTTTTTGCATGCCCTCTTGGATGTGGTATGATGGAAATCAAAGCACAGTGGGAATCACACAAGACTCTATGACGATCTCGGGTCAACAGACTACTCTGTACCAGTGTCACCGGAGAACTGCCATCTGACGTATGGTATAATACCATCTGGGAGTTCTCGGCGAGTCCGTCCAGTGTACCAAGTCTCCACTGAGCACCCGTACACCATCCTTGATGTCAAACACCGATAGATATGGGATCATCCATCGCCCATCATATGGGTCAAGATGCGTATACGCTAGTCTACTCTGGTGCATCGATGCCCTGTCTTGATACACCCTCGACTGGGAACAGTTATAGGATGTACTCGTCGACTACCGTGGCCCCACTAGTATGATCTCATCATAGTCCCAGTAGTCGAGTACATATCCTAAGGGCTTTATCAACATGTAATATAGAGACAATCAGAGTACTTGTTAAGATAAAGTACAACCAGATAGCATACTATCATGTCGAGCAAGAAAGTCCTCCCTATATATGTCCAAGCATCCACTACAATATACATCGTATGTACAGTAATGGCCTCTAGGGCATACATATAACTAACAATCTCCCACTTGCACTAGGGCCATCTGTTATGGTATCGCATACCCAACAATTAGCTGCGGTTGAAGTATCTCATACTCAACCATCCCATAAAAGTCTCTGCTGGGGAAAAGGCCTTCGTGAGTGGATCCGCGCTGTTGTCCTCTGTGTCTACTCTCCTAACCTCGATCTCCCTGGAGATCAACCATCTCTATGATCAGGTGATACTGCCTAAGAATTATATCTGGATTTCTGATGGGACGGTAGTTCCTTGGCAGAAGCCATAACTCCATTGTCACACAATGGTAGGAACGAAGTTCATCTTATGAACTTATATATATCCAGACTGCCTCTTTGGTAGCATCCTTGGTAACGATGTATCTTGCCTTTAATCGTCTAGTATGTCACGGTATCTAGCTTGGAACTCTTCCAACATACCGTCCCTCTACTAAGGGTGAAGATAATGCCTTCGACTGACATTCAGTCGTCCTTATCACCCTGGAAATCTTTCCAGTGATTCTCCCCAGGATCGATTGATACCATCTCACTACAACTAATGAGTGTCCTAACATCCAATTAGATCTATCTCATAGATCCAAAACCCAGGATTTAGGAGGTATCACTTTGATCCTATATGGAGAATCCTTGTGATAAGCGGAGATTGACCGAGCGTAGCATAGGAAACTCCTTCCCTATCAAGAGTATGTCATCTACGTACTCTACGAGGATCACCACCATACTCTCTACTACCTTTTCGTATATACAAGGTTCATCTACCATTTTGATGAAGTCAAACTCTTTGACTACCACATCAAAACAGATGTTCCAACTCCGCGATGCCTGTTTTATCATATAAAACATCTTGCACACGTTTCCGCTGCTCCCACTGTCTACGAAGCCCTCTGGCTGTGTACTTATAGACGCTATTTTCTAAAACATCATTTAGAAAAGTAGTCATGACACCCAACCACCAGATATCGTAGTCATGGTATGGAGCCGTGGGAAGTAGGATCTGTATGGACTTAAGCATAGCTTTGAAAGTCTCAACTTTTCCATGTACACCAAGTAATCTTCTCAAGATATACTCGCTCCTGATGGGGATTTAACCCTTCAGATAAAGCAACCAAAGTCCATACTTTGTTGGTGTATAAGGATTCCATCTCAGATCGATAAGCATCCAGCCATTCTTATAGAGTCCCACTCCTGATGGCCAGCTCGAAACTAGTTGGGTCATCATCTCATGATGCAATCCTCGCTCCCACTGTCATAGAGAAACCGAAGTATCTCTCAGGTAGGTGAGGAACCCTACTAGATCGGCGGAGAGGCTGAGGTTCGTTGGAAACTATTGAATCCTTTGGTTCTACCAAATCATCAGTTGCAGTTTGTATAGCTGGAACCCTTCCAGTTTTACATAACAGAACTTGCCTCGAGCTTGTCCGGATTTTGCTTTTAGACATAGGCCGGATAACCCAAATCTTAACCAACATAAGATATGGGCTCTTCCCTTTCCATATCACATATGAAGTGGTAGGCAACTGATTTGATTTGAACCCTATTCAATAGGTATGCAGCTTCTTAAGTGCATAACTCCCAAAAGAAAATAGGAAACTCAGCAGTACTCATCATAGAGCATACCATATCATATAGGGTGTGATTGCTCCGCCCCGATACACCGACGTGCTGTGGTGTATACGAAGGAGTAATGCTGAGAGAGAATCTCATTCTCCTTTAGAATAGTCCAGGAATTCTGTGCTCAAGTCTTCTCCTCCTTGATCTCATCAAAGGACATAATACTTATACCCGTATTTTGGTTCTCTACTTCTAATTTATATTCTGTGAATATCTCAAAAGGCTCGGACCTGTGTTTCAACAGAAACATATGTTTGAATCTTGAGAGATTATCAGAGAATGTAATGAAGTAGAAAGAACCGGTCTTGGCATTTGTAGACAGGGGACCTTCATACATCAGCATGTATCAATCCCAAGAGTTTACTAACTCTTTCTCTGTTTCCAATAAACAGAGCTGTGGTCATCTTATCTTTGTGACATGACCGGCAAGTTTCATAAGATGTAAATTCAAACTAATTTAAATATGCATCTATATGTAACTTCAGCCAGTCTGGTCGCATTGATATGACCTAGTCTACAATACCTCAAGAAAGATTCGTTCATATCTGAGCTCTTCCTCTTGTGTGTGTTCTGTATACCAAGAACTGTAGTTTGATTTAAAATGTCAATGCTTTTAGATAAGGTGCCTGAACCGATCAACTCTTGATATAGGAAATGTTCAAAAACATTATCCAACAATACAAAATTATATCACTTCTTTACTAATAAAGAGACTGATATGATTTTGTATATCAGGTTCGGTATCTAATAACATTCGTTCAGAATCAATGTATTCAGGTAATACAGGGTGATAGTGTCCAACAAACTTGGCCGCAACACTTGCACCGTTTTCTGTCTCATGAAACTTATCACCCGTTCTCAGTTCTCTACCTATCTGTAGCCCATGTAACAGATTACATATACGGGATCCTGATCCGGTATCACATACCCAGGACGTAAAGGATACTGAGAAATAGTTCTGTGTAATGAACACACCCGAAGATGATGCATCAACATGCACTTTCTTCGTTTGGGCGGCATGGGAATTCTGGTAATCCCCAATTTCCTGCTCTGTCTTATAACAATTATAAGTTGGAGCGGGACCAACGTTTCCCAGCTCAGTATAACAAGCGGGTTCGGTCAACATATCCGTTTTATTATCTTGATTAAGGCGTGATATGGTCGCTACCTGGAGAGAGAGAGAAGAAAACACTCAGCGTATGCTCTTGCAAGATTAGATTGGTTATCTAATATATCTAATTAGGATGTCTCCCACTGCTTTAATCAAATCTTCCTTCAAACCCTAAAAGGAAAGACTAGCCGGGATTAATTACACGCTACAAGTTCGCCAATCTTTCAGCCAGGCCAGTGTCGGTACTTTGAGGGAGGTCCCCCGTGCTTTCGCACGAACCTAATTAAAGTAAACCTCGTTTTCCCAGAGGCGTAACCCCGTTAACACCTTTCTAGACACCTACCTGATCGGCTAATTGTAATGTGTAAAACTCTCCCAGGGGTAACTCTTACTTGCAGCGGGTATCGCGATCCAACTATCTTATAGAAGGTATGCAATCTCATTGCAAATTTCAACACTTGAAATTCCCAATAATATTTTGCCCCAAGCGATCTGTGACCTTGACAAGGTCAACAAACCATAGACCGCAAGTCAATTTCAACCCGTCATTTCCTGATTGAATTAAACCCACCCGCACGACCCTTGACAAGGTCAACAAAGTCGCACGACTACCCTAATCCAATCGCATCATATGCTTATGCAGATAAGCATAAATAGCTACCGCACACTACGCCTTGACAAGGTCAACAAACGCAGCACGAATACTATGAAGTACTTATCTGAAATGACGGAGGGCTACGACGGGTTTTTCAGAAAACCCTTTGCGTAATGAACTTGATATCGTCGTAGAATCGAGTGATTTTAAATGGAGTGTTTTTGAGGCTTTTCTAGTTTTTCTAAAGGGGTCACTCCCGGTGAAGGGATCGTCGGCCCTTTCCTCATCGAATAAGGTGCAGGATATATCATATATACCACTATGCAAAGCAAGAACTATAGAAGCAATCAAAAGACAAACTGAGTTTGTAGCATCTGCCAGTTATTGCTAAAGGAGTCACTCCCGGTGAAGGGATCTCGGTCCTTTCCTTATCGAATAAGGTGCTAGATGTTCTACAAGGAACATCGCTATGCAAAGCAAGAACTAGAGCTACCAGTTTTTATAAACAAGTTTCTACAACATCTTAGGTTTATTTTATTTCATTAATCTCATTAATGAAGTCCCATTTTAATTATGCTTCACAAGCATCTCTTTTGAAACGAAATCTGCAATATAACATATATCTCATATATATAAAATATAAACATTCGTCTCAGGCAGTAATATGATCTCATCACAGAACATTGCAGCAGAAGAACATATATGAAATATTGGATATACTAGGACGTCCGTGTTTTCAATACGAGCCTGTATAAAACACGGATTCCACGGTCGCGATGAATAGCCAAACCCACATCCCTAGACCCCTACGAGAGCGGCAAGTAACACTGCCAATTCTAGGGTTAGGAGACCCGGTCTCGACTCATCGAGATGGTCTCCCACTGGACCCTAGAATCCGGTTACTTGTGCTCCCCGCCTTGAGTCTATCCTAATGCGGAAAAGTAAATAATATACAACGGTGACAGCTTCCGCTACTTGGAAGTGCCCCAATAAAAGAATATTACATACAAATGAATTTTACATGAATGAAAAAGAAAAACTCTCATCTCACATAAAACCCCCGGCTATTCAAACTCGACGATCCAATAGAACATATCACAGCAACACATAATATCTCATATCATCAACGTAAGCAAGTATGCGTATCCCGATTGTCGTTGATGTATAGCAACGAAGCCGGCGATACACCACATACTACGCTTACGGTCACAGAAAAGAAAGTGTAAAACTACAACAGTTGGAATCCGCAACCTCTTTAGACATCGCATGCCTAACCAAATGAATTCCTTAGACATCGTATGCCTAACAATTATAAACCCCGCATTTTAGTCTCATTATCGAAAACTCTTTTCAATATCAAGTCGGGCAATTCAACAAGATTCTCGACGTCCTGATCGAATGCTCGTCGCAAACTTTAGTAGACGGCCGCACCTCCAGATGCCGTCGACGAAGTGCACCAAGGCGGAACACCGCTGCCGTGAGCACCCGAACGGATGCTTTCGGCGACGGGGTTCTCCTACAGTCACTTGGTCGGGGCTAAGAGGTGTAGCTGTCTATTAAGTTTACCCGGCGAGTATCCGCATATGCTACGTGATTGCGACGGACTTTGATCACATCAAAATTCCGTGGCAACCGATCATCTGAGACTAAACTGCTATGTTTATAATATTCAAATCAGTTATCTCATAACTGCCTGTGGATTACAAATATTGTATCACATTCCAGATAAATAGAAAAAGTTAAACTTTCCGATCGAATCATCAAGCACCCAAGATTTCCCCAATATATCTCAACACTTGAAATCAGTTTAAAAACATTCATCACATGCCACAGTACCAATGGTCCAGCCGTAGAAGGGTCAAGCCAACGCCTCACATGTGGCACGCCGTACTGCCCCAAACCCTAAGGTTCAAAGGGCAGTTCAAGACGGTCACATAATCGAGTTAAGGTTTGTTGTCTTCTAGAGGGTCCATCGAGTTACTTGCACGACTTAGAACATTCTTAAACACGAGAAAAAATCCAACTTTTGAAAAATTTTCCGACAGTGGAAAAAGTGAGTTATTGATATCTGTTCGAACTTTTTAACAGTTTCTAAAAATTATCCGGAAAACCACATAGACAAAATCTGATAATCCGATCGAATCATCGAATCCCTAAACAACCCCAGAAAATTCAGCTTTTTAATAAAAATTAAAAATTCCCAGAAAATCCAGCATAATAAAATAGGAGTTACTGTGCAAACAGGAGATGCTGACGTCATCATTTCGCCGCGGAACCGCCGCATAAGACATTCTTCTGCCGCGGTTCCGCCGCTATTTATACTGTTCATCAAAAACCTTTTGCACCGTAATTCTTATAATTCCCTGCTGAATTTTTTAAGCATTTTTAATGTGGAAAAATCCCAGTTTTTAGAAAAAGTCCAGAGAGCGGGTTTTATCGGGGTTTCGAGTTTCGATCGGACTTTAAATTTCGTCTAGACTTCGCCTAAAGCTCTAGTTTGGCTCTGATACCACTGTAGGGTTGCTAGGCACGTGCACAAGGGTCTACGAGGCATCAACCATGCCCGATTAAAAATTTAGCCGTGCCAACCCGAATACGGAACTTTAGACTAGAGATTAGGCGAAAACAAGCATGTTAACAACTTTAACACTAAGTGAGAGGGATTACAACCTTTGTAGATCCGGTCCTTCACTTCATATGCTCCGTGTTGTGGTCCCTTCGCTGCGATCATCGGGATCCGGACTCTCGAGAGGTTCCACGAAGAGAAAGACGCAACCTTTGCTTCCGATCTTCGATACTAAGATGATCTACCTTGAAGTTTCTTTAACACAAGCTAACACTCATGAAATGATGTGAACACCCTCATCTAAATGGCAAGGGAAAATGAGGATGATGAAGTAGGATTTTTGCTCTCTTTATTTATCTTTTTCTCATATTTATCCATCACAAAAATCAAAGCAAGAAACCATTTCAAGCAAAGAAGAAGAAGGAAGAAGATGAACAATATTAGAATCCTTTTGTGATGAATAGAAAATGAAATGATATGAAGAATAATGCAACCATGGTTGACTTAACCATTGTAGAGAATTGACTAGGGTTAGGGTTTGGGTTGGGTTAAAGCATGAGTCACTTACAAATATCTTTATCATGACAAAAAGAAAAGCTTCTAGAAACATCTAGAAAGCTTAACCCTAATCCAAACCCTAATCATGTTTAAACTCCACTAAACAAGTTGCAATAGTTATCATATCATGTTACAATATTATATATCACATATATAATATTTATCGTAACAAAATAAAATAATACATTTAACATATATCGCATATATATCAATGTATTACCCGAGTGAGAAAAAGAATCTTTTAGTGAGCAAATATTAATTAATGTAATTTAATATATCATATATATTATTATACATTAAATTATCGAATCAACACTTGATCCGACAATCCGGCTATATCGCATATAACCGACTAATATTTATCCGTACCGATTCATCGAATCAACACTTGATCCGATGACCCGACTGATATCAAATATTGCGAGAATAGAATACGGTATCTCATATCGCATTATCCTCGGTCCCGCACATATCACATATGTGCCCCTACTCCGTTTTGCCTGAGCCAAGAAACCTCTGTGTAGGACTCTAAAGAATCGTCAATACGCCGGCAGTAGATGATGATCATATCAAACACCCAGAAGCTGCAAGCGGTCAGCTAAACGTAACAGCTACCCAGGTATTGAGCGCTCAGAAGATCAACAAGCAAGCCTGCACATTCTCCTGTGAATCCAAACAGTAACACTCCCGTACAGTCCGGTCTCGTCGTCTGATATGTCACATATCTCGCCTAGGGGTGGTAAACGTCAGACCCCAGTAGCTTGATAAGTCGTGTCGATATGAGGTCTATAACAGTTCGAGAAACTACTGATAACACTTACCGGTAAATCTCAGCAACCCTGGCCAGGGATTTCCGGTTATAGCCAATCGAACACAGCACAACATCAACTCCCTATACCGGGAGAGACGCATCCCCTCCTATCGCTCATTGCCTCCATATGATTCGGGACTGTACCCAAAAGCCACCTTTTTGCACGCCCTCTTGGACGTGGTATGATGGAAATCAAAGCACACTGGGAATCACACAAGACTCTATGACGATCTCGGGTCAACAGACTACTCTGTACCAGTGTCACCGGAGATCTGCTATCTGACGTATGGTATAATACCATCTGGGAGTTCTCGGCGAGTCCGTCCAGTGTACCCAGTCTCCACTGAGCACCCGTACACCATCCTTGATGTCAAACACCGATAGATATGGGATCATCCATCGCCCATCATATGGGTCAAGATGCGTATACGCTAGTCTACTCTGGTGCATCGATGCCCTGTCTCGATACACCCTCGACTAGGAACAGTTATAGGATGTACTCGTCGACTACCGTGGCCCCACTAGTATGATCTCATCATAGTCCCAGTAGTCGAGTACATATCCTAAGGGCTTTATCAACATTTAATATAGAGACAATCAGCGTACATGTTAAGATAAAGTACAACCAGATAGCATACTATCATGTCGAGCAAGAAAGTCCTCCCTATATATGTCCTAGCATCCACTACAATATACATCGTATGTACAGTAATGGCCTCTAGGGCATACATATAACTAACAGCACGAAATACCGATCAATAACTTAAATGCGTAAACAACAACACTGAGTGTATCAAGGTGTATAAAATTATAAACGTGTGCGACCGCATGCGCAAGACACGTATCAATGCACTGCAAGCACATGTGAGCTGTACCGAGTGAAAAAATCAAATCGAGTGCGAACCACATGCACAAAATCAAATCAAATGTAGGAAATCCACGAAATCATAAACACATGTAGCCAAGGCACAAAATCAATATCAAGTGCAATAGATATGCAAAAATCATAAACCAACACAACGGTGTATAAAAACACATCTCAAGTGCAATAACTATGTACAAAATGTAATACCCAGTTGGTGCAGCCATGGTGCATAAAATCAATATCATGAAACTCAATCATCAAAACTCAAATCCAAGCGATATAAACATGATACTCGGATCAAAAACGCAAATCGCAATAAATGATATTGAGGTACATCTCCTACAATATCGAAAAATATCGGTGCGCCCAAAACTGGAAGAGCAAGATCATCCGCTTGCCTCCTGCTCACGGTCTGGCGTCCTCTGTCTCTAGGTCTTCATTTCCCTGTGGATTCACCAATCTCGCAATCCATCGACTCGTCGGCCCGGTCAGGTGCGCTAACGGAAACTATCCGCTCTAGTATCCCTCTGGTCAACTCTCAGTCAATTAGCATGACCACTCGCAAAACAGCACGTCACCGGCGTCGACCTCTGGCTCTCTGAATACACGTCACACATCTGATCCTCGGTGCAAATCTTATTGCAACAATGTCCTTGAGGGAACCTGCTCAAGGTCTCATCCGATCTCGCCTATGCTGAACGGTACGGAGGCTAGTACTCTTGCATAATTTTTTCTCGTTTTCTGGAAATCTGCGTTCTAAGCACAATATTTCCTTGGGAACTGGCCGTATCCCAACGCCTCTGTATACATATCAGATCTCTAATCTCGACAGGAAGTAACAACAGCTCATCAGCATCTCGCACGAACCTCTCGTTCCACTCGTCTTTATCATCGTCCACATCGACGCCACGTCATACTATCTGCGTACTGCAAATGTTCTCGGCTACAGTCAATCCGGAGTCTCTCACACGGACTCGAAATCATGAATTCTGTATCTTCATCACTCTGTAGAAGATATCTCGCCGAACACGTCATCGGGAACTCGTCCCAACCATCGGAGGAATACTCAATACTCTTCCGCTCTCGATCAACTCACAACGCATCTGGGTGAGGTCCTCTATCCAAAGCTGGTCAGCTTGCTGATATGCTATCACATGATATCCGGACGACGTCAAACTTTTCGATCGATTCATCAAGGTCCCAAAATTCCCCGAAAGCTCAACACCTGAGCACAGTTTAATAATATCTGGTACATACCACAGTACTTATGGACCAGCCGTAAAAGGGCAAACCCAAGCCTCACTGTTGGCATCGCTAAACTGCCGCAAACCCTAAGGTTCAAAAGCGGTTCCAATGTCATCATGTCGGGTTAGGTTTTCATTCTTCTAGAGGGTCCACAGAATTACTTGCATGTTCCTCCGAAGACTTTAAATTTGGAAAAATGGGTTTCTGACATTCGTTCGAACTTTTAACTTCTCCTAGGCAACATGTGAATACCTTTGGCCTCTCAACTCAAGGTAGACTAGCTATCACCTGTCGCAGCTCTGCCTGAATGCTCCAGCGATCTCAACTCGTAAAGTCTGGAGGCGACATCCTATCAATCTCAGCAGCAGCTGGGTCATCTGTCTGCACGGTAGACGACATCACAATCTCTGAGGTATGTTGTACATCAACAATCCTCTCGCAACTGGTAGCTCTAACAATGGCCCGATCATCTGGCGCAAAACCGAACACTCGCCTCAAACAAGATGTCACAACACAAACACTAAATCGATACGTTCCCATGTCACCAGAAAATACAATGGTTAGTCCTCGTCTATGACGAGCTCGCCCTGACCGCATCACTAGCAGGATCTCAATCTGTGCTCAAACCATTGTGACAGAAACCTCAATCAAGTATTGATGACAACAGATCAAAGGCATGAGAGGAAACGATAGATCCAGAATAGATACATGATCATAAGAAGGAACAACATCAATGAGAGTATGATCATAGAAATGAGTAGAATCAAGGATTTCAAATGGATGTATAATCATGGGTACGAAGAGAATCATAAGTCTCAAAATATGTACATGTTAAGGTTTCTTAAATGGGGAATCGTATCGTAAATATGCCACGGAACATACGTACGGTACGTCACTCTACTCAAGCTACCTACTCCATCAATCAGGGTCAGTCTATGAAACGAAAGTTCTGGTCTAATACCCCCCATTCAAGTCTAAGTTCCGTAAGGTCAAGCCTAGGTTCCGAAACACATACCTGGCCTAGACTCCTCATAGTCAAACATAGATTTGAACCAAGGTTAACCCTAGCGCTCTGATGCCAACTGTAACGCTTCGAAAATCGTTTAGGCAGTTTTTCGGTAATCGGCAAAATTAACAGTCTTTTCCGTAAAAAAGTCAAAATAGGTATTTTTCATTATAGACCTAATTATACAAAATTTAGATAAGATATTACTATAAATTGGTCACTAAAATGTCACTTAAAATTTTCTAGTTAATTAAAAAAATTTCCTTAATTAATTATTTTTAATATTATTTTAAGCTTTTAAAAATACATTTAATTAGTGTTAAATACAAATTTAATTGGGTAAATTATATAATTAGGAACCATTATAAACTAAAATTTAGTGTTAATAAAATTGTATCAAGAATTTTCTAGAATGTAGTTCTATGGTTTGAAATTTAAAGCAAAAATGAATTGAAAAAGGGGGTTTTTTGTAAAAATTGTTATGTTAAGCATTAAATACATTTGAGAGTGAATTTTTCTCAGAATTTTCTACATTTTTCCCTCATTGTCCCTCACCCTATAGCTCTGGCCGAGCTTCACCCCTACAGCCCCAATTTTTTCCCTCACTTTCTTACTTCAAATTTCATGCAAAAATCCACAAAAATGCACATTTTTCTTCTCTAATTCAAACCATAATACTATTCCACCTCTTCTCAAACCCTAAATTGTTTAAAACAAGGAGAAAGAAGACCTTTTTGGAGGCTAAGTGCAAGAGGTTCACCAATTGTGAGGTATAAGTTCTAATCTAGTTGTTAAATTTGTATTTTAAATAAGCTAAGTTAGTATTTTAAACTGTTAATTTCATTGAAATGGTTGGTTTTTGAAAATTCAAGAAAGGGGTGGATGTGGTAATTAGGGTTTGTAGCATGGTTGATGGGTTTAAGTTAGGGTTTTGGCTATCTAGTTGGTTAGAATGATTTTTTTGTGCAATGTTGCGATCGCGATATCGTTAATTCGCGACGTTTACTTTGAAATCGGTATGCTAACGCTTACTAGATTTTTATGAATATTAGGAGGTGATATAATTACGATATATGGACGATATTTATAGCATATCATACGAATTTTAGTGTGTGCGAATGCGGGGTTTTGTCTAGTCGGGATTTAGTTTTGGCGGTTGCATCGAAATGACGATTTTAGTTAAGGTTATAGCGATTTTCGTGTGTTTTCCGCGCACCGAGTGTACGTTGTGACTAATTCATGAGCGTCGATCTTTGTATATTGTGAGTTGCATCATTTCAGGAATCTGTAACCTTATATTGTGTGTTATGCAATTCTAGGAACGGTTGCGGAAACATCAGACGCGGCGCGCAAAGGCAAGGCGGTGGTCGGATCGGATTAGCGAGACATTCAGGTGAGTAGATGTATTCATCTGTGGGGGAATCGTCTGGATGGCGTGAGGCGCCCCCTAGTTACGATTACTTTATTTCTTGCAAGATTTGCATTGTTAGTTAGCTAACCCCCCTCATTCACATTGCATACCCTTATAGCAAATCGTCTGCTAGATTGCATGATATTCATATACACATGTGCGATATCACTTCATAGGACACGAACACCATTACCATTGGCTCCTGTTGCACGCGCACTATTCATATGACACACACACCTTTGGTAATTGCCATGCCACATGCACCATAGAACCTGTTTAGCTTAGTATCGCCATTTGCATCATACATGATTATGAAATTGTATAGCATGTATATACCTCGCATCATCATCATACTTACATAGATTTCTAGCCACAAATCACATCGCATACCTTGATATCATAGACATTTATCATATACAACATGTTGGGTATTATGGTTTTCTTGAGGATTTCAGTATTGCTGCATTTCTGGATTTTGGGGAAACCGCAAGAATTTAACAAAAGCTTATATTTATCATTTTTAAAACAAAGTTGCGGTTTTCTCGTGATGTATGTGTCGTCCACCATGAGTTTTTATGTTTTCTGTTGGATTTCGAGACCCGATTCGAGGAGTGGATGAACCGTCTCGGGTATATGGTGGGCCCGGTATGGTACCCCGGGGTAAGAAGATCGAGTTGTAGACGATGAGCATGGCAGGGGAAGACTACCTACCAGTGATGTCTGGCATGGCGGATATCCGGAGGATACCGACCGTTGCCATGAGATTTGATGATATGGGCTGATCCGGACTGACGGAGCCCGATGTATTGATACATTGATACAGTGAGACATTGAGACAGATGTGTTTTCATATTTGGTGTCGATGCTTGACACGGGTTTCAGAGATTTCTTGATGGTATTTAGCTATTATACAGATATTCTTTTTCTAAGGTTAAGAATGCAGAACTCATAGCATTTAAAACACTTAAAGATTTAGTATTGACATTGCATACATGTGCATGCATACTAGAGGTATTACATCACCTCTGGACATACATGCTGTGGCGCATTTGCGTGCATTCTTACGATAGCCTTACTAGATATTATATTCTACTCACGAGCTGGCAACTCACCCCCATTGTGCCATAGTGTCTTGCAGGTCGGACTTATCAGCCTTATAGCGGCTGCTTATCTTATTAGTGACTTCTTTTGCTCAGACTCGCGATATTGCTCATAGGTGGGTTGCGAGAGTGCTTTTATCTCTTTTTTGTACTATTTTTGTATCTAGTATTCTCCATTTACCACTTCTTATGTGTATATGCGAAGACTGAGAGATTTGTGTATATGTGGTTTCTTTTGGGTCGAGCCCACTTGAGCCGACGTTATGTTTTCTTATATTTTGCATTTCTTTATGCTCTTTTCTTGATATTACATATATATATTGCGTGTGGTTGTGATCCGCCTTGGGCGAAGAGCTAGCTCCCGCTTGGAGATGCCATTTTGTGATTACAGGTTATATATCTTCTTGTACCCATTTTGGGGGACAGAATTTACAAAGGAGACTCTGCCGAAATTTTCGGAAAATTTTTGAGGTTTTTAAAAAGGGGTTCAATGCAACTTAATTGATTTCAAAAATGTTTTCATGTAAGGTTTCCTTCACACTTTTGGTTTTGGTTTAGATTTTCTGGGCTTTGGCTGACTTATGTTACGTTAGGCCTTTAGACGTCTCGTAATCTAAGTGCCAGTCACGTTCCGTACTTTTGGGTCGTGACAAAGTTGGTATCAGAGCCAGGTTTTAATTTTCTGAGTGTAGGTGACTTAAGAAGAGTGGCGTAGCATGGGTATGATCCACGACATACTTACGATACGGTACTCCGCCTAAGTGACCTTAGGACATAATTGCTTGTATTTCCCTTCTTAATTCCTTGCATTCCTTGATTCGATTGCAATGTTCTTATCGGTCATGTTTCTTATTCCAGCTTCGATGCCGCCAAAGACTACAAAAGCTCAGCGGGCTGCCGCTAGGGATGAGATTCGAGCAGGCTCGTCTGAGGTGAGGATCGAGCGGGATGATACGCCTACCCCTCAGGGTCATATTGATCCGCCTTATCCAGACCGTATTGCCAGATTAGAGGACGGCATGCAGGAGTTGCGACAGATGATGGGATCTTTAGTTGAGTCCAGTCGGGCACAGAGGTCCGAGGACGTTCCTTCCACCGCACAGACCACGATAGTACGTGCTGCACAGATGGTCACTCCTGCTACTACTGCGACTATCCCTGTTTCACTACAGGAGTTCATGAGATTGAGACCTCCAGCTTTTACCAGTACGGATGCGACAGAGGACACACATGCATTTCTTGATAGAATGGCTCGGATTTTCCATTCGTTGAGGTGTTCTGATGATAGATTGGTGGAGTTTGCGAGTTTTCGTCTGGAGGGTCTTGCCCAGACATGGTACGATTCAGTAGAGAGAAGCCGAGCTGCAGGTCTACCTTCTATGACCTGGGATGAGTTTACAGCTGCGTTCCTTGCACGTTTTCTTCCGGAGAGTGTCCGAGATGCTTGAGCCCGTAGTTTTGAGTCTCTGCGCAAGACTCCTGGGATGACGGTGTCGGAGTATGATATACAGTTTACCTAGTTGTCTCGATATGCTCCGTACCTAGTAGACACGGAAGAGAAGAGAATAAAGTGGTTTGTACGAGGGCTTGATACACAGCTATTCCTTGCCATCGGCACCCAGCACTTTGATACATACGCAGCCGCGATGGACGCAGCCTTACTTTTGGAGGGGCGTATTTCTGAGACTCCGGTCGTTTCTGGGCCGAAGAGGATCCGTACTGATACACCAGCTCAGTGGAAGATGGGTAGACACCGCGATAGATTATTTCCGGGAGATGGTGGAGGCAGAGGATTGAGACGAGGTCAGTTATTTTGTTCATATCCACAGACCCAGCAGTCGTCGCCAGGATGTTTTTGGTGTGGGAGTCAGTACCACCGTGTCAGAGATTGTACCATGGGGCGCCAGGGCGCGGCGACAGTTCCGCATGTGACCTTACCACCTTCACCACCTCCTCAGAGAGCTCTACTTCCTACTCCTGATGATGCTCCACACCAGCCAGATGCTCCTAGAGGTCGTGGGCATGGCGGTCCGGCTCAGAGAAGACGAGGCGACAGAGGCAGAGGCAGAGGCCGAGGTAGAGGCAGAAGGCAGCCAGCTATTAGTGGTGGACATGCCCGAGTGTTCGTGTTGACTCCTCAGGATGCACAGGCATCCAATGCCGTCGTGACAGGTACTTTGCCAGTATGTTCTTTTGATGCATGGGTATTATTTGATCCAGGCTCTACACATTCCTATGTATCCATGTACTTTGCACCGAGGTTAGGCCGAGAGTCTTCTCCGTTAGATCAGCCGCTTGTCGTTATTACACCAGTAGGCGAGTTGTTTGTTTCCCGTTACGTGTACCGATCATGTTCCGTTTGTATCGGGGAGAGAGATTCTTCAGTTGATTTGATTCTCCTCGATATGCTAGACTTTGACGTTCTTCTTGGTATGGACTGGCTCGCCACCTGTTATGCATCTGTGGACTGCCGTGAGAAAGCAATCAGATTCAGTTTTCCTGGTGAGCCGGTTCTGGTTATTCAGGGAGATCGTAGCGCTACCCTTCCCAGCTTGATTTCTTCTCTTCGCGCTGGTCAGCTCTTAAGGAAAGGGTGTCAGGGATTCTTAGCCTATGTTTGTGATACTAGCTCTACAGAGGTTCCGTTGGACCAGGTCCCTGTTGTGAGAGAGTTTCCAGATGTATTCCCTGACGAGCTGCCTGGTCTGCCACCAGAGCGCGAGATTGAGTTCTGTATCGACTTGATCCCCGGCACGGGGCCTATCTCTATACCGCCTTATCGGGTGGCCCCGGCGGAGCTGAGAGAGCTGAAGGATCAGTTACAGGACTCGCTGGACAATGGGCTTATCTGACCGAGTGTGTCACCTTGTGGTGCTCCCGTCCTGTTTGTTAAGAAGAAGGACGGAAGTATGCGCTTATGCATTGATTACCGTCAGCTGAACCGGGTTACTGTGCAGAACAGATATCCCCTACCCCGCATTGATGACTTATTCGATCAGCTCCAGGGTGCAGGGTTTTTCTCGAAGGTTGATTTATGGTCAGGTTATCACCAGTTGCGGGTTCGGAAGGAGGATATTCCGAAGACCGCTTTCTGTACTCGATATGGTCGTTATGAGTTCTTGGTGATGTCGTTCGGGCTCACCAATGCCCCGGCAACATTCATGGACTTTATGAACCGTTTATTCAGGCCGTATCTCGATCATTTCATCATTGTGTTCATTGAGGACATCTTGGTTTATTCTCGGAGCCGGGAGGAGCATGAGCAGCACTTGCGTATCACATTACAGACTTTGAGGGAACATCAGCTGTTCGCCAAATTTTCTAAGTGCGCATTCTAGTTAGACAGTGTCGACATCTTGGGTCATGTGGTGACGAGAGATGGTATTTGTGTGGACCTGAAGAAGATCGAGGCAGTTCAGCGTTGGCCTAGACCGGTATCAGTTACAGAGGTTCGCAGCTTTCTGGGTCTGGCCGGCTATTATCGACGTTTTGTCCAGGATTTCTCCTGCATTGCAGCACCGTTGACCGGGTTGACCCGGAAGGGGGTCCCTTTTGATTGGACCCAGGCATGTGAGGATAGTTTCCAGCAGTTGAAGACTCGTCTGACTACTGCACCGGTGCTAGCTTTGCCTTCAGGATCAGGCAGGTTCGTGGTATATTGTGATGCTTCTCGAGTGGGGCTGGGTTGTGTATTGATGCAGCACGACAGAGTTATCGCGTATGCTTCTCGGCAGCTGAGGAAACACGAACAGAACTACCCCACCCATGATTTAGAGATGGCTGCAGTGGTATTTGCACTTAAGATCTGGAGACATTACCTACACGGTGAGTCATGCCAGATATTCACTGACCACAAGAGTTTGAAATATATCTTCAACAGCGAGATCTGAATCTAAGACAGCGCCGTTGGATGGAGTTGGTGAAAGATTATGACTGCGAGATTCTATACCATCCGGGCAAGGCGAATGTGGTGGCAGATACTTTGAGTAGGAGGCCCGGAGGTAGCTTATCTTGTTTGAGCGCAGTACAGATGCAGTCGACGGTGGATTCGCTGGTTTTATGTGATAGCAGAGTGCAGTTCGAGTTTACTCTTACAGGGGGACAGCTGGCCCATTTCAGAGCACGCCTACATTTACTTGACCGTATCAGCGAGGCGCAGTCCTGCGATGCCCGTATTTTAGAGATTATTGAGCAGATTCGGCAGGGCAGAGTTTCTGAGTTCGTGATTGATGATCAGGGGATACTTCGATTTAGGACTCGACTGTGCATACCAGAATCTGAGGGGCTGAGGTGCGATATGCTCGAGGAAGCACATAGATCAGTATACAGTGTGCATCCAGGTTCCACCAAGATGTACCATGATTTGAGAGAGGTTTACTGGTGGGATGGGATGAAGAAGGATGTTACAGACTTTGTGTCGAGATGCCTGACTTGTTAGCAAGTCAAGGCCGAGCACCAGAGGCCAGCCGGCGAGTTACAGCCTTCGCCCATCCCTGAGTGGAAGTGGGAACAGGTCTCCATGGACTTCATTGTGGGTCTACCCAGGACCAGTCGAGGGTTTGACTCTATTTGAGTGGTTGTGGATCGACAGACGAAAGCGGCTCACTTCCTGCCAGTGAAGACCACTTTTGGACTTGCTCAGTACGCCCAGGTTTATATTGATGAGATCGTGCGACTGCATAGCGTCCCGACTTGCATCGTGTCTGACCGGGGCACCCAGTTTACCAGCCGATTGTGGCAGAAACTTCAGGAAGCTTTGGGCACCCGATTGAGTTTTAGCACAGCCTTTCATCCGCAGACTGACGGTCAATCAGAGCGTACTATTCAGACTCTTGAGGACATGCTCAGAGCTTATGTTTTAGATTTCGGTGGTAGCTGCAATCGTCATTTGCCTTTGATTGAGTTCTCCTACAATAATAGCTTCCAGGAGACAATTCAGATGGCACCTTCCGAGGCTTTATACGGGAGGAGATGTCGATCGCCTGTGTGTTGGACAGAGCTCAGGGAGAGCAGTATTTTGGGCCCGCAGATCGTACAGGAGACGACCGAAAAGATACAGCTGATTCGGGACAGGATGAGAGCAGCACAGAGTAGGCAGAAATCGTATGCTGACAAGCGCCGTCGCCGACTCGAGTTCGCTGTTGGCGATCATGTTTTCCTTAGGGTCTCTCCAATGAAGGGTGTGATGAGATTTGGACGGAAAGGGAAGCTTAGTCCTAGATATGTTGGTCCCTTCGAGATCCTACAGCGTGTTGGTCCAGTCGCTTACCGGTTAGCTCTTTCGTCCAGCTTCCCCGATGTTCACCCCGTGTTCCATGTTTCGATGTTCCGCAAGTACTTTCATGATCCTTCCCATGCGATTTAGCACCAGACGATTCAGCTAGAGCGTGATCTTTCATTCACCGAGCATCCGGTAGTCATTTTGGATCGGTAGGTGAAGAAATTGAGGTCGAAGGTTATACCGTCCGTCAAGGTCCTTTGGCGTGGCCCGCAGAGTGAGGAGGTCACCTGGGAGACCGAGGTCGAGATGAGGAAGAGATATCCCCATCTTTTTGAAGGAACGCGTAGTTAAATTCTAAATTCGGGGACCGAATTTCTTTAAGGGGAGAAGATTGTAACGCTTCGAAAATCATTTAGGCAGTTTTTCGGTAATCGGCAAAATTAGCAGTCTTTTCCGTAAAAAGGTCAAAATAGGTATTTTTCATTATAGACCTAATTATACAAAATTTAGATAAGATATTACTATAAATTGGTCACTAAAATGTCACTTAAAATTTTCTAGTTAATTAAAAAAATTTCCTTAATTAATTATTTTTAATATTATTTTAAGCTTTTAAAAATACATTTAATTAGTATTAAATAAAAATTTAATTGGGTAAATTATATAATTAGGAACCATTATAAACTAAAATTTAGTGTTAATAAAATTTTATCAAGAATTTTCTAGAATGTAGTTTTATGGTTTGAAATTTAAAGTAAAAATGAATTGAAAAAGGGGTTTTTTGTAAAAATTGTTATGTTAAGCATTAAATACATTTGTGAGTGACTTTTTCTTAGAACTTTCTACATTTTTCCCTCACTCTCCCTCACCCTCTAGCTCTGGCTGAGCTTTACCCTTACAGCCCCCATTTTTTCCCTCACTTTCTTTCTTCAAATTTCTTGCAAAAATCCACAAAAATGCACATTTTTCTTCTCTAATTCAAACCATAATCCTATTCCATCTCTTCTCAAACCCTAAATTGTTTAAAACAAGGAGAAAGAAGACCATTTGGAGGCTAAGTGCAAGAGGTTCACCACTTGTGAGGTATAAGTGTAGGGTTCCTAGGCACACTATAGAGGTCTCACAAGGCATCAACTATACCAATATAAAACATTATGGGTGCCGAGAAACCCTAATACGGATCTTAGACTAGAATTCTAGGCGAAAAACGATTCAAGTTAACAACTTAACTAAAGTTCGGAAGTTACAACCTTTGTAGATCCGGATTTCCACTTCCTTAGCTCCACGTAGTCGTCCTCTCACTGTCCTTTTCGAATCCTAGACTCATTCGTCGGCTTCATCGGGAAAACGAGCGGAATAGGTCGTCGTCTTCGTGCCGAAGATGATCTACGTCGAGGTTGCGCAAGTTCAAGCTCCAACTTCACCAAGTTGTGAAACTTGTGAAGATAACACCCGAAACAACTTGGCAAGAGGTAGAGGGTGAAGAAATAGGAGGTGGGTTCACTTTAGAATTGGATTTCTCACTTTGGATCCCAAGTTGCCATTGATGGCATCATAGTTTCTTTCTTGAAGATAAAGAAGAAGAAGTAGATAGAATATGATAAGTATTATGAAAAAAGAATAATAAAATCAACACTTATCATCTTCTAACCTAGGCTAAGTGTAGAGAATAAACCATGGTCAAATGAGAATGGTTAGGGTTAAGGATGATGACAAAATAGTCACTTTAGTCAAAGCTTCATGAAGCTTCATCAAGCTTCATGAAAGAAACCATTTTGTTATCATATATATATTTATTTATCAAAAAGAATAGATAAATAAATAAGTAAATAAATAAAAACCCTAACTATTATCATAACCATGGTTTAAGTCTTAACACAACACCAAACTACATGTATCATCAAACATGACACAAAGTAGTGTACAAAAGTATATCATATATACTTCTTGCACATCGAGTGAGAAAATCCATATAAAGTGAACCAATAATAGTTAATGCAAAGTAATATATCAAATATATAATTATACATTAAATCATTAAATCAACATTTGATTCAATGATCCGGTCATGTCGCACATAACCGACTAGTATCCAATGTATTGATTTATCGAATCAATGATTCGATAACTAGGTCATATCGAATATAACCAATCGAAACATTTATCGCGAGAATGAAATGCGGTATCACATACACGCATTATTCTCGGTCCCGCACATATCTCATATGCGCTCCTATTTCGTTTCGCTTGAGCCAGGAAACCTCTGTGTAGGACTCTAAAGACTCGTCAATACGCCGGTAGCAGATGATGATCATATCAAGCACCCACAAGCCGCAAGCGGTCTGCTAAACGTAACGTCCATCCGGGTATTGAGCGATCAGAAGATCGACGAGCTAGCTCGCTCACACTCCTGTGAATCCAACCAGTAACACTTACCGTACAGTCCGGTCTGTTCGTCTGATACGTCGCATATCAAGTCTAGGGATGGTAAACGTCAGACCCCAATAACCGATAAGTCGTGCCGATGTGAGGCTCATAACGGGTCGAGAAACTACTGGTAACACTTACCAGCAAATCTCTGATCAGCCCTGGCCAGGGACTTCCCTGTTACGGCCAATCGAGCACAGCGCAACATCAACCCCCAATACCGGGAGAGACGAAACCCCTCCTATCGCTCATTGCCTCCATGTGACTCGGGACGGTACCCAAAGACCACCGTTTTGCACGCCCTCATGGACGTGGTAAGGTGGAGATCAAAGCACAGTGGGAATCACATAAGACTCTATGACGATCTCGGGTCTACAGACTAACCTGTACAAGTGTCACCTGAGAACTGCCATCTGACGTGAGGTATAATACCATCTGGGAGTTCTCGGCGAGTCCGTCCAGTGTACCCAGTCTCCACTGAGCACCCGTATACCATCTCTGATGTCAAACACCAATGGATGTGGGATCATCCATCGCCCATCTTATGGGTCGAGAAGCGTATACGCTAGTCTACTCTGGTATATCGATGCCCCGTCTCGATACACCCACGACTAGGGACCTTGAAGGATGTACTTATGGACTACCATGACCCCACTAGTATGATCTACATCACAGTCCAGGTAGTCAAGTACATATCCTTAGGGCTTTACCAACATGTAACTATAAGACAGTATAAAGAGACTAGTGTACATGTTAAGATAAAGAGTAACCAGATAGCATACTATCATATCGAGCAAGAAAGTCATCTCTATATATGTCCAAGCATCCAATATAATATACATCATCTGTATAATACTGGCCTCTAGGGCATACATACAACTAACAATCTCCCACTTGCACTAGGGCCAGCTGCTGTAGTATCGCATACCGAGCATCCCGAAGAGTCTCTCAAACTGTATCTGGGGAATGTCCTTCGTGAGTGGATCCACGGTGTTGTTCTTCGTGTCAACCCTCCTGACCTCGATCTCCCGGCGATCAACTATCTCCCGGATCAGGTGATACCGTCTCAGAATATGCCTGGATCGCTGATGGGACCTGGGTTCCTTGGCCAAAGCCACCGCTCCATTGTTATCGCAATACAAAGGTATTGGATGCTCAATGGATGGAACCACTCCAAGTCCAGTAATGAACTTCTTGATCCAGACAGCCTCTTTGGCAGCATCGTTCGCAGCGATGTATTCAGCCTCCATTGTCGAGTCTGCCACGGTTTCCTGCTTGGAACTCTTCCAGCTAACCGCCCCTCCGTAAAGGGTAAAGACAAAGCCCGACTGCGACTTAGAGTCGTCCTTATCACTCTGGAAGCTCGAATCGGTAAAGGACTCCACTTGGAGTTCTCCGTTACCATACACCAAGAACATATCTCTAGTCCTTCGCAAGTACTTGAGAATGCTCTTCACAGCTGTCCAGTGACTCTTTCCAGGATCATCTTGATACCTGCCCACTACACTTAGTGAGTATGCTACATCGGGTCTGGTACATAGCATCGCATACATGATAGAGCCTACTGCCGAAGCATAGGGTATCCCTTGCATGCGAGCTCTCTCCAAATCAGTCTTAGGAGACATCTCTTTGGAGAGAGTGACTCCAGAGATCGTGGGTAAGTTCCCACGCTTGGACTCTTCCATACTAAACCTCTTTAGTATGGTGTCAATGTACCTGGATTGGGACAATCCCAAAATCCGTTTGGATCTATCTCTATAGATCCTAATTCCCAATATGCAGGAGGCATCACCAAGATCTTTCATTGAGAATCTTTGTGATAAGAAGAGCTTGACCGATTGCAGCATAGGAATATCATTTCCTATCAAGAGTATGTCGTCCACGTACAATACGAGGAAGACAACCTTACTCTCTGCCACCTTCTTGTAAATACAAGGTTCATCTGGGTTTTTGACGAAATCAAACTCTTTGATAACGACGTCAAAGCAGAAGTTCCAACTCCGCGATGCTTGCTTTAATCCATAAATGGATTTAAGCAGCTTGCATACCTTCCCGCTGCTCCCACCGTCTACGAAGCCCTCTGGCTGAGTCATGTACGCGCACTCTTCTAAATCACCATTTAGAAAGGCGGTCTTAACATCCATTTGCCAGATTTCGTAATCATGATAAGCAGCAATGGCAAGCAAGATCCGGATGGATTTAAGCATAGCCACTGGAGAAAAGGTCTCGTCATAGTCCACACCTGGTCTTTGACGAAAACCCTTTGCTACAAGTCTAGCTTTGAAAGTCTCCACTTTCCCATCTACACCAAGTTTCTTCTTGAAGATCCACTTGCTCCTAATGGGTTTTACCCCTTTAGGAGCAACGTCCAAAGTCCATACTTTGTTGGTGTACATGGATTCCATCTCGGACCGCATAGCATCCAGCCATTTCACTGAGTCCCTACTCGTGATGGCCTGCTCGAAGCTAGTTGGGTCATCATCCTCCATGATGCAATCTTCGCTTCCACCGTCAATGAGAAAACCGTAGTATCTCTCAGGTGGACGAGAAACCCTGCTAGATCGGCGGAGAGGCTGAGGTTCATTGGGAACTGCTGAATCCTCTGGTTCAACCAAATCTTCTGTTGTAGTCTGTATTGCTGGAACCTCTTCCAGTTCTACCTCCTTGCCACTAATCTCTTTTTCAAGAAATTCCTTTTCTAAAAAGGTGGCATGTCGAGAAACAAACACCTTTTGTTCCTCGGTGTGGTAGAAGATATACCCGCGCGAATGTTTGGGATATCCAATAAACTTACACAGAATAGACCTTGCCGCGAGTTTGTCCGGATTTTGCGTTTTTACATAGGCCGGACAACCCCATATCTTAACATAATCAAGACATGGTCTCTTTCCTTTCCATATCTCATATGGAGTGGTCGGCACGGTTTTGGTGGGAACCATATTCAATAGGTCTGCAGCTGTTTCCAGTGCATATCCCCAGAAGGAAATAGGTAACTCAGCTGTGCTCATCATAGAGCGCACCGTATCTAATAGGGTGCGGTTCCTCCGTTCTGATACACCGTTGTGCTGTGGTGTATATGGAGGAGTCAGTTGAGAGAGAATCCCATTCTCTTTTAGGAAGTCCAGGAATTCATTGCTTAAATATTCTCCTCCTCGATCAGATCGTAGGATTTTAATACTTTTTCCGGTTTGGTTCTCGACTTCTTGTTTATATTCTCTAAATTTCTCAAAAGCTTCTGATTTGTGTTTCATCAGGAACACATATCCGAATCTAGAGAGATCGTCAGTGAATGTAATGAAGTACGAAGAACCATCCCTGGCATGTGTAGACATGGGACCGCATACATCACTATGTATCAGTCCCAAGAGTTCGGTAACTCTTTCTCCGTATCCCGTAAACGGAGCTTTGGTCATCTTGCCTTTGAGATATGACTGGCAAGTGTCATAGGATGAAAATTCAAACGGATTTAAATATCCATCCTTATGCAACTTAGCCAGTCGTGTCGCATTGATGTGACCCAGTCTACAATGCCACAAGAAGGATTCGTTCATTTCAGAACTCTTCCTCTTGTGTGTGTTAGTTATGCTCAGAACTATTGATTGATTTAGAACATAAATGCCATTGCACAACGTGCCTGATCCAACCAACTTTTGGTTACGGAAAATGTTCATAACATTGTCTTGTAATACAAAATTGTATCCCTCTTTACTTAATAAAGAAACTGATATAATGTTGCATATCAGGTTAGGCATGTAATAGCATTCGTTCAGAACCAATGTATTACCAGTTGGTAATACTAGGTGATATTCCCCGACAGTCTTAGCTGCAACAATTGCACCATTTCCAACTCTTATGTCTTTATCACCCTTTCCAAGTTCTCTACCTTTCCTAAGCCCATGTAACTGATTACATATATGGGATCCTGACCCGGTATCTAATACCCAGGACATGGAGAAAATGGAGAAACGGTTCTCTGTAACGAACACACCCGAAGAAAATGCATCAACATGTACTTTCTTCATTCGGGTGGCATGGGAATCCTGGTATTCCCCTATATCCTGTTCAGTCCTATAACTCTTATAGGTAAGAACGGAACCAACGTTCCCCAGCACAGTATAACATGCGGGTTCGGTCAATACATCCATATTATTATCTTTATTAAGGCATGAAATGGTCGCTACCTGGAGAGAGAGAGAAGAAAACACTTTAGCGTAAGCTCGTGCAAGATCAGATTGGTTATTATCTTATCTAATCAGGATGGCTCCCACTGCTTTTTATCAAATCTTCCTTCAAACCCTAAAAGGAAAGACTAGCCGGGATTAATTACACACTACAAGTTCGCCAATCTTTCAGCCAGGCCAGTGTCGGTACTTTGAGGGAGGTCCCCCGTGCTTTCGCACGAACCTAATTACTGTAAACCTCGTTTTCCCAGAGGCGTAACCTCGTTAACACCTTTCTAGACACCTACTTGATCGGCTAATTGCAATGTGTAAAACTCTCCCAGGAGTAACTCTTACTCGCAGTGGGTATCGGGATCCAACTATCTCATAGAAGGTATGCAATCTCATTGCATATTTCAACACTTGAAATTCCCGATAATATTTTGCCCCTAGCGTCCTATGACCTTGACGCAGGCCAACAAACCATAGTGCACTAGTCAAGTTCAACCTATCATTTCTTGATTGAATTAAACCCACCCATACGACCCTTGACGCTGGCCAACAAAGTCGCACGACTACCCTAATCCAATCTGCATCATATGCATAAGCAGATAAATACTAGTTAGCTACCGCACACTACGCCTTGACGCAGGCCAACAAACGTAGCACGAATACTAACTACTACTCATTTGAAATGACGGAGGGCTACGCTAGGTTTTTCTGAAAACTATGAGCGTAATGAACTTGATATCGTTGTAGAATCAAATGAAGTTTTGAAATGGAGTGATTTTGAGGCTTTTCTAGTTTTGCTAAAGGAGTCACTCCTGGTGAAGGGATCTCGGTCCTTTCCTCGTCGAGTGAGGTGTGGGATATATCATATATATCGCTGTGCAAAGCAAAAACCCAAAAGCAGTCAAAAACAAACCGAATGTGTAGCATCTGCCAGTTATTGCTAAAGGAGTCACTCCCGGTGAAGGGATCTCGGTCCTTTCCTCATCGAATAAGGTGCAGGATATATCACATATACCGCTGTGCAAAGCAAGAACTGTAGCTACCTGTTTTGTTTAAAATTTGATTCCACAACATCTTAGGTTTCTTTTCTTTCATTAATCACATTAATGAAGTCCCATCATTTAAGTACCTAAACATCACAGATAAATACGACGTACACTTATGCCATCCACATTCGCCTCGATGTCCCCTCGTGCACCGTTAGGTTAGGTAATTAACGACAGAGCAGGGCAGGGCTAGTGCGGGTGCAAAACATAAGTAACGTCTATATAATATATCATATATATTATATACTGTATCCATCACAGAACATCACATGATCACATCACAGATATCGCAGCAGAAGAAACATATGAAATATTGGATATACTAGGACGTCCGTGTTTTCAATACGAGCCAGTATAAAACACGGATTCCACGGTCGTGATGAATAGCCAATCCCACACCCCTAGACCCCTACGAGAGCGGCAAGCAACCCTGCCAATTCTAGGGTTAGGAGACCCGGACTCGACTCCTCGAGTTGGTCTCCCACTGGACCCCAGAACCCGGTTACTTGTGCTCCCCTCCTTGGGTCTATCCTAATGCGGAAAAGTAAATAATATACAAAAGGTGACAACTTCCGCAACCTGGAAGTGCCCCAAATAAAAAGAATATTACATACAAGTTTTTACATGAATGAAAATGAAAAACACTCATCTCACATAAAAACCCCCGGCTATTCAAACACGACGATCCAATATAACATATCCAGCAACACATAACATCACATGTCATCAACGTAAGTAAGTACGCATACCCCAATTGTCGTTGACATATAGCAACGAAACCGGCGATATGAACATACTACACTTACGGTCACAGAAAAGAAAGTGTAAAACTACAACAATTGGAATCCGCAACTTCTTTAGACATCGCATGCCTAATCAAATGAAATACTTAGACATCACATGCCTAATAGAAATAAATCCCGCATTTTAGTCTCATTATCGAAAACTCTTTTCAATATCATGTGGGACTAAACTGCTATATTTATAACATTCATTCAGTTATCTCATAACAGTTTGTGAATTCCAATTATTGTATCACATTCGAGATAAACAGAAAATGTTAAACTTTCCGATTGAACATTCGAACACCCAAGTTTTCCCGATACAGTCCAACACATGAAATAAGTCTAGCAACATTCAGTTCGTGCCTCAGTACCAACGGTCCAGCCGTAGAAGGGTCAAGCCAATGCCTCACATGTGGCACGCCGTACTGCCCCAAACCCGAAGGTTGAAAGGGCAGTTCAAGACGGTCACATAATCGAGTTAAGGTTTGTTGTCTTCTAGAGGGTCCATCGCGTTACTTGCACTACTTAGAACGTCGTTAAACTACGGAAAAATCCAACACTTGGAAATCTCCCGACAGGGGAAAAATTGGGTATTTATATCCGGTCGAACTTTTTAACATATTCTAAAAATTATCCGGAAAGACACAAAGACGAAATTTGATACCCCGATCGAAACACCGAATCCCCAAAGCAACCCCAGAAAATTCAACTCTTGAATAATTAATAAAAATACCCAGAAAAATCACCACTGGAAACTAAGAATTACTGTGTAAAATTCTTTAAATATTGAGGCCGTACGACCGCGGATCCGCCGCATGAGCCATGCTCATGCCGCGGATCCGCGCCGGCTCAGTGGAATTAGGCTCACGAATTTCACAGTAAACCTTAGAATTTCCTGCTGATTTTTCTGCATATTTTTAATATCGAAAAACTCTAGATTTTGGAAATAGTCCAGAGAGCATGTTTGGTTTAGGGTTTCGGGTTTGTTCGTCCTTCAAATTGCGTCTAGACTTCGCCTAAGGCTCTAGCTAGGCTCTGATACCACTGTAGGGTTCCTAGGCACACTATAGAGGTCACACAAGGCATCAACTATGCCAATATAAAACAGTATGGGTGCCGAGAAACCCTAATACGGATCTTAGACTAGAATTCTAGGCGAAAAACGATTCGAGCTAACAACTTAACTAAAGTTCGGAAGTTACAACCTTTGTAGATCTGGATTTCCACTTCCTTAGCTCCACGCAGTCGTCCTCTCGCTGTCCTTTTCGAATCCTAGACTCATTCGTCGGCTTCATCGGGAAAACGAGGGGAATAGGTCGTCGGCTTCGTGCCGAAGATGATCTACGTCGAGGTTGCGCAAGTTCAAGCTCCAACTTCACCAAGTTGTGAAACTTATGAAGAAAACTCCCAAAACAACTTGGCAAGAGGTAGAGGGTGAAGAAATAGGAGGTGGGTTCACTTTAGAATTGGATTTCTCACTTTGGATCTCAAGTTGCCATTGATGGCATCATAGTTTCTTTCTTGAAGATAAAGAAGAAGAAGTAGATAGAATATGATAAGTATTGTGAAAAAAGAATAATAAAATCAACACTTATCATCTTCTAACCTAGGTTAAGTGTAGAGAATAAACCATGGTCAAATGAGAATGGTTAGGGTTAAGGATGATGACAAAATAGTCACTTTAGTCAAAGCTTCATGAAGCTTCATCAAGCTTCATGAAAGAAACCATTTTGTTATCATATATATATATTTATTTATCAAAAAGAATAGATAAATAAATAAGTAAATAAATAAAAACCCTAACTATTATCATAACCATGGTTTAAGTCTTAACACAACACCAAACTACATGTATCATCAAACATGACACAAAGTAGTGCACAAAAGTATATCATATATACTTCTTGCACATCGAGTGAGAAAATCCATATAAAGTGAACCAATACTAGTTAATGCAAAGTAATATATCAAATATATTATTATACATTAAATCATTAAATCAACATTTGAGTCAATGATCCGGTCATGTCGCACATAACCGACTAGTATCCAATGTATCGATTTATCGAATCAATGATTCGATAACTAGGTCATATCGAATATAACCAATCGAAACATTTATCGCGAGAATGAAATGCGGTATCACATACACGCATTATTCTCGGTCCCGCACATATCTCATATGCGCTCCTATTTCGTTTCGCTTGAGCCAGGAAATCTCTGTGTAGGACTCTAAAGTCTCGTCAATACGCCGGTAGCAGATGATGATCATATCAAGCACCCACAAGCCGCAAGCGGTCTGCTAAACGTAACGTCCATCCAGGTATTGAGCGATCAGAAGATCAACGAGCTAGCCCGCTCACACTCCTGTGAATCCAACCAGTAACACTTACCGTACAGTCCGTTCTGTTCGTCTGATACGTCGCATATCAAGTCTAGGGGTGGTAAACGTCAGACCCCAATAACCGATAAGTCGTGCCGATGTGAGGCTCATAACGGGTCGAGAAACTACTGGTAACACTTACCAGCAAATCTTTGATCAGCCCTGGCCAGGGACTTCCCTGTTACGGCCAATCGAGCACAGCGCAACATCAACCCCCAATACCGGGAGAGATGAAACCCCTCCTATCGCTCATTGCCTCCATGTGACTCGAGACTGTACCCAAAGACCACCGTTTTGCATGCCCTCATGGACGTGGTAAGGTGGAGATCAAAGCACAGTGGGAATCACACAAGACTCTATGACGATCTCGGGTCTACAGACTAACCTGTACAAGTGTCACCTGAGAACTGCCATCTGACGTGAGGTATAATACCATCTGGGAGTTCTCGGCGAGTCCGTCCAGTGTACCCAGTCTCCACTGAGCACCCGTATACCATCTCTGATGTCAAACACCAATGGATGTGGGATCATCCATCGCCCATCTCATGGGTCGAGAAGCGTATACGCTAGTCTACTCTGGTATATCGATGCCCCGTCTCGATACACCCACGACTAGGGACCTTGAAGGATGTACTTATGGACTACCATGTCCCCACTAGTATGATCTACATCACAGTCCAGGTAGTCAAGTACATATCCTAAGGGCTTTACCAACATGTAACTATAAGACAGTATAAACAGACTAGTATACATGTTAAGATAAAGAGTAACCAGATAGCATACTATCATATCGAGCAAGAAAGTCATCTCTATATATGTCCAAGCATCCAATATAATATACATCATCTGTACAATACTGGCCTCTAGGGCATACATACAACTAACAATAAGTTCTAATCTAGTTGTTAAATTTGTATTTTAAATAAGCTAAATTAGTATTTTAAAGTGTTAATTACATTGTAAGGGTTGGTTTTTGAAAATTCAAGAAAATGGTTGATGTGGTAATTAGGGTTTGTAGCATGGTTGATTGGTTTAAGTTAGGGTTTTGGCTATCTAGTTGGTTAGAATGGTTTTTTGTGCGATGTTGCGATCGCGATATCGTTAATTCGCGACGTTTACTTTGAAATCGGTATGCTAACGCTTACTAGATTTTTATGAATATTAGGAGGTGATATAATTATGATATATGGAAGATATTTAGAGCATATCATACGACTTAAAGTGTGTGCGAATGCGGGGATTTGTCTAGTCGGGTTTTAGTTTTGGCGGTTGCACCGAAATGACGATTTTAGTTAAGGTTTTAGCGATTTTCGTGTGTTTTCAGCGCACCGAGTGTACGTTGTGACTAATTCATGAGTGTCGATCTTTTTATATTATGAGTTGCGTCATTTCAGGAATCTGTAACCTTATATTGTGTGTTATGCAATTCTAGGAACGGTTGCGGAAACATCAGACGCGGCGCGCAAAGGCAAGGCGGTGGTCGGATCGGATTAGCGAGGCATTCAGGTGAGTAGATGTATTCATCTGTGGGGGAATCTTCTGGATGGCGCGAGGCGCCCCCTAGTTAGGATTACTTTATTTCTTGCAAGATTTGCATTGTTAGTTAGCTAACACCCCCTCATTCACATTGCATACACTTATAGCTAATCGTCTGCTAGATTGCATGATATTCATATACACATATGCGATATCACTTCGTAGGACACGAACACCATTACCATTGGCTCCTGTTGCACGCGCACTATTCATGTGACACACACGCCTTTGGTAATTGCCATGCCACGTGCACCATAGAACCTGTTTAGCTTAGTATCGCCACTTGCATCATACATGATATATGAAATCGCATAGCATGTATATACCTCGCATCATCATCATACTTACATAGATTTCTAGCCACAAATCACATCGCATACCTTGATATCATTGACATTTATCATATACAACATGTTGGGTATTATGATTTTCTTGATGATTTCAGTATTGCTGCGATTTCTGGATTTTGGGAAAACCGCAAGAATTTAACAAAAGCTTATATTTATCATTTTTAAAACAAAGTTGCGGTTTTCTCGTGATGCATGTGTCGTCCACCATGAGTTTTCATGTTTTCTGTTGGATTTCGAGACCTGATTCGAGGAGTGGATGAACCGTCTCGGGTACATGGTGGGCCCAGTATGGTACCCCGGGGAAAGAAGATCGAGTTGTAGACGATGAGCCTGGCAGGGGAAGACTACCTACCGGTGATGTCTGGCGCGGCGGATATCCGGAGGATACCGACCGTTGTCGTGAGATTTGATGATATAGGCCGATCCAGACTGACGGAGCCCGATGTATTGAGACATTGATACAGTGAGACATTGAGACAGATATGTCTTCATATTTGGTGTCGATGCTTGACACGGGTTTCAGATGATTTCTTGATGGTATTTGGCTATTATACAGATATTCTTTTTCTAAAGTTAAGAATGCAGAACTCATAGCATTTAAAACACTTAAAGATTTAGTATTGACATTGCATACATGTGCATGCATACTAGAGGTATTACATCACATCTGGACATACATGCTGTGGCGCATTTGCGTGCATTCTTACGATAGCCTTACTGGATGTTATATTCTACTCACGAGCTAGCAACTCACCCCCATTGTGCCACAGTGTCTTGCAGGTCGGACTTATCTGCCTTGTAGCGGCGGCTTATTTTATTAGTGACTTCTTTTGCTCAGACTCGCGACATTGCTCGTAGGTGGGTTGCGAGAGAGCTTTTATCTCTTTTTTGTTCTATTTTTGTATCTAGTATTCTCCATCTACCACTTCTTATGTGTATATCCGACTTAGTGATATGACTGAGAGTTTTGTGTATATGTGGTTTCTGTTGGGTCGAGCTCACTTGAGCCGACGTTATGTTTTCTTATATTTTGCATTTCTTTATGCTCTTCTCTTGATATTACATATATATATTGCATGTGGTTGTGATCCGCCTTGGGCGAAGAGCTAGCTCCCGCTTGGGGATGCCATTTTGTGATTACAGGTTATATATCTTGTTGTACCCATTTAGGGGGATATAATTTACAAAGGAGACCCTGCCGAAATTTTCGGAAAATTTTTGAGGTTTTTAAAAAGGGGTTCAATGCAACTTAATTGATCGTTTTCATGTAAGGTTTCCTTCACTCTTTTGGTTTTGGTTTAGATTTTTCTGGGCTTTGGCTAACTTAGGTTACGTTACGCCTTTAGACGTCTTGTAATCTAAGTGCCAGTCACGTTCCGTACTTTCGGGTCGTGACAAAGTTGGTATCAGACTCAGGTTTTACCTTTCTGAGTGTAGGACGACCTTGGTAGATCGAGTAGGTGACTTAAGCTGAGAGGCGTAGCGTGGGTATGATCCGCGGCATTCTTACGATACGCCACTCTGCTTAAGTCACCTACTCCATCTACCATGGTCGTTCTACACTCAGAAAAGTAAAACCTGGCTCTGATACCAACTTTGTCACGACCCGAAAGTACGGAACGTGACTGGCATGTAATATCCCGGGTGGAGTTGGGGCTGAATACCACCTACCCCGTGAGAAGAGAAATGTTATCCGGTATCGAGGTGGGGATGTAACCGATGCGGATGCACACGGGGACCCACCAGAACAATTGGGAGTATCTAATTCCATTCCGAAAGAGGGCACGATCTGAACTATAAATAGAATGATACCACTCTTAACACAGAGGCGCCTTTTGGATGAATCGGAACTCCGAAGTTTGAAAAACTCCGTAGTTATGCGTGCTTGAGCCAGATAAATTCTGTGATGGGTGACCTACTGGGAATTAGCCCCGGGTTCATTCAAAAGGACAAAACCGTACGGCTTCGGCCAGAGCGGACAATACCATTTGTGTTTCGGGGTGGGTCATGACAAATATGGTATCAGAGCCGGTCCCTCAAAAGTAGGTCTGTGGTTCGAGGACGAACCATTGTTCTAAGTGGGGGGAATGTAATACCCCGGGTGGAGTTGGGGCTGAATACCACCTACCCTGTGAGAAGTGAAATGTTATCCGGTATCGAGGTAGGGATGTAACCGATATGGATGCACACGGGGACCCACCAGAACAATGGGGAGTATCGAATTCCATTCCGAAAGAGGGCATGATCTGAACTATAAATAGAATGATACCACTTTTATAACACAGAGGCGCCTTTTAGATGAATCGGAACTCCGGAGTTTGAAAAACTCCGTAGTTAAGCGTGCTTGAGCCAGAGAAATTCTAGGATGGGTGACCTACTGGGAATTAGCCCGGGTTCATTCAAAGGGACAAAACCGTGCGGCTTCGGCCAGAGCGGAAATACCATCTGTGTTTGGGGGTGGGTCGTAACACCAACTTTGTCACGGCCCGAAATTAGCTCGTGACCGGCACTTAAATCACGACACGTCTAAAGGCATAACGTAATTTAAGTAAGCCGAAGCCTAGAAATCTAAACCCTTTTTAAGAAAATAAAAGAGGTGAAGTTTTGAAATAAAGGTATAATGATATCAAAAGTTTTTCTTAAATGCATAAATAGGGGAAACATGAAAAATGCAAGTGGGTGTTACTAGTTGAAAACATGTTTCGACTTTTAAAAATTTTGGCAGCACCTCGTATGTATTTTTTTGATCCAAAACCATAAATACATAATGATAATAAAGGCATCCTAAAGCGGGGTACCCCTCGCTCTAAGTCTCGCAACCACAAGTCTCAATAAGTCTCATTACTTATACAAATACTAGTTTGATTGATGGAGTTGACTAGATACAATATGAAATATAAATACAAGAGTGGGTACGATACAAATGTCCTACCTACCAAGCAAATCAGCCAATGTAGCTATGTGCCAGCGATACCGCCACTGATCCGTGCGGTCAACTTGCAAGAACTGTGGCACAACGGGGGTGAGTTGCCATCTTGTAATTAGAAAAACATCAACAAGTAGAAATCGAATAAATAATGAATCCTAAGTCAATTATATCATGAAGATAATATTATGATATTTAGGGTGACCGTATCAGTATATGTGCCAACGCTATAAATAAATCTCTATCAGCATGTTGATATCGTCCAACAATATAATCAATGTCTGTATGTATGTGGATCTCATGCACCTGTCAACCAATGACACAACAACATCATGCATGTAAATATCATAAAAGCATATGCATGAAAGTATGGGGATATAAATCAATGTGTGACCCTCGGGACACATCAAAATCATGGAATCTGAGTGTCCAACATTGACACTCGAAACATCATGAAACCCGCATCGACACGTAAATCCCCATATATCTCAGGCGCCGCAGCCTCAGATCGGCCTTCATATCTATCTCATCACAGGCGCCGCATACTCTGATCGGCCCTCATATCTATCTCATGACTCCTGCCGGTATCCGCCGGACAGCCGCCGGGTCAAACCAATCATCGGTAGGTAGTGTTCCCTCTTCTAGGCTTATCGTCATCCCCACGAAATCTCTCTCGCCACGTGGTACCATACCGGGTCCACCATGTACCAGCAAATAGTTCCTCCACTCCTCGAATCGGGTCTCGAAAACAAATCTCAGAATTGAGAAAACTCATGGTGGACATCTCGAAATATCATATCAAGAGAAACCGGGTTTTTAAAACAATGCATACTTTCTTTTGAAATAACCACGGATCTCAAATCCAGAAACCTCATAAAAAACAGCATCTCAGTGCATATAATCGTAAAGAATGATGCATGCGACATATAACAGAAATGTAAGCATATCCGTATATCATGCAACATGAAACAGTGATGTAAACATAGTAAGTAAATCATGCAAGGAGTCATATCATGATTCAGCAATTCTACTGTGTAGTGACATCACAATTATTGATGATGAAGTGTGTGAGCCGGCAAATCTGTGTGCGTGTAACGATGCATCATCGATAATGGTGTAAGTGTACTAGCACAGGTATATGAAATGCAATGAGAATAACATGAATGCAGCATAAGGTAAATCATCAGCTAAAAGCTATAAGGTATATGTATCTGACAAGATCGAGTCGGTGAATCTATCAATCGGCATCCAGCCTCATAACATCACGTACAGTATTATCCATCGTACGGCATCCTCCAGTCAAGGGTATGGATCAATCATCAAGTCAAACTCATCATGTACGGAAAATAATCGTACGGCGGCATTAAACCATTAGGGATCCTATCAACCTTTACGACAATGAGGATACGGACCTAACTTCTCGTACAGCATATCAATCATCTCAATCGACTCACATTCGTATACCAACATATCATCAATTCGTCATATCACGTCGTATATTCTTTTCATCGCATTTATATTCCACATCAAGTAAATTTTACATATACATTCTACCTTTACTATAAGCATACATATCTAATCTAACATGCACACCCGAACCATACGATCAGTTTTTAAAAGATGCGAATCGTAGTTTTGAAAATAGGGGCTACGATGTTTTTAAGGAAAAGATATCGTTTGAAAATCCGTAACGTCCCTCAAGGTATCTGTTTAAAACTTGCATACGATTCTTCAGTTTGGAAATAGGTATGGTTCGGATGACACATTTACGTCGGCTATCTAGTCTTATAGTATCCAATACAGCAATATCATCGAACATCATCCTCGAATCCCATCATCACATATTAACAATATCATATCATTTCTAACTATCCTTTTAGCCATATCCATAGTTTCCTAATCTAGGTTTTTACGACTGTATCCTATAGATCGGTTTCCATCAAATTGCGAGGGCGCTATACGCCATCCACCCGACTTCCTCCGTAGATATAGATCTACTCGCTTTGATCCTTGCTTGCCGATGTCGATGACGCTACACTCAGTCGTCTCGGAATCCACGGGAAGGTACCAACAATAATACACAAATCGCAATCGCTATTAAATTAATTCCGGAAAACCAAAACTGCACACAGATCGTCTATAGGTTAGAACCTATAGACCACGCATGCAAAACCAACCAATTATCCCTTGTTGTTGATGTACAAACATCCAACAACCGAATACAATACCAAATATCAAAACGTAGCATTCAAAATACGGAAAACATAACCAAAAACCATATAAAAGTGCTCCCAGATTTTGACTCAGGCCAATTGGAGCAAAACTAGCAAGTATAGGGTGTTATATATGGAGTATATGAGCTACTGGACAAATCTAGACACCAAATGCCACCAGGTGGTCGGCCACATTGCTTGAAATTCCAGCAAGCTCGGCCAGGGTAGCTCCGTTGGAGTTCGTTTGGTCAGAGTGGTCTCCTAGTGCCCTAATTTTGTCCCTGGTATTGTTTGCTTAACTTATAAACAACCCAGGTCATCCCAGATTCCCTGTAAGCATGTCAATCTTCACAAAACCGACACGAAGATAACCTAAGTCCGTATTTTGGTTTCTAAACTCAATCCCAGGTCTTGTAACAGCCACTAGAGTTCACCAAATCCACACCTATCCAAACCCTTCTCTAGAATTTTCCAATTTCACAAACCCACACCTTAACCAATTCTAAACTAACTAGAATGATAGCAAAACATAAACTAAACTAAATGAAAGGAATATACCTCATGGGTGCAACTCAAGAAAAATCCTAGCTATCCAAAATCATCAAAATCCTACTTTGCTTGTTCTAAAGTGTAGGGGATGAAGAGGGGATCAACTTTTGTGAAGAGGGTGTGGGGTTTTGACATGGTTTTTGATATGGATCCTGGGGTTGAAGGTGGGGGGAGGTGAGTTGAGGAAGAAGATGAAGTAAATAATGGGGAGGGGAAAATGAATGTTGCTGCCCCTCTCTCTCTCTTCTTATTATCACCCTCTCACTCTCATATCTCACACACTCTCTCTCTCTCTCCAATCATCTCTTTCTTTAACCTTTTCTCTTTTCTTTTCTTTTTCCTCACAAAACCAAATACAATATGAAACCACAACACAAATGAACCACATGCAACCAAATGCAACATGCTATGGTGCACTAGCCATGGAAAACTGTAGAAACACGGATTTGGCTTAATCGCGATTAGCTGTGCACTAATCGGGTTTTCATTTAAACTGCATATAATTGATTTTAAAAATGCCAAATCCTTTAAATATATTTTGAAATGAATAAATAATTTTAATTTTCAATTTTTGGTATATATTTATACCCTTTTTCGAAAACTACAATTTCGCAAATCGGACAGTTTTTGGGAAAAATATTTTTTAATATTAAATTCCAAAAAATAATATTTTATATTTTCCGAAATGTTACAGTTTTCGGGTGTCCATATTAGACACTCAGGTTTCATGATACTTATAGGATGTGTTTTATTCCGTACTCCACATTTATTTGATATGCATTGTTTCATGTATTAGTAGTATCTGATAGAGTACCTTTTATGACTATTGCATTATATATTGCCATTTATTGCTATCAACTTGCATGTGATAGACCATCGCAGTACGTTCATACTTGCGATTACCTGCATATGTTATTTACTATTCAGAGTTGGCAACTCACCCCCGTTGTGCCACAGTGTTTTGCAGGTAGTCCATCAGGGCAGTCGCCGCAGGGCTTTTATCTATCGTATCATCTTTTGCAGCGGATACCGCTACGGCTGACTGTGTGCAGTTTTGCTATAGGTGGGTTTTGCGGTTGTCCGATATTGCTCATTATATATTCGTTGTATCCAGTACTCTCCATCTACTAATTTCATCTATTGACTTAGAGACGAGTTGTGAGGACGATATTGTATATTATTTGTGACTTGGGGGTCTTTTATACAGTTTCACTTTATATCGTCTTTTTCTTCACTACGGCGTCGTATTTTTGCTTGTGGTGGTTGTTTTCCGCCTTTGGGCATGGATTTGCTCCCGTTGGGGTTGCTTTACTTATATATTTATGTTGTACCCTTTTTGGGGGCTTGTTTTATAAAGAAGGTGCTGCCAAATTTTAAAGGAAGTAAATTTTGACTTTAAAGATTTTTACTTGAGATTTCAAAAGTTTAACAATGTTATTATCACTTACTACTTTTGATGGTTTAGATTTCTGGGTTTTCGGCTTACTTAAATTGCGTTACGTCTGTAGATGTTGCATAGTTTATGGCCGTCACGTGCCAAATTTCGGGTCGTGACATTAGGGATTAGTGAAGCTAACACCCTAAACTAAATGGTTAATCTAGTAGAGGATGATGAAGTAGGATTATTGCTCACTTTAAAATTGATTTTCTCACTCTATTTCTTCACCATGAGAAAAGCTAGAGAGCTCAATGAAGAAGATGAAGCAAATAATGGATGAGAGAGTGAATGGCAACCATGGGTGAAAAATATCTCATATAACTCATGTAGAGATTTAACCATGGCTTAAATTAATGGTTGGGTTAATAAATATCTTGTGTAATACAAAACTAGTGGACCAAGTCAATGGTTCTACAAGCTTCCACTAAGCAAACCCATGTGACTAATTTCCAACTAATATTTGATTTACTCTAAATAAATAAACCCTACATTATCATGAGCATGGTGTGAGTCTCATATACCCATGTAGCATGTGGCATCAAGCATGACACAATAAGAAATACAATTAATATATATCACATATATATTAAATGCATAAGTGAGAAAAAGAAAAACTTAAGTGAGCTAATATTAGTTAATGTAAATTAATATATCAAATATATAATTATACATTAAATCATTATATCAACACTTTATTTAATAATCCGGTTATATCTCATATGACCAACTAATATTATTTGTATCAACTTATTGAATCAACACTTGATTCGATAACCCGGCTATATCTCATATAACCGACCGATATCATAAATCGCGAGAACATAATACAGTATCATATACTCGTACTAATCTCGTTCCCGCATATATCACATATGTGCTCCTACTTCATTTTGCATGAGCCAGTAAACCTCTCTTTAGGACTCTAAAGACTCGTCAATACACTGGAAGTAGATGATGATCATATCATTCACCCACAAGCCGTCAGCGGTACTAGCTGAACGTAACGGCTATCCGGGTATTGAGCGATCAGAAGATTAACAAGCAAGCCCGTTCTAACTCCTATAAAGCCTGTCAATAACACTACCGTAGAGTCTGGTCTTTTCGTCTGATATGTCGCATATCTAGTTTAAGGGTGGTAAACGTTAGACCCCAGTAACCGATAAGTCGTGCCGATGTGAGGCTCATAACGGGTCGAGAAACTACTGATAACACTTACCAGTAAATCTCCGTATCAGTCCTGGCCAGGGACATCCTGTTATAGCCAATCGAGCACAGCGCAACATCAACCCCCAATACCGGGATAGACGAATCCCCTCCTATCCCTCATTGCCTCCATCTGATTCGGGACTGTACCCAAAAGCCACCGCTTTGCACGTTCTCTTGAACGTGGTAAGGTGGAAATCAAAGCACAGTGGAAATCACACAAGACTCTATGACGATCTCGAGTCTACAGACTAACCTATACCGGTGTCACCAGAGAACTGCTATCTGATGATAGGTATAATACCAATTAGGAGTTCTCGGCAAGTCCGTTCAGTGTACCCACTCTCCACTGAGCACCCGTATATCATCTGTGGTGTCAAACACCAATTGATGTGGGATCATCCATCGCCCATCACATGGGTCAAGAAGCGTATACGCTAGTCTACTCTGGAATATCGATGCCCTGTCTCGATACATCGTAACATTTCAGAAAAATATAAAATATTATTTTTGGAATTTAATATTAAAATAATATTTTTCCCGAAAACTGCCCGATTTGCGAAATTGGGATTTTCGAAAAGGGTATAAATATACTCCACTATTTGTGAAATAAATGGAAATTAAAATGATTTATTCGTTTAAAAAGATATTTATTGGATTTGGCATTTTTTAAAATTTATTATATACGATTTGGATAAAAATCGATTAGTGCACTGCTAATCACGATTAAGCCAAATCCGTGTTTCTACAGTTTTCCATGGCTAGTGCACCATGTCATGTTGCATTTTGATTAAATGTTGTTTATGGTGTTGTTTTGGGTTATTATGTGGTTTGGTTTTAAAAAGAAAAAGAAAAGAGAAAAGGTTAAAGAAAGAGAATGATTGGAGAGAGAAAAAGAGAGAGTGAGGATAGGAGAGAGAGAGGGCAGTCACCATAACTCCACCCCATTATTTTCCTTCATCTTCCTCAACCTCAACTCCCTCCACCTCCATCCCATGAAACCATCTCAAAACCTTTCCCAAAACCCTAAACCCCCTTCACAAAAGTTGATCCCTTCTCCACCCTCTACACTTTGGACCCATCAATGTTGGATTTTGAGGACTTTAGACTTCTAGGGTTTTGCTTGGTGGCATCCATGAGGTATAATCCCTTCCATTTAGTTTAGTTTATGTTTTCCTAGCTTTCTAGTTAGTTAGAATTGGGTTAAGGTGTGGATTTGTGAACTTGGAAATTGCTAGAGAGGGGTTTGAGTGTTGTGTCGATTGGGTGATGCTTAGTGGCTGTTATAAGACCCTGGAGACCAATTCTTGACCTGGACAAGTGACCAAACCCCAAAATACGAACTTTAGAATTGCCGATATCGGGGTTTTATGGATTTAGTGATGGTATATAAGAATCTGGGATGACCTGAGACCACCATAAAATAAGTGTAACATTTCAGAAAAATAAAATATTATTTTTGGGAATTTTTATAATTAAATAATAAAATATTGAATATTTTAATAAAGCTGTATAATTAAATACCGATAAATTGGGAAAAATTCGGAAAATTATGGAAATTACAGAAAAGTGGGCGTTTTATGTGATTTATGCAAATTATGAACTTTTATGATTATTTATATGCACTTTTAACGCTAATCACGATTAGATATCGTTAATCGCGCATTAAGCATGTTTTGTGTACATAATATGCACATGTCATATTTTCACTCTTGTTACCTTTTTTCTATCATGTCTTTTTTTATGGTTATCATGTATGGCTTTATAAATAGAAATGAGAACAAAGAAAAGAAAAAGTAAGAAGAAAAGTCAAAAGGGACACAATGATTGCATGAGAGATGGGCATGAGAAAGAGAGTTGTGAGGGGTCAACCATAGTTAGGGCTCATCCTTTCTCCTCATTTTCTTCATCTTTTTCTCCCTCATTCCCTCATGGCCACACCTCCTTCCTCCCCTCCACTACAAACCTTCAAAACACCCCCAAAACAAACCCAAAACCCCATCTCATTTTCATTAAAAATGTTTACTAGCTCAAGGGAAGCACATTGGACCAAGAAAAATCAAATTTTGAGGACTTTGGGCAACTCAAGAATTTTCTTGAGTTGCCAATTGAGCTAATTTCTGAACCTTTAGATTAGCATTTCAATTCCTTATGTATCCATATATGTTTAGTTACGATATCGAGTGGTTTTGTGAACTTAGAAAATCCCTAGATGAGGTTAGGGTTTCGAATTTGTTCCAAAGGTGAAACTGAGTGTAGTATTGAACCTAAAACCCCTGTGGTGATTGATTGGAGACCTAAACCAGAGACTAGAACCCCGGAACGCGAATTTAGAAAACCCTATATCGAAAAATTGTGAAATTTTAATGGTATTTGGAAATCTGCAAACACTCGGGGACCTGAAAAGTTATTTAGCAAGGACAGTGATGCATGCAGGCAACCTAGGACCTCCTACTGAAACCCTAGCCCCTACCTCCCCAACCTGGCAGCAGATTTAACCCAGATGGCCGCAAATTGCGGCCAGTGTCCCACCATTTTTGTTTGTGCTTTGTCCGTGGCGCCAGTATCTGTAAATTAGACCCTTGGCATATGCAGAATTGACTAATTTGACCTAGGGTGAAATCTAGGACAATTTTCAAGAGTTGCTGTTTTGATTCGTGTTTTTTTTTTGCGTATTTTGAATTCTGGATTTTTGTATCTGTGTTTTACCTCGATCACTTGACGTTTGTACAACGATATCGAGGGTTGTTGGTGGTTCTGAAGGCGTGGTCCATAGGTTCTAACCTATAGGCCTTTAGCGTGTCGTTTTGGTTTTCCGATATGATTTTAATATGCATTTGCGATTGGATTATATGTGTAGGTACCCTACGTGATGTCGAGACGTTGAAGATGAAGATGGCAACATCGGCATCAGCACACAAGAAGTAAGGTGAGTAGATTTATATCTACGGGGAGAAGTCGGGTGAATGACGTATAGCACCCCCGCAAAGTTGTGAGAAAAGAATGGGATATGATATATATTTTTATATGTTAGGATGTGATATGAGCCTTAGCAAGAAAGATTTAAGAGTTTAGGGGTTAGTGTTAGCAAGTATGGATGAAAGGACTCTAGTCGATCACTTAGTCCCGAAACCCTTGAGTAAAGATTTGCATACCTGCACATACACATACTCGCTTACTTTGATATCCTTGTGCGTATTAGGGACATTTTTATATTGGGATATTCATATGCTTGGATGACGAGAATGTTATATGATACATGGGAATGAGTCGATCTGATCGGGCATGATACCATGAGATATTGAATGCGTGACCGAGATATGTCATGATGTTATAGCGGGTCATTGGACGACGATATTATGTTGATGATATATTTATGATAGTTGACGAGTTATACATCGAGATATGCGATAAGATATGTTAAGATATTTATAATGGATCACTTAGGTGATGTTTACTCCTATATGATGATAAGTGTTGATGACACCGGATTGTATGAGGCTGTAGATTAGTAGCCAGATGCATGATTATTGTTGATGATATTAGTAGTGTGCTAGATTTAGATCGGTACACCTGTTCACGATATGTGAAGATGTGGATATCAGGTGAATAATGAGATAAATAGGATATTTGACCCATACCCAGATTTGGGATGCCGTACGATAGATTTACCATACGAGAGATAGTTATGAGGATAGATCCGCACTCTTGACTCGAGGATGTCATATTATTGTATCGTATGTGATACTGTTGAGGCGAGATCACCGACTACTAGGTGTATATATATATAGATCGACTCAGACTTAGGCGGATTTCTTTACCTTTTTGACTGGGCTCGAGTCATGCTCATTTTCAACAGTGGGGAGTCGTTGGTATGTTATATACCAAACTGTATGGTTCGTATAGTGGGTAGGTACATTTTCAGTGTTGCTGTTACTACATCACTTTCTGTATATTCATGATATTTCATCGCATTGCATGCTTGTACATATGCCATTATTAAGATCATGCTGCCAGGACACCGGCACCATTACCGATGATGCATATGTTCCTAATACACTTACTTGCCGGCTCACACACATCATCATCGGTAATTACCATATCACGTACACTTTAGAGAATATTACTCATTGACATAGCTTGTTAACTGATAGTTCGACATGGTATTAGCGTACTCGTCTTTATATGTTAGATTAGACGTTGCAGTTATTACTTGCTACTACATGCATATTATTATTCACTATTTACTTGCTATTGATGGTTGGATTTCGGATTTTCATGAGATTTTCTGGATTTGGAAACCGCATGTGAAAGTTTTATAAACCGATGTGTTATTTTAAAGAGAAAAATGCGGTTTTCCTTGATATGATGTTTTCTCGGTTATGAAATGGATTTCGGTACCCGATTCGAGGAGACGTAGGAACCGTCTCGGGTACGTGGTGGACCCGGTTTGGTACCCCGGGGCGAGATTGTTTATTCATGGTGGATGATGAGCCTGGCAGGGACAGACTGCTTACCGGTGATTTCATTTGGACCTGGCGATTATCCGGAGGATACCGACCAGAGTCACGAGATGCATATAGGCCGACACGTACTGCCGGAGCCCGCGGGCCGATCCCGCAGTTGATACAGAGCCTGAGGATTTACGTGCCGATGCAGGGCACAGATTTATGTTTTGTGTCGATGCTTGACACTGACTTCTCTGTTGATTTCATGATGTATTTTGTTTCCATTAGTCATGCATTCATACATCTTATATATGATATGTTGCTATCTGAGGTACTGACGCGAGCATGTAGTATTACACTTATACATAGATGGACAGGATATTTATTTGAGGATATTACTTGATATGACCTAGGATAGCGTTATGCATGCGATTTCTACTCGTAGATGTTTTCTACTCACGATTTGGCAACTCACCCCCGTTGTGCCATAGTTTCTTGCAGGTTCTGCCGCACAGGTTTCATTGCGGTTTTGCTGGCACACTGTTCCTTCCGGGTGATTGCTTGCTAGGTGGGTTCTTTTGCATTAGGACCACTATTGTATATTTGTTATTTCAGTTGTATCTAGTAAAACTCCATCAACCAGACTTGTATATTTTATTGACTTAGCAGACCAGTGATGTATATTATTTCGACCTTAAAGTCGCGCTTGCATTAATATGGATTTCATGTTGTATTTGAGTTCCTTTGAGTGTTGATTCTCGCTCTTCGGCGTTGTATATTATATTGCATTGTGTGGTTTTGTCCACCGGTTGGCGAAGAGCTAGCTCCCGCTTGGGGATGCCTTTTATCATTTCGTATACTAATCATGTTGCACCCCGTTTGGGGCCAGTTTTTACAAAGGAAACTCTACTGAAATTTTTAGAAAAGACTTGATATTTTAAAAATGCATATTTCGGCTTATATTGTTAAACTTCTTGCTTTTAAATTGGTCTTCCTTCACTCTACTGTTTTACTTGGTTTGGATTTCTGGGTTTTGGCTTACTTAGATTACGTACGCCTCGAGACGTTTCGTAATTTAAGTACCGGTCAAATTCCGTACTTTTCGGGTCATGACAAAGTTGGTATCAGAGCGTCAGGTTTTACCTCCGGAGTGTAGGATGACCCTTAGTTGATGGAGTAGGTAGCTTGAGTAGAGTGATGTACCGTACGTATGTTCCGCGGCATATTTACGATACGCTACTCCGCTTAAAAAGCCTTAAGATGTACATTTCCTTGCACAGTATTATATTCCTTCCTATGATCTAGCCTCGTCGATACCAGTTATGGTTTTGTTATGACGGGTATACGGGCACAGAGAGCTACTGCTAAAGTTGCGGTCAGCATGAGCTCGTCACGAACAAGGACTGACCAGGGCGTGATTCCAGGGACATACGATTTGAATAGATGCGCCGTGTTATTGTGTTTTCGCGCCATGAGCGTTTGATGGGTCGCTTTTTCAAGAATTCTCAGACGTGCAGATCAGTACCAGAGGATTGAGCCACTGATAGAGGCCAGCCAGAATGTGATGAACATTGATTTATCGCTTATTCATGATGATTGAGGCACTGTTCAGCGTGCAGATGAATGAGCCAGTTGTTGCTGCGAACGACGAGATATCGCCCAGATATTGGAGCTACCACAGCACGGGTATATACTTAGAGATATGATGGAAGGTCGCTAGTCGCCCGAGGATTAATGACTAGGACATGTGGTTCGTTCGCTTACCCCGATGCGAGGCCATAAGATAGATGGATTCCAGCTAGAGACGACTTCATGCAGGTACGTTGAGAGTCGATAGAGGTGATCGAATGTCAGAAACCCATATTCCAAGTTTAAAGTATTCGGAAGGACATGCAAGCAATTCTATGGACCCTCTAGAAGAATGAAACCCTAACTCGACATAATGACCGTGTGAAAGCCTTTGATCCTTAGGGTTTGCTGCAGTTCCGCGGTGCCATTAGTGAGGCTTGGGTTTGCCCTTCCACGGCTGGTCCTCCAATGCTGTGGTATGTACTCGATACTATTAAACTGTACCCAAGATGTTGAGCTCTTGGGGGATTATGAGGTTTTGACGAATCGATCGAATGGTTCAACTTCATTCGGATGTTATGTGGTGAGATGCATTGCTTGGGAGGTTCCGGATATGAGTATAGCAGTTGGAGCGCAGTCCACACAGCCATGAAGAGACGAGTCCGTAGCAGTCAACATTAGATAAAGTGGAGTAAGAGGTTCGTACGAGATCTTGATGAGATGACGTTCCACTTCGCCGACATCAGAGGTATGATATGCATGCAGAGGCGTTGTATATGGATTTATCTTCCAAAAGGAGTCGCGACGAGTATGCAGCCGTTCCGGAACAAGAAACAGATTTAGTGAAGGGTGATAACTTCCGGACATTTTGGCAGAAACGGAGTTTGGGAGAGACCTCAACAGGAGCTTTCTGGAATAAATTACGAGAAGATGTGGACCCATGAGTGGTCATTTTACGCACACCAGCAGGCCAAAGTTCGACATCGTCGACGAAACATGTTACGAGTGACCACGATAGTTGGCCAGAGACTCTTAGAGGATGTGCTTGAGCGGGACTATTCCGCCATACTGGATTTCGGTATTTTGGGTGATTTATTGCAGGATTGAGTTTTGATGACCGAGTTTTATGATATTTGCTTTTGTGCACCATGAATGCACCTACGGAGTATTTATGATTTGTGCATAGTTATTGCACTTGAGATGTGTTTTCATACACCATCGTGTTGATTTATGAGTTGTGCGTGTTCATTGAACTTGAGGTTGATTTTGATTTCACGCCTATGGTATGCATGTGATTTGACTTATGCTTTCGGCATAGTTTTCATATACTTTTAGTATTTTGATTCGATTTTGTGCACGCTAATGTACATGGTTGAGAGATTTTATACCGTGGTGTACCTGATTGGATTAAGGTTTATTATATACCATCGATTTCGATTATGATATTTGATATTGTTTTCGTGCACCTGGTACACTGGATTTGGATTCTTGTGCATACTTGGACGCTTGATGCGATTTTGGTGCACGCCAGATGCACTACATCGAGATTCTTCGTGCATATCAGATGCACCTGTTTTTACTGTCAGGCATGCATGTTGCCTCTGACAGGTGGTTCGTGCACACCCGTTACACTTAGATGTTGTTTCTGTGCACATGTATAGTATATTTATGGATTTTGATTTCCGTGCGCACCAGACGCAGGTATTCTTATGCGCCTTTTGGAATTGATTTCTTATGGAGCAGTATGTTTTTCTATGATATTTACTATTGTTTTCGTACTGATCAGGACTAGTCACAGGACAGTACCTGGATGTACTTTGCATGCATTGATAGTTATCGAAGGGATTTCCAAAAAGAGAGCTATAGTCTCAGTATTTACCTACGTGTCTGAGATGACACGAAACATTTTATAAAGGAAACCCTTCTAAATCATTTCAAAACGGCGGGACGTACACATTAAACAAAGGATAAGTATATACATAGTTATTTTCTTACAATAGATGTCCACCACTGTGCCACGATACGCGCATCACAAAGCAATATGAAAGGTTTGGCATGCAATTCCTTCAGATGTTTTCATGTATAGTTTTGATGTATATCATGATTGGTTTCTTTTTGGGCTTCGACATTGATGTCTTCGCCATGACTCCGATAATTGCGGGATGAATGATGGAGTTTTGATTTGGAGTTATCTGCTCATTGTTCATGCGCATGCATTGCACTATGATGCGTTTTATGTATTGATGATTTCGGAGACCCGACGATTTGGACTTTTACTGAAATGTTTTAGTATTTGAGGGGTTTAAATTTAAATTCAGGGACCGAATTTCTTTAAGGGGGGAAGACTGTAACATTTCAGGAAAATAAAATATTATTTTTGGGAATTTTTATAATTAAATAATAAAATATTGAATATTTTAATAATGCAGTATAATTAAATACCGATAAATTGGGAAAAATTCGGAAAATTATGGAAATTACTGAAAAGAAGGCGTTTTATGTGATTTATGCAAATTATGAAATTTTACGATTATTTATACGCACTTTTAACGCTAATCACGATTAGATATTGCTAATTGCGCATTAAGCGTGTTTTGTGTATATAACATGCACTTGTTACCTTTTTTCTATCATGTCTTTTTTTATGGTTTTCATGCATGGCTTTATAAATAGAAAAGAGAACAATGAAAAGAAAATGGAAAAAGAAAAGTCAAAAGGGACACAATGATTGCCTGAGGGATGGGCATGAGAAAGAGAGTGGTGAGGGGTCAACCATAGTTAGGGCTCATCCTTTCTCCTCATTTTCTTCATCTTTTTCTCCCTCATTCTCTCATGGCCACACCACCTTCCTCCCCTCCACTACAAACCCTCAAAACACCCCCAAAACAAAACCAAAACCCTATCTCATTTTCATTAAAAATGTTCACTAGCTCTAGGGAAGCACATTGGACCAAGAAAAATCAAATTTTGAAAACTTTGGGCAACTCAAGAATTTTCTTGAGTTGCCAATTGAGGTAATTTCTGCACCTTTAGATTAGCATTTCAATTCCTTATGTATCCATATATGTTTAGTATCGATATCGAGTGGTTTCGTGAACTTAGAAAATCCCTAGATGAGGTTACGGTTTTGAATTTGTTCCAAAGGTGAAATTGAGTGCAGTAGTGATCCTAGAACCCCTGTGGTAATTGATTGGAGACCTAAACCAGAGCCTAGAACCAAGGAACACGAATTTAGATAACCCGATATTGAAAAACTGTGAAATTTTAATGGTATTTGGAAATCTACTAACACTCGGGGACCTGAAAAATTATTTAGCTAGGACAGTGATGCAAGCAGGCAACCTAGGACCTCCCACTGAAACCCTAGCCCATACCTCCCCAACTTGGCCACAGATTTAACCAAAATGGCCGCAAATTGCGACCTTGGTCCCACCATTTTTGTTTGTGCTTCGTCTGTGGCTCCAGTATCTGTAAATTAGACCCTTGGTATATGCAGAATTGACTAATTTGACCTAGGCTAAAATCTGGGACCATTTTCAAGAGTGGCTGTTTTGATTCGGGGTTTTGTTTTGTGTATTTTGAATTCTGGATTTTTGTATCTGTGTTTTACCTCGATCACTTGACGTTTGTACGACTATATCGAGGGTTGTTGGTGGTTTTGAAGGGGTGGTCCAGTGGTTCTAACCTATAGGCCTTTAGCGTGTCGTTTTGGTTTTCTGATGTGATTTTAATACGCATTTGCGATTGGATTATATGTGTAGGTACCCCATGTGATGTCGAGACGTTGAAGATGAAGATGGCGATATCGGTATCGGCACACAAGAAGCAAGGTGAGTAGATTTATATCTACGGGGAGAAGTCGGGTGGATGGCGTATAGCACCCCCGCAAAGTTGTGAGAAAAGAATGGGATATGATATATATTTTTATATGTTAGGATATGATATGAGCCTTAGCAAAAAAGCATTAGGAGTTTAGGGGTTAGTGTTAGCGAGTATGGATGAAAGGACTCTTGTCGATCTCTTAGTCCCGAAACCCTTGAGTAAAGATTTGCATACCTGCATATACACATACTTGCATACTTTGATATCCTTGTGTGTATTGGGGACATATTTATATTGGGATATTCATATGCTTCGATGACGAGAATGTTATATGATACTTGGGAATGAGTCGATCTGATCGGGCATGATGCTGTGAGATATTGAATGCGTGACCGAGATATGTCATGATGTTATAGCGGGTCATTAGACGACGATATTATGTTGATGATATATTTATGATAGTTGACGAGTTATACATCGAGATATGAGATAAGATATATTATGATATTTATAATGGATCGCTTGGGCGATGTATACTCCTATATGATGATAAGTATTGATGACATCGGATTGTATGAGGCTGTAGATCAGTATCCAGATACATGGTTATTGTTGATGATATTAGTAGTGTGCTAGATTTAGATCGGTACCCCTGCTCACGATATGTGATGATGTGGATATCAGGTGAATAATGAGATAAATATGATATTTGACCCGTACCCAGATTTGGGATGCCGTACGATAGATTTACCATATGAGAGATAGTTATGAGGATGGATCCGCACTCTTGACTCAAGTATGTCATATTATTGTATCGTACGTGATACCGTTGAGGCGAGATCACCGACTACTAGGTGTATATATAGATTGACTCAGTCTTAGGCGGATTCCTTTACCCTTTTGACTGGGCTCGAGTCATACTCATTTTCAACAGTGGGGAGTCGTGAGTATGTTTATATACCAAACTGTATAGCTCGTATAGTGGGTAGGTACATTTTTAGTGTTGCTGTTACTTCATCACTTTCTGTGTATTCATGATGTTTCATCGCATTGCATGCTTGTACATATGCTATTATTAAGATCATGCTGTCAGGACACCGGCACCATTACCGATGATACGTATGTTCCACATACACTTACTTGTCGACTCACACACCTCGTCATCGGTAATTGCCATGTCACGTACACTTTAGAGAATATTACTCAATGACATAGCTTGTTAACTGATAGTTCGACATGGTATTAGTGTACTTGTCTTTATATGTTAGATTAGACGTTGCAGTTAATACTCGCTACTGCATGCATATTATTATTCACTGTTTACTTGCTATTGATGATTGGATTTCGGATTTTCATGAAATTTTCTGTTTTTGGAAATCGCATGTGAAAGTTTTATAAACCGATGTGTTATTTTAAAGAGAAAAATGCGGTTTTCGTTGATATGATGTTTTCACGGTTATAAGATGGATTTCGGTACCCGATTCGAGGAGACGTAGGAACCGTCTCGGGTACGTGGTGACCCGGTATGATATCCCAGGGCAAGATTGTTTATTCATGGTGGATGATGACCCTGGCAGGAGCAGACTGCCTACCGGTGATTGCATTTGGACATGGAGGTTATCCGGAGGATACTGACCAGAGTCACGTGATGCATATAGGCCGACCCATACTGCCGGAGCCCGCGGGGCGATCCCGCAGATAATACGGAGCCTGAGGATATACGTGCCGATGCTGGGCACAGATTTATGTTTTGTGTTGATGCTTGACACTGACTTCTCTGTTGATTTCATGATGTATTCTGTTTCCATTCGTCATGCATTCATACATCTTATATCTGATATGTTGCTATCTGAGGTACTGACACGAGCATGTAGTGTTACACTTATACATAGATGGACATGATATTTATTTGAGGATATTACTTGATATGACCTAGGATAGCGTTATGGTTGCGATTTTTACTTGTAGATGTTTTCTACTCACGAGTTGGCAACTCACCTCCGTTAAGCCATAGTTTCTTACAGGTTTTGCTGTACAGGTTTCGTTGCGGTTTTGCTGGAATACTGTTCCTTCTGGATGATTGATTGGTAGGTGGGTTCTTTCGCATCAGGACTACTATTGTATATTTGTTATTTCTGTTGTATCTTGTAAAACTCCATCAACAAGACTTGTATATTTCATTGACTTAGCAGACCAGTGATGTATATTATTTCGACCTTAGAGTCGTGCTTGCATTAATATGGATTTCATGCTGTATTTGAGTTCCTTTGAGTTTTGATCCTTGCCCTTCGCCGTTGTATATTATATTGCATTGTGTGGTTTTGTCCGCCGGTTGGTGAAAAGCTAGCTCCCGCTTAGAGATGACTATTATCATTTCGTATACTATTCATGTTGTACCCCGTTTGGGGCCAGTTTTTATAAAGGAAACTCTGCCAAAAGTTTTAGAAAAGACTTTATATTTTAAAAATGCATATTTCGGCTTATATTGTTAAACTTCTTGCTTTTAAATTGGTCGTCCTTCACTCTACTGCTTTACTTGGTTTGGATTTCTGGGTTTTGTCTTACTTAGATTCGTACGCCTGGAGACGTTTCGTAATTTAAGTGCCGGTCATGTTCCGTACTTTTCTGGTCGTGACAATAAGTTCCTTTGGCAGAGATGTGTGCAGGTGATTTTGAAGCAACCCCTAAAACCCGAGACCAAAATTCCTTAATCCGGCCGCAGATTTATTCATTGTGGCTGCAAATTGCGGCCACATTTTGGTGTAATTTGTTGATTTTTGGTTGGTGGGTCCCTTAGGTGATATCTAGAGCAACCCTATATGCAAAATTCCCTAGTTTGTCCTAGGGTGAAACCTGGGAGCACATTGGGGTGTTTTTGGTTATGTTTTCTGTATTTTAGGATTCTTGGTTTTAGTATTTGATATTGTATTTGGTTGTTGGATATTTGTACATCAACGACAAGGGATAATTGATTGGTTTTGCATGCGTGGGCTATAGGTTCTAACCTATAGGCGATCCGTGTGCCGTATCGGTTTTCCGGATTTGATTTTAATAGCGATTGCGATTGTGTATTATTGTAGGTACCCTCGTGTGGATTCTGAGACGACGGAGCATGGCATCATCGACTTCGGCAAACAAGGATCAATGTGAGTAGATATATATCTAAGGGGGAAGTCGGATGGATGGCGTATAGCACCCCCGCAAGCTTTTGATGGAAACCGATTCTTATATTATAGTTAAGGAAACCTCGATTAGGAAACTAGGGATATGGTTTACAAGATAGTTAGAAATGATATTAGTGATTGAATATATATTTTGAGATATGAGAAGGATTTAGGGATATGAAAAGTGAATGTGAATCACGACCTATAGACATGTAGTTGCACTAGAATAGGTATGAGTTTTAGAGTAGTGTGACATTTGATGTATAAGGTAGATGTATATATAATATGACTTGTTGTAAGATGACTTAATAAGATATTGATGTGATGAAAAGGGTATATGATGTAATATGATGATTTGATTGATATGTCGGTATACGGATGCGAGTCGATTGTGGTGATTGATACCTTTGCCGGTCCCCTGATATAAGATTGTTATGGATATGACTTGGGACATAGGTATATGGATATATATATGAATACATGTTATGAATCATGAATGATAAGCCGTACGTGACATTAGGCCGTACCCTCATTGTCATATAGTTTGATAGGATCCCTATTGGTTTGATGCCGCCGTACGATGATTTTCCGTACGTGATGAGTTTGACTTAATGATTGATCCATACCCTTGACGAGAGGATGCCATACGATGGATTATATCGTCAGTGATGTTGTGAGGCTGGATGCTGATTGATAGATTGACCGACTCGATCATGTCAGATACGTATACCTTATAGCAGTTAGCTGATGTTTTACCTTATGCTGCATTCATGTCATTCTCATTGCATTGCTTATACCTGTGCTAGTACACCTGTACCATTATCGATGATGCGTATGTTACACTTAGACAGACTGGCCGGCTCACACACTTCATCATCGATAATTGCTATGTCACTACACAGAAGAACTGCTGCATCAGGATATGACTCCTTGCATGATATACTTGCTATAGCTACATATTGTATATCCAAACTTCTGTACATACATATTGTACATCCATAGTTGCACACAAACACATTTGCACCTTTATACGATATTGCATTAGATTTTGGAGATTTGGGAACCGCATGATATATTTTAGAACTGGATTCATTTAAAAGAGCGGTTTTCCTTCGATATATGCATATTATTGTTCCATGTTGCATGATATATGGATATGCTTACATTTCTGTTATATGTCGCATACATCATGCTTTATGATTATACGAATCGAGATATGTTGTTTTCATGAGTTTTCTGGATTTGAGAACCGCGGTCATTTTAAAAGAAAGTATGTATTGTTTTAAAAAACCTGGTTTCTCTTGATATGATATTTCAGTTCGTCCACCATGAGATTTCTCGGTTCTGAGACGTGTGACTGTGATACCTAATTCGAGGAGCTGGATGAGGCCGATTGCGGGAACATGGTGGACTCGGTATGGTACCCTGGTAGAGAACGGATTCGCTGTGCAGTATACGTTGAGCCTGGCAGAGGGACCACTACCTACCGGTGATAGTATTTGGGCTCGGCGGATATCCGGAGGATACCGACCGCAGTCGAGAGATGATATGGGCCAATTCGAAATGACGGAGCTCGTGGAACGATCCGGACTGATGGAGCCCGAGAAATGAGGATTTACGTTGCGATGCTGGACACGGTTTTTGTCACGACCCGAAATATTAGCTCGTGACCAGCACTTGAATCACGCAACGTCTAAAGGCGTAACGGAATTCATGTAAGCTGAAACCCAGAATTCTAAACCTTTTAAGAAAAAAAAAGGAGGTGAGGTTTTGAAATAAAGGTATAATGAAATCAAGTTTTCTTAATGTATAGAAAAGGAACATGAATGATGCAAGTGAAATTTAGTAGTTTGAAAACATATTTCGTCTTTTAAAAATTTGGGCAGCATCTCCTTTGTATATTTTGATCCAAAACCACAAATACATAGTAATGATAAAGGCATCCCTAAGCGGGAGCTAGCTCTACGCCAAACGGCGGATCACAACCATGCAAGACAATAGATATAAGTATACGACGCCCAATGGCTAAGTTCATCACAAAAGATAAATAAATAAACAAGACATCAAACCACAAGTCGCGGAAAACCCATCGCTCTAATCTCGCAACAACAATCCCACTAAGTCTCATTACTTATACAATTTACTAATTTTGATTGATGGAGCTTACTAGATACAATGTGGAAATATAAATACAAGAGTGGGTACGATACAAATGTCCCACCCACCAATGCAAAACACCGAATGCAACTGTGTGCCAGCGAAGCCGCTACTGATCCAAGCGGTCAACCTGCAAGAACTATGGCACAACGGGGGTGAGTTGCCAACTCGTGAGTAGAAAAATATTAACAGATAGAAATCAAATAAACAACGACTCCTAGGTCAATTATATCATAAGGTAATACTATGATATCTAGGGTGACGGGTTGTATATGCACCAACAAGGTAGTCAATGTCTATAAGTATGTGTATAACATCCAACAGTATAATCAATACACGTATGCAAGTGGATCTCGTCCGCCCATGTAATCAAAGTATGTATGTATGTGAATCTCGTCTACGTGTCATCCACTGACACAACAACAACATAATGCATGTAAGTATCATAAAAGCATATGCATGAAAATATAAGGATATAAATCAACATAAGTCCATCGCGACACCTCAAAATCATGGAACCTGAGTGTCCAGCATCGACACTCGAAACATCATGAAAACTGTGTCCAGCATCGACACGTAAATGCTCATATATCTCAGGCGCCGTATCCTTAGATCGGCCCTCAGGCGCCACACACCCTGGTCGGCCCTCATATCCATCTCGCTACTCCGGTCGGTATCCTCCGGATAACCGCCGAGTCTAAATACTATCACCGGTAGGTAGTGCTCCCTTGCCAGCCTCACCGTCTAACATATACGAGTCTCCTTGCCCCGGGGTACCTCACCGGGTCCACCATATACCCACACACGGTGCCTACCGCTCCTCGAATCGGGTTTGACATGCCACTCTCAGAACCGAGAAAACACATGGTGGACGCACTGAAATATCATATCAAGAGAAACCAGGTTTTTAAAACAATACATACTTTCTTTTGAAATCGCCACGGTTCTCAAATCCAGAAATCTCATGAAAATAGCATATCTCAATGCGTAAAATCATAAAGCATGATGTATGCGACATATAATGGAAATGTAAGCATATCCGTATATCATGCAACATGGAACGGTGATATGACATATTAAGGGAAAACTGCTCTTTTAAATGATACCGTTTTTTAAATATAACATGTGGTTCCCAATTTCCCAATAAAACCAGTTATCTATGTAGGTACAAAATGTATATGCGCATGTATAGATGTACCAATGTATGCGTGCACAAATATAGATATACAATGTGTATGTGCACAAGTATGCGTGTATAAGGTGTATGTCATGATGCAGCAACCTTACTGTGTAGTGACATGGCAATTATCGATGATGAAGTGTGTGAGCCGGCAAATCTGTATACGTGTAACATACGCATCATCGATAATGGTGCAGGTGTACTAGCACAGGTATAAGCAATGCAACGGGAATAAAAAGAATGCATCATAAGGTAAATCATATGTAAATGCTGACGGGTAAACGTATCTATCATGACCGAGTCGGTGAATCTATCGATTGGCATCTAGCCTCACAAAAATTGTGTACGGTATAATCCATCGTTCGGCAACCTCTAGTCAAGGGTAAGGATCTATTATCAAGTCAAACTCATAACGCACGGAAAATCATCATACGGCGGCATTAAACCAATAGGGATCCTATCATCCTATAAGACAAATGAGGGTACGGTCTATTATCACATACAGCCTATCATCCATGATTAACTACATTCTGTATGTATATATCTATATACCTATGTCCCAGGTCACATCCATAACGACCTCACATCAGGGGACTGACAAGGTATCAACCATCTCAATCGACTTGCATCCGTATACCAAAACATCGTCATATCATCATATCCATCTTATATTCCTTCGTCGCATTTGTATCTCACATCAAGTCTAGTTTACATAACATTCTATCTCTACTAAAAGTATAAGTATCTAATCTAACATGCACACCCGAACCATACAAACTGTTTTTGAAAGATGCGAATCGTAGTTTTGAAAGTAGGGGCTATGTTGTTTTTAAAGAAAATGTATCATTTGAAAATCCGTAACATCCCTCAAGGTATTTGTTTAAAAGATGCATACGATTCTTTAGTTGGAAATAAGTATGGTTCGGATGACATATCTACGTCGACTATCTAGTCCTATAGTACCTTAAACAGCAATATCATCAAATATCATCCTCAAGTTTCGTCATCACATACTAGTCATATCATTTCACTCTAACTATCCGTAGTTTCTAATATTGTTTCACTAACAATATTTTAACTCTAACCCTAGTTTCCTAATCTAGGTTTTCTTAACCATATTGTAGGGTTCCTAGGCACTCTCAAGAGGTCTCACAAGGCATCAACCATGCCAATTTCAAATTTTACGGGGGCCGAGAAACCCTAATACGGATCGTTGACTAGAAATTTAGGCGATATACGAAACTAGTTAACAACTTAACTAAAGGAGAGAGGCTACAACCTTTGTAGATCCGGTTCTCCACTTCCTTAGCTCCACGTAGGCGTCCTCTCGCTGTCCATCTCGAATCCTAGACTTGATCGTCGGCTTCATCGGAAAAATGAGCGGGCAAGGTCGTCGGCTTCGTGCCGAAGATGATCTACGTCGAGGTTTCACAAGTTCAAGCTCCGACTGCACCAAGTTGTGAAACTTGTGAAGAAAACACCTAAAACCACTTGGCAAGAGGTAGAGGATGAAGAAATAGGAGGTGGGTTCACTTTAGAATTGGATTTCTCTCACTTTTGCTCAAGTTGCCATTGATGGCATCAAGTTTTCATTCTTGAAGATGAAGAAGAAGATGAAGCTAGAATTATGATAAGTCTTGAGTTAAAATGAATAATAAATGAATACTTATCATAAACTAACTAGGGTAGAGTGTAGAGAATAGACCATGGTTACTTGGATGGGTTAGGGTTAAGCATGAAGACAAAAATGGTTAAGAAGTCAAAGCTTCATGAAGCTTCAACTAGAAACAAACATAGCCACCATTTTGTTAGTGTTTATGCCCTAGAAGGCCATTACTGTATCATACTAGTTTGTGTTAGTTATATGTATGCCCTAGAGGCCATTACTGTACATAGGATGTATATTGTAGTGGATGCTGGGACATATATAGGGAGGACTTTCTTGCTCGACATGATAGTATGCTATCTGGTTACACTTTACCTTAACGTGTATACTGTTTGTCTCTCTGTTACATGTTGGTAAATCCCTTAGGATATGTACTTGACTACGTGGACTATGATGCGGATCATACTAGTGGGGACATGGTAGTCTATAAGTACATCCTTCAAGGTCCCTAGTCGTGGGTGTATCGAGACGGGGCATCGATATACCAGAGTAGACTAGCGTATACCTTCTCGACCCATATAGATGGGCGATGGATGATCCCATATCCATCGGTGTTTGACATCAGAGATGATATACGGGTGCTCAGTAGAGACTGGGTACACTGGATGGACTCGCCGAGAACTCCCAGATGGTATTATACCTCACGTCAGATGGCAGTTCTCTGGTGACACTGGTACAGAGTAGTCTGTTGACCCGAGATCGTCATAGAGTCTCGTGTGGTTCCCACTGTGCTTTGATTTCCATCTTACCATGTCCAAGAGGGCGTGCAAAACGGTGGTTTTTGGGTACAGTCCCGAGTCACATGGAGGCAATGAGCGATAGGAGGGGATTCGTCTCTCCCGGTATAGGGGGTTGATGTTGTGCTGTGTTCGATTGGCTATAACAGGAAATCCCTGGCCAGGGTTGCTGAGATTTACTGGTAAGTGTTACCAGTAGTTTCTCGAACAGTTATAGACCTCATATCGACACGACTTATCGAGCTATTGGGGTCTGATGTTTACCACCCCTAGGCGAGATATGCGACATATCAGACGATCAGACTGGACTGTACGGTAGTGTTACTGGTCGGATTCACTGGAGTGTGAGCGGGCTTGCTCGTCGATCTTCAGATCGCTCAATACCCGGGTGGCCGTTACGTTTAGCAGACCGCTTGCGGCTTGTGGGTGTTTGATATGATCATCATCTGCTGCCGGCGTATTGACGAGTCTTTAGAGTCCTACACAGAGGTTTCCTGGCTCAAGCGAAACGAAATAGGAGCGCATATGAGATATGTGCGGGACCGAGAATAATGCGTGTATGTGATACAGTATTCTATTCTCGCGATGAATGTGTCGAATGGTTGTATGCGATATAACCTAGTTATCGAATCAAGGATTGATTCGATAAATCGACACATTGGATATTAGCCGGTTATATGCGATATGACCGGATCGTTAAATCAAGTGTTGATTTAATGATTTAATGTATAATTATATATTTGATATATTACTTTGCATTAACTAATATTGGTTCACTTTAGATGGATTTTCTCACTCGGGTGTGCGCATTATATATGTGATATGATTTTGTGCACTTGCTTGTATCATGTTTGATGATACATCCTTTTTGGTTAAGTGTAAAGTATTAAACCTTGGTTAATGAAATGGTTAGGGTTTATTATTTGTTATTCATTTATCTTATTTAATTATCCTTTTTATTTTTGATAAATGAATAAAAGAAAAGAGAAAAGAATGGTGGCTAATTTTGTTCTTTAGTTGAAGCTTCATGAAGCTTTGTTCAAGTCAACCATTCTTATCTCATCCTTAACCCTAACCATTCCCACTAACCCTAGTTTAGTCTCTACACTTGACCATGGTTAATTTTATGATAAGAATTCATTTTCTTTTTTTTCAATTAACTTATCATATTTCTTTCTTCTTCTTCTTCCTTGCTTCAAGTGAAGAAGCTTGAAGTCATCAATGGTGGATTGATGATTTGAGTGAGAAATCCAATTCTAAAGTCTACCCACTTCCTATTTCTTCATCCTCTACCTCTTGCCAAGTAGTAGAGTGTGATTACTTCCCAAGTTTCATGACTTGGTGAAGTAGTGAGCTTGATTTAGCGATGCCTCGACGTAGATCATCTTCGGCATGGACATCGACGACCTAGCTTGCCCATTCTCCGACGAAGCCGACCCTTGAGCCCGGATTTGATTTGGACAGCAGAGAGGACCTCGTTGCGGAGCTATGGAGGTGGAGCACCGGATCTACAAAGGTTGTATTTCCGTATCTTGTAGTTAAGTGTTAACTAGTTAGTTTTTTTGCCTAGTTTTCTAGCAAACGATCCGTAGTTTAGGGTTTCTCGGCACCCGTTAAAATTTTATATTGGCATGTTCGATGCCTTGTGAGACCTCACTAGGGTGCCTAGGAACCCTACAGTGGTATCAGAGCCTAGCTAGAGCCTTAGGCGAAGTCTAGACGCGATTTGAAGTCCGATCGAACCGAAACCCTACCCGGAAAATTGCTCTCTGTCCTTTTTTCAAAAACTGGGATTTTTCCAGATTAAAAATTGTTAAAAATATCAGCAGGGAAATATAAGAGTTACGGTGAATTTTGATGACGCAATACCACATTAAAGGCGCGGATCCGCGGCACGAGCGTGGCTCGTGCGGCGGATCCGCGGCGGGTCTATAGTACTGTTCATCTTAATTTGCACCATAATTAATATTTTTCAGTGCTGAGTTCTCTGGGAATTTTTAAAATTTATTCCAGAGTTGAATGTTCTGGGTTGTTTTGGGGATTCGTATGTTCGATCGGAGTATCAGATTTTGTCTATGTGGCTTTCCGGATAAATTTTAGAATATGTTAAAAAGTTCGACCAGATATAAATACCCAACTTTTCCCCTGTCGGGAAATTTCCAAGTGTTGGATTTTTCCGTAGTCTAAAGACGTTCTAAGTAGTGCAAGTAACTCGATGGACCCTCTAGAAGACAAAAAACCTTAACTCGATTATGTGACCGTCTTGAACTGCCCTTTGAACCTTCGGGTTTGGTGCAGTACGGCGTGCCACATGTGAGGCGTTGGCTTGACCCTTCTACGACTGGACCGTTGGTACTGAGGCACGAACTGAATGTTGCTAGACTTGTTTCATGTGTTGATCTGTACCGGGAAAACTTGGGTGTTCGATTGTTCGATCGAAAAGTTTAACATTTTCTGTTTATCTGGAATGGGATACAATAATTGGAATTCACAAAAGTTATGTGATAACTGAATGAATGTTATAAACATAGCAGTTTAGTCTCACTTGATCGGTTGCCACGGAATTTTGATGTGATCAAAAGTCCGTCGCAATCACGTAGCGTACGCGGATATTCGCCGATAAACTTAATAGACAGCCTCGCTCCGTAGCCCCGACCAAGTGACTGTAGGAGAACCCCATCGCCGAAAGCATCCGTTCGGGTGCTCGCGGCAGCGGTGTTCCGCCTTGGTGCACTTTGTCGACGGTATCGGGGGTGCGGCCGTCTACTGAAGTTTGCGACGAGTATTCGATCAGTATGTCGGGAATCTTGTTGAATTGCCCGACTTGATATTGAAAAGTGTTTTCGATAATGAGACTAAAATGCGGGGTTTATAATTGTTAGGCATGCGATGTCTAAGTAATTCATTTAGTCAGGCATGTGATGTCTGAGGTGGTTGCGGATTCCAACTGTTGTAGTTTTACACTTTCTTTTCTGTGACCGTAAGTGTAATATGTGATATCGCCGGTTTCGTTGCTATATGTCAACGACAATTGGGATGGACATATTTACTTACGTTGATGACATGTGATGTTATGTGTTGCTGGATATGTTATATTGGATCGTCGTGATTGAATAGCCGGGGGTTTTTATGTGAGATGAGTGTTTTTCATTTTCATTCATATAAAAACTTGTATGTAATATTCTTTTATTGGGGCGCTTCCAGGTTGCGGAAGTAGTCACCTCTTGTATATTATTTACTTTTCCGCACTAGGATAGACCCAAGGAGGGGAGCACAAGTAACCGGGTTCTGGAGTCCAGTGGGAGACCAACTCGAGGAGTCGAGTCCGGGTCTCCTAACTCTAGAATTGGCAGGGTTGCTTGCCGCTCTCGTAGGGGTCTAGGGGTGTGGGTTTGGCTATTCATCACGACCGTGGAATCCGTGTTTTATACTGGCTCGTATTAAAAACACGGACGTCCTAGTATATCCAATATTTCATATGATTCTTCTGCTGCGATATCTGTGATGTGATCATGTGATGTTCTGTGATAGATACATATATAGTATATATGATATATTATATAGACGTTACTTATGTTTTACACCCGCGCTAGCCCTGCCCCGCTCTGCCGTTAGTTACCTAACCTAACGGTGCACGAGGGGACATCGAGGCGAATGCGGATGGCATAAGTGTACGTCATATCTATCTGTGATGTTTAGGTATTTAAATGATGGGACTTCATTAATGTGATTAATGAAATAAAAGAAACCTAAGATGTTGTAGAATCGAATTTCAAAATAAAACAGGTAGTTACAGTTATTGCTTTGCATAGCGGTATATGTGATATACCCTGCACCTTATTCGATGAGGAAAGGACCGAGATCCCTTCACCGGGAGTGACTCCTTTAGCAATAACTGGCAGATGCTACACACTCGGTTTGTCTTTTGATTGCTTTTAAGAGTTTTTGCTTTACACAGTGATATATATGATATATCCCGCACCTCATTCGACGAGGAAAGGACCGACGATCCCTTCACCGGGAGTGACTCCTTTAGCAAAACTAGAAAAGCCTCAAAAACACTCCATTTCAAAATCATTTGATTCTACAGCGATATCAAGTTCATTACGCAAAGGGTTTTCTGAAAAACCTGTCGTAGCCCTGTAAGCCCGCGGGGGCGCCCCGGCCGTCGATCCGACGCCGGAAACGCGGAAAACAAAAACTTTGCGAACTTTGCAAAACGGCACCGCCGCGGACTTTTTACCCGGATCGGGCCATTAACCTAGCTAGCTAGCAAAAAGAAAAGAGTAGAGATGCTATACCAAACGATCCGTGTCCTTCGGTCTTCGTCTCCACTCCGATCTCCCGCGGAATCTCCGTCACCTCCTCGCTCGTCGGAAAGGGCACCACGTAGCCGGAATCTTTTACGGGCTCCCGCCTCTTGACCGAGGCAACTCGGGCGCGAAGTTGGCTAGCCGACGCGTCCAAGGCTTGCTATAGAATAGTGTAGTGAACTTGTCTCTTGGGGTTATGAGGTTGCCATGGTTGGAGGAATTTGAGGAGGAGAATGAATGAATGAGAGAAGCTTGGGATTATTGCAAGCACAAAAGTATAAAATGAGATGAAGAATAAACATAACAAATATCAACCTCTCTCTCTCCCTCAAACAAGTGGCCGGCCCACTAAGATGAGAAAAATAGATTGGAGAGAGAAAAACAATATGTGTAGATAATTTAAACCTCACAAATCAATCCTTTTTCACTCATCTCACAAAACAATCCCTTTTTCTAAACCATCAAATAAATGCAAAGAGATGGACAAGAATGGAATAGACCAAAAGGGAATCTCATGATGAAGAGGATAATCATGAAGCCACACTTATGCAAGAAAACCCCTCACAAAATGTTAATTGCAAACTTGCAATTAACACCCTCCAACAAGAAAGTCCGACCGAGAAGGAATGAAAGAAAACCGGCCGGAACGGAATGCAAACTGGCAACCCCAGAAAAACCGATCCCGTAATAAATTACAGAAAAACCCTGCTACTGCAAATACATGCCCGCATTTGTATTCCCACTGAACACAAATGCAAAGAGACAAAACTACACTATCTAATACTAGAATCCGGCTTAAGCCAAAGCCGGCTAGTAAAAACTGTCCGATCACGATCCGTGCAATACCGCACGTATCTGATCGAACCCTGCCATATCTCCATACGGCCTCTATAGCGTTTCGCCCGAAACTTGAGTAACTGTCTGTGTGGTGGACTCTAAAGACTCGTCAATACTGTGGCTGTGGATTTAACCACTAGCACGTCAGAGGTATAAGCCAATACGTGACGGGCCACCAGGTATTGACTAAAAGGGACGTCGATGAGCGAACTCATCCTGACACCCTACTGAGCCTGTCAATGACAATATCCGTACAGTCCGGTCCGTTCGTCTATGAGCATCGCATGGCGGGCCTAGGGGGTTGGTAAAAGTCAGACCCCCAAAAGCGGTACAAGTCGTGTCGGAGTGTAGCCCAGAACACCCTGAGATACTACTGGAATACCTACCAGCAAATCTCCTGCCTTGGCCAAGGACTTTTCATGTTCTGGCTCTCCTAGACACAGCACGACCTCACCCCCAATACCGGGAGAGACGAACCCCTGCAGATCCGCTCACTGCCTCCATGTGGCTCGGGACTGTACCCAACTAAAACCTGTTTGCACGACTCCTTTGAGCCGTGGTAGGGTAGTAATCAAAGTACAGTGGGAACTCACACGAGACAAATGACGATCCCAGGTCGATGAACTAACCTGTACACATGTCACCTGGGAACTGCTATCTGACGTCTGGTATATCCCAACTAGCAGGTTCCCGGCGAGTCCTGTCCGGTGTACTCATAACCCAATGAGCACCTGTATACATCTTAGGTGAACCAACTGACACCAGTGGCTTGTGAGACCGGCCACCGCCCCTCGTCGGGGTCTCGACTGTATACACTAGTCTACTAATGGAGTATCGATGCCCTGTCTCGAAACTCCTACGACTAGGGATCTTTTAAGGATATGCTTGTAGACCCCCAGCTCCCACTTATATGATCGCCCTCATACTGCTGGTGGTCAAGCAAGAATCCAAGGGGCTTTATCAACGTGTAATAGCGACTCGAAAGGTCACCTAAAGCAGTACACGATGATAAAGGTAAACCAGATAGCATACTATCATCTCGAGTAAGACTGTCCTACCGGGATAGGTCCTCCCCTCAATCATTGCAATCACGTGCCTGTGACCCAATAATTTACTCTGAGGGCACTATCTCCAACAATCTCCCACTTGCACTCGAGGCTAATTATTGCGATGTCGCATACTCACAGCCCGTGTGATACCGAACACCCAACTCCTCTACTAGTCAGTCTCACAAAGCTCGTTTGCGAAACTATTGCGTTCGAGGAATAGCCTCAGTGAGTGGATCCGCCTTGATATTTCTTTCTATGTCTCTCTATATCTCAAGTTCGCGGAGAAAGCTATCTCCCGAAATGAGCAATACCTGTCTTAGAATGTCTGGATGTCTGATGGGACCTAGCTCATAAGTGAACTCCAAATCCAAACTTCTTAGACTGTATCGTCAACTGAACTTAATCAGTATCCTGCGCCATGCCTTCCCTCAGTATCCACCTGGACCACCTGTCCAAAATACTGCCCCTTGTCAGAGGGAAAACTATAATTCTGACAGCCATTCTGCCATCCAGGTCACCTTGGAAGCCTGGAATGATAACTGTCTACCGAAGAAGACTACCGTTATCATATCCCTAGAACATCCACTTATGTTCTAAAACTGCTTCCGACTGTTTCTCCAGGATTGGATTAATATCAACTTATTGCACCTACTGCAAGAACAACATCTGGTGTGGTACTTGACATCTCATGATTAACTCAGTTGCCTAAGCAAGTGATCTGTCAATCATGCGTGTCCCTCTCCCCTTTAGTCTGTAAGACACCTTTAGAGAGGGTGACTCCATTACCTGCAGGTACACTACCGTGCCAGGAGTCGTCCATTCTAAATACTCATAGAATGCGGTCAAAGTACCCAGATTGGGAAACCACCCAAATCTAGTTCTAAAAACCATAGATCTAGTAACCAGAATGTCTGATATCATATCCAAATCCTATGTGGAGAAACCACCGTGTGACGACCAAAGTATAACCGATCACAGTGTAGGAGTATCACTTCCTACTCTGTGTATGTCATCAAATACCAGGACATCACACCCTACTACCTTCTCAACAGATCCATCCCCTATTCTGATGAAGTCAAACCCATGACTGTCACGTCAGAAATAGATGATCTATCTCCGCTACATCTACTCTAGTCTATAAATAGACATAAGCAACCTGATGTCCACCAATGCTTCCGCTGCTCCCACTGATTACGACAACCCTCTGGCAGAGTCATATAGACGTGCACTTCCAAAACTAGTTTAGAACGACGCTATACTCATCCTCCCACCGGGTCTCGCAGCCTGGAACAACAGCAATGGTAATTGTGGGTAAACAAGAACTTCCCTGTCACCATCCTTGAGGCTACCGTAGTACCTCTCTGGTGCCTGAAGTTACCCATCTTATCGGCGGAATGGCCAATGGAATGTCAAACCAGATTGAATCTTTAGGTTCTTATTAAATCTTCAGTAATCGTTTGTGGTTCTGGAATCACTTCCAGTTCTACCATACTCCCACTTCTGTTTTCTGAAAAAAAATCCATTTTTGATAAAACTGTGGCGAGTCAAGAACAATATCACTATTGATCTTCCAGATGGTAGAAAGTCAACCCTCGTCATAGCCCGGGTCAACCCACAAACAGCCACTACTGAAACGTGCCTTGAGTTGTCTAGAGTCTGGTTTTAAGCATAAGCCGGACAACTCCCCGTATCTTAACAATGTCAAGATATGAACTGTTCTATATCCAAGAAACAGAGGCACTGATTTAATTGAACCAGATTCAAATCATGCAGCTGTCTCCAGTGCATGTCAACTAAATGGAAGAGAGGCCGATCAGCGTAACTCAACTTAGGAGTACTTCCAATTATGAGTAACCTGAAAGAGAAGCTAGTTCTCTTAATCATTACTATCAACTGAATACTATTCACAAGTATCTACATCCTCGATCACCTTGAAGAATCCCGATACTTGCAACACGTGGTTCTCTACTTTATTCATATACCTATAACTCCTCAAAACTTAGACCCTATGTTTCTACGAAACACATGTCTAAGAACTTAGAGAAGTTAAAAGTAAACAGAATATAGTACGAGGACCAACCCCTCTGTCCTAATGGACACTGGACAATATACAATACTCTGTATAAGTCCCCTGAGTCCAGTGACTCATTCACTGTGTGTCGAAGGTTGAAAACTGTACTTTTGGTTAAGAAGAATTACACCGCTGTTCAATGCTCCTTACCTAACCATCCACTGGTATAGGTAAATGTCATAGACATAATTTCAAAAAGTATATCTCACTCTATAAAAATAGACGTACAGATATATCAATTTGAAATTGGTGCACAACAACGGATATTCAAAACCAAATATTTGCCGACCGGCAAACAACCCAGGTGGCTTCCTCAAATATCATGAATCCCGATATAATGAGGATGGTCACCTAATTCCCAATAACTTACTCCCACTCATCATCTGTAAAACCATACAGATGTGAGACTCATACCTGGTAAATACATACCCTGGAGTAAGTATCTAATCGGGAAATCAGTTTTCATTTAACAGTACACAGTGAAACCGAAACATTGAAATGTTTCGATAGGGTATCCTGGTATTCCTAGTAATGCCTCTTCCATTATCCAGATTCACAACTATAACCGTATAATTCTTTGCCACCTCTCCAAATCCCTTTACATGTCTTTAGTCATTACCTTCTGTACACCCCTTTAGGCCAAATGGTTTTCTTCCTTCCCTACCGTTCGGCACCAGCCTATGGTTTGGAAGAAGACTATCCAATAAGCATAATGGGTGTACTGTCCTAGTCCTAGGAGCACTCGCAATGCGAGAGAAGGTAAGGATAAAAGATAACCGAATGTACTTAATTCATAGGTGATTTAGGATTGACAAAGAAGTACATGGTTTGGTCGTGAATAGCAGTCGCAATTTACTTTGCCCTCTTGCTAATCCCTTGCTTTGTCTGAACTTAATACCTTCTGTACACCGTTTAGGCTAATTGACTTTCTTCATTCCCTACCGGTCGGCACCAGCCTAGGGTCTGGAAGAAGACTATCCAATTTGCGTAATAGGTGTACTACTCCTAAACCAAGGAGTACTCGCAACCTGAGAGAAGGAAAAAGGAAAAGACAACTGAATAGTCCTATTTGTTTTCTCCAGAACCGGAAACCATCCTCGAAGTCCTTCGAGTTCGTATATAACCATACGATGGTTTTGTCCAATGGAAGTGGACGTTCGTAGTGATACGGGGTGTCCCGGAGAAAAGAGTAAAAGTAGGAGTGGCAAAGAGGTCTGCAACTCTGACAATCCAAAAGCCAATGTTAAGAAGGTTCGGTCAACTTGGTCACTGAGTCATAGTCTAGGGTCGGGTCAATGGTCGCTGCCAGAGAGAGAGAGAAAAGAAACACTCAGCGTGCACTCTAACCTAGATCAGAATGGTTACCAATTTATCTAATCTGGAAACCTCCCACTGTAACGTCAAATTCTTCCCCAAACCTGAAAGAAGAATTAGCCGGGACCACCCGAGGAGTAAACCAACTCATCAGTGGGAATCGGGATCCAACTCTCATCGCATGATAACGTGACGGAATCCGCTCACGTTATCACACTCCAGAAGGTATGCGCATATCTGGCAAGTTTCAGTACTTTTGAAACTCCCGATGTGGATTTTTACCCCATGCTCTTATGACCTTGACTTTGGCCAACATATCATAAGTCACATGTCAAGTTCTACCCGTCATTTTCCTGGTTAATTTGAACCCACCCGTACATACCCTTGACTTTGGCCAAAATGGCAGTACGACTGTCCCAAACCAACGCATCTATCTATGCTGCATATGAATACCCAACAGCTACCAAACACTGTGCCTTGACTTTGGCCAACATACACAGCTTGAATACTATTGACCATCCATATGAAACGACGGAGGGCTACGAATGGTTTCTGGCGAAAACCTTTAACGTAATGAACTTGATATCGTTGAAGGAACGGATAGCTTTTAAAAAATATAGTGACGACAACCTTTGCTAAAGAGGTCACTCCCGGTGAAGGGATCTCGGCTCTTTCCCCGTAGAATGAGGTGCAGGATATTCCAACTGAATACCACGGTGCAAAGCAAAAGCAATCGGCTATAGTGAAGTTAATGCCCTGACGTAAACTTTTGTCCAAGGGGTCACTCCCGGTGAAGGGATCTCGGCCCTTGCCTCGTCGACTGAGGAGCAGGATATTCCAACTGAATACCACTGTGCAAAACAAAAGAGAACGCCCTTGCAATAACAGCTTTTTGAAAAAGTGTTCCAACAACATCAGAATAGGTTTGTTTAACTTGCATTGATTCGAATCAACGCAGTCCCATCAATTGATCACACCACAAAGAACGAAAATATACTGATGTACGTATATGCCATCCGCATTCGCCACTGGGTCCCGTCATCACCCGTTAGGTTAGCTAACTAACGACAGAGCGGGGACTGGACTAGCGCGGATGAAAAACATATACAACATCTACTAATATATATACCAATATATAGTATTTCGCTCAAGGCGTGATAAAAAGCAACACAGAAAAGTATAGCAACACAGATCAATACAGATATCTGGGATCCCCGGGTTTCACAGAGCCGCTACTGAAACCCGACGTTCCCCTGGTCGTGTGGATAGCCTGTGCAATGAAATCCTAGACCCCTACGGGCGCGGCAAGTTACCCGCCAAAACCTGAAGCGAGGCAGCCCCCTTCAGCTACGTGAATGGACCACCCAGCACTTCACGGAATCCGGTAACTTGGGCACCCCTCCTGGGTCAACCCTATACCCCCTACGAGTGCGGCGAATAGCCCGCCAATCCTAGAGTGAAGCCCCCTCCGTCTCAATGCCATGAGATGCGGGCTTGTTGCCCTCTAGAACCCGACTATCCGTGCACCCCTCCGCGGGGTAATCCTAGTACAGAAGTAAAATATACATACAACGGGTACATCGACCGCAACCAGGTCGTGCCCCAAAAGAATAATACAAACAGGCAGTGACGGCAGTCCACATGTCGGACGCTCGCCCCGCAATATCAATTGTACATATAAAACAGAACTGTACTACCACTGCAACCAGGCTATCCCCACCGACCGATCCGCAACAACACAGTACAATCACAGAACATCAACGTGAAAATCACGTTCGCAAATCCGTCTAACCGGGCTATAGCAGTTAGACGGGATTTACCGATCAAGTGACATTCACGGTCGCAGATATAATGTAAAAACTGTGAACTGGCATGTTTAAAATATCCGATCGAACAAATTTATCAAAGTGGGCCCCCAAAAAGAACTGTAGCACTTACAGAAAACCTGGGCCCAAATAAAATATCCCAAAACCCCTATTTCCCAACCAGAAGCCTACTGGGAAAATTTTGTGCAGTGAAGACACATTCCCACCGCGGAACCGCGGCCAAACCAGGGGTTTGGCCGCGTTTCCGCGGCCATACTAAGCGGTCACTGTACCAAATTTTACCAGAATTCTTAGGTTTTCATGCTTGTGTTTCTGCAATGACCTGAAAAATTTTTGGAGCTCGAAAAAATTTCGACAGAAACATAAAGTATGAAAAATACGGTTTTTGGGAACTTTGTTCGATCGAGTTCTAAACGTGCTAGAGCAAGCTAGGCGAGGTTAATGGCGTGGCTCTGATACCATTGTAAGCCCGCGGGGGCGCCCCGGCCGTCGATCCGACGCCGGAAACGCGGAAAACAAAAACTTTGCGAACTTTGCAAAACGGCACCGCCGCGGACTTTTTACCTGGATCGGGCCATTAACCTAGCTAGCTAGCAAAAAGAAAAGAGTAGAGATGCTATACCAAACGATCCGTGTCCTTCGGTCTTCGTCTCCACTCCGATCTCCCGCGGAATCTCCGTCACCTCCTCGCTCGTCGGAAAGGGCACCACGTAGCCGGAATCTTTTACGGGCTCCCGCCTCTTGACCGAGGCAACTCGGGCGCGAAGTTGGCTAGCCGACGCGTCCAAGGCTTGCTATAGAATAGTGTAGTGAACTTGTCTCTTGGGGTTATGAGGTTGCCATGGTTGGAGGAATTTGAGGAGGAGAATGAATGAATGAGAGAAGCTTGGGATTATTGCAAGCACAAAAGTATAAAATGAGATGAAGAATAAACATAACAAATATCAACCTCTCTCTCTCCCTCAAACAAGTGGCCGGCCCACTAAGATGAGAAAAATAGATTGGAGAGAGAAAAACAATATGTGTAGATAATTTAAACCTCACAAATCAATCCTTTTTCACTCATCTCACAAAACAATCCCTTTTTCTAAACCATCAAATAAATGCAAAGAGATGGACAAGAATGGAATAGACCAAAAGGGAATCTCATGATGAAGAGGATAATCATGAAGCCACACTTATGCAAGAAAACCCCTCACAAAATGTTAATTGCAAACTTGCAATTAACACCCTCCAACAAGAAAGTCCGACCGAGAAGGAATGAAAGAAAACCGGCCGGAACGGAATGCAAACTGGCAACCCCAGAAAAACCGATCCCGTAATAAATTACAGAAAAACCCTGCTACTGCAAATACATGCCCGCATTTGTATTCCCACTGAACACAAATGCAAAGAGACAAAACTACACTATCTAATACTAGAATCCGGCTTAAGCCAAAGCCGGCTAGTAAAAACTGTCCGATCACGATCCGTGCAATACCGCACGTATCTGATCGAACCCTGCCATATCTCCATACGGCCTCTATAGCGTTTCGCCCGAAACTTGAGTAACTGTCTGTGTGGTGGACTCTAAAGACTCGTCAATACTGTGGCTGTGGATTTAACCACTAGCACGTCAGAGGTATAAGCCAATACGTGACGGGCCACCAGGTATTGACTAAAAGGGACGTCGATGAGCGAACTCATCCTGACACCCTACTGAGCCTGTCAATGACAATATCCGTACAGTCCGGTCCGTTCGTCTATGAGCATCGCATGGCGGGCCTAGGGGGTTGGTAAAAGTCAGACCCCCAAAAGCGGTACAAGTCGTGTCGGAGTGTAGCCCAGAACACCCTGAGATACTACTGGAATACCTACCAGCAAATCTCCTGCCTTGGCCAAGGACTTTTCATGTTCTGGCTCTCCTAGACACAGCACGACCTCACCCCCAATACCGGGAGAGACGAACCCCTGCAGATCCGCTCACTGCCTCCATGTGGCTCGGGACTGTACCCAACTAAAACCTGTTTGCACGACTCCTTTGAGCCGTGGTAGGGTAGTAATCAAAGTACAGTGGGAACTCACACGAGACAAATGACGATCCCAGGTCGATGAACTAACCTGTACACATGTCACCTGGGAACTGCTATCTGACGTCTGGTATATCCCAACTAGCAGGTTCCCGGCGAGTCCTGTCCGGTGTACTCATAACCCAATGAGCACCTGTATACATCTTAGGTGAACCAACTGACACCAGTGGCTTGTGAGACCGGCCACCGCCCCTCGTCGGGGTCTCGACTGTATACACTAGTCTACTAATGGAGTATCGATGCCCTGTCTCGAAACTCCTACGACTAGGGATCTTTTAAGGATATGCTTGTAGACCCCCAGCTCCCACTTATATGATCGCCCTCATACTGCTGGTGGTCAAGTAAGAATCCAAGGGGCTTTATCAACGTGTAATAGCGACTCGAAAGGTCACCTAAAGCAGTACACGATGATAAAGGTAAACCAGATAGCATACTATCATCTCGAGTAAGACTGTCCTACCGGGATAGGTCCTCCCCTCAATCATTGCAATCACGTGCCTGTGACCCAATAATTGACTCTGAGGGCACTATCTCCAACAAGCCCTCCGTCATTTCAGATAAGTACTGGTTAGTATTCGTGCAACGTTTGTTGACCTTAGCCAAGGCATAGTGTGCGGTAGCTTATTAGTGCTTATCTGTATAAGCATATGATGCGATTGAGTTAGGGTAGTCGTGCGACTTTGTTGACCTTAGCCAAGGGTCGTGCGGGTGGGTTTAATTCAATCGGGAAATGACGGGTTGAACTTGGCTAGCACTTATGATTTGTTGACCTTAGCCAAGGTCATAAGCTGCTAGGGGCAAAATATTATCGGGAATTTCAAGTGTTGAAATTTGCAATGAGATTGCATACCTTCTATAGGATAGTTGGATCCCGATACCCGCTGCGAGTAAGTGTTACTCCTGGGAGAGTTTTATACATTACAATTAGCCGATCAAGTAGGTGTCTAGAAAGGTGTTAACGAGGTTACGCCTCTGTGAAAACGAGGTTTACATTAATTAGGTTCGTGCGAAAGCACGGGGGACCTCCCTCAAAGTACCGACACTGGCCTGGCTGAAAGATTGGCGAACTTGTAGTGTGTAATTAATCCCGGCTAGTCTTTCCTTTTAGGGTTTGAAGGAAGATTTGATAAAAAGCAGTGGGAGCCATCCTGATTAGATAAAATAATAACCAATCTATTCTTGCAAGAGCGCACGCTGAGTGTTTTTTTCTCTCTCTCTCCAGGTAGCGACCATATCACGCCTTAATCAAGATAATAAAACGGAATATTGACCGAACCCGGTTGTTATACTGAGCTGGGGAACGTTGGTCCTGTTAGTTATATGTATGCCCTAGAGGCCATTACTGTACATAGGATGTATATTGTAGTGGATGCTGGGAAATATATAGGGAGGACTTTCTTGCTCGACATGATAGTATGCTATCTGGTTACCCTTTACCTTAACGTGTATGCTGATTGTCTCTCTGTTACATTTTGGTAAAGCCCTTAGGATCTGTACTTGACTACCTGGACTATGATGCGGATCATACTAGTGGGGACATGGTAGTCCATAAGTACATCCTTCAAAGTCCCTAGTCGTGGGTGTATCGAGACGGGGCATCGATATACCAGAGTAGACTAGCGTGTACCTTCTCGACCCATACAGATGGGCGATGGATGATCCCATATCCATCGGTGTTTGACATCAGAGGAGATATACGGGTGCTCAGTAGAGACTGGGTACACTGGACGGACTCGCCGAGAACTCCCAGATGGTATTATACCTCACGTCAGATGGCAGTTCTCTGGTGACACTGGTACAGAGTAGTCTGTTGACCCGAGATCGTCATAGAGTCTTGTGTGGTTCCCACTGTGCTTTGATTTCCATCTTACCACGTCCAAGAGGGCGTGCAAAACGGTGGTTTTTGGGTACAGTCCCGAGTCACATGGTGGCAATGAGCGATAGGAGGGGATTCGTCTCTCCCGGTATAGGGAGTTGATGTTGCGCTGTGTTCGATTGGCTATAACAGGAAATCCCTGGCCAGGGTTGCTGAGATTTACTGTTAAGTGTTACCAGTAGTTTCTCAAAGTGTTATAGACCTCATATCGACATGACTTATCGAGCTATTGGGGTCTGACGTTTACCACCCCTAGGCGGGATATGCGACATATCAGACGATCAGACCGGACTGTACGGTAGTGTTACTGGTCGGATTCACTGGAGTGTGAGCGGGCTTGCTCGTCGATCTTCAGATCGCTCAATACCCGGGTGGCCGTTACGTTTAGCAGACCGCTTGCGGCTTGTGGGTGTTTGATATGATCATCACCTGCTGCCGGCGTATTGACGAGTCTTTAGAGTCCTACACAGAGGTTTCCTGGCTCAAGCGAAACGAAATAGGAGCGCATATGAGATATGTGCGGGACCGAGAATAATACGAGTATGTGATACTGTATTCGATTCTCGCGATGTGACATTGATCGGTTATATGCGATATAGCCGGGTTATCGGATCAAGTGTTGATTCGATAAGATGTTACTAATGATACCAGTCGGTTATGTGCGCATGACCGGATCATTGAATCAAGTGTTGATTTAATGATTTAATGTATAATTATATATTTGATATATTACTTTGCATTAACTAGTATCGGTTCACTTTAGACGGATTTTCTCACTTGGTTCGTGCGCATTGCATATGCGATATGTTTTTGTGTGCTTGCTTGTATCATGTTTGATGATGCATGCTTTTTGGTTAAGTGTAAAGTATTAAACCTTGGTTAATGAAATGGTTAGGGTTTACTATTTGTTATTCATTTATCTTATTTATTTATCCTTTTAATTTTTGATAAATGAATAAAAGAAAATGAAATGAAAATGGTTGCTATTTTTGGATTATAGTTGAAGCTTCTTGAAGTCTTTGACTTTGTAACCATTTTTGTCTCATGCTTAACCTAACCATTCCTTTAACCATGATTTGCTCTCTACACTTTACCATGGTTCACTTATGATAAGAATGGATAATTCTTTTCTTTTTGGATTAACTTATTCTTATCATAAGATAATTCTTTCTTCATCTTCTTCATTCTTCAAGTGAAGAAAACCAAGGTCCATCAATGGTGATTGTTGGAAAAGAGTGAGAAATCCAAAACTAAAGTTAACCCACTTCCTATTTCATCATCCTCTACCTCTTGCCAAGTAGTAGAGTGTGTTTACTTCACAAGTTTCTTGACTTGGTGAACTCGGAGCTTGATCTTGCGATGCCTCGACGTAGATCATCTTCGGCATGGACATCGACGACCTAGCTTGCCCATTCTCCGACGAAGTCGATCCTAGAGCCCGGATTCGATTTGGATAGCGGAGAGGACCTCGTTACGGAGCTATGGAGGTGGAGCACCGGATCTACAAAGGTTGTATTTCCGTTAAACTTTTAGTTAAGTGTTAACTAGTTAGTTGTTCGCCTAGACATCTAGTTATCGATCCGTAGTTTAGGGTTTGTAGGCACCATAATTTTTGAAATTGCCATGGTTGATGGCTTGGGAGACCTCACTAGAGTGCCTAGGAACCCTACAGTGGTATCAGAGACTAGCTAGAGCCTTAGGCGAAGTCCAGACGGAAATTGAAGTCCGAACGAACCCGAAACCCCGAACCAATATTGCTCTCTGTACTTTTTTCAAAAACAGGGATTTTTCTATATTAAAAATATTCAGTAAAATCAGCAGGAGATTATAAGGAAAACTGCAAAATTCGTAGCCCTAATTCCATTATAGCGCCGCGCTTCCGCGGCACGAGCATGACTCGTGCGGCGGAAGCGCGGCCGATTTGTCGTTTTGCGCTACTAATTCTGTACAGTAATTCCTCTTCTGCTATGCTGGTTTTCCTGGGAATTTTTAATTGTTTTTCAAGAGTTGAATTTTCTGAGTTGATTTAGGGATTCGGTGTTTCGATCGGGGTATCAAATTTTGTCTATTTGGCTTTCCGGATAAATTTTAGAATATGTTAAAAAGTTCGACCGGATATAAATACCCAATTTTTCCCCTGTCGGGAAATTTCCAAGTGTTGGATTTTTCCGTAGTTTAACGACGTTCTAAGTAGTGCAAGTAACGCGATGGTCCCTCTAGAAGACAACAAACCTTAACTCAATTATGTGACCGTCTTGAACTGCCCTTTGAACCTTCGGGTTTGGGGCAGTACGGCGTGCCACATGTGAGGCGTTGGCTTGACCCTTCTACGGCTGGATCGTTGGTACTGAGGTACGAACGGAATGTTGTTAGACTTGTTTCATGTGTTGATCAGTTTCGGGAAAACTTGGGTGTTCGAATATTCAATCGGAAAGTTTAACATTTTCTGTTTATCTGGAATGGGATACAATAATTGGAATTCACAAGTAGTTGTGTGATAACTGAATGAATGTTATAAACATAGCAATTTAGTCTCACTTGATCGGTTGCTACGGAATTTTGATGTGATCAAAAGTCCGTCGCAATCACGTAGCGTACGGGGATACTCGCCGGGTAAACTTAATAGACAGCTACACCCCATAGCCCTGACCAAGTGACAGTAGGAGAAACCCGTCGCCGAAAGCATCCGTTCGGGTGCTCGCGGTAGCGGTGTTCCGCCTTGCTGCACTTCGTCGACGGTATCGGGGGTGCGGCCGCCTACTAAAGTTTGCGACGAATATTCGATCAGGATGTCGGGAATCTTGTTGAATTGCCCGACTTGATATTGAAAAGAGTTTTCGATTTTGAGACTAGAATGCGGGGTTTATAATTGTTAGGCATGTGATGTCTAAGGTATTCATTTGATTAGGCATGCGATGTCTGAGGTGGTTGCGGATTCCAACTGTTGTAGTTTTACACTTTCTTTTCTGTGACCGTAAGTGTAATATGTGATATCGCCGGTTTCGTTGCTATATGTCAACGACAATTGGGATGCGCATATTTACTTACGTTGATGACATGTGATGTTATGTGTTGCTGGATATGTTATATTGGATCGTCGTGCTTGAATAGCCGGGGGTTTTTATGTGAGATGAGTGTTTTTCATTTTCATTCATGTAAAAACTTGTATGTAATATTCTTTTTTTGGGGCGCTTCCAGGTTGCGGAAGTGGTCACCGTTTGTATATTATTTACTTTTCTGCACTAGGATAGACCCAAGGAGGGGAGCACAAGTAACCGGGTTCTGGGGTCCAGTGGGAGACCAACTCGAGGAGTCGAGTCCGGGTCTCCTAACCCTAGAATTGGCAGGGTTGCTTGCCGCTCTCGTAGGGGTCTAGGGGTGTGGGATTGGCTATTCATCACGACCGTGGAATCCGTGTTTTATACTGGCTCGTATTGAAAACACGGACGTCCTAGTATATCCAATATTTCATATGTTTCTTCTGCTGCGATATCTGTGATGTGATCATGTGATGTTCTCTGATAGATACAATATATAGTATATATGATATATTATATAGGCGTTACTTATGTTTTACACCCGCGCTAGCCCTGCCCCGCTCTGCCGTTAGTTACCTAACCTAACGGTGCACGAGGGGACATCGAGGCGAATGCGGATGGCATAAGTGTACGTCGTATTTATCTGTGATGTTTAGGTAATTTAAATGATGGGACTTCATTAATGTGATTAATGAAATAAAAGAAACCTAAGATGTTGTAGAATCGAATTTCAAAATAAAACAGGTAGCTACAGTTTTTTGCTTTGCATAGCGGTATATGTGATATATCCTGCACCTTATTCGATGAGGAAAGGACCGAGATCCCTTCACCGGGAGTGACTCCTTTAGCAATAACTGGCAGATGCTACACACTCGGTTTGTCTTTTGATTGCTTTTAAGAGTTTTTGCTTTGCACAGTGATATATATGATATATCCCGCACCTCATTCGACGAGGAAAGGACCGAGATCCCTTCACCGGGAGTGACTCCTTTAGCAAAACTAGAAAAGCCTAAAAAACACTCCATTTCAAAATTCATTCGATACTACAACGATATCAAGTTCATTACGCAATAGGTTTTCAGAAAAACCTGGCGTAGCCCTCCGTCATTTCAGATGAATAGTAGTTAGTATTCGTGCTACGTTTGTTGGCCTGCGTCAAGGCGTAGTGTGCGGTAGCTAACTAGTATTTATCTGCTTATGCATATGATGCAGATTGGATTAGGGTAGTCGTGCGACTTTGTTGGCCTGCGTCAAGGGTCGTACGGGTGGGTTTAATTCAATCAGGAAATGACGGGTAGAACTTGACTAGCGCACTATGGTTTGTTGGCCTGCGTCAAGGTCATAGCACGCTAGGGGCAAAATATTATCGGGAATTTCAAGTGTTGAAATTTGCAATGAGATTGCATACCTTCTATGAGATAGTTGGATCCCGATACCCGCTGCGAGTAAGAGTTACTCCTGGGAGAGTTTTACACATTGCAATTAGCCGATCAAGTAGGTGTCTAGAAAGGTGTCAACGGGGTTACGCCTCTGGGAAAACGAGGTTTATATTAATTAGGTTCGTGCGAAAGCACGGGGGACCTCCCTCAAAGTACCGACACTGGCCTGGCTGAAAGATTGGCGAACTTGTAGTGTGTAATTAATCCCGGCTAGTCTTTCCTTTTAGGGTTTGAAGGAAGATTTGATAAAAAGCAGTGGGAGCCATCCTGATTAGATAAGATTATAACCAATCTATTCTTGACAGAGCGCATGCTGAGTGTTTTCTTCTCTCTCTCTCCAGGTAGCGACCATATCATGCCTTAATCAAGATAATAATACGGATTATTGACCGAACCCGCTTGTTTTACTGAGCTGGGGAACGTTGGTCCCGCTCCAACTTATAATTGTTATAAGACAGAGCAGGAAATTGGGGATTACCAGAATTCCCGTGCCGCCTAAACGAAGAGAGTGCATAATGATGCATCATCTTCGGGTGTGTTAATTATACAGAACTGTTTCTCAGTATCCTCCGCGTCCTGGGTATGTGATACCAGATCAGGATCCCAGATATGTAATCTGTTACATAGGGCTACAGAAAGGTAGAGAACTGAGAACGGGTGATAAGTTTCATGAGGCAGAAAAGAGGGGGAAGTGTTGCAGCCAAGTCTGTCGGTCACTGTCACCCTGTATTACCGATACATTGATTCTGAACGAATGTTATTAGATACCGAACCTGATATACAAAATCATATCAGTCTCTTTATTAGTAAAGAAACGATAAAATTTTGTATTGTTGGATAATGTTTTGAACATTTCCTATATCAAAAGTTGATCGGTTCAGGCACGTTATCTAAAAGCATTGATGTTCTAAATCAAATTACAGTTCTTTAGTATAAAGAACACACACAAGAGGAAGAGTTCAGAAATGAACGGATTCTTCTTGAGGTATTGTAGACTAGGTCAGATCAATGTGACCCGACTAGCTGGAGTTACATATAGATGTATATTTAAATCAGTTTGAATTTACATCTTGTGAAACTCGCAAGTCATGTCACAAAGATAAGATGACCACAGCTCTGTTTATTGGAAACAGAGAAAGAGTTAGTGAACTCTTGGGATGATACATGTTGATGTATGTAAGGTCCCCTGTCTACACATGCCAGGACTGGTTGTTTATACTTCATTATGTTCTCTGATGATCTTTCGAGTTTCAGACCTATGTTCCTGTTGAAACACAAGTCCGAACCTTTTGAGATATTCACAGAATATAAGTTAGAAGTAGAGAACCAAAATACGGGTATAAGTATTATGTCCTTTGATGTGATCAAGGAGGAGAATACTTGAGCATGGAATTTCTGGACTTTTCTAAAGGAGAATGAGATTCTCTCTCAGCATTACTCCTCTGTATACACCATAGCACGATGGTACATCGGGGCGGAGCAATCACACCCTATATGATAAGGTGTGCTCTATGATGAGTACTACTGAGTTACCTAATTCCTTTTGGGAGATATGCACTTGAGAAGCTGCATACCTGTTGAATAAGGGTTCCAATCAAATCAGTTGCCTACCGTTTCATATGTGATATGGTAAGGGAAGAGCCCATCTCTCAAGTTAGTTGAGATTTGGGGTTGTCCGGCCTATGTCTAAAAGCAAAATCCGGACAAGCTCGAGGTAAGGTCAGTTATGTAGAACTGGAAATGTTCCAGCTATACAAACTACACCAGATGATTTGGTACAACCAGAGGATTCAGTGGAAACCAACGAACCTCAGCCTCTCCGCCGATCTAGTAGGGTTCCTCACCCACCTGAGAGATACTTCGGTTTCTCTGTGACAGTGGGAGCCAGGAATGCATCATGAGATGATGACCCAACTAGCTTCGAGCTGGCCATCGAGAGTAAGACTCTGTAAGAATGGCTGGATGTTTTTCGATCTGAGATGGAATCCTTATACACCAACAAAGTATGGACTTTGGTTGCTATATCTGAAGGGTTAAATTCCCATCAGGAGCAAGTATATCTTGAGAAGATTACTTGGTGTAGATGGAAAAGTTGAGACTTTCAAAGCTAGAATTGTTAAAGCTTTTCGTCATCGACCAGGCGTGGAAAATGATGAAACCTTTTTCAAGTAGCTATGCTTAAGTCCATCCAGATCCTACTTGTCACGGCTACATACCATGACTGCGATATCTGGTGGTTGGGTGTCTTGACTGCTTTTCTAAATGATGATTTAGAAGAGAGCGTCTATAAGTACACAGCCAGAGGGCTTCGTAGACAGTGGGAGCAGCGGAAACGTGTGCAAGATGTTTTATATGATAAAGCAGGCATCGCGGAGTTGGAACATCTGTTTTGATGAATTAGTCAAAGAAGTTGGCATCATCAAAATGGTAGATGAACCTTGTATAAACAAAAAGGTAGTAGGGATTATGGTTCCGATCCTCGTAGAGTACGTAGATGACATACTCTTGATAAGAAAAGAGTTTCTTATGCTACGCTCGGTCAATCTCCGCTTATCACAAAGATTCTCCACATAGGATCATGATGATACCTACTAAATCCTGGATTTTGGATCTATAAGATAGATCTAAATGGATGTTAGGATACTCACTAGATGTAGTGAGATGGTGTCAATCGATCCTGAGGAGAATCACTGGAAGTGTTCCAGGGTGATAAAGACGACTGAGTGCCAGTCGCAGGCATTGTCTTTACCCTCAGTAAAGGGACGGTATGTTGGAAGAGTTCCAAGCTAGATACCGTGACATACTAGACGATAAAGGCAGGATACATCGCTACTTAAGATGCTACCAAAGAGGATGTTTGGGTGTATATCAGTTCATGAGATGAACTACGTTCCTACCATTGTGAGACAATGGAGTTGTAGCTCATGCCGAGGAACGCCGGTCCCATCAGTGATCCAGACTTATTCTAAGGCAGCATCGCCAGATCATGGAGATGGTTGATCCAGGATGATCGAGGTTAGGAGAGTAGACTCAGAGGACAACACAGCGGATCCACTCACAAAGGCCTGTTCCCAGAGAGAGACTTTTATGGGATGGTTGAGTATGAGATACTACAACCACTGCTACAGATGGCCCTAGTGCAAGTGGGAGATTGTTAGTTATATGTATGCCCTAGAGGCCATTACTGTACATAGGATGTATATTGTAGTGGATGCTGGGACATATATAGGGAGGACTTTCTTGCTCGACATGATAGTATGCTATCTGGTTACCCTTTACCTTAACGTGTATGCTGATTGTCTCTCTGTTACATGTTGGTAAAGCCCTTAGGATCTGTACTTGACTACCTGGACTATGATGCGGATCATACTAGTGGGGACATGGTAGTCCATAAGTACATCCTTCAAAGTCCCTAGTCGTGGGTGTATCGAGACGGGGCATCGATATACCAGCGTAGACTAGCGTGTACCTTCTCGACCCATACAGATGGGCGATGGATGATCCCATATCCATCGGTGTTTGACATCAGAGGAGATATACGGGTGCTCAGTAGAGACTGGGTACACTGGACGGACTCGCCGAGAACTCCCAGATGGTATTATACCTCACGTCAGATGGCAGTTCTCTGGTGACACTAGTACAGAGTAGTCTGTTGACCCGAGATCGTCATAGAGTCTTGTGTGGTTCCCACTGTGCTTTGATTTCCATCTTACCACGTCCAAGAGGGCGTGCAAAACGGTGGTTTTTGGGTACAGTCCCGAGTCACATGGAGGCAATGAGCGATAGGAGGGGATTCGTCTCTCCCGGTATAGGGAGTTGATGTTGCGCTGTGTTCGATTGGCTATAACAGGAAATCCCTGGCCAGGGTCGCTGAGATTTACTGGTAAGTGTTACCAGTAGTTTCTCAAAGTGTTATAGACCTCATATCGACACGACTTATCGAGCTATTGGGATCTGACGTTTACCACCCCTAGGCGGGATATGCGACATATCAGACGATCAGACCGGACTGTACGGTAGTGTTACTGGTCGGATTCACTGGAGTGTGAGCGGGCTTGCTCGTCGATCTTCAGATCGCTCAATACCCGGGTGGCCGTTACGTTTAGCAGACCGCTTGCGGCTTGTGGGTGTTTGATATGATCATCACCTGCTGCCGGCGTATTGACGAGTCTTTAGAGTCCTACACAGAGGTTTCCTGGCTCAAGCGAAACGAAATAGGAGCGCATTTGAGATATGTGTGGGACCGAGAATAATACGAGTATGTGATACTGTATTCGATTCTCGCGATGTGACATTGATCAGTTATATGCGATATAGCCGGGTTATCGGATCAAGTGTTGATTCGATAAGATGTTACTAATGATACCAGTCGGTTATGTGCGCATGACCGGATCATTGAATCAAGTGTTGATTTAATGATTTAATGTATAATTATATATTTGATATATTACTTTGCATTAACTAGTATCGGTTCACTTTAGACGGATTTTCTCACTTGGTTCGTGCGCATTGCATATGCGATATGTTTTTGTGCGCTTGCTTGTATCATGTTTGATGATGCATGCTTTTTGGTTAAGTGTAAAGTATTAAACCTTGGTTAATGAAATGGTTAGGGTTTACTATTTGTTATTCATTTATCTTATTTATTTATCCTTTTAATTTTTGATAAATGAATAAAAGAAAATGAAATGAAAATGGTTGCTATTTTTGGATTATAGTTGAAGCTTCTTGAAGTCTTTGACTTTGTAACCATTTTTGTCTCATGCTTAACCTAACCATTCCTTTAACCATGATTTGCTCTCTACACTTTACCATGGTTCACTTATGATAAGAATGGATAATTCTTTTCTTTTTGGATTAACTTATTCTTATCATAAGATAATTCTTTCTTCATCTTCTTCATTCTTCAAGTGAAGAAAACCAAGGTCCATCAATGGTGATTGTTGGAAAAGAGTGAGAAATCGAAAACTAAAGTTAACCCACTTCCTATTTCATCATCCTCTACCTCTTGCCAAGTAGTAGAGTGTGTTTACTTCACAAGTTTCTTGACTTGGTGAACTCGGAGCTTGATCTTGCGATGCCTCGACGTAGATCATCTTCGGCATGGACATCGACGACCTAGCTTGCCCATTCTCCGACGAAGCCGATCCTAGAGCCCGAATTCGATTTGGACAGTGGAGAGGACCTCGTTACGGAGCTATGGAGGTGGAGCACCGGATCTACAAAGGTTGTATTTCCGTTAAACTTTTAGTTAAGTGTTAACTAGTTAGTTGTTCGCCTAGACATCTAGTTATCGATCCGTAGTTTAGGGTTTGTAGGCACCATAATTTTTGAAATTGCCATGGTTGATGGCTTGGGAGACCTCACTAGAGTGCCTAGGAACCCTACAGGTCCCGCTCCAACTTATAATTGTTATAAGACAGAGCAGGAAATTGGGGATTACCAGAATTCCCGTGCCGCCCAAACGAAGAGAGTGCATGCTGATGCATCATCTTCGGGTGTGTTCGTTATACAGAACTGTTTCTCAGTATCCTCCGAATCCATGGTATATGATACCAGATCAGGATCCCAGATATGTAATCTGTTACATAGGGCTACAGAAAGGTAGAGAACTGAGAACGGGTGATAAGTTTCATGAGGCAGAAAACGGGGCAAGTGTTGCAGCCAAGTCTGTCGGTCACTGTCACCCTGTAGTACCAATACATTGATTCTGAACGAATGTTGTTAGATACCGAACCTGATATACAAAATCATATCAGTCTCTTTCTAAGTAAAGAAATGATATAATTTTGTATTGTTGGACAATGTTTTGAACATTTCCTATATCAAAAGTTGATCGGTTCAGGCACGTTATCTAAAAGCGTTGATGTTCTAAATCAAACTACAGTTCTTAGTATATGGAACACACACAAGAGGAAGAGTTCAGAAATGAACGAATCCTTCTTGAGGTATTGTAGATTAGGTCAGATCAATGTGACCCGACTAGCTTGAGTTACATAAAGATGCATATTTAAATCAGTTTGAACTTACATCTTGTGAAACTCGCCAGTCATGTCACAAAGATAAGATGACCATAGCTCCGTTTATTGGAAACAGAGAAAGAGTCAATGAACTCTTGGGATGATACATGTTGATGTATGTAGGTCCCCTGTCTACACATACCAAGACTGGTTCTTTTTACTTCATTACATTCTCTGATAATCTTTCGAGATTCAGACCTATGTTCCTGTTGAAACACATGTCCGAACCTTTTAAGATATTCACAGAATATAAGTTAGAAGTAGAGAACCAAAATACGGGTATAAGTATTATGTCCTTTGATGAGATCAAGGAGGAGAATACTTGAGCACGAAAATCCTGGACTATTCTAAAGGAGAATGAGATTCTCTCTCAGCATTACTCCTCCGTATACACCATAGCACGATGGTATATCGGGGCGGAGCAATCACACCCTATATGATATGGTGTGCTCTATGATGAGTACTACTGAGTTACCTATTTCCTTTTGGGGATTGTGCACTTATGAAGTTGCATACCTATTGAATAGGGTTCCAATCAAATCAGTTGCCTACCACTCCATATGAGATATGGTATGGGAAGAGCCTATGTCTTAAGCTAGTTAAGATTTGGGGTTGTCCGGGCTATGTTTAAAAGCAAAATCCGGACGAGCTCAAGGTAAGGTCTGTAATGTAGAACTGGAAAGGTTCCAGCTATACAAACAGCAGCTGATGATTTGGTAGAACCGAAGGATTCAGTAGTAACCAACGAACCTCAGCCTCTCCGCCGATCTAGTAGGGTTCCTCACCCACCTGAGAGATACTTCGGTTTCTCTATGACAGTGGGAGCGAGGATTGCATCATGAGATGATGACCCAACTAGTTTCGAGCTGGCCATCAGGAGTGAGACTCTGTAAGAATGGCTGGATGTTTAGTGATCTGAGATGGAATCCTTATACACCAACAAAGTATGGACTTTGGTTGCTATATCTGAAGGGTTAAATTCCCATCAGGAGCAAGTATATCTTGAGAAGATTACTTGGTGTATATGGAAAAGTTGAGACTTTCAAAGCTAGACTTGTTAAAGGTTTGCATCATTGACCAGGTAAGGATTATGTTGAAACCTTTTCTAAGGATCTATGCTTAAGTCCATCCAGATCCTACTTACCACGGCTACATACCATGACTACGATATCTGGCGGTTGGGTGCCATGACATCTTTTCTAAATGATGATTTAGAAGACAGCGTCTATAAGTACACAGCCAGAGGGCTTCGTAGACAGTGGGAGCAGCGGAAACGTGTGTAAGATGCTTTATAGGATAGAGCAGGCATCTCGGAGTTGGAACATCTGTTTTGATGGATTAGTCAAAGAAGTTGACATCATCAAAATGGTAGATGAACCTTGTATATACAAAACGGTAGTAGGGAGTATGGTGACGATCCTCGTAGAGTACGTGGATGACATACTCTTGATAGGAAAGGAGTTTCCTATGCTACGCTCGGTCAATCTCCTCTTATCACTAGGATTCTCCATATAGGATCAAAGTGATACCTACTAAATCCTGGATTTTGGATCTATGAGATAGATTTAATTGGATGTTAGGATTCTCACTAGTTGTAGTGAGATGGTATCAATCGATCCTGGGGAGAATCACTGGAAGTGTTCCAGGGTGATAAAGACGACTGAATGTCAGTCACAGGCATTGTCTTTACCCTCAGTAAAGGGACGGTATGTTGGAAGAGTTCCAAGCTAGATACCGTGACATACTAGACGATAAAGGCACGATACATCGCTACTTAAGATGCTACCAAAGAGGCTGTTTGGGTGTATATTGGTTCATGAGATGAACTATGTTCCTCCCATTGTGTGACAATGGAGTTGTGGCTTATGCCAAGGAACGCCGGTCCCATCAGTGATCCAGACATATTCTAAGGCAGTATCACTTGATCATGGAGATGGTTGATCTCCAGAGAGATCGAGGTTAGGAGAGTAGACTCAGAGGACAACACAGCGGATCCACTCACAAAGGCCTGTTCCCAGAGAGAGACTTTTATGGGATGGTTGAGTATGAGATACTACAACCACTGCTACAGATGGCCCTAGTGCAAGTGGGAGATTGTTAGTTATATGTATGCCCTAGAGGCCATTACTGTACATAGGATGTATATTGTAGTGGATGCTGGGACATATATAGGGAGGACTTTCTTGCTCGACATGATAGTATGCTATCTGGTTACACTTTACCTTAACGTGTATACTGTTTGTCTCTCTGTTACATGTTGGTAAAGCCCTTAGGATCTGTACTTGACTACCTGAACTATGATGCGGATCATACTAGTGGGGACATGGTAGTCTATAAGTACATCCTTCAAGGTCCCTAGTCGTGGGTGTATCGAGACGGGGCATCGATATACCAGAGTAGACTAGCGTATACCTTCTCGACCCATATAGATGGGCGATGGATGATCCCATATCCATCGGTGTTTGACATCAGAGATGATATACGGGTGCTCAGTAGAGACTGGGTACACTGGACGGACTCGCCGAGAACTCCCAGATGGTATTATACCTCATGTCAGATGGCAGTTCTCTGGTGACACTGGTACAGAGTAGTCTGTTGACCCGAGATCGTCATAGAGTCTCGTGTGGTTCCCACTGTGCTTTGATTTCCATCTTACCACGTCCAAGAGGGCGTGCAAAATGGTGGTTTTTGGGTACAGTCTCGAGTCACATGGAGGCAATGAGCGATAGGAGGGGATTCGTCTCTCCCGGTATAGGGGGTTGATGTTGTGCTGTGTTCGATTGGCTATAACAGGAAATCCCTGGCCAGGGTTGCTGAGATTTACTGGTAAGTGTTACCAGTAGTTTCTCGAACAGTTATAAACCTCATATCGACACGACTTATCGAGATATTGGGGTCTGACGTTTACCACCCCTAGGCGAGATATGCGACATATCAGACGATCAGACCGGACTGTACGGTAGTGTTACTGGTCGGATTCACTGGAGTGTGAGCGGGCTTGCTCGTCGATCTTCAGATCGCTCAATACCCGGGTGGCCGTTACGTTTAGCAGACCGCTTGCGGCTTGTGGGTGTTTGATATGATCATCATCTGCTGCCGGCGTATTGACGAGTCTTTAGAGTCCTACACAGAGGTTTCCTAGCTCATGCGAAACGAAATAGGAGCGCATATGAGATATGTGCGGGACCGAGAATAATGCGTGTATGTGATACAGTATTCTATTCTCGCGATGAATGTGTCGAATGGTTGTATGCGATATAACCTAGTTATCGAATCAAGGATTGATTCGATAAATCGACACATTGGATATTAGCCGGTTATATGCGATATGACCGGATCGTTAAATCAAGTGTTGATTTAATGATTTAATGTATAATTATATATTTGATATATTACTTTGCATTAACTAATATTGGTTCACTTTAGATGGATTTTCTCACTCGGGTGTGCGCATTATATATGTGATATGATTTTGTGCACTTGCTTGTATCATGTTTGATGATACATCCTTTTTGGTTAAGTGTAAAGTATTAAACCTTGGTTAATGAAATGGTTAGGGTTTATTATTTTTTATTCATTTATCTTGTTTAATTATCCTTTTTATTTTTGATAAATGAATAAAAGAAAAGTGAAAAGAATGGTGGCTAATTTTGTTCTTTAGTTGAAGCTTCATGAAGCTTAGTTCAAGTCAACCATTCTTATCTCATCCTTAACCCTAACCATTCCCACTAACCCTAGTTTAGTCTCTACACTTGACCATGGTTAATTTTATGATAAGAATTCATTTTCTTTTCTTTTTCAATTAACTTATCATATTTCTTTCTTCTTCTTCTTCCTTGCTTCAAGTGAAGAAGCTTGAGGTCATCAATGGTGGATTGATGATTTGAGTGAGAAATCCAATTCTAAAGTCTACCTACTTCCTATTTCTTCATCCTCTACCTCTTGCCAAGTAGTAGAGTGTGTTTCCTTCACAAGTTTCATGACTTGGTGAAGTAGTGAGCTAGATCTAGCGATGCCTCGACGTAGATCATATTCGGCATGGACATCGACGACCTAGCTTGCCCATTCTCCGACGAAGCCGACCCTTGAGCCCGGATTTGATTTGGACAGCGGAGAGGACCTCGTTGCGGAGCTATGGAGGTGGAGCACCGGATCTACAAAGGTTGTATTTCCGTATCTTGTAGTTAAGTGTTAACTAGTTAGCTTTTTCGCCTAGTTTTCTAGCAAACGATCCGTAGTTTAGGGTTTCTCGGCACCCGTTAAAATTTTATATTGGCATGTTCGATGCCTTGTGAGACCTCACTAGGGTGCCAAGGAACCCTACAGTTTGTATATTACTTAATGGAAACTTGGGATATTCACATGTATATAACAGTCTTGCTAAACATGGTAGTATGCTACTTGGTTTTTCTATCTTAATATGTGAGTATACGTATTGATAGAGCGCAAAGGATCTTGCTTGACTACCAGGGTTGTGATGGCAGTCACACTAGTGGGGTTTGGGTTGTCTACAAGCACATCCTTATTCAGGTCCCTAGTCGTTGGATTATCGAGACAGGGCATCGATACTCCGGAGTAGACTAGTGTGTACGCTTCTCATCCCAGTTGGGGAGATGGTCTGTCCCACAGCCTTCAGTACGTCGTACTGGAGATAGTATGCAGGTGCTCGTTAGGTTACGGGTACACCGGACAGGACTCACAGGGAACTGTTGGTTGGTTTTATACCAGTCGTCAGTGAACAGTTCCCAGGTGACATGAGTACAGTATAGTCCGCAGACTTGACACTGCTACTTCGCCTTGAGTGTGTCCCACTGTTCTTAGATTGCTACCCTACCACGGCTTAAAGGAGTCGTGCAAACAGGTAGCAGTTGGGTGCAGTCCTGAGAACTTGGAGGCAGTGGCGGTTAGACAGGATTCGTCTCTCCCGGTATTGGGGGTTGATATCGCGCTGTGTTAGAGAGCCATTACGCAAAGTCCCTGGCCAAGGCAAGCGAGATTTGCTGGTAGGTTCTAGTAGTTTCTCAAGGTGTAATGGGCTTCGCTCCGACACGACTTATACCGCTATTAGGGGACTGATGCTTGCCGTCCCCTAGGCCCGATATGCGATAGTCTTAGACAAACGGACCGGACTGTACGGAGATTGTCACATCAGACTCAGTAGGAGTTCGGATGGGTTTCCTCATCGGCCTTCTTATCGACATCTACCTGGGGACCGTTACGTACAGCTAGTGCCGCTTGCGGTCTGTGGTTAAACCCACTGCCAGCGTAGTAGTCGAGTCTCTAGAGTCCCACACAGAGAGTTTCCCTACTCCGGGCGAAACGATATTGAGGTCGTATGGTTTTACGACAAGGGTTCGGACGCATACGTGTGTTTACGCACGTACGACTTTCGGACAGTTTTTACCAGTCGGCTTTGGTTTAAGCCAGTTTTTGGTATCCGGTTATTGGATTTATACAGTCTAAAGTTTTTCCGTATTTTTGCGGAAAGGAGGGGCGTTCTCGTAATTGCGCGAGAAGCTTCTAGAAGATGGTGACTAAGGAGGTTTAGGTGGCATATACAATGAATGTGATTAGTGAGTCATATGGATGATTCATCCATGTCATTAATGCTTCATAATTGCTTAATGACTCATGGAGATGAATCACCACTAGATATTTATCAAGCATGGTTGTAAATCATTTTCTTTTCTTTTCTTGATAAAAAGAAATGCTTGATATATATTATGATAACTCATTATTCTCACTTCATTATTATTTTCACCTTCTCTCTCCTCAAGCTCTCCTTCTTCAAACCCTAATCCTCCCCTCTCATGTGTTGAGTACAAGGATTAGTTAGACTAATTAAACCATAACCCTCACTCTATATCACCTAGCTTCTTTGATTAGCAATTAAAGAAGGTTAGTTGCCTCAAGTTTAGAGGCTAAGCTTGGAGTAAAGCTCTCGGGTGGATCGTCTACTACTTCGAGAAGGCCGAGGAGGAGGAGGAGTTCGTAAAGACGAAGGACACGGTTCTTGAGGTATAATCCCTTTACATAGTAGTTGTTAACAACTATGTTTGATGTTAGTTATCGTTTAGCTTCGATTCGTGCGGTTAGTCGATGTTTAAGCAAAGAACAATATCGTTTTTCATATTTCCGCCTCCCCGCAAGTCGTGGGGTGTTGTACATCGACTTACAGTGGTATCAGAGCCTCGCTAAATAATAAATAACTTGCTTGCAAATTTGTATGAATTTCGAGCGGAAAAAACGAAACCGGAAAAACCCGAAATCACAAGTTTCTGTCGATTTTTAAATGAAGCCCAAAATTTTTTCAGGGAGGTTCAGAAAGCTTAAAAAGACAGTAGAAGAACACCCAAGAAATTTGGGCCCCTGAATCGCTTAAAGCGCCGCGGAACCGCGGCGGATCGCACCGATCCGCCGCGCTTCCGCCGCCGAGTTGGCGATTCAGGAACCCAATTTTCCTGTGTTGCTTCTCTGTGATATTTGGTATTTTCTGGAAGTTTTTATTTTTGCTCAGGTTTCAGATTTATAGAGAAGTATTGGAGCAAAATTAAAAGTGTTTAATCGATCGAAATTATACAGTATTTGCTTGTTGGATTATATCTGTGTTTGTATAATGTGTTCGTAAACCTCCCCTAACTGCTAGTATGTCGGTTGGCAGGGGGTTGCACATTTCTGTAATGGTTTTTACTGTTTGTGGATATGAACTGTGTTGGACAGTTGTGATGTATAGCCGGGGTTATGTGATGGGTTATTATTTAATTCATTTGATGTAAATGTAATTTGTTGTAATATTATTTTGCGGGGCACATCCAGGTTGCGGTTGTAGCCACCGTTGTATTATTTCATTTTACTGTTTTTGCTCCTAGGACAGACCCAAGGTGGGGTGCACAAACTGCCGGGCGGGTAGTTTGCCGTACCCGTTGGGGTCTTCGGTAGGGTAATGGCTATTCATCACAACTGTGTAATCCATCTTTTGTTGCAGGCTCAAAACAAACACGGATTGCTTGCAAATCCAATAAAGTTCATCTGTGATCTGGAATGCCTATTATTGCGTCTGATGAATGTACAATATCTATATATGATAGCTATTTAGACGTCACTTATGTTTTACACCCGCGCTAGCCCAGCTCCCGCTCTGTCGTTAGTTAAGTAACCTAACGGGTGATGACGGGACCCCGTGGCGAATGCGGATGGCATAAGAGGACGTTGTATTTTCGTTGTTTTCTGCAATGATAGGTTAATGATGGGACGCATTATTTATAATGCAAAGAAAATAAACCAAAAGTTTAATCGTTGGAACAATTTAAAAGAAACAACTCGGTTAATTTTAAAAACCAGATATTTTTAAATGCGGAGCTTTAACCACTCCTTTTAAAAGCTATCAGGTTCCTTCGGTTATATCAAGTTCACTACGTTCACGGTTTCGCCAAAACCATTCGTAGCCCTCCGTCATTTCATTTAGGTATTCAGTAGTATTCAAGCTATGCATTTTGGCCAAAGTCAAGGCATAGTGTTTGGTAGCTGCTGGGTTTTCATTTGTTGCATAAGATAGATGAGTTAGTTTGGGACAGTCGTATTATCATTTGACCAAAGTCAGGGGTATATACGGATGGGTTTAAATTGACAAGATAATGACGGGTAGAACTTGACATGTGACTTATGACATTTTGACCAAAGCCAAGGTCATAAGAGCATGGGGCAAAAACTTATATCGGGAATTTTTAAAGAAACTGAAATTTGCAAAGTGATGCGTACCATTTGGAGTTTGATGAATGTTGGTAGCATTCCTTCAATATTATCATATGATGATATTTGGATCCCGATCCTACTGTGAGTATATGCTACTTATCAGGAGATTCGTCACTTAACGATCAATGCTATAAACCATGTAGGTGTCCAGAAAGGTGTCAGCGGGGTTACGCCCCCAGAGAAAAGAGCTTATTTAATTAAGGAACTTCGCAAAAGCGTTGGAAAACCTCCCTCGAAGTATCGACACTAGCCTGGCTGAACGGTTAAGCAAGTATTGTACAGTGAGAATAGTCCTGGCTAATTCTTCTTTTATGGTTTGAGGAAGGATTCGAGAAACAGTGGTAGCCATCCAGTTTAGATAAACTAAAAACAACTCTAAACTTGCAAGAGCATCATGCTAAAGAGTTTTCTTCTCTCTCTCCTAATTGCAGCTACCCTGAAAATGACTGGACTTAAGTTACTTTTAGAGAAAAATATACTGACAGGGCCAAACTATAATGATTGGCTGCGGAATGTCAAAATGGCTTTGACCTATGACAAACTGGGGTACGTCCTCACTGCTACGGCACCTGCTGTCCCTGGTCCCAAATCCAGCAATGCGGATAAGGAAATCCGCAAAACCTGGGATTTAGATTGCGCGAAAGCCAAGTGCATTGTGCTTGCCTCAATGAACAATGAACATCAGAGGAGGCACGAGGATATGAACCTAGATGGCATATTTCTCCATACAAAGGAACTTTATGGAGAGCAATCTCGTATAGCAAGATACGAGACCTCTAAGAACTTGTTTCGAGCGAGGTTGGCTGTCGGGTCATCGGTAGGATAACATGTCCTAAAGATGATCGGCTATATTGAAGAGCTCGCAGACCTTGGGACGACTTTGGATAATGAGCTCTATACAGACCTTATTCTCCAGTCCCTTCCTCACACCCACGTCCAGTTTATCCTGAACTTCAACCTTCAAAGAAAAGAAGTTGAACTTTCGGAACTCCTGAACATGTTAAGGAGTGCAGAGGGCACCTTGCAGAAAGCAAAGGAAACACCCGCTATGTTTGTTAGCGGTGCATCTTCTTCAGGGTCCAAGGCTAAGGCCAAAGGAAGGAAGAAGAAGGCCGCCACCAAACCTAGAGGAGGTGTTAGTAAGGTGGGAGGGAAGGGAAAGAAAAAGTTTGCGGTACCGGTAGTTGGCCAGGATGAGTGCTTCCATTGTCATAGGAAAGGGCACTGGAAGAAGGATTGCAAGGCGTGGAACGCCAAGAACCAGGAACCGAAGCAAGCTGTGGCTTCGACTTCAGGTGTGTTTGTAATTGAGAATTGTCTGTCGATCAACTCTATTTCCTGGGTATTGGATACCGGATCAGGATCTCATATTTGCAATTCATTGCAGGCACTGAGAAACCATAGAGTGCTGAAGGAAGGTGATATGACCCTAAAGGTTGCTAACAGAGCTAGCGTGGGAGCTGCATCCGTCGGGGATTATCACCTAGGATTGACGAGTGGACACATTTTGGTTTCACATAACTGTTTTTTTGTACCAAGCTTAACGTGTAATATCATATCAGTTTCCTTATTATCAAATAAAGGTTATGATTTCACGTTTGTAAGAGATGTTGTTAACATCCACCTTAATCATGGTTTGATTGGGTCCGGTACACTAAATAACGGTATATATGTTTTAAACCAACTCCAAATTTTCAATGTCCAGAACACACTTAAAAGAAAGTCTCCAGATTTAAATAAAGCTTTCTTATGGAATTGTAGACTGGGTCACATCAATGAGAGAAGGTTGACTAAGTGGCATAGAGAAGGATATTTGGACTCGTTCGAATATCAAACTTATGACACTTGTCAATCTTGTCTCAAAGGAAAGATGACAAAGACTCCATTTACTGGACAAGGAGTAAGAGCGAGCGAGCTCTTAGGACTCATACACAGCGATGTATGCGGTCCAATGTCTACACATGCAAGAGGTGGTTTTTCCTATTTCATTACTTTCACGGATGATTACTCAAGGTACGGATTCATTTATCTGATGAAACATAAATCCGAGGCTTTTGAGAAATTCCAAGAGTATAAGAATGAAGTAGAAAACCAAACCGGCAAAAGTATCAAGACACTTAGATCTGATCGAGGTGGTGAATACTTGAGTGCCGAGTTCCTAGGTTACCTAAAAGAGAAAGGAATTCTCTCTCAGCTTACTCCTCCATACATTCCACAGCATAATGGTGTATCGGAGGAACGGAATCGAACCCTATTAGATATGGTACGATCCATGATGAGTAATGCTGAGTTACCGCGATCTTTCTAGGGTTATGCACTAGAATCAGCGGCATATCTTTTGAACAGGGCTCCTACCAAGACTGTGCCTACCACTCCATATCAGATGTGGACTGGGAAGAAACCCCATCTTCAGCATATGAAGATTTGGGGATGTCCGGCTTTTGTTAAAAAGCAACATGTGGACAAGCTCGAGGCATGATCAGTAAAATGTATGTTTGTGGGATATCCAAAGAACTGTAAGTGCACGGCGGCGCCCCGGCCGTCAATCCGACGCCGGAATGCGGAAGCGGTGAAAACTTAAATTTTGCGGACTTAGCAAACCGGCACCACCGCGCACTATAACCGGATCGAACCATTAAACTAGTTCTAGCTAACTGCAAGATGGGAAGAGATATACCGAGTGATCCGAGTCCTCCGGTCTTCTTGTCGTCGTCCCGATCTCCCGCGGAATGTCCGGTCTCCACCTCGTCGCCGGAAGGGCACCACATCGCCTACGTCTTTTACGGGCTCCCACCTAATACCGAGGCAACTCGGACGCGAAGTTGGCTAGCCGACGCGCCCAAGATTTGCTGTAGAATGTGTAGTGAACAAGTCTCATTTAGGGTTGGAGGAGTTGCCATGATGGAGGAATTTGTGCAAGAATAATTTTCTTGAAGGCTTGAAGGAAAATGGAGCAAGCCATCAAAGGAGCTCGGCCACCAGTTAGGTGCTCACTGGAGAATGAAAAATGAAGCATGAAGTCTCTCTCTCTTTCTTGCTGTCCAAGAAAAAGAGCCCCTCACACTCATATAGTTGTTCTCTTCATTTTATGCTTATACCCTTCTAATTAAATTAATCCATCACCAAAAGCTTCAGCACACTCACTATGTTATCATTCCTTAATTAAATTGTCACCTCCTGCACACTCGTTATGTTTTGGCCCATTCCTTACCCATTCCCAAAAACAGTGGCCGGCCAAGCAAGTTTCTTATTTTAAAGTTTAAGAATAAACTTTAATACATCACCCCATACATGAAAAGTTTACACAAAAAACCAAGAAGCATGTCCCCTCAAGAATCTTCAAAAGTGGCCGGCCATACCTCATTAAAATATTAATTGCAAACTTGCAATTAACCCCTCTCCAACAAAAAGTCCGGCCGGGAAAGAACAAAGGAAAACCGGCCGGAACGGAATGCAAACTGGCAACTCCAGAAAACTGGTCCCGTAATAAATTACAGGAAAACCCCGATACTGTGCATACACACCCGCATCTGTATTCCTACCGGATACAAATGTAAAGAGACAAAACTACACTATCAAATACTAAGATCCGGCTTAAGCCAAAGCCGGCTAGTAAAAAATCCGTCCGATCACGATCCGTGCAATACCGCACGTATCTGATCGAACCCTGCCATATCTCCATACGGCCTCTACAGCGTTTCGCCCGAAAGCTTGAGTAACTGAAAGTGTGGTGGACTCTAAAGACTCGTCAATACTATGGCTGTGGATTTAACCACTAGCACGTCAGAGGTATAAGCCAATACGTGACGGGCCACCAGCTATTGACTAAAAGGGACGTCGATGAGCGAACTCATCCTGACACCCTACTGAGCCTGTCAGTGACAATATCCATGCAGTCCGGTCCGTTCGTCTATGAGTATCGCATGGCGGGCCTAGGGGGTTGGTAAAAGTCAGACCCCCAAAAGCGGTACAAGTCATGTCGGAGTGTAGCCCAGAACACCCTGAGATACTACTGGAATACCTACCAGTAAATCTCCTTGCCTTGGCCAAAGACTTTGTGTAATGGCTCTCCTAGACACAGCACGACCTCACCCCCAATACCGGGAGAGACGAACCCCTGAAGATACGCTCACTGCCTCCATGTGGCTCGGGACTGTACCCAACTAAAACCTGTTTGCACGACTCCTTTGAGCCGTGGTAGGGTAGTAATCAAAGTACAGTGGGAACTCACACGAGACAAATGACGATCCCCAGGTCGATGAACTAACCTGCACACATGTCACCAGGGAACTGCCATCTGACGTCTGGTATATGACCAACTAGCATGTTCCCGGCGAGTCCTGTCCGGTGTACTCATAACCCAATGAGCACCTGTATACATCTTAGGTGATCCAACTGACACCGGTGGCTTGTGAGACCGGCCACCGCCCCTCGTCAGGGTCTCGACTGTATACACTAGTCTACTAATGGAGTATCGATGCCCGGTCTCGAAACTCCCACGACTAGGGACCTTTAAGGATATGCTTGTAGACCCCCAGCTCCCACTTATATGATCGCCCTCATACTGCTGGTGGTCAAGCAAGAATCCTAGGGGCTCTATCAACGTGTAATAGCGACGTGTCATGTCACCTAAAGCAGTACACGATGATAAAGGTAAACCAGATAGCATACTATCATCTCGAGTAAGACTGTCCTAACGGGATAGGTCCTCCCTCAATCATTACAATCACGTACCTGTGACCTAATAATTGACTCTGAGGGCACTATCTCCAACAATCTCCCACTTGCACTCAAGGCTAATTATTGCGATGTCGCATACTCACAGCCCGTGTGATACCGAACATCCAACTCCTCTACTAGTCAGTCTCACAAAGCTCGTTTGCGGAACTATTGCGTTCGAGGAATAGCCTCTGTGAGTGGATCCGCTTAGTTGTTTCTTTCTATGTCTCTCTATATCTCAAGTTCGCGGAGAAACCCATCTCCCGAAATGAGCAATACCTGTCTTAGAATGTGTCTGGATGTCTGATGGGACATAGCTCATAAATGAACTCCAAATCCAAACTTCTTAGACTGTATCGTCAACTGAACTTAATCAGTATCCTGCGCGCCATGCCTCCCTCAGTATTGCCTTGGATCACCTGTCCAAAATACTGCCCCTCGTCAGAGGGAAAACTATAACTCTGACAACCTCCTTGTCGTCGATGTCACCTTGGAAGCCTGGAATGATAACCGTCTCCTGAATGAGGCTGTCGTTATCATATCCCTAGAACATCCACTTATGTTCTAAAACTGCTTCCGACTGTTTCTCCAGGATTGGATTAATGTCAACTTATTGCAACTAGTGCAAGAACAACATCTGGTGTGGTACTTGACATCTCATGATTGACTCAATTGCCTAAGCAAGTGATCTGCCAATCATGCGCATCCCTCTCCTGTTTAGTCTATAAGACACCTTTAGAGAGGGTGACTCCATTACCTGCAGGTACACTACCATGCCAGGAGTCGTCCATTCTAAATACTCTTAGAATGCTGTCAAAGTACCTTGATTGGGAAACCACCCAAATCTAGATCTAAAACCATAGATCTAGTAACCAGTATGTCTGATATTATATCCAAGTCCTATATGGAGAAACCACTGTGTGACGACCAAAGTATAACCGATCGTAGTATAGGAGTTTCCTTTCCTACTTTGTGTATGTCATCCAAATACCATGACATTACACCCTACTAACTTCTCAACAGATCCATCCCCTATTCTGATGAAGTCAAACCTATGACTGTCACGTCAGAAATAGATGATCTATGTCCGCTACATCTGCTTTAGTCTATAAATAGACATAAGCTACTTGTCCACCAATGCTTCCGCTGCTCCCACTGACTACGACAACCCTCTGGCAGAGTCATATAGACGTACACTTCTAAAACTAGTTTAGAACGACGCTATACTCATCCTCCCGCCTGGTCTCGCAGCCTGGAACAACAGCAATGGTAATTGTGGGTAAACAAGAACTTCCCTGTCACCGTCCTTGAGGCTACCGTAGTACCTCTCGGGTGCCTGAAGTTACCCACCTTATCTGCGGAGTGGCCAATGGAATGTTAATCCAGATTGAATCTTTAGGTTCCTTATCAAATCTTCAGTAATCGTTTGTGATTCTGGAATCACTTCCAGTTCTACCATACTCCCACTACTGCTTTCTGAAAAAGTCCATTTTTAATAAAACTGTGGCGAGTCTAGAACAATATCGCTATTGTTCATCCAGATGGTAGAAAATCAACCCTCGTCATAGCCTGGGTCAACCCACAAACAGCCATTACAGAAACGTGCCTTGAGTTGTCCAGTGTCTGGTTTTAATCATAAACCGGACAACTCCCCGTACCTTAACATCGTTAAGATATGAACTGTTCTATATCCAATATAGAAACAGAGGCACTGATTTAATTGAACCAGATTCAAATCATGCAGCTGTCCCCAGCGCATGTCAACTAAATGGAAGGAGGCCGGTCAGCGTTACTCAACTTAGGAATACTTCCAATTATGAGTAACCTGAAAGAGAAGCAAGATCTCTTTATCATTACTATCAACTGAATACCATACACAAGTATCTACATCTTCGATCTCTTTGAAGAATCCCGATACTTGCTATACCTGGTTCTCTACTCTATTCAAATACCAATAACTTCTCCAAATTCGGACCCTGTGTTTCCACGAAACACTTGTCTAAAAACTAGAGAAGTCATAAGTAAACTGAATGTAGTATGAGGACCAACCCCTCTGTCCTGATGGACCCTGGACAACATACAATACTTTGTATAAGTCCCTTGAGTCTGATAACTCATTCACTGTGTGTCGTAGGTTGAAAACTGTACTTATGGTTAAGAAGAATTACACCGCTGTTTAATGCTCCTTACCTAACCATCCACTGATGTAGGTAAATGTGGTAGACATAATTTCAGAAAGGTATATCTCACTCTATAAAAATAGACGTACAGATATATCAATTTGAAATTGGTGCATAACAGTGGATATTCAAAACCAAATATTTGCCGACCGGCAAATAGCCCAGGTGATTTCCTCAAATATCACCGATTACAACGAATCCCGATATAATGAGGATGATCACCCAATTCCCAATAACTTACTCCCACTCATCATCTGTAAAACCATACAGATGTGAGAATCGTACCTGGTAAATACATACCCTGGAGTAAGTATCTAATCGGGAAATCAGTTTTCCTTTAACATTACACAGTGAAACTGAAACATTGAAATGTTCCGATGGGGTATTCTGGTATTCCTAGTAATGCCTCTTCCAGATTCACGACTGTAACCGTATAGTTCTTTGCCACCTCTCCAAATCCCTTCATATGTCTTTAGTCTTTACCTTCTGCACACCCTTTTAGGCCAAATGGTTTTCTTCCTTCCCTACCGTTCGGCACTAGCCTATGGTTTGGAAGAAGACTATCCAATAAGCATAATGGGTGTACTGTCCCAATCCTAGGAACACTCGCAATGAGAGAGGGTGAAGATAAAAGACAACCGAATAAACCTTATTCCTATTTCTCCTGAACCAGAATCCATCCCCGAACTGGAACAAGTTCCTTTCGAGTTCGTATATAACCATACGATGGAGTATCCAAATAAACTGTGGATCTTCGTAGTGATACGGAGTGTCCTGGAGAAATACAAAGGTGATGTGGGAGTGGTAACGAAATATTTGGTTTGGTCGTGAATATCTGTTGCAATTTACTTTGCCCTCTTACTAATCCCTTGCTTTGTCTGAACTTAATACCTTCTGCACACCATCGTTATGCTAATTGGTTTTCTTCATTCACTACCGGTCGGCACCAGCCTAAGGTTTGGAAGAAGACAATCCAATTTGCGTAATAGGTGTACTACCCCTAAACCAAGGAGTACTCGTAACCTGAGAGAGGGTAAAAAGGAAAAGACAACTGAATAATCCTATCCGTTTTCTCCAGAACCTGAAACCATCCTCGAATAAATTCTTTCGAGTTCGTATCTAACCATACGATGGTTTTGTCCAATGGAAGTGGACGTTCGTAGTAAAACGGGGTGTCCTGGAGAAAAGGGTAAAAGTAGGAGTGGCAATGAGGTTTGCAACTCTGACAATCCAAAAGCCGGTGTTTAAGAAGGTTCGGTCAACTTGGTCACTGAGTCAAAGTCTTAGGGTCGGGTCAATGGTCGCTGCCAAAGAGAGAGAGAAAAGAAACACTCAGCGTGCACTCTAACCTAGATCAGAATGGTTACCAATTTATCTAATCTGGAATCCTCCCACTGTACCTCAAATTCTCCTCCAAACCTGAAAGAAGAATTAGTCGGGGTTACCCGAGGAGTAAACTAACTCATCAGTGGGAATCGGGATCCAACTCTCATCGCATGACAACGTGACGGAATCCGCTCACGGTATCACACTCCAGAAGGTATGCGCATATCTGGCAAGTTTCAGTACTTTTGAAACTCCCGATGTGATTTCTGCCCCATGCTCTTATGACCTTGGCGTGAGGTCAAAATATCATAAGCCACATGTCAAGTTCTGCCCATCATTATCCAGGTTAATTTGAATCCACCCGTACATACCCTTGACGTAGGCCAAAATAGTAGTACGACTGTCCCAAACCAACGCATCTATCTATGCAACAGATAAATACCCGGCAGCTACCAAACACTATGCCTTGGCGTGAGGTCAAAATACATAGCTTGAATACTACCGAATATTTAACTGAAATGATGGAGGGCTACGAATGGTTTCTGGCGAAAACCTTTAACGTAATGAACTTGATATCGTTGAAGGAACGGATAGCTTTTTAGAAATATAGTGACGACAACTTCCGCTAAAGAGGTCACTCCCGGTGAAGGGATCTCGGCTCTTTCCCCGTAGAATGGGGTGCAGGATATTCCAACTGAATACCACGGTGCAAAGCAAAAGTAATCGGCTATAGTGAAGTTAATGCCCTGACGCAAACTTTTTGTCCAAGGGGTCACTCCCGGTGAAGGGATCTCGGCCCTTGCCTCGTCGACTGAGGAGCAGGATATTCTAAATGAATACCACGATGCAAAACAAAAGTAAACGTCCTTGCAATAACAGCTTTTTGAAAAGTGTTCCAACAACATCAGATTAGGTTTGTTTTAACTTGCATTGATCCGAATCAATGCAGTCCCATCAATTGATCACACCAAAAAGAACGAAAATATACTGATGTACGTATATGCCATCCGCATTCGCCACTGGGTCCCGTCATTACCCGTTAGGTTAGCTTACTAATGACAGAGCGGGGACTGGACTAGCGCGGATGCAAAACATATACAACATCTACTAATATATATACCAATATATTATATTCGCTCAAGGCGTGAAAGAAATGCAACATCACAGAGAATGAACAATACAGATATCTGGGATCCCCGGGTTTCACAGAGCCACTACTGAAACCCGACGTTCCCCTGGTCGTGTGGATAGCCTGTGCAATGAAATCCTAGACCCCTACGGGCGCGGCAAGTCACCCGCCAAAACCTGAAGCGAGGCAGCCCCCTTCAGCACCGTGAATGGACCACCCAGCACTTCACGGAATCCGGCAACTTGGGCACCCCTCCTGGGTCAACCTGTACCCCCTACGAGTGCGGCGAATAGCCCGCCAATCCTAGAGTGAAGCCCCCTCCGTCCCAATGCCATGAGATGCGGGCTTGTTGCCCTCTAGAACCCGGCTATCCGTGCACCCCTCCGCGGGGTAATCCTAGTACAGAAAGTAAAATATACATACACCGGGTACATCGACCGCAACCAGGTCGTGCCCCAAAATAATAATACAATCAGGCAGTGACGGCAGTCCACATGTCGGACGCTCGCCCCGCAATAACAAATGTACATAATACAACAAAAACTGTACTAGCATTGCATCCAGGCTATCCCCACGACCGATCCGCAACATCACAGCAAATACATAGAACATCAACGTGAAAATCACGTTCGCAAATCCGTCTAACCGGGCTATAGCAGTTAGACCGGATTTACCGATCGAGTGACATTCACGGTCGCAGATATAATGTAAATACTGTGAAAAATGTGTTTAAAATATTCCGATTGATCAAACTTTAACAAGTGGTCCCACAAAGAATACTGCAGCAGTTAAAGAAAACCTGGACCCAATTTTAAAATCCCAAAACCCCTGAAATAAGCCCATAAGCCCACTGCAAAAAAATAAACTCACGAGCCCATAAACTTGCGGCGGAAGCGCGGCCAGAAGAGGGTTTTGGCCGCCCTTCCGCGGTCGTACGGAGGGATCATGCTACGAAACTTTTCCAGTGTTCTCACATCTCCCTGCACATCATTCTGAGACCCACAGAAAAATTTTTCGAGACCAAAAATTTTCAATAGAAACTGATGCGAAGGTAATACGGGTTTTGGAACTTTTTGATCAATCGGAAATGCAAACACATTACACAAAGCTAGACGAAGTTAATGGCGAGGCTCTGATACCACTGTAAGTGCACGGCGGCGCCCCGGCCGTCAATCCGACGCCGGAATGCGGAAGCGGTGAAAACTTAAATTTTGCGGACTTAGCAAACCGGCACCACCGCGCACTATAACCGGATCGAACCATTAAACTAGTTCTAGCTAACTGCAAGATGGGAAGAGATATACCGAGTGATCCGAGTCCTCCGGTCTTCTTGTCGTCGTCCCGATCTCCCGCGGAATGTCCGGTCTCCACCTCGTCGCCGGAAGGGCACCACATCGCCTACGTCTTTTACGGGCTCCCACCTCAATACCGAGGCAACTCGGGCGCGAAGTTGGCTAGCCGACGCGCCCAAGATTTGCTGTAGAATGTATAGTGAACAAGTCTCATTTGGGGTTGGAGGAATTGCCATGATGGAGGAATTTGTGCAAGAATAATTTTCTTGAAGGCTTGAAGGAAAATGGAGCAAGCCATCAAAGGAGCTCGGCCACCAGTTAGGTGCTCACTGGAGAATGAAAAATGAAGCAAGAAGTCTCTCTCTCTTTCTTGCTGTCCAAGAAAAAGAGCCCCTCACACTCATATAGTTGTTCTCTTCATTTTATGCTTATACCCTTCTAATTAAATTAATCCATCACCAAAAGCTTCAGCACACTCACTATGTTATCATTCCTTAATTAAATTGTCACCTCCTGCACACTCATTATGTTTTGGCCCATTCCTTACCCATTCCCAAAAACAGTTGCCGGCCAAGCAAGTTTCTTATTTTAAAGTTTAAGAATAAACTTTAATACATCACCCCATACATGAAAAGTTTACACAAAAAACCAAGAAGCATGTCCCCTCAAGAATCTTCAAAAGTGGCCGGCCATACCTCATTAAAATATTAATTGCAAACTTGCAATTAACCCCTCTCCAACAAAAAGTCCGGCCGGGAAAGAACAAAGGAAAACCGGGCGGAACGGAATGCAAACTGGCAACTCCAGAAAACTGGTCCCGTAATAAATTACAGGAAAACCCCGATACTGTGCATACACACCCGCATCTGTATTCCTACCGGATACAAATGTAAAGAGACAAAACTACACTATCAAATACTAAGATCCGGCTTAAGCCAAAGACGGCTAGTAAAAAAACCGTCCGATCACGATCCGTGCAATACCGCACGTATCTGATCGAACCCTGCCATATCTCCATACGGCCTCTACAGCGTTTCGCCCGAAAGCTTGAGTAACTGAAAGTGTGGTGGACTCTAAAGACTCGTCAATACTATGGCTGTGGATTTAACCACTAGCACGTCAGAGGTATAAGCCAATACGTGACGGGCCACCAGCTATTGACTAAAAGGGACGTCGATGAGCGAACTCATCCTGACACCCTACTGAGCCTGTCAGTGACAATATCCGTGCAGTCCGGTCCGTTCGTCTATGAGTATCGCATGGCGGGCCTAGGGGGTTGGTAAAAGTCAGACCCCCAAAAGCGGTACAAGTCGTGTCGGAGTGTAGCCCAGAACACCCTGAGATACTACTGGAATACCTACCAGTAAATCTCCTTGCCTTGGCTAAGGACTTTGTGTAATGGCTCTCCTAGACACAGCACGACCTCACCCCCAATACCGGGAGAGATGAACCCCTGAAGATACGCTCACTGCCTCCATGTGGCTCGGGACTGTACCCAACTAAAACCTGTTTGCACGACTCCTTTGAGCCGTGGTAGGGTAGTAATCAAAGTACAGTGGGAACTCACACGAGACAAATGACGATCCCCAGGTCGATGAACTAACCTGCACACATGTCACCAGGGAACTGCCATCTGACGTCTGGTATATGACCAACTAGCATGTTCCCGGCGAGTCCTGTCCGGTGTACTCATAACCCAATGAGCACATGTATACATCTTAGGTGATCCAACTGACACCGGTGGCTTGTGAGACCGGCCACCGCCCCTCGTCGGGGTCTCGACTGTATACACTAGTCTACTAATGGAGTATCGATGCCCGGTCTCGAAACTCCCACGACTAGGGACCTTTAAGGATATACTTGTAGACCCCCAGCTCCCACTTATATGATCGCCCTCATACTGCTGGTGGTCAAGCAAGAATCCTAGGGGCTCTATCAACGTGTAATAGCGACGTGTCATGTCACCTAAAGCAGTACACGATGATAAAGGTAAACCAGATAGCATACTATCATCTCGAGTAAGACTGTCCTAACGGGATAGGTCCTCCCTCAATCATTACAATCACGTACCTGTGACCTAATAATTGACTCTGAGGGCACTATCTCCAACAAGAACTCCAAGGGATATTATTTCTATTACGCAGAGGAACAAAAGGTTTTTGTTTCTCGTAATGCCCATTTTCTGGAACATCAGTTTTTAGAAAAGGAAATAAGTGGGAGCGAAATAGAACTGGAAGAAATTCCAGAACCACAAACTGCTACTGAAAGTTTGGTAGAACCGGAAGTTCAAGAAGAACAGGACATTCCCGCACCCCTCCGCTGGAGTAGTAGGCCGTCTCATCCGCCTAAGAGATACTACGATTTTCTCATTGATGGGGATAGAGAGGATTGCATCATAGATGATGATGAACCAACTGACTTCCAGCAGGCCATCCAGAGCGGCGACTCGGTATATGGCTAGATGCAATGCGGACCGAAATGGAGTCCATGTACACCAACAAAGTATGTGCTTTGGACTTTGCTCCAGATGGGGTAAAACCCATAGGATGCAAATGGATCTTCAAGAAAAAGATTGGAGTAGATGGACAGGTGGAAACCTATAAGGCTTGACTTGTTGCAAAGGGTTTTCGTCAAAGACCTGGTTTGGACTATGACGAAACTTTTTCTCCAGTGGCTATGCTCAAATCCATTCGGGTCCTTCTTGCTATTGCTGCCTTCCATGATTATGAAATCTGGCAGATGGACGTAAAGACGGCTTTTCTGAATGGAAATTTAGAAGAGTGCGTCTATATGGATCAGCCAGAGGGTTTCAATCAGAGTGGGAGCAGCGGGAAAGTATGCAAGCTACTTAAGTCCATTTATGGACTAAAACAGGCATCGCGGAGTTAGAACATCTGTTTTGATGAGACAGTCAAAGAATATGACTTTATCAAAAATCCAGATGAACCATGCATATATAGTAAAGTTGTAGCCAGAAGTGTCGTATTCCTCGTCTTGTACGTGGATGACATTCTATTGATAGGAAATGACATTCCTATGCTACAATCTGTCAAAGGATTCTTGTCACACAGGTTCTCCATGAAAGACCTGGGTGATGCCTCTTACATTCTGGGGATCCGGATCTATCGTGATAGATCCAAGAGGATGTTGGGACTTTTGCAGTCCAGGTATATCGACACTGTACTGAAAAGATTCAGTATGGAAGATTCTAAGCGCGGTAATCTACCGGCTTGTCACGGAATCACCCTCTCCAAAAAGATGTCTCCCAAGACTGATTTGGAAAGGGAACGCATGTCTATTATACCCTACGCTTCTGCGGTAGGCTCTATAATGTATGCGATGTTGTGCACCAGACCAGATGTAGCTTACGCACTGAGCGTGGAAAGCCGGTATCAGTCAGACCCAGGGGAGAAGCACTGGATAGCAGTGAAGAACATTTTCAAGTACCTGAGAAGGACTAAGGAGATGTTCTTGGTTTACGGCGGAAAAGACCTCAGGTTGGAGGCCTTTGCTGATTCCGGCTTTCAGAGTGATAAAGACGATTCCAAGTCCATGTCGGGTTATGTCTTTACCCTCAATGGAGGGGCGGTATGCTGGAAGAGCTCCAAGCAGGACACCGTTGCTGACTCAACGATGGAAGCGGAGTATATAGCTGCTTGCGATGCCGCAAAAGAAGCAGTCTGGATGAAGAAGTTCCTAACAAAACTTCAGGTGGTTCCTACCATAGTTAATCCAATACCTCTGTATTGCGACAACAACGGAGTTATAGCTTTAGCAAAGGAACCAAGGTCCCATCAGAAGTCCAGACACATCTTAAGGCGGTATCACCTGATCAGGGAGATCATTGATCGTCAGGAGATCGAGGCTCGGGAAGTTGCTTCTGAAGAGAACATTGCTGATCCATTCACAAAGGCCCTACCTCAGATTCAGTTCGAGAGGCTACTCGAGATCATCGGTCTTCGATACGCCAGTACATGGCCCTAGTGCAAGTGGGAGATTGTTAGTTTTTATTCCCTAGAAGGCCATTACTGTATCATACTAGTTTGTATATTACTTAATGGAAGCTTGGGATATTCACATGTATATAACAGTCTTGTTAAACATGGTAGTATGCTACTTGGTTTTTCTATCTTAATATGTGAGTATACGTATTGATAGAGCTCTAAGGATCTTGCTTGACTACCAGCGTTGTGATGGCAGTCACACTAATGGGGGCTGGGTAGTCTACAAGCACATCCATATTCAGGTCCCTAGTCGTTGGATTATCGAGACAGGGCATCGATACTCCGGAGTAGACTAGTGTGTACGCTTCTCATCCCAGTTGGGGAGATGGTCTGTCCCACAGCCTTCAGTACGTCGTACTGGAGATAGTATGTAGGTGCTCGTTAGGTTACGGGTACACCGGACAGGACTCACAGGGAACTGTTGGTTGGTTTTATACCAGTCGTCAGTGAACAGTTCCCAGGTGACATGAGTACAGCATAGTCCGCAGACTTGACACTGCTACTTCGCCTCGAGTGTGTCCCACTGTTCTTAGATTGCTACCCTACCATGGCTCAAAGGAGTCGTGCAAACAGGTAGCAGTTGGGTGCAGTCCCGAGCACTTGGAGGCAGTGGCGGTTAGACATGATTCGTCTCTCCCGGTATTGGGGGTTGATATCGCGCTGTGTCAGAGAGCCATTACGCAAAGTCCCTGGCCAGGGCAAGCGAGATTTGCTGGTAGGTTCCAGTAGTTTCTCAGGGTGTAATGGGCCTCGCTCCGACATGACTTATACCGCTATTAGGGGACTGACGCTTGCCGCCCCCCTAGGCCCGATATGCGATAGTCTTAGACGAACGGACTGGACTGTATGGAGATTGTCACATCAGACTCAGTAGGAGTTCGGATGGGTTTCCTCATCGGCCTTCTTATCGACATCTACCTGGGGACCGTTACGTACAGCTAGTGCCGCTTGCGGTCTGTGGTTAAACCCACTGCCAGCGTAGTAGTCGAGTCTCTAGAGTCCCACACAGAGAGTTTCCCTACTCCGGGCAAAGCGATATTAAGGTCGTATGGTTTTACGACAAGGGTTCGGACGCATACGTGTGTTCACGCACGTACGACTTTCGGACAGTTTTTACCAGTCGGCTTTGGTTTAAGCCAGTTACTGGTATCCGGTTATTGGATTTATACAGTCTAAAGTTTTTCCGTATTTTTGCGGAAAGGAGGGGCGTTCTCGTAATTGCGCGAGAAGCTTCTAGAAGATGGTGACTAAGGAGGTTTAGGTGGCATATACAATGAATGTGATTAGTGAGTCATATGGATGATTCATCCATGTCATTAATGCTTCATAATTGCTTAATGACTCATGGAGATGAATCACCACTAGATATTTATCAAGCATGGTTGCAAATCATTTTCTTTTCTTTTCTTGATAAAAAGAAATGCTTGATATATATTATGATAACTCATTATTCTCACTTCATTATTATCTTCACCTTCTCTCTCCTCAAGCTCTCCCTCTTCAAACCCTAATCCTCCCCTCTCATGTGTTAAGTACAAGGATTAGTTAGACTAATTAAACCATAACCCTCACTCTATATCACCTAGCTTCTTTGATTAGCACTTAAAGAAGGTTAGTTGCCTCAAGTTTAGAGGCTAAGCTTGGAGTTAAGCTCTCGGGTGGATCGTCTACTACTTCGAGAAGGCCGAGGCGGAGGAGGAGTTCGTAAAGACGAAGGACACGGTTCTTTAGGTATAATCCCTTTACATAGTAGTTGTTAACAACTATGTTTGATGTTAGTTATCGTTTAGCTTCGATTCGTGTGGTTAGTCGATGTTTAAGCAAAGAACAAGATCGTTTTTCATATTTCCGCCTCCCCGCAAGTCGTGGGGTGTTGTACATCGACTTACACATTCTTATCTAAATCTTTTCCAAATAAATAAATGAAAAAGCAAAACCCTAATCATTTCTTAACCATGGTTTTATTCTTTACACTTAACCAAATGATCAAGTATCATCAAACATGATACAAATATGTGCACAAAAGTATATCACATATACTTCTTGCACATCAAGTGAGAAAATCCATTTAAAGTGAACTAATACTAGCTAATGCAAAGTAATATATCAAATATATAATTATACATTAAATCATTAAATCAACACTTGATTTAACGATCCGGTCATATCGCATATAACCGACTAGTATCCTATATATCGGCTTATCGAATCAATCCTTGATTCGATATCTAGGTTATATTGAATATAACCAATCGATACATCCATCGCGAGAATGAAATACGGTATCACATACACGCATTATTCTCGGTCCTGCACATATCTCATATGCGCTCCTATTTCGTTTCGCTTGAGCCAGGAAACCTCTGTGTAGGACTCTAAAGACTCGTCAATACGCCGGTAGCAGATGATGATCATATCAAGCACCTACAAGCCGCAAGCGGTCTGCTAAACGTAACGGCCAACCGGGTATTGAGCGATCATAAGATCGACGAGCTAGTCCGCTCATACTCCTGTGAATCCAACTAGTAACACTTACCGTACAGTCCGGTCTGTTCGTCTGATATGTCGCATATCAAATCTAGGGGTGGTAAACGTCAGACCCCAATAACCGATAAGTCGTGCCGATGTGAGGCTCATAACGGGTCGAGAAACTAATAGTAACACTTACCAGCAAATCTCAGATCAGCCCTGGCTAGGGACTTCTCTGTTACGGCCAATCGGGCACAGCGCAACATCAACCCCCAATACCGGAAGAGACGAAACCCCTCCTATCGCTCATTGCCTCCATGTGACTCGGGACTGTACCTAAAGACCACCGTTTTGCACGCCCTCATGGACATGGTAAGGTGGAGATCAAAGCACAGTGGGAATCACACAAGACTCTATGACGATCTCGGGTCTACAGACTAACCTGTACAAGGGTCACCTGAGAACTGCCGTCTGACGTGAGGTATAATACCATCTGGGAGTTCTCGGCGAGTCCGTCCAGTGTACCCAGTCTCCACTGAGCACCCGTATACCATCTCTGATGTCAAACACCAATGGATATGGGATCATCCATTGCCCATCTCATGGGTCGAGAAGCGTATACGCTAGTCTACACTGGTATATCGATGCCCTGTCTCGATACACCCATGACTAGGGACCTTGAAGGATGTACTTATGGACTACTATGTCCCCACTAGTATGATCTGCATCATAGTCCAGGTAGTCAAGTACACATCCTAAGGGCTTTATCAACATGTAACTATAATACAGTTTAAAGAGACAAGTGTACATGTTAAGATAAAGAGCAACCAGATAGCATACTATCATATCGAGCAAGAAAGTCATCTCTATATATGTCCAAGCATCCAATATAATATACATCATCTGTACAATACTGGCTTCTAGGGCATACATACAACTAACAATCTCCCACTTGCACTAGGGCGGCTGCTGTAGTATCGCATACCGAGCATCCCGAAGAGTTTCTCAAACTGTATCTGGGGAATGGCCTTCGTGAGTGGATCTGCCGTGTTGTTCTTCGTGTCAACCCTTCTGACCTCGATCTCCCGGCGATCAACTATCTCCCGGATCAGGTGATACAGCCTCAGAATATGCCTGGATCGCTGATGGGACCTGGGTTTCTTGGCCAAAGCCACCGCTCCATTGTTATCGTAATACAAAGGTATTGGATGCTCAATGGATGGAACCACTCCAAGTTCAGTAATGAACTTCTTGATCCAGACAGCCTCTTTAGCAGCATCGTTGGCAGCGATGTATTCAGCCTCCATCGTCGAGTCTGCCACGGTTTCCGGCTTGGAACTCTTCCAGCTAACCGCCCCTCCATAAAGGGTAAAGACAAAACCCGACTGCGACTTAGAGTCGTCCTTATCACTCTGGAAGCTCGAATCGGTAAAGGACTCCACTTGGAGTTCTCCATTACCATACACCAAGAGCATCTCTTTAGTCCTTCGCAAGTACTTGAAAATGCTCTTCACAGCTGTCCAGTGACTCTCTCCAGGATCAGCTTGATACCTGCTCACTACACTTAGTGAGTATGCTACATCGGGTCTGGTACATAGCATCGCATACATGATAGAGCCTACAGCCGAAGCATAGGGTATCTCTTGCATGCGAGCTCTCTCCAAATCAGTCTTGGGAGACATCTCTTTGGAGAGAGTGACTCCAGAGATCGTGGGCAAGTTCCCCCGCTTGGATTCTTCCATACTAAACCTCTTTAGTATGGTGTCAATGTACCTGGATTGGGACAATCCCAAAATCCGTTTGGATCTATCTCTATAGATCCTAATTCCCAATATGCAGGAGGCATCACCAAGATCATTCATTGAGAATCTTTGTGATAAGAAGAGCTTGACTGATTGCAGCATAGGAATATCATTTCCTATCAAGAGTATGTCGTCCACGTACAATATGAGGAAGATAACCTTACTCTCTGCCACCTTCTTGTAAATACAAGGTTCATCTGGGTTTTTGACGAAATCAAACTCTTTGATAACGACGTCAAAGCAGATGTTCCAACTCCGCGATGCTTGCTTTAATCCATAAATTGATTTAAGCGGCTTGCACACCTTCCCGCTGCTCCTACTGTCTACGAAGCCCTCTGGCTGAGTCATGTACACGCACTCTTCTAAATCACCATTTAGAAAGACGGTCTTAACATCCATTTGCCAGATTTCATAATCATGATATGCAGCGATGGCAAGCATGATCCGGATGGATTTAAGCATAGCCACTGGAGAAATGGTCTCGTCATAGTCCACACCTGGTCTTTGACGAAAACCCTTTGCTACAAGTCTAGCTTTGAAAGTCTCCACTTTCCCATCTACACCAAGTTTTTTCTTGAAGATCCACTTGCTCCCAATGGGTTTTACCCCTTCAGGAGCAACTTCCAAAGTCCATACTTTGTTGGTGTACATGGATTCCATCTCGGACCGCATAGCATCCAGCCATTTCACTGAGTCCCTACTCGTAATGGCCTGCTCGAAGCTAGTTGGGTCATCATCCTCCATGATGCAATCCTCGCTCCCTCCATCCATGAGAAAACCGTAGTATCTCTCAGGCTGGCGAGGAACCCTACTAGATCGGCGGAGAGGCTGAGGTTCATTGGGAGCTACTGAATCTTCTGGTTCCACTAAATCTTCAGTTACGGTTTGTGTATCTGGAACTTTTTCCAGCTCTACCACTTTGCCACTAATTTCTTTTTCAAGGAATTCCTTTTCTAAAAAGGTGGCATGTTGAGCAACAAACACTTTTTGTTCCTCACTGAGGTAGAAAAAATACCCATATGAGTTCTTTGGATATCCCACAAACTTGCAAAGAACTGACCGTCCTCGAGCTTGTCCGGATTTTGTCTTTTGACATAGGCTGGACAACCCCATATCTTAACTCGTTTAAGATATGGCCTCTTCCCACTCCATATCTCATATGGTGTGGTAGGTACAGATTTAGATGGAACTTGATTCAATAGGTATGCTGCTGTCTCCAGTGCATATCCCCAGAAGGAAATAGGTAACTCGGCTGTGCTCATCATAGAGCGCACCATATCCAATAGGGTGCGGTTCCTCCGTTCAGATACACCGTTGTGCTGTGGTGTATATGGAGGAGTCAGCTGAGAGAGAATCTCATTCTTTTTTAGGAAGTCCAGGAATTCATTGATCAAGTATTCACCTCCTCGATTAGATCGAAGGATTTTAATACTTTTTCCGGTTTGGTTCTTGACTTCTTGTTTATATTCTCTAAATTTCTCAAAAGCTTCTGATTTGTGTTTCATCAGGAACACATATCCGAATCTAGAGAGATCGTCAGTGAATGTAATGAAGTACGAAGAAACATCCCTGGCATGTGTAGACATGGGACCGCATACATCACTATGTATCAGTCCCAAGAGTTCGGTAACTCTTTCTCCGTGTCCCGTAAACGGAGTTTTGGTCATCTTGCCTTTGAGACATGAGTGGCAAGTGTTATAAGGTGAAAATTCGAATGGTTTCAAATATCCATCCTTATGCAACTTAGCCAGTCGTGTCGTATTGATGTGACCCAGTCTACAATGCCATAAGAAGGATTCGTTCAGTTCTGAACTCTTCCTCTTGTGTGTGTTTTTTATACTCAGAACTGTTGATTGGTTTAGAACATAAATGCCATTGCACAACGTGCCTGATCCAACCAACTTTTGGTTACGGAAAATATTCATAACATTATCCTGTAATACAAAATTATATCCCTCTTTACTCAATAAAGAAACCGATATAATGTTGCATATCAGGTTCGGCATGTAATAACATTCGTTCAGAACCAATGTATTACCAGTTGGTAATACAAGGTGATATTCCCCGACAGTCTTAGCTGCAACAATTGCACCATTTCCAACTCTAATGTCTTTATCACCTTCTCCAAGTTCTCTACCTTTCCTAAGCCCATGTAACTGATTACATATATGGGATCCTGACCCGGTATCTAATACCCAGGATGTGGAGCAAATGGAGAAACAGTTCTCTGTAACGAACACACCCGAAGAAAATGCATCAACATGTACTTTCTTCATTCGGGTGGCATGGGAATCCTGGTATTCCCCTATATCTTGTTCAGTCCTATAACTCTTATAGGAAAGAACGGAACCAACGTTCCCCAGCACAGTATAACATGCGGGTTCGGTCAATACATCTATATTATTATCTTTATTACGGCATGAAATGGTCGCTACCTGGAGAGAGAGAGAAGAAAACACTTTAGCGTAAGCTCATGCAAGATCAGATTGGTTATTATCTTATCTAATCAGGATGGCTCCCACTGGTTTTTATCAAATCTTCCTTCAAACCCTAAAAGGAAAGACTAGCCGGGATTAATTACACACTACAAGTTCGCCAATCTTTCAGCCAGGCCAGTGTCGGTACTTTGAGGGAGGTCCCCCGTGCTTTCGCACGAACCTAATTACTGTAAACCTCGTTTTCCCAGAGGCGTAACCCCGTTGACACCTTTCTAGACACCTACTTGATCGGCTAATTGTAATGTGTAAAACTCTCCCAGGAGTAACTCTTACTCGCAGTGGGTATCGGGATCCAACTATCTCATAGAAGGTATGCAATCTCTTTGCAAATTTCAACACTTGAAATTCCCGATAATGTTTTTGCCCCAAACGATCTATGACCTTGACAAGGTCAACAAACCATAGACCGTAAGTCAAGTTCAACCCGTCATTTCTTGATTGAATTAAACCCACCCGCACGACCCTTGACAAGGTCAACAAGGACGTACGACTTCCCTAACTCAATCTGCATCATATGCATAAGCAGATAAATACTGGTTAGCTACCGCACACTGCGCCTTGACAAGGTCAACAAACGCAGCACGAATACTAAACAGACTTATCTGAAATGACGGAGGGCTACGACAGGTTTTCTGAAAACCTATTGCGTAATGAACTTGATATCGTTGTAGAATCAAATGAAGTTTTGAAATGGAGTGATTTTGAGGCTTTTCTAGTTTTGCTAAAGGGGTCACTCCCGGTGAAGGGATCGTCGGCCCTTTCCTCGTCGAATGAGGTGCGGGATATATCATATATATCGCTGTGCAAAGCAGAAACTATAGAAGCAATCAAAAACAAACCGAGTGTGTAGCATCTGCCAGTTATTGCTAAAGGAGTCACTCCCGGTGAAGGGATCTCGGTCCTTTCCTCATCGAATAAGGTGCAGGGTATATCATATATACCGCTATGCAAAGCAAGAACTGTCGGTACCTGTTTTATTTAAAATTTGATTCTACAACATCTTTTGGTTTCTTTTATTTCATTAATCACATTAATGAAGTCCCATCATTTAAATACCTAAATATCACAGATAAATACGACGTACACTTATGCCATCCGCATTCGCCTCGATGTCCCCTCGTGCACCTTTAGGTTAGGTAACTAACGACAAAGCAGGACAGGGCTAGTGCGGGTGCAAAACATAAGTAACGTCTATATAATATATCATATATACTATATACTGTATCTATCACAGAACATCACATGATCACATCACAGATATCGCAGCAGAAGAAACATATGAAACATTGGATATACTAGGACGTCCGTGTTTTCAATACGAGCCAGTATAAACACGGATTCCACAGTCGTGATGAATAGCCAATCCCACACCCCTAGACCCCTACGAGACCGGCAAGCAACCCTACCAATTCTAGGGTTAGGAGACCCGGACTCGACTCCTCGAGATGGTCTCCCACTGGACCCTAGAACCCGGTTACTTGTGCTCCCCTCCTTGGGTCTATCCTAATGCGGAAAAGTAAATAATATATAAAAGGTGACAACTTCCGCAACCTGGAAGTGCCCCAAATAAAAGAATATTACATACAAGTTTTTACATGAATGAAAATGAAAAACACTCATCTCACATAAAAACCCCCGGCTATTCGAACACGACAATCCAATATAACATATCCAGCAACACACAACATCACATGTCATCAACGTAAGTAAATATGCGCATCCCAATTGTCGTTGACATATAGCAACGAAACCGGCGATATCACATATTACACTTACGGTCACAGAAAAGAAAGTGTAAAACTACAACAGTTGGAATCCGCAACCTCTTTAGATATCACATGCCTAATCAAATGAAATACTTAGACATCACATGCCTAACAGTTATAAACCCCGCATTTTAGTCCCATTATCGAAAACTCTTTTCAATATCAAATGAGACTAAACCGCTAGATTAATAACATTCATTCAGTTATCTCATAACTGTTTGTGAATTCCAATTATTGTATCCCATTCCGGATAAATAGAATATATTAAAATTTCCGATCGAACATTCGAACACCCAAGTTTTCCCGAAACCGTTCAACACATGAAATAGGTTCAAAGACATTCACTTCATGCCTCAGTACCAACGGTCCAGCCATAGAAGGGTCAAGCCAACGCCTCACATGTGGCACGCCGTACTGCCCCAAACCCGAAGGTTCAAAGGGCAGTTCAAGACGGTCACATAATCGAGTTAAGGTTTGTTGTCTTCTAGAGGGACCATCGCGTTACTTGCACTACTCAGAACGTCCTTAAACCACAGAAAAATCCAACACTTGGAAATTTTCCGGCAGGGGAAAAGTTGGGTATTTATATCTGGTCGAACTTTTTAACATATTCTAAAGTTATCCGGAAAGCCACATAGACAAGATTTGATAATCCGATCGAATCATCGATTCCCAATACAACCCCAGAACACTCAAAACTTGAGTCAAATTAAAAATTCCCAGAAAATTTAGCATAATAAAATAGTAATTACTGTGCAAAATGGGAGTGATGATGTCATCAAGTTGCCGCGGAACCACCGCAGAAGCCAGACTTCTGCCGCGGTTCCGCGCACTCTTTACTGTTCATGGGATAAATTTTGCATCGTAATTCTTAGATTTCCCTGCTGAATTTTTTAAGCATTTTTAATATGGAAAAATCCCAGATTTTAGAAAAAGTCCAGAGAGCACTTGGGTTTTAGGGTTTCGGGTTCGTTCGGGTTTCAAACGTCGTCTAGACTTCGCCTAAGGCTCTTGCTAGGCTCTGATGCCACTGTAGGGTTCCTAGGCACTCTCAAGAGGTCTCACAAGGCATCAACCATGCCAATTTCAAATTTTACGGGTGCCGAGAAACCCTAATACGGATCGTTGACTAGAAATTTAGGCGATATACGAAACTAGTTAACAACTTAACTAAAGGAGAGAGGCTACAACCTTTGTAGATCCGGTTCTCCACTTTCTTAGCTCCACGTAGGCGTCCTCTCGCTGTCCATCTCGAATCCTAGACTCGATCGTCGGCTTCATTGGAAAAACGAGCGGGCAAGGTCGTCGGCTTCGTGCCGAAGATGATCTACGTCGAGGTTTCACAAGTTCAAGCTCCGACTACACCAAGTTGTGAAAATTGTGAAGAAAACACCCAAAACAACTTGGCAAGAGGTAGAGGATGAAGAAATAGGTGGTGGGTTCACTTTAGAATTAGATTTCTCTCACTTTTGCTCAAGTTGCCATTGATGGCATCAAGTTTTCATTCTTTAAGATGAAGAAGAAGATGAAGCTAGAATTATGATAAGTCTTGAGTTAAAATGAATAATAAATGAATACTTATCATAAACTAACTAGGGTAGAGTGTAGAGAATAGACCATGGTTACTTGGATGGGTTAGGGTTAAGCATGAAGACAAGAATGGTTAAGAAGTCAAAGCTTCATGAAGTTTCAACTAGAAACAAACATAGCCACCATTCTTATCTAAATCTTTTCTAAATAAATAAATGAAAAAGCAAAACCCTAATCATCTCTTAACCATGGTTTTATTCTTTACACTTAACCAAATGATCATGTATCATCAAACATGATACAAATATGTGCACAAAAGTATATCACATATACTTCTTGCACATCAAGTGAGAAAATCCATTTAAAGTGAACTAATACTAGCTAATGCAAAGTAATATATCAAATATATAATTATACATTAAATCATTAAATCAACACTTGATTTAACGATCCGGTCATATCGCATATAACCGACTAGTATCCTATGTATCGGCTTATCGAATCAATCCTTGATTCGATATCTAGGTTATATTGAATATAACCAATCGATACATCCATCGCGAGAATGAAATACGGTATCACATACACGCATTATTCTCGGTCCTGCACATATCTCATATGCGCTCCTATTTCGTTTCGCTTGAGCCAGGAAACCTTTGTGTAGGACTCTAAAGACTCGTCAATACGCCGGTAGCAGATGATGATCATATCAAGCACCTACAAGCCGCAAGCGGTCTGCTAAACGTAACGGCCATCTGGGTATTGAGCGATCAGAAGATCGACGAGCTAGCCTGCTCATACTCCTGTGAATCCAACCAGTAACACTTACCGTACAGTCCGGTCTGTTCGTCTGATATGTCGCATATCAAATCTAGGGGTGGTAAACGTCAGACCCCAATAACCGATAAGTCATGCCGATGTGAGACTCATAATGGGTCGAGAAACTACTGGTAACACTTACCAGCAAATCTCAGATCTTCCCTGGCCAGGGACTTACCTGTTACGGCCAATCGAGCACAGCACAACATCAACCCCCAATACCGGGAGAGACGAAACCCCTCCTGTCGCTCATTGCCTCCATGTGACTCGAGACTGTACCCAAAGACCACCGTTTTGCATGCCCTCATGGACGTGGTAAGGTGGAGATCAAAGCACAGTAGGAATCACACAAGACTCTATAACGATCTCGGGTCTACAGACTAACCTGTACAAGTGTCACCTGAGAACTGCCATCTGACGTGAGGTATAATACCATCTGGGAGTTCTCGGCGAGTTCGTCCAGTGTACCCAGTCTCCACTGAGCACCCGTATACCATCTCTGATGTCAAACACCAATGGATATGGGATCATCCATTGCCCATCTCATGGGTCGCGAAGCGTATACGCTAGTCTACACTGGTATATCGATGCCCTGTCTCGATACACCCACGACTAGGGACCTTGAAGGATGTACTTATCGACTACCATATCCCCACTAGTATGATCTGCATCATAGTCCAGGTAGTCAAGTACACATCCTAAGGGCTTTATTAACATGTAACTATAAGACAGTTTAAAGAGACAAGTGTACATGTTAAGATAAAGAGCAACCAGATAGCATACTATCATATCGAGCAAGAAACTCATCTCTATATATGTCCAAGCATCCAATATAATATACATCATCTGTACAATACTGGCCTCTAGGGCATACATACAACCAACACATATGCTACAAATCGGTTTCCACCAAAACTTTGCGGGGTGCCATACGCCATCCACCCGACTTCCCCTGTGGATATAGATCCACTCACCTTTCTTCTTGCTTGTCGAAGTAGTTGACGCCACGCTCCGTCGCCTCGGAATCCATGTGAAGGTACCTACAATAATAGACAATCGCAGTGCGTATTAAAATCAAGGCGGAAAACCAAAACGGCACACGTTTCGCTCATAGGTTAAAACCTATAGCCTAGCATGCAAAACACGACCAATAACCCTGGTCGTTGATGTACAAACATTCAACAAACAAATAAAAATCCAAACATCAAAACTCATCATTCAGAATGCGGAAAACATATCTATAAATACCCCAAAATGCTCCCAGATTTTGACTCAGGTCAAACTAAGAAAAGTTGCATATACAAAGGTCCTTAACTATATAGAAGATAACACTCGACAAAACCACACAACCATCCTTTCTAGTCTGGCAGCAATATGCAGCCAGAATGAATATTTTTGCGGCCAGAGTACAGGGGTTGGGGCTCAGGTCTTAGGTGAAGGTTCTAGGTTGCCTGCACACTCCTCTGTGTTTGCAAAATAATTTCTAGTGCCCTCGGGTTACTCTAGATTCCTAATTGCCCTCACAATTCACATATTTATCCGATGTCGGGGTTTCTAAATCCGTGTTTTGGTTTCCATCCCCTCTTCTAGGTCATTAAAATAGCACCCAAGTCTAGTTAACAGCCTCTACCCATCATCAATTTCCCCAACCCTTCTCTAGAATTCCAAAGTTCATGAATCCATCACTAAACGTCTTCTAAACTCAAACAAAATGATAGGAATTTAAACTAAACCAACATGGAAAGAGATATACCACATGGATGTCTCTTAAGCAAACCCTAGAAGTCCATAAGTTGGCAAAATCCGATTTTGCTTGGTTCAATGTGATGAGCATGAAGAGGGGATCATTTTTTGTGAAAGAGGTTTAAGGTTTTGGGGATTATTTGGAGATGGATCTAGGGTTTGAAGTGGAGGGATGTGGGGTTGAGGAAGATGAAGAGGGTGAAGAAAAATGATGGGGGAACGGTTAGGCAGCAGCCCCCCTATCTTTCTCACTTATTCACACACTCTCTCTCTCTCTCCAATCATACCTTTTTGCCATTTCTTTATCTTCTCTCTTTTAAATTTCAAAACCAAATCACATAATACCCATAAAATAACACAAATGAAATAATTTGTAACATGTCATGGTACACTAACCATGAAAACTGTAGAAACACGGATTTAGCTTAATCGCGATTAGCAGTGCTCTAATCGGGTTTTTATCGAAACTGCATATAATAAATTTCAAAAATGCCAAATCCTTTAAATATATTATTGAATGAATAAATCATTTTAATTTCCATTTATTCCACAATTATCGGTATATATTTATACCCTTTTTCGAAAACCCCAATTTCGCAAATCGGGCAGTTTTCGGGAAAAATATTATTTTAATATTAAATTCCAAAAATAATATTTTATATTTTCTGAAATGGTACAATCTTCCCCCCTTAAGTAAATTCGGTCCGCGAATTTTAATTTAAACCCCCAAAATCTAAAACATTTCAATAATCAGCTCAAAACAACGGGGCTCTGAAATCTTGGAAAACGCAGAAATAACACAACGCGTCAAGTGCGCATAAAAACGAGTACAAAACTCAAAATCGAACTCCGTCAAGCGTCACGCAAATCATCGGATTTGCTCGCATATCCTCGGAGTTACAATAGAGATACAGATCTCGAAATCCACTACTGAAATCCAATATGCACTAGTCAAATACTATAATACGTGTATAGTACGCATCGTTGTAAAACTTTCAAAATCTGAATAAAACTCATGCAAGAATCTTTTCTAAATCACCACATGAATGCGTAACTCACGGCATAACTGACGGATACTCATTTTGAAATAGTAATATATGTCCATATACGTTTTCTTAAATACACGTCCCGTCATTTTCAAAATATCCCAAGAGGTTTTCTTTTATAAACGTTCGTGTCGCTCACGAACACATAGGAAATAGAGAGACTATAGCTCCCCTTGAAAACCCTTTTGGTAATCCTTTAATGCATGCAGAGTACTCAGGTACTGTTCTCAGATTAGTCCAATTTGGCTATTACACATATAGTGCCCATCATGAAAAAAAGTGCTCAAAAGCAAAATCAGCCTCAAAAGCCGTATCCAATAATCATATATGTCTGGTGCGCACGGAATTCAAATCCAAACACATGTGCCACTATACGCACAAAGCAAAACTAAGTGCAATGGGTGTGCACAAAAGCATCTGTCCACTGCAATGGGTGTGCATGGAAACAATATCTGGTGCACCTATTATGCACGAGAACAATATCTGGTGCATCAAATGCACGAAATACGATCAATACTCAAATGCATAAAAGCAACACCGAGTACACGAAGGTGTATAAAATCGAAAACGTGTGCAACTGCATGCACAAAATAAAAATCAATGCACTGCAAGCACATATAAGTTATACCGAGTGCAAACGTCACCTCATCCACATGAAATCCATGAAATCATAAACACATGCTACGAAGGCACAAAATCAATATCAAATGCAATGGATATGCACAAATCGCAAATCAACACAACGGTGTATAAAATATATATCGGGTGCGATAACTATGCGCAAACATGCAAATACCCAGTAGGTGTAGCCATGGTGCACGAAATCAATATCAGAAAACTCGTCATCAAAACTCAAACCCAAGCGATATAAGCATGATACTCAGATCACAAACGCAAATCGCAACAAAGGACATTGAGGTGCACCTCCTACAATGTCGAAAAATGAATCGGTGCGCCTAAAACTGGAAGAACAAGAATATCCGCTCGCCTCCTGCTCACGGTCTGGCGTCTTCTGTCTCTGGGTACTTTTTTTCTCCTCGAATTACCAATTTCGCAATCTATCGGCTCATCGGCCCAGTCAGGTGTGCTAACGGGGACGATTCCGTTCTGGCACTTCTCTGGTCATCTCTCGGTCAATCATCACGACCACTCCTAGGGCAGCACGTCACTGGCGTCGGCCTCTGGCTCTCTGAATACACGTGACACATCTGATCCTGGGTGCAAATCTCACTGCAGCAGTGTCCCGGAAGGAATCCTGCTCAAGGTCTCATCCGATCTCGCCTATGACGAACTGTACGGAGGCTGGTACTCTTATATAATCTATTCTCATTTTCTGGACATCTGCGTTTCAGCACAACGTTCCCTCGGGAATTAGCCGTATCCCAATGCTTCTGTATGCTTATTAGATCTCTAATCTCGAGGGGGAGTAGCAACATCTCGTCAGCCTCTCGCATGAACCTCTGGCTCCACTCATCTGCATCCTCATCCACTTTGACGTCACATCGTGCTATCTGCATACTGCAATGGTCCTCGGCTTCAGTAAATCCGGAGTCTCTCACATGGACTCGAAGTCACGATCTCGGTATCTTCATCACTCTGTTGAAGATATCTAGCCAAACACGTCCTCGGGGACTCGTCCCAACCATCAGAGGAATACTCAATACTCGTCCGTCCTTCTTCAACTCACAACACATCTGGGTGAGGTCCTCTATCCGAAGCTGGTCAGCTTACTGATCTCTTATCACATGGTATCTGGACGACGTCAAACTTTTCGATCGAGTCATCGAGGTCCCAAAATTTCCCGAAGGCTCAACACCTTAGCGCAGTCTAAAAATATCTGGTACATACCACAGCACCTCTGGACCAGCCGTAGAAGGGCAAACCCAAGCCTCACTGATGGCATCGCTAAACCGCCGCAAACCCTAAGGTTCAAAGCGGTTCCATGGTTATCATGTCAAGTTAGGGTTTCATTCTTCTAGAGGGTCCACAGAATTATCTGCATGTTCCTCCGAGCAATTTAAACTTGGGAAAAATGGGTTCCTGACACTCGTTCGAACTTTTTAGCTCCCCCTATAGAGCATGTGAATACCCTTCGTCCGCATGCTAAACAATGCCTCAATCCTCCAGGAAAGCCGGTACATTAACAGTCATCTCTGGATCGGTCTGCTCTAGATCTGAGTAAGATTCTCCACACTGGAAATGTTCAACTCAACTGGGCCTGGGTCGGCGCATCAATCTGACGAATCACCTTCATCTGCCAACTCGGGGTAGGCTAGCTATCATCTGTCGCATATCTTCCTAGAAGCTTTGTCAATCTCAGCTCGTAAGCTCCGGAAGCGACATCCCATCATCTCAGCAACAACTGGATCACCTGTCTGCACGGCAGGCGACATCAAAATCTCTGAGGTACGCTGTACATCAACAGTCCTCTCGCAACTGGTAGCTCTAACAATGGCCCGATCCTTCGGTGTAAAACAAAGCACTCGCCTCCACAAGAAGTCACAACACAAACACTACATCGAGACGTTCCCATGTCACCAGAAAACACAATGGTCAGCCCTCGTAGCAGACGAGCTCGGCCTGACCGCAACAGCAACAGCAGTTTAAACTGCGCTCAAACCATGGTGACAGGAAGCTCAATCGAGTATCGAAGAGAGCAGTTAACCGGCAAGAAAGGAAACGACAGATCCAGAATGGATACACGATCATAAGAAGGAAAAGTATCAAGGAGAGTATGATCATGAAAACGAATAGAATCAAGGATCTCAAATGGATGTATAATCATGGGTATGAAGAGAATCATAAGTCTCAAAAATATGTACATCCTAAGGTTTCTTAAGTGGAGTATCGTATCGTAAATATGCCGCGGAACATACGTACGGTACGTCACTCTACTCAAGATACCTACTCCATCAATCAGGGTCAACCTTATGAAACGAAAGTTCGGGTCTAATACCCCCGTTCAAGTCTAAGTTCCATAAGGTCAAGCCTTGCTTCCGAAATACATACCCGCTCTAGACTCCGCATAGTCAAACATAGACTCGAACAAAGGTTAAACCTAGCGCTCTGATACCAACTTTGTCAGGACCCGAAATATTAGCTCATGACCAGCACTTGAATCACACAACGTATAAAGGCGTAACGGAATTCAAGTAAGCTGAAACCCAAAATTCTAAACCTTATAAGAAAAATAAAGGAGGTGAGATTTTGAAATAAAGGTATAATGAAATCAAGTTTTCTTAATGCATAGAAAAGGAACATGAATGATGCTAGTGAAATTTACTAGTTTGAAAACATATTTCGTCTTTTAAAAATTTGGGCAGCACCTCTTTTGTATATTTTGATCCAAAACCACAAATACATAGTAATGATAAAGGCATCCCCAAGCGGGAGCTAGCTCTTCGCCAAACGGCGGATCACAACCATGCAAGACAATAGATATAAGTATACGATGCCCAATGGCGAAGTTCACCACAAAAGATAAATAAATAAACAAGACATCAAACCACAAGTAGCGGAAAACCGCTCGCTCTAATCTCGCAACCACAATCCCACTAAGTCTCATTACTTATACAATTTACAAATTTTGATTGATGGAGCTTACTAGATACAATATGGAAATATAAATACAAGAGTGGGTACGATACAAATGTCCCACCTACCAATGCGAAACACCGAATGCAACCGTGTGCCAACGAAGCCGCTACTAATCCAAGCGGTCAACCTGCAAGAACTGTGGCACAACGGGGTTGAGTTACCAACTCGTGAGTAGAAAAATATCAATAGATAGAAATCGAATAAACAACGACTCCTAGGTCAACTATATCATAAGGTAATACTATGATATCTAGGGTGACCGGGTCGTATATGTGCCAACAAGGTAGTCAATGTCTATAAGCATGTGTATAACATCTAACAGTATAATCAATGCATGTATGCAAGTGGATCCCATCCGCCTATGTAATCAAAGTATGTATGCATGTGGATCTCGTCCACGTGTCAACCACTGACACAACAACAACATCATGCATGTAAGTATCATAAAAGCATATGTATGAAAATATGAGGATATAAATCAACATGTGTCCCTCGCGACACCTCAAAATCATGGAACCTGAGTGTCCAGCATCGACACTCGAAACATCATGAAAACCGTGTCCAGTATCGAAACGTAAATCCTCATATATCTCAGGCGCCGTATCCTCAGATCTGCCCTCAGGCGCCGCACACCCTGGTCGGCCCTCATATCCATCTTGCTACTCCGATCGGTATCCTCCGGATAACCGCCGAGTGCAAATACTATCACCGGTACGTAGTGCTCCCCTTCGAGGCTCACCGTCTAACATATACGAGTCTTCTTGCCCTGGGGTATCTCACCGGGTCCACCATGTACCCACAGACGGTGCCTACCGCTCCTCGAATTGGGTTTCACATGCCACTTTTAGAACCAAGAAAACACATGGTGGACGCACTGAAATATCATATCAAGAGAAACCGGGTTTTTAAAACAATACATACATTCTTTTGAAATCACAACGGTTCTCAAATCCAGAAATCTCATGAAAACAGCACATCTCAATGCGTAAAATCATAAAGCATGATGTATGCGACATATAATGGAAATGTAAGCATATCCGTATATCATGCAACATGGAACGGTGATATGACATATTAAGGGAAAACCGCTATTTTAAATGATTACAGTTTTTAAAATATAACATGCGGTTCCTAATTTCACAATAAAACCAGTTATCTATGTAGGTACAAAATGTATATGCGCAAATATATACGTACCAATGTATGCATGCACAAATATGGATATACAATGTGTATGTGCACAAGTATGGATGTATAAGGTGTATGTCATGATGCAGCAACCCTACTGTGTAGTGACATGGCAATTATCGATGATGAAGTGTGTGCACCGGCAAATCTGTGTACGTGTAACATACGCATCATCGATAATGGTGCAGGTGTACTAGCACAGGTATAAGCAATGCAACGGGAATAATATGAATACAGCATAAAGTAAATCATATGCAAATGCTGATGGGTATACGTATCTATCATGACCGTGTCAGTGAATCTATCGATCGGTATCTAGCCTCACAACATCGCGTACGGTATAATCCATCGTACGGCAACCTCTAGTCAAGAGTAAGGATCAATCATCAAGTCAAACTCATCACGCACGGAAAGTCATCGTACGACGGCATTAAACCAATAGGGATCCTATCATCCTATAAGACAAATGAGGGTATGGCCTAATATCACGTACGGCCTATCATCCATGATTAACAACATTCTGTATATATATATATATATATATATATATATATATATATATATATATATACACCTATGTCCCAGGTCACATCCATAACGATCTCATATCAGGGGACTGACAAGGTATCAACCATCTCAATCGACTCGCATCCGTATACCAAAACATCGTCATATCATCATATCCAACTTATATTCCTTGGTCGCATTTGTATCTCACATCAAGTAGAGTTTCCATAACATTCTCTCTACTAAAACTATAAGTATCTAATCTAACATACACACCCGAACCATACAAACAGTTTTTGAAAGATGCGAATCGTAGTTTTGAAAGTAGGGGCTACGGTGTTTTTAAAGAAAATGTATCATTTGAAAATCCATAACATCCCTCAAGGTATTTGTTTAAAAGATGCATACTATTCTTCAGTTTGAAATAATTATGGTTCGGATGACACACCTACGTCTACTATCTAATCCTATAGTACCCTAAACAGCAATATCATCAAATATCATCCTCAAGTTTCGTCATCACATACTAGTCGTATCATCTCACATCTAACAATCTTTAGTTTCTATTATGGTTTCACTAACAATCTTTTAACTCTAACTCTAGTTTCCTAATCTAGGTTTTCTTAACCATATGATACAAATCGGTTTCCACCAAAACTTTGCGGGAGTGCTATACGTAATCCACCCGACTTTCCCCATAGATATAGATCCACTCACCTTGCTTCTTGCTTGCCTAAGTAGTTGACGCCATGCTCCGTCGTCTCGGAATCCACGTGAAGGTACCTACAATAAAAAACAATCGCAGTGCGTATTAAAATTAAGGCGGAAAACCAAAACGGCACACGTTTCGCTCATAGGTTAAAACCTATAGCCTAGCAAGCAAAACACGATCAATAACTCTGGTTGTTGATGTACAAACATTCAACAGCCAAATACAAATCCAAACATCAAAACTCATCATTCAAAATGCGGAAAACATATCCAAAAATACCCCAAAATGCTCCCAGATTTTGACTCAGGTCAAACTAAGAAAAGTTGCATATACAAAGGGCCTTAACTATATAGCAGACAACACTCGAAAAAACCCCACAACCATCCCTCCTAGTCTGGCTACAATTTCCGGCCAGAATGAATATTTTTGCGGCCAGAGTACAGGGTTTGGGTCTCAGGTCTTGGGTGAAGGTTCCAGGTTGCCTGCATACTCCTTTGTGTTTGCAAAATAATTTCTAGTGCCCCCGGGTTATTCCAGATTCAACAATACCCTCACAATTCACACATTTATCCGATATCGGGGTTTCTAAATCTGTGTTTTGTGTTCCATCCCCTGTTCTAGTTCATTAAAACAGCATCCAAGTCTAGTTAACAACCTCTACCCATCATTAATTTTCCCAACCCTTCACTAGAATTCCAAAGTTCACGAATCCATCAATAAACAACTTCTAAACTCAAACAAAATGCTTGGAATTTAAACTAAACCAACAAGGAAAGAGATATACCTCATAGATATCTCTTAAGCAAACCCTAGAAGTCCCAAAGTTGCCAAAATCCCATTTTACTTAGTTCAATGTGATGAGCATGAAGAGGGGATCATTTTTTGTGAAAGGGGTTTAGGGTTTTGGGGATTATTTGGAGATGGATCTAGGGTTAGAAGTGGAGGGATGTGGGGTTGTGGAAGATGAAGAGGGAGAAGAAAAATGATGGGGGAAAGATTAGGCAGCAAGCCCCCTCTCTTTCTCACTTATTCACACACACTCTCTCTCTCCAATCATACCCTTTTCACTAAATTACCTTTTTGCCATTTCTTTATCTTCTCTCCTTTAAATTTCAAAACCAAATCACATAATACCCATAAAATAAAACAAATGAAATAACATCTAACATTTCATGGTGCACTAACCATGAAAACTGTAGAAACACGGATTTGGCTTAATCGCGATTAGCAGTGCACTAATCGGGTTTTTATCGAAACTGCATATAATAAATTTTAAAAATGCCAAATCCTTTAAATATATTATTGAATGAATAAATCATTTTAATTTCCATTTATTCCACAATTATTGGTATATATTTATACCCTTTTTCGAAAACCCCAATTTCGCAAATCGGGCAGTTTTCGGGAAAAATATTATTTTAATATTAAATTCCAAAAATAATATTTTATATTTTCTGAAATGTTACAGTTTTCATGATTTTTTTGAGTGTTGATGCTGGACACCCAGGTTTCCTGATTTTGATGTGTCGCGAGGGGCACAAGTTGATTTATATCATCATACTTCCATGCATATGCTTTTATGATATTTACATGCATGATGTTGTTGTGTCATTGGTTGACATGTGGACGGGTTCCACTTGCATTCAGACCTTGATTATTTTGTTGGATGATATTCATATACTGATAGGCATTTATTTATAGTGTTGGCACATATACAGATACGTTTGCCCTAGATATCATAGTTTTACCTTCATGATATAGTTCACCTAGGAGTCATTGTTTATTCGAATTCTACTTGTTGATGTTTTTCTACTCACGAGTTGGCAACTCACCCCCGTTGTGCCACAGTTCTTGCAGGTTGACCGCATGGATCAGTAGCGGTATCGCTGGCGCACAGTTGCATTCGGGTGATTGCTTTTGTAGGTGGTACATATTGGATCGTACCCCTCTTGTATTCATTATTCATATTGTATCTGGTCAACTCCATCAATCAAGACTAGTATTGCATTTTAAGTGAGACTTGTAGTGCGAGATTTGAGCGATGGGTTTTATATTCGCTTTTTGGGTTGATGTCTTGCCTTATTCATTATTTTCTCTGTTGATCTTCTCCGATTGAGCATCATATACTTGTTTTATCACTTGCGTGGTTGTGATCCGCCATTTGGCGAAGAGCTAGCTCCAGCTTGGGGATGCCTTTATTATGATTATGTATTTGTGGCTTTGGATCAAAAAAATACAAAGGAGGTGCTGCCCAAATTTTTAAAAAAACGAAACATGTTTTCAAGCTAGAAATTTTCACTTGCATTTTTATGCCCCTTTTCTATGCATGAAGAAAACTTGATTTCGTTATACCTTTATTTCAAAACTTCGCATCTTTTATTTTCTTAAAAAGGTTTAGATTGCTGGGTTTCAGCTTACTTGAATTACGTTACGCTTTTAGACGTTGCGTGATTTAAGTGCTGGTCAAGAGCTAATATTTCGGGTCGTGGTAAAGTTGGTATCAGAGCATTAGGTTTAACCTTAGTTCGAGTCTATGTTAGACTATGCGGAGTCTAGGGCATATGTATATTCGGAACCTAGGCTTGACCTTACGGAAGTTAGACTTGAACGGAGGGTATTAGGCCCGAACTTTCGTTACATAGGCTGACCCTGATTGATGGAGTAGGTAGCTTGGGTAGAGTGACGTACCGTACGTATGTTCCGCGGCATATTTACGATACGATACTCCACTTAAGAAACCTTAGGATGTACATATTTTAAGATCAGTGATTCTCTTCGTACCCATGATTATACATCCATTTGAGATCCTTGATTCTGTTCGTTTCTATGATCATACTTTCGTTGATGCTGTTTCTTCTTATGATAATGTATCCATTCTGGATCTGTTGGTGCCTTTCATCCCTTTTGGTCTGTTTTCATCAATACACGCTTGAGGTTCCTATCACTATGGTTTGAGCGTAGATTGAGCTGCTGCTAGTGTTGCGGTCAGGGCGAGCTCGTCATGGACGAGGGCTGACCATCGTGTTTTCTGGTGACATGGGAACGTCTCGATGTAGTATAGTGTTGTGACCTCTTGTTTAGGCGAGTGTTGGTTTTGCACTGGATGATCGGGCCATTGATAGAGGCTGCCTGTTGCGAGAGGACTGTTGATGTACAGCCTACCTCAGAGTTTGTGATGTCATCTACCGTGCAGACAGATGACCCAGCTGTTGCTGAGATTGATAGGATGTCGCCTCAAGACTTTACGAGCTGAGATCGGTGGAGCTTTCAGGCAGAGATACGACAGATGATAGCTAGTCTACCTTGAATTGAGAGATGGAAGGTATTCACATGTTTCCGAGGCGAAGTTAAAAAGTTCGAACGAATGTCAGAAAACCCATTTTTCCAAGTTTGAAGTATTCGGAGGAACATGCAAGTAATTCTGTGGGCCCTCTAGAAGAATGAAAACCTAACTCGACATGATGACCATGGAACCGCTTTTGAACCTTAGGGTTTGCTGAAAGTTAGTGGTACCATCAGTGAGGCTTCGGTTTTCCCTTCTACGGCTGGTCTAAAGGTACTGTGGTATATACCAGATATTATTAAACTGTGCTCTGGTGTTGAGCTTTCGGGAAATTTTGGGACCTTGATGACTCGATCGAAAAGTTTAGTGTCGTCCGGATATCATGTGATAAGAGATCAGCAAGCTGACCAGCTTCGGATAGAGGACCTCTCCCAAATGCGTTGTGAGTTGATCGAGAACGGACGAGTATTGAGTATTCTTCCGATGGTTGGGACGAGTTCCCGAGGACGTGTTCGGATAGAGATCTTCTACAGAGTGATGAAGATACCGATTTCATGATTCGAGTCCGTGGGAGAGACTCAGGACTGACCGTAGACGAGAACCAGTGTAGTACGCAGATAGCGTGACGTGATGTCGAAGTGGATGCTAATAGAGACGAGTGGAGCCAGAGGTTCATGCGAGATGCTGACGAGCGGTTGCTACTCCCCATTGAGATTAGAGATCAGATATGTCTACAAAGGCGTTGGGATGCGACCAGTTCCCGAGGAAATGTTGTGCGGAGAACGCAGATGTCCAGAAAACGAGAAAGGATTATGCAAGAGAACCAGCCTCCGTATTGTTCGGCATAGGCGAGATCGGAAGATACCCTAAGCAGGTTCCTTTCAGGACACTGATGCAATAAGATTTGCACCTAGGATCAGATGTGTGACGTGTATTCAGAGGACCAGAGGCCGACGCCAGTGACGTGCTGCTTTACGAGTGGTCATACTAAGTGGCCAAGAGACGACCAGAAAAGTGCTAGAGCGGAATCGTTTCCATTAGCACACCGAACGGGCCGATGAGCCGAAGGATTGCGAGATTGGTAATCCATTGAGAAATGAGGACCCAGAGACAGAAGACGCCAGACCGTGAGCAGGAGGCAAGCGGATGTTCTTGCTCTGCCAGTTTTGGGCGCATCGACATTTTTCGACATTGTAGGAGGTGTACCTCAATGTCATTTATTGTGATTTATGTTTGTGATCCGAGTATCACGCTTATATCGCTTGGATTTGATTTTTGATGATTGAGTTTCGTGATATCGTTTTCGTGCACCATGGCTGCATCTACTGGGTATTTACATTTTGTGCATAGTTATTGCACTTGAGATATGTTTTTTATACACCATTGTGTTGGTTTATGATCTGTGCATATCTATTGCACTTGATATTGAATTTATGCGTTGGCTGCACCTGTTTATGATTTCGTGGATTTCATACAGTTGATTTGATTTTGTGCGTGTGGTACGCACCCGATTTGATTTTTGCACTCGATATAGCTTATATGTTCTTGCAGTGCATTGATATGTCTTTTTTGTACATAATTGCACACGTTTTATGATTTTGTACACCTGGGTACACTCGGCGTGGCTTTTATACGCATTTGATTTATTAATCCGTTTCCGTGCACTTGTTGCACCCGATTTTCATTTCGTGCAATTGTCACACTAGGTTTTTACGCTGTGCAATTGATGCACGGTATTTGTATTTCGTGCACTGGATGCACCGTATTTGTATTTCGTGCACTGGATGCACCGTATTTGTATTGTGTGCACTGGATGCACCGTATTTGTATTTCGTGCACTGGATGCACCGTATTTGTATTTCGTGCACTGGATGCGGTGTATTTGTATTTTGTGCACTTAAAGCACCAGATTAGCATTTCATGCATTTGTTGCACTAGATTTTCATTTCGTGCAATTGTCGCACCGGATTTATGTTTTTGTGCATTTGCTGCACCAGATTCGTATTTCATACATTAGTTGCACTAGATTTGCATTTCATGCATTTGTTGCACCGGGCGGGTATTCGGGTATTAGTTGCGCTAGATTTATACTCCATACATTGGTTGCACCCGATTTATGTTCTTGAGCATTCGTTTTACTAGATTTGTATTTTTGTGCGCGTTTGTACTTGATGTTCGTTTTCCTGCATGCTACCGCACTAGACGTTTCATACGAACCTGACGTGCTTGGGTTGGATTTTTGCGTATATTAGGCGCTTGATTTTGGGTTTTGTGCACATCAGATGCACTTGAGTGAGATTTTAGTCGTGCATGTCGGATGCCCTTGATTTAGATTTTATTTGTGCATGATGGATCACTTGATTTGGATTTTCGCGCATGTTGGGCGCATGACATGAGATGTGATTTTTGTGCACACCAGATGCACTCGATGTTGTTGTCGTGCACACCCGTTGCATTAGACAGATACTTTCGTGCACACCTGTTGCACTTAGTTTTACTTTTGTGCATATTGTGGCACCTGTATTTGGATTTGATTTCCATGCGCACCAGATGTATGTGATTGTTGGATACGCCTTTCGAGCCTGAATTTGCTTTTGGGCACTTTGTTTTCATGTTGGGCACTATATTGTGTAGTAGCCAAACAGGACTGATCTTAGGACAGTACCTGAGTATCTTGCATGCATTAAAAAGTTTAACAAGAAGTTTTCTAAAAGGAGCTACAGTCTCGCTATTTCCTACATCTCCGCGAGTGACACGGACGTTTATAACGGAAAACCTTTTTGGGGATATTTCAAAAAGGGCGGATCGTATATTTGAGAAAAACATATATAATAGTATATTTATTACTTTACAAATGAACCTTTGTCACTTGTGCCGTGATCTACGCATCACGCGGCGATTCAGAAAAGATTTTGCATGTATTTTATTCATTTTTGGAGAATTTTCAAGAATGCGTACTATATATGTATTATAGCATTTGACTAGTATATATTGGATTTCAGTAGTGGATTTCGAGATCTGTATCTCCATTGTAACTCCGATGATATGCGTATAAGTACGATGATTTGCGTGACGCATGACGGAGTTCTATTTTGAGTTTCGTACTCGTTTTCAGGCGCACGCTATGCGCTGTGTTATTTCTGCATCTTCTACGATTTCGGAGCGCCGTTGATTTAAGCTGATTATTGAAAATGTTTTAGAATTTGGGGGTTTAAATTTAAATTCGGGGATCGAATTTATTTAAAGGGGGAATATTGTATCATTTCAGAAAAATATAAAATATCATTTTTGGAATTTAATATTAAAATAATATTTTTCCCGAAAACTGCCCGATTTGCGAAATTGAGATTTTCGAAAAAGGGTATAAATATATATCACTATTTGTGAAATAAATGGAAATTAAAATTATTTATTCTTTTAAAAATATATTTTTTGGATTTGGCATTTTTAAAAATTTATTATATGCGATTTGGATAAAAATCGATTAGTGCACTGCTAATCACGATTAAGCCAAATCCGTATTTCTACAATTTTCCATGGCTAGTGCACCATGTCATATTGCATTTTGATTACATGTTTTTTATGGTGTTGTTTTGGGTTATTATGTGGTTTGGTTTTAAAAAGAAAAAGAAAAGAGAAAAGGATAAAGAAAGAGAATGATTGGAGAGAGAGAAAGAGGGTGAGAATAAGAGAGAGTGAGGGTAGGAGAGAGAGAGGGTAGCCACCATAACCCCACCACATTTTTTTCCTTCATCTTCCTCAATCTCATCTCCCTCCACCTACATCCCATGAAACCATCTCAAAAGCTTCCCCAAAACCCTAAACCCCCTTCACAAAAGTTGATTCCTTCTCCACCCTCTACACTTTGGACCCATCAATGTTGGATTTTAAGGACTTTGGACGTTTAGCGTTTTGCTTGGTGGCATCCATGAGGTATAATCCCTTCCATTTAGTTTAGTTTATGTCTTCCTAGCTTTCTAGTTAGTTAGAATTGGGTTAAGGTGTAGATTTGTGAACTTGGAAATTGCTAGAGAGGGGTTTGCGTGTTATGTGGATTAGGTGATGCCTAGTTGCTGTTACAAGACCTTAGAGACCAATTCTTGACCTGGACAAGTGACCAAACCCTAAAATACGAACTTCAGAATTGCCGATATCGGGGTTTTGTGGATTTAGTGATGGTATATAGGAATCTGGGATGACCTGAGACCACTATTAAATAAGTTCCCTTGGCAGAGATGTGTGCAGGTGATTTTGAAGCAACCCCTGAAACCTAAGACCAAAATTCCTTAATCCGGCCGCATATTTATTCATTGTGGCCGCAGATTGTGGCCACATTTTGGTGGAATTTGTTGATTTTTGGTTGGTGAGTCCCTTAGGTGATATCTAGAGCAACCCTATATGCAAAATTCCCTAATTTGGCCTAGGGTGAAATATTGGAGCACATTGCGGTGTTTTTGGTTATGTTTTCCGTATTTTGGGATTCTTGGTTTTAGTATTTGATGTTGTATTTGGTTGTTGGATGTTTGTACATCAACGACACGGGATAATTGATTGGTTTTGCATGCGTGGGCTATAGGTTCTAACCTATAGACGATCCGTGTGCCGTATCGGTTTTCCGGATTCGATTTTAATAGCGATTGCCATTGTGTATTATTGTAGGTACCCTCACGTGAATTCTGAGGCGACGGAGCATGGCGTCATCGACTTCGGCAAGTAAGGATCAATGTGAGTAGATCTATATCTACGCGGGAAGTCAGGTGGATGGCGTATAGCACCCCCGCAAGATTTTTATGGAAACCGATTCTTAGAATTGTTAGTGTTTATGCAATAGAGGCTATTATTGTATCATACTAGATTGTATATTATGTAATATAAGCTTGGGATATTCACAGTTGTATTGACAGTCTTGCTAAAAATGGTAGTATGCTACTTGGTTTGTTTCTACTTTAATTTGTGCTTAAGTTTCTTTTAACATATCGCTTATACATATTAGTATAGCCCTTACGATCTTTGCTTGATTACCAGGGTTGTGATGGCAGTCACACTAGTGGGGGCTGGGTAGTTTATAGCAACATCCTATACAGGTCCCTGGTCGTAGGATTATCGAGATAGGGCATCGATACTCCGGAGTAGACTGGTGTATACGCTTCTCATCCAAGCATGGGGAGATGGTCTGTCCCACAACCATCAGTACGTCGTACTGGAGATAGTATGCAGGTGCTCGTTCGGTTACGAGTACAGACAGGACTCGCTGGGAACTGCAGGTTGGTACTATACCTATCGTCAGATTGCAGTTCCCAAGTGACATGAGTACAGCTAAGTCCGTCGACTTTACATTGCTACTTCGCCTCGAGTGTCATTCCACTGTACTTAGATTACTACCCTACCACGGCTCAAAGGAATCGTGCAAACTGGTAGTAGTTGGGTGCAGTCCCGAAACACTTGGAGACAATGGCGGTTAGTGTTAGTTGTATGTATGCCCTAGAGGCCAGTATTGTATAGATGATGTATATTATATTGGATGCTTGGACATATATAGAGATGACTTTCTTGCTCGATATGATAGTATGCTATCTGGTTACTCTTTATCTTAACATGTACACTAGTCTCTTTATACTGTCTTATAGTTACATGTTGGTAAAGCCCTTAGGATATGTACTTGACTACCTGGACTGTGATGCAGATCATACTAGTGGGGACATGGTAGTCCATAAGTACATCCTTCAAGGTCCCTAGTCGTGGGTGTATCGAGACGGGGCATCGATATACCAGAGTAGACTAGCGTATACGCTTCTCGACCCATGAGATGGGCAATGGATGATCCCACATCCATTGGTGTTTGACATCAGAGATGGTATACTGGTGCTCAGTGGAGACTGGGTACACTGGACGGACTCGCCGAGAACTCCCAGATGTATTATACCTCACGTCAGATGGCAGTTCTCAGGTGACACTTGTACAGGTTAGTCTGTAGACCCGAGATCGTCATAGAGTCTTGTGTGATTCCCACTGTGCTTTGATCTCCACCTTACCACGTCCATGAGGGCGTGCAAAACGGTGGTCTTTGGGTACAGTCCCGAGTCACATGGAGGCAATGAGCGATAGGAGGGGTTTCGTCTCTCCCGGTATTGGGGATTGATGTTGCGCTGTGCTCGATTGGCCGTAACAGGGAAGTCCCTGGCCAGGGCTGACCAGAGATTTTCTGGTAAGAGTTACCAGTAGTTTCTCGACCCGTTATGAGCCTCACATCGGCACGACTTATCGGTTATTGGGGTCTGACGTTTACCACCCCTAGACTTGATATGCGACGTATCAGACGAACAGACCGGACTGTACGGTAAGTGTTACTGGTTGGATTCACAGGAGTGTGAGCGGACTAGCTCGTCGATCTTCTGATCGCTCGATACCCGGATGGCCGTTACGTTTAGCAGACCGCTTGCGGCTTGTGGGTGCTTGATATGATCATCATCTGCTACCGGCGTATTGACGAGTCTTTAGAGTCCTACACAGAGGTTTCCTGGTTCAAGCGAAACGAAATAGGAGCGCATATGAGATATGTGCAGGACCGAGAATAATGCGTGTATGTGATACCGCATTTCATTCTCACGATATATGTTTCGATTGGTTATATTCGATATGACCTAGTTATCGAATCATTGATTCGATAAATCGATACATTGAATACTAGTCGGTTATGTGCGACATGACCGGATCATTGAATCAAATGTTGATTTAATGATTTAATGTATAATTATATATTTGATATATTACTTTGCATTAGCTAGTATAGGTTCACTTTAAATGGATTTTCTCACTTGATGTGCAAGTTGTATATGTGATATACTTTTGTACACATGTTTGTATCATGTTTGATGATACTTGCTTTTTTGGTTAAGTGTAAAGAATTAAACCATGGTTAAGTGTTGATTAGGGTTTGCAAATTCATTTATCTATTTATTTATTTATTTGAAATGGATTAAGATAAGAATGGTGGCTTTATTTGTTTTATGTTGAAGCTTCATGAAGCTTTGACCTTAGTGAACATTCTTGTCTTCATGCTTAACCCTAACTCGTCCAAGTAACCATGGTCCATTCTCTACACTCAACTAAGGTTAGATTATGATAAGTATTGATTTCTTTTTCAATTAATCATAACACTTATCATAAACTAGCTTCATCTTCTCATTCTTCTTCAAGAGAGAAAACTAGATGCCATCAATGGCAACTTGAGAAAAAGTGAGTGAAATCCAATTCTAAAGTGAACCCACCTCCTATTTCTTCACCCTCTACCTCTTGCCAAGTTGTTTTGGGTGTTTTCTTCACAAGTTTCACAACTTGGTGAAGTTGGAGCTTGAACTTGCGCAACCTCGACGTAGATCATCTTCGGCACGAAGCCGACGACCTATTCCGCTCGTTTTCCCGATGAAGCCGACGAATGAGTCTAGGATTCGAAAAGGACAGCGAGAGGACGACTACGTGGAGCTAAGGAAGTGGAAATCCGGATCTACAAAGGTTGTAACTTCCGAACTTTAGTTAAGTTGTTAACTTGAATCGTTTTTCGCCTAGAATTCTAGTCTAAGATCCGTATTAGGGTTTCTCGGCACCCATAAATTTTTATATTGGCATGTTTGATGCCTTGTGAGACCTCTATAGTGTGCCTAGGAATCCTACAGTAGTATCAGAGCCAGGTTAGAGCCTTAGGCGAAGTCTAGACGCAATTTGAAGCCCGAACGAACCCGAAACCCTAAACCAAACATGCTCTCTGGACTTTTTCCAAAATCTGGAGTTTTTCGATATTAAAAATATGCAGAAAAATCAGCAGGAAATTCTAAGGTTTACTGTGAAATTCGTGAGCCTAATTCCACTAAGCCGGCGCGGATCCGCGGCATGAGCATGGCTCATGCGGCGGATCCGCGGTCGAACGGCCTCAATATTTAAAGAATTTTACACAGTAATTCTTAGTTTCCAGTGCTGATTTTCCTGGGTATTTTTAATAATTATTCAAGAGTTGAATTTTCTGGGGTTGCTTTGGGGATTCGGTGTTTCGATCGGGGTATCAAATTTCGTCTTTGTGTATTTCCGGATAATTTTTAGAATATGTTAAAAAGTTCCACCGGATATAAATACCCAACTTTTCCCCTGTCGGGAAATTTCCAAGTGTTGGATTTTTCCGTAGTTTAACGACGTTCTAAGTTGTGCAAGTAACGCGATGGACCCTCTAGAAGACAACAAACCTTAACTCGATTATGTGACCGTCTTGAACTGCCCTTTGAACTTTCGGGTTTGGGGCAGTACGGCGTGCCACATGTGAGGCGTTGGCTTGACCCTTCTACGGCTGGACCGTTGGTACTGAGGTACGAACTGAATGTTGTTAGACTTATTTCATGTGTTGAGCTGTATCGGGAAAACTTGGGTATTCGAATGTTCGATCGGAAAGTTTAACATTTTCTGTTTATCTGGAATGTGATACAATAATTGGAATTCACAAACAGTTATGAGATAACTGAATGAATGTTATAAATCTAGCGGTTTAGTTTCACTTGATATCGAAAAGCGTTTTCGATAATGGGACTAAAATGCGGGGTTTATAACTGTTAGGCATGTGATGTCTAAAGAGGTTGCGGATTCCAATTGTTGTAGTTTTACACTTTCTTTTCTGTGACCGTAAGTGTAGTATGTTCATATCGCCGGTTTCGTTGCTATACGTCAACGACAATTGGGGTATGCATACTTACTTACGTTGATGACATGTGATGTTATGTGTTGCTGGATATGTTATATTGGATCGTCGTGTTCGAATAGCCGGGGGTTTTTATGTGAGATGAGTGTTTTTCATTTTCATTCATGTAAAAACTTGTATGTAATATTCTTTTATTTGGGGCACTTCCAGGTAGTGGAAGTTGTCACCTTTTGTATATTATTTACTTTTCCGCATTAGGATAGACCCAAGGAGGGGAGCACAAGTAACCGGGTTCTGGGGTCCAGTGGGAGACCAACTCGAGGAGTCGAGTCCGGGTCTCCTAACCCTAGAATTGGCAAGGTTGCTTGCCGCTCTCGTAGGGGTCTAGGGGTGTGGGATTGGCTATTCATCACGACCGTGGAATCCGTGTTTTATACTGGCTCGTATTGAAAACACGGACGTCCTAGTATATCCAATGTTTCATATGTTTCTTCTGCTGCGATATCTGTGATGTGATCATGTGATGTTCTGTGATGGATATAGTATATAGTATATATGATATATTATATAGACGTTACTTATGTTTTACACCCGCGCTTGCCCTGCCCTGCTCTGTCGTTAGTTACCTAACCTAACGGTGCACGAGGGGACATCGAGGCGAATGCGGATGGCATAAGTGTACGTCATATCTATCTGTGATGTTTAGGTATTTAAATGATAGGACTTCATTAATGTGATTAATGAAAGATAAGAAACCTAAGATGTTGTGGAATCAAATTTCAAAATAAAAACAGGTAGCTACAGTTTTTGCTTTGCACAGCGATATATATGATATATCCCGCACCTCATTCGACGAGGAAAGGACCGAGATCCCTTCACCGGGAGTGACTCCTCTAGCAATAACTGGCAGATGCTACACACTAGGTTTTCTTTTGACTGCTTTTGGGTTTTTGCTTTGCACAGCGATATATATGATATATCCCGCACCTCATTCGACGAGGAAAGGACCGAGATCCCTTCACCGGGAGTGACTCCTTTAGCAATAACTGGCAGATGCTACACACTCTGTTTGCTTTTGGGTTTTTGCTTTGCACAGCGATATATATGATATATCCCGCACCTCATTCAACGAGGAAATGACCGAGATCCCTTCACCGGGAGTGACTCCTTTAGCAAAACTAGAAAAGCTTCAAAATCACTCCATTTTCAAAACTTCATTTGATTCTACAACGATATCAAGTTCATTACGCAATAGGTTTTCAGAAAAACCTGTCGTAGCCCTCCGTCATTTCAGATAAGTAGTAGTTAGTATTCGTGCTACGTTTGTTGGCCTGCGTCAAGGCGTAGTGTGCGGGAGCTAACTAGTATTTATCTGCTTATGCATATGATGCAGATTGGATTAGGGTAGTCGTACGACTTTGTTGGCCTGCGTCAAGGGTCGTGCGGGTGGGTTTAATTCAATCAGGAAATGACGGGTTGAACTTGACTAGCGTGCTGTGATTTGTTGGCCTGCGTCAAGGTCATAGGACGCTAGGGGCAAAATGTTATCGGGAATTTCAAGTGTTGAAATTTGCAATGAGATTGCGTACCTTCTATGAGATAGTTGGATCCCGATACCCACTGCGAGTAAGAGTTACTCCTGGGAGAGTTTTACACATTGCAATTAGCTGATCAAGTAGGTGTCTAGAAAGGTGTTAACGAGGTTACGCCTCTGGGAAAACGAGGTTTACATTAATTAGGTTCGTGCGAAAGCACGGGGGACCTCCCTCAAAGTACCGACACTGGCCTAGCTGAAAGATTGGCGAACTTGTAGTGTGTAATTAATCCCGGCTAGTCTTTCCTTTTAAGGTTTGAAGGAAGATTTGATAAAAAGCAGTGGGAGCCATCCTGATTAGATAAGATAATAACCAATCTGATCTTGCACGAGCATACGCTAAAGTGTTTTCTTCTCTCTCTCTCCAGGTAGCGACCATTTCATGCCTTAATAAAGATAATAATATGGATGTATTGACCGAACCCGCATGTTATACTGTGCTGGGGAACGTTGGTTCCGTTCTTTCTTATAAGAGTTATAGGAATGAACAGGATATAGGGGAATACCAGGATTCCCATGCCACCCGAATGAAGAAAGTACATGTTAATGCATTTTCTTCGGGTGTGTTCGTTACTGAGAACTGTTTCTCCATTTGCTCTACGTCCTGGGTATTAGATACCGGGTCAGGATCCCATATATGTAATCAGTTACATGGGCTCAGGAAAGGTAGAGAACTTGGAGAAGGTGATAAAGACATTAGAGTTAGAAATGGTGCAATTGTTGCAGCTAAGACTGTCGGGGAATATCACCTTGCATTACCAACTGGTAATACATTGGTTCTGAACGAATGCTATTACATGCCGAACCTGATATGAAACATTATATCAGTTTCTTTATTAAGTAAAGAGGGATATAATTTTGTATTACAGGACAATGTTATGAACATTTTCCGTAACCAAAAGTTGGTTGGATCAGGCACGTTGTGCAATGGCATTTATGTTCTAAATCAATCAACAGTTCTGAGCATAACTAACACACACAAGAGGAAGAGTTCTGAACTGAATGAATCCTTCTTGTGGCATTGTAGACTGGGTCACATCAATGCGACACGACTAGCTAAGTTGCATAAAGATGGATATTTAAATCCGTTTGAATTTTCATCCTATGACACTTGCCAGTCATGTCTCAAAGGCAAGATGACCAAAACTCCGTTTACGGGACACGGAGAAAGAGTTACCGAACTCTTGGGACTGATACATAGTGATGTATGCGGTCCCATGTCTACACATGCCAGGGATGGTTCTTCGTACTTCATTACATTCACTGACGATCTCTCTAGATTCGGATATGTGTTCCTGATGAAACACAAATTAGAAGCTTTTGAGAAATTTAGAGATTATAAACAAGAAGTCGCGAACCAAACCGGAAAAGGTATTAAAATCCTTCGATCTGATCGAGGAGGTGAATACTTGAGCAATGAATTCCTGGACTTCCTAAAAGAGAATGTGATTCTCTCTCAGCTGACTCCTCCATATACACCACAGCACAACGGTGTATCAGAACGGAGGAACCGCACCTTATTGGATATGGTGCGCTCTATGATGAGCACAGCTGAGTTACCTATTTCCTTCTGGGGATATGCACCGGAAACAGCTGCAGATCTATTGAATATGGTTCACACCAAAACCGTACCAACCACTCCATATGAGATATGGAAAGGAAAGAGACCATGTCTTAATTATGTTAAGATATGGGGTTGTCCGGCATATGTAAAAACGCAAAATCCGGACAAACTCGCGGCAAGGTCCATTCTGTGTAAGTTTATTGGATATCCCAAACATTCGCGCGGGTATATCTTCTACCACACCGAGGAACAAAAGGTGTTTGTTTCTCGACATGCCACCTTTTTAGAAAAGGAATTTCTTGAAAAATAAATTAGTGGCAAGGAGGTAGAACTGGAAGAGGTTTCAGCAATACAGACTACAACAGAAGATTTGGTTGAACCAGAGGATTCAGTAGTTCCCAATGAACCTCAGCCTCTCCGCCGATCTAGTAGGGTTCCTCGCCCACCTGAGAGATACTACGGTTTTCTCATGGATGGTGGGAGCGAGGATTGCATCATGGAGGATGATGACCCAACTAGCTTCGAGCAGGCCATCACGAGTAGGGACTCAGTGAAATGGCTGGATGCTATGCGGTCTGAGATGGAATCCATGTACACCAACAAAGTATGGACTTTGGAAGTTGCTCCTGAAGGGGTAAAACCCATCGGGAGCAAGTGGATCATCAAGAAGAAACTTGGTATAGATGGGAAAGTGGAGACTTTCAAAGCTAGACTTGTAGCAAAGGGTTTTCGTCAAAGACCAGGTGTGGACTATGACGAGACTTTTTCACCAGTGGCTATGCTTAAATCCATCCGGATCATGCTTGCCATCGCTGCATATCATGATTACGAGATCTGGCAAATGGATGTTAAGACCGCCATTCTAAATGGTGATTTAGAATAGTGCGTATACATGACTCAGCCAGAGGGCTTCGTAGACAGTGGGAGCAGCGGCAAGGTGTGCAAGCTGCTTAAATCTATTTATGGATTAAAGCAAGCATCGCGGAGTTAGAACATCTGCTTTGATGTCGTTATCAAAGAGTTTGATTTCGTCAAAAACCCAGATGAACCTTGTATTTACAAGAAGGTGGCAGGGAGTAAGGTTGTCTTCCTCGTATTGTACGTGGACGACATACTCTTGATAGGAAATTATATTCCTATGCTGCAATCGGTCAAGCTCTTCTTATCACAAAGATTCTCAATGAAAGATCTTGGTGATGCCTCCTGCATATTGGGAATTAGGATCTATAGAGATAGATCCAAACGGATTTTGGGATTGTCCCAATCCAGGTACATTGACACCATACTAAAGAGGTTTAGTATGGAAGAATCCAAGCGTGGGAATTTGCCCACGATCTCTGGAGTCACTCTCTCCAAAGAGATGTCTCCCAAGACTGATTTGGAGAGAGCTCGCATGCAAGGGATACCCTATGCTTCGGCAGTAGGCTCTATCATGTATGCGATGCTATGTACCAGACCCGATGTAGCATACTCACTAAGTGTAGTGAGCAGGTATCAAGTTGATCCTGGAGAGAGTCACTGGACAGCTGTGAAGAGCATTCTCAAGTACTTGCGAAGGACTAGAGATATGTTCTTGGTGTATGGTAAGGGAGAGCTCCAAGTGGAGTCCTTTACCGATTCGAGCTTCCAGAGTGATAAGGACGACTCTAAGTCGCAGTCGGGCTTTGTCTTTACCCTTTACGGAGGGGCGGTTAGCTGGAAGAGTTCCAAGCAGGAAACCGTTGCAGACTCGACGATGGAGGCTGAATACATCGCTGCCAACGATGCTGCCAAAGAGGCTGTCTGGATCAAGAAGTTCATTACTGAACTTGGAGTGGTTCCATCCATTGAGCATCCAATACCTTTGTATTGCGATAACAATGGAGCGGTGGCTTTGGCCAAGGAACCCAGGTCCTATCAGCGATCCAGGCATATTCTGAGGCGGTATCACCTGATCCGGGAGATAGTTGATCGCCGGGAGATCGAGGTCAGGAGGGTTGACACGAAGAACAACACCGCGGATCCACTCACGAAGGCCATTCCCCAGATACAGTTTGAGAGACTCTTCGGGATGCTCGGTATGCGATACTACAGCAGCTGGCCCTAGTGCAAGTGGGAGATTGTTAGTTGTATGTATGCCCTAGAGGCCAGTATTGTACAGATGATGTATATTATATTGGATGCTTGGACATATATAGAGATGACTTTCTTGCTCGATATGATAGTATGCTATCTGGTTACTCTTTATCTTAACATGTACACTAGTCTCTTTATACTGTCTTATAGTTACATGTTGGTAAAGCCCTTAGGATATGTACTTGACTACCTGGACTGTGATGCAGATCATACTAGTGGGGACATAGTAGTCCATAAGTACATCCTTCAAGGTCCCTAGTCGTGGGTGTATCGAGACGGGCCATCGATATACCAGAGTAGACTAGTGTATACGCTTCTCGACCCATGAGATGGGCGATGGATGATCCCACATCCATTGGTGTTTGACATCAGAGATGGTATATGGGTGCTCAGTGGAGACTGGGTACACTGGACGGACTCGCCGAGAACTCCCAGATGGTATTATACCTCACGTCAGATGGCAGTTCTCAGGTGACACTTATACAGGTTAATCTGTAGACCCGAGATCGTCATAGAGTCCTGTGTGATTCCCACTGTGCTTTGATCTCCACCTTACCACGTCCATGAGGGCGTGCAAAACGGTGGTCTTTGGGTACAGTCCCGAGTTACATGGAGGCAATGAGCGATAGGAGGGGTTTCGTCTCTCCCGGTATTGGGGGTTGATGTTGCGCTGTGCTCGATTGGCCGTAACAGGGAAGTCCCTGGCCAGGGCAGATCAGAGATTTGCTGGTAAGAGTTACCAGTAGTTTCTCGACCCGTTATGAGCCTCACATCGGCACGACTTATCGGTTATTGGGGTCTGACGTTTACCACCCCTAGACTTGATATGCGACGTATCAGACGAACAGACCGGACTGTACGGTAAGTGTTACTGGTTGGATTCACAGGAGTGTGAGTGGACTAGCTCGTCGATCTTCTGATCGCTCGATACCCGGATGGCCGTTACGTTTAGCAGACTGCTTGCGGCTTGTGGGTGCTTGATATGATCATCATCTGCTACCGGCGTATTGACGAGTCTTTAAAGTCCTACACAGAGGTTTCCTGGTTCAAGCGAAACGAAATAGGAGCGCATATGAGATATGTGCAGGACCGAGAATAATGCGTGTATGTGATACCGCATTTCATTCTCGCGATATATGTTTCGATTGGTTATATTCGATATGACCTAGTTATCGAATCATTGATTCGATAAATCGATACATTGAATACTAGTCGGTTATGTGCGACATGACCAGATCATTGAATCAAATGTTGATTTAATGATTTAATGTATAATTATATATTTGATATATTACTTTGCATTAGCTAGTATAGGTTCACTTTAAATGGATTTTCTCACTTGATGTGCAAGTTGTATATGTGATATACTTTTGTACACATGTTTGTATCATGTTTGATGATACTTGCTTTTTTGGTTAAGTGTAAAGAATTAAACCATGGTTAAGTGTTGATTAGGGTTTGCAAATTCATTTATCTATTTATTTATTTATTTGAAATGGATTAAGATAAGAATGGTGGCTTTATTTGTTTTATGTTGAAGCTTCATGAAGCTTTGACCTTAGTGACCATTCTTGTCTTCATGCTTAACCCTAACTCATCCAAGTAACCATGGTCCATTCTCTACACTCAACTAAGGTTAGATTATGATAAGTATTGATTTCTTTTTCAATTTATCATAACACTTATCATAAACTAGCTTCATCTTCTCCTTCTTCTTCAAGAGAGAAAACTAGATGCCATCAATGGCAACTTGAGAAAAAGTGAGTGAAATCCAATTCTAAAGTGAACCCACCTCCTATTTCTTCACCCTCTACCTCTTGCCAAGTTGTTTTGGGTGTTTTCTTCACAAGTTTCACAACTTGGTGAAGTTGGAGCTTGAACTTGCGCAACCTCGACGTAGATCATCTTCGGCACGAAGCCGACGACCTATTCCGCTCGTTTTCCTGATGAAGCCGACGAATGAGTCTAGGATTCGAAAAGGACAGCGAGAGGACGACTACGTGGAGCTAAGGAAGTGGAAATCCGGATCTACAAAGGTTGTAACTTCCGAACTTTAGTTAAGTTGTTAACTTGAATCGTTTTTCGCCTAGAATTCTAGTCTAAGATCCGTATTAGGGTTTCTCGGCACCCATAAATTTTTATATTGGCATGTTCGATGCCTTGTGAGACCTCTATAGTGTGCCTAGGAACCCTACAGTTAGACAGGATTTGTCTCTCCCGGTATTGGGGGTTGATATCGCGCTGTGTATGGAAAGCCATTACGCAAGGTCCCTTGCCAGGGCAAGCGAGATTTACTGGTTGGTACTGTAGTAGTTTCTCACGGTGTAATTGGCTTCACTCCGACACGACTTATACCACTATTAGGGGTATGATGTTTAATGCCCCCTAGGCCCGATATGCGATAGTCCTAGGCGAACAAACATGATTGTACGGAGATTGTCACATACAGGATCAGTAGGAGTTCGGATGGGTTTCCTCATCGTCCTTCTTATCGACATCTACCTGAGGACCGTTACGTAAAGCTAGTACCGCTTGCGACCTGTGGTTAAACCTACTGCCAGCGTAGTGTCGAGTCTTTAGAGTCCCACACAGAGAGTTTCGCTGCACCGGGAAAAAGGTGTAGAGGCTGTACGGTTTTACGGCAGGGCCACGATCACTTACGTACACTTGTGCACGTACTTTCATCGGGCAGATAATACTGGTGGGCTTTGGTTTAAGCCGGATCCTAGTATTATACAGATGGATTTATTCAGTCTCAGTTTATCCGTGTTTTTCGGAAATACGGATGGGAGGGGCAGTCTCATAATTTGTCCGGAAGCTTCTAGAAGGAGGTGACTCATTTGTGTTTATTTCTTTTTAGATTTAAACTAAATGTGGTGGAGGAGATGAGGTGTAGTTTCATTAAATGATCCATGATTCATTAGGTGACTCATTAGATGATTCACCTTGTGAATTAAATGAAGCATGATGAATATTAACTAGATATTTATTTTGATGATATTATTATGCTTTATGATATTCACAAATGAGAACAGTTCATTCATTATCACAAAACACTTCACTCTCCTCAAGTCTTCATCTTCTTCCAAAAACCCTAAAAGCTCTCATGAGTTGAGAATCTTAGGGTTTAAAGTGACTAAGTAATCCATCTAAATACTCTACACGCTCTAGGACTTCTAGATTAGCAAACTAGAAGCCGTAGTTATCTCAGATTCGAGATAGGAGCTCGGACTATAGACTCTCGGGTGGATCGTCTTTGGCTCGAGGAGGCCGTTGAGGTACCCATGTTACATAGAGCCGACGAGGTGTGGAGGTCAGCGATGAAGACCCGAAGGACAAGTAACGTGAGTTATAACTTCGAATCAGAGTAGTTAAACCTCTCGTAGTTTGCTAGTAATGGTTTAGATACGATCCGTGTGCTCAAGTCCGTGTTACGAAGCTTTGATAAACGTTTTTCATATATTCCGCCTCCCCGCGAACACATGGGGTGCGTGACAGAGACTTACAGTGGTATCAATGCCTACTAAACCTTTACTAGCTTGTTAGCAACTATTTAGAACTTCGATCTTCGGAAAAACACGAAAACATAACCCCGGAACCCTTAACTTTCTGTCGATTTTAAACCTGTCGAAAAAATTATTTCAGAGGCATGAAAATTCACAGCAGGGAATTATAAGAATACTGGAGAATTATGAGACCCTAACTCGGTTAGACGACCGCGGAAGCACGGCGAGTTGGTGCAATTCGCCGTGGATCCATGGCCGAGTTGACTCGTATTTACACAGTTTGTCTTATTTTTGGTTGTTCTGTTTTCCTGTATATTTTGTTTCTACCCAGGTATTTTCATTGCTGGCTTGCATTTGGGGTAGACACGGAAAATGGTTGTCGATCGAAATTCTAAGTTATTTGCTAATCGGGTTTTTTGATGTGTTAGTAACCTCCACTAATTGCTAGTATGTCGGTTAGTTGGGGGTTGCACATTTCTGTGATGGATATTGGTTTGTGTATATGAACTCTATTGGATCGTCGTGGATGAATAGCTAGGGATGTGAGATGAGAGTTTTTATCTTTCATTTGATGTAAATTGAAATATGTTGTAATATTCTTTTGCGGAGCACATCCTGGTTGAGATTGTAGCCACCGTTGTATTATTTCATTTACTGCTTTATGCTTCTAGGATAGACCGAAGATGGGGTGCACAAACTATCGGGTACTTTGAAGAGTTTAATGGCCTACTCACGTCGTTGAGGGAGACTGTTTCACATCTGGTACTAGGCTGGTAGTTTGCCGCACCCGTAGGGGTCTAGGGTGGGGTTTGGCTATTCATCATAATCGTGTAATCCGTTTTTTGTTCCAGACGCGAACGAAACGCGGATTCCTAGTATATCCAATATGTTCATCTGTGATCTAGAATGCCTATTATTGCATCTGACGAATGTACAATATCTATATATGATATCTAGTAGGCGTTGCTTAGGTTTTGCATCCGCGCTAGCCCAGCCCCCGCTTAAGTAACTTAACGGGTGAATGACGGGGCCCAGTGGCGAATGCGGATGGCATAAGCGGACGTTGTATTTTCGTTGTTTTCTGCAATGATAGGATAAATGATGGGACGCATTATTTTAATGCAAAGAAAACAAGCCAAAGCTGAATCGTTGGAACAAATTTGAAAGAAACCACTCGGTTATTTTAGAAGAGCAGAATTTTTAATTGCGGTGCTTTAACCACTCCTTTTAAAAAGCTATCAGGTTCCTTCAATTATATCAAGTTCACTACGTTCACGGTTTCGCCAAAACCAGTCGTAGCCCTCCATCATTTCATATGGATGGTCAGTAGTATTCAAGCTATGTTTATTGGCCTTCGTCAAGGCATAGTGTTTGGTAGCTGCTGGGGGATTCATATGTTGCATAGATAGATGAGTTGGTTTGGGACAGTCATACTGCCATTTGGCCAACGTTAGGGGTATGTATGGGTGGGTTCAAATTAACAAGATAATGATGGGTAGAACTTGACTTGTGACTTATGATTTGTTGGCCTTCGTCAAGGTGATAAGAGCATGGGGCAAAAATACCCATCGGGAGTTTCTAAAGAAACTGAAATTTCCTAGTGTTGCAAACCATTTGGAGTTTGATAAAGTTGGTAGGATTCCATCAGCATTATCGCACGATGATATCTAGATCCCGATCCTACTGTGAGTATATGCTACTCATCAGGAGATTCGTCACTTAACGATCAATCCTATAAACCAAGTAGGTGTCTAGAACGGTGTCAGCGGGGCTACGCTTCCAGGGAAAAGAGGTTATTTAATTAAGGAACTTCGTGAAAGCATCGTAAAACCTCCCTAGAAGTACTGACACTAGCCTGGCTGAACGGTTAAGCAAGTATTGTACGGTGAGATCAGTCCTGACTAATTCTTCTTTTATGGTTTGAGGAAGGATTCGAGAAATAGTGGGAGCCATCCTGTTTAGATAAACTAAAAACCAATCTAAACTTGCAAGTGCATCATGCTAAAGAGTTTTCTTCTCTCTCTTTCAACTGCAGCGACCCTGTGAACATGTCTAGGTTACATTTAGATAATAAGTTGACTGAATCTGACTTTTATGACTGGCAAAGGTCTGTCCAGATGTCTATTGCCTATGAAAAGCTGGAACACCTTATTACTACTCAATCCCCTACCGTCCCAAGTCTAGTTTCCACTATCACGAATATGGATATCCATCAGACAAGGGAAAAGGACAGTGCGAATGCCAAGTGCCTCGTGTTGGCTTCAGTTGATGGTGTATACCAGAAGCAGCACGAGAGGATGGACTTAGTTTCCATCTTCCTCCATAACAAAAATTTATATAGAGAGCAATCTCGTATCGCAAGATATGAGAACTCGAACTAATTGCTTCAAGCGAGGCTGGCTATCGGGTTATCTGTAAGGGACGACGTCTTTACGATGACTAGCTATGTTGATGAGCTCACGGACCTGGAGACCACGTTGGAAACAGATCATATGCCGACTTATTTCTACAGTACCTACCCTATACTTACACCCTGAAAGAAACCAGGGAGACACCCGCTCTGCTTAATGGGGGACCTTCTTATTTAGCATCCAGGGCGAAAGCAAAGGGTGAAAAGAAGAAAACCTCCACAAAGACGATATATGGTGTCAGTGATGTAGAAGGAAAGGGAAGAGCAAAAGTTTCGGGACTTGGTGTAGGGAAGGAAGGATGCTCCTATTGTTATGGGAAGGGGCATTGGCAGAAAGATTGTAGGGCTTTGGAAGCCAGTAGCCAGGATTCGAAGCATGTTGTGTCTTCGACCTCAAGTGTGTTTGTAATTGAAAACCGTTTGTCAATTAACTCTACTTCCTGGGTACTAGATACCGGATCAGGATCTCATATTTGTAATTCGTTATATGCTTTGAGAAACCGTAGAGTTATTAGAGTAGGTGATATGTCTTTTAGAGTTTCGAACGAAATGAGCATGGATCCTGAATCCGTGGGGGAATATCGCCTAGGACCGACAAGTGGGCAGATTTTGATTCTACGTAATTGTTTGTATGTACCTAGTTTGACTTGTAATATCATATCAGTATCCTCACATTCTAGAGAGGGATATGATTTTACATTCGTAAGCGATGTGGTAAACATCCACCTAAATCAAGTTCTGATTGGGTCCAGTACATTAGATAACGGTATATACGTATTAAATCAAGCTAAGGTTTTCAATATCCAGAACACACTTAAAAGAAAGTCTCCGGAAGTTAATCAGGCTTTCTTATGGCATTGTAGACTAGGTCACATCAATGAAACACGGTTGACTAAGTTACATAGAGAAGGATATTTGAATCCGTTTGAATATCAATCTTATGCTACTTGTGAATCTTGTCTTATGGGAAAGTTGACAAAGACTCCGTTTACTAGACACGGAGTAAGAGCGAGCGAGCTCTTGAGACTAGTATACAGTGACGTGTGCGGTCCAATGTCTACACATGCAAGAGGTGGTCGTTCCTACTTCATTACTTTTACGGATGATTTCTCTAGGTATGGACATATCTTCTTGATGAAGCATAAATCCGATGCCTTTAAGAAATTCCGGGAATACAAGAATGAAGTGGAAAACCGAACAAGCAAAAGTATCAAGACACTGAAATCTGATCGAGGTGGTGAATACTTAAGTGCCGAGTTCCTGGGATACTTATAAGAGAATGGAATTCTCTCTCAGCTTACTCCTTCATACACACCACAACACAATGGTGTATCGGAAAGGTGGAATCGAACCCTATTGGATATGGTTCGTTCTATGATGAGTAAGGCCGAGTTACCGCGATCTTTCTGGGGTTATGCACTAGAATCAGCTGCATATCTTTTGAACAAGATTCCAACCAAGACTGTGCCTACCACACCATATCAGATGTGGAGTGGGAAGAAACCCTATCTTCAGTACTTGAAGACATGGGGATGTCCAGATTTTGTTAAAAAGAAGCATGCGGACAAGCTCGAGGCATGCTCAGTACAGTGTAAATTTGTGGGATATCCAAAGAACTCTAAGGGGTATTATTTCTATTACGCAGAGAAACAAAAGGTTTTTGTTTCTCGTCATGCCCACTTCTTGGAAGCTGAATTTTTAGAAAATCAGAAAAGTGGGAGCGCAATAGAACTGGATGAAATTCCATAACAACAAGCTGTTACTGAAAGTATGGTAGAACCAGAAGTTTCAGAAGAAAGGGACATCCCAGCGCCTATCCGCGGAAGTAGTAGGCAGTCTCATCCGCCCGAGAGATACTATGGTTTTCTCATAGACGGGATCGAGACGATTGCATCATTAACAATGATGACCCTACCAGTTTCCAGCAAGCCATTCATAGCGGCGACTCAGTAAGATGGCTAGATGCAATGCGGACCGAAATGGAGTCCATGTACACTAACAAAGTATGGACTTTGGAGATTGCTCCAGATAGGGTAAAACTCGTAGAATGCAAATGGATCTTCAGAAGGAAGATTGGTGTAGATGGACAGGTTGAAACCTATAAGGCTAAATTTGTTGCAATGGGTTTTCGTCAAAGACCTGGTTTGGACTATGAAGAAACCTTTTCTCCAGTGGTTATGCTCAAATCCATTTGGGTTCTTCTTGCCATTGTTGCCTTCCACAATTATGAGATCTGGCAGATGGACGTAAAGATGGCTTTTCTAAATTGTAATTTGGAAGAGTAGGTCTATATGGATCAGCCAGAGGGATTCATTCAGAGTGGGAGCAGCGGTAAAGTGTGCAAGTTGCTTAAGTCCATTTATGGACTAAAGCAGGCATCGTGGAGTTGGAACATCTGTTTTGATAATACTGTTAAAGAACTCAACTTTATCAAAAATCCAAATGAACCATGCATATATATTAAGATTGAAGAGAGAACTGTAGTATTCCTCATCTTGTATGTGTACGCCATTCTCTTAATAGAAAATGATATTCCTATGCTACAGTCAGTCAAAGGATTCTTGTCACAGAAATTCTCCATGAAGGACCTGGGTGATGCTTCCTATATTCTGGGGATCCAGATCTATCGTGATAGATCAAAGAGGATGTTGGGACTTTCGCAGTCCAGGTACATAGACACTATATTGAAAAGATTCAGTATGGAAGATTCTAAGCGCGGTATCCTACCAGCTTGTCACGGAATCACTCTCTCCAAAGAGATGTCTACCAATACTGATTTAGAAAGGGCTCGCATATCGATTATACCCTACGCTTCTGTGGTAGGCTCTATAATGTATGCCATGTTATGTACCAGACCAGATGTATCATACGCATTGAGCATTGTAAGCCGGTATCAGGCAAACCCACGGGAGAAGCACTGGATAGCAGTAAAGAACATTCTCAAGTACCTAAGGAGGACCAAGGAGATGTTCTTGGTGTATGGCGGAAAGGACTTCCAGATCGAGACCTTTGCTGACTCCAGCTTCAAGAGTGACAAGGATGACTCCAAGTCCATGTCGGGTTATATCTTTACGCTCAATGGAGGGGCGATCTGTTGGAAGAGTTCAAAGCAGGACACCGTTGCTGACTCAATGATGGAAGCAGAGTACATAGCTGCTTGCGATGCCGCAAAAAAAGCTGTCTGGGTGAAGAAGTTCCTCACGGAACTTCAGGTGGTTCTTACCAGTGTTGATCCAATACCTCTGTATTGTGACAACAACGGCGTTATAGATTTAGCGAAGGAATCCAGGTCCCATCAGAAGTCCAGACACATCTTAAGGCAGTATCACCTGATCAGGGAGTTCGTAGATCGCTGAGAGATCGAGGTGAAGAGAGTAGATATGGAGAATAACACTGCTGGTCCATTCACAAAGGCCATTCCTCTGACGCAGTTCGAGAGGCTATTCGAGATGATAGGTCTGCGATATGCCATTACATGGCCCTAGTGCAAGTGGGAGATTGTTAGTGTTTATGCCCTAGAGGCCATTATTGTATAATACTAGATTGTATATTACGTATTGGAAGCTTGGGATATTCACAGTTGTATTGACAGTCTTGCTAAAAATGGTAGTATGATACTTGGTTTGTTTCTACTTTAATATGTGTATATGTTTCTTTTAACATATCGCTTATACATATTATCAGAGCCCTTAGGATCTTTGCTTGATTACCAGCATTGTGATGGCAGTCACACTAGTGGGGGCTGGGTAGTCTATAAGCAACATCCTATACAGGTCCCTAGTCATAGGATTATCGAGATAGGGCATTGATACCCCGGAATTGACTGGTGTATACGCTACTCATCCCACCATGGGAAGATCGTCTGTCCCACAGCTATCAGTACGTCGTATTGGAGATAGTATGCAGGTGCTCGTTAGGTTGCGAGTACACCGGATAGGACTAACCGGGAACTGCAGGTTGGTACTATACCTATCGTCAGATTACAGTTCCCAGGTGACATGAGTACAGCTTAGTCCATCGACTTGTCATTGCTACTTCGCCTATAGTGTGTTCCCACTGTACTTAGATTATTACCCTACCATGGCTCAAAGGAGTCGTGCAAACAGGTAGTAGTTGGGTGCAGTCCCAAAACACTTGGAGGCAGTGGCGGTTAGAAAGGATTCGTCTCTCCCGGTATTGGGGATTGATATCGCGCTGTGTATGGAGAGCCATTACGCAAGGTCCCTTGCCAGGGCAAGCGAGATTTACTGGTAGGTGCTCCAGTAGTTTCTCAAGGTGTAATGGGCTTCACTCCGACACGATTTATACCGCTATTAGGGGTCTGACGTTTACCGCCCCCTAGGCCCGATATGCGATAGTTCTAGATGAACAGACCGGACTGTACGGAGATTGTTACATACAGGCTCAGTAGGAGTTCGGATGGGTTTCCTCATCGTCCTTCTTATCTACATCTACCTGGGGACCGTTACGTATAGCTAGTACCGCTTGCGGCCTGTGGTTAAACCCATTGCCAGCGTAGTGTCGAGTGTTTAGAGTCCCACACAGAGAGTTTCTCTGGACCGGGCAAAAGGTGTAGAGGCTGTATGGTTTTACGGCAAGGCCACGATCACTTACGTAACCTTGTGCACGTACTATGATCAGGCAGATAATACTAGTGGGCTTTGGTTTAAACCGGATCCTAGTATTATACAGATGGATTTATTCAGTCTCAGTTTATCCGTGTTTTTCGGAAATACGGATGGGAGGGGCAGTCTCGTAATTTTTCGGGAAGCTTCTAGAAGGAGGTGACTCATTTGTGTTTATTTCTATTTAGATTTAAACTAAATGAGGTGGAGGAGATGAGGTGTAGTTTCATTAAATGATCCATGACTCGTTAGATGATTCACCTTGTGAATTAAATGAAGCATGATGAATATTAACTAGATATTTATTTTGATGATATTATTATGCTTCATGATATTCACAAATGAGAACAGTTCATTCATTATCACAAAACACTTCTCTCTCCTCAAGTCTTCATCTTCTTCCAAAAACCCTAAAAGCTCTCATGAGTTGAGAATCCTAGGGGTTAAGTGACTAAGTAATCCATCGAAATACTCTACGCCCTCTAGGACTTCTAGATTAGCAAGCTAGAAGCCGTAGTTATCTCAAATTCGAGATAGGAGCTCGAATTATAGACTCTCGGGAGGATCGTCTTTGACTCGACGAGGCCGTTGAGGTACCCATGTTCCATAGAGACAACGAGGTGTAGAGGACAGCGATGAAGACCCGAAGGAAAAGTAACGTGAGGTATAACTTCGAATCAGAGTAGTTAAACCTCTTGTAGTTTGCTAGTAATGGTTTAGACACGATCCGTGTGCTCAAGTCCATGTTACGAAGCTTTGATAATCGTTTTTCATATATTCCGCCTTCCCCCGAACACGTGGGGTGCATGACATGGACTTACAAGAATATAATTAAGGAAACCTAGATTAGGAAACTAGGGATATGGTTTAAAAGATAGTCAGAAACGATATTAGTGATTGAATATATATTTTGAGATATGAGAAGGATTTAGGGATATGAAAAGTGAATGTGAATCACGACTTATAGACATGTAGTTGCACCAGAATAGGTATGAGTTTTAGAGTAGTGTGACATTTGATGTATAAGGCAGATATATATATGTAACGTTTTAAAAAAATAAATAAATAAAATCCTTTTGGCGAATTTTCTGATTTTCGGAAAAATATACCATATTTTCCGTAAAACTTAACTATAAATAATTTTCTTCATAAATTTAAAAAAAAGACCTATTTTAATTATGTAATTACTAGAAAATGGTGTGTATTTAGTCACTTATAAATTTTTAGATTAATTAAATATTTTTCCTAAAGTAATTATTTTAAATATTAACATAAGCTTTATTTATACATTAAATTAGTGTAAATTACAAGTTTGAATGGGTTAAATTTGGAAAAGTGAAACATTGCATATTGGAATCAAGTATGTTTCATGCGAAATTAATTTTCAAAATTTTCCATGGTTCTAGACCATTCTAGGTTAAATTGAGTTAGAAAAACAAATAAATTTTTTTAATTAATGAAAAGACTAATAAGAAAGTAATTGGAGAAGTTTCTACATCATACCACACACTTTTCTTTCTCTCCCCTCACTCCCTAAAATGGCCGGCCCTCATCCCATGGTAGCCCCCCCATTTTCCAAATTTAATTTCCCTTCAAAAATCATCAAAAATTCTACAAAAATCCAAATAAAAACCAACAAATTCCTAATTTAATTCCTACCCACCATTCTTTGCTCATTTTAGCTTGGATATTGGAGAAAGAGAGAGTCACTTTGCGAGGCTAAGATTGCATGGTTAATCTCATGTTGTGGAGGTATAATTTTAATCCTATAATTAATTTGTGTTTAGTTACCTTAAATTAGTTAATTAAGTGTTTAATTAAATTTTTTAGTTGGTTCTATTGCCAGATGAAAAATTCAAGAGAGGGTTTCAAAATAAAGTTTTGGTTTTTATAAATTGAGGGGGGTTATTGTAAGTAGCTTAACATTTTTAGAAGAGAAAACTCTAACAAGGTTGATGTATTATAATTTGTTCATTCAAAATTGTTTAAATTAAGCAATTTTGCTAACTAGCTTTTTATAAAACATTTATATTGGTGATATAAAATTCTAATTAAGGTTTTTATCATTAGATTGTAGTTTTAATGAGAATATTAACATATTAAAAGAATGAAAAACCTAATCTAATTAGTAGTTTCAAATTGCTAGTTAATAAAATGTGATAAATATACTATTTTGTACACTAGGTTTTTTAAATTTATTAAAATATGGGATTAAAATTATAGTTAGGGCTTTATAACATCCTTATGGTTTCATGGACTGGTTTAACAATTTAAAATATGCAAAATCAAGTTTAGTAGTGGAATTGTGAAATTTTGCTTGCAAGGGGTTGAAATTTGATAAAAATGCAAACTAGAATTTCCAATTTAATACAAATTAGTGTGATAAAAATATAGCAATGGTTTCTATAATCTAGTTATGTTAATTAATGAATATTATGACCATTAGTTTCATTTAAACAACAAGTTTTGAAGTAAAATAGTAAATTGACATTTTCAAGGTTTTGCGGAATTGGACGATTTGATCGATTTTAGGGTTTTGATGATTTAAATCATGTTTTATATTATAAATAATGAGTTTAGAAACTACGAGTTGTTGGTTGGTGTTTTATCTCGATCAGTCGGTGTTCGTACGCCTATATCGAGCGATATTTGGTTCTTTTGCATGAGCGGGTCATAGGTTTTAACCTATGCGCGTTTCGTGCGTCGTTTTGATTTTTTCCGTGATTCAGTTTACGATATTATATATGTTTGCGTATAGGTATCCCTCACGTGGGCTTCGGACGAGGAAGAATAGGAGGGCGACATCGTCTTCGGCAGAAAAGGACCAGGTGAGTAGATGTATATCTACGGGGGAAATCGGGTGGATGGCGTTTAGCACCCCCGCAAACGTAGAATATGAATATTACTTATTGTTATTAGGAAGTCGGACGTAACCTTAGATTCTTGGCGAGTAGGACCCTATTAAAGACTTTAGGTTTGACAAGACGGATTTAGAAGGACTTTACCAGAGGATGAATGTCTTGGAGGGGATTCGTAGTTTTCAGGTAGACACACACACACGCACACACAGAAACTTGACATGGTGTATATGTGTGTGTGTGTAGGAATATGTGTAAGCATATATATATATACACACAACATGTATATGTGAGATAAGGATGTTATATGATACATGGGGATGAGACAATATAACTAGGCTTGATGCCGTGATCTCTTGGCTGTACAGTCGTGTTATGATGTTAGCTGATCGTTGGAAATGAGAATATGTATATGTATACATAAACAATAATAGGTGATGATGACATTTAGATATACGAGACTCTAGAATAGAACCCGGACTGTAACCTGTGACTTGATTACGATATGATATATGTGTGACTTGATTACGATATGATATATGTGTGACCTGATTACGATATGATGTATATGTCAGGATATTTCTGAGGACAAATTGACGATGTATATTTATACTGACAATGATATATAATTGATGATATTAGAATGTATGCGATTACAGTACAGTACCCTTGATCGTGATATAATTTGATGATGACATTATACGAATGATGATGTATATATGTGATAGTTGGCCCTTACCCCGATGTCGGGATGCCGTTCGATGGATTTTATCGTACATGGTATAGATGTGATGATTGATCCGCACTCTTGACTTGAGGAAGTCGTACTATGTATGTGACGCTATTGAGGCGGGATCGCCGACTATTAGAGATATGAACTCGGACTGTAGGTGGATTCTTATTTTCCTATCGACTAGTTCCTTTAGTTTCGTTCCTTAATAGGTTAGATAGATACTAGTTTAGACTCGAGTCAAATAGTAGTAGTTAGACGTACACTTTCATCTTTACATTCAGATTGTAATCAACAAATTGCATGTTCATACATATGTTTCCTTAGTCAGTATGAAACTCTATCTGTTAGGACACCAGCACAATTACCGATGATGCGCATATTCCACGTACACTTATTTGCCGGCTCACACACATCATCATCGGTAATTGCTATGTCACGTAGACTTTAGAACATATTATCTTTTATTGATAGAATCAGCTAAAGACTAGATCAATATAATATTGTGATTACTCTCAGGTGTTAGTCTAGACATTGCATTTATTACTTAGACATTTCATGCATTCACATTTTCATGTTATCATGAAGTATTGTGGGGCTTATGCCGACACTAATCATTTACTTACTCATGATTTTGGGATTTTGGATTTCTATGAGATTTCTGGATTTTTGAAAAACCGCAAGAATATATATAAAAACTTTTCTCTCTCCTCCTCTCTTTTTAAAATATAAGTTGCGGTTTTCTCGTGATATATGTGTCGTCCACCATGAGATTTCATGTTTTCTGTTGGATTTCGAGACCCGATTCGAGGAGTGGATGAACCGTTTCGGGTACATGGTGGGCCCGGTATGGTATCCCGGGGCAAGAAGATCGAGTTGTAGACGATGAGCCTGGCAGGGGAAGACTACCTACCGGTGATGTCTGGCGCGGCGGATATCCAGAGGATACCGACCGTTGTCATGAGATTTGATGATATGGGCCGATCCGGACTGACGGAGCCCGAGATATTGAGACTATGAGATATTGAGACTATAAGGTATTGAGACTTGAGATTTACATGTTTTGTGTCGATGCTTGACACGGATCTCCATGGATTTCATCGATGATATTTCAGATTTCTATACAAATTTTACCATGATAAAAGTTAAAAATTTCTTATACAGATATATCCAGATTTCAGGATTGATTATTTTACATTCATGCTGCATGCATACTCATTCACATGACATATTACTATTTGAGGCGCTGACTCGAGCACGGAGCATTTGCACTTACGCGTAGTTTCTTACCCTGCTATTACTAGATGACTAGTGGTATATTAGTATATTATTATGACCTAGGACATCGTCGTGCATTCGATTTCTTTTCGTAGATGTCTTCTACTCACGAGTTGGCAACTCACTCCCGTTGTGCCAAATTTTATTACAGGTTCGATGTACAGATTTCCTTGGCAGCTTGCTGGCACATCATTTCATTCAGGATGATTTACACGGTAGGTTGGTTCACTTGTATCAGGACCGCCGTTGTACTTTTATTATTTCATTGATATCTAGTAATCTACATCAACCAAACTTGTATTACTTGATAAGTTTAATGGACCAGTTATTTATTTCGACTTTAGAGTCGCGCTTGTATTATTATGGTATCTGGTGGATTTGTTTTCTTTTGAGATTTGAGCCTCGCCCTTTGGCGTTGTATATTATTGTGCTTGGTGTGGTTGTTTCCGCCTGTTGGCGTAGAGCTAGCTCCCGCTTGAGGATGCCTTTTTATTGTTTGTATATATATAATTCTTGTTTGTACCCGTTTGGGGCCAGTTTTTACAAAGGAGACTCTGCCGAAATATTTGAGAAAATTGGATGTTGCTTTTAAACTTGTTTTTCTACATGTTTTCCTTTACTTCTTCTTTTATAGGGTTTAGATTTTTGGGCTTCGGCTTACTTAGATTACGTTGTGCCTCTAAACGCTTCGTAATTTAAGTGCCAGTTACGTTCCATACCTTCGGGTCATGACAAAGTTGGTATCAGAGCGCTTGGTTTAACCTTGTATAAGTCTACGGTGACCCTTGGTTGATGGAGTAGGTGACTTAGGTAGTGTGACGTACCATGGGTATGATCTGCGGCATATTTACGATACGCTACTCTGCTTAAGAAGCCTTAAGATGTACATTTCTTTGCACCGTATCCTATTCGTTCCTTTGATCTATCTTCGTCGATATCGGATGATGTTTCTGTTACCACGGTCGCACGGGCAGAGGGAGCTGCGGCTCAAATGCGATAACCCTTAGGGTATCGTTTATTCTTGAGAATTGAAGCATTGTTTAGCATGCGGACGAAGGGTATTCACATGCTGTCCAGACGAAGTTAAAGGGTTCGAACGATTGTCAGAAACCCATTTTCCCAAGCTTAAGGTAATCGGAAGAACATGCAGGTATTTCTATGGACCCTCTAGAAGAATGAAACCCTAACTCGACATAATGACCACGAGAACGCCTTTGAACCTTAGGGTTTACGACAGTTCCGCGGTGCCATTATTGAGGCTTGGGTTTGCCCTTCTATAGCTGGTCCGCAGATGCTGGGGCATGTACTGGATATTTTTAAACTGTACTTGAGTGTTGAGCTATCGGGGAATTATGGGATTTTGATGAGTCGATCGAAAAGTTTAACGTAGTCCAGATAACAGGTGAAGGGATTGATTACGTGGGAGACTTTCGATATGAGCATAGCCATTTGTAGCGTTGTCAGCACAGCGATAAGGAGACGAGTCCGAATCAGTCGACATTAGAAAAGGCGCACATTAACGATAGTGTGTACGATTGTGATTTGGTGATTTGAATTTCATATTTCCGTTGTTTGGATTTTGGTATTTTGAGGATTTTGTGCTACGCTTGGTATTTCCTATGTGTACCTTCATTACACTTTATTCGTGTTTCATATATTAGCTGTATTGATGTTGTTTTGTACATACCCAGTGCACTCGATTTGGTTTTATACATTTTGAGATATTGATTCGATTTCTTGCATATGGGTTGCACATGATTTTGACGTATACTTCGACATAGTTTTCATGCATTTTTTGTACCGTGATTTCGATTTTGATATTCGGTGTATGTTTTTCGTACACCATGTGCACTTGACTGGGATTCTCGCGCACACTTGGCGTACTTGATGCGATTTTGTGGACACCAGATGCACTAAATCGGGGTTTGTGCAGATTAGATGCACCTGATATCAGTGTCGTGCAAGCCCGTTGCACTTGACAGATGTTTTTGGTGCACACCTGTTGCACTCAGTTTTATTTCTGTGCGTATTCGTGGCATCTGTATTTGATTTCGATTTCAGTGCGCACCGGCCGCACATGATATTTTTATGATGTGATTGTGATTGATTTCAGTTTGAGCATATGTTTTTATAATCATTACTATTTGATTTAGTAACCAGGTGGGGACGTGTATGTTAAATAAAAGATATATATGTATAGCTATTTTTTTAAAAATAAACGTCCGCTACTTATGCCGTGACACGTGAATCGTACGGCGATTTTCAAAAGGGGTTTTTGCGTGTTTCTTTATTAAGATGTTTAGCCGATTTTACTACGATGCGCACTATATATAAGTTATAGTTTTGATGTATATTATGTTGGTTTTCGTATTGGGTTTCGATATTTTTTTCACCCTAACTCCGATGATTGCATTATGCTTGACGGAGTTGATTTTAGTTATGTATTGATGATTTCGGAGCCCCGACGATTTGAGTGTTTTGGCTGAATGTTTTAGTAATTGGTGGGAGTTTTAATTTAAATTCAGGGACCGAATTTCTTAAAGGGGGGGAAGATTGTAACGTTTTAAATAAATAAATAAATAAAATCCTTTTGGCGAATTTTCTGATTTTCGGAAAAATAAACCGTATTTTCCTTAAAACATAACTATAAATAATTTTCTTCATAAATTTAAAAAAAAAAAGACCTATTTTAATTATCTAATTACTAGTAAATGGTGTTTATTTAGTCACTTATAAATTTTTAGTTTAATTAAATATTTTTCCGAAAGTAATTATTTTAAATATTAACATAAGTTTTATTTATACATTAAATTAGTGTAAATTACAAATTTGAATGGGTTAAATTTGCAAAAGTGAACCATTGCATATTGGAATCAAGTATGTTTCAGGCAAAATTCATTTTCAAAATTTGCCATGGTTCTAGACCATTCTAGGTTAAATTGAGTTAGGAAAATAAATAAATTTTATTAATTAATGAAAAGATTAATAAGAAGTAATTAATTGGAGAAGTTTCTACGTTATACCACACACTTTTCTTTCTCTCCCCTCACTCCCTAACATGGCCGGCCCTCATCCCATAGCAGCGCCCCCATTTTCCAAATTTAATTTCCCTTCAAAAATCATCAAAAATTCTACAAAAATCCAAATAAAAACCCACAAATTCCTAATTTAATTCCTACCCACCATCTTTGCTCATTTTAGCTTGGATATTGGGGCAAGAGAGTCACTTTGGAAGGCTAAGATTGCATGGTTAATCTCATGTTGTGGAGGTATAATTTTAATCCTATAATTAATTTGTGGTTAGTTACCTTAAATTAGTTAATTAAGTGTTTAATTAAATTTTTTAGTTGGTTCTATTGCCAGATGAAAAATTCAAGAGAGGGTCTCAAAATGAAGTTTGGGTTTTTATTAATTGAGGGGGGTTATTGTAAGTAGCTTAACAATTTTAGAAGAGAAAAATCTAGCATGGATAATGTATTATAATTTGTTCATTCAAAATTGTTTAGATTAAGAAATTTTGCTATCTAGGTTTTTATATAACATTTATATTTGTGATATAAAATTCTAATTAAGGTTTTTATCATTAGATTGTAGTTTTAATGAGAATATTAACATGTTAAAGAAATGAAAAACCTAATCTAATTAGTAGTTTCAAATTGTTAGTTAATAAAATATTATAAATATACTATTTTGTAAACTAGGTTTTTGAAATTTATTAAAAATGTGGGATTAAAATTATAGTTAGGCTTTAGAACAACTTTAAGGTTTCATGGAGAGGTTTAACAATTTAAAATATGCAAAATCAAGTTTAGTAGTGGAATTGTGAAATTTTGCTTGCAAGGTGTTGAAATTTGATAAAATTGCAAACTAGAATTTCCAATTTAATACAAATTAGTGTGATAAAAATATGGTAATGGTTTCTATAATCTAGTTATGTTATTTAATGAATATTATGACCATTAGTTTCATTTAAACAACAAGTTTTGAAGTAAAACGGTAAATGACATTTTCAATGTTTTGCGGAATTGGACGATTTGATCGATTTTAGGGTTTCGATGATTTAAATCAAGTTTTATATTATAAATATTGAGTTTTGAAACTATGAGTTGTTGGTTGCTGTTTTATCTCGATCAGTCGGTGTTTGTACGCCGATATCGAGCGATATTTGGTTCTTTTGCATGAGCGGGTCATAGGTTTTAACCTATGCGCGTCTCGTGCGTCGTTTTGATTTTGTCCGTGATTCAGTTTACGATATTATATATATTTGCGTATAGGTACCCCTCACGTGGACTTCGTACGAGGAAGAAGAGGAGGGCGACATCCTCTTCGGCAGACAAGGACCAGGTGAGTTGATGTATATCTACGGGGGAAATTGGGTGGTTGGCGTTTAGCACCCTCACAAACGTAGAATAGGAATATTACTTATTATCATTAGGAAGTCGGACGTGACCTTAGATTCTTGGCGAGTAGGACCCTATTAAAGACTTTAGGTTGGACTAGATGGATTTAAAAGGACTTTACTAGAGGATGAATGTCTTGGAGGGGATTCGTAGGTTTCAGGTAGACACACACACACGCACACATAGAAACTTGACTTGGTGTATTTGTGTATGTATATATATATATATATATATATATATATATATATATATATATATATATAGGAATGTGTGTAGGTATATATATACACACACACACACACACACACACAAAACATGTATATGTGAGATTAGGATGTTATATGATACATGGGGATGAGACAATATAACTGGGCTTGATGCCGTGATCTCTTGGCTGTACAGTCGTGTTATGATGTTAGCGGATCGTTGGAAATGAGAATATGGATATGTATACATAAATGATAATAGGTGATGATGACATTGAGATATACGAGACTCTAGAATAGAACCCGGACTGCAACCTGTGATTATGATATGATATATGTGTGACTTGATTACGATATGATATATGTGTGACCTGATTACGATATGATATATATGTCAGGATATTTCTAAGGACAAATTGATGATGCATATTTATGCTGACAATGATATATAATTGATGATATTAGAATGTATGCGATTACAGTACAGTACCCTTGATCGTGACATTATTTGATGATGACATTATATGAATGATGATGTATATATGTGATAGTTGGCCCTTACCCCGATGTCGGGATGCCGTACGATAGATTTTACCGTACATGGTATAGATGTGATGATTGATCCGCACTCTTGACTTGAGGAAGTCGTACTATGTATGTGACGCTATTGAGGCGGGATCGCCGACTATTCGAGATATCAACTCGGACTGTAGGTGGATTCTTATTTTCCTATCGACCAGTTCCTTTAGTTTCGTTCCTCAGTAGGTTACATAGATACTAGTTTAGACTCGAGTCAGATAGTAGTTGTTAGACGTACACTTTCATCTTTACATTCAGATTGTAATCAGCAAGTTGCATGTTCATACATATGTTTCCTTAGTCAGTATGAAACTCTGTCTGTTAGGACACCAGCACCATTACCGATGATGCGCATATTCCACGTACACTTATTTGCCGGCTCACACACATCATCATCGGTAATTGCTATGTCACGTAGACTTTAGAACATATTATCTTTTATTGATAGAATCAGCTGAAGACTAGATCAATATAATATTGTGATTACTCTCAGGTGTTTTTCTAGACATTGCATTTATTATTTAGACATTTCATGCATTCAAATTTTCATGTTATCATGAAGTATTGTGGGGCTTATGCCGACACTTATCATTTACTTACTCATGATTTTGGGATTTTGGATTTCTATGAGATTTCTGGATTTTGGGAAAAACCGCAATAATATATATAAAAAATTTTCTCTCTCCTCCTCTCTTTTTAAAATATAAGTTGCGGTTTTCTCGTGATATATGTGTCGTCGACCATGAGAATTCATGTTTTCTGTTGGATTTCGAGACCCGATTCGATGAGTGGATGAACCGTTTCGGGTACATGGTGGGCCCGGTATGGTACCCTTAGGCAAGAAGATCGAGTTGTAGACGATGAGCCTGGCAGGAGAAGACTACCTACCGGTGATGTCTGGCACGACGGATATCCGGAGGATACCGACCGTTGTCGTGAGATTTGATTATATGGACCGATCCGGACTGACAGAGCCCGAGATATTGAGACTATGATATATTGAGACTATGAGGTATTGAGACTTGAGATTTACATGTTTTGTGTCGATGCTTGACATGGATCTCCATGGATTTCATCGATGATATTTCAGATTTCTATACAAATTTTACCATGATAAAAGTTAAAGATTTCTTATACAGATATATCCAGATTTTAGGATTGATTATTTTACATTCATGGTGCATGCATACTCATTCACATGACATATTACTATTTGAGGCACTGACACAAGCATGGAGCATTTGGACTTACGCGTAGTTTATTACCCTGCCATTACTAGATGACTAGTGATATATTATTATATTATTATGACCTAGGACAGCGTGGTGCATTCGATTTCGTTTCATAGATATTTTCTACTCACGAGTTGGCAACTCACTCCCGTTGTGCCAAATTTTATTACAGGTTCGATGTACAGATTTCCTTGGCAGCTTGCTGGCACATCATTTCATTCAGGGTGATTTGCACTGTAGGTTGGTTCACTTGTATCAGGACCGTCGTTGTACTTTTATTATTTCATTGATATCTAGTAAGCTCCATCAACCAAACTTGTATTACTTGATAAGTTTAAAGGACCAGTTATTTATTTCGACCATAGAGTCGCGCTTGTATTATTATGGTATCTGGTTGATTTGTTTTCTTTTGAGTTTTGAGCCTCGCCCTTTGGCGTTGTATATTATTGTGCTTGGTGTGGTTGTTTCCGCCTGGTGGCGTAGAGCTAGCTCCCGCTTGGGGATGCATTTTTATTGTTTGTATATATATTATTCTTGTTTGTACTCGTTTGGGGCCAGTTTTTACAAAGGAGACTCTGCCGAAATTTTTGAGAAAATTGGATGTTGCTTTTAAACTTGTTTTTGTACATGTTTTCCTTTACTTCTTCTTTTATAGGGTTTAGATTTCTGGGCTTCGGCTTACTTAGATTACGTTGCGCCTCTAGACGCTTCGTAATTTAAGTGCCGGTCATGTTCCGTACCTTCGGGTCGTGAAATATATAATATGACTTGTAAGATGACTTAATAAGATATTGATGTGATGAAAAGGGTATACTATGTGATATAATGATTTGATTGATATGTCGGTATACGGATGCGAGTCGATTGTAGTGGTTGATACCTTTGCCGGTCCCCTAATATAAGATTGTTATGGATATGACTTGGGACATAGGTATATGTATATATATATATGGATACATGTTGTGAATCATGAATGATAGGCCGTACGTGACATTAGGCCGTACACTCATTGTCATATAGGTTGATAGGATCTCTATTGGTTTGATGCCGCCGTATGATGATTTTCCGTACGTGATGAGTTTGACTTGATGATTGATCCAGACCCTTGATGAGAGGATGCCGTACGATGTATTATACCGTACGTGCTGTTGTGAGGCTGGATGCTGATTGATAGATTCACCGACTCGATCATGTTAGATACGTATACCTTATAGCTGTTAGCTGATGTTTTACCTTATGCTGCATTCATGTCATTCTCATTACATTGCTTATACCTGTGCTAGTATATCTGCACCATTATCGATGATGCGTATGTTACACTTACACAGATTGGCCGGCTCGCACACTTCATCATCGATAATTGCTATGTCATTACAGAGTAGAACTGCTGCATCAGGATATGACTCCTTGCATGATATACTTGCTATAGCTACATATTGTATATCCATACTTGCGGAAATACATATTGTACATCCATACTTGCGTACATACACATATGCACCTTTATACGATATTGCATTCGATTTTGGAGATTTGGAAACTGCATGATATATTTTAAAACCGGATTCACTTAAAAGAGCGGTTTTCCCTCGATATCTGCATATTACTGTTCCATGTTGCATGATATACAGATATGCTTACATTTCTGTTATATGTCGCATACGTTATGCTTTATGATTATACGCATCGAGATATGTTGTTTTCATGAGATTTCTGGATTTGAGAACGGCTATCATTTTAAAAGAAATTATGTATTGTTTTAAAAAATCCGGTTTCTCTTGATATGATATTTCAGTGCGTCCACCATGCATTTTCTCGGTTCTGAGACGTGTGAGAGTGATACCTGATTCGAGGAGCTGGATGAGGTCGATTGCGGGTACATGGTGGACCCGGTATGGTACCTCGGGGCGAGAACGGATTTACTGTGCAGTAGACGGTGATCCTGGCAGAGGGACCACTACCCACCGGTGATAGTATTTGGGATCGGCGGGTATCCTGAGGATACCGACCGGAGTCGAGAGAAGATATGGGCTGATCCAGACCGACGGAGCCCGAGATATGATGATTTACGTGTCGATGCTGGACACGGTTTTCATGATCTTTTCGAGTGTCGATGCTGGACTGTAGGGTTTGCTTAGCACCTTAGCAAGGTTTTGGCAAGCATCAAACATGCTATATTAAAATTTTTGAGGTGCTAAACAAACCAACCAAGTAATCGAACTAGAGAATTAGGGTTAACTTTGCATGTAAACAACTTTATATCTAAGAGAGAGGGATTACAACCTTTGTAGTCCGTTCCTTCATTTCATAAGCTCTAAGTAGTAGTCCCTTCGCCATGATCCATGACCTCCCGGACTCTAGAGAGGCTCCACAAGTCGAATGATCCATGCTTGCTTGAAGACTTTGAAATCCAAGATGATCTACTTTGAGAAAACACGAACTCAAGCTATGACTTCACTAATTATGAATTAGTGAAGCTAACACACTAGTCTATATGGGTAGTATAGAAGAGGATGATGAAGTGGGAATTTTGCTCTCTTAATTATTTAATTTCTCACTATTTTCTTCTTGATCTCAAAAGCTAGAAAGCAAAATAAGAATGAGGAAGAAGAAGAAGAATGAATGAGGTTAGAAAATGCAACCATGGGTCAAGTATATCATCCTTAACCATTGTAGAGAGTTAACCATGGCTATGTGTCATGGTTGGGTTAGAAATATCTAGGTCAAAACAAAAAGGGTGGACTTGGTCAATGGTAATCTATAAGCTTCATGAAGCTTCTTCCATGACTCATTTCCACAATTTGAATTACTTAGATATTTAAACCCAAACATTACATATAGCATGGTATAATTCTCATACATACATGTTGCATGTATAACCTAGCATGCTACAATATTATATATCACATATATAATATTTATGTAACAAAAGAAAACAATACAATAAACATATATCACATATATGTTAAATGTATCACAAGTGAAAATAATAAATATATAAGTGAGCACATAATATATATATATACATACATACATATATATATATAATCGAATCAACACTTGATCCGATAACCCGGCTATATCATATATAACCGGCCGATATCACATATCGCTAGAATCGAATACGGTATCACATACACGTATCAATCTCGATCCCGCACATATCACATACGTGCTCCTACTCCGTTTCGCTTGAGCCAGAAAACCTCTGTGTAGGACTCTAAAGACTCGTCAATACGCCGGCAGTAGGTGATGATCATTGTCACGTCCCGAAAGTACGGAATATGACCGGCACTTAAACTACGAACGTCTCAAGGCGTACGTATTCTAAGTAAGCCGAAAACCCAGAAATCCAAACCAAGAAAAGATGCAGAGTGCAGGAAAAACCCACTTAAAGCAAGTAGTTTCAATAGCATAAGCCGAATTATGCGGTTTTTAAAAACATCAAAAATTTCCTGAAAATTTCGGCAGAGTCTCCTTTATAAATACTGGCCCCCAAATGGGATACAACATGAATAGTATACGAAATCAATAAAAAGGCATCCCCAAGCGGGAGCTAGCTCTTCGTCAATCGACGGCCACGACCACACAAGCAATATAATATACAACGCCAACGGCGAGGATCAAAACTCAAAAGGAAACTCAAAACCATAAGAAATCCACAGAAATATAACGCGCGACTCTAAGGTCGAAAGAATAACATCACTGGTCTCTATCTCAAAAATAAATACATGTTTGGTTGATGGAACTTCTAGATACAACAGAATAATAATATACAAGATATATAATGGGGGTACGATACAAGTAAACCCACCTACTAGCAAATCACCCGAAGGAAACTATGCCCGCAAGCCGTAATGATACCTGTACGGTAAACCTGCAAGAAACTAGGGCACAACGGGGGTGAGTTGGCAACTCGTGAATAGAAAAACATCTACGAATAGAAATCGCATGTATGACGCAATCCTAGGTCATACGATCAATATACATCCTCAAATATACATAACCAGCAGCCTATAACAAGGCTAGGGTAAATATCTAACCCGAGTGTAATCTCACGTGCCCGTGTCAGTGCCCAAGGGTAGCAATATATCATATGAATGAGGTATGAATGCATGAAAACAGAATACATGTAAATGAAGAACTATTTTCATAATTTAGTGAGATTTCCTTTGTATTTTTAAAATGAGGTATCATAATGAAATCAGCATAAAACAGTGCCTAGCATCGGCACAAAACGTAATCCCAATATCTCGATATCTCTGTATCACAGTCTCTGTACCTCAAAATCAAGAAATCTCAATGTCTCAATCATAATATCTAGGGCGCCGTCAGTCCAGACCGGCCCCTACCATCCATCTCAAGACCACGACGGTATCCTCCGGATATCCGAAGCGTCGGGTAAAATCACTGGTAGGTAGTGCTCCCCTGCCAGGCTCACATCATCATCATCACGCGCTTCTTGCCCCGGGGTACCTTACCGGGTCCACCATGTACCCGAAACGGTTCATCCGCCTCCTCGAATCGGGTCTCGAAATCCGTCAGCAAACTCATGGTGGACGACTCATACATCATGGGAAAACCGCACTTTTTATTTTAAACAGAGAAAGAAGCTTATATAAGTTTTGCGGTTTTCCCCCAAATCCAGAAAATCTCATAGAAATCCGAATCCAATCCTCAATAGCATGTAAACAGTGCATATCGGCATAAAAATCCATGAATGCGGCATAACAACGAATATTAACATGCATGAAGTAACAAGTAATATCTACAATGTCTAATCTAGCATATAAGGCGAGTACACTAATATCATGTCTAAATTATTAGCTAACAACCTATGTCAATGCAATAGTATTTCTAAAGTGTACGTGGCATGGCAATTACCTATGAAGATGTGTGTGAGCCGGCAAGTAAGTGTACGTGGTACATACGCATCATCGGTAATGGTGCTGGTGTCCTAACAGCATGATATCAATAATGTAGTACGAAACATAATATAAGCATGCGATGCGAAGCGAACCACAATAATGAGCGGAAGCTGAATACTAGACGCAACTATAACTAATCTGCATTAATCTAATATAAGTCCTACAAATGGTGCCTTTTGAAATAACACGAATCATGGTGTTTTGAAAATAGGGGCTACGGTGTTTTTATGAAAAGATACGTCTTTTGAAATCTCCGTAGGATCCTTTGGGCTGTCTTTTAAAATACCCACGATTCGTTAGTTTTTGGAATAGGTAAGAATCGAATCTAATCTAACAACTAAACTAAACTAAAGGGATAAGCTAACCAGCTGGACTACAGGTAAGGAAACCGCCTAACATCTGAGTCGATATATATACCTACCTGTATATATATTAGTCGGTGATCCCGCCTCAATAATATCATATCCGATACCATATCTATAATCAGACATCCCAAGTCAAGAGTGCGGATCAATCATCAATATATAGCTCGTACGTAAATCCGTCGTACGGCATCCCAAATCTGGGTACGGGTCAATATCACATTCATCATACTATTCATCTGGTATCCTCTTTATCAAATATCATGATCGGGGTACTGATCTACGTCTAGTAAAATACTGATACCGCCTAAGTATGCATGCAGGTGTAAGAATCACTACGCCAAAAGACCCGCTAAAACATCATGTCGTATATCAATACGAACCAAATCACATCACCGATCTCCTGGCCTCAAGCCCAATCTCATCGACTCATCTCAAATTTCAAATACTATTCTCAAATCCAGTATATGAACACATAGTCCCATACCTATGTAAACACAAAAAAATAAAATCCCATATACGCACTTATGAAAGAAGAATGTATGCAAGTATGGGTGTATGTGTGTATGTGTGGTGCAACCACTACTCTAGGGTTTCACATCACTAACCAATCCAATCACACCTAGAATCCATCTTTTAACATCAATAATCTCAAACAATATACAATCAATATCTGTGTGTATACGTATTCGTATACATCACCACGAACTGCGGGGGTGCTATATGCCATCCACCCGACTTCTCCCCGTAGATATAAATCTACTCACCTGCACTCAGTGTGTCGGTGTCGATGTCTCCATCATCTTCTGCATCATCTCGGAATCCACGTGAAGGTACCTACAATGATCACCTATAGCAATGCGTATGAAAATCAAGGCAGAAAACCGGTACAGCGCACAGTGTGCTCATAGGTTAGAACCTATGGCCCAAACATGCAAATCCAACAAACAACCCCTGTTGTCGATGTACGAACACCCGACAACCAAATACAAATCCAAATATCAAGAAAGTGCATTTAAAAATACGGAAAACATCGCCTAAAACACACTAAAATGCTCCAAGATTTTCCCCAGATGACAATTAGCCAAAACTGCATATAGGGGGGGTCTAATTTAGTGCAAAATGAGCCCTGGAACAAAAATTGACCAATTCACTTCTACTCTGGCCGCAAATTGCGGCCAGAATGATTAAATTTGCGGCCGTAGGTTTGAGTTAGGGGCTTGGGTCTTGGTGGTAGCTTCCTAGGTGCCTGCACGACTCACTGTCAGCTCAATTTTATTTTTGGTGACCCCGGGTTACTCCAGATTCCAAAACACCTTCACAGATCACACAAACCGACTTGAAAAGTTCCGTAATTCCGTATTTTTAGGTTTCAGGTTGTGCTAGACCAGTGTTTTGGTCAATATGGGGTCTAAGGTCACCATTAGGGTCCAATTGCACAGCCACATCTTAACTTTACCCTAACCCTCTCTAGTTTTGTCCAAAGTGTACAAAATTTCGACAAAACGACACTAAACTTTAAAAGAGGATAAATCACTTGAAATGCTACAACAAATGTGAAGGAATTACCTCTATAAAGACTCATGAATCATCCCACAGCACCAAAACATCAACTTTCTTGGTCCATTGCGTAGTTCTTGAGCTTGTGCACACTTTTTGTGAAAGCGATATGGGGTTTTGAGTTTGTTTTGTGTGTGATTGTGATGATTTTGTGAAGGGGGAGAGCAAGAGGGTAGTACCAGCAGGAGATGGAGGAAGAGGGGGAGAGAAAATGAGAGGAAGAGATAAAGAGAAAAGCCAAGTCAACACCCTCACCTACCCCCTCTCTCTTACCATACCTCTTTTCTTTAATCAAAATCCTTTTCTTTTCTTTTCTTTTCCAAAACCTTCTCATTCAAATATTAAACCCAAAGTAATAGCCATGGTAAGAAAATGTAACACAAGTGTAGGAAAAAGATGTGTATGTTTTGCACAAAATTGCTAAAAACCCGATTAGCGATTTTTAATCGCGATTAGCACTAAATAGCATATAATTAATCATAAAAACTTTAAAATGTCATAATTCCATAAAATACCCTATTTTAAAATTTTCCATAATTTTTCCAAAAATTTTCCCATTTATCGGTATTTAATTATAAATTTAATATTAAAATAATCAATAAAATAATATTAAATTATAAAAATTCCAAAAATAATATTTTATTATTTTGAAATGTTACAATCATCCCCCCTTAAAGAAATTCGGTCCCCGAATTTAAATTTAAACCCCCAATTTCTAAAACATTTCAATAAGAAATCCAAGTCGTCGGGGCTCCGAAATCATCAATACATAAACGCATCATAGCGCAATGCATGCGCATGAGTAATGAGCAGATAACTCAAAAACAAAACTCCGTCAAGCATCCCGCAATCATCGGAGTTATGGTAAGGACACGAATGCCAAATCCAAAGCAAAACCAATTTGATATAAATCAGAACTATACATGTAAATATCAAATCTATACATGTAAGTTTCTAAAGGAAATGCATGCCAAATCTTTTAAAATCGTTGTGCAATGCGCATAACACTGCACAGTGGCGGACGTCTCTTATAAGAAAATAACCATATACGTATATACCTTTTGTTTAATATGCACGTTCCGCCATTTTGAAAACAATTTAGAAGGGTTTCCTTGTTTTACACGTTTCGTGTCTTATCAGAAGCGTAGGTAAATACTGAGACTATAGCTCGCTTTTGGAAATCCCTTCGATAACTTTCAATGCATGCAAAATATATTCAGGCACTGTCATCTGATCAGTCCTGCTCAGTACGAAAACCAATCGCAATATCATGAAAATGTACTGCTTCATAAGAAATCGATCCCAAAAAGTGCATATGAAAACCCTGTACGTCCGGTGCGCACGGAGATCAAAATCCATGAATGTGCATAAAAACAACATCAAGGTGCAACGGTTGTGCACACAACTTTGGTCATAGGCATCGTGTGTGCCTGACCGCAAAATCAGGTGCATCTGACATGCATGAAAATTCCGATTTAGTGCATCTGGTGTGCACCAAATCGCATCTCATAACAGGCGCCCAACATGCGCTAAAAATCCAAACCCGGTGCATCCATCATGCATGAAATCATGAAATCCAATATCGAGTGTCGAACACGCGCAAAATCCAATCAGGTGCACAAGGTGCACAAAATAAATATCGAGTATCACAATCGAAATCGAAGTCCAGTGCATCTAAGTGCACAAAAGGCATATCACTGCACTGCAAGCATATATAAACTATACAGAGTGCAGGAACCAAATCGTGTCCGTGCATACGCACAAAATCAACTCAAATGTCTAAAACCGTAAAATCACAAGCATGTGAAACCAAAGCATGAAAACGATATCAAGTGCAACACTGTGCAAAGATCGTAAATCCTCAATCATCAAAATAAAATCATGCGAATAAATCACCCAAAACATCGAAATCAATAATGGCGGAATAGTACCGCTCAAGCGCATCCTCCAAGAATCTCGGGCCAACTGTCGCGGTCACTAGTGGGACGTCTCGTCGATGATCATGAACTCTGGCCTGCTTTTGTGCGTAACAATGACCACTCCTGGGTCAAGGTCTTCACTGTGAATTACCAATCTCTCGGTCCATCAGCTCATCGGCCCTGTCAGGTGTGCTAACGAGGATGATCCCGTTCTGGCAATTCTCTTGTCATCTCTCGGTCAATCATCGCGACCACTCGTCAAGCAGCATGTCACTGGCGTCGGCCTTTGGCTCTTTGAATGCACATGACACATCTAATCTTAGGTGCAAATATCATTGCAGCAGTATCCTGGAAGGAATCCTGCTCAAGGTCTCTTCCAAGTCTCGTCTCTGCCTAACTGTCCGGAAGTCATCGTCCTTTACTATATCTGTTTCTTGTTCCGGAACAGCTGCATACTCACCGCGACTCCTTCTGGAAGGTATATCCAAGTACAATGCCTCGGCATGCGTATCGCATCTCTGATGTCGGCGGAGTAGAACGTCATCTTATCAAGATCTCGTACGAACCACTTACTCCACCTTTCTCTAAGGTCGACCGCTTAGGACTCGTCTCGTCGTGGCTGCATGGACTGAGCTCCAACGGCTATCCTCGTATCGGAAGTCTCCCAAGAAATGCATCTCACCACCTAGCATCCGAATTAAGTCGAGCCATCCAATCGAGTCGTCAAAACTTCATAATCCCCCAAGAGCTCAACATCTTGGGCACAGTTTAATAGTATCGAGTACATACCACAGCATCGGTGGTCTAGCCGTAGAAGGGCAAACCCAAGCCTCACTAATGGCGCCGCAGAACTGCCGCAAACCCTAAGGTTCAAAGGCTTTCACACGGTCATTAAGTCGAGTTAGGGTTTCATTCTTCTAGAGGGACCATAGAATTGCCTGCATGTCTTTCTGACTACCTTAAACTTGGAATAATAGGTTTCTGACAATCGATCGTCTCTGTCGACTCCCAACGTCTCCGCGTGAAGTCGTCTCTAGCTGGAATCAATCTATCTGATGACCTCGCATCGGGGTAGGCGAACGATCCACATGTCCTAGTCATTCATCCTCGATGACTAGCGACCTTCTATCATCTCTTAGTACAACTTGTACTGCAATAGCTCCAACATCTAGGGCGATATCTCGTCGTTTTTCAGCAATAACTGGCTCACTCGTTTGCATGCTGAACCGTGTCTCAATCATTATGAATAAGCCACACATCAACGGTCATCAAAGTCTGGCTGGCCTCTGTCTGTGGCTCAATCCTCTGGCGCAAATCTGCACGTCCGAGAAGTCTCATACAGCGATCCATCCAACGCTCGTGGTGCAAAAACACAATCTAAAAGACACATCTCTACAATCGTGTGTCGCCCGAATCACGCCATGGTCAGTCCTCGTTCGTAACGAGCTCATGCTGACCGCAACTCTAGCCGTAGCTCTCCTTGCCCGTAATCGTGGCGGCAAAACTATAACAGGTACCGATGTAGCTAGATCAGGGATGAATATGATACCGAGCAATGAAATGTACATCCTAAGGCTCCTTAAGTGGAGTGGCGTGTCGTAAATATGCCGCGGAACATACCCACGGTACGTCACTCTACTTTAGTCACCTATTCCATCAACCAATGGTCATCCTACGCTCCGAAGGTAAAACCTAACGCTCTGATACCAACTTTGTCACGTCCCGAAAGTATGGAATATGATCGGCACTTAAACTACGAACGTCTCAAGGCGTACGTATTCTAAGTAAGCCGAAAACCCAGAAATCCAAACCAAGAAAAGATGCAGAGTGCAGGAAAAACCCACTTAAAGCAAGTAGTTTCAATAGCATAAGCCGAATTATGCGGTTTTTAAAAACATCAAAAATTTCCTGAAAATTTCGGCAGAGTCTCCTTTATAAATACTGGCCCCCAAATGGGATACAACATGAATAGTATACGAAATCAATAAAAAGGCATCCCCAAGCGGGAGCTAGCTCTTCGTCAATCGACGGCCACGACCACACAAGCAATATAATATACAACGCCAACGGTGAGGATCAAAACTCAAAAGGAAACTCAAAACTATAAGAAATCCACAGAAATATAACGCGCGACTCTAAGGTCGAAAGAATAACATCACTGGTCTCTATCTCAAAAATAAATACATGTTTGGTTGATGGAACTTCTAGATACAACAGAATAATAATATACAAGATATATAATGGGGGTACGATACAAGTAAACCCACCTACTAGCAAATCATCCGAAGGAAACTATGCCTGCAAGCCGTAATGATACCTGTACGGCAAACCTGCAAGAAACTAGGGCACAACGGGGGTGAGTTGCCAACTCGTGAATAGAAAAACATCTACGAATAGAAATCGCATGTATGACGCAATCCTAGGTCATACGATCAATATACATCCTCAGATATACATAACCAGCAGCCTACAACAAGGCTAGGGTAAATATCTAACCCGAGTATAATCTCACGTGCCCGTGTCAGTGCCCAAGGGTAGCAATATATCATATGAATGAGGTATGAATGCATGAAAACAGAATACATGTAAATGAAGAACTGTTTTCATAATTTAGTGAGATTTCCTTTGTATTTTTAAAATGAGGTATCATAATGAAATCAGCATAAAACAGTGCCTAGCATCGGCACAAAACGTAATCCCAATATCTCGATATCTCTGTATCACAGTCTCTGTACCTCAAAATCAAGAAATCTCAATGTCTCAATCATAATATCTAGGGCTCCGTCAGTCCAGACCAGCCCCTACCATCCATCTCAAGACCACGACGGTATCCTCCGGATATCCGACGCGTCGGGTAAAATCACCGGTAGGTAGTGCTCCCCTGCCAGGCTCACATCGTCATCATCACGCGCTTCTTGCCCCGGGGTACCTTACCGGGTCCACCATGTACCCGAAACGGTTCATCCGCCTCCTCGAATCGGGTCTCGAAATCCGTCAGCAAACTCATGGAGGACGACTCATACATCATGTGAAAACCGCACTTTTTATTTTAAACAGAGAAAGAAGCTTATATAAGTTTTGCGGTTTTCCCCCAAATCCAGAAAATCTCATAGAAATCCGAATCCAATCCTCAATAGCATGTAAACAGTGCATATCGGCATAAAAATCCATGAATGCGGCATAACAACGAATATTAACATGCATGAAGTAACAAGTTATATCTACAATGTCTAATCTAGCATATAAGGCGAGTACACTGATATCAAGTCTAAATTATTAGCTAACAACCTATGTCAATGCAATAGTATTTCTAAAGTGTACGTGGCATGGTAATTACCGATGAAGATGTGTGTGAGCCGGCAAGTAAGTGTACGTGGTACATACGCATCATCGGTAATGGTGCTGGTGTCCTAACAGCATGATATCAATAATGTAGTACGAAACATAATATAAGCATGCGATGCGAAGCGAACCACAATAATGAGCGGAAGCTGAATACTAGACGCAACTATAACTAATCTGCATTAATCTAATATAAGTCCTACAAATGGTGCCTTTTGAAATAACACGAATCATGGGGTTTTGAAAATAGGGGCTACGGTGTTTTTATGAAAAGATACGTCTTTTGAAATCTCCGTAGGATCCCTTGGGCTGTCTTTTATAATACCCACGATTCGTTAGTTTTTGGAATAGGTAAGAATCGAATCTAATCTAACAACTAAACTAAACTAAAGGGCTAAGCTAACCAGCTGGACTACAGGTAAGGAAACCGCCTAACATCTGAGTCGATATATATACCTACCTGTATATATATTAGTCGGTGATCCCGCCTCAATAATATCATATCCGATACCATATATATAATCAGACATCCCAAGTCAAGAGTGCGGATCAATCATCAATATATAGCTCGTACGTAAATCCGTCGTACGGCATCCCAAATCTGGGTACGGGTCAATATCACATTCATCATACTATTCATCTGGTATCCTCTTTATCAAATATCATGATCGGGGTACTGATCTACGTCTAGTACAATATTGATACCGCCTAAGTATGCATGCAGGTGTAAGAATCACTACGCCAAAAGACCCGCTAAAACATCATGTCGTATATCAATACGAACCAAATCACATCACCGATCTCCTGGCCTCAAGCCCAATCTCATCGACTCATCTCAAATTTCAAATACTATTCTCAAATCCAGTATATGAACACATAGTCCCATACCTATGTAAACACATAAAAATACAATCCCATATACGCACTTATGAAAGAAGAATGTATGCAAGTATGGGTGTATGTGTGTATGTGTGGTGCAACCACTACTCTAGGGTTTCACATCACTAACCAATCCAATCACACCTAGAATCCATCTTTTAACATCAATAATCTCAAACAATATACAATCAATATCTGTGTGTATACGTATTCGTATACATCACCACGAACTGCGGGGGTGCTATACGCCATCCACCCGACTTCTCCCCGTAGATATAAATCTACTCACCTGCACTCAGTGTGTCGGTGTCGATGTCTCCATCATCTTCTGCATCATCTCGGAATCCACGTGAAGGTACCTACAATGATCAACCATAGCAATGCGTATGAAAATCAAGGCAGAAAACCGATACAGCGCACAGTGTGCTCATAGGTTGGAACCTATGGCCCAAACATGCAAATCCAACAAACAACCCCTGTTGTCGATGTACGAACACCCGACAACCAAATACAAATCCAAATATCAAGAAAGTACATTTAAAAATACGAAAAAAATCGCCTAAAACACACTAAAATGCTCCCAGATTTTCCCTAGATGACAATTAGCCAAAACTGCATATAGGGGGGGTCTAATTTAGTGCAAAATGAGCCCTGGAACAAAAATTGACCGATTCACTTCTACTCTGGCCGCAAATTGCGGCCAGAATGATTAAATTTGCGGCCGTAGGTTTGAGTTAGGGGCTCGGGTCTTGGTGGTAGCTTCCTAGGTGCCTGCACGACTCACTGTCAGCTCAATTTTATTTTTGGTGACCCCGGGTTACTCTAGATTCCAAAACACCTTCACAGATCACACAAACCGACATGAAAAGTTCCGTAATTCCGTATTTTTGGGTTTCAGGTTGTGCTAGGCCAGTGTTTTGGTCAATATGGGGTCTAAGGTCACCATTAGGGTCCAATTGCACAGCCACATCTCAACTATACCCTAACCCTCTCTAGTTTTGTCCAAAATGTACAAAATTTCGACAAAACGACACTAAACTTTAAAATAGGATAAATCACTTGAAATGCTACAACAAATGTGAAGGAATTACCTCTATAGAGACTCATGAATCATCCCACAGCACCAAAACATCAACTTTCTTGGTCCATTGCGTAGTTCTTGAGCTTGTGCACACTTTTTATGAAAGCGATATGGGGTTTTGAGTTTGTTTTGTGTGTGATTGTGATGATTTTGTGAAGGGGGAGAGCAAGAGGGCAGTAGCAGCAGGAGATGGAGGAAGAGGGGGAGAGAAAATGAGAGGAAGAGATAAAGAGAAAAGCCAAGTCAACACCCTCACCTACCCCCTCTCTCTTACCATACCTCTTTTCTTTAATCAAAATCCTTTTCTTTTCTTTTCTTTTCCAAAACCTTCTCATTCAAATAGTAAACCCAAAGTAATAGCCATGGTAAGAAAATGTAACACAAGTGTAGGAAAAAGATGTGTATGTTTTGCACAAAATTGCTAAAAACCCGATTAGCGATTTTTAATCGCGATTAGCACTAAATAGCATATAATTAATCATAAAAACTTAAAAATGTCATAATTCCATAAAATACCCTATTTTAGAATTTTCCATAATTTTTCCATAATTTTTCCCATTTATCGGTATTTAATTATAAATTTAATATTAAAATAATCAATAAAATAATATTAAATTATAAAAATTCCAAAAATAATATTTTATTATTTTGAAATGTTACAATCATATCAAACACCTACAGGCTGCAAGTGGTCAGCTAAACGTAACAGCCACCCGGGTATTGAGCGACCAGAAGATCAACAAGCAAGGATGTACATACTCCTGCGAATCCAGTTAGTAACACTACCGTATAGTCCGGTCTCTTCGTCTGATATGTTGCATATCTAGTTTAGGGGTGGTAAGTGTCAGACCCCAGTAACTGATAAGTCGTGTCGTTCTGAGGCTCATAACGGGTCGAGAAACTACTGATAACTCTTACCAGTAAATCTCCTTATTATCCCTGGCCAGGGACTTCCAGTTACAGCCAATCGAACACAGCGCAACATCAACTCCAAATATCGGGAGAGACGAAACCCCTCCTATCATTCTTTGCCTCCATATGATTCGGGACTGTACCGAAAAGCCACCGTTTTGCACACCCTCTTGGACGTGGTAAGGTGGAAATCAAAGCATATTGGAAATCATACAAGACTCTATGACGATTTCGGGTCTACAGACTTACCTGTACCAGTGTCACCGGAGAACTGCTACCTGACGATATGTATAATACCATCTAGGAGTTCTTGGCGAGTCCGTTCAGTGTACCCAGTCTCCACTGAGCACCCGTATACCATCTTTGATGTCACACACCAATGGATGTGGGATCATCCATCGCCCATCATATGGGTGAAGATGCGTATGCGTTAGTCTACTCTGGAGTATCGATGCCCTATCTCGATACACCCTCGACTAGGAACAGTTATAGGATGTACTCGTGGACTACCAAGGCCCCACGAGTATGATCTCATCATAGTTCTAGTAGTCGAGTACAGATCCTAAGGGCTTTATGAACATGTGAGAGCAAGACAGTAAACTAATACAAGTCAACATGTTTAGATAAAGTGAAACCAGATAGCATTCTATCATGTCGGGCAAGAAAGTCCTCTATATATATATCCAAGCATCCATTATAATATACATCATATTTACAACAATACCCTCTAAGGCATATACATAACTAACAATCTCCCACTTGTACTAAGGCTAGCTGTTGTAGTATCTCATACCCAACAACCCGAAGAGTCTCTCAAAATGTATCTGGGGTATGGCCTTCGTGAGTGGATCCGCAATGTTGTCCTTCGTATTAACTCTCCTGAGCTCGATCTCCCGGCGATCAACTATCTCCCGGATCAGGTGATACCGCCTCAGAATATGTCTGGACTTCTGATAGGACCTGGGTTCCTTGGCTAAAGCCACAGCTCCATTTGTAACGTTTTGAAAATCGTTTCGGTGGAATTTCGAAAAAACGGTAAAATAAGGGGGTTTCTGTAAAAAGTCAAAATACAAATATCTTATTATAAAAATTAAATATACATATTCTAGCTATGTAATTGCTATTATTTGGTGTTTATTGAGCCGCTGGTGAAATTTCAAATTTTCTGAAAAAAAAAATATTATTTTATTATTATTTTATGCCGTCACTAATACATTTAATTAGGGAAAATTACAAATTGGAATGAGTTGAAACAAATTTTTTGCATCATAAAACATTAAATAAAAATTTATCATGTGGTTTTTGGAACGAAATCATTTGCCAAAACGGTTTAGAAATTATTAAAGAAAAAAGGCTTTTTTTTTAGCGTAAATGGATGTTTGGGGTATTGTATTTATCATTTTTCATCACCCCACACCCGTACCCACACCCACACACCCCCATTCACTCATCCCCATGGCTGAATTCAGCAGCCCCCCCTCTTGTCCCCACTTGGTTTTCAAAAGAAAAGAAAACAAAGAAATGAAAAGAAAGTGAATGGATAAAAAAGTATGGTCTTTGTTTGACTTGGTCTTCTTTCTCCCCTTGACTTCACCCACCCCACTCCACACCTCAATCCCATTCTCTCCTGGCCGAGACCAGCAACAGCCCTCCCAAAATTTTCCATCTCAATTCTATATCAAAACTCCACCATTTCTTCATCAAAAATCCAAAGAAAAACACACAAAATCAAGCTAAAATCCAAATCCAAACCCTACCCATTTTTCCTTAGCCTATCTAGTATAGATCTTGATGAAAGGAAGCTAATTTTGGAGGGCTAAGTTTGCTTGTGAGATCTTCAAATTGTTGGGTATAAATTCTAACCCTTTGGTAAATTGTTAGTTAATTACTTTAATTTAGTTATTAAGTGTTTAATTAGGTTTTAAATTGGTTCTAATTGCATGATTGGAAATTCAAGAAAATGGTTTGTGATCAAATTAGTGTGTTTATAATTAGATTATGGTTGTGATGAGTAGATTAACATGTTAATGCTATGCTAAAACTAATCTGATTGCTAATTTGCTAATTGTAACATTTAAAATGTCCAAATTAAGTTTTTAGCAAACTAGGTTTTGTAATTTAATTGCAAATGTGAGATTTAAATCTAGTTAGGGTTTTATATCATTTGAACATGGTTTAAGTGTGTAATTTATCATACTAAGGCATATTAAATCAAACCTAGTAACTAGTTTGCAAATCGTATTTTAGAATTTTCCTATTTAAGCTAAATTGCAAACTAGAATTTTGGGATTTATGGAAATGAGTAAGTTTAAAATCTAGTAATGGTTTGGGTGGCTTAGTTAAGATATTTAGTGAGCATTGTAGCCACTAAAATCATTAAAACATTTAGTTTTGTACAAAAATGGAAAAGTTTGCTTACTAGGTTTTCGGAAAAATCGCTTTTAAAGTGAGTTTGAGGTTTTTGTGAATTCTAACCTATTTCATATTATAATTAGTGTTTGTGAATGCGCAAGGGGTGCGTTTGGGTTTTTTTCTCGATGGTTTGACGTTCGTACATCGACATCGAGGGTTGGTTTGACTATTCTTGCATGTGTAGGCGATAGGCTTTGACCTATGCATGATACGCGTGCCGATTTAGTTTTCGTATGCCGTTCCGATTTTGAATTGGGTTTTTATGCGATACGATACGTTGTGATATGTAGGTACCCCATGTGGACTTCGAGACGGCAAGCAAGCGCGTGGCGCCGTCGGCACCGGCGAGCGAGGACCAGGTGAGTAGATTTATATCTACGGGGAGAAGTCGGGTGGATGGCGTATAGCACCCCCGCAGTTCGTGGTGATGTATACGAATACGTATACACACACACATATATATATATATATATATTGACTATAATTTGTTTGATATTATCGATGATATAGATATTTGGTGTTCTTGGATGAATTGGTGTCGCGAAACCCTAGAGTAGTAGTCGCACCACACATGCACACACACACCCATACTTGCATACTTTCTTCTTTCATTTGCGCTTATACGGGATTATATAGTTATGTGTTCACATGGGTATGGGACTATGTGTTCACATACGGATTGAGGATGATAGTACTTGGGATTTATGATGAGTCGATGAGATTTGATTTGAGGCCGTGAGATCGGTGATATAGCAGGGTTCGTATCTTAGATACGACATGACGTTGTAGCGGGTCCTTGACGTAGTGTTTCACACACGTCCATGCGTACGTAGGTGGTATCAATATGGTACTAGACGTAGATCAGTACCCCGATCATGATACTTGATAAAGAGGATATCAGATGAATAGTATGAAGAATGTGATATTGAACCGTACCCAGATTGGGATGCCGTACGACGGATTTACGTACGAGCTATATTGATGATTGATCCGCACTCTTGACTTGGGATGCCTGATTATACATATGGTATCGGATATGATATTATTGAGGCGGGATCACCGACTAGACATATACAGGTATGTATATATATCGACTCAGATGATAGGCGGTTTCCTTACCTGTAGTTCAGCTTGTAAGTTCAGCCGTATAGTCTAGTGTAGTTGTTAGATTAGATTAGACTTCTTACCTATTTCAAAAGCTAACGAATCGTGGGCATTTTTAAAGACAGCTCAAGGGAATCTACGGATATTTCAAAAACGACGTATCTTTTCATAAAAACACCGTAGCCCCTATTTTCAAAACCCCATGATTCGTGTTATTTCAAAAGGCACCATTCGTAGGACTTATATTAGATTATTGCAGATTAGTTATCGTTGTGTCTAGTATTCAGCTCCCGCACATTATTGTTGTTCGCTCTGCCTCGCATATTTATTTTGCTGCATATTCCATTATTGATATCATGTTGTTAGGACACCAGCACCATTACCGATGATGCGAATGTACCACGTACACCTACTTGCCGGCTCACACACATCTTCATCGGTAATTGCCATGTCACGTACACTTTAGAGAATATAATTGCTTGACTTAGATTTTTAGCTAGTAGTGTTGACATGATATTAGTGTACTTCCCCTATATGCCATATTAGACATTGTAGTTATTACCTACCACTTCATGCATACTGTTATTCAGTTGTTCATGCCTAGTTCATTATCATTGACATATGCACTTGTGATGATTTCTTGAGATTTATGATATTTCTGGATTTCGGGGAAAGCCGCAAAATTTACAACTTATGATCTTTTAAAATATAAAATATGCGGTTTTCTAGTGATGTAAAGTGTCGTCCACCATGAGTTTGCTGTGGTTTTGGAAATCCGTGTCGAGGAGTGGAGGAACCGTCACGGGTACATGGTGGGCCCGGTATGGTACCCCGGGGCAAGAGGAATGTGGTGTTGACGTTGAGCCTGGCTGGGGAGCACTACCTACCGGTGATATTACCCGACGCGTCGGATATCCGGAGGATACCGTCGTGGTCTTGAGATGGATGGTAGGGGCCGGTCTGGACTGACGGCGCCCTAGATATTGAGATTGAGACATTGATATTTCGAGACAGTGAGATTTATGTTTTGTGTCGATGCTAGACACTGTTGATACTGATTTCATTATGATACCTCAGTTTAAAAATACGAAGGAAATCTTACTAATTTATGAAAACAGTTTCTTCATTTACATGTATTCTGTTTCATGCATTCATACCTCATTCAGATGATATATTGCTACTTGAGGCACTGACACGGGCACATGAGATTACACTCGGGTTAGATATTTACCCTAGCCTTGTTATAGGCTGCATGTTATATACTTATTTTGAGGATATATTATGATCATTGACCTAGGATTGCGTTATTTATGCGATTTCTGTGCGTAGGTGTTTTTCTATTCACGAGTTGGCAACTCAGCCCCGTTGTGCCCCAGTTTTCTTGCAGGTTTGCCGTACCGGTTTCCTTACGGCTTTGCGGGCATAGTTTCATTCGGGTGATTTGCTAGTAGGTGGGTTTACTTGTATCATACCCCCATTATTTACCTTGTATGATATTATTCAGTTGTATCTAGTAAATTCCATCAACCAAACATGTTTTTTTTTTTTGAGATAGAGACCAGTATTGGTTATTCTTTCGACCTTAGAGTCGCTCGTCATTTTTCTGGTGGTTTTGAGTTTCCTTTTGAGTTTTTGATCCTCGCCGTTGGCGTTGTATATTATATTGCTTGTGTGGTTGTGACCGTCGATTGACGAAGAGCTAGCTCCCGCTTGGGGATGCCTTTTATTGATTTCGTATACTATTCATGTTGTATCCCGTTTGGGAGCCAGTATTTACAAAGGAGACTCTGCCGAAATTTTCAGTAAAATTTTGATGTTTTAAAAACCGCATAATTCGGCTTATGCTATTGAAATTACTTGCTTTAAGTTTTTTTTCCTGCACTCTACTATTTTCTTGGTTTGGATTTCTGGGTTTTCGGTTTACTTAGATTACGTACGCCTCGAGACGTTCGTAGTTTAAGTGCCAGTCATGTTCCGTACTTTCGGGACGTGACAAAGTTGGTGTCAGAGCGTTAGGTTTTACCTTCGGAGCGTAGGATGACCCTTGGTTGATGGAATAGGTGACTAAAGTAGAGTGACGTACCGTTGGTATGTTCCGCGGCATATTTACGACACGCCACTCCACTTATGAAGCCTTAGGATGTACATTTCCTTGTTCAGTATTATATTCCTTCCTGATCCAGCCTCATCAGTACCAGTTATGGTTTTGCTGCCACGATTACGGGCAGGGAGAGGTACAGCTAGAGTTGTGGTCAGCACGAACTCGTCATGAACGAGGACTGACCAAGGCGAGATTCCGGCGACACACGATTGCGGTGATGTGTCTTTTTACTTTGTTTCCGCTCCACGAGCGTTTGGCGGATCGCCTTTATGAGGTTACTCGGACGTGTCGATTTGCACTAGAGGATTGAGCTGCTGATAGAGGTCAGCCAGATTTTGATGACCGTTGATATATTGCCTATTCATGATGATTGAGGCACAGTTCAGCGTGCAGACGAGTGAGCCCGTTATTGCTGCGAACGACGAGATATCGCCCCAGATGTAGGAGCTATTGCAGTACGAGTTGTACTAAGAGATGATTGAAGGTCGCTAGTCACCCGATGATGAATGACTAGGACAGGTGGTTCGTTCGCTACCCCGATGCGAGGTCATCAGATAGATTGTTTCCAGCTAGAGACGACTTCACGCGGAGACGTTGGGAGTCGACAGAGACGATCGAATGTCAGAAACCTACTATTCCAAGTTTAAAGTATTCGGAAAGACATGCAGGCAATTCTATGGTCCCTCTAGAAGAATGAAACCCTAACTCGACTTAATGACCGTATGAAAGCCTTTGAACCTTAGGGTTTGCGGCAGTTCTGCGGCGCCATTAGTGAGGCTTGGGTTTGCCCTTCTACGGCTGGACCACCGATGCTGTGGTATGTACTCGATACTATTAAACTGTGCCCAAGATGTTGAGCTCTTGGGGGATTATGAGGTTTTGACGACTCGATCGGATGACTCGACTTAATTCGGATGCTAGGTGGTGAGATGCATTCTTGGGAGACTCCAGATACGAGGATAGCCGTTGGAGCTCAGTCCATGCAGCCGCGACGAGACGAGTCCAAAGCAGACGACATTAGAGAAAAGTGAAGTAAGAGGTTCGTACCAGATCTAGATGAGATGACGTTCCACTCCGCCGACATCAGAGATGCGATGCGCATGCCGAGGCAGAGTACTGGATATACCTTCCAGAAGGAGTCGTGATGGGTATGCAGCCGTTACAGAGCAAGATGCAGATATAGGAAAGGACAATGACTTCCGGACAGTTGGCAGAAGACGAGACATGGAAGAGACCGTGAGCAGGATTCCTTCCAGGACACTGCTGCAATGATACTTGCACCCAGGATCAGATGTGTCACGTACATTCAGAGAGCCAGAGGCCGACGCCAGTGATATGCTGTCTCACGAGTGGTCGCGATGATTGACCAAGAGATGACCAGAGGAGTGCCAGAACGGAATCGTCCCCGTTAGCACACCTGACAGGGCCGATGAGCCGATGGACCGAAAGATTGGTAATTCACAGTGAAGACCTTGACCTAGGAGTGGTCATGGTTACGCACGCCAGCAGGACAGAGTTCATGATCATCGACGAGACGTCCCACTAGTGACCGCGACAGTTGCCGAGATTCTTAGAGGATGCGCTTGAACAGTACTATTCCGCCATTATTGATTACGATGTTTTGGGTGATTTATTCGTATGATTTGATTTTGATGATTGAGGATTTTTACGACCTTTGCACAGTGTTGCACTTGATATCGTTTTCGTGCTTTAGTTTCACATGTTTGTGATATTACGGTTTTAAATAGTTGAGTTGGTTTTGTGCGTATGCATGCACACGATTTCGTTCCTGCACTCGGTATAGTTTATATATGCTTGCAGTGCAGTGATACGCCTTATGTGCATTTAGATGCACTGGACTTCGATTTCGATTATGATACTCGATATTTGTTTTGTGCACCTTGTGCACCTGATTGATTTTGCGCGCGTTCGGCGCTTGATATTGGATTTCATGATTTCGTGCGCGATGGATGCACCTGATTTGGATTTTCGCGCATGTTGAGCGCATGTCTTGAGATGCGAATTTGGTGCACACCAGATGCACTAAAGTGAGATTTTTCGTGCATGTTAGATGCACCTGATTTTGCTGTCAGGCACACATGTTGCCTACGACAGATGTTTCGTGCACACCTGATGCACTTAGATGTTGTTTCTGTGCGCATGTATGGCACATTCATGGATTTTGATTTCCGTGCGCACCAGACGCACGTAGCATTCATGTGCATATTTTGGGGATTGATTTCGTATAGAGCAGTACGTTTTTATGATATTGCTATGTGTTTTCGTACTGAGCAGGACTAGTCAGAGGACAGTACCTGAATACATTTTGCATGCATTGATAGTTATTGAAGGGATTTCCAAAAGCGAGCTATAGCCTCAGTATTTACCTACGTGTCTGATATGACACGAAATGTTTAAAACAAGGAGACCCTTCTAAATTGTTTCCAAAACGGCGGAACGTACATTTCAAACAAAGGTATATATGTATATAGTTATTTTCTTATGATAGACGTCCACCACTGTGCAGTGTTATACGCGCTGCACAGCGACTTAAAGAGATTTGGCATGTATTTTCTTCAGATACATACATATATAGATTCGATATTTACATGTATAGTTTCGAGTTATATCATATTGGTTTTGCCTTGGATTTGGCATTGATGTCTTCCCCATGACTCCGATGATTGCGGGATGCTTGACGGAGTTGTGATTTGAGTTATATGCTCATTTTTCATGCGCATGCGCTGCGCTACGAATTGTTTTAAGTATTTACAATTTCGGAGCCCCGACGACTTGATGGGTTTTCTTAGATATCTTAACTAAGCCACCCAAACCATTACTAGATTTTAAACTTACTCATTTCCATAAATCCCAAAATTCTAGTTTGCAATTTAGCTTAAATAGGAAAATTCTAAAATACGATTTGCAAACTAGTTACTAGGTTTGATTTAACATGCCTTAGTATGATAAATTACACACTTAAACCATGTTCAAATGATATAAAACCCTAACTAGATTTAAATCGCACATTTGCAATTAAATTACAAAACCTAGTTTGCTAAAAACTTAATTTGGACATTTTAAATGTTACAATTAGCAAATTAGCAATCAGATTAGTTTTAGCATAGCATTAACATGTTAATCTACTCATCACAACCATAATCTAATGATAAACACACTAATTTGATCACAAACCATTTTCTTGAATTTCCAATCATGCAATTAGAACCAATTTAAAACCTAATTAAACACTTAATAACTAAATTAAAGTAATTAACTAACAATTTACCAAAGGGTTAGAATTTATACCCAACAATTTGAAGATCTCACAAGCAAACTTAGCCCTCCAAAATTAGCTTCCTTTCATCAAGATCTATACTAGATAGGCTAAGGAAAAATGGGTAGGGTTTGGATTTGGATTTTAGCTTGATTTTGTGTGTTTTTCTTTGGATTTTTGATGAAGAAATGGTGGAGTTTTGATATAGAATTGAGATGGAAAATTTTGGGAGGGCTGTTGCTGGTCTCGGCCAGGAGAGAATGGGATTGAGGTGTGGAGTGGGGTGGGTGAAGTCAAGGGGAGAAAGAAGACCAAGTCAAACAAAGACCATACTCTTTTATCCATTCACTTTCTTTTCATTTCTTTGTTTTCTTTTCTTTTGAAAACCAAGTGGGGACAAGAGGGGGGGCTGCTGAATTCAGCCATGGGGATGAGTGAATGGGGGTGTGTGGGTGTGGGTACGGGTGTGGGGTGATGAAAAATGATAAATACAATACCCCAAACATCCATTTACGCTAAAAAAAAGCCTTTTTTCTTTAATAATTTCTAAACCGTTTTGGCAAATGATTTCGTTCCAAAAACCACATGATAAATTTTTATTTAATGTTTTATGATGCAAAAAATTTGTTTCAACTCATTCCAATTTGTAATTTTCCCTAATTAAATGTATTAGTGACGGCTTAAAATAATAATAAAATAATATTTTTTTTTCAGAAAATTTGAAATTTCACCAGCGGCTCAATAAACACCAAATAATAGCAATTACATAGCTAGAATATTTATATTTAATTTTTATAATAAGATATTTGTATTTTGACTTTTTACAGAAAACCCCCTTATTTTACCGTTTTTTCGAAATTCCACCGAAACGATTTTCAAAACGTTACAATCTTCCCCCCTTAAAGAAATTCGGTCCCCGAATTTAAATTCAAACTCCCCCAAATACTAAAACATCTAAGAAAACCCATCAAGTCGTCGGGGCTCCGAAATTGTAAATACTTAAAACAATTCGTAGTGCAGCGCATGCGCATGAAAAATGAGCATATAACTCAAATCACAACTCCGTCAAGCATCCCGCAATCATCGGAGTCATGGGGAAGACATCAATGCCAAATCCAAGGCAAAACCAATATGATATAACTCGAAACTATACATGTAAATATCGAATCTATATATGAATGTATCTGAAGAAAATACATGCCAAATCTCTTTAAGTCGCTGTGCAGCGCGTATAACACTGCACGGTGGCGGACGTCTATCATAAGAAAATAACTATATACATATATAGATTCGATATTTACATGTATAGTTTCGAGTTATATCATATTGGTTTTGCCTTGGATTTGGCATTGATGTCTTCCCCATGACTCCGATGATTGCGGGATGCTTGACGGAGTTGTGATTTGAGTTATATGCTCATTTTTCATGCGCATGCGCTGCGCTACGAATTGTTTTAAGTATTTACAATTTCGGAGCCCCGACGACTTGATGGGTTTTCTTAGATGTTTTAGTATTTGGGGGAGTTTGAATTTAAATTCGGGGACCGAATTTCTTTAAGGGGGGAAGATTGTAACGTTTTGAAAATCGTTTCGGTGGAATTTCGAAAAAACGGTAAAATAAGGGGGTTTTCTGTAAAAAGTCAAAATACAAATATCTTATTATAAAAATTAAATATACATATTCTAGCTATGTAATTGCTATTATTTGGTGTTTATTGAGCCGCTGGTGAAATTTCAAATTTTCTGAAAAAAAAAATATTATTTTATTATTATTTTAAGCCGTCACTAATACATTTAATTAGGGAAAATTACAAATTGGAATGAGTTGAAACAAATTTTTTGCATCATAAAACATTAAATAAAAATTTATCATGTGGTTTTTGGAACGAAATCATTTGCCAAAACGGTTTAGAAATTATTAAAGAAAAAAGGCTTTTTTTTAGCGTAAATGGATGTTTGGGGTATTGTATTTATCATGTTTCATCACCCCACACCCGTACCCACACCCACACACCCCCATTCACTCATCCCCATGGGTGAATTCAGCAGCCCCCCCTCTTGTCCCCACTTGGTTTTCAAAAGAAAAGAAAACAAAGAAATGAAAAGAAAGTGAATGGATAAAAGAGTATGGTCTTTGTTTGACTTGGTCTTCTTTCTCCCCTTGACTTCACCCACCCCACTCCACACCTCAATCCCATTCTCTCCTGGCCGAGACCAGCAACTGCCCTCCCAAAATTTTCCATCTCAATTCAATATCAAAACTCCACCATTTCTTCATCAAAAATCCAAAGAAAAACACACAAAATCAAGCTAAAATCCAAATCCAAACCCTACCCATTTTCCTTAGCCTATCTAGTATAGATCTTGATGAAAGGAAGCTAATTTTGGAGGGCTAAGTTTGCTTGTGAGATCTTCAAATTGTTGGGTATAAATTCTAACCCTTTGGTAAATTGTTAGTTAATTACTTTAATTTAGTTATTAAGTGTTTAATTAGGTTTTAAATTGGTTCTAATTGCATGATTGGAAATTCAAGAAAACGGTTTGTGATCAAATTAGTGTGTTTATCATTAGATTATGGTTGTGATGAGTAGATTAACATGTTAATGCTATGCTAAAACTAATCTGATTGCTAATTTGCTAATTGTAACATTTAAAATGTCCAAATTAAGTTTTTAGCAAACTAGGTTTTGTAATTTAATTGCAAATGTGAGATTTAAATCTAGTTAGGGTTTTGTATCATTTGAACATGGTTTAAGTGTGTAATTTATCATACTAAGGCATGTTAAATCAAACCTAGTAACTAGTTTGCAAATCGTATTTTAGAATTTTCCTATTTAAGCTAAATTGCAAACTAGAATTTTGGGATTTATGGAAATGAGTAAGTTTAAAATCTAGTAATGGTTTGGGTGGCTTAGTTAAGATATTTAGTGAGCATTGTAGCCACTAAAATCATTAAAAAATTTAGTTTTGTACAAAAATGGAAAAGTTTGCTTACTAGGTTTTCGGAAAAATCGCTTTTAAAGTGAGTTTGAGGTTTTTGTGAATTCTAACCTATTTCATATTATAATTAGTGTTTGTGAATGCGCAAGGGGTGCGTTTGGGTTTTTTTCTCGATGGTTTGACGTTCGTACATCGACATCGAGGGTTGGTTTGACTATTCTTGCATGTGTAGGCGATAGGCTTTGACCTATGCATGATACGCGTGCCGATTTAGTTTTCGTATGCCGTTTCGATTTTGAATTGGGTTTTTATGCGATACGATACGTTGTGATATGTAGGTACCCCATGTGGACTTCGAGACGGCAAGCAAGCGCGTGGCGCCGTCGGCACCGGCGAGCGAGGACCAGGTGAGTAGATTTATATCTACGGGGAGAAGTCGGGTGGATGGCGTATAGCACCCCCGCAGTTCGTGGTGATGTATACGAATACGTATACACACACACATATATATATATATATTGACTATAATTTGTTTGATATTATCGATGATATAGATATTTGGTGTTCTTGGATGAATTGGTGTCGCGAAACCCTAGAGTAGTAGTCGCACCACACATGCACACACACACCCATACTTGCATACCTTCTTCTTTCATTTGCGCTTATACGGGATTATATAGTTATGTGTTCACATGGGTATGGGACTATGTGTTCACATACGGATTGAGGATGATAGTACTTGGGATTTATGATGAGTCGATGAGATTTGATTTGAGGCCGTGAGATCGGTGATATAGCAGGGTTCGTATCTTAGATACGACATGACGTTGTAGCGGGTCCTTGACGTAGTGTTTCACACACGTCCATGCGTACGTAGGTGGTATCAATATGGTACTAGACGTAGATCAGTACCCCGATCATGATACTTGATAAAGAGGATATCAGATGAATAGTATGAAGAATGTGATATTGACCCGTACCCAGATTGGGATGCCGTACGACGGATTTACGTACGAGCTATATTGATGATTGATCCGCACTCTTGACTTGGGATGCCTGATTATAGATATGGTATCGGATATGATATTATTGAGGCGGGATCACCGACTAGACATATACAGGTATGTATATATATCGACTCAGATGATAGGCGGTTTCCTTACCTGTAGTTCAGCTTGTTAGTTCAGCCGTATAGTCTAGTGTAGTTGTTAGATTAGATTAGACTTCTTACCTATTTCAAAAGATAACGAATCGTGGGCATTTTTAAAGACAGCTCAAGGGAATCTACGGATATTTCAAAAACGACGTATCTTTTCATAAAAACACCGTAGCCCCTATTTTCAAAACCCCATGATTCGTGTTATTTCAAAAGGCACCATTCGTAGGACTTATATTAGATTATTGCAGATTAGTTATCGTTGTGTCTAGTATTCAGCTCCCGCACATTATTGTTGTTCGCTCTGCCTCGCATATTTATTTTGCTGCATATTTCATTATTGATATCATGTTGTTAGGACACCAGCACCATTACCGATGATGCGTATGTACCACGTACACCTACTTGCCGGCTCACACACATCTTCATCGGTAATTGCCATGTCACGTACACTTTAGAGAATATAATTGCTTGACTTAGATTTTTAGCTAGTAGTGTTGACATGATATTAGTGTACTTCCCCTATATGCCATATTAGACATTGTAGTTATTACCTACCACTTCATGCATACTGTTATTCAGTTGTTCATGCCTAGTTCATTATCATTGACATATGCACTTGTGATGATTTCTTGAGATTTATGATATTTCTGGATTTCGGGGAAAGCCGCAAAATTTACAACTTATGATCTTTTAAAATATAAAATGTGCGGTTTTCTAGTGATGTAAAGTGTCGTCCACCATGAGTTTGCTGTGGTTTTGGAAATCCGTGTCGAGGAGTGGAGGAACCGTCACGGGTACATGGTGGGCCCGGTATGGTACCCCGGGGCAAGAGGAATGTGGTGTTGACGTTGAGCCTGGCTGGGGAGCACTACCTACCGGTGATATTACCCGACGCGTCGGATATCCGGAGGATACCGTCGTGGTCTTGAGATGGATGGTAGGGCCCGGTCTGGACTGACGGCGCCCTAGATATTGAGATTGAGATATTGATATTTCGAGACAGTGAGATTTATGTTTTGTGTCGATGCTAGACACTGTTGATACTGATTTCATTATGATACCTCAGTTTAAAAATACGAAGGAAATCTTACTAATTTATGAAAACAGTTTCTTCATTTATATGTATTCTGTTTCATGCATTCATACCTCATTCAGATGATATATTGCTACTTGAGGCACTGACACGGGCACATGAAATTACACTCGGGTTAGATATTTACCCTAGCCTTGTTATAGGCTGCATGTTATATACTTATTTTGAGGATATATTATGATCATTGGCCTAGGATTGCGTTATTTATGCGATTTCTGTGCGTAGATGTTTTTCTATTCACGAGTTGGCAACTCACCCCCGTTGTGCCCCAGTTTTCTTGCAGGTTTGCCGTACCGGTTTCCTTACGGCTTTGCGGGCATAGTTTCATTCGGGTGATTTGCTAGTAGGTGGGTTTACTTGTATCATACCCCCATTATTTACCTTGTATGATATTATTCAGTTGTATCTAGTAAATTCCATCAACCAAACATGTTTTTTTTTTTTTGAGATAGAGACCAGTGTTGGTTATTCTTTCGACCTTAGAGTCGCTCGTCATTTTTCTGGTGGTTTTGAGTTTCCTTTTGAGTTTTTGATCCTCGCCATTGGCGTTGTATATTATATTGCTTGTGTGGTTGTGACCGTCAATTGACGAAGAGCTAGCTCCCGCTTGGGGATGCCTTTTATTGATTTCGTATACTATTCATGTTGTATCCCGTTTGGGAGCCAGTATTTACAAAGGAGACTCTGCCGAAATTTTCAGTAAAATTTTGATGTTTTAAAAACCGCATAATTCGGCTTATGCTATTGAAATTACTTGCTTTAAGTTGTTTTTCCTGCACTCTACTATTTTCTTGGTTTGGATTTCTGGGTTTTCGGTTTACTTAGATTACGTACGCCTCGAGACGTTCGTAGTTTAAGTGCCGGTCATGTTCCGTACTTTCGGGACGTGACACCATTGTTATCACAATATAGAGGTATTGGATGCTCAATGGAAGGAAGCACACAAAGTTCAATGATGAACTTCTTCATTCAGACAACATCTTTGGCAGCATCGTTGGCAGCGATGTATTCAGCCTCCATCGTCGAGTCTGCCATGGTTTCCTGTTTGGAACTCTTCCAACAAACCGCCCCTCCATTTAGGGTATAGACAAATCCCGAGTGCGACTTAGAGTCGTCCTTGTCACTTTGGAAGCTCGAATCGGTAAAGGACTTCACCTAGAGTTCTCCGTTACCAGACACTAAGAACATCTCTTTAGTCCTTCTTAAGTACTTGAGAATGTACTTCACAGTTGTCCAGTGATTCTCTCCAGGATCTGCTTGATACCTACTCACTACACATAGTGAGTATGCTACTTCGAGTCTGGTACATAGCATCGCGTACATGATAGAGCTTACTCCAGAAGCATAGGGTATCCCTTGCATGCGAGCTCTCTCCAAATCAGTCTTAGGAGACATCTTTTTGGAGAGAGTAAGTCCAGAGATCGTTGGTAAATTCCCATGCTTGGATTCTTCCATACTAAACCTCTTTAGTATGGTGTTAATGTACCTGGATAGGGACAATCCCAGTATCCGTCTAGATCAATCTCTATAGATCTTAATCCCCAAAATGCAGGAGGCATCACCTGGATCTTTCATTGAGAATCTATGTGATAAGAAGAGCTTGACCGAGTTCAGCATAGGAACATCATTTCCTATCAAGAGTATGTCATCCACGTACAATACGAGGAAGAAAACCATACTATCTGCCACCTTCTTGTATATAGAAGGTTCATCTATGTTTTTAATGAAGTCAAACTCTTTGACTACCACATCAAAACATATGTTCCGACTCCGCGATGCCTGCTTCAACCCATAGATGGATTTAAGCAGCTTGCACACCTTTCCGCTGCTCCCACTGTCTATGAAGTCCTCTGGCTGAGTCATGTATATTCACTCTTCCAAATCACCATTTAGAAAGGCGGTCTTAACATCCATTTGCCAGATTTCGTAGTCATGGTATGCAGCAATGGCAAGTAAGATCCAGATGGACTTAAGCATAGCCACTGGAGAAAAGGTTTCGTCATAATCAACACCTGGTCGTTGACAAAAGCCTTTTGCAACCAGTCTAGCTTTGAAAGTCTCAACTTTTCCATCTACACCAAGTTTCTTCTTAAAGATCCATTTGCTCCCAATGGGTTTTACCCCTTCAGGAGCAACTTCCAAAGTCCATACATTGTTGGTGTACATGGATTCCATCTCAGATCGCATTGCATCCAGCCATTTCACAGAGTCACCACTCGTGATGGCCTGCTCGAAGCTAGTTGGGTCATCATCTTCCATAAGGCAATCCTCGCTCCCACCATCGATGAGAAAACCATAGTATCTCTCAGGTGGATGAGGAACCCTACTAGATCGGCGGAGAGGCGGGGGTTTGTCGGGAACTACTGAATTCTCTAGTTCCATTAAATCTTCAGTTGCAGTTTGTGCTGCTGGAACTTCTTCCAGCTCTACATCTTCGCCACTAATTTCTTTTGCAAGAAATTCCTTTTCCAAAAAGGTGGCATATTGAGAAACAAACTCCTTTTGTTCCTCAGTGTTGTAGAAAATATATCCTTGTGAATTCTTAGGATATCCCACAAACTTGCAAAGAACTGATCGTGCCTCGAATTTGTCCGGATTTTGTCTTTTGACATAGGCCGGACAACCCCATATCTTAACTCTTTTAAAATATGGTCTCTTCCCACTCCATATCTCATGTGGTGTGGTAGGTATAGAATTAGATGGAACTTGATTCAATATGTTTGCTGCTGTCTCCAGCGCATAACCCTAAATGGAAATAGGCAACTCATTGGAGCTCATCATAGAGTGCACCTTATCTAAAACGGTGCGATTCCTCCGCTCTAATACACCATTATGCTGTGGTGTATAAGGAGGAGTTAGCTGAGAGAGAATCCCATTCTCTTTTAAATAGTCCAGAAACTCATTGCTCAAGTATTCTCCTCCTCGATCAGACTGAAGGATTTTAATACTTTTACCCGTTTGGTTCTCGACTTCGTGTTAATATTCCCTGAATTTCTCAAAAGCTTCATACTTGTGTTTCAACAGGAACACATATCCGTATCTTGAGAGATCGTTAGTGAATGTAATGAAGTACGAAGAACCATTCCTGGCATGTGTAGACATGGGACCGCATACATCACTATGTATCAGTCCCAAGAGTTCCGTAACTCTTTCTCCGTGTCCACTAAACAGTGTTTTGGTAATTTTGCCTTTGAGACATGACTGGCAAGTTTCATAAGATGAAAATTCGAACGGATTTAAATATCCATATTTATGTAACTTAGCTGGTCGTGTCGTATTGATATGACCTAGTCTACAGTACCACAAGAAGAATTCGTTCATTTCTGAACTCTTCCTCTTATTTATGTTCTGTATATTAAGAACTGTGTTTTGATTTAGAACATATATTCCATTATGTAACGAGCCTGATCCAATCAACTTTTGATTTAGGAAGATATTCATAACATTATCCAGTATTACAAAATTATATCCTTCTTTACTTAATAAAGAAACTGATATAATGTTGTATATCATGTTCGGTATATAATAGCATTTATTCAAAATCAATGTATTACCACTTGGTAATACAAGGTAATATTCGCCAACTGCTCTGGCTGCAACATTTACACCATTACTTACTCTTACGGAATGATCACCCATTCCCAGTTCTCTACCTCTCTTTAGCCCATGCAATATATTGCATACGTGGGATCCTGATCCGGTATTTAATCCCAGGACGTAGAGTGAACTGAGAAACAGTTCTCGGTAACTAACACATCCGAAGAAGATGCTTCAACATGTTTATTCTTCGTTTGGGAGGCGTGTTAATTCTAGTATTCTCCTATTTCCTGTTCAGTCTTATAACAATTATAAGAAAGAACGGAACCAACGTTCCCCTGCTCAGTATAACAAGCGGGTTCGGTCAATACATCCATATTATTATCTTGATTAAGGTCTTACATGGTCGCTATCTGGAGAGAGAGAGAGAAGAAAACACTTTAGTGTGCGCTCTTGCAAGATTAGATTGGTTATTATCTTATCTAATCAGGATGCCTCACACTGCTTTTTATCAAATCTTCCTTAAAACCCTAAAAGGTAAGACTAGCCGGGATTAATTACACTTTACAAGTTCGTCAATCTTTCATCCAGGTCAGTGTTGGTACTTTAAGGGAGGTTCCCCGTGCTTTCGCACGGACCTAATTAAAATAAACCTCGTTTTCTCAGAGGCATAACCCCGTTAACACCTTTCTAGACATCTACTTGATCGGCTGATCGTTATGTGTAAAACTCTCTCAGGAGTAACTCTTAGTCGCAGTGGGTATCAGGATCCAACTATCTCATAGGAGGTATGCAATCTCATTGCAAATTTCAACACTTGAAATTCCCGATAATACTTTTGCCCCTAGCAACTTATGATCTTAACATAGTTAACAAATCATAATTGCCAGCCATGTTCAACCCGTCATTTCCCGATTAATTTAAACCCACCTGCACGACCTTCAACATAGTCAACAAACTCGTATAACTAGCCTAATCCAATCACATCTCATGTTTTAGCAGATAAGCACTAATTAGCTACCGCATACTACGCCTTAACATAGTCAACAAACGTAGCACGAATACTAAGTAGTACTTATCTGAAATGATGGAGGGCTACGCAGGTTTTTCAGAAAACCATAAGCGTAATGAAGTTGATATCATTTGTAGGAAACAGTGATTTTGAAAAAGAATGTTTTTGAGGCTTTTCTAGTTTCGCTAAAGAGGTCACTCCCGGTGAAGGGATCTCGGCTCTTTCCTCACCGAATAAGGTGCATGATATTTCATAAATACCGCTGTGCAAAGCAAGAACTATAGAAGCAATAAAAAACTAAACCGTGAGTTTGTAACATCTGCCAGGTTTGCTAAAGAGGTCACTCCCGGTGAAGGGATCTCGACTCTTTCCTTATCGAATAAAGTGCAGGGTATATCACATATACCACTATGCAACGCAAAATCTGTAGCTACCCTTTTTGAAAATTTAATTCTACAATATCTTTTAGGTTTCTTTTCTTTTATTAATCTCATTAATAAATCTCATCATTTATGCTTCCTTAAGCTTCATAGAAGAAACGAAAACTGTAATATTTATATATCATATATATAGTATATGCATTCCTCTCAGGCAGTAATATGATCTCATCACAGAACATTACAGCAGAAGTCAACATATGAAATATTAGATATACTAGGACGTCCGTGTTTTATTTTGAGCCTGTATATAACACGGATTCCATAGTCGCGATAAATTGCCAAACCCACATCCCTAGACCCCTACGAGAGCGGCAGGTAACCCTGCCAATTCTATGGTTAGGGGACCCGGTCTCGACTCCTCGAGATGGCTTCCCACTGGACCCTAGAACCCGGTTACTTGTGCTCTCCGCCTAGGGTCTATCCTAATGCGAAAAAATAAATAATATACAATAGTGACATCAACCTCAACCTGGAAGTGCCCTAATAAAAGAATATTACATACAAATGAATTTTACATGAATGAAAAAGAAAACTCTCATCTCACATAAAACCCCGGGCTATTCAAAACAATATGATCCAATATAACATATCACAGCAACACATAACAACACATGTCATCAACGTAAGTAAATATGCCTATCACAATTGTCGTCGATCTATAGCGACGAAACGGTAATATACCACATATTACACTTATGGTCATAGAAAAGAAAATGTAAAACTACAATGTTTGGAATCCATAATTTCTTTAGATATCGTAAACCCGAAATATCATATATTACGTATTTCATGCCTAACTAAATGAATTCCACATATTGTATCACAACACAGATATCTAGGCAAAGTTACACAATTCGATCGATTCAACGTATTCACAAAATACCCCAGTGAGCTCAATACTTGAACAGAAAATAAAAATTCCCCGAAGCATGCCCTATCACCTATGGACCGTCGCTGAAGGGCCCGTCCCAAGCCTCCACAGTGGCGCCGCGGAACCGCCGCCAAAACCAGATTTTGGCCGCTGTTGCGCAGTCACTGTAGCGAGTTAGGGACTCGTTCTTCAGGTGGGTCCATAAAATTCCCTGCATGATTTTCTGAGTATTTTAATATGAAAAATTTTAACTTTTTGAAAAATTTCCGGAAAAGGGGTCGTTTCGGGGTTCGATCGGACTTCTAACTTCGTCTAGACAACTCCTAATGCTCTAGCTTGGCCCTGATACCACTGTAGGGTTAGCTTAGCACCTTAGCAGGGTTTTGGCAAGCATCAAACATGCTATATTAAAATTTTTGAGGTGCTAAACAAACCAACCAAGTAATCGAACTAGAGAATTAAGGTTAATTTTGCATGTAAACAACTTTACATCAACGAGAGAGGGATTACAACCTTTGTAGTCCATTCTTTCGCTTCATAAGCTCCAAGTAGTAGTCCCTTCGTCGCGATCCATGAACTCCCGGATTCTAGAGAGGCACCACAAGTCGAATGATCCATGCTTGCTTGAAGACTTCGAAATCCAAGATGATCTACTTCGAGGAAACACGAACTCAAGCTATGACTTCACTAATTATGAATTAATGAAACTAACACACTAATCTATATGGTTAGTATAGAAGAGGATGATGATGTAGGAATTTTGCTCACTTTATTATTTAATTTCTCACTATTTTCTTCTTGATCTCAAAAGCTAGAAAGCAAAATAAGAATGAGGAAGAAGAAGAAGAATGAATGAGATTGAGGTTAGAAAATGCAACCATGGGTCAAGTATATCATCGTTAACCATTGTAGAGAGTTAACCATGGCTATGTGTCATGGTTGAGTTAGAAATTTCTAGGTCAAAACAAAAAGGGTGGACTTGGTCAATGGTAATCTACAAGCTTCCTGAAGCTTCATCCATGACTCATTTCCACAATTTGTATTACTTAGATATTTAAACCCAAACATTACATATAGCATGGTATAATTCTCATACATACATGTTGCATGTATAACCTAGCATGCTACAATATTATATATCATATATATAATATTTATGTAACAAAAGAAAACAACACAATAAACATATATCACATATATGTTAAATGTATCACAAGTGAGAATAATAAATATATAAGTGAGCATATAATATATGCATATATATATATTATATTTAATCGAATCAACACTTGATCCGATAACCCGGCTATATCATATATAACCGGCCGATATCACATATCGTGAGAATCTAATACTGTATCACATATACGTATCAATCTCGATCTCACACATATCACATATGTTCTCCTACTCCATTTCGCCTGAGCCAGGAAACCTCTGTGTAGGACTCTAAAGACTCGTCAATACGCCCGCAGTAGGTGATGATCATATCAAACACCTACAAGCTGCAAGCGGTCAGCTAAACGTAACAGCCACCGCGGTATTGAGTGACTAGAAGATCAACAACCAAGCCTGTACATACTCCTGCGAATCCAGTCAGTAACACCACCGTACAGTTCGGTCTCTTTGTCTGATATGTTGCATATCTAGTCTAGGGGTGGTAAACGTCAGACCCCAGTAACCGATAAGTCGTGTCGATATGAGGCTCATAACTGGTCGAGAAACTACTGATAACTCTTACCAGTAAACATCCATATTAGCCATGGCCAGGGACTTCCAGTTATAGCCAATCGAACACAGCGGAATATCAACTCCTAATACCGGGAGAGACAAAACCCCTCCTATCGCTCATTGCCTCCATGTGATTCGGGACTGTACCCAAAAGCCACCGTTTTGCATACCCTCTTGGACGTTGTAAGGTGGAAATCAAAGCACAGTGGGAATCACACAAGACTCTATGACGATCTCGGGTCTACAGACTAACCTGTACCAGTGCCACCGGAGAACTGCTACCTGGCGATAGGTATAATACCATCTAGGAGTTCTCAGCGAGTCCGTTCAGTGTACCTAGTCTCCACTGAGCACCCGTATACCTTCTTTGATGTCACACACCAATGGATGTGGGATTATCCATCGTCCATCATATGGATCAAGATGCGTATACGCTAGTCTACTCTGGAGTATCGATGCCCTATCTCGATACACCCTCGACTAGGAATAGTTATAGGATGTACTCGTGGACTACCATGGCCTCACTAGTATGATCTCATCATAGTCCTAGTGGTCGAGTATAAATCCTAAGGGCTTTATCAACATGTGAGAGCAAGAGAGTAAACTAATACAAGTCGACATGTTTAGACAAAGTGAAACCAGATAGCATACTATCATTTCGAGCAAGAAAGTCATCTCTATATATATCCAAGCATCCATTATAATATACATCATATGTACAACAATGGCCTCTAGGGCATATCAGGTTCCATGATTTTGATGTGTCGCGAGGGACACACGTTGATTTATATCCTCATACTTCCATGCATATGCTTTTATGATATTTACATGCATGATGTTGTTGTGTCATTGGTTGACACGTGGATGGGATCCACTTACATACAGACATTGATTATTTGTTTGGATGATATCCACATGCTGATAGGCATTTATTTATAGTGTTGGCACATATAAAGATACGGTCACCCAAGATATCATAGTTTTACCTTCATGATATAGTTGACCTAGGAGTCGTTGTTTATTCGACTTCTACATGTTGATGTTTTCTACTCACGAGTTGGCAACTCACCCCCGTTGTGCCATACTTTTTGCAGGTTGACCGCATGGATCAGTAGCGGTATTGCTGGCACACAATTGCATTCGGGTGATTGCTTTGGTAGGTGGTACATATTGGATCGTACCTCTCTTGTATTCATTATTCATATTGTATCTTGTCAACTCTATCAATCAATACCAGTATTGTATTTTAAGTAAGACTTGTAGTAGGAGATTTGAGCGATAGGTTTTATATTCGTTTTTTGGGTTGATGTCTTGCCTTATTCATTATTTTCTGTGTTGATCTTCGCCGATTGGGCATCATATACTTGTTTTATCACTTGCGTGGTTGTGATCCACCGTTTGGCGAAAAGCTAGCTCCCGCTTGGGGATGCCTTTATTATGATTATGTATTTGTGGCTTTAGATCAAAAAAATACAAAGGAGGTGCTGCCCAAATTTTTAAAAAGACGAAACATGTTTTCGAACTAGAAATTTTCACTTGCATTTTTATGTCCCTTTTCTATGCATTAAGAAAATTTGAATTCCTTATACCTTTATTTCAAAACTTCACCTTTTTTATTTTCATAAAAAGGTTTAGATTTCTGGGTTTCAGCTTACTTGAATTACGTTACGCCTTTAGACGTTGCATGATTTAAGTGCTGGTCACAAGCTAATATTTTGGGTCGTGACAGATACACCCTCGACTAGGAACTATTATAGGATGTACTTTGTGGACTACCCTGGCCCCACTAGTATGATCTCCATCATAGTCCTAATAGTCAAGTACACATCGTAAGGGCTTTATCAACATGTGAGAGCAAGACAGTATCACAATACAAGTCTAAATGTTAAGATAAAGTGCAACCAGATAGCATACTATCATGTCGAGCAAGAAAGTCCTCTCTATATATATCCAAGCATCCACTATAATATACATCACATGTACAATAATGGCCTCTAGGGCATACATATAACTAACAATCTCCAACTTGCGCTAAAGCCAGTTGTTGTAGTATCTCATACCCAACATCCCGAAGAGTCTCCCAAATTGTATCTGGGGTATGCCCTTTTGTGAGTGGATCCGCTGTGTTGTCCTTCATGTCAACACTCCTGACCTTGATCTCCCGGCGATCAACTATATCCCGGATCAGGTGATACCATCTCAGAATTTGCCTGGATCACTGATGGGCCCTGGTTTCCTTGGCCAAGGTCACTGCTCCATTGTTATCGCAATACAAAGGTATTGGATGCTCAATGGACGGAACCACACCAAGTTCAGTTATGAACATCTTCATTCAAACATGCTCTTTGGCAGCATTGTTGGCAGCGATGTATTCAGCCTCATCGTCGAGTCTGCTACGGTTTCTTGTTTGGAACTCTTCCAACAAATCGCCCCTCCATTGAAGGTAAAGACCAATCCCGAGACCGACTTAGAGTCACCCTTATCACTCTGGAAGCTCGAATCGGTAAAGGACTCCACTTGGAGTTCACCGTTACCATAGACCAAGAACATCACTTTAGTCCTTCTTAAGTGCTTGAGAATGTTCTTCACAGCTGTCCAGTGACTCTCTTCTCGATATCCTTGATACCTACTCACTACACTTAGTGAGTATGCTACATCGGGTCTGGTACATAACATAGTGTACATGATAGAGCCTACTGCCGAAGCATAGGGTATCCCTTGCATGCGAGCTCTCTTTAAATCAGTCTTGTGAGACATCTCTTTGGAGAGAGTGAGTCCTGTGATCGTGGGTAAAATCCCACGCTTGGAATTTTTCCATACTAAACCATTTAGTATGGTGTCTATGTACCTGCATTGGGACAATCCAAGTATCCGTTTAGATCTATCTCTATAGATCTTAATCTCCAAGATATACGAGGCATCACCTAGATCTTTCATTGGGAATCTTTATGATAAGAAGAGCTTGACCGAGTGCAGCATAAGAACAACATTTCCTATCAAGAGTATGTCATCCACGTATAATACGAGGAAGACAACCTTACTTTCTGCCACCTTCTTGTATATACAAGGTTCATCTATGTTTTTGATGAAGTCAAACTCTTTGACTACCACATCAAAATAGATGTTCCAACTCCGCGATGCCTTTTTTAACCTGTAGATAGATTTATGCAGCTTGCACACATTTACGCTGCTCGCACTGCCTACGAAGCCCTCTGACTGAGTTATGTACACGCTCTCTTCTAAATCGCCATTTAGAAAGACGGTCTTAAGATCCATTTGCCAGATTTCATAGTCATGGTATGCAACGATGGCAATTAGTATCTGAATGGACTTAAGCATAGCTACTGGAGAAAAAGTTTCATCATAATTCACACCTGGTCGTTGACGAAAACCTTTTGCAACAAGTCGAGCTTTGAAAGTCTACACTTTTCCATCTACACCAAATTTTTTCTTGAAGATCCACTTGCTCCCGATGGGTTTTACACCTTCAGGAGCATCTTCCAAAGTCCATACTTTGTTGGTGTACATGGATTCCATCTCAAATCGCATTGCATCCAGCCATTTCACAGAATCCCCACTCGTGATGGCCTACTCGAAGCTAGTTGGGTCATCCTCTTCCATGATGCAATCCTCGCTTCCACCATTAATGAGAAAACCAGAGTATCTCTTAGGTGGATGAGGAACCCTACTAGATCGACGGAGAGGCTGGGGTTCGTTGGGGACTATCGAATCCTCTGGTCACACTAAATCTTCAGTTGTAGTTTGTGCTGCTGAAACTTCTTCCAGCTCTACCTCTTTGCCACTAATTTCTTTTGCAAGAAATTCCTTTTCTAAAAAGGTGGCATGTTGAGCAACAAACACCTTTTGTTGTTCACTGTGGTAGAATAGATATCCATTTGAATATTTAGGATATCCAACAAACTTACAAAGAACTGATCGTGCCTCGAGTTTGTTCGGATTTTGCCTTTTGACATAGGCCGGACAACCCCATATCTTAACTCGTTTAAGACATGGTCTCTTTTTACTCCATATCTCATATGGTGTGGTAGGTACAGATTTAGATGGAACTTTATTCAATAGGTATGCTGCTGCTTCAAGCGCATAACCACAAAAAGAAATAGGCAACTTAGCGGTGCTCATCATAGAGCGCCTTATATCTAATAGGGTGTGATTCCTCTGTTCCGATACACCGTTGTGCTTTGGTGTATACAGAGGAGTAAGATGAGAAAGAATTCAATTATCTTTTAGATAGTTCAGGAACTCATTACTTAAGTATTCTCATCCCCGATCAGATCATAGGATTTTAATACTATACCCGTTGGGTTCTCAACTTCGTGCTTATATTCTTTGAATTTCTCAAAAGCTTCAGACTTGTGTTTTAACAGGAACACAAGTCCATATCTTGAGAGATCGTCAGTGAATGTAATGAAGTATGAGGAAACATTCCTGGCATGTGTAGACATGGGACCGCATACAACACTATGTATCAGTCTCAAGAGTTCCGTAACTCTTACTCTGTGTCCAGTAAACAGAGTTTTGGTCAACTTTCTTCTGAGACATGACTGGCAAGTTTCATAAGATGATAAATCGAACGGATTTAAATATCCATCCTTATATAACTTAGCTAGTCGTGTCTCATTGATATGACCTAGTCTACAATGCCACAAGAAAGATTCGTTCATTTCCGAACTCTTCCTCTTGTGTGTATTTTGTAGATTAAGAACCGTGGTTTTATTTAGAACGTATATGCCATTTTTTAATGAGCCTGATCCAATCAACTTTTGATTCAGGATGATGTTCATAACATTATCCTGTACTATAAAATTATATCCTTCTTTACTTAAAAAAGAAACTGATATAAGATTTCATATCAGGGTCAGTATGTAATAGCATTCATTCAGAATCAATGTATAACCATTTGGTAATACAAGGTGATATTCGCCAACTGCTTTGGCTGCAACATTTGCACCATTCCCTACTAGTACGGAATGATCACCTATTCCCAGTTCTCTACCTTTTCTTAGCCCATGTAACATATTACATATGTGGAATCCTGATCTAGTATCTAATACCGAGGACGTAGAGTGTATTGAGAAACAGTTCTTGTAGGGTTTTCTAGGTCAGCAGCAAGGTTTTGGGAGGCATCGTCCATGACATTTTCAAAAATTTGCCGTCCTAGCTAACCCTAACCCAAGAATCTTTACTATAAAATCCGACAATACGATATATAAATATCTTTACATCTAAGTGAATGAGGAATACATCCTTTGTAGACCGGTCCTTCACTTATAATGCTCCGTGTAGTAGTCCCTTCGCTGCATATAGTGAACACCCGAACTCTATAAAGGGTTCACCTGAAGAAAAGAACAAGCTTGCTCGAAGTCTTCGAGCCCGAAGATGATCTATGTCCTTGAGACACTAACCCAAGCTACCTCTTCACTAATGGTAGATTAGTGAAGCAAACACCCTAAACTAAATGGGTAATATAGTAGAGGATGATAATGTAGGAAATGGGCTCACTTTAGATTTAATTTTCTCACTAATTTTCTTCACCTCCATTGAAGCTAGAAAGCTTGAAGAAGGAGACGAAGAAAGCAATAATGGAATGAAGCAAGTGCAGAATAATAACCATGAGTCAGTTAGTATCATATATTAATCCTTGTAGAGATTAAACCATGGCTAATGTAATGGTTGGGTTAATAAATATCTTAAGTATGACAAAATGAGTGGACTTGGTCAATGGTTCCAGAAGTTTCTCCATGCTTCAACCATTAAACCAATTTCCACTAATTTTGATTAACTTTAAATAAATAAAACCCTTCATTACATCTAGCATGGTGTTAGTCTCATACACCCATGTCTCATGTGGCATTAAGCATGATACAATAGAATGTACACTAATATATATCACATTTATACTAATGCACAAAAGTGTGAAAAGAAATCATAAGTGAGCTAATATTAGTTAATTTAACTTAATATATCAAATATATAATTATAAATTAAATTATTAAATCAACACTTGATTTAATAATCCGGCTATATCACATATAACCGACTAATATCATGTGTATCAACTTATCGAATCAACACTTGATTCGATAACCCGGCTATATCATATATAACCGACCGATAACACAAATCGCGAGAATAGAATACGGTATCACATATCATATTAATCTCAGTCCCGCACATATTACATATGTGCTCCTACTTCGTTTCGCTTGAGCCAGGAAACCTCTGTGTAGGACTCTAAAGACTCGTCATTACGCCGGCAGTAGATGATGATCATATCAAACACCCACAAGCTGCAAGCGGTCTGCTAAACGTAACGGCCACCTGGGTATTGAGCGATCAGAAGATCAACAAAAAAGCCTGCTCATACTCATGTGAATCCAATCAGTAACACTACCGTACAGTCCGGTCTCTTCGTCTGATATGTCGCATATCTCGTCTTGGGGTGGTAAACGTCATATTCCAATAACTCGATAAGTCGTGCCGATATGAGGCTCACAAAGGGTCGAGAAACTACTGATAACGCTTACCAGTAAATCTCAGAAACAGCCCTGGCCAAGGACTTAGTGTTATGGCCAATTGAGCACAACGGAACATCAATCCCCAATACCGAGAGAGATGAAATCCCCTCCTATCGCTCATTGCCTCCATGTGACTCGGGACTGTATCCAAAAACCACCGTTTTGCAGGTTCTCTTGAACGTGGTAAGGTGGAAATAAAAGCGCAGCGGGAATCACACAAGACTCTATAACGATCTCGGGTCGACAGACTAACCTGTACAAGTGTCACTAGAGAACTACCATCTGACGTGAGGTATAATACCATCTAGGAGTTCTCGGCGAGTCCGTCCAGTGTACCCAGTTTCCACTAAGCACCCATATACCATCTCTGATGTCAAACACCAATGGATATGGGATCATCCATCGCCCATCTACATAGGTCGAGAAGCTATACGATAGTCTACTCTGGTATATCGATGCTTTGTCTCGATACACCCACGACTAGGAACATTAAAGGATGTACTCACGGACTGCCTTTGTCCCACTAGTATGATCAGCATCATAATCCAAGTAGTCAAGTACATATCTTAAGGGCTTTACCAACTTGTATCAGAGAGATAATCAGTGTACATATTAAGATAAAGAGTAACCGGATAGCATACTATCATGTCGAGCAAGAAACTCCTCCCTATGTATGTCCAAGCATCCACTATAATATACATCATATGTCGAGCAAGAAACTTCTCCCCAGGATCGATTGATACCATCTCACTACACCTAATGAGAATCCTAACATCCACTTAGATCTATCTCATAGATCCAAAACCTAGGATTTAGGAGGTATCATCTTGATCCTATATGAAGAATCAATGTGATAAGAGAAGATTGACCGAGTGTAGCATAGGAAACACTTTCCCTATCAAGAGTACGCCATCCACGTACAATACGAGAATGACCACCATACTCTCTACAACCTTTTTGTATATTCATGGTTCATCTACCATTTTGATGAAGTCAAACACTTTGACTACCACATCAAAACAGATGTTCTAACTCCGCGATGCCTGCTTTAACCCGTGAAGCAACTTGCATACGTTTCCGTTGCTCCTATTGTCTACGAAGCCCTCTGGCTGTGTACTTATAGACGCTTTCTTCTAAATCAATATTTAGAAAAGCAATCATGACATCCAACCGCCAGATATCGTAGTCATGGTATGTAGAAATGGAAAGTAGGATCCGGATGGACTTAAGCATAGCTACCGGAGAAAAGGTTTCATCATAAACCACACCTGGTCGATGACGAGAACCTTTAAGAACAAGTCTAGCTTCGAAAGTCTCAACTTTTCCATCTACACCAAGTAATCTTCTCAAGATATACCTGCTCCTGATGGGGGTTTAACCGTTCAAATATAGAAACCAAAGTCCATACTTTGTTGGTGTACATAGATTACATCTCAGATCACATAGCATCCAACCATTCTTACAGAGTCCCCACTCTTGATGGCCTGCTCGAAACTAGTTGGGTCATCATCTCATGATGCAATCCTCGCTCCCACTGTCATTGAGAAAACTGAAGTATCTCTCAGGCAGATGAGGAACCCTACTAAATCGGCGGAGAGGCTGAGGTTCGTCGGGAGCTATTGTATCCTCTGGTTCTACCAAATCATCAGCTATAGTTTGTATACCTGGAACTCGTTCCAGTTCTACCTCATGGCCACAAATTTCTTTCCAAAATAAATTCCTTTTCTAAAAAAGGTGGCATGCTGAGAAATAAAACACCTATTGTTTCTCGGTGTGGTAGAAGATATTCCCTTGCAAATACTTGGGATATCCGACAAACTTCCACAGAACTTGACCTTGCCTCGAGCTTGTCCAGAATTTGATTTTATACATAGGCCGGGCAACCCCAAATCTTAACTTGCTTAAGGCATGGGCTCTTCCCATACCATATCACATATGGAGTGGTAGGCACTGATTTGGTAGGAACCTGATTCAATAGGTATGCATCTTCTCAAGTGCATAACCCCAAAAGGAAATAGGCAACTCAGTAGAACTGTTCATACCAGAATATTGCATTTTATACCGCCCATTCTTACGCTCGTTTGTTTATAGGCAGGTGCTTTTAATCAGTGTTTGCTACATATTTACAGGCTACAGTTTCCTAGTCCAAAATAATGCAATTGATACAAAATCTCCACTGTTACGCCAAAATACAGAACATCTGTTGACAACAGATAAAAGCCGGGTTCCGGTCATCCGTATCCGTCCAGTACCGCGTACCAGTTCCAGAGACAAGACATATGACAGTAGTCATTCATGTCTCGGACAAGCACAGAGCATGAGGGAGACAGCACAAGAATCAATGGGTGCGCGGAGCTCGAGGGAGAAAAGGTCAAAAGTATTATTTTTGACGCCATTTTGGACTATTGCGGATCTGAAGAAATCATGGAAGAATATTGACATTTTGAACCTGTTAAACAGAAGACAAAAGTAGCACCAGAAACCCACAGAGAAACGACACCATAACTCCCCCACATGGCCGCGGATCCGCGGCCAATAGGGTGACTTGGCCGCGGATCCGCGGCCAAGTTAACTCGGTGGGATCTGATATTTTGGCGGCAGTCTGGGAACTTCATTTGGGCACAGATAATTGCCTTAGGGTTTCAACTCTCCTCCTATAAATGCCCCAGTTCTGAACCATTGTAGGTAATCAATTCTTATGCCGACTTTTTGTTAGGATTTAGTTTAGCTGCTTCTTCTTCTTCATTCTTTCCTCCATGAAAATTGTTGTGAGAGCTTTTTGAGTGGATGATGAAATGAAGATGAAGGTTGTTTTGCTTATCTTGTATTTTTATTTCATTGTATTGTAATTTAATTTCTAGTGTAATTTTATTATTGTTGTTAAAGTAGTTGTTGTTATTTCTTTTCTCGTTCCCGTTTCCTTTCTCTTGTCCGTATTATTTCCAAGCGATGATACTCTACAGAGTTCCTTGCTAAGGTGAGGACCCAAGAGTTAGCTTGTTTCACTTGTAAAATCATATTTTCCTCTTTTCTTCCTTCTTGTTTTGTTTTCTTTTCTTTTGTGATGTATGAATAATTTCCCTCTTGTTAAGGCTAAGGAAGGTGGTATGAGAAACAGAGAAATCCCTTGTGCTTCTCTTCGCCAAACATCTTGAAATGACCCCCGACCAAACAAACGCAACCCCCTCACTTAGGCATGCTATACGTGACATATAGCCGCGACCTAAGTCGAGAAGTCCTTTAAGCGCACTACAACGTGACATGTAGTTGTGACTTAATTGGATACATGGTTGCGGGTGTTTGGCCGAGAGTTGGAAATAAGCTTATTTAGCGGACGGACAAGGGGCACTAAGAATGGATTTAGCGTTGGAAAGCTTGCTTAAACTCGCAAATCCCATTCCTATATCCTCCTTATCCCCACTATTTTCGATTATCCCAACACCGTTTTGAGGATGGCAAAAGATAAGTACAAGAATAATCCTAACTCTACTAACCAATCTTATCTTTAACAAGCTTACTTGAACATAAATACGAACACTTAGGATAGAACTGAACAAACATATACACATTCTTTATTGACTCGTCTAAAACTCAAACGGACATACAAACATCTCCCTGTGGATCGACCCGTGCTCAACCGGCTAGCTGCATAGCGACACCGTCCTGATCGCGGTTAAACTTTAGAACTCTTAAAACTCGACACGCCAAAAGCATGCGATCAAATGGCGCCGTTGCCGGGGAGAACGTAACGTATCTTCTTTCTTGTTATTCAGGTTAATATTCTTTTTATATATATTTTTTATAATTAAAATAAGAAAAGAAAAATCTTTTTGTTATTTTTTATAATTTTTGTGTGCAAGTGTGCAGGCTAATCTGGAGCAAGTACAGTAATCCAAAAAGAAAACAGAGAATTTTATTTTGGAGAAGAGACCAAGGGGAGTGCAGGGACCCAAGTTGAAGCCCCAACTAAGCAACTTGACCGTGGAACCGCGGTCAAAGGGGGGATTTAGCCGTGGTTCCGCGGCTATATTGAGGTCTCAGGGCCCCAATTTTTTTCCTCCCTTTCTCTGTCCTTTTATCTTCTCTGTGAATTCTACTATATTGTATTTTCTGCAGGTTTCTTTGCACAGATTGCGCAGCCGCCAAATAAATTTTTGTTGTTTTAGATTTTGTTTGTTTACCGCCTTGCATATATTAATACGGACTTTAAGGGGCTTGAAACCAATTCAGATTGGGTGGGGATTTCATCACCCTTTCCAGGACCCCAGAAATCACAAAAAGCATATGCATTGACCATTATTTAATTAAAAAATACTAGACTCAGACCTAAGGACGTCGCGCTCAATAGGACAGAGGACTGGTTGTAGGCATCGGCCGTTTATCTTATCCTGACTTTGCGGTGTCTAGGCAAGTGTGTCTAAGGCAAGTGGTTACTTAATTAGGACCACTACTTACATAGTGGGGAGCCTCCCACTTACCTGGCACTTACCTAGCCGCAATTGGCGGAGAAGAGGCGGTTTGGGGTCCTATTTCTAGCCCTTTGGAACAGTTAGGAGATGTCTAGCTGACCTAGGTGACCCTAGCTCTAGGTGTGTTTGTGCATATTGTGATTGTGATTGTGCTTGTAAATTTTAGTCCCATAATTCCGTATTCTTTTAAACAAACAATTTTCAAAACTCCAAAAACAAACATTTTTTTTAGTAAAAATAAAAAAATCCACATTTTTTCCCCTCCTTTTCTCTTCCTTTCTTTCTTTCTCTCTTCATATCATGGGTACTCCACCTAGAAAAACTCTTGCCGAACTTTGGAACCCACAACCAGACATTACTTCTTACGGTTCTTGCTTTGGCCGAACATCGAACGATCCCTCCATGCCCAAAATTTCATTGAAAGATCGCGTAGACGCGTCTAGGACAAACACTTGCTCTCCGCAATCCACTTTGTATCAACCTTTTCAACCTCCCCCACCCTCTTATGTTGATACCCCTTTCGCAAGTCGTCCTTTGTCCATCGCTGACCATATTGAACAATCCCGTAGCCGATCTTTCACTCCTTTCACCACTACAGATTCTTGGGATCAACAATTCTATTCACCTTCTTATCCAAATGTTGATCCTGTTCCTGTCCAGCCATTCAATTCCTACCAGTCCTACCCGACTTTTGCACCTTCCCTAGACATTGCTTCTGAACCGCCATTTGGGAATTTTCAGTATCCAAACAACTTTGAATCTTTTACTGAAACCCCTTCACAACCCATGTCTAATCTGGAACAGTCTTTGGAAGACTTTAGGGTAGCGTCGTACCAACAGATGATGGATTTGAATGCGTCCATGGCCGCCCTCATACAACCTAGTGACCCCGTAGCTAGTTTTCAACTAGCTCCAAATTTTCCAATGTATGAAGAGGCAGTAGGACAGGTTGAGAATTTGAGTAGAGAGAGTGAGCCGTATACCCTTCCAAATCAAACCTACCCGTTTCAACTTGAATCCCACAACTCCTGTTTTGAAAGTCTATCGAGTGTCCCAAATGATTTATCAATTGAAGATAGAACGATTAATGAGTTATGCGACTTTGTAGTATTTGATTTACCCGATAATTTTTGTGTGCAAGTGTGCAGGCCCGTACTTTTCTAAAGCAAATACAACAGCCAAGAATTCCTTCTCGGTTGTTGTATAGTTCAATTGGGCGTCGTTCAGGGTTCGGCTAGCATAATAGATTACGTGCGGCATCTTGTTGATGTGTTGTCCAAGGACAGCACCGATGGCAAAGTCGGATGCATCGCACATAATCTCAAACGGGTGCGTCCAGTCATGAGAAGAAAGAACGGGAGCAGAAGTAAGTGAGCTTTTTAATGACTCGAACGCAGTCACACAGCTCGAGTTGAAGTCGAATGTCGTGTCCTTAGCCAGCAAAAGAGTCAAGGGCCTAGCAATCTTTCTAAAGTCCTTGATGAACCGTCTATAGAAACCGGCATGGCCAAGGAAGGCTCAGATGTCTCTGACGCGTCTGGGAGGAGGGAGATTGGAAATGACTTCAATCTTTGCTTTATCTACCTCAATGCCTTTTTGCGAGATGATATGTCCTAAGACAATACCTTCGCGCACCATGAAGTGGCACTTCTCCCAGTTCAAAGTGAGATTCTTGTCCTTACATCAGGTAAGGACAGCATCGAGATGCAGCAAACACTCATCAAAGGAATCGCCGAAAATGGAGAAATCGTCCATGAAGATCTCCAAGAATTTTTCCACCATGTTTGAGATGATTCCCATCATACACCGCTGGAAGGTAGCGGGCGCATTGCACAACCCAAAGGGCATGCGACGATATGCAAACGTGCTGAAGGGACAAGCGATTGTGGTCTTGTCTTGGTCTTTTTCGGCGATGGGGATCTGATTATAGCCGGAGTAGCCATCAAGAAAGCAGTAGTACTCGTGTCCGGCCAATCGTTCAAGCATCTGGTCAATGAAAGGTAGCGGAAAGTGGTCCTTCCGCGTTGCGGCGTTGAGTTTTCTGCAATCGATGCATACTCGCCACCCAGTCTGGGTGCGAGTAGGGATTAACCCGTTCGCCTCGTTGGTTATGACCGTTATGCCTGATTTCTTGGGGAAAACATGAATGGAGCTAACCCACTGGCTATCAGAGATAGGGTAAATGATACCACAATATAGACACTTTACGATCTTGTTTTTTACAGCCTCCTTCATGACTGCGTTGAGTCACCTTTGTGGATCCCTGGCTGGTTTGGCATCATCTATCAGATGAATGTGATGTTCAACGATCAGGGGACTAATCCCCTTGATGTCCGCCATGGACCAGCCAAAAGCTTGCCTATTGCTGTGCAAGACTGCAAGAAGGGCTTTTTCTTTCTCTGGAGCTAGAGAAGCCGAGATGATAACAGGGAGGGTCTCGTTTTCACCCAAGTAATCGTACTTAAGGTGAGACGGAAAAGGCTTGAGTTCGAGCGTTGGAGGTGAAACGATGGAAGGCAAGATTGGTGAAAAGGTCTCGAACTCAAAGGATTCCAGCAAAGGTTCAAAATGAGTGTAAGCGACCGAGTTGGATGGTTCAGGTAACTCATCCGGAAATTCAAAGGATTCCAACTCGGGTGGTGACTGGCTAAGATCGGTAGAGAAAGTTAAACAATCATAGTCATTGTCGGGCGCAGAAGCAGCAGCAGGTTCGAAGAGGGACGAACTAGTGGCGTTAAAGTTGTCGTGATCGAACAATAACTCCTTGAATTCACACTCCTCTGGAGTGATCTCCTGGATTGAGCAAACGTCTAGTATATGAGCATTAGGTTCGGAGGGCTGATTCCCCAACCTAAAGATGTTGAGTTCAATTGTCATGTTTCCAAAAGATAGGTTCATCGAACCATTTCGACAATTGATCACAACATTTGAGGTTGCAAGGAATGGGCGACCGAGTATCGCCGGAATTTGATTCCGTGGGTAAGCTACAGGCTGTGTGTCTAAAACAATTAAGTCAACGGGGAATATGAAGTCCCCAACCTTGATTAACACATCCTCTAACTCACCCCTAGGATGAGTGATCGATCGGTCGGCCATTTGGAGAGTGCAGTGTGTGGGTTTTAGCTCTCCTACACCTAGTTGCTCATATACTGAGTACGGAAGCAGGTTAACACTGGCACCAAGATCTAATAGTGCGTGGTTGATGTTCTTATCCCCAATGGTAATAGAAATCGTAGGACAGCCAGGGTCCTTTCGTTTTTGAGGTAAAGATTGGGTAAGAGCATCACTCACAGCACTAGCTAAGAAAAATTTCTTGGGTACCTGAGATTTCCTCTTTTTCGTGCACAAGTCCTTTAAGATTTTTGCGTAAGAAGGGACTTGTTGGACAGCATCTAAAAGGGGAATGTTAATGTTAACCTGCTTAAACAATTCCAGAATCTTCTCCATTTATGGATTTTGTTTGTTGGACCTCAACCTGTTTGGAAATGGAACGTTTTTAAAATTGGTTGAGTCCAATGCTTGTGGAGGAGATTGTGGAGTTGGAACGGATCCCAGAGCTGGTGTTTTCGTGGAGTGAGAAATGGGTCCGTTTAGAGCAGAAGAAGAGGAAGAGCCTTTTGAAGAATGGAGAATAGGCTCAGAAGATGAAGAAGGAGAAGGAGAAGAAGAAGGAGAAGCAGCCGGGATGTCATCGTCAATCCGTGTGCCAATATTGTTTTACAGCATCCTTCCCGATCTCAATGTAGTCACGGCACTCATATTATAGTTCTGTTGTTCAAGAGCAACATGTATATTATGTGGGTGACCGGGATTTGGGAGTAGTTGAGCTGGAAGCTTCCCCTTCTCTCGCTCGCATAAGGCCGCATTCAGTTGTGCTATCTGGGCTTCGATGGTTTTGATACTTTGCCCGTGAGCGGCAGTGTGTTGCACCAAGGACTGAATGGAAGACTGGATGTTGGTGGTGGACTGAGTTGATTGCTTTACAAAAGCCACCAGACTTCGTTCGAGCGAGGAAACCTTATCGTTGTTTGACGGAACAAAGTTGTTTTGAGGAAATGAAATGTTGGGTGCAAAGTTGTTCATCTGATTTTGAAAAGGTTGGGGTTGGAAGGGCTGCTGAAATTGATGTTGAGTTTGTTGCTGAGCTTGTTGTTGCGGCGGAGGGGGCTTCTGGAAATTGTTGCCTTGGAATTGATGTTGGTTCTGATTCCAGACGAAATTGGGGTGGTTCCTCCAACCGGGATTGTAGGTGGAAGAGTATGGATCATTTCTCGATCTTTACTGAAATGCAGCATTAACCTGATCCTGTCCTTGAGATGATGGATTGTAAGGACACTCTTCAGTTAAGTGAGATGGATTAAAACAGCAAGCACAAATGGTATGAAGGGGAAGAACAGGGGCAGGAGCAGGAGATGAAAATTTGCTCTCTATTGCTTCAAGTTTTCTCGTTATTGCAGCTATTTCCTCTTTCATCGCAATAGAGACATCGAGTTGGTGAATGCCTACCCTAGACTGACCAGTAGAACGGAAAGACCTATAGCCGTATGGCATCGTTTGACAGCTGGGTTGTTTTCATCATGGCACAAACATTCTGGAACTTGTTGATGAAGATACAGGCATCTTCAGATTCAAGCCAGGAAATTTCGGAAGCATGTTAATGAAGTGGGGCTTAATTTCAAAATTATCCACATTGGCTGGTTGAAAGGAAAGACAGGTGGGAAATGCAGATCGGGTAGGATAGAAACGATCCTGGAGCGCGATTCGCTGTGGCACTACAACAGGCGGTGGTTGTGGGTTATTCGCATCCATAGGAGGTCGAATCAATCCCGGGGGAGTTGAATGGATGTTTGGATTAAATCCTGACATCGCGGAAGAAGATGTTGGTGATGGTGAAGGTGAGGATGTATGAACAGAATTTCGGTCAACGTCAGAGTTGGCCGGCAAAGGTAAGGGTGAAATAGGCGTGGAAGGAGTTTCGACGTCTGAGTCGATTGCGTAGTCGGTAGCGACTAATGTAACGCGGACTAGGCGGGCGCTAGTTTCCCGAGTCCAACCGAACATACACTAAATGAGTTTAGTGTAGTCAAAGCGGAGAAAGTGAGGGTAAGAAAACGTCAATGGAGAAATACGATGGGAAATGGTGAAAAAATGGGATTCTGGCGACAAAGGGCAAGTTTTTATAAAAGTTTTTGTTTTGTGTTTTCTTTCTTTTTAGAAAGAGTTTTACAGAAATATGTACGGACTTACGGCTTCAAACAATCACAGACAAAATATGCGCAATCACACCTAGATCTAGGGTCACCTAGGTCAGCTAGACAGCTCCTAACTGTTCCAAAGGGCTAGAAATAGGACCTCAAACCGCATCTTCTTCGCCAATTGCGGCCAGGTAAGTGCCAGGTAAGTGGAAGGCTCCCCACTAAGTAAGTAGTGGTCCTAATTAAGTAAGTACTTGCCCTAGACACACTTATCTAGACACCGCAAAGTCAGGATAGGATAAACGGCCTATGCCTACAACCAGTCCTCTGTCCTATTGAGCGCGACGTCCTTAGGGCCGAGTCTAGTATTTTTTAATTAAATAATGGTCAATGCATAAGCTTTTTGTGATTTCTGGGGTCCTGGGAAGGGTGATGAAATCCCCACCCAATCTGGATTGGTTTCAAGCCCCTTAAAGTCCATATTAATATATGCAAGGCGGTAAACAAACAAAATCTAAAACAACAAAAATTTATTTGGCGTCTGCGCAATCTGTGCAAAGAAATCTGCAGAAAATACAGTATAGTGGAATTCACAGAAAAGATAAAATGACAGAGAAAGGGAAGAAAAAAATTGGGGCCCTGAGACCTCAATATTGTCGCGGAACCGCGGCTAAATCCTCCCTTTGACTGCGGTTCCGCAGTCAAGTTGCTTAGGTGGGGCTTCAACTTGGGTCCCTGCACTCCCCTTGGTCTCTTCTCCAAAATAAAATTCTTTGTTTTCTTTTTGGATTACTATACTTGCTCTAAATTAGCCTGCACACTTGCAAACAAAAATTATCAAAAATAACAAAAAGAATTCTTTTTTAATTATAAAAAATATATACAAAAAGAATATTAACCCGAATAATAAGAAAGAAGATACGTTACCGTCTCCCCGGCAACGGCGCCATTTGATTGTTAGAGTTTTTCCGTGCTTAGTTAATTACCGCAATCAAGTCGGTTTCACTTGTAGCTAGCCGGTTGAGTACGGGTCGTCCGCAGGGAGATGGGAATCTTTTTCTATGTGCTTTAATGAGTTAAGTCCAAATGTCCAGGTTTGTTTGAGATTAACTATGTGCTAAAATGTTATATAAAGAGAGCTTGTTAGGGTTAGGATTAGCTTAGTTTGAGTTAGGAGTCGCTCACTTCTTTCGTTGTCACTCTTAATATCGGTGTTTCGGTAATCGGCAACAACGGGGATTAGCACGATTAGGAAGGAATTTGCGAGTATAAGCTAAGCTTTCCAACGCTTAAGTTCTTCCTTTTGGTGCTTGTCCGTCCGTTCTTGGCTCTAAGCCTTAACCTCCGGTTAATTCAACCACAACCGGTCTCACTAAGGAATCACCACTATCATGTATGATAGGGTGCCGTAGGGAGCGGATTGTGGTTCAATTAACGGGAGTCCGAATTAAGATGTTGGGCAAGGAAAGAGTGAGAGAGATTTCCTTCTCTCAAACTTTACTTATCTTACCCTAACAAGTAAGAAAACTACTCACCCATTACAAGAAAAAGAAAATACAACAAAAGGAGGAAGATAGAAAGAAAGAGGTTAGGAGATTACAACTAGCTATTTGAGGCCTCACCTTGGCAAGGATCAAGCTTAAGCATCATTGTTGTTAAGGATAAAGAAAAAAGAGAACAAGAAAGAAACAAATAACAAATAACAACAACTAGATTAGCAAATGAAAAATATAAGTAATTATAATTAACAACATAACAAGACAAGCATGATAACAAAAAGAACTCTTTTATTCATCACTTCACTCATGAAACCTCACTACAAGATTTTAATGGAGAAAAGATGAAAAGAGGAAGAAGAACAACAAAGTATATCTAAAACCTAATACAAGAATTAAGCACCCTTGGCTTGGCAATGTTCTGGGCTATTTATAGGCAGGAAACTGGAAACCTAGGGCAACAATCTGCCACCAAATAAAATTACCAAAATACCCCTGAAAAATCTTCAACTGTCGAGTCAAAGAGGCCGCGGATCCGCGGCCTAACATGCCTTATGACCGCGGATCCGCGGCCATTTAGGAGAATTAAGTCATAAAATTTGGTGGGTTTTCCTGTTTTTCTGTGCTCTTCAGTGTGGTATATGTGGTTTCTCAGAAGCTCTTCACATTTTTTCCAGATTTTCAACAGATCAAAAGGTGATTTGATGTGGATCTTTTTGCTATGATTTCCTTGAGCTCCGCATAGACATGTTGGATCTTGTGTTGACATTGTGCTTTGTGCATGAAAATGACAATCGATTTGCCATTTTGTCCCTTAAACTGGTGTGCGGCAACATACGGATAGAGAGCGGAGACCCGTGTTTTATCTGTAGTTGGCAGTAATCCAGAATTTGTCATGCTTTTCCATGAATTTCACTGTTTAGAGCTGAGAACCTATATCCTGCAATTAACTAGCAAACACGGCTCAAGAGTACCTACCGATAAGCAATGTGATAAAAAATGGACGGTATAAAAATGCAAAAATCTGATATGAACAAGTACTCAACATAGACCGTACCATATCTAATAGTGTGCGATTGCTCCACCCCGATACACTATTGTGCTGTGGTGAATACGGAGGAGTAATGCTGAGAGAGAATCTCATTCTCCTTTAGAATAGTCCAGGAACACCGTGTTCAAGTATTCTCCTCCCTGATCACATCAAAGGACATAATACTTATACTCGTTTTGGTTTTCTACTTCTGACTTATATTCTTTGAATTTCTCCAAAACTTCAGACTTGTGATTCAACAGGAACATATGTCCGAATCTTGAGAGATCATCAATGAATGTAATGAAGTACGAAGAACAAGTCCTGGCATGTGTAGATAGGGGACCACATACATCATCTTCTATCTGTCCCAAGAGTTCACTAACTCTTTCTCTGTTTCCTGTAAACAGAGCTAAGGTCATTTTATCTTTTTGACATGACTGACAAATTTGACAAGATATAAATTCAAACTGATTTAAATATGCATCTTAATGTAACTTAGCTAGTCGGGTCGCATTGATATGACCTAGTCTACAATGCCTCAAGAAGGATTCGTTCATTTCTAAACTCTTCCTCTTGTGTGTGTTCTGTACGATAAGAACTGTAGTTTGATTTAGAACGTATATGCCATTAGATAATGCGCCTGAACCGATCAACTTTTGATATAGGAAATGTTCAAAAAATTATCCAACAATACAAAATTATATCCTTTTTTACTAAGTAAAGAGACTGATATAATGTTGTATATCAGGTTCGGTATCTAATAACATTCGTTCAGAATTAATGTATTTGGTAATACATGATGATAACCGCCAACAGATTTGCCTGCAATAATTGCACCGTTTCTAACTCTTAAAACTTATCACCCATTCTAAGTTCTCTACCTATTTGTAGCCCATGTAACAGATTACATATGTGGGATCCTGATCCGGTATTTCATACCCGGGACGTAGAGGATACAGAGAAACAGTTCTCGGTAATGAACAAACCCGAAGAAGATGCATCATCATGTACTTTCTTCGTTTGGGCTACACGGGAATCCTGGTATTCTCCTAATTCATGCTCGGTCTTATAACAATTATAAGTTGGAGCGGGACCAACGTTCCCCAGCATAGTATAACAAGCGGATTCGGTCAATATATCCATATTATTATATTGATTAAGGCATGACATGGTCTCTACCTGGGGAGAGAGAGAAGAAAACACTCAGCGTATGCTCTTACAAGATTAGATTTGTTATTATTTTATCTAATCAGGATGACTCCCACTGTTTTTATCAAATCTTCCCTCAAATCTTAAAAGGAAAGACTTGCTGGGATTAATTATACCATACAAGTTCGCCAATCTTTCAGCCAGGCCAGTGCCGGTACTTTGAGGGAGGTTCCACATGCTTTCGCACGGACCTATTTAAAATATATCTCGTTTTCCCAGGGGCATAACGCCGTTGACACCTTTCTAGACACCTACTTGATTGGCTAATTGTAAAGTGCAAAACTCTCCCAGGAGAAACAATTACTCGCACTGGGTATCGGGATCCAACTATCTCATAGAAGGTATGCAATCTCATTGCAAATTTCAACTCTTGAAATTTTCGATAATTTTGCCCCAAGCGTCCTATGACCTTGGCAGAGGTCAACAAACCATAGGCTGCTAGTCAAGTTCAACCCACCATTTCATGATTGAATTAAACCAACCCGCATGACGCTCGACAGAGCTCAACAAGGCCGCACGACTACCCTAACTTAATCGCATCATATGCTTTGCAGATAAGCACTAATCAGCTACCGCACACTACATCTTGACAGAGGTCCACAAACGCAGCACGAATACTAACTACTACTTATCTGAAATGACGGAGGGCTACAACAGGTTTTTAAGAAAACATTTTGCGTAATGAACTTGATATCCTTGTAGAATCAAATGATTTAAAATGGAGTGTTTTTTAGGCTTTTGCTTGCTTCGCTAAAGAGGTCACACCCGGTGAAGGGATCTCGGCTCTTTCATCGTCGAATGAGGTCCAGGATATTCATAATACCACTATGCAAAGCAGAAACTAGAAAGCAATCAAAAGACGAAACCGAGGGTTGTAGCATCTGCCAGTTATTGCTAAAGAGGTCACTCCCGGTGAAGGGATCTCGGCTCTTTCCTTATAGAATAAGATGCTGGATGTTTTACAAGGAATACCGCAATGCAAAGCAACAACTAGAGCTACCTGTTTTTGAAAATTTGATTCCACAACATCTATAAGTTTATTTTCTTTCATTAATCTTATTAATGAATTCCCATCATTTAAGTTACCTAAGCATCACAGATAAATACAACGTACGCTTATGACATCCGCATTTGCCTCGATATTCCGTCATGCACCGTTAGGTTATGTAACTAATGGCAGAGCGGGGCAGTGCTAGCGCGGGTGAAAAACCTAAGAAACGTCTATAATATACCACATATATTATATATAGTATCTATCTCACCATATCAAGTGATCACATCACAGAATATTGCAGCAGAAATCAACATATGAAATATTGGATATACTAGGATTTCCGGGTTTTATATTAAGCCTGTATAAAACACGGATTCCACGGTCATGATGAATAGCCAAACCCACATCCCTAGACCCCTACGAGAGTGGCATGCAACCCTACCAATTCTTGAGTTAGGAGACCCGGACTCGACTCCTCGAGATGGCCTCCTACTAGACTTTAGAACCCGGTTACTTGTGCTCCCTCCTTGGGTCTATCCTAATGCGGAAAAGTAAATAATATAAATCAATGGTGACATCTTCCTCAACCCGGAAGTGCCCCAATAAAAGAATATTACATACAAGTTTTTACATGAATGAAAATGAAAAACTCTCATCTCACATAAAAAACCCCGGCTATTCGAACACGACGATCCAATATAACATATCACGGCAATACATAACATCACATGTCATCAACGTATCTAAATATGCGTATCCCAATTGTCGTTGACATATAGCAACGAAACCGGCGATACACTACATATTACACTTACGGTCGCAGAAAAGAAAGTAAAAACTACAACTACTGGAATCCGCAACCACCTTAGACATCATAAACCCAAAATATCTCATAATGCGGATTTCATGCTTAACCAAATGAATTCCTTAGACAACGCATGCCTAACAATTATAAAACCCGCATTTTAGTCTCGATATCGAAAACACATTTCAATATCAAGTCGATCAATTCAACAAGATTCCCGATATCCTGATCGAATGCTCTTCGGAAACTTTAGCAGATGGCCGCACCCCCAATACCGTCGACGAAGTGCAATTAGGCGGAGCGCCGCTATCGCGATCACCCGAACGGATGCTTTAGGCAACGGGGTTCTCCTACAGTCACTTGGTCAGGGCTATGGGGCGTGGCTATCTAATAAGGTTACCCGGTGAGTATCCGCGTGCGCTACGTGATTGCGACGGACTTTTGATCACATCAAAATCCCGTGGCAACTGATCAATTGAGACTAAATTGATAGATTTATAAAATTAAAATTAGTGTGGATTCCAAGTATTGTATTACATCACATGATACGCGGACGACGTTAAATATTTCGATCGATTCATCAAAATCCCATAATTCTCCGAGAGCTCAACACTTGAGCACTGTTTAATAACACCCAGAACATGCTACAGTATCTATGGACCAACCGTAGAAAGGCTGACCCAAGCCTCATTAATGGTACCGCGGAATTGCCGCGAACCCTAATGTTCGAAAGCAGTTCAATGGTCATTATGTCGAGTTAGGGTTTCGTTCTTCTAGAGGGTCCACAGAATTACTTGCATGTTTTTCTGAATACCTTAAACTTGGAAAAATGGGTTTTTGATATTCATTCGAACTTTTTAATTTCGTCTAGACAACATGTGAATACCCGAAACAATGTTAGAATTACGAATATGAAACACTCCGAATTGCCTTTGCACAAAGAAAACATTACATGCAAATTTAGAAAAAACAAGCAACACCTAAAACACCAAAACCCAGAGACTGGAACACATTAAAAAATTTAACCCTGAACTCTTGTGTTGGGCCGAGCAGGCCGGTTTTTGTGACATTGTGGCCGGTCCAAATCTCACCAAATGGGCTAAATTTTCACCTGCGTTCATGTTGCATCTCATATAACATTCTCCAGTTGCTTAAAAAAATTTTGACACCTTAAAAAATTCGACAGAGACTGGGTTGCAATGTTTCAAGTTTTGGAGTAGTTTCGGTTTCGTAATCTAAAAAACATCGTCTAATTTTCTAGCATGGCTCTGATACCACTGTAAGGTTGTCTAGGTCGGAAGCAAGGTTTAGGGAGGCATCGTCCATATCATTTTCAAAAATTTGCCGTCCTAGCTAACCCAAACCCTAGAATCATTACTATAAAATCCGACGATACGATATGTAAACATCTTTACATCTAAGTTAATGAGGAATACAACCTTTGTAGACCGGTCCTTCACTTATAATGCTCCGTGTAGTAGTCCCTTCACTCTATATAGTGAACGCCCGAACTCTAGAAAGGGTTCACATAAAGAAATGAACAAGCTTGCTCGAAATCTTCGAGCCCGAAGATGATCTACGTCGAGGAGACACTAACCCAAGCTACCTCTTCACTAATGGTAGATTAGTGAAGCAAACACCCTAAACTAAATGGCTAATATAGCAGCGGATGATGAAGTAGGAAATGGGCTCTCTTTAGATTTAATTTTCTCACTAATTTTCTTGACCTCCATTGAAGCTAGAAAGCTTGAGGAAGGAGATGAAGAAAGCAACAATGGAATGAATCAGGTGTAGAATAGTAACCATGGGTGAGTTTATATCATAAACTAACCCTTATAGAGACTAAACCATGGCTAATGTAATGGTTGGGTTAATAAACATCTTAAGTATGACAAAATGAGTGGACTTGGTCAATAGTTCCACAAGGTTCTCTAAGCTTCAACCATTAAACCAATTTCCACTAATTTTGATTAACTTGAAATAAATAAAATCCTTCATTACATCTATCATGGTGTGTATCTCATACACCCATGTCTCATGTGGCATCAATCATGACACAATAGAATGTACACTAATATATATCACATATATACTAATGCAAAAAAGTGAGAAAAAGAAATCATAAGTGAGCTAAAATTAGTTAATGTAAATTAATATATCAAATATATAATTATACATTAAATTATTAAATCAACACTTGATTTAATAATCCGTCTATATCACATATAACCGACTAATATCATGTGTAACAACTTATCAAATCAACACTTGATTCGATAACCCGGCTATATCACATATAACCGACCGATAACACAAAACGCGACAATAGAATACGGTATCACACATTGTATTAATCTCAGTCCTGAACATATTACATAAGTGCTCCAACTTTGTTTCGCTTGATCCAGGAAACCTCCGTTAGGACTCTAAAGACTCGTCAATATGCCGGCAGTAGGTGATGATCATATCAAACACCCACAAGCCGCAAGCGGTCTGCTTAACGTAACGGCCACCCGGGTATTGAGCGATCAGAAGATCAACAAGCAAGCCTGCTCATACTCCAGCGAATCCAATCAGTAACACTACCGTACAGTCCGTTCTCTTCATCTGATATATCGCATATCTCGTTTGGGATGGTAAATGTCAGACCCCAATAACTCGATAAGTCGTGTCGATGTGAGGCTCACAACGTGTCACGACCCGGAAAGTACGGAAGATGACCGTCAGTTAAACTATGAAACTTCTCGAGGCGTACATAATCTAAGTAAGACAAAACCCAGATATCCAAACCTAGTAAAGTAGTAGAGTAAAGGAAAAACCAATTTTAAAGCAAGAAGTTTAACAACATAAGCCGAAGTATGCCTTTTTTTTAGTGTCTCAAGTCTTTTCTGAAAATTTCGGCAGTGTTTCTTTTATAAAAACAGACCCTAAACGGGTATAAACCTGTTAAAGCATATATAATGAATAAAGGCATCCCCAAGCGGGAGCTAGCTCTTCATCAATTGACGATCACAACCACACAAGCAATATAATATACAATGCCGAAGGGCGAGGACAAAAACCCAAAAGAAAGCCCATATCCACCAGAAAACCATAATAATATAAGCGCGGCTGTAAGGTCGAAAGAATATACACTGGTCTTCTAGTTCTGTCAAATAAACAAAGTCTTGTTGATGGAGTTTTACTAGATACAACTGAAATAACAAATATACAATGGTGGTCCTGATGCAAAAGAACCCACCTACCAAAGCAATCACTCGGAAGGAATAGTGTGCCAGCAAAACCGCAATGAAAACTGCACGGCAAAACCTGCAAGAAACTGTGGCACAACGGGGGTGAGTTGGCAACTCATGAGTAGAAAACATCTACGAGTAGAAATCGCATGCATGACGCTATCCTAGGTCATATCAAGTAACAACCTCAAATAAAATCCTGACCAATCTATACATAAGTGCAATACCACGTGCTCATGTTAGTGTCTCAGATAACAACATATCAGATATATGATGTATGAATGCATTACTAATGGAAACGGAATACATCAAGAATGAGACAACGATTTTCTTTCTTTAATGAGATTTTTGTATGTATATAAATAGAGTATCATCAATGAAATCAACAGAGAAATCAGTGTCAAGTATCGACACAAAACATAAATCTCAATATCTCAATATCCAGCTATCCGGACTGGCCTGTATCATCAAATCTCAATATCTCAGTGTCTCAAATCTCAATATCTCAATATCTCAATACCTCGGGCTCCGTCAGTCCGGATCGGCCCATATCATCAATTATACGACCACGAATGGTATCCACCGGAAATCTGCCGCGCCAAACAATCACCGGTGGGCAGTCTGCCCCAACCAGGCTCATCATCCTCCATGAAATCACTCTCGCCCCGGGGTACCATACCGGGTCCACCATGTACCCGAGACGGTTCATACTACTCCTCGAAATGGGTCACGAAATCCAACAACTATCATGAAAACTCACGGTGGACGACTCATACATCACGAGAAAAGAAAGAGAGAGAGAAGTTTATATATATTCTTGCGGTTTTCCCCTAAATCTCGAAAACTCATGAAAATACGAAATCCAAAATCAAGAGTAAGTAAGCAGTGAATATCGTCATAAAACACCAAAATACTGCATAACCAATGAGTATATGAATGCATCTGATTTCATGTAATGTGTGCAATAGTTAAACTAGCATATGAAAGCGATAACATATTGTAACTATCAACTAGCAAGCTATGTCAATGAATATTATTTTCTAAAGTGTACGTGACATGGCAATTATCGATGATGATGTGTATGAGCCGGCAAGAAAGTGTACGTGGAACATACGCATCATCGGTAATGGTGCTGGTGTCCTTACAGCAGGGTTTCATGATAATTACAAATAACATATGTACAAGCATGCAATACGATGAAACATCATGAATATACAGAAAGTGATGTAGTAACAGCAACACTGAAAAATGTACCTAGCTAATATACGAGTTATACAGTTTGGTATTTAAAATACTCACGATTCTCCACTTTTGAAAATGAGTATGACTCGAGCCCAGTCAAAAGGGTAAGGGAATCCACCTAAGTTTGAGTCGATCTATGAACATATCTAGTAGTCGGTGATCTCGCCTCAATAGTATCACGTACGACACAATAATTAATATGACATCCTCAGTCAAGAGTGCGGATCTATCCTCATAACAATATTTCGTATGGTAAATCTATCGTACGGCATCCCAAATCTGGGTACGGTTCACATATCACATTTATCTCATTATTCATCTGGTGTCCACATCATCACATATCGAGAGCAGGGGGTAATGATCTAAGTCTAGTACACTACTAATATCATCAACAATATCATGATCTGGCTACTGATCTTAAGTCTCCTACAATCCGATGTCATCCACACATATTATCATATAGAAGTATACATCGCCCAAGCGATCCATTATAAATATCATAACATATTTCATCTCATAACTCGACCATATGTCAACTATCATATATATATATATATATATATATATATATATATATCATCTACCTCGTATCGTCGTCCAACGATCCGCTATAACATCATGACATATCTCGGTCACATATTAAATATCTCACGGTATCATGCCCGATCATATCGACTCATTCTCAAGTATCATATAACATTCTCATCATCCAAGAATATGAATACCAATATATATATTTGTCCCCAATTCGCACAAGGAAGTAAAAGTATGCGAGTAGGTGTATGCGCCTGTATGCAAATCATTACTCTAGGGTTTCACGACTAAGAAATCGACTAAAGTCCTTTCTTCAATTCTCGCTAACACTAACCCCTAATCTCCTAAAACTTTTCTTGCTAAGGTTCATATCACACACTAGCCTGTAAAGGTATATCTATATCACATCACATCATTTCTCACAACATTGCAGGGGTGCTATACGCAATCCACCCGACTTCCCCCATAGATATAAATCTACTCACCTTGATCTTCGCTCTCTGGAGTCGATGACGCCACGCTCATCCTCATCGTCTCGAAGTCCACGTGAGGTACCTACACATCATAACGTATCGTATCGCATTAAAATCCAAATCAAACCCAAAACGACACGCTAAAAGCTTATTGGTTCGAACCTACGGACTACGCCTTCAAAACCACCAAACAACTCTCGATATCGTCGTACAAATGTCAAACCATCGAGTTAAAACCAAATTCCTAAAATCCAGAATTCAAAATACGCAAAACAAAACCCCGAATAAAAACAACAACACAATGAAATGGTCACAGATTTTAACCTAGGCCAAATTAGTCAATTTTGCATATGTAAAGGGTCTATTTTACTGGAGATGGATCTACAGAACAAATACGAACCAAAATGGACCCGGTCTGGCCGCAATTTGTGGCCAGAAGGGATTTATTTGCGGCCTGGGTGAGGATATAGGGGATGGGGTCTTGGGTGATGCTTACTAGGTGCCTGCACACTCCTCTGTGTTTACTAAATAATTTTCCAGGTCCCCGTGTTTTGGCAGATTTCAAATTACCATCATATTTTCACAGTTTTCCGATGTCGGTGTTTCTAAGTTCGTATTCTGGGGTTTATTCCACAGTTTTAGTCCAAGATACAATCCTTACGGGGATCATAAGGTCTCTATTAACCTCAATTACACTTCACAATTCAAAATTTCTCAAAACCCTAATCTAGAAATTTCTAGGTTCACAAAACCACTCGATATCGATACTAAACATATATGGATGCCTAAAGAATTTAAATACTATTCTAAAGGTGCAGAAATTATCTCAATTGGCAACTCAAGAATTTTCTTGAGTTTCCCAAAGTCCTCAAATATCGATTTTTCTTAGTCCAATGTGCTTCCCTTGAGCTTGTGCATGGTTTTTGTGAAAAGGAGATGGGCTTTTGGTGAATTTTTTATGATGTTATGAGGGTTGAAGAGGAGGCGGAGATGAGGTGCTGCCTTGGGTGAGGATGAAGAAGAAGAAAGATGAAGATGATGATGTGATAAGATGAGCCATGACTAGGTTTGACCCCTCACCCTCTCTCTCTCATGTCCATCCCTCTTGTCATCATGATACCTCTTTGACTTTTCCTTTTTCTTGTTTTCTTTATCTTTTTTTTTCTTTTCTTTTTTTCTAAATCAAAACCATGCAAGAGAAGGAAAAAGCCATGACAAAATGAAACAAGTGTCAAAATGTGACATGGTGCATGTTTTGCACAAAACAAGTTTAATGCGTGATTAGCGATATTTAATCGCGATTAGCACTATATATTGTATAATTAATTATAAAAACTTATAATTTGCATAATTCGCATAAAGCACCTTCATTTCAGTAATTTCCATAATTTTCCAAATTATCCCAATTTATCAGTATCTAATTATACCGCCTTATTAAAATATTCATTAAAATCATTATTTAATTATTAAAATTCCCAAAAGTAATATTTTATTTTCCTGAAATGTTACAATATTCCCCACTTAAAGAAATTCAGTCCCCGGATTTAAATTTAAAGCTCTTAAATACTAAAACATTTCAGCAAAAAGTCCAAGTCGTCGGGGCTCCGGAATCATCAATACATAAGACGCATCGTAGCGCAATGCATGCACATGAACAATGAGCAGATAACTCCAAATCAAAACTCCGTCAGGCATCCTGCAATCATCGGAGTCATGGCGAAGACATCAATGTCAAAGCCTAAAACGAAAGCAATCATGATATACATCAAAACCATACTTGTAAACATTAGAAAGAAATGCATGCCGAACCTTTCATGTTGCTGTGCGATGCGCATATCGCGGCACAGTGGCGGACGGCTATTGTAAGAAAATAACTATATATATACTTGTCCTTTGTTTAATATGTACGTCCCGCCGTTTGAAATGATTTAGAAGGGTTTCCTTTATAAAAAGTTTCGTGTCATCTCAGGCATGTAGGTGAATACGGAGACTATAGCTCTCTCTTTTTTTGGAAATCACTTCGATAGCTATCAATGCATGCAAAACATATCCAGGTACTGTCCTCTGAGTAGTCCTGCTCAGTACGAAAACAAATAGTAAATATCATAAAAACGTACTTCTCCATAAGAATCAATCCTGAAATGTGTATATGAATGCTACGTGCGTCTAGTGCGCACGGAAATTAAAATCCATGAATGTTCCATACATGTGCACCGAACCAACATCTAAGTGCAACGGGTGTGCATGAAAGCATCTGTCCAGTGCAACAGGTGTGCACGACAACATTATCAGGTGCATCTGATATGCACAAAGAAGCCCGATTTAGTGCATCTGGTGTGCACCAAAATCGTATCTCATATCATGCGCCCAACATGCGCGAAAATCCAAATCAGGTGCATCCATCATGCACGAATAAAATCTAAATCATGTGTATCCAACATGCACGAAATCACGAAATCCAATATCAAGCGCCGAACATGCGCAAAATCCAACCCAAGCACGTCAGTCCGTGAAAAGTATCAAGTGCAGTAACATGCATGAAAATGAACATCAAGTGCAGACGTGCACAAAACACAAATCTAGTAATACAAATGCTCAAAACATATATCGGGTGCAACCAAGGTACATAGTATATTTCCGGTGCAACCAATGCATAAAATACCTAGCTGGTGCAACAAATGCTCAAAATATGAATCCGGTGCATCCAGTGCATGAAATATAATGCAGTGCAACAATCGCACAAAAATACAAATATGGTACATTAAGTGCACAAAATACCAACTACAGTGCATCCAGTGCATAAAATACAATATGGTGTAACAATGCACAGCGTAAAAACCTAGTGCAACAACTGCACAAAATACAAATCGGGTGCAACAAGTGCACGAAAATGCATCGATAACTCAAATGCGTATAAAAAGCAACACCGAGTGTGCCAAGGTGTATAATATCATAAACGCGTGCAACTGCGTACACAAAACACGTATCTACGCACTGCAAGCACATGTAAGCTATACCGAGTGCAAAAACAAAATCGAGTGCATACCACCTGCACAAAATCAATTAGCTGTATACAATCCATGAAATCATAAACATATGCAGCCAAGGCTCAAAATCAACATCAAGGGCAATAAATACGCACAAATCATAATTCAACACGACGGTGTATGAAAACATATCTCAAGTGCACTAACTATGCACAAAAACGTAAATACCTAGTAGGTGCAACCATGGTGCACAAAAGCAAATATCATGAAACTCTATTATGCAATAAATCACCCAAAATACTGAAATCCATAGTGATTGATACGTGATAGTCAACTCACGAAATCACAAGTCGTAAATACTGTCGTCGATATGTCCTTCCTTCAAGGTCAAGAAGGTGTTGGTGCATCCAATACTAGCAGAGCAAGATATCTACTTGCCTTCTGATCATGGCCTGTCGTCTGGTGCCCTTAGGCTCTCTTCTCTTACTGCGAATTGCTAAGTACATAGCTCCCCGGCTCAACGGTCCAATATGGAAACAATAATGGAAGTAGTCCGCTCTGGCACGTCCTCTAAAGATCTCTGGCCAACACTTATGGTCACTCATAATATGTCTCGTCGACGATGCTGAACTCTGCCCTGCTGGGCGTGTGCAATATGACTAATCCTTGGTCCAAGTCTTCTCATATAGTATTTCCAGAAAGGTCCTGTCAAGGTCTCACCCCGATCTCGTTTCTGCTGAACTGCCTGGAAGTCATCATCTTTACTATATCTATTTCTTGTTCCGGAACGGCTGCATACTCATCACGACTCCTCCTGGAAGATATAACGAATAGTCAATGCCTCTTCTTGCGTATGACATCTCTAATGTCAGCAGAATGGAACGTCCTCCCGTCACGATCTCGTACGAACCTCTTACTCCACTTTCCTCCAATGTCGACTGATTCGGACTCGTCTCCTCGTGGCTGCATGGACTGCGCTCCAACAGCTATACTCATATCTGGAGTCTCCCAAGCAATGTATCCCATCACATGATAACCGAATGATATCGAGCTTTTCGATCGATTCGTCAGGGCTCCATAATCTACCAAGAGCTCAACATCTTGGGTACAGTTTAATAGTATCGAATATATGCCACAGCACCTATGGACTAACCGTAGAAGGGAAAACCCAACCCTCAATAATGGCACCGCTGAACTGCCGCAAAACCCTAAGGTTCACCGACATTCCATGGTCATTATGTCGAGTTAGGGTTTCATTCTTCTAGAGGGTCCGTAGGATTAATTGCATTGTTTTCCGAATACTTTAAACTTGGAAAATGGGTTCCTAACATTCGATCGTCTATAAGTCGTCTCTAGCTGGAACCCATCAATCTGATGACCTCGCATCGGGGTAGACAATGAATCACATGTCCTAGTCTTTCATCTTTGGTGATTAGCGATCTCCTATCATATCTCGAAGTATAACTTGTGCGGTATTAGCTCCAAACATTTGGGGCGATATCTCCTCATTCGCAGCAGCAACTGGCTCATTCGTCCGCAAACTGAACAGTGCCTAAATCATCATAATACGGTGCATTAACGGTCATCACATTCTGGCCGGCCTCTATCAGTGGTCCCGTCCTCTGGTGCTGATCTGCAAGTCCGATAAATCTCGTAAAAGCGGTCCATCAAACGCTCATGGCGTGAAAACACAATAAAACAACGCCTTTATGCAATTGTATATCCCTTGAATCACATCCTTGTCAGTCCTCGTTCATGACGAGCTCATGCTGACCACAACTCTAGCCTTAGCTCTCTACGCACCGTACAACCGTGGTAATAAAACCATAAGCTGGTACTGAAGAGGCTAGATCATAAGAAGGAATATAATACTGTGCAAGGAAATGTACATCCTAAGGCTTCTTAAGCAGAGTATCATATCGTAAGTATGCCACGGAACATACACATGGTACGTCACTCTACTTGAGTCACCTACTCCATCAACCAAGGGTCATCCTACACTCCGAAGGTAAAACCTAATGCTTTGATACCAACTTTGTCACGACCCGGAAAGTACTGAACATGACCGGCACTTAAACTACGAAACGTCTCGAGGCGTACGTAATCTAAGTGAGACAAAGCCCAGAAATCCAAACCAAGTAAAGCAGTAGAGTGAAGGAAAAACCAATTTTAAAGCAATAAGTTTAACAACATAAGCCGAAGTATGCCTTTATTTTAAAATCTCAAGTCTTTTCTGAAAATTTCGGCAGAGTTTCCTTTATGAAAACCGACCCCAAACGGGTACAAACCTGATAAAGCATATATAATGAATAAAGGCATCCCCAAGCGGGAGCTAGCTCTTCGTTAATTGACGATCACAACCACGCAAGCAATATAATATACAACGCCGGAGGGCAAGGATCAAAACTCAAAAGGAAGCCCACATCCACCAGAAAACCTTAATAATACAAGCGCGACTCTAAGGTCGAAAGAATATACATTGGCCTTTTAGTTCTATCAAATAAACAAGTCTGGTTGATGGAGTTTTACTAGATACAACTGAAATAACAAATATACAATGGTAGTCCTGATGCAAAAGAACCCACCTACCAAAGCAATCACCCAGAAGGAACAGTGTGCCAGTAAAGCCGCAACGAAACCTGTACGGCAAAACCTGCAAGAAACTGTGGCAAACGGGGGTGAGTTGCCAACTCGTGAATAGAAAACATCTACGAGTAGAAATCGCATGCATGACGCTATCCTAGGTCATATCAAGTAACATCCTCAAATAAAATCCTGACCCATCTATACATAAGTGCAAAACCATGTGCACGCGTCAGTGCCTCAGATAGCAACATATCAGATATATAATGTATGAGTGCATTACTAATGGAAACAGAATACATCATGAATGAGACAACTGTTTTCTTTCTTTAATGAGATTTTTTATGTATATATATCGAGTATCATCAATGAAATCAATAGAGAAATCTGTGTCAAGCATCGACACAAAACATAAATATCAATATCTCAATATCTCAGACTCCAGCTATCCGGAATGGCCTGTATCATCAAATCTCAATATCTCAGTGTCTCAAATCTCAATATCTCAATATCTCAATACCTCCGGCTCCGTCAGTCCGGATCGGCCCATATCATCAATCACATGACGACGAACGGTATCCTCCGGATATCCGCCGCGCCAAACAATCTCCGGTAGGTAGTCTGCCCCTGCCAGGCTCATCATCCTCCATGAAATCACTCGCGCCCTGGCGTACCATACCGGGTCCACCATGTACCCGAGACGGTTCATACTACTCCTCGAAACGGGTCACGAAATCCAATAGCTATCATGAAAACTCATGGTGGATGACTCATACATAACGAGAAAACCGCAACTTGCATTTTTAAAAGAGAGAGAGAGAGAGAAGTTTATATATATTCTTGCGGTTTTCCCCCAAATCCCGAAATCTCATGAAAATCCGAAATCCAAAATCAAGAGTAAGTAAACAATGAATATCGGTATAAAACCGCAAAATACTGCGGAACCAATGAGTAAATGAATGCATCTGATATCATGCAATGAGTGCAATAGTTAAACTAGCATAGGAAAGCGATAACATATTGCAACTATCAACTTGCAATCTATGTCAATGAATAGTATTTTCTAAAGTGTACGTGACATGGCAATTACCGATAATGATGTGTATGAGCTGGCAAGCAGGTGTACGTGGAACATACGCATCATCGGTAATGGTGCTGGTGTCTTGACAGCAGGGTTTCATCATAATTACAGATAACATATATACATGCATGCAATGCGATGAAACATCATGAATATACAGAAAGTGAAGTAGTAACATGAACACTGAAAAATATACCTACCCAATATACGAGTTATACCGTTTGGTATTTAAAATATTCACGATTCTCCACCTTTGAAAATGAGTATGACTTGAGCCCAGTCAAAAGGGTAAGGGAATCTACCTAAGTCTGACTCGATCTATATACATATCTAGTAGTCGGTGATCTCTCCTTAATAGTATCACGTACGATACAATAATTAATATGACATCCTCAGTCAAGAGTGCGGATCTATCCTCATAACAATATCTCGTACGGTAAATCTATCGTACGGCATCCCAAATCTGGGTACGGTTCACATATCACATTTATCTCATTATTCATCTGGTGTCCACATCATCACATATCGAGAGCAGGGGGTAGTGATCTAAGTCTAGTACACTACTAATATCATCAATAATATCGCCCAAGCGATCCATTATAAATATCATAACATATCCCATCTCATATCTCGAACATATGTTAACTATCATATATATATCATCATCCACCTGGTATCGTCGTCCAACGATCCGCTATAACATCATGACATATCTCGGTCACATATTAAATATCTCACGGTATCATGCCCGATCATATCGACTCATTCCTAAGTATCATATAACATTTTCATCATCCAAGCATATGAATACCAATATATATATGTGTCCCCAATACGCATAAGGAAGTAAAAGTATGCGAATAGGTGTATGCGCGTGTATGCAAATCTTTACTCTAGGGTTTCACGACTAAGAAATAGACTAAAGTCTTTTCTTCAATTCTCGCTAACACTAACCCCTAATCTCCTAAAGCTTTTCTTTCTAAGCTTCATATCACACACTAACATGCACAAGTATATCTATTTCTCATCACATCGTTTCTCACAACATTGCGGGGGTGCTATACGCCATCCACCCGACTTCCCCCGTAGATATAAATCTACTCACCTTGATCTTCGCTCTCTTGAGTCGATGACGCCACTCTCATCCTCATCGTCTCGAAGTCCACGTGAGATACCTACACATCATAACATATTGTATTGCATTAAAATCCAAATCAAAGCCAAAACGACACGCTAAAAACCTATAGGTTCGAACCTACGGACTACGCCTTCGAAACTACCAAACAACGCTCGATATTGTCGTACAAACGTCAAACCATCGAGTTAAAACCAAATTCCTAAAATTCAGAATTCAAAATACGCAAAAAAAAAACACTGAATCAAAACAACAACATAAGAAAATGGTCCCAGATTTTACCCTAGGCCAAATTAGTCAATTTTGCATATGTAAAGGGTCTATTTCACTGGAGATGGATCTACAGAACAAGTACGAACCAAAATGGACCAGGTCTGGTTGCAATTTGTGGCCAGAGGGGATTTATTTGCGGCCTGGGTGAGGGTATAGGGACTGGGGTCTTGGGTGATGCTTACTAAGTGCCTGCACACTCCTCTGTGTTTGCTAACAAATTTTCCAGGTCCCCGAGTGTTAGCTGATTTCAAATTACCATCATATTTTCACAGTTTTCCAATGTCGGGGTTTCTAAGTTCATATACCGGGGTTTATTCCATGGTTTCAGTCCAAGATACAATCCCTACAGGGGTCATAAGTGTTGGAGATAGTGCCCTCAGAGTCAATTATTAGGTCACAGGTACGTGATTGCAATGATTGATGGAGGACCTATCCCGGTAGGACAATCTTACTCGAGATGATAGTATGCTATCTGGTTTACCTTTATCATCGTGTACTGCTTTAGGTGACCTGACAAGTCGCTATTACACGTTGATAGAGCCCCTAGGATTCTTGCTTGACCACCAGCAGTATGAGGGCGATCATATAAGTGGGAGCTAGGGTCTATAAGCATGTCCTTAAATGGTCCCTAGTCGTGAGAGTTTCGAGACAGGGCATCGATACTCCAGAGTAGACTAGTGTATACAGTCGAGACCCCGACGAGGGGCGGTGGCCGGTCTCACAAGCCACTGGTGTCAGTTAGATCACCTAAGATGTATACAGGTGCTCATTGGGTTATGAGTATACCGGACAGGACTCGCCGGGAACATGCTAGTTGGTCATATACCAGACGTCAGATGGCAGTTCCCTGGTGACATGTGTGCAGGTTAGTTCATCGACCTGGGGATCGTCATTTGTCTCGTGTGAGTTCCCACTATACTTTGATTACTACCCTACCACGGCTCAAAGGAGTCGTGCAAACAGGTTTTAGTTGGGTACAGTCCCAAGCCACATGGAGGCAGTGAGCGCATCTTCAGGGGTTCGTCTCTCCCGGTATTGGGGGTGAGGTCGCGCTGTGTCTAGGAGAGCCATTACACGAAGCCCTCGGCCGAGGCAAGAAGATTTACTGGTTGGTATTCCAGTAGTATCTCAGGGTGTTCTGGGCTACACTCCGACACGACTTGTACCGCTTTTGGGGGTCTGACTTTTACCAACCCCCTAGGCCCGCCATGCGATACTCGTAGACGAACGGACCGGACTGTACGGATATTGTCACTGACAGGCTCAGTAGGGTTGTCAGGGTGAGTTCGCTCACAGACGTCCCTTTTAGTCAATACCTGGTAGCCCGTTACGTATTGGTTTATACCTCTGACGTGCTATTAGTTAAATCCACAACCATGGAGTTGACGAGTCTTTAGAGTCCCCCACATTCAGTTACTCAGCTTTCGGGCGAAAAGTTGTATAGGCCGTATGGAGATATGGCAAGGTCCGATCAGATACGTGCGGTATTGCACGGATCAGGATCGGACAGTTTGTACTATAGGCCTTATGGTTATATGGCAGGGTTCGATTAGATACGTGCGGTATTGCACGGATCAGGATCGAACGGATATTACTAGCCGGCTTTGGTTTAAGCCGGATCCTAGTATAGTACAGTGTAGATTTTGTCTCATCGCAGTTGTATTTTGGTCGGAATACAGATGCAGGTGCGTATGCACAGTATCGGGGTTTTCCTGTAATTTATTACGGGACCAGTTTTCTGGAGTTGCCAGTTTTTTTTCCGTTTCGGCCAATTTTCTTTGTATCGTTCATTGGCCGAAGATTGGTGGAGGAGGGCTTATTTGCATTGTTGCAAATAAGTATTTGTGGAGGGGGTCTTTGCTTATTGTTGTATCATAATAGTCTCTCATTGACCTTGACTTCTAGCTTCATGATGGCTTGACTTTGTAAGCATCATGGTTGTTGATGATTAGTTGGTAGTGTATTGGTTTTGGGAGTGATCATTGCCTCTCATCATCACTTGCTTTTTCCATGACACTCCACCTTGCATTATTGATTTGATTCAACCCTCTTGAGTTTGGCTCTCCCTCTCATTCTCACATGTTTTTGGCCGGCCATGTAGTGGGCTGCTTAATTAGTGTAGGTGGGATTTTTTTGGTTCATTTTCATGTTGGCAAAATTCCCACAAGTTTCATCTCCAAAAAGCTTGTATCAATCCTCCACCACAAAGGCAATTCCACAACCCCAAAGTGAGACATGTAATCCACACTATATTCTACAGCAAATCTTGGGCATGTCGACTAGCCAGCTTCGTGCCCGAGTTGCCTCGGCATTGAGGTGGGAGCCCGTAAAAGAAGTAGGCGATGTGGTGTACTTCCGGTGACGAGGAGGAAACGGGACATTCCGCAGGAGATCGGGACGACGACGAGGAGACCGTAGGACTTGGATCAGTCGGTATATCTCTCTTCCCTTTCTTGTAGTTAGCTAGGACTAATTAATGGTTCGATCCGGGTATTAGTGCGCGGCGGTTTGCCAGTTCAAGAAAATTTAAAGTTTATCACCGCTTCCGCATTTGGCCGTCGGATTGACGGCCGGGACGCCGCCGTGCACTTACAGTGGTATCAGAGCCTCGCCATTAACTTAGTCTAGCTTGGTTTAATGTGTTTTGCATTTCCGATCGACCAATATTCCAAAATTTACATTTTTGCTTGCATCAGTTTTCTGTTGAAATTTTTTGGTGTCGAAAATATTTTCAGGTTACAGAAAAGTGATGTACTGGAAAATATAAGAGTTCTGTGAAAATTCGATGAAGTGTCTCTACAGTAGGAGCGCGGAACCGCGGCCAAATACCCCCTTGGGCTGCGGTTCCGCCGCACACTATTGGGTTCACTGCACCAAATTTTTCCAGAGGCTTTCTGGGGTTAAAATTGGGGTTTTGGAATATTAATATTGGGCCCAGATTTTCTTGATCTGCTATAGTAATGCTTTGGGGCCCACTTGTTAAAATTTGATTGATCGGATATTTTAAACACATTATTTCACAGTATTTACATTATATCTGCGACCGTGAATGTCACTCGATCGGTAAATCCGGTCTAACTGCTATAGCCCGGTTAGACGGATTTGCGAACGTGACTTTCACGTTGATGTTCTGTTTTTGCTGTGATGTTGCGGATCGGTCGTGGGGGATAGCCTGGATGCAATGCTAGTACAGTTGTGGTTGTATTATGTACATTTGATATTGCGGGGCGAGCGTCTGACATGTGGACTACCGTCACTGCCTGTTTATATTATTATTTTGGGGCACGGCCAGGTTGCGGTCGATGTACCCGTTGTATGTATATTTTACTTTCTGTACTAGGATTACCCCGCGGAAGGGTGCACGGATAGCCGGGTTCTAGAGGGCAACAAGCCCACATCTCATGGCATTGAGATGGAGGGGGCTTCACTCTAGGATTGGCGGGATATTCGCCGCAATCGTAGGGGGTACAGGTTGACCCAGGAGGGTTGCCCAAGTTACCGGATTCCGTGAAGTGCTGGGTGGTCCATTCACGTTGCTGAAGGGGGCTGCCTCGCTTCAGGTTTTGGCGGGTGACTTGCCGCGCCCGTAGGGGTCTAGGATTTAATTGCACAGGCTATCCACACGACCAGGGGAACGTCGGGTTTCAGCGGCTCTGTGAAACCCGGGGATCCCAGATATCTGTATTGTTTCTGTGATGCTGTACATTTTCTGTGATGTTGCATTTCTTATCACGCCTTGAGCGAATATAATATATTGGTATATATATTAGTAGATGTAGTATATGTTTTGCATCCGCGCTAGTCCAGTCCCCGCTCTGTCGTTAGTTAGCTAACCTAACAGGTAATGACGGGACCCAGTGGCGAATGCGGATGGCATATACATACATCAGTATATTTTCGTTCTTTGTGGTGTGATCAATTGATGGGACTGTATTGATTCGGATCAATGCAAGTTAAAACAAACCTAATCTGATGTTGTTGGAACACTTTTCAAAAAGCTGTTATTGCAAGGACGTTCACTTTTGTTTAGCATCGTGGTATTCAGTTAGAATATCCTGCTCCTCAGTCGACGAGGCAAGGGCCGAGATCCCTTCAACGGGAGTGACCCCTTGGACAAAAAGTTTGCATCAGGGCATTAACTTCACTATAGCCGAGTACTTTTGCTTTGCACCGTGGTATTCAGTTGGAATATCCTGCACCCCATTCTACGGGGAAAGAGCCGAGATCCCTTCACCGGGAGTGACCTCTTTAGCAAAGGTTTTCGTCACTATATTTTTAAAAGCTATCCGTTCCTTCGACGATATCAAGTTCATTACGTTAAAGGTTTTCGCCAGAAACCATTCGTAGCCCTCCGTCGTTTCAGACGGGTAGCACGTAGTATTCATGCTATGTTTGTTGACCTTCGTCAAGGCATAGTGTATGGTAGCTGCTTGTTACATTTCTGCTGCATAGATAGATGCGTTGGTTTGGGACAGTCGTATAGCCTTGTTGACCTTTGTCAAGGTCTTGTACGGGTGGATACAAATTAACCTGGATAATGACGGGTAGAACTTGACATGTGACTTATGATTTGTTGACCTTCGCCAAGGTCATAAGAGCATGGGGCAGAAATCACATCGGGAGTTTCAAAAGAACTGAAACTTGCCAGATATGCGCATACCTTCTGGAGTGTGATACCGTGAGCGGATTCCGTCACGTTGTCATGCGATGAAAGTTGGATCCCGATTCCCACTGATGAGTTAGTATACTCCTCAGGTGATCCCGACTAATTCTTCTTTCAGGTTTGGAGGAGAATTTGAGGTACAGTGGGAGGTTTCCAGATTAGATAAATTGGTAACCATTCTGATCTAGGTTAGAGTGCACGCTGAGTGTTTCTTTTCTCTCTCTCTTCGGCAGCGACCATTGACCCGACCCTAAGACTATGACTCAGTAACCAAGTTGACCGAACCTTCTTAAACACTGGCTTTTGGATTGTCAGAGTTGCAAACCTCATTGCCACTCCTACTTTTACCCTTTTTTCCAGGACACCCCGTATTACTACGAACGTCCACTTCCATTGGACAAAACCATCGTACGGTTAAATACGAACTCGAAAGAATTTATTCGAGGATGGTTTCCGGTTCTGGAGAAAACTGATAGGATTATTCAGTTGTCTTTTCCTTTTACCTTCTCTCAAGTTGTGAGTACTCCTTGGTTTAGGGGTAGTACACCTATTACGCAAATTGGATTGTCTTCTTCCAAACCGTAGGCTGGTGCCGACCGGTAGGGAATGGAGAAAACCAATTAGCATAACGATGGTGTGCAGAAGGTATTAAGTTAAGACAAAGCAAGGGATTAGTAAGAGGGCAAAGTAAATTGCAACAGATATTCATGACCAAACCAGGTATTTCTTCGCCAATCCTAAAATCACCTTTGAATTTCTCCTGGACACTCCGTATCACTACGAAGATCCACAGTTTATTGGATACTCCATCGTATGGTTATATACGAACTCGAAAGGAACTTGTTCCAGTTCGGGGATGGATTATGGTTCAGGAGAAATAGGAATTAAGTTCATTCGGTTGTCTTTTATCCTCACCTTCTCTCGCATTGCGAGTGTTCCTAGGATTAGGACAGTACACCCATTATGCTTATTGGATAGTCTTCTTCCAAACCATAGGCTGGTGCCGAACGGTAGGGAAGGAAGAAAACCATTTGGCCTAAAGGGGTGTGCAGAAGGTAATGACTAAAGACATATGAAGGGATTTGGAGAGGTGGCAAAGAATTATACGGTTACAGTCGTGAATCTGGAAGAGGCATTACTAGGAATACCAGGATACCCCATCGAAACATTTCAATGTTTCAGCTTCACTGTGTACTGTTAAAAGAAAACTGATTTTCCGATTAGATACTTACTCCAGGGTATGTATTTACCAGGTACGATTCTCACATCTGTATGGTTTTACAGATGATGAGTGGTAGTAAGTTATTGGGAATTGGGTGATCATCCTCATTATATCGGGATTCGTTGTAATCGGTGATATTTGAGGAAGTCACCTGGGTAGTTTGCCGGTCGGCAAATATTTGGTTTTGAATATCCGCTGTTATGCACCAATTTCAAATTGATATATCTGTACGTCTATTTTCATAGAGTGAGATATACCTTTTGATATTATGTCGATGACATTTACCTATATCAGTGGATGGTTAGGTAAGGAGCATTAAACAGCGGTGTAATTCTTCTTAACCATAAGTACAGTTTTCAACCTACGACACACAGTAAATGAGTTATCAGACTCAAGGGACTTATACAGAGTATTGTATGTTGTCCAGGGTCCATCAGGACAGAGGGGTTGGTCCTCGTACTATATTCGGTTTACTTATGACTTCTCTAGTTTTTAGACAGGTGTTTCGCGGAAACACAGGGTCTGAATTTTGAGAAGTTATAGGTATTTGAATAGATTAGAGAACCAGGTGTAGGAAGTATCGGGATTCTTCAAAGTGATCGAAGATGTAGATACTTGTGTATGATATTCAGTTGATAGTAATGATAAAGAGATCTTGCTTCTCTTTCAGGTTACTCATAATTGGAAGCATCGCTGATCGGCCTCCTTCCATTTAGTTGACATGCACTGGAGACAGTTGCATGATTTGGATCTGGTTCAGTTAAATCAGTGCCTCTGGTTCTATATTGGATATATTACAGTTCATATCTTAACGGTGTTAAGGTACGGGGAGTTGTCCGGCTTATGATTAAAACCAGACGCTGGACAACTCAAGGCACGTTTCTGTAATGGCTGTTTGTGGGTTGACCCAGGCTATGACGAGGGTTGATTTTCTACCATCTGGATGAACAATAGCAATATTGTTCTAGACTCGCCACAGTTTTATTAAAAATGGATTTTTTTTCAGAAAAACAGTAGTGGGAGTATGGTAGAACTGGAAGTGATTCCAGAACCACAAACGATTACTGAAGATTTGATAAGGAACCTAAAGATTCAATCTGGATTGACATTCCATTGGCCACTCCACAGATAAGGTGGGTAACTTCAGCCACCCGAGAGGTACTCCGGTAGCCTCAAGGACGGTGACAGGGAAGTTCTTGTTTACCCACAATTGCCATTGCTGTTGTTCCAGGATGCGAGACCCGGCGGGAGGATGAGTATAGCATCGTTCTAAACTACCTTTAGAAGTGTACGTGTATATGACTCTACCAGAGGGTTGTCGTAGTCAGTGGGAACAGCGGAAGCATTGGTGGACAGGTAGCTTATGTCTATTTATAGACTAAAGCAGATGTAGCGGAGATAGATCATCTATTTCTGACGTGACAGTCATGGGTTTGACTTCATCAGAATAGGGGATGGATCTGTTGAGAAGGTAGTAGGGTGTGATATCCTGGTATTTGGATGACATACACTACACAGAGTAGGAAATGAAACTTCTATACTACAATCGGTTATACTTTGGTCGTCACACAGTGGTTTCTCCACATAGGACTTGGATATTATATCAGACATTCTGGTTACTAGATCGATGGTTTTAGATCTAGATTTGGGTAGTCTCCTAATCTGGGTACTTAGACAGCATTCTAAGGGTATTTAGAATGGACGACTCCATGCACGGTAGTGTACCTGCAGAAGATGGAGTCACCCTCTCTAAAGGTGTCTTACAGACTAAAGGGGAGAGGGATGTGCATGATTGGCAGATCACTTGCTCAGGCAATTGAGTCAATCATGAGATATCAAGTACCACACCAGATGTTGTTCTTGCACTAGATGCAATAAGTTGACATTGATCCAATCCTGGAGAAACAGTCGGAAGCAGTTTTAGAACATAAGTGGATGTTCTAAGGATATGATAACGATAGCCTCATTTGGGAGTCAGTTATCATTCCAGGCTTCCAAGGTGACATGGACGACAAGGAGGTTGTCGGAGTTATAGTTTTCCCTTCTGACGAGGGGCAGTATTTTGGACAGGTGGTCCAAGGAAATACTGAGGGAGGCATGGCGCAGGATACTGATTAAGTTCAGTTGACGATACAGTCTAAGAAGTTTGGATTTGGAGTTCATTTATGAGCTATGTCCCATCAGACATCCAGACACATTCTAAGACAGGTATTGCTCATTTCGGGAGATGGGTTTTCTCCGCGAACTTGAGATATAGAGAGACATAGAAAGAAACAACAAAGCGGATCCACTCACTAAGGCTATTCCTCGAACGCAATAGTTTCGCAAACGAGCTTTGTGAGACTGACTAGTAGAGGAGTTGGGTGTTCGGTATCACACGGGCTGTGAGTATGCGACATCGCAATAATTAGCCTTGAGTGCAAGTGGGAGATTGTTGGAGATAGTGCCCTCAGAGTCAATTATTAGGTCACAGGTACGTGAATGCAATGATTGATGGAGGACCTATCCCGGTAGGACAATCTTACTCGAGATGATAGTATGCTATCTGGTTTACCTTTATCATCGTGTACTGCTTTAGGTGACCTGACAAGTCGCTATTACACGTTGATAGAGCCCCTAGGATTCTTGCTTGACCACCAGCAGTATGAGGGCGATCATATAAGTGGGAGCTGGGGTCTATAAGCATGTCCTTAAATGGTCCCTAGTCGTGAGAGTTTCGAGACAGGGCATCGATAATCCAGAGTAGACTAGTGTATACAGTAGAGACCCCGACGAGGGGCGGTGGCCGGTCTCACAAGCCACTGGTGTCAGTTAGATCACCTAAGATGTATACAGGTGCTCATTGGGTTATGAGTACACCGGACAGGACTCGCCGGGAACATGCTAGTTGGTCATATACCAGATGTCAGATGGCAGTTTCCTGGTGACATGTGTGCAGGTTAGTTCATCGACCTGGGGATCGTCATTTGTCTCGTGTGAGTTCCCACTGTACTTTGATTACTACCCTACCATGGCTCAAAGGAGTCGTGCAAACAGGTTTTAGTTGGGTACAGTCCCGAGCCACATGGAGGCAGTGAGTGCATCTTCAGGGGTTCGTCTCTCCCGGTATTGGGGGTGAGGTCGCGCTGTGTCTAGGAGAGCCATTACACTAAGCCCTCGGCCGAGGCAAGGAGATTTACTGGTAGGTATTCCAGTAGTATCTCAGGGTGTTCTGGGCTACACTCCGACACGACTTGTACCGCTTTTGGGTTCTGACTTTTACCAACCCCCTAGGCCCGCCATGCGATACTCATAGACGAACGGACCGGACTGTACGGATATTGTCACTGACAGGCTCAGTAGGGTTGTCAGGCTGAGTTCGCTCACAGACGTCCCTTTTAGTCAATACCTGGTAGCCCGTTATGTATTGGCTTATACTTCTGACGTGCTAGTGGTTAAATCCACAACCATGGTGTTAACGAGTCTTTAGAGGCCCCCACATTCAGTTATTCAGCTTTCGGGCGAAAGGTTGTAGAGGCCGTATGGAGATATGGCAAGGTCCGATCAGATACGTGCGGTATTGCACGGATCAGGATCGGACAGTTTGTACTATAGGCCGTATGGTTATATGGCAGGGTTCGATCAGATACGTGTGGTATTGCATGGATCAGGATCGAACGGATATTACTAGCCGGCTTTGGTTTAAGCCGGATCCTAGTTTAGTACAGTGTAGATTTTGTCTCATCGCAGTTGTATTTCGGTCGGAATACAGATGCAGGTGCGTATGCACAGTATCGGGGTTTTCCTGTAATTTATTACGGGACCAGTTTTCTGGAGTTGCCAGTTTGTTTTCCGTTTCGGCCAATTTTCTTTGTATCGATCATTGGCCGAAGATTGGTGGAGGAGGGCTTATTTGCATTGTTGCAAATAAGTATTTGTGGAGGGGGTCTTTGCTTATTGTTGTATCATAATAGTCTCTCATTGACCTTGACTTCTAGCTTCATGATGGCTTGACTTTGTAAGCATCATGGTTGTTGATGATTAGTTGGTAGTGTATTGGTTTTGGGAGTGATCATTGCCTCTCATCATCACTTGCTTTTTCCATGACACTCCACCTTGCATTATTGATTTGATTCAACCCTCTTGAGTTTGGCTCTCCCTCTCATTCTCACATGTTTTTGGCCGGCCATGTAGTGGGCTGCCCAATTAGTGTAGGTGGGATTTTTTTGGTTCATTTTCATATTGGCAAAATTCCCACAAGTTTCATCTCCAAAAAGCTTGTATCAATCCTCCACCACAAAGGCAATTCCACAACCCCAAAGTGAGACATGTAATCCACACTATATTCTACAGCAAATCTTGGGCACGTCGACTAGCCAGCTTCGTGCCCGAGTTGTCTCGGCATTGAGGTGGGAGCCCGTAAAAGAAGTAGGCGATGTGGTGCACTTCCGGCGACGAGGAGGAGACGGGACATTCCGCAGGAGATCGGGACGACGACGAGGAGACCGTAGGACTTGGATCAGTCGGTATATCTCTCTTCCCTTTCTTGTAGTTAGCTAGGACTAATTAATGGTTCGATCCGGGTATTAGTGCGCGGCGGTTTGCCAGTTCAAGAAAATTTAAAGTTTATCACCGCTTCCGCATTTGGCCGTCGGATTGACGGCCGGTGCGCCGCCGTGCACTTACAATAAGGTCTCTACTAAGCTCAATTACACTTCACAATTCAAAATTTCTCAAAACCCTCATCTAGAAATTTTTAGGTTCACAAAACCACTCGATATCGATACTAAACATATATGGATGCCTAAAGAATTTAAATACTATTCTAAAGGTGCAGAAATTACCTCAATTGGCAACTCAAGAATTTTCTTGAGTTGCCCAAATTCCTCAAAATTCGATTTTTCTTGGTCCAATATGCTTCCCTTGAGCTTGTGCATGCTTTTTGTGAAAAGGAGATGGGCTTTTGGTGAATTTTTGATGATGTTATGAGGGTTGAAGAGGAGGGGGAGTTGAGGTGCTGCCTTGGGTGAGGAAGAAGAAGAAGAAAGATGAAGATGACGAAGTGACAAGATGAGCCATGACTAGGTTTGACCCTTCGCCCTCTCTCTCTCATGCCCATCCCTCTTGTCATCATGATACCTCTTGGACTTTTCCTTTTTCTTGTTTTCTTTATCTTTTGTTTTCTTTTCTTTTTTCTAAAAAAAACCATACAAGAGAAGGAAAAAGCTATGACAAAATGAAACAAGTGTCAAAATGTGACATGGTGCATGTTTTGCTCAAAACAAGCTTAATGCGCAATTAGCGATATTTAATCGCGATTAGCACTAAATAGTGTATAATTAATCATTAAAACTTATAATTTGCATAATTCACATAAAGCACCTTCAATTCAGTAATTTCCTGTCACGACCCGAAGTACGGAACATGACCGGCACTTAAACTACGAACGTCTCGAGGCGTAAGTAATCTAAGTAAACCGAAAACCCAGAAATCCAAACCAAGAAAAGATGTAGAGTGCAGGAAAAACCAACTTAAAGCAAGTAGTTTCAATAGCATAAGCCAAAATTATGCGGTTTAAAAAAACATCAAAAATTCCCTGAAAATTTCGGCAGAGTCTCCTTTGTAAAAACTGGCTCCCAAACGGGATACAACATGAATAGTATACAAAATCAATAAAAGAAATCCCCAAGCGGGAGCTAGCTCTTCGTCAAACGACGGTCACAACCACACAAGCAATATAATATACAACGCCAACGGCGAGGATCAAAAACTCAAAAGGAAACTCAAAACCACAAGAAATCCGCAGTAATATAACGCGCGACTCTAAGGTCGAAGGAATAACATTACTGGTCTCTATCTCAAAATAAATACATGTTTGGTTGATGGAATTTACTAGATACAACGGAATAATATTATACAAGATAATATGATGGGTACGATACAAGAAAAACCCACCTACTAGCAAGTCACCCGAATGAAACAGAGCCCGCAAAGCCGTAATGAAACCTGTACGGCAAACCTGCAAGAAACTGGGGCACAACGGGGCTGAGTTGCCAACTGGTGAATAGAAAAACATCTACGCACAGAAATCACATAAATAACGCAATCCTAGGTCAATGATCATAATATATCCTCAAAAATGTATATATGACATGCAGCCTATAACAATGGCTAGGGTAATATCTAACCCGAGTGTGATCTCATGTGCCCGTGTCAGTGCCTCAGGTAGCAATATATCATATGAGTGAGGTATGAATGCATGAAAACAGAAAACATGTAAATGAAGAAACTGTTTTCATAAATTCGTGAGATTTCCTCTGTATTTTTAAACTGAGGTATCATAAATGAAATCAGTATCAACAGTGTCTAGCATCGACACAAAACATAAATCTCAATGTCTCGAAATATCAATGTCTCAATCCCAATATCTAGGGCGCCGTCAGTCCAGACCGGCCCCTACCATCCATCTCAAGACCACGACGGTATCCTCCGGATATCCGACGCGTCGGGTAATATCACCGGTAGGTAGTGCTCCCCAGCCAGGCTCAACGTCAACACCACATTCCTCTTGCCCCGGGGTACCATACCGGGCCCACCATGTACCCGTGACGGTTCTTCCACTCCTCGTCACGGATCTCGAAAACCACAGCAAACTCATGGTGGACGACACTTTACATCACTAGAAAACCGCAACATTTTATATTTTAAAAGATCATAAGTTGTAAATTTTGCGGCTTCCCCGAAATCCAGAAATATCATAAATCTCAAGAAATCATCACAAGTGCATATGTCAATGATAATGCACGCATATGGTATCAATAACCAAGTTGCAATGTATGATTAATAAACTAGGCATGAACAACTGAATAACAGTATGCATGAAGTGGCAGGTAATAACTACAATGTCTAATATGACATATAAGGGAAGTACACTAATATCATGTCAAAACTACTAGCTAACAAGCGAAGTCAAGCAAATATATTCTCTAAAGTTTACGTGACATGGCAATTACCGATGAAGATGTGTGTGAGCCGGCAAGTAGGTGTACGTGGTACATACGCATCATCGGTAATGGTGCTGGTGTCCTAACAGCATGATATCAATAATAGAATATGCAGCAAAATAAGTACGCGAGGCAGAGCGAACAGCAATAATGTGCGGGAGCTGAAAACTAGACACAACGATAACTAATCTGCATTTATCTAATATAAGTCCTACAAATTGGTGCCTTTTGAAATAACACGAATCATGGGGTTTTGAAAATAGGGGCTACGGTGTTTTTATGAAAAGATACGTCTTTTGAAATATCCGTAAGATCCATTGGGCTGTCTTTTAAAATACCCACGATTCGTTAGTTTTGAAATAGGTAAGAATCGAATCTAATCTAACAACTAAACTAAACTAAAGGGCTAAGCTAACAAGTTGGATTACAGGTAAGGAAACCGCCTAACATCTGAGTCGATACATATACCTACCTGTATATGTATAGTCGGTGATCCCGCCTCAATAATATCATAGCCGATACCATATCTATAATCAGGCATTCCAAGTCAAGAGTGCGGATCAATCATCAATATAGCTCGTACGTAAATCCGTCGTACGGCATCCCAAATCTGGGTACGGGTCAATATCACATTCATCAAACTATTCACCTGGTATCCTCTTTATCAATTATCATGATCGGGATACTGATCTACGTCTAGTACCATACTGATACCGCCTACGTATGCATGGACGTGTGTGAAACACTACGTCAAGGGCCCGCTACAACGTCATGTCGTATCTAAGATACGAACCCTGCTATATCACCGATCTCACGGCCTCAAATCAAATCTCATCGACTCAGCAAAATCCCAAATATCATCCTCAATCCGTATGTGAACACATAGTCCCATACCCATGTGAACACATAAGTATAAAGAATCCCATAAGCACATATCAATAGGAAAGTATGCAAGTATGTATGTGTGTATGTGTAGTGCAACACTACCCTAGGGTTCGCAACGCTAAAATAATCCAACACACCAATATCCATCCTAAGCATCGTTATTAATCCCAAATAACATATAATAATTGTTGGTGTATATACGCATCCGTATACACCACCACGGACTGCGGGGGTGCTATACGCTATCCACCCGACTTCTCCCCGTAGATATAAATCTACTCACCTGGTCCTCGCTAGCCGGTGCCGACGTCGCCACGCGCTTACTTGTCGTCTTGAAGTCCCCATGGGGGTACCTACATATCATAACGCACCATATCGCATTAAAACTAAATTCGAAATCGAAACGGCATACGAAAATCAAATCGGCACGCGTATCACGCATAGGTCCAAACCTATCGCCTACGCATGCAAGAATAGTCAAACCAACCCTCGATGTCGATGTACAAACGTCAAACCATCGAGAAAAATCCAATCACACTCATTTGCACATTCACGAACACTAATTTTAATATAAACTAGGTTAAAACTCACAAAAACCCCAATTTCACTTAAAAAGTCATTTTTCCGAAAATCTAGCAAGCACAATTCGCCGTTTTTGTATAAAATATGACGTTTAAATGAATGTAGCGGCCAATATACTTATTAAATATCTTAAATAAGTCATATAACAATTTCCTGAATTTAATCTCATTAAATTCCAAAAACCTTAATATGCTAGTTTACAAAATACCTAAATTTTAACAATTTCATAGCAAAAATGCACAAACTACAATTTAGGTTGGATTTCCATGCTCTAAAGCATTAAACTACACTTAATAAAGTTAATAATACGATAAAAACCCTAACCATATTTTTAATCTCACATTTCGAATTAAATCAAAAAACCTAGTTTGCAACAAAAGCTTAATTTGGACATTTTTCAAGTAACAACTTGTAATTAACAACTAGATTAGTTTTCTACAAAACTAAATATGTTAATCCACATCACTAAACCATGCACAATCAAACACAACTCATTTCCACAACAAACCCTAACTTGAAATCTTTAATCATGCAATTAAACTCACATAAACCAAATTAACACTTAATTCAATTAGCTTTAAGAAATTAGTAACAAATTAAGCAAAAATGTTTAGAATTATACCCAAAAACATTTGAAGATCCACAAGCATCCATGGCCCTCCAAAATGCTCTCTTTTCACAAGGATCCATGCTATACGGGCTAAGCTAAAATGGGTAGGAGTCGGATTTGGGTTTCGGGATTTTTTTGATGGATTTTGGGGCAATTTTTGATGAAGTTTTGAAGAGAAAAGAGAAGGGAAATTGGAGGGGTGGCTGCTACTGTAGGAGGAGATTTCAGCTGGAATGGGAGGGGGAGAGGAGAGAGAGGGAGGTAGAGAAAATGGGGGGAGAAAGTCAAGGTCAAAGCAAGGTCAAAAGTCTAACTAATTTATCCATTTTCTTTTCTTTTCTTTCATTTCTTTTCCTTTGAAATTCAAGTGGGGAAAAAGATGGGGGCTGCTGAATTCAGCCAAGGGGAGAAGTGAATGGGGGTGTGTGGGTGTGGGTACGGGTGTGGGGTGATGAAAAATGATAAATACAATACCCCAAATATCCATTTACGCTAAAAAAAAGCTTTTTTTCTTCAATAATTTCTAAACCGTTTTACCAAACGATTTCGTTTCAAAAAGCACGTGACAAAATTTTTTTTAATGTTTTATGATGCACAAAATTTGTTTCAACTCATTCCAATTTGTAATTTTCCCTAATTAAATGTATTGGTGACGGCTTAAAATAATAATAAAATAATATTTTTTTCAGAAAATTTGAAATTTCACCAGCGGTTCAATAAACACCAAATAATAGAAATTACATAGCTAGAATATGTATATTTAATTTTTATAATAAGATATTTGTATTTTGACTTTTTACAGAAAACCCCCTTATTTTACCGTTTTTTCGAAATTTCACCGAAACGATTTTCAAAACGTTACAATCTTCCCCACTTAAAGAAATTCGGTCCCCGAATTTAAATTAAAAATCCTCCCAAATACTAAAACATCTAAGCAAAACCATCAAGTCGTCGGGGCTCCGAAATCATAAATACATAAAACAAATCGTAGCGCAGCGCATGCGCATGAAAAATAAGCATATAACGCGAATCAAAACTCCATCCAGCATCCCGCAATCATCGGAGTCATGGTGAAGACACAATGTCCAAATCCAAAATGAAAATCAATATGATATAACTCGAAACTATACATGTAAAATATATTCAGGTACTGTCCTCTGACTAGTCCTGCTCAGTACGAAAACACATAGTAATATCATAAAAACGTACTGCTCTATAAGAAAAATCAATCCCAAAATACGCGTATGCATACTACGTGCGTCTTGTGCGCACGGAAATCAAAATCCAAATATGTGCCATACATATGCACAGAAACAACATCTAAGTGCATCGGGTGTGCACGAAACATCTGTCGTAGGCAACATGTGTGTCTGACAGCAAAATCAGGTGCATCTGACATACATGAAAAATCTCGATTTAGTGAATCTGGTGTGCACCAAAATCACACTTCAAAACATGCGCCCAACATGCGCGAAAATCCAAATCAGGTGCATCCAGCACGAAATCATGAAATCCAATATCAAGTGCCGAACATGCGCAAAATCAAATCAGGGGCACAAGGTGCACAAAACAAATATCGAACAACACCATCGAAATCAAAGTCCAATGCATCTAAGTGCACAAAAGGCATATCACTGCACTGCAAGCATATATAACTATACAGAGTGCAGGAACCAAATCGTGTGCATGCATACGCACAAAATCAACTCAAATGTCTAAAACCGCAAAATCACAAACATGTGAAACCCAAGCACGAAAACGATATCAAGTGCAACACTGTGCAAAGATCATAAATCCTCAATCATCAAAATCAAATCATTCGAATAAATCACCCAAAACATCGAAATCAATAATGGCGGCATAGTACCGCTCAAGCGCATCCTCTAAGAATCTCGGCCCAACTGGCGCGGTCACTAATGGGACGTCTCGTCGATGATCATGAACTCTGGCCTGCTGGTGTGCGTAACAATGACCACTCCTGGGTCAAGGTCTTCATTGGGAATTACCAATCTCTCGGTCCATCGGCTCATCGGCCTTGTCAGGTGTGCTAACGGGGATGATCCCGTTCTGGCACGCCTCTTGTCATCTCCCGGTCAATCATCGCGACCACTCGTAAGACAGCATATCACTGGCGTCGGCCTCTGGCTCTCTGAATATACGTGACACATCTGATCTTGGGTGGAAGTATCATTGCATCAGTATCCTGGAAGGAATCATGTTCACGGTCTCTTCCATGTCTCGTCTCTGCCAACTGTCCGGAAGACATCGTCCTTTCGTATATCTGCATCTTGCTCCGGAACGGCTGCATACCCATCATGACTCCTTCTGGAAGGTATATCCAGTACTCTGCCTCGGCATGCGTATCGCATCTCTGATGTCGGGGGAGCGGAACGTCGTCTTATCCAGATTTTGTACGGACCTCTTTACTCCACTTTCTCAAATGTCGACTGCTTCGGACTCGTCTCATCGTGGCTACATGGACTGAGCTCCAACGGCTATCCTCGTATCGGGAGTCTCCCAAGAAATGCATCTCACCACCTAGCATCCGAATTAAGTCGAGCCATCCGATCGAGTCGTCAAAACCTCATAATCCCCCAAGAGCTCAACCTCTTGGGCACAGTTTAATAGTATCGAGTACATACCACAGCATCGGTGGTCCAGCCGTAGAAGGGCAAACCCAAGCCTCACTAATGGCGCCGTAGAACTGCCGCAAACCCGAAGGTTCAAAGGCTTTCATACGGTCATTAAGTCGAGTTAGGGTTTCATTCTTCTAGAGGGACCATATAATTGCCTGCATGTCTTTCCGACTACTTTAAACTTGGAATAATAGGTTTCTGACATTCGATCGTCTCTGTCGACTCCCAACGTCTCCGCGTGAAGTCGTCTCTAGCTGGAATCAATCTATCTGATGACCTCGCATCGGGGTAGGCGAACGATCCACATGTCCTAGTCATTCATCCTCGATGACTAGCGACCTCCTATCATCTCTTAGTACAACTCGTCCTGCACTAATTCCAGCATCTGGGGCAATATCTCATCGTTCGCAGCAATAACTGGCTCGCTCGTCTGCACGCTGAACAGTTCCTCGATCGTCATGAATAAGCAACACACCAACGATCATCAAGATCTGGCTGGCCTCTATCATTGGCTCAATCCTCCAGTGTCGATCAGCACATCCGAGTAACCTCATAAAGGCGATCCGCCAAACGCTCGTGGAGCGGAAACACAGTAAAAAGACACATCTCTGCAATCGTGTGTTGCCGAAATTTTTCCCTGGTCAGTCCTCGTTCGTGACGAGCTCGTGCTGACTGCAACTCTAGCTGTAGCTCTCCCTGCCCATAATCGTGGCAGCAAAACCATAACTGGTACTGATGAAGCTAGATCAGGAATGAATATAATACTGAACAAAGAAATGTACATCCTAAGGCTTCTTAAGTGGAGTAGCGTATCGTAAGTATGCCGCGGAACATACCCACGGTACGTCACTCTACTTTAGTCACCTATTCCATCAACCAAGGGTCATCCTACGCTCCGAAGGTAAAACCTAACGCTCTGATACCAACTTTGTCAGGACCCGAAGTACGGAACATGACCGGCACTTAAACTACGAACGTCTCGAGGCGTACGTAATCTAAGTAAACCGAAAACCCAGAAATCCAAACCAAGAAAAGATGTAGAGTGCAGGAAAAACCAACTTAAAGAAAGTAGTTTCAATAGCATAAGCCGAAATTATGCGGTTTAAAAAAGCATCAAAAATTCCCTGAAAATTTCGGCAGAGTCTCCTTTGTAAAAACTGGCTCCCAAACGGGATACAACATGAATAGTATACGAAATCAATAAAAGGCATCCCCAAGCGGGAGCTAGCTCTTCGTCAAACGACGGTCACAACCACACAAGCAATATAATATACAACGCCAACGGCGAGGATCAAAAACTCAAAAAGAAACTCAAAACCATAAGAAATCCGCAGAAATATAACGCGCGACTCTAAGGTCGAAGGAATAACATTACTGGTCTCTATCTCAAAATAAATACATGTTTGGTTGATGGAATTTACTAGATACAACGGAATAATATTATACAAGGTAATATGATGGGTACGATACAAGAAAAACCCACCTACTAGCAAGTCACCCGAATGAAACTGAGCCCGCAAAGCCGTAATGAAACCTGTACGGCAAACCTGCAAGAAACTGGGGCACAACAGGGGTGAGTTGCCAACTCGTGAATAGAAAAACATCTACGCACAGAAATCACATAAATAACGCAATCCTAGGTCAATGATCATAATATATCCTCAAAAATGAATATATGACATGCAGCCTATAACAATGGCTAGGGTAATATCTAACCCGAGTGTGATCTCATGTGCCCGTGTCAGTGCCTCAGGTAGCAATATATCATATGAGTGAGGTATGAATGCATGAAAACAGAATACATGTAAATGAAGAAACTGTTTTCATAAATTCGTGAGATTTCCTCTGTATTTTTAAACTGAGGTATCATAAATGAAATCAGTATCAACAGTGTCTAGTATCGACACAAAACATAAATCTCAATGTCTCGAAATATCAATGTCTCAATCTCAATATCTAGGGCGCCGTCAGTCCAGACCGGCCCCTACCATCCATCTCAAGACCACGACGGTATCCTCCGGATATCCGACGCGTCGGGTAATATCACCGGTATGTAGTGCTCCCCAGCCAGGCTCAACGTCAACACCACATTCCTCTTGCCCCGGGGTACCATACCGGGCCCACCATATACCCGTGATGGTTCCTCCACTCCTCGACACGGATCTCGAAAACCACAGCAAACTCATGGTGGACGACACTTTACATCACTAGAAAACCGCAACATTTTATATTTTAAAAGATCATAAGTTGTAAATTTTGCGGCTTCCCCGAAATCCAGAAATATCATAAATCTCAAGAAATCATCACAAGTGCATATGTCAATGATAATGCACGCATATGGTATCAATAACCAAGTTGCAATGTATGATTAATAAACTAGGCATGAACAACTGAATAACAGTATGCATGAAGTGGCAGGTAATAACTACAATGTCTAATATGGCATATAAGGAAAGTACATTAATATCATGTCAAAACTACTAGCTGACAAGCGAAGTCAAGCAAATATATTCTCTAAAGTGTACGTGACATGGCAATTACCGATGAAGATGTGTGTGAGCCGGCAAGTAGGTGTACGTGGTACATACGCATCATCGGTAATGGTGCTGGTGTCCTAACAGCATGATATCAATAATAGAATATGCAGCAAAATAAGTATGCGAGACAGAGCGAACAGCAATAATGTGCGGGGGCTGAAAGCTTGACACAACGATAACTAATCTGCATTAATCTAATATAAGTCCTACAAATTGGTGCCTTTTGAAATAACACGAATCATGGGGTTTTGAAAATAGGGGCTATGGTGTTTTTATGAAAAGATACGTCTTTTAAAATATCCGTAAGATCCCTTGGGCTGTCTTTTAAAATACCCACGATTCGTTAGTTTTGAAATATGTAAGAATCGAATCTAATCTAACAACTAAACTAAACTAAAGGGCTAAGCTAACAAGCTGGACTACAGGTAAGGAAACCGCCTAACATCTGAGTCGATACATATACCTACCTATATATGTATAGTCGGTGATCCCGCCTCAATAATATCATAGCCGATACCATATCTATAATCAGGCATTCCAAGTCAAGAGTGCGGATCAATCATCAATATAGCTCGTACGTAAATCCGTCGTACGGCATCCCAAATCTGGGTACGGGTCAATATCACATTCATCAAACTATTCACCTGGTATCCTCTTTATCAATTATCATGATCGGGATACTGATCCACGTCTAGTACCATACTGATACCGCCTACGTATGCATGGACGTGTGTGAAACACTACGTCAAGGGCCCGCTACAACGTCATGTCGTATCTAAGATACGAACCCTGCTATATCACCGATCTCACGGCCTCAAATCAAATCTCATCGACTCAGCTCAATCCCAAATATCATCCTTAATCCGTATGTGAACACATAGTCCCATACCCATGTGAACACATAAGTATAAAGAATCCCATGAGCACATATCAATAGGAAAGTATGCAAGTATGTATGTGTGTATGTGTAGTGCAACACTACCCTAGGGTTCGCAACGCTAAAATAATCCAACACACCAATATCCATCCTAAGCATCGTTATTAATCCCAAATAACATATAATAATTGTTGGTGTATATACGCATCCGTATACACCATCACGGACTGCGGGGGTGCTATACGCCATCCACCCGACTTCTCCCCGTAGATATAAATCTACACACCTGGTCCTCGCTAGCCGGTGCCGACGTCGCCACGCGCTTGCTTGTCGTCTCGAAGTCCCCATGGGGGTACCTACATATCATAACACACCATATCGCATTAAAACTAAATTCGAAATCGAAACGGTATACGAAAATCGAATCGGCACGCGTATCACGCATAGGTCCAAACCTATCGCCTACGCATGCAAGAATAGTCAAACCAACCCTCGATGTCGATGTACAAACGTCAAACCATCGAGAAAAATCCAATCACACTCATTTGCACATTCACGAACACTAATTTTAATATAAACTAGGTTAAAACTCACAAAAACCCCAATTTCACTTAAAAAGTCATTTTTCCGAAAATCTAGCAAGCACAATTCGCCGTTTTTGTACAAAACATGATGTTTAAATGAATGTAGCGGCCAATATACTTATTAAATATCTTAAATAAATCATATAACAATTTCCGGAATTTAATCTCATTAAATTCCAAAAACCCTAATATGCTAGTTTACAAAATACCTAAATTTTAAGAATTTCATAGCAAAAATGCACAAACTACAATTTAGGTTGGATTTCCATGATCTAAAGCATTAAACTACACTTAATAAAGTTAATAATACGATAAAAACCCTAACCATATTTTTAATCTCATATTTCGAATTAAATCAAAAAACCCAGTTTGCAACAAAAGCTTAATTTGGACATTTTTCAACTAACAACTTGTAATTAACAACTAGATTAGTTTTCTACAAAACTAAATATGTTAATCCACATCACTAAACCATGCACAATCAAACACAACTCATTTCCACAACAAACCCTAACTTGAAATCTTTAATCGTGCAATTAAACTCACTTAAACCAAATTAACACTTAATTAAATTAGCTTTAAGAAATTAGTAACAAATTAAGCAAAAATGTTTAGAATTATACCCAAAAACGTTTGAAGATCCACAAGCATCCATCGCCCTCCAAAATGCTCTCTTTTCACAAGGATCCATGCTATACGGGCTAAGCTAAAATGGGTAGGAGTCGAATTTGGGTTTCGGGATTTTTTTGATGGATTTTGGGGCAATTTTTGATGAAGTTTTGAAGAGAAAAAAGAAGGGAAAATGGAGGGGGGGCTGCTGCTGTAGGAGGAGATTTCGGCTGGAATGGGAGGGGGAGAGGAGAGAGAGGGAGGTAGAGAAAGTGGGGGGAGAAAGTCAAGGTTAAAGCAAGGTCAAAAGTCTAACTAATTTATCCATTTTCTTTTCTTTTCTTTCATTTCTTTTCCTTTGAAATTCAAGTGTGGAAAAAGATGCGGGCTGCTGAATTCAGCCAAGGGGAGAAGTGAATGGGGGTGTGTGGGTGTGGGTACGGGTGTGGGGTGATGAAAAATGATAAATACAATACCCTAAATATCCATTTACGCTAAAAAAAAGCCTTTTTTCTTCAATAATTTCTAAACCGTTTTAGCAAACGATTTCGTTTTCAAAAACCATGTGATAAAATTTTATTTAATGTTTTATGATGCACAAAATTTGTTTCAACTCATTCCAATTTGTAATTTTCCCTAATTAAATGTATTGGTGACGGCTTAAAATAATAATAAAATAATATTTTTTTCAGAAAATTTGAAATTTCACCAGCGGCTCAATAAACACCAAATAATAGCAATTACATAGCTAGAATATGTATATTTAATTTTTATAATAAGATATTTGTATTTTGACTTTTTACAGAAAATCCCCTTATTTTACCGTTTTTTCGAAATTTCACCGAAAGGATTTTCAAAACGTTACAATTCCATAATTTTCCAAATTTTTCCCAATTTATCGGTATTTAATTATACCGCCTTATTAAAATATTCACTATAATTATTATTTAATTATAAAAATACCCAAAAATAATGTTTTATTTTCCCAAAATGTTACACAACGGGTCGAGAAACTACTGATAACACTTACCAGTAAATATCAGAAACAGCCCTAGCCGGGGACATACTGTTATGGACAATCGAGCACAGCACACTATCAACCCCCAATACCAGGAGAGGTGAAATCCCCTCCTATCGCTCATTGCCTCCATGTGACTCGGGGCTATACCCAAAAACCACCATTTTGTACGTTCTCTTGAATGCGGTAAGGTGGAAATCAAAGCACGGTGGGAATCACACAAGACTCTATGACGATCTCGGGTCGACAGACTAACCTGTACCAGTGTCACCAGAGAACTGCCATCTGACGTGAGGTAAATACTATCTTGGAGTTCTCGGCAAGTCCGTCCAGTGTACCCAGTCTCCACTGCGCACCCATATACATTCTCTGATGTCAAACACCAATGGGTATGGGATCATCAATCGCCCATCTACATGGGTCGAGAAGTTATACACTAGTCTACTCTGGTATATCGATGCCCTGCCTCGATACACCCACAACTAGGAACATTAAAGGATGTACTCACAGACTACCTTTGTCCCACTAATATGATCCGCATCATAATCCAGGTAGTCAAGTACACATCCTAAGGGCTTTACCAACAGGTATCAGAGAGACAATCAGTGTAAATGTTAAGATAAACAGTAACCCAATAGCATACTATCATGTCGAGCAAGAAAGTCCTCCCTATGTATGTCCAAGCATCCACTATGATATACATCATATGTAAAATAATGGCCTATAGGGCATACATATAACAAACAGTTCTCGGTGACTAACACACCCAAAGAAGATGCATCATCATGCACATTCTTCGTTTGGGTGGCGTGGAAATCCGGATATTTTACTATTTCCTGCTCGGACTAATAACAATTATAATTTGGAGTGGAACTAACGTTCCCCTGCTCAGTATAACAAGCTGGTTCGGTCAATACATCCATATTATTATCTTGATTAAGGCCTGACATGGTCGCTACCTGGAGAGAGTGAAGAAAACACTTAGCGTATGCTCTTGCAAGATTAGATTGGTTATTATCTTATCTAATCAGGATGGTTCCCACTGTTTTTATCAAATCATCCTTCAAACCCTAAATGGTAAGACTAGCCGGGATTAATTACACCTTATAAGTTCGCCAATCTTTCAGCCAGGTCAGTGCCGGTACTTTGAGGGAGGTTTCCCGTTTTTTCGAACGGACCTAATTAATATAAACCTCGTTTTCCTAGCGGCGTAACCCCGTTAACACTTTTCTAGACACCTACTTCATCGGCTAATTGATATGTGTAAAACTCTCACAGGAGTAACTCTTACTCGCAGTGGGTATCGGGGTCCAACTATCTTATAGAAGGTATGCAATATCATTGCAAATTTCAACACTTGAAATTCCAATAATAGTTTCTAGCCCAAGCCTCCTATGACCTTGACAGACGTCAACAAACCATAGTGCGCTAGTCAAGTTCAACCCGCCATTTCATGATTGAATTAAACCCACTCGCACGACCCTTGACAGAGATTAACAAGGTCATATGACTATCCTAATGCAATCGCATCACATGCTTTACAGATAAGCACTAATCAGCTGCCGCACACTACACCTTGACAGAGGTCAACAAACGCAGCACGAATACTAAGTGGTACTTATCTAAACTGACGGGGGGCTATGACTTGTTTTTAAGAAAACCTTTTTGCGTAATGAACTTAATATTGTTGTAGAAACAAGTGATTTCTGAAAAGGAATGTTTTTTAGGGTTTTTACTAGTTTTGCTAAAAAGGTCACTCCCGGTGAATGGATCTTGGCTCTTTCCTTATCAAATAAGGAGCAGGATATTTCATAAATACCACTATGCAAAGCAAGAACTAAAAGAAGCAATCAAAAGACAAAACCGAGTAGGTTGTAGCATCTTCTAGTTTCGCTAAAGAGGTCACTCCAGGTGAAAGGATCTCGGCTCTTTCCTCATCGAATGAGGTGCGGGATATTCTACAAGGAATATCGCAATGCAAAGCAAAAACTAGAGCTACCCTTTTCGAAAATTTGATTCCACAACATCTTTTTAGGTTTCTTTCTTTTTAACTAATCTTATTAATGAAGTCCCATCATCTATTCTTCCTAAGCATCAAAGAAGAAACGAAAATACAACGTACGCATATGCCATCTGCATTCGCCACAGTATCCCATTATGCACCGTTAGGTTACTAAACTAACGGCATAGCGAGGCGGGACTAGCGTGGGTGCAAAACATAAGCAACATTTATTATATATCATTTATATAATAATAAAGCAATCGTCTCAAACATATAAATTGATCACATCACAGATATCAGTAGCAGAAGATAACATATGAAATATTGGATATACTAGGAATTCCGTGTTTTAAATTAAGCTAGTATAAAACACGGATTCCACGGTCGCGTTGAATAGCCAAACCCACATCCTTAGACCCCAACTGTCATGACCCGAAATGGCACGTGACTGGCATTTGAATCATTTGAAGTCTATATGACCCCATCTAATTCAAGTAAGACAAAACCCAGAAATCGAAACCATTTAAAAGAAGAAGGTGAAGGAAAACTTGTTTTAAAGTTGCATATAATCACTTTGAAAAGTCGTTGTAAACATTTTTAAAATATCATATATTTTCCGAAAATTTCGGCAGAGTCTCCTTTGTAAATACTGTCCCTAAAAGGGGTACTACAAGAATAATATGAATAAAGGCATCCCCAAGCGGGAGCTAGCTCTTCGTCGATTGATGGTCACAACCACGCAAGCAATATAATATACAACGCGAAGGGCGAGGATCAAAACTCAAAAGGAAACTCAAAAACATCAAGAAACCTATAATAATACAGCGTGACTCTATGGTCGAAAGAATATACAACAAGTCTTCTAAGTCTATAAATAATATACAAGGCTGGTTGATGGAATTTCTAGATACAACAATGTAAATAAAATACAAAGGTGGTCGCGATGCGAGTGAACCCACCTACCAAAGCAATCACCCGGAAAGGAGCAGTGTGCCAGCAAAGCCGCAACGAACCTGTACGGCAAAACCTGAAAGAAACTGTGGCCCAACAGGGGTGAGTTGCCGACTCATGAGTAGAAAACATCACCGAGCAGAAATCGTATGTATGACTCAATCCTAGGTCAATACGATGAATAATATATAACCACAAAATGATAAAGTCTGAAGTATGATAAGGTGGCAAGGCTAAATATCTATACATAAATGTAATACCATGTGCTCGTGTCAGTGCCTCAGGTAACAACATATCATAAATATGAGGTATGAATGCAATATAATGAAAACAGAATATATCATAAATGAGAAAACTGTTTTCTTAGGTGAGTGAGATTTCTGTATTTGTATAAATCGAGGTATCATCAATGCAATCAACATGAAACCAGTATCAAGCATCGACACAAAACATATATCCTAATATCTCAATATCTCAGGCTCCGGCAATCCGGACTGGCCTCAATCCTCGAATCTCAATATCTAGGGCTCCGACTATCTGGACTGGCCCATACGCCGATCGGTATCCTCCGGATATTCGTCGAGTCACAATACAATCACCGGTCGGTAGTGCTCCCCTGCCAGGCTCAACGCCATCATCTGCGACCATCTTGCCCCGGGTACCGCACCGGGTCCACAATGTACCTACAGGCGGTTCCTCCTCCTCCTCAAATTGGTTGTATGATATCGCTCAAGAGCCGAGAAAACTCATGGTGGACATATCTAAATCATATCATGAGAAAACCACAACTTTCATTTTAAAATGATAAGCAGTTTATAAAATCCTTGCGGCTTCTCCAAATCCAGAAATCTCATGAAAATCCGAAATCCAAAACTCAAGCGTAAATAAACATTGAATTTCATAATATTAGGCTCCGGCAATCCGGACTGGCCCATAATGTCATGGCAAATGAATATATAAATAATCATGAAAATCACAGTAATGAATGCAATGTCTAAGCTATCATATAAAAGCAAGCTCACTAGTACCATGTCGAAACTATCAGCTAACATTTTATACTAGTGAAGTAGTATTTTCTAATGTGTACGTGACATGGAAATTACCGATGATGATATTTGTGAGCCGGCAAGCAGGTGTACGTAGAGCATACATATTATCAATAATGGTGCTGGTGTCCTGACAGCATGGGTTTCCTAATAATTACTAAAACACAAATAAACATGCAATGCGATGCGAATAATACAATATGCGGAAAATGAATGGTAAAAGCAGCAATAAGAAATATACATTACTATATATGAGTCATACAGTTTTGACATTTGAAATAACACAAATTGTGGTGTTTAGTAAATAGGGACTACCGTGTTTTTAAGAAAGGGTACGTCCTTTGAAATATCCGTAGAATCGCTTGTCCTGTCTTTCAAATACTCGCGATTCGTTAGTTTTGAAATAGGTATGACTCGAGTTTAGTTTAAAATTTATAAATAAACTACTGGACTAACTAACAGACTAATCGAAAAGGTAAGAAAACCACCTAAATCTGAGCCGATATATATAAATATTATAGTCGGTGATCCCGCTACAATAGTATCACATACGATAAAATATATAATATGACATCCTTGAGTCAAGAGTGCGGATCTATAATCAATAACTAGCTCATACGGTAAATTCATCAGACGGCATCCCAATCTGGGTACGGGTCGAATATCACACTTATCTCATCATTTGTCCGGTATCCTTATCATCATAACATGAACGGGGGTACTGATATAAAGTCTAGTACATACTGATACCATATATATATATATATATATATATATATATATATATATATATATATATATGCGTGTGTATAAAAATACATCGTCTATGGACCCGCTATAATATCATGTCATATCTCAATATACGAATCAAATTATATCACCGATCTCGTGGCACCAAGTCTAATCTCATCCACTCATCTCCAAATATCGTATTCTATCCTCATCATCCATGTATATGTATACGTATATGTATATATATATATATATATATTTACATAGTCTCATACCTATGTATGTATGTATGTATGTATGTATGTATATATATATATACACAAATCCCCATATACGCATAAGAAAGAAAAATGTATGCGTGTATGTGTGCGTATATGCAAATCACTACTTTAGGGTTCGCGACTAAGAAACTAACTAAATGCGTTTTCCTACGAGTATGCTAAAACAATCCCAAAGTCGCCTAGCATTTCATACTAAGTATACACATCTCATAACACATAAGTATATATATATATATATATATATATATATATATATATATATATATATATATAACATAACGCATTCGCGTTCTATACTACGAAACTGCGGAGGTGCTATACGCCATCAACCCGACTTCCCCCGTAGATATATATCTACTCACCTTGATCCTCGCTTGCCGAAGTCGATGTCGCCAAGCTCTTCTTCATCGTCCGAAGTCCACGTGAGAGGTACCTATATGTAAACAAATAATATCATAAATCGAAATCGCGGATAAAATCGAAAACGACACACAAAACGCGCATAGGTTAAAACTTATGACCCGCTCATACAAAAGAACCAAATAACCCTCGATATCGGTGTACAAACGCCAATTGATCAAGAAAAACCCATTCGTGCCCATCGTGGTTTCATAACTCACTAATTATAATATGAAATAAATTGTAACTCATCAAAACCTCGAAATAATTCAAATCGATTTATTTCTGAAAACCTAGAAAGCCTCAAATAACTATTTTAGTTCGAAGCTTGATGTTTAAACAAAATTAGTGTCCACAATATTCACTAAATATCATAACTAAGTCTTACAAACCATTACTATAATTTTATCACATCAATTTGTATTAATCCATAATATTTAGTTTGCAATTTTATCCAATTTTAACAATTTTAAAGTAACAATGCACAAATCAACAACTAGACTAGGTTTTGCATGATCTAAAGTGTTAAACTACAATTTATAATTTTAATGGTGTCATGAAAACCCTAACTAGATTTTAAATCTCACATTTTGATTAATTTCTAAAAACCTAGTTTGCTTAAAAATATTAATTTGGATATTTTAAATGTTGCAATTAGCAAAAAGCAACAAGATTAAGTTTTGCATAGCATTAATATGTTAATCTACTCATTAAAACCATAATCTAATGATACAGACCCTATTTTGATCACAAACCATTTTCTTGAATTTTCAATCATGCAATTAGAACCAATTTCAAACCTAATTAAACACTTAATAATCTAAATTAAAGTAATTAACTAAAAATCAAACTTAGAGCTTAGTATTATACCTCAACATTCAAGAAATCAAACTTGCAACGTGGCCTCCTTAATTGGTTTCTTGCTTCATGAATCCAAACTAGATAGGTCAAAGAATAATGGATAGGATTTAAATTAGGAATTGGTGAGGTTTTGTATTAATTTTGGATGAATTTTTGATGAGTTTTTGAGAGGTAATGAACGGGGGAATTGGAGAAATGGGGGAGGCAAATTTTCGGCCAGAAAATGATGAGGGAAAGAGAGAGAGTGCAGGGTGTGGTGATGTGTAGAAGTGTCTTCATCATTTTACATATTAAACCCTCTCTTTTTAAATTTTCTTTCCTCTTGAATTTTCAACATGAGAATGAGGTGAGAATTTCTTGAACTGCCACCTAGGCTCGGCCATGTGCAGGAGATGGGAATAAGTGAGTGTGGGTATGTGTGGTTATTTGTAGAAAGTTCCATTATTATATATATTAATTTATTTTTCTTTTATTATTTACTTAACTTAGAACTAAATAGAACTTTGAAACAAGTTTCCAATTAAAACATATTACAAACTAGGTTTTAGTTGTTATGTTTCACAAGTATGTAATTAACCTATTCAAGATTGTAATTTACACAAATTAAATGTTTTAGTGACAGCTTAAAATAATATTTAAAATATTTAATTACGGAAAATTTTTAAGTAAACTAGAAACTTAGAAGTGGCCAATTCAAAATCAAATACTAGCAATTTCATAGCTAGAATAGGTAAATTCAAGTCTATGTTGAAAGATAATTATATCTGGGTTTTTAGGGAAAACGCCAGTTATTTTATCAATTATCCGAAATTTCACCTAAACAATTTTTAAAACGTTACAATCTTCCCTCCTTAAAGAAATTCGGTTCCCGAATTTAAATTTAAACTCCCCCAAATACTAAAACATTTCATCGACACACTAAAATCGGCGGGGCTCCGAAATCATAAATATTTAAGACGCTTATCGGCGCAATGCATGCCCATTAAAACGAGTATATAACTCAAAATCAAAAATCCGTCAAGTATCACACAAACCATCGGAGTCATGGTGAAGTGACCAATGTCAAAATCCAATACGAAAACTAACATGACATACATCAAAAGTATAATATGTACATAGTACGCATCGTTGTAAACTCGTCAAAACGTCTAAAAGAAATGCATGCCAAATCTTTTTTCAATTTACTGCGCGATGCGCATTTCATAGCACATGTAGCGGACGTTCACTGTAAGAAAATAACTATATATATATCTTTTATTTCACATACACGTCGTGCCGTTTTTGAAAATAATTTTAGAAGGGCTTTCTTTATAAAATGTTCGTATCATCTCGGACACACAGGAAAATACCGAGACTATAGCTCCTTTTTGGAAATCCCTTCGGTAGCTATCAATGCATGCAAAAACTTATTCAGGTACTGTTCTCTGACTTGTCCTGCTCAGCAACTATATCAAATAGTAAATATCATGAAAACACACAGCTCAAGAAATCATACTCAATAGTATATGTAAATATGCAACGTGCGTCTGGTGCGCACAGAAATCAAAATCAATGAATGTGCAATACATGCGCACAGAAACAAAATCTAAGTGCAACCGGTGTGCACAAAACACCTGTCAAAGGCAATGGGTGTGCCTGACAGCAAAATCAGGTGTATCTGATTTGCACGAAGAATCCCAATTTAGTGCATCTGGTGTGCTCTTAAATTGCATCAAGCGCGTCAAATATGCGCAAGAATCCAAAGCAAGTGCACAAGGTGCACGAAATCAATATCAATATCATAATCAAAATCGACGGTATACAATAAACCTCAATCCAAATCAGGTATACCGCGGTATATAATCTCATAACCATGTGCATCAGCGTACACAAAATCGAATCAAAATACTAAAAGTGCATGGAAACTTTACCGAAAGCACAAGTCAAATCACATACATACCATAGGTATGAGAACAAAATCAACATCTCGAATGACATCAAATCGAAGTCGAGTGCAATTGTGGTGCACAAAATCTTAATCAGGCAAATAAATTGCCTAAAAACACCGAATTCCAAAACAACAGACATGTTATATTCGAATGACCAAATCGCAAATCATAAACATTGTGGTTGATATGTCCTTCCTTCGCAGTCGAGAAGGTGTCGGTGCATCCAAAGCAAGCGGAGAAAGATATATTCTTGCCTCCTGTTCATGGTCTGGCGCCTGGTGCCCTTAGTCTCTCGTCTTTCACTGTGAATTGCCAGCAACATAACTCTTCTGTTCGATGGCTCAATATTGAATTGATGATGGAAACAGTTCCGCTCTGGCACATCCTCTAAAAGATCTCTGGCCAACTATCCTGGTCGCTCATAACATATCTCGTCAATGATGCCAAACTCTGGCCTACTGGGTTTGCGTAATATGACCAAACATGGGTCCAAGTCTTCTCGTGAAGTATCCCGTCATATGATATCCGTATGACGTCAAATTTTACGATCGATTCATCAAAGTCCCAAAATTTCCGAGAGCTCAACACTCATGCACAGTTTAATAATATCTAGTATATGCCACAGTACTAATGGACAAGCCTAGAAGGGAAAACCCAAGCCTCACTAATGGCACCGCTGAACTGCCGCAAACCCTAAGGTTCCAAGGCGTTCTCATGGTCATTATGTCGAGTTAGGGTTTCATTCTTCTAGAGGGTCCACAGAATTACTTGCATGTTTTTTGAATACTTTAAACTTGGAAAATGGGTTTTCGACATTTGATCTTGTTCTTTCGATTCATCAATTTATCTGCATGAAGTCTCCTCTAGCTGGAATCAATCAATCTGATGACCTCGTATCGTGGTATGAAACTAACCACATGTCCTAGTCGTACCTCCAGGGGTGACTCGCGATCTTTTATCAAATCTCTAAGTACGACTCGTGCAGCAATAGCTCCAAACATCCGGGGCGATACGTCGTCATTCACAGCAACAGCTGGCTCATTCGTCCGCACGCAGAACAATGCCTCAATCATCAAGTAAAATCGGTGCATTGACGGTCATCACATTCTGGATGGCCTCTAATAGTGGCCCAATCCTTTGGTGCCGATCTGAACGTCCGAGAAATCTGGTAAAAGCGATCCATCAAATGCTCATGGCGCGAAAACACAATAAGACGATACATCTATGCAATCGTGTGTTCCTGGAATCACGCCATGGTCAGTCCTCGTCCGTGATGAGCTCGTGCTAACCGCAACTCTAGTCGTAGCTCTCTCTGCCCGTATAATCGTGGCAGCAAAAACCACCAATATCTATGAGGATAGATCATGGGAATGAATATAATGCTGTGCAATGAAATGTACATCCTAAGGCTTCTTAAGCAGAGTAGCGTATAGTAAGTATGAAACGGAACATACACACGGTACGTCACTCTGCTTAAGTCACCTACTCCATCAATCAAGGTCAACCTACGTGACAAAAGTTCGGGTCTAATACCCCCTCGACCAAGTTTAAGTTCCGTAAGATCAAGCCTAGGTTCCGAATACATATACGCCCTAAACTCCGCATAGTCAAACATAGACTCGAACCAAGGTTAACCTAGCGCTCTGATACCAAATTTGTCACGACCCGAAATGGCACGTGACTGCCACTTGGATCATATGAAATCTATATGACCCTATCTAATTCAAGTAAGCCAAAACCCAGAAATTTAGACCATTTGAAAGAAGAAGGTGAAGGAAAACTTGTTTTAAAATTGCATATAATCACTTTCAAAAGTCGTTGTAAACATTTTTAAAATATCATATATTTTCCGAAAATTTCGGCAGAGACTCCATTGTAAATACTGGCCCCAAAAGAGGTAAAACAAGAATAATATTAATAAAGGCATTCCCCAAGCTGGAGATAGCTCTTCGTCGATTGACGGTCAAAACCACGCAAGCAATATAATATACAACGCCAAGAGCGAGGATCAAAACTCTAAAGGAAACTCAAAAACATCAAAAAAACCATAATAATACAGTGCGACTCTAAAGTCGAAAGAACATACAACAGGTCTTCTAAGTCTATAAATAATATACAAGGCTGGTTGATGGAGTTTCTAGATAAAACAATATAAATAAAATACAAAGGTGGTCACGATGCAAGTGAACCCACCTACCAAAGCAATCACCCGGAAAGGAGCAGTGTGCTAGCAAAACCGCAACGAACATGTATGGTAAAACCTGCAAGAAACTGTGGCACAACGGGAGTGAGTTGCCAACTCGTGAGTAGAAACATCACCAAGCAGAAATTGCATGTATGACTTAATCCTAGCTCAATACGATCAATAATATATAACCTCAAAATGATAAATTCTGAAGCATGATAAGGTTGCAAGGGTAAACATCTATACATAAGCGTAATACCATGTGCTCGTGTCAGTGCATCTGGTACCAACATATCGTAAATATGAGGTATGAATGCAATATAATGAAAACAGAATATATCATAAATGAGAAAACTGTTTTCTTATGTGAGTGAGATTTCTGTATTTTTATAAATCGAGGTATCATCAATGAAATCAATATGAAACCAGTGTCAAGCATCAACACAGAATATATATCCCAATATCTTAATATCTCAGGCTCCAGCAATCTGGACTGGCCTGTATCCTCGAATCTCAATATCTTGGGCTCCGACTATCCGGACTGGCCCATACTCCGATCGGTATCCTCCGGATATCCGTCGAGTCAGAATACAATCACCGGTTGGTAGTGCTCCCTTGCCAGGCTCAACATCATCATCTGCGACGATCTTGCCCCGGGGTATCGCACCGGGTCTGCCATGCACCCATAGACGGTTCCTCCTCCACCTCGAATCGGGTGTATGATATCGTTCAAGAGCCGAGAAAACTCATGTTGGACATATCTAAATAAGATCATGAGAAATCCGCAACTTTCATTTTAAAATGATAAGCAGTTTATAAAATCCTTGCGGTTTCGCCAAATCAAGAAATCTCATGGAAATCCGATATCCAAAACTCAAGGGTAAATAAACAATGAATTTCATAATATTGGGCTCCAGCAATCCTGACCGGCCCATAATGTCATGGCAAATGAATATATAAATAAATATGAAAATCACAGTAATGAATGCAATGTCTAAGCTATCATATAAAATCAAGCTCACTAGTACCTTTTTGAAACTATTGGCTATCATTTTATACTATTGAAGTAGTATTTTCTAATGTGTACGTGACATGGCAATTACCGATGATGATGTGTGTGAACCGGCAAGCACGTGTACGTGGAGCATACGCATCATTGGTAATGGTGCTGGTGTCCTGACAACATGGGTTTCATAATAATTACTAAAGCACAAATAAGCATGCAATGCGATGCGAATAATAGAATATGCGGAAAATGAATGGTAAACGCAGCAATAAGGAATATATATTACTATATATGAGTCATACAGTTTTTTGACATTTGAAATAACACGAATCATGGTGTTTAGTAAATAGGGACTACGGTGATTTTAAGAAAGGGTACGTCCTTTGAAATATCTGTAGAATCTCTTGTCATGTCTTTAAAATAATCACGATTCATTAGTTTTGAAATAGGTATGACTCGAGTCTAGTCTAACATCTACAAATAAACTACAGGACTAACTAACAGACTAATCGAAAAGGTAAAGAAACCACCTAAATCTGAGTTGATATATATATAAATATAATAGTCGGTGATCCCGCCTCAATAGTATCACATACGATACAATATATAATATGATATCCTCGAGTCAAGAGTGCGGATCTATCATCAATATATAGCTCGTACGGTAAATTCATCGTACGGCATACCAATCTGGGTACGGGTCGAATATCACACTTATCTCATCATTTATTTGGTATCCTTATCATCATAACATGAACGGGGATACTGATCTAATGTCTAGTACATACTGATACCATCTACATATATATATGCGTGTGTATGAAAACACATCGCCTATGGAACCGCTATAATATCATGTCGCATCTCAATATATGAACCAAATCATATCACCGATCTCGTGGCACCAAGCCCAATCTCATCGACTCATCTCCAGATATCGTATAGTATCCTCATCATCCATGTATACGTATACGTGTGTGTGTGTGTGTGTGTGTGTGTGTGTGTACATAGTCCCATAACTTTGTGTGTATATATATAAATATCCCCATATATGCATAAGAAAGTAAAATGTATGCGTTTATGCAAATTACTACTCTAGGGTTTGCGACTAAGAAACTAACTAAATGCGTTTTCCTACAAGTATGCTAAAACAATCCCAAAGTCACCTAGCATTTCTTACTAAGTATACACATCTCATAACACATAAGTGTGTGTGTGTGTGTGTGTGTGTAACATAACGCATTCGCGTTCTATACGACGAAACTGCGGGGGTGCTATACGCCATGCATCCGACTTCCACCGTAGATATATATCTACTCACCTTGATCCTCGCTTGCCAAAGTCGATGTCGCCAAGCTCTTCTTCATCGTCCGATGTCCACATGAGAGGTACCTATATGTAAGCATATAATATCGTAAACCGAAATCACGGATATAAACCAAAACGGCACAAGAAACGCGCGTAGGTTAAAACTTATGACCCGCTCATGCAAAAAAACCAAATAACCCTCGACATCGGCGTACAAACACCAATTAATCAAGAAAAACCCAATCGTACCCATCATGGTTTCACAACTCACTAATTATAATTTGAAATAAATTTTAACTCGTCAAAACCTCGAAATAATTCAAATCGATTTATTTCCGAAAACCTAGAAAGTCTCAAATAACCGTTTTAGTTCGAAGTTTGATGTTTAAACAAAACTAGTGGCCACAATATTCACTAAATATCATAACTAAGTCCTACAAAACATTACTAAAATTTTATCACACCAATTTGTATTAATCCATAAAATTTAGTTTGCAATTTTATCCAATTTTAACAATTTTAAAGTAATAATGCACAAATCAACAGCTAGACTAGGTTTTGCATGATCTAAAGTGTTAAACTACAATTTATAATTTTAATGATATCATGAAAACCCTAACTAGATTTTACATCTCACATTTTGATTAATTTCTAAAAACCAAGTTTGCTTAAAAATCTTAATTTGGATATTTTAAATGTTACAATTAGCAATAAGCAACAAGATTAAGTTTTGCATAGCATCACCATGTTAATCTACTCATTAAAACCATAATCTAATGATAAAGACCCTAATTTGATCACAAACCATTTTCTAGAATTTTCAATTATGCACTTAGAACCAATTTAAAACCTAATGAAACACTTAATAAGATAAATTAAAGTAATTAACTAACAATCAAACCAAGAGCTTAGGATTATACCTCAACATTCAAGAGATCAAACTTGCAACATGGCCTCCCTAATTGGTTTCTTGGTTCAAGAATCCAAACTAGATAGTTCAAAGAATAATGGGTAGGATTTAAATTAGGATTTTGAGAGGTTTTGTATTAATTTTGGATGAATTTTTGAACAGTTTTTGAGAGGAAATGAAGTGGGGCATTGGAGAAATGGGGGAGGCAAATTTTCGGCCAGAAAATGAAGAGGGAAAGAGAGAGAGAGAGAAGGGTGTGGAGATGTGTAGAAGAGTCTTCATAATTTTACATATTAAACCCCCCTCCTCCCCCCCCCCCCCTTTTAAATTTTCTTTCCTCTGGAATTTTCAACAAGAGAATGAGGTGAGAATTTCTTGAACTGCCACCTAGGCTCGGCCATGTGCAGGAGATGGGAATAAGTGAGTGTGGGTATGTGTGGTTATTTGTAGAAAGTTCCATTATTACATATATTAATTTATTTTTCTTTTATTATTTACTTAACTTAGAACTAACTAGAACTTTGAGACAAGTTTCCAAATAAAATATGTTACAAATTAGGTTTAAGTTTTCATGTTTCACAAATATGTGATTAACCCATTCAAATTTGTAATTTACGCTAATCAAATGTTTTAGTGACGGCTTAAAATAATATTTAAAATAATTAAATACGGAAATTTTTTAAGTAAGCTAAAAATTTACAAGTAGCCAATTAAAAATCAATTTCATAGCTAGAATAGGTAAATTCAATTCTATGTTGAAAGATAATTATATCTGGGTTTTTAGGTAAAACGCCAGTTATTTTACCAATTATCCGAAATTTCACCTAAACGATTTTCAAAACGTTACACCTACGAGAGCGGCAAGCAACCCTTCCAATTCTATAGTTAGGAGACTCGGACTCGACTCTTCGAGATGGTCTCCTACTGGACCTTAGAACGTGGTTACTTGTGCTCCCATCCTTGGGTCTATTCTAATGCGGAAAAGAAAATAATATACATCGATGGTGACATCATCCTCAACCCGGAATTGCTCTAATAAAAGAATATTACATACAAACTTTTACATGAATGAAACTAAAAAAACTCTTATCTCACATAAAAAACCCCGGCTATTCAAAACACGACAATCCAATATAATATATTGCAGCAACACATAACATCACATATCATCAACGTAAGTAAATATGCGTATCCCAATTGTCGTTGATATATAGTAAGGAAACCGGCGAGACACCACATATTACACTTACGGTCGCAAAAAAGAAAATGTCAAACTACAACAATTGGTATCCACAATCACCTTAGACTTCATAAACCCAAAAGATCACATACTTCAGATTTCATGCCTAACTATATGAATTCCAAATATTGTATCACATTCCACAAATAGCTAGACGATGTTAAACATTCCGATTGAATCAACAAACACCCAAAATTTCCCAAAAAGTGCAACACTTGAGCGTTGTTTAAAAATGCTCAGAACATGCCACAGTACCTACGGACCAACCGTAGAAGGGTCAACCTGTAACACCTTAGAATGTGTTTTATAGCTAATTATATTTTAATGTGTGGTTTTTGATAAAAAGTTTACCAAATTGGTTTTTAAATATTTTATCCTATTTATTGTGTATTTTATTAGAATTTTGTTAGGCACACACACACTTGTGCGTGTAAACTAGGATGTTAATTGTGGTTTAACCATTGCTTAATCTAGGGTTAAGTTTGGTTTAGGTGTTATGGGTTGTTAAGTGTTATGGTTGTTTTTAATTAAAATGATTTTAAATTGGAAATTTTATATTGGTTGACTTTGGGAAAGAGAGAGAGTGAGCATGGGCATCATGGCTCATGCCATGCTCATTAAATGAGGGAAGAGAAAGAGAGTGGAGGGGGTTTATTGCTTTTCCTCTCATTTCTCTCTTTGTTCTCTCTTCTCACTCACTCTCATTCTCACACACACACACACACTTTCAACAGCAGCAGCAGCTGCCCCAGCAACATCAACAACAACAACAGAGACAACAGCATCACCATCATTATCATCATCAACAGCAGAAGCAGAAGTAGCAACAGAAGCAGAGGCGCAGCAGAGCAGCATCAGGAGCCCCAGCAGCAGTAGCAGCTCCTCTCCACTTCTCCTCCTGCTTCTTGAGATCCTTTAGGGTATATTTTCTGAACCCTATTACTTATTTGTGTAGCTTGTGTGTTATTTAGCTCGATTAGTGCTAAATTAGCTAGTTTAGTGCTAGTTTAGGTGTTTTGTGTGGAATTTTGGTTGGAATGTGTTGGAATTGGTTAACCTAGCCCATTTTAGTGTTGTTAGGCCACCTCAACTGAGATTCAACCCAGGTTTCACAAAAATACCATAAGGTTTGTGTATTGTGCAAAATTGTCGTTTTTAAGCGATATTAGTGATATCTGGAATCTGCTTTTGGCCCGGACCCTACAGAATAAAATTGAGAAGACTAGAGCATGTACACTAGGTTTAGAGCACACCACATGAACACGAGCCCCCAATTCCCATCCCAGGCCGCCAATTATGTCATTCTGGCCGCAAATTGCGGCCAGGAAGGGGAGTGGGGTTCTGGGATTTTGGGAATGGTGGTATGCTGTGTAGTGTAGTGTTTTGGAATGTCTAGTTTTGTAAGTTTTGGCTTGTAGGAAAATCTTGGACTATATATCGTTTTTGTGTTCGTTGTGTTTGCGCGATACGCGCGATACGTGAGTGGGTTCTGTGATCCAGCGTATCGCGGCGTGTCGCGATGGTTTTAGACGCGTACACACACGATTCAGCGTATCGTGCACACGCGCGTTTACTTCGCGATGCGAGTTTCTCGTTTTGGTTCGATATCGCGTTTCGCGGAATATTTTGTCTTATATGTGATTTTCATGCCTTATTTGCAGGTTTGCAGGCAGGGGCTACGGACACGGCTACAAGGGGAGCAGATGGTAGGATTCACCTAGCGTGGAGCGTAGGTGAGTAGATTTAACATCTATAAGGGGATCGCCCGCATGGCGTTATGCGTCTGGGCTAGGATTCAATTACCTGTCGCACATTCTACGTCATTGTAGAATTGCGCCTTTACTGTATTTCCCTGATATAGCTATATTGTGACTAGCAGCCGTAGGACACTGCACACGTTATTGACGGCTCATGTTGCACGAGCACGGATTGTATGCTACACATACACCGTCAATAATTGCCATGTCACCCACTACCCCTTATAGCTATTATTGCTTACCATACATGACATCTAGCTACCGGTATACCTATAGTGTATCATACCTTTAGTGATAGGCGCATTTATGCCTTGCGATACAGCTACAGGTATACCTTTTAGATATTTTACTTATACCGGGAGATATCTTACTCATATTTTTCTTATACCCAGGGGGGGTATACGACATCAGTTCCTATAGGTAGATACCTGTGCATTACTACACCTGTATGTTACGCACATATTCAGTTGCAGATACCTATTTACTTTTACTGATGTCACTTAGCTGTACCATCTTGATTTCGCATACATCTGGTTCAGCTATATACTTTTGTTTACCTGCTCGCATTCAGATATATCGCATACATGCATTCCTGGGTTTGCACATTGTTTATCTGGATTTTATATGATGTTTTCGGGATTTGGGAACCGCGGAAGTTCATGAATTTATGCATACATGGAACAACCCGGTTTCCTTGCTATGATATTTATGCGTCCCCCATGAGTTTTATCGGTGCTGATTATATGCTCCATACGAGGTGTGGTTGCCGTATGAGAGTACATGGTGGGGCCCGGTATGGTTCCCCTCGGCAAGAAAATCGATTGGTTTGCCGATTGAGCCTGGAGGCGGGCGAGTACCTACCGGTGATTGGTTGGACCTGGCAGTTGTCCGGAGGATACTGGCCAGAGTCGAGAGATGGATGCGGGGTGATCTGTACTGTCGGGGCCGAGGGCCGATACCGCAGATGGACCCCGTGGGCCGATCCGGACTGACGGAGCCCGATATACGAGGATTTCTGTGTCGATGCTTGGCACACTGTTTTCATGATATTTCTTTAACCCCCTTTTGTATATATAACAGGGGATTAGCCGTTGTTATATATACCCTTACACCAATATTAGTGGAATGGGACGCTAATATATGTGTATTGCCCCCATCATATTTATTTCTGTACATATATATACCTTTAGGATGTTGGATTCTTACTTGAGATTCGACTTGGGATATAGGTGATTCATTGAGATTGGATACTGGATATGAAGGATATGGTTGATTTGTACATTCGAGATATAGGAGAGCTATTCGATATTGTACATTGAGGTGATGTGAGACTTATATATATTATAAAAGCCTAATGTGGGGGCTGATTTGAGGATTTGGGATTTGAGTATCTTGATGGATTGTGATCCAGCCACGACGTCAGGTTTCCGTGGGAAATGACATATTCCACCCTATACCTCACCCTTACCTATTTCTTTATGCACAGATTCATATAGTGGCAGTACCTGTTAGTGTACCCGTATGATAGTTGCATATCTACATTCTCATATCCTTTTTGCATGATTATTGCATACTATTGTCATGTTATTATTGCTTCACTTATTGATTGTACCTGCTAGTGTACTCTCCTTATTTCAGCATTGCATGACATATTACTACTGTAATCGTATATCTTAGATTCATGCTATACGTGCATTCCTGCGATTACCTGCATATGTTTTATACTATTCACGAGTTGGCAACTCACCCCCGTTGTGCCACAGGTGTTTCAGGTTGTTCCCCAGAGTAGTCGAGGCAGGCTATTCCTCTATTTAGCTCCAGCTACCATCTTTTGCTACAGATACTGCATCAGCTCACAGTACCATTTTGCTTAGGCGGGTTAGATGGTTATCTGTATTTCATATTGTACATTCGTTGTATTTGTACTCTCCATCTACTATTGTATTATTGACATAGAGACTTGGTGAGGACGTTAGTCTGTATTATTGTGGATTTGATGTCTTTTATATACAGCTTCTCTCTACTGTCTTTATTTCTTCGCTACGGCGTCGTATATTTGTATTGTATTCATCTTGGCTGATTTTCAAAAGAAGGGGTGTTGCTAAAATTTTAAAGAAAGAAAGTAAGACTTTTAAAGAATTTGGGTTGCGATTTCAAATGTTTCAAAACTTATATTATCTTTTCCGTATTTTTATGGTTTAGATTTCTGGGTTTTGGCTTTCTTTTACTACGTTACGTCTTAGGGCGTTGTGTAGTATTAGGGCCGTCACGGGCAAATTTTGGGTCATGACACAACCCTTGTCTCACCTATGGCGCCGCGGAACAACCACAAACCCTAGGGTTTGACGGCGGTTCTTACGGTCGTAGAATCGAGATAGGTTTCGTTATTCTAGAGGGTCCATCGCATTACTTGAATGATTTTTGAATGTTTTTTAACTTGGAAAAATCCAACTCTTGGAAAATTTCCATCAAGGGAAAAAATGGGTTATTGATATCCGTTCGAACTTTTTAACGCCGTCTAAATAACCCAAAATGAAGTTAGAATTACGACTATGAAACACTCCGAAATTCCTTTATAGAAAATTAACATCTCATGCAATTTTAGAAAAAAACAAGCTATAGGGTTCCTAGGCACTCCCAAGAGGTCTCACAAGGCATCAACCATGCCAATTTCAAATTTAAACGGTGCCGAGAAACCCTAGAACGGATCGTTGGCTAGATTTCTAGGCGACCAAAGCAACTAGTAAACTACTTTACTAAGATAATACGGAAATACAACCTTTGTAGATCCGGTCCTCCACCTCCACGGCACCGTGATGAAGTCCTCTCCACTGTCCAAATCAAATCCTGGGCTCTAGCGTCGGCTTCATCGGAGAAAAGGCGAGCTAGGTCGTCGATGTCCATGCCGAATATGATCTACGTCGAGGCATCGCTAGATCAAGCTCCACCTTCACCAAGCCATGAAAACTTGTGAAGGAAACACCCTATACTACTTGGCAAGAGGTAGAGGATGAAGAAATAGGAAGTGGGTTCACTTTAGAATTGGATTTCTCACTCTCTTTCATCACTTGCCATTAATGGAGCAAGTTTTCTTCATGTGAAGAAAAATGAAGAAGAAGAAGAATGTTATGATAAGAATTAATTAAAATAGAAAAGAAAATCCATTCTTATCATAACTCTTACCTTGGTTAAGTGTAGAGAGAGAACTATAGTTAAGTGGAGTGATTAGGTTTTAACATGAGACAAAATGGTGACATAATGAAAGCTTCATGAAGCTTCATTTACAAACAAAGAAAAGCCACCATTTTCTCACTCTTTTTCTTTTTCCAAATGAATAACTAAATAGAATAAATGAATAAGAAAATAATAAACCCTAACCACTCATAAAACCATGGTTCAATCTTTACACAAACCCAAGTTTGCATGCATCATCAAACATGATACAAGCAAGTGCACAAAATCATATCGCATATGCAATGCGCACATCCGAGCGAGAAAATCCATTTAAAGTGAACCGATACTAGTTAATGCAAAGCAATATAACAAATATATAATTATGCATTAAATCATTAAATCAACACTTGATTTAACGATCCGGTCATATCACATATAACCGACTAGTATCCAATGTATCGGCTTATCGAATCAATCATTGATTCGATAACTAGGTTATATCGCATACAACCATTCGACACATTCATCGCGAGAATGAAATACGGTATCACATACACGCATTATTCTCGGTCCCGCACATATCTCATATGCGCTCCTATTTCGTTTCGCTTGAGCCAGGAAACCTCTGTGTAGGACTCTAAAGACTCGTCAATACACCGGCAGCAGATGATTATCATATCAAGCATCCACAAGCCGCAAGCGGTCTGCTAAACGTAACGGCCACCCGGGTATTGAGCGATCAGAAGATCGACGAGCAAGCCCGCTCACTCTCCAGTGAATCCAACCAGTAACACTACCGTACAGTCCGGTCTGATCGTCTGATATGTCGCATATCTCGCCTAGGGGTGGTAAACGTCAGACCCTAATAGCTCGATAAGTCTTGTCGATATGAGGTCTATAACAATTCAAGAAACTACTGATAACACTTACCAGTAAATCTCAGCAACCCTGGCCAGGGATTTCCTGTTATAGCCAATCGAACACAGCGCAACATCAACTCCCTATACCGGGAGAGACGAATCGCCTCCTATCGCTCATTGCTTCCATGTGACTCGGGACTGTACCCAAAAACCACCGTTTTGAACGCCCTCTTGGACGTGGTAAGATGGAAATCAAAGCACAGTGGGAACCACACAAGACTCTATGACGATCTCGGGTCAACAGACTACTCTGTACCAGTGTCACCAGAGAACTGCCATCTGACGTAAGGTATAATACCATCTGGGAGTTCTCGGCGAGTCCGTCCAGTGTACCCAGTCTCTACTGAGCACCCGTATATCATCTCTGATGTCAAACACCGATGGATATGGGATCATCCATCGCCCATCTGTATGGGTCGAGAAGGTATACGCTAGTCTATTCTGGTATATCGATGCCCCGTCTCGATACACCCACGACTAGGGACTTTCAAGGATGTACTTATGGACTACCATGTCCCCACTAGTATGATCCGCATCATAGTCCAGGTAGTCAAGTACAGATCCTAAGGACTTTACCAACATGTAACAGGGAGACAATCAATGTACACGTTAAGGTAAAGATCAACCAGATAGCATACTATCATGTCGAGAAAGAAAGTCCTCCCTATATATGTCCCAGCATCCACTACAATATACATCCTATGTATAGTAATGGCCTCTAGGGCATACATATAACTAACAATCTCCCACTTGCACTAGGGCCATCTGATAGCAGTGGTTGTACTATCTCATACTCAACCATCCCATAAAAGTCTCTCTCTGGGAATAGGCCTTTGTGAGTGGATCCGCTGTGTTGTCCTCTGAGTCTACTCTCCAAACCTCGATCTCCCTGGAGATCAACCATCTCCATGATCAGGTGACACTGCCTTAGAATATGTCTGGATCACTGATGGGACGGACGTTCCATGGCATAAGCCACAACTCCATTGTCTCGCAATGGTTGGAACGCAGTTCATCTCATGAACCAATATACACCCAAACATCCTCCTTGTTAGCATCTTAAGTAGCGATGTATCCTGCCTTTATCGTCTAGTATGTCACGGTATTTAGCTTGGAACTCTTCCAACATACCGTCCCTCCACTGAGGGTAAAGACAATGCCTGTGACTGACATTCAGTCGTCTTTATCACCCTGGAATCCTTCCTGTGATTCTCCCCAGGATCGATTGATACCATCTCACTACAACTAGTGAGTATCCTAATTTCCATTTAGATCTATCTCATAGATCCAAAACCCAGGATTTAGTAGGTATCAGTTTAATCCTATATGGAGAATCATAGTGATTAGCGGAGATTGATCGAGCGTAGCATAGGAAACTCCTTCCCTATCAAGAGTATGTCATCCACGTACTCTACGAGGATCGTCACCATACTCCCTACCACCTTTTTGTTTATACAAGGTTCATCTACCATTTTGACGATGTCAACTTCTTTGACTAATTCATCAAAACAGACGTTCCAACTCCGCGATGCCTGCTTTATCCTATAAAACATCTTGCACACGTTTCCGCTGCTCCTACTGTCTACGAGGCCCTCTGGCTGTGTACTTATAGACTCCCTCTTCTAAAACATCATTTAGAAAAGCAGTCATGACACCCAACCACCAGATATCGTAGTCATGGTATGTAGCCATGGCAAGTAGGATCTGGATGGACTTAAGCATAGATCCTTAGAAAAAGTTTCATCATGATCCACACCTGGTCAATGATGCAAACCTTTAACAAGTCTAGCTTTGAAAGTCTCAACTTTTCCATGTACACCAAGTAATCTTCTCAAGATATACTTGCTCCTGATGGGGATTTAACCGTTCAGATATAGCAACCAAAATCCATACTTTGTTGGTGTATATGGATTCCATCTCAGATCGCTTAGCATCCAGCCATTCTAACAGAGTCTTACTCCTGATGGCCAGCTCGAAGCTAGTTGGGTCATCATCTCATGATGCAATCCTCGCTCCCACTGTCATAGAGTAACCGAAGTATCTCTCAGGTGGGTGAGGAACCTTACTAGATCGGCGGAGAGGCTGAGGTTCATTGGTAAGTATTGAATCCTTTGGTTCTTTCAAATCATCAGCTGCAGTTTGTATAGCTAGAACCTTTCCAGTTCTACATTACAGACCTTGCCTCTAGTTTGTCCGGATTTTGCTTTTAGACATAGGCCGGACAACCCCAAATCTTAACTAACTTAAGACATGGGCTCTTCCCTTCCCATATCACATATGAAGTGGTAGGCGACTAATTTGATTTGAACCCTTTTCAATAGGTATGCAGCTTCTCAAGTGCATAACTCCCAAAAGGAAATAGGTCACTCAGTAATACTCATCATAGAGCACACCATATCATATAGGGTGTGATTGATCCGCCCCGATATACCATCGTTCTATGGTGTATACGGAGGAGTAATGCTGAGAGAGAATCTCATTCTCCTTTAGAATAGTCCAGGAATTCCATGTTCAAGTATTCTCCTCCTTGATCACATCAAAGGACATAATACTTATACCCGTATTTTGGTTCTCTACTTCTTACTTATATTCTGTGAATATCTCAAAAGGTTCGGACTTGTGTTTCAACAGGAACATAGGTCTGAAACTCGAAAGATCATCAGAGAACGTAATGAAGTATAAAGAACCAGTCCTGGCATGTGTAGACAGGGGACCTACATACATCAACATGTATCATCCCAAGAGTTTACTAACTCTTTCTCTGTTTCCATTAAACGGAGCTATGGTCATCTTATCTTTGTGACATGACTGGCGAGTTTCACAAGATGTAAGTTCAAACTAATTTAAATATGCATCTTTATGTAACTCTAGCTAGTCGGTCGCATTGATCTGACCTAGTCTACAATACCTCGAGAAGGATTCGTTCATTTCTGAACTCTTGCTCTTGTGTGTGTTCAGTATACTATAGAACTGTAGTTTGATTTAGAACATCAACGCTTTTAGATAACGTGCCTGATCCGATCAACTTTTGATATAGGAAATGTTCAAAACATTATTCAACAATACAAAATTTTATCATTTCTTTACTAATAAAGAGAGTGATATGATTTTTTATATCAGGTTCGGTATCTAATAACATTCGTTCAGAATCAATGTATTGGTAATATAGGGTGACAGTGACCAACAGACTTGGCTGCAACTCTTGCCCCATTTTCTGCCTCATGAAACTTATCACCCGTTCTCAGTTCTTTACCTTGCTGCAGCCCTATGTAACAGATTACACATCTGGGATCCTGATCTGGTATCACATACCCAGGACGTAAAGGATACTGAGAAACAGTTCTCTGTAATGAACACACCCGAAGATGATGCATCAGCATGCACTCTCTTCGTTTGGGCGGCACGGGAAATCTGGTATTCCCCAATTTCCTGCTCTGTCTTATAACATTTATAAGTTGGAGCGGGACCAACGTTCCCCAGCTCAGTATAACAAGCGGGTTCGGTCAATATTCCGTATTATTATCTTGATTAAGGCGTGATATGGTCGCTACCAAGAGAGAGAGAGAAGAAAACACTCAGCGTGCGCTCTTGCAAGAATAGATTGGTTATTATTTTATCTAATCAGGATGGCTCCCACTACTTTTTATCAAATCTTCCTTCAAACCCTAAAAGGAAAGACTAGCCGGGATTAATTACACACTACAAGTTCGCCAATCTTTCAGCCAGGCCAGTGTCGGTACTTTGAGAGAGGTCCCCCGTGCTTTCGCACGAACCTAATTAATGTAAACCTCGTTTTCCCAGAGGCGTAACCCCGTTGATACCTTTCTAGACACCTACTTGATCGGCTAATTGTAATGTGTAAAACTCTCCCAGGAGTAACAATTACTCGCAGCGGGTATCGGGATCCAACTATCTCATAGAAGGTATGCAATCTCATTGCAAATTTCAACACATGAAATTCCCGATAATATTTTGCCCCTAGCGTGCTATGACCTTGACGCAGGCCAACAAACCATAGTGCGCTAGTCAAGTTCAACCCGTCATTTCCTGATTGAATTAAACCCACCCGCACGACCCTTGACGCAGGCCAACAAAGTCGCACGACTACCCTAATCCAATCTGCATCATATGCATAAGCAGATAAATACTAGTTAGCTACCGCACACTACGCCTTGACGCGGGCCAACAAACGTAGCACGAATACTAACTACCACTTATCTGAAATGACGGAGGGCTACGACAGGTTTTTCTGAAAATCTATTGCGTAATGAACTTGATATCGTTGTAGGATCGAATGATTTTAAAAAATGGAGTGTTTTTGAGGCTTTTCTAGTTTTGCTAAAGGGGTCACTCCCGGTGAAGGTATCGTCGGTCCTTTCCTCGTCGAATGAGGTGCAGGATATATCATATATATCACTATGCAAAGAAAAACACTTAAAAGCAATCAAAAGACAAACCGAGTGTGTAGCATCAGCCAGTTATTGCCAAAGGAGTCACTCCCGGTGAAGGGATCTCGGTCCTTTCCTCATCGAATAAGGTGCAGGATATATCACATATACCTCTGTGCAAAGCAAGAACTGTAGCTACCCCTTTTATTTTGAAATTCGATTCTACAACATCTTAGGTTTCTTTTATTTCATTAATCACATTAATGAAGTCCCATCATTTAAGTACCTAAACATCACAGATAAATACGACGTACACTTATGCCATCCGCATTCGCCTCGATGTCCCCTCGTGCACCGTTAGGTTAGGTAACTAACGGCAGAGCGGGGCAGGGCTAGCGCGGGTGTAAAACATAAGTAACGCCTATATAATATATCATATATACTATATACTGTATCTATCACAGAACATCACATGATCACATCACAGATATCGCAGCAGAAGTATCATATGAAATATTGGATATACTAGGACATCCGTGTTTTTAATACGAGCCAGTATAAAACACGGATTCCACGGTCGTGATGAATAGCCAAACCCACACCCCTAGACCCCTACGAGAGCGGTAAGCAACCCTACCAATTCTAGAGTTAGGAGACCCGGACTCGACTCCTCGAGTTGGTCTCCCACTGGACTCCAGAACCCGGTTACTTATGCTCCCCTCCTTGGGTCTATCCTAGTGCGGAAAAGTAAATAATATACAAAGGGTGACATCTTCCGCAACCTGGAAGTGCCCAAATAAAAGAATATTACATACAAGTTTTTATATAAATAAAAAAGAAAAACACTCATATCACAGAAAAACCCCCGGCTATTCAAACACGACGATCCAATATAACATATCCAGCAACACATAACATCACATGTCATCAACGTAAGTAAATATGCGCATCCCAATTGTCGTTGACATATAGCAACGAAACCGGCGATATCACATATTACACTTACGGTCACAGAAAAGAAAGTGTAAAACTACAATAGTTGGAATCCGCAACCACCTCAGAAATCGCATGCCTGACCAAATGAATTACTTAGACATCACATGCCTAACAATTATAAACCCCGAATTTTAGTCTCTTTATCGAAAACACTTTTCAATACCTAGTCGGGCAATTCAACAAGATTCCCGACATTCTGATCGAATGCTCGTCGCAAACTTTAGTAGGCGGCTGAACCCCCGATACCGTCGACGAAGTGCACCAAGGCGGAACACCGCTGCCGCGAGCGCCAGAACGGATGCTTTCGGCGACGGGGTTCTCCTACAGTCACTTGGTCGGGGCTATGGAGTGAGGCTGTCTATTAAGTTTATCCGGCGAGTATCCGCGTACGCTACGTGATTGTGACGGACTTTTGATCGCATCAAAATTCCGTGGCAACCGATCAAGTGAGACTAAACTGCTATGTTTATAACATTCATTCAGTTATCTCATAACTTATTGTGAATTCCAATTATTGTATCACATTCCGAATAAAATAGAAAATGTTAAACTTTCCGATCGAACATCCAAACACCTAAGTTTTCCCGATACAGATCAACACATGAAATAAGTCTAACAACATTCAGTTCGTGCCTCAGTACCAACGGTCCAGCCGTAGAAGAGTCAAGCCAACACCTCACATGTGGCACGCCGTACTGCCCCAAACCCGAAGGTTCAAAGGGAAGTTCAAGGCGGTCACATAATCGAGTTAAGGTTTGTTGTCTTCTAGAGGGACCATCGCGTTACTTGCACTACTTAGAACGTCATTAAACTATGGAAAGATCCAACTCTTGGAAATATCCCGACAGGGGAAAAATTGGGTATTTATATCCGGTCGAACTTTTTAACATATTCTAAAATTTATCCGGAAAGCCACAAAGACAAAATCTGATACTCCGATCGAAACACCGAATCCCCAAAACAACCCAGAAAATTCAACTCTAGAATAAATATTAAAAATTCCCAGAAAATCCAGCATAATAAAATAGGAGTTACTGTGCAAACAGTGGAGGATGACGTCATCATTTAGCCGCGGAACCGCCGCAGAATCCAGGCTTCTGCCGCGGTTCCGCCGCACTATGAACAGTTCATGGGAAAAATATTGCACCGTAATTCTTAGATTTACCTGCTGATTTTTCTGCATATTTTTAATGTTGAAAAATCCCAGATTTTAGAAAAAGGACAGAGAGCATTTTTTGAGTTGGGTTTCGGGTTCGTTCGGGTTTCAAATTCCGTCTAGACTTCGCCTAAGGCTCTAGCTAGGCTCTGATACCACTGTAGGGTTCCTAGGCACTCCCAAGAGGTCTCACAAGGCATCAACCATGCCAATTTCAAATTTAAACGGTGCCGAGAAACCCTAGAACGGATCGTTGGCTAGATTTCTAGGCGACCAAAGCAACTAGTAAACTACTTTACTAAGAGAATACGGAAATACAAACTTTGTAGATCCGGTCCTCCACCTCCACGGCTCCGTGATGAAGTCCTCTCCGCTGTCCAAATCAAATCCCGGACTCTAGCGTCGGCTTCATCGGAGAAAAGGCGAGCTAGGTCGTCGTTGTCCATGCCGAAGATGATCTACGTCGAGGCATCGCTAGATCAAGCTCCACCTTCACCAAGCCATGAAAACTTATAAAGGAAACACCCTATACTACTTGGCAAGAGGTAGAGGATGAAGAAATAGGAAGTGGGTTCACTTTAGAATTGGATTTCTCACTCTCTTTCATCACTTGCCATTAATGGAGCAAGTTTTCTTCATGTGAAGAAAAATGAAGAAGAAGAAGAATGTTATGATAAGAATTAATTAAAATAGAAAAGAAAATCCATTCTTATCATAACTCTTACCTTGGTTAAGTGTAGAGAGAGAACTATAGTTAAGTGTAGTGGTTAGGTTTTAACACGAGACAAAATGGTGACATAATGAAAGCTTCATGAAGCTTCATTTACAAACAAAGAAAAGCCACCATTTTCTCACTCTTTTTCTTTTTCCAAATGAATAACTAAATAGAATAAATGAATAAGAAAATAATAAACCCTAACCACTCATAAAACCATGGTTCAATCTTTACACAAACCCAAGTTTGCATGCATCATCAAACATGATACAAGCAAGTGCACAAAATCATATCGCATATGCAAGGCGCACATCCGAGCGAGAAAATCCATTTAAAGTGAACCGATACTAGTTAATGCAAAGCAATATATCAAATATATAATTATGCATTAAATCATTAAATCAACACTTGATTTAACGATCCGGTCATATCACATATAACCGACTAGTATCCAATGTATCGGCTTATCGAATCAATCATCGATTCGATAACTAGGTTATATCGCATACAACCATTCGACACATTCATCGCGAGAATGAAATACGGTATCACATACACGCATTACTCTCGGTCCCGCACATATCTCATATGCGCTCCTATTTCGTTTCGCTTGAGCCAGGAAACCTCTGTGTAGGACTCTAAAGACTCGTCAATACGCCGGCAGCAGATGATGATCATATCAAGCATCCACAAGCCGCAAGCGGTCTGCCAAACGTAACGGCCACCCGGGTATTGAGCGATCAGAAGATCGATAAGCAAGCCCGCTCACTCTCCAGTGAATCCAACCAGTAACACTACCGTACAGTCCGGTCTGATCGTCTGATATGTCGCATATCTCGTCTAGGGGTGGTAAACGTCAGACCCCAATAGCTCGATAAGTCGTGTCGATATGAGGTCTATAACAATTCGAGAAACTACTGGTAACACTTACCAGTAAATCTCAGCAACCCTGGCCAGGGATTTCCTGTTATAGCCAATCGAACACAGCGCAACATCAACTCCCTATACCGGGAGAGACGAATCCCCTCCTATCGCTCATTGCCTCCATGTGACTCGGGACTGTACCCAAAAACCACCATTTTGCACGCCCTCTTGGACGTGGTAAGATGGAAATCAAAGCACAGTGGGAACCACACAAGACTTTATGACGATCTCGGGTCAACAGACTACTCTGTACCAGTGTCACCAGAGAACTGCCATCTAACGTAAGGTATAATACCATCTGGGAGTTCTCGGCGAGTCCGACCAGTGTACCTAGTCTCTACTGAGCACCCGTATATCATCTCTGATGTCAAACACCGATGGATATGGGATCATCCATCGCCCATCTGTATGGGTCGAGAAGGTATACGCTAGTCTACTCTGGTATATCGATGCCCCGTCTCGATACACCCACGACTAGGGACTTTCAAGGATGTACTTATGGACTACCATGTCCCCACTAGTATGATCCGCATCATAGTCCAGGTAGTCAAGTACATATCCTAAGGGCTTTACCAACATGTAACAGGGAGACAATCAGTGTACACGTTAAGGTAAAGATCAACCAGATAGCATACTATCATGTCGAGCAAGAAATTCCTCCCTATATATGTCCCAGCATCCACTACAATATACATCCTATGTATAGTAATGGCCTCTAGGGCATACATATAACTAACACAAGCAACATCGGAAACACCAAAACCCAGAGACCAGAACACAGAACAAAAAAGAACCCCAGAAGCTTTATCAGGGCCGGCCAGCTCGGAATTTTAGGCCATGTCACCGGGTTAAATCTGGCCAATTGTGTTCGTTTTTGTCCAGTGTTCATGTTACATCTCATGTAACATTCTGCAGTTGCTTAAAAAAATTTCGACGACATAAAATTTTTGACAGAAACTAGGTTTTATTTTCGAGTGTTTCGGAGTTCTTTCGGTTTCGTAATTCTATTAATATCGCCTAAATCTCTAACTTGGCTCTGATACCACTGTAGGAATGCCTAGCACGATAGCAAGGGTTCGGGAGGTATCGTACATGCCATTTTCAAAATTTTGCTATGCTAAACAATCCTAACCCTAGAATCTTAACTAGAGATTTAGACAATACAAAGTGTAAACTACTTTACAACTAAGCGAACTAAGAATACAACCTTTGTAGACCGGTCCTTCACTTCAATAACTCCATGAAGTAGTCCCTTCGCACCAAGTAGTGATCTTCCGAAATCTAGAGTGGCTTCACAAGATTAAAGGAACAAGCTTGGATGAAGTCTTCGAGGCCGAAGATAATCTAGGTCGAGGAGACACCAACCCAAGCTACCTCTTCACTAATTAGGGATTAGTGAAGCTAACACCCTAAACTAGATGGCTAATCTAGTAGAGGATGATGAAGTAGGATTTTTGCTCACTTTAGAATTAATTTTCTCACTCTATTTCTTCACCTTGAGAAAAGCTAGAGAGCTCAATGAAGAAGATGAATCAAATAATGGATGAGAGAGTGAATGGCAACCATGGGTGAGAAATATCTCATATAACTCATGTAAAGACTTAACCATGGCTTAAGTTAATGGTTGGGTTAATAAATATCTAGTGTAAGACAAAACTAGTAGACCAATTTAATGGTTCTACAAGCTTCCACTAAGCTAACCCATGTGACTAATTTCCAACTAATATTTGATTTACTCTAAATAAGTAAACACTACATTATCATGAGCATGGTGTGAGTCTCATACAACTATGTAGCATGTGGAATCAAGCATGACAAAATAAGAAATACAATTAATATATATGTCACGACCCAAAATTTGGCACATGACCGGCACTTAGACTACGTGACGTCAACAGGCGTAACGCAATTTAAGTAAGCCAATAACCTAGCAATCTAAACCATTACAAGAAGTAAAGGATAGAAACACTATAAGATCTCAAGTAAAAACTTAAAGCTTAAGTTTGTTTTTCATAAAAATTTTGGTAGCACCTCCTTTGTGAAAGCTAGCCCCGAAACGGGTAAAAACATAAGATATAACAATAGCATCCCCAAACGGGAGCAAATCTCGCCCAAAGGTGGAAACAACCACCACAACAGATATACGACGCCGTAGCGAAGAAAAGAGATAATCCACATAAATAATGGCCGGCTCACACGAGCACGACAACCAGAGTCATAACAATATACAACATCGATCCTCACAATTCGTCTCTAAGTCAATACATGAAGATGGTAGATGGAGACCACTAGATACAAAAGATATACAATGTACATCATCGGATAACCGCAACCCACCTATAGCAAAAGGCCCCGCAGCCAACCGTAGCGTTATCCGGAAAAGTAGAGATAATAAGGCGCCCTGCCGCGACTACTCTAAGGATCAGACCTGTAAAACACTGTGGCACAACGGGGGTGAGTTTCCAACTCGTGAATAGAAAATAACATCATACTGTAATCGTAAGTATGCACTAACAACGATAAATCTATCACATGTAATCTGATAGCATAAGTATGGCAATATGAATATACAGCTATCATGATTGAGGTACACCACCAGGGTACTATATCTACATGAACCAAATGCATATCAATTAAATCTTGAGTGTGGGATAAATAATAAACCTCATGCAGAAATCATCGGCATGGAAAAACCTAGCGTCCATCAATGACACCCCAAATCGCAATATCCTCAGATGCTGTCACCAGGACTGGCCCTCATATCCTGTAAATCTCATAGAACCTGAGTGCCCAACTTCGGCACTCGAAAACATCATGAAGTACTCGTGTCCAACATCGACACGTAAATACACATACCGTATCTGTACGTCTCACGGAACCTGAGTGTCCAATATTGACGCTCGCAATCTACGGAACCTGAGCTCGCAATCCACAAATCCATACATCTCATGGAACCTGAGTGTCCAACTCCGACACTCGCAATCCACGTATCCATACTGAGAGAAACCGGGTTTTCAAAACAGTATTCCCCGCGGTTCTCAAATCCAGAATATCACATGAAATCCATATCTCAATGCGTAAATCCATGTAATATTATGTATGCAACATAGAACAACAATATGAGCATATCAAGGGAAAATCCGCTATTTAAATGCATCAAGTCATTAAATATATCACGCGGTTCCCAATTATCCAAATCCAACGCAACATCATATAAAGTGAACTTATAGTTATAGCAAGGTATACGGGTGTACATGTAAGTATGTATGCATGAGGTACATGTAGCTATAGCAAGGTACGAGTATATACCTATCAATAATGATGTAATACCATATAGGGGTATATGCAGCTATAGCAAGATATGTGTGTAAACATGTAGGTATAGCAAGGCATATATGTAAGCATGTAGGTATACTGGTATGCTATATTTCATATGCACAATGGAAATAAGGATCATGTCTTAATGTCCCTAACCAATACAATATCACGTATATATAGGTGTTGTGCGTGTCATGGCAATTACCGACAGTGTGTGTGTAGCATACAATTAGTGCTCGTGCAACATGAACTGTCAATAATAGTGTAGTGTCCACAGGGTACAAGTTCAGGCACAACAACTAATAATATGCAATGAAGTTCATGCACCATCTCTATATGTGCATATAAACATGCGGCTAATATCATATCATATCTAGCCCTAACGGTTAACGCCATACGGGCGATTTTCCCCTGTAAATGTTAAATCTACTCACCGACTATCTCGAGCTAGGTAGATCCAATCACCCGCTTCCCCTTCTTCGCAGCGTTCGAAGTCCACGTCTGCGATCCAATTAACACAAACATAACAAGTGCAAATCTCAGAAATCAACCAATATCACGTACAAACTACGTTTAACCAGCGCACCAACTCCAAACCAATTCTCCAGTGTCCGTCTAGTGGTTAACGTGTGTGGCGACACCCCAAAACCAACCCAGGTGCAACATCTACACAAGACACGAACTGTGTCGGATAACGCAACACGCGTATCCAAAACACTAGATTAAAGCAAAGTGATCCCAGGTTTTGATACACAGATAATTAGTGAAAGTTGCAAGTTCCACGAGACCATATACAACCCCAGAGACCCTACGACCAAAACTCAACACCCAGTCCCCACTCTGGCTGTAATTTGTGGCGAGAAGCAATAAATTTGCGGCCGAGAAATGAAGGGGTGGTATCAGGTTTTTATGGTGGGTTCAATTCCTCACCACTAGTTCACTATGATGGTAACTTCTAAAACAACAACCTGGATCAACAGCAGATTCACAGAGACTCCAATATGACACTAAAAATACGATATTTTCACAAAACACTACCTTTAGTGTTTTAAACCATAACTACAAGGAATCACAACATATAAACACCTAATTATCAGTTAGAGATCATTACCTAACCACTCTTGCTCAAAAATCCAACCTTTCTAAGCTCCAAGGAAACCTAGTGGTTGAACATGACATGTGAAGTGTTTTCCAAGGTGTTTAATGATGTTTTGCAAGGATTTAGTGAAGGGATAGTGAGGGTTTCAGTTGTGAGCAAAGTAGATGAAGAAATAATTATGAAGAGATAAGAATGAGAGAAGAATGAGAGAGTGAGGGGAAGAAAATGATGAGAGGTGAGTGCAGGGTGAGTCTTAGCCTTACACTCACTCTCTCCCTCACCTCATTAATGCAACCATTAACGCCTCATGACTCACTTAGCCACCTCTCTCTCTCAATCCAAAACAAAGTAGATATTTCTTACACAAATATCTAAGGCAAGGTTAATTTAGGACATGGATTAGCTTAAGCTGTCATGGTCACTTAACAAGATTAACACTAACTAACCCTCACACTAAAATGCACAAGTGTGTGCAAGCTATAACAAATAATAGTAAAATATTAATTAATTGTTATAAAATGTGAGGAAACTGATTTGGTAAACTTTTCCTTAAAAACCGGCATTAACGCTTAATTAACACTAATCGCATTTTAAGGTGTTACAATATATCACATATATATTAAATGCATAAGTGAGAAAAAGAAAAACTTAAGTGAGCTAATATTTGTTAATGTAAATTAAGATATCAAATATATAATTATACATTAAATGATTAAATCAACACTTGATTTAATAATCCGGCTATATCTCATATGACCGACTAATATTATTGTATCAATTTATCGAATCAACACTTGATTCGATAGCCCAGCTATATCTCATATAACCGACCGCTATCATAATCGCGAGAATAGAATACGGTATCACATACTCATATTAATCTCGATCCCGCAAATATCACATATGTGCTCCTATTTCGTTTTGCCTGAGCCAGTAAACCTCTCTATAAGACTCTAAAGACTTGTCAATACGCCGGCAGTAGATGATGATCATATCATTCACCCAGAAGCCGTAAGTGGTACTAGCTGGACATAACGTCTACCTCGGTATTTAAAGATCAGAAGATCAACAAGTAAGCCCACTCTAGCTCCTGTAAAGCCTGTCAGTAACATTACCGTACAATCCGGTCTTTTCGTCTGATATGTCGCATATCTAATTTAGGGGCGGTAAACGTCAGACACCTGTAACCGATAAGTCATGCCAATGTGGGGCTCATAATGGGTCTAGAAACTACTGATAACGCTTACCAATAAATCTCCGTATCAGCCCTGGCCAGGGACTTCCTTTTATAGCCAATCGAGCACAGCGCAACATCAACCCCAATACCGGGAGAGACAAATCCCATCCTATCGCTCATTGCCTCCATGTGATTCAGGACTGTACCCAAAAGCCACCATTTTGCACATTCTCTTGAACGTGGTAAGGTGGAAATCAAAGCACAGTGGGAATCACACAACTCTATGACGATCTCGGGTCAACAGACTAACCTGTACCAGGATCATCAGAGATTTGCTATCTGACGATAGGTATAATACTAATTAGGAGTTCTCGGCGACTCCATTCAGTGTACCCAGTCTCCACTGAGCACCCGTATACCATCTGTAGTGTCAAACACCAATGGATGTGGGATCATCCCTCTCCCATCACATGGGTCAAGAAGTGTATACGCTAGTCTACTCTGAAATATCGATGCCCTGTCTCGATACACCCTCGACTAGGAACTATTGTAGGATGTACTTTGTGGACTACCCTAGCCCCACTAGTATGATCTCCATCATAGTCCTAGTAGTCAAGTATACATCCTAAAGGCTTTATCAACATGTGAGAGAAAGACAGTATCACAATAGAAGTCTACATGTTAAGACAATGTGCAACCAGATAGCATACTATCATGTCGAGCAAGAAAGTTCTCTCTATATATATCCAAGCATCCACTATAATATACATCACATGTACAATAATGGCCTCTAGGGCATATATATAACTAACATATTCAAATAGCAGTTCTCAGTTGACATGAGTACATGTAGTCTGTTGACCTGAGATCGTCATTTGTCTCGTCCCCACTGTACTTTGATTACTACCCTACCATGGCTCTACTGAGTCGTGCAAATTTATTTTAATTGGGTATAGTCCCGAGCCACATCGTGGCAGTTAGCGATCGTCAGGGATTCGTCTCTCCCAATATAGGGAGTCGATGTCGCGCTGTGTTCGGTTGGCTATCACCATAAATCTCTTGACAGGGTGGATGAGATTTAATGATTGTATATAAGTAGTTTCTTGGTGGGTGACGAGCTTGACAACGACACGACTTATTGGGTTATTAGGGGCCTGACATTATCCACCCCTTAGACCTAGTATGCGATAATCTAAGATGAAGAGACCGAACTGTATGGAGATTGTCACTTACAGTCTCTGTATGGATAAGATGAGTTTGCTCGTCGTCCTTCCTCTTGTTCAATACGTGGGTAACCGTTACGTACAGTTAGTACTGTTGACGTGCTTGTGGTTAAATCCTGTTCCAGCATATTGTCGATTCTTTAAAGCCCCACACAGAGGGTTTCTTGATTCAGGCGAAACGATTTAGTATGTGCATATTTTGATACGCACTCAGATTCGATTGAATACGTGTATTTGATGCATGTATTTTAATCGGGCATTTTAATAATACTGGCAGGTTTGAAAGATAACCGGATCATTGTGAGCTAGTATTATATCTCTCTCAATATCTCTCTTTTGGTATTTGTATTTTTATACGAATATGGTATTGGTATTTTGACACGAATATGGTATTTATACAAATACAGGTATTTGTATCTTAATACGAATACGGGTATTTTTTATCTCAATATGAATACGGGTATTCATAATTTTATATAAATACGGTATTCATATTTTGATACAAATACAGATATATGTATTTTGATACATATTGGTTGTATGTATGTATACGTGTTTATGTATTTGTACAAATCTTTTCCACTTCATTTTAGGAGCATTGTGAAGAGTGTGGATGGGTGACTCATTAGGGCGAGTCACTCATCCACCCACTCTCCACAATTAAAAAAAGAGAAAGAAAATGAATATGAGGGGTATGGATTTTATTCATTATTCTTTCTTCTTCTTCCTCTTCCTCTTTATGTTAAGCTTCTAAATATGAGAATGGAAAATTAGCAAAGAGAGAAAACTTGAGATTCACCACAACATCACTCTCGCAATACATTCTTAGAAAGTTTTGTTTATGAGTTTCTTCACTTGATTTTAGATGTCAAGCTAAAGCTTGAAATGGACTCCTTCGGGTGGATCATCTTCAACGAGAAAAGGCCAGTGTCCAAGCTCGTTCTCGACGACTTCGGAGTTATGTGATTGGTAAGGTTTTTGCTATGTCGATCTAAGTTTAAAGATACTACAATCAAGAAGGTGTCACATGTAGCTAGCCGAGATGAGTGCGGGCCGTCCGCGGGGAGATGATATGTTTTTTGATTCTTGTTCTAACGAGTTAAGTCAAAACGTCAGAAAGTTCGTTTCTAACCTAAGCGTTTCGTATATGAAAAAGAACACTTATTTGGGGTAGAGTTAGGTGAGTTTAAGTTAGAAAAATCCGTACACATTCTTTTATGCCTCACTTGATTATTAATTCTAGGGTAATTAGGAACAACGTGGATTATGGTGCTTAATTACGGTATTTGAGATTGTGCATGAAATCCGTACTTATCAACCCTTGTCCTTCCGTTCTTGTCTCTTAATCCTCACCTCCAGTCAAACCAAATGCAACCTGTCACAATTAGGAATCACCGTTATCATGGTAGGATAGGGTGCCTAATGGAGCGATTGCATGAAATTTGGACGGAATTCAACTTGCAAGGTGTCGGGAAAAGGAAATGGTAATGAAAAATCATAACTCAATCACACCCTTCTCTTTCCCTAACAAGATGGTAAACTACTCACAAAACATCACAAAAATGAAAAAAAAATATAAGAAAGAAGACATTAAATAAAGCAATGCAAGTAAGTAAGTGCGAGAAAAGTAAATACAAGAAAAGTAATTGCAAGAAATATACTAAGAACCAAATGAACCAATTGCAAATAAACTAAAGCTTTATTGATCTTCAAGTCTAAAGTACAAGCTATGAGTTCAATAACCAAAACCTAAAATTGCAAGCTCAATGAAGAGATTGTAAGATCAGGAGAAGGCAAGGAACTCAAATTTAACAAACTACTATGTACAAGAACTAAAACTAAACATTGTGTTTAAAGTTGCAAAAAGTGAGATCCTAAGCTTGCTCTCTGATCTGGTATTTATAGGAAACTCATCACTAAAAACGAACAGTAGAAATGAGGTGATGTGACAGAGAGGAGGGCCCAGAAGAAATTTGAATCCAAAATGACCAAGTGGGGACACCAAAAGTGGTTTTTTCGATTAAATCTGCGACCAGAAGTTGAGTGGTCGGTCCCGTCTTCGTTGTGTGATCAAATGACCTCTCCATCTTCTCTATGGTATAGTTTATTTCTTTTGTAGCTTCATAGATTTTTCTCAGAAGATTTAGAAGGAAAATGTTAGCTTTAAAATACATCAAATCACACCTTTTCACTTCATCATAACAAGCCTACTTGCCTACTTGCATCAAGCTGTCCCATGAGCCAAAATATGTGTTCACACCGGTGATTAATCATGTTATGTTGGACCATTTTGATAAAAATGTTGTTCACACTTTTTTTGTTGACAAATCTTCCTGAATAATGATTGGTTATCTATTCTTGTTGCAGTATCGGCTCACATATGTCGTATTCGTGCATTTTGAGTGTGTTTCCAGTGTTTTGCCACTATTACATGTATCCTGTACTTATTGAACAGACACAGATTAATAGCACCGATATTCACAAAAATGATAGAGAATGAGCGGTATAAAAATGCAGTTTTTCTTGATAAAGAAATACTCCCAAACTTATCTTTTGCTCGTCCCGAGTAAAACAAAATCCTAAGCTCACTTTCGTAGGGAACGCGATTGCACTGAGCTCATGCAACATGTCGTTAAACCTTTAAGTGTCCCTAATAGGAGGAGTGTTGTCTCCTGAGGGTTTTTAGCCGATTACATCCATAAAATCCCGTCAAGCTCGTTTTGTGAAATAACAGTCGAGTAAGGTATAGCCACTAAGCTGGATATTCTATCATCCTAACTTAGAAACATCGAACCCTTATTTTTCACATCTCACTTCTTGTTTAACTTAAGATCCTATACGTTTTTACGTGCGCGTGCAAATAGCGTCGTTACGTTTCAAAAACTTCAAATAGAGTCATCATGTCACAAATATGGACCAAATAAAACTTCAAAAAGATCAAGCGAGTTTGTAAAGAGTTAAATTTTTCTCAAGGTTCATTCTCCAGCTATGTTTCAAATTCAGGATTTCTATCAATTTTAACAGAAAACGAAGCCTTATTCTTCATTTTACTTTTTTTTTTCATACAGACCTTGTGAACGTGCAATAGTCTTTATCATCAAGTAAAACCTTCATATCTCCATTAAAAATATTTTTATAGAAAACTCGTCTTTTGCCGAGATTATTTTCACACAAAGAATCATGAGAAATTTTAACTTGGAGAGAATACTTTCTTGATTTTGTTTTAAATAAGACTTTCTAGATTTTTTAGCGAGTTTAAGGCCAATACACCAAAACCGGTTGGTTTTTGGGCATTATGTGTAGAAACACCCCAGCAGACTTAATTGCCCAAATCACCTAGATCCTAAAACAAAAAGACTCATTTTAGCGTGAGAAACATACGAATTCAATTCGAATGGAGATATAGCCAGTTTTTTGTTTAAAAGATGTGTTTTTGTAAATAAGATGTGTAATCACTCCAATCAAGTTCTAGATAGGTTATTTTTCAGACTTAGCTTCAATTAAAACGTCAATAATATCCTATCATATTCACTTCACTTTACAAACTATTTTAGATATTACTTATTTCAAAACAAAACTGTTTGATCCTAAATTTTTTTTTTCAATTTTAAAAGTTTTTAAGACATATCAAACTTGCCATCTAATTTTCAAAACTCACGATATGTCTAGTGTGATGGAAAGACGTATCTTAGTTACGGTTAAACTAAAAGGAGGGATATATTTCAGTTTTTCAATATCTAAAAATAGGATCTAGTTGTTCTATCTTATCAAACTAAACCGTCGGAATTTCGAATCTATCTTTTCCTACTAGCTAATTTGACGACAAAGTTTTTCGCTTTGGAAAATTTTCGATTTTTATGGGTTTTCATATATGTATGCAAATGCAGAATTTACAGATGAATGCAAAGATAGAAAGCTTACCGAGCACACCCCTAAATTTAAATTTGACAGTGCCCTCACTGTCATGCCACATAAAGAGGGTCAATATTGTTGAGGGATCAAAATTTGTAGGTTACTTTTTTTACAAGAAAAGGCAAAAAAAAATGTATATATACAATAAGGTCCCCCCAAACATAACCGAGATAGTGTTTCCACTGTTAAATATTAAAGTTCAAAGTTAGGGGGGAACATCATCAACCTATACATGGTCTTACACAGACCAAAAGTTAACACCAACCATTTAAAAAATTTATCATGATTCGCCCAGGGTTGGTGAAAGAATGCGTAGAGATAAGAAATGAAGGACACGCGAGACCGTGTATGGATGGAAGTGTTATACGGTCTCGATAGATGGAAATGATAAGATAAACAAAACGGGCAAAGAAATGAAGCACAAACTTGAGGTTTAAAATTGATTGAGTAAATTAGTACAATCTATAATAATTTAAAACTGGAGTTTTTTAACTTTACTAATTTATCGATACGTTGAGAAATAAGGTCAAACCTTCAAATTTCGCAAGAAAACATGGGACGGCCGAACTTTGTCAACCAGATGAAAGTGACAAGTCATCTTTCAATTTGGAAATGATGGAAAAGATGGAGGGAAGTGGTTGAGAAATGGTGTCAGTTCAATGTTTCGGAGGATATTCACAGTCAATGGTAGGGACATGATGAATCTGAAATTCCAACACATCTAATAAAACGAGCTCATCCTCATAGATATCCTCAAAATTCTCCTCAAAATTACGCTTATCCATGCATTCAGTCAAATCATCATCAATAATATCCAGACGCAAATAGGGTTCAGGAAAAAAGTTAACGGTTCTGGATGATGTCCACACGGATCTGAAAGAAAGTGATAAATTAGTGAGAAAAACTCATTCAAATTTGTGGCTTCATCATCAAATTTATCCCCAATATCAATATCCTCAATCAAGTCAAACTTCAATTTCTCAGACATCTCATCCAAATCAAGGTTTTCAATTTGTTGTTTCTCTAGATTGGAGATGTAGAGATCAAAAGGAGTGGTGTTGGTTTCATTTGAAAGGGTCCCTTCACAATCGAGTAAATAAAACACAACACAGTTGCACAACTCATCAAACATGCTATCATTAATCGGTGAATCATTTGGTGTACTTGATAGACTTTCAGAAATGGAGCTGTGGAATTCAATAGGGAACGATTAGGTTGCTCACTTTCACTACTCAAATCGTCAATTTGTTCTATCGCCATATCATACTTGTCACGACCCGAAATTTGGCACGTAACGACATTTAAACCACGTAACGTCTACAGGCATAACGCAATTCAAGTAAGCCGAAAACCAAGAAATCTAAACCATCAAAACTAGTAAGTGATAAGAACATTGTTAAAAACTTTTGGGAATCTCAAATAAAAATCTTTAACTTAAGTTACTTTCTTAAAAATTTCAGCAGCACTTCCTTTGTAAAAACTAGCCCCGAAACGGGTACAACATAGAATATAAATAAATTATCCTCAAACGGGAGAAAATCACACCCAACGGCGGAAAAAACCACGGCAAGCATATATACGACGCCGTAGTGAAGAAATATAAATGAAACCAGCATAAGTAGATAAAACTACATAACAAAGGCCAGCTCCAACGAGCACGGCACCCAAAGTCACAAAATAATACAACATCGATCCTCACAACTCGTCTCTAAATCAAATACATGAAGGTGGTAGATGGAGAGTACTAGATCCAACAAAAAGATATACAATGTACATAAACGGATAACCGTGAACCCACCTATAGCAAAAGGACTCATAGCCAAACGTAGCGGTATCCGAAAAAGTAAAGATAATATGAATCCCTGTCGTGACTACTCTGAGGGTCTAACCAGCAAAAACACTGTGGCACAACGGGGGGAAGTTGCCAACTCGTGAATAGTAAATAACATCATGCAGTTAATCGCAGGTACGCACGTACTGCGATAATCTATCGCATGCAAACTGATAGTATAATATGGCAATATATATATGCAACAGTCATGAAAGGTACTCAATCAAGTACTACTAATATATGAAGCAATGCATATCAAATAATTGCTGGGTATGAGATAAAACATAATATCATCAATGAATCATCATCATGGAAAATCCTGGTGTCTATCAACGACACCCCGAATCCCAATACCTCAAGCACCGTCAACCTGATCGGCCCTCAATCTGTAAATCTCATGGAACCTGAGTGTCCAACACCGACACCCGAAATCTCATGAAAACATATGCATGTGTATGTATGTGTTTGTGTGTGTATTTGTATGTGTGTGTGTGTGTGTCCCTCAACGATACATCAAAATCATGAAACCTGGGTGTCCAACATCAACACTCAAAAACATCATGAAATACTCGGGTCCAACATCGACACGTAAATCTACATATCGTATCTGTACATCTCACGGAATCTTAGTGTCCAACATCGACACTCGCAATCCACGGAACCTGAGTGTCCATCTCGACACTCGCAATCCTCATATCCATACATCTCATATCATAACTCCAAAACGATGTCCACCGGACACCCGCCGAGTTCCATACAATCGCCGGTAGGTATTACTCCGCCTGCCAGGCTCATCGTCTACACCACGAAAATCACCTCTTGCCCTGGGGAACCATACCGGGTCCACCAAGTACCCGCAGTAGGTGCATATCCGCTCCTCGAGTCGGGTATCTAACACTAGTCTCAGAACCAAGAAAACTCATTGTGGACGCACTGAAATATCATATCAAGAGAAACCGGGTTTTCAAATAATACATAAATTTCTTAAAATACCCCCACGGTTCTCAAATCCATAAATCACATGAAATTCATATCTCAATGCTTAAATCCCTGAAAACTGATGTATGCAACATAAAACAGCAATATGAGCATATTGAGGAAAAACTGCTCTTTTAAATGAATCCAATTTTAAAATATATCATGCGGTTCCCATTTCCTCCGAAATCAAGTGCATCATCATATGATGTGTACATATAACTATAGCATGATATGTGTATCTACATGTAAGCAGTTATGTATGATGCATTTCATAAGCGCAATAGCACAATAATCAATGTCTCAATATCAATGACAATACAATATCACATAGCAAGTTATGTGAGTGTACATGTAAGTATGTATGCATGATGTACATGTAGCTATAGCAAGGTATGTGGGTATACATGTAAGTATGTATGCATGATATACATGTAGCTGTACCAAGGTATGTGGGTGTACATTTAAGTATGTATGCATGATGTACATGTAACTATAGCATGTATACTACCTTTCATATACGCAATGGAATAAAAATCAATGTATCAATGGCAATAACCGATAAAATATCACATATGTATATAAGTTGTGCGTGTCATGGCAATTACCGACGATGTGTGTGTAACATACAATTTTTACTCGTGCAACATGAAACTTCAGTAATGGTGTTGTGTCTCATTAATACTATGTCCATATGCAATAGGAAAATGAGGTATAAAACAATGGTACACATGCACAATCAATGTCTATGTACTTATAACTAATAATCATGTCCTGGAATCTAGCCCAGATGCATAACGCCATACGGGCGATTCCCCTGTAGATGTAAAATCTACTCACTGATGATCTCGAGCTAAGTAAATCCGACCACCTGCTTCCCTTTCTTCGCAGCGTCCGAAGTCCCTGCTCGCGATCCTAAAATTTCACAAACACGACACATAAGACTAAATATCCTGCACCGATACAAAGACAACAAAACGCAAGGATAACGTCCACAAGATATACACACTGTGCCCTTAGTGCACAAAACACGTACCATATCAGCACAACCTCAGCTAGGAACGCTAAACGACACAACCACCAAGCCTAAACCCTGATCCTACCGATCGCGCATTCACAACAAAATATATATCGTGGAAGATAATATATATATCTTCACAACGTCAATACAAACTCACGCCTAATTTTACCGAAAACCTACTGTGCATCTTTTAAACATTTTAGCTCAAACCTAGTAGTTTAAACCAAAACTAGTAGCCACAATCATCACATAATAGGTTGATTAAACCACACAAACCGTTACTCTAATTCTAATCTTACACATATAACATTTTCTAAAAGCTAGTTTGCAATAAGATTTATTTAGACAATTAGGAAAATAACAAATTCACAATCTCAATATTAGGTCAAGTTTTTCTTGTATAAACAACTCACTTAACCATATTAAATAATAAAAATCCTAACTTGATCTTCAAAACCTTTTCTTGAATTTCTAAACATGCAAATTAAAGCCATATTTAATCATCTAATAAGCTAGCTTAATGTATTAAAGCAACAACAAAGCTTAGGGTTAGGATTTTATACCTCAAAACTTGATTCTAAACTTGCAAAAAGATTTCCAAAATAGCCTCCAAAATGCTAACTTTCATGAAGATCCAAGCTAGATTTAGGCTAAAAAATAATGGGTATTGATTTGTTTTAGAGCTTGTGGGATTATTTGTTGAATTTTGATGAATTATTGGAGCTTGAAGGAGTGGAAATGGTGTGAGAAAATGAAATGTGCAGCCAAGGTGCGGTTGGCCAAACATGGAGGAAAATGGAAATATGTCGAAGTGTGTGGAAAAAATCTAGGTGAAAACACCATTAAAGCTTAATTAAAACACTTGTCTTTATTCCACCTCATAATAATTTTAATTAAAATTTCCATTAACCTTCAATATACCTAGATATTTTCCAAGATGTTTTGCAAAGAAGTCAAAGTGCTTAATCTTGTGATTAAGTTAACAAGGATTCAATTTAGCATAATTAACCCAATCCAAATTGTAATTACCACTAATTAAGTGCATAATTAAAAGATTATAATAATATTTTAATTAAGGAAAAATATTAAAGTGAACTAAAATTTACAAGTGACTTACTAAATACTGCAACTAGCAATTTCCTGGTTAAATTAGGTGCAGTTTAGTTTATACTGAAAAAAGATCACTTCTAGGTTTTTAAGAAAAACACAATTTATTTTACCTAATAGCGGAAAATTCGCCTAAACGATTTCTAAAACGTTACAATCTTCTCCACTTAATAAAATTCGACCTCGAATTTAAAATTTATCTATGCGTACCTTCGAAGAGATAAGGGAATATACTTCGCATCTCGCTCACAGCCTCCCAAGTGATCTCCTCACTAGACGGCTACGCCAAAGAACCTTAACAGATGGCAAGAACTTTGACTGAAGGTTCTCCACCCATCGATCCAATAAAACCATCGGCCTCTTGGTGAAAGAAAGATCGCATCCTAGTTGAATGGTCTAATGCTGAATCATGTGAGAAGGGTCATGAAGGCAATTGCGAAGTATCGACACAAGGAATATGGGGTGAACATCCGAAAATCTGGGTGGAAATGCCAAACGATAGGAAACGGTACCGACTCGCTCAAGGATCTCAAATGAACCTACAAATCTGGGACTAAGTTTCCCTTCATCGGAGAAATCTGCAGGAATACATGATCCCCCACTGCGAACTCAAGTCTGCAATGACGACGGTCGGCATAAGACTTCTGTCTGCACTGGGCTGCTCTCATCCTATCCTGAATCAACTGGATCTTCTCCGTAGTCTCTTGACTTGCCGGAGTCCAAAAATCCTACTCTCATTGAGTCGATCTAACAGACTGGCGATCGACACAATCTACCAAAACAAAGCCTAAAAAGTTGCTATCTGAATCGTCTCCTGATAACTGATATTGTAGGAGAACTCCATTAATGGCAAGTGACGATCCCAATCGCCAACAAAATTAAGCACGCACACACGAAGCATATCTTCCAGAGTCTGCATAGTCCGCTCTGACTGACCATCAGTCTACGGATGGAAAGCGGTGCTAAAGCTCAACCAGATACCCAAGGCTTCCTGAAGCTTCTGCCAAAGACGGCTAGTGAACTGGGTGCCTCTATCGGATACAGTGCATGAAGGAACTCCATGCAAACGTACAAATTCACCAATGTACAACTGAGCATACTGAGCATAACCGGAAAACAATCACCCAAATGGAGTCATACCCTTGACTAGACTTGGGTAGACTCACAACGAAATCCATGGAGATTTGCTCCCATTCCCACTCCTTAACGGTTAAAGGTTGCAACTTTCCTGCCGGTCTCAAATGCTCAGCCTTAGCTCGCTGACAAGTCAGGCATGTCAAAACGAAATCTGAAACATCATTCTTCATCCCTGCCCACCCGTAACTATCTCTCAAGTCACGTTACATCTTGGTGGAACTTGGGTGAACACTAAAAGCTGACTAATGTGCCTGCTCTAGGATCTCGCGTCCCTACCCAACGTTATCTGGTACACACAAGCGAGTCCCGTAACGTAGCACACCCTGGTCATCAATCAAGAACTCCAAATTTCTACCCTGCCGAACATGATCAAGAATCTCAGACAAATGGGCATCGGCGGGCTGTGCCTCACGAAACGATTAAGTAGAAGTGGACGGGCGCGGACATGATCAAGCTGTGCCCTCGTGGAGGTGAACTTAAACTGTACTCTTCTGTCGCATAAGAACTGTAAATCTGAAGAAGACTTATCTGAACTGCGCTCATCTGGGACAAGCTAACCCCCGGGCCTACGACTCAAAGCATCAGCTAACACAATCGCTTTGCCCCGAGAAATAAAGGATCCCATAATCATAATCCTTCACAAGCTCCATCCAACGGCGTTGTCTCAAACTCAGATCCCGTTGCAAGAAGATTATGCTCTGGTGGTCTGTGAAAATCTGACACGACTCTCCGTACAAGGAGTATCTCCAAACTTTCAGCACAAGAGTACCGTGGCCATCTGAAGATCATGAGTGGGATAATTCTACTCGTACTTCCTCCAACTGTCGGGAAGCATAAGCGATAACTCTATCATGCTGCATCAATACACAATCGAGCCACACTCGCGAAACATCACAGTAACGACAAAGTCGCCCGATCCAGAAGGCAAAGATAGAACTGGTGCAGTCGTCAACCGAATCTTCAACTGCTGAAAACTCAACTCGCATGCATCAGTCTAAGAAAAAGAACCCCCTTCCTAGTCAGTATGGTCAGCGGTGCAGCGATACTCAAGAAATCCTGCACGAAACGGCGGTAAAAACTGGCTATGCCCAAAAAGCTGCGGACCCCTGCCACTGATACAGGTCTGGGCAAAAGCTGTACGGCCTCGATCTCCCTCGGGTCCATACGAATACCGTCTCCCATAACCACATGACCTAGGAAGTCAACACTATCAAGCTAGAAGGAACACTTCAAGAATTTAGCAAACATCCTGTGCTCTCTCAATGTCTGCAAAGAAATCCTCACGTGCTGCTCCTGCTCTTCACGACTCTTAGAATAGACCAGAATTTCATCAATTATACAATATTAACTGGTCGAGGAACGGCCTGAAAAATCTGGTTCATCAAATCTATGAACGCTGCTGGGGCATTGGTGAGTCCAAACGACACCACCAAAAACTCATAATGCCCGTAGTGCGTACGAAAAGCAGTCTTCGGAATGTCATCATTCCAAACCCGTAACTGATGATGACCTGATCTCAAATCAAACTTAGAAAAATGTCCTGCACCCAGGAGCTGATCAAACAAATCGTCAATGTGAGTTATAGGATACCTATTCCGCACCGTAACACGGTTTAATTGACGAAAATCAATACATAATCTCAAACTGCCGTCCTTCTTCTTGAAAACCAGAATAGGAGCTCCTCAAAGGGAAACACTTGGACGTATAAGTCCCCCATCAAGCAACTCATGCAGCTGATCCTAAAGCTCCCTAAGCTCCGTCGGCTCATCTGGAACAACGTCGGGAAATTTTTGCATGAAAGGAATCCAGTCCAACGAAATCTACTGTGGCTCCGGTATCACGAATGGAAGCTAAGAATTCTCGACATCCTCTACTTAAAAGCCGACTAGAGAAAAAGGCTGAAAACAAGCTGTGAGGGGCGGCACCACGGTCCCCCTGCACAACAAGAACCGACTCGCCGGGAAAACAAAATGTGACTGTCTTCTCAGGGCAGTCCACAGACGTATAGCACGTAGCTAACCAGTCCATGCTCAAGAGAACGTCAAAGTCCAACCTATCCAGAAGGATCAAATCGACGGACAAATCTCTATCTCCTATCCGATTGGCACTCGACCGAAACACGTGTCTGATTGAAAGAATTAAAGTTAACCGCAATCAGGACGGTGTCGCTATGCAGCTAGCCGGTTGAGCACGGGTCGATCCACAGGGAGATGGTTGTATGTCCTTTCTTGTTTTAGACGAGTCAATAAAGAATTGTATGTGTTTGTTCAATCTAACCTATGTGTACTATTTGCAACTATAAAGTTGTTAAGAAAAAGATACGAGATTGTAAGCTAAAGAAATTCGTACTCAAAACCTTTGAGCCGAGTCTTGACCAATTGAAGCTACAGCAATCGGCAACAACGTGGATTAGGGGATTTAAGCGCGGTATTCGTGGAATACGGCTTATTTACCCTTGTCCTTCCGTTCTTGTCTCTTGCTTTCGCCTCCGGCCAAACCGAACGCAACCGGTCGCGGTTAGGAATCACCGTTACCTTGTTAGGGTAGGGTGCCTAACGGAGCGCTTGCGTATGGTTTGGGCGGAGTTCAATGGAAAATAACGGGAAAAGGAAATGAGAAAGAAGATATTAACTTACAATACCGTATTTCATCTTAACAATGATAATTACAACCATTCACAAAATGAACAAAAGAGAGCAAAAGAAAAGAACAAAGAAAAGAAAAGATTACAAGTAATTAAGTGCATGAATTAAATTGCAAGAAAGTAAAGCAAGGTAATAAAAAGCAAGTAATAAATAAGGAATAAAAAGAACAAGAAACTAGAACTCAAGACAAGCATGGGATCAATAGCCAACCCTTAAACTTGCAAGCTCAATCAAGAGGATGCAAGATCAAGAGAAGGGTAGAGAACGTATATGAAATGAAGCGCTAATTTCATAAGAAAATATGACCCTTGAGATCAATAACTAACCCTTAACCATTCAAGCTCAATGAAGAGGTTGAATGATCAAGAGAAAGCAAAAATCTCAAGGGGAAACTAAAGAAAAGAGAATGATACAAAAACCTTCATCTTCATTGATCTTCCACTCAAAAAGCTCTCACTACAATTTTCATGGAGAAAGAATGAAGAAGAAGAAGAACTACACAAAAAACTACAAAAGAGGAACAAAGAAATGAACACCTCAAATGGTTAAGATCTGGAGTATTTATAGGCAGGGAGCTGGAAATCTAGGTCAACATTCAGACCCCATATGAAATCCCAAAACTACCCCCAAAAGACGACAGCATGATGAGTCATAATGGCCGCGGATCCGCGGCCAATACCCCCTATTGGCCGCGGATCCGCGGCCCTATAGTGGACTTGGGTCATAGGCTTTTGGGAGATTTCCTGGTTTGCTGTTGTCTGCTGTGTGGTATATGATATTTCTCAGAAACTCTTCACAATTATTCCAGAATTTCAGTAGAATAAAACGTGATGTTATGTGGATCTTTTGCCATGATTTTCTCGAGCTCCGCGTAGATTTCTTGGATCTTGTGTTGACCTAGAGCTTTGTGTATGACATGACAATCGATTTGCCATCTTGTCCCTTAAACTGGTATGTGGCAACACACGGATAGAGAGCGGAGACCCGTGTTTTATCTGTTGTTGGCAGTAATCCGGAATTTGTCGTACTTTTCATGGATTTCACTGTTCAGAGGCGAGAACCTGTATTCTGCAAATATATAGCAAACACTGATCAAAAGTACCTACCTATAAACACACGAGCGTAAGAATGGGTGGTATAAAATGCAATATTCTGGTATGAACAAATACACCCAAACTTAACTTTTTCTCGTCCCGAGCAAAACCAATTATTCACCAAAATAAAATGATAACCGTACTTTCGCAGGGAACGCGATTGCACTGAGCGCGTGCAACAAGCCGTTAAACCTCTAGGTGTCCCTAGTAGGAGGAGTGTTGTCTCCTGAGGGTTTTCAGCGGATACTACCCACAAAATCCCGTCTGTAGGGTTCTTAGGCACGCTAGTGAGGTCTCCCAAGCCATCAACCATGGCAATTTCAAAAATTATGGTGCCGAGAAACCCTAAACTACGGATCGTCGGCTAGAAGTTTAGGCGAAAAACTAACTAGTTAACACTTAACTAATGAGAAAACGGAAATACAACCTTTGTAGATCCGGTGCTCCACCTCCATAGCTCCGCAACAAAGTCATCTCCGCTGTCCAAAACGAATCCGGGCTCTAGCGTCGACTTCATCGGAGAATAAGCGAGCTAGGTCGTCGATGTCCATGCCGAAGATGATCTACGTCGAGGCATCGCTAAATCAAGCTCCGACTTCACCAAGTCAAGAAACTTATGAAGAAAACACACTCTACTACTTGGCAAGAGGTAGAGGATGAAGAAATAGGAAGTGGGTTCAATTTAGAATTGGATTTCTCACTCTTTATCATCAATCACCATTGATGACCTAAGCTTTTCTTCTTGAGTTCAAGGAAGAAGAAGAAGAAAAATGATATGATATCAATTATTTTAATTAGAAAAGAAACTCATTCTTATCATAACATGACCATGGTTAGTTGTAGAGAGTGAACTAGGGTTAGTGGAGTGGTTAGGGTTAAGCATGAGACAAAATGGTTAACTAAGTCAAAGCTTCATGAAGATTCATGAACAAAACAAAAGAAGCCACCATTTTCTCATTTGCTTTTCTTTTATCCATTTATCAAAAAGAATAAATGAATAATTAAGAAAATAAAACCCTAAACATAAACACAACCATGGTTCAAACTTTACACTTAACCAAAGTGGTATGCATCATCAAACATGATACAAACATGTGCACATAAACATATCGCATATACAATGCGCACACCCGAGCGAGAAAATCCATCTTAAGTAAACCGATACTAGTTGATGCAAAGTAATATATCAAATATATAATTATGCATTAAATCATTAAATCAACACTTGATTTAATGATCCGGTCATGCGCACATAACCGACTGGTATCATTAGTAACATCTTATCGAATCAACACTTGATCCGATAACCCGGCTATATCGCATATAACCGATCAATGTCACATTGCGAGAATCGAATACAGTATCACATACCGTATTATTCTCAGTCCCGCACATATCTCATATGCGCTCCTATTTCGTTTCGCTTGAGCCAGGAAACCTCTGTGTAGGACTCTAAAGACTCGTCAATACGCCGGTAGCAGATGATGATCATATCAAACATCCACAAGCCGCAAGCGGTCTGCTAAACGTAACGGCCACCCGGGTATTGAGCGATCCGAAGATCGATGAGCAAGCCCGCTCACACTCCAGTGAATCCGACCAGTAACACTACCGTACAGTCCGGTCTGATCGTCTGATATGTCGCATATCTCGCCTAGGGGTGGTAAACGTCAGACCCCAATAGCACGATAAGTCGTGTCGATATGAGGTCTATAACTGTTCGAGAAACTACTGGTAACACTTACCAGTAAATCTCAGCAACCCTGGCCAGGGATTTCCTGTTATAGCCAATCGAACACAGCGCAACATCAACTCCCTATACCGGGAGAGACGAATCCCCTCCTATCGCTCATTGCCTCCATGTGACTCGGGACTGTACCCAAAAACCACCGTTTTGCACGCCCTCTTGGACGTGGTAAGATGGAAATCAAAGCACAGTGGGGACCACACAAGACTCTATGACGATCTCAGGTCAACAGACTACTCTGTACCAGTGTCACCAGAGAACTGCCATCTGACGTGAGGTATAATACCATCTGGGAGTTCTCGGCGAGTCCGTCCAGTGTACCCAGTCTCTACTGAGCACCCGTATATCATCTCTGATGTCAAACACCAATGGATATGGGATCATCCATCGCCCATCTGTATGGGTCGAGAAGGTATACGCTCGTCTACTCTGGTATATCGATGCCCCGTCTCGATACACCCACGACTAGGGACTTTGAAGGATGTACTTATGGACTACCATGTCCCCACTAGTATGATCCGCATCATAGTCCAGGTAGTCAAGTACAGATCCTAAGGGCTTTACCAACATGTAACAGAGAGACAATCAGCATACACGTTAAGGTAAAGGGTAACCAGATAGCATACTATCATGTCGAGCAAGAAAGTCCTCCCTATATATGTCCCAGCATCCACTACAATATACATCCTATGTACAGTAATGGCCTCTAGGGCATACATATAACTAACAATCTCCCACTTGCACTAGGGCCATCTGTAGCAGTGGTTGCAGTATCTCATACTCAACCATCTCATAAAAGTCTCTCTCTGGGAACAGGCCTTTGTGAGTGGATCCGCTGTGTTGTCCTCTGAGTCTACTCTCCTAACCTCGATCCCCTGGAGATTAACCTTCTCCATGATCAGGTGATACTGCCTTAGAATATGTCTGGATCACTGATAGGACCGGCGTTCCTTGGCATAAGCCACAACTCCATTGTCACACAATGGGAGGAACATAGTTCATCTCATGAACCAATATACACCCAAACAGCCTCTTTGGTAGCATCTTAAGTAGCGATGTATCCAGCCTTTATAGTCTAGTATGTCACGGTATCTAGCTTGGAACTCTTCCAACATACCGTCCCTTTACTGAGGGTAAAGACAATGCCTGTGACTGACATTCAGTCGTCTTTATCACCCTGGATCCCTTCCAGTGATTCTCCCCAGGATCGATTGATACCATCTCACTACAACTAGTGAGAATCCTAACATCCATTTAGATCTATCTCATAAATCCAAAATCCAGGATTTAGTAGGTATCACTTTAATCCTATATGGAGAATCTTTGTGATAAGCGGAGATTGATCGAGCGTAGCATAAGAAACTCCTTTCTTATCAAGAGTATGTCATCCACGTACTCTACGGGATCGTCACCATACTTCCTACTACCTTTTTGTTTATACAAGGTTCATCTACTTCTTTGATGATGTCAACTTCTTTGACTAATTCATCAAAACAGATGTTCCAACTCCGCGATGCCTGCTTTATCATATAAAACATCTTGCACACGTTCCCGCTGCTCCCACTGTCTACGAGGCCCTCTGGCTGTGTACTTATAGACGCTCTCTTCTAAATCATCATTTAGAAAAGCAGTCAAGACACCCAACCACCAGATATCGCAGTCATGGTATGTAGCCGTGACAAGTAGGATCTGGATGGACTTAAGCATAGCTACTGGAAAAGGTTTCATCATTATCCACGCCTGGTCGGTGACGAAAACCTTTAACAATTCTAGCTTTGAAAGTCTCAACTTTTCCATGTACACCAAGTAATCTTCTCAAGATATACTTGCTCCAGATGGGGATTTAACCCTTCAGATATAGCAACCAAAGTCCATACTTTGTTGGTGTATAAGGATTCCATCTCAGATCGATAAACATCCAGCCATTCTTACAGAGTCTTACTCCTGATGGCCTGCTCGAAGCTAGTTGGGTCATCATCTCATGATGCAATCCTCGCTCCCACTGTCATAGAGAAACCGAAGTATCTCTCAGGTGGGTGAGGAACCCTACTAGATCGGCGGAGAGGCTGAGGTTCGTTGGTATCTACTGAATCCTTTGGCTCTATCAAATCACCTGCTCTAGTTTGTATGGCTGGAACATTTCCAGTTCTACATAACAGACCTTGCCTCGAGCTTGTCCGGATTTTGCTTTTAAACATAGGCCGGACAACCCCAAATCTTAACTAGCTTAAGAAATGGGCTCTTCCCTTTCCATATCACATATGAAATGGTAGGAAACTAATTTGATTGTGACCCTATTCAATAGGTATGCAGCTTCATAAGTGCATAACTCCCAAAAGGAAATAGGTAACTCAGTAGTACACATCATAGAGCACACCTTATCATATAGGGTGTGATTGCTCCGCCCCGATATACCATCGTGCTATGGTATATTCAGAGGAGTAATGCCGAGAGAGAATTTCATTCTCCTTTAGAATAATCCAGGATTTCCGTGCACAAGTATTCTCCTCCTTGATCTCATCATAGGACATAATACTTATACCCGTATTGGTTCTCTACTTCTAACTTATATTCTGTGAATATCTCAAAAGGTTCGGACTTGTGTTTCAACAGGAACATAGGTCTGAATCTTGAAAGATTATCAGAGAATGTAATGAAGTATAAAGAACCGGTCTTGGCATGTGTAGACTGGGGAACTACATACATCAACATGTATCATCCCAAGAGTTCACTAACTCTTTCTCTGTTACCAATAAACAGAGCTATGGTCATCTTATCTTTGTGACATGACTGGCGAGTTTCACAAGATGTAAATTCAAACTGATTTAAATATGCATCTAAATATAACTCTAGCTAGTCGGGTCACATTGATCTGACCTAGTCTACAATGCCTCAAGAAGAATTCGTTCATTTCTGAACTCTTCCTCTTGTGTGTGTTCTGTATACTAAGAACTGTAGTTTGATTTAGAACTTTAATGCTTTTAGATAACGTGCCTGAACCGATAAACTTTTGATATAGGAAATGTTCAAAACATTATCCATCAATACAAAATTATATCCTTTCTTTTCTAACAAAGAAAGTGATATGATTTGGTATATCAGGTTCGGTATCTAATAACATTCGTTCATAATCAATGTATTGGTAATACAGGGTGACAGTGACAGACAGACTTGGCTGCAACTCTTGCCCCGTTTTCTGCCTCATGAAACTTATCACCCGTTCTCAGTTCTCTACCTTTCTGTAGCCCTATGTAACAGATTACATATCTGGGATCCTGATCTGGTATCACTTACCCAGGACGTAGAGGATACAGAGAAACAGTTCTTTGTAATGAACACACCCGAAGATGATGCATCAGCATGCACTCTCTTCGTTTGGGCGGCATGGGAAATCTGGTATTCCCCAATTTCCTGCTCTGTCTTATAACAATTATAAGTTGGAGCGGGACCAACGTTCCCCAGCTCAGTATAACAAGCGGGTTCGGTCAATAATCCGTATTATTATCTTGATTAAGGCGTGATATGGTCGCTACCTAGAGAGAGAGAGAAGAAAACACTCAGCGTGCGCTCTGTCAAGAATAGATTGGTTATTATTTTATCTAATCAGGATGGCTCCCACTGCTTTTTATCAAATCTTCCTTCAAACCCTAAAAGGAAAGACTACCCGGGATTAATTACACACTACAAGTTCGCCAATCTTTCAGCCAGGCCAGTGTCGGTACTTTGAGGGAGGTCCCCAATGCTTTCGCACGAACCTAATTACTGTAAACCTCGTTTTCCCAGAGGCGTAACCCCGTTGACACCTTTCTAGACACCTACTTGATCGGCTAATTGTAATGTGTAAAACTCTCCCAGGAGTAACTCTTACTCGCAGCGGGTATCGGGATTCAACTATCTCATAGAAGGTATGCAATCTCATTGCAAATTTCAACACTTGAAATTCCCGATAATATTTTGCCCCTAGCGTCCTATGACCTTGACGCAGGCCAACAAACCATAGTCCGCTAGTCAAGTTCAACCCGTCATTTCCTGATTGAATTAAACCCACCCGCACGACCCTTGACGCAGGCCAACAAAGTCGCACGACTACCCTAATCCAATCACATCATATGCTTATGCAGATAAGCACCAGTTAGCTACCGCACACTACGCCTTGACGCAGGCCAACAAACGTAGCACGAATACTAACTACTACTTATCTGAAATGACGGAGGGCTACGACAGGTTTTTCTGAAAACCTATTGCGTAATGAACTTGATATCGTTGTAGAATCAAATGAATTTTGAAATGGAGTGTTTTTGAGGCTTTTCTAGTTTTGCTAAAGGAGTCACTCCCGGTGAAGGGATCGTCGGTCCTTTCCTCGTCGAATGAGGTGCGGGATATATCATATATATCACTGTGCAAAGCAAAAACTCTTAAAAGCAATCAAAAGACAAACCGAATGTGTAGCATCTGCCAGTTATTGCTAAAGGAGTCACTCCCGGTGAAGGGATCTCGGTCCTTTCCTTATCGAATAAGGTGCAGGATATCACATATACCGCTGTGCAAAGCAAGAACTGTAGCTACCTGTTTTATTTTGAAATTCGATTCTACAACATCTTAGGTTTCTTTTATTTCATTAATCACATTAATGAAGTCCCATCATTTAAGTACCTAAACATCACAGATAAATACGACGTACACTTATGCCATCCGCATTCGCCTCGATGTCCCCTCGTGCACCGTTAGGTTAGGTAACTAACGACAGAGCAGGGCAGGGCTAGCGCGGGTGTAAAACATAAGTAACGTCTATATAATATATCATATATACTATATACTGTATCTATCACAGAACATCACATGATCACATCACAGATATCGCAGCAGAAGAAACATATGAAATATTGGATATACTAGGACGTCCGTGTTTTTAATACGAGCCAGTATAAAACACGGATTCCACGGTCGTGATGAATAGCCAAACCCACACCCCTAGACCCCTACGAGAGCGGTAAGCAACCCTACCAATTCTAGAGTTAGGAGACCCGGACTCGACTCCTCGAGTTGGTTTCCCACTGGACTCCAAAACCCGGTTACTTGTGCCCTCCTCCTTGGGTCTATCCTAGTGCGGAAAAGTAAATAATATACAAACGGTGACAACATCCGCAACCTGGATGTGCCCCAATAAAAGAATATTACATACAAGTTTTTACATGAATGAAAATGAAAAAACACTCATCTCACATAAAAACCCCCGGCTATTCGAACACGACGATCCAATATAACATATCCAGCAACACATAACATCACATGTCATCAACGTAAGTAAATATGCGCATCCCAATTGTCGTTGACATATAGCAACGAAACCGGCGACATCACATATTACACTTACGGTCACAGAAAAAAAAGTGTTAAACTACAACAGTTGGAATCCGCAACCTCCTCAGACATCGCATGCCTGAACAAATGAATTCTTTAGACATCGCATGCCTAACAATTATAAACGCCGCATTTTAGTCTCAAAATCGAAAACACTTTTCAATATAAAGTCGGGCAATTCAACAAGATTCCTGACATCCTGATCGAATACTCGTCGCAAACTTCAGTAGACGGCTGCACCCCTGATACCGTCGACGAAGTGCACCAAGGCGGAACACCGCTACCGCGAGCACCCGAACGGATGCTTTCGGCGACGGGGTTCTCCTACAGTCACTTGGTCGGGGCTATGGAGTGAGGCTGTCTATTAAGTTTACCCGGCGAGTATCCGCGTACGCTACGTGATTGCGACGGACTTTTGATCACATCAAAATTCCGTGGCAACCGATCAAGTGAGACTAAATTGCTAGATTTACAACATTCATTCAGTTATCTCATAACTATTTGTGAATTCCAATTATTGTATCCCATTCCAGATAAACAGAAAATGTTAAACTTTTCGATCGAACAATCGAACACCCAAATTTTCCCGATACAGCTCAACACATGAAATAAGTCTAACAACATTCCGTCCGTACCTCAGTACCAACGGTCCAGCTGTAGAAGGGTCAAGCCAACGCCTCACATGTGGCACGCCGTACTGCCCCAAACCCAAAGGTTCAAAGGGCAGTTCAAGACGGTCACATAATCGAGTTAAGGTTTGTTGTCTTCTAGAGGGACCATCGCGTTACTTGCACTACTTAGAACGTCGTCAAACTACGGAAAAATCCAACACTTGGAAATTTCCCGACAGGGGAAAAATTGGGTATTTATATCCGATCGAACTTTTTAATATATTCTAAGATTTATCCGGAAAGCCACACAGACAAAATTTGATACCCCGACCGAAACACCGAATCCCCAAATCAATCCCAGAAAATTCAACTCTGTAAAAAATATTAAAAATTCCCAGAAAAACCATCACAGAACACTAAGAATTACTGTGCAAATTTCAAAGCACAACACGACAAAATTGCGGCGGATCCGCCGCCTTAACCTACTACAATGCCGCGGATCCGCGCCTAATTTCACTGTTCATGGCCCCAATTTTCCACCGTAATTCTTATATTTTCCTCATGGGTTTTCTGAATATTTTTAATACTGAAAAATCCCTGTTTTTAGAAAAAGTACAGAGAGCAATTTTCCGGGTTAAGTTTTGGTTCGATCGGACTTCAAATTCCGTCTGGACTTCGCCTAAGGCTCTAGCTAGGCTCTGATACCACTGTAGGGTTCCTAGGCACACTAGTGAGGTCTCCCAAGCCATCAACCATGGCAATTTCAAAAATTATGGTGCCGAGAAACCCTAAACTACGGATCGTCGGCTAGAAGTTTAGGCGAAAAACTAACTAGTTAAAACTTAACTAATGAGAAAACGGAAATACAACCTTTGTAGATCCGGTGCTCCACCTCCATAGCTCCGCAACGAAGTCATCTCCGCTGTCCAAAACGAATCCGGGCTCTAGCGTCGACTTCATCGGAGAATAAGCGAGCTAGGTCGTCGATGTCCATGCCGAAGATGATCTACGTCGAGGCATCGCTAAATCAAGCTCCGACTTCACCAAGTCAAGAAATTTGTGAAGAAAACACACTCTACTACTTGGCAAGAGGTAGAGGATGAAGAAATAGGAAGTGGGTTCAATTTAGAATTGGATTTCTCACTCTTTATCATCAATCACCATTGATGACCTAAGCTTTTCTTCTTGAGTTCAAGGAAGAAGAAGAAGAAAAATGATATGATATCAATTATTTTAATTAGAAAAGAAACTCATTCTTATCATAACATGACCATGGTTAGTTGTAGAGAGTGAACTAGGGTTAGTGGAGTGGTTAGGGTTAAACATGAGACAAAATGGTTAACTAAGTCAAAGCTTCATGAAGATTCATGAACAAAACAAAAGAAGCCACCATTTTCTCATTTCCTTTTTTTTTATCCATTTATCAAAAAGAATAAATGAATAATTAAGAAAATAAAACCCTAAACATAAACACAACCATGGTTCAAACTTTACACTTAACCAAAGTGGTATGCATCATCAAACATGATACAAACATGTGCACATAAACATATCGCATATACAATGCGCACACCCGAGCGAGAAAATCCATCTTAAGTAAACCGATACTAGTTGATGCAAAGTAATATATCAAATATATAATTATGCATTAAATCATTAAATCAACACTTGATTTAACGATCCGGTCATGCGCACATAACCGACTGGTATCATTAGTAACATCTTATCGAATCAACACTTGATCCGATAACCCGGCTATATCGCATATAACCGATCAATGTCACATCGCGAGAATCGAATACAGTATCACATACCGTATTATTCTCGGTCCCGCACATATCTCATATGCGCTCCTATTTCGTTTCGCTTGAGCCAGGAAACCTCTGTGTAGGACTCTAAAGACTCGTCAATACGCCGGTAGCAGATGATGATCATATCAAACATCCACAAGCCGCAAGCGGTCTGCTAAACGTAACGGCCACCCGGGTATTGAGCGATCCGAAGATCGACGAGCAAGCCCGCTCACACTCCAGTGAATCCGACCAGTAACACTACCGTACAGTCCGGTCTGATCGTCTGATATGTCGCATATCTCGCCTAGGGGTGGTAAACGTCAGACCCCAATAGCTCGATAAGTCGTGTCGATATGAGGTCTATAACTGTTCGAGAAACTACTGGTAACACTTACCAGTAAATCTCAGCAACCCTGGCCAGGGATTTCCTGTTATAGCCAATCGAACACAGCGCAACATCAACTCCCTATACCGGGAGAGACGAATCCCCTCCTATCGCTCATTGCCTCCATGTGACTCGGGACTGTACCCAAAAACCACCGTTTTGCACGCCCTCTTGGACGTGGTAAGATGGAAATCAAAGCACAGTGGGAACCACACAAGACTCTATGACGATCTCGGGTCAACAGACTACTCTGTACCAGTGTCACCAGAGAACTGCCATCTGACGTGAGGTATAATACCATCTGGGAGTTCTCGGCGAGTCCTTCCAGTGTACCCAGTCTCTACTGAGCACCCGTATATCATCTCTGATGTCAAACACCAATGGATATGGGATCATCCATCGCCCATCTGTATGGGTCGAGAAGGTATACGCTAGTCTACTCTGGTATATCGATGCCCCGTCTCGATACACCCACGACTAGGGACTTTGAAGGATGTACTTATGGACTACCATGTCCCCACTAGTATGATCCGCATCATAGTCCAGGTAGTCAAGTACAGATCCTAAGGGCTTTACCAACATGTAACAGAGAGACAATCAGCATACACGTTAAGGTAAAGGGTAACCAGATAGCATACTATCATGTCGAGCAAGAAAGTCCTCCCTATATATGTCCCAGCATCCACTACAATATACATCCTATGTACAGTAATGGCCTCTAGGGCATACATATAACTAACACCGTCAAGCTAGTTTCGTAAGTTAACGTCGATTCTATTACTACAGTTTAGTATTTACGTTAGAAACTCTATCATCCTAAGTTAGAAATATCCAACCCTAATTTTTCACACCTCCTATCTATTTAGCCTTAGATCATATACGTTCCAAAAAAGTTTAGAAAGATGTTGGTTCTCCTGAGTTTTCCTTCTAAAGTGCAGCCTCAAATCAGGGATTTTTATCAACTTTACAGAAAACACAAGTCTTCTTCTTTATTTCTATCTTTTATTCAAACATTGATTGTATACCCCTACGTGTGTGTATATTTGCACCCCTACACTTAAGAATTCAATTCAAGCTATGATACCCTTGCCCTACTATCTAATACTACTTCTTTTCATTAAGGATGGACGGATTTGCTCACACACCTTTCATGCGACTATTAATGCTTCTTGAGGCACTAACGACCGATTACTGAATGTATGAACTTTAAAGCGTAAATAGCAGTTTCCAGGTCTTGACTTTATTCTATTTTTTTCTTTTTCTTTTTTTCTTTTTCTGTTTCTTTTTCAAGACTGGATATATTTTTCAATATGCTCTTTTGGTGTTTAGCTTTAAATATCGTTTTTTCTTTCATACTAGGCTTTTAGGCAAGAGTATTTCTAGGTATCCTCCACTATTCCAAATTTCAAGGTGCGTGTAAGTGTAGTTGTAGGGTATATACTTTCTAAATTTGAACTCAAGAAAAGAAACTATTTTTCAGACTTATCCTCCAGTAAAGCATCAATACTTTCCCTTTATCTTGACTTAACTCAAGAACTGAACTCAAGATTACCTATTTCTCAAAAAAACTGTAAGAACGTATACTTACCAAAGTTAGACAGAATGAGGGTTATTTTTAGGGTTTTCAATCCCTAAGCCTAGAATTTAGTTATTTCTATCATATCAACTAAAATTTCGGAATAAAGATCTAAGTTACCCTATTAGCTAACTTGACGACAAAGTTTTTATATTTTTTTGGAAAATTTTCGATTTTTGTGGGTTTTTCATAAGGTATGCAAATGCAAAATATACAAATGAATGCGAAGGAAGAAAGCTTACCGAGCACACCCCCAAACTTAAACTTGACAGTGCCCTCACTGTCAGGCTATACCAAGAGGGTCAAAAATGTCGGCGCTCCCTAGAAACAAATTATATACAAAACAAAAAGGAAAACAAAAAATATATACAAAAAAGGAGTCCCCCCCAAACTTAAGTAAAACAGTGTTTCCACTGTTAAGCGTTGAAGTTCAGGATTAGGGGGGAAAGAGAGTAGTATCAAGCTATACAAGGCCTTACAAAGGCCAAAAGTAAGTACCAACCATTTAAAGATCTTATCATCATAAAGCAGTGGTTGGTCAAAGAAGGCGTAGAGAAAAGAAATGGAGAATACGCGAGACCGTATGGAGATAGAAGTGGTATACGGTCTCGGTATATGAGAGGAAGAAGAATGGCGGAGGGGAAAAAGAAGTGGAATACGAACTTGAGGGTGCAAATGGAGTAAATAGATTAGCACAATTTATGATGAGCAATGTGTAAAAAGTGATTGCGCTAATCTATTAACCCGTCGAGAAATGGGGTCAAATCCCTCAAGATTCGTGAGAAACCATGGGTACGCCGAACTTGGTAAACCAGACATATGAAATGAAAGTGATACGGTTTCTTGCATTGTCGGAACGATGGAAAGGATGGAGGAAAGTGATCGAGGAGGGGTATCGGTTAAGGTTTCGGGAGGGTGCACACAGTCAAGGAAAGGAACAAGATGAATTAGAAAATCCGACTCATCAATTAAAACTGGTTCATCCTCAAAGCTATCCTCAAAATTCTCCTCAAAATTTAGCACATCCATGCATTTCTCTTCAAAATTCAGACGCATATGGGGTTCGAGAAAAACAGTTAATAACTCGGGATGATGAATTTGAGAGAAAAACTCTGCCAGATCTACAGGTTCATCATCCAAAATATTCCCGGCGTCAATATCCTTAATCAAGTGAAAGTCAATTTTCTCCGACATCTCATCAAAAGCATGGATTTCAATCAATTCAGGTTCTAAGATGGAGGTGTAGAGGTCAAAAGGATTGTTTGTGGTTTCACTTGGCAAGGTCCCTTCATAATCTGGCAAATTAAACCCTACAAAGTCACACAACTCATTAAACATTCTATCTTCAATTGATAATGTAGTTGGGACACTTGATAGACTTTCAACGCAGGAGTTGTGGGATTCAATTTGAAATGGGTAGGTTTGATTTGGAAGGGGGTACAGCTCACTCTCTCCACTCAAATTCACAGCCTGTCCGACCGCCTCTTCATACATTGGAAAATTTGGAGCTAGTTGAAAACTAGCTACCGGGTCACTAGGTTGTATGAGGGCGGGCATGGACGCATCCAAATCCATCATATGTTGGCTTGATGCTACCCTAAAGTCTTCCAATGACTGTTCCAGACTAGACATGGGTTGTGAAGGGGTTTCAGTAAAAGATTCAAAATTGTATGGATACTGAAAATTCCCAAACGGCTGTTCTGAAGCAATGTCTAGGGAAGGTGCAAAAGTCGGGTAGGACTGGTAGGAATTGAATGGCTGGACAGGAGCAGAATCAACATTTGGATAAGAAGGTGAATGGAATTGTTGATCCCAAGAATCTGTAGTAGTGAAAGGAGTGAAAGATCGGCTACAGGATTGTTCAATATGTTCAGCGATGGACAAAGGACGACTTGCAAAAGGGGTATCAACATAAGATGGTGGGGGAGGTTGAAAAGGTTGATACAACGAAGGGCAAGTGTTTGTCCTAGACGCGTCTATCCGATCTTTCAAAGAGATTTTGGGCATGGAGGGATCGTTTGACGTTCGGCCAAAGCAAGAACCGTAAGAAGTAATGTCTGGTTGTGGGTACCAAAGTTCGGCAAGAGTTTTGCGAGGTGGGGTACCCATGATATGAAGAGAGAAAGAAAGAAAGGCAGAGAAAAGGAGGGGAAAAAGAATGTGATATTTTTTTTTAGTTTATATATTAACAAAAGAATAAAAAAAACAATATGGACAAAAACAATCACGACACAAAAAAAATACCACACACCTAGTCGTTCTAGGGTTCACCTAGGTCAACTAGACCTGCTCCAGAACTTGATTGTCGAAGTAAAACTGTGTCGAGAAACGGGCTCAAGATACACTGATCACGAGGCCAGGTAAGTGCAGAGATAAGGGGAGGTTTTCCAACACTTTCACGAAGTTCCTTAATTAAATAACCCTTTCTCTTTTGGCGGTTGCGCCGTTAACACTTTCCTAGGCATCCCGTAAACAATATACCGTTAAGCGAGATTCTAAACACAGTTAACTTCTCCTAGTGAGCGCGAAGTCCTTAAGGCTTAAAGTCTAATTTCTTTTAAAATTTGTGCGGGTAAACGTTATGCTCAAGTTCGTGATTTGTGGGCCACGGAAAAGGTGATGAAATCCTTTACCGTATGTTGTGGGGTTCGCTTGCCCTTAAGTCCGTATTAATGTATGCAATGCGCAATTCAATAAAAATTCTATAAAGAATCAAACAATCGTTTTTTAGTTTAAGCGCGGCACTGCAACAAATACGGGTTAGTCAATTTTTAGCGTTTGCTAGCGAACTTGCAAAGAATCCTGCAAAGAATAGTATATTGGAAGCGTCGGATTTGAGAAGAAGGTGTTAGTAAAGTACGTACCGTTAAGTTTTGGGTTAGGAAACCCCCGTTGAATCAAATCCGGTAAGCTTGGAAAGTTCGCTTGCGCGGGTCAAACTACCCGGATCTTTGGCACTGTACTTCGTAATCACCTTAACTTTGAACGTACACTTTGCTCCCACAATCGCAGTTTGCAAATACGCAAAAATCTGCACACTTGCCCACAAAAATGATCAAAAAAAACAAAAAGATTTTTTTTATTGTTTTTTTATATATATAGAAAAAGAATATTAACCCGAATAACAAGAAAGAAAATACGCTACCGTCTCCCCGGCAACGGCGCCATTTGATTGAAAGAATTAAAGTTAACCGCAATCAAGACGGTGTCGCTATGCAGCTAGCCGGTTGAGCACGGGTCGATCCACAGGGAGATGGTTGTATGTCCTTTCTTGTTTTAGACGAGTCAATAAAGAATTGTATGTGTTTGTTCAATCTAACCTATGTGTACTATTTGCAAGTATAAAATTGTTAAGAAAAAGATACGAGATTGTAAGCTAAAGAAATTCGTACTCAAAACCTTTGAGCCGAGTCTTGACCAATTGAAGCTACAGCAATCGGCAACAACGTGGATTAGGGGATTTAAGCGCGGTATTCATGGAATACGGCTTATTTACCCTTGTCCTTCCGTTCTTGTCTCTTGCTTTCGCCTCCGGCCAAACCGAACGCAACCGGTCGCGGTTAGGAATCACCATTACCTTGTTAGGGTAGGGTGCCTAACGGAGCGCTTGCGTATGGTTTGGGCGGAGTTCAATGGAAAATAACGGGAAAAGGAAATGAGAAAGAAGATATTAACTTACAATACCGTATTTCATCTTAACAATGATAATTACAACCATTCACAAAATGAACAAAAGAGAGCAAAAGAAAAGAACAAAGAAAAGAAAAGATTACAAGTAATTAAGTGCATGAATTAAATTGCAAGAAAGTAAAGCAAGGTAATAAAAAGCAAGTAATAAATAAGGAATAAAAAGAACAAGAAACTAGAACTCAAGACAAGCATGGGATCAATAGCCAACCCTTAAACTTGCAAGCTCAATCAAGAGTTTGCAAGATCAAGAGAAGGGTAGAGAACGCATATGAAATGAAGCGCTAATTTCATAAGAAAATACGACCCTTGAGATCAATAACTAACCCTTAACCATTCAAGCTCAATGAAGAGGTTGAATGATCAAGAGAAAGCAAAAATCTCAAGGGGAAACTAAAGAAAAGAGAATGATACAAAAACCTTTATCTTCATTGATCTTCCACTCAAAAAGCTCTCACTACAATTTTCATGGAGAAAGAATGAAGAAGAAGAAGAAGAACTACACAAAAAACTACAAAAGAGGAACAAAGAAATGAACACCTCAAATGGTTAAGATCTGGAGTATTTATAGGCAGGGAGCTGGAAATCTAGGGCAACATTCAGACCCCATATGAAATCCCAAAACTACCCACAAAAGACGACAGCATGAGGAGTCATAATGGCCGCGGATCCGCGGCCAATACCCACTATTGGCCGCGGATCCGCGGCCCTATAGTGAACTTGGGTCATGGGCTTTTGGGAGATTTCCTGGTTTGCTGTTGTCTGCTGTGTGGTATATGATATTTCTCAGAAACTCTTCACAATTATTCCAGAATTTTAGTAGAATAAAAGGTGATGTGATGTGGATCTTTTGCCATGATTTTCTCGAGCTCCGCGTAGATTTCTTGGATCTTGTGTTGACCTAGAGCTTTGTGCATGACATGACAATCGATTTGCCATCTTGTCCCTTAAACTGGTATGTGGCAACACAGGGATAGAGAGCGGAGACCCGTGTTTTATCTGTTGTTGGCAGTAATCCGGAATTTGTCGTACTTTTTATGGATTTCACTGTTCAGAGCCGAGAACCTGTATTCTGAAAATATGTAGCAAACACTGATCAAAAGTACCTACCTATAAACACACGAGCGTAAGAATGGGTGGTATAAAATGCAATATTCTGGTATGAACAGTGTCGCGCAACAAAAGAATCGCTAACAGGAGTAATCACAACAAACAGATGATCTAGAATACACGACTCTCGGCCCAACCTCTGCATAAAGTGTGTAGAACATACGAGTGCATAGATCTCGGATTAAACAAACATAGGCATCAAAAGAACATACGAAAAAGAATACCTGAAACCACTATATTGGAAGCCCGCGCGTCCCGATGAGTAGAAGCAAACGCTCATGCCTGCCCTCTACCTGCAACTGGCTGTCCTCCTTCTCTGCGATCCTGTTCTCTCTGAACAAACCTTCCGCAACCACGACCTCTCTGAACATAGTCTGACGCGGATCAACAACAGGTGCAAAAGGCGGCTCTCCGTGAGGTGAAGGTGGTAGGGCAACATATGTTACGGCTGCCCTCTTCTGGCGTACCATGGAACAATTCCTGGCGAGGTGATGGAAACTCCCACACCGGAAACATCTATACGGTTGCTGCTGACCCTCCTGGGAATAAGAGCTAAACAAATGACCTCGTCCCAAGCCTCTACTACTCTTGTGACCCGAACGAAATCTGTCGCGTCTTCTAAACATTTGTTTCTGGGCTGATACACCTGTACGAGCCCTCCTCGGTCTTGAAACTTCCAAAGTCTCGGGAAGACGCTCCTCATCACGTAGGGCTTTGTCCACTAATGCTGTATACGTAACACCATGCTGTGTGCTGATAGCAAGGAATAACTGGGTAACATGTGTGACAACCTCCTGTCACTGCACTCGACTGGCCTCAACCAACGATCCCATCATCTGGCGCAAATCCTGCATCTTTGTCTCTAGCCTACCGATACGATCTATCGCAGACGGATCAATCAGCTCCTATATAGCGAGCTTACCGTCCTAGTCAGTCCTCTTCTCAGACGAGCCAACTCTGACCTCGGCTCTCGCTGCCTCTCTCTGTGCCCTCATAGTCTTCGGCGGCATAATGGATAGAAATGGAAACAGGATCCGATACGAACACGGAAATCGAATCAAAAGGATGTATATATAATCATGGGAGGAATTTCAAGCAATAAGTCCTAAGGTCACTTAGGCGGGGTACCGTGTCGTAAGTATGCCGCGAACATACACACGCTACGTCACTCTGCTTAAGCTAGCTACTCCATCATACCAAGATCATCCTACACTCCGAAAGGTAAAACCTAGCGCTCTGATACCAACTTTGTCACAACCCGAAATTTGGCACGTGACGACACTTAAACCACGTAACGTCTACAGGCGTAACGCAATTCAAATAAGCGGAAAACACAGAAATCTAAACCATCAAAAGTTGTAAGTGATAAGAACATTGTTACAAAGTTTTGGGAATATGAAGTAAAAATCTTTAACTTAAGTTACTTTCTTAAAAATTTCGGCAGCACCTCCTTTGTAAAAAAAAGCCCCGAAACGAGTACAACATAGAATATAAATAAAGCATCCCTAAACGGGAGAAAATCATACCCAACGGTGGAAACAACCACGAAAAGCATATATACGATGTCGTAGCGAAGAAATATAAATGAAACCAGCATAAGTAGATAAAACTACATAACAAAGGCCGGCTCCCACGAGCACGGCATCCAAAGTCACAAAATAATACAATATCGATTCTCACAACTCGTCTCGAAGTCAAATACATGAAGGTGGAAGATGGAGAGTACTATATCCAACAAAAAATATACAATGTACATAAACTTGCCCTGCCGCGACTACTCTTAGGGTCTAACCTGCAAAATCACTGTTGCTCAACGGGGGTAAGTTACCAACTCGTGAATAGTAAATAACATCATGCAGGTAATTGCAGGTACGCACGTACTGCGATAATCTATCGCATGCAAACTGATAGTATAATATGGCAATATGTATATGCAACAGTCATGAAAGGTACTCTATCAAGTACTTTTAATACATGAAGCAATGCATATCAAATAAATGCTGAGTATGGGATACAACATAACATCATCAATGAATCATCATCGTGGAAAATCCTGGTGTCTATCAACGACACCCCAAATCCCAATACCTCAGGCCCCCTCACCCTGATCGGTCCTCAATCTGTAAATCTTATGGAACCTGAGTGTCCAACATCGACACCCGAAACCTCATGAAAACATATACCTGTGTGTGTGTGTGCACATATATGTGTGTGTGCGTGTGTCCCTCAACGACACATCAAAATCATAGAACCTGAGTGTCCAACATCGACACTCAGAACATCATGAAATACTCGTGTCTAACATCGACACGTAAATCCACATATCGCATCTCTACATCTCACGGAACCTGAGTGCCCAACATCGACACTCGTAATCCATGGAACCTGAGTGTGCAACCTCAACACTCGCAATCATCATATCCATACATCTCATATCATAACTCCAAAACGGTGTCCACCGGACATCCACCGAGTTCTATACAATCACCGCTAGGTGCTACTCCTCCTTCCAGGCTCATCGTCTACACCACGAAAATCACCTCTTGCCCTAGGGAACCATACTGGGTCCACCATGTACCCGCAGATGGTGCCTATCCGCTCCTCAAATCGGGTATCTAACACAAGTCTCAGAACCGAGAAAACTCATGGTGGACGCACTGAAATATCATATCAAGAGAAACCGGGTTTTCAAGCAATACATAAATTTCTTGAAATACCCCCACGGTTCTCAAATCCATAAATCAAATGAAATCCATATCTCAATGCGTAAATACATTAAAACTGATGTATGCAACATAAAACAGCAATATGAGCATATTAAAGAAAAAATGCTCTTTAAAATATATCATGCGGTTCCCAATTCCTCCGAAATCAAGTGCAGCATCATATGAGGTGTACATGTAACTATAACAAGATATGTATATCTACATGTATGCAGGTATGTATGATGCATTTCATAAGCGCAATAACACAATAATCAACGTCTTAATATCAATGACAATACAATACCGCATAGGGGTATATGTAGCTATAGCAAGGTATGTGAGTGTACATGTAAGTATGTATATGTAAGTATGTATGCATGATGTATATGTAGCTATAGTAAGGTATGTGGGTGTACATGTAAGTATGTATGCATGATGTACATGTAACTATAGCATGTATACTACCTTTCATATACGCAATGGAATAAGAATCAATGTCTCAATGGCAATAACCGATACAATATCACATATGTATATATGTTGTGCGTGTCATGGCAATTACCGACGATGTGTGTGTAGCATACAAGTTTTTCTCGTGCAACATGAACCATCAGTAATGTTGTTGTGTCTCATTAATACTATGTCCATATGCAATAGGAAAATGAGGTATACAACAATGGTACGCATGCACAATCAATGTCCATATAGTTATAACTAATAATCATGTCCTTCAATCTAGCACAGACGCATAACGCCATACGGGCGATTCCCCCGTAGATGTTAAATCTACTCACCGATGACCTCGAGCTAAGTAAATCAGACCACCTGCTTCCCTTTCTTCGCAGCGTCCGAAGTCCCTGCTCGCGATCCTAAAATTTCATAAACACAACACATAAGACTAAATATCCTGTGCCGACACAAAGATAATGAAACGCAATGATAATATCCACAAGATATACACACTGTGCAATTTGTGCACAAAACGTGTACGATATCAGCACAACCTCAGCTAGGACCGCTAAACAACACAACCACCAAGCCTAAAGCAAGATCGCACCGATCACACATTCACAACACAATATATATCGTGGAAGATTATATATATATATATATATATATATATATCATCATCATCATCATCATCATCATCATCACAATGTCAATAAAAACTCACGCCTAATTTTACCGAAAACCTAGTAAGCATCTTTTAAACATTTTAGCTCAAACCTAGTAGTTTAAACCAAAACTAGTAGCCATAATCATCACATAATAGCTTGATTAAACCATAAAAACCCTTACTACAATTTTAATCTTACCCATATAAGATTTTCTAAAAGCTAGTTTGCAATAAGATTTATTTAGACAATTAGGAAAATAACAAATTCACAATCTCAATATTAGGTTATGTTTTTCTTGTATAAACAACTCACTTAACCATATTAAATAATCAAAATCCTAACTTGATCTTCAAAACCTTTTCTTGAATTTCTAAACATGCAAATTAAAGCCATATTTAAACGTCTAATAAGCTGGCTTAATGTATTAAAACAACAACTAAGTTTAGGGTCAGGATTTTATACCTCAAAACTTGATTCTAAACTTGCAAAAAGATTTCCAAAATTGCCTCCAAAATGCTAACTTTCATGAAGATCCTAGTTAGATTTAGGCTAAAGAATAATGGGTATGGATTTGTTTTATAGTTTGTGGGATTATTTTTTGAATTTTGATGAATTTTTGGAGCTTGAAGGAGTGGAAATGGAGTGAGGAAATGAAATGGGCAGCCAAGGGGAGGTCGGGCAAACTTGGAGGAAAATGGAAATGTGTGGAAGTGTGTGGAAAAAATCTAGGTCAAAACACCATTAAAACTTAATTAAAACACTTATCTTTATTCCACCTTATAATAATTTTAATTAAAATTTCAATTAACCTTCATAATATCTAGATATTTTCCAAGATATTTTGCAAAGAAGTCAAAGTGCTTAATCTTGTGATTAAGTTAGCATGGATTCAATTTAGCATCATTAACCCATTCCAAATTGTAATTACCGCTAATTAAGTGCATAATTAAAAGCTTATAATAATATTTTAATTAAGTAAGAATATTAAAGTGAACTAAAATTTACAAGTGACTTACTAAATACCGCAACTAGCAATTTCCTAGTTAAACTAGGTGCAGTTAAGTCTATACAGAAAAAAATCACTTCTAGGTTTTACGAAAAACACAATTTATTTTACCTAATATCGGAAAATTCGCCTAAACTATTTCTAAAACGTTACAATACATGTTAAAATCTTTACCTAGTTAGGAACTAACCGATGGTTCGTTAGGTTGTATAAGTATGGCCATGGATGCATTCAATTTCTCTATCTGTCTGGACGAAGCGACCCAAAATTCTTCCAATGATCTTTTAAGACTAAAAATGGATTGTGAAGGTGTTTCAATAAATGTTTCAAATCAATTTGGATACGTGAAACTCCCAAATTGATGTTCATGTCTAGAGAACGTGTGAACGTCAGGTCGAATTGATAGGAATTGAATGGTTGTGTAAAATGGATAAGTTTAGGATCAATATATTGATAGAAAGATGATTAGAATTGTTGACCAAAATAATTCGAAAAGGTGAAAGGCGTGAAAGATCGGCTACGGGATTGTTTAATGTGTTGAGTAATGGACATGGGTTTAAGAGTCACCACATTACCCTCAGAAGAGGTATCAACATAACAAGGTGTGAAAGTTTGATATGGTTGATAGGAAGTCGATTGTAGTGCCCGATTGGTTTTTCTAAAAGCTTCTATCTGATCTTTAAAAAAAATTTTAAGCATGGATGCATCGTTTTAAGTTTTACCAGAGCAAGAACCATATAATGAAATATCTGGTTGAGGGTACCAATGTTCGGTAAGATTTGATCGTTTCGGGGTACCCATGAATAGGAGAGTCAAAAGTAGAGGGGATGAAAAGATGGTGAAGGTTTTTTTTTTTGTTGTTAGTTATTAACAAAAGAATGAATATAAGTTATACACAAAAAGGGGTAAAACAAAAATCAATCACAACATAATAACCACATACCTAATAAGTCTAGGGTTCACTTAGGCCAACTAGACTTTTGAAAGTTCCTAATGCACTCGCCGCTAACCCGCGGCCAATGCAGAATTAAAAAACAAAAATTTTCGTGGCACTATAAATTCAAACTCAAGAATCGAACCGAACACCTAAAATAGAATCATAACAAGATAGAAATCACAACCTTTGCAGTGTCTTCATTTGCTCCAGTTGGGTTGGACTCTTGCTTGCTCTCAAGAGCTCCGGGTCGTGTTTGCAAACCAGTCCTTCTTCACCGAAGATGATCCATCCGAGCGAATCGATCCAAGCTCTGGCTTCACCTAGTGAAGCAATCGACGCTCCAAGCTCGCTGGGAGTGGAGAGTGGGGAAGAAAGAATTTTCCACTATCTTTCTCTCTCAAATCTAAGCTCAAGAGAGCAAAGAAAGAAGAAGAAGGATTTGGTGAGGAAAAATGGCCATGAGCAACACTTGAAGGCATGAGAGAATGAATGAAGAATAATAGAATGTAGAATGAAGAATGGCTTCATATTGTTTTTGCAACCATACAAATAAAAAACTCATGACAATTTGCAATAAAATAATGAAGCCCATTCCTCTCTACATGTCTTCAACCATGCTCAATGCCACCTCACCCTCCACCTCATTTCATGAATATTCACAAATAAGGTGTCCATCATCTAGAACAAATTCCGTATAAATACGGAATACAACCCGGTATACATATCGAAATACATATACTCGTATCCGAATAAAAATACAAATAGCCAAGAGAGAAAATGGATAGTGAATAATAATAGTAGAATACATATATCAAATATATATATATATATATATATATATTATTAAATCAAAACTTGATTTAATAATCCATCTTAACCTTAAGCCGCTAGTACTATCAACAATCCGATTAAAGTTCGTGTAACCTGTACATATATTTAATCGGACACATGTATGTACCAACATACGTCATTTATATCATATCGTCTTAATCGGGAAAAACCTCTGTGTGGGAGTCTGAAGACTCATCAATATGATGGCAGTGGGTTTAACCACAAGTACGTCAGCGGCACTAGCTGTACATAACGGCTACCCAGGTATTGAGTGAAAAGAAGGCCGACGAGCAAACTCATCCGTGCATCTGCTGAGCCTTTCTGTGACAATCTCTGTACAGTCAGGTCAGTTCGTCTAATAGTATCGCATACTGGATCTGGGGGTAGATAAAGTCAGATCCTTAATAACGTGATATTTCGTGTCGGTGTGAAACCCTTCACCCACTGAGAAACTGTTGATTCAAATCAGTAATTCTCGTCTACCTTGGCCAAGTCTTTCTGGTGATGGCCACCCGTGCACAGTTGTCACGACCCGAAAGTACGGAACGTGACCGGTACTTAGACTACGAACGTCTCAAGGCATACGTATTCTAAGTAAGCCGAAAACCCAGAAATCCAAACCAAGAAAAGTCGTAGAGAGTAGGAAAAACCATTTTAAATCAAATAGTTTGCAATATAAGCCGAACTATACATTTTAAAATCATAAGTCTTTCCTAAAAATTTCGGCAGAGTTTCCTTTGAAAAACAGACCCCAAACGTGTACAAAATCTGATAAAGCACATGTAATGAGAAAAATGCATCCCCAAGTGGGAGCTAGCTCTTCGTCAATCGACGGTCACAACCACGCAAGCAATATATATACAACGCCTAAAGGCGAGGATCACAACAGAAAATGAAACTCAAACAGCATGAAATCCAGAGAAATACTACGCGCGACTCTAAGGTCGAATGAATAACATCACCGGTCTCTATCTCAAATAAATACATGTTTGGTTGATAGAACTTCTAGATACAACTGAATAATAATAATACAAGGTAAAATGATGGGTATGATACAAATAAATAAACCCGCCTACTAGCAAATCACCCGAAAGAAGCAGTGCCCGCAAAGCCGTAATGAAACCTGTACGGCAACCTGCAAGAAACTGGGGCACAACGAGGGTGAGTTGCCAACTCGTGAGTAGAAAAACATCTAAGAATAGAAATAGCATGTATGACGCAATCCTAGGTCATACGATCATAATATATAATCCTCAAATATGTAACCGGCAGCCTATAACAATGGCTAGGGTAAATATCTAACCCAAGTGTAATCCCATGTGCCCGTGCCAGTGCCTCAGGTAGCAATGTATCATATAGATGATGTATAAATGCATGAAACAGAATGCATGTACTGAAGAAAACTGCTTTCATAAATTAGTGAGATTTCTGTATTTTTAAAAATGAGGTATCATAAATGAAATCAGCATAAACAGTGCCTAGCATCGGCACAAAACATAAATCCCAATATCTCGATATCTCTGTGTCATAATATCTGTACCTCAATATCTCAAAATCTCAATGTCCCGATCTCACTATCTAGGGCGCCGTCAGTCCAGACCGGCCCTTACCATCCATCTCAAGACCACGACGGTATCCTCCGGATATCCAACGCGTCGGGTAAAATCACCGGTCGGTAGTGCTCCCCTGCCAGTCTCAACGCCATCATCTGCGATCTTCTTGCCCCGGGCTACCGCACCGGGCCTACCATGTACCCGAAATGGTTCATCCTCCTCCTCAAATCGGGTCTCAAAATCTATCAGCAAACTCATGGTGGACGACTCATACATCATGGGAAAACCGTGCTTTTATTTAAAAAGAGAGAAAAGCAGTATATATAAGTTTTGAGGTTTTCCCCCAAATCCAGAAAATCTCATGGAAATCCGAATCCAAATCATCAATAGCATGTAAAACCATGAATATAGGCATAAGAATCCATGAATGCGGCATAACAATGAATAACAGTATGCGTGAAGTGACAAGTAATAACTACAATGTCTAAACTGGAATATAAGGCAAGTACACTAATATCAAGTCAAACTACTAGCGAACAAGCTAAATCAAGCAATGATATTCTCTAAGTGTACGCGACATGGCAATTACCGATGATGATGTGTGTGCGCCGGCAAATAAGTGTACGTGGTACATACGCATCATGGGTAATGGTGCTGGTGTCCTAATTGCATGATATCAACAATAGAATATGAATACAATAAGTATGCGATGCGGAGCAACAACAATAATGTGCGGGAGCTGAATACTAAACACAATGATAGCTAAACTGCATTTAATGTAATATGAGTCACATACTAGTGCCTTTTGAAATAAGACGAATCGCGGTGTTTTGAAAATAAGGCTACGGTGTTTTTAAGAAAAAATACGTCTTTTAAAATATCCGTAGAATCCCTTGACCTGTCTTTTAAAATATCCACGATCCGTTAGTTCTGAAATTGGTAGGAGTCTAATCTAGTCTAACAATTACACTAAACTATACGGCTGGACTAACAAGCTGAACTACAGGTAAGGAAACCGCCTAACATCTGAGTCGATACATATACATACTTGTATATATATTAGTCGGTGATCCCGCCTCAATAATATCATATCCGATACCATATCTATAATCAGACATCCCAAGTCAAGAGTGCGGATCAATCATCAATATATAGCTCGCACGTAAATCCGTCGTACGACATCCCTAAATCTGGGTACGGGTCGATATCACACTCATCATATCATTCATCTAGTATCCTCTTTATCAAAGATCATAGTCCGGGTACTGACCTACGTCTAGTACATTACTAGTATCATCAATCTAATCATGATCTGACTGCTGATCTACAGCCTCATACAAACCGATGTCACCATCATATATCGACATAAAGAGGTATACATCGCCCAATGCGACCTATTATGAATATCTTAACATATCCTATCTCATATCACGATCACATGTCAACCATTCTAAGTATATCACTATTCACATGGTATCGTCGTCCAAACATCCGCTATAGTATCAGGACGTATCTCAAATACGAATCCTGCCATATCGCCGATATCATAACCTCAAATCACATCTCATCGACTCACCCCAATCCCAAGTACTATCCTCAAATCCAGTATATGATCACATAGTCTCATACCCATGTGAACACATAACTATATATTCCCATATAAGCACCTATGAAAGAAGAATGTATGCAAGTATGGGTGTGTGTGTATATGTGCGGTGCGACCACTACTCTAGTGTTTCGCGGCACCAAATCAATCCAAACACACAAAATATCCATATTTATTATCAATAGTCTCCAAACAACATATAATAAATATATTTGTGTATACGTATTCGTATACATCACCACGAACTGCGGGGGTGCTATACGCCATCCACCCGACTTCTCCCCGTAGATATAAATCTACTCACCTTGCTTCCTGTGTACCGAAGACGATGTCGCCATCTTTATCTTCAACGCCTCGACGTCACGTGGGGTACCTACAAGGATATCACAGTGCTAAAACACATGAAAATCACATCGGAAACCAAAACGGCATACGCTACGCCCATAGGTAAAAATCTATAGCCTCGCGTGCAAACATGACCAATACCCACTTGTCGTTGACGTTCAAACGCCACCCGACAGAAACGCATCACCAAATACCAAAATCCATGCTAAAACAAGTCGTAAATCATGCGCCAACATAGGAAAACTACCCCAGATTTTACCCTAACTGGAATCAGACAAAATTGCACATACCAAAGGTCAAATCTACTGGAAATAGGGCCCTGAACCAAAAACGAGCACCAGAAGCCCTGCTCTGGCCGCAAATTACGGCCAGGGGGATTAAATCTATGGCCAGAAGAATGAGGTGGGGGCTAGGGTTTTGTGTAGTGGTTCTAGGGTGCCTGCACATCTCACTGTCCAACAAAAATTATTTTAGGCTGTCTCGGGTGATAGCAGATTCTCAAAAACAGTGACAGATTTTCAGTTTTCACCGATACCGATTCTATAATTCCATATTCTGGGTTTAATTCTATGGTTTGGTCCAATATATCATCACACCAGGGATTCTAAGGTTACCACAAGCCTCAATTTCACTTTTGACTTTAGGTCTAACCCTAAACCCTAACTTGAATTCCCAAAGTCCATCAAAACTACACCATATCGACATGAAAATAGTATAGATGCACAAGGAAATTGAAATACTACTCTAGGGTGCAGAAATTACCTCCTTTGGCAACTCAAGAAAATTCTTGATTTGGTCAAAGTCCTCCAAATCCATTTCTTCGTAGTCCAATGTGTAGCTAGTGAGCATGAGAGCAATTTTTGTGAAATGGTAATAGGGTTTTGGGGTTGTATTCATGGTAGATCTAGGGTTTGAAGAGGGAGGAGGAAGAAGAGGGAGGGTTGCTGCAGCAATGGGGAAGGAGAGGAGAGAGAATGAGAAGGGGAAAATGATGGTGGATGGTTTAAAAAAAGAAGGGTTGACCCATTCCTCTCTCTTTCATAATCATTCCAACCTTTTTCCTTTCCTTTTCTTTTTCTTTTCCTTCTCACTCAATGGCAAACCCTAAGCAATCATACCCCAAAACAGGTAACAAGTGTGGAAAAATGATATGTACACATTTTTGCACAAAAATGCTAAAAACCCGATTAGCGATTTTTAATCGCGATTAACACTAAATTAGTATATAACTAAACATAAAAACTTTAAAATGGCATAATTCCATAAAATACCCTATTTTAGAATTTTCCATAATTTTTCCAAAATTTCTCCCATTTATCGGTATTTAATTATACCGAAATATTAAAATATTCATTAAAAATAATTTTAAATTATAAAAATTCCCAAATGTAATATTTTATTTATTTGAAATGTTACAATCTTCCCCCCTTAAAGAAATTCGGTCCCCGAATTTAAATTTAAACCCCCAAATTCTAAAACATTTCAATAAAATGTCTGAGTCAACGGGGCTCCGAAATCATCAATACATAAAACGCATCGTAGGGCAATACATGCGCATGAGTAATGAGCAGATAACTCGAAATCAAAATTCTGTCAAGCAATCCGCAATCATCGGAGTCATGGTGAAAACACGAATGCCAAATCCAAAGCAAAACCGATATGCTATAAATCGGAACTATACATGTAAATATCAAATCTGTACATGTAAATATCTGAAGGAAATGCATGCCAAATTCTTTAAAGTCGATGTGCAATGCGCATAACACTGCACAGTGGCCGACGTCTCTATAAGAAAGTAGTTATATACGTATATCCCTTTTGTTTAATATGTACCTTCCGCCGTTTTGAAAACAATTTAGAAGGGTTTCCTCGTTTTAAACGTTTCGTGTCATATCGGACACGTATGTAAATAATGAGACTATAGCTCGCTTTTGGAAATCCCTTTGAAATCTATCAATGCATGCAAAATATATCCAGGTACTGTCCTCTGACCAGTCCTGCTCAGTACGAAAATACATAGCAAATATCATAAAAATGTACTGCTCCATAAGGAATCAGTCTCAAAAAGTGCATATGAATACTTCGTGCGTCTGGTGCGCACGGAAATCAAAATCCATAAATGTGCCATACATGCGCACAGAAACCACATCTAAGTGCATCGGGTGTGCACGAAGCATCTGCCATAGGCAACGTGTGAGCCTGACAGCAAAGTCAGGTGCATCTGACATGCACGAAAAATCTCGATTTGGTGCATCTGGTGTGCACCAAAATCGCATCTCATAACATGCGGCCAACATGCGCTAAAAATCCAAATCCGGTGCATCCATCATGTGCGAAATCATGAAATCCATTATCAAGTTCCGAACGTGCGCAAAATCCAATCAGGTGCACAAGGTGCACAAAATAAATATCAAGCATCACCATCGAAATCGAAGTCCAGTGCTTCTAAGTGCACAAAATACGAATCACTGCACTGCAAGCATATGTGAACTGCGCCGAGTGCGAGAACCAAACCGTGTGCGTATATACGCACAAAATCAACTCAACAGTATGAAACCCATAAAATTACAAACATGCGAAACCAAGGCACAAAAACAATATCAAGTGCAACAACTGTGCAAAAATCGCAAATACTCAACAGGTGCAACAAATATCATGAAACTCAATCATCAACATCAAACAAGCGAATAGATCGCCCAAAACATCGAAATCAGGTATGGCGGAATAGTTCCGCTCAAGCACATCCTCCAAGAATCTCTGGACCACTGTCGTGGTCACTCATAATATGTCTCGTCGACGATCCTGAACTCTGGCCTGCTGGTGTGCGTAACATGACCACTCCTGGGTCCAAGTCTTCTCTTGGATTACCAATCTCATGATCCATCGGCTCATCGTCCCTGTCAGGTGTGCTAACGGGGACGATTCCGTTCTGGCACTCCTCTAGTCATCTCTTGGTCAATCATCACGACCACTCGTAAAGCAGCATGTCACTGGCGTCGGCCTCTGGCTCTCTGAATGCACATGACACATCTGATCTTGGGTGCAAATATCATTGCAGCAGTGTCCTGGAAGGAATCCTGCTCAAGGTCTCTTCCAAGTCTCATCTCTGCCAACTGTACGGAAGTCATCGTCCTTTACTATATCTGCTTCTTGCTCCGGACCGGCTGCACACTCATCGCGACTCCTTCAGGAAGGTATATCCAGTACTATGCCTCGGCATGTGCATCGCATCTCTGATGTCGGCAGAGTGGAACGTCATCTTATCCGGATTTGGTACGAACCTTTTACTTCACTTCCTCTAATGTCGACTGCTTCGGACTCGACTCGTCGTGGCTGCATGGACTGAGCTCCAACGGCTATCCTCGCATCTGGAGTCTCCTAAGAAATGTATCTCACCACCTAGCATCTGAATGAAGTCAAGCCATCCGATCGATTTGTCAAAACCTCATATCCCCCAAGAGCTCAACATCTTGGGCACAGTTTAATAGTATCGAGTACATACCACAGTATCGGTGGTCCAACCGTAGAAGGGCAAACCCAAGCCTCACTAATGGCGCCGCAGAACTGCCGCAAACCCTAAGGTTCCAAGGCTTTCACACGGTCATTAAGTCGAGTTAGGGTTTCATTCTTCTAGAGGGACAATAGAATTGCCTGCATGTCTTTCTGACTACTTTAAACTTGGAATAGTAGGTTTCTGACATTCGATCGTCTCTGTCGACTCTCAACGTCTCTGCGAGAAGTGGTCTCTAGCTGGAATCAATCTATCTGATGACCTCGCATCGGGGTAGCGAACGAACCACATGTCCTAGTCATTCATCCTCGGAGACTAGCGACCTTCCATCATATCTTAGTACAACTCGTACTGCAGTAGCTCCAACATCTGGGACGATATCTCGTCGTTCGCAGCAATAACTGGCTCATTCGTCTGTACGCTGAACCGTGCCTCAATCATCATGAATAAGCAATACTTCAACAGTCATCAAAGTTTCGCTGGGCTCTGTCAGTGGCTCAAATCCTCTGGTGCAAATCTACATGTCCGAGTAATCTCATACAGTGACCCATCCAACGCTCGTGGCGCGAAAACATCATAAAAAGACACATCTCTGCAATCGTGTATTGCCGGAATCACGCCCTGGTCAGTCCTCGTTCGTGACGAGCTCGTGCTGACCTCAGCTCTAGCCGTAGCTCTCCCTGCCCGAAATCATGGCAGCAAACAATAACTGGTACCGATGAGGCTAGATCATGAATGAATATAATACTGAGCAAAGAAATGTACATCCAAAAGCTTCTTAAGTGGAGTAGCGTATCGTAAATATGCCGCGGAACATACCCACGGTACGTCACTCTACTTTAGTCAGCTATTCCATCAACCAAGGGTCATCCTACGCTCCGAAGGTAAAACCTAACGCTCTGATACCAACTTTGTCACGACCCGAAAGTACGGAACGTGACCGGCACTTAGACTACGAACGTCTCAAGGCGTACGTATTCTAAGTAAGCCGAAAACCCAGAAATCCAAACTAAGAAAAGTGGTAGAGAGTAGGAAAAACTATTTTAAATCAAATAGTTTGCAATATAAGCCGAACTATACATTTTCAAATCATAAGTCTTTCCTAAAAATTTCGGCAGAGTTTCCTTTGTAAAAACAGACCCTAAACGGGTACAAAACCTGATAAAGCACATGTAATGAGAAAAATGCATCCCCAAGCAGGAGCTAGCTCTTCGTCAATCGACGGTCACAACCACGCAAGCAATATAATATACAATGGCTAAAGGCGAGAATCACAACAGAAAAGGAAACTCAAACAGCATGAAATCCAGAGAAATACTACGCGCGACTCTAAAGTCTTTGAAATGAATTGAATGAACAAATTAATAAAAATATATATTTCTCAAATAAATACATGTTTGGTTGATGGAACTTCTAGATACAACTGAATAATAATAATACAAGGTATAATGATGGGTATGATACAAATAAATAAACCCACCTACTAGCAAATCACCCGAAAGAAACAGTGCCCACAAAGCCGTAATGAAACCTGTACAGCAACCTGCAAGAAACTGGGGTACAACGGGGGTGAGTTGCCAACTCGTGAGTAGAAAAACATCTACGAACAGAAATCGCATGTATGACGCATTCCTAGGTCATACGATCATAATATATAATCCTCAAATATATAACCGGCAGCCTATAACAATGGGCAGGGTAAATATCTAACCCAAGTGTAATCCCATGTGCCCGTGTCAGTGCCTCAGGTAGCAATGTATCATATGGATGATGTATGAATACATGAAACAGAATGCATGTATTGAAGAAAACTGCTTTCATAAATTAGTGAGATTTCTGTATTTTTAAAAATAAATGAAATCAGGATAAACAGTGCCTAGCATCGGCACAAAACAAAAATCCCAATATCTCGATATCTCTGTGTCACAATCTCTGTACCTCAATATCTCAAAATCTCAATGTCCCAATCTCAATATCTATATATATATGTATCGACTCAGATGTTAGGTGGTTTTCTTACCTTTCGATCAGCCTGTTTAGTTTAGTCCGGTAGTTCACTTGTAAATGATAGATTAGACTCGAGTCATACATATTTTAAAACTAACGAATCGTGAGTATTTTAAAGACAGGCCAAGGGATTCTACAGATATTTCAAAGGATGTAAATTTTCTTTAAAACACCGTAGTCCCTATTTTCTAAACACACGATTCGTATTATTTCAAATGGCAAAACTGTACGACTCATACTTAGATATATGTGGATTCGTTATCATTGTATTTGATATTCAGATCCCGCATATTCTTGCTGCTCGCATCGCATTGCATACTTATATTGTGTTTTCATATGTTAATATTGAAATCATGCGGTCAGGACACCAGCACCATTACCGATGATGCGTATGTTCCACATACACTTACTTGCCGGCTCACACACATCATCATCTGTAATTGCCATGTCACATACATTTTAGAGAATATTATTTCATTGACATAGCTTGTTAGCTGATAGTTTCGACATGATATTAGTGTACTTGCTTTATATGTCAGGTTAGATATTTCACTTATTACTTGTAAATTCATGCATATTATTATTCACCGTTATGCAGTATTATGGAGTTTTATGCCGATATTCACTGTTTATTTACTGTCGATTCTTGGATTTCGGATTTTCATGCGATTCACAGGATTTGGGAGAAAACCGCAAGAATATATATAAACTTCTCTTTCTCTCTCTCTCTTTCTCTCTTTAAAATGAAAAGTGTGGTTTTCTCAGGATGTATGAGTCGTCCACCAAGATTTTTTCTCGGTTAAGAGATGGATTTCGAGACTCGATTCGAGGAGTTGGATGACCGTCTGCGGGTACATAGTGGACCAGGTAAGGTACCCTGGGGCAAGAAGATCGAGATGTAGACGATGAGCCCGGCAGGGGCAGACTGCCTACTCGTGATTTTACCTGGCACGTCGGATATCCGCATGATACCGTTCGTGGTCGTGTGATTGATGTTAGGGGCCGATCAGGACTGACGGAGCCCTAGATAGTGAGATTTGAGACACTGAGATTTTGAGATATCGAGGTATTGAGATTTGTTGGTACAGGCCAGTCCAGATCGCCAGAGCCTGGGATATTGAGATATTGGGATTTATGTTTTGTGTCGATGCTAGACACTGTTTATGTTGATTTCATTGATGATACCTCATTTTCAATTACAGAAAATCTCACTAAAGTAAGAAAATGGTTTCTTCATTTACATGTAATTCTGTTTTTCATTACATTACATTCGTACCTCATACATATGATACATTGCTACCTGAGGCACTGATACGAGCATATGGGATTACACTTGTGTATAGATGTTTACCCTTGCCACCTTTTCATGCTTCAGATTTATCATTTTGAGGTTTATATATATTGATCGTATTGACATAGGATTGTATCATACATACGATTTCTGCTCGTAGATGTTTTCTACTCACGAGTTGGTAACCCACCCCCGTTGTGCCACAGTTTCTTGCAGGTTTTGCCATACAGGTTTCGTTACGGCTTTGCTGGCACACTGCTCCCTTTTTGGGTGATTCCTTAGGTAGGGGGGTTCACTTATATCGTGACCACCATTGTACTTTATTACTTTCGGTTATATCTAGTAAAACTTCATCAACTAGACATTTATATTTTATTGACTTAGCAGACTAGTGATGTTTATTCTTTCAACCTAGAGTCGCGTGTTGTATTATGATGGATTTCATGTTGTTTCAGAGTTTTCCTTTCAGTTTTGATCCTCGCCCTTCGGCGTTGTATATTATATTGCTTGCGTAGTTGTGGCCATCGATTGATGAATAGCTAGCTCCCGCTTGGGGATGCATTTTATCATTAATGCATATATTTATCATGTTGTACCCCGTTCGGGGCCAGTATTTACAAAGGAAACTCTGCCGAAATTTTCAGAAAAGACTTGTGATTTTAAAAATGCATATTTCGGCTTATGTTGCTAAATTACTTGATTTAAATTGGTTTTTCCTTCACTCTACTGCTTTACTTGGTTTTGATTTCTGGGTTTCGGCTTACTTAGATTACGTACGCCTCGAGACGTATCATAATTTAAGTGTCGGTCATGTTCCGTAATTTTCGGGTCGTGACAAAGTTGGTATCAGAGCATTAGGTTTTACCTTCGGAGTATGGGACGACCCTTGGTTGATGGAGTAGGTAGCTTGAGTAGAGTGACGTACCGTACGTATATTCCACGGCATATTTACGATACGATACTCCACTTAAGAATCCTTAGGATGTACATTTCTTTGCACAGCATTATATTCCTTCCTATGTTCTAGCCTCATCGGTATCCGTTTATGGTTTTGTTATCACGGTTGTACGTGCGTGGAGAGCTATGGCTAGAGTTGCAGTCAGCACGAGCTCGTCACGAATGAGGATTGAACAGGGCATGATTCCAGGGACATACGATTACATAGAGCGGCGTCGTTTTATTGTGTTTTCGCGCCGTGAGCGTTGGATGGATCGCTGTTATGAGATTTCTCGGGCATGCAGAATTGCACCAGAGGATTGAGCCACTGATGGAGGCCAGCAAGAATGTGATGACCGTTGATATATCGCTTATTCATGATGATTGTGGCACTGTTCATCGTGTAGATGAATGAGCCAGTTGTTGCTGCGAACGACGAGATATCGCCCCAGATGTTGGAGCTATTGCCGTACAAGTTGTATCTAGAGATATGATGGAAAGTCGCTAGTCACCCGAGGATGAATGATTAGGACATGTGTTTCGTTCGCTTACCCCGATGCGAGGTCATCAGATAGATTGATTCCAGCTAGAGACGACTTCACGTAGGTATGTTGAGATCAATGGAGGCGATCGAATATCAGAAATCCATATTCCGAGTTTAAAGTATTCAGAAAGACATGCAAGCAATTCTATGGACCCTCTAGAAGAATGAAACCCTAACTCGACATAATGACCGTGTGAAAGCCTTTGAACCTTATGCTTTGCGGCAGTTCCGCGGTGCCATTAGTGAGGCTTGGGTTAGCCCTTCTACGGCTGGTCCACCGATACTGTGGCATGTACTCGACACTATTAAACTGTACCCAAGATGTAACAACCCTAATTTTCCTCTACAAATTTTTTCAAATATTTTTTCAAAATCCATAAAGGGGTATTTTAATCTGAGCACAAGTTGTAAGTAATTATTTTGCTTTTTAATTACAAGTTAAAAGAATGTAACAACTCAATTTTTAGTGTACAAAAATTAATGTATACTTGGGTTATTTACATTTTCTGTAACTACTTTAAGTAATTAAATAGCTCCATAATTACAAGAAGGAGCTTGTAGCTCATTGGTAATATCTTGCACTGCTGAACCAAGCCACCAGAGTTCAAATTCCATACCCCACATTATTTTTAATATTTATTTTGTTTTAAATTTTATAGAAGCCCAGCAGTCCACATGAGATAACTTCCAAACTTTGAACTGAACCTGAAAAACTAAATATACCAAAGGCTACACCAAACGGCCCCCACCTCCCTGACCTCCGACTCAGCTTGACTCGGTCGACTTGGACGGCGGACCGGCCGACTAGGCACGGCGCCGCCAGCCGGACTCGGCCGGACGGCCGAGTCGTCAACATAAAAAATCTGCCTTTTCAACTTCTCTAACCCCCTGCATACTCTAATTTATTGGATCGGTTCCAGAATGCCAATTAACACCTAATTACTCAAATTTTTAATGAATTTTCTATATTTTTATAAAAAATTTTTTTTTAAAACCCTTCACCTACCGTACCCCTAGCCTACCCTATAAATACACCCCCTACCCTCTACTCTCTCACTCACATTTCTGAGCCAACTCTCTAAAATTCTCAAGAGATCTTGCGTACGTTGAAAACAAGCTCGAGGCCAAGCTCCGGCGAAATCTACGGCGAACTTCCGGTGATCGTTTTAGGAGATACCGACGACGACGCAACACATAGGCGATTCCCCTAGTTCCCTCTCCCTCTATTGTGTAATCTAAAACCCGTAAGTCCCATTCTATCTCTCTTTCTTATTCTCTATAATACAAAATTACAAAACCCGACGGAATCGGAACAAATCCGATTTCCAATTCGGTTTTCTATAAAATTTCACCTCTCACCAATACATTCATGCTTAAACATCTTTATGTAGAATATTAAACATTTAACAAAAAATTTGAAAAAGTTTCATCACATGAAATGATAACCTTTCCAATTTATCGTATTTTTCACTTAAATACCACAATGTTTCGATTTCACATTTAACCCCTTAAATTTGCTATACATTTAAAGTAGAGCACGAGGTAATGACCTACTTCCACACACTCATATACAACCTAAAACGATATCATCAAAAACTTAGAATACGATAAAACAATACTTTCATTTAAATACCATATTCTTAATAAAATCATTTCTAAAAAGTTTTAGTTTTGATACACTTTTAAATAAATACCTCTTAATAGGAAAACACGATAAGTTGTGGATATCGATTGTTTATCTAAACCTGACTTTGTGGCGTCTAGGCTAGGCAAGTAAGAAAAGGTAACTTTAAAAGGCCCGTTTCACGGTGATTCGTGAGCGGATCCCTCCTTTCCTCATTTGTACTTGCCTGGCCACAATTGGCGGTGAATAGGCAATTTGAGGCTTCTAACGACTTGTCGTTTAGACTATTTAGAAATAGGCTAGTTGACTTATGTAACCCTAGAATCTAAAATACGGAAATTTACACTTTTGCAAATAAATACCTTTTACATTATAAAACCGTTTTCTAAAGGATTAGTATTTTACAATCTTTACAAAGCGCCGCTACAACCCATTTTTAGGGAACCAGTTCGGGATGGTGCGGATTATTGCACATCCTCGGGCATAGTAGTGCGAGATTCAGACCTCCGAAAGGAGCATTCGGTCTCGAAAGGTTTAAAATAGGACATCTTAAGAAAAATGAGATTTTTGGAATATAAAATATTTACTAAAATTATTTTTGTATAATTATATGTATATTTATCATTTAAATATCTATTTTATTATAATATAAATATTCCACCTTTTTCTAAAAATCACAAGAATAGATTTTACACTAAAGTACCATGAACTTCAAATAAATCAATATTATAGATAAATACCCTTATTTATAAAACTAGGATATTTTCACTAGAAATGTCACAATATAAAATCCACCATCATTACAACTCTAAAGACGAACAATAAATACTTGAGGTGTATTTTGAAATGTATATAAAAGTATTTTTACATAAAACCCCATCAAGTTTTATAAATTACCCTAAGGACCATAGCAATTTTAGGTTTAAGAAATAATCAAGACATCGAATTACATTTCTGATTGTCTGACTCCGGTTTGAGTCTAATCAATCTGACTTGAATATGATTCAAGTACAATTTTCAATCTACAATCTTCAACATGAATCCATGAAGCCAATTATCAATCTATACGACTTGACTGAACCGAACCATGAATATACATTCCATTTACATGGTTCTCCAATTATTCCATTTACATGATTCTATGGTTACATCCGTTTACTGATATCATTGTTTTGGTCAGTCAATCATATATACAATCAATTCAATTTACAAGACAAATAATACAATCATAACTACACGGGGTATTGGGGTAGTTCATTCGTGAATCCAACATGATCTCAAGAGTCCCCCTAGATCATAAATCTATGTCTACTAACAGAAGTAAGCAATCATGAAGGCCCGTGTTTCCATGCTCCTGGACTATGGCCTGTTGAGTTTGGAATACTTCGACGACGGTCGAAGTCCCGCTACTAACATATCATTTGGGCCCGTGGTTCCCTACCCCTGGATTACAACCTGTTGGGTTTAAGAACACTCTTGAGATTAGTTGACATTCACCCTTGAACTTATGATAACAACAGCATTAACACTAAAACAATATAATACAACTATAAAAGCTACTCTCTCTATCTTACTCTCTGTCTATTCTCCTCTTATCTTTGGTGCTTACCGAGCGACCTATTCGCTGACGACATTCTCTTTCTTTCTTCTTTGAATGTCGTCGGGTGATCTGGATACGTCTGAGATCGAGCCCACTGCTGAAGACTTGGACCGGTTGTGTGAAGACCCCGAGTTCTAGTTCATTGTACACCTTTCCATTTCAGTACTTTTTTTCATTTCTGTTATGCCATTGTTTAGGCATCGCTTTATTCCATGTACTTACTTTTCCATGCATTGTACAAAAGAATGTTAATAAATAAAATTGATGTTCAGTTCATATCTTTTGTCTCTTGTGTATTTACTTTATATTGCTTCGATACGCTTAGCCTATTTACTTCACAGTAAATATGTCGCGGCCTAGTTACGTCCTCCGCCCGTATACTGGGAAGCGGGGCGTGACAGGTTTTGTTGGTGGCCCATGCAGGTCCGAACTCTATGGAACCCTAAGCAATATAAAACACAAGAACCAGTAACTAAAACATTCTTTACAATCATGTTCTTTGAATCCCATCATTTCTTATTCTTTGAATCATATACTTTGAATCTGTCCTAACCTAAAATTTTCATTCAATGTTATGGATTCACCAAACAACACCAGCACCAATGTCCACAACACACTTCCACCACTACCACTCACACCTGCCATTCCTGCTCCACTCAACGAGCAAACGGTCCTGCTTGAGGTAATCCGCAGCCTCCTAGAGAGACAACAACAACTCTTTAACCGTCCCGAGGCTGAAGCACTTGGGGTGAAGCAATTCAGAGCTTTACATCCCAAACAGTTCTCAGGAAAGGGGAGCCTACTGGAAGCTGAGGAATGGGCTCAGAGTATCGACGATGATCTGGCTGCAGCACAAGTGCCAGATATAGCTTGGGTTCGTGTGGCAAAATTACAGCTCACGGACAATGCACGGAACTGGTGGAAGGCGGAAGAAAGCCGTCTTGATCAACCCATTGAATGGAAGACTTTTGGCGATAAGTTCAACGCGAAGTACTTCCCTGTGACTGGCATATTTTCCATGGAACAGCAGTTCATTCATCTACAATAAGGTTGGATGTGGGGTAAGTCAGTAGATGAGTATGACGCTGAGTTCACCATGCTCAGTCGGTAAGATATGTTACAGTATTTCCAATTTTAATATCACGTACTACACAGCTAACACAAGACCGTAACAGATTTGCGGCACACCTGATACCGACGGGTGAGATTAGAGCCCGTCGATTTTAACAAGGTTTGGACACGGAAATTCAGGCTGCACTAGCCACAGGGAAATTTCCGACTCATGAAGATGCTTTGGAAGGTGCCCGCAGTTATGAGGCAGTGATAAAAGCGAGAGGCAGACCTCAGTCTGCAGGAGTTAAGCGCCCTGCCAACCAGATGGCAGGAGAAGCCACATCAGGACCACCATTTGTACCCAGCCCAGCCTTTTGAACCTACTGCAAGAGAGCTGGACATCTGATAGAAGTTTGTCGACGAGCAAACGGTCTTTTCCTGATATGTGGATCACCCTCACATACCATAAGAACTTGTCCACACAACCGAACTAATCCTAATTCCGCAGCTAGACAAGCTTTCCAAGCCCCACCTGCCAGGTTAACTCTTCCTGCACCACCTCCACATGGACCACCTTTACCTCGACAATCAGCATTGTACCAGCTTGCACGAAGAAACGTGCCGAAACGCCAAGCTTACAATTTGGCGGCCGTAGAAGCTGATACGGTTGGTTAGGATATAACCCTGGTAATTCTCTTCAACCTTTTTCACATCTTTGTATCACTTTGTTATTATTCACACACTATCACCAAACTTTCCTTAAATCTGTTACACTTTTCTTTTACAAATTTCGAGGACGAAATTTATATAAGGAGGGTAGAATGTAACAACCCTAATTTTCCTATACAAATTTTTTCAAATATTTTTTCAAAATCCATAAAGGGATATTTTAATCTGAGCACAAGTTATAAGTAATTATTTTTCTTTTTAATTATATGTTCAAAGAATGTAACAACTCCATTTTTAGTGTACAAAAATTAATGTATATTTGGGGTATTTCCATTTTCTGTAACTAGTTTAAGTAATTAAATAGCTCCATAATAACAAGAAGGAGCTTGTAGCTTATTGGTAATACCTAGCGCTACTGAACCAAACCACCAGAGTTCAAATCCCATACACCACATTATTTTTAATATTTATTTTGTTTTAAATTTTATAGAAGCCCAACAGTCCATATGAGATAACTTCCAAACTTTGAACTGAACCTGAAAAACTAAATATACCAAAGGCTACACCAGACGACCCCCTACCTCCCTAACCTCCGACTCGGCCCGACTCGGCCGACTCGGCCCGGCGCCGCCGGCCGGACTCGGCCCGGCGTGGCCGTCCGGACGAGTCCGGACGGCTGAGTCGTCAACACAAAAAATCTGCCTTTTCAACTTCTCTAACCCCCTGCATACTCTAATTTATTGGATCAGTTCCAGAATACCCATTAGCACCTAATCACTCTAATTTTTAATGAATTTTCTATATTTTTACAAATTTTTTATTTAAAAACCCTTCACCTACCCTACCCCTAGCCGACCCTATAAATACACCCCCTACCCTCTACCCTCTCATTCACATTTTTGAGCCAACTCTCTAAAATTCCCAAGAGATCTTGCGTACGTTGAAAACAAGCTCGAGGCGAAGATCCGGCGATATCTACGGCGAACTTCCGGCGATCGTTTTAGGAGATACCGGTGACGACGCAACACATCGGCGATCCCCCTAGTTCCCTCTACCTCTATTGTGTAATCTAAAATCCGTAAGTCCCATTCTATTCCTCTTTCTTATTCTCTAAAATACGAAATTACAAAACCCGACGGAATCGGAACAAATTCGATTTCTAATTCGGTTTTCTATAAAATTTCACTTCTCACCAATACATTCATGTTTAAATATCTTTATGTGGACTATTAAACATTTAACAAACAATTTGAACAAGTTTCATCACATGAAATGATAGCCTTTCCAATTTATCGTATTTTTCACTTAAATACCACAATATTTCGATTTCACATTTAACACCTTAACTTTGCTATACATTTAAAGTAGAGCACGAGCTAATGACCTACCTCCACACACTCATATACAACCTAAAACGATATCATCAAAAACTTAGAAGATGATAAAACAATAGTTTAATTTAAATACCATATTCTTAATAAAATCATTTCTAAAAAGTTTTAGCATTGATACACTTTTAAATAAATACCTCTTATTAGGAAAACACGATAAGTTGTGGACATCGATCGTTTATCTAAACCAGACTTTGTGGTGTCTAGACTAGGCAAGTGAGAAAAGGTAACTTTAAAAGGCCCGTCTCACGGTGATTCGTGAGCGGATCCCTCCTTTCCTCATTTGTACTAACCTAGCCACAATTGGCGGTGAAGAGGCGATTTGAGACTTCTAACGACTTGTCGTTTAGACCATTTATAAATAGGCTAGTTGACTTATGTAACCCTAGAATCTAAAATACGGAAATTTACACTTTTGCAAATAAATACCTTTCACTTTATAAAACCGTTTTCTAAAGGATTAGTATTTTACAATCTTTGCAAAGTGCCGCTACAACCCATTTTTGGGGAACCCGTTCAGGATGGTGCGGATTATCGCACAACCTCTGGCTTAGTAGTGCGAGATTCAGACCTCCGCAAGGAGCATTCGGTCTCGAAAGGTTTAAAATACGACATCTTAAGAAAAATGAGATTTTTGGAATATAAAATATTTACTAAAATTATTTTTTTACAAATATATATATATATTTATCATTTAAATATCTATTTTATTATAATATAAATATTCCACCTTTTTCTAAAAATCACAAGAATAGATTTTACACTAAAGTACCATGAACTTCAAATAAATCAATATTACAGATAAATACCCTTATTTATAAAACTAGGATATTTTCACTAGAAATGTTACCATATAAAATCCACCTTCATTACAACTCTAAAGACAAACAATAAATACTTGAGGTGTATTTTGAAAAGTGTATAAAAGTATTTTTACATAAAACCTCTTCAAGTTTTTATAAATTACCCTAAGGACCCTAGCAATTATAGCTTTAAGAAATAATCAAGACTTCGAATTACATTTCTGATTGTCTGACTCGGGTTTGAGTCTAATCAATCTGACATGAATATAATTCAAGTACAATTTACAATTTACAATCTTCAACATGAATCCATGAAGCTAATTATCGATCTATACGACTTGACTGAACCGAACCATGGATATACATTCCATTTACATGGTTCTCTAATTATTCCATTTACATGATTCTACGGTTACATCCATTTACCGATATCATGGTTTCGGTCAGTCAATCATATATACAATCAATACAATTTACAAGACAAACAATACAATCATAACTACACGGGGTATTGGGGTAGTTCATTCGTGAATCCAACATAATCTCAAGAGTCCCCCTAGATCATGAATCCATGTCTACTAACACAAGCAAGCAATCATGAGAGCCCGTGTTTCCATGCTCCTGGACTATGGCCTGTTGAGTTTAGAATATTTCGACGACGGTCGAAGTCCCGCTACTAACATATCATTTGGGCTCGTGATTCCCTACCCCTGAATTACGGCCTGTTGGGTTTGAGAACACTCTTGAGATTAGTTGACGTTCGCCCTTGAACTTACGTTAACAACAACATTAACACTAAAACAATATAATACAACTATAAAAACTACTCTCTCTCTATCTTACTCTCTGTCTATTCTCCTCTTATCTTTGTCGCTTACTGAGCGACCTATTCGCGGACGACATTCTCTTTCTTTCTTCTTTGAATGTCGTCAGGTGATCTGGACACGTCTAAGATCGAGCCCACTGCCGAAGACTTAGACAGGTTCTGTGAAGACCCCGATCTCTAGTTCATTGTTCACCTTTCCATTTCAGTACTTTTTTTTCATTTCTGTTATGCCATTATTTAGGCATCGCTTTATTCCATGTATTTACTTTTCCATGCATTGTACAAAAGAATGTTAATAAATAAAGTTGCTGTTCAGTTCATATCTTTTGTCTCTTGTGTATTTACTTTATATTGCTTAGATACGCTTAGCGTATTTATTTCACAGTAAATACGTCGCGGCCTCGTCATGTCCTCCGGCGGGGTGTGACAGAAGATGTTGAGCTCTTGGGGGATTATGAGGTGTTGACGAATTGATCGAATGGTTCGATTTCATTCGGATGCTATGTGGTGAGATTCATTTCTTGGGAGAATCCAGATACGAGTATAGCCGTTGGAGCACAGTCCATGCAGCCACGAAGAGACGAGTCTGGAGCAGTCGACATTGGATAAATTGGAGTAAGAGGTTCGTACGAGATCTTGATGAGATGACGTTCCACTCCGCTGACATCAGAGATGTGATACGCATGCAGAGGCGTTGTATATGGATATATCTTCAGAAGGAGTCGTGATGAGTATGCAGCCGTTCCGGAACAAGAAACAGATTTAGTGAAGGGTGATAACTTCCGGACAGTTCGGCAAAGACGAGATTTGGGAGAGACCTCGACAGGACCTTTCTGGAATAAATTACGAGAAGACTTGGACCCTGGAGTGGTCATATTGTGCACACCCAGCAGGCCAGAGTTCGGCATCGTCGACGAGACCTCTTATGAGTGACCACAACAGTTGGCCAGCAATTCTTTAGAAGATGTGCTTGAGCGGGACTATTCCGCCATACTTGATTTCTATATTTTCGGCGATCTATTCGCATGATTGAGTTTTGATGACTGAGTTACATGATATTTTGTTTTATGCCTTGGCTGCACATGTTTATGATTTCATGGGTTTTATATAGTTGAGTTAATTTTGTGCTTATGGTATGCACACGATTTGGTTTTTGCACTCGGTATAGTTCACATATGCTTGCAGTGCAGTGATACGTATTTTGTGCACTACAGTTGCACAGGACTTCGATTTGATGTTATTTGAGGTATTGATTTTGACTTCATGCCTAGGGCATGCATATGATTTGACTTATGCTTACGGCATCGTTTTTATGCACTTTTAGAGATCTGATTAGATTTTGTTCATGCCGATGCACATAGTTGTGAGATTTGATACCACAGTATACCTGATTTGGATTTGAGATGTGTTGTATACCGTTGATTTCGATAGTGATACTCGATATTCGTTTTGTGCACCTTGTGCACCTGATTGGCTTTTTGCGCATGTTCGGCGCTTGATATTGGATTTTATGAGTTCGTGCATATTGGATGCACATGATTTAGATTTTATTCATGCATGATGGATGCATCTGATTTGGATTATTGCGCATGTTAGGCGCATGATTTGAGATGCAAATTTGGTGCACGCCAGATGCACTAAATCGGATTCTTTGTGCATACCAGATGCACCTAATATTGTTGTTAGGCACACCCGTTGCCTTTGACAGCTGTTTCATGCACACCTGTTGCACTTAGATTTTTATTTCTGTGCACACGTAGGGCACATTGGTTGATTTCGATTTCTGTGCACATCAGACGCACAGGGTATTCTTATATACATTTTGGGATTGATTTCTTATGGAACTGTACGTTTTATGGTATTTACTACTTGTTTTCATACTGAGCAGGACTAGTCAGAGGACAGTACCTGGATATATTTTTCCATGCATTGATAGTTACCGAAGGGATTTCCACAAAGGAGCTATAGTCCTAGTATTTACCTACGTGTCCGAGATGACACAAAATATTTTATAAAGGAAACCCTTCTAAATTGTTTTCAAAACGGCGGGACTTATATACTAAACAAAGGATATGTATATATATAGTTATTTTCTTACAATAGACGTCCACCACTGTGTCGCGATACGCGCATCGCACAGCAACATGAAAGGTTTGGCATACATTTTCCTTCACATGTTTACATGTATAGGTTTGATGTATATCATATTGGTTTCGTATTGGATTTGATATTGTGTCTTCACCATGACTTCGATGATTGCGATATGCTTGACGGAGTTTTGATTTTGAGTTATCTGCACATTGTTCATGCACATGCATTGCGTTATGATGCGTTTTATGTATTGAAAATTTCGGAGCCCCGACGATTTAGACTTTTTACTGAAATGTTTTAGTATTGAGAGGTTAAATTTAAATTCGGGGACCGAATTTCTTTAAGGGGGAGTGATTGTAACATTTCAGAAAAATAAGATATTATTTTTAGGAATTTTTATAATTAAATAATAAAATATTGAATATTTTAATAAAGCGATATAATTAAATACCGATAAATTGAGAAAAATTTGGAAAATTATGGAATTTACTAAAAAGAGGGTGCTTTGTGTGATTTAAGAAAATTATGAAATTTTACGATTTATTTGACAATAATTTAGTGCTAATCGCGATTAAAAATCGCTAATCATGATTTAAACCGGATTTGTGCACATAACATGCACTAAGTCATTTTTAGCACTTGTCACATTTTTCTTTCATGCTTTCTCTTTTATCATGCATGGTTTATGTTTTATTATGTCAGAAGAAAAGAAAAGAAAACAAAAGAAAAAGAAAACATTAAAGTATTAAGGCATGGGCATGAGAGAGAGAGAGGGTGAGGGGTCAACCATTAGTCTTGGCTCATTCCCCTTCATTATTTTCAACATCTTCTTTCCCTCTTAAGCCCCATGGCAGCATCCTCCTCCTCCTCCACTACATCCCCTAAAACTCCATTAAAAACTACTCCAAAGTCCCTCCCCACTTCACAAAAATTGTGCACAAGCCCTCTAACTACACTTTGGATCAAGAAAGTTTGCATTTTGGCACTGTAGAGGATTCATGAGTGCCAAGTGAGCTAATTTCTGAGCTTTTAGCACAGTAGTTCCTTTGTTTTTGCATCCATGTTAACTTAAAACCGATATAGTGATGTTTGGGTGAGGTTTGGAGATTTCTAGTTAGGGTTTGAGAAATCCTTGAGTTGTGAAGTGCAATTGAGTGTAGTAGTGACCTTAAAACCTCCTTAACGATAACTTTTTGGACTAAAACAGAGACTTAAACCCTATTAGCGAACATAGAAATCCCCAATAGCGTATTTTGTGGTTTCTTTGAGGGAATTTTGACATCTGCTATCACCCGAGACACCTGAAAAATATTTAGCAAATACTGAGACACAAGCAGGCAACCTTGAACCTATACCCAAAACTCTGGACCCAACCCTCACTTCCAGGTCACAAATTTAATCGTTCTGGCTGCAATTTGCGGCCAGAGTAGCGTCATTTTGGTCCGTGTTTGTTCTGTGGCCTCTTTATCAGTAAAATAGACCCTCCATATATGCAAAATTGGCTAATTTGACCTAAAGTAAAATCTGGAACCATTTCCATGAGTTGATGCTTTATGTTTTGCAACGTTTTTGAAATGAAGTTTTGATATTTGTGTTTGGTATCCATCACTTGACGTTTTTACGTCTATATCGAGGGTTATTGGTTCTTATTGCATGTGTAGACCATAGGTTTCAACCTATGGATGATATGTGCACTGTTTTGGTTTTCGTGCGTGATTTCTATCACGACCGGAAATTGGCACATGACGGCCTCAATACTACGCAACGTCTACATGCGTAACGCAATAAAAGAAAACCAAAACCCAGAAATCTAAACCATTAAAAGACAAGAAAAGATAAGAAACATTGTTTACAAGTCTTTGAAATCATAACCCAAATTCTTTAAAAGTCCAACTTTCTTTCTTTAAAATTTTGGCAGCACCTCCTTTATAAAAACTAGCACCAAAAATGGGTACAACATAAATAAAAGTAAAGCATCCCTAAACGGGAGCAAATACACGCCCAAAGGCTGAAAACAACCACCACAAAAAATATACGACGCCGAAGCGAAGAAATAAAAGACGATAGAAAGGAAACTGTATAAAAGACATCAAGTCACAAATAATATACAATATCGTCCTCACCAAATCTCTAAGTCAACAAAAATATAGTAGATGGAGAGTACAAGGATAAAACGAATATACAATACAACACGAATAACCACAAAACCCACCTAAACAAAACATCACACTGTGAGCCGATACGGTATCTGTAGCAAAAGATGATAGATAGATAAATAGCCTGCGTCAACTACTCTGGGGAACACCCTGCAAAACAACTGTGGCACAACGGGGGTGAGTTACCAACTCGTGAATAGTAAATAACATATGCAGATAATCGCAAGTATGTACGTACAGCGCGAATCTAACATATGTAATTAATAGCAATAAAAGGTCATATGAATGCAAAAAATCATGAAAGGTACACTAACTGGTACAACTAATACATGAAGCAATAGTAATATGACAATCAGTATGCAATAATGATATGAAAATGTATGTATGCATCAGTCATGAATGGTACTCTAGCAGGTACAACTAACACATGAAGAAATGCATATAAATAAAGGTATGTAAATGCAACAGTCATGAAAGGTACTCTAACAGGTACTACTAATATATGAAGCAGTGCATAAACAATAAATGTGGAGTATGCAATAAAACATGTCATTTCCACGGAATCCTGATATCATGGTAGGATCACAATCCATCAAGACAATCCAAAATCCAATTCCTCAAATCAGCCCCCAAATTGGCTTTCATATTATATAAGTCACACAAATCCTGAATGTACAATATCGAATAAATCTCATATATCCTGAATGTACAAAATCAAGTAAATCTCAAATATATCCTGTATCCAATATCAAATGAATCACCTATATCCCAAATCAAATTATCAAGTAAACGTCTAACACCCTAAATATATTTGCATGAATTAATATGATGATGTAAATAAATTAATGTCAACACACATATATTAGCGTCCCATTCCACTAATATTGGTGTAAGGGCATATATAACAGCGTCCTAACCCACTGTTATATATACAAAGTAGTAAAAATGTCAGTACACATATATTAGCGTCCCATTCCAATATTATTGGTGTAAGGGCATATATAACAGCGTCCTAACCCACTGTTATATATACGAAGGAGTAAAAAGAAATATCATGAAACCAATATGTCAAGCATCGACACAAAAATGCAGGTCTATCTGGTGCTGTCACCACGACTGGCACCCTGATAGGTACGTATCATACGTTATCCCGAAAGCTCGAGTGCTTAGATCTGGCCCCCGCCTCTCGACGTATCTATACGTACATGACTCCGGTCGGTATCCCCATGATAACCGCTGAGTCATTGGTAATGTCACCGGATGGTATGGTTCCTCTGCAACTCATCGTCTGACACCACGACCTCATTCTTGCCTCGGGGTACCTTCGGGCCCCACCATGTACCCGCACACGGACCCCTCCGTTCCTCACATAGGGTATATTTATCCGAACCGATAAATCTCATGGTGGCTGCTGAAATATCATATTATCAAGGGAAACTGGGTGTTTCAAATAATGCATAATTTCATGAACTTCCACGGTCCCCAAATCCAGAAAACATCATGAAAAATCCATATCACAATGCGAAAATCCATGAATATAATATATGCAACAGAAAACTGTAATATAAGCATATAAAGGAAAAGCCGCTAATTAACTGCAACAGGTTAATATAAATATCATGCGGTAGCTAATTTCTCCAATTCTAAATAACATTAAGTAACGGTAAACTTGTAGCTATAACTGATATATGTGTAAAAAAGAATGTATAGCAAGATATATGTATCTACCTATAAGTAATGATGTAGTATATTTAGGGTTCCTTGGCACACTCAAGAGGTTCCACAAGGCATCAACCATGCCAAATTCAAATGTCCAGGTGCCGAGAAACCCTAATGAAGATCGTTAACTAGAGATTAGGCGAAAAATGCAAGCTAGTTAACAACTTAACTACTAAGTGAATGGAAATACAACCTTTGTAGATCCGGTCCTCCACTTCCTCGGCTCCGTAATGACGTCCCTCCGCTGCAACCATCGGAATCCTGGACTCTCACGGTGGTTTCATCGGAGAAAATATCGGGCTAGGTCGTTGACTTCGATGCCGAAGATGATCTACGTCGAGACAACTCTAACTCGAGCTCCATCTTCACCAAGTCATGAAACTTGTGAAGAAAACACACTATACTACATGGCAAGTGGTAGAGGATGAAGAAATAGGAAGTGGGTTCACTTTGGATTTGGATTTCTCACTTGGAATCATCACTTAGAATTTTCTAGCCATGGTTTCTTCTCTTCATGAAGAAGATGAAGAAGAAGAAAGAAAAAAAATTATTACAAAAAGAAAATCCAAGTGATATCTATCATAATGCAACCATGGTTGAGTGTAGAGAATAAACTATGGTTAGGTGAATGGTTAGGTTAAGCAAAAGAAACAAAAATGGTCAAAGCTTCTTGAAGCTTCAAGGAAAAACAAAAGAAGCAACCATTTCTTTTCTTGCTTAAATGAATAAATAAATAAAATAAATAATCAAGAAATGATAACAAAACCCTAACCATTCACTTAAACATGGTTTAAAGTAAACATATACCCAAATTTGCATGTATCATCAAACATGATACAATCTAGTGCACAAAACTATATCATATATACAATGTGCACAATCAAGTGAGATAATCAATCTTAAGTGAACCAATACTAGTTAATGTAAAGTAATATATCAAATATATAATTATACATTAAATCATTAAATCAACACTTGATTTTAATGATCCGGTCATATCGCATATAACCGACTAATATCAAGTGTATCAACGTATCGAATCAACACTTGATTCGGTATCCCGGCGATACCATATATAACCGTCCAGTGATACAAATCGCGAGAATAGAATATAGTATCACATACTGGTATTATTCTCGGTCCCGCACATATCTTATATGCGCTCCTATTTCGTTTCTCTTGAGCCAGGAAACCTTTGTGTAGGACTCTAAAGACTCGTCAATACGCCGGCAGCAGGTGATGATCATATCAAACACCCACAAGCCGCAAGCGGTCTGCTAAACATAACGGCCACCCAGGTATTGAGCGATCAGATGATCAACGAGCAAGCCCGCTCACACTCCTGTGAATCCAACCAGTAACACTTACCGTACAGTCCGGTCTCGTCGTCTGATATATCGCATATCTTTCCTAGGGGTGGTAAACGTCAGACCCCAATAGCTCGATAAGTCGTGTCGATATGAGGTCTATAACAGTTCGAGAAACTACTGGTAACACTTACCAGTAAATCTCAGCAACCCTGGCCAGGGATTTCCGGTTATAGCCAATCGAACACAGCACAACATCAACTCCCTATACCGGGAGAGACGAATCCCCTCCTATCGCTCATTGCCTCCATGTGACTCGGGACTGTACCCAAAAACCACCGTTTTGCACGCCCTCTTGGACGTGGTAAGGTGGAAATCAAAGCACAGTGGGAATCACACAAGACTCTATGACGATCTCGGGTCTACAGACTAACCTGTACCAGTATCACTAGAGAACTGCCATTTGACGTAAGGTATAATACCATCTGGGAGTTCTCGGCGAGTCCGTCCAGTGTACCCAGTCTCCACCGAGCACCCATATATCATCTCTGATGTCAAACACCAATGGATATGGGATCATCCATCGCCCATCTATATGGGTCGAGAAGGTATACGCTAGTCTACTCTAGTATATCGATGACCCGTCTCGATACACCCACGACTAGGGACCTTGAAGGATGTACATATGGACTACCATGTCCCCACTAGTATAATCCACATCATAGTCCAGGTAGTCAAGTACACATCCTAAGGGCTTTACCAATATGTAACAGAGAGACAATCAGTGTACACGTTAAGGTAAAGAGCAACCAGATAGCATACTATCATGTCGAGCAAGAAAGTCCTCCCTATATATGTCCAAGTATCCACTACAATATACATCCTATGTATAGTAATGGCCTCTATGGCATACATATAACTAACAATCTCCCACTTGCACTAGGGCCATCTGATAGCAGTGGTTGTAGTATCTCATACTCAACCATCCCATAAAAGTCTCTCTCTGGGAAAAGGCCTTTGTGAGTGGATTCGCCGTGTTGTCCTCTGAGTCTGTTCTCCTAACCTCGATCACCCTGGAGATCAACCATCTCCATGATTAGGTGATACTGCCTTAGAATATGTCTGGATCACTGATGGGACGGACGTTTCTCGGCATAAGCCACAACTCCATTGTCTCACAATGGTAGGAACGAAGTTCATCTCATGAACTAATATACATCCAGACTGCCTCTTTGGTAGCATCTTAAGTAGCGATGTATCCAGCCTTTAGCGTCTAGTATGCTACGGTATCTAGCTTCGAACTCTTTCAACATACCGTCCCTTTACAAAGGGTAAAGACAATGCCTGTGACTGACATTCAGTCGTCCTTATCACCCTGGAACCTTTCCAGTGATTCTCCCCAGGATCAACTGATACCATCTCACTACAACTTGTGAGTATCCTAACATCCAATTAGATCTATCTCAGAGATCCAAAACCCAGGATTTAGGAGGTATCATTTTGATCCTATATGGAGAATCCTTGTGATAAGCGGTGATTGACTGAGCGTGGCATAGGAAACTCCTTCCCTATCAAGAGTATGTCATCCACGTACTCTACGAGGATCACTACCATATTTCCTACTACCCTTTTGTATATTCAAGGTTCATCTACCATTTTGATGAAGTCAAACTCTTTGACTACTACATCAAAACAGACGTTCCAACTCCGCGATGCCTGCTTTATCCTATAAAGCAACTTGTGCACATTTTCGCTGCTCCCACTGTATACGAAGCCCTCTGGCTGTGTACTTACAGACGCTCTCTTCTAAAACATCATTTTAGAAAAGCAGTCATGACACCCAACCGCCAGATATCGTAGTCATGGTATGTAGCCATGGCAAGTAGGATCCGGATGGACTTAAGCATAGCCATTGGAAAAGGTTTCATCATTATCCACGCCTGGTCGATGACGAAACCCTTTAACAAGTCTAGGTTTGAAAGTCTCAACTTTTCCATCTACACCAAGTAATCTTCTCAAGACATACTTGCTCCTGATGGGGATTTAACCCTTCAGATATAGCAACTAAAGTCCATACTTTGTTGGTGTACATGGATTCCATCTCAGATCGCTAAGCATCCAGCCATTCTTACAGAGTCCTACTCCTGATGGCCAGCTCGAAACTAGTTGGGTCATCATCTCATGATGCAGTCCTCACTCCCACTGTCATAAAGAATCCAAAGTATCTCTCAGGTGGGTGAGGAACCCTACTAGATCGGCGGAGAGGCTGAGGTTCGTCGGGGACTATTGAATCCTTTCGTTCTATCAAATCATCAGCTGTAGTTTGTATAGCTTGAACCATTCCAGTTCTACATAACTGACTTTGCCTCGAGCTTGTCCAGATTTTGCTTTTAGACATAGACCAGACAACCCCAAATCTTAACTAACTTAAGAAATGGGCTCTTCCCTTTCCATATCACATATGAAGTGGTAGGCACTGATTTGATTCGAACCTAATTCAATAGGTATGCAGCTTCTCAAGTGCATAACCCCCAAAAGGAAAAAGGTAACTCAGTAGTACTCATCATAGAGCGCACCTTATCATATAGGGTGTGATTGCTCCGCCCCGATATACCATCGTGCTATGGTGTATACGGAGGAGTGATGCTGAGAGAGAATCTCATTCTTCTTTAGAATCATCCAGGAATTCCGTGCTTAAGTATTCTCTTCCTTGATCTCATCATAGGACATAATACTTATACCCGTACTTTGGTTCTCTACTTCTAACTTATATTCTGTGAATATCTCAAAAGGTTCGGACTTGTGTTTCAACAGGAACATATGTCGGAATCTTGAGAGATCATCATAGAATGTAATGAAGTACAAAGAACCGGTCTTGGCATGTGTAGACAGGGGACCTTTATATATCAACATGTATCAAGAGTTTACCAACTCTTTCTCTGTTTCCAATAAACAGAGCTGAGGTCATTATATCTTTGTGACATGACTGGCAAGTTTTCACAAGATGTGAATTCAAACAGATTTAAATATGCATCTATATGTAACTTCAGCTAGTCGGGTCGCAATGATATGACCTAGTCTACAATACCTCAAGAAGGATCCGTTCATTTCTGAACTCTTCCTCTTGTGTGTGTTCCATATACTAAGAACTGTAGTTTGATTTAGAACATCAATGCTTTTAGATAACGTGCCTGAATCGATCAACTCTTGATATAGGAAATGTTCAAAACATTATCCAACAATACAAAATTATATCATTTCTTTACTAATAAAGAGACTGATATGATTTTGTATATCAGGTTCGGTATCTAATAACATTCGTTCAGAATCAATGTATTGGTAATACAGGGTGACAGTGACCAACAGACTTGGCTGCAACACTTGCCCCGTTTTCTGTCTCATGAAACTTATCACCCGTTCTCAGTTCTTTACCTATCTGTACCCATGTAACAAATTACATATGCGGGATCCTGATCCGGTATCTCATATCCAGGACGTAAAGAATACTGAGAAACAGTTCTGTATAATGAACACACCTGAAGATGATGCATCAGTATGCACTTTCTTCGTTTTAGTGGCACGGGAATTCTGGTAATCCCCAATTTCCTGCTCTGTCTTATAACAATTATAAGTTGGAGCGGGACCAACGTTCCCCAGCTCAGTATAACAAGCGGGTTCGGTCAATATCCGTATTATTATCTTGATTAAGGCGTGATATGGTCGCTACCTGGAGAGAGAGAGAATAAAACACTCAGTGTGACTCTTGCAAGAATAGATTGGTTATTATTTTATCTAATCAGGATGGCTCCCACTGTTTTTTATCAAATCTTCCTTCAAACCCTAAAAGGAAAGACTAGCCAGGATTAATTACACGCTACAAGTTCGCCAAACTTTCAGCCAGGCCAGTGTCGGTACTTTGAGGGAGGTCCCCCGTGCTTTCGCACGAACCTAATTAATGTAAATCTCGTTTTCCCAGAGGCGTAACCTCGTTAACACCTTTCTAGACCCTACTTGATCGACTAATTGTAATGTGTAAAACTCTCCCAGGAGTAACTCTTACTCGCAGCGGGTATCGGGATCCAACTATCTCATAGAAGGTATGCAATCTCATTGCAAATTTAAACACTTGAAATTCTCGATAATATTTTGCCCGTAGTGTCCTATGACCTTGACGGAGGTCAACAAACCATAGGTTACTAGTCAAGTTCAACCCGTCATTTTTTGATCGAATTAAACCCACCCCCATGACCCTTGACAGAGGTCAACAAGGCCGCACGACTACCCTAATCCAATCTGCATCATATGCATAAACAGATAAATACTAGTTAGCTACCGCACACTACGCCTTGACGGTGGTCAACAAACGTAGCACGAATACTAAGTAGGACTTATCTGAAATGACGGAGGGCTACGACAGGTTTTTCTGAAAACCTATTGCGTAATGAACATGATATCGTTGCAGAATCAAATGATTTTAAAATGGAGTGTTTTTTAGGCTTTTCTTGTTTTGCTAAAGGGGTCACTCCCGGTGAAGGGATCGTCGGCCCTTTCCTCATCGAATGAGGTGCGGGACATATCATATATATCACTGAGTAAGCAAGAACTATAGAATCAATCAAAAGACAAACCGAGGGTTGTAGCATCTACCAGTTATTGCTAAAGGAGTCACTCCCAGTGAAGGGATCTCGGTCATTCCCTTATCGAATAAGGTGCAGGATATATCATATATACCGCTGTGCAAAGCAAGAACTGTAGCTATCTGTTGAAATTCGATTCCACAACATCTTAGGTTTCTTTTCTTTCATTAATCACATTAATGAAGTCCCATCATTTAAGCACCTAAACATCACAGATAAATACGACGTACACTTATGCCATCTGCATTCGCCTCGATGTCCCCTCGTGCACCGTTAGGTTAGGTGACTAACGGCAGAGCGGGGCAGGGCTAGCGCGGGTGTAAAACATAAGTAACGTCTATATAATATATCATATATACTATATACAGTATATATCACAGAACATCAAATGATCACATCACAGATATCGCAGCAGAAGAATCATATGAAACATTGGATATACTAGGACGTCCGTGTTTTCAATACGAGCCAGTATAAAACACGGATTCCACGGTCGCGATGAATAGCCAAACCCACACCCGTAGACCCCTACGAGATCGGCAAGCAACTCTACCAATTCTAAAGTTAGGAGACCCGGACTCGACTCCTCGAGTTGGTCTCCCACTGTACTCTAGAACCTGGTTACTTGTGCCCTCCTCCTTGGGTCTATCCTAGTGCGGAAAAGTAAATAATATACAAAAGGTGACATCTTCCGCAACCTGGAAGTGTCCCAATAAAAGAATATTACATACAAGTTTTTACATGAATGAAAATGAAAAACACTCATCTCACATAAAAAAACCCCGGCTATTCAAACACGACGATCCAATATAACATATCCAGCAACACATAACATCACATATCATCAACGTAAGTAAATATGCCCATCCCAATTGTCGTTGACATATAGAAACGAAACCGGCGATATCACATATTACACTTACGGTCACAGAAAAGAAAGTGTAAAACTACAACAGTTGGAATCCGCAACCTCCTCAGACATCGCATGCCTGACCATATGAATTCCTCAGACATCGCATGCCTAACAATTATAAACCCCGCATTTTAGTCTCATTATCGAAAACTCTTTTCAATATCAAGTCGGGCAATTAAACAAGATTCCTGACATTTTGATCGAATGCTCGTCATAAACTTTATTAGGCGGCCGCACCCCCAATGCCGTCGACGAAGTGCACCAAGGCGGAACACCGCTGCCGTGAGCACCTAAACGGATGCTTTCGGCGACGGGGTTCTCCTACAGTCACTTGGTCGGGGCTATGGGATGTAGCTGTCTATTAAGTTTACCCGGCGAGTATCCGCGTATGCTACGTGATTGCGACGGACTTTTGATCGCATCAAAATTCCGGAGCAACCGATCAAGTGAGACTAAAGTGCTATGTTTATAACATTCAAATCAGTTATCTCATCACTCCTTGTGGATTCCAAATATTGTATCACATTCCAGATAAATAGAAAATGTTAAACTTTCCGATCGAACAGTCAAACACCCAAGTATTCCCGAATGGTTTTCAACACTGGAAATAAGTTTAAAAACATCCATTTCATGCCACAGTACCAACGGTCCAGCCGTAGAAGGGTCAAGCCAACGCCTCACATGTGGCATGTCGTACTGCCCCAAACCCTAAGGTTCAAAGGGCAGTTCAAGACAGTCACATAATCGAGTTAAGGTTTGTTGTCTTCTAGAGGGTCCATCGCGTTACTTGCACTACTTAGAACATTCTTAAACTACGGAAAAATCCAACACTTAGAAATTTCCCGGTAGAGGAAAAAGTGTGTATTTATATCCGGTCGAACTTTTTAACTGTTTCTAAAATATCCGGAAAAACAAAAACGAAGTTAAATTATCCGATCAAATTAACGAGTCCCCAATAAAACCCTAGAAAACTCAATACTTGAGTGGAATTAAAAAATTCCCATAAAAAATTGCCAAGAAAGAACCTAAGAATAAATATATGAAATTTCAGGGACTAAGTCAAATTTTGGCCGCGGAACAGCCGCCAAACCCATGGTTACGCCGCGGTTCCGCGGTCAAATTATTGACTTAGAGGACCATACTTCACAGTAATTCTTAGTTTTTCCTGCTTGTTTTTCTGAGAATTTTTAATTCACAAAAATCCACTGTTTTGAAAAATGTACAGAGAAGGGTTTTGTCGGGGTTTACGGGTTCGATCGGACTTCTAATTTCGTCTACACTTCGTCTAAATCTCTAGCTAGGCTCTGATACCACTGTAGGGTTCCTAGGCACACTCAAGAGGTTCCACAAGGCATCAACCATGCCAAATTCAAATGTCTAGGTGCCGAGAAACCCTAATGAAGATCGTTTATTAGAGATTAGGCGAAAGATGCAAGCTAGTTAACAACTTAACTACTAAGTGAATGGAAATACAACCTTTGTAGATCCGCTCCTCCACTTCCTCGGCTCCGTAATGACGTCCCTCCGCTGCAACCATCGGAATCCTGGACTCTCACGGTGGTTTCATCGGAGAAAAGATCGGGCTAGGTCGTTGACTTCGATGCCGAAGATGATCTACGTCGAGACAACTCTAACTCGAGCTCCATCTTCACCAAGTCATGAAACTTGTGAAGAAAACACCCTATACTACATGGCAAGTGGTAGAGGATGAAGAAATAAGAAGTGGGTTCACTTTGGATTTGGATTTCTCACTTGGAATCATCACTTAGAATTTTCTAGCCATGGTTTCTTCTCTTCATGAAGAAGATGAAGAAGAAGAAAGAAAAAGAATTATTCCAAAAAGAAAATCCAAGTGATATCTATCATAATGCAACCATGGTTGAGTGTAGAGAATAAACTATGGTTAGGTGAATGGTTAGGTTAAGCAAAAGAAACAAAAATGGTCAAAGCTTCTTGAAGCTTCAAGGAAAAAAAGAAGAAGCAACCATTTCTTTTCTTGCTTAAATGAATAAATAAATAAAATAAATAATCAAGCATTGATAACAAAACCCTAACCATTCACTTAAACATGGTTTAAAGTAAACATACACACAAATTTGCATGTATTATCAAACATGATACAATCTAGTGCACAAAACTATATCATATATACAATGTGCACAATCAAGTGAGATAATCAATCTTAATTGAACCAATACTAGTTAATGTAAAGTAATATATCAAATATATAATTGTACATTAAATCATTAAATCAACACTTGATTTTAATGATCCGGTCATATCGCATATAACCGACTAATATCAAGTGTATCAACGTATCGAATCAACACTTGATTCGGTATCCCGGCTATATCATATATAACCGTCCAATGATACAAATCGCAAGAATAGAATATAGTATCACATACTGGTATTATTCCCGGTCCCGCACATATCTCATATGCGCTCCTATTTCGTTTCGCTTGAGCCAGGAAACCTCTGTGTAGGACTCTAAAGACTCGTCAATACGCCGGCAGCAGGTGATGATCATATCAAACACCCACAAGCCGCAAGCGGTCTGCTAAACGTAATGGCCACCCGGGTATTGAGCGATCAGAAGATCAACGAGCAAGCCCGCTCACACTCCTGTGAATCCAACCAGTAACACTTACCTTACAGTCCGGTCTCGTCTTCTGATATGTCGAATATCTTGCCTAGGGGTGGTAAACGTCAGACCCCAATAGCTCGTTAAGTCGTGTCGATATGAGGTCTATAACAGTTCGAGAAACTACTGGTAACACTTACCAGTAAATCTCAGCAACCCTGGCTAGGGATTTCCGGTTATAGCCAATCGAACACAGGGAGAGACGAATCCCCTCCTATCGCTCATTGCCTCCATGTGACTCGGGACTGTACCCAAAAACCACCGTTTTGCACGCCCTCTTGGACGTGATAAGGTGGAAATCAGAGCACAGTGGGAATCACACAAGACTCTATGAGGATCTCGGGTCTACAGACTAACCTGTACCAGTGTCACCAGAGAACTGCCATCTGACGTAAGGTATAATATCATCTGGGAGTTCTCGGCGAGTCCGTCCAGTGTACCCAGTCTCCACTGAGCACGCGTATATCATCTCTGTTGTCAAACACCAATGGATATGGGATCATCCATCGCCCATCTGTATGGGTCGAGAAGGTATACGCTAGTCTACTCTGGTATATCGATGCCCCGTCTCGATACACCCACGACTAGGGACCTTGAAGGATGTACTTATGGACTACTATGTCTCCACTAGTATGATCCGCATCATAGTCCAGGTAGTCAAGTACACATCCTAAGGGCTTTACCAACATGTAACAGAGAGACAATCAGTGTACACGTTAAGGTAATGAGCAACCAGATAGCATACTATCATGTCGAGCAAGAAAGTACTCCCTATATATGTCCAAGCATCCACTACAATATACATCCTATGTATAGTAATGGCCTCTAGGGCATACATATAACTAACAGTATACCCCCTGGGTATAAGTGAAATATGTGTGCAAGGTATACCTGCAGCTATGTCATAAAGTGTGTATGTACCTAACACTAATGGCATAATACTCTATAGGTATACAGGTATCTAACATATAAGTATATGAAGGCATATGTGTAAGCATGTACGTACACAGATATGCTATATGTCATATGCGATAAGAAATATGAATCAATGTCATAATGTCCCAAACCAAGCAATATCATATCTATATGTGGGTTGTGCGTGACATGGCAATTTTTGACGGTGTGTGTAGCATACAATCAGTGCTCGTGCAACATGAATCGTCAATAATATGTGCAGTGTCCTAAGGCTACTAGTCCAAGCACAACAATAACTAAGAAATAGGGTAAATGCGCAATTCTAAATATGACATAGAATATGCGACAGAAATAAAATCTCTAGCCCAGACGCATAACGCCATGCGGGCGATTCCCCTGTAGATGTTAAATCTACTCACCAACGCTCCAAGCTTGGTGAAGCCTACCACCTGTTTTCCTTTTGTAGCAGCGTCCGAAGTCCCCGCCTGCGAACCTGCAACATAATACGATATAACAGATGTATATTATCAATAGACCCAAAACATGTACAATCTACACGGACCAACACGACTACGAAAACGTACTTTAAAGGGTTCGTATTGTAGCTAACGCGTATAACGACACTACGAAACCAACTCAGACCAACAGCAACACAGAACACGCACCATATCGGATAACGTATCGCGCGAAATGAAACACTAGAAACACACAAGTGGTCCCAGATTTTTCTGTACCAGTAATCTATAAAAATTGCAAGTACCATGAGACTATAAATAACCCTAAAGACCCCTAACCAAAAACCCTAACCCCAACTCCCCAGTTTGGCCGCAAATTGCGGCCAGAACCAATAAATTTGCATCCTGACAATGGAAGAACTGGCTCGTATTTTGAGGGTAGGTTCTAGGTCACTAAATAAGGTTACTGTCAAGTCAATTTTTGCAACAAATACCTGGTTTAACAGCAGATCATCCGAGACCCCAAAACAACACTAAAAATACGATATTTACCCGAAAGGATACGATACGCATTAAAAACAGAAACTTTAAAGCTAAGCTATAAAAAATGACTTAAGCAACAGAAAGGAAACATTACCTAATCAAAAGAACACAAAAATCCAAGCTTTGCATGATCCAAGGCATCCATGAGGCAAAATCCAAGAAAAGGTATGATTTTGATGAAGTTTGAAGAGATTTTGGGATGGATTTGTGTTGTAAAGGATAGTGTTCAGTTTGTGAGAGAGGAAGAGAGAAAAAGAAAAGAGATAGAGAAATGAGAGAGGGAATGAGGATAAGAGAGAGGGAGGTGAGTGTAGGGTGAGAATGAGAGTGAGTGTATCATAGCATTTAATCCCCATTAATGCCTTCATACACACCTCATCACTCAAACAAATATCTCTCTCTCTCTCTCACAAAAGATCAAGAGATTAAAGGGTTAAGGATTAAGCAAAGGGTTTAAATCAAGGATTAAAGCAAAGGGATTAGATTTAAGGTTAAGTGTCATGGTTGCTAAGATCAAAATTAGCACAAATAAAACTCACATTTATGTGCCCACGTGCGTGCATGGTTATAACAAATAAAAATAAATTATTGATTAAATATTATAAAATGTAAGGAACCCGAATTGGTGAACTTTTTACAGTAAACCCGCATTAACGTCTAAACGAACACTAACCGAAATCTAAGGCGTTACAATCTCCCCCCTTATAAAAATTCGTCCTCGAATTTAAAATTTTTACTAAGCGTACCTTCAAAGAGAAGATTACAAACTCTCAAATCTCGCTCGCAGCCTCCCCGGTGATTACTTCAGTATACGGCTACGTCCAAGAAAACCTTTCACAGATAGCAAGACCCTGGACTGAAGTTTCTCCACCTACCAAGTCATTTACACAATTGGCTGTTGGTGAGCGAAAGATCGCGTCCAAGCTAAATGGTCTGGTGCTGAATCATATGAGAAAGGTCGTGAAGGTAATTGCAAACTATCGACACAAGAAATACGGGATGAATACTCAATAATCTGGGCGGAAGTGCCAAATTAAAGGCAACGGAACTAACTCACTTTAAGGATCTCAAAAGGACCAACAATCCTAGGATAAGCTTCCCAAAACTCAACACATCATTTATCGGAAAAATCCGTATGAAATACATGATCTCCCACTGCGAACTCAAGTCTGCGACCATCACGGTCGGCATAAGATCTCTTTCTGCACTGGGCTGCCATCATCCTGACCTGAACCAACTAGATCATCTTCGAAGTCTCTAGACTAGCTGGGGTCCAAAAATCCTACTACGCAGAGTCAGAAAAACAGACTGGTGATCGACACGACCTAACCCCTAAACCTAAAGGTTGCCAATTAGAATGACTCCCGATAACAGCTATCGAAGAAGTATCCTAACGATGGCAGGCGACGATCCAAACTGCCGAAAACAACTAAAACGTACGCACAAGCATATCCTCCAGAGTCGGTATAGCTCGCTCTCACAAAACCATCATCCTGCGGATGGAAAAGCGGAGCTAAAGCTCAACCAGTACCCAAGGCTTCCTGAAGTTCCTGCCCAAGACGACAAAGGAATAGGGTGCCTTCATTGGATACGACCCATGAATGAACTCCATGGAACGCACAAACTTAACAAAGAACAACTGAGCAAACTGAGCATAACCGGACGACAAGCATCCGAATGGAGTCATAACCTGACTAAACTTGGGTAGACACCATAACGGAATTCGTAGAGACCTGCTCCCACTCCCACTTCGGAACGGTTAAAGGTTGAAACTCTCCAGCTAGTCTCAGATGCTCAACCAAAACATACAACAAGACAGACACTTTGAAACGAAACCGGAAACTTCACTCTTCATCCCTGCCCACCCGTAACTATCTCACAAGTCACGTCAAATGCTGGTGGAACTTGAATGAGTACAGAGAGTTGACAGATATGCCTGCTCTAGGGTTTCACGTCTCTACCCAATGGTATCAGGTACACAAACACGTCCCTAAACTTAGCACACCCTTGTCACAAATCAAGGTCTCCGAATCATTACCCAGCCGAGTATGCTCAAGTATCTTTAACGAACAAGCATCGGCGGGCAGTGCCTCGTGAAAGTGATTAAGAAAAAGTGGTCGGGCGCGGTAATGAGCAAGTTGTCCCCTTAGTAGAGACGAACTTAAGCTATACTCAACGATCGTACAAGAACTGTAAATCTGCAGAAGACTGTCTCAACAATCCAATACCCGCTGCAGGAAGATGTACATTAAACTCTGGTGGCCCGTGAAAATCTGACACGACTCTCCGAACAAGTAGTGTCCTCAGATCTTCAACGCATGACCACAGCGGCCATCAACAGATCATGAGTAAGATATCCTGCTTGTACTTCCTCCAACTGTCGAAAAGTAAAAGCGATAACTCTATAATGCCGCATCAACGCAAAATCGAACCCCACTCACGAAACATCACAGTTAAACAACAAAGTCGCCCGAACCAGAAAGCAAGGAAAGAACTGATGTAGTTGTTAACCGAGTCTTCAACTGCTGTAAACACTCTGCACACATGCCTTAATCCAACGAAAAGAAACCTCCTTTCCGGTCAATCCAGTCAACGGTGCAGCACTACACTAGCAATCCTGCACGAAACTGCGGTAAAAACCTGCTAAGCCAAAAAATCCGCGGACCTCCGTCGATACACAAGTCTGGGCCAAAGCTGTACGGCCACGATCTTCCTCGGAACCATACAAAACCATCTCCCAAAACTATAAGACCTAGGAGTCAACACAAACAAGCCTGAAGAAACACTCCGAGAATCTAGCCAACAGCTGGTGCTCTCCAAGTATCTGCAAAACAAATCCTCAGGTGCTGCTCCTGTTCTTTAAGACACATTGAATTGACCCGAATGTCGTCAATAACACAACAATAACTGGTCAAGGAACGACCTGAAGAAATCTGGTTTATCATGTCTACGAATGCCGCTAAGGAATTGGTGAGTCTGATGACACCACCAAAACACACAAAGCCCGTAGCACACATAAGGCAGTCTTCGGAATGTCATCACTCCGAACCGCAACAATGATGACCCGATCCCGAACAAACTTAGAAAATGTCTCGCACTTTGGAGCTGATCGAAGAAATCGTCAATGCGAGGTAAAGAGTACCTATCCGCACCGTAAGCCGGTTAAATTGACGATCCATCAATACACAACCTAAACTGCCGTCTTCCTCCTTGACGAACAGAAATAGGAGCTCCGTAATGCGAAACACTCAGACGCACAGGCCCCCCAACAACAACTTTGCAGCTGATCCTTAAGCTTCCTAAGCTTCGCCGGCTCATCTGGAACAACGTCGGATAACTCTCACACGAAAGGGACCCGGTCCAACAAACCATTTGTGGCTCCAGTACCATGAATGAACGCCAAGAATCCACGACATCCTCTCCTCAAAAGCCCACTAGCGAAAAAGGCTGAATTCGAGCTGTGAGAGGCGGCACAACTATCCACCTGCGCAACAAGAACTGACTCGTCGGCGAAAACAACACCTGACTGTTTTCTCACGGTAGTCCACAGACGCCTAGCATGTAGCTAACCAGTCCGTGCCCAGGAGAACGTCAAATCCAAGATCTCTAGAAGGATCAAGTGACGGATGAATCTCCTAACCGATTGGCACACGACTGAAATACGTGTTGCGCAACAAAAGAATCTCTGACAGAAATTAACACTACAAACGGTTAATCTAACTAACACGACTCTCCTCATCCCAAACCTCTGCTATTCCCACGACGGTCACGAAATCTGTCTCGATGGCTAAGCTTCTGTCTCTGGGCTGGTACACCGGTACGGATCCTCCACTGTCTCGGAACTCTCAGAGCCTCTGGAATACGTGTCTCGTAAACTGTAGCTGCATCCACTGGTGCTATGTAGGTGACGGACTGCTGCATGCTGATCGTGAGGAACAACTGAGTAACAGGGGTGACAACCTCCTGTCGCTGCACTCGAACGGTCTCAACCAATGAACTCATCGTCTGGCACAAGTCCTGCATCTCTGCCACATGCCTAGCGAGCTGATCTGTTGAAGGCTGATCCGTTTGCACCTGTGCAACGAGCCTGCCATCCTGGTCAGTCCTCGTCTCACCCGAGTCAATCCTGACCTCGGCCCTCGCTGCGTCACTCTGAGTCCCCACAGTCATCGGCGGCAAGGATATAAATGGAAAAAGGATTCAATAAGAATATGGAAATCGAATCACAAGATATGAATCATCAAAGAAGGAATTTCAAGCAATTTGTACTTAGGACACTTTAGGCGGTGTACCGCATCGTGAGTATGCTGTAGACATACACACACTACGTTACTCTACTTAAGCTACCTACTCCATCATACCAAGGTTATCCTACTCTCCGAAAGGTAAAAACCTTGCGTTCTGATACCACCTTTGTCACGACCCGAAATTGGCACGTGACGGCCCTAATACTACACAACGTCTACAGGCATAACACAATAATAGAAAGCCAAAACCCAGAAATCTAAACCATTAAAAGACAAGAAAAGATAAGAAACATTGTTTAAAAGTCTTTGAAATCACAACCCAAATTCTTTAAAAGTCCAACTTTCTTTCTTTAAAATTTTGGCCGCACCTCCTTTGTAAAAACTAGCCCCAAAAATGGGTACAACATAAATAAATGTAAAGCATCCCCAAACAGGAGAAAATACACGCCCAAAGCTGGAAAACAACCACCACAATAAATATACGATGCCGAAGCGAAGAAATAAAAGACGATAGAAAGGAAACTGTATAAAAGACAACAAGTCACAAATAATATACAATATCGTCTTCGCCAAGTCTCTAAGTCAACAAAAATATAGTAGATGGAGAGTACAAGGATACAACGAATATACAATACAACACGAATAACCACAAAACCCACCTAAGAAAAACAGCACACTGTGAGCCGATGCGGTATCTGTAGCAAAAGATGATAGATAGATGAATAGCCTGCCTCGACTACTCTGGGGAACACCGTGCAAAACAACTGTGGCACAACGGGGGTGAGTTGCCAACTCGTGAATAGTAAATAACATATGCAAGTAATCGCATGTATGTACGTACAACGCGAATCTAACATATGTAATTAATAGCATTAAAAGGTCATATGAATGCAAAAAATAATGAAAGGTACACTAACAGGTACAACTGATACATGAAGCAATAGTAATATAACAATCAGTATGCAATAATCATGCAATAATGATATGAAAATGTATGTATGCATCAGTCATGAAAGGTACTCTAGCATGTACAACTAACACATGAAATAATGCATATAAATAAAGTTATGTAAATGCAACAGTCATGAAAGGTATTCTAACAGGTACTACTAATACATGAAGCAGTGCATAAACAATAAATGTGGAGTATGGTATAAAACATGTCATTTCCATGGAATCCTGACATCGTGGTAGGATCACAATCCATCAAGACAATCCAAATTCCAATTCCTTAAATCAGCCGCCAAATTGGCTCACATATCATATAAGTCTCACAAATCCTGAATGTACAATATCGAATAAATCTCATATATCCTGAATGTACAAAATCAAGTAAATCTTAAATATATCCTGTATCCAATATCAAATGAATCATTTATATCCCAAATCAATTTATCAAGTAAAAGTCTAACACCCTAAATATATTTGCATGAATTAATATGATGGTGTAAATAAATTAATGTCAATACACATATATTAACGTCCCATTCCACTAATATTGGTGTAAGGGCATATATAACAGCGTCCTAACTCACTGTTATATATACAAAGAAGTAAAAATGTCAATACACATATATTAGCATCCCATTCCAATAATATTGGTGTAAGGGCATATATAACAGCGTCCTAACCCACTGTTATATATACGAAGGAGTAAAAAGAAATATCATGAAACCAATGTGTCAAGCGTCGACGCAAAAATGCAGGTCTATCATGTGCTGTCACCACGACTGGCATCCTGATAGGTACGTATCATACGCTATCCCGAAAGCTCGAGTACCTAGCTCTGACCCTCGCCTCTCGACGTATCTATACGTACATGACTCCCGTCGGTATCCCCATGATAACCGCTGAGTCATTAGTAATGTCACCGGATGGTATGATTCCCCTGCAACTCATCGTCTGAAGCCACGACCTCATTCTTGCCTTAGGGTACCTCCGGGCCCCACCATGTATCTGCACACGGAACCCTCCGTTCCTTGCGTGGGGTATATATATCTGAACCGATAAATCTCATGGTGGCTGCTGAAATATCATATCATCAAGGAAAACTTGGTGTTTCAAATAATGCATAATTTCATGAACTTTCACGGTCCCCAAATCCAGAAAACATCACGAAAAATCCATATCACAATGCGAAAATCCATGAATATAATATATGCAACAGAAAACTGTAATGTAAGCATATAAATGAAAAGCCGCTAATTAATTGCAACAGGTTAATATAAATATCATGCGGTTGCTAATTTCTCCAATTCTGAATAACATTAAGTAAAGGTAAACATGTAGCTATAACTGATATATGTGTAAACAATAAGGTATAGCAAGATATATGTATCTACCTATAAGTAATGATGTAGTATACCCTCTGGGTATAAGTGAAATATGTGTGCAAGGTATACCTGTAGCTATGTCCTAAAATGTGTATGTACCTAACACTAATGGCACAATACTCTATAGGTATACATGTATCTAACATATAAGTATATGAAGGCATATTTGTAAGCATGTAAAGATACAGGTATGCTATATGTCATATGCGATAAGAAATATGAATCAATGTCACAATGTCCCTAACCAAGCAATATGATATCTATAAGTGGGTTGTGCGTGACATGGCAATTATTGATGGTGTGTGTAGCATACAATCAGTGCTCGTGCAACATGAATCGTCAATAACATGTGCAGTGTCCTAAGGCTACTAGTCCAAGCACAACAATATCTAAGTAATAGGGTAAATGCGCAATTCTAAATATGACATAGAATATGCGATAGAAATAACATCTCTAGCCCAGACGCATAACGCCATGCGGGCGATTTCCCTGTAGATGTTAAATCTACTCACCAATGTTCTAAGCTAGGTGAATCCTACCACCTATTTTCCTTTTGTAGCAGCGTCAGAAATCACCGCCTGCGAACCTGCAACATAATACGATATAACAAATATATATTAGCACTAGACCCAAAACACGTACAATCTACACGGACCAACACGACCACACAAACGTACTCTAAAGGGTTCGTATTGTAGCTAACGCGTATAGCGATACTACGAAACCAACTCAGACCAACAGCAACATAGAGCAAGCATCGTATCAGATAACGTATCGTGCGAAACGAAACACTAGAAACACATAAGTAGTCCCAGATTTTTCTGTACCAGTAATCTGTAAAAAATTGCAAGTACCATGAGACTGCATATTGTAGGTTTCCTAGGCACACCCATGAGGTTCCACAAGTGATCAAGCATGGCCAATTCAAAAATTTCCTATGTGCCGAGAAACCCTAAAGTAGATCGTTACTAGAGGTAAGGTGATGCAATGCAAGTTAATAACTTAACTAGATAGAGAAAGTGACTACAACCTTTGTAGATCCGGTTCTCCACCACCATAGCTCCGCGTTGATGTCCCTCCGCTGCGACCATCGGATCCCGGACTCTCGCGGTGGTTTCATCGGAGAAAAGATCGGGCTAGGTCGTCGACTTCGATACCGAAGATGATTTACGCCGAGGCAACTCAAACTCAAGCTCCACCTTCACCAAGTCATGAAACTTGTGAAGAAAACACCCTATACTACATGGCAAGTGGTAGAGTATGAAGAAATAGGATGTGGGTTCACTTTGGATTTTGATTTCACACTTGGAATCATCACTTTATCTTTTTCAAGCAAAGCTTTTCTTTATCCTCTTGAAGAAGAAGAAGAAGATGAAGGAAAAAGAATTATGAATAACAGAAAAAAAAACAAGTGATGGTTATCATAATACAACCATGGTTAAGTGTAGAGAATAAACTAGGGTTAGGTGAATGGTTAGGTTAAGCAAAAGAAACAAAAATGGTTGAACTTTTCTAAGCTTCATGAAGCTTCAAAGAAAAGACAAGGCAAGCAACCATTTCAATTTCCTTGCTAAAATGAATAAAATAAATAAAATAAATAATCAAGAGAAGATAATAAAACCCTAACCATTCACTTAAACATGGTTTAAAGTAAACACAAACCCAAGTTTGCATGTATCATCAAACATGATACAAACTAGTGCACAAAACTATATCATCTATACAATGTGCACATCAAGTGAGAAAATCCATCTAAAGTGAACCAATACTAGTTAATGCAAAGTAATATATCGAATATATAATTATACATTAAATCATTAAATCAACACTCGACTTAACGATACGGTCATATCGCATATGACCGACTAATATCCAATGTATCGGCTTAGCGAATCAATCCTTGATTCGATAACTAGATTATATCGCATACAACCAATCGATACATTCATCGCGAGAATAGAATACGGTATCACATACACGCATTATTCTCGGTCCCGCACATATCTCATATGCGCTCCTATTTCGTTTCGCTTGAGCCAGGAAACCTCTGTGTAGGACTCTAAAGACTCGTCAATACGCCGGCAGCAGGTGATGATCATATCAAACACCCACAAGCCGCAAGCGGTCTGCTAAACGTAACGGCCACCCGGGTATTGAGCGATCAGATGATCGACGAGCAAGCCCGCTCGCACTCCTGTGAATCCAACCAGTAACACTTACCGTACAGTCCGGTCTGTTCGTCTGATATGTCGCATATCTTACCTAGGGGTGGTAAACGTCAGACCCCAGTAGCTCGATAAGTCATGCCGATATAAGGTCCATAACATGTGTGAAACTACTGATAACACTTACCAGTAGATCACTGCAACCCTGACCAGGGTTTTCCAGTTATGGCCAGTCGAGCATAGCACAACATCAACCCCCAATACCGGGAGAGACGAATCCCCTCCTATCGCTCATTGCCTCCATGTGAATCGGGACTGTACCCAAAAACCACCTGTTTGCACGATTCTGTAGAGCCGTGGTAGGGTGGAAATCAAAGCACAGTGGGAGACACACAAGACTCTATGACGATCTCGGTTCAACAGACTAAGCTGCACCAGTGTCACCAGAAAACTGCCATCTGACGTGAGGTATAATACCATCTGGGAGTTCTCGGCGAGTCCGTTCAGTATACCCAGTCTCCACTGAGCACCCACATACCATCTCTGATGTCAAACACCAATGGATATGGCATCATCCATCGCCCATCATATGGGTCGAGAAGATATGCGCTAGTCTACTCTGGAATTTCGATGTCCTGTCTCGATATTCCCACGACTAGGAACATTGAAGGATGTACTCATGGACTACCCAGGCCCCACTAGTATGATCTACATCATAGTCCTGGATGTCGAGTACTCATCTTAAGGGCTTTATCAACATGTAACAGAGAGACAGAAAGTATACATGTTAAGATAAAGAGCAACCGGATAGCGTACTATCATGTCGAACAAGAAAGTCCTACCTATATATGTCCCAGCATCCATTACAATATACATCCAATGCACAGTAATGGCCTCTAGGGCATACATATAACTAACAATCTCCCACTTGCACTAGGGCCATCTGTAGCAGTAGTTGCAGTATCACATACTCAACCATCCCATATAAGTCTCTCTCTGGGAAAAAGCCTTTGTGAGTGGATCCGCCGTATTGTCCTCTGTGTCTACTCTCCTAACCTCGATCACCCTGGAGATCATCTATCTCCATGATCAGGTGATGCTGCCTCAGAATATGTCTGGGTCACTGATAGGACCAGGGTTCCTGGGACGAAGCCACACTTCCATTGTCATACAATGGTAGGAACCGAGTTCATCTCATGAACTAATATACACCCAGACAGCCTCTTTGGTAGTATCTTAAGTAGCGATGTATCCAGCCTTAATCGTCTAGTATGCCACGGTATTTAGCTTGGAACTCTTCCAATATACCGTCCCTTTACTGAGGGTAAAGACAATGCCTGTGACTGACATTCAATCGTCTTTATCACCCTGGAACCCTTCTAGTGATTCTCCCCAGGATCGATTGATACCATCTCACTACATCTAGTGAGAATCCTAGCATCCAATTACATCTATCTCATAGATGAAAACTCAGGATTTAGGAGGTATCACTTTTATCCTATTGGAGAATCCTTGTGATAAGCGGAGATTGACCGAGCGTAGTATAGGAAACTCTTTTCCTATCAAGAGTATGTTGTCCACGTACAATACGAGGATAACCACCTTACTCTCTACTACCTTTTTGTATATACAAGGTTCATCTACCATTTTGATGAAGTCAAACTCTTTAACTAATACATCAAAACAGATGTTCCAACTCCGCGATGCCTGCTTTATCCTATAAAGTATCTTGCTCACGTTTCCGCTCTCCCATTGTTTACGAAGCCCTCTGGCTGTGTACTTATAGACGCTATCTTCTAAATCAATATTTAGAAAAGCAGTCATGACACCCAACCGCCAGATATCGTAGTCATGGTATGTAGCCGTGGCAAGTAGGATCTGGATGGACTTAAGCATAGCTACTTGAAAAGGTTTCATCATTATCCACGCCTGGTCGATGACGAAAAACTTTAACAAGTCTAGCTTCGAGAGTCTTAACTTTTCCATCTACACCAAGTAATCTTCTCAAGATATACTTGCTCCTGATGGGGATTTAACCCTTCAGTTATAGCAACCAAAGTCCATACTTTGTTGGTGTACATGGATTCCATCTCAAATCACTAAGCATCCATCCATTCTTACAGAGTCCCTATTCTCGATGACCTGCTCGAAACTAGTTGGCTCATTATCTCATGATGCAATCCTCGCTCCCACTGTCATCGAGAAACCGAAGTATCTCTCAGGCGGATGAGGAACCCTACTAGATCGGCGGAGAGGCTGAGGTTCGTTGGTATCTATTGAATCCTTTGGTTGTACCAAATCATCTGCTGTAGTTTGCATAGCTGGAACCTTTCCAGTTGTACAAAACTGAACTTGCCTCGATCTTGTCCGGATTTTGCTTTAGACATAGGCCGGACAATCCCAAATCTTAACTTACTTTAAGAGATAGGCTCTTCCCATACCATATCTTATATGGAGTGGTAGGCAGTGATCTGATTCGAACCTAATTCAATAGGTATGCAGCTTCTCAAGTGCATAACCCCCTTAAAAGAAACAGGTAACTCAGTAATACTCATCATAGAGCACACCATATCATATAGGGTGCTATTGCTCCGCCCCGATACTCCGTTGCGCTGTGGTATATTCAGAGGAGTAATACGGAGAGAGAATCTCATTCTGCTTTAGAATAGTCCAAGAATTCCATGCACAAGTATTCTCCTCCCTGATCTTATCATAGGACATAATACTTATACCCGGTTTTTGGTTCTCTATTTCTAACTTATATTCTGTGAATATCTCAAAAGGTTCGGATTTATGTTTCAACAGGAACATATGGCTGAATCTTGAGAGACCATCAGAGAATATAATGAAATACAAAGAACCGGTCTTGGCATGTGTAGACAGGGGATCTACATACATCAACATGTATCATCCCAAGAGTTCATTAACTTTTTCTCTGTTTCCAATAAAGAGAGCTGTGGTCATTTTATCTTTGTGACATGACTGGCAAGTTTCACAAGATGTAAATTCAAACTGATTTAAATGTGCATCTAAAATGTAACTTAAGCTAGTCGGGTCACATTGATATGACCTAGTCTACAATACCTCAAGAAGGAATCGTTCATATCCGAACTTTTCCTCTTGTGTGTGTTCTGTATACTAGGAACTGTAGTTTGATTTAGAATGTCAATGCTTTTAGATAACGTGCCTGAACCGATCAACTTTTTAGGAAATGTTCAAAACAATATCCAACAATACAAAATTTTATCATTTCTTTAATAAATAAAGAGATTGATATGATTTTGTATATCAGGTTCGGTATCTAATAGCATTTGTTCAGAATCAATGTATTGGTAATACAGGGTGACAGTGACCAACAGACTTAGCTGCAACACTTGCCCCGTTTTCTGTCTCATGAAACTTATCACCCGTTCTCAGTTCTTTACCTATCTGTAGCCCATGTAACAAATTACATATGCGGGATCCTGATCCGGTATCTTATATCCAGGACGTAAAGAATACCGAGAAACAGTTCTGTATAATGAACACACCCGAAGATGATGCATCAGTATGCACTTTCTTCGTTTGGGCGGCACGGGAATTCTGGTAATCCTCAATTTCCTGCTCTTTCTTATAACAATTATAAGTTGGAGCGGGACCAACGTTCCCCAGCTCAGTATAACAAGCGGGTTCGGTCAATAATCCGGATTATTATCTTGATTAAGGCGTGATATGGTCGCTACTTGGAGAGAGAGAGAAGAAAACACTCAGCGTGCGCTCTTGCAAGATCAAAATGGTTATTATTTTATCTAGTTAGGATAGCTCCCACTGTTTTTATTAAATCTTCCTTCAAACCCTAAAAGGAAAGACTAGCGGGGATTAATCACACTCTACAAGTTCGTCAATCTTTCAGCCAGGCCAGTATCGGTACTTTGAGGGAGGTTCCCCGTGCTTTCGCACGGACCTAATTAAAGTAAACCCCGTTTTCCCAGAGGCGTAACCCCGTTGACACCTTTCTAGACACCTACTTGATCGGCAAATTGCAAGGTGCAAAACTCTCCCATGAGTAACAATGACTCGCAGTGGGTATCGGGATCCAACTATCATATAGAAGGTATGCAATCTCATTGCAAATTTCAACACTTGAAACTCCCGATAAAGGTTTTTACCCCTAGCACTTATGACCTTAACTATGGTCAACAAATCATAAGCACTAGTCAAGTTCTACCAGTCATTTCGTGATTAATTAGACCCACCCACATGACCCTTAAATAAGGTCAACAAAGTCACGCGACTGTCCTAACTAATCGCATCATATGCGGTGTAGGAAGACATCACTTAGCTACCGTACACTGTGCCTTAACTAAGGTCAACAAACACAGCACGAATACTAAGTACTCTACTTCCTAAAATGACGGAGGGTTGCGGATGGTTTTTATGAAAACCTTTAACGCTTTGAACTTGATCTCGTTGCAGAATCAAATAGTTTTTAAATGGAGTGTTTTTGAAGCTCTTCTAGTTTTGCTAAAGGGGTCACTCCCGGTGAAGGGATCGTCGGCCCTTTCCTCGTCGAATGAGGTGCGGGTTATATCATATATATCACTGTGCAAAGCAAAAACTATAGAAGCAATCAAAAGACAAACCGAGTGTGTAGCATCTGCCAGTTATTTCTAAAGGAGTCACTCCCGGTGAAGGGATCTCGGTCTTTTCCTCATCGAATAAGGTGCGGGATGTTCTACAAGGAACACCGCGATGCAAAGAAAGAACTGTAGCTACCTGTTTTATTTTGAAATTCGATTCCACAACATCTTTTAGGTTTATTTTCTATCATTAATCTCATTAATGAATGTCCCATCATTTAAGTCCGCCTAAACATCACAGATAAATATAACGTACGCTTATGCCATCCGCATTCACCTCGATGTCCCGTCTGCACCGTTAGGTTAGGTAACTAACGGCAGAGCGGGGCAGAGCTAGCGCGGGTGTAAAACATAAGCAACGTCAATATAATATATCATATATATACTATATACTATATCTATCTGAACAAATCACATGATCACACAGCAGAAAATATCATATGAAATATTGGATATACTAGGACGTCCGTGTTTTTAATACGAGGCAGTATAAAACACGGATTCCACGGTCGCAATGAATAGCCAATCCCACACCCCTAGACCCCTACGAGAGCGTCAAGCAACCCTACCAATTCTAGGGTTAGGAGACCCGGACTCGACTCCTCGAGTTGGTCTCCCACTGGACCCTAGAACCCGGTTACTTGTGCTCCCATCCTTGGGTCTATCCTAATGCGAAAAAGTAAATAATATACAAAAGGTGACATCTTCCGCAACCTGGAAGTGCCCCAATAAAAGAATATTACATACAAGTTTTTACATGAATGAAAATGAAAAACACTCATCTCACATAAAACCCCCCGGCTATTCAAACAGGACGATCCAATATAACATATCTAGCAACACATAACATCACATGTCATTAAGGTAAGTAAACATGCGTATCCCAATTGTCGTTGACATATAGCAACGAAACCGGCGATAACACATATTACACTTACGGTCATAGAAAAGAAAGTGTAAAACTAGAACAGTTGGAATCCGCAACCTCTTTAGATATCACATGCCTAATCAAATGAATTCCTTAGACATCGCATGCCTAACAATTATAAACCCCGCATTTTAGTCTCATTATCGAAAACACTTTTCAATATCAAGTCGGGAAATTCAACAGGATTCCCGGCATTCAGATCGAATGCTCATCGCAAACTTTAATAGGCGGCCGCACCCCCGACACCGTCGATGAAGTGCACCAAGGCGGAACACCGCTGCCGCGAGCACCCGAACGGATGCTTTCGGCGACGGGGTTCTCCTACAGTCACTTGGTCGGGGCTATAGGGCGTGGCTTGTAGGGTTCCTAGGCACTCTAATGGAGTCTCCCAAGTGATCAAACATGCACAAATCAAAAATTCCTAGTGCCGAGAAAACCTAGAACGGATCGTTAACTAGATATATAGGCGAAGTAAGCAAGTATACGGAAATATAGAAATAGGGAAGGGGCTACAACCTTTGTAGATCCGCTCCACCACTTCCTAAGCTCCGCGATGATCTCCCTCCGCTGTCCAAATCAAACTCACGACTCTAGCATTGGCATCATCGAAGAATGGGCGGGCTTGATCGTCGGTTCGATGCCGAAGATGATCTACGTCGAGGCATCACAAGAACAAGCTCCAACTTCACCAAGCTTTGAAAACTTGTGAAGTAAACACCCTATACAACTTGGCAAGAGGTAGAGGATGAAGAAATAGGAAGTGGGTAGACTTTAGAATTGGATTTCTCACTTGATTTCTCAAGTTGCCATTGGTGTAGAAAGCTTTTCTTCTTCTTGCTCATGAAGAAGAAGATGAAAAAGATATTATAAGTATTAAGTAAATGATAAATAAATCAATACTTATCATTTACTAACCCTTGGTTAGATGTAGAGAATGGACCATGGTTAACTTGAATGGTTAGGGTTAAGGATGAGACAAGAATGGTGGACTAATTCAAAGCTTCAAGAATCTTCAACTAGCAAACAAAATTAGCAACCATTCTTTTCTCATCTTTTTCCAAAATAAATAAATAAATAAATAAGAAAAAATTAAACCCTAATCATAATCTTAACCATGGACTAATTCTTTACACTAACCCTAGTTTGCATGTATCATCAAACATGATACAATCATGTGCACAAAATATATCACATATGCAATGTGCACAAACCAAGTGAGTAAATCCATTTAAAGTGAACCAATACTAGTAAATGCAAAGTAATATATCAAATATATAATTATACATTAAATCATTAAATCAACACTTGATTCAATGATCCGGTCATGTCGCATATAACCGGCTAGTATCCAATATATCGGCTTATCGAATCAATCCTTGATTCGATAACTAGGTTATATCGCATACAACCATTCGACACATTCATCGTGAGAATGAAATACGGTATCACATACACGCATTATTCTCGGTCACGCACATATCTCATATGCGCTTCTATTTCGTTTCGCTTGAGCCAGGAAACCTCTGTGTAGGACTCTAAAGACTCGTCAATACGCCGGAAGCGGATGATGATCATATCAAGCACCCACAAGCCGCAAGCGGTCTGCTAAACGTAACGGCCACCCGGGTATTGAGCGATCAGAAGATCGACGAGCAAGCCCGCTCACACTCCTATGAATCCAACCAGTAACACTTACCGTACAGTCCGGTCTGTTCGTCTGATATGTCGCATATCTCGCCTAGGGGTGGTAAACGTCAGACCCCAATAGCTCGATAAGTCATGCCGACTTGAGGTCCATAACATTCGTGAAACTACTGATAACTCTTACCAGTATATCACTGCAACCCTGGTCAGGGATTTCCTGTTATGGCCAGTCGTGCATTGCGCAGCATCAACCCCCAATACCGGGAGAGACGAATCCCCTCCTATCGCTCATTGCCTCCATGTGAATCGGGACTGTACCCAAAAACCACCTGTTTGCATGACTCAGTAGAGCCGTGGTAGAGTGGAAATCAAAGCACAGTGGGAGACACAAAAGACTCTATGACGATCTCGGGTCAACAGACTAAGCTGTACCAGTGTCACCAGAGAACTGCCATCAGACGTGAGGTATAATACCATTTGGGAGTTCTCGGCGAGTCCGTTCATTGTACCCAGTCTCCACTGAGCACCCGCATACCATCTTCGATGTCAAATACCAATGGATATGGGATCATCCATCCCCCATCGCATGGGTCGAGAAGATATACGCTAGTCTACTCTGGAATATCGATGCCCCGTCTCGATATTCCCTCGACTAGGAACATTTCAAGGATGTACTCATGGACTATCCAGGCCCCGCTAGTATGATCTGCATCATAGTCCTGGAAGTCGAGTACACATCCTAAGGGCTTTATCAACATGTAACAGAGAGACGGAAAGTATACACGTTAAGACAAAGAGCAACCAGATAGCGTACTATCATGTCGAGCAAGAAAGTCCTACCTATATATGTCCCAGCATCCACCACAATATACATCCAATGTACAGTAATGGCCTCTAAGCATACATATAACTAACATGGCTGTCTATTAAGTTTATCCGGCGAGTATCCGCGTATGCTACGCAATTGCGACGGACTTTTGATCACATCAAAATTCCGTGGCAACCGATCAAGTGAGACTAAACCGCTAGATTTATAACATTCATTCAGTTATCTCATAACTACTTGTGAATTCCAATTATTGTATCACATTCCGGATAAATAGAAAATATTAAACTTCTGATCGAACAATCGAACGCCCAAATTTTCCCGAAACAGCTCAACACATGACATAAGTTTAAAAAACATTCACTTCATACCTCAGTACCAACGGTCCAGCCGTAGAAGGGTCAAGCCAATGCCTCACATGTGGCACGCCGTACTGCCCCAAACCCTAAGGTTCAAAGGGCAGTTCAAGACGGTCACATAATCGAGTTAAGGTTTGTTGTCTTCTAGAGGGACCATCGCGTTACTTGCACTACTTAGAACGTCATTAAGCTACGGAAAATCCAACAATTGGAAATTTCCCGGCAGGGGAAAAAATGGGTATTTATATCCGGTCGAACTTTTTAACATATTCTAAAAATATCCGGAAAAACACGTAGACAACGTTTGATAATCCGATCGAATCTTCAAGTCCCAATACAACCCCAGAACACTCAACACTTGAGTAAACATTAAAATATCCCAGAAAATACAGCACTAAAATATAGGAATTACTGTGCAAATTTTATTGGAAGAACCGACCGTACGGCCGCGGAACCGCCGCATTAGGAGGCTACTGCCGCGGTTCCGCGGCGGTTTAATTGATTCAGGAGCTCGTTTTGCGCAGTTTTTCTTAGAAAACCCTGCTAAATTTTCTGCATATTTTTAATATAGAAAATCTCACTGTTTTAAAAATTGTACAGAGAAGGGGTCGGATTAGGGTTTCGTGTTTCGATCGGACGTAAAACATCGTCTACTCATCGCCTAAGGCTCTAGCTAGGCTCTGATACCACTGTAGGGTTTCTAGGCACACCCATGAGGTTCCACAAGTGATCAAGCATGGACAATTCAAAAATTTCCTATGTGCCGAGAAACCCTAAACTAGATCGTTACTAGAGGTAAGGCGACGCAATGCAAGTTAACAACTTAACGAGATAGAGAAAGTGACTACAACGTTTGTAGATCCGGTTCTCCACCTCCATAGCTCCGCGTTGACGTCCCTCCGCTGTGATCATCGGATCCCGGACTCTCGCGGTGGTTTCATTGGAGAAAAGATCGGGCTAGGTCGTCAACTTCGATGCTGAAGATGATCTACGCCGAGGCAACTCAAACTCAAGCTCCACCTTCACCAAGTCATGAAACTTGTGAAGAAAACACCCTATACTACATGGAAAGTGGTAGAGGATGAAGAAATAGGAAGTGGGTTCACTTTGGATTTTGATTTCTCACTTGGAATCATCACTTTATCTTTTTCAAGCAAAGGTTTTCTTTTTCCTCTTGAAGAAGAAGAAGAAGATGAAGGAAAAAGAATTATGAATAACAGAAAAAAACATGTGATGGTTATCATAATGCAACCATGGTTAAGTGTAGAGAATAAACTAGGGTTAGGTGAATGGTTAGGTTAAGCAAAAGAAACAAAAATGGTTGAACTTTTCTAAGCTTCATGAAGTTTCAAAGAAAAGACAAAGCAAGCAACCATTTCAATTTCCATGCTAAAATGAATAAAATAAATAAAATAAATAATTAAGAGAAGATAATAAAACCCTTACAATTCACTTAAACAAGGTTTAAAGTAAGCACAAACCCAAGTTTGCATGTATCATCAAACATGATACAAACTAGTGCACAAAACTATATCATATATACAATGTGCACATCAAGTGAGAAAATCCATCTTAAGTGAACCAATACTAGTTAATGCAAAGTAATATATCAAAAATATAATTATACATTAAATTATTAAATCAACACTTGACTTAACGATCCAGTCATATCGCATATGACCGACTAATATCCAATGTATCGGCTTATCGAATCAATCCTTGATTCGATAACTAGGTTATATCGCATACAACCAATCGATACATTCATCACGAGAATAGAATACGGTATCACATACACGCATTATTCTCGGTCATGCACATATCTCATATGCGCTCCTATTTCGTTTCGCTTGAGCCAGGAAACCTCTGTGTAGGACTCTAAAGACTCGTCAATACGCCGGCAGCAGGTGATGATCATATCAAACACCCACATGCCGCAAGCGGTCTGCTAAACGTAACGGCCACCAGGGTATTGAGCGATCAGAAGATCGACGAGCAAGCCCGCTCACACTCCTGTGAATCCAACCAGTAACACTTACCGTACAGTCCGGTCTGTTTGTCTGATATGTCGCATATCTCGCCTAGGGGTGGTAAACGTCAGACCCCAGTAGCTCGATAAGTCATGCCGATATAAGGTCCATAACATGTGTGAAACTACTGATAACACTTACCAGTAGATCACTGCAACCCTGGCCAGGGATTTCTAGTTATGGCCAGTCGAGCATAGCACAACATCAACCCCTAATACCGGGAGAGACGAATCCCCTCCTATCGCTCATTGCATCTATGTGAATCAGGACTGTACCCAAAAACCACCTGTTTGCATGACTATGTAGAGCCGTGGTAGGGTGACAATCAAAGCACAGTGGGAGACACACAAGACTCTATGACGATCTCGGGTCAACAGACTAAGCTGTACCAGTGTCACCAGAGAACTGCCATCTGACGTGAGGTATAATACCATCTGGGAGTTCTCGGCGAGTCCGTTCAGTGTACCCAGTCTCCACTGAGCACCCGCATACCATCTCTGATGTCAAACACCAATGCATATAGGATCATCTATCGCCCATCACATGGGTCGAGAAGATATGCGCTAGTCTACTCTGGAATATCGATGCCCCGTCTCGATATTCCCACGACTAGGAACATTGAAGGATGTACTCATGGACTACCCAGGCCCCACTAGTATGATCTACATCATAGTCCTGGAAGTCGAGTACTCATCCCAAGGGCTTTATCAACATGTAATAGAGAGACAGAAAGTATACATGTTATGATAAAGAGCAACCAGATAGCATACTATCATGTCGAGCAAGAAAGTCCTACCTATATATGTCCCAGCATCCATTACAATATACATCCAATGCACAGTAATGGCCTCTAGGGCATACATATAACTAACAATCTCCCACTTGCACTAGGACCATCTGTTGCAGTAGTTGCAGTATCACATACTTAACCATTCCATATAAGTCTCTCTCTGGGAAAAAGCCTTTGTGGGTGGATCCGCCGTATTGTCCTCTGTGTCTACTCTCCTAACCTCGATCACCCTGGAGATCATCTATCTCCATGATCAGGTGATGCTGCTTCAGAATATGTCTGGGTCACTGATGGGACCAGGGTTCCTGGGCCAAAGCCACACTTCCATTGTCATACAAGGTATACCTGCAGCTATGTTATAACCCTAGAGACCCCTACCCAAAAACCCAAACCCCAACTCCCCAGTCTTGCCGCAAATTGCGGCCAGAACCAATAAATTTGCGGCCTGACAATGGAAGAACTGGCACGTATTTTGAGGGTAGGTTCTAGGTGTAAATGCACGGCGGCGCCCCGGCCGTCAATCCGACGCCGGAATGCGGAAACGGTGATAAACTTAAATTTTGCGGACTTTGCAAACCGGCACCACCGCGCACTAAACTCCGGATCGTAACCATTAACAAGTCTACGCTACTGATAAGAAAGGGAAGAGATGTATACCGACGATCCAAGTCCTCCGGTCTTCATCTCCACTCCGATCTCCTCGCGGGATCTCCGTCCGTCTCCTCCTCGTCGGAAAGGGCACCACGAAGCCGGGTACTTTTACGGGCTCCCGCCTCTATACCGAGGCAACTCGGGTATGAAGCCGGCAACTCGACATGCCCAAGGTTTGCTGTAGGATGTGTAGGGTCTATGTCTCATTGGGGTTTTGGTTTCCTTTTGAAGATGGAGGAATGAAGGTATGAAAAATGGTGCTTTCATTTTTCTTGGCATGAAAAGAGATCAAGAATAAAAACACTCTCAAGGATGAAGCTCTCTCCTTCTCTTTTCTTCTTCTCACTCAACCATGAAAAAACTTATGCATCAAGTGAGAATAATGGTGGAGGAAAATCTATATGAAGCAAGAAGGGAGGTGAGTGTAGGAGATGTAGAAAGGGGTGACCACATCAAGAGACAAAGAAACATACACCATGCTTCATACTATTGAACCCATACCCTCACTTTATCACAATCAAATCTCATAAAGCAAAAGCATGGTTGAAAAGAAATGAAAGCTATCATAATCAATCTTTTACAAGAAACCCCCTCCACAAATGTTATTTGCACAATTGCAAATAACCCCCTCCATCGGAAAAGTCCGGCCGGGAAAGAACAAAGGAAAACCGGCCGGAACGGAATGCAAACTGGCAACTCCAGAAAACGGGTTCCGTAGTAAATTACAGGAAAAACCCCGATACTGTGCATACACACCCGCATCTGTATTCCGTCCGGATACAAATGCAAAGAGACAAAATCTACACTGTACTAAACTAGGACCGGCTTAAACCAAAGCCGGCTAGTATTATCCGTTCGATCCTGATCCGTGCAATACCGCACGTATCTGATCGAACCCTGCCATATACCTATACGGCTACTAGTACAAACCGTCCGATCCTGATCCGTGCAATACCGCACGTATCTGATCGGACCCTGCCATATCTCCATACGGCCTCTACAGCGTTTCGCCCGAAACTTGAGTAACTGAAAGTGTGGTGGACTCTAAAGACTCGTCAATACTATGGCTGTGGATTTAACCACTAGCACGTCAGAGGTATAAGCCAATACGTAACGGGCCACCAGCTATTGACCAAAAGGGACGTCGATGAGCGAACTCATCCTGACACCCTACTGAGCCTGTCAGTGACAATATCCGTGCAGTCCGGTCCGTTCGTCTATGAGTATCGCATGGCGGGCCTAGGGGGTTGGTAAAAGTCAGACCCCCAAAAGCGGTACAAGTCGTGTCGGAGTGTAGCCCAGAACACCCTGAGATACTACTGGAATACCTACCAGTAAATCTCCTTGCCTTGGCCAAGGACTTTGTGTAATGGCTCTCCTAGACACAGCACGACCTCACCCCCAATACCGGGAGAGACGAACCCCTGAAGATACGCTCACTGCCTCCATGTGGCTCGGGACTGTACCCAACTAAAACCTGTTTGCACGACTCCTTTGAGCCGTGGTAGGGTAGTAATCAAAGTACAGTGGGAACTCACACGAGACAAATGACGATCCCCAGGTCGATGAACTAACCTGCACACATGTCACCAGGGAACTGCCATCTGACGTCTGGTATATGACCAACTAGCATGTTCCCGGCGTGTCCTGTCCGGTGTACCCATAACCCAATGAGCACCTGTATACATCTTAGGTAATCCAACTGACACCAGTGGCTTGTGAGACCGGCCACCGCCCCTCGTCGGGGTCTCGACTGTATACACTAGTCTACTAATGGAGTATCGATGCCCGGTCTCGAAACTCCCACGACTAGGGACCTTTTAAGGATATGCTTGTAGACCCCCAGCTCCCACTTATATGATCGCCCTCATACTGCTGGTGGTCAAGCAAGAATCCTAGGGGCTCTATCAACGTGTAATAGCGACGTGTCATGTCACCTAAAGCAGTACACGATGATAAAGGTAAACCAGATAGCATACTATCATCTCGAGTAAGACTGTCCTACCGGGATAGGTCCTCCCTCAATCATTACAATCACGTACCTGTGACCTAATAATTGACTCTGAGGGCACTATCTCCAACAATCTCCCACTTGCACTCAAGGCTAATTATTGCGATGTCGTATACTCACAGCCCGTGTGATACCGAACATCCAACTCCTCTACTAGTCAGTCTCACAAAGCTCGTTTGCGGAACTATTGCGTTCGAGGAATAGCCTCAGTGAGTGGATCCGCTTAGTTGTTTCTTTCCATGTCTCTCTATATCTCAAGTTCGCGGAGAAAGCCATCTCCCGAAAAGAGCAATACCTGTCTTAGAATGTGTCTGGATGTCTGATGGGACATAGCTCATAAATGAACTCCAAATCCAAACTTCTTAGACTGTATCGTCAACTGAACTTAATCAGTATCCTGCGCCATGCCTCCCTCAGTACTGCCTTGGATCACCTGTCCAAAATACTGCCCCTCGTCAGAGGGAAAACTATAACTCTGACAACCTCCTTGTCGTCCATGTCACCTTGGAAGCCTGGAATGATAACTGTCTCCTGAATGAGGCTGTCGTTATCATATCTCTAGAACATCCACTTATGTTCTAAAACTGCTTCCGACTGTTTCTCCAGGATTGGATTAATGTCAACTTATTGCATCTAGTGCAAGAACAACATCTGGTGTGGTACTTGACATCTCATGATTGACTCAATTGCCTAAGCAAGTGATCTGCCAATCATGCACGTCCCTCTCCCCTTTAGTCTGTAAGACACCTTTAGAGAGGGTGACTCCATTACCTGCAGGTACACTACCGTGCCAGGAGTCGTCCATCCTAAATACTCTTAGAATGCTGTCAAGTACCCTGATTGGGAAACCACCCAAATCTAGATCTAAAACCATAGATCCAGTAACCAGTATGTCAGATATAAAATCCATTTCCTTTGTGGAGAAACCACTGTGTGACGACCAAAGTATAACCGATTGTAGTATAGGAGTTTCTTTTCCTATTCTGTGTATGTCATCCAGATACCAGGACATCACACCCTACTACCTTCTCAACAGATCCATCCCCTATTCTGATGAAGTCAAACCCATGACTGTCACGTCAGAAATAGATGATCTATCTCCGCTACATCTGCTTTAGTCTATAAATAGACATAAGCTACCTGTCCACCAATGTTTCCGCTGCTCCCACTGACTACGACAACCCTCTGGCAGAGTCATATACACGTACACTTCTAAAACTAGTTTTAGAACGACGCTATACTCATCCTCCCGCCGGGTCTCGTAACCTGGAACAACAGCAATGGCAATTGTGGGTAAACAAGAACTTCCCTGTCACCGTCCTTGAGGCCACCGTAGTGCCTCTCGGGTGCCTGAAGTTACCCACCTTATCTGCGGAGTGGCCAATGGAATGTCAATCCAGATTGAATCTTTAGGTTCCTTATCAAATCTTCAGTAATCGTTTGCGGTTCTGGAATCGCTTCCAGTTCTACCATACTCCCACTACTGTTTTCTGAAAAATAACCATTTCCCTTTAAAATGTGGCGAGTTAAGAACAATATCACTATTGATCTTCCAGATGGTAGAAAGTCAACCCTCGTCATAGCCTGGGTCAACCCACAAACAGCCATTACAGAAACGTGCCTTGAGTTGTCCAGTGTCTGGTTTTAATCATAAACCGGACAACTCCCCGTACCTTAACATCGTTAAGATATGAACTGTTCTATATCCAATATAGAAACAGAGGCACTGATTTAATTGAACCAGATTCAAATCATGCAGCTGTCCCCAGCGCATGTCAACTAAATGGAAGGAGGCCGATCAGCGTTACTCAACTTTGGAATGCTTCCAATTATGAGTAACCTGAAAGAGAAGCAATTTCTCTTTATCATTACTATCAACTGAATACCATACACAAGTATCTACATCTTCGATCACTTTGAAGAATCCCGATACTTGCTACACCTGGTTCTCTACTCTATTCAAATACCTATAACTCCTCAAAACTTAGACCCTGTGTTTCTACGAAACACATGTCTAAGAACTAGAGAAGTTAAAAGTAAACAGAATATAGTATGAAGACCAACCCCTCTGTCCTAATGGACACTGGACAACATACAATACTCTGTATAAGTCCGCTGAGTCTAATAACTCTTTCACTGTGTGTCGTAGGTTAAAAAAAACTGTACTTATGGTTAAGAAGAGTTACACCGCTGTTTAATGCTCCTTACCTAATCATCCACTGATATAGGTAAATGTCATCGACATAATATCAAAAGGTATATCTCACTCTATGAAAATAGACGTACAGATATATCAATTTGAAATTGGTGCACAATAGCGGATATTCAAAACCAAATATTTGCCGACCGGCAAACAGCCCAGGTGATTTCCTCAAATATCACCGATTACAACGAATCCTGATATAATGAGGATGATCACCCAATTCCCAATAACTTACTCCCACTCACCATCTGTAAAACCATACAGATGTGAGAATCATACCTGGTAAATACATACCCTGGAGCAAGTGTCTAATCGGGAAATCAGTTTTCTTTTAACAGTACACAGTGAAACTGAAACATTGAAATGTTTCGGTGGGGTATCCCGGTATTCATAGTAATGCCTCTTCCATTATCCAGATTCACAACTATAACCGTATAATTCTTTGCCACCTCTCCAAATCCCTTCATATGTCTTTAGTCATTACCTTCTGCACACCCCTTTAGGCCAATTGGTTTTCTTCCTTCCCTACCGTTCGGCACCAGCCTATTGTTTGGAAGAAGACTATCCAATAAGCATAAAGGGTGTACTGTCCTAATCCTAGGAGCACTCGCAACGCGAGAGAAGGTGAAGATAAAAGACACCTGAATGTACTTTATTCCTATTTCTCCTGAACCAGAATCCATCCCCGAACTGGAACAAGTTCCATTCGAGTTCGTATATAACCATACGATGGAGTATCCAAATAAACTGTGGATCTTCGTAGTGATACGGAGTGTCCTGGAGAAATACAAAGGTGATGTGGGAGTGGTAACGAAATATTTGATTTGGTCGTGAATATCTGTTGCAATTTACTTTGCCCTCTTACTAATCCCTTGCTTTGTCTGAACTTAATACCTTCTGCACACCATCGTTAGGCTAATTGGTTTTCTTCATTCCCTACCGGTCGGCACCAGCCTAAGGTTTGGAAGAAGACTATCCAATTTGCGTAATAGGTGTACTATCTCCTAAACCAAGGAGTACTCGCAACCTGAGAGAAGGTAAAAGGAAAAGACAACTGAATAATCCTATCCGTTTTCTCCAGAACCGGAAACCATCCTCGAATAAATTCCTTCGAGTTCGTATCTAACCATACGATGGTTTTGTCCAATGGAAGTGGACGTTCGTAGTAACACGGGGTGTCCTGGAGAAAAGGGTAAAAGTAGGAGTGGCAATGAGGTTTGCAACTCTGACAATCCAAAAGCCAGTGTTTAAGAAGGTTCGGTCAACTTGGTCACTGAGTCAAAGTCTTAGGGTCGGGTCAATGGTCGCTGCCAAAGAGAGAGAGAAAAGAAACACTCAGCGTGCACTCTAACCTAGATCAGAATGGTTACCAATTTATCTAATCTGGAATCCTCCCACTGTATCTCAAATTCTCCTCCAAACCTAAAGAAGAATTAGTCGGGGTCACCCGAGGAGTATACCAACTCATCAGTGGAAATCGGGATCCAACTATCATTGCATGATAACGTGACGGAATCCGCTCACGCTATCACACTCCAGAAGGTATGCACATATCTGGCAAGTTTCAGTTCTTTTGAAACTCCCGATGTGATTTTTACCCCATGCTCTTATGACCTTGACTTTGGCCAACATATCATAAGTCACATGTCAAGTTCAACCCGTCATTCTCCAGGTTAATTTGAGTCCACCCGTACATACCCTTGACTTTGGCCAAAATGGCAGTACGGCTGTCCCAAACCAACGCATCTATCTATGCTGCATATGAATAACCAACAGCTACCAAACACTGTGCCTTGACTTTGGCCAACATACACAGCTTGAATACTATTGACTACCCATATGAAACGACGGAGGGCTACGAATGGTTTCTCGCGAAAACCTTTAACGTAATGAACTTGATATCGTTGAAGGAACGGATAGCTTTTTAGAAAATATAGTGACGAAAACTTTTACTAAAGAGGTCACTCCCGGTGAAGGGATCTCGGCTCTTTCCCCGTAGAATGAGGTGCAGGATATTCCAACTGAATACCACGATGCAAAGCAAAAGTAATCGGCTATAATGAAGTCATTGCCCTGACGCAAACTTTTGTCCAAGGGGTCACTCCCGGTGAAGGGATCTCGGCCCTTGCCTCGTCGACTGAGGAGCAGGATATTCTAATGAATACCACAATGCAAAACAAAAGTAAACGTCCTTGCAATAACAGCTTTTGAAAAAGTGTTCCAACAACATCAGAAAAGGTTTGTTTTTAACTTGCATTGATCCGAATCAATGCAGTCCCATCAATTGATAACACCAAAAAGAACGAAAATATACTGATGTACGTATATGCCATCCGCATTCGCCACTGGGTCCCGTCATTACCCGTTAGGTTAGCTAACTAACGACAGAGCGGGGACTGGACTAGCGCGGATGTAAAACATATACAACATCTACTAATATATATACCAATATATTATATTCGCTCAAGGCGTGAATGAAATGCAACATCACAGATAATGAACAGCATCACAGAAACAATACAGATATCTGGGATCCCCGGGTTTCACAGAGCCGCTGAAACCCGACGTTCCCCTGGTCGTGTGGATAGCCTGTGCAATGAAATCCTAGACCCCTACGGGCGCGGCAAGTCACCCGCCAAAACCTGAAGCGAGGCAGCCCCCTTCAGCGCCGTGAATGGACCACCCAGCACTTCACGGAATCCGGCAACTTGGGCACCCCTCCTGGGTCAACCTGTACCCCCTACGAGTGCGGCGAATAGCCCGCCAATCCTAGAGCGAAGCCCCCACCGTCTCAATGCCATGAGATGCGGGCTTGTTGCCCTCCAGAACCCGGCTATCCGTGCACCCCTCCGCGGGGCAATCCTAGTACAGAAAGTAAAATATACATACACCGGGTACATCGACCGCAACCAGGTCGTGCCCCAAAAGAATAATACAAACTGGCAGTGACGGCAGTCCACATGTCGGACGCTCGCCCCGCAAAATCAAATGTACATAATACAACAGCAACTGTACTAACATTGCATCCAGGCTATCCCCCACTACCGATCCGCAACAACACAGCAAATACATAGAACATCAACGTGAAAATCACGTTCGCAAATCCGTCTAACCGGGCTATAGCAGTTAGACTGGATTTACCGATCGAGTGACATTCACGGTCGCAGATATAATGTAAATACTGTGAAAAATGTGTTTAAAAAATTTCCGATTGATCAAACAATTAACAAGTGGGCCCCAAAGAAAACTGTAGCACTCACAGAAATAATTGGCCCAACTTTAATATTCCAGAAAGCCAATTTTCAACTCAGGAACATTCTGCAAACTTTTGGGAGTATGAACAGTGAAACTTGCCGCGGAAGCGCGGCCAAAGTAGGGTTTTGGCCGCCCTTCCGCGGTGGGATAGTGGGTTCATGGTACCAAATTTTTACAGTATGCTTAGAATTCCCTGCACATCACTCTGAGACAACCTGAAAAATTTTTGGACTCAAAAAAAATTCGACAGAAACTGATGTGCAAAAAATACGGGTTTTTGGACTTTTTGATCGATCGGAAATGCAAACACATTACACAAAGCTAGACTAAGTTAATGGCGAGGCTCTGATACCACTGTAAGTGCACGGCGGCGCCCCGGTCGTCAATCCGATGCCGGAATGCGGAAACGGTGATAAACTTAAATTTTACGGACTTTGCAAACCGGCACCACCGCGCACTAAACTCCGGATCGTAACCATTAACAAGTCTACGCTACTGATAAGAAAGGGAAGAGATGTATACCGACGATCCAAGTCCTCCGGTCTTCATCTCCACTCCGATCTCCTCGCGGGATCTCCGTCCGTCTCCTCCTCGTCGGAAAGGGCACCACGAAGCCGGGTACTTTTACGGGCTCCCGCCTCTATACCGAGGCAACTCGGGCATGAAGCCGGCAACTCGACATGCCCAAGGTTTGCTGTAGGATGTGTAGGGTCTATGTCTCATTGGGGTTTTGGTTGCCTTTTGAAGATGGAGGAATGAAGGTATGAAAAATGGTGCTTTCATTTTTCTTGGCATGAAAAGAGATCAAGAATAAAAACACTCTCAAGGATGAAGCTCTCTCCTTCTCTTTTCTTCTTCTCACTCAACCATGAAAAAACTTATGCATCAAGTGAGAATAATGGTGGAGGAAAATCTATATGAAGCAAGAAGGGAGGTGAGTGTAGGAGATGTAGAAAGGGGTGACCACATCAAGAGACAAAGAAACATACACCATGCTACATACTATTGAACCCATACCCTCACTTTATCACAATCAAATCTCATAAAGCAAAAGCATGGTTGAAAAGAAATGAAAGCTATCATAATCAATCTTTTACAAGAAACCCCCTCCACAAATGTTATTTGCACAATTGCAAATAACCCCCTCCATCGGAAAAGTCCGGCCGGGAAAGAACAAAGGAAAACCGGCCGGAACGGAATGCAAACTGGCAACTCCAGAAAACGGGTCCCGTAATAATTACAGGGAAAACCCCGATACTGTGCATACATACCCGCATCTGTATTCCGTCCAGATACAAATGCAAAGAGACAAAATCTACACTGTACTAAACTAGGACCGGCTTAAACCAAAGCCAGCTAGTATTATCCGTTCGATCCTGATCCGTGCAATACCGCACGTATCTGATCGAACCCTGCCATATACCTATACGGCTACTAGTACAAACCGTCCGATCCTGATCCGTGCAATACCGCACGTATCTGATCGGACCCTGCCATATCTCCATACGGCCTCCACAGCGTTTCGCCCGAAACTTGAGTAACTGAAAGTGTGGTGGACTCTAAAGACTCATCAATACTATGGCTGTGGATTTAACCACTAGCACGTCAGAGGTATAAGCCAATACGTAACGGGCCACCAGCTATTGACCAAAAGGGACGTCGATGAGCGAACTCATCCTGACACCCTACTGAGCCTGTCAGTGACAATATCCGTGCAGTCCGGTCCGTTCGTCCATGAGTATCGCATGGCGGGCCTAGGGGGTTGGTAAAAGTCAGACCCCCAAAAGCGGTACAAGTCGTGTCGGAGTGTAGCCCAGAACACCCTGAGATACTACTGGAATACCTACCAGTAAATCTCCTTGCCTTGGCCAAGGACTTTGTGTAATGGCTCTCCTGGACACAGCACGACCTCACCCCCAATACCGGGAGAGACGAACCCCTGAAGATACGCTCACTGCCTCCATGTGGTTCGGGACTGTACCCAACTAAAACCTGTTTGCACGACTCCTTTGAGCCGTGGTAGGGTAGTAATCAAAGTACAGTGGGAACTCACACGAGACAAATGACGATCCCCAGGTCGATGAACTAACCTGCACACATGTCACCAGGGAACAGCCATCTGACGTCTGGTATATGACCAACTAGCATGTTCCCGGCGAGTCCTGTCCGGTGTACTCATAACCCAATTAGCACCTGTATACATCTTAAGTGATCCAACTGACACCAGTGGCTTGTGAGACCGGCCACCGCCCCTCGTCGGGGTCTCGACTGTATACACTAGTCTACTAATGGAGTATCGATGCCCGGTCTCGAAACTCCCACGACTAGGGACCTTTTAAGGATATGCTTGTAGACCCCCAGCTCCCACTTATATGATCGCCCTCATACTGCTGGTGGTCAAGCAAGAATCCTAGGGGCTCTATCAACGTGTAATAGCGACGTGTCATGTCACCTAAAGCAGTACACGATGATAAAGGTAAACCAGATAGCATACTATCATCTCGAGTAAGACTGTCCTACCGGGATAGGTCCTCCCTCAATCATTACAATCACGTATCTGTGACCTAATAATTGACTCTGAGGGCACTATCTCCAACACTAGGTCACTAAACTATGTTACTGTCAAGTCAATTTTTGCAACAAGTACCTGGTTTAACAGCAGATCATCCGAGACCCTAAAACAACACTAAAAATATGATATTTACCCGAAACGATACGATACGCGATAAAAACAGAAACTTTAAAGCTAAGCTACACAAAAATGACTTAAGCAACAGAAAGGAAACATTACCTAATCAAAAGAACACAAAGATCCAAGCTTTGCATGATCCAAGGCATCCATGAGGCAAAATCCAAGAAAAGCTGTAATTTTGATGATGTTTGAAGTGATTTTGGGATGGATTTGTGTTGTAAAGGATAGTGTTCAGTTTATGAGAGAGGAAGAGAGAAAAAGAAAAGAGATAGAGAAATGAGAGAGGGAATGAGGATAAGAGAGAGGGAGGTGATTGTAGGGTGAGAATGAGAGTGAGTGTATCATAGCATTTAATCCTCATTAATGCCTTCACACACACCTCATCACTTAAACAAATATCTCCCTCTCTCTCACAAAAGATCAAGAGATTAAAGGGTTAAGGATTAAGCAAAAGGTTTAAATCAAGGATTAAAGCAAAGGGATTAGATTTAAGGTTAAGTGTCATGGTTGCTAAGATCAAAATTAGCACAAACAAAACTCACATTTACGTGCACACGTGCGTGTATGTTTATAACAAATAAAAATAAATTATTAATTAAATTTTATAAAATGTGAGGAACCCGAATTGGTCAACTTTTTACAATAGACCCGTATTAACGTCTAAACGGACATTAACCGAAATCTAAGGCGTTACAATTTCGTTTACGATGCTCTATGTGATATGTAGGTACCCCATGGGGACTTCAAGACGACGAGGACGAGCATGGCGTCATCGACTCCAGAAAGCGAGGATCAAGGTGAGTAGATTATATCGACGGGGGAAGTCGGGTGGACGGCGTATAGCACCCCCACAATTCGATGTTTAGTATGCTATATATATTATATATATATATATATATATATTTATATATATATAGCTTTATATGTGACATGGATATTTAAGATATGATTAGGTGTTCAATAGCTTGATTAGGGTTATTAGAAGTGATCTAGTATAGCTTCTTAGTTGCGAACCCTAGAATAGGTTTTTACTCACAGGCACACACATGCTTACTTGGTTATACTTGTGCGTATATGGGGATACGTATATATATATATATATACACACACACACACACATAGGTATGGGACGATGTATATATAAACACGTATACCAACACTTGGATGATGAGGATAGTGGATGATATTTGGAGATGAGTCAATGAGATTGGGTATGGTGCCATGAGATCGGGGACATGATGTGGTTCGTATTTGGGATACGACATAAGATTTTAGCGGGACTTTAGACGTGTGTTTTACACACGCATTTATATTTATAGATGGTATAAGTATTGTACTAGACGTAGATCAGTACCCGGATCATGATATTTGATAAGGAGAATACCAGATAAATAATGTGATAGATGTGACATTTGACCTGTACCGAGATTTGGGAGACCGTACGACGGATTTACCGTACGAGCTATATATTGATGATAGATCCGCACTCTTGACTTGATGATGTCATATTATAGATATCGTATCGTATGGGATACTTTTGAGGTGGATCACCGACTGTTATCTTTATATATATATATATATATATATATATATATATATATATATATGTATCAATTAGATGTTAGGCGGTTTCCTTACCTTTCGATCAGCCTGTTTAGTTTAGTCCGGTAGTTTACTTGTAAATGATAGATTAGACTTGAGTCATACCTATTTCAAAACAAATGAATCGTGAGTATTTTAAAGACAGGCCAAGGGATTCTACGAATATTTCAAAGGACGTACATTTTCTTAAAAACACCGTAGTCCCTATTTTCTAAACACACGATTTGTATTATTTCAAATGGCAAAACTGTAGGACTCATACTTAGACATATGTGGATTCGTTATCATTGTATTTGATATTCAGCTCCCGCATATTCTTGCTGCTCGCATCGCATTGCATGCTTATATTGTGTTTTCATATGTTAATATTGAAATCATGCGGTCAGGACACCAGCATTATTACTGATGATGCGTATGTTCCACATACACTTACTTGTCGGCCCGCACACATCATCATCGGTAATTTCCATATCACGTACAGTTTAGAGAATATTATTTCATTTACATAGCTTATTAGCTAATAGTTTCGACATGATATTAGTGTACTTGCTTCATATGTCAGGTTAGATATTTCACTTATTACTTGCAAATTCATGCATATTATTATTCAATGTTATGCAGTATTATGGAGTTTTATGCCGATATTCACTGTTTATTTACTGTCGATTCTTGGATTTCGGATTTTCATTAGATTTCTTGGATTTGGGAGAAAACAGCTAGAATATATATAAACTTCTCTCTCTCTCTCTCTCTCTCTCTCTCTCTTTTTAAAATTAAAAGTGTTGTTTTCTCATATGAGTCGTCCACCATGATGTTTTCTCGGTTATGAGATGGATTTTAAGACCCGATTCGAGGAGTTGGATGAACCGTCTGCGGGTACATGGTGGACCCGGTAAGGTGCCCCGGGGCAAGATGATTGAGATGTAGACGATGAGCCCGGCAGGGGCAGACTGCCTACCGGTGATTTTACTTGGCGCGTCGGATATCCGGAGGATACCGTTCGTGGTCGTGTGATTGATATTAGGGGCCGATCAGGACTGACGGAGCCCTAGATAGTGATATTTGAGACACTGAGATTTTGCGATATTGAGATATTGAGATTTGTGGATACAGGCCAGTTCGGATAGCCGAAGCCTGAGATATTGAGATATTGGGATTTATGTTTTGTGTCGATGCTAGACACTATTTATGTTGATTTCATTGATGATACCTCATTTTAAATTACAGAAAATCTCACTAAAGCAAGAAAACAGTTTCTTCTTTTACATATATTCTGTTTTTCATTACATTACATTCGTACCTCATACATATGATACATTGCTACCCGAGGCACTGACACGAGCACATGGGATTACACTTGTGTATAGATGTTTACCATTGCCACCATTTCATGCTTCAGACTTATCATTTTGAGGTTTATATATATTGATCGTATTGACCTAGGATTGTGTCATATATACGATTTCTGCTTGTAGATGTTTTCTACTCACGAGTTGGCAACTCACCCCCGTTGTGCTATAGATTCTTGCAGGTTTTGCCGTACAGGTTTCGTTACTGCTTTGCTGGCACACTACTCTCTTTTTGGGTGATTGCTTTGGTATGTGGGTTCACTTGTATCGTTACCGCCATTGTACTTTATTACTTTCGGTTGTATCTAGTAAAACTCCATCAAGTAGACATGTATATTTTATTGACTTAGCAGACCAGTGATGTTTATTCTTTCGACCTAGAGTCGCGCGTTGTATTATGATGGATTTCATGTTGTTTTAGAGTTTTCCTTTCAGTTTTGATCCTCGCCCTTCGGCGTTGTATATTATATTGCTTGCGTGGTTGTGGCCATCGATTGACGAAGAGCTAGCTCCCTTTTGGGGATGCATTTTATCATTGATGCATATATTTATCATGTTGTACCCCGTTCGGGGCCAGTATTTACAAATGAAAGTTTGCCAAAATTTTCAGAAAAGACTTATGATTTTAAAAATGCATATTTCGGCTTATGTTGCTAAACTACCGGATTTAAATTGGTTTTTCCTTCACTCTAGAGCTTTACTTTGTTTTGATTTCTGGGTTTCGGCTTACTTAGATTATGTACGCCTCAAGAAGTTTCATAATTTAAGTGCCGGTCATGTTCCGTACTTTTCGGGTCGTGACAGATGCTCATTGGGTTATGAGTTACACTGGACGGACTCGATGTGAACTGCTGGTTGGTATTATACATATTGTCAGTTAGCAGTTCCCGGGTGACAAAAGTACAGGTTAGTCCGTTGAGTTGACATCAGTATTCATCTCGAGTGTGTTCCCACAGTACATAGATCATTACCCTACTACGGATCAAATGAGTCATGCAAACAGGTAGTGGTTGGGTGCAGTCCCGAATCACTTGGAGGCAGTAGCGGTTAGATGGGATTCGTCTCTCCCGGTATTGGGAGTTGATATCGCGCTGTGTTCGTGTAACAACCCTAAATTTTTTGTAGAAATTTTTTTCATAGTACAGAGATGAATACCTAAGTATGAGCACAAGTTATAAATTTAAATTGCTTTTGAACAGCCAGAAAGCACTTGTTGCTCATTGGTAAAGTCTTGCACTGCTTTGACATAGCCCCTATGTTCGAATCCCCCCAGCGACATATATTTTTTATTGACTTTTCTTTTAAACTTTTAGAAGCTCAAAAGTTTACACGTGCAAAACACGTAAAATGAAAAGTCACAAAGTAAACAAACATGTGAGAAATGTTAAACCAAGCGACATGGACACGTGGCAGAGATCCGAGCCCAATCCACCGGATTTGGACCGACTAGATGTCAAGGGGGGCCGGCACCGCCTGTTTTGACCGTAGGTAATGCTCTGGATTTTTAAACCTAGCACCCCTTGGCCTACGTCATTACCCCCATGTTTAATTTCTCTGGAATTATCCAGAGAGTGATAATTCCTCTCTTAAATCCATTTTAATGCACATTTTAATTCCATTCTTCATTACCTAAACCCCAATTCTATACCATAAATACCCCCTACACCATAGTCATCTCCATTCTAAAAATTATCACAAAAACTCTCTAAAGTTTCCAAGTCTAAAGTTGTACAAGTGGAGTTGGCGAAGGTAGAAGTTCCGGCGACGTTTCGGTAAGAGTCCAGCGACGAAAATCTCCCTCTACCATTCCTCTCTAATTCTAACCTGTAAGTGCCTTCTTCCCTTCTCAATCTCTAATCTAAAACTTTCACTTTTCAAAACTCGTCGGAAGCGGAATTATTCCGACTTTCGAGTCTCTTTTCTTTAAAAACTCAAATTTTTCTCAGATAACAAACTACCATCTTTTCTTATATTATTTAACAAACATAAAACAATATTCACAACAAGTTTCAATTCAAAATAATATGTATTGCAACTTCTATTTCATTTTTAACGATAAAATATCATTATGTTTACATACGGCATTGCTTATTCATTTTAGCCATATTACCTTTAGAAAACTCATAATGTAATTTCCTACCTGATCACAACACACATGTACCTGATCACAACGCACATTTTTGACATATCATGATGAATTTTGGAACATTAGTTTGTAGGAAAATATGAGTTTACAATAAAATACCCTAAACATTCAAAAACCGTTTTCTTTAAAAGTGTATTATTTAATTCCTTGCAAATGCACCTCTACAACCCATTTTTGGGAACCCCGATCAAGATGGTGCGGGTTATCGCACATCCTCAGGCCTAGCAGAGCGAGATGCAGACCTTCTCACGGAGCATCCAATCTCGATGGAATTTTTAATGCAATTTTAAGAAAAATGTGATTTCTATTTAATAAATAAGTTCTATTTTTTATAAATATATATATCTATAAATAATATCAAAATATCTACTTTAAGTATACAATATATATATATTCCATGTTTTCTAAATCAAAGGAATCACCAATTTCATGAAACTACCATTACAACTCAATACAATTCCAATATTACACTAAAATACCACATACATTGAAATCCAGGTTATATCCACTCGAATATTTCACTTTATAAAAATTACAATTATGAAAATCTTAAAGAAGATAATTAAATACTTGAGGTGTATTCTGAAAATATATCAAAACTATTTTTCATAAAACCCCCTCAAGTTATATTAACTTATAATAAGGACCCTGGTAAACATAGCTTTAAACGGGACCAGTTCTCTTGAGCCTCAGGGTGCTGGAGAATAGGGGTGCTTGTTGATTGTACGAGATGATTTTATGCACTTTCGCTTTCAAAAGATTAATCAAAGAATATTTACCGCAATCAAGAACGGTGTCGCTTGGTTGCTAGCCGGTTGAGTACGGGTCGGTCCACAGGGATTTTGTGTATTTTTCTATTTGTTCAAATGAGTTAATTCCAATTGTAGTAGGATTGATTATCACTAAAAACTAAAATGAGTTTGATTAGGATTAGAACCTTGTCAGTGTTAGGTTTTGGTTAAGTTTGGAAATTCAATATTTCTCACCGCTTTCTATGACCTAATTAAGATCTTTTAGGTGTTAAGATAATAATTAACAAAGTGGATTAGTGCCATCGGGAAGAAACTAGGTTTCTTCCTCTAGGTCCTTGTCCGTCCTTTCTTAAATCTTACCCTAACCTCCATAGAAATCATACACAACCGGTCTTTAACTATGGTATCCCCGCTACCTCGTTGGATAGGGTGCCATATTGAGCGGTGTGTGTATGTATGCATAGAGTCTTATTTAAAATGTATGACGGAAAAGAAAGGGGTGAGAGATTTTCATCTCTCAAACCTTTTCTATTCCTATCCCTAACAAGTGAGGAACTACTCACTCATTAGGGAATTGATAAAAAGAGACATTTTTATGATTTTAATTCAATAACCTAATTAACTAAAGTCCGGCAGATAAATAAAATTGCTATCTAATTAACTAGGGCAGAGAAATAAAATTTATACTAGGGCAGAAAAGAATTTAAACTAAGGCATATAAAAGAAAAACTTACTTTTTATTTGATGCACTCTTCAAACATTACAAGAATTAAAATTCTGAATTTGATAAATAAAAAGATGCATAGGAAGAGGCATGCTCTAAAAAGAGCTGTAGGGTTCCTATTTATAGATTATAGAAACTCTAGGGTTACATCTGATCCCTATCTACATTTACAAAACTACCCTGAGAAGCCTAGTCAACGCACCGCCGCCGCCGACAAATTTACACCGACACGTGTAGTGTATTGCCATGGATCCGCGACCATATGCCTAATTTGGCCGCGGATCCACGGCCATCTTGGAGGTTTCTGGGCTCTGTTTATCTTGTAATTTTCATGTTTCTTTTTACTTGATTTTTCTTCCCTTGGTTCTTCAGAATGTCTTCTAGTTTCTTCAAGATTTCTTCAGTGCATAATGCCGTGGACATTTACCGTTTGCTTCGTGTTGAAGTCTTGAATCATTGCGCTGCCTTTGTTCTTTGTGACATTGTTCATTGATTTTCGTTTGTTCTTCAAACTGTAGGCATGATAAAGATTCTCTATTTGTTGGTCGAAGTCTCACTTTTGTAGCGTCTTTTCATCATTTTCACTGTTTTGTTCCGAGAACCTGTAACTTGCAACTATATAGCAGACATGGATCAAAAGCACCTGTTTATTTGTAAAATGAATAAGAATGGGGAATATAATAATGCAAAATTATGAAATGAACAAATACCCCCAAACATATCATTTGCTCGTCCTCGAGCAAAACTAGTTTATTCTCGAAAAAGACCTAACCTCACTTTCGCAAGGAAACGCGATTGCATTGAGCTCGTGCAACAAGCTGTTAAACCTCTAGGTGTCCATAGTAGGAGGAGTGTTGTCTCCTGAGGGTTTTCAGCGGATACTACCCACAAAATCCTATCAATTCGGCCTATTGACTTTTATTCTCCAATTTGGTTTTCTAACAAGAAATTCTATTATCTTCAACTCAGAAATTATCAACCCATATTTTTCATGCTTCCTTATCATTTAACTTAAGATTGTATATGTTCTGTAAATTTACTTAGCTTTTAGCATCCTTTTAGTTTTCCTTCTAAGGTTCCATCTCAACTTAGGAATTTTTATCATCTCTACTAAAAATGTAAGCACTATTTTTCATTCCTATCTCTCATCTAAACCCTAATCATATACCCCTACGTATGTGTATGTATCACCCCTATGCTTGGAAATTCAATTCAAGCTCTTATACTCTTGTCCATTGTCCGCAGTACTTTTAGTTGGTGAATTTTTATATGAAATTGCTCACACATCCTTCATGCGACCGTTAATGCTTCTTGAGGTACTAACGACCGATTACAAAATTTGTTTGCGCATTAAGACGTAATTCCTCGTCTTGTAATACCTAAGATTTTAGCAGTGACTCCCAAACCAGTTGGTCTAAGGCACTGGGTGATAAAGCACCCTCGCTATATATTTTTTTTTATTTTACGCAGCCTTAAGTAATTACAAAACCGGGGTTCATTTTTTTTATCTCTTTATTCACTTGTATTTTTATTTTACTTTCCTTCATACTAAGGACTTTAGACAAGAGCATTTCAAGGTCTCCTCTAGTATTCCAAGTTTCAAGGTTCGTGTTTGTGCAAGTTGTAGGGAATATATTTTCAGAATTTAGACTTAAGCTTAGGGATTATTTTTCAGACTTACACTTTAATAAAAATATCAGTACTGTTCCTTTATTTTGACTTAGCCCAAGAAGTGAACTCAAAATTTGCTTATTTCTAAGTAAACTACAAAGACATATATTTTCTACCATTAAATTTTAAGAAAGGTTATTTTTAGGGGTTTTAATTTACTAAGTTTTGGATCTAGTTTTTCCTAGCTAGTTAACCGTCTTGTCAAACTCAAGTAAATTATGGCCAAAATTGAATGTTTCAATTTTTATAATTTTTCAAAATTTTCAATTTTTCATGGGTTTTAAAATAAGTATGCAAATGCAAAAATATACATATGAATGCGAAGGAAGAAAGCTTACCGAGCACACCCCTAAACTTAAACTTGACAGTGTACTCACTGTCAGGCAACACCAAGAGGATCAAAATTGCCAGTATTCCCCTGTTTATTTTTTTTTTAATTTATTTTTATTTTAACAGAAAAACAAAACAAAATATATACAGAAAAAGGTCCCCCCAAAGTTAAGTGAAGCAGTGTTTCCACTGTTTGAAAGTTAAAGTTCAGAGTTATGGGGGAGAAAAACACAGTATCAAGTTATACAAGGCCTTACACAGGTCAAAGGTTAATACCAACCATTCAAAAATTTTATCGTTATAATGGTGTGGTTGGTGAAAGAATTGAGTGTAGAGAAAAGAAATGAGAAACACACGAGACAGTATTGGAAGAAAAGTGGAATTTGGTCTCGGTATATTAGGAGAAGAATGGCGGAAGAGAGAAAGAAGTGTAGTACGAACTTGAGGGTGTAAATTGAGTGAATAAATTTGCACAAATTGTGATGACCTATGTGTTAAAAGTGATTGTGCAAATCTATCAACCCGTCGAGAAATGGGGTTAAATCCCTTAAGATTCGCGAGAAAACATGGGTACGTTGAACTTGTTAAACCAGACATTGAAAATGGAAACATGACGGATTTTTGCGCGGTTGAAACGATAGAAAGGACGAAGGGGAATGATTTAGGAAGGGTCACAGCTAAAGGTTCAGGAGGGTGAATTGCAAAATCCGACTCATTAAACAAAACTGTTTCATCCTCAATACTCTCCTCAATATCATCCTCATAATTCTCCTCAAAAGTTATCTCATCCATGTAATTATCATCAAAATCATGACGCATATGATGTTCGGGAGAAATATTTAATGACTCAATATGATGAATTGGAGAGAAAAATTCAGTCAAATCTAAGGGTTCATCATCCAAGTTATTCCCTGCATCAATATCCTCAATCAAGTGAAAATCAATTTTTTCGGACACCTCATCAAAAGCATGGATATTTATCAATTCAGGTTCTAGATTATAGGTGTAGAAGTCAAAAAGATTGGTGATGGTTTCACTCGAAAGGGACTCTTCACAATCTGGCAAATCAAGAACTACAAAGTCGCACAACTCATTAAACGTTTTATTTTCAACCGGTGAATCATTTGGGACACTTGATAAACATTCAAAACCGGAGTTGTGGGATTCAATTAGTGATGGGTAGGTTTGATTTGGAAGGGTGCACAGCTCACTCTCTCCACTCAAATTCTCAATCTGACTAACCGCTTCATCATACATTGGATTTTTGGAGCTAGTTGGAAACTAGCTACTGGGTCACTAGGTTGCATAAGGGCGGTAATGGACGCATCCAAATTCCTCATCTGTTGGTTTTTCGCTACAATATAAGCTTCCAACGACTGTTCCAGACTAGACATGGGTTGTGAAGGGGTTTCAGTTTAAGATTCAAAGTTGTTTGGATACGTGAAACTCCCAAATGGTTGTGTAGAAGCAATATCTAGGGAAGGTGCGATAGTCGGGTAGGACTGGTAGGAATTGAATGGTTGGACAGGAGTAGGATCAACATTTGGATAAACAGGTGAATGGACTTGTTGATCCCAAGAACTGGAAGTGTTGAAAAGAATGAAAGATCGGTTACAAGATTGTTCAATATGTTCAGCAATAGACATGGGTTTCGGAGTTACAACAGAACTCGAAAAAGGAGTATCAACGTAAGAAGGTGGTGAAGGTTGAAATGGTTGATACAAAGTGGATTGCGGAGTCGAACTGTTTCTCCTAGACGCTTCTATTCGATCTTTCAAAGAAATTTTGGGCATGGTAGGGTCGTCCGTAATTCGACCAAAACAATTCGTGTTGGAAGTAATGTTTGGATGAGGGTACCAAAGTTCGGCAAGAGTTTTGCAAGGTGGGGTACCCATGATGTAAGAAAGGAGAAGAAAAAGAATGTGGGTGTAGAGGATTTCTTAGCGAGAAATGGCAAGTTTTTGTAAAAATTTTCTGTTTTGTGTTTTTTTATATAAGAAGCTTTTTGCAAAAAGATTTTTAATAAGAAGCTTAGACACACGTTCAAGCAATCACAATATGCACAATCAAGCCTAGATCTAGGGTCTCCTAGGTTAACTAGACTGCTCCTAAGTGTTTCAAAGGGCAAATTGTAAGGTCCTCAAATCGTCTCTTCACCGCCAATTGTGGCCAGGTAAGCACAAGTAAAGAAAGGAGGGATCCGCTCACGAATCACCGTGAGACGGGTCTTTTAAAATTAACATTCCTTACTTGGCTAGCCTAGGCACCACAAAGTCTGCTTTAGATAAACGATCGATGCCTACAACTATTCCTTTGTCCTATTGAGCGCGACAGTCCTTATAGGCTGAGTCTAATCTTTTTTAATTAACTCAATGGTTATGCAATATGCTTTTTGTGAATTTTTTTTTGGGGTCCTATGAAGGGTAATGAAACCCCCACCCAATCTGGATTGGTGTTAAAGCCCCTTAAAGTCAATTTTAAAGAATGCAAAGAAGTAGACACATTCAAGCCACTTGCAAAAATTTTTTTTACTATTGCGGCGCAAAGAATCCTGCACAAGATCAACTTATTGGAGAAGGGAGAGAAGTTTTTGCGCAAAGAACCCTGCAGGAAAATTTTTCAGAGGATACCAGGGGGTTCAGAAAAAGAAAAGATGCTTACAGAGAAAAATTGGACAGATGACGTCACTTGACCGCGGCATAAGCGCGGTCAAAAGCGTAGTTTCGCGGCGGTTCCGCGGTTTAACATTCAGTTCAGATCTCCAATCTTTTTCTGTTTCTCTGTCGTGCTTCTCCTCTGTAGGTTTAGATCTGCTGTTTGCTGTTTTGCTCACTGGATTTTTCCAGATCTGAATCTTGTTCGTCGATCCTGCACAATTCAAATGAAACACCCTTCAAAATATAACAAGATGATAAATTTTTATATTTTTAATTTTTTTTCAGTCTTAATGATTTTTAATTTTTATATTAACCCGAAATTACAAAAAAAAATATCCCCGGCAACGGCGCCATTTTATTGTTAGGTGATTTTATATGCGCTTTCGCTTTTAAAACATGTATCAAAGAATATTAACCGCAATCAAGAACGGCGTCGCTAGGTAGCTAGCCGGTTGAGTACGGGTCGGTCTACAGGGATTTTGTGTATTTTCTATTTGCTCTAACGAGTTAATTCCATATGGTGTTGCTTTGATTATCACTAAAAAATGAAATGAGTTTGATTAGGATTAAAACCTTGCTAGGGTTAGGTTTAGGTTAAGTTTGGAAATTCGATATTTCTTACCGCTTTCTATGCCCTAATTAAGATTTTTTTGGTGTTAAGGTAATAATTAACAAAGTGGATTAGTACCATCGAGAAGAAACTAGGTTTCTTCCTCTAGGTCCTTGTCCGTCTTTTCTTAACTCTTACCCTAACCTATATGGAAAATATACACAACCGGTCTTTAACTATGGTATCACTGCTACCTCGTGGGATAGGGTGCCATAGTGAGCGGTGTGTGAATGTATGCATAGAGTCCTATTTAAAATGTATGACGGGCAAGAAAGGGGTGACAGATTTTTATCTCTCAAACCATTCCTATTCCTAACCCTAACAAGTGAGGAACTACTCACTCATTAGAGAATTGATAAAAAGGGACATTTTTATGATTTTAATTCAATAACCTAATTAACTAAATTACGGCAGATATATAAAATTGCTATCTAATTAACTAGGGCAAAGAAATAAAATTTATACTAGAGCAAAAAAGAATTTAAACTAAGGCATATAAAAGAAAAAATTACTTCTTATTTGATGCACTCTTCAAACATTACAAGAATTAAAATTCTGAATTTGATAAATAAAACGAGGCATAGGAAGAGGCATGCTCCAAAAAGAGCCGTAGGGTTCCTATTTATAGATTATAGAAACCCTTGGGTTACATCTGATCCCTATCTATATTTACAAAACAACCCTGAGAAGCCTAGTCAACGCACCGCCACCACCGACAAATTTGCACCGACACGTATACTGTATGGCCGCGGATCCGCGGCCATATGCCTTGTTTGGCCGCGAATCCGCGGCCATCTTGGAGGCTCTGGGCTCTATTTCTCTTGTAATTTTCTTGTTGCTTTTTACTTGATTTTTCTTCCCTTGGTTCAGAATGTCTTCTAGTTTCTTCCTGATTTCCTCTGTGCATAATGTCGTGGACTTTTACCTTTCGCTTCATGTTGAAGTCTTGAATCTTTGCGCTGCCTTTGTTCTTTGTGAAATTGTTCATTGATCTTCGTTTGTTCTTCAAACTGTAGGCATGATAAAGATTCTCTATTTGTTGTTCGAAGTCTCACTTTTGTAGCGTCTTTTCATCATTTTCACTGTTTTGTTCCGAGAACCTGTAACCTGCAACTATGTAGCAGATATGTATCAAAAGCACCTGTTTATTTGTATAATGAATAAGAATGGGGTATATAATAATGCAAAATTATGATATGAACACTTGCCTATCTAAGGTATACAACATAAAAACGGTGTTATCATTACGGTAATTGTCTTGTAAAATGACACAAATCCTATTGTCCATATGCTGCTGTTGCCGATAACATCAAAACTAATTCAGTACTTCAATTTGTTTTAATGTGTTCGACACAGACAGAGTCTCAATCTAATATGAAATCAATCTGACTTGAATTCAATTCACTTATAAGTACAATACAACATGAATCCATTTATACCAGAATTCAATTTATATCAACATGATTCGACTGAACCGAACCATGGATATACTCTGATTACATGCCTATCCATTTATATCCATTCCGTTTACATGATATCATAGTTTCGGCAAGTCATCCATCTATAAAACAAAACAATACAAACAATGCAAGAGACGTTACGGGGTGTTTAAGGGGTAGACTAGTACAAAACATGTAAAAGGTAGCACAAGGTGCTCACTAAAAGACGTAACTATACATCCATACCGTTGTTTTGTAGTTTTATCGACAGAGCATTGTACTACGGGTTACTAAAGTCCACGGTGTAAGTTGGACACCTCTCGTGTACACTGGCATTTTCTGTACCAAGCTACAAACAACTGCTTTAACATAACAATCATGAATCATAACAGTTATATTCTGCCAAGTGTCTATTATATTTCCTTCTTTCTTTAGGACTTACCGAGCGATTGTTCACTGACGACATTCCTATTTCTCTTCTTTCTTCAGAATGTTGTCAGGAGGACCCGATTCTGAAGGGATCGAGACCAGCCAGAAGCACTTAGAGCAGACTACTGAGCAGCACGGCCATTAGACTTTACTTGTACTTACTTTTTTATTCAGTTCATGCCATTGTTTAGGCATTGCTTTCCATTCCTGTATTTACATTTTTAGTTGTACTTGTAAAGAAATGTTTAATAAATAAAAGTTGCTGTTCATTTACACTTCATGTCTTCTTATGTATATTTACATTATATTGCTTAGATACGCTTAGCGTGTTTACTTTTGAGTAATGAAAGTCTACCCTAGCACCACCATGAGGTTCCAGTTGCATCAAGCATGCCAAATTTAAAATTTTAAGGTGCTAACTTAGACTCACCATGATCTTAACTAGAATATTAGGGTTTACTAATGATGATATCAAAGATAAAGAGAAGGAAAGATGGCTACAACCTTTGATGACCGTGTCCTTCTCTTCTAAAGCTCCGGGATGTTGTCCACGCGACTCCACTAGGCTCCTCTTTGAGTTTGAAAGAGCCTCCTCCGTGATCTTCGCGCCGAAGACGATACACCCGAAGTCACTCTAGCTCAACCTACCTCTTCACTAAACTATCTACAGTGAAAGAAACACACTACACTTGATTGCCAATCAAGTGTAGGTTGGCGAAGTCAGGCTTTTGTTTGCTCACTAGTTTGTTCAAAACTCCATGGTTCACATCACATGTGAGGGGTTGAAGTTTTGAGGCATGAGGAAGAAGAAGATGGAAGCCAGAGAAAGTGTGAGAACTCAAGAGAGCAAGGTTGAAAATTGATCAAGTGAAGAAATGGCTATCACATAAGCTCACTTATTCAAGCATGGAATTGTTTGCAATAATAAATTGCAACCATACTTGAATAGTGAGTCAAGGCAAATAAAAAATGATAAAGCCCATACTTCACACCATGCTCAAAAAGTCTCCCCATTTCCCCCCTTTTATTCTATTTTCCTAAAATAGAAAATACATGCCACGCTTGAGATATATATATATATATATATATATATATATATATATATATATATCATATATTTATTAATATATGTAAGAAAATATTTACTGAGCTAATAATATTAGTTAAGATATAATTATATCAAATATAATATATATCACATTATTAAATCAACACTTGATTTAATAATCCTGTTATATCACATATAACCGACTAATATCATTTATATGTATATCACATTATTAAATCAACACTTGATTCAATAATCCGGTTGTATCTCATATAACCTGACCGATAACAGATAACTGCCAGATTACATTACGGTATCATATACACGTATTTAATCAAGCCCCCGCACAAATCATATATGTGCCGTACTTCGTTTCGCTTGAACCAGGAAACTACTATGTGGGACTCTTGTTCATCACTGAAAACTGAATTTTAATACCATTCATTCATTTTAAATTTTGTGTATATCGGTACTATTAACCAGTGTCTGCTCAGAAAATACAGATTACAGGTATTCATGATAAAATACCGAAACACACTAGAAATAACGAATATAACGATTGGGGGCCGACACTGCAAACAGAACAGAAAACCGATCAATGTCCAAAGAGTTCTTTTGCAAATCAATATGTGCACACAATTTTGGTCCAACACATTGCAAGTGTGCACATGCTCATTGGCACGTGGACCATGGTGGGGGCTGCCATGACATAACATATTATGCAAGTGGGCATGTATGTTAAATGCTAAATGTTTTGATGTGATATGGAGCATCATGTTTCCCTCGAAAATACCTGAGTAGTAACCATGAGTTTATATAGAAATCAAGCAGCACCAGGATGATGTTGGAGAACACTCGAGTTCACCATGCAAACACGAGCCACTTTGCTCGGACCAAGGCCGACGAAACCCCAAGAAAAACCGGCATGGCTGGGTCTCCTAGCTCCAAATCTCCCCATTTTTCCTCTGATCATTTCTTAGGGTCACATCAGTCCATCTATATTTTTGTTTATTCTGGAGTTACCAGAACAGATATTGAGCAAGGGATGTGTAATATATACCTTTTTTTATTTTCTTTTGTTTTTGGTTTAGGCTTGAGAGTTGTGTGGGATTTAACTTGGTTTCTTCTTCTTCTTCCCTCATGATGCTTTCTTTTGAAACCTTCATTATGGAGGTTGAACAAGTTACCAATATCTTGTACCTCAACTTCATCAAGTGTTAAATAATATTGTTATTTCTTTACTTGCTTCTTTTGTTTCTTGCTTTCTTTTGCTATTGTTATGTATAACTAATCTTTCTTTTGCTGTGATTATGGTGAGGATGTGAGATGAATGGATTTGCCTTCCTCTTTTTCTTGTTAATGTTTAATGTGTTATAATGGGTCTCTAAACTTAGTATTGTAACTTGGATTGGTTTGATATGGTATGTTGATTCCGTGGTTAGTTTATAACCTCATCACATACCATATTCTCTCCACAAACCCCATCTTGCAAGCCTAAGCTTAGAAACAATATAGTGTTGAGGTTGCTAGGTTTAGATATGGTATTTTGTGATCAAGTAACTTGACAAATCTCTTCGTTTCATATACCATATATTATCACAAACACTTAAGCAAACTTAACACTAACACTATTTGCTTTAACTCACTAATTTGTGTGTTTGATGTTGCGGTATGCTGGCTAACCCTTGTGCTTTGTGTTGATATCTTAAGCTTGGACATACAAAAAGTAAGTGAACAAAACAGCCTCATTCGTGTTTTGAGTCAAGATCTGAGAACTTGATGATTTGATCATTGCGACCGTGTTTATAAGTCAAGCTTCGCTTCGGGATCGACACAAGGACGGACAACTCATGACTAAGGGAGCATCGAAGGAATCGTCGCGATTCGGCCATCCGAGCCAATGACACGGCCATTTCATTCTTAACTTGTTTTCTTTGTTTTTGTGTTTTATATTTTTGTGACAAACCAAACAATTCATATTCTTTTTTCTTGAACCTTAAACGACAAAACCTAATACACAATTCCCTGCGGATCGACCCGTACTTGCCGGCTCGCTACAACACGCCGTGCACTTGCGGTTTATAAATTTTAAAACGAGACCGAGCTCGCTTGCGCACTATTTCTAAAAACCATATCTTTCAATACACGTTTGTGTGCACGGGTCAAGTCCCAACAAGTTTTTGGCGCCGTTGCCGGGGAGTTGGTAGTTATTTAGAATTTTTATTTCTGGTTCTTATGAACTCACTAATTATTAACTCAATTCTTTTCAAAACTAACATAACACACAAATTCTAACACTTTGTTCTCTGTCTTTACAACCTGCTATCACCATGAACTTAAATTAAAAAAAATCAAAGTATACTAGTAGAATACTAATATAGCCTAGAGATTTCACACAAAATTCTAACACCATTAAAATTCATTTGGCCGGAGACATTAGTGAAAAATCCGGCGCCGGATTTTGGGTTTTTTTTCTTTTTGTGTGATCTCCACTACCTTATTAGTAATCTACTAGTATTTTTTGATTTTTAAGATTTTGAATATGCAGGAATTGGGGCATATATGTCGCTTTTTACACTAAATATCGTATTTTCCGACATCTGCAGATTTTAACGGAATTATGACCAGCGATCGTGCAGAGTAAGTTTCAAATTATAGTGCAAGACGTTAGTTAAGTATAGTGCCAAAGATCCGGTTAGTTTGACCTGCGCAAGCGAACATTCAAATACCCGTAATCACTTCAAATGGTTTTCTAAACCCAAAATCGCATCGGTACGTATTTTCTAACGCCTTCGCTCAAATCCGACGCATTCCAAAACTCTATCTTGTGCAGGATTCTTCGCACAAACTTTCCACCAATTACACAGAGAACTAACCCGTATTTGTTGCAGCGCTTAAGCCTAAATGGAAAATGAATTGCTTTATTGATTGGATTCTTGAATTCTTTTACTGAATTGCGCATTTGCATCTTAATACAGATAATAAGGGCACGAAACCAAACAAGATATGGGTAAAGGATTTCATCACTTTTCTCCATAGCCCACAAATCACACAACTGCATTTTTGCATACCCACAGTAATTTAAAATCAACTAGAAATTTGACTTTAAGGACTTCGCGTTCGTTAGGAGAAGTTAACCTAGTTTAGAATACTGCTTAACGGTATATTGTTCACATGGTGTCTAAGCAAGTGTTCATGAGAAAGGGTTATTTTAATTAAGGATCTTCACGAAAGCGTTGGACAACCTCCCCTTATCTCTCCACTTACCTGGCTTTGTGATCTGTATATCTTGACCCCGTTTCTCGACACAGTTTTACTTCGACAATCAGGTTCTTGACCAGGTCTAGTTGACTTAGCATAACATATACTGCTAGGCGTGTGATATTCTTGGTTTTTTTGTGATTTTTGTGAATTCTTGTTGATATGGGTGATACACAATTCAATTCAATTTTTCACGATTCTTATTCCTTTGTTCATACTCAGTCCCAATTCTATTGTTCAAATTGCCACGATTCTTTCCACATTCATGAAAACTGTCCTTTTCTAGGGGGTGACCAACCGTCCCAGTGTTTTGATAATGGTCACCTACCTAACACTCTTGAACCCATTCCCACTTCAAACCTAGATCAATTGATTGAAAATTTAGAGAAAGAGGTCGACAGGGTAACAACTTTAGCATCACCACCATCACAACCCTCCTTTCCTGAACAACTGAGCCAGCATTAGGGAATGAGAGTGAGTTGGATGCTAGGTTGACCGCTTTAGAGAAGGGTATTGAAGTGATAACTGCGGTCGAGAATCAAGCAGCTGCGACGCTAGCCCTATTTATACAATAGTCTGAGCAATTGTTTTACGCTCAAGCTCAATCTTTGGCTAGAATCGAAGAGCATATAGCTGTAAGGATTCTAGAGAGTGAATAAAGGCAATTAGAACCACATAATGTCAATATCTGTCAACTAGGAAGTCACCCGAGTGAGATAAATGATCAAATGAATTTTGATGATTTCATTGATGATGATGCGAATGAGTTGACTAAGTCTTATCAGGACGCACAGGAAAATCCTCTAAGTCAGTCCACCACTAACCTTCAGGTACCTACTGAACCTCCTATCACTTATGATTTTGAGGTTGATTTAACTGAGATATTACTTGATGAAGAAATTCATGAACCGACTGATTTTTGCATTCCTATTATAGAGGAGGAAGCTTGTGATTTTGACGGGTATGGTTGGAATAAATTATTACAGAAAATCAATGATCATGAACCCACAATTTTTGTATCACTAGATGATATTGTTTCGGAAGAAACATTAGTGTGGGAACGTACTTTTTTAGATGACATGTACCTACCCATTTGTGAATGTGATGAGGAAAAAATAGTATTGGGAGAGTTAGGGGGCTGTAACGATGAGAATTGGATTGTACAGGATTATAGGGAGGAAGGCACCCTTGATAAATATTCTTCCATACAAAGTTTTGAGGAATTATTTGCGGATGAACTTGATATTCTAGGTGAGGTTGAGTCAGGATCAATTTGGGAACATCCCATGAACCTTTTCCTTTTCTAAATTTTTTGCGGATGAATTCCAGTTTTTAAAAGAACTTGACTCCGAAACTCAACACGTACTTCTTGAAAATTCAATTCATTCGGGAAACAATTCTTTTACCTCTTCAAAACTTCAACTTTACCTTCAACGTCTTCCGATCCCTACTTACACACACTCATGCCCTTCACTAACAACTAACACATTCTTTTTCTTTTTCCTTTTCTTTTTTATATACGTATTCTTTTACTAGCCCTTGCATTATATCGATAAAATTTTTGAATGGCTGGTATTAATTTCTGAACAAACACTGTCTTTTAACTTGTTAATACTATAATTAATCTTAATTTTTTTTTTGAAAATAAGATCTCACCCGTTTGGGGGTGAGTGCTTAATTTTTGGGGATAGCACATTGATTAAACTTCTGGTTTGAGTAAATGTGTAAAATGTGGGGTTTCTTTTTGATGTTTTTCTTTTGTAAATCTTCCTCAATTAACAGCACACATCAGACCCGACCTTTATCATTTATTCAAACAACTTCATCTCTCTTCTCTTCTCTCTCAAAAACTTTCGCCCAAACCTTAGATCCGCCCTACCTGATCCGACAGGCGAAACACTCAATAAATCCGGCGCCGTCGATCTTGTCGCCTCCAATCATCGATTTCCTTCATCAGCTCTGTAAGAATTTTTCTCCTTCTTTCTTCTGCGTTGTTTAAATTTTCAGAGAAATTCACCAACCCACAGATCATGGTTCCCTTTGAATTAAAGAAAAATTTTGTCGATGTGTTCACCCACGAGGTGTTTGGGAGTTATTTTCATGATGCTATCCGACAGTTGGGTTGTGAGTTTTTGCTGTATAGGGATGAGGGTTGTGTGCTTGTGGGCAATTGGTAGATGAGTTCTACGACGCTCTACGTGAGGGTGAAAACTCCAGGACCGTATTCGTTTTCACTTTCGGTGTAGAAGGAGGGTATTCTCAGCGGATACGATTTCAAATGTCACCAACATCCCTACCCAACCTGGTTTCGAGAGACCGTTAGAAGTTGCACAGTGTAGGACGATCATGGGTCACGATGCGAGTTACGAGATGCTAGGCTAAATGCCCGGCAGATTTACCGAAATGTCTATTCGTCTTGCCGCCGGGCTTACCGTAATGTCAGGGGGATCATTCTCGTTTCCTCGTTTCCGGCGATTGTGGTACATATTGTTCATTGTTTAATGATGAAGGATTATCATTTTTGCATGGTGAGCATGCTATTTACCACAATCAAGGAGGGTGTCGCGGCGCACAAATTATTACTTCTTATCCTCATCACCCAGATTTGTCACTACTACATGGAAGAGGAAGATTTCGCGTCCTGCATCATTATGTACGGCACTGTCTTGGTTGAGATTGAGAGTATCTCACCTGGTTATACTGACTGCAGTAGTGAGCAGCAGATCTGGTCACCCACTGACCCCAGCGAGCATACGGCACCACAGACTACCTCTGAGATTTACTTAGGAGATGATGTTCCGATTGATCCATACGAGCTACACAGGATAGAGGTCCATGGCATCAAGACTTTGATCCGGCAAAATAAAGAGATAAAAGAACAACTGATCCAGATCTTAGCGAACCAGGATAAAGCAAGCGGGATCAGTAAGAAAAAGGAGAAGGGCAAGGCCAAGCGACGATGAAGACATCGTCATCTTCAGTTTGGGGGTGGATCTGGTAGGATTATCATTGTATCAGCATATAGCTTTGCATTTGTATATTTCCTGCATTTCAGCACTGTATATCTTGTATCTTTTCTTTTTATTTTGCATGTAGTTGCATTTCATATCTGCTTTTGTATTGCATTCTGTTTTGTACTGAAAAACCAAAAAAATGAAATTTTTCCAAAAAACATAAAAACTTGATCGTCATATTAGCTAGCGGGGGAACTTAGATTCGAAGTTTGACGGTTCGGGTGAAAATATAGAAATAACTAAATCCTTTTTGAGAGATTGACGACCCTAAAGATAAGCCTCTTTTGAGTTTAACCGTAGCCAATATACGTCTTTTATAACACTTTACACGTGTTGTATGTTTTTAAGAATTAGATGAAAGTCTGACATGTCTGTAAAACTTTTGAAAATTGATAAACATCTTTAGGATCAAACAGGTTTGTTCTGAATTACGTAATATCAAGATTAATTTATAAAGTGAAGTGAATATGGAGGATATTATTGTGGTTTTATTAGAAGTTTAAAGTCTGAAAAATAACCCATCTGAAACCTTGTTGTTGTAATTACACAACTTATCCACATGTAACGTCTTCGGATTTAAAAGAAAAGATGGTTTTATCTTCATTTTCACTGAGTTCAGAATATTTTAATTAAAATGAGTCTTTTGTTTTGTGACCTTGGTAACTTGGGTAATTAAGTCCGTGGGGTGTCTCCACACCTAATGCCCTAAAACCATCTGGTTTGGGAGTCATTAACCCAAAGCTCGCTATGTTTCCAATCTCCAAATAAAACAAGCTAAGTAGGTATTCTCCCCGAGTTAAAAGTCCTCACGGTTTTTTGTAGGAGAATAATCTCGGGGAAGTTGAGTTTTCTATTAAAATAGTTTTGTCGTGGAGATATGAATGTTTATATTTATAAAGACGTTTTGCATGATAACGAAGGGTGTGTACATCAAACAACAGGTGAAAGGTAGGAGTGAAGAATAAGACTTAGGCACTCTGTTAAAAATAATATAAATTCTGACTTGAAACCTCACCGGAGAACGAAACTTGAGAAAATCTTAAGTCATTTTCAAACTAATGTGGTCCTTTTGAAGTCTATCCTAGTCCGTATTTCTGACATAATGACTCTAATCAAGTTCTTAAAAACTTGTCGACTCTATTTGCACGACCACGATAAGACATGCACTACCTTAATTTAAATAAATTGAGAGGAGTGAAAAATAGGGGCTGACGTTTCTAACTTGGATAATAGAACTTCTAACTTTGATCTCCAACTTAAGATTAGAATCAACAGTTTGTCCACGATGCTAACTTGACTTGATTTTGTGGGTGTAATCCGCTGAAAACCCTCAGGAGACAACACTCCTCCTACTAGGGACACCAAAAGATTTAACGTCTTGTTGCACGTGCTCAGTGCAATCGCGTTCCCTGCGAAAGTGAGGCTAGGATTTTTTGTTTTGCTCGTGACGAGCAAAAGATAAGTTTGGGGGTATTTTTTCATCACTGAAAACTGCATTTTAATACCTCTTATTCATTATCAATTTTGTGTATATTGGTACTATTAACAAGTGTCTGCTCAGTAAATACAGATTAAAGGTTTTCGTGATAAAATACCGGAAACACACTCAAATCACAGATATAACATTTTGGAGCCGACTCTGCAAACAGAACAGAAAACCGATCAATGTCCAAAGAATTCTTTCGCAAATAAATATGTGCACACAATTTTGGTACAACACATTGCAAGTGTGCACATGCTCTTTGGCACATAGACCATGGTGGGGGCTACCATGACACAACATATTGTGCAAATGAGTATGGGTGTTAAAAGCTAAAAGTTTTGATGTGATATGAAGCATCATGTTTCCCTCGAAAATTCCTGAGTAGTAACCATGAGTTTATACAGAAATCAAGCAGCACCACGATGATGTTGGAGACCACTCGAGTTCACCATTGAAATACTAGCCACTTTGCTCGGACCAAGACCGGCGAAACCCCAAGAAAAACCGGCTTGGCTGGGTCCCCTAGCTCCAAATCTCCCTATTTTTTCCTCTGGTCATTTCTTAGGGTCACATTAATCCATCTATATTGTTTGTTTATTCTGGAGTTGAGCCTATAAATACCAGAACAAATTTTGAGCAAGGGATGTGTAATATATACCTTTTATATTTTCTTTTGCTTTTGGTTTAGGCTTGAGAGTTGTGTGTGCTTTAACTTTGTTTCTTCTTCTTCTTCCCTCTTGATGATTTATTTTGAGAGCTTCATTATAGAGATTGAACAAGTTACCAATATCTTGTACCTCAACTTCATCAAGTGTTAAATAATATTTCTATTTCTTTGTTTACTTGCATCTTTTGTTTCTTGCTTTCTTTTGCTTTTGTTATGTGTAACTAATCTTTCTTTAGTTGTGGTTATGGTGAGGATGTGAGATGAATGGCTTTGCCTTCCTCCACTTCTTGTTAATGTTTAATGTTTTATAATGTGACTCTAAACCTAGTATTACAACTTGGATTGGTTTGATATGGTATGTTTATTCCATGGTTACTTTGTAAGCTCATCACATACCATATTCTATCCACAAACCTCATCTTGCAAGCCTAAGGTAAGAAGCAATTTAGTGTTGAGGTAGCTAGGTTTAGATATTGTATTTTGTGATCAAGTGACATGACAAATCTCTTGGTTTCATATACCATATACTATCACAAACACTTAAGCAAACATAACACTAAAACTATTTGCTCTCACTCACTAATTTGTGTTTTTGATGTTGCGGTATGCTAGCTAACCATTATGCTTAGTGTTGATACCTCAAGCTTGGACATACAAACGGTAAGTGAACAAAACGGACTCATTTCGTGTTTTGAGTCGAGATCCGAAAACTTGATGATTTGTGCTTTGCGACCGCATTGACAAGTCATGCTTCGCTTCGGGATCGACACAAAGACGGACAACTCATGAACAAGGGAGCGTCGAAGGAATCGTCGCGATTCGACCATCCGAGCCAAAGCCACGGCCATTTCTTTCTTAACTTGTTTTCTTTGTTCTCGTGTTTTATATTTTTGTGACAATCCAAACAATTCATATTCTTTGCTCTCGAACCTTAAGCGACAAAACCTAATACACAATTCTCTACGGATCGACCCGTACTTGCCGGCTCGCTACAATACGTCGTGCACTTGCGGTTTATAAATTTTAAAAGGAGACCGAGCTCGCATACGCACTATTTCTAAAAACCATATCTTTCAATACGTGTTTGCGCGTGCGGGTCAAGTCCCAACAACTCTAAAGAGTTGTCAGTATGCTGACAGTTGGTGATGATCACATTAGCCACTCGCAAGCCGTCAGCGGTACTAGCTGGACGTAAGAGCCACCCAGGTATTGAGAAAAATGAAGATCAACAAGAAAGCTTGTCCATACTCTCCATGAAGCCTATCAGTAACACTTACCGTACAGTCCGGTCTCTTCGTCTGATAAGTCGTATATCATGTCTAGGGGTAGAATCGTCAGACCCCAGTAACGTGATAAGTCATGCCGATGACTGGCTCATAACGGTTCGAGAAATTACTTATAACTCATACTAGTAAATCTCAACTGCGGCCCAGGCCAGGGACTTCCAGTTATAGCCAATCGAGCATAGCGCAACGTCAACCCTGAATAACTGGAGAGACGAAACCCCTCCTATCGCTCATTGCTTCCATGTGGCTCGGGACTGTACCCAAAATCCACCTGTTTGCACTGTTAATGTATATGCCTTAGAGGCCATTATTGTATAATACCGGTTTGTATATTACTTAATGGAAGCTTGGGATATTCATAGTTGTATTGACAGTCTTGCTCAAAATAGTAGTACGCTACTTAGTTTTTTCTACTTCAATATGTGCATGTGTTTCTTTTAGCATATCGCTTATAGATATTAGTGGAGCCCAGAGGATCTATGCTTGATTACCAGCGTTGTGATGGCAGTCACACTAGTGGGGGCTGGGTAGTCCATAAGCACATCCTTATACAGGTCCCTAGTCGTAGGATTATCGAGACGGGGCATCGATACTCCGGAGTAGACAAGTGTATACGCTTCTCATCCCATCAGGGGAGATGGTCTGTCCCACAGCCATTAGTACATCGTACTGGAGATAGTATGCAGGTGCTCATTAGGTTATGAGTACACTGGACATGACTCGTCAGGAATTGTTGGTTGGTATTATACCTATCATCTGGTAGCAGTTCCCAGGTGACATGAGTACAGCTTAGTCTGTCGACTTGACACTGCTGCTTCGCCTCGAGTGTGTTCCCATTGTACTTTGATTACTACCCTACCATGGCTCAAAGGAGTCGTGCAAATAGGTAGTAGTTGGATGCAATCCCGAAGAACTTGGAGGCAGTGACGGTTAGATAGGATTCGTCTCTCCCAGTATTGGGGGTTGATATCGTGCTGTGTTCGGAGAGCCATTAAACAAAGTCCCTGGCCAGGGAAAGCAAGATTTACTGGTAGGTATTCCAGTAGTTTCTCAGGGCATTATGTGCTACACTCCGACATGACTTATACCGCTATTAGGGGTCTGACGTTTACCATCTCCGTAGGCCCGATATGCGATACTCTTACAAGAACAGACCGGACTGTACAGAGATTGTCACATTCAAGCTCAGTAGGAGTTCGGATGGTTTTCCTCATCGGCCTTCTTATCGACATCTACCTGGGGACCATCATGTGTAGCTAGTACCGCTTGCGGACTGTGGTTAAACCCACTGCAGCGTAGTGTCGAGTCATTACAGTCCCACACAGAGAGTTTCCCTGCACTGGGCAAAAGGTGTGGAGGCCGTATGGTTTTACGGCAGAGCTTCGATCAGTTACATACACTTGTGCGCGTAGGATGTTCGGGAGGATAATACTAGTGGGCTTTGGTTTAAGCTGGATCCTAGTATTATAATGATGGATCAGTTTCGTCTCTTTTAGTATTCATGTTTCTCGGAACACGAATGCGGGTATGTATATACGGATGTGAGGAGCACAGAAGGAGACAGCTCATTAGGGTTTTGACCATTTACTTGATTGAAACAATTATGAGGTGGAGGAAAGTATTTGTTATGTTTGTAAATGATAATTGTGGCATGGCTACTTGTATTGACCATTTGACTTATATTGACTTTTTGACTTGGCCTGACCACTTGACTTGGGTTGACTATTTGACTTAGATATTTTTGTAACCTAGATATTTTGGTGAGATATTTTTGGATGCCATGTGGGTGATCATGTCAAGGGTAGCCATCTCATTTTCATTTGTATTATCATTATCATTTATCAAAAAACTTTCCCTTTCCTCAAGTGAATTCTCATGCCAGCTCTCTTCTTCTTCCTCACTACAAAACTGTAAAAGCTCTCATGTGTTGATAATCCTAGGGTTTAAAGAGACAAATAAATCCATTTTCATACTCTACATCACTTAGGCCATCAAGTTTAGCAAGCTTTTTGCCCAAGTTACCTCGGTTTTGAGGTAGAGCTCGGACTATAGACTTTCGGGTGGATCGTCTTTGACTCGAGGAGGCCGTTGAAGAAATGGAGCCTACATAGATGAGGAGGACAGCGATGAAGACCCGAAGGACAAGTATTGTGAGGTATAACTTCATATCCGAGTAGTTAAACATCAAGTAGTTTGCTAGCTAGAGTTTATGAACGATCCTTGGTTCCAGTCGGTGTTGCGAAGCTCATAAAAATCAATTTTTTGCAAATTACGCCTCCCCGCGAACACGTGGGGTGCGCGACATCTACTTACAGTGGTATCAGAGCCTCTCATAAACCATAGATAGGATGTAGCGATGTTAGAATTCAGCCGTTTTTGTCGCGGAAAAACTGTCGACAAAAACAATTTTCAAAGGTGAGGTTTTGAGTTGTTTGTGCACCCCGCGGTCTCACGGTTTGAACCAAGAAGCCGCGGGGTGAAGCGTGCGCACCACGAGGGGGACCAACGGCCAGGAACACCCCCCCAAGACCATAAATTGGTGGCCTTGGGGGCTGCTGACCTATGAGAACCAGAAACAGGTGCTCTCGAGTCTGTCCTCCTTTGGGGGCCACCTCACGGTGGCCCCTAGGGGTGGGCACCCCCTGAAGCCCCTAATTCAACGTATTGTCATGTATCTTCTCCTCCGCGAAGATTCAAGCGGGTTTCGAGTTTGTTTCGATTCCCGTATTGGCACAAAACTTTCAGATTTGGAACTTTAGCTCACTGGATTTTCGAGTCTTGGAAAATTGTTTATGTTTGCTAATTGCGTGCGGAATTCTATTGTCGTAGTTACTTTACAAGCATTGTGATGATTATATGTGTTTGGAAACGTCGACTAATTGCTATACGTCGATTAGTCTGGGTTGCACATATCTGTGATGTTGTGATGGTTTGTGTATATGAACTTGTTGGATCGTCGTGGATGAATAGCCGGGGATATGAGATCAGGGTTTTCATTCTTTCATTCGATGTATAAATTTGTAAAGTGATGTAATATTATTTTTTGCGGAGCACATCCGGGTTGAGGTTATAGCCACCATTGTATTATTTCTTTTACTTGTTTTGCTCCTAGGATAGACCCAAGGTGGGGTGCACGAACTACCGTGTACTTTGAAGTGCCGAGTGGCCTACTCACTTTGTTGAGGGTGGTTGCTTCACTTCGGGTATTTGGCGGGTGGTTTGCCACACCCATAGGGGTCTATGGTGAAGTTTGGCTTTTCATCATAACTGTGGAATCCGTCTTTCGTTACAGGCTCTAACGAAATACGGAATTCCTAGTATATCCAATATGTTCATCTTCGATCTTGAATGCCTATCATTGCGTCTGACGAATGGATATTATTATATATGTATTATATAATAGACGTTGCTTATGTTTTGCATCCGCGCTAGTCCAGCCGCCGCTGTGTCGTTAGTTAAGTAACCTACCGGGTTATGACGGTGCCTGATTGGCACGCATTTGGCGTGCCGAGAGTTTGAAGTTCTAAAGTTAACCGCAATTAGGATGGTATCGCTTTGCAGCTAGCCGCGATGAGTACGGGTCGATCCATAGGGAGATGGAGCGTTTTACGTTCTTCTTCTGACGAGTTAATGCGCGAGGCGGAAAGTTCGTATCTATCCTACGTGTTATATGCAAAGTATAAAGTTGTTAGGAAAAGATACAATAGTGTAAGCTAAGGAAATCCGCACTAAAACCTTTCAACCGAACTTAACGATTGAAGCTAGAGCAACCAGCAACAACGTGGATTGGGGTATTTAAGCACGGTATTAGAAATCCAGCTTGTTGACCCTTGTCCGTCCGTTCTTGTCTCTTGCTTTCGTCTCCGGCCAAACCAAACGCAACCGGTCGTAGTTAGGAATCACTGATACCTTGGTAAGGTAGGGTGCGTACTTGAACGTTGCGTAACGTTTGGATGAAGTTCAATTGGAAAATACGTGAAAAGGAAATGAGCAAAGAAACCATAACTTACAATATCGTTATCAATTCCTTAACAACACATAAACATATTCACAACCATCACAATAACATACCAAAAAGAGTAAAAGAAAGACAAACAAAGAAAAGAAAAGGCGACAATACAAGAAAGTAAATGACATGGAATTAAATTACAAGAACGTAAAGCAAGTAATAAAGAGCACGTAATTAAAGTGCAAGTAAGGAAAGCATGGAAAGAAAAGTGCAAGAAAGAGATACTAAGAACCTTGGAATAAGTTATAAACCATAGGTTTAATAACCCAAACTTAAACTTGCAAGCTCAATTAAGAGGTTGTAAGATCAAGAGAGGGCAAAAAACTCAAGGCAAATGAAGGAACAAAGGAGAGCTTTATTAAACTTCAAGAATGATACAACCCTTGAGATCAATAACCAAAGCTTAAACTTGCAAACTCAATGAAGAGCTTGCAAGATCATGTTAAGGCAAAGAACTCAAGGGGTTAGCTTAGCTATGTACAAGAGAACTAAAAGAGAACAAAATCAAAACTTGAGAGTAACAAAAATGAGGCAAAGAATGACCTTTGATCCCTTTCTCATTGGCCTGCTTATATAGGCAGAAAAAAAATAAACAAACAATAAAAAAATGATAACAAGGCAGCAAGGGAGGGACCACAGAAGACTGGGGCCCATCTTGCACTGTAGGGCCGGTTAGCTCAGCCAAAGAGCCAATGTACTCGGCCAAATTCCGCGGCCCTGGTCTCGTGTTTGGTGTGTGGTCTTATATTCTTCCCAATATCACTTTGGTGCTGATAGTTTTGTCTGTTTGAATTTGTGGTGCACTCAGGGATTGGAGGGAAATATGTAGCTATGCATCACATCACACCTTTATGCATTTAATACTCTTATGCCCTCACTTGTGTGCCTTGGGCAACCCCCTCTAGGTCCATGCCAAAAAGTCTTGTGTATACACTTGTATGTGTTGGACCATTTAGATAAAAAGTGTGTACACGTACTTGTTGCAAAAAGAAACTTATGAAGCATCGGTCAGTTTGCGGTTCTAGATGCCGTGTCGGCTCACAAACAATATATCCGTGATTTTAAGTGTATTTACAGTATTTATCACGGATACCTGTAATCTGTATTACTGAGCAGACACTGGTTAATTGTACCGATACATAACAAAATAGATAAAGAATGAGCGGTATTAAAATGCAGTTTTCTGATATGAACAAATACCCCCAAACTTATCTTTTGCTCGTCCCGAGCAAAACAAAATCCTAGCCACACTTTCGCAGGAAACACGATTGCACTGAGCTCGTGCAACAAACCGTTAAACCTCTAGGTGTCCCTAGTAGGAGGAGCGTTGTCTCCTGAGGGTTTTCAGCGGATTACACCCACAAAATCCCGTCAAGCTAGTTTCATAAGTTAACATCGATTCTACTCCTATAGTTTAGTATCTAGGATAGAAATTCTATTATCCTAAGTTAGAAATATCCAACCCTTATATTTCACGCCTCCTATTTATTCAACCCCAGATCCTATACGTTTTACAGTTTAGAAAGATCTCAGTATCTCCTGAGTTTTCTTTCTAAAATGAGGTCTCCAATTAAGGATTTTTATTAATTTTACAGAAAACATAAGTCTTATTCTTTATTCCTATCTTTCCTCCAAACATTGATTGTATACCCCTACGTGTGTGTATAATTTCACCCCTACACTCAAGAATTCAATTCAAGCTATAGTACCCTTACCCTAATACCTAATACTACTTCTTTTCATTAATAATGGACGGTGTTGCTCACACACCTTTCATGCGACTATTAATGCTTCTTGAGGCACTAACAGCCGATTACTGAATGTGGGCTTAAAGCGTAAATAGCAGTTTTCAGGTCTTGACTTTATTTATTTATTATTTTCTTCATTTTTCTTTTTCAAGACCGGATATATTTTTCAATATGCTCTTTTGGTGTTTAGCTTTAAATACTATTTTTTCTTTCATACTAGGTTTTTGGGTAAGAGTTTTTCTAGGTAACCTTTACTATCCCAAGTTTCAAGGTGCGTGTATGTGCAGTTTGTACGGTATATATTTTCTAAGTTTGGACTCAAAAATAGAAACTGTTTTTCAGACTTATCCTTCAGTAAAGCTTCAATACTTTCCCTTCATCTTGACTTAACTCAAGAACTGAACTCAAGATTACCTACTTCTATAAAAAAAATGTAAGGACGTATAATTACAATGGTTTAAAAAAAATGAGGGTTATTTTTAGGGTTTTCAATTCTTAGGCCTAGGATTTAGTTATTTCTAACGTATCAACTAAACATTCGGAATAAAAATCTAAGTTACCCTATTAGCTAACTTGATGACGAAGTTTAAATATTTTTAGGAAAATTTTCGATTTTTATGTGTTTTTAAATGAGTATGCAAATGCAAAATATATAAATGAATGTGAAGGTAGAAAGCTTACCGCGCACACCGCCAAACATAAACTTGACAGTGCCCTCACTTTCAGGCTACACCAAGAGGGTCAAAATTGTCGGCGCTCCCTAAAAGAAATATACACAAAGCAAACCAAAAAATATATACACAAAAAAAGTTCCCCCCAAACATAAGTGAAACAGTGTTTCCACTGTTAAGCGTTAAAGTTCAGGATTAGGGGGAAAGAGAACAGTATAATTCTATACAAGGCCTTACACAGGACAAAAGTGAGCACCAACCATTCAAAAATTTTATCGCTATAAAGCAGTGGCTGGTGAAAGAAAGAGAAGAGGAAAGAAATGGAGAATACGCGAGACCGTATGTGGATAGAAGTGGTATACGGTCCCGGTATATGAGGAGAAGAATAGCTGAAGGGAGAAAGAAGTGGAATACGAACTTGAGGGTGGAAATGGAGTGAATAAATTAGTACAATTTATGATGACCGATGTGTAAAAAGTGATTGTACTAATCTATTAACCCATCGAGAAATTGGGTCAAATCTTCAAGATTCGTGAGAAAACATGGGTAAGCCGAACTTGGTAAACGAGACATAAGAAATGATATTGATACGGTGTCTTGCAAGGTCGGAACGATGGAATGGATGGTGGGAAGTGATCGAGGAAGGTTATTGGTTAAAGGTTCAGGAGGGTGTACACAGTCAATGAAAGGGATAGGATGAATTGGAAAATACGACTCATCAACTAGAACTGTTTCATCCTCAAAGCTATCTTCAAAAGTCTCCTCAAAATTCAGCTTATCCATGCATTTATCATCAAAATCCAGACGCATATGGAGTTCGGGAAAAACGGCTAATGACTCGGGATGATGTCCACACGGAAGTTTAAGTAAATGATGAATTAGAGAGACAAGCTCTTCCAATGCTATAGGTTCATCATCCAAAATATTCCCAGCGTCAATATCCTTAAACAAGTGAAAATCAATATTCTCAGACATCTCATCAAAAGCATAGATTTCAATCAATTCATGTTCTAGAGTGGAAGTGTAGAGGTCAACAGGATTGGGATAGGTTTCACTTGGAATTGACCTTTCAAAATCGGGTAAATCAAACACTACAAAGTCGCACAACTCATTAAACATTTTATCTTTAATTGGTAAATCATTCGGGTCAATTGAGAGGCAATCAAAATCGGAGTTGTGGGATTCAATTTAGGACGGGTAGGTTTGATTTGGAAGGGTGTGTAGCTCACTCTCACCACTCAAATTCTCAGCATGTCCTACCGCCTCATCATAATTGGAAAATGTGGAGCTGGTTGGAAACGAGCTACCGGGTCACTAGGTTGTATGAGGGCGGCCATGGACTCATTCAAATCCATCATCTGTTGGTAGGAGGCTACCCAGAAGTCTTCCAACGACTGTTCCAGACTATACATGGGTTGTGAAGGAGCTTCAGTAAAACATTCAAAGTTGTTTGGATACTGGAAGCTCCCAAATGGCGTTTCAGAAGCAATGTCTAGGGAAGGTATAAAAGTCGGGTAGGATTGGTAGGAATTGAATGATTGGATAGGAGTACGATCAACATTCGGATAAGAAGGTGATTGGAATTGTTGATCAAAAGCATTGGCAGTGGTGAAAGGAGTGAAAGATCGGATACGGGATTGTTCAATACGTTCAGCAATAGACATAGGTCTTGGAGTTACAACAGGACTCTGAAAAGGGGTATCATCATACGAAGGTGGGGAAGGTTGAAACGTTTGATACAGAGTAGATTGCGGAGTCTAATTGTTGGTCCTAGACGCGTCTATCCGATCTTTCAAAGAAAGTTTAGGCATGGAAGGATCGTTTGATGTTTGACCAAAACAAGAACCGTAAAAAGTAATGTTTGGTTGTAGGTACCAAAGTTCGGCAAGAGTTTTTCTGGGTGGGGTACAAATGATATGAAGAGAAGAAGAAGAGAAAAAGTGGATAAAGAATGTTGGTTTTCTTATATTTATTTCAGTTAGTTATCAACAAAAGAATGAAATATACATACAAAAAGAATCTTGATAAAAACAATCACGACACAAAAATACCACGCACCTAATCGGTCTAGGGTTCACCTAGGTCAACTAGACCTGCTCAAGAACTTGATTGTTAAAGTAAAACTGTGCCGAGAAACGGGCTCAAGATATACTGATCACGAGGTCAAGTAAGTGCAGAGATAAATGGAGGTTTTCCAACGCTTTCGCGAAGGTCCTTAAATAGATAACCCTTTCTCATTTGGCGGTTTCGCCGTGAACACTTTCCTAGACACCCTGGGAACGATATACCGTTAAGCGGTGTTCTAAACACAATTAACCTCTCCTAATGAGCTCGAAGTTCTTAAGGCTTAAAGTCTAATTTCTTTTAAAATTTGTGCGGGTAAACGTTATGCTCAATTCGTGATTTGTGGGCCACGGAAAAGGTAATGAAATCCTTTACCGTATGTTGTGGAGTTCGCTTGCCCCTAAGTCCGTATTAATGTATGCAATGCGCAATTCAATAAAAATTCAATGAATCAAACAATCGTTTTTTATATTAAGCACGGCACTACAACAAATTCGGGTTAATCAATTTTAGCGTTTGAAAGCTAACTTGCAAAGAATCCTGCAAAAGATAGAATAGTGGATGCATCAGATTTGAGAAGAAGCTATTAGTGAATTACGTACCGATGAATTTTCGGGTTAAGAAACCCCAGTTGAAGTGAATCTGGTTTGCTTAAAAGTTCGCTTGCGCGGGTTAAACTAGCCGGATCTTTGGCACTGTACTTCGCAATCACCTTAACCTTGAATGTACACTTTGCTCCCCACAATCGCGGTTCGCAAATCCGCAAAAATCTAAAATGTCGGAAAAACGGATTTTAGTGCAAAAAAGCGATACGGATGCCTAAATACCTGGACACTAAAAATTATAAAAAACAAACAATAAAGATAGGACAAAAAAAGAACATTGGAGCACAAAGGAATTTTTGGAGCAAATGGAAGTGAAGGGGCCGGCGAGCTCGGATCTGGAGGGTATGTCACCGGTCTGCTTGTGGAATTTGGGCTCCAAATTTCTTCAGGTGCCCAAGTGTCGTACTAGAGTCTTAAATTTTTGGCTTATTTTTCTGTTGAGATTCAGAGTGCTAGTAGGTCAAAATCCAGAGAACAAAATGGTTAGCAAATGTTAGTTTTTGTTTGGTTTTTGAAATTTTGAAATTTTTAGTTTGTTTTTAGAAAAGTGTTAGATGGATATTAACAAGATTAACCCAAAATAAAAAAATAAAAACGTTACCGTCCCCCGACAACGGCACCATTTGATTGGCACGCATTTGGCGTGCCGAGAGTTTGATGTTCTAAGTTTAACCGCAATAAGGACGGTATCGCTTTGCAGCTAGCCGCGATGAGTACGGGTCGATCCACAGGGAGATGTAGCGTTTTATGTTCTTGTTTTGACGAGTTAATGTGCGAGGCGGAAATTTCGTATCTATCCTATGTGTTATATGTAAAGTATAAAGTTGTTAGGAAAAGATACAATAGTGTAAGCTAAGGAAATCTGGACTAAAACCTTTGAGCCGAATTTAACGATTGAAGCTAGAGCAATCGGAAACAACGTGGATTGGGGTATTTAAGCACGGTATTATAAATCCGGCTTATTGACCCTTGTCCGTCCGTTCTTGTCTCTTGTTTTCGCCTCCGGCCAAACCGAACGCAACCGGTCGTAGTTAGGAATCACCGTTACCTTGGTTAGGTAGGGTGCCTAACGGAGCGCTTGCGTAACGTTTGGACGGAGTCAATTGGAAAATACGGGAAAAGAAAATGAGAAAAGAAACCTTAACTTACAATATCGTTATCTATTCCTTAACAACACATATTCACAACCATCACAAGAACAAACCAAAAAGAGTAAAAGAAAGTCAAACAAAGAAAAGAAAAGTCGACATTACAAGAAAGTAAATGACATAGAATTAAAATACAAGAACGTAAAGCAATTAATAAAGTGCATGTAATTAAAGTGCAAGTAAGGAAAGCATGGAAAGGAAAGCGCCAGAAAGAGATACTAAGAACCTTGGAACAAGTTACAAACTATGGGTTTAATAACCCAAACTTAAACTTCCAAGTTCAATTAAGAGGTTGCAAGATCAATAGAGGGCTAAAAACTCAAGGCAAATGAAGCCACAAAAGAGAGCTTTATTAAACATCAAGAATGATACAACCCTTGAGATCAAGAACCAAAGCTTAAACTTGCAAGCTTAATGAAGAGATTGCAAGATCAAGTTAAGGCAAAGAACTCATGGGGTTAGCTTAGAAATGTACAAGAGAACTAAAAGAGAACAAAAACAAAACTTGAGAGTAACAAAAATGTGGCAAAGAATGACCTTGATCCCTTGCTCACTGGCCTGCTTATATTGGTAGAAAAGAAAAATATACAAAAAATAAAAACATGATGACAAGGCAGCAAAGGAGGGACTACAGATGACTGGGGCCCATCTAGCACATTACGGCCGTCCAGCTCGGCAAAGAGCCAATTTGCTCGTCCAAATTCCGAGGCCCTGGTCTCATGTTTGGTGTATGGTCTTATGTGCTTCCCAATATCAATTTGGTGCTGCTAGTTTTGTCTATTTGAATTTGTGGTGCACTCAGGGATTGGAGGGAAACATGTAGCTATGCATCACATCACACCTTTATGCATTTAATACTCTTGTCCCATCATTTGTGTGCCTTGGGCAGCCCCCTCTAGGTCCATTCCAAAATGTCTTGTGTACACACTTGTATGTGTTAAACCATTTAGATAAAAAGTGTGTACACATACTTGCTGCAAAAAGAAACTTAAGAAGCATCGTTCGGTTTGGGGTTCCGGTTGCAGTGTCGGCTCATAAACAATATATCCGTGATTTTAAGTGTATTTCCAGTATTTATCACGAATACCTATAATCTGTATTACTGAGCAGAAACTGGTTAATAGTACCGATATATAACAAAATAGAAAAAGAATGAGCGATATTAAAATGTAATTTTCTAATATGAACAGGGCCCTGTGGCTAATGCGGATGGCATAAGCTTACGTTGTATTTTCGTTGTTTTCTGCAATGGTAGGTTAATTGATTGGACTGCATTATATTAATGCAAAGCAAACAAACTAAAGCTGAAATGTTAGAACAAATTTTAAAACCACTCGGTTATTTTAAAACAACAGAATTTTAAATGCGGAGCTTAAAACCACTCCTTTTAAAAGCTATCAGGTTCTATTGATTTTATCAAGTTCACTACGTTCACAGTTTCGCCAAAACCATTCATAGCCCTCCATCATTTCATATGAATATTCAATTTTATTCAAGCTATGTTTGTTGGTGTAACACCTTCAAATGCGATTAGTGGTTAATTAAGCGTTAATGCAGATTTTTTTAGTAAAAAGTTTACCAAAACGGTTTTCAAACATTTTATAAAAATTAATGAATATTTTATTAATATTTATTGCGTGCTTGCACACATATGTGCATGTTAACCTAGGGCTAAATTGGGGTTATACCTTGGTTAAGTAGCCATGGTGTATTAACCCATTCTATTAATTTCAATATGTAATTTATTAAAACAAATTAGTTTTCAAATTTTAAAATAAATGGTTTTCTTTTGTGTTAACTTGGGAGAGGGAGAGAAAGAGAGAGGGGCATGATGGGCATGGGCAAGCATGCTTAACATTTAATGAAGAAAGAGGGGGGGAGGGGGGAGGCATGGCTCCTCTAAGCTCACTCCTAATTCACAAACCTTCACTCACTCACTTACACTCTCACACTCCCACGCATTCTCTCATTCTCATTCAATTCTCCATAACATTTTCTTTCCCTTATTTTCCTCCATTCTCCCCCCAAATTGAAACCCTCTTGCTCCTCACTAAACAAAAATTAAAACCCTCATAAATCCTCACTACCCCTCACCAGAACTCACTTTACCCTTTTTTGATCTTGAGCCAAAGCCATTGGAGATCACCTGGAGCTTTGAAGAGAGGGTTTTGGACCAAGTTTGATTAGGTAACGACTCTCCACTGTTAATTAGGTAGTTGTAGTGTGGTGTTGCTATTTTGTTTCTGTTTAGAACCATAAAGTTTTAGATTTTGCGCAAAATATCGTATGTTGGTTAGTTTTGGTGTCCTGTTGAATCTGCTATCGACACAGGTTGTTGTTTAGAAAGTTGTCGTTACTAAGAGATGTATGTGATACCTAGAACCCACCAAGAGAACCTGAACCCATTCCCAAACTTCCAGGCCGCAGTTTTAATGGTTCTGGCAGCAAATTGCGGCCAGACTTGGGTACTGGGTGTTGTGACTTTGTCGAGGGGTCTCTTGGGTTATTTTTAGGCCTGTGGAACTTGCAACTTTCACCAATTCCTTGTGTAGCAAAACTTGGGACCTTTTAGTTTAATTTCGAGCGTTTCGGCAACATGCGTTGTGGATTATCCGTTAATTGTTTATGTGTTTGGTTCACTGTGTATCCTTAGGGCTGGTCTAGGAGGTTGCTGCACGCGTTTAGCTGCTGAGGGGAAACACTCGGGAGCACTTGGGAGTCGGGTTGTTGTTGACATTGTTTGCGTGGATTATCGATAGATTTCTAATGTGCACTTATTATGTTGTTGTTGTATGATTTTAGGATTGCAGGCAGGGACTTCGGACGCCGCGAAGAATGGGAAGCAGTTGGTCGGATACATTTAGCTGGAGATCACCGGTGAGTAGATTTAACATCTACGGGGAAATCGCCCGTATGGAGTTATGTGTCAGGGCTTGACATACTACTGTAGCCGCATGTTTATATCCATATAGATTTATTACGCATGAGCATCATACATACCATCATATTGTTGTTCCTTGACTGAGTATCTAGTGGACACTGCACTATTACTGATGGTTCATGTTGCACGAGCACTAAATTGTATGTTACACCCACACTGTCGGTAATTGCCATGACACGCCTATACACATATACAATATTTTATTGTTTATTACATACACATGGATTATTGTTTTATTATACATATGATATACATTGTGCATACATTCTTACATGTACACACCCGTACTTGCTGTAGCTAATTGTACACCTGCAGATGATGTTGGATTTGATTTTGGAGGAATTGGGAACTGTATAATATATTTTAAAACTGGGTTCATTTAAAAGAGTGGTTTTCCCTTAATATGCTCATACCATTATTTTATGTTGCATATATCACATTTCATGGATTTACGTATTGAGATATGGATTTCATGTGATTTATTGGATTTGAGAACCGTGGTATTTTCCAAGAAAGTATGCAATGTTTTGAAAACCCGGTTCTCTTGATATGATATTTCAGTGCGTCCACCATGCATTTTCTCGGTTCAGAGACATATGATTGAAACCCGATTCGAGGAGGCGGATGATCCGTTTGCGGGTTCATGGTGGCCCCGATATGGTACCCCGGGGCGAGAGAGAGATTTCGTGGGGATGACGATGAGCCCAGCAGAGGGACTACTACCTACCGGTGATTGGTTGGACCTGGCGGTTATTCGGAGGATACCGACCGGAGTCGAGAGATGGATAGGGACCGACCCGTACTGTCGCAGCCCGTTGGCCGATCCCACAGACGGAGCCCGTGGGCCGATCCGGACTGACGGAGCCCGATATATATGGATTTACGTGTCGATGCTGGACACGAGTATTTCAAGATGTTTTCGAGTGCCAATATTGGGCACTCAGGTTCCATGAGATCTAATGGATATAAGGGCCGATTAGAGTGATGGCGCCTGAGTTATTGGGATTTCGAGTGTATTTGATGGACACCGAGTTTTTCCATGATGATGATTCCTATTGAAGATATGTTTTATCCCATACTCAGCATCCATTTTTTAAGTACGACATCATGCATTTCAAGTACATTATAGAGTACCTCGCATGATTATAGCATACCCCGATTACCATATTGATGTTATAAGATTTCGTATGTTGAGTATCGCAGTACGTGCATACCTGCGATTAGGTGTATATGTTATTTACTGTTCACGAGTTGGCAACTCACCCCCGTTGTGCCACAGTGTTTTGCAGGTTGACCCTTAGAGCAGTCACGGCAGGGATACATAATTGTAACCTTTTGCTACGGATACCGCTGCAGTTGGCATGTGAGCCGTTTTGCTTATAGGTGGGTTTTGCGGTTATCCGTTTATATTTCATTGTACACCCTATTGTATCAAGTACACTCCATCTACCATTTGCGTATTGACTTAGAGACCAGTTATGAGGACGATGTTATATTTTATTTTTGTGACTCTGGATGTCGAGCTCGTGTGAGCCGACTTTATTTATGCAGTTTTATCTTTTATGTTGTTTTTCACTATATTATTCATTTCTTCGCTACGGCGTCGTATATTATTCGTATGGTGGTTGTTTCTACCGTTGGGCATGATTGCTCCCTTTTGGGATGCTTTATTTATATCATGTGTTGTTTTAATTGTATCTTATACGTGTACCCGTTTCGGGGCTAGTTTTTACAAAGGGGGTGCTTCCGAAATTTTTAAGAAAATAATTTAAACTTTAACGATTTTACTTTAGATCTCCAGATGTTTTTAACAAATACCTCTTTTGATGGTTTAAATTTCTGAGTTTTCGGCTTACTTAAATTTCGTTACGCCTGTAGACGTTACGTGGTTTAAGTGCCGGTCACGGGCCAAATTTTGGGTCGTGACAAAGTTGGTATCAGAGCGTAGGTTACCATTCGGAGTGTAGGATGACCTTGGTATGATGGAGTAGGTATCTTAAGCAGTTTGGCGTAGCGTGTGTATGTTCCGCGGCATACTTACGATACGGTACTCCGCCTAAGTGACCTTAGGACTTGATGGTTAAAATTCCCTATATGATTATTTACATCCTTGCGATTCGATTTCCGTATTCTTATCAAATCCTGTTTTCATTTCCATCCATTTTGTTGCCAAAGACTATGAGGGCACAGAGAGCGGCCGCGAGAGCCGAGGTCAGAGTTGGCTCGTCTGAGATGAGGACTGACCAGGGCGGTACGACCGTTGTTTCGGAGAAAATTGATCCACCCTCGCTTGATCGCATTACTAGGCTAGAGGGCGGTATGCAGGATTTGCACCAGATGATGGGGTCACTAGTCGAGGCCAGTAAAGCGTAGCGACAGGAGGTCGTCCCACCTGTTGCGGGGACCGAGGTGGATGCCTACTGTTCAGGCAGTTGTACCTGCAGTTACAGAGGCGATCACCGTATCGTTATCTGTGTTCATGAGGCTGAAGCCTCCAGTTTTCACAGGCACAGATGCAGCTGAGGACCCCCAGTCATTTATTGATCGGATGGCCACGATATGTCGTTCACTGAGATGCTCCGACGTGAGATGGGTGGAGTTCGCGAGCTTTCGTTCGGAAGGTCTTCCATAGAAGTGGTGCGAGTCTCTAGAGAAAAGCAGAGCTGCAGGACTTTCTCCTATGACCTGGACTGAGTTCGTGACGGTGTTTCTTGCCCGTTTCCTCCCACAGAGCATCAGGGATGCTCGAGCGCGCAGTTTTGAGTCGTTATGCTAAACTCCGGGGATGACGGTGGCAGTGTACGACGTGCAGTTTACCGATCTATCTATCTATGCCCCGTATCTGGTAGCTACTGAGGAGACGCGGGTCAAGAGGTTTGTTCAAGGCCTGCTTACCCAGTTGTTTCTTGCTATCAGCGTACAGTATTGTGATACCTATGCAGCAGTAGTGAATTCAGCCTTATTAATCGAGAAGCGTCTTGCAGAGACTTCGGTAGTTCCGGGACCGAAGAGGGTTTGCACTGATATGTCTGCCCAGAGGCAGATGGGTAGGCACCGCGGCAGAGCCCCTCCAGCCATGATTATGGCAGAGGTTTGAGACCAGGTCAGTTGTATAGCACCTACCCACAGGGCCAGCGGTTGGCGTCAGGATGTTTCCGGTGCGGGAGTTTTTATCATCGTGTTTGAGATTGTACTGAGACACGTGAGGGCGAGGCAGCCGTACCGCATGTTACCCTACCACCTTCTCCACCTCAAAGAGCGTTACCTCTTGCACCTGTTGTAGCTCCGCGTCAGACTTACATACAGAGAGGTCATGGTCGTGGAGGGTTCGTTCAGAGAGGACGGGGTGACCGAGGCAGAGAACATCCAGTTGCCGGTAGAGGGAAGGCATCGGTATTTGCATTGGCTCATTAGGACGCGCAGGCGTCCAATGCAGAGGTTTCAGGTATTCTTTCCGTATGTTCTTTTGACGTACACGTGTTTTTTGATCCGGGATCCACGCACTCATATGTTTCTACACACTTCGTGCCGAGTTTGGGCAGAGAGTCGTGTTTGCTAGATCAGCCGCTTGTTGTGACTACTCCTGTTGGCGAGTCATTTGTTGCACGACACGTGTTTCGGTCGTGTATTGTCCGTATTGGCGAGAGAGAGTTGTCCGTCCACTTGATCCTTCTTGAGATGTTGGACTTCGACGTTCTCTTGGGCATGGACTGGTTAGCTACGTGCTATGCATCCATGGACTTCCGTGAGAAGACAGTTAGGTTTTGTTTTCCCGGCGAGTCGTTTTTTGTTGTGCAGGGGGACCGTGGTGCCGTCCCTCACGGTTTGATTTCGGCCCTTTACGCTAGTCGGCTTTTGAGGAGGGGATGTCAGGGATTCTTGGATTTCATTCATGATACCGGAGACACAGTAGATTCATTAGACAGGGTTCCTATCGTACGAGAGTTTTCCGATGCCTTTCCCGATGAGTTGCCTGGATTGCCGCCAGAGCATGAGATAGAGTTTTGCATTGATCTAATTCCCGGCAAAGGGCCCATTTCTATATATTCTTACCGGATGGCCCCGGCGGAGCTTAGGGAGCTTAAGGATCAGTTGCAGGAGTTGCTAGATAGGGGACTTGTACGTCCAAGTGTTTCGCTTTGGGGAGCTCCTGTTCTGTTCGTCAAGAAGAAGGACGGCAGTTTGGAGTTGTGCATCGTCATCGTCAATTGAACTAAGTTACGGTGCAGAATAGGTATTCTTTACCTTGCATTGACGATATGTTTAATCAGCTCCAGGGTGCGGAACAATTTTCTAATATTGATTTGAGGTCAGTTTATAATCAGTTACGGGTTCGGAATGATGACGTTCCGAAGACTACTTTTCGTACACGCTATGGGCATTATGAGTTTTTGGTGATGTCGTTCGGACTCACCAATGCCCCAGCAGCGTTCATGGATTTGATGAACCGGATTTTCTGGCGGTATCTTGATCAGTTCATTATCGTATTCATTGATGACATCTTAGTGTATTCCCAGAGCCGAGAGGAGCACGAGCAGCACTTGCGTATTACATTGCAGACTATGAGAGAGCATCAGCTGTTTGCTACCTTCTCCTAGTGCGCATTCTAGCTTGACAGTGTTGACTTCTTAGGTCACGTGGTGACGGGAGATGGCATAAGTGTGGACCTGAATAAGATCGATGCCGTTCAGCATTAGCCCAGGCAGGTATCGGTTAGTGAGGTTCCCAGCTTTCTAATCCCGGCCGGCTACTATCGACGATTTGTTCAGGACTTCTCCCGTATCGCTACACCGTTGACCGGGTTGACCCGTAAGGGTGCTTCTTTTGATTAGACCGAGGCTTGCGAGCATAGCTTCCAGCAGTTGAAGACTCATCTGACTACTTCACCAGTGTTATCATTGCCTTCGGGATCGGGCGGTTTTGTGGTTTATTGCGATGCTTCTCGAGTGGGGATAGGCTGTGTATTGATGCAGCACGACAGGGTGATCGCCTATGCTTCTCGGAAGTTGAAGAAGCACGAGCAGAACTACCCCACTCATGATTTGGAGATGGCTGCAGTAGTGTTTGCACTCAAGATCTGGAGACATTACCTATACGGCGAGTCATGCCAGATATTCACGGACCACAAGAGCTTGATGTATATATTTTAGCAGCAAGACCTGAATCTGAGACAGCGCCGTTGAATGGAACTAGTAAAGGACTATGATTGCGAGATTCTATATCATCCGGCCAAGGCGAACGTAGTGGTAGATGCTTTGAGTCAGAGGCCCAGAGATAGTTTATCCTGTTTGAGCATAGTTCCGAGGTAGTCGTCGGCAGATTGGTAGTTTCTATGCGACAGCCGAGTGCAGTTCGAGTTTACTCTGACCGAGGGACATCTTGTGCACATCCGTGCACGTGCACAGTTGCTTGACCGTATCCGTGAGGCACAGTCCAGTGATGACCGTCTTTCAGAGATCATGGAGCAGGTTATACAGGGCAGAGATTCCGAGTTTGTGATCGATGATCAGGGGGTGCTACGATTTGGGACTCAACTGTGCGTACCAGGTTCTGAGGGACTGAGGCGTGAGATTCTCGAGGAGGCACATCGATCGGTCTACAGTGTTCATCCGGGTTCCACCAAGATGTATCATGATTTGAGGGACGTTTACTGGTGGGAAGGGATGAAGATAGACGTCACAGACTTCGTTTCGAGTTGCCTGACTTGTCAGCAAGTCAAGGCTGAGCACCAGAGGCCCGCGGGAGAGTTGCAGCCTTTGCCCATTTCGGAATGGAAGTGGAAGCAGATTTCTATGGACTTCATTATCGGTCAACCCAGGACCAATCGAGGGTATGACTCCATTTGGGTGATCGTTGATCGATTGACGAAAGCAGATCACTTTTTGCCAGTGAAGACCACTTTTGGATTTGCTCAGTATGCCCAGATATACATCAATAAGATTGTACGATTGCATGGCGTCCCGACTTGTATTGTGTCCGACCGAGGCACCCATTCCCCAGCCGACTATGGCAGAGACTGCAGGAGGCGTTGGGTACCCGATTGAGTTTCAGCACATCATTTCATCTGTAGACCGACGGTCAGTCAGAGCAGACTATGCAGACTCTTGAGGATATGCTTCGAGCTTGTATTCTAGATTTCGGTGGCAGCTGGGATCGTCATTTGCCCTTTGTAGAGTTCTCCTACAATAATAGCTTCTAGGATACGATTCGGATGGCACCCTTCGAGGCTTTATATGGGAGGAGATGTCGGTCGCCCGCCTGTTGGATAGAGCTCAGCAAGAGCAGTATTTTAGGGCCGCAGATCGTACAGAAGACGACAGAGAAGATACAGTTGATTCGAGACAGGATGAGAGCGGCCCAGAGCAGGCAGAAATCGTATGCTGACTGACGCCGCCGTAGACTCGAGTTCGCCGTTGGCAATTATGTTTTTCTGAGGGTCTCTCCGAGAAGGGCGTGATGAGATTTAGACGGAAAGGGAAACTAAGTCCCAGATATGTGGGTCCCTTTGAGATCCTCGAGCGTGTCGGCGCAGTTGCATATTATTTGGCTCTTCCACCCAGCTTTGCGGATGTTCACCCCGTTTTCCATGTGTCGATGCTTCGCAGATACCTTCATGACCCTTTTCATATGGTTCAGCACCGACCGTTCAGTTAGAGCATGATCTTTCATTCACCGAGCAGCCAGTAGTGATATTGGATCGGCAGGTGAAGAAACTTCAATCAAAGGTCTTGCCGTCTGTGAAGGTTCTTTGGCGCCGCCCGAATGGAAAAGAGATCACTTGGGAGGCTGAGGGTAAGATGCGGAAGATATTCCCTCATCTCTTTGAAGGTACGCATAGTAAATTTTTAAATTCGGGGACGAATTTCTTTAAGGGGGGAAGATTGTAGCACCTTAGAATGCGATTAGTGGTTAATTAAGCGTTAATGCAGATTTTTTTAGTAAAAAGTTTACCAAAATAGGTTTCAAACATTTTATAAAAAGTAATGAATATTTTATTAATATTTATTGCGGGCTTGCACATATATGTGCATGTTAAACTAGGGCTAAATTGGGGTTATACCATGCATAAGTAGCCATGGTGTATTAACCCATTCTATTAATTTCAATATGTAATTTATTAAAACAAATTAATTTTCAAAATTTAAAATAAATGGTTTTCTTTTGTGTTGACTTAGGAGAGGGAGAGGGAGAGAGGGGCATGATCGGCAAGGGCAAACATGCTTAGCATTTAATGAAGAGAGAGAGGGGGGAGGCATGGCTCCTTTAAGCTCACCCCTAAATCACAAACCCTCACCCACTCACTTACACCCTCACACTCCCACTCATTCACTCATTCTCATCCCATTCTTCATATCATTTTCTTTCTCTTATTTTCCTCCACTCGCCCCCCAAACTGAAACCCTCTTGCTCCACACTAAACAAAAATTAAAACCCTCACAAATCCTCACTACCCCTCACCAAAACTCACTACACCCTTCTTTGATCATGAGCTAAAGCCATTAGAGATCACTTGGAGCTTGGAAGATAGGGTTTTGGAGCAAGTTTGATTAGGTAACGACTCTCCACTATTAATTGTAGTGTTCCTATCGACGGCAGCAAGGTTTCGGGAGGTATCGTCCATACCATTTTCAATTTTTTGTTGTTTCAAGGAATTCTAAACTAGAATCATTAACTAGAAAACAATACGGAAACATAATTAAACCTTTTTAATTCTAAGTGAAATAGAAATACAGCCTTTATAGATCGGTCCTTCACTTCTAAAGCTCCTTCTGGTAGTCCCTTCGCTGCGATCGTCGAACTCCCGAACTCTTGCATGGCTTCACGAGGTGAAAAAAGCAATCTTGCTTGAAGTCTTCAAGGCCGAAGATAATCTACGTCGAGAGAATACTAGCTCAAGCTTCTTGTAGAGTTTTGAAAATCGTTTCGGTGAAATTTCGAAAAAACGGTAAAATAAGGGGGTTTTCTGTAAAAAGTCAAAATGCAAATATCTTTATTATAAAATTAAATATACATATTCTATCTATGTAATTGCTAGTATTTGGTGTTTATTGAGCCACTGGTTAAATTTCAAATTTTATGAAAATTTTTCCGAAATTAATTATTTTAATATTATTTTAAGCCGTCACTAATACATTTAATTAGGGAAAATTACAAATTGGAATGAGTTGAAACAAATTTTGTGCATTATAAAACATTAAATAAAATTTTATCACGTGGTTTTTGAAACGAAATCGTTTGCCAAAACGGTTTAGAAATTATTGAAGAAAAAAGGCTTTTTTAGTGTAAATGGATGTTTGGGGTATTATATTTTTCATTTTTCATCACCCCACACCCATACCCACACTCACACACCCCCATTTATTCCCTCCCTTGGCTGAATTCAGCAGCCCCATCAATTTTCCCCACTTGAATTTCAAAATTAAGAAGAAAAGAAAAGGAAAAAAGAAAGAATAAGAAATGAGGTATGGATTTGGGTTGACTTGGACTTTTCTTGACTTGGCCAATTATTTTCACCACCTCACTCTCTCTCCTCTCATTCCCTTTGCTACAGCCGAACCTCCTCATGCTGCCCTCCCCTTTTTCCTCATCTCATTCCACTCAAAACCCTTCCAAAAATCTCCAAAATTCCATCCAAAATCAAACCAAAATCAAAATCCACCTCCTACCCATTTTTCCTTGGCTACCATAGCATGGATTTAGGGATTTAGATTTCAATTTGGGTGGCTAAGTGTGCTTGTGGGAGCTTCAAATTATTTGGGTATAAATTCTAACCTTTTTGCTTAATGTGTTGTTAATTGCTTAGGTTAGCTTAATTAATTGTTTAATTAGGTTTTTATTTAGTTCTAGGTGCATGATTTAAAATTCAAGAGAGGGGTTTGATTTCAAATTGGTATTTTGTGTTGTGAGATTTAGTTTATGTGATATAATTAACATATTAATGTTATGCTAAATCCAATTTAAGTTGCTAGTTTGCATATTTGTTGATTTAAAAGAGATAATTATATAATTGGCAAACTAGGTTTTTGAAATCGAATTAAATTGTGGGTTTAAAATTTACGTAATGGTTTCTATGGTATAATTAAGATATTAAGTTATCATCTTGGTCACTAGAATTGTTAAAACATCATGTTTTGTACAAAAACGGCGAATTGTGCTTGCTAGATTTTCGGAAAAATGACTTTTTAAGTGAAATTAGGGGTTTTGTGAGTTTTAACCTATTTTATATTAAAATTAGTGTTCGTGAATGTGCAAATGAGTGTATTTGGGTTTTTCTCGATGGTCTAGCATTTGTGCACCGACGTCAAGGGTTTTTGGGTTGATTTGTGAAAGCAACCATAGGTTTTGACTTATGTGGGATTCGTGGGTCGTTTTGGTCATTAGTCGTATTTTAATGCGATACGATGCGTTGTGATATGTAGGTACCCCCATGTGGACTTCGAGACGACAAGCAAGCGCGTGGCGACATCGGCACCGGCGAGCGAGGAACAGGTGAGTAGATTTATATCTACGGGGAGAAGTCGGGTGGATGGCGTATAGCACCCCCGCAGTCCGTAGTGTAGCTCATATATATATGTTTATATAGGTGTTCTATGATACGGGAATGTTTATTCATGTTATGTTTATGTGTTCATGGTTTACCTTTGGGTTAGTTGCGAAACCCTAGAGTAGTTGTTATACCCACATACGCACACACAGAATTGCATACTTTACTTTCTTGGGCGTAGATTGGGATATGTATATATGTATATATGCGTGGGTATGGGACTATGCATATGTACATTCATATACGCATGCATGGATAATGAGGATAGTACTTAGGATTTATGATGAGTCAATGAGATTTGATTTGAGGCCGTGAGATTGGTGAGATAGCAGGGTTCGTATTTGAGATACGACATGACGTTGTAGCGGGTCCTTGACGTAGTGTTTCACACACGTGCATGCATACTTAGGCGGTATCAGTATTGTACTAGACGTAGATCAGTACCCCGATCATGATATTTGATAAAGAGGATACTAGGTGAAAAGTATGATTAATGTGATATTGACCCGTACCCCGATTTGCGATGCCGTACGACGGATTTACGTACGAGCTATATATGGATGATTGATCCGCACTCTTGACTTGGGAATATCTGATTATAGATATGGTATCGGATTGATAGTATCAAGGCGGGATCACCGACTAATATATATTCATATATGTATCGACTCAGATGCTTGGCGGTTTCCTTACCTTTAGTTCAGCTGTATAGTTTAGTGTAGTTGTCAGACTAGATTAGATTTTTACCTATTTCAAAACTAATGGATCGTGGGTATTTTAAAAGACAGGTCAAGTGATCTACGGATATTTCAAAAGACGTATCCTTTATTAAAACCACCTTAGCTTTTATTTTCAAAACCCCACGATTCGTGTTATTTCAAAAGGCACCATTGTTTAGTATTTAGCTCCCGCTCATTATTGTTGTTCGCTCCGCATCGCACGCTTATATTATGATTCATATCTTATTATAAATATCATGCTGTTAGGACACTAGCACCATTACCGATGACGCGTATGTACCACGTACACTGACTTGCCGGCTCACACACATCTTCATCGGTAATTTCCATGTCACGAATACTTTAGAAAATACTATTTCATTTGACATAGGTTGTTAGCTAATAGTTTAGACATGATATTAGTGTACTTGCCTTATATGCTAGTTAGACATTGTAGTTATTGCCTACTACTTCATGCATGTTATTATTCACTGTTGTGTCGCATTAATGGATTCTCATGCCTATTTTCACTGTTTACATGCTATTGATGACTTGGATTCGGATTTCATGAGATTTCTTGGATTTGGAGTAAAACCGCAAAAACATAAATAAACCTTTTCTCTCTTTTAAAATAAAAAGTGCGGTTTTCCCATGATGTATGAGTCGTCCACCATGAGTTTGCTGATGGATTTCGAGATCCGATTCGAGGAGTGGAGGAACCGTTTCGGGTACATGGTGGGCCCGGTGCGGTACCCCGGGGCAAGAGGATCGTGTTATTGACGTTGAGCCTGGCAGGGGTGCACTACCGACCGGTGATTTTACCCGACGCGTCGGATATCCGGAGGATACCGTCGTGTTCTTAAGATAGATGGTAGGGGCCGGTCTGGATTGACGGCACCCTACATATTGTGATTGAGATATTAAGATTTTAAGATATTGAGGTACAGAGATTGTGATACAGAGATATCGAGATATTTGGACGCTTGTTTTATGTCGATGCTGGGCACTGTTTTATGCTGATTTCATTTATGGTACCTCACTTTTAAAATACAGAAATCTCACTGATTTATGAAAGCAGTTTTCTTCAGTATATGCATTCTGTTCCATGCATTCATACATCATCCATATGATACATTGCTACCTGAGGCATTGACACGGGCACATGGAATTACACTTGGGTTAGATATTTGCCCTAACCATTGTTATGGGTTGCTGGTTATATATTTGAGGATATATTATGATCATTGACCTAGGATTTCGTTATTTATGCGATTTCTTTTCTTAGATGTTTTTCTATTCACGAGTTGGCAACTCACCCCCGTTGTGCCCAGTTTCTTGCAGGTTTGCCGTACAGGTTTCATTACGGCTTTGTGGGCATAGTTTTGTTCGGGTGATTTGCTAGTAGGTGGATTTACTTGTATCGTACCCCCATTATATATCTTGTATACCATTTTTCTGTTGTATCTAGATGTTCCATCAACCAAACATGTATTTATTTTTGAGATAGAGACTAGTGATGTTATTCTTTCGACCTTAGAGTTGCGCGTTGTATTTCTATGGATTTCTTGTTGTTTTGAGTTTCCTTTTGAGTTTTGATCATCGCCGTTGGCGTTGTATATTATATTGCTTGTGTGGTTGTGACCGTCGATTGACGAAGAGCATGCTCCCGCTTGGGGATGCCTTATTATTGATTTCGTATACTATTCATTTTGTATCCCGTTTGGGGGCCAGTTTTTACAAAGGAGACTCTGCCAAAATTTTCAGGAAATTTTTGATGTTTTTAGAAACCCGCATAATTCGGCTTATGCTATTGAAACTACTTGTTTTAAATTGGTTTTCCTTCACTCTACTACTTTTCTTTGTTTGGATTTCTGGGTTTTCGGTTTACTTAGATTACGTATGCTTCGAGACGTTCGTAGTTTAAGTGCCGGCCTTGTTCCGTACTTTCGGGACGTGACAAAGTTGGTATCAGAGCGTTAGGTTTTACCTTCGGAGCGTAGGATGACCCTTAGTTGATGGAATAGGTGACTAAAGTAGAGTGACGTACCGTAGGTATGTTCCGCGGTATATTTACGATACGCTACTCCGCTTAAGAAGCCTTAGGGTGTACATTTCTTTGTTCAGTAATATATTCATTCCGATCTAGCCTCATCAGTACCAGTTATGGTTTTGCTTCCACGATTACGGGCAGGGAGAGCTACAGCTAGAGTTGCGGTCAGCACTAGCTCATCACGAACGAGGACTGACCAGGGCGAAATTCCGGCGACACACGATTGCGGAGATGTGTCTTTTTACTGTGTTTCCGCGCCACGAGCGTTTGGCGGATCGCCTTTATGAGGTTACTCGGATGTGCTGATCGACACCAGAGGATTGAGCCAATGATAGAGGCCAGCCAGATTTTGATGACCGTTGGTGTATTGCTTACTCATGATGATTGAGTCACTGTTCAGCGAGTAGACAAGTGAGCCAGTTGTTGCTGCGAGCGACAAGATATCGCCCCATATGTTGGAGCTATTGCAGTACAGGTTGTACTAAGAGATGATAGAAGGTCGCTAGTCACCCGAGGATGAATGACTAGGACATGTGGTTCGTTCACCTACCCGATGAGAGGTCATCAGATAGATTGATTCTAGCTAGAGGCGACTTCACGCGGAGACGTTGAGAGTCGACAGAGACGATCGAATGTCAGAAACCTATTATTCCAAGTTTAAAGTAGTCGGAAAGACATGCAGGCAATTCTATGGACCCTATAAAGGATGAAACCCTAACTCGACATAATGACCGTGTGAAAGCCTTTGAACCTTCGGGTTTGCGGCAGTTCCACGCGCCAATAGTGAGGCTTGGGTTTGCCTTCTACGGCTGGACCACCGATGCTGTGGTATGTACTCGATACTATTAAACTGTACCCAAGATGTTGAGCCCTTGGGGGATTATGAGGTTTTGACAATCGATTGGATGGTTCGACTTAATTCGGATGCTAGGTGGTGAGACGCATTTCTTAGAAGACTCCCGATACGAGGATAGACGTTGGAGCTCAGTCCATGCAGCCACGACGAGACTAGTCCAAAGCAGACGACATTAGAGAAAAGTGAAGTAAGAGGTTCGTACCAGATCTAGATAAGATGATGTTCCACTCCGCCGACATCAGAGATGCGATGCGCATGCCGAGGCATGGTACTTGGATTTACCTCCCAGAAGGAGTCGCGATGAGTATGCAGTCGTTCCAGAGCAAGATGCAGATATAGGAAAGGACGATGACTTCCGGACAGTTGGCAGAGACGAGACATGGAAAAGACCGTGAGCAGGATTCCTTCCAGGACACTGCTGCAATGATACTTGCACCCAGGATCAGATGTGCCACGTACATTCAGAGAGCCAGAGGCCGATGCCAGTGATATGCTGTCTTACGAGTGGTCGCGATGATTGACCGAGAGATGACCAGAGAAGTGCCAGAACGGGATCATCCCCGTTAGCACACCTGACAGGGCCGATGAGCCGATGGACCGAGAGATTGGTAATTCACAGTGAAGACCTTGACCCAGGAGTGGTCATTGTTACGCACACCAGCAGGCCAGAGTTCATGATCATCGACGAGACGTCCCACTAGTGACCGCGACAGTTAGCCGGAGATTCTTAGAGGATGCGCTTGAGTGGTACTATTCCGCCATTATTAATTTCGATGTTTTGGGTGATTTATTCGCCTGATTTGATTTTGGTGATTGAGGATTTACGATCTTTGCACAGTGTTGCACTTGATATCGTTTTCGTGCTTGGGTTTCACATGTTTGTGATTTTACGGTTTTAGACATTTGAGTTGATTTTGTGCGTATGCACGCACACGATTTGGTTCCTGCACTCTGTATAGTTTATATATGCTTGCAGTGTAGTGATACGCCTTTTGTGCACTTAGATGCACTGGACTTCGATTTCGATTGTGATACTCGATATTTGTTTTGTGCACCTTGTGCACCTGATTTGATTTTGCGCATGTTTGGCGCTTGATATTGGATTTCATGATTTCATGCATGATAGATGCCCCTGGTTTTGGGTTTTCGCTCATGTTGAGCGCATGTCTTGAGATGCGATTTTGGTGCAAACCAGATGCACTAAATCGAGATTTTTTTCGTGCATGTCAGATGCACTTGATTTTGCTGTCAGGCATACACGTTGCCTACGACAGATGCTTTGTGCACACCCGATGCACTTAGATCTTGTTTCTGTGCACTTATATAGCACGTATATGGATTTTGATTGTCGTGCACACCAGACACACGTAGTATTCATACGCGTATTTTGGGATTGATTTCTTATAGAGCAGTACATTTTTTTTATGATAATTGCAATGTGTTTTCGTACTAAGCAGGACTAATCAGAGGACAGTACCTGAATGTATTTTGCATGCATTGATAGCTATTGAAGGGAATTTCAAAAAGCGAGCTATAGTCTCAGTATTTACATACGTGTCTGATATGACGCGAAACGTTTAAAACAAGGAAAACCCTTCTAAATCGTTTCCCAAAACGGCGGAACGTATATTTCAAACAAAGGTATATATGTATATAGTTATTTTCTTATGATAGACGTCTGCCACTGTGCAGTGTTATGTGCATTGCACAGCAACTTAAAGGATTTGGCATGCATTTCGTCCTGATATCTGCATGTATAGTTCCGATTTATAGCATATCGGTCTTGCTTGAGATTTGGCATTCATATCTTCACCTTGACTCCGATGATTGCGGGATGCCTGACGGAGTTTTGATTTTGAGTTATCTGCTCATTACTCATGCGCATGCATTGCGCTATGTTGCGTTTTATGTACTTATGAGTTCGGAGCCCCGATGACTTGATAGTTTTGCTTAAATGTTTTAGTATTTGGGGGGAGTTTAATTTAAATTCGGGGACCGAATTTCTTTAAGGGGGGAAGATTGTAACATTTTGAAAATCGTTTCGGTGAAATTTCGAAAAAACGGTAAAATAAGGGGGGTTTCTGTAAAAAGTCAAAATGCAAATATCTTTATTATAAAATTAAATATACATATTCTAGCTATGTAATTGCTAGTATTGGGTGTTTATTGTGCCATTGGTGAAATTTCAAATTTTCTGAAAAATTTTCCGAAATTAATTATTTTAATATTATTTTAAGCCGTCACTAATACATTTAATGAAGGAAATTTACAAATTGGAATGAGTTGAAATAAATTTCTTGCATCATAAAACATTAAATAAAATTTTATCACGTGGTTTTTGAAACGAAATCGTTTGCCAAAACGGTTTAGAAATTATTGAAGAAAAAGGTTTTTTTAGTGTAAATGGATGTTTGGGTATTGTATTTATCATTTTTTATCACCCCACACCCATACCCACACTCACACACCCCCATTTATTCCTTCCCTTGGCTGAATTCAGCAGCCCCATCAATTTTCCCCACTTGAATTTCAAAGTTAAGAAGAAAAGAAAAGGAAAAAAGAAAGAATAAGAAATGAGGTATGGATTTGGGTTGACTTGGACTTTTCTTGACTTGGCCAATTATTTTCCCCACCTCACTCTCTCTCCTCTCATTCCCTTTGCTGCAGCCGAGCCTCCTCATGCTGCCCTCCCCTTTTTCCTCATCTCATTCCACTCAAAACCCTTCCAAAAATCTCCAAAATTCCATCCAAAATCAAACCAAAATCAAAATCCCCCTCCTACCCATTTTTCCTTTGCTACCATAGCATGGATGTAGGGATTTAGATTTCAATTTGGATGGCTAAGTGTTCTTGTGGGCGCTTCAAATTATTTGGGTATAAATTCTAACCTTTTTGCTTAATGTGTTGTTAATTGCTTAGGTTAGCTTAATTAATTGGTTAATTAGGTTTTTAATTAGTTCTAGGTGCATGATTTAAAATTCAAGAGAGGGGTTTGATTTCAAATTGGTATTTTGTGTTGTGAAATTTAGTTTATGTGATATAATTGACATATTAATGTTATGCTAAATCCAATTTAAGTTGCTAGTTTGCATATTTGTTGATTTAAAAGAGATAATTATATAATTGGTAAACTAGGTTTTTGAAATCGAATTAAATTGTGGGTTTAATATTTACGTAATGGTTTCTATGGCATAATTAAGATATTAAGTTATCATCTAGATCACTAGAATTGTTAAAACATCATGTTTTGTACAAAAACGGCGAATTGTGCCTGCTAGATTTTCGGAAAAATGACTTTTTAAGTGAAATTGGGGTTTTTGTTAGTTTTAACCTATTTTATATTAAAATTAGTGTTCCTGAATGTGCAAATGAGTGTATTTGGGTTTTTCTCGATGGTCTAGCGTTTGTACACTGACGTCGAGGGTTTTTGGGTTGATTTGTGAAAGCAACCATGGGTTTTGACTTATGTGGGATTCGTGTGTTGTTTTGGTCATGAGTCGGATTTTAATGCGATACGATGCGTTGTGATATGTAGGTACCCCCATGAGGACTTCGAGACGACAAGCAAGCGCGTGGCGACGTCGGCACCGGCGAGCGAGGACCAGGTGAGTAGATTTATATCTACGGGGAGAAGTCGGGTGGATGGCGTATAGCACCCCCGCAGTCCGTAGTGTAGCTCATATATATATATATATATTTATATAGGTGTTTTATGATACGAGAATGTTTATTCATGTTATGTTTATGTGTTCATGGTTTACCTTTGGGTTAGTTGCGAAACCCTAGAGTAGTTGTTATACCTACATACGCACACACAGACTTGCATACTTTACTTTCTTGTGCGTAGATTGGGATGTGTATATATGTATATATGCGTGGGTATGGGACTATGCATATGTACATTCATATACGCATGCATGGATAATGAAGATAGTACTTGGGATTTATGATGAGTCGATGAGATTTGATTTGAGGCCGTGAGATCGGTGATATAGCAGGGTTCGTATTTGAGATACGACATGACGTTGTAGCGGGTCTTTGACGTAGTGTTTCACACACGTGCATGCATACTTAGGCGGTATCAGTATTGTACTAGACGTAGATCAGTACCCCGATCATGATATTTGATAAAGATGATACTAGGTGAATAGTATGATGAATGTGATATTGACCCGTACCCCGATTTGGGGTGCCGTACGACGGATTTACGTACGAGTTATATATTGATGATTGATCCGCACTCTTGACTTGGGAATATCTGATTATAGATATGGTATCGGATTGATAGTATCGAGGCGGGATCACCGACTAATATATATTCATATATGTATCGACTCAGATGCTAGGCGGTTTCCTTACCTTTAGTTCAGCCGTATAGTTTAGTGTAGTTGTCAGACTAGATTAGATTTCTACCTATTTCAAAACTATCGGATCGTGGGTATTTTAAAAGACAGGTCAAGGGATCTACGGATATTTCAAAAGACGTATCCTTTATTAAAACCACCGTAGTCCTTATTTTCAAAACCCCACGATTCGTGTTATTTCAAAGGGCACCATTGTTTAGTATTTAGCTCCCGCTCATTATTGTTGTTCGCTCCGCATCGCATGCTTATATTATGATTCATATCCTATTATTAATATCATGCTGTTAGGACACCAGCACCATTACCGATGACACATATGTACCACGTACACTTATTTGCCGGCTCACACACATCTTCATCGGTAATTGCTATGTCACGAACACTTTAGAAAATACTATTTCATTTGACATAGGTTGTTAGCTAATAGTTTAGACATGATATTAGTGTACTTGCCTTATATGCTAGTTAGACATTGTAGTTATTGCCTACTACTTCATGCATATTATTATTCACTGTTGTGTCGCATTCATGGATTCTCATGCCTATATTCACTGATTACATGCTATTGATGACTTGGATTCGGATTTCATGAGATTTCTTTGATTTGGAGGAAAACCGCAAAAACATAAATAAACCTTTTCTCTCTTTTAAAATAAAAAGTGCGGTTTTCCCATGATGTATGAGTTGTCCACCATGAGTTTGCTGATGGATTTCGAGATCCGATTCGAGGAGTGGAGGAACCGTTTCGGGTACATGGTGGGCCCGGTGCGGTACCCCGGGGCAAGAGGATCGTGTTGTTGATGTTGAGCCTGGCAGGGGAGCACTACCGACCAGTGATTTTACCCGATGCATCGGATATCCGGAGGATACCGTCGTGTTCTTGAGATAGATGGTAGGGGCCGGTCTGGATTGACGGCGCCCTAAATATTGTGATTGAGATATTGAGATTTTGAGATATTGAGGTACAGAGATTGTGATACAGAGATATCGAGATATTTGGACACTTGTTTTGTGTCGATGCTGGGCACTGTTTTATGGTGATTTCATTTATGGTACCTCCTTTTTAAAATACAGAAATCTCACTGATTTATGAAAGCAGTTTTCTTCAGTACATGCATTCTGTTCCATGCATTCATACATCATTCATATGATACATTGCTACCTGAGGCACTGACACGGGCACATGGAATTACACTTGGGTTAGATATTTGCCCTAACCATTGTTATGGGTTGCTGGTTATATATTTGAGGATATATTATGATCATTGACCTAGGATTGCGTTATTTATGCGATTTCTTTTCGTAGATGTTTTTCTATTCACGAGTTGGCAACTCACCCCCGTTGTGCCCAAGTTTCTTGCAGATTTGCCGTACAGGTTTCATTACGGCTTTGCGGGCATAGTTTCGTTCGGGTGATTTGCTAGTAGGTGGGTTTACTTGTATCGTACCCCCATTATATATCTTGTATATCATTATTCTGTTGTATCTAGAAGTTCCATCAATCAAACATGTATTTATTTTTGAGATAGAGACCAGTGATGTTATTCTTTCGACCTTAGAGTCGCGCGTTGTATTTCTGTGGATTTCTTGTTGTTTTGAGTTTCCTTTTGAGTTTTGATTCTCGCCGTTGGTGTCGTATATTATATTGCTTGTGTGGTTGTGACCGTCGATTGACGAAGAGCTAGCTCCCGCTTGGGGATGCCTTTTTATTGATTTCGTATACTATTCATGTTTTATCCCGTTTGGGGGCTAGTTTTTATAAAGGAGACTCTGCCGAAATTTTCAGGAAATTTTTGATGTTTTTATAAACCCGCATAATTCGGCTTATGCTATTGAAACTACTTGTTTTAAATTGGTTTTCCTTCACTCTACTACTTTTCTTGGTTTGGATTTCTGGGGTTTCGGTTTACTTAGATTACGTACGCTTCGAGACGTTCGTAGTTTATGTGCCGGTCTTGTTCCGTACTTTCGGGACGTGACACTTCTACTTCACTAACTAAAGGATTAGTGAAGCTAACACCCTATACTAAAGTGCTAATCTAGTAGAAGATGATGAAATAGGAAGTGGGTTCACTTTGGAATTATTTTTCTCACAATACTTTCTCACTTTGATCAAACCCTAGAAAGATTTTTCCTTTGGAGGAAGAAGATGAAGAAAGAAGAAGAGAATGAAACTAATCCAAAGTGAGATGAGTAACCATGGGTGAGTGGGTATCATATACCAACTCATGCAGAGACATAACCATGGCTAATTAAAATGGTTAGCTTAATAAATATCCTAAGTAAAACAAAATGGGTGGACTTTGTCAAAGAACTCATAAGCTTCTATAAGCTTCATGCTTTCAACAACTTTTCCACTAATTTTGTATTTACTTTGAATATTAAAACCCCACCAATATAATTATAATGGTGTATGTCTCATACACCCATTCAAAGTGTATCAACAACCATGACACACACACAACTAAATAATGCACATCAATATATATCACATATATATTACATGTACACACATGTGAGAAAAGAATGCTTAAATGAGCTAATGTTAGTTAATGTAAATTACTATATCACATATACAATTATACACTAAATTATCAAATCAACATTTGATTTAATAATCCGGCTATATCTCATATAACCGACTAACTCTAAATATACCATCTTATCGAATCAACACTTGATTCGATAACCCGGCTATATCACATATAACCGTCCGATACAAAAGTCGTGAGAATAGAATACGGTACCACATACACGCATTATTCTCGGTCCCACACATATCACATATGCGCTCCTATTTTGTTTTGCCTGAGCCAGTAAAACCTTTATGTAGGTCTCTAAAGACTCATCAATACGCCGGCAGTAGGTAATGATCATATCAAGCGCCCACAAGCCGTCAGCGGTACTAGCTGGACGTAACGGCTGCACGGGTATTGAGCGATCAGAAGATCAGCAAGCAAGCTCGCTCCAACTATTACAAAACCCTAGACGTAACACTACCGTACAGTCCGGTCTCCTCGTCTGATATGTTGCATATCAAGTCTAAGGGTGGTAAACGTCAGACCCCAAAAACCGATAAGTCTTGCCGATACGAGGTTCATAACGGGTCGAGAAACTACTGGTAACACTTACCAGTAAATCTCTAAACCAGCCCTGGCCAGGGACTTCCCTTTTATGGCCAATCGAGCACAGCGCAACATCAACCCCCAATACCGGGAGAGACGAAACCCCTCCTATCGCTCATTGCCTCCATATGACTCGGGACTGTACCCAAAAACCACCGTTTTGCACGCCCTCTTGTACATGGTAAGGTGGAAATCAAAGCACAGTGGAAATCACACAAGACTCTATGGCGACCTCGGGTCTACAGATTAACATGTACCAGTGTCACCAGAGAACTGCCAACTGACGTAAGGTATAATACCATCTAGGAGTTCTCGGCGAGTCCGTCCAGTGTACCCAGTCTATACTGAGCACCTATATATCATCTCTGATGTCAAACACCAATGGATATAAGATCATCCATCGCCCATCTATATGGGACGAGAAGGTATACACTAGTCTACTCTGGTATATCGATGCCCCGTCTCGATACACCCACGACTAGGGACATTAAAGGATGTACTTATCGACTACAATGGCCCCACTAGTATGATCATCATCATAGTCCAGGTAGTCAAGTACACATCCTAAGGGCTTTACCAACATGTAGCAGAGAGACAATTAGTGTACATGTTAAGATAAAGAGTAACCAGATAGCATATTATCATGTCGAGCAAGAAAGTTCTCCCTATATATGTCCAAGCATCCACTACAATATACATCTCATGTACAGTAATGGCCTCTAGGGCATACATATAACTAACAATCTCATACTCAACCATCGCATTAAAGTCCCTCTCTGGGAAAATGCCTTTGTGAGTGGATCCGCCGTGTTGTCCTTTGAGTCTACTCTCCTAACCCCGATCCCCTGGAGATCAACCATCTCCATGATCCGGTGATACTGCCTTAGAATATGTCTTGATCACTAATGGGGCGGGCGTTCCTCGGCATAAGCCACAACTCCATTGTCACACAAAGGTTGGAACAAAGTTCATCTCATGAACTTATATACACCCAGACCGCCTCTTTGGTAGCATCCTTGGTAGCGATGTATCCAGCCTTTATCGTCTACTATGCCACGGTATCTAGCTTGGAACTCTTGCAACATACCATCCCTTCCACAGAGGGTAAAGACAATGTCTGGGACTGACAATCATTCATCCTTATCACCCTGGAAGCTATCCAGTGATTCTCCCCAAGATCGATTGATACCATCTCACTACAGCTTAGTGAGAATCCTAACATCTATTTAGATTTATCACATAGATCCAAAAACCATGGATTTAGGAGGTATCACCATGATCTTGTGATAAGAGGAGATTGACCGAGTGTAGCATAGGAAACTCCTTTCCTGTCATGAGTATGTCATCCATGTACAATAAGAGGATCACCACCATACTCCCTACTACCCTTTTGTATATACAAGGTTCATCTACCATTTTGATGAAGTCAAACTCTTTGACTACCACATCGAAACAGATGTTCCAACTCCGCGATACCTGCTTTAACCTGTAAAGCAACTTGCACACGTTTCCGCTGCTCCCGCTGTATACGAAGCCCTCTTGTTGTGTACTTATAGACGCTCTCTTCTAAATCAGTATTTAGAAAAGCAGTCATGACACCCAACCACCAGATATCGTAGTCATGATATGTTGAAGTGGCAAGTAGGATCCGGATTGACTTAAGCATAGGACCAAGAAAAGGTTTCATCATTATCTAAACTTAGTTGATGACGAGAAGCTTTTACAACAAGTCTTATCTTTTAAAGTCTCAACGTTTCTATGTACACCAAGTAATCTTCTTAATATATACTTGCTCCTAATGGGGATTTATGTAAGTGCACGGCGGCGTCCCGGCCGTCAATCCGAGGCCAAAATGCGGATACGAAACTTTTACGGAACTTGTAAACCGGCACCACCGCGCACTAAAATCTCGGATCGGTCCATTAACCTAACTCTAGCAAATAAGAGAAAGGGGTAGAGAGCTATACCGAGTGATCCGTGTCCTTGGTCTTCGGCCTCCGTCCCGATCTCCTCGCGGAATCTCCGGTCTTCGCCTCCTCGTCGGAAAGGGCACCACATCGCCGGGTTCTTTTACGGGCTCCCACCACTGGACCAAGGCAACTCGGGCATGAAGTGTTGCGCCACGGCAGCGCCCCGGCCGTCTTACTCGAGGCCAAATTGCGGAATCAAAAATTTTTCCTTACTCGGAAACCGGCGCTACCGCGGACAAAGAAAACCCGGATCGTTAACCATTAACCTACGCTAGCTAACAAGAGATGGGAAGAAAAGTATACCGAGTGATCCGAGTCCTCCGGTCTTCTCTTCATCATCCCGATCTCCCGCGGAAAGTCTTGGCTCCACATCGTCGCCTCCTCGCCGGAAAGAGCACCACATCGCCTTCGTCTTTTACGGGCTCCCGCCTCAATACCGAGGCAACTCGAGCATGAAGCCGGCAACTCGACATGCTCAAGAAATGCTGTAGAATGTACTGTAGAAGATGCTTGTCTCATTTTGGGGTATTGGTTGCCATGGATGGAGGAATGGTGTATAGAAAATTGGTGCTTTCAATTTTCTAACAATGGAATGAGATGAGGAATGATATACTCTCTCAAAGATGAAGATGAAGCTCTCTCCTTCTTCTCTCTTTTTCTTCTCTCTTTTCTAAAATGAAAACCCTCATACTTAGAAAATGGTGGAGCAAGGATAATATGATAGCAAGAGGGAGGTGAGTGTAGGATCAACAAGAGGTGACCACAACCTAGACAAAAAAAAACATGCAAGCATGCTTCAACTCACATCAAACCCATACCCTTTTTAAATCACAATTAAAGAAAGTCATGGTGCAAGAAAAGAAAGCTATCATAATAGATCTTTATGCAAGAAAACCCTCCACAAAGAGTTATTTGCAAAACTGCAAATAACCCCCTCCATCGGTAAAGTCCGGACGGGAAAGAACAAAGGAAAACCGGCCGGAACGGAATGCAAACTGGCAACTCCAGAAAACTGGTCCCGTAATAAATTACAGGAAAACCCCGACACTGTGCATACACACCCGCATCTGTATTCCGACCGGATACAAATGCAATGAGACAAAATCTACACTGTACTAAACTAGGACCGGCTTAAACCAAAGCCGGCTAGTGATAATCGTTCGATCCTGATCCGTGCAATACCGCACGTATCTGATCGAACTCTGCCATATATCCATACGGCTACTAGTACAAACCGTCTGATCCTGATCCGTGCAATACCGCACGTATCTGATCGGACCCTGCCATATCTCCATACGGCCTCTACAGCGTTTCGCCCGAAAGCTGAGTAACTGAAAGTGTGGTGGACTCTAAAGACTCGTCAATACAATGGCTGTGGATTTAACCACTGGCACGTCAGAGGTATAAGCCAATACGTGACGGGCCACCAGCTATTGACCAAAAGGGACGTCGATGAGGAAGCTCACCCCGACACCCAACTGAGCCTGTCAGTGACAATATCCGTACAGTCCGGTCCGTTCGTCTATGAGTATCGCATGGCGGGCCTAGGGGGTTGGTGAAAGTCAGACCCCCAAAAGCGGTACAAGTCGTGTCGGAGCGTAGCCCAGAACGCCCTGAGATACTACTGGAATACCTACCAGTAAATCTCCTGCCTCGGCCGAGGTCTTTGCGTAATGGCTCTCCTAGACACAGCGCGACCTCACCCCCAATACCGGGAGAGACGAACCCCTGCAGATCCGCTCACTGCCTCCATGTGGCTCGGGACTGTACCCAACTAAAACCTGTTTGCACGACTCCTTTGAGCCATGGTAGGGTAGTAATCAAAGCACAGTGGGAACACACACGAGACAAATGACGATCTCAGGTCGATGAACTAACCTGTACACATGTCACCTGGGAACTGCTATCTGACGTCTGGTATAAGACCAACTAGCAGGTTCCCGGCGAGTCCTGTCCGGTGTACTCATAACCCAATAGCACCTGTATACATCTTAGGCGAACCAACTGACACCAGTGGCTTGTGAGACCGGCCACCGCCCCTCGTCGGGGTCTCGACTGTATACACTAGTCTACTAATGGAGTATCGATGCCCTGTCTCGAAACTCCTACGACTAGGGACCTTTTAAGGATGTGCTTATAGACTACCAGCTCCCACGTATATGATCGCCATCATACTGCTGGCCGTCAATCGAGAATCCTATGGGCTCTATCAACGTGTAATAGCGACATGTCAGGTCACCTAAAGCAGTACACGATGATAAAGATAAACCAGATAGCATACTATCATCTCGAGTAAGACTGTCCTACCGGGATAGGTCCTCTCTCAATCATTGCAATCACGTGCCTGTGATCCAATAATTGACTCTGAGGGCACTATCTCCAACAATCTCCCACTTGCACTCAAGGCTAATTATTGCGATGTCGCATACTCACAGCCCGTGTGATACCGAACACCCAACTCCTCTACCAGTCAGTCTCACAAAGCTCTTTTGTGAAACTATTGCGTTCGAGGAATAGCCTCAGCGAGTGGATCCACTGTGAAGTTTCTTTCTATGTCTCTCTATATCTCAAGTTCGCGGAGAAAGCCATCTCCCGAAATAAGCAATACCTGTCTTAGAATGTCTGGATGTCTGATGGGACCTAGCTCATAAATGAACTCCAAATCCAAACTTCTTAGACTGTATCAACAACTGAAACTAATCAGTATCCTGCGCCATGCCTCCCTCAGTATTGCCTTGGACCACCTGTCTAAAATACTGTCCCTCGTCAGAGGGAGAACTATAACTCTGACAACCTCCTTGTCGTCCATGTCACCTTGGAAGCCCGGAGTGATAACCGTCTCCTAAAGGAGGCAGCCGTTATCATATCCCTAGAACATTCACTTATGTTCTAAAACTGCTTCCGACTGTTTTTCCAGGATTGGATTAATATAAACTTATTGCACTTAGTGCAAGAACAACATCTGGCGTGGTACTTGACATCTCATGATTGACTCAATTGCCTAAGCAAGTGATCTGTCAATCATGCGTATCCCTCTCCCCTTTAGTCTGTAAGACACCTTTAGAGAGGGTGACTCCATTACCTGCAGGTATACTACCGTGCCAGGAGTCGTCCATTCTAAATACTCATAGAATGCTGTCAAGGTACCCTGATTGGGAAACCACCCAAATCTAGATCTAAAACCATAGATCTAGTAACCAGTATGTCTGATATAATGTCCAAGTCCCATGTGGAGAAAACACTGTGTGACGACCAAAGTATAACCGATCGTAATATAGGAATATCACTTCCTACTACCTTCTCAACAGATCCATCCCCTATTCTGATGACGTCAAACCCATGACTGTCACATCAGAAACAGATGATCTAACTCCGCTATATCTGCTTTAGTCTATAAATAGACATAAGCATGAAGTCCACCAATGCTTCCGCTGCTCCCACTGACTACGACAACCCTCTGCCAGAGTCATATAGACGTGCACTTCCAAAGCTAGTTTAGAACGACGCTATACTCATCCTCCTGCCTGGTCTCGCAGCCTGGAACAACAACAATGGCAAGTGTGGGTAAACAAGAACTTCCCTGTCGCCGTCCTTGAGGCTACCGGAGTACCTCTCGGGTGCCTGAAGTTACCCACCTTATCTGCGGAGTGGCCAATGGAATGTCAAATCAGATTGAATCTTTAGGTTCCTTATTAGATCTTCAGTAATCGTTTGCGGTTCTGGAATCATTTCCAGTTCTACCATACTCCCACTGCTGTTTTTGAAAAAATCCATTTTTAATAAAACTGTGGCGAGTCTAGAACAATATTTCTACTGTTCATCCAGATGGTAGAAAATCAACCCTCGTCATAGCCTGGGTCAACCCACAAACAGCCATTACAGAAACGTGCCTTGAGTTATCCGGAGTGTGGTTTTAAGCATAACCCGGACAACTCCCCGTACCTTAACATCGTTAAGATATGAACTGTTCTATATCCAATATAGAACCAGAGGCACTGATTTATTTGAACCAGATTCAAATCATGCAGCTGTCTCCAGTGCATGTCAACTAAATGGAAGGAGGCCGATCAGCGTTACTCAACTTAGGAATGCTTCCAATTATGAGTAACCTGAAAGAGAAGCAAGTTCTCATTACTATCAACTGAATACCATACACAAGTATCTGCATCTTCGATCATCTTGAAGAATCCCGATACTTGCAATACCTGGTTCTCTACTGTATTCTTATACCAATAACTCCTCAAAAATCAGACCCTGTGTTTCCACGAAGCACATGTCTAAGAACTTAGAGAAGTTAAAAGTAAACAGAATATAGTATGAGGACCAACCCCTCTGTCCTAATGGACACTGGACAACATACAATACTCTGTATAAGTCCGCTGAGTCTAACAACTCTTTCACTGTGCGTCGTAGGTTAAAAACTGTACTTATGGTTAAGAAGAATTACACCGCTGTTTAATGCTCCTTACCTAACCATCCACTGATATAGGTAAATGTCATCGACATAATATCAAAAAGTATATCTCACTCTATAAAAATAGACGTACAGATATATCAATTTGAAATTGGTGCACAACAGCGGATATTCATAACCAAATATTTGCCGACCGGCAAACAACCCAGGTGACTTCCTCAAATATCACCGATTACAACGAATCCCGATATAATGAGGACGATCACCCAATTCCCAATAACTTATTCCCACTCATCATCTGTAAAACCATACAGATGTGAGAATCCAACCTGGTAAATACATACCCTGGAGTAAGTGTCTAATCGGGAAATCAGTTTTCTTTTAACATTACACAGTGAAACTGAAACATTGAAATGTTTCTGTGGGGAATCCTGGTATTCCTAGTAATGCCTCTACCATTATCCAGATTCACAACTATAACCGTATAATTCTTTGCCACCTCTCCAAATCCCTTTATATGTCTTTAGTCATTACCTTCTGCACACCCCTTTAGGCCAATTGGTTTTCTTCCTTCCCTACCGTTCGGCACCAGCCTATGGTTTGGAAGAAGACTGTCCAATAAGCATAAAAGGTGTACTGTCCTAATCCTAGGAGCACTCGCAACGCGAGAGAAGGTGAAGATAAAAGACACCTGAATGTACTTTATTCTTATTTCTCCTGAACCAGAATCCATCCCCGAACTGGAACTAGTTCCTTTCGAGTTCGTATATAACCATACGATGGAGTATCTAATAAAATGGGATCTTCGTAGTGATACGGAGTGTCCTGGAGAAATACAAAGGTGATTTAGGATTGGCGAAGAAATACTTGGTTTGGTCGTGAATATCAGTCGCAATTTACTTTGCCCTCTTACTAATCCCTTGCTTTGTCTGAACTTAATACCTTCTGTACACCGTTTTAGGCTAACTGGTTTTCTTCATTCCCTACCGGTCGGCACCAGCCTATGGTTTGGAAGAAGACTATCCAATTTGCGTAATAGGTGTACTACTCCTAAACCAAGGAGTACTCGCAACCTGAGAGAAGGTGAAAAGAAAAGACAACTGAATAATCCTATCCGTTTTCTCCAGAACCAGAAACCATCCTCGAAGTCCTTCGAGTTCGTATCTAACCATACGATGGTTTTGTCCAATGGAAGTGGACGTTCGTAGTAATACGGGGTGTCCTGGAGAAAAGGGTAAAAGCAGGAGTGGCAATGAGGTCTGCAACTCTGACAATCCAAAAGCCAGTGTTAAGAAGGTTCGGTCAACTTGGTCACTGAGTCAAAGTCCAGGGTCGGGTCAATGGTCGCTGCCATAGAGAGAGAGAAAAGAAAACACTCAGCGTGCACTCTAACCTAGATCAGAATGGTTATCACTTTGTCTAATCTGGAAACCTCCCACTGTACCTCAAATTCTTCTCCAAACCTGAAAGAAGAATTAGTCGGGATCACCCGAGGAGTAAACCAACTCATCAGTGGGAATCGGGATCCAACTATCATCGCATGATAACTTGACGGAATCCACTCAAGTCACCACACTCCAGAAGGTATGCGCATGCCTGGCAAGTTTCAGTTCTTTTGAAACTCCTGATGTGATTTTTACCCCTAGGACCCAAGTGACCTTGACTGAGCCAACATATCAAAGGATCCTAGTCAAGTTCAACCCGTCATTATCTTGATTGCATTAGACCCACCCGCACGAGTCCTTGACTGAGCCAAAATGACCGTACGACTATCCTAACCAATCACATATCCATGCAACAGAAAAGCACTAAATAGCTACCGAACACTACGCCTCGGCTGAGCACGACATACGCTGCACGAATACTAAGTAATACTAATCTGAAATGACGGAGGGCTACGACTGGTTTTTGGCGAAAAACCTTTAACGTAATGAACTTGATATCGTTGAAGGAACGGATAGCTTTTTAGAAAATATAGTGACGAAAACCTTTACTAAAGAGGTCACTCCCGGTGAAGGGATCTCGGCTCTTTCCCCGTAGAATGAGGTGCAGGATATTCCAACTGAATACCACGATGCAAAGCAAAAGTAATCGGCTATAGTGAAGTTAATGCCCTGAAGCAAACTTCTGTCCAAGGGGTCACTCCCAGTGAAGGGATCCGGCCCTTGCCTCGTCGACTGAGGAGCAGGATATTCCAAATGAATACCACTATGCAAAACAAAAGAGAACGTCCTTGCAATAACAGCTTTTTGAAAAAGTGTTCCAACAACATCAGATTAGGTTTGTTTATCTTGCATTGATCCGAATCAATGCAGTCCCATCAATTGATCACACCACAAAGAACGAAAATATACTGACGTACGTATATGCCATCCGCATTCGCCACTGGGTCCCGTCATCACCCGTTAGGTTAGCTAACTAACGGCAGAGCGGGGACTGGACTAGCGCGGATGTAAAACATATACAACATCTACTAATATATATACCAATATATAGTATTTCGCTCAAGGCGTGAATAAAAAGCAACATCACAGAAATGTACAGCATCACAGAACAATACAGATATCTGGAAGCCCCGGGTTTCACAGAGCCGCTGCTGAAACCCGACGTTCCCCTGGTCGTGTGGATAGCCTGTGCAATGAAATCCTAGACCCCTACGGGCGCGGCAAGTCACCCGCCAAAACCTGAAGCGAGGCAGCCCCCTTCAGTACCGTGAATGGACCACCCAGCACTTCACGGAATCCGGTAACTTGGGCACCCCTCCTGGGTCAACCTGTACCCCCTACGAGTGCGGCGAATAGCCCGCCAATCCTGGACTGAAGCCCCCTCCGTCTCAATGCCCTGAGATGCGGGCCCGTTGCCCTCCAGAACCCGGCTATTCGTGCACCCCACCGCGGGGCAACCCTAGTACAGAAAGTAAAATATACATACACCGGGTACATCGACCGCAACCAGGTCGTGCCCCAAAAGAATAATACAAACTGGCAGTGACGGCAGTCCACATGTCGGACGCTCGCCCCGCAATATCAAATGTACATAATACACCAAAACTGTACTAGCATTGCATCCAGGCTATCCCCCACGACCGATCCGCAACAACACAGCATAAACATAGAACATCAACGTGAAAGTCACGTTCGCAAATCCGTCTAACCGGGCTATAGCAGTCAGACCGGATTTACCGATCGAGTGACATTCACGGTCGCAGATATAATGTAAATACTGTGAAATAATGTGTTTAAAATATCCGATCGATCAAACAATTAACAAGTGGGCCCCCAACCAATACTGTAGCAGTCACAGAAAACCTGGGCCCAAATTTAATATCCCAAAAGCCCCAAAAACAAGTTCAAGACAATCTGGAAAAAATTGGAACAGTGATGAATTTAATCAGCCGCGGAAGCGCGGCCAAAGCAATGCTTTAGCCGCTCTTCCGCGGTGCTCCGTAGGATTCAGGCTTCCAATTTTTACCACATCTCTTATATTTCCTTGTACATCATTCTGCAACCACCTGAAAAATTTTTCGAGCCCGGAAAAAATCGACAGAAAACTGATGTACACTAAAATACGGTTTTTCGAGATTTTGGTCGATCGGAGACGCAAACACATCAAACGAAGCTAGGTAAGGTTAATGGCCTGGCTCTGATACCATGTTGCGCCACGGCAGCGCCCCGGCCGTCTTACTCGAGGCCAAATTGCGGAATCAAAAATTTTTCCTTACTCGGAAACCGGCGCTACCGCGAACAAAGAAAACCCGGATCGTTAACCATTAACCTACGCTAGCTAACAAGAGATGGGAAGAAAAGTATACCGAGTGATCCGAGTCCTCCGGTCTTCTCTTCATCATCCCGATCTCCCGTGGAAAGTCTTGGCTCCACATCGTCGCCTCCTCGCCGGAAAGGGCACCACATCGCCTTCGTCTTTTACGGGCTCCCGCCTCAATACCGAGGCAACTCGAGCATGAAGCCGGCAACTCGACATGCTCAAGAAATGCTGTAGAATGTAGTGTAGAAGATGCTTGTCTCATTTTGGGGTATTGGTTGCCATGGATGGAGGAATGGTGTATAGAAAATTGGTGCTTTCAATTTTCTAACAATGGAATGAGATGAGGAATGATATACTCTCTCAAAGATGAAGATGAAGCTCTCTCCTTCTTCTCTCTTTTTCTTCTCTCTCTTCTAAAATGAAAACCCTCATACTTAGAAAATGGTGGAGCAAGGATAATATGATAGCAAGAGGGAGGTGAGTGTAGGATCAACAAGAGGTGACCACAACCTAGACAAAAAAAACATGCAAGCATGCTTCAACTCACATCAAACCCATACCCTTTTCAAATCACAATTAAAGAAAGTCATGGTGCAAGAAAAGAAAGCTATCATAATAGATCTTTATGCAAGAAAACCCTCCACAAAGAGTTATTTGCAAAACTGCAAATAACCCCCTCCATCGGTAAAGTCCGGCCGGGAAAGAACAAAGGAAAACCGGCCGGAACGGAATGCAAACTGGCAACTCCAGAAAACTGGTCCCGTAATAAATTACAGGAAAACCCCGACACTGTGCATACACACCCGCATCTGTATTCCGACGGGATACAAATGCAATGAGACAAAATCTACACTGTACTAAACTAGGACCGGCTTAAACCAAAGCCGGCTAGTGATAATCGTTCGATCCTGATCCGTGCAATACCGCACGTATCTGATCGAACTCTGCCATATATCCATACGGCTACTAGTACAAACCGTCTGATCCTGATCCGTGCAATACCGCACGTATCTGATCGGACCCTGCCATATCTCCATACGGCCTCTACAGCGTTTCGCCCGAAAGCTGAGTAACTGAAAGTGTGGTGGACTCTAAAGACTCGTCAATACAATGGCTGTGGATTTAACCACTGGCACGTCAGAGGTATAAGCCAATACGTGACGGGCCACCAGCTATTGACCAAAAGGGACGTCGATGAGGAAGCTCACCCCGACACCCAACTGAGCCTGTCAGTGACAATATCCGTACAGTCCGGTCCGTTCGTCTATGGGTATCGCATGGCGGGCCTAGGGGGTTGGTGAAAGTCAGACCCCCAAAAGCGGTACAAGTCGTGTCGGAGCGTAGCCCAGAACGCCCTGAGATACTACTGGAATACCTACCAGTAAATCTCCTGCCTCGGCCGAGGGCTTTACGTAATGGCTCTCCTAGACACAGCGCGACCTCACCCCCAATACCGGGAGAGACGAACCCATGCAGATCCGCTCACTGCCTCCATGTGGCTCGGGACTGTACCCAACTAAAACCTGTTTGCACGACTCCTTTGAGCCGTGGTAGGGTAGTAATCAAAGCACAGTGGGAACACACACGAGACAAATGACGATCTCAGGTCGATGAACTAACCTGTACACATGTCACCTGGGAACTGCTATCTGACGTCTGGTATAAGACCAACTAGCAGGTTCCCGGCGAGTCCTGTCCGGTGTACTCATAACCCATTGAGCACCTGTATACATCTTAGGCGAACCAACTGACACCAGTGGCTTGTGAGACCGGCCACCGCCCCTCGTCGGGGTCTCGACTGTATACACTAGTCTACTAATGGAGTATCGATGCCCTGTCTCGAAACTCCTACGACTAGGGACCTTTTAAGGATGTGCTTATAGACTACCAGCTCCCACGTATATGATCGCCATCATACTGCTGGCCGTCAAGCGAGAATCCTATGGGCTCTATCAACGTGTAATAGCGACATGTCAGGTCACCTAAAGCAGTACACGATGATAAAGATAAACCAGATAGCATACTATCATCTCGAGTAAGACTGTCCTACCGGGATAGGTCCTCTCTCAATCATTGCAATCACGTGCCTGTGATCCAATAATTGACTCTGAGGGCACTATCTCCAACATGAAGTTGGCAAGCCGACGTGCCCAAGGATGCTGTAGATGAAGTGTGGATTGGTTTGTCTCATTGGGGTTGAAGTTGCCATGTTTTGATGTGGAGGAGAAAAAGAACTTTGGAGAGATGTGAAGAATTTTGTAGCAAGCCAAATGTGTGATGAATATTTTTCCCACCGCAAAATGAATATCTCTCTCCCTCAAAGAAGTGACCGGCCAATGTGTAGGGAAAAATAAAATGGGGGGGCGAGCATAACAGGAGAGAGGGTGACCATAAGAGAAAGGTGGTGATCAAGAGGAAAAATGGTCACTTCCTTTTCTAATCTAATCTTATCAAAATCCATCACCATTAATGCAAAGGAAATGATGTATGAAAAGAAAAGATGCTAGAACCTTCATATTCCCTCATATACAAATAAACCCCCTCCACAATGCTAATTTGCAAATATGCAAATTAGCCCCTCCCATCACAAAAGTCCGGCCGTGAAGGAACAAAGGAAAACTGGCCGAAACGGAATGCAAACTGGCAACTTCAAAAAACTGATCCCGTAATAAATTACAGGAAAACCCCGCGACTGTATATACATACCCGCATTTGTATTGCTACTGAATATAAATGCAAAGAGACAAAATCTACACTGTACAATACTAGGATCCGGCTTAAAACAAAGCCCGCTAGTATTATCCGTCCGATCATGATCCGTGCAATACCACACGTATCTGATCGAACCCTGCCATATCTCCATATGGCCTCTACAGCGTTTCGCCCGAAATTTGAGAAAACGGTCTGTGGGGGACTCTAAAGATTCGTTAATACTTTGGCAGTGGATTTAACCACTAGCATGTCAGAGGTATTAGCCATACGTGACGGGCTACCAGGTATTGACCAAAAGGGACGTCGATGAGCGAACTCATACTGACACCCTACTGAGCCTGTCAGTGACAATATCCGTACAGTCCGGTCCGTTCGTCTATGAGCATCGCATGGCGGGCCTAGGGGGTTGGTAAAAGTCAGACCCCCAAAAGCGGTACAAGTCGTGTCGGAGTGTAGCCCTGAACACCCTGAGATACTACTGGAATACCTACCAGTAAATCTCCTGCCTTGGCCAAGGACTTCGTGTAATGGCTCTCCTAGACACAAAGCGACCTCACCCCCAATACCGGGCGAGACGAACCCTTGAAGATCTGCTCACTGCCTCCTTGTGGCTCGAAACTGTACCGAACTAAAACCTGTTTGCACGTCTCCTTTGAGCGTGGTAGGGTAGTAATCAAAGTACAGTGGGAACTCATACGAGACAAATGACGATCCCAGGTCGATGAACTAACCTGTACACATGTCACCAGGGAACTGCTATCTGACGTCTGGTATAATCCCAACTAGCAGGTTCCCGGCGAGTCCTGTCCGGTGTACTCATAACCCAATGAGCACCTGTATACATCTTAGGTGAACCAACTGACACCAGTAGCTTGTGAGACCGGCCACTGCCCCTCGTCGGGGTCTCGACTGTATACACTAGTCTACTCTGGAGTATTGATGCCCTGTCTCGAAACTCCCTCGACTAGGGACCTTTTAAGGATGTGCTTATAGACCCCAGCTCCCACGTATATGATCGCCCTCATACTGCTGGCAGACAAGCAAGAATCCTAGGGGCTCTATCAACGTGTAATAGCGACCTGTAAGGTCACCTAAAATAGTACACGATGATAAAGATAAACCAGATAGCATACTATCATCTTGAGTAAGACTGTCCTACCGGCATAGGTCCTCCCTCAATCATTGCAATCACGTGCCTGTGATCCAATAATTGACTCTAAGGGCACTATATCCAACAATTTAACCCTGTAGATATAGCAACCATAGTCCATACTTCGTTGGTGTACATAGATTCCATCTTAGATCGCATAGCAACCAGCCATTCTTACAGAGTCCCCACTTGTGATGGCCTGCTCGAAATAAGTTGGGTCATCATCTCACGATGCACCACTGTAATAGAGAAACCAAAGTATCTCTTAGGTGGGTGAAGAACCCTACCAGATGGGTGGAGAAGCTGAGGTTCGTTGGGAGCTATTGAATCCTCCGGTTTTACCAAATCATTAGCTGAAGTTTATATAGCTGGAACTCCTTCCAGTTCTACCTCTTGACCACTAATTTGTTTCCAAAGTAAATTCCTTTTCTAAAAAGGTGGCATGCCGAGAAATAAAACACCTTTTGTTCCTCGGTGCTATAGAAGATATTCCTTTGCAAATACTTGGGATATCAAACAAACTTCCACAGAACTGACCTTGCCTCGAGCTTATCTAGATTTTGCTTTTAGACATAGGCCGGACAACCTCAAATCATAACTTACTTAAGAGATGGGCTCTTCCCATACCATATCACATATGTAGTGGTAGGCACCTGATTTGGTTGAAACGCTATTCAATAGGTATGCAGCTTCTCAAGTGCATAACCACTAAAGGAAATAGGCAACTCAGTAATACTCATCTTAAAGCGCACCATAACTAATAGGGTGCTATTGCTCTGCCCCGATACACCGTTGTGCTATGGTGTATACGGAGGAGTAATACTGAGAGAGTATCTCATTCTCCTTTAGAATAGTCCAGGAATTCCGTGCACAAGTATTCTCATCCCTGATCACATCAAAAAGATATAATACTTATACCCGTTTTGGTGCTCTACTTCTGACTTATATTCTTTGAGTTTCTCAAAAGCTTCAGACTTGTGTTTCAACAGGAACATATGTCCGAATCATAAGAGATCATCAGTGAATGTAATGAAGTAAAAAGAACCAGTCCTGGCATGTGTAGACAGGGGACTTACATACATCATCATGTATCAATCCCAAGAGTTTACTAACCCTTTCTCTGTTTCCAGTAAACGGAGCTATGGTCATTTTATCTTTGTGACAAGACTGGCAAGTTTCACAAGATGTAAATTCAAACTGATTTAAATATGCATCTTAATGTAACTTAGCTAGTCGGGTCATATTGACATGACCTAGTCTACAATGCCTCAAAAAGGATTCGTTCATTTCTGAAATCTTTCTCTTGTGTGTGTTCAGTACGTTTAAGAACCGTGGTTTGATTTAGAACGTATATGTTTTCAGATAACGAGCCTGAACCGATCAACCCTTGATATAGGAAATGTTAAAAACATTATCCAACAATACAAAATTATATCCTTCTTTACTAAATAAAGAGACTGATATGATGTTGTATATCAGGTACGGTATCTAATAACATTGTTCAGAATCAATGTATTTGGTAATACAGGGTCATAACTGCCAACACCTTAGCTGCAACAATTGCACTGTTTCCAACTCTTGAAACTTATCATCCGTTCTCAGTTCTCTACCGGTCTGTAGCCCATGTAACAGATTACATATGTGGAATCCTGATTCGATATCTCATACTCAGGACGTATAGGATACTGAGAAAACAGTTCTCGGTAATTAACACACCCAAAGAAGATGCATCATCATGCACTTTCTTCGTTTGGGCAGCACAGGAATCCTGGTAGTCCCCTATTTCCTGCTCGGTCTTATAACAATTATATGTTGGAGCGGGACTAACATTTCCCAGCACAGTATAACAAGCGGGTTCGATCAATACATCCATATTATTATCTTGATTAAGGCGTGACATGGTCGCTACCTGGAGAGAGAGAGAAGAAAACACTCTGCGTGCACACTTGCAAGATCAGATTGGTTATTATTTTATCTAATCAAGATGGCTCCAACCGTTTTTATCAAATCTTCCTTCAAACCCTAAAAGGAAAGACTAGCTGGGATTAATTACACCCTACAAGTTCGCCAATCTTTCAGCCAGGCCAGTGCCGGTATTTTGAGGGAGGTTCCCCGTGCTTTCGCACGGACCTAATTAAAATAAATCTCGTTTTCCCAGGGGCGTAACCCCGTTGACACCTTTCTAGACACCTACTTGATCGGCTAATTGTAAAGTGCAAAACTCTCCCAGGAGTAACGATTACTCACAGTGGGTATCGGGATCCAACTATCTCATATAAGGTATGCAATCTCATTGCAAATTTCAACACTTGAAATTCCCGATAATATTTTGCCCCTAACGATCTATGACCTTGAGAAGGTCAACAAACCATAGACCAAAGGTCAAGTTCAACCCGTCATTTCTTGATTGAAATAAACCAACCCGTACGATCCTTGAAAAGGTCAACAAGGTCGTACGACTACCCTAATCCAATCTACATAATATGCATAAACAGATAAGAACTAATTAGCTACCGCACACTACGCCTTGACAAGGTCAACAAACGCAGCACTAATACTAAATACTACTTATCTGAAATGACGGAGGGCTACGACAGGTTTTTGCGAAAACCTTTTGCGTAATGAACTTGATATCGTTGTAGAATCGTGCGAATTTTGAAAAGGAGTGTTTTTGTTACTTATATGTATGCCCTAGAGGCCATTACTGTACATATGATGTATATTGTAGTGGATGCTTGGACATATATAGGGAGGACATTCTTGCTCGACATGATAGTACGCTATCTGGTTGCTCTTTATCTTAACATGTTGACTTATGTTAGTTTACTGTCTTACTCTCACATGTTGATAAAGCCCTTAGGATATATACTCGACTATTGGGACTATGATGAAATCATACTAGTGGGGCCTCGGTAGTCGACGAGTACATCCTATAACTATTTCTAGTCGAGGGTGTATCGAGACAGGGCATCAATACACCAGAGTAGACTAGCGTATACGCATCTTGACCCATATGATGGGCGATGGATGATCCCATATCCATCGGTGTTTGAAATCAAGGATTGTGTATGGGTGCTCAGTGGAGACTGGGTATACTGGACGGACTCGCCGAGAACTCCCAGATGGTATTATACCTTACGTCAGATGGCAGTTCTCGGGTGACACTGTTACAGGTTAGTCTGTAAACCCGAGATCATCATAGAGTCTTGTGTGATTCCCACTGTGCTTTGATTTCCATCATACCACGTCCATGAGGGCGTGCAAAATGGTGGCTTTTGGGTACAGTCCCGAATCACATGGAGGCAATGAGTGATAGTAGGGGATTCGTCTCTCCCGGTATAGGAAGTTGATGTCGCGCTGTGTTCGATTGGCTATAACTGGAAATCCCTGGCCAGGGTTGCGGAGATTTACTGGTAAGCGTTATCGGTAGTTTCTCGAACTGTTATAGACCTCATATCGACATGACTTATCAAGCAACCGGGGTCTGACGTTTTCCACCCCTAGGCGAGATATGCGACATATCAAACGAAGAGACCGGACTGTACGGGAGTGTTACTGATTGGATTCATAGGAGAATGTACAGGCTTCCTTGTTGATCTTCTGATCGATCAATACCTGAGTGGCTGTTACGTTTAGCTGACCGCTTGCAGCTTGTGGGTGTTTGATATGATCATCACCTACTGCCTGCGTATTGACGATTCTTTAGAGTCCTACACAGAGGTTTCTTGGCTCCGGCAAAACGGAGTAGGAGCACATATATGATATGTGCGGGACTGAGAACAATACGTGTATGTGATACCGTATTAGATTCTCGCGATATGAGATATCGGCCGGGTATATATGATATAGTCGGGTCATCGGATCAAGCGTTGATTCGATGAACTGATACAGATTATATTAGTCGGTTATTTGTGAAATAGCCGGATTATCTGATCAAGTGTTGATTCGATAATTTAATGTATAATTATATATTTGATATATTAAATTATATTAACTAGTATAAGCTCACTAAAAGATTCTTTTTCTCACTCGGGTAATACATTGATATATATGTGATATATGTTAATTGTATTATTTTATTTTGTTACAATATATATTGTATATGTGATATATAATATTATAACATATTAGGGTTTTTAATGCAACATGATTAGTGGAGATTAAACATGTTTAAGGTTTGATTTGGTTTAATTTTTTTAGAAGTTTCTAGAAGCTTTGTGTTTTGTTTTTGCAAAGATATTTTGTAAAGATATTTTTGTAGATATTTGTTCACCCAACTCAACTCTTGACCATGGTTAAGTCTCTACATGGGTTAAGTTATCATACTGAACCCATGGTTGCATTTCCACACTAGACTTTCATTATTCATCACAAAGAGAATGGTTCTTTTTCTTCCTTCTTCTTTCATGAAAAAGCTTTCTAGCTTTTTATGAAGTGATGATAATGAGTGAGATTGATAAAATAAATGAGGGATAAGTTCCTACTTCATCATCCTAATCAATTCTAGCCATTTAGATTAGGGTGTTCACTTCATTAGTGAGTGTGAGCTTGTGTTAAAGAAATTTCAAGGTAGATCATCTTTGTTATCAAAGATCGGAAGCAAACTTGCGTCTTTCTCTTCGTGGAGCCTCTCTAGAGTCCGGGTACTCGATGATCGCAGTGAAGGGACCTCAACACGGAGCTTATGAAGTAAAGGACCGGACTACAAAGGTTGTAATCCCAAACTCTTAGATGTTAAAGTCTTTAACATGCTTTGTTTCGCCTAATCTCTTGTAAAGATTTTGGTTAGGGTTGTTCGGCACGTCTAAATTTTAAATCAGGCATGGTTGATGCCTTGTGGAACCTTGTGAGAGTGCCTAGTAACCCTACAGTGGTATCAGAGCTAAGCTAGAGCTTTAGATGAAATCTAGGCGAAATTTAAAGTCCGATCGAACTCCGAATACCCGATAAAACCTAGTTTCTGGAAATTTTTTTAAAATGTTGATTTTTCGTATTAAAAATACTCAGAAAAATAAGCAGGAAATTCTAAGAATTAATGTGAAGTACGACACCCTGACTCCTCCACGTGACCGTGGAACCGCGGCCAAGCCATGGGTTTGGCGGCGGTTCCGCGGCCAACGTACGGAGTTAGGAGTTAAAGCTTCTGGGTTATATTCTTGGGTATTTTTTATTGCTTCTGGGAATTTTTAATTCTACTCAAGTGTTGAGTTTTCTTGGTTGTATTAGGAACTCGTTGATTCGATCGGAAAGTTTAATTTCGTTTAAGTATTTTCCGGATAATTTAGAACGTGTTAAAAAGTTCGAACGGATATCAATAACTCACTTTTTCCCCTGCCGGAAAATTTACAAGCGTTGGATTTTTCCGTAGCTTAAGAACGTTCTAAGTCGTTCAAGTAACGCGGTGGACCCTCTAGAAGAACACAAACCTTAACTTGATTATGCGACTGTCTGAACTACCTCTAAACCATAGGGTTTGGGGCAGTACGGCGTTGCCACATGTGAGGTGTTGGTTTGACCCTTCTACGGCTGGACCATTGGTACTGTGGCATGTGATGAATGCTTTTAAACTAATTTCAAGTGTTGAGAACTATTTGGGAAAAACTTGGGTGTTTGATTACTCGATCGGAAAGTTTAACATTGTCTATTTAACTGGAATATGATACAATATTTGGAATCCATAAGTCGTTATGAGATAACTAATTTGAATGTTATAAATCTAGCAGTTTAGTCTTAGATGATCGGTTGCCATTGGATTTTGATGCGATCAAAAGTCCGTCACAATCACGTAGCGTACGCGGATACTCGCCAGGTAAACTTAATAGATAGCCATGCCCCATAGCCCCGACTAAGTGACTATACGAGAACCCCGTCGCCAAAAGCATCCGTTCGGGTGCTCGCGGCAGCGGTGTTCCGCCTTAGTGCACTTTGTCGACGGCATTCGGGGGTGCGGCCGTCTACTAAAGTTTGCAACGAGCATTCGATCAGGATGTCGGGAATCTTGTTGAATTGCCCGACTTGATATTAAAAGGAGTTTTCGAGATCGAGACTAAAATGCGGGGTTTATAATTGTTAGGCATGCGATGTCTAAGGAATTCATTTGGATAGGCATGCGATGTCTAAGGAGGTTGTGGATTCCAACTGTTGTAGTTTTACACTTTCTTTTCTGCGACCGTAAGTGTAATATGTGGTGTATCGCCGGTTTCCTTGCTATACATCAACGACAATTGGGATACGCATATTTACTTACGTTGATGATATGTGATATTATGTGTTGCTGTGATATGTTATATTGGATCGTCGTCTTTTGAATAGCCGGGGGGTTTTATGTAGATGAGAGTTTTTCTTTTTCATTCGTGTAAAATTCATTGTATGTAATATTCTTTTATTGGGGCACTTCAGGGCTGAGGATGATGTCTCCATTGTATATTATTTACTTTTCCGCATTAGGTAGACCCAAGGCGGGGAGCACAACTAACCGGGTTCTAAGGTCCAGTGGGAGACCATCTCGAGGAGTCGAGATCAGGTCTCCTAACTCTAGAACTGGCAGGGTTACTTGCCGCTCTTGTAGGGGTCAAGGGTTGTGGGTTTAGCTATTCATCGCGACAGAGGAATCCGTGTTTTATACAGGCTCGTATTAAAACACGGACGTCCTAGTGTATCCAATATTTCATATGTGTCCTTCTGCTGTAATGTTCTGTGATGAGATCATATTACTGCCTGAGACAAATTTTTATATTATATATATGAGATATATGTTATACTGCTGATTTCGTTTCAAATGTGATGCTTGTGAAGCATATTAAAATGGGACTTTATTAATGAGATTAATGAAATAAAAGAAACCTAAAGATTTTGTAGAAACTTGTTTAAAAACTGTTAGCTCTAGTTCTTTCTTTGCATAGTGGTGTTCCTTGTAGAACATCCAGCACCTTATTCGATAAGGAAAGAGCCGAGATCTCTTCACCGGGAGTGACCTCTTTAGCGAAACTAGCAGATGTTGCATAGTTTGTCTTTTGATTGCTTCTATAGTTTTTGCTTTGCATAGTGGTATTTGTGAAATATCCTGCACCTTATTCGATGAGGAAAGAGCTGACGATCCCTTCACCGGGAGTGACCTCTTTAGCGAAACTAGAAAAGTCCTCAAACACACTCCATTTAAAAATTACTCGATTCTACCTCGATATCAAGTTCATTACGCAAAAGGTTTTCTTAAAAACCTGTCGTAGCCCTCTGTCTTTTTAGGAAGTAGAGTACTTAGTATTCGTGCTGTGTATGTCGACTTTAGTTGAGGCGTAGTGTACGGTAGCTAAGTGATATCTTCCTACACAACATATAATGCGAATAGTTTGGACATTCAAGTGATTATGTCGACCATAGTTGAGGGTCATATAGGGTGGGTCTGATTAATCATGAAATGACGGGTATAACTTGACTAGTGCTTATGATATGTTGACCTTAGTTAAGGTCATAAGTGCTAGGAGTAAAATATTATTGGGAATTTCAAGTGTTGAAATTTGCAATGAGATTGCATACCTTCTATGAGATAGTTGGATCCCGATACCTGCTGCGAGTAAGAGTTACTCCTGGGAGAGTTTTACACATTACAATTAGCCGATCAAGTAGGTGTCTAGAAAGGTGTCAACGGGGTTACGCCCCTGGGAAAACGAGATTTAATTTAGTTAGGTCCGTGCGAAAGCACGGGGAACCTCCCTCAAAGTACTGGCACTGGCCTGGCTGAAAGATTGCCGAACTTGTAGGGTGAAATTAATCCCGGCTAGTCTTTCCATTGAGGGCTTGAAGGAAGATTTGACTAAAACAGTGGGAGCCATCCTGATTAGATAAATTGATAACCAATCTAATCTTGTAAAAGCGCACGCTGAATGTTTTCTTCTCTCTCTCTCTAGGTAGCGACTATGTCACGCCTTAATCAAGATAATAATACGGATGTATTGACCGAACCTGCTTGTTATACTGAGCTAGAGAACGTTGGTCCTGCTCCAACTGATAATTGTTATGACACAGAGCAGGAAATAGGGGATTACCAGATTTCGGTGCCGCCCAAACGAAGAAAGTGCATGTTGATGCATCTTCTTCGGGTGTGTTCATTACAGAGAACTGTTTCTCAGTATCCTTTACGTCCTGGGTATTAGATACCGGATCGGGATCCCGCATATGTAATCTGTTACACGGGCTACAGATAGGTAGAGAACTGAGAACGGGTGATAAGTTTCTTGAGATAGAAACGGTGCAAGTGTTGCAGCCAAGTCTGTTGGTAGTTATCACCCTGTATTACCAGAATACATTGATTCTAAACGAATGTTATTAGATACCGATCCTGATATACAACATCATATCAGTCTCTTTATTAGTAAAGAAAGAGATAATTTTGTATTGTTGGATAATGTTTTGAACATTTCCTATATCAAGAGTTGATCGGTTCAGGCATGTTATCTAAAAGCATATACGTTCTAAATCAAACCACAGTTCTTAGTGTACAGAATACACACAAGAGGAAGAGTTCAGAAATGAACGAATCCTTCTTAAGGTATTGTAGACTAGATCATATTAATGTGACCCGACTAGCTGAAGTTACATTTAGATGCATATTTAAATTAGTTTGAATTTACATCTTATGAAACTTACCAGTCATGTCACAAAGATAAGATGGCCAAAGCTCTGTTTATTGGAAACAGAGAAAGAGTTAGTGAACTCTTGGGATTGATACATGATGATGTATGTAAGTTCCCTGTCTACACATGCCTGCACTGGTTCTTTGTACTTTATTATATTCACTGATAGTCTCTCAAGATTCGCACATGTGTTCCTGTTGAAACACAAGTCTGAACCTTTTGAGAAATTCAATGAATATAAGTCAGAAGTAGAGAACCAAAAACGGGTATAAATATTATGTCCTTTGATGAGATCAAGGATGAGAATACTTGAGCACGGGATTCCTGGACTATTCTAAAGGAGAATGAGATTCTCTCTCAGATTACTCCTTCGTATACACCACAGCACCTCGGTGTATCGGGGCGGAGCAATCACACCCTATGTGATATGGTGCGCTCTATGATGAGTACTACTGAGTTTCCTATTTCCTTTTGGGAGTTATGCACTTGAGAAGCTGCATACCTGTTGAATAGGGTTCCAATCAAATCAGTTGCCTACCACTTCATATGTGATATGGAATGGGAAGAGCCCATATCTTAAGTATGTTAAGATTTGGAGATGTCCAGCCTATGTCTAAAAGTATAATCCGGACAAGCTCGAGGCAAAATCAGTTCTGTAGAAGTTTGTTGGATATCCCAAGCATTCGCAAGGGAATATCTTCTACCAAACTGGGGAACAAAAAGTGTTTTTGTTTCTCAGCATGCCACCTTTGTGAAAAGGAATTTCTTGTGCAGAAATTGGTTGTTATGAGGTTGAACTGGAAGGAGTTCCAGCTATACAAACTGCAGCTGATGATTTGGTAGAACCAAAGGATTCAATAGTTTCCAACGAACCTCAGCCTCTCCGCCGATCTAGTAGGGTTCCTCACCTTCCTGAGAGATACTTCGATTTTCTCTATGACAGTGGGAGCGAGGATTGCATCATGAGATGATGACATAACTAGTTTCGAACAGGCCATCAGGAGTGGGACTCTGTAAGAATGGCTTGATGCTTAGCGATCTGAGATGGAATCCTTATACACCAACAAAGTATGGACTTTGGTTGCTTTATCTGAAGGGTTAAATCCCCATCAGGAGCAAGTATATCTTGAGAAGATTGCTTGGTGTACATGAAAAAGTTGAGACTTTCAAAACTATGCTTAAATCCATCCAGATCCTACTTACTACGGCTACATACCATGACTACGATATATGGCGGTTGGTTGTTATGACTGCTTTTCTAAATGATGATTTAGAAGAGAGCGTCTATAAGTACACACCCAGAGGGCTTCGTAGACGGTGGGAGCAGTGGAAACGTGTGCAAGATATTTTATGTGATAAAGCAGGCATCGCGGAGTTGGAACATCTGTTTTGATGTGGTAGTCAAAGAGTTTGATTTCATCAAAATGGTAGATGAACCTTGTATATACAAAAAGGTAGTAGGGAGTATGGTGGTGATCCTCGTAAAGTACGTGGATGACATACTCTTGATAGGGAAGGAGTTTCCTATGCTACGCTCGGTCAATCTCTGCCCATCATAAGGATTCTCCATATAGGATCAAAACGATACCTCCTGAATCCTGGGTTTTGGATATATGAGATAGATCTAATTGGATGTTAGGATTCTCACTAGTGTAGTGAAATGGTATCAATCGATCCTGGGGAGAATCACTGGAAAAGGTTCCAGGGTGATAAGGACGACTGAATGTCAGTCCCATGCATTGTCTTTACCCTCATTGGAGGGACGGTATGTTGGAAGTGTTCCAAGCTACATACCGTGACTTACCAGACGATTAAATGCAAGATACATCGTTACCATGGATGCTACCAAATAGGCAGTACGGATATATAAAAGTTCATGAGATGAACTTCGTTCCAACCATTGTGTGACAATGGAGTTGTGGCTTATGCCAAGGAACCCCCGTCCCATCAGAAATCAAGATATAATTCTTAGACAGTATCACCTGATCATGGAGATGGTTGATCTCCAGGGAGATCGAGATTAGGAGAGTGGATACAGAGGACAACAGCGTGGATCCACTCACAAAGGCCTACTTCCCAGTAGAGACTTTTATGGGATGGTTGAGGATGAGATACTTCAACCACAGCTGATTGTTGGGTATGCGATACCACAACAGATGGACCTAGTGCAAGTGAGAGATTGTTAGTTATATGTATGCCCTAGAGGCCATTACTGTACATATGATGTATATTGTAGTGGATGCTTGGACATATATAGGGGGACTTTCTTGCTCGACATGATAGTACGCTATCTGGTTGCTCTTTATCTTAACATGTTGAATTATATTAGTTTACTGTCTTACTATCACATGTTGATAAAGCCCTTAGGATATGTACTCGACTACTGGGACTATGATAAGATCATACTAGTGGGGCCTCGGTAGTCGACGAGTACATCATATAACTGTTCCTAGTCGAGGGTGTATCGAGACAGGGCATCGATAAAGCAGAGTAGACTAGCGTATACGCATCTTGACCCATATGATGGGCGATGGATGATCCCATATCCATCGGTGTTTGACATCAACGATGGTGTACGGGTGCTCAGTGGAGACTGGGTACACTGGACGAACTCGCCGAGAACTCCCAGATGGTATTATACCTCACGTCAGATGGCAGTTCTCTGGTGACACTGGTACAGGTTAGTCTGTAGACCCGAGATCGTCATAGAGCCTTGTGTGATTCCCACTGTGGTTTGATTTCCATTATACCACGTCCAAGAGGGCGTGCAAAAAGGTGGCTTTTGGGTACAGTCCACGAATCACATGGAGACAATGAGCGATAGGAGGGGATTCGTCTCTCCCGGTATAGGGAGTTGATGTTGCGCTGTGTTCGATTGGCTATAACTGGAAATCCCTGCCCAGGATTGCTGAGATTTATTGGTAAGCATTATCTGTAGTTTCTCAAACTGTTATAGATCTTATACCAACACGACTTATCAAGCTACTGGGGTCTGACGTTTTCCACCCCTAGGCGAGATATGCGACATATCAAACGAAGAGACCGGACTGTACGGGAGTGTTACTGATTGGATTCGCTGGAGAATGTACAGGCTTGCTTGTTGATCTTATGATTGCTCAATACCTGGGTTGCTGTTACGTTTAGCCGACCGCTTGCAGCTTTTGGGTGTTTGATATGATCATCACCTACTGCCTGCGTATTGACGATTCTTTAGAGTCCTACACAGAGGTTTCTTGGCTCAGGTAAAACGGAGTAGGAGCACATATATGATATGTGCGGGACCGAGAACAATACGTGTATGTTATACCGTATTAGATTCTCGCGATATGAGATATCGACCGGGTATATATGATATAGCCGGGTCATCGGATCAAGTGTTGATTCGATGAACTGATATAGATTATATTAGTCGGTTATTTTTGAAATAGCCGGATTATCGGATCAAGTGTTGATTCGATAATTTAATGTATAATTATATATTTGATATATTAAATTACATTAACTAGTATAAGCTCACTAAAATATTCTTTTTCTCACTCGGGTAATACATTGATATATATGCGATATGTGTTAATTGTATTATTTTATTTTGTTACAATAAATATTGTATATGTGATATATAATATTGTAACATGTCAGGGTTATTAATGCAACATGATTAGTGGAGATTAAACATGATTAAGGTTTGATTTGGGATAATTTTTCTAGAAGCTTCTAGAAGCTTTTTGTTTTGTTTCTACAAAGATATTTTGTAAAGATATTTTTGTAGATATTTGTTAACCCAACTCAACCTTTGACCATGGTTAAATCTCTACATGGGTAAAGTTATCATACTTAACCCATGGTTGCATTTCTAACCACACTAGTCTTTAATTATTCATCACAAAGAGAATGGTTCTTCTTCTTCTTTCTGTTAGTGTATATGCCCTAGAGGCCATTACTGTATCATACTAGTTTGTATATTACTTAATGGATGCTTGGGATATTCACCTTGTATATACAATCTTGCTCAAAATAGTAGTATGCTACTTGGTTTGTTTCTACTTCAATGTGTACTTGTGTTTATTTCAGTATATCACTTATACGCATTAGTAGAGCCCTTAGGATCTTTGCTTGATTACCAGCGATGTGATGGCCGTCACACTAGTGGGGCTGGGTAATCTATAAGCACATCCTTATGCAGGTCCCTGGTCGCAGGACTATCGAGACAGGGCATCGATACTCCGGAGTAGACCAGCGCATGCGCTTCTCATCCCAGTGTGGGAGACGGTCTGTCCCACAGCCGTCAGTACGTCGTACTTGAGATAGTATGCGGGTGCTCGTTAGGTTACGGGTACACTGGACAGGACTCGTCGGGAACTGACTAGTTGGTATTATACCTATCGTCAGTTATCAGTTCCCAGGTGACATGAGTACAGCTTAGTCCGCTGACTTGACACTGTCACTTCGCCTCGGGTGTGTTCCCACTGTACTTTGATCACTACCCTACCACGGCTCAAAGGAGTCGTGCAAACAGGTGGTGGTTGGGTGCAGTCCCGAAGCACTTGGAGGCAGTGACGGTTAGACAGGATTCGTCTCTCCCGGTATTGGGGGTTGACATCGCGCTGTGTCTAGGAGAGCCATTACACGAGTAGTCCCTGGCCAGGGCAAACGAGATATACTGGTAGGTTTCCAGTGTTATCTCAGGGTGTTTTGGGCTTCGCTCCGGCACGACTTGTACCGCTATTTGGGGACTGACGTTTACCGCCCCCTAGGCCCGCCATGCGATGTATCAGACGAACAGACCGGACTGTACGGAGAATGTCACACTCAGGCTCAGTAGGAGTTCAGATGGGTTTCGCCTCGTCGGTCTTCTTGTCGGCATTACCTGGGGACCGTTACGCACAGCTAGTGCCGCTTGCGGTCTGTGGTTAAACCCACTGCCAGCATAGTGTCGAGTCTTTAGAGTCCCACACAGAAAGCTTTTCGCCTTTAGGCAAAAGAGTAGAGGTCGCATGGTATTGCGACAGGTCGCATGGTTTTGCGACAGGGTTCGGTCACATCCGTGCACTTGTGCACGTACAGTGTCCGGACAGTTTACACTAGCGGGCTTTGGTTTAAGCCAGATCCTAGTGTACCTTATGGGATTGGATTTATCCAGTTTGCATTCGTGTTCCTCGGAACGCGGATGCGGGTGTGTATGCACAGTTGACAGGGAGGCAGAGGCAGTGGATTCTCATTAGAGTTGTTGACAGTTGACCGTTGACTTTTGACTTTTTGCTCAACCCTAATGAGAATATGATTTGTGATTAACTATTATATTAATTAAGTATTATGGTGATATGGTTGTTGACTTGTTGACTTTTGTTGACTTGTTGACTTTGGTGACTTGTTGACTTTTGTTGACTTGTTGACCGGTTGACTAGGCTTGACTAGTTGACCATCATGATGACCATGGTTATCATTTCATGCCAAAGACTTTTTTCTTGCTTGCTTTTTTTGAGTAAAATGAGTGCATGATATGATAACCTTATGGTTGCTTCTAACCATCACCAAAAGACTTTTTTGATATGATGAGTTATGATCACTTTGGATTATGAGAGGGTGAAAGGAAAAAGAGAGCCTCATTCTTTCTTGCTCATTCTCTCTCTTGTTCTTGAGCTCTCCTCTTGCTCTCACCCTCCACCTCTTGCTCCCTCTCTTGATCTATGGTTCTCTTGTCTCATGAGTTGAGAATCAAGAACCATAGATAAAATCCCATTCTAAATCATCTCTACTCATTCTAGTTCACTAGGTTTAGCAAACCAAGTGAGCTAGTTTCTTCAAAGACCGAAGAAGGAGCTAAAGGTTGGAGCTTTCAAGTGGATCTATCTTCGGCGTACGGAGACGACGAGAAGGAGCCATCGGATCACCACCGGAGCTTGAAGACGAAGGAGTTCAAGACAAACTAGGTATAACCATCTCTATCCGAGTAGCTAAATATCTTTAGCTTTGTATGCTAGTTTTAGTTTAGGTAAAGATCCCGACCTAGCTTAGTCCATGTTGCCTATTGCGTAAAAATTTTGATTTTATACCGTTTCCGCCTCCCCGTAAGAACCGGGGGTCGCAACGTGGACTTACACTTTCTTCTTTCATGAAAAAGCTTTCTAGCTTTTTATGAAGTGATGATAATGAGTGAGATTGAGAAAATAAATGAGAGCTAGATTCCTACTTCATCATCCTAATCTATCCTAGCCATTTAGATTAGGGTGTTCACTTCATTAGTGAGTGAGAGCTTGTGTTAAAGAAACTTCAAGGTAGATCTTCTTTGTTATCGAAGATCGGAAGCAAGCTTGCATCTTTCTCTTCGTGGAGCCTCTCTAGAGTCCGGGTACTCGATGATCGCAGCGAAGGGACCTCAACACGGAGCTTATGAAGTGAAGGACCGGACTACAAAGGTTGTAATCCCAAACTCTTAGATGTTAAAGTGTTTAACATGCTTTGTTTCGCCTAATCTCTAGTAAAGATCTTGGTTAGGGTTTTTCGGCACGTCTAAATTTTAAATCGGGCATGGTTTATGCCTTGTAGTACCTTGTAAGAGTGCCTAGTAACCCTACAGTTTTTTAGGCTTTTCCTAGTTTTGCTAAAATGGTCACTTCCGGTGAAGTGATCTCGGCTCTTTCCTCATCGAATAAGGTGCGGGATATATCACTTATATCACTATGGAAAGCAAATACTCAAAAAGCAATCAAAAGACAAACCATGTATTTGTAGCATCTGCCAGTTATTGCTAACGAGGTCACTCCCGGTGAAGAATCTCGGCTCTTTCCTTATCGAATAAGGTGCGGGATATATCATATATATCACTATACAAAGCAAAAAACTGTAGTTACCCTTTTTGAAAATTTTATTCTACAATATCTTTTAGGTTTCTTTTCTTTCATTTATCATATTAATGAAGTCCCATCATTTAAGTCACCTAAACATCACAGATAAATATAACGTACGCTTATGCCATCCACATTTGCATCGATGTCCCCTCGTGCAGCATTAGGTTAGTTAACTAACGGCAGAGTAATATATCATATATACTATATACTGTATCTATCACAACATATCAAATGATCACATCACAGATATCGCAACAGAAGAAACATATGAAATATTGGATATACTAGGAGTTCCGTGTTTTATTTTGAGCCCTTATAAAACACGAATTCCACGGTCGTGATTAATAGCAAAACCCACGCCCATAGACCCCTACGAGAGCGGTAAGCAACCCTACCAATTCTAGAGTTAGAAGACCCGGATTCGACTCCTCGAGTTGGTCTCCCACAGAACTCTAGAACCCAGTTATTTGTGCTCTCCTCCTTTGGTCTATCCTAATGCGGAAAAGTAAACAATATACATCATTGGTGACTTCAACCTCAACCCGGAAGTGCCCCAATAAAAGAATATTACATACATTGAATTTTACATGAATAAAAATAAATACTCCCATCTCACATAAAACTCTCGGCTATTCAAAACACAACGATCCAATATAACATATAAAGCAACATATAACATCGCATGTCATCAACGTAAGTAAATATGCGTATCCCAATTGTCGTTGACATATAGCAACGAAACCGGTGATACACTTTATATTACACTTACTGTCGCAGAAAAACTAGACGATGTTAAACATTTTGATCGAATCAATAAACACCCATAATTACCCAAAAAGCTCAACACTTGAGCGAAGTTAAAGTACCCAAAAACGTGCCACAGTACCTATGATCCAGCCGTAGAAGGGCCAAACCAACGCCTCACCTATGGCACCGCGGAACAATGGCATACCCTAAGGTTCAGTCGCGGTTCCGAGGGCATAGAATCAAGTTAAGGTTTTTGTTCTTCTAGAGGGTCCATAGAGTTACTTCCACGACTATCAAATATAATTAACTTTAGAAAATTCTAAAACTTGGAAATTTTCAGCAACGGTTAAAATGGGTATTTGATATCCAATTGAACTTTTTAATACCGTCTAAAGTAACCCGAAAACAGTTAAAATTACGACTATGAATCACTCCGAGTTTCCTTTGCATTGAGTTAATCATCACATGAAAAAGTAGCAAAAATAAACAATACCTGAAACACCAAAACCCAGAGCAAAGACAAAGGAAAAAATTTGGGACCAATCCAACGCTGCCAGGCCGGTCTCCTCGGTTTCCATGCCCATGTGCTTGGTCAAAATCCGAGCACAGGGTCCCCAATTTTTCCCATGTTCATATAATTGCTCATAGATGATCCGCACTTGTTTGAAAAATTTTTGGAGCTCATTTGAAAATCGACAGAATACAGGTTTTAGTATTTTAAGTTTCGGAGTTCGTTTCGTTTTCGTAATCTAACAATATCCGTAAAATTTTCTAGCTAGGCTCTGATACCACTGTAGGGTTCCTATCGATGGCAGCAAGGTGTCATGACCCGAAAAGTACGGAACATGACCGGCACTTAAACTACGAAATTTCTCGAGGCATACGTAATCTATGTAAGCCAAAACCCAGAAATCCAAACAAAGTAAAGCAGTAGAGTGAAGGAAAAACCAATTTTAAAGAAAGAAGTTTTACAACATATGCCGAAATATGCAATTTTTAAATGTCAAGTTTTTTCTGAAAATTTCGGCAGAGTTTCCTTTGTAAAACTGACCCAAACAGGTACAAACCAGATAAAGCATATATAACGAATAAAGGCATCCCCAAACGGGAGCTAGCACTTCATCAATTGACGGTCACAACCATGCAAGAAATATAATATACAACACCGAAGGGCGAGGATCGAAACTCAAAAGAAAGCCCATATCCACCAGAAAACCATAATAATACAGCGCGCGACTCTAAGGTCGAAAGAATAAACACTGGTCTTCTATGTCTATCTTTTTACACTTGTGTTACATTTTCCTACATCGCTTTCATGTTTTGGGTTGGTTTTAGATGAGAGAAAAGAAGAGAGAAATGAAAAGGAAAAGAAAAGAAAAGAAAAGAAAAAGGATATTAGTAATGAAGTGGGAAGCATGGGGAGAGAAAGGGAGGGGTTTACTTTGACTTGGGCCATTCCTCCTTCACTTCATCACCCTCATCCTCTCTCCTCTCACCTCCATGGCTGCTGCCCCCTCCCTCTACCACCTCCTACACTTCACTTCATCCCCAAATCAACAACAAAACACATACTTCCCTTCAAAAAAAACTTGCACAAGCTCAATACAAACACATTGGACCAAGAAAAATCCAATTTTGGACACTTAGGGCAACTCAAGAATTTTCTTGAGTTGCCAAATGAGGTATTATCTTAACCATTAGCATAGTATTTCCATTGCTTTTATATCCATGTTTGATTCGAACCGATTTGGTGTTGTTTAGTGAGGTTTGGAAATTTCTAGTTAGGGTTTGAGGAATTCTTGAGTTGTGATCTGTAATTGGAAATCCCTTCAATAACTATTTATGCATGCAGAATATATCCAGGTACTGTCCTTTGACTAGTCCTGCTCAGTATGAAAAAAAAGAGCAAATATTATAAAAACGTACTACTCCATAAGAAATCAATCCCAAAAGGTGTATATGAATGCTACGTGCATCTGGTGCGCACGGAAATCGAAACCCATGAATGTGCCATACATGTGCACAGAAACAATATCTAAGTGCATCGGGTGTGCACGAAACATCTGTCAAGGGCAACGGGTGTGCCTGACAGCCAAAACCAGGTGCATCTGATATGCACGAAGAATCTCGATTGACTGCATCTGGTCTGCATCAAAATCGCATCAAGCGCCCAAATATGCACAAGAATCCAAATCCAGTGCACAAAGTGCACGAAAACAATATCGAATATCGCAATCGAAATTGACGGTATACAACACATCTCAATCCAATTCCAAATCAGATATACCGTGGTATATAATCTCATAACCATGTGCATCAGCGTGCACAAAATCGAATCAAAATACTAAAAGTGTATGAAAACTATGCAGAAAGCTTAAGTCAAATCACATGCATACTATAGGCATGGAATCAAAATCAACATCTCGAATGATATCTAATCAAAGTCAAGTGCTACCGTGGTGCACAAAATCTCAATCATGAAAATAAATTGCTCAAAATATCAGGCATGGAATAAAAATGAACACCTCGAATGTCATCAATCGAAGTCGAGTGCAGCTGTGGTGCAAAAAATCTCAATCCAGTGCAACTAACATGCACGAATGGAAATCCCAATCGAGTGCATCCGGTGTGCAAAAAACCATATCTCATATCATGCGCTCAACATGCGCGAAAATCCAAATCAACGAATGATGGCTAAATCAAAGGCATCGAACATGCATGAATAAAATCTAAATCAAGTGCATCCAATATGCACGAATAAAATCTAAATCAAGTGCATCCGATGCGCACAAAATCCAATATTAAGCGCCTAATATGCGCAAAAATCCAACCCAAGCACTTCAGTCCGTGAAAAGTATCTAGTGCAGTAATATGCATGAAAACGAACATCAAGTGCAGCCGCGCACAAAACAAAAATCTGGTAACACAAATTCTCAAAGACATAAATCGGGTGCAACCAAGGTACTGAGTATAATTACGGTGCAACCAATGCACAAAATACCTAGCTGGTGGAAAAAATGCTCGAAATATGAATCCGGTACATCCAGTGTACGAAATACAATACAGTGCAACAATCGAACAAAAATACAAATATGGTGAATCAAGTGCACAAAATACAATGTGATGCACAGCGTAAAAACCTAGTGCAACAACTTCACAAAATACAAATCAGGTACAATAAGTGCATGGAGATGAATCAATAACTCAAATGCGTATAAAAAGCAACACCGAGTGTGCCAAGGTGTATAAAATCATAAACGCGTGAAACTGCATGCACAAAACACGTATCCACGCAATGCAAGCACATGTAAGCTATACCGAGTGCAAAAACCAAATCGCGTGCATACCACCTGCACAAAAATCAAATCAGCTGTATGCAATCCATGAAATCATAAACATGTGCATCCAAGGCACAAAATCAACATCAAGTGCAATAAATATGTACAAATCATAAATCAACACGACGGTGTATGAAAATATATCTCAAGTGCAATAACTATGCACAAAAACGTAAATACCCAGTAGGTACAACCATGGTGCACAAAAGCAAATATCATAAAATTCAATCATCAAAACTCAATCATTCAATAAATCACCCAAAATACTGAAATCCATAGTGACTGATACGTGATAGTAACCTCACGAAATCATAAGTCGTAAATACTGTCATCGATATGTCCTTCCTTCAAGGTCGAGAAGGTGTCGGTATATCCAATGATAGCAGAGCAAGATATCTACTTGCCTTCTAATCATGGCCTGTCGTCTGGTGCCCTTTGCCTCTCATCTCTCACTGCGAATTGCTAAGTACATAGCTCCCGGGCTCAAGGGTTTAATATGGAAACGATAATGGAAGTACCCCGCTCCGTCACGTCCTCTAAAGATCTCTGGCCAACTCTTATGGTCACTCATAATATATCTCGTCGACGATGCTGAACTCTGGCCTGCTGGGCATGTGCAATATGACTGATCCTGGGTCCAAGTCTTCTCGTATAGTATTTCCAGAAAGGTCCGGTCAAGGTCTTTCCACAATCTCGTTTCTCCCGAACTGCCCGGAAGTCATCATCTTTACTATATCTATTTCTTGTTCCGGAATGGCTGCATACTCATCACGACTCCTTCTGGAAGATATACCCATAGCCAACACCTCTACTTGCGTACCGCATCTCTGATGTCAGCTGAGTGGAATGTCCTTTCGTCACGATCTCATACGAACCTTTTACTCCACTTTCCTCCAATGTCGACTGATTCGGATTCGTCTCCTCGTGGCTGCATGGAGTGCGCTCCAACGGCTATACTCATATCTGGAGTCTCCGAAGCAATTTATCCCATCACATGATATCCGAATGATGTCAAACTTTTCGATCGATTCGTCAAGGCTCCATAATCCCCCAAGAGCTCAACATCTTCGGTACAGTTTAATAGTATCAAATATATACCACAGCACCTATGGACCAACCGTAGAAGGGCAAACCCAAGCCTCACTAATGGCACCACTGAATTGCCACAAACCCTAAGGTTCACTGGCGTTCCTTGGTCATTATGTCGAGTTAGGGTTTCATTCTTCTAGAAGGTCCGTAGAATTACTTGCATTGTTTTCCGAAACTTTAAACTTGAAAAATGGGTTCCTTACATTCGATCGTCTATATCGAATCTCAACGTATCAACGTGAAGTCGTCTCTAACTGGAATCAATCAATCTGATGACCTCGCATCATGGTAAGCGATGAATCACATGTCCTAGTCTTTCATCTCTGGTGACTAGCGATTTTTCTGTCATATCTCGAACTATAACTCGTGCGACATTAGCTCCAAACATCTGAGGCGATATCTCCCTATTCGCTGCAACAACTGGCTCATTCGTCCGCACGCTGAACAGTGCCTCAATCACCAAGTATAATTGGTGCTTTAACGGTCATCACATCCTGGCTGGCCTCTATCAGTAGCCCAATCCTCTGGTGCTGATCTGCACGTCCGAGAAATCTCTTAATAGCGATCTATCAACGCTAATGGCGCAAAAACGCAAATAAACGATACGTCTATGCAATCGTATGTCCCTGGAATCATTCCCTGGTCAGTCCTCGTCCATGAAGAGCTCGTGCTGACCGCAACTCTAGCCGTAGCTCCCTCTGCCCGTGTAATCGTGGCAGCAAAACTATAAACCGATAAAGAGGAGGATAGATCATAGGAATGAATATGATATTGTCAAGAAAATGTACATCCTAAGGTTTCTTAAGCGGAGTATCGTATCGTAAGTATGCAGCGGAACATACACACGGTACGTCACTCTACTTGAGTCACCTACTCCATCAACCAAGGGTCATCCTACACTCCGATGGTAAAACCTAACATTCTGATACCAACTTTGTCACAATCCGAAAAGTACGTAACATGACCGGCACTTAAACTACAAAACGTCTCGAGGCGTACGTAATCTAAGTAAGCGAAAACCAAGAAATCCAAACCAAGTAAAGCAGTAGAGTGAAGGAAAAATCAATTTTAAAGCAAGAGGTTTAATAACATAAGCCGAAGTATGCATTTTTAAAATGTCAAGTCTTTTCTGAAAATTTCGGCAGAATTTCCTTTGTAAAAACTGACCCCAAACGGGTACAAACCTGATAAAGCATATATAATGAATAAAGGCATCCCAAGCGGGAGCTAGCTCTTCATCAATTGACGGTCACAACCACACAAGCAATATAATATACAACACCGAAGGGCGAGGATCAAAACTCAAAAGAAAGCCCATATCCACCAGAAAACCATAATAATACAGCGCGCGACTCTAAGGTCGAAAGAATAAACACTGGTCTTCCATGTTTATCAAATAATACAAGTCTGGTTGATAGAGTTTTACTAGATACAACTTAAATTACAAATATAAAATGGTGTTCCTGATGAAAAAGAACCCACCTACTAAATCAATCACCCGGAAGGAACAGTGTACCAGCAAAACCGCAACGAAACCTGTATGGCAAAACCTGCAAGAAACTGTGGCACAACGGGGGTGAGTTGCCAACTCGTGAGTAGAAAACATCTACGAGTAGAAATCGCATGCATGACGCTATCCTAGGTCATATCAAGTAATATCCTCAAATAAATATCTTGGTCCATCTATGTATAAGTGTAATACTACATGCTCTTGTCAGTACCTTAGATAGCAACATATCAGATATATGATGCATGAATACATTACAAATGAAACAGAATACATCATGAATGAGACAACTGTTTTCTTTATTTAATGAGATTTCTATATGTATATAAATCGTGTATCATCAACGAAATCGACAGATAAAACAGCGTCCATCATCAACACAAAACAAAAATCTCAGTGTCTCAAATACCTCAGGCTCCGGCTATCCGGACTGGCCCGCATCATCAAATCTCAATATCTCAGTGTCTCAAATCTCAATATCTCAATACCTAAGGCTCCGTCAGTACGGATCGGCCCATAACATCAATCACACGACCACGAACGGCATCCTCCGGATATCCGCCGCGCCAGGTAAAATCAGCGGTAGGCAGTCTGCCCCTGCCGAGCTCATCGTCTAAAACTCGAGCTTGTTACCCCGGGATACCTTACCGGGCACACCATGTACCCGAGACGGTTCATCCAACTCCTCGAGTCGGATCTCGAAAACATCTCAAAACCGAGAAAACACCATGGTGGACAATACTCGACATATCAAGGAAAACCGCATTTTTCCCTTTAAAATATTTCATCAATTTACAAAACTTTCAGATGCGTTTTCCAAATCCAGAAAATATCAAGAAGAATCTGAAATCATCAAGTCACCAAGTCAATAACAATGAAAACCGGCATAAATCTCCATAATATTGCATAACCAATGAATAAACGGGTGCATCTGATATCATGCAATAATTAAACTAGCATATGAATGCTATAACATGTAGCAACTATCAGTTAGCAGCCTATGCCAATGAAATAGTATTTTCTAAAGTGTATGTGACATGGCAATTACCGATGAAGATGTGTATGAGCCGGCAAGCAGGTGAACGTAGAACATACGCATCATCGGTAATGGTGCTGGTGTCCTGACAGCAGGGTTTCATGATAATTACAGATAACATATGCACAAGCATGCAATGCGATGAAATATCATGAATATACAGAAAGTGATTTAGTAACAGTAACACTGAAAAATATACCTACCCAAAATATACGAGTCATACAGTTTGATATTTAAATTACTCACAATTCTCCACTTTTGAAAATGAGTATGACTCGAGCCCAGTCAAAACATTAAGGGAATCCACTTATGTCCGAGTCAATTTATATATAAATATCTAGTAATCGGTGATCTCGCCTCAATAGTATTACGTACGATACAATAAATAATATGACATTCTCGAGTCAAGAGTGCGGATCTATCATCATAATTATATCTCGTACGGTAAATCCATCGCACGGCATCCCAAATCAGGGTACGGGTCGAATATCATATATAACACAACATCCATATGGTATCATCATCACATATCACGAACTATCACATATAACACAACATCCATATGGTATCATCATCACATATCACGAACTACCACATATAACACAACATCCATATGGTATCATCATCATATATCATGAACTGGGGGGTACTGATCTAAAGTCTAGTACAAAATGATACCAATATCATCATACATATGTCCTCGTGTGAATAAAATCACATCACCCAACGACCCTGTAACACCTTAGGATGTGATTGGTGGCTAATTATGCTTTAAGTATGGTTTTTAATAAAAAGTTTACCAAATTAATTTTCAAATAATTTATCAAATTTGATGAATATTTTATTAGAATTTTTCTAAGCTTGCACACACATGTGAATGTAAAACTAGGGTTAAAATTGGGGTTAAACTATGATTAGCAACCATGGTGGACTAACCATTTGTCTTAAGCTAATTTGAAATTTGAATTAAGTGTTTTGGGTTAATTTTTCTTTTAAAATGAAAATGATTTAAAATTTAGTTGACTTGGAGAGAGAGAAGGAGAGAGAGAGAGAATAGCATCATGGCTTGAGCCATGCCTTCATTTAATGAAGAGAGAGAGAGGGTGGGGTTGACTAGCCTTAGCTCTCATTTCTTTTGCTTTTTCCACCCATTTTTCTCACAACTCTCACTCACGCACACACACAACAACAACAGCAGCAGGAGGAGCCACAGCAGCAGCAGAAGAAGCAGCATCAGCAGCAGCTCCAGCAGCTCCAGCAGCAGCACTATAACATTTCAAAAAATAAAATATTATTTTTGTGAATTTTATAATTTAATATTAATTTTTAATGAATATTTTAATATTTCGGTATAATTAAATACCGATAAATGGGGAAAATTTTGTAAAAATTATGGAAATTCTAAATTAGGGTATTTTGTGGAATTATGCCATTTTAAATTTTTATGGTTAATTATATGCTAATTTAGTGCTAATCGCGATTAAAAATCGCTAATCGGGTTTTTAGCATTTTTGAGCAAAAATGTGCACATATCATTTTTCACACTTGTTACATTTTCTTACATGTTTTGGGTGCATGGCTGCTTAAGGTTTACCATTGGGTGAGAAGAAAAAGGAAAGAAAAGAAAAGACAAAAGGTATCATGAATATGAGAGAGAGAGAGGATAGGTATAGGGTCAACCCCTCTTTTTGAACCATCCCTCCTCATTACACCATCCCATTTCTCTCTCCCCTTCTCCATGAGCTGCTCCTACTCCTGCTCCCTCCCCCTTCCTCCTCCATCTCTAAGCCCCAAAACACCATGGATCCAACCTCAAAACCCCATTTCCACTTCACAAAAATTGTTCCCTAGCTCACTAGCTACACATTGGAGCTAGAAAGAGAGGATCTTGAGGACCTTGAGCAACTCACGAAAATTCTTGAGTTGCGAAAGGAGGTAATTTCTGCACCCTTAGCGTAGTATGTCGATTCATTATGCATCTACACTTGTTTCATGCCGATATTGTGTCGTTCTGAGGACTTTGGAAATTTCAAGTTTGGGTTTAGGGTTTGATCTGAAATCAAGGGTGAATTGAGGTGTAATTAGGGACAACAACCCCTGTGGTGATTGATTGGAGACCCAAACTAGAGATTAGGAACCAGAATACGGGTTTATAGAATCGATATCGGGAAAAACTGTAAATCTTTGGTTGTATTTAGAAATCTGCTATCAACCCGAGACTCCTAAAATAATTTTGGCTTGACAGTAAGATATGCAGGCACCTAGGAACCACCACCCAAAGCCCTAGCCCCTTCCACCATTTTCTGGCCGCAAATAAATCCTTTCTGGCCGCAATGACGGCCAGAGTAGGTTAGAACCCCATCGTTTTTGTTCTATGGCCCTATCTCCAGTAAATTTGACCTTTGGTATATGCAATTTTGACTGATTCCACATAGGGTAGAATCTGGGGTAGTTTTCTTATGTTGGCGCATGGTTTACGACTTGTTTTAAGATGGATTTTGGTATTTGGTGATTCGTTTCTGTCGGGTGGCGTTTGAACGTCAACGGCAAATGGCTATTGGTCATGTTTGCATTCGAGACTATAGGTTTTTTTACCTATGAGAGTAGCGTGTGCCGTTTTGGTTTTCCGATGTGTTTTTCAAGTGCTTTAGCTTTTGTGATATCCTAGTAGATACCCCACGTAATGTCGAGGCGTTGAAGATAAATATGGCGACATCGGTATCGGCACAAGAGAAGCAAGGTGAGTATATTTATATCTACGGGGAGAAGTCGGGTGGATGGCGTATAGCACCCCCGCAGTTCGTGGTGATGTATACGAATACGTATACACACATATATTGATTATATATTGTTGAGATTATTGATAACAAAGATGGATATTTGTTGTGTTTGGATTGGTTTAGTGTTGCGAAACCCTAGGGTAGAGGTTGCACCACACATACACACACACACCCATACTTGCATACATCCTTTCTTTCACATGGGCGTATATGGGAATATATATATTTATGTGTTCACATGGGTATGAGACTATGTGTTCATTTACTGGATTTGAGGATAGTACTTGGGATTGGAGATGAGTCGATGAGATTTGATTTGAGGCCGTGAGACCGGCGATATGGCATGATTCGTATTGAGATACGTCATCATGTTATAGCGGATCTTTGGATGACGATACCATGTGAATAGTGATATGTATAAAATGGTTGACATGTGATCGTGATATGAGATAAGTTATGTTAAGAAATTTATAATGGGTCGCATTGAGCGATGTATATTTCTTTATGATGATATGTGCTGATGATATCGGTTGTACGAGACTGTCGATCAGAAGTCAGATCATGACTATATTGATGATATTAGTATTGTACTAGACGTAGATCAGTACCCCGGATTACGATCTTCGATAAAGAGGATACCGGATGAATAATATGATGAATATGATATTAACCCGTATCCAGATTTGGGGATGCCGTACGACGGATTTACGTACGAGTTATATATTGATGATTGATCCGCTCTCTTGATTTGGGATATCTGATTATAGATATTGTATTGGATGTGATATTATTGAGGCGGGATCACCGACTAATATATATATATATATGTATGTATGTATCGATTCAGATGTTAGGCGGTTTCCTTACCTTTAGTTCTGCTTGTTAGTTCAGCCATATAGTTTAGTGTAGTTGTTAGACTAGGTTAGATTCCTACCTATTTCAAAACTAACGGATCGTGGGTATTTTAAAAGATAGGTCAAGGGATTCTATGGATATTTCAAAAGACGTATCTTTTCTTAAAAACATCGTAGCCCTTATTTTCAAAACCCCACGATTCGTGTTATTTCAAATGGCACCACTGTAGAACTCATATTTTATTAAATGCAGATTAGTTATCGTTGTGTTTAGTATTCAGCTCCCGCACATTATTGCTGTTCGCTCCGCATCGCATACTTATATTTGGATTCATATACCAGTATTGATACCATGCTGTTAGGATACCAGCACCATTACCGATGATGCGTATGTTCCACGTCCACTTACTTGCCGGCTCACACACATCATCATCGGTAATTGCCATGTCACGTACACTTAGAAAATACTATTTCATTGACATAGCTTGTTAGGAAATCGTTTTGACATGATATTGGTGTACTTATCTTATATGCCAGTTTAGACATTGCAGTTACTACTTGCTACTTCATGCATATTGTTATTCACTGTTATGCCGCATTCATGGATTTTTATGCCTATATTCATTGTTTTACATGCCATCGATGATTTGGATTCGAATTTTCATGAGATTTCTTGGATTTGGGGGAAAATCGCAAAAACATTTATAAACTTCTTTTCTCTCTCCTTTTAAATGAAAAGTGCGGTTTTCCCATGATGTATGAGTCGTCCACCATGAGGTTGTTGATGGATTTCGAGACTCGATTCGAGAAGTTGGATGAACCGTTTCGGGTACATGGTGGGCCCTGTGCGGTATCCCGGGGTGAGAAGGTCGCAGATAATGGCGTTGAGCCTGGCAGGGGAGCACTACCGACCGGTGATTTTACCCGACGCGTCGGATATCCGGAGGATACCGTTGTGGTCTTGTGATGGATGTTAGGGCTGGTCTGGACTGACGGCGCCCTAAATAGTGAGATCGAGACATTGAGATTTTGAGATATTGAGGTACTGAGAATTGATGATACAGGCCAGTCCGGATAGCCGGAGCCTGAGATTTTGAGACATTGAGATTTATGTTTTGTGTCGATACTAGACACTATTTATGTTGATTTCATTATGATACCTCGTTTTAAATTTACAAAAATCTCACTAAGTTATGAAACCAGTTTCTTCATTTTCATGTATTCTGTTTTCATGCATTCATTCCTCATCCATATGATATATTGCTACCTAAGGCACTGACATGAGCACTTGGTACTACAGTTGTTAGAGGTATACCCTAGCCATTGTTATAGGCTGCAGGTTATATATTTGAGGATATATTATGATCGTATGACATAGGATTGCGTTGTTCATGCGATTTCTGTTCGTAGATGTTTTTCTACTCACGAGTTGGCAACTCACCCTCATTGTGCCACAGTTTCTTGCAGGTTTTGCCGTACAGGTTTCATTACGGCTTTACTGGCACTACTTCCATTTCCGAGTGATTTGCTAGTAGGTGGGTTCACTTGTATCGTGACCATCAGTATATCTTGTATATTATTATTCAGTTGTATCTAGAAGTTCCATCAACCAAACATGTATTTATTTCAGATAGAGAACAATTTTTTTTATTCTTTCGACCTTAGAGTCGTGCGTTGTATTTCTGTGGATTTCATGCTGTTTTGAGTTTCCTTTTCTATTGTGATCCTCGCCTTTCGGCGTTGTATATTATATTTCTTGCGTGGTTGTGACCGTCGATTGACGAAGAGCTAGCTCCCGCTTGGGGATGCATTTTTCATTATATATGCTTTATTAGGTTTTGTACCTGTTTGGGGTCAGTTTTTACAAAGGAAACTCTGCCGAAATTTTTAGAAAAGACTTGTTACTTTAAAAATGTACATTTCGGCGTATGTTGCAAACTACTTGATTTAAAATGGTTTTTCCTTCACTCTAATACTTTTCTTGGTTTGGATTTCTGGGTTTTCGGCTAACTTAGATTACGTTCGCCTCGAGTCGTTTCGTCGTTTAAGTGCTGATCACGATCCGTACTTTCCGGTCGTGACACACACCAGCATCAGCAGCAGCTCCAGCAGCAGAACAGCAGCAGTAGCAGGCAGCAGCAGATCCTTTCCTTGTTCTCCTCCTCCCTCTTCCTGCATCTTAGGGTCAAGTGAGGTATAATTCCTGAACTCAATTCCCTTTTTGCTAAGCTTATGTGTAGAATTAGCATCGATTAGTGTAAAATGTGAGATTTAGTGATAGAAATGATGTTTAGTGTGGACTTTTGCCTAAGTGATGTTTTTGGTGGTTAACCAAGCCTAATTAAGTGTTATTAGGGCCACATAAACCTAGTTTAAGCCCAGATTTCACTAAAATACCATAGGGTTTAATATTGGTGTAAATTTAGCGTTTTAAAGCAAGAGTTAGCCTTTCTGTGATCTGCTTTAGACCCGGGTACATCAGAGAAAAACTGAGATAACTGGAGCATACTTGATAGATGTTGATCACATACCCAGAGAACGAGACCCCTTACCCTTGTTCAGTCCGCCGTTTTATTCGTTCTGGCCACAATTTGAGGCCAGACAGGGGACTTAGGGGTTAGGGTTTTTGCTGGGGTAGTCTGTTGTATATTTAGGGTTTGTGGTACATGCAATTTTGTAAGTTTTCACCTGAGTCAAAATCTGAGCGTAATATCGTTTTTTCTATACGTTTAGTTTGCGCGATACGTATGACACGTGAGTGGGTTCTGCGTTCCAGCGTGTCGCGACGTGTCAGGGTAGTTTTAAACGCGTATGCACACGATCTAGCGTATCGGACACACGTGCGTTTAGTTCGCGACACGAGTTTCTCGTTTGATTTCTATATCGCGTTTTTGTAGGATTTTGCTTATGTGGATTCTTTGTGTAAATTCTAGCTTTGCAGCCGTGTACGTCGAATGCCGCAAAGAAAGGGAAGCAGGTGGTCGGCTATGCTTAGCACGCGGCTAGGTAAGTAGATTTAACAACTACGGGGAAATCGCCCGTATGGCGTTATGCGTCAGGGCGTGAAAGGATATTTAGTCGTAGATGTTTATAGGTAATATTATAGCATATCTTCCTTATTGTATATAGAAATAGTACTATATAACACTGCACTGTCACTAACGGTTCAAGCTGCACGAGCACTAATTGTATGTTACACTCACACCGTTAGTGATTGCCATGACACTCGCACTATAGGTTTGCTACGAATTATATATCGTCTTGATTACCGCATCATTGATGATTATCATGACTTGTCGCATATTGGTATATATTTATATTGATATCATCATACTTGTGGACATGGACACTGTATATTCATACCAGTGCACACATATATTGATATCTTCATACTTGCGCACATGCACACTGTATATTCATACCATTGCACATATATGTTGATATGTTCATACTTGCGAACATGCACACTGTATTGTTCATACCAATGCACACATATATTGATATCTTCATACTTGCGCACATGCATACTGTATATTCATACCAGTGCACATATATATTGATATGTTCATACTTGCACAAATGCACACTGTATTATTCATACCAGTACACACATATATTGATATCTTCATACTTGCGCACATGCACACTGTATATTTATACCAGTGCACACATATATATTGATATCTTCATACTTGCGCACATGCACACTGTATTATTCATACCAGTGAACACATATATTGATATTTTCATACTTGCGCACATGCACACTGTATATTCATACCAGTGCACACATATATTGATATCTTTATACTTGCATACATGCACACTGTATATTAATACCAGTGCACACATATATTGATATCTTCATACTTGCTCACTTGCACACTGTATATTCATACCAGTGCATATATATATTGATATCTTCATACTTACGCACATGCACACTGTATATTCATACCAATACACACATATATTGATATCTTCATACGTGCGCGTATGCACACTGTATATTCATACCAGTGAATACATATATTGATATTTTCATACTTGCGCACATGCACACTGTATTTTCATAGTAGTGCTGCACTCATATTCGCGTATATATCCATTTGTACATCCATACCTACATACATACATATGTTACATACATGGATGATATTGACTTGATATCAAGAAAATAAGGGACCGCATGAGGTATTTTCAAAACTGAATTCTTTTTAAAAGAGCTGTATTCCTTTTTTTACTCTTAGTGTCATACGACACATTGCATGAATTTACGCATTGAGTTTGGATTTATGGGATTTCTGGATTTGAGAACTGAGGTATTATTTTAAGAAATACGCACTGTTTTAAAAAAACCCACTTTCTCTTGATATGATATTTCAGTGCGTCCACCATGAGTTTTCTCGATTCCTGAGAGCTTGTGTGCGTATACCCGTTTCGAGGAGTGGTAGGCACCGATTGCGGGTACATGGTGGACCCGGTATGGTACCCCGGGGTAAGAAGACTCGTATTGTTAGACGGTGAGCCCGGCGGAGGGATGTTCAGTTGATAAAACTGCACATTTGTATTATATTTTTCCTACCAGTTTCATATTGAAAAAGGACTTTAATATAATATATTATACATATGAGGGTTTATGTGTTAAAACACCATTTTCCATGTGTTAATATATTTTAATTAGCATTTGGTAGGAAAATTTATGCAAATAAATCCATTGACCTAATCCTAGTAGAACTAGGTCTACTAAATCTTATTTGAGTTGTTGTGCAGAATTTTCCAAGTTGTTATGCAGAATTTATTAAACAAATCAATTTGTTGAAGAAAACTTGCCAAATTAAGAAGCAAAACATGGAGACCAAGTCTGGGAGCAACCGAGAGAAGATTTTTGAATTCTGAAGGTGCCTAGGATTGCCATATGTCCCAAAGATAAAGCCCAAGAAATTTCATCAGGTGATCCCCACCATTGGCCGCGGAACCGCGGCCAAACCCCCCTGTTAGCCGCGGAACCGCGGCAATATAGAGAGATCGTTTGGTAAAAATTTGGGGTATTAATCTATGATGAATTTTACCAAGTTTTCAACAATAAGATTCTGGCTTTGCACTATAAAAGAGCACCGAGAGCCTCTTGGAAAAGTTATCAAGCCGAAAAGATCACGAAGTCCAAGACGGCTCACGCATCCAGGCTGATCATCAACTGTTCGTCTACCTCCTTGGAAGAGATCGAGAAGCAAACTAGTCTTTGTAATCATTTTCTAAGGAATCAAAGTGTAGATTGTTCAAGTTGATTAATAAAGCTAGTTATTTTATTTAATTCTTTTGCATTTTACATTATGTTTTCCCTCTCTGTCTTTTCATCTTCTTTTCCCAACATGCGTGAGTAATTCTCCGCTTGTTAGGGTTTGTAGGATTAGGGTAGGCTAATGGATGATGAAAATAACTAAACCCTTTTTAAGCCCTATAAAGTTTAGGAACTTTATCAAAAGAATCATTAACATCCTAATCGGGAGCGCTAGCAATTCTTTGCTAGTTCTGACCGCGATTAGAGATTAGATTAATGATTGTTTTGGTAAATGCTAAATATGAACGGAGTTCCGTGTCGAGATAAGGGTTAAGAGTGGGATTCCTTTTCCCTCCAGATACCCTAATCTATACGCATCACCGTCGTTCTAGTTCTAAATCTATTATTGGATAAAAAGGGTAACTTTTAATTAATCGTCCATAACTACTAAATCCTAACGAACCCTACAAGCCCCCTTATTATATTAACTACATCCCTAAAATAATCTAGATCTATATTTTTGCATTCTTGCTTAACATAGATCTAGAAACCATTCACAAAATTCTTTATTCCTCCCCTTTTTCAATACAACTAAAGTAAGAGTAACAGATTCAATGTTTCCTGAGGACGACCCGTACTCATCTCGGTCTACCTACGTGCGACACCGTTATTGATTGCGGTTTAACTACAAAACACTCTTTCGAAACAATCAAATGGCGCCGTTGCCGGGGATACGTGCATAATTTTTTATTCTTATTATTTGTGTTGAATTCTTAGACGATTCATATCATTATTAAAACAAAACTGCAAATTGCATATTTAACGATTTGTGTGTGAATTTTGCGAGGGAATCTGGAGTCACGGACTTGAGGAAACAGGAGATCTAGGGTTCCGAACTTCTTTGGTATCTTTCTTAACTCCTCTCTCCTCTCAAATCCAATAAAATCTATTTTCTGCAGGATTCTTTGCAAAATAGCGCCGCTCAAAAATCTTTTTGCAAAAGTTTTGTGATTGGTTTTGTTTTGTATATTTTAATATGGACTTTAAGGGGCAAAGACCAAATCAAGATTAGGTGTGGATTTCATCACCCTTCCTAAGCCCCACAAATCACAAACCGAGCCTCTAGATCAACCCTTCATTAATTAAATAAATATCTAGACCAGACTCTAAGGACTGTCGCTCTCAATAAGGACAGAGGAAGGTCGTGGGTAATCTATCGTTTATCCGCATTACTTTTATAGTGCCTAGGCAAGTGTGTCAAAGGCTAGTGGTTTTTAATTAGGCCCACGACGTGATTCCTTCCTACTTACCTGGCACTTACCTGGCTACAAGGGTAGTACGGAGGCGGTAGAGGATTGATCCTGCGGCTTGTCCTTTGTAAGTCTAGGAGCGGTCTAGAGACTGGACCTAGGTGACCTTAGTTCTAGGGTTGCTTGTGCATCTTAGGGTGATTTGTCTTGAGTCCCACTTTTTCAAAAACAAGCCAGTTTTAAAAACACACACACGCTGCCACTTGCACTAAACCTGCTTAGAGCATGCTCGGCTGGACACGGGATCCTAGTGCCCGTCTTGTCCACGTTCCTGCTATCCACACCGAAGTCGGTACTTCTTCATCTTGTTTTCCCCCACCACAAACCACATCGACCGTGATGGACGGCACTCCATCTAATTATAACACCACGCTGCCACCGCCCGCAGGTGAGCAGAATCCACCGCGCATCTCTCTCCAAGAGAGATGTTATCCTATTCGTGGTCCCCTTCCTACTTGTCTATCTCTTCCACCACCTAACGGGGATAATTTCGAAATCAAACCCCACTACATCAATCTGCTGCCCAAATTTCACGGGCTTGAGTCGGAAGACGCGTACGTTTTCATCACCAAATTCGAGAACGTATGCGCAATGATGGGTACTTCACAATTGACTTTAGATGCTATGCGCTTACGTCTTCTCCCATTCACACTATGCGACTTGGCAGAAAAATGGCTTTACAGTACTGCCGCACACTCTATCACTAATTGGGATGAATTCGTCATAGCATTTCTTAAGAAGTTTTACCCAAACCATAAGACTGCCCACATTAGGAGCGAGATCAACCAGTTCACCCAGCTTCCCAATGAACCATTTTGGAAGTGCTTTGAACGTTTCAAAGATCTTCTTGTCCAATGCCCCCATCACGGAATACAAAGATGGGATTTATGTCGAATTATATATGAGGGCATTAATCCAGCGACAAAGCAGATGCTTGAAACAATGTGTCATTGCAATTTCATGTCTAAAGATGACGGTGAAGCATGGAAATATCTGGAAGACCTTGCTGAACACACGTTGCAGTGGGAAAGCGTAAGACCACCTTCAACTAAGGGAGGTATTCACCAGCTCGATATTTCTATCGCAGTAAAATCCGAAATGGCAGCGATACAAAAGAAACTCGACGCTATTGAAAACAAGTTCTCATCATTCTCCTTAAATCAGGTCACGCTTCCTAAGACCGTCTGTGGTTGCTTTTTCGGATCCTTCACACTTAACGGAAGAATGTCCTATGAATGCATCGTTTCAAGCTAATACTGCTTTTCAGCAGCGACCTAGAATCGACCCTTATTCTTCCACATACAATCAAGGATAGAGGAATCATCCTAACTTTGCTTGGAACCAAAACCAACAAAGCAATTATCAAAGACCTCCTCCACAACAACCACAACCACAGAATCAGCCCCCCTTTCAGTCACAAAATTTCCAAAATCCGGCCAATACTTCTATACCACAAATGGCCGGTACTGACAACTCACTTGCACAAACTTTGGATATGTTCATGAAACAATCCATGCAAAATTCGGCTGAGATGACGTCTTCTATTGATACCCTAACGAAAAACTCCGCCTCCCATAGTGAGAGTATTAAATCAATAGAAAACCAAATCGCACAGTTAAACGCCGCAATGAGTGCGAGAGAGAAAGGGAAACTCCCATCTCAACCCATACCTAATCCTGGCCACTCACAACGTTATAATGTGAGTGCTGTTACCACGTTGAGATCGAGAAAAGTGCTGAATAACCGAGTGGGTGAGCAGTGTGATGATAGTGATACCAATGATACCCCTTCTTCTTCTTCTTCCCCTAATTCGTCTAGTCTTCCACCTTCAACCGAGCCTATTCTCCGTTTTCCCCAAGGCTCGAACCCTTCGCCCATTTCGCCAAATCTATCTAAGTCGATTCCTACTCCAATTTTGGGATCGAATCCATCCCCACAGTCCTCTCCAATGTTGGACCAAACCCTTATTGATAAAGCAACTTATCCAAACAGGTTAAGGGGCAACAGACCAAGTCCACAAATGGAGAAGATTGTGGAAATTTTTAAGCAAGTTAACATAAACATTCCTCTCCTAGATGCTATTCAACAAGTTCCGTCATATGCGAAAATCCTAAAGGACTTGTGCACTAGGAAGAGAAAAGTTCAAGTATCTAAAAAAGTTTTCCTTGTGAGTAATGTGAGCAAAGCTTTTACACAACAACTACCCAAGAAACGAAAGGACCCCGGAAGTCCTACAATTTCTATTTCTATTGGGGGTAAAAATATCAATCATGCTCTACTCGATCTAGGTGCTAGTGTTAACTTGCTTCCGTATTCTGTTTATGAGTAATTAGGGATCGGAGAGTTAAAACCTGCGCATTGCACTCTTCAGATGGCCGATCGATCTATCACCCAACCAAGGGGCGAGCTAGAGGATATGTTAATCAAAGTCGGGGAATTCATATTCCCTGTGGACTTTATCGTTATAGATACACAACCTATGGCAAACCTACGCAATCAAATTCCGGTGATACTCGGTCGACCCTTTTTGGCCACTTCCAACGCAGTAATCAATTGTAGAAACGGCTCTATGACCCTATCCTTTAGAAAGAAGTCAATTGAGCTTAACATTTACAAGTTGGGAAGTGAACCCTCTGAACCCTATGCTCATGTGTGTTCTGTCGAATTAATGGATATCGACAGCAGCGAATTTGATCAACCTCATGATACTGACTCTTTTCATATGTTGTTGTTTGACCCAACCATGTACTCTTCCACCGATTTGTCCGGGTCAACATCCAACACTGATGAGGAACTTTCTATAGAGTCTGACGATCATCCTATTTTTTCTGATGACATTATTTTTCGGGGTATCGATGAAAGCTTTGAGGAAATTTTTGCTGATGAACTCGCATTTTCAAAAGATACGGGTGTTGAGATAAATCAACTCCAAGATGAAGAAATTGGACCTCCACCCCCTCTTTTGGACAATCATGATAATGCGAGTAATCCATCATTACTGTCACTGTGTCATCTCTCCAAATTGAGACGCAATTCTTTTCCATTACACCTTTTGTCAACTCCCCACTTCTTCACGTCAATAGGTGACAAGTTCTTCCACCAACCTTGGTGCTTCATCGATAAAAATTTTGAATGGTTGGTGTTGACCTTCGGTCATTGCAAAGCTTGGCATTGACCAATAACCTTGACCCCCTCATGTAATTTTAAAAGATTAGAATTGTTTAACTCAAGTTTGGGGGGGGGGGTTGGTATATTTTGGCTCTTGAAAGAAAATGATTTTTACAAAATTGTGAGCCTAAAATAAGTTTGGGGGATGATTTTCACTTTCATATATTCTTTCCCCCATTAATAATTTCCTCCCAAGTCTATAGGTTTTTGAGCTTAACGGATGATATCAGTGAGGACACTGCTGTAAACAGGTTTCGGGGAGATTTGTGCTTATTTACACATCAATTTGCATCATACTTTGCATAAGCATAACATTTTGGACAATTTTAAAAAAAAATTTATAACAAAAGAGTAGAAAGTGAAAAATTACATCCAAAAGATAGGAATAGTTTAAGAAAACCAAGAAAATTAGATGTTTTCTTAAATGAACTAGTAATAAGTAGTTATGAGCCGTTGTCCCAAGGGTTAGTAAGATGAAGGAAGTCACTAATCTGAGGATAAAAATAAGTCTGAAAAATAGTTTCTATTCTGGAAGCCAAACATTTGAATGTTGATACTCTACTATATGCACTTACACACGTCTTGAAACTCGGGATAGTAGAGGATACCTTGAAATGCTCTTGTCTAAAAGCCAAAGTATGAAGAAGAAAAAATTGAAGAAAATATAAATTGGTGAAAAGAAAAAAATGAACACTGATTTTGTTATCGCCAAGGCAGAAATAAAAAAAATATAGCGAGGGTGCCTCTTCACTTAGTGCCCTAAGGCCAACTGGTCTGGGAGTCACTGCTAAGCCTTAGGTGTTGCAAGACGAGGAAAATATTATCTCCGAATTAGCAAGCACGTGAGTAATCGGTCTGTTAGTACCTCAAGAAGTATTAACGGTCGCATGAAAATGTGTGAGCAATTCTTAATATTCATTAAATTAAAAAGTACTAAGGTAGATGAACAAGAGTATGATAGCTTGAATTGAATTCTCCGAGTGTAGGGATGTTCTTTACACACACGTGGGGTTATATGATCAATGTTTGGATGAAAGGTAGGAATGAAGAATAAAGACGATGTTTTATTGAGGGATGATGTGATTTCTAACATTTTTTTTCATGACTATTAAGATAGGGCTCATGACAACTGAAAAGCTAGTATAGTTGGAAACTCTTCTTTTCAAGGCCTTTCTTTTATGGTTCTTATCTTTATATGTAAATTTCACCATCTCTCTTTTGTTATAGGATTTTGTGGGTGTAATCCGCTGAAAACCCTCAGGAGACAACACTCCTCCTACTAGGGACACCTAGAGGTATAACGGCTTGTTGCACGTGCTCAGTGCAATCGTGTCTGCCTACGAAAGTGTGCTTAATTTTCTCCTTTCTTTTTCTCCTCTTAAATAAACTAGTTTGCTTGGGACGATCAAAGATAAGTATGGGGGTATTTGTTCAGTTGATAAAACTGCACATTTGTATTACATTTTTCCTACCAGTTTCATATTAAAAAAGGACTTTAATATAATATATTATACATATGAGGGTTTATGTGTTAAAACACCATTTTCCATGTGTTAATATATTTTAATTAGCATTTGATAGGAAAATGTATGCAAATAAATCCATTGACCTAATCCTAGTAGAACTAGGTCTACTAAATCTTATTTGAGTTGTTGTGCAGAATTTTCCAAGTTGTTATGCAGAATTTATCAAACAAATCAATTTGTTGAAGAAAACTTGCCAAATTAAGAAGCAAAACTTGGAGACCAAGTCTGGGAGCAACCGAGAGAAGAATTTTTAATTCTAAAGGTGCCAAGGATTACCATATGTCCCAAAGATAAAGCCTAAGAAATTTCATCAGGTGATCCCCACCATTGGCCGCGGAACCGCGGCCATACCCCCCTGTTGGCCACGGAACCGCGGCAATATAGAGAGATCGTTTGGTAAAAATTTGGGGTATCAATCTATGATGAATTTTACCAAGTTTTCAACAATAAAATTCTGGCTTTGCACTATAAAAGAGCACCGAGAGCCTCTTGGAAAAGTTATCAAGCCGAAGAGATCACGAAGTCCAAGACGGCTCACGCATCCAGGTTGATCATCAATTGTTCGTCTACCTCCTTGGAAGAGATCGAGATGCAAACTAGTCTTTGTAATCATTTTCTAAGGAATCAAAGTGTAGATTGTTCAAGTTGATTAATAAAGGTAGTTATTTTATTTAATTCTTTTGCATTTTACATTATGTTTTCCCTCTCTGTCTTTTCATCTTCTTTTCCCAACATGCGTGAGTAATTCTCCGCTTGTTAGGGTTTGTAGGATTAGGGTAGGCTAATGGATGATGAAAATAACTAAACCCTTTTTAAGCCCTATAAAGTTTAGGAACTTTATCAAAAGAATCATTAACATCCTAATCGGGCGCGCTAGCAATTCTTTGCTAGTTTTGACCGCGATTAGAGATTAGATTAATGATTGTTTTGGTAAATGCTAGATATGAACGGAGTTCCGTGTCGAGATAAGGGTTAAGAGTGGGATTCCTTTTCCCTCCAGAAACCCTAATCCACACGCATCACCGTCGTTCTAGTTCTAAATCTATTAATGGATAAAAAGGGTAACTTTTAATTAATCGTCCATAACTACTAAATCCTAACGAACCCTACAAGCCCGCTTATTATATTAACTACATCTCTAAAATAATCTAGATCTATATTTTTGCATTCTTGCTTAACATAGATCTAGAAACCATTCACAAAATTCTTTATTCCTCCCCTTTTTAAACACAACTAAAGTAAGAGTAAAACATTCAACGTTTCCTGAGGACGACCCGTACTCATCTCGGTCTAGCTACATGCGACACCGTTATTGATTACGATTTAACTACAAAACACTCTTTCGAAACAATCAAGGGACTACTAACTACCGGTGATTGGTTGGGTCTGGCGGTTATCCGGAGGATACTGACCTGAGCTGAGAGATGGATACGGGGCGACACGTACTGCCGGGGTCGAGGGCCGATTCCGCAGACGGAGCCCGTAGGCCAATCCGGACTGATGGAGCCCGATACTTGAGGATTTGCGTGTCGATGCTGGGCACGATTATTTTATGATATTTCGAGTGCCGATGTTGGGCACTCACGATTCTATGAGATTTACAGGATTTGAGGGCCGATGAGTGTGACGGCGCCTGAGTTTTACTGGAATTTGGGTGTATTGATGGACACCGGTTATTTCCCACGTTGACATTCCGTGTAGATATTATTTATCCCCATGCTCAGTATTCAGTGTTATACATCTCATCCTGTATCTATAGTACCTGATAAAGTACACATGCTATGCACGATTATTGCATACCCTGCTTATCCTATATTGATGTTATTAGATTGCACATGCTATGCACGATTATTGCATACCCTGCTCATCATATAGAGATGTTATTAGATCGCACTTGTTGCATGATTATTGATCATCTAGTTCATCATATAGATGTTATCTATTGGCATAGCTTAGAGTATCGCAGCACGTGCATACTCGCGATTACCTTTATATGTTATTTACTATTCACGAGTTGGCAACTCACCCCCGTTGTACCACAGTGTTTGCAGGTTACCTCTCAGAGTAGTAGCGGCAGGCTGCTTTCTTGCATCTTTTCACACAGATACCACTGCAGTTGGCGTGTGAGCCCTTTTGCTGATAGGTGGGTTTTTGTGCGGTATCTGTTTATTTTTCCAGTTGTATACATCATTGTATCTAGTATTCTCCATCTACTACTTATGTATTGACTTGAGACCAGTTGTGAGGACGATGTATATTATTTATACTCTGGTGTCAAGCTCGTTGTGAGCCGACTTTATTTATGCAGTTTTATATTTCATGTTGTCTTCACTTATTTTTACACCATCTTCTCTACGGCGTCGTATATTATCATTGTGGTGATTGTTTCCGCCGTTGGGCGTGATTGCTCCCGTTTAGGATGCTTTATTCTTATTTTATGCCATTTTACTCATATATTTCCTTGTACCCGATTTCGGGACTTGTTTTTGCAAAGGAAATGCTGCCAAAATTTTTAAAAAAATAACTTAAACTTTAAAGAATTTTACCAACTTACTTAAGGTTTTCTAAACGTTTTAACAAATGTTTCTATTAAATGTTTTAACACTCAATACTTTTAATAGTTTTGATTTCTGGGTTTCGGCTTACTTAGTCGCGTTACACCTGTAGACGTTACATGGTTAAGTGCCGGTCACTGGCCGAACTTTGGGTCGTGACAAAGTTGGTATCAGGGCGTAGGTTTTACCTTCCGAGTGTAGGATGACCCTGGTATGATGGAGTAGGTAGCTGAAGCAGAGTGACGTAGCGTGTGTTTGTTCCACGGCATACTCACTATACGGTACTCCGCCTAAGTGACCTTAGAACTTATTGATTGAAATTCCTTTATGATTATCTACATTCTGGTGATTCGATTTCCGTACTCTTATCCAATCCTACGTTCTTTTCAGCCACTATGCTGCCAAAGACTATGAGGGCACAGAGAACGGCCGCGAGAGCCGAGATTCGAGTTGAGTCATCCGAGACGAGGACTGACCCGGGTAGTACACCTGTTGTACCAGAGCAGACAGTTCCTCCTACGACAGATTATATAGCTATGCTAGGGGCCGGTATGCAGGAGATGCGCCAGATTATAGGGTCGCTAGTCGAGACACTTAGAGCACAGCAACCAGAGGTAGTTCCACCCGTTACGGGGATCGCGATGGTACCTACAGTACAGGCAGTTGCCCCTGCAGCTACAGAGGTCATCACAGTATCGCTATTAGAGTTTATGAGGCTGAAGCCTCCGGTCTTCAGAGGCACCGATGCAGCCGAGGACCCACAATCTTTCATTGATAGGATGGCCCGGATATGTCATTCACTCAGATGCTCAGATGCAAGATAGGTTGAGTTCGCGAGCTTTCGCCTGGAAGGTCTTACGCAGAAATGGTGTGAATCGGTCAACAAGGGCAGAGCAGCCGGTCTTCCTCCTATGACCTGGACTGAGTTTATGATGGTATTTCTAGCCCGTTTCCTTCCCCAGAGTGTCAGGGATGCCCGAGCGTGCAGGTTCGATTCCTTACGCCAGACGCCAGAGATGACAGTGGCAAAGTACAACGCACTGTTTACCGAGCTATTAGTTTTTGCTTCATACCTAGTGGCTACTGAGGAGATGCGAGTCAAGAGATTTGTTCGGGGCTTACTTACCCTACTGTTTCTTGCGATCAGCTCACAGCATTGCGAGACTTATGTAGCAGCTGTAAACGCAGCCCTATTAGTCGAGGAGTTCTCTACAGAGATTTCGGTAGTTCCAGGGCCGAAGGGGGTTCGTACTGATACAGCAAGACGGAGACTCCCATTCGGACGCCGTGATAGACGTCGTACAGGTGGCAGAGACTCGGGGCGAGGTCAGATGTTTAGCTCTTATCCCAGGAGGGTCAGCAGTCATCACATGGATGCTTTGGGTGTGGTAGTCCCCGTCACCGTGTTAGAGATTGTACCGAGATACGCCGGAGGGAGCTAGCAGTACCACATGTCACACTTCCACCATCCCCACCCCAGAGGGCGTTGCCTATAGTACCTACTGTTGCTCCGCGTCAGACTCATGCGCAGAGAGTCCGTGGTCGTGGAGGGTTTACTCATAGAGAACGAGGTGGCCAAGGCAGAGGATAGCCAGCTGCCGGCAGAGTACAGCCAGTTGCTAGTAGGGGACCGCTAGTCGCAGGTGGAGGACAGGCATGGGTTTTCGCGTTGACGCATCAGGATGCGCAGGCGTTCAATGCGGTGGTCTCAGGTACCCTATCAGTATGTTCCGTTGACGCACACGTGTTGTTTGATCCCGGATCCACGCACTCGTACGTTTCCACACACTTCGTGGCGAGTTTGGGTTGAGAGTCCAGTTTGCTTGATCAGCCGCTTGTTGTGACCACTCCTGTAGGCGAGTCGTTTGTTGCTAGACACGTGTTCCGATCCTGTGTTGTCCGTATTGGCGAGAGAGAGTTGCCTGTCGACTTGATCCTTCTTGAGATATTGGACTTCGACGTTCTTTTGGGCATGGATTGGTTAGCCATGTGCTATGCGTTTGTGGACTGCCGCGCGAAGACAGTTCGATTTTGTTTTCCTGGCGAGTCGGCTTTTGTTGTGCAGGGGGGCTGTTGTGCCGCCCCTCACAGTTTGATTTCTTCTCCTCACGGTGGACAGCTTTTGAGGAAGGGTTGTCAGGGATTTCTAGCCTATGTTTGCGATACTAGAGCTATGGATGTTCCGTTGGACCAAGTTCCGATTGTTTGTGAGTTTCCTGTTGTCTTCCCTGACGAGCTTCCTGGGCTTCCGCCTGAGCGCGATATCGCCTTCTATATTGATTTGATTCCCGGCACGGGGCCTATTTCTATACCGCCTTATCGGATGGCCCGGCGGAGCTTAGTGAGTTGAAGGATCAGTTGCAAGATTTGCTGGATAAGGGACTTATTCGACCCAGTGTGTCTCCTTGGGGTGCTCCGGTCCTGTTTCTCAAGAAGAAGCACGGCAGCTTGTGTTTGTATATCGACTACCACCGGCTGAACAGGGTTACTGTGCGGAACAGATATCCTTTGCCACGCATCGACGACTTGTTCAACCAGCTTCAGTGGGTAGGATATTTTTCGAGGATCGACTTGCGATCAGGATACCATCAGTTGTGAGTTCAACAGGAGGATATTCCGGGGACAGCTTTCCGCACGCGTTACGGCCATTATGAGTTTTTGGTGATGTCGTTCGGACTCACCAACACCCCAGCAGCGTTTATAGACTTGATGAACCATATTTTTAGGTCGTATCTTGATCTGTTCATCATCGTATTCTTCGACGATATTTTGGTGTATTCCCGGAGCTGAGAGGAGCACGAGCAGCACCTGTGGATCACACTACAGACTTTGAGGGAGCACCAACTATTTGCAAAATTCACCAAGTGCGCAATCTAGCTTTACAGCGTAGACTTCTTGGGTCACGTGATTACACGAGATGGTATATGTATGGACCCAAAGAAGATCGAGGTCGTTCAGAGTTGGCCCAGACCCGCATCAGTTACAGAGATTCGCAGCTTTCTAGGACTGGCCGGCTAATACAGGCTATTTGTACAAGATTTCTCCTGTATTGCTGCACCTTTGACCTGGTTGACCCGGAAGGGAGTTCCTTTCGATTGGAAGGAGGAGTGCGAGCATAGCTTTCAGCAACTACGGACTTGTTTGACTATGATGCCGGTGTTATCATTGCCTTTAGGATTAGACAGATTTGTAGTCTATTGTGACGCTTCTCGAGTGGGGCTAGGGTGCGTATTGATGCAGCATGACAGGGTGATCGCGTATGCTTCACGGCAGTTGAAGAGACATGAACCGAACTACCTCACTCACGATTTGGAGATGGCTGCAGTGGTCTTTGCACTCAGGATCTGGCGACATTACCTATACGGCGAGTCGTGCCAGATATTCACTGATCACAAGGGCTTAAAGAATATATTTCAGCAGCGAGAACTGAAATTTAGACACCGCTGTTGGATGGAACTAGTAAAGGACTACGATTGCGAGATCTTGTATCACCCGGGAAAGACTAATGTAGTGGCTGATGCTTTGAGCAGGAGGCCCGGAGGTAGTCTATCTTGTTTGAGCTCAGTACAGAGGCAATCGTCGGCAGATTGGCTGATTTTATGCGACGGCCGAGTGCAGTTCGATTTCACGCCGATCGGGGGACAGCTTGCGCATGTTCGTGCACGCCCACAATTTCTTAACCGTATACATGAGGCACAGTATAGTGAAGACCGTTGTTCTGAGATCATGGCACAGATTGGACAGGGCAGATCTTCCGAGTTCGTGATTGATGATCAGGGGATACTGCGATTTGGGAGTAGACTGTGCGTACCAGATGCTGAGGGACTGCGGCGTGAGATTCTTGAGGAGGCACATCGATCGGTGTAGAGTGTTCATCCATGTTCCACCAAGATGTACCATGATATGAGAGAGGTTTACTGGTGGGACAGAATGAAGAGGGATGTCACAGACTTCGTGTCGAGATGCCTGACTTGCCAGCAAGTCAAGGCCGAGCACCAGAGGCCAGCGGGAGAACTACAGCCGTTACCTATTCCGGAGTGGAAATGGGAGCAGATTTCGATTGATTTCGTTGTGGGTTTACCCAGGGCTAGGCGGGGTATGACTCCATTTGGGTGATCGTGGATCGTTTGACGAAAGTGGCTCACTTTCTGCCGGTGAAGACGACTTTCGGATTTGCTCAGTATGCCCAGATATACATAGACGAGATTGTACGACTGCATGGAGTCCCGACATGTACCGTGTCCGACCGAAGCACCCAGTTTACCAGCCGACTATGGCAGAGGCTTCAGGAGGCTTTGGGCACCCGCTTAAGTTTGAGCACAGCATTTCATCCGCAGGCCGACGGCCAGTCAGAGCGGACTATTCAGACTCTCGAGGACATACTTCGAGCGTGCGTTTTAGACTTTGGTGGTAGCTGGGATCATCATTTACCCTTGGTGGAGTTCTCCTACAACAATAGTTTCCAGGATACTATTCAGATGGCACCTTTCTAGGCCTTGTATGGGAGGAGATGTAGATCGCCCGTCTGTTGGACAGAGCTCACTGAGAGCAGTATTTTGGGGCTACAGATCGTATAGGAGACGACTGAGAAGATACAGCTGATTCGAGATAGGATGAGGACAGATCAGAGTAGGCAGAAATCGTATGCTGACAGACACCGCCGTAGATTAGAGTTCGCAGTTGGCGATCACGTTTTCCTGAGGGTCTCTCCGATGAAGGGAGTGATGAGGTTTGGATGGAAGGGGAAGCTTAGCCCCAGATTCATAGGTCCCCTCGAGATCCTCGAGCGTATGGGCGCAGTAGCATATCGTTTGGCTGTTTTACCCGACATCCCAGACGTTCACCCCGTTTTCCATGTGTCGATGCTTCGCAGATTCTTACATGACCCTTCTCACATGATTCAGCATCAGACCGTTCAGCTCAAGCGTGATCTTTCGTTCACCGAGTAGCCAGTCGTGATATTGGACCGGCAGGTGAAGAAATTTCGATCGAACGTCTAGCCATCTGTGAAGGTGCTTTGGCGCAGCCAGAATGCTGAAGAGATAAGTTGGGAGGCCGAGGGTGAGATGCGGAAGAAGTGCCCTCATCTCTTTGAAGGTATGTGTAGCTATATATTTTTAAATTCGGGGACGAATTTCTTTAAGGGGGGATGATTGTAACACCTTAGGATGTGATTAGTGGATAATTATACTTTAAGTATGGTTTTTAATAAAAAGTTTACCAAATTGATTTTCAAATAATTTATCAAATTTAATGAATATTTTATTAGAAATTTTCTAAGCTTGCACACACATGTGCATGTAAAACTAGGGTTAAAATTGGGAATAAACAATGATTAGCAACCATGGTGGACTAACCATTTTTGTTAAGCTAATTTGAAATTTGAATTAAGTGTTTTGGGTTAATTGTTTTTTTTAAAATGAAAATGATTTAAAATTTAGTTGACTTGGAGAGAGAGAAGGAGAGAGAGAGAGAGAATGGCATCATGGCTTGAGCCATGCCTTCATTTAATGAAGAGAGAGAGAGGGTGGGGTTGACTAGCCTTAGCTCTCATTTCTTTTACTTTTGCCACTCATTTTTCTCACAACTCTCACTCACACACACACACACAACAACAACAACAATAGCAGGAGCCACAACAGCAGCAGGAGAAGCAGCATCACCAGCATCGGCAGCAGCTCCAGCAGCACCAGCAGCAGCACCAGCATCAGCAGCAGCTCCAGCAGCATCATCAGCAGCACAGCAGCAGTAGCAGGCAGCAGCAAATCCTTTCCTTCTTCTCCTCCTCCCTCTTCCTGCATCTTAGGGTCAAGTGAGGTATAATTCCTGAACTCAATTCCCTTATTGCTAAGCTTATGTGTAGAATTAGCATCGGTTAGTGTAAAATGTGAGATTTAGTGCTAGAAATGATGTTTAGTGTGGACTTTTGGCTAAGTGATGTTTTTGGTGGTTAACCTAGCCTAATTAAGTATTATTAGGGCCACATAAACCTAGTCTAAACCCAGATTTCACTAAAATACCATAGGGTTTCATATTGGTGTAAATTTAGCGTTTTAAAGCAAGAGTTAGCCTTTCTGTGATCTGCTTTAAACCCGGGTACTTCATAGAATAACTGAGATAACTGGAGCATACTTGATGGATGTTGATCACATACCCAGAGATACCCTTGTTCAGGCCACCGTTTTATTCATTCTGGCTGCAATTTGCGGCCAATCAGGGGACTTAGGGGTTAGGGTTTTGGCTAGGGCAGTCTGCTGTATATTTAGGGTCTGTGGTACATGCAATTTTGTAAGTTTTCACCCGAGTCAAAATCTTGAGCGTAATATCATTTTTCCTATACGTTTAGTTTGCGAGATACGTGTGATACATGAGTGGGTTCTACGTTCCAGCCTGTCGCCACGTGTCGGGGTAGTTTTAGACGCGTATGCACACGATCTAGCGTATCGGACACACGCGCATTCAGTTCGCGACGCGATTTTCTCGTTTAATTTCGATAAGGCGATTTTGTAGGATTTTGCTTATGTGGATTCGTTGTGTAAATTCTAGGTTCACAGGCGGGTACGTCGGTCGCCGCAAAGAAAGGGAAGAAGGTGGTCGGCTACGCTTAGCATACGACCAGGTGAGTAGATTTAACATCTACGGGGAAATCGCCCGTATGGCGTTAAGAGTCAGGGCGTGATAGGATATTTAGTCATAGATGTTTATATGTACTATTGTAGCATAGCTTCCTTGTTGCATATAGAAATAGTAGTATATAACACTGCACTGTTAATAACGGTTCAAGCTGCACGAGCACTAATTGTATGTTACACTCACACCATTTGTAATTGCCATGACACTCGCACTATAGGATTGCCACGAATTATATATCGTCTTGATTACCGCATCATTGATGATTGTCATGACTTGTCGCATATTGGCATATATTTATATTGATATCATCATACTTGCGTACAGGCACACTGTATATTCATACCAGTGCACACATATATTGATATCTTCATACTTGCGCACATGCACACTGTATATTCATAACAGTGCACATATATATTGATATCTTCATACTTGCGCACATGCACACTGTATATTCATATCAGTGCACATATATATTGATATCTTCATATTTGCGCGCATGCACACTGTATTACTCATACCAGTGCACACATATATTGAAATCTTCATACTTGCGTACATGCACACTGCATATTCATACCAGTGCACACATATATATTGATATCTTCATACTTGCGCACATGCACACTGTATATTCATACCAGTACACACATATATTGATATCTTCATACTTGTGCACATGCATACTGTATATTCATACCAGTGCACACATATATTGATATTTTCATACTTACGCACATGCACACTGTATATTCATACCAGTGCACACATATATTGTATCTTCATACTTGCGCACATGCATACTGTATTTTCATAGTAGTGCTGCACTCATATTCGCGTATATATTCATTTGCAGATCCATACCTACATACATACATATGTTACATACATGGATGATATTGACTTGATTTCAAGAAAATATGGACCGCATGAGATATTTTCAAAACTGAATTCTTTTTAAAAGAGCTGTTTTCCCTTTTTTACTCTTAGTGTCGTACGACACATTGAATGGATTTACGCATTGAGTTTGGATTTATGGGATTTCTGGATTTCTGAACAGAGGTATTTTTTTAAGAAATACGCACTGTTTTAAAAAAACCCGGTTTCTCTTGATATGATATTTCAGTGCGTCCACCATGAGTTTTCTCTGTTCCTGAGAGCTTGTGTGCGTATACCCGATTTGAGAAGTGGTAGGCACCGATTGCGGGTACATGGTGGACCCGGTATGGTACCCCGGGGCAAGAAGACTCTTATTGTTAGACGGTGAGCCCAGCGGAGGGACTACTACCAACTGGTGATTGGTTGGGCCTGGCGGTTATCCAGTGGATACTGACCAGAGCTGAGAGATGGATACGGGGCGACACGTACTGCCGGCGCCGAGGGCCGATTCCGCAGAAGTAGCCCATGGGCCGATCCGGACTGACGGAGCCTGTACTTGAGGATTTGCGTGTCGATGCTGGACACGATTATTTTATGATATTTCGAGTGCCGATGTTGGGCACTCACGATTATATGAGATTTACAGGATTTGAGGGCCGATCAGGGTGACGGCGCCTGAGTTTTACTGGGATTTGGGTGTATTGATGGACACCGGTTATTTTCCACGTTGACATTCCGTGTAGATGTTATTTATCCCCATGCTCAGCATTCAGTGTTATACATCTCATCCTGTATCTATAGTACCTGATAGAGTACACATGTTATGCATGATTATTGCATACCCTGCTTATCCTATATTGATGTTATTAGATTGCACATGCTATGCACGATTATTGCATACCCTATTCATCATATAGAGATGTTATTAGATCGCACTTGTTGAATGATTATTGATCATCTTGCTCATCATATAGATATTATCTGTTGGCATAGGTTAGAGTATCGCAGCACGTGCATACTCACGATTACCTTTATATGTTATCTACTATTCACAAGTTGGCAACTCACCCCCATTGTGCCACAGTGTTTGCAGGTTGCCCCTCAGAGTAGTAGCGGCAGGCTGCTTTCTTGCATCTTTTGACACAGATACCACTGCAGTTGGCGTGTGAGCCCTTCAGCTTATAGGTGGGTTTTTGTGCGGTATCTGTTTATTTTTCTTGTTGTATACATCATTGTATCTAGTATTCTCCATCTACTACTTATCTATTGACTTAGAGACCAGTTGTGAGGATAATGTATATTATTTGTACTCTGGTGTCGAGCTCATTGTGAGCCGACTTTATTTATGCAGTTTTATATTTCATGTTGTCTTCACTTATTTTTACTCTTTCTTCGCTACGGCGTTGTATATTATCATTGTGGTGATTGTTTCCGCCGTTGGGCGTGATTGCTCCCGTTTGGGATGCTTTATTCTTATTGTATATCATTTTACTCATATATTGCCATATAACCGATTTCGGGGCCAGTTTTTACAAAGTAAATGCTGCCAAAATTTTTAAGAAAATAACTTGAACTTTAAAGAATTTTACTAAGTTACTTAAGATTTTCTAAACGTTTTAACAAATGTTTCTATTAAATATTTTAACACTCAATACTTTTAATGGTTTTGATTTCTGGGTTTCGGCTTACTTAGTCGCGTTAAGCCTGTAGACGTTACGTGGTTAAGTGCCGGTCACGGGCCGAACTTTGGGTCGTCACAGATCCGCTATAATATCCTGTCGCTGTAAGTCCACGTTACCCGTCCCCGGTTCTTTGGGGTTGCGGAAATGGTGAAAAACGATATTTTCGGTGGGGGTAACATTGACTCTAGAAATGGATATTTGTTAAACAAACTATCTAACAAGCTAAATAAGAGTTTAGCTACTAGGTTAGGGGTTATACCTAAACATGAACTCCTTCTCTTCAACTCCTTGTGGTGATCGGATCGGCCTCACCTCGTCGTCTCCTTGTGCCGAAGATGGATCCACCCTAAAGCTTCTACCTTTGGCTCCAACCTCAATCTAGAGGACTAGAATATTGACTTGCTAGACCTTGTACACTAGGATGAGTAGAGATGTGTTTTGGGTTTTATCTCTATGGTTCTTATTTCTCAACTCATGAGACAATAGAACCATGAGCTAGAGAGAGAGCAAGAGGAAGAGGGGAGCTTTGAGGATGAGAGAGAATCAATATGATAGAATGAAGAAGACTTTTTCGTCCATGCTCTCATAACACCAAATAATCATAATAATAACAATAATTAAGCATCTTGTGATGGTTCATATCAATGGCATTATCATTTCATGCATTTAATGCATTTTGTGAACAAACAAGCAAGCAAAAGTCATAGCCATGAAATGATGATGGTTAACAAGTCCAACGTAGTCAACCGGTCAACAAAGTCAACAAAGTCAACCTTTCAACCCAACCATGGCACAATAATTCTTAATTAATATTATTATTAATCATATTTCTTATTCTCATTAGGGTTTAGCAAAAGTCAACAGTCTACAACCTTAATGAGAATCCTCTGCCTCTGTCTCTGTCAACCGTGCATATACACCCGCATCCGCGTTCCGAGGAACACGAATACAAACAAGATAAAACCAATCCCAAAATGTATACTAGGATCTAGCTTAAACCAAAGCCCGCTAGTAATAACTTCCCAGACACCAAACGTGCACAAGTGCGCGGATGTGACCGAACCCTGTTGCTAAACCATGCGACCTCTACTGTTTTGCCTAAAGGCGAATAGCTCTCTGTGTGGGACTCTAAAGACTCGACACTACGCTGGCAGTGGGTTTAACAGAAGACCGCAAGCGGCAGTAGCTGTGCGTAACGGCCCCAAGGTAGATACCGATAAGAAGACTGACGAGGTGAACTCATCCGAACTCCTACTGAGCCTGAATGTGATAGTCTCCGTACAGTCCGGTCTGTTCGTCTGAGAGTATCGCATGGCGGGCCTAGGGGGCGGTAAACGTCAGTCCCCTAATAACGGTACAAGTCGTGTCGGAGTGTAGCACAGAAAACCCTGAGGTAATACTGGAAACCTACCAGTGTATCTCGCTTGCTCTGGCCAGGGACGACTGTGTATAATGGCTCTCCTTGACACAGAGCGATATCAACTCCCAATACCGGGAGAGACGAATCCTATCTAACCGCCACTGCTTCCATGTTCTTCTGGACTGCACCCAACTACTACCTGTTTGCACGACTCCTTTGAGCCGTGGTAGGGTAGTAATCAAAGTACAGTGGGAACACACTCGAGGCGAAGTGACAGTGTCAAGTCAGCGGACTAAGCTGTACTTATGTCACCTGGGAACTGATAACTGATGATAGGTATAGTACCAACCAATCAGTTCCCGACGAGTCCTGTTCAGTGTACTCGTAACCTAACGAGCACCTGCATACTATCTCAAGTACGACGTACTGACGGCTGTGGGACAGACCGTCTCCCCTGCTTGGATGAGAAGCAGATACGCTAGCCTACTCCGGAGTATCGATGCCCTGTCTCGATAGTCCTACGACTAGGGACCTGTATAAGGATGTGCTTATGGATTACCCAGCCCCCACGAGTGTGACTACCATCACAACGCTGGTAATCAAGCAAAGATCCTAAGGGCTCCACTAATGTGTATAGGCGACATGTTAAAAGAAACACATGTACACACATTGAAGTAGAGACAAACTAAGTAGCATACTACTATTTTGAGCAAGATTGTCTACACAATGGTGAATATCCTAAGCTTCCATTAAGTAATATAAAAACTAGTATGATACAGTAATGGCCTCTAGGGCATATACACTAACAATCTCCCACTTGCACTAAGGCCATGTACTAGCGTATCGAAGACCTATCATCTCGATCAGCCACTCGAAATGAGTCTGAGGTAAGGCCTTCATGAATGGATCAGCAGTGTTATCTTCCATAGCAACCCTCCGAACCTCGATCTCCTGGCGATCCACGATCTCCCTGATCAGGTGATACCACCTCAAGATTTGTCTGGACTTCTGATGGGACCTGGGTTTCTTCGCTAAAGCTATTGCCCCGTTGTTATCGCAATACAGAGGTATTGGATCAACAATGGACGGAACCACCTGAAGTTCTGTCAAGAACTTCTTCATCCAGACGGCTTCTTTTGCGGCATCAGCAGCAGCGATATATTCCGCTTCCATCGTCGAGTCAGCAACGGTTTCCTGTTTTGAACTCTTCCAACACACCGCCCCTCCATTGAGGGTAAAGACAAAATCCGATATGGACTTGGAATCATCCTTGTCACTCTGGAAGCTGGAGTCAGCAAAGACCTCGATCTGGAGGTCTTTTCCGCCATACACCAAGAACATCTCCTTAGTCCTTCTCAGGTACTTGAGAATGTTCTTTACCGCTATCCAGTGCTTCTCCCCAGGGTTTGACTGATACCGGCTTACCACACTCAGTGCATAAGCTACATCCGGTCTGGGACATAACATCTCATACATTATAGAGCCTACCGCAGAAGCGTAGGGTATAATGGACATGCGATCCCTTTCCAAATCAGTCTTGGGAGACATCTCTTTGGGGAGGGTGATCCCGTGACAAACCGGTAGATTACCGCGCTTGGAATCTTCCATACTGAATCTTTTCAGTATGGTGTCGATGTACCTGGACTGCGAGAGTGCTAATATCCTCTTGGATCTATCACGATGGATCTGGATCCCCGGAATGTAAGTGGCATCACCCAGGTCTTTCATGGAGAACCTGTGTGACAAGAACCCTTTGACAGATTGTAGTATAGGAATGTCATTTCCTATCAAAAGAATATCATCCACGTATAAACGAGGAATATGACAGTTCTTGCTACAAATCTACTATAGATGCATGGTTCATCTGGATTTTTGATAAAGCCAAAATCTTTGACTGTCTCATCAAAACAGATGTTCCAACTATGCGATGCCTTCTTTAGTCCATAGATGGACTTAAGCAACTTGCACACCTTTCCGCTGCTCCCACTCTGAATGAAACCCTCTGGCTGGTCCATATAGATACACTCCTCTAAATTTCCATTTAGAAAAGCTGTCTTTACGTCCATCTGCCAAATCTCATAATCGTGGAAGGCAGCAATGGCAAGAAGGATCCGAATGGATTTTAGCATAGCCACTGGAGAAAAAGTTTCGTCATAGTCCAAACCAGGTCTTTGACGAAAAACCCTTTGCAACAAGTCTAGCCTTATAGGTCTTAACCTGTCCATCCATACCAATCTTCTTCTTGAAGATCCATTTGCATCCTACGGGTTTTACCCCATCTGGAGCAATGTCCAAAGTCCAAACTTTGTTGGTGTACATGGACTCCATTTTGGTCTGCATTGCATCCAGCCATTTTAATGAGTCAATGCTCTGAATGGCCTGCTGGAAGCTAGTAGGCTCATCACTATCAATGATGCAATCCTCTCTATCCCCGTCTATGAGAAAACCGTAGTATCTCTCGGGCGGAAGAGACTGCCTACTACTCCTGCGGAGCAGCGTAGGAATGTCATGTTCTTTCGAACCCTCTGGTTCTTCTAAGATTTCAGTAATAGCTCGTGGTTCTGGAATTTCTTCCAGTTCTACTGCGCCCCACTTATCTGATTTTCCAAAAACCCAGTTTCCAAGAAGCAGGCACGACGAGAAACAAAAACCTTTTGTTCCTCTTCGCAATAGAAGAAATATCCCTTAGAGTTCTTTGGATATCCTACAAACTTGCACTGTACTGAGCGTGCCTCGAGTTTGTCCGCATGCTGCTTTTTGACAAAAGCAGGACATCCCCATGTCTTAATGTGCTTAAGATAAGGTTTCTTCCCACACCACATCTGATATGGTGTGGTAGGCACAGTCTTAGTTGGAACTCGGTTCAAAATATATGCATCTGATTCTAGTGCATATCCCCAGAATGATCACGGTAACTCAGCGTTACTCATCATGGAACGTACCATATCTAATAGGGTCCGATTCCGTCTCTCCGATACACCGTTATGTTGTGGAGTATATGGAGGAGTAAGCTGAGAGAGAATTCCATTATCTTTTAGGTAATCCAGGAACTCAGCACTCAAGTATTCACCACCTTGATCAGATCTCGGTGTCTTGATACTTTTGCGGGTTTGTTTTTCTACTTCATTCTTATATTCCTAGAATTTTCTAAAGGCTTCGGATTTATGTTTCATTAAGAAGACATATCCGTACCTTGAAAAGTCATCCGTAAAAGTAATGAATTAAGAATAACCGCTTCGCGCATGCGTAGACATTGGACCGCACACGTCGCTGTGTACGAGTCCCAAGAGCTCGCTCGCTCTTACTCCATGTCCAGTGAACGGAGTATTTGTCATCTTTCCTTTGAGACAGGATTGACAAGTTGCATATGATTGATATTCGAACGGATCTAAATATCCTTCTGTATGTAACTTCATCAACCTTCTCTCATTGATGTGACCCAGTCTACAGTGCCATAAGAAAGCCTGATTTGTTTCTGGAGACTTTCTTTTGTGTGTATTCTTGACATTGAAAATCTGTGATTGGTTTAATACGTATATACCATTGTTTAATGTACCTGACCCAATCAAAGCTTGATTAAGATGAATGTTTACAACATTGCTTACAAATGCAAATTCATAACCTTATTTAGATAATAAAGATACAGATATGATATTACAAGTTGCATTGGGTACAAAATAACAATCACGCAAAACAAAAACATGTCCATCTGACATTCCCAAGTGATAGTCCCCTACGGACTCAGCATCCATGCCAGCTCCGTTTGCAACTCTGAGGGTCATATCACCTGCCTTCAAAACCCTACGCTTTCTCAGTGCCTGCATGGAATTACAGATATGAGATCCTGATCCGGTATCCAATACCCAGGAAGTAGAATTTATTGATAGACAGTTTTCAATAACATACACACCTGAAGCCGAAGCCGCAACTTGCTTCGGGTCCTGGTTCTTGGCCTTCCAAGCCCTGCAATCCTTTTTCCAGTGTCCTTTCTTATGACAATAGAAGCACTCTTCCTTTCTCACAAGCTGCCCCGCTATCTTTGTTGCCTTAGCTTTTCCCTTCGTTTCCACTTTACTAACACCGCCCCTTGGTTTGGCGGGGGCTTTCTTCTTCTTTCCCTTGGCTTTCGCCTTGGACTTAGAAGAGGAAGATCCTCCTACAAACAATGTGGATGTTTCCCTACCTTCCTGTAGGGTGCCCTCTGCACTCCTCAACATGTTGAGGAGCTCCAGAAGTTCTACTTCTTTTCCTTGCAAGTTGAAGTTCAGGATAAACTGGGCGTAAGTGGAAGGAAAGGACTGGAGAATTAAGTCCGTATAGAGCTCGTTCTCTAACGTAGTCCCAAGGTCCGCGCGCTCTTTAATGAAGCCAATCATCTTAAGCACGTGTTCCGCTACTGATGATCCGACGGCCAATCTCATCGAAAACAACTTTTTGGAGTCTTCGTATCTGGCGATACGGGATTGCTCTCCATATAGTTCCTTAGTAAGGAGAAATATGGATTCTAGGTCTATATTCTCGTGCCTCCTCTGATGTTCTTTGTCCATAGAGGCAAGAAGGAGGCACTTGGCCTTCGCGCAGTCGATCTCCCAGGTCTTACAGATTTCCTTATCCGCGATGCTGGAGGTGGGACCTGGGACAGGGGGAGCTTTGGTGGTAAGAAGATACCCCAACTTGTCGTAAGTGACTGCCATTTTGACATTCCTGAGCCAACCTTTGTAGTTTAGCCCTGTTAGTATATTTTTATCTAGTAATAACTTAAGTCTGGTCATGACGATTGGTCGCTGTAATTAGGATAGAGAGAAAAAACACTCAGCATGATGCTCTTGCAAGTTTAGAGTGGTTTTTAGTTTGTCTAAACAGGATGGCTCCCACTGTTTCTCGAATCCTTCCTCAAACCAAAAAGGAGGAATTAGTCGGGATCAATCTCACCGTACAATACTTGCTTAACCGTTCAGCCAGGCCAGTGTCGGTACTTCAAGGGAGGTTTTCCAACGGTTTCACGAAGTTCCTTAATTTAAGAACCACTTTTCCCTGGGGCGTAGCCCCGCTAACACCTTTCTAGACACCTACTTGGTTTATTGCATTGATCGTTAAGTGAGAAATTTCCCGAGGAGTAGCATATACTCACAGTAGGATCGGGATCCAAATATCATCGCGTGACAAAACTGAAGGAATCCTACCAGAATCATCACACTCCAAATGGTATGCAGCGCTAGCAAGTTTCTGGTTCTTTAGAAACTCCCGATGTGGATTTTTGCCCCATGCTCTTATGACCATGACTTTGGCCAACAAATCATAAGTCATATGTCAAGTTCTACCCGTCATTCTCCAGGTTAATTTGAACCTACCCGTACCTACCCTGGACTTTGGCCAACAAGGCAGTACGACTGTCCCAAACCAACGCATCTATCTATGCTGCATATGAATACCCAATAGCTACCAAACACTGTGCCTTGATTTTGGCCAACAAACACAGCTTGAATACTATTGACTATCCATATGAAATGACGGAGGACTACGAATGGTTTTGGCGAAACCGTGAACATAGTGAACTTGATATAATCGATGGAACGAGATAGCTTTTAAAGGGAGTTGTTCAAGCTCCGCGTTTAAAAGTTGGTTTTTGAAAAGAACCGAGTTGTATTGAAAGTGTTCCAACGACTTTACTTTGGTTTATTTTCTTGCATTAATTTTAATGCGTCACATCATTTAATCCTATCATTGCAGAAAACAATGAAAATATGACGTACGCTTATGCCATCCGCATTCGCCACGGGGCCTCGTCATTACCCGTAAGGTTACTTAACTAACGACAGAGCGGGGGCTGGACTAGCGCGGATGCAAAACATAAGCAATGCCTAAATAGATATCATATATAGATATATACATTCGTCAGATACAATGATAGACATTCCAGATCACAGATGAACACATTGGATATACTAGGAATCCACATTCCGTACGAGCCTGTAACGAAAAGCGGATTACACGGTCGCGGTGAATAGCCAATACCCCACCCTAGACCCCTACGGGTGCGGCAAACTACCTGCCAAATACCAGAAGTGAAGCAACCTCCCTCAACAACGTGAGTAGTCCACTCGGCACTTCGAGGTACCCAGTAGTTTGTGCACCCCTCCTTGGGTCTATCCTAGGAGCAAAAACAGTAAAAGAAATTATACAATGGCGGCTACAACCTCATCCCGGATGTGCGGCCATACAAATAATTTTAGATCAATTACAAATTACATGAATTGAAAGATAAAGAAAACTCTCATCTCACAACCCCCCGGCTATTCATCCGCGACAATCCAATGAATTCATATACACATACCATCAACATTACAGATCACAGATATATATAACCCCCACTAATCGACGTATAGCAATTAGCAGACGTTCAATACATATATCACACCACAGATATAAACCCGTTAGCTAATGTCTTTAGAAGTTCGATCAAAATACGGATTTTTAACCACACCAAAATAAAAATTTTCTTTCTGGAGAATCTGGGCAGAAAAATCATACTCCAAAAGTCCCAAAACACCCCAGGAAACACATTGCAGCAAAACCGATCCACGGCCGAGTCAACTCGGCCGCGGATCCGCGGCAAGAAGCTCTACTTGCCGCGTTTCCGTGGTGAGTTGGTCGGCTTAGTGGATTGTTTTTCTGCTGTGTTCACTAAAAACCCTGAGACGATTTTTCAGATGTGTTAAATTGTTTTTAGAGCAGAATAAAAATCAACAGAAAGTTTAATGTTCGGGCATGTTTTGTGATTTTTTCTCCGATCGAACTTCTAGTTACTTTGCTAACATGTTAGATAGTGTTTAACTAGTCTCTGATACCACTGTAAGTCCACGTTACCCGTCCCCGGTTCTTTGGGGTTGCAGAAATGGTGAAAAACGATTTTTTCGGTGGGGGTAACATGGACTCTAGAAACGGATCTTTGTTAAACAAACTATCTAACAAGCTAACTAAGAGTTTAGCTACTAGGTTAGGGGTTATACCTAAACTTGAACTCCTTCACCTCAACTCCTTGTGGTAGTCGGATCGTCCTCACCTCGTCATCTCCTCGTGTCGAAGATGGATCCACCCGAAAGCTTCTACCTTTGGCTCCAACCTCAATCTAGAGGAAACTAGAATACTTGGCTTTCTAGACCTTGTACACTAGGATGAGTAGAGGAGTGTTTTGGGTTTTATCTCTATGGTTCTTGTTTCTCAACTCATGAGACAATAGAACCATGAGCTAGAGAGAGAGCAAGAGGAAGAAGAGAGCTTTGAGGATGAGAGAGAATCAATATGATAAAATGAAGAAGACTTTTCCTCCATGCTCTCATAACACCAAATAATCATAATAATAACAATAATTAAGCATCTTGTGATGGTTCGTGTCAATGGCATTATCATTTCATGCATTTAATGTATTTTGTGAGCAAACAAGCAAGCAAAAGTAATAGCCATGAATTGATAGCCATTGTCATGATGATGGTCAACAAGTCCATCCTAGTCAACCAGTCCACAAAGTCAACAAGTCAACAAAGTCAACCTTTCAACCCAACCATGGCACAATAATACTTAATTAATATTATTATTAATCATATTTCTTATTCTTATTAGGGTTTAGCAAAAGTCATCAGTCAACAACCCTAATAAGAATCCTCGGCCTCTGTCTCTGTCAACCGTGCATACACACCTGCATCCGCGTTCCGAGGAACACGAATACAAACGAGATAAAACCAATCCCAAAACGTATACTAGGATCTGGCTTAAACCAAAGCCCGCTAGTAATAACTGCCCAGACACCAAACGTGCACAAGTGAGCGGATGTGACCAAACCTTGTCGCAAAACCATGCGACCTCTACTCTTTTACCTAAAGGCGAATAGCTCTCTGTGAGGGACTCTAAAGACTCGACACTACGCTGGCAGCGGGTTTAACCACAGACTGCAAGCGGCACTAGCTATGTGTAACGGCCCCCAGGGAGATGCCGATAAGAAGACTGACGTGGTGAACTCATCCGAACTCCTACTGAGCCTGAATGTGACAGTCTCCGTACAGTCCGGTCTGTTCTTCTGAGAATATCGCATGGCGGGCCTAGGGGGCGGTAAACGTCAGTCCCTTAATAGCGGTACAATTCATGTTAGAGTGTAGCCTAGAACACCCTGAGATAACACTGTAAACCTACCAGTGTATCTCGCTTTCCCTGGCCAGGGACGACTGTGTGTAATGGCTATCCTTGACACAGTGCGATATCAACTCCCAATACTGGGAGAGACGAATCCTATCTAACCGTCGCTGCCTCCAAGTGCTTCGGGACTGCACCCAACTACTACCTGTTTGCACGACTCCTTTGAGCCGTGGTAGGGTAGTAATCAAAGTACAGTGGGAACACACTCGAGGCGAAGTGACAGTGTCAAGTCAGCGGACTAAGCTGTACTCATGTCACCTGGGAACTGATAACTGACGATAGGTATAGTACCAACCAATCAGTTCCCGACGAGTCCTGTCCAGTGTACTCGTAACCTAATGAGCACCCGCATACTATCTTAAGTACGACGTACTGACGGCTGTGGGACAGACCGTCTCCCCTGCTAGGATGAGAAGTGCATACGCTAGTCTACTCCGGAGTATCGATGCCCTGTCTCGATAGTCCTATGACTAAGGACCTGTATAAGGATGTGCTTGTAGATTACTCAGCCTCCACGAGTGTGACTGCCATCACAACGCTGGTAATCAAGCAAAGATCCTAAGGGCTCCACTAATGTGTATAGGCGATATGTTAAAAGAAACACATGTACACACATTGAAGTAGAGACAAAACAAGTAGCATACTACTATTTTGAGCAAAATTGTCTATACAATGGTGAATATCCCAAGCTTCTATTAAGTAATATACAAACTAGTATGATACAGTAATGGCCTCTAGGGCATATAAACTAACAGTCGCATCTCACATCATGATCCAAACACATATCACAACTCACGGCATCATGCCTGATCATATCGACTTGCCTCCAAATATCATATACTATCCTCAACATCCGTGTATACGTGTGTGTGTGTGTGTGTGTGTGTGTGTATGTGTGTGTGTGTGTGTGTGTGTGTGTGTGTGTAAGAGCCAAAACATCCGCATAAACCCATATATATACATATGACGTATACACCCAAAACCAAATCTCGTGTGTATATATATGTGTATACAACCTTACTCTACGGTTCACGACAAAGAAACCAACTAAATCCTTCCTTCAATTCTCGCTAACACTAACCCATGATCTCCTAAAGCTTTTCTTGCTAAGTGTTCGTATCTCTCAATAACACATCTAAGTAAATCTATATCATATCATACCAATTCTTACGACATTGCGGGGGTGCTATACGCCATCCACCCGACTTCCACCGTAGATATCAATCTACTCACCTCGATTCTTGCTTTCCGATGTCGATGTCGCCATCCTCTTCTTCATTGTATGAAATCTATGTGAAGGTACCTACATAGATAACACAATTGTAATGCACATTAAAATCAAGTCGGAAACCAAAACGGCACGCCAACGCTTATAGGTTAGAACCTATAGCCTCGTATGCAAAACACGACCGATAAACCTAGTCGTTGACGTTCAAACGCCTCACGACGGGAACGCAATATCAAATACCAAAATCCATGTTAGAACAAAGTCGTAAAACAATCCAGCAACTTAGAAAAATAGTCCCAGATTTTACCCTAAGTCAAATTAGCCAAAATTTCACATGCAAAGGGTCTAGTTTACTGATAAAGGAGCCACAGAACCAACATGAGGAAAAACCACCCTAACCTGGCTGCAAATTGCGGCCAGGATGAATTTATTTGCGGCCTGGGTGCTAGGGTTTAGGCTCAGGTCTTCAGTGTTGCTTCCTGGGTGCCTGCATGACTTACAGTGCTTGCTAAATATTTTTCAGGTGTCCTGGGTGATAGCAGATTTCATATTCCCTATAGAATTCCATAAAAATACGGATATCGGGGATTTCTAAGTTCTCTAATTGGGGGTTAAGTCTATGGTTTAGGTCATAAATCAATCACCATAAAGGTTTAAGGTCAATCTTAAGACTCAATTAAACCCTAGGATTCAATTCAAACCCTAATCCTTTTCTTGAATTTTTCAATGCTCACAAAACCGCATCCAAACACTTCAGAACTTGCATAGGTACTAAAGTAATGGAAATACAATGGTAATAGTGCAGAAATTACCTCATTTGGCAACTCATGAAATTTTTTGAGTTTCCCCAAGTGCTCCAAATCGGATTTTTCTTGGTCCAAGGTGTTTGTGAGAGTCTTGTGCATGCTTTTAATGAAGATGAGATGAAGTTTTGGGTTGTTTTTGGGTGGTGTAGTGACGAATTTGAGGGAGAGGGGAGAGGGCAGCAACTTTGAGAGGGAGAGAAGAAGAAAATGAAGAAGATGATGAAGTGTGACCAAGAGCCATACCATGGTTGACCCCTCACATATCTCTCTCTCTCTTGCCCATACATCCTTAAAATAACCATTTTCCTTTTTCTTGTTTTCTTTTCTTTTCTTCTCCTTTAAATTTAGAACCATGCATGAAAAAAGAAGAAAGCATGAATGAAAAATGTAACAAGTGTTAAAAATGACTTGGTGCATGTCATGTGCACAAAACCGGGTTAATGTGTGATTATCGATATTTAATCGCGATTAGCATTAAAACAGTGTCAAATAAATCATAATTTTTCATAATATGCTTAAATCACATAAAGCACCCTCATTTCAGTAATTTCTATAATTTTCCAAATTTTCTCCAATTTATCGGTATTTAATTATACCGCCTTATTAAAATATTCAATATAATATTATTTATTATAAAAATTCCCAAAAATAATATTTTATTTTTCTGAAATATTACATAAGGTTTCGGGAGGCATCGTCCATGCCATTTTCAAATTTTTGCCGTTTCAAGGAACTCTAAACTAGAATCGTTAACTAGAAAACAATACGGAAACATAAGTAAATCATTTTACTTCTAAGTGAAATAGAAATACAACCTTTATAGATCGGTCCTCCAATTCTAAAGCTCCTTGTAGTAGTCCCTTCGCTGCGATCGTTGAACTACCGTACTCTTGCATGGCTTCACGAGGTGAAAAGAGCAATCTTGCTTGAACTCTTCAAGGCCGACGATGATCTACGTCGAGAGAATACTAGCTCAAGCTTCTACTTCACTAACTATAGGATTATTGAAGCTAACACCATATACTAAAGTGCTAATCTAGTAGATGATGATGAAATAGGAAGTGGGTTCACTTTAGATTTATTTTTCTTACAAAACTTTCTCACTTTAATCAAGCCCTAGAAAGCTTTTTCCTTTGGAGGAAGAAGATGAAGAAAGAAGAAGCGGATGAAACTAATCCAAAGTGAGATGAGTAACCATGGGTGAGTGGATATCATATACCAACTCATGTAGAGACATAACCATGGCTAATTATATCTAAGTCCATGTCACGCACACTACGAAGTTGCGGGGAGGCGGAATATATGAAAAACAATTATCAAAGCTTCGTAACACGGACTTGAGCGTATGAATAGTTTCTAAACCATTGCTAACTAACAACTAGAGGTTTAACTACTCGGATACGAATTTATACCTCACGATACTAGTTCTTCGGGTCTTCATCGCGGTCCTCCACTCCTCGTAGGCTCCTTGGAACATCGGCACCTCAACGGCCTCCTCGAGTCAAAGACGATCCACCCGAAAGCTCTTACGCCAAGCTTAATCTCAAACTTGAGATAACTAGGTTTCTTAAAGTGCTAATCTAAGCTACCTAGGGGATATAGAGTGAGGTTATGGATGTATTAGTCTAGCTAACCCTTGATCTCAACAGATGAGAGGTTAGGGTTAGGGTTTGAAAAGAGAGTGAGCTTGAGGAGAGAGAAGGTGAAGATGAGAATGAAATGAGATAATGATGTTATCATAATATATATGGAGCATTATTATTTATCCAGAAATGAAATAATTGAATTAACAACCATTCTTCATAAATATCTATGAGTGATTCATCACCATGTGTCCTTAAGCATTTATGATGCATTAATGACATGGATGAATCACACAAATGAGTCACTAATCTCATTTAATGCAATGCCACCTTAACCCCTTAGTCACCACTCTTCTAGAAGCTTCCCGACAAATTACGAGAATGCCCCTCCAATCCGTGAAAACACGGAAAAACTTTAGACTGTATAAATCCAATAACCCGATACTAGAATCTGGCTTAAACCAATGCCGGCTAGTAAAAACTGTCCGAAAAGTCGTACGTGCGTAAATACACGGACGCATCCGAACCCTTGTCGTAAAACTATACGACCTCTATATCGTTTTGCCTGGAGCAAGGAAACTCTCTGTGTGGCACTCTAAAGACTCGACACTGCGCTGGCAGTGGGTTTAACCATAGACCGCAAGCGGCACTGGCTGTACGTAACGGTCCCTAGGTAGATGTCGATAAGAAGGCCGATGAGGAAAATCATTCGAACTCCCACCGAGCCTGATGTGACAATCTCCGTACAGTCCGGTCTGTTCGTCTAAGACTATCACATATCAAGCCTGGGGGCGGCAAGCGTCAGTCCCCTAATAGCTGTATAAGTCGTGTCGGAGCGAAGCCCATTACACCCTGAGAAGCTACTGGAACTTACCAGTATATCTCGCTTGCCCTGGCTAGGGACTTTGCGTAATGGCTCTCTGACGCAGCGCGATATCATCTCCCAATACCGGGAGAGACGAATCCTATCTAACCACTACTGCCTCCAAGTGCTCGGGACTGCACCCAACTGCTACCTGTTTGCACGACTCCTTTGAGCCGTGGTAGGGTAGCAATCTAAGAACAATGGGACACACTCGAGGCGAAGTAGCAGTGTCAAGTCTGCGGACTATGCTGTACTCATGTCATATGGGAACTGTTAACTGACGACGGGTATAATACCAACCAATCAATTCCCCTGCGAGTCCTGTCCGGTGTACCCGTAACCTAACGAGCACCTGTATACTATCTCCAGTACGACGTACTGATGGCTGTGGGACAGACCATCTCCCCTACTGGGATGAGAAGCGTACACACTTAGTCTACTCCGGAATATCGATGCCCTATCTCGATAATCCAATGACCAGGGACCTGTATAGGATGTTGCTTACAGACTACCCAGCCCCCACTAGTGTGACTGCCATCACGACGCTGGTAATCAAGCAAAGATCCTATGGGCTCTACTAATATGTATAAGTGATACGTTACAAGAAACATATGCACATATTAAAGTAGACACAAACCATGTAGCATACTACCATTTTTAGCAAGACTGTATATGTAACTGTGAATATCCCAAGCTTCCATTAAGTAATATACAATCTAGTATGATACAATAATGGCCCCTAGGGCATATACACTAACATTATAATGGTTAAGTTAATAAATATTCTATGTAAAACAAAATGGGTGGACTTTGTCAAAACACTCATAAGCATCAACAAGCTTAATGCTTTCAACAACTTTTCCACTAATTTTGTATTTAATTTGAATATTAAAACCCCACCAATATAATTATAATGGTGTATCTCTCATACACCCATGCAAAGTGTATCAACAACCATGATACACACAAAAATAAATAATGCACATCAATATATATCACATAAATATTACATGTACACACATGTGAGAAAAGAATGCTTAAGTGAGCTAATGTTAGTTAATATAAATTAGTATATCACAAATACAATTGTACACTAAATTATCAAATCAATAATTGATTTAATAATCCGTCTATATCTCATATAACCGACTAACACTAAATGTACCATCTTATCGAATCAACACTTGATTCTGTAGGAGTACGGTAGCGCCCCGGCCGTATTTCCGAGGCCAAAATGCGGAAACGAAAATTTTTCTTGACTTGAAAACGGCACTACCGCATCCTAAAACCCAGATCGAACCATTAACCCAAACCTAGAAAACAAGAGAAAGGGTAGAGATCTATACTGAGCGATCCGTGTCCTTCGGTCTTCGGCCTCCACTCCGATCTCCTCGCGGAATCTCCGATCTTCATCTCCTCGTCGGAACGGGCACCACATCGTCGGGTTCTTTTACGGGCTCCCAACTCTGGACCGAAGCAACTCGAGCACAAAGTTGGCGAGTCGACATGCCCAAGGATGCTGTAGGCTAAGTGTAGTAATGCTTTGTCTCTTACGGGGTTTGAAGTTGCCAAAAAAATCAAACTCCCTCTAATGTGGCCGGCCATCACCAAAATGGTGGAGGAAAAATTCAATCATGAACCAAGTGGGAAATGTGTGATAAAGTGGAATAAAGATCACATCAAGGTCTAATATAAATCCAACTCAATCCCATCTCATTTAATGCACACCACGAGCAAAAGAAAAGATGCTATTATTATCATAATTCAAATGCCACATAAAACCCTCCACATTTGCTAATTTGCACATTTGCGAATTAGCCCCTCCATCAGAAAAATCCGGCCATGAAGGAACAAAGGAAAACTGGCCGGAACGGAATACAAACTGGCAACTTCAGAAAACTGATCCCGTAATAAATTACAGGAAAACCCCGCGACTGTATATACATACCCGCATTTGTATTTCGACCGAATACAAATGCAATGAGACAAAATCTACACTGTACAATACTAGGATCCGGCTTAAACCAAAGCCCGCTAGTATTATCCGTCCGATCTTGATCCGTGCAATACCGCATGTATAAGATCGAACCCTGCCATATCTCCATACGGCCTCTACAGCGTTTCGCCCGAAACTTGAGAAAACGGTCTGTGGGGGACTCTAAAGACTCGTCAATACTTTGGTTGTGGATTTAACCACTAGCACGTCAAAGGTATTAGCCATACGTAACGGGCTACCAGGAGTTGACCAAAAGGTACGTCGATGAGCGAACTCAACCTGATACCCTACTGAGCCTGTCAGTGACAATATCCGTACAGTCCGGTCCGTTCGTCTATGAGTATCGCATGGCGGGCCTAGGTGGTTGGTAAAAGTCAGACCCCCAAAAGCGGTACAAGTCGTGTCGGAGTGTAGCCAAGAACACCCTGATATACTACTGGAATACCTACCAGTAAATCTCCTGCCTAAGCCGAGGGCTTTGTGTAATGGCTCTCCTAGACACAGCGCGACCTCACCCCCGATACCGGGAGAGACGGACCCCTGCAGATCCGCGCACAGCCTCCATGTGACTCGGGACTGTACCCAACTAAAACCTGTTTACACGACTCCTTTGAGCCGTGGTAGGGTAGTAAACAATGTACAGTGGGAACTCACACGAGACAAATGACGATCTCAGGTCGATGAACTAACCTGTACACATGTCACCAGAGAACTGCTATCTGACGTCTCGTATAAGACCAACTAGCATGTTCCCGGCGAGTCCTGTCCGGTGTACTCATAACCCAATGAGCACCTCTATACATCTTAGGTGAACCAACTGACACCAGTGGCTTGTGAGACCGACCACCGCCCCTCGTCGGGGTCTCGACTGGTTACACTAGTCTACTCTGGAGTATCGATGCCCTGTCTCGAAAACTCCCACGATTAGGGACCTTTTAAGGATGTGCTTATAGACCCGAGCTTCAACGTATATGATCGCCATCATACTGCTGGCCGTCAAGCAAGAATCCTAAGGGCTCTATCAACGTGCAATAGTCACCTGTAAGGTCACCTGAAACAGTACATGATGATAAAGATAAACCAGATAGCATGCTATCATCTTGAGTAAGACTGTTCTAATGGTATAGGTCCTCTCTAAATCATTGCAATCACGTGCCTGTGATCCAATAATTGACTCTGAGGGCACTATCTCCAACAATCTCCGACTTGCACTCATGGCTAATTATTGCGATGTCGCATACTCACAGCCCGTGTGATACCGAAAACCCAACTCCTCTTCTAATCAGTCTCACAAAACCTGCTTGCGAAACTAATGCGTTTGAGGAATAGCCTAAGTGAGTGGATCCGCTCAAATGTTTCTTTCTATGTCTCTCTTTATCTCAAGTTCGCGAAGAAAGCCATCTCCCGAAATGAGTAATACCTGTCATAGAGTATGTCTGGATATCTGATGGGACCTAGTTCATAAATGAACTCCAAATCCAAACTTCTTAGACTGTATCGACAACTGAACTTAATCAGTGTCCTGCTCCATGCCTCCCTCAGTATCCGCTTGGACCACCTGTCCACAATACTGCCCCTCGTCAGAGGGAAAACTATAACTCCGACAGTCGCTCTGTCATGCAGGTCACCTTGGAAGCCTGGAGTGATAACTGTCTCCCTAAGGAGGATGCCGTTATCATATCCCTAGAACATCCACTTATATTCTAAAACTGCTTCCGATCGTTTCTCCAGGACGGGATTAATATCCTATATGGAGAAACCACTGTGTGACAACCAAAGTATAACCGACCGTAGTATAGGAGTTTCACTTCCTACTCTGTGTATGTCAACCAAATACCAGGACATCACACCCTATTACCTTCTTAACAGATCCATCACCTATTCTGATGAAGTCAAACCTATGACTGTCACATCAGAAATATATGATCTATCTCCCCTATATCTGCTTTAGTCTATAAATAGACATAAGCTACTTGTCCACTATACTTCCGCTACTCCCACTGACTACGACAACCCTCTAGCAGAGTTATATAGACGTTCACTTCTAAAGCTAGTTTAGAACGACGCTATACTCATCCTCCTGCCGGGTCTTATAGCCCGGAACAACAGTAGTGTCAAATCTGGGTAAACAAGAACCTCCCTGTCACCGTCCTAGAGGCTACCGGAGTACCTCTCGGGTGCCTGAGGCTGCCCACCATATCTATGGAGTGGCCAATGGAATGTCAAACCAGATTGAATCTTTAGGTTCTTATCAAATTTTCAGTAATCGTTTGCGGTTCTGGAATCACTTCCAGTTCTACCATAATCCTACTACTGTTTTCTGAAAAAATCCATTTTTATTAAAACTGTGGCGAGTCAAGAACAATATCGCTATTGATCTTCTAGATGGTAAAAAGTCAACCCTCATCATAGCCCGGGTCAACCCACAAACTGCCATTTTAGAAACGTGCCTTGAGTTATCCGCAGTCTGGTTTTAAGCATAAGCCGGACAACTCCCCGTACCTTAACAATGTTAAGATATGAACCGTTCTATATCCAATATAGAAACAGAGGCGCTGATTTAATTGGAACCAGATTCAAATTATGCAACTGTCTCCAGTGCATGTCAACTAAATGGAAGGAGGCCGATCAACGTTACTCAACTTAGGAATGTTTCCAATTATGAGTAACCTGAAAGAGAACCAAGTTCTCTTAATCATTACTATCAACTGAATACCATACACAAATATCTACATCTTTGATCACCTCGAAAAATCCTGATACTTGCAACACCTGGTTCTCTACTTTATTCATATATCTATAAATTCTCAAAATTTGGACCCTGTGTTTCTACGAAACACCTGTCTCAGAACTAGAGAAGTCATAAGTAAACCGAATATAGTATGAGGACCAACCCCTCAATCCTAATAGACACTGGATAATATACAATACTCTGTATAAGTCCCCTGAGTCTAGTGACTCAATCGCTGTGTGTCGTAGGTTGAAAACTGTACTTATGGTTAAGAAGAATTACACCGCTATTTAACGCTCCTTACCTAACCATCCACTGATATAGGTAAATGTCACCGACATAATTTCAAAAAGTTATATCTCACTTTATAAAAAATAAACGTACAGATATATCAATTTGAAATTGGTGCATAACAACAGATATTCAAAACCAAATATTTGCCATCCGGCAAACAACCCAGGCGATTTCCTCAAATATCACAAATTACAACGAATCCCGATATAATGAGGATGATCACCCAATTCCCAATAACTTACTCCCACTCATCATCTGTAAAACCATACAGATGTGAGAATCAAACCTGGTAAATACATACTCTGGAGCAAGGACAAATTGGGAAATCAGTTTTCTTTTAACAGTACACAGTGAAACTGAAACATTGAAATGTTTCGTAGGGGTATCCGGGTATTCCTAGTAATGTCTCTTCCATTATCCAGATTCACAACTGTAACCGTATATTTCTTTGCCACCTCTCCAAATCCCTTTATATGTCTTTAGTCGTTACCTTTTGTACACCCCTTTACGCCAAATGGTTTTCTTCTTTCCCTACCTTTCGGCACCAGCCTATGGTTTGGAAGAAGACTATCTAATAAGCATAATGGGTGAGCTGTCCTAATCCTAGGAGCACTCACAATGCGAGAGAAGGTAAAGATAAAAGACAACTGATTAAACCTTATTCCTTTTTCTCCTGAACTAAAATCCATCCCCGAACTTGAACAAGTTCCTTTCGAGTTCGTATATAACCATACGATGGAGTATCCAATAAACTGTGGATCTTCGTAGTGATACGGAGTGTTCTGCAGAAATACAAAGGTGACATAGGATTGGCGAAGAAATACTTGGTTTGGTCGTGAATAGTAGTCGAAATTTACTTTGCCCTCCCTCTAATCCCTTTGTTTGTCTTTACTTAATACCTTCTGTACACCATCGTTAGGCTAATTGGTTTTCCTCATTCCCCACCGTTCGGCACCTGCCTAAGGTTTAGAAGAAGACTATCCGATAGGCGTAACGGGTGTACTATCTCCTAAACCAAGGAGCACTCGCAACTTGAGAGAAGGTAAAAGGAAAAGACAACTGAATAGTCCTATTCGTTTTCTCCAGAACCGGAAACCATCCTCGAATAAATTCCTTCGAGTTCGTATATAACCATACGATGGTTTTATCCAATGGAAGTGGACGTTCGTAGTAATATGGGGTGTTCTGGAGAAAAGGGTAAAAGTAGGAGTGGTAATGAGGTTTGCAACTCTGACAATCCAAAAGCCAGTGTTTAAGAAGGTTCGGTTAAACTTGGTCACTGAGTCATAGTCAAGGGTCGGGCCATGGTCGTTGCCAAAGAGAGAGAGAAAAGAAACACTCAGCGTGCACTCTAACCTAGATCAGAATGGTTACCAATTTATCTAATCAGGAAACCTCCTACCGTAACGTCATATTCTCCTCCAAACCTGAAAGAAGAATTAGTCGGGATCACCCGAGGAGTAAACCAACTCATCAGTCGGAATCGGGATCCAACTATCATCGCATGATAACGTGACGGAATCCACTCACGTTATCACACTCCAGAAGATATGCGCATGCCTGGCAAGTTTCAGTTTCTTTTGAAACTCCCGATGTGTGTTTTTACCCCTAGGAGCCAAGTGACCTTGACGGAGTCAACAAATCAAAGTGTCCTAATCAAGTTCAACCCGTCATTATCTGGATTGCATTAAACCCACTCGTACGTGTCCTTGACGGAGTCAACAAGGCCGCACGACTGTTCTAACCAATCTTATTTATGCAACAAACAAGCACCACTTAGCTACCGTACACTACGCCTTGACGGTGTCAACAAACGCAGCATGAATACTAAATAATACCCGTAAAAAATGACGGAGGACTACGACTGATTTTTGGCGAAAAACCTTTAACGTAATGAACTTGATATTGTTGAAGGAACTGCATAGCCTTTTTATAAAAATATAGTGGCGAAAACCTTTGCTAAAGAGGTCACTCTAGGTGAAGGGATCTCGGCTCTTTCCCCGTAGAATGAGGCGCAGGATATTCCAAATGAATATCACAATGCAAAGAAAAAAGTAATCGGCTATAGTGAAGTTATTACCCTGACGCAAAAATCTGTCCAAGGGGTCACTCCTGGTGAAGAGATCTCGGCCCTTGCCTCGTCGACTGAGATACTGGATATTCATAACCGAATACCACTATGCAAAACAAAAGAGAACGTCCTTGCAATAACAGGTTTTTGAAAAATCGTTCCAACAACACCAGAATAGGTTAGTTTAGCTTGCATTGATCCGAATCAACGCAGTCCCATCAATTTATCACACCAATAAAAAACGAAAATAATGATGTACGTATATGCCATCCGCATTCGCCACTGTATCCCATCATCACCCGTTAGGTTACTTAACTAACGACAGAGTGGGGACTGGACTAGCGCGGATGCAAAACATATACAACATCCACTAGTATATATATCAATATATAATATTCGCTCAAGGCGTGATAAAATGCAACATCATAGAAATGTAATAAGTATCACAGAACAATACAGATATCTGGGATCCCCGGGTTTCACAGAGCCGCTGCTGAAACCCAACGTTCCCCTGGTCGTGTGGATAGCCTGTGCAATGAAATCCTAGACCCCTACGGGCGCGGCAAGTTACCCGCCAAAACCTGAAGCGAGGCAGCCCCCTTCAACAATGTGAATGGACCACCCAACACTTCACGAAATCCGGTAACTCGGGCACCCCTCCTGGGTCAACCTGTACCCCCTACGAGTGCGGCGAATAGCCCGCCAATTCTAGAGTGAGATGCGAGCCCGTTGCCCTCTAGAACCCGGCTATCCGTGCACCCCTCCGCGGGGCAATCCTAGTACAGAAAGTAAAATATACATACAACGGGTACATCGACCTCAGCTCGGTCGTGCCCTAAAAGAATAATATACAAACAGGCAGTGACGGCAGTCCACATGTCGGACGCTCACCCCGCAATATCAAATGTACATATACAACCAAACTGTACTACCATTGCATCCAGGCGATCCACCACGACAAATCCGCAACATCACAGCACAACACAGAACATCAACGTGAATGTTACGTTCGCAAATCTGTCTAAAAAGGCTATAGCAGTTGACAGGATTTACCGATCAAGTGACATTCACGGTCGCAGATATAATGTAAATACTGTGAACTAACATGTTTAAAATATTTGATCGACTAAATTTACCGAAGTGGGTCCCAAGCACAACTGTAGCACTCAAAATAAATCTGGGCCCAAAAAGAATATGCCAAAACCCCCAATTTCAAGTCAGAAACCCACTGTACAAATTTGGTGTAGATAAGCTATATTTCGGCGGCGGAACCGCGGCCAAAATGGGGTTATGGCCGCGGTTCCGCGGCTCAATTGTAGGATCAGGGTACCAAATTTTAACAGTGTTCTCAAAAAACCCTGCTCGTATTTTTACAATGTACCAAATAATTTTTAGAGCACTGGAAAAATTCGACAGAAACTGCTGCTTGAAAATATGGTATTTGGAAAATCCGATCGATCGAACTTGTAAACATGTTAGAGCAAGGTTGACTAGGTTAATGGCGTGGCTCTGATACCATGTAGGAGTACGGTATCGCCCCGGCCGTCTTTCTAAGGCCAAAATACGGAAACGAAAATTTTTCTTGACTTGAAAACGGCACTACCGCATCCTAAAACCCGGATCGAACCATTAACCCAAACCTAGCAAACAAGAGAAAGGGTAGAGAGCTTTACCGAGTGATCCATGTCCTTCGGTCTTCGACCTCCACTTCGATCTCCTCACGGAATCTCCGATCTTCATCTCCTCGTCGGAACGGGCACCACATCGCCGGGTTCTTTTATGGGCACCCACCTCTGGACCGAGTCAACTCGAGCATGAAGTTGGCGAGTCGACGTGCCCAAGGATGCTGTAGGCTAAGTGTGGTAATGCTTTATCTCTTACGGGGTTTGAAGTTGCCAAAAAAATCTAACTCCCTCTAATGTGGCCGGCCATCACCAAAATGGTGGAGGAAAAATTCAATCATGAAGCAAGTAGGAAATGTATGATAAAGAGGAATAAAGATCACATCAAGATCTAATATAAATCCAACTCAATCCCTTCTTATTTAATGCACACCATGAGCAAAAGAAAAGATGCTATTATTATCATAATCCAAATGCCACATAAAACCCTCCACATTTGCTAATTTGCACACTTGCAAATAAGCCCCTCTATCAGTAAAATCCGGCCATGAAGGAACAAAGGAAAACTGGCAGGAACCGAATGCAAACTGGCAACTTCAGAAAACTGATCCCGTAATAAATTACAGAAAAACCGCGCGACTGTATATACATACCCGGATTTGTATTTCAACCGAATACAAATGCAATGAGACAAAATCTACACTGTACAATACTAGGATCCGGCTTAAACCAAAGCCCGCTAGTTTTATCCGTCCGATCTTGATCCGTGCAATACGGCACGTATAAGATCGAACCCTGCCATATCTCCATACGGCCTCTACAGCGTTTCGCCCGAAACTTGAGAAAACGGTCTGTAGGGGACTCTAAAGACTCGTCAATACTTTGGTTGTGGAATTAACCACTAGCACGTCAGAGGTATTAGCCATACGTAACGGGCTACCAGGTATTGACCAAAAGGGACGTCGATGGGCGAACTCATCCTGACACCCTACCGAGCTTGTCAGTGACAATATCCGTACAGTCCGGTCCGCTCGTCTATGAGTATCGCATGGCGGGCCTAGGGGGTTGGTAAAAGTCAGACCCCCAAAAGCGGTACAAGTCGTGTCGGAGTGTAGCCCAGAACCCCCTGAGATACTACTGGAATACCTACCAGTAAATCTCCTGCTTCGGCCGAGGGCTTTGTGTAATGGCTCCCCTAGACATAGCGCGACCTCACCCCCAATACCGCGAGAGGCGAACCCCTGCAGATCCGCTCACTGCCTCCATGTGGCTCGGGACTGTACTCAATTAAAACCTGTTTGCACGACTCCTTTGAGCCGTGGTAGGGTAGTAATCAAAATACAATGGGAACTCACACGAGACAAATGACGATCTCAGGTCGATGAACTAACCTGTACACATTTCACCAGGGAACTGCTATCTGACGTCTGGTATAAGACCAACTAGCATGTTCCCGACGAGTGTTGTCCGGTGTACTCATAACCCAATGAGCACCTGTATATATCTTAGGTGAACCAACTGACACCAGTAGCTTGTGAGACCGGCCACCGCCCCTCGTCGGGGTCTCGACTGTATACACTAGTCTACTCTGGAGTATCGATGCCTTGTCTCGAAAACGCCCACGACTAGGGACATTTTAAGGATGTGCTTATAGACCCCAGCTCCCACGTATATGATCACCATCATACTGCTGGCCGTCAAGCAAGAATCCTAAGGGCGCTATCAACGTGCAATAGTGACCTGTAAGGTCACCTGAAATAGTACACAATGATAAAGATAAACCAGATAGCATGCTATCATCTTGAGTAAGACAGTTCTAATGGTATAGGTCCTCTCTCAATCATTGCAATCACGTGCCTGTGATCTAATAATTGACTCTGAGGGCACTATCTCCAACAGATTTGATAACCCAGCTATATCACATATAACCGTCCGATACAAAAGTCCCGAGAATAGAATACGGTATCGCATACACACTTTATTCTCAGTCCCGCACATATCACATATGCGCTCCTATTTCGTTTTGCCTGAGCCAGTAAAACCTCTATGTAGGATTCTAAAGCGTGGATTTGGACATCGATTAATTAAGATGTCTTGGTCACTTAACAAGATTAACACTAACTAACCCTCACATTAACATCCACGTGTGTATGCAAGCCATATCAAACAATAATAATATATTAATTAATTGATATAAAATGTGAGGAGCAAGATTTGGTAAGCTTATTACTAAAAACCCGCATAAACGCTTAATTAACACTAATCGCATTCTAAGGTGTTACAATCTCCCCCCTTAAAGAAAATTCGTCGCCGAATTAAAATTTTCTACAAGCGTACCTTCGAAGAGATGAGGGAATTTCTTCCGCATCTCGCTCTCGACCTCCTAAGTGATCTCCTCAATAGTCGAGCTGCGCCAAAAAACCTTCACAGATGGAAAGACCCTTGACTGACGTTTCTTCACCTGCCGATCCAATATAACTCCGGCTGCTCGGTGAACGAAAGATTGCGCTCAAGCTGAACGGTCTGGTGCTGAATCATGTGAGAAGGATCATGAAGTTATCTACGAAGCATCGATACATAGAATATGGGGTGAACATCCAGAAAACCGGGCAGGAGTGCCGAACGATAAGCAACGGTACTGATTTAGAGAGATTTTATAGATCAAAATTATATGTTACCGCAATCAAGAACGGCGTCGCTTGGTAGCTAGCCGGTGAATACGGGTCGGTCTACAGGGATGTTGTAATTTTCTTAAATGTTCTTACGAGCTAATTCCAAATGGTGTTGGATCTTTTAATTAAATCTAAAAACTAAGTTGTGTTATACTAGGATTAGGAAACTTGCTCGAATTAGGTTTAGGTAAAGTTTGGTAAATAAAGATCTACACCTCTTTCTAATGCCTTAATTTAGATATCATATTTAGGGGTTATGGTAAATATTAATAAAGAGGATTAGGATGATTGAGAAGTTGTTTCTTCCTCTAGATCCTTGTCCTTCCTTTCTTAATCTTTACCCTAACCTCCATTGAAAACTTACAGATCCGGTCTTTTATACTACGGTATCACCGTTACCTCGTGGGTAGAGTGCCGTAGGGAGCGGAAGATGAAAGTATGCATGGAGTCCTAATTGTTCATAAGAGATTGGCAAAGAAAGAGATGAGAGATCATCATCTCTCAAACCCTTCCCTATTCCTAACCCTAACAACCGAGGAAACTACTCGCTCATTGAGGGATCTACGAAAGACATAATTTTTACTTTGTTTTAAGAGATGAATGATCTTCTGTACTACACATTAAAAGAAATTCTAAACTATATTAAACTAGAGCAAGAAAAGAGATTACCTAGGGCAGAAATTAAAACTAAAACTAGGGCAGAAAAATAAACCTGCTTACGATTGATGCTCTCCAAACTTCAGAAGAAATCTGAAATTTTATTGATGAAAAGAGGCATAGCGAGGCATGAGAAAATACAATGATTTATGTTCTATTTATAGGACATAGAAACCCTAGGTTACAATTGATTCGCACGTCTGCATTTACAAATTTGCCCTTAGGTTGAAAAGTCAACGCCGCAGCAGAATTTTGGTAAAAAATTCTTCAAGTATAGGCTCTTAATAGCTGCGGAACCGCGGCCTGGGTAGGGTTTGGGCCGCGGTTCAGCGGCCCAATGATGAGAACATTGGCTGAACTTTTGGGGTCTGCTTCTGGGTCTTTTTGGGCTTCTGATTCTTTAGTTCTTTTCTCCATTTGGATTCTAGGTATTCTCTAAATCTTTCAGTGAAAACTTATAGTGGTCTTTTAACCGTTTGCTTTGACATCTTGGACCTTGCGTTGCCTTGTACATTGTGAACTGTTCTTCATCTAGGCTTGACTAAGATCCTTCTATTTGTTGGTCAAACGTCCCTCTTTTGTATTGTCTTTTGTCCTTTTCACTGTTTTCGCTCCAAGAACCTGTAACCTGTACTATGTAGCCGACATGGGTCAAAAGCACCTGTTTTATTGTAGAATGCATAAGAATGGGGAATATAATATTGCAAGAATATGATATGAACAGGTACCAACTCGCTCAAGGATCTCGAAAGGACCTACAAATTTGGGACTGAGTTTCCCCTTTCTCCCAAATCTCATAACGCCCTTCATCGGAGAAATCCGCAGGCAAACATGATCCCCCACTGCGAACTTAAGTCTGCGACGACGACGGTTGGCATATGACATCTGTCTGCACTGGGCCGCTCTCATCGTGTCCTGAATCAGCAGGATCTTCTCCGTAGTCTCCTGAACTAGCTGGGGACCCAAAATCCTACTCTCACTGAGTTTGGTCCAACAGACCGGCGATCGACACTTCCTACCATACAAAGCCTCGAAAGGTGCCATCTGAATAGTCTCCTGAAAGCTGTTATTGTAGGAGAACTCAATCAATGGCAAGTGACGATCCCAACTGCCACCAAAATCAAGCACGCACGCCCGAAGCATATCCTCTAGAGTCTGTATCGTCCACTCTGACTGACCATCGGTCTGCGGATGGAAAGTGGTTCTAAAACTCAACTGGGTACCCAAAGCTTCCTTAAGCTTCTGCCGAAGACGGGTAGTAAACTGGGTGCCCCTGTCGGATACAATGCATGTGGGTACACTGTGCAATTGCACAATCTCATATATATATATACATCTGAGCGTACTAAGCATAATCGATAGTGGTCTTCACGGGAAGGAAGTGAGCTGCTTTCCTCAACAGGTCAACAATCTCCCAAATGGAGTCATACCCGCGACTGGTCCTAGGTAGACCCGCCACAAAGTCCATGGAAATCTGCTCCCATTTCCACTTAGTGTTAGTGTATATGCCCTAGAGGCCATTACTGTATCATACTAGTATGTATATTACTTGATGGAAGCTTGGGATATTCACAGTTGTACAGACAATCTTGCTCAATATAGTAGTATGCTACTTGGTTTGCCTCTGCTTTAATGTGTACATGTGTGTTTATTTATTATATCACCTATACGCATTAGTAGAGCCCTTAGGATCTTTGCTTGATTACCGGCGTTGTGATGGCGATCACACTCGTGGGGGCTGGGTAATCTACAAGCACATCCTTATACACGTCCCTAGTCGTGGGAGTACCGAGATAGGGCATCGATACTCCGGAGTAGACTAGCGTATGCGCTTCTCATCCCAGCACGGGAGACGGTCTGTCCCACAGCCGTCAGTACGTCGTACTTGAGATAGTATGCGGGTGCTCGTTGGGTTACGAGTACACTGGACAGGACTCGTCGGGAACTGATGGTTGGTATTATACCTATCGTCAGTTATCAGTTCCCAGGTGACATGAGTACAGCTTAGTCCGCTGACTTGACACTGTCACTTCGCCTCGAGTGTGTTCCCACTGTTCTTTGATTACTACCCTACCACGGCTCTATTGAGTCGTGCAAACAGGTAGTAGTTGGGAGCAGTCCCGAAGCACTTGGAGGCAGTGACGGTTAGACAGGATTCGTCTCTCCCGGTATTGGGAGTTGACATCGCGCTGTGTCTAGGAGAGCCATTACACAAGTAGTCCCTGGCCAGGGCAAGCGAGATGTACTGGTAGGTTCCAGTGTTATCTCAGGGTGTATTGGGCTTCACTCCGACACGACTTGTACCGCTATTAGGGGACTGACGTTTACCGCCCCCTAGGCCCGCCATGCGATGTATCAGACGAACAGACCGGACTGTACGGAGAATGTCACATTCAGACTCAGTAGGAGTTCAGATGGGGTTTCACCTCGTCAGCCTTCTTGTCGGCATCTACCTGGGGATCGTTACGCACAGCTAGTGCCGCTTGCGGTCTGTGGTTAAACCCACTGCCAGCGTAGTGTCGAGTCTTTAGAGTCCCACACAGAGGGTATTCGCCTCTGGGCAAAACAGAGTAGAGGTCGCATGGTTTTGCGACAGGGTTCGTTCTCATCCGCGCACTTGTGCACGTTTGGAGTCCGGACGGATTATACTGGCAGGCTCTGGTTTGAGCCAGATACTGGTATATGTTTTTGGGGTTGCTTTTATATCTTGGTATTCTTGTTCCTCGGAACGAGAATGCAGGTGTGTATGCACAGTTGCTTGAGGCGGAGAATGAGGTTTTTCATTAGGGTTTCGGATCGGGTGTGTATGCACAGTTGACAGTCTTCTTTTTCCAAACACTAATGGATTTATATATTATCTATTAATAATAATAATTAAATGAGAATTATGTTATGGTTGTTTTTTTGTTGACTTGTTGACCTTGGTTGACTTGTTGACCATTGACCACTTTCATGCCTTGAAAGTCTTCCTTGATTCATGCTTACTTTTTATTAAATGAAGCATGGTTGTGGTCATTCAAAATACTACCATCAACTATTCTCATTTTCAATTATTACAATTTAGATAATATTTTTCTTTTTGCAATATGGTTGCAAGAAAGAAAAATGAGAGCTCATTCTATCATAACCTCTCTCTCTCCTCATTTCATCTTCTTCTTCCTCTTGAAAAAGAGAAACCTTCTCATGTGTTGAGAATCATTCTCTTTAGAAAGAAAAGCAAACCCTAATCACTCTCTACTCATTCTAGGATGAAGGTTTGGCAAGCCGGAAACCCTAGTTCACTCAAAGATCGAGGAAGAGCCCAAAGGTCGAACCTTCGAGGTGGATCTATCTTCGGCAAGAAGAAGGCGACGAGAAGAGAACCATTCAAGCTTCTACAAAGAACAAGAAAGAAGAACAACAACAAGAAGAGAAGGAGTTCAAGTTTAGGTATAACCATCTTCCATAGTAGCTAACTCTCTTTAGCTAGAATACTAGTTTTAGTTTAGCAAAGATCCGGCTTTTACGGTCCATGTTACAAAGTTTAGAAAAAATTTTGATTTACCGTTTCCGCAACCCCGTAAGTACCGGGAGAGGTAACGTGGACCTAACAGTGGTATCAGAGCCTAACTAAACTTAAACTAGCTTGGTAGTGAAGTGTAACGAAGTTCGGAACCGAAAAATCGCAAAACTGGAAAACTAAAAACCTGAGTTTCTGTTGAAATTTTTTTGGCTCAAAATGAAAAACTTTATACTTGTAAAATCGTCTCAGGGTTTTGTTTGAACACAGAAGAAAAACGATGACGTCATTCATTTAAGTCGCCGCGCTTCCGCGGCACGAGGTAGGCATGTGCCGCGGAAGCGCCGCAGATTGGTTTCCTTGCTGCATTTTTTTTCGTGCAGTGTTCTTCTGGTTGGATTTTGTGATTTTTAAGATGTATTATATGTACCCAGATTTTCCAGAACTGAAATTTGCTTTTGGGGTCCTATAATTCCGTATTTTTTTTCCGAACTTCACTGCACTTTGACTATGTTGGTTATATCTGTGATGTTTGCATGTATTGAACGTCGGCTAATCGCTATAAGTCGATTAGTCGGGGTTATACATGATCTGTAATGTGCTGGAATGTGTATATGAATGTGTTGGACTGTCGCGGGTGAATAGCCGGGGTGGATGTGAGATGAGCTTTTGTTTTTCTTTCATTCATTGTAAATGTAAATTGATGTAATTATATTATTTGTTTGGCCGCACAACCGGGTCGGGGTTGTAGCCGTCATTGTATAATTCTTTTTACTGTTTTTGCTCCTAGGATAGACCCATGGAGGGGTGCACAAACTACCGGGTAGCTCGAAGTGCCGAGTGGCCTACTCATGGCATTGAGGGAGGTTGCTTCGCTTCGGGTACTTGGCGGGTAGTTTGCCGCACCCGTAGGGGTCTTGGGTGGGGTATTTGGCTATTCACCGCGACCGTGTTATCCGCTTTTCGTTCCAGGCTCGAAAGGATTGCGGATTGCTAGTATATCCAATGTATTCATCTGTGATCTGTAATGTCTATCATTGCTTTACTATTTAGGCGTTGCTTATGTTTTACAGCCGTGCTAGCCCAGCCCCCGCTCTGTCGTTAGTTAAGTAACCTAACGAGTGATGACGGGACCCCGTGGCGAATGCGAATGGCATAAGCGTACGTCATATTTTGGTTGTTTTCTGCAATGGTAGGATTAAATGATGGGACGCATTAAAAGAACTAATGCAAGAATATCACGCATTAAAAGAACTAATGCAAGAAAATAAACCTAAAAGACGTTGTTGGAACAAATTTTTTCAAAAAGCTGTTATTACAAGGACGTTCATTTTTGTTTTGCATCGCGGTATTCGGTTATGAATACCCAGCACCTCAGTCGACGAGGCAAGGGCCGAGATCCCTTCACCGGGAGTGACCCCTTGGACAAAAATTTGCGTCAGGGTAATAACTTCACTATAGTCGATTATTCTTGCTTTGCATCGAGGTATTCATCTTACGAATGCCCAGCACCTCACTCGACGAGGAAAGAGCCGAGATCCCTTCACCGGGAGTGACCTCTTTAGCAAAAGTTTTTCGCCACTATATTTTCAAAAGGGTGTATCACGTTCCTTCAACGAAATCAAGTTCATTACGTTAACGGGTTTTTTCGCCAAAAACCCAGTCGTAGCCCTCCGTCGTTTCGGATTAATATTGCTTAGTATTCGTGCTACGTATTTCGTGCTCAGCCGAGGCGTAGTGAACGGTAGCTATGTAATATTTTTCCGTAGGATACAAAGTGATTGGTTAGGACAGTCGTGCGGTCATTTTGGCTCAGTCAAGGACTCGTACGGGTGGGTCTAATGCAGTCAAGATAATGACGGGTTGAACTTGACTAGGATCTTTTGACATTTTGGCTCAGTCAAGGTCACTTGGATCCTAGGGGCAAAAACCACATCGGGAGTTTCAAAAGAACTGAAACTTGCAGGTTTAGCATACCTTCTGGAGTGTGGTGACTAGAGTGGATTCCATCTAGGTTATCACACAATGACAGTTGGATCCCGATCCCACTGATGAGTTGGTTTACTCTCGGGAGATTATTTCACTTAACGATCAATGCTATAAACCTAGTAGGTGTCTAGAAAGGTGTTAGCGGGGTTACGCCCACAGGGAAAAGAGGTTCTTTAATTAAGGAACTTCGCGAAAGCGTTGGAAAACCTCCCTCGAAGTACCGACACTAGCCTGGCTGAAAGGTTAAGCAAGTATTGTAACGTGAATTAAAACCCGGCTAGTTCTTCTTTTAAAAAAGGTTTTAAGAAGGATTTGAGGAAACAGTGGGAGACACCCTGGTTAGATAAATTAATAAACCAATCTAATCTTGCACGAGCATACGCTGAGTGTTTCTTTTCTCTCTCTCCAGGCAGCAACCTTTTCACGCCCTAATCAAGATAATAAAATTTATCGCTTGACCGAACCGAATTCTTATTCGGGACTGGGGAAAGTTGGTTCAGCTCTAACTTGTGACAACCGTCATGAGTATGAGAATGGGAAAGAGGAAAGTATGGATTTCCAGGATACCCAGTTGAAGAAGAAGCATGGTTTTGCATCTACTTCAGGTGTTCTTGTAATTGAGAACTGTTTTACGGTCAGCCCTACCTCCTGGGTACTTGATACCGGATCAGGATCTCATATTTGTAATTTATTGCAAGGACTGAGAAAAAGTAGGAAAGTTGCACCGGGTGATATGTCGCTCAGAGTAGCGAACGGAGCACAAGTTTATGCGGCAGCCGTCGGTGAATATCACCTAGTATTGCCAAATGGCAAGACTATGATTTTGAACGATTGCTACTATGTACCCTCTATGGTTTGCAACATCATATCAGTTTCTTTACTCGATAAAGATAGATATAAGTTTGTTCTTGAAAAGAATATCATGAACATTTACCTTGATAAGGTACTGGTTGCAGAGGGTACACTGTTTAATGGTATCTACGTTCTAAATCAGAATACAGTTCTCAATATACAAAACACACGCAAGAGGAAGAATTCAGATACGAATGAATCCTACTTGTGGCATTGTAGACTCGGTCATATCGGAGAGAAAAGACTGAGTAAGTTGCATAGAGATGGACTCTTGAATGCGTTCGAGTTTTCATCTTATGAAACTTGTCAGTCTTGTCTCAAAGGGAAGATGACCAAATCTCCGTTCACCGGACATGGAGAAAGAGCAAGAGAGCTCTTGGGACTCATACACAGTGATGTGTGTGGTCCGATGTCTATACATGCAAGGGGTGGGTTCTCGTACTTCATCACATTCACTGACGATCTCTCTAGGTTCGGATATGTGTATCTGATGAAACACAAATCTGAAGCTTTTGAGAAATTCAAGGAATACAGAAAGGAAGTAGAGAACCAGACAGGCAAAAGTATCAAGATCCTCCGGTCTGACAGGGGAGGGGAGTACTTAAGCACGGAATTCCTAGATTACTTAAAAGAGAATGGTATTCTCTCTCAGCTTACTCCTCCTTATACACCACAGCACAACGGTGTATCGGAGCGGAGGAATCGTATCCTATTGGATATGGTTCGCTCCATGATGAGTAGTGCTGAGTTGCCTCTTTCATTTTGGGGACATGCGCTTCTGACAGCGGCGTACCTATTGAACGATGTTCCGTCTAAATCTGTGCCTAAGACACCGTTCGAGATATGGAATGGTAAGAAGCCGTATCTTAAAGGCATTAAGATATAGGGTTGTCCGGCCTATGTAAAAGTACAAAATCCGGACAAACTTAAGGCACGTTCAGTTCTATGTAAATTTGTGGGATATCCTAAGAACTCCGCAGGATATCTGTTCTACCACACCGAGGAACAGAAGGTGTTTGTATCTCGCCACGCCACCTTTTTAGAGTGGCAATTTCTTGCAAAAGAAACAAGTGGGAGTTCGGTAGAACTGGAAGAAATTCAGCGACCACAAAATAAAACTGAAAATTTGACAGAACCTCAGAATTCAATAACCCCAGAAGAACCTCAGCCACTCCGCAGATCTGGTAGGATTTCTCATCCGCCCGAGAGATACTACGGTTTTCTCATTGACGGGGATAGAGAGGATTGCATCTTGGAAGAAGATGACCCTACCAGTTTCAGGCAGGCCATTATCAGTAGGGACTCTGATAAGTGGCAGGAAGCAATGCAATCTGAAATGGAGTCCATGTACGCCAATAAAGTGTGGACCATGGATATTGCTCCACCTGGGGTAAAACCCGTTGGATGCAAATGGATCTACAAAAGGAAACTTGGTGTAGATGGGCAGGTGGAAACCTATAAAGCTAGACTCGTTGCAAAAGGTTTTCGTCAAAGACCTGGTTTGGACTATGATGAGACTTTTTCTCCGGTGGCTATGCTCAAATCCATTCGGATCTTACTTGCCATTGCTGCCTTCCATGACTATGAAATCTGGCAGATGGATGTTAAGACGGCTTTCCTAAACGGTTGTTTGGAAGAGTGCGTTTACATGGATCAACCAGAAGGTTTCGTAGACAGTGGGAGCAGCGGAAAGGTGTGCAAGTTGCTTAAATCCATTTATGGATTAAAGCAGGCATCGCGGAGCTGGAACATCTGTTTTGATGAGGCAATCAAGGAATTTGATTTCATCAAGAACGAAGATGAACCCTGTGTGTATAAGAAGATTGTAGGACGAACTGTCGTGTTCCTAGTCTTGTACGTGGACGACATTCTTTTGATAGGAAATGATGTTCCTATGCTACAATCGGTCAAGCTGTTTTTGTCACAAAGGTTCTCCATGAAGGACCTGGGTGATGCCTCGTACATTCTGGGGATCAAGATCTATAGAGATAGATCCAAGAGACTATTGGGACTTTCGCAGTCCAGGTACATAGAGACCGTACTAAAGAGATTTAGTATGGAGGATTCCAAGCGCGGTAACATACCCGCATTGCACGGAATTACCCTCTCCAAGAAGATGTCTCCTAAGACTGACGAGGAGAGGGTTCGCATGAGCACTATACCCTACGCTTCGGCGGTAGGATCTATAATGTATGCGATGCTATGTACAAGACCAGATGTAGCTTACGCGTTGAGCACGGTAAGCCGGTATCAGTCAGACCCAGGGGAGGACCACTGGACAGCAGTGAAGAACATTCTCAAGTACCTGAGGTGGACTAAGGAGATGTTCCTGGTTTACGGTAATGGAGACCTCAGGGTCGAGTCCTTTACCGATTCAAGCTTCCAGAGTGACAAAGATGACAGCAAGTCTGTCTCGGGTTTTGTGTTTACCCTCAACGGAGGGGCGGTATGTTGGAGGAGTTCCAAGCAGGATACCGTCGCAGACTCGACGATGGAGGCTGAATACATTGCTGCAAGCGATGCCGCAAAAGAGGCGGTCTGGATTAAGAAGTTCATTAGTGAACTTCAGGTGGTTCCGTCCATTGTTGACCCAATACCTTTGTATTGCGATAACAATGGGGCTATAGCTTTAGCGAAGGAACCAAGGTCCCATCAGAAATCCAGGCACATCTTAAGGCGGTATCACCTGATCAGGGAGATCATTGATCGACAGGAGATCGAGGTGCGGAGAGTGGACACAAAGGACAACACTGCGGACCCATTCACGAAGGCTTTACCCCAGACTCAGTTCGAGCGGCTGATCGAGATGATAGGTCTTCGATACGCCAGTACATGGCCTTAGTGCAAGTGGGAGATTGTTAGTGTATATGCCCTAGAGGCCATTACTGTATCATACTAGTATGTATATTACTTGATGGAAGCTTGGGATATTCACAGTTGTACAGACAATCTTGCTCAATATAGTAGTATGCTACTTGGTTTGCCTCTGCTTTAATGTGTACATGTGTGTTTATTTATTATATCACCTATACGCATTAGTAGAGCCCTTAGGATCTTTGCTTGATTACCGGCGTTGTGATGGCGATCACACTCGTGGGGGCTGGGTAATCTACAAGCACATCCTTATACACGTCCCTAGTCGTGGGAGTACCGAGATAGGGCATCGATACTCCGGAGTAGACTAGCGTATGCGCTTCTCATCCCAGCACGGGAGACGGTCTGTCCCACAGCCGTCAGTACGTCGTACTTGAGATAGTATGCGGGTGCTCGTTGGGTTACGAGTACACTGGACAGGACTCGTCGGGAACTGATGGTTGGTATTATACCTATCGTCAGTTATCAGTTCCCAGGTGACATGAGTACAGCTTAGTCCGCTGACTTGACACTGTCACTTCGCCTCGAGTGTGTTCCCACTGTTCTTTGATTACTACCCTACCACGGCTCTATTGAGTCGTGCAAACAGGTAGTAGTTGGGAGCAGTCCCGAAGCACTTGGAGGCAGTGACGGTTAGACAGGATTCGTCTCTCCCGGTATTGGGAGTTGACATCGCGCTGTGTCTAGGAGAGCCATTACACAAGTAGTCCCTGGCCAGGGCAAGCGAGATGTACTGGTAGGTTCCAGTGTTATCTCAGGGTGTATTGGGCTTCACTCCGACACGACTTGTACCGCTATTAGGGGACTGACGTTTACCGCCCCCTAGGCCCGCCATGCGATGTATCAGACGAACAGACCGGACTGTACGGAGAATGTCACATTCAGACTCAGTAGGAGTTCAGATGGGGTTTCACCTCGTCAGCCTTCTTGTCGGCATCTACCTGGGGATCGTTACGCACAGCTAGTGCCGCTTGCGGTCTGTGGTTAAACCCACTGCCAGCGTAGTGTCGAGTCTTTAGAGTCCCACACAGAGGGTATTCGCCTCTGGGCAAAACAGAGTAGAGGTCGCATGGTTTTGCGACAGGGTTCGTTCTCATCCGCGCACTTGTGCACGTTTGGAGTCCGGACGGATTATACTGGCAGGCTCTGGTTTGAGCCAGATACTGGTATATGTTTTTGGGGTTGCTTTTATATCTTGGTATTCTTGTTCCTCGGAACGAGAATGCAGGTGTGTATGCACAGTTGCTTGAGGCGGAGAATGAGGTTTTTCATTAGGGTTTCGGATCGGGTGTGTATGCACAGTTGACAGTCTTCTTTTTCCAAACCCTAATGGATTTATATATTATCTATTAATAATAATAATTAAATGAGAATTATGTTATGGTTGTTTTTTTGTTGACTTGTTGACCTTGGTTGACTTGTTGACCATTGACCACTTTCATGCCTTGAAAGTCTTCCTTGATTCATGCTTACTTTTTATTAAATGAAGCATGGTTGTGGTCATTCAAAATACTACCATCAACTATTCTCATTTTCAATTATTACAATTTAGATAATATTTTTCTTTTTGCAATATGGTTGCAAGAAAGAAAAATGAGAGCTCATTCTATCATAACCTCTCTCTCTCCTCATTTCATCTTCTTCTTCCTCTTGAAAAAGAGAAACCTTCTCATGTGTTGAGAATCATTCTCTTTAGAAAGAAAAGCAAACCCTAATCACTCTCTACTCATTCTAGGATGAAGGTTTGGCAAGCCGGAAACCCTAGTTCACTCAAAGATCGAGGAAGAGCCCAAAGGTCGAACCTTCGAGGTGGATCTATCTTCGGCAAGAAGAAGGCGACGAGAAGAGAACCATTCAAGCTTCTACAAAGAACAAGAAAGAAGAACAACAACAAGAAGAGAAGGAGTTCAAGTTTAGGTATAACCATCTTCCATAGTAGCTAACTCTCTTTAGCTAGAATACTAGTTTTAGTTTAGCAAAGATCCGGCTTTTACGGTCCATGTTACAAAGTTTAGAAAAAATTTTGATTTACCGTTTCCGCAACCCCGTAAGTACCGGGAGAGGTAACGTGGACCTAACACTTAGGAATAGGTAAAGGCTGCAACTCTCCAGCCGTTCTCTGATGCTCAGCCTTGACATCCTGACAAGTCAGGCACCTCGAAATGAAGTCCGACACATCACGCTTCATCCCTTCCCACCAGTAAATGTATTTCAAGTCACGGTACATCTTGGTGGAACCTAGATGAACGCCAAAGGCTGGCTAATGTGCATGCTCTAGGATCTCGCGTCTCAACCTATCAATATCTGGTACACACAACCGAATCCCGTAACGTAGCACACCCTGGTCATCAATCAAGAACTCCGAATTTGTACCCTACCGAACAAGCTCAAGAATCTCAAACAAACGGGCATCACTGGGCTGCGCCTCATGGATACGATCAAGTAGAAGTGGACGGGCACGGACATGAGCAAGCTGTCCCCAGTGGAAGTGAACTCAAACTGAACTCCATCATCGTACAAGATCTGCCAATCCGCAAAAGACTGTCTCTGAACTGCGCTTAACTGGGACACGCTACCCCCGGGCCTATGACTCAATGCATCAGCTGTTGGGTTAGCCTAGCAACTTAGCAAGGTTTTGGAAAGCATCAAACATGCTATATTAAAATTTTTGAGGTGCTAAACAAACCAACCAAGTAATCGAACTAGATAATTAGGTTTAACTTTTCATGTAAACAACTTTACATCTAAGAGAGAGGGATTACAACCTTTGTAGTCCGTTCCTTCGGTTCATAAGCTCCGAGTAGTAGTCCCTTCGCCGTGATCCATGAACTCCCGGACTCAAGAGATGCTCCACAAGTTGAATGATCCATACTTGCTTGAAGACATCGAAATCCAAGATGATCTACTTCGAGAAAACACGAACTCAAGCTATGATTTCACTAATTATGAATTAGTGAATCTAACACACTAATCTATATAGCTAGTATAGAAGAAGATGATGAAGTAGGAATTTTTCTCACTTTATTATTTAATTTCTCACTATTTTCTTCTTGATCTCAAAAATTAGAAAGCAAAATAAGAATGAGGAAGAAGAAGAAGAATGAATGAGAGTGAGGTTAGAAATGCAACCATGGGTCAAGTATATCATACTTAACCATTGTAGAGAGTTAACCATGGTTATGTGTGATGGTTGGGTTAGAAATATCTAGGGCAAAACAAAAAGGGTGGACTTGGTCAATGGTAATCTACAAGCTTCATGAAGCTTCATCCATGAATCATTTCCATAATTTGAATTACTTAGATATTAAAACCCAAACATTACATATACCATGGTATAATTTGTAAGTCCACGTTTCCCACTCCGGTGCTTGCGGGGAGGCGGAAAACGGAATAAAAATCGAATTTTTATGAGCTTAGGCAACATGGACTAGAGCTAGAAGGATCTTTGCTAAACAAAAACTTGCTAAAGCTAACTATTAACTAGCTAAGTGCTAGAAAGGTTATACCTTGGGCTTTAAGTCCTTCTCTCCTTGCTCCTTGGAGTGGTGGAAGGAGGTCACCTTGGTCGTCTTCTCACGTCGAAGAAAGATCCACCGGAAAGCCTCAACCTTTGGCTTCAACTCCAAGCTAGAAGTAACTAGGGTGCAAGAAGTGCTAGTCCTTGAACCCTAGATGAGAGTAAAGATGATCAAGAGAGGGTTTTTCTCAAGCTCAAGTGTTTCTCAACACATGAGAGGGAGAGAGCTTGAGGGAGAGGAAGAACAAGAGAGAGAAAAGATATGATAGAAAATGAGAATAATGTGAACCATTCTCTCTAATATGTGTATATTATTTTAATTAAGTAATTAGCTAGATAATTGTCATGGCTAATCATGACATGACCATTATCATTTCAATTTGCAAGGATCAAAAAGTATCTTCTAAAAGAAATGATGATGGTCAAAGTGTCAACCTAGGTCAACAAGTCAAGGAGGTCAAATGGTCAACAACTATAACCATGCATAATTATTAAACTAATTATCAATTAACTATAATACACACATAAGCATTAGGGTTAATAAAATGACAATAGCCATTAACCCTAATCAAGGTCCTCTCCCTCAATCTCAAGCAACTGTGCATACGCACCCGCATTCGTGATCCGAGGAACACGAATACAATGAGGAAAACCATTCCCAAATCATATACTAGGATCCGACTTAAACCAAAGCCCGCTAGTATAAACTGTCCGGACAGCAAACGTGCACAAGTGCGCGAATATGAACGAACCCTGTCGCAAAACCATGCGACCTCTACTCATTTTGCCTAAAGGCGAATAGCTCTCTGTGTGGGACTCTAAAGACTCGACACTACGCTGGCAGTGGGTTTAACCATAGACCGCAAGCGGAACTAGCTGTACGTAACGGTCCCCAGGTAGATGTCAATAAGAAGACTGACGAGGTGAACCCCATCTGAACTCCTACTGAGCCTGTATGTGACAATCTCCGTACAGTCCGGTCTGTTCGTCTGATACATCGCATGGCGGGCCTAGGGGGCGGTGAACGTCAGTCTCCTAATAGCGGTACAAGTCGTGTCGGAGTGTAGCCTAGAACACCCTGAGATAACACTGGAAGCCTACCAGTATATCCCGCTTGCCCTGGCCAGGGACTACTCGTGTAATGGCTCTCCTAGACACAGCGCGATGTCAACCCCCAATACCGGGAGAGACGAATCCTGTCTAACCGTCACTGCCTCCAAGTGCTTCGGAACTGCACCCAAAAACTACTGTTTGCACGACTCCTTTGAGCCGTGGTAGGGTAGTAATCAAAGTACAGTGGGAACACACTCGAGGCGAAGTGACAGTGTCAAGTCAGCGGACTAAGCTGTACTCATGTCACCTGGGAACTGATAACTGACGATAGGTATAATACCAACCAACAGTCCCCGACGAGTCCTGTCCAGTGTACTCGTAACCTAACGAGCACCCGCATACTATCTCATGTACGACGTACTGACGGCTGTGGGACAGACCGTTTCCCACGCTGGGATGAGAAGCGCATACGCTAGTCTACTCCGGAGTATCGATGCCCTGTCTCGATAGTCCAACGACTAGGGACCTGTATAAGGATGTGCTTATAGATCACCCAGCTCCCACGAGTGTGAGCGCCATCACAACGCTGGTAATCAAGTAAAGATCCTAAGGGCTCTACTAATATGTATATCAGCAATATGCTAAAAGAAACACATGCACATATTAAAGAAGAGACAAACCAAGTAGCATACTACCATTTCGAGCAAGACTGTATATACAACTGTGAATATCCCAAGCTTCCATCAAGTAATAAACAAATTAGTATAATACAGTAATGGCCTCTAGGGCATATACACTAACAATCTCCCACTTGCACTAAGGCCATGTACTGGCGTATCGTAGACCTATCATCTCGATCAGCCGCTCGAACTGAGTCTGGGGCAAGGCCTTGGTGAATGGATCTGCTCTGTTATCTTCTGAAGCAACCTTCCGGACCTCGATCTCCTGGCGATCTACGATCTCCCTGATCAGGTGATACCGCCTTAAGATGTGTCTGGATTTCTGATGGGACCTGGGTTCCTTCGCTAAAGCTATAGCCCCGTTGTTGTCGCAATACAGAGGTATTGGGTCAACAATGGACGGAACCACCTGAAGTTCTCTCAAGAACATCCTTATCCTGACAGCTTCTTTTGCGCCATCAGATCCAGCGATGTATTCCGCTTCCATAGTCGAGTCAGCAACGGTTTCCTGTTTGGAGCTCAACACACCGCCCCTCCATTGAGGGTAAAGACAAAACCCGACATGGACTTGGAATCATCCTTGTCACTCTGGAAGCTGGAGTCAGCAAAGGCCTCAATCTGCAGGTCTATTGCGCCATACACCAAGAACATCTCCTTAGTCCTTCTCAGGTACTTGAGAATGTTCTTTACTGCTATCCAATGTTTCTCCCCAGGGTTTGACTGATACCTGCTTACCACACTCAGTGCATAAGCCACATCCGGTCTGGTACACAACATCGTATACATTATAGAGCCTACCGCAGAAGCGTAGGGTATAATAGACATGCGATCCCTCTCCAAATCAGTCTTGGGAGACATCTCTTTGGAGAGAGTGATCCCGTGACAAGCCGGTAGATTACCGCGCTTGGAATCTTCCATACTGAATCTCTTCAGTATGGTGTCGATGTACCTGGACTGCGAAAGTCCTAATATCCTCTTGGATCTGTCACGGTAGATCTGGATACCCAGAATGTATGAGGCATCACCCAGGTCTTTCATGGAGAACCTGTGTGACAAGAACCCCTTGACAGATTGTAGCATAGGAATGTCATTTCCTATTAAGAGAATGTCATCCACGTATAAAACGAGGAATACCACAGTTCTTGCTACAAATCTACAATAGATGCATGGTTCATCTGGATTTTTTATAAAGCCAAATTCCTTGACCGTCTCATCAAAACAGATGTTCCAACTCCGCGATGCCTGCTTTAGTCCATAAATGGACTTAAGCAGCTTGCACACCTTTCCGCTGCTCCCACTCTGAATGAAACCCTCTGGCTGATCCATATAGACAGACTCCTCTAAATGTCCATTTAGAAAAGCTGTCTTTACGTCCATCTGCCAAATCTCATAATCGTGGAAGGCAGCAATGGCAAGAAGGATCCGAATGGATTTCAGCATAGCTACTGGAGAAAAAGTTTCGTCATAGTCCAAACCAGGTCGCTGACGAAAACCCTTTGCTACCAGTCTAGCTTTATAGGTCTCAACCTGTCCATCTACACCAATCTTCCTTTTGAAGATCCACTTGCATCCTACGGGTTTTACCCCATCTGGAGCTATGTCCAACGTCCATACTTTGTTGGTATACATGGACTCCATTTCGGTCCGCATTGCATCCAGCCATTTTACCGAGTCGACGCTCTGAATGGCTTGCTGGAAGCTAGTAGGCTCATCAAAGTCTATGATGCAATCCTCTCTATCCCCGTCAATAAGAAAACCGTAGTATCTCTCGGGCGGATGAGACTGCCTACACTCCTGTGGAGTGGCGTGGGAATGTCCTGATCTTTCGAACCCTCTGGTTCAACCAAGCTTTCAGTAATAGCTCGTGGTTCTGGAATTTCTTCCAGTTCTATTGCGCTCCCACTTAATTCTTTTTCTATGAACTGGTGTTCTAGAAAGTGGGCATGGTGAGAAACAAGGACTTTTTGTTCCTCTTCGAAATAGAAGTAATATCCCTTGGAGCTCTTTGGATATCCCACAAACTTGTACTGTACTGAACGTGCCTCGAGCTTGTCCGCATGCTGCTTTTTTACAAAAGATGGACATCCCCATGTCTTAATGTGATTAAGATAGGGTTTCTTCCCACACCACATCTGATATGGTGTAGTAGGCACAGTCTTAGTTGGAACTCGGTTCAAAAGGTATGCAGCTGATTCTAGCGCATATCCCCAAAACGATCGCGGCAACTCGGCGTTGCTCATCATGGACCGTACCATATCCAATAGGGTTCGGTTCCGTCTCTCCGATACACCGTTATGTTGCGGAGTGTATGGAGGAGTAAGCTAAGAGAGAATTCAATTCTCTTTTAAGTAACCCAGGAACTCGGCACTCAACTATTCACCACCTCGATCAGATCTCAGTGCCTTGATACTTTTGCCTGTTTGTTTTTCTACTTCATTCTTATATTCCTGGAATTTTTCAAAAGCCTCGGATTTATGTTTCATTAAGAAGACATAACCGTACCTTGAAAAGTCATCCGTAAAAGTAATGAAGTAAGAATAACCGCTTCGTGCATGTGTAGACATTGGACCGCACACGTCGCTGTGTATGAGTCACAAGAGCTCGCTCGCTCTTACTCCATGTCCAGTGAACGGAGTCTTTGTCATCTTTCCCTTGAGACAGGATTGACAAGTTGCATACGATTGATATTTGAACGAATCCAAATATCCTTCTGCATGTAACTTAGTCAACCTTCTCTCATTGATGTGACCCAGTCTACAATGCCATAAGAAAGTTTTATCGATTTCTGGAGACTTTCTTTTGTGTGTATTCTGGACATTGAAAATCTGTGGTTGGTTTAACACGTATATACCGTTGTTCAATGTACCTGACCCAATCAAAACTTGATTAAGGTGAATGTTCACTACATTACTTACAAATGCAAATTCATAACCTTCTTTAGATAATAAAGATACAGAAATGATATTACAGGTTTCATTTGGTACATAATAACAACTACGTAAAACCAAAAAGTGTTCATCCGACAATCCCAGGTGATAGTCCCCCACGGCCTCAGCATCCATGCTAGCACCGTTTGCAATTCTGAGGGTCATGTCACCTGTCTTCAAAATTCTACGCTTTCTCAACGCCTGCAAAGAATTACAGATATGAGATCTTGATCCGGTATCCAATACCCAGGATATAGAGTTTATTGATAGACAGTTTTCAATAACATACACACCTGAAGCTGAAGCCGCAACTCGCTTCAAATCCTGTGTTCTGGCCTTCCAAGCCTTGCAATCCTATTTCCAGTGACCACTTTTGTGACAATAGAAGCATTCTTCCTTCCGCACCAGCTTTCCCGCTACCTTTGTTGCTTTTCCTTTTCCCTTCGGATCCACTTTTCTGACACCGCCTCTTGGTTTGGCGAGGGCTTTCTTCTTCTTGCCCTTGGCTTTCGCCCTGGACCTAGAAGAGGAATATCCTCCTACAAACAATGTGGATGTCTCCCTACTTTTCTGTAGGGTGCCCTCTGCACTCCTCAGCATGTTGAGGAGCTCTGAAAGTTCAACTTCTTTTTCCTGTAAGTTGAAGTTCAGGATGAACTGGGCGTAAGTGGAAGGAAGGGACTGGAGAATCAAGTCCGTATAGAGCTCATTCTCCAACGTGGTCCCAAGTTCTGCGAGCTCCTCTATGTAGCCAATCATCTTAAGCACATGTTCCGCTACCGATGATCCGACGGCCAACCGTGCCGAAAACAACTTCTTCGACACTTCGTATCTTGCGATACGAGACTGCTCTCCATGCAGTTCATTTGTATGAAGAAATATGGACTCTAGGTCCATATTCTCGTGCCTCCTCTGATGTTCGTTGTCCATCGAGGCAAGTACGAGGCATCTGGCCTTCGCACAATCTATTTCCCAGGTCTTGTAGATTTCCCTATCTACGACACTGGTTTTGGGACCTGGGAAAGGGGGAGCTTTGGTGGTAAGGAGATACCCCAGCTTGTCGTAAGTGATTGCCATCTTGACATTCCTGAGCCAATCTTTATAGTTTGGCCCTGTCAATATGTTTTTATCTAGTAATAACTTAAGTCCGGTCATGTTGAATGGCCGCTGCAATTAGGAGAGAGAAAAGAAACACTTTAGCATGATGCTCTTGCAAGTTTAGAGTGGTTTTTAGTGTGTCTAAACTGGATGGCTCCCACTGTCTCTCGAATCCCATCTCAAACCGTAAAGAAAGGATTAGTCAGGATCAATCTCACCGTACAATACTTGCTTAACCGTTCAGCCAGGCCAGTGTCGGTACTTCGAGGGAGGTTTTCCAACGCTTTCGCGAAGTTCCTTAATTAAGTAACCTATTTTCCCTGTGGGCGTAGCCCCGCTAATACCTTTCTAGACACCTACTAAGTTTATAGCATTGATCGTTAAGTGAGTGTTTTCCCGAGGAGCAGCATATATTCACAGTAGGATCGGGATCCAAATATCATCGTGTGATAAAACCGAAGGAATCCTACCAGAATTATCACACTCCAAATAGTATGCAGCGCTAGTAAGTTTCAGTACTTATGAAACACCCGATGTGGATTTTTGCCCCATGCTCTTATGACCTTGACTTTGGCCAAAATATCATAAGTCACATGTCAAGTTCTACCCGTCATTCTCCTGGTTAATTTGGACCTACCCGTACCTACCCTTGACTTTGGCCAAAATGGCAGTACGACTGTCCCAAACCTACGCATCTATCTATGCCGCACATGAATACCTAATAGCTACCAATCACTATGCCTTGACTTTGGCCAAAATACATAGCTTGAATACTTTTAACCATTCATGTGGAATGACGGAGGGCTACGAATGGTTTTGGCAAAACCGTGAACGTAGTGAACTTGATATAATCGATGGAATGAGATAGCTTTTAAAAGGAGTGGTTCAAGCTCCGCGTTTAAAAGTTTAGTTTTGAAAAGAACCGAGTGGTTTTTAAAGTGTTCCAATCGACTTTTACTTGGTTTATTTTCTTACATTAGTTCTTTTAATGCGTCCCATCATTTAATCCTACCATTGCAGAAAACAACCAAAATATGACGTACGCTTATGCCATTCGCATTCGCCACGGGGCCCCGTCATCACCCGTTAAGTTACTTAACTAACGACAGAGCGGGGGCTGGGCTAGCGCGGCTGTAAAACATAAGCAACGCCTAAATAGTTATCATATATAAATATATAGCAAAGATAGACATTACAGATCACAGATGAATACATTGGATATACTAGGAATCCGCAATCCGTTCGAGCCTGCAACGAAAAGCGGATTACACGGTCGCGGTGAATAGCCAATACCCTACCCAAGACCGCTACGGGTGCGGCAAACTACCCGCCAAGTACCCGAAGCGAAGCAACCTCCCTCACCACCGTGAGTAGGCCACTCGGCACTTCGAGATACCCGGTAGTTTGTGCACCCCTCCATGGTCTATCCTAGGAGCAAAAACGGTAAAAAGAATTATACAATGACGGCTACAACCCCGACCCGGTTGTGCGGCCAAACAAATAATAATATTACATCAATTTACATGTTACAATGAATGAAAGAAAAAGCAACACTCATCTCACATCCACCCCGGCTATTCATCCGCGACAATCCAACCCATTCATATACACATACCATCATCAATCACAGATCACAGATATGTATAACCCCGACTAATCGACATATAGCGATTAGCCGACGTTCAATACATTCAAACATCACAGATATAACCCTTATAGTCAAAGTGTATTGAAGTTCGGAAAAATACGGATTTATAGGCCCCCAAAAGAAAATTTCTATTCTGGAAAATCTAGGCACATATAAACCATCTTAAAAATCCTAAAACCAAGCCAGAGATACACTGCACCAAACTCGACCAAGTGAAGAGCCAAGACGGCCGCGGTTGCGCGGCAATAGCTTGCTATTGCCGCGGAACCGCGGCACATTGGTCGATTCAGTTGATCGTTTTTGGTGGCTATCTTCAGAAAACCCTGAGATGATTTTTGGAGTATAACAAATTTTGTTTTGACCAGAAAAAATTTTAACAGAAAACTAGGGTTTTGGTATTTTGGTTTTTCGATTTTTCCGTTTCGAACTTCGACACACTTCACTACCTAGCTAGTTTATGTTTAGTTAGGCTCTGATACCACTGTAAGTCCACGTTGCCCACCCCGGTGCTTGCGGGGAGGCGGAAAACGGAATAAAAATCGAATTTTTATGAGCTTAGGCAACATGGACTAGAGCTAGAAGGACCTTTGCTAAACAAAAACTTGCTAAAGCTAACTAGTAACTAGCTAAGTGCTAGAAAGGTTATACCTTGGGCTTTAAGTCCTTCTCACCTTGCTCCTTGGAGTGGTGGAAGGAGGTCACCTTGGTCGTCTTCTCACGTCGAAGAAAGATCCACCCGAAAGCCTCAACCTTTGGCTTCAACTCCAAGCTAGAAGTAACTAGTGTAGGGTTCCTAGGCACCCTAATGAGGTCTCACAAGGCATCAACCATGTCAATTTCAAATTTTAACGGTGCCGAGAAACCCTAGAACGGATCGTCGGCTAGATGTTTAGGCGAAAATGAAACTAGTTAACAACTTAACTAAAGTTTAAACGGAAATACAACCTTTGTAGATCCGGTGCTCCACCTCCATAGCTCCGCAACGAAGTCCGCTCGCTTTCCAAATGAATTCCCGAGCTCTAGCGTCGGCTTCGTCGGAGAAATGGCGAGCTAGGTCGTCGATGTCCATGCCGAAGATGATCTACATCGAGGCATCGCTAGATCAAGCTCCACCTTCACCAAGCCATGAAAACTTGTGAAGGAAACACCATATACTACTTGGCTAGAGATGGAGGATGAAGAAATAGGAAGTGGGTTCACTTTAGAATTGGATTTCTCACTCTTTATCATCACTTGCCATTGATGGAGGCAAGCTTTCTTCACATGAAGAAAATGAAGAAGAAGAAGAATATTGTTATGATAAGTTATTTAGAAAATAGAAAATAAAAGAATACTTATCATAATCAACCACGGTCAAGTGTAGAGAATAAACTAGGGTTAGGTCAATGGTTAGGTTAGGCATGAAACAAAAATGGTGGACTTTTTCAAACCTTCATGAAGTTTCAATGTAAAACAAAGCAAGCCACCATTTCTTTTCTTTTGCCAAAAAGAAATAAATAAATAAATGAGTAAGCAAATAAAATCATAACCCTAACCATCACATAACCATGGTTTAATCTTAACATACACTTAAACAATCATGTATCATCAAACTTGATACAAACTTGTATACAAAAGTATATCACATATACAATGTGCACAAAAAGTGAGAAAATCCATTTAAAGTGAACCAATACTAGTTAATGCAAAGTAATATATCAAATATATAATTATACATTAAATCATTAAATCAACATTTGATTTAACGATCCGTTCATATCGCATATAACCGACTAGTATCCAATGTATCGGCTTATCGAATCAATCCTCGATTCGATAACTAGGTTATATCGCATACAACCATTCGACACATTCATCGCGAGAATAGAATACGGTATCACATACACGCATTATTCTCGGTCCCGCACATATCTCATATGCGCTCCTATTTCGTTTTTCTTGAGCAAGGAAACCTCTGTGTAGGACTCTAAAGACTCGTCAATACGCCGGCAGCAGGTGACGATCATATCAAACACCCACAAGCCGCAAGCGGTCTGCTAAACGTAACGGCCACCCGGGTATTGAGCGATCAGAAGATCGACGAGCAAGCCCGCTCACACTCCAGTGAATCCAACCAGTAACACTACCGTACAGTCCGGTCTGATCGTCTGATATGTCGCATATCTTTCCTAGGGGTGGTATACGTCAGACCCCAATAGCTCGATAAGTCGTGTCGATATGAGGTCTATAACAATTCGAGAAACTACTGGTAACACTTACCAGTAAATCTCAGCAACCCTGTCCAGGGATTTCTTGTTATAGCCAATCGAACACAGCGCAACATCAACCCCCTATACCGGGAGAGACGAATCCCCTCCTATCGCTCATTGCCTCCATGTGACTCGGGACTGTACCCAAAAACCACCGTTTTGCATGCCCTCTTGGACGTGGTAAGGTGGAAATCAAACCACAGTGGGAACCACACAAGACTCTATGACGATCTCGGGTCAACAGACTACTCTGTACCAGTGTCACCAGAGAACTGCCATCTGACGTAAGGTATAATACCATCTGGGAGTTCTCGGCGAGTCCGTCCAGTGTACCCAGTCTCTACTGAGCACCCGTATATCATCTCAGATGTCAAACACCGATGTATATGGGATCATCCATCGCCCATCTGTATGGGTCGAGAAGGTACACGCTATTCTACTCTGGTATATCGATGCCCCGTCTCGACACACCCTCGACTAGGGACTTTGAAGGATGTACTTATGGAATACCATGTCCCCACTAGTATGATCCGCATCATAGTCCAGGTAGTCAAGCACACATCCTAAGGGCTTTACCAACATGTAACAGAGAGACAATCAATGTACACGTTAAGGTAAAAAGTAATCAGATAGCATACTATCATGTCGAGCAAGAAAGTCCTCCCTATATATGTCCCAGCATCCACTACAATATACATCCAATGTACAGTAATGGCCTCTAGGGCATACATATAACTAACAATCTCCCACTTGCACTAGGGCCATCTGATAGCAGTGGTTGTAGTATCTCATACTCAACCATCCCATAAAAGTCTCTCTCTGGGGACAGGCCTTTGTGAGTGGATCCGCTGTTTTGTCCTCTGAGTCTACTCTCCTAACCACGATCCCCTTGGAGATCAACCATCTCCATGATCAAGTGATACTGCCTTAGAATATGTCTGGATCACTGATGGGACCTACGTTCCTTGGCATAAGCCATAACTCCATTGACACACAATGGGAGGAACATAGTTCATCTCATGAACCAATATACACCTAAACAGCCTCTTTGGTAGCATCTTAAGTAGCGATGTATCCTGCCTTTATCATCTACTATGTCACGGTATCTAGCTTGGAACTCTTCCAACATACCGTCCCTTTTGAGGGCAAAGACAATGCCTGTGACTGACATTCAGCCGTTCTTATCACTCTGGAACACTTCCAACGATTCTCCCCAGGATCAATTGATATCATCTCACTGCAACTAGTGAGAATCCTAACATCCAATTAAATCTATCTCATAGATCCAAAAACCCAGGATTTAGGAGGTATCACTTTGATCCTATGTGGAGAATCATTGTGATAAGCGGAGATTGATCGAGCGTAGCATAGGAAACTCCTTCCCTATCAAGAGTATGTCATCCACGTACTCTACGAGGATCGTCACCATACTCCCTACTACCTTTTTGTTTATACAAGGTTCATCTACCATTTTGATGATGTCAAACTCTTTGACTATGTCATCAAAACAGATGTTCCAACTCCGCGATACCTGCTTTAATTCTATAAAGCATCTTGCACACGTTTCCGCTGCTCCCACTGTCTACGAGGCCCTCTGGCTGTGTACTTATAGACGCACTCTTCTAAAACATTATTTAGAAAAGCAGTCATGACACCCAACCACCAGATATCTTAGTCATGGTATGTAGCCGTGACAAGTAGGATCTGGATGGACTTAAGCATAGCTACTTGAAAAGGTTTTATCATTATCCACACCTGGTCAATGATGCAAACTTTTAACAAGTCTAGCTTTGAAAGTCTCAACTTTTCCATCTACACCAAGTAATCTTCTCAAGATATACTTGCTCCTGATGGGGATTTAACCCTTCAGATATAGCAACCAAAGTCCATACTTTGTTGGTGTATAAGGATTCCATCTCAGATCGCTAAGCATCCAGCCATTCTAACAGAGTCTTACTCCTGATGGCCAGTTCGAAGCTAGTTGGGTCATCAGCTCATGATGTAATCCTCGCTCCCACTGTCATAGAGAAACATAAGTATCTCTCAAGTGGGTGAGAAACCCTACTAGATCGGCGGAGAGGCTGAGGTTAGTTGGCATCTACTGAATCCTTCGGTTCTACCAAATCATCTGCTGTAGCTTGTATAGCTGGAACCTTTCCAGTTCTACATTACAGACCTTGCCTCGAGCTTGTCCGGATTTTTCTTTTCGACATAGGCCGGAAAACCCCAAATCTTAACTAACTTAAGAAATGGGCTCTTCCCTTTCCATATCACATATGAAGTGGTAGGCACTGATTTAATTCGAACCTAATTCAATAGGTATGCAGCTTCTCAAGTGCATAACCCCTTAAAAAGAAAATAGGAAACTCAGTAGTACTCATCATAGAGCGCGCCATATCGAATAGGGTGCAATTGCTCCGACCCGATATACCATCGTGCTATGGTGTATACGGAGGAGTAATACTGAGAGAGAATCTCATTCTCCTTTAGAATAGTCCAGGAATTCCATACACAAGTATTCTCCTCCCTGATCTCATCATAGGACATAATACTTATACCTGTATTTTGGTTTTCTACTTCTCACTTATATTCTGTGATTATCTCAAAAGGTTCGGACTTGTGTTTCAACAGGAACATATGACTGAATCTTGAGAGATTATCAGAGAACGTAACGAAGTATAAAAAACCAGTCCTGGCATGTGTAGACAGGGGACCTTTATACATCAACATGTATCAGTCCTAAGAGTAAACTAACTCTTTCTCTGTTTCCATTAAACGGAGCTATGGTCATTTTATCTTTATGACATGACTGGCGAGTTTCACAAGATGTAAATTCAAACTAATTTAAATATATATCTTTATGTAACTCTAGCTAGTCGGGTCACATTGATCTGACCTACTCTACAATACCTCAAGACGGAATCGTTCAATTCTGAACTCTTCCTCTTGTGTGTGTTCCGTATACTAAGAACTGTAGTTTGATTTAGAACATTAATGCTTTTAGATAACGTGCCTGAAGCGATCAACTTTTGATATAGGAAATGTTCAAAACATTATCCAACAATACAAAATTTTATCATTTCTTTACTAATAAAGAGATTGATATGATTTTGTACATCAGGTTCGGTATCTAATAACATTCGTTCAGAATCAATGTATTGTAATACAGGGTGACAGTGACCAACAAACTTGGCTGCAACTCTTGCCCCGTTTTCTGCCTCATGAAACTTATCACCCGTTCTCAGTTCTCTACCTTTCTGTAGCCCTATGTAACAGATTACATATGCAGGATCCTGATCTGGTATCACATACCCAGGACGTAAAGAATACTGAGAAACAGTTCTGTATAATGAACACACCCGAAGATGATGCATCATATGCACTTTCTTCGTTTGGGCGGTACGGGAATTCTGGTAATCCCCAAATTTCCTGCTCTGTCTTATAACAATTATAAGTTGGAGCGGGACCAACGTTCCCCAGCTCAGTATAACAAGCGGGTTCGGTCAATAATCCGTATTATTATCTTGATTATGGCGTGATATGGTCGCTACCTGGAGAGAGAGAGAAGAAAACACTCAGCGTGCGCTCTTGCAAGAATAGATTGGTTATTATTTTATCTAATCGGGATGGCTCCCACTGCTTTTTATCAAATCTTCCTTCAAACCCTAAAAGGAAAGACTAGCCGGGATTAATTACACACTACAAGTTCGCCAATCTTTCAGCCAGGCCAGTGTCGGTACTTTGAGGGAGGTCCCCCGTGCTTTCGCACGAACCTAATTAATGTAAACCTCATTTTCCCAGAGGCGTAACCTCGTTAACACCTTTCTAGACACCTACTTGATCGGCTAATTGTAATGTATAAAACTCTCCCAGGAGTAACTCTTACTCGCAGCGGGTATCGGGATCCAACTATCTCATAGAAGGTATGCAATCTCATTGCAAATTTCAACACTTGAAATTCCCGATAATATTTTGTCCCTAACGTGCTATGACCTTGACGAAAGCCAACAAACCATAGCCCGCTAGTCAAGTTCAACCCGTACATTTCTTGATTGAATTAAACCCACCCGCACGACCCTTGACGAAAGCCAACAAAGCCGCACGACTACCCTAATCCAATCGCATCGTATGCTGGCAGATAAGCAGCATATAGCTACCGCACACTGCACCTTGACGAAAGCCAACAAATGCAGCACGAATACTATATACAACTTATCTGAAATGACGGAGGGCTACGACTGGTTTTTCTGAAAACCTATTGCGTAATGAACCTGATATCGTTGTAGAATCAAATGATTTTTAAAAAAATGGAGTGTTTTTTAGGCTTTTCTAGTTTTGCTAAAGGAGTCACTCCCGGTGAAGGGATCGTCGGTCCTTTCCTCGTCGAATGAGGTGCGGGATATATCATATATATCACTGTGCAAAGCAAAAACTCTTAAAAGCAATCAAAAGACAAACCGAGTGTGTAGCATCTGCCAGTTATTGCTAAAGGAGTCACTCCCGGTGAAGGGATCTCGGTCCTTTCCTCATCGAATAAGGTGCAGGATATATCACATATACCGCTGTGCAAAGCAAGAACTGTAGCTACCTGTTTTATTTTTGAAATTCGATTCTACAACATCTTTAGGTTTCTTTTATTTCATTAATCACATTAATGAAGTCCCATCATATAAATACCTAAACATCACAGATAAATACGACGTACACTTATGCCATCCGCATTCGCCTCGATGTCCCCTCGTGAACCGTTAGGTTAGGTAACTAACGGCAGAGCGGGGCAGGGCTAGCGCGGGTGTAAAACATAAGTAACGCCTATATAATATATCATATATACTATATACAGTATCTATCAAAGAACATCACATGATCACATCACATATATCGCAGCAGAAGAAACATATGAAATATTGGATATACTAGGACGTCCGTGTTTTCAATACGAGCCAGTATAAAACACGGATTCCACGGTCGTGATGAATAGCCAAACCCACACCCCTAGACCACTACGAGAGCGGCAAGCAACCCTACCAATTCTAGAGTTAGGAGACCCGGCCTCGACTCCTCGAGTTGGTCTCCCACTGGACTCCAGAACCCGGTTACTTGTGCTCCCCTCCTTGGGTCTATCCTAGTGCGGAAAAGTAAATAATATACAAACGGTGACATCTTCCGCAACCTGGAAGTGCCCCAATAAAAGAATATTACATACAAGTTTTTACATGAATGAAAATGAAAAACACTCATCTCACATAAAAACCCTCGGCTATTCGAACACGACGATCCAATATAACATATCCAGCAACACATAACATCACATGTCATCAACGTAAGTAAATATGCACAACCCAATTGTCGTTGACATATAGCAACGAAACCGGCGATATCACATATTACACTTACGGTCACAGAAAAGAAATTGTAAAACTACAACAGTTGGAATCCGCAACCTGCATAGACATCGCATGCCTAATCAAATGAATTCCTTAGACATCGCATGCCTAACAATTATAAACCCCGCATTTTATTCTCAAAATCGAAAACACTTTTCAATATCAAGTCGGGAATTCAACAGGATTCCCGATGTTCTGATCGAATGCTCGTCGCAAACTTCAGTGGACGGCTGCACCCCCGATACCGTCAACGAAGTGCACCAAGGCGGAACACCGCTACCGCGAGCACCCGGACGGATGCTTTCGGCGATGGGTTTCTCCTACAGTCACTTGGTCGGGGCTATGGAGTGAGGCTGTCTATTATGTTTATCCGGCGAGTATCCGCGTACGCTACGTGATTGCGACAGACTTTTGATCGCATCAAAATTCCATGGCAACCGATCAAGTGAGACTAAACTGCTATGTTTATAACATTCATTCAGTTATCTCATAACTACTTGTGAATTCCAATTATTGTATCACATTCCGGATAAATAGAAAATGTTAAACTTTTCGATCAAACAGTCGAACACCCAAGTTTTCCCGAAACAGATCAACACATGAAATAAGTCTAAAAACATTCAGTTCGTGCCTCAGTACCAACGGTCCAGCCGTAAAAGGGTCAAGCCAACGCCTCACATGTGGCACGCCGTACTGCCCCAAACCCGAAGGTTCAAAGGGCAGTTCAAGACGGTCACATAATCGAGTTAAGGTTTGTTGTCTTCTAGAGGGTCCATCGCGTTACTTGCACTACTTAGAACGTCTTTAAACCACGGAAAAATCCAACACTTGGAAATTTCCCGACAGGGGAAAGTTGGGTATTTATATCCGGTCGAACTTTTTAACATATCCATAAATTATCCGGAAAGCCACACAGACAAAATTTGATACTCCGATCGAAACACCGAATCCCCAAATCAACCCAGAAAATAAAACTCTGGAATAAATATTAAAATATTCCCAGGAAAACCAGCACTGACTATTATTGATTATTGTGCAAATTTCGATGAACAATACGACAAAACGGCCGCGGATCAGCCGCACGAGCCATGCTCGTGCCGCAGATCCGCGCCTTAATGATGGAATTAGGTCATCAAAATTCACCGTAACTCTTAGATATCCCTGCTGGTTTTTCTGCATATTTTTAATTTGGAAAAAACCACGATTTTAGAAAAAGTCCAGAGAGCTATTTTGGGTTCTAATTTTTGGTTCGATCGGACTTCAAATTGCGTCTAGACTTCGCCTAAGGCTCTAGCTAGGCTCTGATACCACTGTAGGGTTCCTAGGCACCCTAATGAGGTCTCACAAGGCATCAACCATGCCAATTTCAAATTTTAACGGTGCCGAGAAACCCTAGAACGGATCGTCGGCTAGATGTTTAGGCGAAAATGAAACTAGTTAACAACTTAACTAAAGTTTAAACGGAAATACAACCTTTGTAGATCCGGTGCTCCACCTCCATAGCTCCGCAACGAAATCCCCTCGCTGTCTAAATGAATTCCCGGGCTCTAGCGTCGGCTTCGTCGGAGAAATGGCGAGCTAGGTCGTCGATGTCCATGCCGAAGATGATCTACGTCGAGGCATCGCTAGATCAAGCTCCACCTTCACCAAGCCATGAAAACTTGTGAAGGAAACACCCTATACTACTTGGCAAGAGGTAGAGGATGAAGAAATAGGAAGTGGGTTCACTTTAGAATTGGATTTCTCACTCTTTATCATCACTTGCCATTGATGGATGCAAGCTTTCTTCACATGAAGAAAATGAAGAAGAAGAAGAATATTGTTATGATAAGTTATTTAGAAAATAGAAAATAAAAGAATACTTATCATAATCAACCATGGCCAAGTGTAGAGAATAAACTAAGGTTAGGTCAATAGTTAGGTTAGGCATGAAACAAAAATGGTGGACTTTTTCAAACCTTCATGAAGTTTCAATGTAAAACAAAGCAAGCCACCATTTCTTTTCTTTTGCCAAAAACAAATAAATAAATAAATGAGTAAGCAAATAAAATCATAACCCTAACCATCACATAACCATGGTTTAATCTTAACATACACTTAAACAATCATGTATCATCAAACATGATACAAACTTGTGTACAAAAGTATATCACATATACAATGTGCACAAAAAGTGAGAAAATCCATTTAAAGTGAACCAATACTAGTTAATGCAAAGTAATATATCAAATATATAATTATACATTAAATCATTAAATCAACACTTGATTTAACGATCCGGTCATATCGCATATAACCGACTAGTATCCATTGTATCGGCTTATCGAATCAATCCTCGATTCGATAACTAGGTTATATCGCATACAACCATTCGACACATTCATCGCGAGAATAGAATACGGTATCACATACACGCATTATTCTCGGTCCCGCACATATCTCATATGCGCTCCTATTTCGTTTTGCTTGAGCCAGGAAACCTCTGTGTAGGACTCTAAAGACTCGTCAATACGCCGGCAGCAGGTGACGATCATATCAAACACCCACAAGTCGCAAGCGGTCTGCTAAACGTAACGGCCATCCGGGTATTGAGCAATCAGAAGATCGACGACCAAGCCCGCTCACACTCCAGTGAATCTAACCAGTAACACTACCGTAGAGTCCGGTCTGATCGTCTGATATGTCGCATATCTTGCCTAGGGGTGGTATACGTCAGACCCCAATAGCTCGATAAGTCGTGTCGATATGAGGTCTATAACAATTCAAGAAACTACTGGTAACACTTACCAGTAAATCTCAGCAACCCTGGCCAGGGATTTCCTGTTATAGCCAATCGAACACAGCGCAACATCAACCCCCAATACCGGGAGAGACGAATCCCCTCCTATCGCTCATTGCCTCCATGTGACTCGAGACTGTACCCAAAAACCACCGTTTTGCACGCCCTCTTGGACGTGGTAAGGTGGAAATCAAAGGACAGTGGGAACCACACAAGACTCTATGACGATCTCGGGTCAACAGACTACTCTGTACCAGTGTCACCAGAGAACTGCCATCTGACGTAAGGTATAATACCATCTGGGAGTTCTCGGCGAGTCCGTCCAGTGTACCCAGTCTCTACTGAGCACCCGTATATCATCTCAGATGTCAAACACCGATGGATATGGGATCATCCATCGCCCATCTGTATGGGTCGAGAAGGTACACGCTAGTCTACTCTGGTATATTGATGCCCCGTCTCGACACACCCTCGACTAAGGACTTTGAAGGATGTACTTATGGACTACCATGTCCCCACTAGTATGATCCGCATCATAGTCCAGGTAGTCAAGCACACATCCTAAGGGCTTTACCAACATGTAACAGAGAGACAATCAATGTATACGTTAAGGTAAAGAGTAACCAGATAGCATACTATCATGTCGAGCAAGAAAGTCCTCCCTATATATGTCCCAGCATCCACTACAATATACATCCAATGTACAGTAATGGCCTCTAGGGCATACATATAACTAACAACTAGGATGCAAGAAGTGCTAGTCCTTGAACCCTAGATGAGAGTAAAGATGATCAAGAGAGGGTTTTTCTCAAGCTCAAGTGTTTCTCAACACATGAGAGGGAGAGAGCTTGAGGGAGAGGAAGAACAAGAGAGAGAAAAGATATGATAGAAAATGAGAATAATGTGAACCATTCTCTCTAATATGTGTATATTATTTTAATTAAATAATTAGCTAGATAATTGTCATGGCTAATCATGACATGACCATTATCATTTCAATTTGTAAGGATCAAAAAGCATCTTCCAAAAGAAATGATGATGGTCAAAATGTCAACCTAGGTCAACAAGTCAAGGAGGTCAAATGGTCAACAACCATAATCATGCACAGTTATTAAACTAATTTTCAATAACTATAATACACACATAAGCATTAGGGTTAATAAAATGACAATAGCCATTAACCCTAATCAAGGTCCTCTCCCTCAATCTCAAGCAACTGTGCATACGCACCCGCATTCGTGATCCGAGGAACACGAATACAATGAGGAAAACCAATCCCAAATCATATACTAGGATCCGGCTTAAACCAAAGTCTGCCAGTATAAACTGTCCGGACAGCAAACGTGCACAAGTGCACGAATGTGAACGAACCCTGTCGCAAAACCATGCGACCTCTACTCATTTTGCCTAAAGGCGAATAGCTCTCTATGTGGGACTCTAAAGACTCGACACAACGCTGGCAGTGGGTTTAACCACAGTCCGCAAGTGGCACTAGCTGTACGTAACGGTCCCCAGGTAGATGTCGATAAGAAGACTGACGAGGTGAACCCCATCCGAACTCCTACTGAGCCTGTATGTGACCATCTCCGTACAGTCCGGTCTGTTCGTCTGATACATCGCATGGCGGGCTTAGGGGGCGGTGAACGTCAGTCCCCTAATAGCGGTACAAGTCGTGTCGGAGTGTAGCCCAGAACACCCTGAGATAATACTGGAAACCTACCAGTATATCCCGCTTGCCCTGGCCAGGGACTACTCTTGTAATGGCTCTTCTAGACACAGCACGATGTCAACCCCCAATACCGAGAGAGACGAATCCTGTCTAACCGTCACTGCCTCCAAGTGCTTTGGGACTGCACCCAAAAACTACCTGTTTGCACGACTCCTTTGAGCCATGGTAGGGTAGTAATCAAAGTACAGTGGGAACACACTCGAGGCGAAGTGACAGTGTCAAGTCAGCGGACTAAGCTGTACTCATGTCACCTGGGAACTGATAACTGACAATTGGTATAATACCAACCAACAGTCCCCGACGAGTCCTGTCCAGTGTACTCGTAACCTAACGAGCACCCGCATACTATCTCAAGTATGACGTACTGACGGCTGTGGGACAGACCGTTTCCCACGCTGGGATGAGAAGCGCATAAGCTAGTCTACTCCGGAGTATCGATGCCCTGTCTCGACAGTCCAACGACTAGGGACCTGTATAAGGATGTGCTTATAGATCACCCAGCTCCCACGAGTGTGAGTGCCATCACAACGCTGGTAATCAAGCAAAGATCCTAAGGGCTCTACTAATATGTATATCAGCAATATGCTAAAAGAAACACATGCACATATTAAAGCAGAGACAAACCAAGTAGCATACTACCATTTCGAGCAAGATTGTATATACAACTGTGAATATCCCAAGATTCTATCAAGTAATATACAAACTAGTATGATACAGTAATGGCCTCTAGGGCATATACACTAACATAATTCTCATACATACATGTTCCATGTATAACCTAGCATGCTACAATATTATATATCACATATATAATATTTATGTAACAAAAGAAAACAATACAATAAACATATATCACATATATGTTAAATGTATCATAAGTGAGAATAATAAATACTTAAGTGAGCATAATATATATATATATATATATATATATATATGTCATTTTATCGAATCAACACTTGATCTAATAACCCGGCTATATCACATATAACCGGCTGATATTAAATATCGCGATAATAGAATACGGTATCAAATATCGTATTAATCTCGGTCTCCGCACATATCACATATGTGCTCCTACTCTGTTTCGTCCGATCCAGGAAACCTCTGTGTAGGACTCTAAAGACTCGATAACACGCCGGCAGTAGGTGATGATCATATCAAACACCTACAAGCTGCAAGTGGTCAGCTAAACGTAACAGCCACCCGGGTATTGAGCGACCAGAATATCAACAAGCAAGCCTGTACATACTCCTGCGAATCCAATCAGTAACAGTACCATACAGTCCGGTCTCTTCGTCTTATATGTTGCATATCTAGTATAGGGGTGGTAAACGCCAGACCCCAGTAATCGATAAGTCGTGTCGATGTGAGGCTCATAACGGGTCGAGAAACTACTGATAACTCTTACTAGTAAATCTTCATATCAGCCCTGGCCAGGAACTTCCAGTTATAGCCAATCGAACACAGCGCAAAATCAATTCCCAATACCGGGAGAGACGAAACCCCTCCTATCGCTCATTGCCTCCATGTGATTCCGGACTGTACCTAAAAGCCACCATTTTGCACGCCCTCTTGGACATGGTAAGGTGGAAATCAATGCACAGTGGGAATCACACAAGACACTATGACGATCTCGGGTCTACATACTAACCTGTACCAGTGTCACCGGACAACTGCTACCTGACGATAGGTATAATACCATCTAGGAGTTCTCGGTGAGTCCGTTCAATGTACCCAGTCTCTACTGAGCAACCATATACCATCTTTGATGTCACACACCAATGGATGTGGGATCATCCATCGCCCATCATATGGGTCAAGATGTGTATACGCTATTCAACTCTGAAGTATCGATGCCCTATCTCGATACACCCTCAACAAGGAACAGTTATAGGATGTACTCGTGGACTACCATGGTCCCACTAGTATGATCTCATCATAGTCCTAGTCGTCGAGTACAAATCCTAAGGGCTTTATCAACATGTGAGAGCAAGACAGTAAACTAATACAAGTCAACATGTTTAGACAAAGTGAAACCAGATAGCATACTATCATGTCGAGCAAGAAAGTCCTCTCTATATATATCAAAGCATCCATTATAATATACATCATATGTACACCAATGACATTTAGGGCATATACATAACTAACAATCTCTCACTTGTACTAAGGCCAGCTGTTGTAGTATCTCATACCTAACAACCTGAAGGGTCTCTCAAAATGTATCTGGGGTATGGCCTTCATGAGTGGATCCGCAGTGTTGTCCTTCATATCAACTCTCCTGAACTCGATCTCCCGGCGATCAACTATCTCCCGGATCAGGTGATACCGCCTCAGAATATGTCTAGACTTCTGATGGGACCTGGGTTCCTTGCTTAAAGCCACAGCTCCATTATTATCACAATCCAGAGGTATTGGATGCTCAATGGACGGAACCACACAAAGTTCAGTGATGAACTTCTTCATCCAGACAGCCTCTTTGGCAGCATCGTTGCCTGAGATGTATTGAGCTTCCATCGTCGAGTCTGCCACAGTTTCCTGTTTGGAACTCTTCCAACAAACCGCCCTTCCATTTAGGGTAAAGACGAATCCCGAGTGCGACTTAGAGTCGTCCTTATCATTTTGGAAGCACGAATCGGTAAGGGACTCCACTTGGACTTCCCCTTTACTATACACCAAGAACATCTCTTTAGTCCTTCTCAAGTACTTGAGAATGTTCTTCATAGCTGTCCAGTGATTCTCTCCAGGATCTGCTTGATACTTACTCACTACACTTAGTAAGTATGCTACATCGGGTCTGGTACATAGCATCGCGTACATAATAGAGCCTACTGCCGAACCATAGGGTATTCCTTGCATGCGAGCTCTCTCCAAATCAGTCTTAGGAGATATCTCTTTGGAGAGAGTGAGTCCAGAGATGGTGGGTAAATTCCTACGCTTGGATTCTTCCATACTAAACCTTTTTACTATGGTGTTAATGTACCTGGATTGGGACAATCCCAGTATCCGTCTAGATCTATCTCTATAGATCTTAATCCCCAAAATGCAGGAGGCATCACCTAGATCATTAATTGAGAATCTATGTGATAAGAAGAGCTTGACCGAGTGCAGCATAGGAATACCATTTCCTATCAAGAGTATGTCATCCACGTACAATACGAGGAAGACAACCTTACTCTCTGTCACCTTCTTGTATATACAAGGTTCATTTATGTTTTTGATGAAGTCAAACACTTTGACTACGACATCAAAACATATGTTCCAACTCCGCGATGCCTGCTTCAACCCATAGATGGATTTAAGCTGCTTGCACACCTTTCCGCTGCTCCCACTGTCTACGAAGCCCTCTGGCTGAGTCATGTACATGCACTCTTCCAAATCACCATTTAGAAAGGCGGTCTTAACATCCATTTGCCAGATTTCGTAGTCATGGCATGCAGAAATGGCAAGTAAGATCCGGATGAACTTAAGCATAGCCACTAGAGAAAATGTTTCATTATAATCCACACCTGGTCGTTGACGAAAACCTTTTGCAACAAATCTAGCTTTTTAAGTCTCAACTTTTCCATCTACAAAAAGTTTCTTCTTAAAGATCCATTTTTTCCCAATGGGTTTACCCCTTCAGGAGCAACTTAAAAGTCCATACTTTGTTGGTGTACATGGATTCCATCTCAGATCGCGTTGCATCCAGCCATTTCACAGAGTCACCACTCGTGATAGCCTGCTCGAAGCTAGTTGGGTCATCATCTTCCATGATGCAATCCCCGCTCCCACCATCGACGAGAAAACCGTAGTATTTCTCAGGTGGATGAGGAACCCTACTAGATCGGCGGAGAGGAGGGGGTTCGTCCGGAACTACTGAATTCTCTGGTTCCATTAAATCTTCAGTTGCAGTTTGTGCTGCTGGAACTTCTTCCAGCTCTACCTCTTCGCCACTAATTTCTTTTGCAAGAAATTCCTTTTCCAAAAAGGTGGCATATTGAGAAACAAAGACCTTTTGTTCCTCAGCGTTGTAGAAAATTTAGCCTTGTGAATTCTTAGGATATCCCACAAACTTGCAAAGAACTGATCGTGCCTCGAGTTTGTCCGTATTTTGCCTTTTGACATAGGCCGGACAACCCCATATCTTAACTCGTTTAAAATATGGTCTCTTCCTACTTCATATCTCATATGGTGTGGTAGGTACAGATTTAGATGGAACTTGATTCAATAGGTATGCTGCTGTCTCTAGCGCATAACCCCAATAGGAAATAGGCAACTCAGCGGAGCTCATCATAGAGCGCCCCATATCTAATAGGGTGCGATTCCTACGCTCCGATACACCGATGTGCTGTGGTGTATAAGGAGGAGTAAGCTGAGAGAGAATCCCATTCTCTTTTAAATAGTCCAGAAACTCATTGCTCAAGTATTCTCCTTCTCGATCAGATCGAAAGATTTTAATACTTTTACCCGTTTGGTTCTCGACTTCTTATTTATATTCCCTGAATTTCTCAAAAGTTTCAGACTTGTGTTTCAACAGGAACACATGTCCGTATCTTGAGAGATCGTCAGTGAATGTAATGAAATACGAAGAACCAATCCTGGCATGTGTATATATGGCACCGCATACATCACTTTGTATCAGTCCCATGAGTTCCGTAACTCTTTCGCCATGTCCACTAAACGGAGTTTTAGTCATTATTCCTTTGAGACAAGACTGACAAGTGTTATAAGATGAAAATTCGAACAGATTCAAATATCCATCTTTATGTAACTTAGCTAGTCATGTCGCATTGATATGACCTAGTCTACAATGCCACAAGAAGGATTCATTCATTTTTGAACTCTTCCTCTTCTGTGTGTTCTGTATATTAAGAACTGTGTTTTGATTTAGAACGTATATGCCATTATGTAACGAGCCTGATCCAATCAACTTTTGGTTTAGGAAGATGTTCATAATATTATCCTGTATTACAAAATTATATCCTTCTTTACATAATGAAGAAACTGATATAATGCTGCATATCATGTTCGGTATATAATAGCATTCGTTCAGAATCAATATATTACCACTTGGTAATACAAGGAGATATTCGCCAACTGCTTTGGCTGCAAAATTTTCACCATTCCCTACTCTTACGGAATGATCACCCATTCCCAGTTCTCTACCTCTCTTTAGCCCATGCAACATATTGCATATGTCGGATCCTGATCCAGTATCTAATGCCCAGGACGTAGAGTGAACTGAGAAACGGTTCTCGGTAACTAACACACCAGAAGAATATGCATCAACATGCTTATTCTTCGTTTGGGTGGCATAAGAATCCAGATATTCTTCTATTCGCTGCTCGGACTTGTAACAGTTATAAGTGGGAGCAGGACCAACGTTCCCCTACTCTGTATAACAAGCGGCTTTAGTCAATACATCTATATTATTATCTTGATTAAGGCCTGACATGGTCGCTACCTGGAGAGAGAGAGAAGAAAACACTTTAGCGTGCGCTCTTGCAAGATTAGATTTGTTATTATCTTATCTAATCAGGATGGTTTCCACTGTTTTACTCAAATCTTCCTTCAAACCCTAAAAGGTAAGATTATCCGGGATTAATTACACCTTACAAGTTCGTCAATCTTTCAGCCAGATCAGTGTTGGTAATTTGAGGGAGTTTCCCCGTGCTTTCGCATGGAACTAATTAGAATAAAACTCGTTTTCCCAGAGGCATAACCCCGTTAACACCATTCTAGACACCTACTTGATCGGTTAATTGTCCTGTGTAAAATTCTCCCAGGAGTAACTCTTACGCGCAGTGGGTACTGGGATCCATCTATCTCATAGAAGGTACGCAATCTCATTGCAAATTTCAACACTTGAAATTCCAGATATTGCTTTTGCCCCTAGCAAATTAGGACCTTAGCATAGTCAATAAATCATAATTTCTAGCCAAGTTCAACCCGTCATTTCCCGATTGAATTAAACCCAACTGCACGACCCTTATGATAGTCAACAAAGTCGTACAACTACCCTAATCCAATCACATCTCATGTTTTAGCAGATAATCACTAATTAGGTACCGCACACTACGCCTTAACATGGTCAACAAACGTAGCAAGAATACTAAGTAGTACTTATCTGAAATGACAGAGGCTACGCAGGTTTTTCAGAAAACCATATGCGTAATGAACTTGATATCGTTGTAGAAACAAGTGATTTTGAAAAGGAGAGTTTTTGAGGCTTTTCTAGTTTCGCTAAAGAGGTCACTCCCGGTGAAGGGATCTCGGCTCTTTCTTTATGAAATAAGGTGCAGGATATTTCACAAATACTGCGGTGCAAAGCAAGAACTATAGAAGAAATCAAAAACCAAACCGTGAGTTTGTAGCATCTGCCAATTTTGCTAAAGAGGTCACTCCCGGTGAAGGGATCTCGACTCTCTCCTCATCTAATAAGGTGCAGAGAATATCACATATACCACTATTCAAAGCAAAAACTGTAGCTACCCTTTTTGAAAATTTGATTCTACAACATCTTTTAGGATTCTTTTGTTTTATTAATCTCATTAATAAATCCCATCAATTATGCTTCCTAAGCATCACAGAAGAAATGAAAAATTTAATATTTATATATCATATATATAGTATAAGCATTCGTCTCAGACAGTAATATGATCTCATCACAGAACATTGCAGCAGAAGTCAACAAATGAAATATTGGATATACTAGGACGTCCGTGTTTTGTTTTGAGCCTGTATAGAATACGGATTCCACTGTCGCGATGAATAGCCAAAACCACATCCATAGACCCCTAAGAGAGTGGCAAGTAACCCTGCCAATTCTACGATTAGGAGACTCGGTCTCGACTCCTCGAGATGGCTTCTTAGTGGACCTTAGAACCCGGTTACTTGTGCTCTCCACCTTGGGTCTATCCTAATGCCGAAAAGTAAAAAATATACAATGGTGACATCAACCTCAATCCGGAAGTGCCCCAATAAAAGAATATTACATACAAATGAATTTCACATGAATGAAAAAGAAAACTCTCATCTCACATAAAATCCCCGGCTATTCAGAACACGACGATCCAATATAACATATCACAGCAACACATAACAACACATGTCATCAACGTAAGTAAATATGCCTATCATAATTGTCATCGATCTATAGCGACGAAAACGGCGATATACCACATATTACACTTACGGTCACAGAAAAGAAAATGTAAAACTACAATATTTGGAATTCACAATCTCTTTAGACATCATAAACCCGAAATATCACATATTACGGATTTCATGCCTAACTAAATGAATTCCATATATTTTATCACAACACAGATATCTAAGCGAAGTTACACAATTCGATCAATTCAACGAATTCCCAAAATACCCCAGTGAGCTCAACACTTGAGCAGAAAATAAAAATTCCCACAAGCATGCCCTATCACTTACGAACCGTCGCTGAAGGGCCCGTCCCAAGCCTCCACAGTGGCGCCGCGGAACCGCCGCCAAAACCAGGTTTTGCCGTGGTTGCGCGGTCACTGTAGCGAGTTAGGGACTCGTTCTTCAGGTGGGTCCATAAAATTCCCTGTATGATTTTTTGAGTATTTTTAATATGAAAAATTTTAATTTTTGAAAAATTTCCAGAAAAGGGGTCGTTTCGGGGTTTCGGGGTTCGACAGGACTTCTAACATCGTCTAGATAACTCCTAATGCTCTGGTTTGGCTCTGATACCACTATTGGGTTAGCTTAGCACCATAGCAAGGTTTTGGAAAGTATCAAACATGCTATATTAAAATTTTTGAGGTGCTAAACAAACCAACCAAGTAATCGAACTAGAGAATTAGGGTTAATTTTGCATGTAAACAACTTTACATCTAAGAGAGATGGATTACAACCTTTGTAGTCTATTCCTTCGCTTCATAAGCTCCGAGTAGTAGTTCCTTCACCGCGACCGATGAACTCCCAGACTCTAGAGAGGCTCCACAACTCGAATGATCCATGCTTGCTTGAAGACTTCGAAATCCAAGATGATCTATTTCGAGGAAACACGAACTCAAGATATGACTTCACTAATTATGAATTAGTGAAGCTAACACACTAATCTATATAGCTAGTATAGAAGAGGATAATGAAGTAGGAATTTTGATCAATTTATTATTTAATTTCTCACTATTTTCTTCTTGATCTCAAAAGCTTGAAAGCAAGATAAGAATGAGGAAGAAGAAGAAGAGTGAATGAGAGTGAGGTTAGAAATGCAACCATGGGTCAAGTATATCATCCTTAACCATTGCTATGTGTCATGGTTTTGTCAGAAATATATAGGGCAAAACAAATAGGGTGGACTTGGTCAATGGTAACCTACAAGCTTCATGAAGTTTCATCCATGACTCATTTCCACAATTTGAATTACTTAGATATTTGAACCCAAACATTACATATAGCATGGTATAATTCTTATACATATATGTTGCATGTATAACCTAGCATACTACAATATTATATATCACATATATAATATTTATGTAACAAAAGAAAACAATACAATAAACATATATCACATATATGTTAAAGGTATCATAAGTGAGAATAATAAATACTTAAGTGAGCATAATATATATAAATATATAAATATATATATATATATATATATCATTTTATCGAATCAACACTTGATATCCAATAACCCGGCTATATCACATATAACCGGCCGATATCATATATCGCGAGAATAGAATACGGTATCACATATCGTATTAATCTCGGTTCCCGCACATATCATATATGTTCTCCTACTCCATTTCGCCCGATCCAGTAAACCTCTGTGTAGGACTCTAAAGACTCGTCAATACGCCGGCAGTAGATGATGATCATATCAAACACCTGCAAGCTGCAAGTGGTCAGGAAAACGTAACAGCCACCCGGGTATTGAGAGACCAGAAGATCAACAAGCAAGCCTGTACAAATTCCAGCGAATCCAGTCAGTAATACTACCGTACAGTCCGGTCTCTTCGTCTGATATGTTGCATATCTAGTATAGGGGTGGTAAACATCAGACCCCAGTAACCGATAAGTCGTGTCGATATGAGGCTCAAAACGGGTCGAGAAACTACTGATAACTATTACGAGTAAATCTTCAAATCAGCCCATGCAAGGGACTTCCGGTTATAGCCAATCGAACACAGCGTAACATTAACTCCCAATACCGGGAGAGACGAAACCCCTCCTATCGCTCATTGCCTCCATGTGATTCGGGACAGTACCCAAAATCGACCGTTTTGTACGCCCTCTTGAATGTGGTAAGGTGGAAATCAAAGTACAGTGGGAATCACACAAGACTCTATGACGATCTCGGGTCTATAGACTAACCTGTACGAGTGTCACTGGAGAACTGCTACCTGACGATAGGTATAATACCATCTAGGAGTTCTCGGCGAGTCCGTTCAGTGTACCCAGTCTCCACTGAACACCTGTACACCATCTTTGATGTCACACACCAATGGATATGGGATCAACCATCGCCCATCATATAGGTCAAGATGTGTATACGCCAGTCTACTCTGGAGTATCGATGCCCTATCTCGATACACCCTCGACTAGGAACAGTTATAGGATGTACTCGTCGACTACCATGGCCCCACTAGTATGATCTCATCATAGTCCTAGTAGTCGAGTACAGATCCTAAGGGCTTTATCAACATGTGAGAGCAAGACAGTAAACTAATACAAGTTAACATGTTTAGACAAAGTGAAACCAGATAGCATACCATCATATCGAGCAAGGAATTCCTCTCTATATATGTCTAAGCATCCATTATAATATACAATATACATCATATGTACAACAATGGCCTCTAGGGCATATACATAACTAACATCAGCTACCACATTCGCCTTGCCCGGGTGATAAAGGATCTCATAATCATAATCCTTCATAAGCTCTATCCACCGGCGTTGTCTCAGATTCAGTTCCCGCTGCTGGAAGATGTACTTCAAGCTCTTATGGTTCGTGGAAATCTGACACGACTCCCCGTACAAGTAGTGTCTACAAATCTTCAACGCAAAGACCACCGTGGCCATCTCAAGATCGTGAGTGGGGTAATTCTGCTCGTGCTTTTTCAGCTGCGTAGAAGCATAAGCAATCACTCAATCATGCTGCATCATTACACAACCGAGCCCAACTCGAAACGCATCGCAGTAAACAACAAAACCACCAGATCCAGAAGCTAAAGATAGAACTGGTGCAGTCGTCAACTGATGAAAACTCTGCTCGCACGCATCAGTCCAAAGAAAAGGAACCCCTTTCCGGGTCAATCTAGTCAGCGGTGCAGTGATACTCGAAAAATCGTGCACGAATCGGCGGTAATAACCAGCTAAGCGCAAAAAGCTGCGGACCTCTGTTATGACTACAGGTCTGGGCCAAAGCTGTACAGCCTCGATCTTCCTCGGGTCCATAAGAATGCCGTCTCCCGTCACCACATGACCCAGGAAGTCAACTCTATCAAGCCAAAATGCGCACTTCGAGAATTTTTGTCAAGACCCGAAGGCATGGAACGTGACTGGCACTTAGATTACGAGACATCTCAAGGCGTAATGTAACCTAAGTCAGCCAAAGCCCAGAAAATTAAAACCATAATAAAAAAGAGTGAAGGAAAACCTTTTATGAAAACGATTTTAAACCATATAAGTTCTATTAATCCCCTTTTTAAAATACCAAAATTTTCCGAAAATTTCGGCAGAGTATCCCTTGTAAATACTGGAACCAAACGGGTACAAACAAGAATATATAAAACTCTAATGATATAATGGCTTCCCCAAGTGGGAGTTAGCTCTTCGCCCAAGGCGGATCACAACCACACGCAATATATATATATATATATATATATACACACACACATAACATCAAGCAAATAAGCATAAAGAAACAAAAAAAAATAAGAAAAACATAACGTCGGCTCAAGTGAGCTCGACCCCAGAGGAACCACATATAGACAAATCTCTCAGTCTCATCACTAGGTCGCATATATAAAATAAGAAGTGGTTGATGGAGAATACTAGATACAACGATAGTACAAAAAGAGTCAAAAGTGTCCTCGCAACCCACCTACGAGCAATGTCCCAAGTCCGAGCAAAAGATACTAAGGAAAAGTACGCCCACTGCTACAGGGCTGACGGGTCCGACCTGCATGACACTGTGGCACAACTGGGGGTAGTTTCCAGCTCGTGAGTAGTAAGTAACATCTAATAAGGTTATCGTAAAAATGCATGCAAATGCGTCACAACCTGCATATCTATATATGATGCGATGCCACTATTATGTATGCACATGGATGCAAAATCAATACGAAATCTTTAATTGTTTAATACAAGGATATCTGCATTCTTAACTTAGAAAAACATCTGTACAATAGCTAAGGTATCATCAATGAAATCATCCGAAAACAGTGTCAAGCATCGACACAATATATATATATATATATATATATATATGTCTTATTGTATCACTATGTCCATATCTCAAAACCTAGGGCTCCGTCAGTTCGGATCGGCCCATATCATCAAATCTCACGACAACGGTCGGTATCATCTAGATAACCGCTGCGCCAGACATCACCGGTAGGTAGTCTTCCCCTGTCAGGCCTATCATCTACAACTCGAGTTTCTTGCCGCGGGGTACCATACCGGGCCTACCATGTATCCAAGACGATTCATCCACTCCTTGAATCGGGTCGCAAAATCCAACAGAAAACATGAAAATTCATAGTGGACGACACATACATCACGAGAAAACTGCAACTTGCCTTTTTAAAACATAATGAGTTCGGAAAATTCTTGCGGTTTTCCTAAAAATCCAGAAATCTCATCAATACCGAAATCCTCAAGAAATCATAATATCTGACATGTTGTAAATGATAGATGCCTATGATATCGATATTATGCAATGTAATTCATGACTAGGAATCTATATAAGAATGATAATGAAGTGAGGTATATACATGCTTTGTAATTCAATGTATCATGTTTGATGCAAGTGTTTGATACTGAACAAAGCAGGTTCTAAAGTGCGCGTGGCATTGAAATTACCAAAGGCATGTATGTTCATATGAATAGTGCTCGTGCGACATAAGCCAAAGGTAATGGTGTAAGTGTCCTAAGAGGTGATATCACACATTGGTATATAGATAACCATGCGATGCCAGCAGATGAATAACTAAAAGGATATGCATATGAATGCAACTACTACTAGCAACCCTAAATGTTGGGTGCCTCGCGCCATCCAGACGATACCTACATAGATGTGTACATCTACTCACCCGGACGCCTCGCTACTCTGATCCGACCACAGCTTTTCCTTTGCGCACCGCGTCCGATGCTTCTGCAACCGATCCTAAAATTGCACAACAAAAAACATAAGATTAAACATCCTGAAATGATGCAAAATCACAATATGAAAAGATCAACGTTCACAAGTTAGGCACATTATGTACTTGGTGCGCGGAACACACACGACAATCACTATAACCTTAACTAGAATCATCATCCGGAACAACCGTCAAAACTAAAACCCGATCAAACCAATTCCGCATTCGCACATCCTAACTACTGTAGGAGATGCTAATGATATAACTAAGATATCAAAATTAATTCACTACCTAATTATTTAGAAAACCTAGTAAGCACCAAAATTCCAAATTTGGTGCAAATATCGCGGATTAATGATATAGTGACCACAACCTTGCACAATCATCCAAACTAAACCCCTAGATAGCCACTACACTTAATTCAACCTATTTGCAATGCTTCAAACCATAATTCCAAAATCAAACCTTGTCTTGAATTCCTTAAACAAGTAATTACCACCAATTTCGCACTTGAAAATTGTATATTAGCATAGTTAAACTACAATTTAACCATTAGGTTAGAGTTTTACCTCACAAGTTTTGAACCCTAGCTTGCACTTAACCTCCAAAGATGCCTCCTTTCTCCATGTTTTAAACAAAATTTGGCTTGAGAGGAGATAGAATAAGGATTTATTTTGAATTTGTGATGAAATTTGTGGATTTTGATGTATTTTGTGATGAAATTGAAGTGAAAAGAGAAGGGGAAAAAATGGGGGAACTGCAGGGGAGTCTCGGCCTGGGGAGTGAGGGAGGAGTGTGACAGAATTGTGTGGAAATTTCTATGACGAAAGTATCTCACAAGTGCAATAAATGCTTATCACATCACTTTCTAATTAAAATTTCATTTTAATTTCATTTTAAACCATAGAACAACTAATCTTGGAATGTCTTGATAAAATTTATGTTACCACTAGGTTTTAGTTTGTAATGGTTCCTAAGTAGGTAATTCACCCATTCAAATTTGTATTTGTCACTAATTTAATGTATATTTAGAAGCTTAAAATAATATTAAAAAAATAATTAATTAAGGAAATTTTTTTAAATGAGTAGAAATTTATAAGTGACAATTAACTAACCAATTTCTAGCAATTTCTTATCTAAATTATGTACAATTTGACCTATATTGAAAAATAATTATTTTTACATTTTACGGAAATACCGATTTTCGAAAAATTACCTAAACGATTTTCAAAGTGTTATAATCTTCCCGCCTTAAAGAAGTTCGGTCCCCGAATTTTAAAATTTAACTACGCATACCTTAAAATTCATGGGGATATTTCTTCCACATCTCGTCCTCGGTCTCCCAGGTGAACTCCTCACTGTTCGTGCTACGCCCAAGAATATTGAAGGACGGTATAACTTTCGACCTCAATTTCTTCACCTGCCGATCCAAAATGACCACCGGCTACTCGGTGAATGAAAGATCGGGCTCTAGCTGGAAAGTTTGGTGCTAAATCGTATGAGAAGGGTCATGAAGTTACTTGCGGAGCATCGAAACATGGAACACGGGGTGAACATCTGAGAAGCTGGTCGGAAGAGCCAACCGATAAGCCACTGAACCAACACGCTCTAGGATCTTCGAGGGACCAACATATCTAAGACTAAGCTTCCCTTTCCGCCGAAATCTCATCACGCCCTTCATTGGAGAGACCCTCAGGAAAACATGATCGCCAACAGCGAACTCGAGTTGGCGACGGCGCCAGTCAGCATATGATTTCTGCCTACTCCGTGCTGCCTTCATCCTATCTCAAATTAGCTGGATATTTTCGGTCGTCTCCTGTAAAATCAGCGGTCCTAAAATACTGCTCTCCCTGAGCTCTGTCCAACATACAGGCGATCGACATCTCCTCCCATATAAAGCCTCGAAAGGTGCCATCTGAATCGTCTCTTGCAAGCTATTATTGTAGGAGAACTCGATCAAGGGCAAATGACGATCCCAACTACCACCGAAATCAAAAACACAAGCTTTGAGTATGTACTCAAGAGTCTGAACAGTACGCTCGGACTGACCGTCATTCTGCGGATGAAAAGCTGTGCTAAAACTCAATCGGGTGCCCAAAGCCTCCTGAAGTTTCTGTCATAATCGGCGGGTAAACTGTGTGCCCCGGTTGGACACGATACAAGTCGGGACGCCATGCAGTCGCACGATCTCATCAATATAAACCTGGACGTACTGAGCAAATCCAAAAGTGGTCTTCACTGGCAGAAAGTGAGCCGCTTTCGTCAGTCGATCTACAATCACCAAAATAGAGCCATACCCTCGACTGGTCCTAGGTAGACCCACAATGAAATCCATAGAGACCTGTTCCCACTTCCACTCAGGAATGGGCAAAGGCTGTAACTCACCGGCTGGCCTCTAGTGCTCGGCCTTGACTTGCTGACAAATAAGGCATCTCGATACAAAGTCTGTGACATCCTTCTTCATCCCGTCCCACCAGTAAACCTCTCTTAAATCACTGTACATCTTGGTGGAACCTGAATGAACACTGTATACTGATCTATGTGCCTCCTCAAGAATATCACGCCTCAGTCCCTCAGAATCTTTTATGCACAGTTGAGTCCCAAATCGAAGTATCCCCTGAACATCAATCACGAACTCGGAAACTCTGCCCTGCCGAATCTGCTCGATAATCTCTAAAATATGGGCATCACCGGACTGTGCATCACGGTTACGGTCAAGTAACTGTGGGAGTGTTCTGAAATGGGCCAGTTGTCCCCCGGTGGGAGTAAACTCGAACTGTACTCGGCTATCACATAGCACCTGCCAATCCGCTGTCGACTTCATCTGTACTGCGCTCAAACAAGATAAGCTACCTCCGGGCCTCCTACTTAAAGCATCTGCCACCACATTCGCCTTACCCGAATTGTATAGAATCTCATAGTCATAGTCCTTCACCAACTCCATCCAACGGCGCTGCCTTAGATTCAGATCCCGCCGCTGAAAGATATACTTCAAGCTCTTGTGGTATGTGAATATCTGGCATGACTCGCCGTATAGGTAATGTCTCCAGATCTCTAGTACAAACACCACTGCAGCCATCTCTAAATCGTGAGTAGGGTAGTTCTGCTCGTGCGTTCTCAACTGCTGAGAAGCATACGCGATAACTCTATCGTGCTGCATTAATACACAGCCCAGCCCCACTCGAGAAGCATCACAATATACCATGAAACCGCTTGATCCTGAAGGCAATGATAACATTGGTGCAGTAGTCAGACGAGTCTTCAACTGCTGTAAGCAATCCTCGCATGCCTTAGTCGAGTCAAAAGGAACCCCGTTCTGGGTCAACCCGGTCAATGGTGCCGCCATACGGGAGAAATCCTTGACAAAACGTCGATAATAGCTGGCCAGACCTAGAAAGCTGCGAATCTCTGTAACTGATACTGGTCTGGGCCAATGCTAAACTGACTCGGTCTTCTTTGGGTCCACACAAATACCATCTCTCGTCACCACATGACCCAAGAAGTCGACACTGTCTAGCCAGAAAGTGTAGTTGGAAAATTTGGCGAACAGCTGATGCTTCCTCAAAGTCTGCAATGTGATACGCAAGTGCTGCTCGTGCTCCTCCCGGCTCTGAGAATATACCAAGATGTCGTCAATGAAAACAATGATGAAATTATCAAGATACGGCCTGAATACATGGTTCATCAACTCCATAAATGCTGCTGGGGAATTGGTGAGCCTGAACGACATCACCAAGAACTCGTAATGACTATAACGTGTACGGAAAGCGGTCTTCGGAATATCATCCTTCCGAACCCACGACTGGTGATAACCTGACCCTAAATCAATCTTCGAGAAATACCCTGCACCCTGGAGCTGATCAAATAAGTCGTCAATGCGTGGTAGGGGATATCTGTTTCGCACAGTAACCCGGTTCAGCTGACGATAATCAATGCATAAGCGCATGCTGTCGTCCTTCTTCTTAACAAACAGGACGGGAGAACACCAAGATGACATACTGGGTCGGATAAGCCCTTTATCCAACAAGTCCTGTAACTGATCCTTCAGCTCTCTAAGCTCCGCCGGGGCCATCCGATAAGGCGGTATAGAGATAGGCCCCGTGACGGGGATCAAGTCAATGCAGAACTCAATCTCCCGCTCTGGCGGCAGACCAGGCAGCTCTTCAGGGAATACATCAGGAAACTCTCTCACAACAGGGACCTGGTCCAACGGAACCACTTTGGCGCTAGTATCACAAGCATAGGCTAAGAATCCCTGACACCCTTTCTGCAAGAGCTGACCAGCGTGAAGAGAAGAAATCAAGCTGGGAAGGGTGGCGCTATGATCTCCCTGAATAACAAGAACTGGCTCACTAGGAAAGCTGAATCTGACTGCCTTCTCGCGGCAGTCCACAGAAGCATAACAGGTGGCTAGCCAGTCCATACCAAGAAGAACTTCGAAGTCTAGCATATCGAGGAGAATCAAATCAACTGAAGAATCTCTCTCCCCGATACGAACGGGACACGATCGGTACACAAAACGAGCAACAAACGACTCGCCTACCGGAGTAATAGCAACAAGCGGCTGATCTAACGAAGAAGACTCTCGGCCTAATGTCGGTACAAAGTATGTGGATACGGAAGAATGTGTGGAGCCTGGATCGAATAATACCCGTGCATCAAAAGAACATACTGGCAGAGTACCTGTTACAACGGCATTGGATGCCTGTGCATCCTGAGGAGTCAAAGCGAATACTCGGGCCTGTCCACCACTAATAGCTGGTTGTCCTCTGCCTCTGCCTCTGCCTCTGTCACGTTGTCCTCTCTGAACAGGACCGCCATGCCCACGACCTCTAGGATCATCTGCCTGGCGTGGAGCATCATCAGGGATAGGAAGTAGATCACTCTGAGGAGGTGGTGAAGGTGGTAAGGGCAGATGTGGCACTGTCGCCGTTCCCTGGCGCCCCATAGTACAGTCTCGGATTCGATGGTACTGACTTCCGCACCAAAAACATCATGGCAACGACTGCTGGGTCTGCGGATATGAACCAAATAACTGACCCCGTCTCAATCCTCTGCCGCCACCATCTCCCGGAAAGAATCTATCACGGTGTCTACCCATCTGCCGCCGGGTTGGCGTATCAGTACGAATCCGCTTCGGTCCAGAAACGTCCATTGTCTCAGAAATACGCTCCTCAAAAAGTAACTTCATCCATCGCGGCTGCGTATGTGTCAAAGTGTTGAGTGTCGATGGCAAGGAATAACTGCATGTCAAGCCCATGAACAAACCTTTTTATCCTCTTCTCTTCTGTGTCTACTAGGTACGGAGCATATCGGGATAACTGAGTAAACTGTATGTCATACTCTGACACTGTCATCCCTGGAGTCTTACGCAAGGCCTCAAAACTACGGGCTCGAGCATTTCGGACACTCTCCGGAAGAAAATCGGCAACAAATGCAGCTGTGAAATCGTCCCAAGTCATAGGAGGTAGACCTGCAGCTCGGCCTCTCTCTACTGAATCGTACCACGTCTGAGCAAGGCCCTCCAGACGAAAACTCGTAAACTCCACCCATCTATCATCAGAACACCTCAAAGAATGGCAAATCCTAGCCATCCTGTCGAGAAATGCCTGCGGGTCCTCTGTCGCATCCGTGTCGGTAAAGGCTGGAGGTTTCAGCCTCATAAACTCTTGTAATGTTACGGGGATAGTCGCAGTTGTAGGAACAACCATCTGGGCATTAGGTACAATCATGGTCTGTACGGTTGAAGGAATATCCTCAGATCTCTGTGCCCGACTGGCTTCAACTAAAGGTCCTATCATCAGACGCAACTCCTGCATACCGGACACTAATCTGGCAATACGGTCTGTAGAAGGCGGATCAATCTGACCTTGAGGGGTAAGCATATCATCCCGCTCGATCCTCGCCTCAGACGAGCCCGCCCGAGCCTCATCCGTAGGGGCAGCCCTCTGAGACTTCGTAGTCTTTGGCGGCATCGAAGCTGGAATTAGAAATAGGAGCGATAAGAACATTATAATTGAATCGAGGGATGCATGAAATCAAGAAAGGAAATACAAATAATTATGTCCTAAGGTCACTTAGGCGGAGTACCGTATCGTAAGTATGCCGCGGAACATACACACGCTACGCCACTCTGCTTAAGTCACCTACTCCATCTACCAAGGGTCGTCCTACACTCAGAAAGGCAAAACCTGGCTCTGATACGAACTTTGTCATGACCCGAAGGTACGGAACGTGACTAGCACTTAGATTACGAGATGTCTCATGGCGTAACGTAACCTAAGTCAGCCAAAGCCCAGAAAATCAAAACCATAATCAAAAAGAGTGAAGGAAAACCTTTTATGAAAACGATTTTAAACCAATTAAGTTATATTAATCCCCATTTTAAAATATCAAAATTTTCTGAAAATTTCGGCAGAGTCTCTTTTGTAAATACTGGCCCCAAACTGGTACAAACAAGAATATATAAACCTGTAATGTTATAATGGCATCCCCAAGCGGAAGCTAGCTCTTCGGCCATGGCGGATCACAACCAAACTCAATATATATATAACATCAAGCAAATAAGCATAAAGAAACCAAAAAAAGTAAGAAAAACACAACGTCGGCTCAAGTGAGCTCGACCCCAGAGGAACCACATATACACAAATCTCAGTCTCATCACTAGGTCGCATATACAAAATAAGAAGTGGTAGATGGAGAATACTAGATAAAACGATAGTACAAAAAGAGTCAAAAGTGTCCTCGCAACCCACCTACGAATAATGTCGCGAGTCTGAGCAAAAGATACCAAGGAAAAGTACGCCCGCCACTACAAGGCTGACGGGTCCAACCCGCAAGACACTGTGGCACAACGGGGGTGAGTTGCCAGCTCGTGAGTCGTAAGTAACATCAAATAAGGCTATCGTAAGAATGCACGCATATGCGTCACAACCTGCATATCTAGATATGACGCGATGCCACTAATATGTCACATGGATGCAAAATCAATACAATATCTTTAATTGTTTAATACAAAGTTATCTGCATTCTTAACTTAAAAAAATATCTGTATAATAGTTAAGGTATCATAGATTAAATCATCCAAAAACAGTGTCAAGCATTGACACATAATATGGATATATATATGTCTCAATGTATCTCTATGTCCATATCTCAATATCTCTGGCTCCGTCAGTCTGGATCGGCCCATATCATCAAATCTCACGAAAACGGTATGTATCCTCCAGATATCCGCCACGCCAGACATCACCGGTAGGTAGTCTTCCCCTGCCAGGCTCATCGTCTACAACTCGAGCTTCATGCCCCGGGGTATCATACCGGGCCCACCATGTACCCCAGACGGTTCACCCACTCCTCGAATCGTGTCTCGAAATCCAACTGAAAACATGAAAACTCATGGTGGACGACACATACATCATGAGAAAATCGCAACTTGCCTTTTTAAAAGATAATGAGTTTGGAAAATTCTTGCGGTTTTCCCCAAAATCCAGAAATCTCATCAATACCGAAATCCTCAAGAAATCATAATATCTGACATGTTGTAAATGATAGATGCCTATGATATCGATATTATGCAATGTAATTTATGACTAGGAATCTATATATGAATGATAATGAAGTGAGGTATATACATGCTTTGCAATTCAATGTATCATGTATGATGCAAATGTTTGATACTGAACTAAGCAGGTTCTAAAGTGCTCGTGGCATGGCAATTACCAAAGGCGTGTGTGTTCACTTGAATAGTGCGCGTGGAAGATGAGCCAATGGTAATGGTGTAAGTGTCTTAAGAGGTGATATCACACATAGGTATATAGATAACCATGCGATGCCAGCAGATGAATAATTAAAAAGATATGCATATGAATGCAACTACCTCTAGCAACCCTAAATGCCGTGCGCCTCGCGCCATCCGGACGATCCCCCCATAGATGTGTACATCTACTCACCCGGACGCCTCGCTAATCTGATCCGACCACAGTTTTGCCGTTGCGTGCCGCGTCCGATGCTTCCACAACCGATCCTAAAAGTGCACAACACAAAACGTAAGATTACACATTCTGAAACGATGCAAAGTCACAATATAAAAAGATCAACGTTCACAAGTTAGGCACATTGTTTACTTGGTGTGCGGAATACACACGACATTCACTATAACTATAACTAGAATCGTCGTTCGGAACAACCGTCAAAACTAAAACCCGATCAAACCAATTCTGCATTTGCACACCCAAACTACCATAGGAGATGCTAATGATATAACCAAGATATCAAAATTAATTCACCACATAATTATTTAGAAAACCTTGTAAGCACCAAAATTCCAAATTTAGTGCAAACATCGCGGATTAACGATATAGTGACCACAACCTCGCAAAATCATCCAAACTAAACCACTAGATAGCCACTACACCTAATGCAACCTATTTGCAATCCTTCAAACCCTAATTCCTGTTGGAGATAGTGCCCTCAGAGTCAATTATTGGATCACAGGCACGTGATTGCAATGATTGAGGGAGGACCTATCCCGGTGGGACAATCTTACTCGAGATGATAGTATGCTATCTGGTTTATCTTTATCATCGTGTACTGCTTTAGGTGACCTGACATGTCGCTATTGCACATTGATAGAGCCCCTAGGATTCTTGCTTGACGACCAGCAGTATGATGGCGATCATATACGTGGGAGCTGGGGTCTATAAGCACATCCTTAAAATGTCCCTAGTCGTGGGAGTTTCGAGACTGGGCATCGATACTCCATTAGTAGACTAGTGTATACAGTCGAGACCCCGACGAGGGGCGGTGGCCGGTCTCACAAGCCACTGGTGTCAGTTGGTTCACCTAAGATGTATACAGGTGCTCATTGGGTTATGAGTACACCGGACAGGACTCGCCGGGAACCTGCTAGTTGGTCTTATACCAGATGTCAGATAGCAGTTCCCTGGTGACATGTGTACAGGTTAGTTCATCGACCTGAGATCGTCATTTGTCTCGTGTGAGTTCCCACTGTGCTTTGATTACTACCCTACCACGGCTCAAAGGAGTCGTGCAAACAGGTTTTAGTTGGGTACAGTCCCGAGCCACATGGAGGCAGTGAGCGGATCTGCAGGGGTTCGTCTCTACCGGTATTGGGGGTGAGGTCGCGCTGTGTCTAGGAGAGCCATTTCGCAAAGCCCTCGGCCGAGGCAGGAGATTTACTAGTAGGTATTCCAGTAGTATCTCAGGGCGTTCTGGGCTACGCTCTGACACGACTTGTACCGCTTTTGGGGGTCTGACTTTTACCAACCCCCTAGGCCCGCCATGCGATACTCATAGACGAACGGACCGGACTGTACGGATATTGTCACTGACAGGCTCAGTAGGGTGTCAGGATGAGTTCGCTCATCGACGTCCCTTTTGGTCAATAGCTGGTGGCCCGTCACGTATTGGCTAATACCTCTGACGTGCTAGTGGTTAAATCCACAGCCATAGTATTGACGAGTCTTTAGAGTCCACCACACTTTCAGTTACTCAACTTTCGGGCGAAACGCTGTAAAGGCCGTATGGAGATATGGCAGGGTCCGATCAGATACGTGCGGTATTGCACGGATCAGGATAGGACAGTTATGTACTAGTGGCCGTATGGATATATGGCAGGGTTTGATCAGATACGTGCGGTATTGCACGGATCAGGATCGAACGGATATTACTAGCCGGCTTTGGTTTAAGCCGGATCCTAGTTTAGTACAGTGTAGATTTTGTCTCTTTGCATTTGTATCCGGTCGGAATACAGATGCGGGTGTGTATGCACAGTGTCGGGGTTTTCCTGTAATTTATTACGGGACCAGTTTTCTGGAGTTGCCAGTTTGCATTCCGTTCCGGCCGGTTTTCCTTTGTTCTTTCCCGGCCGGACTTTTCTGATGGAGGGGGTTATTTGCAAGTTTGCAAATAACACTTTGTGGAGGGTTTTATTGCAAAAGTATTGATTATGATACCTTTCATATCTTGCACCATAACTTGCTTTAAATGAGATTTGAGTGGGCATGGGTTTGATGTAAGAAGAAGCATGGTTGATGTTTCTTTGTCTCTTGATGTGGTCACCATTCTTGTGCTCCTACACTCACCTCCCTCTTGCTTTCATATTGTTTTTCCTCCACCCTTTTATTCTCACTTGATGAATAAGTTTTTCATGGTTGAGAGAAGAAGAAGAAGAGAGTGTTTCATTCTTGAGAGTTCCATTTTCTTGATCTCATTCATGCTAGAAAAATGCAAGCACCATTTTTCTTATCTCATTCCTCCATCATCTTGAAATGGCAACAAACCCCAAATGAGACATAGCCTCAACACTACACATTCTACAGTATATCTTGAGCATGTCGAGTTGCCGGCTTCATGCTCGAGTTGCCTCGGTATTGAGGCGGGAGCCCGTAAAAGACGCAGGCGATGTGGTGCCCTTTCCGGCGAGGAGGCGACGATATGGAGACAAGACTTTCCGCGGGAGATCGGGACGATGAAGAGAAGACCGGAGGACTCGGATCACTCGGTATACTTCTCACCCTATCTCTTGATTGCTAGCATTAGGTTAATGGTAAACGATCCGGGTTTTCTTTGTCCGCGGTAGCGCCGGTTTCCGAGCAAGGAAAATTTTTTGATTCCGCAATTTGGCCTCGGATAGACGGCCGGGGCGCTGCCGTGGCGCAACATGGTATCAGAGCCACGCCATTAACCTTACCTAGCTTCGTTTGATGTGTTTGCGTTTCCGATCGACCAAAATTTCCAAAAACCGTATTTTTCCTTCACATCAGTTTCCGATCGGACAGTTATGTACTAGTGGCCGTATGGATATATGGCAGGGTTTGATCAGATACGTGCGGTATTGCACGGATCAGGATCGAACGGATATTACTAGCCGGCTTTGGTTTAAGCCGGATCCTAGTTTAGTACAGTGTAGATTTTGTCTCTTTGCATTTATATCCGGTCGGAATACAGATGCGGGTGTGTATGCACAGTGTCGGGGTTTTCCTGTAATTTATTACGGGACCAGTTTTCTGGAGTTGCCAGTTTGCATTCCGTTCCGGCCGGTTTTCCTTTGTTCTTTCCCGGCCGGACTTTTCCGATGGAGGGGGTTATTTGCAAGTTTGCAAATAACACTTTGTGGAGGGTTTTATTGCAAAAGTATTGATTATGATACCTTTCATATCTTGCACCATAACTTGCTTTAAATGAGATTTGAGTGGGCATGGGTTTGATGTAAGAAGAAGCATGGTTGATGTTTCTTTGTCTCTTGATGTGGTCACCATTCTTGTGCTCCTACACTCACCTCCCTCTTGCTTTCATATTGTTTTTCCTCCACCCTTTTATTCTCACTTGATGAATAAGTTTTTCATGGTTGAAAGAAGAAGAAGAAGAGAGTGTTTCATTCTTGAGAGTTCCATTTTCTTGATCTCATTCATGCTAGAAAAATGCAAGCACCATTTTTTTTATCTCATTCCTCCATCATCTTGAAATGGCAACAAACCCCAAATGAGACATAGCCTCTACACTACACATTCTACAGTATATCTTGAGCATGTCGAGTTGCCGGCTTCATGCTCGAGTTGCCTCGGTATTGAGGCGGGAGCCCGTAAAAGACGCAGGCGATGTGGTGCCCTTTCCGGCGAGGAGGCGACGATATGGAGACAAGACTTTCCGCGGGAGATCGGGACGATGAAGAGAAGACCGGAGGACTCGGATCACTCGGTATACTTCTCACCCTATCTCTTGCTTGCTAGCATTAGGTTAATGGTAAACGATCCGGGTTTTCTTTGTCCGCGGTAGCGCCGGTTTTCGAGCAAGGAAAATTTTTTGATCCCGCAATTTGGCCTCGGATAGACGGCCGGGGCGCTGCCGTGGCGCAACAATTCCAAAATCAAACCTTGTCTTGAATTCCTTAAACAAGTAATTACCACCAATTTCGCACTTGAAAATTATATATTAGCATAGTTAAATTACAATTTAACCATTAGGTTAGAATTTTACCTCACAAGTTTTGAACCCTAGCTTGCTCTTAACCTCCAAAGATGTCTCCTTTCTCCATGTTTTAAACTAAATTTGGCTTGAGAAGAGATAGAATAAGGATTTGTTTCGAATTTGTGAAGAAATTTATGGATTTTGATGGATTTTGTGATGAAATTGAAGCGAAAAGAGAAGGGGAAAAAATGCGGGAACTGCAAGGGAGTCTCGGTTTGGGGAGTGATGGAGGAGTGTGAGAGAATTGTGTGGAAATTTCTATGAAGAAAGTATCTCACAAGTGCAATAAATGCTTATGACATCACTTTCTAATTAAAATTTCATTTTAATTTCATTTTAAACCAAAGAACAACTAATCCATTGAATGTCTTGATAAAATTTATGTTACCACTAGGTTTTAATTTGTAATGGTTCCTAAGTATGTAATTCACCCATTCAAATTTGTATTTATCACTAATTTAATGTATATTTAAAAGTTTAAAATAATATAAAAAAAATAATTAATTAAGGAATTTTTTTAAATGACTATAAATTTATAAGTGACAATTAACTAACCAATTTCTAGCAATTTCTTATAATTTTTTTTGTATAATTAGACCTATATTGAAAAATAATTATTTTTACATTTTACGGAAATAACGATTATTTTTACCGATTATCGAAAAATTACCTAAACGATTTTCAAAGTGTTACAATTTAGCATACAGCTTGTGCTCTCTCAATATCTGCAGAGCAATCCTTAAGTGCTGCTCGTGCTTCTCTCGACTCCTAGAGTAGACCAGAATGTCATCAATAAACACAATAATAAACTGGTCGAGGAACGACCTGAAAATCCGGTTCATCAGATCCATGAACGCCATTGCGGCATTGGTGAGTCCGAACGAAATCACCAGGAACTCATAATGCCCGTAGCGTGTACGAAAATCAGTCTTCGGAATGTCATCATTCCGAACCCGCAACTGATGATAAACCGAACGCAAATCAATCTTATAAAAATGTTTCGCACTCTGGAGCTGATCAAACATATCGTCAATGCGAGGTAAAGGATACCTATTCCGCACCGTAACTCGGTTCACCTGACGATAATCAATACACAAGCTCAAACTGCCGTCCTTCTTCTTGACGAGCAGAACAGGAGCACCCCAAGGAGAAACACTCGGACGCACAAGTCCCTTATCAAGCAACTCTTGCAATTGATCTTTAATCTCTCTAAGCTCTGTTGGAGCCATCCGGTAAGGCGGTATAGAAATAGGCCCCGTGCCAGGAATCAGATTAATGCAAAACTCAATGTCGCGCTTTGGTAGCAAACTAGGTAACTCATCGGGAAAAACGTCGGGAAACTCTCGCACGATAGGAACCCTGTCTAACGACCCTACTATGGCTCCAGTGTCATAAATGAATGCCAAGAATCCCCGACATCCCCTCCTCAAAAGCCGACTAGCGCAAAAGGCTGAAATCAAATTGTGAGGGGCGGTGGTCCCCCTGCACAACCCGGACAGACACGCCCGGAAAACTAAAACTGACTGTCTTTTCACGGCAGTCCACAGACGCATAATAAGTTGCTAACCAGTCCATTCCAAGGAGAACGTTGAAGTCCAACATATCTAGAAGGATCAAATCGACGGACAAATCTCTATCTGCAATCTGAACGACACACGACCGAAACACATTTCGCGCGACGAAAGAATCGCTAACAGGAGTAATCACAACGAGCATCTGATCTAGCAAACACGACTCTCGGCCTAATCTCGGCACGAAGTGCGTAGAAACATACGAATGCATAGAACTCGGATCAAACAAAACATGTACCTCAAAAGAACATACAGAAAGAATACCTGAAAACACAGCTTTGGACGCCTGCACATGCTGATGAGTCAAGGCAAACACCCAAGCCTTGCCTGTACCGGTGAATGGTTGACTTCCGCCTCTGCCACCCCGTCCCCTCGGAACAAAACCGCCGCGACCACGACCTCTCTGAACATGAGTCTGACACGGAGCACCAACAGGCATAAAAGACAACGCCCTCTGAGGTAGAGAAGGTGGTAGGGTAATATGTGGTACAGCTGTCCCGCCCTTACGTGGCTCAGTACAATCTAGAAAACGATGACACAAACTCTCGGACTGGTAACATCTAAAAGAAAACTGCTGACTCTTCTGATGATAAGAGCTTAATAATTGGCATCGTCCCGAGTCTCCACTACCCTCAGCATCTGAACGGGATCTATTATGGCATCTAAATGCATGTCTCCGTGCTAATACACCAGTATGAACCCTCTTCGGTTCCGGAACAACCGACGTCTCGGAAAGACGTTCCTCAACCAATAGGGCTGCGTCCACCGCTGCTGCATACATGTCACACTGCTGTATGCTGATAGCGAGGAACAAATAGGTAAGCAGGCCTCGAACAAACCTTTTTACCCTCATCTCCTATGTAGCCCCCAAATACGGAGCATACATAGACAGCTCGGTAAAAAACACATCGTACTCGGCCACCTTCATACCCTGGTCTAGCGTAACGACTCGAAACTGAGCGCTGGAGCATCCCTGACGCTCAGTGGAAGAAAACGCACGAGAAACATCTTCACGAACTCAGTCCAAGTCATAGGAGAAAGGCCTGCTGCTCTGCCCTTCTCTAAGGACTCGCACCATTTCTTGGCCAAACCCTCCAGAGGAAAACTCGTGAAGTCCACCCATCTCGTGTCGGAGCATCTCAGAGAATAAAAAATCCTGTTGATCTGATCGATAAATGACTGGGGATCCTCCGTTGCATCAGTGCCAGTGAAAACCAGAGGCCTCCGCCTCATGAACTCCGATAACGATACGGTGATCACCTCCGTAGCTGGAGGTACGACTGCCGGAACAGTAGGCACCAACACGGTCCCCGTAACGGGTGGAACAACCTCCTGCCCCTGTGCTCGAATGTCCTCAACTAACGACCCCATCATCTGGCGCAAATCCTGCATACCAGCCCCTAGCATAGCCATATGGTCTGTCGAAGGTGGAACAATCTGCTCCTACACAATAGGCGTACCACCTGGGTCAGTCCTCGTCTCGGACGAGTCAACTCTGACCTCGGCCCTCGTGGCCGCTCTCTGCGTCCTCGTAGTCTTCGGCGGCATAAAGGCTGGAAATGGAAACTGGATTCGATAAGGACACAAAAACCGAATCATACGGATGTATATAATCTTGGAAGGAATTTCAAGCAATAAGTCCTAAGGTCACTTATGCGAAGCACCGTATCGTAAGTATGCCGCGGAACATACACACGCTACGTCACTCTGCTTAAGCTACCTACTTTATCATACCAAGGTCATGCTACGCTCCGTAAGGTAAAACCTAGCGTTCTGATACCAACTTTGTCACGACCCAAGTTAGGCACATGTCCAGCACATAGACTACGTAACGTCAACAAGCATAACGCAATTTTAGTAAGCCGAAAACCCAGCTATCTAAACCATTTCATGAAGGAAAAGATAGAACACTTTTAAAAACTCGATGCAAAACTTTAAACTTAAGTTTTTTTTTAAAAAAAATTCCGGCAGTACCTCCGTTTTAAAAGCTAACCCTGAAACGGGTACAAACTTAAAATATAAGTAATGCATCCATAAACGGGAGTAAATCTCGCCCAACGGTGGAAACAACAACCACAACAGACATACGATGCCGTAGCGAAGAAATGAGATAATCCACATAAAAAAAGGCCGGCTCACAAGAGCACGACAACCAGAGTCATAAGAATATACTACATCAATTCTCACAACTCGTCTCTAAGTCAATACATGAAGGTGGTAGATGGAGAGTACTAGGTACAAAAAAATACAATATACATCATCGGATAACCACAACCCACCTAAAGCAAAATGCCTCACAGCCAACCGTAGCGGTATCCGCAAAAGTAGAGAAAATAAGGCGCCCTACAGCGACTACTCTAAGGATAAAACCTGCAAAACACTACGGCAAAACGGGGTTGAGTTGCCAACTCATGAATAGTAAATAACATCATACTAAAATCGCAAGTATGCACTAACAACGATAATCTATCATATGTAATCTGATAGCTTAAGTATGACAATATGTATATATGCAACAGTCGTGAAAGGTACTCTATCAGGTACTACTAATACATGAAGCAATGCATGTCAAATAAATGCGGAGTATGGGCTAAAACATGTCATCCTCACGGAATCCTCATCATGGCAGGACCAGTGTCCATCAAGACAATCTAAATCCTAAATTCCTCAAATCGACCCTCAGATCGGCCCTCATAACTGGCAAATATCATGGAACATGAGTGCCCAACATCGGCATCCAAAAACATCATGAAATACTCATGTCCAACATCGACACATAAATCCACATATCATATCTGTACATCTCACGGAACCTAAGTGTCCAACCCGACACTCGAAACCCTCGGAACCCAAATGTCCAACCTCGACACTTACAATCCGCATATCCATACGTTCCTCGGAACTAAGTGTCCAATATCGACACTCATGATCTACGCATCGGTTTTCTAACCCAAGTCTCAGGGTGAATGCATCCAAATATCAAGTAAAGAATAAGAATACTTGCATAGATCATTATGATGATATTACATACACACACACATATAACAGCGTCCCATACTACTGATATATATATATATATATATATATATATATACATACATGACAGTCTCCCATACCACTGATATATTTCATCACAGGAGTAAAACATCCAGAAAACAACATATGAAATCCATATCTCAATGCGGAAATCCATGAAATATAATATATGCAACATAAAACAGTAATATGAGCATATAAAGGAAAAACCGCTATTTAACTACAACAAGTTATCAAATATATCATGCGGTTCCTAATTTTTCCAAAGTCCATACAAAATCAGATAAAGGTGAAAATGTAGCTATAGCCAGGTTTGCGTAACCATATCGGTATAGCAAGACATGTGTATCTATATGTAAGAATGTATGTATGATGAACATGTAGCTGTAGCAAGGTATGTGTCTATACATGTCAATAATGATGCAATACCCTCTAGGTCTATGTGTGATCATGTAAGCATAGCAAGGTATATGTATAAGCATATAGGTGTACAGGTATGCTATATCTCATATGCACAACAAAAATAAGGATCATGTCTCAAGTTCCTAGCCAATACAATATCATATATGTATACGTGTTGTGCGTGTCATGGCAATTATCGACGGTGTGGGTGACATACAATCAGTGCTCGTGCAACAGAACCGTCAATAATAGTGCAGTGTCCAATGGGTACATGTCACGACCCGAAATGGCACATGACTGGCACTTGAATCATATGAAGTCTATAGGACCCTATCTAATTCAAGTAAGCCAAGAATCCCAAAATTCTAAACCATTTTAAAGAAGAAGTGGAGAAAACATGTTTTTAAAGAAAGTGGTTTTTAACAGCATAAGCTGAAGTATGCATTTTAAAATCTCAAGCCTTTTCTGAAAATTTCGACAGAGTTTCCTTTATAAATACTGGACCTAAAAGGGATAGAGCATGCATAATATAAATTAAAGCATCACCAAGCGGGAGCTAGCTCTTCATCAATTGACGGTCACAACCACGCAAGCAATATAATATACAACGCCAAGGGCGAGGATCAAAATTCAAAAGGAAACTCAAAATTATCAAGAAAACCATAATAATACAACGCGCGACTCTAAAATCGAAAGAATAAACAACTGGTTTTCTAAGTCTGAAATAAAAATACAAGTCTGGTTGATGGAGTTTACTAGATACAACTGAATATAAATGTACAACGGTGGTCACGATGTGAGTGAACCCACCCACTAAAGAAATCATCCGGAATGGGGGCAGTGTGCCAGAAAGCCGCAATGAAACCTGTACACGGCAAAACCTGCAAGAACTGTGGCACAACGGGGGTGAGTTGCCAACTCGTGAGTGGAAAACATCATCAAGCAGAAATCGTATGTATGACTCAATCCTAGGTCAATACGATCAGTAATATATATATCCTCAATATGATAAAGTCTGAAGCATGATAATGTGGCCAGAGTAAACATCTATACATAAGTGTAATACCAAGTGCTCGTGTCAGTGCCTCAGGTAGCAACATATCATAAATATGAGGTATGATCAATGTAATCAAAATGAAATCAGTGTTTACTATATACTCAAGTCTATAAGTATGTGGATATAATCCAACTATGTAATCAATGCCTGTATTCATATGGATCTCGTCCACGTGTCAACCAATGACACAATAACATCATGCATGTAAATGTCATAAAAGCATATGCATGAAAGTATCAGGATATAAATCAACGTGTGTCTCTCGCGACACATCAAAATCATGGAACCTGAGTGTCCAGCATCGACACTCGAAACATCATGAAACCTGTGACCAACATCGACACGTAAATCGTCATATATCTTAGGCTTCTGCGGTATCGGCCCGCGGGCTCCAGCAGTACGGATCGGCCTATATCCATCTCATGACTCCGGTCGGTATCCTCCGGATAACCTCCAGATCTAAATACTATCACTAGTAGGTAGTGGTCCCACTACCAGGCTCACCGTCTACAGCACAGCAAATCCGTTCTTGCCTCGGGATAGCATACCGGGTCCACCATGTACCCGCATTCGGCCTCATCAAGCTCCTCAAATCGGGTATCACATGCCACTCTCAGAACCGAGAAAACACATGGTGAACGCACAAAAATATCATATCAAGAGAAACCGGGTTTTTAAAACAATACATACTTTCTTTTAAAATCACCACGGTTCTGAAATCCAGAAATCTCATGAAAACAGCATATCTCAATGTGTAAAAATAAAAAAGCATGATGTATGCGGCGTATAACAGAAATGTAAGCATATCCGTATATCATGCAACATAGAACAGTAACATGCACATATCAATGGTAAACCGCTCTTTTAAATGAATCCAGTTTTAAAATGTCTCCTGCGGTCCCTAAATTCTCCAAAGTCAAATGCAGTATCGTATAAAGGTGCATATGTAACTATAGCAAGTAAATTGTGCAAGGAGTCATATCATGAGACAACAATCCTATTGTGTAGTGACATAGCAATTACCGATGATGATGTGTGTGAGCCGGCAAGGAAGTGTTCGTAGACATATGCATCATTGGTAATGGTACTGGTGTCCTGATAACATGGGTTTAATATAATAATAAACACATTTAAACTTGCAATGCGATGGGAATAGAAAGATTATGCGGAAAATGAATAATACAAGCATCAATAAAGAATCTACATCAATATAAGTGAGTTACACAATTTTGACATTTTAAATAACATGAATCGTGGTGTTTAGTAAATAGGGACTACGGTGTTTTTAAGAAAAAATACGTCCTTTGAAATATCCATAGAATCCCTTGTCCTGACTTTAAAATACTTACGATTCGTTAGTTTTGAAAAAGGTATGACTCGAGTCTAGTCTAACATCTACAAGTAACTACAGGACTAAACTAATAGGCAAATCAAAAGGGTAAGGAAAACCACCTAAGTCTGAATCGATACATATAAATATAATAGTCGGTGATCCCGCCTCAATAATATCACATACGATACAATATATAACATGACATCCTCGAGTCAACAATGCGGACCTATCATCAATATATATCTCGTACGGTAAATCCATCGTACGGCATCCCAAATCTGGGTACGGGTCAAATATCACATTCATCTCATTATTCATCTGGTATCCTTATCATCATATCCTGTATTAGGGGTACTGATCTAAGTCTAATACATACTGATACCATCTACATATATATATATATGTGTGTGTGTATGAAAACACATCACCTAAAGACTCGCTATATTCTCATGTCGTATCTCATAATACGAACCATATCACATCACCGATCTCGTGGCATCTTGCCTAATCTCATCGACTCACATCCAAGTACCAAGTACAATCCTCATCATCCATGTAAAGGTATACGTATATATAAACATAGTCCTATATCAATGTGTGTGTGTATATACATATCCCCATATACGCACAAGTAAAACAACGTAAGCATGTGTGTGCGTGTGGGTGTAAACTATATTCTAGGGTTCGTGACTAAACTAACTAACGACACTATCATCCAATTATACTAAAAATTAACCCATGATCTTCTAAGGTCGTACTTATTAACCATCCAAGTTTCACAACACGTAATCATATATATAATTATAGTATATATATATATATATATATATCAAGGGCTACACTACGAACTGCGGGGGTGCTATACGCCATCCACCCGACTTCCCCCGTAGATATATATCTACTTGATCCTCGCTTGCTGGAGTCGATGATGCCATGCTCATCCTCTTCGTCGAAGTCCATGTGAGGGTACCTACAATATCCAATCCGTCGTACAGTATCAAGAATTGAACATGAAAGCCAAAACGGCATGCGTATCGCTAATAGGTTAGAACCTATATCGTACGCCTTCAAAAACATCAAACAATCCCCGTCGCTGACGTGCAGACATCAGACGACGGAATACAAAATCAAATACCAAGTCCCAAATTAAAACGAAGTCGCAAAACAATGCATCAACTCAAGAAAATGGTCCCAGATTTTACCCTAGGCCAAATTAGCGAATTTTGCATACATGGAGGGTCTAATTTACTGGAGATAAAGCCCTGGAACAAGCAGGAAACAAATTGGGTGTACCAAGGCCACAAGTTGTTGCCCAAATGAATAAATCTGTGGCCTGGATAAAGTGGTTAGAGCTCGGGTCTTTAGGGTACAATCCAGGTTGCCTACATGACTCCAAGTAATCGCTAAAAAATTTTCAGGTCACCCGGGTTATAGCAGATCACCAAAACATATCACAATTCTCACAATTTCCCGACATCAGGTTTTCTAAGTTCATTAATTGGGGTTCTAGCCTCTGGCTTAGTCCAATATATCATCACTACAGTGGTTGTATGGTCTCTACTGACCTCAATTACACCTTTCGATTCAATTCAAACCCTAACCTCTTCTAGAAATTTTTAAAGCTCACTAATCCAAACTAAAACACTTCTAAACCAATATGGAAGCTAAAGTGAATGATATACTATGCAAATGGGGAAGGATTTACCACATTTGGCAACTCAAAAAAATTCTTGAGTTGGCTCAAGTTTTCAAAATCCGATTTTTCTTGGTACAAAGTGTTTGTGATGAGCTTGTGCATATTTTTAGTGAAAGGGGGATGAACTTTTGATGAGTTTTTTAGGTTGTGGTGAGGTGTTTGGGGAGGTGGAAGAGAGGGGGGAGCCAAGGGTTAAAGGAGAGGGAAGATGAAGAAGAAAATAACGAAGAAACACAATGAGGACTTGGTCAATGACCCCTCACCTCTCTCTCCTTTCTCGCTCTTACCCATCCCTAATTGTTTATTCCCTTTTCCTTTTTCTTTTCTTTTCTTTTCTTTTCTCTTCTCACTTTCAAAACAAACCATGCATGAAGAAATAAAGAAAAAGACATGGTCGAAAAATGTAACAAGTGTTAAAAATGTGACATGGTGTATATCATATGCATAATCACGCTTAATGCAAGATTAGCAAAAATAAATCGAGTTTAACACTAAAATGGAATATAATTAATTATATAACAATCTATAAATGCATCAAATCTTGTAATATCTTTCAAATTCAATAATTAACATAATTTCCGAATATTTCCCTATTTATCGGTATAAAATTATACCGCATTATCAAAATATTCATAATATTTATTATTTAATTATATAAATTCCTAAAAATAATCTTTCATTTTTCTGAAATGTTACACTCTTCCCCACTTAAATAAATTCGGTCATTGAATTTAAATTTAAACCCCTCAAGTACTAAAACATTTCAGTAAAATGAGCAACTCGTCGGGATTCCGAATCATAAATACGTAAAACACATCGTAGCGCAATACATGCGCATGAAAATGAGTATATAAACCAAAATCAAAACTCTGTCATGCATCTCGCAATCATCGGAGTTATGGTGAAGACACCAATATCGAATCCAATACGAAAATCAATATGATATCCTCGAGACTATAATATGTACATAGTACGCATTGGTGTAAACTCATCAAAACATCTGAAAGAAATGCATGCCAAACCTTTTTAAGTCACCGTGCGATGCGCGTATCACTACACAGTTGCAGACGTCTTTTGTAAGAAAATAACTATATGTATATATATATATATCCTTTATTTAACAAACACGTCCCGCCGTTTTGAAAATAATTTAGAAGGGTTTCCTTTGTTAAGTGTTTTGTGTCATCTCGGACACGTAGGTAAATTCTGAGACTACAGCTCCTTTTTGGAAATCCCTTCGATAACTATCAATGCATGCGAAAATATAGTCAGGTACTGCCCTCAGATTAGTCCTGCTCAGCTACTATACCAAATGGTAATTATCATAAAAACATCAGCTCAAAGGAAAATCAATCCTAAATTGTATATAAGGATGCCGCGTGCATCTGGTCCACACGGAAATCGAAATCAATGAATGTTCCATACATGTGCACATAAACAAAATCTAAGTACAACGGGTGTGCACGAAACACCTGTCAAGGGCAACGGGTGTGCCTGACAGCAATACAAAGTGCATCGATATGCACGAAGAATCTCGATTTAATGCATCTGGAGTGCACCAAAATCGCATCAAGCACGTCAAGTCTGCGTAAAATCCAACTCAAGTGCACAAGGTGCATGAAAACAAATATCGAGTATCACAATCGAAAACGACGGTATACAACGTATCTCAATCCAAATCCAAATCAGGTATACCGTAGTATGTAATCCCCCAACCATGTGCATCAGCGTGCACAAAATCGAATCTTAAATGTTGAAAGTGCATAAAAACAATGTTGAAAGCATAAATCAAATCACATGCATACCATAGGCATGAAATCAAAATCAACATCTCGAAGTCAAGTGCAACTGTTGTGCGCAAAATCTCAATCATGCAAATAAATAGCCAAAATACCGTAATCAAAGATGGCGGAAACAGTCCCGCTCTGGCACATCCTATAAAAATCTCTAGCCAACTGTCATGGTCACTCATAACATGTCTTATCGACGATGCTGAGCTCTGGCATACTGGGTGTGCGTAACAAGACCGATCCTGGGTCCAAGTCTTCTCGTATTGTATTCCAGAAAGATTCTGTCGAGATCTCTTCCAAATCCCGTTTCTGCCAAACTGCCCGGAAGTTATCATCTTTTACTAAATCTATTTCTTGTTCCGGAACAGCTGCATACTCATCGCAACTCCTTCTGGAAGATATATCCATATACAACGCCACTGCATGGATATCACATCTCTGATGTCAGCGGAGTGGAACGTCATCTCATCAAGATCCCGTACAAACTTCTTACTCCAGGTTTCTCTAATGTCGACTAATTCGGATTCGTCTCGTCGTGGCTGCATGGACTGCGTTCTAATGGCTATACTCGTATCTAGAGTCTCCCAAGCAATGTATCCTATTACATGATATCTGAATGACGTCAAACCTTCCGATCGATTCGTCAAACTTCCATAATCCTACAGGTGCTTAAAATCTTGGGTACAATTTAATAGCATTCTAGTACATGCCACAGTACCTATGTACCAGCCGTAGAAGGGCAAACCCAAGGCTCATTAATGGCATCGCTGAACTGCTGCAAACCCTAAGGTTTCAAAGCGTTCTCATGGTCATTCTATCGATTTATGGTTTCATTGTTCTAGAGGGTCCACGGAATTACTTGCATATTTCTCCGAATACTTTAAACTTGGAAAAATGGGTTTCTGACATTCGATCGTCTTCCCTCGACTCCCAACGTACCTGCGTGAAGTCGTCTCTAGATGGAATCAATCAATCTGATGACCTCGCATCGGGGTAAGCAACGAATCACATGTCCTAGTCATTCCTCCTTGGTTGACTAGCGATCTTCTATAAAATCTCTACATACAACTCGTGCGGTGTTAGCTTCAAACATCTGGGGCGATATCTTGTCATTCACAGCAACAACTGGGTCATTTTTCTGCACGCTGAACAGTGCCTCAATCATCAAATAATCGGTGCATTGTCGGTCATCACATTCTGGCTGGCCTCTAGAGGTAGCCCAATCCTCTGGTGCTGATTTGCACGTCTGTGAAATCCGTAAAAGCAATCAATCAAACGCTCATGGCGCGAAAAAATAATAAAACGATGCCTCTATGCAATCGTATGTCCCTGGAATCATGCCCTGGTCAGTCATCGTTCATGACGAGCTCATACTGACTATAACTCTAGCCGTAGCTATCTCTGCCCGTATAATCATGGCAGCAAAACTATAAACCAATATCGATGAGAATAGATCATAGGAATGAATAAAATACTATGCAAGGAAATGTACATCCTAAGGCTTCTTAAGCGGAGTAGCGTATCATAAGTATGCCGCGGAACATACACACGGTACGCCACTCTCCTTAAATCACCTACTCTATCAACCATGGTCAACCTACACTATGAAAGTTCGGGTATAATACCTCCTCGACTAAGTCTAAGTTCCGTAAGGTCAAGCCTAGATTTCGTATATAAACAAATGCCCTAGGCTCCGCATAGTCAAACATAGACTCGAACCAAGGTTAACCTAGCGCTCTGATACCAACTTTATCATGACCCAAAACGGCACGTGACTGGCACTTGAATCTTATGAAGTCTATAGGACCCCATCAAATTCATGTAAGCCATGAATCCCAGAAATCAAAACCGATTTAAAGAAGAAGTGGAGAAAACTTGTTTTTAAAGCAAGTTGTTTTTAATAGCATAAGCCCAAGTATGCATTTTAAAATCTCCAGTCTTTTCTGAAAATTTCGGTAGAGTTTCTTTTGTAAAAACTGGCCCCAAAAGGGGTACAAAATGCATAATATGAATAAAGGCATCCCCAAGCAGGAGCTAGCACTTCGTCAGTTGATGGTCACAACCACGCAAGCAATATAATATACAACGCAAAGGGCGAGGATCAAAATTCAAAAGGAAACTCAAAATCATCAAGAAAACCATAATAATACAAAGCACGACTCTAAGGTCGAAAGAATAAACAACTGGTTTTCTAAGTCTGAAACAAAAATACAAGTCTTGTTGATAAAGTATACTAGATACAACTGAATATAAATGTACAACGGTGGTCACGATGTGAGTGAACCCACCTACCAAAGCAATCACCCGGAATGGGAGCAGTGTGCCAGAAAGCCGCAATGAAACATGTGCGGCAAAACCTGCAAGAACTGTAGCACAATGGGGGTGAGTTGCCAACTCGTGAGTAGAAAACATCACAGAGCAGAAATCATATGTATGACTCAATCCTAGGTCAATACGATCAGTAATATATATATTCTCAATTTGATAATGTCTGAAGCATGATAAGATGGCAAGGGTAAACATCTATACATAAGTGTAATACCAAGTGCTCGTGTCAGTGCCTCAGGTAGCAACATATCATAAATATGAGGTATGATCAATGTAATCAACATGAAATCAGTGTCAACTATATAATCAAGTCTATAAGTATGTGGAAATCATCCAACTATGTAATCAATGCCTGTATGCATGTAGATCTCGTCCACGTGTCAACCAATGACACAACAACATTGTTCATGTAAATGTCATAAAAGCATATGTATGAAAGTATGAGGATATAAATCAACGTGTGTCCCTCGCGACACATCAAAATCATGGAACCTGAGTGTCCAGCATCGACACTCGAAACATCATGAAAACTGTGTCCAGCATCGACCCGTAAATCCTCATATATCTCAGGCACCGTATCATCTGCGGGATTGGCCCACGGGCTCCGGCAGTACGGATCGGCCTATATCCATTACATGACTCCGGTCGATATCCTCCGGATAACCGCCAGGTCCAAATACTATCACCGGTAAGTTGTGGTCCCTCTGCCAGGCTCACTGTCTATTGCACAGCAAATCCGTTCTCTCCCCTAGGTACCATACCGCGTCCACCATGTACCCGCAATCGGCCTCATCCAGCTCCTCGTATCGGGTATCACATGCCGCTCTCATAACCGAGAAAACACATGGTGGACGCACAGAAATATCATATCAAGAGAAAATGGATTTTTAAATCAATACATACTTTCTTTTAAAATAACCACGGTTCTCAAATCCAGAAATCTCATGAAAAAAACGTATCTCAATGCGTAATCATAAAGCATGATGTATGCGACATATAACAGAAATGTAAGCATTTCCATATATCATGAAACATGGAATAGTAACATGCACATATCAAGGGTAAACCGCTCTTTTAAATGAATCCAGTTTTTGAATGTCTCCTGCGGTCCCCAAATTCTCCAAAGTCAAATACAGCATCGTATAAAGGTGCATATGTAATTATAGTAAGTAAATTGTGCAAGGAGTCATATCATGAGGCTGTAATCCTAATGAGTAGTGACATGGAAATTACCGATGATGATGTGTGTGAGACGGCAAGCAAGGGTTCGTAGACATAAGCATCATCAGTAATGGTGCTGGTGTCCTGATAACATGGGTTTAATATAACAATAAACACTTTTAAACCTGCAATGCGATGCGAATAGCAAGAATATGGGAAAATGAATAATACACGCAACAATAAAGAATATACATCAATGTAAGTGAGTCACACATTTTTGACATTTGAAATAACAGGAATCGTGGTGTTTAGTAAATAGGGACTACGGTGTTTTTATGAAAAGATACGTCCTTTGAAATATCCATAGAATCCCTTGTCCTGTTTTTAAAATACTTTGGATTCGTTAGTTTTGAAATAGGTATGACTCGAGTCTAGTCTAACATCTACAAGTAACTATAGGACTAAACTAACAAGCTAATCAAAAGGGTAAGGAAAACCACCTAAGTTTGAGTCGAAACATATAAATATAATAGTCGATGATCCCGCCTCATTTGTATCACATACGATACAATATACAATATGACATCCTCGAGTCAAGAGTACGGATCTATCATTAATATATATCTTGTACGGCATCCCAAATCTGGGTACGGGTCAAATATCACATTCATCTCATTATTCATCTGGTATCCTTATCATCATATCCTGTATTAGGGGTACTGATCTAAATCTAGTACATACTGATACCATCTACATATATATATGCGTGTTTATGAAAACACATCTCATAAAGACCTATTATACTCTCATGTCGTATCTCATAATACGAACCATATCACATCACCGATCTCGTGGCATCATGCCTAATCTCATCTTCTCATATCCAAGTACCAAGTACAATCCTCATCATCCATGTATAGGTATACGTATATATATATATATACACACACACACACACACATAGTCCCATACCTATGTGTGTGTATATATATGCATATCCCCATATACCCAGTAAAACAAAGTAAGCATGTGTGGGTGGGTGGGTGTAAACCTTATTCTAGGGTTCGCGACTAAACTAACTAATGACACTATCATCCAATTATATTAAAAATTAACCCATGATCTTCTAAGGTCATACTTATTAACCATCCAAGTTTCATAACACGTAATCATATATATAACTATAATATATATATCAAGGGCTACACTACGAACTGCAGGGGTGCTATACGCCATGTAGGGTTCCTAGGCACTCTAATGGAGTCTCACAAGGCATCAAACATGTCCAATTAAAATTTTACAAGTGCCTACAAATCCTAATACGGATCGTTAGCTAGATAATGAGGCGATGCAAGCATGTAAACGGAAATATAGCTAAAGGGAAAGGGCTACAACCTTTGTAGATCCGGTCTTCCACCTCCGTGGCTCCGCGATGAAGTCCTCTCCGCTGTCCAAATCGAACCATGACTCTTACGGTGGTTTCATCGGAGAAATAGGCGGGCTAGGTCGTCGACAACGTGCCGAAGATGATCTACGTCGAGGCATCACTAGATCAAGCTCCACCTTCACCAAGCCATGAAAACATGTGAAGGAAACACCCTATACTACTTGGCAAGAGGTAGAGGATGAAGAAATAGGAAGTGGGTTCACTTTAGAATTGGATTTCTCACACTTTTTCATCACTTGCCATTGATGTAGCAAGCTTTCTTCATGGAAGAAGAAGATGAAGAAGAAGAAGAAGATATGATAAGTCTTAAAGAAAAATGAAAAAGAATTAATTCTTATCATCTTCTAACCTTAGTTAAGTGTAGAGAATGAATTAGGGTTAGTTTAAATGGTTAGGGTTAAGTATAAGACAAGAATGGAGACTAAGTCAAAACTTCATGAATGTTCAACTAAAAACAAAACAAGTAACCATTCATTTATCCTTTTCATTTTCCAAAATGAATAAGTAAATAAGATAAATGAATAAGTAATTAAGTAAACAAAACCCTAATCATTAACTTAACCATAGTTTAATTCTTTACACTTAACCAAATAAGCATGTATCATCAAACATGATACAATCATGTGCACAAAAGTATATCACATATACAACTTGCACAATTCAAGTGAGAAAATCCTTTTTAAAGTGAACCAATACTAGTTAATGCAAAGTAGTATATCAAATATATATATAATTATGCATTAAATCATTAAATCAACACTTGATTCAATGATCCGGTCATGTCGCATATAACCGACTAGTATTCAATGTATCGACTTCTCGAATCAATCCTTGATTCGATAACCAGGTTATATCGCATATAACCAATCGATACATTCGTCGTGAGAATGGAATACGGTATCACATACACGAATTATTCTTGGTCCCGTACATATCTCATATGTGCTCCTATTTCGTTTCGCTTGAACCAGGAAACCTCTGTGTAGGACTCTAAAGACTCGTCAATACGCCGGCAGCAGATGATGATCATATCAAGCACCCACAAGCCACAAGCCGTCTGCTAAACATAACGGCCACCCGGGTATTGAGCGATCAGAAGATCGACGAGCAAGCCCGCTCACACTCCTGTGAATCCAACCAGTGACACTTACCGTACAGTCCGGTCTGTTCGTCTGATATGTCGCATATCTCGCCTAGGGGTGGTAAACGTCAGACCCCAATAGCTTGATAAGTAATGCCGACGTAGGGTCCATAACATTCGTGAAACTACTGATAAATCTTACCAGTATATCACAGCAACCCTGGCCAGGGATTTTCTGTTATGGCCAGTCGTGCATAGCGCAACATCAACCCCTAATACCGGGAGAGACGAATCCCCTCCTATCGCTCATTGCCTCCATATGAATCGGGACTGTACCCAAAAACCACCTGTTTGCACGACTCAGTAGAGCCGTGGTAGGGTGGAAATCAAAGCACAGTGGGAGACACACAAGACTCTATGACGATCTCGGGTCAACAGACTAAGCTGTACCAGTGTCACCAGAGAACTGCCATCTGATGTGAGGTATAATACCATCTGGGAGTTCTCGGCGAGTCCGTTCTGTGTACCCAGTCTCCACTGAGCACCCGCATACCATCTCCGATGTCAAACACCAATGGATATGGGATCATCCATCTCCCATCGCATGGGTCGAGAAGATATACGCTAGTCTACTCTGGAATATCGATGCCCCGTCTCGATATTCCCCCGACTAGGAACATTGAAGGATGTACTCATGGACTATCCAGGCCCCACTAGTATGATCTGCATCACAGTCCTGGAAGTCGAGTACACATCCTAAGGGCTTTATCAACATGTAACAGAGAGACAGAAAGTATACATGTTAAGATAAAGCGCAACCAGATAGCGTACTATCATGTCGAGCAAGAAAGTCCTACCTATATATGTCCCAGCATCCACTACAATATACATCCAATGTACAGTAATGGCCTCTAGGGCATACATATAACTAACAATCTCCCACTTGCACTAGGGCCATCTGTAGCAGTTGTTGTAGTATCTAATACTCAACCATCGCCTAAAAAGTCTCTCTTTGGGAAAAGGCCTTCGTGAGTGGATCCGCCGTGCTTTCCTCTGAGTCTACTCTCCCAACCTCGATCACCCTGGAGATCAACTATCTCCATGATCGGGTGATATTGCCTCAGAATATGTCTAGGTCACTAATGGGACCAGGGTTACAGGGCTAAAACCACACTTCCGTTGTCACACAATGGTAGGAACCTAGTTCATCTTATGAACCAATATACACCCAAACTGCCTCTTTGGTAGTATCTTTAATAGCGGTGTTACCAGCCTTTATCGTCTAGTTTGTCACGGTATCTAGCTTGGAAATCTTCCAACATACCGTCCCTTTACTGAGAGTAAAGACAATGCCTGTGACTGACATTCAGTCGTCTTTATCACTCTGGAACCCTTCCAGTGATTCTCCCCAGGATCGATTGATACCATCTCACTACAACTAGTGAGTATCCTAACATGCAATTAGATCTATCTCATAGATCCAAAGCTTAGGATTTAGTATGTATCACTTTGATCCTATATGGAAAATCATTGTGATAAGCGGAGATTGATCGAGCGCAGCATAGGAAACTCCTTCCCTAACAAGAGTATGTCATCCACGTACTCTACGAGGATCGTCACCATACTCCCTACTACCCTTATGTTTATACAAGGTTCATCTACCATTTTGATGATGTCAACTTCTTTGACTAATCCATCAAAATAGATGTTCCAACTCCGCGATGCCTGTTTTATCGTATAAAGCATCTTGCACACGTTTCCGCTGCTCCCACTGTCTACGAGGCCCTCTGGCTGTGTACTTATAGACGCACTCTTCTAAAACATCGTTTAGAAAAGTAGTCATGGCACCCAACCACCAGATATCGTAGTCATGGTATGTAGCCGTGGCTAGTAGGATCTGGATGGACTCAAGCATAGTCCCTAGAAAAGGTTTCATCATTATCCACACCTGGTTGATGACTAAAACCTTTAACAATTCTAGCTTTGAAAGTCTCAACTTTTCCATCTACACCAAGTAATCTTCTCAAGATATACTTGCTCCTGATGGGGATTTAACCCTTCAGATATAGCAACCAAAGTCCATACTTTTTTGGTGTATATGGATTCCATCTCAGACCGCCAAGCATCCAGCCATTCTTACAGAGTCCCTACTCTTGATGGCCTGCTCGAATCTAGTTGGGTCATCATCTCATGATGCATTCCATGCTCCCACTGTCATCGAGAAACCAAGGTATCTCTCAGGTGGGTGAGGAACCCTACTAGATCGGCGGAGAGGCTGAGGTTCGTTGGAATCTACTGAATCCTTTGGTTCTACCAAATTATCTGCTGTAGTTTGTATAGCTGGAACCTTTCCAGTTCTACATTACAGACCTTGCCTCGAGCCTGTCCGAATTTTGCTTTTAGACATAGGCCGGACAATCCCAAATCTTAACTAACTTAAGATATGGGCTCTTCCCTTTCCATATCACATATGAAGTGGTAGGCAGTGATTTGATTTGAACCTAATTCAATAGGTACGCAGCTTCTCAAGCGCATAACATCCAAAAGGAAATAGGTAACTCAGTAATACTCATCATAGAGCACACGATATCTAATATTGTGTGATTGCTCCACCCCGATACACCGTTATGCTGTGGTGTATTCAGAGGAGTAATGCTGAGAGAGAATCTCATTCTCCTTTAGAATGGACCAGGATTTCCGTGCTCAAGTATTCTCCTCCTTGATCACATCAAAGGCCATAATACTTATACCCGTATTTTGGTTCTCTACTTCTTGCTTATATTCTGTGAATATCTCAAAAGGTTCGGACTCATGTTTCAACAGGAACATACGACTGAATCTTGAGAGATTATCAGAGAATATAATGAAATATAAAGAACCAGTCCTGGCATGGGTAGACAGGAGACCTTACATACATCATCATGTATCAGTCCCAAGAGTTTACTAACTCTTCCTCTGTTTCCATTAAACAGAGCTATGGTCATCTTATCTTTGTGACATGACTGGCAAGTTTCACAAGATGTAAATTCAAACTGATTTAAATATGCATCTAAAATGTAACTTCAGCCAGCCGGGTCGCATTGATATGACCTAGTCTACAATGCATCAAGAATGATTCGTTCATTTCTGAACTTTTCCTTTTGTGTGTGTGTTCTGTATACTAGGAACTGTAGCTTGATTTAGAACGTCAATGCTTTTAGATAACGTGCCTGAACCGATCAACTTTTGATATAGGAAATGTTCAAAACATTATCCATTAATACAAAATTATATCCTTTCTTTACTAATAAAGAGACTGATATGATTTTGTATATCAGGTTCGGTATCTAATAGCATTTGTTCAGAATCAATGTATTCGTAATACAGGGTGACAGTGACCAACAGACTTGGCTGCAACACTTGCCCCGTTTTCTGTCTCATGAAACTTATCACCCTTTCTCAATTTTTCTATCCTTTTGTAGCCCTATGTAACAGATTACATATCTGGGATCCTGATCCGGTATCGAATACCCAGGATTCAGAGGATACTGAGAAACAGTTCTTTATAATGAACACACCCGAAGGAGATGCATCATATGCACTTTCTTCGTTTGGGCGGTGATTGTTAGGATAAGTGCGTCTTCAAGTTCTAGTTTAAATACCGCAATCAAGACGGTTTCGCTTGTAGCTAGCCGGTTGAGTACGGGTCGTCCGCAGGGAGATGGGAGTCTTTTTCAAAGTGTTTTAACGAGTTAAGTCATGTTTTCAGATTTTGTTGTGGTTATCTAAGTGTAAGTTGATATTTAAAGAGAGCTTGTTAGGGTGAGGATTAGGTTAGTTTGAGTCAGGAGTCTCCACATCTTTCGTTGCCCCTCTTAATATCGGTGTTACGGTAATCGGCAACAACGGGGATTAGCACGACTAGAAAGGTACTTGCGAGTATAAGCTAGGCTTTCCAACGCATAGTCCTTCCTTTTGGTGCTTGTCCGTTTGTTCTTGGCTCTTATCCATAACCTCCGGTTAATTCAACCACAACCGGTCTCACTACGGAATCACCGCTATCATGTAGGATAGGGTACCGTAAGAAGCGGATTGTGGTTCAATTAACGGGAGTCGATTTAAGTTGTTGGGCAAGGAAAGAGTGAGAGAGATTTCCTTCTCTCAAACTTCCCTTATCCTACCCTAACAAGTATAAAACTACTCACACTTCATAATACGGAAAAATAAAACAAACAAAAGAAGAAGATAGAAAGAAGGAGACTAGAAGAATACGACTAACTATTTGCGACCTCACCTTGGCGAGGATCAAGCGTAAGTATCATTGTCGTATGAATGATAAAGAAAAAGAGAGAAGAAAGAAACAATCAAGCAAATAACAACAACTACTTAACAATTAAAATTACAACAAATTAGGACAAGTAAAGAAAGAGACAAGCATGATAAAAATTGGTCTTCTTTATTCATCACTCTTCACTCAAAAGCTCACTACAAGTTTAATGGAGAAGAGGTGAGAAGAGGAAGAAGAACAAGACTAAAACTAGGCAAAAATTGACCCTTTCTTCACAAAATTCTGGGCTATTTATAGGCCAAGAAATGAAACCCTAGGGCAACCAACAGAACCCTAACGAAATGACCAAACTGCCTCTGAAATCTCGTGCTCTGAACTGTCTGTACGGCCGCGGATCCGCCGCCTATAGGCCCCTATGGCAGCGGATCCGCGCCCCTACTGTGGGTTTAGGGTGTGGGCTTCTGAGTGTTTTCTTGGTCTCCTGTCCCCTCTTGTCTGGTGTGTATATTTTCTGAAAAATATATCCCATTTCTTCCAGAATTTCTATTGAGCAAAGGTGGACTTTTTGTCAAGATTTTGTCATGATTTCCTCGAGCTCCGCGTAGATTTCTTGGATCTTGTGCTACCATTGAGCCTTGTGCCTGAAAACGACATTGATTTGACATTTTGTCTCCTAAACTGGTATCTGGCAGCATACGGATGAAGGGCGGAGACCGTGTTTTATCTGTGGTTGGCAGGAACCCGGATTTTTTCGTGTTTTCCATGAATTTCACCGTTTTAGAACCGAGAACCTGTATCCTGCAATTGACTAGCAAACACGGCTCAAGAGTATCTACGGATATGCAATGTGATAAAAATTGGGCGGTATGAAAATGCAAAAATCTGATATGAACAAATACCCCCAAACTTATCATTTGCTCATCCCGAGCAAGGTCCATTTATTCACAAAAATTTCCTAACCTCACTTTCGCAGGGAACGCGATTGCACTGAGCATGTGCAACAAGCCGTTAAACCTCTAGGTGTCTCTAGTAGGAGGAGTGTTGTCTCCTGAGGGTTTTCAGCGGATACTACCCACAAAATCCAGTCATGTTGGTTTTGTAAAATAACTAAGCTTCAAACCCTAAAGTTTTGTTTTAGAATATAACAATTCTATAATCCTAAGTCTAGATCATCGAAACTTTATTTTTCACACCTCGCTTCTTATTTAACTACAGATTTTATATGTCTTTACGTGCAGTGCGTATAGTGTCGTTAAGTTCTCGAGAGGTCGAATAAAGTCATCATGTCGCACAATAAAGCCCAGATAATAATTTTAAAAGGATCACATAAGTTTTATAACGAGTTAAGCATTTTTCAAGTTTCGTTTTCCAGTAAGGTTTCAACTTCAGAATTTCTATCTTCCTTAATAGGAAACTAAGTCGTATTTTTCACTCCACCTTTTTCTTGTTTTCATTTCATACACACCTCTGTGAACGTGCAATAGTCTTTATCAAAGAGTAAAACCTTCATATCTCCGTTAAAAATTTTTTCAAAAGCCTGTCTTTTATCAAGATTATTCTCACACAAAGAACCGTTAGGAATTTTAACTCGGAGAGAACACTTGCTTGACTTTGTTTTAAACTGGACTTTCTAGGCTTCTTAGCGAGCTTTGGGCCAATGCACCCAAACCAGTTGGTTTTAGGGCATTAGGTGTAGAAACACCCCAGCGGACTTAATTACTCAAGTTACCTAGGTCCAAAAACAAAAGACAGTTTGTCGTGAAAATCAGATGATTTAATACGAACGGAGATATAACCGGCAGTTCAATTATTTTTTGGATAAAAGACGTGTTTAGTGGGTTTGGTGTGTAATCATTCCAATCAAGTTTCCGATGGTTTATTTTTCAGACTTAGCTCCAATTACGGCATCAATAATATTCCTTCATATTCGCTTTACTTCATAAACTATTCTTGACATTACTTATTTCAGAACAAACCTATTTGATCCTCAGAAAATCATTTATCTGTTTAAAAGTTTAAACATGAATGACTTGTCATCTAATTCTCAAAATCTTATGACACGTGTAGTGTGATGTAAAGACGTATATCAGCTATAGTTAACTTCAAAGGAGAGTTATCTTTCAGGTTTTCAAAATCCAAACATAAGATCTAGTCATTCCTATTTTTTTTAAACAAAAACCGTCGAATGTTGAATCAGAGTTCTTCCACAAGCTAACTTGACAAAAAAGTTTTTTTTTTATTTTTAGAAAATTTTCAAATTTTTATGGATTTTATGGATTTAAATATGCAGATGCAAAAATATACATATGAATGCGAAGGTAAGAAATGCGTACCGAGCGTACCCCCAAACTTAAACTGCACAGTGTCCTCACTGTCGTTGCATGAAGAGAGTAGTTGGAAGGTTCAAAATTGTTTTTTTTTTTGTTTTTTAAAGAAAAAGAAAAAGAATATACACAAATATAAACAAAATGGTTTGTACATACCCCCAAACTTATTTGGAACAGTGTCCACTGTTCTTGGCTGGATAACCGAAGTTTGGAGGTGGGCAGAGGAAGATCATTCAGGGTAAACCGGCTCCTGTAAGAACAGGCGCTCCTCTGTTGGTTCGGCGCTAAGGTACGGTTTGCATCGGTGTCCGTTCACTTTGAAAGTTGAACCGTCCTTTGGATTTTCTAAATCCACAGCGCCCTGCGGATACACATTCCGCACAAAATACGGCCCTTTCCAGCGAGATCTGAGCTTTCCTGGATGGAAGTGAAGTCGGGTGTCGTAAAGCAGTACCTGCTGACCAGGTACGAAGGTTTTGCACACAAGGTGTTTATCATGAAACACCTTCGTTCGATTCTTAACGACAACCGCGTTATCGTAAGCCTCATCCCTAAGCTCGCTCAGTTCTTTCAACTGCAGCTTCCGATGGCTGCCCGCATCCTCAAGAGACAGATTCAACTCCTTTATTGCCCAAAATGCGTGATGCTCGATTTCGACAGGAAGGTGGCAGGCTTTTCCGTACACAAGCCGATAGGGAGACATGCCAAGGTCAGTCTTATAAGGGGTTCTAAATGCCCAAAGGGCATCAGTGAGTTTCAGAGACCAATCCTTACGGTTCTTGGAAACCGTCTTCTCCAGTATCTGCTTGATTTGCCGATTTGAAACTTCGGCCTGCCCGCAGGTTTGGGGGTGGTAGGGCGTAGAAAGCTTATGATTAATGGAGTATTTCCGCATTAAGGCTTCGAAAGTTTTATTGCAGAAATGACTTCCATTGTCGCTAATGATCGCTCGGGGGTGCCCAAACCGGGAGAAAATGTTTTCTTTAAGGAACCTAACGACAACCTTGTTGTCGTTAGTCTGGCTGGGCACAGCCTCGACCCATTTAGAGACGTAATCAACAGCTAGAAGAATGTACAAGTTTCCAAAAGAGCTGGGAAACGGCCCCATGAAGTCTATCCCCCAAACATCGAAAATCTCCACAACCAAGATCGGTTGGAGCGGCATCTCGTTTCGCCGGGATATCCGGCCCATGTGTTGGCACCGGGAGCAAGTCTTGCAATAATCGTGAGCGTCTTTGAAAAGTTGTGGCCAGTAGAAACCACATTGCAAGATCTTCTCAGCTGTCTTCCTGGGCCCAAAATGCCCGCCACATGCTTGATCGTGGCAAAATGACAGCACACTCTTGAATTCCTCATCAGGGACACACCGACGAATAATCTGGTCGGGACAGTACTTGAACAAGTAGGGTTCGTCCCAGTAAAAGTGTTTTACTTGGGATAAGAAGCGAAGTCTGTCCTGACTCAACCATTCGGTCGGTAGTAATCCCGTGGCCAAATAGTTCACAATATCTGCGAACCAGGGTTCGCAAGATACTGTCAAGAGTTGTTCATCCGGGAAAACGTCGTTAATTGGAATTGGAAGCGAAGGCGAACAAGGAAGTCGTGAGAGATGGTCGGCAACTACGTTTTTACATCCTCGTTTGTCTTTAATGACAAGGTCAAACTCTTAGAGCAAGAGGATCCAATGTATTAACCGAGATTTTGCATCTTTCTTCGCAAAAAGATGGCGCAGAGCTGAATGGTCCGTATAGACAGTGACTGGAGAGCCGATGAGGTAGGGCCTGAACTTTTCTAAAGCAAATACAACAGCTAAGAATTCCTTCTCAGTTGTTGTATAGTTGAGTTGGGCGTCGTTCAGGGTTCGGCTAGCGTAATAGATTACGTGCGGCAACTTGTTGATGTGTTGTCCAAGGACAGCACCGATGGCAAAGTCGGATGCATCGCACATAATCTCGAATGGGTGCGTCCAGTCAGGTGAAGAAAGAACGGGAGCAGAAGTGAGGGAGCGTTTCAATGATTCGAATGCAGTGACACAGCTAGAGTCGAAGTCGAATGGTGTGTCCTTGGCCAGCAAAAGAGTCAAGGGCCTAGCAATCTTGCTAAAGTCCTTGATAAACCGTCTATAGAAACCGGCATGGCCAAGAAAGGCTCGGATATCTCTGACGCATCGGGGAGGAGGCAGATTGGAAATGACCTCAATCTTTGCTTTGTCAACCTCTATGCCATTTTGCGAGATGATATGTTCTAAGACAATACCTTCGCGCACCATGAAGTGGCATTTCTCCCAGTTCAAAGTGAGATTCTTGTCCTTACATCGGGTAAGGACAGCGTCAAGATGCAGCAAACACTCGTCAAAGGAGTCGCCGAAGATGGAGAAGTCATCCTTGAAAATCTCTAGAAATTTTTCCACCATGTCAGAGAAAATTCCCATCATACACCGCTGGAAGGTAGCGGGCGCATTGCATAACCCAAAGGGCATGCGTCGATATGCAAACGTGCCGAAAGGACAAGTGAAAGTGGTCTTGTCCTGGTCTTTTTCGGCGATGGGAATTTGATTATAGCCAGAGTAGCCATCAAGAAAATAGTAGTACTCGTGTCCGGCCAATCGTTCGAGCATCTGGTCAATGAAGGGTAGCGGAAAGTGGTCTTTCCGCGTTGCGGCGTTGAGTTTTCTGTAATCAATGCAAACTCGCCACCCAGTTTGGGTGCGAGTAGGGATTAACTCATTCGCCTCGTTGGTGATGACCGTGATGCCCGACTTCTTGGGGACAACGTGAATGGGGCTAACCCACTGGCTATCAGAGATAGGGTAAATGATACCACTATCTAGAAATTTGACGATCTCCTTCTTCACAGCCTCCTTCATGACTGGATTAAGACGTCTTTGTGGATCCCGGGCTGGTTTGGCATCATCCATCAGATGAATGTGATGCTCAACGATGAGGGGACTAATCCCCTTGATGTCCGCCATGGACCAGCCAAAAGCTTGCCTGTTGCCATGCAAGACCGCGAGAAGGGCTTTCTCTTGCTCGGGAGCTAGAGAAGCCGAGATGATGACAGGGAGGGTCTCGTTCTTACCTAAGTAAGCATACTTAAGGTGAGACGGCAACGGCTTGAGTTCGAGCGTTGGAGGTGAAATGATGGAAGGCAAGACTGGTGCAAAGGTCTCGAACTCAAAGGACTCCAGCAAAGGTTCAAAACGAGTGTAGGCAACCGAGTCGGATGGTTCAGGTAACTCATCCGAAAAGTCGAAAGATTCAAACTCGGGTTGTGCGCGGCTAAGATTGTTCGTGAACGTGAAACACTTGTATTCGTTGTCGGGCGCAGAAACAGCAGCAGGATCGAAGAGAAACGCACTAGTGGCGTCAAGATTATCGTGTTCAAACCGAATCTCCTCGAATTCACACTCTTCGGGGGTGATCTCCTGGATCGAGCAGACGTCCAGTATATGAGCATTAGGTTCGGCGGGCTGATTCCCCAACCTAAAAATGTTGAGTTCAATCGTCATATTTCCAAAAGAGAGGTTCATCGAACCATTGCGACAATTGATCACAGCATTTGAGGTTGCGAGAAATGGGCGACCGAGTATCACCGGAATTTGATTCCGGGAGTTAGCTACAGGCTGTGTATCTAATACAATGAAGTCAACGGGGAATATGAAGTCCCTGACTTTTATCAACACATCCTCTAGCTCACCCCTAGGGTGGGTGATCGATCGGTCGGCCATTTGGAGAGTGCAGTGTGTGGGTTTCAACTCTCCGACGCCTAATTGCTCGTATACTGAATACAGAAACAAGTTAACACTGGCACCAAGATCTAATAGTGCGCGGTTGATGTTCTTATCCCCAATAGTAATTGAAATCGTAGGACAGCCAGGGTCCTTCCGTTTTTGTGGTAAAGATTGGGTAAGGGCATCACTCACAGCACTAGCCAAGAAAACTTTCTTGGGTACCTGACACTTCCTCTTTTTTGTGCACAAGTCTTTTAAGATTTTCGCGTAAGACGGGACTTGTTGGACAGCATCTAAAAGAGAAATGTTAATGTTAACTTGCTTGAATAACTCCAGAATCTTCTCCATTTGAGGATTTTGTTTATTAGACCTCAACCGGTTTGGAAATGGAACATTTTGAAAATTGGTTGAGTCTAATGCTGGAGGAGGAGATTTTGGAGTTGGAACGGATCCCAGAATAGGTGTTTTTGTGGAGTGAGAAGTGGGTCCGTTCAGAGCAGAAGAAGAGGAAGGAGAGCCTGTGGAAGAACGGAGAATAGGCTCTGAAGACGAAGAAGAAGAAGAAGAAGAAGCGGCGGCCGGGGTGTCATCGTTGATTCGTGTGCCGGTGTTGTTTTGCAGCATCCTTCCCGATCTCAGTGTGGTCACGGCACTCACATTATGGTTTAGTTGTTCAAGAGCAACATGTGCATTATGTGGGTGACCGGGATTTGGAAGTGGCTGAGACGGGAGCTTCCCCTTCTCTCGCTCGCTCAAGGCCGCGTTCAGCTGTGCAATCTGGGCCTCGATGGTCTTGATGCTTTGCCCGTGTGCGGCAGTGTGTTGCACTAAAGATTGAATCGAAGACTGGATGTTGGAGGTGGATTAAGTCGATTGTTTAACAAATGCCTCCAGACTTCACTCGAGCGAGGAAACCTTATCGTTGTTCGACGGAACAAAGTTGTTTGGTGGAAAAGAGTTGTTTAGTGCAAAGTTGTTCGTCTGGTTTTGGAAAGGCTGGGGTTGGAAGGGCTGCTGATATTGATGTTGAGTTTGTTGTGGCGCTTGTTGTTGTGGTGGAGGGGCCCTTTGGAAATTGTTGCCCTGGAATTGATTCTGATTCTGATTCCAGGCGAAATTGGGGTGGTTCCTCCAACCGGGATTGTAGGTGGAAGAGTATGGATCATTCCTCGGTCTTTGCTGGAAGGCAGCATTAACCTGATCCTGTCCTTGCGAGGGTGGATTGTAAGGATACTCTTCGTTCAAGTGAGAAGGATCGGAACAACAAGCGCAGATAGTACGAAGTGGGAGAACAGGGGCAGGAGCAGGAGCAGAAAATTTGCTCTCTATCGCTTCAAGCTTTCGTGTTATCGCAGCCATTTCAGCTTTCATCGCAATAGAGACGTCAAGTTGGTGGATTCCTACCCTAGACTGACCGGTAGAAGTGGAGGTAGAAGAAGAAGAAGTCGGTCTGGTGCTCTCCCACTGTAGCGTTTGCTCCGCAAGATCGTCAAAGAACTGCCACGCTTCCTCGTCTAATTTCGATAGGAAGTGGCCCTGACAGATGGTTTCCAGCAACTGCTTCGTTGCTGGGTTCAGTCCCTCGTATAAGGTTTGGTAGAGCTGCCATTTCTCTATACCGTGGTGAGGACACTGAACAAGAAGGTCTTTGTACCGGTCAAAGCACTTCCAGAAAGGTTCAGAAGGAAGCTGGGAGAATTGATTGATTTCATTTCGAATCCTTGCGGTTTTATGATTCGGATAAAATTTTTTCAGAAACGCTTTAACAAACTCGTCCCAGCGGGTGATTGAGTGGGAAGCGGTGCTATACAGCCATTTTTCAGCGAGATCGCATAAAGTGAACGGAATGACCCGTAGACGTATAGCATCGTCCGACAGTTGGGTGGTTTTCATCATGGCACAGACATTTTGAAATTTATAGATGAAGATATAGGCATCTTCAGATTCAAGCCCATGAAAATGTGGAAGCATGTTGATGAAATGGGGCTTAATTTCAAAGTTGTTCCCATTGGCCGGAGGAAGCGAAAGGCAGGTGGGAAGTGCAGAACGGGCGGGGTAGAAACGATCCTGGAGAGCAATTCACTGCGGCGCTACAACAGGTGGAGGTGGTGGGAGATTGGTCTCCGTAGGAGGTGGAGCCAATCCAGCGGTGGTCAAAGAGATGTTCGGATTGAATCCCGACATCGCGGAAGAAGAGGTTGGTGAAGGTGAAGGTGAAGGTGAAGATGTATGAACAGAATTCCGGTCAACGTCGGAGTTGGCCGGCAAAGGAAGGGGTGAAAGAGGAGTGGGCGGAGTATCGACTTCGGAGTCGATCGCGTAGTCGGTCCCGACTAACGTAACGCGGACTAGACGGGCGCTAGTGTCCCGAGTCCAAGCGGACATACACTAAACGAGTTTAGTATAGTCAAAGCGGAGAAGGTGAGGGTAAGAAAACGTCAATGGAGAAAGGCGATGGGTGGTGGGTGAAAATGGATTTGGCGACAAAAGGGCAAGTTTTTATAAAAGTTTTTGATTTTTTTTTCTTTTTTTGTTTTTTTTTGTTTTTAGAAAGAGATTTACAGAAATATGTACGGAAATACTGCTTAAGCAATCACAAACAAGATATGCACAATCACACCTAGATCTAGGGTAACCTAGGTCTACTAGACCTGCTCCTGAACTTGATTTTCGAAGTTTAAACAGTGTCGAGAAACAGGCTTAAAAATACACCGATCACGGGGCCAGGTAAGTGCAGAGATAAGGGGAGGTTGTCCAACGCTTTCGCGAAGTTCCTTAATTAAATAACCCTTTCTCTTTCGGCGGTTGCGCCTTTAACACTTTCCTAGACACCCCGTAATCAATATACGGTTAAGCGAGGTTCTAAACACGGTTTATCTTCTCCTAATGAGCGCGAAGTCCTTAGGGCTGAAGTCTAGTATTTTTTAATTTACAATGGACAATGCATATGCTTTAGTGATTTTTGGGGTCCTGGGAAGGGTGATGAAATCCCCACCCAATCTGGATTGGTTTCAAGCTCCTTAAGTCCGTATTAAAGAAATGCAAAGCAATAACAAATCAACTGCAAACAATTTTTATTTGCGGCGCAAAGAATCCTGCACAAGAACAGTTTATTGGAAGGGGGAGAAGAATTTGCGCAAAGAAGGCTGCAGAAACACAGTTCAGTGGAGTTCAGTGGAGTGGAGAGAGGCAGAGGGACTTACAGAGAGAAAAATTGCACCCTGAAGGCACTGAATGGCCGCGGTTCCATGGCCAAACACCTACTTAGGCCGCGGATCCGCGGCTAAGTTGAGGAGTTAGGGCTTTGAAAAAATTTGGGTGTCCTCTTCTTGGTGTCCTCTGCTTGTCTGGATGTGGGTAATTCTGATTTGCTCACTGTAACAGTTCCAGATTTGTATAGTAGACCGGATGCTTCGTTTTTGTCCGTCGCGGTGTAGCCGCGAAAATGTGGGTCTATCTCCCCACGTCTTTGGCACTGTACTCGAACTACGTATTTCCAACGTCTTCGGCGTCGATCTTGAACTTCGTATTTCCTGCACACTTGCACAAAAACTAATCAAGAATAACAAGATGGTTTCTTTTACAAAGTATATATTTTTTTTCGTTTTTTTTTTATACTTACAAATTAACCCGAAATTAACAAAGAAACAAACTATCGTCTCCCCGGCAACGGCGCCATTTGATTGTTAGGATAAGTGCGTGTTCAAGTTCTAGTTTAAATACCGCAATCAAGACGGTTTCGCTTGTAGCTAGCCGGTTGAGTACGGGTCGTCCGCAGGGAGATGGGAGTCTTTTTCAAAGTGTTTTAACGAGTTAAGTCCTGTTTTCAGATTTTGTTGTGGTTATCTAAGTGTAAGTTGATATTTAAAGAGATCTTGTTAGGGTGAGGATTAGGTTAGTTTGAGTCAGGAGTCTCCACATCTTTCGTTGCCCCTCTTAATATCGGTGTTACGGTAATCGGCAACAACGGGGATTAGAACGACTAGGAAGGTACTTGCGAGTATAAGCTAGGCATTCCAACGCATAGTCCTTCCTTTTGGTGCTTGTCCGTCCGTTCTTGGCTCTTATCCATAACCTCCGGTTAATTCAACCACAACCGGTCTCACTACGGAATCACCGCTATCATGTAGGATAGGGTGCCGTAAGGAGCGGATTGTGGTTCAATTAACGGGAGTCGATTTAAGTTGTTGGGCAAGGAAAGAGTGAGAGAGATTTCCTTCTCTCAAACTTCCCTTATCCTACCCTAACAAGTATAAAACTACTCACACTTCATAATACGGAAAAATAAAACAAACAAAAGAGGAATATAGAAAGAAGGAGACTAGAAGAATACGACTAACTATTTGCGACCTCACCTTGGCGAGGATCAAGCGTAAGTATCATTGTCGTATGAATGATAAAGAAAAAGAGAGAAGAAAGAAACAATCAAGCAAATAACAACAACTACTTAACAATTAAAATTACAACAAATTAGGACAAGTAAAGAAAGAGACAAGCATGATAAAAATTGGTCTTCTTTATTCATCACTCTTCACTCAAAAGCTCACTACAAGTTTAATGCAGAAGAGGTGAGAAGAGGAAGAAGAACAAGACTAAAACTAGGCAAAAAATGAGAATACAAAAATTGACCCTTTCTTCACAAAATTCTGGGCTATTTATAGGCCAAGAAATGAAACCCTAGGGCAACCAACAGAACCCTGACGAAATGACCAAACTGCACCTGAAATCTCGTGCTCTGAACTGTCTGTACGGCCACGGATCCGCCGCCTATAGGCCCCTATGGCAGCGGATCCGCGCCCCTACTGTGGGTTTAGGGTGTGGGCTTCTGAGTGTTTTCCTGGTCTCCTGTCCCCTCTTGTCTGGTGTGTATATTTTCTGAAAAATCTATCCCATTTCTTCCAGAATTTCTATTGAGCAAAGGTGGACTTTTTGTCAAGATTTTGTCATGATTGCCTCGAGCTCCGCGTAGATTTCTTGGATCTTGTGCTACCATTGAGCCTTGTGCCTGAAAACGACATTGATTTGACATTTTGTCTTCCTAAACTGGTATCTAGCAGCATACGGATGAAGGGCGGAGACCGTGTTTTATCTGTGGTTGGCAGGAACCCGGATTTTTTCGTGTTTTCCATGAATTTCACCGTTTTAGAACCGAGAACCTGTATCCTGCAATTGACTAGCAAACACGGCTCAAGAGTATCTACGGATATGCAATGTGATAAAAATTGGGCGGTATGAAAATGCAAAAATCTGATATGAACAGGCGGCATAGGAATTCTGGTATTCCCCAATTTCCTGCTCTGTCTTATAACAATTATATGTTGGAGCGGGACCAACGTTCCCCAGCTCAGTATAACAAGCGGGTTCGGTCAATATATCCATTTTATTATCTTGATTAAGGCGTGATATGGTCGCTACCAGGAGAGAGAGAGAAGAAAACACTCTGCGTGCGCTCTTGCAAGATCAAACTGGTTATATATTTTATCTAATCAGGATAGCTCCCGCTGCTTTTTATCAAATCTTCCTTCAAACCCTAAAAGGAAAGACTAGCCGGGATTAATTACACTCTACAAGTTCGCCAATCTTTCAGCCAGGCCAGTGTCGTTACTTTGTGTAGGGTTGCTAAGCACGCGCACAAGGGTCTACGAGGCATCAACCATGCCCGATTAAAAATTTAGCCGTGCCGAACAACCCGAATACGGAACTTTAGACTAGAGATTAGGCGAAAACAAGCACGTTAACAACTTTAACACTAAGTGAGAGGGATTACAACCTTTGTAGATCCGGTCCTTCGCTTCATATGCTCCGTGTTGTGGTCCCTTCGTTGCGATCATTGGGATCCGGACTCTCGAGAGGTTCCACGAAGAGAAAGACGCAACATTTGCTTCCGATCTTCGATACTAAGAAGATCTACCTTGAAGTTTCTTTAACACAAGCTAACACTCATGAAATTATGTGAACACCCTCATCTAAATGGCAAGGGAAAATGAGGATGATGAAGTAGGATTTTTGCTCTCTTTATTTATCTTTTTCTCATATTTATACATCACAAAAATCAAAGCAAGAAACCATTTCAAGCAAAGAAGAAGAAGGAAGAAGATGAACAATATTAGAATCCTTTTGTGATGAACAGAAAATGAAATGATATGAAGAATAATGCAACCATGGTTGACTTAACCATTGTAGAGAATTGACTAGGGTTAGGGTTTGGGTTGGGTTAAAGCATGAGTCACTTACAAATATCTTTATCATGACAAAAAGAAAAGCTTCTAGAAACATCTAGAAAGCTTAACCCTAATCCAAACCCTAATCATGTTTAAACTCCACTAAACAAGTTGCATTAGTTATCATATCATGTTACAATATTATATATCACATATATAATATTTATCGTAACAAAATAAAATAATACATTTAACATATATCGCATATATATCAATGTATTACCCGAGTGAGAAAAAGAATCTTTTAGTGAGAAAATATTAGTTAATGTAATTTAATATATCATATATATTATTATACATTAAATTATCGAATCAACACTTGATCCGACAATCCGGCTATACGCATATAACCGACTAATATTTATCCCTACCGATTCATCGAATCAACACTTGATCCGATGACCCGGCTGATATCAAATATCGCGAGAATAGAATACGGTATCTCATATCGCATTATCCTCGGTCCCGCACATATCACATATGTGCCCCTACTCCGTTTTGCCTGAGCCAAGAAACCTCTGTGTAGGACTCTAAAGAATCGTCAATACGCCGGCAGTAGGCGATGATCATATCAAACACCCACAAGCCGCAAGCGGTCAGCTAAACGTAACAGCTACCCAGGTGCTGAGCGCTCAGAAGATCAACAAGCAAGCCTGTACATTCTCCTGTGAATCCAAACAGTAACACTCCTGTACAGCCCGGTCTCGTCGTCTAATATGTCGCATATCTCGCCTAGAGGTGGTAAACGTCAGACCCTAGTAGCTTGATAAGTCGTGTCGATATGAGGTCTATAACAGTTCGAGAAACTACTGATAACACTTACCAGTAAATCTCAGCAACCCTGGCCAGGGATTTCCGGTTATAGCCAATCGAACACAGCACAACATCAACTCCCTATACCGGGAGAGACGAATCCCCTCCTATCGCTCATTGCCTCCATATGATTCGGGACTGTACCCAAAAGCCACCTTTTTGCACGCCCTCTTGGACGTGGTATGATGGAAATCAAAGCACAGTGGGAATCACACAAGACTCTATGACGATCTCGGGTCAACAGACTACTCTGTACCAGTGTCACCGGAGAACTGCCATCTGACGTATGGTATAATACCATCTGGGAGTTCTCGGCGAGTCTGTCCAGTGTACCCAGTCTCCACTGAGCACCCGTACACCATCCTTGATGTCAAACACCGATAGATATGGGATCATCCATCGCCCATCATATGGGTCAAGATGCGTATACGCTAGTCTACTCTGGTGCATCGATGCTCTGTCTCGATACACCCTCAACTAGGAACAGTTATAGGATGTACTCGTCGACTACCGTGGCCCCACTAGTATGATCTCATCATAGTCCCAGTAGTCGAGTACATATCCTAAGGGCTTTATCAACATGTAATATAGAGACAATCAGAGTACATGTTAAGATAAAGTACAACCAGATAGCATACTATCATGTCGAGCAAGAAAGTCCTCCCTATATATGTCCTAGCAGCCACTACAATATACATCGTATGCACAGTAATGGCCTCTAGGGCATACATATAACTAACAATCTTCCACTTGCACTAGGGCCATCTGTTATGGTATCGCATACCCAACAATTAGCTACGGTTGAAGTATCTCATACTCAACCGTCCCATAAAAGTCTCTGCTGGGGAAAAGGCCTTCGTGAGTGGATCCGCGCTGTTGTCCTCTGTGTCTACTCTCCTAACCTCGATCTCCCTGGAGATCAACCATCTCCATGATCAGGTGATACTGCCTAAGAATTATATCTGGATTTCTGATGGGACGGTAGTTCCTTGGCAGAAGCCATAACTCCATTGTCACACAATGGTAGGAATGAAGTTCATCTTATGAACTTATATATATCCAAACTGCCTCTTTGGTAGCATCCTTGGTAACGATGTATCTTGCCTTTAATCGTCTAGTATGTCACGGTATCTAGCTTGGAACTCTTCCAACATACCGTCCCTCCACTAAGGGTGAAGACAATGCCTTCGACTGACATTCAGTCGTCCTTATCACCCTGGAAATCTTTCCGGTGATTCTCCCCAGGATCGATTGATACCATCTCACTACAACTAGTGAGTGTCCTAACATCCAATTAGATCTATCTCATAGATCCAAAACCCAGGATTTAGGAGGTATCACTTTGATCCTATATGGAGAATCCTTGTGATAAGCGGAGATTGACCGAGCGTAGCATAGGAAACTCCTTCCCTATCAAGAGTATGTCATCCACGTACTCTACGAGGATCACCACCATACTCTCTACTATCTTTTCGTATATACAAGGTTCATCTATCATTTTGATGAAGTCAAACTCTTTGACTACCACATCAAAACAGATGTTCCAACTCCGCGATGCCTGTTTTATCATATAAAACATCTTGCACACGTTTCCGCTGCTCCCACTGTCTAAGAAGCCCTCTGGCTGTGTACTTATAGACGCTCTTTTCTAAAACATCATTTAGAAAAGTAGTCATGACACCCAACCACCAGATATCGTATTCATGGTATGTAGCCGTGGGAAGTAGGATCTGGATGGACTTAAGCATAGCTTTGAAAGTCTCAACTTTTCCATGTACACCAAGTAATCTTCTCAAGATATACTCGCTCCTGATGGGGATTTAACCCTTTAGATAAAGCAACCAAAGTCCATACTTTGTTGGTGTATAAGGATTCCATCTCAGATGGATAAGCATCCAGCCATTCTTATAGAGTCCTACTCCTGATGGCCAGCTCGAAACTAGTTAGGTCATCATCTCATGATGCAATCCTCGCTCCCACTGTCATAGAGAAACCGAAGTATCTCTCAGGTGGGTGAGGAACCCTACTAGATCGGCGGAGAGGCTGAGATTCGTTGGAAACTATTGAATCCTTTGGTTCTACCAAATCATCAGTTGCAGTTTGTATAGCTGGAACCCTTCCAGTTCTACATAACAGAACTTGCCTCGAGCTTGTCCGGATTGTGCTTTTAGTCATAGGCCGGACAACCCAAATCTTAACCAACTTAAGATATGGGCTCTTCCCTTTCCATATCACATATGAAGTGGTAGGCAACTAATTTGATTTGAACCCTTTTCAATAGGTATGCAGCTTCTTAAGTGCATAACTCCCAAAAGAAAATATGAAACTCAGCAGTACTCATCATAGAGAACACCATATCATATAGGGTGTGATTGCTCCGCCCCGAAACACCGACGTGCTGTGGTGTATACGAAGGAGTAATGCTGAGAGAGAATCTCATTCTCCTTTAGAATAGTCCAGGAATTCTGTGCTCAAGTATTCTCCTCCTTGATCTCATCAAAGGACATAATACTTATACCTGTATTTTGGTTCTCTACTTCTAATTTATATTCTGTGAATATCTCAAAAGGTTCAGACCTGTGTTTCAACAGAAACATATGTTTGAATCTTGAGAGATTATCAGAGAATGTAATGAAGTAGAAAGAACCGGTCTTGGCATGTGTAGACAGGGGACCTTCATACATCAGCATGTATCAATCCCAAGAGTTCACTAACTCTTTCTCTGTTTCCAATAAACAGAGCTGTGGTCATCTTATCTTTGTGACATGACCGGCAAGTTTCATAAGATGTAAATTCAAACTAATTTAAATATGCATCTATATATAACTTCAGCCAGTCTGGTCGCATTGATACGACCTAGTCTACAATACCTCAAGAAAGATTCGTTCATATCTGAGCTCTTCCTCTTGTGTGTGTTCCGTATACCAAGAACTGTAGTTTGATTTAGAATGTCAATGCTTTTAGATAAGGTGCCTGAACCGATCAACTCTTGATATAGGAAATGTTCAAAAACATTATCCAACAATACAAAATTATATCACTTCTTTACTAATAAAGAGACTGATATGATTTTGTATATCAGGTTCGGTATCTAATAACATTCGTTCAGAATCAATGTATTCAGGTAATACAGGGTGATAGTGACCAACAGACTTGGCCGCAACACTTGAACCGTTTTCTGTCTCATGAAACTTATCACCCGTTCTCAGTTCTCTACCTATCTGTAGCCCATGTAACAGATTACATATACGGGATCCTGATCCGGTATCACATACCCAGGACGTAAAGGATACTGAGAAACAGTTCTGTGTAATGAACACACCCGAAGATGATGCATCAACATGCACTTTCTTCGTTTGGGCGGCACGGGAATTCTGGTAATCCCCAATTTCCTGCTCTGTCTTATAACAATTATAAGTTGGAGCGGGACCAACGTTTCCCAGCTCAGTATAACAAGCGGGTTCGGTCAACATATCCGTTTTATTATCTTGATTAAGGCGTGATATGGTCGCTACCTGGAGAGAGAGAGAAGAAAACACTCAGCGTATGCTCTTGGAAGATTAGATTGGTTATCTAATATATCTAATCAGGATGTCTCCCACTGTTTTAATCAAATCTTCCTTCAAACCCTAAAAGGAAATACTAGCCGGGATTAATTACACGCTACAAGTTCGCCAATCTTTCAGCCAGGCCAGTGTCGGTACTTTGAGGGAGGTCCCCCGTGCTTTCGCACGAACCTAATTAAAGTAAACCTCGTTTTCCCAGAGGCGTAACCCCGTTAACACCTTTCTAGACACCTACTTGATCGGCTAATTGTAATGTGTAAAACTCTCCCAGGAGTAACTCTTACTCGCAGCGGGTATCGGGATCCAACTATCTTATAGAAGGTATGCAATCTCATTGCAAATTTCAACACTTGAAATTCCCAATAATATTTTGCCCCAAGCGATCTATGACCTTGACAAGGTCAACAAACCATAGACCGCAAGTCAAGTTCAACCCGTCATTTCCTGATTGAATTAAACCCACCCGCACGACCCTTGACAAGGTCAACAAAGCCGCACGACTACCCTAATCCAATCGTATCATATGCTTATGCAGATAAGCATAAATAGCTACCGCACACTACGCCTTGACAAGGTCAACAAACGCAGCACGAATACTATGAAGTACTTATCTGAAATGACGGAGGGCTGCGACGGGTTTTTCAGAAAACCCTTTGCGTAATGAACTTGATATCGTCGTAGAATCGAGTGATTTTAAATGGAGTGTTTTTGAGGCTTTTCTAGTTTTGCTAAAGGGGTCACTCCCGGTGAAGGGATCGTCGGCCCTTTCCTCATCGAATAAGGTGCAGGATATATCATATATACCACTATGCAAAGCAAGAACTATAGAAGCAATCAAAAGACAAACCGAGTTTGTAGCATCTGCCAGTTATTGCTAAAGGAGTCACTCCCGGTGAAGGGATCTCGGTCCTTTCCTTATCGAATAAGGTGCTGGATGTTCTATAAGGAACACCGCTATGCAAAGCAAGAACTAGAGCTACCAGTTTTTATAAACAAGTTTCTACAACATCTTAGGTTTATTTTATTTCATTAATCTCATTAATGAAGTCCCATTTTAATTATGCTTCACAAGCATCTCTTTTGAAACGAAATCTGCAATATAACATATATCTCATATATATAAAATATAAACATTCGTCTCAGGCAGTAATATGATCTCATCACAGAACATTACAGCAGAAGAACATATATGAAATATTGGATATACTAGGACGTCCGTGTTTTCAATACGAGCCTGTATAAAACACGGATTCCACGGTCGCGATGAATAGCCAAACCCACATCCCTAGACCCCTACGAGAGCGGCAAGTAACACTGCCAATTCTAGGGTTAGGAGACCCGGTCACGACTCATCGAGATGGTCTCCCACTGGACCCTAGAATCTGGTTACTTGTGCTTCCCGCCTTGGGTCTATCTTAATGCGGAAAAGTAAATAATATACAACGGTGACAGCTTGCGCTACCTGGAAGTGCCCCAATAAAAGAATATTACATACAAAAGAATTTTACATGAATGAAAAAGAAAAACTCTCATCTCACATAAAACCCCCGGCTATTCAAACGCGACGATCCAATACAACATATCACAGCAACACATAATATCTCATATCATCAACGTAAGCAAGTATGCGTATCCCGATTGTCGTTGATGTATAGCAACGAAGCCGGCGATACACCACATACTACGCTTACGGTCACAGAAAAGAAAGTGTAAAACTACAACAGTTGGAATCCGCAACCTCTTTAGACATCGCATGCCTAACCAAATGAATTCCTTAGACATCGTATGCCTAACAATTATAAACCCCGCATTTTAGTCTCATTATCGAAAACTCTTTTCAATATCAAGTCGGGCAATTCAACAAGATTCCCGACGTCCTGATCGAATGCTCGTCGCAAACTTTAGTAGACGGCCGCACCCCCAGATGCCGTCGACGAAGTGCACCAAGGCGGAACACCGCTGCCGCGAGCACCCGAACGGATGCTTTCGGCGATGGGGTTCTCCTACAGTCACTTGGTCGGGGCTAAGAGGTGTAGCTGTCTATTAAGTTTACTCGGCGAGTATCCGCGTACGCTACGTGATTGCGACGGACTTTGATCACATCAAAATTCCGTGGCAACCGATCATCTGAGACTAAACTGCTATGTTTATAATATTCAAATCAGTTATCTCATAACTGCCTGTGGATTCCAAATATTGTATCACATTCCAGATAAATAGAAAAAGTTCAACTTTCCGATCGAATCATCAAGCACCCAAGATTTCCCCAATATATCTCAACACTTGAAATCAGTTTAAAAACATTGATCACATGCCACAGTACCAATGGTCCAGCCGTAGAAGGGTCAAGCCAACGCCTCACATGTGGCACGCCGTACTGCCCCAAACCCTAAGGTTCAAAGGGCAGTTCAAGATGGTTACATAATCGAGTTAAGGTTTGTTGTCTTCTAGAGGGTCCACCGAGTTACTTGCACGACTTAGAACATCTTAAACACGAGAAAAAATCCTACTTTTGAAAAATTTTCCGACAGGGGAAAAAGTGAGTTATTGATATCCGTTCGAACTTTTTAACAGTTTCTAAAAATTATCCGGAAAACCATATAGACAAAATCTGATAATCCGATCGAATCATCGAATCCCTAAACAACCCCAGAAAATTCAGCTTTTTAATAAAAATTATAAATTCCCAGAAAATCCAGCATAATAAAATAAGAGTTATTGTGCAAACAGGAGATGCTGACGTCATTATTTCGCCGCGGAACCGCCGCATAAGGCATGCTTCTGCCGCGGTTCCACCGTTATTTATACTGTTCATCAAAAACTTTTTGCACCGTAATTCTTATAATTCCCTGCTGAATTTTTTAAGCATTTTTAATGTGGAAAAATCCCAGTTTTTAGAAAAAGTCCAGAGAGCGGGTTTCATCGGGGTTTCGGGTTTCGATCGGACTTTAAATTTCGTCTAGACTTCGCCTAAAGCTCAAGCTTGGCTCTGATACCACTGTAGGGTTGCTAGGCACGCGCACAAGGGTCTACGAGGCATCAACCATGCCCGATTAAAAATTTAGCCATGCCGAACAACCCGAATACGGAACTTTAGACTAGAGATTAGGCGAAAACAAGCATGTTAACAACTTTAACACTAAGTGAGAGGGATTACAACCTTTGTAGATCCGGTCCTTCGCTTCATATGCTCCGTGTTGTGGTCCCTTCGCTGCGATCATCGGGATCCGGACTCTCGAGATGTTCCACGAAGAGAAAGACGCAACCTTTGCTTCCGATCTTCGATACTAAGATGATCTACCTTGAAGTTTCTTTAACACAAGCTAACACTCATGAAATGATGTGAACACCCTCATCTAAATGGCAAGGGAAAATGAGGATGATGAATTAGGATTTTTGCCCTCTTTATTTATCTTTTTCTCATATTTATCCATCACAAAAATCAAAGCAAGAAACCATTTCAAGCAAAGAAGAAGAAGGAAGAAGATGAACAATATTGGAATCCTTTTGTGATGAATTGAAAATGAAATGATATGAAGAATAATGCAACCATGGTTGACTTAACCATTGTAGAGAATTGACTACGGTTAGGGTTTGGGTTGGGTTAAAGCATGAGTCACTTACAAATATCTTTATCATGACAAAAAGAAAAGCTTCTAGAAACATCTAGAAAGCTTAACCTCTAATCCAAACCCTAATCATGTTTAAACTCCACTAAACAAGTTGCATTAGTTATCATATCATGTTACAATATTATATATCACATATATAATATTTATCGTAACAAAATAAAATAATACATTTAACATATATCGCATATATATCAATGTATTACCCGAGTGAGAAAAAGAATCTTTTAGTGAGCAAATATTAGTTAATGCAATTTAATATATCATATATATTATTATACATTAAATTATCGAATCAACACTTGATCCGACAATCCGGCTATATCGCATATAACCGACTAATATTTATACGTACCGATTCATCGAATCAACACTTGATCCGATGACCCGGCTGATATCAAATATCGCGAAAATAGAATACGGTATCTCATATCGCATTATCCTCGGTCCCGCACATATCACATATGTGCCCCTACTCCGTTTTGCCTGAGCCAAGAAACCTCTGTGTAGGACTCTAAAGAATCGTCAATACGCCGGCAGTAGGTGATGATCATATCAAACACCCACAAGCTGCAAGCGGTCAGCTAAACGTAACAGCTACCCAGGTATTGAGCGCTCAGAAGATCAACAAGCAAGCCTGTACATTCTCCTGTGAATCCAAACAGTAATACTCCCGTACAGTCCGGTCTCGTCGTCTGATATGTCGCATATCTCGCCTAGGAGTGGTAAACGTCATACCCCAGTAGCTTGATAAGTCGTGTCGATATGAGGTCTATAACAGTTCGAGAAACTACTGATAACACTTACCAGTAAATCTCAGCAACCCTGGCCAGGGATTTCCGGTTATAGCCAATCGAACACAGCACAACATCAACTCCCTATACCGGGAGAGACGAATCCCCTCCTATCGCTCATTGCCTCCATATGATTCGGGACTGTACCCAAAAGCCACCTTTTTGCACGCCCTCTTGGACGTGGTATGATGGAAATCAAAGCACAGTGGGAATCACACAAGACTCTATGACGATCTCGGGTCAACAGACTACTCTGTACCAGTGTCACCGGAGAACTGCCATCTGACGTATGGTATAATACCATCTGGGAGTTCTCGGCGAGTCCGTCCAGTGTACCCAGTCTCCACTGAGCACCCGTACACCATCCTTGATGTCAAACACCGATAGATATGGGATCATCCATCGCCCATCATATGGGTCAAGATGCGTATACGCTAGTCTACTCTGGTGCATCGATGCCCTGTCTCGATACACCCTCGACTAGGAACAGTTATAGGATGTACTCGTCGACTACCGTGGCCCCACTAGTATGATCTCATCATAGTCCCAGTAGTCGAGTACATATCCTAAGGGCTTTATCAACATGTAATATAGAGACAATCAGAGTACATGTTAAGATAAAGTACAACCAGATAGCATACTATCATGTCGAACAAGAAAGTCCTCCCTATATATGTCCTAGCATCCACTACAATATACATCGTATGTACAGTAATGGCCTCTAGGGCATACATATAACTAACACTTTGAGGGAGGTTCCCCGTGCTTTCGCACGGACCTAATTACAGTTAACCTCGTTTTCCCAGAGGCGTAACCCCGTTGACACCTTTCTAGACACCTACTTGATCGGCTAATTGCAAAGTGCAAAACTCTCCTAGGAGTAACAATTACTCGCAGTGGGTATCGGGATCCAACTATCATATAGAAGGTATGCAATCTCATTGCAAATTTCAACACTTGAAACTCCCGATAAAGGTTTTTACCCCTAGCACCTATGACCTTAACTATGGTCAACAAATCATAAGTACTAGTCAAGTTCTACCCGTCATTTCGTGATTAATTAGACCCACCCACATGACCCTTAACTAAGGTCAACAAAGTCACGCGACTGTCCTAACTAATCGCATCATATGCGGTGTAGGAAGACATCACTTAGCTACAGTACACTGTGCCTTGACTATGGTCAACAAACACAGCACGAATACTAAGTACTCTACTTCCTAAAATGACGGAGGGTTGCGAATAGTTTTTTTATGAAAACCTTTAACGCTTTGAACTTGATCTCGTTGCGGAATCAAATGGTTTTTAAATGGAATGTTTTCGAGGCTTTTCTAGTTTTGCTAAAGGGGTCACTCCCGGTGAAGGGATCGTCGGCCCTTTCCTCGTCGAATGAGGTGCGTGATATATCATATATATCACTGTGCAAAGCGGAAACTATAGAAGCGATCAAAGACAAACCGAGGGTTGTAGCATCTGCCAGTTATTGCTAAAGGAGTTACTCCCGATGAAGAGATCTCGGTCCTTTCCTCATCGAATAAGGTGCAGGATGTTCTATAATGAACACCGCGATGCAAAGCAAGAACTGTAGCTACCTGTTTTATTTTGAAATTCGATTCCACAACATCAATTAGGTTTATTTTCTTTCATTAATCTCATTAATGAATATACCATCATTTAAGTCCACCTCAACATCACAGATATATATAACGTACGCTTATGCCATCCGCATTCGCCTCGATGTCCCGTCTGCACCGTTAGGTTAGGTAACTAACGGCAGAGCGGGGCAGGGCTAGCGCGGGTGTAAAACATAAGCAACGTCTACATAATATATCATATATATTATATATTATATCTGTCACAGAACATCACATGATCACATCACAGATAACGCAGCAGAAGAAACATATGAAATATTAGATATACTAGGACGTCCGTGTTTTCAATATGAGCCAGTATAAAACACGGATTCTACGGTCGTGATGAATAGCCAATCCCACACCCCTAGACCCCTACGAGAGCGGCAAGCAACCCTACCAATTCTAGAGTTAGGAGACCCGGACTCGACTCCTCGAGATGGTCTCCCTCTGGACCCCAGAACCCGGTTACTTGTGCTCCCCTCCTTGGGTCTATCCTAGTGCAGAAAAGTAAATAATATACATCAACGGTGACATCTTCCGCAACCTGGAAGTGCCCCAAAAAAATAATATTACATACAAGTTTTTATATGAATGTAAATGAAAAACACTCATCTCACATAAAAAAAAACCCCGGCTATTCAAACACGACGATCCAATATAACATATCCAGCAACACATAACATCACATGTCATCAACGTAAGTAAATATGCGCATCCCAATTGTCGTTGACGTATAGCAACGAAACCGGCGATATCACATATTACACTTACGGTCACAGAAAAGAAAGTGTAAAACTACAACAGTTGGAATCCGCAACCACCTCAGACATCGCATGCCTGGTCAAATGAATTCTTTAGACATCGCATGCCTAACAATTATAAACCCCGCATTTTAGTCTCATTATCGAAAACACTTTTCAATACCAAGTCGGGCAATTCAACAGGATTCCCGACATTTTGATCGAATGCTCGTCGCAAACTTTTAGTAGGCGGCCGCACCCCCGACGCCGTCGACAAAGTGCACCAAGGAGGAACACCGCTGCCGCGAGCACCCGAACGGATGCTTTCGGCGACGGGGTTCTCCTACAGTCACTTGGTCGGGGCTATGGAGTGAGGCTGTCTATTAAGTTTACCCGGCGAGTATCCGCGTACGCTACGTGATTGCGACGGACTTTTGATCACATCAAAACTCCGTGGAAACCGATCAAGTGAGACTAAACTGCTATGTTTATAATATTCATTCCGTTATCTCATAACTACTTGTGAATTCCAATTATTATATCACATTCCGGATAAATAGAAAACGCTAAACTTTTCGATCGAACAATCTAACACCCAAGTTTTCCCGATACAGCTCAACACATGAAATAAGTCTAACAACATTCAGCTCGTGCCTCAGTACCAACGGTCCAGCCGTAGAAGGGTCAAGCCAACGCCTCACATGTGGCACGCCGTACTGCCCCAAACCCGAAGGTTCAAAGGGCAGTTCAAGACGGTCACATAATCGAGTTAAGGTTTGTTGTCTTCTAGAGGGTCCATCGCGTTACTTCCACTACTTAGAACGTCGTTAAACTACGAAAAAATCCAACAATTGGAAATTTCCCGGCAGGGGAAAAAGTGGGTATTTATATCCGGTCGAACTTTTTAACATATTCTAAAATACCCGGAAAAACACACTGACAAAATTAGACAATCCGATCGATACACTGAGTCCCCAATACAACCCAGAAAATAAAACTCTGGAATAAATATTAAAATATTCCCAGGAAAACCAGCATTGCTTACTAAGAATTACGGTGCAAACTTCGATGCACAACAAGACAAAACTGCCGCGGTACCGCCGCATGAGCATGCTCATGCCGCGGTACCGCCGCATGAGCATGCCCATGCCGCGGAACCGCCGCATGAGCATGCCCATGCCGCGGATCCGCAGCGCCTTTAAGGAATTAGGCCGTCGAATTTTGCAGTAATCCTTACAATCACCTGCTGATTTTTCTGCATATTTTTAATCTACAAAAATCCACATTTTACAGAATTGTCCAGAGAGCATTTTAAAGTCAGGGTTTTGGGTCGATCGGACTTCTAACTTCGTCAACGCATCGCCTAAGGCTCTAGGCTCTGATACCACTGTAGGGTTCCTAGGCACTCTAATGGAGTCTCACAAGGCATCAAACATGGCCAATTAAAATTTTACAAGTGCCTACAAACCCTAATACGGATCGTTAACTAGATAATGAGGCGATGCAAGCATGTAAACGGAAATATAGCTAAAGGGAAGGGGCTACAACCTTTGTAGATCCGGTCCTCTACCTCCATGGCTCCGCGATGAAGTCCTCTCCGCTGTCCAAATCGAACCATGACTCTTACGGTGGTTTCATCGGAGAAATAGGCGGGCTAGGTCGTCAACAACGTGCCGAAGATGGTCTACGTCGAGGCATCACTAGATCAAGCTCCACCTTCACCAAGCCATGAAAACTTGTGAAGGAAACACCCTATACTACTTGGCAAGAGGTAGAGGATGAAGAAATAGGAAGTGGGTTCACTTTAGAATTGGATTTCTCACACTTTTTCAACACTTGCCACTGATGTAGCAAGCTTTCTTCATGGAAGAAGAAGGTGAAGAAGAAGAAGAAGATATGATAAGTCTTAAAGAAAAATGAAAAAGAATTAATTCTTATCATCTTCTAACCTTAGTTAAGTGTAGAGAATGAATTAGGGTTAGGGTTAAGTATAAGACAAGAATGGAGACTAAGTCAAAACTTCATGAATGTTCAACTAAAAAAAAAACAAGTAACCATTCATTTATCCTTATCATTTTCCAAAATGAATAAATAAATAAGATAAATGAATAAGTAATTAAGTAAACAAAACCCTAATCATTAACTTAACCATAGTTTAATTCTTTAAACTTAACCAAATAAGCATGTATCATCAAACATGATACAATCATGTGCACAAAAGTATATCACATATACAACTTGCACAATTCAAGTGAGAAAATCCTTTTTAAAGTGAACCAATACTAGTTAATGTAAACTAATATATCAAATATATATATAATTATGCATTAAATCATTAAATCAACACTTGATTCAATGATCCGGTCATGTCGCATATAACCGACTAGTATTCAATGTATCGGCTTCTCGAATCAATCCTTGATTCGATAACCAGGTTATATCGCATATAACCAATCGATACATTCGTCGCGAGAATGGAATACGGTATCACATACACGAATTATTCTCGGTCCCGCACATATCTCATATGCGCTCCTATTTCGTTTCGCTTGAACCAGGAAACCTCTGTGTAGGACTCTAAAGACTCGTCAATACGCCGGCAGCAGATGATGATCATATCAAGCACCCACAAGCCGCAAGCGGTCTGCTAAACGTAACGGCCACACAGGTATTGAGCGATCAGAAGATCGACGAGCAAGCCCGCTCACACTCCTGTGAATCCAACCAGTAACACTTACCGTACAGTCCGGTCTGTTCGTCTGATATGTCGCATATCTCGCCTAGGGGTGGTAAACGTCAGACCCCAATAGCTTGATAAGTCATGCCGACGTAGGGTCCATAACATTCGTGAAATTACTGATAACTCTTACCAGTATATCACAGCAACCCTGGCTAGGGATTTCCTGTTATGGCCAGTCGTGCATAGCGCAACATCAACCCCTAATACCGGGAGAGACGAATCCCCTCCTATCGCTCATTGCCTCCATGTGAATCGGGACTGTACCCAAAAACCACCTGTTTGCACGACTCAGTAGAGCCATGGTAGGGTGGAAATCAAAGCACAGTGGGAGACACACAAGACTCTATGACGTGTTGCGCCACGGCAGCGCCCCGGCCGTCTATCTGAGGCCAAAATGCGGAATCAAAAATTTTCCTTACTTGGAAACTGGCGCTACCGCGGACAATAAAACCCGGATCGTTAACCATTAACCTATACTAGCAAACAAGAGAAGGGAAGAGAAGTATACCAAGTGATCCGAGTCCCTCGGTCTTCATCTCCACTCCGATCTCCTCGCGGGATCTCCATCCGTCTCCTCCTCATCGGAAAGGGCACCGCGAAGCCGGGTACTTTTACGGGCTCCCACCTCAATACCGAGGCAACTCGGGCGCGAAGTTGGCTAGCCGACGCGCCCAAGATTTGCTGTAGAATATAGTGTAGAGTGAATGTCTCACTTTGGGATATTGGTTGCCATGGATATGGAGGAATGAAGGTATGAAAAAATGGTGCTTTCATTTTTCATTACATGAGAATGAGATGAAGGAAATATGCCACAAGCTCACAAAATCAAAACTCTCTCATTCATCATCTCCTAAAGAAGTGGCCGGCCCTCTCATTTGAGAATGGTGGAGGAATCAAACTTTATCAAAGAGGGAGGTGAGTGTAGTAGAAAGCAAGGGGTGACCACATCCAAAAACATCATGATAACATTTTCAAATCAAACTCAAATCCATTTCAAATCACATTAAAGCATGAAAAACAAAGATGCTTTCATAATCAATCCTTATGCAATAAACCCCTCCACAAAGTGTTATTTGCAAACTTGCAAATAACACCCTCCATCGGAAAAGTCCGGCCGGGAAAGAACAAAGGAAAACCGGCCGGAACGGAATGCAAACTGGCAACTCCAGAAAACTGGTCCCGTAATAAATTACAGGAAAACCCCGATACTTTGCATACACACCCGCATCTGTATTCTGACCGGATACAAATGCAATGAGACAAAACTACACTGTACTAAACTAGAATCCGGCTTAAACCAAAGCCGGCTAGTAATATCCGTCCGATCCTGATCCGTGCAATACCGCACGTATCAGATCGAACCCTGCCATCTAACTATATGGCCACTAGTACAAACCGTCCGATCATGATCCGTGCAATACCGCACGTATCTGATCAGACCCTGCCATATCTCCATACGGCCTCTACAGCGTTTCGCCCGAGAGCTTGAGTAACTGAAAGTGTGGTGGACTCTAAAGACTCGTCAATACTATGGCTGTGGATTTAACCACTAGCACGTCAGAGGTATAAGCCAATACGTGACGGGCCACCAGCTATTGACCAAAAGGGACGTCGATAAGCGAACTCATCCTGACACCCTACTGAGCCTGTCAGTGACAATATCCGTACAGTCCGGTCCGTTCGTCTATGAGTATCGCATGGCGGGCCTAGGGAGTTGGTAAAAGTCAGACCCCCAAAAGCGGTACAAGTCGTGTCGGAGCGTAGCCCAGAACACCCTGAGATACTACTGGAATACCTACCAGTAAATCTCCTGCCTCGGCCGAGGGCTTTGTGTAATGGCTCTCCTAGACACAGAGCGACCTCACCCCCAATACCGGGAGAGACGAACCCCTGCAGATCCGCTCACTGCCTCCATGTGGCTCGGGACTGTACCCAAATAAAACCTGTTTGCACGACTCCTTTGAGCCGTGGTAGGGTAGTAATCAAAGCACAGTGGGAACTCACACGAGACAAATGACAATCTCAGGTCGATGAACTAACCTGTACACATGTCACCAAGGAACTGCTATCTGACGTCTGGTATAATCCCAACTAGCAGGTTCTCGGCGAGTCCTGTCCGGTGTACTCATAACCTAATGAGCACCTGTATACATCTTAGGTTAACCGACTGACACCAGTGGCTTGTGAGACCGGCCACCGCCCCTCGTCGGGGTCTCGACTGTATACACTAGTCTACTAATGGAGTATCGATGCCCAGTCTCGAAACTCCCACGACTAGGGACCTTTTAAGGATGTGCTTATAGACCCCAGCTCCCACGTATATGATCGCCATCATACTGCTGGTCGTCAAGAAAGAATCCTAGGGGCTCTATCAACGTGTAATAGCGACCTGTCAGGTCACCTAAAGCAGTACACGATGATAAAGATAAACCAAATAGCATACTATCATCTTGAGTAAGACTGTCCTACCGGGATAGGTCCTTCCTCAATCATCGCAATCACGTGCCTGTGATCCATTAATTGACTCTGAGGGCACTATCTCCAACAATCTCCCACTTGCACTCAAAGGTAATTATTGCGATGTCGCATACTTACAGCCCGTGTGATACCGAACACCTAACTCCTCTACTAGTCAGTTTCACAAAGCTCGTTTGCAAAACTATTGCGTTCGAGGAATTGCCACAGTGAGTGGATCCGCTGTGATGTTTCTTTCTATGTCTCTCTATATCTCAAGTTCGTGGAGAAAGCCATCTCTCGAAATGAGCAATACCTGTCTTAGAGTATGTCTGGATATCTGATGGGACCTAGCTCATAAATGAACTCCAAATCCAAACTTCTTAGACTGTATCGATAACTGAACTTAATCAGTACCCAGCGCCATGCCTCCTTCAGTATTGCCTTGGACCACATGTCCAAAATACTGCCCCTCGTCAGAAGGAGAAACTATAACTCTGACAGCCACTCTGCCATCCATGTCACCTTGGAAGCCTGGAATGATAACCGTCTCCTAAAAGAGGCTGTCGTTATCACATCCCTAGAACACGCACTTATGTCCTAAAACTGCTTCCGATTGTTTCTCCAGGATTGGATTAATATCAACTTATTGCATCTACTGCAAGAACAACATCTGGTGTGGTACTTGACATCTTATGACTGACTCAATTGCCTAAGCAAGTGATCTGTCAATCATGCGTATCTCTCTCCCCTTTAGTCTGTAAGACACCTTTAGAGAGGGTGACTCCATTACCTGCAGGTACACTACCATGCCAGGTGTCGTCCATTCTAAATACTCTTAGAATGCTGTCAAAGTACCCTGATTGGGAAACCACCCAAATCTAGATCTAAAACCATAGATCTAGTAACCAGTATGTTTGATATTGTGTCCAAGTCCCTTGTGGAGAAACCACTGTGTGACGCCCAAAGTATAACCGATCGTAGTATAGGAATATCACTTCCTACTCTGTGTATGTCATCAAATACCAGGACATCACACCCTACTACCTTCTTAACAGATCCATCCCCTATTCTGATGAAGTCAAACCTATGACTTCACATCAGAAATAGATGATCTATCTCCGCTATATCTGCTTTAGTCTATAAATAGACATAAGCCTGATGTCCACCAATGCTTCCGCTGCTCCCACTGACTACGAAAACCCTCTGGCAGAGTCATATAGACGTGTAGTTCTAAAACTAGTTTAGAATGACGCTATATTCATCCTCCTGCCGGGTCTCGGACCCTGGAACAATAGCAATGGCAAGTGTGGGTAAACAAGAACTTCCCTGTCACCGTCCTTGAGGCTACCGGAGTACCTCTCGGGTGCCTGAAGTTACCCACCGTATCTGCGGAGTGGCCAATGGAATGTCAAACCAGATTGAATCTTTAGGTTCCTTATCAAATCTTCAGTAATCGTTTGCGGTTCTGGAATCGCTTCCAGTTCTACCATACTCCCACTGCTGTTTTCTGAAAAATCCATTTCTTTTAAAAATGTGGCGAGTCTAGAACAATATTTCTATTGATCTGCCAGATGTTAGAAAATGAACCCTCGTCATAGCCTGGGTCAACCCACAAACAGCCATTACAGAAACGTGCCTTGAGTTGTCCAGTGTCTGGTTTTAATCATAAGCCGGACAACTCCCCGTACCTTAACATCGTTAAGATATGAACTGTTCTATATCCAATATAGAACCAGAGGCACTGATTTAAATGAACCAGATTGAAATCATGCAGCTATCTCCTGTGCATGTCAAATAAATGGAAGGAGGCCGATCAGCGTTACTCAACTTAGGAATGCTTCCAGTTATGAGTAACCTGAAAGAGAAGCAATTTCTTTTTATCATTACTATCAACTGAATACCATACACAAGTATCTACATCTTCGATCACTTTGAAGAATCCCGATACTTGCTACACCTGGTACTCTACTCTATTCAAATACCTATAACTCCTCAAAACTTAGACCCTGTGTTTCTACGAAACACATGTCTAAGAACTAGAGAAGTTAAAAGTAAACAGAATATAGTATGAGGACCAACCCCTCTGTCCTAATGGACACTGGACAACATACAATACTCTGTATAAGTCCGCTGAGTCTAACAACTCTTTCACTGTGTGTCGTAGGTTGAAAACTGTACTTATGGTTAAGAAGAATTACACCGCTGTTTGATGCTCCTTACCTAACCATCCACTGATATAGGTAAATGTCATCGACATAATATCAAAAGGTATATCTCACTCTATGAAAATAGACATACAGATATATCAATTTGAAATTGGTGCACAACAGCGGATATTCAAAACCAAATATTTGCCGACCGGCAAATAGCCCAGGTGATCTCCTCAAATATCACCGATTACAACGAATCCCGATATAATGAGGATGATCACCCAATTTCCAATAACTTACTCCCACTCATCATCTGTAAAACCATACAGATGTGAGAATCAAACCTGGTAAATACATACCCTGGAGCAAGTGTCTAATCGGGAAATCAGTTTCCTTTTAACAGTACACAGTTGAAACTGAAACATTGAAATGTTTCGGTGGGGTATTCCGGTATTCTTAGTAATGCCTCTTCCATTATCCAGATTCACAACTATAACTGTATAATTCTTTGCCACCTCTCCAAATCCCTTTATATGTCTTTAGTCATTACCTTCTGTACACCCCTTTAGGCCGATTGGTTTTCTTCCCTCCCTACCGTTCGGCACCAGCCTATGGTTTGGAAGAAGACTATCCAATAAGCATAATGGGTGTACTGTCCTAATCCTAGGAGCACTAGCAATGCGAGAGAAGGTGAAGAGAAAAGACAACCGAATAAACCGTATTCCTATTTCTCCTGGACCAGAATCCATCCCCGAACTGGAACAAGTTCCTTTCGAGTTCGTATATAACCATACGATGGAGTATCCAAAAACTTGGGATCTTCGTAGTGATACGGAGTGTCCTGGAGAAATACAAAAGTGATTTAGGATTGGCGAAGAAATACTCGGTTTGGTCGTGAATAGCAGTCGCAATTTACTTTGCCCTCTTACTAATCCCTTGCTTTGTCTTAACTTAATACATTCTGTACACCATCGTTATGCTAATTGGTTTTCTTCATTCCCCACCGTTTGGCACCTGCCAAAGGTTTGGAAGAAGACTATCCAATTTGCGTAATAGGTGTACTATCTCCTAAACCAAGGAGTACTCGCAATGAGAGAAGGTGAAAAGAAAAGACAACTGAATAATCCTATTCGTTTTCTCCAGAACCAGAAACCATCCTCAAAGTCCTTCGAGTTCGTATATAACCATACGATGGTTTTGTCCAATGGAAGTGGACGTTCGTAGTAATACGGGGTGTCCCGGAGAAAAGGGTAAAAGTAGGAGTGGTAATGAGGTTTGCAACTCTGACAATCCAAAAGCCAGTGTTAAGAAGGTTCGGTCAACTTGGTCACTGAGTCATAGTCCAGGGTCGGGTCAATGGTCGCTGCCAAAGAGAGAGAGAAAAGAAACACTCAGCGTGCACTCTAACTTAGATCAAAATGGTTATCACTTTATCTAATCTGGAAACCTCCCACTGTACCTCAAATTCTCCTCCAAACCTGAAAGAAGAATTAGTCGGGGTCACCCGAGGAGTAAACTAACTCATCAGTGGGAATCGGGATCCAACTATCATCGCATGATAACTTGACGGAATCCACTGAAGTCACCACACTCCAGAAGGTATGCGCATGCCTGGCAAGTTTCAGTTCTTTTGAAACTCCCGATGAGATTTTTACCCCTAGGACCCAAGTGACCTTGACTGAGCCAACATATCAAAGGATCCTAGTCAAGTTCAACCCGTCATTTTCTTGATTGCATTAGACCCACCCGCACGAATCCTTGACTAAGCCAAAATGACCGCACGACTGTCCTAACCAATCTCATATCCATGCAACAGAAAAGCACTACATAGCTACCGAACACTACGCCTCGGCTAAGCACGACATACGCAGCACGAATACTAAGTAATACTAATCTGAAATGACGGAGGGCTACGACTGGTTTTTGGCGAAAAACCTTTAACGTAATGAACTTGATATCGTTGAAGGAACTGCATAGCCTTTTATAAAAATATAGTAACGAAAACCTTTGCTAAAGAGGTCACTCCCGGTGAAGGGATCTCGGCTCTTTCCCCATAGAATGAGGTGCAGGATATTCCAACTGAATACCACGATGCAAAGCAAAAGTAATCGGCTATAGTGAAGTTAATGCCCTGACGCAAACTTCTGTCCAAGGGGTCACTCCCAGTGAAGGGATCTCGGCCCTTGCCTCGTCGACTGAGGAGCAGGATATTCCAAATGAATACCACGATGCAAAACAAAAGTGAACGTCCTTGCAATAACAGCTTTTTGAAAAGTGTTCCAACAACATCAGAATAGGTTTGTTTATCTTGCATTGATCCGAATCATTGCAGTCCCATCAATTGATCCACCACAAAGAACGAAAATATACTGACGTACGTATATGCCATCCGCATTCGCCACTGGGTCCCGTCATCACCCATTAGGTTAGCTAACTAACGGCAGAGCTGGGACTGGACTAACGCGGATGAAAAACATATACAACATCCACTAATATATATACCAATATATAGTATTTCACTCAAGGAGTGAATAAAATGCAACATCACAGAGATATACAGCATCATAGAACAACAGATATCTGGAAGCCCCGGGTTTCACAGAGCCGCTGCTGAAACCCGACGTTCCCCTGGTCGTGTGGATAGCCTGTGCAATGAAATCCTAGACCCCTACGGGCGCGGTAAGTCACCCGCCAAAACCTGAAGCGAGGCAGCCCCCTTCAGCACCGTGAATGGACTACCCAGCACTTCACGGAATCCGGTAGCTTGGGCACCCCTCCTGGGTCAACCTGTACCCCCTACGAGTGCGGCGAATAGCCCGCCAATTCCAGACTGAAGCCCTCTCCGTCTCAATGCCCTGAGATGCGGGCCCGTTGCCCTCTAGAACCCGGCTATCCGTGCACCCCTCCGCGGGGTAACCCTAGTACAGAAAGTAAAATATACATACAACGGGTACATCGACCGCAACCAGGTCGTGCCCCAAAAAAATAATACAAACAGACAGTGACGGCAGTCCACATGTCGGACGCTCGCCCCGCAATATCAAATGTACATAATACAATAACACTGTACTAGCATTGCATCCAGGCTATCCCCCACGACCGATCCGCAACAACACAGTATAAACATAGAACATCAACGTGAAAGTCACGTTCGCAAATCCGTCTAACCGGGCTATAGCAGTTAGACGGGATTTACCGATCAAGTGACATTCACGGTCGCAGATATAATGTAAATACTGTGAAATAATGTGTTTAAAATATTCGATCGATCAAACAATTAACAAGTGGGCCCCAAGCAATACTGTAGCACTCACAGAGATTCTGGGCCTAAATTTAATATTCCAAAACCCCCAAAATCAGCCCACAAGCCCACTGGAAAAATTGGATGCAGTGAGGACACCAATGTGCGGCGGAACCGCGGCCCAAGGGGGGGTTTGGCTACGGTTCCGCGCTTCAGTGGTAGAGTCACTGTGTCGAACTTTTCCAGTATTCTTAGAATTTCTTGTACATCAGTTTTCTACAACCTGAAAAATTTTTTGAGCAAGAAAAAATTCAACAGAAAACTGATGTGAGGAAAAATGTAGATTTTGGAATTTTGGTCAATCGGAAATGCAAAACACATTAGAACAAGCTAGGCAAGGTTAATGGCGTGGCTCTGATACCATGTTGCGCCACGGCAGCGCCCCGGCCGTCTATCCGAGGCCAAAATGCGGAATCATAAATTTTCCTTACTTGGAAACTGGCGCTACCGCGGACAATAAAACCCGGATCGTTAACCATTAACCTATACTAGCAAACAAGAGAAGGGAAGAGAAGTATACCAAGTGATCCGAGTCCTCCGGTCTTCATCTCCACTCCGATCTCCTCACGGGATCTCCATCCGTCTCCTCCTCATCGGAAAGGACACCACGAAGCCGGGTACTTTTACAGGCTCCCACCTCAATACCGAGGCAACTCGGGCGCGAAGTTGGCTAGCCGACGCGCCCAAGATTTGCTGTAGAATATAGTGTAGAGTGAATGTCTCACTTTGGGGTATTGGTTGCCATGGATGTGGAGGAATGAAGGTATGAAAAAATGGTGCTTTCATTTTTCATTACATGAGAATGAGATGAAGGAAATATGCCACAAGCTCACAAAATCAAAACTCTCTCATTCATCATCTCCTAAAGAAGTGGCCGGCCCTCTCATTTGAGAATGGTGGAGGAATCAAACTTTATCAAAGAGGGAGGTGAGTGTAGTAGAAAGCAAGGGGTAACCACATCCAAAAACATCATGATAACATTTTCAAATCAAACTCAAATCCATTTCAAATCACATTAAAGCATGAAAAGCAAAGATGCTTTCATAATCAATCCTTATGCAATAAACCCCTCCACAAAGTGTTATTTGCAAACTTGCAAATAACACCCTCCATCGGAAAAGTCCGGCCGGGAAAGAACAAAGGAAAACCGGCCGGAACGGAATGCAAACTGGCAACTCCAGAAAATTGGTCCCGTAATAAATTACAGGAAAACCCAGATACTGTGTATACACCCGCATCTGTATTCTGACCGGATACAAATGCAATGAGACAAAACTACACTGTACTAAACTAGAATCCGGCTTAAACCAAAGCCGGCTAGTAATATCCGTCCGATCCTGATCCGTGCAATACCGCACGTATCAGATCGAACCCTGCCATCTAATTATATGGCGACTAGTACAAACCGTCCGATCCTGATCCGTGCAATACCACACGTATCTGATCAGACCCTGCCATATCTCCATACGGCCTCTACAGCGTTTCGCCCGAAAGCTTGAGTAACTGAAAGTGTGGTGGACTCTAAAGACTCGTCAATACTATGGCTGTGGATTTAACCACTAGCACGTCAGAGGTATAAGCCAATACGTGACGGGCCACCAGCTATTGACCAAAAGGGACGTCGATAAGCGAACTCATCCTGACACCCTACTGAGCCTGTCAGTGACAATATCCGTACAGTCCGGTCCGTTCCTCTATGAGTATCGCATGGCGGGCCTAGGGGGTTGGTAAAAGTCAGACCCCCAAAAGCGGTACAAGTCGTGTCGGAGCGTAGCCCAGAACACCCTGAGATACTACTGGAATACCTACCAGTAAATCTCCTGCCTCGGCCGAGGGCTTTGTGTAATGGCTCTCCTAGACACAGCGCGACCTCACCCCCAATACCGGGAGAGACGAACCCCTGCAGATCCGCTCACTGCCTCCATGTGGCTCGGGACTGTACCCAACTAAAACCTGTTTGCACGACTCATTTGAGCCGTGGTAGGGTAGTAATCAAAGCACAGTGGGAACTCACACGAGACAAATGACGATCTCAGGTCGATGAACTAACCTGTACACATGTCACCAAGGAACTGCTATCTGACGTCTGGTATAATCCCAACTAGCAGGTTCTCGGCGAGTCCTGTCCGGTGTACTCATAACCTAATGAGCACCTGTATACATCTTAGGTTAACCGACTGACACCAGTGGCTTGTGAGACCGGCCACCGCCCCTCGTCGGGGTCTCGACTGTATACACTAGTCTACTAATGGAGTATCGATGCCCAGTCTCGAAACTCCCATGACTAGGGACCTTTTAAGGATGTGCTTATAGACCCCAGCTCCCACGTATATGATCGCCATCATAATGCTGGTCGTCAAGCAAGAATCCTAGGGGCTCTATCAACGTGTAATAGCGACCTGTCAGGTCACCTAAAGCAGTACATGATGATAAAGATAAACCAAATAGCATACTATCATCTTGAGTAAGACTGTCCTACCGGGATAGGTCCTCCCTCAATCATCGCAATCACGTGCCTGTGATCCAATAATTGACTCTGAGGGCACTATCTCCAACATGACGATCTCGGGTCAACAGACTAAGCTGTACCGGTGTCACCAGAGAACTGCCATCTGACGTGAGGTATAATACCATCTGGGAGTTCTCGGCGAGTCCGTTCAGTGTACCCAGTCTCCACTGAGCACCCGCATACCATCTCCGATGTCAAACACCAATGGATTTGGGATCATCCATCGCCCATCGCATAGGTCGAGAAGATATACTCTAGTCTACTCTGGAATATCGATGCCCCGTCTTGACATTCCCCCGACTAGGAACATTGAAGGATGTACTCATGGACTATCCAGGCCCCACTAGTATGATCTGCATCACAATCCTGGAAGTCGAGTACATATCCTAAGGGCTTTATCAACCCGTAACAGAGAGACAGAAAGTATACATGTTAAGATAAAGAGCAACCAGATAGCGTACTATCATGTCGAGCAGGAAAGTCCTACCTATATATGTCCCAGCATCCACTACAATATACATCCAATGTACAGTAATGGCCTCTAGGGCATGGATATAACTAACACGCCATCCACCCGACTTCCCCCATAGATATATATCTACTCATCTTGATCCTCGCTTGCTGGAGTCGATGACGCCATTCTCATCCTCATCGTCTTCAAGTCCAGGTGAAGGTACCTACAATTTCCAATGTGTCATATAATATCTAGAATCGAACATGAAAGCCTAAACGGCATACGAATCTCTTATAGGTTGGAACCTATAGCCTATGCCTGCAAAACTACCAAACAACCCCCGTCGCTGCCGTACAAACATCAGACAACGGAACATGAAATCAAATACCAAATCCTAAATTAAAACGAAATCGTAAAACAATGCTGCAACTCAACAAAATGGTCCCAGATTTTACCCTAGGCCAAATTAGCCAATTTTGCGTACAAGAAGGGTCTAATTTACAGGAGTTAAAGCCCTAGAACAAGCACGAAGCTAATTGGGTGTACCAAGGCCATAAATTGTGGCCCAAATGAATAAATCTGCGGCCTGGACAAGGTGGTTAGGGCTCGGGTCTTTAGGGTACACTCCAGGTTCCCAGCACGACTCCCAGTAATAGCTAAAAAAATTTCAGGTCACCCAGTTTATAGCAGATCACCAAAACACATCACAATTCTCACAATTTCCCAACATCGGGGTTTCTAAGTTCGCTAATTGGGGTTCTAGTCTCTGGTTTAGTCCGATATATCGTCACTACATGGGTTGTATGGTCTCTACTGACCTCAATTACACATTTGGATTCAATTCAAAGCCTAACCTCTTCTAGAAATTTTCAAATCTCACTAATCCAAACTAAAACACTTCTAAACCAATATGGAAGCTAAAGTGAATGTTATACTATGCAAATGTTGAAAGATTTATCTCATTTGGCAACTCAAGAAAATTCTTAAGTTGCCCCAAGTCTTCAAAATCCGATTTTTCTTGGTCCAAAGTGTTTGTGATGGGCATGTGCACATTTTTAGAGAAAGGGGGATGAACTTTTGATGAGTTTTTGAGGTTGTGGTGAGGTGTTTGGGGAGGTGGAAGAGAGGGGGCCGCCAAGGGTTGAAGGAGAGGGAAGATGAAGAAGAAAATAATCAAGAAACACAATGAGGACTTTATCAATGACCCCTCACCTCTCTCTCATTTCTCTCTCTTACCTATCCCTAATTGTTTATTCCTTATTCCTTTTTCTTTTCTTTTCTTTTCTTTTGTTTTCTTTTCTCTTCTCGCTTTTAAAACAAACCATGCATGAAGAAATAAAGAAAAAGACATGTTGGAAAAATGTAACAAGTGTTAAAAATGTGACATGGTGCATGTCATATGCATAATCACGCTTAATGCAAGATTAGCGAAAATAAATCGAGTTTAATACAAAAAGGGAATATAATTAACTATATAACAATCTATAAATGCATCAAATCTTGTAATCTCTTTCAAATTCAATAAGTAACATAATTTCCAATATTTCTGGATTTATCGGTATAAAATTATACCGCGTTATCAAAATATCCATAATATTTATTATTTAATTATATAAATTCCTAAGAATAATCTTTTATTTTTCTGAAATGTTATAGTACAAGTTTAAGCACAACAAGTAATAATATGCAATGAAGTTTTATACACAATCTATATATGTGCAATATAAACATGCGTTTAATATCATATCATATCAAGCCCTGACGCATAACCCCATGCGGGCGATTCCCCTATAGATGTTAAATCTACCCACCGACAATCGCGGGCTAGGTAAATCCAATCACCTGCTTCCCTTTTTTCGCAGCGTTCGAAGTCCCCGCCTGCGATCCTATTAACACAAAACATAACAGGTGAAAATCTCAGAAATCGTTCAATATCACGTACACACTACGTTTGACCGACGCACCAACTTCAATCCAACTCACAAGTGTTCCTCTAAAGACTAACGTGCGTAGCGACACACCAAAACCAACCCAAGTGCAGCGGCAATACAACATCACGAACCGTGTCGGATAACGTACACGCGCACTCAAAACATTAGAATATAGCAAAGTGGTCCCAGATTTTTATACACAAACAATTGGTGAAAGTTGTAAGTGCCACGAGACCGAACACAACCCCACAGACCCCACGACAAAGAATCAACTCCCCTGCCTCCACTCTGGCCGTAAATTGCGGCCAGAACCATTAAATTTGTGGCCTCAAATTGAAGGGGTGGTCTCAGGTTTTTATGGTGGGTTCTAGGTCACAATACTAAGTCACTATGATGGGAACTTTTCCAACAAACAGTTGGTTCTACAGCAGATCACAAAGAAATCAAGTTGACACTAAAAATCTGATATTTTCATAAAACGTTACCATTAGTGTTCTAATCCAAAACTACAAGGCAACACAACAATATAACTCCTAAATATCAGTTAGAGGTCATTACCTAGCCACACTTGCTTAAAAATCCTAGCTTTCCAAGCTCCAAGGCAACCAAGTTGCTAAATGAAGACCTTTGAAGTGTTTAAATGGGATTTTGTGAAGTTTAGCAAGGTTTTTGTGAAGAAAGAGTGAGGGCTTCGGTTTGGGTGTGAAGAGGCTGAAGAATAATTGAATTGAGAGAAGAATGAGAGAGTGAGAGATCAAAATGGTGAGAGGTGAGTGTAAAATGCTTACACTCACTCTCTCCCTCACCTCATTAATGCACACATTAATGCCTCATGACTCATTAGCCACCTCTCTCAATCCAAACAAGATATTTCTCTCACACAAAATATCTTGGGCGAGGTTAAGGCATGGTTAATTTTGATATGGATTAATTAAGGTGTCTTGGTTAATTAACAAGATTAACACTAACTAACCCTCACATTAACATACACGTGTGTGTACAAGCCATATAAAATAATAATAAAATATTAATTAATTGATTTAAAATGTGAGAAACCGGATTTGGTAAACTTTTTACTAAAAACCCACATTAACGCTTAATTAGTACTAATCGCATTCTAAGGTGTTACAAGTGTTTTGCAGGTTGACCCTCAGAGTAGTCGCGGCAGGGCTATATCATTGCATCTTTTTTCTACGGAAACCGCTACAGTTGGCGTGTGAGCCGTTTTGCTTATAGGTGGTTTTTGCGGGTATCCGTTTATATTTCATTGTACACCGTATTGTATCTATTACTTTCCATCTACCATTTGTGTATTGACTTAGAGACCAGTTGTGAGGATGATATTGTATATTATTTTTGTGACTCTGGATGTCGAGCTCGTGTGACTCGGTTTTATCTTTTATGCTGTTTTCACTATAGTGTTCATTTCTACGCTACGGCGTCGTATATTATTCGTGTCGTGGTTTTTTCCGCCGTTGGGCGTGATTGCTCCCGTTTGGGATGCTTTATTTATATCATGTGTTGTTTTACTTGTATCTTATGTCTGTACCCGTTTCGGGGCTAGTTTATACAAAGGAGGTGCTGCCGAAATTTTTAAGAAAATAATTTAAACTTTAAAGATTTTTACTTGAGATCTCCAAATGTTTTTAACAAATACCCCTTTTGATGATTTAGATTTCTGGATTTTCTGCTTACTTAAATTGCATCACGCATGTAGACATTATGTGGTTTAAGTGCCGGTCATGGCCGAATTTTGGGTCATGACAGTTGGCCTTAGTCAAGGAATAGTGATTGGTAGCTGCTGGGTATTCATATGTTGCATAGATAGATGCATTGGTTTGGGACAAGCGTACTACTTTGTTGGCCTTAGTCAAGGGTATGTACGGGCAGGTTAAAATTAAACTGGACAATGACGGGTAGAACATGACATGTGACTTATGATTTGTTGGTCTTAGTCAAAGTCATAAGAGCATGGGGCAAAAATCCACATCGGGAGTTTCTAAAGAAACTGAAACTCCTTAGTGTTGCATACCATTTGGAGTGTGATAATGTTGGTAGGATTCCTTCAGGGTTATCATACAATCATATTTGGATCCCGATCCTACTATGAGTATCCGTTACTCCTCGGGACATTCTTCACTTAACAATCAATGCTATAAACCAAGTAGGTGTCTAGAACAATGTTAGCGGGGTTACGCTTCCAAAGAAAATATGTTACTTAATTAAGGAACATCGCGAAAGCGTCGTAAAAGCTCTCTCGAAGTACTGACACTAGCCTGGCTGAACGGTTAAGCAAGTATTGTACGGTGAGATTAATCCTGACTAATTCTTCTTTTATGGTTTGAGGAAGGATTCGAGAAACGGTAGGAGCCATCCTGTTTAGATAAATTAAAAACCAATCTAAACTTGCAAGAGCATCATGCTAAGTGTTTTCTTCTCTATCTCTTGCAGCGACCCCGTGACCAGATATAGGTTACATCTAGATAATAAAATGACTGAATCTGACTATAATCACTGGCAAAGGTTTGTCCAGATATCCATTGCCTATGACAAGCTGGATCACCTCATTACTACTCATAGCCCCACCGTCCCAGATCTAGTTTCCACCGTCGCAGATATGGATATCCGTAAGATAAGGGAAAAAGACTATGAGAATGCCAAGTGCCTCGTGTTGGCCTCAGTTGATGGTGTATACAAGAAGAAGCACGAGAAGATGGACTTAGTTTCTATCTTCCTCCATAACAATGTCTTATATGGAGAGCATTCTCGTATTGCAAGATATGAGACCTCGAAGGAATTGCTTCAAGCGAGGTTGGCTACCGGGTCATCTGTAAGGGACAACGTCCTTACGATGACTAGCTATATTGATGGGCTCACGGACCTGGAGATCACGTTGGAAAACGTGCCATATGTTGACTTGTTTCTACAGTCCCTACCTCCTACATACGCCCAGGGGAAGAAAGTTATACTTCCAGTTGAGGCACCCTGAAGGAAAACCAGGGTGACACCCACTCAGCTTATTGGGGAATATTCCTCTTCTGCATCCGAGGCGAAAGCAAAGGGTGAGAAGAAGAAGGCCTCTATAAAGACGATATGTGGTGTAAGTAAGGTAGAAGGACAGAGAAGGGCAAAATTTTCTGGGCTAACAGTAAATGGCATTGGCAGAGGGATTACAGGGATTTGAAAGCAAGAATCCAGTATCCAAAGCATGTTGTGGCTTCAACTTCGGGTGTGTTTGTAATAGAAAACTGTATGTCAATTAACTCTACATCCTAGGTACTAGATATCGGATCAGGATCTCATATCTGTAATTCATTACAGGTTTTAAGAAACAGTAGAGTTGTCAGTTTAGGTTATATGACTCTCAGGGTTGCTAACGGATTGAGCATGGACGCTGAATCCGTAGGGGATATCACCTTAGATTGACAAGTGGGCAGATATTGATCCTATGTAACTGTTCGTATATACCTAGTCTAGCTTGTAACATCATATCTGTATCCTTACTTTCTAAAGAAGGATATGATTTTACATTTGTAAGCGATGTGGTCCACATCCACCTAAATCAAGCTTTGATTCGGTCGGGTACATTAGATAACGGAATATAGGTATTAAATCAAGCTTAAGTTTTCAGTGTCCAGAAAACACTTAAAAGAAAGTCACCGGAACTAAATCAGGCTTTCTTATGGCATTGTAGACTAGGTCACATCAATAAAACACGGTTGGCGAAGCTACATAGGGAAGGATATTTGGATCCGTTTGAATATCAATCTTATGCAACTTGTCAATCTTGTCTCATGGAAAAGATGACAAAGACTCCGTTCACTGGACACGGAGTAAGAGCGAACGAGCTCTTGGGACTCGTACACAGTGATGTAAGTGGTCCAATGTCTACACATGCGTGAAGTGGTTATTCCTTTTTCATTACTTTTACGGATGATTTCTCTAGGTATGGACATGTATTCTTGTTGAAGCATAAATCCGAGGCCTTTGAGAAATTCCGGGAATATAAGAATGAAGTGGAAAAACAAACAGGAAAAAATATCAAGACACTAAGATCTGATTGAGGTAGTGAATACTTAAGTGCCGAGTTTCTGGATTGTCTAAAAGAGAATGGAATTCTCTCTCAGCTTACTCTTTCATACACGCCACAACACAATGGTTTATCGGAAAGGCGGAACAGAACCCTATTGAATATGGTTCGTTCAATGATGAGTAAAGCAGTGTTGCCGCGATCCTTCTGGGGACATGCACTAGAATCAGCTGCATATCTTTTGAACCAGGTTCCTATTAAGTCAGTGCTTACCACACAATATCAGATGTGGAGTAGGAAGAAACCCTGTCTTAAACACTTTAAGACATAGGGATGTCCAGCTTTTGTCAAAAAGCAGCATGCGGGCACGCTCGAGGCACGATCAGTACAGTGTATGTCTGTGGGATACCCAAAGAACACAAAGGGGTATCTTTTCTATTACGTAGAGGAGCAAAAGGTTTTTGTTTCTCGTCATACCTGCTTCTTGGAAACCGAATGTTTAGAAAATCAGATAAGTGGGAGCGCAATAGAACAGGAAGAAATTCCAGAACCACAAGCTATTACTGAAAGCTTGGTAGAACCAGAGATTTCAGAAGAATCGGACATCCCCGCGCCACTCCGCAGAAGTAGTAGGCAGTCTCATCCACCTGAGAGATATTACGGTTTTCTCATAGACGGGGATCTAGAAGATTACATGATTGACAATGATGAGCCTACTAGCTTCCAGCAAGCCATTCAGAGCGGGGACTCGGTAAAATGGCTGGATGCATTGCGGACCGAGATGGAATCTATGTACACCAACAAAGTATGGACTTTGGACTTTGCTTAAGAGGGGGTAAAACCTGTAGGTTGCAAATGTATCTTCAGAAAGAAGATTGGTGTAGATGGACAGGTAGAAACTGATAAGGCTAGATTTGTTGCAAAGGGTTTTTGTCAAAGACCTGGATTGGACTATGATGAAACCTTTTCTCTAGTGGATATGCTCAAATCCATTCAGATCCTTCTTACCATTGCTGCCTTCCACGATTATGAGATCTGTCAGATGGACGTAAAGACGGCTTTTCTAAATGGAAATTTGGAAGAGTGCGTCTATATGAATCAGCCAGAGGGTTTCATTCAGAGTGGGAGTAGCGGGAAAGTGTGTAAGTTGCTTAAGTCGATTTGTGGACTAAAGCAGGCATTGCGGAGTTAGAACATCTGTTTTAATGATACAGTCAAAGAATTGGACTTTATTAAAATTCCCGATGAACCATGAATATATAGTAAGATTGTAGGGAGAAATGTGGTATTCCTAGTCTTGTATGTGGATGACATTCTCTTGATATGAAATAATATTCCTATGCTACAATCAGTCAAAGGATTCTTGTTACAGAGGTTCTCCATAAAGGACCTGGGTGATGCCTTCTATATTCTGGGAATCCAGATCTATCGTGATAGACCTGAATGGATGTTGGGACTGTCGCAGTCCAGGTACATCGATACCATACTGAAAAGATTCAGTATGGAAGATTCAAAGCGCTGTAATCTACCGACTTGTCATGGAATCACCCTCTCCAAAGAGATGTCTCCAAAGACTGATTTGGAAAGGGCTCGCATGTCATTTATACCAAACGCTTCTGCGGTAGGCTCTATAATATATGCGATGTTGTGTACCAGACCAGATGTAGCCTATGCATTGAGCGTTGTAAGCCGGTATCAGTCAAACCCAGGGGAGAAGCACTGGATAGCAGTAAAGAACAGTCTTAAGTACCTGAGAAGGACTAAGGAAATGTTCTTGGTGTATGGCGGAAAAGACCTCTAGATCTAGGCCTTTGCTAACTCCAGTTTCCAGAGTGACAAGGATGACTCCAAGTCCATGTCGGGTCATGTCTTTACCCTCAATGGAGGGGTAGTCTTTTGGAAGAGCTCCAAGCAGGACACCGTTGCAGACTCGACGATGGAAGCGGAGTACATAGCTGCTTGCAATCCCGCAAAAGAAGCTATCTGGATGAAGAAGTTCCTCACAGAACTACAGATGGTTCAGACCATTGTTGATCCAATAACTCTGTATTCTGACAACAACGGCGCTATAGCTTTAGCGAAGGAACCCAGGTCCCATCAGAAGTCCAGACACCTTTTGAGGCGGTACCACCTGATCAGGGAGATCGTAGATCGCCGAGAGATCGAGGTGATGTTAGTTATGTATATGCCTTAGAGGCCATTGTTGTACATATGATGTATATTATGATGGATGCTTGGATATATACAGAGAGGACTTTCTTGCTCGTCATGATAGTATGCCATTTGGTTTCACTTTATCTTAACATGTTGACTTGTATTGGTTTACTGTCTTTCTTTCACATGTTGATAAAGCCCTTAGGATCTATACTCGACTACTGGGACTATGATGAGATCATACTAATGGGGCTACGGTAGTCGATGAGTACATCCTATAACTGTTCCTAGTCGAGGGTATATCGAGACAGGGCATCGATACACCAGAGTAGACTAGCGTATACGCATCTTGACCCATATGATGGGCGATGGATGATCCCATATCCATCAGTGTTTAACATCAAGGATGGTGTACGGGTGCTCAGTGGAGACTGGGTACACTGGACGGACTCGCCGAGAACTCCCAGATGGTAATATACCACACGTCAGATGGAAATTCTCTGGTGACACTAGTACAGGGTAGTCTGTAGACCCGAGATTGTCATAGTGTCTTGTGTGATTCCCACTGTGCTTTGATTTCCACCTTACCACATCCAAGAGGGCGTGCAAAACGGTGGCTTTTGGGTACAGTCCCGAATCACATGGAGGCAATGAGCGATAGGAGGGGATTCGTCTCTCCCGGTATGGGGAGTTGATGTTGTGCTGTGTTCGATTGTCTATAATTGGAAGTCCCTGGCCAGGTCTGATATAGAGATATACTGGTAAGTGTTACCAGTAGTTTCTCGACCTGTTATGAGCCTCACATCGACACGACTTATCGGTTACTGGGGTCTGACGTATACCACCCCTACACTTGATATGCGACATATCAGACGAACAGACCGGACTGTACGGGAGTGTTACTGATTGGATTCACAGGAGAACAGACAGGCTAGCTTGTTGATCTTCTGATTGCTCAATACATGGGTGGCTGTTACGTTTAGCTGACCGCTTGCAGCTTGTGCGTGTTTGATATGATCATCACCTGCTACCGGCGTATTGACGATTCTTTAGAGTCCTATACAGAGGTTTCTTGGCTCAAGCAAAATGGAGTAGAGGCACATATGTGATATGTGCAGGACCGAGAATAATGCGATATGTGATACCGTACTATATTCTCGCAATTTTTTGATATGAACCGGGACATCGAATCAAGTGTTGATTCGATGAATCGGTACATGATATATTAGTCGGTTATATTTGTAGGGTTCCTAGGCACCCTAATGAGGTCTCACAAGGCATCAACCATGCCAATTTCAAAAAATCTAGATGCCGAGAAACCCGACTACGGATCGTCGGCTGGAATTCTAGGCGAAAAGACAAACTAGTTAACACTTAACTAAGGGAATACGGAAATACAGCCTTTGTAGATCCGGTGCTCCACCTCCATAGCTCCGCAATGAAGTCTCCTCGCTGTCCATAACAAGTCTCGGGCTCTAGCGTCGGGTTCATCGGAGAATGGACGGGCTAGGTCATCGATGTCCATGCTGAAGATGATCTACGTCGAGGCATCGCTAAATCAAGCTCCGACTTCACCAAGTCAAGAAACTTGTTAAGAAAACACACTCTACAACTTGGCAAGAGGTAGAAGATGAAGAAATAGGAAGTGGGTAGACTTTAGAATTGGATTTCTCACTCATTTCCATCAATCACCATTGATGGAGCTTGCTTTCTTCCTGAAGAATGAAGAAGAAGAAGAGGAAGAAGATGATAAGTGTTATATTATCTCTTTTTAAAAAGAATATAATATGAATACTTATCATAAGCCAACCATAGTTTGTTGTAGAGAATAAACCATAGTTAGAATGAAGGGTTAGGGTTAAGCATCAAGACAAAATGGTCACAAGGTCAAAGCTTCATGAAGCTTCAATGTACAAACAAAGAAAGCCACCATTTTCTCTTTATGCAAATTATTTTCCAAAAAGAAATGGATAAATAAATAAGTGAATAAAACAAAACCCTAACCATAATCATGTAACCATGGTTTGATCTTTACACAAACCCTAGTGAGCGTGTATCATCAAATATGATACAATCAAGTGCACAAAAAGTATATCACATATACAATGTGCACATCCGAGCGAGAAAATCCATTTAAAGTGAACTAATACTAGTTAATGCAAAGTAATATATCTAATATATAATTATGCATTAAATCATTGAATCAACACTTGATTTAACGATCCGGTCATATCACATATAACCGACTAATATCCAATGTATCGATTTATCGAATCAATCCTTGATTCGATAACTAGGTTATATCGCATACAACCATTCGACACATTCATCGCGAGAATAGAATACGGTATCACATACACGCATTATTTTCGGTCCCGCACATATCTCATATGCGCTCCTATTTCGTTTCGCTTGAGCCAGGAAACCTCTGTGTAGGACTCTAAAGACTCGTCAATACACCGGCAGCAGATGATGATCATATCAAACACCCACAAGCCGCAAGCGGTCTGCTAAACGTAACGGCCACCCGGGTATTGAGCGATCTGAAGATCGACGAGCAAGCCCGCTCACACTCCAGTGAATCCGACCAGTAACACTACCGTACAGTCCGGTGTGATCGTCTGATATGTCGCATATCTCGCCTAGGGGTGGTAAACGTCAGACCCCAATAGCTCGATAAGTCGTGTCGATATGAGGTCTATAACTATTCGAGAAACTACAGGTAACACTTACCAGTAAATCTCAGCAACCCTGGCCAGGGATTTCCTGTTATAGCCAATCGAACACAGCACAACATCAACTCCCTATACCGGGAGAGACGAATCCCGTCCTTTCGCTCATTGCCTCCATGTGACTCGGGACTGTACCCAAAAACCACCGTTTTGCACGCCCTCTTGGACATGGTAAGATGGAAATCAAAGCACAGTGGGAACCACACAAGACTCTATGACGATCTCGGGTCAACAGACTACTCTGTACCAGTGTCACCAGAGAACTGCCATCTGACGTGAGGTATAATACCATCTGGGAGTTCTCGGCGAGTCCGTCCAGTGTACCCAGTCTCTACTGAGCACCCGTATATCATCTCTGATGTCAAACACCGATGGATATGGGATCATCCATCGCCTATCTGTATGGGTCGAGAAGGTACACGCTAGTCTACTCTGGTATATCGATGCCCCGTCTCGATACACCCACGACTAGGGACTTTGAAGGATGTACTTATGGACTACCATGTCCCCACTAGTATGATCCGCATCATAGTCCAGGTGGTCAAGTACACATCCTAAGGGCTTTACCAACATGTAACAGAGAGACAAACAGTATACACGTTAAGGTAAAGTGTAACCAGATACCATACTATCATGTCGAGCAAGAAAGTCCTCCCTATATACGTCCTAGCATCCACTACAATATACATCATATGTACAGTAATGGCCTCTAGGGCATACATATAACTAACAATCTCCCACTTGCACTAGGGCCATCTGTAGCAGTGGTTGTAGTATCTCATACTCAACCATCCCATAAAAGTCTCTCTCTGGGAACAGGCCTTTGTGGGTGGATCCACTGTGTTTGTCTTCTGAGTCTACTCTCCTAACCTCGATCCCCTGGAGATCAACCATCTCCATGATCAGGTGATACTGCCTTAGAATATGTCTGGATCACTGATGGGACCTTCGTTCCTTGGCATAAGCCACAACTCCATTGTCACACAATGGGAGGAACATAGTTCATCTCATGAACCTATATACACCCAAACAGCCTCTTTGGTAGCATCTTAAGTAGCGATGTATCCTGCCTTTATCGTCTAGTATGTCACGGTATCTAGCTTGGAATTCTTCCAACATACCGTCCCTTTACTGAGGGTAAAGACAATGCCTGCGACGGACATTCAGTCGTCATTATCACCCTGGAACCCTTCCAGTGATTCTCCCCAGGATCGATTGATACCATCTCACTACAACTAGTGAGAATCCTAACATCCATTTAGATCTATCTCATAGATCCAAAATCCAGGATTTAGTAGGTATCATTTTGATCCTACGTGGAGAATTTTTGTGATAAGCGGAGATTGATCAAGCGTAGCATAGGAAACTCCTTCCCTATCAAGAGTATGTCATCCATGTACTCTATGAGAATCGCCACCATACTCCCTACTACCTATTTGTTTATACAAGGTTCATCTACCATTTTGATGATGTCAAACTCTTTGACTAACACATCGAAACAGACGTTCCAACTCCGCGATGCCTGCTTTATCAGATAAAACATCTTGCACACGTTTCCGCTGCTCCCACTGTTTACGAAGCCCTCTGGCTGTGTACTTACAGACATTCTCTTCTAAAACATCATTTAGAAAAGATGTCATGGCACCCAACCGCCAGATATCGTAGTCATGGTATGTAGCCGTGGTAAGTAGGATCTGGATGGACTTAAGCATAGATCCTTAGAAAAGGTTTCAACATAATCCTTACCTGATCAATGATGCAAACCTTTAACAAGTCTAGCTTTGAAAGTCTCAACTTTTCCATGTACACCAAGTAATCTTCTCAAGATATACTTGCTCCTGATGGGGATTTAACCTTTCAAATATAGCAACCAAAGTCCATACTTTGTTGGTGTATAAGGATTCCATCTCAGATCTCTAAGCATCCAGCCATTCTTAAAGAGTCTTACTCTCGATGGCCTGCTCGAAGCTAGTTGGGTCATCATCTCATGTTGCAATCCTTGCTCTCACTGTCATAGAGGAACAGAAGTATCTCTCAGGTGGGTGAGGAACCCTACTAGATCGGCGGAGAGGCTGAGGTTCGTTGGAATCTACTGAATCCTTTGGTTCTATCAAATCATCTGCTGTAGTTTATATAGCTGGAACCTTTCCAGTTCTACATTACAGGCCTTGCCTCGATCTTGTCCGGATTTTGCTTTTAGACATAGGCCGGGCAACCCCAAATCTTAACTAACTTAAGATATGGGCTCTTCCCTTTCTATATCACATATGAAGTGGTAGGCAACTGATTTGATTCGAACCCTATTCAATAGGTATGCAGCTTCTCAAGCGCATATCTCCCAAAAAGGAAACAAGTAACTCAGTAGTACTCATCATAGAGCACACCTTATCACATAGGGTGTAATTGCTCTGCCCCGATATACCATCGTGCTATGGTGTATACGGAGGAGTAATGCTGAGAGAGAATCTCATTCTCCTTTAGAATAGTCCAGGAATTCCGTGCTCAAGTATTCTCCTCCTTGATCTCATCATAGGACATAATACTTATACCCGTATTTTGGTTCTCTACTTCTAACTTATATTCTGTGAATATCTCAAAAGGTTCGGACTTGTGTTTCAACAGGAACATAGGTCTGAAACTCGAAAGATCATCAGAGAATGTAATGAAGTATAAAGAACCAGTCCTGGCATATGTAGACAGGGGACCTATATACATCAACATGTATCATCCCAAGAGTTCACTAACTCTTTCTCTGTTTCCAATAAACAGTGCTATGGTCATCTTATCTCTGTGACATGACTGGCAAGTTTCATAAGATGCAAATTCAAACAGATTTAAATATGCATCTAAATGTAACTTCAGCTAGTCGGGTCGCATTGATATGACCTAGTCTACAATACCTCAAGAAGAATCCGTTCATTTCTGAACTCTTCCTCTTGTGTGTGTTCTGTATACTAAGAACTGTAGTTTGATTTAGAATATCAACGCTTTTAGATAACGTGCCTGAACCGATCAACTTTTGATATAGGAAATGTTCAAAACATTATCCAACAATACAAAATTTTATCATTTCTTTACTAATAAAGAGATAGATATGATTTTGTATATCAGGTTCGGTATCTAATAACATTTGTTCAGAATCAATGTATTCGTAATACAGGGTGACAGTGACCAACAGACTTGGCTGCAACACTTGCCCCGTTTTCTGCCTCATGAAACTTATCACCCGTTCTCAGTTCTCTACCTTTCTGTAGCCCTATGTAACAGATTACATATGTGGGATCCTGATCTGGTATCACATACACAGGACGTAAAGGATACTGAGAAACAGTTTTCTGTAATGAACACACCCGAAGATGATGCATCATCATGCACTCTCCTCGTTTGGGCGGCACGGGAATTCTGGTAATCCCCAATTTCCTGCTCTGTCTTATAACAATTATAAGTTGGAGCGGGACCAACGTTACCCAGCTCAGTATAACAAGCGGGTTCGGTCAATATTCCGTATTATTATCTTGATTAAGGCGTGATATGGTCGCTACCTGGAGAGAGAGAGAAGAAAACACTCAGCGTGCGCTCTGTCAAGAATAGATTGGTTTTTATTTTATCTAATCAGGATGGCTCCCACTGCTTTTTATCAAATCTTCCTTCAAACCCTAAAAGGAAAGACTAGCCGGAATTAATTACACACTACAAGTTCGCCAATCTTTCAGCCAGGCCAGTGTCGGTACTTTGAGGAGTCCCCCGTGCTTTCGCACGAACCTAATTAATGTAAACCTCGTTTTCCCAGAGGCGTAACCTCGTTAACACCTTTCTAGACACCTACTTGATCGGCTAATTGTAATGTATAAAACTCTCCCAGGAGTAACTCTTACTCGCAGCGGGTATCGGGATCCAACTATCTCATAGAAGGTATGCAATCTCATTGCAAATTTCAACACTTGAAATTCCCGATAATCTTTTGCCCCTAACGTGCTATGACCTTGACGAAAGCCAACAAACCATAGCCCGCTAGTCAAGTTCAACCCGTACATTTCTTGATCGAATTAAACCCACCCGCACGACCCTTGACGAAAGCCAACAAAGCCACACGACTACCCTAATCCAATCGCATCGTATGCTGCAGATAAGCAGCATATAGCTTCCGCACACTGCACCTTGACGAAAGCCAACAAATGCAGCACGAATACTATATACAACTTATCTGAAATGTCGGAGGGCTACGACAGGTTTTTCTGAAAACCTATTGCGTAATGAACTTGATATCGTTGTAGAATCAAATGATTTTAAAATGGAATGCTTTTGAGGCTTTTCCTGTTTTGCTAAAGGAGTCACTCCCGGTGAAGGGATCGTCGGTCCTTTCCTCGTTGAATGAGGTGCGGGATATATCATATATATCACTGTGCAAAGCAAAAACACTTAAAAGCAATCAAAAGACAAACCGAGTGTGTAGCATTTGCCAGTTATTGCTAAAGGAGTCACTCCTGGTGAAGGGATCTCGGTCCTTTCCTTATCGAATAAGGTGCAGGATATATCACATATACCGCTGTGCAAAGCAAGAACTGTAGCTACCTGTTTTATTTTGAAATTCGATTCTACAACATCTTAGGTTTCTTTTACTTTCATTAATCACATTAATGAAGTCCCATCATTTAAGTACCTAAACATCACAGATAAATACGACGTACACTTATGCCATCCGCATTCGCCTCGATGTCCCCTCGTGCACCGTTAGGTTAGGTAACTAACGGCAGAGCGGGGCAGGGCTAGCACAGATGTAAAACATAAGTAACGCCTATATAATATATTATATGTACTATATACTGTATCTATCATAGAACATCACATGATCACATCACAGATATCGCAGCAGAAGAATCATATGAAATATTGGATATACTAGGACGTCCGTGTTTTCAATACGAGCCAGTATAAAACACGGATTCCACGGTCGTGATGAATAGCCAAACCCACACTCGTAGACCCCTACGAGAGTGGCAAGCAAGCCTACCAATTCTAGAGTTAGGAGACCTGGACTCGACTCCTCGAGTTGGTCTCCCACTGGACTCCAGAACCCGGTTACTTGTGCTCCCCTCCTTGGGTCTATCCTAGTGCGGAAAAGTAAATAATATACAAACGGCGACATCTTCCGCAACCTGGAAGTGCCCCAATAAAAGAATATTACATACAAGTTTTTACATGAATGAAAAAGAAAACACTCATCTCACATAAAAAAACCCCGGCTATTCAAACACGACGATCCAATATAACATATCCAGCAACACATAACATCACATGTCATCAACGTAAGTAAATATGTCCATCCCAATTGTCGTTGACATATAGCAACGAAACCGGCGATATCACATATTACACTTACGGTCACAGAAATGAAATTGTAAAACTACAACAGTTGGAATCCGCAACCACCTCAGACATCGCATGCCTGACCAAATGAATTACTTAGACATCGCATGCCTAACAATTATAAACCCCGCATTTTAGTCTCAAAATCGAAAACACTTTTCAATATCAAGTCGGGCAATTCAACAAGATTCCCGACATCCTGATTGAATACTCGTCGCAAACTTCAGTAGGCGGCCGCACCCCCGATACCGTCGACGAAGTGCACCAAGGCGGAACACCGCTGCCGCGGGCACCCGAACGGATGCTTACGGCGACGGGGTTCTCCTACAGTCACTTGGTCGGGGCAATGGGGTGAGGCTGTCTATTAAGTTTACCCGGCGAGTATCCGCGTACACTACGTGATTGCAACGGACTTTTGATCACATCAAAATTCCGTGGCAACCGATCAAGTGAGACTAAACTGCTATGTTTATAACATTCATTCAGTTATCACATAACTTTTGTGAATTCCAATTATTGTATCCCATTCCAGATAAACAGAAAATGTTAAACTTTTCGATCGAACAATCGAACACCCAAGGTTTCCCGGTACAGATCAACACATGAAACAAGTCTAGCAACATTCAGTTCGTGCCTCAGTACCAACGGTCCAGTCGTAGAAGGGTCAAGCCAACGCCTCACATGTGGCACGCCGTACTGCCCCAAACCCGAAGGTTCAAAGGGCAGTTCAAGACGGTCACATAATCGAGTTAAGGTTTGTTGTCTTCTAGAGGGTCCATCGAGTTACTTGCACTACTTAGAACGTCTTTAGACTACGGAAAAATCCAACACTTGGAAATTTCCCGACAGGGGAAAAATTGGGTATTTATATCCGGTCGAACTTTTTAACATATTCTAAAAATTATCCGGAAAGCCACACAGAGAAAATTTGATACCCCGATCGAAACACCGAATCCCCAAAACAACTCCAGAAAATTCAACTCTTGAAAAAATATTAAAAATACCCATAAAAACCAGAACCACTAAATAGGAGTTACTGTGCAAATTGAATGGGGCAATGAGACCATTAGGCCGCGGAACCGCCGCACGAGCCATGCTCGTGCCACGGATCCGCGGCTGTTGAATGGAATTGGCTCATCAAACTTCACCATAACTCTTAGATATCCCTGCTGGTTTTTCTGCATATTTTTAATGTTGAAAAATCCACGTTTTTAGAAAAAGTCCAGAGAGCAATTTTTTGGGTCGGGTTTCGGTTCGATCGGGTTTCAAATTCCGTCTAGACATCGCCTAAGGCTCTAGCTTGGCTCTGATACCACTGTAGGGTTCCGAGGCACCCTAATAAGCTCTCACAAGGCATCAACCATGCCAATTTCAAAAAATCTAGGTGCCGAGAAACCTGACTACGGATCGTCGGCTAGAATTCTAGGCGAAAAGACAAACTAGTTAACACTTAACTAAGGGAATACGGAAATACAACCTTTGTAGATCCGGTGCTCCACCTCCATAGCTCCACAATGAAGTCTCCTCGCTGTCCATAATAAGTCCCAGGCTCTAGCGTCGGCTTCATCGGAGAATGGACGGGCTAGGTCATCGATGTCCATCCCGAAGATGATCTACGTCGAGGCATCGCTAAATCAAGCTCCGACTTCACCAAGTCAAGAAACTTGTGAAGAAAACACACTCTACTACTTGGCAAGAGGTAGAGGATGAAGAAATAGGAAGTGGGTAGACTTTAGAATTGGATTTCTCACTCATTTCCATCAATCACCATTGATGGAGCTTGCTTTCTTCATGAAGAATGAAGAAGAAGAAGAAGAGGAAGAAGATGATAAGTGTTATATTATCTCTTTTTAAAAAGAATACAATATGAATACTTATCATAAGCAAACCATAGTTATTTGTAGAGAATAAACCATAGTTAGAATGAAGGGTTAGGGTTAAGCATCAAGACAAAATGGTCACAAGGTCAAAGCTTCATGAAGCTTCAATGTACAAACAAAGAAAGCCACCATTTTCTCTTTATGCAAATTATTTTCCAAAAAGAAATGGATAAATAAATAAGTGAATAAAACAAAACCCTAACCATAATCATGTAACCATGGTTTGATCTTTACACAAACCCTAGTGAGCATGTATCATCAAATATGATACAATCAAGTGCACAAAAAGTATATCACATATACAATGTGCACATCCGAGCGAGAAAATCCATTTAAAGTGAACCAATACTAGTTAATGCAAAGTAATATATCTAATATATAATTATGCATTAAATCATTGAATCAACACTTGATTTAACGATCCGGTCATATCACATATAACCGACTAATATCCAATGTATCGATTTATCGAATCAATCCTTGATTCGATAACTAGGTTATATCGCATACAACCATTCGACACATTCATCGCGAGAATAGAATACGGTATCACATACACGCATTATTCTCGGACCCTCACATATCTCATATGCGCTTCTATTTCGCTTCGCTTGAGCCAGGAAACCTCTGTGTAGGACTCTAAAGACTCGTCAATACGCCGGCAGCAGATGATGATCATATCAAACACCCACAAGCCGCAAGAGGTCTGCTAAACGTAACGGACACCCGGGTATTGAGCGATCTGAAGATCGACGAGCAAGCCCGCTCACACTCCAGTGAATCCGACCAGTAACACTACCGTACAGTCCGGTCTGATCGTCTGATATGTCGCATATCTCGCCTAGGGGTGGTAAACGTCAGACCCCAATAGCTCGATAAGTCGTGTCGATATGAGGTCTATAACTATTCGAGAAACTACAGGTAACACTTACCAGTAAATCTCAGCAACCCTGGCCAGGGATTTCCTGTTATAGCCAATCGAACACAGCACAACATCAACTCCCTATACCGGGAGAGACGAATCCCCTCCTATCGCTCATTGCCTCCATGTGACTCGGGACTGTACCCAAAAACCATCGTTTTGCACGCCGTCTTGGACGTGGTAAGATGGAAATCAAAGCACAGTGGGAACCACACAAGACTCTATGACGATCTCGGGTCAACAGACTACTCTGTACCAGTGTCACCAGAGAACTGCCATCTGACGTGAGGTATAATACCATCTGGGAGTTCTCGGCGAGTCCGTCTAGTGTACCCAGTCTCTACTGAGCACCCGTATATCATCTCTGATGTCAAACACCGATGGATATGGGATCATCCATCGCCCATCTGTATGGGTCGAGAAGGTACACGCTAGTCTACTCTGGTATATCGATGCCCCGTCTCGATACACCCACAACTAGGGACTTTGAAGGATGTACTTATGGACTACCATGTCCCCACTAGTATGATCCGCATCATAGTCCAGGTAGTCAAGTACACATCTTTTTGGGAAAGCAGAGATGGAACGATTGATAGATGGTGTCCGTAGGGGCTATTCTCTATGGGCCCTTCAAGTATGCTTTTTCTAAGGGCTTTACCAACATGTAACAGAGAGACAAACAGTATACACGTTAAGGTAAGTGTAACCAGATAGCATACTATCATGTCGAGCAAGAAAGTCCTCCCTATATACGTCCGAGCATCCATTACAATATACATCATATGTATAGTAATGGCCTCTAGGGCATACATATAACTAACAATATTCGATATAGCCGGATCGTCGGATCAAGTGTTGATTCGATGATTTAATGTATAATGATATATATGATATATTGTATTAAATTATGTAATATTGGCTCGCTTTATTATTTCATTTTCTTACCGGAATAATTCATTGACATATATGCAATATATGTTAATTGTATTATTTACTTTTGTTGCAAATATATAATATATTTGTGATATATATTATTGTGACATGATATGATTTATTATGAAACATGTTTAGGGATGATAAAAAGAGATTAGGGTTTGATTAGGGTTAGCTCCTTCTTGTTCATTCTAGAAGGATTTCTTTTTGTCTTGGTTAAGATATTATGGTTGATACTTATCCATGACTCATTCTTAACCTAACCAAACCCTAGTTCTAGTTTATTCTCTACAAAGGTTAAGCCTCTCATCCTTGACCATTGTTCCATAATCAATTATATACTCTTATTACTATTCATCACAAAAGGATTATCTCATTATTCTTCATCTTCTTCTCTCTTGAGTTTTAGAAAGAGCTCACTTGTGATTTCTTTTGTGATGATTTCTTGTGAGAAAATGATATAAAAAGAAAGTGTAAATACTACTCCATTATTCTCATCTAATCTAGCCTATTAGATTAGGGTGTTCACCTCATTAGAGCGAGAGAGCTTGAGCTATTGCAACTTCGACGTAGATCATCGGAGAAAAGGAATACGACAAGATATCATGGATCGTTCGAGTCCTGGAGCCTCTCTTGAGTCCGGGAGATCGTGGATCGCGGCGAAAGGACTTCTACTCGGAGTTTATGAAGCGAAGGAGCGGACTACAAAGGTTGTAATCCCTCACACATAGTAGTAAAGATGTTTACTTGCCTGTTAAACCCTAATAATCAAGCAGAGATCCAGGCTTTGGGTTGTTCGGCACGTCTAAAATTATTTCGGGCATGTTTGATGCCTTATGAACCTTCATAAGAGTGTCTAGATACCCTACAGTGGTATCAGAGCCTAGCTAGAGCAATAGGCGACGTGTATACGAACTTAAAACTCCGATCGAACCCGATACGACGAAAATGAACCCCTCTCTGGACTTTTTCTAAAATCTGGGATTTTTCTGAATTAAAAATTCCTAAAAAATTCAGCAGGTAAATATAAATATTATTGTGAAAAACGAGTCACTAATCCGTACTTACCACAGCCGAACCTCGGCCGTACCGCGCTTGGGCCGTGTATCCGCGGTGGGAATGTGGAGTTGGGTCTTTGGTTTTCTACAGTAATATCAGTATCTGTATTTTATATTTTCTGGGTAGTTTTAATATGACTCAAGTGTTGAGTGTTCTGGGGTTTATTTTGTAATCGTTGATTCGATCGGAAAATTTAAATTTGTTATTTTTTCAGGATATTTAGAAACTGTTAAAATGTTCGAACAGATATCATTAACTCACTTTTTCCCGGCACGAAAAACTTTCAAGTGTTGAATTTTTATCGGGTTTAAATCTTTCGGAAAAATGTGCAAGTAATACGGTGGACCCTCTAGAAGACAACAAACCTTAACTCGATTATGTGACCGTCTTGAACTGCCTCTAAAGCTTAGGGTTTGGGGAAGTACGGCATGCCACATGTGAGGCATTGGCTTGACCCTTCTACGGCTGGATCACCGGTACTGTGACATATTCTGGGTTTATTTGAACTCCGCTCAAGTGTTGAGCAATTTAGGAAATTTTTGGTATTTGATTTTCTGTTCGGAAAGTTTTATACTGTCTATTTATCTGGAATGTGATACAATATGTGGAATTCATAGAGTTGGGCATGAAATGCGAAGTATGTGATATTTCGGATTTATGATGTCTAAAGTGATTGCGGATTCCAAATATTGTTGTTTTACAATTTCTTTTCTGTGACCGTAAGTGTAGTATGTAGTTGTATTGCCAGTTTTCGTTGCTATACATCAACGACGATCGGTGTATGCATACTTACGTACATTGATGATATGTGATATTATGTGTTGCTGTGATATGTTATATTGGATCGTCGAGTTCTGAATAGCCGGGGGTTTTTTTGTGAAATGAGAGTTTTTATTTTCATTCATGTAAAATTCATTTGTATGTAATATTCTTTTATTGGGGCACTTCAAGGTTGAGGTTGATGTCACCAATGTATATTATTTACTTTTCCGCATTAGGTAAACCCAAGGAGGGGAGCACAAGTAACCGGGTTATAGGGTCCAGTGGGAGGCCATCTCGAGGAGTCGAGACCGGGTCTCCTAACCCTAGAATTGGCAGTGTTACTTGCCGCTCTCGTAGGGCTCTAGGGATGTTGGTTTGACTATTCATCGCGACTGTGGAATCCGTGTTTTATACAGGCTCGTATTGAAAACACGGACGTCCTAGTATATCCAATATTTCATATATGTTCTTCTGCTACAATGTTCTGTGATGAGATCATATTACTGCCTGAGACGAATGCTTATAGTATATATATCTGATATATAAATATTACTGCTTTCCTTTCTTCTGTGATGCTTAGGAAGCACAAGCTGATGGGATTTTAGTAATGAGATTAATAAAAAGAAAAGAAAGCTAAAAAATGTTGTAGAATGAAAACTTTATAAAAATGGTAGCTACAGTTTTGCTTTGCATAGCGGTATATATGATATACCCTGCACCTTATTCGATGAGGAAAGAGCCGAGATCCCTTCACCGGGAGTGACCACTTTAGCGAAACTGGCAGATGCTACAAAACTCGGTTTGTATTTTGATTGCTTTTAGAGTTTTGTTTTGCATAGCGGTATATATGATATACCCTGCACCTTATTCGATGAGGAAAGAGCCGAGATCCCTTCACCGGGAGTGACCTCTTTAGCAAAATTAATGGAAGCCTAAAAAACACTCCATTTCAAAATTTCATATGATTCTACGACGATATCAAGTTCATTACGCTCATGGTTTTCTGAAAAACTTGCGTAGTCCTCCGTCATTTCAGATAGATATTATTTAGTATTCGTGCTATGTTTGTTGACTTAGTCAAGGCGCAGTGTACGGTAGCTAAATACTGTTTATCTGCTAAAACATGAGATGTGATTGGATTAGGGTATTCGCACGGCCTTGTTGACTCAGTCAAGGGTCGTACAAGTGGGTTTAATTCAATCGAGAAATGTACGGGTTGAACTTGACTTGCGATTTATGGTTTGTTGACTTAGTCAAGGTCATAGATCGCTAGGGGCAAAATATTATCGGGAATTTCAAGTGTTGAAATTTGCAATGAGATTGCATACCTCCTATGAGATAGTTGGATCCTGATACCCACTGTGAGTAAGAGTTACTCTTGGAAGAGTTTTACACAGGACAATTAGCCAATCAAGTAGGTGTCTAGAAAAGTGTTAACGGGGTTACGCCTGTGGGAAAAGAGGTTTACTTTAATTAGGTCCGTGCGAAAGCACGGGGAACCTCCCTCAAGTACCGACACTGATCTGGCTGAAAGATTGACGAAATTGTAGGGTGTAATTAATCCCGGCTAATCTTACCTTTTAGGGTTTGAAGGTAGATTTGATAAAAACAGTGGGAGACATCCTGATTAGATAAGATAATAACCAATCTAATCTTGCAAGAGCATACGCTAAAGTGTTTACTTCTCTCTCTCTCCAGGTAGCGACCATGTCAGGCCATAATCAAGATAATAATATGGATGTATTGACTGAACCCACTTATTATACTGAGCAGGGGAACGTTGGACCCGTTCTTTCTTATATGAGTTATAAGACTAAACAGGGAATAGGCGAATATCTGGATTCTCAAGCCGCCCAAAAGAACATGCATGTTGATGCATCTTCTTCAGGTGTGTTAGCTATTGAGAACTGTTTCTCAGTTCACCCTACGTCCTGGGTATTAGATACCGGATCAGGATCCCATATATGTAAATTGTTACATGGGCTACGGAAAGGTAGAGAACTGGGAAAAAGGTGATCATTCCGTTCAAGTAGGGAATGGGGCAAATGTGGCAGCCAAAGCAGTTGGCGAATATCACCTAGTATTACCAGGTGGTGATACACTGATTCTAAATGAGTGCTATTATAAACCGAACAAGATGTGCAACATTATATCGGTTTCTTTATTAAGTAAAGATGGATATAATTTTGTAGTAAAGGATAATGTTATGAACATATTCCTAAATCAAAAGTTGATTGCATCAGGCTCGTTACATAATGGCATATTCATTCTAAATCAAAATACAGTCCTCAATATACAAAACACATACAAGAGGAAAAGTTCATAAATGAATGAATCCTTCTTGTGGCATTGTAGACTTGGCCATATCAATGAGACACGGCTAGCTAAGTTACATAAGAATGGATATTTGAATTCATTCGAATTATCATCTTATGACACTTGCCATTCATGTCTTAAAGGAAAAATGACCAAAACTCCGTTTAGTGGACACAGAGAAAGAGTTACTGAACTCTTAGGACTGGTACATAGTGATTTATGCGGTCCTATGTCTACATACCAGGAACGGTTCTTCCTACTTCATTACATTCACTAACGATCTCTCTAGATACGGGCGTGTGTTCCTGTTGAAACATAAGTCTGAAGCTTTTGAAAAATTCAGAGAATATAAGCACGAAGTAGAGAACCAAACAGGCAAAAGTATTAAGATTCTTCGATCTGATCGAGGAGGTGAATACTTAAGCAATGAGTTCCTAGATTATCTAAAAGAGAATGGGATTCTCTCTCAGCTTACTCCTCCTTATACACCACAGCACAACGGTGTATCGGAGCGGAGGAATCGCACCCTATTAGATATGGTGCGCTCGATGATGAGCGATGCTGAGTTACCTATTTTCTTTTGGGGGTATGCGCTTGAGACATCCATATATCTATTGAATCTGGTTCCATCTAAATCTGTACCTACCCCACCATATGGGATATGGAGTGGGAAGAGACCATATTTTAACCGAGTTAAAATATGGGGCTGTCCGGCCTATGTCAAAAGGCAAAATCCGGACAAGCTCGAGGCACGATCAATTCTTTGCAAGTTTGTGGGATATCCAAAGAATTCTCAAGGATATTTTTTCTACCACGCTGAGGAACAAAAAGTGTTTGTTGCTCAACATGCCACCTTTTTGGAAAAGGAATTTCTTGCAAAAGAAATTAGTGGCAAAGAGGTAGAGCTGGAAAAGGTTCCAGCAACACTAACTGCAACTGAAGATTTAGTAGAACCAGAGGATTCAGTTGTACCCGACGAACCCCAGCCTCTCCGCCGATCTAGTAAGGTTTCTCGTCCACCTGAGAGATACTACGGTTTTCTTATTGATGGTGGTAGCGAGGATTGCATCATGGAAGATGATGACCCGACTAGTTTCGAGCAGGCCATCACAAGTGGTGACTCTGTGAAATGGCTGGATGCAATGCGATCTGAGATGGAATCCATGTACACCAATAAAGTATGGACTTTGGAAAATGCTCCTGAAGGGGTAAAACCCATTGGGAGCAAGTGGATTTTTAAAATGGAAATTTGGTGTAGATGGAAAAGTTGAGACTTTCAAAGCTAGACTTGTAGCAAAGGGTTTTCGTCAACGACCAGGTGTGGATTATGGCGAAACCTTTTCTCCAGTGGCTATGCTTAAGTCCATTCGGATCTTACTTGCCATTGCCACATACCATGACTACGAAATTTGGCAAATGGATGTTAAGACCGCCTTTCTAAACGGTGATTTAGAAGAGTGTGTGTACATGACTCAGCCATAGGGCTTCGTAGATAGTGGGAGCAGCGGAAAGGTGTGCAAGCTGCTTAAATCCATTTATGGGTTGAAGCAAGCATCACGGAGTTGGAACATCTGTTTTGATGTTGTAGTCAAAGAGTTTGACGTCATCAAAAATATAGATGAACCTTGTATTTATAAAAACGTAGCAGAGAGTAAGGTTGTCTTCCTCGTATTGTACGTGGATGGCATACTCTTGATAGGAAATGATATTCCTATGCTGCAATCAGTCAAGCTCTTCTTATCACAAAGATTCTCAATGAATGATCTAGGCGATGCCTCCTGCATATTGGGAATTAGGATCTATAGAGATAGATCCAATAGGATACTGGGATTGTCCCAATCCAGGTATATTGACACCATACTAAAAAGGTTTAGTATGGAAGAATCCAAGCGTGGGAACCAACCCATGATCTCTGGACTCATTCTCTCCAAAGAGATGTCTCCCAAGACTGATTTGGAGAGAGTTCGCAAGCAAGGGATACCCTATGCTTCGGCAGTAGGCTCTATCATGTATGCGATGCTATGTACTAGACCCGATATAGCATACTCACTAAGTGTAGTGTGTCGGTATCAAGAAGATCCTGGAAAGAGTCATTGGACAGCTGTGAAAAATATTCTCAAGTACTTGCGAAGGACTAGAGACATGTTCTTGGTGTATGGTAAGGAGAACTCCGGGTGGAGTCCTTTACCGATTCCAGCTTCCAAAGTGATAAGGACGACTCTAAGTCGCAATCGGGATTTGTCTTTACCCTCAATGGAGGGGTGGTATGTTGGAAGAGTTCCAAACAGGATACCGTTGCAGACTCGACAATGGAAGCTGAACACATCGCTTAAAACGATGCTGCCAAAGAGGCTGTCTGGATGAAAAAGTCATTAGTGAACTTTGTGTGGTTCCATCCATTGAGCATCCAATACTTCTGTATTGCGATAAAAATGGAGCTGTGGCTTTGGCCAAGGAACCCAGGTCCCATCAGAAGTCCAGACATATTCTGAGGCGGTATCACCTGATCAGAGAGATAGTTGATCGTCGGGAGATCGAGGTCAGGAGAGTAGATACGAAGGACAACACTGCGAATCCACTCATGAAGGCCATTCCCCAGAGACCGTTTGAGAGATTATTCGGGATGCTAAGTGTGAGATACTACAGCAGCTGGCCTTAGTGCAAGTGGGAGATTGTTAGTTATGTATATGCCTTAGAGGCCATTGTTGTACATATGATGTATATTATGATGGATGCTTGGATATATACAGAGGGGACTTTCTTGCTCGTCATGATAGTATGCTATTTGGTTTCACTTTATCTTAACATGTTGACTTGTATTGGTTTACTGTCTTTCTCTCACATGTTGATAAAGCCCTTAGGATCTGTACTCGACTACTGGGACTATGATGAGATCATACTAATAGGGCCACGGTAGTCGATGAGTACATCCTATAACTGTTCCTAGTCGAGGGTATATCGAGACAGGGCATCGATACACCAGAGTAGACTAGCGTATACGCATCTTGACCCATATGATGGGCGATGGATGATCCCATATCCATCGGTGTTTGACACCAAGGATGGTGTACGGGTGCTCAGTGGAGACTGGGTACACTGGACGGACTCACCGAGAACTCCCAGATGGTAATATACCACACGTCAGATGGCAGTTCTCCGGTGACACTGGTACAGGGTAGTCTGTAGACCCGAGATCTTCATAGAGTCCTGTGTGATTCCCACTGTGCTTTGATTTCCACTTTACCAAGTCCAAGAGAGCGTGCAAAACGGTGGCTTTTGGGTAATGCCCTGAATCACAAGGAGGCAATGAGCGATAGGAGGGGATTCGTCTCTCCCGGTATGGGGAGTTGATGTTGTGCTGTGTTCGATTGGCTATAACTGGAAGTCCCTGGCCTGGGCTGATATAGAGATATACCGGAAAGTGTTACCAGTAGTTTCTCGACCTGTTATAAGCCTCACATCGACCTGACTTATCGGTTACTGGGGTCTGACGTATACCACCCCTAGAATTGACATGCGACATATCAGACGAACAGACCGAACTGTACGGGAGATGTTACTGATTGGATTCACAGGAGAACAGACAGGCTAGCTTGTTGATCTTCTGATCGCTCAATACCTGGGTGGCTGTTACGTTTAGCTGACCGCTTGCATCTTGTTGGTGTTTGATATGATCATCACCTGCTACCGGCGTATTGACGATTCTTTAGAGTCCTACACAGAGGTTTCTTGGCTCAGGCAAAATGGAGTAGAGGCACATATGTGATATGTGCAGGACCGAGGATAATGCGATATGTGATACCGTACTATATTCTCGCGATATTTAGATATGAACCGGGACATCGAATCAGGTGTTGATTCGATGAATCGGTACATGATATATTAGTCGGTTATATTCGATATAGCCGGATCGTCGGATCAAGTGTTGATTCGATGATTTAATGTATAATGATATATATGATATATTGTATTACATTATCTAATATTGGCTCGCTTTATTATTTCATTTTCTCACCGGATTAATGCATTGTTATATATGCGATATATGTTAATTGTATTATTTACTATTGTTGCAAATATATAATATATATGTGATAAGTATTATTGTGACATGATATGATTTATTATGAAACATGTTTAGGGATGATAAAAAGAGATTAGGGTTTGATTTGGGTTAACTCCTTCTTGTTCATTCTAAAAGGATTTCTTTTTGTCTTGGTTAATATATTATGGTTGATACTTATCCATGACTCATTCTTAACCTAACCAAACCCTAGCTCTAGTTTATTCTCTATAAAGGTTAAGCCTCTCATTCTAGACCTTGGTTCCATAATCAATTATATACTCTTATTACTATTCATCACAAAAGGATTATCTCATTATTCTTCATCTTCTTCCCTCTTGAGTTTTAGAAAGAGCTCACTTGCGATTTCTTTTGTGATGATTTCTTGTGAGAAAATGATATAAAATGAAAGCATAAATACTACTCTATGATCCTCATCTAATCTAGCCCATTAGATTAGGGTGTTCACCTCATTAGAGTGAGAGAGCTTGAGCTATTGCATGTTCGACGTAGATCATCGGAGAAAAGGAATACGACAAGCTATCATGGATCGTTCGAGTCGTGGAGCCTCTCTTGAGTCCGAGAGATCGTGGATCGCAGTGAAGGGACATCTACTCGGAGCTTGTGAAGTGAAGGAGCGGACTACAAAGGTTGTAATCCCTCACATATAGTAGTAAAGATGTTTACTTGCATGTTAAACCCTAATAATCTAGCAAAGATCCCGGCTTTGGGTTGTTCGTGTAAGTGCACGGCGGCGCCCCGGCCGTCAATCCGATGGCCAAATGCGGAAACGGTGATAAACTTTAATTTTGCGGACTTTGCAAACCGGCAACACCGCGCACAAAACCCCGGATCGTAACCATTAACAAGTCTAAGCTAACTAGAAGATGGGTTAGAGATGTACCGACTGATCCGAATCCTCCGGTCTTAATTTCCACTCCGATCTCCTCGCGGGATCTCCGTCCGTCTCCTCCTCGTCGAAAAGGGCACCACGAAGCCGGTTACTTTTACGGGCTCCCACCTCAATACCGAGGCAACTCGGGCGCGAAGTAGGCTAGCCGACGCGTCCAAGATATGCTGTAGGAAGTGTAGTGTAGAATCATAGTCTCTTTTGGGGTGGTTGCCATTTGAAGATGATGGAGGAAACAAGATAAGAAAAATGGTGCTTGCACTTTTCTTAACATGAAAAATGAGATCAAGAATGCTACTCTCTCAAAGATGAAGCTCTCTTCTTCTTCTCTTTTTCTTCTCTCTTTTCTCATGAAAAAATTCATTCTTAGAAAATGGTGGAGCAAAGATTATGAAGCATGAAGGGAGGTGAGTGTAGGAGAGAAGAAAAGGTGACCACATCAAAAGACAAAGAAACATCAACCATGCTTCACACATTTAAACCCATCCTCATTCAATCAAATCTCATTAATGCACAACATGGATGATAAAGCAAAGATGCTTATCATATCAAAACTTATGCAATAAAACCCTCCACAAAGAGTTATTTGCAAACTTGCAAATAACCCCCTCCATCAGAAAAGTCCGGCCGGGAAAGAACAAAGGAAAACCGGCCGGAACGTAATGCAAACTGGCAACTTCAGAAAACTGGTCCCGTAATAAATTACAGGAAAAACCCCGATACTGTGCATACACAACCGCATCTGTATTCCGTCCGGATACAAATGCAAAGAGACAAAATCTACACAGTACTAAACTAGGATCCGGCTTAAACCAAAGCCGGCTAGTAATATCCGTCCGATCCTGATCCGTGCAATACCGCACGTATCTGATCGAACGCTGCCATATAACCATACAGCCTCTAGTACAAACCGTCCGATCCTGATCCGTGCAATACCGCACGTATCTGATCGGACCCTGCCATATCTCCATACGGCCTCTACAGCGTTTCGCCCGAAAGCTTGAGTAACTGAAAGTGTGGTGGACTCTAAAGACTCGTCAATACTATGGCTGTGGATTTAACCACTAGCACGTCAGAGGTATAAGCCAATACGTAACGGGCCACCAGCTATTGACCAAAAGGGACGTCGATGAGCAAGCTCATCCTGACACCCTACTGAGCCTGTCAGTGACAATATCCGTACAGTCCGGTCCGTTCGTCTATGAGCATCGCATGTCGGGCCTAGGGGGTTGGTAAAAGTCAGACCCCCACAAGCGGTACAAGTCGTGTCGGAGTGTAGCCCAGAACACCCTGAGATACTACTGGAATACCTACCAGTAAATCTCCTGCCTTGGCCAAGGACTTCGTGTAATGGCTCTCCTAGACACAGCGCGACCTCACCCCCAATACCGGGAGAGACGAACCCCCGAAGATCCGCTCACTGCCTCCATGTGGCTCGGGACTGTACCTAACTAAAACCTGTTTGCACGACTCCTTTGAGCCGTGGTAGGGTAGTAATCAAAGCACAGTGGGAACTCACACGAGACAAATGACGATCCCCAGGTCGATGAACTAACCTGTACACATGTCACCTGGGAACTGCTATCTGACGTCAGGTATAAGACCAACTAGCATATTCCCGGCAAGTCCTGTCCGGTGTACTCATAACCCAATGAGCACTTGTATACATCTTAGGTGAACCAACTGACACCAATGGCTTGTGAGACCGGCCACCGCCCCTCGTCGGGGTCTCGACTGTATACACTAGTCTACTCTGGAGTATCGATGCCCTGTCTCGAAACTCCCACGACTAGGGACCTTTTAAGGATGTGCTTATAGATTACCAGCTCCCACGTATATGATCGCCCTCATACTGCCGGTAGTCAAGCAAGAATCCTAGGGGCTCTATCAACGTGTAATAGCGACCTGTCAGGTCACCTAAAGCAGTACACGATGATAAAGGTAAACCAGACAGCATACTATCATCTCGAGTAAGACTGTCATACCGGGATAGGTCCTCCCTCAATCATTGCAATCACGTGCCTGTGATCCAATAATTGACTCTGAGGGCACTATCTCCAACAATCTCCCACTCGCACTCAAGGCTAATTATTGCGATGTCGCATACTCACAGCCCGTGTGATACCGTACACCCAACTCCTCTACTAGTCAGTCTCACAAAGCTCGTTTGCGAGACTATTGCGTTCGAGGAATAGCCTCAGCGAGTGGATCCGCTCTGGTGTTTGTTTCTATGTCTCTCTATATCTCATGTTCGCGGAGAAAGCCATCTCCCGAAATGAGCAATACCTGTCTTAGAATGTCTGGATGTCTGATGGGACCTAGCTCATAAATGAACTCCAAATCCAAACTTCTTAGACTGTATCGTCAACTGAACTTAATCAGTATCCTGCGCCATGCCACCCTCAGTATTTCTTTGGACCACCTGTCCAAAATACTGCCCCTCGTCAGAAGGAAAACTACAACTCTGACGATCACCTTGTCGTCCATGTCACCTTGGAAGCCTGGAGTGATAACTGTCTCCTAAAGGAGGCAGCCGTTATCATATCCCTAGAACATCCACTTATGTTCTAAAACTGCTTCCGACTGTTTCTCCAGGATTGGATCAATGTCAACTTATTGCATCTAGTGCAAGAACAACATCTGGTGTGGTACTTGACATCTCATGATTGACTCAATTGCCTAAGCAAGTGATCTGCCAATCATGCACATCCCTCTCTACTTTAGTCTATAAGACACCTTTAGAGAGGGTGACTCCATCACCTGCAGGTACACTACCGTGCCAGGAGTCGTCCATTCTAAATACTCTTAGAATGCTGTCAAAGTACCCTGATTGGGAAACCACCCAAATCTAGATCTAAAACCATAGATCTAGTAACCAGTATGTCTGATATAATGTCCAAGTCCTTTGTGGAGAAACCACTGTGTGACGACCAAAGTATAACCGATCGTAGTATAGGAGTTTCCTTTCCTACTCTGTGTATGTCATCTAAAACTAGGACATCACACCCTACTACCTTCTTAACAGATCCATCCCCTATTCTGATGACGTCAAACCTGTTGGAGATAGTGCCCTCAGAGTCAATTATTGGATCACAGGCACGTGATTGCAATGATTGAGGGAGGACCTATCCCGATAGGACAGTCTTGCTCGAGATGATAGTATGCTATCTGGTTTATCTTTATCATCGTGTACTGCTTTAGGTGACCTGACATGTCGCTATTGCACGTTGATAGAGCCCCTGGGATTCTTGCTTGACGACCAGCAGTATGATGGCGATCATATACGTGGGAGCTGGGGTCTATAAGCACATCCTTAAAAGGTCCCTAGTCGTAGGAGTTTCGAGACAGGGTATTGATACTCCATTAGTAGACTAGTGTATACAGTCGAGACCCCGACGAGGGGCGGTGGCCGGTCTCACAAGCCACTGGTGTCAGTTGGTTCACCTAAGATGTATACAGGTGCTCATTGGGTTATGAGTACACCGGACAGGACTCGCCGGGAACCTGCTAGTTGGTCTTGTACCAGATGTCAGATAGCAGTTCCCTGGTGACATGTGTACAGGTTAGTTCATCGACCTGAGATCGTCATTTGTCTCGTGTGAGTTCCCACTGTACTTTGATTACTACCCTACCACGGCTCAAAGGAGTCGTGCAAACAGGTTTTAGTTGGGTGCAGTCCCGAGCCACATGGAGGCAGTGAGCGGATCTGCTGGGGTTCGTCTCTCCCGGTATTGGGGGTGAGGTCGCGCTGTGTCTAGGAGAGCCATTACGCAAAGCCCTCGGCCGAGGCAGGAGATTTACTGGTAGGTATTCCAGTAGTATCTCAGGGCGTTCTGGGCTACACTCCGACACGACTTGTACCGCTTTTGGGGGTCTGACTTTTACCAACCCCCTAGGCCCGCCATGCGATACTCATAGACGAACGGACCGGACTGTACGGATATTGTCACTGACAGGCTCAGTTGGGTGTCGGGGTGAGCTTCCTCATCGACGTCCCTTTTGGTCAATAGCTGGTGGCCCGTCACGTATTGGCTTATACCTCTGACGTGCCAGTGGTTAAATCCACAGCCATAGTATTGACGAGTCTTTAGAGTCCACCACACTTTCAGTTACTCAAGCTTTCGGGCGAAACGCTGTAGAGGCCGTATGGAGATATGGCAGGGTTCGATCAGATACGTGCGGTATTGCACGGATTAGGATCGGACAGTTTTGTACTAGTGGCCGTATAGTTATATGGCAGGGTTCGATCAGATACGTGCGGTATTGCACGGATCAGGATCGAACGGATTTTACTAGCCGGCTTTGGTTTAAGCCGGTACTAGTTTAGTACAGTGTAGATTTTGTCTCATTGCATTTGTATCCGGTCGGAATACAGATGCAGGTGTGTATGCACAGTGTAGGGGTTTTCCTGTAATTTATTACGGGACCAGTTTTCTGGAGTTGCCAGTTTGCATTTCGTCCCGGCCGGTTTTCCTTTGTTTTTTCCCGGCCGGACTTTTCCGATGGAGGGGGTTATTTGCGAGTTCGCAAATAACTCTTTGTGGAGGGTTTTATTGTATATATATATATTGATTATGACACCTTTCTTGTCTTGCTCCATGACTTGATTTAAAGGTGAAGTGAAAGGGTATGGGTTGGTAAAGTAATAAGCATGGTTGTATGTTTATTGGTCTCTTGATATGGTCACCCTCCTTGCACTCCTACACTCACCTCCCTTCATGATACATATCATTTCCCTCCACCATTTCCTAGAAGTGAAGGCCGGCCACTTGAGTGAGGAGATGAGAGAAAATTTCATTTTGGCATGACACATTTTTCTTCATCTCATATCTTCATGCAAGGAAAAATGAAAGCACCATATATTTTCCTTGTTCTCATTCCTCCATCCAAAGGCAACAAACCCCAAAGTGAGACTATGATTCTACACTACGCTTCCTACAGCATTTCTTGAGCATGTCGAGTTGCCGGCTTCATGCTCGAGTTGCCTCGGTATTGAGGCGGGAGCCCGTAAAAGACGAAGGCGATGTGGTGCCCTTTCCGGCGAGGAGGCGACGATGTGGAGCCAAGCTTTTCCGCGGGAGATCGGGATGATGAAGAGAAGACCGGAGGACTCGGATCACTCGGTACAACATTTCTACACTCTTTACTGTTTGTTAGTTTAGCAATAATGGCAGATCCGGGTTAAAGTATACGATAGCGCCAAGTTAAAAAGTTTTATTCCGCGATTGGCGTCTGTAGACTGCCGGGGCGCTAACGTACACTTACAGTGGTATCAGAGCCTCACCATTTTGCTATGCTAACTTGTGCTAACGCGTTTAAAACTTCGATCCGACCGGAAATCGAAAACTGCAAAAATCCAAGCCGACAGTTTCTGTTGTTTTTAAACGGTCTCAAAAATTATTTCTGGATGTCTTAAAAATCAGAGCAGGAACATTTAAGAGTCACGACAAAATTTGGACTCGTGATCCCTCTAAGTTGCCGCGGAAGCGCGGCCAAAACCATGGTTTTGCCGCGCAACCGCGGCCACGTGGGGAGTACGTGCTCCCAAATTTTGTCAGTTGGTTCATGGTTGGATTTTGGGGTTTTTGAAATATATCGTTTTTGCCCAGATTTTGTTACTGTTCACCAGTAAGTCGTGGGGCCCACTTCTTGATATTTTGTCGATCGAAATTTAAACACGTTAGTTTTCACAGTATTTACATTATATCTGCGACCGTGAATGTCACTCGATCGGTAAATCCGGTCTAACTGCTATAGCCCGGTTAGACGGATTTGCGAACGTAACTTTCACGTTGATGTTCTATGTATTTGCTGTGTTGTTGCGGATCGGTCGTGGGGGATAGCCTGGATGCAATACTAGTACTGTTTTGTTGTATTATGTACATTTGATATTGCGGGGCGAGCGTCCGACATGTGGACTGCCGTCACTGCCTGATTGTATTATTCTTTTGGGGCACGACCTGGTTGCGGTCGATGTACCCGGTGTATGTATATTTTACTTTCTGTACTAGGATTGCCCCGCGGTGGGGTGCACGGATAGCCGGGTTCTGGAGGGCAACAAGCCCGCATCTCATGGCATTGGGACGGAGGGGGCTTCACTCCAGGATTGGCTGGCTATTCGCCGCACTCGTAGGGGGTATAGGTTTTCATTGCACAGGCTATCCACACGACCAGGGGAACGTCGGGTTTCAGCAGTGGCTCTGTGAAACCCGGGGATCCCAGATATCTGTATTGTTTCTGTGATGCTGTTCATTGTCTGTGATGTTGCATTTTATTCACGCCTTGAGCGAAATATTATATATTGGTATATATATTAGTAGATGTTGTATATGTTTTTCATCCGCGCTAGTCCAGTCCCCGCTCTGCCGTTAGTTAGCTAACCTAACGGGTGATGACGGGACCCAGTGGCGAATGCGAATGGCATATACGTACGTCAGTATATTTTCGTTCTTTGTGGTGTGATCAATTGATGGGACTGCATTGATTCGGATCAATGCAAGTTAAACAAACCTATTGTGATGTTGTTGGAACACTTTTCAAAAAGCTGTTATTGCAAGGACGTTCACTTTTGTTTTGCATCGTGGTATTCATTTGGAATATCCTGCTCCTCAGTCGACGAGGCAAGGGCCGAGATCCCTTCACCGGGAGTGACCCCTTGGACAGAAGTTTGCGTCAGGGCATTAACTTCACTATAGCCGATTACTTTTGCTTTGCACCGTGGTATTCATTTGGAATATCCTGCACCTCATTCTACGGGGAAAGAGCCGAGATCCCTTCACCGGGAGTGACCTCTTTAGTAAAGGTTTTCGTCACTATATTTTCTAAAAAGCTATCCGTTCCTTCAACGATATCAAGTTCATTACGTTAAAGGTTTTCGCCAGAAACCATTCGTAGCCCTCCGTCGTTTCATATGGGTGGTCAATAGTATTCAAGCTGTGTATGTTGGCCAAAGTCAAGGCACAGTGATTGGTAGCTATTGGGGTATTCATATGCAGCATAGATAGATGCGTTGGTTTGGGACAGTCGTGCTGCCATTTTGGCCAAAGTCAAGGGTATGTACGGGTGGATTCAAATTAACCTGGAGAATGACGGGCAGAACTTGACATGTGACTTATGATATGTTGGCCAAAGTCAAGGTCATAAGAGCATGGGGCAGAAATCACATCGGGAGTTTCAAAAGTACTGAAACTTGCCAGATATGCGCATACCTTCTGGAGTGTGATACCGTGAGCGGATTCCGTCACGTTGTCATGCGATGAGAGTTGGATCCCGATTCCCACTGATGAGTTGGTATACTCCTCGGGTAACCCCGACTAATTCTTCTTTTAGGTTTGGAGAAGAATTTGAGGTACAGTGGGAGGATTCCAGATTAGATAAATTGGTAACCATTCTGATCTAGGTTAGAGTGCACGCTGAGTGTTTCTTTTCTCTCTCTCTCTGGCAGCGACCATTTGACCCGACCCTAAGACTTTGACTCAGTGACCAAGTTGACCGAACCTTCTTAAACACCGGCTTTTGGATTGTCATAGTTGCAGACTTCATTGCCACTCCTACTTTTACCCTTTTCTCCAGGACACCCCGTATTACTACGAACGTTCACTTCCATTGGACAAAACCATCGTATGGTTATATACGAACTCGAAAGAATTTATTCGAGGATGGTTTCAGGTTCTGGAGAAAACGGATAGGATTATTCAGTTGTCTTTTCCTTTTACCCTCTCTCAGGTTACGAGTACTCCTTGGTTTAGGGGTAGTACACCTATTACGCAAATTGGATTGTCTTCTTCCAAACCTTAGGCTGGTGCCGACCGGTAGGGAATGAAGAAAACCAATTAGCATAACGATGGTGTGCAGAAGGTATTAAGTTCAGACAAAGCAAGGGATTAGTAAGAGGGCAAAGTAAATTGCAACAGATATTCACGACCAAACCAAATATTTCGTTACCACTCCCACGTCACCTTTGTATTTCTCCAGGACACTCCGTATCACTACGAAGATCCACAGTTTATTTGGATACTCCATCGTATGGTTATATACGAACTCGAATGGAACTTGTTCCAGTTCGGGGATGGATTCTGGTTCAGGAGAAATATGAATAAGGTTTATTCGGTTGTCTTTTATCTTCACCCTCTCTCATTGCGAGTGATCCTAGGATTGGGACAGTACACCCATTATGCTCATTGGATAGTCTTCTTCCAAACCATAGGCTGGTGCCGAACGGTAGGGAAGGAAGAAAACCATTTGGCCTAAAGGGGTGTGCAGAAGGTAAAGACTAAAGACATATGAAGGGATTTGGAGAGGTGGCAAAGAACTATACGGTTACAGTCGTGAATCTGGAAGAGGCATTACTAGGAATACCAGAATACCCCATCGGAACATTTCAATGTTTCAGGTTCAACTGTGTACTGTTAAAAGAAAACTGATTTCCCGATTGGACACTTGCTCCAGGGTATGTATTTACCAAGTTTGATTCTCACATCTGTATAGTTTTACAGATGATGAGTGGGAGTAAGTTATTGGGAATTGGGTGATCATCCTCATTATATCGGGATTCGTTGTAATCGGTGATATTTGAGGAAATCACCTGGGCTGTTTGCCGGTCGGCAAATATTTGGTTTTGAATATCCGCAGTTATGCACCAATTTCAAATTGATATATCTGTACGTCTATTTTCATAGAGTGAGATATACCTTTCTGAAATTATGTCTACGACATTTACCTATATCAGTGGATGGTTAGGTAAGGAGCATTAAACAGCGGTGTAATTCTTCTTAACCATAAGTACAGTTTTCAACCTACGACACACAGTGAATGAGTTATCAGACTCAAGGGACTTATACAGAGTATTGTATGTTGTCCAGGGTCCATCAGGACAGAGGGGTTGGTCCTCGTACTACATTCAGTTTACTTATGACTTCTCTAGTTTTTAGACAGGTGTTTCGTGGAAACGCAGGGTCCGAATTTGGAGAAGTTATAGGTATTTGAATAGAGTAGAGAACCAGGTATAGCAAGTATCGGGATTCTTCAAAGAGATCGAAGATGTAGATACTTGTGTATGGTATTCAGTTGATAGTAATGATAAAGAGATCTTGCTTCTCTTTCAGGTTACTCATAATTGGAAGTATTCCTAAGTTGAGTAACGCTGATCGGCCTCCTTCCATTTAGTTGACATGCGCTGGGGTCAGCTGCATGATTTGAATCTGGTTCAATTAAATCAGTGCCTTTGTTTCTATATTGGATATAGAACAGTTCATATCTTAACGATGTTAAGGTACGGGGAGTTGTCCGGTTTATGATTAAAACCAGACACTGGACACCTCAAGGCACGTTTCTGTAATGGCTGTTTGTGGGTTGACCCAGGCTATGACGAGGGTTGACTTTCTACCATCTGGATGAACAATAGCGATATTGTTCTAGACTCGCCACAGTTTTATTAAAAATGGGATTTTTCAGAAAACAGTAGTGGGAGTATGGTAGAACTGGAAGTGATTCCAGAACCACAAATGATTACTGAAGATTTGATAAGGAACCTAAAGATTCAATCTGGATTGACATTCCATTGGCCACTCCGCAGATATGGTGGGTAACTTCAGGCACCCGAGAGGTACTACGGTAGCCTCAAGGACGGTGACGGGGAAGTTCTTGTTTACCCACAGTTACCATTGCTGTTGTTCCAGGCTGCGAGACCCGGCGGGAGGATGAGTATAGCGTCGTTCTGAACTCGCTTCAGAAGTGTACGTGTATATGACTCTGCCCGAGGGTTGTCGTAGTCAGTGGGAGCAGCGGAAGCATTGGTGGACAGGTTGCTTATGTCTATTTATAGACTAGAGCAGATGTAGCGGAGATAGATCATCTATTTCTGACGTGACAGTCATGGGTTTGACTTCATCAGAATAGGGGATGGATCTGTTGAGAAGGTAGTAGGGTGTGATGTCATGGTATTTGGATGACATACACAAAGTAGGAAAAGAAACTCCTATACTACGATCGGTTATACTTTGGTCGTCACACAGTTGTTTCTCCACAAAGGAAATGGATTTTATATCAGACATACTGGTTAACTAGATCTATGGTTTTAGATCTAGATTTGGGTGGTTTCCCAATCAGGGTACTTGACAGCATCCTAAGAGTATTTAGGATGGACGACTCCTGGCACGGTAGTGTACCTGCAGGTAATGGAGTCACCCTCTCCAAAGGTGTCTTACAGACTAAAGGGGAGAGGGACGTGCATGATTGGCAGATCACTTGCTTAGGCAATTGAGTCAATCATGAGATGTCAAGCACCACACCAGATGTTGTTCTTGCACTAGATGCAATAAGTTGACATTAATCCAATCCTGGAGAAACAGTCGGAAGCAGTTTTAGAACATAAGCAAATGTTCTAGGGAGATGATAACGACAGCCTCATTTAGGAGACAGTTATCATTCCAGGCTTCCAAGGTGACATGGACGGCAAGGAGGTTGTCAGAGTTTTAGTTCTCCCTCTGACGAGGGACAGTATTTTGGACAGATGGTCCAAGGCAATACTGAGGGTGGCATGGCGCAGGAGACTGATTAAGTTCAGTTGATGATACAGTCTAAGAAGTTTGGATTTGGTGTTCATTTATGAACTAGGTCCCATCAGACATCCAGACATTCTAAGACAGGTATTGCTCATTTCGGGAGATGGCTTTCTCCGCGAACTTGAGATATAGAGAGACATAGAAAGAAACTTCATAGCGGATCCACTCACTGAGGCTATTCCTCGAACGCAATAGTTTCGCAAACGGGTTTCGTGAGACTGACTAGTAGAGGAGTTGGGTGTTCGGTATCACACGGGCTGTGAGTATGCGACATCGCAATAATTAGCCTTGAGTGCAAGTGGGAGATTGTTGGAGATAGTGCCCTCAGAGTCAATTATTGGATCACAGGCACGTGATTGCAATGATTGAGGGAGGACCTATCCCGATAGGACAGTCTTGCTCGAGATGATAGTATGCTATCTGGTTTATCTTTATCATCGTGTACTGCTTTAGGTGACCTGACATGTCGCTATTGCACGTTGATAGAGCCCCTGCGATTCTTGCTTGACGACCAGCAGTATGATGGCGATCATATACGTGGGAGCTGGGGTCTATAAGCACATCCTTAAAAGGTCCCTAGTCGTAGGAGTTTCGAGACAGGGTATTGATACTCCATTAGTAGACTAGTGTATACAGTCGAGACCCCGACGAGGGGCGGTGGCCGGTCTCACAAGCCACTGGTGTCAGTTGGTTCACCTAAGATGTATACAGGTGCTCATTGGGTTATGAGTACACCGGACAGGACTCGCCGGGAACCTGCTAGTTGGTCTTGTACCAGATGTCAGATAGCAGTTCCCTGGTGACATGTGTACAGGTTAGTTCATCGACCTGAGATCGTCATTTGTCTCGTGTGAGTTCCCACTGTACTTTGATTACTACCCTACCACGGCTCAAAGGAGTCGTGCAAACAGGTTTTAGTTGGGTGCAGTCCCGAGCCACATGGAGGCAGTGAGCGGATCTGCAGGGGTTCGTCTCTCCCGGTATTGGGGGTGAGGTCGCGCTGTGTCTAGGAGAGCCATTACGCAAAGCCCTCGGCCGAGGCAGGAGATTTACTGGTAGGTATTCCAGTAGTATCTCAGGGCGTTCTGGGCTACACTCCGACACGACTTGTACCGCTTTTGGGGGTCTGACTTTTACCAACCCCCTAGGCCCGCCATGCGATACTCATAGACGAACGGACCGGACTGTACGGATATTGTCACTGACAGGCTCAGTTGGGTGTCGGGGTGAGCTTCCTCATCGACGTCCCTTTTGGTCAATAGCTGGTGGCCCGTCACGTATTGGCTTATACCTCTGACGTGCCAGTGGTTAAATCCACAGCCATAGTATTGACGAGTCTTTAGAGTCCACCACACTTTCAGTTACTCAAGCTTTCGGGCGAAACGCTGTAGAGGCCGTATGGAGATATGGCAGGGTTCGATCAGATACGTGCGGTATTGCACGGATTAGGATCGGACAGTTTTGTACTAGTGGCCGTATAGTTATATGGCAGGGTTCGATCAGATACGTGCGGTATTGCACGGATCAGGATCGAACGGATTTTACTAGCCGGCTTTGGTTTAAGCCGGTACTAGTTTAGTACAGTGTAGATTTTGTCTCATTGCATTTGTATCCGGTCGGAATACAGATGCAGGTGTGTATGCACAGTGTAGGGGTTTTCCTGTAATTTATTACGGGACCAGTTTTCTGGAGTTGCCAGTTTGCATTTCGTCCCGGCCGGTTTTCCTTTGTTCTTTCCCGGCCGGACTTTTCCGATGGAGGGGGTTATTTGCGAGTTCGCAAATAACTCTTTGTGGAGGGTTTTATTGTATATATATATATTGATTATGACACCTTTCTTGTCTTGCTCCATGACTTGATTTAAAGGTGAAGTGAAAGGGTATGGGTTGGTAAAGTAATAAGCATGGTTGTATGTTTATTGGTCTCTTGATATGGTCACCCTCCTTGCACTCCTACACTCACCTCCCTTCATGATACATATCATTTCCCTCCACCATTTCCTAGAAGTGAAGGCCGGCCACTTGAGTGAGGAGATGAGAGAAAATTTCATTTTGGCATGACACATTTTTCTTCATCTCATATCTTCATGCAAGGAAAAATGAAAGCACCATATATTTTCCTTGTTCTCATTCCTCCATCCAAAGGCAACAAACCCCAAAGTGAGACTATGATTCTACACTACGCTTCCTACAGCATTTCTTGAGCATGTCAAGTTGCCGGCTTCATGCTCGAGTTGCCTCGGTATTGAGGCGGGAGCCCGTAAAAGACGAAGGCGATGTGGTGCCCTTTCCGGCGAGGAGGCGACGATGTGGAGCCAAGCTTTTCCGCGGGAGATCGGGATGATGAAGAGAAGACCGGAGGACTCGGATCACTCGGTACAACATTTCTACACTCTTTACTGTTTGTTAGTTTAGCAATAATGGCAGATCCGGGTTAAAGTATACGATAGCGCCAAGTTAAAAAGTTTTATTCCGCGATTGGCGTCTGTAGACTGCCGGGGCGCTAACGTACACTTACAAAACCTATGACTGTCACATCAGAAATAGATGATCTATCTCCGCTATATCTGCTTTAGTCTATAAATAGACATAAGCCTGATGTCCACCAATGCTTCCGCTGCTCCCACTGGCTACGACAACCCTCTGGCAGAGTCATATAGATGTGCACTTCTAAAGCTAGTTTAGAACGACGCTATACTCATCCTCCTGCCGGGTCTCGCAGCCTGGAACAATAACAATGGCAAGTGTGGGTAAACAAGAACTTCCCTGTCACCGTCCTTGAGGCTACCGGAGTACCTCTCGGGTGCCTGAAGTTACCCACCTTATCTGCGGAGTGGCCAATGGAATGTCAAATCAGATTGAATCTTTAGGTTCCTTATCAAATCTTCAGTAATCGTTTGCGGTTCTGGAATCGCTTCCAGTTCTACCATACTCTCACTACTGTTTTCTGAAAAATAACCATTTCTTTTAAAATGTGGCGAGTTAAGAACAATTTCACTATTGATCTTCCAGATGGTAGAAAATCAACCCTCTTCATAGCCTGGGTCAACCCACAAACAGCCATTACAGATACGTGCCTTGAGTTATCCAGAGTCTGGTTTTAATCATTAGCCAGACAACTCCCCGTACCTTAACAATGTTAAGATATGAACTGTACTATATCCAATATAGAACCAGAGGCACTGATTTAATTAAACCAGATTCAAATCATGCAGTTATCTCCAGTGCATGTCAAGTAAATGGAGAGAGGCCGATCAGCGTTACTCAACTTAGGAATGTTTCCAATTACGAGTAACCTGAAAGAGAAGCAATTTCTCTTTATCATTACTGAATACCATACGCAAGTATCTACATCTTCGATCACTTTGAAGAATCCCGATACTTGATGCACCTGGTTCTCTACTCTATTCAAATACCTATAACTCCTCAAAACTTAGACCCTGTGTTTCTACGAAACACATGTCTAAGAACTAGAGAAGTTAAAAGTAAACAGAATATAGTATGAGGACCAACCCCTCTGTCCTAATGGACACTGGACAACATACAATACTCTGTATATGTCCGCTGAGTCTAACAACTCTTTCACTGTGTGTCGTAGGTTGAAAACTGTACTTATGGTTAAGAAGAATTACACCGCTGTTTAATACTCCTTACCTAACCATCCACTGATATAGGTAAATGTCATCGACATAATATCAAAAGGTATATCTCACTCTATTCAAATAGATGTACAGATATATCAATTTGAAATTGGTGCATAACAACGGATATTCAAAACCAAATATTTGCCAACCGGCAAACAGCCCAGATGATCTCCTCAAATATCACCGATTACAACGAATCCCGATATAATGAGGATGATCACCCAATTCCCAATAAGTTACTCCCACTCATCATCTGTAAAACCATACAGATGTGACAATCAAACCTGGTAAATACATACCCTGGAGCAAGTGTCTAATCAGGAAATCAGTTTTCTTTTAACAGTACACAGTTGAACTGAAACATCGAAATGTTTCGATGGGGTATCCTGGTATTCCTAGTAATGCCTCTACCATTATCCAGATTCACAACTATAACCGCATAATTCTTTGCCACCTCTCCAAATCCCTTTATATGTCTTTAGTCGTTACCTTCTGCACACCCCTTAGGCCAAATGGTTTTCTTCCTTCCCTACCGTTCGGCACCAGCCTATGGTTTGGAAGAAGACTATCCAATAAGCATAATGGGTGTACTGTCCTAGTCCTAGGAGCACTCGCAATGCGAGAGATGGTGAAGATAAAAGACAACCGAATAAACCTTATTCCTATTTCTCCTGGACCAGAATCCATCCCCGAACTGGAACAAGTTCCTTTCGAGTTCGTATATAACCATATGATGGAGTATCCAATAAACTGTGGATTTTCGTAGTGATACGGAGTGTCCTGGAGAAATACAAAGGTGATTTAGGATTGGCGAAGAAAAACTTGGTTTGGTCGTGAATATCAGTCGCAATTTACTTTGCCCTCTTACTAATCCCTTGCTTTGTCCTAATCTTAATACCTTCTGCACACTATCGTTATGCTAATTGGTTTTCTTCATTCCCTACCGGTCGGCACCAGCCTAAGGTTTGGAAGAAGACTATCCAATTTGCGTAATAGGTGTACTATCTCCTAAACTAAGAAGTACTCGTAACTTGAGAGAAGGTAAAAGGAAAAAGACAACTGAATAATCCTATCCGTTTTCTCCAGAACCGGAAACCATCCTCAAATTCCTTCGAGTTCGTATCTAACCATACGATGGCTTTGTCCAATGGAAGTGGACGTTCGTAGTAATACGGGGTGTCCTGGAGAAAAGGGTAAAAGTAGGAGTGGCAATGAGGTCTGCAACTCTGACAATCCAAAAGCCGGTGTTTAAGAAGGTTCGGTCAACTTGGTCACTGAGTCATAGTCTTAGGGTCGGGTCAATGGTCGCTGCGAGAGAGAGAGAGAAAAGAAACACTCAGCGTGCACTCTAACCTAGATCAGAATGGTTACCAATTTATCTAATCTGGAAACCTCCCACTGTATCTCAAATTCTCCTCCAAACCTGAAAGAAGAATTAGTCGGGGTCACCCGAGGAGTAAACCAACACATCAGTGGGAATCGGGATCCAACTCTCATCGCATGATAACGTGACGGAATCCGCTCACGGTATCACACTCCAGAAGGTATGCGCATATCTGGCAAGTTTCAGTTCTTTTGAAACTCCCGATGTGGATTTTTGCCCCATGCTCTTATGACCTTGACTAAGGCCAACAAATCATAAGTCACATGTCAAGTTCTACCCGTCATTGTCCAGGTTGATTTGAACCCACCCGTACAAGCCCTTGACTAAGGCCAACAAGGCTATACGACTGTCCCAAAACAACACATCTATCTATGCAGCATATGAATACCCAATAGCTACCAAACACTGTGCCTTGACTAAGGCCAACAAACACAGCTTGAATACTATTAACTACCCATATGAAATGACGGAGGGCTACGAATAGTTTCTGGCGAAAACCTTTAACGTAGTGAACTTGATATCGTTGAAGGAACGGATAGCTTTTTAGAAAATATAGTGACGAAAACCTTTACTAAAGGGGTCATTCCTGGTGAAGGGATCTCGGCTCTTTCCCCGTAGAATGGGATGCAGGATATTCCAAATGAATGCCACGGTGCAAAGCAAAAGTAATCGGCTATAGTGAAGTTAATGCCCTGACGCAAAATTCTGTCCAAGGGGTCACTCCCGGTGAAGGGATCTCGGCCCTTGCCTCGTCGACTGAGGAGCAGGATATTCCAAATGAATACCACGATGCAAAACAAAAGTGAACGTCCTTGCAATAACAGCTTTTTGAAAAGTGTTCCAACAACATCAGAATAGGTTTGTTTTAACTTGCATTGATCTGAATCAATGCAGTCCCATCAATTGATCACACCACAAAGAACGAAAATATACTGACGTACGTATATGCCATCCGCATTCGCCACTGGGTCCCGTCATCACCCGTTAGGTTAGCTAACTAACGGCAGAGTGGGGACTGGACTAGCGCGGATAAAAAACATATACAACATCTACTAATATATATACCAATATATAGTATTTCGCTCGAGGCGTGAAATAATGCAACATCACAGAAATGTACAGCATCACAGAACAATACAGATATCTGGGATCCCCGGGTTTCACAGAGCCACTACTGAAACCCGACGTTCCCCTGGTCGTGTGGATAGCCTGTGCAATGAAATCCTAGGCCCCTACGGGCGCGGCAAGTCACCCGCCAAAACCTGAAGCGAGGTAGCCCCCTTCAGCGCCGTGAATGGACCACCCAGCACTTCACGGAATCCGGTAACTTGGGCACCCCTCCTGGGTCAACCTATACCCCCTACGAGTGCGGCGAATAGCCCGCCAATTCCAGACTGAAGCCCTCTCCGTCCCAATGCCATGAGATGCGGGCTTGTTGCCCTCCAGAACCCGGCTATCCGTGCACCCCACCGCAGGGCAATCCTAGTACAGAAAGTAAAATATACATACAACGGGTACATCGACCGCAACCAGGTCGTGCCCCAAAAGAATAATACAAACAGGCAGTGACGGCAGTCCACATGTCGGACGCTCGCCCCGCAATATCAAATGTACATAATACAACAACACTGTACTAGCATTGCATCAAGGCTATCCCCCACGACCGATCCGCAACATCACAGCAAATACATAGAACATCAACATGAAAGTCACGTTCGCAAATCCGTCTAACCGGGCTATAGCAGTTAGACCGGATTTACCGATCGAGTGACATTCACGGTCGCAGATATAATGTAAATACTGTGAAAAATGTGTTTAAAATTTTCCGATTGACCAAAAATTAACAAGCAGGCCCCAAACCAATACTGCAGCAGTCACAGAAATAATTGGCCCAATTTTAATATTCCAAAACCCCTAATTTCTCCCCTGAAGCCCACTGGAAACTTTTGGCCTATTGACCTCTCTAGACTGCGGCGGATCCGCGGCCCAATAGAAGGGTGAGGCCGCGGTTCCGCGCTCTGGAAGAGAGATCAGAGAGTCGAATTTTCCCAGAGTTCTTAGAACTCCCTGCACATCATTCTGAGACCACCTGAAAAATTTTTAGACACTAAAAAATCTTAACAGAAAACTGATGTGAGGTAAAAATGGGTTTTTTGGAATTTTGGTCGATCGGAACTGAAAAACACATCAAACGAAGCTAGAAGAAGTTAATGGCGAGGCTCTGATACCACTGTAAGTGCACGGCGGCGCCCCGGCCGTCAATCCGACGGCCAAATGCGGAAACGGTGATAAACTTTAATTTTGCGGACTTTGCAAACCGGCACCACCGCGCACAAAACCCCGGATCGTAACCATTAACAAGTCTAAGCTAACTAGAAGATGGGTTAGAGATGTACCGACTGATCCGAGTCCTCCGGTCTTCATCTCTACTCCGATCTCCTCGCGGCATCTCCGTCCGTCTCCTCCTCGTCGAAAAGGGCACCATGAAGCCGGGTACTTTTACGGGCTCCCACCTCAATACCGAGGCAACTCGGGCGCGAAGTAGGCTAGCCGACGCGTCCAAGATATGCTGTAGGAAGTATAGTGTAGAATCATAGTCTCTTTTGGGGTGGTTGCCATTTGAAGATGATGGAGGAAACAAGATAAGAAAAATGGTGCTTGCATTTTTCTTAACATGAAAAATGAGATCAAGAATGCTACTCTCTCAAAGATGAAGCTCTCTTCTTCTACTCTTTTTCTTCTCTCTTTTCTCATGAAAAAATTCATTCTTAGAAAATGGTGGAGCAAAGATTATGAAGCATGAAGGGAGGTGAGTGTAGGAGAGAAGAAAAGATGACCACATCAAAAGACAAAGAAACATCAACCATGCTTCACACATTTAAACCCATCCTCATTCAATCAAATCTCATTAATGCACAACATGGATGATAAAGCAAAGATGCTTATCATATCAAAACTTATGCAATAAAACCCTCCACAAAGAGTTATTTGCAAACTTGCAAATAACCCCCTCCATCGGAAAAGTCCGGCCGGGAAAGAACAAAGGAAAACCGGCCGGAACGGAATGCAAACTGGCAACTCCAGAAAACGGGTCCCGTAATAAATTACAGGAAAAACCCCGATACTGTGCATACACACCCGCATCTGTATTCCGTCCGGATACAAATGCAAAGAGACAAAATCTACACAGTACTATACTAGGATCCGGCTTAAACCAAAGCCGGCTAGTAATATCCGTCCGATCCTGATCCGTGCAATACCGCACGTATCTGATCGAACGCTGCCATATAACCATACGGCCTCTAGTACAAACCGTCCGATCCTGATCCGTGCAATACCGCAAGTATCTGATCGGACCCTGCCATATCTCCATACGGCCTCTACAACGTTTCGCCCGAAAGCTTGAGTAACTGAAAGTGTGGTGGACTCTAAATACTCGTCAATACTATGGCTGTGGATTTAACCACTAGCACGTCAGAGGTATAAGCCAATACGTAACGGGCCACCAGCTATTGACCAAAAGGGACGTCGATGAGCAAGCTCATCCTGACACCCTACTGAGCCTGTCAGTGACAATATCCGTACTGTCCGGTCCGTTCGTCTATGAGCATCGCATGTCGGGCCTAGGGAGTTGGTAAAAGTCAGACCCCCAAAAGCGGTACAAGTCGTGTCGGAGTGTAGCCCAGAACACCCTGAGATACTACTGGAATACCTACCAGTAAATCTCCTGCCTTGGCCAAGGACTTCGTGTAATGGCTCTCCTAGACACAGCGCGACCTCACCCCCAATACCGGGAGAGACGAACCCCCGAAGATCCGCTCACTGCCTCCATGTGGCTCGGGACTGTACCAAACTAAAACCTGTTTGCACGACTCCTTTGAGCCGTGGTAGGGTAGTAATCAAAGCACAGTGGGAACTCACACGAGACAAATGACGATCCCCAGGTCGATGAACTAACCTGTACACATGTCACCTGGGAACTGCTATCTGACGTCAGGTATATGACCAACTAGCATGTTCCCGGCAAGTCCTGTCCGGTGTACTCATAACCCAATGAGCACCTGTATACATCTTAGGTGAACCAACTGACACCAATGGCTTGTGAGACCGGCCACCGCCCCTCGTCGGGGTCTCGACTGTATACACTAGTCTACTCTGGAGTATCGATGCCCTGTCTCGAAACTCCCACGACTAGGGACCTTTTAAGGATGTGCTTATAGACTACCAGCTCCTACGTATATGATCGCCCTCATACTGCCGGTAGTCAAGCAAGAATCCTAGGGGCTCTATCAACGTGTAATAGCGACCTGTCAGGTCACCTAAAGCAGTACACGATGATAAAGGTAAACCAGACAGCATACTATCATCTCGAGTAAGACTGTCATACCGGGATAGGTCCTCCCTCAATCATTGCAATCACGTGCCTGTGATCCAATAATTGACTCTGAGGGCACTATCTCCAACAGTTCGGCACGTCTAAAATTTAATTCGGGCATGTTTGATGCCTTATGAACCTTCACAAGAGTGCCTAGGAACCCTACAGGTCAGGAGAGTAGATACAGAGAATAACACTGCAGATCCACTCACGAAGGCTATCCTCTAAACACAATTCGAGCCGCTGATCGAGATGATAAGTTTGCGATACACCGGTACATGGCCCTAGTGCAAGTGGGAGATTGTTAGTGTATATTTCTTAGAGGCCATTATTGTATCATACTAGTTTGTATATTACTAAATAAAAGCTTAGGATATTCACAGTTGTATTGACAATCTCTCAAAAAAGTTGTATGCTACTTGGTTTATTTGTACTTCAATATGTGCATTTGTTTCTTTTAGCATATCGCTTCTACATATTAGTGGAGCCCTTAAGATCTTTGCTTGATTACTAGCGTTGTGATGGCAGTCACACTAGTGGCGGCTGGGTAATCTACAAGAACATCCTTATACAGGTCCGTAGTCGTAGGATTATCGAGATGGGGCATCGATACTCCGGAGTAGACTAGTGTATACGCTTCTCATTCCAGCAGGGGAGATGGCTTGTCCCACAGCCATTAGTACGTCGTACTGGAGATAGTATACAGGTGCGCATTAGGTTACGAGTACACTAGACCGGACTCGTCGGGAACTGTTGGTTGGTATTATACCTATCGTCGGGTAGCAGTTCCCAGGTGACATGAGTACAGCTTAGTCCGTCGACTTGACACTTCTGCTTTGCCTCGAGTGTGTTCCCACTGTACTTTAATTACTACCCTACCACGGCTCAAAGAAGTCGTGGAAACAGGTAGTAGTTGGGTGCAGTCCCGAAGCACTTGGAGGAAGTGGCGGTTAGATAGGATTCCTCTCTCCCGGTATTGGGGATTGATATCGTGTTGTGTTCGGAGAGCCTTTACACAAAGTCCCTGGCCTGGGCAAGCGAGATTTACTGGTAGGTATTCCAGTTGTTTCTAAGGGTGTTCTGGGATACACTCCGACATGACTTATACTGGTATTAGGTGTCTGACATTTACCATCCCCCTAGGCCCGATATGCGATACTCTTAGACGAACAGACCGGACTGTACAGAGATTATCACATTCAGCCTCAGTAGGAGTTTGGATGGGTTTTTCTCATCGACCTTCTTATCGACATCTACCTGGGGACCGTTACATGCAGCTAATACCGCTTACGGCCTGTGGTTACACCCACTGCCAGCGTAGTGTCGAGTCTTTAGAATCCCACACAGAGAGTTTCCCTGCTCTGGGCAAAAGGTGTAGAGGCCGTATGGGTTTATAGCAGAGCTTTGATCACTTACGTACACTTATGCGCGTATGATATTCGGGCGGATAATACTAGTTGGCTTTGTGTCACGACCTGAAATTTAGCTCGTGATTGCCACTTAAATAACGCAACGTTTAAAGGCGTAACGTAATTCAAGTAAGCCGAAATCCAAAAGTCTAAACCTTTTAAAGAAAATAAAAGAGAAGAAGTTTTGAAATAAAGGTATGGTAAAATCAATGTTTTCCTGAATGCAAAGAAAAGGGAACTTGAAAAATGAAAGTTTGTTTTACTAGTTGAAAAACATGTTTTGTCTTTTTAAAAATTTAGGCAGCACCTCCTTCGTATATTTAGATCCAAAACTACAAATACATAACGATAATAAATGCATCCCCAAGCGGGAGCTAGCTCTTCGCCAAACGGCGGATTCACAACCACGCAAGACAGTATATATGTATACGACGCCCAACGGTGAAGATCACCACAAAAGATAAAGAAATAAGCAAGACATCAAACCCACCAAGCGAACATATAACCCTCGCTCATGTCTCGCAACTACAAGTCTTGCTAAGTCTTACTACTTATACAAATACTAGTTTCTGATCTGATGGAGTTAACTAGATACAACAGGATTAATAATGACAAGAGTGGTACGATCCAACATGTACCACCTACCAAAGCAAAACACCTGAATGCAGATGTGTGCCAGCAGTGCCGCTACTGATCCATGCAGTCAACCTGCAAGAACTGTGGCACAACGGGTGTGAGCTGCCAACTTGTGAGTAGAAAATATCACCAGGTAGAAATCGAATAAACAACGATTTCTAGATCAACTATATCATAAAGGTAATAGTATGATATTTAGGGTGACCATATCTGCATATGTACCAACAACATACTCAATGCCTATATGCATGTGGATTTGATCCAACAATATAATCAATGACTGTATGCATATGGATCTCATCCATGTGTCAATCAGTGACACAACAACGTCATGCATGTAAATATCATAAACACATATGCATAAAAGTATGAAGATATAAATCAACGTGTGTCCCTCGCAACACATCAAAATCATGGAACCTGAGTGTCCAGCATCGACACTCGAAACATCATGAAACCCGTGTCCACCATTGACACGTAAATCCTCATATATCTCGGGCTCCGTCATTCCGGATCGACCCACGGGCTCCATCTGCGGTATCGGCCCTCGGGCTCCGGCAGAACAGGTCGGTCCAATATCCATCTCTCGACTCCGGTCGGTATCCTCCGGATAACCGCCAGGTCCAACCAATCACCGGTAGGTAGTGTTCCCTCTGCCAGGTTCATCGGCTAATCCATTGACATAGCTTTCTTACCCCGTGGTACCATACCGGGTCTACTATGAACCCGCAAACGGATCATCCAACTCCTCGAATCGGATTTCACATATCACACGTCTCAGAATCGAGAAAACGCATGGTGGACGCACTGAAATATCATATAAAGAGAAACCGGGTTTTTAAAACAATACATTCTTTCTTTTAAAACATAACCACGGTTCTCAAATCCAGAAATCTCCTGAAAACAGCATATCTCAATATGTATAATCGTAAAGCATGATGTATGTGACATATAACAGAATGTAAGTATATCCGTATAACATGCAACATGAAGCAGTGATGTGAACATAGCAAGTAAATCATACAAGGAGTCATATCACGATACAGCAATTCCACTATGTAGTGACATAGAAATTATCGATGATAAAGTGTGTGAGCCGGCCAATCTGAGTAAGTGTAACATACGCATCATCGATAATGGTCTAGGTGTACTAGCACAGGTATATGTAATGCAATGAGAATGACATGAGCGTAGCATTAGGTAAATCGTCAGCTAAATGCAATAAGGTATACGTATCTAACATGACCGAGTCGGTGAATCTATCAATCGGCATCCAGCCTCACAATATCACGTACGGTATAATCCATCGTACGACATTCTCTAGTCAAGGGTATGGATCAATCATCATAAACTCATCACGTACGGTAAATAATCATACGGCGGAATTAAACCGTTATGGAACCTATCAAACTATATGACACTGAGGGTACGGACATAACGTCTCGTTCGGCATATCACTCATGATTCACAACATTATATATATCTATATACCTATATCCCAGGTCGCATCCATAAAAATCTCATATCAGGGGACCGGCAAAGGTATCAATCATCTCTTATTGACTCGCTTCCATATAACGACATATCAATCAAGTCATCATATCACATCGAATATTCTTTCCATCACATTAAGTCATCTTTATATACACATTCTACCTTATTAATCTCGTTTCATGCTACTTAAAAACTCCTACTTATTCTAGTGCAACTATATATCTATAAGTCGTGATTCACATTCACTTTTCATATCCCTAAGCTTTCATCTCATATCTCAATATATATATTCAATCACTCATATCATCTCTAACTATCTTTTTAACCATATTCTTAGTTTTCTAATCTAGGTTTCTACGACTGTATTCTATAGATCGGTTTTCATTTATAATTTGCAGGTGTGCTATACGTCGTCCATCCAACTTCCCTCGTAGATATAGATCTACTCACCTTAATCCTTGCTTACCAAAGTCGATTTCGCCATGCTCCATCGCCTCGGAATCTATTCAAAGGTACTTACAATAATTACACAATCGTAATCTCTATTAACATCAAGTCCGGAAAACCAATACGGCTCACGGTGCGCTCATAGATTAGAACCTATAGCCTACGCTTGCAAAACAATCAAACAACCCTTGTTGTTGATGTACAAATGCCCAACAACCAAATACAAATATAAATACTAAAACCAAGAATTACAATATCGGAAAACATAACCCGACACCAAAGCAGCAACTTAAGAATTCACTCCCAGGTTTTCAGTCGGGTAAAAAGAGCCTAAACAAACAATGCAGTGGGGTTTTATAAGAAGTAACTGAGTTACAGACCAAACCTAGACCCAAATGCCCTCACTGAGGCCGGCCACATTGCCCTCAAAACCGGCCACCTCGGCCCAATCTGGTCCATTGGGATTCGTCTTCATAGGGTGGTCTCCTAGTGTCTTAAATAGGTCCCTAGTATTGTTTGTTTTTCTCTGAATTACCCCAGGTTGCTCTAGATTCCGTATAGGCCACTAAATGTCACAAAACCGACATGGGTAATTTGCTAAGTTTGTATTTTGGGTTCTATACTCTGGTCCAGGTCAAGAATCACCTCTAAAGTCTTGTAAACAGCCACTACATCACCACATGTCCACACAATTACTCAACCTTCTCTAAGAATTTCCAACATCGCTAATCATCACTAAACCAATTCTAAACTAAAATAAAAAAAAGAAACTAAATTATTAAGCTAATGGTGTAGGAAATACCTCTTTTGGGAAACTCAAGAAAAACCCTAGATGTCCAAGGTCATCAAAATCCAACTTTGATTGGTCCAATGTGTTGAGGATGAGGAGGGGATCAACTTTAGTAATGAAGGTGTAGGGTTTTGAGGAAGATTTTGAGATGTGTCATGAGAGTAGAATGAAAGAGCTTGAAGATGAAGAAGAAGAAGAAAATGATGGGGAAAAATGAATGAGGCACCCCCCTCTCTCTCTCCATATTCTCATCCTCTAACACTTATGTCTCACTCTCTCTTTCTCTCTCCAATCATTATCCTTTTTAACCCTTTTCTCTTTTCTTTTCTTTTTCTCACAAATAACACCAACACAATAAAAACAACATGTAACTAAAATGCTGCATGACATGGTGCACTAACTATGGAAAACTGTAAAAACACGGATTTGGCTTAATTGCGATTAGTAGTGCACTGATCGATTTTTATTCAAACTGCATATAATAAATTATAAAAACTGCCAAATCCAATAAATATATTTTTTAATGAATAAATCATTTTAATCTCCAATTATTTCACAATAATTGGAATATATTTATACCATTTTACGAAAACCCCAATTTCGCAAATCGGGTAGTTTTCGCGAAATATATTATTTTAATATTAAATTCCAAAAATAATATTTTATATTTTCTAAAATGTAACAATCTTCCCCCTTAAAGAAATTCGGTCATCGAATTTAAATTAAAACCCCCAAATACTAAAACATTTCAATAATCAGTTCAAATCAACGGAGCTCCGAAATCACGGAATATATAGAAACAACACAGCGCATTGCGTGCGCCTGCAAACGAGTATGAAACTCAAAATCGAACTCCGTCAATCGTCACTCAAATCATCGGACTTGCACGCATATCATCGGAGTTATAATGGAGATACAGATCTCGAAATCCACTACTGAAATCAAAATATACACTAGTCAAATACTATTATACATATATAGTACACATCCTTGAAAATCTTCTAAAACTGACTAAAACACATGCACAATCTTTTCTGAATCGCTGTGTAATGCGTAACTCACGGTACAAGTGACGAACGCTTATTTGTAAAGTAATAAACATATGTTCATATATGTTTTGCTAAAATATACGTTCTGCCCTTTTTAAAATATCCTAAAAGGTTGTCTTTTGTAAACATTCATGTCACTAACGGACAGATAAGAAATAGCGAGACTATAGCTCCATTTTGAAAACCTCTTGTTAAACTTTTAATGCATGCAAAGTACTTAGGTAATGTTCTCAGATCAGTCCTGTTCGGCTACTACACAATATAGTTCCCATCATGAAAACAAGGTGCTCAAGAGCAAAATCAGCCTCAAAAGGCGTATCCAACAATCACGTGCGTCTGGTGTGCACGGAAATCAAAGATAAATACAAGTGCTACCAATGTGCACTAGACCGAGATAAGAGCAATGGGTGTGCACGAAAGCATCTGTCCAGTGCAACGGGTTTGCACGACTACAACATCTGGTGCATCTATTGTGCACGAAAATCTCAATCCCAGTGCAACTAGACTCCACAATGAAAATCTCAATCGAGTACATCCGTTATGCATAAAATCACATCTCAAATCATGCGCCCAACATGAGCGAAAATCCAAATCAAGTGCATCCGTCATGCACAAATGAAATCTAAATCAAGTGTATTCGACTTGCACGAATAAAATCTAAGTCAAGTGCACCCAACATGAATGAACAAAATTTCAATCGAGGGCATTCGACAAGCATGAATTAGATCTCACTCAAGTGCATTCGATGTGCATGAAATCCAATACCAAGCGTATAATATGCGCAAAAATCCAAATCAAGCGCATCCGGTCCGTAAAAAGCGTTTAGTGCAGTAGCATGCGCGAAAATGAACGTCAGGGGCAAACGCGCAAAAAAACATAAATCTGGTAAAACAAATGCTCAAGACATAAATCGGGTGCAACAAAGGTACGGAGTATAAATCTAGTACAACCAATGCACGAAATACCTATCTGGTGCAACAAATATAGGAAATGTAAATCTCGTGCATTCAGTGCACGAAATACAAATCCGGTGCATCCAGTGCACTAAATACAACTCCAGTGAATCCAGTGCACGAAATACAAATACAGTGCATCCAGTGCACAAAATGCAAATACAGTGCATCCAGTGCACGAAATACAATTCCGGTGCAACAAATGCACGGCGTAAAAACCTAGTGCAACAATTGCACAAAATACAAGTACAGTGCATCCAGTGCACAAGATACAAATCGGGTGCAACAAGTGCATGCAAACTCATCAATAACTTAAATGCATATAAAAAGTAACACCGAGTGTACCAAGTTGTATAAAATCCAAAAACGTATGCAACCATGTGCATAAAATCTGTATCAATGCACTGCAAGCACATTTGAACTATATTGAGTGCAAAAATCAAATCGAGTACGTATCGCATGCACAAAATCAAATCAACTTTATGAAATCCACGAAATCATAAACACGTGCGACCAAGGCACAAAACCGATCTCATGTGCAATAGATATACACAAATCTTAAATCAACACAACGGTGTATAAAATATATATCGAGTGCAATAACTATGCAAAAAAAGTAAATACTCAGTAGGTGCAACCATGGTGCACGAAATCAATATCATGAAACTCAATCATAAAAACTCAAATCCAAGCGATATAAGAGTGATACATGGATCACAAATGCAAATCGCAACAAACGACATTGAGGTACACCTCCTACAATGTTGAAAAATGTTGGTGCACCCAAAACTGGCAGAGCAAGAACATCCGCTTGCCTCCTGCTCATGGTTTGGCGTTTTCTGTCTTTGGGTTCTCATTTTCTCTGCGGATTACCAATCTATCAATCCATCGGATCGTCGGCCCGGTCTGGTGTACTTACGGAAACAATCCGCTTTAGTACTCCTCCGGTCAACTCTCGGCCAATTAGTATGACCACTCGTAAAGCAGCATGTCACTGGCGTCGGCCTTTATCCCTTTGAATACGCACGACACAACAGATTCTGGGTGCAAATCTTATCGCAACAGTGTCCTGGAAGGAACCTGCTCAGGGTCTGTTCCGATCTCGCCTATGCCGAACTATACGGAAGCTGGTACTCTTGCATAATCTTTTCTTGCTTTCTAGACATCTGCGTTCTCAGTCCAGCATTTCCTTAGGAATTGGTCGTATCTCACGCCTCTGTATGCATATCAGATCTCCAATCTCAACGGGGAGTAACAACAGCTCATTAGCATCTTGCACGAACCACTTGTTCCACTCGTCTTTATTATCGTCCGCTTCGATGTCACGTCATGCTATCTGCGCACTGCAATTGTTCTCGGCTACAGTCAATCCAGAATCTTTCACACGGACTTGAAATCGTGAACTCAGTATCTTCATTACTCTGTAGAAGATCTCTAGCCGAACACGTCCTCGGGAACTCGTCCCAACCATTGGAGGAATATACCTTATTCATCCACTCTCGATCAATTCACAACGCATCTGGGTGAGGTTCTTTATCCGAAGCTGGTCAACTTATTGATCTTCTATCGGATCATCCAACGAACAACATCATCTCTGGATCGATCTACTCTAGATCTGAGTAAGATTCTCCAGACTTGAAATCTTCAATTCAACTGGGCCTGTGTTGGCGCATCAAATCTGACGAATCACCTTCGCTTCTAAACTCAAGATAGACTAGCTATCATCTGTCGCTTCTCTGCCCGAAAGCTCCAGCGATCTCAGCTCGTAAAGTCTGGAAGCGACATTCCATCAATTCAGCAATAGCTGGGTCATCTGTCTGCAAGGTAGACGACATCATGAACTATAAGGTATGTTGTACATCTAAAGTCCTCTCACAACAAGCAGCCTCTATTAGTGGCCCAATCATCTGGTGCAAAACTGAACACTTGCCTCAACAAGTGGTCACAAGACAAATACAAAATCGAGACGTTCCCATGTCACCAGAAAACACGATGGTCAGTTCTCGTCCATGATGAATTCGCTCTGACCGCATCACTAGTAGCAGCTCAATCTGCGCTCAAACCATGGTGACAGGATCCTCAAGCATGTATCGATGAAGGTAGATCAAAGGTAAGAAAGGAAACAACATATCCCAAAATGGATACGTGATCATAAGAAGGAACGGAATCAATGAGAGTATGATCATGGAAACAAATAGAATCAAGGATCTCAAATGGATGTATGATCAAGAGAACGAAGAGAATCACAGATCTCAAAATATTTACATCCTAAGGTTTCTTAAGTGGAGTATCGTATCGTAAATATGCCGCAGAACATATGTACGGTACGTCACTCTACTCAAGCTACCTACTCCATCAATCAGGGTCAACCTATGTAACGAAAGTTCGGGTCTAATACCCCCCTGTTGAAGTTTAAGTTCCGTAAGGTCAAGCCTAGGTTCCGAAATATTTATGCCCCAGACTCCAAATAGTCAAACCTAAACTCGAACCAAGGATAAACCTAGCGCTCTGGTACCAACTTTGTCACGACCCGAAATTTAGCTCGTAACCGGCACTTAAATCACGCAACGTCTAAAGGCGTAACGTAACTCAAGTAAGCCGAAACCCAGAAATCTAAACCTTTTTAAGAAAATAAAAGAGGTGAAGTTTTGAAATAAAGGTATGATGAAATCATTGTTTTCTTTAAGGCATAGAAAATGGAACATGAAAAATGCAAGTTTATTTTACTAGTTGAAAAACATGTTTCGTCTTTTTAAAAATTTGGGCAGCACCTCCTTCATATATTTTGATCCAAACAACAAATACATAATGATAATAAAGGCAGCCTCAAGTGGGAGCTAGCTTTTCGCCAAACGGCAGATTCACAACCACGCAAGACAGTATATATGTAAACGACGCCCAAGGACGAAGATCACCACAAAAGATAACGAAATAAGTAAGACATCAAACCCACCAAGAGAACATATAACCCATCGCTCAAGTCTCGCAACTACAAGTCCTGCTAAGTCTTACTACTTATACAAAAACTAGTTTCTGATTTGATGGAGTTAACTAGATACAACAGGAATAATAAATACAAGAGGGGTACAATCCAACATGTACCACCTACTAAAGCAAAATACCCGAATGCAGCTGTGTGCCAGCGATGCCGCTACTGATCCATGCGGTCAACCAGTAAGAACCGTGGCACAACGGGGGTGGGTTGCCAACTCGTGAGAAGAAAACATCATCATGTAGAAATCGAATAAACAACGATTCCTAGATCAACTATATCATAAAGGTAATACTATAATATCTAGGTTGACTGTATCAGCATATGTACCAACAACATACTCAATGCCTATATGCATGTGGATATCATCCAACAATGTAATCAATGCCTGTATGTATGTGGATCTCATCCACGTGTCAATCAGTGACACAACAACGTCATGTAAGTAAATATCATAAACTCATATGCATGAAAGTATGCGGATATAAATCAACATGTGTCCCTCGCGACACATCAAAATCATGGAACCTGAGTGTCCAGCATCGACACTCGAAACATCATGAAACCCGTGTCCAACATCGATACATAAATCCTCATATATCTCGGGCTCCGTCAATACGGATCGGTCCACGGGCTCCATCTACGGGATCGGCCCTCGGGCTCCGGCAGAACGGGTCGACCCAATATCCATCTCTCTACTTCGGTCGGTATTCTCCGGATAACCGCCAGGTCCAACCAATCACAAGTAGGTAGTGTTCCCTTTGCCAGGCTCATCGGCTAATCCATCAACATACCTTTCTTGCCTCGGGGTGCCATACTGGGTCCACCATGAACCCGCAAATGAATTATCGAACTCCTCGAATCGGGTTTCACATATCACACGTCTCAAAACTGAGAAAACGCATGGAGGACGCACTGAAATATCATATCAAGAGAAACCGGGTTTTTAAAACAATACATACTTTCTTTTAAAACATAACCACTGTTCTCAAATCCAGAAATCTCATGAAAACAGCATATCTCAATATGTATAATCGTAAAGCAAGATGTATGCGACATATAACAGAATGTAAGGATATCCGTATATCATGCAACATGAAACAGTGATGTGAACATAGCAAGTAAATCATGCAAGGAGTCATATCATAATGCAGCAATACTACTTTGTAGTGACAAAACAATTATTGATGATGAAGCGTGTGAGCTGGCCAATTTGTGTAAGTGTAATATGCGCATCATCGATAATGGTGTAGGTGTACTAGCACAGGTATGTGTAATACAATGAGAATGATATGAAAGTACCATAAGGTAAATCGTCAGCTAAATGCTATAAGGTATATGTATCTAACATGACCGAGTCGGTAAATCTATCAATCGCCATCCAGCCTCACAACATCACGTACGGTATAATCCATCGTACGGCATCCTCTAGTCAAGGGTATGGATCAATCATCATAAACTCATCACGTACGGTAAATTATCGTACGTCGGTATCAAACCATTAGGGAACCTATCAACCTATATTACACTGAGGGTACGGACCAAACGTCTCGTACGGCATATTACTCATGATTCACAACATTATAAATACCTATATCCCAGGTCGCATCCATAACAATCTCATATCAGGGGACCGGTAAAGGTTTCAATCTTCTCTTATTGACTCGCATCCGTATACCGGCATATCAATCAAGTCATCATATCACATCGAATATTCTTTCCATCACATTATGTCATCTTTATATACACATTCTACCTTATTAATCTCGTTTCATGCTACTCTAAAACTCCTACTTATTCTAGTGCAAATACATATCTATAAGTCGTGATTCACATTCACTTTTCATATCCCTAAGCTTTCTTCTCATATCTCAATATATATATTCAATCACTCATGTCATCTCTAACTATCTTTTTAACTATATTCCTAATTTTCTAATCTAGGTTTCTACGACTGTTTCCTATAGATCAGTTTCCATTTATAATTTGCGGGTGTGCTATAAGCCATCCACCCGACTTCCCCCGTAGATATAGATCTACCCACCTTGATCCTTACTTGCCGAAGTCGATCACGCCATGCTCCGTCGCCTCGGAATCCATATGAAGGTACCTACAATAATTACGCAATCGTAATCGCTATTAACATCAGGTCCGGAAAAACATTACGGCACACAGTGCGCTCAGAGGTTGGAATCTGTAGCCTACGCATGCAAAACAATCAAACAACCCTTGTTGTTGACGTATAAACGCCAAACAACCAATTACAAATCCAAATAATAAAACCAAGAAATCAAATATCGGAAAACATAACCGGACACCAAAGTAGCAACTTAAGAAATCACTCCCAGATTTTAAGTCGGGTGAAAAGAGCCTAAACAAACAATGCAGTGGGGTTGTATTCGAAGTAACTGAGCTACAGACCAAACCTAAACCCAAATGCCCACACTGAGGCCGGCCACATTGCCCTCAAAACCGGCCACCTCGGCCCAATCTGCTCCGTTGGGGTTTGTCTTTCCAGGGTGGTCTCCTATTGTCTTAAATAGGTCCCTGGTATTGTTTGTTTTTCTCAGAATTACCCCAGGTTGCTCCAGATTCCCTGTAGGCCCCTAAATGTCACAAAACAGACATGGGTAATTTCCTAAGTTCGTATTTTTGGTTCTATAGTCTGGTCCAGGTCAAGAATCACCTCTAAAGTCTTGTAAACAACCACTACATCACCACATGTCCACACAATCACTCAACCTTCTCTAGGAATTTCCAACATCACTAATCATCACTAAACTAATTCGAAACTAAAATAGAATCTAAAGCAACTAAATTATTAATCTAATTGTGTAGGAAATACCTCTTTTGGGTAACTCAAGAAAAACCCTAGATTCCCAAGTTCATCAAAGTCCAACATTGATTGGTCCAATGTGTTGAGGATGAGAAGGGGATCAAATTTAATGAAGAGGGTGTAGGGTTTTGATGAAGCTTTTGAGATGGGTCATGAAGGTAGAATGAGGGAGCTTGAAGATGAAGAAGGAGAAGAAAATGATGGTGGAAAATGAATGAGGCAGCCTCTCTCTCTCTCCCCCCTTATTCTCAGCCTCTCACACTCATGTCTCACTCTCTCTCTCTCCCTCCAATCATTCTCCATTTAACTCTTTTCTTTTTTCTTTTCTTTTTCTCACAAATAACACCAACACAATAAAAACAACATGTAACTAAAATGTAACATGACATGGTGCACTAACCATGGAAAACTGTAGAAATACGGATTTGGCTTAATCGCGATTAGTAGTGCACTAATCGATTTTTATTCAAAGTGCATATAATTAATTATAAAAAATGCCAAATCCAATAAATATATTTTTAAATGAATAAATCATTTTAATCTCCAATTATTTCATAATTATTAGTATATATTTATACCATTTTACGAAAACCCCAATTTCGCAAATCCGTTAGTTTTCGCGAAATATATTATTCTAATATTAAATTCCAAAAAATATATTTTATATTTTCTGAAATGTTACACTTTGTTTTAAGCTGGATCCTAGTATTATAATGATGGATTAGTTTCTTCTCTTTTAGTATTCGTGTTTCTCGGATGTGAGGGGCATAGAAGGGGGCACCTCATTAGGGTTTTGACCATTTACTTGATTAAAACAATTATGAGGTGGAGGAAAGTATTTTTTATTTTCGTAAATTATAATTATGGCTACTTGTATTGACCATTTGACTTGTATTGACCTTTTGACTTGGCTTGACCACTTGACTTGGGTTGACTTTTTGACTTAGATATTTTTGTGAGCTAGATATTTTTGTGAGATATTTTTGGATGCTATGTGGGTGGTCATGTCAAGGGTGTCCAACTCATTTTCATTTGGATTATCATTATCATTTATCAAAAAATATTCTCTTTCCTCAAGTGAGCTCTCATGCTAGCTCTCTTCTTCTTCCTCACTACAAAACCCTTAAAGATCCCATGTGTTCAGAATCCTAGGGTTTCAAGAGACAAATAAATCCATCTTCATACTCTACATCACCTAGACCATCAAGTTTAGCAAGCTTGTTGCCCTAGTTACCTCGGTTTTGAGGTGGAGCTCGGACTATAGACCCTCGGGTGGATCGTCTTTGACTCGAGGAGGCCGTTGAAGAAGCTACGATCCGGATCGATCCTTGGAGCCTACGTAGACGAGGAGTACAGCGATGAAGACCCGAAGGATAAGTATTATGAGGTATAACTTCCTATCCGAGTAGTTAAAGCTCAAGTAGTTTGCTAGCTAGGGTTTATGAACGATCCTTGGTTCGAGTCGGTGTTGCGAAGATCGTAAAAATCATTTTTTGCAAAATCCGCCTCCCCGCGAACACGTGGGGTGCGCGACATCGACTTACATGCATGACTTCTTTGAGTCGTGGTGGGGAGGAAATCAAAGCACAGTGAGAGCCATACAAGACTCTATGACGATCTCGGGTCTACAGACTAACCTGTACCAGTGTCACCAGAGAACTGCTATTTGACGATAGGTATACTACCAACTAGGAGTTCTCGGCATGTCCTGTTCGGTGTAGCCATTCTCTAATGAGCACATGTGTACAATCTTTGATGTCAAACACCAATATCAATAGGACCAACCATCGCCCCATACAGGGTCAAGAAACGTACATACTAGTCTACTCTGGTTATATCGATGCCATGTCTCGATATTCCCTCGACTAGGAACAATTGAAGGATGTGCTTGTGGACTACCCTTGTCCTAATAGCAGGATCCGCATCATAGTTCTGGTAGTCAAGCATATATCCTAAGGGCTTTATCAACATGTGAGAGAAAGTCATTATAGGAATACAAGTGAACATGTTAAGATAAAGAGTAACTAGATAGCATACTATCATGTCGAGCAAGAAAGTCCTCTATATATATGTCCAAGCATCCACTATAATATACATTAATGTACAATAATAGCCTCTAGGGCATATATATTCCTAACAATCTCCCACTGGTACTAAGGCCTTGTGTTGTAGTATCTCAAACCCAACATCCCAAAAAGTCTCCGGAGGAGGGCCTTTGTTAGTAGATCCGCTACGTTGCCCTTCATGTCAACTCTCCTGATCTCGATCTTCCGGCGATCAGCTATCTCCCGGATCAGGTGATACTGCCTAAGAATATGTCTGGATCTCTGATGGGACCAGTGTTCTTTGGACAAAACCATAGCTCCATTATTATCACAATACACAGGTATTGGATGTTCAATGGATGGAACCACACCAAGTTCACATATGAACTTCATCATCTAGACAGCCTCTTTGGCAGCATCGTTGGCAGCGATGTATTCAGCCTGTTAGTTATGTATATGCGCTAGAGGCCATTGTTGTACATATGATGTATATTATAGTGCACGCTTGGATATATATATAGAGACTTTCTTGCTCAATATGATAGTATGCTATCTGGTTTCACTTTGTCTTAACATGTTGACTTGTATTGGTTTACTGTCTTGCTCTCACATGTGGATAAAGCCCTTAGGATATGTACTTGAATACTTTGACTATGATGTAGATCATACTAGTAGGGCCAGGGTAGTCCAAGAGTACATCCTACAATTGTTCCTAGTCGAGAGAGTATGGAGACAGGGCATTAGTACTCCAGAGTAGACTAGCGTATTCGCATCTTGACCCATATGATGGGCGATGGATGATCCTACATCCATTGGTGTTTGACATTAAAGATGGTATACGGGTGCTCAGTGGAAACTGGGTATACTGAACGGACTCGTCGAGAACTCCTAGTTGGTATTATACCTATCGTCAGATAGCAGTTCTCTGGTGACACTGGTACAGGTTAGTCTTTAGACCCGAGATCGTCATAGAATATTGTGTGATTCCCACTGTGTTTTGATTTCCACCTTACCACATTCAAGAGTACGTGCAAAACGGTGGCTTTTGGGTACAGTCCCCAATCACATGGAGGCAATGTGTGATAGGAGGGGTTTCGTCTCGCCCGGTATTGGGGGTTGATGTTGCACTGTGTTCGATTGGCTATAACTGGATGTTCCTAGCCAGGGCTAATATAGAAACCTAATGGTAAGTGTTATCAATAGTTTCTTGACCTGTTATGAGCCTCACATCGACACGACTTATCGGTTACTGGGGTGTGACGTTTACCACCCTTAGACTGGATATGAAACATATCAGATGAAGAGACCGGATTGTACAATAGTGTTACTGATTGGATTCACAGGTGGATGTGCAGGCTTGCTTGTTGATCTTCTGATCGCTCAATACCCGGGTGTCTGTTATGTTTAGCTGACCGCTTGCAGCTTGTGGCTGTTTGATATGATCATCACCTACTGCCGGCGTATTGACGGTTCTTTAGAGTCCTACACAGAGCTTTCCTGGCTCAGGCAAAATGGAGTAGGAGCACATATGTGATATATACGGGACCGAGAATAATACGTGTATGTGATACCGTATTCGATTCTCGCGATATGTGATATAGTCGTGTTATCGGATCAAGTGTTGATTCGGTAAAATGATACATTTTATATTAGTCGGTTATATGTAAAATAGCCGGATTATTAAATCAAGTGTTCATTTAATAATTTAATGTATAATTATATATGTGATATACTACATTATATTAACTATTATATGCTTACTTAAATGATTCTATTTCTCATTTGATGGTACATTAATATATATGTGATATATGTTGATTGTATTATTTTCTTTTGTTACATTAAATATTATATTTGTGATATATAATATTGTAGCATGCAAGGATACAAATGCAACTAGGGTTTATGTGATTAAACCATGCTAGGCTTAAGTTTAGGGTTTAGGATTTGTTTTAGTTAATTCTAAATTATAGATAATTAGTTTAGATATTTTCTTTTGTTCACTAAAGTTCACTCTTTAGATATTTTCTAGATATTTCTTAACCTAACCTTTTAACCCAAGCCTATGGTTTATTCTCTACAAGGGTTATGCATGCCATGCTTAACCCTTGGTTTCATTTCTAACTTCAACAATAATTCATTATTCATTCATCACTTATCTTCTTTTTCCTCCTCACAAAAAGCTTTCTAGCTTTTTAATTTATGATGAATTAAAGTGAGAAAAAGAAAACTAAAGAGAGCAAAATTCCTACTTCATCATCCTCATCTATTCTATCGACATAGATTAGGGTGTTTGCTTCACTAATACTTCATTAGTGAAGTGAGAGCTTGGATTTGTGATTCCTCAAGGTAGATCATCTTGGATTGTGAAGTCTTTAAGCAAGGATGTCTGATTCACCTCATGGAGCCTCTCTAGAGTCTGGGAGCTTGATAATCGCAGTGTAGGGACTTCAACTAGGAGGTTATGAAGCGAATGAACGGCCTACAAAGGTTGTAATCACTCTCACTTAGTAGTAAAGTTGTTTGCTTTAAGTTTATGACCCTAATTCTCTAGTAAAGATCCTTGCTTAGGTTTTTTGGCACTTGTAAATTTAAAAATACGGCATGTTTGATACCTTGTAGAACCTTGTACTGGTGCTTAAGAGCCTTACAGTGGCATCAGAGCCTTGCTAGAGCATTTGGCGTTGCGTAGGCGAAATTAAAAGTCCGAAAGAACTCTGAATAACCGAATTTTCCCACTTTCTGGAAAAAATTTTCAAAATTTGGAAATTTTCATTTTAAAAATATTCAAAAAATCATGCAAGTAATTGTATGGACACACGTGAAGAACGAAACCCTAACTCGTCTAAGTGACCGTGGATCCGCTGCTAAAACATGGTTTTGGCGGCAGATCCGCGGTGCCACTTAAGAGGCTTGGGTCGGGCCCTTCAGCTGTAGTTCCGTAGGTACTGGGGCATACTTCTGGGAATTTTAAATTATGCTTAAGTGTTGAGCTCTCTGAGAATTTTAAGAATTCGTTGATTCGATCGAATTTTTTAACGTCGTCTAGCTTTCTGTAATGAGATACAACAATTGGAATCTACAAATTTGTTTGTTGAGTGTAAATCTAACATTTCAGTCTCGGCTGTAATCGGAAATCTTGTTGAATTATCCGATTTATTTTGTAAAGTGTTTTCATGGGTGAGACCTAAATGCGAGCTTTACATTGTTAAGCATGAAATCTTGGATATGTGATATCCCGGGTTTGTTTTCTCTAAGTGCAGTTACGATTCTAATTGTTGTAGTTTTTCATTTTCTTTTCTATGACCGTAAGTGTAATATGTGGTGTATCGCCGGTTTCGTTGCTATACATCAACGACAATTGGGATACGCATATTTACTTATGTTGATGACATGTGATATTATGTGTTGCTGTGATATGTTATATTGGATCGTCGTGTTTTCAATAGCCGGGGTTTTATGTGAGATGAGGGTTTTTATTTTCATTCATGTAAACATCATTGTATGTAATATTCTTTTATTGGGGAACTTCCGAATTGAAGATGATGTCACCATTGTATATTATTTACTTTTCCGCATTAGGATTGACCCAAGGAGGAGAGCACAAGCAGCCGGGTTCTAGGGTCCAGTAGGATGCCATCTCGAGGAGTCGAGACCGGGTCTTGTAAGAATTGGGAGTGTTACTTGCCGCTCTCGTAGGGGTCTAGGGATATGGGTTTGGCTATTTCTCGCGACCGTAGAATCCGTGTTTTATATAGGCTCAAAATAAAACACGGACCTCCTAGTAAATCTAATATTTCCTATGTTTCTTCTGCTACTAATATTCTGTGATGTGATCATTTTATATGCGTTAGACGAATGCTTTATTATTTTATATATGATATATAATAAACGTTGTTTATGATTTACACCCGCGCTAGTCCCGCCCTGGTATGCCGTTGGTTAAGTAATCTAACGGTACATAACGGGACCCTGTGGCGAATGTGGATGGCATAAGCGTACGTTGTATTTTCGTTTCTTCTGTGATGCTTAGGAAGCTTAAAATGATGGGATTTCTTTAATGAGATTAATGAAATGAAAAGAAACCTAAAAGATGTTGTGGAATCAAATTTATAAAAAGGGTAGCTCTAGTTTTTGCCTTGCATAGCGTTCTTCCTTATAGAATATCCAGCACCTTATTCGATAAGGAAAGAGCCGAGCTCCCTTCACCGGGAGTGACCGCTTTAGCGAAAACTAGCAGATGTTACAACTCACTCGGTTATGTTTTTGACTGCTTCTATAGTTCTTTCTTTGAATAGCGGTATTTGTGAATTATCCTGCTACTTATTCGATAAGGAAAGAGCCGAGATCCCTTCACCGGGAGTGACCTCTTTAGCGAAACTAGAAAAAGCCCCAGAAACACCTTTTCAAAATCACTTGTTTCTACAACGATATCAAGTTCATTACGCGAAAGGCTTTCTGAAAAACCTGTCGTAGCCCTCCGTCATTTCAGATAGTGATTAGTTAATATTCGTGCTGCGTTTGTTGACCTTAGCCAAGGCGTAGTGTACGGTAGCTAATTAGTGTTTATCTACTAAAAAATGAGATGTGATTGAGTTAGGGTAGTCATACGACTTTGTTCACCATAGCTAAAGGTCGTACGGGTGGGTTTAATTCAATCGGGAAATGACGGGTTGAACTTGGCTAGCGCTTATGATTTGTTGACCATATCCAACGTTATGAGTTGCTAGGGGAAAAAGTATTATCGTGAATTTCAAGTGTTGAAATTTGTAATGAGATTGCATGCCTTCTATGACATAGTTGGATCCCGACACCCACTGCGAGTAAGAGTTACTCATGTGAGAGTTTTACACATGACAATAAGACGATCAAGTAAGTATCTAGAAAGGTGTTAACGGGGTTATGCCTTTGGGAAAATGAGGTTTATTTTAATTAGGTCCGTGCAAAAGCTTGGGGAACCTCCCTCAAAGTGCATACACTGAACTGGCTGAAAGATTGGCGAACTTGTAAGGTGTAATTAATCCCAGATAGTCTTACCTTTTAGGGTTTGAAGGAAGATTTGATAAAAGCAGTGGTAGCCATCTTGATTAAATAAGTTAATAACCAATATAATCTTGTAAGAGCATATGCTAAAGTGTTTTCTTCTCTCTCTCACGAGGTAGCGACCATGTCAGGCCTTAATCAAGATAATAATATGGATGTATTGACTGAACCCGCTTGTTATACTGAGCTGGGGAACATTGGTTCCATTCTTTCTTATAATTGTTATAAGACTGAGCAGGAAATATGGGAATATCCGGATTCTCACACCGCTCAAATGAAGAACAAGTATGTTGATGCATCTTCTTCTGGTGTGTTAGTTATCGAGAACTGTTTCTCAGTTTACTCTACGTCCTGGGTTTTAGATATCGGGTCGGGATCCCATATATGTAATATCTTACATGGGCTAAAGAAAGGTAGAGAACTGGGACAGCGTGATCATTCTATAAGAGTAGGCAATGGTGCAAATGTTGCAGCCAAAGCAGTTGGTGAATATCACCTTGTGATACCAAATGGTAATACATTGATTCTGAACGAATGCTATTACATTCCGATCCTGATATGCAATCTTATATCAATTTCTTTATTGAGTAAAGAAGGATATAATTTTGTAGTACAGGATAATGTTATGAACATCTTCATTAATCAAAAGTTGATTCGATCAGGCTCGTTAAATAATAGCATATACGTTCTAAATCAAACTACAGTTCTTAATGTGCAAAACACACACAAGAGGAAGAATTCAGAAATGAACGAATCTTTCTTGTGGCATTGTTGACTAGGTCATATCTGTGCGACACGATTAGCTATGTTACATAAGGATGGATATTTGATTCCGTTCGAATTTTCATCTTAAGACACTTGCCAGTCATGTCTCAAAGGCAAGATGACCAAAACTCCGTTTAGTGGACACGGAGAAAGAGTTACGGAACTCTTAGGACTAATACATAGGGATATATGCGGTCCCATGTCTACACATGCCAGGAATGGTTCTTCGTACATCATTAGAATCACTGACGATCTCTCAAGATACGAACATGTGTTCCTGTTGAAACAAAAGTCTGAAGCTTTTGAGAAATTCAAAGAATATAAGCACGAAGTCGAGAACCAAACAGGTAAAATTTTTAAGATCCTTCGATCAGATCGAGGAGGAGAATACTTGAGCAATGAGTTCCGGGACTAATTTAAAAGAGAATGGGATTCTCTCTCCGCTTACTCCTCCGCATACACCACAGCACAACGGTGTATCGGAGCGGAGGAATCATACCCTATTAGATATGGTGCGCTCTATGATGAACACTGCTGACTTGCCTATTTCCTTTTAGGATATGCGCTTGAGACGGCCATATACCTATTGAATAGAGTTCCAACCAAATCGGTGCCTACCACTCCATATCAGATATGGAATGGGAAGAGACCGTCTCTTAAACGAGTTAAGATATGGGATTGTCCGACCTATGTGAAAAAGCAAAATCCAGACAAGCTCGAGGCAAGATCAGTTCTTTGCAAGTTTGTGGTATATCCAAGAAATTCGTATGGATATCTATTCTACAACAGTGAACAACAAAAGGTATTTTTTGCTTAACATGCCACCTATTTAGAAAAGAAATTTCTTGTAAAAGAAATTAGTGACGAGGAGATAGATCTGGAAGAAGTTCCAGCAGCACAAACTGCAACTGATGATTTATTGGAACCAGAGAATTCAGTAGTTCCCGACGAACCCCAGCCACTCCGCCGATCTAGTAGGGTTCCTCATCCACCTGAGAGATACTACAGTTTTCTCATTGATGGTGGGAGCGAGGATTGCATCATGGAAGATGATGAACCGACTAGCTTCGAGCAGGCCATCACGAGTGGATACTCTGTGAAATGGCTGGATGCAATGCGATCTGAAATGGAATTAATGTACACCAACAAAGTATGGACTTTAGAAGTTGCTCCTGAAGGGGTAAAACCTATTGGGGGTAAATGGATCTTTAAGTAAAAACTTCGTGTAGATGGAAAAGTTGAGACTTTCAAAGCTAGACTTGTTGCAAAGGGTTTTCGTCAATGACCAGGTGTGGATTATAACGAAACCTTTTCTCCAGTGGTTATGCTTAAGTCCACCCGGTTCCTACTTGCTATTGCTGCATACTATGACTATGAAATCTGGAAGAGGAATGTTAAGACGGCCTTTCTAAATGGTGATTTAGAAGAGTGCGTGTACATGACTCAGCCAGAAGGCTTCGTAGACAGTGGGAGCAGCGGAAAGGTGTGCGAGCTGCTTAAATCCATCTACTGGTTAAAGCAGGCATCGCTGAGTTGGAATATCTGTTTTGATGTGGTAGTCAAAGAGTTTGACTTCATCAAAAACGTAGATGTACCTTGTATTTACAAGAAGGTTGCAGAGTGTAAGGTTGTCTTCCTCGTATTGTACGTGGATGATATACTCTTGATAGAAAATGATGTTACTATGCCACACTCGGTCAAGCTCTTCTTATCACATAGATTCTTAATGAAAGATCTTGGTGATGCCTCCTGCATTTTGGGAATTAAGATCTATAGAGATAGATCTAAATGGATACTGGGATTGTCCCAATCCAGGTACATTGACACCATACTAAAGAGGTTTAATATGGTAGAATCCAAGCGTGCGAATTTGCCCACGATCTCTTGACTCACTCTTTCCAAAGAGATGTCTCCCAAGACTGATTTGGAAGGAGAACGCATGCAAGGGATACCGTATGCTTTAGCAGTAGGCTCTATCATGTACGCGATGCTATGTACCAGACCCGATGTAGCATACTCACTAATTGGAGTGAGTAGGTATCAAGCAGATCCAGGAGAGAGTCACTGGACAGCTGTGAAGAACATTCTCAAGTACTTGAGAAGGACTAAGGAGATGTTCTTGGTGTATGGTAACGGTGAACTCCAAGTGGAGTCCTTTACCGATTCAAGCTTCCAAAGTGATAAGGATGACTCTAAGTCGCACACTGGATTTGTCTTCACCCTAAATGGAGTGGCGGTTTGTTGGAAAAGTTCCAAACAGGAAACCGTGGCAGACTCGACGATGGAGGTTGAATACATCGCTGCCAACGATGCTGCCAAAGAGACCGTCTGGATGAAGAAGTTCATAACTGAACTTGGAGTGGTTCCGTCCATTGAGCATCAAATACCTTTGTATTTGTTGGAGATAGTGCCCTCAGAGTCAATTATTGGATCACAGGCACGTGATTGCAATGATTGAGGGAGGACCTATCCCGGTAGAACAGTCTTACTCGAGATGATAGTATGCTATCTGGTTTACCTTTATCATCGTGTACCGCTTTAGGTGACCTGACAGGTCGCTATTGCACGTTGATAGAGCCCTTAGGATTCTTGCTTGACTGCCAGCAGTATGAGGGCGATCATATAAGTGAGAGCTGGAGTCTATAAGAGCATCCTTAAAAGGTCCCTAGTCGTGGGAGTTTCGAGACTGGGCATCGATACTCCATTGGTAGACTAGTGTATACAGTCGAGACCCCGACGAGGGGCGGTGGCCGGTCTCACAAGCCACTGGTGTCAGTTGGTTCACCTAAGATGTATACAGGTGCTCATTGGGTTATGAGTACACCGGACAGGACTCGACGGGAACCTGCTAGTTGGGATTATACCAGATGTCAGATAGCAGTTCCCAGGTGACATGTGTACAGGTTAGTTCATCGACCTGAGATCGTCATTTGTCTCGTGTGAGTTCCTACTGTGCTTTGATTACTACCCTACCACGGCTCAAAGGAGTCGTGCAAACAGGTTTTAGTTGGGTACAGTCCCGAGCCACATGGAGGCAGTGAGCGGATCTGCAGGAGTTCGTCTCTCCCGGTATTGGGGGTGAGGTCGCGCTGTGTCTAGGAGAGCCATTACGCAAAGCCCTTGGCCGAGGAGATTTACTGGGAGGAATTCCAGTAGTATCTCAGGGCATTCTGGGCTACATTCCGACATGACTTGTACCGCCTTTGGGGGTCAGACTTTTACCAACCCCCTAGGCCCGCCATGCGATGCTCATAGACGAACGGACCGGACTGTACGGATATTGTCACTGACAGGCTCAGTAGGGTGTCAGGATGAGTTCGCTCATCGACGTCCCTTTTGGTCAATAGCTGGTGGCCCGTCACGTATTGGCTAATACCTCTGACGTGCTAGTGGTTAAATCCACAGCCATAGTATTGACGAGTCTTTAGAGACCACCACACTTTCAGTTACTCAAGCTTTCGGGCGAAACGCAGTAGAGGCCGTATGGAGATATGGCAGGGTCCGATCAGATACGTGCGGTATTGCACGGAGCGGACGGTTTGTACTAGTGGCCATATAGTTATATGGCAGGGTTTGATCTGATACGTGCGGTATTGCACGGATTAGGATCGAACGGATTTTACTAGCCGGCTTTGGCTTAAGCCGGTCTTAGTTTAGTACAGTGTAGATTTTGTCTCATTGTATTTGTATCCGGACGGAATACAGATGCGGGTGTGTATGCACAGTATCGGGGTTTTCCTGTAATTTATTACGGGACCAGTTTTCTGGAGTTGCCAGTCTCCATTCCGTTCCGGCCGGTTTTCCTTTGTTCTTTCCCGGCCGGACTTTTCCCATGGAGGGTGTTATTTGCAAGTTTGCAAATAACACATTGTTAGTTATATGTATGCCCTAGAGGCCATTACTGTACATAGGATGTATATTGTAGTGGATGCTGGGACATATATAGGGAGGACTTTCTTGCTCGACATGATAGTATGCTGTCTGGTTACCCTTTACCTTAACGTGTATGCTGATTGTCTCTCTGTTACATGTTGGTAAAGCCCTTAGGATCTGTACTTGACTACCTGGATTATGATGCGGATCATACTAGTGGGGACATGGTAGTCCATAAGTACATCCTTCAAAGTCCCTAGTCGAGGGTGTATCGAGACGGGGCATCGATATACCAGAGTAGACTAGCGTATACCTTCTCGACCCATACAAATGGGCGATGGATGATCCCATATCCATTGGTGTTTGACATCAGAGATGATATACGGGTGCTCAGTAGAGACTGGGTACACTGGACGGACTCGCCGAGAACTCCCAGATGGTATTATACCTCACGTCAGATGGCAGTTCTCTGGTGACACTGGTACAGAGTAGTCTGTTGACCCGAGATCGTCATAGAGTCTTGTGTGGTTCCCACTGTGCTTTGATTTCCATCTTACCACGTCCAAGAGGGCGTGCAAAACGGTGGTTTTTGGGTACAGTCCCGAGTCACATGGAGGCAATGAGCGATAGGAGGGGATTCGTCTCTCCCGGTATAGGGAGTTGATGTTGCGCTGTGTCCGATTGGCTATAACAGGAAATCCCTGGCCAGGGTTGCTGAGATTTACTGGTAAGTGTTACCAGTAGTTTCTCGAACAGTTATAGACCTCATATCGACACGACTTATCGAGCTATTGGGGTCTGACGTTTAACACCCCTAGGCGAGATATGCGACATATCAGACGAACAGACCGGACTGTACGGTAGTGTTACTGGTCGGATTCGCTGGAGTGTGAGCGGGCTTGCTCGTCGATCTTCAGATCGCTCAATATCCGGGTGGCCGTTACGTTTAGCAGACCGCTTGCGGCTTGCGGGTGTTTGATATGATCATCGCCTGCTGCCGGCGTATTGACGAGTCTTTAGAGTCCTACACAGAGGTTTCCTGGCTCAAGCGAAACGAAATAGGAGCGCATATGAGATATGTGCGGGGCCGAGAATAATACGGTAGGTGATACTGTATTCGATTCTCGGGATGTAACATTGATCGGTTATATGCGATATAGCCGGGTTATCGGATCAAGTGTTGATTCGATAAGTTGTTACTGAAGATACCAGTCGGTTATGTGCGACATGACCGGATCATTGAATCAAGTGTTGATTTAATGATTTCATGCATAATTATATATTTGATATATTACTTTGCATTAACTAGTATCGGTTCACTTTAAATGGATTTTCTCACTCGGGAGTGCGCATTGCATATGCGATATGATTTTGTGCACTTTATTGTATCATGTTTGATGATGCATGATTGCTAGGTTATGTGTAAAGAATTTAACCAAAGTTATTTAAATGGTTAAGGGTTTTACTTATTCATTAATTAGTCTTTTTATTTTTGGAAAATAAGGAAAAGAAATGAGAGAAAAATGGTGGCTTATTTTGTTTGCACTTGAAGCTTCATGAAGCTTTTATGATGCAACCATTTTTGTCTCATCTCCTTAACCCTAACCATTCTTTAACCTTGGTCAATTCTCTACACTTAACTTGGGTTATGTTATGATAAGAATGGAATTATTCTTTTCTTTTTAATAATTCATATCATAACATTTCTTCTTCTTCTTCCTTGAACTCAAGAAGAAAAAGCTTTCTTCAACAATGGTGAATTGAGCAAACAAGTGAGAAATCAAATTCTAAAGTCTACCCACTTCCTATTTCTTCATCCTCTACCTCTTGCCAAGTAGTAGAGTGTGTTTTCTTCCCAAGTTTTAGGGCTTGGTGAAGGTGGAGCTTGATTTAGCGATGCCTCGACGTAGATCATCTTCGGCATGGACATCGACGACCTAGCTCACTTTTTCTCCGACGAAGCCGACTCTAGAGCCCGGATTTGTTTTGGACAGCGGAGAGGACTTCGTTGCGGAGCTGTGGAGGTGGAGCACCGGATCTACAAAGGTTGTATTTCCGTTTTCTCATTAGTTAAGTGTTAACTAGTTCATTGTTCACCTAGTTTTCTAGCAAACGATCCGTAGTCGGGTCTCTCGGCACCGTTAAAATTTTAATTTGGCATGATCGATGCCTTGTGAGAACTCATTAGGGTGCCTAGGAACCCTACAGTGGTATCAGAGCCAAGCTAGAGCCTTAGGCGAAGTCTAGACGGATTTTGAAGTCCGAATGACCCAAAACCGAAACCCAAAATATGCTCTCTGTACTTTTTCTAAAAACAGGGATTTTTCAGTATTAAAAATATGCAGAAAAACCAGCAGAGAAATATAAGAATTTCGGCACAAAAATTTTCTGATGAACAGTAGATATTGGCGCGGATCCGCGGCATAAACTTGGATAATGCGGCGGATCAGCGGCAAAAATGTGACGTCATCATCCAATTTTTGTACAGTAATTCATTTTGTCTGATGCTGAGTTTTCTGGGAATTTTTAATATTTTTTATAGAGCTGAATTTTCTGAGTTGTTTTGGGGATTCGGTGTTTCGATCGGAGTATCAAATTTTGTCTGTGTGGCTTTCCGGATAATTTTTAGAATATGTTAAAAAGTTCGACCGGATATAAATACCCAATTTTTCCCCTGTCGGGAAATTTCCAAGTGTTGGATTTTTCCGTAGTTTAACGACGTTCTAAGTAGTGCAAGTAACGCGATGGTCCCTCTAGAAGACAACAAAGCTTAACTCGATTATGTGACCGTCTTGAACTGCCCTTTGAACCTTCGGGTTTGGGGCAGTACGGCGTGCCACATGTGAGGCGTTGGCTTGACCCTTCTACGGCTGGACCGTTGGTACTGAGGCACGAACGGAATGTTGTTAGACTTATTTCATGTGTTGAGCTGTATCGGGAAAACTTGGGTGTTCGATTGTTCGATCGGAAAGTTTAACATTTTCTATTTATCTGGAATGGGATACAATAATTGGAATTCACAAAAAGTTATGAGATAACTGAATGAATATTATAAACATAGCAGTTTAGTCTCACTTGATCGGTTGCCACGGAATTTTGATGTGATCAAAAGTCCGTCGCAATCACGTAGCGTACGCGGATACTCGCCGGGTAAACTTAATAGACAGCCTCACGCCATTGCCCCGACCAAGTGACTGTAGGAGAACCCCGTCGCCGAAAGCATCCGTCCGGGTGCTCGCGGTGGCGGTGTTCCGCCTTGGTGCACTTCGTCGACGGTATCGGGGGTGCGGCCGCCTACTAAAGTTTGCGACGAGTATTCGATCAGACTGTCTGGAATCTTGTTGAATTGCCCGACTCGATATTGAAAAGTGTTTTCGATAATGAGACTAAAATGCGGGGTTTATAATTGTTAGGCATGCGATGTCTAAGGAATTCATTTGGTCAGGCATGCGATGTCTGAGATGGTTGCGGATTCCAACTGTTGTAGTTTTACACTTTCTTTTCTGTGACCGTAAGTGTAATATGTGATATCGCCGGTTTCGTTGCTATATGCCAACGACAATTGGGATGCGCATATTTACTTACGTTGATAACATGTGATGTTATGTGTTGCTGGATATGTTATATTGGATCGTCGTGTTTGAATAGCCGGGGGTTTTTATGTGAGATGAGTGTTTTTCATTTTCATTCATATAAAAACTTGTTTGTAATATTCTTTTATTGGGGCGCTTCCAGGTTGCGGAAGTAGTCACCTTTTGTATATTATTTACTTTTCCGCACTAGGATAGACCCAAGGAGGGGAGCACAAGTAACCGGGTTCTGGGGTCCAGTGGGAGGCCAACTCGAGGAGTCGAGTCCGGGTCTCCTAACTCTAGAATTGGTAGGGTTGCTTGCCGCTCTCGTAGGGGTCTAGGGGTGTGGGTTTGGCTATTCATCGCGACTGTGGAATCCATGTTTTATACTGGCTCGTATTAAAAACACGGACGTCCTAGTATATCCAATATTTCATATGTTTCTTCTGCTGCGATATCTGTGATGTGATCATATGATGTTCTCTGATAGATACAGTATATAGTGTATATGATATATTATATAGACGTTACTTATGTTTTACACCCGTGCTAGCCCTGCCCCGCTCTGCCGTTAGTTACCTAACCTAACGGTGTACAAGGGGACATCGAGGCGAATGCGGATGGCATAAGTGTACGTCATATCTATCTGTGATGTTTAGGTATTTAAATGATGGGACTTCATTAATGTGATTAATGAAATAAAAGAAACCTAAGATGTTGTCGAATCGAATTTCAAAATAAAACAGGTAGCTACAGTTCTTGCTTTGCACAGCGGTATATGTGATATATCCTGCACCTTATTCGATGAGGAAAGGACCGAGATCCCTTCACCGGGAGTGACTCCTTTAGCAATAACTGGTCGATGCTACGCCCTCGGTTTGTCTTTTCATTGCTTTTAAGAGTTTTTTCTTTGCACAGTGATATATATGATATATCCCGCACCTCATTCGACGAGGAAAGGACCGACGATCCCTTCACCGGGAGTGACTCCTTTAGCAAAACTAGAAAAGCCTCAAAAACACTCCATTTCAAAATTCATTCGATCCTACAACGATATCAAGTTCATTACGCAATAGGTTTTCAGAAAAACCTGTCGTAGCCCTCCGTCATTTCAGATAAGTGCTGTTTAGTATTCGTGCTGCGTTTGTTGACCTCCGTCAAGGCGCAGTGTGCGGTAGCTAACCAGTATTTATCTGCTTATGCATATGATGCAGATTGAGTTAGGGTAGTCGTGCGGCCTTGTTGACCTCCGTCAAGGGTCGTGCGGGTGGGTTTAATTCGATCAAGAAATGACGGGTTGAACTTGACTAGTAGCCTATGGTTTGTTGACCTCCGTCAAGGTCATAGGATGCTAGGGGCAAAATATTATCGGGAATTTCAAGTGTTGAAATTTGCAATGAGATTGCATACATTCTATGAGATAGTTGGATCCCGATACCCGCTGCGAGTAAGAGTTACTCCTGGGAGAGTTTTATACATTACAATTAGCCGATCAAGTAGGTGTCTAGAAAGGTGTCAACGGGGTTACGCCTCTGGGAAAACGAGGATTACATTATTTAGGTTCGTGCGAAAGCACGGGGGACCTCCCTCAAAGTACCGACACTGGCCTGGCTGAAAGATTGGCGAACTTGTAGTGCGTAATTAATCCCGGCTAGTCTTTCCTTTTAGGGTTTGAAGGAAGATTTGATAAAAAGCAGTGGGAGCCATCTTGATTAGATAAAATAAAAACCAATCTATTCTTGACAGAGCGCACGCTGAGTGTTTTCTTCTCTCTCTCTCTCCAGGTAGCGACCATATCACGCCTTAATCAAGATAATAAAATGGATTATTGACCGAACCCGCTTGTTATACTGAGCTGGGGAACGTTGGTCCCGCTCCAACTTATAATTGTTATAAGACAGAGCAGGAAATTGGGGATTACCAGAATTCCCGTGCCGCCCAAACGAAGAGAGTGCATGCTGATGCATCATCTTCGGGTATGTTCATTACAGAGAACTGTTTCTCAGTGTCCTTTACGTCCTGGGTATGTGATACCAGATCAGGATCCCAGATATGTAATATGTTACATAGGGCTACAGAAAGGTAGAGAACTGAGAACGGGTGATAAGTTTCATGAGGCAGAAAACGGGGCAAGAGTTGCAGCCAAGTCTGTCAGTCACTGTCACCCTGTATTACCAATACATTGATTCTGAACGAATGTTATTAGATACCGAACCTGATATACCAAATCATATCACTCTCTTTGTTAGAAAAGAAAAGATAAAATTTTGTATTGATGGATAATGTTTTGAACATTTCCTATATCAAAAGTTGATTGGTTCAGGCACGTTATCTAAAAGCATTGATGTTCTAAATCAAACTACAGTTCTTAGTATACGGAACACACACAAGAGGAAGAGTTCAGAAATGAACGAATCCTTCTTGTGGCATTGTAGACTAGGTCATATCAATGTGACCGGACTAGCTAGAGTTACATGAGGATGCATATTTAAATCAGTTTGAATTTACATCTTGTGAAACTCGCCAGTCATGTCACAAAGATAAGATGACCATAGCTCCGTTTATTGGAAACAGAGAAAGAGTTAGTGAACTCTTGGGATGATACATGTTGATGTATGTGGGTCCCCTGTCTACACATGCCAGGACTGGTTTTTTATACTTCATTATGTTCTCTGATAATCACTCAAGATTCAGTCATATGTTCCTGTTGAAACACAAGTCTGAACCTTTTGAGATATTCACAGAATATAAGTTAGAAGTAGAGAACCAATACGGGTATCAGTATTATGTCCTTTGATGAGATCAAGGAGGAGAATACTTGAGCACGGAATTCCTGGACTATTCTAAAGGAGAATGAGATTCTCTCTCAGCATTACTCCTCCGTATACACCATAGGACGATGGTATATCGGGGCGGAGCAATCACACCCTATTTGATATGGTGTGCTCTATGATGAGTACTACTGAGTTACCTATTTCCTTTTGGGTGTAATGCACTTGAGAAGCTGCATACCTATTGAATAGGGTTCCAATCAAATCAGTTGCCTACCATTTCATATGTGATATGGAAAGGGGAGAGCCCATGTCTTAAGCTAGTTAAGATTTGGGGTTGTCCGGCCTATGTTTAAAAGCAAAATCCGGACAAGCTCGAGGCAAGATCTGTTATGTACAACTGGAAAGGTTCCAGCTATACAAACAACAGCAGATGATTTAGTAAAACCAAAGGATTCAGTAGATTCCAACGAACCTCAGCCTCTCCGCCGATCTAATAGGGTTCCTCACCCACCTGAGAGATACTTCGGTTTCTCTATGACAGTTGGAGCGAGGATTGCAACATGGGATGATGACCCACCTAACTTCGAGCTGGCCATCGAGAGTAAGACTCTGTAAGAATGGCTGGATGTTTAGGGATCTGAGATGGAATCTATATACACCAACAAAGTATGGACTTTAGTTGCTATATCTGAAGGGTTAAATCCCCATCAGGAGCAAGTATATCTTGAGAAGATTACTTGGTGTACATGGAAAGGTTGAGACTTTCAAAGCTAGAATTGTTAAAGGTTTTCGTCATCGACCAGGCGTGGATAATGATGAAACCTTTTCAAGTAGCTATGCTTAAGTCCATCCAGATCCTACTTGCCACGGCTACATACTATGACTGCGATATCTGGTGGTTGGGTGTCTTGACTGCTTTTCTAAATGATGATTTAGAAGAGAGCGTCTATAAGTACACAGCCAGAGGGCCTCGTAGACAGTGGGAGCAGCGGAAACGTGTGCAAGATGCTTTATAGGATAAAGCAGGCATCGCGGAGTTGGAACGTCTGTTTTGATGTAATAGTCAAAGAGTTTGACATCATCAAAATGGTAGATGAACCTTGTATAAACAAAAAGGTAGTAGGGAGTATGGTGACGATCCTCGTAGAGTACGTGGATGATATACTCTTGATAAGAAAAGAGTTTCTTATGCTACGCTCGGTCAATCTCCGTTTATCACCAGAATTCTCCATAAAGGATCAAAGTGATACCTCCTAAATCCTGGGTTTTGGATCTATGAGATAGATCTAATTGGATGTTAGAATTCTCACTAGTTGTAGTGAGATGGTATCAATCGATCCTGGGGAGAATCACTGGAAGAGTTCCAGGGTGACAAGAATGACTGAAAGTCAGTCACAGGCATTGTCTTTACCCTCAGTAAAGGGACGGTATGTTGGAAGAGTTCCAAGCTAGATACCGTGGCATACTAGACGATAAAGGCATGATACATCGCTACTTGAGATGCTACCAAAGAGGCTCTTTGGGTGTATATTGGTTCATGAGATGAACTATGTTCCTCCCATTGTGTGACAATGGAGTTGTGGCTTATGCCAAGGAACGCCGGTCTCATCAGTGATCCAGACATATTCTAAGGCAGTGTCACTTGATCATGGAGATGGTTGATCTCCAGGGAGATCGAGGTTAGGAGAGTAGACTCAGAGGACAACGCAGCGGATCCACTCACAAAGGCCTGTTCCCAGAGAGAGACTTTTATGGGATGGTTAAGTATGAGATACTGCAACCACTGCTACAGATTGCCCTAGTGCAAGTGGGAGATTGTTAGTTATATGTATGCCCTAGAGGCCATTACTGTACATAGGATGTATATTGTAGTGGATGCTGGGACATATATAGGGAGGACTTTCTTGCTCGACATGATAGTATGCTGTCTGGTTACCCTTTACCTTAACGTGTTTGCTGATTGTCTCTCTGTTACATGTTGGTAAAGCCCTTAGGATCTGTATTTGACTACCTTGACTATGATGCGGATCATACTAGTGGGGACATGGTAGTCCATAAGTACATCTTTCAAAGTCCCTAGTCGAGGGTGTATCGAGACGGGGCATCGATATACCAGAGTAGACTAGCGTATACCTTCTCGACCCATACAGATGGGCGATGGATGATCCCATATCCATTGGTGTTTGACATCAGAGATGATATACGGGTGCTCAGTAGAGACTGGGTACACTGGACGGACTCGCCGAGAACTCCCAGATGGTATTATACCTCACGTCAGATGGCAGTTCTCTGGTGACACTGGTACAGAGTAGTCTGTTGACCCGAGATCATCATAGAGTCTTGTGTGGTTCCCACTGTGCTTTGATTTCCATCTTACCACATCCAAGAGGGCATGCAAAACGGTGGTTTTTGGGTACAGTCCTGAGTCACATGGAGGCAATGAGCGATAGGAGGGGATTCGTCTCTCCCGGTATAGGGAGTTGATGTTGCGCTGTGTCCGATTGGCTATAACTGGAAATCCCTGGCCAGGGTTGCTGAGATTTACTGGTAAGTGTTACCAGTAGTTTCTCGAACAGTTATAGACCTCATATCGACACGACTTATCGAGCTATTGGGGTCTGACGTTTACCACCCCTAGGCGAGATATGCGACATATCAGACGAACAGACCGGACTGTACGGTAGTGTTACTGGTCGGATTCACTGGAGTGTGAGGGGGCTTGCTCGTCGATCTTCAGATCGCTCAATATCCGGGTGGCCGTTACGTTTAGCAGACCGCTTGCGGCTTGCGGGTGTTTGATATGATCATCGCCTGCTGCCGGCGTATTGACGAGTCTTTAGAGTCCTACACAGAGGTTTCCTGGCACAAGCGAAACGAAATAGGAGCGCATATGACATATGTGCGGGACCGAGAATAATACGGTATGTGATACTGTATTCGATTCTCGCGATGTAACATTGATCGGTTATATGCGATATAGCCGGGTTATCGGATCAAGTGTTGATTCGATAAGTTGTTACTGAAGATACCAGTCGGTTATGTGCGACATGACCGGATCATTGAATCAAGTGTTGATTTAATGATTTAATGCATAATTATATATTCGATATATTACTTTGCATTAACTAGTATCGGTTCACTTTAAATGGATTTTCTCACTCGGGAGTGCGCATTGCATATGCGATATGATTTTGTGCACTTTATTGTATCATGTTTGATGATGCATGATTGCTAGGTTATGTGTAAAGAATTTAACCAAAGTTATTTAAATGGTTAAGGGTTTTACTTATTCATTAATTAGTCTTTTTATTTTTGGAAAATAAGGAAAAGAAATGTGAGAAAAATGGTGGCTTATTTTGTTTGCACTTAAAGCTTCATGAAGCTTTTATGATGCAACCATTTTTGTCTCATCTCCTTAACCCTAACCATTCTTTAACCTTGGTCAATTCTCTACACTTAACTTGGGTTATGTTATGATAAGAATGGAATTATTCTTTTCTTTTTAATAATTCATATCAAAACATTTCTTCTTCTTCTTCCTTGAACTCAAGAAGAAAAAGCTTTCTTCAACAATGGTGAATTGAGCAAACAAGTGAGAAATCCAATTCTAAAGTCTACCCACTTCCTATTTCTTCATCCTCTACCTCTTGCCAAGTAGTAGAGTGTGTTTCCTTCACAAGTTTTAGGGCTTGGTGAAGGTGGAGCTTGATTTAGCGATGCCTCGACGTAGATCATCTTCGGCATGGACATCGACGACCTAGCTCACTTTTTCTCCGACGAAGCCGACTCTAGAGCCCGGATTTGTTTTGGACAGCGGAGAGGACTTCGTTGCGGAGCTGTGGAGGTGGAGCACCGGATCTACAAAGGTTGTATTTCCGTTTTCTCATTAGTTAAGTGTTAACTAGTTCATTGTTCGCCTAGTTTTCTAGCAAACGATCCGTAGTCGGGTCTCTCGGCACCGTTAAAATTTTAATTTGGCATGATCGATGCCTTGTGAGAACTCATTAGGGTGCCTAGGAACCCTACACACATTGTGGAGGGTTTTCTTGCTAATGTATTTATTATGAAAGCTTCTTTTGATACCATTCTCATCACTTGCTTTTTGTTGATTAGAAGTGATTTGGAGTTGATTTGATTTGGTTATGATGATGTTTAGGTTGTGGTTACCCTCCACCTTTTCCTACACTCACCTTCCTTCTAAGGTTTTGGATTCATATTCTTTTCTTCCACCTTTTTTTCTCATATGAGATGGTTGAACATTTTTGAGAAAAAAGAAGATGAGAGCTTCATTTTGAGAGGGTAGCATTCTTGATCTCTTTTCATGTTAAGAAAAATGCAAGCACCATTTTTCTTATCTTGTTTCCTCCATCATCTTCAAATGGCAACAAACCCAAATGAGACATAGCTTCAACCCTACACATTCTACAGTAAATCTTGGACGCGTCGGCTAGCCTACTTCGCGCCCGAGTTGCCTCGGTATTGAGGTGGGAGCCCGTAAAAGATACAGGCGATGTGGTGCTCTTCCGGCGAGGAGGCGACGACCGGAGTTTCCGCAGGAGATCGGGACGATGAGGAGAAGACCGGAGGACTCGGATCATTGGTATACTTCTCTTCCCATCTCTTGTTAGCTAGCATTAGGTTAATGGTTACGATCCGGGTTTTCATTGTCCGCGGTAGCGCCGGTTTCCAAGTAAGGAAAATTTTTGATTCCGCATTTTGGCCTCGGATTGACGGTCGGGGCGCTGCCGTGGCGCAACATGGTATCAGAGCCACGCCATTAACCTTGTCTAGCTTGTTCTAATGTGTTTTACTTATCCGATCGACCAAAATTCCAAAAACCGCGTTTTTCATGCATCAGTTTTCTGTCGATTTTTTCCGGGCTCGAAAAATTTTTCAGGTGATTGCAGAATGATGCACAGATAATCCTAAGATCACTGCAAAAATTTGGAAGCTTGATCGCTCCATACGACCGCGGAACCGCGGCCATTACCACTCTGGAGGCCGCGGATCCGCGGCATGAATGAGGGATCATGTGATCATTTTTTTGCAGTGGGCTTGTGGGCTAAAAATAGGGGTTTTGGAATATTAAAATTGGTCCCAGATTTTTTGTCAGTGCTACAGTATTGCTTGTGGGACCACTTGTTAATTTTTGATTGATCGGATATTCTAAACACATTATTTCACAGTATTTACATTATATCTGCGACCGTGAATGTCACTCGATCGGTAAATCCGGTCTAACTGCTATAGCCCGGTTAGACGGATTTGCGAACGTGACTTTCACGTTGATATTCTATGTTTATGCTGTGTTGTTGCGGATCGGTCGTGGGGGATAGCCTGGTTGCAATGCTAGTACAGTTTTGTTTTATATGTACATTTGATATTGCGGGGCGAGCGTCCGACATGTGGACTGCCGTCACTTCCTGTTTGTATTATTCTTTTGGGGAATGACCTGGTTGTGGTCGATGTACCCGGTGTTTGTATATTTTACTTTCTGTACTAGGATTTCCCCGCTGTGGGGTGCACGGATAGCCGGGTTCTAGAGGGCAACAAGCCCGCATCTCATGGCATTGGGACGGAGGGGGCTTCACTCCAGGATTGGCGGGCTATTCGCCGCACTTGTAGGGGGTACAGGTTGACCCAGGAGGGGTGCTCGAGTTACCGGATTCCGTGAAGTGCTGGGTGGTCCATTCACGTTGCTGAAGGGGGCTGCCTCGCTTCAGGTTTTGGCGGGTGACTTGCCGCGCCCGTAGGGGTCTAGGTTTTCATTGCACAGGCTATCCACACGACCAGGGGAACGTCGGGTTTCCGCAGCGGCTCTGTGAAACCCGGGGATCCCATATATCTGTATTGTTCTGTGATGCTGTACATTTCTGTGATGTTGCATTTTATTCACGCCTTGAGCGAAATATAATATATTGGTATATATATTAGTAGATGTTGTATATGTTTTTCATCCACGCTAGTCCAGTCCCCGCTCTGCCGTTAGTTAGCTAACCTAACGGGTGATGACGGGACCCAGTGGCGAATGCGGATGGCATATACCTACGTAAGTATATTTTCGTTCTTTGTGGTGTGATCAATTGATGGGACTGCGTTGATTCGGATCAATGCAAGATAAACAAACCTATTCTGATGTTGTTGGAACACTTTTCAAAAAGCTGTTATTGCAAGGACGTTCACTTTTGTTTTGCATCGTGGTATTCATTTGGAATATCCTGCTCCTTAGTCGACGAGGCAAGGGCCGAGATCCCTTCACCGGGAGTGACCCCTTGGACAGAAGTTTGCGTCAGGGCATTAACTTCACTATAGCCGATTACTTTTGCTTTGCATCGTGGTATTCAGTTGGAATATCCTGCACCTCATTCTACGGGGAAAGAGCCGAGATCCTTTCACCGGGAGTGACCTCTTTAGTAAAGGTTTTCATCACTATATTTTTATAAAAAGTTATCAAGTTCCTTCAACGATATCAAGTTCATTACGTTAAAGGTTTTTCGCCAAAAACCAGTCGTAGCCCTCCGTCATTTCAGATTAGTATTGCTTAGTATTCGCGCTACGTTTGTCGTTGCTATTCGCCGAGGCGTAGTGTGCGGTAGCTTTGTTGTGTTATTCTGTCGCATGGATATGTGGATTGGTTAGGACAGTCGTACGACTTTGTTGATTATTCATCAAGGGTCGTGCGGGTGGGTTTAACGCAATCAAGATAATGACGGGTTGAAGTTGACTAGGACCTTTTGATTTGTTGATTATTCGTCAAGGTCACTTGGGTCCTAGGGGTAAAAAATCACATCGGGAGTTTCAAAAGAACTGAAACTTGCCAGGCATGCGCATACCTTCTGGAGTGTGGTGACGTGAGTGGATTCCGTCATGTTATCATGCGATGATAGTTGGATCCCGATTCCCACTGATGAGTTGGTTTATTCCTCGGGTAATCCCGACTAATTCTTCTTTCAGGTTTGGAGGAGAATTTGACGGTACAGTGGGAGGTTTCCAGATTAGATAAAGTGATAACCATTCTGATCTAGGTTAGAGTGCACGCTGAGTGTTTCTTTTCTCTCTCTCTTTGGCAGCGACCATTGACCCGACCATAAGACTATGACTCAGTGACCAAGTTGACCGAACCTTCTTAACACTGGCTTTTGGATTGTCAGAGTTGCAAACCTCATTGCCACTCCTACTTTTACCCTTTTCTCCAGGACACCCCGTGTTACTACGAACGTCCACTTCCATTGGACAAAACCATCGTATGGTTATATACGAACTCGAAGGACTTCGAGGATGGTTTCTGGTTCTGGAGAAAACGAATAGGATTATTCAGTTGTCTTTTCTTTTCACCTTCTCTCATTGTGAGTACTCCTTGGTTTAGGAGATAGTACACCTATTATGCAAATTGGATAATCTTCTTCCAAACCTTAGGCTGGTGCCGAACGGTGGGGAATGAAGAAAACCAATTAGCATAACGATGGTGTGCAGAAGGTATTAAGTTAAGACAAAGAAAGGGATTAGTAAGAGGGCAAAGTAAATTGCGACTGATATTCATGACCAAACCAAGTATTTCTTCGCCAATCCTAAATCACCTTTGTATTTCTCCAGGACACTGCGTATCACTACGAAGATCCACAGTTTATTGGATACTCCATCGTATGGCTATATACGAACTCGAAAGGAACTTGTTCCAGTTCGGGGATGGATTCTGGTCCAGGAGAAATAGGAATACGGTTTATTCGGTTGTCTTTTCTCTTCACCTTCTCCCGCATTGCGAGTGCTCCTAGGATTAGGACAGTACACCTTTTATGCTTATTGGATAGTCTTCTTCCAAACCATAGGCTGGTGCCGAACGGTAGGGAAGGAAGAAAACCAATTGGCCTAAAGGGGTGTGCAGAAGGTAATGACTAAAGACATATAAAAGGGATTTGGAGAGGTGGCAAAGAATTATACGGTTATAGTTGTGAATCTGGATAATGGTAGAGGCATTACTAGGAATACCAGGATACCCTATCGAAACATTTCAATGTTTCAGTTCAGCTGTGTACTGTTAAAAGAAAACTGATTTCCCGATTGGACACTTGCTCCAGGGTATGTATTTACCAAGTTTGATTCTAACATCTGTATGGTTTTACAGATGATGAGTGGGAGTAAGTTATTGGGAATAGGGTAATCATCCTCATTATATCGGGATTCGTTGTAATCGGTGATATTTGAGGAGATCATCTGGGCTGTTTGCCGGTCGGCAAATATTTGGTTTTGAATATCCGCTGTTGTGCACCAATTTCAAATTGATATATCTGTACGTCTATTTTCATAGAGTGAGATATACCTTTTGATATTATGTCGATGACATTTACCTATATCAGTGGATGGTTAGGTAAGGAGCATTAAACAGCGGTGTAATTCTTCTTAACCATAAGTACAGTTTTCAACCTACGACGCACAGTGAAAGAGTTGTTAGACTCAGCGGACTTATACAGAGTATTGTATGTTGTCCAGTGTCCATTAAGACAGAGGGGTTGGTCCTCATACTATATTCTGTTTACTTTTAACTACTCTAATTCTTAGACATGTGTTTCGTAGAAACACAGGGTCTGAGTTTTGAGGAGTTATTGGGATAAGAATAGAGTAGAGAACCAGGTATTGCAAGTATCGGGATTCTTCAAGGTGATCGAAGATGTAGATACTTGTGTATGGTATTCAGTTGATAGTAATAAGAACTTGTTTCTCCTTCAGGTTACTCATAATTGGAAGCACTCCTAAGTTGAGTAATGCTGATCGGCCTCTCTCCATTTAGTTGACATGCACTGGAGATAGCTGCATGATTTGAATCTGGTTCATTTAAATCAGTGCCTCTGGTTCTATATTGGATATAGAACAGTTCATATCTTAACGATGTTAAGGTACGGGGAGTTGTCCGGCTTATGATTAAAACCAGACACTGGACAACTCAAGGCACGTTTCTGTAATGGCTGTTTGTGGGTTGACCCAGGCTATGACGAGGGTTGACTTTCTACCATAAGAAAGATCAATAGTGATATTGTTCTTGACTCGCCACAGTTTTAATAAAAATGGATTTTTTTTCAAAAACAGTAGTGGGAGTATGGTAGAACTGGAAGTGATTCCAGAACCGCAAACGATTACTGAAGATTTGATAAGGAACCTAAAGATTCAATCTGTTTTGACATTCCATTGGCCACTCCGCAGATATGGTGGGTAACCTCAGGCACTCGAGAGGTACTTCGGTATGCTCAAGGACGGTGGCAGGGAGGTTCTTGTTTACCCAGACTTACCATTGCTGTTGTTCCAGACTGTGAGACCCGGCAGGAAGATGAGTATAGCGTCGTTCTAAACTAGCTTTAGAAGTGTACGTCTATATGACTCTGCCAGAGGGTTGTCGCAGTCAGTGGGAGCAGCGGATGCATTGGTGGACAGTTGGCTTATGTCTATTTATAGACTGAAGAAGATATAGCGGAGATAGGTCATCTATTTCTGATGTGAAGTCACAGGTTTGACTTCATCAGAATAGGCGATGGATCTGTTAAGAAGGTAGTAGGGTGTGATGTCCTGGAATTTGATGACATACACAAAGTAGGAAGTGATATTCCTATACTACGATCGGTTATACTTTGGTCGTCACACAGCGGTTTCCCCACAAGGGACTTGGACATTATATCAGACATACTGGTTACTAGATCTATGGTTTTAGATCTAGATTTGGGTGGTTTCCCAATCAGGGTACTTTGACAGCATTCTAAGATTATTTAGAATGGACGACTCCTGGCATGGTAGTGTACCTGCAGGTAATGGAGTCACCCTCTCTAAAGGTGTCTTATAGACTAAAGTAGAGAGGGATGTGCATGATTGGCATATCACTTGCTTAGGCAATTGAGTCAATCATGAGATGTCAAGTACCACACCAGATGTTGTTCTTGCACTAGATGCAATAAGTTGATATTGATCCAATCCTGGAGGAACAGTCGGAAGCAGTTTTAGAACATAAGTGAATGTTCTAAGGATATGATAACGGCTGCCTCCTTTAGGAGACGGTTATCACTCCAGGCTTCCAAGGTGACATGGACGACAAGGAGGTTGTCAGAGTTATAGTTCTCCCTCTGACGAGGGACAGTATTTTGGACAGGTGATCCAGGCAGATACTGAGGGAGGCATGGCGCAGGATACTGATTAAGTTCAGTTGACGATACAGTCTAAGAAGTTTGGATTTGGAGTTCATTTATGAACTAGGTCCTATCAGACATCCAGACATTCCAAGACAGGTATTGCTCATTTCGGGAGATGGTTTTCTCCGCGAACTTGAGATATAGAGAGACATAGAAAGAAACATCTAGGCGGATCCACTCGCTAAGGCTATTCCTCGAACGCAATAGTCTCGCAAACAGGCTTTGTGCGACTGACTAGTAGAGGAGTTGGGTGTTCGGTATCACACGGGCTGTGAGTATGCGACATCGCAATAATTAGCCTTGAGTGCAAGTGGGAGATTGTTGGAGATAGTGCCCTCAGAGTCAATTATTGGATCACTGGCACGTGATTGCAATGACTGAGGGAGGACCTATCCCGGTAGAACAGTCTTACTCGAGATGATAGTATGCTATCTGGTTTACCTTTATCATCGTGTACTGCTTTAGGTGACCTGACAGGTCGCTATTGCACGTTGATAGAGCCCCTAGGATTCTTGCTTGACTGCCAGCAGTATGAGGGCGATCATATAAGTGAGAGCTGGAGTCTATAAGCGCATCCTTAAAAGGTCCCTAGTCGTGGGAGTTTCGAGACTGGGCATCGATACTCCATTGGTAGACTAGTGTTTACAGTCGAGACCCCGACGAGGGGCGGTGGCCGGTCTCACAAGCCACTGGTGTCAGTTGGTTCACCTAAGATGTATACAGGTGCTCATTGGGTTATGAGTACACCGGACAGGACTCGCCGGGAACCTGCTAGTTGGGATTATACCAGATGTCAGATAGCAGTTCCCAGGTGACATGTGTACAGGTTAGTTCATCGACCTGAGATCGTCATTTGTCTCGTGTGAGTTCCCACTGTGCTTTGATTACTACCCTACCACGGCTCAAAGGAGTCGTGCAAACAGGTTTTAGTTGGGTACAGTCTCGAACCACATAGAGGCAGTGAGCGGATATGCAGGGGTTCGTCTCTCCCGATATTGGGGGTGAGGTCGCGCTGTGTCTAGGAGAGCCATTACGCAAAGCCCACGGCCGAGGCAGGAGATTTACTGGTAGGTATTCCAGTAGTATCTCAGGGCGTTCTGGGCTACACTCCGACACGACTTGTACCGTCTTTGGGGGTCTGACTTTTACCAACCCCCTAGGCCCGCCATGCGATGCTCATAGACGAACGGACCGGACTGTACGGATATTGTCACTGACAGGCTCAGTAGGGTGTCAGGATGAGTTCGCTCATCGACGTCCCTTTTGGTCAATAGCTGGTGGCCCGTCACGTATTGGCTAATACCTCTGACGTGCTAGTGGTTAAATCCACAGCTATAGTATTGACGAGTCTTTAGAGTCCACCACACTTTCAGTTTCTCAAGCTTTCGGGCGAAACGCTGTAGAGGCCGTATGGAGATATGGCAGGGTCCGATCAGATACGTGCGGTATTGCACGGATCAGGATCGTACGGTTTGTACTAGTGGCCGAATAGTTATATGGCAGGGTTTGATCTGATACGTGCGGTATTGCACGGATCAGGATCGAACGGATTTTACTAGCCGGCTTTGGCTTAAGCCGGTCCTAGTTTAGTACAGTGTAGATTTTGTCTCATTGCATTTGTATCCGGACGGAATACAGATGCGGGTGTGTATGCACAGTATCGGGGTTTTCATGTAATTTATTACGGGACCAGTTTTCTGGAGTTGCCAGTTTGCATTCCGTTCCGGCCGGTTTTCCTTTGTTCTTTCCCGGCCGGACTTTTCCGATGGAGGGTGTTATTTGCAAGTTTGCAAATAACACAAATGTATTTATTATGAAAGCATCTTTTGATACCATTCTCATCACTTACTTTTTGTTGATTAGAAGTGATTTGGAGTTGATTTGATTTGGTTATGATGATGTTTAGGTTGTGGTTACCCTCCACCTTTTCCTACACTCACCTTCCTTCTAAGGTTATGGATTCATATTCTTTTCTTCCACCTTTTTTTCTCATATGAGATGGTTGAACATTTTTGAGAAAAAAGTAGATGAGAGCTTCAGTTTGAGAGGGTAGCATTCTTGATCTCTTTTCATGTTAAGAAAAATGCAAGCACCATTTTTCTTATCTTGTTTCCTCCATCATCTTCAAATGGCAACAAACCCAAATGAGACATAGCGTCAACCCTACACATTTCACAGCAAATCTTGGACGCGTCGGCTAGCCTACTTCGCGCCCGAGTTGCCTCAGTATTGAGGTGGGAGCCCGTAAAAGATACAGGCGATGTGGTGCCCTTCCGGCGAGGAGGCGACGACCGGAGTTTCCACAGGAGATCGGGACGATGAGGAGAAGACCGGAGGACTCGGATCATTGGTATACTTCTCTTCCCATCTCTTGTTAGCTAGCATTAGGTTAATGGTTACGATCCGGGTTTTCATTGTCCGCGGTAGCGCCGGTTTCCAAGTAAGGAAAATTTTTGATTCCGCATTTTGGCCTCAGATAGACGGCCGGGGCGCTGCCGTGGCGCAACAGTATTGTGATAACAATGGAGCTGTGGCTTTGGCCAAGGAACCCATGTCCCATCAGAGATCCAGGCATATTCTGAGGCGGTATCACCTGATCCGGGAGATAGTTGATCGCCGTGAGATCGAGGCCAGGAGAGTTGACATAAAGGACAGCACTGCGGATCCACTCATAAAGGCCATACCCCAGATACAATTTGTGAGACTCTTCGGGATGTTGGGTATGAGATACTACAACAACTGGCCTTAGTACAAGTGGGAGATTGTTAGTTATATATATGGCCTAGAGGCCATTGTTATACATACCTTGTATATTATAGTGGATGCTTGGATATATATAGAGAGGACTTTCTTGCTCGATATGATAGTATGCTATCTAGTTTCAATTTGTCTTAACATGTTGACTTGTATTGGTTTACTGTCTTTCTCTCACATGTTGATAAAGCCCTTGGGATATGTACTTGATTACTAGGACTATGATGTAGATCATACTAGTTGGGCCAGTGTAGTCCAAGAGTACATCCTATAATTGTTCATAGTCGAGAGAGTATCGAGACTGGGCATCGATACTCCAGAGTAGACTAGCGTATTCGCATCTTGACCCATATGATGGGCGATGGTGTTTGACATCAAAGATGGTATACTGGTACTCAGTGGAGACTGGGTACACTGAACGGACTCGTCAAGAACTCCTAGATGGTACTATATCTATCGTCAGATAGCAGTTCTCTGGTGACACCGGTACAGGGAAGTTTGTAGACCCGAGATCGCCATAGAGTCTTGTGTGATTCCCACTGTGTTTTGATTTCCACCTTACCACGTTCAAGAGGATGTGCAAAATGGTGGATTTTGCTTACAATCTCGAATCACATGGAGGCAATGAGCGATAGGAGGGGTTTCGTCTCTCCGGGTATTAGGGGTTGATGTTGCGCTGTGTTCGATTGGCTATAACTGGAAGTCCCTGGCCATGGCTGATATGGAGACCTACTGGTAAGTGTTATCAGTAGTTTCTCATAAATTCTGAGCCTCACATCGACACGACTTATCGGTTATTGGGGTCTGAAGTTTACCACCCCTATGAGCCTCACATCGACACGACTTATCAGTTACTGGATATACGACATATCAGATGAAGAGACCGGACTGCACGGTAGTGTTACTGATTGGATTCACAGGAGTGTGTGCATGGTTGCTTGATGATATTCTGATCGCTCAATACCCGGGTGGCTGTTATGTTTAGCCGACCACTTGCAGCTTGTGGGTGTTTGATATGATCATCACCTACTGCCGACGTATTGACGATTCTTTAGAGTCCTACATAGAGGTTTCCTGGCTCAGGCAAAATGGAGTAGGAGCACATATGTGATATGTGCGGGACCAAGAATAATACGTGTATGTGATACCGTATTCGATTCTCGCGATATGTGATATCGGCCGGGTATATGTGATATAGCCGGGTTATCGGATCAAGTGTTGATTCTATAAAATGATACGTATTATATTAGTCGGTTATATGTAAAATAGCCGGATTATTAAATCAAGTGTTGATTTAATAATTTAATGTATAATGATATATGTGATATATTACATTACATTAGCTAATATAAGCTCACCTAAATGATTTTGTTTCTCACTTGATGATACATTGATATATATGTGATATATGTTAATTGTATTATTTTCTTTTGTTACATTAAATATTATATATGAGATATACAATATTGTAGCATGCAAAGTTACAAATTCAACTCGGGTTTATGAGATTAGACCATGGTAGGGTTAAGTTTAGAGTTTATGATTTATTTTAGTTAATTCTAAATTGTAGATAATTAGTTAAGATATTTTCTTTTGTTGACTAAAGTCCACTCTTTAGATAATTTCTAGATATTTCTTAAGCTAACCTTTTAACCCTAGCCTATATTTTATTCTCTACAAGGGTTAGGCATGCCATGCTTAACCCTTGGTTACATTTTTAACCTCAACAATAATTCATTTTTCATTCATCACTTATCTTCTTCTTCCTCGTCACAAAAAGCTTTCTAGCTTTTTAATTTGTGATGAATTAAAGTGAGAAAAAGAAAACTAAAGAGAGCAAAATTCCCACTTCATCATCCTCATCTATTCTAGCCACATAGATTAGGGTGTTTGCATCACTAATACTTCATTAGTGAAGTGAGAGCTTGCGTTTGTGATTCCTCACTAATACTTCATTAGTGAAGTGAGAGCTTGCGTTTGTGATTCCTCAGGGTAGATTATCTTGGATTGTGAAGTCTTTAAGAAAGGATGTCTCATTCACCTCATGGAGCCTCTCTAGAGTCCGGGAGCATGATGATCGCAGCGAAGGGACTTCAACTCGGAGCTTATAAAAGGAAGGAACGAACTACGAAGGTAGTAATCCCTCTCACTTAGTAGTAAAGTTGTTTGCATTAAGTTTATAACCCTAATTCTCTAGTAAAGATCCTTTCTTAGGTTATTTGGCACCTTTAAATTTTAAAATACGGAATGTTTGATGCCTTGTAGAACCCTGTCCTAGTGCCTAAGAACCTTACACAGCCTCCATCGTCCAGTCTGCTACGGTGTCTTGCTTGGAACTCTTCCAACACACCGCCCCTCCGTTGAAGGTAAAGTCAAAACCCGAGACGGACTTACAGTCGTCCTTATCACTCTGGAAGCTCGAATCGATAAAGGACTCCACTTAGAGTTCACCTTTACCGTACACCAAGAACACTTCTTTAGTCCTTCTTAAGTACTTAAGAATGTTCTTCACAGCTGTTTTGTGGTTTTCCCTAGGATCTGATTGATACCTACTCACTACACCTAGTAAGTAAGCTACATCTGGTCTGGTACATAACATCGAATACATGATTGACTCGACTGCCGAAGTATAGGGTATCCCTTGCATGCGAGCCCTCGCCAAATCATTCTTGGGAGACGTCTCTTTGGAGAGAGTGATTCCTGAGAAAGAGGGTAAATTGCCACGCTTAGAATCTTCCATACTAAATCTCTTTAGTATGGTATCAATGTACTTGTATTAGGAAAATCCCAACATCCGTTTAGATCTATATCTATAGATCTTAATCCCCAGGATTTCGGAGGCATCACCAAGATCTTTCATGGAGAACTTGTGTGATAAGAAGAGCTTGACTGAGTGTAGCATAAGAACATCGTTTCCTATCAAGAGTATGTTATCCACGTGTAATACGAGGAAGAAAAACATACTCTCTACAAACTTCTTGTATATACAAGGTTCATCTACATTTTTGACGAAGTCAAACTCTTTGATAGCTTCGTCAAAATAGATGTTCCATCTCCGCGATGCCTGCTTTAATCCGTAGATAGATTTAAGCACCTTGCACACCTTTCCACTGCTCCCACTATCTACGAAGCCTTCTGGCTGTGTCATGTACATGCTCTCTTCTAAATCACCATTTAGAAAAGCGGTCTTGACGTCCATCTGTCAGATTTCATAGTCATGGTACGCAGCAATGGCAAGTAGGATCCTGATGGTCCTAAGCACAGCGACATAAGAAAAGGTTTCATCATCGTAGACACCCGGTCATTGACAAAAACCTTTTGCTACAATTTGAAAGTCTCAACTTTTCCATCTACACCAATCTTCTTTTTAAAGATCCACTTGCTCCCAATAGGTTTTACCCCTTGAGGAGAAACTTCCAAAGTCCATACATTGTTAGTGTACAAGGATTCCATCTTAGAACGCATAGCATCCAGCCATTTCCCAGAGTCTCCACTTATGATGTCCTGCTTGAAACTAGTTAGGTCATCATCTTCCTATAGGGTTATGTAGTGCGGCAGCAAAGTTTCGGGAGGCATCGTCCATGCCGTTTTCAAATTTTTGTCGTTCTAAAGTACCCTGACCCTAGAATCTTAACTAGAGAATTAAACAACACAACATGCAAACAACTTTGCATACAAAGTGAATGAGGAATACAACCTTTGTAGACTGGTCCTTCACTTCTAAAGCTCCGTGAAGTAGTCCCTTCGCTCCAAGGAGTGAACACCCGAACTCTAGTAAGGGTTCGAATAAAGAAATGAACAACCTTGTTCGAGGCCTTCGAGGCCGAAGATGATCTACGTCAAGGAGACTCAAGCTCATGCTACCTCTTCACTAATTGTAGATTAGTGAAGCAAACACGCTAAACTGAATGACTAATATAGTAGAGAATGATGAAGTCGGAAATGGGCTCACTTTAGATTTAATTTTCTCACAATATTTTCTCACTTTGAAAAAAGCTAGCAATCTTTTTCTCGATGAAGAAGAAGATGAAGAAGTGATGAAGAGAATAAATCTCAGGAGGTTAGAAAAGCAACCATGGGTGAGTTTATGTCATACACAAACTCATGTAGAGGATAAACCATGGTATGAGATTAATGGTTTGGTTAATAAATATCTTAAGTAAAATAAAGGAGTGAACTAAGTCAATGAAACCTACAAGCTTCAAGCCATGACAAAATCTCCACTAATTTTTAATTACTTAAATATAAATATAAACACACATTAACCCTAGCATGGTGTGAGTCTCACACACCCATGTTGCATGTGTAACTAAGTATGACACACTAATAAATATCACATATATATTTTGTGTGTAAAAAGAAAACAATACAATTAATATATATCACATATATATTAATGTATCATAAGTGAGAAAAAGAAATTCTTAAGTGAGCTAATATTAGTTAATTAAATTTAATATATCAAATATAAAATTATACATTAAATTATTAAATCAACACTTAATTTAATAATCCGCCTATATCACATATAACCGATTAATATCAAATTTAACATTCCATCGAATCAACACTTGATCCGATAACCTGACTTTATCACATATAACCGACCGATATCACATATCGCGAGAATAGAATGCGGTATCACATTTGCGCATTAATCTCGGTCCTGCACAAATCACATATGTGCTTCTACTTCGTTTCGCATGAACCAGGAAAGCTCTGTGTAGGACTCTAAAGACTCGTCAATACGCCGGCAGTAGGTGATGATAATATCAAACACCCATAAGCCGAAAGCGTTCTGCTAAACGTAACGGCCACCCGGCTATTGAGCGATCTGAAGATCAACAAGCAAGCCTGCTCATACTCCTGAGAATCCAATCAGTAGCACTACCGTACAGTCTGGTCTCTTCGTCTGATATGTCGCATATCACAGCCTGGGGGTGGTATAACGTCTGACCCCAATAGCCTAATAAATCATGCCGATACAAGGTCAATAACGGTTCGAAAAACTACTGATAACACTTACCAGTAGATCTCAGCAGCCCTGGCTAGGGATTTCCTTTTATGGCCAATCGAGCATAGCGCAACATCAACTCCCAATACCGGGAGAAACGAATCCCCTCCTATCGCTCATTGCCTCCATGTGACTCGGGACTGTACCTAAAAAGCACCTTTTTGCACGATCTCTTGACCGTGGTATGGTGGAAATCAAAGCACAGTGGAAATCACATAAAACTTTATGACGATCTCGGGTCGATAGACTAACCTGTACCAGTGTCACCGGAGAACTGCTATCTGACGATTGGTATAATACCATCTAAGAGTTCTCGGCGAGTCGGTTCAGTGTACCCAGTCTTCACTGAGCACCAGTATACCGTCTTTGTTATCAAACACCAATGGATATGAGATCATCCATCGCCCATCATATGGGTCAAGAAGAGCATACACTAGTCTACTCTGGAGTATCGATGTCCTGTCTCGATAATCCCATGACTAGGAACTTTTGAAGAATGTACTTGCCGACTACCTCTTCCACACGAGTATGATCCGCATCATAATCCTGGTAGCCAAGTACCCATCCTAAGGGCTTTATCAACATGTAATAGAGAGACAATAAGTGTACATGTTAAGATAAAATTCAACCAGATAGCATACTATCATGTCGAGCAATAAAGTCCTCCCTATATATGTCCAAGCATCTACGACAATATACATCGCATGTACGGTAATGGCCTCTAGGGCATACATATAACTAACAATCTCCCACTTGCACTAAGGCCATTTGTTATAGTATCTCATAGTTAATGTCCTATAGAAGCCTCTCTAGGGTATGGCCTTTGTGAGTAGTTCCACTGTGTCATCCTTTAGGTCTACTCTCCTATCCTCGATACCTTGGAGATCAACCATCTTGCTGATCAGGTGATACTGTCCTCAGAATATTTCTGGAATGCTGATAGGACCTGCGTTCCTTGGCCAAAGCCACAACTCCATTGTTGTCACAATAACAATTATTGGACGCTCAATGGTAGGAACCATGTTCATCTCATGAACAAGATATGCCCAGACATCCACTTTGGCAGTATCGTTGGTAGCAATGTATTCAGCCTTTATCGTCTAGTTATGTCACTGTATCTAGCATGTCCCTCTACCGAGGGTAAAGAAAATGCCTGTGACTGACTTTCAGTCGTCCTTATCACTTTGGAAGCTTGAACATAGAACTTTCATTTAGTGCTTCTCAAGCACTTAAGAATGTCTTACACAGCTATCCGGTGATTCTCCCAAGATCCGATTGAATCCTAATCACTACACCTAGTTAATCATCTACATCTAGTCTGGTACATAACATCGCATGCATGATAGAGCCTACTGCCGAAGTATAGGATGTCCCTTACACACGAGCTCTCTCCAAATCAGTCTTGGAAGACATCTTTTTGGAGTGAGTGATTCCTCGGTCAGTGGGCGAACCACCACGCTTATAATCATCCATACTAAACCCCTTGAGTACGGTGTTAACGTACCTAGATTTGGTAAACTCCTAACATCCACTTAGATCTATCACCATAGATCATAATCTATAAGATGTAGTAGGTATCATCCAGATCTTCTATTGAGAATCCTTGTGATAAGTGGAGCTTGTCCGAGAGTAGCATAGGAAACCATTTCCTATCAAGAATATGTCATCTACGTTCAATACGTAAAAGAAAACCATACTCTCTACAACCTTCTTGTATATACAAGGTTCATCTACCATTTTGATGAAGTCAAATTCTTTGACTGCCATATCAAAATAGATGTTCCAACTCCGCGATGCGCGCATTGATCCTGATGGACTTAAGCATAGCTTTGAAAGTCTCAACTTTTCCATCTACACCAGGAATCATCTCAAGATCCATTTGCTCCCAATGAGTTTTACCCCTTAAGGCGCATCATGCAAAGTCATACTTTGTTGGTGTACATGAATTCCATCTTTGATCGCATAGCATCCAGCCATTACACAGAGTCCCCACTCGTGATGGCCTGCTTGAACCTAGTTGGGTCATCATCAACCATGATGCAATCCTCGCTCCCACTGTCACCGAGAAGACCGTTGTATCTCTGAAGTGGATGAGGACCCCTATCAGATTCGTGGAGAGGCTGAGATTCGTTGATGACTATTGAATCCTTTGGTTTCACCAAATCATCAGCTGTTAGTTTGTGCAGCTGGAACACTTCCAGTTCTACCTTATGACCACTAATTTCTTCACAAGAAATTCCTTTTTCTAAAAAGGTAGCATGCTGAGAAACAAAACGCCTTTTGCTCCTCAGAGTGGTAGAAGATATTCCCTCACAAATGTTTGGGATATCTTAACAAACTTATACATAACTGACATTGCCTCGAGTTCGTTCGGATTTTGCTTTCTAAACATAGGCCAGACAACCCCATATCATAACTCGTTTAAGACATGGTCTCTTCCCATTGCATATATTATATGTAATGGTAGGCACTGATTTGGACGGAACCCCATTCAATAGGTATGGAACTTCTCAAGTGCATAACACCAAAAAGAAACAAGTAACTCAGCAATACTCATCATAGGGCGCGCTATATCTCATAGGGTACGATACCTCCTCCCCGATATACCGTTGTGTTGTGCTGTATATGAAGGAGTAAGCTGAGAAAGAATCCTATTCTCTATTTAGAAAACCCAGGAACTCCATGCCCAAGATTCGACTCCTCGATCACATCGAAAGAATTAATACTTTTACCCGTCTGGTTCTTAACTTCAAGCTTGTATTCCTTGAATTTCTCAAATGTTTCAGACATGTGTTTCAACAAGAACATTTGTCCGAATCCTGAGAGATAGTAAGTGAATATAATGAAGTACGAAGAACCAACCTTGGCATTTATTGACTTAGGACCGTATACATCATCAAGTATCTGTCCTAAGGGTTCACTAACTCTTTATCTATTTCCAGTAAACGGAGTATTGGTCATTTTACCTTCGAGACAAGACTGGCAAGTTTCATAAGATGAAAATTCGAACAGGTTCTCATATTCATCCTTATGTAACTTAGCTGGTCGTGTCGCAGTGATATGACCCAGTCTACAATGACACAAGAAGGATTCGTTTATTTCCGAACTATTCCTCTTGTGTGTGTTCGGTATACTTTGAACTTGTGGTTTGATTTAGAAAGTATATGCTATTATATAACATGCCTGATCTAATCAACTCTTGATTCAGGAAAATGTTCACAACATTATCCTCCAATAAAGAATTATATCCTTCTTTAACTCATTAAAAAAACCGATATAATATTGTATATCAGGTTCGGTATGTAATAACGTTCGTTCAGAATTAATGTATTAATACAAGGTGATATTTTGCCAACTGATTTGGCTGCAACAATTGCACCATTCTCTACACTAGAGAACAATCACCTATTCTCAGTTCTCCACCTGTCTGTAGCCCATGTAATAAATTACATTTATGGGATCCTAATCCGGTATCTCATACCTAGGGCGTAGAGGATACTGAGAAAGAGTTCTTGGTAATAAACACACCCGAAGAATATGCATCAACATGCTTAATCCTCGATTGGGTGGCATGGGAATCCAGATATTCCCCTATTCCCTACTCGGGCTTATAACTGTTATAAGATAGAGCAGAACCAACGTTCCCTAACTCACTATAATAAGCAGGTTCGGTCAATGCATCCATACTATTATCTTGATTAAGGCGTGATATGGTCGCTACGAGGACAGAGAGAGAAGAAAACACTCTGCATGCGCTCTTGGCAGACCAGATTGGTTATTATTTTATCTAATCAGGATGGCTCCCACCATTTTTATCAAATTTCCTTCAAACCCTAAAAGGCTTGACTATCCGGGATTAATTACACCCTACAAGTTCGCCAATCTTTCAGCCAGGCCAGTGTTGGTACTTTGACAAAGTTTCCCCGGGCTTTCGCACGGACCTAATTAAAATAAATCTCATTTTCCCAGGTGCGTAACCCCATTAATATCTTTCTAGACACCTACTTGATCGGCTAATTGTAATATGTAAAACTCTCCCAGGAGTAACTCTTACTCGCAGTGGATATCGGGATCCATCTATCTCATAGAAGGTATGCAATCTCATTGCAAATTTCAACACATGAAATTCCCGATAATATTTTACCCCTAGCAACTTATGACCTTAACAAGGTCAACAAATCATAAGCTCTAGCCAAGTTCAACCCGTCATTTCCTAATTGAATTAAACCCACCCGCACGACCATTAACATAGTCAACAAAGTCGTACGACTACTCTAATCCAATCACATCATATACTTAAGCAGATAAGCACTAATTAGCTACTGCACACAACGCCTTAACAAAGTCAACAAACGCAGCACGAATAATAAATAATACATATCTGAATGATAGAGGGCTACGATAGGTTTTTGAGGAAACCCTTTGCGTAATGAACTTGATAACGTTGTAGAATCGAGTCATTTTGGAAAGGAGTGATTTTGAGGCTTTTGCTAGTTTTGCTAAAGAGCTTACTCCCGGTGAAGGGATCTCGGCTCTTTTCTTATCAAATAAGGTGCTGGATATTCTACAAGGAATGCCGCTATGCAAAGCAAGAACTAGAGATGCCAGTTTTTAAATAAGTTTCTACAACATCTTTAGGTTTCTTTTTCTTTATTTTACTAATCTCATTAAAGAAGTCCCATCAATTATGCTTCCTAAGCATCACATAAGAAACGAAAGCATCAATAGTTATTATATATCATATATATAATATAGGCATTTGTATCAGAACATATCAAGTGATCACGTCACAAAATATCAGCAGCAAAAGATAACATATGAAATATTGTATATAATAGGAATTCCGTGTTTTAACTAAGCCAATAAAAAACGCGGATTCCACGGTCGCGATGAATAGCCAAACCCACATCCCTAAACCCCTACGACAGCGGCAAGCAACCCTACAAATTCTAGAGTTAGGAGACTCGGTCTTGACTTCTCGAGATGGTCTCCCACTGAAACCTAGACCCAGATTACTTGTGCTCTCCTCATTGGGTCTATCCTAATGCGGAAAAGTAAATAATATACATCAATGGTACATCATCCTCAACCCAGAAGTGCCCCAATAAAAGAATATTACATACATGCTTTTACATGAATGAAAATGAAAAACTTCATCTTACATAAAAAAAACCTGCTACTGAAAACACGACGATCCAATATAACATATCACAGCAACACATAACGTCACATGTCATTAATGTAAGTAAATATGCATATCCCAATTATCATTGACGTATAGCAACGAAACCGGCGATATACCACATATTACACTTACGGTCACAGAAAAGAAAGTGAAAAACTACAACAATTGGAATCCGCAACAACCTTAGACATCATAAACCCAATGTATCTCATACTTTGGATTTCATGCCCTATCAAATGAATTCCTTAGACATCATATGCCTAAGAATTATAAACCCCACATTTTAGTCTCGATATTGAAAACACTTTTTAATAACCAGTCGGGTAATTCAACAAGATTCCCGACAACCTGATCGAATGCTCGTCGAAAATTTTAATAGACGGCCGCACCCCCGATGCCGTCGACGAAGTGCTCTAAGGCGGAACACCACGGCCGCGAGCACCCGAACGAATGCTTTTGGCGACGGGGTTCTCCTACAGTCACTTGGTCGGGGCTATCTAGTAAGGTTACCCGGCAAGTATCCGCTTATACTACGTAATTGCGACGGACTTTTGATCCACATCAAAATTCCGTGGCAACCGATCAAATGAGACTGAACTGCTAGATTTATAGAATTCAAACCAGTTATCACATAACTAATATTGTGGATTCTAAATATTATATCACAATCACAGATAGCAAGACGATGTTAAACTTTTTGATCGAATAAACATACACCCAAACTTTCCCAAAGAGCTCAACATTTGTGCGGAGTTCAAAAAATACCCAGAACATGTCACAACTCATATGAACCATCCGTAGAAAGGCCGACCCATGCCTCACTCATGTCGACATGGAACTGCCGCAAATCCTAGGGTATGACCGCGGTTCCGCGATCCAAAAAGTCAAGTTTGTGTATCGTTCTTCTAGAGGGTCCACAGAATCGCTTGCATGATTTTTTGAAGATTATAAACTTGGAAAAAATCCAACTCTTGGAAAATTTCCAGTGAGGGGAAAATTGGGTTATTGATATCTGTTTGAACATTTTAACGTCGTCTAAATAACCTGAATAGATGTTAGAAATACGATTACGAAACACTCCGAATTGACTTTGCAGAAAGATAACATCACATGCAAAATTAGCAAAAACTAGCAACACCTGAAATACCAAAACCCATACCCTAGAACACTGAAAAAATTTGAAGCCAGAACAATGAACTAGGGCCGGCCTCGGTTTTTGGGGTGATGTGCTCGGCCAAAAATCGGCCAAATGGCTTCAACTTTTCACAGTGTTCATGTTATAACACATACAACATTCTGCAGTTGCTAAAAAAAATTTTCAAAGGCCATTAAAAATTCGACAGAAACCAGTTTTTAGTGTTTCAAGTTTCGGAGTAGTTTCGGTTTCGTAATCTAACAAACATCGTTTAAATCTCTAGCCTGTCTCTGATGCCACTGTAGGGTTATGTAGCACAGCAGTAAGGTTTTGGGAGGTATCGTCCATGCTATTTTCAAATTTTTGTCGTTCTAAAAAACCCTATCCCTAGAATCTTAACTAGAGAATTAAATAATAGAACATGCAAACAACTTTGCATATAAAGTGAAAGAGGAATACAACCTTTGTAGACCGGTCCTTCACTTCTAAAGCTCCTTGTAGTAGTCCCTTCACTCTATGTAGTGAACACCCAAACACTATTAAGGGTTCAAATAAAGAAATGAACAACCTTGCTCGAAGTCTTCGAGGCCGAAGATGATCTATGTTGAGGAGACTCAAGCTCATGCTACCTCTTCACTAATTATAGACTAGTGAAGCAAACACCCTAAACTAAATGGCTAATATAGTAGAGGATGATGAAGTCGGAAATGGGCTCACTTTAGATTTAATTTTCTCACAATATTTTCTCACTCAGAAAAAAGCTAGCAAGATTTTTCTCAATGAAGAAGAAGATGAAGAAGTGATGAAGAGAATAAATCTCATGAGGTTAGAAAAGCAAACATGGGTGTGTTTATGTCATACACAAACTTAAGTAGAGAATAAACCATGGTATGAGGTTAATGTTTAGGTTAATAAATATTTTAAGTAAAACAAAGGAGTAGACTAAGTCAATAAAACCTCCAAGCTTCTAAAAGCTTCAAGCCATGACAAAATCTCCACTAATTTTGGATTACATAAATATAAATATAAACCCACATTAAACCGAGTATGGTGTGAGTCTCACACATCCATGTTGCATGTGTAACCTAGCATGACACACTAATGTATATCACATATATATTTTGTGTGTAAAACGAAAACAATACAATTAACATATATCACATATATATTAATGTATCATAAGTGAGAAAAAGAAATGCTTAAGTGAGCTAATATTAGTTAATGTAATTTAATATATAAAATATATAATTATACATTAAATTATTAAATCAACACTTAATTTAATAATTCGGCTATATCACATATAACCGACTAATATCAAATGTAACATTCCATCGAATCAACACTTGATCCGATAATCTGGCTATATCACATATAACCGACCGATATCACATATCGCGAGAATAGAATACGGTATCATCTACGCGCATTAATCTCGGTCCCGCATATCATATATGTGCTCCTACTTCATTTCGCATGAACCAGGAAAGCTCTGTGTAGGACTCTTAAGACTCGTCAATACGCCAGCAGTAGGTGATGTGTTAGTTATATGTATGCGCTAGAGGCCATTACCGTACATTGGATGTATATTGTAGTGGATGCTGGGACATATATAGGTAGGACTTTCTTGCTCGACATGATAGTACGCTATCTGGTTGCTCTTTATCTTAACATGTATACTTTCTGTCTCTCTGATTACATGTTGATAAAGCCCTTAGGATGTGTACTCGACTTCCAGGACTATGATGCAGATCATACTAATGGGGCCTGGGTAGTCAATGAGTACATCCTTCATTGTTCCTAGTCGTGGGAATATCGAGACGGGGCATCGATATTCCAGAGTAGACTAGCGCATATCTTCTCGACCCATGCGATGGGCGATGGATGATCCCATATCCATTGGTTTTTGATATCGAAGATGGTATGCGGGTGCTCAGTGGTGACTGAGTACACTGAACGGACTCGCCGAGAACTCCCAGATAGTATTATACCTCACGTCAGATGGCAGTTCTCTGGTGACACTGGTACAGCTTAGTCTGTTGACCCGAGATCGTCATAGAGTCTTGTGTGTCTCACACTGTGCTTTGATTTCCACCCTACCACGGCTCTACTGAGTTGTGCAAACAGGTGGTTTTTGGGTACAGTTCCGATTCACATAGAGGCAATGAGCGATAGGAGGGGATTCGTCTCTCCCGGTATTAGGGGTTGATGTTGTGCTATGCTCGACTGGCCATAACAGGAAATCCCTGGCCAGGGTTGTAGTGATATACTGGTAAGAGTTATCAGTAGTTTCACGAATGTTATAGACCTTACGTCGGCATGACTTATCGAGCTATTGGGGTCTGACGTTTACCACCCCTAGGCGAGATATGCGACATATCAGACGAACAGACCGGACTGTACGGTAAGTGTTACTGGTTGGATTCACAGGAGTGTGAGCGGGCTTGCTCGTCGATCTTCTGATCGCTCAATACCCGGGTGGCCGTTACGTTTAGCAGACCGCTTGCGGCTTGTGGATGCTTGATATGATCATCATCTGCTGCCGGCGTATTGACGAGTCCTTAAAGTCCTACACAGAGGTTTCCTGGCTCAAGCAAAACGAAATAGGAGCGCATATGAGATATGTGCGGGACCAAGAATAATTCGAGTATGTGATACCGTATTCCATTCTCGCGATCAATGTATCGATTGGTTATATGCGATATAACCTAGTTATCGAATCAAGGATTGATTCGATAAGCCGATACATATGATACTAGTCGGTTATATCCGATATGACCGGATCGTTAAATCAAATGTTTATTTAATGATTTAGTGCATATTTATATATTTGATATATTACTTTGCGTTAACTAGTATTGGTTCACTTTAAAAGGATTTTCTCACTTGAATTGTGCACATTGTATATGCGATATAGTTTTGTGCACATGTTTATATCATCTTTGATGATACATGCTTACTTGGTTAAGTGTAAAGAATCAAACCATGGTTTAAGTTAATGATTAGGGTTTTGATTATTTATTCATTTATCTTTCTTATTTATTCATTTTGGAAAAAGAAAAAGATAAATGAATGATTGAATGTTTTGTTTTTAGTTGAAGTTTCTTGAAATTTTGACTAAGTCACTCTTTTGTTCTTATGCTTAACCCTAACCATTCCATTAACCATGGTCTTTTCTCTACACTTAACTAAGGTTAAAAGTATGATAAGATTTAATTCTTATTCATTTTTATTATAAAATCTATCATATCTTCTTCTTCTTCTTCATCTTCTTCAACATGAAGAAAGCTAGTGGCCATTAATGGCAACTAGTGAAATTGAGTGAGAAATCCAAATATAAAGTCTACCCACTTCCTATTTCTTCATCCTCTACCTCTTGCCAAGTTGTATAGGGTGTTTACTTCATAAGTTTTCAAAGCTTGGTGAAGTTGGAGCTTGTTCTTGTGATGCTTCGACGTAGATCATCTTCGGCATCGAACCGACGATCAAGCCCGCCCATTCTTCGATGATGCCAATGCTAGAGTCGTGAGTTCGATTTGGACAGCGAAGGGAGATCATCGTAGAGCTTAGGAAGTGGTGGACCGGATCTACAAGGGTTGTAGCCCCTTTCCTTTAGATACATTTCCATTTACTTGCTTGTTTCGCCTAGATATCTAGTAAACGATCCGTATTAGGGTTTGTAGGCACCCGTAAAATTTTATTTGTGCATGTTTGATCACTTGTGAGACTCCACTAGTGTGCCTAGGAACCCTACAGTGGTATCAGAGCCTAGCTAGAGCCTTAGGCGAAGTCCCGACGGAATTAGAAGTCCGATCGACCCAAAACCCGACTTGAAAAATGCTCTCTGGACTTTTCTGTAAAACGTGGTTTTTTGTAGATTAAAAATATTCAGAAAAATCAGCAGGAAGATATAAGGGTTACTGTAAAATTCGAGGGCTTGATTCCATAAAGGCGGCGCGGATCCGCGGCCTTACAGGAGGCCCATGCGGCGGATCCGCGGCGCTTTTGTCGTTTTGTGCATCCTATTTTGCATAGTAATTCTTAGTTGTCTGTGTTTGTTTTCCTGGGGATTTTTAATAATTTTTCCAGAGTTGCATTTTCTGGGTTGTATTGGGAACTCGGTGTATCGATCGGATTATCTAATTTTGTCGGTGTGTTTTTCCGGATAAATCTTAGAATATGTTAAAAAGTTCGACCGGATATAAATACCCACTTTTTCCCCTGCCGGGAAATTTCCAATTGTTGGATTTTTCCGTAGTTTAACGACGTTCTATGTAGTGCAAGTAACGCGATGGACCCTCTAGAAGACAACAAACCTTAACTCGATTATGTGACCGTCTTGAACTGCCCTTTGAACCTTCGGGTTTGGGGCAGTACGACGTGCCACATGTGAGGCGTTGGCTTGACCCTTCTACGGCTGGACCGTTGGTACTGAGGCACGAACTGAATGTTGTTAGACTTATATCATGTGTTGAGCTGTATCGGGAAAACTTGGGTGTTCGATTGTTCGATCGAAAAGTTTAGCATTTTCTATTTATCCGGAATGTGATACAATAATTGGAATTCACAAATTGTTATGAGATAACGGAATGAATATTATAAACGTAGCAGTTTAGTCTCACTTGATCTGTTGCCACGGAATTTTGATGTGATCAAAAGTCCGTCGCAATCACGTAGCGTACGCGGATACTCGCCGGGTAAACTTAATAGACAGCCTCACTCCATAGCCCCGACCAAGTGACTGTAGGAGAACCCCGTCACCGAAGCATCCGTTCGGGTGCTCGCGGCAGCGGTGTTCCGCCTTAGTGCACTTTGTCGACGGCGTCGGGGGTGCGGCCGCCTACTAAAGTTTGCGACGAGCATTCGATCAGAATGTCGGGAATCCTGTTGAATTGCCCGACTTGATATTGAAAAGTGTTTTCGATAATGAGACTAAAATGCGGGGTTTATAATTGTTAGGCATGCGATGTCTAAGTAATTCATTTGGTCAGGCATGCGATGTCTGAGAAGGTTGCGGATTCCAACTGTTGTAATTTTACACTTTCTTTTCTGTGACCGTAAGTGTAATATGTGATATCGCCGGTTTCGTTGCTATATGTCAACGACAATTGGGATGCACATGTTTTCTTAAGTTGATGACATGTGATGTTATGTGTTGCTGGATATGTTATATTGGATCGTCGTGTTTGAATAGCCGGGGGTTTTTATGTGAGATGAGTGTTTTTCATTTTCATTCATGTACAAACTTGTATGTAATATTCTTTTATTGGGGCACTTCCAGGTTGCGGAAGTTGTCACCGTTGATGTATATTATTTACTTTTCTGCACTAGGATAGACCCAAGGAGGGGAGCACAAGTAACCGGGTTCTGGGGTCCAGTGGGAGACCAACTCGAGGAGTCGAGTCCGGGTCTCCTAACCCTAGAATTGGTAGGGTTACTTGCCGCTCTCGTAGGGGTCTTGGGGTGTGGGATTGGCTATTCATCACGACCATGGAATCCGTGTTTTATACTGGCTCGTATTGAAAACACGGACGTCCTAGTATATCCAATATTTCATATGTTTCTTCTGCTGTGATTTATCTGTGATGTGATCATATGATGTTCTGTGACAGGTATTATATATAATATATATGATATATTATATAGACGTTGCTTATGTTTTACACCCGCGCTAGCCCTGCCCTGCTCTGCTGTTAGTTACCTAACCTAACGGTGCAGACGGGACATCGAGGCGAATGCGGATGGCATAAGTGTATGTTATATTTATCTGTGATGTTTAGGTGGACTTAAATGATGGGATATTCATTAATGAGATTAATGAAAGAAAATAAACTTAATTGATGTTGTGGAATCGAATTTCAAAATAAAAACAGGTAGCTACAGTTCTTGCTTTGCATCGCGGTGTTCATTATAGAACTCCTGCACCTTATTCGATAGGGAAAGGACCGAGATCCCTTCACCGGGAGTGACTCCTTTAGCAATAACTGGCAGATACTACATCACTCGGTTTGTCTTTTGATAGCTTCTATAGTTTCTGCTTTGCACAGTGATATATATGATATATCCCGCACCTTATTCGACGAGGAAAGGGCCGACGATCCCTTCACCGGGAGTGACCCCTTTAGCAAAACTAGAAAAGCCTCAAAAACATTCCATTTAAAAACCATTTGATTCCGCAACGAGATCAAGTTCAAAGCGTTAAAGGTTTTCAGAAAAACCATTCGCAACCCTCCGTCATTTTAGGAAGTAGAGTACTTAGTATTCGTGCTACGTTTGTCGACCATAGCCGAGGCGTAGTGTGCGGTAGCTAAGTGATGTCTTCCAACACCGCATATGATGCGATTAGTTAGGACAGTCATGTGGCTTTGTTGACCTTAGCCAAGGGTCATGTGGGTGGGTCTAATTAATCACGAAATGACGGGTAGAACTTGACTAGTACCTATGATTTGTTGACCTTAGCCAAGGTCATAGGTGCTAGGGGTAAAAACCTTTATCGGGAGATTCAAGTGTTGAAATTTGCAATGAGATTGCATACCTTCTATATGATAGTTGAATCCTGATACCCACTGCGAGTAATTGTTACTCCTGGGAGAGTTTTGCACTTTGCAATTAGCCGATCATGTTGGTGTCTAGAAAGGTGTCAACGGGGTTACGCCTCTGGGAAAACGAGATTTACTGTAATTAGGTCCGTGCGAAAGCACGGGGAACCTCCCTCAAAGTACCGACACTGGCCTGGCTGAAAGATTGGCGAACTTGTAGAGTGTAATTAATCCCGGCTAGTCTTTCCTTTTAGGTTTTGAAGGAAGATTTGATAAAAACAGTGGGAGCCATCCTGATTAGATAAAATATATAACCAATCTGATCTTGCAAAAGCGCACGCAGAGTGTTTTCTTCTCTCTCTCTCCAGGTAGTGACCACATCACGCCTTAATCAAGATAATAATACGGATGTATTGACCGAACCCGCTTGTTATACTGAGCTGGGGAACGTTGGTCCCGCTCCAACTTATAATTGTTATAAGACAGAGCAGGAAATTGGGGAATACCAGAATTCCTATGCCGCCCAAACGAAGAAAGTGCATATGATGCATCTCCTTCGGGTGTGTTCATTACAAAGAACTGTCTCTCAGTATCCTCTGCATCCTGGGTATCTGATACCGGATCAGGATCCCAGATATGTAATCTGTTACATAGGGCTACAAAAACGTAGAAAAACTGAGAACGGGTGATAAGTTTCATGAGGCAGAAAGCGGGGCAAGTGTTGCAGCCAAGTCTGTTGGTCGCTGTCACCCTGTATTACCAGTACATTGATTCTGAACGAATGTTGTTAGATACCGAACCTGATATACAAAATCATATCAGTCTCTTTATTAGTAAAGAAATGATAAAATTTTGTATTGTTGGATAATGTTTTGAACATTTCCTATATCAAAAGTTGATCGGTTCAGGCACGTTATCTAAAAACATTGACGTTCTAAATCAAACTACAGTTCCTTGTATACTGAACACACACAAGAAGAAGAGTTCAGAAATGAACGAATTCTTCTTGAGGCATTGTAGACTAGGTCATATCAATGCGACCCGACTGGCTGAAGTTACATTTAGATGTATATTTAAATCAGTTTGAATTTACATCTTGTGAAACTTGCCAGTCATGTCACAAAGATAATATGACCATAGCTCTGTTTATTGGAAACAGAGAAAGAGTTAATGAACTCCTGGGACTGATGCATGATGATGTATGTAAGGTCTCCTGTCTACACATGCCAGGACTGGTTCTTCATACTTCATTATATTCTCTGATAATCTCTCAAGATTCAGTCATATGTTCCTGTTGAAACATAAGTCCGAACCTTTTGAGATATTCACAGAATATAAGTTAGAAGTAGAGAACCAAAATACGGGTATAAGTATTATGTCCTATGATAAGATCAGGGAGGAGAATACTTGTGCATAGAATTCCTGGACTATTCTAAAGGAGAATGAGATTTTCTCTCAGTGTTACTCCTCTGAATACACCATAGCACGATGGTATGTCGGGACGGAGCAGATACACCCTATTTGATATGGTGTGCTCTATGATGAGTACTATTGAGTTACCTTTTTCCTTTAGGAGTTATGCGCTTGAGAAGCTGCATACCTATTGAATTAGGTTCGAATCAAATCAGTGCCTACCACTCCATATAAGATATGGTGTGGGAAGATCCTATCTCTTAAGTAAGTTAAGATTTGGGATTGTCCGTCCTGTGTCAAAAGCAAAATCCGGACAAGATCGATGCAATGTCAGTTCTGTAGAACTGGTAAGGTTCCAGCTATACAAACTGCAACTGATGATTTGACAGAACCAAAGGATTCAGGAGTCCCCGACGAACCTCAGCCTCTCCGCCGATCTAGTAGGGTTCCTTATCCGCCTGAGAGATACCTCGGTTTCTCGATGACAGTGGGAGCAAGGATTGCATCATGAGATGATGACCCAACTGGTTTCGAGCAGGCCATCGAGAGTAGGGACTCTGTAAGAATGGCTGGATGCTTAGCGATCTGAGATGGAATTCATGTACACCAGCGAAGTATGGACTTTAGCTGCTATATCTGAAGGGTTAAATCCCCATCAGGAGAAGTATATCTTGAGAAGATTACTTGGTGTAGATGGAAAAGTTGAGACTTTCAAAGCTAGACTTGTTAAAGGTTTTCGTCATCGACCAGGCGTGGATAATGATGAAACCTTTTTCCAGTAGCTATGCTTAAGTCTATCCAGATCCTACTTACCACGGCTACATACCATGACTACGATATCTGGCGGTTGGGTGCCATGACTGCTTTTCTAAATACTGATTTAGAAGAGAACGTCTATAAGAACACAGCCAGAGGTCTTCGTAAACAGTGGGAGCAGCGGAAACGTGTGCAAGTTGCTTTACATAATGAAGCAGGCATCGCGGAGTTGGAACGTCTATTTTGATGTGATAGTCAAAGTGTTTGACTTCATCAAAGTGGTAGACGAACCTTGTATATACAAAAGGGTAGTAGAGAGTATGGTGGTCATCTTCGTATTGTACGTAGACAACATACTCTTGATAGGAAAAGAGTTTCCTATACTACGATCGGTCAATCTCCTATTATCACAAGGATTCTCCAAATAGGATCAAAGTGATACCTGCTAAATCCTGAGTTTTCATCTATGAGATAGATGTAATTGGATGCTAGGATTCTCACTAGATGTAGTGAGATGGTATCAATCGATCCTGGGGAGAATCACTAGAAGAGTTCCAGGATGATAAAGACGACTGAATGTCAGTCACAGGAACTGTCTTTACCCTCAGTAAAGGGACGGTATGTTGGAAAAGTTCCAAGCTCGATACCGTGGCAAACTAGACGATAAAGGCTGGTAACATCGCTATTAATGATACTACCAAAGAGGCAGTTTGGGTGTATATTGGTTCATAAGATGAACTAGGTTCCTGCCATTGTATGACAATGGAAGTGTGGCTTTGGCCCTGGAACCCTGGTCCCATCAGTGACCCAGACAAATTCTGAGGTAGCATCACCTGATCATGGAGATAGTTGATCTCCTGGGTGATCGAGGTTAGGAGAGTAGACTCAGAGGACAACACGGTGGATCCACTCACGAAGGCCTTTTTCCCAAAGAGAGACTTTTGGGGGATGATTGAGTATGTGATACTGCAACCACTGCTACAGATGGCCCTAGTGCAAGTGGGAGATTGTTAGTTATATGTATGCCCTAGAGGCCATTACTGTACATTGGATGTATATTGTAGTGGATGCTGGGACATATATGGTAGGACTTTCTTGCTCGACATGATAGTACGCTATCTGGTTGCTCTTTATCTTAACATGTATACTTTCTGTATCTCTGATTACATGTTGATAAAGCTCTTAGGATGTGTACTCAACTTCCTGGACTATGATGCAGATCATACTAGTGGGGCCTGGGTAGTCAATGAGTACATCCTTCATTGTTCCTAGTCGTGGGAATATCGAGACGGGGCATCGATATTCCAGAGTAGACTAGCGCATATCTTCTCGACCCATGCGAAGGGCGATGGATGATCCCATATCCATTGGTGTTTGACATCGAAGATGGTATGCGGGTGCTCAGTGGTGACTGGGTACACTGAACGGACTCGCCGAGAACTCCCAGATGGTATTATACCTCACGTCAGATGGCAGTACTCTGGTGACACTGGTACAGCTTAGTCTGTTGACCCGAGATCGTCATAGAGTCTTGTGTGTCTCCCACTGTGCTTTGATTTCCACCCTACCACGGCTCTACTGAGTTGTGCAAACAGGTGGTTTTTGGGTACAGTCCCGATTCACATGGAGGCAATGAGCGATAGGAGGGGATTCGTCTCTCCCGGTATTGGGGGTTGATGTTGTGCTATGCTCGACTGGCCATAACAGGAAATCCCTGGTCAGGGTTGTAGTGATATACTGGTAAGAGTTATCAGTAGTTTCACGAATGTTATGGACCTTACGTCGGCATGACTTATCGAGCTATTAGGGTCTGACGTTTACCACCCCTAGGCGAGATATGCGACATATCAGACGAACAGACCGGACTGTACGGTAATTGTTACTGGTTGGATTCACAGGAGTGTGAGCGGGCTTGCTCGTCGATCTTCTGATCGCTCAATACCCGGGTGGCCGTTACGTTTAGCAGACCGCTTGCGGCTTGTGGATGCTTGATATGATCATCATCTGCTGCCGGCGTATTGACGAGTCTTTAGAGTCCTACACAGAGGTTTCCTGGCTCAAGCGAAACGAAATAGGAGCGCATATGAGATATGTGTGGGACCGAGAATAATTCTGTTGGAGTTAGTGCCCTCAGAGTCAATTATTGGATCACAGGCACGTGATTGCAATGATTGAGGGAGGACCTATCCCGGTAGGACAGTCTTACTCGAGATGATAGTATGCTATCTGGTTTATCTTTATCATCGTGTACTCCTTTAGGTGACCTGACATGTCGCTATTACACGTTGATAGAGCCCCTAGGATTCTTGCTTGACGACCAGCAGTATGATGGCGATTATATACGTGGGAGCTGGTAGTCTATAAGCACATCCTTAAAAGGTCCCTAGTCGTGGGAGTTTCGAGACTGGGCATCGATACTCCATTAGTAGACTAGTGTATACAGTCGAGACCCCGACGAGGGGCGGTGGCCGGTCTCACAAGCCACTGGTGTCAGTTGGTTCACCTAAGATGTATACAGGTGCTCATTGGGTTATGAGTACACCGGACAGGACTCGCCGGGAACCTGCTAGTTGGGATTATACCAGACGTCAGATAGCAGTTCCCAGGTGACATGTGTACAGGTTAGTTCATCGACCTGAGATCGTCATTTGTCTCGTGTGAGTTCCCACTGTGCTTTGATTACTACCCTACCACGGCTCAAAGGAGTCGTGCAAACAGGTTTTAGTTGGGTACAGTCCCGAGCCACATGGAGGCAGTGAGCGGATCTGCAGGGGTTCGTCTCTCCCGGTATTGGGGGTGAGGTCGCGCTGTGTCTAGGAGAGCCATTACGCAAAGCCCTCGGCCGAGGCAGGAGATTTACTGGTACGTATTCCAGTAGTATCTCAGGGCGTTCTGGGCTACGCTCCGACACGACTTGTACCGCCTTTGGGGGTCTGACTTTTACCAATCCCCTAGGCCCGCCATGCGATACTCATAGACGAACGGACAGGACTGTACGGATATTGTCACTGACAGGCTCAGTTGGGTGTCGGGGTGAGCTTCCTCATCGACGTCCCTTTTGGTCAATAGCTGGTGGCCCGTCACGTATTGGCTTATACCTCTGACGTGCCAGTGGTTAAATCCACAGTCATAGTATTGACGAGTCTTTAGAGTCCACCACACTTTCAGTTACTCAGCTTTCGGGCGAAACGCTGTAGAGGCCGTATGGAGATATGGCAGGGTCCGATCAGATACGTGCGGTATTGCACGGATCAGGATCGGACGGTTTGTACTAGTAGCCGTATAGGTATATGGCAGGGTTCGATCAGATACGTGCGGTATTGCACGGATCATGATCGAACGGATATTACTAGCCGGCTTTGGTTTAAGCCGGTCTTAGTTTAGTACTGTGTAGATTTTGTCTCATTGCATTTGTATCCGGACGGAATACAGATGCGGGTGTGTATGCACAGTATCGGGGTTTTCCTGTAATTTATTACGGGACCAATTTTCTGGAGTTGCCAGTTTGCATTCCGTTCCGGCCGGTTTTCCTTTGTTCTTTCCCGGCCGGACTTTTCCCATGGAGGGGGTAATTTGCAGTTTTGCAAATTACACTTTGTGGAGGGGTTTTATGCAATTGTGTTGATTATGATACCTTTCATATCTTGCACCATCACTTGATTTAAATGAGAAGTGAAAGGTTATGGAGTGCATAGTAGTTTAAGCATGGTTGATGTTTTCTTTGACCTTGGATGTGGTCACCTCCTAGTGCTCCTACACTCACCTCCCTTCTTGCTTCATATATTCTTTTCCTCCACCATTTCAATGAGAGGATTTTTATTCATGGTTGAAAAAGAAAGAGAGAAAGAAAAGAGAAGAAGAGGGTTTCATCTTCATCCTTGAGAGGTTTTCATTTTCTTCATCTCATTTCATGTTAAGAAAAATGCAAGCACCATTTTTCTTGTCTTGTATCCTCCATCATCCTCAAATGGCAACAAACCCCAAAAGAGACACTACACTAGATAACCTACAGCAAATCTTGAGCATGTCGAGTTGCCGGCTTCATGCTCGAGTTGCCTCGGTATTGAGGCGGGAGCCCGTAAAAGAAGAAGGCGATGTGGTGCCCTTTCCGGCGAGGAGGCGACGATGTGGAGGCAACACTTTCCGCGGGAGATCGGGACGATGACGAGAAGACCGGAGGACTCGGATCACTCGGTATACTTCTCACCCTATCTCTTGATTGCTAGCGTAGGTTAATGGTTAACGATCCGGGTTTTCTTTGTCCGCGGTAGCGCCGGTTTCCGAGTAAGGAAAAATTTTGATTCCGCAATTTGGCCTCGAGTAAGACGGCCGGGGCGCTGCCGTGGCGCAACATGGTATCAGAGCCACGCCATTAACCTTACCTAGCTTGTTCTAATGTGTTTTGCATTTCCGATCGACCGAAATTCCAAAAACCGTATTTTTCTTCACATCAGTTTCTGTTGAAATTTTTTGAAGTCTAAAAATTTTTCAGGTGGTCTCAGAAAGATGTGCAGAGAGTTATAAGAACTCCTGAGAAAAACGAGACAGTGAACAGTGTATCAGACCGCGGAAGCGCGGCAATACCCCACTTTATGCCGCTCTTCCGCCGCAGTCTGGTGGGTTCATTGCTTTGTCTTTTTTCAGTAGGCTTCTGGGCTCATATTATGGGTTTTGGGATATTAAATTTGGGCCCAGTATTTCTTGATGTGCTACAGTATTGCTTGGGGGCCCACTTGTTAATTTTTGGTCAATCGGAAAATTTTAAACACATTATTTCACAGTATTTACATTATATCTGCGACCGTGAATGTCACTCGATCGGTAAATCCGGTCTAACTGCTATAGCCCGGTTAGACGGATTTGCGAACGTGACTTTCACGTTGATGTTCTATGTTTATGCTGTGATGTTGCGGATCGGTCGTGGGGGATAGCCTGGATGCAATGCTAGTACAGTTTTGTTGTATTATGTACATTTGATATTGCGGGGCGAGCGTCCGACATGTGGACTGCCGTCACTGCCTGTTTGTATTATTCTTTTGGGGCACGACCTAGTTGCGGTCGATGTACCCGGTGTATGTATATTTTACTTTCTGTACTAAGGTTGCCCCGCGGTGGGGTGCACGGATAGCCGGGTTCTGGAGGGCAACGGGCCCGCATCTCGGGGCATTGAGACGGAGGGGGCTTCAGTCCAGGATTGGCGGGCTATTCGCCGCACTCGTAGGGGGTACAGGTTGACCCAGGAGGGGTGCCCAAGTTACCGGATTCCGTGAAGTGCTGGGCGGTCCATTCACGGTGCTGAAGGGGGCTGCCTCGCTTCAGGTTTTGGCGGGTGACTTGCCGCGCCCGTAGGGGTCTAGGATTTCCATTGCACAGGCTATCCACACGACCAGGGGAACGTCGGGTTTCAGCAGCGGCTCTGTGAAACCCGGGGCTTCCAGATATCTGTATTGTTCTGTGATGTTGTACATTTCTGTGATGTTGCATTTTATTCACGCCTTGAGCGAAATACTATATATTGGTATATATATTAGTAGATGTTGTATATGTTTTACATCCGCGCTAGTCCAGTCCCCGCTCTGCCGTTAGTTAGCTAACCTAACGGGTGATGACGGGACCCAGTGGCGAATGCGGATGGCATATACGTACGTCAGTATATTTTCGTTCTTTGTGGTGTGATCAATTGATGGGACTGCATTGATTCGGATCAATGCAAGTTTAAACAAACCTATTCTGATGTTGTTGGAACACTTTTTTCAAAAAGCTGTTATTGCAAGGACGTTCACTTTTGTTTTGCATCGTGGTATTCATTTGGAATATCCTGCTCCTCAGTCGACGAGGCAAGGGCCGAGATCCCTTCACCGGGAGTGACCCTTTGGACAGAAGTTTGCGTCAGGGCATTAACTTCACTATAGCCGATTACTTTTGCTTTGCATCGTGGTATTCTGTTGGAATATCCTGCACCTCATTCTACGGGGAAAGAGCCGAGATCCCTTCACCGGGAGTGACCTCTTTAGTAAAGGTTTTCGTCACTATATTTTTATAAAAGGCTATGCAGTTCCTTCAACGATATCAAGTTCATTACGTTAAAGGTTTTTCGCCAAAAACCATTCGTAGCCCTCCGTCATTTCTTATGGGTATTATTTAGTATTCGTGCTGCGTTTGTTGACTCCGTCAAGGCGTAGTGTACGGTAGCTAAGTGGTGCTTGTTTGTTGCATAAGTGGGATTGGTTAGGACAGTCGTGCGGCCTTGTTGACTCCGTCAAGGGCACGTACGGGTGGGTTTAATGCAATCCAGATAATGACGGGTTGAACTTGACTAGGACTCTTTAATTTGTTGACTCCGTCAAGGTCACTTGAGTCCTAGGGGTAAAAATCATATCGGGAGTTTCAAAAGATCTGAAACTTGCCAAGCATGCGCATACCTTCTGGAGTGTGGTGACTTGAGTGGATTCCGTCAAGTTATCATGCGATGATAGTTGGATCCCGATTCCTACTGATGAGTTGGTTTACTCCTCGGGTGATCCCGACTAATTCTTCTTTCAGGTTTGGAGGAGAATTTGAGGTACAGTGGGAGGTTTCCAGATTAGACAAAGTGATAACCATTCTGATCTAGGTTAGAGTGCACGCTGAGTGTTTCTTTTCTCTCTCTCTCTCTTTGGCAGCGACCATTGACCCGACCCTGGACTATGACTCAGTGACCAAGTTGACCGAACCTTCTTAACACTGGCTTTTGGATTGTCAGAGTTGCAAACCTCATTGCCACTCCTACTTTTACCCTTTTCTCCAGGACACCCCGTATTACTACGAACGTCCACTTCCATTGGACAAAACCATCGTATGGTTATATACGAACTCGAAGGAATTCGAGGATGGTTTCCGGTTCTGGAGAAAACGGATAGGATTTTTCAGTTGTCTTTTCCCTTTTACCTTCTCTCAAGTTGTGAGTACTCCTTAGTTTAGGAGATAGTACACCTATTGTGCAAATTGGATAGTCTTCTTCCAAACCTTAGGCTGGTGCCGACCGATAGGGAATGAAGAAAACCAATTAGCATAACGATGGTGTGCAGAAGGTATTAAGTTAAGACAAAGCAAGGGATTAGTAGGAGGGCAAAGTAAGTTGCAACTGATATTCACGACCAAACCAAGTATTTCTTCGCCAATCCTAAATCACCTTTGTATTTCTCCAGGACACTCCGTATCACTACGAAGATCCACAGTTTATTGGATACTCCATCGTATGGTTATATACGAACTCGAAAGGAACTAGTTCCAGTTCGGGGATGGATTCTGTTTCAGGAGAAATAGGAATAAAGTACATTCAGGTGTCTTTTATCCTCACCTTCTCTCGCGTTGCGAGTGCTCCTAGGATTAGGACAGTACACCCTTTATGCTTTTTGGATAGTCTTCTTCCAAACCATAGGCTGGTGCCGAACGGTAGGGAAGGAAGAAAACCATTTGGCTTAAAGGGGTGTACAGAAGGTAATGACTAAAGACATATAAAGGGATTTGGAGAGGTGGCAAAGAATTATACGGTTACAGTTGTGAATCTGGATAATGGAAGAGGCATTACTAGGAATACCAGGATACCCCAACGAAACATTTCAATGTTTCAGCTTCACTGTGTAATGTTAAAAGAAAACTGATTTCTCGATTAGACACTTATTCCAGGGTATGTATTTACCAGGTATGATTCTCACATCTGTATGGTTTTACAGATGATGAGTGGGAGTAAGTTATTGGGAATTGGGTGATCATCCTCATTATATCGGGATTCGTTGTAATCGGTGATATTTGAGGAAGTCACCTGGGTTGTTTGCCGGTCGGCAAATATTTGGTTATGAATATCCGCTGTTGTGCACCAATTTCAAATTGATATATCTGTACGTCTATTTTCATAGAGTGAGATATACCTTTTGATATTATGTCGATGACATTTACCTATATCAGTGGATGGTTAGGTAAGGAGCATTAAACAGCGGTGTAATTCTTCTTAACCATAAGTACAGTTTTCAACCTACGACACACAGTGAAAGAGTTGTTAGACTCAGAGGACTTATACAGAGTATTGTATGTTGTCCAGTGTCCATTAGGACAGAGGGGTTGGTCCTCATACTATATTCTGTTTACTTTTAACTTCTCTAGTTCTTAGACATGTGCTTCGTGGAAACACAGGGTCTAAGTTTTTGAGGAGTTATAGGTATTTGAATAGAGTAGAGAACCAGGTATTGCAAGTATCGGGATTCTTCAAGGTGATCGAAGATGTAGATACTTGTGTATGGTATTCAGTTGATAGTAATGAGAACCTGCTTCTCTTTCAGGTTACTCATAATTGGAAGCATTCCTAAGTTGAGTAACGCTGATCGCCCTTTTTCATTTAGTTGACATGCACTGGAGACAGCTGCATGATTTGAATCTGGTTCAATTAAATCAGTGCCTCTGGTTCTATATTGGATATAAAACAGTTCATATCTTAACGATGTTAAGGTACGGGGAGTTGTCCGGCTTATGATTAAAACCACACACTGGACAACTCAAGGCACGTTTCTGTAATGGCTGTTTGTGGGTTGACCCAGGCTATGGCGAGGGTTGATTTTCTACCATCTGGATGAACTATAGCAATATTGTTCTAGACTCGCCACAGTTTTTATTAAAAATGGATTTTTTCAGAAAAAGTAGTGGGAGTATGGTAGAACTGGAAGTGATTCCAGAACCACAAACGATTACTGAAGATTTGATAAGGAACCTAAAGATTCAATCTGATTTGACATTCCATTGGCCACTCCGCAGATAAGGTGGGTAACTTCAGGCACCCGAGAGGTACTCCGGTAGCCTCAATGACGGTGACAGGGAAGTTCTTGTTTACCCACACTTGCCATTGTTGTTGTTCCAGGCTGCGAAACCCGGCAGGAGGATGAGTATAGCGTCGTTCTAAACTAGCTTTAGAAGTACACGTCTATATGACTCTGCCAGAGGGTTGTCGTATTCAGTGGGAGCAGCGGAAGCATTGGTGGACATCGGGCTTATGTCTATTTATAGACTAAAGCAGATGTAGCGGAGATAGATCATCTGTTTCTGATGTGACAGTCATGGGTTTGACGTCATCAGAATAGGGGATGGATATGTTGAGAAGGTAGTAGGAAGTGATATTCCTATACTACGATCGGTTATACTTTGGTCGTCACACAGTGTTTTCTCCACATGGGACTTGGATATTATATCAGACATACTGGTTACTAGACCTATGGTTTTAGATCTAGATTTGGGTGGTTTCCCAATCAGGGTACCTTGACAGCATTCTAAGAGTATTTAGAATGGACGACTCCTGGCATGGTAGTGTACCTGCAGGTAATGGAGTCACCCTCTCTAAAGGTGTCTTATAGACTAAAGGGGAGAGGGATACGCATGATTGACAGATCACTTGCTTAGGCAATTGAGTCAATCATGAGATGTCAAGTACCACACCAGATGTTGTTCTTGCAGTAGATGCAATAAGTTGATATTGATCCAATCCTGGAGGAACAGTCGGAAGCAGTTTTAGAACATAAGTGATTGTTCTAGGGATATGATAACGGCTGCCTCTTTTAGGAGACGGTTATCACTCCAGGCTTCCAAGGTGACATGGACGACAAGCAGGTTGTCAGAGTTATAGTTCTCCTTCTGACGAGGGACAGTATTTTGGACAGGTGGTCCAAGGCAATACTGAGGGTGGCATGGCGCAGGAGACTGATTAAGTTCAGTTGATGATACAGTCTAAGAAGTTTGGATTTGGAGTTCATTTATGAACTAGGTCCCATCAGACATCCAGACATTCTAAGACAGGTATTGCTCATTTCGGGAGATGGCTTTCTCCGCGAACTTGAGATATAGAGAGACATAGAAAGAAACATCACAGTGGATCCACTCGCTGAGGCTATTCCTCGAACGCAATAGTTTCACAAAAGAGCTTTGTGAGACTGACTAGTAGAGGAGTTGGGTGTTCGGTATCACACGGGCTGTGAGTATGCGACATCGCAATAATTAGCCTTGAGTGCAAGTGGGAGATTATTGGAGTTAGTGCCCTCAGAGTCAATTATTGGATCACAGGCACGTGATTGCAATGATTGAGGGAGGATCTATCCCGGTAGGACAGTCTTACTCGAGATGATAGTATGCTATCTGGTTTATCTTTATCATCGTGTACTGCTTTAGGTGACCTGACATGTCGCTATTACACGTTGATAGAGCCCCCAGGATTCTTGCTTGACGACCAGCAGTATGATGGCGATTATATACGTGGGAGCTGGTAGTCTATAAGCACATCCTTAAAAGGTCCCTAGTCGTGGGAGTTTCGAGACTGGGCATCGATACTCCATTAGTAGACTAGTGTATACAGTCGAGACCCCGACGAGGGGCGGTGGCCGGTCTCACAAGCCACTGGTGTCAGTTGGTTCACCTAAGATGTATACAGGTGCTCATTGGGTTATGAGTACACCGGACAGGACTCGCCGGGAACCTGCTAGTTGGGATTATACCAGACGTCAGATAGCAGTTCCCAGGTGACATGTGTACAGGTTAGTTCATCGACCTGAGATCGTCATTTGTCTCGTGTAAGTTCCCACTGTGCTTTGATTACTACCCTACCACGGCTCAAAGAAGTCGTGCAAACAGGTTTTAGTTGGGTACAGTCCCGAGCCACATGGAGGCAGTGAGCGGATCTGCAGGGGTTCGTCTCTCCCGGTATTGGGGGTGAGGTCGCGCTGTGTCTAGGAGAGCCATTACGCAAAGCCCTCGGCCGAGGCAGGAGATTTACTGGTAGGTATTCCAGTAGTATCTCAGGGCGTTCTGGGCTACGCTCCGACACGACTTGTACCGCCTTTGGGGGTCTGACTTTTACCAACCCCCTAGGCCCGCCATGCGATACTCATAGACGAACGGACCGGACTGTACGGATATTGTCACTGACAGGCTCAGTTGGGTGTCGGGGTGAGCTTCCTCATCGACGTCCCTTTTGGTCAATAGCTGGTGGCCCGTCACGTATTGGCTTATACCTCTGACGTGCCAGTGGTTAAATCCACAGCCATAGTATTGACGAGTCTTTAGAGTCCACCACACTTTCAGTTACTCAGCTTTCGGGCGAAACGCTGTAGAGGCCGTATGGAGATATGGCAGGGTCCGATCAGATACGTGCGGTATTGCACGGATCAGGATCGGACGGTTTGTACTAGTAGCCGTATAGGTATATGGCAGGGTTCGATCAGATACGTGCGGTATTGCACGGATCATGATCGAACGGATATTACTAGCCGGCTTTGGTTTAAGCCGGTCTTAGTTTAGTACAGTGTAGATTTTGTCTCATTGCATTTGTATCCGGACGGAATACAGATGCGGGTGTGTATGCACAGTATCGGGGTTTTCCTGTAATTTATTACGGGACCAGTTTTCTGGAGTTGCCAGTTTGCATTCCGTTCCGGCCGGTTTTCCTTTGTTCTTTCCCGGCCGGACTTTTCCGATGGAGGGGGTAATTTGCAGTTTTGCAAATTACACTTTGTGGAGGGGTTTTATGCAATTGTGTTGATTATGATACCTTTCATATCTTGCACCATCACTTGATTTAAATGAGAAGTGAAAGGTTATGGAGTGCATAGTAGTTTAAGCATGGTTGATGTTTTCTTTGACATTGGATGTGGTCACCTCCTAGTGCTCCTACACTCACCTCCCTTCTTGCTTCATATATTCTTTTCCTCCACCATTTCAATGAGAGGATTTTTATTCATGGTTGAAAAAGAAAGAGAGAAAGAAAAGAGAAGAAGAGGGTTTCATCTTCATCCTTGAGAGGTTTTCATTTTCTTCATCTCATTTCATGTTAAGAAAAATGCAAGCACCATTTTTCTTGTCTTGTATCCTCCATCATCCTCAAATGGCAACAAACCCCAAAAGAGACACTACACTAGATAACCTACAGCAAATCTTGAGCATGTCGAGTTGCCGGCTTCATGCTCGAGTTGCCTCGGTATTGAGGCGGGAGCCCGTAAAAGAAGAAGGCGATGTGGTGCCCTTTCCGGCGAGGAGGCGACGATGTGGAGGCAACACTTTCCGCGGGAGATCGGGACGATGACGAGAAGACCGGAGGACTCGGATCACTCGGTATACTTCTCACCCTATCTCTTGATTGCTAGCGTAGGTTAATGGTTAACGATCCGGGTTTTCTTTGTCCGCGGTAGCGTCGGTTTCCGAGTAAGGAAAAATTTTGATTCCGCAATTTGGCCTCGAGTAAGACGGCCGGGGCGCTGCCGTGGCGCAACAAATTCGAGTATGTGATACCGTATTCCATTCTCACGATCAAAGTATCGATTGGTTATATGCGATATAACCTAGTTATCGAATCAAGGATTGATTCGATAAGCCGATACATATGATACTAGTGGGTTATATCCGATATGACCGGATCGTTAAATCAAGTGTTGATTTAATGATTTAGTGCATATTTATATATTTGATATATTACTTTGCGTTAACTAGTATTGGTTCACTTTAAAAGGATTTTCTCACTTGAATTGTGCACATTGTATATGCGATATAGTTTTGTGCACATGTTTGTATCATGTTTGATGATACATGCTTACTTGGTTAAGCGTAAAGAATCAAACCATGGTTTACGTTAATGATTAGGGTTTTGATTATTTATTCATTTATCTTTCTTATTTATTCATTTTGGAAAAAGAAAAAGATAAATGAATGATTGAATGTTTTGTTTTTAGTTGAAGTTTCTTGAAACTTTGACTAAGTCACTCTTTTGTTCTTATGCTTAACCCTAACCATTCCATTAACCATGGTCTTTTCTCTACACTTAACTAAGGTTAAAAGTATGATAAGATTTAATTCTTATTCATTTTTATTATAAAATCTATCATATCTTCTTCTTCTTCTTCATCTTTTTCAACATGAAGAAAGCTAGTGGCCATTAATGGCAACTAGTGAAATTGAGTGAGAAATCCAAATATAAAGTCTACCCACTTCCTATTTCTTCATCCTTTACCTCTTGCCAAGTTGTATAGGGTGTTTACTTAACAAGTTTTCAAAGCTTGGTGAAGTTGGAGCTTGTTCTTGTGATGCTTCGACGTAGATCATCTTCGGCATCGAACCGACGATCAAGCCCGCCCATTCTTCGATGATTCCAATGCTAGAGTCGTGAGTTCAATTTGGACAGCGGAGGGAGATCATCGTGGATCTTAGGAAGTGGTGGACCGGATCTACAAAGGTTGTAGCCCCTTTCCTTTAGATACATTTCCATTTACTTGCTTGTTTCGCCTAGATATCTAGTAAACGATCCGTATTAGGGTTTGTAGGCACCCGTAAAATTTGATTTGTGCATGTTTGATCACTTGTGAGACTCCACTAGTGTGCCTAGGAACCCTACATGATGATCATATCAAACACCCACAAGCCGCAAGTGATCTGCTAAATGTAACGGCCACCCAGGTATTGATCGATCAGAAGATCAACATGAAAGCCTTCTATTACTCCTGCGAATCCAATCGGCAACACTACCGTACAATCCGGTCTCTTTGTCTGATATGTGGCATAAGACTGCCTAGGGGTGGTATAACGTCAGAACCCAATATCCTGATAAGTCATGCCGATACAAAGTCCATAACGGTTCGAGAAACTACTGATAATACGTACCAGTAGATATCAGCAACCCTGGCTAGGGATTTCCTATGGTGGCCAATCAATTATAGCGCAACCTTAACTCCCAATACCGGGAAAGACGAATCCCCTCATATCGCTCATTGCCTCCATATAACTGAGGACCAAAAATCACCTTTTTGCATGATCTCTTGACTGTGGTATGGTGGAAATCAAAGCACAGTCGGAATCACATAAGACTCTATGACGATCTCGGGTCGACGGACTAACCAGTACCTCTCGGGTCAACGGACTAACCAGTACCTGTGTCACTAGAGAACTGCTATCTGACGATTGGTATAATACCATCTAGGAGTTCTCGGTGAGTCCGTTCAGTGTACCCAGTCTCCACTGAGCACCCGTATACCTTCTCTGATGTCAAACAGCAATGGATATGGGATCATCCATCGCCCATCATATGGGTCAAGAAGTGCATACACTAGTCTACTCTGGAGTATCGATGCCCTGTCTCGATACTCCCACGACTAGGGACTTTTGAAGGATGTACTTGCCGGTTACCTCTGCCCCACTAGCATGATCCGCATCATAATCCTAGTAGTCAAGTACTCATCCTAAGGGCTTTATCAAGATATAATAGAGAGACAATAAGTGTACATGTTAAGATAAAGTGCAATCAGATAGCATACTATCATGTCGAGCAAGAAAGTCCTCCCTATAGATGTCCAAGCATCCACTACGATATACATCGCATGTTAGTAATGGCCTCTAGAGCATACATATAACTAACACTTCCATGATGCAATCCTCGCTCCTACCATCTACGAGAAAACCGTAGTATCTCTCGGGTGGATGAGAAACCCTACTAGATTTGCATAATGGCTGGGGTTCGTTGGGTATTATTGAATCCTCCGGTTCCACCAAGTCGTTAGTTATAGTTTATGTTGCAGGAACTTCTTCCAGTTCTTCCTCATCACCACTAATTTCTTTCACAAGAAATTCATTTTCAAAGAAGGTGGCATGTTGAGCAACAAAGACTTTTTGTTCCTTATTATGGTAGAAGATATATCCATAGGAATCCTTTGGATATCCCACAAACTTGCACAAAAAAGACCTTGCCTCGAGCTTGTCAAGATTTTTCTTTTTAATATAGGTCGGACAACTCCATATCTTAACTCTTTTAAGAGATGGTCTCTTCCCATTCCATATCACATATGGCGTGGTAGGCACTGATTTGGTCGGAATTCTATTCAATAGATATGCAGCTATCTCAAGTGCAAAACTCCAAAAGGAAATAGGTAACTCAACAGTACTCATCATAGAGCGCACCATATCTAATAGGGTGTGATTCTTCCGCTCCTATACTCCATTGTGCTATGGTCTATACAGAGGAGTAAGCTGAGAGAGAATCCCATTCTCTTTTAAATAGTCTCCGAATTCCCAGCTCAAGTATTCTCCTTCTCGATCATATCGTAGGACTTTAATAGTTTTGCCTGTCTGGTTTACAACTTGGCACTTATATTCCTTGAATTTCTCAAAAGTTTCAGACTTGTGTTTCAACAAGAACACATGTCCGAACCTTAAGAGATCATCGGTGAATGTAATAAAGTATGAGAAACCATTTCTGGTATGTGTAGACATAAGACCGCATACATCACTATATATCAGACCCAAGAGTTCAGTAGCTCTTTCTCCGTGTATAGTAAACGGAGTTTTGGTCACCGCCTTTAAGACATGAATGTCACGTTTCATAAGATGAAAATTTGAATGGATTCAAATATCCATCTTTATGTAACTTAGCTAGTCTTGTCGCATTGATATGACCTAGTCTACAGTGCCACAAGAAGGCTTCGTTCATTTATGAACTCTTCTTCTTGTATGTGTTCTGTATGTTCAGAACTGTCCTTTGATTCAGAATGTATATACTGTTACACAACGTTCAAAACCCAATCAATACTTGATTTTGGAAAATGTTCATAACAATATCCTCTAATGTGAGATTATATCATTCTTTAGTTAGCAAAGAAACTGATATAATTTTGCACATCATCTTTGGTACGTAGTTATAGTTGTTCAGAATCAATGTATTACCATTTAGTAATACTAGGTGATATTCGCCAACTGTTTTGGCCGCAACAATTGCACCATTTCCTACCGTTAGATATTTATGACCTTTTCCCAGTTCTCTACTTTCTTTAGCCCATGTAACAAATTACATAAGTGGGATCCTGATCCGGTATCCAATACCCATGACGTAGAGCAAACTAAGAAACAGTTCTCGGTTACGAACACACCCGAAGACGATGCATCAACATGCTTATTCTTCGTCTGGGTGGCATGAGAATCCTGATATTCCCCTATTCCTTTCTCAGACTTATGACAGTCATAAGATAGAGTGGAACCTAGCCCAGTATAATAAGTAGGTTCAGTCGTTACATCCATATTATTCTCTTGATTAAGGCGTGTCATTGGTCACTACCTGGAGAGAGAGAAGGAAACACATTAGCGTGCGCTCTTTGCAAGATTAAATTGGTTATAATCTTATCTAATTATGATGGCTCCCACCGTTTTTATCAAATCTTCCTTCAAACCATAAAAGGTAAGATTAGCTGGGATTTATTACACCCTGCAAGTTCGCTAACCGGTCAGCCATGCCATAGTAGGTACTCCGAAGGAGGTTCCCCGTGCTTTCGCCTGGACCTAATTAAAATAAACTTCGTTTTCCTAGAGGCATAACCCCATTGACACCTTTCTAGACACCTAATGGATCGGCTAATTGTAAAGTTCAAAACTCTCCCAGGAGTAACTCTTACTCGCAGTGGGTATGGGGATCCAACTATCTCATAGAAAGAATCCAATCTCATTGCAAATTTCAACACTTGAAATCCCCGATAATGGTGTTTTCCCCTAGCAACTTATGACCTTGGCTATGGTCAACAAATCATAAGCGCTGGCCAAATTCAACCCGTCATTTATTGATTGAATTAAATCCACCCGTACGACCCTTGGCTAAGGTCAACAAAGCCGTACGACTAACCTAATCCAATCGCATCACATGCTGCAGACAAGCACTAATTAGTTACCGCACACTACGCCTTGGCTATGGTCAACAAACGTAGCATGAATACTTAATAGTACTTATTTAAAATGACGGAGAACTACGACTGGTTTTTAAGAAAAATTTTAACGTAATGAACTTCATATCGTTGTAGAATCTAGTGATTTTGAAAAGGAGTGTTTTTGAAGCTTTTGCTAGTTTCGCTAAAGAGGTCGCTCCCGGTGAAGGGATCTCGGCCCTTTCCTTATCGAATGAGGTGTTGGATATTCTATAAGGCCACTATGCAAAGTAAGAACTAGAGAAGCTATCAAAAGACAAAATCGAGTGGGTTGCAGCATTTGCTAGTTTCGATAAAGAGGTCATTCCCGGTGAAGGGATCTCAGCTCTTTCCTTATCGATTGAGGTGCTAGATAATCATCAAGGAATATCACAATGCAAAGCAAGAACTAGAGCTACCATTTTTAAAAATTTGATTCTACAACATCTTTAGGTTTACAATATCTTTAGGTTTCTTTCTTTTCATTAATCTCATTAATGATGTCCCATAATTTAATGTTTCCTAAAAATCACAGAAAAACGAAACGAAAATATAACGTACGCTTATACCATCCGTATTCGCCACGCATCCCTGTCTTCACCGTTAGGTTACTTAACTACTGGCATAGCAGGGGCTGGACTAGCGCGGGTGCAAAACATAACCAACGTTTATTATATATCATATATATAATATAACATTCATCTCACGCGGTTATATGATCATATTACAGAACCAAGCAACAGAAGCAACATATGAAATATTGGATATACTAAGAGGTCCATTTTTTAAATTCAGCGAGTAATGTAAAACAAGGATTCCACCGTCATGATGAATAGCCAAACCCACATCCCATAGACCCCTACGCGAGCGACAGGCAACCCTGCCAATTCTAGAGTTAGGAGACCCGGTCTCAACTCCTTGAGATGGTCTCCCACCAGAATCTAGAACCCGGTTACTTGTGGTCCCCGCCTTGGGTCTATCCTAATGCGGAAAAGTAAATAATATACATCAATGGTGACATCATCCTCAACCTGGAAGTGTCCCAATAAAAGAATATTACATACAGATTTTATATGAATGAAAATAAAAACCCTTATCTAACATAAAACATATCACCAGCAACACGTAATATCTCATATCATCAACGTAAGTAAATATGCGTGTCCTGAAATTTCGTTTACATAAAGCAACGAGATCAGGATACCCCGCATATTACACTTACGGTTGTATAAAAGAAATGGAAAACTACAATAATTAGAATCCGTATATCCTTAGAGATCATAAACCCAGAATATCTCATATTCCGGATTTCATGCCTAACATATAAACCTTGTATTTTAGTATCAAATTGAAATCACTTTTCAATTACTTTAGTTAGGTAATTCAAAAAGATTCCCGACTACATTATCGAATACTCGTCCAAAACATTAGCGGATGGCCGCACCCCCGATACCGTCGACGAAGTGCACTAAGGCGGTACACCGTGGCCGCAAGAATCCGAGTGGGTGCTTTTGGCAACGGGGTTCTCTTACAGTCACTTGGTCGGGGCTATATGGCGTGGTTGTCTACTAGAGTTACTCGACGAGTGTTCGCGTACAATACGCGATTACGACGGAGTTTTGATCCAAATCAAAACTCCGTGGCAACCGATTAACCGAGACTAAAACACTAGATTTACAATATACTAACCAGTTTTCATAAAACTAATTAATCCGGACTCTAAATATTGTATCATATATCATTAAGATCTATACAACATTAAACATTTCGATCGGTTTTAACAAACACCGACAAAATAACGAGACTCAACAACTTGAGTATCATTAAAACCACCCATAAAGTGCTAAATTTATCAATGGAGTAGCATAGAGAAACACAACCCATGTGTCACGACCCGAAATATTAGCTCGTGACCAGCACTTCAATCACGCAACGTCTATAGGCGTAACGGAATTCAAGTAAGCTGAAACCCAGAAGTCTAAACCTTTTTAAGAAAATAAGTAGTTTGAAAACATATTTCGTCTTTTTAAAAAAAATTGGGCTGCACCGCCTTTGTATATTTTGATCCAAAATCACATATACAAGATAATGATAAAGGCATCCCCAAGCGGAAGCTAACTCTTCGCCAAACGGCGGATCACAACCACGCAAGACAGTATAAATAAGTATACGACGCCCAACGGCGAAGTTCACCTCAAATAAGCAAGATATCAAACCACAAGCTGCGGAAAACCTCTCGCTCTAAGTCTCGCAACCACACTCTCACTAAGTCTCATCACTTATACAATTTTCTAATTTTGATTGATGGAGCCTACTAGATACAATATGAAATATATATACAAGTGTGGGTATGATACAAATGTCCCACCTACCAATGCAAAACACCCGAATGCAACTGCATGCCAGCGAAGCCGCTACTTATCCAAGCGGTCAACCTGCAAGAACTGTGGCACAACGGGAGTGAGTTGCTAACTCGTGAATAGAAAATATCAACAGAAAAAAATCGAATAAACAACGACTCCTAGGTCAACTATATCAAAAAGGTAATACTATGATATCTAGGGTGACCGGGTCTGTATATGTGCCAACAAGGTAGTCAATGCTTATAAGCGTGTGGATAACATCCAACATTATAATCAATGCGTGTATGCATATGGATCTCGTGCACCGATATAATCCATGTCTGTATGCACGTAAATATCACAAAAGAGTGTGCATGAAAGTATGAGGATATAAATCAATGGTGTCTCTCGCGACACATCAAAGTCATGGAACCTGGGTGCCCAACATCGACACCCGAAAACATCATGAAACCCGTGTCCAGCATCGACACGTAAATCATCATATCTCGGGCTCCGTCAGTCCGGATCGGCCCATATCATCTCTCGACTCCGGTCGGTATCCTCTGGATATCCGCCGAGCCCAATTACTGTCACCGGTAGGTAGTAGTCTCTCTGGCAGGCTCATCCTCATCCACACGAAATCTCTCTCTCGCCCCGGGGTACCATACCGTGTCCTCCATGTACCCGCAAACGGAATCATCTGCCTCCTCGAATCGGGTTTCATATGTCACTCTCAGAACCGAGAAAACACATGGTGGACGCACTGAAATATCATATCAAGAGAAACCGGGTTTTTAAAACAGTACATACTTTCTTTTGAAATAGCCACGGTTCTCAAATCCAGAATCTCATGAAAACAGCATATCTCAATGCGTAAAATTATCAAGCATGATGTATGCGACATATGGTGGAAATGTAAGTATATCCGTATATCACACAACATGGAACAATGATGTATCATATTAAGGGAAAACTGCTCCTTTAAATAATTCCAGTTTTGAAAATATGTCTTGCGGTTCCCAATATCCCCAAAGTCAAATGTAGCATCGTATAAAAGTGCACAGGTAACTATAGAAAGTAAATTATAAAAAGGGTCCAATCATGATGCAGCAGTTCTACTCTGTAGTGACATGGCAATTATCGATGATGAAATATGTGAGTCGGCAAATCTGTGTACGTGTAACATACGCATCATCGATAATGGTGTATGTGTACTAACACAGGTATATGCAATGCAATGATAATATCATGAATTCAGCATAAGGTAAATCATCAGCTAAAAGCTATAAGGTATACGTAACTATCATATGTCCGAGTCGGTGAATCTATCAATCGGCATCTAGCCTCACAGTACCACGTACGGTATAATCCATCGTACGACATCCTATAGTCAAGGGTATGGATCAAACCTCAAGTCAAACTGATCACGTACGGATGATCACGTATGGAAAATCATCGTACGGCGGCATTAAGCTATCAGGGATCCTATAATCCTATAAGACGAGAAGGGTACGGACCTAACGTCTCGTACGGCTCTCACTCATGATTCACAACATATATAAATATCTCTATATACTTATGTCCCAGTTCACATCCGCAATAAGCTCATATCAGGGTACCGGTAGGGTATAAATCATCTCAATCGTCTAGCATTCGTATACCAACATATCACCAAATCATCATTTCACGTCTTATATTCTTTCATCGCATTTATATCTCACATCAAGTCGAGTTTACATAAACATTCTATCTCTACAAAAAGTATAAGTATCTAATCTTACATACACAACCGAACCATACAATCAGATTTTTAAAGTGCGAGTCGTAGTTTTGAAAATAGGGGTTACGGTGTTTTTAAAGAAAAGATATCATTTGAAATTCCGTAACATCCCTAAAGGTATCTGTTTAAAAGATGCATACGACTCTTCAGTTTAGAAATATTTATTGTTCGGATGACACATCTACGTCGACTATCTAGTCCTATAGTATCCTAAATGGCAATATCGTCAAACATTATTCTCAAATCCTGTCATCACATATTAGCCGTAATATATCATTTCCAACTATCCTTAGTTTCTAATATGGTTTCACAAACTATCGTTTAACTCTAACCCAAGTTTCCAAATCTAGGTTTCCCTTAACAATATTCTATAAATCAGTTTCCATCAAAATATTGCGGGGGTGCTATACGCCATCCACCCGACTTCCCCCGTGGATATAGATCCATTCACCTTAGTCTTCGCTTGCGGATGTCGATGCCACCAAGCTTCGTCGCCTCGGAATCCATGTGAAAATACCTATAATAACAACACATATCGTAACGATATTAAAACCATGTTCTGAAATCCCTAACAACACCTGCACTGCTTATAGGCTAGAACGTATAGTTTACGCGTAAAAAATCAACCTAACAACCCTTCTTGTTGATGTACAAACACCCAACAACCAATGTCAAATTCAAATATCAAAACTTAGACTTTTAAAATATGGAAAACCATAGCCAAAATCACACAAAAATGCTCCAAGAATTTTAGCCAGGTCAAATAAAGCTAAGCAAATAAGTCTAGGGTGATGTACATAGTGCATATGACCTACTATAACAACCTAGCCCCCAAATACCCACATGGGGTCGGCCACAACCCCACAAAATCCGGCCTCCCCGGCCCCCATGCTCTGAATGGGTTCGTTTTGTCATGGCGGTCTCCTGTTAGTGTATCTAGGTCCATGGTATTGTTTGGGTAACTCAAAAACACCCCGGGTTGCTCCAGATTTTCCCTGCAGGCACACTAAAAGTCACAAAACTGATACGGAACAAATCCTTAGTTTGTGCATCGGGTTCACCTCTAAGGCCCAGGTCAGGAATCATGTCACCATGGTCATGTAAACACTCCTAACTGTTTCCAGAATTCACCTATTTTCACAACAGAAAAATCTAGTAGGACCAAACACCTCTAAACAGCTTCTGGCAACTACCCTACAAAACCGAAGCCCTAACTCACCTACCCACCCGAGGTCGCCGAAATCTGCCTTATAGTCACCGGCCAAAACTGATGGGAAATGGATAGGGTTTCAGGTGAACACTCATGGTCTCGAGTACAACACTACCACACTGTTTGTTTTTACAGTGAATACTGGGGGTCACAACAGGTTATCGATATCACAAAACGACATTTAAAATACGATATCGCACAATCTAAACAAAAAAGGAAGAAGTTATACCTCATTTAGGCTACTCTAGACAACACTAACTTCCCAATGTCGTCAAAATCCCACTTTGCTTGGTTCAATATGTAGAGGAAGATATGGGGATTAATTTTTGTAAAGGGAGTGTAGGGTTTTGGGGATTATTTTGAGATGGATCTATGGTTATTTGAGGAGGGAAGTGAGGTTGGAGAAAGATGAAGAAGGAGAAGAAAATGATTGGGCAAGGATATTGCAGCAGCCCCCCTCTCTCTCTCACTATTAGTCTCACCCACTCATTTTCCAAGTCATCATTATGTCCCCTCTCTCTCTCCAACTCATCATTACACCTTTTTCCCTTTCATTTCTCACCAAAAACACATACACAAATATAAAACAACACAAAGGAAATAACATGTAACATGTCATGGTGCACTAACCTTGAAAAACTGTAGAAACACGGATCTGGCTTAATCGCGATTAGCAGTACACTAATCGGGTTTTTATAAAAACTACATATAATAAATTTTAAAAATGACAAATTCTTAAAATATATTTTTAAATGAATAAATCATTTTAATTTCCATTTATTTCACAATTATTGGTATATATTTATACCCTTTTTCGAAAACCCCAATTTCGCAAATCGGGCAGTTTTCGGGAAATATATTATTTTAATATTAAATTCCAAAAATAATATTTTATATTTTCTGAAATGTTACAATCTTCCCCCCTTAAATAAATTCGGTCCCCAAATTTAAATTTAAACTCCTAAAATCTAAAACATTTCAATAATCAGCTCAAATCGACGGGGCTCCGAAATCATGGAAGAAGCAGAAATAACACAGCTCGTCAAGTACGCATGAAAACGAATACAAAACTCAAGATCGAACTCCGTCAAGCGTCACGCAAATCATTGGGTTTGCACGCATATTCTCAGAGTTACAATAGAGATACAGATCTCAAAATCCACTACTGAAATCCAATATACACTAGTCAAATACTATAATACGTGTATAGTACGTATCTTTGGAAAAATTTCAAGAACTGAATAAAACTCTTGCAAAAATATTTTCTAAATCGCCGTATGATGCGTAACTCACGGCATAAGTGACGGACGCTCATTTTAAAATAATAATATATGTCCATATATGTTTTTCCTAAATACACGTCCCGTTGTCTTCAAAATATCCCAAAAGGTATTCCTTTATAAATGTTCGTGTCGCTCACGGACACGTAAGAAATAGCGATACTATAGCTCTGTTTCAAAAACCACTTGGTAAACTTTTAATGCATGCAAGGTACTCAGGTACTGTCCTCAGGTCAGTCCGGTTTTGCTTCTATATAATATATAGTACCTATCATGAAAACAAAGTGCTCAAAACAAAATCGTCCTCAAAAGGCGTATCCAGCAATCACGTGCGTCTGGTGCGCACGGTAATCAAGTCCAAATACTAGTGCTACCAATGTGCACAAAAGCAAAACTAAGTGCAACGGGTTTGCATGAAAGCATCTGTCCAGTGCAATGAGTGTGCACGACCACAATATCAAGTGCATCTAAAGTGCATCCGGTGCAACTAACATGCACGAAAGAAAATCCCAATTGAGTGCATCCTGTGTGCACAAAATCACATCTCATATCATGTGCCCAACATGCGTGAAAATACAAATCAAGTGCATCTGTCCCGCATGAATGAAATCGCATCCCATATGCATGGATAAAATCTAAATCAAGGGCATCTAACAGGCACGAGTAGAATCTCACTAAGTGCCACCGATGCACACAAAACATAAACCTGGTGAAATAATGCTCAAGAACATAAATCAAGTGCAACTAAGGAACTGAGTATAAATCTAGTGTAACCAATGCACGAAATACCCGCCTGGTGCAATAAACGCATGAAATGCAAGTCTAGTGCAACAATGCACAAAAATACTAATCCGGTGCATCAAGGGCACAAAGTATAAATCTGGTGCATCCAGTGCACGAAATAACAAATACAGTGCACCCAGTGCACAAAATACAGATAAAAATCGGGTCCAACAAGTGCACGGAATGCATCATATAACTCAAATGCGTTTAAAAAGCAACACCGAGTGTGCCAAGGTGTACAAAATCATAATCGTGTGCCACTGCGTGTACAAAACACATATCAATGCACTGCAAGCACATTTAAGCTATACCGAGTGCAGAATCAAATCAAGTGCGTACCACACATACAAAATCGAACCAATTGTATGAAATCCACAAAATCATAAACATTTGCAGCCAAGGCACAAACCGATATCAAGTGCAATAAATATGCACAAATCAAAAATCAAAACAACGGTGTATAAAAATATATCTCAAGTGCAATAACTATGCACAAGTCAATATCAGGAAACTCGTCACCAAAACTCAAATCCAAGCGATATAAGCATGATACTCAGATCAAAACGCAAATCGCAACAAAGGACATTGAGGTACACCTCCTACAATGTCGAAGTATAAATCGGTGCACCTAATACAGGCAGAACAAGAATATCCGCTTGCCTCCTACTCACGGTCTGGCGTCTTCTGTTTCTGGGTCTTCATTTCTCTGCGGATTTACCAATCTCGCAATTTATCGGCTCATCGGCCCAGTCAGGTGTGCTAACGGGGACGATTCCGTTCTGGCACTTCTCTGGTCATCTCTCGGTAAATCATCACAACCACGCATAAGGCAGCACATCACTGACGTCCGCCTCTGGCCCTCTGAATACTCATAACACAACTCATCCCGGGTGCAAATCTCATTACAGCAGTGTCCTGGAAGGAATCCTGCTCATGGTCTCTTCCGATCTCACATATGCCGAACTGTACGGAGGCTGGTACTCTTACATAATCTTTTCTCATTCTCTAGACATCTGCGTCCTCACCACAACATTTCCTCGGGAACTGGCCGCATCCCAACGCCTCTGTATGCACATCAAAACTCTAATCTCGACGGGGAGTAACCACAGCTCGTCAGCGTCTCGCACGAACCTCTGATTCCACTCGTCTGTACCATCGCCCACTTTGACGTCACTCCAAGCAATCTGCGCACTGCAACTGTTCTCTTCCACGGTCAATCCGGAGTCTCTTACACGGACTCGAAGTTACAAACTCGGTATCTTCATCACTCTATAGAAGATATCTGGCCGAACACGCACTCGGGAACTCGTCCCAACCGTCGGAGGAATACTTAATACTCATCCGTCCTCGATCAACTCACAACGCATCTAGGTGAGGTCCTCTATCCAAAGCTGGTCAGCTTGCTGATCTCTTATCACATGATATCTGGACGACGTCAAACTTTTCGATCGAGTCATCAAAGTCCCAAAATTTCCTGAAAGCTCAACACCTGAGCACAGTTTAAAATATCTGGTACATACCACAGTACCACTGGACCAGCCGTAGAAGGGCAAACCCAAGCCTCACTGATGGCACTGCTAAACTGCTACAAACCCTAAGGTTCAAAGCGGTTCCATGGTCATCATGCCAAGTTAGGGTTTCTTTCTTCTAGAGGGTCCACAGAATCACTTGCATGTTCCTCCAAACACCTTAAACTTGGGAAAAATAGGTTTCTGACACTCGTTTGAACTTTTTAGCTTCGCCAAGCCGACATGTGAATACTCTTCGTCCGCATGATAAACAATGCCTCAATCCTCCAGGAAAGACGGTACACAACGGTCATCTCTTAATCGTTCTGCTCTAGATCTGCGTAAGACTCTCCACACAGAAAATCTTCAATTCAACTGGGCCTGCGTCGGCACATCAATCAGACAAATCACCTTCGTCTCTCAACTCGCGATAGGCTAGCTACCATCCATCGCATCTCTTCCTGGAAGCTCCGGCGATCTCAGCTCGTAAGTTCTAGAAGCGACATCCTATCAATCTCAGCAACAGTTGGGTCATCTGTCTGCACGGTAAACAGCATCACAATCTTGGATGTATGCTGTACGTCCACAGTCCTCTCACAACTGGCAGCTCTATCAATAGCCCGATCATCCGGTGAAAAACCAAACACTCGCCTCAGATAAGAGGTCACAACAAAACAGTACTTCGAGACGTTCCCATGTCACCAGAAACACAATGGTCAGCCCTCGTACCAGACGAGCTCGCCCTGACCGAAACACCAGCAGCAGCTCAATCTGCGCTCAAACCATAGTGACAGGAACCTCATTCGAGTATCAATGAAAACAGATCAACAGCATGAGAGGAAACGACAGATCCAGAATGGATACATGATCATAAGAAAGAACAGCATCAATGAGAGTATGATCATGGAAATGAATAGAATCAAGGATCTCAAATGAATATAAAATCATGGGTATGAAGAGAATCATAAGTCTCAAAAATATGTACATCCTAAGGTCTCTTAAGTGGAGTATCGTATCGAAAATATGCCGCGGAACATATGTGCGGTGCGTCACTCTACTCAAGCTACCCACTCCATCATTCAGGGTCAACCTATAAAATGAAAGTTCGGGTCTAATACCCCCCCCCCCGTTCAAGTCTAAGTTCCGTAAGGTCAAGCCTAGGTTCCGAAATATATACCCGCCCTAGACTTCGCATAGTCAAACATAGACCCCAACCAAGATTAAACCTGGCTCTGATACCAACATCGTCACGACCCGAAATATTAGCTCGTGACCAACACTTGAATCACGCAACGTCTAAAGGTGTAACATAATTCAAGTAAGCTGAAATCCAGAAGTCTAAACCGTTTTAAGAAAATAACTAGTTTGAAAACAAGTTTCGTCTTTTTAAAAAAAATTGGGTAGCACCTCCTTTGTATATTTTGATCCAAAACCACATATTCAAGATAATGATAAAGGCATCCCCAGGCGGAAGCTAGCTCTTCGTCAATGGCAGATCACAACCATGCAAGACAGTATGACTAAGCATACGACACCCAACGGTGAAGTTCACCACAAAAGATAAATAAATAAGCATGACATCAAACCACAAGTAGCGGAAAACCCCTCGCTCTAAGTCTCGCAACCACACTCTCACTAAGTCTCATTACTTATAGAATTTTCTAATTTTGATTGATGGAGTATACTAGATACAATATGAAATATATATAAGAGTGGAAACGATACAAATGTCCCACCTACCAATGCAAAACACCCGAATGCAGCTGCGTGCCAGCGAAGCCGCTACTTATCCAAGCGGTCAACCTGCAAGAACTGTGGCACAACGGGGGTGAGTTGCCAACTCATGAATAGAAAAATATCAACAGATAGAAATCGAATAAAAAACGACTTCTAGATCAACTATATCGTAAAGGTAATACTATCATATCTAGGGCGACCGGGTCTATATAAGTGCCAACAAGGTAGTCAATGCCTATAAGCATATGGATAACATCCAACAGTATAATCAATGCATGTATGCATGTGAATCTCGTCCACCCATATAATCCATGTCTCTATGCACGTAAATATCACAAAAGAGTGTGCATGAAAGTATGAGGATATAAATCAATGGTGTCCCTCGCGACACATCAAAATTATGGAACCTGGGTGCCCAACATCGACACCCAAAAACATCATGAAACCCGTGTCCAGCATCGACACGTAAATCCTCATATCTCGGGCTCCGTCAGTCCGGATCAGCCTATGGGCTCCGTTAGTCCGGATCGACCCATATCATCTCTCGACTCCGGTCGGTATCCTCTGGATATCCGCCGAGCCCAAATACTGTCACCGGTAGGTAGTAGCCCCTCTGGCAGGCTCATCGTCATCAATATGAAATCTCTCTCTCACCCCAGGGTACCATACCGGGTCCACCTGTACCCGCAAACGGAATCATCCGCCTCCTCGAATCGGGTTTCATATGTCACTCTCAGAACCGAGAAAACACTTGGTGAACGCACTGAAATATCATATCAAGAGAAACCGGGTTTTTAAAACAGTGCCTACTTTCTTTTGAAATAGCCACAGTTCTCAAATCCAGAAATCTCATGAAAACAGCATATCTCAATGAGTAAAATTATCAAACATGATGTACGCGACATATGATGGAAATGTAAGCATATCTGTATATCATGCAACATGGAACAGTGATGTATCATATTAAGGGAGAACCGCTCCATTAAATAATTCCATCTTTGAAAATTTGTCTTGCGGTTCCCAATATCTCCAAAGTCAAATACAACATCATATAAAAGTGCAAAGGTAACTATAGCAAGTAAATTATGCAAAGGGTCATATCATGATACAGCAATCCTACTGTGTAGTGACATGGCAATTATCGATGATGAAGTGTGTGAGCCGGCAAATCTGTGTACGTGAAACATACGCATCATCGATAATGGTGTAAGTGTACTAACACAGGTATATGCAATGCCATGATAATATCATGAATGCAGCATATTATAAATCATCAGCTAAAAGCTATAAGGTATACGTAACTATCATATGTCAGAGTCGGTAAATCTATCAATCGGCATTTAGCCTCACAGCACCATATACGGTACAATCCATCGTACGGCATCCTCTAGTCAAGGGTATGGATCAAACCTCAAGCCAAACTCATCACGTACGGAAAATCATCATACGGCTGCATTAAGCTATCAGGGATCCTATCATCCTATAAGACGAGGAGGGTACGGACCTAACGTCTCGAACGGCTACGGCTCACGATTCACAACATATATAAATATCTCTATATACCTATGTCCTAGGTCACATCCGCAATAATCTCATATCAGGGGACCGGCAGGGTATAAATCATCTCAATCGACTCGCTTCCATATAAGAACATATCACCAAATCATCATATTACGTCTTATATTCTTTCATCGCATTTATATCTCACATCAAGTCGAGTTTGCATAAACATTCTATCTCTACTAAAAGTATAAGTATCTAATCTAACATACACAGCCGAACCATACAATCAGAATTTTAAAGAGCGAGTCGTAGTTTTGAATATAGGGGTTACGGTGTTTTTAACGAAAATATATCATTTGAAATTCCGTAACGTCCCACAGGGTATCTGTTTAAAAGATGCATACGACTCTTCAATTTAGAAATATGTATGGTTCGGATGACACATCTACGTCGACTATCTAGTCCTATAGTATCCTAAACGGCAATATCGTCAAACATCATCCTCAAATCCCATCATCACATATTAGCCGTAATATATCTTTTCCAACTATCCTTAGTTTCTAATATGGTTTCACTAACTATCATTTAACTCTAACCCTAGTTTCCAATTCTAGGTTTCCCTTAACCATATTCTAAAATCAGTTTCCATCAAAACTTTGCGGGTGTGCTATATGCTATCCACCCGACTTCCCCCGTGGATATAGATCCACTCACCTTGGTCTTCGCTTGCCGAATTCGATGACGCTACGCTCTGTCGCTTTAGAATCCATGCGAAAGTACCTACAATAACAACACATATCATAACGATATTAAACCCAAGTTCCGAAATCCAAAACGGCACCCGCAGTGCTCATAGGTTAGAACCTATAGCTTACGCGTACAAAATCAACCAAACAACCCTTGTTGTTGATGTACGAACACCCAACAACTAATGTTAAATTCAAATAGCAAAACTTAGCATTTCAAAATATGGAAAACCATAGCCAAAATCAAACTAAAATGCACCTAGAATTTTACTCAGGTCAAATAAAGCTAAGAAAACAAGTCTAGGGTGATGTACATAGTGTATATGACCTACTATAACAACCTAGCCCACAAATACCCACATGGGGCCGGCCACAACCCTACAAAATCCGGCTTCCCTGGCCCCTCATGCGCTGAATGGGTTCGTTTTGTCATGGTGGTCTCCTGTTAGTGTATCTAGGTCCCTAGTATTGTTTGGGTAACTTAAAAACACCCCGGGTTTCTCCAGATTTCCCCTGCAGGCACACTAAAAGTGACAAAACTGATACGGAACAAATCCTAACTTCATGCATCGGGTTCACCTCTAAGGCTCAGGTGAGTAATCGTGTCACCGTGGTCATGTAAACACTCCTAACTGTTCCCAGATTTAACCTATTTTCACAAAAGAAAAATCTATTAGGACCAAACACCTCTAAACAGCTTCAAGAAACTACCCTATGAAACCGAAGCCCTAACTCACCTACCCACCCGAGGTCGCTGGAATTGGCCCCATAGTCGCCGGCCAAAACCGATGGGAAAGGGATAGGGTTTCAGGTGAACACTCCGGATCTCGAGTACAACACTACCACACTGTTTTTTTTTACAGTGAATACTCGGGGTCACAGCAGGTTATCGATATCACAAAATGACACTTAAAATACGATATCGCACAAACTAAACTAAAAAGGAAGAAGTTATACCTCATTTAGGACATTCTAGAAAGCACTAACTTCCCAATGTCGTCAAAATCCAACTTTGCTTGGTTCAATATGTCGAGAAAGAGATGGGGATTAATTTTTGTGAAGGGAGTGTAGGGTTTCTGGATTATTTGGAGATGGATCTAGGGTTATTTGAGGAGGGAAGTGAGGTTCGAGAAAGATGAATAAGGAGGAGAAAATGATGGGGCAAGGATATGGCAGCAACCCTCTCCCTCTATCTCTCACTATTATTCTCACCCACTGACTTTCCAAGTCATCATTATCTCCCCTCTCTCTCTCTGTAACTCATCATTACACCTTTTTCCCTTTCTTCTCTCACCAAAAACACATACACCCATATAAAACAACACAAAGGAAATAATATGTAACATGTCATGGTGCACTAAACATGAAAAACTGTAGAAATACGGATCTGGCTTAATCGTGATTAGCTGTGCACTAATCGGGTTTTTATCAAAACTGCATATAATAAATTTTAAAAATGCCAAATCCTTAAAATATATTTTTAAATGATTAAATAATTTTAATTTCCATTTATTTCACAATTATTGGCATGTATTTATACCCTTTTTCGAAAACCCCAATTTCGCAAATCGGGCAGTTTTCGGGAAATATATTATTTTGATATTAAATTCCGAAAATAATATTTTATATTTTCTGAAATATTACACCATAACTCCACAAAAGTGCGGCGGAACCGCGGCCAAACTGGGGTTTGGGCTGCGGTTCTGCGGTGGTTTGAAGGGGCTCCATAGAAAACTTTGCATGATTTTTTGGATATATTTAATCATGAAAATTCCAACATTTGAAAAAATCGACAGAAACTTCAAAAACCGGGTGTTTCGAAAACCGATCGAACACTTTAACATCATAAACAGTTACTCTAATGTCCTAGCTTGTCTCTGATCCCATGAATGTCTACCCTAACAATACCATGAGGTTTCAGTGGAATCAAGCATGCCAAATTTAAAATTTTTAGATGCTAAGTTAGACTCGCCAAGATCATAACTAGAATATTAAGGTTTACTAAGGATGATATCAAGGATAAAGAGAAGGAAAGATGGCTACAAACTTTGAGGACCATGTCCTTCTCTTCTAAAGCTCAGGGATGTAGTCCACACGACTCCACTAGGCCCTTCTTCGAGTTTGAACGAGCCTCCTCCGTGAACTTCGCGCCGAAGACGATCCACCCGAAGTCCCTCTAGCTGAAGCTAACTCTTCACTAAACTATCTTTAGTGAAAGAAACACACTACACTTGATTGCCAATCAAGTGTAGGATGGTGAAGTAGGGGTTTTGTTTGCTCACTAGTTTTTTCAAAAATCCATGGTTCACATCACATGTAAGGGGTTGGAGTTTTGAGGTATGAGGAAGAAGAAGATGGAAGCTAGAGAGAGTGTGAGCACAACTCAAGAGGGCAAGGATGAAAAATGATCAAGTCAAGAGATGGCTATCACATGAGCTCACTTATTCAAGAACGGAATTGTTTGCATTAATAAATTGCAAGCATGCTTTAATAGAGAGTCAAGGCAAATAAAAAAGATAAAGCCCATGCTTCACACCATGCTCAAAAAGTCACACCATTTTCCACCTTTTATTCTATTTTCCTAAAATAGAAAATACATGCCACGCTTGATATCATATATATATATATATATATATATATATATTAATATATGTATGAAAATATTTAGTGAGCTAATAATATTAGTTAAGATATAATTATATCAAATATAATATATATCACATTATTAAATCAACACTTGATTTAATAATCTGGTTATATCACATATAACCGACTAATAAAATTTATCTATATATCACATTATTAAAATAACACTTGATTTAATAATTCGGTTATATCACATATAACCGACTAAAAAAATTTATCTATATATCACATTATTAAATCAACACTTGATTCAATAATCTTGTTATATCTCATATAACCGGACCGATAACAGATAACTGGCAGATTACAATACTGTATCACATACATGTATTTAATCTGGCCCCCGCACATATCACATATATGCCCTACTTCGTTTCGCTTGAACCAGGAAATTTCTGTGTGGGACTCTAAAGACTCGTCAATACACCAGCAGTAGGTGATGATCACATCAGTCACCAACAAGCCGTCAGCGGTATTAACTGGACGTAACGGCTGTTAGGAATATGTATGCTATAGAGGCCATTATTGGTGATATAGTGGATGCTTGGACATATATAGAGAGGACTTTCTTGCTCAACATGATACTATGCTATCAGGTTGCCTTTATCTTAACATGTAGACTGGTATTTATACTGTCTGTCTCTTAAATGTTGATAAATCCCTTAGGATAAGTACTTGACTACCAGGATTACGATGAGATCAAACAAGTTGGGCCAGGGTTGTCCAAAAGTACATCCTTTAATCAGTTCCTAATTGAGGGAATATCGAGACTAGGGCATTGATATTCCAAAATAGACTAGTGTGTACGTTTCTTGTCCTTTAGAGATCGATGGTTGATCCCATAACCAATTGTGTGTAACATCAAAGATTGTACACTAGTGCTCATTGGAGAATGGGTACACCGAACAAGACTCACCGAGGACTCCTATGTGGTAGTATACCTATCGTCAGATGGAAGTCCTCTAGTGACACTGGTACAGGTTAGTCTGTAGACTCGAGATCGTCATAGTGTCTTGTGCGGCTCCCATTGTGCATTGATTCCTCCCTACCACGCTCAAAGGAGACATGCAAACAGGTGGATTTTTGGTACAGTCCCGAGTCGCATGGAGGCAATGAGCGATAGGAGGGGTTTCGTCTCTCCCGGTATTGGGGGTTGATGTTGCGCTATGCTCGATTGGCTATAACTGGAAGTCCCTGGCCAGGGCTGGTTATGAGATTTATTGATAAGTGTTATCAGTAGTTTGTCGAACCGTTATAGGCCAGACATCGGCATGACTTATCACGTTACTGGGGTTTGACGTTTACCACCCCTTGACATGATATGCGACATATCAGACGAAGAGACTGGATTGTACGGTAGTATTACTGATAGGCTTCATGGAGACTATGGACAAGCTTTCTTGTTGATCTTCATATCGCTCAATACCCGGGTAGCCATTACGTCCAGCTAGTACCTATGTGTGTGGGCCTGATTAAATACATATATGTGATGCCGTATTGTAATATGGCAGTTATCTATTATCGGTTCGGTTATATGTGATATAACCAAATTGTCGAATCAAGTGTTGATTTGATAATGTGATATTCAGATAAATGATATTAGTCTGTCAGATGTAATATAACTGGATTATTAAATCAAGTGTTGATTTAATAATGTGATATATATTATATTCGATATAATTATATCTTAATTAATATCATTAGCTCACTAAATATTTTCTTATATGTATTAATATATATAGATGAATATATATATATATAGAAATATATATATGTAGTACGACATGATTTCTATTTTTGAGAAATATAGAAATGAGGTGGAAAATGAGAGAATGGTTGCAAGCATGGGATTTATATTTGTTTATTCATTTTGACTCACTATTCAAGCATGGTTGCAATTTTATATTGCAAAATTCCATGCTTGAATGAGTGGGAGTCAACGGTTGCCATTCATTCTTGAGCTCATCTCAACACATAGCCATTTTTCTTGAGTTGCTCTCTAGTTTCTTCTCCTTCCTCAAAGTCACGGTTCAAGCTTCAAGCCTCACATGTGATGTGAATCATGATATTTGAACACAATCTTGTGAGCTTTAACATCCCCTACCTCACCATCCTACAATTGACTAGCGATCGAGTGTAGCGTGTTACTAAGCTAAAGGGTTTAGTGTAGAGGTAGCTTGAATTGGGGGGACTTCGTGTAGATCATCTTCGGCACGAAAGTCATCGGAAGAAGCTCGTCCAAAGCCTCAAGTGGAGCTTAGTAGAGTCGCGGGACTACTACACGGAGGGTATAGCCATTTCTTGACTTGATCATTTTTGACATCTTTAGTTTACTTGATTTCAAACTTTAAACCCTAATCACCTAGCTAAAGATCTTGTTAAGTCTAGCTTAGCACCATAAAAATTTGGATTTGGCATGCTTGATGACACTTGGACCCCTTGCTGGTGCTGGGGTACACTTTCATGGTATCAGAGACTAAGCAAGTAGATTAGACGATGTAATTAGAAACACGAAACCGAAACAACTCCGAAACTGTGCCTTGAAACCCTGTTCTCTGTCGTTTTTAATATGATCTCAGAAATTTTTTTAAGCAACTGCAGAATGTTGTATGTGATACAACTAGGACATTGAGAAAATTCAAGACCATTTTACCGGTTTTGACCCGGTAAAATAGTCAAAAAATACGACGTGGCCGGTCCCCCTTGCCCCAATTGGTCTCGTATTTTTGGGTGATCTTGTTGCTTGGATTTTGGATTTTTAGGTATTGTTTGATTAGTCCAAAATTTCATGGGATATTAATTTGGTAAGGGACTAATACGGAGTGTTTTGTAATCGTAATTGTTTCATCGTTTTAGGTTTTAATTTGATATGGATGCAATAGTTGGAATCTACATTTAATTGGTTTTCTGAAAACTAGTTAGTGTTTATAAATCTAGCTTTTTAGTCTCGGTAGATCGATTGCCACGAAATTTCGATTCGGATTGAAACTCTGTCGCAATCGCGTATCGTACGTGAATACTCGCCGATTAACTTTACTAGATAGCCTCGCCCCATTACCCCAACCAAGTGACTGTAGGAGAACCCCGTTGCCAATAGCACCTACTCGGGTGCTCGCGGCCATGTTGTTCCGCCTAAGTGCACTTGGTCGATGGCATCGGGGGTGCGGCCATCTACTATTGTTTTCGACACATATTCGATCGGATAGTTGGGAATCTTATTGAATTACCCGACTAAATTATTCGAAAGAGTTTTTAATATGAGACAAAAATGCAGGGTTTATAGGTTAGGCAAGAAATTCAGAATACGAGATATTCCAGGTTTATGATGTTTAAGGATATGCGGATTCTAATTATTGCTGTTTTACATTTCTTTTCTGCGACCGTAAGTGTAATACGCAGGGTGTCCCAAATCTCGTTGCTATATGTCAACGAAATTTGGGATACGCGTATTTACATACGTTGATGATATGTGATATTATATATTGCTGATATGTTTTATTGGATCGTCGTGATTGAATAGCTAGGAGATTTTATGTGAGATGAGAGTTTTTCAATTTTCATTCATATAAATTTGTATGTAATATTCTTTTAATTGGGGCATATCCGGGTTGAGGATGATATCACCGCTGATGTATATTATTTATTTTTCCGCATTAGGATAGACCCAAGGTGGGGAGTACAAGTAACCGGATTCTATGGTCCAGTGGGAGACCATCTTAAGGAGTTGAGACCGGGTCTCCTAACTCTAGAATTCGTAAGATTACTTGCCGCTCTCGTAGGACTCTAAGGATGTGGGTTTAGCTATTCTTCACTAGCATGGAATCTGTGTTTTACATTACTGGCTAAATTTAAAACACAGAAATCCTAGTATATCCAATATTTCATATATTTCTTCTGCTGCCTGGTTCTGTGATGTTGATCATATAACTGCGTGAGACGAACGTTGTATTATATATATGATATATAATAAACGTTGCTTATGTTTTGCACCCACGCTAGTCCAGTCCCTGCTCTGTCGGTAGTTAAGTAACCTAAAGGTGCAAAACGGGGCCCAGTGATGAATGCGTATGGCTTAAGCGTACGTTGTATATTTGTTTCACTTTTTTGTAATGTATAGGAAACATTAATTGATGGGACATCATTAATGAGATTAATGAAAAGAAAGAAACCTAAAGATGTTGTAGAATCAAACTTTTAAAAAGGGTAGCTCTAGTTTTTGCTTTGCATAGTGGTATTCCTTGATGAATATCCAACACCTCATTCGATGAGGAAAGAGCCGAGATCCTTCACCGAGAGTGACCTCTTTAGCGAAACTAGCAAATGCTACAACACACTCGGGTTTTGTTTTTGATTGCTTCTCTAGTTCTTTCTTTGCATAGTGGTATTCCTGAATATCCTGCACCACATTCGATGAGGAAAGAGCCGTGTGACCTCTTTAGCGAAACTAGCAAAAGCCTCAAAAACACTAATTTTTAAAATCAATAGATTCTACAACAATCTCAAGTTCATTACGCTCATGGTTTTCATAAAAACCTGCGTACCCCTCCATCATTTCAGATAAGTACTATTTAATATTCGTGCTGCGTTTGTTGACCATAGTCAAGACGTAGTGTGCGGTAGCTAATTAGTGCTTGTCTACAGCGTGTGATGCGATTGGATTAGGGTAGTCGTGCGGCTTCACGGGTGAGTTTAATCCAATCAAGAAATGTTGGGTTGAACTTAGCTAGCACTTATGATTTGTTGACCATAGCTAAGGTCATAAGTTGCTACGGATAAAAACAATTATCGGGAATTTCATGTGTTAAAATTTTCAATGAGATTGTATACTTTCTATATGATAGTTGGCTCCCGATACCCACTGCGAGTAAGAGTTACTCCTGGGAGAGGTTTGCACTTTACAATTAGCTAATTCAGTTGGTGTCTAGAAAGGTGTCAATGGGGTTAAGCCTCTAGGGAAACGAGGTTTATTTTAAATAGGTCCGTGCGAAAGCACGGGGAACTTCCCTCGGAGTACCGATACCTGCCTGGCCGAACGATTGGTGAACCTATAAGGTGTAATTAATTCCGGCTAATCATACCTTTTAGGGTTTGAAGGAAAATTTGATAAAAGCAGTGGGAGCTATCCTGATTAGATAATATAACGAATCTAATCTCGCAAAGAGCACACGCAAAGAGATTACCCTTCTCTCTCTCTCTCCTGGTAGCGACCAATGAAATGCCATAATCAAGATAATAATATGGATGTTTTAACCGAACCTACTTATTATACTGGGCTTCGTTCCACTCTATCTTATGATTATCATAAGTCTGAGCAAGGAATAGGGGAATATTCGGATTCCCACGCAACCCAAACGAAGAAAAAGCATGTTGATGCATAGTTTTCGGGTGTGTACCTTACCAAGAACTGTTTTTTAGTCATCTCTATGTCCTAGATATTGGATACCTGATCAAGATCCCATATATGTAATTTGTTGCATGGGCTTCAGAAAGGTGGAGAACTGGGATAGGGTGATATGTTTCTATGTAGTAGAGAATGGTGCAATTGTTGCAGCCAAAGCAGTTGGCAGATATCACCTGGTGTTACCAACTGGTAATACAATGATTCTGAGCGACCGTTATATCATACTAATAATATTGTGAATATTTTCCTAAATCAAGTGTTGATTGGGTAAGGTATGTTGAATAACAGTGTACACGTTCTGAATCAAACTACTGTTCTAAACGTACAAAACACACACAAGAGGAACAGTTCAGAAATGAACGAAATCTTCTTGAGGAATTATAGACTAGGTCATGTCGATGAGACAAGACTAGATAAAGTTCCATAAGGATGCATATTTGAATCCGTTCAAATTTACATCTTATGAAACTTGCCAGTCATGTCTCAAAGACCAAGGTGACCAAATCTACGTTTACTGGAAACGGAGAAAGAGCTACTGAACTCTTGGACAGATATATAGTGATTTATGCGGTCCTATGTCTGCACATGCCAGGGATGGTTCTGTTCGTTATATGTATGCCCTAGAGGCCATTACTGTACATTGGATGTATATTGTAGTGGATGCTGGGACATATATAGGGAAGACTTTCTTGCTCGACATGATAGTATGCTATCTGGTTGCTCTTTACCTTAACGTGTACACTGTTTGTCTCTCTGTTACATGTTGTTAAAGCCCTTAGGATATGTACTTGACTACCTAGACTATGATGTGGATCATACTAGTGGGGACATGGTAGTCCATAAGTGCATCCTTCAAAGTCCCTAGTCGTGGGTGTATCGAGACGGGGCATCGATATACCAGAGTAGACTAGCGTGTACCTTCTCGACCCATACAGATGGGCGATGGATGATCCCATATCCATTGGTGCTTGACATCGGAGATGATATACGGGTGCTCAGTAGAGACTGGGTACACTGGACGGACTCGCCGAGAACTCCCAAATGGTATTATACCTCACGTCAGATGGCAGTTCTCTGGTGACACTGGTACAGAGTAGTCTGTTGACCCGAGATCGTCATAGAGTCTTGTGTGGTTCCCACTGTTCTTTGATTTCCATCTTACCACGTCCAAGAGGGCGTGCAAAACGGTGGTTTTTGGGTACAGTCTCGAGTCACATGGAGGCAATGAGCGATAGGAGGGGATTCGTCTCTCCCGGTATAGGGGGTTGATGTTGCACTGTGTTCGATTGGCTATAACAGGAAATCCCTGGCCAGGGTTGCTGAGATTTACTGGTAAGTGTTACCAGTAGTTTCTCGAATTGTTATAGACCTCATATCAACACGACTTATCGAGCTATTGGGGTCTGACGTTTACCACCCCTAGGCAAGATATGCGACATATCAGACGATCAGACCGGACTGTACGGTAGTGTTACTGGTTGGATTCACTGGAGTGTGAGCGGGCTTGCTCGTCGATCTTCAGATCGCTCAATACCCGGGTGGCCGTTACGTTTAGCAGACCGCTTGCGGCTTGTGGATGTTTGATATGATCATCATCCGCTGCCGGCGTGTTGACGAGTCTTTAGAGTCCTACACAGAGGTTTCCTGGCTCAAGCGAAACGAAATAGGAGCGCATATGAGATATGTGCGGGACCGAGAATGATACCAGTATGTGATACTGTATTCGATTCTCGCGATTTGTGACATTGATCGGTTATATGCGATATAGCCGGGTTATCGGATCAAGTGTTCATTCGATAAGTTGTTACTGTTGATATTAGTCGGTTATATGCGATATGACCGGATCATTAAATCAAGTGTTGATTTAATGATTTAATGCATAATCATATATTTGATATATTACTTTGCATTAACTAGTATCGGTTCACTTTAAACGGATTTTCTCACTCGGGTGTACACATTTCATATGCGATATGATTTGTGCACTTGCTTGTATCATGTTTGATGGTGCATGCCCTTTTTGTTAAGTGTATAGAATTAAACCTTGGTTAATGGAATGGTTAGGGTTTACTATTTGATTATTCATTTTATTCATTTGTTTATTTCTTTTTGGAAAAGAGAAAATTGCATGATAAAATGGTGGCATTTTTGTTTCATTCATGAAGCTTCATGAATACTTTGACCATTGCAACCATTTTGTCATCTTGTAAAAACTTAACCATTCACTAACCATGATCAATTCTCTACATTAAACCATGGTTACTATTATGATAAGGATGGTTTTTCTTTTCTTAAAAAAAAAGAGAAATCTTATCATAATATTCTTCTTCTTCTTCATTTCTTCAAGTGAAGAAAGCTTGCCTCCATCAATGGCATGTGATGAATTTGAGTGAGAAATCCAAAACTAAAGTCTACCCACTTCCTATTTCCTCATCCTCTACCTCTTGCCAAGTAGTGGAGTGTGTTTCCTTCACAAGTTTTCAAGACTTGGTGAAGGTGGAGCTTGATCTAGCGATGCCTCGACGTAGATCATCTTCGGCATGGACATCGACGACCTAGCTCGCCTATTCTCTGATGAAGCCGACGCTAGAGCCCGGATTTGATTTGGACAGCGGATAGGACTTCGTTGCGGAGCTATGGAGATGGAGCACCGGATCTACAAAGGTTGTATTTCCGTATTCCCTTAGTTAAGTGTTAACTAGTTAGCTTTTTCGCCTAAACTTCTAGCCGACGATCCGTAGTCGGGTCTCTCGGCACCCTTAAAATTTTAATTTGGCATGATCGATGCCTTGTGAGACCTAATTAAGGTGCCTAGGAACCCTACAGTTGTATCAGAGCCTAGCTAGAGCCTTAGGCGAAGTCCAGACGGAATTTGGAGTCCGATCGAATCGAAAACACGAACCCAAAATAGCTCTCTGTTTTTTTTCTAAAAACAGGTTTTTTTGTGAATTAAAAATTTCCAAACAATTCAGCAGGGAATCTTAAGAGATACTGTGAAGCGCGTGGCTCTAAATCGACAAAGAGGCGCGGAACCGCGGCCCCACCATAGGTTTAGCGGCGGTTCCGCGGCCATGTTGCTGATTTAGTCCACGTGTCTTGCACAGTAATTCTTGTGTCAAAGTGCTGAGTCTTCTGGAAATTTTTATATTTATTATAGAGTTGAATTTTCTGGTATTGATTTGGGGATTCGGTGTTTCGATCGGAGTATCAAATTTTGTCTGTGTGGCTTTTCGGATAATTTTTTGAATATGTTAAAAAGTTCGACCGGATATAAATACCCAATTTTTCCTCTGTCGGGAAATTTCCAAGTGTTGGATTTTTCCGTAGTTTAACGACGTTCTAAGTAGTGCAAGTAACTCGATGGACCCTTTAGAAGAAAACAAACCTTAACTCGATTATGTGACCGTCTTGAACTGCCCTTTGAACCTTCGGGTTTGGGGCAGTACGGCGTGCCACATGTGAGGCGTTGGCTTGACCCTTCTTCGGCTGGACCGTTGGTACTGAGGCACGAACTGAATGTTGTTAGACTTATTTCATGTGTTGATCTGTTTCGGGAAAACTTGGGTATTCGATTGCTCGATCGGAAAGTTTAACATTTTCTATTTTATCTGGAATGTGATACAATAATTGGAATTCACAAGTAGTTATATGATAACTGAATGAATGTTATAAACATAGCACTTTAGTCTCACTTGATCGGTTGCCACGGAATTTTGATGTGTTCAAAAGTCCGTCGCAATCACGTAGCATACGCGGATACTCGCCGGGTAAACTTAATAGACTGCCTCACTCCATAGCCCCGACCAAGTGACTGTAGGAGAACCCCGTCGCCGAAAGCATCCATTCGGGTGCTCGCGGTAGTGGTGTTCCGCCTTGGTGCACTTCGTCGACGGTAACGGGGGTGCGGCCGTCTACTGAAGTTTGCGACGAGCATTCGATCAGTATGTCGGGAATCTTGTTGAATTGCCCGACTTGATATTGAAAAGTGTTTTCGATTTTGGGACTAAAATGCGGGGTTTATAATTGTTAGGCATGTGATGTCTAATGTATTCATTTGATTAGGCATGCGATGTCTATGCTGGTTGCGGATTCCAACTGTTATAGTTTTACACTTTCTTTTCTGTGACCGTAAGTGTAATATGTGATATCGCCGGTTTCGTTGCTATATGTCAACGACAATTGGGATGCGCATATTTACTTACGTTGATGACATGTGATGTTATGTGTTGCTGGATATGTTATATTGGATCGTCGTGTTTGAATAGCCGGGGGTTTTTATGTGAGATGAGTGTTTTTCATTTTCATTCATGTAAAAACTTGTATGTAATATTCTTTTATTGGGGCACTTCCAGGTTCCGGAAGTTGTCACCTTTTGTATATTATTTACTTTTCCGCACTAGGATAGACCCAAGGAGGAGGGCACAAGTAACCAGGTTCTGGAGTCCAGTGGGAGACCAACTCGAGGAGTCGAGTCCGGGTCTCCTAACTCTAGAATTGGTAGGGTTGCTTGCCGCTCTCGTAGGGGTCTAGGGGTGTGGGTTTGGCTATTCATCGCGACCGTGGAATCCTTTTTTTATACTGGCTCGTATTGAAAACACGGACGTCCTAGTATATCCAATATTTCATATATTTCTTCTGCTGCGATATCTGTGATGTGATTATGTGATGTTCTGTGATAGATACTTTATATAGTATATATGATATATTATATAGACGTTACTTATGTTTTACACCCGCGCTAGCCCTGCCCCGCTCTGCCGTTAGTTACCTAACCTAACGGTGCACGAGGGGACATCGAGGTGAATGCGGATGGCATAAGTGTACGTCGTATTTATCTGTGATGTTTAGGTACTTAAATGATGGGACTTCATTAATGAGATTAATGAAATAAAAAAAATCTAAGATGTTGTAGAATCGAATTTCAAAATAAAACAGGTAGCTACAGTTCTTGCTTTGCACAGAGATATATATGATATATCCTGCACCTTATTCGATGAGGAAAGGACCGAGATCCCTTCACCGGGAGTGACTCCTTTAGCAATAACTGGCAGATGCGACACACTCGGTTTGTCTTTTGATTGCTTTTAAGAGTTTTTGCTTTGCACAGTGATATATGTGATATATCCCGCACCTCATTCGACGAGGAAAGGACCGACGATCCCTTCACCGGGAGTGACTCCTTTAGCAAAACTAGAAAAGCATCAAAAACACTCCATTTCAAAATCATTTGATTCTACAACGATATCAAGTTCATTACGTAATAGGTTTTCAGAAAAACCTATCGTAGCCCTCCGTCATTTCAGATAAGTACTAGTTAGTATTCGTGCTGCGGTTGTTTGGCCTCCGTCAAGGCGTAGTGTACGGTAGCTAACTAGTGCTTATCTGCTAGCATATGATGCGATTGGATTAGGGTATTCGTACAGTGTTGTTTGGCCTCCGTCAAGGGTCGTACGGGTGGGTTTAATTCAATCAAGAAATGTACGGGTTGAACTTGACTAGCGGACTATGGGTTGTTTGGCCTCCGTCAAGGTCATAGGACGCTAGGGGCAAAATATTATCGGGAATTTCAAGTGTTGAAATTTGCAATGAGATTGCATAACTTCTATGAGATAGTTGGATCCCGATACCCGCTGCGAGTAAGAGTTACTCCTGGGAGAGTTTTATACATTACAATTAGCCGATCAAGTAGGTGTATAGAAAAGTGTTAACGAGGTTACGCCTCTGGGAAAATGAGGTTTACATTAATTAGGTTCGTGCGAAAGCACGGGGGACGTCCCTCAAAGTACCGACACTGGCCTGGCTGAAAGATTGGCGAACTTGTAGTGTGTAATTAATCCCGGCTAGTCTTTCCTTTTAGGGTTTGAAGGAAGATTTGATAAAAAGCAGTGGGAGCCATCCTGATTAGATAAAATAATAACCAATCTGATCTTGCAAGAGCGCACGCTGAGTGTTTTCTTCTCTCTCTCTCTCCAGGTAGCGACCATATCACGCCTTAATCAAGATAATAATACGGATTATTGACCGAACCCGCTTGTTATACTGAGCTGGGGAACGTTGGTCCCGCTCCAACTTATAATTGTTATAAGACAGAGCAGGAAATTGGGGAATACCAGATTTCCCGTGCCGCCCAAACGAAGAGAGTGCATGCTGATGCATCATCTTCGGGTGTGTTCATTATACAGAACTGTTTCTCAGTATCCTCCAAATCCTTTGTATATGATACCGGATCCGGATCCCAGATATGTAATCTGTTACATGGGGTACAAAAGGGTAGAAAAACTGAGAACGGGTGATAAGTTTCATGAGGCAGAAAACGGGGCAAGAGTTGCAGCCAAGTCTGTCGGTCACTGTCACCCTGTATTACCAATACATTGATTCTGAACGAATGTTATTAGATACCGAACCTGTAAGTCCATATTGCGACCCCCGGTGCTTACGGGGAGGCGGAAACGGTATAAAAAACGAATTTTTATCGCAAGAGGCAACATGGACTAAACTAGGTCGGGATCGTTGTCTAAACTAAACTAGCAAATACGCTAAAAAGAGTTAGCTACTCGGATGAAGGTTATACCTAAACTTGAACTCCTTCTTCTTGAACTCTTGTAGAGGTTGATGGTTCTCTTTTCGTCGCCTTCTTCCGTCGAAGATGGATCCACCTCGAAGGTTCGACCTTTGGGCTCTTCCTCGATCTTTGAGTGAACTAGGGTTTCCGGCTTGCTAAACCTTTAACCTAGAGTGAGTAGAGAGTGACTAGGGTTTGCTTTTCTTTTTAAAGAGAAGGATTCTCAACAAATGAGAAGGTTTCTCTTTGCTAGAGGAAGAAGAAGATGAAGTGAAGAGAGAGAAGAAGAATGAGATAATGAGCTATGTTTTTTCTTTCTAGCAACCATAATGCCAAAAAGAATTATCTAAATAATAATAAATCAAAATGAGAATAGTTGATGGTAGTATTTGGAATGACCACTACCATGCTTCATTTAATGAAATGTAAGCATGAATCAAGGAAGACTTTTTAAAGCATGATGGTGGTCAATGGTCAACAAGTCAACCATGGTCAACAAGTCAACAAAGAAACAACCATAACATAATTCTCATTTAATTACTATTATTAATAGATAATTCATAAATCCATTAGGGTTTGGAAAATGATAACTGTCAACTGTGCATACGCACCCGTTCCGAAACCCTAATGAAATACCTCATCCTCCGCCTCAAGCAACTGTGCATACACACCTGCATTCTCATTCCGAGGAACAAGAATACCAAGAAATAAAAGCAACCCCAAATATATATACCAGTATCTGGCTCAAACCAGAGCCTGCCAGTATAATCCGTCCGGACTCCAAACGTGCACAAGTGCGCGGATGAGAACGAACCCTGTCGCAAAACCATGCGACCTCTACTCTGTTTTGCCCAGAGGCGAATACCCTCTGTGTGGGACTCTAAAGACTCGACACTACGCTGGCAGTGGGTTTAACCACAGACCGCAAGCGGCACTAGCTGTGCGTAACAGTCCCCAGGTAGATGTCGACAAGAAGGCTGACGAGGTGAAACCCCATCTGTACTCCTACTGAGTCTGAATGTGACAGTCTCCGTACAGTCCGGTCTGTTCGTCTGATACATCGCATGGCGGGCCTAGGGGATGGTAAACGTCAGTCCCCCAATAGCGGTACAAGTCGTGCCGGAGCGAAGCCCAAAACACCCTGAGATAACACTGGAAACCTACCAGTATATCTCGTTTGCCTTGGCCAGGGACTACTCGTGTAATGGCTCTCCTAGACACAGCGCGATGTCAACCCCCAATACCGGGAGAGACGAATCCTGTCTAACCGTCACTGCCTCCAAGTGCTTCGGGACTGCACCCAACCACCACCTGTTTGCACGACTCCTTTGAGCCGTGGTAGGGTAGTGATCAAAATGCAGTGGGAACACACTTGAGGCGAATTGCCAGTGTCAAGTCAGCGGACTAAGCTGTACTCATGTCACCTGGGAACTGATAACTGATGATAGGTATAATACCAACCTGTCAGTTCCCGACGAGTCCTGTCCAGTGTACTCGTAACCCAACGAGCACCCGTATACTATCTCCAGTACGACGTACTGATGGCTGTGGGACAGACCATCTCCCACACTGGGATGAGAAGAGCATACGCTAGTCTACTCCGGAGTATCGATGCCCTGTCTCGATAGTCCTGCGACTAGGGACCTGTATAAGGATGTGCTTATAGATTACCCAGCCCCCACTAGTGTGACTGCCATCACAACGCTGGTAATCAAGCAAAGATCCTAAGGGCTCCACTAATGCGTATAAGTGATATACTGAAATAAACACAAGTACACATTGAAGTGGAAACAAACCAAGTAGCATACTACTATATTGAGCAAGATTGTTTATACAAGGTGAATATCCCAAGCTTCCATTAAGTAATATACAAACTAGTATGATACAGTAATGGCCTCTAGGGCATATACACTAACAATCTCCCACTTGCACTAAGGCCATGTACTGGCGTATCGAAGACCTATCATCTCGATCAGCCGCTCGAACTGAGTCTGGGGTTGGGCCTTGGTGAATGGATCTGCAGTGTTCTCTTCTGAAGCAACCCTCCGAACCTCGATCTCCTTGCGATCCACGATCTCCCTGATCAGGTGATACCGCCTCAAGATGTGCCTGGATCTCTGATGGGACCTGGGTTCCTTCGCTAAAGCTATAGCCCCGTTGTTGTCGCAATACAGAGGTATTGGGTCAACAATGGACGGAACCACCTGAAGTTCTTTCAAGAACTTCCTCATCCAGACAGCTTCTTTTGCGGCATCAGATGCAGCGATGTATTCCGCTTCCATCGTCGAGTCTGCAACGGTTTCCTGTTTGGAACTCTTCCAACACACCGCCCCTCCATTGAGGGTGAAGACAAAACCCGACATGGACTTGGAATCATCTTTGTCACTCTGGAAGCTGGAGTCAGCAAAGGCCTCGATCTGGAGGTCTTTTCCGCCATACACCAAGAACATCTCCTTAGTCCTTCTCAGGTACTTGAGAATGTTCTTTACTGCTATCCAGTGTTTCTCCCCAAGGTTAGACTGATACCGGCTTACCACACTCAGTGCATAAGCTACATCCGGTCTGGTACACAACATCGCATACATTATAGAGCCTACCGCAGAAGCGTAGGGTATAATAGACATGCGATCCCTCTCCAAATCAGTCTTGGGAGACATCTCTTTAGAGAGGGTGATCCCGTGACAAGCCGGTAGGTTACCGCGCTTGGAATCTTCCATACTGAATCTTTTCAGTACGGTGTCGATGTACCTGGACTGTGAAAGTCCTAATATCCTCTTGGATCGATCACGATGGATCCGGATCCCCAGGATGTAAGAGGCATCACCCAGGTCTTTCATGGAGAACCTGTGTGACAAGAAACCCTTGACAGATTGTAGCATAGGAATGTCATTTCCTATTAAGAGAATGTCATCCACGTATAAAACAAGGAATACTACAGTTCTCGCTACAAATCTATTATAGATGCATGGTTCATCTGGATTTTTGATAAAGTCAAATTCCTTGACCGTCTCATCAAAACAGATGTTCCAACTCCGCGATGCCTGCTTTAGTCCATAGATGGACTTAAGCAACTTGCACACCTTTCCGCTGCTCCCACTCTGAATGAAACCCTCTGGCTGATCCATATAGACACACTCCTCTAAATTTCCATTTAGAAAAGCGGTTTTTACGTCCATCTGCCAAATCTCATAATCGTGGAAGGCAGCAATGGCAAGAAGGATCCGAATGGATTTCAGCATAGCCACTGGAGAAAAGGTTTCGTCATAGTCCAAGCCAGGTCTTTGACGGAAACCCTTTGCTACAAGTCTAGCTTTATAGGTCTCAACCTGTCCATCTACACCAATCTTCCTTTTGAAGATCCACTTGCATCCTACGGGTTTTACCCCGTCTGGAGCAATGTCCAACGTCCATACTTTGTTGGTGTACATGGCTCCATTTCGGTCCGCATTGCATCTAGCCATTTTACCGAGTCAATGCTCTGAACGGCCTGCTGGAAGCAAGTAGGCTCATCATAGTCTATGATGCAATCCTCTCTATCCCCGTCTATGAGAAAACCGTAGTATCTCTCGGGCGGATGAGACTGCCTATTACTCCTACGGAGCGGCATAGGAATGTCCTGTTCTTTTGAACCCTCTGGTTCCACTAAGCTTTCAGTAATAGTCTGAGGTTCTGGAATTTCATCCAGTTCTACTGCGCTCCCACTTATCTGATTTTCCAAAAACTCAGTTTCCAAGAAGTGGGCATGACGAGAAACAAGGACTTTTTGCTCCTCTGCGTAATAGAATAGATACCCCTTGGAGTTCTTTGGGTATCCCACAAACTTGCACTGTACTGAGCGTGCCTCGAGCTTGTCCGCATGCTGCTTTTTTACAAAAGCCGGACATCCCCATGTCTTAAAGGCTTTAAGACAGGGTTTCTTCCAACTCCACATTTGATATGGTGTGGTAGGCACAGTCTTAGTAGGAACTTGGTTCAAGAGATGTGCAGCTGTTTCTAGTGCATATCCCCAGAAAGATCGCGGTAACTCAGCCTTACTCATCATGGAACGAACCATATCCAATAGGGTTCGATTCCTCCTTTCCGATACACCGTTATGTTGCGGAGTGTATGGAGGAGTACGCTGAGAGAGAATCCCATTCTCTTTTAAGTAATTCAGGAACTCGGCACTTAAGTATTCTCCACCTCCATCCGATCTTAGAATCTTGATACTTTTGCCGGTTTGTTTTTCAACTTCATTCTTGTAATCCCGAAATTTCTCAAAGGCCTCGGATTTGTGCTTCATTAGGAAGACATGTCCATACCTAAAGAAATCGTCTGTGAAAGTAATGAAGTATGAAAAACCGCTTCGCGCATGTGTAGACATTGGACCACACACGTCACTGTGTATGAGTCCCAAGAGCTCGCTCGCTCTTTCTCCGTGTCCAGTGAACGGAGTCTTTGTCATCTTTCCCATGAGACAAGAATCACAAGTGGCATAAGACTGATAGTCGAACGGATCCAAGTATCCTTCTTTATGTAACTTAGTCAACCGTGTCTCATTGATGTGACCCAGTCTACAATGCCATAAGAAAGCCTGATTGATATCTGGAGACTTTCTTTTGTGTGTATTCTGGACATTGAAAATCTGTGGTTGGTTTAATACGTATATACCATTGCTCAGTGTACCTGACCCAATCAGAACATGATTAAGGTGAATGTTTACAACATTACTTACAAACGCAAATTCATAACCTTCTTTAGAAACCAAAGATACAGAAATGATATTACAAGTTGCGTTGGGTACAAAAAAGCAATTACGCAAAACCAAAACATGCCCATCTGTCATTCCCAGGTGATAGTCCCCCACGGCTTTAGCATCCATGCTAGCTCCGTTCCCAACTCTGAGGGTCATGTCACCTGCCTTCAAAAACCTACGGTTTCTCAACGCCTGCAAAGAATTACAGATATGAGATCCTGATCCGGTATCCAATACCCAGGAAGTAGAGTTTATAGAAAGACAGTTTTCAATAACATACACACCTGAAGCTGAAGCCGCAACCTGCTTCAGTTCCTGTGTCCTGGCTTTCCAAGCCCTGCAATCTTTCTTCCAGTGTCCACTCTTGTGACAATAGAAGCATTCCTCTTTACCAACAAGCTTCCCCGCTATCTTTGTTGCCTTTTCCTTTCCCTTCGCACCCACTTTACTAACACCGCCTCTTGGTTTGGCGGGGGCTTTCTTCCTCTTTCCCTTGGCTTTCGCCTTGGACCTAGAGGAAGAAGATCCTCCTACAAACAAAGCGGGTGTTTCCCTACCCTTCTGTAGGGTGCCCTCTGCGCTCCTCAGCAGGTTGAGGAGTTCTGAAAGTTCAACTTCCTTTTCTTGTAAGTTGAAATTCAGTATGAACTGGGCGTAAGTGGATGGAAGGGACTGGAGAATTATATCCGTATAGAGTTCACTGTCCAACGTGGTCCCAAGTTCCGCCAGCTCTTCAGTGTAGCCAATCATCTTAAGCACGTGGTCCGCTACCGATGATCCGACGGCCAACTTTGTCGAAAATAACTTCTTCGACACTTCGTATCTTGCGATACGAGACTGCTCTCCATACAGTTCTTTTGTATGAAGAAATATGGATTCCAAATCCATATTCTCGTGCCTCCTCTGATGGTCGTTGTCCATCGAGGCAAGTACGAGGCATCTGGCCTTCGCGCTGTCAATCTCCCAAGTCTTACGGATTTCCTTATCCGCGACGCTGGAGGTGGGACCTGGGACGGGGGGAGCTTTGGTGGTAAGAAGATACCCCAGCTTGTCGTAAGAGATTGCCAATTTGACATTCCTGAGCCAATCTTTGTAGTTTGGCCCTGTCAATATGTTTTTATCTAGAAGTAACTTAAGTCCAGTCATTTTGATTTGGTCGCTGCAGGGGGGAGAGAAGAAACACTTTAGCACGATGCTCTTGCAAGTTTAGAATGGTTTTTAATTTGTCTAAACAGGATTGCTCCCACTGTCTCTCGAATCCCTCCTCAAACCACAAAGGAAGAATTAGCCGGGATCAATCCCACCGCACAATACTTGCTTAACCGTTCAGCCAGGCCAGTGTCGGTACTTCGAGGGAGGTTTTCCAACGCTTTTGCGAAGTTCCTTAATTAAATAACCTCTTTTCCCTGGGGGCGTAGCCCCGCTAACACCTTTCTAGGCACCTACTAGGTTTATAGCATTGATCGTTTAGTGAGAAATTTCCCGAGAAGTAGCATATACTCATAGTAGGATCGGGATCCAAATATCATCGCGTGACGAAAATGAAGGAATCCTACCATAATCATCACACTCCAAATGGTATGCAAATCTAGCAAGTTTCAGTACTTATGAAACTCCCGATGTGGATTTTTGCCCCATGCTCTTATGACCTTGACTAAGGCCAACAAATCATAAGTCACATGTCAAGTTCTTCCCGTCGTTATCCAGGTTAATTTGAACCCACCCGTATATACCCTTGACTATGGCCAACAAGGCAATACGACTGTCCCAAACTAACGCATTCTATCTATGCAACATATGAATACCCACCAGCTACCAAACACTGTGCCTTGACTAAGGCCAACAAACACAGCTTGAATACTGTTGAATATTCATATGAAACGACGGAGGGCTACGGATGGTTTTGGCGAAACCGTGAACGTAGTGAACTTGATATAATCGATGGAATGAGATAGCTTTTAGAAGGAGTGGCTCAAGCTCCGCATTTAAAAGTTAGTTTTGAAAAGAACCGAGTGGTTTTTCGAAAGTGTTCCATCGACTTAAACTTGGTTTATTATCTTGCATTAGTTCTTTTAATGCGTGATATTCTTGCATTAGTACTTTTAATGCGTCCCATCATTTAATCCTACCATTGCAGAAAACAACCAAAATATGACGTACGCTTATGCCATATGCATTCGCCACGGGGCCCCGTCATTACCCGTTAGGTTACTTAACTAACGACAGAGCGGGGGCTGGGCCAGCGCGGCTGTAAAACATAAGCAACGCCTAAATAGAAAGCAATGATAGACATTACAGATCACAGATGAATACATTGGATATACTAGCAATCCGCAATCCTTTCGAGCCTGGAACGAAAAGCGGATAACACGGTCGCGGTGAATAGCCAAATACCCCACCCAAGACCCCTACGGGTGCGTCAAACTACCCGCCAAGTCCTCGGTAGTTTGTGCACCCCTCCATGGGTCTATCCTAGTAGCAAAAACAGTAAAAAGAATTATACAATGACGGCTACAACCCCGACCCGGTTGTGCGGCCAAACAAATAATAATTATTACATCAATTTACATTTACAATGAATGAAAGAAAAACAAAAGCTCATCTCACATCCACCCTGGCTATTCACCCGCGACAGTCCAACACATTCATATACACAATCCAATATCAAACACAGATCATGTATAACCCCGACTAATCGACTTATAGCGATTAGCCGACGTTCAATACATGCAAGCATCACAGATATAACCATCATTGTCAAAGTGTAGTGAAGTTCGGAAAAAATACGGAATTATAGGACCCCAAAAGGAAATTTCTTTTCTGCAAAATCTGGGCATATATAATATATTTCAAAAATCCCAAAACCAACACAGACACACACTGCACGAAAAACGATGCAGAGAAAACGACAAAACGCGGCGGTTCCGCGGCGGATGGCTAGCTCACGCGGCGGAAGGGCGGCGGTTTGGACGAATTACTGTATCGTTTTTCTTGGGTGTTCACACAAAACCCTGAGCCGAATTTACAAGTGTAAAGTTTTTCATTTTGAGCCAAAAAAATTTCAACAGAAACTCAGGTTTTGTAATTTATCCGGTTTTGTGATTTTTCGTTTCCGAACTTCGTTACACTTCACTACCAAGCTAGTTTAAGTTTAGTTAGGCTCTGATACCACTGTAAGTCCATATTGCGACCCCCGGTGCTTACGGGGAGGCGGAAACGGTATAAAAAACGAATTTTTATCGCAAGAGGCAACATGGACTAAACTAGGTCGGGATCGTTGTCTAAACTAAACTAGCAAATACGCTAAAGAGAGTTAGCTACTCGGATGAAGGTTATACCTAAACTTGAACTCCTTCTTCTTGAACTCTTGTAGAGGTTGATGGTTCTGTTTTCGTCGCCTTCTTCCGTCGAAGATGGATCCACCTCGAAGGTTCGACCTTTGGGCTCTTCCTCGATCTTTGAGTGAACTAGGGTTTCCGGCTTGCTAAACCTTTAACCTAGAGTGAGTAGAGAGTGATTAGGGTTTGCTTTTCTTTTTAAAGAGAAGGATTCTCAACACATGAGAAGGTTTCTCTTTGCTAGAGGAAGAAGAAGATGAAGTGAAGAGAGAGAAGAAGAATGAGATAATGAGCTATGTTTTTTCTTTCTAGCAACCATAATGCCAAAAAGAATTATCTAAATAATAATAAATCAAAATGAGAATAGTTGATGGTAGTATTTGGAATGACCACTACCATGCTTCATTTAATGAAATGTAAGCATGAATCAAGGAAGACTTTTTAAAGCATGATGGTGGTCAATGGTCAACAAGTCAACCATGGTCAACAAGTCAACAAAGAAACAACCATAACATAATTCTCATTTAATTACTATTATTAATAGATAATTCATAAATCCATTAGGGTTTGGAAAATGATAACTGTCAACTGTGCATACGCACCCGTTCCGAAACCCTAATGAAATACCTCATCCTCCGCCTCAAGCAACTGTGCATACACACCTGCATTCTCGTTCCGAGGAACAAGAATACCAAGATATAAAAGCAACCCCAAATATATATACCAGTATCTGGCTCAAACCAGAGCCTGCCAGTATAATCCGTCCGGACTCCAAACGTGCACAAGTGCGCGGATGAGAACGAACCCTGTCGCAAAACCATGCGACCTCTACTCTGTTTTGCCCAGAGGCGAATACCCTCTGTGTGGGACTCTAAAGACTCGACACTACGCTGGCAGTGGGTTTAACCACAGACCGCAAGCGGCACTAGCTGTGCGTAACGGTCCCCAGGTAGATGTCGACAAGAAGGCTGACGAGGTGAAACCCCATCTGTACTCCTACTGAGTCTGAATGTGACAGTCTCCGTACAGTCCGGTCTGTTTGTCTGATACATCGCATGGCGGGCCTAGGGGTGGTAAACATCAGTCCCCCAATAGCGGTACAAGTCGTGCCGGAGCGAAGCCCAAAACACCCTGAGATAACACTGGAAACCTACCAGTATATCTCGTTTGCCCTGGCCAGGGACTACTCGTGTAATGGCTCTCCTAGACACAGCGCGATGTCAACCCCCAATACCGGGAGAGACGAATCCTGTCTAACCGTCACTGCCTCCAAGTGCTTCGGGACTGCACCCAACCACCACCTGTTTGCACGACTCCTTTGAGCCGTGGTAGGGTAGTGATCAAAATGCAGTGGGAACACACTTGAGGCGAAGTGCCAGTGTCAAGTCAGCGGACTAAGCTGTACTCATGTCACCTGGGAACTGATAACTGACGATAGGTATAATACCAACCTGTCAGTTCCCGACGAGTCATGTCCAGTGTACTCGTAACCCAACGAGCACCCGTATACTATCTCCAGTACGACGTACTGATGGCTGTGGGACAGACCATCTCCCACACTGGGATGAGAAGCGCATACGCTAGTCTACTCCGGAGTATCGATGCCCTGTCTCGATAGTCCTGCGACTAGGGACCTGTATAAGGATGTGCTTATAGATTACCCAGCCCCCACTAGTGTGACTGCCATCACAACGCTGGTAATCAAGCAAAGATCCTAAGGGCTCCACTAATGCGTATAAGTGATATACTGAAATAAACACAAGTACACATTGAAGTGGAAACAAACCAAGTAGCATACTACTATATTGAGCAAGATTGTTTATACAAGGTGAATATCCCAAGCTTCCATTAAGTAATATACAAACTAGTATGATACAGTAATGGCCTCTAGGGCATATACACTAACAGAACCTGATATACCAAATCATATCACTCTCTTTGTTAGTAAAGAAATGATATAATTTTGTATTATTGGATAATGTTTTGAACATTTCCTATATCAAAAGTTGATCGGTTCAGGCACGTTATCTAAAAGCATTGATGTTCTAAATCAAATTACAGTTCTTAGTATACAGAACACACACAAGAGGAAGATTTCAGAAATGAACGAATTCTTCTTGAGGTATTGTACACTAAGTCATATCAATGCGACCCGACAAGCTAAGTTCCATATAGATGCATATTTAAATCTGTTTGAATTTACATCTTATGAAACTTGCTAGTCATGTCACAAAGATAAGATGACCATAGCTCCGTTTACTGAAAACAGAGAAAGAGTTAGTAAACTCTTGGGATGATACATGTTGATGTATGTAGGTCCCCTGTCTACACATGCCAAGACTGGTTCTTTATACTTCATTACATTCTCTGATAATCTTTCGAGATTCAGACCTATGTTCCTGTTGAAACACAAGTTCGAACCTTTTGAGATATTCACAGAATATAAGTTAGAAGTAGAGAACCAAAATACGAGTATAAGTATTATGTCCTATGATGAGATCAAGGAGGAGAATACTTGTGCATGGAATTCCTGGACTATTCTAAAGGAGAATGAGATTCACTCTCAGCATTACTCCTCTGCATACACCATAGCACGATGGTATATCGGGGCGGAGCAGATACACCCTATTTGATATGGTGTGCTCTATGATGAGTACTACTGAGTTACCTATTTCCTTTTAGGAGTTATGCACTTGAGAAGCTGCATACCTATTGAATAGGGTTCCAATCAAATCAGTTGCCTATCGCTTCATATGTGATATGGAATGGGAAGAACCCATGTCTTAAGTTAGTTAAGATTTGGAGTTGTCCGGCCTATGTCTGAAAGCAATATCCGGACAAGCTCGAGGAAAGGTCTGTAATGTAGAACTGGAAAGGTTCCAGCTATACAAACTGCAGCTGATGATTTGAAAGAACCAAAGGATTCGATAGTTACCAACGAACCTCAGCCTCTCCGCCGATCTAGTAGGGTTCCTCACCCACTTGAGAGATACTTCTGTTTCTCTATGACAGTGGGAGCGAGGATTGCATCATGAAATGATGACCCAACTAGTTTCGAGCTGGCCATCAGGAGTAAGACTCTGTAAGAATGGCTGGATTCTTAGTGATCTGAGATGGAATCCATATACACCAACAAAGTGTGGACTTTGGTTGCTATATCTGAAGGGTTAAATCCCCATCAGGAGCAAGTATATCTTGAGAAGGTTACTTGGTGTACATGGAAGAGTTGAGACTTTCAAAGCTAGACTTATTAAAGGTCTACATCATTGACCAGGTATGGATGATGATGAATCCTTTTCTAAGTACCTATGCTTAAGTCCATCCAGATCCTACTTGCCACGGCTACATACCATGACTACGATATCTGGTGGTTGGATGTCATGACAGCTTTTCTAAATGATGTTTAGAAGAGAGTGTCTATAAGTACACAGCCAGAGGGCTTCGTAGACAGTGGGAGCAGCGGAAACGTGTGCAAGATGTTTTATAGGATAAAGCAGGCATCGCGGAGTTGGAACATCTGTTTTGATGTGATAGTCAAAGAGTTTGACATCATCAAAATGGTAGATGAACCTTGTATAAACAAAAAAGGTAGTAGGGAGTATGGTGACGATCCTCGTAGAGTACGTGGATGACATACTCTTGATAGGAAAGGAGTTTCCTATGCTACGCTCGATCAATCTCCGCTTATCACCTTGATTCTCCATATAGGATCAAAGTGATACCTCCTAAATCCTGGGTTTTGGATCTATGAGATAGATCTAACTGGATGTTAGAATACTCACTAGCTGTAGTGAGATGGTATCAATCGATCCTGGGAAGAATCACTGGAAGTGTTCCAGGGTGATAAAGACGACTGAATGTCAGTCACAGGCATTGTCTTTACCCTCAGTAAAGGGACGGTATGTTGGAAGAGTTTCAAGCTAGATACTGTGACATACTAGACGATAGAGGAAGGATACATCGCTACCTAAGATGCTACCAAAGAGGCATGTCTGGATGTATATTTGTTCATGAGATGAACTTTGTTCCTCCCATTGTGAGACAATGGAGTTGTGGCTTATGCCAAGGAACGTCCGTCCCATCAGTGATCCAGACATATTCTAAGGCAGTATTACCTGATCATGGAGATGGTTGATCTCCAAGGAGATCGAGGTTTGGAGAGTAGATTCAGAGGACAACACAGCGGATCCACTCACAAAGGCCTGTTCCCAGAGAGAGACTTTTATGGGATGGTTGAGTATGAGATACTACAACCACTGCTACAGATGGCCCTAGTGCAAGTGGGAGATTGTTAGTTATATGTATGCCCTAGAGGCCATTACTGTACATTGGATGTATATTGTAGTGGATGCTGGGACATATATAGGGAAGACTTTCTTGCTCGACATGATAGTATGCTATCTGGTTGCTCTTTACCTTAACGTGTACACTGTTTGTCTCTCTGTTACATGTTGGTAAAGCCCTTAGGATGTGTACTTGACTAGCTGGACTATGATGTGGATCATACTAGTGGGGACATGGTAGTCCATAAGTGCATCCTTCAAAGTCCCTAGTCGTGGGTGTATCGAGACGGGGCATCGATATACCAGAGTAGACTAGCGTGTACCTTCTCGACCCATACAGATAGGAGATGGATGATCCCATATCCATTGGTGTTTGACATCAGAGATGATATACGGGTGCTCAGTAGAGACTGGGTACACTGGACGGACTCGCCGAGAACTCCCAGATGGTATTATACCTCACGTCAGATGGCAGTTCTCTAGTGACACTGGTACAGAGTAGTCTGTTGACCCGAGATCGTCATAGAGTCTTGTGTGGTTCCCACTGTGCTTTGATTTCCATCTTACCACGTACAAGAGGGCATGCAAAATGGTGGTTTTTGGGTACAGTCTCGAGTCACATGGAGGCAATGAGCGATAGGAGGGGATTCGTCTCTCCCAGTATAAGGGGTTGATGTTGCACTGTGTTCGATTGGCTATAACAGGAAATCCCTGGCCAGGGTTGCTGAGATTTACTGGTAAGTGTTACCAGTAGTTTCTCGAATTGTTATAGACCTCATATCAACACGACTTATCGAGCTATTGGGGTCTGACGTTTACCACCCCTAGGCAAGATATGCGACATATCAGACGATCAGACCGGACTGTACGGTAGTGTTACTGGTTAGATTCACTGGAGTGTGAGCGAGCTTGCTCGTCGATCTTCAGATCGCTCAATACCCGGGTGGCCGTTACGTTTAGCAGACCGCTTGCGGCTTGTGGATGTTTGATATGATCATCATCCGCTGCCGGCGTGTTGACGAGTCTTTAGAGTCCTACACAGAGGTTTCCTGGCTCAAGCGAAACGAAATAGGAGCGCATATGAGATATGTGCGGGACCGAGAATGATACCAGTATGTGATACTGTATTCGATTCTCGCGATTTGTGACATTGATCGGTTATATGCGATATAACCGGGTTATCGGATCAAGTGTTGATTCGATAAGTTGTTACTGTTGATATTAGTCGGTTATATGCGATATGACCGGATCATTAAATCAAGTGTTGATTTAATGATTTAATGCATAATCATATATTTGATATATTACTTTGCATTAACTAGTATCGGTTCACTTTAAATGGATTTTCTCACTCGGGTGTGCACATTTCATATGCGATATGATTTGTGCACTTGCTTGTATCATGTTTGATGGTGCATGCCCTTTTTGTTAAGTGTATAGAATTAAACCTTGGTTAATGGAATGGTTAGGGTTTACTATTTGATTATTCATTTTATTCATTTGTTTATTTCTTTTTGGAAAAGAAAAAATTGCATGATAAAATGGTGGCATTTTTGTTTCATTCATGAAGCTTCATGAATACTTTGACCATTGCAACCATTTTGTCATCTTGTAAAAACCTAACCATTCACTAACCATGATCAATTCTCTACATTAAACCATGGTTACTATTATTATAAGGATGGTTTTTCTTTTCTTAAAAAAAAGAGAAATCTTATCATAATATTCTTCTTCTTCTTCATTTCTTCAAGTGAAGAAAGCTTGCCTCCATCAATGGCATGTGATGAATTTGAGTGAGAAATCCAAAACTAAAGTCTACCCACTTCCTATTTTCTCATCCTCTACCTCTTGCCAAGTAGTAGAGTGTGTTTCCTTCACAAGTTTTCAAGAATTGGTGAAGGTGGAGCTTGATCTAGCGATGCCTCGACGTAGATCATCTTCGGCATGGACATCGACGACCTAGCTCGCCTATTCTATGATGAAGCCGACGCTAGAGCCCGGATTTGATATGAACAGCGGAGAGGACTTCGTTGCGGAGCTATGGGGATGGAGCACCGGATCTACAAAGGTTGTATTTCCGTATTCCCTTAGTTAAGTGTTAACTAGTTAGCTTTTTCGCCTAAACTTCTAGCCGACGATCCGTAGTCGGGTCTCTCGGCACCCTTAAAATTTTAATTTAGCATGATCGATGCCTTGTGAGACCTAATTAGGGTGCCTAGGAACCCTACAGGTTCCGCGTACTTTATTACATTCACCGATGTTCTCTAAAGATTCTGACATGTGTTCTTATTGAAACACAAAACTGAATGTTTTGAGAATTTCAAGGAATATAAGTAGGAAGTTGAGAACCAGATGGGTATAAGTATTCAAATTCTTCGATATGATCGGGGAGAAGAATACTAGAGCACGGAATTCCGAAACTATTTAAAAGAGAATGAGATTCTCTCCCAGCTTCCTCCTCCATATACACCACATCACAATGGTATATCGGGGTCAAGAAATCACACCCTATGAGATATGGTGCGCTTTATGATGAGTACTGCTGAGTTACCTATTTCCTTTTGGGTATATGCACTTAAGATAGTTGCATGCCTATTGAATAGAGTTCTGACCAAATCTGTTGCCTGCCACTCCATATGAGATATGGAATTGGAAGAGACCATCGCTTAAACAAGTTAAGATATGGGTTGTCCGGCCTATGTTGAAAAGCAAAATCCGGACAAGATCAAGGTAAGGCCAGTTCTGTGCAAGTTTGTAGGATACCAAACCATTCGCGAGGGTATATCTTCTACCACACCGAAGAACAAAAGATGTTTTGTTTCTCGACATGCCACCTTTTTAGAAAATGAATTTCATGTCAAAGAAATTAGTGGAAATGAGGTAGAACTGGAAGTAGTTCAAGCAAACAAAAACTATAACTGACGATTTGTTGGAACCGAAGGATTCAGTAGTCCTTGACGAACGGAAGCCACTCCATAGATCTAGTGGTGTTCCTCATCCACCTGAGAGATACTACGGTTTTCTCATAGAAGGTGGGAGCGATGATTGCATCATGGAGATGAAGACCCAACTAGTTTCGTGCAGGCCATCACGAGTAGGGACTCTATGAAATGGCTGGATGCTATGCGATCTAAGATGGAATTCATGTACACCAACAAAGTGTTGACTTTGGATGTTGCTCCTGAAGGGGTAAAACCCATCGGGAGCAAGAGGATCTTTGAGAAAGATAATTTGTTGTAAATGGAAAATTTGAGACTTTCAAAGCTATGCTTATGTCCATCAGGATCCTACTTGCCATTGCTGGATACCATGACTAAGAAATCTGGCAGACTGCACGTCAAAACCGCTTTTCTAAATGGTAATTTAGATGGGAGCGTATATGACACTGCAAGAGGTCTTCGTAGATAGTTAGAGCAGCGGAAGCATGTGCAAGCTGCTTAATCCATCTACGGGTTAAAGCAGGCAAAGCGGAGATGGAATATCTGTTTTGATGAAGCTGTCAAAGAGTTTAACATCATCAAAATAGTAGATGAACCGTGTATAAATAAGAAGGTTGTAGAGAGTATGGCTGTCTTCCTCGTATTGTACGTGGATGACATACACCTTATAGTAAACGATATTCCTATACTACACTCGGTCAAACACCTCTTGTCACACAGGTTCTCCACGAAAGTTTTAACTGATGTCTCCTACATCCTTCGGATATTAATCTATAAAGATAGATCTAAATTGATTTGGGATTGTCCCAATCCAGGTACATAGACACCATGCAAAAGGGGTTTAGTATGGATGATTTTAAGCGTGGTAATGTACCCGCTTTTCTGGAATCACTCTCTCCGTAGAGATGTCCCTTGAGATTGATTTGGAGATGACTCGCATGCAAGGAATGCCCTATGCTTTGGCAGACGGGTCAATCAAGTATGCGATGTTATGTACCAGACCGGATGTAGCTTACTCACTAGGTGTAGTGAATAAGTATCGAAAAGATCTTTGGGAAAAGCACTGGACAGCTGAAGAACATTCTTAAGTGCTTGAGAAGGACTAAAGAGATTTTCTTGGTATATGGTAACGGTGAACTCCAGATGTAGTCTTTTACCGATTCGAGCTTCCGAAGTGATAAGGATGACTAAAAGTCAATCTCGGGTTTTGTCTTCACCCTCCGTGGAGGGACAGTATGTTGGAAGTGTTAGTGTATATGCACTAGGGGCCATTATTGTATCATACTAGTTTGTATATTACTTAATGGAAGCTTGGGATATTCACAGTTATAATAACTGTCTTTCTCAAAATAGTAGTATGCTACTTGGTTTATGTCTATCTTAATATGTGTATATGTTAGCATATCGCGAATACATATTGATAGAGACCTTAGGATCTTGCTTGACTATCAGCGTTGTGCTGGCAATAACACTAGTGGGGGCTGGGTAGTCTACAAGCACATCCTTTTTCAGGTCTTTAGTCGTAGGATTATCGAGACAGGGCATCGATACTCCGGAGTAGACTAGTCTGTACGCTTTTCATCCCAGTCGGGGAGATAGTCTGTCCCACAGCCATCAATACGTTGTACTGGAGATAGTATATAGGTGCTCGTTGGGTTAGGGGTACACCAGACAGGACTCGCAGGGAACTGTTGGTTGGTATTATACCCGTCGTCAGTTAACAGTTCCCAAGTGACATGCGACAGCATAGTCCGCAGACTTGACACTGCTGTTTCGTCTAGAGTGTGTTCCCACTATTCTTAGATTGCTACCCTACCACGGCTCAAAGGTGTCGTGCAAACAGGTAGCAGTTGGGTGCAGTACCGAAGCACTTGGAGGCAGTGGCGGTTAGATATGATTCGTCTCCCCCAGTATTGGGAGTTGATATCGCTCTGTGTTTGGAGAGCTATTATGCAATGTCCCTGGTCAGGGCAAACGAGATTTACTGGTAGGATTTCCAGTAGCTTCTCAAGGCGTAATAGGCTTCACTCCGACACGACTTATACCGCTTTTAGGGGACTGACGCTTGCCGCCCTAGGCCCGATATGTGATAGTCCTAGACGAACAGACCGGACTATACGGAGATTGTCACATCAGGCTCAGTAGGAGTTCGGATGGGTTTTCTCATCGGCTTTCTTATCGATATCTATCTGGGGACCGTTACATACAGCTAGTACCGCTTGAGGCCTGTGGTTAAACCCACTGCCGGCATAATGTCGAGTCTTTAGAGTCCTATACAGAGAGTTTCCCTGCTTCAGGCGAAACGATATAGAGGTCGTATGGTTTTACGACAGGATTCGGATACAAACGTATTTTTGTGCACGTGCGATGTTCGAACAGTTTTTACTAGCGGGCTTTAGTTTAAGCCAGATTCTAGTACTGGATTATTGGATTTATACAGTGTCAGTATTTCCGTGTTTTCACGGATGGGAGGGGCATTCTCATAATTTGTCAAGAAGCTTCTAGAAGATTGATGAGATGGAGAGCTTAGGTGTTATTTGCATTAAATGAATTAGTGACTCATGAGATGAATCATCCAAATGAGTTGATGAAGCATTTATTGCTTAATGACTCATAAGATGATTCATTGTATGTATTAAATGAAGCATAGATGTTAATATCAAATAATGATTTATTTGATATTCTTTATGCTTCATCATATATCACAAATGAGACATAATTCATATCATTCCCACTTTCACATTCTCTCTCCTCAAGCTCTCTCTCTTCAAAGAACTAACCCTAACCTCTATGTGTTGAGATCTAAGGGTTAGCAAGACAAATAGATCCCTAATCCTCTTCTATATCCTCTAGATTACTTTGATTGGCACTCATAGCAACCTAGTTACCTCAAGTGAGAAGTTAAAGCTTGGAGAAACAGCTCTCGGGTGGATCTTCTATCACATCTTGGAGGCCGACGAGGAGGTGAACTACAAGGACAAGAAGGACTAGAATCATTAGGTATAATCATCTATCATAGTAGCTAATCACTTCTATATAGTTGTTAGTTAGGGTTTACCAAAGATCCGTAAAGTTAGTCGATGTTAGTTTAAACAAAATGATTGGTTTACCTATTCCGCCTCCCCGCATAATGTGGGGTGTCTAACATCTACTTACAGTGGGATCAGAGCCTCGCTAAACCATAACTAACTTGTTAGCAAAGTCATTAGAAATTCGATCGCAAAACAAACCCGAAAAAACAACATTTTCACCATGTTTCTGCCATTTTTAAAACTGTAAGTCCATGCTACCTCTCCTGGTACTTTCGGGCATGTGGAATTTAGAAAAAAAATCGATTTTCTTAGAGGTGGTAACATGGACTTAAAACCCGGATCTTTGTTAAACATCTAACTAACAACCTAACTACGAGTTGCTAACTACTCGGTTATGGGGTTATACCTTTCTTTATCTCGAACTCCTTCGTCTTCAAGTTTCGATGGTCGTCCGAATCGGCTTCTCCCTGTCGTCTCCTTGCGCCGAAGATAGATCCACCTGAAAGCTTCAACCTTTGGCTCCTTCTTCGAACTTTGAAGAAACTAGTTCACTCGGTTTGCTAAACCTTGTGAACTAGAATGCATAGAGAAGAGTTTGTATGGGATTTTATCTATGGTTCTTGGTTCTCAACTCATGAGACAAGTGAACCATAGAGTCAAGAGAGGGAGAGCAAGAGGAGGAGATGAGAGCTCAAGAACAAGAGAGAGAATGAGCATGAAAGAATGAGAGAAGACTTTTTTCATTTGGCTCTCATAATCCAAAACAATCATAACACCTCATATCAATCAAGTATTATGTGATGGTTTAAGCAACCATAGCCATATCATTTCATGCACTCATTTTGCATAAAAGAGCAAGCAAGCAAAATTCTTTGCCATGAAATGATAGCTATAGTTATCATGATGGTCAACTAGTCAAGCCTAGTCCACCGGTCAACAAAGTCAACAAGTCAACAAAAGTCAACAAGTCAACAAAGTCAATCCCTCAACAACATTGTCACCATAATACTTAATTAATATAATTGTTAATCACATATCATATTCTCATTAGGGTTGATCAAAAAGTCAATAGTCAACTGTCAGCGGTCAACAACTCTAATGAGAATCCTCTGCCTCTGTCTCTCCGTCAATTGTGCATACACACCCACATCCGCGTTCCGAGGAACACGAATGCATACTGGATAAAACCAATCCCAAAAGGTACACTAGGATCTGGCTTAAACCAAAGCCCGCTAGTGTGAACTGTCCGGACACTGTACGTGCACAAGTGCACGGATGTGACCGAACCCTGTCGCAAAACCATGCGACCTGTCGCAAAACCATGCAACATCTACTCTTTTGCCTAAAGGAGAATAGCTTTCTGTGTGGGACTCTAAAGACTCGACACTACGCTGGCAGTGGGTTTAACCACAGACCGCAAGCGGCACTAGCTGTGCGTAACGGTCCCCAGGTAGATGCCAACAAGAAGACTGACGTGGCGAAACCCATCTGAACTCCTACTGAGCCTGAATGTGACATTCTCCGTACAGTCCGGTCTGTTCGTCTGATACATCGCATGGCGGGCCTAGGGGGCGGGAAACGTCAGTCCCCCAATAACGGTACAAGTAGTGTCGGAGTGAAACCCAAAACACCCTGAGATAACACTGGAAGCCTACCAGTATATCTCGTTTGCCCTGGCCAGGGACTACTCGTGTAATGGCTCTCCTAGACACAGCGCGATGTCAACCCACAATACCGGGAGAGATGAATCCTGTCTAACTGTCACTGCCTCCAAGTGCTTCGGGACTGCACCCAACTACCACCGGTTTGCATGACTCTTTTGAGCCGTGGTAGGGTAGTAATCAAAGTACAGTGGGAACACACTCGAGGCGAAGTGACAGTGTCAAGTCAGCGGACTAAGCTATACTCATGTCACCTGGGAACTGTTAACTAACGATAGGCATAATACCAACTAGTCAGTTCCCGACGAGTCCTGTCCAGTGTACTCGTAACCCAACGAGCACCCGCATACTATCTCAAGTACGACGTACCGACGGCTGTGGAACAGACCGTCTCCCACACTGGGATGAGAAGCGCATGCGCTAGTCTACTCCGGAGTATCGCTGCCCTGCCTCGATAGTCCTGCGACCAGGGACCTGTATAAGGATGTGCTTATAGATTACCCAGCTCCACTAGTGTGACTGCCATCACAACGCTGGTAATCAATAAAAGATCCTAAGGGCTCCACTAATGTGTATAGGCAATATACTAAAATAAACATATGTACACATTGAAGTAGAAACAAACCAAGTAGCATACTCCTATTTTGAGCAAGATTGTATATACAAGGTGAATATCCCAAGCTTCCATTAAGTAATATACAAACTAGTATGATACAGTAATGGCCTCTAGGGCATATACACTAACAATCTCCCACTTGCACTAAGGCCATGTACTGGCGTATCGAAGACCTATCATCTCGATCAGCCGCTCGAACTGAGTCTGGGGCAAGGCCTTGGTGAATGGAACTGCAGTGTTATCTTCTGAAGCGACTCTCCGAACCTCGATCTCCTGGCGATCCACGATCTCCCTGATCAGGTGATACCGCCTCAAGATGTGTCTGGATCTCTGATGGGACATGGGTTCCTTCGCTAAAGCTATAGCCCCGTTGTTGTCGCAATACAGAGGTATTGGATCAACAATGGACGGAACAACCTGAAGTTCTTTCAAGAACTTCCTCATCCAGACAGCTTCTTTTGCGATATCAGATGCAGCGATGTATTCCGCTTCCATCGTCGAGTCTGCAACGGTTTCCTGTTTGGAACTCTTCCAACACACCGCCCCTCCATTGAGGGTAAAGACAAAACCCGACATGGACTTAGAATCTTCCTTATCACTCTGGAAGCTTGAGTCAGCAAAGGCCTCGATCTGGAGGTCTTTTCCACCATACACCAAGAACAACTCCTTAGTCCTTCTGAGGTACTTGAGAATGTTCTTTACTGCTATCCAGTGTTTCTCCCCAGGGTTTGACTGATACCGGCTTACCATACTCAGTGCATAAGCTACATCCGGTCTGGTATACAACATCGCATACATTATAGAGCCTACCGCAGAAGCGTAGGGTATAATAGACATGCGATCCCTCTCCAAATCAGTCTTGGGAGACATCTCTTTAGAGAGGGTGATCCCGTGACATGCCGGTAGGTTACCACGCTTGGAATCTTCCATACTGAATCTTTTCAGTATGGTGTCGATGTACCTGGACTGTGAAAGTCCTAATATCCTCTTGGATCTATCACAATGGATCCGGATCCCGAGGATGTATGAGGTATCACCCAGGTCTTTCATGAAGAACCTGTGCGACAAGAACCCCTTGACAGATTGTAGCATAGGAATGTCATTTCCTATTAAGAGAATGTCATCCACGTATAAAACGAGGAATACTACAGTTCTCGCTACAAATCCACTATAGATGCATGGTTCATCTGGATTTTTGATAAAGCCAAATTCCTTGACCGTCTCATCAAAACAGATGTTCCAACTCCGCGATGCCTGTTTTAGTCCATAGATGGACTTAAGCAACCTGCACACCTTTCCGCTGCTCCCACTCTGAATGAAACCCTCTGGCTGGTCCATATAGACACACCCCTCTAAATTTCAATTTAGAAAAGCTTTCTTTACGTCCATCTGCCAAATCTCATAATCGTGGATGGCAGCAATGGCAAGAAGGATCCGAATGGATTTCAGCATAGCCACTGGAGAAAAGGTTTCGTCATAGTCCAAACCAGGTCTTTGACAAAAACCCTTTGCCACAAGTCTAGCTTTATAGGTCTCAACCTGTCCATCTACACCAATCTTCCTTTTGAAGATCCACTTGCATCCTACGGGTTTTACCCCGTCTGGAGCAATGTCCAACGTCCATACTTTGTTGGTGTACATGGACTCCATTTCGGTCCGCATTGCATCCAGCCATTTTACTGAGTCAACGCTCTGAACGGCCTGTTGGAAGCTAGTAGGCTCATCATAATCTATGATGCAATCCTCTCTATCCCCGTCTATGAGAAAACCGTAGTATCTCTCGGGCGGATGAGACTGCCTACTACTCCTGCGGAGCGGCGTAGGATGTCCTGTTCTTTTGAACCCTCTGGTTCCACTAAGCTTTCAGTAATAGTCTGTGGTTCTGGAATTTCTTCCAGTTCTATTGTGCTCCCACTTATCTGGGTTTCCAAAAACTCAGTTTCCAAGAAGCGGGCATGCTGAGAAACAAAAACTTTTTGTTCCTCAACGGAATAGAAAAGATACCCCCTGGAGTTCTTCGGGTACCCCACAAACTTACACTGTACTGAACGTGCCTCGAGCTTGTCCGCATGCTGCTTTTTTACAAAAGCTGGACATCCCCATACTTTAAGATACTTAAGACAGGGTTTCTTCCCAGTCCACATCTGATATGGGGTGATAGGCACAGTCTTGGTGGGAGCCTTGTTCAAGAGATATGCAGCTGCTCCTAGTGCGTATCCCCAGAATGATCGTGGTAACTCAGCGTTACTCATCATGGACCGTACCATCCAATAGGGTCCGGTTTCGTCTCTCCGATACACCGTTATGTTGCGGAGTAAGCTGAGAGAGAATTCCATTCTCTTTTAAGTAATTCAGGAATTCGGCACTTAAGTATTCTCCACCTCGATCCGATCGTAGAATCTTGATACTTTTGCCGGTTTGTTTTTCTACTTCATTCTTATATTCCTGGAATTTTCCAAAGGCTTCGGACTTATGTTTCATTAAGAAGACATAACCGTACCTTGAAAAGCCATCCGTAAAAGTAATGAAGTAAGAATAACCACTTCACGGATGTGTAGACATTGGACCGCACACGTCGCTGTGCACAAGTCCCAAGAGCTCGCTCGCTCTTACTCCATGTCCAGTAAACGGAGTCTTTGTCATCTTTCCTTTGAGACAGGATTGACAAGTGGCATACGATTGATATTCAAACGGATTCAAATATCCTTCTTTATGTAACTTAGCCAACCTTCTCTCATTGATGTGACCCAGTCTACAATGCCATAAGAAAGTCTGATTTATTTCCGGAGACTTTCTTTTGTGTGTATTCTGGACATTGAAAATCTGTGGTTGGTTTAATACGTATATACCATTGCTCAATGTACCTGACCCAATCAGAACTTGATTAAGGTGAATGTTTACAACATTGCTTACAAACGCAAATTCATAACCTTCTTTAGAAACCAAAGATACAGAAATGATATTACAAGTTGCGTTGGGTACAAAAAAGCAATTACGCAAAACCAAAACATGTCCATCTGACATTCCCAGGTGATAATCCCCCACGGCTTTAGCATCCATGCTAGCTCCGTTCGCAACTCTGAGGGTCATGTCACCTGCTTTCAAAACACTACGGATTCTCAACGCCTGCAAATAATTACAGATATGTGATCCTGATCCGGTATCCAATACCCAGGAAGTAGAGTTTATTGAAAGACAGTTTTCAATAACATACACACCTGAAGCTGAAGCTGCAACCTGCTTCAATTCCTGTGTTCTGGCTTTCCAAGCCCTGCAATCATTCTTCCAGTGTCTTTTCTTATGACAATAGAAGCATTCTTCCTTATCCACAAGCTTCCCCGCTTTCTTTGTTGCTTTTGCTTTTCCCTTCGGATCCACTTTACTAACACCGCCCCTTGGTTTGGCAGGGGTTTTCTTCTTCTTTCCCTTGGCTTTCCCCTTGGACCTAGAAGAAGATGATCCTCCTACAAACAAAGTGGATGTTTCCCTACCTTTCTGTAGGGTGCTCTCTGCGCTCCTCAGCATGTTGAGGAGCTCTGAAAGTTCAACCTTCTTTTCTTGTAAGTTGAAATTCAGTATAAACTGGGCGTAAATGGAAGGAAGGGACTGGAGAACTAAGTCCGTATAGAGCTCACTCTCCAATGTGGTCCCTAGGTCCGCGAGCTCCACAATGTAGTCGATCATCTTAAGCACGTGTTCTGCTACTGATGATCCGACGGCCATCCTTGGCGAAAATAACTTTTTCGACGCTTCGTATCTTGCGATACGAGATTGCTCTCCATATAGTTCTTTTGTATGAAGAAATATGGATTCCAAGTCCATATTCTCGTGCCTCCTCTGATTTTCATTGTCCATAAAGGCAAGTACGAGGCACTTGGCCTTCGCGCTATCAATCTCCCAAGTCTTACGGATTTCCTTATCCGCGACGCTGGAAGTGGGACCAGGGACAGGGGGAGCTTTGGTGGTAAGAAGATACCCCAGCTTGTCATAAGTGATTGCCATTTTGATATTCCTGAGCCAATCTTTTTAGTTTAGCCCTGTCAGTATGTTTTTATCTAGAAGTAACTTAAGTCCAGTCATGTCGATTGGTCGCTGCAATTAGGAGAGAGAGAAGAAACACTCAGCATGATACTCTTGCAAGTTTAGAGTGGTTTTTAGTTTGTCTAAACAGGATGGCTCCCACTGTTTCTCGAATCCCTCCTCAAACCATAAAGGAAGAATTAGTCGGGATCAATCCCACCGCACAATACTTGCTTAACCGTTCAGCCAGGCCAGTGTCGGTACTTCGAGGGAGGTTTTCCAACGCTTTCGCGAAGTTCCTTAATTCAAGAACCTCTTTTCCCTGGGGGCGTAGCCCCGCTAACACCTTTCTAGGCACCTACTAGGTTTATAGCATTGATCGTTTAGTGAGAAATTTCCTGAGGAGTAGCATATGCTCACAGTAGGATCGGGATCCAAATATCATCGCGTGACGAAACTGAAAGAATCCTACCAGAATCATCACACTCCAAATGGTATGCAAGTCTAGCAAGTTTCAGTACTTATGAAACTCCCGATGTGGATTTTTGCCCCATGCTCTTATGACCTTGACGAAGGTCAACAAATTATAAGTCACATGTCAAGTTCTGCCCGTTATTATCCAGGTTAATTTGAATCCATCCGTATATACCCTTGACGAAGGTCAACAAGGTAATGCGAATGTCCCAAACCAACGCATCTATCTATGCTACATATGAATAACCAACAGCTACCAATCACTATGCCTTGACGAAGGTCAACAAACATAGCTTGAATACTATTGAATATTCATACGAAATGACAGAAGGCTATGAATGGTTTTGGCTAAACCGTGAACGTAGTGAACTTGATATAATCGATGGAACGAGATAGCTTTTAAAAGGAGTGGCTCAAGCTCCGCATTTTAAAGTTAGTTTTGAAAAGAACCGAGTGGTTTTCGAAAGTGTTCCATCGACTTTTACTTGGTTTATTATCTTGCATTAGTTCTTTTAATGCATGATATTCTTGCATTAGTTCTTTTAATGCATCCCATCATTTAATCCTACCATTGCAGAAAACAACCAAAATATGACGTACGCTTATGCCATTCGCATTCGCCACTGGGCCCCGTTATTACCAGTTAGGTTACTTAACTAACGACAGAGCGGGGGCTGGGATAGCGCGGCAGTAAAACATAAGCAATGCCTAAATAATATCATATATAGATATATTGCAATGATAGCCATTTCAGATCACAGATGAATACATTGGATATACTAGGAATCCGCAATTCGTACGAGCCTGTAACGAAAAGCAGATTACACGGTCGCGGTGAGTAGCCAATACCCCACCCAAGACCCCTACGGGTGCGGCAAACTACCCGCCAAGTACCCGAAGTGGAGCAACCTCCCTCAACACCGTGAGTAGGCCACTCGGCACTTCGAGATACCCGGTAGTTTGTGCACCCCCTCCATGGGTCTATCCTAGGAGCAAAAACAGTAAAAAGAAATTATACAATGACGGCTACAACCCCGACCCGGTTGTGCGGTCATACAAATAATATTACATCAATTAACAAATTTACATGAATTGAAAGAAAAGAAAAACTCTCGTCTCACAACCCCCGGCTATTCATCCGCGACAATCCAACATATTCATATACACATTCCAGCAACATTACAGATCACAGATTTGTATAACCCCCACTAATCGACATATAGTGATTAGCAGACGTTCAATACAAATATCACATTACAGAAAAACCCGTCAGCTAAAGTCTTTTAGAAGTTCGATCAAAAATACGGATTTTTAGGCCCCAAACACAAAATTTTCGTTCTGGAAAATCTGGGCTGAAAATACATATACCAAAATTCCAAAAATACCCCTATGAGCAAACTGCAAAGAAGAAACCCCATGACCGAGTCAACTCGGCCGCGGTTCCGCGGAGGGAGCAAGCTCCCGCCGCGGAACCACGGTGCTTTGATCGAGTTAGGGGGTCAAATTTTTGCAGTTTCTTCAGAAAACCCTGAGTCGATTTTTGGTGTATCTCAAATAATTTTTGCAGCACTTTGAAAATCGACAGAAAGTTTGAAATCCGGGTGTATTTCACGACTTTTTCTCCGATCGAATTTCTAGTTACTATGCTAACATGTTAGGTAGAGTTTAACTAGGCTCTGATACCACTGTAAGTCCATGCTACCTCTCCCGGTACATTCGGGCATGCGGAATTTGGTAAAAAAATGATTTTCTTAGAGGTGGTAACATGGACTTAAAACCCGGATCTTTGTTAAACATCTAACTAACAACCTAACTACGAGTTGCTAACTACTCGGTTTAGGGGTTATACCTTTCTTTATCTCGAACTCCTTCGTCTTCAAGCTTCGATGGTCGTCCGAATCGGCTTCTCCCCGTCGTCTCCTTGCGCCGAAGATAGATCCACCTGAAAGCTTCAACCTTTGGCTCCTTCTTTGAACTTTGAAGAAACTAGTTCACTCGGTTTGCAAAACCTTGTGAACTAGAATGAGTAGAGAACAGTTTGTATGGGATTTTATCTATGGTTCTTATTTCTCAACTCATGAGACAAGTGAACCATAGAGTCAAGAGAGGGAGAGCAAGAGGAGGAGATGAGAGCTCAAGAACAAGAGAGAGAATGAGCATGAAAGAATGAGAGAAGGGTTTTCTCATTTGGCTCTCATAATCCAAAACAATCATAACACCTCATATCAATCAAGTATTATGTGATGGTTTAAGCAACCATAGACATATCATTTCATGCACTCATTTTGCACAAAAGAGCAAGCAAGCAAAAATCTTTGCCATGAAATGATAGCTATAGTTATCATGACGGTCAACTAGTCAAGCCTAGTCAACCGGTCAACAAAGTCAACAAGTCAACAAAAATCAACAAGTCAACAAAGTCAATCACTCAACAACCATGTCACCATAATACGTAATTAATATAATTGTTAATCACATATCATATTCTCATTAGGGTTGAGCAAAAAGTCAATAGTCAACTGTCAATGGTCAACAACCCTAATGAGAATCCTCTGCCTCCGTCTCTCCGTCAACTGTGCATACACACCCGCATCCGCGTTCCGAGGAACACGAATGCGTACTCGATAAAACCAATTCCAAAAGGTACACTAAGATCTGGCTTAAACCAAAGCCCGCTAGTGTGAACTGTCCGGACACTGTACGTGCACAAGTGCACGGATGTGACCGAACCCTGTCGCAAAACCATGCGACCTGTCGCAAAACCATGCGACCTCTACTCTTTTGCCTAAAGGCGAATAGCTTTCTGTGTGGGACTCTAAAGACTCGACACTACGCTGGCAGTGGGTTTAACCACAGACCGCAAGCGGCACTAGCTGTGCGTAACGGTCCCCAGGTAGATGCCGACAAGAAGACTGATGAGGCGAAACCCATCTGAACTCCTACTGAGCCTGAATGTGACATTCTCCGTACAGTCCGATCTGTTCGTCTGATACATCGCAAGGCGGGCCTAGGGGCGGTAAACGTCAGTCCCCCAATAGCAGTACAAGTCGTGTCGGAGTGAAGCCCAAAACACCCTGAGATAACACTGGAAGCCTACCAGTATATCTCGTTTGCCCTGGCCAGGGACTACTCGTGTAATGGCTCTCCTAGACACAGCGCGATGTCAACCCCCAATACCGGGAGAGACGAATCCTGTCTAACCGTCACTGCCTCCAAGTGCTTCGGGACTGCACCCAACTACCACCTGTTTGCACGACTCCTTTGAGCCGTGGTAGGGTAGTAATCAAAGTACAGTGGGAACACACTCGAGGCGAAGTGACAGTGTCAAGTCAGCGGACTAAGCTGTACTCATTTCGCTTGGGAACTGATAACTGACGATAGGCATAATACCAACTAGTCAGTTCCCGACGAGTCCTGTCCAGTTTACTCGTAACCCAACGAGCATCCGCATACTATCTCAAGTACGACGTACCGACGGCTGTGGGACAGACCGTCTCCAACACTGGGATGAGAAGCGCATGCGCTAGTCTACTCCGGAGTATCGATGCCCTGCCTCGATAGTCCTGCGACCAGGGACCTGCATAAGGATGTGCTTATAGATTACCCAGCCCTACTAGTGTGACTGCCATCACAACGCTGGTAATCAAGCAAAGATCCTAAGGGCTCCACTAATGTGTATAGGCGATATACTAAAATAAACACATATACACATTGAAGTAGAAACAAACCAAGTAGCATACTACTATTTTGAGCAAGATTGTATATACAAGGTGAATATCCCAAGCTTCCATTAAGTAATATACAAACTAGTATGATACAGTAATGGCCTCTAGGGCATATACACTAACAAAAACGGGGCCTAAAATTTTTTCAGGGACCCTTAAAAATACAAGCAGGGAATTTTAAGAATTGTGAAGAAATTTGGGACTGTGACTCGACCATAGCACCGCGGAACCGCCGCCGATCCAAGCGATCCGCCGCGGATCCACGGCCGAGTTGACTCCGAGTCAACCCAAATTTGCTCAGTTATTCTTCTGTGTTGATGTTGTGTTTTCTGGGATGATTTGTTTCTGCTCAGGTTTTATGTGCACAGAGAATTGTTTGGAGTAGATTCATTTGTGTTGCTTGATCGAAATTCTAAGATGTTTGGCTAACTTGATTATATCTGTATTGTGTTTAATGTGTTCGTAAACCTCCCCTAACTGCTAGTATGTCGGTTAGCAGGGGGTTGCACATTTCTGTAATGGTTTTTACTGGTTTATTATTGTGGACTTGTTGGATTGTCGTGAATGGATAGCCGGGGATGTGAGACGAGTGTTTATTTTATTCAATTGTAAATTGTAATTTGTTGTAATATTCTTTTGCGGGGCACATCCGGGTTGAGGTTGTACCCACCGTTGTATTATTTCATTTACTGTTTTCTGCTCCTAGGATAAATCCAAGGGGGGTGTACAAACTACCGGGTACTTTGAAGTGTTTAGTGGCCTACTCACGTTGTTGAGGGAGACTGCTTCATTTCTGGTACTTGGCGGGTAGTTTGCCGTACCCATAGGGGTCTATGGTGGGGTTTTGGCTATTCATCGCAACTATGTAATCCGTCTTTCTTTGCAGGCTCAAATGGAATGCGGATTCGTAGAAAATCCAATATGTTCATCTGTGATCTGAAATGACTATTATTGTGTCTGACGAATGTACAATATCAATATATGGTATCTATTAGGCGCCACTTATGTTTTGCACCCGCGCTAGCCCAGCCCCCGCTCTGTCGTTAGTTAAGTAACCTAACGGGTGAATGACGGGGCCCAGTGGCGAATGCGGATGGCATAAGAGGACGTTGTATTTTTGTTGCTTTCTGCAATGATAGGTTAATTGATGGGACGCATTATATTAATGCAAAGAAAATAAACCAAAGTTGAATCGTTGAAACAGTTTAAAAGAAACCACTCAGTTATTTTTAAAACAGAAGATATTTTTAATTGCGGAGCTTAAACCACTCCTTTTAAAAGCTATCAGGTTCCTTCGATCATATCAAGTTCACTACGTTCACGGTTTCGCCAAAACCATTCGTAGCCCTCCGTCATTTCATTTGGGTATTCAGTAGTATTCAAGCTATATATTTTGACCAACGCCAAGGCATAGTGTTTGGTAGCTGCTGGGTATTCATTTGTTGCATAGATAGATGAGTTGGTTTGGGACAGTCGTATTACCATTTGGCCAACGTTAGGGGTATGTACGGATGGGTTCAAATTAACAAGATAATGATGGGTAGAACTTGACATGTGACTTATGACATTTTGACCAACGCCAAGGTCATAAGAGCATGGGGCAGAAATTTATATCTGGAATTTCTAAAGAAACTGAAATTTGCAAAGAGTTGCATACCATTTGGAGTGTGATAATTTTGGTAGAATTCCTTCAGCTTTATCACACGATGATATTTGGATCCCGATCCAACTATGAGTATCTGCTACTCATCAGGAGATTCGTCACTTAACGATCAATGCTATAAACCAAGTTGGTGTCGAGAAAGGTGTTAGCGGTGCTATGACCCAAGAGAAAAGAGGTTATTTAATTAAGGAACTTCGCAAAAGCGTCGTAAAACCTCCCTCGAAGTACCGACACCAGCGTGGCTGAACGGTTAAGCAAGTATTGTATGGTGAGAATAGTCCTGACAAGTTCTTCCTTTTTGGTTTGAGAAGGGATTCGAGAAACAGTGGGAGCCATCCTGTTTAGATAAATTAAAAACCACTCTAAACTTGCAAGACCATCATGCTAAAGTGTTCCCTCGCTCTCTCTCAATTATAGCGACCCACAACATGACAGGCCTTAAGTTACTATTAGATTAAAAAAATTGACAGTGCCAAACTATAAAGACTGGTTCCGGAAAGTCAAGATAGCAATAACTTATGACAAATTGGGGTATGTCCTTACTACTAAGGCCCCTGCTATCCCTGGTCCAGAATCCAATGTCGCAGATAAGGAAATCCGCAAGACCTGGGAGATTGACTGCGCGAAGGCCAAATGCATCGTGCTTGCCTCTATGAATAATGAACATCAGAGGAGGCACGAGAATATGGATCTTGAATCCATATTTCTCCACACCAAGGAACTGTATGGAGAGCAATCTCGTATAGCTAGATACGAGACCTCGAAGAACTTGTTTCAGTCAAGGCTGGCCGTCGGATCATCTGTTGGAGAACATGTCCTTAAGATGATTGGCTATATAGAAGAGCTCGCGGACCTCGGGACAACATTAGAGAACGAGCTATATACAGACTTGGTTCTTCAGTCCCTTCCTTCCACCTCGCCCAGTTTATTCTAAATTCCAACTTTCAAGGAAAAGAAGTTGAACTTCCAGAACTTCTTAACATGTTGAGGAGTGCAGAGTGCAACTTGCAGAAAGCAAGGAAAACACCCACTATATTTGTTCGCGGTGCTTCCTCTTCCAGGTCCAAGGCAAGGGCCATAGGAAGGAAGAAGAAGGTCGCTACCAAACCGAGAGGTGGTGTTGGAATTAAGGGAAAGGCAAAGGTTGCGGTGCCAGTAAAGGCAAAGGACGAGTGCTTCCACTGTCGTAGGAAAGGCCATTAGAAGAAAGATTGCAAAGCTTGGATTGCCAAGAACCAGGACCCGAAGCAAGCCGTGTCTTCGACTTCAGGTGTGTTTGTAATTGAAAATTGTCTGTTAATCAACTCTACTTTCTGGGTATTGGATACCGGTCAGGATCTCATATATGCAATTCATTGCAGGTACTTAGAAATCGTAGAGTGCTGAAGGTTGGTGATATGACCCTCTAGGCTGCTAACGGAGCTAGCGTGGGTTCTGTGTACGTATGGGATTATCACCTTGGATTGACGAGTGGATATATTTTTGTTTTGCATAACTGTTTTTGTGTACCCAGTTTAACGTGTAATATCATATCAGTATCGTTGTTATCAAAAAAAAGGTTATGATTTCACGTTTGTAAGGGATCTTGTTAACATCCACCTTAATCATGGTTTGATTGGGTCCCTAGATAACGGTATATACGTGTTAAACCAATTACAGATTTTCAATGTCCAGAACACACAAAAAAGAGAGTCTCCAGATATAAATCAAGCTTTCTTATGGCACTGTAGACTAGGTCACATCAATGAGACAAGGTTAACTAAGTTACATAGAGAAGTATATTTAGATCCGTTCGAATATCAATATTATGCCACTTGTCAATCATGTCTCAAAAGAAAGATGACAAAGACTCCATTCACTGGACATGGCGGAAGAGCGATCGAGCTCTTAACACCCATACACAGCGATGTATCTGGTCCAATGTCTACACATGCAAGAGGTGATTTTTCATATTTAATTACTTTTACGGATGATTACTCTAGGTATGGATTCATTTTCTTAATGAAACATAAATCCGAGGCCTTTCAGAAATTCCAAGAATATAAGAATGAAGTAGGAAACCAAACCGGCAAAATTATCAGGACACTAAAATCTGATCGAGATGGTGAATACTTAAGTGCCGAGTTCCTGGGTTACCTAAAAGAGAAAGGAATTCTCTCTCAGCTTACTCCTCCATACACTCCACAGCATAACGGTGTATCGGAAAGACGGAACCGAACCCTACTGGATATGGTATGTTCTATGATGAGTAATACTGAGTTACCGCGATCTTTCTGGGGTTATGCGCTAGAACCAGCTGCATATCTTATGAACAGGGCTCCTACCAAGACTGTGCCTACTACGCCATATCAGATGTGGAGTGGGAAGAAACCCTATTTTCAGTATCTGAAGATATGGGGATGTCCAGCTTTTGTTAAAAAGCAGCATGAGGACAAACTCGAGGCACGATCAGTGCAGTGTCAGTTTGTGGGATATCCAAAGAACTCCGAGGGGTATTTCTTCTATTACGTAGAGGATCAAAAGGTTTTTGTTTCTCGTAATGCCTATTTTCTAGAACAACAGTTTTTAGAAAAGGAAACAAGTGGGAGCGCAATAGAACTGGAAGAAATTTCAAAACCACAAACTACTACTGAAAGTTTGGTACAACCAGAAGTTCAAGAAGAACAGGACATTCCCGCACCCCTCCGTAGGGGAAGTAGGCCGTCTCATTCGCCATAGAGATACTACGGTTTTCTCATAGACAGGGATAGAGAAGATTGCATCATTGATAATGATGAACCTACTAGCTTCCAGCAGGCCATCCAGAGCGGCGACTCAGTAAGATAGCTAGATGCAATGCGGACCGAAATGGATTCCATGAACACCAACAAAGTATGGACTTTTGACTTTGCTCCAGATAGGGTAAAACCCATAGGATGCAAGAGGATCTTCAAGAAAAAGATTGGTGTAGATGGACATGTGGAAACCAATAAGGCTAGACTTGTTGCAAAGGGTTTTCGTCAAAGACCTGGTTTGGACTATGACGAAACTTTTTCTCCAGTGGCTATGCTCAAATCCATTCGGATCCTTCTTGCCATTGCCGCCTTCCATGATTATGAGATCTGGCAGATGGACGTAAAGACGGCTTTTCTAAATGGTAATTTAGAAGAGTGTGTCTATATGGATCAGCCGGAAGGTTTCAATCAGAGTGGGAGCAGCGGGAAAGTGTGCAAGTTGCTTAAATCCATTTATGGACTAAACCAGGCATCGCGGAATTGGAACATCTGTTTTGATGAGACGGTCAAAGAATATGACTTTATCAAAAATCCAGATGAACCATTTATATATAGTTAAATTGTAGCACGAACTATCGTATTCCTCGTCTTGTACGTGGATGGTATTCTCTTAATAGGAAATGACATTCCTATGCTACAATATGTCAAAGGATTTTTGTCACACAGGTTCTCCATGAATGACCTGGGTGATGCCTCTTACATTCCGAGGATCCGGATCTGTTGTGATAGATCTAAGAGGATGTTGGGACTTTCACAGTCCAGGTATATCAACACTATACTGAAAAGATTCAGTATGGAAGATTCTAAGCACGGTAATTTACCGTCTTGTCACGGAATCACCCTCTCCAAAGAGATGTCTCCCAAGACTGATTTGGAAAGGGATCAGATGTCGATTATACCCTACGCTTCTGCGGTAGGCTCTATAATGTATGCGATGTTGTGCACCAGACCAGATGTAGCTTACGCACTGAGCGCGGTAAGCCGGTATCAGTCAGACACAGGGTAGAAGCACTGGATAGCAGTAAAGAACATTCTCAAGTACCTGAGAAGGACTAAGGAGATATTCTTGGTTTACAGCGGAAAAGACCTCAAGATCGAGGCCTTTGCTGATTCCAGCTTCCAGAGTGACAAGGTTGACTCTAAGTCCATGTCAGGTTATGTCTACCCTCAATGGAGGGACGGTGTGCTGAAAGAGTTCCAAGCAGGACACCGTTGCTGACTTGACGATGGAAGCGGAGTATATCGCTGCTTGTGATGCCGCAAAAGAAGCAGTCTGGATGAAGAAGTTCCTCACAGAACTTCAGGTGGTTCGATCAATTGTTGATCCAATACCTCTGTATTAAGATAACAACGGGGCTATAGCTTTATCGATGGAACCCTGGTCCCATCAGAAGTCCAGACACATCTTAAGACAGTATCACCTGATCAGGGAGATCATAGATCGCCAGGAGATCGAGCTCCGGAGAGTTGCTACAGAGGAGAACACTGCAGATCCATTCACAAAGGCCTCACCTCAGATTCAGTTCGAGAGGTTACTCGAGATGATAGGTCTTCGATACGCCAGTACATGGCCCTAGTGCAAGTGGGAGATTGTTAGTGTATATGCCTTAGGGGTCATTATTATATCATACGAGTTTGTATATTACATAATGGAAGCTTGGGATATTCACAGTTATAATAACAGTCTTGCTCAAAATAGTAGTATGCTACTTGGTTTATGTCTACCTTAATATGTGTATATGTTAGCATATCGCGAATATATATTGATAAAGCCCTTAGGATCTTGCTTGACTACCAGCGTTGTGATGGCAGTCACACTAGTGGAGGCTAGGTAGCTTACAAGCACATCCTTTTTTAGGTCCCTAGTTATAGGATTATCGAGACGGGGCATCGATACTCCGGAGTAGACTATTGTGTACGCTTCTCATCCCAGTTAGGGAGATGGTCTATCCCACAGCCATCAGTACGTTATACTGGAGATAGTATACAGGTGCCCGTTGGGTTACGGTTACACCGAACAGGACTCGTAGGAAACTGTTGGTTGTTATTATACCCGTCGTGAGTTAACAGTTCCCAGGTGACATGAGTACAGCATAGTCCGCAGACTTGACACTGCTGCTTCGTCTTGAGTGTGTTCCCACCGTTCTTAGATTTCTACCCTACCACGGCTCAAAGAAGTCATGCAAATAGGTAGCAGTTAGGTGTAGTCCTGAAGCACTTGGAGGCAGTGGCAGTTAGATAGAATTTGTCTCTCCCGGTATTGGGAGTTGATATCGCGCTGTGTTTGGTGAGCCATTACACAAAGTCCCTAGCCAGGGCAAACGAGATTTACTGGTAGGATTTCCAGTAGCTTCTCAAGCTGTAATGGGCTTCACTCTGACATGACTTATACCGCTTTTAGGGGAATTACGCTTGCTGCCCCAAGGCCCGATATGCGATAGTCCTAGAAGAACAGACCGGACTGTACGGAGATTGTCACATCAGGCTCAGTAGGAGTTCGGATGGGTTTCCTCACCGGCCTTCTTATCGATATCTACCTGGGGACCGTTATGTACAGCTAGTACCGCTTGCGGCCTATGGTTAAACCCACTGCCACCGTAGTGTCGAGTCTTTAGAGTCTCACACAAGGAGTTTCCCTACTTCAGGAGAAACGATATAGAAGTCGTATGGTTTTACGACAGGGTTCGGACACATACGTGTTTTTATGCACGTACGATATTCAGACAGTTTTTACCAGTGGGCATTAGTTTAAGCCAGATTCTAGTATTGGATTATTGGATTTATACAGTCTCAGTATTTCCGTATTTTCACAGATGGGAGGGGCATTCTCATAATTTGTCGAGATGCTTCTAGAAGATTGATGAGGTGGAGAGCTTAGGTGTTATTTGCATTAAATGGAATAGTGACTCATGAGATGAATCATCCAAATGAGTTAATGAAGCATTTATTGCTTAATGACTCATGAGATGATTCATTGTATGTATTAATTGAAGCATGGTTGTTAATATCAAATAATGATTTATTTGATATTCTTTATGCTTCTTCATATATCACAAACGAGACATAATTCATATCATTCTCACTTTCACATTCCCTCTCCTCAATCTCTCTCTCTTCAAAGAACTAACCCTAACCACTCATGTGTTGAGATCCAAGGGTTAGAAGGACTAATAGACCCTAATCCTCTTCTATATACTCTAGTTACTTTGATTAGCACTCATAGCAACATAGTTACCTCAAGTGAGAGATTAAAGCTTAGAGAAGCAGCTCTCGGGTGGATCTTCTATAACATCGAGGAGGCCGGCGAGGTGGTGAACTACAAGGACAAGAAGGACTTGAATCATTAGGTATAATCATCTATCATAGTAGCTAATCACTTCTATATAGTTGTTAGTTAGGGTTTAGCAAAGATCCGTAAAGTTAGTCGATGTTAGTTTAAACAAAATGATTGTTTTACCTATTCCGCCTCCCAGCATAATGTGGGGTGTCTAACGTCGACTTACAGGAAGGGTTCCAAGGTATATACTGTAGCAAACTCATTGATAGAGGCTAATTACATCGCTACCAAAAATTGTGATAAAGAGTTTGTCTGGATGAAAAGTTCATAGGATGAACTTGGTTCCTAACATTGAGCATCCAATACCTGTGTATTGTGATGACAATGGAGTTGTGGTTTTGGCCAAGGAACTCCAGTCCCGTCAGCGATCTAGAAATATTCTTAAACAGTATCACCTGATCAAGGAAATAGTTCATCTTCGGTAGTTCGAGGTCAGGAGAGTTGACACAGAGGATAACACAGCGGATCCACTCACCGAGGCCATCCCCCAGATGCTATTCAAGAGACTTTTGGGACGTTGGGCATGCGATACTGCAACAATTGGCGTTAGTGCAAGTGGGAGATTGTTTGCAATATGTATGGCCTAGAGGCCATTATTGATGAGATAGTGGATGCCTGGACATATATATAGAGGACTTTCTTACTCGACATGATAATATGCTATCAGTTTACCTTTATCTTAACATGTAGACTGGTATTTATACTGTCCGTCTCTTACATGTTGATAAAGCCCTTAGGATATATACCTGACTACCAGGATTATGATGAGATCATACTAGTGGGGCTAGGGTGGTCCAAAAGTACATCCTTTAATCAGTTCCTAGTCGAGGGAATATCGAGACTAGGGCATCGATATTCCAAAGTAGTCTAGTGTGTACGTTTCTTGTCCCTTAGATGGCGATGGTTGATCCCACAACCATTAGTGTGTGACATCAATGATTGTACACAGGTGCTCATTGGAGAATGGATACACCGAACATGACTCACCGAGGACTATTATGTGGTAGTGTACCTATCATCAGATAGCCGTCCTTTGGTGACACTTGTACATGTTAGTCTGTAGACCCGTGATCATCACGGAGCCTTGTGCGGCTCCCACTGTGCTTTGATTTCCTCCCTAGCATGCTCAATGGAGAAGTGCAAACAGGTGGATTCTGGGTATAGTCCTGAGTCACATGGAGGCAATGAGCGATAGGAGGGGCTTTGTCCCTCCCGGTATTGGGGGTTGATGTTGAGCTATGCTCGATTGGCTATAACTGGAAGTCCCTGGCCCGGGCTGCTTATGATATTTACTGTTAAGTGTTATCAGTAGTTTCTCGAACCTTTATAGGCCAGATATCGGCATGACTTATCACGTTACTGGGGTTTGATGTTTACCACCCCTAGACATGATATGCGACATATCAGACGAAGAGACCGGATTGTGCTGTTGTGTTACTGATAGGCTTCATGGAGACTAAGGACAAGCTTGCTTGTTGATCTTCATATCGCTAAATAGTCGGGTAGCCGTTACCTCCAGCTAGTACCGCTGACAACTTATAGCTGACGTATGTGATCATCACCTACTGCTGGCGTATTGACGAGTCTTTAGAGTCCCACAGAGAAGTTCCCTGGTTCAAGCAAAACAAAGTCGGACACATATGTGATATGTGTGTGGGCCTGATTAAATACGTGTATGTGATACCGTATTGTAATCTGGCTGTTATCTATTATCAGTTCGGTTATTTGTGAGATAACCAGATTGTCGAATCAAGTGTTGATTTGATAATGTGATATTCAGATAAATGATATTACTCGGTCATATGTAATATAATCGGGTTATTAAATCAAGTGTTGATTTAATAATGTGATATATATAAGTCCATGTCACGCACACCACGAACTTACGGGGAGGCGGAATATATGAAAAACGATTATCAAAGCTTCGTAACAGGGACTTGAGCGCAAGAATCGTTTCTAAACCATTGCTAACTAACAACTAGAGGTTTAACTACTCGGATACGAAGTTATACCTCACGATACTAGTCCTTCGGGTCTTCATCGCGGTCATCCACTCCTCGTAGGCTCCTTGGAACATCGGCACCTCAACGGCCACCTCGAATAAAAGACGATCCACCCGAAAGCTCCTACGCCAAGCTTAATCTCAATCTTAAGATAACTAAGTTGATTAAAGTGCTAATCTAAGCTACCTAGGGGATATAGAGTGAGGCTATGGATGTATTAGTGTAGCTAACCCTTGATCTCAACACATGAGAGGTTTGGATTAGGGTTTGAAGAGAGAGTGAGCTTAAGGAGAGAGAATGTGAAGATGAGAATGAAATTAGATAATGATGTTATCATAATATATATGAAGCATTATTATTTATCCAAAAATGAAATAATTGAATTAACAACCATGCTTCATAAATATCTATGAGTGATTCATCACCATGAGTCATTAAGCATTTATGATGCATTAATGACATGGATGAATCACACAAATGAGTCACTAATCTCATTTAATGCAATGCCACCTTAACCCCATAGTCACCACTCTTCTAGAAGCTTCCCGACAAATTACGAGAATGCCCCTCCATTCCGTGAAAACACGGAAAAACTTTAGACTGTATAAATCCAATAACCCGATACTAGAATCTGGCTTAAACCAAAGCCGGCTAGTAAAAACTGTCCGAAAAGTCGTACGTGTGTAAACATACGTACGCGTCCGAACCCTTGTCGTAAAACCATACGACCTCTATATCGTTTCGCCTGGAGCAGGGAAACTCTCTGTGTGGGACTCTAAAGACTCGACACAACGCTGGCAGTGGGTTTAACCACAGACCGCAAGCGGCACTAGCTGTACGTAACGGTCCCCAGATAGATGTCGATAAGAAGGCCGAAGAGGAAAATCATACGAACTCCCACTGAGCCTGATGTGACAATCTCCGTACCGTCCGGTCTGTTCGTCAAAGACTTGTGGGGTTCCTAGGCACACTAATGAGGTTCTACAACTGATCAAACATGCCAAAATCAAAAATTTCCATGTGCCAAATAACCCTATACTAGATCGTTAACTAGAGGTAAAGGCGAAACTACAACAAGTAAACAACTTTACTAGAAAGTGAATGTGACTACAACCTTTGTAGATCCGGTCCTCCACTTCCTTAGCTCCGTGATAATGTCCCTCCACTGAGATCATCGGATCCCGGACTCTAGTGTTGGTTTAATCAGAGAAAAGATCGGGATAGGTCGTTGACTTCGATGCCGAAGATGATCTACGTCGAGGCAACTCAAACTCAAGCTCCATCTTCACGAAGTCATGAAACTTGTGAAGAAAATACCCTATACAACATTGCAAGTGGTAGAGGATGAAGAAATAGGAAGTGGGTTCACTTTGGAATTGGATTTCTCACTCTTTTGATCATGGCACCATTGGAGGTAGCAAGGTTTCTTCTTCTTGAAGAAGTAGAAGAAGAAGAAGAAGAAAAAGAATATGATAAGAATAATAAAATCAATTGATGAATAATAATAAATCAACTGATCTTATCATAATGCAACCATGGGTTAGTGTAACTAGTGTAGAGACTAAACTAGGGTTTAGGTGAATGGTTAGGTTAAGGAAAGAAACAAAATGGTCAAAGCTTTTTAAAGCTTCATGAAGCTTCAAGAACAAAACAAATTAGCCACCATTTTATTCTTGCCAAAAAGAATAAAGAAAATAAATAAAATGAATAAGTGAATAATTTAAAACCCTAACCATTAACCTAAACATGGTGTATAGCATACACTCAGCCAAGTTTGCATGTATCATCAAACATGATACAAACTAGTGCACAAAACTATATCATATATACAATGTGCATATCAAGTGAGAAAATCCGTCTTAAGTGAACTAATACTAGTTAATGTAAAGTAATATATCAAATATATAATTATACATTAAATCATTAAATCAACACTTGATTTAATGATCCGGTCATACTGCATATTACCGACTAATATCAAGTCTATCAATGTATCGAATCAACACTTGATTCGGTAACCCGGCTATATCATATATAGCCGTCCAATGATTCAAATCGCGAGAATGGAATATAGTATCACCTACTGGTATTATTCTCGGTCCCGCACATATCTCATATGCGCTCCTATTTCGTTTCGCTCGAGCCAGGAAACCTCTATGTAGGACTCTAAAGACTCGTCAATACGCCGGCAGCAGGTGATGATCATATCAAACACCCACAAGCCGCAAGCGGTCTGCTAAACGTAACGGCCACCCGGGTATTGAGCGATCAGATGATCAACGAGCAAGCCCGCTCACACTCCTGTGAATCAACCAGCAACACTTACCATACAGTCCGGTCTGTTCGTCTGATATGTCACATATCTCGCCTATGGGTGGTAAACGTCAGACCCCAGTAGCTTGTAAGTCATGCCGATGTAAGGTCTATAACATAGCGTGAAACTACTGATAACTCTTACCAGTATATCACTGCAACGCTGGCCAGGGATTTCCAGTTATGGCCAGTTGAGCATAGCGCAACATCAACCCCCAATACCGGAAGAGACGAATCCTCTCCTATCGCTCATTGCCTCCATGTGAATCAGGACTGTACCCAAAAACCACCTGTTTGCACGACTCAGTAGAGCCATGGTAGGGTGGAAATCAAAGCACGGTGGGGGACACACAAGACTCTATGACGATCTCGGGTCAACAGACTAAGCTGTACCAGTGTCACCAGAGAACTGCCATCTGACGTAAGGTATAATACCATCTAGGAGTTCTCGGCGAGTCCGTTCAGTGTACCCAGTCTCCACTGAGCACCCGCATACCATCTCCGATGTCAAACACCAATGGATATCGGATCATCCATCGCCCATCACATGGGTCGAGAAGATATACGCTAGTCTACTCTGGAATATCGATGCCCCGTCTCGATATTCCCACGACTAGGAACATTGAAGGATATACTCATGGACTACCCAGGCCCCACTAGTATGATCTACATCATAGTCCTGGAAGTCGAGTACACATCCTAAGGGCTTTATCAACATGTAACAGTGAGACAGAAAGTATACATGTTAAGACAAAGAGCAACCAGATAGCGTACTATCATGTCGAGTAAGAAAGTCCTACCTATATATGTCCCAGCATCCACTACAATATACAGTAATGGCCTCTAGGGCATACATATAACTAACAATCTCCTACTTGCACTAGGGCCATCTGTAGCAGTGGTTGCAGTATCACATACTCAACAATCCCATATAAGTCTCTCTCTGGGAAAAGGCCTTTGTGAGTGGATCCACCGTGTTGTCCTTTGAGTCTACTCTCCTAACCTAGATCACCCTGGAGATCAACTATCTCCATGATCAGGTGATGCTGCTTCAGAATATGTCTGGGTCACTGATGGGATTGGGGTTCCTGGGCCAAAGCCACACTTCTATTGTCACACAATGGTAGGAACCTAGTTTATCTCATGAACCAATATACACCCAAACTGCCTCTTTGGTAATATCTTTAATAGCGATGTTACCAGTCTTTATCGTCTAGTCTTCCATGGTATATAGCTTGGAACTCTTCCAACATACCGTCCCTCCATTGAGGGTAAAGACAATTCCTGCGACTGACATTCAGTCGACCTTATCACCTTAGAACCTTTCCAGTGATTCTCCCCAGGATCGATTGATACCATCTCACTAAACCTAGTGAGAAGCCTAACATCCATTTAGATCTATCTCATAGATCCAAATCCCAGGATATAGGAGGTATCACTTTGATCCTGTATGGAGAATCCTTGTGATTAGAGGAGATTGACCGTGCGTAGTATATGAAACTCTTTTCCTATCAAGAGTATGTTGTCCACGTACAATACGAGAATGACCACCTTACTCTCTACTACTGTTTTGTATATACAAGGTTCATCTACCATTTTGATGAAGTCAAACTTTTTGACTACCACATCAAAATAGATGTTCCAACTCCGCGACGGCTGCTTTATCCTGTAAAGCAACTTGCTCACGTTTCCGCTGCTCCCACTGTTTACGAAGCCCTCTGGCTGTGTACTTATAAACGTTCTCTTCTAAATCATTATTTAGAAAAGCAGTCATGGCACCCCACCACCAGATATCGTAGTCATGGTATGTAGCAATGTTAAGTAGGATCCGGATGGACTTAAGTATAGGCACTGGAAATGGTTTCATCATTTTCCACGCCTGGTCGATGACGAAAACCTTTAACAAGTCTAGCTTTGAAAGTCTCAACTTTTCAATCTATACCAAGTAATCTTCTCAAGATATACTTGCTCCTGATGGGGATTTAACCCTTCAGATATAGCAGCGAAAGTCCATACTTTGTTGGTGTACATGGATTCCATCTCAGATCGCTAAGTATCCAGCCATTATTACTGAGTCCTTACTCTCGATGGTCTGCTCGAAACTAGCTGGGTCATCATCTCATGATGCATTCCTCACTCCCACTGTCATCGAGAAACCGAAGTATCTCTCAGGCGGATGAGGAACCCTGCTAGTTCGGCGGAGAGGCTGAGGTTCGTCGGGACTATTGAATCCTTTGGTTCCGTCAAATCATCATCCGTAGTTTGTATAGCTGGAACCTTTCCAGTTCTACTTAACAGACCTTGCCTCGAGCTTGTCCGGATTTTGCTTTTAGACATAGTCCGGACAATCCCAAATCTTAACCAACTTAAGATATGGGCTCTTCCCTTTCCATATCACATATGAAGTGGTAGGCAACTGATTTGATTTGAATCCAATTCAACAGGTATGCAACTTCTCAAGTGCATAACCCCAAAAGGAAATAGGCAACTCAGTAGTACTCATCATAGAGCACACCATATCTAATATGGTGCGATTGCTTCGGCCCGATACACCGTTGTGCTGTGGTGTATTCAGAGGAGTAACACCGAGAAAGAATCTCATTCTCCTTTAGAATAGTCTAAGAATTCCATGCACAAGTATTCTCCTCCCTGATCTTATCATAGGACATAATAGTTATACCTGGTTTTTGGTTCTCTACTTCTAACTTATGTTCAGTGATTATCTCAAAAGTTTCGGACCTATGTTTCAACAGGAACATATGACTGAACCTTGAGAGATCATCAGAGAATGTAATGAAGTACAAAGAACCGGTCCTGGCATGTGTAGACAGGGGACCTTACATACATCATCATGTATCAGTCCCAAGAGCTTACTAACTCTTTCTCTATTTTCAATAAACAGAGCTATGGTCATCTAATCTTTGTGACATGACTGGCAAGTTTCACAAGATGTAAATCCAAACTGATTTAAATATGCATCTAGAATATAACTTAAGCTAGTCGGGTCGTATTGATATGACCTAGTCTACAATACCTCAAGAAGGATTCGTTCATTTCTGAACTCTTCCTCTTGTGTGTGTTCTGTATACTAGGAACTGTATTTTGATTTAGAACATCAATGCTTTTAGATAACGTGCCTGAACCGATCAACTTTTGATATAGGAAATGTTCAAAAGATTATCCAACAATACAAAATTATATCCTTTCTTTACTAATAAAGAGACTGATATGATTTTGGATATCAGGTTTGGTATCTAATAGCATTTGTTCAGAATCAATGTATTAGTAATATAGGGTGACAGTGACCAACAGACTTGGCTGCAATACTTGCACCGTTTTCTGTCTCATAAAACTTATCACCCGTTCTCAGTTCTCTACCTTTTTGTAGCCTATGTAACGGATTACATTTGCGGGATCCAGATCCGGTACTAATACCTAGGACGTAGAGGACACTGAGAAACAGTTATTTATAATGAACACATCCGAAGGAGATGCATCATATGCACTTTCTTCGTTTGGGTGGCATGGGAATCCTGGTATTCCCCTATTTCCTGCTCGGTCTTATAACAATTATAAGTTGGAGCGGGACCAACGTTCCCCAGCTCACTATAACAAGCGGGTTCGGTCAATTCATCCATATTATTATCTTGATTAAGGCGTGATATGGTCGCTACCTGGAGAGAGAGAGAAGAAAACACTCTGCGTGCGCTCTTGCAAGATTAGATTGGTTATTTATTTTATCTAATCAGGATGGCTCCCACTGTTTTTATCAAATCTTCCTTCAAACCCTAAAAGGAAAGACTAGCTGGGAATAATTACACTCTACAAGTTCGCCAATCTTTCAGTCAGGCCAGTGTCGGTACTTTGAGGGAGGTTCCCCGTGCTTTCGCACGGACCTAATTAAAGTAAACCTCTTTTCCCAGAGGCGTAACCCTATTGACACCTTTCTAGACACCTACTTGATCAGCTAATGGCAAAGTGAAAAACTCTCCCAGGAGTACCAATTACTCGTAGTGGATATCGGGATCCAACTAGCATATAGAAGGTATGCAATCTCATTGCAAATTTCAACATTTGAAACTCCCAATAGTGGTTTTTACCCCTAGCACCTATGACCTTAACTATGGTCAACAAATCATAAGTACTAGTCAAGTTCTACCCGTCATTTCGTGATTAATTAGACCCACCCACATGACCCTTAACTAAGGTCAACAAAGTCACACGACTGTACTAACTAATCGCATCATATGCGGTGTAGGAAGACATCACTTAGCTACCGTACACTGTTCTTTAACTAAGGTCAACAAACACAGCACGAATACTAAGTACTCTACTTCCTAAAATGACGGAGGGTTGCGGATGGTTTTTAAGAAAACCTTTAACGCTTTGAACTTGATCTCGTTGCGGAATCAAATGGTTTTTTAAATGGAATGTTTTTTAGGCTTTTCTAGTTTTGCTAACGGGGTCACTCCCGGTGAAGGGATCGTCGGCCCTTTCCTCATCGAATAAGGTGCAGGATATATCATATATACCGCTGTGCAAAGTGAAAACCATAGAAGCAATCAAAGGACAAACCGAGGGTTGTAGCATCTGCCAGTTATTGCTCAAGGAGTCACTCCCGGTGAAGGGATCTCGGTCCTTTCCTTATCGAATAAGGTGCAGGATGTTCTACAAGGAACACCGCGATGCAAAGCAAGAAATGTAGCTACCTGTTTTTATTTTTGAAATTCGATTCCACGACATCTTTTAGGTTTATTTTCTTTCATTAATCTCATTAATGAATGTCCCATCATTTAAGTCCACCTAAATATCACAGATAAATATAACGTACGCTTATGCCATCCGCATTCGCCTCGATGTCCCGTCTGCACCGTTAGGTTAGGTAACTAACGCCAGAATAAGGCAGGGCTAGCGCGGGTGTAAAACATAAGCAACGTCTATATAATATATCATATATACTATATATAATATCTATCCGAACAAATCACATGATTACATTACAGATAACGCAGCAGAAAATATCATATGAAATATTGGATATACTTGGACGTTCGTGTTTTTAATACGAGCCAGTATAAAACACGGATTCCACGGTCGTGATGAATAGCCAATCCCACACCCCTAGACCCCTACGAGAGCGGCATGCAACCCTACCAATTCTAGGGTTAGGAGAGCCGGACTCGACTCCTCGAGATAATCTCGCACTGGACCATAGAACCCGGTTACTTGTGCTCCCCTCCTTAGGTCTATCCTAATGCGGAAAAGTAAATAATATACAAATGGTGACATCATCCGCAACCTGAAAGTGCCCCAATAAAAGAATATTACATACAAGTTTTTACATGAATGAAAATGGAAAAACACTCATCTCACATAAAAAAAAACCCGGCTATTCAAACACGACGATCCAATATAACATATCCAGCAACACATAACATCACATATCATCAACCTAAGTAAATATGCGCATCGCAATTGTCGTTGACATATAGCAACGAAACCGGCGATATCATATATTACACTTACGGTCATAGAAAAGAAAGTGTAAAACTACAACAGTTGGAATCCGCAAACACTTTAGACATCGCATGCCTAACCAAATGAATTCTTTAGACATCGCATGCCTAACAATTGTAAACCCCGCATTTTAGTCTCATTATCGAAAGCACTTTTCAATATCAAGTCGGGAAATTCAACAAGATTCCCGACATTTTGATCGAATGCTCGTCGCAAACTTTATTAGGCGGCCGTACCCCCGATGCCGTCGACGAAGTGTACAAAGGCGGAACACCGCTGCCACGAGCAACCGAACGGATGCTTTCGGCGACGGGGTTCTCCTACAGTCACTTGGTCGGGGCTATGGGGTGTAGCTGTCTATTAAGTTTACCGGCGAGTATCCGCGTACGTTACGTGATTGCGACGGACTTTTGATCGCATCAAAATTCTGTGGCAACCGATCAAGTGAGACTAAAGTGCTATGTTTATAACATCCAAATCAGTTATCTCATAACTACTTATGGATTCCAAATATTGTATCACATTCCAGATAAATAGAAAATATTAAACTTTCCGATCTAACAATAAAACACCCAAGTTATCCCGAAACAGCTCAACACATGAAATAAGTTTAAAAACATCCACTTCATGACACAGTAGCAACGGTCCAGCCATAGAAGGGTCAAGCCAACGCCTCACATGTGGCACGCCGTACTGCCCCAAACCCTAAGGTTCAAAGGGTAGTTCAAGACGGTCACAAAATCGAGTTAAGGTTTGTTGTCGAGGGTCCATCGCGTTAGTTGCACTACTTAGAACGTCATTAAACTACGAAAAAATCCAATAATTGGAAATTTCCCGGCAGGGAAAAAGTGGGTATTTATATCGGAACTTTCTAACATATTCTAAAATTACCCGGAAAAACACATAGACAAAGTTTGACAATCCGATCGAATCTACGAACTCCCAATACAACCCAGAAAACTCAACTCTTGGGTAGAATTTAAAAATTCCCAGAAAATACAGTACTAACAGATAGGAATTACTGTGAAATTTTCAAAGGCTAACTCGACTGTATGGCCGCGGAACCGCCGCACGAGCCATGCACGTGCCGCGCTTTAGTGGATTCAGGCGCACGAGCGGCACAGTATTTCTTAGAAATCCCTGCTGATTTTTCTGCATATTTTTAATTCACAAAATTCCCAGTTTTGAAAAAATGTACAGAGAAGGGTTTTAGATTAGGGTTTCGGGTTCGATCGGACTTCTAACATCGTCAACACTTCGCCTAAAACTCTTGCTAGGCTCTGATACCACTGTAGGGTTCTTAGGTACACTAATGAGGTTCTACAACTGATCAAACATGCCAAAATCAAAAATTTCCATGTGCCAAAGAACCCTATACTAGATCGTTAACTAGAGGTAAAGGCGAAACTACAACAAGTAACAACTTTACTAGAAAGTGAAAGTGACTACAACCTTTGTAGATCCGGTCCTCCACTTTCTTAGCTCCGTGATGACGTCCCTCCGTTGCGATCATTGGATCCCGGACTCTAGCGTTGGTTTCATCGGAGAAAAGATCGGGCTAGGTCGTTGACTTCGATGCCGAAAATGATCTACGTCGAGGCAACTCAAACTCAAGCTCCATCTTCACGAAGTCATGAAACATGTGAAGAAAACACCCTATACAACATGGCAAGTGGTAGAGGATGAAGAAATAGGAAGTGGGTTCACTTTGGAGTTGGATTTCTCACTCTTTTGATCATGGTACCATTGGAGGTAGCAAGGTTTCTTCTTCTTGAAGAAGATGAAGAAGAAGAAAAAGAATATGATAAGAATAATAAAATCAATTGATGAATAATAATAAATCAAGTGATCTTATCATAATGCAACCATGGGTTAATGTAACTAGTGTAGAGACTAAACTAGTTAATTTTTGGATCTTCACCTCCGCGAAGATTCGGGCGGGTTTCGAGTTCGTTTCGACTCCAGGATTGGCTTAAAACGATCATTTTTTGAACTTTAGCTCACTGGAATTTTCATGTCTTAGAAAAATTGGTTTAGTTTGCTAATTGCGTGCGAAATTCTAATGTCGCGGTTACAGTACAAGCTTTGTGATGTCTGATACAATTATTAGAATCTGGATTAATTAGTTTTATGAAAACTAGTTAGTATATTGTAAACCTAGCCATTTAGTCTCAATTGATCGATCGCCACGAAGTTTTGATTCAGATCAAAACTCCGTCGCAATTTCGAATTATACGCGATCACTATGTCGAGAATCTTGTTGAATTATCCGACAACCAATTGAAAAGTGTTTTCAATTTGATACTAAAATGCAAGTTTTATAAGTTAGGCACGAAATCCGGAATATGAGATATTCCGGGTTTATGATGTCTAAGGATATTAAGGATTCTAATTATTGTAGTTTTTTAATTTCTTTTCTGCGACCTTAAGTGTAATATGTGGGGTATCCCAATCTCCTTGCTATATGTGTCATGATCCAGAATTCGGCCCATGACCGGCACTTGACCACGTAACGTCTACAGGCATAACGCGATTGAGTAAGCCGAAACCCAGAAATCCAAATCGTTAAAAATAGTTAGTGATGAAAACATTGGTTCTAAAATTTATAAAACTCGAGTAAAATATTTACAGTTTAAGTTATTTTCATAAAAATTTCGGCAGCTCCTCCTTTGTAAAAACTAGCCCCGAAACGGGTACAAGAGATGATACAAGTAAAATTACCTATAATATAAATAAGGAATCGCCAAACGGGAGCAATCATGCCCAACGGCGGAAACAATCACCACGAGAATAATATACGACGCCAAAATGAAGAAATAAACAATATAAATGAAAAACATCATAAAAGATAAAACTGCATAAATAAAGTCGGCTCACACGAGCTCGACATCCAGAGTACAAAATAATACACAACATCGTCCTCATTACTGGTCTCAAAGTCAATACATAATATGGTAGATGGAGAGTACTAGATGCAATAGAATGTACAATGAAATATAAACGGATACCCGCAACCCACCTATAAGCAAAATGGCCCACATACTACATGTAGCGGAACCCGCAACAAAAAGATACAATGATGAAGCCCTGCCGCGACTACTCTAAGGGTCAACCTGAAAACACTGTGGCACAATGGCGGTGAGTTGCCAAGTCGTGAATAGTGAATAACATATAAAGGTAATTGCAGGTATGCACGTACTGCGATACTCTAATATATGCAATCTGATAACATTAATATGATAATCTGGGTATGCAATAATCATGCACAGTACTCAATCAAGTACTACAACTATAGGATGCAAAGTGTTGGATATAGTGCCCTCAGAGTCAATTATGGATCGCAGGCACGTGAGTGCGATGATTGAGGGAGGACCTATGCCGGTACAAAAGTCTTACTCGTCATGATAGTATGCTATCTAGTTTATCTTTATCATCGTGTACTGCTTTAGGTGACCTTACAGGTCGCTATTACACGTTGACAAGGACCTTAGGATTCTTGCTTGACTGCCAGCGGTATGATGGCGATCATATAAGTTGGAGCTGGGGTCTATAAGCATATCCTTAAAGTGGTCCCTAGTCGTGGGAATTTTCGAGACAGGGCATCGATACTCCGAAGTAGACTAGTGTATACAGTCGAGACCCCGACGATTGGCGGTGGCTGGTCTCACAAGCCATTGGTGTCAGTTGGTTCACCTAAGATTTATACAGGTGCTCATTGGGTTATGAGTACACCGGACAAGACTCACTGGGAACATGCTAGTTGGTATTATACCTGACGTCAGATAGCAGTTCCCTGGTGACATGTGTACAGGTTAGTTCATCGACCTAAGATCGTTATTTGTCTCGTGTGAGTTCCCACTGTGCTTTGATTACTACCCTACCACGGCTCAAAGAAGTCGTGCAAACAGGTTTTAGTTGGGTACAGTCCCGAGCCACATGGAGGCAGGGAGCGGATTGGCAGGGGTTTCGTCTCTCCCGGTTTGGGGGTGAGATCGCGTTGTGTCTAGGAGAGCCATTACACGAAGTTCTTGGCCAAGGCAGGAGATTTACTGGTAGGTATTCCAGTAGTATCTCAAGCTATTCTGGGCTACACCCCGACACGACTTGTACCGCTTTTGGGTGTCTTACTTTTACCAACCCCCTAGGCCCGACATGCGATACTCATAGACGAACGGACAGGACTATACGGATATTGTCACTGACAGGCTAAGTAGCGTGTCAGGATGAGTTCGCTCATCGACCTCCCTTTTGGTCAATACCTGGTGGCCCGTTACGTACAGCTAGTACCACTGACGTGCTACTGGTTAAATCCACAGCCAGTGTATTGATGAGTCTTTAGAGCCCCCCACAGACAGCTTCTCAAGTTTCGGGCGAAACGTTGTAGAGGCCGTATAATATATGGCAGGTTTTCGATCATATACGTGTAGTAGTGCAAGGATCATGATCGGATGAATCATACTAGTGGGCTTTGGTTTAAGCCGGATCCTAGTATTAGATTCGTTGGATTACTTTAGTCTCATCGCATTCGCATTCAGTCGGAATGCGGATGCAGATATGTATATACAGGTGAGGGGTATCCTTGTGATCCGACACGAGTTTACTTTAGATGTTGCCGTATCTTTTTGTTGTTGTAAATATTTAGATTAATGTTTACAAATGGAAATAATGAGCTAGAAATCATGATTAGGAGCATTAATTGTGACACATGCACAAATGGTGACTCATGGTCTCTTTCTTTGTGCATGTGTCACATTATGTGATTGATTTGTGAGATGAAATGAGAGGAAGAAAGAGAAAGGCAGCCATATGAGGGTTTACTCTTGTATTATTTTCCATCTCACTCTCTCATTTTATCATACAACACAACACAAAAGAAAAAGACCCACTTCTTCTTCTTCTTCCTCTAGCTCACCATTTACATTGATGGCTTCATCTTCAACTTCCATTCATACAATGGATGCAAGAGACAAAGTTGTCATACACATTCTCTACTTCACCTTGGACATGTCGGCTAGCAAACTTCGTTTGCGAGTTGCTTCGGACGAAGCGGGAGCCCATAAAAAGACTCGATGATGTGGTGCCCTTTTCCGACGAGGAGATCGTGATCGGAGATGCCGCGTGGAGTTATGGATGGTGGCCAAAGACCGAAGGACACGGATCGATCGGTATAGCCTTTCTAACCCTTCTCTAGTTTGCTAGTTTTAGGTTAATAGTTCGATCCGGGTTTATAGTGTACGATAGCACCGGTTTCAAGTTTTGAAAAAATTTTCGTTTCCGCATTTTGGCCACGGACAGACGGCCGGGGCGCTACCGTAGACTTACATGGTATCAGAGCCACTCCATTACACTTTACTAGCTTGTTCTAATGTGTTTAAAACATCGATCGGCCGAATTTTCCAAAACAGCATTTCCAATTCCGCAGTTTCTGTCGAATATTTTTTGTTGTCGAAAAATTATTTTGAGTATTGCAGAAATACCGGCAGGCTTTTTTAAGAAATCTGTGAAAATTAGGTTGCATGATTCTAGAGTGCTGCCGTGGAACCGCGGCAATAACCCTGTTCTGGCAGCAGTTCCGCCGCCAATTTGTGGCTTCCCTGCACCAAATTTTCTACAGTGGTTTTAAACTTGGAATTGGGGTTTCTGGAATTTTTTGACTGGGCCCAGATTTGTTTGAGTGCTGGATTTGTGCTTGGGGCCCACTTTGGGAAATTTTGTCTATCGAAAATTTTAAATATGATTAGTTCACAGTGCTTACTTTATATCTGCGACCGTGAATGTCATTCGAGCGGTAAATCTTGTCTAATTTGCTATAGCTCTTTTAAACGGATTTACGAACGTGACATTCACGTTGATGTTCTGTGTTGCGCTGTGATGTTGCGGATTTGTCGTGGTGGATAGCCTGGAAGCAATGGTAGTACAGTTTGGTATTATTTGTAAATTTGATATTGCGGGGCGAGCGTCCGACATGTGGACTGCCGTTACTGCCTGTTTGTATATTATTCTTTTGGGGCACGACCGGTCTGAAGTCGATGTACCCATTGTATATATTTTTCTTTTTGTACTAGGATTAGCCCATGGTGAGGTGCACGGATAGCCGGGTTCTAGAGGGCAACAGGCCCGTATCTTATGACTTTGAGACGGAGGGAGCTTCACTCTAGAATTGGCGGGCTATTCGTCGCACTCATAGAGGGTACAGGTTGACCCAAGGAGGGGTGCTCAAGTTACCGGATTCCGTGAAGTGCGGGGTGGTCCATTCACTTTGTTGAAGGGGGCTACCTCACTTCAGGTTTTGGCGGGTAACTTTCCGCACCCGTAGGGGTCTAGGATTTCATTGCACAGGCTATCCACACGACCAGGGGAACGTCGGGTTTCAGTAGCGGCTCTATGAAATCCGGGGATCACAGATTATCTGTATTGTTCTGTGATGCTTATTACTCTCTGTGATGTTGCATTTTATCATGCCATGAGCGAATATTATATATTGATATATATATATATATATACTAGTAGATATTGTATATGTTTTACACCCGCGCTAGTCCAGTCCCCGCTTTGTCCTTAGTTAAGTAACTTAACGGGTGATGACGGGACCCAGTGGCAAATGCGGATGGCATATACGTACATCATATTTTCATTCTTTTGTGGCGTGATTAATTGATGGGACTGCATTGATTCGGATCAATGCAAGATAAACAAACCTATTCTGATGTTGTTGGAACATTTTTCAAAAGGCTGTTATTGCAAGGACGTTTTCTTTTGTTTTGCACAGTGGTATTCAGTTGGAATATCCTGCACCTCAGTCGATGAGGCAAGGGCCGAGATCCTTTCACCGAGAGTGACCACTTGGACAGAAGTTTGCGTCAGGGTAATAACTTCACTATAGTCGATTACTTTTTGCTTTGCATCGCGGTATTCAGTTGGAATATCCTGCACCTCATTCTACGGGGAAAGAGCAGAGATCCCTTCACCGGGAGTGACCTCTTTAGCAAAGCTTTTCGCCACTATATTTTTATAAAAAGCTATCCGGTTCCTTCAACGATATCAAGTTCATTACATTAAAGGTTTTTCGCCAAAAACCATTCGTAGCCCTCCGTCATTTCAGACGGGTAGCACTTAGTATTCATGCTATATTTGTTGACCTTCGTCAAGGAATAGTGAATGGTAGCTGCTAGTTATCTTTCTGTTGCATAGATAGATGTGTTGGTTTGGGATAGTCGTACAGCCTTATTGACCTTCATCAAGGGCTTGTACGGGTGGGTTCAAATTATCCTGGACAATGACGGGTAGAACTTGACATGTGACTTATGATTGTTGACCTTCGTCAAGGTCATAAGAGCATGGGGTAAAAATCACATCGGGAGTTTCTAAAGAAACTGAAACTTTCCAGATATGCGCATACCTTCTGGAGTGTGATAACGTGGGTGGATTACATCATGTTATCATGCGATGATAGTTGGATCCCGATTCCCACTGATGAGTTGATTTACTCCTCGGGTGATCCTGACTAATTCTTCTTTCAGGTTTGGAAGAGAATTTGAGGTTACAGTAGGAGGTTTCCTCATTAGATAAATTAATAACCATTCTGATCTAGGTTAGAGTGCACGCAGAGTTTTTCTTTTTTTTCTCTCTTTGGCAGCGACCATATCCCGACCTTTGACTATGACTCAATGACCAAGATTAACAGAACCTTCTTAAACACTGGCTTTTGGATTGTCAGAGTTGCATACCTCATTGCCACTCCTACTTTTACCCTTTTCTCTAGAACACCCCGTATTACTACGAACATCCACTATAATTGGATAAAACCATCGTATGGTAATATACGAACTCGAAGGAACTTGTTCCGGATTCGAGGATGGTTTCCGGTTCTGGAGAAAATGAATAGGTCTATTCCGATGTCTTTTCCTTTACCTTCTCTCAGGTTGCGAGTACTCCTAAGATTAGGAGAGTACACCCATTATGCTTATTGGATAGTCTTCTTCCAAACCATAGGCAGGTGCCGAACGGTAGGGAATGAAGAAAACCATTTAGCCTAAATGGTGTACAGAAGGTATTAAGTAAAGAAAAATAAAGGGATTAGTAAGAGGGCAAAGAAAATTGCGACTGCTATCATTCACGACCAAACCAAGCATTTCATCGCCGCTCCTGCTTCACCTTTGTATTTCTCCGGAACCCCCCATATCACTACGAAGATCAACAATTTATTGGATACTCCATCGTATAGTTATATACGAACTCGAAAGGACTTGTTCCAGTTTGGGGATGGATTCTGGTTCAGGAGAAATAGGAATAAGGTTTTATTCAGTTCTCTTTTAACTTTACCTTCTCTCGGGTTGTGAGTGCTCCTAGGATTAGGACAGTACACCCATTACTCTTATTGGATAGTCTTCTTCCAAACCATAGGCTGGTGCCGAATGGTAGGGAAGGAAGAAAACCATTTAGCCTAAACGGTTGTACAGAAGGTAATGACTAAAGACTTATAAAGTGATTTGGAGAGATGGCAAAGAAATATACGGTTACAGTTGTGAATCTGATAATGGAAGAGGCATTACTAGGAATACCCGGATACCCCTTCGAAACATTTACATGTTTCAGTTTCTCTGTGTATTGTTAAAAGAAAACTGATTTCCCAATTAGTCCTAGCTCCAGGGTATGTATTTACCAGGTTTGATTGTCACATCTATATTGTTTTATAGATGATGAGTGAGAGTAAGTTATTTGGAATTGGGTGATCATCCTCATTATATCGGGATTCGTTGTAATTGGTGATATTTGAGGAAATCACCTGGGTTGTTTGCCGGTGTCACGACCCAAAATTGGCCCGTGTCGGCCCAAATACTACGCAACGCCAAAAGACGTAACGCAGTAAAAGAAAGCCAAAACGCAGAAATCTAAACCAAGAAAATACGGAAAAGATAATATAAGTTTTTGAAACATTTGAAATCGCAACCCAAATTCCTTAAAAGTTTTACTTTCATTCTTTAAAATTTTGGCAACACCCCTTTTGTAAAAACTAGCTCAAGACGGAAAATAATAACATCATAAATATACGACGCCGTAGCAAAGAAATAAGAGGCAATAGAGAGAAAGCTGTATATAAAAGACAACAAATCCACAAATAATATACAATATCGTCCTCACCAAGTCTCTAAGTCAACAACATACTAGTAGATGGAGAGTACAAGATACAACTAATGTACAATATGAAATACAGATAATCATCCAACCCACCTAAGCAAAATAGTACTGTGAGCTGATGCGGTATCTGTAGCAAAAGATGATAGCTGAATAGCTGAATAGCCTGCCTCGACTACTCTGGGGAACAACCTGAAACACCTGTGGCACAACGGGGTGAGTTGCCGACTCGTGAATAGTAGATAACATATGCAGGTAATCGCAGGAATGTACGTACAGCATGAATCTAAGATATGCGATTACAGTAATAACATGTCATGTGAATGCAAAGTAATGGAAAGTACACTAGCAGGTACAATCAATATTTGAAGCAATAATGACAGGATAATAGTATGCAATAACTATGCAATAGGTATATGAGAAAGTAGATATGCAACTATCATAAGGGTACGCTAACAGGTACTACCAATATATGAAACTGTGCATAAAATAGATAAGTGTGAGGTATGGGGTGGAATATGTCATTTCCACGAAAACCTGACATCGTGGCAGGATCACAATCCATCAAGACACTCAAATCCCAAATCCTCAAACCAGCCCCCAAGTCGGGCTCTCATATCATATAAGTCTCCCATCTCCTCAATGTACAATATCGAATAGATCTCCTATATCCCGAATGTACAAATCAGCAATCTCTTTCATATCCAATATCCAATCTCAATGAATCACCTATATCCCAAGTCGAATCTCAAATAATTTCTAACATCCTATATATATATTTGCAGAAGTAAAATATGATGGGGGCAATACACATATATTAGCGTCCCATTCCACTAATATTGGTGTAAGGGTATATATAACAACGGCTAAATCCCCTGTTATATATAAAAAAGTATTAAAGAAATATCATGAAAACCATGTGCCAAGCATCAACACAGAAATCCTGATCACGTATCATACGCTGTCCCGAAAGCACGAGTGCCTAGCTCTGACCCTCGCCTTTCGACGTTTGCATACGTACATGACCCCCAGTGGTGTCTCCGTGATCCCCCGCCGAGTCATGGGAACTGTCACCGGTAGGTACTCGCCCGCCTTCAGGCTCAATCGGCAAAGTCCATCGATCTTCTTGCCGAGGGGAACCATACCGGGCCCCACCATGTACCCTCATACGGCAACCACACCTCGTATGGAGTATATAATCAGAGCCGATAAATCTCATGGTGGCTGCTCAAATATCATATCAAGGAAACCGGATTTTTCAATGTATCCATAATTTCATGAACTCCCACGGTTCCCAAATCCAGAAAACACCATGTAAAATCCAAATAAACAATGAGCAAATCCAGGAACAAATAAATGCGATATATCTGAATGTGAGCATATAAATGAGAACATGTAGCTGAAACCAGATGTATGCGAAATCAATAAGGTACAGCTAAGTATAGGTATCTACCTATAAGTAAAATATGTGCATGATATACCTATAGCTGTATCGCAAGGTGTATATGTACCTATCACTAATGGTAAGATACACTACTGGTATACCGATAAGCTAGATGTCATGTATGATAAGCAATATAGTATCACTAAGGGGTTGTGTGTGACATGGCAATTATTGACGGTGTGTGTGTAGCATACAATCCGTGCTCGTGCAACATGAACCGTCAATAATATGTGCAGTGTCCTAAGATTGCTAGTCACACTACAACTATATCAAGGAAATACAGAAAAGGCGCAATTCTAACAATGACGTAGAATATGCGACAGGTATTTGAATCCTAGCCCAGACGCATAACGCCTTGGGGGCGATTCCCTTATAGATGTTAAATCTACTCACCTATGCTCCACGCTAGGTGAATCCTACCATCTGCTCCCTCCTATAGTAGTGTCCGTAGTCCCTGCCTGCAAATATGCAAATAAGACACGGAAATCATTTAAAAGCCAAATATTCCGCGAAACGCGATATCGAACCAAAACGAGAAACTCGCGTCGCGAACTAAACCCGCGTATGCACGATACGCTGAATCGTGTGTGTATGCGTCTAAAACCATCGCGACACGCCGCGATACGCTGGATCACAGAACCCTCTCACGTATCGTGCGTATCGCGCAAACACAACGGACATGAAAAACGGTATATTGTCCCAGATTTTCCTACAGGCCAAATATTACAAAACTAGACATGCCAAAGCACTATACAACACAGAAGACAACCCTAGCCAAGACCCCAACACCCCTGCCCCCTACTTGGCCGCAAATTGCGGCCAAACCTAATAAATCTGCGGCCCAAGGTAAGAGTTAGGGTCTCGTGTTCAGGTGATGTGTTCTAGACCTAATGGACATGCTCCAGTTTCCTCAATTTTGTTTTGTAGGGTCCGGGTCAAACGCAGATCACAAATAGCCAATATAACGCTTAAAAACGCTAATTTAGCACGAAACACAAACCCTATGGTATTTTAGTGTAATCTGGGTAAAATCTCAGTTCAAGTGACCCTAATAACACTTAAATAAGTAGGGTTAACCAACACAATCACCACATAATCAAAGTTCCACACAAATCACCATAATTAGCACGAAACTAGCTAATTAACACTAACCGACACTAATTAGCACATAATCTAAGCAACTAGGGGATTGGGTTCAGAAATTATACCCTAATGAACCCTAAAGAGCAGGTAAATAAGTGGAGAAGAGCTGCTGTAGTGGCTGGGGCCGCTGCTGCTACAGATGCTGCTACTGCTGCCAGTGCTGATGTTGTTGTTGTTGCTGCCACTGCTGCTGCTCCTGATGATGAAGATGATGTCTGCTGCTGCTGCTGATGGATGTGGGTGTTGGAGCTGCTGCTGCTGCCTTGCTCGAGCTGCTGTTGAAGCTTCTGCAGCTGCTGGAGCTTCTCTTGCTGCTGCTGGAGCTTCTCGTGCTGCTGCTGTTGATGCTGTTGTTGTTGCAGTTGCTGCTGATGTTGTTGTTGTTGCTGCCACTGCTGCTTCTGCTGAAGGTGACTGTGTGTGTGTTGTGTGAGAGAATGGGAGTGAGAGAATGAGAGAGAGAGAATGAGAGAACACAAACAAGTCAACCCCCTCCTCTCTCTCTCTCTCTTCATTAATGAAGGCATGGGCAAAGCCATGATGCCCCATCATGCACTCTCTCTCTCTCTTACCAAGGTCAACACAAGAACAATCATTTTAAATTTAAAACCCCATTTAAATCCATTTTATTTTAAAAACAATCATCATACTTAAAACTCAAAAGCATCTAATACAATATTAAACTAGATTAGGGAAAAATGGTTAGTTCACCATGTTGCTAATCATGGTTAAACCCCCAAAACAACCCTAGTTATCATGCACAAGTGTGTGCAAGCCTGGGATAAATCTAATAAAATACTCAATAAATAGGCTAAAATATTTAAAAACCAATTTGGTAAACTTTTTGTTAAAACCAATATATATAAATATAATTAGCTACAAAACACAGTCTAAGGTGTTACAATCTCCCCCCTTAAAAGAAATTTGTCCCCGAATTTAAAAATATACTTCTACGCATACCTTCAAAGAGAAGATTACAACTCTCAAATCTCGCTCGCTGCCTCCCAAGTGATTATATCACTATACGGCTACGACCAAGAAAACCCTTCACAGATGGCAAGACCCTTGACCGACGTTTCTCCACCTGCCGGGCCATTAACACAACTGGCTGCTGGTGAATGAAAGATCGCATCCAAGTCAAAAGGTTTGGTGCCAATTTATGTGAGAAAGGTAATAAAGGTAATTGTAAATTATCATCACAAGGAATACGGGGTGAAAATTCAATAATCTGGGCGGAAGTGCGAAATTAAAGGCAACAAAATTAACTCGCTTATAGGATCTCGAAAGGACCTAAAATCCTGGGACAAGCTTCCCAAACTCCAACACGTCATTCATCGGAAAGCCCGTAGGAATACATGATCTGTCCCTGCGAACTCGAGTCTATGACCAAGGCAGTCGGCATAAGACCTCAGTTCGCAATGGACAATTCCCATCCTGACCTAACACAACTGGACCATCTCCGAAGTCTCTAGACATAGCTGGGGTCCAAAATCCTACATACGCAGGGTCAGAAGAACAGACTGGTGATCGACACGACCTAACCAATAAACCTAAAGGTTGCCAATTGGAGTGTCTCCTGATAACAGCTATCGAAGGAGAACCCTAACGATGGCGAGTGACGATCCCAAACTGCCGACAACAATCAAACAAACACACAACTTAACAAGAAACAACTGAGCACATTGAGTATAACCGGACGACAAGAATCCGAATGGAGTCACACCCTGACTAAACTTAGGAAGATACCATAACAAAATTCGTGGAGATCTGCTCCCATTCCTACTTTGGAACGGTAAAAGATTGCAACTCTCCAGCCGGCCTCAGATGCTCGACCAAAGCACACAACAAGACAGACACCTTGAAAAGAAACCTGGAACTTCACTTTACATCCCTGTCCACCCGTAACTATCTCACAAGTCACGCTAAATGTTGGTTGAACTTGAATGCATATAGAGAGTTGACAGATGTGCATGTTCTAGGATTACACGTCTCTACCCGATGATGTCAGGTACACAAACGTGTCCCTAACTTAGCACGTCATTGTCACAAATCAAGGTTTCCGAATCATTTCCCAGCCGAGCATGCTCAAGTATCACTGGCGAACGAGCATAGGCGGACAGTGTCTCGCGAAAATGATTCATGGAAAGTGGTCGGGCGCGGACATGAGCAAGCTGTCCCCTCCGTAGAGACGAACTAAAGCTGTACTCGACGATCACACAAGAATTGTAAATCTGCAGAAGACTATCACAGCAATCAAAATCCGCTGCAGGAAGATGTGCATTAAGCTCTGGTGATCCTTGAAAATCTGACACGACTCTCGAACAAGTAGTGTCTCTAAATCTCCAACGCAAAATCACCGCGGCCATCTCCTAATCATGAGTGGAATATCCTTCTCGTACTTCCGCCAAATGTAAGGAAGCCAAAAGCGATAACTCTATAGTGTCACCTCAGTACACACTCGAGCCCACTCAAGAAACATTACAGTTAAACAACAAGGTCGCCCGAACCAAAAACAAAGAAAGAACTGATGCAGTTCTTTAACAGAATCTTCAACTGCCAAAAATTCCGCATACATGCCTCAGTCCAAAGAAAAGAAACCCCCTTTTCCGATCAATTCAGTCAACGGTGCAGCACTACTCTAGCAATCCTGCATGAAACGGCGGTAAGAACCTGCTAAGCCCAAAAATCTGCGGATCTCCATCCTGCATACAAGTCTGGGCCTAAGCTGTACGGCCATGATCCTCCTTTGGAACCATACGAAACCGTCTCCCGTGACTACAAGACCTAGGAGTCAAACAAAACAAGCCTGAAGAAACACTCCGAGAATTTAGCAAACTGCTGGTGCTCTCCCAGTATCTGCATAACAAATCCTCAAGTGCTGCTCCTGTCTCTCAAGACACATTAGATAGACCAGAATGTCGTAAATAACACAACAATAACTGGTCGAGGAACGGCCTGAAGAAATCCAGTTCATCACATTTACGAATGCTGCTAGGGCACCGGGGAATCCAACGACTCACAAACACACACAAAACCCGTCGCACGCATAAGGCAGTCTTCGGAATGCCGTCACTCCGAACCGTAATATTGATGACCTGATCCCAAGCAAACCTAGAAAATGTCTCGCACTCTGGAGCTGATCGAAAAAATCGCCAATGCGAGGTAAAGGATACCTATCCACACCGTAAGCCGGTTCAATTAACGACCCGCCGATACGCAACCCTAAACTGCCGTCATTCTCCTTGACAATCAGAAATAGGAGCTTCCAAAAGCGAAACACTCAGACGTACAAAACTCCCAAACCACAACTCTGCAGCTGATCCTTAAGCTCCCAAGCTTCGCCGGCCCATCTGGAACAATGTCGGAAAACCCTCGCACGAAAGGAACACCAGTCCAACAAACCCTCTGTGGCTACAGTATCACAAATGAACGCCAAGAATCTACGACATCTCCCCAAAAGCCGACTAACGAAAAAGGCTGAATTCAAGCTGTAAGAGGCGGCACACCTATCCACTTACACAACAAGAACTGACTTGCCGGGGAAAACAAACCTGACTGTTTCCTCACGGTAGTCCACAACCGCCTAGCACGTAATTAACCAGTCCGTGCCCAGGAGAACGTCAAATCCAACATCTCTAGAAGGATCGAAATGACGCACGAATCTCTATCTCCTATCCGATTGGCACACAATTGAAATACGTGTCGCGCAACAAAGAATCGCTGACAGAATTTAAAACAACTAACTACGACTAATCTACCCAACCACGGTACAAGCATGAAAAACAAACGAATACATCAAAAGATTAAGAGAAGTAAAGATACCTGAAAACTCCACATTGGACGTCTGCGTGTCCCGATGAGTAAAAGCAACCTCCTGTGTCTGCCCTCTGAGCAAACCTTCCACGTCCACGGCCTCTCTGAAAACGATCCTGACGAGGTGCTAAGGAATAATCCCTGACGAAGTGCTGAAGGCTCCCGCATCGAAAACATCCACGCGCTGACTGCTGACCATCCTGGGGATGAGAGCTGAACGATTGTCCTCGTCCTGAGCCTCTGCTACTCCCGCGACGGCCACGAAATCTGTCTCGATGACCAAACCTCTGTCTCTGGGCTGGTACACTAGTACGAGTCCTCCACTGTCCTGGAACACTCTGAGCCTCTGGAATATACGCCTCGTCAACTGGAGCTGCAACCACTGGTGCTATGTAGGTGACAGATTGCTGAATGCTGATCGCAAGTGACAACTGAGTAACTTGGGTGACAACCTCCTGTCGTAGCTCCCGAACGACATCAACCAATGAACCCATAGTCTGGCGGAAGTCCTGCATCTCTGCCAAAAGTCAATCAATAGTATATGTCGTAGGCTGATCCGTCTGCACCTGTGCAACTAGAGTGCCATCCTGGTCAGTACTCGTCTCACCCGAGCCAACTCTGACCTCGGCTCTCGCTGCATCACTCCGAGTCCCCATAGTCATCGGCGGCTAGGTTATAAATAGATATAAGATTCGATGAGAATAAGGAATCGAATCTTAAGGATATGAATCATCAAGGAAGGAATTTCAAGCAAATTGTACTTAGGTCACTCAATGCAAAGTACCGCATCGTGGTTATGCTGCAGACATACACACACTACGTTACTCTACTTAAGCTACCTACTCTATCATACTAAGGTCATCCTACACTCCGAAAGGTAAAACTTAGCGATCTGATACCAACTTTGTCACGACCCAAAATTGGCCCATGACGGCCCTAATACTACGCAACGCCAAAAGACGTAATGCAGTAAAAGAAAGTCAAAACCCAAAAATCTAAACCAAGAAAATACGGAAAAAATAATATAAGTTTTTTAAACATTTGAAATCGCAACCCAAATTCCTTAAAAGTTTTACTTTCTTTCTTTAAAATTTTGGCAACACCCCTTTTTGTAAAAACTAGCTCAAGACGGAAAACGGTAACATCATAAATATACGACGCCGTAGCGAAGAAATATGAGGCAATAGAGAGAAAGCTGTATGTAAAAGACAACAAATCCACAAATAATATACAATACCGTCCTCACCAAGTCTCTAAGTCAACAACATACTAGTAGATGGAGAGTACAAGATACAACTAATGTACAATATGAAATACAGATAATCATCCAACCCACCTAAGCAAAATAGTACTGTGAGCTGATGCGGTATCTGTAGCAAAAGATGATAGAAGAATAGCTTAATAGCTGAATAGCCTGCCTCGACTACTCTGGGGAACAACCTGAAACACCTGTGGCACAACGGGGGTGAGTTACCAACTCGTGAATAGTAGATAACATATGCAGGTAATCGCAGGAATGTACGTACAGCATGAATCTAAGATATGCGATTACAGTAATAACATGTCATGTGAATGCAAAGTAATGGAAAGTACACTAGCAGGTACAATCAATATGTGAAGCAATAATGACAAGATAATAGTATGCAATAACTATGCAATAGGGATATGAGAAAGTAGATATACAACTATCATAAGGGTACACTAACAGGTACTACCAATATATGAAACTGTGCATAAAATAGATAAGTGTGAGGTATGGGGTGGAATATGTCATTTCCATGGAAACCTGACATCGTGGCAGGATCACAATCCATCAAGACACTCAAGTCCTAAATCCTCAAACCAGCCCCCAAGTCGGGCTCTCATATCATATAAGTCTCCCATCTCTTCAATGTACAATATCGAATAAATCTCCTATATCCCGAATGTACAAATCAGCAATCTCTTTCATATCCAATATCCAATCTCAATGAATCACATATAGCCGAAGTCGAATCTCAAATAATTTCTAACATCCTATATATATATTTGCAGAAGTAAAATATGATGGGTGCAATAAACATATATTAGCGTCCCATTCCACTAATATTGGTGTAAGGGTATATATAACAACGGCTAAATCCTCTGTTATATATACAAAGGTATTAAAGAAATATCATGAAAACCATGTGCCAAGTATCGACACAGAAATCCTGATCACGTATCATACGCTATCCCGAAAGCACGAGTGCCTAGCTCTGACCCTCGCCTTTCGACGTATGCATTTGTACATGACTCCCAGCGGTGTCTCCGTGATCCCCCGCCGAGTCATGGGTACTGTCACCGGTAGGTACTCGCCCCGCTTCCAGGCTCAATCGGCAAAGTCCATCGATCTTCTTGCCGAGAGGAACCATACCGGGCCTCACCATGTACCCTCATACGGCAACCACACCTCGTATGGAGTATATAATCAGAACCGATAAATCTCATGGTGGCTGCGCAAATATCATATCAAGGAAACGGTTTTCAATGTATGCATAATTTCATGAACTCCCACGGTTCCCAAATCAAGAAAACTCCATGTAAAATCCAAATAAACAATCAGCAAATCCAGGAACAAATAAATGCGATATATCTGAATGTGAGCATATAAATGAGAACATGTAGCTGAAACCAGATGTATGCGAAATCAATAAGGTACAGCTAAGTATAGGTATCTACCTATAAGTAAAATATGTGCGTGGTATATCTGTAGCTGTATCGCAAGGTGTATATGTACCTATCACTAATGGTAGGATACACTACAGGTATACCGATAAGCTAGATGTCATGTATGATAAGCAATATAGTATCACAAAGGGGTTGTGTGTGACATGGCAATTATTGACGGTGTGTGTGTAGCATACAATCCGTGCTCGTGCAACATGAACCGTCAATAATATGTGCAGTGTCCTACGGCAGCTAGTCACAGTACAACTATATCAAGGAAATACAGTAAAGGCGCAATTCTAACAATGACGTAGAATATGCGACAGGTATTTGAATCCTAGCCCAGACGCATAACGCCATGCGGGCGATCCCCTGTAGATGTTAAATCTACTCACCTACGCTCCACGCTAGGTGAATCCTACCATCTGCTCCCCCCTGTAGTAGTGTCCGTAGTCCCTGCATTCAAACTTGCAAATAAGACACGGAAATCATTTATAAGCCAAATATTCCGCGAAACGCGATATCGAACCAAAACGAGAAACTCACGTCGCGAACTAAACGCGCGTGTGCACGATACGCTGAATCGTGTGTGTACGCGTCTAAAACCATCGCGACACGCCGCGATACGCTGGATCACAGAACCCTCTCACGTATCGCGCGTATCGCGCAAACACAACGGACATGAAAAACGGTATATTGTCCCAGATTTTCCTACAGGCCAAATATTACAAAACTAGACATGCCAAAGCACTGTACAACACAGAAGACAACCCTAGCAAAGACCCCAACACCCCTGCCCCCTACTTGGCCGCAAATTGCGGCCAAAACTAATAAATCTGCGGCCCAAGGTAAGAGTTAGGGTCTCGTGTTCAGGTGATGTGTTCTAGACCTAATGGGCATGCTCCAGTTTCCTCAATTTTGTTTTGTAAGGTCCGGGTCAAAAGCAGATCACAAATAGCCAATATAACGCTTAAAAATGCTAATTTAGCACGAAACACAAACCATATGGTATTTTAGTGTAATCTGTGTAAAATCTCAGTTCAAGTGACCCTAATAACACTTAAATAAGTAGGGTTAACCAACACAATCACCACATAATCAAAGTTCCACACAAATCACCATAATTAGCACTAAACTAGCTAATTAACACTGACCGACACTAATTAGCACATAATCTAAGCAACTAGGGGATTATGTTCAGAAATTATACCCTAATGAACCCTAGAAAGCAGGTGAAGAAGTGGAGAAGAGCTGCTGTAGTGGCTGGGGCTGCTGCTGCTACAGGGGCTGCTGCTGCTACAGGTGCTGCCAGTGCTGATGTTGTTGTTGTTGCTGCCACTGCTGCTGCTCCTGATGATGAAGATGATGTCTGCTGCTGCTGCTGATGGATGTGGGTGTTGGAGCTGCTGCTGCCGCCATGCTCGAGCTGATGCTGAAGCTTCTGATGCTGCTGGAGCTTCTCTTGCTGCTGCTGCTGTTGATGCTGTTGTTGCTGCAGTTGTTACTGATGTTGTTGTTGTTGCTGCCACTGCTGCTTCAGCTGAAGGTGAGTGTGTGTGTGTTGTGTGAGAGAATGGGAGTGAGAGAATAAGAGAAAGAGAATGAGAGAACACAAACAAGTCAACCCCCTCCTCTCTCTCTCTCTCTTCATTAATGAAGGCATGGGCAAAGCCATGATGCCCCATCATGCACTCTCTCTCTCTCTCTCACCAAGGTCAACACAAGAAAAATCATTTTAAATTTGAAACCCTATTTAAATCCATTTTATTTGAAAAACAATCATCATACTTAAAACCCAAAAGCACCTAATACAATATTAAACAAGATTAGGGAAAAATGGTTAGTTCATTATGTTGCTAATTATGGTTAAACCCCCAAAACAACCCTAGTTATCATGCACAGGTGTGTGCAAGCCTAGGAAAAATCTAATAAAATACTCAATAAATAGGGTAAATATTTAAAAACCAATTTGGTAAACTTTTTATTAAAAACTATATATAAAAATATAGTTAGCTACAAAACACAGTCTAAGGTATTACAGCCGGACGGCAAATATTTGGTTTTGAATATCCGTTATAATGCACCAATTTCAAATTGATATATCTGTACGTTTATTTTTACAAAGTGAGATATAACTTTTTGAAATAATGTCTATGACATTTACCTATATCAGTGGATGGTTAGTTAAGGAGCATTAAATAGCGGTGTAATTCTTCTTAACCATAAATACAGTTTTCAACCTACGATACACAGGGAATGAGTTATTAAACTCAGGGGATTTATACTGAGTATTGTATGTTGTCCAGTGTCCATTGGACAAAGGGGTTGGTACTCGTACTATATTCTGTTTACTTATGACTTCTCTAGTTTTTAGACATGTGTTTCATAGAAATACAAGTTCCAAGTTTTGAGAAGTTATAGGTATATGAATATAATAGAGAACCGGGTATTGCAAGTATCAGGATTCTTCAAGGTGATCGAAGATATAGATACCTGTGTATGGTATTCAGTTGATAGTAATGATTATGAAAACTTGCTTCTCTTTCAGGTTACTCATATCTGGATATATTCCTAAGTTGAGTAATGCTGATCGACCTCTCTCCATTTAGTTGACATAGACTGGAAACAGCTGCATGATTTGAATCTGGTTCCAATTAAATCAGTTCCTCTGTTTCTATATTGGATATAGAATAGTTCATATCTTAACAATGTTAAGGTACGGGGAGTTGTCCGGCTTATGCTTAAAACCAGTCTCTCGATAAGTCATGGCACGTTTCTGTAATGGCTGTTTGTGGGTTGACCCGGGCTATGACGAGGGTTGACTTTCTACGATTTGGAAGATCAATTGTGATATTGTTCTTGACACGCCACAGGTTTAGTAAAATGGATTTTTTCAGAAAACAGTAGTGGGAGTATGGTAGAACTGGAAGTGATTCCAGAACCGCAAACGATTTCTGAAAATTTAATAGGTCCTAAAAATTCAATCTGGTGTGACATTCTATTGGCTACTCCATAGATATGGTGGGTAACCTCAGGCACTCGAAAGGTACTTCGGTATGCTCAAAGACGGTGACAAGGAAGTTCTTGTTTACCCACACTTGCCATTGCTTTTGTTCCTCACTATGAGACCCGGCAGGAGGATGAGTATAGCGTCATTCTAAACTAGCTGTAGAAGTGCACGTGTTTGTGACTCTGCCAGAGGGTTTTCGTAGTCAGTGGGAGCAGCGGAAGCATAGTGGACAAGTAGCTTATGTCTATTTATGGACTAAAGCAGATATAACTGAGATAGATCATCTATTTCTGATGTGACAGTCATAGGTTTGACTTCATCAAAATAGGGGATGGATCTGTTAAGAAGGTAGTAGGGTGTGATGTCCAGGTATATGGATGACATACACAAAGTAGGAAGTGAAATTCCTATACTACAATCGGTTTTACATTGGTTGTCACACAGTGGTTTCTCCACATAGGATATAGATGTTATATTAGACATTCTGGTTACTAGATCTATGGTTTTAGATCTAGATTTGGGTAGTTTCCGAATCTGGGTACTTAGACAGCTTACTAAAGGTGCTTTAGAATGAACGACTCCAGGCATGGTAGTGTACCTACAGGTGATGGAGCCACCCTCTCTGAAGGTGTCTTACAGACTAAAGGGGAGAGGGATGTGCATGATTGGCAGATAACTTGCTTAGGCAATTGAGTTGATCATAAGATGTCAAGTGCCACACCAGATGTTGTTTTTGCACGACATGCAATATGTTGATATTGATCCAATCCTGAAGAAACGATCAGAAGCAGTTTTAGAACATAAGTAGATGTTCTAGAGATTTGATAACGGCATCCTCTTTCGGGAGACGGTTATCATTCCAGGCTTCCAAGGTGACCTGGATGACAGAGTGACTGTCAGAGTATTAGTTTTCTCTCTCATGAAGGGCAGTAGTTTTGACGGGTGGTCCAAGCGGATACTGAGGGAGGCAAGGCACAGGATACTGATAAAGTTCAGTTGACGATACGGTCTAAGAAGTTTGGATTTGGAGTTCATTTATGAGCTAGGTCCCATCAGATATCCAAACATATTCTAAGACAGGTATTGCTCATTTCGGGAGATGGCTTTCTCCGTGATCTTGAGTTAAGAGAGACATAGAGAGAAACATCATGGTGGATCCACTCACTGAGGCTATTCCTCGAACGCAGTAGTTTCACAACTGGGCTTTGTGAGACAGATTAGTAGAGGAGTTGGGTGTTCGGTATCACACTGGCTGTGAGTATACGATATTGCAATAATTAGCCTTGAGTGAGTGGGAGATTGTTGGATATAGTGCCCTCAGAGTTAATTATTGGATCACAGGCACGTGATTGCAATGATTGAGGGAGGACTTATGCCGGTACGACTGTCATACTCGTGATGATAGTATGATACCTGGTTTATCTTTATCATCGTGCACTGCTTTAGGTGACCTTATAGGTCGCTATTACACGTTGACAGAGCCTTTAGGATTCTTCCTTGACTGCCAGTAGTATGATGGAGATCATATACGTGGGAGCTGGGGTCTATAAGCACATCCTTAAAGTGGTCCCTAGTCGTGGGAGTTATCGAGACAGGGCATCGATACTCAGGAGTAGACTAGTGTATACAGTCAAGACCCTGACGAGGGGCGGTGGCTGGTCTCACAAGCCATTGGTGTCAGTTGGTTCACCGAAGATGTAAACAGATGCTCATTGGGTTATGAGTACACCGGACAGGACTCGCCGGGAACATGCTAGTTGGTATTATACCTGACGTCAGATAGCAGTTCCCTGGTGACATGTGCACCGGTTAGTTCATCGACCTGAGATCGTCATTTATCTCGTATGAGTTCCCACTGTGCTTTGATTACTACTTTACCACGGCTCAAAAGAGTCATGTAAACAGGTTTTAGTTGGGTACAGTCCCGAGCAACATGGAGGCAGTGAGCGGATCGGCAGGGGTTTCATCTCTCCCGGTATTGGGGGTGAGATCACGCTGTGTCTAGGAGAGCCATTACACGAAGTCCTTGGCTAAGGCAGAAGATTTACCGGTAGGTATTCCAGTAGTATCTCAGGATGTTCTGGGCTACACTCCGACACGACTTGTACCGCTTTAGGGGGTCTGACTTTTACCAACACCCTAAGCCCGACACGCGATACTCATAGATGATTGGACCGGATGTACGGATATTGTCACTGACAGGCTCAGTAGAGTGTCAGGATGAGTTCGCTCATCGACCTCCCTTTTGGTCAATACCTGGTGGCCTGTTACGTACAGCTAGTACCACTGACGTGCTAGTGGTTAAATCCACAGCCAGTGTATTGATGAGTCTTTAGAGTCCTCCACAGACAGTTTCTCAAGTTTCGGGCGAAACGTTATAGAGGCCATATGATATATGGCAGGATTCGATCATATACGTGCAGTAGTGCACGGATCATTATCGGACGGATCGTACTAGTGGGCTTTGGTTTAAGCCGGATCCTAGTATTAGATTTGTTGGATTACTTTAGTCTCAACGCATTCGCATTCAGTCGGAATGCGGATCCAGGTATGTATATACAGCTGAGGGGTATCCTTGTGATCCATCACGAGTTTACTTTAGATGTTGCCGTATCTTTTTTTTGTTGTGAAAATTTGGGTTATTGTTTACAAATGGAAATAATGAGCTCGAAATCATGATTGGGAGCATTAATTGTGACACATGCACAGGTGGTGACTCATGGTCTCTTTCTTTGTGAATGTGTCACATTATGTGATTGATTTGTGAGTTGAAATGAGAGGAAGAAAGAGAAGGGCATCCATATGAGGGTTTACTCTTGTATTATTTTCCATCTCACTCTCTCATTTTATCATACAACACAATACAAAAGAAAAGGAACCTCTTCTTCTTCTTCTTCCTCTAGCTCAGCATTTCCATTGATGGCTTCATCTTCAACCTCAATCCATACAATGGATGCAAGAGACAAAGTTGTCACACACATTCTCTACTTCACCTTGGACACGTCGGCTAGCGAACTTCGTGTCCGAGTTACTTCGAATGAAGCGGGAGCCCGTAAAAAGACTTGATGATGTGGTGCCCTTTTCCGATGAGGAGATCGAGATCGGAGATGCCGCGAGGAGCTTGGGATGGTGGCCAAAGACCGAAGTGTTAGTGTATATGCCCTAGAGGTCATTACTGTATCATACTAGTTTGTATATTACTTAATGGAAGCTTGGGATATTTACAGTTGTATAGACAATCTTGCTCAAAATGGTAATATGCTACTTGGTTTATTTCTACTTTAATATGTGCATGTGTTTCTTTTAGCATATCGCTTATATATATTAATAGAGCTCTTAGGATCTTTGCTTGATTACCAGCGTTGTGATGGCAGTCACACTTGTGGGGGCAGGGTAATCTATAAGCACATCCTTATATAGGTCCCTAGCCGTAGGCTTATCGAGACGGGGCATCGATACTCCGGAGTAGACTAGCGTATGCGCTTCTCATCCCGGCAGGGGAGATGGTCTGTCCCACAACCATCAGTACGTCGTACTAGAGATAGTATGCGGGTGCTCTTTAAGTTACGAGTACACTGGATAGGACTCATCAAGAACTGTTGGTTGGTACTATACCTATCATAAGATAACAGGTTCTAGGTGACAGGAGTATAGCTTAGTCCGTCGACTTGACACTGCTACTTCGTCTCGAGTGTGTTCCCACTGTACATTGATTACTACCCTACCACGGCTCAAAGGAGTCGTGCAAACGGGTAGTAGTTCGGTGCAGTCCCGAAGCACTTGGAGGTAGTAGCGGTTAGATATGATTCATCTCACCCGGTATTAGGGGTTGATATCGCGCTGTGTCTAGGAGAGCCATTACACAAAGTCCATGGCTAGGGCAAGCGAGAATTACTGGTAGTGTTTCCAGTAGTTTCTCAGGATGTTCTGGGCTACACTCCGGCACGACTTGTACCGCTATTAGGGGTCTGGAGTTTTCCGCCCCTAGGCCCGCCATGTGATACACTTAGACGAACAGACCGGATTGTACAGAGATTGTCACATTCAGGCTCAGTAGGAGTTCGGATGGGTTTACATCATCGGCCTTCTTATCGACATCTACCTGGGGACCGTTACGTATAGCTAGTGCCGCTTGCGGTCTATAGTTAAACCCACTGCCAGCGTAGTGTCGAGTCTTTAGAATCCCACACAGAGAGTTTCCCTGCACTGGGCGAAAGGTGTAGAGGCCGTATGGTTTTACGGCAGGGCTACGATCACTTACGTGCACTTGTGCGCGTATGCTGTTCGGGCAGACAATGCTAGTGGGCTTTGGTTTAAGCCGGATCCTGATATTGTATGGATGGATTAGTTTTGTTTTATGTGCATTCGCATTTTACGGAATGCGGATGCGGGTGTGTATGGACGGTTGGGAGGAGCGAAGAAGGAGGAGGTGCTTCATTAGGGTTTTGACCGTTGGTTCAGTCAAAACCATTATGAGGTGAGGAAAATATTTACTAATATTTTTAATGATAATTATGTTATGGCTAATTGCTTTGACCTTTTGACCATGCTTGACCATGTTGACATTTTGACCATTGTTGACTTGGAAAATATTTACTCTTCCTTTGCTTTTTGCTTTATCAAGACATGATAGTGGTCAAATCAATCTTAGCCATCATAATTATGGTAAAAGATTGGTTTTTCTTTTTCCATGATTCATTATTCTTTTGGTATTCTCTCTCTTCATTTTTGAGCTCTCATGTTTTATTCTTCTTCCTCCTCCTCACTAAGAAATCCTAAAGATCTGTTGTGTTGATATAATTAGGATTTAAATAGACAAATAAATCCACCATCATATTCTACATCACCTAGGACATCAAGAGTAGCATACTTGTTGCCCTAGTTACCTCAGCTTGAGGTGGAGCTCGGATTATAAACTCTCGGGTGGATCGTCTTCGACTCAAGGAGGCCGCGAAGGTGACCAAGATCCGGATCGATCCTTGGAGCTTGCATGGACGAGGAGGAAAGCGGAGAGAAGATCCGAAGGACTTGGTTCATGATGTATAATCTCTTGCGCATATTAGATAGAACCTCTTCTAGTTTTGTTAGCAATGTTTTGGCAAAGATCCTCAAGTTTTAGTCCATGTTACCTTGTGTTAAAAAATTGTTTTTTCCCTATTCCGCCTCCCCGTAAGCACCGAGGTGGGTAACGTGGACTTAGAGTGGTATCAGAGCCTCGCTAAACCATTACTAACTTGTTAGCAGAGTGTTAGAATTCGATCGCCGGAAAAAATCGCAAAACACGTCGAAAAAGGCACTTTTCTGTCGTTTTTAAAAACCGGTCCAAAATTTTTTCAGAGGACCTTAAAAATACGTGCTGGGTTTTTTGGGAAAACTGTAGAAATTTGGGCGCCTGAGTCACTCAGAAGTCCACGGATCCGCGGCCAATCCAAGTGATCCACCGCGGATCCGCGGCCGAGTTGACTCGGCAGCGCACCAAATTTCTTCAGGGGTTCTCTGTGATGGTTTTGTTATTTTTAAGTTAGTTTGTTTCTACCCTGAATTTGCTGAGTACCGTATTGTGCTTTGGGTAGTTTCAAATCAAGTTATTGATCGAAATTCTAAGTACTTTTGCTAATCGGATATTCTGTGATGTGATATATGTATTGAACGTCTACTAATCGCTATACATCGATAAGTGGGGGTTATACATATCCGTGATCTGTGATGTTGGTTTGTGTATATGAACTTGTTGGATTGTCGCGAATGAATAGCCGGGGTTTGTGAGATGAGAGTTTCTTTATCTTTCATTTGATGTAATATGTAAATTGATATAATATTATTTTTATGGCCGCACATCCGGGATGAGCTGGCAGCGGCCATTGTATATTATTTCTTTTACTGTTTTTGCTCCTAGGATAGACTCAAGGTGGGGTGCACAAACTACCGGGTATTTTGAAGTGCCGAGTGGCCTACTCACGTTGTTAAGGGTGGTTGCTCCACTTCGGGTACTTGGCGGGTAGTTTGCCGCACCCGTAGGGTCTAGGGTGTGGTTTGGCTATTCATCGCGACTGTGTAATCCATATTTCGTTGCAGGCTCGAACGAAATGCGGATTCCTAGCATATCCAATGAGTTCATCTGTGATATGGAATTGCTATCATTGCATCTGACTATATATGATATCTAGTAGGCGTTGCTTATGTTTTGCGTCCGCGCTGATCCAGCCCCCGCTCTGTCGTTAGTTAAGTAACCTAACAGGTGATGACGGGGCCCCCGTGTCGAATGCGGATGTCATACGCATATGTCATATTTTCGTTGTTTTCTGCAATGGTAGGATTAATTGATGGGACACATTAAATTAATGCAAGAAAATAAACCAAAGTTAAAATCGTTGGAACAATTTCAAAACCACTCGGTTTCTATTCAAAATAGAAAACTTTTAAAAACGCAGAGCTTAAACCACTCCTTTTAAAAGCTATCAGGTTCCATCGATTATATCAAGTTCACTACGTTCACGGTTTCGCCAAAACCATTCGTAGCCCTCCGTCATTTCATATGAATATTCAATAGTATTCAAGCTATATTTGTTGACCTTCGTCAAGGCAAAGTGATTGGTAGTTGTTTAGTGTTCATATGTAGCATAGATTGATGTGTTGGTTTGGGACAGTCGTATTACCTTGTTCACCTTCGTCAAGGGTATATACGGGTGGATTCAAATTAACCTGGACAATGATGGATAGAACTTGACATGTGACTTATGATTTGTTAACCTTCGTCAAGGTCATAAGAGCATGGGGCAAAAATCCACATTGGGAGTTTGTAAAGAAACTGAAACTTGCTAGTGCTGAATACCATTTGGAGTTTGATAATGTTGGTTGGATTCCTTCAGCATTATCTCACAATGATATTTGGATCCCGATCCTACAATGAGTATCCGCTACTCCTCGGGAAACTTTTCACCTAACGATCAATACTATAAACCAAGTAGGTGTCTAGAAAGGTGTTAGCGGGGCTACGCCCACAGGGAAAAGAGGTTATTTAATTAAGGAACTTTGCGAAAACGTCGTAAAACCTCCCTCGAAGTACCAACACTGGCCTGGATGAACGGTTAAGCAAGTATCGTACGGTGAGATTGATCCCGACTAATTCTTCTTTTATGGTTTGAGGAAGGATTCGAGAAACAGTGGGAGCCATCCTGTTTAGATAAATTAAAAACTAATCTAAACTTGCAAGAGCATCATGCTGAGTGCTTTCTTCTCTCTCTCTTAATTGCAGCGACCCAGTGACCACACATAGGTTACATCTAGATAATAAAATGACTGAATCTGACTGTTATGACTGGCAAAGGGCTGTCCTGATGTACATTGCCCATGACAACCTGTGACACCTCTTAACTTTCCACTTTCTAAGGAAACCGTAATGAGAAACGGACACTTGTCGTGTGGACAGTCTAATCAAACCCCTGCCGTCTCAGGACCAGTTTCCTATGTCGCGGATATTGATATCCGTAAGACATCGAAAAAGGACTATGCGAATGCCAAGTGCCTCGTGTTGGCCTCAGTTGATGGTGCATACCAGAGGCAGCATGAGAAGATGGACTTAGTTTCAATCTTCCTCCATAACAAAGATTTATATGGAGAGCAATCTCGTATCGCAAGATATGATACCTCGAACGAATTGCTTCAAGCGAAGTTGGCTTTCGGGTCATCTGTAGGGGGCAACGTCCTTACAGAGACTAGCTATTTTGATGAGCTCACGGACCTAAAGACCACGTTGAAGAACGGGTAAAATACCGACTTGATTCTACAGTCTCTGCCCTCTACTTATACCCTGAAGGAAACCAGGGAAGTTGATGGAAAGGGAAGGACAAAAGTTTCAAGACTGGATATAGTAAAGGTGGGACGTTCCTATTGTTAAGGGAATGAACATTTGCAGAAGGATTGCAGGGCTAGCAATGCCAGTAGCCAGGATTCGAAGCATGTTGTGGCTTCGGCTTCGGGTTTGTTTGTAATAGAAAACTGTATGTCAATTAACCCTACTTCCTAGGTATTGGATGCCGGATCAGGATCTCACATTTGTAATTCATTACAGGCTATGAGAAATCGTAGAGTTATCAGGATAGGTGATATGACTCTCAGGATTGCCAATGGAATGACCATGGACGCTGAATCCGTAGGGGAATATCATATTGGATTGACAACTGGGCAGATATTGATTCTGCGTAACTGTTTGTATGTACCTAGTGTGACTTGTAATATCATATCTGTATCTTTACTTTCTAAGGAAGGATTTGATTTTACTTTTGTAAGCGATGTGGTCCACATCCACCTAAATCAAGTTCTGATTGGGTCAAGTACATTAGAAAATGGGATATACGTATTGAATCAAGCTCAGCTTTTTAGTGTCCAGAACACACTTAAAAGAATGTCTCCGGAAACAAATCAGGCTTTCTTTTGGCATTGTAGACTGGGTCACATTAATGAGACACGGTTAACAGAGATACATAAAGAGGGATACTTGAATCCGTTCGAGTATCAGTCTTATGCTACTTGTGAATCTTGTCTCATGGGAAAGATGACAAAGACTCCGTTCACTGGACACGGAGTAAAAGCGAGCGAGCTCTTGGGACTCATACACAATGACGTGTGTGGTCTAATGTCTACACATGCACGAAGTGGTTATTCATACATCAATACTTTTACGGAAGATTTCTCTAGGTATGAACATGTCTTCCTGATGAAGCATAAATCCGAGGCCTTTGAGAAATTTTGGGAATATAAGAGTGAAGTTGAAAAATAAACATGCAAAAGTATCAAGACACTAAGATCTGGTCGAGGTGGTGAATACTTGAGGTCCGAGTTTCTGGGCAACATAAAAGAGAATGGAATTCTCTCTCAGCTTACTCCTCCATACACACCACAACAAAACAGTGTATAGGAAAGGCGGAATCGAACTCTATTGGATATGGTTCATTCCATGATGAGTAAGGCTGAGTTACCGCGATCTTTCTGGGGTTATGCACTAGAAACAGCTGCATATCTTTTGAACAAGGCTCCCACCAAGACTGTGCCTACCACCCCATATCAGATGTGGAGTGGGAAGAAACCCTGTCTTAAGTATCTTAAGACATGGGGATGTCCAGCTTTTGTAAAGAAACAGCATGCGGACAAACTCGAGGCCCGCTTAGTACTGTGTAAGTTTGTGGGATACCCCAAGAACTCTAGGGGGTATCTTTTCTATTCCGCTGAGGAACAAAAGGTGTTTGTTTCTCAACATGCCCACTTTTTGGAAACTGAATTTTTAGAAAATCGGATAAGTGGGAGCGCAATAGAACTGGAAGAAATTCCAGAACCACAAGCTATTACTGAAAGCTCGGTAGAACCAGAAGTTTCAGAAGAACCGGACATCCCAGCACCACTCCGCAGGAGTAGTAGGCAGTCTCATCCGCCCGAGAGATATTACGGTTTTCTCATAGACGGGGATCGAGAGGATTGCGTCATTGAAAATGATTAGCCTACTAGCTTCCAGCAAGCCATTCAGAGCGGTGACTCAGTAAAATGGCTGGATGCAATGCGGACCGAGATGGAGTCCATGTACATCAACAAAGTTTGGACTTTGGACATTGCTCCCGAAGGGGTAAAACCCGTAGGCTGCAAATGGATCTTCAGAAAGAAGATTGGTGTAGATGGGCAGGTTGAAACCTATAAAGCTAGACTTGTTGCAAAGGGTTTTCGTCAAAGACCTGGTTTGGACTATGACGAGACCTTTTCTCCAGTGGCTATGCTCAAATCCATTCGGATCCTTCTTGCCATTGCTGCCTTCCATGCTTATAAGATCTGGCAGATGGACGTAAAGACGGCTTTCCTAAATGGAAATTTGGAAGAGTGCGTCTATATGGATCATCCGGAGGGATTCATTCAGAGTGGAAGCAACGGTAAAGTGTGCAAGTTGCTTAAGTCCATCTATGGACTGAAGCAGGCATTGTGGAGTTGGAACACTGCTTTGATGATACTGTCACAGAATTCGACTTTATCAAAAATCCAGATGAACCATGCATTTACAGTAAGATTCTAGGGAGAACTGTGGTATTCCTCGTCTTGTACGTGGATGACATTTTTCTAATAGGAAATGATATTCCTATGCTACAGTCAGTCAAAGGATTCTTGTCACAGAGGTTCTCCATGAAGGACCTGGGCGATGCCAGCTACATTCTGGAGATCCAGATCTATCGTGATAGATCGAAGAGGATGTTGAGACTTTCGCAGTCCAGGTATATCGACACCATACTGAAACGATTCAGTATGGAAGATTCAAAGCGCGGTAATCTACCAGCTTGTCACAGATCACCCTCTCCAAAGAGATGTCTCCCAAGACTGATTTGGAAAGGGCTCGCATGTCATCTACACCCTACGCATCTGCGGTAGGCTCTATAATATATGCGATGTTGTGTACCAGACCAGATGTAGCATACGCATTAAGCGTTGTATGCCGGTATCAGTCGGACCCAGGAGAGAAACACTGGATAGCAGTAAAGAACATTCTTAAGTACCTGAGAAGGACTAAGGAGATGTTCTTCGTGTATGGCGGAAAAGACCTCTAGATCGAGGCCTTTGCTGACTCCAGCTTCCAGAGTGTCAAGGATGACTCCAAGTCCATGTCGGGTTATGTCTTTACGCTCAATGGAGGGGCGGTTTGCTGGAAGAGCTCCAAGCAGGAAACCGTTGCTGACTCTACTATGGAAGTGGAGTACATAGCTGCTTGCGATGCAGCAAAGGAAGCTGTCTGGATGAAGAAGTTCCTCACGGAGCTTCTGGTGGTTCCTACCATTGTTGATCCAATACCGCTGTATTGTGACAACAAAGGCACTATAGCTTTAGCGAAGGAAACCAGGTCCCATCAAAAGTCCAGGCTCATTTTGAGGCGGTACCACTTGATCAGGGAGATCGTTGATCGCCGGGAGATCGAGGTGAGGAGAGTAGATTCGAAGAATAACACTGCAGATCCACTTACGAAGGCCATACCCCAGACTCGGTTTGAGCAGCAGATCGAGATGATAGGTCTTCGATACGCCAGTACATGGCCCTAGTGCAAGTGGGAGATTGTTAGTGTATATGCCCTAGAGGCCATTACTGTATCAGACTAGATTGTATATTACTTAATGGATGCTTGGGATATTCACAGTTGTATAGACAATCTTGCTCAAAATGGTAGTATGCTACTTGGTTTGTTTCTACTTTAATATGTGCATTTGTTTCTTTTAGCATATCGCTTATACATATTAGTAGAGCCCTTAGGATCTTTGCTTGATTACTAGCGTTGTGATGGCAGTCACACTTGTGGGGGCTGGGTAATCTATAAGTATATCCTTATACAGGTCCCTAGTCATAGGATTATCGAGACGGGGCATCGATACTCTGGAGTAGACTAGCGTATGCGTTTCCCATCCCAGCAGGGGAGATGGTCTATACCACAGCCATCAGTACGTCGTACTGGAGATAGTATGCGGGTGCTCATGTAAGTCCACGTTACCCGTCTCCGGTTCTTTGGGGTTGCGGAAATGTTGAAAAATGATTTTTTCTGTGGGGGTAACATGGACTCTAGAAACGGATCTTTATTAAACAAACTATCTAACAACCTAACTAAGAGTTTAGCTACTAGGTTAGGGGTTATACCTAAACTTGAACTCTTTCTCTTCAACTCCTTGTGGTGGTCGGATCGGCCTCACCTCGTCGTCTCCCTGTGCCGAAGATGGATCCACCCGAAAGCTTCTACCTTTGGCTCCAACCTCAATCTAGAGAAAACTAGAATACTTGGCTTGCTAGACCTTGTACACTAGGATGAGTAGAGAAGTGTTTTGGGTTTTATCTCTATGGTTCTTGTTTCTCAACTCATGAGACAATAGAACCATGAGCTAGAGAGAGAGCAAGAAGAAGAGGAGTGCTTTGAGGATGAGAGAGAATTAGAATGATAGAATGAAGAAGACTTTTTACAACCATGCTCTCATAATTCAAAATAATCATGATAATAATAGTAATTGAGTATTAAGTGATGCATCATGTCAATGGAACTATCATTCCATGCATTCAATGCATTTTGTGAACAAACAAGCAAGCAAAAGTCATAGCCATGAAATGATAGCCATTGTCATGATGATGGTCAACAAGTCCAAACTAGTCAACCGGTCAACAAAGTCAACAAGTCAACAAAGTCAACCTTTCAATCCAACCATGGTACAATAATAATTAATTAATATTATTATTAATCATATTTCTTATTCTCATTAGGGTTTCGCAAAAGTCAGCAGTCAACAACCCTAATGAGAATCCTCTGCCTCTGTCTCTGTCAACCGTGCATACACACCCGCATCCGCTTTCCGAGGAACACGAATACTAACGAGATAAAACCAATCCCAAAACGTATACTAGGTTCCGGCTTAAACCAAAGCCCGCTAGTAATAACTGCCCGAACACCAAAACGTGCACAAGTGCGCGGATTTGACCGAACCCTGTCGCAAAAGCATGCGACCTCTACTCTTTTGCCTAAAGGCGAATAGCTCTCTGTGTGGGACTCTAAAGACTCGACACTACGCTGGTAGTGGGTTTAACCACAGTCCGCAAGTGGCACTAGTTGTGCGTAGCGGCTCCCAGGTAGATGCCGATAAGAAGACTGACGAGGTGAAACCCATCTGAACTCCTACTAAGCCTGAATGTGACAGTCTCCGTACAGTCCGGTATGTTCGTCTGAGAATATCGCATGGCGGGCCTAGGGGGCGGTAAACATCAGTCCCCTAATAGCGGTACAAGTCGCGTCGTAGTGTAGCCCAGAACACCCTGAGATAACACAGGAAACCTACCAGTGTATCTCGCTTGCCCTGGCCAGGGACGACTGTGTGTAATGGCTCTCCTTGACACAGTGCGATATCAACTCCTAATACCGGAAGAGACGAATCCTATCTAACCATCACTGCCTCCAAGTTCTTCGGGACTGCACCCAACTACTACCTGTTTGCACGACTCTTTTGAGCCGTGGTAGGGTAGTAATCAAAGTACAGTGGGAACACACTCGAGGCGAAGTGACAGTGTCAAGTCAGCGGACTAAGCTGTACTCATGTCACCTGGGAACTGATAACTGACGATAGGTATAGTACCAACCAATCAGTTCCCGACGAGTCCTGTCCAGTGTACTCGTAACCTAACGAGCACCCGCATACTATCTCAAGTACGACGTACCGACGGCTGTGGGACCGATCATCTCCCTTACTTGGATGAGAAGCGCATACGCTAGTCTACTCTGGAGTATCAATGCCCTGTCTCGATAGTCCTACGACTAGGGACCTGTATAACGATGTGCTTATGGATTACCCAGCCCCCACAAGTGTGACTGCCATCACCACGCTAGTAATCAAGCAAAGATCCTAAGGGCTCCACTAATGTGTATAGGAGATATGTTAAAAGAAACACATGTACACACATTGAAGTAGAGACAAACCAAGTAGCATACTACTATTTTAAGCAAGATTGTCTATACAATGGTGAATATCCCAAGCTTCCATTAAGTAATATATAAACTAGTATGAAACAGTAATGGCCTCTAGGGCATATACACTAACAATCTCCCACTTGCACTAAGGCCATGTACTGGCGTATCGAAGACCTATCATCTCGATCAGCCGCTCTAACTGAGTCTGGGGTAAGGCCTTCGTGAATGGATCAGCAGTGTTATCTTCCGTAGCAACCCTCCGAACCTCGATCTCCTGGAGATCCATGATCTCCCTGATCAGGTGATACCGCCTCAAGATGTGTCTGGACTTCTGATGGGACCTGGGTTCCTTCGCTAAAGCTATAGCCCCGTTGTTGTCGCAATACAGAGATATTGGATCAACAATGGACGGAACCACCTGAAGTTCTGTCAAGAACTTCCTCATCCAGACGGCTTCTTTTGCGGCATCAGCAGGAGCGATATATCCCGCTTGCATCGTCGAGTCAGCAACGGTTTTCTGTCTAGAACACTTCCAACACACCGCCCCTCCATTGAGGGTAAAGACAAAACCCGACATGGACTTGGAATTATCCTTGTCATTCTGGAAGCTGGAGTCTGCAAAGGCCTCGATCTGGAGGTCTTTTCCGCCATACACCAAGAACATCTCCTTAGTCCTTCTCAGGTACTTGAGAATGTTCTTTGCCACTATCCAGTACTTCTCCCTAGGGTTTGACTGATACCGGCTTACCACACTCAGTGCATAAGCTACATTCGGTCTGGTACACAACATCGCATACATTATAGAGCCTACCGTAGAAGCGTAGGGTATAATGGACATGCGATCCCTTTCCAAATCAGTCTTGGGAGACATCTTTTTGGAGAGGGTGATCCCGTAACAAGCCGGTAGATTACCGCGCTTGGAATCTTCATACTGAATCTTTTCAGTATGGTGTCGATGTACCTGGACTGCGAGAGTCCTAATATCCTCTTGGATCTATCACGATGGATCCGGATCCCCAGAATGTAAGTGGCATCACCCAGGTCTTTCATGGAGAACCTGTGTGACAATAACCCTTTGACAGATTGTAGCATATGAATGTCATTTCCTATCAAAAGAATGTCATCCACGTATATAACGAGGAATACGACAGTTCTTGTTACAAATCTATTATAGATACATGGTTCATCTGGATTTTTGATAAAGCCAAAATTTTTTACTGTCTCATCAAAACAGATGTTCCAACTCCGAGATGCCTGCTTTAGCCCATAGATGGACTTAAGCAACTTGCACACCTTTCTGCTGCTCCCACTCTGAATGAAACCCTCTGACTGGTCCATATAGACACACTCCTCTAAATTTCCATTTAGAAAAGCGGACTTTACGTCCATCTGCCAATTCTCATAATCGTGGAAGGCAGCAATAGCAAGAAGGATCCGAATGGATATCAGCATAGCCACTGGAGAAAAGAGTTCGTCATAGTCCAAACCAGGTCTTTGATGAAAACTCTTTGCAACAATTCTAGCCTTATAGGTCTCAACCTGTCCGTCTACACCAATCTTCTTCTTGAAGATCCACTTGCATCCTACGGGTTTTAACCCATCTGGAACAATTTCCAAAGTCCATATTTTGTTGGTGTACATGGACTCCATTTCGGTCCGCATTGCATCCAGCCATTTTACTGAGTCAGCGCTCTGAATGGCCTGCTGGAAGCTAGTAGGCTCATCACTATCAATGATGCAATATTCTCTATCCCCGTCTATGAGAAAACCGTAGTATCTCTCGGGCGGATGAGACTGCCTACTACTCCTGCGGAGCGGCGTAGGAATGTCATGTTCTTTCGAACCCTCTGGTCCTTCTAAGATTTCAGTAATAGCTCGTGGTTCTGGAATTTCTTCCAGTTCTATTGCGCTCCCACTTATCTGATTTTCCAAAAACTCAGTTTCTAAGAAGCAGGCATGACGAGAAACAAAAACCTTTTGTTTCTTTTCGCAATAGAAGAAATATCCCTTGGAGTTCTTTGGATATCCCACAAACTTGCACTGTACCGAACGTGCCTCGGGTTTGTCCGCATGCTGCTTTTTGACAAAAGCTGGACATCTCCATGTCTTAATGTGCTTAAGATAGGGTTTCTTCCCACACCACATCTGATATGGTGTGGTAGGCACAGTCTTAGTTGGAACTCGGTTCAAAATATATTCAGCTGATTCTAGTGCATATCCCCAGAATGATCGCGTTAACTCAGCTTTACTCATCATGGAAGGTGCCATATTTAATAGGGTCCGGTTCCGTCTCTCCGATACACCGTTATGTTGCGGAGTGTATGGAGGAGTAAGCTGAGAGAGAATTCCATTCTCTTTTAGGTAATCCAGGAACTCGGCACTCAAGTATTCACCACCTCGATCAGATCTCAGTGTCTTGATACTTTTGACGGTTTGTTTTTCTACTTTATTCTTATATTCCTGGAATTTTCCAAAGGCTTCGGATTTATGATTCATTAAGAAGACATATCCGTACCTTGAAAAGTCATTCGTAAATGTAATAAAGTAAGAATAACCGCTTCGCGCATGCGTAGTCATTGGACAGCACACGTCGCTGTGTACGAGTCCTAAGAGCTCGCTCGCTCTTACTCCGTGTCCAGTGAACAGAGTCTTTGTCATCTTTCCTTTGAGACAGGATTAACAAGTTGCATATGATTGATATTCGAACGGATCTAAATATCCTTCTTTATGTAACTTCGTCAACCTTCTCTCATTGATGTGACCCAGTCTACAATGCCATAAGAAAGCCGGATTTGTTTCCAGAGACTTTCTTTTGTGTGTATTCTGGACATTGAAAATCTATGGTTAGTTTAATACGTATATACCATTGCTTAATATACCTGACCCAATCAAAACTTGATTAAGGTGAATGTTTACAACATTGCTTACAAATGCAAATTCCTAACCTTCTTTAGATAATAAAGATACATATATGATATTACAAGTTTCATTGGGTACAAAATAACAATCACGCAAAACCAAAACATATCCATCTGACATTCCCAAGTGATAGTCCCCCACGGACTCAGCATCCATGCCAGCTCCGTTTGCAACTCTGAGGGTCATATCACCTGCCTTCAAAACCCTACGCTTTCTCAGTGCCTGGATGGAATTACAGATATGAGATCCTGATCCGGTATCCAATACCTAGGAAGTAGAGTTTATTGATAGACAGTTTTCAATAACATACACACCTGAAGCCGAAGCCGCAACTCGCTTCGGGTCCTGGTTCTTGGCCTTCCAAGCCCTGCAATCCTTTTTCCAGTTTCCTTTCTTATGACAATAAAATCACTCTTCCTTTCCTACAAGCTGCCCCGCTTTCTTTGTTGCCTTTGCTTTTCCCTTCGTTTCCACTTTACTAACACCGCCCCTCGGTTTGGCGGGGGGCTTTCTTCTTCTTTCCCTTGGCTTTTGCCTTGGACTTAGAAGAGGAAGATCCTTCTACAAACAAAGTGGATGTTTCCCTACCTTTCTGTAGGGTGCCCTCTGCACTCCTCAACATGTTGAGGAGCTCCGGAAGTTCAACTTCTTTTCCTTGCAAGTTGAAATTCAGGATAAACTCGGCGTAAGTGGAAGGAATGGACTGGAGAATCAAGTCCGTATAGTGCTCGTTCTCTAATGTGGTCCCACGGTCCGCGAGCTCTTTAATGAAGCCAATCATCTTAAGCACGTGTTCCGCTACCGATGATCCGACGACCAATCTCGTCGAAAATAATTTTTTCGAGACTTCGTATCTGGCGAGACGGGATTGCTCTCCATATAGTTCCTTAGTATGGAGAAATATGGATTCTAGGTCCATATTCTCGTGCCTCCTCTGATGTTCATTGTCCATAGAGGCAAGCACGAAGCACTTGGCCTTCGCGCAGTCGATCTCCCAAGTCTTATGGATTTCCTTATCCGCGACGCTGGAGGTGGGACCTGGGACAGGGGGAGCTTTGGTGGTAAGATGATACCCCAACTTGTCGAAAGTGATTGCCATTTTGACATTCCTGAGCCAATCTTTGTAGTTTGGCCATGTCAGTATATTTTTATCTTGTAATAACTTAAGTCCGGTCATGAAGATTGGTCGCTGCAATTAGGAGAGAGAAAAGAAACACTCAGCATGATGCTTTTGCAAGTTTAGAGTGGTTTTTAGTTTGTCTAAACAGGATGGCTCCCACTGTTTCTCCAATCCCTCCTCAAACCAAAAAGGAGGAATTAGTCGGGAATAATCTCACCCTACAATACTTGCTTAACCGTTCAGCCAGGCCAGTGTCGGTACTTCGAGGGAGGTTATCCAACGCTTTCGCGAAGTTCCTTAATTTAAGAACCTGTTTTCCCTGGTGGTGTAGCCCCGCTAACACCTTTCTAGACACCTACTTGGTTTATAGCATTGATCGTTAAGTGAGAAATTTCCCGAGGAGTAGCATATATTCACAGTAGGATCGGGATCCAAATATCATCGCGTGACAAAACTGAAGGAATCCTACCAGAATCACCACATTCCAAATCGTATGCAGCGCTAGCAAGTTTCTGGTTCTTTAGAAACTCCCAATGTGGATTTTTTCCCCATGCTCTTATGACCTTGACTTTGGCCAACAAATTATAAGTCACATGTCAAGTTCTATGCGCCATTCTCCAGGTTAATTTGAACCCACCCGTATCTACCCTTGACTTTGGCCAACAGGGCAGTACGACTATCCCAAACCAACGCATCTATCTATGCTGTATATGAATACCCAATAGCTACCAAACACTGTGCCTTGATTTTGGCTAACAAACACAGCTTGAATACTATTGACTATCCATATGAAATGACGGAGGGCTACGAATGGTTTTGGCGAAACTGTGAACGTAGTGAACTTGATATAATCGATGGAACGAGATAGCTTTTAAAGGGAGTGGTTCAAGCTCCGCGTTTAAAAGTTGGTTTTTGAAAAGAACCGAGTGGTTTTGATAGTGTTCCAACGACTTGACTTTGGTTTATTTTCTTGCATTAATTTTAATGAGCCCCATCATTTAATCCTACCATTGCAGAAAATAACAAAAATATGAAGTACGCTTATACCGTCCGCATTCGCCACGGGGCCCCGTCGTTACCCGTTAGGTTACTTAACTAACGACAGAGCGGGGGCTGGACTAGCGCGGATGCAAAGTATAAGCAACGCCTAAATAGATATCATATATAGATATATATATTCGTCAGATGCAATGATAGCCATTCCAGTGTTAGTTATATGTATGCCCTAGAGGCCATTACTGTACATATGATGTATATTGTAGTGGATGCTAGGACGTATATAGGGAGGACTTTCTTGCTCGACATGATAGTATGCTATCTGGTTACTCTTTACCTTAACGTGTACACTGATTGTCTCTCTGTTACATGTTGGTAAAGCCCTTAGGATGTGTACTTGACTACCTGGACTATGATGCGGATCATACTAGTGGGGACATGGTAGTCCATAAGTACATCCTTCAAAGTCCCTAGTCGTGGGTGTATCGAGACGGGGCATCGATATACCAGAGTAGACTAGCGTATACCTTCTCGACCCATACAGATGGGTAATGGATGATCCCATATCCATTGGTGTTTGACATCAGAGATGATATACGGGTGCTCAGTAGAGACTAGGTACACTGGAGGGACTCGCCGAGAACTCCCAGATGGTATTATACCTTACGTCAGATGGCAGTTCTCTGGTGACACTGGTACAGAGTAGTCTGTTGACCCGAGATCGTCATAGAGTTTTGTGTGGTTCCCACTGTGCTTTGATTTCCACCTTACCACGTCCAAGAGGGCATGCAAAACGGTGGTTTTTGGGTACAGTCCCGAATCACATGGAGGCAATGAGCGATAGGAGGGGATTCGTCTCTCCCGGTATAGGGAGTTGATGTTGCGCTGTGTTCGATTGGCTATAACCGGAAATACCTGGCCAGGGTTGCTGAGATTTACTGGTAAGTGTTATTAGTAGATTCTCGAACTGTTATAGACCTCATATCGACATGACTTATCAAGCTATTGGGGTCTGACGTTTTACCACCCCTAGGCGAGATATGCGACATATCAGACGAACAGACCGGACAATACGGTAAGTGTTACTGGTTGGATTCACAGGAGTGTGAGCGGGCTTGCTCCTCGATCTTCTGATCGCTCAATACCCGGGTGGCCGTTACGTTTAGCAGACCGCTTGCGGCTTGTAGGTGTTTGATATGATCATCACCTGCTGCCGGCCTATTGACGAGTCTTTAAAGTCCTACACAGAGGTTTCCTCGCTCAAGCGAAACGAAATAGGAGCGCATATGAGATATGTGCGGGACCGAGAATGATGCATGTATATGATACCGTATTCCATTCTCACGATGAATGTATCGAATGGTTGTATGCGATATAACCTAGTTATCAAATCAAGGATTGATTCGATAAGCCGATACATTGGATATTAGTCTGTTGTATGCGATATGACCGGATCGTTAAATCAAGTGTTGATTTAATGATTTAATGCATAATTATATATATGATATATTACTTTGCATTAACTAGTATTGGTTCACTTTAAATGGATTTTCTCACTTGGATTGTGCACATTGTATATGTGATATACTTTTGTACACAAGTTTGTATCATATTTGATGATACATGCTCACTAGGGTTTGTGTAAAGATTAAACCATGGTTGTGAAATGGTTAGGGTTTTCCTTTTGTTTTCTTATTCATTTATTTATCTATTTATTCTTTTCGGAAAAATATAAAGCATTAAGAAAAATGGTGGCTTTCTTTGGATGGATATTGAAGCTTCATGAAGCGTTGACTAAGTCACCATTTTGTCTCATGCTTAACCCGAACCATTCCACTTACCATGATTCATTCTCTACACTTAACCATGGTTTGAATATGATAAGTAATCATTTTTCTTTTGGATTTAATTAACTTATCATATTCATTTCTTTCTTCTTCTTCTTCATGAGCAAGGAAGAAAAGCATGCTACATTAATGGCAAGTGATGAAAACAAGTGAGAAATCCAATTCTAAAGTGAACCCACTTCTTATTTCTTCATCCTCTACCTCTTGCCAAGTAGTAGAGTGTGTTTTCTTCACAAGTTTTATGACTTGGTGAAGTGGGAGCTTGATCTTGTGATGCCTCGACGTAGATTATCTTCGGCACAAAGCCGACGACCTTGCCAGCCCATTTCTCCGGTGAAGCCGACGCTAGAGCCCGGGTTTCCATTTGGACAGCGAGGAGACTTCATTGCGGAGCTATGGAGGTGGAGAACCGGATCTTCAAAGGTTGTATTTCCGTTCTCTTAGTAAAGTAGTTTACTAGTTGCATCTTTCGCCAAGACATCTAGTTATCGATCCGTAGTTTAGGGTTTCTCGGCACCGTAATTTTTGAAATTGGTATAGTTGATGCCTTGTGAGACCTCTTGTGAGTGCCTAGGAACCCTACAGTGGTATCAGAGCCTAGCTAGAGCCTTAGGCGATGCGTAGACGAAATTTGAAACCCGAAGGAACCCGAAACCCTAAACCAAACATGCTCTCTGGACATTTTCTAAAATCTGGGATTTTTCCACATTAAAAATGCTTAAAAAATTCAGCAGGGAAATCTAAGAATTACGGTGCAAAATGTTTTCTATGAACTATTCATAGTGCGGCGGAACCGCGGCAGAAGCCTGGCTTCTGCGGCGGTTCCGCGGCCAAATGATGGAAGTTGCCTTTCTATTTTGCACAGTAACTCATGGTTTCAGGTGCTGAGTTTTATTGGAATTTTTAATTTGTACTCAAGAGTTGAGTATTTTGGGGTTGCTTTGGGGATCGGTGTTTCGATCGGAGTATCAGATTTTGTCTATGTGGCTTTCCGGATAATTTTTGAATATGTTAAATAGTTCGACCGGATATAAATACCCAATTTTTCCTCTGTCGGGAAATTTCCAAGTGTTGGATTTTTCCGTAGTTTAACGACGTTCTAAGTAGTGCAAGTAATGCGATGGTCCCTCTAGAAGACAACAAACCTTAACTCGATTATGTGACCGTCTTGAACTGCCCTTTGAACCTTCGGGTTTGCGGCAGTACGGCGTGCCACATGTGAGGCGTTGGCTTGACCCTTCTACGGCTGGACCGTTGGTACTGAGGTACGAACTGAATGTTTTTAGACTTATTTCATGTGTTGATATGTATCGGGAAAACTTGGGTGTTTGACTGTTCGATCGAAAAGTTTAACATTTTCTATTTATCTGGAATGGGATACAATAATTGGAATTCACAAAAGTTATGAGATAACTGAATGAATGTTGTAAATCTAGCAATTTAGTCTCACTTGATCGGTTGCCACGGAATTTTGATGTGATCAAAAGTCCGTCGCAATCACGTAGCGTACGTGGATAGTTGCCGGGTAAACTTAATCGACAGCCTCACTCCATAGCCCCGACCAAGTGACTGTAGGAGAACCCCGTCGCCGAAAGCATCCGTTCGGATGCTCGCGGCAGCAGTGTTCCGCCTTGGTGCACTTCGTCGACGGTATCGGGGGTGCGGCCGCCTACTAAAGTTTGCGACGAGCATTCGATCAGGATGTCGGGAATCTTGTTGAATTTCCCGACTTTATATTGAAAAGTGTTTTCGATTTTGAGACTAAAATGCGGCGTTTATAATTGTTAGGCATGTGATGCCTAAGTATTTCATTTGATTAGGCATGAGATGTCTAAAGAGATTGCGGATTCCAACTGTTGTAGTTTTACACTTTCTTTTCTGTGACCGTAAGTGTAATATGTGATATCGCCGGTTTCGTTGCTATATGTCAACGACAATTGTGATGCGCATATTTACCTACGTTGATGACATATGATGTTATGTGTTGCTGGATATGTTATATTGGATCGTCGTGTTTGAATAGCCGGGGGTTTTTATGTGAGATGAGTGTTTTTCATTTTTATTCATGTAAAAACTTGTATGTAATTTTCTTTTATTGGGGCACTTCCAGGTAGCGGAAGATGTCACCGTTTGTATATTATTTACTTTTCTGCACTAGGATAGACCCAAGGAGGGGAGCACATGTAACCGGGTTCTGGAGTCCAGTGGGAGACCAACTCGAGGAGTCGAGTCCGGGTCTCCTAACTCCAGAATTGGTAGGGTTGCTTGCCGCTCTCGTAGGGATCTAGGGGTGTGGGTTTGGCTATTCATCACGACCGTGGAATCCGTGTTTTATACTGGGTCGTATTGAAAACACGGACGTCCTAGTATATCCAATATTTCATATGATTCTTCTGCTGCGATATCTGTGATGTGATCATGTGATGTTCTGTGATAGAGATACAGTATATAGTATATATGATATATTATATAGATGTTACTTATGTTTTACACCCGCGCTAGCCCTGCCCCACTCTGCCTTTAGTTACCTAACGTAACGGTGCATGAGGGGACATCGAGGCGAATGCGGATGGCATAAGTGTACGTCGTATTTATCTGTGATGTTTAGGTACTTAAATGATGGGACTTCATTAATGTGATTAATGAAATAAAAGAAACCTAAGATGTTGTAGAATCGAATTTCAAAAAATAAAACAGGTAGCTACAGTTCTTTCTTTGCACAGCGGTATATACGATATATCCTGCACCTTATTCGATGAGGAAAGGACCAAGATCCCTTCACCGGGAGTGACTCCTTTAGCAATAACTGGCAGATGCTACACACTCGGTTTGTCTTTTGATTGCTTTTAAGAGTTTTTGCTTTGCACAGTGATATATATGATATATCCCGCACCTCATTCGACGAGGAAAGGACCGACGATCCCTTCACCAGGAGTGACTCCTTTAGAAAAACTAGAAATGCCTCAAAAGCACTTCATTTTTAAAATCATTTGATTCTACAACGATATCAAGTTCATTACGCAATAGGTTTTTAGAAAAACCTGTCGTAGCCCTCCGTCATTTCAGATAAGTAGTAGTTATAATTCGTGCTACGTTTGTTGGCCTGCGTCAAGGCGTAGTGTGCGGTAGCTAAGTGGTATTTATCTGCTTATGCATATGATGCAGATTGTATTAGGGTAGTCGTGCGACTTTGTTGGCCTGCGTCAAGGGTCGTGCGGGTGGGTTTAATTCAATCAGGAAATGACGGGTTGAACTTGACTAGCGCACTATGGTTTGTTGGCCTGCGTCAAGGTCATAGGACGCTAGGGGCAAAATATTATCGGGAATTTCAAGTGTTGAAATTTGCAATGAGATTGCATACCTTCTATGAGATAGTTAGATCCCGATACCCGCTGTGAGTAAGAGTTACTCCTGGGAAAGTTTTACACATTACAATTAGCCGATCAAGTAGGTGTCTAGAAAGGTGTTAACGAGGTTACGCCTCTGGGAAAACGAGGTTTACATTAATTAGGTTCGTGCGAAAGCACGGGGGACCTCCCTCAAAGTACCGACACTGGCCTGGCTGAAAGATTGGCGAACTTGTAGTTTGTAATTAATCCCGGCTAGTCTTTCCTTTTAGGGTTTGAAGGAAGATTTGATGAAAAGCAGTGGGAGCCATCCTGATTAGATAAAATAATAACTAATCTATTCTTGCTAGAGCGCACGCTGAGTGTTTTCTTCTCTCTCTCCAGGTAGCGACCATATCACGCCTTAATCAAGATAATAATACGGAATATTGACAGAACCCGCTTGTTATACTGAGCTGGGGAACGTTGGTCCCGCTCCAACTTATAATTGTTATAAGACAGAGCAGGAAATTGGGGAATACCAGATTTCCCGTGCCGCCCAAACGAAGAAAGTGCATATGATGCATCTCCTTCGGGTGTGTTCGTTACACAGAACTGTTTCTCTGTATCCTCTACGTCCTGGGTATGTGATACCAGATCAGGATCCCAGATATGTAATTTGTTACATAGGGCTACAGAAAGGTAGAGAACTGAGAACGGGTGATAAGTTTCATGAGGCAGAAAACGGGGCAAGTGTTGCAGCCAAGTCTGTTGGTCACTGTCACCCTGTATTACAAATACATTGATTCTGATCAAATGTTATTAAATACCGAACCTGATATGCAAAATCATATCTATCTCTTTATTAGTAAAGAAATGATAAAATTTTGTATAGTTGGATAATGTTTTGAACATTTCCTATATCAAAAGTTGATCGGTTCAGGCAAGTTATCTAAAAGCATTGATGTTCTAAATCAAACTACAGTTCTTAGTATACGGAACACAAACAAGAGGAAGAGTTCAGAAATGAACGAATCCTACTTGAGGCATTGTAGACTAGGTCATATCAATGCGACCCGACTAGCTCAAGTTACATGAAGATGCATATTTAAATCAGTTTGAATTTACATCTTGTGAAACTTGCCAGTCATGTCACAGAAATAAGATGACCATAGCTCCGTTTACTGGAAACAGAGAAAAAGTTAGTGAACTCTTGGGATGATACATGTTGATGTATGTAAGGTCCCCTGTCTACATATGCCAAGACCGGTTCTTTGTACTTCATTAAATTCTCTGATAATCTCTCAAGATTCAGACATGTGTTCCTGTTGAAACACAAGTCCGAACCTTTTGAGATATTCACAGAATATAAGTTAGAAGTAGAGAACCAAAATAGGGTATAAGTATTATGTCCTTCGATGTGATCAAGGAGGAGAATACTTGAGCACGGAATTCCTGGACCTTTCTAAAGGAGAATGAGATTCTCTCTCAGCATTACTCCTCCGAATACACCATAGCACGATGGTATATCGGGGCGGAGCAATAGCACCCTATGTGATATGGTGTGCTCTATGATGAGTACTACAGAGTTACCTATTTCCTTTTTGGGAGTTATGCACTTGAGAAGCTGCATACCTATTGAATAGGGTTCAAATCAGTTTCCTACCACTTCATATTTGATATGATAAGGGAAGGGCCCATCTCTTAAGTTAGTTAAGATTTGGGGTTGTCCAGCCTATGTCTGAAAAGCAAAATCCGGACAAGCTCGAGGCAAGGTCTGTAATGTAGAATTGGAAAGGTTCCAGCTATACAAACTACAACAGATGATTTGATAAAATCAAAGGATTCAATAGTTACCAACGAACCTCAGCCTCTCCGCCGATCTAGTAGGGTTCCTCACCCACCTGAGAGATACTTTGGTTTCTCTATGACAGTGGGAGCGAGGATTGCATCATGAGATGATGACCCAACTAGTTTCGAGCTGGCCATCAGGAGTGGGACTCTGTAAGAATGGCTGGATGCTTAGCGATCTGAGATGGAATCCATGTACACCAACAAAGTATGGACTTTGGCTGCTATATCTGAAGGGTTAAATCCCCATCAGGAGCAAGTATATCTTGAGAAGATTACTTGGTGTAGATGGAAAAGTTGAGACTTTCAATGCTAGACTTGTTAAAGCTTTTCGTCATCGACCAGGCGTGGATAATGATGAAACCTTTTCAAGTGACTATGCTTAAGTCCATCCAGATCCTACTTGCCACGGCTACATACCATGACTACGATATCTGGCGGTTGGGTGCCATGACTGCTTTTCTAAATGATGTTTTAAAAGAGAACGTCTCTAAGTACACAGCCAGAGGGCTTCGTAGACAGTGGGAGCAGCGGAAACGTATACAAGATGCTTTATAGGATAAAGCAGGTATCGCGGAGTTGGAACATCTGTTTTGATGTGTTAGTCAAAGAGTTTGACATCATCAAAATGGTAGATGAACCTTGTATATAGAAAAAGGTAGTAGGGAGTATAGTGACGATCCTCGTAGAGTACGTGGATGACATACTCTTGATAGGGAAGAAGTTTCCTATGCTACGCTCGGCCAATCTCCGTTTATCACAATGATTCTCTATAGGATCAAAGTGATACCTCCTAAATCCTGAGTTTGGATCTATGAGATAGATCTAATTGGATGTTAGGATTCTCACTAGTTGTAGTGAGATGGTATCAATCGATCCTGGGGAGAATCACTGGAAGGGTTCCAGAGTGATAAGGACGACTGAATGTCAGTCACAGACATTGTCTTTACCCTCAGTAAAGGAACGGTATGTTGGAAGAGTTCCAAGCTAGATACCGTGGCATACTAGACGATAAAGGCTGGATACATCGCTATTTGAGATGCTACCAAAGAGGCAGTCTGGATGTATATTTGTTCATGAGATGAACTTTGTTCCTCCCATTGTGTGACAATGGAGTTGTGGCTTATGCCAAGGAACGTCTGCCCCATCAGTGATCCAGACATATTCTAAGGCAGTATCACCTGATCATGGAGATAGTTGATCTCCAGGGTGATCGAGGTTAGGAGAGTAGACTCAGAGGACAACACGGCGGATCCACTCACAAAGGCCTTTTCCTAGAGAGAGACTTTCATGGGATGGTTGAGTATGAGATACTACAACCACTGCTACAGATGGCCCTAGTGCAAATGGGAGATTGTTAGTTATATGTATGCCCTAGAGGCCATTACTGTACATATGATGTATATTGTAGTGGATGCTAGGACGTATATAGGGAGGACTTTCTTGCTCGACATGATAGTATGCTATCTGGTTACTCTTTACCTTAACGTGTACACTGATTGTCTCTCTGTTACATGTTGGTAAAGCCCTTAGGATGTGTACTTGACTACCTGGACTATGATGCGGATCATACTAGTGGGGACATGGTAGTCCATAAGTACATCCTTCAAAGTCCCTAGTTGTGGGTGTATCGAGACGGGGCATCGATATACCAGAGTAGACTAGCGTATACCTTCTCGACCTATACAGATGGGCGAAGGATGATCCCATATCCATTGGTGATTGACATCAGAGATGATATACGGGTGCTCAGTAGAGACTGGGTACACTGGACGGACTCATCGAGAACTCCCAGATGGTATTATACCTTACGTCAGATGGCAGTTCTCTGGTGACACTGGTACAGAGTAGTCTGTTGACCCGAGATCGTCATAGAGTCTTGTGTGGTTCCCACTGTGCTTTGAATTCCACCTTACCACGTCCAAGAGGGCGTGCAAAACGGTGGTTTTTGGGTACAGTCCCGAATCACATGGAGGCAATGAGCGATAGGAGGGGATTCGTCTCTCCTGGTATAGGGAGTTGATGTTGCGCTGTGTTCGATTGGCTATAACCGGAAATCTCTGGCCAGGGTTGCTGAAATTTACTGGTAAGTGTTATCAGTAGTTTCTCAAACTGTTATAGACCTCATATCGACACGACTTATCAAGCTATTGGGGTCTGACGTTTTACCACCCCTAGGCGAGATATGCGACATATCAGATGAACAGACCGGACTGTACGGTTAGTGTTACTGGTTAGATTCACAGGAGTGTGAGCGGGCTTGCTCGTCGATCTTTTGATCGCTCAATACCCGGGTGGCCGTTACGTTTAGCAAACCGCTTGCGGCTTGTGGGTGTTTGATATGATCATCACCTGCTGCCGGCGTATTGACGAGTCTTTAGAGTCCTACACAGAGGTTTCCTGGCTCAAGTGAAACGAAATTGGAGCGCATATGAGATATGTACGGGACCGAGAATAATGCGTGTATGTGATACCGTATTCCATTCTTGCGATGAATGTATCGAATGGTTGTATGCGATATAACCTAGTTATCGAATCAAGGATTGATTCGATAAGCCGATACATTGGATATTAGTCGGTTGTATGCGATATGACCGGATCGTTAAATCAAGTGTTGATTTAATGATTTAATGCATAATTATATATATGATATATTACTTTGCATTAACTAGTATTGGTTCACTTTAAATGGATTTTCTCACTTGGATTGTGCACATTGTATATGTGATATACTTTTGTACACAAGTTTGTATCATGTTTGATGATACATGCTCACTAGGGTTTGTGTAAAGATTAAACCATGGTTGTGAAATGGTTAGGGTTTTCCTTTTGTTTTCTTATTTATTTATTTATCTATTTATTCTTTTTGGAAAAATATAAAGCATTAAGAGAAATGGTGGCTTTCTTTGGATGGATATTGAAGCTTCATGAAGCTTTGACTAAGTCACCATTTTGTCTCATGCTTAACCCTAACCATTCCACATAACCATGATTCATTCTCTACACTTAACCATGGTTTGAATATGATAAGTATTCATTTTTCTTTTGGATTTAATTAACTTATCATATTCATTTCTTTCTTCTTCTTCTTCATGAGCAAGGAAGAAAAGCTTGCTACATCAATGGCAAGTGGTGAAAACAAGTGAGAAATCCAATTCTAAAGTGAACCCACTTCCTATTTCTTCATCCTCTACCTCTTGCCAAGTAGTAGAGTGTGTTTTCTTCACAAGTTTCATGACTTGGTGATGTGGGAGCTTGATCTTGTGATGCCTCGACGTAGATCATCTTCGGCACGAAGCCGACGACCTTGCCCGCCCATTTCTCCGATGAAGCCGACGCTAGAGCCCGGGTTTCCATTTGGACAGCGAGGAGACTTCATTGCGGAGCTATGGAGGTGGAGAACCGGATCTCCAAAGGTTGTATTTCCGTTCTCTTTGTAAAGTAGTTTACTAGTTGCATCTTTCGCCTAGACATCTAGTTATCGATCCGTAGTTTAGGGCTTCTCGGCACCGTAATTTTTGAAATTGGCATGGTTGATGCCTTGTGAGACCTCTTGTGAGTGCCTAGGAACCCTACATCCAGATCACAAATGAACACAATGGGTATACTAGGAATCCGCATTCCGTACGAGCCTGTAACGAAAAGCGGATTACACGGTCGCGATGAATAGCCAATACCCCACCCTAGACCCCTAACGGTGCGGCAAACTACCCGCCAAATACCCGAAGTGAAGCAACCTCCCTCAACAACGTGAGTAGGCCACTCGGCACTTCGAGGTACCCGGTATTTGTGCACCCCTCCTTGGGTCTATCCTAGGAGAAAAAACAGTAAAAGAAATTATTCAATGGCGGCTACAATCTCATCCCGGATGTGTGGCCATACAAATAATATTACATCAATTACAAATTATATGAATTGAAAGATAAAGAAAACTCTCATCTCACAACCCCGCGGCTATTCATCCACGACAATCCAATGAATTCATATACACATACCATCAACATTACAGATCACAGATATGTATAACCCCCACTAATCGACGTATAGCAATTGGCAGACGTTCAACACATATATCACATCACAGATATAAATCCGTTAGCTAAATTTTTTAGAAGTTCGATCAAAATACGGATTTTTAACCACCCCAAAAACAAATTTTTCTTTCTGGAAAATCTGGGCAAAAAAATCATATTCCAAAAATCCATAAACACCCCAGGAAACAAACTGCAGCAAAACCGATCCACGGCCGAGTCAACTCGTCCGCGGATCCGCGGCAAGAAGCTCTTCTTGCCGTGTTTCTGCAGTGAGTTGGTCAGCTCAGTGGATCGTTTTTCTGCTGTGTTCACTAAAAACCCTGAGACGATTTTTCAGATGTGTTAAATTATTTTTAGAGCAGAATAAAAATCGACATAAAGTTTGAAGTTCGGGCATGTTTTGTGATATTTTCTCCGTTCGAACTTCTAGTTACTTTGCTAACATGTTAGATAGTGTTTAACTAGGCTCTGATACCACTGTAAGTCCACGTTACCCGTCCCCGGTTCTTTGGGGTTGCGGAAATGGTGAAAAACGATTTTTTCGGTGGGGGTAACATGGACTCTAGAAACGGATCTTTGCTAAACAAACTATCTAACAACCTAACTAAGAGTTTAGCTACTAGGTTAAGGGATATACCTAAACTTGAACTCCTTCTCTTCAACTCCTTGTGGTGATCGGATCGGCCTCACCTCGTCGCCTCCTTGTGCCGATGATGGATCCACCCGAAAGCTTCTACCTTTGGCTCCAACCTCAATCTAGAGGAAACTAGAATACTTGGCTTCCTAGACCTTGTATACTAGGATGAGTAGAGAAGTGTTTTGGGTTTTATCTCTATGGTTCTTGTTTCTCAACTCATGAGACAATAGAACCATGAGCTAGGGAGAGAGCAAGAGGAAGAGGAGAGCTTTGAGGATGAGAGAGAATTAGAATGATAGAATGAAGAAGACTTTTTGCAACCATGCTCTCATAACACAAAATAATCATAATAATAATAGTAATTGAGTATTATGTGATGATTCATGTCAATGGCACTATCATTTCATGCATTCATTGCATTTTGTGAACAAACAAGCAAGCAAAAGTCAGAGCTATGAAATGATAGCCATTGTCATGATGATGGTCAACAAGTCCAAATTAGTCATCCGGTCAGCAAAGTCAACAAGTCAACAAAGTCAACCATTCAACCCAACCATGGCACAATAATACTTAATTAATATTATTATTAATCATATTTCTTATTCCCATTAGGGTTTGGCAAAAGTCAACAGTCAACAACCCTAATGAGAATCCTCTGCCTCTGTCTCTATCAACCGTGCATACACACCTGCATCCGCATTCCAAAGAACACGAATACAAACGAGATAAAACCAATCCCAAAACGTATACTAGGTTCTGGCTTAAACCAGAGCCCGCTAGTAATAACTGCCCGGACACCAAAACTTGCACAAGTGTGCGGATGTGACCGAACCCTGTCGCTAAACCATGCGACCTCTACTCTTTTGCCTAAAGGCGAATAGCTCTCTGTGTGGGACTCTAAAGACTCGACACTACGCTGGCAGTGGGTTTAACCACGTACCGCAAGCGGCACTAGCTGTGCGTAACAGCCCCCATCTAGATGCCGATAAGAAGACTGACGAGGTGAAACCTATCTGAACTCCTACTGAGCCTGAATGTGACAGTCTCCGTACAGTCGAGTCTGTTCGTCTGAGAATATCGCATGGCGGGCCTAGGGGGCGGTAAACGTCATTCCCCTAATAGCGGTACAAGTCGTGTCGGAGTGTAGCACAGAACACCATGAGATAACACTTGAAACCTACCAGTGTATCTCGCTTGCCCTGGCCAGGGACGACTGTGTGTAATGGCTCTCCTTGACACGGCGCGATATCAACTCCCAATACCGGGAGAGACGAATCCTATCTAACCGTCACTGCCTCCAAGTGCTTCGGGACTGCACCCAACTACTACCTGTTTGCACGACTCCTTTGAGCCATGGTTGGGTAGTAATCAAAGTACAGTGGGAACACACTCGAGGCGAAGTGACAGTGTCAAGTTAGCGGACTAAGCTGTACTCATCTCACCTGGGAACTGATAACTGACGATAGGTATAGTACCAACCAATCAGGTCCCGACGATTCCTGTCCAGTGTACTCGTAACCTAACGAGCACGCGCATACTATCTCAAGTACGACGTACTGATGGCTGTAGGACAGACCGTCTCCCCTGCTTGGATAAGAAGCGCGTACGCTAGTCTACTCCGGAGTATCGATGCCCCGTCTCGATAGTCCTATGACTAGGGACCTGTATAAGGATGTGCTTGTGGATTACCCATCCCCCACGAGTGTGACTTCCATCACAACGCTGGTAATCAAGCAAAGATCCTAAGGGCTCCACTAATGTGTATAGGCGATATGTTAAAAGAAACACATGTGCACACATTGAAGTAGAGACAAACCAAGTAGCATACTACTATTTTGAGCAAGATTGTCTATACAATGGTGAATATCCCACGCTTCCATTAAGTAATATATAAACTAGTATGATACAGTAATGGCCTCTAGGGCAAATACACTAACAGCTTGTTAGGTTACGAGTACACTGGACAGGACTCGTCGGGAACTGTTGGTTGGTACTATACCTATCGTCAGATAACAGTTCCCAGGTGAGAGGAGTACAGCTTAGTCCGTCGACTTGACACTGCTGCTTCTCCTCGAGTGTATTCCCACTGTACTTTGATTATTACCCTACCACGGCTCAAAGGAGTCGTGCAAACAGGTTGTAGTTGGGTGCAGTCCCGAAGCACTTGGAGGCAGTAGCGGTTAGATAGGATTCGTCTCTCTCGGTATTAAGGGTTGATATCGTGCTGTGTCTAGGAGAGCCATTACACAAAGTCCCTGGCCATGGCAAGCGATAATTACTGGTAATGTTTCCAGTAGTTTCTCAGGGTGTTCTCGGCTACACTCCGGCACGACTTGTACCGCTATTAAGGGTCTGACGTTTACCGCCCCCTAGGCCTGCCGTGGGATACTCTCAGACGAATAGACCGGACTGTACAGAGATTGTCACATTTAGGCTCAGTAGGAGTTTAGATGGGTTTACCTCATCGGCCTTCTTATTGACATCTACCTGGGGACCGTTACGTACAGCTAGTGCCACTTGCGGTCTGTGGTTAAACCCATTGCCAGCGTAGTGTCGAGTCTTTAGTGTCCCACACAGAGAGTTTCCCTGCACTGGGCGAAAGGTATAGAGGCCGTATAGTTTTACGACAGGGCTACGATCACTTACGTGCACTTGTGCGCGTATGCTGTTCGGGCAGACAATGCTAGTGGGATTTGGTTTAAGCCGGATCCTAGTATTGTATGGATGGATTAGTTTTGTCTTCTGTGCATTCGCATTCTAAGGAATGCGGATGCGGGTGTGTATGCACGGTTCTGAGGAGCGAAGAAGGAGGAGGTGCTTCATTAGGATTTTGACCGTTGGTTCGGTCAAAATAATTATGAGGTGAGGAAAATATTTACTAATCTTTTTAATGATAATTATATTATGGCTAATTTCTTTGACCTTTTTACCATGCTTTACCATGTTGAAATTTTGACCATTGTTGACTTGGATCATTCATGAGAGCACTAGACTCTTCTTTTGCTTTTTGCTTTATCAAGACATGATAGTGGTCAAATCAATCTTAGCCATCATAATTATGATAAAAGATTGGTTTTTATTTTTCCATGATTCATTATTCTTTTGGCATTCTCTCTCTTCATTTTTGAGCTCTCATGTTTTGTTCTTCTTACTCCTCCTCACTAAGAAATCCTAAAGTTTTCATGTGTTGAGATAATTAGGATTTAAATAGACAAATAAATCCGCCATCACATTCTACATAACCTAGGACATCAAGAGTAGCATACTTGTTTCCCTAGTTACATCGGCTTGAGGTGGAGCTCAGATTACAAACTCTCGGGTGGATCGTCTTCGACTCAAGGAGGCCGCGGAGGTGACCAAGATCTGGATCGATCTTTGGAGATTGCATGGACGAGGAAGAAAGCGGAGAGAAGACCCGAAGGACTTGGTTCGTGTGGTATAATCTCTTAGGCATAGTAGATAGAAGCTCTTCTAATTTTGTTAGCAATGGTTTGGCAAAGATCCTCAAGTTTTAGTCCATGTTACCTCGTGTTAAAAAATTGTTTTTTACCTATTCCGCCTCCACGTAAGCACTGGGGTCGGTAACGTGGACTTACACGAAGGACACGGATCGATCGGTATAGCCTTTCCAACCCTTCTCTAGTTTGCTAGTTGTAGGTTAATGGTTCGATCCGGGTTTATAGTGTACGATAGCTCCGGTTTCAAGTTTTGAAAAAGTTTTCGTTTCCGCATTTTGGACTCGGACAGACGGCCGGGGCGCTACCGTAGACTTACATAATGTATATCAGTGAATGCTGAATATGCGATAGAATATCATCTACACTAATCATCATCATGGAAAAACTCGGTGTCTACCAAATACGCCCCAAATCCCAAAACTCAAGGGCCGTCAATCCAATCGGCCCTCAAATCCTGTAAGTATCGTGGAAACATGAGTGCCCAACATCGGCACTCGAAAATATCACGAAATACTCGTGTCCAACATCGACACGCAAATCCTCATGTATCGGGCTCCGTCAGTTCGTATCAGCCCACGGGCTCCGTCTGCGGAATCGGCCCTCGGGCCCCGGCAGTACGGGTCGGCCCATATCTATCTCTCGACTCTGGTCAGTATCCTCCGGATAACCGCCATGTCCAACCAATCACCGGTAGGCAGTAGTCTCTCTGCCAGGCTCATCGTCTACAGCAGAACAATCCGTTCTCGCCCCAGGGTACCATACCGGGTCCACCATGTACCCGCAATCGGTCTCATCCAGCTCCTCGAATCGGGTTTCACATGTCACACATCTCAGAACAGAGAAAAAGCATGGTGGACGTACTGAAATAACATATCAAGAGAAACCGGGTTTTTAAAACAGTACATGTATTCTTTTGAAATAGCCACGGTTCTCAAGTCCAGAAATCTCACGAAAACAGCATATCTCAATGCGTAAAATCATAAAGCATTATGTATGTAACATATGATAAAAAAATGTAAGCATATCCGAATATCATGCAACATGGAACAGTGATATGACATATTAAGGGAAAACCGCTGTTTTAAATGGATCCAGTTACGAAAATATCTCATGCGGTCCCCAATTCTCTAAAACCAAAGCCAGCATCATCTATGTATGTGCAATAAGTATGTATGTAGGTATAGATGCACAAGTGGTATATACGCAAGTATGAGTGTACAATATGTATATGTGCCAATATGGATGAACAAGTGGGTATATACGCAGGTATAAGTGCACAATATGTATGTGTTCCAATATGGATGTACAAGTAGTATATACGCAAGTATGAGTGCACAATATGTATCTGTGCCAATATGGATGTACAAGTGGTATATACGCAAGCACGAGTGGACAATATGTATCTGTGCCAACATGGATGTACTAGTGGTATATACGCAAGCATGGGTGCACAATATGTATGTGAGCGAATATGGATGTACAAGTGGGTATATACGCAAGTATGAGTGCACAATATGTATGTGTGCTAATATGGATGTACAAGTGGGTATATACGCAAGTATGAGTGCATAATATGTATGTGTGCCAATATGGATGTACAAGTGGTATATTCGCATGTATGAGTGCACAATATGTATGTGTGCCAATATGGATGTAAAAGTTGGTATATACGCAAGTATGAGTGCACAATATGTATGTGTGCCAATATGAATGTACAAGTGGTATATACGCAAGTATGAGTGCACAATGTGTTTGTGTGCCAATATGGATGTATAAGTGGGTATATACGCAAGTATGAGTGCACAATGTGTATGTGTGCCAATATGGATGTATAAGTGGTTTATACGCAAGTATGAGTGCACAATATGTATGTGTGCCAATATGGATGTACAGGTGGTTTATACGCAAGTATGAGTGCACAATATGTATGTGTGCCAATATGGATGTACAAGTGGGTATATACGCAAGTATGAGTGCACAATAAGTATGTATGCCAATATGGATGTACATGTGGTATATACGCAAATATGAGTGCACAATATGTATGTATGCCAATATGGATGTACAAGTGGTATATACAAATGTATGAGTGCACAATATGTATGCACACAAAGAAACAGAATCATGTCTAATCAACAATGATGAGGATTTGATGATTTGGGTTGGGGTTTGATGAGGGCAGCAAAAGCTTCATCTTGGGAGAGAGAGAGAGAGGAGGAAATATGAGAGAAAGAAAATGAATTTCAAAAAGAATAGAGAGAGAGTGAGAGGGCGGTATGGGAGCAAGCATGGCACATTCTCTCTCCTCATTTAATGCTAAGCATGCTTTGACTCTAATGCTTCACCCTCTTCATTCCCTCTCTCTCTCTCTTCCTCCCTCTCTCAAGTCAACCCAAAAGGAAATTTTTTTTTGAATTTGAAAAACTAAATTACTTAATAAATTACATAATACCCTAAAGGAATGGTTAAAGCACCATGGCTAGTAAGCATGGTTTAACACCCAAATTAGCCCTGGGTTAACATGCACATGTGTGTGCAAGCCCAAATTAAATTCTAATAAAATATTCATTAATTTTTATAAAATATTTGAAAACCGTTTTGGTAACTTTTTACTAAAAACCGTACTATCTCTTAATTAACCCCTAATCGCATCCTGCGGTGTTACAATATGTCAACAAGTTTTAGGGATACGCATATTTGCTTACGTTGATGATATGTGATATCATGTGTTACTGTTGATATAATTTATTGGATCGTCGTGAAAGAATAGACGGGGGTTCTATGTGAGATAAGAGCTTTTATTTTCATTCATGTAAAATTTGTATGTATTATTCTTTTATTTGGGCTCTTCCGGGTTGAGAATGATGTCACCATTGTTGTATATTATTTACTTTTCCGCATTAGGATAGACCCAAGGCGGGAAGCATAAGTAACCGGGTTCTAGAGTCCAGTGGGAGACCATCTCAACGAGTTAAGACAGGGTCTCCTAACTCTAGAATTGACAGGGTTACTTGCCGCTCTCGTAGGGGTCTAGGGATGTGGGTTTGTCAATTCATCACGACCATGGAATCCTTGTTTTACATTACTGGCTAAATTTAAAACACGGACATCCTAGTATATCTAATATTTCATATATTGCTTCTGCTGCTTAGTCCTGTGATGTTGATCATATAACCGCGTGAGATGAACGTACTATTATATATATGATATATAATAAACGTTGCTTATGTTTTACACCCGCGCTAGTCCAGCCCCCGCTATGCCGGTAGTTAAGTAACCTAAGGATGCATGACGGGGCCTCGTGGCGACTGCGGATGCTATAAGAGTACGTTCTATTTTCGTTTCATTTTTCTGTAATGTTTATGAAACATTAAATGATAGGACTTCGTTAATGTGATTGATGAAAAGAAAGAAACCTAAAGATATTGTAGAATAAAATTTTCAAAAAGGGTAGCTCTAGTTTTTGCTTTGCAAAGTGATATTCCTAGATGAATATCCAGTACCTCATTCGATGAGGAAAGAGTCGAGATCCCTTCATTGGGAGTGACCTCCTTAGCGAAACTAGCATATGCAACAAATCACTCGGTTTGTTTTTGATCGCTTCTCTAGTTCTAGCTTTGCATAGTGGTATTCCAGAATATCCTGCACCTCATTCGATGAGGAAAGAGCCGAGATCCCTTCACCGGGAGTGACCTCTTTAGCGAAACAAGCAAAAGCCTAAAAACACTCCATTTCATAATCACTAGATTCTACAACGATATCAAGTTCATTATGCTCATGGTTTTCTTAAAAACCTTCGTAGCCCTCCGTCATTTCAGATAAGTACTATTAGTATTCGTGGTGCGTTTGTTGACCTCCATCAAGGCATAGTGTGCGGTAGCTGATTAATACTTATCTGCGAGCTTGTGATGCGATTGGATTATGGTAGTCGTGCGGCCTTGTTGACCTCCGTCAAGGGTCGTGCGGGTAGGTTTAATTCAATCAAGAAATGAACGGGTTGAACTTGACTAGCGGCCAATGGTTTGTTGACCTCCGTCAAGGTTATAGGAAGCTAAGGGAAAAAACTATTATCGGGAATTTCAAGTGTTGAAATTTGCAATGAGATTGCACACCTTCTATGTGATTTTTGGATCCCGATACCCCCTGCGAGTAAAGAGTTAGTCCTGGGAGAATTTTGCACTTTACAATTAGCTAATCTAGTTGGTGTCTAGAAAGGTGTCAACGCGGTTATGCCTCTAGGGAAACGAGATTTATTTTAATTAAGTCCGTGCGAAAGCACGAGGAACCTCCCTCGGAGTACAGATACGTGCCTGGACGAACGATTGGCAAACCTGTAGGGTGTAATTAATCCCGGTTAATCTTACCTTTTAGGGTTTGAGGGAAGATTTGATAAAATAAGTGGGAGCCATCCTGATTAGATTAAACAACCAATCTAATCTTGCAAAGAGCACACGCAAAGTGATTACCTGTAACACCTTAAAATGCGATTAGTGTTATTAAGCGATAATGCGGGTTTCTAATAAAAAGTTTACCCAAATAGTTTTCTAATATTTTATAAAAATTAATTAATATTTATTTCTGGTTTGCACACACATGTGCATGTTAACCTAGGGTTAATTCGGTGTTAAACCATGCTTAAGTAGCCATGGGATATTAACCCATTCCATTAAGTATTAGGTAATTAGTTCATTAAATTAGTTTTCAAAATAAAATAATAAGTTTTGAATTTTTGGGGGTGACTTGAGAGTGAGGAAGAGAGAGAGGGCATGGTGAGGCATGGCAAGCATGCCATGCATTTAATGAGGAGAGAGAAGAGGGAGGCATGGTTTATGCTAAACTCATCCCTCATTCCCACACCCCTCACCCTCACCCATACACCATCATTCCCTGACTCCTACTCTCATTTGTTTTCTCGCTCTCATATTTTCTCTTCATCTAATTCCCTCACTCCCTCAAACTGAACCCCTCCCTTGTTCTTCACTAAACCCTAACCCAAATCCTCATAAACCCGAACAAATCTTCACAAAACTCAATACACCCTTCTTTAAACTTGATCTAAAACTAATGGTGATCACTTGGAGCATAGAAAGATAGGGTTTTGGAGCATGTTTGGAAAGGTAATGACTCTAAACTGTTAATTAGGTAGTTATCTTGTAGTGTTACATAGTAGTAGTTGTTTAGAACACTTAACGTTTAGTTTGTGCAAAATATCGCATTATGGTTATATTTTGGGTGTCTTGTTGAATCTGCTATCGATTCAGGTTGTCGTTTAGAAAGTTGCCATTACTGAGAGGTGTATGTCAGACCTAGAACCCATCGCCAAAGCCTGAGCCTTCCCCCTCATTAAGTGGCCACAAATAAACTCATTCTGGACGCAATTTGCGGCCAGAGTAGAGTGGGTCGGGGTGAATCTCAGTCGTGGGGTCTCTGGGGTTGTTTTTAGACTCGTGGAACTTGCAACTTTCACCAATTCTTTGAAAAGAAAATTTCGGGACCTTTTAGCTAAAATTCAATCGTTTCGGCAACGTGCGATGTGAAGAGTTAAGGCAGCGCCCCGGGCATCAAAACGTGGCCAAATGCGGAACAAAAATTTTCTAAACTGGCGCTACCATTACCCGATTCCCGTATCGACCTTAAACCCTAGACTAGCAATTTAAACTAAGAGTTAGAATTCTTATACCGAGTTGATCCGTATCCTTCGGTCTTCATTCCAAGCTCCTAGTGGTTCTTTGAAGTGGTTTGGTTGCCGGTCTTCCTCTATCTCTGATGATCCACCCGAGGGATGTAATACCAGCTCGTGCTCCACGACATGATGCAAACGGAGCAACTACGATCTCTAGGATGTCACCCTAGAGAGCCTAGGATGTAGTGTGTAGGATCATAGTGTTAGCTATCTCAATTCCTGAAGGTGGAAGGAAAACAAGAGAGCTAGAGGAGGTGAGGCTAAAATGGTGAGGGAGGAGCTCATGAAAAAACCAAGTGAACAAAACCTTCATGCTTGCAAAAATGAACTCTTTCATGAAAGAGAAAATAGCATGCTTGGTTTTGTAAAAAGCATTTTCTAATTTTAAATTCTCACCATGCTTGAATAGTGAACACAAAATAATTAATGATTCATTTGTGTGCACTATTGCAAGCATGGTTGTCACCATACCTCCTTAAGATAATATCCACCTCATTTATCCATTTAATAAAATGGTCAAATCAAGAAATGAGCTGGCACCTTCTAGAATGTTATCCGGAAAAAATACGGATTACATTCTACTGTAAATATATCTGCATTCGTACCGAAATACGAATACCCAAAGAGATAGAATAACACAAAGAATATAATACTAGAATATACGTACCGAAATACATATACGTAAATTATTAAATCAATACCTGATTTAATAATCCGGCTCAAAACCGAGCTGGCTAGTATTATCAACTGTCCAATCAAAAACCCAGGTACAATGTACATCAATCGATCGGAACCCTGCACGTATCCAATACGACTAATATATCATTTCGCCAGAACCAGGAAAACCCTCTGTATGGGACTCTAAACACTCGTCAATACGCCGGCAATGGGTTTAACCACAATCACGTCAGCGGTACTGGCTGTACGTAACGGCTACCCAGGTATCGAGCGAAAGGGAGGCCGACGAGCAAACTCATGCAGAACCCCTACTGAGCCTAACAGTGATAATATCCATACAGTCTGGTCTGTTCGTCTAAAAGAATCGCATATCAAGTCTAGGGGGTGCTTAAAATCAGACTCCTAACAACGCGACATTTAGTGTCGGTATGAAACCCATCACCACCTGAGAAACTATCGATCCTGGATCGGTAATTCTCGTCCACCGTGGCTACGGATTTCGGGTGATGGCCATCCGTACACAACGCGACATCAACCCCCAAAACCGGGAGAGACGAATCCCCGACGATCCAATAACTGCCTCCATGTGGCTCGGGACTGTACCCAACTAAAACCTGTTTGCACGACTCCTTTGATCCTTTGTAAGGTAGTAATCAAAGCACAGTTGGAACTCACACGAGTCAAATGACGATCGTAGGTCGACAGACTAACCTGCATACATGTCACCTGGGAACCGTTATATGACAATAGATATAATACCAACTGGCAGGTTCCCGGCGAGTCCTTCTAGTGTACTCATAACTCAGTGAACACCTGTATACTATCTTAGGTGAACAAACTAACACCAATTACTTGTGAGACCTGGCTACCGCCCCTCATCGTGGTCTTGATCAGTATACACTAGCCTACAATAGAGTATCGATGCACAGTCTCGATACTCCCACGACTAGGGACATTTAAGGATATGCTTATAGACCCCCAGCTCCCACGTATATGATCGCCATCATAATGCTGGTAGTCAAGCAAGAATCCAATGGGCTCTATCAACATGTATAGGATGATAAAGACAAACCAGATAGCATACAATCATCTTGAGTAAGACTGTTTTATCGGTATAGGTCCTCCCTCAATCATCATGATTAAATGACGGCGATACGATAATTGCCTTGAGGGCACTATAGCCAACAATCTCCCACTTGCACTTAAGGCCAATTATTGTGATGTCGCATACTCACAGCCCGTGTGATACCGAACACCCAACTTCTCTACTAATAAGTTTCGCAAATCCCGTTTGATAAACTATTGCGTTCGAGAAATAGCCTCAGTGAGTGGTTCCGCTCCAATGTTTCTTTCTTTATCACTGTGTATCTCAATTTCCCGGAGAAAAGCTATCTCCCGAAATGAGCAATACCTGTCTTAGGATTTGTCTGGATATCTGATGGGACCCAGTTCACAAATGAACTCCAAATCCAGCAAACTTCTTAGACTCTATCGTCCACTGAATTTAATCAGTATCCTGCGCCATGCCTTCCACAGTATCCGTTTGGACTAACTGTCCAACATACTGCCCCTCAGAAGAGGGAAAAACTAAAACTCTGACAGTTGCTCTGTCATCTTGGTCATCTTGGAAGCCTGAAATGAAATCGTCTCCTGAAGGAGGCTGCCGTTACCATATCCCAAGAACATCCATTTATGTTCAATAACTGCTTGCATCTGTTTCTCAAGGATTGGATTAATATATGTTTATTGCAGCTAGTGCAAAAACAACATCAGGTGTGGTACTTGATATTTCATGATTAACTCAATTGCTTAAGCAAGTGATATACTAATCATGCGGATCCCTCACCCCTTTAGACTGTAAGACACCTTTAGAGAGGGTGACTCCATCACCTGCATGTAACCACCATCCCAGGAGTCGTCCATTCTAAAATATGTTTAGAATAATATCAAAATACCCAGATTAGGATACATCAAAAATCTAGATCTAAAACATAGATCTAGTAACCAGAAACCCTGATATTATATCCATATCCAATGTGGAGAAACAACTTTTTGACAACCACAATATAACCGATCGTAGTACATGATTATCTCTTCCTACCAAGTGCATGTCATCCCAATACCTGTACATCACTCTCTACTACCTTCTTAGCAGATCCATATCCTATTCTGATGAGGTCAAGGCCTATGACTGTCACATCAAAAATAGATGATCTATTTCCGCTATACCTGCTTTAGTCTATAAATAGACATAAGCTAATTGCCCACTATGCTTCCGCTGCACCCACTGACTACAACAACCCTCTGGTGGAGTCATATACACGTGCACTTCCAAAACAAGTTTAGAATGACGCTATACTCATCCTTCTGCCGGGTCTTATAGTCTAGAACAGCAGCAATGGAAGGTCTGGGTAAACAAGAACCTCCCTATCACTGTCTTTGAGAAGACCGAAGTACCTCTCGGGTGCCTGAGGTTACCCACCAAATCTGTGGAGTGGCTAATGGAACATCAAATCCAATTGAATCCTTAGGTTGTATTAGATTTCCAGTAATCGTTTGTGGTTCTGGAATAACTTCCAGTTCTACCATACTCCCACTTGTGTTTTCTAAAAAAGTCCATTTTACTAAAACCGTGGAGAGTCAAGAACAATATAAATATTGATCTTCCTGATGGTAGAAAGTTATCCCTCATCAAAGTCCGGGATAACCCACAAACAACCATTAAAAAAACGTGCCTTGAGTTTTTCCGGATTCTGGTTTTAAGCATCAGCCGGACAACTCCCTATACCATAACATGGTCAAGATATAAATTGATTCTATATATATTTGATATAGAAACAAAAGCACTGATTTAATTGGAACCAGATTCAAAATCATGTAGGTTTACTAGGCACACTCATGAGGTTCTACAACTGATCAAACATGTCCAATTCAAAATATTCTATGTACCGAGAAACCCTAAACATGATCGATACTAAAGGTAAGGCGAAAGAACATGCAAGTTAACAACTTTAACTAAAAGTGAAAAGGATTACAACCTTTGTAGATCCGGTCCTCCACTTCCAAAACTCCGTGACGACGTCCCTTCGCTGCGATCAACGGGATCCCGGAGTCAAGCGATGGTTTCGTCGTAGAAATGATCGGGCTAGGTCGTTGACTTCGATGCCGAAGATGATCTACGTCGAGGCGACTCATATTCAAGCTCTGTCTTCACTAGGTCGTGAAACTTATGAAGATAACACACTCTACTACATGGCAAGTGGTAGAGGATGAAGAAATAGGAAGTGGGTTCACTTTGGAATTGGATTTCTCACTTGGATTCATCACTTGGAATTTTCTAGCAATGGCTTTCTTCTTCTTGAAGAAGATGAAGAAGAAAAAAATAAAATAATGAAAAAATGAATAATAATCAAAATAGAAAATCAAGTGATGCTTATCATATAGCAACTATGGGTTAGTTTACTTTTGTAGAGAGTAAACCATAGTTTAGGTAAATAGTTAGGTCAAAGGGTAAAACAAAATGGCTTAGACTTTGTCAAAGATGCTATGAAGCTTCATGAAGCTTCAAGCCAAAGTGAGAAAAGCCACCACCATTTTGTTTTAACAAAATAAATAATTAAGGCAAATGAAACCCTAGCCATTAACTAAACATGGTGTATAGCATACACTCTCCCAAGTTTGCATGTATCATCAAACATGATACAAACTAGTGCATAAACATATATCACATATACAACTTGTGCACAATCAAGTGAGAAAATCCATCTTAAGTGAACTAATACTAGTTAATGTAAAGTAATATATCAAATATATAATTATACATTAAATCATTAAATCAACACTTGATCTAATGATCCGGTCATACTACATATAACCGACTAATATCAAGTGTATCAATATATCGAATCAACATTTGATTCGGTAACCCGGCTATATCTTATATAAACGTCCGATGATACAAATCGCGAGAATAGAATCCAGTATCACATACTGGTATTATTCTCGGTCCCGCACATATCTCATATGCGCTCCTATTTCGTTTCGCTTGAGCCAGGAAACCTCTGTGTAGGACTCTAAAGACTCGTCAATACGCCTGCAGCAGGTGATGATCATATCAAACACCCACAAGCCACAAGCGGTCTGCTAAATGTAACGGCCACCCGGGTATTGAGCGATCAGAAGATCAACGAGCAAGCCCGCTCACACTTCTGTGAATCCAACCGGCAACACTTACCGTACAGTCCGGTCTGTTCGTCTCATATGTCGCATATCTCGCCTAGGGGTGGTAAACGTCAGACCCTAGTAGCTTGATAAGTCATGCAGATGTAAGGTCCATAACATAGCATGAAACTATTGATAACTCTTACCAGTATGTCACTGCAACCCTGGACAGGGATTTCCAGTTATGGCCAGTCGAGCATAGCGCAACATCAACCCCAAATACCGAGAGAGACGAATCCCCTCCTATCGTTCATTGCCTCCATGTGAATTGGGACTGTATCCAAAAACCACCTGCTTGCACGCTCAGTAGAGCCATGGTAGGGTGGAAATCAAAGCACAGTAGGAGACACATAAGACTCTATGACGATCTCGGGTCAACAGACTAGGCTGTACCGGTGTCACCAGAGAACTGCCATCTGACGTAAGGTATAATACCATCTGGGAGTTCTCGGCGAGTCCGTTCAGTGTACCCAGTCACCACTGAGCACCCGCATACCATCTCTGATGTTAAACACCAATGGATATGGGATCATCCATCGCCCATCACATGGGTCGAGAAGATATACGCTAGTCCACTCTGGAATATCGATGCCCCGTCTCGATATTCCCACGACTAGGAACATTGCAGGACGTACTCGTGGACTACCCAGGCCCCACTAGTATGATCTACATCATAGTCCTGGAAGTCGAGTACACATCCTAAGGGTTTTATCAACATGTAACAGAAAGACAGAAAGTATACATGTTAAGATAAAGAGCAACCAGATAGCGTACTATCAAGTCGAGCAAGAAAGTCCTACCTATATATGTCCCAGCATCCACTACAATATACATCCTATGTACAATAATGCCCTCTAGGCCATACATATAACTAACAATCTCCCACTTGCACTAGGGCCATCTGTAGCAGTGGTTGTAGTATCTAATACTCAACCCTCCCATAAAAGTCTTTCTTTGGGAAAAGGCCTTTGTGAGTGGATCCGCCGTGTTGTCCTCTGAGTCTACTCTCCTAACCTCGATCACCCTGGAGATCAACTATCTCGATGATCAGGTGATGCTGCCTTAGAATAAGTCTGGGTCACTGATGGGATCGGGGTTCCTAGGCCAAAGCCACACTTCCATTGTCACAGAATGGTAGGAACCTAGTTCATCTTATGAACCAATATACACCCGAACTACCTCTTTGGTAGTATCTTCGATAGCGATGTCACCAGCCTTTATCGTCTAGTCTGCCACGGTATCTAGCTTGGAACTTTTCCAACATACCGTCCCTCTACTGAGGGTAAAGATAATGCCTGCGACTGACATTCAGTCGTGCTTATCAGCCTGGAACCTTTCCAGTGATTCTCCCCAGGATCCATTGATACTATCTTACTACACCTAGTGACAACCTTAACAACCATTTAGATCTATCTCATAAATCCAAATCCAAGGATTTATGAGGTATCACCTTTATCCTATTGGAGAATCCTTATGATAAGAGGAGAGTGACCGTGTGTAGTATAGGAAACTCCTTCCCTATCAAGAGTATGTCATCCACGTACTCTACGAGGATCACCACCACACTCCTTACTACCTTTTTGTATATACAAGGTTCATCTACCATTTTGATGATGTCAAACACTTTGACTAACACATCAAAACAGATGTTCCAACTCCGCGATGCCTGCTTTATCACATAAAACATCTTGCACACGTTTCCGCTGCTCCCACTGTCTACGAAGCCCTCTGACAGTATACTTACAGACTCTCTCTTCTAAAACATCATTTAGAAAAGCAGTCATGGCACCCAACCGCCAGATATCGTAGTCATGGTATGTAGCCGTGGCAAGTAGGATTTGGATGGACTTAATCATAGTTACTTAGAAAAGGTTTCATTATAATCCATACCTGGTCAATGATGCAAACCTTTAACAAGTTTAGCTTTGCAAGTCTTAACTTTTCCATGTACACCAAGTAATCTTCTAAAGATATAGGATTTAACCCTTCAGATATATAGCATCCAAAGTCCATACTTTGTTGGTGTACATGGATTCCATCTCAGATCGCTAAGCATCCAGCCATTCTTACAGAGTCCCTACTCTTGATGGCCTGCTCGAAACTAGTTGGGTCATCATCTCATGATGCATTCCTCGCTCCCACTGTCATCGAGAAACCGAAGTATCTCTTAGGCGGATGTGGAACCCTACCAGATCGGCGGAGAGGTTGAGGTTCGTCGGGGACTATAGAATCCTTTGGTCCTGTCAAATCAACTGCAGTTTTGTATAGCTGGAACCTTTCCAGTTCTACAGAACTGACCTTGCCTCGATCTTGTCCGAATTTTTCTTTTGACATAGGCCGGACAATCCCAAATCTTAACTTACTCAAGAGATAGGTTCTTCCCATACCATATCTTATATGGAGTGGTAGGCACTGATTTGATTCGAACCCAATTCAATAGGTATGCAGCTTCTCAAGTGCACAACCCCAAAAGGAAATAGGTAACTCAGTAGTACTCATCATTGAGCACACCATATCTAATATGGTGCGATTGCTCCGCCCCGATACACCGGTGTGCTGTGGCGTATTCAGAGGAGTAACACCGAGAGAGAATCTCATTCTCCTTTAGAATAGTCCAAGAATTCCATGCACAAGTATTCTCCTCCCTGATCTTATCATAGGACATAATACTTATACCCGGTTTTTGGTTCTCTACTTCTAACTTATATTCTGTGAATATCTTAAAAACTTCGGACTTATGTTTCAACAGGAACATATGGCTGAATCTTGAGAGGTCATCAGAGAATGTAATGAAGTACAAAAAACCGGTCCTGGCATGTGTAGACAGGGGACCTTGCATACATCACTATGTACCAGTCCCAAGAGTTCACTAACTCTTTCTATGTTTCCAATAAACAGAGCTATGGTCATCTAATCTTTGTGACATGACTGGCAAGTTTCATAAGATGTAAATTCAAACTAATTTAAATATGCATCTAAATGTAACTTCAGCCAGTCGGGTCGCATTGATATGACCTAGTTAACAATGCCTCAAGAAGGATTCGTTCATTTCTGAACTCTTCCACTTATGCGTGTTCCGTATATTAGGAACTGTAGTTTGATTTAGAACGTCAATGCTTTTAGATAACGTGCCTGAACCGATCAACTTTTGAAATGTTCAAAACAATATTCAACAATACAAAATTATATCCTTCTTTAATAAATAAATAGATTGATGTGATTTTGTATATCTGGTTCGGTATCTAATAGCATTTGTTCAGAATCAATGTATCGGTAATACAGTGTGACAGTGACCAACAGACTTGGCTGCAACACTTGCACCGTTTTCTGTCTCATGAAACTTATCATCCGTTCTCAGTTCTCTGCCTTTCTGTAGCCCTATGTAACAGATTACATATCTGGGATCCTGATCCGGTATCAGATACCCAGGACGCAGAGGATACTGAGAAACAGTTCTGTGTAACGAACACACCCGAAGAAGATGCATCATATGCACTTTCTTTGTTTGGGCGGCATGGGAATCTTGGTATTTGATTGGTGTGTTTCAGCGTGCTTGCGCTTTCTAAAAGATAGATCAAAAATATTTGTAACCGCAATCAAGAACGGCGTCGCTTTGCAGCTAGCCGGTGAGTACGGGTCGGTCCACAGGGATGTTGTGAATTTCCGATTCGTTCTTACGAGTTAATTCCGAAGGGTGTTCGGTTGTTTATTAAATCTAAAAATCTAATTAAGCTAGGACAATTATTTAAATCTAAATCTTGCCAGCGTTAGGTTTAGGAATGGTTTGGAAATGTAAATAAATCTCAACACTTTCTATACACAAATTAGGATCTAAGAGGAGTTATGGTAATTATCAATAAAGTGGATTAGATCCGTTCGGGAAGGTGTTCCTTCCTCTAGGTTCTTGTCCTTCCTTTATCAATCTTTACCCTAACCTCCATGGAAAACATCACAACCGGGCCTTTATACTACGGTATCACCGCTACCTCGAGGGATAAAGTGCCGTAGGGAGCGGTATGTGCATGTATGCATGGAGTCCTATAGATTCTAAGTGATGGGTAAGAAAGGGATGAGAGATCTCATCTCTCAAAAGCCTTTCCCTAAGCTAACATCTAAGGCAAGGAATTAAAATACTTACAGATGCATCCCTCCACTCATCCATGCAGGTTTGTCAGATCTGAATTTCTGAATGGAAAAGAAACACCGATGCTCTCCAAAAGAATTCTAAAATTTATTAATGAAGGGAGGCATAGGGAGGCATAAGAAATTACAATGATTAGAGTTCCTATTTATAGAGAATAGGAAACCCTAGGTTACAATTGATTTGCATGTCTACATTTACCAAAATATCCTTAGGAAGACCTAGTCAAAGTAGACTTCAACCTTTGGTAAAATTTTATGTCTCTGTCTCTTTAAAAGAAGGTATTGGGCCTTGGATCTTTAGGCTTCCTTATTATTTGGTTCTTTATTAAAATAGCTTCTATGTTTCTTCCAGATCTCCAGTGAATAATTGCGGTGGACTTTTAACCGTTCGCTTTGTAATCTTGGACCTTGTATTGCCTTGTACTTTGTGAATTTTATCTTTGATGTAGGCTTGATCAAGAGTCTTCTGTTTGTCGGTCAAATTCCACTTTTTGTATCATCTTTCGTCTTTTTCACTGTTTTCGCTCCAAGAACCTGTAACCTGTAATATGTAGCAGACATGCATCAAAAGCACCTGTTTTCATTGTAAAATGCATAAGAATGGGGAATACAAAATGCAATATTATGTTATGAACAAATACCCCCAAACTTATCTTTTGCTCGTCCTCGAGCAAACTTATTTTTTTATTCTCGATAAAAATCTAACCTAGCCGCACTTTCGCAGGGAAACGCGATTGCACTGAGCTCGTGCAACAAGCCGTTAAACCTCTAGGTGTCCCTAGTAGGAGGAGTGTTGTCTCCTGAGGGTTTTCAGCGGATTACACCCACAAAATCCTATCAACTCGGCCCATTGACTTTTGTTCTCCAATTAGGTTTTCTAACAAGGAATTCTATTATCTTTTACTCGCAAATTATCCACCCATATTCTTCACACTTCCTCATTATTTAACTTAAGATTATATATGCATGTAGACCTACTTTGCTTTCGGCATCTCTTAAGTTTTCCTTCTAGGTTTCTATCTCCACTTAGGAATTTCTATCAACCCTACTAAAGATACAAGTTTTATTCTTCATTCCTCTCTCTTATCTAAACTCCAATCACATATCCCCACGTGTGTGTAAATATCACCCCTACACTTGGAAATTCAAATCAAGCAATCGTACTCTTGTCCATTGTCCAAAGCACTTATTAATTGGTGAACTTTTCACTTTCACATCCTTCATGCGACTGTTAATACTTCTTGAGGTACCAACAACCGATTACAAGATGCGTTAGCACTTTAAAGCGTAATTACTAGTTTTGCAACACCCAAGGCTTTAGCAGTGACTCCCAAACCAGTTGGTCTAAGGCACTAGGTGATGAAGCACCCTCGCTAAATATTTTTCTATTTTTACAGCCTTAAGTAATCACAAAAACCAGTGTTCATTTTTTTCTTTTCTTTATTCACTTTTTTCTTTTATTTTCTTTGTACTCAGGACTTTAGACAAGAGCATTTCAAGGTCTCCTCTACTATTCCAAGTTTCAAGGTGCGTGATTGTGCAAATTGTAGGGTATACATTTTCAGAATCTAGATTTAAGCTAGGAACTATTTTTCAAACTTATACTCTAATAAAAGTTTTAATACTTTTCCTTCGTCTCGACTTAGCCCAAGAAGTGAACCCAAAATTTGCCTATTTCTAAAAAACCAACAAGGCATATACTTTCTACAGTTAAACTCTAAGGAAGGTTATTTTTAGGGTTTTTAATTTACTAAGTCTAAGATCTAGTTGTTCCTAACCAGTTGACCTATCTGTCAAACTCAAGTCAATTAGCCAAAATTGAATACAGTAATTTTTATAATTTTTGAAATTTTTCAAATTTTTATGTGTTTTCAAATAAGTATGCAAATGCAAAAATATGTACAAATGAATGCGAAGGAAGAAGACGTACCGAGCATACCCCCAAACTTGAACTTGACAGTGTCCTCACTGTCATGCTAAACCTAGAGGGTCAAAATACCGGCACTCCCCTGTTTATTTATTTACAATTTTTTTTATATTTTTAATGTTTTGAAATTTTTTATTTTTTTTATAGAAAAAGAAAACAAAAAAAATATATACATATATACAAAGGTTCCCCCCAAACTTAAGCTTGGCCTTACACAAGCCAAAGGTTAGCACCAACCATTCAAAAATTCTATCGTGGTAATGGTAGAGTTGGTGAAAGAATGGAGTGGAAAGAAAAGAGATGAGAAGCACACGAGACCGTGTGGGGAGAAAGGGATAATATGGTCTCGGTGGAGGAGACTGGTGGAGGGGAAGAAGAAATGGTAGGGGTTCTACTTCTTCGAGTGGAGGTTGATTAATCACAAAATCCATATCAGTTAAGAATGCGAGTTCGTCGGCGAAAATATCTTCGAAACTTTCCTCGAAGGTCCAATTGAAAATTATCGAACTCAAAATGTCGGATTGTGATTCATCAACACTCGATATCATTAAAGGAAGATTAGAAGAACCAAAGAAAGTGGGAATACGAATTTGAGGGTGTGGATTGAGCGTATAGATTAGCACAATTTGTAATGATCGATGTGTAAAAAGCGATTGTGCTAATCTATCAACCCGGGAAAAAATGAGATTAAATCCCTCAAGAGTCGTGAGCAAACATGGGTACGTCGAACTAGGTATTGGAGATGAAAGCGTAACGGTCTCTTGCACAGTCGAAACGATAGGAAGGACGGAAGGAAGTGAGTGAGGAAGGGTATCAGTTAAGGATTTAGGAGGGTGTATTGGAAAATTCGACACATCAAACGAAAATGGTTCAACCTCAATATTATCCTCAGTACTATCCTCATAATTATCCTCATAATTCTCCTCGATATTCAACTCATCCATTCCATTATCATCAAAATCAAGACGCATATGAGATTCGGGAGAAACATTTAATAACTCGGGATGATGATTTGAACATAAAACTTCAATTAAATCGACAGGTTTATCATCCGAAATATTCCCGGCGTCTATATCCTCAATCAAGTGAAAGTCAATTTCTTTAGACACCTCCTCAAAAGCATGGATGTTTATCAATGTAGGTTCTAGATGTGGAAGTGTAAAGGTCAAACGGATTAGGTACTGTTTCACTCGAAGGGGGTTCCTCACAATTCGGCAAATCAAACACTACAAAATCACACAACTCATTTTTATTTTCAACAGGTGAACTATTTAGGGCAATTGATGGAAAACAGGAGTTGTGGGCTTCCATTGGGTAAGGGTAGGTTTGATTTGAAAATCCTCTCTCATTCTCACTCTGTCCAACTGCCGCCTCATACATTGAAAAATTTGGAACTAGCGGGACACTAGCTACCGGTTCACTAGGTTGCATAAGGGTGGCCACGGACGCCTCCACATTCCTCACCATTTTATTAGTTGCTGCGATATTCGCCTCCAACGCCTCTTCCAAACTAGACTTGGGTGGTAAGGGGGTTTCGGTAAAAGATTCGAAATTGTTTGGATATGTGAAACTCCCTAATGGCTGTTTAGAAGCAGTGTCTAGTGAAGGTGGAAAGGTCGGGTAGAACTGGTAGGAAGTGGGTGATTGGACTGGGGTAGGGTCAACATGTGGATAAAAAGGTGAATAGTCTTGTTGATCCCTAGAACTAGATGTGTGGAGAGGGGTGAAAGATCGGCGGCGAGATTGAGCAATATGCTCAGCAATGGACATCGGCCTAGGAGTGACAGAAGGACTTGAAGAAGTGGTGTCAACATATGGAGGTGGTAAAGGTTGACTTGGTTGACATAAAGTGGGTTGAAAAGTCGAATTGTTTCTCCTAGATGCTTCTATTTGATCTTTCAACGATATTTTAGGCAAGGAAGGATCGTCTTTAAATTGATTGAACAAATTGCCGAACGACGCAAAATTAGGTTCAGGATTCAAAAGTTCGGCAAGTGATTTATTATGTGGGGTACCCATGTTAGAAGAAGAAAGGTGACACAAAGGAAGGTTGGATGGTGCAAGGATTCATTTGGGGCTAAAGTTTGCAAGTTCTTGTAACAAAAAAAAAATTTCCTTTTTCTTTTTCTTTATTTGAAAATATTTGCAAAAAGATTTTTAATTAAAAATATGCAACAAAAAAGATTACTTGCAATCTTTTATTATCTTAAGCATATCACAAGAATCTTTATTTGGAAAGAATTAACAGCAAAATATTTCTTGCAATCAATTTAGTTCAAGCGGGGCCCACAAATCCTGCACAAGATCGTTATTTGGAAGGGAATATATTTTTAAGGCGCACAAAATCCTGCAGGAATATTTCACAAAATATATTTCAAAAATTACAGAGGATGAACCAGAGAAGCTTACAGAGCAAATTTCCTGCGCTGAAAGCACGACTGCGCCGCCCTTCCGCGGCCTAAACGATGTTTACACCGCGGTTCCGCGGTTGAATAGCTTGCACGGATCCTGAGAATTTTTTGCAGAGGACGATACCACCTATTCACCGGGTTTCCGCGGTCAGAAGTGGGATTTTGCCGCGGAAACGCGGCGGGATGGGCAGCTTGCGTCTCAAGATTTTTTCTGTTGCTCTGTTTCTGAAATTCCCCTCTGTTATGATCTTCTGATTTCTGTTTGGCTTTCTGTAAAATTCCAGATCCGAGTTTGTTCCTGCAAGATTTCACACAACAAAGTACCCTTTCCAAGAAAAATAACAATTGATATATTTTTATATTTTTTTGAATTTTTTAGATTTTTATGATTTTTTAAATTTTATGATTAACCCGAAATTGCGAAAAGAAAATTCTACGCCATTCCCGGCAACGGCGCCATTTGATTGGTGTGTTTCAGCGTGCTTGCGCTTTCTAAAAGATAGATCAAAAATATTTGTAACCGCAATCAAGAACGGCGTCGCTTTGCAGCTAGCCGGTGAGTACGGGTCGGTCCACAGGGATGTTGTGAATTTCCGATTCGTTCTTACGAGTTAATTCCGAAGGGTGTTCGGTTGTTTATTAAATCTAAAAATCTAATTAAGCTAGGACAATTATTTAAATCTAAATCTTGCCAGCGTTAGGTTTAGGAATGGTTTGGAAATGTAAATAAATCTCAACGCTTTCTATACACAAATTAGGATCTAAGAGGAGTTATGGTAATTATCAATAAAGTGGATTAGATCCGTTCGGGAAGGTGTTCCTTCCTCTAGGTTCTTGTCCTTCCTTTATCAATCTTTACCTAACCTCCATGGAAAACATCACAACCGGGCCTTTATACTACGGTATCACGTCTACCTCGAGGGATAGAGTGCCGTAGGGAGCGGTATGTGCATGTATGCATGGAGTCCTATAGATTCTAAGTGATGGGTAAGAAAGGGATGAGAGATCTCATCTCTCAAAAGCCTTTCCCTAAGCTAACATCTAAGGCAAGGAATTAAAATACTTACAGATGCATCCCTCCACTCATCCATGCAGGTTTGTCAGATCTGAATTTCTGAATGGAAAAGAAACACCGATGCTCTCCAAAAGAATTCTAAAATTTATTAATGAAGGGAGGCATAGGGAGGCATAAGAAATTACAATGATTAGAGTTCCTATTTATAGAGAATAGGAAACCCTAGGTTACAATTGATTTGCATGTCTACATTTACCAAAATATCCTTAGAAAGACCTAGTCAAAGTAGACTTCAACCTTTGGTAAAATTTTATGTCTCTGTCTCTCTAAAAGAAGGTATTGGGCCTTGGATCTTTGGGCTTCCTTATTATTTGGTTCTTTATTAAAATAGCTTCTATGTTTCTTCCAGATCTCCAGTGAATAATTGCGGTGGACTTTTAACCGTTCGCTTTGTAATCTTGGACCTTGTATTGCCTTGTACTTTGTGAATTTTATCTTTGATGTAGGCTTGATCAAGAGTCTTCTGTTTGTCGGTCAAAGTCCACTTTTTGTATCATCTTTTGTCTTTTTCACTGTTTTCGCTCCAAGAAACTGTAACCTGTAATATGTAGCAGACATGCATCAAAAGCACCTGTTTTCATTGTAAAATGCATAAGAATGGGGAATACAAAATGCAATATTATGTTATGAACAAATACCCCCAAACTTATCTTTTGCTCGTCCTCGAGCAAACTTATTTTTTTATTCTCGATAAAAATCTAACCTAGCCGCACTTTCGCAGGGAAACGCGATTGCACTGAGCTCGTGCAACAAGCCGTTAAACCTCTAGGTGTCCCTAGTAGGAGGAGTGTTGTCTCCTGAGGGTTTTCAGCGGATTACACCCACAAAATCCTATCAACTCGGCCCATTGACTCTTGTTCTCCAATTAGGTTTTCTAACAAGGAATTCTATTATCTTTTACTCGCAAATTATCCACCCATATTCTTCACACTTCCTCATTATTTAACTTAAGATTTTATATGCATGTAGACCTACTTAGCTTTCGGCATCTCTTAAGTTTTCCTTCTAGGTTTCCATCTCCACTTAGGAATTTCTATCAACCCGACTAAAGATACAAGTTTTATTCTTCATTCCTCTCTCTTATCTAAACTCCAATCACATATCCCCACGTGTGTGTAAATATCACCCCTACACTTGGAAATTCAAATCAAGCAATCGTACTCTCGTCCATTGTCCAAAGCACTTATTAATTGGTGAACTTTTCACTTTCACATCCTTCATGCGACTGTTAATACTTCTTGAGGTACCAACAACCGATTACAAGATGTGTTAGCACTTTAAAGCGTAATTCCTAGTTTTGCAACACCCAAGGCTTTAGCAGTGACTCCCAAACCAGTTGGTCTAAGGCACTAGGTGATGAAGCACCCTCGCTAAATATTTTTCTACTTTTACAGACTTAAGTAATCACAAAAACCAGTGTTCATTTTTTTCTTTTCTTTATTCACTTTTTTCTTTTATTTTCTTTGTACTCAGGACTTTAGACAAGAGCATTTCAAGGTCTCCTCTACTATTCCAAGTTTCAAGGTGCGTGATTGTGCAAATTGTAGGGTATACATTTTCAGAATCTAGATTTAAGCTAGGAACTATTTTTCAAACTTATACTCTAATAAAAGTTTTAATACTTTTCCTTCGTCTCGACTTAGCGCAAGAAGTGAACCCAAAATTTGCCTATTTCTAAATAACCTACAAGGCATATACTTTCTACCGTTAAACTCTAAGGAAGGTTATTTTTAGGGTTTTTAATTTACTAAGTCTAAGATCTAGTTGTTCCTAACCAGTTGACCTATCTGTCAAACTCAAGTCAATTAGCCAAAATTGAATACAGTAATTTTTATAATTTTTGAAATTTTTCAAATTTTTATGGGTTTTCAAATAAGTATGCAAATGCAAAAATATGTACAAATGAATGCGAAGGAAGAAGTCGTTCCGAGCATACCCCCAAACTTGAACTTGACAGTGTCCTCACTGTCATGCTAAACCAAGAGTGTCAAAATACCGGCACTCCCCTGTTTATTTATTTACAATTTTTTTTATATTTTTAATGTTTTGAAATTTTTTATTTTTTTTATAGAAAAAGAAAACAAAAAAAATATATAAATATATACAAAGGTTCCCCCCAAACTTAAGCTTGGCCTTACACAAGCCAAAGGTTAGCACCAACCATTCAAAAATTCTATCGTGGTAATAGTAGAGTTGGTGAAAGAATGGAGTGGAAAGAAAAGAGATGAGAAGCACACGAGACCGTGTGGGGAGAAAGGGATAATATGGTCTCGGTGGAGGAGAATGGTGGAGGGGAAGAAGAAATGGTAGGGGTTCTACTTCTTCGAGTGGAGGTTGATTAATCACAAAATCCATATCAGTTAAGAATGCGAGTTCGTCGGCGAAAATATCTTCGAAACTTTCCTCGAAGGTCCAATTGAAAATTATCGAACTCAAAATGTCGGATTGTGATTCATCAACACTCGATATCATTAAAGGAAGATTAGAAGAACCAAAGAAAGTGGGAATACGAATTTGAGGGTGTGGATGGAGCGTATAGATTAGCACAATTTGTAATGACCGATGTATAAAAAGCGATTTTGCCAATCTATCAACCCGCGAAAAAATGAGATTAAATCCCTCAAGAGTCGTGAGCAAACATGGGTACGTCGAACTAGGTATTGGAGATGAAAGCGTAACGGTCTCTTGCACAGTCGAAACGATAGGAAGGACGGAAGGAAGTGAGTGAGGAAGGGTATCAGTTAAGGATTTAGGAGGGTGTATTGGAAAATTCGACACATCAAACGAAAATGGTTCAACCTCAATATTATCCTCAGTACTATCCTCATAATTATCCTCATAATTCTCCTCGATATTCAACTCATCCATGCCATTATCATCAAAATCAAGACGCATATGACATTCGGGAGAAACATTTAATAACTCGGGATGATGATTTGAACATAAAACTTCAATTAAATCGACAGGTTCATCATCCGAAATATTCCCGGCGTCTATATCCTCAATCAAGTGAAAGTCAATTTCTTTAGACACCTCCTCAAAAGCATGGATGTTTATCAATGTAGGTTCTAGAGTGGAAGTGTAAAGGTCAAACAGATTAGGTGTTGTTTCACTCGAAGGGGGTTCCTCACAATTCGGCAAATCAAACACTACAAAATCACACAACTCATTTTTATTTTCAACAGGTGAACTATTTAGGGCAATTGATGGAAAACAGGAGTTGTGGGCTTCCATTGGGTAAGGGTATGTTTGATTTGAAAATCCTCTCTCATTCTCACTCTGTCCAACTGCCGTCTCATACATTGAAAAATTTGGAGCTAGCGGGACACTAGCTACCGGTGCACTAGGTTGCATAAGGGTGGCCACGGACGCCTCCACATTCCTCACCATTTTATTAGTTGCTGCGATATACGCCTCCAACGCCTCTTCCAAACTAGACTTGGGTGGTAAGGGGGTTTCGGTAAAAGATTCGAAATTGTTTGGATATGTGAAACTCCCTAATGGCTGTGTAGAAGCAGTGTCTAGTGAAGGTGGAAAGGTCGGGTAGGACTGGTAGGATGTGGGTGATTGGACTGGGGTAGGGTCAACATGTGGATAAAAAGGTGAATAGTCTTGTTGATCCCTAGAACTAGATGTGTGGAGAGGGGTGAAAGATCGGCGGCGAGATTGAGCAATATGCTCAGCAATGGACATCGGCCTAGGAGTGACAGAAGGACTTGAAGAAGTGGTGTCAACATATGGAGGTGGTAAAGGTTGACTTGGTTGACACAAAGTGGGTTGAAAAGTCGAATTGTTTCTCCTAGATGCTTCTATTTGATCTTTCAACGATATTTTAGGCAAGGAAGGATCGTCTTTAAATTGTTTGAACAAATTGCCGAACGACGCAAAATTAGGTTCAGGATACCAAAGTCCGGCAAGTGATTTATTATGTGGGGTACCCATGTTAGAAGAAGAAAGGTGACACAAAGGAAGGTTGGATGGTGCAAGGATTCATTTGGGGCTAAAGTTTGCAAGTTCTTGTAACAAAAAAAAAATTTCCTTTTTCTTTTTCTTTATTTGAAAATATTTGCAAAAAGATTTTTAATTAAAGATATGCAACAAAAAAGATTACTTGCAATCTTTTATTATCTTAAGCATATCACAAGAATCTTTATTTGGAAAGAATTAACAGCAAAATATTTCTTGCAATCAATTTAGTTCAAGCGGGGCCCACAAATCCTGCACAAGATCGTTATTTGGAAGGGAATATATTTTTAAGGCGCACAAAATCCTGCAGGAATATTTCAAAAATTACAGAGGATGAACCAGAGAAGCTTACAGAGCAAATTTCCTGCGCTGAAAGCACGACTGCGCCGCCCTTCCGCGGCCTAAACGATGTTTACACCGCGGTTCCGCGATTGAATAGCTTGCACGGATCCCGAGAATTTTTTCCAGAGGACGATACCACCTATTCACCGCGTTTCCGCGGTCAGAAGTGGGATTTTGCCGCGGAAACGCGGCGGGATGGGCAGCTTGCGTCTCAAGATTTTTTCTGTTGCTCTGTTTCTGAAATTCCCCTCTGTTATGATCTTCTGATTTCTGTTTGGCTTTCTGTAAAATTCCAGATCCGAGTTTGTTCCTGCAAGATTTCACACAACAAAGTAACCTTTCCAAGAAAAATAACAATTGATATATTTTTATATTTTTTTGAATTTTTTAGATTTTTATGATTTTTTAAATTTTATGATTAACCCGAAATTGCGAAAAGAAAATTCTACGCCATCCCCGGCAACGACTCCATTTGATTGGTGTGTTTCAGCGTGCTTACGCTTTCTAAAAGATAGATCAAAAATATTTGTAACCGCAATCAAGAACGGCGTCGCTTTGCAGCTAGTCGGTGAGTACGGGTCGGTCCACAGGGATGTTGTGAATTTCCGATTCGTTCTTACGAGTTAATTCCGAAGGGTGTTCGGTTGTTTATTAAATCTAAAAATCTAATTAAGCTAGGACAATTATTTAAATCTAAATCTTGCCAGCGTTAGGTTTAGGAATGGTTTGGAAATGTAAATAAATCTCAACGCTTTCTATACACAAATTAGGATCTAAGAGGAGTTATGGTAATTATCAATAAAGTGGATTAGATCCGTTCGGGAAGGTGTTCCTTCCTCTAGGTTCTTGTCCTTCCTTTATCAATCTTTACCCTAACCTCCATGGAAAACATCACAACCGGGCCTTTATACTACGGTATCACCGCTACCTCGAGGGATAGAGTGCCGTAGGGAGCGGTATGTTCATGTATGCATGGAGTCCTATAGATTCTAAGTGATGGGTAAGAAAGGGATGAGAGATCTCATCTCTCAAAAGCCTTTCCCTAAGCTAACATCTAAGGCAAGGAATTAAAATACTTACAGATGCATCCCTCCACTCATCCATGCAGGTTTGTCAGATCTGAATTTCTGAATGGAAAAGAAACACCGATGCTCTCCAAAAGAATTCTAAAATTTATTAATGAAGGGAGGCATAGGGAGGCATAAGAAATTACAATGATTAGAGTTCCTATTTATAGAGAATAGGAAACCCTAGGTTACAATTGATTTGCATGTCTACATTTACCAAAATATCCTTAGGAAGACCTAGTCAAAGTAGACTTCAACCTTTGGTAAAATTTTATGTCTCTGTCTCTTTAAAAGAAGGTATTGGGCCTTGGATCTTTGGGCTTCCTTATTATTTGGTTCTTTATTAAAATAGCTTCTATGTTTCTTCCAGATCTCCAGTGAATAATTGCGGTGGACTTTTAACCGTTCGCTTTGTAATCTTGGACCTTGTATTGCCTTGTACTTTGTGAATTTTATCTTTAATGTAGGCTTGATCAAGAGTCTTCTGTTTGTCGGTCAAAGTCCACTTTTTGTATCATCTTTTGTCTTTTTCACTGTTTTCGCTCCAAGAACCTGTAACCTGTAATATGTAGCAGACATGCATCAAAAGCACCTGTTTTCATTGTAAAATGCATAAGAATGGGGAATACAAAATGCAATATTATGTTATGAACAGTATTCCCCTATTTCCTGCTCGGTCTTATAACAATTATAAGTTGGAGCGGGACCAACGTTCCCCAGCTCAGTATAACAACCGGGTTCGGTCAATACATCCATATTATTATCTTGATTAAGACGTGATATGGTCACTACCTGGAGAGAGAGAAGAAAACACTCTGCGTGCGCTCTTGCAAGATTAGATTGGTTATTTATTTTATCTAATCAGGATGGCTCCCACTGTTTTTATCAAATCTTCCTTCAAACCCTAAAAGGAAAGACTAGCCGGGATTAATTACACTCTACAAGTTCGCCAATCTTTCAGCCAGGCCAGTGTCGGTACTTTGTGGGAGGTTCCCCGTGCTTTCGCACAGACCTAATTACAATAAACCTCGTTTTCCCAGGGACGTAACCCCGTTGACACCTTTCTAGACACCTGCTTGATCGGCTAATTGTAAAGTGCAAAACTCTCCCAGGAGTAACAATTAGTCGCAGTGGGTATCGGGATCCAACTATCATATAGAAGGTATGCAATCTCAGTGCAAATTTCAACACTTGAAACTCCCGATAAAGGTTTTTACCCCTAGCGCTTATGACCTTAACTATGGTCAACAAATCATAAGCACTAGTCAAGTTCTACCCGTCATTTCGTGATTAATTAAACCCACCCACATGACCCTAAACTAAGGTCAACAAAGTCATACAACTGTCCTAACTAATCGCATCATATGCGGTGTAGGAAGACATCACTTAGCTACCGTACACTGTGCCTTAACTAAGGTCAACAAACACAGCACGAATACTAAATACTCTACTTCCTAAAATGACGGAGGGTTGCGGATGGTTTTTAAGAAAATCTTTAACGCTTTGAACTTGATCTCGTTGCGGAATCAAATGGGTTTTTAAATGGAGTGTTTTTGAAGCTTTTCTAGTTTTGCTGAAGGGGTCACTCCCGGTGAAGGGATCGTCGGCCCTTTCCTCATCGAATAAGGTGCAGGATATATCATATATACCGCTGTGCAAAGCAAAAACTATAGAAGCAATCAAAAGACAAATCGAAGGTTGTAGCATCTGCGAGTTATTGCTAAAGAGGTCACTCCCGGTGAAGGGATCGTCGGCCATTTCCTTATCGAATAAGGTGCAGGATGTTCTACAAGGAAAACCGCGATGCAAAGCAAGAACTGTAGCTACCTGTTTTATTTTTGAAATTCGATTCCACAACATCTTTTAGGTTTTTTTCTTTCATTAATCTCATTAATGAATATCCCATCATTTAAGTCCACGTAAACATCACAGATAAATTTAACGTACGCTTATGCCATCCGCATTCGCCTCGATGCCCGCCTGCACCGTTAGGTTAGGTAACTAACGGTAGAGCGAGGCAGGGCTAGTGCGGGTGTAAAACATAAGCAACGTCTATATAATATATCATATATACTATATACAATATCTATCTGAACAAATCAACCGACACATCACAGATAACGCAGCATAAAATATCATATGAAATATTGGATATACTAGGACGTCCGTGTTTTATTTTGAGCCTGAATAAAACACGGATTCCACGGTCGTGATGAATAGCCAATCCCACACCCCTACACCCCTACGAGAGCGGCAAGCAACCCTACCAATTCTCGGGTTAGGAGACCCGGACTCGACTCCTCGAGATGGTCTCCCACTGGACACTAGAACCCGGTTACTTATGCTCCCCTCCTTGGGTCAATACTAATGCGGAAAAGTAAATAATATACAAATGGTGACATCATCCGAAACCTGGAAGTGGCCCAATAAAAGAATATTACATACAGGTTTTACATGAATGAAAATGAAAAACACTCATCTCACATAAAAACCCTCCGGCTATTCAAACACGACGATCCAATATAACATATCCAGAAACACATAACATCACATGTCATCAACGTAAGTAAATATGCGCATCCCAATTGTCGTTGACATATAGCAACGAAACCGGCGATATCACATATTACACTTACGGTCGCAGAAAAGAAAGTGTAAAACTACAACAGTTGGAATCCGCAACCTGCATAGACATCGCATGCCTAACCAAATGAATTCCTTAGACATCGCATGCCTAACAATTATAAACCCCGCATTTTAGTCTAATTATCGAAAACTCTTTTCAATATCAAGTCGGGCAATTCAACAAGATTCTCGACATTTTGATCGAATGCTCGTCGCAAAGTTTATTAGGCGGCCGCACCCCCGATGCCGTCGACGAAGTGCACCAAAGCGGAACACCGCTACCGCGAGCACCCGAACGGATGCTTTCGGCGACGAGGTTCTCCAACAGTCACTTGGTCGGGGCTATAAGGTGTAGCTGTCTATTAAGTTTACCCGGCAAGTATCCGCGTACGCTACGTGATTGCGACGGACTTTTGATCACATCAAAATCCCGTGGCAACCGATCAAGTGAGACTAAACTGCTATGTCTATAACATCCAAATCAGTTATCTCATAACTACTTGTGGATTCCAAATATTGTATCACATTCCGGATAAATAGAAAATGTTAAACTTTCCGATCGAACAATCAAACACCCAAGTTTTCCCGAAACAGCTCAACACATGAAATAAGTTTAAAAACATTCACTTCATGCCACAGTACCAACGGTCCAGCCGTAGAAGGGTCAAGACAACGCCTCATATGTGGCACGCCGTACTGCCCCAAACCCTAAGGTTCAAAGGGCAGTTCAAGACGGTCACATAATCGAGTTAAGGTTTTTTGTCTTCTAGAGGGTCCATCGCGTTACTTGCACTACTTAGAACGTTCTTAAAACATGGAAAAATCCAACACATGGAAATTTTCCGGCAGGGGAAAAATTGGGTATTTATATCCGGTCGAACTTTTTAACATATTCTAAATTATCCGGAAAAACACATAGAGATGCCCTATGCTTTTTCAAGGTAAGGGATGCCCTATGCTTTGGCATACAAGGGAAAACCGTTGGACAGCTGAAGAACATTCTTAAGTGCATGAGAAGGACTAAAGAGATGTTCTTGGTGTATGGTAATGGTGAACTCCTGATGGAGTCCTTTACTGATTCGAGTTTCCAGAGTGAAAAGGACGACTAAAAGTCAGTCTCGGGTTTGTTCTTTACCATCAGTGGAGACCGGTATGTTGGAAGGATTCCAAGCTATATACCGTAGCAGACTCGTTGATAGAGGCTAATTACATCGCTATAAATGATGCTGCCAAAGAGGTTGTCTGAATGAAAAAGTTCATATGATGAACTTGGTTCCTACCATTAGGTATCCAGTACCTGTGTATTGTGATGACAATGGAGCTGTGGGTTTGGCCTAGGAACCCCGGTACCGTCAGCGATCCAGACGTATAATTAGACAGTATCACCTAATCAGGGATATAGTTGATCTCTGGGAGAACGAGGCCAGGAGAGTTGAAACAGAGGATAACACAGCGGATCCACTCACCGAGGCCATCCCCCAGATGCTATTCGAGAGACTTTTAGGACGTTAGGTATGAGATACTACAACAACTGGCCTTAGTGAAAGTGGATGATTATTAGGAATATGTATGGCCTAGAAACCACTATTGTACATGTGATGCATATTATAGTGGATGCTTGGACATATATATAGAGGACTTTCCTGCTCGACATGATAGTATGCGATTTGGTTACTCTTTATCTTAACATGTTGACTGGTATTCTTTACTGTCTTACTCTGACATGTTGATAAAGCCCTTAGGATATGTACTTGACTTCCAGGACTATGATGAGATCATACTAGTGGTGCTAGGGTGGTCGAAAAGTATATACTTTAATCAGTTCCTAGTTGAGGGAATATCGAGATTAGGGCATCGATATTCCAGAGTAGACCAGTATGTACATTTCTTGTCCCATAGAGGGCGATTGTTGATCCCACAACCATTGTTGATCCCCCAACCATTGTTAATCCCACAACCAATCGCTTTATCTCAAGTTGGCGGAGAAAGCCATCTCCCGAAATGAGCAATACCTATCTTATAATATGTCTGGATATCTGATGGGACCAAGTTCATATATGAACTCCAAATCCAAACTTCTTAGACTGTATCGTCAACTGAACTTAATCAGTATCCTGTGCCATGCCTCCCTCAGTATCCACCTGGACCACCTGTCCAAAATACTTCCTCATGTCAGAGGGAAAACTATAACTCTGACAGACACTCTGTCATCCAGGTCACCTTGGAAGCCTTGAGTGATAATTGTCTCCTGAAGGAGGATGCCGTTATCATATCCCTAGAACATCCACTTATGTTCTAAAACAGCTTCCGATCGTTTCTCAAGGACTGGATTAATATCCTATCTAGAGAAACCACTGTGTGACAACCAAAGTATAACCGATCGTAGTATAGGAATTTCACTTCCTACTCTGTGTATGTCATCCAAATACCAAGACATCACACCTTACTATCTTTTTAACAGATCCAACCCTATTATGATGAAGTCAAACCTATTACTGTCACATCAGAAATAGATGATCTATCTCCGCTATATCTGCTTTAGTCCATAAATAGACATAAGCTACTTGTCCACTATATTTCCGCTGCTCCCACTGACTACGACAACGCTCTGGCAGAGTCATATACACGTACACTTCTAAAACCAGTTCAGAACGATACTATACTCATCCTCTTGTCGGGTCTCACAGTCTGGAACAACAGTAATGGCAAGTCTGGGTAAATAAGAACATCCCTGTCACCGTCTTTGAGCATACTGAAGTACCTCTCGAGTGCCTGAGGTTACCCACCATATCTGCGGAGTGGCCAATGGAATGTCAAACCAGATTGAATCTTTAGGTTCTTATCAAATTTTCAGTAATCGTTTGCGGTTCTGGAATCACTTCATGTTCTACCATACTCCCACTACTGTTTTCTGAAAAAATCCATTTTACTAAAACTGTGGCGAGTCAAGAACAATATCACTATTGATCTTCCAGATAGTAGATAGTCAACCCTCGTCATAGCCCGGGTCAACCCATAAACAACCATTACAGAAACATGCCTTGAGTTATCCAGAGTCGGGTTTCAAGCATAAGCCGGAAAAATCCCTGTACCTTAACATAGTTAAGATATGAACTATTCTATATCCAATATAGAAATGGAGCCACTGATTTAATTGGAACCAGATTCAAATCATGCAGCTGTTTCCAGTGCATGTCCACTAAATGGAGAGGGGCCGATCAGCATTACTCAACTTAGGAGAGCTTCCAATTATGAGTAACCTGAAAGAGAAACAAGTTCTCAAAACCATTACTATCAACTGAATACCATACACAACTATCTGCATCTTCGATCACCTTGAAGAATCCCGATACTTGCAACACCTGGTTCTGTACTTTATTCATATACCTATAACTTCTCAAAACTTGGACAATGCATTTCTGCGAAACACATGTCTAAGAACTAGAGAAGTCACAAGTAAACAGAATATAGTACGAGTACCATCCCCTCTGTCCTAATAGACACAGGACAACATACAATACTCTGTATAAGTCCCCTTGAGTCTAATAACTTATTCCCTGTGTGTCGTAGGTTGAAAACTGTACTTATGCTTAAGAAAAATTACACCCCTGTTTAATGCCCTTTACCTAACCATCCACTGATATAGGTAAATATCATAGACATAATTTCAAAAAGGTATATCTCACTCTATAAAAATAGACGTACAGATATATCAATTTGAAATTTGTGCATAACAACGGATATTCAAAACCAAATATTTGCCGTCCTGCAAACTACCCAGGTGATTTCCTCAAATATCACCAATTACAATGAATTCCGATATAATGAGGATAATCACCTAATTCCCAATAACTTACTCCCACTCATCATCGGAAAAAACCATACAGATGTGATAAACATATCTGGTAAATACATACCCTGGAGCAAGTGTCTAATTGGGAAATCTGTTTTCTTTTAATAATACACGGTGAAACTGAAACATTGAAATGTTTCGTAAGCATACATCGACTAACCGAAGATCTTTGCTAAACGATAATTAACAACAACCATAGAAGTTCTTAGCTACTACGTAAAGAGATTATACCTAGTGAATCGTGTCCTTCGTCTTTTCGATCTCTACGTCCTCCTCGGACTCCTCTAAGTGATAGATGATCCACCCGAGAACCCTAATCCAAGCTTCACCTGCAAACTTGAGTTAACTAAGTTTCTCTAGTTGCTAATCAAAGGAACTTAGATCATATAGAGTTAGGTTATGGAATGTTTAGTATATTCTAATCCTTGTTCTCACCTCATGAGTGGTAGGATTAGAGCACGAAGAGAGAGTGAGCTTGAGGAGAGAGAAGGTGAACTAGAATAATGAAAAAAAAATGTTTCTCACTTGATATATGAAGCTTAATGAATAAATCAATAAATGAATAAATGTGATTATTCATCATGCTACATTAATTCAATTGAGTGATTCACTATATGAGTCATTAAGTAATTAATGATGCATTAATGATATGATGAATCACACAAAATGAGTCACAATTGCATTTAATGATAATGCCACCTAAACCCTCAAGTCACCATGCTTCTAGAAGCTTCCCGGAAATTACGAGAACGCCCCTCCCATCCGTGAAAACACGGAAAAACTTTAGACTATATAAATCCAATAACATAATACTAGAATCTGGTTTAAATCAAAGCTGTCTAGTAAAAACTGTCCGAATGTCGTACGTGTGTTTAAACACGTATTCGTCCGAACCCCTGTCGTAAAACCGTACGACCTCTATATAGTTTCTCCTGGAGTTGGGAAAACTCTGTGTGGGACTCTAAAGACTCGACTACTACGCTGGCAGTGGGTTTAACCACAGACCGCAAGCGGCACTAGCTGTACGTAACGGTCCCGAGGTAGATGTCGCTAAGAAGGCCGATGAGGAAACCCATCCGAACTCCTACTGAGCCTGTCCGTGACAATATCCGTGCAGTCCGGTCTGTTCTTCTAAGAGTATCGCATGTATGGTCTTGGGGGTGGTGAACGTCAGACCCCTAATAACCGTACAAGTCGTGCCGGCATGGCTCAAGACCATCCGAGAATCTACTGATCAGTCTATCAGCAATTCTCAATCAGACCTGGCCAGGGACTTATGGTAATGACCAACCGATCACTGTGCGATATCAACTCCCTATACCGGGAGAGACGAATCCTTAACAGTCGCTCACTGCCTCCACGTCGCTCGGGACTGTGCCTAACTAAAACATGTTTGCACGACTCCTTTGAACCGTGGTAGGGTAGTAATCAAAGCACAGTGGGAAATCACACGAGACAAATGATGACCTTAAGTTAACGGACTATCTGCACACATGTCACCTGAGAACTGCTATCTGACGTTAGGTATAAATACCATCCAGTCAGTTCTCGGCGAGTCCTGTCCGGTGTACTCACACCTAGTGAGCATCTGTATACAATCATAGGTGCACATCACCAATGGCTGCGGGACCAATCCATCGCCCCTCGTCAGGGTCTAGATATGTATACACTAGTCTACTCTGGAGTATCGATGCCCAGTCTTGATACTCCTGCAACAAGGGACATCTAAGGATGTGCCTATTGACAATCCAGCTCCCACAAGTATGACTGCCATCACAACGCCGGTAGTCAGGCAAACACCCTATGGGCTTTATCAACATGTTTATAAATACTAAGTAAAATATATCACACGTTAAGATAAAGTCAGACCAAATAGCGTACTATCATATTAAGCAAGATTGTCATGTACATACATATCCCGAGCATCCTATACAATGAAGGCATCTAGGGCATATATATCCAAAAATCTCCCATTTGCACTAAGGCCTATAATTGGTGCAATAAGTACCCACTGTCTGTACTAGATCCAGTTGCTGGCGTACCGCATGCCCAACATCTCAAACAGCCTCTCGAACTGGACTTGAGGGATGGCCTTGGTGAGTGGATCTGCCGTGTTGTCTTTTGTGTCGACTATCCGTACCTCGATCTCCTGACGATCCACGATCTCCCCGATCAGGTGAAACCGCCTTAAGATATGCCTGGATTTCTGATGGGACCTTGGTTCCTTCGCTAATGCTACAGCCCCATTGTTATCACAATACAAAGGTATTGGATTGGCAATGGACGGAACCGGCTGAAGTACAGAGATGAACTTCCTCATACAGACAGCCTCTTTTGCGGCTTCACTAGCAGCTATATACTCAGCCTCCATAATTGAGTCTGCGACGGTATCCTGTTTGGAACTTCTCCAACATATCGCGCCTCCATTGAGGGTAAACACAAAACCCGAAATGGATTTAGAATCATCTTTGTCACTTTAGAATCCGGAGTCGGTAAAAGCCTCAACCTGGAGGTCCCCATTACCGTAAATCAAGAACATTGCCTTACTCTTCTCAGGTACTTGAGAATGTTCTTTACCGCTATCCAATGCATCTCACCTGGGTCAGACTGATACCTGCTTACCACACCAAGTGCGTAAGCTACATCTGGTCTTGTACATAACATCGCATACATTATAGATTTTACTGCCGAAGCGTAGGGTATAATGCTCATGCGAGCCCTTTCTTCATCAGTCTTTGGAGACATCTCTTTTGAGAGGGTGATCCCGTGACAAGCGGGCATATTACCGCGCTTGGAATCTTCCATACTAAATCTCTTTAGTATAGTGTCAATATACCTGGACTGTGAAAGTCCCAATATTCTACTAGATCTATCACGATAGATCTTAATGCCCAAAATGTAGGTTGTTTCACCCAAGTCTTTCATGGAGAATTTCTGTGACAAGAAGAGCTTTACTGATTGTAGCATAGGGACATTATTCTCTATCAGTCGTATGTCGTCGACGTACAAAACGAGGAAAACTACTGCTCCTTCTACAATCTTCCTATAATTATATGGTTCATCTACATTTTTGATAAAGTCAAATTCTTTGACTGTCTCATCAAAGCAGATGTTCCAACTCCGCGATGCTTGCTTTAATCCATAAATAGATTTAAGCAATCTGCATACTCTTCCGCTGCTCCCACTGTCTAAGAAACCTTCTGGTTGATCCATGTAAACACTCTCTTCTAAATGTCCATTTAGAAAAGCTATTTTTACGTCCATCTGCCAGATTTCATAGTCATGGAAGGCAGCAATGGCAACCAGGATCCGAATGGATTTAAGCATAGCTACAGGTGAAAAGGTTTCATCATAGTCCAATCCTGGTCTTTGACGAAAACCTTTTGCAATGAGTCTAGCTTTGTAGGTTTCCACTTGTCCAAGTGCACCTATCTTCTTTTTGAAGATCCATTTGCATCCAACAGGTTTCACCCCAGAAGGAGCAACTTCTAAAGTCCATACTTTATTGGTGTACATAGATTCCATTTCGGATCTCATAGCATCCAGCCACTTCACCGAGTCAATACTCGTGATAACCTGCTGAAAACTAGTAGGCTCATCATCATCGATGATGCAATCCTCTCGATCCCCATCTAAAAGAAAACCATAGTATCTCTCGGGAGGATGAGAAGGCCTATTAGATCTGCGGAGTGGCGTTGGTTCGTTATGTTCAATTGAAATCTGAGGTTCTACTAAGTCTTCGGTAGCAGTTTGAGGTTTTGGAATTTCTTCCAGCTCTACCGCGCTCCCACTAATTTCTTTTTCAAGAAATTCGCTTTCTTAGAAGACAATGTGGCGAGCGACAAACACCTTTTGTTCTTCAGTGTGATAGACCATGTACCCCCTTGAATGTTTGGGGTATCCTACAAACTTGCATAAAACCGATCGTGCCTCGAGCTTGTCCGGACTATGCTTTTTAACGGACACCCCCATATCTTGATATACATGAAATATAGTCTCTTCCCGCTCCACATTTCATATGGAGTGGTAGACACAGACTTAGTTGGAACTCTATTCAATAAGTATGCTGCTGATTCTAGAGCAAATCCCCAGAAGGAAAGTGGCAACTCAGCACTACTCATCATTGAACGCACCATATCTAATAGTGTGCGATTCCTCCTTTCTGATACACCATTATGCTGAGGTGTATAAGGCGGAGTAAGCTGAGAGAGAATTCCATTCTCTTTTAAGCATTCAAGGAAACTGGTACTTAAGTATTCTCCACCTCGATCAGATCGAAGTGTCTTGATGCTTTTACCAGTTTGTTTCTCTACTTCATTTTTATACTCCTTAAACTTCTCAAAGGCCTCAGATTTATGTTTTATTAAGAACACATGTCCATACCTAGAGAAGTCATCAGAAAAAGTGATGAAGTAGGAGTGACCTCTTCTCGCATGCGTAGACATTGGACCACATACATCATTGTGTACAAGTCCCAAGAGTTCTGTGGCTCTTTCTCCGTGTCCGGTGAACGGAGATTTGGTCATTTTTCCTTTGATACATGATTGACAAGTTGCATATGATGAATATTCAAACGGATCTAAATATCCATCTTTATGTAACTTAGTCAACCTTGTTTCGTTTATATGACCAAGTCTACAATGCCATAGGAAGGCTTGATTTGAATCTGGAGCCTTTCTTTTAAGTGTGTTTTGAATATTGAAAATTCGAGGTTGATTAAGTATGTATATGCCGTTTTCCAGTATGCCATACCCAATCAGTTCTTGATTTAGGAGAATGTTCATGACATTTCTTTCAAGCGCAAAATTATATCCTTCATTAGATAACAAAGATACTGATATAATATTACACAACATACTGGGAATACAAAAACAGCTCTACAACACCAAAATGTGCCCACTAGTCAACCCTAGGTGATATTCCCCTATTGCAATAGCATCTACATGCATTCCATTGCCCATCCGGAGAGTCATATCACCTGTCCCCAGTACTCTACTATTTCTCAGATCCTGCAATGAATTACATATGTGAGAACCAAAACTGGTATCAAGTACCCATGATGTAGAGTTTACTGTAAGACAATTTTCGATTACGAACACACCTGAAGCAGAAGCAACAGCTTGCTTCTTGTCCTTGGCTTTGAAGGCCACACAGTCCTTCTTCCAGTGCCCTTGCTTGTGACAATAATAGCATTCGTTTATATCTGCCTTCACCCTTCCTGCCTTGTTCGTTCCCTGCACCTTCTTGACCCCACCCTTCGGTTTGGTGGCTTTCATCTTCTTCTTCCCTTTAGCTTTCGTTTTAGATTTAGAAGAGGATGATTAGCCAACATACAGAACGGGGGTCTTCTCCTGTTTCAAGGAGGTCTCTGCTACCCTCAACATGTTGAGGAGCTTTGGAAGATCAGCTTCCATTTCGTGCATGTTGAAGCTTAGCACGAACTGAGAGAAGGTGTAGGGAAGGGACTGCAAAATCAAGTCGATATAAAAATCGTTCTCTAGCACGCATCCCAGGTTTGCGAGTTCCTCTATGAGGCTGATCATTTTGAGGACGTGCTCTCCTACAGGCGATCCTGGAGCCAACCTCATCTTGAAGAGTTTCCTTGAGGTCTCGTACCTCACGATACGGGAGTGCTCCCCATACAATTCCTTGCAATGGAGAAAGATGGATATAATATTCATACTCTCGTGCTGTTTCTGGAGTTCATTGTTCATGGACGCCAGCACGATATACTTAGCTCACTCATAGTCTAGATCCCAGGTTTTGCGAACTTCCTTGTCCACAACTGAAGAATCTGGTCCTGGGATAAGGGGAGGAACAGCGGTGGTAACATATGCTACTTTGTCATAAGTCAGTGCAATGTTGACGTTCCTTAACCAATCTTTATAGTTCTGCCCGGTCAGTATATTTTTTTCAAGTAATTGTTTTAGTCCTGTCATGGTAGCTGCTAGAGAGAGAGAAATGAAAACACTCAGCATATGCTTCTTGCAAGTTTAGATTGGTTTTTAATTTATTTAAACAGGATGGCTCCCACTATTTCCTCAAATCCTTCTTCAAAACCTAAAAGAAGAATTAGTCAGGATTTAATCACACGTCTCAATACTTGCTTAACCTTTCAGCCAGGCTGGTGAGGGAGGTTTTCCATCGCTTTCGCGAAGTTCCTTAATTAAATAAGCTGTTTTCTCTGGAGGCGTAGCCCCTCTAACACCTTTCTAGACACCTACTTGGTTTATAGCATTGATTGTTAAGTGAGAAAAATTCCCGAGAGTAATGTTAGTTATATGTATGCCCTAGAGGCCATTACTGTACATACGATGTTATTGTAATGGATGCTTGGACATTTATAGGAAGGACTTTCTTGCTCAACATGATAGTATGCTATCTGGTTGTACTTTATCTTAACATGTACTCTGATTGTCTCTATATTACATGTTGATAAAGCCCTTAGGATATGTACTCGACTACTGGGACTATGATGAGATCATACTAGTGGGGCCATGATAGTCGACGAGTACATCCTATAACTGTTCCTAGTCGAGGGTGTATCGAAACAGGGCATCGATACACCAGAGTAGACTAGCGTAAACGCATCTTGACGCATATGATGGGCGATGGATGATCCCATATCCATCGGTGTTTGACATCAAGGATGGTGTACGGGTGCTCAGTGGAGACTGGGTACACTTGACGGACTCGCCGAGAACTCTTAGATGGTATTATACCTCGCGTCAGATGGCAGTTCTCCGGTGACACTGGTACAGAGTAGTCTGTTGACTTGAGATCGTCATAGAGTCATGTGTGATTCCCACTGTGCTTTGATTTCCTTCATACCACGTCCAAGAGGGCATGCAAAAAGGTGGCTTTTGGGTACAGTCCCGAATCACATGGAGGCAATGAGCGATAGGAGGGGATTCGTCTCTCCCGGTATAGGCAGTTGATATTGTGCTGTGTTCGATTGGCTATAACCGGAAATCCCAGGCTAGGGTTGCAGAGATTTACTGGTAAGTGTTATCAGTAGTTTCTCGAACTGTTATAGACCTCAAATCGGCACGACTTATCAAGCTACTGGGGTCTGACGTTTACCACCCCTAGGCGAGATATGCGACATATCAGACGACGAGACCGGACTGTACGGGAGTGTTACTGATTGGATTCAAAGGAGAAGTTACAGGCTTGCTTGTTGATCTTCTGAGCGCTCAATACCTGGGTAGCTGTTACGTTTAGCTGACCGCTTGCAGCTTATGGGTGTTTGATATGATCATCACCTACTGCCGGCGTATTGACGATTCTTTAGAGTCCTATACAGAGGTTTCTTGGCTCAGGCAAAACGGAGTACGAGCACATATATGATATGTGCTGGACTAAGGATAATGCAGTATGTGATATCGTATTGTATTCTCGCGATATTTGATATCAGCTGGGTCATCGGATCAAGTGTTGATTCAATGAATCGGTACGGATAAATATTAGTCAGTTATATGCGATATAGCCGGATTGTCGGATCAAATGTTGATTCGATAATTTAATGTATAATAATATATATGATATATTAAATTACATTAACTAATATTAGCTCACTAAAAGATTCTTTTTCTCACCGGATTAATACATTGATATATATGCGATATATGTTAATTGTATTATTTTCCTTTGTTGCAAATATATAATATATATGTGATATATATTATTGTGACATGATATGTTTTATTATAAAACATATTTAAGGATGATAAATAGGGATTAGGGTTTGATTAGGGTTAGCTCCTTCTTGTTCATTCTAGAAGGATTCTATTTTGTCATGATAAAGATATTTTGTTATGACTCATGTTTTGACCTAACCAAACCCTAACTCTAGTTTATTCTCTACATAGGTTTAGCCTCTCATCCTTGACCATGGTTTGATAATCAATCATATATTCTTGATTACTATTCATCACAAAAGGAGAATTCTATTATTCTTCATCTTCTTCCTTCTTCTTTCTTCATGGAAAAAGCTTACTAACTTTTTTTTCAAGTGATGAATAAATGTGAGAAAAAGATAAATAAAGAGAGCAAAAATCCTACTTCATCATCCTCATCTTCCCTTGCCCTTTAGATGAGAGTGTTAGCTTGTGTTAATGAAACTTCAAGGTAGTTCATCTTTGTATCGAAGATCGGAAGCAAGACTGCATCTTTCTCTTCGTAGAACCTCTCGAGAGTCCGGAACCCGATGATCGCAGCAAAGGGACCACAAGACGGAGCTTATGAAGTGAAGGGCCGGATCTACAAAGGTTGTAATCCCTCTCACTTAGTGTTAAAGTGTTTAACATGTTAGTTTTCGCCTAATCTCTAGTTTAAAGATCCGGCTTCAGGTTGTTCGGCACAACTAATTTTTAAATCGGGCATGGTTGATGCCTCGTGGAACCTTGTGAGCATGCAAGACAACCCTACAAGTAATCCAACTTATCAGTGGGATCGTGATCCAACTATCATTGCAGTATGCACTAGATGGAAGCCACTCTAGTCACCACACTCCAGAAGGTATGCTAAATATGCAGGTTTCCTTTATGTTTGATACTCCCGATGTGATTTTTACCCCAAGCACTTATGACCTTGACGTTGGCCAACAAATCATAAGACGCAAGTCAAGTTTTACCCGTCGTTGTCCTAATTAATTTAGGTACATCGTACATGCCCTTGACGTAGGCCAACAAGGCTGTACGTCTGTCCTATACTAACGCATCTATCTATGCAACAAATAAGCAAACATACTGCTACCATCCACTATGCCTTGACGTAGGCCAACAAGCATAGCATGAATACGATGTGCTATCTATTTGAAACGATGGAAGGTTACGGCTGGTTTTTAGCAAAACACCGTTAACATAGTAAACTTGATATGATCGAAGGAACCATGATAGCCTTTATTAAAAGGAATGGTTTAAGCTCCGCATTTAAAAATTTGCTTTTTGAAGAAAACCGAGTGGTTTTGTAATTGTTCCAACGATTCAGTTTAGGTTTTATTTTTCTTTGCATTAAAAATAATGCGTCCCATCTTTTACCTATCATTACATATAACAACGAAAATACAACGTCCTCTTATGCCATCCGCATTCGCCACGGGGTCCCGTCATCACCCGTTAGGTTACTTAACTAACGGCAGAGCGGGGGCTGGGCTAGTGCGGGTGTAAAACATAAGTGATATCTAAATAGCTATCATATATAGATATTGTACATTCGTCAGACGCACTAATAGGCATTCCAGATCACAGATAAACTTTATTGGATATGCAAGCAATCCGCGTTTCAATTTGAGCCTGCAACGAAAAACGGATTACACAGTTGTGATGAATAGCCATTACCCCCCCGACCCCTACGGCTATGGCAAACTATCCGCCAAGTACCCGAAATGAAGCGGTCTCCCTCGACAACGTGAATAGGCCACTATACACTTCGAAATACCTGGTAGTTTGTGCACCCCACCTTGGGTCTATCCTAAGAGCAAAAACAGTAAAAAGAAATAATACAACGGTGGCTACAACCGCAACCTGGATGTGCCCCGTAAAATAATATTACAACTTATTACAATTACACCGAATGAATTAATACAATAACCCATCACAAAACCCTGGCTAATCATCACAACAATCCAATACAGTTCATAATCACAAACAGCTAAAAACATCACAGATATGTGCAATCCCCTGCCTACCGACATACTAGCAGTTAGGGGAGGTTTACGAACACATAATACAGTTCACGGATATAATCGAACAAGCAAAGATCGTATAATTTCGATCGATCAAACCCATTAGATTCTGATCCAAAAACTTCTCTGTAAACCTGAGACCTGAGCAAAAAATAAACATACCAGAAAAGACAAAATATCACAGAAGATGCACAGGGAAAAACTAGGCTGAATCGGCTCCAACTCGGCCGCGGATCCACGGCGGATCGGTGGGATCGGCCGCGGTTCCACGGCTCAGTGGCTGATTCAGGAGCCCATTTTTTTCTGTGTTCTTATAATTTCATATGAGTTATTCTGGAGGTTCCTGAAAAAATTTTGGGCCTCATTTTAAAATCGACAGAAACTATGTGATATCGCGGTATTTTCCGGTTCATTTTGCGTTCGAAATTCAAACGACTTTGCAAGTGAATTAATTATTGTTCAGTGAGGCTCTGATACCGCTGTAAGTCGATGTGCAACACCCCACGAGTTGCTGGAAGGCGGAAATATGAAAAACGATCTTGTTCTTTAAGCATACATCGACTAACCGAAGATCTTTGCTACACGATAATTAACAACAACCATAGAAGTTCTTAGCTACTATGTAAAGAGATTATACCCAGTGAATCGTGTCCTTCATCTTTTCGATCTCTATGTCCTCCTCAGACTCCTCTAAGTGATAGATGATCCACCCAAGAACCCTAATCCAAGCTTCACCTCCAAACTTGAGGTAACTATGTTAGTGTATATGCCCTAGAGGCCATTACTGTATCATACTAGTTTGTATATTACTTAATAAAAGCTTGGGATATTCACCTTGTATATACAATCTTGCTCAAAATAGTAGTATGCTACTTGGTTTGTTTATACTTCAATGTGTACATGTGTTTATTTTAGTATATCGCCTATACACATTAGTGGAGCCCTTAGGATCTTTGCTTGATTACCAGCGATGTGATGGCCGTCACACTAGTGGGGCTGGGTAATCTATAAGCACATCCTTATGCAGGTCCCTGGTCGCAGGACTATCGAGACAGGGCATCGATACTCCGGAGTAGACCAGCGCATGCGCTTCTCATCCCAGTGTGGGAGACGGTCTGTCCCACAGCCGTCAGTACGTCGTACTTGAGATAGTATGCGGGTGCTCGTTAGGTTACGGGTACACTGGACAGGACTTGTCGGGAATTGACTAGTTGGTATTATGCCTATCGTCAGTTATCAGTTCCCAGGTGACATGAGTGCAGCTTAGTCCGCTGACTTGACACTGTCACTTCGCCTCGAGTGTGTTCCCACTGTACTTTGATCACTACCCTACCACGGCTCAAAGGAGTCGTGCAAACAGGTAGTGGTTGGGTGCAGTCCCGAAGCACTTGGAGGCAGTGACGGTTAGACAGGATTCGTCTCTCCCGGTATTAGGGGTTGACATCGCGCTGTGTCTAGGAGAGCCATTACACGAGTAGTCCCTGGCCAGGGCAAACGAGATATACTGGTAGGCTTCCTGTGTTATCTCAGGGTGTTTTGGGCTTCGCTCCGGCACGACTTGTACCGCTATTGGGGGACTGACGTTTACCGCCCCCTAGGCCCGCCATACGATCTATCAGACGAACAGACTGGACTGTACAGAGAATGTCACACTCAGGCTCAGTAGGAGTTCAGATGGGTTTCGCCTCGTCGGTCTTCTTGTCGGCATTACCTGGGGACCGTTACGCACAGCTAGTGCCGCTTGCGGTCTGTGGTTAAACCCACTGCCAGCGTAGTGTCGAGTCTTTAGAGTCCCACACAGAAAGCTTTTCGCCTTTTAGGCAAAAGAGTAGAGGTCGCATGGTATTGCGACAGGTCGCATGGTTTTGCGACAGCGTTCGGTCACATCCGTGCACTTGTGCACGTACAGTGTCCGGACGGTTTACACTAGCAGGCTTTGGTTTAAGCCAGATCCTAGTGTACCTTTTGGGATTGGATTTATCCAGTGTGCATTCGTGTTCCTCGAAACGCGGATGCGGGTGCATATGCACAGTTGACAGGGAGACAGAGGCAGCGGATTCTCATTAGGGTTGTTGACAGTTGACCGTTGACTATTTGACTTTTTGCTCAACCCTAATGAGAATATGATATGTGATTAACTATTATATTAATTAAGTATTATGGTGATATGGTTTTTGACTTTGTTGACTTGTTGACTTTTGTTGAGTTGTTGACTTTGTTGACTTGTTGACTTTTGTTGACATGTTGACTTTGTTGACCGGTTGACTAGGCTTGACTAGTTGACCATCATGATAACCATAGCCATCATTTCATGACAAAGACTTTTGTTTGCTTGCTCATTTGTGCAAAATGAGTGCATGAAATGATATGGTTATGGTTGCTTCAACCATCACATAAGACTTTTTTTAGTATGATGAGTTATCATGACTTTGGATTATGAGAGGGTGAGAGAAAAAATACTTGCTCATTCTTTCTTGCTCATTCTCTCTCTTGTTCTTAAGCTCTCCTTTTGCTCTCACCCCCTTGCTCTTTTTCCCTCTCTTTAATCTATGGTTCTCTTGTCTCATGAGTTGAGAATCAAGAACCATAGATAAAATCCCACACAAACTATTCTCTACTCATTCTAGTTCACAAGGTTTAGCAAACCGAGTGAACTAGTTTCTTCAAAGAACGAAGAAGGAGCCAAAGGTTGGAGCTTTCAGGTGGATCTATCTTCGGCGTACGGAGACGACGAGAAGAAGCCAATCCGGACCACAATCGGAGCTTGAAGACGAAGGAGTTCAAGACAAGCAAGGTATAACCCCCTAACCGAGTAGCTAGAAACTCATAGTTAGGTTGTTAGATAGATGTTTAACCAAGATCCGGGTTTTAGGTCCATGTTACCACCTCCGTAAAAATCGTTTTTTACCAAATTCCGCATTCTCGAAAGTACCGGGAGAGGTAGCATGGACTTACAGTGGTATCAGAGCCAGGTTAAACTCTATCTAACATGTTAGGAAGTAACTAGAAGATCGATCAAAGAAAAAGTCCCGAAAACGAACCCTAAAAATTCGAGTTTCTGTCGATTTTTATACTGTTCAAAAGTTGATTATTTTCACACCTAAAATCGGCTCTGGGTTTTTATAAGCCACTGTAGAAAAATCACCAAGAGTTCCCCTTAAACAACCGCGGAAACGCGACAATAGCTTGCTATTGCCGCGGTTCCACGGCCTCCTTGGCCCCTCTCTGGTGTTTATTTGCTACAGTGTACTTGCAGGGGTATTTTGGGATTTTTGGAATATATATTTCCAACCCAGATTTTCCAGAACGAAAATTTTATTTTGGAGTCCTGAAAATCCGTATTTTTTATCGAACTTCTAAAAGACTTAAGCTAACGGGTTTTTCTGTAATGTGATATTTGTATTGAACGTCTACTAATCGCTATATGTCGATTAGTGGGGGTTATACAAATCTGTGATCTGTAATGTTGCTGGAATGTGTATATGAATATGTTGGATTGTCGCGGGTGAATTGCCGGGGGTTGTGAGACGAGAGTTTTCTTTTCTTTCAATTCATGTAAATTTGCAAATTGATGTAATAATTATTTGTATGGCCGCACAACCGGGTCGGGGTTGTAGCCGTCATTGTATAATTTCTTTTTACTGTTTTTGCTCCTAGGATAGAACCATGGAGTGGGTGCACAAACTACCGGGTATGCCGAAGTGTCGAGTGGCCTACTCATGGAGATGAGGGAGGTTACTACGCTTCGGGTACTTGGCGGGTAGTTTGCCGCACCCGTAGGGGTCTTGGGTGGGGTATTGGCTATTCACCGCGACCGTGTAATCTGTTTTTCGTTACAGGCTCGTGCGAATTACAGATTCCTAGTATATCCAATGTATTCATCTGTGATCTGAAATGTTTATCATTGCAGTATATCAATATATGATATTATTTAGGCGTTGCTTATGTTTTACAGACGCGCTAGCCCAGTCCCCGCTCTGTCGTTAGTTAAGTAACCTAACGGGTAATGACGGGGCCCAGTGGCGAATGCGAATGGCATAAGCGTACGTCATATTTTGGTTGTTTTCTGCAATGGTAGGATTAAATGATGGGACGCATTAAAAGAACTAATGCAAGAATATCACGCATTAAAAGAACTAATGCAAGATAATAAACCATGTTAAAGTCGTTGGAACACTTTCGAAAAACCACTCGGTTCTTTTCAAAACCAACTTTTAAATGCGGAGCTCGAGCCACTCTTTTTAAAAGCTATCTCGTTCCATCGACCAAATCAAGTTCACTATGTTCACGGTTTTGCCAAAACCATCCGTAGCCCTCCGTCGTTTCACATAAATAGTCAATAGTATTCAAGCTGTGTATGTTGGCCAAAGTCAAGGCACAGTGATTGGTAGCTATTGGGTGTTCATGTGTAGCATAGATAGATGCGTTGGTTTGGGACAGTCGTACTACCATTTTGGCCAAAGTCAAGGGTAGGTACGGATGGATCCAAATTAACCTGGATAATGAAGGGTAGAACTTGACATGTGACTTATGATATTTTAGCCAAAGTCAAGGTCATAAGAGCATGGGGCAAAAATCCACATCGGGAGTTTCATAAGTACTGAAACTTGCTAGATTTGCATACCATTTGGAGTGTGATGATTCAGGTAGGATTCCATCAGTTTCGTCACGCGATGATATTTGGATCCCGATCCTACTGTGAGTATATGCTACTCCTCGGGAAATTTCTCACTAAACGATCAATGCTATAAACCTAGTAGGTGCCTAGAAAGGTGTTAGCGGGGCTATGCCCCCAGGGAAAAGAGGTTCTTTAATTAAGGAACTTCGCGAAAGCGTTGGAAAACCTCCCTCGAAGTACCGACACCGGCCTGGCTGAACGGTTAAGCAAGTATTGTGCGGTGGGATTGATCCCGACTAATTCTTCCTTTATGGTTTGAGGAGGGATTCGAGAAACAGTAGGAGCCATCCTGTTTAGACAAACTAAAAACCACTCTAAACTTGCAAGAGCATCATGCTGAGTGTTTCTTCTTCTCTCTCCTAATTGCAGCGACCAATCGACATGACTGGACTTAAGTTACTTCTAGATAAAAACATACTGACAGGGCCAAACTACAAAGATTGGCTCAGGAATGTCAAAATGGCAATCACTTACGACAAGCTGGGGTATCTTCTTACCACCAAAGCTCCCCCTGCCCCTGGTCCCACTTCCAGCGTCGCGGATAAGGAAATCCGCAAGACTTGGGAGATTGATAGCGCGAAGGCCAAGTACCTCGTACTTGCCTCGATGGACAATGAACATCAGAGGAGGCACGAGAATATGGACCTTGAATCCATATTTCTCCATACAAAAGAACTGTATGGAGAGCAATCTCGTATCGCAAGATACGAAGCGTCGAAAAAGTTATTCTCGACAAAGATGGCCGTCGGATCATCAGTAGCCGAGCACGTGCTAAAGATGATCAGCTACATTGAGGAGCTCGCGGACCTATGGACCACATTGGAGGGTGAACTCTATACGGACATAGTTCTCCAGTCCTTTCCTTCCACTTACGCCCAGTTCTTACTGAACTTCAGCTTACAAGAAAAAGAGGTTGAACTTTCAGAGCTCCTCAACATGCTGAGGAGCACAGAGGGCACCCTACAGAAAGGTAGGGAAACATCAACTTTGTTTGTAGGAGGATCATCTTCTTCTAGGTCCAAGGCGAAAGCCAAGGGAAAGAAGAAGAAAGCCCCCGCCAAACCAAGGGGCGGTGTTAGTAAAGTGGATATGAAGGGAAAAGCCAAAGCAACAAAGAAAGCAGGGAAGCTTGTGGATAAGGAAGAATGCTTCTATTGTCATAAGAAAGGTCACTGGAAGAGTGATTGCAGGGCTTGGAAAGCCAGGACACAGGAATTGAAGCAGGTTGCAGCTTCAGCTTCAGGTGTGTATGTTATTGAAAACTGTCTTTCAATAAACTCTACTTCCTAGGTATTGGATACCGGATCAGGATCTCATATCTGTAATTCTTTGCAGGCGTTGAGAAACCGTAGGGTTTTGAAGGCAGGTGACATGACCCTCAGAGTTGCGAACGGAGCTAGCATGGATGCTAAAGCCGTGGGGGACTATCACCTGGGAATGTCAGATGGACATGTTTTGGTTTTGCGTAATTGCTTTTTTGTACCCAACGCAACTTGTAATATCATTTCTGTATCTTTAGTTTCTAAATAAGGTTATGAATTTACGTTTGTAAGTAATGTTGTAAACATTCACCTTAATCAAGTTCTGATTGGGTCAGGTACATTGAATAATGGTATATACGTATTGAACCAACCACAGATTTTCAATGTCCAGAATACACACAAAAGAAAGTCTCCAGAAATAAATCAGACTTTTTTGTCGCATTGTAGACTGGGTCACATCAATGAGAGAAGGTTGACGAAGTTACATGCAAAAGGGTATTTGAATGCGTTCGAATATCAATCGTATGCCACTTGTCAATCCTGTCTCAAAGGAAAGATGACAAAGACTCCGTTTACTGGACATGGAGTAAGAGCGAGCTAGCTCTTGGGACTCGTACACAGTGACGTGTGCGGTCCAATGTCTACACATGCGCGAAGCGGCTATTCTTACTTCATTACTTTTACGGATGACTTCTCAAGGTACGGTTATGTCTTCTTAATGAAACATAAGTCCGAAGCCTTTGGAAAATTCCAGGAGAATAAGAATGAAGTAGAGAAACAGACCGGCAAAAGTATTAAGATTCTAAGATCGGATCGAGGTGGAGAATACTTAAGTGCCGAGTTCCTGGACTATTTAAAAGAGAACAGAATTCTCTCTCAGCTTACTCCTCTATACACTCCGCAACATAATGGTCTATCGGAGAGACGGAACCGCACCCTATTGGATATGGTGCTGTCCATGATGAGTAACGCTGAGTTACCGCGATCATTCTGGGGATATGCGCTAGAATCAGCCGCATACCTTTTGAACCGAGTTCCCACTAAGACTGTGCCTACCACGCCATTTGAGATGTGGTGTGGGAAGAGACCCCATCTTAATCACATTAAGACATGGGGAAGTCCAGCTTTTGTCAAAAAGCAGCATGCGGACAAGCTCGAGGCACGCTCAGTACTGTGCAAGTTTGTGGGATATCCAAAGAATTCCAAGGGATATTTCTTCTACTGTGAAGAGGAACAAAAAGTTCTTATTTCTCGTCATGCCCACTTTCTAGAACACCAGTTCTTAGAAAAGGAAATAAGTGGGAGCGCAGTAGAACTAGAAGAAATTCCAGAACAACGGACTATTACTGAAAGTTTAGCGGAACCAGAGGGTTCAAAAGAACAGGACATTCCTACGCCGCTCCGCAGGAGTAGTAGCAGACTCATCAGCCCGAGAGATGCTACGGTTTTCTCATAGACGGGGATAGAGAGGATTGCATCATAAATTATGATGAGCCTACTAGCTTCCAGCAGGCCGTTCAGAGCGTTGACTCAGTGAAATGGCTGGATGCAATGCGGACCGAAATGGAGTCCATGTACACCAACAAGGTATGGACGTTGGACATTGCTCCAGACAGGGTAAAACCCGTAGGATGCAAGTGGATCTTCAAAAGGAAGATTGGTGTAGATGGGCAGGTTGAGACCTATAAAGCTAGGCTGGTAGAAAAGGGTTTTCGTCAAAGACCTGGCTTGGACTACGACGAAACCTTTTCTCCAGTAGCCATGCTGAAATCCATTCGGATCCTTCTTGCCATCGCTGCCTTCCACGATTATGAGATCTGGCAGATGGACGTAAAGACAGCTTTTCTAAATGGAAATTTAGAGGAGTGTGTCTATATGGACCAACAAGAGGGTTTCATTCAGAGTGGGAGCAGCGGAAAGGTGTGCAACTTGCTTAAGTCCATCTATGGACTAAACCAGGCATCGCGGAGTTGGAACATCTGCTTTGATGAGACGGTCAAAGAATTTGGCTTTATCAAAAATCCAGATGAACCATGCATCTATAGTAGATTTGTAGCGAGAACTGTAGTATTCCTCGTTTTATACATGGATGACATTCTCTTAATAGGAAATGACATTTCTATGCTACAATCTGTCAAGGGGTTCTTGTCACACAGGTTCTCCATGAAAGACCTAGTTGATGCCTCATACATCCTGGGGATCCGGATCCATCGTGATAGATCCAAGAGGATATTAGGACTTTCACAGTCCAGGTACATCGACACCATACTGAAAAGATTCAGTATGGAAGATTCCAAGCGCGGTAACCTACCGGCTTGTCACGGGATCACCCTCTCTAAAGAGATGTCTCCCAAGACTGATTTGGAGAGGGATCGCATGTCTATTATACCCTACGCTTCTGCGGTAGGCTCTATAATGTATGCGATGTTGTGTACCAGACCGGATGTAGCTTATGCACTGAGTGTGGTAAGCCGGTATCAGTCAAACCCTGGGGAGAAACACTGGATAACGGTAAAGAACATTCTCAAGTACCTGAGAAGGACTAAGGAGATGTTCTTGGTGTATGGCAGAAAAGACCTCCAGATCGAGGCCTTTGCTGACTCCAGCTTCCAGAGTGACAAGGATGATTCCAAGTCCATGTCGGGTTTTTTCTTTACCCTCAATGGAGGGGCGGTGTGTTGGAAGAGTTCCAAACAAGAAACCGTTGCAGACTCGACGATGGAAGCGGAATACATCGCTGCATCTGATGCCGTAAAAGAAGCTGTCTGGATAAGGAAGTTCTTGAAAGAACTTCAAGTGGTTCCGTCCATTGTTGATCCAATACCTCTGTATTGCGACAACATTAGGGCTATAGCTTTAGCGAAGGAACCCAGGTCCCATCAGAGATCCAGGCACATCTTGAGGCGGTATCACCTGATCAGGGAGATCGTGGATCGCCAGGAGATCGAGGTTCGGAGAGTCGCTTCAGAAGATAACACTGCAGATCCATTCACTAAGGCCCTGCCCCAGACTCAGTTCGAGCGGCTGATCGAGATGATAGGTCTTCGATACGCCAGTACATGGCCTTAGTGCAAGTGGGAGATTGTCAGTATATATGCCCTAGAGGCCATTACTGTATCATACTAGTTTGTATATTACTTAATGGAAGCTTGGGATATTCACCTTGTATATACAATCTTGCTCAAAATAGTAGTATGCTACATGGTTTGTTTCTACTTCAATGTGTACATGTGTTTATTTTAGTATATCGCCTATACACATTAGTGGAGCCCTTAGGATCTTTGCTTGATTACCAGCGATGTGTTGGACGTCACACTAGTGGGGCGGGGTAATCTATAAGCACATCCTTATGCAGGTCCCTGGTCGCAGGACTATCGAGACAGGGCATCGATACTCCGGAGTAGACCAGCGCATGCGCTTCTCATCCCAGTGTGGGAGACGGTCTGTCCCACAGCCGTCAGTACGACGTACTTGAGATAGTATACGGGTGCTCGTTAGGTTACGGGTACACTGGACAGGACTCGTCGGGAACTGACTAGTTGGTATTATGCCTATCGTCAGTTATCAGTTCCCAGGTGTCATGAGTACAGCTTAGTCCGCTGACTTGACACTGTCACTTCGCCTCGAGTGTGTTCCCACTGTACTTTGATCACTACCCTACCACGGCTCAAAGGAGTCGTGCAAACAGGTAGTGGTTGGGTGCAGTCCCGAAGCACTTGGAGGCAGTGACGGTTAGACAGGATTCGTCTCTCCCGGTATTGGGGGTTGACATCGCGCTGTGTCTAGAAGAGCCATTACACGAGTAGTCCCTGGCCAGGGAAAACGAGATATACTGGTAGGCTTCCAGTGTTATCTCAGGGTGTTTTGGGCTTCGCTCCGGCACGACTTATACCGCTATTGGGGGACTGACGTTTACCGCCCCCTAGGCCCGCCATGCGATGTATCAGACGAACAGACCGGACTTTACGGAGAATGTCACACTCAGGCTCAGTAGGAGTTCAGATGGGTTTCGCCTCGTCGGTCTTCTTGTCGGAATTACCTGGGGACCGTTACGCACAGCTAGTGCAGCTTGCGGTCTGTGGTTAAACCCACTGCCCGCGTAGTGTCGAGTCTTTAGAGTCCCACACAGAAAGCTTTTCGCCTTTGGGCAAAAGAGTAGAGGTCGCATGGTATTGCGACAGGTCGCATGGTTTTGCGACAGGGTTCGGTCACATCCGTGCACTTGTGCACGTACAGTGTCCGGACAGTTTACACTAGCGGGCTTTGGTTTAAGCCAGATCCTAGTGTACCTTTTAGGATTGGATTTATCCAGTGTGCATTCGTGCTCCTCGGAACGCGGATGCGGGTGCGTATGCACAGTTGACAGGGGGACAGAGGCAGCGGATTCTCATTAGGGTTGTTGACAGTTGACCGTTGACTATTTGACTTTTTGCTCAACCCTAATGAGAATATGATATGTGATTAACTATTATATTAATTAACTATTATGGTGATATGGTTGTTGACTTTGTTGACTTGTTGACTTTTGTTGACTTGTTGACTTTGTTGACTTCTTGACTTTTGTTGACTTGTTGACTTTGTTGACCGGTTGACTAGGCTTGACTAGTTGACCATCATGATAACCATTGCCATCATTTCATGACAAAGACTTTTGTTTGCTTGCTAATTTGTGCAAAATGAGTGCATGAAATGATATGGTTATTGTTGCTTCAACCAACACATAAGACTTTTTTTAGTATGATGAGTTATCATGACTTTGGATTATGAGAGGGTGAGAGAAAAAATACTTGCTCATTCTTTCTTGCTCATTCTCTCTCTTGTTCTTGAGCTCTCCTTTTGCTCTCACCCTCTTGCTCTTTTTCCCTCTCTTTAATCTATGGTTCTCTTGTCTCATGAGTTGAGAATCAAGAACCATAGATAAAATCCCACACAAACTATTCTCTACTCATTCTAGTTCATAAGGTTTAGTAAACCGAGTAAACTAGTTTCTTCAAAGAACGAAGAAGGAGCCGAAGGTTGGAGCTTTCAGGTGGATCTATCTTCGGCGTACGGAGACGACGAGAAGAAGCCAATCCGGACCACAATCGGAGCTTGAAGACGAAGGAGTTCAAGACAAGCAAGGTATAACCCCCTAACCGAGTAGCTAGAAACTCATAGTTAGGTTGTTAGATAGATATTTAACCAAGATCCGGGTTTTAGGTCCATGTTACCACCTCCGTAAAAATCGTTTTTTACCAAATTCCGCATTCCCGAAAGTACCGGGAGAGGTAGCATGGACTTACAAACTAAGTGTCTCTAGTTACTAATCAAAGGAACTTAGATCATATAGAGTTAGGTTATGGAATGATTTGTCTATTCTAATCCTTGTTCTCAACTCATGAGTGGTAGGATTAGAGCTTTAAGAGACAGTAAGCTTGAGGAGAGGGAAGGTGAACTAGAATAATGAAAAAAAATGTTTCTCACTTGATATATGAAGCATAATGAATAAATCAATAAATGAATAAATGTGATTATTCATCATGCTACATTAATTCAATTGAGTGATTCACTATATGAGTCATTAAGTAATTAATGATGCATTAATGATATGATGAATCACACAAAATGAGTCAGAATTGCATTTAATGATAATGCCACTTAAACCCTCAAGTCACCAAGCTTCTAGAAGCTTCCTGGAAATTACGAGAACGCCCCTCCCATCCGTGAAAACACGGAAAAACTTTAGACTGTATAAATCCAATAACCTGATACTAGAATCTGGCTTAAACCAAAGCCGTCTAGTAAAAATTGTCCGAATGTCGTACGTGCGTTTAAACACGTATTCGTCCGAACCCTTATCGTAAAACCGTACGACCTCTTTATAGTTTCGCCTGGAGTTGGGAAAAATCTGTGTGGGACTCTAAAGGCTCGACTACTACGCTGGCAGTGGGTTTAACCACAGACCGCAAGCGGCACTAGCTGTACGTAACGGTCCCCAGGTAGATGTCGATAAGAAGGCCGATGAGGAAACCCATACGAACTCTTACTGAGCCTGTCCGTAACAATATTCGTGCTGTCCGGTCTGTTGTCTAAGAGTATCGCATGTATGGTCTAGGGGGGTGGTGAATGTCAGACCCCTAATAACCCTACAAGTCGTGCCGGCGTGGCTCAAGACCATCCGAGAATCTACTGATCAGTCTATCAGCAATTCTCAATCAGCCCTGGCCAGGGACTTATGGTAATGATCAACCGATCACTGTGTGATATCAACTCCCTATACCGGGAGAGACGAATCCCTAACAGTCGCTCACTGCCTCTACGTGGCTCGGGACTGTGCCCAACTAAAACCTGTTTGCACGACTCCTTTGAACCGTGGTAAGGTAGTAATCAAAGCACAGTGGGAACTCACACGAGACAAATGATGAGCTTAAGTTAACGGAGTATCTGCACACATGTCACCTGAGAACTGCTATCTGACGTTAGGTATAAATACCATCCAGTTAGTTCTCGGCGAGTCATGTCCGGTATACTCACACCTAGTGAGCATCTGTATACAATCTTGGGTGCACATCACCAATGGCTGCGGGACCAATCCATCGCCCCTCGTCAGGGTCTAGATATGTATACACTAGTCTACTCTGGAGTATCGATGCCCAGTCTCGATACTCGTGCGACCAGGGACGTCTAAGGATGTGCCTATTGACTATCCAGCTTCCACAAGTATGACTGCCATCACAACGCCGGTAGTCAGGCAAACACCCTATGGTCTTTATCAACATGTTTATAAATACTAAGTAAAATATATCACACGTTAAGATAAAGTCAAACCAAATAGCGTACTATCATATTAAGCAAGATTGTCATGTACATACATATCCCTAGCATCCTATACAATGAAGGCCTCTAGGGCATATATATCCAACATCCGGGTATTCATAGTAATTCCTCTTCCATTTTCCAGATTCACAACTGTAACCGTATATTTCTTTGCCACCTCTCCAAATCCCTTTATATGTCTTTAGTCGTTATCTTCTGCACACCCCTTTAGGCCAAATGGTTTTCTTCCTTCCCTACAGTTCGGCACCAGCCTATGGCTTGGAAGAAGACTATCCAATAAGCATAATGGGTGTACGATCCTAATCCTAGGAGCACTCGCAAGACGAGAGAAGGTAAAGATAAAAGATAACCGAATAAACCTTATTCCTATTTCTCCTGAACCAGAATCCATCCCCGAACTGGAACGAGTTCCTTTCGAGTTCGTACATAATCATACGATGGAGTATCCAATAAACTGTGGATCTCCGTAGTGATACGGAGTGTTCTGGAGAAATATAAAGGAGATGTAGGACTGGCTAAGAAATACTTGGTTTGGTCGTGAATAGCAGTCGCAATTTACATTGCCCTCTTACTAATCCCTTTATTTGTCTTTACTTAATACCTTCTGTACACCACACTTAGGCTAATCGGCTTTCTTCATTCCCTACCGTTCGGCACCAGCCTAAGGTTCGGAAGAAGACTATCCAATAGGCGTAACGGGTGTACTATCCCCTAATCCAAGGAGCACTCGTAACCTGAGAGAAGGTAAAAGGAAAAGACAACTGAATAGTCCTATTCGTTTTCTCCAGAAACGGAAACCATCCTCGAATAAATTCCTTCGAGTTCGTATATAACCATACGATGGTTTTATCCAATGGAAGTGGACGTTCGTAGTAATACGGGGTCTCCTGGAGAAAAGGGTAAAAGTAAGAGTGGCAATGAGGTATGCAACTCAGACAATCCAAAGCTAGTGTTATAAGAAGGTTCGGTCAACATGGTCACTGAGTCATAGTCTAAGGTCGGGCCATGGTCGCTGCCAATGAGAGAGAGAAAAGAAATACTCAGCGTGCACTCTAACCTAGATCAGAATGGTTATCAATTTATCTAATCTGGAAACTTCCCACTGTAACGTCAAATTCTCCTCCAAACCTGAAAGAAGAATTAGTCGGGATCACCCGAGGAGTAAACCAACTCATCAGTGGGAATCGGGATCCAACTATCATCGCATGATAACGTGATGGAATCCACTCACGTTATCACACTCCAGAAGGTATGCGCATGCCTGGCAAGTTTCAGTTTCTTTAGAAACTCCCGATGTGTGTTTTTACTCCAAGTGTCTTATGACCTTGACCAGGTCAACAAACCATAAACCGTCAGTCAAGTTCAACCCGTCATTATTCTGGATTGCGTTAAACCCACCCATACGTGCCCTTGACTAGGTCAACAAGGCCGCACGACTGTCCTAACCAATCCCACTTATGCAACAAACAAGTACCACTTAGCTACCGAACACTACGTCTTGACTAGATCAACAAACGCAGCACGAATACTAAATAATACCCGTAAGAAATGATGGAGGGCTACGGCTGCTTTTTGGCGAAAAACCTTTAACGTAATGAACTTGATATCGTTGAAGGAACAATATAGCCTTTTTATAAAAATATAGTGACGAGAACTTTTGCTAAAGAGGTCACTCCCGGTGAAGGGATCTCGGATCTTTCCCCGTAGAATGAGGTGCAGGATATTCCAACTGAATACCATGATGCAAAGCAAAACTAATCGGTCATAGTGAAGTTATTGCCCTGACGCAAACTTCTATCCAAGGGGTCACTCCCGGTGAAGGGATCTCGGCCCTTGCCTCGTCGACTGAGGTGCTGGATATTCATAACCGAATGCCACTGTGAAAAACAAAAGAGAACGTCCAGGTAATAACGGCTTTTTTTTTAAAAATTGTTCCAACAACATCAGAATAGGTTTGTTTAGCTTGCATTGATCCGAATCAATGCAGTCCCATCAATTGATCACACCACAAAAGAATGAAAATAATGATGTACGTATATACCATCCACATTCGTCACTGGGTCCCGTCATCACCCGTTAGCTTACTTAACTAACGACAGAGCGGGGACTGGATTAGCGCGGATGCAAAACATATACAACATCTACTAGTATATATATCAATATATAATATTCGCTCAAGGCGTGGTAAAATGAAACATCACAGAAATGTAATAAGCATCACAGAACAATACAGATATATGGGATCCCCGGGTTTCACAGAGTTGCTTCTGAAACCCGACGTTCCCCTGGTCGTATGGATAGCCTGTGCAATGAAATCCTAGACCCCTACGGGTGCGGCAAGTTACTTACCAAAACCTGAAGCGAGGCAGCCCCCTTCAACAACGTGAATGGACCACCGAGCACTTCACGGAATCCGGTAACTTGAGCACCCCTCCTTGGGTCAACCTGTACCCCCTACGAGTGCGGCGGATAGCCCGCCAATTCTAAAGTAAAGCCCTCTCCGTCTCAAAGCCATGAGATGCGAGCCCGTTGCCCTCTAGAACCCGGTTATCCGTGCACCCCTCCGCGGGGTAATCCTAATACAGAAAGTAAAATATACATACAACGGGTACATCGACCTCAGCCCGGTCGTGCCCCAAAAGAATAATATACAAACAAGCAGTGAAGGCAGTCCACATATCGGACGCTCGCCCCGCAATATCAAATGTACATAATAAACCAAACTGTACTACCATTGCATCCAGGCTATCCACCATGACAATTCGCAACATCACAACACAACACATAACATCAACGTGAATGTCACGTTCGCAAATCCGTCTAAAAGGGCTATAGCAGTTAGACAGGATTTACCGATCAAATGACATTCACGGTCGCAGATATAATGTAAATACTGTGAACTAACATGTTTAAAATTTTCGATCGACAAAATTTACCGAAGTGGGCCCCAAGCACAACTGTAGCACTAGAAATAAATCTGGGCCCAAACAGAACATTCCAAAAACCCCATTTCCCTGTTAGAGAGTCATTGTACAAATTTGGTCCAATGAAGAGCTAGAACGGTGGCGGAACCGCGGCCAAAATGGGGTTTAGGCTGCGGTTCCGCGGCGTTCCTAATGAATCAGTCCACCAAATTTCTGCAGTGCCCCTACAAAACCCTGCCTGATTTTTTGCAGTACACCAAATAATTTTTTGACCACAGAAAAATTTCGACAGAAACTGTAGTTTGAAATTGTGGTTTTTAGAAAATTTGTTCGATCGAACTTGTAAACACGTTAGAGCAAGCTAGACTAGGTTAATGGCTTGGCTCTGATACCATGTGGGACTACGGTAGCACCCCGGCCGTCTATCCGAGGACAAAATGCGGAAACAAAAATGTTCCATGACTTTAAACCGGCACTACCGCATCCTAAAAACCCGGATCGTGACCATTAACCTAATGCTAGCAAACTAGAGAAGGGATAGAAGGCTATACCAAGCGATCCGTGTCCTTCGGTCTTCGCCTCCACTCCGATCTCCTCGCGGAATCTCCGGTCTTCATTTCCTCGTCGGAAGGGCACCACATCACCGGGTTTTTTTACGGGCTCCCACCTCTGGACCGAGGCAACTCGGGCATGAAGTTGGCGAGCCGACTGTCCAAGAATTGCTGCAGAATAGTGTAGAATGGTTTGCTTCTATGGGGTGATAGAAGTTGCCATTTTAGATAGATGAGAGAATGATCTTTGGAGTGAGGTTGATGAATATATGTAGCAAGCAAAATGAGAACAACAAATTTTCCTCATCAAATGATTTCCCCTCCCTCTCTCTCAAGAAGTGGCCGGCCCCTAAAAAAATATATGGAGAATGGAAAAGCCAAAGGAGGTGAGCACAAGAGAGGATGGAGGTAACCATAATGAAATGGATGATAACAAGGAAATAATATCACATCAATTTCTAATCTAATCTTTTCCATTCCCATCACAATAAATGCACACAAGATGAAAGAAAAGAGCAAAGATGCTATAGCCATCATAATCCTCCATTTACAAAAAAAACCCTCCACAATACTAATTTTCACACTTGCAAATAACCCCCTCTATCACAAAAATCCGGCCGTGAAGGAACAAAGGAAAACTGGCCGAAACGGAATACAAAGTGGCAACTTCAGAAAACTGATCCCGTAATAAATTACAGGAAAACCCCGCGACTGTATATACATACTCGTATTTGTATTCGCACTGAATACAAATGCAAAGAGACAAATCTACACTGTACAATACTAGGATCCGGCTTAAACCGAAGCCCGCAAGTATTATCCGTCCGATCATGATCCGTGCAATACCGCACGTATATGATCGAACCCTGCCATAACTCCATATGGCCTCTACAGCGTTTCGCCCGAAACTTGAGAAAACGGTCAGTGGGGGACTCTAAAGACACGTCAATACTTTGGTTGTGGATTTAACCAATAGCACGTCAGAGGTATTAGCCATACGTAACGGGCTACCAGGTATTGACCAAAAGGGACGTCTGTGAGCAAACTCATGCTGACACCCTACTGAGCCTGTCAGTGACAATATCCGTACAGTCCGGTCCGTTCGTCTATGAGCATCGCATGGCGGGCCTAGGGGGTTGGTAAAAGTCAGACCCCCAAAAGCGGTACAAGTCGTGTCGGAGTGTAACCCAGAACACCCTGAGATACTACTGGAATACCTACCAGTAAATCTCCTGCCTCGGCCGAAGGCTTTGTGTAATGGCTTTCCTAGACACAGCGCGACCTCACCCCCAATACCGGGAGAGACGAACCCCTGCAGATCCGCTCACTGCCTCCATGTGGCTCAGGACTGTACCCAACTAAAACCTGTTTGCACGACTCCTTTGAGCTGTGGTAGGGTAGTAATCAAAGTACAGTGGGAACTCACGCGAGACAAATAACGATCTCAGGTCGATGAACTAACCTGTACACATGTCACTAGGAAACTGCTATCTGACGTCAGGTATAAGACCAACTAGCATGTTCCCAGCGAGTCCTGTCCGGTGTACTCATAACCCAATGAGCACCTGTATACAACTTAGGTGAACCAACTGACACCAGTGGCTTGTGAGACAGGCTACCGCCTCTCATCGGGGTCTCGACTGCATACACTAGTCTACTCTGGAGAATCGATGCCCTATCTCGAAAACTCCAACGACTAGGGACCATTTAAGGATGTGCTTATAGACCCCAGCTCCCACGTATATGATCGCTATCATACTGCTGGCAGTCAAGCAAGAATCCTAAGGGCTCTATCAACGTACAATAGTGACCTGTAAGGTCACCTAAAGCAGTACACGATGATAAAGATAAACCAGATAGCATACTATCATCTGGAGTAAAACTGTCCTACCGGTATAGGTCCTCCCTGAATCTTTGCAATCACGGACGTGTGATCCAATAATTGACTCTGAGGGCACTATATCCAACACTAGAAAGCATTAACCAAGACCCAATCCCCTAACCCTCTACCCAGGCCGCAGAAAAATTCCTTCTGGCCACAAACCGCGGCTAGACCCGGGGCATTATGTCTCGTGTTTGTGTCATGGCTCTAGTATCTGTAATCTAGACACCTCTTGTATGCAAAATTGGCTAGTTTTTCCTAGGGTAAAATATGGGACTAAATTCTGAGTTGTTGTTTTTATTCGGGTTTATATTTTTTGTATTTTGGATTCTGGATTTTAGTAATTGCGTTTTACCTCAATCACTTGACGTTTGTACGACGATATCGAGGGTTGTTTGGTGGTTTGAAAGGCGTAGTCCGTAGGTTCTAACCTATAGGCTTTTAGCATGTTGTTTTGGTTTTGATTTGGTTTTTAATGTGATACGATACGTTATAATGTGTAGGTACCCCCACGAGGACTTCGAGACGACAAGTAAGTGCGTGGCGACGTCGGCAACGGAAAGCGAAGAGTAAGGTGAGTAGATTTATATCTACGGGGGAAGTCGGGTGGATGGCGTATAGCACCCCCGCACTGTCGTAAGAAATGGTATGATGTTATATAGACTTACTTAGATGTGTTATTGAGAGATATGAACACTTAGCAAGAAAAGCATTATGAGATCATGGGTTAGTATTAGCGAGAATTGAAGGAAGGATTTAGTTGGTTTCTTAGTCGTGAACCCTAGAGTAAGGTTGTACACAAACACATATACACACGAGATTTGGTTTTGGGTGTATACGTCATATGTATATATATAGGTTTATGCGGATGTTTTGGTACTTATATATATATATATATACACACACACACACACACACACACACATACATACATACACGTATACACAGATGTTGAGGATAGTGTATGATATTTCGAGGCGAGTCGATATGATCGGGCATGATGCCGTGAGTTATGGTATGTTTTTGGGTTATGATATGAGATGCGGCAGGATATTATAGTAGATCGTTGGGTGATGTGATTTTATTCAAACTAAGGCATATGTATGATGATATGGGTATCAATTGTACTAGACTTTAGATCAGTACATCCCCAAGTTCGTGATATGTGATGATGATACCATATAGATGTTGTGTTATATGGGATAGTTCGTGATAAGTGATAATGATACCATATGGATGTTGAGTTATATGCGATAGTTCATGATATGTGACGATGATACCATATGGATGTTGTGATATATATGATATTCGACCCGTACCCTGATTTGGGATACCGTGCGATGAATTTACCGTACGAGATATAATTATGATGATTGATCCGCACTCTTGACTCGAGGATGTCATATTATTTATTGTATCATTCGTAATTCTATTGAGGCGAGATCACCGACTACTAGATATTTATATATAAATCGACTCGGACTTAGGTGGATTCCTTTACCCTTTGACTGGTCTCGAGTCATACTCATTTTCAAAAATGGAGAATTGTGAGTAATTTAAAAACCAAACTGTATGACTCGTATATTTTGGGTAGGTATATTTTTCTGTGTTGCTGTTACAACATCACTTTCTATATATTCATGATGTTTCATCGCATTGCATGCTTGTGCATATGTTATCTGTAATTATCATGAAACCCTGCTGTTAGGACTCCAGCACCATTACCGATGATGCGTATGTTCCGCATACACCTGCTTGCCGGCTCACACACATCTTCATCAGTAATTGCCCTGTCACGTACACTTTAGAAAATACTATTTCATTGACATAGCTTGCTAACTGATAGTTGCTACATTTTATAGCTTTCATATGCTAGTTTAATTATTGCATGATATCAGATGCACCCGTTTGTTCATTGCTTATGCAGTATTATGGAGATTTATGCCGGTTTTCATTGTTATTGACTTGGTGACTTGATGATTTCAGATTCTCCCTGAATTTATAGATTTTTAAACTGCATGTGAAAGTTTTGTACACTGATGAAATATTTTAAAGAGAAAAATGCAGTTTTCCTTGATATGTTGAGTATTGTCCACCATGGTGTTTTCTCGGTTCTGAGATGTTTTCGAGACCCGATTTAAGGAGTTGGATGAACCGTCTCGGGTACATGGTGGGCCCAGTAAGGTTCCCCGGGGTAAGAAGCTCGAGTTGTAGACAATGAGCCCGGCAAGGGCAGACTGCCTACAGGTGATTTTATCTGGCACGGGGGATATCCAGAGGATACAGTTCGTGGTCGTGTGATTGGAGTTATGGGCCGATCCGGACTGAGAGAGCCCGAGGTATTGAGATATTGAGAATTGAGACACTGAGATTTTGAGATTTGATGATGCAGGCCAGTTCGGATAGCCGGAGCCTGAGGTATTTGAGATACTGATATTTATGTTTTGTGTCGATACTGGGCACTGTTTTATCTATCGATTTCGTTGATGATACGCGATTTATATATATACAAAAATCTCATTAAATAAAGAAAACAATTGTCTCATTCACGATGTATTCTGTTTCAATTGTAATGCATTCATGCATCATATATTTGATATGTTGCTATCTGCGGTACTGACACGAGCATGTAGTATTAAACTTAGACATAGATGGACCACAATATTTTTTTGAGGATATTACTTGATATGACCTAGGATAGCGTCATGCATGCGATTTCTTCTCGTAGATGTTTTCTACTCACGAGTTGGCAACTCACACCCGTTGTGCTATAGTTCCTTGCAGGTTTTGCCTACAGGTTTCATTGCGGCTTTGCTGGCACATTGTTCCTTCCGGGTGATTGCTTTGGTAGGTGGGATCTTTTGCATCAGGACCACCATTGTATATTTGTTATTTCAATTGTATCTAGTAAAACTCCATCAACCAGACTTGTTTATTCAATAGAACTAGAAGACAAGTGTATATTCTTTCGACCTTAGAGTCGCGCTTGTATTATTATGGTTTTCTGGTGGATATGGCTTTCTTTTGTGTTTTGATCCTCTCTTTTCGGCGTTGTATATTATATTGCTTGCATGGTTGTTACCGTCAATTGACGAAGAGCTAGCTCCCGCTTGGGGATGCCTTTATTCAATATATATACTTTATCAGGTTTGTACCCGTTTGGGGTCAGTTTTTACAAAGGAAACTCTGCCGAAATTTTCAGAAAAGACATAACATTTTAAAAATACAGACTTCGGCTTATGTTGTTAAACTTCTTGCTTTAAAATTGGTTTTTTCTTCACTCTACTGCTTTACTTGGTTTGGATTTCTGTGTTTTGGCTTACTTAGATTACGTACGCCTCGAGGCGCTTCGTTGTTTAAGTGCCGGTCATGTTCCGTACATTTCGGGTCGTGACAAAGTTGGTATCAGAGCGTTAGGTTTTACCTTCAGAGTGTAGGATGACCCTTGGTTGATGGAGTAGGTGACTCAAGTATAGTGGCGTACCGTGTGTATGTTCTGCGTCATACTTACGATACGATACTCCGCTTAAGAAACCTTAGGATGTACATTTCTTTGCACAGTATTATCTTCATTCTTATGATTTATCCTCATCAGTGTTAGATATAGTGCCCTCAGAGTCAATTATTGGATCACTGGCACGTGATTGCAATGATTGAGGGAGGACCTATGCCGGTAGGACAGTCTTACTCGAGATGATAGTATGATATCTGCTTTATCTTTATCATCGTATACTGCTTTAGGTGACCTTACAGGTCACTATTTCACGTTGATAGAGACCATAAGATTCTTTCTTGACTACCAGCAGTATGATGGTGATCATATACGTGAGAGTTGCGTAGTCTGTAAGCACATCCTTAAAGTGGTCCCTAGTCGTGGGAGTTTCGAGACTGGGCATCGATACTCCATTAGTAGACTAGTGTATACAGTCGAGACCCTGACGAGGGGCGGTGGCCGGTCTCACAAGCCATTGGTGTCAGTTGGATCACCTAAGATGTATACAGGTGCCCATTGGATTATGAGTACACCGGACAGGACTCGCCGGGAACATGCTAGTTGGTATTATGCCTAGCGTCAGATAGCAGTTCCCTGGTGACATGTGTACAGGTTAGTTCATCGACCTGAGATCATCATTTTTCTCGTTTGAGTTCCCACTGTACTTTGATTACTACCTACCACGACTCAAAGGAGTCGTGCAAACAGGTTTTAGTTGGGTACAGTCCCGAGCCACATGGAGGCAGTGAGCGGATCGGCAGGGATTCGTCTCTCCCGGTATTGGGGGTGAGGTCGCGCTGTGTCTAGGAGAGCCATTACACGAAGTCCTTGGCCAAGGCAGGAGATTTACTTGTAGGCATCCAATAGTATCTCAGGGTGTTCTGGGCTACACTCCGACACGATTTGTACAGCTTTTAGGGGTCTTACTTTTACCAACCCCCTAAGCCCTCCACGCGATGCTCATAGACGAACGGACCAGACTGTACGGATATTGTCATTGACAGGCTCAGTAGGGTGTCAGGATGAGTTCGCTCATCGACCTCCATTTTGCTCAATACTTGGTAGCCCGTTACGTACGGGTAGTACCTCTGACGTGCTAGTAGTTAAATCCACAGCCAAAGTATTGACGAGTCTTTAGAGTCCCCCACAGACAGTTTCTCAAGTTTCGGGCAAAACGTTGTAGAGGCCGTATGATATATGGCAGGGTCCGATCATATACGTGCGGTATTGCACGGATCATGATCTGGCGGATCATACTAGTGGGATTTGGTTTAAGCCGGATCTTAGTATTAGATTTGTTGGATTACTTTAGTCTCATCGCATTCGCATTCGGTCGGAATGCGGATGTAAGTATGTATATACAGATGAGGGGTATCCTTATGATCCGTCACGAGTTTACTTTAGATGTTGCCGTATCTTTTTGTTGTGGCAAATATTTGGATAAATATTTGCTTATGAAAATAATGAGCTAGAATTCATCATGAGATGCATTAATGTGACATGGACATATATTATGGCTCATGGTCTCTTTTTTGTGAAATATGTCACATTAGTGGATTGATTTGTGTTGATATGATGAGAGGAGAGAGAGGGGGGCTGCCTTATGAGTAGTTTTGGTCTTGAATTTTTCATGCTTGAGCTCACTCTCTCTCATTTTATCATATAGAAACACAAAAGGAGAAAATGCCTTCTCTTCTTCTTCTTCCTCTTTCTTCTCTAGCTCAGCATTTTCATTAATGGCAACACCTTCTACATCCCTCAAAATCAATAGATGTAAGAGACAAAGTGATCACAAACATTCTCTACAACACCTTGGACATGTCGGCTTGCACACTTCGTGCCCGAGTTGCTTCGGAAGAAGCGGGAGCCCGTAAAAAGAATCGTACATGTGGTGCCCCTTCCGACGAGGAGATCGAGACCAGAGTTGCTGCGGGGAGCTTGGGATGGTGGCCGAAGACCGAAGGACACGGATCGATCGGTATAGCTTTATATCCCTTCTCTTGATAGCTAGTTGTAGATTAATGGTTCGATCCGGGTTTTAAGCATACGATAGCGCCTTTTTTCAAGTTAAGAAAAATTTTCGTTTCCACATTTTGTCCTCGTACAGACGGCCGGGGCGCTACCGTAGACTTACAGGTATCAGAGCCACGCCATTAACCTTTACTAGATTTCTCTAACATGTTTAGAATTTCGATCGAACGAAAATTCCGAAACTACGATTCCAAGTCAAGAAATTTCTGTCGATTTTTTTTTGTGCTCAAAAAATTATTTGGTGTATTACAGAAATTCGTGCAGGGTTTTATAAGAATTCTGTGAAAATTTGGTAATGTGTTGCTACAGTAAGGCCGTGGAACCGCGGCCAAAGCCATGATCTGGCCACGGTTCCGCCGCAGTTAAGAGTCATCGCCGTACCATTTCTTCTACAGTGGTCTTTAAACTTGGAATTGGGGTTTATAGTTTCTTTTTAGGCCCAGATTTATTTGAGTACTGGTTATTGTGCTTGGGGACCAATTCGGGAATTTTGTCGATCGAAAATTTAAATATGTTAGTACACAGTATTTACATTATATTTGCGACAGAGAATGTCATTTGATCGGTAAATCCTGTCTAATTGCTATAGTTCATTTAGACGGATTTGCGAACGTGACATTCACGTTGATGTTCTGTGTTATGCTGTGATGTTGCGGATTTGTCGTGGTGGATAGCCTGGATGCAATGTTAGTACAGTTTTGTTATTTATGTACATTTGATATTGCCGGGAGAGCGTCCGACATGTGGACTGCCGTCACTTCCTGTTTGTATATTATTCTTTTGGGGCACGACCGGGCTGAAGTCGATGTACCCGTTGTATATTTTACTTTCTGTACTAGGATTACCCCGTGGAGGGGTGCATGGGTAACGGGCCCGCATCTCATAGCTTTCAGACGGAGGGGGCTTCACTCTAGAATTGGCGGGCTATTCGCCGCACTCATAGGGGGTACAGGTCGACCCAAGGAGAGGTGCTCAAGTTACCGGATTCCGTGAAGTGCTGGGTGGTCCATTCATGTTGTTGAAGGGGGCTGCCTCGCTTCCGGTTTTGGCGGGTAACCTGCCGCGCCCGTAGGGGTCTAGGATTTCAATGCACAGGCTATCCACATGACCAAGAGAACGTCGGGTTTCAGTAGCGGCTCGATGAAACACGGGGATCCCAGATTATCTGTATTGTTCTGTGATGCTTATTATATTTCTGTGATGTTGCATTTTATCATGCCTTGAGCGAATATTGTATATTGATATATATACTAGTAGATGTTGTATATGTTTTACAACCGCGCTAGTCCAGTTCCCGCTCTGTCGTTAGTTAAATAACCTAACGGGTGATGACGGGACCCAGTGCCAAATGCGGATGGCATATACGTACATCATATTTTCGTTCTTTTGTGGTGTGATTAATTGATGGGACTGCATTGATTCGGATCAATGCAAGCTAGACAAACCTAATCTGATGTTGTTGGAACATTTTTCAAAAAGCTGTAATTGCAAAGGCGTTCTCTTTTGTTTTGCACAGTGGTATTCGGTTATGAATATCCAGTACCTCAGTCGACGAGGCAAGGGCCGAGATCCCTTCACCGGGAGTGACCCCTTGGACAGAAGTTTGCGTTAGGGTAATAACTTCACTATAGTCGATTACTTTTTGCTTTGCATCGTGGTATTCAGTTGGAATATCCTGCACCTCATTCTACGAGGAAAGAGCCGAGATCCCTTCACCGGGAGTGACCTCTTTAGCAAAGGTTTTCGCCACTATATTTTTATAAAAAAGCTATCTGGTTCCTTCAACAATATCAAGTTCATTACGTTAAAGGTTTTTCGCTAAAAACCATTTGTAGCCCTCCGCCATTTCAGAAAGGCAGCACTTAGTATTCATGCTATGTTTGTTGACCTTCGTCAAGTTATATTGAATGGTAGCTGCTTATTACTTTTCTGCTGCATAGATAGATGCGTTGGTCTGGGACAGTCGTATAGCCTTGTTGGCCTTCGTCAAGGGCTTATACGGGTAGGTTCAAATTAACCTGGAAAATGACGGGTAGAACTTGACATGCGACTTATGATTTGTTGGCTAAAGTCAAGGTCCTAAGAGCATGGGGTAAAAATCACATCTGGAGTTTCTAAAGAAACTGAAACTTGCCAGATATGCGCATACCTTCTGGAGTGTGATAACGTGAGTGGATTCCATCACATTATCATGCGATGATAGTTGGATCCCGATTCACACTGATGAGTTGGTTTACTCCTCAGGTGATCCCGACTAATTCTTCTTTCAGGTTTGGAGGAGAATTTGAGTTTACAGTGGTGGATTTCCTGATTAGATAAAGTGATAACCATTCTGATCTAGGTTAGAGTGCACGAAGGGTGTTTCTTTTCTCTCTCTCTCTTTGGCAGCGACCATGGCCCGACCCTTGACTGTGACTCAGTGACCAAGTTAACCGAACCTTCTTAAAACATTGGTTTTTGGATTGCCAGAGTTGTATACCTCATTGCCGCTCCTACTTTTACTCTTTTCTCCAGAACACCTCTTATTATTACGAACATCCACTTCCATTGGATAAAACCATCGTATAGTTATATACGAACTCGAAGGAACTTGTTCCAGATTCAAGGAAGGTTTCCGGTTCTGGAGAAAACGAATAGGACCATTCAGCTGTCTTTTCCTTTTACCTTCTCTCAGGTTGCGAGTGTTCCATAGATTAGGACGGTACACCTATTACGGTAATTGGATAGTCATCTTCCAAACCATAGGCAGGTGCCGAACGGTAGGGAATGAAGAAAACCAATTAGCCTAATGAAGGTGTACAGAAGGTATTAAGTAAAGAAAAATAAAGGGATTAGTAAGAGGGCAAAGTAAACTGCGACTGCTTTTCACGACCAATCCAAGTATTTCTTCGCCAATCCTACATCACCTTTGTATTTCTCCAGAAGACTCCGTATAACTACGAAGATCCACAGTTTATGTTAGTTGTATGTATGCCCTAGAGGCCAGTATTGTACAGATGATGTATATTATATTGGATGCTTGGACATATATAGAGAGGACTTTCTTGCTCGACATGATAGTATGCTATCTGGTTGCCCTTTATCTTAACATGTATACTTGTCTCTTTATACTGTCTTATAGTTACATGTTGGTAAAGCCCTTAGGATGTGTACTTGACTACCTGGACTATGATGCGGATCATACTAGTGGGGACATGGTAGTCCATAAGTACATCCTTCAAGGTCCCTAGTAGGGGGTGTATCGAGACGGGGCATCGATATACCAGTGTAAACTAGCGTATACGCTTCTCGACCCATCAGATGGGCGATGAATGATCCCATGTCCATTGGTGTTTGACATCAGAGATGGTATACGGATGCTCAGTGGAGACTGGGTACACTGGACGGACTCGCCGAGAACTCCCAAATGGTATTGTACCTCACGTCAGATGGCAGTTCTTTGGTGACACTTGTGCAGGTTAGTCTGTAGACCCGAGATCGTCATAAAGTCTTGTGTGATTCCCACTGTGCTTTGATTTCCACCTTACCACGTCCATGAGGGCGTGCAAAATGGTGCTTTTTGGGTACAGTCCCGAGTCACATGGAGGCAATGAGCGATAGGAGGGGTTTCATCTCTCCCGGTATTTAGGGTTGATGTTGCGCTGTGCTCGATTGGCCATAACAGGGAAGTCCCTGGCCAGGGCTGAGTTAGAGATTTACTGGTAAGTGTTACCAGTAGTTTCTCGACCCGTTATAAGCCTCACATCGGCACGACTTATCGGTTGTTGGGGTCTAACGTTTACCACCCCTAGACTTGATATGCGACATATCAGACGAGGAGACCGGACTGTACGGGAAGTGTTACCGGCAGGCTTTTACAGGAGTTGGAGTGGGCTTGCTTGCTGATCTTCTGATCGATCAATACCCGGGTAGCCGTTACTGTTGGAGATAGTGCCCTCAGAGTCAATTATTGGATCACAGGCACGTGATTGCAATGATTGAGGGAGGACCTGTCCCGGTAGGACAGTCTTACTCGAGATGATAGTATGCTATCTGGTTTGCCTTTATCATCGTGTACTGCTTCAGGTGACCTGACAAGTCGCTATTACACGTTGATAGAGCCCCTAGGATTCTTGCTTGACTGCCAGCAGTAGGAGGGCGATCATATAAGTGAGAGCTGGAGTCTATAAGCATATCCTTAAATGGTCCCTAGTCGTGGGAGTTTCGAGACCGGGCATCGATACTCCATTAGTAGACTAGTGTATACAGTCGAGACCCCGACGAGGGGCGGTGGCCGGTCTCACAAGCCACTGGTGTCAGTTGGATCACCGAAGATGTATACAGGTGCTCATTGGGTTATGAGTACACCGGACAGGACTCGCCGGGAACATGCTAGTTGGTCATATACCAGACGTCAGATGGCAGTTCCCTGGTGACATGTGTACAGGTTAGTTCATCTACCTGGGGATCGTCATTTGTCTCGTGTGAGTTCCCACTGTACTTTGATTACTACCCTACCACGGCTCAAAGGAGTCGTGCAAACAGGTTTTAGTTGGGTACAGTCCCGAGCCACATGGAGGCAGTGAGCGTATCTTCAGGGGTTCGTCTCTCCCGGTATTGGGGGTGAGGTCGTGCTGTGTCTAGGAGAGCCATTACACGAAGCCCTCGGCCGAGGCAAGGAGATTTACTGGTAGGTATTCCAGTAGTATCTCAGGGTGTTCTGGGCTACACTCCGACACGACTTGTACCGCTTTTGGGGGTCTGACTTTTACCAACCCCCTAGGCCCGCCATGCGATACTCATAGACGAACGGACCGGACTGTACGGATATTGTCACTGACAGGCTCAGTAGGGTGTCAGGCTGAGTTCGCTCACAGACATCCCTTTTAGTCAATACCTGGTAGCCCGTTATGTATTGGCTTATACCTCTAACGTGCTAGTGGTTAAATCCACAACTAAGGTGTTGACGAGTCTTTAGAGTCCCCCACATTCAGTTACTCAGGCTTTCGGGCGAAAAGCTGTAGAGGCCGTATGGAGATATGGCAGGGTCCGATCAGATACGTGCGGTATTGCACGGATCAGGATCGGATGGTTTTGTACTAGTGGCCGTATAGTTATATGGCAGCGTTCGATCAGATACGTGCGGTATTACACGGATCAGGATCGGACGGATATTACTAGCCGGCTTTGGTTTAAGCCGGTCCTAGTTTAGTACAGTGTAGATTTTGTCTCTTTGCATTTGTATCCGGACGGAATACAGATGCGGGTGTGTATGCACAGTATCGGGGTTTTCCTGTAATTTATTACGGGGCCAGTTTTCTGGAGTTGCCAGTTTGCATTCCGTTCCGGCCGGTTTTCCTTTGTTCTTTCCCGGCCGGACTTTTTGATGGAGGGGTTTATTGCAAGTTTGCAATTGACTTTTTTGGTGAGGGGACATGCTTCTTGGTTTTTGTGTATACTTTTCATATTAATTTGAAGAAGCATGGGCCGGCCACTCTTTATGTGCTGTGACTTTTTCTTGGATGGGATGGTGATTAATTTTGTGAGGTATGGGGTTGATTTTGGACCAGGAGCACATGTGTGTGCAGAGGAGTTTTGTGAGTGTGTTTTTTATTTCTTAATGGATTAATTTATTAAAAGAAAGTGAAGAGTGAGCATAGGAGTGTGCTGCAGATTCTTTGTTTTTTTTGAGTGGATTAATTAATTGCTTTGAGGTGAGGAAGCTGGGAGCTTACTTGAGGGTGCTGGGTGCTTGCTTCTTTTTGGCAGAGAGCACAAATGTTTTGTGCAGGGGACAGAGGGGTTTTTGGCCGAGCTCATTAGATAGTGAGCTTGCTTCATTTTCCAATTTCTAGTGAGCAAAATGCCTTTGGCCGAGCTCATTTTTGCTCGATCGCAACTTCCATTTTTCATCAAGTGTCCATGAAAAATCCTTGTACAAAATTCCTCCATCATGGCAACTATACAAAACCCCAAAGAGACAACTATCCTACATATTCTACAGCAAATCTTGGGCGCGTCGGTTAGCCAACTTCGCGCCCGAGTTGCCTCGGCATTGAGGTGGGAGCCCGTAAAAGAAGTAGGCGATGTGGTGCACTTCCGGCGACGAGGAGGAGACCGGACATTCCGCAGGAGATCGGGACGACGACGAGAAGACCGGAGGACTCGGATCTGTCGGTATATCTCTCTTCCCTTTCTTGTAGATAGCTAGGACTAATTAATGGTTCGATCCGGGGTTTAGTGCGCGGTGGTGCCGGTTTGCTAAGTTCGCAAGTTTTAAAGTTTTTCACCACTTCCGCATTTGGCCGTCGGTTTGACGGCCGGGGCGCCGCCGTGCACTTACAGTGGTATCAGAGCCTCGCCATTAACTTAGTCTAGCTTTGTGTAATGTGTTTGCATTTCCGATCGATCAAAAAGTTCCAAAATCCGTATTTTGTTCATATCAGTTTTCTGTTGAAATTTTTTTTGTCTCTAAAAATTTTTCAGGTTGTATAAAAGTACTTTACTAGAAGAATTAAGGCCACTGGAAAAATACGATACACTGTTCCCTTCATCGATGCGCGGAACCGCGGCATAACCCTACATGGGGCCGCGGTTGCGCGGCCGATTGAAGGGAACAGTGGGCCGTTTTTTTTTTTCCATTGGGCTTCTGTTGTGAAAGTAGGGTTTTTGGAACATTAACATTGGGCCCAGAATTTCTTTAACTGTTACAGTATTGTTTTGGGGCCCACTTGTTATAATTTGATCGATCGGATATTTTAAACACATTTTTCACAGTATTTACATTATATCTGCGACCGTGAATGTCACTTGATCGGTAAATCCGGTCTAGCTGCTATAGCCCGGTTAGACGGATTTGCGAACGTGATTTTCACGTTGATGTTCTGTTTTTGCTGTGATGTTGCGGATCGGTCGTGGGGGTAGCCTGGATGCAATGCTAGTACAGTGTTGTTGTATTATATACATTTGTTGTTGCGGGGCGAGCGTCCGACATGTGGACTGCCGTCACTGCCTGATTGTATTATTCTTTTTGGGGCACGACCTGGTTGCGGTCGATGTACCCGGTGTATGTATATTTTACTTTCTGTACTAGGATTACCCCGCGAAGGGGTGCACGGATGGCCGGGTTCTAGAGGGTAACAAGCCCGCATCTCATGGCATTGAGACGGAGGGGGCTTCACTCTGGGATTGGCGGGCTATTCGCCGCACTCGTAGGGGGTACAGGTTGACCCAGGAGGGGTGCCCAAGTTGCCGGATTCCGTGAAGTGCTGGGTGGTCCATTCACGGAGCTGAAGGGGGCTGCCTCGCTTCAGGTTTTGGCGGGTAACTTGCCGCGCCCGTAGGGGTCTAGGATTTCATTGCACAGGCTATCCACACGACCAGGGGAACGTCGGGTTTCAGTAGTGGCTCTGTGAAACCCGGGGATCCCAGATATCTGTATTGTTCTGTGATGCTGTACATTTCTGTGATGTTGCATTTCTTTCACGCCTTGAGCGAAATATAATATATTGGTATATATATTAGTAGATGTTGTATATGTTTTGCATCCGCGCTAGTCCAGTCCCCGCTCTGTCGTTAGTAAGCTAACCTAACGGGTAATGACGGGACCCAGTGGCGAATGCGGATGGCATATACGTACATCAGTATATTTTCGTTCTTTTTGGTGTGATCAATTGATGGGACTGCATTGATTCGGATCAATGCAAGTTTAAAACAAACCTAATCTGATGTTGTTGGAACACTTTTCAAAAAGCTGTTATTGCAAAGGCGTTCTCTTTTGTTTTGCATCGTGATATTCAGTTGGAATATCCTGCTCCTCACTCGACGAGGCAAGGGCCGAGATCCCTTCACCGGGAGTGACCCCTTGGACAAAAAGTTTACGTCAGGGCAATGACTTCACTATAGCCGATTACTTTTGCTTTGCATCGTGGTATTCAGTTGGAATATCCTGCACCTCATTCTACGGGGAAAGAGCCGAGATCCCTTCACCGGGAGTGACCTCTTTAGTAAAGGTTTTCGTCACTATATTTTCTAAAAAGCTATCCGTTCCTTCAACGATATCAAGTTCATTACGTTAAAGGTTTTCGCCAGAAACCATTCGTAGCCCTCCGTCGTTTCATATGGATAGTCAATAGTATTCAAGCTGTGTATGTTGGCCAAAGTCAAGGCACAGTGATTGGTAGCTATTGGGTATTCATATGCAGCATAGATAGATGCGTTGGTTTGGGACAGTCGTACTGCCATTTTGGCCAAAGTCAAGGGTAGGTACGGGTGGATTCAAATTAACCTGGAGAATGACGGGTTGAACTTGACATGTGACTTATGATATGTTGGCCAAAGTCAAGGTCATAAGAGCATGGGGTAAAAATCACATCGGGAGTTTCAAAAGTACTGAAACTTGCCAGATATGCGCATAACTTCTGGAGTGTGATACCGTGAGTGGATTCCATCACGTTATCATGCGATGAGAGTTGGATCCCGATTCCCACTGATGAGTTAGTTTACTCCTCGGGTGACCCCGACTAATTCTTCTTTCAGGTTTGGAGGAGAATTTGAGGTACAGTGGGAGGTTTCCAGATTAGATGAAATGGTAACCATTCTGATCTAGGTTAGAGTGCACGCTGAGTGTTTCTTCTCTCTCTCTCTTTGGCAGCGACCATTGACCCGACCCTAAGACTATGACTTAGTGACCAAAATTGACCGAACCTTCTTAACACTGGCTTTTGGACTGTCAGAGTTGCAAACCTCATTGCCACTCCTACTTTTACCGTTTTCTCCAGAACACCCCGTATTACTACGAACGTCCACTTCCATTGGACAAAACCATCGTATGGTTGGATACGAACTCGAAAGATTTATTCGAGGATGGTTTCCGGTTCTGGAGAAAACGGATAGGATTATTCAGTTGTCTTTTCCTTTTACCCTCTCTCAGGTTACGAGTACTCCTTGGTTTAGGAGTAGTACACCTATTACGCAAATTGGATTGTCTTCTTCCAAACCTTAGGCTGGTGCCGACCGGTAGGGAATGAAGAAAACCAATTAGCATAACGATGGTGTACAGAAGGTATTAAGTTCAGACAAAGCAAGGGATTAGTAAGAGGGCAAAGTAAATTGCAACAGATGTTCACGACCAAACCAAATATTTCGTTACCACTCCCACATCACCTTTGTATTTCTCCAGGACACTCCGTATCACTACGAAGATCCCATTTTATTGGATAATCCATCGTATGGTTATATACGAACTCGAAAGGAACTCGTTCCAGTTCGGGGATGGATCCTGGTTCAGGAGAAATAGGAATAAAGTACATTCAGGTGTCTTTTATCTTCACCTTCTCTCGCGATGCGAGTGCTCCTAGGATTAGGACAGTACACCCTTTATGCTTTTTGGATAGTCTTCTTCCAAACCATAGGCTGGTGCCGAACGGTAGGGAAGGAAGAAAACCATTTGGCCTAAAGGGGTGTACAGAAGGTAACGACTAAAGACATATGAAGGGACTTGGAGAGGTGGCAAAGAAATATACGGTTACAGTTGTGAATCTGGATAATGGAAAAGGCATTACTAGGAATACCAAGATACCCCATCGAAACATTTTCAATGTTTCAGTTTCACTGTGTAATGTTAAAGGAAAACTGATTTCCCGATTAGGCACTTGCTCCAGGGTATGTATTTACCAGATATGATTCTCATATCTTTATGGTTTTACAGATGATGAGTGGGAGTAGGTTATTGGGAATTGGGTGATCACCTTCATTATATCGGGATTCGTTGTAATCGGTGATATTTGAGGAAATCACCTGGGTTGTTTGCCGGTCGGCAAATATTTTGTTTTGAATATCCGCTGTCATGCACCAATTTCAAATTGATATATCTGTACGTCTATTTTTATAGAGTGAGATATACCCTTTGATATTATGTCGATGACATTTACCTATATCAGTGGATGGTTAGGTAAGGAGCATTAAACAGCGGTGTAATTCTTCTTAACCATAAGTACAGTTTTCAACCTACGACACACAGTGAATGAGTTATCAGACTCAAGGGACTTATACAGAGTATTGTTTGTTGTCCAGGGTCCATCAGGACAGAGGGGTTGGTCCTCGTACTATATTCGGTTTACTTATGACTTCTCTAGTTTTTAGACAAGTGTTTCGTGGAAACACAAGGTCCGAATTTTGAGAAGTCATAGGTATTTGAATAAAGTAGAGAACCAGGTATTGCAAGTATCGGGATTCTTCAAAGTGATCGAAGATGTAGATACTTGTGTATGGTGTTCAGTTGATAGTAATGATTAAGAGAACTTGCTTCTTTTTCAGATTATTCATAATTGGAAGTATTTCTAAGTTGAGTAACGCTGATCAGCCTCCTTCCATTTAGTTGACATGCACTGGAGACAGTTGCATGATTTGAATCTGATTTGACATTCCATTGGCCATTCCGCAGATAAGGTGGGTAACTTCAGGCACCCGAGAGGTACTCCGGTAGTCTCAAGGACGGTGACAGGGAAGTTCTGGTTTACCCACAATTCCCATTGCTGTTTTTCCAGGTTGCGAGACCCGGCAGGAGGATGAGTATAGCGTCGTTCTAAACTAGTTTTAGAAGTGTACGTCTATATGACTCTGCCAGAGGGTTGTCGTAGTCAGTGGGAGCAGCGGAAGCATTGGTGGACTGGTAGCTTATGTCTATTTATAGACTAAAGCAGTTGTAGCGAAGATAGATCATCTGTTTCTGACGTGTCAGTCATGGGTTTGACTTCATCAGAATAAGGGATGGATCTGTTGAGAAGGTAGTAGGGTGTGATATCCTGGTATTTGGATGACATACACAGAGTAGGAAATGAAACTCCTATACTACAATCGGTTATACTTTGGTCGTCACACAGTAGTTTCTCCACAAAGGAAATGGATTTTATATCAGACATACTGGTCACTAGATCTATGGTTTTAGATCTAGATTTGGGTAGTCTCCCAATCTGGGTACTTAGACAGCATTCTATGAGTATTTAGGATGAACGACTCCTGGCATGGTAGTATACCTGCAGGCGAAGGAGTCACCCTCTCTAAAGGTGTCTTACAGACTAAAGGGGAGAGGGACGTGCATGATTGGCAGATCACTTGCTCAGGCAATTGAGTCAATCGTGAGATGTCAAGTACCACACCAGATGTTGTTCTTGCACTAGATGCAATAAGTTGATAATGATCCAATGCTGGAAAAACAGTCGGAAGCAGTTTTAGAACATAAGTGGATGTTCTAGGGATATGATAACGACAGCCTCATTCAGGAGACAGTTATCATTCCAGGCTTCCAAGGTGACCTGGACGACAGGGAGGTTGTCAGAGTTATAGTTTTTCCCTCTGACGAGGGGCACTATTTTAGACAGGTGATCCAAGGCAATACTGAGGGAGGCATGGCGCAGGATACTGATTAAGTTCAGTTGTCGATACAGTCTAAGAAGTTTGGATTTGGAGTTCATTTATGAGCTGTGTCCCATCAGACATCCAGACACATTCTAAGACAGGTATTGCTCTTTTCGGGAGATGGCTTTCTCCGCGAACTTGAGATTTAGAGAGACATAGAAAGAAACTTCAAGGCGGATCCACTCACTAAGGCTATTCCTCGAACGCAAGAGTTTCGCAAACGAGCTTTGTGAGACTGACTAGTAGAGGAGTTGGGTGTTCGGTATCACACGGGCTGTGAGTATGCGACATCGCAATAATTAGCCTTGAGTGCAAGTGGGAGATTGTTGGAGATAGTGCCCTCAGAGTCAATTATTGGATCACAGGCACGTGATTGCAATGATTGAGGGAGGACCTGTCCCGGTAGGACAGTCTTACTCGAGATGATAGTATGCTATCTGGTTTGCCTTTATCATCGTGTACTGCTTCAGGTGACCTGACAAGTCGCTATTACACGTTGATAGAGCCCCTAGGATTCTTGCTTGACTGCCAGCAATATGAGGGCGATCATATAAGTGAGAGCTGGAGTCTATAAGCATATCCTTAAATGGTCCCTAGTCGTGGGAGTTTCGAGACCGGGCATCGATACTCCATTAGTAGACTAGTGTATACAGTCGAGACCCCGACGAGGGGCGGTGGCCGGTCTCACAAGCCACTGGTGTCAGTTGGATCACCGAAGATGTATACAGGTGCTCATTGGGTTATGAGTACACCGGACAGGACTCGCCGGGAACATGCTAGTTGGTCATATACCAGACGTCAGATGGCAGTTCCCTGGTGACATGTGTACAGGTTAGTTCATCGACCTGGGGATCGTCATTTGTCTCGTGTGAGTTCCCACTATACTTTGATTACTACCCTACCACGGCTCAAAGGAGTCGTGCAAACAGGTTTTAGTTGGGTACAGTCCCGAGCCACATGGAGGCAGTGAGCGTATCTTCAGGGGTTCGTCTCTCCCGGTATTGGGGGTGAGGTCGTGCTGTGTCTAGGAGAGCCATTACACGAAGCCCTCGGCCGAGGCAAGGAGATTTACTGGTAGGTATTCCAGTAGTATCTCAGGGTGTTCTGGGCTACACTCCGACACGACTTGTACCGCTTTTGGGGGTCTGACTTTTACCAACCCCCTAGGCCCGCCATGCGATACTCATAGACGAATGGACCGGACTGTACGGATATTGTCACTGACAGGCTCAGTAGGGTGTCAGGCTGAGTTCGCTCACAGACATCCCTTTTAGTCAATACCTGGTAGCCCGTTATGTATTGGCTTATACCTCTAACGTGCTAGTGGTTAAATCCACAACTAAGGTGTTGACGAGTCTTTAGAGTCCCCCACATTCAGTTACTCAGGCTTTCGGGCGAAAAGCTGTAGAGGCCGTATGGAGATATGGCAGGGTCCGATCAGATACGTGCGGTATTGCACGGATCAGGATCGGATGGTTTTGTACTAGTGGCCGTATAGTTATATGGCAGCGTTCGATCAGATACGTGCGGTATTGCACGGATCAGGATCGGACGGATATTACTAGCCGGCTTTGGTTTAAGCCGGTCCTAGTTTAGTACAGTGTAGATTTTGTCTCTTTGCATTTGTATCCGGACGGAATACAGATGCGGGTGTGTATGCACAGTATCGGGGTTTTCCTGTAATTTATTACGGGGCCAGTTTTCTGGAGTTGCCAGTTTGCATTCCGTTCCGGCCGGTTTTCCTTTGTTCTTTCCCGGCCGGACTTTTTGATGGAGGGGTTTATTGCAAGTTTGCAATTGACTTTTTTGGTGAGGGGACATGCTTCTTGGTTTTTGTGTATACTTTTCATATTAATTTGAAGAAGCATGGGCCGGCCACTCTTTATGTGCTGTGACTTTTTCTTGGATGGGATGGTGATTAATTTTGTGAGGTATGGGGTTGATTTTGGACCAGGAGCACATGTGTGTGCAGAGGAGTTTTGTGAGTGTGTTTTTTATTTCTTAATGGATTAATTTATTAAAAGAAAGTGAAGAGTGAGCATAGGAGTGTGCTGCAGATTCTTTGTTTTTTTTGAGTGGATTAATTAATTGCTTTGAGGTGAGGAAGCTGGGAGCTTACTTGAGGGTGCTGGGTGCTTGCTTCTTTTTGGCAGAGAGCACAAATGTTTTGTGCAGGGGACAGAGGGGTTTTTGGCCGAGCTCATTAGATAGTGAGCTTGCTTCATTTTCCAATTTCCAGTGAGCAAAATGCCTTTGGCCGAGCTCATTTTTGCTCGATCGCAACTTCCATTTTTCATCAAGTGTCCATGAAAAATCCTTGTACAAAATTCCTCCATCATGGCAACTATACAAAACCCCAAAGAGACAACTATCCTACATATTCTACAGCAAATCTTGGGCGCGTCGGTTAGCCAACTTCGCGCCCGAGTTGCCTCGGCATTGAGGTGGGAGCCCGTAAAAGAAGTAGGCGATGTGGTGCACTTCCGGCGACGAGGAGGAGACCGGACATTCCGCAGGAGATCGGGACGACGACGAGAAGACCGGAGGACTCGGATCTGTCGGTATATCTCTCTTCCCTTTCTTGTAGATAGCTAGGACTAATTAATGGTTCGATCCGGGGTTTAGTGCGCGGTGGTGCCGGTTTGCTAAGTTCGCAAGTTTTAAAGTTTTTCACCACTTCCGCATTTGGCCGTCGGTTTGACGGCCGGGGCGCCGCCGTGCACTTACAGTTACGTCCAGCTAGTACCGCTGACGGCTTGTGGGAGCTTGATGTGATCATCACCTACTGCCGGTGTATTGTCGAGTCTTTAGAGTCCTACACAAAGGTTTTACTGGCTCAGGCAAAACGAAATAGGAGCACGTATATGATATGTGCGGGACCAAAATAATGTGTGTATGTGATACCGTATTCTATTCTCGCGACTTTTTTTTATCGGTCGGTTATATATGATATAGCCGTGTTATCGAATCAAGTGTTGATTCGATAAGTCGATACATTGGATGTAAGTCGGTTATATGAGTTTTGACCGGATTATTAAGTCAAGTGTTGATTTAATAATTTATTGTATAATTGTATATTGGATATACTAATTTACATTAACTAACATTTGTTCACTTAAGGGTTTTTCTCACATGAGCACAACTTTAATGTATATATATGATACATATTAAAAATGTGTTTTCTTTTTGTATCATGGTTGATGATACACATGACTTGGGTGTTTGAGACTTACACCATGCTATTTATTATGTTGGGTTTTAATATTTAAAGTAATTACTAAATTAGTGGAGGATTAGAGAAAATGCATGAAGCTTGTGGATGCATTGACTAATTCCACTAAGTTTGTTTTTACTATGGATATTTCTTAACCCAACCATAAGTATTAGCCATGGTTATGTCTCTACATGAGTTAGTATATGATACTCACTCACCATGGTTAGCTTTCTCACCTGATCATTATCTCTTCTCATTTCATTTTCTTCATCTTCCTCCTTGAGCTAAAAAGCTCTCTAGGGTTTGATCTAAAGTGAGAAACATTGTGAGAAACTAAATTCTAAAGTGAACCCACTTCCTATTTCTCCATCCTCTACTAGACTAGCACTTTAGTTTAGTGTGTTTGCTTCACTAATTCTCTAGTTAGTGAAATAGAAGCTTGAGTCGGCATCCACTCGACGTAGTTCATCTTCGGCCTCGAAGACTTCAAGCAAGGATGCACCTTTAGCCTCGTGAAGCCATGCAAGAGTGCGGGAGAACCACGATCGCAGCGAAGGGACTTCAACAAGGAGCTTTAGAAGTGAAGGACCGATCTACAAAGGTTGTATTTCGTATTCACTTAGTAGTAAATGTCTTTTACTAGCAAGCGAAACCCTAATTTTCTAGCAACGATCTTCTTTAGGGTTATTCGGCATGGCTAAAATTTGAAACGGGCATGGTTGATGCATTGTAGAACCTTATTAGAGTGCCTAGTAACCCTACAGTGGTATCAGAGCCTAGCTAAAGCATTAGGCGTTGTGTTAACGAAGTTAAAACCCTGATCGAACCCGGAAACGTCAAGATAACCCCCTCTCTGTACATTTTTTAAAAACTGGTTTTTTTTCTGAATTAAAAATACCTAAAAAAATCATCAGGGAATTCTAAGGGTTACCATGAAAAATGTGACCTCAAATCCTCCACATGGCCGCGGAACTGCGGCACTAAGTCACCTTTCGTGGCGGTTCCGCGGCAGAAAAGGAGTATTGGGGACGGTTCTTTATGCAGTAATATCCAATACCATTCCTGCATCTTTCTGGGTATTTTTATTCTGACTAAAGTGTTGAGTATTTTGGGGTTTATTTTGTAATCGTCGATTCGATCAGAGAATTTAATTTTGTTTTGTTATTCCGGATAATTTAGAAAGTATTAAAATGTTCGAACGGGTATCATTAACTCAATTTTTCCCGGCAAGAAAAACATTCAAGTGTAGAATTTTTCTCGTGTTTAAATCTTTCGGAAAAACGTGCAAGTAATGCGATGGAACCTCTAGAAGACAACAAACCTTAACTCGATTAAGTGGACGTCTTGAACCGCCGTTTGAACCTTAGGGTTTGGAGCAGTACGGCGTGCCACATGTGAGGCGTTGGCTTGACCCTTCTACGGCTGGACCGTTGGTACTGTGGCATCGATTCTGGAATTTTTGAACTCCGCTCAAGTGTTGAGCTACTTAGGAAATCTTGGGTGTTTGATAATCCGGTCAGAAAGTTCAATACTGTATTTATCTGGAATGTGATACAATATGTGGAATTCATATAATTAGGCAAGAAGTGCGAAGTATGTGATATTTCGGATTTACGATGTCTAAAAGGATTGTGGATTCCAAATGTTGGAGTTTTACACTTTCTTTTCTGCGACCGTAAGTGTAATATGTGATATCGCCGGTTTCGTTGCTATATGTCAATGACAATTGGGATGCGCATATTTACTTACGTTGATGACATGTGATGTTATGTGTTGCTGGATATGTTATATTGGATCGTCGCGTTCTGAATAAACGGGGGTTTTATGTGAGATGAGAGTTTTTATTTTCATTCATGTAAAATTAAATGTATGTAATATTCTTTTATTGGGTCACTTCTGGGATGAGGTCGATGTCACCATTTATATATTATTTACTTTTCCACAATAGGATAGACCCAAGGAGGAGAGCACAAGTACCCAGGTTCTAGAGTCCAGTGGGAGACCAACTCGAGGAGTCAAATCCGGGTCTCCTTACTCTAGAATTGGTAGGGTTGCTTGCCGCTCTCGTAGGGGTCTAGGGGTGTGGGTTTAGATATTCATCGCGACCGTGGAATCCGTATATTATAGAGGCTCAAAATAAAACACGGACGTCCTAGTATACCCAATGTTTCATATGTTTCTTCTGCTGCGATATCTGTGATGTGATCATGTGATGTGATGTGATAAATACTGTATATAGTATATATAATATATTATATAGACATTACTTATGTTTTACAACCGCGCTAGCCCTGTCCCGCTCTGCCGTTAGTTACCTAACCTAACGGTGCACGAGGGACATCGAGGAGAATGCGGATGGCATAAGTGTACGTCATATTTATCTGTGATGTTTAGGTGACTTAAATGATGGGACTTCATTATTATGATTAATGAATGAAAAGAAACCTAAAAGATGTTGTAGAATCAAATTTTCAAAAAGGGTAGCTACGGTTTTTGCTTTGCATAGTGATATATATGATATATCCTGCACCTTATTCGATGAGGAAAGAGCCGAGATCCCTTCACCGGGAGTGACCTCTTTAGCAGAACTGGCAGATGCTACAACACATGGTTTGTTTTTGATTGCTTTTGGAGTTTTGCTTTGCATAGCGATATATATGATATATCCCGCACCTTATTCGAAGAGGAAAGAGCCGAGATCCCTTCACCGGGAGTAACCTCTTTAGCAAAACTAGTGAAAGCCTCAAAATCACTCCATTTCAAAATTTACTTGATTCTACAACGATATCAAGTTCATTACGCAATAGGTTTTCAGAAAAACCTGTCGTAGCCCTCCGTCATTTCAGATAAATCCTACTTAGTATTCGTGCTACGTTTGTTGACCTCCGTCAAGGCGTAGTGTGCGGTAGATAACTAGTATTTATCTGCTTATGCATATGATGCAGATTGGATGAGGGTAGTCGTACGACCTTGTTGACCTCTGTCAATGGTCGTGCGGGTGGGTTTGATTCAATCAAGAAATGACGGGTTGAACTTGACTTGCACCCTGTGGTTTGTTGACCTCCGTCAAGGTCATGGGATGCTTGGGGCAAAATATTATCAGGAATTTCAAGTGTTGAAATTTGCAATGAGATTGCATACCTTCTATGAGATAGTTGGATCCCGATACCCACTGCGAGTAATTGTTACTCCTGGGAGAGTTTTACACAGGACAATTAGCCGATCAAGTAGGTGTCTAGAAAGGTGTCAACGGGGTTACGCCTCTGGGAAAACGAGGTTTACTTTAATTAGGTCCGCGCGAAAGCACGGGGAACCTCCCTCAAAGTACCGACACGGGCCTAGCTGAAAGATTGGCGAAATTGTAGGGTGTAATTAATCCCGGCTAGTCTTTCCTTTTAAGGTTTGAAGGAAGATTTGATAAAAACAATGAGAGCCATCCTGATTAGATAAAATAATAACCAATCTGATCTTGCAAGAGCTACGCTAAAGTATTTTTCTTCTCTCTCTCTCCAGGTAGCGACCATATCATGCCTTAATAAAGATAATAATATGGATGTATTGACCGAACCCGCATGTTATAATGTGCTGGGGAACGTTGGTTCCGTTCTTTCTTATAAGAGTTATAGGACTGAACAGGATATAGGGGAATACCAGGATTCCCATGCCACCCGTGTGAAGAAAGTACATGTTGATGCATTTTCTTCGGGTGTGTTCGTTACTGAAAACTGTTTCTCCATTTGCTCTACGTCCTGGGTTTTAGATACCGGGTCAGGATCCCATATATGTAATCAGTTACATGGGCTTAGGGAAGGTTGAGAACTTGGTGAAGGTGATAAAGACATAAAGGTTGGAAATGGTGCAATTGTTGCAGCTAAAACCGTCGGGGAATATCACTTTGTATTGCTAACTGGTAATACATTGATTCTGAACGATTGCTATTACATGCCGAACCTGATATGCAACAATATATCGGTTTCTTTGTTAAGTAAAGAGGGATATAATTTTGTATTACAGGATAATGTTATGAACATTTTCCTAAACCAAAAGTTGGTTGGATCAGGCACGTTGTGCAATGGCACTTATGATCTAAATCAATCAATAGTTCTGAGCATAAAAAACACACACAAGAGGAAGAGTTCATAAATGAATGAATCCTTCTTGTGGCATTGTAGACTGGGTCACATCAATGCGACACGACTAGCTAAGTTGCATAAAGATCGATATTTGAATCCGTTTAAATTTTCATCTTTTGACACTTGCCAGTCATGTAACAAAGGCAAGATGACTGAAACTCCGTTTACGGGACACGGAGAAAGAGTTACCGAACTCTTGGGACTGATACATAGTGATGTATGCGGTCCCATGTCTACACATGCCAGGGATGGTTCTTCGTACTTCATTACATTCACTGACGATCTCTTTAGGTTCGGTTATGTGTTCCTGATGAAACACAAATCTGATGCTTTTGAGAAATTTAGAGAATATAAACAAGAAGTCGGGAACCAAACCGGGAAAAGTATTAAAATCCTTCGATCTGATCGAGGAGGTGAATACTTGAGCAATGAATTCATGGAATTCCTAAAAGAGAATGGGATTCTCTCTCAGCTAACTCCTCCATATACACCACAGCACAACGGTGTATCGGAACAGAGGAACAGCACCCTATTAGATATGGTGTGCTCTATGATGAGTATAGCTGAGTTACCTATTTACTTCTGGGGATATGCACTGGAGACAGCAGCATACCTACTGAATAGGGTTCCTACCAAATTTGTGCCTGACACCCCATATGAGATATGGGAGGGGAAGAGACCATATCTTAATTTTATTAAGATATGGGGTTGCCCGGCTTATGTCAAAAGACAAAAACCAGACAAACTCGAGGCAAGGTCTGTTTTGTGTAAGTTTTTTGGATATCCCAAGCATTCGCGAGGGTATATCTTCTACCACAGTGAGGAACAAAGGGTGTTTGTTGCTTCACACGCCACCTTTTTAGAAAAGGAATTTCTTGCAAAAGAGATTAGTGGCTCTGAGGTAGAACTGGAAGATGTTCCAGCTGTACAAACCACAATAGAAGATTTGGTAGAACCAGAGGATTCGGTAGTTCCCGATGAACCCCAGCCACTCCGCAGATCAAGTAGGGTTCCTCACCCAGCTGAGAGATACTACGGTTTTCTCATGGATGGTGGGAGCGAGGATTGCATCATGGTTGATGATGACCTAACTAGCTTCGAGCAGGCCATCATGAGTGAGGACTCAGTGAAATGGCTGGATGCAATGAGGTCCGAGATGGAATCTATCTACACCAACAAAGTATGGACTTTGGAAGATGCTCCTGAAGGGGTAAAACCCATTGGGAGGAAGTGGATCTTCAAGAAAAAACTTGGTGTAGATGGGAAAGTGGAGACTTTCAAAGCTAGACTTGTTGCAAAGGATTTTCGTCAAAGACCAGGTGTGGACTATGACGAAACCTTTTCTCCAGTGGCTATGCTTAAATCCATTCGGATCATGCTTGCCATTGCTGCATATCATGACTACGAAATCTGGCAAATGGATGTTAAGACCGCCTTTCTAAACGGTGATTTAGAAGAATGCATGTACATGACTCAGCCAGAGGGCTTCGTAGATAGTGGGAGCAGCGGGAAGGTGTGCAAACTGCTTAAATCCATTTATTGATTAAAGCAAGCATCGCGGAGTTGGAACATCTGCTTTGACGTCGTTATCAAAGAGTTTGATTTTGTAAAAAACGTAGATGAACCTTGTGTCTACAAGAAGGTGGCAGAGTGTAAAGTTTTCTTCCTCGTATTGTACGTGGACGACATACTCTTGATAGGAAATGACATTACTATGCTGCAATCGGTCAAGCTCTTCTTATCACAAAGATTCTCAATGAAAGATCTAGGTGATGCCTCCAGCATAACGGGAATTATGATCTATAGAGATAGATCTAAAAGGATACTGGGATTGTCCTAATCCAGGTACATTGACACCATACTAAAGAGATTTAGTATGGAAGAGTCCAAACGTGGGTTTTTACCCATGGGCTCACTCTCTCCAAAGAGATGTCTCCCAAGACTGATTTGGAGAGAGCTCGCATGCAAGGGATACCCTATGCTTCGGCTGTAGGCTCGATCATGTACGCGATGCTATGTACCAGACCCGATATAGCATATTCACTAAATGTAGTGAGTAGGTATCAAGCTGATCCTGGAGAGAGTCACTGGACAGCTGTGAAGAGCATTCTCAAGTACTTGCGAAGGACTAAAGCGATGCTCTTGGTGTATGGTAACGGAGAACTCCAAGTGGAGTCCTTTACCGATTCGAGCTTCCAGATTGATAAGGACGACTCTAAGTCGCACTCAGGATTTGTCTTTACCCTTTGCGGAGGGGCGGTTAGCTGGAAGAGTTCCAAGCAGGAAACCGTAGCAGACTCAACGATGGAAGGTGAATACATCGCTGTCAACGATGCTGCCAAAGAGGATGTCTGGATCAAGAAGTTCATCACTGAACTTGGAGTGGTTCCATACATTGAGCATCCAATACCTTTGTATTGCAATAACAATGGAGTGGTGGCTTTGGCCAAGGAACCCAGGTCCCATCAGCGATCCAGGCATATTCTGATGCGGTATCACATGATCCGGGAGATAGTAGATCGCCGAGAGATCGATGTCAGGAGGGTTGATACGAAGAACAACACAGCGGATCCACTCACGAAGGCCATACCCCAGATACATTTTGAGAGACTCTTCGGGATGCTAGGTATGCGATACTACAGCAGCTGGCCTTAGTGCAAGTGGGAGATTGTTAGTTGTATGTATGCCCTAGAGGCCAGTATTGTACAGATGATGTATATTATATTGGATGCTTGGACATATATAGAGAGGACTTTCTTGCTCGACATGACAGTATGCTATCTGGTTGCTCTTTATCCTCACATGTATACTTGTCTCTTTATACTGTCTTATAGTTACATGTTGGTAAAGCCCTTAGGATGTGTACTTGACTACCTGGACTATGATACGGATCATACTAGTGGGGACATGGTAGTCCATAAGTACATCCTTCAAGATCCCTAGTCGTGGGTGTATCGAGACGGGGCATCGATATACCAGTGTAGACTAGCGTAAACGCTTCTCGACCCATCAGATGGGCGATGGATGATCCCATATCCATTGGTGTTTGACATCGGAGATGGTATACGGGTGCTCAGTGGAGACTGGGTACACTGGGCGGACTCGCCGAGAATTCCCAGATGGTATTATACCTCACGTCAGATGGCAGTTCTCTGGTCACACATGTGTAGGTTAGTCTGTAGACCCGAGATCGTCATAGAGTCTTGTATGATTCCCACTGTGCTTTGATTTCCACTTTACCACGTCCATGAGGGCGTGCAAAACGGTGGTTTTTGGGTACAGTCCAGAGTCACATGGAGGTAATGAGCGATAGGAGGGGTTTCGTCTTTCTCGATATTGGGGGTTGATATTGCGCTGTGCTCGATTAGCCATAACAGGGAAGTCCCTGGCCACGGCAGAGTTAGAGATTTACTGGTAAGTGTTACCAGTAGTTTCTCGACCCGTTATGAGCCTCAAATCGGCACGACTTATCGGTTGTTGGGGTCTGACATTTACCACTCCTAGACTTGATATGCGACATATCAGACGAGGAGACCGGACTGTGCGGGATGTGTTACCGGTAGGCTTTTACAGGAGTTAGAGCGGGCTTGCTTGCTGATCTTCTGATCGATCAATACCCGGGTAGCCGTTACGTCCAGCTAGTACCGTTGACGGCTTGTGGGTGCTTGATGTGATCATCACCTACTGCCGGCGTATTGTTGAGTCTTTAGAGTCCTACACAGAGCTTTTACTGGCTCAGGCAAAACGAAATAGGAGCACGTATATGATATGTGCGGGACCGAGAATAATGCGCGTATGTGATACCGTATTCTATTCTCGTGACGTTTTTTTGTATCGGTCGTTTATATATGATATAGCCGAGTTATCGAATCAAGTGTTGATTCGATAAATCGATATATTGGATGTTAGTCGGTTATATGAGTTATGACCGGATTATTAAGTCAAGTGTTGATTTAATAATTTATTGTATAATTGAATATTGGATATACTAATTTACATTAACTAACATTTGTTCACTTAAGGGTTTTTCTCACATTAGCACAACTTTAATATATATATATATATATGATATATATTAAAAATGTGTTTTCTTTTTGTATCAGGTTGATGATACACATGACTTGGGTGTATGAGACTTACACCATGCTATTTATTATGTTGGGTTTTAATATTTAAAGTAATTTCAAAATTAGTGGAGGATTAGAGAAAATGCATGGAGCTTGTAGAAGCTTGTAGATGCATTGACTAATTCCACTAAGTTTGTTTTTACTATGGATATTTCTTAACCCAACCATAAGTATTAGCCATGGTTATGTCTCTACATGAGTTAGTATATGATACTCACTCACCATGGTTAGCTTTCTCACTTGATCATTATCTCTTCTCATTTCATTTGCTTCATCTTCTTCCTTGAGCTAAAAAGCTCTCTATGGTTTGATCTAAAGTGAGAAACATTGTGAGAAACTAAATTCTAAAGTGAACCCACTTCCTATTTCTCCATCCTCTACTAGACTAGCAATTTAGTTTAGGATGTTTGCTTCACTAATTCTCTAGTTTGTGAAGTAGAAGCTTGGGTTGGCATCCCTTCAACGTAGATCATCTTCGGCCTCGAAAACTTCAAGCAAGGACGCACCTTTAGCCTCGTGAAGCCATGCAAGAGTCCGGGAGAACCACGATCGTAGCGAAGGGACTTCAACAAGGAGCTTTAGAAGTGAAGTACCGATCTACAAAGGTTGTATTTTGTATTCACTTAGTAGTAATTGTCTTTTACTAGCAAGCAAAACCCTAATTTTCTAGCAACGATCTTCTTTAGGGTTATTCGGCAGGGCTAAAATTTGCAACGGGCATGGTTGATGCATTGTAGAACCTTATTAGAGTGCCTAGTAACCCTACAGTTTATTGGATACTCCATCGTATGGTTAAATACGAACTCGAAAGGACTTGTTCCAGTTCGGGGATGGATTCTGGTTCAGGAGAAATAGGAATAAGGTTTTATTCAGTTGTCCTTTATCTTTACCTTCTATCAGGTTGCAAGTGTTCCTAAGATTAGGACAGTACACCTATTACGCTTATTGGATAGTCTTCTTCCAAACCATAGGCTGGTGCCGAACGGTAGGGAAGGAAGAAAACCATTTAGCCTAATGATGGTGTGCAGAAGGTAACAACTAAAGAAAAATAAAGGGATTTGGAGAGATGGCAAAGAAATATACGGTTACAGTTGTGAATCTGATAATGGAAGAGGCATTACTGGGAATACCCGGATACCCTATCGAAACATTTACATGTTTTAGTTTCACTGTGTACTGTTAAAAGAAAACTGATTTCCCAATTACCCCTTGCTCCAGGGTATGTATTTACCAGGTTTGATTCTCACATCTGTATGGTTTTACAGATGATGAGTGGGAGTAAGTTATTGGGAATTGGGTGATCATCCTCATTATATCGGGATTCGTTGTAATTGGTGATATTTAAGGAAATCGCCTGGGTTGTTTTCCGGACGGCAAATATTTGGTTTTGGATATCCGTTGTTATGCACTAATTTCAAATTGATATATCTGTACGTTTATTTTTATAAAGTGAGATATAAATTTTTGAAATTATGTCTATGACATTTACCTATATCAGTGGATGGTTAGGTAAGGAGCATTAAACAGCGGTGTAATTCTTCTTAACCATAAATACAGTTTTCAACCTACGACAAACAGGGAATGAGTTATTAGACTCAGGGGACTTATACAGAGTATTGTATGTTGTCCAGTGTCCATGTGGACAGAGGGGTTGGTACTCGTACTATATTCTGTTTACTTGTAACTTCTCTAGTTCTTAGACATGTGTTTCGTAGAAATGCAAGGTCTAGGTTTTGAGAAGTTATAGGTATAAGAATAGAGTAGAGAACCAGGTGTTGCAAGTATCAGGATTCAAGGTGATCGAAGATGTAGATACTTGTGTATGGTATTCAGTTGATAGTAATGACTATAAGAACTTGCTTCTCTTTCAGGTTGCTCATATCTGGATGTACTCCTAAGTTAAGTAATGCTGATCGGCCTCCTTCCATTTAGTTGACATGCACTGGAGACAGCTGCATGATTTGAATCTGGTTCCAATTAAATCAGTGCCTCTGTTTCTATATTAGATATAGAACGGTTCATATCTTAACGATGTTAAGGTACTTCGAGTTGTCCGGCTTATGCTTAAAACCAGACTCTGGATAACTCAAGGCACGTTTCTTTAATGGCTGTTTGTGGGTTGTCCCAGGTTATGACGAGGGTTGACTTTCTACCATCTGGAAGATCAATAGTGATATTGTTCTTGACTCGCCACAGTTTTAGTAAAATGGATTTTTTCGGAAAACAGTAGTGGGAGTATAGTAGAACTGGAAGTGATTCCAAAACCGCAAACGATTACTGAAAATTTGATAAGGACCTAAAGATTCAATCTGGATTGACATTCCATTGGCCACTCCATAGATATGGTGGGTAACCTCAGGCACCCGAGAGGTACTTCAGTATGCTAAAAGACAGTGACAGGGAGGTTCTTGTTTACCCAGACTTGCCATTGCTGTTGTTCCAGACTGTGAGACCCGGCAGGAGGATGAGTACAGCGTCGTTCTGAACTGGCTTTAGAAGTGTACGTGTATATGACTCTGCCAGAGGGTTGTCATAGTCAGTGGGAGCATCTGAAGCATAGTGGACAAGTAGCTAATCTCTACTTATGGACTAAAGTTGATATAGCGGAGATAGATTATCTATTTCTGATGTGACAGTCATAGGTTTGACTTCATCAGAATAGGGGATGGATCTGTTAAGAAGGTAGTAGGGTGTGATGTCCTGGTATTTGGATGACATACACAGAGTAGGAAGTGAAATTCCTATACTACGATCGGTTGTACTTTGGTTGTCACACAGTGGTTTCTCCACATAGGATATAGATATAATATCAGACATTCTGGTTACTAGATCTAGATTTGGTTACTTTCCCAATCAGGGTACTTAGACAGCATTCTAAAGGTGTATTAGAATGGACGACTCCTGGCACGGTAGTGTACCTGCAGGTGATGTAGTCACCCTCTGTAAAGATGTCTTACAGACTAAAGGGGAGAGAGATGTGCATGATTGGCAGACCACTTGCTTAGGCAATTGATTCAATCATGAGATGTAAAGTACCACACCAGATATTTTTTTTGCACAAGATGCAATAAGTAGATATTGATCCAATCCTGGAGAAACATTCGGAAGCAGTTTTAGAACATAAGTGGATGTTCTAGGGATATGATAACAACAGCCGCTTTTAGGAGACGGTTATCATTACAGGCTTCCAAGGTGACCTGGATGACAGAGTGACTGTCAGAGTTGTAGTTTTCCCTCTGACGAGGGGCAGTATTTTGGACAGGTGGTCCAAGCGGATACTGAGGGAGGCATGGCACAGGATACTGATTGGTTTCAGTAGATGATACGGTCTAAGAAGTTTAGATTTAGAGTTCATTTATGAACTAGGTCCCATCAGATATCCAAAAATATTCTAAGACAAGTATTGCTCATTTCGGGAGAAGGCTTTCTCCGCGAACTTGAGATAATGATAGACATAGAAAGAAATATCAGGGCGGATCCACTCACTGAGGCTATTCCTCGAATAAAATAATTTCGCAAACGGGTTTTGTGAGACAGATTAGTAGAGGAGTTGGGTGTTCGGTATCACACGGGCTGTGAGTATGCGACATCGCAATAATTAGCCTTGAGTGCAAGTGGGAGATTATTGGATATAGTGCCCTCAGAGTCAATTATTGGACCACAGGCACGTGATTGCAATGATTGAGGGCGGACCTATACCGATAGGACAGTCTTACTCGAGATGATAGTATGCTATCTGGTTTATCTTTATTATCGTGTACTGCTTTAGGTGACCTTACAGGTCTCTATTACATATTGATAGAGCCCATAGGATTCTTGCTTGACTACCAGCAGTATGATGGTGGTCATATACGTGAGAGTTGGGTAGTCTATAAGCACATCCTTAAAGTGATCCCTAGTCATGGGAGTTTCGAGACTGGGCATCGATACTCCATTAGTAGACTAGTGTATACAGTCGAGACCCCGACGAGGGGCGGTGGCCGGTCTCACATGCCATTAGTGTCAGTTGGATCACCTAAGATGTATACAGGTGGTCCTTGGGTTATGAGTACACCGGACAGGACTCGCCGGGAACATGCTAGTTGCTATTATACCTAGCGTCAAACAGCAGTTCCCTGGTGACATGTGTACAGGATAGTTCATCGACCTGAGATCGTCATTTGCCTCGTGTGAGTTCCTACTGTACTTTGATTACTACCCTACCATGGCTCAAAGGAGTGGTGCAAATAGGTTTTAGTTGGGTACAATCCCGAGCCACATGGAGGCTGTGAGCGGATCGGCAGGGGTTCGTCTCTCCCGGTATTAGGGGTGAGGTCGCGCTGTGTCTATGAGAGCCATTACACGAAGTCCATGGCCAAGGCAGGAGATTTACTGGTAGGCATTCCAGTAGTATCTCAGGGTATTCTGGGCTACACTCCGACACAACTTGTAGCGCTTTTGGGGGTCTGACATTTACCAACCCCCTAGGCCCGCCATGCGATGCTCATAGACGAACGGACCGGACTGTACGGGTATTGTCACAGACAGGCTCAGTAGGGTGTCAGGATGAGTTCGCTCATCGACCTCCCTTTTGGTCAATACTTGGTAGCCCATTACGTAGGGCTAATACCTCTGACGTGCTAGTAGTTAAATCTACAGCCAAATTATTGACGAGTCTTTAGAGTTCCCCACAGACTGTTTCCCAAGTTTCGGGCGAAACGTTGTAGAGGCCGTATAATATATTCCTGGGTCCGATCGTATACATGCGGTATTGCACGGATCATGATCGGGAGGATCATACTAGTGGGCTTTAGTTTAAGCCGGATCCTAGTATTAGATTTGTTGGGTTATTTTAGTCTCATCGCATTCGCATTCGGTCGGAATACGGATGCAGGTATGTATATACAGGTGAGGGGTATCCTTATGATCCGTCATGAGTTTACTTTAGATGTTGCCGTATCTTTTTGTTGTGGCAAACATTTAGATTAATGTTTGCTTATGGAAATAATGACCTAGAATTCATCATGAGATGCATTAATGTGACATGGACATATATTATGACTCATGATCTAATTTTTGTGAAATATGTCACATTAGTGGATTGATTTGTGATGATATGAGAAGAGGAGAGAGAGAGGGGCTGCCTTATGAGTAGTTTTGGTCTTGTATTTTTCATGCTAGAGCTCACTCTCTCTCATTTTATCATATAGAAACACAAAAGGAGAAAAAGCCTTCTCTTCTTCTTCCTCTTTCTTCTCTTGCTCACCATTTTCATTAATGGCAACACCTTCAACCTCCATCCAAATCAATGGATGCAAGAGACAAAGTGATCACAAACATTCTCTACAACACCTTGGACACGTCGGCTAGCACACTTCATGCCCGATTTGCTTCGGATGAAGCGGGAGCCCGTAAAAAGACTCGTAGATGTGGTGCCCTTTTCGTCGAGGAGATCGAGACCGGAGTTGCCGCGGGGAGCTTGGTATGGTGGCCGAAGACCGAAGGACACGGATCGATCGGTATAGCTTCCTATCCCTTCTCTTTATAGCTAGTTATAGATTGATGGTTCGATCCAAGTTTTAAGCATACGATAGCGCCGTTTTTCAAGTTAAGAAAAATTTTCGTTTCCGCATTTTGGCCTTGTACAGACGGCCCGGGCACTACCGTAGACTTACAATCAGTATCCGTTATGGTTTTGTTACCACGGTTGTACGGGCATGGAGAGCTACGGCTAGAGTTGCGCCAGCACGAGCTCATCATGGATGAGGACTAACCAGGGCATGATTCCAGGGACACACGATTGCATAGAGGTGTCATTTTATTGTGTTTACGCGCTATGAGCATTTGATGGATCGCTTCCACGAGATTTTTCGGACGTGCAGATCAGCACCAAAAGATTGGGCCACTGCTAGAGGCCAGCCAAAATGTGATCACCGTACATGCATAAAATATTTGATGATTGAGGCACTGTTCAGCGTGCGGACGAATGAGAAAGTTGTTGCAGCGAAAGGTGAGATATCACCCCAGATGCTTGGAGCTAATGTAGTACGAGTTGTACTTAGAGATATGATAGCAGATCGCTAGTCACCCGAGGATGAATGACTAGGATACGTGATTCGTTCGCTTACCCCGATGCGAGGTCATCAGACTGATTGATTCCAGCTAGAAACGACTTCACGCTGGGACGTTGAGAGTCGATATAGACGATCGAATGTCAGGAACCCATTTTCCAAGTTTAAAGTGTTCGGAAGACAATGCAAGTAATTCTACGGACCCTCTAGAAGAATGAAATCCTCACTCGACATAATGACCATGGAACGCCGGTGAACCTTAGGGTTTGCGGCAGTTCAGCGGTGCCATTAGTGAGGTTTGGGTTTGCCCTTCTACCGTTGGGCCATAGGTGCTGTGGCATGTATTCGATACTATTAAACTGTACCCAAGATGTTGAGCTCTTGGGGGATTATGGAGCCTTGACGAATCGATCGAAAATTTCGACATCATTCGGATATCATGTGATGGGATATATTGCTTGGGAGAATCCAGATACGAGTATAGCCATTGGAGCGCAGCCCATGCAGCCATGAGGAGACGAGTCCGAATTAGTCGACATTGGAGAAAAGTGGAGTAAGAGGTTCGTGCGAGATCATTACGAGAGCACGTTCCACTCCGCTGACATCAGAGATGTGATACGCAAGCAGAGGCGTTGACTATAGGTATATCTTCCAGGAGGAGTCGTGATGAGTATACAGCAGTTCCGAAACAAGATATAGATATATTAAAGATGATGACTTCCGGGCAGTTCGGCAGAAACGAGATTGGGGAGTGACCTTGACAGGACCTTTCTGGAAATACTATACGAGAAGACTTGGACCCAGGCTCAGTCATATTGCACACGCCCAGCAGGCCAGAGATCTTTAGAGGACATGCCAGAGCGGACTACATCCATTATCGTTTCCATATTTGACCGTTGAGCTGGGGAGCTATATACTTAGCAATTCGAAGTGAGATACGAGAGCCTAAGGGCACCAGACGATAGGCCATGATCTGAGGGCAAGTAGATATCTTGCTCTGATAGCATTGGATGCACCGACAGCTTCTCGACCATGAAGGAAAGACATATCGACGATAGTATTTACGACTTGTGATTTCGTGAGTTGAATTTCACGTATCGGTCTCTATAGATTTCGGTATTTTGGGTGATTTATTGCGTGATTGAGTTTTGATGACCGAGTTTCATGATATTTGCTTTTGTGCACAATGGCTGCACCTACTGGGTATTTACATTTTTGTGCATAGTTATTGCACTCGAGATATGTTTTTATACACCGTCATGTTGATTTATGATTTGTGCGTATTTATTGCACTTGATGTTGATTTTGAGCCTTGGCTGCACATGTTTATGATTTCATGGACTGCATACAGCTGATTTGATATTTTGTGCAGGTGGTATGCACTCGATTTGGTTTTTGCACTCGGTATAGCTTACATGTGCTCGCAGTGCGTGGATACGTGTTTTGTGCATGCAGTTGCACGCGTTTATGATTTTATACACCTTGGCACACTCGGTGTTGCTTTTTATAGCATTTGAGTTATTGATGCATTTCCGTGTACTTGTTGCACACGATTTGTATTTTGTGCAGTCGTTGCACTAGGTTTTTACTCTGTGTATTGTTGCATCATATTGTATTTCGTACGCTGGATGCACTGTATTTGGTATTTCGTGCACTGTAAGCACTGTATTTGGTATTTCATGCACTGGATGCACTGTATTCGGCATTTCGTGCACTGGATGCACTGGAGTTGGTATTTTGTGCCGTTGATGCACCATATTTGTATTTTTGTGCGATTGTTGCACTGTATTGTATTTCATGCACTAGATTCACCGCATTCATATTTCGAGCATTTGTTGCACCAGCTAGGTATTTTGTGCATTGGTTGCAACGGAATTATACTCCATACCTCGGTTGCACCCAATTTATGTCTTTGAGCATTTGTATTTCCAGATTTGTGTTTTGTGCGCTTCTGCACTTGATGTGCATTTTCATGCATGTTACTGCACTAGATACTTTTCACAGACTGACGTGCTTGGGTTGAATTTTTGCGCATATTAGGCGCTTAATATGGGATTTTGTGCATATCGGATGCACTTGATTTAGATTTTTTTCGTGCATGTTGGATACACTTGATTTAGATTTATTTGTGCATGTTGGATGCACATGATTTATATTTATTTGTGCATGTTGGATGCACTTGATTTAGATTTTCTTCGTGCATGTTGGATGCACTTGATTTAGATTTTATTCATGCATGTTCGATGCCCTTGATTTAGCCTTCATTCGTGCATGACGGATGTACTTGATTTGGATTTTCGCGCATGTTGAGCGCATGATATGAGATATGGTTTTGTGCACACCGGATGAACTCGATTGGGATTTCCATTCGTGCATGTTAGTTGCACTTGATTGAGATTTTGTGCACCACAGTTGCACTCGTCTTCGATTGATGACATTCGAGGTGTTGATTTTGATTCCATGCCTGATATTTTGAGCGATTTATTTGCATGATTGAGATTTTGTGCACCACATTTGGACTTGATTTTGATTAGATATCATTCGAGGTGTTGATTTTGATTCCATGCCTGATATTTTGAGCGATTTATTTGCATGATTGAGTTTTTGTGCACAACAGTTGCACTTTACTTTGATTAGATATCATTCGAGATGTTGATTTTGATTCCATGCCTGATATTTTGAGCGATTTAGTTGCATGATTGAGATTTTGTGCACCACAGTAGCACTTGACATTGCTTAGATATCATTCGAGATGTTGATTTTGATTTCGTGCCTATGGTATGAATGTGATTTGACTTATGCTTTCGGCATAGTTTTCATACACTTTTAGTATTTTGATTCGATTTTGTGCACGCTGATGCACATGGTTGTGAGATTATATACCATGGTATACCTGATTTGGATTTGGATTAAGATGTGTTTTATACCGTCGATTTCAATTGCGATATTCGATGTTGTTTTCATGCACCTTATGCACTGGATTTGGATTCTTGCGCATAATTGGGCGCATGATGCGATTTTGATGCACACCAGATGCACTCAATCGAGATTCTTCGTGAATATCAGATGCACCTAGTTTTGGCTGTCAGGCACACTAGTTGCCTTTGACAGGTGTTTGTGCACACCCATTGCACTTGGATTTTGTTTCTGTGCACATGTATGGCACATTTCATTGATTTCGATTTCCATGCGCACCAGACGCACGTAGCATTCATATGCACCTTTTGGGACTGATTTCTTATGGAGCAGTATGTTAATAGGATATTTGCTATTTGTTTTCGTACTGAGCAGGACTAGTCAGAGAACAATACCTGGATATATTCTGCATGCATTATTAGCTATCGAAGGGATTTCCAAAAAGTGAGCAATAGTCTCAGTATTTACCTACATGTCTGTGATGACACGAAACATTTTATAAAGGAAACCCTTCTAAATTATTTCTTAAAAAAAACGGCGGGACGTGCATATTAAACAAAAGATATATACATATATGCTTATTTTCTTAAAATAGACGTCCGCCACTGTGCAGTGTTATGCGCATCGCACAGCAACATGAAAGGTTTGGCATGCATGTCCTACAAATGTTTACATGGATAGTTTTGATGTATATCATATTGCTTTCGTTTTGGATTTGACATTTGTGTCTTCACCATGACTCCGATGATTGCGGGATGCTTGACGGAGTTTTGTTTTTGAGTTATCTGCTCATTGTTCATGCGCATGCAATGCGCTATGATGCGATTTATGTATTGATGATTTCGGAGCCCCCACGACTTGGAATTTATACTGAAATGTTTTAGTAATTGAGGTGTTTAAATTTAAATTTGGGGACCGAATTTCTTTAAGGGGGAAGATTGTAATTTTTTAGGAAAATAAAATATTATCTTTAGGAATTTTTTATAATTAAATAATAATTATATTGAATATTTAAGTAAAGCGGTAAAATTAAATACCGATAAATTTGGGGAAAATTATGGAAATTACTGAAAAGAGAGTGTTTTATGTGATTAATGCAAATTATGAAATTTTATTATTTATTATACACTAATTTAGCGCTAATCGCGATTAAATATCGCAAATCGAGCATTAAGATTGTTTTGTGCAAAATATGCACCGTGTCGTATTTTACACTTGTGTTAAATCTTAATAACCATACTTTCATTTGGGATTTATGTGTTGGTTTTAAAACTGAAATGAAATGAGAAGAAAAGAAAAGAAAAGAAATGAAAAGAATAGATATAGAAGTATGGGCAAGAGAGAGAAAGAGATGGTGAGGCGTCAAACCTTAGTCTTGAGCTATTCTCTCTTCACTCATTCACTCATTTTCTCTCCTCTCCCTCTCATAGGGCTGCTGTTGTTGCCCTCCCTCCCTCTACTCTCTACCTCCTCACAAATCCATCGAAAATCCATTATAAGACCTGAAGGGTCGCGACAGCACCCGGCCATCGAAGCGCGGCCAAAATGCGGAACTATAATTTCTTAAACTGGTGCTACTGCTACCCGAATCCCGGAGATCAACCTTAAACCCTAAACTAGCAAACTAACTAAGAGTTAGAATCGTTATACCTAGTTGATCCGTGTCCTTCGGTCTTCATTCCAAGCTCCTAGCGGCTCCTTGATGTGGTTTAGTTGCCGGTCTTCCTTCGTCTCCGATGATCCACCCGAGAGAAACGGCACAAGCTCCAACCTCGTCGAACGAGTTAACCGACGCTCCAAAGTCCCTAACGATGGAGAGTGGGTGTGTATGAAAGTATCACTAGAATTTTCTCTCAACCAAAAACTCAAATGAGTAATGCAAGAAGAAGATGAAGGAGGTGATCTTTTGCTTGAGCAAAATGGCTAAGTGTTTTTCTTGAGAGCATGAGAGAGTGAGGGAGTGATGTGTAATCAAGTGTAATCCTCCATAAAAAGAAATCAATCCCTATCCCAAAGTGGCCGTCCCCCCTTCACTCATTCCCATCATGAAAAAAATCATTTCCTTTGTTTAATTTCATTAAACAAATGCAACCATACCTAAGTCCATGCTTTGACCCATACCTCCTTTCCACCACATTTTCCAAATGATTTTCAATAAAGAAAATCATTAATGAGGTGGCACATTCTAGAAGCTATTCCGTATAAAATACGGAATACTTCCCGGTACATGTATCAAAATACATATACGCATATTCATACCAAAATATGAATAGCCGAGAGAGAAAACGAATAGTGAACAATAATACTGGAATATGTATATACAAATACATATATAAATTATTAAATCAAAATCTGATTTAATAATCCGGCTTAATCCTAAGCCATTAGTATTATCAATCGTTCTATTAAAGTCTGCACAGCATGTGGACATATTTAATCAGACACCTGTATGTATCAACATACCTCATGTACACCATATCGCCTGATCCGCGAAAACCCTCTGTGCGGGACTCTAAAGACCCGTCAATACGCTGGCAGTGGGTTTAACTACAAGCACGTCAGCAGCACTAGCTGTCCGTAATGGCTTCCCAGGTATTGAGCGTGTTGGATATAGTGCCCTCTAAGTCAATTATTGGATCGTAGGCACGTGATTGCAATGATTGAGGGAGGACCTATACCGATAAAACAGTCTTACTCGAGATGATAGTATGCTATCTGGTTTGTCTTTATCATCATGATAGAGCCCATAGGATTGTTGTTTGACTACCAGCAGTATGATGGCGATCATATATGTGGGAGCTGGGGTCTATAAGCACATCCTTAAAGTGTCCCTAGTCGTGGGAGTTTCGAGACAGGGCATCGATACTCCATAGTAGACTAGTGTATACAGTCGAGACCCCGACGAGGGGAGGTGGCCGGTCTCACAAGCCACTGGTGTCAGTTGGATCACCTAAGATGTATACAGGTGCTCATTAGGTTATGAGTACACCGGACAGGACTCGCCGGGAACATGCTAGTTGGTATTATACATATCGTCAGATAGCAGTTCCCTGGTGACATGTGTACAGGTTAGTTCATTGACCTGAGGTCGTCATTTGTCTCGTGTGAATTCCCACTGTGCTTAGATTACTACCCTACCACGCTCAAAGGAGTTGTGCAAACAGGTTTTAGTTGGGTACAGTCCCGAGCCACATTGGAGGCAAGTGAGCGGATCTTCGGGGATTCGTCTCTCCCGGTATTGGGGGTGAGATCGCGCTGTGTTTAGGAGAGCCATTACACGAAATCCCTGGCCAGGGTAATCGAGATTTACTGTAAGGTATTCCAGTAATATCTCAGGGTGTTCTGGGCTGCTCTCTGACACGACTTATGCAGCTATTGGGGGTCTGACGTTTACCGACCCCCTAAGCCGTATATGCGATACTCATAGACGAATGTTCCGGACTGTACGGTTATTGTCACTGTCAGACTCAGTAGGGTTTATAGATGAGTTCGCTCGTCAGCTTCCCTTCCAATCAATACATAGGCAAAACCTTACGTACAGCTTGTACCTCTGACGTGCTAGGGTTATACCCAGTGCCAGTGTGTTGATGAGTCATTAGAGTTCCCCACAGACACTTTCCCAAGTTCGGGTGAAACGTTGTAGAGGCCGTATGGGTTTATGGCAGGGTTCGGAAAATGCACGTGCGTTTTCGCACGTGTCAGTTTTCGGGCAGATAATACTGGTAGGCTTTGGTTTAAGCCGGAACCCAGTATTATACCGTGTAGATATAATATCTTTGTCTCAGTTGCATTTGTATTCGGTCGTAATACAAATGCGGGTATGTTTATACCGATACGGAGTTATCCTGAAATTCGTTTCGGGATGATTTTTGGAAGTTGCCAGTTTCCAGTTTTCTATCAGCCGTCTTTTAACATTCGGTTAAAGACGGATTTATCTTTTCTTCTGTTGAGTGAGTCATGCTTCTAGAAGGTTCTAGAAGTGATGACAAGGCTTGTGACTCACTTGGGTCATTAATGGTTCATTAATGATTAATGGTGACTAGGTTTAATGTGATTGGTTTGCATTTATTGCTTTTAGTGATTCATGCTTTGTGTTTAGGTTTTGATAAGGTTGAAGGGATATGGTCACCACTTGAACACTCCTACACTCACCTCCCTTCTCTCCTTTAAGTGGCCGGCCCTCTCTCTCCTCTCACTTCACTTGATGTTTCATTTTGTGAGAAAAGATTATGATAGCTTGTGTATGGAAATTTCATTTCTAGTTCAATTTCCATTCATCCGATTCCAAATGGTAACCTCTATAACCGTTCGTCCGTGACCTTGGACGTAACGAGACAAAGTATTCTACTCATTTTCTACTTCATCTTGGTCGTCTCTTTTGGCAAACTTGACGATCGAGTTGCCTCGGTTCAGAGGCGGGAGCCCGTTTAAAGATCCGTCGACGTGGTGCCACCTGGACGACGAAACAGGAGATCAAGCAAGTTCGGATCAGTTGCAACATAGCGTGGGATGATGGTTGAAGACCGAAGGACTCGGATCATTCTGTATAACAATTCTACCCTCTTTACAATTTGTTAGTTTAGCTTTAATGGACGATCCGGGATAAAGTACGCGATAGCGCCAGTCGTAAAAGTTTTGTTCCGCATATCGGCGTCTGTTAGACGGCCGGGGCGCCGCCGCGTACTTACAGTGGTATCAGAGCCTAACCATTTTGCTATACTAACTTGTGCTAACGCGTTCAAAACATCGATCGAACCGAAAATCAAAAACGGCAAAATCCTAAACCGACAGTTTCTGTTGATTTTAAATGGTCTCAAAAATTATTTCTGGATGTCTTAAAAATCAGAGCAGGGTTTTCTAAGAACTACGACGAAATTTGGGGTCGTGATCCCTCCAAGTTGCCGCGGAAGAGCGGCCAAACCCATGGTTTGGCCGCGCAACCGCGGCCACGTGGGGAGTACGTGCTCCCAAATTTTGTCAGTTGGTTCTCTGTGGGATTTTGGGGTTTTTGGTATATATCGTTTTGGCCCAGATTTTGTTACTGTTCACCAGTAAGTCGTGGGGCCCACTTCTTGATATTTGATCGATCGAAATTTTAAACTTGTTAGTTTTTCAGTACTTTCATTATATCTCCGACCGGGAATGTCATTTGATCGGTAAACCGCGTCTGATTGCTTTAGTTCTTTTAGACGGGTTTGCGAACGTGACATTCGCGTTGATGTTCTGTGTTGTGATGTAATGTTGCGGATTTGTCGTGATGGATAGCAGGGTGCAATGATAGTGTTGTTTAAATTTATTTGTACATTTGATTTTGCGGGACGAGCGTCCGACTTGTGGACTGCTGTCACTGCCTGTTTGTATAATATTCTTTTGGGGCACGACCAGGTTGCGGTCGATGTACCTATTGTATTTTTTTTATTTTTATTTTCTGTACTAGGTTTACCCCGCGGTGGGGTGCACGAATAGCCGGATTCTAAAGGGCAACGGGTTCGTATCTCATGGCATTGAGAGGCAAAAGGCCTCACTCTAGATTTGGCAGACTATTCGCCGCACTCGTAGGGGGTACAGGTTAACCCAAGGTGGGGTGCTCAATTTACCGGATTCCGTGAAGTGCCGGGTATTCCATTCACTATGTTGTGGGGACTACCTCGCTTCAGGTTTTGGCGGGTAACTTGCCGCACCCGTGGGGGTCCAGGTTTCATTGCACAGGCTATCCACACGACCAGGGGAACGTCGGGTTTCAGTAGTGGCTCTGTGAAACTCGGGGATCCCAGATTATCTGTATTGTTCTGTGATGCTTATTACTTTTCTGTGATGTTGCATATTATCATGCCTGGAGCGATTACTGTATATTAGTATATATACTATTAGATGTTGTATATGTTTTACACCCGCGCTAGTCCAGTCCCCGCTCTGTCGTTAGTTATGTAACCTAACGGGTGATGACGGGACCCAGTGACGAATGCGGATGGCATATACGTACATTTTATTTTCGTTCTTTTCTGGTGTGATTGATTGATGGGACTGCATTGATTCTTATCAATGCGAGATAAAACAAACCTATAATTGATGTTGTTGGAACAAATTTTAAAATTATTACAAAGACGTTTCCTTTTGTTTTGCATAGCGGTATTCAGTTGGAATATCCTGCACCTCATTCCACGAGGAAAGAACCGAGATCCCTTCACCGGGAGTGACTTCTTTAACAAAAGGTTTTCGCTACTATATATTTTTATAAAGCTATCAGTTTCCTTCAACGAGATCAAGTTCATTACGTTAAAGGTTTTTCGCCAAAGACCAGCCGTAATCCTCCGTCGCTTCTTATGGATGGTCAGTAGTATTCAAGCTATGTTTGTTGGCCTATGTCAAGGCATAGTGTTTGGTAGCTGCTGGGTATTCATTTGTTGCATAGATAGATGCATTAGTTTAAGTCAGACGTACACCTTGTTGGCCTACGTCAAGGGCTTGTACGATGACTTAAGTTGATCAGGACAACGACGGGTAGAACTTGACATGTTGCTTATGACTTGTTGGCCTACGTCAAGGTCATAAGAGCATGGGATAAAAATTACATCGGGAGTTTCAGACATACAAGAAACTTGCCAGACTTGCGCATACCTTCTGGAGTGTGATGACTTGAGTGGCTTCCATCAAGTTATCATGCGATGATAGTTGGATCCCGATTCTCACTGATGAGTTGGTTTACTCTTCGGGTGACCCCGACTAATTCTTCTTTCAGGTTTGGAGGAGAATTTGAGATAACAGTGGGAGGTTTCCTAATTAGATAAAATGATAACCATTCTGATTTAGGCTAGAGTGCACGCAGAGTGTTTCTTCTCTCTCTCTCTCTTTGGCAGCGACTTTTGACCGACCCTAGACTATAACTCAGTGACCAAAGTTGACCGAACCTTCTTAATTTGCTGACTTTTGGATTGTCTATAGTTGCGTAAGTCATTGCTGCTCTTTCTTTTACCCTTTGTATTTCTCAGAACACGCCGTATTACTACGGACATCCACTTCCATTGGATAGATCCATCGTATGGTTATATACGAACTCGAAGGGACTTCTTCGAGGATGGATCCAGGTTCAGGAGAAATAGAATTGGTTTATTCTGTTGTCTTTTATTATCACCTTCTCTCAGGTTGCGAGGGCTCCTTGCTTTAGGAGAGTACACCTATTACGCTTATTGGATAGTCTTCTTCCAAACCATAGGCTGGTGCCGAACGGTAGGGAATGAAGAAAACCAATTAGCCTAAGTAGGGTGTGCAGAAGGTAATATGTAAAGACAAAATAAAGGAATTAGAAAGAGGGCAAAGTAAATTGCGACTACTTACATTCATGACCAAATCACGTATTTCATCGCCACTCCTGCTTCACCTTTGATTTCTCCAGAACAACCCGTATCACTACGAACATCCAATTCCATTAGATAAATCCATCGTATGATTATATACGAACTCGAAGGGTATTTTTTCGAGGATGGATTCTGGTTCAGGAGAAATAAGAATATGGTATTATTCAGTTGTTTTTATCATCACCTTCTCTCAAGTTACGAGTACTCCTAGGATTAGGAGGGTACACCTATTATGCTTACTGGATATTCTTCTTCCAAACCATAGGCTGGTGCCGAACGGTAGGGAAGGAAGAAAACAACTTAGCCTAATGATGGTGTACAGAAGGTAACGACTAAAGACAAATAAAGGGAAATGGAAAGATGGCAGGGAAATATACGATTAAAGTCATGATTTGGATTATGGAAGAGGCATTACTAGGAATACCAGGAAACCCCCACAAAACATATTTATATTTCATATTCACTGTGCATTGTTAATAGAAAACTGATTTCCCGATTGGATACTTACTCCAGGGTTTGTATTTACCAGGTTTCATTCTCACATCTGCATGCTTTTACAGATGTTGAGTGGGAGCGAGTTATTGGGAATTAGGTGATCATCCTCATTATATCGGAATTCGTTGTAATTGGTGATATTTGAGGAAATCGCCTGGGAACAGTTTTCAACCTACGACGTACAGGTTATGAGTTATTCAAACTCAGCGGACTTATACAGAGTATTGTATGTTGTCCAGTATCCGTCAGGACAACGGGGTCGGTCCTCGTACTATGTTCTGTTTACTTGTAACTTCTCTAGTTTTTAGACAAGTGTTTCGTAGAAAGACAATGTCTAAGTTTTGAGAAGTTGTGGGTATAGGAATAAAGTAGAGAACCAAGTATCGCAAGTATCGGGATTCTTCAAAGAAATCGAAGATGTAGATACTTATGATAGGTATTCAATTGATAGTAATGGTTTTTGAGAAACTTGTTTCTCTTTCAGGTTACTCATAATTGGATAGATTCCTAGGTTGAATAATACTGATTAGCCTCTCTCTATTAAGTTATTATGCACTGGAGACAGCTGCATAATTTGAATCTGGTTCCAATTAAATAAGTGCCAAAGTTTCTATATTGGATATAGAACGATTTATATCTTAACGATGTTAAGGTAAGGGGAGTTGTCCAGCTTATGCTTAAAACCAGACACTGGATAACTCAAGGCACGTTTCTGTAATGGCAGTTTGCGGGTTGACCCAAGCTTCGACGAGGGTTGATTTTTTACCATCTGGAAGATCAATAGTGATATTGTTCTTGACTCGCCACAGTTTTATTAAAATGGATTTTTTCAGAAAAACAGTAGTGGGAGCATGGTAGAACTGGAAGTGATTCCAGAACCGCAAACGATTACGGAAAGTTTTAATAGGACCTATACATTCAATCAGGTTAGACATTCCAATAGCCACTCCGTAGATATGGTGGGTAACCTCAGACACCCGAGAGGTACTCTGGTAGCCTCAAGGACGGTGACAGGGAGGTTCTTGTTTACCCAGACTTGACACTACTGTTGTTCCAGACTGTGAGACCCGGCAGGAGATTATATAGCGTCGTTCTAAACTAGTTTTAGAAATGTACGTATATATTATTCTGCCAGAGGGTTATCGTAGTCAGTGGGAGCAGCGGAAGCAAGTGGGCAAGTAGCTAGTGTCTATTTATAGACTTGAGCAGATATAGCGGAAATAGATCATCTGAATTTTGATGTGAAAGTCATGACTTTGACTTCAACAGAATAAGGGATGGATCTGTTAAGAAGGTAGTAGGGTGTGATGTCCTGGTATTTGGATGACATACACAGAGTAGGAAGTAAAATTCTTATACTGAACGGTTGTACTTTGGTCGTCACACAGTTGTTTCTCCACAAAGGATATGGATATAATATAAAACATTCTGGTAACTAGATCTATGTTTTTAGATCTAGATTTGGGTATTTTCCCAATTTGGGTACTTTGACAATATTCTAATAGTATTTTAGAATAGATGACTCCAAGCATGGTGGTGTACCTGCAGATGATGGAGTCACCCTCTCTAAAGGTGTCTTACAGACTAAAGTGGAGAGGGACATGCATGATTGGCAGATCACTTGCTTAGGCAATTGAGTCAGTCGTGAGATGTCAAGTACCACACCAGATGTTGTTATTGCACTAGATGCGATAAGATTATATTAATCCAATCCTGGAGAAATATTAGGAAGCAGTTATAGAACATAAGTACATGTTCTACGGATTAGATGACGGCGGCCTCCTTCGGGAGACGGTTATTATTCCAGGCTTCACCGGTGACATGGATGACAGAGCGATTGTCAGAGTTATAGTTTTCCCTCATACGAGGGACAGTATTATGGACAGGTGGTCCAAGGGGATACTGTGGAAGGCATGGTGCTGGGCACTGATTAGTTTCAGTGATTGATACAGTCCAAGAAGTTTGGATTTGGAGTTCATTTATGAATTAGGTGCCATCAGATATCCAAACATATTCTAAGACACGTATTACTCAATTCGGGAGATGGTTTTCTCCGCGAGGTTGAGATATAGAGAGATACAGAAAGAAACACCAAGGCGGATCCACTCACTGAGGCTATTTCTCGAATACAACAGTTTTACAAACGAGCTTTGTGAAACTGATTAGTAGAGGAGTTGGATGTTCGGTATCACACGAGCTGTGTGTACGGGACATCGCAATAATTAGCCTTAAGTGCAAGTGGGAGATTGTTGGATATAGTGCCCTCTAAGTCAATTATTGGATCGCAGGCACGTGATTGCAATGATTGAGGGAGGACCTATACCGATAAAACAGTCTTACTCGAGATGATAGTATGCTATCTGGTTTGTCTTTATCATCATGATAGAGCCCATAGGATTGTTGTTTGACTACCAGCAGTATGATGGCGATCATATATGTGGGAGCTGGGGTCTATAAGCACATCCTTAAAGTGTCCCTAGTCGTGGGAGTTTCGAGACAGGGCATCGATACTCCAGAGTAGACTAGTGTATACAGTCGAGACCCCGACGAGGGGCGGTGGCCGGTCTCACAAGCCACTGGTGTCAGTTGGATCACCTAAGATGTATACAGGTGCTCATTAGGTTATGAGTACACCGGACAGGACTCGCCGGGAACATGCTAGTTGGTATTATACATATCGTCAGATAGCAGTTCCCTGGTGACATGTGTACAGGTTAGTTCATTGACCTGAGGTCGTCATTTGTCTCGTGTGAGTTCCCACTGTGCTTAGATTACTACCCTACCATGCTCAAAGGAGTTGTGCAAACAGGTTTTAGTTGGGTACAGTCCCGAGCCACATTGGAGGCAAGTGAGCGGATCTTCGGGGATTCGTCTCTCCCGGTATTGGGGGTGAGATCGCGCTGTTTTTAGGAGAGCCATTACACGAAATCCCTGGCCAGGGTAATCGAGATTTACTGTAAGGTATTCCAGTAATATCTCAGGGTGTTCTGGGCTGCTCTCTGACACGACTTATGCAGCTATTGGGGGTCTGACGTTTACCGACCCCCTAAGCCGTATATGCGATACTCATAGACGAATGTTCCGGACTGTACGGTTATTGTCACTGTCAGACTCAGTAGGGTTTATAGATGAGTTCGCTCGTCAGCTTCCCTTCCAATCAATACATAGGCAAAACGTTACGTACAGCTTGTACCTCTGACGTGCTAGGGTTATACCCAGTGCCAGTGTGTTGATGAGTCATTAGAGTTCCCCACAGACACTTTCCCAAGTTCGGGCGAAACGTTGTAGAGGCCGTATGGGTTTATGGCAAGGTTCGGAAAATGCACGTGCGTTTTCGCACGTGTCAGTTTTCGGGCAGATAATACTGGTAGGCTTTGGTTTAAGCCGGAACCCAGTATTATACTGTGTAGATATAATATCTTTGTCTCAGTTGCATTTGTATTCGGTCGTAATACAAATGCGGGTATGTTTATACCGATACGGAGTTATCCTGAAATTCGTTTCGGGATGATTTTTGGAAGTTGCCAGTTTCCAGTTTTCTATCAGCCGTCTTTTAACATTCGGTTAAAGACGGATTTATCTTTTCTTCTGTTGAGTGAGTCATGCTTCTAGAAGGTTCTAGAAGTGATGACAAGGCTTGTGACTCACTTGGGTCATTAATGGTTCATTAATGATTAATGGTGACTAGGTTTAATGTGATTGGTTTGCATTTATTGCTTTTAGTGATTCATGCTTTGTGTTTAGGTTTTGATAAGGTTGAAGGGATATGGTCACCACTTGAACACTCCTACACTCACCTCCCTTCTCTCCTTTAAGTGGCCGGCCCTCTCTCTCCTCTCACTTCACTTGATGTTTCATTTTGTGAGAAAAGATTATGATAACTTGTATATGGAAATTTCATTTCTAGTTCAATTTCCATTCATCCGATTCCAAATGGCAACCTCTACAACCGTTCGTCCGTGACCTTGGACGTAACGAGACAAAGTATTCTACTTATTTTCTACTTCATCTTGGTCGTCTCTTTTGGCAAACTTGACGATCGAGTTGCCTCGGTTCAGAGGCGGGAGCACTTTTAAAGATCCGTCGACGTGGTGCCACCTGGACGACGAAACAGGAGATCAAGCAAGTTCGGATCAGTTGCAACATAGCGTGGGATGATGGTAGAAGACCGAAGGACTCGGATCATTCGGTATAACAATTCTACCCTCTTTACAATTTGTTAGTTTAGCTTTAATGGACGATCCGGGATAAAGTACGCGATAGCGCCAGTCGTAAAAGTTTTGTTCCGCATATCGGCGTCTGTTAGACGGCCGGGGCGCCGCCGCGTACTTACAGAGCGAAAGGGAGGCCGACGAGCAAACTCATGCAGAACCCCTACTGAGCCTGACAGGGACAATATCTGTATAGTCTGGTCCGTTCGTCTAAGAGTATCACATATCGAGTCTAAGGGGGTGGATAAAGTCAGACCCCTAACAACGCGACATTTAGTGTCGGTATGAAACCCATCACCACCTGAGAAACTATCGATCCTGGATCGATAATTCTCGTCCACCGTGGCCACAGATTTATGGTGATGGCCATCCGTACACAACGCGATATCAACCCCCAATACCGGGAGAGTCGAATCCCCGACGATCCGATCACTGCCTCCATGTGGCTCGGGACTATACCCAACTAAAAACTGGTTGCACGACTCCTTTGAGCCGTGGTAGGGTAGTAATCAAAGCACAGTGGGAACTCACAAGAGGCAAATGACGATCTCAGGTCGAAAGACTAACCTGTACACATGTCACCTAGGAACTGCTATCTGACAATAGGTATAATACGAACTAGAAGGTTCCCGGCGAGTACGTCCAGTGTACTCATAACCTAATGAGCACCTCTATACTATCTTAGGTGAATAAACTAACACCAATGGCTTGTTAGACCTAGCCACCGCCCCTCGTCGGGGTCTCGATCAGTATACAGTAGTCTACACTGGAGTATTGATGCCTGGTCTCGATACTCCTACGACTAGGGACATTTAAGGATGTGCTTATAGACCCCAGCCCCCACATGTACAATCGCCATCATAATGCTGGCAGTCAAGCAAGAATCCTATGGGCTCAATCAACATGTACATGATGATAAAGACAAACCAGATAGCATACTATCTTCTTGAGTAAGACTGTTTTATCGGTATAGGTCCTGCCTCAATCATCATAATCACTAGTCCGCGGCTATGATAATTGCCTTGAGGGCACTATAGCCAACAATCTCCCACATGCACTCAAGGCCAATTATTACGATGTCGCATACTCACAGCCTGTGTGATACCGAACACCCAACTTCCATACTAATCAGTTTCGCAAAGCCCGTTTTGCGAAAATGATTGCGTTCGAGAAATAGCCTCAGTGAGTGGATCCGCTACAATGTTTCTTTCCATATCTCTCTATATCTCAACTTCGGGGAGTAAGCTATCTCCCAAAATGAGTGATACCTGTCTTTGAATTTATCTGGATATCTGATGGGACCCGGTTCACAAAAGAACTCCAATTCCGGCAAACTTCTTAGACTGTATCGTCCACAGAATTTAATCAGTGTTGGAGATAGTGCCCTCAGAGTCGATTATTGGATCACAGGCACGTGATTGCAATGATTGAGGGAGGACCCATCCCGGTAGGACAGTCTTACTCGAGATGATAGTATGCTATCTGGTTTACCTTTATCATCGTGTACTGCTTTAGGTGACATGACAGGTCGCTATTGCACGTTGATAGAGCCCCTAGGATTCTTGCTTGACTACCCGCAGTATGAGGGCGATCATATAAGTGAGAGCTGGAGTCTATAAGCACATCCTTAAAAGGTCCCTAGTCGCAGGAGTTTCGAGACAGGGCATCGATACTCCAGAGTAGACTAGTGTATACAGTCGAGACCCCGACGAGGGGCGGTGGCCGGTCTCACAAGCCATTGGTGTCAGTTGGATCACCTAAGATGTATACAGGTGCTCATTGGGTTATGAGTATACCGGACAGGACTCGCCGGGAACATGCTAGTTGGTCTTATACCTGACGTCAGATAGCAGTTTCCTGGTGACATGTGTACAGGTTAGTTCATCGACCTGGGGATCGTCGTTTGTCTCGTGTGAGTTCCCACTGTACTTTGATTACTACCCTACCACGGCTCAAGCGAGTCGTGCAAACAGGTTTTAGTTGGGTACAGTCCCGAGCCACATGGAGGCAGTGAGCGGATCTTCGGGGGTTTCGTCTCTCCCGGTATTGGGGGTGAGGTCGCGCTGTGTCTAGGAGAGCCATTACACGAAGACCTTGGCCAAGGCAGGAGATTTAATGGTAGGTATTCCAGTAGTATCTCAGGGTGTTCTGGGCTACACTCGGACACGACTTGTACCGTCTTTGGGGGTCTGACTTTTACCAACCCCCTAGGCCCGACATGCGATGCTCATAGACGAACGGACCGGACTGTACGGATATTGTCACTGACAGGCTCAGTAGGGTGTCAGGATGAGTTCGCTCATCGACGTCCCTTTTAGTCAATAGCTGGTGGCCCGTTACGTATTGGCTTATACCTCTGACGTGCTAGTGGTTAAATCCACAGCCATAGTATTGACGAGTCTTTAGAGTCCACCACACTTTCAGTTACTCAAGCTTTCGGGCGAAACGCTGTAGAGGCCGTATGGAGATATGGCAAGGTCCGATCAGATACGTGCGGTATTGCACGGATCAGGATCGGACGGTTTGTACTAGTGGCCGTATGGATATATGGCAAGGTTCGATCAGATACGTGCGGTATTGCACGGATCAGGATCGGACAGTTTTTACTAGCCGGTTTTGGTTTAAGCCGGTCCTAGTTTAGTACAGTGTAGATTTTGTCTCATTGCATTTGTATCCGGACGGAATACAGATGCGGGTGTGTATGCACAGTATCGGGGTTTTCCTGTAATTTATTACGGGACCAGTTTTCTGGAGTTGCCAGTTTGCATTCCGTTCCGGCCGGTTTTCCTTTGTTCTTTCCCGGCCGGACTTTTCCGATGGAGGGGGTAATTTGCAGTTTTGCAAATTACATTTGTGGAGGGGGTTTCATGCATTATGAGGCATTATGATGGTTTTAGCATCTTTTCTTTTTCCTTCATAATGGTTACCATTTATTGTGATTGGATTTGAAAAGGATTTGATTAGAAATGAGATGAGTGTTGTTGTGAGCTTTGCTTTTGTTATGGTCACCTCTTGAGTTCCTACACTCACCTCCCTTAGTTGATTCCCTCCACCATTTCCTAGCAAGAGGGGCCGGCCACTTTTTTTGAGGAAGAGAATGGTTCATTTGATTTTGGTGTTGGAAATTTATCATTCATCTCCTTTTATCTTGCCACCAAAAACCCTCTCCAAAGTTCTTGATTCTCTTCTCCCTCCATGGCAACTTCACCACCCCAAAAGAGACTATGATTCTACACTACACTTCCTACAGCATATCTTGGACGCGTCGGGTAGCCTACTTCGCCCCCGAGTTGCCTAGGTATTGAGGTGGGAGCCCGTAAAAGCTACAGGCGATGTGGTGCCCTTTCCGACGAGGAGGAGACGGACGGAGATCCCGCGAGTAGATCGGAGTGGAGATGAAGACCGGAGGACTCGGATCAGTCGGTATATCTCTAACCCATCTTCTAGTTAGCTTAGACTTGTTAATGGTTACGATCCGGGTGTTTAGTGCGCGGTGGTGCCGGTTTGCTAAGTCCGCAAAATTTAAGTTTATCACCGTTTCCGCGTTTGGCCGTCGGATTGACGGCCGGGGCGCCGCCGTGCACTTACAGTGGTATCAGAGCCTCGCCATTAACTTCGTCTAGCTTCGTTTGATGTGTTTTGCATTTCCGATCGACCAAAATTCCAAAAACCATATTTTGATCACATCAGTTTTCTGTTTGAAATTTTTGGTGTCGAAATATTTTTCAGGTTGTAAATTATTGATGTACTGGAAAATCTAAGAGCTCTGTAAAAATTCGATGAGGTGAATCCACAGTGTGAGCGCGGAACCGCCGCATATACCCCCTTTCCACCGCTAATCCGCCGCGCACTGTAGGGTTCCCTGCACCAATTTTTTTCAGAGGCTTTCTGGGCTTAAAATATGGGTTTTGGAATATTAATTTTGGGCCCAGTATTTCTGTGAGTGCTGCAGTATTGGTTTGGGGCCCACTAGTTTATTTTTGATCAATCGGAAAATTTTAAACACATTTTTCACAGTATTTACATTATATCTGCGACCGTGAATGTCACTTGATCGGTAAATCCGGTCTAACTGCTATAGCCCGGTTAGACGGATTTGCGAACGTGACTTTCACGTTGATGTTCTGTGTTTTACTGTGATGTTACGGATCGGTCGTGTGGGATAGCCTGGATGCAATGCTAGTACAGTGCTGTTGTATTATGTACATTTGATATTGCGGGGCGAGCGTCCGACATGTGGACTGCCGTCACTGCCTGTTTGTATTATTCTTTTGGGGCACGACCTGGTTGCGGTCGATGTACCCGGTGTATGTATATTTTACATTCTGTACTAGGATTACCCCAGGAGGGGTGCACGGATAGCCGGGTTCTGGAGGGCAACAAGCCCGCATCTCATGGCATTGAGACGGAGGGGGCTTCACTCTGGGATTGGCGGGCTATTCGCCGCACTCGTAGGGGGTACAGGTTGACCCAGGAGGGGTGCCCAAGTTGCCGGATTCCGTGGAGTGCTGGGTGGTCCATTCACGGAGCTGAAGGGGGCTGCCTCGCTTCAGGTTTTGGCGGGTGACTTGCCGCGCCCGTAGGGGTCTAGGTTTTCATTGCACAGGCTATCCACACGACCAGGGGAACGTCGGGTTTCAGTAGTGGCTCTGTGAAACCCGGGGATCCCAGATATCTGTATTGTTCTGTGATGCTGTACATTTCTGTGATGTTGCATTTTATTCACGCCTTGAGCGAAATACTATATATTGGTATATATATTAGTAGATGTTGTATATGTTTTTCATCCGCGCTAGTCCAGTCCCCGCTCTGCCGTTAGTTAGCTAACCTAACGGGTGATGACGGGACCCAGTGGCGAATGCGGATGGCATATACGTACGTCAGTATATTTTCGTTCTTTGTGGTGTGATTAATTGATGGGACTGCATTGATTCGGATCAATGCAAGTTAAACAAACCTAATCTGATGTTGTTGGAACACTTTTCAAAAAGCTGTTATTGCAAGGACGTTCACTTTTGTTTTGCATCGTGGTATTCATTTGGAATATCCTGCTCCTCAGTCGACGAGGCAAGGGCCGAGATCCCTTCACCGGGAGTGACCCCTTGGAAAGAAGTTTGCGTCAGGGCATTAACTTCACTATAGCCGATTACTTTTGCTTTGCATCGTGGTATTCAGTTGGAATATCCTGCACCTCATTCTACGGGGAAAGAGCCGAGATCCCTTCACCGGGAGTGACCTCTTTAGTAAAGGTTTTCGTCACTATATTTTCTAAAAAGCTATCCGTTCCTTCAACGATATCAAGTTCATTACGTTAAAGGTTTTCGCCAGAAACCATTCGTAGCCCTCCGTCATTTCATATTGGTAGTCAATAGTATTCAAGCTGTGTTTGTTGGCCTTAGTCAAGGCACGGTGTTTGGTAGCTATTGGGTATTCATATGCTGCATAGATAGATGCGTTGGTTTGGGACAGTCGTATAGCCTTGTTGGCCTTAGTCAAGGGCTTGTACGGGTGGGTTCAAATCAACCTGGACAATGACGGGTAGAACTTGACATGTGACTTATGATTTGTTGGCCTTAGTCAAGGTCATAAGAGCATGGGGCAGAAATCACATCGGGAGTTTCAAAAGAACTGAAACTTGCCAGATATGCGCATACCTTCTGGAGTGTGATACCGTGAGCGGATTCCGTCACGTTATCATGCGATGAGAGTTGGATCCTGATTCCCACTGATGAGTTGGTTTACTCCTCGGGTGACCCCGACTAATTCTTCTTTCAGGTTTGGAGGAGAATTTGAGGTACAGTGGGAGGTTTCCAGATTAGATAAATTGGTAACCATTCTGATCTAGGTTAGAGTGCACGCTGAGTGTTTCTTTTCACTCTCTCTGGCAGCGACCATTGACCCGACCCTAAGACTTTGACTCAGTGACCAAGTTGACCGAACCTTCTTAAAACACTGGCTTTTGAATTGTCAGAGTTACAGACCTCATTGCCACTCCTACTTTTACCCTTTTCTCCAGGACACCCCGTATTACTGCGAACGTCCACTTCCATTGGACAAAACCATCGTATGGTTAGATACGAACTCGAAGGGATTCGAGGATGGTTTCCGGTTCTGGAGAAAACGGATAGGATTATTCAGTTGTCTTTTCCCTTTTACCTTCTCTCAAGTTATGAGTACTTCTTGGTTTAGGAGATAGTACACCTATTACGCAAATTGGATAGTCTTCTTCCAAACCTTAGGCTGGTGCCGACCGGTAGGGAATGAAGAAAACCAATTAGCCTAAACGGTGTGCAGAAGGTATTAAGATTAAGACAAAGCAAGGGATTAGTAAGAGGGCAAAGTAAATTGCGACTGATATTCACGACCAAACCAAGTTTTTCTTTGCCAATCCTAAATCACCTTTGTATTTCTCCAAGACACTCCGTATCACTACGAAGATCCACAGTTTATTGGATACTCCATCGTATGGTTATATACGAACTCGAAAGGAACTTGTTCCAGTTCGGGGATGGATTCCGGTTCAGGAGAAATAGGAATAAGGTTTATTCAGGTGTCTTTTATCCTCACCTTCTCTCGCATTGCGAGTGCTCCTAGGACTATGACAGTACACCCATTATGCTTATTGGATAGTCTTCTTCCAAATCATAGGCTGGTGCCGAACGGTAGGGAAGGAAGAAAACCATTTGGCCTAAGGGGTGTGCAGAAGGTAACGGCTAAAGACATATAAAGGGATTTGGAGAGGTGGCAAAGAATTATGCGGTTATAGTTGTGAATCTGGATAATGGTAGAGGCGTTACTAGGAATACCAGGATACCCCATCGAAACATTTCAATGTTTCAGTTCACTGTGTACTGTTAAAAGAAAACTGATTTCCCGATAAGATACTTGCTCCAGGGTATGTATTTACCAGGTATGATTCTCACATCTGTATGGTTTTACAGATGATGAGTGGGAGTAAGTTATTGGGAATTGGGTGATCATCCTCATTATATCGGGATTCTTTGTAATTGGTGATATTTGAGGAAGCCACCTGGGTTGTTTGCCGGTCGGCAAATATTTGGTTTTGAATATCCGCTGTTGTGCACCAATTTCAAATTGATATATCTGTACGTCTATTTTCATAGAGTGAGATATACCTTTTGATATTATGTCGATGACATTTACCTATATCAGTGGATGGTTAGGTAAGGAGCATTAAACAGCGGTGTAATTCTTCTTAACCATAAGTACAGTTTTCAACCTACGACGCACAGTGAAAGAGTTGTTAGACTCAGCGGACTTATACAGAGTATTGTATGTTGTCCAGTGTCCATTAAGACATAGGGGTTGGTCCTCATACTATATTCTGTTTACTTTTAACTTCTCTAGTTCTTAGACATATGTTTCGATGAAACACAGGGTCTAAGTTTTGAGGAGTTATAGGTATTTGAATAGAGTAGAGAACCAGGTGTAGCAAGTATCGGGATTCTTCAAAGTGATCGAAGATGTACATGCTTGTGTATGGTATTCAGTTGATAGTAATGATAAAGAGAAATTGCTTCTCTTTCAGGTTACTCATAATTGGAAGCATTCCTAAGTTGAGTAACGCTGATCGGCCTCTCTCCATTTTGTTGACATGCACTGGAGACAGCTGCATGATTTGAATCTGGTTCAATTAAATCAGTGCCTCTGGTTCTATATTGGATATAGAACAGTTCATATCTTAACGTTGTTAAGGTACGGGGAGTTGTCCGGATTATGCTTAAAACCAGACTCTGGATAACTCAAAGGCACGTTTCTGTAATGGCTTTTGTGGGTTGACCCAGGCTATGACGAGGGTTGATTTTTCTACCATGAGAAAGATCAATAGTGATATTGTTCTTGACTCGCCACAGTTTTAATAAAAATGGATTTTTTCAAAAACAGTAGTGGGAGTATGGTAGAACTGGAAGTGATTCCAGAACCGCAAACGATTACTGAAAATTTGATAAGGAACCTAAAGATTCAATCTGATTTGACATTCCATTGGCCACTCCGCAGATAAGGTGGGTAACTTCAGGCACCCGAGATGTACTCCGGTAGCCTCAAGGACGGTGACAGGGAAGTTCTTGTTTACCCACACTTGCCATTGTTGTTGTTCCAGACTGCGAGTCCCGGCAGGAGGATGAGTATAGCGTCGTTCTAAACTAGCTTTAGAAGTGCACGTCTATATGACTCTGCCAGAGGGTTGTCATGGTCAGTGGGAGCAGCGGAAGCATTGGTGTACATCAGGCTTATGTCTATTTATAGACTAAAGCAGATATAGCGGAGATAGATCATCTATTTCTGATGTGACAGTCATAGGTTTGACTTCATCAGAATAGGGGATGGATCTGTTGAGAAGGTAGTAGGAAGTGATATTTCTATACTACGATCGGTTATACTTTGGTCGTCACACAGTGGTTTCTCCACATGGGACTTGGACATTATATCAGACATACTGGTTACTAGATCTATGGTTTTAGATCTAGATTTGGGTGGTTTCCCAATCAGGGTACTTTGACAGCATTCTAAGAGTATTTAGAATGGACGACTCATAGCACGGTAGTGTACCTGCAGGTGATGGAGTCACCCTCTCTAAAGGTGTCTTATAGACTAAAGTAGAGAGGGATGTGCATGATTGGCAGATCACTTGCTTAGGCAATTGAGTCAATCATGAGATGTCAAGTACCACACCAGATGTTGTTCTTGCACTAGATGCAATAAGTTGACATTGATCCAATCCTAGAGAAGCAGTCGGAAGCAGTTTTAGAACATAAGTGGATGTTCTAGGGATATGATAACGACAGCCTCATTCGGGGGACAGTTATCATTCCAGGCTTCCAAGGTGACATGGACGACAAGGAGGTTGTCAGAGTTATAGTTTTCCTTCTGACGAGGGGCAGTATTTTGGACAGGTGGTCCAAGGCAATACTGAGGGTGGCATGGTGCAGGATACTGATTAAGTTCAGTTGACGATACAGTCTAAGAAGTTTGGATTTGGAGTTCATTTATGAGCTAGGTCCCATCAGGCATCTAGACATTCTAAGACAGGTATTGCTCATTTCGGGAGATGGCTTTCTCCGCGAATTTGAGATATAGAGAGACATAGAAAGAAACACCAGAGCGGATCCACTCACTGAGGCTATTCCTCGAACGCAATAGTTTCACAAACGGGATTTGTGAGACTGACAAGTAAAGGAGTTGGGTGTTCGGTATAACACGGGCTGTGAGTACGCGACATCGCAATAATTAGCCTTGAGTGCAAGTGGGAGATTGTTGGAGATAGTGCCCTCAGAGTCGATTATTGGATCACAGGCACGTGATTGCAATGATTGAGGGAGGACCCATCCCGGTAGGACAGTCTTACTCGAGATAATAGTATGCTATCTGGTTTACCTTTATCATCGTGTACTGCTTTAGGTGACATGACAGGTCGCTATTGCACGTTGATAGAGCCCCTAGGATTCTTGCTTGACTACCGGCAGTATGAGGGCGATCATATAAGTGAGAGCTGGAGTCTATAAGCACATCCTTAAAAGGTCCCTAGTCGTAGGAGTTTCGAGACAGGGCATCGATACTCCAGAGTAGACTAGTGTATACAGTCGAGACCCCGACGAGGGGCGGTGGACGGTCTCACAAGCCATTGGTGTCAGTTGGATCACCTAAGATGTATACAGGTGCTCATTGGGTTATGAGTACACCGGACAGGACTCGCCGGGAACATGCTAGTTGGTCTTATACCTGACGTCAGATAGCAGTTCCCTGGTGACATGTGTACAGGTTAGTTCATCGACCTGGGGATCGTCATTTGTCTCGTGTGAGTTCTCACTGTACTTTGATTACTACCCTACCACGGCTCAAAGGAGTCGTGCAAACAGGTTTTAGTTGGGTACAGTCCCGAGCCACATGGAGGCAGTGAGCGGATCTTCGGGGGTTTCGTCTCTCCCGGTATTGGGGGTGAGGTCGCGCTGTGTCTAGGAGAGCCATTACACGAAGACCTTGGCCAAGGCAGGAGATTTACTGGTAGGTATTCCAGTAGTATCTCAGGCTGTTCTGGGCTACACTCCGACACGACTTGTACCGTCTTTAGGGGTCTGACTTTTACCAACCCCCTAGGCCCGACATGCGATGCTCATAGACGAACGGACCGGACTGTACGGATATTGTCACTGACAGGCTCAGTAGGGTGTCAGGATGAGTTCGCTCATCGACGTCCCTTTTAGTCAATAGCTGGTGGCCCGTTACGTATTGGCTTATACCTCTGACGTGCTAGTGGTTAAATCCACAGCCATAGTATTGACGAGTCTTTAGAGTCCACCACACTTTCAGTTACTCAAGCTTTCGGGCGAAACGCTGTAGAGGCCGTATGGAGATATGGCAAGGTCCGATCAGATACATGCGGTATTGCACGGATCAGGATCGGACGGTTTGTACTAGTGGCCGTATGGATATATGGCAAGGTTCGATCAGATACGTGCGGTATTGCACGGATCAGGATCGGACAGTTTTTACTAGCCGGTTTTGGTTTAAACCGGTCCTAGTTTAGTACAGTGTAGATTTTGTCTCGTTGCATTTGTATCCGGATGGAATACAGATGCGGGTGTGTATGCACAGTATCGGGGTTTTCCTGTAATTTATTACGGGACCAGTTTTCTGGAGTTGCCAGTTTGCATTCCGTTCCGGCCGGTTTTCCTTTGTTCTTTCTCGGCCGGACTTTTCCGATGGAGGGGGTAATTTGCAGTTTTGCAAATTACATTTGTGGAGGGGGTTTCATGCATTATGAGGCATTATGATGGTTTTAGCATCTTTTCTTTTTCCTTCATAATGGTTACCATTTATTGTGATTGGATTTGAAAAGGATTTGATTAGAAATGAGATGAGTGTTGTTGTGAGCTTTGCTTTTGTTATGATCACCTCTTGAGTTCCTACACTCACCTCCCTTAGTTGATTCCCTCCACCATTTCCTAGCAAGAGGGGCCGGCCACTTTTTTTGAGGAAGAGAATGTTTCATTTGATTTTGGTGTTGGAAATTTATCATTCATCTCCTTTTATCTTGCCACCAAAAACCCTCTCCAAAGTTCTTGATTCTCTTCTCCCTCCATGGCAACTTCACCACCCCAAAAGAGACTATGATTCTACACTACACTTCCTACAGCATATCTTGGACGCGTCGGGTAGCCTACTTCGCCTCCGAGTTGCCTCGGTATTGAGGTGGGAGCCCGTAAAAGCTACAGGCGATGTGGTGCCCTTTCCGACGAGGAGGAGACGGACGGAGATCCCGCGAGTAGATCGGAGTGGAGATGAAGACCGGAGGACTCGGATCAGTCGGTATATCTCTATCCCATCTTCTAGTTAGCTTAGACTTGTTAATGGTTACGATCCGGGTGTTTAGTGCGCGGTGGTGCCGGTTTGCTAAGTCCGCAAAATTTAAGTTTATCACCGTTTCCGCGTTTGGCTGTCGGATTCACGGCCGGGGCGCCGCCGTGCACTTACAATCAGTATTCTGCACGATGCCTTTCCTCAGTATCCGCTTGGACCACCGGTCCATTATACTGTCCCTTAGAAGAGGGAAAACTATAACTCTGACAGTCACTCTGTCATTCAGGTCACCTTGGAAGCCTGAAATGATAACCGTCGCCCGAAGGAGGCTGCCGTAATCATTTCTCAAGAACATCAATTTATGTTCAATAACTGCTTCCCAATGTTTCTCCAGGATTGGATTAATATGTCTACATATTGCATCTAGTGCAAAAGCAATATCTGGTGTGGTACTTGACATTTCACGATTAACTCAATTGCCTAACCAAGTGATATGTTAATCATGCAGACCCCTCTCTCCTTTAGTCTGTAAGACACCTTTAGAGAGGGTGACTCCATCACCTGTAGGTACTCCACCATGCCAGGAGCCGTCCATTCTAAAATATCTTTAGAATAATGTCAAATTACCTAGATTAGGATCTTCCCAAATCTATATCTAAAACCATAGATCTAGCAACTAGAAACCCTGATATTATTTCCATATCCTATGTGGAGAGACAACTTTGTCACAACCATAGTACAACCGATCGTAGTATAGGAATATCTCTTCCTATCAAGTGCATGTCATCCCAAATGCATGGACATCACTCTCTACTACCTTCTTACTATATCCATCTCCTATTCTGATGATGTCAAAGCCTATGACTATCACAGCAGAAATAGATGATCTATTTCCGCTATACATGCTTTATTCATAATTAAACATGAGCTACTTGCCAACTATTCTTCCGCTGCTCCCACTGACTAAAACAACCCTTAGGCAGAGTCATATACACGTGCACTTCTAAAACTAGTTTAGAATGACGTTATATTCATCCTCCTACTGGGTCTTATAGTCTAGAACAACAGCAATGGCAAGTCTGGGTAAACAAGAACCTCCCTGTCACCGTCCCTGAGAAGACCGAAGTACCTCTCGGGTGCCTGAGGTTACCCACCAAATCTGCGAAGTAGCTAATGGAATGCCGAAACTAATTGAATCCTTAGGTTCTATTAAATCTTCAATGATCGTTTGTTGTTCTGGAATCACTTCCAGTTCTACCATACTCCCACTTCTGTTTTTCTGAAAAAGTCCATTTTACTAAAAGTGTGGCGAGTCAAGAACAATATAAATATCGATCTCCCTGATGGTAGAAGGTTAACCCTCATCAAAGCCCGGGATAACCCACAAACTGCCGTTACTGAAACGTGCCTTGAGTTTATCGGGATTCTCGTTTTAAGCATCAGCCGGACAACTCCCTGTACCTCAACATCGTTAAGATATAAATTGATTTTATATATCCGATATAGAAACAAAATCACTAATTTAATTGGAACCAGATTCAAAAATCATGCAGCTGTCTCCAGTGCATATCAACCAAATGGAAAAAAGACAATCAGCTTTACTCATCTAGGATTACATCCATATATGAGTAACCTCAAAAAGAAGCAAGTTCTCAAAACCATTACTATTAACTGAATACCAAATACAAGTATCTACATCTTTGACTTCCTCGAAGAATCCTGATACTTACAACAAATGGTTTTCTACTTTATTCTTATACTTATAATTTCTGAATATCTGGACCTTGCAATTCAACGAAATACATGTCCTGAACTGGAGAAGTCATAAGTAAACACAATATAGTATGAGTACCAACCCTTTTGTCCTAATGGACACTGGACAACATACAATACTTTGTATAACTCCCCTGAGTTCCAACAACTCAAACCCTGTGCGCTGTTGGTTGGAAAAACTGTATTATGGTTAAGAAGAATTACACCGCTGTTGAATACATCTTACCTAGTCACCAACTGATATAGGTAAATGTCACAGACATTATATCAAAAAGTTATATCTCACTTTATAAAATAAATGTACAGATATATCAATTTGAAATTGGTGCATAACAACGGATATTCAAAACCAAATATTTGGCATCCGGCAAAATCCAGATGATTTCCTCAAATATCACCAATTGCAGCGAATTCCGATATAATGAGGATCTAATCACCCAATTCCCAATATCTTACTCCCTCTCACCATTTGTAATAACATACAGATGTGAGAAACTGATCTGGTAAATACATACCCTGGAGTTAGATTCCAACTAGGAAAACAGTTAACAATTAACATCGCACAATGAAACTGAAACATGAAAATGTTTCGAAGGGGTTCACTGGTATTCCTAGTAACGTCTCTTCCATTATCCTGATTCACGATAGTAACCATATACTATACTTGCCCTTACTGAAATCCTTTTTATTATGTCTTTACTTATTACCTTATGTACACCTTCTTTAGGCTAACTAGTTTTCTTCTTTCCCTACCCTTCGGCACCAGCCTAAGGTTTGGAAGAAGGCTATCCAATAAGCGTAATAGGTGTACTCTCCTAATCCTAGGAGCCCTCGCAACCTGAGAGAAGGTAATGGGAAAAGACATCTGAATAATCCTATGCAATCTCTCCAGAACCAGAATCCATCCTCAAAAAAGTTCCTTCGAGTTCGTATATAACCATACGATGGATTTATCTAATGGAAGTGGATATCCGTAGTGATACGGATTTTCCTAGAGAAAAGCAAAGTGGATGTAGGAGTGGCAGGGGTATACACGGTTTTTGTCGTGAATGATGGTGATCGCAATTTCCTTTGCCATTGTTCTAATCCCTTTATATGCCTTTACTTATTACCTTCTGTACACCACACTTAAACTTAATTGGTTTTCTTCCTTTGCTACCGTTCGGCACCGGCCTATGGTTTGGAAGAAGACTATCCAATAAGCTCAATAGGTGTACCCTCTCCTAATCCTAGAAGCCCTCACAACCTGAGAGAAGGTAAAGGGAAAAGACAACCTAATAATCCTATTCAATCTCTCCAGAACCAGAATCCATACTCGAAAAAGTTCTTTCGAGTTCGTATAAAACCATACGATGGATTTATCCAATGGAAGTGGATATTCGTAATAATACGGGGTATCTGGAGAAATGCAAAGGTGATATAGAAGTGGTAATGATGTTTGCGACACCGTGACATTCCAAAAGCTAAAGCGTTTTAAGAAAATTCGGTCAACTTGGTTTCATGAATTTTAGTCAAAGGCCGGGTTATAGTCGCAGCCAGAGAGAGAGAGAGAAAAGAAATACTCAGCGTGCACTCTAGCCTAGATCAGAATGGTTAATCATTTTATCTAATCTGGATGGCTCCCACTGTTTTCTTAAATTCTCCTCCAAACCTAAAAGGAAAATTAGTCGGAATCACCCGAGGAGTAATCCTACTCATCAGTGGGAATCGGGATCCAACTATCATCGCATGATAACTTAATGGAAGCCACTCAAGTCATCACACTTCAAAAGGTATGCACAACCCTGGAAAGTTTCCTGTTTGTTTGAAACTCCCGATATGATTTTTACCCCAAGCGGCTTATGACCTTGAAAGAGATCAACATATCATAAGTCGCAAGTCAAGTTTAACCCGTCATTGTCCTGGATTAACTTAGTCCCACCCGCACGAGCCCTTGACAGAGGTCAACATGACCGTACGACTGTCCTAAATAATCGCATATTTATGCAACAAACAAGCATTACCCAGCTACCAAGCACTGTGTCTTGACAGAGGTCAACATACACAGCATGAATACTAAGTAATACCTGTAAAAAATGATGGAGGGCTACGACTGGTTTTTGGCGAAAAACCTTTAACGTAATGAACTTGATATCGTTGAAGGAATCCAAGTGGTTTTATAAATATATAGTGGCGAAAACTTTTGCTAAAGAGGTCACTCCCAGTGAAGGGATCTCGGCTCTTTCCCCGTCGAATGGGGTGCAGGATATTCCAAACTGAATACCACGAGGCAAAGCAAAATTACTCGACTATAGTGAAGTTATTCCATTGATGCAAACTTTTACTCAAGGGGTTACTCCCGATGAAGGGATCCCGGCCCTTGCCTCGTCGAATGAGGTGCAGGATATTCCAAAATGAATACCACGATGCAAAGCAAAAGTGTACGTCTGTAATGTAAGTTTTTTTTTAAAAACTTGGTTACAACAACATCATATGTAGGTTTTTTTTATCCTTGCATTGATAACAATCAATGCAATCCCATCAATTAATCACACCAAAAAGAACGAAAATAAAATGTACTTATATGCCATCCGCATTCGACACTAGGTCCCGTCATCACCCGTTAGGTTACTTAACTAACGACAAAGCGGGGACAGGGCTAGTGCAGGTGCAAAACATATACAACATCTATTAGTATATATATAAATATATAACAATCGTCCCAGGCATGATATAAAGAAATATTACAGAAACATTACAGAAGCAACACAGAATGGTGGATAATCTAGAGCCCTGGGTTTCACTTGAGCCGCAAGTGAGACCCGACGTTCCCTGTCGTGTGGATAGCCTGTGCAATGAAAATCTAGACACATACGAGCGCGGCAAGTTACCCGCCAAAACCAGAAGCGAGGCAGCCCCCTTCAACAACGTGAATGGACCACCCAGCACTTCACGGAATCTGGTAACTTGGGCACTCCTCCTGGGTCGACCTATAACCACTATAAGTGTAGTGAATAGCCCGCCAATTCTAGACTAAGGTCCCCTCTGTCCCAACGCCATGAGATGCGGACCAGTTGCCCTCTAGAATCTGGCTATTCGTGCACCCCACCGTGGGGTAATCCTAGTACAGAAAAGAAAATAATATACAAGGGTGACATCGACATCATCCCGGTCGTGCCCCAAAAGAATAATATACAAACTGGCAGTGACGGCAGTCCACATGTCGGACGCTCGCCCCGTAATATTAAATGTACAAATGAAACTAAACTGTACTAACATTGCACCACTGGCTATCCACTACGACAATCCAACCAACATCACAGCACAACACAGAACATCACGATCGCAAACCCGTCTAAAAGAACATATAGCAGTTAGACGGGTTTACCGATCAAATGACATTCACGGTCGCAGATATAAATGTATGTACTATCAAACACACGCTTAAAATATCGATCGACTAAGTTCCAAATTGTCCTCAATAGCAAAACAACACTTCACTGAAACCTGGGCCAAGACAGAATATTAAAAAAATCACAATTCCGTATCAGGGGGCTACAGAAAAAATTTTGAAACCCGTCACCACTAAACGGCTGCGGAACCGCTGCCAATAGGGGCTAAGTGCGGCGGTTTCGCGGCGCTTTAGAAGAATCATGAGCCTAAATTTTTTGTGTACTCCTAAAAAAGCCTGCACGGATTTTTAAGACTTTGGAAAATATTTTTTGACCACTTTTCAAAATCGGGAGAAAGTATAAAAATGGAATCGTGATTTCAGTAAAATCTGTTGATCGATCTTTTAAGCATGTTTAAACAAGATAGTAATGGGTTTAAATGGTAGCTCTGATACCATGAAGGGGCGCGGCACCGCCCCGGCCATCGAAACGCGGCCAAAATGCGGAACAAAAATTTCTGAAACCGGCGCTACCGCTACCCGAAACCCGGATCGACCTTAAACACTAAACTAGCAAACTAACAAAGAGTTAGAATCGTTATACCGAGTTGATCCGTGTCCTTCGGTCTTCATTCCAAGCTCCTAGCGGCTCCTTGATGTGCTTCGGTTTCCGGTCTTCCTTCGTCTCCGATGATCCACCCGAGGGAAACGGCGCAAGCTCCAACCTCGTCGAACGAGGTAACCGACGCTCCAAAGTCGTTAGCGATGGAGAGTGGGGGTGTTTGAAAGTGTCACTACAATTTTCTCTCAACCCAAAACTCAAATGAGTAATGCAAGAAGAAGATGAAGGAGGTGATCTTTTGCTTGAGCAAAATGGCTAAGTATTTTTCTTGAGAGCATGAGAGAGTGAAGGAGTGATGTGTAATGAAGTGTGATCCTCCACAAAAAGAAATCATTCACTATCCCAAAGTGGCCGGCCCCCCTTCTCTCATTCCCATCATGAAAAAAATCATTTCCTTTGTTTAATTTCATTAAACAAATGCTACCATACCTAGGTCCATGCTTTGACCCATACCTCCTTTCCACCTCATTTCCCAAATGATTTTCAATAAAAAAATTATTAATGAGGTGGCACCTTCTAGAACCTATTCCGTATAAAATACGGAATACTTCCCGGTACATGTATCAAAATACATAAACGCGTATTCGTACCAACATATGAATAGCCGAGAGAGAAAATGAGTAGTGAACAATAATACTAGAATACGTATATACAAATACATATATAAATTATTAAATCAAAATCCGATTTAATAATCCGGCTTAATCCTAAGCCGCTAGTATTATCAACCGTCCGATTAAAGTCTGCTCAGCATGTGTACATATTTAATCGGACAACTGTATGTATCAACATACCTGATGTACACCATATCGCCTGGACCGTGATTACCTTCTGTATGGGACTCTAAAGACTCGTTAATACGCTGGCAGTGGGTTTAACCACAAGCACGTCAGCGGTACTAGATGTACATAACGGCTACCCAGATATTGAGCGAAAGGGAGGCCGACGAGCATACTCATGCAGAACCCCTATTGAGCCTAACAGTGACAATATCCGTACAGTCTGGTCTGTTCGTCTAAGAGTATCGCATATCGAGTCTAAGGTTGTGGATAAAGTCAGACCCCTAAAAACGCGACATTTGGTGTCGGTATGAAACCCATCACCACCTGAGAAACTATCAATCCTGGATCGTTAATTCTCGTCCACCGTGGCCACGGATTTAGGGTAATGGCTATCCGTACACAACACGACATCAACCCCCAATACCGGGAGAGACGAATCCCCGACGATCCGATCACTGGCTCCATGTGGCTCGGGACTGTACCCAACTAAAATCTGTCTGCATGATTCCTTTGAGCCGTGGTAGGGTAGTAATCAAAGAACAATGGGAACTCACACGAGGCAAATGACGATCTCAGGTCGACAGACTAACCTATACACATGTCACCTAGGAACTGCTATCTGACAATAGGTATAATACCAATTAGCAGGTTCCCGGCGAGTCTGTCCAGTGTACTCATAACCCAATGAGCACCTCTAAACTATCTTAGGTGAACAAACTAACACCAATGGCTTGTGAGACCAGGCCACCGCCCCTCGTCGAGGTCTCGATCAGTATACACTAGTCTACACTTGAGTATTGATGCCCAGTCTCGATACTCCTAGGACTAAGGACATTTAAGGATGTGCTTATAGACCCCAGCTCCCACATCTACAATCGCCATCATAATGCTGGCAGTCAAGCAAGAATCCTATGGGCTCCATCAATATGTACATGAGGATAAAGACAAACCAGACAGCATACTATCATCTTGAGTAAGATTGTTTTATCGGTATAGGTCATGCCTCAATCATCATAATCACTAGTCCGCGACTATGATAAATGCCTTGAAGGCACTATAGCCAACAAGACGATCTCACTTTCACAAAAAATGTGCTCAAGCTCACAAGCTTCACTTTCGACCTAGAATGCAAGGATTTTGTACGCTTGGGGCAACTCAAGAAAATTCTTGATTTACCAAAGGAGGTAATTTATCCATCATTAGAGTAGTTTTTGTAAGATTACGGTAGCGCCCCAGCCATCTTTCCGAGGCCAAAATGCGGAAACAAAATTTTTTCTTAACTTGAAAACCGGCGCTATCGTATGCTTAAAACCCGGATCGAACCATTAGCCTACAATTAGCTATCTAGAGAAGGGATAGAAAGCTATATCGATCGATCCGTATCCTTCGATCTTTGGCCACCATCCCAAGCTCCTCGCGGCATCTCCGGTCTTGATCTCCTCGTCGGAAAGGGCACCACATCTACGAGTCTTTTAACGGGCTCCCGCTTCGTCCGAAGCAACTCGGGCTTGAAGTGTGCTAGCCGACGTGTCCAAGGTGTTGTAGAGAATGTTTGTTATCACTTTGTCTCTTACATCCATGGCTTGGATGGAGGTTGAAGGTGTTGCCTTTGGAGGAAGATAATGAGGTAGAGGAAGAAGAAGAAGAAGAGTTTTCTCTCTTTTCTTTTCTTGTGTAGTTTTGATATCATGAAAAATAAAAGGGAGTGAGAAAAATAATATGAGAGCTAACCCCTCATGGCAGCCCCTCTCTTTCTCCTCCTCATTTCATGACTCAAATCAATCCACTAATGTGACATTTTTGCTAAAAAAGATACCATAAGTGATGATATATGTCTATGTCACATTAATGCATCTCATGATGAAATTCTAGCTTATTATTTCCACCATCCAAACATAAATCCAAATGTTTGGTCCAACAAAGAAAAATCCGGCCACACCTAATGTAAACTCGTGACAGACCACAAAGATACCCCTCACCTGTTTATACATACCTGCATTCGCATTCCGACTGAATGCGAATGCAATGAGACTAATGTAATCTAACAAATCTATTACTAGGATCCGGCTTATACCAAAGCCCACTAGCATGATCCGTCTGATCATGATCCGTGCACTACCGCCCGTATATGATCGAACCCTACCATATATGATATGGCCTCTACAACGTTTCGCCCGAAACTTGAGAAACTGTTTGTGGGGGACTCGAAAGACTAGTCAATACTTTGGCTGTGGATTTAACCACTAGCACGTCAGTAGTACTAGCCTACGTAACGGGCTACCAGGTATTGACCAAAATGGAGGTCGAGGAGCGAACTCATCCTGACACCCTACTGAGCCTGTCAGTGACAATATCCGTACAGTCCGGTCCGTTCGTCTATGAGTATCACATGGCGGGCCTAGAGGGTTGGTAAAAGTCAGACCCCCAAAAGCGGTACAAGTCGTGTCGGAGTGTAGCCCAGAACACCCTGAGATACTACTAGAATACCTACCAGTAAATCTCCTGCCTCGGCCGAGGGCTTTGTGTAATGGCTCTCCTAGACACAGCGCGATCTCACCCCCAATACCGGGAAGACGAATCCCCTGCCGATCCGCTCACTTGCCTCCATGTGGCTCGGGACTGTACCCAATTAAAACCTGTTTGCACGACTCCTTTGAGCCGTGGTAGGGTAGTAATCAAAGCACAATAGGAACTCGCACGAGACAAATGACGACCTCGGGTCGATGAACTAATCTGTACACATGTCACCAGGGAACTGCTATCTGACGTCTTGTATAATCCCAACTAGCATGTTCCCGGCGAGTCCTGTCCGGTGTACTCATAACCCAATTAGCACCTGAATACATTTTAGGTGAACCAACTGACACAAGTAGCTTGTGAGACTGGCCACCGCCCCTCGTCGGGGTCTCGACTGTATACACTAGTCTACTCCAGAGTATCGATGCCCTGTCTCGAAACTCCCACGACTAGAGACCACTTTTAAGGATGTGCTTACGGACTATCCAACTCTCACGTATATGATCGCCAGCATACTGTTGGTAGTCAAGCAGGATCCTAAGGGCTCTACCAACATGTAATAGTGAACATGTCACCTAAACCTGTACACGACTGATAAAGTCAAACCATGGTAGCATACTACTCTCTATCAACGTGTAATAGTGAACTACAATGTCACCTAAATCATGTACACGATGATAAAGACAAACCAGATAGTATACAAACCTCTCGAGTAAGACTGTCCTACCGGTATAGGTCCTCCCTCAATCATTGCAATCACGTGCCTGTGATCCAATAATTGACTCTGAGGGCACTATATCCAATAATCTCCCACTTGCACTCAAGGCTAATTATTGCGATGTCGCATACTCACAGCCCGTGTGATACCGAACACCGAACTCCTCTTCTAATCAGTCTCACAAAACCCGTTTGCGAAACTATTGCGTTCGAGGAATAGCCTCAGCGAGTGGATCCGCCCTGATGATTCTTTCTATGTCTCTCTTTATCTCAAATTCACGAAGAAAGCCATCTCCCGAAATGAGCAATACCTGTCTTAGAATATGTCTGGATATCTGATGGGACCTTGTTCATAAATGAACTCCAAATCCAAACTTCTTAGACTGTATCGTCAATTGAAACTAATCAGTATCCTGCGACATGCCTCCCTCAGTATCCGCTTGGACCACCTGTCCAAAATATTGCCCCTTGTCAGAGAGAAAACTATAACTCTGACAGTCACTCTGTCATCCAGGTCATCTTGGAAGCCTGGAATGATAACTGTCTCCCGAAGGAGGATGCCGTTATCATATCCCTAGAACATCCACTTATGTTCTAAAACTGCTTCCGAATGTTTATACAGGATTGGATCAATATCCACTTATTTATTGCATCTAGTACAAAAACAATATCTGGTGTGCTACTTGACATTTCATGATTGACTCAATTGCTTAAACAAGTGATCTTCCAATCATGCATATCACTCTCCTCTTTAGTCAGTAAGACACCTTTAGAGAGGGTGACTCCATCACCTGCAGGTACACTACCATGCCCGGAGTCGTCCATTCTAAATACTTTTAGAATGCTGTGTAAGTGCCCAGATTGGGAAAGTACCCAAATCTAGATCTTAAACCATAGATCTAGTAACCAGCATGTCAGATATTACATCTATATTCTATGTGGAGAAACCACTATGTGACAACCAAAGTATAACCGATCGTAGTATAGGAATTTCACTTCCTACTCTGTGTATGTCATCTAAATACTAGGACATCACACCTACTACCTTCTTAACAGATCCATCCGCTATTCTGATGAAGTCAAACCTATGACTGTCATTTCAGAAATAGATGATCTATCTCTGCTATATCTGCTTTAGTCCATAAATAGACAAAAGATCATTGTCCACCAACTCTTCCGCTGCTCCCACTGACTATGACAACCCTCTGGCAGAGTCATATACACGTACATTTCTAGAGCTAGTTTAGAACGACGCTATACTCATCGTCCAGCCGGGTCTCACAGTCTGGAATAACAGTAGTGTCAAGTCTGGGTAAACGAGAACCTCCTTGTCACCGTCTTTGAGCATACCGAAGTACCTCTCGAGTGCCTGAGGTTACCCACTATATCTGCGGAGTGGCCAATGGAATATCAAACCAGATTGACTCTTTAGGTTCTTATCAAATTTTCAGTAATCGTTTGCGGTTCTGGAATCACTTCCAGTTCTACCATACTCCCACTACTGTTTTCTGAAAAAATCCATTATTATTAAAACTGTGGCGAGCCAAGAACAAAATCACTATTGATCTTCCAGATGGTAGAAAGTCAACCCTCGTCACAGCCCGGGTTAACCCACAAACAGCCATTACAGAAACGTGCATTGAGTTATCCAGAGTATGGTTTTATGTATAAGCCGGACAACTCCCCGTACCTTAACATCGTTAAGATATGAACCGTTCTATATCCAATATAGAAACAGAGGCACTGATTTAATTGGAACCAGATTTAAATCATGCAACTGTCTCCAGTGCCTTTCTTTATGCCCGGGCTTACGATTCATTTCAATACCGAAATGACAACATCTCGCCCCTTCCCTTTCTTTGTGGGGACTCATTAAAGGGATCGGTCAACTGAATGGAAGGAGGCCGATCAGTATTACTCAACTTAGGAGTGCTTCCAATTATGAGTAACCTGAAAGAGAAGCAAGTTCTTTTAATCATTACTATTAACTGAATATCATATAAAAGTATCTACATCTTCGATCACCTTGAAGAATCCTGATACTTGCAACACCTAGTTCTCTACTTTATTTTTATACCTATAACTTCTCAAAACTTCGACCTTGCATTTCTACGAAACACATGTCTAAGAACTAGAGAAGTCACAAGTAAACAGATTATAGTACGAGTACCAACCCTCTGTCCTCATGGAAACTGGACAACATACAATACTCTGTATAAGTCCCCAGAGTCTAACAACTCATTCCCTGTGTGTCGTAGGTTGAAAACTGCACTTATTGTTAAGAAGAAATACTCCGCTGTTTAATGCTGCTTACCTAACCATCCACTGATATAGGTAAATGTCATAGACATAATTTCAAAACTTATATCTCACTTTATAAAAATGAACGTACAGATATATCAATTTGAAATTGGTTCATTATAGCGGATATTCAAAACCAAATATCTGCCGTCCGGCAAACAACCTAGGTGATTTCCTCAAATATCACCAATGACAATGAATCCCGATATAATGAGGATGATCACCCAATTCCCAATAACTTACTCCCACTCATCATCTGTAAAACCATACAGACGTGAGAATCAAACCTGGTAAATACATACCCTGAAGTAAGGGATAATTGAGAAATCAGTTTTCTTTTAACAATACATAGTGAAACTGAAGCATATAAATGTTTCGAAGGGGTATCCGGGTATTCCTAGTAATGCCTCTTCCATTATCCAGATTCACAATTGTAACCGTATATTTCTTTGCCATCTCTCCAAATCCCTTTATATGTCTTTAGTCATTACCTTCTGCACACCGCTTTAGGCTAAATGGTTTTCTTCCTTCCCTACCGTTCGGCACCAGCCTATGGTTTGGAAGAAGACTATCCAATAAGCATAATTGGTGTACTCTCCTAATCCTCGGAGTACTCATAACCTGAGAGAAGGTGATGATAAAAAACAACTGAATAATCCTTATTCCTATTTCTCTTGAACCAGAATCCATCCCCGAACTGGAACAAGTCCCTTCGAGTTCGTATATAACCATACGATAGAGTATCCAAATAACTGTGGATCTGTAAGTCCACGTTGCTCACCCCGGTTCTTACGGGGAGGCGGAAACAGTAAAAAACGATTTTTTAACACATAGCAACATGGACTAAAAGAAGGATCTTTGCTAAACAAAACCAAGCAAACTATATGAGTTTCTATCTACTGTGTCATAGAGATTATACCTTACGATACCGGTCCTTCGGGTATTCTCTCCGCTGTCCTGCTCGTCCATCTAAGCTACGAGGATCGATCCGGATCTTGATCACCTCCGCGGCCTCCTTGAGCCGAAGACGATCCACCCGAGAGTTGTGTTCCGAGCTCCACCTCGAGCCGAGGTAACTTGGGCAACAAGGTTGCTAGGCTGAATGTCCTAGGTTGTGTAGAAGATGTAGATGGATGCGTTTGTTTATTTGGATCCTTTTTCTCTCAACACATGAGATCAAAGAAAATATCAAGAGGAGGAAGAAGAAGGAGCACCATGGAGCATTCTCATTTCAAGTGAGAGAATGAGAAAAGAATAATGAATTTAGAAAATGAACCGTGGTTGTAATAATACATAAATATCATCATTACTAATCCTTTCATGATAAAGTTGATGGCTACATTTGAATTGACCATTTTCATATCAAAAATAAAAAGAAAACCAAAGAATACTCTAGACCTCTCATGAAGGTCCAAGTCAACTTTGGTCAAACTGTCAACCAAGTCAAGTATGGTCAAATGGTCAAAGCAATTAGCCATAACATAATTATCACTAAAAAGATTAGTAAATAATGTCCCCGGCTCATAATGGTTTTGACTGAACCAACTGCCAAAACCCTAATGAGTCCGCCTCATAATGGTTTTGACCGAATCAACTGTGAAAACCTTAATGAACCAGCCAGATAATGGTTTTGGCCGAATCAACTGTCAAGACCCTAATGAAGCACCTCCTCCTTTGTCGCTCCTTAAAACTGTGCATACACACCCGCATCCGCATTCCGTAGAATGCGAATGCATGTTCACACCATAATATTGTATTATTATATTCCCCATTCTTATTCGTTTTATAAATAAACAGGTGCTTTGACGTATGTCTGCTACATATTACAGGATACAGGTTCTTGGAGCGAAAACAGTGAAAATGACAAAAGATGATACAAAAGAGGGACTTTTGGCCAACAAGTAGAAGGATCCAAGTCAAGCCTAGACGAAGAATAATTCACAATTGTACAAGGCAACCCATGGTCCGAAATGTCAAAGGAAACAGTTAAAAGACCACTACAAGTTTCACTGAAAGATCTGGAGAAGATATAGAATCCAAATGAAGAAAAGAACCAAAGAAACAGAGGCTATAAAAAGCCATAAAAGATCACAGAAATTTCAGGGCATGAACCCTCAAATGGGCCGCGGAACCGCGGCCCAAAGCCTACTAATGCCGCGGTTCTGTGGCCATTTAATGCACGTGTCGGTGCTGATTTTTGGTGGCGGTGCGTCGGTGACTTTGTTGGGACTTTTTGGGGGTATTTTTGTAATCGCACATGTATGAATCCCGTAACCCTAAATTTCCCTGTTTCCCTTTAAATTTGTAATCAAAATATTGTAATGGGGATGCCTCTTTTCAATATATAAAATTCAGATTCTTTGGAAGATTAAGAGCATCATTTCTTGTAAGTTCTTTTTAATTTTCTGCCTTAGTTTATTAATTTCTTGCCCTAGATTAATTCATTCTTTGCCCTAGCTTTCTAATTTAATTCTTGCTTTAGATAAATAGTTCCTTTGCCCTAGTAATCTAGCGTAAAATCTTTTAAACTGCAGTAGGAAAGTAATCTTAAAATGGTGTTTTTAATAGATCCCCTAATGAGCGAGTAATTTCCTCGCTTGCTAGGGTTAGGAATAAGGGAGGGATTGAGAGATGAATATCTCTCATCTCTTTCAAGCCCAATAATTTGTAATAACTAGAACTTCATGCACGCATGCATGATCCACTCCCTACGGCACCCTACCCATGAGGTAATGGTGAAACCATAGTATAAAGGACCGGATGTGCATGACTTTCATGAAGGTTAGAGCAATTAGTAGGAAAGGACGGACAAGGATATAGAGGAAGAAACTTCGTTTCTTCCCAATCATCCTAATCCCCTTTACTAATAATTGCTATAACTTCTAAATATTTAATTTAGGGCATTGAAAGAGGTGTGACATTTAATTTTACCAAACCCCACCTTAGACCTAACCCTAGAAAGTTTCTTAGTCATCGTACAACTTAGTTTTTTCTTAGATTCAATTAAAAAAAAACCAAACAACCATTGGAATTAGCTCGTAAGAACACTTAGGAAAATTACACATCCATGTGGACCGACCCGTATTCACCGGCTAGCTTCATGCGACGCCGTTCTTGATTGCGGTAAATATTTGGTGATCGTAAAATCTATTTCAATCAAATGGCGCCGTTGCCGGGGAAGGCGTAAAAATTTCCTTTTTGTAATTTCGGGTTGACATAAATTTAAAAAATCATAAAAATCTGAAAATATAAAAAGTAAAAAATTTTTTTTATCAATTTTTATCTGTTTGAAGGGTTTATCTTTTGGAGTTTTGCAGGAACAGCGAAGAAACTCGGATTTGGAAAATTACAGAGGGCGAAACAGAAATTGGTATATCAGAACATAGGAGAATTGGAGAACAGGAGCTACAGAATTTTTTTCAGAAAGCAAACCTACATTCCCACCGCGAAACCGCAGCGGAACAGTGCCCCAAACCACGGTTCCGCGGCTGACAAGTGTCATCTTTGTGCGAAATCTCCTCGGTTTGTTTTATTGTCTCCACCTCTGCCAACCTAAATATATCTTTTGGGAAACTTTTTGCAGGATTTCTTTACGCTAAAAATTCTTCTTCCCCCTTCTAAATAACAGATTTTCTGCAGATTTCTTCGCGCCGCGCTAAATATGATTGATTGCAAGTGAATTTAATGTTTTGCATAATTTAATCGGACTTTAAGGGGCTATTGACCAAACTCAGATTGGGTGGGGATTTCATCACCCTTCCCAGGACCCCAGAAAGCAATTAATGCATTTGCATTGACCATAATTAATTAAAAAAAGCTAGACTCAACCCTAAGGATTTCGAGCTCAATAGGACAAATGAATAGACATAGGCATCGACCGTTTATCCTAACTGACTTTGCGGTGTCTAGGCAAGTGTGTCAAGGCAAGTGGTTACTTAACTGGGATCGCTACTTATAGCGAGGAGCCTCCCACTTACCTGGCACTTACCTGGCCGCAATTGGCGGTGAAGAGTCGGTTTGAGGTCCTATTTCTAGTCCTAGTTAGGAGCTGTCTAGCTGACCTAGGTGACCCTAGATCTAGGCCTGATTGTGCATGCGTGGCTGATCGTATTTGTGTCACAAGACTCTTGTCAAAAATTTTTTGCAAAAATCTCACATAAAAAAAGAAAAAGAAAAATAAACTTTTCAAAACTTGCAATTTGTCGCTAACGAAATCTTGCAACTCACTTACACCACTTCCTTTCATTGACGTTATCTTACCTCCACATTCTGTCTTTCATTTTTTTTCCTGACTACACTACCCCTTTAGTGTATGTCACTTTGGACTAGGGACACTAACGCCCGATTAGTCCGTGTTTCGTTGGTACCGACCGACGAACCCTTCGACACCGAAGTCAACATTCCATCCACTTTCTTACCTCCACCATCAAATTCTTCTTACGAAGGCATATTGGGATTCAACCCCAACAATACCTTACCGACGGGAATGATTCCACCTCTGTTAGGTGTGAATAACCCGAATCAACCACCTGTTGAAGCGCCCACACGAGTCGCGCTCCAGGATCTCTTCTACCCTGTTCGCACTTCTTTACCTACCTGTCTTTCACCCCCACCGGCAAATGGGGACAATTCTGAAATAAAACCACATTTCATCAATATGCTGCCAAAATTTCACGGTTTGGAATCAGAAGATGCGTATATTTTTATTAATAAATTCCAAAACGTTTGCGCTATGATGAAAATGACCCAATTAAGTGATGACGCTATAAGGCTAAGGGTCATTCCTTTCACCTTATGTGACCTAGCCGAGAAGTGGCTATACAGCACAGCATCACATTCCATTAGAAATTGGGACGAGTTTGTGAAAACCTTTCTTAAAAAATTCTATCCTCATCACAAAACTGCTAGAATCCGTAATGAGATTATACAATTTTCACAGCTTCCTTCCGAACCGTTTTGGAAGTGTTTTGAGAGATTTAAAGACCTACTCGTTCAATGCCCTCATCATGGGATCGAAAGTTGGCAACTTTGCCAAACATTACACGAGGGATTGAATTCGGCAACGAAGCAGTTGCTAGAAACCATCTGTCAAGGTCACTTTCTCTCCAAATCTAGTGAGAAAGCAAGGCAGTTTCTTGAGGACCTTAGTGAACAAACAAATCAGTAGGAGAGCACCAAGAACACATCATCTTCTTCTAGTGGTCAATCTAGGGCAGGCATACATCAAGTAGAGATGTCGATTGCCATGAAGGCCAAGATGGCCGCTCTTACGAAAAAGCTGGATGCGATTGAGACCAAAATCTCATCGTCTTCTCCTGCCCCAGTTGTGCCTCCACGAATTGTTTGTGCTTGTTGTTCAGGTCCATCACATCTCACCGAAGAGTGTCCTTACAATACATCTACTCAGGGACAGGATCAAGTCAATACTGCCCTTCAGCAACGACAGAGAAACGATCCATACTCTTCGACATACAATCCGGGGTGGAGGAGTCATCCAAATTTCACTTGGAACCCAAATCAACAATTCTAAGGAAATAACAATTTTCAAGGGCCTCCTCCTCAACAACAACAAGCACCCCTACAAACTCAATTTCAACAGCCTTTCCAACAGCAACCTTATCCTAATCAAGTGAACAATTTTGTGCCTAACAATTCTTACGCGCCGAACAATTTTGTTCAACCTAATAATGACAAGGTTAGCTCGCTCGAAAGAAGTCTAGATGCGTTCCTAAAGCAAATTACACAATCTACAGCAAGATTAGAGACTTCTATTCAATCTTTGGTGCAAAATAGTGCCTCACACGATCAAAGCATCAAATCTATTGAGGCACAAATTGCACAACTCAATGCAGCATTGAGCGAGCGAGAAAAAGGAAAGCTCCCATCTCAACCACTGCCAAATCCCGGTCACGCACATGCTGCATATCAACAGCAAACTCATAACGTAAACGCAGCGACCACGTTGAGATAGGGAAAAATTTTGCAAAACAATGTGGGTATTCATGATGACACCCCTGCCGGTGCTTCTAATTCATCTTCTTCTTCTTCTTCTTCTTCATTAGAGCCTAATCTCCATCCTTCACACGGATCTACTTCTTTTAGCTCGAACGAACCCACTTCTCACAACATGAACACATCTACACGGGGTTCCGTTCCAACTCAACAATCTGATCCGCAAAAATTGGACTCAACAACATTTCAAAATGCTCCTTTTCCAAACCGATTGAGATCCAATAAACCAACGCCACAAATGGAGAAGATTATCGAGTTGTTCAAACAGGTGAGCATAAATATCTCTCTTTTGGACGCAATCCAACAAGTTCCTTCATATGCAAAAATATTAAATGACTTATGCACCAAAAAGAGGAAGTCACAAGTACCAAAGAAAGTTTTTGTGGCTAGTGCTGTTAGCGATGCTTTTGTCTAATCATTACCCAAAAAGCACAAGGACCCCGGTTATCCTACTATTTCGATAACAATTGGGGACAAGAACATCAATAGAGCACTACTAGATCTTGGTGCTAGTGTCAATTTGCTATCTTATTCTGTGTACGAGCAATTAGGCATTGGAGTGCTTAAGCCCACTCACTGTACTCTCCAAATGGCTGATCGATCAATCACCCATCCAAGGGGTGAGCTAGAGGAAGTGTTGATCAAAGTTGGGGAGTTCATATTCCCCGTTGATTTTATTGTTATGGGGACACAACCTATTGCTAACTCTCGGAACCAAATTCCGGTGGTCCTCGGTCGACCATTTTTGGCCACTTCCAATGCCGTAATAAACTGTCGCAATGGCTCCATGACTCTATCCTTCGGGAAGATGTCTAGTGAGTTCAATATATACAAGTTAGGAAGTCTGCCCCCCGTGCCTAAAACTAGTACACGAGAAGTTTGCTCTATTCACAAAATCACGCAGGAGGACTGCGAGTTTGAAAGATTTTTGTTTGATGGGAATAGCTTTGACGCCATTAGTGCGTCTCTCATTGAGCCTACCACAGTTGACACAACCGATGTTGATTATGAAAGTTTCACTTTTTCAGATGATAACGACTCACAGCCCGAATATGAGTCTTTTGAATTTTTGGATGAGTTAGTTGAACCATCCGAATCGGTTGTTTCCAGTGATTTCGAACCAGTGTTGGAGTCCTTTAAGTTCGAGGTAGATTCCGCAATGATTCTTTCACCTCCGAAACTCGAACTTATGTCCTTGCCGTCTTACCTTAAATATGCTTACATAAGTGAGAATGAGACCTTTCCCATTATAATATCAGCCTCTCTATCCTTCGAGCAAGAGAACGCTATTTTAAAGTTCTTACAAGATAGGCGACAAGTTTTCAGTTGGACTATGGCGGACATCGAGGAGATTAGTTCCCTCATAATTGAATATCATATGCAATGATGGATGATGCCAAGTCAATAAAGGATCCACATAAACATTTTGGGGATATTGTGGTGAGTCAACCTCCTCCTTTAGAAGTTGAACCACCCCTATTTCTTTTAATAAGCTATGTGAATTCCAATATTCCACTGATTGCTGATCATTCTCATTCTCGTTTTGATTCATCACCACATCATATCTATTCACTTCCATACTTTCCCTGCCATCACTCCTATCTTCCCCAATTCTTTTTAGATCGGTACAACGTGTTCTTCCACCAACCGACATTCTTTACAGATAAATTTTTCGACTGTTTGGTGATGATGTTTGGTCTGTACAAAGTCTGGCAGTAATGTCTAACATTGTTTCACTGAAGTTTGGGGGGGCCTTTCTGTATATATATATATTTTTTCTTTTAACAATAAAATAAAAAAAATTATAAACAAATAAACAGGGAACTGCCGACATTTTGACCCTCTTGGTGCAGCATGACAGTGAGGACACTGTCAAGTTAAAGTTTGGTGGTATGCTCGGTACGTCTTCTTCCTTCGCATTCATTTGTACATATTTTTGCATTTGCATATTTATTTGAAAACCCATAAAAATTGAAAATTTTCAAAAATTATAAAAATTATTGTATTCAATTTTGGCCATATTTGACTTGAATTTGACAAATAGGTTAACTGGTTAGGAACAACTAGATCTTAGACTTAGTAAATTAAAAACCCTGAAAATAACCTTCCTTAAAATTTAACGGTAGAAAATTTATGCCTTTGTAGTTTGTTTAGAAATAGGCAAATTTTGAGTTCACTTTTTGGGCTAAGTTGAAATAAAGGAAAAATATTGATATTCTTATTAAAGTATAAGTTTGAAAAATAATTCCAAGCTTAAGTCTAGATTCTGAAAATGTATACCCTACAAATTGCACAATCACGCACCTTGAAACTTGGAATAGTAGAAGAGACCTTGAAATGCTCTTGTTTGAAGTCCTTAGTACGAAGAAAATGAAATAAAAAAATACAAGTGTGAATAAAGCATATAAAAAAATGAACACTGGTTTTCGTGATTACTTAAGGCTGCAAAAATTGAAAAAAATATTTAGCGAGGGTGCTTCATCGCCTAGTGCCTTAGACCAACTGGTTTGGGAGTCACTGCTAAAAGCCTTGGGTGTTGCAAGACTAGAAATTACGCTTTAAAGTGCAAACATATCTTGTAATCGGTTGTTGGTACCTCAAGAAGAATTAACAGTCGCATGAAGGATGTGTAAGCAAAATTCATTAAGAATTCACCAGTTAATTAGTGCTTTGGACAACGGACAAGGGTATGGTTGCTTGATTTGAATTTCCAAGTGTAGGGGTGATTTATACACGCACGTGGGGATATATGATTAGAGTTGAGATAAGAGAAAGGAATGAAGAATAGAACTTGTATCTTTAGTAGAGTTAGATAGAAAAATTCCTAAGTGGAGATGGAACCTTAGAAAGAAAACTTAAGAAATGCCGAAAGCTGAGTGATTCTATAGAACATATATAATCTTAAGTTAAATGCTGAGGAAGTGTGAAGAATATGGATGGATAGTTTACGAGTCGAAGATAATAGAATTCCTTGTTAGGAAACCTAATTGGAGAATTAAAGTCAGTGGGCCGAATTGATAGGATTTTGTGGGTAGTATCCGCTGAAAACCCTCAGGAGACAACACTCCTCCTACTAGGGACACCTAGATGATTAACGGCTTATTGTACGAGCTCAGTGCAATCGCGTTTCCCCGCGAAAGTACGGTTAGGTTTAATCGAGAATAAAATAATAAGTTTGCTTGAGGACGAGCAAAAGATAAGTTTGAAGGTATTTGTTCACAGAAAAATATTGTATTATTATATTCCCCATTCTTATTCAATTTATAAATAAACAGGTGCTTTGACGCATGTCTGCAACATATTACAGGATACATGTTCTTGGAGCGAAAACAGTGAAAAAGTCAAAAGATGATACAAAAGAGAGACTTTTGACCAACAAGTAGAAGGATCCTAGTTAAGCCTAGACGAAGAACAATTCACAATTGTATAAGGCAACGCATGGTCCGAAATGTCAAAGGAAACGGTTAAAAGACCACTACAAGTTTCACTGAAAGATCTGGAGAAGATATAGAATCCAAATGAAGAAAAGAACCAAAGAAACAGAGACAACAAAAAGCCATAAAACATCACAGAAAATTTCAGGGCATGAACCCTCAAATGGGCCGCGGAACCGCGGCCTAAAGCCTACCAATGCCGCGGTTCCGCGGCCATTTAATGCACGTGTCGGTGCAGACTTTTGGTGGCGGTGCGTCGGTGACTTTGTTGGGATTTTTCGGGGGTATTTTGGTAATCGCACATGTGCGAATCCCGTAACCATAAATTTCCCTGTTTCCCTATAAAATTGTAATCAAAATATTGTAATGGGGATGCCTCTTTTCAATAAATAAAATTCAGATTCTTTGGAAGATTAAGAGCATCATTTCTTGTAAGTTCTTTTTAATTTTCTGCCTTAGTTTATTAATTTCTTGCCCTAGATTAATTCATTCTTTGCCCTAGCTTTCTAATTTAATTCTTGCTTTAGATAAATCGTTCCTTTGCCCTAGTAATCTAGCGTAAAATCTTTTAAACTGTAGTAGGAAAGTAATCTTAAAATGGTGTTTTTAATAGATCTCCTAATGAGCGAGTAATTTCCTCGCTTGCTAGGGTTAGGAATAAGGGAGGGATTGGGAGATGAATATCTCTCATCTCTTTCAAGCCCAATAATTTGTAATAACTAGAACTTCATGCACGAATGCATGATCCGCTCCCTACGGCACCCTACCCACGAGGTAACGGTGAAACCGTAGTATAAAGGACCGGACGTGCATGACTTCCATGAAGGTTAGAGCAATTAGAAAGAAAGGACGGACAAGGATCTAGAGGAAGAAACTTCGTTTCTTCCCAATCATCCTAATCCCCATTACTGATAATTGCTATAACTTATAAAATATTTAATTTAGGGCATTGAAAGAGGTGTGACATTTAATCTTACCAAACCCCACCTTAGACCTAACCCTAGCAAGTTTCTTAGTCATCGTACAACTTAGTTTTTTTTAGATTCAATTATAAAAACCAAACAACCATTGGAATCAGCTCGTAAGAACAGTTAGGAAAATGACACATCCCTGTGGACCGACCCGTATTCACCGGCTAGCTTCATGCGACGCTGTTTTTGATTGCGGTAAATATTTAGTGATCGTAAAATCTCTTTCAATCAATGCACAGAAGATAAAACTAATCCATCCATACAATACTAGGATTGTATGGTTGCTAGGCACGCTCACAAGGTTGTACAAGGCATCAACCATGCCCGATTAAAATTTTAGCCGTGCCGAACAACCCGAAGCCGGATCTTTAAATTAGGGTTTAGGCGAAAATAAGCATGTTAAACTCTTTAACACTAAGTGAGAGGGATTACAACCTTTGGAGATCCGGTCCTTCACTTTTTAAGCTCCGTGTTGAATTCCCTTCGCTGCGATCATCGTGTTCCGGACTCTCGAGAGGCTCCGCGAAAAGAAAGATGCAAACTTGCTTCCGATCTTCGATAACAAAGATGATCTACCTTGAAGTTTCACTAACACAAGCTAACACTCATAAAATGATGTGAACACCCTCATCTAAATGGCAAGGGTAGATAAGGATGATGAAGTAGGATTTTTTCTCTCTTTTATTTTCATTTACTCACTCATTTTTCATCACCTTGAAAAAGCTAGAAAGCTTTTTCTATGAAAGAAAGAAGGAAGAAGATGAACAATCAATATGAAACCTTTTGTGATGAATAATGAAAGGATAAATATGATGATTAATGCAACCATGGTCAACTAAACCCATGTAGAGAATTAACTAGGGTTAGGGTTTGGGTTAGGTCAAGGAATGAGTCACTTGAAAATATCTTTGCAAAAATAAAAACAAAACCTTCTAGAAACTTGTACAAGGCTTTAACCCAAAACAAATCCTAATCTTGTTTAATCTCTACAAAACATGTTGCATTAGTTATTATATCATGTTACAATATTATATATCACATATATAATATTTATCGTAACAATATAAAATAATACAATTAACATATATCGCTTATATATCAATGTATTACCCGAGTGAGAAAAAGAATCTTTTAGTGAGCTAATATTAGTTAATGTAATTTAATATATCATATATAATATTATATATTAAATTATCGAATCAGCACTTGATCCGACAATCCGGCTATATCGCATATAACAGACTAAAACGATGACCCGGCTATATCACATATACGTGCCCGATATCTCATATCGCGAGAATCCAATACGACATCACATACCACATTATCCTCGGTCCTGCACATATCACATATGTGCTCCTACTCCGTTTTGCCTGAGTCAAGAAAGCTCTATGTAGGACTCTAAAGAATCGTCAATACGCCGACAGTAGGTGATGATCATATCAAACACCCACAAGCTGCAAGCGGTCAGCTAAACGTAACAGCCACCCAGGTATTGAGCGCTCAGAAGATCAACAAGCAATCCTGTACATTCTCCTGTTAATCTAATCAGTAACACTCCCGTACAGTCCGGTCTCGTCGTCTGATATGTCGCATATCTTGCCTTGGATGGTAAACGTCGGACCCCAGTAGTTCGATAAGTCGTGTTGATTTGAGGTCTATAATAGTTCGAGAAACTACTGATAACACTTACCAGTAAATCTCAGCCACCCTGGCCAGGGATTTCCGGTTATAGCCAATCGAACACAGCACAACATCAACTTCCTATACCGGGAGAGACGAATCCCCTCCTATCGCTCATTGCCTCCATGTAATTCGGGACTGTACCTAAAAGCTACCATTTTGCACGCCCTCTTGGACGTGGTATGATGGAAATCAAAGCACAGTGGGAATCACACAAGACCATATGACGATCTTGGGTCAACAGACTCCTCTGTACCAGTGTCACCGGAGAACTGCCATCTGACCTGAGGTATAATACCATCTGGGAGTTCTCGGCGAGTCCGTCCAGTGTACTCAGTCTCCACTGAGCACCCGTACACCATCCTTGATGTCAAACACCAATAGATATGGGATCATCCATCACCCATCATATGGGTCAAGATGCGTATACGGTAGTCTACTTTGGTGCATCGATGCCCTGTCTCGATAGACCCTCGACTAGGAGTAGTTATAGGATGTACTCGTCGACTACCCTGGCCCCACTAGTATGATCTCATCGTAGTCCCAGTAGTCGAGTACATATCCTAAGGGCTTTATCAACATGTAACATAGAGACAATCAGAGTACATGTTAAGATAAAGCACAACAAGATAGCATACTATCATGTCGAGCAAGAAAGTCCTCCTTATATATGTCCAAGCATGCATTACAATATACATCATATGTACAGTAATAGCCTCTAGGGCATAAATATAACTAACAATCTTCCACTTGCACTAGGGCCATCTGTTGTGGTATCGCATACCCAACAATTTGCTGTGGTTGAAGTATTTCATACTCAACCATCCCATAAAAGTCTCTACTAGGAAAAAGGCCTTTGTGAGTGGATCTGCGCTGTTGTCCTCTTTGTCTACTCTCCTAACCTTGATCTCCCTGGAGATCAACCATCTCCATGATCAGGTGATACTGCCTAAGAATTATATCTGGATTTCTGATGGGACGGGGGTTCCTTGGTTAAAGCCACATCTCCATTGTCATACAATGGTAGGAACGAAGTTCATCTTATGAACTTATATATATCCAGACTGCCTCTTTGGTAGCATCCTTGGTAACAATGTATCTTGCCTTTAATCGTCTAGTATGTCACGGTATCTAGCTTGGAAATCTTCCAACATACCGTCCCTCCATTGAGGGTAAAGACAATGCATGCTACTGACATTCAGTCGTCCTTATCACCCTAGAACTTTTCCAGTGATTCTCCCTAGGATCGATTGATACAATCTCACTGCAACTAGTGAGAATCCTAACATCCAATTAGATCTATCTCATATATCCAAAACACAGGATTTAGGAGGTATCAACTTCGATCCTATATGCAGAATCCTTGTGATAAGCGGAGATTGACCGAGCGTAGCATAGGAAACTCTTTCCCTATCAAGAGTATGTCATCCACGTGCTCTACGAGGATCACCACCATACTCCTTAATACCTTTTTGTATATACAAGGTTCATCTACTATTTTGATGAAGTCAAACTCTTTGACTACCACATAAAAATAGATGTTCCAACTCCGCGATATCTGCTTTATCCTATAAAACATCTAGCACACGTTTCCGCTGCTCTCACTGTCTACGAAGCCCTCTGGCTGTGTACTTATAGACGCTCTCTTCTAAAACATTATTTAGAAAAGCTGTCATGACACCCAACCACCAGATATCGTAGTCATGGTATGTAGCCGTGGCAAGTAGGATCTGGATGGACTTAAGCATAGCTTTGAAAGTCTCAACTTTTCCTTGTAGACCAAGTAATTTTCTCAAGATATACTTGCCCCTGATGGGGATTTAACCCTTCAGATAAAGCATCCAAAGTACATACTTTGTTGGTATATAAGGATTCCATCTCAGATCGCTAAGCATCCAGCCATTCTTACAGAGTCCCACTCCTGATGGCCTGCTCGAAACTAGTTGGTTCATCATCTCATGATGCAATCCTCGCTCCCACTGTCATAGAGAAACCGAAGTATCTCTCAAGTGGGTGAGGAACCCTACTAGATCGGCGGAGAGGCTGAGGTTCGTTGGTTACTATTGAATCTTTCGGTTCTACCAAATCATCTGTTGTAGTTTGTATAGCTGGAACTCTTTCCAGTTCTACCTCATGACCACTAATTTCTTCACAAGAAATTCCCTTTCACAAAGGTGGCATGTTGAGAAACAAAACATTTTTATTCATCGGTTTGGTAGAAGATATTCCCTTGCGAATGCTTGGGATATCCAACAAACATCCACAGAACTGACTTTGCCTCAAGCTTGTCCGGATTATGCTTTTAGACATAGGCCGGACAACCCCAAATCTTAACTTACTTAAGATATGGGCTCTTCCCATTCCATATCCCATATAAAGTGGTAAACAACTGATTTGATTGGAACCCTATTCAATAGGTATGCAGCTTCTCAAGCGCATAACACCCAAAAGGAAATATGAAGCTCAGTAGTACTCATCATAGAGCACACCATATCACATAGGGTGCTATTGCTCCGCCCCGATACACCGACGTGCTGTGGTGTATACGGAGGAGTAATGCTGAGAGAGAATCTCATTCTCCTTTAGAATAGTCCAGGAATCCCATGCTCAAGTATTCTCCTACCTGATCTCATCAAAGGACATAATACTTATACCCGTTTTTGGTTCTCTACTTCTAACTTATATTCTGTGAATATCTCAAAAGGTTCGGACTTGTGTTTCAACAGGAACATATGTCTGAATCTTGAGAGATCATCAGAGAATGTAATGAAGTACAAAGAACCGGTCTTGGCATGTGTAGACAGGGGACTTTCATACATCAGCATGTATCAGTCTTAAGAGTTCACTAACTCTTTCTCTGTTTCGAATAAACAGAGCTGTGGTCATCTTATCTTTGTGACATGACCGGCAAGTTTCACATGATGTAAATTCAAAAAAATTTAAATATGCATCTAAATGTAAGTTTGCTAGTCGGGTCGCATTGATATGACCTAGTCTACAATGCCTCAAGAAGGATCCGTTCATTTCTGAACTCTTCCTCTTGTGTGTGTTCTGTATACTAAGAACTGTAGTTTGATTTAGAACGTCAATACTTTTAGATAACGTGCCTGAACCGATCAACTCTTGATATAGGAAATGTTCAAAACATTATCCAAAAACACAAAATTATATCCTTCTTTACTAATAAAGAGACTGATATGATGTTGTACATCAGGTTCGGTATCTAATAACATTTGTTCAGAATCAATGTATTTTTGTAATACAGGGTGATAGTGACCAACAGACTTGGCTGCAACACTTGCACCGTTTCTGTCTTATGAAACTTATCACCCCTCCTCAGTTCTCTACCTTTCTGTATCCCATGTAACAAATTACATATGTAGGATCCTGATCCGGTATCACATACCCAGGACGAAAAGGATACTGAGAAACAGTTCTGTATAATGAACACACCCGAAAATGATGCATCAACATGCACTTTCTTCGTTTTGGCGGCATGGGAATTCTGGTAATCCCCTAATTCCTGCTCTGTCTTATAATAATTATAAGTTTGAGCGGGACCAACGTTCCCCAGCTCAGTATAACAAGCGGGTTCGGTCAATTCTTCCATATTATTATCTTGATTAAGGCGTGATATGGTCGCTACCTGGAGAGAGAGAAAAGAAAACACCCAGCGTATGCTCTTGGAAGATTAGATTGGTTATCTATTTATCTAATCAGGATGTCTCCAACTGTTTTAGTCAAATTTTCCTTCAAACCCTAAAAGGAAAGACTAGCCGGGATTAATTACACCCTATAAGTTCGCCAATCTTTCAGCCAAACCAGTGTCGGTATTTTGAGGGAGGTCCCCCGTGCTTTCGCACGAACCTAATTAATGTAAACCTCGTTTTCCCAGAGGCGTAACCCCGTTGACACCTTTCTAGACACCTACTTGATCGGTTAATTGTAATGTGTAAAACTCTTTCAAGAGTAACTCTTATTCGCAGCGGGTATCGGGATCCAACTATCTCATAGAAGGTATGCAATCTCATTGCAAATTTCAACACTTGAAATTCCCAATAATATTTTACCCCTTGCGTCCTATGACCTTGACGGAAGCCAAACTACCCATAGACCGCTAGTCAACTTCAACCCGTCATTTCCTGATCGAATTAATCCCACCCGCACGACCCTTGACGGAGGCCAAACTACGCCGTACGAATACCCTAATCAAATCGCATCGTATGCTAGCAGATAAGCACTAGTTAGCTACCGTACACTACGCTTTGACGGAGGCCAAACTACTGCAGCACGAATACTAAGTAGTACTTATTTGAAATGACGGAGGGCTACGACAGGTTTTTAAGAAAACCTTTTGCGTAATGAACTTGATATCGTTGTAGAATCGAGTGATTTTAAATGGAATGTTTTTGAGGCTTTTCTAGTTTCGCTAAAGAGGTCACTCCCGGTGAAGGGAAAGTCGGCTCTTTCCACATCGAATAAGGTGTGGGATATTTCACAAATATCACTATGCAAAGCAAGAACTATAAAAGCAATCAAAAGACAAACCGAGTTTGTAGCATCTGCTAGTTACACTAAAGAGGTCACTCCCGGGGAAGGGATCTCGGCTCTTTCCTTATCGAATACGGTGCTGGTTGTTCTACAAGGAACACCGCTATGCAAAGCAAGAACTAGAGCTACCAGTTTTTGAGACAACCTTCTACAACATCTTAGGTTTCTTTTATTTCATTAATCTCATTAATGAAGTCCCATTTCAATATGCTTCATAAGCATCACATTTGAAACGAAATCTACAATATAACATATATCTCATATATATAATATAAACATTCGTTTCAGGCAGTAATATGATCTCATCACAGAACATTGCAGCAGAAAAACATATATGAAATATTGGATATATTAGGATATCCGTGTTTTCAAAACAAGCCTGTATAAAACACGGATTCCACGGTCGCGATGAATAGCCAAACCCATATCCCTAGACCCCTACGAGAGCGGCAAGCAACTCTGCCAATTCTAGGGTTAGGAGACCCGGTCTCAACTCCTCGAGATGGTCACCCACTGGACCCTAGAACCCGGTTACTTGTGCTCTCCGCCTTAGGTCTACCTAATGCGAAAAAGCAAATAATATAAAATGGTGACATCATCCTAATCCCGGAAGTGCCCCAATTGTAAGTCCACGGTAGCGCCCCGGCCGTCTAACAGACGCCAAATGCGGAACAAAAACTTTTTAGAAACTGGCGCTATCGTGTACCGTAACCCGGATCTGCCATTAAAGCTAAACTAACAAACTACAAAGTGGGTAGAAGAGTTATACCGAACGATCCGAGTCCTTCGGTCTTCAACCATCATCCCACGCTTGTTGCGGTTGCTCCGATCTCCTCGATCTCCAATCTTGTCGTCCAGGTGGCACCACGTCGACGGATCTTTAAACGGGCTCCCGCCTCTGAACCGAGGCAACTCGATTGTCAAGTTTGCTAAAAGAGACGACCAAGATGAAGTAGAGAATGAGTAGAACACTTTGTCTCGTTACGTCCAAGGCTATGGACGAACGGTTAATGAAGTTGCCATTTGAATCGGGTGATGGAAAAATGGAGCCATGAAATTTCCATACACATAAACTATATTCTTTTCTCAAATGAAATCACTCAACAACCATCATCCAAGAGAGGGGGGAAGGCCGGCCACTTATAGGAGAGGAGGGAGGTGAGTGTAGGAGAGGAGGGTGACCACAAGAATGATGAATCACCTTAACACCTAGTATGAAAGCATTTAAAGCATACATTGAAGCTAAACCCTTAGTCATCAGGCATTAATTGCTCCATTAATGCACTAATGACTCACTAGCCTTGTCAACCTCTCTAGAACCTTCTAGAACACTGACTCACCTCATCAAGAAAAGATAAATCCGCATTTAACCGAATGTCAAAATACGGCTGATAGAAAACTTGAAAGTGGCAACTTCCAAAAGTGATCCTTAAACGAATTTCAGGATAACCCCGTATCAGTATAAACATACCCGTATTTGTATTACGACCGAATACAAATGCAACTGAGACAAAGATATTATATCTACACAGTATAATACTGGGTTCCGGCTTAAACAAAAGCCTACCAGTATTATCTGCCCGAAAAACGACACGTGCGAAAACGCACGTGCTTTTTCCGAACCATGCCATAAACCCATACGGCCTCTACAACGTTTCGCCCGAACTTGGGAAAGTGTCTGTGGGGGGACTCTATTGACTCATCAACACACTGGCACTGGGTATAACCCCTGGCACGTCATAGGTACAAGCTGTACGTAACGGTTTGCTTACGTATTGATTGGAAGGGAAGCTGACGAGCGAACTCATCTATAAACCCTACCGAGCCTGACAGTGACAATGTATATACAGTCCGGTCCATTCGTCTAAAGAGAATCGCATATCGAGTCTAGGGGGTGGATAAAGTCAGACCCCTAATAACGCGATAAATCGTGTCGGTATGAAGCCCATCACCACCTGAGAAACTACTGATCCAAATCAGTAATTCTCCACTACCTCGGCCGAGGATTCCTAGTGATGGCCATCCATGCACTGCGCGACATCAACCCCCAATACCGGGAGAGACAAATCCCCGACTATCCGCTCACTTGCCTCCAATGTGGCTCGAGACTGTACCTAACTAAAACCTGTTTGCATAACTCATTTGAGCGTGGTAGTGTAGTAATCTAAGCACAGTGGGAACTCACACGAGACAAATGACGATCTCAGGTCGATGAACTAATCTGTGTTGGAGATAGTGCCCTCAGAGTCAATTATTGGATCACAAGCACGTGATTGCAATGATTGAGGGAGGACCTATCCCGGTGGGACAATCTTACTCGAGATGATAGTATGCTATCTGGTTTATCTTTATCATCGTGTACTGCTTTAAGTGACCTGACATGTCGCTATTGCACGTTGATAGAGCCCCTAGGATTCTTGCTTGACGACCAGCAGTATGATGGCGATCATATACGTGGGAGCTGGGGTCTATAAGCACATCCTTAAAATGTCCCTAGTCGTGGGAGTTTCGAGACTGGGCATCGATACTCCATTAGTAGACTAGTGTATACAGTCGAGACCCCGACGAGGGGCGGTGGCCGGTCTCACAAGCCACTGGTGTCAGTTGGTTCACCTAAGATGTATACAGGTGCTCATTGGGTTTTGAGTACACCGGACAGGACTCGCAGGGAACCTGCTAGTTGGTCTTATACCAGATGTCAGATAGCAGTTCCCTGGTGACATGTGTACAGGTTAGTTCATCGACCTGAGATCGTCATTTGTCTCGTGTGAGTTCCCACTGTGCTTTGATTACTACCCTACCACGGCTCAAAGGAGTCGTGCAAACAGGTTTTAGTTGGGTACAGTCCCGAGCAACATGGAGGCTGTGAGCGGATCTGCAAGGGTTCGTCTCTCCCGGTATTGGGGGTGAGGTCGCGCTGTGTCTAGGAGAGCCATTACGCAAAGCCCTCGGCCGAGGCAGGAGATTTACTGGTAGGTATTCCAGTAGTATCTCAGGGCGTTCTGGGCTACGCTCCGACACGACTTGTACCGCTTTTGGGGGTCTGACTTTTACCAACCCTCTACGCCCGCCATGCGATACTCATAGACGAACGGACCGGACTGTACGGATATTGTCACTGATAGGCTCAGTAGGGTGTCAGGATGAGTTCGCTCATCGACGTCCCTTTTGGTCAATAGCTGGTGGCCCGTCACGTATTGGCTAATACCTCTGACGTGCTAGTGGTTAAATCCTCAGCCATAGTATTGACGAGTCTTTAGAGTCCACCACACTTACAGTTACTCAAGCTTTCGGGCGAAACGCTGTAGAGGCCGTATGGAGATATGGCAGGGTCCGATCAGATACGTGCGGTATTGCACGGATCAGGATCGGACAGTTTTGTACTAGTGGCCGTATAGTTATATGGCAGGGTTTGATCTGATACGTGCGGTATTGCACGGATCAGGATCGAACGGATTTTACTAGCCGGCTTTGGCTTAAGCCGGTCCTAGTTTAGTACAGTGTAGATTTTGTCTCATTGCATTTGTATCCGGTCGGAATACAGATGCGGGTGTGTATGCACAGTATTGGGGTTTTCCTGTAATTAATTACGGGACCAGTTTTCTGGAGTTGCCAGTTTGCATTCCGTTCCGGCCGGTTTTCCTTTGTTCTTTCCCGGCCGGACTTTTCCGATGGAGGGGGTAATTTGCAGTTTTGCAAATTACTTTTAGGGAGGGGGTTTCTTGCATATGTGGGATTATGTTTGACCATCATCATTTTTATTCTCTTTACATCACTTGCTTTATTCATGATGAGAAAGGATTTGATTTGTGATTGGAATTGATAAGAAAGTTTGTAATGATAATGTTTGGATATGGTCACCCTTCATGCTCTCCTACACTCACCTCCCTCTTGTTGGATATATTCTTTTCTCCACCATTCTCATTCTTGAGGAGATGGTTGAAAAACATTTGAGAGAGAAAGAAAAGAATGTGAGAGTTCATCTTGGTTATGTGAGGAATTCTTCATCTTCTTCTTCTTCTTGTTTTGGAAAAATGAAAGCACCATTTTTCCTAACCCCATTCCTCCATCAAGGCAACAACAAACCCCAAATGTGACTAGCATGATTTACTACACATTCTACAGCATATCTTGAGCATGTCGAGTTGCCGGCTTCATGCCCGAGTTGCCTCGGTATTGAGGCGGGAGCCCGTAAAAGACGCAGGCGATGTGGTGCCCTTCCGGCGAGGAGGCGACGATGTGGAGCCAAGACTTTCCGCAGGAGATCGGGATGATAAAGAGAAGACCGGAGGACTCGGATCACTTGGTATACTTTTTTTCCCTTCTCTTGATTGCTAGCATTAGGTTAATGGTAAACGATCCGGGTTTTCATTGTCCGCGGTAGCGCCGGTTTCCAAGTAAGGAAAATTTTTGATTCCGCATTTTGGCCTCGAGTACGAGGCCGGGGCGCTGCCGTGGCGCAACATGGTATCAGAGCCACGCCATTAACCTTGCCTAGCTTTTTCTAATGTGTTTTACTTATCCGATCGACCGAAATTCCAAAAACCGCGTTTTGTGTACATCAGTTTTCTGTCGATTTTTTCCGGGCTCGAAAAATTTTTCAGGTGATTGCAGTATGGTGTACAGGAAATTATAAGAACACTGGGAAAATTTGACAAGATGATCCCTCTGTGCAAGCGCGGATCCGCGGCCATTAACACTTCTCAGGCCGCGGATCCGCCGCAGTCATAAGGGATCATGATGTCATATTTCTACAGTGGGCTTATGGGCTGATTTTGGGGCTTTTGGGATATTAAATTTGGGCCCAGTTTCTCTGTGAGTGCTACAGTTTTTCTTGGGGGCCCACTTGTTAATTGTTTGATCGATCGGATATTTTTTAAACACATTATTTCACAGTATTTACATTATATCTGCGACCGTGAATGTCACTTGATCGGTAAATCCGGTCTAACTGCTATAGCCCGGTTAGACGGATTTGCGAACGTGACTTTCACGTTGATGTTCTATGTTTATGCTGTGTTGTTGCGGATCGGTCGTGGGGGATAGCCTGGATGCAATGCTAGTACAGTTTTTGTTGTATTATGTACATTTGATATTGCGGGGTGAGCGTCCGACATGTGGATTGCCGTCACTGCCTGTTTGTATTATTCTTTTGGGGCACGACCTGGTTGCGGTCGATGTACCCGGTGTATGTATATTTTACTTTCTGTACTAGGATTGCCCCGCGGTGGGGTGCACGGATAGCCGGGTTCTGGAGGGCAACAAGCCCCCATCTCATGGCATTGGGACGGAGGGGGCTTCACTCTAGGATTGGCGGGCTATTCGCCGCACTCGTAGGGGGTACAGGTTGACCCAGGAGGGGTGCCCAAGTTACCGGATTCTGTGAAGTGCTGGGTGGTCCATTCACGGTACTGAAGGGGCTGCCTCGCTTCAGGTTTTGGCGGGTGACTTGCCGCGCCCGTAGGGGTCTAGGATTTCATTGCACAGGCTATGCACACGACCAGGGGAACGTCGGGTTTCAGCAGCGGCTCTGTGAAACCCGGGGCTTCCAGATATCTGTATTGTTCTGTGATGCTGTATATTTCTGTGATGTTGCATTTTTATTCACGCCTTGAGCGAAATACTATATATTGGTATATATATTATTAGATGTTGTATATGTTTTTCATCCGCGCTAGTCTAGTCCCCGCTCTGCCGTTAGTTAGCTAACCTAACGGGTGATGACGGGACCCAGTGGCGAATGCGGATGGCATATACGTACGTCAGTATATTTTCGTTCTTTGTGGTGTGATCAATTGATGGGACTGCGTTGATTCGGATCAATGCAAGATAAACAAACATATTCTGATGTTGTTGGAACATTTTTCAAAAAGCTGTTATTGCAAGGACGTTCACTTTTGTTTTGCATCGTGGTATTCATTTGAAATATCCTGCTCCTCAGTCGACGAGGCAAGGGCCGAGATCCCTTCACCGGGAGTGACCCCTTGGACAGAAATTTGCGTCAGGGCAATAACTTCACTATAGTCGATTACTTTTGCTTTGCATCGTGGTATTCAGTTGGAATATCCTGCACCTCATTCTACGGGGAAAGAGCCGAGATCCCTTCACCGGGAGTGACCTCTTTAGTAAAGGTTTTCGTCACTATATTTTCTAAAAAGGCTATGCAGTTCCTTCAACGATATCAAGTTCATTACGTTAAAGGTTTTTCGCCAAAAACCATTCGTAGCCCTCCGTCATTTTCTACAGGTATTATTTAGTATTCGTGCTGCGTTTGTTGACCTAGTCAAGACGTAGTGTTCGGTAGCTAAGTGGTACTTGTTTGTTGCATAAGTAGGATTGGTTAAGACAGTCGTGCGGCCTTGTTGACCTAGTCAAGGGCACGTACGGGTGGGTTTAATGCAATCCAGAATAATGACGGGTTGAACTTGACTGGCGGTTTATGGTTTGTTGACCTAGTCAAGGTCATAAACCGCTTGGGGTAAAAATCACATCGGGAGTTTCAAAAGAACTGAAACTTGCCAGGCATGCGCATACCTTCTGGAGTGTGGTGACGTGAGTGGATTCCGTCACGTTATCATGCGATGATAGTTGGATCCCGATTCCCACTGATGAGTTGGTTTACTCCTCGGGTGATCCCGACTAATTCTTCTTTCAGGTTTGGAGGAGAATTTGAGGTACAGTGGGAGGTTTCCAGATTAGACAAAGTGATAACCATTCTGATCTAGGTAAGAGTGCACGCTGAGTGTTTCTTTTCTCTCTCTCTTTGGCAGCGACCATTGACCCGACCCTGGACTATGACTCAGTGACCAAGTTGACCGAACCTTCTTAACACTGGCTTTTGGATTGTCAGAGTTGCAGACCTCATTGCCACTCCTACTTTTACCCTTTTCTCCAAGACACCCCGCATTACTGCGAACGTCCACTTCCATTGGACAAAACCATCGTATGGTTATATACGAACTCGAAGGACTTCGAGGATGGTTTCTGGTTCCGGAGAAAACGAATAGGATTATTCAGTTGTCTTTTTCCTTTTACCTTCTCTCAGGTTGCGAGTACTCGTTGGTTTAGGAGATAGTACACCTATTACGCAAATTGGATAGTCTTCTTCCAAAACTTAGGCTGGTGCCGACCGGTAGGGAATGAAGAAAACAAATTAGCATAACGATGGTGTGCAGAAGGTATAAAGTTAAGACAAAGCAAGGGATTAGTAGGAGGGCAAAGTAAATTGCAACTGATATTCACGACCAAACCAAGTATTTCTTCGCCAATCCTAAATCACCTTTGTATTTCTCCAGGACACTCCGTATCACTACGAAGATCCACAGTTTATTGGATACTCCATCGTATGGTTATATACGAACTCGAAAGGAACTAGTTCCAGTTCGGGGATGGATTCTGGTTCAGGAGAAATAGGAATAAAGTACATTCAGGTGTCTTTTATCTTCACCTTCTCTCGCGTTGCGAGTGCTCCTAGGATTAGGACAGTACACCCTTTATGCTTCTTGGATAGTCTTCTTCCAAACCATTGGCTGGTGCCGAACGGTAGGGAAGGAAGAAAACCATTTGGCTTAAAGGGGTGTACAGAAGGTAATGACTAAAGACATATAATGGGATTTGGAGAGGTGGCAAAGAATTATACGGTTATAGTTGTGAATCTGGATAATGAAAGAGGCATCACTAGGAATACCAGGATACCCCAACGAAACATACCAATGTTTCAGTTTCACTGTGTACTGTTAATAGAAAACTGATTTCCCGATTAGACATTTACTCCAGGGTATGTATTTACCAGGTATGATTCTCACATCTGTATGGTTTTACAGATGATGAGTGGGAGTAACTTATTGGGAATTGGGTGATCATCCTCAATATATCGGGATTCGTTGTAATTGGTGATATTTGAGGAAGCCACCCGGGTTGTTTGCCGGTCGGCAAATATTTGGTTTTGAATATCCGCTGTTATGCACCAATTTCAAATTGATATATCTGTACGTCTATATATATAGAGTGAGATGTACCTTTTTGAAATTATGTCTATGACATTTACCTATATCAGTGGATGGTTAGGTAAGGAGTATTGAACAGCGGTGTAATTCTTCATAACCATAAGTACATTTTTCAACCTACGACGCACAGTGAAAGAGTTGTTAGACTCAGCGGACTTATACAGAGTATTGTATGTTGTCCAGTGTCCATTAGGACAGAGGGGTTGGTCCTCATACTATATTCTGTTTACTTTTAACTTCTCTAGTTCTTAGACATGTGTTTCGTAGAAACACAGGGTCTAAATTTTTGAGGAGTTATAGGTATTTGAATAGAGTAGAGAACCAAGTATTGCAAGTATCGGGATTCTTCAAAGTGATCGAAGATGTAGATACTTGTGTATGGTATTCAGTTGATAGTAATGATAAAGAGAAATTGCTTCTCTTTCAGGTTACTCAGAATTGGAAGTACTCCTAAGTTGAGTAACGCTGATCGGCCTCCTTCCATTTAGTTGACATGCACTGCAGATAGTTGCATGATTTGAATCTGGTTCAATTAAATCAGTGCCTCTGGTTCTATATTGGATATAGAACAGTTCATATCTTAACGTTGTTAAGGTACGGGGAGTTGTCCGGCTTATGCATAAAACCAGACACTGGACAACTCAAGGCACGTTTCTGTAATGGCTGTTTGTGGGTTGACCCAGGCTATGACGAGGGTTGATTTTCTATCATCTGGCAGATCAATAGAAATATTGTTCTAGACTCGCCACAGTTTTATTAAAAAATGGATTTTTTCAAAAACAGTAGTGGGAGTATGGTAGAACTGGAAGTGATTCCAGAACCGCAGATGATTAATGAAGATTTGATAAGGAACCTAAAGATTCAATCTGATTTGACATTCCATTGGCCACTCCGCAGATACGGTGGGTAACTTCAGGCACCCGAGAGGTACTCCGGTAGCTTCAAGGACGGTGACAGGGAAGTTCTTGTTTACCCACACTTGCCAATGCTGTTGTTCCAGGCCGCGAGACCCGGCAGGAGGATGAGTATACCGTCGTTCTGAACTAGCTTCAGAAGTGTACGTGTATATGACTCTGCCAGAGGGTTGTCGTACTCAGTGGGAGCAGCGGAAGCATTGGTGAACAGGTGGCTTATGTCTATTTATAGACTAAAGCAGATATAGCGGAGATAGATCATCTATTTCTGAGATGACAGTCATAGGTTTGACGTCATCAGAATAGGGGATGGATCTGTTGAGAAGGTAGTAGGGTGTGATGTCCTGGTTTTGCATGACATACACAGAGTAGGAAGTGACATTCCTATGCTACGATCGGTTATACTTTGGTCGTCACACAGTGGTTTCTCCACATGGGACTTGGATATTATATCTGACATACTGGTTACTAGACCTATGGTTTTAGATCTAGATTTGGGTGGTTTCCCAATCAGGGTATTTTGACAGCATTCTATGAGTATTTAGAATGGACGACTCCTGGCATGGTAGTGTACCTGCAGGTAATGGAGTCACCCTCTCTAAAGGTGTCTTATAGACTAAAGTAGAGTGGGATGTGCATGATTGGCAGATCACTTGCTTAGGCAATTGAGTCAATCATGAGATGTCAAGTACCACACCAGATGTTGTTCTTGCACTAGATGCAATAAGTTGATATTGATCCAATCCTGGAGGAACAGTCGGAAGCAGTTTTAGAACATAAGTGAATGTTCTAGGGATATGATAACGGCTGCCTCCTTTAGGAGACGGTTATCACTCCAGGCTTCCAAGGTGACATGGACGACAAGGAGGTTGTCAGAGTTATAGTTCTCCCTCTGATGAGGGACTGTATTTTGGACAGGTGGTCCAAGGAAAAACTGAGGGAGGCATGGCGCAGGATACTGATTAAGTTCAGTTGATGATACAGTCTAAGAAGTTTGGATTTGGAGTTCATTTATGAGCTAGGTCCCATCAGACATCCAGACATTCTAAGACAGGTATTGCTCATTTCGGGAGATGGCTTTCTCCGCGAACTTGAGATATAGAGAGATATAGAAAGAAACATCACAGCGGATCCACTCACTGAGGCTATTCCTCGAACGCAATAGTTTCACAAACAAGCTTTGCGAGACTGACTAGTAGAGGAGTTGGGTGTTCGGTATCACACGGGCTGTGAGTATGCAACATCGCAATAATTAGCCTTGAGTGCAAGTGGGAGATTGTTGGAGATAGTGCCCTCAGAGTCAATTATTGGATCACAGGCACGTGATTGCAATGATTGAGGGAGGACCTATCCCGGTGGGACAATCTTACTCGAGATGATAGTATGCTATCTGGTTTATCTTTATCATCGTGTACTGCTTTAGGTGACCTGACATGTCGCTATTGCACGTTGATAGAGCCCCTAGGATTCTTGCTTGACGATCAGCAGTATGATGGCGATCATATACGTGGGAGCTAGGGTCCATAAGCACATCCTTAAAATGTCCCTAGTCGTGGGAGTTTCGAGACTGGGCATCGATACTCCAATAGTAGACTAGTGTATACAGTCGAGACCCCGACGAGAGGCGGTGGCCGGTCTCACAAGCCACTGGTGTCAGTTGGTTCACCTAAGATGTATACAGGTGCTCATTGGGTTATGAGTACACCGGACATGACTCGCCGGGAACCTGCTAGTTGGTCTTATACCAGATGTCAGATAGCAGTTCCCTGGTGACATGTGTACAGGTTAGTTCATCGACCTGAGATCGTCATTTGTCTCGTGTGAGTTCCCACTGTGCTTTGATTACTACCCTACCACGACTCAAAGGAGTCATGCAAACAGGTTTTAGTTGGGTACAGTCCAAGCCACATGGAGGCAGTGAGCGGATCTGCAGGGGTTCGTCTCTCCCGGTATTGGGGGTGAGGTCGCGCTGTGTCTAGGAGAGCCATTACGCAAAGCCCTCGGCCGAGGCAGGAGATTTACTGGTAGGTATTCCAGTAGTATCTCAGGGCGTTCTGGGCTACGCTCCGACACGACTTGTACTGCTTTTGGGGGTCTGACTTTTACCAACCCTCTAGGCCCGCCATGCGATGCTCATAGACGAATTGACCGGACTGTACGGATATTGTCACTGATAGGCTCAGTAGGGTGTCAGGATGAGTTCGCTCATCGACGTCCCTTTTGGTCAATAGCTGGTGGCCCGTCACGTATTGGATAATACCTCTGACGTGCTAGTGGTTAAATCCACAGCCGTAGTATTGACGAGTCTTTAGAGTCGACCACACTTACAGTTACTCAAGCTTTCGGGCGAAACGCTGTAGAGGCCGTATGGAGATATGGCAGGGTCCGATCAGATACGTGCAGTATTGCACGGATCAGGATCGGACAGTTTTGTACTAGTGGCCGTATAGTTATATGGCAGGGTTTGATCTGATACGTGCGGTATTGCACGGATCAGGATCGAACGGATTTTACTAGCCGGCTTTGGCTTAAGCCGGTCCTAGTTTAGTACAGTGTAGATTTTGTCTCATTGCATTTGTATCCAGTCAGAATACAGATGCGGGTGTGTATGCACAGTATTGGGGTTTTCCTGTGATTAATTACGGGACCAGTTTTCTGGAGTTGCCAGTTTGCATTCCGTTCCGGCCGGTTTTCCTTTGTTCTTTCCCGGCCGGACTTTTCCGATGGAGGGGGTAATTTGCAGTTTTGCAAATTACTTTTAGGGAGGGGGTTTCTTGCATATGTGGGATTATGTTTGACCATCATCATTTTTATTCTCTTTACATCACTTGCTTTATTCATGATGAGAAAGGATTTGATTTGTGATTGGAATTGATAAGAAAGTTTGTAATGATAATGTTTGGATATGGTCACCCTTCATGCTCCCCTAAACTCACCTCCCTCTTGTTGGATATATTCTTTTCTCCACCATTCTCATTCTTGAGGAGATGGTTGAAAAACATTTGAGAGAGAAAGAAAAGAATGAGAGAGTTCATCTTGGTTATGTGAGGAATTCTTCATCTTCTTCTTCTTCTTGTTTTGGAAAAATGAAAGCACCATTTTTCCTAACCCCATTCCTCCATCAAGGCAACAACAAACCCTAAATGAGACTAGCATGATCTACTACACATTCTACAGCATGTCTTGAGCATGTCGAGTTGCCGGCTTCATGCCTGAGTTGCCTCGGTATTGAGGCGGGAGCCCGTAAAAGACGCAGGCGATGTGGTGCCCTTCCGGCGAGGAGGCGACGATGTGGAGCCAAGACTTTCCGCAGGAGATCGGGATGATAAAGAGAAGACCGGAGGACTCGGATCACTTGGTATATTTTTCTTCCCTTCTCTTGATTGCTAGCATTAGGTTAATGGTAAACGATTCGGGTTTTCATTGTCCACGGTAGCGCCGGTTTCCGAGTAAGGAAAATTTTTGATTCCGCATTTTGGCCTCGAGTACGAGGCCGGGGCGCTGCCGTGGCGCAACAACCTGTACACATGTCATCATGGAATTGCTATCTGACGATATGTATAATACCAACTAGCAGATTCCCGGCGAGTCCTGTCCGGTGTACTCATAACCTAATAAGCACCTGTATACATCTTAGGTGAACCAACTAACACCAATGGCTTGTGAGACCGGCCATCGCCCCTCATCGGGGTCTCAACTGTATACACTAGTGTACTCCGGAGTATCGATGCCCTGTCTCGAAACTCCCAGACTAGGGACACTTTAAGGATGCGCTTACAGACCCCAACTCCCACGTATATGATCGCCATCATACTGCTGGTAGTCAAGCAAGAATCCTATGGGCTCTATCATCATGCAATAGTGAACTAAAGCATGTATACGATGATAAAGACAAACCAGATAGCATACTATCATCTTGAGCAAGACTGTCATATCGGTATAGGTCCTGCCTCAATCATTGCAATCACCTACCTGCGATCCAATAATTGATTTTGAGGGCACTATCTCCAACACCAATAAAAGAATATTACATACAAATGAATTTTACATGAATGAAAAAAGAAAAATTCTCATCTCACATAAAACCCCCGGCTATTCAAAACGCGACGATCCAATATAATATATCACAGCAACACATAATATCTCATATCATCAACGTAAGCAAGTATGCGTATCCCGATTGTCGTTGATGTATAGCAACGAAGCCGGCGATGCACCACATACTATACTTACGGTCATAGAAAAGAAAGTGTAAAACTACAACAGTTGGAATCCGCAATCTCCTTAGACATCGCATGCCTAACCAAATGAATTTCTTAGATATCGCATGCCTAATAATTATAAACCGCGCATTTTAGTCTCATTATCGAAAACTCTTTTCAATATCAAGTCGGGCAATTCAACAAGATTCCTAACATCCTGATCGAATACTCGTCGCAAACTTTAGTAGATGGCCGCACCCCCGGATGCCATCGACGAAGTGCACTAAGGCTGAACACCACTGCCGCGAGCACGCGAACGGATGCTGTTGGCAAAGGGGTTCTCCTACAGTCACTTGGTCGGGGTTATGGGGCGTGGCTGTCTATTAAGTTTACCCGGCGAGTATCCGCGTACGCTACGTGATTGCGACGGACTTTTGATCACATCAAAATCCCGTGGCAACCGATCAATTGAGACTAAACTGTTAGATTTATAACATTCAAATTTAGTTATCTCATAACTACCTGTGGATTCCAAATATTGTATCACATTCGAGATAAATAGACAATGTTAAATTTCCGATCGAATAATCAAACACCCAAGATTTCCCCAATATATCTCAACACTTGAAATCAGTTTAAAAACATCCATCACATGCCACAGTACCAATGGTCCAGCCGTAGAAGGGTCAAGCCAACGCTTCGCATGTGGCACGCCGTACTGCCCCAAACCCTAAGGTTCAGAGGCAGTTCAAGACGGTCACGTAATTGAGTTAATGTTTGTTGTCTTCTAGAAGGTCCAAGGAATTACTTGCACGACTTAGAACGTTCTTAAACTCGAGAAAAAATCCAACTTTTGAAAAATTTTCCGACAGGGGAAAAAGTGAGTTATTGATATCCGGTCGAACTTTTTAACAGTTTCTAAAAATTATCCGAACAAACTAAACGAAGTTAAATTATCCGATCGAATCAACGAGTCCCTAATACAACCCAAGAAAACTCAACACTTGAGTGGAATTAAAAACTTCCCAGAAAAAAAATGACAAGAAAGGACCTAAGAATAAATATATGAAGTTCCACGGACAAATTCATAATTTTGGCCGCGGAACCGCCGCCAAACCCTTGGTTTGGCCGCGGTTCCGCGGTCATATAAAAGCATTAGTGGTCCGTACTTCACAGTAATTCTTAGTTTTTCCTGCTCTATTTTCTGAGCATTTTTAATTCACAAAAAATCACAGTTTTGAAAAATTTCCAGAGAGGGGTAAATATCGGGGTTTCCGGGTTCGATCGAACTTTAAATTTCGCCTAGACTTCGCCTAAAGCTCTAGCTTGGCTCTGATACCACTATAGGGTTGCTAGGCACGCTCACAAGGTTCTACAAGGCATCAGCCATGCCCGATTAAAATTTTAGCCGTGCCGAACAACCCGAATCCGGATCTTTAAACTAGGGTTTAGGCGAAAACAAGCATGTTAAACTCTTTAACACTAAGTGAGAGGGATTACAACCTTTATAGATCCGGTTCTTCACTTCTTAAGCTCCGTGTTGAAGTCCCTTCGCTGCGATCATCGTGTTCCGGACTCTCGAGAGGCTCCACGAAAAGAAAGATGCAAACTTGCTTTCGATCTTCGATAACAAAAAAGATCTACCTTGAAGTTACACTAACACAAGCTAACACTCATAAAATGATATGAACACCCTCATCTAAATGGCAAGGGTAGATGAGGATGATGAAATAGGATTTTTGCTCTCTTTTATTTTATTTACTCACTCATTTTTCATCACCTTGAAAAAGCTAGAAAGCTTTTTCTATGAAATAAAGAAGGAAGGCGATGAACAATCAATATGAAACCTTTTGTGATGAATAATGAAAGGATAAATATGATGATTAATGCAACCATGGTCAACTAAACCCATGTAGAGAATTAACTACGGTTAGGGTTTGGGTTAGGTCAAGGAATGAGTCACTTGAAAATATCTTTGCAAAAACAAAAACAAAACCTTCTAAAAACTTGCAGAAAGCTTTAACCCAAAACAAACCCTAATTTTGTTTAATCTCTAAAAAACATGTTGCATTAGTTATCATCTCATGTTACAATATTATATATCACATATATAATATTTATCGTAACAATATAAAATAATACAATTAACATATATCGCATATATATCAATGTATTACCCGAGTGAGAAAAAAAACTTTTAGTGAGCTAATATTAGTTAATGTAATTTAATATATCATATATATTATTATACATTAAATTATCGAATCAGTACTTGACCCGACAATCCGGCTATATCGCATATAACCGACCAATACGATGACCCGGCTATATCACATATACCCGGCCGATATCTCATATCGCGAGAATCCAATACGGTATTACATACCACATTATCCTCGGTCCCGCACATATCTCATATGTGCTCCTACTCCGTTTTGCCTTAGTCAAGAAACCTCTTTGTAGGACTCTAAAGAATCATCAATACGCTGGCAGTAGGTGATGATCATATCAAACACCCACAAGCTGCAAGCGGTCAGCTAAACGTAACAGCCACCCAGGTATTGAGTGCTCAGAAGATCAACAAGCAAGCCTGTACATTCTCCTGTGAATCTAATTAGTAACACTCCCGTACAGCCCGGTCTCGTCGTCTGATATGTCGCATATCTCGCCTAGGGATGGTAAACGTCAGACCCCAGTAGCTCGATAAGTCATGTTGATTTGAGGTCTATAACAGTTCGAGAAACTACAGATAACACTTACAAGTAAATCTCAGCAACCCTGGCCAGGGATTTCCGGTTATAGCCAATCGAACACAGCACAACATCAACTCCCTATACCGGGAGAGACGAATCCCCTCCTATCGCTCATTGCCTCCATGTGATTCGGGACTGTACCCAAAAGCCACCTTTTTGCACGCCCTCTTGGACGTGGAATGATGGAAATCAAAGCACAGTGGGAATCATACAAGTCTCTATGACGATCTCTGGTCAACGGACTACTCTGTACCAGTGTCACTGGAGAACTGCCATCTGACGTGAGGTATAATACCATCTGGGAGTTCTCGGCGAGTCCGTCCAGTGTACCCAGTCTCCACTGAGCACCCGTACACCATCCTTGATGTCAAACACCAATGGATGTGGGATCATCTATCACCCATCATATGGGTCAAGATGCGCATACACTAGTCTACTCCGGTGCATCGATGCCCTGTCTCGATAGACCCTCGACTCAGAACAGTTATAGGATGCACCCGTCGACTAACGTGGCCCCACTAGTATGATCTCATCATAGTCCCAGTAGTCGAGTACATATCCTAAGGGCTTTATCAACCTGTTACATATAGACAATCAGAGTACATGTTAAGATAAAGTACAACCAGATAGCATACTATCATGTCGAGCAAGAATGTCCTCCCTATATATGTCCAAGCATCCATTACAATATACATCATATGTACAGTAATGGCATCTAGGGCATACATATAACTAATAAGGATCCAGCTTAAACCAAAGCCCACTAGTATTGTCTGCTCGAACAGCATACGCACACAAGTGCACGTAAGTGATTGTAGCCCTGCCGTAAAACCATATGGGCACTACACCTTTCGCTCAGTGAAGGGAAACTCTCTGTGTGGGACTCTAAAGACTCGACACTACGCTGACAGTGGGATTAACCACAGACCGCAAGCGGCACTAGCAGTACGTAACGGTCCCCATGTAGATGTCGATAAGAAGGCCGATGAGGTAAACCCACCCGAACTCCTACTGAGCCTTAATGTGACAATCTCCGTACAGTCCGGTCCGTTCGTCTGAGAACATCGCATGGCGGGCCTAGGGAGGTGGTAAACGTCAGTCCCCAAATAGTGGTACAAGTAGTGTCGGAGTGTAGCCCAGAACATCCTGAGATAACACTGGAAACCTACCAGTATATCTCGCTTGCCCTGGGCAGGGACTACTATGTGTAATGGCTCTCCTAGACACAGCGCGATATTAGCCCCCAATACCGGGAGAGACGAATCCTGTCTAACCGTCACAGCCTCCAAGTGCTTCGGAACTGCACCCAACTACTACCTGTTTGCACGACTCCTTTGAGCCGTGGTAGGGTAGTAATCAAAGTACAGTGGAAACACACTCGAGGCAAAGTGACAATGTGAAGTCAGCGGACTAAGCAGTACTCATGTCACCTGGGAACTGATAACTGACGATAGGTATAATACCAACCAACAGTTCTTGACGAGTCCGGTCCACTATACTCATAACCTAACGAGCACCCGCATACTATCTCAAGTACGACGTACTGATGGCTGTGGGACAAACCATCTCCCCTGCTGGGATGAGAAGCGCATACACTAGTCTACTCCGGAGTATCGATGCCCTGTCTCGATAGTCCTACGACTAGGGACCTGTATAAGGATGTGCTTATAGATTACCCAGCCCCACAAGTGTGACTGCCATAACAACGCTGGTAATCAAGCAAAGATCCTAAGGGATCTACTAATATGTATAAGCAATATGCTAAGAGAAACACATGCACATATTAAAGTAGAAACAAACCAAGTAGCATACTACCATTTTGAGCAAGATTATCTATACAACTATGAATATCCCAATCTTCTATCAAGTAATATACAAGCTAGTATGATACAGTAATGGCCTCTAGGGCATATATTCTAACAATCTCCCACTTGCACTAAGGCCATGTACTGGCGTATCAAAGACCTATCATCTCGATCAGCCGCTAGAACTAAGTTTGGGGTAAGGCCTTCGTGAGTGGATCTACAGTGTTAGTCTCCGAATTTACTCTCTTCACCTCGATCTCCCGGCGATCTACGATCTCCCTGATCAGGTGGTACAGCCTCAAAATGTGCCTGGACTTCTGATGGGACCTGGGTTCCTTCGCTAAAGCTATAGCGCCGTTGTTGTCATAATGCAGCGGTATTGGTTCAACAATGGTAGGAACCACCTGAAGCTCCGTGAGGAACTTCTTCATCTAGACAGCTTCTTTTGCGGCATCGCAAGCAGTTATGTACTCCGCTTCCATAGTTGAGTCAGCAACGGTTTCCTGCTTGGAACTCTTCCAGCAACCACCATTCCAGATCACAGATGAACACTTTGGATATACTAGGAATCCGCGTTTCGTTCGAGCCTGCAACGAAAGACGGATTACACGGTCGCTATGAATAGCCAAACCCCACCCTAGACCACTACGGGTGCGGCAAACTACCCGCCAAGTACCCGTAGCGAACCAACCTCCCTCAACAACGTGAGTAGGCCACTCGGCACTTCGAGATACCCGGTAGTTTATTCACCCCATCTTGGGTCTATCTTAGGAGCAAAACCAGTAAAAGAAAATATACAATGGCGGTTACAACCTCATCCTGGATGTGCGGCCATAAAATATTATTACATCAATTACAAATTTTACATTGAATGAAAGAAAAAGAATACTCTCATTTCACATCCCCGGGCTATTCATCCGCGATAATTCGACGAGTTCATATACACAAACCATCAACATTACAGATCACAGATATGTATAACCCCCACTAATCGACGTATAGCGATTAGCAGACGTTCAATACATATATCACATCGCAGATAAAATCCATTAGCCAAAGTCTACGGAATTTCGATCAAAATACGGATTTGTAAACACCCAAAAAATCAATTTATTCTCTGGAAATTCTTGGCAGAAACAAATTATACCAAAAATCCTAAAACAAAATAGTAAGAACATTGCACCAAAAACGGTCCACGGCCGAGTCAACTCGGCTGTGGATCCGCGGCAAGAAGCATGTTCTTGATGCGGTTCCGCGGCGTTTTGACTAAGTCACTGGATTGTTTTTTGTGGGTGTTTTTAAAAAACCCTGAGCCAATTTTTCATATATGTCAAATAATTTTTAGAAGAGTTTAAAAAATCGGCAGAAAGTGGGTTTTTCCGGACGTGTTTTGCGATTTTTTTCCGATCGAAATTCTAAATACTTTGCTAATATGCTCGTTTCTGTTTAGCTAGGCTCTGATGCCACTGTAAGTCCACGTTGCTCACGCCGGTTATTACGGGGAGGCGGAAATGGTAAAAAACGATTTTTTAACACATAGCAACACGGACTAAAAGAAGGATCTTTGCTAAACAAAACCTAGCAAACTATATGAGGTTCTATCTACTGTGTCATAGAGATTATACCTCACGATACCGGTCCTTCGGATCTTCTCTCCGCTGTCCTGCTCGTCCATCTAAGCTCCGAGGATCGATCCCGATCTTGATCACCTCCGCGGCCTCCTTGAGTCGAAGACGATCCACCCGAGAGTTATGTTCCAAGCTCCACCTCGAGCCGAGGTAACTAAGGCAACAAGGTTGCTAGGCTTAATGTCCTAGGTTGTGTAGAAGATGTAGATGGATGTGTTTGTCTATTTGGATCCTTTTTCTCTCAACACATGAGATCAAAGGAAATATCAAGAGGAGGAAGAAGAAGGAGCACCATGGAGCATTCTCATTTCAAGTGAGAGAATGAGAAAAGAATAATGAATTTAGGAAATGAACCATTGTTGCAATAATACATAAACATCATCATTACTAATCCTTTCATGATAAAGTTGATGGCTACATTTGAATTGATCATTTTCATATCAAAAATAAAATGAAAACCAAAGAATACTCTAGACTTCTCATGAAGGTCCAAGTCAACTTTGGTCAAACGGTCAACAAAGTCAAGTATGGTCAAATGGTCAAACCAATTAACCATTACATAATTATCACTAAAAAGATTAGTAAATAATGTCCCCGGCTCATAATGGTTTTAACCGAACCAACTGCCAAAACCCTAATGAGTCCGCCTCATAATGGTTTTGACCGAATCAACTGTCAAAACCATAATGAGCCTGCCACAAAATGGTTTTGGCCGAATCAACTGTCAAAACCCTAATGAGGCACCTCCTCCTTTATCGCTCCTCAAAACTGTGCATACATACCCGCATCCGCATTCCGTAGAAAGCGATTGCACCGATGACAAAACAAATCCATCGATACAATACTAGGATCCGGCTTAAACCAAAGCCCACTAGTATTGTCTGCCCGAACAGCATACGCACACAAGTGCACGTAAGTGATCGTAGGCCTGCCGTAAAACCATACGGCCTCTACACCTTTCGCTCAGTGCAGGGAAACTCTCTATGTGGTACACTAAAGAATCGACACTAGCTGGCAGTAGGTTTAACCACAGACCGCAAGCGGCACTAGCTGTACGTAACGGTCCCCAGGTAGATGTCGATAAGAAGGCCGATGAGGTAAACCCATCCGAACTCTTACTGAGCCTGAATGTGACAATCTCCGTACAGTCCGGTCCGTTCGTCTGTGAACATCGCATGGCGGGCCTAGAGGGGTGGTAAACATCAGTCCCTTAATAGCGGTACAAGTCATGTCGGAGTGTAGCCCAGAACACCCTGAGATAACACTGGAAACCTACCAGTATATCTCGCTTGCCCCGGCCAGGGACGACTATGTGTAATGGCTCTCCTAGACACGGCGCGATATCAGCCCCCAATACCAGGAGAGACGAATCCTGTCTAACCGTCACTGCCTCCAAGTTCTTTAGGACTGCACCCAACTACTACCTGTTTGCACAACTCCTTTGAGCCGTGGTAGGGTAGTAATCAAACTACAGTGGGAACACATTCGAGGCGAAGTGACAGTGTCAAGTCAGCGGACAAAGCTATACTCATGTCACCTGGGAACTGATAACTGACGATAGGTATAATACCGACGAACAGTTCCCGACGAGTCCTGTCCAGTGTACTCGTAACCTAACGAGCACCCGCATACTATCTCAAGTACGACGTACTGATGGCTGTGGGACAGACCATCTCCCCTACTGGGATGAGAAGCGCATGCTCTAGTCTACTCCAGAGTATCGATACCCTGTCTCGATTGTCCTACGATTAGGGACCTGTATAAGGATGTGCTTATAGATTACCCACCCCCTACAAGTGTGACTGCCATCACAACGCTGGTAATCAAGCAAAGATCCTAAGGGCTCTACTAATATGTATAAGCAATATGCTAAGAGAAACATATGCACATATTAAAGTAGAAACAAACCAAGTAGCATACTACCATTTTGAGCAAGATTGTCTATACAACTGTGAATATACCAAGCTTCCATCAAGTAATATACAAGCTAGTATGATACTGTAATGGCCTCTAGGGCATATACACTAACTGGGTCATCGTATTGATACGGAGTGTCCTGGAGAAATACATAGGTGAAGTACGAGTTGCATTGAAATACTTGGTTTGGTCGTGAATTGCAGTCACAATATACTTTGCCCTCTTACTAATCCCTTTATTTGTCTTTACTTAATACCTACTGTACACCTTCTAGGCTAAGTGGTTTTCTTCATTCCCTACCGTTCGGCACCAGCCTATGGTTTGGAAGAAGACTATCTAATTAGCGTAATAGGTGTACCGTCCTAATCCAAGGAGCACTCGCATCCTCAGAGAAGGTAAAAGGAAAAGACAACTGAATAGTCTTATTCGTTTTCTCCAGGACCAGAAACCAACATCGAATCTGAAACAAGTTCCTTCGAGTTCGTATATAACCATATGATCAGTCGAAAATAATGTATTTTTAACACGTCAATTTCCCTATCTTTTGCATTCATCTAGAGGTGTTCGGTTTGCATATTACACATATTAGCAAAACAATAATAAAATACCAAATTACCTGTGTTGTACTCTAAAACCGGCATTTTTAGGGAAATTGACTCTTTATCATGGCATCGCATCATTCTTCTGTAGCGCAACACTTATTTCGAAGTCTGCGCAGGAAATTCCAGAAACCGAGCCAAAATTGTGAAACAGTGCTGATAAAATACGCCAACTTAAAGGGTAGAGATCTGGCAGCAATCAGGGACTCATTTGGAAAATCAACATATTAGAAAATATACATAAAGTCAGCATCTGAAAAGCCCAGAAGTTCCAAGCCCCAACGCCAGCATTGAGCCGCGGATCCGCGGCCGGAGCCGGCTTGCGCCGCAGATCCGCGGCGGCTCCATGGCTTCAAATGCTCAATTTCCAGCACGTGCCTAAGTGTAACGGTCCAAGCTTCCAGAATACTCCAGACTTGCCAGGTGGCTTCATCTAGAAGGCTCGGCCTAACAAACTATTTCTAGAAGGCTTTCTTTAACAAACTTTTGGAGGGAAATTCAAATTTTGAATTCTAGATATAGGGTTTTGAAAGTCTATAAAAAGGAGTCTAGATCTAGGGTTCATGGTTGTTCATTAGTTCATAAATCATTAATTAGTGGTTAAGGGTCTTGTTCATTTAAATCTCTCTCACCCCCATTTTCTAAAACAAGTTGAGTGACACAACTTGTGCCTCAAACCCTAATCCTAAATCCAAAGCCAAATTCAAGATCCCGAGTACCATTCAGCAAGAAGCCTTCAACCTTTTAGGAGCGGAGCCGATCTTCAATCGAGCAAGTGATCCAAGCCGATCCGCGACTCAAGGAGATGAGCGAAGCCAAATCGACGATCGAGTTCTTTCCTCTTGTAGTTCTTGAGTGAATTGTAACGGAATTGTTGATAAATAAAAGGTGAAATTCTTTAATCTTGCTTTCTTTAAATTCTTGCATCATGATTCGATCTCAATTTGTGATTGTGGTTCTTGTTGTGATATTTGAGTAAAACTTCGTTCGTAAAGGAGTCGAGACGATCAATAGAATGATGATGTAACAAATGTTAAAACGATTCTTAAGTCCTACGAGTTTTGTAAACCCTAGCAAATTGAAGAATCGACGATCTAGTTTCGTTGCGATACTTTCTTGATTGTGATCGCTCGAAATTAGGGATCCACGATCGATTCTTGAATTTACTAGAGGTTAGAATGTGAATGATATCGACGAAGGAACAAGGGATAGATGTTGAAACCCTAGTTTCACTAGAAATCCCCAATTCTCGTCGATCATCATCGATCTAGTATTAATTCATCGAAGGATAAGAATACGTAATCGCTAGATTTCATCACATCTATAGATCCGATCGATTCCTACGAGCCTCACTTCGATTCTTGATATTTGATTTAGAAATCATCACAAATTCTCAATTCTTGATTTTTAATGTTTCTTGATTTAGACTAGATTTTTCTAATTCTTGAACGTCAATTTACAAATCATTAATTGTTTATTTTCTTTTCTTTAAAGTTTCAACTCAACTAATTCGAAATACGAACGATTACACTTTCCCTTTGGACAATCCGCACTTACTAACGTGCTACATTCGACACCGTTATTGATTGCGGTCAAATAATTTTTGGTTGTGATTTCTATTCATTTTTCTCAAACGACACAATCCGAAATCGTATCAATCAAATGGCGCCGTTGCCGGAGATAGTGCGCTAATTGTTCGTATTTTAAAATTTGAGTTGAAATGTTTATTCCATCTATATTTTTAGATCTAAATTCACACAAACCCTAAACGTGTTGTTGTGATTTATTGCGAGGAAATCTGGGATCATTGGAGCTTGAGAATAATTTTTCAGAGCATTCCAGAGAGCTGTGTATGTGAACAGAAGCATCTGTAGAAAAATTTATACAGTGATCCCTTGAAAGCACCGTGGATCAACGGTTTAAGCCAACTCCCGCGGCGGAATCGCGGCAGTTCTGGAGCCTCTTTGTACAAAATTTCTCATGTGAATTTCATACTTTCTTATCTCCTCCCACATCTACTCCAATTAACAAATTTCTGCAGGTTTCTTTGCAAATAAATCGCAGCGCCGCAAAGAGCAAAATAAATTGTGCGTGTTTTTGATCTTGGTTGTTTACATATTAATACGGAAATTAAGGGGCAAAGACCAAATCCAGATTAGGTAGGGAGTTCATTACCAATCCTAAGCCCCAAAAATCATAAACTTGCATCCGCATTACCCTTATTAACTAAAAAATATCTAGAGATGACTCTAAGGACTGTCGTGCTCACTTAGGACAAGAGAAGGCCGTGGGTAATTCATTGCTTATCCGTGTTTCTTTTGTGGTGTCTAAGACAAGTGTGTCGAAGGCTAGTGGTTACTTAATTAGGCCCACTACATACGTAGTGGAGAACCTCCCACTTACCTGGCACTTACCTGGCCACAAGGGAGACAAAGAGGCAGTGGAGGATTGTGTAGGTTTCCTAGGCACTCTAGTGAGGTTTCACAAGTGATCAAACACGCTAATTTCTAAAAATTACGGTGCCGAGAAAACCTAGAACGGATCGTTAACTAGATATTTAGGCAAAGCAAGCATGTAAACGGAAATATAGAAATAGGGAAGGGGCTACAACCTTTGTAGATCCGGTCCACCACTTCGTAAGCTCCGCGATGATCTCCCTCCGCTGTCCAAATCGAACCCATGACTCTAGCTTCGTCATCATCGAACAATGGGCGGGCTTGATCGTCGGTTCGATGCCGAAGATGATCTACGTCGAGGCATCGCAAGAACAAGCTCCAACTTCACCAAGTCGGGAAAACTTGTGAAGGAAACACCCTATACTACTTGGCAAGAGGTAGAGGATGAAGAAATAGGAGTTGGGTTGACTTTAGATTTGGATTTCACACACTTTTTCATCAATCACCATTGATGTAGCAAGCTTTTTTTCATGGAGGAAGAAGATGAAGAAGAAAAAGATGATATGATAACCTTATTAAAAAGAAAAGAAAATATAATACTTATCATATCATTAACCTTAGTTAGGTGTAGAGAATTGACCATGGTTAATTTGAAGAGTTAGGGTTAAGAAAGAAGACAAAATGGTTACTTAGTCAAAGTTTCAAGAAACTTCAACTACAAACAAAATAAGCCACCATTTCATTTTCTTTATCATTTTCTTTTTCCAAAATAAATAAATAAATAAATAAGAAAAAGAAAACCCTAATCATAATCTTAACCATGGTCAAATTCTTTACACTAACCCTAGCTTGCATGTATCATCAAACATGATACAATCATGTGCACAAAATATATCACATATGCAATGTGCACAAACTAAGTGAGTGAATCCATTTAAAGTGAACCAATACTAGTTAATGCAAAGCAATATATCAAATATATAATTGTACATTAAATCATTAAATCAACACTTGATTCAACGATCCGGTCATGTCGCATATAACCGGCTAGTATCCAATGTATCGGCTTATCGAATCAATCCTTGATTCGATAACTAGGTTATATCGCATACAACCATCCGACACATTCATCGCGAGAATGAAATACGGTATCACATACATGAATTATTCTTGGTCCCGCACATATCTCATATGCACTCCTATTTCGTTTCGCTTGAGCTAGGAAACCTCTGTGTAGGACTCTAAAGACTCGTCAATACGCCGGCAGTAGATGATGATCATATCAAACACCCACAAGCCGCAAGCGGTCTGCTAAACGTAACGCCACTCGGGTATTGAGCGATCAGAAGATCGACGAGCAAGCCCGCTCACACTCCTGCGAATCCAACCAGTAACACTTACCGTACGGTCCGGTCTGTTCGTCTGATATGTCGCATATCTCGCCTAGGGGTGGTAAACGTCAGACCCCAATAGCTTGATAAGTCATGCCGATGTAGGGTCCATAACATTCGTGAAACTACTGATAACACTTACCAGTATATCACTGCAACCCCGGCCAGGGATTTCCTGTTATGGCCAGTCGAGCATAGCACAACATCAACCCCCAATACCGGGAGAGACGAATCCCCTCCAATCGCTCATTGCCTCCATGTGAATCGGGACTGTACCCAAAAACCACCTGTTTGCACAACTCAGTAGAGCCGTGGTAGGGTGGAAATCAAAGCACAGTGGGAGACACACAAGACTCTATGACGATCTCGGGTCAACAGACTAAGCTGTACCAGTGTCACCAGAGAACTGCCATCTGACGTGAGGTATAATACCATCTGGGAGTTCTCGGCGAGTCCGTTCAGTGTACCCAGTCTCCACTGAGCACCCGCATACCATCTTCGATGTCAAACACCAATGGATATGGGATCATCCATCGCCTATCGTATGGGTCGAGAAGATATGTGCTAGTCTACTCTGGAATATCGATGCCCCGTCTCGATATTCCCTCGACTAGGAACATTTCAAGGATGTACTCATGGACTACCCAGGCCCCACTAGTATGATCTACATCATAATCCTGGAAGTCGAGTACACATCCTATGGGCTTTATCAACATGTAATCAGAGAGACAGAAAGTATACATGTTAAGATAAAGTGTAACCAGATAGCGTACTATCATGTCGAGCAAGAAAGTCCTTCCTATATATGTCCCAGCATCCACTACAATATACATCCAATGTACAGTAATGGCCTCTAGGGCATACATATAACTAACAATCTCCCACTTGCACTAGGGCCATCTGTAGCAGTGGTTGCAGTATCACATACTCAACCATCCCATAAAAGTCTCTCTCTGGGAATAGGCCTTTATGAGTGGATCCGCTGTGTTGTCCTCTGAGTCTACTCTCCTAACCTCGATCTCCCTGGAGATCAACCATCTCCATGATCAAGTGATACTGCCTTAGAATATGTCTGGATCACTGATGGGACCGGCGTTCCACGGAATGAGCCACAAGTCCATTGTCTCACAATGGTAGGAACGTAGTTCATCTCATGAACCAATTTACATCCAAACAGCCTCTTTGGTAGCATCTTAAGTAGCGATGTATCCTGCCTTTATCGTCTAGTATGCCACGGTATCTAGCTTGGAACTCTTCCAACATACCGTCCCTTTACTGAGGGTAAAGACAATGCCTGCGACTGACATTTAGTCGTCTTTATCACCCTGGAACCCTTCCAGTGATTCTCCCCAGGATCGATTGATACCATCTCACTACAACTAGTGAGAATCCTAACATCCAATTAGATCTATCTCATAGATCCAAAAACCCAGGATTTAGGAGGTATCACTTTGATCCTATATGGAGAATCATTGTGATAATAGGAGATTGATCGATCGTAGTATAGGAAACTCTTTTCCTATCAAGAGTATGTTGTCTACGTACAATACGAAGATGACCACTTTACTCTCTACTACCCTTTTGTACATACAAGGATCGTCTACCATTTTGATGAAGTCAAACACTTTGACTATCACATCAAAACAGACGTTCCAACTCCGCGATGCCTGCTTCATTATGTAAAGCAACTTGCACACGTTTCCGCTGCTCCCACTGTTTACGAAGACCTCTGGCTGTGTTCTTATAGATGTTCTCTTCTAAATCAGTATTTAGAAAAGCAGTCATGGCACCCAACCACCAGATATCGTAGTCATGGTATGTAGCCGTGGTAAGTAGGATCTGGACAGACTTAAGCATAGCTACTTGAAAAAGGCTTCATCATTATCCACGCCTGGTCGATGACGAAAAAATTTAACAAGTCTAGCTTTGAAAGTCTCAACTTTTCCATCTAAACCAAGTAATCTTCTCAAGATTTACTTGCTCCTGATAGGGATTTAACCCTTCAGATATAGCAGCTAAAGTCCATACTTTGCTGGTGTACATGGATTCCATCTCAGATCGCTAAGCATCCAGCCATTCTTACGGAGTCCCTACTCTCGATGGCCTGCTCGAAACTAGTTGGGTCATCATCTCATGATGCAATCCTTGCTCCCACTGTCATCGAGAAACCGAGGTGTCTCTCAGGCGGATGAGGAACCCTACTAGATCGGCGGAGAGGCTGAGGTTCGTCGGAAACTATTGAATTTTATGGTTCTGTCAAATCATCAACTGCAGTTTTGTATAGCTGGAACCTTTCCAGTTCTACAGAACTGATCCTGCCTCGATCTTGTCCGGATTTTGCTTTAAACATAGGCCGGACAACCCCAAATCTTAACTTACTTAAGAGATAGGATCTTCCCTCACCATATCTTATATAGAGTGGTAGGCACTGATTTGATTCGAACCTAATTCAATAGGTATGCAGCTTCTCAAGTGCATAACCCCCAAAAAGGAAATAGGTAACTCAGTAATACTCATCATAGAGCACACCTTACCATATAGGGTGTGATTGCTCCGCCCCGATACACCATCGTGCTATGGTTTATACGGAGGAGTAATGCTGAAAGAGAAACTCATTTTCTTTTAGAATAGTCCAGGAATGCTATGCACAAGTATTCTCCTCCCTGATCTCATCATAGGACATAATACTTATACCCGTATTTTGGTTCTCTACTTCCTACTTATATTCTGTGAATACCTCAAAAGGTTCGGACTTATATTTCAACAGGAATATATAACTGAATCTTGAGAGATTATCATAGAATATAATGAAGTATAAAGAACCAGTCCTGGCATGTGTAGACAGGAGACTTTACATACATCATCATGTATCAGTCCTAAGAGTTTACTAACTCTTTCTCTGTTTCTAATAAACAGAGCTATGGTCATCTAATCATTGTGACATGACTGGCAAGTTTCACAAGATGTAAATTCAAACTGATTTAAATATGCATCTAAAATGTAACTTCAGCCAGTCGGGTCGCATTGATGTGACCTAGTCTACAATGCCTCAAGAAAGATTCGTTCATTTCTGAACTCTTCTTCTTGTGTGTGTTCTATATACTAGGAACTGTAGTTTGATTTAGAACTTCAATGCTTTTAGATAACGTGCCTGAACCGATCAACTTTTGATATAGGAAATGTTCAAAACATTATCCATCAATACAAAATTATATCCTTTCTTTACTAATAAAGAGACTGATATGATTTTGTATATCAGGTTCGGTATCTAATAGCATTTGTTCAGAATCAATGTATTTGTAATACAGGGTGACAGTGACCGACAGACTTGGCTGCAACACTTGCCCCGTTTTCTGTCTCATGAAACTTATCACCCGTTCTCAGTTTTTCTACCTTTTTGTAGCCCTATGTAACAGATTACATATCTGGGATCCTGATCCGGTATCATATACCCAGGATGCAGAGGATACTGAGAAACAGTTCTTTGTAATGAACACACCCGAAGGAGATGCATCATATGCACTTTCTTCGTTTGGGCGGCATAGGAATTCTGGTATTCCCCTATTTCCTGCTCTGTCTTATGACAATTATAAGTTGGAGCGGGACCAACGTTCCCCATCACAGTATAACAAGCGGGTTCGGTCAATACATCCATATTATTATCTTGATTAAGACGTGATATGGTCGCTACCTGGAGAGAGAGAGAAGAAAACACTCTGCGTGCGCTCTTGCAAGATCAGATTGGTTATATATTTTATCTAATCAGGATGGCTCCCACTGTTTTTATCAAATCTTCCTTCAAACCCTAAAAGGAAAGACTAGCCGGGATTAATTACACACTACAAGTTCGCCAATCTTTCAGCCAGGCCAGTGTCGGTACTTTGAGGGAGGTCCCCCGTGCTTTCGCACGAACCTAATTAATATAAACCTCGTTTTCCCAGAGGCGTAACCCCGTTGACACCTTTCTAGACACCTACTTGATCGGCTAATTGTAATGTATAAAACTCTCCCAGGAGTAACAATTACTCGCAGTGGGTATCGGGATCCAACTATCACATAGAAGGTATGCAATCTCATTGCAAGTTTCAACACTTGAAACTCCCGATAAAGGTTTTTACCCCTAGCACCTATGACCTTGGCTAAGGTCAACAAATCATAGGTACTAGTCAAGTTCTACCCGTCATTTCGTGATTAATTAGACCCACCCACATGACCCTTGGCTAAGGTCAACAAAGCCACATGACTGTCTTAACTGATCGCATCATATGCGGTGTAGGAAGACATCACTTAGCTACCATACACTGTGCCTTGACTATGGTCAACAAACACAGCACGAATACTAAGTACTCTACTTCCTAAAATGACGGAGGGTTGCGGCTGGTTTTTGTGAAAACCTTTAACGCTTTGAACTTGATCTCGTTGCGGAATCAAATGGTTTTTAAATGGAATGTTTTTGAGGCTTTTCTAGTTTTGCTAAAGGGGTCACTCCCGGTGAAGGGATCGTCGGCCCTTTCCTCGTCGAATGAGGTGCGGGATATATCATATATATCACTGTGCAAAGCAGAAACTATAGAAGCGATAAAAAACAAACCGAGTGATGTACAATCTGCCAGTTATTGCTAAAGGAGTCACTCCCGGTGAAGGGATCTCGGTCCTTTCCCTATCGAATAAGGTGCAGGATGTTCTACAAGGAACACCGCGATGCAAAGCAAGAACTGTAGCTACCTGTTTTATTTTGAAATTCGATTCCACAACATCAATTAGGTTTATTTTCTTTCATTAATCTCATTAATGAATATCCCATCATTTAAATTACCTAAACATCACAGATAAATATGACGTACACTTATGCCATCCGCATTCGCCTCAATGTCCCCTCGTGCACCGTTAGGTTAGGTAACTAACGGCAGAGCGGGGGAGGGCTAGCGCGGGTGTAAAACATAAGCAACGTCTATATAATATATCATAAATACTATATATAATACCTGTCACAGAACATCGCATGATCATATCACAGATAAAGCACAGCAGTAGAATCATATGAAATATTGGATATACTAGGACGTCCGTGTTTTCAATACGAGCCAGTATAAAACACGGATTCCACGGTCGTGATGAATAGCCAATCCCACACCCCTAGACCCTTACGAGAGCGGCAAGCAACCCTACCAATTCTAGGGTTAGGAGACCCGGACTCGACTCCTCGAGTTGGTCTCCCACTGGACCCCAGAACCCGGTTACTTGTGCTCCCCTCCTTGGGTCTATCCTAATGCGGAAAAGTAAATGATATACAACGGGTGACGACTTCCGCAACCTGGAAGTGCCCCAATAAAAGAATATTACATACAAGTTTTTACATGAATGAAAATGAAAAACACTCATCTCACATAAAAACCCCCAGCTATTCAAACACGACGATCCAATATAACATATCCAGCAACACATAACATCACAAGTCATCAACGTAAGTAAATATGCGCATCCCAATTGTCGTTGACATATAGCAACGAAACCGGCGATATCATATATTACACTTACGGTCACAGAAAAGAAAGTGTAAAACTACAACAGTTGGAATCCGCAACCACCTCAGACATCGCATGCCTGATCAAATGAATTACTTAGACATCGCATGCCTAATAATTATAAACCCCGCATTTTAGTCTCATTATCGAAAACTTTTTTCAATATCAAGTAGGGCAATTCAACAGGATTCCCGACATTCTGATCGAATGCTCGTCGCAAACTTCAGTAGACGGCCGCACCCCTGACGCCGTCGACAAAGTGCACCAAGGCGGAACACCGCTACCGCGAGCACCCGAACGGATGCTTTCGGCGACGGGGTTCTCCTACAGTCACTTGGTCGGGGCTTTGGAGTGAGGCTTTCTATCAAGTTTACCCGGCGAGTATCCGCGTACACTACGTGATTGCGACGGACTTTTGATCACATCAAAATTCCGTGGCAACCGATCAAGTGAGACTAAACTGCTATGTTTATAATATTCATTCTGTTATCTCATAACTATTTGTGAATTCCAATTATTGTATCACATTCCGGATAAATAGAAAATGCTAAACTTTTCGATCGAACAATCGAACACCCAAGTTTTCCCGATACAGCTCAACACATGAAATAAGTCTAACAACATTCAGTTCGTGCCTCAGTACCAACGGTCCAGCCGTAGAAGGGTCAAGCCAACGCCTCACATGTGGCACGTCGTACTGCCCCAAACCCGAAGGTTCAAAGGGCAGTTTAAGACGGTCACATAATCGAGTTAAGGTTTGTTGTCTTCTAGAGGGTCCATCGCGTTACTTGCACTACTTAGAATGTCGTTAAACTACGGAAAAATCCAACAATTGGAAATTTCCCGGCAGGGGAAAAAGTGGGTATTTATATCCGGTCAAACTTTTTAACATATTCTAAAAATACCCGGAAAAGCACACCGACAAAATTAGACAGTCCGATCGAATATACCGAGTCCCCAATACAACTCAGAAAATTCAACTCTGGAATAAAATATTAAAAATCCCCAGAAAATCCAGCACAGAAAGCTAAGAACTACTGTGCAAAATTTGATGCACTAAGATACAAAAACGCCGCGGATGCGCCGCATCATCATACTGTAGGGCCGCGGATCCACGCTACTTTTGTGCAATCAGGACCACGAATTTTACAGTGTTTCTTAGATCTTTCTTCTGAGTTTTCTGAATATTTTTAATCTTGAAAAAACCACAATTTACAGAAATGTCCAGAGAGCAATATTCGGGGCGGGGTTTTGGGTCGATCGGACTTCTAACTCCGTCGGGACTTCGCCTAAGGCTCTAGCCTGTCTCTGATACCACTGTAGGGTTCCTAGGCACTCTAGTGAGGTCTCACAAGTGATCAAACACGCTAATTTCTAAAAATTACGGTGCCGAGAAAACCTAGAACGGATCGTTAACTAGATATTTAGGCAAAGCAAGCATGTAAACGGAAATATAGAAATAGGGAAGGGGTTACAACCTTTGTAGATCCGGTCCACCACTTCGTAAGCTCCGCGATGATCTCCCTCCGCTGTCCAAATCGAACCTATGACTCTAGCATCGTCATCATCGAAGAATGGGCGGGCTTGATCGTCGGTTCGATGCCGAAGATGATCTACGTCGAGGCATCGCAAGAACAAGCTCCAACTTCACCAAGTCGGGAAAACTTGTGAAGGAAACACCCTATACTACTTGGCAAGAGGTAGAGGATGAAGAAATAGGAGTTGGGTTGACTTTAGATTTGGATTTCACACACTTTTTCATCAATCACCATTGATGTAGCAAGCTTTTTTTCATGGAGGAAGAAGATGAAGAAGAAGAAGATGATATGATAACCATATTAAAAAGAAAAGAAAATATAATACTTATCATATCATTAACCTTAGTTAGGTGTAGAGAATTGACCAAGGTTAATTTGAAGAGTTAGGGTTAAGAAAGAAGACAAAATGGTTACTTAGTCAAAGTTTCAAGAAACTTCAACTACAAACAAAATAAGCCACCATTTCATTTTCTTTATCATTTTCTTTTTCCAAAATAAATAAATAAATAAATAAGTAAATGAAAACCCTAATCATAATCTTAACCATGGTCAAATTCTTTACACTAACCCTAGCTTGCATGTATCATCAAACATGATACAATCATGTGCATAAAATATATCACATATGCAATGTGCACAAACTAAGTGAGTGAATCCATTTAAAGTGAACCAATACGAGTTAATGCAAAGCAATATATCAAATATATAATTGTACATTAAATCATTAAATCAACACTTGATTCAATGATCCGGTCATGTCGCATATAACCGGCTAGTATCCAATTTATCGGCTTATCGAATCAATCCTTGATTCGATAACTAGGTTATATCGCATACAACCATCCGACACATTCATCGCGAGAATGAAATACGGTATCACATACACGAATTATTCTCGGTCCCGCACATATCTCATATGCGCTCCTATTTCGTTTCGCTTGAGCTAGGAAACCTCTGTGTAGGACTCGAAAGACTCGTCAATACGCCGGCAGCAGATGATGATCATATCAAACACCCACAAGCCGCAAGCGGTCTGCTAAACGTAACGGCCACCCGGGTATTGAGCGATCAGAAGATCGACGAGCAAGCCCGCTCACACTCCTGCGAATCCAACCAGTAACACTTACCGTACGGTCCGGTCTGTTCGTCTGATATGTCGCATATCTCGCCTAGGGGTGGTAAACGTCAGACCCCAATAGCTCGATAAGTCATGCCGACGTAGGGTCCATAACATTCGTGAAACTACTGATAACACTTACCAGTATATCACTGCAACCCTGGCCAGGGATTTCCTGTTATGGCCAGTCGAGCATATCACAACATCAACCCCCAATACCGGGAGAGACGAATCCCCTCCTATCGCTCATTGCCTCCATGTGAATCGGGACTGTACCCAAAAACCACCTGTTTGCACAACTCAGTAGAGCCGTGGTAGGGTGGAAATCAAAGCACAGTGGGAAACACACAAGACTCTATGACGATCTCGGATCAACAGACTAAGCTGTACCAGTGTCACCAGAGAACTGCCATCTGACGTGAGGTATAATACCATCTGGGAGTTCTCGGCGAGTCCGTTCAGTGTACCCAGTCTCCACTGAGCACCCGCATACCATCTTCGATGTCAAACACCAATGGATATGGGATTATCCATCGCCCATCGCATGGGTCGAGAAGATATGTGCTAGTCTACTCTGGAATATCGATGCCCCGTCTCGATATTCCCTCGACTAGGAACATTTCAAGGATGTAATCATGGACTACCCAGGCCCCACTAGTATGATCTATATCATAATCCTGGAAGTCGAGTACACATCCTATGTGCTTTATCAACATGTAATCAGAGAGACAGAAAGTATACATGTTAAGATAAAGTGTAACCAGATAGCGTACTATCATGTCGAGCAAGAAAGTCCTTCCTATATATGTCCCAGCATCCACTACAATATACATCCAATGTACAGTAATGGCCTCTAGGGCATACATATAACTAACAGATTGATCCTGCGACTTGTCTTTTGGCAGTTAGGAGCGGTCTAGAGCTTTGACCTAGGGGACCACTAGAATTTGGGTTTTGCTTGTTGCATTTGTTGTGATCGCATCATTTCCTTCAAAAATCCATATATTTTCAAAGCAAACACCAATCACATTCATTTTCCCTAATTATACCTACGCTGCCACTTGTACTAACCCTTTTTAGTACAAGATAGGCTGGACATGGGATTCTAGTTCCCGTTTAGTCCGCGTCCGCCCGATCGACTCCAAAAGTCGGTATATCTACATTTACCTTTTCTTTACCCACCACCACACCCACATCGATGGATCCGTCTCCATCGAATTTATTTACCACTATTCTGCCGCCGTCCGTTGGTGCGCAGAATCCACCCCGCATCTCTCTCCAAGAGAGGTGCTATCCTACACGAGGTCCTCTTTCCACCTGTCTCTCCATTCCACCAGCCAACGGGGAAAATTTTTAAATAAAACCCCAATACATCAACCTTCTACCCAAATATCACGGTCTCGAGACTGAAGACGCATATGCCTTTATCACCAAATTTGAAAATGTATGCGCAATGATGGGTACCTCACAGCTTTCTATGGATGCTATTCGTCTTCGTCTTCTCCCATTTACCTTGTGCGATATAGCCGAGAAGTAGCTGTATAACACTACCGCACATTCCATTTCAAACTGGGGAGAATTCGTCAAAGCATTCCTTAAGAAATTTGACCCACATCATAAGACAGCTCGAGTCCGTAGCGAAATAAATTAATTCACCCAGCTTCCAAATGAACCATTTTCAAAATGTCTTGAACGCTTCAAGGATCTGTTAGTCCAATGTCCACATCACGGAATCCCTGGATGGGATCTGTGCGGAATTATTTTTGAGGGCATTAATCCTAACACAAGACAGACCCTTGAATCCATGTGTCAAGGCAATTTTATGACCAAAGATGATTGGGAAGCTTGGAAATTTTTAGAAGATTTCGCTGAAAAATCTTTAAAGTGGGAGGGTGTGAATCAATCGTCTAGGGATGGCAATGATATTTCCATAGGAGTTAGAGCTGACATTTCGGTTATGCAATAGAAACTCGAGACTATGGAAAACAAATTTTTAGCCGCCCTAAACCAAATGTCACTCTCCAAAACTGTATGTGGCTGCTGTTTTGATCCTTCTCATTTGACGGAAGAATGTCCAAATCAAGGTCATGAGCATATCAATTCTGCTTACCAACAAAGACCTAGAAACTGCCCTTTCTCTTCCACATATAATCAGGGTTGGAGGAATCAACCTAACTTTGCTTGGAACCAATCACAATCTCAAATCACGGTTCCAACCCAACACAATTTCCAAAGGGTCCCTCCACCACAATAGAAACCACTTCCATTGAGTCAGCACCCCTTCCAAGCACAAAACTTTCAAAATCCGATCAACACACCCGCACCGTCTAGTCCTTTACAGTTGACCGGGACCGATGAATCCTCTTCTTTCATAAACTTGCTTCTAACAAATCTCATGCAAGTGTCGGCTGAAATAAAGACTTCTGTCGATGATATAAAGAAAAACTCAGCGTCCCAAGTTGAGAGTATTAAATCGATGGAAGCAGAAATTTCACGATTAAAAGCCGAAATGAGTGCAAGAGAGAAAGGGAAACTTCTAGCTCAAGCTTTGCCCAATCCTGGCTATTCACATCATGTGGATGCAATCACCACATTGAGATCTGGAAGAGTGCTTGGCAATCACGTTGGGGAAGAGATTGATGACATTGAAAAATCTATCAGTGACACCCCGGTTGAGACCTTTCCTTCCACTTCTACTTCTAATTCTAAGCCCAGTTCTTCTACCCCACCACCTTCTTGGGAGCTTATTCTTCGTTTCCCAAAAAGCTCGCCACCTCAGCCCATTTCTTCTAGTTCTCCACGGACAATCCCCACTTCTATTCTGGGATCGGGTCCACAGGCACTTCCTTCTCCTATGATGGACCCGGCGCTTATTTCTAAAGCACCTTATCCTAATCTGTTAAGGGCTAACACATCGAGTCCACATATGCAGAAGATTATGGACATTTTTAAGCAAGTTAATATCAATATCCCTCTCCTAGATGCTATCCAACAAGTTCCGTCCTATGCGAAAACTCATAAGAACTTATGCACTAGGAAGAGGAAGACTCAAGTGCCCAAGAAGATATTCATGGCAGAGACTGTAGACACGGCTTTCCCCCAATAAGTACTACGGAAATGTAAGGACCCTGGCTATCCTACTATTTCCATTTCGATTGGGGAAAAACACATCAACCGTGCTCTACTAGACCTTAGCGCTAGTGTTAACATGCTTCCATATTCGTTTTACGAGCAACTAGAAATCGGAGTGTTAAAGCCCTCGAACATAACTCTCCAAATGGTTGACCGATCAATCACCAAACCTAGGGGTGAACTGGAGGATGTGTTAATAAAAATTGGGGAATTCGTATTCCCTGTGGATTTTATTGTACTTGATACACAGTCTGTAGCGAACCCACGGAATCAAATTCCGTTGATTTTAGGTTGCCTCTTTTTGGCAACTTCCAATGCTATAATCAACTGTCGTATTGGTTTTATGACCCTATCTTTCGGGAATAGGTCAACTGAGCTGAACATTTACAAGTTGGGAAGTGTACCCTCTGAACCTACTGCTCCGGTCTATTTTGTCGAATTAATGGATGTCGACAGCAGCGAATTTGATGATCCTCATGATACTGATCTTGACTCTTTTCATATGTTGTTGTTTGACCCAACTATGTATCATACACATACGGACTCTTCCACCGAGTTGTCCGGGTCAACAACCAACACCGATTATGAACTGGTTTTAGAGTCTGAAGATCACCCCGTGCTTTGTGATGACATTATTCTCCGGGGTATTGATGGAACTTTTGAGGAAATCATCGCTGATGAACTCGCATTTTTGAATGACACGGGTGTTGAGATGAATCATCTCCCAATCAATGAAATTGAACCTCCACCCCTTCATCTGGACTGTAAAAAGGATGTGAGTAATCCATCACATTCGCTGCATCGTCTCTCCAATACGAGACGCACACACATTCTATTCCACCCCTTACCCTTTCCCCACTTCTACTTCCACCAACCAGAGCGCTGCATTGATAAAATTTTTAAATGGTTGGTGTTAACTTTCGGTCTTTGCAAAGCTTGGCATCGACCAATGATTTTTGACCCCCTCATGTGATTTTCAAATATTAACATTGCTTAACTCAAGTTTTGGGGGGTATATTTTTCTGGCTCTTTAAAAGAAAATTTTTTTATAAAATGATGAGCCAAAAATATGTTTGGGAGAGCATCTTCACTTATATATTTTGCCCCCATTTAATAAATTTCCTCCCAAGCTTACAGGTTTTTCGAGATATAGCGGATGGAAACAGTGAGGACACTGTTGAAAACAAGTTTGGGGGAGGTTTGTGCTTATTTTCGCATCATTTGCATCATACTTTGCATATGCACAAAACAGTTTAAAAACCTATAAAAATTTAAAAAATTTTTTTCAAAAGATATAAAAATAAATATTTTATATATAAATAAGATAATAAAAGATTAGATAGTGAAAAATTATATCCAAAAGATTAGAAAAATTTAAGAAAACCAAGAAAATTAGAAGTTTTCTTAAACGAACTAGTAATAAGTAGTTATGAGCCGTTGTCCCAAGGGTTAGTAAGATGAAAGAAGTCACTAATCTGAGAATAAAAATAAGTCTGAAAAATCGTTCCTATTCTGGAAGCCAAACATTTTGAACGTTGATACCCTACTATTCGCACTTACACACGTCTTAAAGCCCGGGATAGTAGTGGATACCTTGAAATGCTCTTGTCTTAAAGCCAAAAGTATGAAGCAAAAAAAAAATATATGAATAAAATATAAAATGGTGAGAAAAATGAACACTGGTTTTGTTTATCGCCAAGGCAGCAACAAAAAAATATAGCGAGGGTGCCTCTACACCTAGTGCCCTAAGGCCAACTGGTCTGGGAGTCACTGCTAAGCCTTAGGTGGTGCAAGGCGAGGAAAAACACCAAATAAGAAGGCACATGAGTAATCGGTCGGTTAGTACCTCAAGAAGTATTAACGGTCGCATGAAAGTGTGTGAGCAAATTCAGCTAAATATTCATTAATTAAAAAGTACTGAGGCTGATGGGCAAGAGTATGATAGCTTGATTTGAATTCTCCAGGTGTAGGGATGTTTATTACACACACGTAGGGTTATATGATCGATGTTTAGAAGAAAGATAGGAATTAAGAATAAAGACGATGTTTTATTGAGGGATAATGTGATTTCTGACATCTTTTCATGACTATTAAGATAGGGCTCATGACAACCGAAAAGTTAGCATAGTTGGAAACTCTAATTTTCAAAGACTTTCTTTTACAATTCTTATCTTTATATGTAATATTCACGGTCTTCCTTTTATTATTGGATTTTGTGGGTGCAATCCGCTGAAAACCCTCAGAAGACAACTCTCCTCCTACTAGGGACACCTAGAGGTTTAAAGGCTTATTGCACCTGCTCAGTGCAATCGTGTTGCCTACGAAAGTGTGTTAGTTAGTTTTTCTCTTTCTTTATTTTCTCCTTCTCTATTTAATAAAACAGTTCGCTCGAGACGACCGAAAATAATTTTGGGGGAATTTGATCAGTCGAAAATAATGTATTTTTAACATGTCAATTTCCCTATCTTTTGCATTCATCTAGAGGTGTTTGGTTTGCATATTACTCATATTAGCAAAACAATAGTAAAATACCGAATTACCTGTGTTGTACTCTAAAACCGGCATTTTTTGGTAAATTGACTGTTTATCATGGCATCGCATCATTCTTGTATAGCACAACACTTGTTTCGAAGTCTGTGCAGAAAATTACAGAAACTGAGCGAAAATTATGAAACAGTGCTGATAAAATATGCCAACTCAAAGGCTAGAGATCTGGCAGTGATCAGGGACTCATTTGGAAAATCAACATATCAGAAAATATACATAAAGGCAGCATCAGAAAAGCCCAGAAGTTCCAAGCCCCAACGCCTGCATTGAGCCGCGGATCCGCGGCCGGAGCCGGCTTGTGCCGCGGATCCGCGGCGGCTCAATGGCTTCAAATACTCAATTTCCTGCACGTGGCTAATTGTAACGGTCCAAGCTTCCAAAAGACACCAGATTTTCCACGTGGCTTCATCTAGAAGGCTCGGCCTAACAAACTATTTCTAGAAGGTTCTCTTTAACAAACGTTTGGAAGGAAATTCAAATTTTGAATTCTAGATCTAGGGTTTTGAAAGTCTATAAAAAGGAGCCTAGATCTAGGGTTCTTGGTTGTTCATTAGTTCATAAATCATTAATTAGTGGTTAAGGGTCTTGTTCATTTAAATCTCTCCCCCCCATTTTCTAACACAAGTTGAGTGACACAACTTGTGCCTCAAACCATAATCCTAAATCCAAAGCCAAATTCAAGATCCCGAGTACCATTCAACCAAGAAGCCTTCAACCTTTTAGGAGCGGAGCCGATCTTCAATCGAGCAAGTGATCCAAGCCGATCCGCGACTTAAGGAGACGAGCGAAGCCAAATCGACGATCGAGTTCTTTCCTCTTATAGTTCTTGAGTGAATTGTAGCGGAATTGTTGATAAATAAAAGGTTAAATTCTTTAATTTTGCTTTCTTTAAATTCTTGCAACATGATTCGATCTCAATTTGTGATTGTGGTTCTTGTTGTGATGTTCGAGTAAAACTCCGCTCGTAAAGGGGTCGACACGATCAATAGAATGATGATGTGACAAATCTTAAAATGATTCTTAAGTCCTACGAGTTTTGTAAACCCTAGCAAATTGAAGAATCGACGACCTAGTTTTCGTTGCGATGCTTTCTTGATTGTGATCGCTCGAAATTAGGGATCCACGATCGATTCTTGAATTTACTAAAGGCTAGAATGTGAATGATATCGACGAAGGAACAAGGGATAGATGTTGAAACCCTAGTTTCACTAGAAATCCCTAATTCTCGTAGATCATCATCGATCTAGTATCAATTCATCAAAGGATAAGAATACGTAATCGCTAGATTCATCACATCTATAGATCCGATCGATTCCTACGAGCCTCACTTCGATTCTTGATATTTGATTTGGAAATGATCACAAATTCTTAATTCTTGATTTTTAATGTTTCTTGATTTAGACTAGATTTTTCTAATTCTTGAACTTCAATTTACAAATCATGAATTGTTTGTTTTCTTTTCTTTAAAGTTTCAACTCATCTAATAAGAAACATGAACGATTACACTTTCCCTCTGGACGATCCGCACTTACTAACGCGCTACATTCGACACCGTTATTGATTGCGGTCAAATAATTTTTGGTTGTGATTTCTATTCATTTTTCTCAAACGACACAATCCGAAATCGTATCAATCACCATACGATGGTTTTATCCAATGGAAGTGGATGTTCGTAATAATACGGGGTGTCCTGGAGAAAAGGGTAAAAGTAGGAGTGGCAATGAGGTATGCAACACAGACAACCCAAAAGCCAGTGTTTTAAGAAGGTTCGGTTAACTTGGTCACTGAGTCATAGTCAAGGGTAGGGTCATGGTCGCTGCCAAAGAGAGAGAGAAAAGAAACACTCTGCGTGCACTCTAGCCTAGATCAGAATGGTTATCACTTTATCTAATCAGGAAACCTCCCACTGTAACCTGAAATTCTCCTCCAAACCTCAAAGAAGAATTAGTCGGGATCACCCGAGGAGTAAACCAACTCATCAGTGGGAATCGGGATCCAACTATCATCTCATGATAACGTGACGGAATCCACCCACGTTATCACACTCCAGGAGGTATGCGCATATCTGGCAAGTTTCAGTTTATTTAGATACTCCCGATCTGATTTTTACCCCAAGCGGCTTATGACCTTGACTAGGTCAACAAACAATAAACCGCCAGTCAAGTTCAACCCGTCATAATTCTGGATTGCATTAAACCCACCCGTACGTGCCCTTAACTAGGTCAACAAGGCCGCACGACTGTCCAAACCAATCCCATTTATGCAACAAACAAGTACCACTCAGCTACCGAACACTACGTCTTGACTAGGTCAACAAACGCAGCACGAATACTAAATAATACCCGTAGGAAATGACGGAAGGCTACGGCTGGTTTTTGGCAAAAAACCTTTAACGTAATGAACTTGATATCGGTGAAGGAACTGCATAGCTTTTTATAAAAGTGTAGTGACGTAAACCTTTGCTAAAGAGGTCACTCCCGGTGAAGGGATCTCGGCTCTTTCCACATAGAATGAGGTGCAGGATATTCCAACTGAATACCATGATGCAAAGCAAAAAGTAATTGGTTATAGTGATGTTATTATCCTGACGCAAACTTCTGTCCAAGGGGTCACTACCGGTGAAGAGATCTCGGCCCTTACCTCGTCGACTGAGGTGCTGGATGTTCATAACCGAATACCATTGTGCAAAACAAAAGAGAGCGTCCTTGCAATAACAGCTTTTTGAAAATTGTTCCAACAACGTCAAACAGGTTTGTTTAGCTTGCACTGATCCGAATCAACGCAGTCCCATTAATTGATCACACCAATAAAGAACGAAAATACGATATACGTATATGCCATCCGCATTCGCCACTGGGTCCCGTCATCACCCGTTAGGTTACTTAACTAACGACAGAGAGGGGACTGGACTAGCGCAGGTGTAAAATATATACAACATCTACAAGTATATATATCAATATATAATATTCGCTCCACGCATGATTAAATGCAACATCACAGAAATGTATTAAGTATCACAGAACAATACAGATAACTAGGATCTCCGGGTTTCATAGAGCCGCTACAGAAACCTGACGTTCCCCTGGTCATGTGGATAGCCTGTGCAATGAAATCCTAGACCCCTATGGGTGCGGCAAGTTACCCGCCAAAACCTGAAGCGAGGCAGCCCCCTTCAACAACGTGAATGGACCACCCACACTTCACGGAATCCGGTAACTTGAGCACCCCTCCTTGGGTCAACCTGTACCCCCTACGAGTGCGGCGAATAGCCCGCCAATTCTAGAGTGAAGCCCCCTCCGTCTCATAGCCATGAGATGCGGGCCTGTTGCCTTCTAGAACCCGGCTACCCGTGCACCCCTCCGCGGGGTAATCCTAGTACAGAAAGTAAAATATATACAACGGGTACATCGACCTCAGCCCGGTCGTGCCCCAAAATAATAATATACAAACAGGCTGTAACGGCAGTCCACATGTCGGATGCTCGCCCCGCAATATCAAATGTACAAATACAACCAAACTGTACTACCATTACACCAGCCTGTCCACCACGACAAATCTGCAACATCACAGCACAACACAGAAGATCAACGTGAATGTTACGTTCGCAAATCCGTCTAAAAGGGCTATAGCAATTAGACAGGATTTACCGATCAAATAACATTCATAGTCGCAGATATAATGTAAATACTATGAACTAACATGTTTAAAATTTTCGATCGACAAAATTTCCCGAAGTGGGCCCCAAGCACAAACCCAGTACTCAAATAAATCTGGGCCCAAAATAAAATTACCAGAAACCCCTTTTCCAAGTCAGAGACCTACTGAAGATATTTGGTGCACTGCAGCTATAGTACGGCCGCGGATCCGCCGCGCTACAGTGAAATCAGCGCACCAAATTTTCTCAGATTTCTTAAAAAACCATGCCTGATTTTCTGCAATACACCAAATAATTTTTTGACGACAAGAAAAATTCGACAGAAACTGATGCTTGAAAACGCTATTTTTGAAAATTTCGTCCGATTGAAGTTCTAAACATGCTAGAGTAAGCTAGTAAAGGTTAATGGCGTGGCTCTGATACCATGTAAGACTATGGTAGCGCCCCGGCCTTCTTTCCGAGCCCAAAATGCGGAAACGAAAATTTTTCTTAACTTGAAAACCGGCGCTATCGTATGCTTAAAACCCGGATCGAACCATTAACCTACAACTAGCTATCTAGAGAAGGGATAGAAAGCTATACCGATCGATCCGAGTCCTTCGGTCTTTGGCCACCATCCCAAGCTCCTTGCGGCATCTCCGGTCTTGATCTCCTCGTCGGAAAGGGCACCACATCTACGATTCTTTTAACGGGCTCCCGCTTCGTCCGAAGCAACTCGGGCACGAAGTGTTCTAGCCGACGTGTCCAAGGTGGTGTAGAGAATGTTTGTGATCACTTTGTCTCTTACATCCATGGCTTGGATGGATGTTGAAGGTGTTGCAATTGGAGGAAGATAATGAGCTAGAGGATGAAGAAGAAGAAGAGTTTTCTCTCTTTTCTATTCTTGTGTAGTTTTGATTGTTAGATATAGTGCCCTCAAAGTCAATTATTGGATCGCAGGTACGTGATTGCAACGATTGATGGAGGACCTATACCGATATAACAGTCTTGCTCAAGATGATAGTATGCTATCTGGTTTGTCTTTATCATCGTATACATGCTTTAGTTCACTATTGCATGATGATAGAGCCCATAGGATTCTTGCTTGACTACCAGCAGTATGATGGCGATTATATACGTGGGAGCTGGGGTCTATAAGCACATCCTTAAAGTGTCCCTAGTCGTGGGAGTTTCGAGACAGGGCATCGATACTCCAGAGTAGTACAGTCGAGACCCCGACGAGGGGCGGTGGCCGGTCTCACAAGCCATTGGTGTAAGTTGGTTCACCTAAGATGTATACAGGTGCTTATTGGGTTATGAGTACACCGGACAGGACTCACCGGGAATCTGCTAGTTGGTATTATACCTAGCGTCAGATAGCAGTTCCCTGGTGACATGTGTACAGGTTAGTTCATCGACCTGAGGTCGTCATTTGTCTCGTGTGAGTTCCCACTGTGCTTTGATTTCTACCATACCACGGCTCAAAGGAGTCGTGCAAACAGGTCTTTTTTGGGTACAGTGCCGAGCCACACGGAGGCAAGTGAGCGGATCGGCAGGGGATTCGTCTCTCCCGGTATTGGGGGTGAGATCGCGCTGTGTCTAGGAGAGCCATTACACAAAGCCCTCGGCCGAGGAAGGAAATTTACTGGTAGGTACTCCAGTAGTATCTCAGGGTGTTCTGGGACACTATCTGACACGACTTATACCGCTTTTGGGGGTCTGACGTTACCAGCCCCCGAGGCCGATATGCGATACTCATAAACGAACGGACCGGACTATATGTATATCGTCACTGTTAGGCTCAGGGTTTATGGATCAGTTTGCTCGTCAGCTTCCCTTCCAATCAATACATAGGCAACCGTTACATACAGCTTGTACCTCTGACATGCTAGTAGTTATACCCTGTGCCAATGTGTTGATGAGTCAATAGAGTTCCCCACAGACCGTTTCCCAAGTTCGGGCGAAACGTTGTAGAGTCCGTGTGGTTTTATGGCAGGGTTCAGAAAATGCAAGTACTTTTTCGCACGTGTCATTTTTCGGGCAGATAAAACTGGTCGGCTTTGGTTTAAGCCGGATCCGAGTATTATACTGTATAGATATAATATCTTTGTCTCAGCTGTATTTGTATTTGGTCGTAATGCAAATGCGGATATGTTTATACTGATACGGGGTTATCCTGAAATTCGTTTCAGGATCACTTTTAGAAGTTGCCAGTTTCCAGTTTTCTATCGCCCGTCTTTAACATTCGGTTAAAGACGGATTTATCTTTTCTTGAGATGAGTGTGGAAGTTTCTAGAGGCTTCTAGAAGGTGGTGACTAGGTTCATGAATTTTTGTGACTCATTACCTGCATTAATGAGTTGATGAGGTGTTTTAAATGAGTCATCAATTGCATTAATGTGTTTTTGTTTGTATGGTGGATATTTTGTGTTATGATAAGTATCCTAGCTTATGGTCACCTTCATTCCTCGCTCCTACACTCACCCCCTCCACCATATATATGGCCGGCCCCTCCCCTCCTCTCTTCTAACTCTCTAACTTGTTGATTAAAAGATTATGATAGTTTGGACTCATAGAAATTAGATAGACTCATTTCACATTTCACCCGATTACAAAAGGCAACTTCATTAACCGTTCGTCCATAGCCTTGGACGTAATGAGACAAAGTGTTCTACTCATTCTCTATATCATCTTGGTCGTTTCTTATAGCAAACTTGACGACCGAGTTGCCTCGGTTCAGAGGCGGGAGCCCATTTAAAGGTCCGTCGACATGGTGCGACCTGAACGAGAACACCGGAGTTCAAGGAGGTCAAAGCAGCCGCAACGAAGCGTGGGATGATGGTAGAAGACCGAATGACTCGGATCGTTCGGTATAACATTTCTACCCACTTTGTAATTTGTTAGTTTAGCTTTAATGGCAGATCCGGGTTATAGTACGCGATAGCGCCAGTTGTAAAAAAGTTTTTGTTCCGCATTTGGCGTCTGTTAGACGGCCGGGGCGCTACCGTAGACTTACATTGGTATCAGAGCCTCACCATTAAGCTTTATTAACTTGAGCTAACCCGTTTAAAACATCGATCGAACGGATTTTCAAAAATCGTAATTTTCTGCACAATAGTTTCTGTCGATTTTTTAAAGGGCCTAAAAATAATTTTGCATATCACAGAAAAGCGTTCAGGGTTTTCTAAGCATTCTGGGAAAATTTGGGCACGTGATCCAACATGACTACCGCGGATCCACGGTCAAACCTAGGGTTTGACAGCGGAACCGCGGCGACTTTGTGGGAACAGTGCTCTAATTGTTTCTAGAGAACTTCACTGAGGAAATTGTGGTTTTTGGTAATATTCTTTTGGGCCCAGATTTTGTTGTTGTACAGCAGATGTACGTGGGGCCCACTTAGGGAAGTTTTGTCGATCGAAATTTTAAATTTGTTAGTATACAGCACTTACTTTATATCTCCTACCGGGAATGTCATTTGAGCGGTAAACCGCGTCTAATTGCTATAGTTCTTTTAGACGGGTTTGCGAGCATGACATTCGCGTTGATGTTCTGTGTTGTGCTGTGATGCTGGGGATTTGTCGTGGTGGATAGCAGGGTGCAATGATAGCGCAGTTTGGATTTATTTATACATTTGATATTGCGGGGCGAGCGTCCAACATGTGGACTGCCGTCACTGCCTGTTGTATAATATTCTTTTGGGGCACGACCGGGAAGAGGTCGATGTACCCGTTGTATATATTTTTATTTCTGTACTAGGTTTACCCCGCGACGGAGTGCATGGATAGCCAGGTTCTGGAGGGCAACGGGTCCGTATCTCATGGCTTTGAGAGGTAGAGGGACCTCACTCTAGAATTGGCAGACTATTCGCCGCACTCATAGGTGGTACAGGTTGACCCAAGAAGGGGTGCTCAATTTACCGGATTCCGTGAAGTGCCGGGTGTTCCATTCACTATGCTGTGGGGACTACCTCACTTCAGGTTTTGGCGGGTAACTTGCCGCACCCGTAGGGGTCTAGGTTTCATTGCACAGGCTATCCACACAACCAGGGGAACGTCGATTTTCAGTAGCGGCACTGTGAAACCCGAGGATCCCAGATTATCTGTATTGTTTTGTGATGCTTATTACTTTTCTGTAATGTTGCATATTATCACGCCTGGAGCGATTATTGTATATTGGTATATATACTATTAGATGTTGTATATGTTTTACACCCGCGCTAGTCCAGCCACCGCTCTGTCGTTAGTTAAGTAACCTAACAGGTGATGACGGGACCCAGTGACGAATGCAGATGGCATATACGTACTTTTTATTTTTCGTTCTTTTCTGGTGTGATTAATTGATAGGATTGCGTTGATTCTTATCAAATCAAGGATAAAACAAACCTATATTTGATGTTGTTGGTACAAATTTAAAAAGTGTTATTACAAAGACGTTTTCTTTTGTTTTGCATAGCGATATTCAGTCAGAAAATCCTGCACCTCATTCGACGAGGCAAGGGCCGATATCCCTTCACCGGGAGTGACCCCTTAGGCAGAAGTTTGCGTCAGGGTAATAACTTCACTATAGTCGATTACAAGTTGCTTTGCATCGTGCTCTTCAGTTGGAATATCCTGCACCTCATTCCACGAGGAAAGAGCCGAGTTCCCTTCATCGGGAGTGACCTCTTTAGCAAAATTTTTCGCCACTATATTTTTATAAAAAGCTATCAGGTTCCTTCAGCGAGATCAAGTTCATTATGTTAAAGGTTTTTCGCCAAAAACCAGCCGTAGCCTCTGTTATTTCTTATGGATGGTCAGTAGTATTCAAGCTATGTTTGTTCACCTTCGTCAAGGCATAGTGCTTGGTAGCTGCTGGAGTATTCATTTGTTGCATAGATAGATGCGTTGGTTTGGGACAGTCGTATAGCCTTGTTGACCTTCATCAAGGGCTTGTACAGGTGGGTTCAAATTAACCTGGACAATGACGGGTAGAACTTGACATGTGACTTATGATTTGTTAACCTTCGTCAAGGTCATAAGAGCATGAGGTAAATATAACATCGGGAGTTTCTAAAGAAACTGAAACTTGCCAAGCATGCGCATACCTTCTGGAGTATGATAACTTAAGTGGCTTCCATCAAGTTATTATGCGATGATAGTTGGATCGCGATTCTCACTAATGAGTTGGTTTACTCTTCGGGTGATCCCGACTAATTCTTCTTTCAGGTTTAGAGGAGAATTTGAGATTACAGTGGGAGGTTTCCTGATTAGATAAAGTGATAACCATTCTGATCTAGATTAGAGTGCACGCAGAGTGTTTCTTTTCTCTCACTCTCTTTGGCAGCGACCTTTGACTGACCCTAGATTATGACTCAGTGACCAAGTTGACCGAACCTTCTTAAAATACTGGCTTTTGGATTGTCTAAGTTGCATAAGTCATTGCCGCTCTTCCTTTTACCCTTTAGATATCTCAGAACACCCCGTATTACTACGGAAATCCACTTCCATTGGATAGATCCATCGTATGGTTATATACGAACTCGAAAGGACTTTTTCGAGGATGGATCCAGGTTCAGGAGAAACAGAACTGGTTTATTCAGTTGTCTTTTATCATCACCTTCTCTCAAGATACGAGTGCTCCTTAGTTTAGGCGAGTACACCTATTACGCATATTGGATAGTCTTATTCCAAATTATAGGCAGGTGCCGAAAGTTAAGGAATGAAGAAAACCAATTAGTCTAAGTAGGGTGTGCAGAAGGTAATATGTAAAGACAAGATAAACGGATTAGAAAGGGGGCAAAGTAAATTGCGACTGTTATCATTCACGACCAAACCGCGTACTTCATTGCCACTCCTATTTCACCTTTGCTTTTCCAAGTTCGGGAGAAATAGAATAAGGTATAATTCAGTTGTCTTTTATCATCACCTTCTCTCAAGATACGAGTACTCCTTGGTTTAGGAGAGTACACCTATTATGCTTACTGAATAGTCTTCTTCCAAACCATAGGCTGGTGCCGAACAGTAGGGAAGGAAGAAAACCACTTAGCCTAACGATGGTGTACAGAAGGTAATGAATAAAGACAAATAAAGGGATTTGGAGAGATGGCAAAGAAATATACGGTTACAGTCATGAATTGATTTATGGAAGAGGCATTAATAGGAATAACAGGACACCCATACGAAACATTTTCATGTTTCTGTGCATTATTAATGGAAAACTGTTTTCCCGATTAGATACTTACTCCAGGGTATGTATTTACCAGGTTTCATTCTCATATCTTTATGGTTTTACAGATGATGAGTGGGAGTAACTTATTGGGAATTAGGTAATTATCCTCATTATATCGGAATTCGTTGTAATTGGTGATATTTGAGGAAATCGCCTGGGTACAGTTTTCAACCTACGACGCACAGGTTTTGAGTTATTCAACTTAACGGACTTATACAGAGTATTGTATGTTGTCGAGTGTCCATCAGGACAAAGGGGTTGGTCCTCGTACTCTGTTCTGTTTACTTGTAACTTCTCTAGTTTTTAGACAAGTGTTTCGTAGAAATACAATGTCTAAGTTTTGAGAAGTTGTTGTTATAAGAATAAAGTAGAGAACCAGGTGTTGCAAATATCGGGATTCTTCAAAAAGATCGAAGATGTAGATTCTTATGATTGGTATTCAGTTGATAGTAATGGTTTTGAGAAACAAGTTTCTCTTTCGGGTTACACATAATAGGATGTATTCCTAAGTTGAGTGATACTGATTAGGCTCTCTCCATTAAGTTGATATGCACCGGAAACAGCTGCATGATTTGAATCTGGTTCCAATTAAATTAGCGCCTCTGTTTCTATATTAGATATAGAATGGTTCATATCTTAACGATGTTAAGGTAAGGGGAGTTGTCCAGCTTATGCTTAAAACCAGACACTGGATAACTCAAGGCATGTTTCTCTACTGGCAGTTTGTGGGTTGATCCGGGCTATGTCGAGGGTTGATTTTCTACCATCTGGAAGATTAATAGTGATATTGTTCTTGACTCGCCACAGTTTTAGTAAAATGGATTTTTTCAGAAAACAGCAGTGGGAGTATGGTAGAACTGAAAGTGATTCCAGAACCGCAAACGATTACGGAAAATTTAATAGGACCTATATATTCAATCAGATTTGACATTCTAATAGCCACTGCGCAGATATGGTAGGTAACCTCAGACACCCTAGAGGTACTCCGGTAGCATCAAGGACGGTGACAGGGAGGTTCTAATTTACCCGGACTTGACACTACTGTTGTTCCAGGCTATGAGACCCAGTAGGAGGTTAAGTATAGCGTCGTTCTAAACAAGCTTTAGAAGTGTACGTATATATTATTCTGCTAGAGGGTTGTCGCAGTCAGTGGGAGCAGCGGAAGCATAGTGGACAAGTAGCTTATGTCTATTTATAGGCTTGAGCAGATATAGCGGAGATAGATCATCTAATTTTGATGTGAGTGTCATGGGTTTGACTTCATCAGAATAGGGGATGGATCCATTAAGAAGGTAGTAGGGTGTGATGTCCTGGTATTTGGATGACATACACAGAGTAGGATTTAAAATTCCTATACTACGATCGGCTGTATTGTGGTCGTCACACAGTTGTTTCTTCATAAAGGATATAGATATAATATCAGACATTCTGGTTTCTAGATCTATAGTTTTAGATCTGGATTTGGGTAGTTTCCCAATATGGGTACATTGACAGTGTTCTAAAAGTATTTAGAATAGATGACTCCTGGCATGGTGGTGTACCTGCAGGTAATGGAGTCACCCTCTCTAAAGGTGTCTTACAGACTAAAGGGAAGAGGGATGTGCATGATTGACAGATCACTTGCTTAGGCAATTGAGTCAATCGTGAGATGTCAAGTACCACACCAGATGTTGATTTTTGCACTAGATGCGATAAGTTTATATTAATCCAATCCTGGAAAAACATAAGGAAGCAGTTTTAGAACATAAGTTCATGTTCTACGGATTTGATGACGGCAGCCTCCTTCGGGAGACGGTTATCATTCCAGGCTTCAAAGGTGACATTGATGACAGAGTGATTGTCAGAGTTATAGTTTTCCCTCTGACGAAGGACGGTGTTATGGACAGGTGGTCCAAGAGGATACTGTGGATGGCATGGTGCTGGATACTGATTAGGTTCAGTTTTCGATAAAGTCTAAGAAGTTTGAATTTGGAGTTCATTTATGAACTATGTCTCATCAGATATCCAGATATATTCTAAGACAGGTATTACTCGATTCGGGAGATGGCTTTCTCCGCGAACTTGAGATTAAGAGAGAGATAGAAAAAAACATCAGGGCGGATCCACTCACTAAGGCTATTTCTCGAACTCAAGAGTTTTACAAACTAGCTTTGTGAAACTGATCAGTAGAGGAGTTGGGTGTTCGATATCACACGGGCTGTGAGTATGTGATATCGCAATAATTAGCCTTAAGTGCAAGTGGGAGATTGTTGGATATAGTGCCCTCAAAGTCAATTATTGGATTGCAGGTACGTGATTGCAACGATTGATAGAGGACCTATACCGATATGACAGTCTTGCTCGAGATGATAGTATGCTATCTGGTTTGTTTTTATCATTGTATACATACTTTACTTCACTATTGCATGATGATAGAGCCCATAGGATTCTTTCTTGACTACCAGCAGTATGATGGCGATCATATACGTGGGTGCTGGGGTCTATAAGCACATCCTTAAAGTGTCCCTAGTCGTGGGAGTTTCGAGACAGGACATCGATACTCCAGAGTAGACTAGTGTATACAGTCGAGACCCCGACGAGGGGAGGTCGCCGGTCTCACAAGCCATTGGTGTATGTTGGTTCACCTAAGATGTATACAGGTGCTTATTGGGTTATGAGTACACCGGACAGGACTCGCCGGGAATCTGCTAGTAGGTATTATACTTAGCGTCAGATAGCAGTTCCCTGGTGACATGTGTACAGTCCCGCGCCACATGGAGGCAAGTGAGCGGATCGGCAGGGGATTCGCCTCTCCCGGTATTGGGGGTGAGATTGCGCTGTGTCTAAGAGAGCCATTACACAAAGCCCTCGGCCGACGCATGAGATTTACTGGTAGGTACTCCAGTAGTATCTCAGGGTGTTCTGGGCCACTCTCTGACACGACTTATACCGCTATTGGGGGTCTGACGTTACCAGCTCCTTAGGCCGATATGCGATACTCATAGACGAACGGACCGGACTGTATGTATATTGTCACTGTTAGGCTCAGCAGGGTTTATGGATGAGTTCGCTCGTCAGCTTCCCTTCCAATCGATACATAGGCAACCGTTACGTACAGCTTGTACCTCTGACGTGCTAGTGGTTATACCCAGTGCCAGTGTGTTGATGAGTCATTAGAGTTCCCCGCAGACCGTTTCCCAAGTTCGGGCGAAACGTTGTAGAGGCCGTATGGTTTTATGGCAGGGTTCGGAAAATGCACGTGCGTTTTCGCACGTGTCGTTTTTCGGGTAGATAATACTGGTCGGCTTTGGTTTAAGCCGGATCCGAGTATTATACTGTGCAGATATAATATCTTTGTCTCAGCTGCATTTGTATTCGTTCGTAATGCAAATGCGGGTCTGTTTATACTGATATAGGGTTATCCTGAAATTCGTTTCACGATCACTTTTGGAAGTTGCCAGTTTCCAGTTTTCTATCGCCCGTCTTTAACATTTGGTTAAAGACGGATTTATCTTTTCATGAGATGAGTGTGAAAGTTTCTGGAGACTTCTAGAAGGTGGTGACTAGGTTCATGAATCTTTGTGACTCATTACTTGCATTAATGAGTTGATGAGGTGTTTTAAATGAGTCATCAATTGCATTAATGTGTTTTTGTTTGCATGGTGGATATTTTGTGTTATGATAAGTATCCTTGCTTATGGTCACCCTCATTCCTTGCTCCTATACTCACCCCCTCCACCATATCTATGGCCGGCCCCTCCCCTCCTCTCTACTAACTCTCTCACTTGTTGATTAAAAGATTATGATAGTTTGGACTCATGGAAATTAGATAGCCTCATTTCTCATTTCACCCGATTCCAAAAGGCAACTTCATTAACCGTTCGTCTATAGCCTTGGACGTAACGAGACAAAGTGTTCTACTCATTCTATACATCATCTTGGTCGTCTCTTTTAGCAAACTTGACGATCGAGTTGCCTCGGTTCAGAGGCGGGAGCCCGTTTAAAGGTCCGTCGACGTGGTGCCACCTGGACAAGAACACCGAAGTTCAAAGAGATCGGAGCAGCCGCAACGAAGCGTGGGATGATGGTTGAAGACCGAAGGACTCAGATCGTTCGGTATATCATTTCTACCCACTTTGTAGTTTGTTAGTTTCGCTTTAATGGCAGATCCGGGTTATAGTACGCGATAGCGCCAGTTGTAAAAAAGTTTTTGTTCCGCATTTCGCGTCTGTTAGATGGCCGGGGCGCTACCGTGGACTTACATTGATATCATGAAAAATGAAAGAGAGTGGGAAGAATAATATGAGAGCTAACCCCTCATGGTAGCCCCTATCTCTCTCCTCCTCATTTCATGACTCAAATCAATCCACTAGTGTGACATTTTTGCTAAAAAAGAGACCATGAGTCATGATATATGTGTATGTCATATTAATGCATCTCATGATGAAATTCTAGCTTATTATTTACACCATCCAAACATAAATCCAAATGTTTGGTCCAACAAAGAAAAATCCGGAAACACCTAAAGTAAACTCGTGACGGATCACAAGGATACCCCTCACCTGTATATACATACCTGCATCCGCATTCCGACTGAATGCGAATGCAATAAGACTAAAGTAATCCAACCAATCTAATACTATGATCCGGCTTAAACCAAAGCCCACTAGTATGATCCGTCCGATCATGATCCGTGCACTACCGCACGTATATGATCGAACCCTGCCATATATCATACGGCCTAAACAACGTTTCGCCAGAAACTTGAGAAACTGTCTGTGGGGGACTCTAAAGACTCGTCAATACTTTGGCTGTGGATTTAACCACTAGTACATCAGTGGTACTAGCCATATGTAACGGGCTACCAGGTATTGACCAAAAGGGAGGTCGATGAGCGAACACATCCTGACACCCTACTGAGCCTGTCAGTGACAATATCCGTACAGTCCGGTCCGTTCGTCTATCAGTATCGCATGGCGGGCCTAGAGGGTTGGTAAAAGTCAGACCCCCAAAAGCGGTATAAGTCGTGTCGGAGTGTAGCCCAGAACACCCGGAGATAATACTGGAATACCTACTAGTATCTCCTGCCTCGGCCGAGCGCTTTGTGTAATGGCTCTCCTAGACACAGCGCGATCTCACCCTTAATACCGGGAGAGACGAATCCCCTGCCGATCCGCTCACTTGCCTCCATGTGGCTCGGGACTGTACCTAACTAAAACCTGTTTGCACGACTCCTTTGAGCCCTGGTAGGGTAGTAATCAAAGCAAAGTGGAAACTCACACGAGACAAATGACGACCTCAGGTCGATGAACTAATCTGTACACATGTCACCAGGGAACTGCTATCTGACGTCTGGTATAATCCCAACTAGCATGTTCCCGGCGAGTCCTGTCCGGTGTACTCATAACCCAATGAGCATCTGTATACATCTTAGGTGAACAAACTGACACTAGTGCCTTGTGATACCGGCCACCACCCCTCGTCGGGGCCTCGATTGTATACACTAGTCTACTCCAGAGTATCGATGCCCTGTCTCGAAACTCCCACGATTAGGGACCACTTTTAAGGATGTGCTTATGGACTACAGAACTCTTTCGTATATGATCTCCATCATATTGTTGGTCGTCAAGCAGGATCCTAAGGGCTCTATCAACGTGTAATACTGAACATGTCACCTAAAGCTGTACATGACTGATAAAGTCAAACCATGGTAGCATACTACTCTCTATCAACGTGTAATAGTGAACTACAATGTCACCTAAAGCATGTACATGATGATAAAAACAAACCAGATAGTATACAAACCTCACGAGTAAGACTGTCCTACCGGTATAGTTCCTCCCTCAATCATTGCAATCACGTGCCGGTGATCCAATAATTGACTCTTAGGGCACTATATCAAACAGTTTTCCCATTTGCTTTGCATCCATGTTAACTTAGAACCGATTTAGTGTCGTTTAGTGATGTTTAGAAATTTCTACTTAGGGCTTGAGGAATTCTTGAATTGTGATGTGTAATTGAGGCCTATAGTGACCTAAAAAACCCTGTAATGATATCATATTGGACTAAAACCTGAGACATAACCCCCAAATACGAACTTTGAAAATCTGCAGATACGGAAAATGTGGGAATTGTGATAGTTTTTGGTAATCTGCTAACGCTGACTCTAAAATTTATTTAGAAAACGCAAAGAGACTAGCAGGCACCTAGGTGTAAGTCTACGGTAGCGCCCCGACCGTCTGTCCGAAATCAAAATGCGGAAATGAAAACTTATACAAAACTTGAAACCGGCGCTATCGTACACTATAAACCCGGATCGAACCATTAACCTATAACTAGCAAACTAGAGAAGGGTTGGAAAGGCTATACCGATCGATCCGTGTCCTTCGGTCTTTGGCCACCATCCCAAGCTCCTCGCGGCATCTCCGATCTCCGGTCTTCTCGTCGGAAAGGGCAACACATCTTCGAGTCTTTTTACAGGCTCCCGCCTCTGAACCGAGGCAACTCGGACACGAAGTTTTCTAGCCGACGTGTCCAAAATTGCTGTAGACTAAGTGTAGAATGCTTTACCTCAAGGGTTAATCGAAGTTGCCATAATGGAGGGAAGATCAAATGTGCTTTGAATTGAGCTAAGGTTTTTGTTGCCAGAATGAGATGAATCAATTCCTCATTCACAAAAATGAATGAGGGGCTGCCCAAAAGAATGGCTCGGCCATGGAAAAAGAATTGGAGAGGAGGTGAGCACAAGCTAGTGAGAATGGTGACCATAAGAAAAGAAAACCTCACATCAAAATCTTTTCCAATCCTTTTCACAATAAATGCAAACCTTGAACCAAGCACATCAAGAGTCTTCATCAAAAATTCTGGAGCCCCATACACCACAAAAAAACCCCTGCCTTCACTAATTGCACATTTGCAAATAAGCCCCTCTAAGGAAAATTCAGCCAAAGAACAATAGAAAAAGAATTTAGCCAAAAAGAGAAAGCAAGCTGGAAATATCAAAAAGCGATCTGGTAACAAATTATTGGATAACCCCGCGACTGTATATACATACCCGCATTTGTATTCCGACCGAATACAAATGAAATGAGACAAAATCTACATTGTATAATACTAGGATCCGGCTTAAACCAAACCCGCTAGTATTATCTGTCCGAACCATGACACGTGCACAAGTGCACACGTACGTTCAAACCCTACCATAAATCAATACGACCTCTAAAACGTTTCGCCTGAAACTTGAGAAACTGTCTGTGGGGGACTCTAAACACTCGTCAATACTTTGGCTGTGGATTTAACCACAAGCACATCATTGGTACTAGCTGTACGTAACGGGCTACCAGGTATTGACCAAAAGGGATATCGATGAGCGAACTCATCCTGACACCCTACTGAGCCTGTCAGTGACAATATCCATACAGTCCGGTCCGTTCGTCTATGAGCATCGCATGTCGGGCCTAGGGGCTTGGTAAAAGTCAGAGCCCCAAAAGCGGTACAAGTCGTGTCGGAGTGTAGCCCAGAACACCCTGAGATACTACTGGAATAGATACCAGTAAATCTCCTGCCTTGGCCAAGGACTTCGTGTAATGGCTCTCCTAGACACAGCGCGATCTCACCCCCAATACCGGGAGAGACGAAACCCCTGCCGATCCGCTCACTGCCTCCATGTTGCTTGGGACTGTACCCAAGTAAAACCTGTTTGCACGACTCTTTTGAGCCGTGGTAGGTTAGTAATCAAAGTACAGTGGGAACTCAGACGAGAAAAATGACGATCTATGGTCGATGAACTAACCTGTACACATGTCACCAGGGAACTGCTATCTGACGTCAGGTATAATACCAACTAGCATGTTCCCGACGAGTCCTGTCCGGTGTACTCATAACCCAATGAGCACCTGTATACATCTTAGATGATCCAACTGACACCAATGGCTTGTGAGACCGGCCACCGCCCCTCGTTGGGGTCTCGACTGTATACACTAGTCTACTAATGGAGTATCGATGCCCTGTCTCGAAAACTCCCACGACTAGGGACCTTTTAAGGATGTGCTTATAGACCCCAGCTCCCACGTATTTGATCGCCATCATACAGCTGGCAGACAAGCAAGAATCCTAGGGGCTTAATTAACGTGTAATAGTGACCTGTAAGGTCTCCTTAAGCAGTACACGATGATAAAGATAAACAAGATAGCATACTATCATCTTCAGTAAGACTGTCCTACCGGTATAGGTCCTCGCTCAATCATTGCAATCATGTGCCTGCGATCCAATAATTGACTCTGAGGGCACTATATCAAACAATCACACACTTGCACTCAAGGCTAATTATTGCGATGTCGCATACTCACAGGCCGTGTGATACCGAACACCCAGCTCCTCTACTAATCAGTCTCACAAAGCCCATTTGCGAAACTATTACGTTCGAGGAATAGCCTCAGTGAGTGCATCCGCTCTGATGTTTCTTTCTATGTCTCTCTTTGTCTCAAGTTCGCGGAGAAAACCATCTCCCGAATTGAGCAATACCTGTCCTAGAATATGTCTGGATATCTGATGGGACCTAGTTCACAAACGAACTCCAAATCCAGAAAACTTCTTAGACTGTATCGTCACCTGAACTTAATCAGTATCCTGCGCCATGCCTCCCTCAGTATCCGTTTGGACCACCTGTCCAAACTACTTCCCCTCGTCAGAGGGAAAACTGTAACTCAGACAGTCACTCTGTCATTCAGGTCACCTTGGAAGCCTGGATTGATAACTGTAGGGTTCCTAGGCACACTAATGAGGTCTCACAAGGCATCAACCATGCCAATTTCAAAAATTACAAGTGCCGAGAAACTCTAATACGGATCGTTAACTAGAATTTTAGGCGACAAAAGAAACTAGTTAACAACTTAACTACAAGAACGGAAATACAACCTTTGTAGATCCGGTCCTCCACCTCCATAGCTCCGCAATGAAGTCTCCTCGCAGTCCAAATCGAATCCCGGGCTCTAGCGTCGGCTTCATCGGAGAAATGGGCGGGCTAGGTCATCGACTACGATGCCGAAGATGATCTACGTCGAGACATCACAAGATCAAGCTCCCACTTCACCAAGTCATGAAACTTGTGAAGAAAACACCCTATACTACTTGGCAAGTGGTAGAGGATGAAGAAATAGGAAGTTGGTTCACTTTAGAATTGGATTTCTTACTCATTTCATCAAGTTGCCATCGATGGAGGCAAGCTCTTTCTTCTTGAATAAGAAGAAGAAGATGAAGATAATGATATGATAAGAATAATAATAATAGAAAAGAAAAATCAATTCTTATCATATATAAACCATGGTTTAGTGTAGAGATTTAACTAAGGTTAGATGGAGTGGTTAGGGTTAAGCATGAGACAAAATGGTCACTTAGTCAAAGCTTCATGAAGCTTCAAGATGCAAACAAAGAAAGCCACCATTTTTCTCTTTATGCCATTTATTTTCCAAAAAGAATAAATAAATAAATAAATGAATAAGAAAACAAAACCCTAACCATTCATATAACCATGGTTTAATCTTTACACAAATCCAAGTAAACATGTATCATCAAACATGATACAATCATGTGCACAATAGTATATCACATATACAACTTGCACAATACAAGTGAGAAAATCCATTTAAAGTGAACCAATACTAGTTAATGCAAAGTAATATATCAAATATATAATTATGCATTAAATCATTAAATCAACACTTGATTTAACGATCCGGTCATATCGCATATAACCGACTAATATCCAATGTATCAACATATCGTATCAATCCTTGATTCGATAACTAGGTTATATCGCATACAACCATTCAATACATTATCGCGAGAATGAAATACGGTATCACATACACGCATTATTCTCGGTCCCGCACATATCTCATATGCGCTCCTATTTCGTTTCGCTTGAGCCAGGAAACCTCTGTGTAGGACTCTAAAGACTCGTCAATACGCCGGCAGCAGGTGATGATCATATCAAACACCCACAAGCCGCAAGCGGTTTGCTAAACGTAACGCCACCCGGGTATTGAGCGATCAGAAGATCGACGAGCAAGCCCGCTTACACTCCTGTGAATCCAACCAGTAACACTTACCGTACAGTCCGGTCTGATCGTCTGATATGTCGCATATCTCGCCTAGGGGTGGTAAACGTCAGACCCCAATAGTTCGATAAGTCGTGTCGATATGAGCTCTATAACAGTTCGAGAAACTACTGGTAACACTTACCAGTAAATCTCAGCAACCCTGGCCAGGGATTTCCAGTTATAGCCAATCGAGCACAGCGCAACATCAACCCCATATACCGGGAGAGACGAATCCCCTCCTATCGCTCATTGCCTCCATGTGACTCGGGACTGTACCCAAAAACCACCGTTTTGCACGCCCTCTTGGACGTGGTAAGATGGAAATCAAAGCACAGTAGGAACCACACAAGACTCTATGACGATCTCGGGTCAACAGACTACTCTGTACCAGTGTCACCAGAGAACTGCCATCTGACGTAAGGTATAATACCATCTGGGAGTTCTCGGCGAGTCCGTCCAGTGTACCCAGTCTCTACTGAGCACCCGTATATCATCTCTGATGTCAAACACCAATGGATATGGGATCATCCATCGCCCATCTGTATGGGTCGAGAAGGTATACGCTAGTCTACTCTGGTATATCGATGCCCCGTCTCGATACACCCACGACTAGGGACCTTGAAGGATGTACTTATGGACTACCATGTCCCTACTAGTATGATCCGCATCATAGTCCAGGTAGTCAAGTACACATCCTAAGGGCTTTACCAACATGTAACAGAGAGACAAACAGTATACACGTTAAGGTAAAGAGTAACCAGATAGCATATTATCATGTCGAGCAAGAAAGTCCTCCTATATATGTCCCAGCATCCACTACAATATACATCCTATGTACAGCAATGGTCTCTAGGGCATACATATAACTAACAATCTCCCACCTGCACTAGGGCCATCTGTAGCAGTTGTTGTAGTATCTCATACTCAACCATCCCATAAAAGTCTCTCTCTGGGAATAGGCCTTCGTGAGTGGATCCGCCGTGTTGTCCTCTGAGTCTACTCTCCTAACCTCGATCACCTTGGAGATCAACCATCTCCATGATCAGGTGAGACTGCCTTAGATCATGTCTGGATCACTGATGGGACGGACGTTCCTGGCATAAGCTGTTGGAGATAGTGCCCTCAGAGTCAATTATTGGATCACAGGCACGTGATTGCAATGATTGAGGGAGGACCTATCCCAGGAGGACAGTCTTACTCGAGATGATAGTATGCTATCTGGTTTACCTTTATCATCGTGTACTGCTTTAGGTGACCTGACATGTCACTATTACACGTTGATAGAGCCCCTAGGATTCTTGCTTGACGACCAGCAGTATGATGGCGATCATATACGTGGGAGCTGGGGTCTATAAGCACATCCTTAAAAGGTCCCTAGTCGTGGGAGTTTCGAGACTGGGCATCGATACTCCATTAGTAGACTAGTGTATACAGTCGAGACCCCGACGAGGGGCGGTGGCCGGTCTCACAAGCCACTGGTGTCAGTTGGTTCACCTAAGATGTATACAGGTGCTCATTGGGTTATGAGTACACCGGACAGGACTCGCCGGGAACCTGCTAGTTGGGCTTATACCTGACGTCAGATAGCAGTTCCCAGGTGACATGTGTACAGGTTAGTTCATCGACCTGAGGATCGTCATTTGTCTCGTGTGAGTTCCCACTGTGCTTTGATTACTACCCTACCACGGCTCAAAGGAGTCGTGCAAACAGGTTTTAGTTGGGTACAGTCCCGAGCCACATGGAGGCAGTAAGCGGATCTTCAGGGGTTCGTCTCTCCCGGTATTGGGGGTGAGGTCGCGCTGTGTCTAGGAGAGCCATTACGCAAAGCCCTCGGCCGAGGCAGGAGATTTACTGGTAGGTATTCCTGTAGTATCTCAGGGCGTTCTGGGCTACGCTCCGACACGACTTGTACCGCTTTTGGGGGTCTGACTTTTACCAACCCCCTAGGCCCGCCATGCGATACTCATAGACGAACGGACCGGACTGTACGGATATTGTCACTGACAGGCTCAGTTGGGTGTCGGGGTGAGCTTCCTCATCGACGTCCCTTTTGGTCAATAGCTGGTGGCCCGTCACGTGTTGGCTTATACCTCTGACGTGCCAGTGGTTAAATCCACAGCCATTGTATTGACGAGTCTTTAGAGTCCACCACACTTTCAGTTACTCAGCTTTCGGGCGAAACGCTGTAGAGGCCGTATGGAGATATGGCAGGGTCCGATCAGATACGTGCGGTATTGCACGTGTCAGGATCGGACAGTTTTGTACTAGTGGCCGTATAGTTATATGGCAGGGTTTGATCTGATACGTGCGGTATTGCACGGATCAGGATCGAACGGATTTTACTAGCCGGCTTTGGCTTAAGCCGGTCCTAGTCTAGTACAGTGTAGATCTTGTCTCTTTGCATTTGTATCCGGTCGGAATACAGATGCGGGTGTGTATGCACAGTGTCGGGGTTTTCCTGTAATTTATTGCGGGACCAGTTTTCTGGAGTTGCCAGTTTGCATTCCGTTCCGGCCGGTTTTTCTTTGTTCTTTCCCGGCCGGACTTTTCCGATGGAGGGGGTTATTTGCAAGTTTGCAAATGACACTTTGTGGAGGGGTTTCTTTGCATATATATTGATTATGATAGATTTCATATCTTTCAACCTTGACTTGCTTTTTAAAGTGAAGTGAAAGGTTATGGAGAAAATAGTGTTTTAAGCATGGTTGATGTTTTGTTGACCTTGGATGTGGTCACCCCTCTCTTGCTCCTACACTCACCTCCCTCTTGCTATCATATTATCATTCCTCCACCATTCTCATGCTCACTGGATGATAAGTCTTTCATGGTTGTGAGAAGAAGAAGAAGAGAGAGAGCTTGATTCATGAGAGTTTTTCTTTCTTGATCTAGTTTTCATGCTAGAAAAATGCAAGCACCATTTTTCTAATCCTTGTTTCCTCCATCATCCTCATTGGCAACTACATAACCCCAAATGAGACTAGCATCATCTACACTACATTCTACAGCACTTCTTGGGCATGTCGAGTTGCCGGCTTCATGCTCGAGTTGCCTCGGTATTGAGGCGGGAGCCCGTAAAAGACGAAGGCGAAGTGGTGCCCTTTCCGGCGAGGAGGCGACGATGTGGAGCAAAGACTTTCCGCGGGAGATCGGGATGATGAAGAGAAGACCGGAGGACTCGGATCACTCGGTATACTTCTCACCCCATCTCTTGTTTGCTAGTTAGGTTAATGGTAAACGATCCGGGTTTTTCTTTGTCCGCGGTAGCGCCGGTTTCCGAGCAAGGAAAAATTTTGATTCCGCATTTTGGCCTCGAGTAAGACGGCCGGGGCGCTGCCGTGGCGCAACATGGTATCAGAGCCACGCCATTAACCTTACCTAGCTTTTGTGTAATGTGTTTTACGTTTCCGATCGAACAAAATCCCGAAAACACGTATTTCATGTACATCAGTTTTCTGTCGATTTTTTCCGGGCTCGAAAAATTTTTCAGGTGGTTGCAGAATGATGTACAAGGAAATATAAGAGATCTGGGAAAAATTGGTAACATGATTCCATTATTGCACCGCGGAAGCGCGGCCAAAGCAGTGCTTTGGCCGCGCTTCCGCCGCCGTTTAAATTAGTTACTGTACCATTTTTCTCCAGATTGTCTTGAACTTGATTTTGGGGCTTTTGGGATATTAAATTTGGGCCCAGGTTTTCTGTGAGTGCTACAGTTTCTATTGGGGGCCCACTTGTTAATTTTTGGTCAATCGGAAAATTTTAAACACATTATTTCACAGTATTTACCTTATATCTGCGACCGTGAATGTCACTCGATCGGTAAATCCGGTCTAACTGCTATAGCCCGGTTAGACGGATTTGCGAACGTGACTTTCACGTTGATGTTCTATGTTTATGCTGTGATGTTGCGGATCGGTCGTGGGGGATAGCCTGGATGCAATGCTAGTACAGTTTTGTTGTATTATGTACATTTGATATTGCGGGGCGAGCGTCCAACATGTGGACTGCCGTCACTGCCTGTTTGTATTATTCTTTTGGGGCACGACCTGGTTGCGGTCGATGTACCCGGTGTATGTATATTTTACTTTCTGTACTAGGGTTACCCCGCGGAGGGGTGCACGGATAGCCGGGTTCTGGAGGGCAACGGGCCCGCATCTCATGGCATTGAGACGGAGGGGGCTTCAGTCCAGGATTGGCGGGCTATTCGCCGCACTCGTAGGGGGTACAGGTTGACCCAGGAGGGGTGCCCAAGTTACCGGATTCCGTGAAGTGCTGGGTGGTCCATTCACGGTACTGAAGGGGGCTGCCTCGCTTCAGGTTTTGGCGGGTGACTTGCCGCGCCCGTAGGGGTCTAGGATTTCATTGCACAGGCTATCCACACGACCAGGGGAACGTCGGGTTTCAGCAGCGGCTCTGTGAAACCCGGGGTTTCCAGATATCTGTATTGTTCTGTGATGCTGTACATTTCTGTGATGTTGCATTTTATTCACGCCTTGAGCGAAATACTATATATTGGTATATATATATTAGTAGATGTTGTGTATGTTTTTCATCCGCGCTAGTCCAGTCCCCGCTCTGCCGTTAGTTAGCTAACCTAACGGGTGATGACGGGACCCAGTGGCGAATGCGAATGGCATATACGTACGTCAGTATATTTTCGTTCTTTGTGGTGTGATCAATTGATGGGACTGCATTGATTCGGATCAATGCAAGTTTAAACAAACCTAATCTGATGTTGTTGGAACACTTTTTCAAAAAGCTGTTATTGCAAGGACGTTCTCTTTTGTTTTGCATAGTGGTATTCATTTGGAATATCCTGCTCCTCAGTCGACGAGGCAAGGGCCGAGATCCCTTCACCGGGAGTGACCCCTTGGACAGAAGTTTGCGTCAGGGCATTAACTTCACTATAGCCGATTACTTTTGCTTTGCATCGTGGTATTCAGTTGGAATATCCTGCACCTCATTCTACGGGGAAAGAGCCGAGATCCCTTCACCGGGAGTGACCTCTTTAGTAAAGGTTTTCGTCACTATATTTTCTAAAAAATTGTGCAGTTCCTTCAACGATATCAAGTTCATTACGTTAAAGGTTTTTCGCCAAAAACCAGTCGTAGCCCTCCGTCATTTCAGATTAGTATTACTTAGTATTCGTGCTGCGTATGTCGTGCTCAGCCGAGGCGTAGTGTTCGGTAGCTATGTAGTGCTTTTCTGTTGCATGGATATGTGATTGGTTAGGACAGTCGTACGGTCATTTTGGCTCAGTCAAGGACTCGTGCGGGTGGGTCTAATGCAATCAAGATAATGACGGGTTGAACTTGACTAGGATCCTTTGATATGTTGGCTCAGTCAAGGTCACTTGGGTCCTAGGGGTAAAAATCACATCGGGAGTTTCAAAAGAACTGAAACTTGCCAGGTATGCGCATACCTTCTGGAGTGTGGTGACGTGAGTGGATTCCGTCACGTTATCATGCGATGATAGTTGGATCCCGATTCCCACTGATGAGTTGGTTTACTCCTCGGGTGATCCCGACTAATTCTTCTTTCAGGTTTGGAGGAGAATTTGAGGTACAGTGGGAAGTTTCCAGATTAGACAAAGTGGTAACCATTCTGATCTAGGTTAGAGTGCACGCTGAGTGTTTCTTTTCTCTCTCTCTGGCAGCGACCATTGACCCGACCCTGGATTTTGACTCAGTGACCAAGTTGACCGAACCTTCTTAACACTGGCTTTTGGATTGTCAGAGTTGCAGACCTCATTGCCACTCCTGCTTTTACCCTTTTCTCCAGGACACCCCGTATTACTACGAACGTCCACTTCCATTGGACAAAACCATCGTATGGTTAGATACGAACTCGAAGGACTTCGAGGATGGTTTCTGGTTCTGGAGAAAACGGATAGGATTATTCAGTTGTCTTTTCTTTTCACCTTCTCTCAGGTTGCGAGTACTCCTTGGTTTAGGAGTAGTACACCTATTACGCAAATTGGATAGTCTTCTTCCAAACCATAGGCTGGTGCCGACCGGTAGGGAATGAAGAAAACCAGTTAGCCTAAAACGGTGTACAGAAGGTATTAAGTTCAGACAAAGCAAGGGATTAGTAAGAGGGCAAAGTAAATTGCGACTGATATTCACGACCAAACCAAGTATTTCTTCGCCAATCCTAAATCACCTTTGTATTTCTCCAGGACACTCCGTATCACTACGAAGATCCCATTTTATTGGATACTCCATCGTATGGTTATATACGAACTCGAAAGGAACTAGTTCCAGTTCGGGGATGGATTCTGGATCAGGAGAAATAAGAATAAAGTACATTCAGGTGTCTTTTATCTTCACCTTCTCTCGCGTTGCGAGTGCTCCTAGGATTAGGACAGTACACCCCTTATGCTTTTTGGATAGTCTTCTTCCAAACCATAGGCTGGTGCCGAACGGTAGGGAAGGAAGAAAACCATTTGGCCTAAAGGGGTGTGCAGACGGTATTGACTAAAGACATATAAAGGGATTTGGACAGATGGCAAAGAGATATACGGTGACAGTTGTGAATCTGGATAATGGAAGAGGCATTACTAGGAATACCAGGATACCCCAACGAAACATTTCAATGTTTCAGTTTCACTGTGTAATGTTAAAAGAAAACTGATTTCCCGATTAGACACTTACTCCAGGGTATGTATTTACCAGGTTGGATTCTCACATCTGTATGGTTTTACAGATGATGAGTGGGAGTAAGTTATTGGGAATTGGGTGATCGTCCTCATTATATCGGGATTCGTTGTAATCGGTGATATTTGAGGAAGTCACCTGGGTTGTTTGCCGGTCGGCAAATATTTGGTTATGAATATCCGCTGTTGTGCACCAATTTCAAATTGATATATCTTTACGTCTATTTTTATAGAGTGAGATATACTTTTTGATATTATGTCGATGACATTTACCTATATCAGTGGATGGTTAGGTAAGGAGCATTAAACAGCGGTGTAATTCTTCTTAACCATAAGTACAGTTTTCAACCTACGACACACAGTGAAAGAGTTGTTAGACTCAGCGGACTTATACAGAGTATTGTATGTTGTCCAGTGTCCATCAGGACAGAGGGGTTGGTCCTCGTACTATATTCGGTTTACTTATGACTTCTCTAGATTTTAGACAGCTGTTTCGTGGAAACACGGGGTTTAAGTTTTGAGGAGTTATAGGTATTTGAATAGAGTAGAGAACCAGGTGTAGCAAGTATCGGGATTCTTCAAAGTGATCGAAGATGTGGATACTTGTGTATGGTGTTCAGTTGATAGTAATGATAAAGAGAAATTGCTTTTCTATCAGGTTACTCATAATTGGAAGCATACCTAAGTTGAGTAACGCTGATCGGCCTCCTTCCATTTAGTTGACATGCACTGGAGACAGCTGCATGATTTGAATCTGGTTCAATTAAATCAGTGCCTCTGGTTCTATATTGGATATAGAACAGTTCATATCTTAACATTGTTAAGGTACGGGGAGTTGTCCGGCTTATGCTTAAAACCAGACACTGGACAACTCAAGGCACGTTTCTGTAATGGCTGTTTGTGGGTTGACCCAGGCTATGACGAGGGTTGACTTTCTACCATCTGGCAGATAAATAGAAATATTGTTCTAGACTCGCCACAGTTTTATTAAAAATGGTTTTTTCAAAAACAGCAGTGGGAGTATGGTAGAACTGGAAGCGATTCCAGAACCGCAAACGATTACTGAAGATTTGATAAGGAACCTAAAGATTCAATCTGTTTTGACATTCCATTGGCCACTCCGCAGATACGGTGGGTAACTTCAGGCACCCGAGAGGTACTTCGGTAGCCTCAAGGACGGTGACAGGGAAGTTCTTGTTTACCCACACTTGCCATTGCTGTTGTTCCAGGCTGCTAGACCCGGTGGGAGGATGAGTATAGCGTCGTTCTAAACTAGCTTTAGAAGTGCACGTCTATATGACTCTGCCAGAGGGCTGTCGTAGTCAGTGGGAGCAGCGGAAGCATTGGTGGACATCAGGCTTATGTCTATTTGTAGACTAAAGCAGATGTAGCGGAGATAGATCATCCATTTCTGATGTTACAGTCATAGGTTTGACGTCATCAGAATAAAGGGTGGATCTGTTGAGAAGGTAGTAGGAAGTGATATTCCTATACTGCGATCGGTTATACTTTGGTCGTCACACAGTGTTTTCTCCACATGGGACTTGGATATTATATCAGACATATTGGTTACTAGATCTATGGTTTTAGATCTAGATTTGGGTGGTTTCCCAATCAGGGTACCTTGACAGCATTCTAAGAGTGTTTAGAATGGACGACTCCTGGCACGGTAGTGTACCTGCAGGTAATGGAGTCACCCTCTCTAAAGGTGTCTTACAGACTAAAGGGGAGAGGGATACGCATGATTGACAGATCACTTGCTTAGGCAATTGAGTCAATCATGAGATGTCAAGTACCGCACCAGATGTTGTTCTTGCACTAGATGCAATAAGTTGATATTAATCCAATCCTGGAAAAACAGTAGGAAGCAGTTTTAGAACATAAGTGAATGTTCTAGGGATATGATAACGCCTGCCTCTTATAGGAGACGGTTATCACTCCAGGCTTCCAAGGTGACATGGACGACAAGGAGGTTGTCAGAGTTATAGTTCTCCCTCTGACGAGGGGCAGTATTTTGGACAGGTGGTCCAAGGCAATACTGAGGGCGGCATGGCGCAGGATACTGATTAAGTTCAGTTGATGATACAGTCTAAGAAGTTTGGATTTGGAGTTCATTTATGAGCTAGGTCCCATCAGACATCCAGACATTCTAAGACAGGTATTGCTCATTTCGGGAGATGGATTTCTCCGCGAACTTGAGATATAGAGAGACATAGAAAGAAACATCACAGCGGATCCACTCACTGAGGCTATTCCTCAAACGCAATAGTTTCGCAAACGAGCTTTGTGAGACTGACTAGTAGAGGAGTTGGGTGTTCGGTATCACACGGGCTGTGAGTATGCGACATCGCAATAATTAGCCTTGAGTGCAAGTGGGAGATTGTTGGAGATAGTGCCCTCAGAGTCAATTATTGGATCACAGGCACGTGATTGCAATGATTGAGGGAGGACCTATCCCAGGAGGACAGTCTTACTCGAGATGATAGTATGCTATCTGGTTTACCTTTATCATCGTGTACTGCTTTAGGTGACCTGACATGTCACTATTACACGTTGATAGAGCCCCTAGGATTCTTGCTTGACGACCAGCAGTATGATGGCGATCATATACGTGGGAGCTGGGGTCTATAAGCACATCCTTAAAAGGTCCCTAGTCGTGGGAGTTTCGAGACTGGGCATCGATACTCCATTAGTAGACTAGTGTATACAGTCGAGACCCCGACGAGGGGCGGTGGCCGGTCTCACAAGCCACTGGTGTCAGTTGGTTCACCTAAGATGTATACAGGTGCTCATTGGGTTATGAGTACACCGGACAGGACTCGCCGGGAACCTGCTAGTTGGGCTTATACCTGACGTCAGATAGCAGTTCCCAGGTGACATGTGTACAGGTTAGTTCATCGACCTGAGGATCGTCATTTATCTCGTGTGAGTTCCCACTGTGCTTTGATTACTACCCTACCACGGCTCAAAGGAGTCGTGCAAACAGGTTTTAGTTGGGTACAGTCCCGAGCCACATGGAGGCAGTGAGCGGATCTTCAGGGGTTCGTCTCTCCCGGTATTGGGGGTGAGGTCGCGCTGTGTCTAGGAGAGCCATTACGCAAAGCCCTCGGCCGAGGCAGGAGATTTACTGGTAGGTATTCCTGTAGTATCTCAGGGCGTTCTGGGCTACGCTCCGACACGACTTGTACCGCTTTTGGGGGTCTGACTTTTACCAACCCCCTAGGCCCGCCATGCGATACTCATAGACGAACGGACCGGACTGTACGGATATTGTCACTGACAGGCTCAGTTGGGTGTCGGGGTGAGCTTCCTCATCGACGTCCCTTTTGGTCAATAGCTGGTGGCCCGTCACGTGTTGGCTTATACCTCTGACGTGCCAGTGGTTAAATCCACAGCCATAGTATTGACGAGTCTTTAGAGTCCACCACACTTTCAGTTACTCAGCTTTCGGGCGAAACGCTGTAGAGGCCGTATGGAGATATGGCAGGGTCCGATCAGATACGTGCGGTATTGCACGTGTCAGGATCGGACAGTTTTGTACTAGTGGCCGTATAGTTATATGGCAGGGTTTGATCTGATACGTGCGGTATTGCACGGATCAGGATCGAATGGATTTTACTAGCCGGCTTTGGCTTAAGCCGGTCCTAGTCTAGTACAGTGTAGATCTTGTCTCTTTGCATTTGTATCCGGTCGGAATACAGATGCGGGTGTGTATGCACAGTGTCGGGGTTTTCCTGTAATTTATTGCGGGACCAGTTTTCTGGAGTTGCCAGTTTGCATTCCGTTCCGGCCGGTTTTTCTTTGTTCTTTCCCGGCCGGACTTTTCCGATGGAGGGGGTTATTTGCAAGTTTGCAAATGACACTTTGTGGAGGGGTTTCTTTGCATATATATTGATTATGATAGATTTCATATCTTTCAACCTTGACTTGCTTTTTAAAGTGAAGTGAAAGGTTATGGAGAAAATAGTGTTTTAAGCATGGTTGATGTTTTGTTGACCTTGGATGTGGTCACCCCTCTCTTGCTCCTACACTCACCTCCCTCTTGCTATCATATTATCATTCCTCCACCATTCTCATGCTCACTGGATGATAAGTCTTTCATGGTTGTGAGAAGAAGAAGAAGAGAGAGAGCTTGATTCATGAGAGTTTTTCTTTCTTGATCTAGTTTTCATGCTAGAAAAATGCAAGCACCATTTTTCTAATCCTTGTTTCCTCCATCATCCTCATTGGCAACTACATAACCCCAAATGAGACTAGCATCATCTACACTACATTCTACAGCACTTCTTGGGCATGTCGAGTTGCCGGCTTCATGCTCGAGTTGCCTCGGTATTGAGGCGGGAGCCCGTAAAAGACGAAGGCGAAGTGGTGCCCTTTCCGGCGAGGAGGCGATGATGTGGAGCAAAGACTTTCCGCGGGAGATCGGGATGATGAAGAGAAGACCGGAGGACTCGGATCACTCGGTATACTTCTCACCCCATCTCTTGTTTGCTAGTTAGGTTAATGGTAAACGATCCGGGTTTTTCTTTGTCCGCGGTAGCGCCGGTTTCCGAGCAAGGAAAAATTTTGATTCCGCATTTTGGCCTCGAGTAAGACGGCCGGGGCGCTGCCGTGGCGCAACATAAGCCACAACTCCATTGCCACACAATGGGAGGAACGAAGTTCATCTCATGAAATAATATACACCCAGACTGTCTCTTTGGTAGCATCTTAAGTAGCGATGTATCCAGCCTTTATCGTCTAGTATGCCACGGTATCTATCATGGAACTCTTCCAACAACCGTCCCTTTACTGAGGGTAAAGACAATGCCAGTGACTGACATTCAGTCGTCCTTATCACTCTGGAACCCATCCAGTGATTCTCCCCAGGATCGGTTGATACCATCTCACTACAACTAGTGAGAATCCTAACATCCAATTAGATCTATCTCATAGATCCAAAATCCAGGATTTAGGAGGTATCACTTTGATCCTATATGGAGAATCATTGTGATAAGCGGAGATTGACCGAGCGTAGCATAGGAAACTCCTTTCTTATCAAGAGTATGTCATCCACGGACTCTACGAGGATCATCACCATACTCCCTAATACTCTTTTGTTTATACAAGGTTCATCTACCATTTTGATGATATCAAACTCTTTGACTAACACATCAAAATAGATGTTCCAACTCCGCGATACCTGCTTTATCCTATAAAGCATCTTGTACACATTTCCGCTGCTCCCACTGTCTACGAAGCCCTCTGGCTGTGTACTTATAGACGTCCTCTTCTAAAACATCATTTAGAAAAGCAGTCATGGCACCCAACCGCCAGATATCGTGGTCATGGTATGTAGCCGTGGCAAGTAGGATCTGGATGGACTTAAACATAGCCACTTGAAAAGGTTTCATCATTATCCACGCCTGGTCGATGACGAAAAGCTTTAACAAGTCTAGCTTTGAAAGTCTCAACTTTTCCATTTACACCAAGTAATCTTCTCAAGATATACTTGCTCCTGATGGGGATTTAACCCTTCAGATATAGCAACCAAAGTCCATACTTTGTTGGTGTACATGGATTCCATCTCAGATCGCTAAGCATCCAGCCATTCTTACAGAGTCCCACTCCTGATGGCCAGCTCGAAACTAGTTGGGTCATCATCTCATGATGCAATCCTCGCTCCCACTGTCATAGAGAAACAGAAGTATCTCTCTGGTGGGTGAGAAACCCTACTAGATCGGCGGAGAGGCTGAGGTTCGTTGGTAACTATTGAATCCTTTGGTTTTATCAAATCATCTGCTGTAGTTTGTATAGCTGGAACCTTTCCAGTTCTACATTACAGACCTCGCTTCGAGCTTGTCCGAATTTTTCTTTTCAGACATAGGCTAGACAACCCCAAATCTTAACTAACTTAAGAGATGGGCTCTTCCCTTATCATATCAAATATGAAGTGGCAGGCAACTGATTTGATTTGAACACTATTCAATAGGTATGCAGCTTCTCAAGTGCATAACCCCCAAAAGGAAACAGGTAACTCAGTAGTACTCATCATAGAGCACACCTTATCACATAGGGTGTTTTTGCTCCGCCCCGATATACCATGGTGCTTTGGTGTATACAGAGGAGTAATGATGAGAGAGAATCTCATTCCCCTTTAGAAAAGTCCAAGAATTCCGTGCTCAAGTATTCTCTTCCTTGATCTCATCATAGGACATAATACTTATACCCTTATTTTGGTTCTCTACTTCTAACTTATATTCTGTGAATATCTCAAAAGGTTCGGACTTGTGTTTCAACAGGAACATAGGTCTGAATCTGGAAAGATCATCAGAGAATGTAATGAAGTATAACGAACCAGTCCTGGCAAGTGTAGACAGGGGACCTACATACATCAACATGTATCATCCCAAGAGTTCACTAACTCTTTCTCTGTTTCCAGTAAACGGAGCTATGGTCATCTTATCTCTGTGACATGACTGGCAAGTTTCACAATATGTAAATTCAAACTGATTTAAATATGCATCTATATTTTACTTCAGCTAGTCTGGTCGCATTGATATGACCTAGTCTACAATACCTTAAGAAGGATTCGTTCATTTCTGAACTCTTCCTCTTGTGTGTGTTCCGTATACTAAAGAACTGTAGTTTGATTTAGAACATCAATGCTTTTAGATAACGTGCCTGAACCGATCAACTTTTGATATAGGAAATGTTCAAAACATTATCCAACTATACAAAATTTTATCATTTCTTTACTAATAAAGAGATAGATATAATTTTGTATATCAGGTTCGGTATCTAATAACATTCGTTCAGAATCAATGTATTGGTAATACAGGGTGACAGTGACCAACAGACTTGGCTGCAACACTTGCCCCATTTTCTGTCTCATGAAACTTATCACCCGTTCTCAGTTTTTCTACCCTTTTGTAGCCCTATGTAACAGATTACATATCTGGGATCCTGATTCGGTATCATATACCCAGGATGCGGAGGATACTGAGAAACAGTTCTTTGTAATGAACACACCCGAAGATGATGCATCAGCATGCACTCTCTTCGTTTGGGCGGTACGGAAAATCTGGTATTCCCCAATTTCCTACTCTGTCTTATAACAATTATAAGTTGGAGCGGGACCAACGTTCCCTAGCTCAGTATAACAAGCGGGTTCGGTCAATATTCCGTATTATTATCTTGATTAAGGCGTGATATGGTCGCTACCTGGAGAGAGAGAGAAGAAAACACTCAGCGTGCGCTCTTGCAAGAATAGATTGGTTATTAATTTATCTAATCTGGATGGCTCCCACTGTTTTTATCAAATATTCCTTCAAACCCTAAAAGGAAAAACTAGCCGGGATTAACTACACACTACAAGTTCGCCAATCTTTCAGCCAGGCCAGTGTCGGTACTTTGAGGGAGGTCCCCCGTGCTTTCGCACGAACTTAATTAATGTAAACCTCTTTTTCCCAGAGGCGTAACCTCGTTAACACGTTTCTAGACACCGACTTGATCGGCTAATTGTAATGTGTAAAACTCTCCCAGGAGTAACTCTTACTCGCAGCGGGTATCGGGATCCAACTATCTCATAGAAGGTATGCAATCTCATTGCAAATTTCAACACTTGAATTCCCGATAATTTTGCCCCTAGCGTCCTATGACCTTGACGCAGGCCAACAAACCATAGTGCGCTAGTCAAGTTCAACCCGTCATTTCCTGATTGAATTAAACCCACCCGCACGACCCTTGACGCAGGCCAACAAAGTCGCACGACTACCCTAATCCAATCTGCATCATATGCATAAGCAGATAATTACTAGTTAGCTACCGCACACTACGCCTTGACACAGGCCAACAAACGTAGCACGAATACTAACTACCACTTATCTGAAATGACGGAGGGCTACGACAGGTTTTTCTGAAAACCTATTGCGTAATGAACTTGATATCGTTGTAGGATCGAATGATTTTAAAATGGAGTGCTTTTGAGGCTTTTCTAGTTTTGCTAAAGGAGTCACTCCCGGTGAAGGGATCGTCGGTCCTTTCCTCATCGAATGAGGTGCGGGATATATCATATATATCACTATGCAGAGCAGAAACTACAGAAGCTATCAAAAGACAAACCGAATGTGTAGCATCTGCCAGTTATTGCTAAAGGAGTCACTCCCGATGAAGGGATCTCGGTCCTTTCCTTATCGAATAAGGTGCAGGATATATCATATATACCGCTGTGCAAAGCAAGAACTGTAGCTACCTGTTTTATTTTTGAAATTCGATTCTACAATATCTTTAGGTTTCTTTTACTTTCATTAATCACATTAATGAAGTCCCATCATTTAAATACCTAAACATCACAGATAAATACGACGTCTACTTATGCCATCAGCATTCGCCTCGATGTCCCCTCGTGTACCGTTAGGTTAGGTAACTAACGACAGAGCGGGGCAGGGCCAGCGCGGGTGTAAAACATAAGTAACGTCTACAAAATATATCATATATACTATATACTGTATCCATCACAAAACATATCACATGATCACATCACAGATATCGCAGCAGAAGAATCATATGAAATATTGGATATACTAGGACGTCCGTGTTTTAAATACGAGCCAGTATAAAACACGGATTCCACGGTCGCGATGAATAACCAAACCCACACCCCTAGACCCCTACGAGAGCGGCAAGCAACCCTACCAATTCTAGAGTTAGGAGACCCGGACTCGACTCCTCGAGTTGGTCTCCCACTGGACTCCAGAACCCGGTTACTCGTGCTCCCCTCCTTGGGTCTATCCTAGTGCGGAAAAGTAAATAATATACAAAGAGTGACATCTTCAGCAACCTGGAAGTGCCCCAAATAAAAGAATATTACATACAAGTTTTTACATGAATGAAAATGAAAAACACTCATCTCACATAAAAACCCCCGGCTATTCAAACACGACGATCCAATATAACATATCCAGCAACACATAACATCACATGTCATCAACGTAAGTAAATATGCGCATCCCAATTGTCGTTGACATATAGCAACGAAACCGGCGATATCACATATTACACTTACGGTCACAGAAAAGAAAGTGTAAAACTACAACAGTTGGAATCCGCAATATCTACATCGACATTGCATGCCTAATCAAATTAATACCTTAGACATCACATGCCTAACAATTATAAACCCCGGATTTTAGTCTCAAAATCGAAAATACTTTTCAATATCAAGTCGGGCAATTCAACAAGTTTCCCGATATCCTGATCTAATGCTCATCGCAAACTTTAGTAGGCGGCCGCACCCCCGATGCCGTCGACGAAGTGCACCAAGGCGGAACACCGCTGCCGCGAGCACCCGGATGGATGCTTTCGGCGACGGGGTTCTCCTACAGTCACTTGGTCGGGGCTACGGAGTGAGGCTGTCTATTAAGTTTACCCGGCGAGTATCCGCGTACGCTACGTGATTGCGACGGACTTTTGATCACATCAAAATTCCGTGGCAACCGATCAAGTGAGACTAAACTGCTATGTTTATAACATTCATTCAGTTATCTCATAACTTCTTATGAATTCCAATTATTGTATCATATTCCGGATAAGATAGAAAATGTTAAACTTTCCGACCGAACAATCGAACACCCAAGTTTTCCCGATATAGCTCAACTCATGAAATAAGTTCAAAGACATTCACTTCGTGCCTCAGTACCAACGGTCCAGCCGTAGAAGGGTCAAGCCAACGCCTCACATATGGCACGTCGTACTGTCCCAGACCCGAAGGTTCAAAGGGCAGTTCAAGACGGTCACATAATCGAGTTAAGGTTTATTGTCTTCTAGAAGGTCCATCGCGTTACTTGCACTACTTAGAACGTCTTTAAACTATGGAAAAATCCAGCACTTGGAAATTTTCCAGCAGGGGAAAAGGTGGGTATTTATATCCGGTCGAACTTTTTAACATATTCAATATATCCGGAAAGCTACATAGACAAAGTTTGATAATCCGATCGAATCAACTAAGCTCCAAAACACCCTGGAATATTCAACTCTAGAATAAATATTAAAAAATCCCAGAAAATCCAGAACCAAAATATAATAGTTACTGTGCAAAAATTAAACAGTGATCACATATATTAGCCGCGGAACCGCCGCAGAAGCCATGTTTCTGCCGCGGTTCCGCCGCACTGTAGCAGCATCACTCGGTAAATTTTGCATCGTAATTCTTATAATTTCCTGATGAATTTTTTAAGAATTTTTAATCTGGAAAAAACCCAGTTTTTTGAAAAAGTCTAGAGAGCATTTTAGAAATCGGGTTTCGGTTCGATCGGACTTCAAACTCCGTCTACGCATCGCCTAAGGCTCTAGCTAGGCTCTGATACCACTGTAGGGTTCCTAGGCACACTAATGAGGTCTCACAAGGCATCAACCATGCCAATTTCAAAAATTACAAGTGCTGAGAAACTCTAATACGGATCATTAACTAGAATTTTAGGCGACAAAAGAAACTAGTTAACAACTTAACTACAAGAACGGAAATACAACCTTTGTAGATCCGGTCCGCCACCTCCATAGCTCCGCAATAAAGTCTCCTCACTGTCCAAATCGAATCCCGGGCTCTAGCGTCGGCTTCATCGGAGAAATGGGCGGGCTAGGTCATCGACTACGATGCCGAAGATGATCTACGTCGAGGCATCACAAGATCAAGCTCCGACTTCACCAAGTCATGAAACTTGTGAAGAAAACACCCTATACTACTTGGCAAGTGGTAGAGGATGAAGAAATAGGAAGTGGGTTCACTTTAGAATTGGATTTCTTACTCATTTCATCAAGTTGCTATTGATGGAGGCAAGCTCTTTCTTCTTGAAGAAGAAGAAGAAGATGAAGATAATGATATAATAAGAATAATAATAATAGAAAAGAAAAATCAATTCTTATCATATACAAACCATGGTTTAGTGTAGAGATTTAACTAAGGTTAGATGGAGTGGTTAGGGTTAAGCATGAGACAAAATGGTCACTTAGTCAAAGCTTCATGAAGCTTCAAGATGCAAACAAAGAAAGCCACCATTTTTCTCTTTATGCCATTTATTTTCCAAAAAGAATAAATAAATAAATAAATGAATAAGAAAACAAAACCCTAACCATTCATATAACCATGGTTTAATCTTTACATAAACCTAAGTAAACATGTATCATCAAACATGATACAATCATGTGCACAAAAGTATATCACATATACAACTTGCACAATACAAGTGAGAAAATCCATTTAAAGTGAACCAATACTAGTTAATGCAAAGTAATATATCAAATATATAATTATGCATTAAATCATTAAATCAACACTTGATTTAACGATCCGGTCATATCGCATATAACCGACTAATATCCAATGTATCGACTTATCGAATCAATCCTTGATTCGATAACTAGGTTATATCGCATACAACCATTCGATACATTCATCGCGAGAATGAAATACGGTATCACATACACGCATTATTCTCGGTCCCGCACATATCTCATATGCGCTCCTATTTCGTTTCGCTTGAGCCAGGAAACCTCTGTGTAGGACTCTAAAGACTCGTCAATACGCCGGCAGCAGGTGATGATCATATCAAACACCCACAAGCCGCAAGCGGTCTGCTAAACGTAACGGCCACCCGGGTATTGAGCGATCAGAAGATCGACGAGCAAGCCCGCTCACACTCCTGTGAATCCAACCAGTAACACTTACCGTACAGTCCGGTCTGATCGTCTGATATGTCGCATATCTCGCCTAGGGGTGGTAAACGTCAGACCCCAATAGCTCGATAAGTCGTGTCGATATGAGGTCTATAACAGTTCAAGAAACTACTGGTAACACTTACCAGTAAATCTCAGCAACCCTGGCCAGGGATTTCCGGGTATAGCCAATCGAGCACAGCGCAACATCAACCCCCTATACCGGGAGAGACGAATCCCCTCCTATTGCTCATTGCCTCCATGTGACTTGGGACTGTACCCAAAAACCACCGTTTTGCACGACCTCTTGGACGTGGTAAGATGGAAATCAAAGCACAGTGGGAACCACACAAGTCTCTATGACGATCTCGGGTCAACAGACTACTCTGTACCAGTGTCACCAGAGAACTGCCATCTGACGTAAGGTATAATACCATCTGGGAGTTCTCGGCGAGTCCGTCCAGTGTACCCAGTCTCTACTGAGCACCCGTATATCATCTCTGATGTCAAACACTAATGGATATGGGATCATCCATCGCCCATCTGTATGGGTCGAGAAGGTATACGCTAGTCTACTCCGGTATATCGATGCCTCGTCTCGATACACCCACGACTAGGGACCTTGAAGGATGTACTTATGGACTACCATGTCCCCACTAGTATGATCCGCATCATAGTCCAGGTAGTCAAGTACACATCCTAAGGGCTTTACCAACATGTAACAGGGAGACAAACAGTATACACGTTAAGGTAAAGAGTAAGCAGATAGCATACTATTGTTAGTTGTATGTATGCCCTAGAGGCCATTACTATACATAGGATGTATATTGTAGTGGATGCTTGGACATATATAGGGAGGACTTTCTTGCTCGACATGATAGTATGCTATCTGGTTGCTCTTTACCTTAACATGTACACTGATTGTCTCTCTGTTACATGTTGGTAAAGCCCTTAGGATGTGTACTTGACTACCTGAACTATGATGCGGATCATATTAGTGGGGACATGGTAGCCCATAAGTACATCCTTCAAAGTCCCTAGTCGTCGGTGTATCGAGACGGGGCATCGATATACCAGAGTAGACTAGCGTATACCTTCTCGACCCATACAGATGGGCGATGGATGATCCCATATCCATTGGTGTTTGACATCAGAGATGATATACGGGTGCTCAGTGGAGACTGGGTACACTGGACGGACTCGCCGAGAACTCCCAGATGGTATTATACCTTACGTCAGATGGCAGTTCTCTGGTGACACTGGTAAAGAGTTGTCTGTTGACCCGAGATCGTCATAGAGTCTTGTGTGGTTCCCACTGTGCTTTGATTTCCACCTTACCACGTCCAAGAGGGCGTGCAAAACGGTGGTTTTTGGGTACAGTCCCGAATCATATGGAGGCAATGAGCGATAGGAGGGGATTCGTCTCTCCCGGTATAGGGAGTTGATGTTGCGCTGAGTTCGATTGGCTATAACTGGAAATCCCTGGCCAGGGTTGCTGAGATTTACCGGTAAGTGTTACCAGTAGTTTCTCGAATTGTTATAGACCTCATATCGACACGACTTATCGAGCTATTGGGGTCTGACGTTTACCACCCCTAGGCGAGATATGCGACATATCAGACGATCAGACCAGACTGTATGGTAAGTGTTACTGGTTGGATTCACAGGAGTGTGAGCGGGCTTGCTCGTCGATCTTCTGATAGCTCAATACCCGGGTGGCGTTACGTTTAGCAGACCGCTTGCGGCTTGTGGGTGTTTGATATGATCATCACCTGCTGCCGGCGTATTGACGAGTCTTTAGAGTCCTACACAGAGGTTTCCTGGCTCAAGCGAAACGAAATAGGAGCGCATATGAGATATGTGCGGGACCGAGAATAATGCGTGTATGTGATACCGTATTTCATTCTCGCGATGAATGTATCGAATGGTTGTATGCGATATAACCTAGATATCGAATCAAGGATTGATTGGATAAGCCGATATATTGGATACTAGTCGGTTATGTGCGACATGACCGGATCATTGAATCAAGTGTTGATTTAATGATTTAATGTATAATTATATATATTTGATATACTACTTTGTATTAACTAGTATTGGTTCACTTTATATGGATTTTCTCACTTGGATTGCACAAGTTGTATATGTGATATACTTTTGTACACTTGATTGTGTCATGTTTGATGATACATGTTAACTTGGATTTGTGTAAAGATTAAACCATGGTTGTGAGAGTGGTTAGGATTTGTTTATTCATTTATTATCTATTTATTCATTTATTCATAGGGTTCCTAGGCACACATTAGAGGTCTCACAAGGCATCAACCATGCCAATTTCAAACTTTAACGGTGCCGAGAAACCCTAACACTATCATGTCGAGCAAGAAAGTCCTCCCTATATATGTCCCAGCATCCACTACAATATACATCCTATGTACAGTAATGGCCTCTAGGGCATACATATAACTAACAATAACCGTCTTCCGAAGGAGGCTGCCGTTATCAAATCCCTAGAACATCCACTTATGTTCTAAAACTGCCTCCAAACGTTTCTCCAGGATTGGATTAATATCAACTTATTGCATCTCGTGCAAAAACGACGTCTGGTGTGGTACTTGACATCTCATGATTGACTCAATTGCCTAAGCAAGTGATGTGTCAATCATGCACATCCCTCTCCCCTTTAGTCTATAATACTCCTTCAGAGAGGGTGACTCCATCACCTGCACGTACACTACCATGCCTGGAGTCGCCCATTCTAAAGCACCTTTAGAATGCTGTCTAAGTACCCTGATTGGGAAACTGTCCAAATCTAGATCTAAAACCATAGATCTAGTAACCAAAATGTCTGATATTGTATCTATAACCTATGTGAAGAAACCACTGTGTGACAACCAAAGTATAACCGATCGTAGTATAGGAATTTCACTTCCTACTATGTGTATGTCATCCATGTACCAGTACATCACACCCTACTACCTTCTTAAAAGATCCATCCCCTATTCTGATGAAGTCAAACCTATGACTGTCACATCAGAAATAGATGATCTATCTCTGCTATATCTGCTTTAGTCTATAAACAAACACAAGCAACTTTTCCATTATGCTTCCGCTTCTCCCACTGACTACGACAACCCTCTGGCAGAGTTATATACACGTATACTTCTAAAGCTAGTTTAGAACGACGCTATACTCATCCTCCTGCCGGGTCTCACAGTCTGGAACGACAGCAAAGGCAAGTCTGGGTAAACAATAACCATCCTGTCTCCGCCCTTGAGGCTACCGGAGTACCTCTCAGGTGCCTGAGGTTACCCACCATATCTGCTGAGTGGCCAATGGAATGTCAAACCAGATTGAATCTTTAGGTCCTATTAAATTTTCCGTAATCATTTGCGGTTCTGGAATCACTTCCAGTTCTACCATACTAGCACTACTGTTTTCTGAAAAAATCCATTTTTATTAAAACTGTGGCGAGTCAAGAACAATATCATTATTGATCTTCCAGATGGTAGAAAGTCAACCCTCGTCATAGCCCGGGTCATCCCACAAACAGCCATTACAGAAACGTGCCTTGAGTTATCCAGTGTCTGGTTTTAAGCATAAGCCGGACAACTCCCCGTACCTTAACATCGTTAAGATATGAACCGTTCTATATCAAATATAGAAACAGAGGCACGAATTTAATTGGAACCAGATTCAAATCTTGCAGCTATCTCCAGTGCATGTCAACTAAATGGAAGGAGGCCGATCAGCGTTACTCAACTTAGGAATGCATCCAGATATGAGTAACCTGAAAAAGAAACAAGTTTCTCAAAACCATTACTATCAACTGAATACCATACACAAGTATCTACATCTTCGATCACCTTGAAGAATCCCGATACTTGCTACACCTGGTTCTCTACTTTATTCTTATACCTATAATTTCTCAAAACTCAGATCTTGTACTTCTACGAAACACATGTCTAAGAACTAGAGAAGTCATAAGTAAACCGAATATAGTACGAGTACCAACACCTCTATCCTAATGGACACTGGACAACATACAATACTCTCTATATGTCCCTTGAGTCCAATAACTCATTTCCTGTGTGTCGTAGGTTGAAAACTGTACTTATGGTTAAGAAGAATTACACCGCTGTTTAATGCTCCTTACCTAACCATCCACTGATATAGGTAAATGTCATAGACATAATTTCAAAAAGTTTTATCTCACTTTATAAAAATAAACATACAGATATATCAATTTGAAATTGGTGCATAACAACAGATATTCAAAACCAAATATTTGTCGTCTGGCAAACAGCCCAGGTGATTTCTGTAAGTGCACGGCGGTGCCCCGGCCGTCAATCCGAGACCAAAACGCGGAAACGAAAAACTTTTCAAACTAGAAATCGGCACCACCGCGCACAAAAATCCTGGATCGGGCCATTAACCAAACTTTAGCAAACAAGATTAAGAGTAGAGAAGCAATACCAAGCGATCCGTGTCCTTCGGTCTTCGTCTCCACTCCGATCTCCTCGCGTAATCTCCGGTCGTCGCCTCCTCGTTGAAACGGGCACCACATCGCCGGGTTCTTTTACGGGCTCCCACCTCTGGACCGCGGCAACTCGGGGACGAAGTTGGCAAGCCGACGTGCCCAAGAGATGTTGTAGGCTAGTGTAGAATGGTTGTCTTTTAGGGTTATAGAAGTTGCCATGATGTAGGAATGAAAGATCTTCTTGGAGAAGGATGGTGTGTATTTTTCAAGCATGAAAAAGAGAGATGTATATTTCCTACACTCAAAAATGAACTCCCTCTCTCCTCTCCTAATGTGGCCGTCCCCTACAAAGAAATGGGAGAGCCAAAAAACCAAAACAAGAAGGGAGGTGAGAGTAATAAAAGCAAAGGGTGACCATAACCCAAATGTGATGATAACAAGGTCATATCCATTTCTGATCCTTTCTAATCTTATTTAATGCAAGTTAGTGGATGGAAAAAGAATCTCATCATGAAGCCACAAATGCAAATAACACCGCCCACAAAGATAATTCGCACAACTGCAAATAACCCCCTCCATCGGAAAAGTCCGGCCGGGAAGGAACAAAGGAAAACTGGCCAGAACGGAATGCAAACTGGCAATTTCAGAAAACTGATCCCATAATAAATTACAGGAAAACCCTGTGACTGCATATACATGCCCACATTTTTATTCCCACTGAATACAAATGCAAAGAGATAAAATCTACACTTTACAATACTAGAATCCGGATTAAACCAAAGCCCACTAGTATTATCCGTCCGATCATGATCCGTGCAATACCGCACGTATCTGATCGAACCCTGCCATATCTCCATACGGCCTCTACAGCGTTTCGCTCGAAACTTGAGAAACTGGTCTGTGGTGGACACTAAAGACTCGTCAATACTTTGGTTGTGGATTTAACCACTAGCACGTCAGAGGTATTAGCCTATACGTAACGGGCTACCAGGTATTGACCAAAAGGGACGTCGATGAGCAAACTCATCCTGACACCCTACTGAGCCTGTCAGTGACAATATTAGTACAGTACGGTCCGTTCGTCTATGAGCATCGCATGGCAGGCCTAGGGGGTTGGTAAAAGTCAGACCCCCAAAAGCGGTACAAGTCGTGTAGGAGAGTAGCCCAGAACACCCTGAGATACTACTGGAATACCTACCAGAAAATCTCATGCCTTGGCCAAGGACTTTTCATGTACTGGCTCTCCTAGACACAGCACGACCTCACTCCCAATACCGGGAGAGACGAACCCCTGCAGATCCGCTCATTGAATCTATGTGGCTCGGGACTGTACCTAACTAAAACCTGTTTGCACGTCTCTTTTGAGTGTGGTAGGGTAGTAATCAAAGCACAGTAGGAACTCACACGAGACAAATGACGATCTCAGGTCGATGAACTGACATGTACACATGTCACCAGGGAACTGCTATCTGACATCAGGTATAATACCAATTAGCATGTTTCCGGCGAGTCCTGTCTGGTGTACTCATAACCCAATGAGCACCTGTATACATCTTAGGTGAACCAACTGACACCAGTGGCTTGTGAGACCGGCCACTGCCCCTCGTCGAGGTCTCGACTGTATACACTAGTCTACTCTGGAGTATCGATGCCCTGTCTTGAAACTCCCACGACTAGGGACCTTTTAAGGATGTGCTTATAGACCCCAGCTCCCACGTATATGATCGCCCTCATACTTCATGCAGTCAAGCAAGAATCCTAGGGGCTCTATCAACGTGCAATAGTGACCTGTAAGGTCACCTAAAGCAGTACATGATGATAAAGATAAACCGGATAGCATACTATCATCTTGAGTAAGACTGTCCTACTGGGACAGGTCCTCCCTCAATCATTGCAATCACGTGCCTGTGATCCAATAATTGACTCTGAGGGCACTATCTCCAACAATCTCCCACTTGCACTCAAGGCTAATTATTGCGATGTCGCATACTCACAGCCCGTGTGATACCGAAAACCCAACTTCTCTACTAGTCAGTCTCACAAAGCTCGTTTGCGAAACTATTGTTTTCGAGGAAATAGCCTCAGTGAGTGGATCCGTTGTGATGTTTCTTTCTATGTCTCTCTTTATCTCAAGTTCGCGGAGAAACCCATCTCCCGAAATGAGCAATACCTGTCTTAGAATATGTTTGGATATCTGATGGGACCCAGTTCATAAATGAACTCCAAATCCAAACTTCTTAGACTGTATCGTAAACTGAACTTAATCAGTATCCTGCGCCATCCTTCCTCAGAATCTTCCTGGACCACCTGTCCAAAATACTGCCCCTTGTCAGAGGGAAAACTATCACTCTGACAACCTCTCTGTCATCCAGGTCACCTTGGAAGCCTGGAATGATAACTGTCTCCCAAAGGAGGCTGCCGTTATCATATCCCTAGAACATCCACATATGTTCTAAAACTGCTTCCGAATGTTTTTCAAGGACTGGATTAATATCCTATCTGGAGAAACCACTGTGTGACAACCAAAGTATAACCGACCGTAGTATAGGAATTTCACTTCCTACTCTGTGTATGTCATCCAAATACCAGGACATCACACCCTACTACCTTCTTAATAGATCCATCCCCTATTCTGATGAAGTCAAACCTATGACTGTCACGTCAGAAATAGATTATCTATCTCCGCTATATCCGCTTTAGTCTATAAATAGACATAAGCCACTTGTCCACTATGCCTCTGCTGCTCCCACTGACCACGACAACCCTCTGGCAGAGTCATATAGACGTTCACTTCTAAATCCAGTTTAGAATGACGCTATACTCATCCTCCTGCCAGGTCTCGCATTCTGGAACAACAGCATTGGCAAGTCTGGGTAAACAAGAACCTCCCTGTCACCGTCTTTGAGCATACCGAAGTACCTCTCGAGCGCATGAGGTTACCCACCACATCTACGGAGTGGCCAATAGAATGTCAAACCAGATTGAATTTTTAGGTTCTTATCAAATTTTCAGTAATCGTTTGCGGTTCTGGAATCACTTCCAGTTCAACCATACTCCCACTACCGTTTTCAGACAAAATCCATTTTTATTAAAACTGTGGCGAGTCAAGAACAATATCACTATTGATTTTCCAGATGGTAGAAAATCAACCCTCGTCATAGCCCGGGTCAACCCACAAACAGCCATTACAGAAACGTGCTTTGAGTTAGCCAGAGTCTGGTTTTAAGCATAAGCTGGACAACTCCCCGTACCTTAACCTCGTTAAGATATGAACTGTTCTATATCCAATACAGAAACAGAGGCACTGATTTAATTGAACCAGATTCAAATCATGCAGCTGTCTCCATTGCATGTCAACTAAATGGAAGGAGGCCGATCAGCGTTACTCAACTTAGGAATGCTTCCAATTATGAGTAACCTGAAAGAGAAGCAAGTTCTCTTAATCATTACTATCAACTGAATACCATACACAAGTATCTACATCTTCGATCACCTTGATGAATCCCGATACTTGCAATACCTGGTTCTCTACTTTATCCACATACCTATAACTTCTCAAAACTCAGAACCTGCATTTCTACAAAACACATGTCTAAGAACTAGAGAAGTCAAAAGTAAACAGAATGTAGTACGAGTACCGACCCCTTTGTCCTAATGGACACTGGACAACATACAATACTCTGTATAAGTCCCGTGAGTCTAATAACTAATTCTCTGTGTGTCATAGGCTGAAAACTGTACTTATGGTTAAGAAGAATTACAGAGCTGTTCAATGCTCCTTACCTAACCATCCACTGATATAAGTAAATGTCATAGACATAACTTCAAAAAGTTACATCTCACTCTAAAAAATGGACGTACAGATATATCAATTTGAAATTGGTGTATAACAACGGATATTTAGAACCAAATATTTGTCGTCCGGCAAACAACCCAGGTGATTTCCTCAAATATCACCAATTACAACGAATTCCGATATAATGAGGATGATCACCTAATTCCCAATAACTTACTCCCACTCATCATCTGTAAAACCATACAGATGTAAGAATCAAACCTGGTAAATATACATACCCTGGAGCAAGGGCTAATTGGGAAATCAGTTTTCTTTTAACAGTACACAGTGAAACTGAAACATTGAAATGTTTCGATGGGGTATCCCGGTATTCCTTGTAGTGCCTCTTCCATTATCCAGATTCATAACTGTAATCGTATAATTCTTTGCCATCTCTCTGAATCCCTTTATATGTCTTTAGTCAGTACCTTCTGTACACTCTTTAGGCCAAATGGTTTTCTTCCTTCCCTAACGTTCGGCACCAGCCTATGGTTTGGAAGAAGACTATCCAATAAGCATAATGGGTGTACTGTCCTAATCCTAGAAGCACTCGCAATGCGAGAGAAGGTGAAGATAAAAGACAACCGAATAAACCTTATTCTTATTTCTCCTGAACCAGAATCCATCCCCGAACTGGAACAAGTTCCTTCGAGTTCGTATATAACCATACGATGGAATATCCAAATAAACTGTGGATCTTCGTAGTGATACAGAGTGTTCTGGAGAAATACAAAGGTTATTTAGGATAGGCGAAGAAATACTTGGTTTGGTCGTGATTAGCAGTCGCAATTTACTTTGCCCTCTTACTAATCCTTTGATATGTCTTTACTTAATACCTTCTGCACACCATCGTTATGCTAATTGGTTTTCTTCATTCCCCACCATTCGGCACCAGCCTAAGGTTTGGAAGAAGACTATCCAATTTGCTTAATGGGTGTACTATCTCCTAAACCAAGGAGTACTCGCAACCTGAGAGAAGGTAAAAGGAAAAGACAATTGAATAGTCATATTCGTTTTCTCCAGAACCGGAAACCATCCTCGAATAAATTCCTTCGAGTTCGTATATAACCATACGATGGTTTTGTCCAATGGAAGTAGACGTTCGTAGTAATATGGGGTGTCCTGGAGAAAAGGGTAAAACTAGGAGTGGCAATGAGGTTTGCAACTCTGACAATCCAAAAGCCAGTGTTTAAGAAGGTTCGGTCAACTTGGTCACTGAGTCATAATCTAGGGTCAGGTCAATGGTCGCTGCCAAAGAGAGAGAGAAAAGAAACACTCAGCGTGCACTCTAACCTAGATCAGAATGGTTATCACCTTATCTAATCAGGAAACCTCCCACTGTACCGTCAAATTCTTCCCCAAACCTGAAAGAAGAATTAGTCGGGATCACCCGAGGAGTAAACCAACTCAACAGTGGGAATCGGGATCCAACTATCATCGCTTCATAACGTGACGGAATCCGCTCACGTTATCACACTCCAGAAGGTATGCACATATCTGGCAAGTTTCAGTTTCTTTAGAAACTCCCGATGTGATTTTTACCCCATACTCTTATGACCTTGAATTTGGCCAACAAATCATAAGTCACATGTCAAGTTCTACCCGTCATTGTCCAGGTTGATTTGAACCCACCCGTACAAGCCCTTGACTTTGGCCAACAAGGCTATACGACTGCCCCAAACCAACTCATCTATCGATGCTGCACATGAATACCCAATAGCTACCAATCACTATGCCTTGACTTTGGCCAACAAACATAGCTTGAATACTTATTGACTATCCATGTGAAACGACGGAGGGCTACGAATGGTTTCTGGCGAAAACCTTAAACGTAATGAACTTGATATCGTTGAAGGAACCGGTTAGCATTATAAAAATATAGTGACGAAAACCTTTGCTAAAGAGGTCACTCGCGGTGAAGGGATCTCGGCTATTTCCCCGTAGAATGAGGTGCAGGATATTCCAACTGAATACCATGATGCAAAGCAAAAGTAAACGACTATAGTGAAGTATTGCTCTGACGCAAACTTCTGTCCAAGGGGTCACTCCCGGTGAAGGGATCTTGGCCCTTGCCTCGTCGACTGAGGAGCAGGATATTCCAACTGAATACCACTGTGCAAAAAAAAAGTGAACGTCCTTGCAATAACAGCTTTTTGAAAAATGTTCCAATAACATCAGAATAGGTTTGTTTAGCTTGCATTGATCCGAATCAACGCAGTCCCATCAATTGATCACACCAATAAAGAACGAAAATAATGATGTATGTATATGCCATCCGCATTCGCCACTGGGTCCCGTCATCACCCGTTAGGTTACTTAACTAACGACAGAGCGGGGACTGGACTAGATCGGATGCAAAACATATACAATATCTACTAGTATATATATCAATATATAATATTGCTCAAGGCGAGATAAAATGCAACATCACAGAAATGTAACGAGCATCACAGAACAATACAGATATCTGGGATCCCCGGGTTTCAAAGAGCCGCTACTAAAACCCGACGTTCCCCAGGTCATGTGGATAGCCTGTGCAATGAAATCCTAGACCCCTACGGGCGCGGCAAGTTACCCGCCAAAACCTGAAGCGAGGCAGCCCCCTTCAACAACGTGAATGGACCACCCGGCACTTCACGGAATCCGGTAACTTGGGCACCCCTCCTGAGTCGACCTGTACCCCCTACGAGTGCGGCGAATAGCCCGCCAATTCTAGAATAAAGCCCCCTCCATCTCAACGCCATGAGATGAGGGCTCGTTGCCCTCTAGAACCCGACTATCCGTGCCCCCCTCCGCGGGGTAATCCTAGTACAGAAAGTAAAATACACATACAACGGGTACATCGACCTCGACCCGGTCGTGCCCCAAAAGAATAAAATACAAACAGGCAGTGACGGCAATCCACATGTCGGACTCTCGCCCCGCAATATCAAATGTACATATAAAACGAAACTGTACTAACATTGCATCCAGGCTATCCCCACGACCAATCCGCAACATCACAGCATAATACAGAACATCAACGTTAATGTCACGTTCGCAAATCCGTCTAAAAGGGCTATAGCAGTTAGTTAGGATTTACAGATCAAATGACATTCACGGTCGCAGATATAATGTAAATACTGTGAACTAACATGTTTAAAATATTCGATCGATAAAATTTATCGAAGTAGGCCCCAAGCACTACTGTAGCACTTGAAGAAAATCTGGGCCCAAAAAGAATATACCAAAAACCCCATTTTACAGTCTAAGACCCTTTGGGAAAAATTGGTGCAGCAAGGAGTCTATGTTGCGGCGGAACTGCGGCCCCAGCATGGGTTTAGCCGCGGTTCCACGGTGGCACAGTAAAACCAGGTGACCAAATTTTTCCAGAACTCTTAGAATTCTCTGCATGTATTTATGCAACAACCTGAAAAATTTTCGAGCCCAAAAAAATTTCGACAGAAACTAATGCAATGAAAACGCGGTTTTTGAAAATTCGTTCGATCGAACATGTAAACACATTAGAGGAAGCTAGACTAGGTTAATGGAATGGCTCTGATACCAGTGTAAGTGCATGGCGGTGCCCCGGCCGTCAATCCGAGGGCAAAACGCGGAAACGAAAAACTTTTCAAACTAGAAACCGGCACCACCGCGCACAAAAATCCCGGATCAGGCATTAACCTAACTCTAGCAAACAAGAATAAGAGTAGAGAAGCAATACCAAGAGATCCATGTCCTTCGGTCTTCGTGTCCACTTCGATCTCCTCACGGAATCTCCGGTCGTCGCCTCCTCGTCGAAACGGGCACCACATCGCCGGGTTCTTTTACGGGCTCCCACCTCTGGACCGAGGCAACTCGGGCATGAAGTTGGCGAGCCGACGTGCCCAAGGGATGCTGTAGGCTAGTGTAGAATGGTTGTCTCTTGGGGTTATAGAAGTTGCCATGATGGAGGAATGAAAGAACTTTTTGGAGAAGGATGGTGTGTATTTTTCAAGCTTGAAAATGAGAGATGTATATTTCCCACACTCAAAAATGAACTCCCTCTCTCCTCCTCTAATGTGGCCGGCCCCTACAAAGAAATGGGAGAGCCAAAAAACCAAAACAAGAAGGGAGGTGAGAGTAGTAAAAGCAAAGGGTGACCATAACCTAAATGTGATGATAATAAGGTTATATCCATTTCTAATCCTTTCTAATCTCATTTAATGCAAGTGAATGGATGGAAAAAGAATCTCATCATGAAGCCACAAATGCAAATAACACCGTCCACAAAGATAATTCGCACAACTGCAAATAACCCTCTCCATCGGAAAAGTCCGGCAGGGAAGGAACAAAGGAAAACTGGCAGGAACGGAATGCAAACTGGCAACTTCAGAAAACTGATCCCGTAATAAATTACAGGAAAACCCCGTGACTGCATATACTTGCCCGCATTTGTATTCCCACTGAATACAAATGCAAAGAGATAAAATCTACACTTTACAATACAAGAATCCGGCTTAAACCAAAGCCCGCTAGTATTATCCGTCCGATAACGATCCGTGCAATACCGCATGTATCTGATCGAACCCTTCCATATCTCCATACGGCCTCTACAGCGTTTCGCCCGAAACTTGAGAAACTGGTCTGTGCGGGACTCTAAAGACTCGTCAATACTTTAGTTGTGGATTTAATCACTAGCACGTCATAGGTATTAGCCTATACGTAACGGTCTACAAGGTATTGACCAAAAGGGACGTCGATGAGCGAACTCATCCTGATACCCTACAGAGCCTGTCAGTGACAATATCCGTACAGTCCGGTCCATTCGTCTATGAGCATCGCATAGCGGGCCTAGGGAGTTGGAAAAAGTCAGACCACCAAAAGCTGTACAAGTCGTGTCGGAGAGTAGCACAGAAAACCCTGAGATACTACTGGAATATCTACCAGAAAATCTCCTGCCTTGGCCAAGGACTTTTCATATACTAGCTCTCCTAGACAAAGCGTGACCTAACCCCCAATACCGGGAGAGACGAACCCCTGCAGATCCGCTCACTGCCTCCATGTGGCTCGGGAGTGTACCCAACTAAAACCTGTTTTCTCGTCTCCTTTGAGCATGGTAGGGTAGTAATCAAAGCACAGTGGGAACTCACACGAGACCAATGACGATCTCAGATCGATAAACTAACATGTACACATATCACCAGGGAACTGCTATCTGACATCAGGTATAATACCAACTAGCATGTTCTCGGCGAGTCCTGTCCGGTGTACTAATAACCCAATGAGCACCTGTATACATCTTAGGTGAACCAACTGACACCAGTGGCTTGTGAGACCGGCCACTGCCCCTCGTCGGGGTCTCGACTGTATACACTAGTCTACTCTGGAGTATCGATGCCCTGTCTCGAAACTCCCACGACTAGGGACCTTTTAAGGATGTGCTTATAGATCCCAGATCCCATGTATATGATCGCCCTCATACTGCTGGCAGTCAAGCAAGAATCCTAGGGGCTCTATCAACGTGCAATAGTGACCTGTAAGGTCACCTAAAGCAGTACACGTTGATAAAGATAAACCAGATAGCATACTATCATCTTGAGTAAGACTGTCCTACTGGGATAGGTCCCCCCTCAATCATTGCAATCACGTGCCTGTGATCCAATAATTGACTCTGAGGGCACTATCTCCAATAATTTCCTCAAATATCACCAATTACAATGAATTCCGATATAATGAGAATGATCACCTAATTCCCAATAACTTACTCCCACTCATCATCTGTAAAACCATACAGATGTGAGTATCATACCTGGTAAATACATACCCTGGAGCAAGTGTCTAATTGGGAAATCAGTTTTCTATTAACAATGCACAGTGAAACTGAAACATGTAAATGTTTCGATGGGGTATCCGGCTTTTCCTACTAATGCCTCTTCCATTATCAGATTCACAACTGTAACCGTATAATTCTTTGCCATCTTTCCAAATCCCTTTATATGTCTTTAGTTATTACCTTCTGTACACCCCTTTAGGCTAAATGGTTTTCTTCCTTCCCTACCGTTCGGCACCAGCCTATGGGTTGGAAGAAGACTATCCAATAAGCTTAATGGGTGTACTCCCCTAATCCTAGGAGTACTCGTAACCTGAGAGAAGGTGAAGATAAAAGACAATAGAATAAATTTTATTCCTATTTCTCCTGAACCAGAATCCATCCCCGAACTGGAACAAGTTCCTTTCGAGTTCGTATATAACCATACGATGGAGTATCCAAATAACTGTTGATCTTCGTAGTGATACGGAGTGTTCTGGAGAAATACAAAGGTGAAGTAGGAGTGGCGATGAAATACTTGGCTTTGGTCGTGAATAGCAGTCACAATTTACTTTTCCCTCTTTCTAATCCCTTTATTTATCTTACTTAATACCTTCTGTACACCACACTTAGGCTAATCGGCTTTCTTCATTCCCTACCATTCGGCACCTGCCTATGGTTTGGAAGAAGACTATCCAATTAGCGTAATAGGTGTACCGTCCTAGTCGAAGGAACACTCGCAACCTGAGAGAAGGTAAAAGGAAAAGACAACTGAATAGTCCTATTCGTTTTCTCCAGAACCGGAAACCATCCTCGAATCTGGAACAAGTTCCTTCGAGTTCATATATAACCATACGATGGTTTTATCCAATGGAAGTGGATGTTCGTAGTGATACTTGGTGTTCTGGAGAAAAGGGTAAATGAAGGAGTGACAATGAGGTATGCAACTCTGACAATCTAAATGCCAGTGTTTTAAGAAGGTTTGGTTAATATTGGTCACTGAGTCATAGTCTAGAGTAGGGCCATGGTCACTGCTAAAGAGAGAGAGAACAGAAACACTCTGCGTGCACTCTATCCTAGATCAGAATGGTTACCAATTCATCTAATCAAGAAACCTTCCACTGTAACCTCAAATTCTCCTCCAAAGCTGAAAGAAGAATTAGTCGGGATCACCCGAGGAGTAAACCAACTCATCAGTGCGAATCGGGATCCAACTATCATCGCATGATAACGAGACGGAACCCACTCACGTTATCACACTCCAGAAGGTATGCGCATGCATGGCAAGTTTCATTTTTTTTAGAAACTCCCGATTTGATTTTTACCCAATGCTCTTATGATCTTGACTTTGTCCAACAAATCATATGTCACATGTCAAGTTCTACCCGTCATTTTCCAGGTTAATTTGAACCCACCCGTACCTACCCTTGACTTTGGCCAACAAAGCAGTATGATTATCCCAAACCAACGCATCTATCTATGCAACAAAAAGATAATAAATAGCTACTATACACTATGCCTTGACTTTGGCTAACAAACATAGCATGAATACTAAGTGCTACCCGTCTGATATGACGGAGGGCTACGAATGGTTTTTGGCGAAAAAGCTTTAACGTAATGAACTTGATATCGTTCAAGGAATCGGATAACTTTTTATAAAAATATAGTAACGAAAACCTTTGCTAATGAGGTCACTCCCGGTGAAAGGGAACTCGGCTCTTTCCCCGTAGAATAATGTACAGGATATTCCAAATGAATACCACGATGCAAAGCAAAAAGTAATCGACTATAGTGATATTATTGCCCTGACGCAAACTTCTGTCCAAGGGGTCACTCCCTGTGAAGTGATCTTGGCCCTTGCCTCGGCGACTGAGGTGCTGGATAATCATAACTGAATACCACTATGTAAAACAAAAGAGAACGTCCTTGCAATAACAGCTTTTTGAAACCCGACATTCCCCTGGTCGTGTGGATAGCCTGTGCAATGAAATCCTAGCCCCCTACGGGCGCGGCAAGTTACCCGCCAAAACCTGAAGAGAGGCAGCCCCCTTCAATAAAGTGAATGGGCCACCCAGCACTTAACAGAATCCGGTAACTTGAGCACCCCTCCTAGGGTCAACCTATACCCCCTACGAGTGCGGAGAATAGCCCACCAATTCTAGAGTGCAGCCCCCTCCGTCTCAAAACCATGAGATGCAGGCCCGTTGCTCTCTAGAACCCAGCTATCCGGGCACCCCACCACGGGGTAATCCTAGTACAAAAAGTAAAATATATACAACGGGTACGTCGACCTCAGCCCGGTGGTGCCCCAAAAGAATAATATACAAACAGGCAGTGACGGAAGTCCACATGTCGGACGCTCGCCCCGCTATATCAAATGTACAAATAATACCAAACTGTACTACTATTGCACCAGGCTATCCACCATGACAAATCCGCAACATCACAGCACAACACAGAAAACATACGTGAATGTCCGTTCGCAAATCTGTCTAAAAGAGCTATAGCAGTTAGACAAGATTTACCGCTCGAATGGCATTCACGGTCGCAGATATAAAGTAAGCACTGTAAACTAACATATTTAAAATTTTCGATCGACAAAATTTCCCGAAGTGGGCCCCAAGCACAACTGCTGCACTCAAAATAATCTGGGCCAAAAATAAGCATTCCAGAAACCCCAATTCCAAGTCAGAAACCACTGTAGGAAAAATGGTGCAGTTTTGCTACAATACTGCGGCGGAACTGCGGCGAAAACGTCGGTACAGCCATGGTTCTGCGGCGTTACAGTGAAAACAGTGAACCAAATTTTCTCAGATTTCTTAGAAATGCCTGCCTGATTTTCTGCAATACTCAAAATAATTTTTCGACCAAAAAAAAATTTCGACAGAAACTGCTAAATTAGAATCGCGGTTTTGGAAATTTCGTTCGATCGATGTTTTAAACACGTTAGAGCAAGCTAGTAAAGGTTAATAGTGTGGCTCTGATACCATGTAAGTCTACGATAGCGCCCCGGCCGTCTGTCCGAGGCCAAAATGCGGAAACGAAAACTTTTTCAAAACTTCAAACCGGCGCTATCGTACACTATAAACCTGGATCGAACCATTAACCTACAACTAGCAAACTAGAGAAGGGTTGGAATGGCTATACCGATCGATCCGTGTCCTTCGATCTTTGTCCACCATCCCAAGCTCCTCGCGGCATCTCCGATCTCCGGTCTTCTCCTCGGAAAGGGCACCACATCTTCGAGTCTTTTTACGGGCACCCGCCTCTGAACCGAGGCAACTCGGACACGATATTTGCTAGCCGACATGTCCAAGATTGCTGTAGACTAAGTGTAGAACGATTTGCCTCAAGGGTTAATCGAATTTGCCACAATAGAGGGAAGATCAAATGAGCTTTGAAATTGAGCTAAGGTTTTTATTACAAGAATGCGATGAATCAATACTTCATTCACAAAAATGAATGAGGGGCTGCCCAAAAGAATGGCTCGGCCATTGAAAAAGAATTGGAGAGGAGGTGAGCACAAGCTAGTGAGAATGGTGACCATAAGAAAAGAAAACCACACATCAAAATCTTTTCCAATCCTTTTCACCAAAAATGCAAACCTTAAACCAAGCACATCTTGAAAGATCAAGAGTCTTCATCAGAAATTCTGGAACCCCGGGCACCACAATAAAGCCCCTGCCTTCACTAATTGCACATTTGCAAATAAGCCCCTCCAAGGAAAATTCAGCCAAAGAACAATAGAAAAGGAATTTGGCCAAAAAGAGAAAGAAAGCTGGCAACTTCAAAAAGCGATACGGTAACAAATTACAGGATAACCCCGCGATTGTATATACATACCAGCATTTGTATTCCGACCGAATACAAATGGAATGAGACAAAATCTACACTGTATAATACTAGGATCCGGCTTAAACCAAAGCCCGGTAGTATTATCCGTCCGAACCATGACACATGCACAAGTGCAAGCGTACGTTTGAACCCTGCCATAAATCCATACGGACTGTACAACGTTTCGCCCGAAACTTGAGAAACTGTCTGTGGGGGACTCTAAAGACTCGTCAATACTTTGGCTGTGGAATTAACCACAAGCACTTCAATGGTACTAGCTGTACGTAACGGGCTACCAGGTATTGACCAAAAGGGATATCGATGAGCGAACTCATCCTGACACCCTACTGAGCCTGTCAGTGAAAATATCCGTACAGTCTGGTCTGTTCGTCTATGAGCATCGCATGTCGGGCCTAGGGGGTTGGTAAAAGTCAGACCCCCAAAACCGGTACAAGTCGTGTCGGAGTGTAGCCCAGAACAACCTGAGATACTACTGGAATACCTACCAGTAAATCTCCTGCCTTGGCCAAGGACTTCGTGTAATGGCTCTCCTAGACACAGCGCGATCTCACCCACAATACTGGGAGAGACGAAACCCCTGCCGATCCGCTTACTGCATCCCTGTGGCTCGGGACCGTACCCAACTAAAACCTGTTTGCATGACTCCTTTGAGCCGTGGTAGGGTAGTAATCAAAGTACAGTGGGAACTCACACGAGACAAATGACGATCTTAGGTCGATGAAATAACTTGTACATATATCACCAGGAAACTGCTATCTGACGTCAGGTATAATACCAACTAGCATGTTCCCGGCGAGTCCTGTCCGGTGTACTCATAACCCAATAAGCACCTGTATACATCTTAGGTGATCCAACTGACACCAATGGCTTGTGAGACCAGCCACCGCCCCTCGTCGGGGTCTCGACTGTATACACTAGTCTACTAATGGAGTATCGATGCCCTGTCTCGAAAACTCCTACGACTAGGGACCTTTTAAGGATGTGCTTATAGACCCCAGCTCATACGTATATGATCGTCATCATACTACTGGCAGTCAAGCAAGAATCCTAAGGGCATTATCAACGTGTAATAGTGACCTGTAAGGTCACCTTAAGCAGTACACGATGATAAAGATAAACCAGATAGCATACTATCATCTTGAGTAAGATAGTCCTACCGGTATAGGTCCTCCCTCAATCATTGTAATCACATGCCTGCGATCCAATAATTGACTCTGAGGGCACTATATTCGACACGAGGAAGCATTAACCAAGACCCAAGCCCCTAACCCTCTACCCAGGCCGCAGAAAAATTCCTTCTGTCCTCAAATTATGTCCAGACCCGAGGCATTTTGTCTCGTGTTTGTGTCATGGCTCCGGAATCTGTAATCTAGACCCCTCCTGTATGCAAAATTGGCTAGTTTTTCCTAGCGTAAAATCTGGCACTAAATTCATGAGTTGTTGTTTTTATTCGGGTTTATATTTTTTTTATTTTGGATTTTGGATTTTAGTAATTGCGTTTTACCTCGACCACTTGACGTTTGTAAACCGATATCGAGGGTTGATTGGTGGTTTGAAAGGCGTAGTCCGTAGGTTCTAACTTATAGGCTTTTAGCGTGTCGTTTTGGTTTTGGTTTGGTTTTTAATGCGATACGATACGTTATGATGTGTAGGTACACCCACGAGGATTTCGAGATGACAAGCAAGCGTGTGGCGACGTCGACAACAGAAAGCGAAGGTAAGGTGAGTAGATTTATATCTACGGGGGAAGTCGGGTGGATAGCGTATAGCACCCCCGCAATGTCATAAGAAATGGTATGATGTGATATAGACTTACTTAGATGTGTTATTGAGAGATATGAACACTTAGCAAGAAAAGATTTAGGAGATCATGGGTTAGTATTAGCGAGAATTGAACGAAGGATTTAGTTGGTTTTGTAAGTCCACGTTACCTCTCCCGGTTCTTTCGGGGTTGCGGAAAAGGTGAAAAACGATTTTTCATGAAAGGGTAACATAGACTAGAAAACCCGGATCTTTGCTAAACTACACACTAGCAACTCACAAGAGCTTTACCAACTCGGTTAGGGGGTTATACCTTAACTTGAACTCCTTCTTCTTCAACTCCTTGTGGTGGTCGGATGGTTCTCACCTCGTCGCCGTCTCTTTCCGAAGATGGATCCACCCGAGGGCCTCTACCTTGAGCTCCTTCCTCGAACTTGAGGTAACTAAAGTATTAGGCTTGCTAGACCTTCAACCTTAGGATGAGTAGAGAATGGCTTTGGTGTTTTATCTCAAAAGAAATGGTTCTCAACTCATGAGAAGGATTTTCCTTGAGCTAGAGGAAGTGGAAGAGCAAAGGATGAGAAAGAATGAATATGAGAGAATGAAATGAGTTTTGCAACCATAACAAATATATGTGAATTAATCAATTAACAAAATTAATCAAAAAGGAAAAAGGTGATGGTATGTTGAAAAGACCATTATCATTTCACATTAAATGAGTATTGCAAAGATCAAAGAGCATCTTTGCTTGAAATGATGACGGTCAACTTTTCAACCTTGGTCAACAAGTCAACAATCCTAACCATAACCCAATTTCCTTTAATTAATATTATTAAATAATATTTCACATATTCATTACGGTTTGGTAAAAGACAACAGTCAACTTTGCATACACACCCGTACCAAAACCTTAATGAGAATCCTCTTCCTCTGCCTCAGTCAACTGTGCATACACACCCGCATTCGTGTTCCGAGGAACACGAATACCATGAGATAAATCTAACCCCAAAACATATATTAGGATCTGGCTCAAACCATAGCCCGCTAGTAATGACTGTCCGGACACCAAACGTTCACAAGTGCGCGGATGTAAACGAACCCTGTTGCAAAACCTTGCGACCTCTACTCTGTTTTGCCCAAAGGCGAATAACCCTCTGTGTGGGACTCTAAAGACTCGACACTACGCTGGCAGTGGGTTTAACCACAGACCGCAAGCGGCACGAGCTGTACGTAACGGTCCCCAGGTAGATGCCGATAAGAAGACTGATGAGGTGAACCCATCCGAACTCTTACTGAGCCTGTATGTGACAATCTGCATACAGTCCGGTCTGTTCGTCTGAGAATATTACATGGCGGGCCAAGGGGTGGTAAACGACAGTCCCCTAATAGCGGTACAAGTCGTGTCGGAGTGTAGCCAAGAACACCCTGAGATAACACTGGAAATTTACCAGTGTATCTCACTTTCCCTGGCCAGGGATGACTATGTGTAATGGCTCTCCTAGACACAGCGCGATATCAACCCCCAATATCGGGACAGACGAATCCTATCTTACTGTCACTGCCTCCAAGTGCTTCGGGGCTGCACCCAACTACTACCTGTTTGCACGACTCCTTTGATCCGTGGTAGGATAGTAATCAAAGTACATTGGGAACACACTCGAGGCGAAGTGACAGTGTCAAGTCAGCGGACTAAGCGGTACTCATGTCACCGGGGAACTGATAACTGACGATTGGTATAGTACCAACCAACAGTTCCCGACGAGTCCTGTCCACTATACTCGTAACGTAACGAGCACCCGCATACTATCTCAAGTACGACGTACTGACGGCTGTAGGACAGACCGTCTCCTCTGTAGGGATGAGAAGCGCATACGCTAGTCTACTCCGGAGTATCGATGCCCCGTCTCTATAATCCTACGACTAGGGACCTGTATAAGGATGTGCTTGTAGATTACCCAGCCCCCACGAGTGTGACTGCCATCACAACGCTGGTAATCAAGCAGAGATCCTAAGGGCTCCACTAATGTGTATAGGCAATATGTTAAAAGAAACACATGTACACATATTGAACTAGAGACAAACCAAGTAGCATACTACTATTTTGAGCAAGATTTTCTATACAATGGTGAATATCCCAAGCTTCCATTAAGTAATATACAAACTAGTATAATACAATAATGGCCTCTTGGGCATATACACTAACAATCTCCCACTTGCACTAAGGACATGTACTGGCGTATCGAAGACCTATCATCTCGATCAGCCGCTCGAACTGAGTCTGGGTTAAGGCCTTCGTGAATGGATCTGTAGTGTTATCTTCTGAAGCGACCCTCCGAACCTCGATCTCCTGGCGATCCACGATCTCCCTGATCAGGTGATACCGCTTCAAGATGTGTCTGGATTTCTGATGGGACATGGGTTCCTTCGCTAAAGCTATAGCCCCGTTGTTGTCACAATACAGAGGTATTGGATCAACAATGGACGGAACCACCTGAAGTTCTTTCAAGAACTTCCTCATCCAGACGACTTCTTTTGCGGCATCAGATGCAGCGATATATTCCGCTTCCATCGTCGAGTCAGCAACGGTTTCCTGTTTGGAACTCTTCCAACACACCGCCCCTCCATTGAGGGTAAAGTCAAAACCCGACATGGACTTGGAATCATCCCTGTCACTCTGGAAGCTGGAGTCAGCAAAGGCCTCGATCTGGAGGTCTTTTCCGCCATACACCAAGAACATCTCCTTAGTCCTTCTCAGGTACTTGAGAATGTTCTTTACCGCTATCCAGTGCTTCTCCCCAGGGTTTGATTGATACCGGCTTACCACACTCAGTGCATAAGCTACATCTGGTCTGGTACACAACATCGCATACATTATAGAGCTTACCGCAGCAGCGTAGGTTATAATAGACATGCGATCCCTTTCCAAATCTGTCTTGGGAGACATCTCTTTGGAGAGGGTTATCCCGTGATAAGCCGGTAAATTACCGCGCTTGGAATCTTCCATACTGAATCTTTTCTGTATGATGTTGATGTACCTGGACTGTGAAAGTCCTAATATCCTCTTGGATCTATCAAGATGGATCCGGATCCCCAGAATGTAAGAGGCATCACCCAGGTCATTCATGGAGAACCTGTGTAATAAGAACCCTTTGACAGATTGTAGCATAGGAATGTCATTTCCTATCAAGAGAATGTCATCCACGTATAAAATGAGGAATACGGCAGTTCGTGCTACAAATCTACTATAGACGATGGTTCATCTGGATTTTTGATAAAGCCAAAATCTTTGACCGTCTCATCAAAATAGATGTTCTAACTCCGCGATACCTGCTTTAGTCTATAAATGGATTTAAGCAACTTGCACACCTTTCCGCTGCTCCCACTCTGAATGAAACCCTCTGACTGGTCCATATAAACACACTCCTATAAATTTCCATTTAGAAAAGCGGTCTTTACGTCCATCTTTCAAATATTATATTCGTGGAAGGCAGCAATGGCAAGAAGGATCCGAATGGATTTCAGCATAGCCACTGGAGAAAAGGTTTCGTCATAGTCCAAACCAGGTCTTTGACGAAAACCCTATGCAACAAGTCTAGCCTTATAGTTCTCAACCTGTCCATCTACACCAATCTTCCTCTTGAAGATCCACTTGCATCCTACAGGTTTTACCCCATTTGGAGCAACGTCCAAAGTCCATACTTTGTTGGTGTACATGGACTCCATTTTAGTCCGCATTGCATCCAGCCATTTTACCGAGTCAATGCTTTGAATGGCCAGCTAGAAGCTAGTCGGCTCATCACTATCAATGATGCAATCCTCTCTATCCCCATCTATGAGAAAACCGTAGTATCTCTCAGGCGGATAAGACTTCCTACTACTCTTGCGGAGCGGCGTAGGAATGTCCTATTCTTTCGAACCCTCTGGTTCTACAAAGCTTTCAGTAATTGCTCGTGGTTCTGGAATTCCTTCCAGCTCAAATGCGCTCCCACTTATCTGATTTTCTAAAAATTCAGTTTCCAAGAAGTGGGCAAGACGAGAAACAAAAACCTTTTGTTCTTCTTCGCAATAGAAGAAATATCCCTTGGAGTTCTTTGGATATCCCACAAACTTACACTGTACTGAGCGTGCCTCGAGCATGTCCGCATGCTGCTTTTTGACAAAAGCTGGACATCCCCATGTCTTAATATGCTTAAGATACGGTTTCTTCCCACACTACATCTGATATGGTGTAGTAGGCACAGTCTTAGTTGGAACTCGGTTCAAAAGGTATGCAGCTGATTCTAGTGCATATCCCTAGAATGATCGCGGCAACTCAGCGATACTCATCATGGAACGTACCATATCAAATAGAGTTCGGTTCGGTCTCTCCGATACACCGTTATGTTGCGGAGTGTATGGAGGAGTAAGCTGAGAGAGAATTCCATTATCTTTTAAGTAATCCAGGAACTCGGCACTTAAGTATTCACCACCTCGATCAGATCTTAGTGCCTTGATACTTTTGCCTGTTTGTTTTTGTACTTTATTCTTGTATTCCTAGATCTTCTCAAAGGCTTACGATTTATGTTTCATTAAGAAGAGATATCCGTATCTTGAAAAGTCATCCGTAAAAGTAATGAAGTATGAATAACCGCTTCGCGCATGTATAGACATTGGACCGCACACGTCACTATGTACGAGCCCTAAGAGCTCGCTCGCTCTTACTCCGTGTCCAGTGAACGGAGTCTTTGCCATCTTTCCTTTGAGACAGGATTGACAAGTTGCATATGATTGATATTTAAATGGATCCAAATATCCTTCTGTATGTAACTTCGTCAACCTTCTCTCATTGATGTGACCCAGTCTACAATGCCATAAGAAAGATGTAGGGTTCCTAGGCACACTCAAGTGGTTCCACAAGGCATCAACCATGCCAAATTAAAATTTTCCGGTGCCAAGAAACCCTAAACTGGATCGTTAACTAGAGTTTAGGCGAAACGAAATGAAAGTAAATCACATTTACACTAAGTGAACGGAAATACAACCTTTGTAGATCCGGTCCTCCACCTCCATAGCTCCGTGACGATGTCCCTTCGCAGCGATCATCGGATCCTAGACTCTCGCGGTGGTTTCATCGGAGAAAAGATCGGGCTAGGTCGTTGACTTCGATGCCGAAGATGATCTACGTCGAGGCAACTCAAGATCAAGCTCCAACTTCACCAAGTCATGAAACTTGTGAAGAAAACACCCTATACAACATGGCAAGTGGTAGAGGATGAAAAAATAGGAAGTGGGTTCACTTTGGATTTTGATTTCTCACTTGAAATCATCACTTGATCATTTTCAAGAAAAGGTTTTCTTTTTTTCATCAAGAAGAAGAAGAAGAAGAAATAATAAGAATGAATTATATTTCCAAAAAGAAAATGAAGCGATATCAATCATATTGCAACCATGGGTGAGATAAACTCATGTAGAGAATAAACTATGGTTAAGCTAAATGGTTAGGGTTCAGGAATAAAACAAAATGGTAAGACTTATTCAAAGATGCTAGAAAAGTCATGAAGCTTCTTGCCAAAAATAAGAAAAGCCACCATTTTGTTTTTCCACAAATAAATAAAGAAAAGAAAACAATACCTTAACCATTAACCTAAACCATGGTTTAATGCATACACACCTAAGTTTGCATGTATCATCAAATATGATACAAACTAGTACACAAAACTATATCATATATACAATGTGCACATTCAAGTGAGAAAATAATCTTAAGTGAACCAATACTAGTTAATGTAAAGCAATATATCAAATATATAATTATATATTAAATCAACACTTGATTTAATGATCCGGTCATACTGCATATAACAGACTAATATCAAGTGTATCAATGTATCGAATCAACACTTGATTTGGTAACCCGGCTATATCTCATATAACCGTCCAATGATACAAATCGCGAGAATAGAATACAGTATCACATACTTTTATTATTCTCGGTCCCGCACATATCTCATATGCGCTCCTATTTCATTTCGCTTGAGCAAGGAAATCTCTGTGTAGGACTCTAAAGACTCGTCAATACGCCGGCAGCAGGTGATGATCATATCAAACACCCACAAGCCGCAAGCGGTCTGCTAAACGTAACGGCCAACCGGGTATTGAGCGATCATAAGATCAACGAGAAAGCTCGCTCACACTCCTGTTAATCCAACCAGTAACACTTACCGTACAGTCCGGTCTCGTCGTCTGATATGTCGCATATCTTGCCTAGGGGTGGTAAACGTCAGACCCCAATAGCTTGATAAGTCGTGTCGATATGAGGTCTATAACAGTTTGAGAAACTACTGGTAACTCTTACCAGTAAATCTCAGCAACCCTGGCCAGGGATTTCCGGTTATAGCCAATCGAACACAGCACAACATCAACTCCCTATACTGGGAGAGACGAATCCCCTCCTATCGCTCATTGCCTCCATGTGAATCGGGACAGTATCCAAAAACCACCATTTTGCACGCCCTCTTAGACGTGGTAAGGTGGAAATCAAAGCACAGTGGGAATCACACAAGACTCTATGACGATCTCGGGTCAACAGACTAACCTGTACCAGTGTCACCAGAGAACTGCCATCTGACGTAAGATATAATACCATCTGGGAGTTCTCGGCGAGTCCGTCCAGTGTACCCAGTCTCCAATGAGCACCCGTATATCATCTCTTATGTCAAACACCAATGGATATGGGATCATCCATCGCCCATCTGCATAGGTCAAGAAGGTATACGCTAGACTACACTGGTATATCGATGCCCTGTCTCGATACACTCACGACTAGGGACCTTGAAGGATGTACTTATGGAGTACCATGTCCGCACTAGTATGATCCGCATCATAGTCCAGGTAGTCAAGTACACATCCTGAGGGCTTTACCAACATGTAACAGAGAGACAATCAGTGCACACGTTAAGGTAAAGATTAACCAGATAGCATACTATCATGTCGAGCATGAAAGTCCTCCTTATATATTTCCAAGCATCCCCTACAATATACATCCTATGTATAGTAATGGCCTCTAGGGCATACATATAACTAACAATCTCCCACTTGCACTAGGGCCATTTGATAGCAGTGGTTGCAGTATCAAATACTCAACCATCCCATATAAGTCTCTCTCTGGGAAAAGTCCTTTGTGAGTGGATCCGCCGTGTTGTCCTCTGAGTCTTCTCTTCTAACCTCGATCTCCTTGGAGATCAACCATCTCCATGATCAGGTGATAATGCCTTAGAATATGTCTGGATTACTGATGGGACGGACGTTCCATAGCATAAGCCACAACTTCATTGTCACACAATGGAAGGAACTAAGTTCATCTCATGAACAAATATACATCCAGACTGCCTCTTTGGTAGCATCTTAAGTAGCGATGTATCCAGCCTTTATCGTCTAGTATGCCACGGTATTTAGCTTGGAACTCTTCCAACATACCGTCCCATCACTGAGGGTAAAGACAATGCCTGTGACTGACATTCAGACATTCAGTCGTCTTTATCACTCTGGAACCTTTCCAGTGATTTTCCCCAGTATCGATTGATACCATCTCACTACAACTAGTGAGAATCCTAACATCCAATTACTTCTATCTCATAGATCTGAACTCAGAATTTAGGAGGTATCACTTTGATTCTTTATGGAGAATCCTTGTGATGAGCGAAGATTGACCGAGAGTAGCATAGGAAACTCCTTCCCTATCAAGAGTATGTCATCCACGTACTCTACGAGGATCATCACCATACTCCCTACTACCTTTTTATATATACAAGCTTCATCTACCATTTAGATGAAGTCAAACTCTTTGACTACCACATCAAAACAGATGTTCCAACTCCGCGATGCCTGCTTTATCACATAAAACATCTTGCTCACGTTTCCGCTGCTCCCACTGTCTATGAAGCCCTCTGGCTGTGTACTTATAGACTCTCTCTTCTAAAACAACATTTAGAAATGCGGTCATGGCACCCAACCGCCAGATATCGTAGTCATGGTATGTAGCCGTGGAAAGTAGGATCTGGATGGACTTATGCATAGCTACTTAGAAAAGGTTTCAACAAAATCCATACCTGGTCAATGATGCAAACATTTTATAAGTCTAGCTTTGAAAGTCCCAACTTTTCCATGTACACGAAGTAATCTTCTCAAGATATACTTGCTCCTGATGGGGATTTAACCCTTCAGATAAAGCAACCAAAGTCCATACTTTGTTGGTGTATAAGGATTCCATCTCAGAACTAAGCATCCAGCCATTCTTACAGAGTCTTACTCCTGATAGCCAGCTCGAAACTAGTTGGGTTATCATCTCATGATGCAATCCTCGCTCCCATTGTCATAGAGAAACCGAAGTATATCTCAGGTGGTGAGGAACCCTACTAGATCGGCGGAGAGGCTGAGGTTCGTTGGTAACTATTGAATCCTTTGGTTCTATCAAATCATCTGCTGTAGTTTGTATAGCTGGAACCTTTCCAGTTCTACATTACAGACCTTGCCTCGAGCTTGTCTGGATTTTGCTTTTAGACATAGGCCTGTCAACCCCAAATCTTAACTAGCTTAAGACATAGGCTCTTCCCATACCATATCTCATATGGAGTGGTAGGCTGTGATCTGATTCGAACCTAATTTCAATAGATATGCAACTTCTCAAGTGCATAACTCCCAAAAGGAAATAGGAAACTCAGTAGTACTCATCATAGAGCACACCATATCAAATAGGGTGCTATTGCTCCACCCCGATATACCATCGTGCTGTGGTGTATACGGAGTAGTAATGCTGAGAGAGAATCTCATTCTCCTTTAGAATAGTCCAAGATTTCCATGTTCAAGTATTCTCCTCCCTGATCACATCAAAGGACATAATACTTATACCCGTATTTTGGTTCGCTACTTCTAACTTATATTCTGTGAATATCTCAAAAGGTTCGGACTTGTGTTTCAATAGGAACATATGTCTGAATCTTGAGAGATTATCAGAGAATGCAATGAAGTAAAAAGAACCTATCTTGGCATATGTAGATAGGGGACCTCCATACATCAGCATGTATCAATCCCAAAAGTTCACTAACTCTTTCTCTGTTTCCAATAAACAGAGCTGGTGTCATTATATCTTTGTGACATGACTGACAAGTTTCATAAGATATAAATTCAAACTGATTTAAATATGCATCTATATGTAACTTCAGCTAGTCGGGTCGCATTGATATGACCTAGTCTACAATGCCTCAAGAAGAATTCGTTCATTTCTGAACTTTTCCTCTTGTGTGTATTCTGTATACTAGGAACTGTAGTTTGATTTAGAACGTTAATGCTTTTAGATAACGTACCTGAACCGATCAACTTTTGATATAAGAAATGTTCAAAACATTATCCAACAATACAAAATTATATCCTTTCTTTACTAATAAAGAGACTGATATGATTTTGTACATCAGGTTCGGTATCTAATAACATTTGTTCAGAATCAATGTATTGGTAATACAGGGTGACAGTGACCAACAGACTTGGCTGCAACACTTGCACCGTTTTCTGCCTCATGAAACTTATCACCCATTCTCAGTTCTCTACCTTTCTGTAGCCCTATGTAACAGATTACATATCTGGGATCCAGATCCGGTATCAAATACACAGGACGTAGAGGATACAGAGAAACAGTTCTTTGTAATGAACACACCCGAAGGAGATGCATCAACATGCACTCTCTTCGTTTTGGCGGCACGGGAATTCTGGTAATCCCCTAATTCCTGCTCTAACTTATAACATTTATAAGTTGGAGCGGGACCAACATTCCCCAGCTCAGTATAACAAGCGGATTTGGTCAATATATCGGTTTTATTATCTTGATTAAGGCGTGATATGGTCGCTACCTGGAGAGAGTGAGAAGAAAACACTCTGCGTGCGCTCTTGCAAGATCAGATTGGTTATTATTTTATCTAATCAGGATGGCTCCCACTGTTTTAATCAAATCTTCCTTCAAACCTTAAAAGGAAAGACTAGCCGGGATTAATTACACAATACAAGTTCGGCAATCTTTCAGCCAGGCCAGTGTGGGTACTTTGAGGGAGGTTCCCCGTGCTTTCGCACGGACCTAATTAAAGTAAACCTCATTTTCCCAGATGCGTAACCCCGTTGACACTTTTCTAGACACCTACTTGATCGGCTAATTGTAATGTGTAAAACTCTCCCAGGAGTTACAATTACTCGCGGCGGGTATCGGGATCCAACTATCTCATAGAAAGTATGCAATCTCATTGCAAATTTCAACACTTGAAATTCCCGATAATATTTTACCCCTAGTGTTCTATGACCTTGACGAATGCCAAACAACCCATAGACCACTAGTCAAGTTCAACCCGTATATTTCTTGATTGAATTAAACCCACCAGCACGACCCTTGACGAATGCCAAACAACGCCGTACGAATACCCTAATCCAATCTGCATCATATGCATAAGCAGATAAATACTAGTTAGCTACCGTACACTACGCCTTGACGAATGCCAAACTACCGCAGCATGAATACTAACTAGTACTTATCTGAAATGACGGAGGGATACGACAGGTTTTTCTGAAAACCTATTGCGTAATGAACTTGATATCGTTGTAGAATCAAATGATTTTTAAATGGAGTGTTTTTGAGGCTTTTCTAGTTTTGCTAAAGGGGTCACTCCCGGTGAAGGGATCGTCGGCCGTTTCCTCATCGAATAAGGTGCTGGATATATCATATATATCACTGTGCAAATCAGAAACTATAGAAGTAATCAAAAGACAAACCGTATGTGTAGCATCTGCCAGTTATTGCTAAAGGGGTCTGTCACGTCCCGAAAGTACGGAAAATGACCAGCACTTAGACTACGAAACGTCTCGAGGCGTACGTAATCTAAGTAAGCCGAAAACCCAGAAATCCAAACCAAGAAAAGTAGTAGAGTGAAGGAAAACCAATTTAAAATCAAGTAGTTTTAATAGCATAAACCGAATTATGCGGTTTTTTTTAAAAAAAAACATCAAGTATTTCCTGAAAATTTCGGCAGAGTATCCTTTGTAATTACTGGCTCCCAAACGGGATACAACATGAATAGTATACGAAATCAAAAAAAAGGCATCCCAAAGCGGGAGCTAGCTCTTCGTCAATCGACGGTCACAACCACACAAGCAAAATAATATACAATGCCAAGGGCGAGGATCAAAACTCTAAAGGAAACTCAAAACCACCAGAAATATAACGAGCGACTCTAAGGTCGAAAGAATAAACAACACTGGTCTCTAACTCAATAAATACATGTTTTGTTGATGGAATTTACTAGATACAACTGAATAATATCATACAAGGTAAATAATGGGGGTATGATACAAGTAAACCCACCTACTAGCAAATCACCCGAAAGAAACTATGCCCGCAAAGCCGTAAGGAACCTGTACGGCAACCTGCAAGAAACTGGGGCACAACGGGGGTGAGTTGCCAACTCGTGAATAGAAAAACATCTACGCAAAGAAATCGCATAAATAACGCAACCTAGGTCAATGATCATAACATATCCTCAAAAATATGTATAACATGCAGCCTATAACAATGGCTAGGATAATATCTAACCGAGTGTAAACTCATGTGCCCGTGTCAATGCCTCAGGTAGCAATATATCATATGAATGAGGTATGAATGCATGAAACAGAATACATGTAAATGAAGAAACTGTTTTCATAAATTAGTGAGATTTCCTTCGTATTTTTAAACTGAGGTATCATAAATGAAATCAGCATCAACAGTGTCTAGCATCGACACAAAACATAAATCTCACTGTCTCGAAATATCAATGTCTCAATCTCAATATCTACGGCGCCGTCAGTCCAGACCGGCCCCTACCATCCATCTCAAGACCACGACGGTATCCTCCGGATATCCGACGCGTCGGGTAATATCACCGGTAGGTAGTGCTCCCCAGCCAGACTCAACGTCAACACCACATTCCTCTTGCCCCGGGGTACCATACCAGGCCCACCATGTACCCGTGACGGTTCCTCCACTCCTCGACACGGATCTCCAAAACCACAGCAAACTCATGGTGGACGACACTTTACATCACTAGAAAACCGCAACATTTTATATTTTAAAAGATCATAAGTTGTAAATTTTGCGGCTTTCCCCGAAATCCAGAAATATCATAAATCTCAAGAAATCATCACAAGTGCATATGTCAATGATAATGAACTAGACATGAACAACTGAATAACAGTATGCATGAAGTGGTAGGTAATAACACAATGTCTAATATGGCATATAAGGGAAGTACACTAATATCATGTCAAAACTACCAGCTAACAATCTAAGTCAAGCAATTATATTCTCTAAAGTGTACGTGACATGGCAATTACCGATGATTAAGGCTTCATAAGTGGAGTGGCGTGTCGTAAATATGCCGCGGAACATACCAACGGTACGTCACTCTAGTTTAGTCACATATTCCATCAACCAAGGGTCATCCTACGCTACGAAGGTAAAACCTGGGATGTACATTTCCTTGTTCAGTATTATATTCATTCCGATCTAGCCTCATCAGTACCAGTTTGGTTTTGCTGCCATGGTTACGAACAGGGAGAGCTACGGCTAGAGTTGCGGTCAGCACAAGCTCGTCACGAACGAGGACTGACCAGGGCGAAATTCCGGCGACACACGATTGCGGAGATGTGTCTTTTTACGGTGTTTTCGCGCCACGAGCGTTCGGCTGATCGCCTTTATGAGGTTACTCGGAGGTGCTGATCGAAACTAGAGAATTGAGCCAATGATAGAGGCCAGCCAGATTTTGATGACCGTTGGTGTGTTGCTTACTCCTGATGATTGAGGCACTATTCAGCGTGCAGAAGATCGAGCCAGTTGTTGCTGCGAGCGATGAGATATCGCCCCATATGTTGGAGCTATTGCGGGGCGAGTTGTACGAATAGATGATAGAAGGTCTCTAATCACCCGAGGATGAATGACTAGGACATGTTGTTCGTTCGCTTACCCCGATGTGAGGTCATCAGATAGATTGATTCCAGCTAGAGACGACTTCACGCGGAGACGTTGGGAGTCGACAGAGACGATCGAATGTCAGAAACCTATTTATCCAAGTTTAAAGTAGTCGGAAAGACATGCAGGCAATTCCATGGTCCCTCTAGAAGAATGAAACCCTAACTCGACTTAATGACCGTGTGAAAGCCTTTGAACCTTCGGATTTGCGGCAGTTCTACGGCGCCATTAGTGAGGCTTGGGTTTGCCCTTCTACGGCTGGACCACCGATGCTGTGGTATGTACTCGATACTATTAAACTGTGCCCAAGAGGTTGAGCTCTTGGGGGATTATGAGGTTTTGACGAATCGATCAAATGGTTCGACTTCAATCGGATGCTAGGTGGTGAGACGCATTCTTGGGAGACTCCAGATACGAGGATAGTCGTTGGAGCTCAGTCCATGCAGCCGCGACGAGACGAGTCCAAAGCAGACGACATTAGAGAAAAGTGAAGTAAGAGGTTCGTACCAGATCTAGATGAGATGACGTTCCACTCCGCCGACATCAGAGATGCGATGCGCATGCCGAGGCAGAGTACTGGATATACCTTCCAGAAGGAGTCGCGATGGGTATGCAGCCGTTACAGAGCCAGATGCAGATATAGGAAAGGACAATGACTTCCGGACAGTTGGCAGAGACGAGACATGGAAGAGACCGTGAGCAGGATTCCTTCCAGGACACTGCTGCAATGATACTTGCACCCAGGATCAGATGTGTCACGTACATTCAGAGAGCCAGAGGCCGACGCCAGTGATATGCTGTCTTACGAGTGGTCGCGATGATTGACCAAGAGATGACCAGAGGAGTGCCAGAACGGAATCGTCCCCGTTAGCACACCTGACAGGGCCGATGAGCCGATGGACCGAAAGATTGGTAATTCACAGTGAAGACCTTGACCCAGGAGTGGTCATGGTTACGCACGCCAGCAGGACAGAGTTCATGATCATCGACGAGACGTCCCACTAGTGACCGCGACAGTTGCCGAGATTCTTAGAGGATGCGCTTGAGCAGTACTATTCCGCCATTATTGATTACGATGTTTTGGGTGATTTATTCGTATGATTTGATTTTGATGATTGAGGATTTACGATCTTTGCACAGTGTTGCACTTGATATCGTTTTCATTCTTTAGTTTCACATGTTTGTGATTTTACGGTTTTAAACAGTTGAGTTGGTTTTGTGCGTATGCATGCACACGATTTCGTTCCTGCACTCGGTATAGTTTATATATGCTTGCAGTGCAGTGATACGCCTTTTGTGCACTTAGATGCACTGGACTTCGATTTTGATTGTGATACTCGATATTTGTTTTGTGCACCTTGTGCACCTGATTGCTTTTGCGCACGTTCGGCGCTTGATATTGGATTTCATGATTTCATGCACGATAGATGCACCTGATTTGGATTTTCGCGCATGTTGGGCGCATGTTTTGAAGGGTGATTTTGGTGCACACCAGAGGCACTAAATCGAGATTTTTTTTCGTGCATGTCAGATGCACCTGATTTTGCTGTCAGGCACACATGTTGCCTACGACAGATGTTTCGTGCACACCTGATGCACTTAGATGTTGTTTCTGTGCGCATGTATGGCACATTCATGGATTTTGATTTCCGTGCGCACCAGACGCACGTAGTATTCATGTGCATATTTTGGGATTGATTCTTATAGAGCGGTATGTTTTTATGATATTGCGATGTGTTTTCGTACTGAGCAGGACTAGTCAGAGGACAGTACCTGAATACATTTTGCATGCATTGATAGTTATTGAAGGGATTTCCAAAAAGCGAGCTATAGCCTCAGTATTTACCTACGTGTCTGATATGACATGAAATGTTTAAAACAAGGAGACCCTTCTAAATTGTTTCCAAAACGGTTGAACGTACATTTCAAACAAAGGTATATATGTATATAGTTATTTTCTTATGATAGACGTCCGCCACTGTGCAGTGTTATACGCGTTGCACAGCGACTTAAAGAGATTTGGCATGCATTTCCTTCAGATACTTACAGATATAGATTCGATATTTGCATGTATAGTTTCGAGTTATGTCATATTGGTTTTGATTTGGATTTGGCGTTGATGTCTTCTCAATGACTCCGATGATTGCGGGATACTTGACGGAGTTTTGATTTGAGTTATATCCTCATTTTTCAAGCGCTTGCACTGCGCTACGATTTGTTTTATGTATTTACAATTTCGGAGCCCCGACGACTTGATGGTTTTCTTAGATGTTTTAGTATTTGGGAGAGTTTGAATTTAAATTCGGGGACCGAATTTCTTTAAGGGGGGAAGATTGTAGCGTTTTGAAAATCATTTCGGTGAAATTTCGGAAAATCGGTAAAATGAGTGGGTTTTCTGTAAAAAGTCAAAATACAAATATCTTATTATAAAAATTAAGTATACATATTCTAGCTATGTAATTGCTATTATTTGGTGTTTATTGAGCCGCTGGTGAAATTTCAAATTTTTCTGAAAAAAATATTATTTTATTATTATTTTAAGCCGTCACTAATACATTTAATTAGGGAAAATTACAAATTGGAATGAGTTGAAACAAATTTTGTGCATCATAAAACATTAAATAAAAATTTATCATGTGGTTTTTGGAACGAAATCATTTGCCAAAACGGTTTAGAAATTATTGAAGAAAAGTGGCTTTTTTTTGCGTAAATGGATATTTGGGGTATTGTATTTATCATTTTTCATCACCACACACCCGTACCCACACCCACACAACCCCACTTACTCCTCCCCTTAGCCAAATTCAGCAGCCCTCACTTTTTCCCCACTTGGTTTGCAAAGGAAAGAAAAGGAAAAGAAAAGAAAAGAAAAGAGTAGAAAATGATATAAATTGAGTTGACTTTGACTTGAAACAACTTTCCCCACCTCACTCTCTCTCCTCACTCACCCACTCCCCCCAAAATCTGGCCGAAACTGATCCCTTAGCAGCAGCCCCCCTCCCCATGTTCTCACTCCATTTTTGCTTCAAAAATCCATAAAAAAGCTTCAAAATCCATACAATTTCAAAGCTTTTTTCCAAATCCAACACTTACCCATTATTCCTTAGCATTTCAAGCATGGATCCTTGTGAAAAGAGAGCATTTTGGAGTGCCATGGATGCTTGTGGATCTTCATATGCTTTTGGGTATATTTCTAAACATTTTGTTGCTTAAATTGTTACTAATTTCTTAAGCTAATTTATTTAAGTGTTATTTGGATATGTGAGTTTAATTGCACGTTTTGGAATTCAAGAAAAGGGTTTGAATGCAAGTTTGGTTATTGTGAATTGGTGTATGGTTGTGATGGGTAGCTTACCATCTTAGAATTTGTAGAAAGTAATTTAGTAGTTAAATTTCATATTGTTGCATGGAAATGTCGAAATTAAGTTTTGTTTTTGCTAACTAGAGTTTTTGAAAAATTATCAAATGCTTAGATTAAAATATAATTAAGTGTTCATGTCATTATAACTATTATAATGAGTGGTTTAATGACTTTGGTTCATGCAAAACGAAGCTTAATTGATGAATTGTGAATTTTGCTTTAAAGGGTGTTAAATTTGATATTTTGCAAACTAGGATTTTGGAAATTATGCAAATTTATGAGTTTAAATTATGGAAATGGTTTTTATGACTTATTTAAGATATTTAATAAATATATTGGCCGCTACATTCATTTAAACATCGTGTTTTGTACAAAAACGGCGAATTGTGCTTGCTAGATTTTCGGAAAAATGACTTTTTGAGTGAAATTGGCGTTTTTGTGAGTTTTAACCTAGTTTATATTAAAATTAGTGTTCGTGAATGTGCAAATGAGTGTATTTGGGTTTTTCTCGATGGTTTGGCGTTTGTATGCCGACGTCGAGGGTTTTTGGGTTGATTTGTGAAAGCAACCATAGGTTTTGACCTATGTGGGATTCGTGCGTCGTTTTGATCATGAGTTGGATTTTAATGAGATATGGTGCGTTATAATATGTAGGTACCCCCATGTATACTTCGAGACGACAAGCAAGCGCGTGGCAACGTCGGCACCGGCTAGCGAGGACCAGGTGAGTAGATTTATATCTACGGGGAGAAGTCGGGTGGATGGCGTATAGCACCCCTGCAGTCCGTGGTGGTGTATACAGATGCGTATACACACCAACAATTATTATATGTTATTTAGGATTAATAACGATGCTTAGGATGGATATTGGTGTGTTGGACTATTTTTAGTGTTGCGAACCCTAGGGTAGTGTTACACACATACACACATGCATACTTCCATACATTCCTATTGATATGTGCTCATGGAATTCTTTATAGTTATGTGTTCACATAGGTATGGGACTATGTGTTCACATACGGATTGAGGATGATACTTGGGATTGAGCTGAGTCGATGAGATTTGATTTGAGGCCGTGAGATCAGTGATATAGCACGGTTCGTATCTTATATACGATATGACGTTGTAGCGGGTCCTTGACATAGTGTTTCACACACGTCCATGCATACGTAGGCGGTATCAGTATGGTACTAGACGTAGATCAGTACCCCGATCATGATATTTGATAAAGAGGATACCAGGTGAATAGTATGATGAATGTGATATTGACCCGTACCCAGATTGGGATGCCGTACGACGGATTTACGTACGAGCTATATTGATGATTGATACGCACTCTTGACTTGGGATGCCTGATTATAGATATGGTATCGGATATGATATTATTGAGGCAGGATCACCGACTATACATATACAGGTATGTATATGTATCGACTCAGATGATAGGCGGTTTCCTTACCTATAGTTCAGCTTGTTAGTTCAGCCGTATAGTTTAGTGTAGTTGTTAGATTAGATTAGACATCTTACCTATTTCAAAAACTAACGAATCGTGGGCATTCTTAAAGACAGCTCAAGGGAATCTACGGATATTTCAAAAACGACATATCTTTTCATAAAAACACCGTAGCCCCTATTTTCAAAACCCCATGATTCGTGTTATTTCAAAAGGCACCATTCGTAGGACTTATATTAGATTATCGCAGATTAGTTATCGTTGTGTCTAGTATTCAGCTCCCGCACATTATTGCTGTTCGCTCTGCCTCGCATATTTATTTTGCTGCATATTCCATTATTGATATCATGCTATTAGGACACCAGCACCATTACCGATGATGCGTATGTACCACGTACACCTACTTGCCGGCTCAAACACATCTTCATCGGTAATTGCCATGTCACGTACGCTTTAGAGAATATAATTTCTTGACTTAGATTGTTAGCTGGTAGTTTTGACATGATATTAGTGTACTTCTCTTATATGCCATATTAGACACAACGATAACTAATCTGCGATAATCTAATATAAGTCCTACGAATGGTGCCTTTTGAAATAACATGAATCATGGGGTTTTGAAATTAGGGACTACGGTGTTTTTATGAAAAGATACGTCGTTTTTGAAATATCCGTAGATTCCCTTGAGATGTCTTTAAAAATGCCCACGATTCGTTAGTTTTTGAAATAGGTAAGAAATCTAATCTAATCTAACAACTACACTAAACTATACGGCTGAACTAACAAGCTGAACTACAGGTAAGGAAACCGCCTATCATCCGACTCGATACATATACATACCTGTATATGTATAGTCGGTGATCCCGCCTCAATAATATCATATCCAATACCATATCTATAATCAGGCATCCCAAGTCAAGAGTGCGGATCAATCATCAATATAGCTCGTACGTAAATCCGTCGTACGGCATCCCAATCTGGGTACGGGTCAATATCACATTCATCATACTATTCACCTGGTATCCTCTTTATCAAATATCATGATCGGGGTACTGATCTACGTCTAGTACCATACTGATACCGCCTACGTATGCATGGACGTGTGTGAAACACTACGTCAAGGACCCGCTACAACGTCATGTCGTATCTAAGATACGAACCCTGCTATATCACTGATCTTACGGCCTCAAATCAAATCTCATCGACTCAGCTCAATCCCAAGTATCATCCTCAATCCGTATGTGAACACATAGTCCCATACCCATGTGAACACATAACTATAAAGAATCCCATGAGCACATATCAATAGGAATGTATGCAAGTATGTATGTGTGCATGTGTGTGTAACACTACCCTAGGGTTCGCAACACTAAAAATAGTCCAACACACCAATATCCATCCTAAGTATCGTTATTAATCCTAAATAACATATAATAATTGTTGGTGTGTATACGCATCTGTATACACCATCACGGACTGCGGGGGTGCTATACGCCATCCACCCGACTTCTCCCCGTAGATATAAATCTACTCACCTGGTCCTCGCTAGCCGGTGCCGACGTTGCCACGCGCTTTCTTGTCGTCTCGAAGTCCACATGGGGCTACCTACAAATCATAACGCACCATATCTCATTAAAATCCGACTCATGATCAAAACGACGCACGAATCCCACATAGGTCAAAACCTATGGTTGCTTTCACAAATCAACCCAAAAACCCTCGACGTCGGCGTACAAACGCCAAACCATCGAGAAAAACCCAAATACAATCATTTGCACATTCACGAACACTAATTTTAATATAAACTAGGTTAAAACTCACAAAAACGCCAATTTCACTCAAAAAGTCATTTTTCCGAAAATCTAGCAAGCACAATTCGCCGTTTTTGTACAAAACACGATGTTTAAATGAATGTAGCGGCCAATATATTTATTAAATATGTTAAATAAGTCATAAAAACCATTTCCATAATTTAAACTCATAAATTTGCATAATTTCCAAAATCCTAGTTTGCAAAATATCAAATTTAACACCCTTTAAAGAAAAATTCACAATTCATCAATTAAGCTTCGTTTTGCATGAACCAAAGTCATTAAACCACTCATTATAATAGTTATAATGACATGAACACTTAATTATATTTTAATCTAAGCATTTGATAATTTTTCAAAAACTCTAGTTAGCAAAAACAAAACTTAATTTAGACATTTCCATGCAACAATATGAAATTTAACTACTAAATTACTTTCTACAAATTCTAAGATGGTAAGCTACCCATCACAACCATACACCAATTCACAATAACCTAACTTGCATTCAAACCCTTTTCTTGAATTCCAAAACGTGCAATTAAACTCACATATCCAAATAACACTTAAATAAATTAGCTTAAGAAATTAGTAACAATTTAAGCAACAAAATGTTTAGAAATATACCCAAAAGCATATGAAGATCCACAAGCATTCATGGCACTCCAAAATGCTCTCTTTTCACAAGGATCCATGCTTGAAATGCTAAGGAATAATGGGTAAGTGTTGGATTTGGAAAAAAGCTTTGAAATTGTATGGATTTTGAAGCTTTTTTATGGATTTTTGAAGCAAAAATGGAGTGAGAACTTGGGGAGGGGGGCTGCTGCTAAGGGATCAGTTTCGGCCAGATTTTGCGGGGAGTGGGTGAGTGAGGAGAGAGAGTGAGGTGGGGAAAGTTGTTTCAAGTCAAAGTCAACTCAATTTATATCATTTTCTACTCTTTTCTTTTCTTTTCTTTTCCTTTTCTTTCCTTTGCAAACCAAGTGGGGAAAAAGTGAGGGTTGCTGAATTTGGCTAAGGGGAGGAGTAAGTGGGGGTGTGTGGGTGTGGGTACGGGTGTGGGGTGATGAAAAATGATAAATACAATACCCCAAACATCCATTTACGCTAAAAAAAAGCCATTTTTCTTCAATAATTTCTAAACCGTTTTGGCAAATGATTTCGTTCCAAAAACCACATGATAAATTTTTATTTAATGTTTTATGATGCACAAAATTTGTTTCAACTGATTCCAATTTGTAATTTTCCCTAATTAAATGTATTAGTGACGGCTTAAAATAATAATAAAATAATATTTTTTTCAGAAAAATTTGAAATTTCACCAGCGGCTCAATAAACACCAAATAATAGCAATTACATAGCTAGAATATGTATATTTAATTTTTATAATAAGATATTTGTATTTTGACTTTTTACAGAAAACCCCCTCATTTTACCGATTTTCCGAAATTTCACCGAAACGATTTTCAAAACGCTACAGGGTCACTCCCGGTGAAGGGATCGTCGGCCCTTTCCTCATCGAATAAGGTGCAGGATATATCATATATACCACTGTGCAAAGCAAGAACTGTACCTACCTGTTTTATTTTTGAAATTCGATTCCACAACATCTTTAGGTTTCTTTTACTTCCATTAATCATATTAATGAAGTCCCATCATTAAAGTACCTAAACATCACAGATAAATACGACGTACACTTATGCCATCCGCATTCGCCTCGATGTCCCCTCGTGCACCGTTAGGTTAGGTAACTAACGGCAGAGCGGGACAGGGCTAGCGCGGGTGTAAAACATAAGTAACGTATATATAATATATCATATATACTATATACAATATCTATTACAACATATCATATGAAACATTGGATATACTAGGACGTCCGTGTTTTTAATACGAGCCAGTATAAAACACGGATTCCACGGCCGTGATGAATAGCCAAACCCACACCCCTAGACCCCTACGAGAGCGGCAAGCAACCCTACCAATTCTAGAGTTAGGAGACCTGGACTCGACTCCTCGAGTTGGTCTCCCACTGGACTCCAGAACCCGGTTACTTGTGCCCTCCTCTTTGGGTCTATCCTAGTGCGGAAAAGTAAATAATATACAAATGGTGACAACATCCGCAACCTGGAAGTGCCCCAATAAAAGAATATTACATACAAGTTTTTACATGAATGAAAATTAAAAACACTCATCTCACATAAAAAAACCCCGGCTATTCAAACACGACGATCCAATATAACATATCCAGCTACACATAAAATCACATGTCATCAACGTAAGTAAATATGCCCATCCCAATTGTCGTTGACATACAGCAACGAAACCGGCGATATCACATATTACACTTACGGTCACAGAAAAGAAAGTGTAAAACTACAACAGTTGGAATCCGCAATCTCTTTAGACATCGCATGCCTAACCAAATGAATTCCTTAGACATCGCATGCCTAACAATTATAAACCCCGCATTTTAGTCTCATTATCGAAAACTCTTTTCAATATGAAGTCGGGCAATTCAACAAGATTCCCGACATTTTGATTGAATGCTCGTCGCAAACTTTATTAGGCGGCCGCACCCCCGATGCCATCGACGAAGTGCACCAAGGCGGAACACCGCTGCCGCGAGCACCCGAACGGATGCTTTCGGCGACGGGGTTCTCCTACATTCACTTGGTCGGGGCTATGGGGCGTAGCTGTCTATTTAGTTTATCCGGCGAATATCCGCGTACGCTACGTGATTGCGACGGAATTTTGATCGCATCAAAATTCCGTGGCAACCGATCAAGTGAGATTAAACTGCTATGTTTATAACATTCATTAAGTTATCTCATAATTACTTGTGGATTCCAAATATTGTATCACATTCCAGATAAATAGAAAATGTTAAACTTTTCGATCGAACAATCAAACACCCAAGTTTTCCCGAAACAGCTCAACACATGAAATAAGTTTAAAAACATTCACTTCATGCCTCAGTACCAACGGTCCAGCCGTAGAAGGGTCAAGCCAACACCTCACATGTGGCACGCCGTACCGTCCCAAACCCTATGGTTCAAAGGGCAGTTCAAGACAGTCACATAATCGAGTTAAGCTTTGTTGTCTTCTAGAGGGACCATCGCATTACTTGCACTATCTAGAACGTCATTAAACTACGGAAAAATCCAACAATTGGAAATTTCCCGGCAGGGGAAAAGTGGGTATTTATATCCGGTCGAACTTTTTAACATGTTCTAAAAATACCCGGAAAACAAAGTAAACAAAGTTATATAATCCGATCGAATAATCTAGTCCCCAATACAACCCCAGAACACTCAACTCTTGAGTCAAAATAAAAATACCCATAAAATTTAAATCACAGAAATAGGAATTATGGTGGAAAAATGATGGCCTATATCCTCTGTACGGCCGTGGAACCGCAGCCCAAGCAGGCTATTGCCGCGGTTCCGCGGTGGAATGTACGGATTAGGCAGTCGTTTTTCACCACAATTCTTATATTTTCCTGCTGGATTTTTTAGGTATTTTTAATTCAGAAAAATCCACAATTTTCAAAAATGTACAGAGAAGGGTTATGAATTAGGGTTTCGGGTTCGATCGGGTTTCTAACTTCATCTACGCATTGGTTAAGGCTCTAGCTAGGCTCTGATACCACTATAGGGTTCCTTGGAACACTCAAGTCATTCCATAAGGCATCAACCATGCCAAATTAAAAATTTTCGGTGCCAAGAAACCCTAAACTAGATCGTTAACTAGAGTTTAGGCGAAACGAAATGAAAATAAATCACATTTACACTAAGTGAACGGAAATACAACCTTTGTAGATCCGGTCCTCCACCTCCATAGCTCCGTAACGATGTCCCTTCGCTGCGATCATCGGATCCTAGACTCTCGCGGTTGTTTCATCGGAGAAAAGATCGGGCTAGGTCGTTGACTTCGATGCCGATGATGATCTATGTCGAGGCAACTCAAGATCAAGCTCCAACTTCACCAAGTCATGAAACTTATGAAGAAAACACCCTATAATACATGGCAAGTGGTAGAGGATGATGAAATAGGAAGTGGGTTCACTTTGGATTTTGATTTCTCACTTGAAATCATCACTTGATCATTTTCAAGAAAAGGTTTTCTTTTTTTTCATCAAGAAGAAGAAGAAGAAGAAATAATAAGAATGAATTATATTTCTAAAAAGAAAATGAAGCGATATCTATCATATTGCAACCATGGGTGAGATAAACTCATGTAGAGAATAAACTAGGGTTAAGCTAAATGGTTAGTGTTTAGGAATAAAACAAAATGGTAAGACTTATTCAAAGATGCTAGAAAAGTCATGAAGCTTCTTGCCAAAAATAAGAAAAGCCACCATTTTGTTTTTCCACAAATAAATAAAGAAAAGAAAATAATACCTTAACCATTAACCTAAACCATGGTTTAATGCATACACACCCAAGTTTGCATGTATCATCAAACATGATACAAACTAGTGCACAAAACTATATCATATATACAATGTACACATTCAAGTGAGAAAATAATCTTAAGTGAACCAATACTAGTTAATGTAAAGTAATATATCAAATATATAATTATACATTAAATCATTAAATCAACACTTGATTTAATGATCCTGTCATACTGCATATAACCGACAAATATCAAGTGTGTCAATGTATCGAATCAACACTTGATTCGGTAACCCGGTTATATCTCATATAACCGTCCAATGATATAAATCACGAGAATAGAATACAGTATCACATACTGTTATTATTCTCGGTCCCACACATATCTCATATGCGCTCCTATTTCGTTTCGCTTGAGCCAGGAAACCTCTGTGTAGGACTCTAAAGACTCGTCAATACGCCGGCAGCAGTTGATGATCATATCAAACACCCACAAGCCGCAAGCGGTCTGCTAAACGTAACGGCCACCAGGGTATTGAGCGATCAGAAGATTAACGAGCAAGACCGCTCACACTCCTGTGAATCCAACCAGTAACACTTACCGTACAGTCCAGTATCGTCGTCTGATATGTCGCATATCTTGCCTAGGGGTGGTAAACGTCAGACCCCAATAGCTCGATAAGTCGTGTCGATATGAGGTCTATAATAGTTTGAGAAACTACTGGTAACACTTACCAGTAAATCTCAGCAACCCTGGCCAGGGATTTCCGGTTATAGCCAATCGAACACAGCACAACATCATCTCCCTATACCGGGAGAGACGAATCCCCTCCTATCGCTCATTGCCTCCATGTGAATCGGGACTATACCCAAAAACCACCATTTTGCATGCCTTCTTGGACGTGGTAAGGTGGAAATCAAAGCACAGTGGGAATCACACAAGACTCTATGACGATCTCGGGTCAACAGACTAACCTGTACCAGTATCACCAGAGAACTGCCATCTGACGTAAGGTATAATACCATCTGAGAGTTCTCGGCGAGTCCGTCCAGTGTACCCAGTCTCTACTGAGCACCCGTATATCATCTCTGATGTCAAACACCAATGGATATGGGATCATCCATCGCCCATCTGCATGGGTCGAGAAGGTATACGCTAGTCTACACTGGTATATCGATGCCCTGTCTCGATACACCCACGACTAGGGACCTTGAAGGACGTACTTATGGACTACCATGTCCCCACTAGTATGATCCGCATCATTGTCCAGGTAGTCAAGTACGCATCCTAAGTGTTTTACCAACATGTAACAGAGAGACAATCAGTGTACACGTTAAGGTAAAGAGCAACCAGATACCATACTATCATATCGAGCAAGAAAGTCCTCCCTATATATGTCCAAGCATCCACTACAATATACATCCTATGTATAGTAATGGCCTCTAGGGCATACATATAACTAACAAAAGCATGATTGATTTCTGGAGACTTTCTTTTGTGTGTATTCTAGACATTGAAAATCTGTGGTTGGTTTAATACGTATATACCATTGCTTAATGTACCTGACCCAATCAAAACTTGATCAAGGTGAATGTTTACAATATTGCTTACAAATGCAAATTCATAACCTTCTTTAGATAATAAAGATACAGATATGATATTACAAGTTGCATTGGGTACAAAATAACAATCACGCAAAACCAAAACATGCCCATCTGACAATCCCAGGTGATAGTCCCCCACGGACTCAGCATCCATGCCAGCTCCATTTGCAACTCTGAAGGTCATATCATCTGCTTTCAAAACCCTATGCCTTCTCAATGCGTGCAAAGAATTACAGATATGAGATCCTGATACGGTATCCAATACCCAGGATGTTGAGTTTACTGATAGACGGTTTTCAGTAACATACACACCTGATGCCGAAGCCGCAACTTGCTTCGGATCCTGGTTTCCGGCCTTCCAAGCCCTGCAATCCCTTTTCCAGTGTCCACTCTTGTGACAGTAAAAGCATTCTTCCTTTCCCACAAGCTTTCCCACTACCTTTGTTGCCTTTGCCTTTCCCTTCGTATCCACTTTACTAACACCGCCCCTTGGTTTGGCGGGGGCTTTCTTTTTCTTTCCCTTAGCTTTCGCCTTGGACTTAGAAGAGGAAGATCCTCCTACAAACAAAGTGGATGTTTCCCTACCTTTCTGTAGGGTGCCCTCTGCACTCCTCAACATGTTGAGGAGCTCCGGAAGTTCAACCTCTTTTCCTTACAAGTTGAAGTTCAGGATAAACTGTGCGTAAGTGGAAGGAAGGGACTGGAGAATCAAGTTCGTATAGAGCTCGTTCTCTAACGTGGTCCCAAGGGCCGCGAGCTCTTCAATGAAGCCAATCATCTTAAGCACGTGTTCCGCTACCGATTATCCAATGGCCAATCTCGTCGAAAACAACTTTTTCGAGATTTCGTATCTGGCGATACGGGATTGCTCTCTATACAGTTCTTTTGTATGAAAAAATATGGATTCCAGGTCCATATTCTCGTGCCTCCTCTGATGTTCATTGTCCATAGAGGCAAGTACGAGGCACTTGGCCTTCGCGCAGTCGATCTCCCATGTTTTACGGATTTCTATATCCGCGATGCTAGAGGTAGGACCTGGGACAGGGGGAGCTTTAGTGGTAAGAAGATATCCCAACTTGTCGTAAGTGATTGCCATTTTGACATTCCTGAGCCAATATTTATGGTTTGGCCCTGTCAGTATATTTTTATCTAATAGTAACTTAAGTCCGGTCATGTCGATTGGTCGCTGCAATTTAAAAGAGAGAGAAGAAACACTTTAGCATGATGCTCTTGCAAGTTTAGAGAGGTTTTTAGTTTGGATGGCTCCCACCGTCTCTCGAATCCCTCCTCAAACCATAAAGGAAGAATTAGTCGGGATCAATCCCACCGTACAATACTTGCTTAACTGTTCATCCAGGCCAGTGTCGGTACTTCGTGGGAGGTTTTCCAACGCTTTCGCGAAGTTCCTTAATTTAAGAACCTCTTTTCTCTGGGGGCGTAGCTCCGCTAACACCTTTCTAGACACTTACTATGTTTATAGCATTGATCGTTAAGTGAGAAATTTTCCGAGGAGTAGCATATACTCACAGTAGGATATGGATCCAAATATCATCGCATGACAAAACTGAAGGAATCCTACCAGAATCATCACTCCAAATGGTATGCAGCGCTAGCAAGTTTCAGTTTCTTTAGAAACTCCCGATGTGGATTTTTGCCCCATGCTCTTATGACCTTGACTTTGGCCATCAAATCATAAGTCACATGTCAAGTTCTACCCGTCATTCTCCAGGTTAATTTGAACCTACCAGTACCTACCCTTGACTTTGGCCAACAATACAGTATGACTGTCCCAAACCAACGCATCTATCTATGCTGCATATGAATACCCAATAGCTACCAAACACTGTGCCTTGAATTTGGCCAACAAACACAGCTTGAATATTATTGACTATCCATATGAAATGACGGAGGGCTACGAATGGTTTTGGCGAATCCGTGAACGTAGAGAACTTGATATAATCGATGGAATGAGATAGCTTTTAAAAGGAGTGGTTCAAGCTCCGCATTTAAAAGTTGGTTTTTGAAAAGAACCGAGTGGTTTTAAAAGTGTTCCAACGACTTTACTTGGTTTATTTTCTTGCATTAATTTTAATGCGTCCCATCATTTAATCCTACCATTGCAGAAAACAATGAAAATATGACGTACGCTTATGCCATCCTCATTCGCCACGGGGTCCCGTCATCACCCGTTAGGTTACATAACTAACGACAGAGCGGGGACTGGACTAGCACGGATGCAAAACATAAGCAACGCCTAAATAGATATCATATAGAGATATATACATTCGTCAGATGCAATGATAGCCATTCCAGATGGTTCTCGGATGGTTCTCACCTCGTCGCCTTCTCTTGTCGAAGATGGATCCACCCAAGGGCCTCTACCTTGAGCTCCTTCCTCAAACTTGAGGTAACTAAAGTATTAGGCTTGCTAGACCTTCAACCTTAGGATGAGTAGAGAGTGGCTTTGGTGTTTTATCTCAAAGGAAATGGTTCTCAACTCATGGGAAGGATTTTCCTTAAGCTAGAGGAAGAGGAAGAGCAAAGGATGAGAGAGAATGAATATGAGAGAATGAAATGAGTTTTGCAACCATAACAAATATATGTGAATTAATCAATTAATAAAGTTAATCAAAAAGGAAAAAAGTGATGGTATGTTGAAAAGACAATTATCATTTCACATTAAATGAGTATTGCAAAGATCAAAGAGCATCTTTGCTTGAAATGATGATGGTCAACTTTTCAACCTTGGTCAACAAGTCCACCATGCTCAAGAAGTCAACAATCCTAACCATAACCCAATTTCCTTTAATTAATATTATTAATTGATATTTCACATATTGATTAGGGTTTGGTAAAAGACAACCGTCAACTGTGCAAACACTCCCGTACCAAAACCCTAAAGAGAATCCTCTTCCTCTGCCTCAGTCAACTGTGTATACACACCCGCATTCGTGTTCCGAGGAACACGAATACAATGAGATAAAACTAACCGCAAAACATATACTAAGATCTGGCTCAAACGAGAGCCCGCTAGTAATGACTGTCCGGACACCAAACGTGCACAAGTGCGCGGATGTGAACGAACCCTGTCGCAAAACCATGCGACCTCTACTCTGTTTTGCCTAAAGGCGAATAACCCTCAGTGTGGGACTCTAAAGACTCGACACTATGCTGGCAGTGGGTTTAACTACAGACCACAAGCGACACTAGCTGTACGTAACGGTCCTCGGGTAGATGCCGATAAGAAGACTGATGAGGTGAACCCATCCGAACTCCTACTGAGCCTGTATGTGACAATCTGCGTACAGTCCGGTCTGTTCGTCTGAGAATATCGCATGGCGGGCCTAGTGGGGTGGTAAACGTCAGTCCCCTAACAGCAGTACAAGTCGTGTCGGAGTGTAGCCCAGAACATCCTGAGATAACACTGGAAACCTACCAGTGTATCTCGCTTGCCCTGGCTAGGGACGACTATGTGTAATGGCTTTCCTAGACACTGCGCGATATCAACCCCCAATACCGGGAGAGACGAATCCTATCTAACCGTCACAGACTCCAAGTGGTTTGGGACTGCACCCAACTACTACCTGTTTGCACGACTCCTTTAAGCCGTGGTAGGGTAGTAATCAAAGTACAGTGGGAACACACTCGAAGCGAAGTGACAGTGTCAAGTCAGCGGACTAAGCTGTACTCATGTCACCTGGGAACTAATAACTGACGATAGGTATAGTACCAACCAACAGTTCCCGACGAGTCCTGTCCAGTGTACTCGTAACCTAACGAGCACCCGCATACTATCTCAAGTACGACGTACTGACGGCTATGGGATAGACCGTCTCCCCTGCTGGGATGAGAAGAGCATACGCTAGTCTACTCTTGAGTATCAATGCCCCGTCTCGATAATCCTATGACTAGGGACCTGTATAAGGATGTGCTTGTAGATTACCCAGCCCCACGAGTGTGACTGCCATCACAACGCTGGTAATCAAGCAAAGATCCTAAGGGCTCCAGTAATGTTTACAGGCGATATGTTAAAAGAAATACATGTACATACATTGAAGTAGAGACAAACCAAGTAGCATACTTTTATTTTGAGCAAGATTTTCTATACAATGGTGAATATCCCAAGCTTCCATTAAGTAATATACAAACTAGTATGATACAGTAATGGCCTCTAGGGCATATACACCAACAGGTTTCTTAGTCGTGAACCCTGGAGTAAGGTTGTACACATACACATATACACACGGGATTTGATTTTGGGTGTATACGTCATATGTATATAAATAGGTTTATGTGGATGTTTTGGTGCTTATATATATATATATATATATATATATATATATATATATATATAGACACACACACACACACACACACGTATACACAGATGTTGACGATAGTGTATGATATTTAGAGGCGAGTCGATATGATCGGGTATTATGCCGTAAGTTGTGATATGTGTTTGGGTCATGATACGAGATGCGTCAGGATATTATAGTGGATCGTTGGGTGATGTGATTTTATTCACACGAGGATATATGTATGATGATATTGGTATTAGTTGTACTAGACTTTATATCAGTACACCCCCTAGTTCGTCATATGTGATGATGATACCATATGGATGTTGTGTTATATGTGATAGTTCGTGATATGTGATGATGATACCATATGGATGTCGTGTTATATGCGATAGTTCGTGATATGTGATGATGATACCATATGGATGTTGTGTTACATATGATATTCGACCCGTACCCTTATTTAGGATGTCGTGCGATAGATTTACCGAACAAGATATAATTACGATGATAGATCCGCATTCTTGACTCGAGGATGTAATATTATTTATTGTATCATACGTAATACTATTGAGGCGAGATCACCGACTACTAGATATTTATATATAAATCGACTCGGAATAAGGAGGATTCCCTTACCCTTTTGACTGGGCTCGAGTCATACTCATTTTCAAAAGTGGAGAATTGTGAGTAATTTAAATACCAAACTTTATGACCCGTATATTTTGGGTAGGTATATTTTTCAGTGTTGCTGCTACTACATCACTTTCTGTATATTCATGATCTTTCATCGCATTGCTTGCTTTTGCTTATGTTATCTGTAATTATCATGAAACCCTGCTGTCAGGACACCAGCACCATTAACGATGATGCGTATGTTCCACGTAAACCTGCTTGTCGGCTCACACACATCTTCATCGGTAATTGCCATGTCACGTACACTTTAGAAAATACTATTTCATTGACATAGCTTGCTAACTGATAGTTGCTACATGTTATAGATTTCATATTCTAGTTTATTTATTGCATGATATCAGATGCACCCGTTTATTCATTGGTTATGCAGTATTATGGAGATTTATGCCGGTTTTCAATGTTATTGACATGGTGACCTGGTAATTTCGGATTCATCTTGGTATTTTCTGGATTTGGAAACCGCATGTGAAAGTTTTGTAAATTGATGAAATATTTAGAAAAATGCGGTTTTCCTTGATATGTTGAGTATTGTCCACCATGGTGTTTTCTCGGTTCTGAGATGTTTTCGAGACCCGATTCGAGGAATTGGATGAACCGTCTCAGATATATGGTGGGCCCGGTAAGGTTCCCCGGGGCAAGAAACTCGAGTTGTAGACGATGAGCTCGGCAGGGGCAGACTGCCTACCGGTGATTTTACCTAGCGCGGCGGATATCCGGAGGATACCGTTCGTTGTCGTGTGATTGATGTTATGGGTCGATCCGGACTGATGGAGCCCGAGGTATTGAGATATTGAGACTTGAGACACTGAGATTTTGAGAATTGATGTGCAGGCCAGTCCGGATAGCCGGAGTCTGAGGTATTTGAGATACTGAGATTTATGTTTTGTGTCGATGCTGGACACTGTTTTATCTGTCAATTTCGTTGATGATACGCGATTTATATATATACAAAAATCTCATTAAACAAAGAAAACAGTTTTCTCATTCATGATGTATTGTATTTCATTTGTAATGCATTCATGCATCATATATTTGATATGTTGCTATCGGAGGTACTAACACAAGCATATAGTATTACACTTATACACAGATAGAGTAGGATATTTTTTTGAGAATGTTACTTGATATGACCTAAGATAGCGTCATGCATGCGATTTCTTCTCCTAGATGTTTTCTACTCACGAGTTGGCAACTCACCCCCATTGTGCCACAGTTCCATGCAGGTTTTGCCGTACAGGTTTCGTTGCGGCTTTGCAGGCACACTGTTCCTTCCGGGTGATTGCTTTGGTAGGTAGGATCTTTTGAATCAGGACCACCATTGTATATTTGTTATTTCAGTTGTATCTAGTAAAACTCCATCAACCAGACTTGTTTATTTGATAGAACTAGAAGACCGGTGTATATTCTTTCGACCTTAGAGTCATGCTTGTATTATTATGGTTTTCTGGTGGATATGGGCTTTCTTTTGAGTTTTGAACCTCGCCCTTCGGCGTTGTATATTATATTGCTTGCGTGGTTGTGACCGTCAATTGACGAAGAGCAAGCTCCCGCTTGGGGATGCCTTTATTCATTATATGTTCTTTATCATACCCATTTGGGGTCAGTTTTTACAAAGGAAACTCTGCCGAAATTTTTAGAAAAGACTTGACATTTTCAAAATGCATACTTCGGCTTATGTTGTTAAAGTTTGTGCTTTAAAATTGGTTTTCCTTCACTCTACTACTTTACTTGGTTTGGATTTCTGGGTTTTGGCTTACTTAGATTACGTACGCCTCGAGACGTTTCGTAGTTTAAGTGCCGGTCATGTTCCGTACTTTTCGGGTCGTGACACTACCCATTCCATATCTCATATGGAGTGGTAGGCAACGGATTTGATCGGAACTCTATTCAATAGGTATGCAATTTCTGAAGTTCACGTCACTGAAAGGAAATATGCAACTCAGCAGTACTCATCGTAGAGCACACCATATCTCATAGCGTGCGATTCCTCCACCTCGATATATCATTGTGCTGTGGTGTATACGTAGGAGTAAACTGAGAGAGAATCCCATTCTTTTATAAATAGTCTCGGAATTCCATGCTCCAGTATTCTTCCCCCCGATCATATCGATGATTTGAATACCTTTACCCAACTGGTTCTCTTCTTATTCCTTGAAATTCTCAAAAGATTCAGTTTTATGTTTCAACTGTTGGATATAGTGCCCTCAAAATCAATTATTGGATCGCAGGTACGTGATTGCAATGAATGATGGAGGATCTATACCGGTAAGACAGTCTTGCTCGACATGATAGTATACTATCTGGTTTGTCATTATCATCAGATACATGCTTTATTTCACTGTTGCATGTTGATAGAGCCCATAGGATTCTTGCTTGACTGCTAGCAGTATGATGGCGATCATATACGTGGGGGCTGGGGTCTATAAGCACATCCTTAAAGTGTCCCTAGTCGTGGGAGTTTCGAGACAGGGCATCGATACTCCTGAGTAAACTAGTGTATACAGTCGAGACCCCGACGAAGGGCGGTGGCTGGTCTCACAAGCCACTGGTGTCAGTTGGTTCACCTAAGATGTATACATGTGCTCATTGCGTTATGAGTACACCGGACAGGACTCGCCGGGAACATGCTAGTGGTATTATACATATCGTCAGATAGCAGTTCCCAGGTGACATGTGTACAGGTTAGTCCGTTGACCTGAGATCGTCATTTGTCTCGTGTGAGTTCCCAATGTGCTTTGATTACTACCCTACCATGGCTCAAAGGAGTCGTGCAAACAGGTTGCAGTTGGGTACAGTCCTGAGCCACATGGAGGCAGTGAGCGGATCGTTAGGGATTCGTCTCTCCCGATATTGGGGGTGAGATCACGCTGTGTCTAGGAGAGCCATTTCACGAAATCCCTGGCCAGGGTAATCGAGATTTACTGGTAGGTATTTCAGTAGTATCTCAAGGTGTTCTGGGCTACTCTCCGACACGACTTATACTGCTATTGGGGGTCTGACGTTTACCAACCCCCTAGGCCCTATAGGCGATACTCATAGACGAACGGACCGGACTGTATGGATATTGTCACTGTCAGGCTCAGTAGGGATTCTGGATGAGTTCGCTCGTCAGTTTCCCTTCTTTTCAATACATAGGCAACCGTTACGTACAGCTAGTACCTCTGACGTGCTAGTGCTTATACCCAGTGCCAGTGTATTGATGAGTCATTAGAGTCCCACACAGACAGTTTTCCAAGTTCGGGCGAAACGTTGTAGAGACCGTATGGTAATATGGCAGGGTTCGATCATATTCGTGCACGTGGGCACGGATCTTGATCGGACGGATAATACTAGCGGGATTTGGTTTAAGCCGGATCGTAGTATTATACTGTAGGAATATTTTTGTCTCATTGCATTCGTATTCCGTCGGAATACAAATGCGGGTATGTATTTACAGTTGAGGGTTAATATCGTATTTTGTTACGGGATTAATCTCGGAGTTGCCAGCTTCTTTTCCGATCTTTAAACACCTTGTTTAATGTGACCATTATCCTTTGACCTTGCCTTTGACCATTTTCTCCTTGCACTGAATTTCTTTCCCTGCTGGGGCTGCCCAGTTCGACAGCATGGGCTTCACACGGGGGCAGCATGGGCATAGGCATGGGCTTCATTTTCTTTTAGACCACGCTTTGTTTTTGAGGTGGCTGATTTTCATTGGGAGGTTTTCAGCACTTTCCGGGGCAGCCACAAAATGTAGGGGCTCTTTTGTGGTGATAAGCTCACACACTCACTTGATTAATTGAGCCTCCATTTTTTTTCTCTTTGCTCATCTCATTCCACAGAGAGCTATCCCCTCTCTGGCCGAGCACCAGTCTTGAGGTGGGGCTGATTTTCATCATTTGCAAGCTCAATTTTTCCATGCAAAGATATTCTTTTGCTCACATTACATCCATGGCAACTCTATAAACCTCCCCCCAAATGCTTGCGTATCTTGAGACAATATATTCCACACTCACTCTACTTCAATCTTGGACATGTCGGCTAGCAAACTTCATGTCCGAGTTGCCTCGGTTATGAGGCGGTTGCCCGTATAAAGATTCGTTGATATGGTGCCCTTCCGACGAGCAGACCGGAGAGCGGATTTAACCGGGACAGCCGCAATAAGCTATTGGAGCGGATTGAAGACCGAAGGACACAGATCGATCAGTATAATTTCCAAACTCCTTTTACATATTGCTAGTGTACGGTTAATGGAACGATCCGGGTATTGGTTGCGGCAGCGTCAAGTTTTGATTAAATTTTTGTTCCGCATTTGGTGTCGGATTGACGGCCGGGGCGCCGCCGTAACCCAACATGGTATCAGAGCCACGCCTTTAACACTTACTAGCTTGTTCTAACATGTTTAAAATATCGATCGAATAAAATTTCCGAAACCGCAATTTCAAAACTTAAGTTTCTGTCGAATTTGTTAACCGGTCTAAAAATTATTTTGAGTGTTTCAGAAAATCAGGCAGGCTTTTATAAGACAACTGTCAAATTTTGGCTGCATGATCCTTCTGTAGCGCTGCGGAACCGCGGCCGTAACCACGTTTTGGCCGCGGTTCCGCCGCAGGTTTGAGTTTTCAATGCACTAAATTTTGGCTTTGGGTCTTTAACTTGGAATTGGGGTTTCTGGAATATTCCGTTTGGGCCCAGATTTTATTTTGAATGCTGGTTTGTAATTGGGGCCCACTTCGGGAATTGTTGTCGATCGAAATTTTAAATACGTTAGTTAGCAGTACTTTACATTTCTATCTGTGATCGTGAATGTCATTTGATCGGTAAATCTTGTCTAATCGCTATAGTTCTTTTAGGCGGATTTGTGAACGTGACATTCACATTGTTGTTCTGTGTTGTGCTGTGATGTTGCGGATTTATCGTGGTGGATAGCTTGTGTTCGATGGTAGTGCAGTTTGGATTTATTTGTACATTTGATATTGCAGGGAGAGCGTCCGACATGTGGATTACCGTCATTGCCTGTTTGTATATTATTCTTTTGGGGCACGACCGGGATGAGGTCGACGTACCCGTTGTATGTATTTTCTTTTCTGTACTAGGATTACGCCGCGGTGGGGTGCACGGATAGCTGGGTTCTAGAGGGCAACGGGCCCGCATCTTATGACGTTGAGACGGAGGGGGCTTCAGTCTAGAATTGGCGGGCTATTCGCCGCACTCATAGGGGGTACAGGTTGACCCAAGGAGGAGAGTTCAAGTTACCGGATTCCGTGAAGTGCTGGGTGGTCCATTCACTTTGCTGAAGGTGGCTGCCTCACTTCAGGTTTTGGCGGGTAACTTATCGCGCTCGTAGGGGTCTAGGTTTTCATTGCACAGGCTATTCACATGACTAGGGGAACGTCGGGTTTCATTTGCGGCTCTATGAAACCCGAGGATCCCAGATTATCTCTATTGTTCTGTGATGCTTATTATTATTCTGTGATGTTGCATTTATCATACCTGGAGCGATTATTATATATTGGTATATATACTAGTAGATGTTGTATATGTTTTACACCCGTGCTAGTCCAGTCCCCGCTCTGTCGTTTGTTAAGTAACCTAACGGGTGATGAGGGGACCCAGTGGCAAATGCTGATGGCATATACGTATATCATATTTTCGTTCTTTTCTGGTGTGATCAATTGATGGGACTGCATTGATTCTTATCAATGCAAGAAAAACAAACCTATATATGATGTTGTTGGAACCAATTTTTCAAAATCTGTTATTACAAGGGCGTTCTCTTTTGTTTTGCACAGTGGTTTTCGGTAATGAATATCCAGCACCTCATTCGACGAGGCAAGTGCCGGGATCCCTTCACCGGGAGTGACCCCTTGAACAGAGGTTTGCGTCAGGGTAATAACTTCACTATAGTTGATTACTTTTTGCTTTGCATCGTGGTATTCAGTTTGGAATATCCTGCACCTCATTCGACGAGGAAAGAGCCGAGATCCCTTCACCGGGAGTGACCTCTTTAGCAAAGGTTTTCACTACTATATATTTATAATAAGCTATCCGGTTCCTTCAACGATATCAAGTTCTTTACGCTAAAGGTTTTTCGCCAGAAACCAGCCGTAGCCTTCCGTCATTTGTTATAAGTGCTATTTAGTATTCGTGCTTTGTTTGTTGGCAATCGTCAAGGCATAGTGTACGGTAGCTGAATATTACTTGTTTGTAGCATGGATATGCGATTGATCGGGACAGTCGTACAGCTTTGTTTGCAAGCGTCAAGGGTTTGTGCGGGTGGGTTCGAGTTTATCCAGGGCAATGACGGGTTGAACTTGACTAGTGGCCTATGACTTATTGGCAAGCGTCAAAGTTATAGGTCGTTAGGGGTAAAATCACATCGGGAGATTCAAACATACAGGAAACTTACCAGGCTTGCGCATACCTTGTGGAGTGTGGTGACTTGAGTGGCTTCCATCAAGTTATCATGCGATGATCGTCGGATCCCGATTCCCACTGATGAGTAGGATTACTCCTCGGGTGACCCCGACTAATTCTTCTTTCAGGTTTGGAGGAGAATTTGAGAAAACAGTGGGAGGTTTCCTGATTAGATAAAGTGATTAACCATTCTGATCTAGGCTAGAGTACACGCAAAGTGTTTCTACTTTTTCTCTCTTTGACTGCGACCATGACCCGACCCTAGACTACAACTCAGGGACCAAGTTAACCGAACTTTCTTAAAACACTGGATTTTGGGTTGTCTGAGTTGCATACATCATTGCCACTCCTTCTCTTACCCTTTGTGTAAGTCCACGTTGCCCACCCGGTGCTTGCGGGGAGACGGAAACGGTATAAAAATCGGATTTTTATCGAACTAGGCAACATGGACTATCAAAAGGAGGATCTTGGCTAAACAAAAACTAACTACAAAGCTAACTAGTTTTCTCTACATGGAAGAAAGGTTATACCTAGGGCTTTATGTCCTTCTCTCCTTGCTTCTTGGAGTGAACGGAAGTGATCTCCTTGTCGTCTTCTCCAGTCGAAGAAGGATCCACTCGAGAGCCTCAACCTTTGGCTTCAACTTCAAGCTAGAAGTAACTAAGATGCTAGAAGTGCTAATCCTATAACCTTAGAAGATGGTAGAGATTATTTTAGAGAGGTTTATCTCAAGCTCAAGTGTTTCTTAACTTATGAGAGGGGAGAGCTAGAGAGAGAGGAAGAGGAGGAGAGAGAATCTATATGATAGAATGAGGAGAATAATGAACCATTCTCACATATATGTGTGAATTATGTAAATTAGATAATTAGCTAGATAATTGTCATGGTTAATCAAGAATTGACCATTATCATTTCACATTAAATGCAAATTGCACGGATCAAAGAGCATCTTTTATATGGAATGATGATGGTCAACATGTCAACCTAAGTCAACAAGTCAAGATAGTCAAATGGTCAACAACCCTAACCATGCACAATTACATTTAACTAATATCAATTAATCATAATACACACATAAGAATTAGGGTTAAGAAAATGACAATGGTCATTAACCCTAATCAAAGTCCTCTCCCTCTGTCTCAGTAAACTGTGGATACGCACCCGCATCCGTGATCCGAGGAACACGAATACAATGAGATAAAACCAATCCCAAATCATATACTAGGATCCGGCTTAAACCAAAGCCCTCTAGTTTAAGCTGTCCGGACAGCAAATGTGCACAAGTGCGCGGATGTGAACGAACCCTGTCGCAAAACCATGCGACCTCTACTCATTTTGCCTAAAGGCGAATAACTCTCTGTGTGGGACTCTAAAGACTCGACACTACGTTGGCAGTGGGTTTAACCACAGACCGCAAGCGGCACTAGCTGTATGTAACGGTCCCCAGGTAGATGCCGATAAGAAGACTGACGAGGTGAACCCATCTGAACTCCTACTAAGCCTGAATGTGACAGTCTCCGTACAGTCCGGTCTGTTCGTCTGATACATCGCATGGCGGGCCTAGGGGGCGGTAAACGTCAGTCCCCTAATAGCGGTACAAGTCGTGTCGGAATGTAGCCCAAAACACCCTGAGATAACGCTGGAAACCTACCAGTATATCTCGCTTGCCCTGGCCAGGGACTACTTGTGTAATGGCTCTCCTGGACACAGCGCGATGTCAACCCCCAATACCGGGAGAGACGAATCCTGTCAAACCGTCACTGCCTCCAAGTTCTTCGGGACTGCACCCAAAAACGACCTGTTTGCACGACTCCTTTGAGCCGTGGTAGGGTAGTAATCAAAATGCAGTCGGAACACACTCGTGGCAAAGTGACAGTGTCAAGTCAGCGGACTAAGCTGTACTCATGTCATATGGGAACTGATAACTGACGATAGGTATAATACCAACCAACAGTTCCCGACGAGTCCTGTCCAGTGTACTCGTAACCTAACGAGCACCCGCATACTATCTCAAGTACGACGCACTGACGGCTGTGGGACAGGCCGTCTCCCGAGCTGGGATGAGAAGCGCATACGATAGTCTTCTCCGGAGTATCGATGCCCTGTCTCGATAATCCCACGACCAGGGATGTGTAAATAAGGATGTGGTTATAGATTACCCAGCCCCCACGAGTGTGACTGCCATCACAACGCTGGTAACCAAGCAAAGATCCTAAGGGCTCCACTAATGCGTATAGGTGATATAATAAAAGAAACACATGTACACATTAAAGTAGAGACAAACCAAGTAGCATACTACCATTTCGAGCAAGATTGTCTATACAACTGTGAATATCCCAAGCTTCCATCAAGTAATATACATACTAGTATGATACAGTAATGGCCTCTAGGGCATATACACTAACGATCTCCCACTTGCACTAAGGCCATGTACTGGCGTATCGAAGACCAATCATCTCGATCAGCCGCTCGAACTGAGTCTAGGGTAAGGCCTTCGTGAATGGATCTGCAGTGTTATCTTCTGAAGCAACCCTCCGAACCTCGATCTCCTGGCGATCCACGATCTCCCTGATCAGGTGATACCGCCTCAAGATGTGTCTGGATTTCTGATGGGACCTGGGTTCCTTCGCTAAAGCTATAGCCCCGTTGTTGTCGCAATACAGAGGTATTGGATCAACAATGGACGGAACCACCTGAAGTTCTTTCAAGAACTTTCTCATCCAGACGGCTTCTTTTGCGGCATCAGATGCAACGATGTATTCCGCTTCCATAGTCGAGTCAGCAACGGTTTCCTATTTGGAGCTCTTCCAACACACCGCCCCTCCATTGAGGGTAAGGACAAAACCCGACATGGACTTGGAATCATCCTTGTCACTCTGGAAGCTGGAGTCAGCAAAGACCTCAATCTGGAGGTCTTTTCCGCCATACACCAAGAACATCTCCTTAGTCCTTCTCAGGTACTTGAGAATGTTCTTTACCGCTATCCAATGTTTCTCCCCAGGGTTTGACTGATACCTGCTTACCACACTCAGTGCATAAGCCACATCTGGTCTGGTACACAATATCGCATACATTATAGAGCCTACCGCAGAAGCGTACAATATAATAGACATGCGATCCCTCTCCAAATCAGTCTTGGGAGACATCCCTTTGGAGAGGGTGATCCCGTGACAAGCCGGTAGATTACCGAGCTTGGAATCTTCTATACTGAATCTTTTCAGTATGGTGTCGATGTACCTGGACTGTGAGAGTCCTAAAATCCTCTTGGATCTGTCACGGTAGATCCGAATCCCCAGAATGTATGGGGCATCACCCAGGTCTTTCATGGAGAACCTGTGTGACAAGAACCCATTGACAGATTGTAGCATAGGAATGTCATTTCCTATTAATAGAATGTCATCCACGTATAAAACGAGGAATACTACAGTTCTCGCTATAAATCTACTATAGATGCATGGTTCATCTGGATTTTTGATAAAGCTAAATTCCTTGACCGTTTCATCAAAACAGATGTTCCAACTCCGTGATGCCTGCTTTAGTCAATAAATGGACTTAAGCAACTTGCACACCTTTCCACTGCTCCTACTCTGAATGAAACCCTCTGGCTGGTCCATATAGACACACTCCTCTAAATTTCCATTTAGAAAAGCGGTCTTTACGTCCATCTGCCAAATCTCATAATCATGGAAGGCAGCAATGGAAAGAAGGATCCGAATGAATTTCAGCTTAGCTACAGGAGAAAAGGTTTCGTCATAGTCCAAACCAGGTCTCTGACGAAAACCCTTTGCAACCATTCTAGCTTTATTGGTCTCAACCTGTCCATCTACACCAATCTTCCTTTTGAAGATCCACTTGCATCCTTCGGGTTTTACCCCATCTGGAGCAATGTCCAACGTCCATACTTTGTTGGTGTACATGGACTCCATTTCGGTCCGCATTGCATCCAGCCATTTTACCGAGTCAACGCTCTGAATGGCTTGCTGGAAGTTAGTAGGCTCATCACAATCAATGATGCAATCCTCTCTATCCTCGTCTATGAGAAAACCGTAGTATCTCTCGGGCGGATGAGACTGCCTACTACTCCTGCGGAGTGGCGTGGGAATGTCCTGGTCTTTTGAACCCTTTGGTTCTACTAAGCTTTCAGTAATAGCTCGTGCTTCTGGAATTTCTTCCAGTTCTATTGCGCTCCCACTAATTTCCTTTTCCAAGAACTGGTGTTCTAGAAAGTGGCATGGCGAGAAACAAAAACCTTTTGTTCCTCTTCGCAATAGAAGAAATATCCCTTGGAGTTCTTTGGATATCCCACAAACTTGCACTGTACTGAGCGTGCCTCGAGCTTGTCCGCATGCTGCTTTTTGACAAAAGCTGGACATCCCCATGTCTTAATGTGATTAAGATGGGGTCTCTTCCCACACCACATCTGATATGGCGTAGTAGGCACAGTCTTAGTTGGAACTCGGTTCAAAAAGTATGCAGCTGATTCTAGCGAATATCCCCAGAATGATCGCGGTAACTCAGCGTTACTCATCATGGACCGTACCATATCCAATAGGGTTCAGTTCCGTCTCTCCGATACACAATTATGTTGCGGAGTGTATGGAGGAGTAAGCTGAGAGAGAATTCCATTCTCTTTTAAGTAACCAAGAAACTCGGCACTCAAGTATTCACCACCTCGATCAGATCTCTGTGCCTTAATACTTTTGCCTGTTTGTTTTTCTACTTCATTCTTATATTCCTGGAATTTTTCAAAGGCCTCAGATTTATGTTTCATTAAGAAGACATATCCGTACCTTGAAAAGTCATCCGTAAAAGTAATGAAGTAAGAATAACCGCTTCGTTCATGCGTAGACATTGGACCGCACACGTTGCTGTGTATGAGTCCCAAGAGCTCGCTCGCTCTCACTCTGTGTCCAGTGAACGGAGTCTTTGTCATCTTTCCTTTGAGACAGGATTGATAAGTTGCATACGATTTATATTCGAACGGATCCAAATATTCTTCTGTATGTAACTTAGTCAACCTTCTCTCATTGATGTGACCGAGTCTACAATGCCATAAGAAAGTCTGATTGATTTCTGGAGACTTTCTTTTGTGTGTATTCTGGACATTGAAAATCTGTGGTTGGTTTAATACGTATATACCATTGCATAGTGTACCTGACCCAATCAGAACTTGATTAAGGTTAATGTTCATAACATTACTTACAAACGCAAATTCATAACCTTCTTTAGATATTAAAGATACAGAAATGATATTACAAGTTGCATCGGGTACAAAAAAGCAATTACGTAAAACCAAAACATGTCCATCTGACATTCCCAGGTGATAGTACCCCACGGCCACAGCATCCATGCTAGCTCCGTTTGCAACTTTGAGGGTCATGTCACCTGCCTTAAAAAACCTACGCTTTCTCAACCCCTGCAAAGAATTACAGATATGAGATCCTGATCCGGTATCCAATACCCAGGAAGTAGAGTTTATTGATAGACAGTTTTCAATAACATACATACCTGAAGCTGAAGCCGCAACTTGCTTCAGATTCTGTGTTCTGGCCTTCCAAGCCCTGCAATCTTTCTTCCAGTGTCCACTCTTGTGACAGTAAAAGCACTCTTCTTTCCCTACAAGCTTCCCCGCTACCTTTTTTTCTTTTGCCTTTCCCTTCGTATCCACTTTACTAACACCGCCCCTTGGTTTGGTGGGGGCTTTCTTCTTCTTTCCCTTGGCTTTCGCCCTTGACTTAGAAGAGGAAGATCCTCCTACAAACAAAGTGGATGCTTCCCTACCGTTCTGTAGGGTGCCCTCTGCACTCCTCAGCATGTTGAGAAGCTCTAAAAGTTCAACTTCCTTTTCCTATAAGCTAAAGTTCAAGATGAACTGGGCATAAGTGGAAGGAAGGGACTGGAGAATCAACTCCGTATAGAGCTCATTCTCCAACGTGGTCCCATGTTCCGTGAGCTCCTCTATGTAGCCAATCATCTTAAGCACGTGTTCCGCTATCGATGATCCGACGGCCAATTTTGCCAAAAACAGCTTCTTCGACAGTTCGTATTGTGCGATACGAGACTGCTCTCCATACAGTTCTTTTGTATGAAGAAATATGGATTCTAAGTCCATATTCTCGTGCCTCCTCTGATATTCATTGTCCATAGAGGTAAGCACGAGGCATTTGGCCTTCGCGCAATCTATTTCCCAGGTCTTATAGATTTCCTTATCTACGACACTGGTTTTGGGACCTGGGACAGGGGGAGCTTTGGTGGTAAGAAGATACCCCAACTTGTCATAAGTGATTGCCATCTTGACTTTCCTTAGCCAATCATTGTAGTTTGGCCCTGTCAGTATATTTTTATCTAGTAATAACTGAAGTCCGGTCATCTTGATTGGTCGCTGCAATTAGGAGAGAGAAAAGAAACACTTTAGCATGACGCTCTTGCAAGTTTAGAGTGGTTTTTAGTCTGTCTAAACAGGATGGCTCCCACTGTCTCTCGAATCTCTCCTCAAACAATAAAGGAAGAATTAGTCGGGATGAATCTCACCGTACAATACTTGCTTAACTGTTCAGCCAGGCCAGTGTCGGTACATCGAGGGAGGTTTTCCAACGCTTTTACGAAGTTCCTTAATTAAGTAACCTCTTTTCCCTGTGGGCATAGCCCCGCTAACACCTTTCTAGACACCTACTAGGTTTATAGCATTGATCGTTAAGTGAGAAATTTCCCGAGGAGTAGCATATACTCACAGTAGGATCGGGATCCAAATATCACCGCGTGATAAAACTGAAGGAATCCTACCAGAATCATCATACTCCAAATGGTATGCAGTGCTAGCAAGTTTCAGTACTTATGAAACTCCCGATGTGGATTTTTACCCCATGCTCTTATGACCTTGACTTTGGCCAAAATATCATAAGTCACATGTCAAGTTCTACCAGTCGTTCTCCTGGTTAATTTGGACCCACCCGTACCTACCCTTGACTTTGGCCAAAATGGCAGCACGACTGTCCCAAACCAACGCATCTACTTTTGCTGCACATGAATACCCAATAGCTACCAATCACTATGCCTTGACTTTGGCCAACATACATAGCTTGAATACTTATCGACCATTCATGTGGAATGACGGAAGGCTACGAATGGTTTTGGCGAAACCGTGAACGTAGTGAACTTGATATAATCGATGGAACGAGATAGCTTTTAAAAGGAGTGGTTCAAGCTCCGCATTTAAAAGTAGGTTTTGAAAAGAACCGAGTGGTTTTGAAAGTGTTCCAACGACTTTTACTTGGTTTATTTTCTTGCATTAATTCCAATGCGTCCCATCATTTAATCCTACCATTGCAGAAAACAACCAAAATATGGTGTACGCTTATGCCATCCGCATTCGCCACGGGGCCCCGTCATCACCCATTAGGTTTCTTAACTAACGACAGAGCGGGGGCTGGACTAGCGCGGATGCAAAACATAAGCAACACCTAAATAGTTATCATATATAGATATATAGCAATGATAGTCAATCCAGATCACAGATGAACACTTTGGATATACTAGGAATCCGCGATTCGTTCGAGCCTGCAACGAAAAGCGGATTACACGGTCGCGATGAATAGCCAATACTCCACCCACGACCCCTACGGGTGCGGCAAACTACCCGCCAAGTACCCGAAGCGAAGCAACCTCCCTCAACGACGTGAGTAGGCCACTCGGCACTTCGAGATACCCGGTAGTTTGTGCACCCTACCATGGGTCTATCCTAGGAGCAAAAACAGTAAAAAGAAATTATACAATGACGGCTACAACCCCGACCTGGTTGTGCGGCCAAACAAATAATATTACATCAATTTACATATTACATGAATGAAAGAAAAAAGAAACTCTCATCTCACATCCACCCCGTCTATTAATCCGCGACAATCCACCGAGTTCATATACACAAACCAACAAGCATTACAGATCACAGATATGTATAACCCCCACTAATCCACGTATAGCGATTAGCAGACGTTCAATACATATAAACATCACAGATATAACCCAATAGTCAAAGTATAGGGAAGTTCGATCAAAAATACGGATTTATAGCCACCCCAAATACAAATTTCTTTTCTGGAAAATCTGGACAGAAATAAAATATCTTAAAAATCCCAAAACCTTAACAGAAGAACACTGCACCAAACTCGGTCCAGAACCGAGTCAACTCGGCAGCGGTTCCGCGGCAATAAGCATGTTATTGCCGTGGAAACGCAGCGCTTTGAACGGTTCACTGGATCGTCTTTGGTGAGTTTCTTAACAAAACCCTGAGCCGATTTTTGAAGTATGATTTATTATTTTTAGAGCAGAAAAAAAATCAACAGAAACTTAGGGTTTTGAAATTTTAGTTTTGCGATTTTTACCGATCGAACTTCTATACACTTTACTAACTAGATAGTTTATGTTTAGTTAGGCTCTGATACCACTGTAAGTCTATGTTGCCCACCCCGGTGCTTGCGGGGAGGCGGAAACGGTATAAAAATCGGATTTTTATCGAACTAGGCAACATGGACTATCAAAAGGAGGATCTTGGCAAAACAAAAACTAACTACAAAGCTAACTAGTTTTAGCTACATGGAAAAAAGGTTATACCTAGGGCTTTATGTCCTTCTCTCCTTGCTCCTTAGAGTGAACGGAAGAGATCTCCTTCTCGTCTTCTCTAGTCGAAGAAGGATCCACCCGAGAGCCTCAACCTTTGGTTTCAACTTCAAGCTAGAAATAACTAAGATGCTAGAAGTGCTAATCCTAGAACCTTAGAAGAGAGTAGAGATTATTTTAGAAAGGTTTATCTCAAGCTCAAGTGTTTCTCAACTCATGAGAGGGGAGAGCTAGAGAGAGAGGAAGAGGAGGAGAGAGAATCTATATGACAGAATGAGGAGAATAATGAACCATTCTCACATATATGTGTGAATTATGTAAAGTAGATAATTAGCTAGATAATTGTCATGGTTAATCAAGAATTGACCGTTATCATTTCACATTAAATGCAAATTGCAAGGATCAAAGAGCATCTTTTATATGGAATGATGATGGTCAACCTAAGTCAACAAGTCAAGATAGTCAAATGATCAACAACCCTAACCATGCACAATTATATTTAACTAATATCAACAAATCATAATACATACATAAGCATTAGGGTTTAGAAAATGACAATGGTCATTAACCCTAATCAAAGTCCTCTCCCTCTGTCTCAGTCAACTGTGCATACGGACCCGCATCCGTGATCCGAGGAACACGAATACAATGAAATAAAACCAATCCCTAATCATATACTAGGATCCGGCTTAAACCAAAGCCCGCTAGTATAAGCTGTCCGGACAGCAAACGTGCACAAGTGCACGGATGTGAACGAACCCTGTCGCAAAACCATGCGACCTCTACTCATTTTTCCTAAAGGCGAATAACTCTCTGTGTGGGACTCTAAAGACTCGACCCTACGCTGGCAGTGGGTTTAACCACCGACCGCAAGCGGCACTAGCTGTACGTAACGGTCCCTAGGTAGATGCCGATAAGAAGACTGACGAGGTGGACCCATCTGAACTCCTACTGAGCCTGAATGTGACAGTCTCCGTACAGTCCGGTCTGTTCGTCTGATACATTGCATGGCGGGCCTAGGGGGCAGTAAACGTCAGTCCCCTAATAGCGGTACAAGTCGTGTCGGAGTGTAGCCCAGTACACCCTGAGATCACACTGGAAACCAACCAGTATATCTCGCTTGCCCTGGCCAGGGACTACTTGTGTAATGGCTCTGCTGGACACAACGTGTTGTCAACCCCCAATACCGGGAGAGACGAATCCTGTCTAACCGTCACTGCCTCCAAGTGCTTCGGGACTGCACACAAAAACTACATGTTTGCACGACTCCTTTGAGCCGTGGTAGGGTAGTAATCAAAGTGCAGTGGGAACACACTCGAGGCGAAGTGACAGTGTCAAGTCAGCGGACTAAGCTGTACTCATGTCACCTGGGAACTGATAACTGACGATAGGTATAATACCAACCAACAGTTACCGACGAGTCCTATCCAGTGTACTCGTAACCCAACGAGCACCTGCATACTATCTCAAGTACGACGCACTGACGGCTGTGGGACAGGCCGTCTCCCGAGCTGGGATGAGAAGCGCATACGCTAGTCTACTCCGGAGTATCGATGCTCTGTCTCGATAATCCCACAACCAGGGTCGTGTAAATAAGGATGTGCTTATAGATTACCAAGCCCCCACGAGTGTGACTGCCATCACAATGCTGGTAATCAAGCAAAGATCCTAAGGGCTCCACTAATGTGTATAGGTGATATAATAAAAGAAACACATGTACACATTAAAGCAGAGACAAACCAAGTAGCATACTACCATTTCGAGCAAGATTTTCTATACAACTGTGAATATCCCAAGCTTCCATCAAGTAATATACATACTAGTATGATACAGTAATGGCCTCTAGGGCATATACACTAACACTTTGCATTTCTCCAGAACACCCCATATCACTACGAACATCCACTTCCATTGGAAAAAATCCATCGTATGGTTATATACGAACTCGGAGGAACTTCGTCGGGAATGGATTCTGGTTCTGGAGAGATTGAATAGGACTATTCAGTTGTCTTTTCCTTTTACCTTCTCTCAGGTTGTGAGGGATCCTAGGATTAGGAGACAGTACACCTATTACGCTTATTGGATAGTCTTCTTCCAAACCATAGGCAGGTGCCGAAAGGTAGGATATGAAGAAAACCAATTAGCCTATGTTGGGTGTACAGAAGGTAATAAGTAAAGACAAATAAATGGATCAGAAAGAGGGCAAAGTAAATTGCGACTGTTAACTTTCATGACCAAGCCATGTATTTCATCGCCACTCCTAATTCACCTTTGTATTTCTCCAGAACACCCCGTATCACTACGAACATACAATTCCATTGGATAAATCCATCGTATGGTTATATACGAACTCGAAGGAACTTTTTCGAAAATGGATTCTGGTTAAGGAGAAATAGGAATAAGGTTTATTCAGTTTTCTTTTATCATCACCTTCTCTCAGGTTGCGAGTGCTCCTAGGATTAGGAGAGTACACCTATTATGCTTATTTGATCGTCTTCTTCTAAACCATACGCTGGTGCCGAATGGTAGGGAAGGAAGAAAACCATTAAGCCTAACGATGGTGTACAGAAGGTAACGACTAAAGACAAATAAAGGGAATTGGAGAGATGGCAGGGAAATATACGGTTATAGTCATGAATCTGTATAATGGAAGAGGCATTACTAAGAATACCCGGATACCCCTTCGAAACATATTCATGTTTCAGTTTCACTGTGTATTGTTAATAGAAAACTGATTTCCCAATTAGACCCTTGCTCCAGGGTATGTATTTACCAGGTTTGATTCTCACATCTGTATGCTTTTACAGATGATGAGTGGGAGTAAATTATTGGGAATTAGGTGATCATCATTATTATATCAGAATTCGTTATAATTGGTGATATTTGAGGAAATCGCCTGGGTACAGTTTTCAACCTACGACGCACAGAGTTGGAGTTATTCAACTCAGAGGACTTATACAAAGTATTGTATGTTGTCCAGAGTCCATTAGGACATAGGGGTTGGTCCTCGTACTATATTCTGTTTACTTGTGACTTCTGAAGTTTTGGACGAGTGTTTCGTAGAAATACAAGGTCCAAGTTTGAGAAGTTATAGGTAAAAGAATAAAGTAGAGAACCAGGTGTCATAAGTATCGGGGTTCTTCAAGGTGATCGAAGATGTAGATACTTGTATGAGGTATTCAGTTGATAGTAATGGTTTTGAGAAACTTGTTTCTCTTTCAGGTTACTCATAATTTGATGCACTCCTAAGTTGAGTAATACCGATCGTCCTCTCTCCATTTAGTTGACATGCACTGGAGACAGCTGCATGATTTGAATCTAGTTCCAATTAAATCAGTGCATCTAATTCTATATTGTATATTGAATGGTTCATGTCTTAATGTTGTTAAGGTACAGAGAGTTGTCCGGCTTATGCTTAAAACCAGATTTTGGATAACTCAAGGCACGTTTCTGTAATGGCAGTTTGTGGGTTAACCTGGGCTTCGACGACGGTTAATTTTCTACCATTAGGAAGATCAATAGTGATATTGTTCTTGACTCGCCACAGTTTTAGTAAAATGGATTTTTTCAGAAAACAGTAGTGGGAGTATGGTAGAACTGGATGAGATTCCAGAACCGCAAAAGATTATGGAAAATTTCATAGGACCAGAAGATTCAATCAGGATTGACATTCCATTAGCCACTCCGCAGATATGGTGGGTAACCTCAGGCGCCCAAGAGGTACTCCGGTAGGCTAAAGGACGGTGACAGGGGGTTCTTGTTTACCCAGACTAGACACTACTATTGTTCCAGACTATGAGACCCGGCAGGAGAATGAGTATAGCATCGTTCTAAACTAGCTTTTGAAGTGCACGTATATATCATTCTGCCAGAGGGTTGTCGTAGTCAGTGGGAGCAGCGGAAGCGCAGTGGACAATTAGCTTATGTCTATTTATAGACTTAAGCATATATAGCGGAGATAGATCATCCATTTTTGATGTGACAGTCATAGGTTTTGACTTCATCAGAATAGGAGATGGATCTGTTAAAAAGATAGTAGGGTGTGATGTCCTGGTACTTGGATGACATACACATTGTAGGAAGTAAAATTCCTACACTTCGATCGGTTATACCGTGGTTGTCACACAGTAGTTTCTCCACACAGGATATGGATATAATATCATATGTTGTTTTTTGCACTAGATGCAATAGGTTGATATATTACACTAATCCTGGATGTTTCGAAGTAACTTAGGAACATAAGTTGTTGTTCTATGGATTTGATAACGACAGCCTCCTTCGGGAGACAGTTATCATTTCAGGCTTCCAAGGTGACCTGGATGACAGAGTGACTGTCAGAGTTATAGTTTTCCCTCTGACGAGGGGCAGTAGTTTGGACAGATGGTCCAAGCGGATACTGAGGCAGGCATGGTGCATGATACTGATTAAATTCAGTCGACGATACAGTCTAGGATGTTTGCTGGATTTGGAGTTCATTTATGAACTAGGTCCCATCAGATATCCACACTTATTCTAAGACAGGTATTGCTCATTTAGGGAGATAGCTTTCTCCGCGAATTTGAGATAAAGAGAGATATAGAAAGAAATATCAGGGCGGATCCACTCGCTGTGGCTATTTCTCGAACGCGATAGTTTTACAAACGGCCTTTGTGAAACTGATTAGTAGAGGAGTAGGATGTTCGGTATCACACGAGCTGTGAGTACGCGACATCGTAATAGTTATCCTTAAGTGCAAGTGGGAGATTGTTGGATATAGTGTCCTCAAAGTCAATTATTGGATCGCAGGTACGTGATTGCAATGATTGATGGAGGACCTATACTGGTAGGACTATCTTGCTCGACATGATAGTAAGCTATCTGGTTTGTCTTTATCATCGTATACATGCTTTATTTCACTGTTGCATGTTGATAGAGCCCATAGGATTCTTTCTTGACTGCCACCAGTATGATGGCGATCATATACGTAGGAGCTGGAGTCTATAAGCACATCCTTAAAGTGTCCTTAGTCGTGGGAGTTTCGAGACAGGCCATCGATACTCCAGGGTAGACTAGTGTATACAGTCGAAACCCCGACGAGGAGCGGTGGCCGGTCTCACAAGCCACTGGTGTCAGTTGGTTCACCTAAGATGTATACTGGTGCTCATTGCGTTATGAGTACACCGGACAGGACTCGCCGGGAACATGCTAGTTGGTATTATACATATCGTCAGATAGCAGTTCCCAGGTGACATGTGTACAGGTTAGTCTGTCGACCTGAGATCGTCATTTGACTCGTGTGAGTTCCCACTGTGCTTTGATTACTACCCTACCACGGCTCAAAGAAGTCATGCAAACCGGTTTTAGTTGGGTACAGTCCCGAGCCACATGGATGCAGCGAGCGGATTGTCAGGGATTCGTCTCTCCCGGTATTGGGGGTGAGATCGCGCTGTATCTAGGAGAGCCATTACACGAAATCCCTGGCCAGGGAAATCGAGATTTACCGATAGGTATTTCAGTAGTATCTCAGAGTGTTCTAGGCTACTCTCCGACACGACTTATACCGCTATTGGGGGTTTGACGTTTACCAGCCACCTAGGCCATATATGCGATACTCATAGACAAATAGACCGGACTGTACGGATATTGTCACTATCAGGCTCAGTAGGGATTCTGGATGAGTTCGCTCGTCAGCTTCCCTTCCTTTCAATACATAGGCAACCGTTACGTACAGCTAGTACCTCTGACGTGCTAGTGGTTATACCCAGAGCCAGTGTATTGATGAGTCATTAGAGTCCCCCACAGACAGTTTCCTAAGTTCGGGCAAAACGTTGTCGAGGCCGTATGGTAATATGGCAGGGTTCGATCATATTCGTGCACTTGTGCATGGATCATGATCGGACGGATAATACTAGCGGGCTTTGCTTTAAGCCGGATCCTAGTATTATACTGTAGGAATATTTTTATCTCATTCCATTCGTATTCGGTCGGAATACAAATGCGGGTATGTATTTACAGTTGAGAGGTAATCTCGTATTTTGTTACGGGATTAATCTCGGAGTTACCAGCTTCTTTTCCGGTATTTAAACACCTTGTTTAATGCGACCATTTTCCCTTGAGCCTGCCTTTGACCATTTTCTCCTTGCACTGAATTTCTTTCCCTGCTGGGGCTGCCCAGTTCGACAGCATGGGCTTCATATGGCGGCAGCAAGGGCATAGGCATGGGCTTCATTTTCTTTTAGACCACGCTTTGTTTTTGAGGTGGCTGATTTTCATTGGGGGGGTTTTCTGCACTTTACGGGGCAGCCACAAAATGTAGGGGCTTTTTCGTGTTGATAAGCTCACACACTCACTTGATTAATTGAGCCTCCATTTTTTTCTCTTTGCTCATCTCATTCCAAAGAGAGCTATTCCCTCTCTGGCCGAGCACCATTCTTGAGGTGGGGCTAATTTTCATCATTTGCAAGCTTAATTTTTCCATGGAAAGAAATTCTTTTGCTCACATTACATCCATGGCAACTCTATAAACCTCCACCCAAATGCTTGGGTATCTTGAGACAATATATTCCACACTGACTCTAATTCAATCTTCGACATGTCGGTTAGCAAAGTTCATTTCCGAGTTGCTTCGGTTATGAGGCGGGAGCCCGTATAAAGGTTCGTTGATGTGGTGCCCTTCCGACAAGGAGACCGGAGAGCGGATTTCACCGGGACAGCCGCAACAAGCTATGAGAACGGATTGAAGACCGAAGGACACGGATCGATCGATATAATTTCTATACTCCTTTTACATATTGCTAGTTTACGGTTAATGGTACGATCCGCGTATTGGTTGCATTAGCGTCAAGTTTGGATAAAATTTTTGTGCCGCATTTGGCGTCGGATTGACGGCCGGGGCGCCGCCATAACCCAACATCAACAAGAACACATGTTCGTACCTTGAGAGAACATCGGTGAAAGTAATAAAGTACGCGGAACCATCCCTGGCCTATGTAGACATAGGACCGCATACATCACCATGTATCTGTCCAAGAGTTCAGTAGCTATTTCTCCTTTTCCCATAAACGGAGATTTGGTCACCTAGTCTTTGAGACATGACTGGCAAGTTTCATAAGATGTAAATTCGAACGGATTCAAATATGCATCCTTATGGAACTTTAGCTAGTCTTGTTTCATTGATATGACCTAGTGTACAATGCCATAAGAAGACTTCGTTCATCTCTGAACTGTTCCTCTTGTGTGTGTTCTGTACGTTTAGAACTGTAGTTTGATTCAGAACGTGTACACTGTTATACAACATAGCTTACACAATCAACACTTGATTAAGGAAAACATTCACAATATTTATTCATACAAAATAATGGTCACTAAGAATCTGTAGGGTTACGTAGCGCGGCAGCAAGGTCTCGGGAGGCATCGTCCATGTCGTTTTCAAGTTTTTGCCGTACTGAAAAACCCTAACCCTAGAATCTTAACTAGTTATTTAAACAATATAACAATGTAAACAAATTTACATCAAAGTGAATGAGGAATACAACCATCGGTCCTTCACATCTAAAGCTCCGTGTAGTAGTCCCTTCGCTCCAAGTAGTGAACACCCAGACTCTGGTATGGTTTCACATGAAGAAATGAACAACCACTCTTAATGTATTCAAGGTCGAAGATGATCTACGTCGAGGAAACTCAAGCTCATACTCCTGCGAATCCAATCAGTAACACTACCGTATAGTCCGGTCTCTTCATCAGATATGTCGTATATCACAGCCTAGGGGTGATATTGTTAGTTATATATATGCCCTAGAGACATTACTATACATGTGATGTATATTGCAGTGGATGCTTAGACATATATGAGGAGGACTTTCTTGCTCGACATGATAGTATGCTATCTGGTTGCACTTTATCTTAACATGTACACTTATTGCCCCTCTATTACATGTTGATAAAGCCCTAAGGATGAGTACCTAACAACCAGGATTATGATGTAGATCATACTAGTGGGGACAGGGTAGTTGGTAAGTACATCCTCCAAACGTTCTTAGTCATAGGAATATCGAGAAAGGGCATCGATACTTCAGAGTAGACTAACGTATACGTTTCTCGATCCATATGATGGGCAATCGATGATCCCACATCCATTGGTGTTTGACATCAGAGAAGGTATACGGGTGCTCAGTGGAGACTGTGTACACTGAATGGACTTGCCAAGAACACCTTGATGGTATTATACCTATAGTCGGATAGCAGTTCTCTGGTGACACTGGTACAGGATAGTCTGTAAACTCGAGATCGTCATAGAGACATGTGTGATTCCCACATTGCTTTGATTTCCACCATACCACGGTAAAAAGATCGTGCAAAATGGTCGTTTTTTGGTACAGTCCCGAGTCACATGGAGGAATTGAGCGATTGGAAGGGTTTCGCCTCTCCCGGTATTGGGAGTTGATGTTGGGCTATGCTCGATTGGGCATAACAGAAAATCCCTGGCGAAGGATACTGAGATCTACTGGTAAGTGTTAACAGTTGTTTCTCAAATCATTATGGACCTTGCATCGGCATGATTTATCAGGCTATTGGGTGTTAGTTATATGTATGCCCTAGAGGCCATTGCTATACATAGGATGTATATTGTAGTGGATGCTGGGACATACATAGGGATGACTTTCTTGCTCGACATGATAGTATGCTATCTGGTTACTCTTTACCTTAACGTGTATACTGATTGTCTCTCTGTTACATGTTGGTAAAGCCCTTAGGATGTGTACTTGACTACCTGGACTATGATGCGGATCATACTAGTAGGGTCATGGTAGTCTATAAGTACATCCTTCAAAGTCCCTAGTCGTGGGTGTATCGAGACGGGGCATCGATATTCCAGAGTAGACTAGCTTATATCTTCTCGACCCATGTGATGGGCGATGGATGATCCCAAATCCATTGGTGTTTGACATCAGAGATGGTATGCGGGTGCTCAGTGGAGACTGGGTACACTGGACGGACTCGCCGAGAACTTCCAGATGGTATTATACCTTACGTCAGATGGCAATTCTCTGGTGACACTGGTACAGAGCAGTCTGTTGACCTGAGATCGTCATAGAGTCTTGAGTGGTTCCCACTGTGCTTTGATTTCCACCTTACCACGTCCAAGAGGGCATGCAAAATGGTGGTTTCTGGGTACAGTCCCGAATCACATGGAGGCATTGAGCGATAGGAGGGGATTCGTCTCTCCCGGTATAGGGAGTTGATGTTGCGCTGTATTCGATTGGCTATAACCGGAAATCCCTGGCCAGGGTTGCTGAGATTTACTGGTAAGTGTTACCTGTAGTTTCTCGAACTGTTATAGACCTCATATCGACACGACTTATCGAGTTGGGGTCTGACGTTTACCACCCCTAGGTGAGATATGCGACATATCAGACGACGAGACCGGACTGTACGGTAAGTGTTACTGGTTGGATTCACAGGAGTGTGAGCGGGCTTGCTCGTCGATCTTCTGATCGCTCAATACCCGGGTGGCTGTTACATTTAGCAGACCGCTTGCGGCTTGTGGGTGTTTGATATGATCATCATCTGCTGCCGGCGTATTGACGAGTCTTTAGAGTCCTACACAGAGGTTTCCTGGCTCAAGCGAAACGAAATAGGAGCGCATATTGGATATGTGCAGGACCGAGAATAATGCGTGTGTGTGATACCATATTCTATTCTCGCGATGAATGTATTGATTGGTTGTATGCGATATAACCTACTTATCGAATCGAGGATTGATTCGATAAGTTGATACATCGGATATTAGTCGGTCATATGCGATATGACCGGATCGTTAAATCAAGTGTTGATTTAATGATTTAATGTATAATTATATATTTGATATATTACTTTACATTAACTAGTATTTGTTCACTTAAGATGGATTTTCTCATTTGATGCGCACATTGTATATATGATATAGTTTTGTGCACTAGTTTGTATCATGTTTGATAATACATCCTAACTTGGGTGTGTATGATTAAACCATGGTTATGTTAATGGTTAGGCTTTTGATTTACTTATCTATTTATTTTTATTTATTCATTTTAAGGCAAGAAACAAAAGGGTGGCTTCTTTTGTTTTTTCCTTGAAACTTCATGAAGCTTTGACCATTTTGTTTCTTAGCCTTAACCTAACCATTAAACCTAACCCTAGTTTATTCTCTACATTTAACCATGGTGTAAGTCTACGCTAGCGCCCCGGCCGTCTACAGACGCCAAATGCGGAATAAAAACTTTTAAACTGGCGCTATCGTATACTTTAACCCGGATCTGCCATTATTGCTAAACTAACAAACTGTAAAGAGTGTAGAAAGGTTATACCGAACGATCCGAGTCCTTCGTTCTTTAACCATCATCCCACGCTCCGTTGCGGCTGCTCCGATCTCGTCGATCTCCGATATCCTCATCGAGGTGGCACCACATCACCGATTCTTTAAACGGGCTCCCGCCTCTGACTCGAGGCAACTCGATTGTCAAGTTTGCTAAAAGAGACGACCAAGAATTGATGTAGAGAATGAGTAGATGACTTTGTCTCATTCCGTCCAAAACTGTGGACGGACGGTTAATGAAGTTGCCGAGGGACTTGGTGATGGAAAGAAAATGAAGTGATGAAATTTCCATGCACCCAAATACTATCATATCTTTTCTACAAAATGAAATCAACAACTGAAGTGAAAGAGAGAGAGAGAGGAGGCTATATATATCAAAGGAGAGAGGTGAGTGTAGGAGCTCCAAGTGGTGACCATAAGATATGAAGCTTATCATGAAGAACAAATATCTTAAGCTAAACAAGAAATGGTTGAATACAAAGCATGAGTCATTTAAACACCTCATCATCACTTCTAGAAGCTTCTAGAATGATGACTCACTCATAACAGAAGAAAAGATAAATCCGTCTTTAACCGAATGTTAAAAGACGGCTGATAGAAAACTGGAAACTGGCAACTTCCAAAAGTGATCCTGAAACGAATTTCAGGACAACCCCGAAACTGTATAAATATACCCGCATTTGTATTACGACCGAATACAAATGCAACTGAGACAAAGATATTATACCTACTCAATATAATACTCGGATCCGGCTTAAACCAAAGCCGACCAGTATTATCTGCCCGAAAAATAACACGTGCGTAAACGCACGTGCATTTTCCGAACCCTGCCATAAAACCATACGGCCTCTACAACGTTTCGCCCGAAACTTGGGAAACTGTCTGTGGGGGACTCTAATGACTCGTCAGCACCCTGGCAGTGGGTTTAACCACAAACCGTCAGCGGCACTAGCAATGCGTAACGGCTGCCCACGGACTGACCTCAAGGGTGGCCGAGGAGCGAACTCAAGGGAGACCGATGAGCGAACTCCTCCGAAAACCCTACTGAGCCTAACAGTGACAATGTATATACAGTCCGGTCCGTTCGTCAATGAGTATCGCATATCCGCCTAGGGGGCTAGTAACGTCAGACCCCCAGAAGCAGTATAAGTCGTGTCGGAGTGAAGCCCAATTACACCCTGAGATACTACTGGAGTACCTACCAGTAAATCTCCTGCCATGGCCATGGACTTTGTGTAATGGCTCTCCTAGACACAGCACGACCTCGCCCCCAATACCGGGAGAGACGAATCCCCTGCCGATCCGCTCACGTGCCTCCATATGGCTCGGGACTGTACCCAAAAGCTACCTGTTTGCACGACTCCTTTGAGCCGTGGTAGGGTAGAAATCAAAGCACAGTGGGAACTCACACGAGACAAATGACGACCTCAGGTCGATGAACTAACCTGTACACATGTCACCAGGGAACTGCTATCTGACGGTAGATATAATACTAACTAGCAGATTCCCGGCGAGTCCTGTCCGGTGTACTCATAACCCAATGAGCACCTGTATACATCTTAGGTGATCCAACTGTCACCAGTGGCTTGTGAGACCGGCCACCGCCCCTTGTCGGGGTCTCGACTGTACACACTAGTCTACTCCGGAGTATCGATGCCCTGTCTCGAAACTCCCACGACTAGGGACCACAATTAAGGATATGCATATAAACTACCCAACTCTCACGTATATGATCGCCCTCATACAGTTGGTAGTAAAGCAAGATCCTAAGGGCTCTATCAAAGTGTAACATGCAATCAGTCACCTGAACATGAACACGACTGATAAAGGCAAACCAGATAGCATACTATCATTTCGAGTAAGACTGTCCTACCGGGATAGGTCCTCCGCAATCATTGCAATCACGTACCTGCGATCCAATAATTGACTATGAGGGCACTATCTCCAACAATCTCCCACTTGCACTCAAGGCTAATATTGCGATGTCGACTACTCACAGCCCGTGTGAAACCGAACATCCAACTCCTCTACTAATCAGTTTCACAAAGCCCGTTTGTAAAACTATTGTGTTCGAGAAAATAGCCTCAGTGAGTGGATCCGCCTAGAAGTTTCTTTCTGTATCTCTCATAATCTCAAGTTCGCGGAGAAAGCCATCTCCCGAATTGAGTAGTACCTGTCTTAGAATATGTCTGGATATCTGATGGGACCTTAGTTCATAAATGAACTCCATATCCAAACTTCTTAGACTGTAAGGATCACTGAACCTAATCAGTATCCGGCACCATGCCAACCACAGTATCCTCTGGAACCACCTGTCCATAATACTGTCCCTCGTCAGAGGGAAAACTAAAACTCTGACAATCACTCTGTCATCCATGTCACCTTTGAAGCCTGGAATGATAACCGTCTCCCGAAAGAGGCTGCCGTTATCAAATCCTTAGAACATGTACTAGTGTTCTAAAACTGCTTCCTTATGTTTCTCCAGGATTGGATTAATACAAACTTATTGCATCTAGTGCAAAAACAACATCTGGTGTGGTACTTGATATCTCATGATTGACTCAATTGCCTAAGCAAATGATCTGCCAATCATGCCCATCCCTCTCCCCTTTAGTCAGTACGACACCTTTAGAGAGGGTGACTCCATCACCTGCAGGTACACTACCATGCTAGGAGTCAACTATTCTAAAAACCATTAGAATATCTGTCAAAGTACCCACATTGGGAAACCACCCAAATCTAGATCTAAAACCATAGATCCAGAAACCAGAATGTCTAATATTATATCCATGTCCTGTCTGGAGAAACAACTGTGTGACGACCATAGTTCAACCGATCGTAGTATAGGAATTTTACTTCCTATTCTGTGTATGTCATCCAGATACCATGACATCACACCCTACTACCTTCTTAACAGATCCATCCCCTATTCTGATTGAAGTCAAAACCATGACTGTCATATCAAAATTAGATGATCTATCTCCGCTATAACTGCTCAAGTCTATAAATAGACATAAGCTACTTGCCCACTATGCTTCCGCTGCTCCCACTGAATACGACAACCCTCTGGCAGAATAATATACACGTACACTTCTAAAGCTAGTTTAGAACGACGCTATACTTATCCTCCTGCCTGGTCTCATAGTCTGGAACAACAGTAGTGTCAAGTCTGGGTAGATAAGAACCTCCCTGTCACCGTCCTTGAGGCTACCGAAGTACCTCTCGGGTGTCTGAGGTTACCTAACATACCTGCGGAGTGGCTATTGGAATGTCAACCCTGATTGAATGTATAGGTCCTATTAAATTTTCCGTAATCGTTTGCGGTTCTGGAATCACTTCCAGTTCTACCATACTCCCACTACTGTTTTCTGAAAAAGATCCATTTTTACTAAAACTGTGGCGAGTCAAGAACAATATCACTATTGATCTTCCAAATGGTAGAATATCAACCCTCGTCATAACTAGGGTCAACCCACAAACAGCCATTACAGAAACGTGCCCTGAGTTATCCAGAGTCTGGTTTTAATCATAAGCTGGACAACTCCCCATACCTTAATTTCTTTTAAGGTACGTACCATTCTATATCCAATACAGAAACTTTGGCACTAATTTAATTGGAACCATATTCAAATCATGCAGCTGTCTCCAGTGCATATCAACTTAATGGAAAAAGGCTAATCAGCATTACTCAACTTAGGAATCCATCCAATTATGAGTAACCTGCAAGAGAAACACGTTTCTCAAAACCATCACTATCATCTGAATACCAATCACAAGAATCTACATCTTCGATCTCTTTGAAGAATCCCGATACTTGTGATACCTGGTTCTCTACTTTATTCTTATACCCACAACTTCTCAAAACTTAGACCTTGTATTTCTACGAAACACTTGTCTAAATACTAGAGAAGTTATAAGTAAACAGAACAAAGTACGAGGACCTACCCCTTTGTCCTTAAGGACACTGGACAACATACAATACTCTGTATAAGTCCGCTGAGTTGAACAACTCATAACCTGTGCGTTGTAGGTGGAAAACTGTACCCTGGCGATTTCCTCAAATATCACCAATTACAACGAATTCCGATATAATGAGGATGATCACCTAATTCCCAATATCTTACTCCCACTCATCATCTGTAAAACCATACAGATATGAGAATGAAACCTGGTAAATACATACCCTTGGAGTAAGTGTCTAATCGGGAAAACAGTTTTTCTTTAACAATGCACTGAAACATGAAAATGTTTCGTAGGGGTATCCTGGTATTCATAGCAATGCCTCTTCCATAATCCAATTCATGACTTCAACCGTATATTTTATTGCCATCTCTCCAAATCCCTTTATTTGTCTTTAGTCGTTACCTTCTGTATACCATCGTTAGGCTAAATGGTTTTCTTCCTTCCCTACCGTTCGGCACCAGCCTGTGGTTTGGAAGAAGACTATCCAGTAAGCATAATAGGTGTACCCTCCTAAACTAAGGAGTACTCGCATCTCGAGAGAAGGTGATGATAAAAGACAGCTGAATAATACCTTATTCTTTTTAAAGGTGAAATAGGAGTGGCGATGAAGTACGCGGTTTTGGTCGTGAATGATATCAGTCGCAATTTACTTTGCCCTCTTTCTAATCCCTTCATTTTGTCTTTACATATTGCCTTCTGCACACCCTACTTAGGCTAATTGGTTTTATTCATTCCCTACCTTTCGGCACCTGCCTATGGTTTGGAATAAGACTATCCAATAAGCGTAATAGGTGTACTCTCCTAAACTAAGGAGCTCTCGCAACCTGAGAGAAGGTGATAATAAAAGACAACTGAATAAACCAATTCTATTTCTACTGAACCTGGATCCATCCTCGAAGAAGTCCCTTCGAGTTCGTATATAACCATACGATGGATCTATCCAATGGAAGTGGATATCCGTAGTAATACGGGTGTTCTGAGAAATGCAAAGGGTAAAAGAAGGAGTGGCAATGACTTATGCAACATAGACAATCCAAAAGCCAGTATTTTAAGAAGGTTCGGTCAACCTGGTCACTGAGTCATAGTCTAGGGTCGGTCAAAGGTCGCTGCCAAAGAGAGAGAGAGAAAAGAAACACTCTGCGTGCACTCTATCCTAGATCAGAATGGTCATCACTTTATCTAATCCGGAAACCTCCCACTGTCCTGTCAAATTCTCCTCCAAACCTAAAGAAGAATCAATCGGGATCACCCGAAGAGTAAACCAACTCATCAGTGGGAATCGGGATCCAACTCTCATCGCATGTTAACGTGATGGAATGCATCCACGTTATTCATACTCCAGAAGGTATGCGCATACTTGGCAAGTTTCAGTTTCTTTAGAAACTCCCGATATCATTTTCTTGCCCCATGCTCTTATGACCTTGACGTATGCCAACAAATCATAAGTCACATGTCAAGTTCTGCCCGTCATTATCTTGTTAATTTGAACCCACCCGTACATACCCTTGACGTATGCCAACAAGGTAATACGACTGTCCCAAACCAACTCATCTATCTATGCAACAAATGAATACCCAGCAGCTACCAAACACTATGCCTTGACGTATGCCAACAAACATAGCTTGAATACTACTGACCATCCATAAGAAACGACGGAGGGCTACGGTTGGTTTTTGGCGAAAAACCTTTAACGTAGTGAACTTGATATCGCTGAAGGAACCTGATAGCTTTTTTAAAATATAGTGGCGAAAACCTTTTGCTAAAGAGGTCACTCCCGGTAAAGGGATCTCGGCTCTTTCCTCGTGGAATGAGGTGCAGGATATTCCACTGAATACCGCTATGCAAAGCAACATGTAATCGACTATAGTAAAGTTATTACCCTGACGCAAACTTCTGTCCAAGGGGTCTTTCCCGGTGAAGGGATATCAGCCCTTGCCTCGTCGAATGAGGTGCTGGATATTCACACCGAATACCGCTATGCATAACAAAAGGAAACGTCTTTGTAACAACACTTTTTAAAATTGTTCCAACAACTCAAACAGGTTTGTTTTACTTTGCATTGATCAGAATCAACGCAGTCCCATCATTCAATCACACCAGAAAAGAACGAAAATAAAATGTACGTATATGCCAACCGCATTCGTCACTGGGTCCCGTCATCACCCGTTAGGTTACTTAACTAACGACAGAGCGGGGACTGGACTAGCGCGGGTGTAAAACATATACAACATCTAATAGTATATAAACCAATATACATAATCGCTCCAGGCGTGATAATATGCAGCATTACAGAACAATACAGATATCTGGGATCCCCGGGTTTCACAGAGCCGCTGCTGAAACCCGACGTTCCCCTGTCGTGTGGATAGCCTGTGCAATGAAACCTAGACCCCTACGGGTGCGGCAAGTTACCCGCCAAAACCTGAAGCGAGGCAGTCCCCCACAGCATAGTGAATGGAACACCCGGCACTTCACGGAATCCGGTAAATTGAGCACCCCTCCTTGGGTCAACCTGTACCCCCTACGAGTGCGGCGAATAGTCTGCCAATTCTGAAGTGGGGCCCCTCTGCCTCTCAAAGCCATGAGATGCGGACCCGTTGCTTTCCCGAACCCGGCTATCCGTGCACTCCGTCTCGGGGTAAAACCTAGGACAGTAATGAAAAATAGTACAATAGGTACATCGACCGCAACCTGGTCGTGCCCCAAAAGAATATTATACAACAGGCAGTGACGGCAGTCCACAAGTTGGACGCTCGCCCCGCAATATCAAATGTACAAATAAACACAAACTGTACTACCATTGCACACTGCTATCCACCACGACAAATCCGCAACAATACAGCACAACACAGAACATCAACGCGAATGTCATGTTCGCAAACCCGTCTAAAAGAACTATAGCAATCAAACGCGGTTTACCGATCAAATGACATTCCCGGTCGGAGATATAATGTAAGCACTGTAAACTAACGTGTTTAAATTTCGATCGACCAAATATCAAAAAGTGGGCCCCACTGCTTACTGGTGAACAGTAACAAAACCTGGGCCAAAATGATATTTACCAAAAACCCCAAAATCCAACAAAGAACCCACTGACCAAATTTGGGAGCACGTGCTCCCCACATGGCCGCGGTTGCGCGGCCAAACCATGGGTTTGGCCGCCCTTCCGCGGCGGCTTGGAGGGATCACGACCCCAAATTTTGTCGTGACTCTTAGAAATGCCTGCTCAGATTTTTAAGACATCAAGAAATAAATTTTGAGACCATTTAAAATCAACAGAAACTGTCGGGCAAGGATTTTGTCGTTTTCGATTTCCGGTCGGATCGATGTTTTAAACGCGTTAGCACAAGTTAGTATAGCAAAATGGTTAGGCTCTGATACCACTGTAAGTCTACGCTAGCGCCCCGGCCGTCTACAGACGCCAAATGCGGAATAAAAACTTTTAAACTGGCGCTATCGTATACTTTAACCCGGATCTGCCATTATTGCTAAACTAACAAACTGTAAAGAGTGTAGAAAGGTTATACCGAACGATCCGAGTCCTTCGTTCTTTAACCATCATCCCACGCTCCGTTGCGGCTGCTCCGATCTCGTCGATCTCCGATATCCTCATCGAGGTGGCACCACATCACCGATTCTTTAAACGGGCTCCCGCCTCTGACTCGAGGCAACTCGATTGTCAAGTTTGCTAAAAGAGACGACCAAGAATTGATGTAGAGAATGAGTAGATGACTTTGTCTCATTCCGTCCAAAACTGTGGACGGACGGTTAATGAAGTTGCCGAGGGACTTGGTGATGGAAAGAAAATGAAGTGATGAAATTTCCATGCACCCAAATACTATCATATCTTTTCTACAAAATGAAATCAACAACTGAAGTGAAAGAGAGAGAGAGAGGAGGCTATATATATCAAAGGAGAGAGGTGAGTGTAGGAGCTCCAAGTGGTGACCATAAGATATGAAGCTTATCATGAAGAACAAATATCTTAAGCTAAACAAGAAATGGTTGAATACAAAGCATGAGTCATTTAAACACCTCATCATCACTTCTAGAAGCTTCTAGAATGATGACTCACTCATAACAGAAGAAAAGATAAATCCGTCTTTAACCGAATGTTAAAAGACGGCTGATAGAAAACTGGAAACTGGCAACTTCCAAAAGTGATCCTGAAACGAATTTCAGGACAACCCCGAAACTGTATAAATATACCCGCATTTGTATTACGACCGAATACAAATGCAACTGAGACAAAGATATTATACCTACTCAATATAATACTCGGATCCGGCTTAAACCAAAGCCGACCAGTATTATCTGCCCGAAAAATAACACGTGCGTAAACGCACGTGCATTTTCCGAACCCTGCCATAAAACCATACGGCCTCTACAACGTTTCGCCCGAAACTTGGGAAACTGTCTGTGGGGGACTCTAATGACTCGTCAGCACCCTGGCAGTGGGTTTAACCACAAACCGTCAGCGGCACTAGCAATGCGTAACGGCTGCCCACGGACTGACCTCAAGGGTGGCCGAGGAGCGAACTCAAGGGAGACCGATGAGCGAACTCCTCCGAAAACCCTACTGAGCCTAACAGTGACAATGTATATACAGTCCGGTCCGTTCGTCAATGAGTATCGCATATCCGCCTAGGGGGCTAGTAACGTCAGACCCCCAGAAGCAGTATAAGTCGTGTCGGAGTGAAGCCCAATTACACCCTGAGATACTACTGGAGTACCTACCAGTAAATCTCCTGCCATGGCCATGGACTTTGTGTAATGGCTCTCCTAGACACAGCACGACCTCGCCCCCAATACCGGGAGAGACGAATCCCCTGCCGATCCGCTCACGTGCCTCCATATGGCTCGGGACTGTACCCAAAAGCTACCTGTTTGCACGACTCCTTTGAGCCGTGGTAGGGTAGAAATCAAAGCACAGTGGGAACTCACACGAGACAAATGACGACCTCAGGTCGATGAACTAACCTGTACACATGTCACCAGGGAATTGCTATCTGACGGTAGATATAATACTAACTAGCAGATTCCCGGCGAGTCCTGTCCGGTGTACTCATAACCCAATGAGCACCTGTATACATCTTAGGTGATCCAACTGTCACCAGTGGCTTGTGAGACCGGCCACCGCCCCTTGTCGGGGTCTCGACTGTACACACTAGTCTACTCCGGAGTATCGATGCCCTGTCTCGAAACTCCCACGACTAGGGACCACAATTAAGGATATGCATATAAACTACCCAACTCTCACGTATATGATCGCCCTCATACAGTTGGTAGTAAAGCAAGATCCTAAGGGCTCTATCAAAGTGTAACATGCAATCAGTCACCTGAACATGAACACGACTGATAAAGGCAAACCAGATAGCATACTATCATTTCGAGTAAGACTGTCCTACCGGGATAGGTCCTCCGCAATCATTGCAATCACGTACCTGCGATCCAATAATTGACTATGAGGGCACTATCTCCAACACATGGTTGCTATGTGATAAGAATCATTTTATTTTTCTATTCGGATTATACTTATCATATTCTTTTTCTTCTTCTTCTTCTTCTTCAACAAGAAGAAAGCTTGCTACCATTAATGGCAACATGAGAAAAAGAGTGAGAAATCCAATTCTAAAGTGAACCCATTTCCTATTTCTTCATCCTCTACCACTTGCCAAGTAGTATAGGGTGTTTTCTTCACAAGTTTCATGACTTGGTGAAGTTGGAGCTTGATCTTGAGTTGCCTCGACGTAGATCATCTTCGGCATCGAAATCGACGACCTAACCCGATCATTTCTCCGACGAAACCTTCGCCAGAGTCCGGATTCCGATAGGTACAGCGGAGGGACATCATCACGGAGCCTAAGAAGTGGAGGACCGGATCTACAAAGGTTGTAGTCACTTTCCTTTAGCAATAAAGTTGTTTACTTGCTTGCATCGCCTTATCATCTAGTTAACGATCCGTATTATGGTTTGTAGGCACATGAAAAAATTTGAATTGGGCATGTTTGATCTATTGTGAGACCTCACTAGTATGCCTAAGAACACTACAGTGGTATCAGAGCCTAGCTAGAGCCTTAGGCGATGCGTAGACGAAGTTAGAAACCCGATCGAACACCGAAACCCTTGATTTCACCCTTCTCTGTACAATTTTTGAAAACTGGGATTTTTCCAAATTAAAAATATGCAGAAAAATCAGCAGCGTTTTATAGGAGTTACTGTGAAAAACGAGAGTTCAATTCAATCAAACCGCCGCGGAACCGCGGCAAGGGCATGCCTCATGCGGCGGTTCCGCGGCCGTACGGAAGCATCTTTCATTAATTTTTGCACAGTAATTCCTATATTGTAGTTCTGGTTTTTCTGGGAATTTTTAATATTTACTGAAGAGTTGAGTTTTCTGGGTTGTATTGGGAGTTCGTAGATTCGATCGGAATGTCTAATTTCGTCTATGTGTTTTTCCGGATAATTTAGAATATGTTAAAAAGTTCGACCGGATATAAATACCCACTTTTTCCCCTGTCGCGAAATTTCCAACTGTTGAATCTTTCCGTGGTTTAATAACGTTCTAAGTAGTGCAAGTAATACAATGGACCCACTAGAAGACAACAAACCTTATCCCGGTTATGTGACCGTCTCGAACTGCCCTTTGGACTTTCGGGTTTGGGGCAGTACGGTGTACCACATGTGAGGCGTTGGCTTGACCCTTCTACTGCTGGACCGTTGGTACTGAGGTATGAAGTGAATGTTTTTAAACTTGTTTCATGTATTGAGCTGTTTCGGGAAAACTTGGGTGTTCGATTGCTCGATCGGAAAGTTTGACATTTTCTATTTATCCGGAATGTGATACAACATTTGGAATTCACAAGTAGTTATAAGATAACTGAATGAATGTTATAAACATAGCAGTTTAGTCTCACTTGATCGGTTGCCACGGGATTTTGATGTGATCAAAAGTCCGTCGCAATCATGTAGTGTACGCGGATACTCGCCGGGTAAACTTAATAGACAGCCTCACCCCATAGCCACGACCAAGTGACTGTAGGAGAACCCCATCGCCGAAAGCATCCGTTCGGGTGCTCGCGGCAGCGGTGTTCCGCCTTGGTGCACTTTGTCGACGGCATCGGGGGTGCGGCCGCCTACTAAAGTTTGCGATGAGCATTCGATCAAGTTGTCGGGAATCTTGTTGAATTGCCCGACTTGATATTGAAAAGAGTTTTCGATAATGAGACTAAAATGCGGGGTTTATAATTGTTAGGCATGCAATGTCTAAGAAATTCATTTGGTTAGGCATGCGATGTCTAAAGAGTTTGCGGATTCCAACTGTTGTAGTTTTACACTTTCTTTTCTGCGACCGTAAGTGTAATATGTGATATCGCCGGTTTCGTTGCTATATGTCAACGACAATTGGGATACGCATGTTTACTTACGTTGATGATATATGATGTTATGTGTTGCTGGATGTTAGTTGTATGTATGCCCTAGAGGCCAGTATTGTACAGATGATGTATATTATATTGGATGCTTGGACATATATAGAGATGACTTTCTTGCTCGATATGATAGTATGCTATCTGGTTACTCTTTATCTTAACATGTACACTTGTCTCTTTAAACTGTCTTATAGTTACATGTTGATAAAGCCCTTAAGATGTGTACTTGACTACCTGGACTATGATGCAGATCATACAAGTGGGGACATGGTAGTCCATAAGTACATCCTTCATGGTCCCTAGTCGTGGGTGTATCGAGACGGGGCATCGATATACCAGTGTAGACTAGCGTATACGCTTCTCGACCCAAGAGATGGGCGATGGATGATCCCATATCCATTGGTGTTTGACATCAGAGATGGTATACGGGTGCTCAGTGGAGACTGGGTACACTGGACGGACTCGCCGAGAACTCCCAGATGGTATTATACCTCACGTCAGATGGCAGTTCTCAGGTGACACTTGTACAGGTTAGTCTGTAGACCCGAGATCGTCATAGAGTCTTGTGTGATTCCCACTGTGCTTTGATCTCCACCTTACCACGTCCATGAGGGCGTGCAAAACGGTGGTCTTTGGGTACAGTCCCGAGTCACATGGAGGCAATGAGCGATAGGAGGGGTTTCGTCTCTCCCGGTATTGGGGGTTGATGTTGCGCTGTGCTCGATTGGCCGTAACAGGGAAGTCCCTGGCCAGGGCTGATCAGAGATTTGCTGGTAAGTGTTACCAGTAGTTTCTCGACCCGTTATGAGCCTCACATCGGCACGACTTATCGGTTATTGGGGTCTGACGTATACCACCCCTAGACTTGATATGCGACATATCAGACGAACAGACCGGACTGTACGGTAAGTGTTACTGGTTGGATTCACAGGAGTGTGAGCGGGCTAGCTCGTCGATCTTCTGATCGCTCAATACCCGGATGGCCATTACGTTTAGCAGACCGCTTGCGGCTTGTGGGTGCTTGATATGATCATCATCTGCTACCGGCGTATTGACGAGTCTTTAGAGTCCTACACAGAGGTTTCCTGGCTCAAGCGAAACGAAATAGGAGCGCATATGAGATATGTGCGGGACAGAGAATAATGCGTGTATGTGATACCGCATTTCATTCTCGCGATGAATGTTTCGATTGGTTGTATGCGATATGACCTAGTTATCGAATCATTGATTCGATAAATCGATACATTCGATACTAGTCGGTTATGTGTGACATGACCGGATCATTGAATCAAATGTTGATTTAATGATTTAATGTATAATTATATTTGATATATTACTTTGCATTAACTAGTATTGGTTCACCTTAAATGGATTTTCTCACTTGAAGTTCACACATTGTATATGTGATATATTTTGTGTGCACTTGATTGTATCATGTTTGATGTTGCATGCTAACTTGTGTTTTGTGTAAAGATTAAACCATGGTTGTGTAATGATTAGGGTTTTGATTTATTCACTCATTTATTTATCCATTCTTTATTTATATTTAATTAGATAAAAGAAAACAAAATGGTTTTCTTTATCATGAAGCTTGTTGAAGCTTCATGAAGCTTTGACTAAAGAGACCATTTTGTCTTCATGCTTAACCCTAACCATTCCCACTTACTATGGTATATTCTCTACACTTAACCTTAGTTAGGATATGATAAGTATTGATTTATTTTCTTTTATGAAAATACTTTTATCATATTCTATCTTCATTCTCTCCTTCTTCTTCAAGAAAGAATATAAGACTCCATCAATGGCAACTTGAGTTCTAAAGTGAGAAATCCAATTCTAAAGTGAACCCACCTCCTATTTCTTCACCCTCTACCTCTTGCCAAGTTGTTTTGGGTGTTTTCTTCATAAGTTTCACAAATTTGTGAAGTCGGAGCTTGAACTTGTGATGCCTCGACGTAGATCATCTTCGGCACGAAGCCGACGACCTAGTCCGCCCATTTCTCCGATCAAGCCGACGATTGAGTCCGGGATTCGAGATGGACAGCGAGAGGACGCCTACGTGGAGCCAAGGAAGTTGATATCCGGATCTACAAAGGTTATAGCTTCTTATCTTTAGTTAAGTTGTTAACTAGATTCGTATATCGCCTAAATTTCTAGTCAACGATCTAGTCCAAGGTTTCTCGGCACCGTAAAATTTGAAATTGGCATGGTTGATGCCTTGTGAGACTTCATTAGCATGCCTAGGAACCCTACAGTTGTATCAGAGCCTAGCTAGAGCCTTGGCGAAGTCTAGACGACGTTTGAAACCCGAACGAACTCGAAACCCTAAAACCCAAGTGCTCTCTGGACTTTTTCTAAAATCTGGGATTTTTCCATATTAAAAATGCTTAAAAAATTCAGCAGGGAATTCTAAGAATTACGGTGCAAAATATTTCAAATCAACAGTATAGAGTGCGGCGGAACCGCGGCAGAAGCCTGGCTTCCGCGGCGATTCCGCGGCAAGATGATGACGTCATCATCCCCTTTTTGCACAGTAACTCCTATTTAATTATGCTGAGTTTTCTGGGAATTTTTAATTTGACTCAAGAGTTGAGTGTTTTGGGGTTGTATTGGGAATCGACGATTCGATCGGATTATCAAATCTTGTCTATGTGGTTTTCCGGATAACTTTAGAATATGTTAAAAAGTTCGACCGGATATAAATACCCAACTTTTCCCTTGCCGGAAAATTTCCAAGTGTTGGATTTTTCTGTGATTTAAGGACGTTCTAAGTAGTGCAAGTAATGCGATGGTCCCTCTAGAAGACAACAAACCTTAACTCGATTATGTGACCGTCTTGAACTGCCCTTTGAACCTTCGGGTTTGGGGCAGTACGGCGTGCCACATGTGAGGCGTTGGCTTGACCCTTCTACGGCTGGACCGTTGGTACTGAGGCATGAAGTGAATGTCTTTGAACCTATTTCATGTGTTGAACGGTTTCGGGAAAACTTGGGTGTTCGAATGTTCGATCGAAAAGTTTAATATATTCTATTTATCCGGAATGGGATACAATAATTGGAATTCATAAACAGTTATGAGATAACTGAATGAATGTTATAAATCTAGCGGTTTAGTCTCATTTGATATTGAAAAGAGTTTTCGATAATGGGACTAAAATGCGGGGTTTATAATTGTTAGGCATGTGATGTCTAAGTATTTCATTTGATTAGGCATGTGATATCTAAAAGGGTTGCGGATTCCAACTGTTGTAGTTTTACACTTTCTTTTCTGTAACTGTAAGTGTAATATGTGATATCGCCGGTTTCGTTGCTATATGTCAACGACAATTGGGATGCGCATATTTACTTACGTTGATGACATGTGATGTTATGTGTTGCTGGATATGTTATATTGGATTGTCGTGTTTGAATAGCAGGGGTTTTTTATGTGAGATGAGTGTTTTTCATTTTCATTCATGTAAAAACTTGTATGTAATATTCTTTTATTGGGGCACTTCCAGGTTGCGAATGTCGTCACCTTTTGTATATTATTTACTTTTCCGCATTAGGATAGACCCAAGTAGGGGAGCACAAGTGACCGGGTTCTGGGGTTCAGTAGGAGACCAACTCGAGGAGTCGAGTCCGGGTCTCCTAACCCTAGAATTGGTAGGGTTGCTTGCCGCTCTCGTAAGGGTCTAGGGGTGTGGGATTGGCTATTCATCACGACCGTGGAATCCGTGTTTTATACTGGCTCGTATTGAAAACACGGACGTCCTAGTATATCCAATATTTCATATGTTTCTTCTGCTGCGATATCTGTGATGTTCTGTGATAGATACTATATATAGTATATATGATATATTATATAGACGTTACTTATGTTTTGCACCCGCACTAGCCCTGCCCTGCTCTGTCGTTAGTTACCTAACCTAACGGTGCACGAGGGGACATCGAGGCGAATGCGGATGGCATAAGTGTACGTCATATCTATCTGTGATGTTTAAGTATTTAAATGATGGGACTTCATTAATGTTATTAATGAAAGAATAGAAACCTAAGATGTTGTAGAATCAAATTTTAAACAAAACAGGTAGCTACAGTTCTTGCTTTGCATAGCGGTATATATGATATACCCTGCACCTTATTCGATGAGGAAAGGACCGAGATCCCTTCACCGGGAGTGACTCCTTTAGCAATAACTGGCAGATGCTACACACTCGGTTTGTTTTTGATTGCTTCTATAGTTTCTGCTTTGCACAGTGATATATATGATATATCCCGCACCTCATTCGACGAGGAAAGGGCCGACGATCCCTTCACCGGGAGTGACCCCTTTAGCAAAACTAGAAAAGCCTCAAAATCACTCCATTTCAAAACTTCATTTTGATTCTACAACGATATCAAGTTCATTACGCTCATGGTTTTCAGAAAAACCTGCGTAGCCCTCCGTCATTTCAGATAAGTACTACTTAGTATTCATGCTGCGGTAGTTTGGCCTCTGTCAAGGCGTAGTGTATGGTAGCTAACTAGTGCTTATCTGCTAGCATATGATGCGATTGGATTAGGGTATTCGTATGGCGTAGTTTGGCCTCCGTCAAGGGTCGTACGGGTGGGTTTAATTCGATCAAGAAATGACGGGTCTAACTTGACTAGCGCCCTGTGGGTAGTTTGGCCTCCGTCAAGGTCACAGGACGTTAGAGGCAAAAGTATTATCGGAAATTTCAAGTGTTGAAATTTGCAATGAGATTGCATATCTTCTATGAGATAGTTGGATCCCGATACCCACTGCGAGTAAGAGTTACTCCTGGGAGAGTTTTGCACACTACAATTAGCTGATCAAGTAGGTGTCTAGAAAGGTGTCAATGGGGTTGCGCCTCTGGGAAAACGAGGTTTACATTAATTAGGTCTGTGCGAAAGCACGGGGAACTTCCCTCAAAGTACCAACACTGGCCTGGCTGAAAGATCGACGAAGTTGTAGGGTGTAATTAATCCCGGCTAGTCTTTCCTTTTAGGGTTTGAAGGAAGATTTGATAAAAACCAGTGAGAGCCATCCTGATTAGATAAGATAATAACCTATCTGATCATGCAAGAGCATATGCTAAAGTGTTTTCTTCTCTCTCTCTCCAGGTAGCGACCATTTCATGCCCTAATAAAGATAATAATATAGATGTATTGACCGAACCAGCATGTTATACTGTGCAGGGGAACGTTGAACCCGTTCTATCTTATAAGTGTTATAAGAATGAACAGGAAACAGGAGAATATCTGGATTCTCACACCGCCCAAAAGGAGAACATGCATGTTGATGCATCATCTTCGGGTGTGTTTGTCATTGAGAACTGTTTCTCAGTTCACGCTACGTCCTAGGTATTAGATACCGGATCAGGATCCCACATATGTAAAATGTTACATGGGCTGCGAAATTTCCAAGTGTTGGATCTTTCCGTTGTTTAATAACGTTCTAAGTAGTGCAAGTAACGCAATGGACCCTCTAGAAGACAAAAAACCTTAACTCGATTATGTGACCGTCTTGAACTGCCCTTTGGACCTTCGGGTTTGGGGCAGTACGGTGTACCACGTGTGAGGCGTTGGCTTGACCCTTCTACTGCTGGACCGTTGGTACTGAGGTATGAAGTGAATGTTTTTAAACTTGTTTCATGTATTGAGCTGTTTCGGGAAAACTTGGGTGTTCGATTTCTCGATCGGAAAGTTTGACATTTTCAATTTATCCGGAATGTGATACAACATTTGGAATTCACAAGTAGTTATAAGATAACTGAATGAATGTTATAAACATAGCAGTTTAGTCTCACTTGATCGGTTGCCACGGGATTTTGATGTGATCAAAAGTACGTCGCAATCATGTAGTGTACGCGGATACACGCCGGGTAAACTTAATAGACAGCCTCACCCCATAGCCACGACCAAGTGACTGTAGGAGAACCCCGTCGCCGAAAGCATCCGTTCGGGTGCTCGCGGCAGCGGTGTTCCGCCTTGGTGCACTTCGTCGACGGCGTCGGGGGTGCGGCCGCCTACTAAAGTTTACGATGAGCATTCGATCAGGTTGTCGGGAATCTTGTTGAATTGCCCGACTTGATATTGAAAAGAGTTTTCGATAATGAGGCTAAAATGCGGGGTTTATAATTGTTAGGCATGCGATGTCTAAGGAATTCATTTGGTTAGGCATGCGATATCTAAAGAGTTTGCGGATTCCAACTGTTGTAGTTTTACACTTTCTTTTCTGCGACCGTAAGTGTAATATGTGATATCGCCGGTTTCGTTCCTATATGTCAACGACAATTGGGATACGCATGTTTACTTACGTTGATAACATGTGATGTTATGTGTTGCTGGATGTTAGTTGTATATATGCCCTAGAGGCCAGTATTGTACAGATGATTTATATTATATTGGATGCTTGGACATATATAGAGATGACTTTCTTGCTCGATATGATATTATGCTATCTGGTTACACTTTATCTTAACATGTACACTTGTCTCCTTAAACTGTCTTATAGTTACATGTTGATAAAGCCCTTAGGATGTGTACTTGACTACCTGGACTATGATGCAGATCATACTAGTGGGGACATGGTAGTCCATAAGTACATCCTTCATGGTCCTTAGTCGTGGGTGTATCGAGACGGGGCATCGATATACCGGTGTAGACTAGCGTATACGCTTCTCGACCCAAGAGATGGGCGATGGATGATCCCATATCCATTGGTGTTTGACATCAGAGATGGTATACGGGTGCTCAGTGGAGACTGGGTACACTGGACGGACTCTCCGAGAACTCCCAGATGGTATTATACCTCACGTCAGATGGCAGTTCTCAGGTGACACTTGTACAGGTTAGTCTGTAGACCCGAGATCGTCATAGAGTCTTGTGTGATTCCCACTATGCTTTGATCTCCACCTTACCACATCCATGAGGGCGTGCAAAATGGTGGTCTTTGGGTACAGTCCCGAGTCACATGGAGGCAATGAGCGATAGGAGGGGTTTCGTCTCTCCCGGTATTGGGGGTTGATGTTGCGCTGTGCTCGATTGGCCGTAACAGGGAAGTCCCTGGCCATGGCTGATCAGAGATTTGCTGGTAAGTGTTACCAGTAGTTTCTCGACCCGTTATGAGCCTCACATCGGAACGACTTATCGGTTTTTGGGGTCTGACGTATGCCACCCCTAGACTTGATATGCGACATATCAGACGAACAGACCGGACTGTACGGTAAGTGTTACTGGTTGGATTCACAGGAGTGTGAGCGGGCTAGCTCGTCGATCTTCTGATCGCTCAATACCCGGATGGCCGTTACGTTTAGTAGACCGCTTGCGGCTTGTGGGTGCTTGATATGATCATCATCTGCTACCGGCGTATTGACGAGTCTTTAGAGTCCTACACAGAGGTTTCCTGGCTCAAGCGAAACGAAATAGGAGCGCATATGAGATATGTGCGGGACCGAGAATAATGCGTGTATGTGATACCGCATTTCATTCTCGCGATGAATGTTTCGATTGGTTTATGCGATATGACCTAGTTATCGAATCATTGATTCGATAAATCGATACATTCGATACTAGTCGGTTATGTGTGACATGACCGGATCATTGAATCAAATGTTGATTTAATGATTTAATGTATAATTATATTTGATATATTACTTTGCATTAACTAGTATTGGTTCACTTTAAATGGATTTTCTCACTTGAAGTTCACACATTGTATATGTGATATATTTTGTGTGCACTTGATTGTATCATGTTTGATGTTACATGCTAACTTGTGTTTTGTGTAAAGATTAAACCATGGTTGTGTAATGATTAGGGTTTTGATTTATTCACTCATTTATTTATCCATTCTTTATTTATATTTAATTAGATAAAAGAAAACAAAATGGTTTTCTTTATCATGAAGCTTGTTGAAGCTTCATGAAGCTTTGACTAAAGAGACCATTTTGTCTTCATGCTTAACCCTAACCATTCCCACTTACCATGGTCTATTCTCTACACTTAACCTTAGTTAGGATATGATAAGTATTGATTTATTTTCTTTTATGAAAATACTTTTATCATATTCTATCTTCATTCTCTCCTTCTTCTTCAAGAAAGAAAATTAGACTCCATCAATGGCAACTTGAGTTCTAAAGTGAGAAATCCGATTCTAAAGTGAACCCACCTCCTATTTCTTCACCCTCTACCTCTTGCCAAGTTTTTTTGGGTGTTTTCTTCACAAGTTTCACAAATTTGTGAAGCCGGAGCTTGAACTTGTGATGCCTCGACGTAGATCATCTTCGGTACGGAGCCGACAACCTAGTCCGCCCATTTCTCCGATCAAGCCGACGATTGAGTCCGGAATTCTAGATAGACAGCGAGAGGACGCCTACGTGGAGCCAAGAAAGTGGATATCCGGATCTACAAAGGTTGTAGCTTCTTATCTTTAGTTAAGTTGTTAACTAGATTCGTATATCGCCTAAATTTCTAGTCAACGATCTAGTCCAGGGTTTCTCGGCACCGTAAAATTTGAAATTGGCATGGTTGATGCCTTGTGAGAATTCATTAGTGTGCCTAGGAACCCTACACTGGATATGTTATATTGGATCGTCGCGTTTGAATAGCCGGGGGGTTTTTATGTGAGATGAGTGTTTTTCATTTTCATTCATGTAAAAAAAAAACTTGTATGTAATATTCTTTTATTGGGGCACTTCCAGGTTGCGGAAGATGTCACCTTTTGTATATTATTTACTTTTCCGCACTAGGATTGACCCAAGGAGTAGGGCACAAGTAACCGGGTTCTGGAGTCCAGTGGGAGACCAACTCGAGGAGTCGAGTCCGGGTTTCCTAACTCTAGAATTGGTAGGGTTGCTTGCCGCTCTCATAGGGGTCTAGCGGTGTGGGTTTGGCTATTCATCGTGACCGTGGAATCCGTGTTTTATACTGGCTCGTATTGAAAACACAGACGTCCTAGTATATCCAATATTTCATATGATATTTTCTGCTGCGTTATCTGTGATGTGATCATGTGATATGTTCTGTGATAGATACTATATATAGTATATGTGATATATTATATAGACGTTACCTATGTTTTACACCCGCGCTAGCTCTGCCCCGCTCTGCCGTTAGTTACCTAACCTAACGGTGCACGAGGGGACATCGAGGCGAATGCGGATGGCATAAGTGTACGTCGTATTTATCTGTGATGTTTCGGTGACTTAAATGATGGGACTTCATTAATGTGATTAATGGAAGAAAAGAAACCTAAAGATGTTGTGGAATCGAATTTCAAAAATAAAACAGGTAGCTACAGTTCTTGATTTGCACAGCGGTATATATGATATATCCTGCACCTTATTCGATAAGGAAAGGACCGAGATCCCTTCAGCGGCAGTGACTCCTTTAGCAATAACTGGCAGATGCTACACACTCGGTTTGTCTTTTGGTAGCTTCTATTGTTTCTGCTTTGCACAGTGATATATATGATATATCCCGCACCTCATTCGACGAGGAAAGGGCCGACGATCCCTTCACCGGGAGTGACCCCTTTAGCAAAACTAGAAAAGCCTCAAAAACACTACATTTAAAATCATTTGATTCTACAACGATATCAAGTTCATTACGCAATAGGTTTTCAGAAAAAACCTGTCGTAGCCCTCCGTCATTTCAGATAAGTAGTAGTTAGTATTCGTGCTACGTTTGTTGGCTTTGTCAAGGCGTAGTGTGCGGTAGCTGACTGGTGCTTATCTGCTTATGCATATGATGCAGATTGGGTTAGGGTAGTCGTGCGACCTTGTTGACCTTTGTCAAGGGTCGTGCGGGTGGGTTTAATTCAATCAGGAAATGATGGGTTGAACTTGACTAGCATCCTATGGTTTGTTGGCCTTTGTCAAGGTCATAGGAGGTTAGGGGCAAAATTATCGGGAATTTCAAGTGTTGAAATTTGCAATGAGATTGCATACCTTCTATTGTAAGTCGATGTACAACACACCAATACTTATGGGGAGGCGGAATTTTCAAAAACGAACTTGTTTAGTGAACAAACATTGACTAACCGCTTGAATCGAAGCTAAACGATAACTAACTTAAAACATAGAGTTTCTATGCTACTATGTTTAGGGATTATACCTAATGAATCGTGTCCTTCGTCTTTGTGAACTCCTCCTCCTCCTCGGCCTTCTCGAAGTAGTAGACGATCCACCCGAGAGCTTTACTCCAAGCTTAGACTCTAAACTTGAGGCAACTAAACTTCTTTAAGTGCTAATCAAAGAAGCTAAGTGAAATATAGAGAGGGTTATAGATTAAGTAGTCTTACTAATCCTTGTACTTAACTCATGAGAGGGGAGGATTAGTGTTTGAAGAGGGAGAGCTTGAGGAGAGAGAAGATGATAAAGATAAAATGAAATGAGAATAGTGAGATAACATGATATATATCAAGCATTTCTTTTTATCAAGAAAAGAATAAGAAATGAATTTAGCTACCATGCTTGATAATATCTAGTGATGATTCACTCCATGAGTCATTAAGCATTTATCATGCATTAATGACATGGATGAATCATCCATATGACTCACTAATCACATTCATTGCATATGCCACCTAAACCTCCTTAGTAACCATCTTCTAGAAGCTTCTCGCGCAATTACGAGAACGCCCCTCCTTTCCGCAAAAATACGAAAAAACTTTAGACTATATAAATCCAATAACCGGATAGCAGTAACAGGCTTAAACCAAAGCCGACTGGTAAAAACTGTCCGAAAGTCGTACGCGCGTAATCGCACGTATGCGTCCGAACCCTTGTCGTAAAACCATACGACCTCTATATCGTTTCGCCTGGAGTAGGGAAACTCTCTGTGTGGGACTCTAGAGACTCGACTATTATGCTGGCAGTGGGTTTAACCACAGACCGCAAGCGGCACCAGCTGTACGTAACGGTCCCCAGGTAGATGTCGATAAGAAAGCCGATGAGGGAACCCATTCGAACTCCTACTGAGTCTGATGTGACAATCTCCATACAGTTCGGTCCGTTCGTCTTAGACTATCGCATATCGGGCCTAGGGGGCGGCAAGCGTCAGTCCCCTAATAGCGGTATAAGTCGTGTCGGAGGGAAGCCCATTACACCCTGAGAAACTACTGGAACCTACCAGCAAATCTCGCTTGCCCTGGCCAAGGACTTTGCGTAATGGCTCTCTGACACAGCAAGATATCAACTCCCAATACCGGGAGAGACGAATCCTGTCTAACCGCCACTGCCTCCAAGTGCTCGGGACTGCACCCAACTGCTACCTGTTTGCACGACTCCTTTGAGCCGTGGTAGGGTAGCAATCTAAGAACAGTGGGACACACTCGAGGCGAAGTAGCAGTGTCAAGTCTGCGGACTATGCTGTACTCATGTCACCTGGGAACTGTTCACTGACGACTGGTATAAAACCAACCAACAGTTCCCTGTGAGTCCTGTCCGGTGTACCCGTAACCTAACGAGCACCTGCATAATATCTCCAGTACGACGTACTGACGGCTGTGGGACAGACCATCTCCCCAACTAGGATGAGAAGCGTACACACTATTCTACTCCGGAGTATCGATGCTCTGTCTCGATAATCCGACGACCAGGGACCTGAATAAGGATGTGCTTGTAGACTACCCAGCCCCCACTAGTGTGACTGCCATCACAACGCTGGTAGTTAAGCAAGATCCTACGAGCTCTATCAATACGTATACTCACATATTAAGATAGAAAAACCAAGTAGCATACTACCATGTTTAGCAAGACTGTTATATACATATGAATATCCCAAGCTTCCATTAAGTAATATACAAACTAGTATGATACAGTAATGGCCTTCTAGGGCATAAACACTAACAATCTCCCACTTGCACTAGGGCCTTGTACTGGCATATCGAAGACCAATGATCTCGAGTAGCCTCTCGAACTGAATCTGAGGTAGGGCCTTCGTGAATGGATCAGCAATGTTCTTTTCAGAAGCAACTCTCCGAACCTCGATCTCCTGACGATCAGTGATCTCCCTAATCAGGTGATACCGCCTCAAGATGTGTCTGGACTTCTGATGGGACCTTAGTTCCTTCGCTAAAGCTATAGCTCCGTTGTTGTCGTAATACAGAGGTATTGGATCAACTATGGTAGGAACCACCTGAAGTTCTGTTAGGAACTTCTTCATCCAGACTGCTTCTTTTGCGGCATCGCAAGCAGCTATATACTCCGCTTCTATCGTTGAGTCAGCAACGGTGTCCTGCTTGGAGCTCTTCCAGCACACCGCCCCTCCATTGAGGGTAAAGACATAACCCGACATGGACTTGGAATCGTCCTTATCACTCTGGAAGCCGGAATCAGCAAAGGCCTCCAACCTGAGGTCTTTTCCGCCGTAAACTAAGAACATCTCCTTAGTCCTTCTCAGGTACTTGAGAATGTTCTTTACTGCTATCCAGTGCTTCTCCCCTGGGTCTGACTGATACCGGCTTACCACGCTCAGTGCGTAAGCTATATCTGGTCTGGTGCACAACATCGCATACATTATAGAGCCTACCGCAGAAGCGTAGGGTATAATAGACATGCGTTCCCTTTCCAAATCAGTCTTGGGAGACATCTCTTTGGAGAGGGTGATTCCGTGACAAGCCGGTAGATTACCGCGCTTAGAATCTTCCATACTGAATCTTTTCAGTACAGTGTCAATATACCTGGACTGCGAAAGTCCCAACATCCTCTTGGATCTATCACGATAGATCCGGATCCCCAGAATGTAAGAGGCATCACCCAGGTCTTTCATGGAGAACCTTTGTGACAAGAATCCTATGACAGATTATAGCATAGGAATGTCATTTCCTATCAATAGAATGTCATCCACGTACAAGACGAGGAATACGACACTTCTGGCTACAACTTTACTATATATGCACGGTTCATCTGGATTTTTTATAAAGTCATATTCTTTGACTGTCTTATCAAAACAGATGTTCCAACTCCGTGATGCCTACTTTAGTCCATAAATGGACTTAAGCAGCTTGCATACTTTCCCGCTGCTCCCACTCTAATTGAAACCCTCTGGCTGATCCATATAGACGCACTCTTCTAAATTTCCATTCAGAAAAGCCGTCTTTACGTCCATCTGCCAGATTTCATAATCATGGAAGGCAGCAATAGCAAGAAGGACCTGAATGGATTTGAGCATAGCCACTGGAGAAAAAGTTTCGTTATAGTCCAAACCAGGTCTTTGACGAAAACCCTTTGCAACAAGTCTAGCCTTATAGGTTTCCACCTGTCCATCTACACCAATCTTTTTCTTGAAGATCCATTTGCATCCTATGGGTTTTACCCCATCTGGAGCAAAGTCCAAAGTCCATACTTTGTTGGTGTACATGGACTCCATTTCGGTCTGCATTGCATCTAGCCATCGTATGGAGTCGCCGCTCTGGATGGCCTGCTGGAAGTCAGTAGGTTCATCATCATCTATGATGCAATCCTCTCTATCCCCATCTATGAGAAAACCGTAGTATCTCTCAGGCGGATGAGACGGCCTACTACTCCTGTGGAGGGGTGCGGGAATGTCCTGTTCTTCTTGAACTCCTGGTTCTACCAAACTTTCAGTAGCAGTTTGTGGTTCTGGAATTTCTTCCAGTTCTACTACGCTCCCACTCTTCTGATTTTCTAAAAATTCAGTTTCTAAGAAGCGGGCATGACGAGAAACAAAAACCTTTTGTTCCTCTGCGTGATAGAAAAAATATCCCATAGAGTTCTTTGGATATCCCACAAAAGTATACTCTACTGAGCGTGCCTCGAGCTTGTCCGGATGCTGCTTTTTTACAAAAGCTGGACATCCCCATGTCTTCAGGTACTGAAGATAGGGTTTCTTCCCACTCCATATCTGATATGGTGTGGTAGGCACAGTTTTGGTTGGAACTCTGTTCAAAAGATATGTCGCTGATTCTAGCGCATAACCCCAGAAAGATCGCGGTAACTCAGCATTACTCATCATGGATCGTATCATATCCAATAGGGTTCGATTCCGTCTCTCCGATACACCATTTTGCTGTGGAGTGTATGGAGGAGTAAGCTGAGAGAGAATTCCTTTCTCTTTTAGGTAACCTAGGAATTCGGCACTTAAGTATTCTCCACCTCGATCAGATCTCAGTGTCTTAATACTTTTGCCTGTTTGGTTTTCCGCTTCACTCTTGTATTCCTTGAATTTCTCAAAGCCCTCGGATTTATGCTTCATTAAGAAGACATGTCCAAACCTAGAGAAATCATCTGTAAAAGTAATGAAGTAGGAATAACCACCTCTTGCATGTGTAGACATTGGACCACATACATCGCTGTGTATGAGTCCTAAGAGCTCGCTTGCTCTTACTCCTTGTCCAGTAAATGGAGTCTTTGTCATCTTTCCTTTGAGACAAGATGGACAAGTGTCATAGGTTTGATATTCGAACGAGTCCAAATATCCTTCTCTATGCAACTTAGTCAACCTTCTCTCATTGATGTGACCCAGTTTACAGTGCCATAAGAAAGCTTTATTTAAATCTGGAGACTTTCTTTTTGGTGTGTTCTGGACATTGAAAATTTGGAGTTGGTTTAAAACATATATACCGTTATTTAGTGTACCGGACCCAATCAAACCATGATTAAGATGGATGTTGACAACATCTCTTACAAACGTGAAATCATAACATTTATTTGATAACAAGGAAACTGATATGATATTACACGTTAAGCTTGGTACAAAATAACAGTTATGTAAAACCAAAATGTATCCACTCGTCAATCCTAGGTGATAATCCCCGACGGACGCAGCTCCCATGCTAGCTCCGTTAGCAAGCTTTAGGGTCATATCACCTTCCTTCAGCACTCTACGGTTTTTCAGTGCCTGCAATGAATTGCAAATTTGAGATCCTGATCCGGTATCCAATACCCAGGAAGTAGAGTTGATCGACAGACAATTCACAATTACAAACACACCTGAAGTCGAAGCCACAGCTTGCTTCGGTTCCTTGTTCTTGGCGTTCCACGCCTTGCAATCCTTCTTCCAGTGCCTTTTCCTGTGACAATGGAAGCACTCATCCTGGCCAACTACCGGTACCGCAAACTTTTTCTTTCCCTTCCCTCCCACCTTACTAACACCTCCTCTAGGTTTGTTGGCGGCCTTCTTCTTCCTTCCTTTGGCCCTAGCCTTGGACCCGGAAGAAGATGCACCGCTAACAAACATAGCGGGTGTTTCCCTTGCTTTCTGCAAGGTGCCCTCTGCACTCCTTAACATGTTCAGGAGTTCCGGAAGTTCAACTTCTTTTCTTTGAAGGTTGAAGTTCAGGATAAACTGGGCGTAGGTTGGAGGAAGGGACTGGAGAATAAGGTCTGTATAGAGCTCATTATCCAAAGTCGTCCCAAGGTCTGCGAGCTCTTCAATATAGCAGATCATCTTTAGGACATGTTCTCCCACTGATGACCCGACAGCTAACCTCGCTCGAAACAAGTTCTTAGAGGTCTCGTATCTTGCTATACGAGATTGCTCTCCATAAAGTTCCTTTGTATGGAGAAATATGCCATCTAGGGTCATATCCTCGTGCCTCCTCTGATGTTCATTGTTCATTGAGGCAAGCACTAAAGTTCCTTTGTATGGAGAAATATGCCATCTAGGGTCATATCCTCGTGCCTCCTCTGATGTTCATTGTTCATTGAGGCAAGCACGATGCACTTGGCTTTCGCGCAATCTAAATCCCAGGTTTTGCGGATTTCCTTATCCGCATTGCTGGATTTGGGACCAGGGACAACGGGTGCCGTAGCGGTGAGGACGTACCCCAATTTGTCATAGGTCAAAGCCATTTTGACATTCCGCAGCCAATCTTTATTGTTTGGCCCTGTCAGTATATTTTTCTCTAAAAGTAACTTAAGTCTAGTCATTTTCATGGTCGCTGCAATTAGGAGAGAGAGAAGAAAACTCTTTAGCATGATGCTCTTGAAAGTTTAGAGTGGTTTTTAGTTTATCTAAATTGGATGGCTCCCACTGTTTCTCGAATCCTTCCTCAAACCATAAAAGAAGAATTAGCCAGGACTATTCTCACTGTACAATACTTGATTAACCGTTCAGCCAGGCTGGTGTCGGTACTTCGAGGGAGGTTTTCCAACGCTTTCGCGAAGTTCCTTAATTAAATAACCTCTTTTCTCTAGGGGCGTAACCCCGCTGACACTTTTCTGGACACCTACTAGGTTTATAGCATTGATCGTTAAGTGACGAATATCCTGATAAGTAGCATATACTCACAGTAGGATCGGGATCCAAATATCATCGTATGATAATGTTGAAGGAATCCTACCAACATTCATCAAACTCCAAATGGTATGCATCTCTTTGCAAATTTCAGTTTCTTTCGAAATTCCCGATATAAGTTTTTTCCCCATGCTCTTATGACCTTGACGTATGCCAACAAATCATAAGTCACATGTCAAGTTCTGCCCATCATTATCTTGTTAATTTGAACCCACCCGTATATACCCTTGACGTAAGCCAACAAGGTAATGCGACTGTCCCAAACCAACACATCTATCTATGCAACAAATGAATACTCCAGCGGCTACCAAACACTATGCCTTGACGTAAGCCAACAAGCATAGCTTGAATACTACTGACCATCCATAAGAAATGACGGAGGGCTACGACTGGTTTTGGCGAAACCGTGAACGTAGTGAACTTGATATAACCGAAGGAACCTGATAGCTTTCAAAAGGAGTGGTTAAGTCTCCGCATTTAAAAATATCTGTTTTAAAATTAACCGAGTGGTTTCTTTTAAATTGTTCCAACGATTTAAACTTTGGTTTGTTTTTCTTTGCATTATAGATAATGCGTCCCATCATTAACCTATCATTGCAGAAAACAACGAAAATACAACGTCCTCTTATGCCATCCGCATTCGCCACGGGGTCCCGTTATCACCCGTTAGGTTACTTAACTAACGACAGAGCGGGGGCTGGGCTAGCGCGGGTGTAAAACATAAGTGACGTCTAAATAGCTATCATATATAGATATTGTACATTCGTCAGAGGCAATAATAGGCATTCCAGATCACAGATGAACTTTATTGGATTTGCATGTAATCCGTGTTTGTTTCGAGCCTGCAACAAAAGACGGATTACACAGTTGTGATGAATAGCCATTACCCCACCCAAGACCCCAACGGGTACGGCAAACTACCCGCCCGGCAGTTTGTGCACCCCACCTTGGGTCTATCCTAGGAGCAAAAAAGTAAAATGAAATAATACAACGGTGGCTACAACCGCAACCTGGATGTGCCCCGCAAAATAATATTACAACAAATTACATTTACATCAAATGAATTAAATAATAACCCATCACAAATCCCCGGCTATACATCACAACTGTCCAACACAGTTCATATGCACAAACAGATAAAATCCATTTCAGAAATGTGCAACCCCCTGCCAACTGACATACTAGCAGTTAGGGGAGGTTTACGAACACATTATACAATCACAGATATAATCCAACAAGCAAATACTGTATAATTTCGATCGATTAAACACTTTTAATTTTGCTCCAATACTGCTCTACAATTCTGAAACCTGAGCAAAAATTAAATATTCCAGAAAATCCCAAATATCACACAGAACCAACACAGGAAAATTGGGTTCATGACTCGGCAACTCGGCGGCGGAACCGCGGCGGATCGGTGGGATCCGCCGCGTTTCCGCGGCGCTTTAGCCGAATCATGTGCCCAATTTTCTTGGGTGTTCTTCTACTGTATCTTTAAGCTTTCTGAACCTCCCTGAAAAATTTTAGGACTTCCTTTAAAAATCGACAGAAACTGAAGTTTTCGGGCTTTTCCGGTTTCGTTTTTTCCGTTCGAAATTCATACAAATTTGCAAGTAAGTTATTTATTGTTTAGCGAGGCTCTGATACCACTGTAAGTTGATGTACAACACCCCAATACTTGTGGGGAGGCGGAATTTTCAAAAACGAACTTGTTTAGTGAACAAACATCAACTAACCGCTTGAATCGAAGCTAAACGATAACTAACTTAAAACATAGAGTTTCTATGCTACTATGTTTAGGGATTATACCTAACGAATCGTGTCCTTCGTCTTTGTGAACTCCTCCTCCTCCTCGGCCTTCTAGAAGTAGTAGACGATCCACCCGAGAGCTTTACTCCAAGCTTAGCCTCTAAACTTGAGGCAACTAAACTTCTTTAAGTGCTAATCAAAGAAGCTAGGTGAAATATAGAGAGGGTTATAGATTAAGTAGTCTTACTAATCCTTGTACTCAACTCATGAGAGTGGAGGATTGGTGTTTGAAGAGGGAGAGCTTGAGGAGAGAGAAGATGATAAAGATAAAATGAAATGAGAATAGTGAGATAACATGATATATATCAAGCATTTCTTTTTATCAAGAAAAGAATAAGAAACGAATTTAGCAACCATGCTTGATAATATCTAGTGATGATTCACTCCATGAGTCATTAAGCATTTATCATGCATTAATGACATGGATGAATCATCCATATGACTCACTAATCACATTCGTTGCATATGCCACCTAAACCTCCTTAGTCACCATCTTCTAGAAGCTTCTCACGCAATTACGAGAATGCCCCTCCTTTCCGCAAAAATACGAAAAAATTTTAGACTGTACAAATCCAATAACCGGATACCAGTAACTGGCTTAAACAAAAGCCGACTGGTAAAAACTGTCCGAAAGTCGTACGCGCGTAAACGCACGTATGCGTCCGAACCCTTGTCGTAAAACCATACGACCTTTATATCGTTTCGCCTGGAGTAGGTAAACTCTCTGTGTGGGACTCTAGAGACTCGACTACTACGCTGGCAGTGGGTTTAACCACAGACCGCAAGCGGCACTAGCTGTACGTAACGGTCCCCAGGTAGATGTCGATAAGAAGGCCGATGAGGGAACCCATCCGAACTCCTACTGAGTCTGATGTGACAATCTCCATACAGTCCGGTCCGTTCGTCTTAGACTATCGCATATCGGGCCTATGGGGGCGGCAAGCGTCAGTCCCCTAATAGCGGTATAAGTCGTGTCGGAGGGAAGCCCATTACACCCTGAGAAACTACAGGAACCTACCAGCAAATCTCGCTTGCCCTGGCCAGGGACTTTGCGTAATGGCTCTCTGACACAGCGCGATATCAACTCCCAATACCGGGAGAGACGAATCCTGTCTAACCGCCACTGCCTCCAAGTGCTCGGGACTACACCTAACTGCTACCTGTTTGCACGACTCCTTTGAGCCGTGGTAGGGTAGCAATCTAAGAACAGTGGGACACACTCGAGGCGAAGTAGCAGTGTCAAGTCTGCGGACTATGCTGTACTCATGTCACCTGGGAACTGTTCACTGACGACTGGTATAAAACCAACCAACAGTCCCCTGTGAGTCCTTTCCGGTGTACCCGTAACCTAACGAGCACCTGCATACTATCTCCAGTACGACGTACTGACGGCTATGGGACAGACCATCTCCCCAACTGGGATGAGAAGCATACACACTAGTCTACTCCGAAGTATCGATGCTCTGTCTCGATAATCCAACGACCAGGGACCTGAATAACGATGTGCTTGTAGACTACCCAGCCCCCACTAGTGTGACGGCCATCACAACGCTGGTAGTCAAGCAAGATCCTAAGAGCTCTATCAATACGTATACTCACATATTAAGATAGAAAAACCAAGTAGCAAACTACCATGTTTAGCAAGACTGTTATATACATGTGAATATCCCAAGCTTCCATTAAGTAATATACAAACTAGTATGATACAGCAATGGCCTTCTAGGGCATAAACACTAACATCTATGAGATAGTTGGATCCCGATACCCGCTGCGAGTAAGAGTTACTCCTGGGAGAGTTTTACACATTACAATTAGTCGATCAAGTAGGTGTCTAGAGAGGTGTCAATGGGGTTACGCCTCTGGGAAAACGAGGTTTACATTAATTAGGCTCGTGCGAAAGCACGGGGGACCTTCCTCAAAGTAACGACACTGGCCTGGCTGAAAGATTGGCAACTTGTAGCGTGTAATTAATCCCGGCTAGTCTTTCCTTTTAGGGTTGGAAGGAAGATTTGATAAAAACAGTGGGAGCCATCCTAATTAGATAAAATAAATAACCAATCTAATCTTGCAAGAGCGCACGCAGAGTGTTTTCTTCTCTCTCTCTCCAGGTAGCGGCCATGTCACGCCTTAATCAAGATAATAAAACGGCTATTTGGACCGAACCCGCTTGTTATACTGAGCTGGGGAACGTTGGTCCCGCTCCAACTTATAATTGTTATAAGACAGAGCAGGAAATTGGGGATTACCAGAATTCCCGTGCCGCCCAAACGAAGAAAGCGCATACTGATGCATCATCTTCGTGTGTGTTCGTTACAAAGAACTGTTTCTCTGTATCCTCTACGTCCTAGGTATTTGATACCGGATCAGGATCCCAGATATGTAATCTGTTACATAGGGCTACAGATAAGTAGAGAACTAAGAACGGGTGATAAGTTTCATGAGACAGAAAACGGGGCAAGTGTTGCAGCCAAGTCTGTTGGTCACTGTCACCCTGTATTCCAAATACATTGATTCTGAACGAATGTCATTAGATACCGAAGCTGATATACAAAATCATATCAGTCTCTTTATTATTAAAGAAATGATAAAATTTTGTATTGTTGGATAATGTTTTGAACATTTCCTATATCAAAAGTTGATCGGTTCAGGCACGTTATCTAAAAGCATTGATGTTCTAAATCAAACTACAGTTCTTAGTATACGGAACACACACAAGAGGAAGAGTTCAGAAATGAACAGATCCTTCTTGAGGTATTGTAGACTAGATTATATCAATGCGACCCGACTAACTAAGTTGCACATAGATGCATATTTAAATCTGTTTGAATTTACATCTTGTGAAACTTGCCAGTCATGTCACAGAGATATGATGACCATAGCTCTGTTTACTGGAAACAGAAAAAGAAATAGTGAACTCTTGGGACTGATACATGATGATGTATGTAAGGCCCCCTGTCTACACATGCAAGGACTGGTTCTTTATACTTCACTACGTTCTCTGATGATCTCTCAAGATTCAGACATATGTTCCTGTTGAAACACAAGTCAGAATCTTTTGAGGTATTCACAGAGTATAAGTTAGAAGTAGAGAACCAATAAGGGTATAAGTATTATGTCCATTGATGAGATCAAGGAGGAGAATACTTATGCATAGAATTCCTGAACTATTCTAAAGGAGAATGAGATTCTCTCTCAGCATTTACTCCTCCGTATACACCATAGCACGATGGTATATCAGGGCGGAGCAATAGCACCCTATGTGATATGGTGTGCTCTATGATGAGTACTACTGAGTTTCCTATTTTCTTTTTGGGAGTTATGCACTTACGAAGTTGCATACCTATTGAATAGGGTTCCAATCAAATCAGTTGCCTACCACTTCATATGTGATATGGAAAGGGAAGAGCCTATATCTTAAGTTAGTTAAGATTTGGGGTTGTCCGGCCTATGTCTAAAAGCAAAATCCGGACAAGATTGAGGCAAGGTCTGTTATGTAGAAATGGAAATGTTCCAGCTATACAAACTGTAGCTGATGGTTTGAAAGAACCAAAGGATTCAATAGTTACCAACGAACCTCAGCCTCTCCGCCGATCTAGTAAGGTTCCTCACCCGCCTGAGAGATACATCAGTTACTCTATGACAGTGGGAGCGAGGATTGCATCATGAGATGATGACCCAACTAGTTTCGAGCTGGCCATCAGGAGTGGGACTCTGTAAGAATGGCTGGATGCTTAGCGATCTGAGATGGAATCCTAATACACCAACAAAGTATGAACTTTAGTTGCTATATCTGAAGGGTTAAATTCCCATCAGGAGCAAGTATATCTTGAGAAGATTACCTGGTGTATATGGAAAAGTTGAGACTTTCAAAGCTAGACTTGTTAAAGGTTTTCATCATTGGCCAGGCGTGGATAATGATGATACTTTTTTCCAGTGGCTATGCTTAAGTCCATCCAGATCCTACTTGCCATAGGTACATACCATGACTATGATATCTGGCGGTTGGGTGTCATGACTGCTTTTCTAAAATGATGTTTTAGAAGAGAGCGTCTGTAAGTACACAGCCAGAGGGCTTCGTAGACAGTGGGAGCAGCGGAAACGTGTACAAGATGCTTTATAGGATAAAGCAGGCATCGCGGAGTTGGAACGTCTGTTTTGATGAAGTAGTCAAAGAGTTTGACATCATCAAAAAGGTAGATGAACCTTGTATAAACAAAAAGGTAGTAGGGAGTATGGTGACGATCCTCGTAGAGTACGTGGATGACATACTCTTGATTGGGAAGGAGTTTCCTATGCTACGCTCGGTTAATCTCCTCTTATCACAAGGATTCTCCATATAGGATCAATGTGATACCTCCTAAATCCTGGGTTTTGGATCTATGAGATAGATCTAATTGGATGTCAGGATACTCACTAGTTGTAGTGAGATCATATCAATCGATCCTCGGGAGAATTACTCGAAGTGTTCCAGGGTGATAAGGACGACTGAATGTCAGTCACAGGCATTGTCTTTACCCTTAATAAAGGGACGGTATGTTGGAAGAGTTCCAAGGTAAATACCGTGGCATACTAGACGATAAAGGCTGGATACATCGCTACTTAAGAGGCTACCAAAGAGGCAGTCTGGATGTATATTTGTTCATGAGATGAACTTAGTTCCTCCCATTGTGTGACAATGGAGTTGTGGCTTATGCCAAGGAACGTCCATCCCATCAGTGATCCAGACATATTCTGAGGCAGCATCACCTGATGATGGAGATGGTTGATCTCCAAGGAGATCGAGGTTAGGAGAGTAGACTCAGAGGACAACACGGCGGATCCACTCACAAAGGCCTTTTCCCAGAGAGAGACTTTTATGGGATGGTTAAGTATGAGATACTACAACCACTGCTATCAGATGGCCCTAGTGCAAGTGGGAGATTGTTAGTTATATGTATGCCCTAGAGGCCATTGCTATACATAGGATGTATATTGTAGTGGATGCTGGGACATACATAGGGAGGACTTTCTTGCTCGACATGATAGTATGATATCTGGTTACTCTTTACCTTAACGTGTATACTGATTGTCTCTCTGTTACATGTTGGTAAAGCCCTTAGGATGTGTACTTGACTACCTGGACTATGATGCGGATCATACTAGTGGGGACATGGTAGTCCATAAGTACATCCTTCAAGGTCCCTAGTCGTGGGTGTATCGAGACGGGGCATCGATATTCTAGAGTAGACTAGCGTATATCATCTCGACCCATGTGATGGGCGATGGATGATCCCATATCCATTGGTGTGACATCAGAGATGGTATGCGGGTGCTCAGTGGAGACTGGGTACACTGGACGGACGCGCTGAGAACTCCCAGATGGTATTATACCTTACGTCAGATGGCAGTTCTCTGGTGACCCTGGTACAGAGTAGTCTGTTGACCCGAGATCGTCATAGAGTCTTGTGTGGTTTCCACTGTGAATTGATTTCCACCTTACCACGTCCAAGAGGGCATTGCAAAACGGTGGTTTTCGGGTAAAGTCCCGAATCACATTGAGGCAATGAGCGATAGGAGAGGATTCGTCTCTCCCGGTATAGGGAGTTGATGTTGCGCTGTGTTCGATTGGCTATAACCGGAAATCCCTGGCCAGGGTTGCTGAGATTTACTGGTAAGTATTACCTGTAGTTTCTCGAACTGTTATAGACCTCATATCGACACGACTTATCGAGCTATAGGGGTTTGACGTTTACCACCCCTAGGCGAGATATGCGACATATCAGACGACGAGACCGGACTGTACGGTAAGTGTTACTGGTTGGATTCACAGGAGTGTGAGCGGGCCTGCTTGTCGATCTTCTGATCGCTCAAAACCCTGGTGGCCGTTACGTTTAGCAGACCGTTTGCGGCTTGTGGGTGTTTGGTATGATCATCATCTGCTGCCGGCATATTGACGAGTCTTTAGAGTCCTGCACAGAGGTTTCCTGGCTCAAGCGAAACGAAATAGGATCGCATATGAGATATGTGCGGGACCAAGAATAATGCGTGTATGTGATACCATATTCTATTCTCGCGATGAATGTATTGATTAGTTGTATGCGATATAACCTAGTTATCGAATCGAGGATTGATTCGATAAGTCGATACATCGGATATTAGTCGGTCATATGCGATATGACCGGATCGTTAAATCAAGTGTTGATTTAATGATTTAATGTATAATTATATATTTGATATGTTACTTTACATTAACTAGTATTTGTTCACTTAAGATGGATTTTCTCACTTGATGTGCACATTGTATATATGATATAGTTTTGTGCACTAGTTTGTATCATGTTTGATGATACATCTTAACTTGGGTGTGTATGATTAAACCATAGTTATGTTAATGGTTAGGGTTTTGATTTACTTATCTATTTATTTTTATTTATTCATTTTAAGGCAAGAAACAAACCGGTGGCTTCTTTTGTTTTTTCCTTGAAACTTCATGAAGCTTTGACCATTTTGTTTTTTAGCCTTAACCTTACCATTAAACCTAACCCTAGTTTATTCTCTACACTTAACCATGGTTTCTATGTGATAAGAATCATTTTATTTTTCTATTTGGATTATACTTATCATATTCTTTTTCTTCTTCTTCTTTTTCTTCAACAAGAAGAAAGCTTGCTACCATTAATGGCAACATGAGAAAAAGAGTGAGAAATCCAATTCTAAAGTGAACCCACTTCCTATTTCTTCATCCTCTACCACTTGCCAAGTAGTATAGGGTGTTTTCTTCACAAGTTTCATGACTTGGTGAAGTTGGAGCTTGATCTTGAGTTGCCTCGATGTAGATCATCTTCGGCATCGAAGTCGATGACCTAGCCCGATCATTTCTCCGACGAAATCTTCGCCAGAGTCCGGATTCCGATAGGTACAGCGGAGGGACGTCATCACGGAGCCTAGGATGTGGAGGACCGGATTTACAAAGGTTGTAGTCACTTTCCTTTAGCAATAAAGTTGTTTACTTGCTTGCATCGCCTTATCATCTAGTTAATGATCCGTATTAGGGTTTGTCGGCACATGAAAAAATTTGAATTGGGCATGTTTGATCTGTTGTGAGACCTCACTAGTGTGCCTAGGAACCCTATATTGGGGTCTGACATTATTCCACCCCCAAGCTGTGATATGCGACATATCAGACGAAGAGACCGGAATGTACGATAGTGTTACTGATTGGATTCGGAAGAGTACGAGCATGCTTGCTTGTTGATCTTCTGATCGCTCAATACCCGAATGGTCGTTACGTTTAGCAGTCCTCTTGCGGCTTGTGGGTGTTTGATATGATCATCATATATTGCCGGCGTATTGACGATTCTTTAGAGTCCTACACAGAGGTTTCTTGGTTCCTGTGAAACAGAGTAGGAGCACATATGTGATATGTGCGGGTCCGAGATTAATGTGATATGTGATATCGCATTCTATTCTTGCGACTTATGACATTAGTCGGTTATATGTGATATAGCCGAGTTATCGGATCAATTGTTGATTCGATAAGTTGTTGCATTTCATATTAGTCAGTTATACACAATATAGCCGGATTATTAAATCAAGTGTTGATTTAATAATTTAATTTAAAATTATATATTTGATATATTACATTACATTAACAAATATTAGTTCACTTAAGTATTCATTTTTCTTATTTATGATATATTGATATATATGTGATATATGTTAAATGTATTGTTTTCTATTTGTATAAAATATATATGTGATATATATTGTTGTGTCATGCAAGGTTACACATGCAACATGTTTGTATGAGACTCACACCATGCTAGGTTAATGCTAGGGTTTTATTTGTTTTATGTAATTCAAACATTTGGAATTAGTCATGGACGAGCTTAGAGAAGCTAGTAGAACATTGACTTAGTCCACTTGTTTGTCTAGCTTAAGATATTTGTTAACCCAACCCTGAACCTTTAGCCTTGGTTTATTCTCTACAGGGGTTAAATGTATGACACTAACTCACCATGGCTGCAACTCTAACCTCACATGAGTTCATTCTCATCTTGATTTTATTCTTCATCTTCTTCTTCATTGAAAAAGCTTGCTAGCTTTTCTTCAAGTGAGAAAATAATGTGAGAAAAAGAAATCCAAAGCGAGCCAATTTCCTACTTCATCATCCTCTACTATTAGCCATTTAGTTTAGGGTGTTTGCTTCACTAAACCTTAATTTTGTGAAGACGTAGCTTGAGCTTGAGTCTCCTCGACGTAGATTATCTTCGGCTTTGAAGACTTCGAGCAAGTTCGCATCTTTCACCGTGTGGTTCCTCTCATTAGTTCGGGAGATTCTTACTCGCAGCGAAGGGACTTCCACATAGAGCATTTGAAGTGAAGGACCGGTCTACAAAGGTTGTATTCCTTATTCACTTGTATGTAAAGTGTTTACAATTAGTTTCGTCGGATGTTTTAGTATCGATTCTAGGGTTAGGGTTAGCTAGAACGACAATATTTGAAATTGGCATGGACGATACCTCCCGAAACCTAGCTGCCGTGCTTGGTAATCCTACAGTGGTATCAGAGCCAGGCTAGAAAATGAGACGATGTTGTCTAGAATCACGAAACCGAAACAACTACGAAACTTGCAACACGAAACCATAGTTTCTGTCGATTTTAAAAGGTCCTTTAAAATTTTTTTAAACAATTGCAGAATGTTCTATGGCATGCAACATGAACACTGCAAAAAATTTAGCCCCTTCCCTCAGAAAATGGCCAGCTACATGCCTAGGAATTCCGGCATGCTCGGCCACATGGGTTTTTTTTAGGGTTAAATTTTTTGGTGTTGTCACGACCCGAAAGTACGGAACGTGACCGGCACTTAGATTACGAAGCGTCTAGAGACGCCACGTAACCTAAGTAAGCCGAAGCCCAGAAATCTAAACCATAGAAGAAGAAGAAGAAAAAAAAGAAAACAAGTTTAAAAGAATCAACAAATTTCCCAAAAATTTCGGCAGAGTCTCCTCTGTAAAAAATGGCCCCCAAATGGGTACAACAAGTATAATATACATAAACAATAAAAAGCATCCCCAATGGGAGCTAGCTCAACGCCAACAGGCGGAAACAACCACAATAAGCATAATAATATACAATGCCAAAGGGCGAGGCTCAAAACTCAAAATAAAACAAAACCACCAGATCAGAATAATACATGCGCGACTCTAAGGTCGAAATAAAAGACTGGTCCAATAAACTTATCAAGTAATAAAAGTATGGTTGATGGAGCTTACTAGATACAAATGAAAGAATAAAAAATACAATGGTGTTTCAGATACAGGTGAACCAACCTACCGTGCAAATCACCCGAAATGAAAATGATATGCCAGCAACTGCCAAGGGAAACCTGTACATCGAACCTGTAATAGAATTTGGCACAACGGGGTGAGTTGCCAACTCGTGAGTAGAAGACATCTACGAAAAGAAATCGAATGCACGACGCTATCCTAGGTCATAATAATACACTATTATATCCTAATCATCTAGTAATAGCAGGGTAAAAACGTGTAAATATAGATACTCCGTGCTCATGTCAGTGCCTCATATCATATTATGTCATATGAATGGATATGCATGCATCATGAATATAAAATAATGAATCCTGAAATCCTGAAATATCTATATAAGAAATCTTTAGCTGTTATCATAGTAAAATATGTATAGGAATCTGAAATCTCAACAATGAAATCCATGGAAATCCGTGTCAAGCATCGACACAAACATGTAAATCTCAAGTCTCATAGTCTCAATACCTCGGGCTCCGTCAGTCCGGATCGGCCCATATCATCAAATCTCACGACAACGGTCGGTATCCTCCGGATATCCGCCGCGCCAGACATCACCGGTAGGTAGCCTTCCCCTGCCAGGCTCATCGTCTACAACTCGATCTTCTTGCCCCGGTGTACCATACCGAGCCCACCATGTACCCGAGACGGTTCATCCACTCCTCGAATCGGGTCTCGAAATCCAACAGAAAACATGAAATCTCATGGTGGACGACACATACATCACGAGAAAACCGCATCTTATTTTAAAAAGAGAGGAGGAGAGAGAGAGAAGTTTTTATAATTTCTTGTGGTTTTCCCCAAAAATCCAGAAATCTCATAGAAATCCAAATCTTAAAATCATGAGTAAGTATATGATAAGTGTCGGCATATGCCTATGATACTGCAAGATAACATGAAAATATGAATGCATGAATGTCAAGTAATAAATATCATGTCTATACTAACATCAGAGAGTAATCACGATATTATCTCGGTCTAGTTGTTAACTGATTTTATCAATAAAAGACAATATGATCTAAAGTGTACGTGACATAGCAATTACCGATAATGATGTGTGTGAGCCGGCAAATGAGTGTGCGTGGAATATGCACATCATCGGTAATGGTGCTGGTGTCCTAACAGGAAAAGTTTATACTGATTATAGCAACATATGTATGAACATGCAACATTATGATTACAGTGAAAAAAAAGTACAGACGGATGTGTGTTATCCACTCATTTGATATACAAATACCACTACCACTATATGGCTCAAACCTAACCTAGTGTTCATCTAACCCTCCTAAGGAAAACTAAACCTAAGAACTGGTCGATAGAAGTACACCTAACGCCTAAGTCCATATCTCTAATAGTCGGCGATCCTGCCTCAATAGCGTCACGTACATAGTACGACTTCCTCAAATCAGGAGTGCGGATCAATCATCACATCTATGCCTCGTACTGTAAAATCCATCGTACGGCATCCCAATATCAGGGTACGAGTCAAGTATCTCCTAGGTGTCTCATCATTCGTATAATGTCATCATCAACACATCTCATGATCAAGGTGCTAAACTGTAACCGCCTACATCAATCATATATCATTGCCATCATAATATGCATCATTAGTTTATCCTCAGAAATATCATGTCATATGTATCATATTGTGATTAAGTCATACTGATATCATATCGTCATCAAGTCACACTTATATGATATCGACATCTGGTCACACCTATATGATGTCGTAATCAAGTCATGTATATATCATATCATGATCAGTCACAAGTTACAGTCCGGGTAGTATTTTAGAGTCCCATGTACCTCAATATCATCACCACCCATTATAATTTATGTATACCTATTCATTATCTCATTCTCTAATGATCCGCTAACACTTTAATAGAACTGTATAGTCAAGAATCACGGCATCCAGCCCAATTATCCTGTTTCATTCCCGTGTATCAATGTATCCCACATACGTGTTGTATATATCTATATATATACCTATACCTAGTCCTATATATATATACACATACCCGTATACACCATGTCGAGTTTCAGTGTGTGCGTGTGTGTGTTTCTACCTGAAACCTACGAACCTCTTCCAGGGTATTCATCCTCTGGTATGGTCTTCCTAAATCAGTCTGGTCCAGCCTAGGGTCATTACTAGGGTCCTACTCATTAAGAATCTAGGGTCACATCTGGTTTCCTAATATCAATAAGTACTATTCCTATTCTACGTTGCGGGCGTGCTAAACGCCATCCACCCGACTTCCCCCCGTAGATATGCATCTACTCACCTGGTCCATGTCTGCCGAAGACGGTGTCGCCATCATCCTCTTCATCGCCCGCAGTCCATGTGAGGGGTACCTAAACGCAAACATATAAATAGTATCGTAAACTGAATCACATACAAAAGCCAAAACGACGCAAGGAACAAGCATAGGTTAAAACCTATGTCCCGTCCACGCAAAAGAACCAAATATCGCTCGATATCGGCTTACAGACTCCGATGGATCGAGATAAACATCAACAAATAACTCGTAGTTTTAAAACTCATTACTTATATTATAAAACAAGATTAAATCCAACGAAACCCTAAAATCAATCAAATCGCCCGATTTCGTAAAACCCGAAAATGCCAATTTACCGTTTTTCTTCAAAACTTGACATTTAAATGAAACCAATGGTCATAAAACTCATTAAATAGCATAACTAGACTATACAAACCATTACTATATTTTTATTACACAAATTTGTATTAATTTGAAATTTCTAGTTTGCAACCTTTAGTAATTTTTAACATCTTTCAAGCAAAATACCACAATTCCACAACAAAACTTGATTTTACATGGATTAATGTTTTAAACTACAATTCATGATGATAATTATATAATGAAACCATAAATTATATTTTTAATCTCATTTATTTAGGAATTTCCAAAATCTAGTTTACAAAAATAGCATTTTATTAGTAATTTCCAATTATCAAAGGAAACTAGTGATCAAACTAAGTTTTTTCTTTCCAATAACATGCTAATATTCTCACAAAAACTACAATCTAATGATAGCAACCTCAATTTGAATTTTATTTTACCCACAAACACATTTTATAAAATCCAAGTTAGCTAAATAGTTTAATTAAATCAATTTTGGATAAACAAATTATTATACAACAACCATGCAAGATTTTTCCACTCTAAAAATGTTAAACTAGCTATTACAACCTTATTTAATTAATAAAAATCACAACTTGATTTTTCAAACCCTAACTTGAATTTTAAAAGTAGCAAATAGAATTAATATATTAAATCTAATTATGCTTAAATGAACATCTAATAACAATAAATCAAAAGAAGGAAATTTATACCTCCAAAATATGAAACCCAAACATGAAATAATCCTCCAAAATGCATGCTTTCCATCTCCAAAATCCATGCTAAATAGGTCAAAGGAAAATGGTAGAGGTTGAATGTTGATTTTTGAGATTTATTTTTGGAATTTTTGATGAATTTTGATGATTTTTAATGCAAAAATGATGGGGGAAAAATTTTGGGGCTACCCATGGAGGGGAGGCCGGCCATGGAGAGGGAGGAGGGTGGAGAGAGAGAAAAAAAATGTGTGGTATTGTGAAGAAAGTTCATAAATAATGCATTTTTTTCACTTAAACCCTTTATTATCTAACTTTTTCAATTTAACCCTTTTCCTAGAAATTTCAAGAACCATGGAGAGATTTTGGAAAAGATTTTGCATATTACACACTTGATTCTAATATACCATGGCTCATTTTTACAAATTAAAACCATTCAAATTTGTAATTTACACTAATTTAAATAAAAAATAAAGCTTATGTTAATATTTAAAATATTTAATTTAGGAAAAATATTTAATTGAACTAAAAATTTATAAGTTTATAAATAAACACCATTTACTAGTAATAACATAATTAAAATAGATATTTTTATATTTATAGTGAAAAATAATTACGGTTTAGTTTTACGAAAAATACATTTTACTTTACCGAAAATCCTAAAATTCACTTAAAATTTTTATTTATTTATTTATTTATTTTTAAAATGTTACAGTCTTCCCCCCTTTAAGAAATTCGGTCCCCGAATTTAAATTAAACTCCCCCTCCAAATATTAAAACATTTAGCAAACACTTAAATCGTCGGGGCTCCGAAATCATCAATACATAACAAAAATCAACTCCGTCAAGCATTAGGCAATCATCGGAGTTATGGCGAGCATAAAATATTAAAACCCAATATGAAAACCATCTTTATATACATCAATCTATAACTTATATATAGTGCGCATCATAGTAAAACCATCCAAATATCTGGATAAGGAAATATGCAAAAACCACTTTTGAAAATCGCCGTGTGATGCACGTGTCACGGCATAAGTAGCAGACGTTTATTTTTAAAAAAAAAATAGCTATATATATATATATATATATATATCTTTTATTTAACATACACGTCCCTCCTGGTTACTAAATCAAATAATGATGATTATGAAACATACTGCTCACACTGAAATCAATCCCAATCACATCAATAAAATATCTTATGCGTCCGGTGCGCACTGAAATCGAAACCAAATACAGATACCATGAATACACACAAAAACAAAATAAGTGCAACAGGTGTGCACCAAAACATCTGTCAAGTGCAACGGGCGCGCACGACTCACTATCAGGTGCATCTAATCTGCACAAAACCCCGATTTAGAGCATCTGGTGTGCACAAAATCGCATCAAGTGCGCCAAGTGTGCGCAAGAATCCTAATCAGCTGCACACGGTGCAAGAAAACATACATCGAATATCAAAATCGAAATCACAGTACAAAAATGCATGAAAACTAGATCGAAACATATGTCAAAATCATGTGTAACCCCTATGCACGAAATCAAATCAAAAATCTCGAAATATATAAAACCAAATCTAGTATACTGGGTGTGTACTAAACAACATCAATACAACTGATATATGAAACACAAATAGAATGTAATGAAGGTACACACATGAAATACAAATCGTAGAACAAAGTCCTCCAAATACCAAAATCCAATCAACGAAAATATGAAATTCAAATCACTAAATCACAATCGTAAACACTATCGTCAATGTACGCATCTTTCCTCTGATGTCGATTACTTCGAACTCGTCTTTTCGTAGCTGTGCTGACTGCGCTACCAACGGCAATACTCATGTCTAGAGTCTCCCACGTAGTCGATCCCTTCGCATGATATCCGGACTACATTAAACTTTTCGATCAATCCATCAAAATCCTATAAGTCCCCGAGAGCTCAACACTCAAGTACAGTTTAAAAATATCCGGTACATACCCCAGCATCGATGATCCAGCCGTAGAAGGGCAAACCCAAGCCTCACTAATGGCACCGCGAAACTGCCGTAAACCCTAAGGTTCAAGGGCGTTCTCGTGGTCATTATGTCGAGTTAGGGTTTCATTCTTGTAGAGGGTCCATCGAAATACCTGCATGTTCTTCCGAATAATTTAAACTTGGGAAAATGGTTTTCTGATAATTGTTCGAACCCTTTAACTTCATCCGGACGTCATGTGAATACCCTTCGTTCGCACACTAAGCAATGCTTCAATCCTCAAGAATAACTAATACTCTAATGGTTATCGTATTCGAGCCGTAGCTCCCTCTGCCCGTGTGCCCGTGGTAGCAGAAACTACCATCCGATATCGACGAAGATAGATCAAAGAAACGAATGAAATACGGTGCAAACAATGTACATCCTAGGGCACCTTAAGCAGAGTAGCGTATCGTAAGTATGCCGCGGACCATACCCACGGTACGTTACTTTACCTAAATCGCCTACTTCATCAACCAAGGGTCACCTAGACTTATACAAGGTTAAACCTAGCGCTCTGATACCAACTTTGTCACGACCCGAAAGTACGGAACGTGACCGGCACTTAGATTACGAAGCGTCTAGAGGCGCCACGTAACCTAAGTAAGCCGAAGCCCAGAAATCTAAACCATAAAAGAAGAAGAAGAAGAAAAAGAAAACAAGTTTAAAAGAATCAACAAATTTCCCAAAAATTTCGGCAGAGTCTCCTCTGTAAAAACTGGCCCCCAAATGGGTACAACAAGTATAATATACATAAACAATAAAAAGCATCCCCAACGGGAGCTAGCTCAACGCCAACAGGCGGAAACAACCACAATAAGCACAATAATATACAACGCCAAAGGGCGAGACTCAAAACTCAAAATAAAACAAAACCACCAGATCAGAATAATACATACGCGACTCTAAGGTCGAAATAAAAGACTGGTCCAATAAACTTATCAAGTAATACAAGTATGGTTGATGGAGCTTACTAGATACAAATGAAAGAATAAAAAATACAATGGTGGTTCAGATACAGGTGAACCAACCTACCGTGCAAATCACCCGAAATGAAAATGATGTGCCAGCAACTGCCAAGGGAAACCTGTACATCGAACCTGTAATAAAATTTGGCACAACGGGGTGAGTTGCCAACTCGTGAGTAGAAGACATCTACGAAAAGAAATCGAATGCACGACGCTATCCTAGGTCATAATAATACACTATTATATCCTAATCATTTAGTAATAGCAGGGTAAAAACTACGTGTAAATATAGATACTCCGTGCTCAAGTCAGTGCCTCATATCATACTATGTCATATGAATGAATATGCATGAATCATGAATATAAAATAATTAATCCTGAAATCCTGAAATATCTGTATAAGAAATCTTTAGCTGTTATCATAGTAAAATATGTATAGCAATCTGAAATCTCAACAATGAAATCCATGGAAATCCGTGTCAAGCATCGACACAAACATGTAAATCTCAAGTCTCATAGTCTCAATACCTCGGGCTCCGTCAGTCCGGATCGGCCCATATCATCAAATCTCACAACAACGGTCGGGATCCTCCGGATATCCGCCGCGCCAGACATCACCGGTAGGTAGCCTTCCCCTGCCAGGCTCATCGTCTACAACTCGATCTTCTTGCCCCGGGGTACCATACCGGGCCTACCATGTACCAGAGACGGTTCATCCACTCCTCGAATCGGGTCTCGAAATCCTACAGAAAACATGAAATCTCATGGTGGACGACACATACATCACGAGAAAACCGCATCTTATTTTTAAAAGAGAGGAGGAGAGAGAGAGAAGTTTTTATAATTTCCTGCGGTTTTCCCCAAAAATCCAGAAATCTCATAGAAATCCAAATCTTAAAATCATGAGTAAGTATATGATAAGTGTCGGCATATGCCCATGATACTGCATGATAACATGAAAATATGAATCCGTGAATGTCAAGTAATAAATATCATGTCTATACTAACATCAGAGAGTAATCACGATATTATCTCGGTCTAGTTGTTAACTGATTTTATCAATAAAAGACTATATGATCTAAAGTGTACGTGACATAGAAATTACCGATGATGATGTGTGTGAGCCGGCAAATGAGTGTGCGTGGAATATGCACATCATCGGTAATGGTGCTGGTGTCCTAACAGGTAAAGTTTATACTGATTATAGCAACATATGTATGAACATGCAACATTATGATTACAGCGAAAAAAAAGTAAAGACGGATGTGTGTTATCCACTCATTTGATATACAAATACCACTACCACTATATGACTCAAACCTAACCTAGTGTTCATCTAACCCTCCTAAGGAAAACTAAACCTAAGAACTCGTCGATAGAAGTACACCTAACGCCTGAGTCCATATCTCTAATAGTCGGCGATCCTGCCTCAATAGCATCACGTACATAATACGACTTTCTCAAATCAGGAGTGCGGATCAATCATCACATCTATGCCTCGTACGGTAAAATCCATAGTACGGCATCCCAATATCGGGGTACGGGTCAAGTATCTCCTAGGTGTCTCATCATTCGTATAATGTCATTATCAACACATCTCATGATCAAGGTGCTAAACTGTAACCGCCTACATCAATCATATATCATTGCCATCATAATATGCATCATTAGTTTATCCTCAGAAATATCATGTCATATGTATCATATTGTGATTAAGTCATACTGATATCATATCGTCATCAAGTCACACTTATATGATATCGACATCTGGTCACACCTATATGATGTCGTAATCAAGTCATGTATATATCATATCATGATCAGTCACAAGTTACGGTCCGGGTACAATTTTAGAGTCCCATGTACCTCAATATCATCACCACCCATTATAATTTATGTATACCTGTTCATTATCTCATTCTCTAATGATCCGCTAACACTTTAATACGACTGTATAGTCAAGAATCACGGCATCAAGCCCAATTATCCTGTTTCATTCCCGTGTATCAATGTATCCCACATATGTGTTGTATATATCTATATATATACCTATACCTAGTCCTATATATATACACATACCCGTATACACCATGTCAAGTTTCAGTGTGTGCGTGTGTGTGTTTCTACCTGAAACCTACGAACCTCTTCCAGGGTATTCATCCTCTGGTATGGTCTTCCTAAATCAGTCTGGTCCTGCCGAGGGTCATTACTAGGGTTCTACTCATTAAGAATCTAGGGTCACATCTGGTTTCCTAATGTCAATAAGTACTATTCCTATTCTACGTTGCGGGGGTGCTAAGCGCCATCCTCCCGATTTCCCCCCGTAGATATGCATCTACTCACCTGGTCCATGTCTGCCAAAGACGGTGTCGCCATCATCCTCTTCATCGCCCGCAGTCCATGTGAGGGGTACCTAAATGCAAACATATAAATAGTATCGTAAACTGAATCACATACAAAAGCCAAAACGACGCAAGGAACATGCATAGGTTAAAACCTATGTCCCGTCCACGCAAAAGAACCAAATATCGCTCGATATCGGCGTATAGACTCCGATGGATCGAGATAAACATCAACCAATAACTCATAGTTTTAAAACTCATTACTTATATTATAAAACATGATTAAATCCATCGAAACCCTAAAATCCATCAAATCGCCCGATTTCGTAAAAGCCGAAAATGCAAATTTACCGTTTTTCTTCAAAACTTGACATTTAAATGAAACCAATGGTCATAAAACACATTAAATAGCATAACTAGACTATACAAACCATTACTATATTTTTATTACACAAATTTGTATTAATTTGAAATTTCTAGTTTGCAACCTTTAATAATTTTTAACATCTTTCAAGCAAATTACCACAATTCCACAACAAAACTTCATTTTACATGGATTAATGTTTTAAAATACAATTCATGATGATAATGATATAATGAAACCATAAATTATATTTTTAATCTCATTTATTTAGGAATTTCCAAAATCTAGTTTACAAAAATAGCATTTTATTAGTAATTTCCAATTATCAAAGAAAACTAGTGATCAAACTAAGTTTTTTCTTTCCAATAACATGCTAATATTCTCACTAAAACTACAATCTAATGATAGCAACCTCAATTAGAATTTTATTTTACCCACAAACACATTTTATAAAATCCTAGTTAGCTAAATAGCTTAATTAAATCAATTTTGGATAAACAAATTATTATACAACAGCCATGCAAGATTTTTCCACTCTAAAAATGTTAAACTAGCTATTATAACCTTATTTAATTAATAAAAATCACAACTTGATTTTTCAAACCCTAACTTGAATTTTAAAAGTTGCAAATAGAATTAATATATTAAATCTAATTATGCTTAAATGAATATCTAATAACAATAAATCAAAAGAAGGAAATTTATACCTCCAAAATATGAAACCCAAACATGAAATAAGCCTCCAAAATGCATGCTTTCCATCTCCAAAATCCATGCTAAATAGGTCAAAGGAAAATGGTAGAGGTTGAATGTTGATTTTTGAGATTTATTTTTGGAATTTTTGATGAATTTTGATGATTTTTAATGCAAAAATGATGGGGGGAAAATTTTGGGGCTACCCATGGAGGGGAGGCCGGCCATGGAGAGGGAGGAGGGTGGAGAGAGAGAGAAAAAATGTGTGGTATTGTGTAGAAAGTTCATAAATAATGCATTTTTTTCACTTAAACCCTTTATTATCTAACTTTTTCAATTTAACCCTTTTCCTAGAAATTTCTAGAACCATGGAGAGATTTTGGAAAAGATTTTGCATATTATACACTTGATTCTAATATACCATGGCTCATTTTTACAAATTAAAACCATTCAAATTTGTAATTTACACTAATTTAAATAAAAAATAAAGCTTATGTTAATATTTAAAATATTTAATTTAGGAAAAATATTTAATTGAACTAAAAATTTATAAGTGGCTAAATAAACACCATTTACTAGTAATAACATAATTAAAATAGATATTTTTAAATTTATAGTGAAAAATAATTACGGTTTAGTTTTACGAAAAATACATTTTACTTTACCGAAAATCCTAAAATTCACTTAAATTTTTTATTTATTTATTTAATTATTTTTAAAATGTTACAGGTGTGTTCTAGAATCTGGGTTTTTGTGTTTCAGGTGTTATTTGTTTTTTCTATATTTGCATGTGATGTGATCTTACAGTATAGGCAAATCGGAGTATTTCGTATTCTTAATTCTAACTTGTTTCACGGGTATTCACATGTTGTTTAGACGACGTTAAAAGGTTCGTACGGAGATTAATAACCCAATATTTCCCTCGATAAAATTTTCCAAGAGTTGGATTTTTCCGAGTTTAAAATTTTCAGAAAATCTTACAAGCGATTCTATAGACCCTCTAGAAGAATGAAACCCTAACTCGACATAATGACCATGGAGCAGCTTTCGAATCTTAGGGTTTGCAGCAGTTCCGCGTTGCCATTAATGAGGCTTGGGTCTGCCCTTCTACGGCTGGTTCATAGGAACTGTGGCATGTTCTGCGTATTATTGAGCTGTGCTCAAGTGTTGTGCTCTCGGGAAATTGTGGGACTTTGATGAATCGATCGAAATGTTTAACGTCGTCCGGATATCAAGTGATGGGATACAATATTTGGAATTCACAAATTTAGTTATGCGATAACTAGTTTGAATTTTATAAATCTAGCAGTTTTGTCTCATTTAATCGGTTGCCACGGAATTTTGATGTGGATCAAAAGTCCGTCGCTATTACGTAGTGTACGCGGATACTCACCGGGTAACCTTAATAGAGAGCATTGCCCCATAGCCCCGACCAAGTGACTGTAGAAGAACCCCGTCGCCAAAAGCATCTATTCGGGTGCTCACGGCTGTGGTGTTCCGCCTTAGTGCACTTCGTCGACGGCATCGAGTGTGCGTCCGTCTACTAAAGTTTCCGACGAGCATTCGATCAGGTTATCGGGAATCTTGTTGAATTACCAGACAGGTTATTGGAAAGTGTTTTCAATATCGAGACTAAAATGCAGGGTTTATAATTGTTAGGCATGTGATGTCTAAGGAATTCATTTTGTTAGGCATGAAACCCAATGTATGTGATACATTGGGTTTATGATGTCTAAAGTGGTTGCGGATTCCAATTGTTGTAGTTTTTCACTTTCTTTTCTGCGACCGTAAGTGTAATATGTGGTGTATCACCGGTTTCGTTGCTATATGTCAACGATAATTGGGATACACATATTTACATACGTTGATAACATGTGATGTTATGTGTTGCTGTGATAAGTTATATTGGATTGTCGTGTTTTGAATTGCCGGGGTTTTATGTGAGATGAGGGTATTTATTTTCATTCGTGTAAAATTCATTGTATGTAATATTCTTTTATTGGGGAACTTCCGGGTCGAGGATGATGCCAACATTGTATATTATTTACTTTTCAGCATTACGATAGACCCAAGGAGGAGAGCACAAGCAGCCGAGTTCTAGGGTCCAGTAGGAGACCATCTCGAGGAGTCTAAACCGGGTCTCCTAACTCTAGAATTAGGAGGGTTGCTTGCCGCTATCGTAGGGGTCTAGGGATGTTGGTTTGGCTATTCATCACGACCGTTGAATCCGCGTTTATACCAGCTTAAATAAAACACGGAATTTCTAGTATATCCAATCTTTCATATGTGATTCTTCTGCTGCTGATATTCTGTGATGTGATCACCTGATATGTTCAGAGACGAATGCCTATATTATATATATGAGATATAATAAATATTGCTGCTATCGTTTCTTATATGATGCTTAGGAAGCATAACAAATGGGGCTTCATTAATGAGATTAATGAAAGAAAAAGAAACCTAAAGATGTTATAGAAACTTGCCTCGAAAACTGGTAGCTCTAGTTCTTGCTATGCATAACGGTATTCCACTACTACAATATGGGGTTGCCACTACGGACTCCGAAATACATGGGGGAAAATATTTCTTGCCCCTACGGATTTATCCGTAGGGCTAAATCGTTGTCGCTACGGTGCCTTACGTTCTAATTTTTTGTTTGGCCCTACGGAGCCGCAAGCCATGGACCTACGGTTATATCCTTTAGGGCATCTAAATAGGTTATTAATAAAAAAGAAGCACAGAAAAATTATATTCATCGTTCCCAAAATTTCTCTCTCTCACTCCCGCGCCTCTCGTCGCCTGTTCCAGCGCTTCGTCGCCACCGCGCTCGTGCCTCGTCGTCAGCTTCGTCGGTCTTCCCCACACCTTCGTCGACTTCCCGCGCCTCGTCGCCACCTTCGCCGATCGTCTTCGACCACCAATTTCTACCGTCTCCTCCACCGCGCGCACGGTTTGTAAGTAAATCTCAAATAATTTTTAATTTTGACGTTGTACTCTAGGGTTCAGGCTAGGTTCGGGTAGGGGTGAGGGCATCGGCGTCGGCGTTGGCATCGGGTTCGGTTAGGGTTAGGGTTAGGTTGTGGGGTTCGGTTGGGGTTGGGGTTGGTGTTGGGGTTGGGGTTGTTGTTGGGGCTGGGGCTGGGGCTGGGCTGGGGCTGGGGCTAGGGTTTGGTTGGGGCTGGGGTTGTGGCTGGGGCTAGGCTGGGGCTGGGGCTTGGTTCGGCTGGGGCTGGGGCTTGGGCTACGGTTCGGTTGGGCTGTGAGATGTGAACTGTAGAGTGCTCTATTTATCCCTTGCAGTAGGTGTAAGCTTGTAGTGTAAATATGCTTTGCTTGTTGATTTCTTTCCATCCCGGCAAAGCTTTAGGCTTATTCGAGGTCGAGTTTGTACTGGTGCATTTATTCTGTTACCTTCACTTTTGTGGACGTAACATTCGATGATAAGGTGATAGTTGTTCCAGATTTGGCGTCTGCAGGCACTTTATGTTTAATAATGTATCAGTAGAACTGTAAGCAAGCTGTTTGGCATATTTAGAGGGCATTTAAGCTTAAGAAATTTTTTTCCTGTTATTTTTCTTGTGACATGTATGCTATCGAATGTCTGGACGAGCAACCCATGTGGGACAATATAATTTGATCTGATTTTGCTTCATGCTCTTCTTTCTCCTTTAAATTATAATCCATTTTGTTTTGTACTTAGTAATAGTAGTTTATGGAAAACTATGAATCTTTTCGCCCGTTTCTTTCAGCCAGCAAATGAAATAGTTGGTGGTTTGTGTTCATGGCCTGAATTCCTCTACATATATTATCATGTATATAATCTTATTGGTGGATTCATTTATATTCAATCAGCAAATATAGCATCTTTCAAGCATATTATCTTGTTCATCATTCTATTCTTATATTTTATCTGTCTCTGTGCTGTTGATCTTATTGACGGGAAGCTGTATTTTCATCTCCACTCCCAGATCCTTGATAACCGATTCTTTTGAAGCATCATAACTATATTTTGCGTTAATATATCTGCAATGTTGTAAATATGTGATTAGCTTTATGGCTTGACTTTAATAGATCTATATTCCTCTATTTTTCCCTTGCTTTAGAGTTGAACATGACCTTTTAATAGCAAATATACTGCCCTTTAGAATTCAGATATGGACTGATAAGAATAGATGATTGTTATCATGTTAACGACCACTTATAAAATTTCTCAAATCTTGATCTCAATGGTTTAAAATCATGTTACACATACAACACGAATGCACAACAAAGGCATAATTAGAGAGTGATTCAAGGTGTGCAAGTTAAAACCAATATATGATACTCGATGATAATATGAAACCTTCATATTCTCATCGATACTCATATATGAAACTAAAAGCGGCACTTAGTCCCCGTCTATCGGTTAACATACGTGCGATGTTCGTCGTGACATAGAACTATACGAAGGTTGTTAAATATCGGACGGTATAGCTCGATACTAACAACCATCGTATAGTCTACGCGACGAGAAAATTCAATCGTATGGTAACCCATAGATTTGTCCCGTGTGGACAAGTTAAGAACGTATAAAGTAAACACCTTCATTCACTTGTGTTTTCATCCGTTTCGAGATATTTCGTCGGTACCTTTCAGCTGGTTCTCCGTGTACAAAGGTAGATTAGATGTTCATTTCAACGTTGTTTCACAGCTTTGAAATGATTATCTATTCTATTACAGTGTACACGGAGAACAGCGGGGAGGTGCTGCCGAAATTTACTCGAAACCGTTGAAAACACAAGTGATGGGTGTTCGCTCTATACATTCTTAATGGGATAGAAGCCTACCCCCGACAGCCGGAACACACACATACAACAAGAATACACAACAAACTCATAATTAGAGAGTAATTCGAGATGTTCAAGTTAAAACCAATATATGATACTCTATGATAATATAAAACCTTCATATTCTCATCGATACTCATATATGAAACTAAAAGCGCTACTTAGTCCCCGTCTATCGGTTAACATACGTGCGATGTTCGTCATGACATAGAACTATACGAATGTTGTTAAATATCGCACGGTATAGCTCGATACTAACAACCATCGTATAGTCTATATGACGAGAAAATTCAATCGTATGGTAACCCATAGATTTGTCCAGTGTGGACAAGTTAAGAATGTATAAAGCAAATGCCTTCATTCACTTGTGTTTTCATCTGTTTCGAGATATTTCATCGGTACCTTTCCGCTGGTTCTCCGTGTACAAAGATAGATTAGATATTTATTTCAACATTGTTTCACAGCTTTGAAATGATTATCTATTGTATTACAGTGTACCCGAAGAACAGCGGGAGGTGCTGCCGAAATTTACTCGAAACGGTTGAAAGCACAAGTGATGGGTGTTCGATCTATACATTCTTAATGTGATAGAAGCCTACACCCAACAGCCGGAACACACACATACAACAAGAATACAGATCAAACGCATAATTAGAGAGTGATTGGAGATGTTCAAGTTAAAACCAATATATGATACTCTATGATAACATGAATTCTTCATATTCTCATCGATACTCATATATGAAACTAAAAGCGCCAATTAGTCCCCGTCTATCGGTTAACATACGTGCGATGTTCTTCGTGATATAGAATTATACGAAGGTTGTTAAATATCGGACGGTATAGACCGATACTAATAACCGTCGTATAGTCTACGCGACGAGAAAATTCAATCGTATGGTAACCCATAGATTTGTCCCGTGTGGACAAGTTAAGAATGTATAAAGTAAACGCCTTCATTCATTTGTGTTTTCATCCGTTTCGAGATATTTCGTCGCTACCTTTCCGCTGGTGTTTCCTGATTTAAAATCAGGAAAGCTTACGGAAAGGCTTCAGAAAAGGGTCACGTGCTTACACGTGACCAGCAGTCACGTGTTGGCACGTGACATCTAAAAGCACCAGCAAGGCAAATTTAGCTTCCCGACTACATCAAAGAAAAGGGCTTCAGAAAGGGTCACGTGCTCCCACGTGATCTGGGTCACGTGTTGGAACGTGACAATTAAAAGCGGCTTCAAAGGCAAACCGGTTCCCTGATCAAATCAAAGAAAAGGCTTCAGAAGAGGTCATGTGCTCCCACGTGACCAGGGTCACGTGTTGGCACGTGATACTCAAAAGCAGCAGAATTGTTCTCCGGTTAAATCAAGAAAAGGGGTCCAGACGAGGGTCACGTGGTCACACGTGACCAGGGGTCACGTGATGGCACGTGACGGTTAAGCAGCAACCAGAAAGCAGAGCGCAAAAAGAAAGAAGAGGGCTCGTTCCAAGGGGGTCACGTGCCCACACGTGACTAAGGGTCACGTGGCCACACGTGACCAGCTTTCAAAGCCTATCTGTTGACAGAATTAAATTCTGAGAAAAGACCTCTTAAATCTTTCCAAATCAACCGATTGAATTAAAGATTTAAAGGTGATTAAATATCATCTACCTATGAGAAAATCTCGAATTTGGAAAGATTTCCCCGTAAAATCTAACCAAAATAACAGAGGAGAATCTCTGGATTTAAAATCCAATGGTGAGTAAAATTCACCTAATAATCCAAAGGTCCAAAACGAATGATGGATACAAATCAAATCTCCTAATGAAAGATCCACCAAAAAACTAATTGACTTGGCTGCTTCTCCTATAAATATGAGCCAAGAGACACACAAGAGAAGGATATATGCAGAGGGAAGAAAAGAGAGAGAGCCTTGATACTTTAGAGGAATTTGGATCTTCTGCAAAAGAAAACCCTAGGTACGAAAGGGAATGTTTCATTGAAAGAAAAGAGAATTTAATTCTCAACAGAGTTTAACTCTGATATAAAACAGAAGGACATATTTCTTCTTTCTTTGATGGAGGATCTGTAAAGTGCACATCTCCCCCTTGAGTTGAGAATTTAATTCTCAATGGGTTGAGATCCTGCCATGCAGATCCAAAGCATAGAGAGGGAATGGAAGCACGAGAATTTAATTCTCACATAACTATAGGAATTTAATTCCTTCAAAATAAAATTAGGGTTTGACCATGTGTTATGGGAATTTAATTCCTTCAGAATGAAAAGAATCAGGGTTTAACCCTAGTTAAGAACTTAGTTCTGTTAAAATAACAAGAATTTAATTCCCTTAATCTTATTCCCCAGAATAATTCTCTAAACAGAGAGTGGGGGTTTAATTCCTTAAAGCTTTTATTAAGGTTTAACCCTATTCAGTTCTTCACATATATGAGAAATTTAATTCCTACAGAAAATTCAGAGTTCAACTCTTCAAAAGGAACTAGTAATTTAATTCCTCTGAAATTATTGTTAGGGTTCAACCCTACGAGGAATTTAATTCCTGAAAGGGATTAACAGATCTTCTAAACAATTACAGAAAAGCAGGGTCACGTGTCACCACGTGACCGCCCCAAAAGATCTACAGAAAGCCCTTTGAGGCAGTGCCCCACGTGACCCACGTGACCCTTGGCAGAGGCTCTAACATACTCCATTCAAACACCCGTCACGTGATGACACGTGATGCTCCAAAAGATGCGATCTTCTCAGCAGAACAAACGAAGGGAGGGTGTCTTCACGTGCTACCACGTGACCCCTCTTGCCTCAGCGTCTAACGCTAAATTGGAACCCCTGAATTCAGTGTTAAAACGTTGTTTGGCCTTAGTGTTCAACACTAAGTAAAGAACTTTATTTGCAGTGTTCAACACTGATTACCTTAGTGTTCAACACTAATTTGGGATTTCTATTGCTAGTGCTTAACACTGGTCTGTTTTAGTGTTTAACACTAATTTGAAAGCCTTGTTGCTGGTGTTGACACCAACTATCTTCTAGTGTTAAACACTGACTTATCAACCTCATTCTCAGTGTTCAACACTGATTGGTCTTTAGTGTTTAACACTAGGCATTGGCCCAACTGGCTAAATGGCCAGAGGCAAAGACTCTCCTTCAAGAGACCAACAGGAGGGCCGATGTCCCAGACATGATTGGACTTAGCCCAAGCTGGCCATAAGTCCTCAATTCGTAATTAACTGGGCTAATGGGCTCATAACATAATTAATTGGTCTTGATCCCAAATTGGGCCAAAGACTATTTAATCCACTCCGGTTCAAGGGTACATCTCTTCATTCCTTTGATACTTGGCGTTGTAATCCCTCAACGTCTTCAAAGAGGTGACCGGTCCCGATGACCACACATTGATATGGACTGAGGGGTCCTTAAACCCATAGACTATGACGTCCTTAACCTTGACAGAGATGTCTTAAAACTAACAATGGACCGTAATGTCCTTAAACTGCCCATGGACCGCAATGTCCTTAAACTAACGACGGACCACCATGTCCCTAAACTGGAACAATAGAGCCCCAAATGCTCTTTTGTCGGATCTAAATGATCCTGTTTAAGTTGATCTTAGCCTCAAATATGGCTAACGTATCCTTAAACCTTCAAACAGACTTTAGTCCCAAATTGGACTATAAATCCCCAAATCAACTCTGGTTCAAGGGTACATCTCTGAACTCCTCTGACATCTGTCATTGTAATCCTTCAACGTCGTCAGAGAGGTGATGGGTCCCGACGGCCATACATTAAATGGACCACCATGTCCCTAAACTGGAACAATCGATCCCCCAAACGCTCTTTTGTCGGATCTAAACGATCCCGTTAAGTTGATCTTAGTCTCAGGTTAGATTAACGTATCCTTAACAAACGTTTGAGTGGATCTTAGCCTTAAATATGGCTAACGTATCCTCAAACCAAACCCCCAAACCCAAATCTAAGATAATACGGATTTGGACAAGTCCATGCCCTATGGGCGACGACATAACTCGGTCTCCGTAAACAAGCCACGGGCAACAAAACATAAAATAAACACACACGACACGAAGTGACCATCTGGAGAAGGAGAAAGTTGTTACCGCGACGCGGTAGCGTAATTAACTGCAGGGGCTTGCGCCTGCAGGGAAGAGCGTCCCCACAATAAAAAAAAACCCCTCAAGCGAGGGGGAATCTGACGAAGTCTGCTACATCGGACGCTTCCGTTCAGACCTTCGATACACGGTGCCATAAATCAACTTGGCATCTTCGGAGAGATGGACGGATAACACCAATTAGCATCTGTCCCGAACCCCAGGTGAGACGTCCCGCGTCTCGGCCGCCGTTCGGAGGGGAACAGATTCTGGCACGCAAGGTGGGACTTCTTCCTCTTTCCACTCCACACTTCGTGTGTCGTGATTCGCGAACCAATCGCGGTTCGCTAAGGTTGCCCTTGGGTTACAAGGTATTAAGACTTGGCGTCTTGCTCATTGCAGAAAGCAAAGGATCAATGGCTTCTACTTCTGCGAAATGCTCCAACTGCTCGGACTGCAATTGCGACCAACGCTCTGCCTCGCCAGGAGGTATAGCCTACGGACCCCAAGCTGCTTCGTTATTCACAATACCGGTGGACCAGGTGACTCAGGCCACTACCGGATTGTTCTTTGGGACTATGCTCCTACCGACGAGCTTTACGGCGCTGGTGCTGACAAAGGAAGCTCCCAAGAAATCGGTCTTTGATCATCTTACCCCTGCTGCGGCTCCTCTCAACGGGTCGCCCAACATCAGCGCCTCGGTCTTCTCTAGATTGGGCCAAGACTCCTGTGGACCCACAAGGCGGCCTACAATCCCAGAGAAGGCTGCTTCTAAGAAAGTGACCGGTCCTGCTCCCGAAATCGCCAGGGCGGCTTCCCCGGCCAAAAAGTCAGTCTTTACAAGATTGACGGCTTCAGCTCCCGCTCCTGCTACCCAAAGGACATCGGTCTTTAACAGGCTCACACCAGCAACGGCCCCCTACCTACACTGGGGGCAAGACGAAGCCATTCTCACCGCTGAACCAGCGCCGTCCGCTCGACACGCTCGACGTCGCCATTGGCGCCGAGTAAGGAAGGCTGGGGGAAACTTCCCCTCTGGGCTAACTCCATCAGCCCCGATGGCGGAAGTTAATGCTGCTGTTCCAACGGGGAACAGCTTCGAGATGCTAAATAAGGTGCGAAGGAATTCTCCTACTGCGGTGCTAAAGAGGTCTCCTCCCCCACTAAAAAAGGTTGTGGAGATAAAGTCAGAGCAGCCCCAATCCCCTCAATGGCTGTCTTCCAAAATCTATAAGGTTTGGCGGTGATTGTTAGAGATTCTGCGTGTTCAAATTTTAGTTAATTACCGCAATCAAGACGGTTTCTCTTGTAGCTAGCCGGTTGAGTACGGGTCGTCCGCAGGGAGATGTGAATCTTTTTCTATGTGTTTTAACGAGTTAAGTCCGAAGGTCTAGATTTTTTTTGTGATTATCTAAGTGGTAAAATGATATGTAAAGAGAGCTTGTTAGGATTAGGATTAGGTTAGTTTGAGTTAGGAGTCTCCCACATCTTTCATTGCCCCTCTTAATATCGGTGTTACGGTAATCGGCAACAACGGGGATTAGCATGACTAGGAAGGAACTTGCGAGTATAAGCTAGGCTTTCCAACGGATAAGTTCTTCCTTTTGGTGCTTGTCCGTCCGTTCTTGGCTCTTAGCCATAACCTCCGGTTAATTCAACCACAACCGGTCACACTACGGAATCACCGCTATCATGTAGGATAGGGTGCCGTAAGGAGCGGATTGTGGTTCAATTAACGGGAGTCGAATTTAGTTGTTGGGCAGGGAAAGAGTGAGAGAGATTTCCTTCTCTCAAACTTCCCTTATCCTACCCTAACAAGTTTGAAACTACCCACACATGATAATGAAAAGAAAACAAAACAAAAGAGGAAGATAGAAAGAAAGAGATTAGAAGATAACAACTAGCTATTTGCGACCTCACCTTGGCAAGGATCAAGCGTAAGCATCATGGTTGTTTTAAGGATAAAGAAAAAGAGAGAAGAAAGAAACAACAAGAAATAACAACAACTAAGTTAACAAATGAAAATTACAACAATTAACAAGAGAACAAGACAAGCATAGTAATAAAACGAACTTCTTCATTCACCATTCTTCACTCACAAAAGCTCACTACAAGTTTTAATGGAGAAGAGATGAGAGGAGGAAGAAGAATAACAACTAAATACTTAAAAATAAATACAAGATTATGGACCCTTTGGCTTCACAAGTTCTGGACTATTTATAGGCAGGAAACTGAAAATATAGGGCAACCATCAGAACACAAATGAAAATACCAATCTACCCCTGAAGACTGGACAATTGTGGCACCGGTATGGCCGCGGATCCGCGGCCTATACCCCCTATTGGCCGCGGATCCGTGGCCCTATGGTGGAGTCAGGGAGTTGGCTTTCCTGTACTGCCCTGGTCTGCTGTCCCCTTTTGTCTGGTACATGTATTTTCTGATAATCTTTCCACATTTCTTCCAGAATTCTAGTGGATCAAAAGGTGATTTGGACATGGATCTTTTGTCATGATTTTCTTGAGCTCCGCGTAGATTTCTTGGATCTTGTGTTGCCATTGAGCCTTGTGCATGAAGGTGACAATCGATTTGCCATTTTGTCTCCTAAACTGGTGTGTGGCAACAGACGGATAAAGAGCGGAGACCCGTGTTTTATCTGTGGTTGGCAGGAACCCGGATTTTGTCGTGTTTTCCATGAATTTCACCGTTTTAGAACCGAGAACCTGTATCCTGCAATTGACTAGCAAACACGGCTCAAGAGTATCTACTGATATGCAATGTGATAAAAATTGGGCGGTATGAAAATGCAAAAATCTGATATGAACAAATACCCCCAAACTTATCATTTGCTCGTCCCGAGCAAAGCCAATTTATTCACAAAAAATTTCCTAACCTCACTTTCGCAGGGAACGCGATTGCACTGAGCATGTGCAACAAGCCGTTAAACCTCTAGGTGTCCCTAGTAGGAGGAGTGTTGTCTCCTGAGGGTTTTCAGCGGATACTACCCACAAAATCCGGTCAAGTTGGTTTTGTAAAATAACTAAGATTCAAACCCTAATGTTTTGTTTCAGAAAATAACAATTCTATTATCCTAAGTCTAGACTATCAAACCTTTATTTTTCACACCTCGCTTTTTATTTAACTACAGATTTTATATGTCTTTACGTGCAGTGCAAATAGTGTCGCTAAGTTCCAGAAGGATCGATTAAAGTCATCATGTCGCACAATAAAGCCCAGATAACGATTTTAAAAGGATCACATAAGTTTTATAAAGAGTTAAGCATTTTTCAAGTTTCGTTTTCCAGTAAAGTTTCAACTTCAGAATTTCTATCTTCCCTAACAGGAAACTAGGTCTTATTCTTCACTCCACCTTTTTCTTATTTTCATTTCATACACATCTCTGTGAACGTGCAATAGTCTTTATCATAGAGTAAAACCTTCATATCTCCGCTAAATTTTTTTTATAAAAGCCTGTCTTTTATCAAGATTATTCTCACACAAAGAACCGTTAGGAATTTTAACTCGGAGAGAACACTTGCTTGACTTTGTTTTAATCTGGACTTTCTAGGCTTCTTTAGCGAGCTTTGGGCCAATGCACCCAAACCAGTTGGTTTTAGGGCTTTAGGTGTAGAAACACCCCAGCGGACTTAATTACTCAAGTTACCACTTGTCGTGAAAATCATGATGATTTAATACGAACGGAGATATAACCGGCAGTTCAATTATTTTTTTCGGATAAAAGATGTGTTTAGTGGGTTTGGTGTGTAATCATTCCAATCAAGTTCCAGATGGGTTATTTTTCAGACTTAGTTCCAATTACGGCATCAATAACATTCCTTCATATTCGCTTTACTTCATAAACTATTCTTGACATTACTTATTTCAGAACAAACCTATTTGATCCTCAGAAAATCATTTATTTGTTTAAAAGTTTTTAAACATAAAAGACTTGTCATCTAATTCCCAAAAACTCACGACACGTATACTGTGATGTAAAGACGTATATCAGCTATAGTTAACTTCAAAGGAGAGTTATCTTTCAGGTTTTCATAATCTAAACATAAGATTTAGTTATTCTTATTTTATCAAACAAAACCGTCGAAATGTTGAATAAGAGTTCTCCCACTAGCTAACTTGACAGAAAAGTTTTTATGTTTTTAGAAAAATTTTAGATTTTTATGCATTTTATGGATTTTAATATGCAGATGCAAAATATACATATGAATGCGAAGGTAAGAAATGCGTACCGAGCGTACCCCCAAACTTAAACTGGACAGTGTCCTCACTGTCATTGCATGAAGAGATCATTTGAAGGGTCAAAATTGTCGGTTACCGATACCTAAATTTTTTTTTGTTTTTTTTAAAGAAAAGAAAAAGAAAAAAGAATATCCACAAATATATACAAAATGGTTTATACATACCCCCAAACTTATTTGGAACAGTGTCCACTGTTCTTGGCTGGATAACCGAAGTTTGGAGGTAGGCAGAGGAAGATCAGGCAGGGTAAACCGGCTCCTGTAAGAACAGGAGTTCCTCTGTTGGTTCGGCGCTAAGGTAAAGTTTAAGTCGGTGTCCGTTCACTTTGAAAAATGAACCGTCCTTTGGATTTTCCAAATCCACAGCGCCATGCGGATACACATTCCGCACAAAATACGGCCCTTTCCAGCGAGATCTGAGCTTTCCTGGATGGAAGTGAAGTCGGGTGTCGTAAAGCAGTACCTGCTCACCAGGTACGAAAGTTTTGCGCAAAAGGTGTTTATCGTGAAACACCTTCGTTCGGTTCTTAACGACAACCGCGTTATCTTAAGCCTCATCCCTAAGCTCGCTCAGTTCGTTCAACTGCAGCTTCCGATGGCTGCCCGCATCTTCGAGAGACAGATTCAGCTCTTTTATCGCCCAAAATGCGCGATGCTCTATTTCGACAGGTAGGTGGCAGGATTTTCCGTGCACAAGCCGATAGGGAGACATGCCAAGGTCGGTTTTATAAGCGGTTCGAAAGGCCCAAAGGGCATCAGTGAGTTTCAGCGACCAATCCTTACGGTTCTTAGAAACCGTCTTCTCCAGTATTTGCTTGATTTCCCGATTTGAGACTTCGGCCTGCCCTCAGGCTTGGGGTGGTAGGGCGTAAGGAGCTTATGATTAATGGAATACTTCAAGTTTTGTTGCAGAAATGGCTTCCATTGTCGCTAATGATGGCTCGGGGGTGCCCAAACCGGGAGAAAATGTTTTCTTTAAGGAACCTAACGACAACCTTGTTGTCGTTAGTCCGGCTGGGCACAGCCTCGACCCATTTAGAGACGTAATCAACAGCGAGAAGGATGTACAAGTTCCCAAAAGAGCTGGGAAACGGCCCTATGAAATCTATCCCCCAAACATCGAAAATCTCTACAACCAAGATCGGTTGGAGCGGCAACTCGTTCCTCCGGGATATCCGGCCCAAGTGTTGGCACCGGGAGCAAGTCTTGCAATAGTTATGAGCGTCTTTGAAGAGTTGTGGCCAGTAGAAACCATATTGCAAGATCTTCTCAGCTGTCTTTCTGGGGCAAAAATGCCCGCCACATGCTTGATCGTGGCAAAATGACAGCACACTCTTGAATTCCTCATCAGGGACACACCGACGAATAATCTGGTCGGGACAGTACTTGAACAAATAGGGTTCGTCCCAGTAAAAGTGTTTTACTTGGGATAAGAAGCGAAGTCTGTCCTGAGTTGACCATTCAGCTGGTAGTAATCCTGTGGCCAAATAGTTCACAATATCTGCGAACCAGGGTTCGCAAGATACTGTCAAGAGCTGTTCATCCGGGAAAACGTCGTTGATCGGAATTGGAAGCGAAGGCGAAGAAGGAAGTCGTGAGAGATGGTCGGCAACTACGTTTTCACATCCTCGTTTGTCCTTAATGACAAGGTCAAACTCCTGAAGCAAGAGGATCCAACGGATTAACCGAGATTTTGCATCTTTCTTCGCAAAAAGATGGCGCAGAGCAGAATGGTCAGTGTAGACAATGACTGGAGAACCGATGAGATAAGGCCTGAACTTTTCTAAAGCAAATACAACAGCCAAAAATTCCTTCTCAGTTGTTGTATAATTGAGTTGGGCGTCGTTCAGGGTTCGGCTTGCATAATAGATTACGTACGGCATCTTGTTGATGTGTTGTCCAAGGACAGCACCAATGGCAAAGTCGGATGCATCGCACATAATCTCGAATGGGTACGTCCAGTCAGGTGAAGAAATAACGGGAGCAGAAGTGAGTGAGAGTTTTAATGACTCGAATGCAGTCACACAGCTCGAGTTGAAGTCGAATGGCGTGTCCTTGGCCAGCAAAAGAGTCAAGGGCCTAGCAATCTTGCTAAAGTCCTTGATGAACCGTCTATAGAAACCGGCATGGCCAAGGAAGGCTCGGATGTCTCGGACGCACCTGGGAGGAGGTAGATTGGAAATTACCTCAATCTTTGCTTTGTCAACCTCTATGCCATTTTGCGAGATGATATGTCCTAAGACAATACCTTCGCGCACCATGAAGTGGCACATCTCCCAATTCAAAGTGAGATTCTTGTCCTTACATCGGGTAAGGACAGCGTTAAGATGCAGCAAACACTCGTTGAAGGAATCGCCGAAGATGGAGAAATCATCAATAAAAATCTCCAGAAATTTTTCCACCATGTCTGAAAAGATTCCCATCAAACACCGCTGGAAGGTAGCGGGCGCATTGCATATCCCAAAGGGCATGCGACGATATGCAAACGTGCCGAAAGGACAAGTGAAAGTGGTCTTGTCCTGGTCTTTTTCGGCGATGGGAATTTGATTATAGCCGGAGTAGCCATCAAGAAAGCAGTAGTACTCGTGTCCGGCCAATCGTTCAAGCATCTGGTCATTGAAAGGTAGCGGAAAGTGGTCTTTCCGCGTTGCGGCGTTGAGTTTTCTGTAATCAATGCATACGCGCCACCCAGTTTGGGTGCGAGTAGGGATTAACTCGTTCCCCTCGTTGGTTATGACCATGATGCCTGACTTCTTGGGAACAACGTGAATGGGGCTAACCCACTGGCTATCAGAGATAGGGTAAATGATACAACTATCTAGACATTTTACGATCTCCTTCTTCACAGCCTCTTTCATGACTGGATTGAGACGTCTTTGTGGATCCCGGGCAAATTTGGCTTCATCCATCAGATGAATGTGATGTTCAACGATCAGGGGACTAATCCCCTTGATGTCCGCCATGGACCAGCCAAAAGCTTGCCTGTTGCTGTGCAAGACCGCGAGAAGGGCTTTCTCTTGCTCGGGAGCTAGAGAAGCCGAGATGATGACAGGAAGGGTCTCGTTCTCACCTAAGTTAGCGTACTTAAGGTGAGACGGCAATGGCTTGAGTTCGAGCGTTGGAGGTGAAATGATGGAAGGCAAGATTGGTAAAACGGTCTCGAACTCAAAAGATTCCAGCAAAGGTTCGAAACGAGTGTAAGCGACCGAGTCGGATGGTTCAGGTAACTCATCCGGAAATTCGAAGGATTCAAACTTGGGTTGCGAGCGGCTAAGATCGTTCAAGAACGTGAAACACTCGTAGTCGTTGTCGGGCGCAGAAGCAGCAGCAGGTTCGAAGAGAAACGCACTAGTGGCGTCAAGATTATCTTGATCAAACAGAAACTCCTCGAATTCACATTCTTCTGGGGTGATCTCCTGGATTGAGCAGACGTCCAGTATATGAGCATTTGGTTCAGCGGGCTGATTCCCCAACCTAAAAATGTTGAGTTCAATCGTCATGTTTCCAAAAGAGAGGTTCATCGAACCATTGCGACAATTGATCACAGCATTTGAGGTTGCAAGAAATGGGCCACCGAGTATCACTGGAATTTGATTCCGGGAGTTAGCTACAGGCTGTGTGTCTAATACAATGAAGTCAATGGGGAATATGAAGTCCCCGACTTTTATTAACACATCCTCTAACACACCCCTAGGATGGGTGATCGATCGGTCGGCCATTTGGAGAGTGCAGTGCGTGGGTTTCAGCTCTCCGACGCCTAATTGCTCGTATACTGAATACGGAAGCAGATTAACACTAGCACCAAGATCTAATAGTGCGCGGTTGATGTTCCTATCCCCAATAGTAATAGAAATCGTAGGACAGCCAGGGTCCTTCCATTTTTGTGGTAAAGATTGGGTGAGGGCATCACTCACAGCACTAGCCAAGAAAACTTCCTTGGGTACCTGAGACCTCCTCTTTTTCGTGCACAAGTCCTTTAAGATTTTCGCGTAGGACGGGACTTGTTGGACGGCATCTAAAAGAGGAATGTTAATGTTAACCTGCTTAAATAACTCCAGAATCTTCTCCATTTGAGGATTTTGTTTATTAGACCTCAACCGGTTTGGAAATGGGACGTTTTTAAAATTGGTTGAGTCTAATACTTGTGGAGGAGATTGTGGAGTAGGAACGGATACCAGAACAGGTGTTTTCGTGGAGTGAGAAGTGGGTCCATTCAAAGCAGAAGAAGAGGAAGGAGAGCCTTGTGAAGAATGGAGAATAGGCTCAGAAGACGAAGAAGCAGGGGAAGCAGTAGAAGAAGAAGAAGAAGCGGCCGGGGTGTCATCGTTGATCCGTGTGCCAATGTTGTTTTGCAGCCTTCTTCCCGATCTCAATGTGGTCACGGCACTCACATTATGATTCTGTTGTTCAAGAGCAACATCTACATTCTGTGGGTGAACGGGATTTTGGAGTGGCTGGGACGGGAGCTTCCCCTTCTCTCGCTCGCTTAAGGCCGCATTCAGCTGTGCAATCTGGGCCTCGATGGTCTTGATGCTTTGCCTGTGTGCAGCAGTGTGTTGCACTAAGGACTGAATGGAAGACTGGATGTTGGCGGTGGACTGAGTCGATTGTTTAACGAACGCCTCCAGACTTCGTTTGAGCGAGGAAACCTTATCGTTGTTTGACGGAACAAACTTGTTTGGTGGAAAAGAATTGTTGGGTGAAAAGTTGTTCGTCTGATTTTGGAAAGGTTGGGGTTGGAAGGGCTGCTGAAACTGCTGTTGAGTTTGTTGTTGCGCTTGTTGTTGCGGCGGAGGGGCCCTTTGGAAATTGTTGCCTTGGAATTGATTCTGATTCTGATTCCAGGCGAAATTGGGGTGGTTCCTCCAACCAGGATTGTAGGTGGAAGAGTATGGATCATTACTCGGTTTTTGCTGAAATGCAGCATTAACCTGATCCTGTCCTTGCGATGGTGGATTGTAAGGACACTCTTCGGTCAAGTGAGAAGGATCGGAACAACAAGCGCAAATGGTACGAAGGGGAAGAACAGGGGTAGGAGCAGGAGAAGAGAATTTGCTCTCTATCGCTTCAAGCTTTCTCGTTATTGCAGCCATTTCAGCTTTCATCGCAATAGAGACATCAAGTTGGTGAATTCCTACCCTAGACTGACCGGTAGAAGTGGAGGTAGAAGAAGAAGAAGTCGGTCTGGTGCTCTCCCATTGTAGCGTTTGCTCCGCAAGGTCGTCAATGAACTGCCACACTTCCTCGTCAGATTTCGATAGGAAGTGGCCCTGACAGATGGTTTCCAACAACTGCTTCGTTGCTGGGTTCAGGCCCTCATATAAGGTTTGGCAAAGTTGCCATTTCTCTATACCGTGGTGAGGACACTGAACAAGAAGGTCTTTGTACCGGTCAAAGCACTTCCAGAAGGGTTCAGAAGGAAGCTGAGAGAATTGGTTGATTTCATTTCGAATCCTTGCGGTTTTATGATTCGGATAAAATTTCTTTAGAAACGCTTTTACAAACTCGTCCCAACTGGTTATGGAATGGGAAGCGGTGCTATACAGCCATTTTTCAGCAAGATCGCATAAAGTGAACGGAATGACCCGTAGACGTATAGCATCGTCCGACAGTTGGGTGGTTTTCATCATGGCACAAACGTTTTGAAATTTATTGATGAAGATATAGGCATCTTCAGATTCAAGCCCATGAAATCGTGGAAGCATGTTGATGAAGTGGGGCTTAATTTCAAAATTATCCCCATTGGCCGGTGGAAGAGAAAGGAAGGTGGGAAGTGCAGAACGGGTAGGATAGAAACGATCCTGGAGCGCGATTCGCTGCGGCGCTACAACAGGCGGTGGTGGTGGGTTATTGGTCTCCGTAGGAGGTGGAGCCAATCCAGGGGTAGTCAAAGAGATGTTCGGATTAAATCCTGACATCGCGGAAGAAGAGGTTGGTGAAGGTGAAGGTGAAGATGTATGAACAGAATTCCGGTCAACGTCGGAGTTGGCCGGCAAAGGAAGGGGTGAAAGAGGAATGGACGGAGTATCGATGTCTGAGTCGATCGCGTAGTCGGTAGCGACAAACGTAACGCGGACTAGACGGGCGCTAGTGTCCCGAGTCCAAGCGGACATACACTAAATGAGTTTAGTATAGTCAAAGCGGAGAAGGTGAGGGTAAGAAAACGTCAATGGAGAAAGGCGATGGGTGGTGGGTAAAAAATGGATTTTTGCGACAAAGGGCAAGTTTTTATAAAAGTTTTTGATTTTTTTCCTTTTTTCCTTTTTATTTTTAGAAAGAGCTTTACAGAAATATGTACGTACTTACGGCTTTAAGCAATCACAAACATGATATGCACAATCACACCTAGATTTAGTGGTCACCTAGGTCTGCTAGACCTGCTCCAGAACTTGATTGTCAAAGAAAAACTGTGTCGAGAAACGGGCTCAAGATACACTGATCACGAGGCCAGGTAAGTGCAGAGATAAGGGGAGGTTTTCCAACGCTTTGGCGAAGTTCTTTAATTAAATAACCCTTTCTCTTTTGGCGGTTGCGCCGTTAACACTTTCCTAGACACCCCGTAAACAATATACCGTTAAGCGAGGTTCTAAACACGGTTTAACTTCTCCTAATGAGCGCGAAGTCCTTAGGGCTGCAGTCTAGTATTTTTTAATTCAATGGACAATGCATATGCTTTTGTGATTTTTGGGGTCCTGGGAAGGGTGATGAAATCCCTACCCAATCTGAATTAGTTTCAAGCCCCTTAAGTCCGTATTAAAGAATACAAAGCGGTAACAAATCAACTGCAAACAATTTTTATTTTAGCGCGGCGCAAAGAATCCTGCACAAGAACAGTTTATTGGAAGGGGGAGAGAATTTGCGCAAAGAAGGCTGCAGAAAACACAGTTTATTGGAGTCCAGAGGAGTGGGAGAGAGGAGAGGAACACTTACAGAGAAAATGACACCCTGATTCCACCAAGTGGCCGCGGATCCGCGGCCTAAGCCAGCTTATGCCGCGGTTCCGCGGCAAGGTAGTGGAGTTGGGGCTCTGAAATTTTGGGGTGTGCTGGTCTGGGTCTCCTCTACTTGTCTGGATTTGCTGAATCTTGATTTGCTCACTGTATCTGCTCCAGATTTTTCAGTAGACCGTTTGCTTCGTTTTGTCCGTCGCGGTGTAGCCGCGAAATGTGGGTCTATCTTTCCACGTCTTTGGCACTGAACTTGAACTCCGTATATTCTACGTCTTGGCCACTGAACTCGAACTTTGTATTTTCCAGCACACTTGCACAAAAACTAATCAAAAATAACAAGATGATTTTTTTTTACAACGTATATTTTTTTATTTTGTTTTTCGGTTATATTTATATTCACAAGTTAACCCGAAATTAACAAAGAAATAAACTACCGTCTCCCCGGCAACGGCGCCATTTGATTGGTAGAGATTCTGCGTGTTCAAGTTTTAGTTAATTACCGCAATCAAGACGGTTTCGCTTGTAGCTAGCCGGTTGAGTACGGGTCGTCCGCAGGGAGATGGGAATCTTTTTCTATGTGTTTTAACGAGTTAAGTCCGAAGGTCCAGATTTTGTTTGTGATTATCTAAGTGGTAAAATGATATGTAAAGAGAGCTTGTTAGGATTAGGATTAGGTTAGTTTGAGTTAGGAGTCACCCACATCTTTCATTGCCCCTCTTAATATCGGTGTTACGGTAATCGGCAACAACGGGGATTAGCATGACTAGGAAGGAACTTGCGAGTATAAGCTAGGCTTTCCAACGCATAAGTTCTTCCTTTTGGTGCTCGTCCGTCTGTTCTTGGCTCTTAGCCATAACCTCCGGTTAATTCAACCACAACCGGTCTCACTACGGAATCACCGCTATCATGTAGGATAGGGTGCTGTAAGGAGCGGATTGTGGTTCAATTAACGGGAGTCGAATTAAGTTGTTGGGCAGGGAAAGAGTGAGAGAGATTTCCTTCTCTCAAATTTCCCTTATCCTACCCTAACAAGTATGAAACTACTCACACATGATAATGAAAAGAAAACAAAACAAAAGAGGAAGATAGAAAGAAAGAGATTAGCATATAACAACTAGCTATTTGCGACCTCACCTTGGCAAGGATCAAGCGTAAGCATCATGGTTGTTTTAAGGATAAAGAAAAAGAGAGAAGAAAGAAACAACAAGAAATAACAACAACTAAGTTAACAAATGAAAATTACAATAATTAACAAGAGAACAAGACAAGCATAATAATAAAACGAACTTCTTCATTCACCATTCTTCACTCACAATAGCTAACTACAAGTTTTAATGGAGAAGAGATGAGAGAAGGAAGAAGAATAACAACTAAATCCTAAAAAATAAATACAAGATTATGGACCCTTTGGCTTCACAAGTTCTGGACTATTTATAGGCAGGAAACTGAAAATATAGGGCAACCATTAGAACACAAATGAAAAGACCAATCTACCCCTGAAGACTGGACAATTGTGGCGCCGGTATGGCCGCGGATCCGCGGCCTATACCCCCTATTGGCCGCGGATCCGCGACCCTATGGTGGACTCAGGGAGTGGGCTTTCCTGTACTGCCCCGGTCTGCTGTCCCCTTTTGTCTGGTACATGTATTTTCTGATAATCTTTCCACATTTCTTCCAGAATTCTAGTGGATCAAAAGGTGATTTGGACATGGATCTTTTGTCATGATTTTCTTGAGCTCCTCGTAGATTTCTTGGATCTTATGTTGCCATTGAGCCTTGTGCATGAAGGTGACAATCGATTTGCCATTTTGTCTCCTAAACTGGTGTGTGGCAACAGACGGATAAAGAGCGGAGACCCGTGTTTTATCTGTGATTGGCAGGAACCCGGATTTTTTCGTGTTTTCCATGAATTTCACCGTTTTAGAACCGAGAACCTGTATCCTACAATTGACTAGCAAACACGGCTCAAGAGTATCTACTGATATACAATGTGATAAAAATTGGGCGGTATGAAAATGCAAAAATCTGATATGAACAGACGGCAGGCCCGAGATTCGATGATCGATCCAAACTTCTCCCGCCAGCACAAGAAGTTGAAAATCCAATCGGAAGCCGCTCACCAGGCTAAACCACGAAAGGCTGTCTGGACGCCCACCTCAACGGCCCCCTCAACCTCCACTGCTCATAAAAGGAGGAAACCAAAGAAGATCCCCTAGCCTGCAACGACAGTCAAAGGCACTAAGGCCAGACGCCCTAAGTCTGGGGGCATGATGGTCCACACCGTATACATGGCGTCAGGAAAAGAAGATAGCCGTGCGTCTACAGGTCATAGACCGCTCACACGGTCGGTGACCAAAGCTCTGGAGCAACAGCAAAAGCTCCACGAAATGATGAATGCTATGGCCGCGCTTACCGGGCCAAAAGAAAACCCAGAAACGTCTTTGGACGAACGCCAGGAGGAAGAAACTGACGCCGAATTCCTTCGCCGAATATTGGAGAAGAAGGACAAAGAGGCTGCTGAACAAATAGCCAACATACAGCGTATGGGCCTCCTCTTCTAAGATATGATAGGAATGATGATCCAACAGGATTCACCCGCTGAGGATCCCCCGATCGTCCTTGAAGACGACAGGGGAGAAACGTCAAATCCACCACCGGCCCTCTCAACGGCCAAGGAGGAGGCAATCTCTAAGGCTGACTTGGTCGACTATATAGCCCAGCAAATCCGGGTTCATCATGCGACTGAGGCAGCTGGTCAAGTCGTAAAAACGGGGCGGCCATATCCAAGCTGGTACGACCAAATGAAGTACCCGCCGGGTTACACAATTCCCAAGTTCCATGTTTACAAGGGGACCGGCAATCCCCACCAACATGTCGCCCAGTTCAGGGCCCTTTGCGGTAACACCGGCGGAGATGATAAACTGTTGCTTCGCTAGTTCGTGGGCAGCTTATCAGAAACAGCGTTCGAATGGTATTCGGAACTTCCGAACGATTCTATCAAGAAGTTCGCTGAAATGGAGTTGCTATTCACTCAGCGATTCGCAAGCGCCAGCGAACGCACTCCAATAACGGCACTAATTAATGCCAGGGTAAAACCAGGCGAAACTTGGGTCCAGTATGCTATACGATGGTGGAATTTATGGTCGAAATGCGAGCAACACATTGAGGAAGCGCCCGCGGTGGGCATGTTCGTGGGAACCCTAGACCCTCACGCAACTATCTCCCAGTTTATGATGTTCTTTAAGCCAACCACATTCCAGGCTTTAATCGACAAGTTGGCTCAGATGGACCAAATGGGTCATAGACCGTCTCCCCCGAAGCCAGAACCTCAGAATGACAAGGGTAAAGGAAAGGCCACCTTCGTCGCGAATGCCCAGCAGCAACCCAATGCCCCAAAGCTGACGGATCAACTGGAAGAAAGACGCCGGTATTATAATGAGAAGATGAAGCGTCCCTACTCGTTCCCACGGGACAAGACGAAACGGCTATTCGAGCTGCCAGTAAGCAACAGACTTATAAACCTGCCAAATCCAAGGCGACCGCCACAACCCACTGAGGTGAACAACCCCAACTATTGCCCTTACCATCAAATGGTAAGCCATCCGATTGAGGATTGCTTCGTCTTCAAAGGATGGATTGAAGATCAATACCTCCAGGGAAAGTTTGCGCTGTCCGAAAAGTGGAAAGTGAACCCGCCACAGCCGCATACTCCTAAGAAGACGGACGCACCGGGGGCGACTTGTTCCTTTATTGAAGAAGCTCCATGGGAAATCGTGTTATCAGCTAAAACCAAAATGATGCTGAGTGACCTTCATGCTTGCCCAGCGGTTGAATGGAAGAACCCGCTTGAACCTCAAATCATCGAAGGGATGTTGAAGCCGCGCTCAACAAGAAAGATTCGTGGTGATGGCCCAAGTACTCACACCCAACCGTCAAAATCTTCGAAGAAAAAGAAGAGGAAATCCAAAAGGCCCATGAAGCCTGGAAACAAGCGCACGGATTTGCAGAAACAGATTGACACGCTGGAGGAGTACAATCAAAAGACACGGACTCCCGTCACACTGCAAGAGTTCCTCAACCACGTCTTTCAGAAGGAAGATGCGGAAGAGAGCTCATCGGATGAATCCGAGGGACATGTGGCGAGTTGTCATGTGATTTCCCACGCGGAAGATGAGAAAACCCCTAGCAACGAGAAGCTGGGGGCACACCCTGAGCGAGGACTTGTGTGGCCAATAGATGAAATGATCGACGCCTTTCTGGACGAGATTCGTTTAAAGTGTAAAGCAGATCAGGAGCGTGAGATGACCGCATCGGAAGGAGCCGAACGCAGGCGACTAAATGAAAGAGTTGAAGTACTCCTGCCAGATTGAAAGGCATCCGAGGCAGACAAGAAGATATTCAAGACGAGGAAACGGTTTGCCAAAGCCATGTCGATAGGAATGAAGCTACCACCCTCGGAAGAAAACACGCTCAATGGGGTGGAGAGGCACCCTGATTATTGCGCATATCATCGGAAAATTTCACACCCCACGGAGGAGTGCGACGCCTTTAAGATATGATGGCAAGGATATGTTGCTCATCGGCAACATTTTAAGGGCATGAAACGCAAGACTCATCGAGAACAAAGAAGTACTACCGACGAGCACAACAGGACCACTGGCAACTGTTACATGGTTAACGCCAGAGGGTCACAAGTTCTCACCTTTGGGAGCGACTCCGATGAAGAAATGGCTCTGGGCCCTTTCTTTAAAGAATCCGTTTTAGGGAAAGAGGCGAAATCGGAGGCCTGCGAGAACATTCAGCTGCGCAATCGCACACTCCCAGAAAAGAATCTCGGGCCCGCGAGTAGAAAAGATAAGGGAAAGGAAAAGGTCACTGAAGATATCACTTTAGATGACCAAGTCATGAAAGAGCTGGCTGCCAAAGACCCTCCTAGGAAGGGTAAGGTGGACTATAACATCCTAGCGCACCCAAGGAAGCTACCTTCTCAGCTTAGCATTCTCGATGCCCTCCTATTATCAAAAGAAGCACGAGACTCACTAATTAAGGCGTTACAAGATCCTGAGCAATTCCAAGCCTTCCTCGCCACTGAAAGGATGAAGGATGAATTGGAGGAAGTGCATACGGCCGACATCACTTTCGGTGACGAAGACCTCCTTCTCGGGACGTGCGACCACAACCGTCCCCTATATGTCTCTGGATACTGCCATGATATCAAGATAGGCAAGATCCTGGTGGATAATGGATCCTCCGTCAATCTCCTTAATGTTCGGGTGTTGAAGGAAATCTGCATGAGTGTGCAACACCTCGCTCGTGACAAAATTACTATCTCCGGTTTCGATTCACAATCGTCACGGACTTTCGGATCCGTGATACTAACATTACGCTTTGGACTCCTCGTCACAGGAATCAAATTCCATGTTATTGACGCCAAGACTTGCTACAACGCCTTGCTCTGTCGTCCTTGGCTACACGAGTACAACATCATCCCTTCTACACAACATCAGTGTATGAAGTACTTTAAGGATGGTTTCGAGTATACCGTAACAGGTGAGTTGAACCCATTTTCCGTGAACGAAGTCCGCAAATACGAAGATGCGAAGTACTTTTTTCCAGATTTCGAGGATACAGAAAGGTGTCGCAACCCGGAGAACAAAGCCGCCGCCACCATCCCTGTTTTCGGGAGCGATACCGAAGAAGAAGAAGAGATAGTTTATACCGGGCCATCTCAACGCAACAACCCAGGGACGTCCGCCCCCATGTTGGTCTTCGGAAGTGACTTGGAAGATGAGGTTAATGCCGTGTTCTCCAATCGGCTGTCAATACAAGCACCCCCTAGCGATGATCAGAGTTTGCAAATCACTATGGTGCCGCGGGAGCACTACAAGGATCTCGACACACTTCAAGCTCACAATGTGCAGGACCTGCAAACATTTTACGTCCCTCCCAGGCAAAGAGGTGAGAAGTTAATTCTATTCTACCGATCCTCAGAGTCGAAAATAGAGAAAGAGATCTGGCATGGCACGGATGTTACACTCGACAGGCTCCAACCTATCCGTTTGCCCAGATACTACACAAATAGACTAAAGAGGCTATTGAAGCGCCAAGGAGTACCCTTAAAACAGACTGTTCGACAAGCTCGGTTTTACAACAGGATTTGGGATGTCCCTGGGACCCAACGCAAATTGCCCAACGGGAAAATAGAAATACTTGGGCTTGGATACGCGAGAACCGGAAAACGGGAACGGGCCCACAGTAGCTACGCCATATATACTTTTGATGAAGAAGATGACGCCCCATCAGGAAATGCCAACCCCTCATCAAAACTAGATCCCACGATTGAAATGCCGAGTCCGTCGTTTGAAGAACGAATGGACAAGCCTATCAGGAAAGTGGGTCAAAAAGCTCGGGAAGACCACAACCGCGAGATGGCCATCTATGAGAAGGCCAGGACACAACGTCTATTTCAACGGGCTGCAAAAGACAAAGATGCTCATCCTTGTCAACCCGTTGTACGAAAGGCCCGACGCAGAGACGGAAATAAATCAAGAAGCGGAGAGAGGAGCCGACAACAACGACGCAGGAGTAGAGAGTCACGTGAGCGGGCATTGCGCGGTCCGGATTTGTCCCTCACGAAGAAGATGAGTCGAGCGTATTCCTTCCCTCGAGACAAGACGGAGAAGTTACTCGAGCTCACTATAAAACATCACATGATCACGCTTCAAGAGTCTAGACACCCTGAGCAAGCTAACAGGGCTTCTCATCTGAGCTATTGCTCTTATCACCAAGCCATAGGACATCCTACCGAAGACTGCTTGACCTTCAAGAACTGGGTCGAGGACCAGTACCAACAGGGCAGATTCGCTTTATCCAACGGCTGGAGGGTAACGCCGCCACAAAAGCACGAACCCAAAGCCGCAAGAGCAGAACCGGATCCACCTCAGTCCTGGAAGCGGATTTGCACCTGTTATACGATTATGATATTAAAAGAAGAGCCCGAGAACATGGATGACCTTCCCTGGTGCTTTGAGAACAGCGATGATGAGGTGGTCTCAGAATTTCCGCCAGCTCCGAAAGATCTGGAAGATGGCATACATACTACTGCAGATAACCTCAAGAAGATTGAGCTGGGATCGGCAGATGATCCACGACCGACATTCGTCAGCGAGCTGCTATCTGAAGAAAGGGTGGCCGCATTAAAGAACGTGATTCTACAGCATAAAGACTGCTTCGCGTGGAACTATTCCGAGATGCCAGGATTAGATCCGGAGATTGCTGTGTATAAATTAGCGATATCCCTAGATATCAAGCCAGTCAAGCTGGCGCCAAGAAGGATGCGACTCGAGTTTGAAATGAGCATCATCGCCGAAGTCAAGAAGCTGATCGATTCTGGATTTATCCAAGAAGTCCAGTATCCCGACTGGATCGCCAATATCGTCTCGGTAATGTAGAAGAATGGGACGGTACGCATATGCGTGGATTTCAGGGATCTCAATAAAGCCTGTCCAAAGGACGATTTCCCAGTACCAGTAACCGAGCTAATGATAGATAACACGTCCACTCACGAGGTTTTCTCCTTTATGGACGGTTCGTCAGGATACAATCAGATAAAGATGCATCCCAAAGACCAGAAGCATACCGCTTTCCGGACCCCTTTGGGTATATTCTGCTACAGGGTTTTGCCCTTTGGTCTAAAGAACGCCAGCGCTACCTATCAAAAGGCCATGACATAAATCTTCGACGACCTCATACATGATATCGTCGAGTGCTATATCGATGACCTTGTAGTAAAGAGCATGTCATACGAAGAGCATTTAAAGCATCTGGAGATTGTATTTCAACACCTTCGGCAATATAATTTGAAGATGAATCCCCTCAAATGCGCGTTTGGAGTCTCCTCGGGTAAATTCCTGGGATTCATCATCCGACATCGAGGAATCGAAATAGATCCATCTAAGATCAAGGCGATCATAGAAATGCCTCCGCCAAGAACCCTCAAACAGTTGCGGTCTCTCCAAGGGAAGCTCGCATACATCCGGCGATTTATTGCCAATCTTTCAGGAAAATGCCGTCCTTACAGCCACCTGATGAAGAAGGGAACTCCATTCGTTTGGGATCACAAATGCCAAGGTGCACTAGACGAGATCAAGCAGTACCTGCAGAACCCTCCGGTGTTGGCTGCGCCGGTCAAGGGAAAACCCCTCATTCTTTATACAACCGCCCTCGAAGGTTCCTTAGGCGCATTATGGGCACAAGAGAACGATCAAGGGAAAAAGAGAGCACTCTACTACTTAAGTCGAGTTCTGCTGGGGGCAGAAAACAACTACTCGCCCATTGAAAAACACTGCTTGGCGTTAATCTTCGCGATAACAAAACTCAGACACTATGCGTTGGCGCATGAAGTCCGTCTCATTTCGAAGGTGGACCCTCTTAAATATTTGATGTCGAAGGCTATACTGACGGGTCGACTCGCTAATTGGGCTCTACTCCTGATGGAGTTCTCAATAACGTATCGACCTCTTAAGGCAGTGAAAGGCCAGGCCATTGCCGACTTCCTCGCTGAGCATCCAGTACCTGCCGGTTCTCCTCTGAACTGTGATTTTCCGGACGAACATGCATTCGACGCGATCGGCGGCGGTGATACCCGATGGGAACCCTATTTTGACGGGGCATCTTCCATGAAGAAGCGCAAACAATGTACCCCCATAATCAAATCGGGAGTAGGCCTCATCTTCGTAACCCCACAAGGAGGGATTATGCGCTTTGCTTTCTCCTTAACGGAATCGAGGACGAACAATGAAGCCGAATACGAAGCTTTGATAGCGGGCCTCGAGATCGCCATTAATATGGGAATTGAAGACCTCTCTATATACGGGGATTCTCAATTGGTTGTTAGTCAAGTAAATGGTGACTACCAAACGTGCAAACCGGAGTTGGTGAAATACGGCGAAAAGGTGCAACAACTATTGACCCAAATTCCCTCCTACACTTTGGAAAATATACCACGTGTGGAAAATAGCAAAGCAGACGCGTTAGCTAAGCTCGCTAAAGAACTGGCTGACGAGAACCTCGATGACGTCAGAATTGTGGTACAAAGCCGTCCAGTGCTCACCCCGGCAGAAATATCTCCGAAATTATACGAAGAAAAGGGGGCGACTGAGCAGACGACCCGACAAATAAAAGACCATGAGGAGGCCGAGGACTGGAGGGAAGTCTTCATAGACCACTTTAAGTCCCACCGAATGCCCGAAGAAGCGTCCTCAAGACATCAGCTCATGAAACGAGCTCTATTTTTTGCTTTTGTCAACGACACTCTATACAAGAGATCGTTTGATTCTCTGTGGTTGAGATGCTTAGGACCTGACGAAGCAGAAAGAGTCGTTCAGGAAGTTCACGACGGACACTGCGGTTCTCACCAGGCAGGCCCGAAAATGAAATTGAAGATCAAACGGATGGGCTATTATTGGCCCACGATGGTCCAAGACTGCCTCGAGTATGCGAAGCAATGCCACTCGTGCCAGATTCATGGAGACTTTATCCACCAACATCCGAATCCACTATACCCAACGGTGGCTAGCTGGCCATTCGAAATGTGGGGGACTGGCATAGTCGGCCCCATCGAGCCAGCATCGTCCCGGGGACATCGTTTCATCCTGGCGACAACTGATTACTTCTCCAAATGGGAAGAAGCAGTACCGCTGAGGGAAGTGAAGACGGAGAATATCCTCCACTTCTTCAAGACGCACGTCATCTATCGGTTTGGAACCCCACGGCGGATTATCTCCGATAATGGGCCAGCCTACAGAAGCCATAAGATTAGCCGCTTCGCGTAGCAGCACAATATATACTGGAGATATTCTTCAGTTTACAATCCACGAGCTAACTGTAAGTCCACGTTGCGACCCCCGGTTCTTACGGGGAGGCAGAAACGGTATAAAAATCAAATTTTTAGCGCATGGGGCAACATGGACTAACAAAGTCGGGATCTTTTCCTAAACTAAAACTAGCAAACTTGCTAAAGAGAGTTAGCTACTCGGAAAGATGGTTATACCTAAACTTGAACTCCTTCTTCTTCAAACTTTGTAGAGGTTGATGGTTCTTTCTTTGTCGCCTTCTTCCATCGAAGATGGATCCACCTGAGGGTTCAACCTTCGGGCTCTTACTCGAACTTTGAGTGAACTAGGATCTCCGGCTTGCTAAACCTTGAACCTTAGAGAGTGTAGAGAGTATCTATGTGGTGCTTTCTTTTTCAAGGTGAGGGATTCTCAACACATGAGAAGGAATCACCTTGAGCTTGAGGAAGAAGAAGGTGAAGTGAGGAGAGAGAATGGTTATGAAAGAATGAGCTCTTTTCTTTTGCAACCATAACTAAAAGAAAAGGAATTATCTAATTAATAATAATAAATCAAAAATGAAATAGTTGATGGTTGTATTTGGAATGACCACTATCATACTTTCAATAAATGAGTGTAAGCATGAATCAAGGAGAATCCTTTCAAAGCATGATGGTGGTCAACATTCAACCATGGTCAACAAGTCAACCATGGTCAACAAGTCCACAAAATCAACCATAACAATATTTCATTTAATTACTATTATTAATTGATATTTCATAAATCTATTAGGGTTTTGAAAATGGCGACTGTCAACTGTGCATACGCACCCGTTCCGAAACCCTAATGAAATACCTCATCCTCCGCCTCAAGCAACTGTGCATACACACCTGCATTCTCGTTCCGAGGAACAAGAATACCAAGATATAAAAGCAACCCCAAAACTTATACCAGTATCTGGCTCAAACCAGAGCCTGCCAGTATAATCCGTCCGGACTCCAAACGTGCACAAGTGCGCGGATGAGAACGAACCCTGCCGCAAAACCATGCAACCTCTACTCTGTTTTGCCCAAAGGCGAATACCCTCTGTGTGGGACTCTAAAGACTCGACACTACGCTGGCAGTGGATTTAACCACAGACCGCAAGCGGCACTAGCTGTGCGTAACGGTCCCCAGGTAGATGCCGACAAGAAGGCTGATGTCACGACCCGAAAGTACGGAACGTGACCGGCACTTAGATTACGAAGCGTCTAAAGGCGCCACGTGACCTAAGTAAGCCGAAGCCCAGAAATCTAAACCATAAAAGAAGAAAAAGAAGAGAAGAAAAGAAAACAAGTATAAAAACATCAGCAAATTTTGCCAAAATTTTCGGCAGAGTCTCCTCTGTAAAAACTAGCCCCCAAACGGGTACAACAAGTATAATATGAATAAACAATAAAAAGCATCCCCAAACGGGTGCTAGCTCAACGCCAACGGACGGAAACAACCACAACAAACACAATAATATACAACGCCAAAGGGCGAGGCTCAAAACTCAAAAGAAAACAAAACCACCAGATCAGAATAATACATGCGTGACTCTAAGGTCGAAATAAAAGACTGGTCCAATAAACTTATCAAGTAATACAAATATGGTTGATGAAGCTTACTAGATATAAATGAATGAATAAAAGTACAATGGTGGTTCGGATACAAGTGAACCAACCGACCGTGCAAATCATCCTGAAGAAAAGATGTGCCAACAAGCTGCCACGGAAACCTGTACATCGAACCTGTAATAAAATTTGGCACAACGGGGGTGAGTTGCCATCTCGTGAGTAGAAGACATCTACGAAAAGAAATCGAATGCACGACGCTATCCTAGGTCATAATAATACACTATAATATCCCAATCATCTAGTAATAGCAGGGTAATACTACGTGTAAGTGCAAATACTCCGTGTCGTGTCAGTGCCTCATATAGTATTATGTCATATGAATGAATATGCATGCACCATGAATGTAAAATAAACAAATCCTGAAATCCAGGTATATCTGTATAAGAAATCTTTAGCTGTTATCATAGTAAAACGGGTATAGAAACCGGAAATATCAACAATGAAATCCATGGAAATCCGTGTCAAGCATCGACACAAACATGTAAATCTCAAGTCTCATAGTCTTAATATCTCGGGCTCCGTCAGTCCGGATCGGCCCATATCATCAAATCTCACGACAACGGTCGGTATCCTCCGGATATCAGCCGCGCCAGACATCACCGGTAGGTAGCCTTCCCCTGCCAGGCTCATCGTCTACAACTCGATCTTCTTGCCCCGGGGTACCATACCGGGCCCACCATGTACCCGAGACGGTTCATCCACTCCTCGAATCGGGTCTCGAAATCCAACAGAAAACATAAAATACTCATGGTGGACGACACATACATCACGAGAAAACCGCATCTTATTTAAAAAGAGAGGAGGAGAGAGAGAGAGAAGTTTTTATATATATTCTTGCGGTTTTCCCCAAAAATCCAGAAATCTTACAGAAATCCAAATCTCAAAATCATGAGTAGTATATGATAAATGTCGGTATATGCTCATAATACTGTGCGATAACATGAAAATATGAATGCAGGAATGTCTAAGTAATGAATATCATGTCTGTACTAATGTCAGAGAATAATCACAATATTATATCTGTCTGGTTGTTAACTGATTCTATCAACAAAAGATAATATGATCTAAAGTGTACGTGACATAGCAATTACCGATGATGATGTGTGTGAGCCGGCGAATAAGTGTGCGTGGAATATGCGCATCATCGGTAATAGTGCTGGTGTCCTAACAGGTAAAGTTTATACTGATTATAGCAACATATAAAAGAACATGCACCATGATGATTACAGTATGAATGTAAATACAGATGTGCATTATCCACTCCTCTGCGAGATACGAGTACAACTACCACTATGTGAGTCGAACCTAAACCAGTGTCCATCTAATATCCTAAGAAACTAACCTAAGAAACTAGTCAGTAAGAAACTAGAGTCTACCTAAGGTCTGAATCAATATCTCTAATAGTCGGCGATCCCGCCTCAATAGCGTCACGTACGTAGTACGGCTTTCTCGAATCAAGAGTGCGGATCAATCATCAAATCTAGGCCTCGTACGGTTAAATCTATCGTACGGCATCCCAATAACGGGGTACGGTCAAGTATCTCCTAAGTGTCTCCTCATTCGTATAATGTCATCATCAACACATCTCATGATCAAGGTGCTAAACTGTGATCGCATACATCAATCATATATCATTGCCATCATGATAAGCATCATTAGTTTATCCTCAGAAATATCATGTCATATGTATCATATTGTGACTAGGTCATACTTAAATGATATCGGCATCAGGTCACACCAATATAATGTCGTAATCAAGTTATACCTATATCATATCGTGTTCAGTGACAAGTTACAGTCCGAGTACTATTCTAGCGTCCCATGTACATCAATATCACCACCACTCTTTATAATTTATATATTCATGTTCATTATCTAATTCTCTAATGATCCGCTAACACTTTATTACGACTGTATAGTCAAGAATCACGGCGTCAAGCCCAGTTATACTGTTTCATCATACCTCGGATATCATATCACATCAATGAATCACCTATACGTGTTGTATATATATGTATATACCTATACCTAGTTCTATATATATACACATACACATACCCCATGTCGAGTTTCAGTGTGTACGTGGGTGTGTTTCTATCTGAAACCTACGAACCTCTTCCAAGGTACTCATCCTCTGATATGGTTTTCCTAAATCAGTCTAGTCCAGCCTAGGGTCAATACTAGGGTCCTACTAGGGTCACGTCTGGTTTCCTAATATCAATAAGTACTATTCCTATTCTACGATGCGGGGGTGCTAAACGCCATCCACCCGACTTCCCCCCGTAGATATGCATCTACTCACCTGGTCCATGTCTGCCGAAGACAGTGTCGCCATCCTCCTCTTCATCGCCCGCAGTCCACGTGAAGGGTACCCAGACGCAAACATATAAATAGCATCGTAAACCGAATCACATACAAAGGTCAAACGATATAAGGAACAAGCATAGGTTAAAACCTATGTCCCGTCCACGCAAAAGAACCAAATACATCTCGATATCGGCGTACAAACTCCGATGGATCGAGATAACATCATCAAATAACTTGTAGTTTAAAAACACATTACTTATACCATAAAACACGATTAAATCCATCGAAATCCTAAAATCTATCAAACCGTCCAATTTCGCAAAAACCCGAAAATGACAGTATACCGTTTTTCATCAAAACTTGACATTTACATGAAACTAGTGGTCATAAAACTCATTAAATAGCATTACTAGACTATACAAACCATTACTATATTTTTATTACACAAATTTATATTAATTTGAAATTTCTAGTTTGCAAAATTTAACAATTTTCAACATTTTCCAAGCAAAATACTACAATTCCACCTCAAAACATGATTTTGCATAAATTAATGACTTAAACCACAATTTATGATGATAATGATATAATGAAATCAATATTATATTTTTAATCACATTTATTTAGAAATTCCTAAAATCTAGTTTACAAAATAATAGCATTTTATTACTATTTTTTTCCAATTATCAAAATAATCTAGTGATCGAACTAAGTTTTTCATTAAATTAATATGCTAATATTCTCACTAAAATTACCATCTAATGATAACACTCTTAATAAGAATTTTATTTTACCCACAACATAATTTAGAAAATCTAGTTAGCTAAATAGTTCAATTAAAACAATTTCGATAAACAATTTATTATACCACCACCATGCAAGAATTTTCCATTCTAAAAGATGTTAAACTATCTATTATAACCCTAATTAATTAACAAAAACCACCTCTTGAATTTTCAAACCCTAACTTGAATTTTAGAATTTGCAACAAGAATTAATCTAATTAATCTAATTATGCTTTAAAAGAAATATCTAATAGAAATAAAACAAAAGAGAAGGATTTATACCTCCACAACCTCATGTCCCAACTTGAAAATGAGCCTCAAAAATACATGCTTTCCCACTCCAAAATCCATGTAAAGAAGAGTAGAGAATAAAGGGTATGAAATAATTAGGTTTTTGTGGAATTTTAATTGGATTTTTGAAGTATTTTTAATGAATTTTGAATAAAAATGAAGTGGGAAATGTGGGGGGCTGCCATGGATGAGTTGTGGCCAGCCATGGGGAGGGAGCAAGAGAAAAGAGTGAAGAAAAGTGTGGAAGTTTCAAGAAAGAATCATCATTTAAAGTCTTTTCATGGTTTTAATTATTTATTTATTTATTCCTTCACTATAGCAACTCAAGAAAAGTCTAGAAAATAGAAAAAATTTGCAAATAATTTTTGCATGATACATACTAAATTCTAACATGCCATGGTTCATTTTTACAAATTAAAACCATTTAAATTTGTAATTTACACTAATTTAGTGTAAAAATAAAGCTTATGTTAATATTTAAAATAATTAATTTAGGAATTTTTTTTAATTAAACTAAAAATTTATAAGTGGCTAAATAAACACTATTTACTAGTAATTACATAATTAAATAGGTATTTTTGAATTTATAATGAAAAACAATCACGGTTTGGTTTTACGAAAAATACGTTTTACTTTAGCGAAAATCCTAAAATTCACTTAAACACTTTTATTCATTTAATTATTTATTTAATTATTTTTAAAACGTTACAATCTTCCCCCCTTTAAGAAATTCGGTCCCCGAATTTAAATTAAAACTCCCCCTCCAAATACTAAAACATTTAGCAAAACACTCAAATCATCGGGGCTCCGAAATCATCAATACATAACAAAAATCAACTCCATCAAGCATAACGAAATCATCGGAGTTATGGCGAGAATAAAATATCAAAACCCAATATGAAAACCAACATAATATACATCAATCTACAACTTATATATAGTGTGCATCATAGTGAAACTGTACAAATATCTGGATAAGGAAATATACAAAAACCCCTTTTGAAAATTGCCGTGTGATGCACGTGTCACGGCATAAGCAGCGGAAGTTTATTTTAAAAAAAAATAACTATATATATATATATATATCGTTTATTTAACATACACGTCCCGCCTGGTTACTAAATCAATAATAATAATTAGGAAAACATACTGCTCAAACTAAAATCAATCCCAATCACATCAATAAAATGTCATGTGCGTCCGGTGCGCACTGAAATCGAAACCAATTACGGATACCATGAATACTTACAAAACAAAACTAAGTACAACAGGTGTGCACCAAAAATATCTGTCAAGTGCAACGGGCGTGCACGACACAATATCAGGTGCATCTAATCTGCACAAAACCCCGATTTAGTGCATCTGGTATGCACAAAATCGCATCAAGTGCGCCAAGTATGCGCAAGAATCCTAATCAGATGCACATGGAGCACGAAAACATACATCGAATATCAGACGCGAATCACAGTACGAAAATGGATAAAAACTAGGTCGAAACATATGTCAAAATCACGTGTAACCCCTATGCACGAAATCAAATCAAAAATCCCAAAATATATAAAACCAAATCAAGTGTACTGGTTGTGTACTAAACAACATCAATACAACTGATATATGAAACACAAATAGAATGAAGGTACACTCATGAAATACCAATCGTAGAACAAAGTCCTCAAAATACAAAAATCCAATCAACGAAAATAGGAAATTCAAATCACTAAATCACAATCGTAAACACTATCGTCAATGTGCGCCTCTTTCCTCTGATGTCGGCTGCTTTAAACTCGCCTCTTTGTAGCTATGCAGACTGCGCTACCAACGGCAACACTCATATCTAGAGTCTCCCATGTAATCGATCCCTTCACCTGATATCCGGACTACATTAAACTTTTCGATCGATCCATCAAAATCCCATAATTCCCCGAGAGCTCAACACTCAAGTACAGTTTAAAAATATCCGGTACATACCCCAGCATCGATGATCCAGCTGTAGAAGGGCAAACCCAAGCCTCACTAATGGCACAGCGGAACTGCCGTAAACCCTAAGGTTCAAGGGCGTTCTCGTGGTCATTATGTCGAGTTAGGGTTTCATTCTTCTAGAGGGTCCATCGAAATACCTGCATGTTCTTCCGAATACTTTAAACTTAGGAAAATGGTTTTCTGATAATCGTTCGAACCCTTTAACTTCATCCGGACGGCATGTGAATACCCTTCGCCCGCACGCTAAGCAATGCTTCAGTTCTCAAGAATAACCAATACTCTAATGGTTATCGCATTCGAGCCGCAGCTTCCTCTGCCCGTGCGCCCGTGGTAACAGAACCACCCTCCGACATCGACGAAGATAGATCAAGGAACGAATGAAATACGGTGCAAACAAATGTACATCCTAAGGCTCCTTAAGCAGAGTAGCGTATCGTAAGTATGCCTCGGACCATACCCACGGTACGTTACTCTAACTAAATCGCCTACTCCATCAACCAAGGGTCACCTAGACTTATACAGGGTTAAACCTAGCGCTCTGATACCAACTTTGTCATGACCCGAAAGTACGGAACGTGACCGGCACTTAGATTACGAAGCGTCTAAAGGCGCCACGTGACCTAAGTAAGCCGAAGCCCAGAAATCTAAACCATAAAAGAAGAAAAAGAAGAGAAGAAAAGAAAACAAGTATAAAAACATCAGCAAATTTTGCCAAAATTTTCGGCAGAGTCTCCTCTGTAAAAACTAGCCCCCAAACGGGTACAACAAGTATAATATGAATAAACAATAAAAAGCATCCCCAAACGGGTGCTAGCTCAACGCCAACAGGCGGAAACAACCACAAAAAACACAATAATATACAACGCCAAAGGGCGAGGCTCAAAACTCAAAAGAAAACAAAACCACCAGATCAGAATAATACATGCGTGACTCTAAGGCCGAAATAAAAGACCGGTCTAATAAACTTATCAAGTAATACAAATATGGTTGATGAAGCTTACTAGATATAAATGAATGAATAAAAGTACAATGGTGGTTCGGATACAAGTGAACCAACCTACCGTGCAAATCACCCTGAAGAAAAGATGTGCCAACAAGCTGCCACGGAAACCTGTACATCGAACCTGTAATAAAATTTGGCACAACGGGAGTGAGTTGCCAACTCGTGAGTAGAAGACATCTACGAAAAGAAATCGAATGCACGACGCTATCCTAGGTCATAATAATACACTATAATATCCCAATCATCTAGTAATAGCAGGATAATACTACGTGTAAGTGCAAATACTCCGTGTCGTGTCAGTGCCTCATATAGTACTATGTCATATGAATGAATATGCATGCACCATGAATGTAAAATAAACAAATCCTGAAATCCAGGTATATCTGTATAAGAAATCTTTAGCTGTTATCATAGTAAAACGGGTATAGAAACCGGAAATATCAACAATGAAATCCATGGAAATCCGTGTCAAGCATCGACACAAACATGTAAATCTCAAGTCTCATAGTCTTAATATCTCGGGCTCCGTCAGTCCGGATCGGCCCATATCATCAAATCTCACGACAACGGTCGGTATCCTCCGGATATCAGCCGCGCCAGACATCACCGGTAGGTAGCCTTCCCCTGCCAGGCTCATTGTCTACAACTCGATCTTCTTGCCCCGGGGTACCATACCGGGCCCACCATGTACCCGAGACGGTTCATCCACTCCTCGAATCGGGTCTCGAAATCCAACAGAAAACATGAAATACTCATGGTGGACGACACATACATCACGAGAAAACCGCATCTTATTTAAAAAGAGAGGAGGAGAGAGAGAGAGAAGTTTTTATATATATTCTTGCGGTTTTCCCCAAAAATCCAGAAATCTTACAGAAATCCAAATCTCAAAATCATGAGTAGTATATGATAAATGTCGGTATATGCTCATAATACTGTGCGATAACATGAAAATATGAATGCAGGAATGTCTAAGTAATGAATATCATGTCTGTACTAATGTCAGAGAATAATCACAATATTATATCTGTCTGGTTGTTAACTGATTCTATCAACAAAAGATAATATGATCTAAAGTGTACGTGACATAGCAATTACCGATGATGATGTGTGTGAGCCGGCGAATAAGTGTGCGTGGAATATGCGCATCATCGGTAATAGTGCTGGTGTCCTAACAGGTAAAGTTTATACTGATTATAGCAACATATAAAAGAACATGCACCATGATGATTACAGTATGAATGTAAATACAGATGTGCATTATCCACTCCTCTACGAGATACGAGTACAACTACCACTATGTGAGTCGAACCTAAACCAGTGTCCATCTAATATCCTAAGAAACTAACCTAAGAAACTAGTCAGTAAGAAACTAGAGTCTACCTAAGGTCTGAATCAATATCTCTAATAGTCGGCGATCCCGCCTCAATAGCGTCACGTACATAGTACGGCTTCCTCGAATCAAGAGTGCGGATCAATCATCAAATCTAGGCCTCGTACGGTAAAATCTATCGTACGGCATCCCAATATCGGGGTACGGTCAAGTATCTCCTAAGTGTCTCCTCATTCGTATAATCTCATCATAAACACATCTCATGATCAAGGTGCTAAACTGTGATCGCATACATCAATCATATATCATTGCCATCATGATAAGCATCATTAGTTTATCCTCAGAAATATCATGTCATATGTATCATATTGTGACTAGGTCATACTTATATGATATCGGCATCAGGTCACACCAATATAATGTCGTAATCAAGTTATACCTATATCATATCGTGTTCAGTGACAAGTTACAGTCCGAGTACTATTCTAGAGTCCCATGTACATCAATATCACCACCACTCTTTATAATTTATATATTCATGTTCATTATCTAATTCTCTAATGATCCGCTAACACTTTATTACGACTGTATAGTCAAGAATCACGGCGTCAAGCCCAGTTATACTGTTTTATCATACCTCGGATATCATATCACATCAATGAATCACCTATACGTATTGTATATATATGTATATACCTATACCTAGTTCTATATATATACACATACACATACCCCATGTCGAGTTTCAGTGTGTACGTGGGTGTGTTTCTATCTGAAACCTACGAACCTCTTCCAAGGTACTCATCCTCTGATATGGTTTTCCTAAATCAGTCTAGTCCAGCCTAGGGTCAATACTAGGGTCCTACTAGGGTCACGTCTGGTTTCCTAATATCAATAAGTACTATTCCTATTCTACGTTGCGGGGGTGCTAAACGCCATCCACCCGACTTCCCCCCATAGATATGCATCTACTCACCTGGTCCATGTCTGCCGAAGACAGTGTCGCCATCCTCCTCTTCATCGCCCGCAGTCCACGTGAGGGGTACCTAGACGCAAACATATAAATAGCATCGTAAACCGAATCACATACAAAAGTCAAACGATACAAGGAACAAGCATAGGTTAAAACATATGTCCCGTCCACGCAAAAGAACCAAATACATCTCGATATCGGCGTACAAACTCCGATGGATCGAGATAACATCATCAAACAACTTGTAGTTTAAAAACACATTACTTATACCATAAAACACGATTAAATCGATCGAAACCCTAAAATCTATCAAACCGTCCAATTTCTCAAAAACCCGAAAATGACAGTATACCCTTTTTCATCAAAACTTGAAATTTACATGAAACTAATGGTCATAAAACTCATTAAATAGCATTACTAGACTATACAAACCATTACTATATTTTTATTACACAAATTTATATTAATTTGAAATTTCTAGTTTGCAAAATTTAACAATTTTCAACATTTTCCAAGCAAAATACCACAATTCCACCTCAAAACATGATTTTGCATAAATTAATGACTTAAACCACAATTTATGATGATAATGATATAATGAAATCAATATTATATTTTTAATCACATTTATTTAGAAATTCCTAAAATCTAGTTTACAAAATAATAGCATTTTATTACTATTTTTTTTCCAATTATCAAAATAATCTAGTGATCGAACTAAGTTTTTCATTAAATTAATATGCTAATATTCTCACTAAAATTACCATCTAATGATAACACTCTTAATAAGAATTTTATTTTACCCACAACATAATTTAGAAAATCTAGTTAGCTAAATAGTTCAATTAAAACAATTTCGATAAACAATTTATTATACCACCACCATGCAAGAATTTTCCATTCTAAAAGATGTTAAACTACCTATTATAACCCTAATTAATTAACAAAAACCACCTCTTGAATTTTCAAACCCTAACTTGAATTTTAGAATTTGCAACAAGAATTAATCTAATTAATCTAATTATGCTTTAAAAGAAATATCTAATAGAAATAAAACAAAAGAGAAGGATTTATACCTCCACAACCTCATGTCCCAACTTGAAAATGAGCCTCAAAAATACATGCTTTCCCACTCCAAAATCCATGTAAAGAAGAGTAGAGAATAAAGGGTATGAAATAATTAGGTTTTTGTGGAATTTTAATTGGATTTTTGAAGTATTTTTAATGAATTTTGAATAAAAATGAAGTGGGAAATGGGGGGAGGCTGCCATGGATGAGTTGTGGCCGGCAATGGGGAGGGAGCAAGAGAAAAGAGTGAAGAAAAGTGTGGAATTTTCAAGAAAGAATCATCATTTAAAGTCTTTTCATGGTTTTAATTATTTATTTATTTATTCCTTCACTATAGCAACTCAAGAAAAGTCTAGAAAATAGCAAAAATTTGCAAATAATTTTTTCATGATACATACTAAATTCTAACATGCCATGGTTCATTTTTACAAATTAAAACCATTTAAATTTGTAATTTACACTAATTTAGTGTAAAAATAAAGCTTATGTTAATATTTAAAATAATTAATTTAGGAAATTTTTTTAATTAAACTAAAAATTTATAAGTGGCTAAATAAACACTATTTACTAGTAATTACATAATTAAATAGGTGTTTTTGAATTTATAATGAAAAACAATCACGGTTTGGTTTTACGAAAAATACGTTTTACTTTAGCGAAAATCCTAAAATTCACTTAAACACTTTTATTCATTTAATTATTTATTTAATTATTTTTAAAACGTTACAGCTGACGAGGTGAACCCCATCTGAACTCCTACTGAGTCTGAATGTGACATTCTCCGTACAGTCCGGTCTGTTCGTCTGATACATCGCATGTCGGGCCTAGGGGGCGGTAAAACGTCAGTCCCCCAATAGAGGGATAAATCGTGTCGGAGTGAAGCCCAAAAAACCCTGAGATAACACTGGAAGCCTACCAGTATATCTCGCTTGCCCTGGCCAGGGACTACTCGTGTAATGGCTCTCCTAGACACAGCGTGATGTCAACCCCCAATACCGGGAGAGACGAATCCTGTCTAACCGTCACTGCCTCCAAGTGCTTCGGGACTGCACCTAACCACTACCTGTTTGCACGACTCCTTTGAGCCGTGGTAGGGTAGTGATCAAAGTGCAGTGGGAACACACTCGAGGCGAAGTGCCAGTGTCAAGTCAGCGGACTAAGCTGTACTCATGTCACCTGGGAACTGACAACTGACGATAGGTATAATACCAACCTGTCAGTTCCCGAAGAGTCCTGTCCAGTGTACTCGTAACCTAACGAGCACCCGTATACTATCTCCAGTACGACGTACTGATGGCTGTGGGACAGACCATCTCCCACACTGGGATGAGAAGCGCATACGCTAGTCTACTCCGGAGTATCGATACCCTGTCTCGATAGTCCTGCGACTAGGGACCTGTATAAGGATGTGCTTATAGATTACCCAGCCCCCACTAGTGTAACTGCCATCACAACGCTGGTAATCAAGCAAAGATCCTAAGGGCTCCACTAATGCGTATAAGTGATATACTGAAATAAACACAAGTACACATTGAAGTAGAAACAAACCAGGTAGCATACGACTATATTGAGCAAGATTGTTTATACAAGGTGAATATCCCAAGCTTCCATCAAGTAATATACAAACTAGTATGATACAGTAATGGCCTCTAGGGCATATACACTAACAATCTCCCACTTGCACTAAGGCCATGTACTGGCGTATCGAAGACCTATCATCTCGATCAGCCGCTCGAACTGAGTCTGGGGTAGGGCCTTGGTGAATGGATCTGCAGTGTTCTCTTCTGAAGCAACCCTCCGAACCTCGATCTCCTTGCGATCCACGATCTCCCTGATCAGGTGATACCGCCTCAAGATGTGCCTGGATCTCTGATGGGACCTAGGTTCCTTTGCTAAAGCTATAGCCCCGTTGTTGTCGCAATACAGAGGTATTGGGTTAACAATGGACGGAACCACCTGAAGTTCTTTCAAGAACTTCCTTTTCCAGACAGCTTCTTTTGCGGCATCAGATGCAGCGATGTATTCCGCTTCCATCGTCGAGTCTGCAACGGTTTCCTGTTTGGAACTCTTCCAACACACCGCCCCTCCATTGAGGGTAAAGACAAAACCCGACATGGACTTGGAATCATCCTTGTCACTCTGGAAGCTAGAGTCAGCAAAGGCCTCGATCTGGAGGTCTTTTCCGCCATACACCAAGAACATCTCCTTAGTCCTTCTCAGGTACTTGAGAATGTTCTTTACTACTATCCAGTGTTTCTCCCCAGGGTTTGACTGATACCGGCTTACTACACTCAGTGCATAAGCTACATCCGGTCTGGTACACAACATCGCATACATTATAGAGCCTACCGCAGAAGCGTAGGGTATAATAGACATGCGATTCCTCTCCAAATCAGTCTTGGGATACATCTCTTTAGAGAGGGTGATCCCGTGACAAGCCGGTAGGTTACCGCGCTTGGAATCTTCCATACTGAATCTTTTCAGTACGGTGTCGATGTACCTGGACTGTGAAAGTCCTAGTATCCTCTTGGATCTATCACGATGGATCCGGATCCCCAGGATGTATGAGGCATCACCCAGGTCTTTCATGGAGAACCTGTGTGACAAGAACCCCTTGACAGATTGTACCATAGGAATGTCATTTCCTATTAAGAGAATGTCATCTACGTATAAAACGAGGAATACTACAGTTCTCGCTACAAATCTACTATAGATGCATGGTCCATCTGGATTTTTGATAAAGCCAAATTCCTTGTCCGTCTCATCAAAACAGATGTTCCAACTCCGCGATGCCTGCTTTAGTCCATAGATGGACTTAAGCAACTTGCACACCTTTCCGCTGCTCCCACTCTGAATGAAACCCTCTGGCTGATCCATATAGACACACTCCTCTAAATTTCAATTTAGAAAAGCGGTTTTTACGTCCATCTGCCAAATCTCATAATCGTGGAAGGCAGCAATGACAAGAAGGATCCGAATGGATTTCAGCATAGCCACTGGAGAAAAGGTTTCGTCATAGTCCAAGCCAGGTCTTTGACGGAAACCCTTTGCTACAAGTCTAGCTTTATAGGTCTCAACCTGTCCATCTACACCAATCTTCCTTTTGAAGATCCACTTGCATCCTACGGGTTTTATCCTGTCTGGAGCAATGTCCAACGTCCATACTTTGTTGGTGTACATGGACTCCATTTCGGTCCGCATTGCATCCAGCCATTTTACCGAGTCAACGCTCTGAACGGCCTGCTGGAAGCTAGTAGGCTCATCATAATCTATGATGCAATCCTCTCTATCCCCGTCTATGAGAAAACCGTAGTATCTCTCGGGCGGATGAGACTGCCTACTACTCCTGCGGAGCGCCTTGAAATGTCCTGTTCTTTTGAACCCTCTGATTCCACTAAGCTTTCAGTAATAGTCTGAGGTTCTGAAATTTCATCCAGTTCTACTGCGCTCCCACTTATCTGATTTTCCAAAAACTCAGTTTCCAAGAAGTGGGCATGACGAGAAACAAGGGCTTTTTGCTCCTCTGCGTAATAGAATAGATACCCCTTAGAGTTCTTTGGGTATCCCACAAACTTGCACTGTACTGAGCGTGCCTCGAGCTTGTCCGCATGCTGCTTTTTTACAAAAGCCGGACATCCCCATGTCTTAAAGGATTTAAGACAGGGTTTCTTCCCACTCCACATCTGATATGGTGTGGTAGGCACTGTCTTAGTAGGAACTTGGTTCAAGAGATGTGCAGCTGTTTCTAGTGCATATCCCCAGAAAGATCGCGGTAACTCAGCCTTACTCATCATGGAACGAACCATATCCAATAGTGTTCGATTCCTCCATTCCGATACACCGTTATGTTGCGGAGTGTATGGAGGAGTACGCTGAGAGAGAATTCCATTCTCTTTTAAATAGTCCAGGAACTCGGCACTCAAGTATTCACCACCTCGATCCGATCTTAGAATCTTAATACTTTTGCCTGTTTGTTTTTCAACTTCATTCTTGTAATCCCGAAATTTCTCAAAGGCCTCGGATTTGTGTTTCATTAAGAAGACATGTCCAAACCTAGAGAAATCGTCTGTGAAAGTAATGAAGTATGAATAACCGCTTCGCGCATGTGTAGACATTGGACCACACACATCACTGTATATGAGTCCTAAGAGCTCGCTCGCTCTTTCTCCGTGTCCAGTAAACGGAGTCTTTGTCATCTTTCCCATGAGACAAGATTCACAAGTGGCATAAGACTGATACTCGAACGGATCCAAGTATCCTTCTTTATGTAACTTAGTCAACCGTGTCTCATTGATGTGACCCAGTCTACAATGCCATAAGAAAGCCTGATTGATATCTGGAGAATTTCTTTTGTGTGTATTCTGGACATTGAAAATCTGTGGTTGGTTTAATACGTATATACCATTGCTCAGTGTACCTGACCCAATCAGAACTTGATTAAGGTGAATGTTTACAACATTACTTACAAACGCAAATTCATAACCTTCTTTAGAAACCAAAGATACAGAAATGATATTACAAGTTGCGTTGGGTACAAAAAAGCAATTACGCAAAACCAAAACATGCCCATCTGACATTCCCAGGTGATAGTCCCCTACGGCTTTAGCATCCATGCTAGCTCCGTTCGCAACTCTGAGGGTCATGTCACCTGCCTTCAAAACCCTACGGTTTCTCAACGCCTGCAAAGAATTACAGATATGAGATCCTGATCCGGTATCCAATACCCAGGAAGTTGAATTTATAGAAAGACAGTTTTCAATAACATACACACCTGAAGCTGAAGCCGCAACCTGCTTCAGTTCCTGTGTCCAGGCTTTCGAAGCCCTGCAATCTTTCTTCCAGTATCCACTCTTGTGACAATAGAAGCATTCCTCTTTATCCACAAGCTTCCCCGCTATCTTTGTTTCCTTTTCCTTTCCCTTCGTACCCACTTTACTAACACCGCCTCTTGGTTTGGCGGGGGCTTTCTTCCTCTTTCCCTTGGCTTTCGCCTTGGACCTAGAGGAAGAAGATCCTCCTATAAACAAAGCGGGTGTTTCCCTACCCTTCTGTAGGGTGCCCTCTGCGCTCCTCAGCAGGTTGAGGAGTTCTGAAAGTTCAACTTCCTTTTCTTGTAAGTTGAAGTTCAGTATAAACTGGGCGTAAGTGGATGGAAGGGACTGGAGAATTAAATCCGTATAGAGTTCACTGTCCAACGTGGTCCCAAGTTCCGCGAGCTCCTCAGTGTAGCCAATCATCTTAAGCACGTGGTCCGCTACCGATGATCCGACGGCCAACTTAGTCGAAAATAACTTCTTCGACACTTCGTATCTTGCGATACGAGACTGCTCTCCATACAGTTCTTTTGTATGGAGAAATATGGACCCGAGGTCCATATTCTCATGCCTCCTCTGATGTTCGTTGTCCATAGAGGCAAGCACGAGGCACCTGGCCTTCGCGCAATCAATCTCCCAAGTCTTACGGATTTCCTTATCCGCGACGCTGGAGGTAGGACCTGGGACGGGGGGAGCTTTGGTGGTAAGAAGATACCCCAGCTTGTCGTAATTGATTGCCAATTTTACATTCCTGAGCCAATCTTTGTAGTTTGACCCTGTCAGTATGTTTTTATCTAGAAGTAATTTAAGTCCAGTCATTTCGATTTGGTCGCTGCAGGGGGAGAGAAGAAACACTTAGCACGATGCTCTTGCAAGATTAGAATGGTTTTTAATTTGTCTAAACAGGATGGCTCCCACTGTCTCTCGAATCCCTCCTCAAACCACAAAGGAAGAATTAGCCGGGATCAATCCCACCGCACAATACTTGCTTAACCGTTCAGCCAGGCCAGTGTCGGTACTTCGAGGGAGGTTTTCCAACGCTTTCGCGAAGTTCCTTAATTTAAGAACCTCTTTTCCCTGGGGGCGTAGCCCCGCTAACACCTTTCTAGGCACCTACTAGGTTTATAGCATTGATCGTTTAGTAAGAAATTTCCCGAGGAGTAGCATATACTCACAGTAGGATCGGGATCCAAATATCCTCGCGTGACGAAACTGAAGGAATCCTACCAGAATCATCACACTCCAAATAGTATGCAAATCTAGCTAGTTTCAGTACTTATGAAACTCCCGATGTGGATTTTTGCCCCATGCTCTTATGATCTTGACTAAGGCCAACAAATCATAAGTCACATGTCAAGTTCTACCCGTCGTTATCCAGGTTAATTTGAACCCACCCGTATATACCCTTGACTATGGCCAACAAGGCAACACGACTGTCCCAAATCAACGCATTCTATCTATGCAACATATGAATACCCACCAGCTACCAAACACTGTTCCTTGACTAAGACCAACAAACACAGCTTGAATACTGTTGAATATTTATATGAAACGACGGAGGGCTACGGATGGTTTTGACGAAACCGTGAACGTAGTGAACTTGATTTAATCGATGGAACGAGATAGCTTTTAGAAGGAGTGGCTCAAGCTCCGCATTTAAAAGTTAGTTTTGAAAAGAACCGAGTGGTTTTTCGAAAGTGTTCCAACGACTTTTAGTTTGGTTTATTATCTTGCATTAGTTCTTTTAATGCATGATATTCTTGCATTAGTTCTTTTAATGCGTCCCATCATTTAATCCTACCATTGCAGAAAACAACCAAAATATGACGTACGCTTATGCCATTCGCATTCGCCACGGGGTCCCGTCATCACTCGTTAGGTTACTTAACTAACGATAGAGCGGGGGCTGGGCTAGCGCGGCTGTAAAACATAAGCAACGCCTAAATATAAAGCAATGATAGACATTACAGATCACAGATGAATACATTTGATATACTAGCAATCCGCAATCCGTTCGAGCCTGCAACGAAAAGCGGATTACACGGTCGCGGTGAATAGCAAATACCCCACCCAAGACCCCTACGGGTGCGGCAAACTACCCGCCAAGTACCCGGTAGTTTGTGCACCCCTCCATGGGTCTATCCTAGGAGCAAAAACAGTAAAAAGAATTATACAATGACGGCTACAACCCCGACCCGGTTGTGCGGCCAAACAAATAATATTATTACATCAATTTACTTTTACAAATGAATGAAAGAAAAACAAAAGCTCATCTCACATCCACCCCGGCTATTCACCCGCGACAGTCCAACACATTCATATACACATTCCAGTATCAAACACAGATCACAGAGATTTATAACCCCGACTAATCGACTTATAGTGATTAGCCGACGTTCAATACATGCAAACATCACAGATATAACCATCATAGTCAAAGTGCAGTGAAGTTCGGAAAAAAATACGGAATTATAGGACCCTAAAAGCAAATTTCTGTTCTGGAAAATCTGGGCACATATAATATATTTTAAAAATCCCAAAACCAACACAGAGACACACTGCACGAAACCCGATCACCAGAAGACGAAAAAAGGCGGCGGATCCGCTGCGCTAAGAATAGGTGAGGCCGCAGATCAGCGGCGATTTGAATGAATTAGGTGATCGTTTTTCTTGGGTGTTCACACAAAACCCTGAGCCGAATTTAGGTGTATAACAAATCTTGTTTTGACCATAAAAAATTTTAACAGAAACTAGGGTTTTGCAAAAGTTTGGTTTTTGGATTTTTTCGGTTCCGAACTTCGTTACACTTCACTACCAAGCTAGTTTAAGTTTAGTTAGGCTCTGATACCACTGTAAGTCCACGTTGCGACCCGCGGTTCTTACGGGGAGGAGGAAACGGTATAAAAATCAAATTTTTAGCGCATGGGGCAGCATGGACTAACAAAGTCGGGATCTTTTCCTAAACTAAAACTAGCAAACTTGTTAAAGAGAGTTAGCTACTCGGAAAGATGGTTATACCTAAACTTGAACTCCTTCTTCTTCAAACTTTGTAGAGGTTGATGGTTCTTTCTTGGTCGCCTTCTTCCGTCGAAGATGGATCCACCTGAGGGTTCAACCTTCGGGCTCTTACTCGAACTTTGAGTGAACTAGGATCTCCGGCTTGCTAAACCTTGAACCCTAGAGAGAGTAGAGAGTATCTATAGGGTGCTTTCTTTTTCAAGGTGAGGGATTCTCAACACATGAGAAGGAATCACCTTGAGCTTGAGGAAGAAGAAGGTGAAGTGAGGAGAGAGAATGGTTATGAAAGAATGAGCTCTTTTCTATTGCAACCATAACTAAAAGAAAAGGAATTATCTAATTAATAATAATAAATCAAAAATGAAATAGTTGATGGTTGTATTTGGAATGACCACTATCATACTTTCAATAAATGAGTGTAAGCATGAATCAAGGAGAATCCTTTCAAAGCATGATGGTGGTCAACATTCAACCATGGTCAACAAGTCAACCATGGTCAACAAGTCCACAAAATCAACCATAACAATATTTCATTTAATTACTATTATTAATTGATATTTCATAAATCTATTAGGGTTTGGAAAATGACGACTGTCAACTGTGCATACGCACCCGTTCCGAAACCCTAATGAAATACCTCATCCTCCGCCTCAAGCAACTGTGCATACACACCTGCATTCCCGTTCCGAGGAACAAGAATACCAAGATATAAAAGCAACCCCAAAACTTATACCAGTATCTGGCTCAAACCAGAGCCTGCCAGTATAATCCGTCCGGACTCCAAACGTGCACAAGTGCGCGGATGAGAACGAACCCTGCCGCAAAACCATGCGACCTCTACTCTATTTTGCCCAAAGGCGAATACCCTCTGTGTGGGACTCTAAAGACTCGACACTACGCTGGCAGTGGGTTTAACCACAGACCGCAAGCTGCACTAGCTGTGCGTAACGGTCCCCAGGTAGATGCCGACAAGAAGGCTGACGAGGTGAACCCCATCTGAACTCCTACTGAGTCTGAATGTGACATTCTCCGTACAGTCCGGTCTGTTCGTCTGTTACATCGCATGTCGGGCCTAGGGGGCGGTAAAACGTCAGTCCCCCAATAGCGGTACAAGTCGTGTCGGAGTGAAGCCCAAAACACCCTGAGATAACACTGGAAGCCTACCAGTATATCTCGCTTGCCCTGGCCAGGGACTACTCGTGTAATGGTTCTCCTAGACACAGCGCGATGTCAACCCCCAATACCGGGAGAGACGAATCCTGTCTAACCGTCACTGCCTCCAAGTGCTTCGGGACTGCACCCAACCACTACCTGTTTACACGACTCCTTTGAGCCGTGGTAGGGTAGTGATCAAAGTGCAGTGGGAACACACTCGAGGCGAAGTGCCAGTGTCAAGTCAGCGGACTAAGCTGTACTCATGTCACTTGGGAACTGATAACTGACGATAGGTATAATACCAACCTGTCAGTTCCCGACGAGTCCTGTCCAGTGTACTCGTAACCTAACGAGCACCCGTATACTATCTCCAGTATGACGTACTGATGGCTGTGGGACAGACCATCTCCCACACTGGGATGAGAAGCGCATACGCTAGTCTACTCCGGAGTATCGATGCCCTGTCTCGATAGTCCTGCGACTAGGGACCTGTATAAGGATGTGCTTATAGATTACCCAGCCCCCACTAGTGTGACTGCCATCACAACGCTGGTAATCAAGCAAAGATCCTAAGGGCTCCACTAATGCGTATAAGTGATATACTGAAATAAACACAAGTACACATTGAAGTAGAAACAAACCAGGTAGCATACTATTATATTGAGCAAGATTGTTTATACAAGGTGAATATCCCAAGCTTCCATCAAGTAGTATGATACAGTAATGGCCTCTAGGGCATATACACTAGCACTAACGGTCTGGCCGAGGCCTTCAATAAGACCTTGACGAAGATCATAAAAAAGACGGTGTCCCGAAATAAGAAAGACTGGCACGGGAGGCTGCAAGAGGCCCTTTGGGCCTATCGAACTACATTCAAGATGGCCACGAACACAACGCCGTACGCGTTGGTATTTAGGACGGAAGCAGTGCTCCCCCTCGAGATAGAGTTACCCTCTCTACGAGTGGCAATCCACTACAAGCTGACAGATGAAGAAAATGCTCACCTTCGGCTTGAGGAGCTCGATGCCCTCGACGAAACCCGGCTCATAGCGCAACAAAATCTGGAAGCTTATAAAGCAAAGATGACGCGCGCATATGAAAGATTGACCCGACCGAGAACATTCCGCCAAGGCGAACTCGTGTTAGTGGTCAAAAGGCCTATGATCCCCAATTGAGCCAAGCGGGGAAAATTCGAGCCAAACTATGAAGGCCCGTACATCATAGATAAGGTCTACCAGGGTGGGGCCTATCTACTCATGGACATGCACGGTGAAAGGACTTTCAGCCAATAAACGGTCGCTTCCTGAAGAGATACTACTCTTAATGAGCCACGGCCTAGGTCAATGATAGATGACGACGACTATGTCCGCTCGCTATCTTCCTAAGCTCGAGCTTTATAAGCGGTAGCCGGCCTTCTCCATGTCGGACCAAAATGTCCTTAAACTAACGACGGACCGAAATGTCCTTAAACTAACGACGGACCGAAATGTCCTTAAACTAATAACGGACCGAGACGTCCTTAAACTAACAACGGACCGAAATGTCCTTAAACTAACGACGGACCGAAACGTCCCTAAACTACTACCGCAGCATCCTTAGGCTGACAAAAAAAAAGGGAGAAAAAGAAAAATAAAAATAAATAAATAAATAAAAAACGGTATGTCCATAAGCAAAATGGGCACGGATGAAAACCCGAAATGGCTCCGTGAGTAAAAACAGCAGGGCTACCGGTGAGTGTTCGTGAAAACCAGAAAGGGCGCGACCTTGTAAAAAAAAAGAGAAAAAGAATAAAAAAAACGGTATGTCCATAAGCAAAATGGGCACGGACGAAAACCCGAAAGGGCTTCGTGAGTAAAAACAGCAGGGCTACCGGCGAGTGTTTGTGAAAACCCGAAAGGGCGCAACCTCGTTAAGAGACACTTATAGGGTCCTCTCGACCTTGTAAGGAGAAAACACCCGCGTGAGATCCTTACGACTCACAAAGGAGCAACATACTTAGGGATCCCCACGATTCCTAAGGAGAAAATACACTTGCGAGATCCTCACGACTCGTAAGGAGGATTCTCTTATGGGACCCTCACGGCTCATGAGATTTGAAATTCTTAAGTTACAGAAACCTAAACCTGTTCTTAAGCAAATCCCCCACAACCTTTGATACTGCCGTACAAGGGGCCCAATACTGACCCTTGTATACAATCCACGGGCGCGAATAAAAATTTTCCCAGCAAAGTCACACCTGTGACTAGGTATTTGTCCATATAATGAGCAACCCTTGTAGGTCCTCTCGACCCATAAGGAGAAAACCCTCTTGTAGGATTCTTACGACTTACAGAGGAACATACACTTAGGGATCCTCATGATCCCTAAGGAGAAAATACACCTGCAAGATCATCACGACTTGTAGGGAGAAATACCTTTGTGAGACCCTTTCGGCTCATGAAGTCAAAAGCCTTGGTCGACAGGACCCTTAACCCTGTTTGCTAAGCCACCTTTGTTCAACATCGACAGAGACAGATGATGATTCGCTCCTGATAATATTCCAGTTGTAGCGGTGCTGATGCTGAAATCGGTGTCTAAAACCCAAGCTTGCGGCGAAAAGGCTAGCAAGCCACACATGCCTACGAAATAGCCGAAATGATGGGGCAACTTGCGATAAAAAGCAGCAAGTAAAAATGTATGCATGAAAAATAGCCGAAATGATGGGGCAACTCGCAATAAAAAGCAGCGAGTAGAAAATAAATAATTAGTCGAAATGATTGGGCACCGCGAAAAATAGCCGAAATGATGGGGCAATCGCGACCTTCGCGATATAAAATCAGAAATGATAGAGCATCGCGAAAAGAGAAATAAAATAAAAAAAAAGTTTTAATTTATGCCCTACAGGTGATGTTCCATCACACCCTGTACGCAATCCAAGGGCGCAAACAAAAAAGGGAACATACCTCCCCCCAGGTTTCACCAAAGAAAGAAGCTAAATCTCGACGGGTCACAAGCGACCTAGAGATCATCCCAACACTAGTCTCGTAATGACAGACAAAACTTCAAGCTTAGCGGAACAGCGGCAACTCCCAGTTCCATGGCCCGGTGGTATACATATCGCCAGTAGTCAAACCTCCATCACGTGAAATGCGGATACAATCAGCAAAATTCCTGGTTACGTGGAACGCGGATAACGTCACTCTTTGACCCCGGAGAAAACGTCCAGAGCGGATCCTGGTCCTCGTAGAGCACGGCAGTGAACCCGTGTGAAGCATCAAGAGCAGAGCCTAGTCCTCGCCGAGCACGGCAGTGAACCCGTGTGAAGCATCTAGTGCAAAATTCCTGGTTACGTGGAACGCGGATAACTTCACTCTTTGACCCCGTGGAAAACGCCCAGAGCGGATCCTGGTCCTCGCAGAGCACGGCAGTGAACCCGTGTGAAGCATCCAGAGCGGAGCCTAGTCCTCGCCGAGCACGGCAGTGAACCCGTGTGAAGCATCTAGGGCAAAATTCCTGGTTACGTGGAACGCGGATAACGTCACTCTTTGACCCCATGGAAAACGTCCAGAGCGGATCCTGGTCCCCGCAGAGCACGGCAGTGAACCCGTGTGAAGCATCTAGAGCAGAGCCTAGTCCTCGCCGAGCACGGCAGTGAACCCGTGTGAAGCATCTAGTGCAAAATTCCTGGTTACGTGGAACGTGGATAACGTCACTCTTTTACCCCGTGGAAAGCGTCCAGAGCGGATCCTGGTCCTCGCAGAGCACGGCAGTGAACCCGTGTGAAGCATCCAGAGCGGAGCCTAGTCCTCGCCGAGCACGGCAGTGAACCCGTGTGAAGCATCTAGTGCAAAATTCCTGGTTACGTAGAACGCGGATAACGTCACTCTTTGACCCCGTGGAAAACGTCCATAGCGGATCCTGGACCTCGCAGAGCACGGCAGTGAACCTGTGGGAAGCATCTAGAGCGGAGCCTAGTCCTCGCCGAGCACGGCAGTGAACCCGTGTGAAGCATCTAGTGCAAAATTCCTGGTAACGTGGAACGCGGATAACGTCACTTTTTGACCCCGTGGAAAACGTCCAGAGCGGATCCTGGTCCTCACAGAGCACGGCAGTGAACCCGTGTTAAGCATCCAGAGCGGAGCCTAGTCCTCGCCGAGCACGGCAGTGAACCCGTGTGAAGCATCTAGTGCAAACTTCCTGGTTACGTGGAACGCGGATAACGTCACTCTTTGACCCCGCGGAAAATGCCCAGAGCGGAGCCTGGTCCTCGCCAAGCACGGCAGTGAACCCGTGTGAAGCATCCAGAGCAAATACCGGACCGTGGAGTCCTTAAAATCAACGGACTATGATGTCCTTAACCTCGACCGTGATGTCTTAAAACTAACGATCAACCACCCCGATGTTCGAGATAGTGCCCTCAGAGTCAATTATTGGATCACAGGCACGTGATTGCAATGATTGAGGGAGGACCTATCCCGGTAGGACAGTCTTACTCAAGATGATAGTATGCTATCCGGTTTATCTTTATCATCGTGTACTGCTTTAGGTGACCTTACGAGTTGCTATTACAAGTTGATAGAGCCCCTAGGATTCTTGCTTGACTACCAGTAGTATGAGGGCGATCATATACATGAGAGCTGGAGTCTATAAGCACATCCTTAAATGGTCCCTAGTCGTGGGAGTTTCGAGACAGGGCATCGATTCTCCAGAGTAGACTAGTGTATACAGTCGAGACTCCGACGAGGGGCGGTGGCCGGTCTCACAAACCATTGGTGTCAGTTGGTTCACCTAAGATGTATACAGGTGCTCATAGGGTTATGAGTACACCGGACAGGACTCGCCGGGAACCTGCTAGTTGGGATTATACCAGACGTCAGATAGCAGTTCCCTGGTGACATATGTACAGGTTAGTTCATCGACCTGAGATCGTCATTTGTCTCGTGTGAGTTCCCACTGTACTTTGATTACTACCCTACCACGGCTCAACGGAGTCATGCAAACAGGTTTTAGTTGGGTACAGTCCCGAGCCACATGGAGGCAGTGAGCGGATCTGCAGGGGTTCGTCTCTCCCGGTATTGGGGGTGAGGTCGCGCTGTGTCTAGGAGAGCCATTACACAAAGCCCTCGGCCGAGGCAGGAGATTTACTGGTAGGTATTCCAGTAGTATCTCAGGGTGTTCTGGGCTACACTCCGACACGACTTGTACCGCTTTTGGGGGACTGACTTTTACCAACCCCCTAGGCCCGCAATGCGATACTCATAGACGAACGGACCAGACTGTACGGATATTGTCACTGACAGGCTCAGTAGGGTTTCAGGATGAGTTCGCTCATCGACGTCCCTTTTGGTCAATAGCTGGTGGCCCGTCACATATGGCTAATACCTCTGACGTGCTAGTGGTTAAATCCACAGCCATAGTATTGACGAGTCTTTAGAGTCCACCACACACAGACAGTTACTCAAGTTTCGGGAGAAACGCTGTAGAGGCCGTATGGAGATATGGCAGGGTTCGATCAGATACGTGCGGTATTGCACGGATCGTGATCGGACGGTTTTTACTCGCCGGCTTTGGTTTAAGCCGGATCCTAGTATTTGACAGTTTAGATTTTGTCTCTTTGCATTTGTCTTCAGTGGGAATACAAATGCGGGCATGTATATGCAGTAGCGGGGTTTTCCTGTAATTTATTACGGGATCAGTTTTCTGAAGTTGCCAGTTTGCATTCCGTTCCGGCCGGTTTTCCTTTGTTCTTTCGCGGCCGGACTTTTGTGATGGAGGGGGTTATTTGCAAGTTTGCAAATAACTTATTGTGGAGGGGTTTCTTGCTTTTGTGGCATTATGAAAGGTTAAGCATCTTTGCTTTTTTCATGATGGCTTGCTTTATTGAGATTAGAAAGGATTTGGATGGATTTGATTTTGATTTGATATTGTTATCATAACCTTTAGATGTGGTCACCTCCTTGTGCTTTCCTACACTCACCTCCCTTCTTGTTTTTCTCTCCACCATATTTTCATAAGGAAGGGGGGCCGGCCACTTAGAGAAAGAGAGAGGTTTTCATTTTTCTGGATGAGGGAATGATTCATATCTCATTTTTTTGCATGCTTGCTATATTCTCAACCTCTCTAAAAAAGTTCTTTGATTCTCTTCTCCATCAAAAAGGCAACTTCACCCCATTGAGACAAAGGTTTTCTACACTACAACCTACAGTACCCTTGGACGCGTCGGCTAGCCAACTTCGCGCCCGAGTTGCCTCGGTCCAGAGGTGAGAGCTCGTAAAAGTATTCGGCTACGTGGTGCCCTTTTCGACGAGGAGGTGACAGACGAGGATTCCGCGGGAGATCGGAGTAGAGACGGAGACCGGAGGACACGGATCGCTCTGTATAGCTTCTACCCCATTCTCTTGATAGCTAGGATTAGGTTAATGGTCACGATCCGGGTATAATGTCCGCGGTAGCACCGGTTAAAGTTAAGAAAATTTTTGATTCTGCATTTTGGCCTCGAGTAGACGGCCGAGGCGCAGCCGTGGCGCAATATGGTATCAGAGCCACACCATTAACCTAGTCTAGTTTTGTCTAATGTGTTTTACATTTCCAATCGAACAAAATTCCAAAAACCCGCGTTTTCTTCACATCAGTTTCTGTTGAAATTTTTTGAAGTCCAAAAATTTTTCAGCTTGTAAAATAGTGATGTACTGGAAGTTCTAAGCACTCTGAAGAAATTCGACACAGTAACTTGACTACTGAAGCGCGGAACCGCGGCCAAACCCTCCTTTGGGCCGCGGTTCCGCCGCACAATGATGTCCTTGCTGTATCAAATTTCTCCAGTCGCTTTCTGGGTTGAAAATAAGGGTTTTGGAATATTATTTTTGGGCCCAGAATTTCTTGATGTGCTACAGTAGTACTTGGGGGCCCGCTTGATAAAATTTGATCGATCGGATATTTTAAACACATTATTTCACAGTATTTAAATTATATCTGTGACCGTGAATGTCACTTGATCGGTAAATCCAGTCTAACTGCTATTGCCCGGTTAGACGGATTTGCGAACGTGACTTTCACGTTGATATTCTGTGTATTGCTGTGATGTTGCGGATCGGTCGTGGGGGATAGCCTGGATGCAATGTTAGTACAGTTTTTGTTGTATTATGTACATTTGATATTGCGGGGCGAGCGTCCGACATGTGGACTACCGTCACTGCCTGTTTGTATTATTCTTTTGGGGCACGACCAGGTTGCGGTCGATGTACCCGTTGCATGTATATTTTACTTTCTGTACTAGGCTTACCCCGCGGAGGGGTGCACGGACAGCCGGGTCCTAGAGGGCAACGAGCCCGCATCTCATGGCATTGAGACGGAGGGGGCTTTACTCTAGAATTGGCGGGCTGTTCCCCACACTCGTAAGGGGTACAGGTTGGCCCAAGGAGGGGTGCCCAAGTTACCGGATTCCGTGAAGTGCTGGGTGGTCCATTCACGTTGCTGAAGGGGGCTGCCTCGCTTCAGGTTTTGGCGGGTGACTTGCCGCGCCCGTAGGGGTCTAGGATTTTCATTGCACAGGCTATCCACACGACCAGGGGAACGTCGGGTTTTAGTAGCAGCTCTATGAAACCCGGGGATCCCAGATATCTGTATTGTTCTGTGATGCTTTACATTTCTGTGATGTTGCATTTTTATCACGCCTTGAGCGAAAATTATATATTATATCTATACTAGTAGATGTTGTATATGTTTTGCGTCCGCGCTAGTCCAGTCCCCGCTCTGTCGTTAGTTAAGTAACCTAACGGGTGATGACGGGACCCAGTGACGAATTCGGATGGCATATACGTACATCATTATTTTCGTTCTTTTGTGCTGTGATCAATTGATGGGACTGCGTTGATTCGGATAAATGCAAGATAAACAAACCTATTTTGATGTTGTTGGAACACTTTTTCAAAAAGCTGTTATTGCAAGGGCGTTCACTTTTGTTTTGCATCGTGGTATTCAGTTGGAATATCCTGCTCCTCAGTCGACGAGGCAAGGGCCGAGATCCCTTCACCGGGAGTGACCCCTTGGACAAAAGTTTGCGTCAGGGCAATAACTTCACTATAGCCGATTACTTTTTGCTTTGCATCATGGTATTCAGTTGGAATATCCTGCACCTCATTCTACGGGGAAAGAGCCGAGATCCCTTCACCGGGAGTGACCTCTTTAGCAAAGGTTTTCGTCACTATACTTTTTATAAAAATCTATTTTGTTCCTTCAACGATATCAAGTTCATTACGTTAAAGATTTTTCGCCAAAAACTACCCGTAGCCCTCCGTCATTTCAGATTACTATTGCTTAGTATTCGTGCTACGTATGTCGTGCTCAGCCGAGGCGTAATGTACGGTAGCTCTGTAAAGCTTTTCTGTCTTATGGATATGTGATTGGTTAGGACAGTCGTACGGTCATTTTGGCTCAGTCAAGGACTCGCGCGGGTTGGTCTAATGCAATCAAGGTAATGACGGGTTGAACTTGACTAGGATCCTTTGATATGTTGGCTCAGTCAAGGTCACTTGGGTCCTAGGGGTAAAAACATACATCGGGAGTTTCTAAAGAAACTGAAACTTGCCAGGCATGCGCATACCTTCTAGAGTGTGGTGACATGAGTGGATACCGTCATGTTGTCATGCGATGATAGTTGGATCCCGATTCCCACTGATGAGTTGGTTTACTCCTCGGGTGATCCCGACTAATTCTTCTTTCAGGTTTGGGGAAGAATTTGACGTTACAGTGGGAGGTTTCCAGATTAGATAAAGTGATAACCATTCTGATCTAGGTTAGAGTGCACGCTGGGTGTTTCTTTTCTCTCTCTCTTTGGCAGCGACCATTGACCCGACCCTAGACTATGACTCAGTGACCAAGTTGACGGAACCTTCTTAACACTGGCTTTTGGATTGTCAGAGTTGCAAACCTCATTTTCACTCATACTTTTACCCTTTTCTCCAGGACACCCCGTATTACTACGAACGTCCACTTCCATTGGACAAAACCATCGTATGGTTATATACGAACTCGAAGTTATTTGAGGATAGTTTCCGGTTCTGGAGAAAAAGAATAGGACTATTCAGTTGACTTTTTCTTTTACCTTCTCTCTCAGATTGCGAGTACTCCTTGGCTTAGGAGATAGCACACCTATTACGCAAATTGGATAGTCTTCTTCCAAACCTTAGGCTGGTGCCGAACGGTGGGGAATGAAGAAAACCAATTAGCCTAAACGGTGTACAGAAGGTATTAAGTTAAGACAAAGAAATGGATTAGAAGGAGGGCAAAGTAAATTGCGACTGCTATTCACGACCGAACCAAGTATTTCTTCGCCAATCATAAATCACCTTTGTATTTCTCCAGGACACTCCGTATCACTACGAAGATCCCAAGTTTATTGGATAATCCATCGTATGGTTATATACGAACTCGAAAGGAACTTGTTCCAGTTCGGGGATGGATCCTGGTTCAGGAGAAATAGGAATAAGGTTTATTCGGTTGTCTTTTATCTTCACCATCTCTCGCATTGCGAGTGCTCCAGGGATTAGGACAGTACACCCATTATGCTTATTGGTTAGTCTTCTTCCAAACCATAGGCTGGTGCCGAACGGTAGGGAAGGAAGAAAACCATTTGGCCTAAAGGGGTGTACAGAAGGTAATGACCAAAGACATAAAAAGGGATTTGGAGAAGTAGCAAAGAATTATACGGTTACAGTTGTGAATCTGGATAATGGAAGAGGCATTACTAGGAATACCCGGATACCCCATCGAAACATTTCAATGTTTCAGTTTCACTATGTACTGTTAAAAGAAAACAGATTTCCCAATTAGACACTTGCTCCAGGGTATGTATTTACCAGGTTTGATTCTGACATCTGTATGGTTTTGCAGATGTTTAGTGGGAGTAAGTTATTGGGAATTAGGTGATCATCCTCATTATATCGGGATTCGTTGTAATTGGTGATATTTGAGGAAGTCACCTGGGTTGTTTGCCGGACGGCAAATATTTGGTTTTGAATATCCGTTGTTATGCACCAATTTCAAATTGATATATCTGTACGTCTATTTTTATAGAGTGAGATATGCCTTTTTGAAATTATGTCTGTGACATTTACCTATATAAGTGGATGGTTAGGTAAGGAGCATTAAACAGCAGTGTAATTCTTCATAACCATAGTACAGTTTTCGACCGACAACAGGGAATGAGTTATTACACTCAGGGGACTTATACAGAGTATTGTATATTGTCCAGTGTCCATTAGGACAAGGGGGTTGGTACTCGTACTATAATCGGCTTACTTATGACTTCTCTTATTTTTAGATAAGTGTTTCGAAGAAACACAGGGTCCGAATTTTGAGAAGTTATAGGTGTATGAATAAAGTAGAGAACCAGCAGTTGCAAGTATCGTGATTCTTCAAGGTGATCGAAGATGTAGATACTTGTGTATGGTATTCAGTTGATAGTAATGAGAACTTGCTTCTCTTTCAGGTTACTCATAATTGGAAGCATTCCTAAGTTGAGTAACGCTGATCGGCCTCCTTCCATTTAGTTGACATGCACTAGAGACAGCTGCATGATTTGAATCTGGTTCAATTAAATCAGTGCCTCTGTTTCTGTATTGGATATAGAACAGTTCATATCTTAACGATGTTAAGGTACGGGGAGTTGTCCGGCTTATGCTTAAAACCAGACTTCGGATAACTCAAGGCACGTTTCTGTAATGGCTGTTTGTGGGTTGACCCAGGCTATGACGAGGGTTGATTTTCTACCATCTGGAAGATCAATAGTGATATTGTTCTTGACTCGCCACATTTTTAAAAGAAATGGATTTTTTCAGAAAACAGTAGTGGGAGTATGGTAGAACTGGAAGTGATTCCAGAACCGCAAACGATTACTGAAGATTTGATAAGAACCTAAAGATTCAATCTGATTTGACATTCCATTGGCCACTCTGCAGATAAAGTGGATAACCTCAGGCACCCGAGAGGTACTTCGGTATGCTCAAGGACGGTGGCAGGGAGGTTCTTGTTTAGCCAGACTTGCCATTGCTGTTGTTCCAGACTGTGAGACCCGGCAGGAGGATGAGTATAGCGTCGTTCTAAACTAGCTTTAGAAGTGTACGTGTATATGACTCTGCCAGAGGGTTGTCATGGTCAGTGGGAGCAGCGGAAGCATTGGTGGACAGGTGGCTTATGTCTATTTATAGACTTAAGCAGATATAGCAGAGATAGATCATTTATTTCTGATGTGACAGTCATAAGTTTGACTTCATCAGAATAGGGGATGGATCTGCTAAGAAGGTAGTAGGGTGTGATGTCCTGGTATTTGGATGACATACACAGAGTAGGAAGTGATATTCCTATACTACGATCGGTTATTCTTTGGTTGTCACACAGTGGTTTCTCCATAAAGGACTTGGATATTATATCAGACATTCTGGTTACTGGATCTATGGTTTTAGATCTAGATTTGGGTGCTTTCCCAATCTGGGTACTTAGACAGCATTCTATAAGTATTTAGAATGGACGACTCCTGGCACGGTAGTGTACCTGCAGGTGATGGAGTCACCCTCTCTAAAGGCGTCTTACAGACTAAAGAGGAGAGGGATGTGCATGATTGGCAGATCATTTGCTTAGGCAATTGAGTCAATCATGAGATGTCAAGTACCACACCAGATGTTGTTCTTGCTCTAGATGCAATAAGTTGATATTAATCCAATCCTGGAGAAACAATCGGAAGCAGCTTTAGAACATAAGCGAATGTTCTAGGGATTTGATAACGGCTGCCTCCTTTAGGAGACGGTTATCATTCCAGGCTTCCAAGGTGACATGGATGGCAGAGTGGCTGTCAGAGTTATAGTTTTCCCTCTGACGAGGGGCAGTATTTTGGACAGATGGTCCAGGTGGATACTGAGGGAAAGGCATGGCGCATGATACTGATTAAGTTCAGTTGTTGATACAGTCTAAGAAGTTTGGATTTGGAGTTCATTTATGAGCTACGTCCCATCAGATATCCAGACACATTCTAAGACAGGTATTGCTTATTTCGAGAGATGGCTTTCTCCAAGAACTTGAGATAAAGAGAGATATAGAAAGAAACACCATAGCGGATCCACTCATTGAGGCTATTCCTCGAACGCAATAGTTTCGCAAACGAGCTTTGTGAGACTGACCAGTAGAGGAGTTGGGTGTTCGGTATCACACGGGCTATGAGTATGCGACATCGCAATAATTAGCTTTGAGTGCAAGTGGGAGATTGTTGGAGATAGTGCCCTCAGAGTCAATTATTGGATCACAGGCACGTGATTGCAATGATTGAGGGAGGACCTATCCCGGTAGGACAGTCTTACTCAAGATGATAGTATGCTATCTGGTTTATCTTTATCATCGTGTACTGCTTTAGGTGACCTTACGAGTCGCTATTACACGTTGATAGAGCCCCTAGGATTCTTGCTTGACTACCAGCAGTATGAGGGCGATCATATACGTGAGAGCTGGAGTCTATAAGCACATCCTTAAATGGTCCCTAGTCGTGGGAGTTTCGAGACAGGGCATCGATTCTCCAGAGTAGACTAGTGTATACAGTCGAGACCCCGACGAGGGGTGGTGGCCGGTCTCACAAGCCATTGGTGTCAGTTGGTTCACCTAAGATGTATACAGGTGCTCATAGGGTTATGAGTAAACCGGACAGGACTCGCCGGGAACCTGCTAGTTGGGATTATACCAGACGTCAGATAGCAGTTCCCTGGTGACATGTGTACAGGTTAGTTCATCAACCTGAGATCATCATTTGTCTCGTGTGAGTTCCCACGTTACTTTGATTACTACCCTACCACGGCTCAAATGAGTCGTGCAAACAGGTTTTAGTTGGGTACAGTCCCGAGCCACATAGAGGCAGTGAGCGGATCTACAGGGTTCGTCTCTCCCGGTATTGGGGGTGAGGTCGCGCTGTGTCTAGGAGAGCCATTACATAAAGCCTTCGGCCGAGGCAGGAGATTTACTGATAGGTATTCCAGTAGTATCTCATAGTGTTCTGGGCTACACTCCGACACGACTTGTACCGCTTTTGGGGGTCTGACTTTTACCAACCCCCTAGGTCCGCCATGCGATACTGTCACGACCCGAGAGTTTCGACTCGTGACCGGCACTTAACCACGCAACGTCTACAGGCGTAACGCGACTAAGTAAGCTGAACCCAGAAATCAAAACCAATAAATAAAGAGTGATTAAAACATTTTTTTAAAAACAATCATACGTGTCCGAAAAACTTCCATTTATTTAGTAGAATCCTTTTTAAGTTCGGGAGTTATAACTTTTATAATTTTGGCAACATTTCCATTTTTAACATTTGTTCCGCAAGCCAGGTAAAAGCAAGGTGTAGCAGAAATAACATTTGAAATGAATAAAGCATCACAATATGATATACGACGCCGTAGCGAAGAATACACAGTAAAGCAAGGACAAATATCACAAAAGGTAAGACTGCATAAAATACAGTCGGCTCACATGCGAACTCAACACCGGAGTACAAAATCATACATAACGTCCTCACAACTGTCTCTAAGTCAATACAGAAAGGTAGATGGAGAATACTAGATACATCAATATACAACTGAAGGATAATAGATACCATACAAAAACCCACCTATCAGGAAAAGGCCAGCTCGCCTCAGAAAGGGTATCTGCGCCAAAAGATGCGGTAAACAGCCAGCCGTGACTACTCCCAAGGGCAACCTGCAAATACCGTGGCACAACGGGAGTGAGTTGCCAACTCGTGAATAGAGATAACATATAAAGGTAATCACGAGCATGCACATACGGCGCTGCTCTACTAATGCCAGCAGATAATATCAATGCATGACAAACAGTGGATGCAATAGTAATGCAAGTGCGCAATCAGGTAAGTACTCCAGGATGAGATGCATAGTAATCAATACTGAGCATGGGATAAATAACATCTATATGGATATGTCAACATGGAAAACAATAATCGGTGCCTCAGGCTGCACCCAAATCCTAAATAAACTCAGGAGCCGGCACCCCCATCGGCCCTCAAATCCTGTACATCTCTGAGAGATCACGAGTGCCCAACATCGGCACCCAAAATATCATAAAATACTCGTGTCCAGCATCGACACGCAAATCCTCGTATATCGGGCTCCGTCGGTCCGGATCGGCCCACGGGGTCCTTCTGCGGTGTCGGCCCTCGGCCGCGGCAGTACGGATCATCCCGCATCCATCTCTCGACTCTGGTCATTATCCTCCGGATAACTGCCAGGTCCAACCAATCACCGGTAGGTAGTGGTCCCTCCGACGGGCTCACCGTCTACTGCACAGCAAAACCGTTCTCGCCCCGGGGTACCATACCGGGTCCACCACGAACCCGCAAACGGATCATCCATCTCCTCGAATCGGGTTTCAAGCACACGTCTCAGCACCGAGAAAACGCGTGGTGGACGCACCAAAATATCATATCACGAGGTACCGGGTTTTTCAAAATAGTGCATATTTTCTTAAATACTTCCACGGTCCTCAAAACCAGAAATCACATGAAAATCCAACACCAAGAAGTAAACCCAATGCGAGGTGCAATGTAAATCAATCCATGGTATAGGTATAAGGGGAAAACCGCTTTTAAAAATAGTTTCCGTTCTTAAAGATGTCATGCGGCTCCTAATTTCTAGGAAATCATAACCAATCATATGTAAGACGAACTACAACAATATAATCATGGCAGCTCTACAGTGAGCGTGTCATGGCAATTACTAACGGTGTGTGTGTAGCATGCAAATTAGTGCCCGTGCAACATAAACCGTTAGTAATAGTGCGGTGTTTTATCAGTTCTAAGCATATATATATGTAGCAGGGAATGCAATATGCGATGACAGTCTATGGGGTAAATGCAACATATAATAATAAGGTCCTATCAGCCCTAACGCATAACGCCATGCGGGCGATATCCCCGTAGATGTGTAATCTACTCACCGAGTCTTACGCTAAGTGTAGCCGACGACTTTCTTCCCCTTCTTCGCAGCGTCCGTCTCACTGGCCTGCGAACCTAGAATCATATAACATATATCTCATAGAAGCTCAATTTCACAGAAACGCGACATTACGGTCCAACTAGAAACCTGTGTCACAAACCAATCACGCGTGTGCGCGATACGCTAAAACGTGTTATCACGCGTCTGAAACTACCCCGACGCGTCGCGATACGCAAAAAACCCAAACCCACTCACGTATCACGCGTGTCGCGAAGGTTTAAAAAAACGGCAAAACAGGTATTTGGTCCCAGATTTCTATACAGAGCTAAACTTAGAAAAATATATATATCACAGCACCCTACACACTAGCAGACACCTACAGAACCAAACCCTAACCCAAACCCTACCCATCTGGCCGCAAATTGCGGCCAGAATGAATTAATTGGTGGCCACATGAAGGAGTTAGGGGGTCGGGTTCTATCTAGGGTATCAACACCTATCCACTATACTGCAGTATCCTCAATTTCATCCTGAACCCACCGGGTCAATAACAGTTCCAGAAAACTCAGTTTTAGCTTAAAAACGATGAATTTGCATCAATTTGGGAAACTGGTGGTATTTTAGTGCAATTGGGGGTTAGGCTAAGTTAATATGGTCCCAACATCACACTAACAACCTACTGAAACCAATTCACACCACATTAGCACAAGGTTCCCACTAAACACCTCATATCGCACTAAAACGCACTAAAAACCACTAACCGAAGCAAAACTACACTAATCAAGCAAACTAGGGAATAAGTTTAGGAAATATACCTCATACTTAACCCTAGGGAGCTGGAGGAAGAAGAAGAAGTGCAGAGAAGGGGCTGTAGTTGGTGCTGTTGCTGTTGCTGCTGCTAGCTACTGCTACTGGTGCTGTTGCTGCTGCTGATCTCTGCTGCTGCTGTCTGCTGCTGTGCTGCAGGCTGCTGCTGTGCTGCTTGTTTCTGCTGGAGCTGAAGAGGTAAGTGTCTGTGTGTGTGAGTGTGTGTGTGTGTTAGACTTGAGAGAAAACAAAAAGAGTTGAGAGGGAGCAATCACCACTCAATGTCAACCCTCCTCTCTCTCTCTTCATTAATTGCAAGCATGGCTTAAAGCCATGATGCACTCTCTCTCTCTCTCTCACAAGCCAACACTTAACAATCCAAATTAAAGTAACTTTAAATTAACTAATTAAACCCACTTAAAAACACATAAGACTTAATCCTCAAGATTAACCCACCATGGCTATTAAACATGGTAAAATCTTATCTTAAAAACCCTAGTTTACATGCACATGTGTGTGCAAGCCTAGGAAAATTTTAGAAAAATATTTATTAAATTAGGAAAAATATTTAAAACACAATTTGGTAAACTTTTTGTTCAAAACCATTATTTAAATATAATTATTCACTAAACATATCCTAAGGTGTTACAATCTCTCCTCCTTAATGAAATTCGTCCCCGAATTTCAAAAATCCAACTACACGTACCTTCAAAAAGATGGGGATACGTCTTCATCATCTCGCTTTCGGTCTCCCAAGTGACCTCCTCACGGTTCTGGCCACGCCAAAGCACCTTAACTGATGGGATGTCCTTCGATCTCAATTTCTTCACTTGTCGATCCAAGATCATCACCGGCTGTTCAGCATAGGAAAGGTCGCGCTCAAGCTGGATCGTCGGATGCTGAATCGCATGCGAAGGGTCATGAAGATATCTGCAGAGCATCGAGACATGAAATACGGGGTGCACATCTGGAAAGCTGGGCGGAAGGGCTAAACGGTAGGCTACTGCACCAACACGCTCGAGGATCTCGAAGGGGCCCACATACCTGGGACTGAGCTTCCCCTTCTTCCCAAACCTCATCACACCTTTCATCGGGGAGACCCTCAAGAAAACATGATCACCAACAGAAAACTCAAGTCTGCGTCGCCGACGGTCCGCATAAGATCTTTCCCTACTCTGGGCTGCTCTCATCCTATCGCGAATCAACTGGATCTTCGCTGTCGTCTCCTCAACGATCTGTGGCCCTAAGATACTGCTCTCACTGAGCTCTGTCCAATAAGTGGGCGACCTGCATCTCCTCTCATAAAGAGCCTCAAATGGTGCCATCTGAATGGTCTCCTGGTAGCTGTTATTGTAGGAGAACTCTACTAAGGGCAAATGATGATCCCAGCTACCTCCGAAATCCAATACACAAGCTCCGAGCATGTCCTCGAGAGTCTGAATGGTCCGCTCTGACTGTCCGTCGGTCTGCGGATGAAATGCTGTGCTGAAACTCTAGCGAGTGCCTAAAGACTCCTGAAGCCTCTGCCACAGTCTACTGGTAAACTGGGTGCCTCTGTCGGACACAATACACGTCGGGACTCCGTGTAGTCGCACAATCTCGTCGATGTAGATCTGGGAATACTGAGTAAATCCGAAAGTCGTCTTCACTGGTAGGAAATGAGCCGCTTTCATCAAACGATCCACGATCACCCAGATGGAGTCATACCCCCGACTAGTCCTGGGTAGACCCACAACGAAGTCCATAGAGATCTGCTCCCATTTCCACTCCGGAATGGGTAACGGCTGTAGCTCTCCCGCGGGCCTCTGGTGCTCAGCCTTGACTTGCTGACAAGTCAGGCATCTCGACACGAAATCTGTGATGTCCCTCTTCATTCCGTCCCACCAGTAAACACCTCTCATATTATGATACATCTTGGTGGAACCGGGATGGACGCTATATACCGACCGATGTGCCTCCTCAAGAATCTTACGCCTCAGGCCCTCAGCATCTGGTACGCACAGTCTAACTCCAAATCGTAGTATCCCCTGACCATCGATCACGAACTCAGAAAATCTGCCCTGTCCAATCTGTGCCATGATCTCTGAACATCGGTCATCACTTAGCTGTGCCTCACGTATACGATCGATCAACTGTGGGCGTGCACGGAAATGCGCTATCTGTCCTCCAATCGGCGTGAACTCGAACTGTATCCGGCTGTCGCATAATATCTGCCAATCTGCTGACGACCGCCCCTGTACTGCGCGGAAACAAGATAGACTACTCCCGGGCCTCCTGCTCAAAGCATCCGCCACTACATTTACCTTGCCCGGGTGATATAAGATCTCGCAGTCGTAATCCTTCACTAACTCCATCCATCGGCGCAGTCGAAGGTTCAGGTCCCGCTGCTGGAATATGTATTTTAGACTCTTGTGATCCGTGAATATCTGGCACGACTCACCGTATAGGTAATGTCGCCAGATCTTAAGTGCGAAGACCACTGCAGCCATCTCCAAATCGTGAGTGGGTAGTTCTGCTCATGTTTTTTCAATTGTCGCGAGGCATACGCGATCACTCTGTCATGCTGCATCAGTACGCACCCCAGCCCCACTCGAGAAGCATCACAAAAGACCACAAATCCGCCCGATCCGGAAGGCAAAGATAACACCGGTGCCGTTGTCAGCCGAGTCCGTAACTGCTGGAAACTGTGCTCGCACTCCTCTGTCCAATCGAAGGGAACTCCCTTCCGGGTCAACCCGGTCAACGGTGTAGCAATACGGGAAAAGTCCTGCACAAAGCGCCTGTAGTAACCGGCCAACCCCAAAAAGCTGCGAATCTCCGTCACCGATGTGGGTCTAGGCCAACGCTGAACGGCCTCGATCTTTCTCGGGTCTACACATATACCGTCTCGTGAAATCACATGCCCCAAGAAATCTACGCTGTCTAGCCAGAAAGCACACTTGGAGAATTTCGCATAAAGCTAGTGCTCCCTCAAGGTCTGCAATGTAATCCGCAGGTGCTGCTCGTGCTCCTCACTACTCCGGGAATACACCAAGATATCGTCAATGAAGACTTTGATGAACAGATCCAAATATGGCCGGAAAATACGGTTCATCAAGTCCATGAAGGCTGCTGGCGCATTGGTGAGTCCGAACGACATCACCAAAAACTCGTAATGGCCGTAGCGCGTACGGAAAGCTGTCCTGGGAATGTCCTCCTGTCGAACCCGCAGCTGATGATAGCCCGAACGTAAATAGATCCTCAAAAAGTACCCTGCCCCCTGAAGCTGGTCGAACAAATCGTCGATACGCGGCAAAAGATACCTGTTCCGCACTGTCACCCTGTTCAGCTGGCGGTAGTCGATAGACAGACGCAAACTGCCGTCCTTCTTCTTGACGAACAGGACTGGAGAACCCCAAGGAGAAACACTGGGTCGAATAAGTCCCTTGTCCAGCAAATCTTGCAGCTGACCCTTCAATTCTCTAAGTTCCGCCGGGGCCATCCGATAAGGCGGTATGGAAATAGGCCCCGAGCCAGGAACCAAATCAATGCAGAAAGAAATGTCGCGCTCGGGCGGTAACCCCGGAAGCTCGTCAGGGAACACATCAGGAAACTCGCTAACGACTGGAACCTGATCCAATGGAACCTTTGTAGCGTGAGCATTGCAAACATAGGCTAGAAATCCCTGACATCCCTTCCTCAAAAGCTGTCCAGCGCGAAAAGAAGGAATCACACTGTGAGGGGCGGCACCACGGTCCCCCAACACAACAAAAAACGACTCGCCGGGAAAGCAGAATCTAACTGTCTTCTCACGGAAGTCCACAGAAGCATAGCACGTGGCTAACCAATCCATACCCAAGAGAACATCGAAGTCCAACATCTCCAGAAGGTTCAAGTCGACAGGCAACTCTCTCTCGCCAATACAGACGGTACAGGATTGGAACACGTGCCTAGTAACAAACGACTCTCCCACAGGAGTGGACACCACAAGCGGCTGATCAAGCAAACCAGACTCTCTACCCAAACTCGGCACAAAGTGTGTGGATACGTATGAGTGTGTGGATCCGGGATCGAACAATACGTGCATCAACTGAACATACAGGAAGGATACCTGAAACCACCGCATTGGACGCCTGCGCGTCCTGATGCATCAAAGCAAAGACCCGTGCCTGTCCACCACCTGTAACTGACTGCCCTCTGCCTCGGTCATCTCGTCCTCTCTGAGCAACTCCTCCACGCCTACGACCTCTCTGTGTATGAGTCTGGCACGGAGCAACGGTAGGTACAACAGGTAACGCCCTCTGGGGTGGTGAAGGTGGTAAAGTAACATGCGGTGCTGCCGCCTCCCTCTGGTATGTCTCGGGACAATCTCGCACACGATGATAAGAACTCCCGCAACGGAAACATCCCGATAATGGCCGCTGACCCTCCTGGGGATAAGAGCTGAACAATCGGGCTCGCCTCGAATCTCTGCCACCTGCTAGGTGTCTGTCATGGCGTCGAAAAGGCTGTCTCTGCACCGATGTACCTGCACGTACTCTCTTCGGCTCTGGGGCTGCCGAAGTCTCAGCGAGGCGCTCCTCTACCAATAAGGCCGCATCTACAGCTGCTGCATAGGTCTCGTAGTGCTGTGCGCTGATCGCAAGGAACAGTGGTGTAAGCAGGCCTCGAATAAATCTCTTGACTCGCAACTCCTCGGTAGCCATTAAATACGAGGCATAAACTGCTAGCTCGGTAAACAGCACGTCATACTCTGCCACTTTCATCCCTGGCGTCTAGCGCAAGGCCTCAAATCTGCGTGCTCGGGAATCCCTAACACTCTGGGGAAGGAAACGGGCTAGAAATACCGTCACGAACTCCGTCCAGGTCATAGGAGGAAGACCTGCTGCTCTACCCTTCTCAACTGAGTCACACCACTTCTGCGCAAGACCTTCCAGGCGAAAGCTCGCAAACTCCACCCATCTCGTATCTGCGCATCTGAGGGAACGGTATATCCGGGCCATCTTATCAATGAAGGACTGTGGGTCCTCGGCTGTATCAGTGCCTGTGAAGACCGGAGGCTTCAGCCTCATGTACTCTGATAGCGATACTGTAATCACCTCCGTGGCTGCAGGGGCATCTGGCTGTGCGGTAGGTACCATCGCGGTCGCTGGAACAGGTGGAGCTAGCTCTGGTCGCTGTGCCCGAAGCGTCTCAACTAGCGACCCTATCATCCGGCGCATCTCCTGCATGCTGGATCCCACCGTCTGGCGCATCTCCTGCATACCAGCCCCTAGTGTGGCGATCTGATCTGTCACAGGAGGAACAGTCTGCTCGGGTACAACGGGTGCACTGCCCGGATCAGTCCTCGTCTCGGACGAGTCAACACGAATCTCGGCCCTCGCGGCCGCTCTCTGTGCCCTCGTAGTCTTAGGCGGCATAATGGCTGAAAGAAAATTAGGATCCGATAAGAACACGGAAATCGAATCGCAAGAATGTATGTATTCGAGAAGGAATTTAGATCAATAAGTCCTAAGGTCGCGTAGGCGGAGTACCGTGTCGTGAGTATGCCGCGGAACATACACACGCTACGCTACCCTGCTGCAGCTACCTACTCCATCATACCAGGGTCATCCTACACTCCGAAGGTAAAACATACGCTCTGATACCAACTTTGTCACGACCCGAGAGTTTCGACTCGTGACCGGCACTTAACCACGCAACGTCTACAGGCCTAACGCGGCTAAGTAAACCGAACCCAGAAATCAAAACCAATAAATAAAGAGTGATTAAAACATTTTTGTAAAAACAGTCATACGTGTCTGAAAAACTTCCATTTATTTAGTAGAATCCTTTTTAAGTTCGGGAGTTATAACTTTTATAATTTTGGCAACATTTCCATTTTTAACATTTGTTCCGCAAGTCGGGTAAAAGCAAGGTGTAGCAGAAATAACATTTGAAATATATAAAGCATCACAATATGATATACGACGCCGTAGCGAAGAATACACAGTAAAGCAAGGACAAATATCACAAAAGGTTAGACTGCATAAAATACAGTCGGCTCACATGCGAACTCAACACCAGAGTACAAAATCATACATAACGTCCTCACAACTGTCTCTAAGTCAATACAGAAAGGTAGATGGGAATACTAGATACATCAATATACAACTGAAGGATAACAGATACCATACAAGAACCCACCTATCAGCAAAAGGCAAACTCGCCTCAGAAAGGGTATCTGCGCCAAAAGATGCGGTAAACAGCCAGCCGTGACTACTCCCAAGGGCAACCTGCAAATACTGTGGCACAACGGGGGTGAGTTGCCAACTCGTGAATAGAGATAACATATAAAGGTAATCGCGAGCATGCACGTACGGCGCTGCTCTACTAATGCCAGCAGATAATATCAATGCATGACAAACAGTGGATGCAATAGTAATGCAAGTGCGCTATCAGGTAAGTACTACAGGATGAGATGCATAGTAATCAATACTGAGCATGGGATAAATAACATCTACATGGATATGTCAACATGGAAAACAATAATCGGTACCTGAGGCTGCACCCAAATCCCAAATAAACTCAGGCGCCGGCACTCCCATCGGCCCTCAAATCCTGTACATCTCTGAGAGATCACGAGTGCCCAACATCGGCACCCAAAATATTATAAAATACTTGTGTCCAGCATCGACACGCAAATCCTCGTATATCGGGCTCCGTCAATCCGGATCGGCCCACGGGGTCCGTCTGTGGTGTCAGCCCTCGGCCCCGGCAGTACGGATCATCCCGCATCCATCTCTCGACTCTGGTCAGTATCCTCCGGACAACTGCCAGGTCCAACCAATCAACGGTAGGTAGTGGTCCCTCCTCCGGGCTTACCGTCTACTGCACAGAGAAACCGTTCTCGCCCCGGGGTACCATACCGGGTCTACCACGAACCCGCAAACGGATCATCCATCTCCTCGAATCGGGTTTCAAGCACATGTCTCAGCACCGAGAAAACGCGTGGTGGACGCTCCAAAATATCATATCACGAGGTACCGGGTTTTTCAAAATAGTGCATCTTTTCTTAAATACTTCCACGGTCCTCAAAACTAGAAATCACATGAAAATCCAACACCAAGAAGTAAACCCAATGCGAGGTGCAATGTAAATCAATCCAAGGTATAGGTATAAGGGGAAAACCGCTTTTAAAAATAGTTTCCGTTCTTACAGATGTCATGCGGCTCCTAATTTCCAGGAAATCATAACCAATCATATGTAAGACGAACTACAGCAATATAATCATGGCAGCTCTACAGTGAGTGTGTCATGCCAATTACTAACGGTGTGTGTGTAGCATGCAAATTAGTGCGCGTGCAACATAAACCGTTAGTAATAGTGCGGTGTTCTATCAGTTCTAAGCATATATATATGTAGCAGGGAATGCAATATGCGATGACAGTCCATGGGGTAAATGCAACATATAATAATAAGGTCCTATCAGCCCTGACGCATAACGCCATGCGGGCGATATCCCCGTAGATGTGAAATCTACTCATCGAGTCTCGCGCTAAGTGTAGCCGACGACTTGCTTTCCCTTCTTCGCAGCGTCCGTCTCACTGTCCTGCGAACCAAGAATCACATAACATATATCACACATAAGCTCAATTTCACAGAAACGTGACATTACGGTCCAACTAGAAACCCGTGTCGCAAACCAATCACGCGTGTGCGCGATACGCTAAAACGTGTGATCACGCGTCTGAAACTACCCGACGCGTCGCGATACGCAAAAACCCCAAACCCGCTAACGTATCACGCGTGTCGCGAAGGTTTAGAAAAACGGCAAAACAGATATTTGGTCCCAGATTTCTATACAGAGCTAAACTTACAAAAATATATATATTACATCACCCTACACACTAGCAGACACCTACAGAACCAAACCCTAACCCAAACCCTACCCATCTGGCCGCAAATTGCGGCCAGAATGAATTAATTGGCGGCCACATGAAGGAGTTAGGGGGTCGGGTTCTATCTAGGGTATCAGCACCTATCCACTATACTGCAGTATCCTCAATTTCATCCTGAACCCACCGGGTCAATAGCAGTTCCAGAAAACTCAGTTTTAGCTTAAAAACGATGAATTTGCATCAATTTGGGAAACTGGTGGTATTTTAGTGCAATTGGGGGTTAGGCTAAGTTAATATGGTCCCAACAACCCACTAACAACCTTCTGAAACCCATTCACACCACATTAGCACAAGGTTCCCACTAAACACCTCATATCGCACTAAAACGCACTAAAAACCACTAACCGAAGCAAAACTACACTAATCAAGCAAACTAGGGAATAAGTTTAGGAAATATACCTCATACTTAACCCTAGGGAGCTGGAGGAAGAAGAAGAAGTGCAGAGAAGGGGCTGTAGTTGGTGCTGTTGCTGTAGCTGCTGCTAGCTGCTGCTACTGATGCTGTTGCTGCTGCTGATCTCTGCTGGTGCTGTTGCTGCTGCTGTGCTGCTTGTTTCTGCTGGAGCTGAAGAGGTAAGTGTGTGTGTGTGTGTGTGAGTGTGTGTGTGTGTGTGTGAGACTTGAGAGAAAACAAAAAGAGTTGAGAAGGAGCAATCACCGCTCAATGTCAACCTTCCTCTCTCTCTCTCTCTCTTCATTAATTGCAAGCATGGCTTAAAGCCATGATGCACTCTCTCTCTCTCTCACACAAGTCAACACTTAACAATTCAAATTAAAGTAACTTTTAATTAACTAATTAAACCCACTTAAAAATCCATAAGACTTAATCCTCAAGATTAACCCACCATGGCTATTAATCATGGTAAAATCTTATCTTAAAAACCCTAGTTTACATGCACATGTGTGTGCAAGCCTAGGAAAATTTTAGAAAAATATTTATTAAATTAGGAAAAATATTGAAAACACAATTTGGTAAACTTTTTGTTAAAAACTATTATTTAAATATAATTATTCACTAAACATATCCTAAGGTGTTACAGATACTCATAGACGAACGGACCGGACTGTACGGATATTGTCACTGACAGGCTCAGTAGGGTGTCAGGATGAGTTCGCTCATCGACGTCCCTTTTGGTCAATAGGTGGTGGCCCGTCACGTATGGCTAATACCTCTGACGTGCTAGTGGTTAAATCCACAGCCATAGTATTGACGAGTTTTTAGAGTCCACCACACACAGACAGTTACTCAAGTTTCGGGCGAAGCGCTGTAGAGGCCGTATGGAGATATGGCAGGGTTCGATCAGATACGTACGGTATTGCACGGATCGTGATCGGACGGTTTTTACTAGCCGGCTTTGGTTTAAGCCGGATCCTAGTATTTGACAGTGTAGATTTTGTCTCTTTGCATTTGTCTTCAGTGGGAATACAAATGCGGGCATGTATATGCAGTAGCGGGGTTTTCCTGTAATTTATTACGGGATCAGTTTTCTGAAGTTGCCAGTTTGCATTCCGTTCCGGCCGGTTTTCCTTTGTTTCTTCGCGGCCGGACTTTTGTGATGGAGGGGGTTATTTGCAAGTTTGCAAATAACTTATTGTGGAGGGGTTTCTTGCTTTTGTGGCATTATGAAAGGTTAAGCATCTTTGCTTTTTTCATGATGGCTTGCTTTATTGAGATTAGAAAGGATTTGGATGGATTTGATTTTGATTTGATATTGTTATCATAACCTTTAGATGTGGTCACCTCCTTGTGCTTTCCTACACTTACCTCGCTTCTTGTTTTTCTCTCCACCATATTTCCATAAGGAAGGGGGGCCGGCCACTTATAGAAAGAGAGAGGTTTTCATTTTTTTGGATGAGGGAATGATTCATATCTCATTTTTTTGCATGCTTGCTATATTCTCAACCTCTCTCAAAAAGTTCTTTGATTCTCTTCTCCATCAAAAGGCAAATTCACCCCATTGAGACAGGTTTTCTACACTACAACCTACAGTACCCTTGGACACGTCGGCTAGCCAACTTCGCGCCCGAGTTGCCTCGGTCCAGAGGTGGGAGCTCGTAAAAGTATTCAGCTACGTGGTGCCCTTTTCGACGAGGTGGTGACAGACGAGGATTCCGCGGGAGATCGGAGTGGAGACGGAGACCGGAGGACACGGATCGCTCGGTATAGCTTCTACCCTATTCTCTTGATAGCTAGGATTAGGTTAATGGTCACGATCCGGGTATAATGTCCGCGGTAGCGCCGGTTTAAGTTAAGAAAATTTTTGATTCTGCATTTTGGCCTCGAGTAGACGGCCGGGGCGCTGCCGTGGCGCAACACCCGATTCCCTACGGATTTTTCCTTGGTTTAAGGGTACATCTCTTCACTCCTTTGATACCTGGCGTTGTAATTCCTCAACGTCTTCAAAGAGGTGACGTGTCCCTACAACCAAACATCAGACTGTGGAGTCCCTAAATCCGCGGACTATGAGGTCCTTAACCTTGACCGTGATGTCTTAAAACTAACATCGGACTGTGGAGTCCCTAAATCCACGGACTATGAGGTCCTTAACCTTGACCGCGACGTCTTTAAACTACGATACCTGGAGCAGACCCCTGGCCCCGAGAAACACGGGCAAGGGTGACCACATCTAGCACTTACAGGCCCTCACGACCTGTAAGGAAGAGGAAAACTCCCTTGTGAGATCCTTACGACTCTCAAGGGAAAACCCGCTTAAGAATCTTCACGATTCTTAAGAAGGACTTACACCTATGGGATCCGCTCAACCTGTAAGGAGAAAAACTCTTTATGAGACCCTCGTGGCTCATAAAATGGAAAAGTCTTAGGAAGCAGATCTTAACCCTGAATCCTAAGCCATCGCTGTCCTGTAAGGAGATCAAGATAGAATATCCGCAGAATACATTCAATAAAAAGGGGACACGCCATTGAGAAGAAAAATGTATCTTTTATTCATAAACCAAAATGAATACAAAGTACAGTTCATGAAAGAAACAAAAAAGAAAGATACTCTCATTCATGAGTATGTACAAAAAAGGGGAAAGATACAAGTCCTCAAGCCGGCGGGCAATGCAGCAATTTTACCAGCTCATCGTTCTGTTGCTGAGCCACGGCTTCATGACGCAAGATCTCCAGAAGATGAGCCTCCGCCTGAGCTTGCTGAGTCTGATACGAAGCAAGCCGAGCTTCGAGCTCTTTCTCGGTGACTTTATGAGCCTCCACCCTCTCACGGGTGAACGTAGCAGCTTTATCAAGAGTCACCACCTCCCTAATAGACTCTTGAAGCACCCGCCAGAGTTCATACGCTTTGTTGGCCTTGGGGGTAAGATTGGCTTGAAGCTCGCTCAGCACTTTAGAATCCAGCTCCCTCTCCGAGAATTTGCGGCTAAGCCTCCTCTCGCACGATGTCATGTTTGCTGCGCACCGCGCTATCAGCCTCCGCAAGTCCGCCTTTGCAGCCACGACCTCCGAAGAAAGACGGGAACATTCAAGTGCGTGCAAGCAAGCCTCCACCTGCCGACAGAACTCCATCCAGACTCGCACCACCTCTTCGCTATGGTAGGTGGAAAGAAAAGGAAGAGAACCGTTAGCCTCGGCAGCAAATGCTTCAGCTGTGATTGCACTGCCAGCACGAAGCTCCTCGATCAAAGACGACAAGGAGACAAGGCTTAATTGGGCCAAGCGTTCTGAAGCCCGCAAAGCATAAGGGCCGGGCGGCATCATGATGCGCGATTCCAACGCCATGGAGACTGGCAGGGCTGTTCAAATTTGAAAGATGTAAATAAAATTCTTAAGCACAGAACAAACAGGATTATGATGAAATGTCGCTTACCGACAGTCATGCAAGTAGGAGCTGAAGGTTCCCCTGGCCCTTCAACGACCTCGACCTCGTGGTCAGCTTCCAAAACTATATAAGAGACATCAACGTCATTTCGCAAAATAAAAAAAATGGCGACAATGCTATAATAAAAAAAATGGCGAATAACGCTAACCCTGCCTAGAGGAAAGGACAATGCGCTGAGGGGAGATCGCCTGCGGAGCTGCCTTCTCCAATAAACATTGAAATGACTATCGAGGCGACAGATCAGCGATAGTGGCCGCCAAACCGCGCAATTCTGGGAAAGATAGAAGAGCTTAGACCATGGAAGGGTTACTAATTTAAAATGCAGAGGGTTACCTTCAACACTTCTCCCGTTCTGAGTCGGGGGGATAGCGGCTTCGACAGCCTCTGCCGGAACCTCCTCGGGCTCCAACAGAGGGAGGGTAGTCCCCACTACCTCCATCTCAGCCTCTGGGCTACCTTCGGGAAGAGCCGTTGGAGCAGCAGCCTCCAAAGGAGCCTCCCCCAAAGGGGCAAGCACTCCCTGATCAAGAACCACCGCTGGAGGCTCTACCATGAGAGGAGCAGCCTCATCAGTCCCCTCCACATCAAGTGAGGCTTCATTGAGAATTTTGGCGGGCTTTAGCTTTAATGAGCCCGTAGGGAGCTCCCCCAGCGTCGAAGATTCTGCACGATTCAAATAAGAATAAGGATACATATGCACGGGCATAAATAATCTGAAGAACTACAAAAAGAACCACAACGTACCAATGCGCAAAGAAGCCCTCAATATGGCTTCTTCAAGCCGCTGCTCCTTCTCAAGGAGGTGGGCTCGCCGGGGTTCGAGAGTGGACTCATGGCCGCCGGTCCATAAAGAAAGCGCGTCCGCCGCGTCCTCTGAAGCGGCCTGCTTCAGAGCCCTTTCCCCCCATTCCTCCAAAGGACCGATAAATCGCCGCCGAATCCACGAAGGGTCTTCGTAAAAGATTACAGCGGGATAGGACTTCTTCGAAACCCTGGCGTTATGAGACACGTCTTTGGAACGCCGTATGGCCTCAGCCATCTATGCGGCCTCCTCATCGGCCGAACTCGGGAAAGTAAGTCCAGCGTCTGACTCTTGCAGGGCCAACAGTTCGTCTTCAAGAGTAGGCTCAAACTCCGCCAAAGAATCGAGCAAATTGGTGGCTGCTTTCCTCCACCGCTTAGACCCAGAGCCGGTCGCCGAGGATGACCGTTTCCTCCCCCGCGAAGCCTTAGGGCGGTGCTGACCCACATCGCCTACGATGCCCTCATCTCTATTACCCTCGCCTGGTGCCACGACCGAGGATGACACTGTCATTGTCAATGCCACAGTGGGCGGTGCTGCCACAGGCGGGGGTGCAACTACTGGGGCCCTTCCACCTCGCGAGCGGGAACCCAGGGTGTCACGACCCGAAAGTATGGAATATGACCGGCACTTAAACTACGAACGTCTCGAGGCGTACGTAATCTAAGTAAACCGAAAACCCAGAAGTCCAAACCAAGAAAGATGTAGAGTGCAGGAAAAACCAACTTAAAGCAAGTAGTTTCAATAGCATAAGCCGAATTAGGCGGTTTTAAAAACATCAAAAATTTCCAGAAAATTTTGGCCGAGTCTCCTTTGAAAATACTGGCCCCCAAATGGGATACAACATGAATAGCATATGAAATCAATAAAAAGGCATCCCCAAGAGGGAACTAGCTCTTCGTCAATCGACGGTCACAACCACACAAGCAATATAATATACAACGCCAAGGGCGAGGATCACAATTCAAAAGGAAACTCAAAAACCACAAGAAAACCACATAAATGCAACGCGCGACTTTAAGGTCGAAAGAATAAACATCACTGGTCTCTATCTCAAATAAATACATGTTTGGTTGATGGAACTTCTAGATACAACAGAATAATGATATAGAAGATATATAATGGGGGTACGATACAAGTAAACCCACCTACTAGCAAATCACCCAAAGGAAACTATGCCCGCAAAGCCGTAATGAAACCTGTACGGCAAACCTGCAAGAAACTGGGGCACAACGGGGGTGAGTTGCCAACTCGTGAATAGAAAAATATCTAAGCACAGAGATCGCATAAGTAACGCAACCTAGGTCAATGATCATAATATATCCTCAAATATATGAATAACACGTAGCCTATAACAAGGCTAGGGTAAATATCTAACCCGAGTGTAATCTTATGTGCCCGTGTCAGTGCCTCAAGTAGCAATATATCATATGAATGAGGTATGAATGCATGAAAATAGAATACATGTAAATGAAGAACTGTTTTCATAATTTAGTGAGATTTCCTTTGTATTTTTAAAATGAGGTATCATAATGAAATCAGCATAAAACAGTGCCTAGCATCGGCACAAAACGTAATCCCAATATCTCGATATCTCTGTATCACAGTCTCTGTACCTCAATATCTCGAAATCTTAATGTCTCAATCACAATATCTAAGGCGCCGTCAGTCCAGACCGGCCCCTACCATCCATCTCAAGACCACGACGGTATCCTCCGGATATCCGACGCGTCGGGTAAAATCATCGGTAGGTAGTGCTCCCCTGCCAGGCTCACATCATCATCATCACGCGCTTCTTGCCCCGGGGTACCTTACCGGGTCCACAATGTACCCGAAACGGTTCATCCGTCTCTTCGAATCGGGTCTCAAAATCCATCAGCAAACTCATGGTGGACGACTCATACATCATGGGAAAAACTGCACTTTTTATTTAAAAAGAGGGAAATCAGTTTATATAAGTTTTGCGGTTTTCCCCCCAAATCCAGAAAATTTCATGGAAATCCGAATCCAAATCATCAATAGCATGTAAAAACCATGAATATAGGCATAACAATGAATAACAGTATGCATGAAGTGACAAGTAAATACTACAATGTTAAGCTGGCATATAAGGCAGGCACACTAATATCATATCAAATTACTAACTAACAAGCTAAGTCAAGCATTAATATTTTCTAAGGTGTACGTGACATGGCAATTACCGATGAAGATGTGTGTGAGCCGGCAAGTAAGTGTACGTGGTACATACGCATCATCGGTAATGGTGCTGGTGTCCTAACAATATGTTATCAACGTTGCAATTAGAAATTATAACATAAGTATGCGATGCGAAGCGAACCACAATAATAAGCAGGAGCTGAATACTAGACGCAACTGTAACTAACCTGCATTAATCTAATATAAGTCCTACAAATGGTGCCTTTTGAAATAACACGAATCATGGGGCTTTGAAAATAGGGGCTACGGTGTTTTTATGAAAAGATACGTCTTTTGAAATATCCGTAGGATCCCTTGGGCTGCCTTTTAAAATACCCATGATTCGTTAGTTTTTGAAATAGGTAAGAATTGAATCTAATCTAACAACTAAACTAAACTAAAGGGCTAAGCTAACAAGCTGGACTACAGGTAAGGAAACCGCCTAACATCTGAGTCGATCCATATACATACCTGTATATATATTAGTCGGTGAACCCGCCTCAATAATATCATATCCGATACCATATCTACAATCAGCCATACCAAGTCAAGAATGCGGATCAATCATTAAGATATAGCTCGTACGTAAATCCGTCGTACGGCATCCCCAAATCTGGGTACGGGTCAATATCATATTCCTCACACCATTCCTCTGGTATCCTCTTTATTCAAGATCATAGTCTAGGGTACTGACCTATGTCTAGTATAATACTAATATCCTCAATATACACATGATCTGACTACAGATCGACAATCTCGTACAAACCTATACCGTCAGCACATAGCATCATCAAGGGTATACATCGCCCGATACGGCCTAATATCAATATCCTAGCATATCATGCCTCATATCATGATCACATGTCGACCGTTTTATTTATAACACTATTCACCCGTATTGCCGCCCCAAGATCTGTTATAACACCAGGACGTACCTCAAGTACGAATCCTGCCATATCACCGATATCACAACCACAAAACAAATCTCATCGACTCAGCTCAATCCCAAGTATCATCTTCAAATCCGTATGTGAACACATAGTCTCATACCCATGTGAACACATAACTATAAAGAATCTCATGAGCACATATAAAAAGGAATGTATGCAAGCATGTATGTGTGTATGTGTAGTGCAACACTACCCTAGGGTTCGCAACACTAAAGTAATACAACACACCAATATCCATCCTAACATCGTTATTAATCCCAAATAACATATACTAATTGTTGGTGTGTATACGCATCCGTATACACCACTACGGACTGCGGGGGTGCTATACGCTATCCACCCGACTTCTCCCCGTAGATATAAATCTACTCACCTGGTCCTCGTTCGCCGGTGCCGACGTCGCCACGCGCTTGTTTGTCATCTTGAAGTCCACATGGGGTACCTACATATCATAACGCACCATACCGCATTAAAATCCGACTCATGACCAAAACAACGCACGAATCCCACATAGGTCAAAACCTATGGTTGTTTTCGCAAATCGACCCAAAAACCCTCGACGTCGGCGTACAAACGCCAAACCATCGAGAAAACTCCCAACACACTCATTTGCACATTCACGAACACTAATTTTAATATAAAATAGGTTAAAATTCACAAAAACCCCAATTTCACTTAAAAAGTCATTTTTCCGAAAATCTAGCAAGCACAATTCGCCGTTTTGTACAAAACATGATGTTTTAACAATTCTAGTGACCAAGATGATAACTTAATATCTTAATTATGCCATAGAAACCATTATGTAAATTTTAAACCCACAATTTAATTCGATTTCAAAAACCTAGTTTGCAATATTAACCAATTTAACAATTTTATAGCAAAATGCACAAACTACAATCTAGCTTGGATTTTCATGAACTAAAGTATTAAAATACACTTAATAATGTTAATGAAGTCATGAAAACTCCTAATTATATTTTTCTCATAATCAAATTCATGGTTTACAAAAACCTAGCTAGCAATATAACTTAAATATTACAATTCCAAACTAACAATTTGCAACTAGAAATTTGATTAGGTTTTCATTTCACAATATGAAGAACTATAATTGCAACCACAATTACATACACAAAAACCTAACTTGAATTTCATAAACCCTTACTAAGTTTTTCCAAACATACAATTAAACCCAAATTAATAACTAATAATGCTTGATTTAAGGTATTCAAACAACAATTTAACAAAAGGTCTTGATTTAGACCTCACAAGATCAAGGATCTAGCATGGAAATTCTAGCCTCCAAAAGTAGCTTCCATGCTCCTAGATCCATGTAAGTTTGGCTAATGAGAAATGGGTAGGAGTTGGATTTGGATTTTGGGACTTATTTAGTGGATTTTGAGGCAATTTTTGAAGCAAAAGAGATGGAAAATAGGGGGAAAAGATGGGGGCTGTTGTAGTAGAATTTCGGTTGAGGAGGGAGTGGGGAGAGGTGTGGGGGAGTTGTGGAAAAGAATCCAAGTCAAAGCCCCTCCCAAATTACCATAATACCCCCACCTACTTTACTATATATAAAAACCTTATTTTAACCCATTTCTCACATGATTTAAGGTCAAAAAGAGGGAAATAAAATTCTTGGGCTACTACAATTGTGTGGGGCCGGCCAAGGGGAGTGAGGGTGAGTGTGAGAGAGTTTACAAAAAAATTCTATGCAAAAAGACCCCCCACAATACCATATTTGCAAGTTTTAGTTCAAAATAACTATATTTTTGTTTTCCATATAATAAATCAATTAAAACTTGAAATAAAATACTAAAAAATTATATTACAACTAGATTTTAATTAATATGATTTTAAAGATTAAAATTAGCCCATTTAAATTTGTATTTATCGCAAATTTAATGTATTTTCTTACTGGCTTAAAATAATATTAAAATAATTAATTTCGGAAAAATTTTCAGAAAATTTGAAATTTCAGCAGTGGCTCAATAAACACCAATTACTAGCAATTACATAGCTAGAATATGTATATTTAATTTTATAATAAAGATATTTGCATTTTGACTTTTTACAGAAACCCCCTTATTTTACCGTTTTTTCGAAATTTCACCGAAACGATTTTCAAAACGTTACAATCTTCCCCTTTAAAGAAATTCGGTCCCCGAATTTAAATTAAAACTTTCCCCAAATACTAAAATATTTCAGCCAAAACCATCAAATCGCCGGGGCTCCGAAATCATAAATACATAAAACAAATCATAGCGCAACGCATGCGCATGAAAAATGAGCATATAACTCAAACCAGAGCTCCGTCAAGCATCCCGGAATCATCGGAGTCATGGGTAAGACATCAATACCAAATCCAAAGCAAAACCAATATGATATAACTCGAAACTATACATGTAAAATATATTCAGGTACTGTCCTCTGACTAGCCCTGCTCAGTACGAAAACACATAACAATATCATAAAAACGTACTGCTCTATAAGAAAAATCAATCCCCAAAATACGCGTATGAATACTACGTGCGTCTTGTGCGCACGGAAATCAAAATCCAAATATGTTCCATACATATGCACAGAAACAACATCTAAGTGCATCGGGTGTGCACGAAACATCTGTCATAGGCAACATGTGTGCCTGACACCAAAATCAGGTGCATTTTACATGCACGAAAAATCTCGATTTAGTGCATCTGGTGTGCACCAAAATCACACTTCAAAACATACGCCCAACATGCGCGAAAATCCAAATCAGGTGCATCCATCGTGCATGAAATCATGAAATCCAATATCAAGTGCCGAACATGCGCAAAATCAAATCAGGTGCACAAGGTGCACAAAACAAATATCGAACATCACCATCGAAATCAAAGTCCAGGGCATCTAAATGCACAACATACGTAACACTGCACTGCAAGCATATATGAACTATACCGCGTGCAAAAACCAAATCGTGTGCGTATATACGCACAAAATCAACTCAAATGTCTAAAACCGTAAAATCGCAAACATGTGAAACCAAGCACGAAAACGATATCAAGTGCAACACTGTGCAAATATCGTAAATCCTCAATCATCAAAATCAAATCATGCGAATAAATCACCCAAAACATCGAAATCAATATTGGCGGAATAGTACCGCTCAAGTGCATCCTCTAAGAATCTCGGGCCAACTGTCGCGGTCACTAGTGGGAGTCTCGTCGATGATCATGAACTCTGGCCTGCTGGTGTACGTAACACGACCACTCCTGGGTCCAAGTCTTCTCGTAATTTGTCGCAGAAAGGTCCTGTCGAGGTCTCTCCAAAATCTCGCCTCTGCCGAACTATCCGAAAGTCATCGTTCCTTACTAGATCTGTTCTCGTTCCAGAACGGCTGCATACTCATCACGACTCCTTCTGGAAGGTAAATCCAAGTACCATGCCTCAGCATGCGCATCGCATCTCTGATGTCGGCGGAGTGGAACGTTATCTCATCTAGATCTAGTACGAACCTCTTACTTCACTTTCCTCTAATGTCGTCTTCTTTGGACTCGTCTCGTCGCGGCTGCATGGACTGAGGTCCAACGGCTATCCTCGTATCTGGAATCTCCCAAGAACTGCATCTCACCACCTAGCATCCGAATTAAGTCGAGCCATCCGATCGAGTCTTCAAAACCTCATAATCCCCCAAGAGCTCAACATCTTGGGCACAGTTTAATAGTATCGAGTACATACCACAGCATCGGTGGTCCAGCCGTAGAAGGGCAAACCCAAGCCTCACTAATGGCCCCGTAGAACTGCCGCAAACCCGAAGGTTCAAAGGCTTTCACACGGTCATTAAGTCGAGTCAGGGTTTCATTCTTCTAGAGGGACTATAGAATTGCCTGCATTTCTTTCCGACTACTTTAAACTTGGAATAATAGGTTTCTGACATTCGATCGTCTCTGTCGACTCCCAACGTCTCCGCGTGAAGTCGTCCCTAACTGGAATCAATCTATCTGATGACCTCGCATCGGGGTAGGCGAACGATCGACATGTCCTAGTCATTCACCCTCGATGACTAGTGACCTTCTATCATCTCTTAGTACAACTCGTTCTGCACTAACGCCAGCATCTGGGGCAATATCTCGTCGTTCGCAGCAATAACTGGCTCGCTCGTCTGCACGCTGAACAGTGCCTCGACCATCATGGATAAGCAACACACCAACGGTCATCAAAATCTGGCTGGCCTCTGTTAGTGGCCCAATCCTCTGATACTGATCGGCACGTCCGAGAAATCTCATAAAGGCGATCCGCCAAACGCTCGTGGCGCGGAAACACAGTAAAAAGACACATCTCCGCAATCGTGTCGCCGGAATTTCGCCCTGGTCAGTCCTCGTTCGTGACGAGCTCGTGCTGACTGCAACTCTAGCCGTAGCTCTCCCTTCCTGTAATCGTGGCAGCAAAACCATAACTGGTACTGATGAGGCTAGATCGGAATGAATATAATACTGAGCAAAGAAATGTACATTCTAAGGCTTCTTAAGAGGAGTAGCGTATCGTAAATATGCCGCGGAACATACCCACGGTACGTCACTCTACTTTAGTCACCTATTCCATCTACCAAGGGTCATCCTACGCTCCGAAGGTAAAACCTGGCTCTGATACCAACTTTGTCACCACCCGAAAGTACGGAACATGACCGGCACTTAAACTACGAACGTCTCGAGGCGTACGTAATCTAAGTAAACCGAAAACCCAAAAATCCAAACCAGGAAAGATGTAGAGTGCAGGAAAAACCAACTTAAAGCAAGTAGTTTCAATAGCATAAGCCGAATTAGGCGGTTTTAAAAACATCAAAAATTTCCCGAAAATTTCGGCCGAGTCTTCTTTGAAAATACTGGCCCCCAAATGGGATACAACATGAATAGTATACGAAATCAATAAAAAGGTATCCCCAAGCGGGAGCTAGCTCTTCGTCAATCGACGGTCACAACCACACAAGCAATATAATATACAACGCCTAGGGCGAGGATCAAAATTCAAAAGGAAACTCAAAAACCACAAGAAAACCACATAAATCCAACGCGCGACTCTAAGGTCGAAAGAATAAACATCACTGGTCTCTATCTCAAATAAATATATGTTTGGTTGATGGAACTTCTAGATACAACAGAATAATGATATAAAAGATATATAATGGGGGTACGATACAAGTAGACCCACCTACTAGCAAATCACCCGAAGGAAACTATCCCCACAAAGCCGTAATGAAATCTGTACGGCAAACCTGCAAGAAACAGGGGCACAACGGGGGTGAGTTGCCAACTCGTGAATAGAAAAATATCTACGCACAGAAATCGCATAAATAACGCAACCTAGGTCAATGATCATAATATATCCTCAAATATATGAATAACACATAGCCTATAACAAGGCTAGGGTAAATATCTAACCCGAGTGTAATCTCATGTGCCCGTGTCAGTGCCTCAAGTAGCAATATATCATATGAATGAGCAATGAATGCATGAAAATAGAATACATGTAAATGAAGAACTGTTTTCATAATTTAGTGAGATTTCCTTTGTATTTTTAAAATGAGGTATCATAATGAAATCAGCATAAAACAGTGCCTAGCATCGGCACAAAACGTAATCCCATTATCTCGATATCTCTGTATCACAGTCTCTGTACCTCAATATCTCGAAATCTCAATGTCTCAATCACAATATCTAGGGCGCCGTCAGTCCAGACCGGCCCCTACCATCCATCTTAAGACCACGACGGTATCCTCTGGATATCAGACGCGTCGGGTAAAATCACCGGTAGGTAGTGCTCCCCTGCCAGGCTCACATCGTCATCATCACGCGCTTCTTGCCCCGGGATACCTTACCGGGTCCACCATGTACTCGAAACGGTTCATCCGTCTCCTCGAATCGGGTCTCGAAATCCATCAGCAAACTCATGGTGGACGACTCATACATCATGGGAAAAACCGCACTTTTTATTTAAAAAGAGAGAAATCAGTTTATATAAGTTTTGCGGTTTTCCCCCCAAATCCAGAAAATTTCATGGAAATCCGAATCCAAATCATCAATAGCATATAAAACCCATGAATATAGGCATAACAATGAATAACAGTATGCATGAAGTGACAAGTAAATACTACAATGTTAAGCTGGCATATAAGGCAGACACACTAATATCATGTCAAATTACTAACTAACAAGCTAAGTCAAGCAATAATATTTTCTAAGGTGTACGTGACATGGCAATTACCGATGAAGATGTGTGTGAGCCGGCAAGTAAGTGTACGTGGTACATACGCATCATCGGTAATGGTGCTGGTGTCCTAACAATATGATATCAACATTGCAATAAGAAATTATAACATAAGTATGCGATGCGAAGCGAACCACAATAATAAGCGGAAGCTGAATACTAGACGCAACTGTAACTAACCTGCATTAATCTAATATAAGTCCTACAAATGGTACCTTTTGAAATAACACGAATCATGGGGTTTTGAAAATAGGGGCTACGGTGTTTTTATGAAAAGATACGTCTTTTCAAATATCCGTAGGATCCCTTGGGCTGTCTTTTAAAATACCCACGATTCGTTAGTTTTTGAAATAGGTAAGAATCGAATCTAATCTAACAACTAAACTAAACTAAAGGTCTAAGCTAACAAGCTGGACTACAGGTAAGGAAACCGCCTAACATCTGAGTCGATCCATATACATACCTGTATATATATTAGTCAGTGATCCCGCCTCAATAATATCATATCCGATACCATATCTACAATCAGCCATCCCAAGTCAAGAGTGCGGATCAATCATCAAGATATAGCTCGTACGTAAATCCGTCGTACGGCATCCCCAAATCTCGGTACGGGTCAATATCATATTCCTCACACCATTCCTCTGGTATCCTCTTTATTCAAGATCATAGTCTAGAGTACTGACCTATGTCTAGTACAATACTAATATCCTCAATATACCCATGATCTGACTACAGATCGACAATCTCATACAAACCGATACCGTCAGCATATAGCATCATCAACGGTATACATCGCCCTATACGGCCTAATATCAATATCCTAGCATATCATGCCTCATATCACGATCACTTGTCGACCATTTTATTTATAACACTATTCACCCGTATCGCCGCCCCAAGATCCGCTATAACACCTGGACGTACCTCAAGTACGAATCCTGCCATATCACCGATATCATAACCACAAAACAAATCTCATCGACTCAGCACAATCCCAAGTATCATCCTCAAATCCGTATGTGAGCACATAGTCCCATACCCATGTGAACACATAATTATAAAGAATCTCATGAGCACATATAAAAAGGAATGTATGCAAGTATGTATGTGTGTATGTGTAGTGCAACACTACCCTAGGGTTCGCAACACTAAAGTAATCCAACACACCAATATCCATCCTAACATCGTTATTAATCCCAAATAACATATACTAATTGTTGGTGTGTATACGCATCCGTATACACCACCACGGACTGCGGGGTTGTTATACGCCATCCACCCGACTTCTCCCCGTAGATATAAATCTACTCACCTGGTCCTCGTTCGCCGGTGCCGACGTCGCCACGTGCTTGCTTGTCGTCTCGAAGTCCACATGGGGTATCTACATATCATAACGCACCATACCGCATTAAAATCCGACTCATGACCAAAACGACGCACGAATCCCACATAGGTCAAAACCTATGGTTGCTTTCGCAAATCGACCCAAAAACCCTCGACATCGGCGTACAAACGCCAAACCATCGAGAAAACTCCCAACACACTCATTTGCACATTCACGAACACAAATTTTAATATAAAATAGGTTAAAATTCACAAAAACCCCAATTTCACTTAAAAAGTCATTTTTCCGAAAATGTAGCAAGCACAATTCGCCGTTTTTGTACAAAACATGATGTTTTAACAATTTTAGTGACCAAGATGATAACTTAATATCTTAATTATGCCATAGAAGCCATTACATAAATTTTAAACCCACAATTTAATTCGATTTCAAAAACCTAGTTTGCAATATTAACCAATTTTAACAATTTTATAGCAAAATGCACAAACTACAATCTAGCTTGGATTTTCATGAACTAAAGTATTAAAATACACTTAATAATGTTAATGAAGTCATGAAAAAACCTAATTATATTTTTCTCATAATCAAATTCATGGTTTACAAAAACCTAGCTAGCAATATAGCTTAAAATATTACAATTCCAAACTAACAATTTGCAACTAGAAATTTGATTTGGTTTTCATTTCACAATATGAAGAACTACAATTGCAACCACAATTACATACATAAAAACCTAACTTGAATTTCATAAACCCTTACTATGTTTTTCCAAACATACAATTAAACCCAAATTAATAACTAATAATGCTTGATTTAAGGTATTCAAACAACAATTTAACAAAAGGTCTTGATTTATACCTCACAAGATCAAGGATCTAGCATGCAAATTCTAGCCTCCAAAAGTAGCTTCCATGCTCCTAGATCCATATAAGTTTGGCTAATGAGAAATGGGTAGGAGTTGGATTTGGATTTTGGGATTTATTTGGTGGATTTTGAGGAATTTTTGAAGCAAAAGAGATGGAAAATGGGGGAAAAAGATGGGGGCTGTTGTAGCAGAATTTCGGCTGAGGAGGGAGTGGGGAGAGGTGGGGGGGAGTTGTGGAAAAGAATCCAAGTCAAAGACCCTCCCAAATTACCATAATACCCCCACCTACTTTACTATATATAAAAACCTTATTTTAACCCATTTCTCACATGATTTAAGGTCGAAAAGAGGGAAATAAAATTCTTGGGCAACTACAATAGTGTGGGGCCGGTCAAGGGGAGTGAGGGTGAGTGTGAGAGAGTTTACAAAAAAATTCTATGGAAAAAGACCCCCCACAATACCATATTTGCAAGTTTTAGTTCAAAATAACTATATTTTTGTTTTCCATATAATAAATCAATTAAAACTTGAAATAAAATACTAAAAAAGTATATTACAACTAGATTTTAATTAAAATGATTTTAAAGATTAAAATTAGCCCATTTAAATTTGTATTTATCGGTAATTTAATGTATTTTCTTACCGGCTTAAAATAATATTAAAATAATTAATTTCGGAAAAATTTTCAGAAAATTTGAAATTTCAGCAGTGGCTCAATAAACACCAATTACTAGCAATTATATAGCTAGAATATGTATATTTAATTTTATAATAAATATATTTGCATTTTGACTTTTTACAGAAAACCCCCTTATTTTACCGTTTTTTCGAAATTTCACCGAAACGATTTTCAAAACGTTACACAGGGGCATACCAGCCATTGGAGTAAGGTTTAACTCCGATTCTCCTGGGACGAGCGCAGTGCCGGTATCCCTTAGAGGGAAGCGGACCGGAGCCCTCGGTCGCAGCTTAGCTCCTGGAACCAGAGGAGGGGCATCGTGGCCAAGAAGCACCCTCCTTTCCTCAAGAATGATTGGGCTGACCCGATGAAAATACCAACCCGTAAACGCGCCCACGCACCGGGGCAGGTATTCAGCATCAGGGACAATGAAGTGGGAGCCGGTGTTTAGCCTCATGAATTGATGAGCGGCATCGCGAACGACATCGAGCGAAGGGATTGGGGTGACTATAAAAGCCTCGAAAGGAACACCGTGGTCGTATCCAAGTTGTCGGGCGAATCGATGCGGATTGTACCGCATGAAAAGAGCTGCACTGTCCTGGCGAAACACCAAGTAGCCCGGTCTAATTGTATACAAGTGCGCGGCCTCCCGGGGCTTCAAAGAAGGTGCGTTGTCTTTTGACAGATCCCAGAGTTGTTGAACTGGACCTGAGGGAGTAGACAAGACCCGATCATTAAAAACCATCCCGCCAGCGGAAGCGTAAGGAGAAATCCGCATCCGAATAGCCCCGAACTGAGTTGGGTCGGCGGCAGAAGCATCAACTAATCGCATAAGTCGTGGGAAGGGGTAGGCATCGTAAAATGAGGGCCTCTGATGCATGGCAAAAGCCCCCAACACGTGCATTTCGATCCAGGACGTGAAATAATGAAGCGAAAAGTTTACCACATCCACGCCAGGAGTAGAGGTATTAGCTGCGGTGCCCAACCCATGATAAAGATGCGCCTACGCCAAGTTGCCGATAGCCAATCGCGTCCCCTCAGCAATACGATGAGCCGGGTAGATAACCAAGGCTCTCATGAAGCGGCGATGCATGGGGATAACGAACCAACTGAGCCAGACACTGACAAACCCCACGAAGAACGTCTCCTCATCCATACCGGGTGCTGCAATGGACTCAAAAGACAACGGCGACATGATGGGGATATAGTATTGAGGTAGATCCGATTCAGTGGTCGGCAGCTTCTTCGGACCAAACCCAAAGGGGTCTTTAATGTTGGCGAACATCGGAGCTGTCTTCGACACGACATCTTCGCGAAGGAAGCAGGCAATGAAACTCTTGAAAGTAACACCCTGCTCTTCGGATTCGGTGAACAATCGGTTGAAGATACCTAGCGCCTTGATCAAACTGGGACGCTTGTGGCGAACGACGTTCTCAACAGACAAACCGTCAACCGGTGCAGGCTTAGGCTCGAAAACATACTCGTCAGGAGGCAATAACTCTTCATACAGTGCACCCCTGATTGGCAGTCCCGAGATTTCATAAAATTCTGCCAGAGAAATCGAAACCTCGCGATCTCCTAAAATGAAAGTGATAGTAGGGAGATTCCATTGATTGAAGAACGCCTTGACCCACCAGGCATGCGGGGACTTATAATGAAAGAGTGACGCGTATATTGCCTGAAAAAGCCCGACTTTCTGCAACCGCGCACGATAAGCAGAAAGGATGTAGCGAGCCCAGAGAAGGTAGCCCGTAGGGTGCCGAGGAGTAAGCCCTATCTTATAAATTTGCCCCCACGGGTGGGCCTCACCCTGGCAGATACGCCGCCCCAAGATGTCTATGGCCGGGATCGGATGGTTCGGAATACCGGTCGTCGAAGGCTCGAGCCTCCCCGTTGGAGTCCAGTTGGGCATTTCCACAGCAAAAACCGTCCTCGGAGGATCCATCGGTAAGAATGGGAAAGTGGGCTCCGTCGGTACCCGCGCAAAGAAAACTCCGGCGACCCTGAATAATCTGACTATACCAAGATCCCCATTGAAGAAGGTTGGTACAGTTCGGGTCATGAGCCCGGATCATCGCCATCGCTTCCTTATCAGATGGCGACTGAGGAAAAGCAGCCTCCGAGCGAGAAAAGGGAAAGCACGGAACAGAAGCCATCGCACCTAAAATCCAATAAAAGGGGACCGTTAAAAGCAAAGTCAGCGATATATATCCATGCATGAACATGAAGACTAGTTAAAGAAAGCAACAGCAGAGTTTTCTGGGACTATTGGCTACAAAACACATGGGCCCCACAGAATCCGGATGACGACTCATTAATAATGAGACCAAATAGTTACAATAAAACAAAGGGAATATCCTCATTTAATAAAGAATGGTAACCCTACACGTTCCCCCCAACAGGATCTGCCTCGGGCTGTATAATGGATCCAACAAGATCAAAGGAATTAAATTCCCACAGAAGACATCATTACAAAGCTCCTGTTGCATTAATTGCAGAAGGACAACCTCGGGTCAAGAGACCCTAAGAAGCCTCCGTGTGAAGAAACTGAGTTCTTCATTGGAATTAAATTCCTTATTAGGAGAAGGGAATTGAATTCCCAGAAACATTTTTGGATGGAATTAAATTCCATGGATTTGAACCGCCATCATCATCTCCCTAAGGATCATCTAAACCCTAAGAGATCTACTGTTGGAGGTTAAGTGGTCTCATATTTTGGTTAGAGAACTTGAAGAAAAATGGGTTCTTTCTGAAACCCTTGATATGGATTTAAAATCCAGAGAGTTTTGTCAAAATGAAGGTGCTTTGATCACCATTACCTGAGGAGGAAGAGTCCTTTTAAACAGAGTTGAACTCTGAAAATGTTTCAAGGCAGAGAACTATGCTCTGGAAGAAGAGAATTAAATTCTCAGAAAAAGTTCTCAAAGGAAGGAGATGAGCAAAGTGAAGGCTCTTCAGAAGGGACATGAACATTTATAGGGTGTGATGGAGACGCTTCATCTCCCCAAATCCCTAGAGGAATCCAACGGTCATAAAAGGTGACAACGTTGCACTCACGTGTGGACACGTGAGAACAACGCTGTGGGGGCATTTGTTTCCTGATTTAAAATCAGGAAAGCTTACGGAAAAGGCTTCAGAAAAGGGTCACGTGCTTACACGTGACCAGCAGTCACGTGTTGGCACGTGATATCTAAAAGCACCAGCAGGGCAAATTCAGCTTCCCGACTACATCAAAGAAAAGGGCTTCAGAAAGGGTCACGTGCTCCCACGTGATCTGGGTCACGTGTTGGCACGTGACAATTAAAAGCGGCTTCAAAGGAAAACCGGTTCCCTGATCAAATCAAAGAAAAGGCTTCAGAAGTGGTCATGTGCTCCCACGTGACCAGGGTCACGTGTTGGCACGTGATACTCAAAAGCAGCAGACTTGTTCTCCGGTTAAATCAAGAAAAGGGTCCAGACGAGGGTCACGTGCTCACACGTGACCAGGGGTCACGTGAAGGCACGTGACGGTTAAGCAGCAACCAGAAAGCAGAGCGCAAAAAGAAAGAAGAGGGCTCGTTCTAAGGGGGTCACGTGCCCACACGTGACCAAGGGTCACGTGGCCATCGTGATCAGCTTTCAAAGCCTATCTGTTGACAGAATTAAATTCTGAGAAAAGACCTCTTAAATCTTTCCAAAGCAACCGATTGAATTAAAGATTTAAAGGTGATTAAATATCATCTATCTATGGGAAAATCTCGAATTTGGAAAGATTTCCCCGTAAAATCTAACCAAAATAACAGAGGAGAATCTCTGGATTTAAAATCCAATGGTGAGTAAAATTCACCTAATAATCCAAAGGTCCAAAACGAATGATGGATACAAATCAAATCTCCTAATGAGAGATCCACCAAAAAACTAATTGACTCGGCTGCTTCTCCTATAAATAGGAGCCAAGAGACACACAAGAGATGGATATATGCAGAGGGAAGAAAAGAGAGAGAGCCTTGATACTTTAGAGGAATTTGGATCTTCTGCAAAAGAAAACCCTAGGTAAAAAAAGGAAGGTTTCAATGAAAGAAAAGAGAATTTAATTCTCAACAGAGTTTAACTCTGATATAAAACAGAAGGACATATTTCTTCTCTTTTTGATGGAGGATCTGTAAAGCGCACATCTCCCCTTGAGTTGAGAATTTAATTCTTAATGGGTTGAGATCCTGCCATGCAGATCCAAAGCATAGAGAGGGAATGTAAGCACGAGAATTTAATTCTCACAGAACTATAGGAATTTAATTCCTTCAAAATAAAATTAGGGTTTGTCCCTGTGTTATTGGAATTTAATTCCTTCAGAATGTAAAGAATCAAGGTTTAACCCTAGTTAAGAACTTAGTTCTGTTAAAACAACAAGAATTTAATTCCCTTAATCTTATTCCCCAGAATAATTCTCTAAACAAAGAGTGGGGGTTTAATTCCTTAAAGCTTTTATTAGGGTTTAACCCTATTCAGTTCTTTACATGTATGAGGAATTTAATTCCTACAGAAAATTCAGAGTTCAACTCTTCAAAAGGAACTAGGAATTTAATTCCTCTGAAATTATTGTTAGGGTTCAACCCTACGAGGAATTTAATTCCTGAAAGGGATTAACAGATCTTCTAAACAACTACAGAAAAGCAGGGTCACGTGTCACCATGTGACCCCCCCCAAAAGATCTACAGAAAGCCCTTTGAGGCAGTGCCCCACGTGACCCACGTGACCCTTGGCAGAGGCTCTAACATACTCCATTCAAACACCCGTCACGTGATGACACGTGATGCTCCAAAAGATGCGATCTTCTCAGTAGAACAAACGAAGGGAGGGCGCCCTCAGGTGCTACCACGTGACCCCTCTTGCCTCAGCGTCTAACGCTAAATTGGAACCCCTGAATTCAGTGTTAAAACGTTGTTTGGCCTTAGTGTTCAACACTAAGCAAAGAACTTTATTTGCAGTGTTCAACACTGATTACCTTAGTGTTCAACACTAATTTGGGATTTCTGTTGCCAGTGCTTAACACTGGTCTGTTTTAGTGTTTAACACTAATTTGAAGGCCTTGTTGCTGGTGTTGACACCAACTATCTTCTAGTGTTAAACACTGACTTATCAACCTCATTCTCAGTGTTCAACACTGATTGGTCTTTAGTGTTAACCACTAGGCATTGGCCCAATTGGCTAAATGGCCAGAGGCAAAGCCTCTCCTTCAAGGGACCAACAGGAGGGCCGATGTCCTAGACTTGATTGGACTTAGCCCAAGCTGGCCATAAATCCTCAATTCGTAATTAACTGGGCTAATGGGCTCAGAACATAATTAATTGGCCTTGATCCCAAATTGGGCCAAAGACTATTTAATCCACTCCGGTTCCAGGGTACATCTCTTCATTCCTTTGATACTTGGCGTTGTAATCCCTCAACGTCTTCAAAGAGGTGACGGGTCCCGATGACCACACATTGGTATGGACTGTGGGGTCCTTAAACCTATGGACTACGACGTCCTTAACCTTAACCGAGATGTCTTAAAACTAACAATGGACCGTAATGTCCTTAAACTACCCATGGACCGCAATGTCCTTAAACTAACGACGCACCACCACGTCCTTAAACTGGAACAATAGAGCCCCAAATGCTCTTTTGTCGGATGTAAACGATCCTGTTTAAGTTGATCTTAGCCTCAAATATGGCTAACGTATCCTTAAACCTTCAAACAGACTTAGTCCCAAATTGGACTATAAATCCCCAAATCAACTCTGGTTCAAGGGTACATCTCTGAACTCCTCTGACATCTGTCGTTGTAATCCTTCAACGTCGTCAGAGAGGTGATGGGTCCCGACGGCCATACATTAAATGGACCACCATGTCTCTAAACTGGAACAATCGAGCCCCCAAAAGCTCTTTTGTCGGATCTAAACGATCCCATTAAGTTGATCTTAGTCTCAGGTTAGATTAACGTATCCTTAACAAACGTTTGAGTGGATCTTAGCCTTAAATATGGCTAACGTATCCTCAAACTAAACCCCCAAAACCAAATCTAAGATAATACGGATTTGGACTAGTCCACGCCCTACGGGCGACGACATAACTCGGTCTCCGTAAACAATCCACGGGCGACAAAATATAAAATAAACACACACGACACGAAGTGGCTATCTGGAGAAGGAGAAAGTTGTTACCGTGACGCGGTAGCGTAATTAACTGCAGGGGCTTGCGCCTGCAGGGAAGAGCGTCCCCATAATAAAAAAAAACCCCTCAAGCGAGGGGGAATCTGACGAAGTCTGCTACATCGGACGCATCCGTTCAGACCTTCGATACACGGTGCCATAAATCAACTTGGCATCTTCGGAGAGATGGACGGATAGCACCAATTAGCATCTGCCCCGAACCCCAGGTGAGACGTCCCGCGTCTCGGCCGCCGTTCGGAGGGGAACAGCTGGTATGTATACTACTTTATAGTAAAATATCATATCATATTATAGATATCAACATATCCATTATTAGTACATAGCCTGAGCTTATTTGGTTGCAGACTTAGGTTTGATTAATCATACATGCATATTTAATTAAAATAAACTACGGTTTTCCAAACTAGATAACCAAATGGGGTTTCGAAATAACTTGATAATGATACAAATTAAAATAATACACAGTTCTTACATGCTTATTACACACGTTAGGTCCAGACGTGACAGGGTACATCGGCCGAGCCTCCACATGCACTCCTTCGGCTGCGGCTTCGCAATCTACTACATCGGCCGCGGTTCCGCAGACAGCTCCTATAGCTCCACCGCCCGCTCAGACTCCCGCAGCCCGGGCTCCACAAGCCACTACCTCGATGGCAGCTGCGCGGACCACATTGCCAGCTCCACATCCCGCTCAGACTCCCGCACGCGCCGAATTGCATGGTTTGTTGACCGAGGAGCAGGCGCGCCAGATTCTAGCGTTTATCAGAGGTGGAGCTGGACCGAGCTACGGTAGCTTTTTGATTCTTATTTTTTGAAACATGTATTTATTTATATGATATATATTGTACTACATTTTGATACATTTTGGATGATATTGATATTGGTTTATATTTATATCATATTCAGTTTTTTGTTTTCTATTGTATATTATATGTGTGAGATGTGATTATGAATATTGCAATATATATTGTGCGATGATTAATTTTATATTTGATTGATGTATATATTATTGTGCACAGGGCGACAAAAAATTAGGTAGCCCTTTTTTTAAAAAAAACAGATAATATGTACGTACGGATTAATCCGTAAGTACACACTTTGCCCCTACGGATTAAACCGTAGGGGCAAAATATCAGGATAACTGATATTTTCCCCCCTGATCTCAGTATCAGGACATTGGGAGTGCCCCTACGGATATATCCGTAAGGGCAAACAATATCCCCTACGGAGTTATCCGTAGGGGCAAAATATCAGGATTTATGATATTTTGCCCCTACGGATACGTACCTACGTATGTATCCGTAGGGGCTATTGCTTGGCCCTACGGATTAATCCGTAGGTACAAGAAATATATTTTAAATAACCGTAAAAAAATAATTTTTTTGCCCCTATGGCCTACTCCGTAGGTGAAACGGGACCTACACTGAACTCCGTAGGTGCAGGTTTTTGTCCGTAGGGGCAAGTTCAGGGCTTTAACTTGCACCTACGGCGTTTGTACCTACAGTGTATTTTTTTGTCCCTACGGATATATCCGTAGGGGCAGTGGTTTGCCCCTACGGTTAAATCCGTAGGGGCAACCCTTATTTGTAGTAGTGTTCCTTATAGAATATCTAGCACCTTATTCGATAAGGTAAGAACAGAGATCCCTTCACCGGGAGTGACCACTTTAGCGAAACTGGCAGATGCAACAACCCACTCGGTTTGTCTTTTGTTTGCTTCTATAGTATTTGCTTTGCATAGTGGCATTTGTAAAATATCTTGCACCTTATTCGATAAGGAAAGAGCCGAGATTCCTTCACTCAGAGTGAGCTCTTTAGCAAAACCATTAAAAGCATCAAAAACACTCCTTTTTCAAAATCACTTGATTCTACAACGATATAAAGTTCATTACACTCATGGTTTTCTTAAAAACCTGTGTAGCCCTCCGTCATTTCGGATAAGTACTACTTAGTTTTCATGCTGCGGTAGTTTGGCCTCCATCAAGGCTTAGTGTACGGTAGCTAACTAGTGCTTATCTGCTGCATACGATGCGATTGGATTAGGGTATTCATACGGCGTAGTTTGGCCTGCGTCAAGAGTCGTGCGGGTGGGTTTAATTCAATCATGAAATGCACGGGTTGAACTTGACTAGCGGATTATGGGCTGTTTGGCCTGCGTCAAGGTCATCGGACGCTAGGGGTAAAAGTATTATCGCGAATCTCAAGTGTTGAAATTTGCAATGAGATTTCATACCTTCTATGAGATAGTTGGATCCCGATACCCACTACGAGTAAGAGTTAATCCTAGGAGAGTTTTACACATTATAATTAGCTGATCAAGTAGGTGTTAACGGGGTTACGCCCCCGGAAAAACGATATTTATTTTAATTAGGTCCGTGCCAAAGCAAGTGGAACCTCTCTCAACGTACCGACACTGGCCTGGCCGAAAGATTGGCGAACTTGTAGTGTGTAATTAATTCAGCCTAATCTTACCTTTTAGAGTTTGAAGGTAGATTTGACTAAAACTGTGGGAGTCATCCTGATTAGATAAACTAATAACCAATCTAATCCTGCAAGAGCACACACAGAGTGTTTTCTTCTCTCTCTCTCTTGGTAGCGACCATGTCACACCTTAATAAAGATAACAATATGGATGCTTTGACAGAACCTGCTTATTATACTGAGCTATGGAACGTTGGTTCCGCTCTATCTTATAACTGTTATAAGTCCGAGCAGGAAATAGGGGAATATCCGGATTCCTATGCCACCCATTCGAAGAAAGTGCATGTTGATGCATCTTCTTCGGGTGTGTTCGTTACTGAGAACTGTTTTTCAGTATCCTCTACATCCTGGGTATGTGATACCGGATAAGGATCTCACATATGTAAGAGTTACATGGGCTTTAGAAAGGTAGAAAACTGAGAATAGGTGGTATGTCTCTAAGTGTTAGAGAATGGTGCAATCGTTGCAGCCAAGTCAGTTAGTAGATATCACCTTGTATTAATACATTAATTCTGAACAAATGACTTTAGATACAGAACCTGATATACGATTTTATATCAGTTTCTTTATTAAGTTAAAGAATGATATAATTTGTATTGGAGGATAATATTGTGAACATTTTCCTAAATCAAGAGTTGATTGGATCAGGCTCGTTATATAATAGCGTATACATTTTAAATCAAACCACACTTCAAAGTATCCAGAACACACTCAAGAGGAGTAGTTCGTAAATGAACGAATCCTTCTTGATGCATTGTAGACCAGGTCATATCAATGCGACAAGACCAGCTAAGTTACATAAGGATGAATATGAGAATCTGTTCGAATTTTTATCTTATGGTACTTGCCAGTCATGTCTCAAAGGTAAAATGACCAATACTCCGTTTACTGGAAACAGAGAAAGAGTTAGTGAACTTTTGGGACAGATACATGATATTGTATACGGTCCAATGTCTACAAATGCCAGGCTTAGTTCTTCGTACTTCGTTATATTCATCGACTATCACTTAGGATTCGGATATATGTTCCTGCTGAAACACAAGTCTGAAACTTTTGAGAAATTTAAGGAATATAAGCTTGAAGTTGAGAACCAGACGGGTAGAAGTATTAAGTCCTAGAATGTGATCGAGAAGGAGAAAACTTGCGCATGGAGTTCCTGGAGTCTCTAAAAGGAGAATGTGGTTCTAAGCTTACTCCTTCGTATACACCACAAAAAAAACGGTGTATTGGGGCGGAGTTATCACACCTTATGAGATATGGAGCGCTCTATGATGGGTACTGCTGAGTTACCTATTTCCTTTTGCTGTTATGCACTTGAGAAGCTGCATACCTATTGAATGGGGTTCCTTCCAAATCAGTGCCTACCGCTCCATATGAGATATGGAATGGGAAGAGTCTATTTCTTAAACGAGTTAATATATTGGGTTGTCCAGCCTATGTTGAAAAGAAAAATCCGGACAAGTTCGAGGCAAGGTCAGTTCTTTATAAGTTTGGTAGGATATCCCAAATATTTGTGAGGGAATATTTTCTACCACTCTGAGGAGAAAAATGTGTTTTGTTTCTCGGCAAGCCACCTTTTTAGAAAAGGAATTTCTTGAGAAGAAATTAGTGGTCATGAGGTAGAATTGGAAGGAGTTCCAGCTAGACAAACTAACAGCTGATGATTTGGTGAAACCAAAGGATTCAATAGTCTCCAACGAATCTCAGCCTCTCCACGGATCTGGTAGGGTTCCTCATCCACTTGAGGGATAATACGGTCTCTCGGCGATAGTTTGAGAAAGGATCGCATCATAGTTGATGAAGGCCCAACTAGGTTCAGGCAGGCCATCATGAGTGGCGACTCTGTGAAAAAGATGGATGCTATGCGATCAAAGATAGGATCCATGTACACCAACAAAGTATGACTTTGATTGTTGCACCTGAAGGGGTAAATCCATTGGGAGCAAAATGGATCTTGAGAAAATTCTTGGTGTAGATAGAAAGAGCCTTTCAAATCTATGCTTAAGTCCATCAGGATCGATGCACGCATCGCGGAGTTGGAACATCTATTTTTATGTGGTAGTCAAAGAGTTTGACTTCATCAAGATATTAGATGAACCTTGTATATAAAAGAAGGTTGTAGAGAGTAAGGTTGTCTTCCACGTATTGTACGTAGATGACATACTCATGATAGGAAATGGTTTCCTATGCTACACTTTGTCAAGCTCCTCTTATCACAGGGATTCTCAATAGAAGATTTGGATGATACCTACTACATCTTGTGGATTATGATCTATGATGATAGATCTATGTGGATGTTGCGAGTATCCCAAATCCAGGTACAATAACACCATACTAAAAGGGTTTAGTATGGAAGATTCTAAGCGTGGTGGTTCGCCCACATTCTCATGGATCACACTCTCCAAAAAGTTGTCTCCCGAGATTGATTTGGAGAGAGCTCGCGTGCAAGGGATACCCTATGCTTCGGTAGTAGGCTCTATCAGAGAATGCGATGTTATGTACCAGACCAGATGTAGATGACTCACTAGGTGTACTGATCAGGAATCAATCGGATCTTGGGAGAATCACTGGAAAGATGTGGAGGACATTATTAAGTTCTTGAGAAGCACTAAAAGAATGTTTTTGGTTCGAGCTTCCAGAGTGATAAGGTCGACTGAGAGTCAGTCACAGACATTGTCTTCACCCTCAGTGCAGGGATGGTTTTTTGGAAGAGTTCCAAGCTAGATACCGTGATATACTAGACGATAAAGGATGAATAAATTGCTACCAATGATGCTGCCAAAGTGGCTTTATGGGCATTTTCTTGTTCTTAAGATGAACAAGGTTCCTACCATTGAGCATCCAATAACTATTATTGTGACAACAATGGAGTTGTGGCTTTGGCCTAGGAACGAAGCTCACATCAGCGTTCCAGACATATTCTGAGGCAAGTATCACCTGATCAGGGAGATGGTTGATCTCCAAGGGATCAAGGTCAGGAGAGTAGACACGAAAGATAATACAGCGGATCCACTCACAAAGGCCTTACCCCTATGGAGACTTCTATGGGATGGTTGAGTATGAGATACTACAACCACTGCTATATTGTTGGGTATTGGATACTACAACAGATGACCTTACTGCAAGTGGGAGATTATTAGTTATATGTATGCCCTAGAGGCCATTACTATACATGGGATGTATATTGTAGTGGATGCTTGGATATATATAGGTAGGACTTTCTTTCTCGACATGATAATATGCTATCTGGTTGCACTTTATCTTAACATATACACTTATTGTCTTTCTATTACTTGTTGATAAATCCCTTAGGATGAGTACTTGACTACCAGGATTATGATGCAGATCATACTAGTAGGGACATGATAGTCGGAAGTACATCCTTCAAACGTTCCGAGTCGTGGGAGTATCGATACAGGGCATCGATACTCCAGAGTAGACTAGCGTATACGCTTCTCGACCAACATGATGGGCGATAGATGATCCCACATCCATTGGTGTTTGACATCAGAGATGGTATACGGGTGATCGGTGGAGACTTGGTACACTGATGGTATTATATTATCGTCGGATAGCGGTTCTCTGGTGACACTGGTACAGGTTAGTCTGTAGACACAAGATCGTCATAGAGTCTTGTGTGATTCTCACTATGTCTTGATTTCCACCATACAACGGTCAATAGATCGTGCAAAAAGGTTTTTTTTAGGTACAGTTCCGAGTGACGTGAAGGCAATGAGCGATAGGAGGGGTTTCGTCTCTTCCGGTATTGCGAGTTGATGTTGCGCTATGCTTGATTGGCCATAACAGGAAATCCCTGGCCAGGATTACTGAGATCTACAGGTAAGTGTTATCAGTAGTTTCTCGAACCGTTGTGGACCTTGAATCGGCATGACTTATCAGGCTATTGGGCTCTGACGATATACCACCCCCTGGCTGTGATAGGCGACATATCAGACGAAGAGACTGGACTGTACGGTAGTGTTACTGATTCGATTCGCATGAGTACGATGTAACATTTCAGACAAATAAAATATTATTTTTGGGAATTTATATAATTGAATAATAAATATTATGAATATTTTAATGTGTGGAAATTAGTTTTAATGATATGGTATAATTTGTTAGTTATATGTATGCCTACATTGAATGTATATTGTAGTGGATGCTGGGACATATATAGGTAGGACTTTCTTGCTCGACATGATAGTACGCTATCTGGTTGCTCTTTATCTTAACATGTATACTCTCTGTCTCTCTGATTGCATGTTGATAAAGCCCTTAGGATGTGTGCTCGACTTCCAGGACTATGATGTAGATCATACTAGTAGGGCCTGGATAGTCCATGAGTACATCCTTCAATGTTCCTAGTCATAGGAATATCAAGACGGGGCATCGATATTCCAGAGTAGACTAGCGTATATCTTCTCGACCCATGTGATGGGCGATGGATGATCCCATATCGATTGGTGTTTGACATCAGAGATGGTATGCGGGTGCTCAGTGGAGACTGGGTACACTGAATGGACTCGCCGAGAACTCTCAGATGGTATTATACCTCACATCAGATGGCAGTTCTCTGGTGACACTGATACAGCTTAGTCTGTTGACCCGAGATCGTCATAGGGTCTTGTGTATCTCCCACTGTGCTTTGATTTCCACCCTACCACGGCTCTACTGAGGCGTGCAAACAGGTGGTTTTTGGGTACAGTCCCGATTCACATTGAGGCAATGAGCGATAGGAGGGGATTAGTCTCTCCCGGTATTGGGGGTTGTTGTTGCGCTATGCTCGACTGGCCATAACTGGAAATCCCTGGCCAGGGTTGCAGTGATATACTGGTAAGAGTTATCAGTAGTTTCACGATTGTTATGGACCTCACGTCGGCATGACTTATCAAGCTACTGGGGTCTGACGTTTACCACCCCTAGGCGAGATATGCGACATATCAGACGAACAGACCGGACTGTACGGTAAGTGTTACTGGTTGGATTCACAGGAGTGTGAGCAGGCTTGCTCGTCAATCTTCTGATCGCTCAATACCCGGGTGGCCGTTACGTTTATCAGACCGCTTGCGGCTTGTGGGTGCTTGATATGATCATCATCTGCAGCCGGCATATTGACGAGTCTTTAGAGTCCTACACAGAGGTTTCCTGGCTCAAGCGAAACGAAATAGGAGCGCATATGAGATATGTGCGGGACTGAGAATAATGCATGTATGTGATACCGTATTCCATTCTCGCGATGAATGTGTCGAATGGTTGTATGTGATATAACCTAGTTATCGAATCAAGGATTTATTCGATAAGCCGATACATTGGATATTAGTCGGTTATATGCGATATGACCGGATCGTTAAATCAAGTATTGATTTAATGATTTAATGCATAATTATACATTTGATATATTACTTTGCATGAACTAGTATTGGTCGACTTTAAAAGGATTTTCTCACTTGATGTGCACATTGTATATGTGATATATTTTTGTGCACTTGTTTGTATCATGTTTGATGATACATGCTAACTTGAGTTTGTGTGTATGATTAAACCATGGTTATATGAATGGTTAGGATTTTGTTTATTTATCTATTCATTTATTTATTTTGTTTATTTATTTTGGAAAAGATAAATAGAAATGGTGGCTTTCTTTGTTTCTTTCATGAAGCTTCATGAAGTGTTGAAAGCTTGACCATTTTGTTTGCTTCCCTTAACCTAACCATTCACCTAACCCTAGTTTAGTCTCTACACTTAACCATGGTTGGTATATGATAAGTATTCATTTTATTTTCTATTTGGAAAAATATTTATCATATTCTTTCTTCTTCTTCTTCATCTTCAACAAGAAGAAAAACTTGCAACCATCAATGGCAACTTGAGAAAAAGAGTGAGAAATCCAATTCTAAAGTGAACCCACTTCCTATTTCTTCATCCTCTACCACTTGCCAAGTAGTATAGGGTGTTTTCTTCACAAGTTTCATGACTTGGTGAAGTTGGAGTTTGATCTTGAGTTGCCTCGACGTAGATCATCTTCGGCATCGAAGTCGACGACCTAGCCTGCCCATTTTTTCGATGAAGCCGATGCTAGAGTCCAGGATCCGATATGGACAGCGGAGGGACGTCATCACGGAGCCTAGGAGGTGGAGGACCCGATCTACAAATGTTGTAGTCACTTTCCTTTAGCAGTAAAGTAGTTTACTTGCTTGCATCGTCTATACATTTAGTTAACGATCCGTATTAGGGTTTGTAGGCACATGGAAAATTTTGAATTAGCCATGTTTGATCACTTGTGAGACCTCATTAGTGTGCCTAGGATCCCTACAGTGGTATCAGAGCCTAGCTAGAGCCTTAGGCGATGCGTAGATGGAGTTAGAAGTCCGATCGAACCGAAACCCTAATTCAAAGTTGCTCTCTGTACATTTTTTGAAAACGAGGATTTTTTAGAATTAAAAATATGCAGAAAACCAAGCAGGAAATTCTAAGAATTACTGTGAAGCCCGAGCACCTGAATCGATAATAGCGCGGCGGAACCGCGGTATTAGCATGCCTAATGCGGCGTTACCGCGGCTAATTGGTCTCTTCAGACAATTATTTCTGCACAGTAATTCTTATATTTTGTTGCTTTATTTTCTGGGAATTTTTAAATCTGACACAAGAGTTGAGTTTTCTGGGTTGTATTGGGGACTCGGTGTTTCGATCGGATTGTCTAATTTTGTCTGTGTGCTTTTCCGGATAATTTTAGAATACGTTAAAAAGTTCGACCGGATATAAATACCCACTTTTCACCTGGCGGGAAATTTCCAATTGTTGGATTTTTCCATAGTTTAATGACCTTCCAAGTAGTGCAAGTAACGCGATGGTCCCTCTAGATGACAACAAACCTTAACTCGATTATGTAACCGTCTTGAACTGCCCTTTGAACCTTAGGGTTTAGAGCAGTACGGCGTGCCACATGTGAGGCGTTGGCTTGACCCTTCTACGGCTGGACCGTCAGTACTGAGGCATGAAGTGAATGTCTTTGAACTTATTTCATGTGTTGAGCTGTTTCGGGAAAACTTGGGTGTTTAACTGTTCGATCGGAAAGTTTAACATTTTCTATTTATTCGGAATGTGATACAACATTTGGAATTCACAAGTAGTTTTGAGATAACTGAATAAATGCTATAAACATAGCAGTTTAGTCTCACTTGATCGGTTGCCACAGAATTTTGATGCGATCAAAAGTCCGTCGCAATCATGTAGTGTACGCGGATTCTCGCTGGGTAAACTTAATAGACAGCCTCACTCCATAGCCCCGACCAAGTGACTGTAGGAGAACCCCGTCGCCGAAAGCATCTGTTTGGGTGCTCGCGGCAGCGGTGTTCCGCCTTGATGCACTTCGTCGACAGTATCAGGGGTGCGGCCGCCTACTAAAGTTTGCGACGAGCATTCGATCAGGATGTCGGGAATCTTGTTGAATTGCCCGACTTAATATTGAAAAGAGTTTTCGATAATGAGACTAAAATGTGGGGTTTATAATTATTAGCATGCGATGTTCAAGGAATTCATTTGATTAGGCATGCGATGTCTATGCAGGTTGCGGATTCCAACTGTTGTAGTTTTACACTTTCTTTTCTGTGACCGTAAGTGTAATATGTTATATCGCCGGTTTCGTTGCTATATGTCAATGACAATTGGGATGCGCATATTTACTTACGTTGATGACATGTGATGTTATATGTTGCTGGATATGTTATATTGGATCGTCGTGTTTGAATAGCCGCGGTTATTTTTATTTGAGATGAGTGTTTTTCATTTTCATTCATGTAAAAACTTGTATGTAATATTCTTTTATTGGGGCACTTCCAGGTTGCGGAAGATGTCACCATTTGTATATTATTTACTTTTCTACACTAGGATAGACCCAAGGAGGAGGGCACAAGTAACCGGGTTCCAGGGTCCAGTGGGAGACCATCTCGAGGAGTCGAGTCTGGGTCTCCTAACCCTAGAATTGGTAGGGTTGCTTGCCGCTCTTGTAGGGGTCTAGGGGTGTGGGATTGGCTATTCATCACGACCGTGGAATCCGTGTTTTACACTAGCTCGTATTGAAAGCACAGACGTCCTAGTATATCCAATATTTCATATGATATTTTCTGCTGCGTTATCTGTGATGTGATCATGTGATTAGTTCAGATAGATATAGTATATAGTATATATGATATATTATATAGACGTTGCTTATGTTTTTCACCCGCGCTAGCCCTGCCTCGCTCTGGCATTAGTTACCTAACCTAACGGTGCAGACGGGACATCGAGGCGAATGCGGATGGCATAAGCGTACGTTATAGTTATCTGTGATGTTTAGGTGGACTTAAATGATGGGATATTCATTAATGAGATTAATGAAAGAAAATAAACCTAATTGATGTTGTGGAATCGAATTTCAAAATAAAACAGGTAGCTACAGTTCTTGCTTTGCATCGCGGTGTTCATTGTAGAACATCCTGCACCTTATTCGATGAGGAAAGGACCGAGATCCCATCACCGGGAGTGACTCTTTTAGCAATAACTGGCAGATGCTACAACCCTCAGTTTGTCATTTGATTGCTTCTATAGTTTCTGCTTTGCATAGTGATATATATGATATATCCCGCACCTCATTCGACGAGGAATGGGCCGACGATCCCTTCGCCGGGAGTGACCCCTTTAGCAAAATTAGAAAAGCCTAAAAAACATTCCATTTAAAAACCATTTGATTCCGCAACGAGATCAAGTTCAAAGCGTTAAAGGTTTTCATAAAAACCATTCGCAACTCTCTGTCATTTTAGGAAGTAGAGTACTTAGTATTCGTGCTGTGTTTGTTGACCTTAGTTAAGGCACAGTGTACGGTAGCTAAGTGATGTCTTCCTACACCGCATATGATGCGATTAGTTAGGACAGTCGCGTGACTTTGTTGACCTTAGTTAAGGGTCATGTGGGTGGGTCTAATTAATCACGAAATGACGGGTAGAACTTGACTAGTGCTAATGATTTGTTGACCATAGTTAAGGTCATAAGTGCTAGGGGTAATAATCTTTATCGGGAGTTTCAAGTGTTGAAATTTGCAATGAGATTGCATAGCTTCTATGTGATAGTTGGATCCCGATACCCACTGCGAGTAATTGTTACTCCTGAGAGAGTTTTGCACTTTACAATTGGACGATCAAGTTGGTGTCTAGAGAGGCGTTAACGGGGTTACGCCTCTGGGAAAACGAGTTTTACTGTAATTAGGTCCTTGCGAAAGCACGGGGAACCTCCCTCAAAAAACCGACACTAGCCTGGCTGAAAGATTGGCGAACTTGTAGAGTGTAATTAATCCTGGCTAGTCTTTCCTTTTAAGGTTTGAAGGAAGATTTGATAAAAATAGTGGGAGCCATCCTGATTAGATAAAATATATAACTAATCTGATCTTGCAAGAGCGCACGCTGAGTGTTTTCTTCTGTCTCTCTCCAGGTAGCGACCATATCACGCCTTAATCAAGATAATAGTATGGATGTATTGACCGAACCCGCTTGTTATACTGAGCTGGGGAACGTTGGTCCCGCTCCAACTTATAATTGTTATAAGACAGAGCAGGAAACAGGGGAATACCAGAATTCCTATACCGCCCAAACGAAGGAAGTGCATATGATGCTACTTCTTCGGGCGTGTTCATTACAAAGAACTGTTTCTCAGTATCCTCTGCATCCTGGGTATTTGATACCGGATCAGGATCCCAGATATGCAATTTGTTATATAGGGATACAAAAAGGTAGAAAACTGAGAACGGGTGATAAGTTTCATGAGACAGAAAACGGGGCAAGTGTTGTAGCCAAGTCTGTTGGTCACTGTCACCCTGTATTACCAATACATTGATTCTGAACAAATGCTATTAGATACCGAACCTAATATACAAAACCATATCAATCTCTTTATTAGTAAAGAAATGATAAAATTTTGTATTGATGGATAATGTTTTGAACATTTCCTATATCAAAAGTTGATCGGTTCAGGCATGTTATGTAAAAGCATTGATGTTCTAAATCAAACTACAGTTCTTAGTATACGGAACATACACAAGAGGAAGAGTTCAGAAATGAACGAATCCTTCTTGAGGCATTATAGACTATGTCATATCAATGCGACCCGACTGGCTGAAGTTACATTTTAGATGCATATTTAAATCAGTTTGAATTTACATCTTATGAAACTTGCCAGTCATGTCACAAAGATAAGATGACCATAGCTCTGTTTATTGGAAACAGAGAAAGAGTTAGTGAACTTTTGGGACTGATACATGATGATGTATGTAAGGTCACCTGTCTACACATGCCAGGACAGGTTCTTTGTAATTCATTACGTTCTCTGATGATCTCTCAAGATTCAGTCATATGTTCCTGTTGAAACATAGGCCCGAAGCTGTTGAGATATTCCCAGAATATAAGTTAGAAGTAGAGAACCAATAACAGGGTATAAGTATTATATCCTATGATGAGATCAGGGAGGAGAATACTTGTGCATGGAATTCCTGGACTATTCTAAAGGAGAATGAGATTCTCTCTCAGTGTTACTCCTCTGAATATACCACAGCACTACGGTGTATCAGGGCGGAGCAATAGCACCCTATGTGATAAGGTGTGCTCTATGATGAGTATTATCGAGTTACCTGTTTCTTTTAAGGGGGTTATGCACTTGAGAAGCTGCATACCTATTGAATTATGTTCGAATCAGATCGCTGCCCACCACTCTATATAAGATATGGTATGGGAAGAGCCTATTTCTTAAGTTAGTTAAGATTTGAGGTTGTCCGGCCTATGTCTAAAGAAAAATCCGGACAAGATCGAGGCAAAGTCAGTTCTGTAGAACTGGAAAGGTTCCAGCTATATAAAACTGCAGCTGATGATTTGACAGAAACAAAGGGTTCAATAGTTCCCGACGAACCTCAGCCTCACCGCCAATCTAGTAAGGTTCCTCATCCGCCTGAGTGATACCTCCATTTCTCGATGACAGTGGGAGCGAGGAATGCATCATAAGATGATGACCCAACTAGATTCGAGCAGGTCATCGAGAGTAGGGACTCTGTAAGAATGGCTAGATGCTTAGCGATCTGAGATAGAATCCATGTACGCCAGCAAAGTATAGACTTTGGCTGCCGTATCTGAAGGGTTAAATCCCCATCAGGAGCAAGTAAATCTTGAGAAGATTACTTGGTGTACATGGAAAAGTTGAGACTTTCAAAGCTAGACTTATTAAAGGTTTGCATCATTGACCACGTATGGATTATGTTGAAACCTTTTCTAAGAATCTATGCTTAAGTTCATCCAGATCCTTCTTGCCACGGCTACATACCATGACTACGATATCTGGCGGTTGGGTGCCATGACTGCTTTTCTAAGTGATGTTTTAGATGAGTGCGTCTATAAGTACACAGCCAGAGGGCTTTGTAAACAGTGGGAGCAGCGAAAACCTGTGCAAGATGCTTTATAGGATGAAGCAGGCATCGCGGAGTTGGAACGTCTGTTTTGATGTGAGAGTCAAAGTGTTTGACTTCATCAAAATAGTAGATGAACCTTGTATATACAAAAAGGTAGTGGCGAGTATGGTGGTGATCCTCGTAGAGTACGTAGATGACATACTCTTGATAGGAAAGGGGTTTCCTATACTACGCTCGGTCAATCTCCGCTTATCACAATGATTCTCCAATAGGATCAAAGTGATACCTCCTAAATCCTGAGTTTTCATCTATGAGATAGATGTAATTGGATGCTAGGATTCTCACTAGATGTAGTGAGATGGTATCCATCGATTCTGGGGAGAATCACTGGAAGGGTTCCAGCGTGATAAAGACGACTGAATGTCAGTCACAGCCATTGTCTTTACCCTCAGTAAAGGGACGGTATGTTGGAAGATTTCCAAGCTAGATACCGTGGCAAACTAGATGATAAAGGCTGGTAAAATCGCTATTAAAGATACTACCAAAGAGGCAGTTTGGGTGTATATTGGATCATAAGATGAACTAGGTTCCTACCATTGTATGACAATGGAAGTGTGGCTTTGGCCAAGGAACCCCGATCCCATCAGTGACCCAGACATATTCTGAGGCAGTATCACCTGATCATGGAGATAGTTGATCTCCAGGGTGATCGAGGTTGGGAGAGTAGATTCAAAGGACAACACGGCGGATCAACTCACGAAGGCCTTTTCCCAAAGAGAAACTTTTAGGGGATGGTTGAGTATTAGATACTACAACTACTGCTACAGATGGCCCTAGTGCAAGTGGGAGATTGTTAGTTATATGTATGCCCTAGAGGCCATTACTGTACATTGGATGTATATTGTAGTGGATGCCGGGACATATATAGGTAGGACTTTCTTGCTCGACATGATAGTACGCTATCTGGTTGCTCTTTATCTTAACATGTATACTCTCTGTCTCTCTGATTGCATGTTGATAAAGCCCTTAGGATGTGTGCTCGACTTCCAGGACTATGATGTAGATCATACTAGTGGGGCCTGGATAGTCCATGAGTACATCCTTCAATGTTCCTAGTCGTGGGAATATCGAGACGGGGCATCGATATTCCAGAGTAGACTAGCGTATATCTTCTTGACCCATGTGATGGGCGATGGATGATCCCATATCCATTGGTGTTTGACATCAGAGATGGTATGCAGGTGCTCAGTGGAGACTGGGTACACTGAACGGACTCGCCGAGAACTCCCAGATGGTATTATACCGCACGTCAGATGGCAGTTCTCTGGTGACACTGGTACAGCTTATTCTGTTGACCCGAGATCGTCATAGAGTCTTGTGTAACTCCCACTGTGCTTTGATTTCCACCCTACCACGGCTCTACTGAGTCGTGCAAACAGGTGGTTTTTGGGTACAGTCCCGATTCACATGGAGGCAATGAGCGATAGGAGGGGATTCGTCTCTCCCGGTATTTGGGGTTGATGTTGCGCTATGCTCGACTGGCCATAACTGGAAATCCCTGGCCAGGGTTGCAGTGATATACTGGTAAGAGTTATCAGTAGTTTCATGATTGTTATGGACCTCACGTCGGCATGACTTATCAAGCTACTAGGGTCTGACGTTTACTACCCCTAGGCGAGATATGCGACATATCAGACGAACAGACCGGACTGTACGGTAAGTGTTACTGGTTGGATTCACAGGAGTGTGAGCGGGCTTGCTCGTCGATCTTTTGATCGCTCAATACCCGGGTGGCCGTTACGTTTAGCAGACCGCTTGCGGCTTATGGGTGCTTGATATGATCATCATCTGCTGCCGGCGTATTGACGAGTCTTTAGAGTCCTATACAGAGGTTTCCTGGCTCAAGCTAAACGAAATAGGAGCGCATATGAGATATGTGCGGGACCGAGAATAATACGTGTATGTGATACCGTATTCCATTCTCGCGATGAATGTGTCGAATGCTTGTATGCGATATAACCTAGTTATCAAATCAAGGATTGATTCGATAAGCCGATACATTGGATATTAGTCGGTTATATGCGATATGACCAGATCGTTAAATCAAGTATAGATTTAATGATTTAATGCATAATTATATATTTGATATATTACTTTGCATTAACTAATATTGGTTCACTTTAAAAGGATTTTCTCACTTGATTTGCACATTGTATATGTGATATATTTTTGTGCACTTGTTTGTATCATGTTTGATGATACATGCTAACTTGAGTTTGTGTGTATGATTAAACCATGGTTATATGAATGGTTAGGGTTTTGTTTATTTATCTATTCATTTATTTATTTTGTTTATTTATTTTGGAAAAGATAAATAGAAATGGTGGCTTTCTTTGTTTCTTTCATGAAGCTTCATGAAGTGTTGAAAGCTTGACCATTTTGTTTGCTTCCCTTAACCTAACCATTCACCTAACCCTAGTTTAGTCTCTACACTTAACCATGGTTGGTATATGATAAGTATTCATTTTATTTTCTATTTGGAAAAATACTTATCATATTCTTTCTTCTTCTTTTTCATCTTCAACAAGAAGAAAAACATGCAACCATCAATGGCAACTTGAGAAAAAGAGTGAGAAATCCAATTCTAAAGTGAACCCACTTCCTATTTGTTCATCCTCTACCACTTGCCAAGTAGTATAGGGTGTTTTCTTCACAAGTTTCATGACTTGGTGAAGTTGGAGTTTGATCTTGAGTTGCCTCGACGTAGATCATCTTCGGCATCGAAGTCGACGACCTAGCCTGCCCATTTCTCCGATGAAGCCGATGCTAGAGTCCGGGATCCGATATGGACAGCGGAGGGACGTCATCACGGAGCCTAGGAGGTGGAGGACCGGATCTACAAAGGTTGTAGTCACTTTCCTTTAGCAATAAAGTAGTTTACTTGCTTGCATCGTCTATACATCTAGTTAACGATCCGTATTAGGGTTTGTAGGCACATGGAAAATTTTGAATTAGCCATGTTTGATCACTTGTGAGACCTCATTAGTGTGCCTAGGATCCCTACATAATTATATACCGATAAATTGGGAAAGATTTCGAAATTTATATCAATTATCGATTTTAAAAGAATTTATTAAAATTGGGAATTTCACAATTTAGTATACAATGATTTGTAAATAAAGTTAGTGTTACTAAACTTGATTAGTATTTAATTATGCATTGATTGTGTTTTGTACATGTGGCATGCACCATATCATATTTGCTAGCATTTGTTACATTTATTCTACCATGACTTTCTCTTTTAATTTTAGCATGGCTTTGTTTTAAATTGGGAATGAAAAGGAAATAAAACTAAAAGAAAAGAAAAGGAAAATATTAAAGAATGGAGGTATGGGCAAGAGAGAGAGAGAGAGAGAGAGATGGTGAGGGTTCAACCTTGGACATGGCTCATTGCCATTGATTCCATCTTCATCTTTTCTCTCCTCTCCCCTCACTTGGCTGCCCTCTCCCTCCACTACTTGTACCACCTCACCTCACCCCCAAAAACACATCAAAACTATCCACCCTCTTCACAAAAATTGTGCATAAGCTCACTAGAAGCATGGGAAACCAAGAAAGTTTGGATTTTGAGCACTTGGGGCAACTCAAGAAAATTCTTGAGTTGCCAAATGAGGTAATTCTTTTACCATTAGGGTAGTAATTCATTTCCTTTAGCATTTATTTTAGTTTAGAATCTTTTTGGTGAGGTTTTGTGACATATGAAGATTCCTAGAGGATGTTTTGGGGATTCTTGAGTTGTGATGGTGAACTTGAGTGTAATTAGTGACTAGAACCCCTCCCCCCCTTAGTGTTAAAAACCCAGACCAAACATGTGATAAACCCAAGACTGGACTTTAGATGATTAATGTTGGTTTTGTGAGAAATTGAGGCCTACAGGGAATCTGGAATGACCTGAGAACTTTACTGGAAAAACAAGAAACTCTATTGACCTAGATTTGGACACTAGGAGGCCACCCTGAGAATACGAAACCCTAACTCCCAGCTTTGGCCGATATGGCCGGATTTTATGGTAGAGTGGTCGGCCGGATTTGCCGGCCAGATTGTGGTGTTTGGTTCTAGGATTTGTTCTGTAGCTCATATGCCCCGTATACAACACCATAGTACTGTTTGTTTATCCCTATTTCACCTGAACCAAAATCTGGGACCATTTTCTTGAGTTGCTGCTTTGTATTCCTTGATGTTTATGAATTGATGTTTTGATATTTGTGTTTTGTATCGGTCACTTGACGTTTGTACGTCGATATCGGGTGTTGTTTGGTTGTTTTGCATGAGTAGACAATAGGTTTTAAGCTATGTGTGATTCATGGGTCGTTTTGGTTTTGAATTGGACGTTTTGATGCGATATGATATATGTGATATGTACGTACCCTCACGTGAACTTCGAACGATGAAGAAGAGGATGGCGACATCGACTTCGGTAAGCAAGGATCAATGTGAGTAGATATATATCTACGGGCGAAGTTGGATGGATGGCGTATAGCACCCCCGCAGTTTCGTAGTGTAGTCTACATATATGTGTATATATATCTGTGTGTGTGTGTGTGTGTGTGTGTGTGTGTGTGTGTGTGTGTGTGTGTGTGTCTTGCAAGACTAAATGATTATCAAGATAGGCTTTAGGCGTTCATGGGTTAGTTTTAGTGTAATTGTAAGATAGTGCTTTTAGTGTAATTTCTTAGTCGCGAAACCCTAGGTTAAAAGTTGATACACACACACATGCACACACGTGATATGTTTGGTGTATATGATATATGCATATATATATGTATGTGGATGTGTACTACACACACACACACACACACACACACATATACGTATACACGTATGATAAGGTTAGTATATGATACTTGGAGATGAGTCAATGTGATTGGGCATGACGCCGTGTGATTGGTGATGTCACTTGGGTCATATTATGAGATACGACATGATATTATAGCGGATCATTGAGCGATGTGTTTTCATACACACGCGGATATATATATGTTGATGGTATTAGAATGTACTAGACTTTATATCAGTACCCTTAGTTCATGATATATTGATCGTGATGCCATATGATAATGAGATATATGTGATATTTGACCCGTACCGCGATTTGGGATGCCGTACGATGTATAATGATGATGATTGACCAGCACTCTCGACTCGAGAACGTCGTATAATATATTTTATCGTACATGATGCTATTGAGGCGGGATCACCGACTACAAGATATATCGACTCGGACTTAGGTGGATTTCCTTACCTTTTGACTAGTCTCTTAGCTTCGTACTCTGGTTTACTTGGTAGATGTTAGGTTGGGCTTGAGTCATACCTATTTTCGAAACTAATGAATCGTGAGTATTTTAAAGCCAGGCCTAGGGATACTACGGATTTTTCAAAGGATGCATCTTTTCTCAAAGACCCCGTAGCCCTATTTTGACTAAAACCACGATTCGTGCGATTTAAGACCCTAAAATGGTATGACTTGTATATTGGAATGTATATTTCTTTATTGTTGCATTTACTATTCATTGTCCATATATTCTTGATGTTCGCATCTTATTGAATGCTTAAATGTGTTTTCATTAGTTATTATGAACCATGTTGTCAGGACACCAGCACCATTACCGATGATGCGTATACTCCACGTACACCTGCTTGCCGGCTCACATACATCATCATCGGTAATTTTCATGTCACGTACACTTTAGAAAATACTAATCATTAGTATAAATTGTTAGCTGATAGTTTCGATATAGTATTAGTGCGCTTGCTTTTATATGATGGTTTAGACATTGTATTCATTACTGTGATATCTCAAGCATGTGTATTTTCATTTGTCATACAATATTATGGGGATTTATGTCGGCATTCACTGTTTATTGACTTTTGATTATATGATTCGGATTTTCTATGAGATTTATGGTTTTTATAAACTCATTATCATTTTCAAAAGGTAGAAATTGCGGTATTCTCGTGATATGTGTGAGATATGTAAACCATAAGTTTTCTCAGCTCTTGAGCAGTATCATACACTCGATTCGAGGAGGAGGAGGAACCGTCTGCGGGTGCATGGTGGACCCGGTGCGGTACCCTAGAGCAAGATGGTCGCAGATGATGGCGTTATGCCCGGCAGGGGAGCACTACCGACTGGTTATTTGTGACGCGGCGGATATCCGAGGATACCGACATTGTCGTGAGATTTGATATTTGGGCCAGTCCGGATTGCCGGAGCCCAGGGGCCAGTTCGGATTACTGGAGCCCGAAATATTAAGAACCTGATATTTTATGATATGGGCCGATACAGATTGTCGGAGCCCGAGATATTGGGATATTGGGATATATATTTTGTGTCGATACTTGACACGGATTCTCTGTTGATTTCATTGATGATACTTCAATTTTTATACAGAAATCTCACTGAGATAAGAAAACAGTTTTCTCATATAGATGTATCCTGTTTTCATGCATTCATATATCATATATACGATATGTTGTTACCTGAGGCACTGACACGATCACTTGGTAATACACTTATGTATAGATGTTTACTCTGGCCATTACCAGATGTTTCAGGTTATTTATTATGTGGATATTATTGTATGACCTAGGATAGAATCATACATACGATTTCATCTCGGTGAAGTTTTCTACTCACGAGTTGGCAACTCACCCCCGTTGTGCCACAATTTCTTGCAGGTTTTGCCGTACAGGTTTCGTTGCGGTTTGCTCGCACACTGTTCCTTCCGGGTGATTGCTTGGTAGGTGGGTTCACTCGCATCGTGACCACCATCGTATTTTATTTACATTCAGTTGTATCTAGTAAACTTTATCAACTAGACTTGTATATTTGTTAGATTTAGAAGACCAGTGTATATTCTTTCGACCTTAGAGTCACGCGCCTGTATTATTATGGTCTTTCCCTGGTTTTTCTTGAGGATGTTGATTTCCTTTCAGTGTTTTGATCCTCGCCCTTCGGCATTGTATATTATATATCTTACGTGGTTGTATCCGCCAATTAGCGAAGAGCTAGCTCCCGCTTGGGGATGCCTTTATTCATGATGTATATTATGCATGTTGTACCCGTTTGGGGCCAGTATTTACAAAGGAAACTGTGCCAAAATTTTCGGAAAGGACATGATGTTTTAAAAATACTTACTACGGCTTATTTTGTTAAACCACTTGCTTTTAAACTAGGTTTTTCCTTCACTCTTTTTTCAAATGGTTTAGATTTCTTGGCATTTGGCTTACTTGAATTAGGTGGGGTCCTATAGACTTCATATGATTCAAGTGCCAGTCACGTGCTACTTCGGTCATGACATACGAGCTGGCTTGCTTGTTAATCTTCTGATCGCTCAATACCCGGGTAGCCATTACGTTTAGCAGACCGCTTGCGGCTTGTGGGTGTTTGATATGATCATCACCTACTGCCGGCGTATTGACGAGTCTTTAGAGTCCTACACAGAGCTTTCCTAGTTCATACGAAACGGAGTAGGAGCACATATGTGATATGTGCGGGACCGAGATTAATGCAATATGTGATGCCGCATTCTATTCTCGCGACTTGTGACATTAGTCAGTTATATGTCATATACCCGAGTTATCGGATCAAGTGTTGATTCGATAAGTTGTTGCATTTGATATTAGTCGGTTATACACAATATAGCCGGATTATTAAATCAAGTGTTGATTTAATAATTTAATGTATAACTATATATCTGATATATTACATTACATTAACTAATATTAGCTCACTTAAGTATTAAATTTTCTCACTTTTGATACATTGATATATATGTGATATATGTTAAACGTATTGTTTTTTGTTTGCACAAAATATATATGTGATATATATTGTTGTGTCATGCAAGGTTAAATTTGCGACATGTTTGTATGAGACCCACACCATTCTAGGTTAATGCTAGGGTTTTATTTGCTTTAAGTAATTCAAACATTTGGAATTATTCATGGATGAGCTTGGAGAAACTAGTAGAACAATGACTTACTCCACTTGTTTGTTAACCCAACCCTTAACCTTTAGCCTTGGGTTGTACTCTACAAGGGTTATGTGTATGACACTAACTTACCATGGTTGAAATTCTAACCTCACATGAGTCCATTATCATATTGATTTTATTCTTCATCTTCTTCTTCATTGAAAAAGCTTGCTGGCTTTTCTTCAGGTGAGAAAATAATGTGAGAAAAAGAAATCCAAAGTGAGACCATTTCCTACTTCATCATCCTCTACTATTAGCCATTTAGTTTAGGGCGTTTGCTTCACTAAATCCTAATTTAGTAAAGAGGTAGCATAAGCTTGAGTCTTCTCGACGTAGATCATCTTCGGCTCCGAAGACTTCGAGCTAGTTCGCATCTTTCACCTTGTAGATCCTCTCAAGTTTTCGGGAGATTCTAACTCGCAGCGAAGAGGCTTCTACACGGAGCATTTGAAGTGAAGGACCGATCTACAAAGGTTGGATTCCTCATTCACTAGTATGTAAAGTGTTTACATTTAGTTTTGTCGTATTTTCTAGTATCGATTCTAGGGCTAGGGTTAGCTAGAATGGCAATTTTTGAAATTGGTATGGACGATGCCTCCCGAAACCATGATGTTGTGCAAGGTAAGCCTACAGGTATAACGTCAGACCCCAATAGCCTAATAAGTTATGCCGATGCAAAGTCCATAACGATTTGAGAAACTACTGATAACACTTACCAGTAGATCTCAGCAGCCATGGCCAGGGATTTTCTATTATGGCTAATCGACCATAGCGCAACATCAACTCCCAATACCGGGAGAGACAATTCCCCTCCTATCGCTCATTGCCTCCATGTGACTCGGGACTATACCCAAAAACCACTTTTTTGCATGATCTCTTCAATGTGGTATGGTGGAAATCAAAGCATAGTGGGAATCACATAAGACTCTTTGACGATCTCGCGTCGACAGACTAACCTTTACCAGTGTCACCAGAGAACTGCTATCTGACGATAGGTATAATACCATCTAGGAGTTCTCGGCAAGTCCGTCCAGTGTGCCCAGTATCCACTGAGCATCCATATACCTTCTCTGATGTCAAACACCAATGGATATAGGATCATTCATCGCCCATCATATGGGTCGAGAAGCCTATACGCTAGTTTACTCTGGAGTATCGATGCCCTGTCTCGATACTCCCATGACTAGGAACATTTGAAGGATGTACTTACCGACTACCATTGCCCCACTAGTATGATCTGCATCATAATCCTGGTAGTCAAGTATGCATCCTAAGGGCTTTATCAACATGTAATAGAAAGACAATAAGTGTACATGTTTAGATAAAGAGCAACCAGATAGCATACTATCATGTCGAGCAAGAAAGTCCTTTCTATATATGTCCAAGCATCTACTACAATATACATCACATATACAATAATGGCCTCTAGGGCATACATTTGACTAACAAACTTCCGCTTGAACTAAGGCCATTTGTTGCAGTATCTCATACTCAACGTCCTAAAGAAGTCACTCGAGGGAAAGGTCTTTGTGAGTGGATCTGCCGTGTTATCCTTTGCGTCAACTCTCCTGACCTCGATCCCCTAGAGATCAACCATCTCCCTGATCAGGTGATAGTTGCCTCATAATATATCTAGAACGCTGATGGGACCCGTGTTCCTAGGCCAAAGCCACAAGTCTATTGTTGTCACAATAACAGTTATTGGACGCTCAATGGTAAGAACCATGTTCATCTCATGAACAAGAAATACCCAGACAACCTCTTTGGCAGCATCATTGGTAGCAATGTATTCAGCCTTTATCATCTAGTATGTCACGGTATCTAGCTTGGAACTCTTCCAACATACCGTCCTTCCATTGAGGGTAAAGAAAATGCCTGTGACTGACTTTCAGTCAACCTTATCACTCTGGAAGCTCGAACCAAGGACATTCATTTAGTGCTTCTCAAGTACTTAAGAATGTCCTCCACAGCTGTCGAGTGATTCTCCCAAGATCCGATTGATTCCTGATCACTACACCTAGTAAGTTAGCTACATCTGGTCTGGTACATAACATCGCACACATGATAGAGCCTACTTCCGAAGCATAGGGTATCCCTTGCATGCGAGCTCTGTCAAAATCAGTCTTGGGAGACATCTTTTTGGGGAGAGTGATCCATGAGCAAGTGGGTGAACCACCACGCTTAGAATCTTCCATACTAAACCCCTTTACTATGGTGTTTATGTACCTGGATTTGGGACACTCCCAACATCCACTTAGATCTGTCACCATAGATCATAATCAACAAGACGTAGTAGGTATCATCCAGATCATCCATGGAGAATACTTGTGATAAGAGGAGCTTAACCGAGTGCAGAATAGGAAACCATTCCTATTAAGAGTATGTCATCTACGTACAATACGTGGAAGACAACCTTACTCTCTACATCCTTCTTATATATACAAGGTTCATCTACCATTTTGATAAAGTCAAACTCGTTGACTTCCACATCAAAACAGATGTTCCAACTCCGCGATGCTTGCTTCAATCCTGATGGACTTAAGCATAGCTTTGAATGTCTCAACTTTTCCATCTACACCAAGAATCTTCTCAAGATCTATTTGCCCCCAATGGGTTTTACCCCTTCAGGTGCAATAATCAAATTCATACTTTGTTGGTGTACATGGATTCCATATTTGATCGCATAGCATCCAGCCTTTTCACAGAGTCGCCACTCGTAATGTCCTGTATGGACCAAGTTAGGCCATCATCTCATGATGCAATCCTCTCTCCCACTGTCACGAAGAAGACCGTAGTATCTCTCAAGTGGATGAGGAACCCTACTAGATTCGCGGAGAGGCTGAGGTTCGTTGGAGACTATTGAATCCTTTGGTTTCACCAAGTCATCAGCTGTTAGTTTGTCTAGCGGGAACAACTTCCAGTTCTACCTCATGACCACTAATTTCTTAACAAGAAATTCCTTGTGTAAAAAGGTATCATGCTAAGAAACAAAACATCTTTTGCTCCACGGTTTGGTAGAAGATATTCCCTTGCGAATGTTCGGGATATCCAACAAACTTATACAGAACTAGCCTTACCTCGATCATGTCCGGATTTTGTATTTCAACATATCCCGGACAACCGCATATCTTAACTCGTTTAAGACATGGTCTCTTCCCATACCATATCTCATATGGAGTGATAGGCCCTAATTTTGACGGAACCCCATTCAATAGGTATGCTGCTTCTTAAGTGCACAACTCGAAAAGGAAATAAGTAACTCAGCAATACTCATCATAGAGTGCACCATATCTCATAGGATGCGATACCTCGCCCCCGATACACCGTTGTGTTGTGGTGTATACGAAGGAGTAAGATGGGAGAGAATCCCATCCTCTTTTTAGAAACTCCAGGAACTCCATGCGGAAGTATTCGCCTCCACGATCACATCGAAGTGCTTTAATAAATCAACCCGTCTGGTTCTTAACTTCAATCTTATATTTCTTAAACTTCTCAAAAGTTTCAAACTTGTGTTTCAACAGGAACATATGTCCGAATCCTGATAGATGATCAGTGAATATAACGAAGTACAAAGAACCAACCTTGGCATTTGTAGACATAGGAACGTATACATCATCATGTATCCGTCCCAAGAGTTCAGCAACTCTCTCTGTTTCGAGTAAACGGAGTATTGGTCATTTTACCTTTAAGACAAGACTGGCAAGTATCATAAGATGAAAATTCGAACAGATTCTCATATTCATCCTTATGTAACTTAGCTGGTCGTGTCGCATTGATATGACCTAGTCTGTCATAAGAAGAATTCGTTCATTTCTGAACTTCTCCTCTTGTGTGTGTTCTAGATACTTTGAACTGTGGTTTGATTTAGAACGTATATGCTATTATATAACGTTCCTGATCCAATCAACTCTTGATTCAGGAAAATGTTCACAACATTATCCTCCAATACAGAATTATATCCTTCTTTAACTCATTAATGAAACCGATGTAATGTTGTATATCAGGTTCGGTATGTAATAACATTCGTTCAGAATTAATGTATTAATACAAGGTGATATTTGCTAACTGGTTTGGCTGCAACACTTGCACCATTCTCTACACTTAGAGACATATCACCCAATCTCAGTTCTCTACCTGTCTGTAGCCCATGTAACTCTTGCATATGTAGGATCCTAATCCGGTATCTCATATCTAGGACGTAGAGGATACTGAGAAACAGTTCATGGTAACGATCACACCCGAAGAATATTCATCAATATGCTTAATCCTCAATTGGGTAGCATGGGAATCTGGATAATCCCCTATTTCCTGCTCGGACTTATAACAATTATAAGATAGAGCGGAACCAATGTTCCCTAGAACAGTATAATAAGCAGGTTCAGTCAATGCATCCATATAATTATCTTGATTAAGGCGTGACATGTTCGCTACCAGGAGAGAGAGAGAGAGAGAGAAGAAAAAACTCTGCGCGCTCTCTTGCAAAATTAGATTGTTTATTATGTTATCTAATAAGGATGGCTCCCACTGTTTTAGTCAAATCTACCTTCAAACCCTAAAAGGTAAGATTAGCGGGGATTAATTAAACCCTACAAGTTCGCCAATCTTTCGGCCAGGCTAGTGTCGGTACTTTGAGGGAGGTTCTCCATGCTTTCGCACGGACCAAATTAAAATAAACCATGTTTTCCCAGGGGCGTAACCCCGTTAACACCTTTCTAGAAACCTACTTGATCGGCTAATTGTAATGTATAAAACTCTTGCAGGAGTAACTCTTACTCGCAGTGGGTATCGGGAGCCAACAATCTCATAGAAGGTATGCAATCTCATTGCAAATTTCAACATTTCAAATTCCCGATAATATTCTGCCCCTAGCGTCCTATGACCTTGACGAATGCCAACAAACTATAGTCCGCTAGTCAAGTTCAACCCGTACATTTCATGAATGAATTAAATCCACCCGCACGTCTTTTGACGAAAGCCAACAAAGCCGTACGACTATCCTAATCCAGTCGCATCATATGTTGGAGATAGTGCCCTCAGAGTCAATTATTGGATCACAGGCACGTGATTGCAATGATTGAGGGAGGACCTATCCCGGTAGGACAGTCTAACTCGAGATGATAGTATGCTATCTGGTTTATCTTTATCATCGTGTACTGCTTAAGGTGACCTGACATGTCGCTATTACACGTTGATAGAGCCTCTAGGATTCTTGCTTGACTACCAGCAGTATGATGGCGATCATATACGTGGGAGCTGGTAGTCTATAAGCACATCCTTAAAAGGTCCCTAGTCGTGGGAGTTTCGAGACTGGGCATCGATACTCCATTAGTAGACTAGTGTATACAGTCGAGACCCCGACGAGGGGCGGTGGCCGGTCTCACAAGCCACTGGTGTCAGTTGGTTCACCTAAGATGTATACAGGTGCTCATTAGGTTATGAGTACACCGGACAGGACTCGCCGGGAACCTGCTAGTTGGGATTATACCAGACGTCAGATAGCAGTTCCCAGGTGACATGTGTACAGGTTAGTTCATCGACCTGAGATCGTCATTTGTCTCGTGTGAGTTCCCACCGTGCTTTGATTACTACCCTACCACGGCTCAAAGGAGTCGTGCAAACAGGTTTTAGTTGGGTACAGTCCCGAGCCACATGGAGGCAGTGAGCGGATCTGCAGGGGTTCGTCTCTCCCGATATTGGGGGTGAGGTCGCGCTGTGTCTAGGAGAGCCATTACGCAAAGCCCTCGGCCGAGGCAGGAGATTTACTGGAAGGTATTCCAGTAGTATCTCAGGGCGTTCTGGGCTACGCTCCGACACGACTTGTACCGCCTTTGGGGGTCTGACTTTTACCAACCCCCTAGGCCCGCCATGTGATACTCGTAGACGAACAGACCGGACTGTACGGATATTGTCACTGACAGGCTCAGTTGGGTGTCGGGGTGAGCTTCCTCATCGACGTCCCTTTTGGTCAATAGCTGGTGGCCCGTTACGTATTGGCTTATACCTCTGACGTGCTAGTGGTTAAATCCACAGCCATAGTATTGACGAGTCTTTAGAGTCCACCACACTTTCAGTTACTCAGCTTTCGGGCGAAACGCTGTAGAGGCCGTATGGAGATATGGCAGGGTCCGATCAGATACGTGCGGTATTGCACGGATCAGGATCGGACAGTTTTGTACTAGTGGCCGTATAGTTATATGGCAGGGTTCGATCAGATACGTGCGGTATTGCACGGATCAGGATCGAACGGATTTTACTAGCCGGCTTTGGCTTAAGCCGGTCCTAGTTTAGTACAGTGTAGATTTTGTCTCATTGCATTTGTATCCGGACGGAATACAGATGCGGGTGTGTATGCACAGTATTGGGGTTTTCCTGTAATTTATTACGGGACCAGTTTTCTGGAGTTGCCAGTTTGCATTCCGTTCCGGCCGGTTTTCCTTTGTTCTTTCCCGGCCGGACTTTTCCGATGGAGGGGGTAATTTGCAGTTTTGCAAATTACTTTTGTGGATGGGGTTTCTTGCAAAAGTATTGATTATGATAGCTTTCATTTCTTTTTGCTCCATGCTTTTGAATTGAGAGATTTGAAAGGTTATGGAGTGAATAGGAGAATAAGCATGGTTGATATTTTCTTGTCTAGGATGTGGTCACCTCTTGACTTCTCCTACACTCACCTCCCTTCTTATGGTTGGCATTCTCATTTCCTCCACATTATTATCATTCTCACTAGATGAAAGAAAGAACACTTGAGAGAAAGAAAAAGAATGAGAGAGTTCATCTTTGTTTTGTGAGGAATTCTTCATCTCCTTCTTCTTCTTGTTTTTGGAAAAATGAAAGCACCATTTTTCCTAACCCCATTCCTCCATCATGGCAACCACAAACCCCAAATGAGACTAGCATGATCTACTACTACATTCTACAGCATATCTTGAGCATGTCGAGTTGCCGGCTTCATACTCGAGTTGCCTCGGTATTGAGGCGGGAGCCCGTAAAAGACGAAGGCGATGTGGTGCCCTTTCCGGCGAGGAGGCAACGATATGGAGACTACACTTTCCGCGGGAGATTGGGGCGATGATGAGAAGACCGGAGGACTCGGATCTCTTGGTATACTTCTTTTCCCATCTCTTGTTAGCTAGCGTAGGTTAATGGTTAACGATCCGGGTTTTCTTTGTCCGCGGTAGCGCCGGTTTCCGAGTAAGGAAAATTTTTGATTCCGCAATTTGGCCTCGAGTAAGACGGCCGGGGCGCTGCCGTGGCGCAACATGGTATCAGAGCCACACCATTAACCTTGTCTAGCTTGTTCTAATGCGTTTTACTTATCCGATCGACCAAAATCTCAAAAACCGTATTTTAGTTCACATCAGTTTTCTGTTGGAATTTTTTGGTGTCTAAAAATTTTTCAGGTTGCAGAAAACTTATGTAAATGAAATTCTAAGACATCCGACAAAATACGACCCAGTGATTCAAGAATTCAAGCGCGGAACCGCGGCCGTACCCCCACTTGGGCCGCGGTTCCGCCGCAAGTTTATGTCTGCACTGAGTCCAATTTTTTCAGTAGTCTTGTGGGCTTTTTTCAGGGGTTTTGGGATATTAAATTTGGGCCCATTTTTCTGTGAGTGCTACAGTTTTCTTTTGGGGCCCGCTTGTTAATTATTTGATCGATCGGATATTTTAAAAACATTATTTCACAGTATTTACATTATATCTGCGACCGTGAATGTCACTCGATCGGTAAATCCGGTCTGACTGCTATAGCCCGGTTAGACGGATTTGCGAACGTGATTTTCACGTTGATGTTCTATGTTTATGCTGTGATGTTGCGGATCGGTCGTGGGGGATAGCCTGGATGCAATGCTAGTACAGTTTTGTTGTATTATGTACATTTGATTTTGCGGGGCGAGCGTCCGACATGTGGACTGCCGTCACTGCCTGATTGTATTATTCTTTTGGGGCACGACCTGGTTGCGGTCGATGTACCCGGTGTATGTTTATTTTACTTTCTGTACTAGGGTTGCCCCGCGGTGGGGTGCACGGATAGCCGGGTTCTGGAGGGCAACGGGCCCGCATCTCAGGGCATTGAGACGAAGGGGGCTTCAGTCCAGGATTGGCGGGCTATTCGCCGCACTCGTAGGGGGTACAGGTTGACCCAGGAGGGGTGCCCAAGTTACCGGATTCCGTGAAGTGCTGGGTGGTCCATTCACGGTACTGAAGGGGGCTGCCTCGCTTCACGTTTTGGCGGGTGACTTGCCGCGCCCGTAGGGGTCTAGGATTTCATTGCACAGGCTATCCACACGACCAGGGGAACGTCGGGTTTCAGCAGCGGCTCTGTGAAACCCGGGGCTTCCAGATATCTGTATTGTTCTGTGATGCTGTACATTTCTGTGTTGTTGCATTTTATTCACGCCTTGAGCGAAATACTATATATTGGTATATATATTAGTAGATGTTGTATATGTTTTACATCCGCGCTAGTCCAGTCCCCGCTCTGCCGTTAGTTAGCTAACCTAACGGGTGATGACGGGACCCAGTGGCGAATGCGGATGGCATATACGTACGTCAGTATATTTTCGTTCTTTGTGGTGTGATCAATTGATGGGACTGCATTGATTCGGATCAATGCAAGTTTAAACAAACCTATTCTGATGTTGTTGGAACACTTTTCAAAATGCTGTTATTGCAAGGACGTTCACTTTTGTTTTGCATCGTGGTATTCATTTGGAATATCCTGCTCCTCAGTCGACGAGGCAAGGGCCGAGATCCCTTCACCGGGAGTGACCCCTTGGACAGAAGTTTGCGTCAGGGCATTAACTTCACTATAGCCGATCACTTTTGCTTTGCATCGTGGTATTCAGTTGTAATATCCTGCACCTCATTCTACAGGGAAAGAGCCGAGATCCCTTCACCGGGAGTGACCTCTTTAGTAAAGGTTTTCGTCACTATATTTTCTAAAAGGTTATGCAGTTCCTTCAACGATATCAAGTTCATTACGCTAAAGGTTTTTCGCCAAAAACCAGCCGTAGCCCTCCGTCATTTCTTACAAGTATTACTTAGTATTCGTGCTGCGTTTGTTGACTGTGTCAAGGCGTAGTGTGCGGTAGCTAAGTAGTGTTTGTTTGCAGCATATTAATGGGATTGGTTAGGACAGTCGTGCGGCCTTGTTGACTGTGTCAAGGGCTCGTACGGTTGGGTTTAATGCAATCCAGGATAATGACGGGTTGAACTTGGCTAGGACTCTTTGATTTGTTGACTGTGTCAAGGTCACTTGGGTTCTAGGGGTAAAAATCACATCGGGAGTTTTAAAAGAACTGAAACTTGCCAGGCATGCGCATACCTTCTGGAGTGTGGTGACGTGAGTGGATTTCGTCACGTTATCATGCGATGATAGTTGGATCCCGATTCCCACTGATGAGTTGGTTTACTCCTCGGGTGATCCCGACTAATTCTTCTTTCAGGTTTGGAGGAGAATTTGAGGTACAGTGGGAGGTTTCCTGATTAGATAAATTGGTAACCATTCTGATCTAGGTTAGAGTGCACGCTGAGTGTTTCTTTTCTCTCTCTCTGGCAGCGACCATTGACCCGACCCTGGACTATGACTCAGTGACCAAGTTGACCGAACCTTCTTAACACAGGCTTTTGGATTGTCAGAGTTGCAGACCTCATTGCCACTCCTACTTTTACCCTTTTCTCCAGGACACCCCGTATTACTGCGAACGTCCACTTCCATTGGACAAAACCATCGTATGGTTAGATACGAACTCGAAGGATTTCGAGGATGGTTTCTGGTTCTGGAGAAAACGGATAGGACTATTCAGTTGTCTTTTCTTTTCACCTTCTCTCAGGTTGCGAGTACTCCTTAGTTTAGGAGTAGTACACCTATTACGCAAATTGGATAGTCTTCTTCCAAACCTTAGGCTGGTGCCGACCGGTAGGGAATGAAGAAAACCAATTAGCGTAACGATGGTGTGCAGAAGGTATTAAGTTAAGACAAAGCAAGGGATTAGTAGAAGGGCAAAGTAAATTGCGACTGATATTCACGACCAAACCAAGTATTTATTCGCCAATCCTAAATCACCTTTGTATTTCTCCAGGACACTCCATGTCACTACGAAGATCCACAGCTTATTGGATACTCCATCGTATGGTTATATACGAACTCGAAAGGAACTTGTTCCAGTTCGGGGATGGATTCTGGTTTAGGAGAAATAGGAATAAAGTACATTCAGGTGTCTTTTATCTTCACCTTCTCTCGCATTGCGAGTGCTCCTAGGATTAGGACAGTACACCCTTTATGCTTTTTGGATAGTCTTCTTCCAAACCATAGGCTGGTGCCGAACGGTAGGGAAGGAAGAAAACCAATTGGCCTAAAGGGGTGTGCAGACGGTAATGACTAAAGACATATAAAGGGATTTGGAAAGGTGGTAAAGAATTATACGGTTATAGTTGTGAATCTGGATAATGGTAGAGGCATTACTAGGAATACCAGGATACCCCATCGAAACATTACAATGTTTCGGTTTCACTGTGTACTGTTAATAGAAAAACTGATTTCCCGATTAGACACTCACTCCAGGGTATGTATTTACCAGGTATGATTCTCACATCTGCATGGTTTTACAGATGATGAGTGGGAGTAAGTTATTAGGAATTGGGTGATCATCCTTATTATATCGGGATTCGTTGTAATCGGTGATATTTTGAGGAGTTCACCTGGATTGTTTGCCGGTCGGCAAATATTTGGTTTTGAATATCCGCTGTTGTGCACCAATTTCAAATTGATATATCTGTACGTCTATTTTCATAGAGTGAGATATACCTTTTGATATTATGTCGATGACATTTACCTATATCAGTGGATGGTTAGGTAAGGAGCATTAAACAGCGGTGTAATTCTTCTTAACCATAAGTACAGTTTTCAACCTACGACACACAGTGAAAGAGTTGTTAGACTCAGCGGACTTATACAGAGTATTGTATGTTGTCCAGTGTCCATTAGGACAGAGGGGTTAGTGCTCGTACTATATTCGGTTTACTTATGGCTTCTCTAGATTTTAGACAGCTGTTTCGTGGAAACACAGGGTCTAAGTTTTGAGGAGTTATAGGTATTTGAATAGAGTAGAGAACCAGGTGTAGCAAGTATCGGGATTCTTCAAGGTGATCGAAGATGTAGATACTTGTGTATGGTATTCAGTTGATAGTAATGAGAACTTGCTTCTCTTTCAGGTTACTCATAATTGGAAGCATTCCTAAGTTGAGTAACGCTGATCGCCCTTTTTCCATTTAGTTTACATGCACTGGAGATAGCTGCATGATTTGAATCTGGTTCAATTAAATCAGTGCCTCTGTTTCTATATTGAATATAGAACAGTTCATATCTTGACATTGTTAAGGTACGGGGAGTTGTCCGGCTTATGCTTAAAACCAGACTCCGGATAACTCAAGGCACGTTTCAGTAATGGCTGTTTGTGGGTTGACCCAGGCTATGACGAGGGTTGACTTTCTACCATCTGGAAGATCAATAGTGATATTGTTCTAGACTCGCCACAGTTTTATTAAAAATGGTTATTTTTCAGAAAACAGTAGTGGGAGTATGGTAGAACTGGAAGTGATTCCAGAACCGCAAACGATTACTGAAGATTTAATAAGGAACCTAAAGATTCAATCTGATTTGACATTCCATTGGCCACTCCGCAAGATAAGGTGGGTAACTTCAGGCACCCGAGAGGTACTCCGGTAGCCTCAAGGACGGTGACAGGGAAGTTCTTGTTTACCCACACTTGCCATTGTTGTTGTTCCAGGCTGTGAGACCCGGCAGGAGGATGAGTATAGCGTCGTTCTAAACTAGCTTTAGAAGTGCACGTCTATATGACTCTGGCAGAGGGTTGTCGTAGTCAGTGGGAGCAGCGGAAGCATTGGTGGCAATCATGCTTATGTCTATTTTATAGACTAAAGCAGATATAGCGGAGTTAGATCATCTGTTTCTGATGTGACAGTCATGGGTTTGACGTCATCAGAATAGGGGATGGATCTGTTGAGAAGGTAGTAGGAAGTGATATTCCTATACTACGATCGGTTATACTTTGGTCGTCACACTGTGTTTTTCTCCACATGGGATTTGGATATTATATCTGACATACTGGTTACTAGATCTATGGTTTTAGATCTGGATTTGGGTGGTTTCCCAATCTGGGTACCTTGACAGCATTCTATGAGTATTTAGAATGGACGACTCCTGGCACGGTAGTACACCTGCAGGTAATGGAGTCACCCTCTCTAAAGGTGTCTTACAGACTAAAGGGGAGAGGGATACGCATGATTGACAGATCACTTGCTTAGGCAATTGAGTCAATCATGAGATGTCAAGTACCACACCAGATGTTGTTCTTGCAATAGATGCAATAAGTAGATATTGATCCAATCCTGGAGGAATAGTCGGAAGCAATTTTAGAACATAAGTGAGTGTTCTAGGGATATGATAACGGCTGCCTTCTTTAGGAGACGGTTATCACTCCAGGCTTCCAAGGTGACATGGACAACAAGGAGGTTGTCAGAATTATAGTTCTCCCTCTGACGAGGGGCAGTATTTTGGACAGGTGGTCCAAGGCAATACTGAGGGTGGCATGGCGCAGGATACTGATTAAGTTCAGTTAACGATACAGTCTAAGAAGTTTGGATTTGGAGTTCATTTATGAGCTAGGTCCCATCAGACATCCGGACATTCTAAGACAGGTATTGCTCATTTCGGGAGATGGCTTTCTCCGCGAACTTGAGATATAGAGAGACATAGAAAGAAACATCACAGCGGATCCACTCACTGAGGCTATTCCTCGAACGCAATAGTTTCGCAAACGAGCTTTGTGAGACTGACCAGTAGAGGAGTTGGGTGTTCGGTATCACACGGGCTGTGAGTATGCGGCATCGCAATAATTAGCCTTGAGTGCAAGTGGGAGATTGTTGGAGATAGTGCCCTCAGAGTCAATTATTGGATCACAGGCACGTGATTGCAATGATTGAGGGAGGACCTATCCCGGTAGGACAGTCTTACTCGAGATGATAGTATGCTATCTGGTTTATCTTTATCATCGTGTACTGCTTAAGGTGACCTGACATGTCGCTATTACACGTTGATAGAGCCCCTAGGATTCTTGCTTGACTACCAGCAGTATGATAGCGATCATATACGTGGGAGCTGGTAGTCTATAAGCACATCCTTAAAAGGTCCCTAGTCGTGGGAGTTTCGAGACTGGGCATCGATACTCCATTAGTAGACTAGTGTATACAGTCGAGACCCCGACGAGGGGCGGTGGCCGGTCTCACAAGCCACTGGTGTCAGTTGGTTCACCTAAGATGTATACAGGTGCTCATTAGGTTATGATTACACCGGACAGGACTCGCCGGGAACCTGCTAGTTGGGATTATACCAGACGTCAGATAGCAGTTCCCAGGTGACATGTGTACAGGTTAGTTCATCGACCTGAGATCGTCATTTGTCTCGTGTGAGTTCCTACTGTGCTTTGATTACTACCCTACCACGGCTCAAAGGAGTCGTGCAAACAGGTTTTAGTTGGGTACAGTCCCGAGCCACATGGAGGCAGTGAGCGGATCTGCAGGGGTTCGTCTCTCCCGGTATTGGGGGTGAGGTCGCTCTGTGTCTAGGAGAGCCATTACGCAAAGCCCTCGGCCGAGGCAGGAGATTTACTGGAAGGTATTCCAGTAGTATCTCAGGGCGTTCTGGGCTACGCTCCGACACGACTTGTACCGCCTTTGGGGGTCTGACTTTTACCAACCCCCTAGGCCCGCCATGCGATACTCGTAGACGAACGGACCGGACTGTACGGATATTGTCACTGACAGGCTCAGTTGGGTGTCGGGGTGAGCTTCCTCATCGACGTCCCTTTTGGTCAATAGCTGGTGGCCCGTTACGTATTGGCTTATACCTCTGACGTGCTAGTGGTTAAATCCACAGCCATAGTATTGACGAGTCTTTAGAGTCCACCACACTTTCAGTTACTCAGCTTTCGGGCGAAACGCTGTAGAGGCCGTATGGAGATATGGCAGGGTCCGATCAGATACGTGCGGTATTGCACGGATCAGGATCGGACAGTTTTGTACTAGTGGCCGTATAGTTATATGGCAGGGTTCGATCAGATACGTGCGGTATTGCACGGATCAGGATCGAACGGATTTTACTAGCCGGCTTTGGCTTAAGCCGGTCCTAGTTTAGTACAGTGTAGATTTTGTCTCATTGCATTTGTATCCGGACGGAATACAGATGCGGGTGTGTATGTACAGTATTGGGGTTTTCCTGTAATTTATTACGGGACCAGTTTTCTGGAGTTGCCAGTTTGCATTCCGTTCCGGCCGGTTTTCCTTTGTTCTTTCCCGGCCGGACTTTTCCGATGGAGGGGGTAATTTGCAGTTTTGCAAATTACTTTTGTGGAGGGGGTTTCTTGCAAAAGTATTGATTATGATAGCTTTCATTTCTTTTTGCTCCATGCTTTTGAATTGAGAGATTTGAAAGGTTATGGAGTGAATAGGAGAATAAGCATGGTTGATGTTTTCTTGTCTAGGATGTGGTCACCTCTTGACTTCTCCTACACTCACCTCCCTTCTTATGGTTGGCATTCTCATTTCCTCCACATTATTATCATTCTCACTAGATGAAAGAAAGAACACTTGAGAGAAAGAAAAAGAATGAGAGAGTTCATCTTTGTTTTGTGAGGAATTCTTCATCTCCTTCTTCTTCTTGTTTTTGGAAAAATGAAAGCACCATTTTTCCTAACCCCATTCCTCCATCATGGCAACCACAAACCCCAAATGAGACTAGCATGATCTACTACTACATTCTACAGCATATCTTGAGCATGTCGAGTTGCCGGCTTCATGCTCGAGTTGCCTCGGTATTGAGGCGGGAGCCCGTAAAAGACGAAGGCGATGTGGTGCCCTTTCCGGCGAGGCGGCAACGATATGGAGACTACACTTTCCGCGGGAGATTGGGGCGATGATGAGAAGACCGGAGGACTCGGATCTCTTGGTATACTTCTTTTCCCATCTCTTGTTAGCTAGCGTAGGTTAATGGTTAACGATCCGGGTTTTCTTTGTCCGCGGTAGCGCCGGTTTCCGAGTAAGGAAAATTTTTGATTCCGCAATTTGGCCTCGAGTAAGACGGCCGGGGCGCTGCCGTGGCGCAACATCATATGCTTAAGCAGATAAGCACTTATCAGCTACCGCAGACTACGCCTTGACGAAAGCCAACAAACGTAGCACGCGTACTAAATACTACTTATCTGAAATGACGGAGGGCTACGACAGGTTTTTTGAAAACCTTTTGCGTAATGAACTTGATATCGTTGTAAAATCGAGTGATTTGAAAACGTAGTGTTCTTGAGGCTTTTACTAGTCTTGTTAAAGAGGTTACTCCCGGTGAAGGGATCTCGGCTCTTTCCTTATCGAATAAGGTGCAGGATATTTCTCAAATACCACTATGCAAAGTGAAAAGTATAGAAGCAATCAAAAGACAAACCGAGTGGGTTGTAGCATCTGCCAGTTTCGCTAAAGAGGTCACTCCCGATGAAGGGATCTCGGTACTTTCCTCATCGAATAAGGTGCTGGATATTCTACAAGGAATACCGCTATGCAAAGCAAGAACTAGATCTACCGGTTTTAAAAAAAAATTTCTAAAACATCTTTAGCTTTCTTTTATTTCATTAATCTCAGTAATGAAGTCCCATCATATTATGCTTCTTAAGCATCACAGAAGAAACGAAAGCAACAATATTTATTATATATCATATATAATTTAAGCATTTGTCTCAGAACATATCAAGTGATCATATCAAAAAATATCAGCAGCAGAAGAACATGAACTATTGGATATACTATCAATTCCATGTTTTAATTAAGCCAATAAAAAACGCGGATTCCTCGGTCGAGATGAATAGCCAAACCCACATCCCTAGACTCCTACGAGAGCGGCAAGCAACCCTACCAATTCTACAGTTAGGAGACCCGGTCTCGATTCCTCGAGATGGTCTCCCACGGGACCGTAGAACCCGGTTACTTGTGCTCTCCTCCTTGGGTCTATCCTAATGCGGAAAAGTAAATAATATACATCATCCTCAATCCGGAAGTGCCCCAATAAAAGAATATTACATACAAGTTTTTACATGAATGAAAATGAAAAACTCTCATCTCACATAAAAACCCCTGGCTATTCAGATCACGACAATCCAGTATAATATATCACACCAACACATAACATCACATGTCATCAACGTATGTAAATATGCGTATCCCAATTGTCGTTGACATATAGCAACAAAACCGGCGATACCCCACATATTACAATTACGGTCGCAGAAAAGAAAGTGAAAAACTACAATAGTTGGAATCCGCCACCACCTTAGACATCATAAACCCAATGTATCTCATCCTTTGGATTTCATGCCCAACCAAATGAATTCGTTATACATCTCATGCCTAACAATTATAAACCCCGCATTTTAGTCTCGATATTGAAAACACTTTTCAATTACCTGTCAGGAAATTCAACTAGATTCTCGATAATCTGATCGAATGCTCGTCGGAAACTTTAGTAGACGGCCGCACCCCCGATGCCGTCGACGAAGTGCACTAAGGTAGAACACCGCGGCAGCGAGCATCCAAACGGATGCTTTTGGCGACGGGGTTCTCCTACAGTCACTTAGTCGGGGCTATAGGGTGTGGCTATCTAGTAAGGTTACCCGGCGAGTATCCGCGTACACTACGTAATTGCGACGGGCTTTTGATCCACATCAAAATTCCGTGGCAATCGATCAAACGAGACTAAACTGCTAGATTTATAAAATTCAAATCAGTTTTCACAAAACCGATTATGTGGATTCCAAATATTGTATCACGATCACAGATAGCCAGACGATGTTAAACATTTCGATCGAATAAACAAACACCCAAACTTTCCCAAAGAGCTCAACACTTGAGCAGTGTCCAAAAAGTACCCAGAACATGCCACAGCTCCTATGAAACATCCATAAAAGGGCCGACCATGCCACACTCATGTTGCTACGGAACTGCCGCAAACCCTAGGGTTTAACCGCGGTTCCGCGATCCAAAAAGTCGAGTTTGGGTATCATTCTTCTAGAGGGTCCACAGAGTCGCTTGCATGATTTTCTGAAGATTTTCAACTTGAAAAAATTCCAACTCTTGCAAAATTTCCATCCAGGGAAAATATGGGTTATTGATATCCGTTCGAACTTTTTAACGTCTTCTAAATAACCCGAATACATGGTAGAATTACGACTACGAAACACACCTTATTGCCTTTGTAGAAAATTAACATCACAAGCAAATTTAGCAAAAATAAGTAACACCTGAAACACTAAAAGCCAGAGACTGGAACACCATGAAAATTTGAAGGCAAAAATCCACTATTCACCTGAGGAGCTTGGATTTTTCTTGGTTGTGGCCGGCCATATCAGGGCCAAATTGCTTTGAATTTTCGCGGTGTTCATATTACATCACATACAACATTCTGCGGTTGCTAAAAAAATTTTTAAAGGCTATTTAAAATTCGACAGAAACTAGAAATGTGTATCGGGTGTTTCGGAGTTGTTTCGGTTTCATAATCTATCAAACATCCTTTAAATCTCTAGCTTGGCTCTGATACAACTGTTGGGTTACGTAGCGCGTCCGCAATGTCTCACGAAGCATCGTCCATGCCGTTTTCAAACTTTTTCCGTACTAAATAAACCTAACCCTAGAATCTTAACTAGAGATGTAAACAATACAACAATCTAAACAATTTTACATCTAAGTGAATGAGGAATACAACCTTTGTAGACCGATCCTTCACTTCTAAAGCTCCGTGTAGTAGTCCCTTCGCTCCAACTAGTGAACACCCGGACTCTAGTAAGGTTTTACATGAAGAAATGAAAAACCTTGCTCAATGTCTTCGAGGCCGAAGATGATCTACGTCGAGGAGACTTAAGCTCATGCTAGCTCTTCACTAATAAGTCAATTAGCGAAGCAAACATCCTAAACTAAATGGCTAATAGTAGAGCATGATGAAGTAGGAATTTGGCTCAATTTAGATTTTATTTTCTCACAATATTTCATCACTTGATCAAAAGCAAGGAGCATCAAGGAGATGAAGAAGAAGATGATGAAGTGATTAAGTGAATAAATATCATGAGGTAAGAATAGCAACCAAGGGTGAGTTAGTGTCATACACTAACTCATGTAGGCAATGAACCATTTCTAAGCTATAATGGTTAGGTTAACAAATATCTACAAGTGAACAAAAATGGTGGACTGGGTCAATGTTTCCACAAGCTTCTACAATCTTGTATCTATGATAAATATCCATCAAATTTTGAATTACTTAAATAAATATAAATTCTATATTATATCAAGCATGGTGTAAGTCTCATACACCCATGAAGCATGTAGCATCAAGCATGACACAATAAAATGTACATTAATATATATCACATATATACTATTTGCACACAAGTGAGAAAAAGAAGTGTTTAGTGAGCAAATATTTGTTAATGTAAGTTAATATATCAAATATATAATTATATATTAAATTATCAAATCAACACTTGATTTAATAATCTGGCTATATCACATACAACCGACTAATATTAGATGTAACAATCTATCGAATCAACATTTGATCCGATAACCCGGTTATATCACTTATAACCGACCGATATCACATATCGCAAGAATAGAATGCGGTATGACATACGCGCATTAATCTCGTTCCGGCATATATCATATATGTGCTTCTACTTCGTTTCTCATGAACCAGGAAACCTCTGTGTCGGACTATAAAGACTCGTCAATACGCCGACAGTAGGTGATGATCATATCAAACACCCACAAACCGCAAGCGATCTGCTAAACGTAACGGCCACCTGGGTATTGAGAGATCAGAAAATCAACATGTAATCCTGCTCATACTCCTGTAAGTCCAATCAGTAACACTAACGTACATTCTGGCCTCTTCATCAGATATGTCGCATATCACAGCCTGGGGGTAGTATAACGTCAGACCTCAATATCCTGATATGTCATGCCGATGCAAGATCCATAACGGTTCGAGAAACTACTGATAACACTTACCAGTAGATCCTAGCAACCCTGGCCAGGGAATTCCTGTATTCGCCAATCGAGCATAGCGCAACATCAACTCCTAATACCAGGAGAGACGAATCCCCTTCTATCGCTCATTGCCTCCATGTGACTCGGGACTGTACCAAAAAACCACCTTTTATCACGATCACTTGAACGTGGTATGGTGGAAATCAAAGCACGGCAGGAATCACATAAAACTCTATGACGATCTCGGGTCAACAAACTAACCTGTATAAGTTTCACCAGAGAACTGCTATCTAACGATAGGTATAATACCATCTAGGTGTTCTCGGCGAGTCCGTTGAGTGTAACAAGTCTCAACTGAGCACCCGTATACCTTCTCTGATGTCAAACACCAATGGAGATAGGATCATCCATTGCCAATCATATGGGTCGAGAAGCGTATACGCTAGTCTACACTGGAGTATCGATGCCCTTTCTCGATACTCCCATGGCTAGGAACATTTGAAGGATGTACTCACCGACAACCATTGCCCCACTAGTATGATCTGCATCATAATCCTGATAGTCAAGTACTCATCCTAAGGGCTTTATCAACATGTAATAGAGAGACAATAAGTGTACATGTTAAGATAAAGAGCAACCAGATAGCATACTATCATATCGAGAAAGAAAGTCCTCCCTATATATGTCAAAGCATCCACTACAATATACATCACATGTATAGTAATGGCCTCTAGGGCATATATATAACTAACAGAATCAAGGTATTACCAGTTGGTAACACTAGGTGATATTTGCCAACTGCTTTGACTGCAACAATTGCACCATCTTTACTATTAGAGATATATCACCCTTTCCCAGTTCTCTACCTGTCTATAGCTCATATAACAAATTACATGTGTGGGATCCTGATCCGGTATCCAGACATAGAGGTAACTAAGAAACAGTTCTTGGTTACGAACACAACCGAAGACAATGCATCAACTTGCTTATTCTTCGTTTGGGTGGCGTGGGAATCCGTATATTCCCCTAATTCCTTGCTCAGACTTATAGCAATCATAAGGTAGAGCGGAACCTTGCCCAGTATAATAAGTAGGTTCGGTCAATACATCCATATTATTATCTTGATTAAGGCATTTCATTGGTCGCTATAAGGAGAGAGAGAAGGGTAATCACTTTGCATGCACTCTTAGGAAGATTAGATTGGTTATTATCGTATCTAATCTGGATGGCTCCCACTGTTTTTATCAAATATTCCTTCAAACCCTAAAATTTAAGATTTTCCGGGATTAATTACACCCTACAGGTTCGCCAATCGTTTGTCCAGGCATGTATAGGTACTCCAAGGGAGGTTCCCTGTGCATTCGTACGGACCTAATTAAAATAAATCTCGTTTTCCTAGAGACATAACCCCGTTGACACCTTTCTAGACATCTACTGGATTAGCCAATTGTAAAGTGCATAATTCTCCAAGGAGTAACTCTTACGCGTAGTGGGTATCGGGATCCAACTATCATATAGAAGGTATGCAATCTCATTGAAAATTTTGAAACTTGAAATTCCCAATAATGGTTTTTAATCCTACCTTCCTTTCTCCTTGACGGAGGTCAACAAACCAGAGGCCGCTAGTCAAATTCAACCCATTCATTTCTTTATTGAATTAAACCCACCCGCATGACCCTTGACGGAGGTCAACAAGGCCGCACGACTACCCTAATCCAATCTCATCACATTCTGGCAGATAAGCACTAATCAGCTACCGCACAATACGCCTTGACGGAGGTCAACAAACGCAGCACGAATACTAAATAGTACTTATCTGAAAAGACGGAGGGCTATGCAGGTTTTTAAGAAAACCATGAGCGTAATAAATTTGATATCGCTGTAGAATCTAGTGATTTTGAAAAAGGAGTATTTTTTAGGCTTTTACTAGGATCGCTAAAGAGGTCACTCCCGGTGAAGGGATCTCGGCTCTTTCCTCATCGAATGAGCTGCTGGATATTCATGAATACCACTGTACAAAGCAAGAACTAGAGAAGTAATCAAAAGACAAAACCGAGTGGCCTGTAGCATTTTCTAGTTTCGTTAAAGAGGTCACTTTCGGTGAAGGGATCTCGGCTCTTTCCTAATCGAATGAGGTGCAGGGTATTCTTCAAGGAATAGCACTCTGCAAAACAAGAACTAGAGCTATCCTTTTTGAAAATTTGATTCTAAAGCATCTTTTGGTTTCTTTTCTTTTCATTATCTCATTAATGAAGTTCTATAAATAAATATTTCATAAACATTACAGAAAAATGTAACGAAAATATAACGTACGTTTATGCCATCCGCATTCTCTATGGGCTCCGTCAAGCACCGTTAGGTTACTTAACTGCCGACAGAGCGGGGGCTGGACTAGCACGGGTGTAAAACATAACCAGCATTTCTTATATATCATATATATAATAGTACATTCGTCTCACGCAGTTATATGATCAACATCACAGAATCAAGCAACAGAAGCATCATATGAAATATTAGATATACTAGGATGTCCGTGTTTTAAATTTAGCCACTAATGTAAAACTCGGATTCCACTGACGTGATGAATAGCCAAACCCACATCCCTAGACCCTTACGAAAGCGGCAAGTAACCCTGCCAATTCTAGAGTTAGGAGACCTAGTCTCAACTCCTTGAGATGGTCTCCCACTGGACTCTAGAACCCGGTTACTTGTGCTCCCCGCCATGGGGATGTCCTAATGCAGAAAATTAAATAATATACAACAGTGGTGACATCATCCTCATCCCGGAAGTGCCCCAATAAAAGAATATTACATACTTATTTTACATGAATGAAAATAAAAACCCTCGTCTCACATAAAACCTCAGGCTATTCTTTCACGACGATCCAATAAATCATATCAACAGCAACACATGATATCACATATCATCAACGTAAGCAAATATGTGTATCCCCAAAATTTGTTAACATAGAGCAACGGGATTGGGATACCCCACATATTACACTTACGGTCGCTGAAAACGAAACAGAAAACTACAATAATTAGAATACGCAATTTCTTTCGACATCATAAACCCGGAATATCCCATATTTCGGATTTCATGCCGAACTTGTAGGGTTGCTAGGCATACGCACAATGGTCTACAAGGCATCAACCATACCCGATTAAAAATTAAGCCGTGCCGAACAACCCAAAGCCGGATCTTTAAACTAGAGTTTATGCGAAAACAAGCATGTTAAACACTTTAACACTAAGTGAGAGGGATTACAACCTTTGTAGATCCAGTCCTTTACTTCTTAAGCTCCGTGTTGAAGTCCCTTCGTTGCGATCATCGTGTTCCGGACTCTCGAGAGGCTCCGCGAAGAGAAAGATGCAAGCTTGCTTCCGATCTTCGATAACAAAGATGATCTACCTTGAAGTTTCATTAACACAAGCTAACACTCACTAAATGAAGTGAACACTCTCATCTAAAGGGAAAGGGTAGATGAGGATGATGAAGTAGGATTTTAGCTCTTATTTATAATCTTTTTCTCACACATAATCATCACTTAGAAAAAGCTAGAAAGCTTTTTTCATGAAGAAACAAGGAAGAAGAAGATGATGAATAATAATCAAAAAAGCTTTTGTGATGAATAATGAAAAGTTAATAATGATGAATAATGCAACCATGGTTAACTAAACTTTTGTAGAGATTTAACTAGGGCTAGGGTTTGGGTTGGGTTAAAGCATAAGTCATTTGAAAATATCTTAGCAAAAACAAAAAGAATCCTTCTAGAAGGTTCATGAATGCACTAACCCAAATCAAACCCTATCCAAGTTTAATCTCCACTAAACAAGTTGCATTAGTTATCATATCATGTTACAATATTATATATCACATATATAATATTTATTGTAACAAAATAAAATAATACAATTAACATATATCGCATATATATCAATGTATTACCCGAGTGAGAAAAAGAATCTTTTAGTGAGCTAATATTAGTTAATATAATTTAATATATCATATATATTATTATACATTAAATTATCGAATCAACACTTGATCTGACAATCCGGCTATATCGCATATAACCGACTAATATTTCATTTACCGATTCATCGAATCAACACTTGATCTGATGACCCGGCTGATATCAAATATCGTAAGAATATAATACGGTATCTCATATCGCATTATCCTCGTTCCCGCACATATCACATATGTGCTCCTACTCCGTTTATCCTGAGCCAAGAAACCTCAGTGTAGGACTCTAAAGAATCGTCAACACTCCGGCAGTAGGTGTTGATCATATCAAACACCAACAAGCTGCAAGCAGTCAGCTAAACATAACAGCCAACCAGGCATTGAGTGATCAGAAGATCAACAAGCAAGCCCGTACATTCTCCTGCGAATCCAATCTGTAACACACCCGTACAGTCCGGTCTCGCCGTCTGATATGTCGCATATCTCGTCTAGGGGTGGTAAACGTCAGACCCCAGTAGCTTGATAAGTAGTGTCGATATGAGGTCTATAATAGTTCGAGAAACTACTGATAACACTTACCAGTAAATCTCAGCAACCCTGGCCAGGGATTTCCAGTTTTAGCCAATCGAACACAGCGCAACATCAACTCCCTATACCGGAAGAGACGAATCCCCTCCTATCGCTCATTGCCTCCATGTGATTCAGGACTGTACCCAAAAGCCACCATTTTGCATGCCCTCTTGGACGTGGTATGATGGAAATCAAAGCACAGTGGGAATCACACAAGACTCTATGACGATCTCGGGTCAACAGACTACTCTGTACCAGTGTCACCGGAGAACCACCATCTGACGTGAGCTATAATACCATCTGGGAGGTCTCGGCGAGTCCGTCCAGTGTACCCAGTCACTACTGAGCATCCGTACACCATCCTTGATGTCAAAAACCGATGGATATGGGATCATCCATCGCCCATCATATGGGTCAAGATGCGTATACGCTAGTCTACTCTGGTGTATCGATGCCCTGTCTCGATATACCCTCGACTAGGAATAGTTATAGCATGTACTCGTCGACTACCGCGGCACCATTAGTATGATCTTATCATAGTCCCAGTAGTCGAGTACATATCCTAAAGGCTTTATCAACATATAACATAGAGACAATCAGAGTACATGTTATGATAAAGTACAACCAGATAGCATACTATCATGTCGAGAAAGAATGTCCTCCCTATATATGTCCAAGCATCCATTACAATATAAATCGTATGTACAGTATTGGCCTCTAGGGAATACATATAACTAAAAAACTCCCACTTGCACTAGGGCCATCTGTTGTGGTATCGCATACCCAACAATTAGCTGTGGTTGAAGTATCTCATACTCAACATCCCATAAAAGTCTCTACTGGGAAAAAGGCCTTCGTGAGTGGATCCGCGCTGTTGTCCTCTGTGTCTACTCTCCTAAGCTCGATCTCCCTGGAGATCAACCATCTCCTTAATCAGGTGATACTGCCTATGAATTATATCCGGATTTCTGATGGGACGGGGGTTCCTTGGCATAAGCCACAACTCCATTGTCACACAATGGTAGGAACGAAGTTCATATCATGAACTTATATATCCAGACTGCCTCTTTGGTAGCATCCTTGGTAACGATGTATCTTGCCTTTAATCGTCTAGTAAGTCACGGTATCTAGCTTGGAACTCTTCCAACATACCGCCCCTCCACTGAGGGTAAAGACAATGCTTGCGACTGACATTCGGTTGTCCTTATCACCCTGGAACCTTTCCAGTGATTCTCCCCAGGATCGTTTGATACCATCTCACTACACCTAGTGAGAATCCTAACATCCAATTAGATCTATCTCATAGATCCAAAATCCAGGATTTAAGAGATATCATCTTGATTCTATATGGAGAATCCTTGTGATAAGCGGAGATTGACCGAGCGTAGCATAGGAAACTCCTTCCCTATCAAGAGTATGTCATCCATGTACTCTACGAGGATTATCACCATACTCCCTACTACCTTTTTGTATATACAAGGTTCATCTACCATTTTGATGAAGTCAAACTCTTTGACTACCACATCAAAACAGATGTTCCAACTCCGCGATATCTGCTTTATCACATAAAACATCTTGCACACGTTTCTGCTGCTCCCACTGTCTACGAAGCCCTGTGGCCGTGTACTTATAGATGCTCTCTTCCAAATCATTATTTAGAAAAGCAGTCATGACACCCAACCGCCAGATATCATAGTCATGATATGTAGCCATGGCAAGTAGGATCGGGATGGACTTAACCATAGCTTTGAAAGTCTCAACTTTTCCATGTACACCAAGTAATCTTCTCAAGATATACTTGCTCCTGATGGGGATTTAACCCTTCAGATAAAGCAACCAAAGTCCATACTTTGTTGGTGTATAAGGATTCCATCTCAGATCGCTAAGCATCCAGCCATTCTTACAGAGTCCCACTCCTGATGGCCTGCTCGAAACTAGTTGGGTCATCATATCATGATGCAATCCTCGTTCCAACTGTTATAGAGAAACCGAAGTATCTCTCAGGTGGGTGAGGAACCCTACAAGATCGGCGGAAAGGCTGAGGTTCATTGGAAACTAGAGAATCCACATTCAATAGGTATGCAGCTTCTCAAGTGCATAACTCCCAAAAGGAAATTAGAAACTCAGTAGTACTCATCAGAGAGCACACCATATCACATAGGGTGTGATTGCTCCGCCCCGATACACTGATGTGCTGTGGTGTATACGGAGGAGTAATGCTGAGAGAGAATCTCATTCTCCTTTAGAATAGTCCAGGATTTCCGTGCTCTAGTATTCTCCTCCTTGATCTCATCAAAGGACATAATACTTATACCCGTTTTTGGTTCTCTACTTCAAACTTATATTCTGTGAATATCTCAATTGGTTCGGACATGTGTTTCAACAGGAACATATGTCTGAATCTTGAGAGATCATCAGAGAATGTAATGAAGTACAAAGAACCGGTCTTGGCATGTGTAGACAGGGGACCTTCATACATCAGCATGTATCAATCCCAAGAGTTCACTAACTCTTTCTCTGTTTCCAATAAACAGAGTTGTGGTCATCTTATCTTTGCGACATGACTGGCAAGTTTAATAAGATGTAAATTCAAACAGATTTAAATATGCATATAAATGTAACTTCAGCTAGTCGGGTCGCATTGATATGACCTAATCTACAATGCCTCAAGAAGGATTCATTCCTTTCTGAACTCTTCCTCTTGTGTGTGTTCCATATACTAAGAACTGTAGTTTGATTTAGAACGTCAATGCTTTTAGATAACGTACCTGAACCGATCAACTCTTAATATAGGAAATGTTCAAAACATTATCCAACAATACAAAATTATATCACTTGTTTACTAATAAAGAGACTGATATGATGTTGTATATCAGGTTCGGTATCTAATAACATTCGTTCAGAATCAATGTATTCTAGTAATACAGGTTGATAGTGACCAACAGACTTGGCTGCAACATTTGCACCGTTTCTATCTCATGAAACTTATCACCTGTTCTCAGTTCTCTACGTATCTGTAGCCCATGTAACAATTTACATATATGGGATCCTGATCCGGTATCACATACCCAGGACGTAAAGGATACTGAGAAACAGTTCTGTGTAATGAACACACCCGAAGATGATGCATCAACATGCACTTTCTTCGTTTGGGCAGCACGGGAATTCTGGTAATCCCCAATTTCCTGCTCTGTCTTATAACAATTATAAGTTGGAGTGGGACCAACGTTCCCCAGCTCAGTATAACAAGCGGGTTCGGTCAATTCATCCGTATTATTATCTTGATTAAGCCGTGACATAGTCGTAACCAGGAGAGAGAGAGAGAAGAAAACACTTAGCGTGCGCTTTTACAAGATTAGATTGGTTATCAATTTATCTAATATGGATGTCTCCCACTGTTTTAGTCAAATCTTCTTTCAAACTCTAAAAGGAAAGACTAGCCGGGATTAATTACACCTTACAACTTCGCCAATCTTTCAGCCAGGCCAGTGCCGGTACTTTGAGGGAGGTTCCCCGTGGTTTCGCACGGACCTAATTAAAGTAAACCTCATTTTCCTAGGGGCGTAACCCCGTTGACACCTTTCTAGACACCTACTTGATCGGCTAATTGTAATGTGCAAAACTCTCCCAGGAGTAACTCTTACTCGTAGTGGGTATCGGGATCCAACTATCTCATAGAAGGTATGCAATCTCATTGCAAATTTCAACACTTGAAATTCCCAATAATATTTTACCCCTAGCGTCCTATGACCTTGACGAAGGCCAAACTACCCATAGTCCGCTAGTCAAGTTCAACCCGTTCATTTCTTGATTGAATTAATCCCGCCCACACGATCCTTGACGAAGGCCAAACTACGCCGTACGAATACCCCAATCCAATCGCATCGTATGCTAGCAGATAAGCATTAGTTAGCTACCGTACACTACGCCTTGACGAAGGCCAAACTACCGCAGCACGAATACTAACTAGTACTTATCTGAAATGGCGGAGGGCTACGACAGGTTTTTAAGAAAACCCTTTGCGTAATGAACTTGATATCGTTGTAGAATCGGGTGATTTTTAAATGGAATGTTTCTGAGGCCTTTTCTAGTTTTGCTAAAGAGGTCACTCCCGGTGAAGGGATCGTCGGCTCTTTCCTCATCGAATAAGGTGCAGGATATTTCACAAATACCACTATGCAAAGCAAGAACCATAAAAGCAATCAAAAGACAAACCGAGTTTGTAGCATCATCTAGTTTCACTAAAGAGGTCACTCCCGGTGAAGGGATCTCGGCTCTTTCCTTATCGAATAAGGTGCTGGATGTTCTACAAGGAACACCGTTATGCAAAGCAAGAACTAGAGCTACCAGTTTTTAAACAAGTTTCTACAACATCTTAGGTATCTTTTAGTTTCATTAATCTCATTAATGAAGTCCCATTTTATAATGCTTCACAAGCATCACATTTGAAACGAAATCTGCAATATAACATATATCTCATATATATAATATAAACATTCGTCTCAGGCAGTAATGTGATCTCATCACAGAACATTGCAGCAGAAGAACATATATGAAATATTGGGTATACTAGGACGTCCGTGTTTTAAGACGAGCCTGTATAAAACACGGATTCCATGGTCGCGATGAACAGCCAAACCCACATCCCTAGACCCCTACGAGAGCGGCAAGCAACACTGCCAATTTTAGGGTTAGGTGACCCGGTCTCGACTCCTCAAGATGGTCTCCCACTGGACCCTAGAACCCGGTTACTTGTGCTCCCCGCCTTGGGTCTATCTAATGCGGAAAAGTAAATAATATACAATGGTGACATCATCCTCAGCCCGGAAGTGCCCCAATAAAAGAATATTACATACAAATGAATTTGACATGAATGAAAAAGAAAAACTCTCATCTCACATAAAACCCCCGGCTATTCAAAACGCGACGATCCAATATAACATATCACATCAACACATAATATCTCATATCATCAACGTAAGCAAGTATGCGTATCCCGATTGTCGTTGATGTATAGCAACGAAGCCGGCGATACATAACGTACTACGCTTACGGTCACAGAAAAGAAAGTGTAAAACTACAACAGTTGGAATCCGCAACCTCCTTAGACATCTCTTGCCTAACCAAATCAATTCCTTAGATATCGAATGCCTAACAATTATAAAACCCGTATTTTAGTCTCATTTATTGAAAACTCTTTTTAATATCTAGTCGGGCAATTCAACAAGATTCCCGACATCCTGATCGAATGCTCGTCGCAAACTTTAGTAGACGGCCGCACCCCCGGATGCCGTCGACGAAGTGCACTAAGGCGGAACACTGCTGCCGCGAGCACCCGAATGGATGCTTTTGGCGACGGGGTTCTCCTACAGTCACTTGGTTGGGGCTATGGGGCATGGCTGTCTATTAAGTTTACCCGGCGAGTATCCGCGTATGCTAGGTGATTGCGACAGACTTTTGATCACATCAAAATTCCGTGGAAACCGATCATTTGAGACTGAACTGCTAGATTTATAACATTCAATTTAGTTATCTCATAACTACATGTGGATTCCAAATATTGTATCACATTCCAGATAAATAGACAATGTTAAACTTTCCGATCGAATAATCAAACACCCAAGATTTCCCAAATAGCTCAACACTTGAGCGAAGTTCAAAAAGTATCCATCACATGCCACAGTACCGATGGTCCAGCCGTAGAAGGGTCAAGCCAACGCCTCACATATGGCACGCCGTACTGCCACAAACCCTAAGGTTTAGAGACAGTTCAAGACGGTCACATAATCGAGTTAAGGTTTATTGTCTTCTAGAGGGTCCATCGCGTTACTTGCATGATTTTCCGAAAGTTTCAAACTCCAGAAAAAATCCAACTTTTGAAAAATTTTCCTACAGGGGAAAAAGCGAGTTATTGATATCCGTTCGAACATTTTAACAGTTTCTAAAAATTATCCGGAAAAAATTAAACGAAGTTAAATATACGATCGAATCAACGAGACTCCAATACAACCCAGAAAACTCAACACTTGAGCAAGAACTAAAAAATCCCAGAAGAAACAGGAAACACCTACGGACGTTACTGTGGAAAAAGGATTCCCTGTTCTTTACATACGGATGCGTAACCGCCGCTAAAAGCAGGGTATAGCCGCGGTTCTACGACGCTACAGTAGAGTTAGGTTGCCGTTTTCTACAGTTATCCTTAGATTTCCCTGCTTAATTTTCTGAGCATTTTTAATTAGAAAAAATCAATAGTTTTAAAAAATATCCAGAGAAGGGTATTCGTCGGGGTTTTCGTGTTCGATCGGACTTTAAACTTCGCCTAGACTTCTCCTAAAGCTCTAGCTTGGCTCTGATACCACTGTAGGGTTTCGAGGCACACGCACAAGGGTCTACGAGGCATCAACCATGCGCGATTAAAAATTTAGCCGTGCCGAACAACCCAAAGACGGATCTTCAAACTAGAGTTTATGTGAAAACAAGCATCTTAAACACTTTAACACTAAGTGAGAAGGATTACAACCTTTGTAGATCCGGTCCTTCACTTCTTAAGCTCCGTGTTGAGGTCCCTTCGCAGTGATCATCGAGTTCCAGACTCTCAAGAGGCTCCGCGAAGAGAAAGATGCAAGTTGGTTTCCGATCTTCGATAACGAAGATGATCTGCCTTGAATTTTCATTAACACAAGATAACACTCACTAAATGAAGTGAACACTCTCATCTAAAGGGCAAGGGTAGATGAAGATGATGAAGTAGGATTTTAGCTCTCATTTATAATCTTTTTCTCACACATAATCATCACTTAGAAAAAACTAGAAAGCTTTTTTCATGAAGAAAGAAAGAAGAAGAAGATGATGAATAATAATAAAAAAAAATTTTGTGATGAATAATGAAAAGTTAATAATGATGAATAATGCAACCATGGTTAACTAAACCTTTGTGGAGATTTAACTAGGGCTAGGGTTTGGGTTGGGTTAAAGCATGAGTCATTTGAAAATATCTTAGCAAAACCAAAAAGAAACCTTCTAGAAAGTTCATGAATGCACTAAACCAAATAAAATCCTAACCTTGTTTAATCTCCACTAAACAAGTTGCATTAGTTATCATATCATGTTACAATATTATATATCACATATATAATATTTATTGTAACAAAATAAAATAATACATTTAACATATCGCATATATATCAATGTATTACCCCAGTGAGAAAAAGAATCTTTTAGTGAGCTAATATTAGTTAATGTAATTTAATATATCATACATATTATTATACATTAAATTATCGAATCAACACCTGATCCGACAATCCGGCTATATCGCATATAACCGACTAATATTTCATTTACCGATTCATCGAATCAACACTTGATCCGATGACCCGGCTGATATCAAATATCACGAGAATATAATACGGTATCTCATATCGCATTATCCACGGTCCCGCACATATCACATATGTGCTCCTACTCCGTTTTGCCTGAGCCAAGAAACCTCGGTGTAGGACTCTAAAGATTCGTCAATACTCCGGCAGTAGGTGATGATCATATCAAATACCCACAAGCTGCAAGCGGTCAGCTAAACGTAACAGCTACCCAGGTGTTGAGCGATTAGAAGATCAACAAGTAAGCATGTACATTCTCCTACGAATCCAATCAGTAACACTCCCGTACAGTCCGGTCTCGTCGTCTGATATGTCGCATATCTCGCCTAGGGGTGGTAAACGTTAGAACCCAGTAGCTTGATAAGTCGTGTCGATATGAGGTCTATAACAGTTTGAGAAACTACTGATAACACTTACCAGTACATCTCTGCAACCCTGGCCAGGGATTTCCAGTTATAGACAATCGAACACGGCGCAACATCAACTCCCGATACTGGGAGAGACGAATCCCCTCCTATCGCTCATTACCTCCATGTGATTCGGGACTGTACCCAAAAGCCACCTTTTTGCACGCCCTCTTAGACGTGGTATGATGGAAATCAAAGCACAATGGGAATCACAAAAGACTCTATGACGATCTCGGGTCAACAGACTACTCTGTACCCGTGTCACCGGAGAACTGCCATCTGACGTGAGATATAATACCATCTGGGAGTTCTTGGCGAGTCCGTCCAGTGTACCCAGTCTCTACTGAGCACCCGTACACCATCCTTGATGTCAAACACCGATGGATATGGGATCATCCATCGCCCATCATATGGGTCGAGATGCTTATACACTAGTCTACTCTGGTGTATCGATGCCCTGTCTCGATACACCCTCGACTAGGAACAGTTATAAGATGTACTCGTTGACTACCGCGGCCCCACTAGTATGATCTCATCATAGTCCCAGTAGTCGAGTACATATCCTAAGGGCTTTATCAATATGTAATATAGAGACAATCAGAGTACATGTTAAGATAAAGTACAACCAGATAGCATACTATCATGTCGAGCAAGAAAGTCCTCCCTATATATGTCCAAGCATCCATTACAATATAAATCGTATATACAGTAATGGCCTCTAGGGCATACATATAACTTACATAACTTATAAATCTTGCATTTTAGTTTCAAATTGAAAACTCTTTTCAATTGATTGTCGGATAATTTAACAAGATTCCAGACTTAGTGATCGCGTAAAATATGCAATTGCGATGGAGTTTTGATCCGAATCAAAACTTCATGGCAATCGATCAATTGAGATTAAACGGTTAGGTTTACAATATACTAACTAGTTTTCATAAAACTAATTAATCCGGATTCTAATAATAGTATCACACACATCACAAAGCTTGTAAAGTAACCGTGACATTAGAATTCTGCACGCAATTAGCAAACTTAACAAATTTTTCCAAGATATGAAAAATCAAGGGAGCCAAAGTTCTAAAACCGATCGTTTTAAGGCAATCCGGGAGTCGAAACGAACTCGAAACCCGCCCGAAACTTCACGGGAATGAATATCCCAAAATTAACTGTTGAATAGGGGGCATAGAGGGGGTACCCCACCCTCGAGGCCACCACAAGGTGTCCAGGGGGTGAGGCAGACCCGAAACTGCCTAAGGTGGGGCAGTTTCGGGTCCCCACCGCCAAGACCACATTGTGCTGGTTTTGGGGAGTGGGCCCAGCCATTCGGTCCCTCTTGGGTAGTCCCCAGAGTGTGCACACTCTACCCCGCAACTTCTCGGTTCAAACCGTAAGCCCGCGGATTGTGCAAACAACTCAAAACATCATTTTTGAAACTGTTTTTATCCGCAGTATTTGCGCGACAGAAATGGAGAATTTCTAACGTTGTTACAAGTTACCCTAATGTTCTATATTGGCTTTGATACCATTAAAGTCGACCCTAGCACCACCATGAGGTTCTTGTGGCATCAAGCATGCCCAATTTTAAATTTTAGTAGTGCTAAGCAATACTAAACAAGATTTTTGCAAGAATATTTGGGTTATGTTTTGATGATGTGAACAACTAGAGAAAGTGAAAGATGTTTATAACAATGTAGATCGAGTCCTTCACTTCACAAGCTTCAAATAGTAGTCCTGCGACTCCATTAGGCACCACTTGAGGCTTTAGGCGAGCTTCCTCCGATGACCTTCGTGCCGAAGATTATCGACGCGAAGTCCCTCCACCTCAAGCTACCTCTACACTAAACTCTTTAGCGTAGTAAACACGCTACACTCGATTGCTAGTCGAGTGTAGGATGGTGAAGTAGGGGATATAAAAAGCTCACAAGTTTGTGTTCAAGCTTTATGGTTCACATCACATCTGAGGGTTAAAGCTTGAACTTGTTAGTTATATGTATGCCGTTGAGACCATTTGTCATGACCCGAAATAGCACGTGACTGGCCCTTGAATCATATGAAGTCTATAGGACCCCCATCTAATTCAAGTAAGCCAAAATCCCAGAAATCTAAAACAATTTTAAATAATAAATGAACGAAAACTACTTTTAAAGAGGTGAGGAAAACACGTTTTAAAAACAAGGTTTTTAAATAGGTGAGCCGAATATGCATTTTTAAATACTCAAGTTTTTTCTGAAAATTTCGGCAGAGTTTCCTTTGTAAATACTGGCCACAAATGGGGTACAACAAGAATAATATATACACAATGACAAAAGGCATCCCCAAGCGGGAGCTAGCTCTTCGTCAATCGACGGTCACAACCACGCAAGCAATATAATATACAACGCCGAAGGGCGAGGATCAAAACCAAAAAGGAAACTTAAAATCAACAAGAAAACCATAATGCTACAACGCGCGACTCTAAGGTCGAAATAATACACAACTCTAGTCTCTAAGTCTGAAATAAATACATGTCTGGTTGCTGGAATTATTAGATACAACTGATTAAAATAAATTAGTACAATGGTGGTCACGATGTGAGTGAATCCACCTATCAAAGCAATCACCCAGAAAGGAAGCAGTGTGCCAGAAAGCCGCAATGAAACCTGTACGGCAAAAACCTGCAAGAAACTGTAGCACAACATGGGTGAGTTGCTAACTCGTGAGTAGAAAACATCACAGAGCAGAAATCATATGTATGACTCAATCCTAGGTCAAATGATCAGTAATAATATATCCTCAATATGAATAAGTCTGAAGAATGATAAGGTGGCAAGGGTAAACATCTATACATAAGTGTAGTACCAAATGCTCATGTCAGTGTCTCAGGTAGCAACATATCATAAATATGAGGTATGATCAATGTAATCAACCTGAATCAATGACAATTATATCATGAAGTCTATAAGTTTGTGGATATCATCCAACTATGAAATCAATGTCTGTATGTATATGGATCTCGTCCACGCATCAACCAATGACACAAAACATCATGCATGTGAATATCATAAAAGCATCTGCGTGGAAGTATGAGGATATAAATCAACGTGTTTCCCTCGCGACACAACAAGATCATGGAACCCTGAGTGTCCAACATCGACACTCGAAATCATCATGAAACCTGTCCCGAGCATCGACACGTAAATCCTCATATATATAGGGCTCCGTCAGTCCGGATCGGCCCACGGGCTCCGTCTGTCCGGATCGGCCTGTATCATCTCTCGACTCCGGTCGGTATCCTACGGATATCCGCTGAGCCCAAATACTATCACCGGTAGGTAGTGATCCCTCTGGCAGGCCCATCATCATCCACACGAAATCTCTCTCTCGCCCCGGGGTACCATACCGGGATCACATATCCACAAACGGAATCATTCGCCTCCTCGAATCGGGTTTCACATATCACACGTCTCAGAACCAATAAAAGGCATGGTGGACGCACTGAAATATCATATCAAGAGAATCCGGGTTTTTAAAATTGTACATACTTTCCTTTGAAATACCCATGGTTCTCAAATCCAGAAATCTCATGGAAACACCATATCTCAATGCGTATAATCGTAAAGCGTGATGTATGCGACAAAAAGAAATGTAAGCATATCTGTATATCATGCAAGATGAAACAGTAATATGCACATATCGAGGGAAACCGCTCTTTTAAAGAGAATCCAGTTTTAAAATATACCTTGCGGTTCCCAAATCGCAAAAATCAATCCAGAATCATCTCTGTATGTACAAATACGTATGTATGCAAGTATGTGTGTACAATATATATGTACGCAAGTATGAGTGTACAATAAGTATGTACGCAAGTATTTCTTGCAAGGAGTCATATCCTGATGCAACAGCCCAACCGTGTAGTGACGTGGCAATTATCGATGATGAAGTGTGTGAGCCGGCAAGCAGGTGTACGTGGAACATACGCATCATCGATAATGATGTTGGTGTCCTGACAGCATGTGTTTAATATAAAAATAAACACATTTAAACATGCAATGCGATGCGAATAGCAAGAATATGCGAAAAATGAATAATAAACACAACAGTGAAGAATCTACATCAATATGTAAATGTCATTTGAAATAAGACGAATCATGGTGTTTAGAAAAATAAGGGCTACGTTGTTTTTAAGAAAATATGCGTCTTTCGAAAATATCCGTAGAATCCCTTGGCCTATCTTTAAAATACTCATGATTCGTTAGTTTTGAAATAGGTATGACTCGGGTCTAGTCTAAGATCTAAATAAACTACAGATCTAACTAATGAGCTAATCGAAAGGGTATGGTAACCATCTAAATCTGAGTCGATATTTATATAAATATAATAGTCGGTGATCCCGCCTCAATAGTATCACATACGATACACTATACAATATGACGTCCTTGAGTCAAGAGTGCGGATCTATCATCAATATATAGCTCGTACGTAATTCCGTCGTACGACATCCCAAATCTGGTTATGGCTTGAATCTCACATTTATCTCATCAATTATCTGGTATCCTTATCATCATATCTCATGAACTGGGGTACTGATCTAAGTCTAATACAATTGATACCATTTATATATATGCGTGTATGAAAATACCACTCCCAAAGGATCCGCTAAATCACATGTCCTATCCCAAATACGAACTACATCATATCACCGATCTTATGGCACCATGCCCAATCTCATCTACTCATCTCCAATATCATGTACAACCCTCATCATCAATGTATAGGTATACGTATATATATACATAGTCCCATACCTATGTGTGTGCATATATATATATATATATATATATATATATATATATATATATATATATATATATATATATATACTTATCCCCCTATACGCATCCGTAAAACAAAGTATGCATGTGTGCGCGTGTGGGTGTAACCTTATTCTAGGGCTCGCGACTAAACTAACTAGCAACACCATCATCCAGTGATACTAAAATCGTCCATGACTCCCAAAGTCTATCTCGATAATAATAACCACACAGTAATACATCATTATATCCATGTAATATATATATATATCATGCACTATACTACGAACTGCGGGGTGCTATACGCCATCAACCTGACTTCCCCCATAGATGTGTATCTACTCACCTGATCTTGCTTGCCGATGTCGATGTTGCCAACATCTTCTTCATCGTCTCGAATCATCGTGGGGGTACCTACACATATAACACATCGCAATGCGCATTAAAATCCAAGTCAAAACCGTAACGACACGCTAAAGGCCTATAGGTTAGAACCTATGGACCAAGCCTTCAAAACCACCAACAACGCTCGATATCATCGTACGAATGTCAAGTGATCGAGTTAAAACAAAATACTAGAAATCCAGAATTCAAAATGCGAGAAACGAAACTTCGAATCAAAACAGCAACTCTTGAAAATGGTCCCAGATTTTACCCTAGGTCAAATTAGCGCGATTTTGCAAATGCCAAGGGTCTAGTTTACAGGAGATGGAGCTACAGAAGAAGCACGAATCAAATCCAACCAACCCTGGCCGCAAATTGCGGCCAGATGGAATAAATGTGCGGCCCAAAGTTAGGGTATGGGGCTAGGGTTTTCATGGTAGCTTCCTAGGTGCCTGCATGTATCACTGTCCACGCAAAATAATTTTCACGTCACCCGGGTGTTAGCAGATTTCGTTTTACACTCACAGAATCCACAATTCTTCCGATATCTGGTTTCTAAATCCGTATTCCGGGGTTCTAGTCTCTGCTTTACATTTCCAATCATTCACCACAGGGGTTGTATAGCCTCAAGTAATTTTAATTTCACCTTTGGGTTCAACTAAAACTCTAATCCTCAACTCAAGTTTTCAAACTTTCCAAAACCACGCAATATCGGTTCTAATTTAACATGGATGTAAAAGCAATGGAAATACAAGGCTAATGGTTAAGAGAATACCTCATTTGGCAACTCAAGAATTTCCTTGAATTGCCCCAAGTGTCCAAAATGTAAGCTTTCTTGGTCTAGTGTGTTGCTAATGAACTCATGCACATTTTTAATGAAGTGGGTATTGAGTTTTGAGGTGTTTTTGGTGATGAAGTGGGGTGTTTGAAGAGGGAGGAGGTGGAGGGTAGCAGCAATGGTGAAAGAGGAGATGAAAAGGATGAAAAAAATGAAGAGGGAGACAAGGACCATGACTTATGTTTGACCCCTCACTCTCTCACTTGCCTATGCTTTAATACTTTATTCAGATTCCTTTTTCTTTTCTTTTTTTGTTTTCTTCTCTCCTCAATTGTAAACCCAAAACAAATACCCATACACCCTAAATCATGTTGGAAAATGTAACAAGTGCTAAAAAAAGACATGTGCATGTTCTGCACAAAACAAGCTTAATGCGTGATTAGCGATATTTAATCGCGATTAGCACTAAATTAGTGTATAATTAATCATAAAAACTTAAAATTTGCATAATTCAAATAAAACACCCTCATTTAGAAATTTCCATAATTTTCCAAATTTTTCCCAATATATCGGTATTTAATTATACCGCCTTAATAAAATATTCAATATAATATTATTTAATTATAAAAATTCCCAAAAATAATATTTTATTTTTTTTGAAATGTTACAATCTTCCCCCTTAAAAAAATTCGGTCCCCGAATTTAAATTTAAACACCTCAAATACTAAAACATTTTAGTAAAAAGTCCAAGTCGTCGGGGCTCTGAAATCATCAATACATAAAACACGTCGTAGCGCAATGCGTGCGCATGAACATTAAGCAGATAACTCGAAAACGACACTCCGTCAAGCATCCCGCAATCATCGGAGTCATGGTGAAGACATAAATGTCAAATCCAATACAAAACCAATATGATATACATCAAAACTATACATGTAGACATCAAATCTATACATGTAAATATCTGAAGGAATTGCATGCCAAACCTTTCATGTTGATGTGCTATGCGCTTATCGCGGCACAGTGGCGGACGTCTATTGCAAGAAAATAACTATATATATACTTATCCTTTGTTTAATATGTACGTCCCACCTTTTGAAAACAATTTAGAAGGGTTTCCTTGTTTTTAAACGTTTCGTGTCATATCAGACACATAGGTAAATACTGAGACTATAGCTCCCTTTTTGGAAATCCCTTCGATAACTATCAATGCATGCAAAATATATCCAGGTATTCTCCTCTGACTAGTCCTGCTCACTATGAAAACCAATAGCAAATATTATAAAAACGTACTGCTCCATAAGAAATCAATCCCAAAATGTGCATAAGAATGCTACGTGCCTCTGGTGTGCACGGAAATCAAAAACCATATATGTGCCATACATGTGCATAGAAACAACATCTAAGTGCAATGGGTGTGCACGAAACACCTGTCAGAGGCAACGTGTGTGCCTGACAGTAAGATCAGGTGCATCTAGTATGCACAAAGAATCCCGATTTAGTGCATCTGGTGTGCACCAAAATCACATCTCATAACATGCGCCCAACATGCGCAAAAATCCAAATCAGGTGCATCCATCATGCACGAATAAAATCTAAATCATGTGCATCCAACATGCACGAAATCATGAAATCCAATATCTAGCGCTGAACATACGTAAAAATCCAATCCAAGCGCGCCAAATATGCGCAAGAATCCAAATCGAATGCACGGAGTGCACGAAATCAACATTAATATCAGAATCGAAATCGACAGTATACAATAAAGCTCAATCCAAGTCAGGTATACCATAGTATATAACCTCACAACCATGTGCATCAGCATGCACAAATCAAATCAAAATACTAAAAGTGCATGAAAATTATGCCGAAAGCATAAGTCAAATCACATGCATAACATAGGCATGAAATCAAAATCAACATATCAAATGACATCAAACCGAAGTCAGGTGCAACCGTGGAGCACATAATACAAATATGATGAAACTCAGTCATCAAGACTAATTCATGCGAATAGGTCGCCCAAAATACCGAAATCCAAGGTGACGGATACGTGATAATCGAATCACCAAATCATAAATACCTTCGTCGATATTTCCTTCTTCAAAGTCAAGAAGGTGTCGGTGCATCCAATGCTAGCAGAGCAAGATATCTACTTGCCTCCTGTTCATGGTCTCACACCTGGTGCTTTTAGGCTCTTGTCTCTCACTGTGCATTGCTAGATACATAGCTCCTCGGCTCAACGGCCCAATATGGAATGACGACGGAAACAGTCCTGCTCTGGCACATCCTCTACAGATCTCTGGCCAATTATCTCGTCGACGATGCAGAACTCTGGCCTGCTGGGTGTGCGCAATATGACCGCTCCTGGGTCTAAGTCTTCTCGTATAGTATTCCAGAAAGGTCATGTCGAGGTCTCTCTCAAATCTCGCTTCTGTCGAATTGCCCGGAAGTTACCACCTTTTACTATATATGTTTCTTGTTCCGAAACGGCTGCGTTCTCATCGTGACTCCTTCTGGAAGATATATCAACAATCAACACCTCTGCATGCGTATCGCATCTCTGATGTCAGCGGAGTGGAACGTCATCTGATAAAGATCTCGTACGAACCTCTTACTCCACTTTTCTCTGCTGTCGACTGCTTCGGAATCGTCTCATCGTGGCTGCATGGACTGTGCTCCAACAGCTATACTCGTATCTGGATCCTAGCAATGCATCCCATCACATGATATCCGAAAGATGTCGGACCTTTCGATCGATTCATCAAGGTTCCATAATTCCCCCAAGCGCTACACATCTTGGGTACAGTTTAATAGTACTCCAGTACATGCCACAGTACCTGTGGACCAACCGTAGAAGGGCAAACCCAAGCCTCACAAATGGCAACGCTAAACTGTCGCAAACCCTAAGGTTCAAAGGCGTTCCATGGTCATTACATCGAGTTAGGGTTTCATTCTTATAGAGGTTCCATAGCAGTACTTGCATTTGTCTCTGAATACTTTAAACTTGGAAAATGAACTCCTGACATTCGATCGTTTCCATCGACTCTCAACGTACCTGCATGAAGTCGTCTCTAGCTGGAATCAATCAATCTGATGACCTCGCGTCGGGGTAAGCGAACGAACCACATGTCCTAGTCATTCATCCTCGGATGACTAGCGACCTTCCATCATATCTCTATGTACAACTCGTACTGCAATAGCTCGAACATCTGGGGCAATATCTCGTTGTTCGCAGCAACAACTGGCTCATTCGTCTGTACGCTGAACAGTGCTTCAATCATCATGAATAAGCGATACTTCAATGGTCATCACATTCTGGCTGGCCTCTATCAGTGGCTCAGTCCTCTGGTGCTGATCTGCACGTCCTAGAAATCCCATAAAAGCAATCCATCAAACGCTCATTACGTGAAAACACAATTAAACGACGCTTCAATGCATTTGTATGTCTCTGGAATCATGCCCTGGTCAATCCTCGTCCATGACGAGCTCAAGCTGATGCAACTATAGCCGTAGCTCTCTATGCCCGTGCAATCGTGGCAGCAAAATCATAACCATTATCGATGAGGATAGATCATAGGAATGAATATAATACTGTGCAACGAAATGTACATCCTGAGCCTCCTTAAGCGGAGTGGCGTATCGTAAATATGCTGCGGAACATACACACGGTACGTCACTCTCCTCAAGTCACCTACTCCATCAACCAAGGTCAACCTACGCGACGAAAGTTCGGGTCTAATACCTCCTCGACTAAGTCTAAGTTCCGTAAAGTCAAGCCTAAGTTCCTAATATATACAAACGCTCTAGGCTCCGCATAGTCAAACATAGACTCGAACCAAGGTTAACCTAGCGCTCTGATACCAACTTTGTCACGACCCGAAATAGCACGTGACTGGCCCTTGAATCATATGAAATCTATAGGACCCCATCTAATTCAAGTAAGCCAAAAGCCTATAAATATAAAACCATTTTAAATAATAAATGAAGGAAAACTAGTTTTAAAGAGGTGAAGAAAACATGTTTTAAAAACAAGGTTTTTAAATAGGTAAGCCGAATATTGATTTTTAAATCCTAAAGTTTTTTCTGAAAATTTCGGCACAGTTTCCTCTGTAAATACTGGTCTCAAACGGGGTACAACAAGAATAATATATGCACAATGATAAAAGGCATCCCCAAGCGGGAGCTAGCTTTTCGTCAATCGACGGTCATAACCACGCAAACAATATAATATACAACGCCGAAGGACGAGGATCAAAACCCAAAAGGAAATTCAAAATCAACAAGAAAACCATAATGCTACAACGCAGGACTCTAAGGTCGAAATAATACACAACACTAGTCTCTAAGTGTGAAATAAATACATGTCTGGTTGCTGGAATTACTAGATACAACTGATTAAAATAAATAAGTACAATGGTGGTCATGATGTGAGTGAACCCACCTACCAAAGCAATCACCCAGAAAGGAAGCGGTGTTCCAGAAAGCCGCAATGAAAACTAAACCTGCAAGAAACTGTGGCACAACGGGGTGAGTTGCCAACTCGTGAGTAGAAAACATCACAGAGCAGAAATCGTATGTATGACTCAATCCTAGGTCAAATGATCAGTAATAATATATCCTCAATATGAATAAGTCTGAAGCATGATAAGGTGGCAAGGGTAAACATCTATACATAAGTGTAGTACCAAGTGCTCATATCAGTGCCTCAGGTAGCAACATATCATAAATATGAGGTATGACCAATGTAATCAACCTGAATTAATGTCAACTATATCAAGAAGTCTATAAGTATGTGGATATCATCCAACTTTGTAATCAATGTCTTTATGCATGTGGATCTCATCCACGCGTCAACCAATGACACAAAACATCATTCATGTAAATATCATGAAAGCATATGCATGGAAGTATGAGGATATAAATCAACGTGTGTCCCTCGCGACACATCAAAATCATGGAACCCGAGTGTCTAGCATCGAAACTCAAAAACATCATGAAACATATGCCCAGCTTCGCAACGTGTGTCCCTCGCGACACATCAAAATCATGGAACCCGAGTGTCTAGCATCGAAACTCAAAAACATCATGAAACATATGCCCAGCTTCGGCACGTAAATCATCATAAATATAGGGCTCCGATAGTCCGGATCAGCCCACGGGCATCGTCTGTCCGGATCGGCCCGTATCATCTCTCGACTCCGGTCGGTATCCTCCGGATCGGCCCATATCATCTCTCGACTCCGGTCGGTGTCTTCCGGATATCCGCCGAGCCCAAATACTATCACCGGTAGGTAGTGGTCCCTCTGGCAGGCTTATCGTCATCCACACGAAATCGCTTTCTCGCCCCGGGGTACCATACCGGGTCCACCATGTACCCACAAATGGAATCATCCACCTCCTCGAATCGGGTTTCACATATCACACGTCTCAGAACCGAGAAAATGCATGGTGGACGCACCGAAATATCATATCAAGAGAAACCGGGTTTTTAAAATAGTACATACTTTCCTTTTACATACCAATGGTTCTCAAATCCAGAAATCTCATAGAAAGAGCATATCTCAATGCGTATAATCATAAAGCATGATCTATGCGACAAAAAGAAATGTAAGCATATCCGTATATCATGCAACATGGAACAGTAATATGCACATATCAAGGGAAACCGCTCTTTTAATGTGAATCCAGTTTTAAAATATATTTTGCGGTTTCAAAATCTCAAAAATCAATTCAGGATCATCTATGTATGTACAAAGACGTATGTATGCAAGTATGGGTGTACAATATGTGTGTACGCAAGTATGTAAGCAAGTATGTCGTGCAAGGAGTCATTGTAAGTCCATATTGCGACCCCCGGTGCTTACGGGGAGGCGGAAACGGTATAAAAAAACGAATTTTTATCGCAAGAGGCAACATGGACTAAACTAGGTCGGGATCGTTGTCTAAACTAAAACTAGTATACTTGCTAAAGAGAGTTAGCGACTATGGAAGATGGTTATACCTAAACTTGAACTCCTTCTTCTTGAAATCTTGTAGAGGTTGATGGTTCTCTTTTCGTCGCCTTCTTCCGTCGAAGATGGATCCACCTCGAAGGTTCGACCTTTGGGCTCTTCCTCGATCTTTGAGTGAACTAGGGTTTCCGGCTTGCTAAACCTTTAACCTAGAGTGAGTAGAGAGTGACTAGGGTTTGCTTTTCTTTTTAAAGAGAAGGATTCTCAACACATGAGAAGGTTTCTCTTTGCTAGAGGAAGAAGAAGATGAAGTGAAGAGAGAGAAGAAGAATGAGATAATGAGATATATTTCTCTTTCTAGCAACCATAATGCCAAAAGAAAAACAATTATCTAAATAACAATAATTCAAATAAGAATAGTTGATGGTAATTTGGAATGACCACCATCATGCTTCTTTAAATGAAGTGTAAGCATGAATCAAGGAGGATCTTTCAAAGCATGATGGTGGTCAATGGTCAACAAGTCAACCAAGGTCAACAAGTCAACAAAAAATCAACCATAACATAATTCTCATTTAATTACTATTATTAATAGATAATATATAAATCCATTAGGGTTTGGAAAAAGAAGACTGTCAACTGTGCATACGCACCCGTTCCGAAACCCTAATGAAAAACCTCATCCTCCGCCTCAAGCAACTGTGCATACACACCTGTATTCTCGTTCCGAGGAACAAGAATACCAAGAGATAAAAGCAACCCCCAAAACATATACCAGTATCTGGCTCAAACCAGTGCCTGCCAGTATAATCCGTCCGGACTCCAAAAGTGCGCGGATGAGAACGAACCCTGTCGCAAAACCATGCGACCTCTACTCTGTTTTGCCCAGAGGCGAATACCCTCTGTGTGGGACTCTAAAGACTCGACACTACGCTGGCAGTGGGTTTAACCACAGACCGCAAGCGGCACTAGCTGTGCGTAACGGTCCCCAGGTAGATGCCGACAAGAAGGCTGACGAGGTGAAACCCCATCTGAACTCCTACTGAGTCTGAATGTGACATTCTCCGCACAGTCCGGTCTGTTCGTCTGATACATCGCATGTCGGGCCTAGGGGGCGGTAAAACGTCAGTCCCCCAATAGCGGTACAAGTCGTGTCGGAGTGAAGCCCAAAACACCCTGAGATAACACTGGAACCTACGAGTATATCTCGCTTGCCCTGGCCAGGGACTACTCGTGTAATGGCTCTCCTAGACACAGCGCGATGTCAACCCCCAATACCGGGAGAGACGAATCCTGTCTAACCGGCACTGCCTCCAAGTGCTTCGGGACTGCACCCAACCACTACCTGTTTGCACGACTCCTTTGAGCCGTGGTAGGGTAGTGATCAAAGTGCAGTGGGAACACACTCGAGACGAAGTGCCAGTATCAAGTCAGCGGACTAAGCTGTACTCATGTCACCTGGGAACTGATAACTGACGATAGGTATAATACCAACCTTTCAGTTCCCGACGAGTCCTGTCCAGTGTACTCGTAACCCAACGAGCACCCGTATACTATCTCCAGTACGACGTATTGATGGCTGTGGGACAGACCATCTCCCACACAGGGATGAGAAGCGCATACGCTAGTCTACTCCGGAGTATCGATGCCCTATCTCGATAGTCCTACGACTAGGGACCTGTATAAGGATGTGCCTATAGATTACCCAGCCCCCACTAGTGTGACTGCCATCACAACGCTGGTAATCAAGCAAAGATCCTAAGGGCTCCACTAATGCGTATAAGTGATATACTGAAATAAACACAAGTACACATTGAAGTAGAAACAAACTAAGTAGCATACTACTATATTGAGCAAGATTGTTTATACAAGGTGAATATCCCAAGCTTCCATTAAGTAATATACAAACTAGTATGATACAGTAATGGCCTCTAGGGCATATACACTAACAATCTCCCACTTGCACTAAGGCCATGTACTGGCGTATCGAAGACCTATCATCTCGATCAACCGCTCGAACTGAGTCTGGGGTAGGGCCTTGGTGAATGGATCTGCAGTGTTCTCTTCTGAAGCAACCCTCCGAACCTCGATCTCCTTGCGATCCACGATCTCCCTGATCAGGTGATACCGCCTCAAGATGTGCCTGGATCTCTGATGGGACCTGGGTTACTTTGCTAAAGCTATAGCCCCGTTGTTGTCGCAATACAGAGGTACTGGGTCAACAATGGACGGAACCACCTGAAGTTCTTTTAAGAACTTCCTTATCCAGACAGCTTCTTTTGCGGCATCAGATGCAGCGATGTATTCCGCTTCCATAGTCGAGTCTGCAACGGTTTCCTGTTTGGAACTCTTCCAACACACCGCCCCTCCATTGAGGGTAAAGACAAAACCCGACATGGACTTGGAATCATCCTTGTCACTCTGGAAGCTGGAGTCAACAAAGGCCTCAATCTGGAGGTCTTTTCCGCCATACACCAAGAACATCTCCTTAGTCCTCCTCAGGTACTTGAGAATGTTCTTTACCGCTATCCAATGTTTCTCCCCAGGGTTTGACTGATACCGGCTTACTACACTCAGTGCATAAGCTACATCCGGTCTGGTACACAACATCGCATACATTATAGAGCCTACCGCAGAAGCGTAGGGTATAATAGACATGTGATCCCTCTCCAAATCAGTCTTGGGAGACATCTCTTTAGAGAGGGTGATCCCGTGACAAGCCGGTAAGTTACCGCGCTTGGAATCTTCCATACTGAATCTTTTCAGTACGGTGTCGATGTACCTGGACTGTGAAAGTCCTAATATCCTCTTGGATAAATCACGATGGATCCGGATCCCCAGGATGTAAGAGGCATCACCCAGGTCTTTCATGGAGAACCTGTGTGACAAGAAACCCTTGACAGATTGTAGCATAGGAATGTCATTTCCTATTAAGAGAATGTCATCCACGTATAAAACAAGGAATACTACAGTTCTCGCTACAAATCTACTATAGATGCATGGTTCATCTGGATTTTTGATAAAGTCAAATTCCTTGACCGTCTCATCAAAACAGATGTTCCAACTCCGCGATGCCTGCTTTAGTCCATAGATGGACTTAAGCAACTTGCACACCTTTCCGCTGCTCCCACTCTGAATGAAACCCTCTGGCTGATCCATATAGACACACTCCTCTAAATTTCCATTTAGAAAAGCGGTTTTTACGTCCATCTGCCAAATCTCATAATCGTGGAAGGCAGCAATGGCAAGAAGGATCCGAATGGATTTCAGCATAGCCACTGGAGAAAAGGTTTCGTCATAGTCCAAGCCAGGTCTTTGACGGAAACCCTTTGCTACAAGTCTAGCTTTATAGGTCTCAACCTGTCCATCTACACCAATCTTCCTTTTGAAGATCCACTTGCATCCTACGGGTTTTACCCCGTCTGGAGCAATGTCCAACGTCCATACTTTGTTGGTGTACATGGACTCCATTTCGGTCCGCATTGCATCCAGCCATTTTACCGAGTCAACGCTCTGAACGGCCTGCTGGAAGCTAGTAGGCTCATCATAGTCTATGATGCAATCCTCTCTATCCCCGTCTATGAGAAAACCGTAGTATCTCTCGGGCGGATGAGACTGCCTACTACTCCTACGGAGCGGCATAGGAATGTCCTGTTCTTTTGAACTTACTGGCTCTTCCAAGTCTTCAGTAATAGCTTGTGGTTCTGGAATCTCTTCCAGTTCTATTGCGTTCCCACTTATCTGGGTTTCCAAAAACTCAGTTTCCAAGAAGCGGGCATGTTGAGAAACAAAAACTTTTTGTTCCTCAGCGGAATAGAACAGATACCCCCTGGAGTTCTTTGGGTATCCCACAAACTTACACTGTACTGAACGTGCCTCGAGCTTGTCCGCATGCTGCTTTTTTACAAAAGCTGGACATCCCCATATCTTAAGGTACTTAAGACAGGGTTTCTTCCCACTCCACATCTGATATGGAGTGGTAGGCACAGTCTTGGTAGGAGCTTTGTTCAAGAGATATGCAGCTGCTTCTAGTGCATAGCCCCAGAAAGATCGCGGTAACTCAGCCTTACTCATCATGGAACGAACCATATCCAATAGGGTTCGATTCCTCCTTTCCGATACACCGTTATGTTGTGGAGTGTATGGAGGAGTACGCTGAGAGAGAATCCCATTCTCTTTTAAGTAATTCAGGAACTCGGCACTTAAGTATTCTCCACCTCGATCCGATCTTAGAATTTTGATACTTTTGCCGGTTTGTTTTTCAACTTCATTCTTGTAATCCCGAAATTTCTCAAAGGCCTCGGATTTGTGCTTCATTAAGAAGACATGTCCATACCTAGAGAAATCGTCTGTGAAAGTAATGAAGTATGAATAATCGCTTCGTGCATGTGTCGACATTGGACCACACACGTCACTGTGTATGAGTCCCAAGAGCTCGCTCGCTCTTTCTCCGTGTCCAGTGAACGGAGTCTTTGTCATCTTTCCCATGAGACAAGATTCACAAGTGGCATAAGACTGATACTCGAACGGATCCAAGTATCCTTCTTTATGTAACTTAGTCAACCGTGTCTCATTGATGTGACCCAGTCTACAATGCCATAAGAAAGCCTGATTGATATCTGGAGACTTTCTTTTGTGTGTATTCTGAACATTGAAAATCTGTGGTTGGTTTAATACGTATATACCATTGCTCAGTGTACCTGACCCAATCAGAACTTGATTAAGGTGAATGTTTACAACATTACTTACAAACGCAAATTCATAACCTTCTTTAGAAACCAAAGATACAGAAATGATATTACAAGTTGCGTTGGGTACAAAAAAGCAATTAAGTAAAACCAAAACATGTCCACCTGACATTCCTAGGTGATAGTCCCCCACGGCTTTAGCATCCATGCTAGCTCCGTTCGCAACTCTGAGGGTCATGTCACCTTCCTTCAAAAACCTACGATTTCTCAACGCCTGCAAAGAATTACAGATATGAGATCCTGATCCGGTATCCAATACCCAGGAAGTAGAGTTTATAGAAAGACAGTTTTCAATAACATACACACCTGAAGCTGAAGCCGCAACCTGCTTCAGTTCCTGTGTCCTGGCTTTCCAAGCGCTGCAATCTTTCTTCCAGTGTCCACTCTTGTGACAATAGAAGCATTCCTCTTTACCAACAAGCTTCCCCGCTATCTTTGTTGCCTTTTCCTTTCCCTTCGCACCCACTTTACTAACACCGCCTCTTGGTTTGGCGGGGGCTTTCTTCCTCTTTCCCTTGGCTTTCGCCTTGGACCTAGAGGAAGAAGATTCTCCTACAAACAAAGCGGGTGTTTCCCTATCCTTCTGTAGGGTGCCCTCTGCGCTCCTCAGCAGGTTGAGGAGTTCTGAAAGTTCAACTTCCTTTTCTTGCAAGTTGAAATTCAGTATGAACTGGGCGTAAGTGGATGGAAGGGACTGGAGAATTATATCCGTATAGAGTTCACTGTCCAACGTGGTCCCAAGTTCCGCGAGCTCCTCAGTGTAGCCAATCATCTTAAGCACGTGGTCTGCTACCGATGATCCGACGGCCAACTTTGTCGAAAATAACTTCTTCGACACTTCGTATCTTGCGATACGAGACTGCTCTCCATACAGTTCTTTTGTATGAAGAAATATGGATTCCAAATCCATATTCTCGTGCCTCCTCTGATTGTCGTTGTCCATCGAGGCAAGTACGAGGCATCTGGCCTTCGCGCTGTCAATCTCCCAAGTCTTACGGATTTCCTTATCCGCGACGCTGGAGGTGGGACCTGGGACGGGGGGAGCTTTGGTGGTAAGAAGATACCCCAGCTTGTCGTAAGAGATTGCCAATTTGACATTCCTGAGCCAATCTTTGTAGTTTGGCCCTGTCAGTATGTTTTTATCTAGAAGTAACTTAAGTCCAGTCATTTCGATTTGGTCGCTGCAGGGGGAGAGAAGAAACACTTAGCACGATGCTCTTGCAAGTTTAGAATGGTTTTTAATTTGTCTAAACAGGATGGCTCCCACTGTCTCTCGAATCCCTCCTCAAACCACAAAGGAAGAATTAGCCGGGATCAATCCCACCGTACAATACTTGCTTAACCGTTCAGCCAGGCCAGTGTCGGTACTTCGAGTGAGGTTTTCCAACGCTTTCGCGAAGTTCCTTAATTTAAGAACCTCTTTTCCCTGGGGGCGTAGCCCCGCTAACACCTTTCTAGGCACCTACTAGGTTTATAGCATTGATCGTTTAGTGAGAAATTTCCCGAGGAGTAGCATATACTCACAGTAGGATCGGGATCCAAATATCATTGTGTGACGAAAATGAAGGAATCCTACCATAATCATCACACTCCAAATGGTATGCAAATCTAGCAAGTTTCAGTACTTATGAAACTCCCGATGTGGATTTTTGCCCCATGCTCTTATGACCTTGACGAAGGTCAACAAATCATAAGTCACATGTCAAGTTCTGCCCGTCATTGTCCAGGTTAATTTGAACCCACCCGTATATACCCTTGACGAAGGTCAACAAGGCAATACGACTGTCCCAAACCAACGCATCTATCTATGCTACATATGAACACCCAACAGCTACCAATCTCTATGTCTTGACGAAGGTCAACAAACATAGCTTGAATACTATTGAATATTCATACGAAACGACGGAGGGCTACGAATGGTTTTGGCGAAACCGTGAACGTAGTGAACTTGATATAATCGATGGAACGAGATAGCTTTTAGAAGGAGTGGCTCAAGCTCCGCATTTAAAAGTTAGTTTTGAAAAGAACCGAGTGGTTTTTCGAAAGTGTTCCATCGACTTAAACTTGGTTTATTATCTTGCATTAGTTCTTTTAATGCGTGATATTCTTGCATTAGTTCTTTTAATGCGTCCCATCATTTAGTCCTACCATTGCAGAAAACAACCAAAATATGACGTACGCTTATGCCATTCGCATTCGCCACGGGGTCCCGTCATCACTCGTTAGGTTACTTAACTAACGACAGAGCGGGGGCTGGGCTAGCGCGGCTGTAAAACATAAGCAACGCCTAAATAGAAAGCAATGATAGACATTACAGATCACAGATGAATACATTGGATATACTAGCAATCCGCAATCCTTTCGAGCCTGCAACGAAAAGCGGATTACACGGTCGCGGTGAATAGCAAATACCCTACCCAAGACCCCTACGGGTGCGGCAAACTACCCGCCAAGAACTCGGTAGTTTGTGCACCCATCCATGGGTCTATCCTAGGAGCAGAAATAGTAAAAAGAATTATACAATGACGGCTACAACCCCGACCCGGTTGTGCGGCCAAACAAATAATATTATTACATCAATTTACATTTACAATGAATGAAAGAAAAACAAAAGCTCATCTCACATCCACCCCGGCTATTCACCCGCGACAGTCCAACAGATTCATATACACATTCCAATATCAAACACAGATCATGTATAACCCCGACTAATCGACTTATAGCGATTAGCCGACGTTCAATACATGCAAGCAACACAGATATAACCAACATAGCCAAAGTGCAGTGAAGTTCGGAAAAAATACGGAATTATAGGACCCCAAAAGTGAATTTCAGTTCTGGAAAATCTGGGTACATATAATATATCTGAAAAATCCCAAAACCAACACAGAAGAACACTGCACAAAAAACGATGCAAAGATGAAAACAACCTGCGGCGGATCCGCGGCTTCATGAGCTTGTGAGGCCGCGGATGGGCGGCGCAATTAATGAATTATGGCATCGTATTTCTTGTGTGTTCAAACAAAACCCTGAGCCGAATTTACAAGTATAAAGTTTTTCATTTTGAGCAGAAAAAATTTCAACAGAAACTTAGGGTTTTGTTTTTCCGGTTTTGCGATTTTTCGGTTCCGAACTTCGTTACACTTCACTACCAAGCTAGTTTAAGTTTAGTTAGGCTCTGATACCACTGTAAGTCAATATTGCGACCCCCGGTGCTTACGGGGAGGCGGAAACGGTATAAAAAACGAATTTTTATCGCAAGAGGCAACATGGACTAAACTAGGTCGGGATCGTTGTCTAAACTAAAACTAGTATACTTGCTAAAGAGAGTTAGCTACTATGGAAGATGGTTATACCTAAACTTGAACTCCTTCTTCTTGAAATCTTGTAGAGGTTGATGGTTCTCTTTTCGTCGCCTTCTTCCGTCGAAGATGGATCCACCTCGAAGGTTCGACCTTTGGGCTCTTCCTCGATCTTTGAGTGAACTAGGGTTTCCGGCTTGCTAAACCTTTAACCTAGAGTGAGTAGAGAGTGACTAGGGTTTGCTTTTCTTTTTAAAGAGAAGGATTCTCAACACATGAGAAGGTTTCTCTTTGCTAGAGGAAGAAGAAGATGAAGTGAAGAGAGAGAAGAAGAATGAGATAATGAGATATATTTCTCTTTCTAGCAACCATAATGCCAAAAGAAAAACAATTATCTAAATAACAATAATTCAAATAAGAATAGTTGATGGTAATTTGGAATGACCACTATCATGCTTCTTTAAATAAAGTGTAAGCATGAATCAAGGAGGATCTTTCAAAGCATGATGGTGGTCAATGGTCAACAAGTCAACCAAGGTCAACAAGTCAACAAAAAATCAACCATAACATAATTCTCATTAAATTACTATTATTAATAGATAATATATAAATCCATTAGGGTTTGGAAAAAGAAGACTGTCAACTGTGCATACGCACCCGTTCCGAAACCCTAATGAAAAACCTCATCCTCCGCCTCAAGCAACTGTGCATACACACCTGTATTCTCGTTCCGAGGAACAAGAATACCAAGAGATAAAAGCAACCCCCAAAACATATACCAGTATCTGGCTCAAACCAGAGCCTGCCAGTATAATCCGTCCGGACTCCAAACGTGCACAAGTGCGCGGATGAGAACGAACCTTGTCGCAAAACCATGCGACCTCTACTCTGTTTTGCCCAGAGGCGAATACCCTCTGTGTGGGACTCTAAAGACTCGACACTACGCTGGCAGTGGGTTTAACCACAGACCGCAAGCGGCACTAGCTGTGCTAACGGTCCCCAGGTAGATGCCGACAAGAAGGCTGACGAGGTGAAACCCCATCTGAACTCCTACTGAGTCTGAATGTGACATTCTCCGCACAGTCCGGTCTGTTCGTCTGATACATCGCATGTCGGGCCTAGGGGGCGGTAAAACGTCAGTCCCCCAATAGCGGTACAAGTCGTGTCGGAGTGAAGCCCAAAACACCCTGAGATAACACTGGAACCTACCAGTATATCTCGCTTGCCCTGGCCAGGGACTACTCGTGTAATGGCTCTCCTAGGCACAGCGCGATGTCAACCCCCAATACCGGGAGAGACGAATCCTGTCTAACCGGCACTGCCTCCAAGTGCTTCGGGACTGCACCCAACCACTACCTGTTTGCACGACTCCTTTGAGCCGTGGTAGGGTAGTGATCAAAGTGCAGTGGGAACACACTCGAGACGAAGTGCCAGTATCAAGTCAGCGGACTAAGCTGTACTCATGTCACCTGGGAACTGATAACTGACGATAGGTATAATACCAACCTTTCAGTTCCCGACGAGTCCTGTCCAGTGTACTCGTAACCCAACGAGCACCCGTATACTATCTTCAGTACGACGTACTGATGGCTGTGGGACAGACCATCTCCCACACTGGGATGAGAAGCGCATACGCTAGTCTACTCCGGAGTATCAATGCCCTGTCTCGATAGTCCTACGACTAGGGACCTGTATAAGGATGTGCCTATAGATTACCCAGCCCCCACTAGTGTGACTGCCATCACAACGCTAGTAATCAAGCAAAGATCCTAAGGGCTCCACTAATGCGTATAAGTGATATACTGAAATAAACACAAGTACACATTGAAGTAGAAACAAACCAAGTAGCATACTACTATATTGAGCAAGATTGTTTATACAAGGTGAATATCCCAAGCTTCCATTAAGTAATATACAAACTAGTATGATACAGTAATGGCCTCTAGGGCATATACACTAACAGTCATATCCTGATGCAACAGTCCTACTGTGTAGTGACATGGAAATTATCGATGATGAAGTGTGTGGGCCGGCAAGCAGGTGTACGTGGAACATACGCATCATCGATAATGGTGTTGGTGTCCTGGCAGCATGGGTTTAATATAACAATAAACACATTTAAACATGCAATGTGATGCGAATAGCAAGAATATGCGGAAAATGAATAATAAACACAACAGTGAAGAATCTACATCAATATGTAAATGTCATACAGTTTTGTCATTTGAAATAAGACGAATCGTGGTGTTTTGAAAAAAAAAGGCTACGGTGTCTTTAAGAAAAAAGATGCGTCTTTTGAAAATATCCGTAGAATCCCTTGGCCTGTCTTTAAAATACTCACGATTCGTTAGTTTTGAAATAGGTATGACTCGGGTCTAATCTAACATCTACAAAGTAAACTACAGATCTAACTAATAAGCTAATCGAAAGGGAATGGTAACCACCTAAATCTAAGTCGATATATATATATATATACATATATATACATATATATAATAGTCGGTGATCCCGCCTTAATAGTATCACATACGATACACTATACAATATGAAGTCCTCGAGTCAAGAGTGCGGATCTATCATCAATATATAGCTCGTACGTAAATCCGTCGTATGGCATGCCAAATTTAGGTACGGGTCGAATCTCATATTTATCACATCAATTATCTGGTAACCTTATCATCATATCTCATGAACTGGGGTACTGATCAAAGTCAAGCACAACTGATAACATTTATACATATGCGTGTATGAAAATACCACGCCCAAAGGATCCGCTAAAATCTCTTGTCGTATCCCAAATACGAACCACATCATATCACCGATCTCATGGCACCATGCCCAATCTCATCGACTCATCTCCAATATCATATACAATTCTCATCATCCATGTATATATATATATATATATATATATATATATATATATATAGTCCCATACCTATGTGTGTATGTATATATACTTATCCCCCTATACGCATCCGTAAAATAAAGTAAGCATTTGTGTGCTGTGGGTGTAACCTTATTCTAGGGCTCGCGACTAAACTAACAAGCGACACCATCATCCAATGATACTAAAATCATCCAAGACTCCTAAAGTCTATCTAGAAAATAATAACCTCATAATAAAAAATAATTATATCCATGTAATATATATATATAGATATATATCATACACTATACTACGAACTGCGGGGATGCTATATGCCATCAACCCGACCTCACCCATAGATGTGTATCTACTCACCTGATCTTGCTTGCTGATGTCGATGTCGCCATCACCTTCTTCATCGTCTCGAATCATCGTGGCGGTACCTACACATATAACACATCGCAATGCGCATTAAAATCCAAGTCAAAACCGTAACGATACGCAAAAGGCCTATAAATTAGAACCTATGGACCAAGCCTTCAAAACCACCAACAACCCTCGATATCGTCGTACGAACATCAAGTGATCCTGGTAAAACACAATACTAGAAATCCAGAATTCAAAATACGAGAAATGAAACTCCGAATCAAAGCAGCAACTCTTGAAAATGGTCCTAGATTTTACCCTAGGTCAAATTAGCCAATTTTGCATATGCTAAGGGTCTGGTTTACAGGAGATGGAGCTACAGACGAAGCACGAATCAAATCCAACCTACCCTGGCCACAAATTGCGGCCAGATGGAATAAATCTGCGGCCTAAAGTTAGGGTATGGGGCTAGGGTTTTCATGGTAGCTTCCTAGGTTCCTGCATGTATCACCGTCCTTGCAAAATAATTTTCAGGTCACCCAGGTGTTAGTAGATTTCATTTTACACTCACAGAATCCACAATTCTTCCGATATCGGATTTCTAAATCCGTATTCTGGGGTTTGAGTCTCTGGTTTAGGTCTCTAATCAATCACCAAGGGGTTGTATAGCCTCTAGAAACCTTAATTTCACCTTTGGGTTCAACTAAAACACTAATCCTCAATTCAAATTTTCAAACATCCCAAAACCACATAATATCGGTTCTAATTTAACATGGATGTAAAAGCAATGGAAATACAAGGCTAATGGTTAAGAGAATACCTCATTTGGCAACTCAAGAATTTTCTCGAGTTGCCCCAAGTGTCCAAAATGCAAGCTTTCTTGCTCCATTGTGTTGCTAGTGAGCTCATGCACATTTTTAATGAAGTGGGTATTGAGTTTTGAGGTGTTTTTAGTGATGAAGTGGGGAGTTTGAGGAGGGAGGAGGTGGAGGGCAGCAACAATGGTGAGAGAGGAGATGAAAAGGATGAAAAAAATGAAGAGTGAGACAAGGACCATAACTTAGGTTTGACCCCTCACTCTCTCACTTGCTCATGCTTTAATTCTTTATTCAAATTCCTTTTTCTTTTCTTTTCTTTGTTTTCTTCTCTCCTCAATAGTAAACCCAAAACAAATACCCATACACCCTAAATCATGTAGGAAAATGTAACAAGTGCTAAAAAAAGACATGTGCATGTTTTGCACAAAACAAGCTTAATGCACGATTAGCGATATTTAATCGCGATTAGCACTAAATTAGTGTATAATTAATCATAAAAACTTAAAATTTGCATAATTTACATAAAACACCTTCTTTTTAGAAATTTCCATAATTTTCCAAATTTTTCCCAATATATCGGTATTTAATTATACCGCCTTAATAAAATATTCAATATAATATTATTTAATTATAAAAATTCCCAAAAATAATATTTTTTTTTTAAATGTTACACCATTACTGTACATACGATGTATATTGTAGTGGATGATAGGACTTATATAGGGTGGACTTTCTTGCTCGACATGATAGTATGCTATCTAGTTGCTCTTTATCTTAACATGTACACTTATTGTCTCTCTATTACATGTTGATAAAACCCTTAGGATGAGTACTTGACTACCAGGATTATGATGTAGATCATGCTAGTAGGGCAGAGAAAGTCGGTAAGTACATCCTACAAATGTTCTTATTCATGGGAGAATCGAGACGGGGCATCGATATTCCAGAGTAGACTAGCGTATACACTTCTCTACCTAAATGAAGGGCGATGGATGATCTCGTATCCATTGGTGTTTGACATCATGGTATATGGGTGCTCAGTGGAGACTAGGTACACTTGACAGACTCGTCGAGAACTTCTAGATGGTATTATACCTATCGTCAGATAGCAGTTCTCTGCTGCCACTGGTACAGGTTAGTCTGTCGACCCGAGATCGTCATAAGGTCTTATGTGATTCCCATTGTGCTTTGATTTCCACCTTACCACGTTCAAGAGATCGTGCAAAACAGTGGTTTTTGGGTACAGTCCCGAGGCATATGGAGGCAATGAGCGATAAGAGGGGATTTGATCTCTCTCGGTATTGGGGGTTGATTTTGCGCTATGCTTGCTTGTTGATCTTCTGATTGTTCAATATCCGGGTGGCCGTTACGCTTAGCAGACCGCTTGCGGCTTGCGGGTATTTTATATGATCATCACATTCTGCCGGCGTATTGACGAGTCTTTAGAGTCCTATACAGAGCTTTCCTGGTTCATGCGAAACGAAGTAGGAGCATATATGTGATATGTGCGGGACCGAGATTAATGCGCGTATGTGATACCGCATTCTATTCTCGTGATATGTGATATTGATCGGTTATATGTGATATAGCCGGGTTATCGGATCAAATGTTGATTCGATAAGTTGTTACATTTCATATTAGCCGGTTGTATGTGATATAGCCGGATTAATAAATCAAGTGTTGATTTAATAATTTAATGTATATTTATATATCTTATATATTGAATTACATTAACTAATATTAACTCACTTAAACATTTCTTTTTCTCACTTGTGTGCATATAGTATATATGTGATATATATTAATGTACATTTTATTTATGTCATTATTGACGCCACATGCTTTATCGGTTTATGAGACTCACACCATGCTTTGATAATTAAAGGTTTTTTTATTTATTTTAGTAATTCACAAATTGGTGGAAATTTGTCATGGCTAGAAGCTTGGAGAAGCTAGTTGTGTCCATTGACCTAGTCCACTAATTTGTTTTACTTAAGATATTTTTTAAGCTAACCATTATCTTTAGCCATAGTTTAGTCTCTACATAAGTTACTGTTTGACATAAACTCATCCATGGTTGCTATTCTCACCTCATGAGCTTCATTCTCATCTCCACTTCATTTTCTTCTTCATCAACAGAAAGCTTGCTAGGTTTTCTCAATATGAAGAAATATTATGAGAAAAATAAATCAAAAGGTAGAAAAATTCCTACTTCATCACCCTCTACTATATTAGCCATTTAGTTTAGGGTGTTTGCTTCACTAATCTACCATTATTGAAGAGGTGGCGTGAGCTTGAGTCTCCTCGACATAGATCATCTTCGGCCTCGAAGACTTCGAGCAAGCTTGCTTATTTCTTCATGTGGACCCTTAATAAAGTTCGGGTGTTCACTACTTGGATCGAATGGAAAACTACACGGAGCTTTATAAGTGAAGGACCATTCTATAAAAGTTGTATTCCTTTTTCACTTTAGATGTAAAGATGTTTACATTGTTGATTCGTCTAAATTTCTAGTTAAGATTCTAGGGTTAGGGATGTTTAGCATGGCAAAAATTAGAAATTGGCATGGACGATACCCCCCGAAACCTTATTACCTTGCTAGGTAACCCAGCAGTGTTATCAGAGCCAAGCTAGATAATTAGACGATGTTTGTTAGATTACGAAACCGAAACTACTCCGAAACTTGAAACAAGAAAATCTAGTTTCCGTCGAATTTTAAATGGCCTCTAAAAATTTTTGAAGCAACTGCAGAATGTTACATGTGATGTTACATGAACATAGAAGAAAATTGAACCCCTATCACCGGAATTTGGCAGGCCACATTGCATAAATTTCCGAGCAAGCCGGTTTTCCCAGGGTGTTTTGGCTTCAATTTTCTGCTGTGTTCCAGTCTCTGGGTTTTGGTGTTTCAGGTGTTGCTTGTTTTTGCTAAAATTGCATGTGATGTTATTTTTGTGCAAAGGCAATTCGGAGTGTTTCATATTCGTAATTTTAACATTCTTTCGGGTTATTTAGACGACGTTAAAATGTTTGAACGGATATCGATAACCCAATTTTTCCCTAGCTGGAAATTTTCCAATAGTTGTATTTTTTCCAAGTTTAAAATCATCAGAAAATCATGCAGGTGATTCTGTAGACCCTTTAGAAGAACGAAAGCCTAACTCGATTCTGTGATCGTCGGAACCGCCACAAAACCCTAGGGTTTTTGGCAGTTCCGCTGCGCAATAAGTGAGGCAAGGGTTGACCCTTCTATGGTTGGTCCATAAGTGCTGTGGCATGTTCTGGGTACTTTTTAAACTCTGCTCAAGTGTTGAGTTCTTTGGGAAATTTTGGGTATTTGTTGATTCGATCGAAAAGTTTAACATCGTCTACCTATCTGTGATTGTGATACAATATTTGGAATCCACTATATTTAGTTTTGTGAAAACTAATTTGAATTTTATAAATCTAGCAAGTTAATCTCATCTGATCGGTTGCTACGGGGTTTTGATGTGGATCAAAAATCTATCCCAATTACGTAATGTATGCGGATACTCGCCTTGTAAGCTTACTAGATAGCCTCGACCAAGTGACTTTAGGAGAACCCCGTTGCCAAAAGCATCCGTTCTGGTGCTCGCGGCCGCGGTGTTCCGCCTTAGTGAACTTCGGCGACGGCATCCGGGGTGCGGCCGTCCACTATTGTTTCCGACGAGAATTCGATTGGGTTATCGGGAATCTTGTTGAATTTCCTGACAGGTTATTGGAAAGTTTTTTCAATATCGAGACTAAAATGCGGGGTTTATAATTCTTAGGTATGTGATGTCTAAGGAATTCATTTGGTAAGGCATGAAATCCAAAGTATGTGATACATTGGGTTTATGATGTCTAAGGTGGTTGCGGATTCCAATTGTTGTAGTTTTTCACTTTTCTTTCTGCGACCGTAAGTGTAATAGGTGGTGTATCGCCGGTTTCGTTGCTATATGTCAACGACAATTCGGATACGCATATTTACTTACGTTGATGACATGTGATGTTATGTGTTGCTGTGATATGTTATATTGGATCTTTGTGTTTTGAATAGACGGGTTTTTTTTATGTGAGATGAGATTTTTTCATTTTCATTCATGTAAAAGCTTGTATGTAATATTCTTTTATTGGGATATGTTAGATATAGTGCCCTCAAAGTCAATTATTGGATCGCTGGTACGTGATTGTAATGATTGAGGGAGGACCTGTACCGGTAGGACAGTCTTACTCGAGATGATAGTATGCTATCTGGTTTGGCTTTATCATCGTGTACAGCTTTAGGTGACTGTTCACTATTACACGTTCATAGAGCCCTTAGGATCCTGCTTGACTACCAATGATGGCGATCATATACGTGAGAGTTGGGTAGTCCATAAGCATATCCTTAAAAGTGGTCCCTAGTCGTAGGAGTATCGAGATAGGGCATCGATACTCTAAAGTAGACTAGTGTATACAGTCGAGACCCCGACGAGGGGCGGTGGCCGGTCTCACAAGCCACTGGTGTCAGTTGGATCACCTAAGATGTATACAGGTGCTCATTGGGTTATGAGTACACCAGACAGGACTCGCCGGGAACCTGCTGGTTGGTATTATACCTAGCGTCAGATAGCAGTTCCTTGGTGACATGTATACAAGTTAGTTCATCGACCTGAGATCGTCATTTGTCTCGTGTGAGTTCCTACTGTGCTTTGATTTCTACCCTACCACGGCTCAAAGGAGTCGTGCAAACAGGTTTTTTTGGGTACAGTCCCGATCCATATGGAGGAAAGTGAGCGGATCGGCAGGGGATTCGTCTCTCCCGGTATTGAGGGTGAGATCGCGCTGTGTCTAGGAGAGCCATTACATAATGCCCTCGGCCGAGACAGGAGATTTACTGGTAGGTACTCCAGTAGTATCTCAGGGTGTTCTGGGCTACACTCTGACACGACTTATACCGCTATTGGGGGTTTGATGTTACCAGCCCCCTAGGCCTGATATGCGATACTCATAGATGAACGGACTGGACTGTATGTATATTGTCACTGATAGGCTCAGTAGGGTTCCAGGATGACTTCGCTCATCGGCTTCCCTTAAAGTCAGTATATGGGCAGCCGTTACGCACAGCTAGTGCCGCTGACATGTTTGTAGTTAAACTCACTGCAAGGGTACTGACGAGTCTTTAGAGTCCCCCACAGATAGTTTCCCAATGTTTGGGCGAAACGTTGTAGTGGCCGTATGGTTTTATGGCAAGGTTCGGAAAATGCACGCCCATTTATGCACGTGTCATATTTCGGGCAGATAATACTGGTGCGCTTTGGTTTAAGCCGGATCCATGTATTATATTGAGTCGGAATATTTTTTTTCTCTCGTATTAGTATTCAGTCGGAATATGGATACAGGTATGTATATACAGGCGAGGGGTATTTTCGTAATCCGTTACGAGAATATTTTAGAAGATGTATTTCTTTTTGGATTAATCATTTTGGTTGAAAAGATTATTTGGTTTTGGAAATGGTGACTCATTATGGATGACACATTTATTCTAGCATGTTCATTAGTGACTCATGCTAATGAGTCACTAAGTGAGTCATGAAGAATTAATGGTGTTTTGTTTTGTGAAGAGATATTTGTGGATATTTTGAGGAGATATTTTCATTAGATATTTTCTCTTTAGTTTTTTGATAAATACCACCTCTCATATATCTATTCACATAAGAAGAAAAATAGAAGTTTATATGCTTTGTTTTCTTTTGCTCTCTTGACTTTCTTGAGTTCACCATTTCCAATCCTAAACATCTTCTTCTACCTCCACCCAACCCCTCTCATGTGATGAGAACCTTAGGGTGTTTGAGATAAAGTATTCTACTTATTCTCTACTTCATCTTGGTCATCTCTTTTAGCAGACTTGATGACCGAGTTGCCTCGGTATAGAGGCGGGAGCCCGTTTAAAGATCAGATGATGTGGTGCCACCTCGATGAGGAGACGAGAGATCGGAGTTGCCGTGAGGAGCGTGGGATGATTGCTAAAGACCGAAGGACTCGGATCGATCAGTATAGCCTTTCTACCTCTTTACAGTTTGTTAGTTTTGCGTTAATGGCAAGATCCGGGTTATAGTATGCGATAGCGCCAGTTATAAAAGTTTTTGTTCCAAGTTTGGCTTCAGAATGACGGCCGGAGCGCTATCGTAGACTTACATGGTATCAGAGCCACGCCATTAACCTTTACTAACTTGTTCTAACGTGTTTAAAATATCGATCGAACGAAATTTCCAAAACCACACTTTTCATGTTAATGTTTGTGTCGATTTTTAAAACTGGTCTAAAAATCATTTTGAGCATCTCAAAATATCGAGCAGGCTTTTTTAAGAATACTGTAGAAATTTGGTCCACTGTCTCCACAGTACTGCCGCAGAACCGCTGCACAAATCATGGTTTGGCCGCGGTTCCGCCGCCGTTTTGGAGCAACAGAGTACCATTTTTCTACAGTAGTGTCTTTCATAGGAAATTTTGGTTTCTGGAATATTTTGTTTGGGCCCAGATTTTGTTTGCGTACTGCAGTTGTACATGGGGCCCACTTCGGGAAGTTTTGTCGATCGGAATTTTAAACGTGTTAGTTTACAGTACTTACATTGTATCTCCGACCGTGAATGTCATTCGAGCGGTAAATTGCATCAAATTGCTATAGTCCTTTTAGACGGGTTTGCGAACGTGACATTCACGTTGAGGTTCTGTGTTGTGCTGTGATGTTGCGGATTTGTCGTGGTGGATAGCTGTATGCAATGGTAGTGCAGTTTGGATTTATTTGTACATTTGATATTGCAGGGCGAGCGTCCAACATGTGGACTGCCATTACTGCCTGTTTGTATAATATTCTTTTGTGGCACGACCGGGCTGAGGTCGACGTACCCGTTGTACATATTTTTCATTTCTGTACTAGGTTTACCCCGAGACGGAGTGCACGGATAGCCGGGTTCTGGAGGGCAACGGGTCCACATCTCATGGCTTTGAGAAGCAGAGGGGCCTCACTCTAGAATTGGCAGACTATTCGTCGCACTCGTAGGGGGTACAGGTTGACCCAAGGAGGGGTGCTCAAGTTACCGGATTCCGTGAAGTGCAGGGTGGTCCATTCACTTTGCTGTAGGGGCTGCCTCGCTTCAGATTTTGGCGGGTAACTTGCCGCACCCGTAAGGGTCTAGGTTTCATTGCACAGGGTATCCACACGACCATGGGAACGTCGGGTTTCAGCAGCGGCTCTTTGAAACCCGGGGATCCCAGATTATCTGTATTGTTCTGTGATGCTTATTACTTTTCTGTAATGTTGCATATTATCACGCCTGGAGCGATTATTGTATATTGGTATATATACTAGTAGATGTTGTATATGTTTTACACCCGCGCTTGTCCAGTCTTCGCTCTGTCGTTAGTTAAGTAACCAAACGGATGATGACGAGACCCAGTGGCGAATGCGGATGGCATATACGTACATTTTATTTTCGTTCTTTTCTGGTGTGATTAATTGATGGGACTGCGTTGATTTTGATCAATGCAAAGGAAAACAAAGCTGTTTGGACGTTGTTGGAACAGTTTTAAAAAGTTTTATTACGAAGACGTTTTCTTTTGTTTTGCACAGTGGTATTCAGTTGGAATATCCTGCACCTCATTCGACGAGGCAAGGGACGAGATCCCTTCACCGGGAGTGACCCCTTGGGCAGAAGTTTGCATCAGGGTAATAAGTTCACGATAGTCGATTACAGGTTGCTTTGCATCGCGGTATTTAGTTGGAATATCCGGCACCTCATTCCACGAGGAAAGAGCCGCGATCCCTTCACCCGGAGTGACCCCATTAGCAAAGGTTTTCGCCACTATATTTTTATAAAAAGCTATCAGGTTCCTTCAACGAGATAAAGTTCATTACGTTAAAGGTTTTTTGCCAAAAACCAGCCGTAGCCCTTCGTCGTTTCAGACGGTAGCACGTAGTATTCATGCTATGTTTGTTGGCCTTTGTCAAGGTATAGTTGATGGTAACTGCTTGTTACTTTTCTGTTGCATAGATAGATGAGTTGGTTTGGGACAGTCATATTGCCTTGTTGGTCTTCGTCAAGGGTATGTATGGGTGGGTTCGAATTGACAAGATAATGACGGGTAGAACTTGACATGTGACTTATGATTTGTTGGCCTTCGTCAAGGTCATAAGAACTTGGGGTAAAATTCACATCGGGAGTTTCTAAAGAAACTGAAACTTGCTAGGCATGCGCATACCTTCTGGAGTGTGATAACGTGAGTGGATTCCGTCACGTTATCATGCGATGAGAGTTGGATCCCGGTTCCCACTGATGAGTTGGTTTACTCTTCGGGTGATCCCGATTGATTCTTCTTTCAGGTTTGGAGGAGAATTTGACAGTACAGTGGGAGGTTTCGTGATTAGATAAAGTGATAACCATTCTGATCTTGGTTAGAATGCACGCAGAGTGTTTCTTTTCTCTCTCTCTTTGGCAGCGACCTTTGACCGACCCTAGAATATGACTCAGTGACCCAGTTGACCGGACCTTCTTAAAATACTGGCTTTTGGATTGTCTATGTTGCATAAGTCATTGCCGCTCCATCTTTTACCCTTTGCATTTCTCAGAACACCCCATATTACTACGAACATCCACTTCCATTGGATAGATCCATCGTATGGTTATATACGAACTCGAAGGGACTTCTTCGAGGATGGATACAGGTTCAGGATAAATAGAATTGGTCTATTCAGTTGTCTTTTATCATCATCTTCACTCAGGTTGCGAGGGCTCCTTGGTTTAGGAGAGTGCACCTATTACGCTTATTGGATAGTCTTCTTCCAAACCATAGGCAGGTGCCGAAAGGTATGGAATGAAGAAAACCAATTAGCTTAATTAGGGTGTACAGAAGGTAATAAGTAAAGAGAAAATAAAGGGATTAGAAAGAGGGGAAAGTAAATTGCGACTGCTATCATTCACGACCAAACCGCATACTTCATCGCCACTCCTACTTCACCTTTTCTTTTTTCCCCAGTTCGGGAGAAATAGATTAAAGTTTTATTCAGTTGTCTTTTATCATCATCTTCTCTCAGGTTGCGAGGGCTCCTTAGTTTAGGAGAGTACACCTATTATGCTTACTGGATAGTCTTCTTCCAAACCATAGGCTGGTACCGAATGGTAGGGAAGGAAGAAAACCACTTAGCCTAAAGGGGTGTACAGAAGGTAATGAATAAAGACAAATAAATGGATTTGGAGAGATGGCAAAGAAATATACGGTTACAGTCATGAATTGGATTATGGAAGAGGCATTACTAAGAATACTTGGATACCCCTACGAAACATTTTCATGTTTTAGTTTCACTATGTGTTGTTAAAGGAAAATTGTTTTCCCGATTTGATTCTTACTCCAGGGTATGTATTTACCAGATATGATTCTCACATCCGTATGGTTTTACAGATGATGAGTGGGAGTAAATTATTGGGAATAAAGTGATCATCCTCATTATATCGGAATTCGTTGTGATTGGTGATGTTTGAGGAAATCTCCTGTGTTTTTGCAAGACGACAAGTATTTGGTTTTGAATATCCGTTGTTATGCACCAATTTCAAATTGATATATCTGTACGTTTATTTTTATAAAGTGAGATGTAACTTTTTGATATTATGTCGATGACATTTACCTATATCAGTTGACGATTGGGTAAGGAGCATTGAACAGCGGAGCAGTTCTTAACCATAAGTACAGTTTTCAACCTACGATGCACAGGTTTTGAGTTATTCAACTCAGCGGACTTATACAGAGTATTGTATGTTGTCCAGTGTCCATCAGGACAAAGCGGTTGGTCCTCGTACTATGTTCTGTTTACTTGCGACTTCTTTAGTTTTTAGACAAGTGTTTCGTAGAAATACAATGTCTAAGCTTTTGAGAAGTTGTGGGCATAGGAATAAAGTAGAGAACCAGATGTCGCAAGTATCGGGATTCTTCAAAGAGATCGAAGATGTAGATACTTATGATTGGTATTCAGTTGATAGTAATGGTTTTGAGAAACTTGTTTCTCTTTCAGGTTGCTCATAATTGGATGCATTCCTAAGTTGAGTAATGCTGATTATCCTCTCTCCGTTAAGTTGATAGGCACTGGAGACAGCTGCATGATTTGAATATGGTTCCAATTAAATAAGTGCCAAAATTTCTATATTGGATATAGAATGGTTCATATCTTAACGATGTTAAGGTACGGGGAGTTGTCCGGCCTATGCTTAAAACCAAAATCAGGATAACTCAAGGCACGTTTCTGTAATGGCAGTTTGTGGGTTGGCCCAGGCTATGACGAGGGTTGACTTTCTACCATCTGGAAGATCAATGGTGATATTGTTCTTGACTTGCCACAGTTTTAGTAAAATGGATTTTTTCAGAAAACAGTAGTGGGAGTATGGTAGAACTGGAAGTGATTCCAGAACCGCAAACGATTACGAAAAATTTAATAGGACCTAAAGATTCAATAAGGTTTGACATTCCATTAGCCACTCCGCAGATATGGTGGATAACCTCAGACACCAGAGAGGTACTCCGGTAGCCTCAAGGACGGTAACAGGGAGGTTCTTGTTGACCCAGATTTGACACTACTGTTGTTCCAGGCTATGAGACCAGGCAGGAGGTTAAGTATAGCATCGTTCTAAACTAGCTTTAGAAGTGCACGTATATATTATTCTGCCAGAGGGTTGTTGTGGTCAGTAGGAGCAGCGGAAGCATAGTGGGCAAATAACTTATGTCTATTTATAGACTTGAGCAGATATATCGGAGATAGATCATCTAAATTTGATGTGACAGTCATGGGTTTGACTTCATCAGAATAGGGGATGGATCTGTTAAGAAGGTAGTAGGGTGTGATGTCCTGGTATATCGATGACATACACAGAGTAGGAAGTAAAATTCCTATACTTCGATCGGTTATACTGTGGTTGTCACACAGTTGTTTCTCCACAAATGATATGGATATAATATAAGACATTCTGGTTACTAGATCTATAGTTTTAGATCAAGATTTGGGTTGTTTCCCAATTTGGGTACTTAAACAGTATTCTAAAAGTATTGGGAATAGATGACTCCTGGCATGGTGGTATGCCTGCAGGTGATGGAGTCACCCTCTCCAAAAGTGTCTTACAGACTAAAGGGGAGAGTGATGTGCAAGATTGGCAGATCACTTGCTTAGGCAATTGAGTCAATCATGAGATGTCAAGTACCACACCAGATGTTGTTTTTGCATTAGTTGCAATAAGTTTATATTAATCCAATCTTGGAGAAACATGCGGAAGCAGTTTTTAAAACATAAGTGGATGTTCTGCGGATTTGATAATGGCAGCCTCCTTCGGAGATGGTTATCATTTCAGGCTTCCAAGGTGACATGGATGACAGAGTGATTGTCAGAGTTATAGTTTTCCCTCTGACGAAAGGGCTGTATTATGGACAGGTGGTCCAAGAGGATACTGTGGGAGGCATGGTGCAGGGGTTCAGTTGACGATACTGTCTAAGAAATTTGGATTTGGAGTTCATTTATAAACTAGGTCCTATCAGATATCCAGACATATTCTAAGACAGGTATTACTCAATTCGGAAGATGGCTTTCTCAGCAAACTTGAGATTAAGAAAGACATAGAAAGAAACATCAGGGCGGATACACTCACTGGGGCTATTTCTCGAACACAAGAGTTTTGAAAATGAGCTTTGCGAAACTGATTAGTAGAGGAGTTGGGTGTGCGGTATCACACTGGCAGTGAGTATGCGATATCGCAATAATTAGTCTTAAGTGCAAGTGGGAGATTGTTGGATATAGTGCCCTCAAAGACAATTATTGGATCGCAGATACGTGATTGCAATGATTGAGGGAGGACCAATACCAGTAGGAAAGTCTTACTAGAGATAATAGTATGCAATCTGGTTTGCCTTTATCATCGTGTAAAGCTTTAGGTGACTGTTCACTATTACACGTTGATAGAGCCCTTGGAATCCTGCTTGACTAACAACAGTATGATGGCCATCATATACGTGAGAGTTGGGTAGTCCATAAGCACATCCTTAAAAGTGGTCCCTAGTCGTGGGAGTTTCGAGACAGGGCATCGATACTCCAGAGTAGACTAGTGTATACAGTCGAGACCCCGATGAGGGGCGGTGGCCGGTCTCACAAGCCACTGGTGTCAGTTGGATCACCTAAGATGTATACAGGTGCTCATTGGGTTATGAGTACACCAGACAGGACTCGCCGGGAACCTGCTGGTTGGTATTATACCTAGCGTCAGATAGTAGTTCCCTGGTGACATATGTACAGGTTAGTTCATCGACCTGAGATCATCATTTGTCTCGTGTGAGTTCCCACTGTGCTTTGATTTCTACCCTACCACGGCTCAAAGGAGTCATGCAAACAGGTTTTTTTTGGTACTGTCCCGAGCCACATGGAGGCAAGTGAGCGGATCGGCAGGGGATTCGTCTCTCCCGGTATTGGGGGTGAGATCGCGCTGTGTCTAGGAGAGCCATTACACAAAGCCCTCGGCCGAGGCTGGAGATTTACTGGTAGGTACTCCAGAAGTATCTCAGGGTGTTCTGGGCTACACTCTGGCATGACTTATACTGCTATTGGGGGTCTGACGTTACCTGCCCCCTAGGCCCGATATGCGATACTCAAAGACGAACGGACCGGACTGTATGTATATTGTCACTGATAGGCTCAGTAGGGTTCCAGGATGACTTCGCTCATCGGCTTCCTTTGAGGTCAGTACATGGGCAACCGTTACGCACAGCTAGTGCCGCTGACGTGCTTGTGGTTAACCCACTGCCAGGGTACTGACGAGTCTTTAGAGTCCCCCACAGATAGTTTCCCAAAGTTCGGGCGAAATGTTGTAGTGGCCATATTGTTTTATGGCAAGGTTCGGAAAATGCACGTGCAATTATGCACGTGTCATATTTCGGGCAGATAATACTGGTGGGCTTTGGTTTAAGCCGGATCCATATATTATATTACGTCGGAATATTTTTGTCTCTAGTATTAGTATTCGGTCGGAATACGGATACAGGTATGTATATACAGGCGAGGGGTATTTTCGTAATTCGTTACGAGAATATTTTAGAAGATGTATTTCTTTTTGGATTAATCATTTTGGTTTAAATGATTATTTTGTTTTGGAAATGGTGACTCATTATGGATGACACATTTATTCTAGCATGTTCATTAGTGACTCATGCTAATGAGTCACAAAGTGAGTCATGAAGAATTAATAGTGTTTTGTTTTGTGAAGAGATATTTGTGGATATTTTGAGGAGATATTTTCATTAGATATTTTCTCTTTGGTTTTTTCATAAATACCCCCTCTCATATATCTATTCACATAAGAAGAAAAGGAGAAGTTTATATGCTTGGTTTTCTTTTGCTCTCTTGATTTTCTTGAGTTCACCATTTCCAATCCTAAACATCTTCCTGTACCTCCACCCTACCCCTCTCATGCGATGAGAACCCTAGGGTGTTTGAGACAAAATATTCTACTCGTTCTCTACTTCATCTTGGTCATCTCTTTTAGCAGACTTGATGACCGAGTTACCTCGGTATAAAGGCGGGAACCCGTTTAAAGATCCGTTGACGTAGTGCCACCTCGATGAGGAGACAAGAGATCAGAGTTGCCGCGAGGAGCGTGGGATGATTGCTAAAGACCGAAGGACTTGGATCGATCGGTATAGCCTTTCTACCTCTTTACAGTTTGTTAGTTTAGCGTTAATGGCAAGATCCGGGTTATAGTATGCGATAGCGCCATTTATAAATGTTTTTGTTCTGCGTTTGGCGTCAGAAGGACGGCCGGGGCGCTACCGTAGACTTACAGGACACTTTCGGTTTGAGGATGATGTCACCATTGATGTATATTATTTACTTTTCCGTATTAGGAGAGACCCAAGGAGGAGAGCACAAGTAACCGGGCTTTAGGGTCCAGTGGGAGACCATCTCGAGGAGTCGAGACCGAGTCTCCTAACTACAAAATTGGTAGGGTTGCTTGCCTCTCTCGTAGGAGTCTAGGGATGTGGGTTTGGCTATTCATCACGACCGTGAAATCCGCGTTTTTTATTGGCTTAATTAAAACCCGGAATTCCTAGTATATCCAATATTTCATATGTGTTCTTCTGCTGCTGATATTCTGTGATGTGATCACTTGATATGTTGAGACGAATGCTTATATTATATATATGATGATATATAGTAAATATTGATGCTTTCATTTCTTCTGTGATGCTTTGGAAGTGTAAATGATGGGACTTCATTAATGAGATTAATGAAATAAAAGAAACCTTAAGATGTTATAGAAACTTGTTTTAAAAACTGGTAGCTCTAGTTCTTGCTTTGCATAGCGGAGTTCCTTGTAGACTATCCAGCAGCTTATTCGATAAAGAAAGAGCCGAGATCCCTTCACAGGGATTGACCTCTTTAGCAACACTAGAAGATGCTATAATCCACTCGGTTTTGTTTTTGATTGCTTTTGAGTTCATGCTTTGCATTGTGGTATTTATGAAATATCCAGCACCTTATTCGATAAGGAAAGAGCCGAGACACTTTCACCGGGAGTGACCTCTTTAGCAAAACTAGTAAAAGCCTAAAAAACACTCTTTTTTCAAAATCACTCGATTCTATAACGAGATCAAGTTCATTACGCAAAGGGTTTGCTTAAAAACCTGTCGTAGCCCTCCGTGATTTCCGATATGTATTATTTAGTATTCGTGCTGCGTTTGTTGGCTCTGTCAAGGCGTAGTGTGCGGTAGCTGATTAGTGCTTATCTGCCAGCATCTGATGCGATTGGATTAGGGTAGTCGTACGACCTTATTGGCCTTTGTCAAGGGTCATGCGAGTGGGTTTAATTCAATCATGAAATGTACGGGTTGAACTTGACTAGCACCCTATGCTTTGTTGGCCTCTGTAAAGGTCATAGGACGCTTGGGGCAGAATATTATCGGGAATTTCAAGTCTTGAAATTTGCAATGAGATTGCATACATTTTATGAGATAGTTAGATCCCGACAACCATTGTGAGTAAGAGTTACTCCTGGGAGAGTTTTACACATTAAAATTAGAGGATCAAGTAGGTGTCTAGAATAGTGTTAACGGGGTTACGCCACTGGGAAAACGAGTTTTATTTTAATTAGGTCCATGCGAAAGCACGGGGAACCTCCCTCAAAGTTCCGACACTGGCCTGGTCGAAAAATTGGTGAACTTGTAGCGTGTAATTAATCCCGGCTAGCCTTACCTTTTAGGGATTGAAGGAAGATTTGATAAAAACATTGGGAGCCATCCAGATTATATAAAAATAATATCCAATCTAATCTTGCAAGAGTGCACGCAGAGTGTTTTCTTCTTTCTCTCTCCAAGTAGTGACCATGTCACGCCTTAATCAAGATAATAATATGGATGCATTGAACGAACCTTCTTATTATACTGAGCTGGAGAATGTTTGTTCCGCTCTATCTTATAATTGTTATATGTCCGAGCAGGAAATAGGGGAATATCCGGAATCCTTGCGACCCAATCAAGGAATAAACATGTTGATGCATATTTTTCGGGTGTGTTCGTTACCAAGAACTGTTTCTCAGTTTCCTCTACGTCCAAGGTATGAGATATCGGAACAGGATCCCATATATGTAAGAGTTACATGGGCTACAGAAAGGTAGAGATCTGGGATTGGGAGATATGTCTCCAAGTGTTAGAGAATGGTGCAATTGTTGCAGCCAAGTCAGTTGGCAAATATCACCTTGTATTACCGAAAGGTAAATACATTGATTCAGAACAAATGTCATTAGATACCGAACCAGATATACAACATTACATCAATTTCTTTATTAAGTTAAAGAAGGATATAATTTTATATTGCAGGATAATGTTGTGAACATTTTCCTTAATCAAGAGTTGATAGCATCAGGCACGTTATGTAATGGCATTTACGTTCTAAATCAAATCACATTTCAATGTTTGTAGAACTCACACAAGAGGACTAGTTCAGAAATGAACGAATCCTTCTTGTGGTATTGTAGACTATGTCATCTCAATGCGACATGACCAGCTAAGTTATATAAGGATGAATATGAGAATCTGTTTGAATTTTCATCTTATGATACTTGCCAGTCTTGCCTCAAAGGTAAAATGACCAATTCTCCGTTTACTGGAAACAGAGAAAGAGTTACTGAACTCTTGGGACGGACACATGATGATGTATTCGGTCCTATGTCTACAAATGCCAGGGTTGGTTCTTGCTACTTCATTATATTCATCGACTATCTCTCAAGATTCGGACATGCGTTCCCGTTAAAACACGACTCTGAAACTTTTGAGAAATACAAGGAAAATAAGCTTGAAGATTAAGAACCAGACGGATAGAAGTATTAAGTCCTTCGATGTGCTCGGAGAAGGGAATACTTGGGCATGGAGTTCTTAGATTTTCTAAACAGATAATAGGATTCCCTCTCAGCTTACTCCATCGTATACACCACAGCACAACGGTGTATCGGGGCGGAGGTATCGTACCCTATAAGATATGGCGCGCTCTATGATGAGTATTGCTGAGTTACCTGTTCCTTTTTGGTGTTACGCACTTGACAAACTGCATAACTATTGAATAGGGTTCCAACCAAATCATGTGCATACCACTCCATATGAGAAATAGAATGGGAAGAGACCATGTCATAAACGAGTTAAAATATGAGGTTGTCCGGCCTATGTAAAAAAGTAAAATCCGGACAAACTCGAGCCAAGATCAGTTCTGCATAAGTTTGTTAGGATATCCTAAATATTTGCGAGGGAATATCTTGTACCACACTGAGGTGCAAAAGGTGTTTTTTCCCCTCAACATGCCACCTTTTTAGAAAAGGAATTTCTTATGAAGAAATTAGTGGTCATGTCGTAGAACTGGAAGGAGTTCCAGCTGGACAAACTAACAGCTGATGATTTGGTGAAACTAAAGGATTCAATAGTCTCCGACGAACCTTAGCCTCTCCACGAATCTGGTAGGGTTCCTCATCCACTTAAGAGATACTATGGTTTCCTCGGTGACGGTGGGAGCGAGGATTGCATCATGGTAGATGATAACCCAACCAGGTTCAGACATGCCATCACGAGTAGAGACTCTGTGCAAATAGCTGGATGCTATGCGATCAAAAATGGAATCCAATTACACCAACAAAGTATGAGTTTTGTTGTTGCACCTAAATGGGTAAAACCCATCGGGTGAAAGTGGATCTTGGGAAGATTACTGGTGTAGATGGAAAAGTCGAGACTTTCAAAACTATGCTTAAGTCCATCAGTATCAATGCGCGCATCGCGGAGTTCGAATATCTGTTTTGATGTGGCAGTCAAAGAGTTTGACTCATTAAAAAGGTATATGTACCTTGTATATACAAGAAGGCAATAGAGAGTAAGGTTTTCTTCCATGTATTGTACGTAGATGGCATACTCTTGATAGGAAATGGTTTCCTATGCTACACTCGGTCAAGCTCCTCTTATTACAAGGATTCTCCATAGAAGATCTGGATGATACCTATTACATCTTGTAGTTTATGATCTATGATGATAGATCTAAGTGGATGTTGGGAGTGTCCAAAATCAAGGTACATTAACACCATTCTAAAGGGGTTTAGTATGGATGATTCTAAGCATGGTGGATCGCCCACTTACTCAGGAATTACTCTCTCCAAAAAGATGTCTTCTATGACTGATTTGGAGAGAGCTCGCGTGCAAGGGCTCTATCATGTATGCGATATTATTTACCAGACCAGATGTAGCTAACTCACTAGGTATAGCGATCAGAAATCAATCGGATCTTAGGAAAATCACTGGGCAGTTATGAAGGACATTTATAATTACTTGAGAAGGACTAAAGAGATGTTCTTGGGGGTTTGGTAACGGGGAACTCTAGTGGGATTCCTTTACTAATTCGAGCTTCCAGAGTGATAAGGTCGACTGAAAGTCAGTCACGGGCTTTGTCTATACCCTCAGTGGAGGGATGGTATGTTGGAAGAGTTCCAAGCTAGATACCGTGGCAGACTAGACGATAAAGGCTGAATATATCGCTACCAACGATGCTGCCAAAATAGCTGTCTGGATATTTCTTTTTCATGAGATGAATATGGTTCCTACTATTGAGCGTCCAATAAGTGTTATTGAGACAACAATGGAGTTTTGGCTTTGGCCTAGGAACGTCGGTCCAATCAGCGTTCCAGACATATTCTGAGAACAGTATCACCTAATCAGGGGGACGGTTGATCTCGAAGGGATCGAGGTCAGGAGAGTTGACGCGAAGGATAACACAGTGGATCCACTCACAAAGGCCTTTCCCTAGAGAGACTTCTATAGGACGTTGAATATAAGATACTACAACAAATGGCCTTAGTGCAAGTGGGAGATTGTTAGTTATATGTATGCCCTAGAGGCCATTACTGTACATACGATGTATAGTGTAGTGGATGCTTGGACATATATAGGGAGGACTTTCTTGCTTGACATGATAGTATGCTATCTGGTTGCTCTTTATCTTAATATGTACACTTATTGTCTCTCTATTACATATTGATAAATCTCTTATGATGAGTACTTGACTACCAGGATTATGATGTAGATCATACTAGTAGGGCAGAGATAGTCGGTAAGGACATCCTTCAAATGTTCCTAGTCGTGGGAGTGTCGAGACAGGGCATCGATATTCCAGAGTAGACTAGCGTATACGCTTCTCTACCCATATGATGGGCGATAGATGATCCCATATCCATTGGTGTTTGACATCAAAGATGGTATACGGGTGCTCAGTAGAGACTGGGTACACTGGACGGACTCGCCGAGAACTCCTAGATGGTATTATACCTATCGTCAGATAGCAGTTCTCTGGTGACACTGGTACATGTTAGTCTCTCGACCCGAGATCGTCATAGAGTCTTGTGTGATTTTCACTCTGCTTTGATTTCCACCTTACAACGTTCAAGAGATCGTGCAAAACGGTGGTTTTTGGGTACAGTCCCGAGTCACATGGAGGCAATGAGCGATAGGAGGCGATTTCGTCTCTCCCGGTATTGGGGGTTGATGTTGTGCTATGCTTGATTGGCCATAACGTGAAATCCCGGGCCAGGGTTGCTGAGATCTACTGGTATGTGTTATTAGTAGTTTCTCGAACCGTTATGGACCTTCCATCGGCATGACTTATTAGGCTATTGGGGTCTTACGTTATATCACCCCTAGGCTGTGATATGCGACATATCTGATGAATGGACCAGACTGTACGGTAGTGTTACTGATTGGATTCACAGGATTATGAGCAGGATTGCTTGTTGATCTTCTGATCGCTCAATAGCCGGGTGGCCGTTACTTTTAGCAGATCACTTGCGGATTGTGGGTGTTCGATATGATCATCACCTACTGTCGGCGTATTGGCGAGTCTTTAGAGTCCTACACAGAGGTTTCCTGGTTCATGTGAAACAAAGTAGAAGTACATATGTGATGTGTGCAGGACCGAGATTAATGCACGTATATGATACCGCATTCTATTCTCACGATATGTGATATCGATCGGTTATATGTGATATAGCCGGGTTATCGGATCAAGTGTTGATTCGATAATTTGTTACATTTGATATTAGCCGGTTGTATGTGATATAGCCGGATTATTAAATCAAGTGTTGATTTAATAATTTAATGTATATTTATATATTTGATATATTGAATTACATTAAATAATATTAGCTCACTTAAACATTTCTTTTTCTCACTTGTGTCCATATAGTATATGTGTGATATATATAATGTACATTTTATTTGTGTCATGATTGGCGCCACATGCTTCATGGGTGTATGAGACTCACACCATGCTATTGATAATTAAAGTTTTTTTTTATTTATTTTAGTCATTCACAAATTGGTGGAAATTTGTCATGGCTAGAAGCTTGGAGAAGCTAGTTGTGTCCATTGACTTAGTCCACTAAATTGTTTTACTTAAGATATTTATTAACCTAACCATTATCCTTAACCATAGTTTTGTCTCTACATGAGTTAGTGTATGACATAAACTCACCCATGATTGCTATTCTCATCTCATGAGTTTCATTCTCATCTCCACTTCATCTTCTTCATCATCAAGAGAAAGCTTGCTAGCTTTTCTCAAAGTGAAGAAATATTGTGAGAAAAATAAATTTGAAGTGAGCAAAATTCGTACTTCATCATCCTCTACTATATTAGCCATTTAGTTTATGGTGTTTGCATCATTAATCTTCCATTAGTGAAGAGGTAGCATGAGCTTGAGTCTCCTCGACGTAGATCATCTTCGGCCTTGAAGACTTTGAGCAAGCTCGTTCATTTCTTCATGTGAACCCTTACTAGAGTTCGGGTGTTCATTACTTAGAGCGAAGGGACTAGTACATGGAGCTTTAGACATGAAAGACCGTTCAACAAAGGTTGTATTCCTTGTTCACTTTAAATTTAAAGATGTTTACATTGTTGATTCGTCTAAATTTCTAGGTAAGATTCTAGGGTTAGGGTTGTTTAGCAAGGAAAAAATTTGAAATTGGCTTGGACTATGCCTCCCGAAACCTTGCTGTCTTGCTTGGTAACCTTGCAGAACTATAGCAATTGAGGAAGAAGAAGAAGAAGCTAGAGAGCAACCATGAGAGCAACTCATGAAAATGGCTAAATGTTGAGAATGAGCAAAGAATGAATGACAACTCTTGACCCCCACTCATTCAACCATGAAATTTTGCAATATAAAATTGCAACCATGCTTGAATAGCGAGTCAAGATGAATCAAAAAAATCCCATGCTTACAACCATGCTCTCATTTACCACCCCATTTCTATTTTTCTCAAAAGTAGAAATCATGCGATGACTCATTATTATATATATATATATATATATATATTAATATATATATTATGAAGAATAATTAGTGATCTAATGATATTAGTTAAGATATAATTATATCACATATAATATATATCATATTATTAAATCAACACTTGATTTAATACTCCGGTTATATCATATATGACCGACTAATAACATTTATCTGTATATCACATTATCAAATCAGCACTTGATTCGACAATCTGGTTATATCACATATAACCGAACAGAGAACAGATAACTTCCAGATTACAATACGGTATTGTTGGATATAGTACCCTTAGAGTCAACTATTGGATCACAGGCACGAGATTGCAATGATTGAAGGATGACCTATGCCGGTAGGACAGTCTTACTCGGGATGATACTATGCTATCTGGTTTATCTTTATCATCGTCTACTACTTTTGGTGACCTTACAGATCGCTATTACATGTTGATAGAGCTCTTAGGATTCTTGCTTGACTACCAGCAGTATGATGGCGATCATAAACGTAAGAGTTGGGTAGTCTATAAGCACAACCTTAAAGTGGTCCCTAGCCGTGGGAGTTTCGAGACTGGGCATCGATACTCCCTTAGTAGACTAGTGTATACAGTCGAGACACCGACGAGGGGCGGTGGCCAGTCTCACAAGCCATTGGTGTCAGTTGGTTCACCTAAGATGTATACAGGTGCTCATTGGGTTATGAGTACACCGGACAGGACTCGCCGGGAACATGCTAGTTGGTATTATACCTAATGTCAGATAGCAGTTCCCTGGTGACATGTGTACAGGTTAGTTCATCGACATGAGATCGTCATTTGTCTCGTGTGAGTTCCCACTGTGCTTTGATTACTACCCTACCACGGTTCAAAGGAGTCGTGCAAACAGGTATTAGTTGGGTACAGTCCCGAGCCACATAGAGGCAGTGAGCGGATTGGCAGGGGTTTCGTCTCTCCCGGTATTAGGGGTGAGATCGCGCTGTGTCTAGGAGAGCCATTACACGAAGTCCTTGGCCAAGCCATTACACGAAGTCCTTGGCCAAGGCAAGAGATTTACTGGTAGGTATTCCAGTAGTATCTCAGGGTGTTCTGGGCTACACTCCGACACGACTTGTACCGCTTTTGGGGGTCTGACTTTTACCAAGCCTCTAGGCATGGCATACGATGCTCATAGACTAACGGACCGGACTGTACGGATTGTCACTGACAGGCTCAGTAGGGTGTCAGGATGAGTTCGCTCATCGACCTCTCTTTTGGTCAATACCTGGTAGCCCGTTACGTACGGCTAGTACCACTGACGTGATGGTGGTTAAATCCACAGCCAGAGTATTGACGAGTCTTTAGAGTCCCCCACAGACAGTTTCTCAAGTTTCGGGAGAAACGTTGTAGAGGCCGTATGATATATGGTAGGGTTTGATCATATACGTGCAGTAGTGCAAGGATCATGATCGGGCGGATCATACTAGTGGGCATTGGTTTAAGCCGGATCCTACTATTAGATTTGTTGGATTACTTTAATCTCATCGCATTCATATTCAGTCGGAATGCGGATGCAGGTATGTATATACAGGTGAGGGGTACTCTTGTGATCCGTCGCGAGTTTACTTTAGTTGATGCCATTGTCTTTTTATTGTTGCAAACATTTGGATTAATGTTTGCATATAGAAATAATGAGCACAAAATCATGATTAGGAGCATTTATTGTGACACATGCACAAGTGATGAGTAATGGTCTCTTTACTTGTGCATATGTAACATTATTAGATTTATTTGTGGATGAAATGAGAGGGAGAGTGAGAAAGGGCAGCCATAATATGATGGTTAGCTCTTGTATTTCATATTAGCACTCATTCTCATTTTATCATCAAAACACATAAGAAAGGAAAAGAAGACCTCTTCTTCTTCCTCTTCTTTCTTGAGCTCATTATCTCCTCACCAATGGCATCCACTAAATCCTCAAGAGACAAAGTGATCACACACATTCTCTACTTCACCTTGGACACGTCGGCTAGCGAACTTCGTGCCTGAGTTGCTTCGGATGAAGCGGGAGCCCGTAAAAAGACTCGATGATGTGGTGCCCTTTTCGATGAGGAGATCGAGACCGGAGATGCCGCGAGAAGCTTGGGATGATGGCCAAAGACCGAAGGATACGGATCGATCAGTATAGCCTTTCCAACCCTTCTCTAGTATGCTAGTTGTAGGTTAATGGTTCGATCCGGATTTAATGTATACGATAGCGCCGGTTTCAAGTTTGCAAAAAGTTTTCGTTTCCGCATTTTGGCCTCGGACAGACGGCCGGGACACTACCGTAGACTTACATTGTTTCAGAGCCACGTCATTAACCTTTACTAGCTTTCTCTAACGTATTTAGAACTTCGATCGAACAAAACTTTCGAAACCGCAATTTAAAAAACGAAGTTTCTGTCGAATTTTTTTTGTCGTCGAAAAATTATTTTGAGTATTGCAGAAAATTAGGCAGGATTTTCTAAGACCACAGCTGAAATTTGGTGAAGTGATCACACTGTAGAGCCGCGGAACCGCGGCATTATCCTTGTTTTGGTCGCGGTTCCGCCGCACTCCTGTAGCATCAATGCACCAACTTTCTGCAGTGGTCTCTGACTTAGCAATGAGGTTTCTGGAATATTTTGTTTGGGCCCAGATTTTATTTGAGTGCTGGATTTGTGCTTGGGGCCCACTTCGGGAAATTTTGTCGATCGAAAATTTTAAATATGTTAGTTCACAGTGCTTACTTTATATCTGCGACCGTGAATGTCATTCGAGCGGTAAATCTTGTCTAAATGCTATAGCCCTTTTAGACGGATCTGCGAACGTGACATTCACATTGATGTTCTGTGTTGTGCTGTGATGTTGCGGATTTGTCGTGGTGGATAGCCTGGTGCAATGGTAGTACAGTTTGGTTGTATTCGTACATTTCATATTGCGGGGCGAGCGTCCATCATGTGGACTTCCGTCACTGCCTGTTTGTATATTATTCTTTCGGGGCACGACCAAGCCAAGGTCGATGTACCCGTTGCATATATTTTACTTTCTATACTAGGATTACCCCGCGGTGGGGTGAACGGATACCCGGATCTAGAGGCAACGGGCCCGGATCTCATGGCATTAAGACGAATGGGGCTTTACTTTAGAATTGGCGGGCTATTCGCCGTACTCATAGGGGGTATAGGTCGACCCAAGGAGGGGTGCTCAAGTTACCAGATTCCGTGAAGTGCTGGGTGGTCCATTCACTTTGTTGATGGGGGCTGCCTTGCTTCAGGTTTTTGCGGGTAAGTTGCCGCGCCCGTCGGGGTCTAGGATTTCATTGCACAGGCTATCCACACGACCAGAGGAATGTCGAGTTTCCGTAGCGGCTCTATGAAACCCGGGGATCCCAGACTCTCTGTTTTATTCTGTGATGCTTGTTACATTTCTGTGATGTTGCTTTTATCACGCCTTGAGCGATTATTATATATTACTATATATATACTAGTAGTTGTTGTATATGTTTTACACCCGCGCTGGTCCAGTCCCTACTCTGTCGTTAGTTAAGTAACCTAACAAGTGATGACAGGACCCAGTGGCGAATGCGGATGGCATATACGTACATCGTATTTTCGTTCTTTATTGGGGTGATCAATTGATGGGACTGCATTGATTCGGATCAATGAAAGCTAAACAAACCTATTCTGATGTTGTTGGAACATTTTTTAAAAAGCTGTTATTGCAAGGACGTTCTCTTTTGTTTTGCACAGTGGTATTCGGTTATGAATATCCAGCACCTCATTCGAGGAGGCAAGGGCCGAGATCCCTTCTCCGGGAGTGACCCCTTGGACAGAAGTTTGCGTCAGGGTAATAAATTCACTATAGTCGATTACTTTTGCTTTGCATCGTGGTATTCAGTTAGAATATCCTGCACCACATTTCACGGGGAAAGAGCCGAGATCCCTTCACCCGGAGTGACCTCTTTAGCATAGGTTTTCACCACTATATTTTTATAAAAAGGCTATGCAGTTTCTTCAATGATATCAAGTTAAATACGTTAAAGGTTTTTCGCCAAAAACCAGCCGTAGCCCTCTGTCATTTCTTACAGGTATTATTTAGTATTCGTGCTGCGTTTGTTGACCTAGTCAAGACGTAGTGTTCGGTAACTAAGTGGTACTTGTTTGTTGCATAAATGGGATTTGTTAGGACAGTCGTGCGGCTTAGTTGACCTAGTCAAGGGCACGTATGGGTGGGTTTAATGCATTCCAGAATAATGACGGGTTTACCTTGACTATCGGTTTATGGTTTGTTGACTTACTAAAGGTCATAAGCCGCTTGGGGTAAAAATCACATCGGGAGTTTCTAAAGAAACTGAAACTTGCCAGGCATGCGCATACCTTCTGAAGTGTGATAACGTAAGTGGATTCCATCACGTTATCTTGCGATGATAGTTGGATCCTGATTCCCACTAATGAGTTAGTTTACTCTTCGAGTGATCCCGACTAATTCTTGTTTCAGGTTTGGAGGAGAATTTGAGGTTACAGAAGGAGGTTTCCTGATTAGATAAAGTGATAATCATTCTGATCTAGGTTAGAGTGCATGAAGAGTGTTTCTTTTCTCTCTCACTCTTTGGTAGCGACCATGACCCGACCCTTGATTATGACTCGGTGGCCAAGTTAACCGAACCTTCTTAAAACACTAGCTTTTGGATTGTCAGAGTTGCATACCTCATTGCCACTCCTACTTTTACCCTTTTCTCCAGAATACCTCGTATTACTACGAACATCCATTTCTATTGGATAAAACCATCGTATGGTTATATACGACTCGAAGGAAATTGTTCCTGATTCGAGGATGGTTTTCGGTTCTGGAGAAAACGAATAGGACAATTCAGTTGTCTTTTCCTTATACCTTCTCTTAGGTTGCGAGGGTTCCTTGGATTAGGACGGTACACCAATTATGCTAATTAGATAGTCTTCTTCCAAACCATAGGCAGGTGCCGAACGGTAGGGATTGAAGAAAGCCGATTAGCCTAAGTATGGTGTACAGAAGGTATTAAGTAAAGACAAATAAAGGGATTAGAAAGAGGGCAATGTAAATTGCGACTGCTATTCACGACCAAACCAAGTATTTCATCGCCACACCTACTTCACCTTTGTATTTCTCCAGAATACTCCGTATCACTACGAAGATCCACAGTTATTTAGATACTCCATCGTATGGTTATATACGAACTCGAAAGTAACTTGTTCCATTTTGGGGATGGATTTTAGTTCAGGAGAAATAGGAATAAGGTTTATTCAGTTGTCTTTTATCTTTACCTTCTCTCGCGTTGCGAGTGCTCCTAGGATTAGGACAGTACACTATTACGCTTATTGGATAGTCTTCTTCAAAACCATAGGCTGGTGCCGAACGGTAGGGAAAGAAGAAAACCATTTAGCCTAAAGGTGGTGTGCAGAAGGTAGCGACTAAAGACAAATAAATGGATTTGGAGAGATAGCAAAGGAAGTATGTGGTTATTGTTATGAATCTGGATAATGGAAGAGGCATTAATAAGAATACCCGTATACCCCTTCGGAACATATTCATGTTTCAGTCTCACTGTGTATTGTTAAAAGAAAACTGATTTCCCAATTAGTCCTTGCTCCAGGGTATGTATTTACCAGGTATGATTCTTACATCTGTATGGTCTTACAAATGATGAGTGGGAGTAAGTTAATGGGAATCGGGTGATTGTCCTCATTATATCGGGATTCGTTGTAATTGGTGATATTTGAGGAAATCGCATGGGCTGTTTGCCGGACGACGGATATTTTGTTTTGAATATCCGTTGTTATGCATCAATTTCAAATTTATATATCTGTACGTTTATTTTTATAAAGTGAGATATAAAATTTTGAAATTATGTCCATGACATTTACCTATATCAATTGATAGTTAGGTAAGGAGCATTAAACAGTGGTGTAATTCTTCTTAACCAAAACTACAGTTTTCAACCTACGACGCAAAGAGTTTGAGTTATTCAACTCAGGGGTCTTATACAGAGTATTGTATATTGTCCAGTGTCCATTAGGGCAGAGGGGATGGTCCTTGTACTATATTCTGTTTACTTATGACTTCTCTATTTTTTTAGACAAGTGTTTCGTAGAAATGCAAGGTCTAAGTTTTGAGAAATTATAGGTATAAGAATAAAGTAGAGAACCAGGTGTAGGTGTCACAAGTATCAGGATTCTTCAAGGTGATCGAAGATGTAGATACTTGTGTATGGTATTCAGTTGATAGTAATGATTATGAGAACTTGCTTCTTTTTCAGGTTACCCATATCTGGATATACTCCTAGGTTGAGTAACGCTGATCGGCCTCCTTCCATTTAGTTGACATGCACTGGAGACAGCTGCATTATTTGAATCTGGTTCCAATTAAATCAGTGCATCTGTTTCTATATTGGATATAGAATAGTTCATATCTTAACATTGTTAAGGTACGGGGTGTTTTCCGACTTATGCTTAAAACCAGACTCTGGATAGCTCAAGGCACGTTTCTTTAATGGCAGTTTGTCGGTTGACCCGGGCTATGACGAGGGTTGATTTTCTACCATCTGGAAGATCAATAGTGATATTGTTCTTGAGTCGCCACAGTTTTAATAAAAATGGATTTTTCCAGAAAACAGTAGTAGGAGTATGGTAGAACTGGAAGCGATTCCGAACAGCAAACGATTACTGAAAATTTGATAAGATCCTAAAGATTCAATCTAGTTTGAAATTCCATTGGCCACTCCGCAGATATGGTGGGTAACCTCAGGCACTCGAGAGGTACTTCGGTATGCTCAAGGACGGTGACAGGGAGGTTCTTGTTTAACCAGACTTGCCATTGCTGTTGTTCCAGACTGTGAGACCCGGCAGAGGATGAGTATTGCGTCGTTCTAAACTAGCTTTAGAAGTGCACATGTATATGACTCTGCTAGAGGGTTGTCTTGGTCAGTGAGAGCAGTGGAAGCATAGTGGACAAGTAGCTTGTGTCTGTTTATGGACTAAAGCAGATATAGCGGAGATAGATCATCTATTTTTGATGTGACAGTCATAGGTTTGACTTCATCAGAATAGGAGATGGATTTGTTAAGAAGGTAGTAGGGTGTGATGTCCTGCTATTTGGATGACATACACAGTGTAGGAAGTGAAATTCCTATATTACGATCAGTTATGCTTTGGTTGTAACACAGTGGTTTCTCCAAATAGGACTTGAATATTATATCAGACATTCTGGTTAGTAGATCTATGGTTTTAGATGTACATTTAGATAGTTTCCCAATCTGGGTACATAGACAGTATTCTAAAGGTATTTAGAATGGACGACTCCTGGCATGGTGGTGTATCTGCATGTGATGGAGTCACGTACTCTAAAGTGTCTTATAGTCTAAAGAGGAGAGGGATGTGCATAATTAGCAGATCACTTGCTTAGGCAATTGAGTCAATCATGAGATGTCAAGTACAACACCAGATGTTGTCTTTGCACGAGATGGAATAAGTTGATATTAATCCAATCCTGGAGAAATGATCAGAAGCAGTTTTAGAACATGAGTGGATGTTCTAGGGATCTGATAACGGCAGACTCCTTCGGGAGACGGTTATCATTCCAGGCTTCCAAGGTGACCTGGATGACAGAGTGACTGTCAGAGTTATAGTTTTCGCTCTAGCGAGGGGTAGTATTTTGGACAGGTGGTCCAAGCGGATACTGAGGGAGGCATGGCGCAGGATACTGATTAAGTTCAGTTGACGATACAGTCTAAGAAGTTTGGATTTGGAGTTCATTTATGAACCAGGTCCCATCAGATATCCAGACATATTCTAAGACCGGTATTGCTCATTTCGGGAGATGGCTTTCTCCGCGAACTTGAGATAAAGAGAGACATAGAAAGAAACATCAAGGCGGATCCACTCACTGAGGCTATTCCTCGAATGCAGTAGTTTCACAACCGGCCTTTGTGAGACTGATTAGTAGAGGAGTTGGATGTTCGGTATTCCACGAGCTGTGAGTATGCGACATCGCAATAATTAGGCTTGAGTGCAAGTGGGAGATTGTTGGATACAGTGCCGTCAGAGTCAATTATTGGATCACAGGCACGTGATTTCAATATTTGAGGGAGGACAAATGCCGGTAGGACAGTCTTACTCGGGATGATAGTATGCTATCTGGTTTATCTCTATCATCATGTACTGCTTTAGACGACCTTACAGGTCGCTATTACACGTTGATAGAGCCCTTAGGATTCTTGCTGGACTACCAGCAGTATGATGGCGATCATATACGTGAAAGTTGAGTAGTCTATAAGCACATCCTTAAATTGGTCCCTAGTCGTGGGAGTTTCGAGACTGGGTATCGATACTCCATTAGTAGACTAGTGTATACAGTCGAGACCCCGACGAGGGGTGGTGGCCTGTATCACAAGCCATTGGTATCAGTTGGTTCACCTAAGATGTATACGGGTGCTCATTGGGTTATGAGTACACCGGACAGGACTTGCCGGGAATATTCTAGTTGGTATTATACCTGACGTCGGATAGCAGTTCCCTGGTGACACGTGTACAGGTTAGTTCATCGACCTGAGATCGTCATTTGTCTCGTGTGAGTTCCCACTGTACTTTGATTACTACCCTACCACGGCTCAAAGAAGTCATGCAAACAGATTTTAGTTGGGTACAGTCCTGAGCCACATAGAGGCAGTGAGCGGATCGGCAGGGGTTTCGTCTCTCCCGGTATTGGGGGTTAGATTGTGCTGTGTCTAGGAGAGCCATTACACGAAGTCCTTGGCCAAGGCAGGAGATTTACTGGTAGGTATTCCAGTAGTATCTCAGGGTGTTCTGGGCTACACTCCGAAACGACATGTACGGCTTTTGGGGGTCTGACTTTTACCAACCCCCAGGCCCGCTATGCGATGCTCATAGACGAACGGACCGGACTGTATGGATATTGTCACTGACAGGCCCAGTAGGGTGTCAGGATGGTTCGCTCATCGATCTCCCTTTTGGTCAATACCTGGTAGCGCGTTACCTACGGCTAGTACCACTGACGTGCTGGTGGTTAAATACACAGCCAGAGTATTGACGAGTCTTTAAAGTCCCCCACTGACAGTTTCTCAAGTTTCGGGCGAAACGTTGTAGAGTCCGTATGATATATGGCAGGGTTCGATCATATACGTGCACTAGTGCACGGATCATGATCGGGCGGATCGTACTAGTAGGCTTTGGTTTAAGCCGGATCCTACTATTAAATTTGTTGGTTTACTTTAGTCTCATTGCATTCGCATTCAGTCGGAATGTGGATGCAGGTATGTATATACAGGTGAGGGGTGCTCTTGTGATCCATCACGAGTATACTTCAGTAGATGCCATTCTCTTTTTATTGTTGCAAACATTTGGATTAATGTTTGCATATGGAAATAATGAGCACAAAATCATGATCAGGAGCATTTATTGTGACACATGCACAAGTGATGAGTCATGGTCTCTTTACTTGTGCATATGTCACATTATTAGATTGATTTGTGGATGAAATGAGGGGGAGAAAGAGAAAGGGCAGCCATAATATGATGGTTAGCTCTTGTATTTCATTCTATCTCTCACTGTCATTTTATCTTCACAACACATAAGAAAAGGAAAAGAAAACCTTTTCTTCTTCCTCCTTTTTCTTGAGCTCATTATCTCCTCACCAATGGCATCCACTAAATCCTCAAGAGACAAAGTGATCACACACATCCTCTACTTCACCTTGGACATGTCGTCTAGCGAACTTCGTGCCCGAGTTGCTTCGGATGAAGCGGGAGCCCGTAAAAAGACTCGATGATGTGGTGCCCTTTCCGACGAGGAGATCGAGACCGGAGATGCCGCGAGGAGCTTGGGATGGTGGTCAAAGACCGAAGGGCACGGATCGATCGGTATAGCCTTTCCAACCCTTCTCTAGTTTTCTAGTTGGAGGTTAATAGTTCGATCCGGATTTAAAGTATACTATAGCGCCGGTTTCAAGTTTGTAAAAAGTTTTCGTTTCCGTGTTTTGGCCTCGGACAGACGGCCGGGGTGCTACCGTAGACTTACAGGTATAACATACACGTAATTAATCAGGCCCGCAGGCATATCACATATGTGTCCTACTTCGTTTTGCTTGAACCAGGGAACGTCTGTATGGGACTCTAAAGACTCGTCAATACGCCAGCAGTAGGTAATGATCATATCAGATACCCACAAGCCTTCACCGGTTCTAGCTGGACGTAACGGCTACCCGGGTATTAAGCGATATGAAGATCAACAAGCTAGCTTGTCCATAGTCTCCATGAAGCCTATCAGTAACACTGCCATACAGTCCGGTCTATTCGTCTGATATGTCGGATATCATGTCTAGGAGTGGTAAATGTCAGACCCCAGTAACATGATAAGTCATGCCGATGTATGACCTATAACGGTTCGAGAAACTACTGATAACACTTATCAGTAAATATCATAAGCAGCCCAGGCCAGGGACTTCCAGTTATAGCCAATCGAGCATAGCGCAACGTCAACCCCTAATACCAGGAGAGACGAAACCCCTCCTGTCGCTCATTGCCTCCATGCAACTCGGGACTGTACCCAAAATCCACATGTTTGCACGTCTCCTTTGAATGTGGTTGCGAGGAAATCAAAGCACAGTGGGAGCCGCACAAGACTTTATGACGATCTCGGGTCTACAGACTTACCTGTACCAATGTCACCAGAGGACTGCTATCTGACGATAGGTACTACCACATAGGAGTCCTCGGCGAGTCTTGTTTGCTGTACCCATTCTCTAATGAGCACCTATGTATAATCTTTGATGTCACACACCAATGGTTGTGGGATCAACCATCGCCCTCTAAGGGACAAGAAACGTACACACCAGTCTACTCTGGAATATCGATGCCCTAGTCTTGATATTCCCTCGACTAGAAACTGATTAAAAGATGTACTTTTGGACTACCCTGGCCCCACTACTATGATCTCATTATAGTCCTGGAAGTCAAGTACATATCCTAAGGGCTTTATCAATATGTGAGAGCAAGACAGAAAAGAGTACCAGTAAACATTTTAAGATAAAGAGTAACCAGATAGCTTACTATCATGTCGAGCAAGAAAGTCCTCTATATATATGTACAAGCATCCACTATAATATACATCACATGTACAATAATGGCCTCTAGAGCATACATATTCCTAACAGATTGGACATATATAGGAAGGACTTTCTTGCTCGACATGATAGTATACTATCTGGTTGCTCTTTATCAAGACATGAATTCTAGTTGTCTCTCTGTCACATGTTGATAAAGCGCTTAGGATGAGTACTTGACTACCAGGATTATGATGCAGATCATACTAGTGGGCAAGGGTAGTTGGTAAGTACATTCTTCAAATGTTCGTAGTCGTGGGAGTATCGAGACAAGACATCGATATTCTAGAGTAGACTAGCGTATACGCTTCTTGAACCATATGATGGGTGATGGATGATCCCATATCCATTGGTGTTTGACATCAGAGATGGTATAAGGGTGCTCAGTGGAGACTGGGTACACTGAACAGGGCCCGCCGAAAATTCCTAGATGGTATTATAACTCACGTTAGATAGCAGTTCTCTGGTGACACTGGTACAGGTTAGTCCAAGATCATCATAGAGCCTTGTGTGATTCCCAATGTGCTTTGATTTTCACTTTACCACATTCAAGAGAACATGCAAAACGGTGGTTTTTGGGTACAGTCCCAAGTCACATCGAGGCGATGAACGATAGGAGGGGATTTCATCTCTCCCGGTATTGGAGGTTGATGTTGCGCTGTGCTCGAATGGCCATAACAAGAAATCCCTTGTCAGGGTTGCTGAGATTTACTGGTAAGTGTTATCAGTATTTTCTCGAACCGTTATGTGACTCATATCGGCATGACTTATCAAGCTATTGGGGTCTGACATTTACCACCCCGAGGCGAGATATGCGACATATCAGACAAAGAGACAGGACTGTACGGTAGTGTTATTTATTGGGTTCACAGGAGTATGAGCAGGCTTGCTTGTTGATCTTTTGATCGCTCAATACCCGGGTGGCCGTTACGTCTACTAGTACCGCTGACGGCTTGTGCGTGATTGATATGATCATCACCTACTGCCGGCGTATTGACGAGTTTTTAGAGTCCTACACAGAGGTTTCCTTGCTCAAGCGAAATGAAGTAGGAGCACATATGTGATATGTGTGGGACGGAGATTAATACGCATATGTGATACCGTATTTTATTCTCGCGATTTGTGATATCGGTCGGTTATATGTGATATAGCCGGGTTATCGAATCAAGTGTTGGTTTGATAAGTTGATACAAATAATATTAGTCGGTTATATGTGATATAGCCGGATTATTAAATCAATTGTTGATTTAATAATTTAATGTATTATTATATATTTGATATATTAACTTACATTAACTAATATTAGCTCACTTAAGCATTTCTTTTTCTCACTTGTGTGCACTTAATATATATGTGATATATATTATTGTGTCATGCTTGTTGCTACATGCAAAATGGGTGTATGGACTCACACTATGCTTATAATAATGAAGGGTTTTATTTACTAAAGGTAAATCAAAATTTGTTCGAAATTAGTCACATGGTTTGGAGCTTAGTTGAAGCTTGTAGAACCATTGACATAGTCCACTAATTTTATTTTACTAAGATATTTATTAACCCGAACATTATGATTAGCCATGGTTAAGTCTCTACATGAGTTATATGAGATATTTCTCGGCCATGGTTGCCATTCTACACTTGTTGTCTCTCTATGGTTTCTTTTCTTCATCTCCTTTCTCAACCTCTGTAGCTTTTTGGGAGGTGAAGAAAATTAGTGAGAAAAATATTTCTAAAGTGAGCAAAATTCCTACTTCATCAGCCTACACTAGATTAGCCATTTTTTTTAGGTTGTTTTCTTCACAACTAGGGAAGAGGTAGCTTGGGTGACGTAGATTATCTTCGGCATCAAAGACTTCAAGAAAGCTTGTTCCTTTCATCTTGTGGAGCCTTTCTTGAGTCCGGGTGTTCACTACTTAGAGCGAAGGGACTACTAAACGGCGCTATTGAAGTGAAGGACCGGTCTACAAAGGTTGTATTTCTTGGTCGCTTAGATGTAAAGATGTTTGCATTCTATTTTCGTCTAATTCTCTAGTTAAGATTCTAGGTTAGGGTTCTTTAGCATGCGAAATTTTAGAAAACGGGATGGTCGATGCCTCCCGAAACCCTATAGGGGTGCTACGGAACCCTTCAGTGGTAACTCAGCATTACTTATCATGAAACAAACCATATCCAATAGGGTTCTGTTCCGCCTTTCCGATACAACGCTGTGCTGAGGTATGTATGGAGGAGTAAGCTGAGAGAGAATTCCATTCTCTTTTATGTAGTCCAAGAACTTGGCACTTAAGTATTCACCACCTCGATCAGATCTTAGTGTCACAACCCGAAAGTACGGAACATGACCGGCACTTAAGGTACGAACGTCTCGAGGTGTACGTAATCTAAGTAAGCCGAAAACCCAGAAATCCAAACCCAGAAAAGTAGTAGAGTGAAGGAAAACCAATTTAAAATCAAGTAGTTTGAATAGCATAAGCCGAGTTATACGGTTTTAAAAACATCAAGTATTTCCTGAAAATTTCGGCAGAGTCTCCTTTGTAAATACTGGCTCCCAAACGGGATACAACATGAATAGTATACGAAATCAATAAAAAGGCATCCCCAAGCGGGAGCTAGCTCTTCGTCAATCGACGGTCACAACCACACAAGCAATATAATATACAACGCCAAGGGCGAGGATCAAAACTCAAAAGGAAACACAAAACAGCAAGAAATCCGTAGAAATACAACGCGCGACTCTAAGGTCGAAAGAATAAACATCACTAGTCTCTATCTGAGATAAATACAAGTTTGGTTGATGGAACTTCTAGATACAACTGAATAATAATATACAATGTATAATGATGGGTACGATAGAAATAAACCCACCTACTAGCAAGTCACCCGAACGAAACTGTACCCGCAAAGCCGTAAAGAAACCTGCACGGCGAAACCTGCAAGAAACTGGGGCACAACAGGGATGAGTTGCCAACTCGTGAATAGAAAAATATCTACGAATAGAAATCGCATGTATGACTCAATCCTAGGTCATACGATCAATATATAAAATCCTCAAATAAAACCAGCAGTCTATAACAAAGACTAGGGTAAATATCTAACCCGAGTATAATCTCATGTGCCCGTGTCAGTGCCTCAGGTAGCAATATATCATGAATGAGGTATGAATGCATGAAAACAGATTACATGTAAATGAAGAAACTGTTTTCATAATTTAGTGAGATTTCCTTTGTATTTTTAAAATGAGGTATCATAAATGAAATCAGCATCAACCGTGTCTAGCATCGACACAACATAAATCTCAAAGTCTCGAAACCTCAGGCTCCGGCTATCCGGACTAGCCTGTATCATCAAATCTCAGTACCTCAATATCTCGAAATCTCAATGTCTCAATCTCAATATCTAGGGCGCCGTCAGTCCAGACCGGCCCCTACCATCCATCTCACGACCACGACGGTACCCTCCGGATATCCGACGCGTCGGGTAATATCACCGGTCGGTAGTGCTCCCCTGCCAGGCTCAACGTCAACAACACGGCCTTCTCGCCCCGGGGTACCGCACCGGGCCCACCATGTACCCGAAACGGTTCATCCAACTCCTCGAATCGGGTCTCGAAATCCATCAGCAAACTCATGGTGGACGACTCATACATATGGGAAAACCTCATTTTTATTTAAAAAGAGAGAAAGCGGTTTATATATGTTTTGCGGTTTTCCTCCAGATCCAGAAAATATCATGGAAATCCGAATCATCAATAGCATGTAAAACCATGAGTATAAGCATGAGAATGAATAACAGTATGCATGAAGCGACAAGTAATAACTACAATATCTAAGCTGGCATATAAGGTATGTACAGTAATATTATGTCAAACTACTGGCTATCAAGCTAAGTTAAGCAATAATATTTTCTAAGGTGTACGTGACATGGCAATTACCGATGAAGATGTGTGTGAGCCGGCAAGTAGGTGTATGTGGTACATACGCATCATCGGTAATGGTGCTGGTGTCCTAACAGCATAATGTCAACAATGCAATATGAAATAACAATGTAAATATGTGATGCGGAGCGGGGGCTAAATATTAAACAATGGTGCCATTTGGAATAACACGAATCGCGGGGTTTTGAAAATAGGGGCTACGTTGGTTTTTAAGAAAGGATACGTCTTTTGAAATATCCGTAGATCCCTTGACCTATCTTTTAAAATATCCACGATCCGCCAGTTTTGAAATAGGTAGGAGTCTAATCTAATCTAACAACTACACTAAACTATACGGCTGAACTAGCAAGCTGAACTGCAGGTAAGGAAGCCGCCTATCATCTGAGTCGATACATATACATACATGTATATATACAGTCGGTGATCCCGCCTCAATAATATCATATCCGATACCATATCTATAAGCAGGCATCCCAAGTCAAGAGTGCGGATCAATCATCAATATAGCTCGTACGTAAATCCATCGTACGGCATCCCAAATCTGGGTACGGGTCAATATCACATTCATCATACTATTCACCTGGTATCCTCTTTATCAAATATCATGATCGGGGTACTGATCTACGCCTAGTACAATACTGATACCGCCTAAGTATGCATGCACGTGTGTGAAACACTACGTCAAGGACCCGCTACAACGTCATGTCGTATCTCAAATACGAACCCTGCTATATCACCGATCTCACGGCCTCAAATCAAATCTCATTGACTCATCTTAAATCCCAAGTACTATCCTCATTATCCATGCATGTGTATATGAATGTACATATGCATAGTGCCATACCCACGCATATATACATATATACACATCCCAATCGGCGCACAAGAAAGTAATGTATGCAAGTCTGTGTGTGCGTATGTGGGTATAACAACTACTCTAGGGTTTCGCAACTAACCCAAAGCTAATCCATGAACACCTAATCATAACATGAATAAACATTCTTGTATCATAAAACACCTATATAAACATATATATATAAGCTACACTACGGACTGCGGGGGTGCTATACGCCATCCACCCGACTTCTCCCCGTAGATATAAATCTACTCACCTGGTTCTCGCTAGCCGGTGCCGACGTCACCACGCGCTTGTTGTCGTCTCGAAGTCCACATGGGGGTACCTATATGTCACAACGTATCGTTCCGCATAAAAATCCAATTTAAAACCAAAACGATACCTGAATCTCACGTAGGTCAAAGCCTACGGTTATTCTCACAAATCAACACAAAAACCCTCGACGTCGGCGTACAAACGCCAAACCATCGAGAAAACCCCAAACGCACCAATCATGGTTTCAAAACTCACTAATTATATAAGAAATAGGTTTTAATTCATCAAAACCATAAAAGTAAACAATTCGTTTTATTTTCCAAAAACCTAGTTAGCACAATTTCCCATTTCGGTTCAAAACTTGATGTTTTACCCAAACTAAATATTTTAACGATTCTACTGGCCAAAATGCTCACTTAAAAACATAATTAGGTCATACAAATCACCTCCATATTTTTATTTCAACAATTTGTATTTAAACAAAATTTCTAGTTTGCAAGGATACCAATTCTATTAACATTTTTAAAACCAAATTCTCAATTCAACAACTAGCTAGGTTTTGCATAGCTCTAAAGTGTTAAACTACACACTATGTTGCTAATGAGATGATAAAACCCGAACCATATTCAAAATTCTCAATTTTGAATTAATTACGAAAACCGAGTTTACAAATATGTGTGATTTGGACGATTTACATATAACAAGTGCAATTTAATCAACCAAACTAGGTTTTTCATATATTAAGATGTTAAACTAAACATTGCATTCCTAATGATATAATAAAAACCTTAATTGAAAACACAAACCCTTACTATATTTTTCAAAACATTCAATCAAAACCAAATTATTAACTAATTATGCTAGATTTAAAGTATTCAAACAACAATTTAACAAAAGGTTAATATTTATACCTCACAAGATTTGAGATCTAGCATGAAAATCTTGACCTCCAATTTGCTCTCTTTTCATCACAATCCAAGCATGTTAGGCTAAGGAAAAATGGGTAGGAGTTGGATTTTGATTTTCTGAGCTTTTTGTGTTGAATTTTGGGCATTTTGTGGAATTTTTGAGGTGAAATGAGAAGGAGAAGAGGGGGGAGGGGCTGTTGCAGCAGGGAGATGGGAGGGTCTCGGCTGAAAGGAGAGGGGGAGAGGTGAGTGAGAGGATGCGGGTGTGGGTGCAAGTCAAACAAAGCCCATCCTCCAAGTATCCAATCACCAAAATACATTTCTTTATTGTTTTCTTTACATTTCTTTGTTTGCTTTGACTTTTTTTGTGGGGAAATGAGGGGGGACAGCTTGGGGCTGCTGATTTGGGGAGAGGAGAGAGGGTGTGGGTGAGGAAAAAAGATAAATGTATTACCGCAAACATCCATTTACACTAAATTCACTAAAAAAGCCTTTTTTCTTCAATAATTTCTAAACCGTTTTGGCAAACGATTTTGTTTCGAAAACCACATGATAAAATTTTGTTTAATGTTTTATGATGCACAAAATTTGTTTCAACTCATTCCAATTTGTAATTTTCCCTAATTAAATATATTAGTGACGGCTTAAAATAATATTAAAATAATTAATTTCGGAAAATTTTTCAGAAAATTTGAAATATCACCAGTGGGTCAATAAACACCAAATACTAGTAATTACATAGCTAGAATATGTATATTTAATTTTATAATAAAAATATTTGTATTTTGACTTTTTACAGAAAACCCCCTTATTTTACCGTTTTTTCGAAATTTCACCGAAATGATTTTTTCAAAACGTTACACTTAGTGTCTTAATACTTTTGCTGGTTTGTTTTTCCACTTCATTCTTATAATTCCGGAATTTCTCAAAGGCCTCGGATTTATGTTTCATCAACAATACATGTCCATACCTTGAGAAATCGTCCGTAAAAGTAATGAAATAGGAATAACCACTTCTTGCATGTGTAGACATTGGACCACACACGTCGCTGTGTATGAGTACCAAAAGCTCGCTCGCTCTTTCTCTGTGTCCAGTGAACGAAGTTTTTGTCATCTTTCCTTTGAGACATGATTGTCAAGTTGTATAGGACTGATATTCGAACGGATCCAAATTGTTAGTGTATATGTCTTAGGGGCCATTATTGTATCATACTAGATTGTATATTACTTAATGGAAGCTTGGGATATTCACAGTTGTACAAACAGTCTTGCTGAAAATGTTAGTATGCTACTTGGTTTGTGTCTACTTTAATATGTGCATATGTTTCTTGTAACGTATCACTTATGCATATTAGTAGAGCCCATAGGATCTTTGCTTGATTACCAGCGTTGTGATGGCAGTCATACTAGTGGGGGCTGGGTAGTCTGTAAGCAACATCCTATACTGGTCCCAGGTCATTGGATTATCGAGATAGGGCATCGATATTCCGGAGTAGACTAAGTGTGTACGCTTCTCATCCCAGTTGGGAAGATGGTCTGTCCCACAGCCATCAGTACGTCATACTGGAGATAGTATACAGGTGCTCGTTAGGTTACGGGTACACCGAACAGGACTCGCAGGGGAACTGATTGGTTGGTATTATACCCGTCGTCAGTGAACAGTTCCCAGATGACATGAGTACAGCATAGTCCGCAGACTTGACACTGCTACTTCGCCTCGAGTGTGTCCTACTGTTCTTAGATTGCTACCCTACCACGGCTGAAAGGAGTCGTGCAAACAGGTAGCAGTTGGGTGCAGTCCCGAGCACTTGAAGGCAGTAGTGGTTAGATAGGATTCATCTCTCCCAGTATTGTGAGATGATATCGCGCTGTGTCCGAGAGCCATTACGCAAAGTCCCTGACCAGGGCACGCAAGATATACTGGTAGGTTCCAGTAGCTTCTCAGGGTGTAATGGGCTTCGCTCCGACATGACTTATACAGCTATTAGGGGACTGATGCCTGCCGCCCCCTAGGCTTGATATGCGATAGTCTCAGACGAACAGACCGGACTGTACGGAGATTGTCACATCAGGCTCAGTGGGAGTTCGGATGAGTTTCCTCATCGGCCTTCTTATCGACATCTACCTGGGGATCGTTACGTACAGCTAGTGCCGCTTGCGGACTGTAGTTAAACCCACTGCCAGCGTAGTGTCGAGTCTTTAGAGTCCTACACAGAGAGTTTCCCTGCTCCAGGAGAAACGATATAGAGGTCGTATGGTTTTACGACAAGGGTTCGGACGCATACGCGTGTTTACGCACGTACGACTTTTCGGACAGTTTATACTAGCCGGCTTTGGTTTAAGCCAGATTCTAGTATCAGGTTATTGGATTTATACAGTTTAAAGTTTTTCTGGGTTTTCACGGATTGGAGGGGCGTTCTCGTAATTTGTCGGGAAGCTTCTAGAAGCATGGTGACTTAGGAAGGTAAGGTGGTACTGCATTAAATGAGATTAGTGACTCATTTGTGTGATTCATCCATATTATTAATGCATCATAAATGCTTAATGACTAATGGAGATGAATCACTCATAGATATTTATGAAGCATGTATTAATTCTATTATTTCATTTTTGGATAAATAAATAATGCTTCATATATATTATGATACATCATTATCTCATTTCATTCTCATCTTCACCTTCTCTCTCCTCAAGCTCACTCTCTCTTCAAACCCTAACCCTAACCTCTCATGAGTTGAGAGCAATGGTTAGCTAGACTAATACATCCATAACCTCACTCTATATCCCCTAGGTAGCTTAGATTGGCACTTTAAGCAACCTAGTTATCTCAAGTTTGATATTAAGCTAGGCGTAGGAGCTTTCGGGTGGATCGTCTTTGATTCGAGGAGGCCGTTGAGGTGCCGATGTTCCAAGGAGCTTACAAGGAGTGGAAGACAGCGATGAAGACCCGAAGGATAAGTAACGTGAGGTATAACTTCATATCCGAGTAGTTAAACCTCTAGTACATAGATAGCAATGGTTTAGATACGATTCATGCGCTCAAGTCCGTGTTACGAAGCTTTGATAATCGTTTTTCATATATTCCGCCTCCCCGCAAGTTCGTGGGGTGCGTGACATGGACTTACAGTGGTATCAGAGCCAACTAAACCATTACTAGTTTGTTAGCAACTAGTTAGAAGTTCAATCGACGGAAAACGCGAAAACGAAACCCCGGTAAAACCCTTAGTTTCTGTTAATTTTTAAAGTGTCTGAAAAATTATTTGACATACCTTAAAATTCACAGCAGGGTATTTTAAGAATAATAGGGAAAATACGAGCCAGCAACTCGGCAAAACGGCCGCGGATCCGCTGCAATAGACTGGTTGTGCCGTGGATCCGCCGCCGAGTCAACTCCGAGTTGACTCGGATTTGCTCTGTAATTCTTAATTTTTGGTGTTTTGGTTCTCTGTATGTTCTGTTTATACCCAGGTTTCTTCAGTGCTTCTTTTCTTTTGGGGTAGACACGGAATATGGTTATCGATCGATGTTCTAAGATATTTGCTAATTGGGTTTTTGTCTGTAATGTTTAATGTGTTCGTAAATCTCCCCTAACTGCTAGTATGTCGGTTGGCAGGGGGTTGCACATTTCTGAAATATTTACTGCTTGTGTATATGAACTGTATTGGACTGTTGTGATGATTAGCCGGGGTTTGAGATGTGTTTAATATTCATTCGATATAAATGTAATTTGATGTAATATTCTTTTGCGGGGCATATCCAGGTTGCGGTTGTAGCCACCGTTGTATTATTTCTTTTTATTGTTTTTGCTCCTAGGATAGACCCAAGGTGGGGTACACAAACTACCGGGTACATCGAAGTGTTTAGTGGCCTACTCACGTTGTTGAGGGAGACCGCTTCACTTCGGGTACTTGGCGGGTAGTTTGCCGTACCCGTAGGGGTCTAGGGTGGGGTAATAGCTATTCATCACAACTGTGTAATCCGTCTTTTATTGCAGACTCAAAGAAAATGCAGATTGGTAGTAAATCCAATAAAGTTCATCTGTGATCTAGAATGCTTATTATTGCGTCTGACGAATGTACAATATCTATATATGATAGCTATTAGACGTCACTTATGTTTTACACCCGCGCTAGCCCAGCCCCCGCTCTGTCATTAGTTAAGTAACCTAACGGGTGATGACGGGACCCAGTGGCGAATGCGGATGGCATAAAAGGACGTTGTATTTTCGTTGTTTTCTGCAATGATAGGATAAATCATGGGACGCATTTTTTAATGCAAAGAAAATAAACCAAACTTGAATCGTTGGAACAAATTTAAAAGAAACCACTCGGTTATTTTAAAAGATCAGAATTTTTAATTGCGGAGCTTTAACCACTCCTTTTAAAAAGTATCAGGTTCCTTCGATTATATCAAGTCCACTACGTTCACGGTTTTGCCAAAACCATTCGTAGCCCTCCGTCATTTCATTTGGATATTCAGTAGTATTCAAGCTATGCATTTGACCAACGCCAGGGCATAGTGTTTTGTAGCTGCTGGGGTATTTCATTTGTTTGCATAGATAGATGTGTTAGTTTGGGACAGTCGTATTATCATTTGGCCAACGTCAGGGATATGTACGGATGGGTTCAAATTAACTAGGACAATGATGGGTAGAACTTGACATATGACTTATGACATTTTGACTAACACCAAGGTCATAAGAGCATGGGGCAAAAATCTATATCGGGAATTTCTAAAGAAACTGAAATTTGCAGAGAGAGCATACCAATTTAGAGTTTGATGAATGTTTGTAGGATTCCTTCAACATTATCATACGATGATATTTTGGATCCCGATCCTACTGTGAGTATATACTACTTATCAGGAGATTCGTCACTTAACGATCAATGTTATAAACCAAGTAGGTGCCTAGAAAGGTGTCAGCGGGGTTACGCCCCCAGAGAAAAGAGGTTATTTAATTAAGAAACTTCGCGAAAGCGTGGGAAAACCTCCCTCGAAGTATCGACACTGGCCTAGATGAACAGTTAAGCAAGTATTGTACGGTGAGAATAATCCTGGCTAGTTCTTCCTTTTTGGTTTGAGGAGGGATTCGAGAAATAGTGGGAGCCATCCTGTTTAGATAAACTTAAAACCAATCTAAACTTGCAACAGCATCATTCTAAAATGTTTTCTTCTCTCTCTCTTAATTGCAGCGACCTTGTGACCACACATAGGTTACATCTAGATAACAAATTGACTGAATCTAACTTATATGAGTGGCAAAAGTCTGTCCATATGTCCATTGCTTATGACAAGCTGGACCACCCTATTACTGCTCAAGATCCCACCGTCCCAGGTCCAGTTTCCATTGTCGCGGATATGGATATCCGTCAGACAAAGGAAAAAGATAAAGCGAAAGCTAAGTGACTCGTGTTAGCTTCAGTTGATGGTGTATACCAGAAGCAGCACGAGAAGATGGACTTAGTTTCCATCTTTCTCCATAACAAAGATTTATATGGAGAGCAATCTCATATCGCAAGATATGAGAGTTCGAACGAATTAATTCAAGCGAGGTTGGCTGACGGGTCATCTGTAGGGGACAACGTCCTTATAATGACTAGCTGTATTGATGAGCTCTAGGACCTGGAGACCGCGTTGGGAAACGAGTCAGATACTTACTTGATTCTACAGTCTCTGCCTCCTACCCTGAAGGAAACCAGGGAAGCAGAAGGAAAGAGAATGGCAAAAGTTTCGGGACTGGATATATTAAAAGAGGGATGTTCCTATTGTTATGGGAATGAACATTGGCAGAATGATTGCAAGGTTAGCAAAGACAGTAGCCAGGATTCGAAGCATGTTGTGGCTTCAGCCTCAAGTGTATTTGTTATTGAGAACTGTTTGCCAATTAACTCTATTTCCTAGGTACTAGATACCGGAGCAGGATCTCATATCTGTAATTCAATACAAGCTTTGAGAAACCGTAGAGTTATAAAGGTTGGTGATTGGTCTCTCAGAGTTGCAAACGGAATGAGCGTGGACGCTGAATCCGTGGGAGAATATCGCCTAGGTTTGACATGTGGGCATATATTGATTCTACGTAACTGTTTGTATGTACCTAGTATGACATGTAATATCATATCAGTGTCCTCACTTTCGAGAGAGGGATATGATTTTACATTCGTAAGCGATGTAGTTAACATCCACCTAAATCAAGTTATGATTAGGTCTGGTACATTAGATAACGGTATATACGTATTAAGTCAAGCTCAGGTTTTCAATATCCTGAACACACTAAAAAGAAAGTCTCCAGAAATAAATCATGCTTTCTTATGGCATTGTAAACTAGGTTACATCAATGAGAGAAGGTTGACTAAGTTATATAAGGAAGGATATTTGAATCCGTTCGAATATCAATCTTATGCTACTTGTGAATCTTGTCTCAAAGGAAAGATGACAAAGACTCCGTTCACTGGACACGGAGTAAGAGCAAGCAAGCTCTTAGGACTCGTACACAGTGACGTGTGCGGTCCAATGTCTACACATGCGTGAGGTGGTTATTCCTACTTCATTACTTTTACGGTTGGTTTCTCTAGGTATGGATATGTCTTCTTAATGAAGCATAAATCCGAGGCCTTTGAGAAATTCCAAGAATACAAGAATGAAGTGGAAAAACAAAAAGACAAGAGTATAATGACACTGAGATCTGATCGAGGTGGTGAATATTTAAGTGCCGAGTTCCCGGGTTACTTAAAAGAGAATGAAATTCTCTCTCAGCTTACTCCTCCATACACAACACAACATAACGGCGTATCGAAAAGGAGAAATCGAACCCTATTGGATATGGTTCGTTCCATGATGAGTAACGCTGAGTTACCGCGACCATTCTGGGGATATGCGCTAGAATCAACGGCATATCTTCTGAACAGGGTTCCTACCAAAACAGTGCCTACCACCCCATATCAGATGTGGAGTGGGAAGAAACCTTATCTTCAGTATCTGAAGATTTGGGGATGTCCGGTTTTTGTTAAAAAGCAGTATAAGGACAAGCTCGAAGCATGATCAGTATAGTGTAAGTTTGTGGGATATCTAAAGAACTCCAAGGGGTATCTATTCTATTATGCAGAGGAACAAAAGGTTTTTGTTTCTCGTAATGCCCATTTTTTAGAACAGCAGGTTTTAGAAAAGGATACAAGTGGGAGAAAAATAGAACTGGAAGAAATTCCAGAACCACAAACTATAACTAAAAGTTTGGTAGAACCAGTAGTTCAAGAAGAACTGGACATTCCCGCACCCCTCCGCAGGAGCATTAGGCCGTCTCATCCGCCTGAGAGATACTACGGTTTTCTCATAGATGGGGATAGAAAGGATTGTGTCATTGATGAAGATGACCCTACTAGCTTCCAGCAAGCCATTCAGAATGGTGACTCAGTAAAATGGCTGGATGCAATGCGGACCTAAATGGAGTCCATGTACACTAACAAAGTATGGACTTTGGACGTTGCTCCAGATGGAGTAAAACCCGTAGGATGCAAATGGATCTTCAAAAAGAAGATTGGTGTAGATAGACAAGTTGAAACCTATAAGGCTAGACTTGCTGCAAAGGGTTTCCATCAAAGACCTGGTTTGGACTATGACGAAACCTTTTCTCCAGTGGCTATACTTAAATCTATTCGGGTCCTTCTTGCTATTGCTGCCTTCCATGATTACGAAATCTGGCAGATGGACGTAAAGACGGCCTTTCTAAATGGTAATTTGGAAGAGAGCGTCTATATGGATCAGCTACAGGGATTCATTCAGAGTGGGAGCAGCGGTAAAGTATGCAAGCTGCTTAAGTCCATTTATGGACTAAAACAGGCATCGCGGAGTTGGAACATCTGTTTTGATGATGCTGTCAAAGAATTCGACTTCATAAAAAATCCAGATGAACCTTGCATATACAGTAAGATTGTTGGGAGAGCTGTAGTATTCCTCGTCTTGTACTGGATGACATTCGCCTAATAGGAAATAATATTCCTATGTTACAGTCAGTCAAAAGATTCTTGTCACATAAATTCTCCATGAAAGACCTAGGTGATGCCACTTACATTCTGGGGATCCGGATCTATCGTGATAGATCAAAGAGAATGTTGGGACTTTCGCAGTTCAGGTACATAGCACCATAGTGAAGAGATTCAGTATGGATGATTCTAAGCGCGGTAACCTACCGGCTTGTCACGGAATCACCCTCTCCAAAGAGATGTCTCCCAATACTGATTTGGAAAGGGATCGCATGTCGATTATAGACTACGCTTCTACGGTAGGCTCTATAATGTATGCGATGTTATGTACCGGACCAGATGTAGCATAGCATTGAGCGTTGTAAGCCGGTATCAGGCAAACCCAGGGGAGAAGCACTGGATAGCAGTAAAGAACATTCTCAAGTACCTGAGGAGGACTAAGGAGATGTTCTTGGTATATGGCGGAAAAGACCTCCAGATGGAGGTCTTTGCCGACTCCGGCTTCCAGAGTGACAAGGATGACTCCAAATCCATGTCAGGTTTTGTCTTTACCCTCAATGGAGGGGCGGTCTGTTGGAAGAGTTCCAAACAGGAGACCGTTGCTGACTCAACGATGGAAGCGGAGTACATAGCTGCTTGCGATGCCGCAAAAGAAGCTGTCTTGATGAAGAAGTTTCTCACAGAACTTTAGGTGGTTCCTTCCAGTGTTGGTCCAATACCTCTGTATTGCAATAACAATGGCGCTATAGCTTTAGCGAAGGAACCCAGGTCCCATTAGAAGTCCAGACACATCTTAAGACAGTATCACCTGATCAGGGAGATCGTAGATCGCCGGGAGATCGAGGTAAAGAGAGTAGAGACGGAGAATAACATTGCTGATCCATTGACAAAGGCCCTTCCTCAGACGCAGTTCGAGAGGCTATTCGAGATGATAGGTCTACGATATGCCAGCTCATGGCCCTAGTGCAAGTGGGAGATTGTTAGTGTATATGCCCTAGGGGCCATTATTGTATCATACTAGATTGTATATTACTTAATGGAAGCTTGAGATATTCACAGTTGTATATACAATCTTCCTGAAAATGATAGTATGCTACTTGGTTTGTGTCTACTTTAATATGTGCATATGTTTCTTGTAACGTATCACTTATATATATTAGTAGAGCCCATAGGATCTTTGCTTGATTACCAGCGTTGTGATGGCAGTCATACTAGTATGGGCTCGGTAGTTTGTAAGCAACATCCTATACTGGTCCCTGGTCATTGGATTATCGAGATAGGGCATCGATATTCCATAGTAGACTAATTGTGTACACTTCTCATCCCAGTTGGGGAGATGGTCTGTCCCACAGCCATCAGTACGTCGTGCTGGAGATAGTATACAGGTGCTCGTTAGGTTACGGGTACACAGGATAGGACTCGCAAGGGAACTGATTGGTTGGTATTATACCCGTCGTCAGTGAACAGTTCCCAGATGACATGAGTACAGCATAGTCCGCACACTTGACACTGCTACTTCGCCTCGAGTGTGTCGTACTGTTCTTAGATTGCTACCCTACCACGGCTCAAATGAGTCGTGCAAACAGGTAGCAGTTGGGTGCAGTCCCGAGCACTTGGATGCAGTAGTGGTAAGATCGGATTCGTCTCTCCCGGTATTGGGAGATGATATCGCGCTGTGTCAGAGAGCCATTACGCAAAGTCCCTGGCCAGGGCAAGTGAGATATACTGGTAGGTTCCAGTAGCTTCTCAGGGTGTAATGGGCTTCCCTCCGACACGACTTATACAGCTATTAGGGGACTGATGCTTGCCGCCCCCTAGGCTTGATATGCAATAGTCTTAGACGAACATACCGGACTGTACGGAGATTGTCACATCAGGCTTAGTGGGAGTTCGGATGAGTTTCCTCATCGGCCTTCTTATCGACATCTACCTGGGGACCGTTACGTACAGCTAGTGCCGCTTGCGGTCTGTGGTTAAACCCACTGCCAGCGTAGTGTCGAGTCTTTAGAGTCCCACACAGAGAGTTTCCCTACTCCAGGCGAAACGATATAGAGGTCGTATGGTTTTACGACAAGGGTTCGGACGCATACGTGTGTTTACGCACGTATGACTTTTCGGACAGTTTTTACTAGCCGGCTTTGGTTTAAGCCAGATTCTAGTATCAGGTTATTGGATTTATACAGTCTAATGTTTTCCATGTTTTCACGGATTGGAGGAGCGTTCTCGTAAATTGTCGGGAAGCTTCTAGAAGTATGGTGATTTGGGGGGGTAAGGTGGCATTCCATTAAATGAGATTAGTGACCCATTTGTGTGATTCATCCTTGTCATTAATGCATCATAAATGCTTAATGACTCATGGAGATGAATCACTCATAGATATTTATGAAGCATGGTTGTTAATTCTATTATTTCATTTTTGGATAAATAAATAATGTTTCATATATATTATGATACATCATTATCTCATTTCATTCTCATCTTCACCTTCTCTCTCCTCAAGCTCACTCTCTCTTCAAACCCTATCCCTAACCTCTCATGAGTTGAGATCAAGGGTTAGCTAGACTAATACATCCATAACCTCAGTCTTTATCCCCTAGGTAGCTTAGATTAGCACTTTAAGCAACCTAGTTATCTCAAGTTTGAGATTAAGCTTGGCGTAGGAGCTTTCGGGTGGATCGTCTTTGATTCGAGAAGGCCGTTGAGGTGCCGATGTTCTAAGGAGCTTACGAGGAATGGAAGATAGCGATGAAGACCCGAAGGACACGTAATGTGAGGTATAACTTCGTATCCGAGTAGTTAAACCTCTAGTATATAGTTTGCAATGGTTTAGATACGATTCATGCGCTCAAGTCCCTGTTACGATGCTTTGATAATCGTTTTTCATATATTCCGCCTCCCCGCAATTTCGTGGGGTGCGTGACATGGACTTACACAAATATCCCTTTTTATGTAACTTCGTCAATCGTGTTTCATTGATGTGGCCTAGTCTACAACGCCATAAGAAAGCCTGATTTAATTCCGGAGACTTTCTTTTAAGTGTGTTCTGGACGTTGAAAACCTGAGCTTGATTCAATACGTATATGCCGTTATCTAATGTACGTGACCCAGTCAAATTTTGTTTTAGGTGGATGTGTACTACATATCTTATAAATGTAAAATCATATCCCTCCTTAGAAAGTAAAAATACAGATATGATATAACAAGCCAGACTAGATATATACAAATAGTCATGTAGAATCAATATCTACCTACTTATCAATCCTAGGTGATATTACCCTACGGATTCAGCGTCCACGCTAGTTCCGTTAGCAACTCTGAGAGTTTTTTCACCTGCCTTGGTAACTCTAAGGTTTCTCAAAGCTTAATGAATTACAGATATGAGATCCTGATCTGGTATCTAGTAGCTAGGAAGTAGAGTTAATTGACAAACAGTTTTCAATTACAAATACACTCGAAGCCGAACCCATAATGTGCTTTGAATCCTGGATTCTTACTTTCCAAGACCTGCAGTCCTTCTGACAATTTGCTTTCCCGTGACTACAGAGACATCCATACTTCCTTAATGTTAACCCCGAAACTTTTGCCCTATCCTTTCCCTCTACCTTACTGACACCGCTTATCAACTTGGTGGAGGTCTTCTTCTTCTCTCCCTTGGCTTTCGCCTTGGATCTAGAAAAGGAAGATTCCCTAATAAGCAGAGCGAGTGTCTCCCTGGATTCCTTCACGGTGCCCTTTTAGCCCTTAATATGTTGAGCAAACATGGAAGTGAAACTTCCTTCCTTTGAATTTTGGAATTCATGATAAACTGGGCGAAAGTAGATGGTAGGGACTGTAGAATCAAATCGATACAAAACTCGTTCTCCAACGTATTCCCATGGTCCGTGAGCTATTCAATATAGCTAATCATCGTAAGGACGTGGTCCCCAAATGTTGACCCGACAGCTAACCTCACTTTAAGCAATATCTTCGAGGTCTCATATCTTGCGATACAATATTTCGCTCCATATAAAACTTTAGTATGGAGAAAGATGGAGGCTCAGTCCGTCTTCTTGTGCTGCCTCTGGCGTTCACTATCCATTGAGACTAACATGAGGCACTTGGCTCTAGCACAATCCTTTTCCCATTTCTAACGGATATCCATATCCGTGACGTTGGAATCTAGACCTGAGACGGCCGGGGGTTTTGTAGTAAGGTGGTAATCCAGCATGTCATGGGTAGTGCCATCTGCAGATTCCTTAGCCAATCAATATAGTTTGGCCCAATCAATTTATTATCTAATAACCTAAGTCCGGTCATAATGGTCCCTGTAAGGAGAGAGAGAGAAGAAACGCTTAGCATTATGCTCTTGCAAGTTTAGATTGGTTATTAATTTATCTAAACAGGATGGCTCCTATTATTTCCTCGAATCCTTCATTAAACCATAAAGAAGAATTATTTAGGATTAATCTCACTTTTATAATTCTTGCTTAACCTTTCAGCCAGGCTGGTGTCGATACTTCGAGGGTGGTTTTCCAACGCTTTCGCGAAGTCCCTTAATTACATTACCTCTTTTCCTTAGAGGCGTGGAAGTGTACGTTAGCACCACCACTGGATTTTACAAGCATCAAGCATGCTGTTTATTAAAAATTAAGGGTGCTAATCTACACTAACCATGATCTTAAACTAGATGATTAAGGTATAACTATGATATCATAAACTATACTATGAGATGGGTAGTACAACCTTTGTAGACCGTGTCCTTCTCTTCTAAATCTCTGGGTTGTAGTCCACGCGGCTCCACTAGGCTCCACTTGAAGGTGTAACGAACTTTCTTTTGATGAACTTCGTGCCGAAGATGATCTACCCGAAGTCCGCTAATCAAAGCTACCTCTTCACTAAATTCTTTAGTGAAGTAAACACATTACACCAAAGCGCTAATCTAGTATAGGATGGTGAAGTAGAGGTGTTGTTTGCTCACTAGGGTTCTCACAAGCTCAAGAGTACACAACTCAAGTGAGGGATTGAGCTTGAAGGTGGAGGTGAAGAAGATAGAGAGAGCTAGAGAGCAAGGAGCTCAAGTGAAGAAAATAACTCATGGGTAGAATGGCAAGTGTAGAATGGCTCATCTAAACTCACATATTACTGAAGCATACAATTTTTAACACTTAAAAATTGTAGCCATGCTTCAATAGTGCAAGCAATTGAATATAAAATAGAATACGCCATGATATGCCCATTCCTCCGAAGTGTCCCCATTTATCATCTCTTTTTTCTATTTTCTAAAAATAGAAAAACCATGCAATGCATGCTTCATATAATATATATATATATATATATATATATATATATATATATATATATATATATATATATAAAGATAAGCATATAATTAGTGAACAATAATATTAGACAATATACAATTATATCAATTATAAATATATCTCATATTATTAGATCAACACTTGATTTAATAATCCGGTTATATCACATATAACCGACTAATATCATTTATCTTTATATCACATTATCAAATCAACACTTGATTCAATAATCCGTTTTTATCACATATAACCTAACCGATAACAAATAGCCGCCGGATTACAATACGGTATTTCATACTCGTATTTAATCAGGCCCCCGCACATATCAACATATGTGGTCTACCTCGTTTCGCTCGAACGAGGAAACTTCTTTGTGGGACTCTAAAGACTCGTCAATACGCCAGCAGTAGGTGATGATCATATTAGTTACCTACAAGCCGTCAGCGGTACTAGCTGGACGTAACGGCTACCGAGGTATTGAGCGAATATAAGATCAACAAGCAAGCTTGTCCGAACTCCCATGAAGCTTATAGGTAACACTTACCGTACAGTTCGGTCTCTTCATCTGATATTTCGCATATCGATCCTGGGGGTGGAATCGTCAGACCCCAAAAGCTTAGTAAGTCATGCCGATGTAAGGCCTATAACGGTACGAGCAAATACTGATAACACTTACCAGTAAATCTCATCAACAGCCCTGACCAGGAACTTCCTGTTATAGCCAATCGAGTATAACACAACATCAACTCCTTATACCGGGAGAGACAAAACCCCTCATATCGCTCATTTCCTCCATGTGACTCGGGACTGTACCCAAAATCCACCTGTTTGCACGAGTCCTTTGAGCCGTGGTGGGGAGGAAATCAAAGCACAGTAGGAACTACAAAAGACTCTATGACGATATCTGTTCTACTGACTAACCTGTACCAGTGTCCCAAAGAACTGCTATCCGACGATAGGTATAGTACCATCTAGGAGTTCTCGGCGAGTCCTGTTCGGTGTACCCATTCTCTAATGAGAACCTGTGTACAATCTTTGATGCCAAACACCAAAGGATATGGGATCAACTATCGCTCCATACAGGGTCAAGAAAGGTACACACTAGTCTACTTTGAAATATTGATGACCTGTCTCGATATTCCCTCGACAAGGAACAATTGAAGGATGTGATTATGGACTACCCTGATCCCAGTAGTATGATCTGCATCATAGTCCTGGTAGTGAAGCCAACATCCTATGGGCTTTATCAACATGTATATGAGAGATAGTATAATAAAACCAGTGAACATGTTAAGATAAAGACAACCAGAAAGCATACTTGTTGGCTATAGTGCCCTCAAGCCAATTATTGAATTGTAGGCACGCGATTAGGATGATTGAGGGAGGGCCTACACCGGTAGAACAGTCTTACTCCAGATGATAGTATGCTATCTGGTTTGTTTTTATCATCATGTACATCATTAGGTGGCATTATAGATCACTATTATATGGCGATAGAGCCCATAGGATTCTTGCTTGAGAACCAGCATTATGATGGCGATCATACAAGTGGGAGCTACTTGGTCTATAAGCACATCCTTAAATGTGCATAGTCGTAGGAGTATCGAGACTGGACATTGATACTTTGTAGTAGACTAGTGTATACTTATCGAGACCCCGATGAGGGGTTGTAGCCGGTCTCACAAGCCATTGGTGTCAGTTTGTCACCTAAGATAGTATACAGGTGCTCATTGGGTTATGAGTACACTGGACGGACTCACCGGGAACATGCTAGTTGGTATTATTCCTATTGTTAGGTAGCACTTCCCAGGTGACATAAGTACAGGTTAGTCTATTGATCTGAGATCTTCATTTGTCTCTTGTGAGTTCCCACTGTGCTTTGATTGCTACCCTACCACAGCTCAAAGGAGTCGTGCAAACAGGTTTTAGTTGGGTACAGTCCCGAGCCACATGGAGGCAGTGAGCGGATCGTCGGGGATTCATCTCTCCCGGTATTGGGGGTTGATGTCGCGTTATGCACGGGTGGCCATCACAAGAAATACTTGGCCGAGGTGGACGAGAATTACTAATTTAGATCAGTAGTTTTTCAGTGGGTGATGGGCTTCATACCGACACGAAATATCACGTTATTAGGGGTCCGACATTATCCACCCCGTAGACCCGATATGCGATACTCTTAGACGAACAGACCGGACTGTATGGAAATTGTCACGGACAGGCTCGGTAGGGGTTTGGATGAGCTTGCTCGTCGACCCTCCTTTCGCTCAATACCTGGTTAGCCGTTACGTACAACTAGTGCAGCTGAAGTGCTTGTGGTTTTTGAAAGTCTACCTTAACACCACCATGAGGTTCTAAAGGAATTAGGCATGCCACATTTTAATTTTTATTAGGTGCTAAGTTAAACTAACAAGATCATTATTAGATTTTTAGGGTTTGCCTTTGTGATGTGATGAACTTAAAGAGAAGAAAAGAGCATACAACCTTTGTAGTTCGAGTCCTTCTCTTCTAAAGCTCCGGGTTGAAGTCCAAGCGACTCTACAAGGCTCCTCTTCGAGTTGAACGAACCTATTTCGTGACCTTCGCGCCAAAGAAGATCCACCTGAAGTTCCTCAAGCTCATTCTAACTCTACACTAAACTCCTTTTGTGTGGGAAACACACCAGCCCAAATTTCTAGTTTGGTATGGGAAGGTGAAGTAGGGGATTTGAAAAGCTCACAAGTTTGTGTTCAAGCTTCATGGTTCACATCACATGTAACGGTTGAAGCTTGAACTATAGCAATTGAGGATGAAGATGAAACAAGAGAGCAACCATGTGAGCAACTCAAGAAAATGGCTAAGTGTTGAGAATAAGACTAGAATGAATGTCAACTCTTGACCCCCACTCATTCAAGCAAGGAATTTTGCAATATAAAATTGCAACCATGCTTGAATAGTGAGTCAAGATGATTAAACTATCAATAAAGCCCATCATTGCAACCATCCTCTCATTTTCCACCTCTTTTCTATTTTTCTCAAAAATAGAAATAATGCCATACTTCATTATATATATATATATATATCATATATATTAATATATATTATGAATAATAATTAGTGAGCTAATGATATTAGTTAAGATATAATTATATCACATATAATGTATATCACATTATGAAATTAACACTTGATTAAACAATCCGGTTATATCACATATGACCGACTAATATCATATATCTGTATATCACATTATCAAATCAACACTTGATTCGACAATCTCGTTATATCACATATAACCGAACCGATAACAGATAACAGCCAGTTTACAATACGGTATCACATATATGTATTTAATCACGCCCACACACATATCACATATATGTCCTACTTCGTTTCGCTCGAACCAGGAAACTTCTGTGTGGGAAACTAAAGACTCGTCAATACGCCAGCAGCAGGAGATGATCACATCAATCACCTACAAGCCGTCAGCGGTACTAGCTGGACGTAACGGCTACCCGGATATTGAGCGATATGAAGATCAACAAGCAAGCTACTCTATACTCTCCATGAACCCTATCAGTGACACTACCGTACAGTCCGGTCTCTTCGTCTGATATGTCGCATATCTTATCGAGGGGTGCTAAACATTAGTCCCCAGTAACGTGATAAGTCATGCCGATGTCTTGCCTATACAGTTCAATAAACTACTGATAACACTTATTAGTAAATCTCGGCAGCAGCCCGGTCCAGGGACTTCCAGTTATAGCCAATCGAGCATAGTTCAACATTTACCCCCAATACTGGGAGAGACGAAACCCTTCCTATCGCTCATTGTCTCCAGGCGACTCAGGACTGTACCCAAAATCCAGCTGTTTGCACGTCTCTTTTGAGCGTGGTAGGGAGGAAATCAAAGCACAGTGGGAGCCGCACAAAACTCTATAACGATCTCGGGTCTAGAGACTAACCTGTACCAATGTCACCAGAGGACTGCTATCTGATGATAGGTATACTGTAGGGTTCCTAGGCACACTAATGAGGTCTCACATGGCATCAACCATGCCAATTTAAAAATTACGAGTGCCGAGAAACCCTAATACAGATCGTTAACTAGAATTTTAGGCGACAAATGCGAATAGTTAACAACTTAACTAAAAGAACGGAAATACAACCTTTGTAGATCCGGTCCTCCACCTCCTTAGCTCCGCAATGAAGTCTCCTCGCTGTCCAAATCGAATCCCGGGCTCTAGCGTCGGCTTCATCGGAAAAATGGGCGGGCTAGGTCGTCGACTTTGATGCCGAAGATGATCTACGTCGAGGCATCACAAGATCAAGCTCCACCTTCACCAAGCCATGAAAACTTGTGAAGGAAACACCCTATACTACTTGGCAAGAGGTAGAGGATGAAGAAATAGGAGGTGGGTTCACTTTAGAATTGGATTTCTCACTCTTTTTCATCAATCACCATTGATGGAAACTTGATTTTCTTCTTAAAGAAGAAGAAGAAGATAATAATATGATAAGTTATTTTTAAAATAGAAAATAAAAACAATACTTATCATATGGCAACCATGGTCAAGTGTAGAGAATAAACTAAGGTTAGTTAAAGGGTTAGGGTTAAGCATGAAGACAAAATGGTCACTTAGTCAAAGATGCTTTGAAGCTTCAAGAAGCTTCAAGCAAAGAACAAAGAAAGCCACCATTTTCTCTTTATCATTTCCAAAATAAAATAAATAAGATAAATAAATGAGAAAAGGAAATGAAACCCTAACCACTTAAGTAACCATGGTTTAATTCTTTACACAAACCCAAACTAGCATGTATCATCAAACCTGATACAATCTTGTGCACAAAAGTATATCACATATACAACTTGTGAACTTCAAGTGAGAAAATCCATTTAAAGAGAACCGATACTAGTTAATGCAAAGTAATATATCAAATATATAATTATGCATTAAATCATTAAATCAACACTTGATTTAATGATCCGGTCATATCGCATATAACCGACTAATATCAACAGTAAAAACTTATCGAATCAACACTTGATCCGATAGCCCGGCTATGACGCATATAACCGATCAATGTTACATATCGCGAGAATCGAATACAGTATCACATACTGGTATCATTCTCGGTCCCGCACATATCTCATATGCGCTCCTATTTCGTTTCGCTTGAGCCAGGAAACCTCTGTGTAGGACTCTAAAGACTCGTCAATACGCCAGCAGCAGGTGATGATCATATCAAGCACCCACAAGCCGCAAGCGGTCTGCTAAATGTTACGGCCACCCGGGTTTTGAGCGATCAGAAGATCGACGAGCAAGCCCGCTCACACTCCAGTGAATCCAACCAGTAACACTACTGTACAATCCGGTCTGATCGCCTGATATATCGCATATCTCGCCTAGGGGTGGTAAACGTCAGACCCCAATAGCTCGATAAGTCGTGTCGATTTGAGGTCTATAACAGTTTGAGAAACTACTGGTACCACTTACCAGTATATCTCAGCAACCCTGGCCAGGGATTTCCGGTCGTAGCCAATCGAACACAGCGCAACATCAACTCCCTATACCGGAAGAGACGAATCCCCTCCTATCGCTCATTGTCTCTATGTGATTCGGGACTGTACCCAAAAACCACCGTTTTGCATGCCCTCTTGGATGTGGTAAGGTGGAAATCAAAGCACAGTGGGAACCACACAAGACTCTATGACGATCTCGGGTCAACAGACTACTCTGTACCAGTGTCACCAGAGAACTGCCATCTGACGTAAGGTATAATACCATCTGGGAGTTCTCGGCGTGTCCGTCCAGTATACTCAGTCTCCACTGAGCACCCGTATATCATCTCTGATGTCAAACACCAATGGATATGGGATCATCCATCGCCCATCTGTATGGGTCGAGAAGGTATACGCAAGTCTACTCTGGTATATCGATGCCCCGTCTCGATACACCCACGACTAGGGACTTTGAAGGATGTACTTATGGACTACCATGTCCCCAATAGTATGATCCGCATCATAGTCCAGGTAGTCAAGTACACATCCTAAGGGCTTTACCAACATGTAACAGGGAGACAATGAGTGTACACGTTAAGGTAAAGGTCAACCAGATAGCATACTATCATGTCGAGCAAGAAAGTCCTCCCTATATATGTCCCAGCATCCACTACAATATGCATCCAATGTACAGTAATGGCCTCTAGGGCATACATATAACTAACATATACTACCACATAGGAGTCCTCGACTAGTCCTGTTCAGTGTACCCAGTCTCCACTGAGCACCCGTATACCATCTTTGATGTCAAACACCAATGGATGTGGGATCATCCATCGGCCATCATATGGTTCAAGAAGCGTATACGCTAGTCTACTCTGGAATATCGATGCCCTAGTCTAGGTATTCTCACGACTAGGAACTGATTAAAGGCTGTACTTGTAGACCACCCTGGCCCCACTAGTTTGATTTCGTCATAGTCCTGGTAGTCAAGTATATATCCTAAGGGCTTTATCAACATGTAAGAGACAGACAGTATAAATACTAGTCTACATGTTGATATAAAGGTAACCTGATAGCATACTATCATGTCGAGCAAGAAAGTATTCTATATATATGTCCAAGCATCCACTATATCATCAATAATTGCCTCTAGGGCATACATATTACTAACAATATCCCACTTGCACTAAGGTCAGTTGTTTTAGTATCTCATACCCAACGTCCCAAAAGTCTATCAAATAGTATCTCGGGGATAGCATCGGTGAGCGGATCCACTGTCTTATCCTCTGTGTCAACTCTCCTGGCCTCGATCTCTCGAAGATACAACTATCTCCCTGATCAAGTGATACTGTCTAAGAATATGTCTGGATAGCTGACGGGACCGGGGTTCCTAAGCCAAAGCCATAGCTCTATTGTCATCACTATACATATGTATTGGATGCCCAATGGTAGGAACCTAGTTCATCTCATGATCTCTATTCATCCAGAAAAGCTCTTTGGCAGCATCGTTGGTAGCGATGTAATTAGCCTCTATCAACGAGTCTGCTACGGTATATAGCTTGGAACCCTTCCAACTTACCGTACCTCCACTGAGGGTAAAGACAAAACCCAAGACAGACTTTCAGTCGTCCTTATCACTCTGGAAGTTCGAATCGGTAAAGGAATCCATCTGGAATTCACCGTTACCATACACCAAGAACATCTCTTTAGTCCTTCTCGAGCACTTACGAATGTTCTTCAATAGTCCAGTGGTTTTCCCAAAGATCTTTTCGATACTTATTCACTACACCTAGTGAGTAAGTTACATCTGGTCAGGTACATAACATCGTATACATGATTGACCCATCTGCCAAAGCAAAGGGCATCCTTTGTATGCGAGCCTTCTTCAAATCAGTCTTGAGAGACATCTCTTTGGAGAGAGTGATTCTTGAACAAGCGAGTACATTACCATGCTTAGAATAATCTATACTAAATCCCTTTTAACATGGTGTCTATATACCAGGATTGGGACAATCACAAATCCATTTAGATCTATCTCTAAAGATCTATAACCCCACGATGTAAAAGGCATCAGTTAGATCTTTCATGGAGAACCTGTATGATAAGAGGTGCTTGACCGACTGTAGCATCGGAACACCTTTTTCTATCAAGAGTATCTCATCCGCGTACAATACGAGGAAGAAAACCATAGTCTCTACAACCTTCTTATTTATATATATTTCATCTACCTTTTTGATGAATTCAAACTCTTTGACTGCTTCATTAAAATAGATGTACCATCTCTGCAATGCCCACTTCAACCCGTAGGTGGATTTAAGCAGCCTGCACATGCTTCCGTTGCTCCCACTTTCTACGAAGCCCTCTGGCAGTGTCATATAATCGCTCTCTTTAAAATCACCATTTAGAAAAGCCATTTTGATGTGTAGTCTGCGAGATATCGTAGACATGGTATGCAGCAATGGTAAGTAGGACCTTGATGGAATTAAGCTTAGCGACAAGTCTAGCTTTGAAAGTATCAACTTTTCCATCTACACCAATTTATCTTTCTCCAAGATCCTCTTGCTCCCGATGGGTTTTACCCCTTCAGGAGCAACATGCAAAGTCAACACTTTGCTGGTGTATATGGATTCCATCTCAGATCGCATAGAATCCAACCATTTCACATAGCCTACACTTATGATGGCCTGCTCGAAACTAGTTAGGTCATCATCTCTATGATGCAATCCTCTCTCCCACCGTCTACGAGAAAACCGTAGTATCTCTCAGGTGGACGAGGAACCCAAACTAGATCTACATACAATACGAGGAAGACAACCAATCCCCTTTAGCTTGGTGTCTATGTACCTGGATTAGGACAATCCCAAATCCATTTAGATCTATCACTATAGATCTATATCCCAAGAATGTAGGAGACATCAGTTAGATCTTTCATGGAGAACGTGTGTGATAAGAGGTGCTTGACCGAGTGTAGTATAGGAACATCGTTTCCTATAAAGAGTATGTCATCCACGTATAATACGAGGAAGACAACCATACTCTCTACAACCTTCTTATTTATACATGGTTCATCTACCTTTTTGATGAAGTTAAACTCTTTGACAGCTTCATCAAAACAGATGTTCCATCTCCGCGATGCCTGCTTTAACATGTAGATGGATTTAAGCAGCTTGCACATGCTTCCGCTGCTTCCACTGTCTACGAAGCCCTCTGGCAGTGTCGTATACGCTCTCTTCTAAATCACCATTTAGAAAAGCGATTTTGACGTGCAGTCTGCCAGATTTCATAGTCATATTATGCAACAATGGCAAGTAGGACCCTGATGGACTTAAGCATAGTAATGAAAGTCTCAACTTTTCCATCAACACCAAATTATATTTCTGAAAGATCCTCTAGCTCCCGATGGGTTTTACCCCTTCAGGAGCAACATCCAAAGTCAACACTTTGTTGGTGTACATGGATTCCATCTCAGACCGCATAGCATCCAGCCATTTCACAGAGTCCCCACACGTGATTGCCTGCACGAAATGAGTTGGGTCATCATCTCCATGATGTAATCCTCGCTCCCACCGTCTATGAGAAAACCGTAGGATCTCTCAGGTGGATGAGGAACCCAACTAGATCTACGGAGTGGCTTCGGTTCGTCAGGGACTATTGAATCCACCGGTTCTAACAAATCGTCAGTTATAGTTTGTGTTGCTGGAACATCTTCCAGTTCTACCTCATTGCCACTAATTTCTTTGGCAAGAAATTCATTTACTAAAATGGTGGCATGTCGAGAAACAAAACATATTTTTTTCCTTGGTGTGGTAGAAGATATACCCTCGTGAATGGTTGGGATATCCTACAAACTTGCACAGAACCGACCTTGCCTCGACCTTGTCCGGATTTTGCTTTTCAACATAGGCCGGACAACCCATATCTTAACTCGTTTAAGAGATGGTCTCTTCCCATTCCATATCTCATATGGAGTTGTAGGCAACGGATTTGATCGGAAATACATTCAATTGGTATGCAGCTTCTCAATTGCATGTCCCTGAAAAGAAATAGGAAACTCAGCAGTACTCATCATAGAGCGCACCAAATCACATAGGATGCGATTCCTCTATCCCGATATACCGTTGTGCTGTGGTTTATACGGAGTAGTAAACTGAGAGAGAATCTTATTCACTTTTGAATAGTCTTAGAATTCCGTGCTCCATTATTTTTCTCCCCGATCATATCGATGGATTTGAATACCTTTACCCATTTAGTTTTCATCTTCGTACTTCTATTCCTTGAAATTCTCAAAAGATTCAGATTTTTTTTTCAACAAGAACACATGTCCGTATCTTGAGAGAACATCGGTGAATGCAATAAAGTACGTGGAACCATCCCTGGCATGTGTAGATATAGGACCGCATACATCACCATGTATCTGTCCAAGAGTTCAGTAGCTCTTTTTCCGTTTCTAGTAAACTAAGATTTGGTCACCAGTCTTTGAGAAATGACTGGCAAGTTTCATAAGATGTAAATTCGAACGGATTCAATTATGCATCCTTATGGAACTTAAGGTAGTCTTGTTTCATAGAAATGACCCAGTCTACAAAGCCATAAGAAGACTTCATTCATTTCTGAACTATTCCTCTTGTGTGTGTTCTGTACGTTTAGAACTGTAGTTTGATTCAAAACTTGTACACTATTATACAACGTACCTTACCCAATCAACACTTGATTAAGGAAAATATTCACAATATTTTGGTACGGAATAACGGTAGCTTAGAATCAATGTATTACCAGTTGGTAACACTCGGTGATATCTGCCAACTGCTTTGGCTGCAACAATTGCACCATTCTATACTACTTAGAGACATATCATCCTTTTCCAGTTCACCACCTTTCTATAGCCCATGTTACAAATTACATCTGTGGGATCCTGATCCGGTATCCAATACCTAGGATGTATAGGTAACTGAGAAATAGTTCTTAGTTACGATCACACCCGAAAACAATGCATCAATATGATTTTTGTTCGTTTGAGTGGCGTGGGAATCCGAATATTCCCCTATTCCTTGCTCAGACTTATGACAATCATAAGATAGAGCGGAACCAAGCCCAGTATAATAAGTAGCTTCGGTCAATACATCCATATTATTATCTTGATTAAGGCATATCATTGGTCTCTACCAGGAGAGAGAGAAGGATAATCACTTTGCGTGAGCTCTTTGCAAGATTTAGATTGGTTATTTTTATCTAATCAGGATGGCTCCCACTGTTTTTATCAAATCTTCCTTGAAACCCTAAAAGGTAAGACTAGCCGGGATTAATTACACCCTACAAGTTCGCCAATCTTTCGGCCAGGTCAGTGTCGATACTTTGAGGGAGGTCCCCCGTGCTTTTGCATGGACCTCATTAAAAATAAACCTCATTTTCCCAAGGGCGTAACCCCGTTAACACCTTTCTAGACACCTACTTGATTGGCTAATTGTGAAGTTCAAAATTCTCCCAGGACTAACTCTTAGTCGCAGTGGGTATCGGGATCCAACTATCATATAGAAGGTATGCAATCTTACCGCAAATTTCAATACTTGAAATTCCCGATAATGGTTTTTACCCTTAGCGTCCTATGACCTTGACGCAGGCCAAACAACCCATAGGGTGATAGTCAAGTTCAACCCGTTCATTTCTTGATTGAATTAAACCCAACCGCACGACCCTTGACGCAGGCCAAACAACGCCGTATGACTACCCTAATCCAATCGCATCACATGATGCAGATAAGCACTAATTCAGCTACTGGACACTATGCCTTGAAGCAGGCCAAACAACCGTAACACCAATACTAAAATAGTACATATCTGAAATGACAGAGGGCTGCGCAGACTTTTAAGAAAACCATGAGCGTAATGAACTTGATATCGTTGTACAATGTAGTGATTTTGAAAAGGAGTGATTTTTAGGCTTTTCTAGCTTTGCTAAAGAGATCACTCTCGGTGAAGGGATCTCGGCTCTTTCCTTATCGAATGAGGTGCTGGATATTCATGAATAGCACTATGCAAAGTAAGAACTAGAGAAGCTGTCAAAAGACAAAACCGAGTGGGTTGTAGCATATGATAGTTTCGCTAAAGAGATCACTCCCGGTGAAGGGATCTCAGCTCTTTCTTCATTGAATGAGGTGCTGGATATTCAACAAGGAATACCACTGTGCAAAGCAAAAATTTGAGCCACCCTTTTTGAAAATTTAATTCTACAAAAACTTTTGGTTTCTTTCCTTTCATTAATCTCATTAATGAAGTCCTGTCATTTAATGTTTTCTAAACATTACAGAAAAATAAAATGAAAATAAAACGTACGCTTATGCCATCCGCATTCTCCATGGGCCCCCGTCTTGCACCGTTAGCTTACTTCACTACCAGCAGAGCTGGGGCTGGACTAGCACGGGTGCGAAATATAAGAAACATTTATTATTTATCATATATATAATATTACATTCGTCTCACGCAGTTATATGATCAATATTACAGAAATAAGCAGCAGAAGCAACATATGAAATATTGGATATACTATGATGTCCGTGTTTTAAATTTATCCAATAATGTACAACACGGATTCCACAGTCATGATGAATAACCAAACCCACATCCCTAGACCCCTACGAGAGCGGTAAGTAACTTTACAAATTCTAGAGTTGGGAGACCCAGTCTTAACTTCTTGAGATGGTCTCCCACTGGACTCTAGAACCCGATTACTTGTGCTCCCCGCCTTGGGTCTATCCTAATGCGGAAAAGTAAATAATATACAACAGTGGTGACATCATCCTCAACCCGGAAGTGCTCCAATAAAAGAATATTACATACAGATTTTACATGAATGAAAATAAAAAAACTTTCATCTCACATAAAAACCCTGGCTATTCTTTCACGACGATCCAATAAATCAATCCAATAGCTAAACATAACATCTCATGTCATCAACGTAAGTAAATATGTGTATCCCGAAACTCGTTGACATATAGCAACCAGATCGGGATACCCCACATATTACAGTTACGATCACAGAAAAGAAATTGAAAAACTACAATAACTAGAATCTGCAATATCCTTATACATCATAAACCCGGAATATCTCAAATTCCGGATTTCATGCCTAACTTATAAACCTTGCATTTTAGTCTCTAATTGATGCCCTGGTCTTGATATTATCATAACTAGGAACTAATTAAAGGATGTACTTGTGGACCACCCTGGCCCCACTAGTATGAGCTCGTCATAGTCCTGGTAGTTAAGTACATATCCTAAGGGCTTTAACAACATGTAAGAGACACATAGTATAAATACTAGTTTACATGTTAAGATAAAGGAAACCTGATAGCATATTATCATGTCGAGCAAGAAAGCCCTATATGTGTGTGTGTGTGTGTGTGTGTGTGTGTGTGTGTGTGTGTGTGTGTGTGTGTGTCCAAGCATTAACTATATCATCAATAATGGCCCCTAGGGCATACATATTACTAATAGTCAAACCCACTACCAGCGTATTGACCAATCTTTAAAGATCTACACAGATGGTTTCCCTGGTTCTGGAGAAATGATGTAGTAGCCATATTGGATACGTGTAGGGTTCCGATCGATTGATTATACTATGTACCAGGACTTTCGAATGGACAATTTATAGTACTAACAGGCTCGGTTTTGAGCCAGATTATTAAATCAGGTATTGATTTAATAATTTACGTATATATTTTTCGATATGTATATTCTAGTATTATGTTCTTTGAGTTATTCTATCACTTCGGGTATTCGTGTTTCTGTACGAATACAGGTATGTATATACATTAGAATGTAATCCGTGTTTTTTCCGGAAAACATTTTAGAAGGTGGACACCTCATTTTAGGGTTTGACCATTTAATTTTTAAATGGATAAATGAGGTGGCATTGATTTGATGGGAGTAAGGTGAGGACCGTACTTTCATAGTGTTCACAAATGAATTCTTAATTCATTTGTGCATACTATTCAAGTATGGGCACATTTTAAAAAGAAAAAATGTTTTACAAAACCAAGCATGAGATTTTCTCTCTCATGGCGACTTCATTATTTTTGAGATGGTTCACTCTTGAGCCTCTCTCTTCTCCTCACCAGTTTAGCATCACTCCTTCTCTAGGTTTCATGTTTTCCTCCACCTTCATCTTCCACCTCCTCTAAACCATCTCATGTGTTGAGAATCATGAGACGAGGTGATATGAGATAGATTAACACTTTGATCACACACTACATCCTATGCATTCTAGACTAGCATCCTACAATCCCCAGTTGATTCACTTGAATTCATTATGTGGAATTAAAGCCATGACTACATCCCTCGTGTGGGTCATCTTCGACGGAGGAAGACCGGCGGCCAAGTTTGTTCAAGCACGCCTCAAGGAGTTTAGGGAGGTGATGGAAGACCGAAGTACTTAGTTCTTTTAGTATAATCAGTCTAACCCTTTAGTTTAGCTTCTTTAGTTTGCCCATATAGGTTTATGGTTTGGATCTTGGACGGGGTTTTGTTTGCGCCAAAATTTTTAAACGCATGTTTTTGTTTCGCATCGGCTACGGTAGATGGCTAGGGCACAGGAGAAACCCAGAAATGGTGTCAGAGCCACCCATAAACTCATACTGGCTAGTTTGCACATTGTTAAAATCTCGATCAACCAAATTTTCCGAATCAGTTTTCCATTTGAGCATGTTTGCTGTCGATTTTGAAAAGCGTTTAAAAAATCTTTCTATGTATCTTAAAAATACGTGCAGGCTATTATAGCGCAACAGAAGAAATTTGGGCGAGTGAACCCACTAAATGGCTGCGGAACCGCCGTAAAATAGGCTAGTTAGCCGCGGTTCCGCGGCAGTTTTGAGGCCATATTGTACAAAATATTTTCTTTGACTCTATCATTTGGATATATGATTTTTGTGATATATGGTTTTGGCCCAGATTTGTTTGATTGTCGGTTTTGCATTTGGGGCCAATTTGGAAAAGTTTAGTCGATCGAAATATTAACTGTGTGTTTATCAGTGCATGTGATATATCTGCGACCGTGAATATCATTAGAGCGGTATAACCCGTCTAACTGCTATATGTTCTTTTAGACGAGTTTGCGAACATGACGTTCGCGTTGATGTTCTGTGATTGTGTTGATATTGTGGTTGGATTGTCATGGTGGATAGCCAGTGGCGCAATGATAGTTAGTACAGTTTAGATTGATTTTTATATTCATTATTGCGGGTAAAGCGTCCGACATGTGGACCGTCGTCTCTACAAGATTATATACTCTTTTATTGGGGCACGACCGGATTGAGGTCGATGTCGCCATTGTATATATATTTTCTTTTCTGTACTAGGATTACCCGCGGTGGAGTGCACGAAAAGCCGGGTTCTAAAGGGAAACGGGTCCGCATCTCATGGCGTTGAGACGGAGGGGACCATTCTATAGAATTGGCGGGCTATTCGCCGCACTAGTAGAGGGTATAGGTTGTCCAACGGAGGGGTTCCCAAGTTACCGGATTCTGTGATGTACAGGGTGGCCCATTCATGTTGTTGATTGGGGTTGCTTCGCTTCTGGGATTGGCGGGTAACTTGGCGCACTCGTAAGGGTCTAGGTTTTCATTATACAGGCTATCCACATGAGAGGGAACGTCGTGTCTCATTTGCGGATCAAATGAAACCGGAGGCTCCTGGATTATCCACCATTCTGTGTTGCTTGCTGAGATTCTTTGATGATGGTTATATCATGCCCGGGAAGAATGTTATATATATTTATATATACTAGTCGATGTTGTATATGTTTTTCACCCGCGCTAGCCCATCCCCTGCTCTGTTGTTAGTTAAGTAACCTAACAGATGATGACGGGGCCAGTAGCAATTGCGGATGGCATATACGTAGATTTTATATCCGTTCCTTTTCTGTGGTGTGATACGGATTAATTGATGGGACTGCGTTGATTATGATCAATGCAAGGATAAAACAAAGCTATTTGATGTTGTTGGAACCAATTTTGAAAAATCATTGTTGCAAGACGTTTACTTTTGCTTTGCACAGTAATATTCTGTTATGAATATCCAGCACCTCATTCGACGAGGCAAGAGCCGAGATCGCTTCATAGGTAGTGACCTCTTGGGCGAAAGTTTGCGTATTTTTAATAACTGCTCTATAGTCGATATTTTTGCTTTACATCGTGGTATTCAGTTTGGAATATCCTGCACTTCATTTGACGAGGAAAGAGCCAAGATCTCTTCACCGGGAGTGACATCTATTGCAAAAGTTTGCGCCACTATATGTTTGTAAAATCACTCGTTTCCTTCAACGATATCTGTTGGGTTACAGCAGCGCCCTGGCCATCAAACCGTGGCCAAATACGGAACAAAAATTTATTAAACTTACGCTACCATTACCCGATGCCCGGATATACCTTAAACCCTAAACTAGCAATCTTTATAAAGAAGTTAGAATGGTTATACCGTGTTTATCCGTGTCCTTCGGTCTTCATTTCAAGCTCCTAGTGGTTCCTTGATCGAATTTGGTTGCCGGTCTTCCTCCATCTCGGATGATCCACCTGAGGGAAACGGCGCAAGTTTCAGCCTTGACAAACGAGGCAATCAACGCTCCAAGCTTGCTAGCAATAGAGAGTGGAGGTGTATGAATGTGTCACTATATTCTTTATCTCATCACCATGCTCAATAGAGCAACTCAAGAAGATGAAGGAGGTGAGTAAACTATGGCATGGGCAACTAAAGAAAGTGGCTAAGTGATGAAGTGAGAATGAGAGTGTTAGCAATGAAGCAAGTGAAGAAAAATGACCAAGTCCCCACAAGAGTTGTCGCTGCCCTTTCTCTCTCTAATGCAAAAATAATGTACACAAAAGTATCTCTTTTCTTTTTCCAATAAACAATTAAGACCCATGCCTCTCTATATGTCCAAGGCCCATTCCTATGCCACCTCACCCCTCCACCTCGTTTCCATGATTGTTTTTCTTAAAAGAAAAACAATAATGAGGTGGCCATCTTCTAAAATCTATTCCGTATAAATACGGAATACTTCCCAGTACGCGTATCGAAATACATATACGTGTATTCGTACAAAAATACGAATCGCCAAGAGAGAATACGAATAGCGAACAATAAAACTAGGATACATATATATAAATTATTAAATCAAAACCTGATTTAATAATCCGGCTTAATCCTAAGCCGCTAGTATTATCAACCGTCCGATTAAAGTCTATGCAGCCTGTACACATATTTAAACGGACACATGTATGTACCAACATACATCATCTACACCATATCGCCTAAATCGTGAAAACCCTCTGTGTGGGACTCTAAAGACTCGTCAATATGCTGGCAGAGGGTTTAACGACAAGCACGTCAGCTACACTAGTTGTACGTAACGGCTGCCCAGGTATTGAGCGAAAGGGAGGCCGACGAGCAAACTCATCCTGAACCCCTACTGAGCCTGACAGTGACAATATCCGTACAGTCCGGTATGTTCATCTAAGAGTATCACATATCGAGTCTGGGGTGGATAAAGTCAGACCCCTAACAACGCGACGTTTGGTGTCGGCACGAAACCCATTACCACCTGGAAACTATCGATCCTGGATCGGTAATTATCATCCACCGTGGTCACGGATTTCTGGTGATGGCCATCCATGCACAACGCGACATCAAACCTCAATACCGGGAGAGAGGAATCCCCGAAGATCCGATCACTGCCTCTATGTGGCTCGAGACTGTACCCAACTAAAATCTACTTGCACGACTCCAATGAGCCATGATAGGGTAGTAATCAAAGCACGTTGGGAACTCACACGAGAAAAATGACGATCTCAGGTCGACAGACTAACCTGTACACATGTCACCTGGGAACTGCTATCTGAAAATAGGTATAATACCAACTAACACGTTTCCGTCGACTACATCCAGTGTACTCATAACCCAATGAGCACCTGAATACTCTCTTAGGTGAACAAACTAATACCAAAGGCTTGTGAGACCTGGCCACCGCTCCTCGTCGGGGTCTCGATCAGTATACACTAGTCTACTCTGGAGTATTGATGCCCAGTCTCGATACTCCCACGACTAGGGACATTGAAGGATGTGCTTATAGACCCCCAACTCCTACGTATATGTCGCCATCATAATGCTGGTAGTCATGCAAGAATCCTATGGGCTCTATCAACATGTACATGATGATAATGATAAACCAGATAGCATACTATCATCTCGAGTAAGACTGTTCTACCGGTATAGGTCCACTTTCAATCATCATAATCACCATGCCGCGAATATGATAATTGCCTTGAGGGCACTATAGCCAACAATCTCCCACTTGCACATAGGGCCAATTATTGCGGTGTTGTATACTCACAGCTCGTGTGATACCGAACACCCAACTTCTCTACTAATCAATTTCGCAAAACCCGTTTGCGAAACTATTGCGTTCGAGAAATAGCCTCAGTGAGTGGATCCGCTCCAATGTTTCTTTCTGGATCTCTCTATATCACAACTTCGCGGGGAAAGCTATCTCCTGAAATGAGCAATACCTGTCTTAGAATTTTTCTGGATATCTGATGGGACCCAGTTCACAAATGAACTCCAAATCCAACAAATTTCTTAAACTGTATCATCCAGTGAATTTAATCATTATCCTGCGCCATGCCTTTCCTCAGTATCCGCTGGGACCACCTGTCCAACATACTGTCCCCTAAAAGAGGGACAACTATAACTCTGACAGTCATTCTATCATTCAGGTCACCATAGAAGCCTGAAATGATAACTGTCTTTTTATGGAGGCTGTCGTTACCATATCGCAAGAATATTCACTTATGTTCAGAAACTGCTTCCCTACATTTCTCCAGGATTGGATTAATATATGTTTATTGCAGATAGTGCAAAAACAACATCTGTTGTGGTAGTTGACATTCCATGATTAACTCAATTGCCTAAGCAAGTGATATGCTAATCATGCAGATCCCTCTCTCCTTTAGTCTGTAAGACACCTTTAGAGAGGGTGACTCCATCACCTGCATGTACTCCACCATGCCAGGAGTAGTCCATTCTAAAATCCCTATAGAATAATGTCAAAGTACCCAAATTGGGATACTTCCTAAATCTAGATCTAAAATCAAATATCTATTAACCAAAAACGCTGATATTATATCCATATCTTATGTAGAGAAACAACTTTTTGACAGCCTCAGTTTAACCGATCGTAGTATAGGAATATATCGTCCTATCAAGTGTATGTCATCCCAATACCTGGACATCACTCTCTACTACCTTCTTACCAGATCCATCTCCTATTCTGATGAAGTCAAGGCCTATGACTGTCACATCAAAAATAGATGATTTATTTCCGCTATACCTATTTTAGTCTATAAATAGACATAAGCTACTTGCCCACTATGCTTCCGCTGTTCCCACTGACTATAACAACCCTCTGGCAGAGTCATATACACATGCACTTCCAAAGATAGTTTAGAACGACGCTATACGCATCCTCCTGCCGGGTCTTATAGTCTAGAACAGCAGCAATGGCAAGTCATGGAAAACAAGAACCTCCCTGTCACTGTCTTTAAGACGACCGAAGTACCTCTTGGGTGCCTGAGGTTACCCACTACAATCTGCGTAGTGGCTAATGGAACCTCGAAAACAATTGAATCCTTAGGTTCTATTAAAATCTTCAGTGATCGTTTGTGATTCTGTAATCACTTCCAGTTCTACCATACTCCCACATCTGTTTTTCTGAAAAAATTTATTTTACTAAAACTGTGGCGAGTTAAGAACAATATAAATACTGATCTTCCTGATGGTAGAAAGTTAACCTTTGTAAAAGCCGGGGATAACCTACAAACAACCATTACTGATACGTGCATCGAGTTTATCCGGATTCTGGTTTCAAGTATCAGCCGGACAACACTTTATACCTTAACATCGTTAAGATATAAATTGATTCTATATATATCTAATATAGAAAAAAAAAGCACTAACTTAATTAGAACCAGATTCAAAATCAAGCAGCTATCTACAGTGCATATCAACCAAATGGAAGGAGGCCATTCAGCATTACTCTTCTAGGAGTGCATCCATATATGAGTGACCTAAAAGTGAAGCAAGTTCTCAAAACCATTACTATCAACGGAATACTATACACTAGTATCTACATCTTTGACTTCCATGAAGAATACCCATACTTCCAACAGATGGTTCTCTTCTTTATTCTTATACCTATAACTTCTCAAAATCTGATCCTTATATTTCAACGAAATACTTGTCTAGAACTAGAGAAGTTATGAGTAAACAGAATATAGTACGAGTACCAACCCCATTATCCTAATGGATACTGAACAACAAAAAATACTTTGTATAAGTCCCCTGAGTTCAATAACTCAAACCCTGTGCGTCGTAGATTGAAAAACTGTACTTTGGTTAAGAAGAATTACACCGCTGTTGAATGCACCTTACCTAATCACCAACTGATATAGGTAAATGTCACAGACATAATATCAAAAAGTTATATCTCAGTTTATAAAATAAACGTACAGATATATCATTTTGAAATTGGTATATAACAACGGATATTCAAAACCAAATATTTGCCATCCGGCAAATACCAGATGATTTACTCAAATATCACCAATTACAACGAATTCCGATATAATGAGGATCTAATCAACCAATTCCCAATATCTTACTCCCACTCACCATCCGTAGTAACATACAGATGTGAGAAATGAATCTGGTAAATACATACCCCGGATTTAGAATCCAATTGGAAAAACAGTTTTCAATTAACATTGGACAGTTAATCTGAAACGTGAAAATGTTTCGAAAGGGGTAACCGGGTATTCCTACTAAAGCCGCTTCCATTATCCTGATTATGACAGTAAACATATACTTATCTGCCTTCACTCCAATCCCTTTATTATGTCTTTACTTATTACCTTTTGTACACCTTCTTTAGGGTAATTGGTTTTCTTCATTCCCTACACTTCGGCGCCAGACTAAGGTTTGGAAGAAGACTATCCAATAAGGGCAACAGGTGTACTCTCCTAATCCGAGGAGCCCTCGTAACCTGAGAGAAGGTAATAGGAAAAGACATATGAATAATCATATTCTATTTCTCCTGAACCGGAAACCATCCTCGAATCTAGAGCGAATTCCTTCGAGTTCGTATTTAACTATACGATGGCATATCCAATAGGAGTGCATATCCGTAGTGATACGGAGTGTTTTGGAAAAATCCAAAGTGGATGTGGGAGTGGCAGTGGTATACACGGTTTTGTCGTGAAGGATGGTTGTCGCAATTTTCTTTGCCCTTAATCTAATCCTTCTATATGTCTTTACTTATTACCTTCTGCACGCCACACATAGGCTTAATTGGTTTTCTTCCTTCCCTACCTATCTGTCACGACCCGAAAGAGCACGTGACTGGCCCTTGAACCATATGAATTCGATAGGACTCCATCTGATCCAAGTAAGCCAAAAGCCCAGAAATCTAAAACCATTTTAAGGATAAATAAACAACAAGCAATATACTATACAACGCCGAATGGTGAGGATCAAAATTTAAAAGAAACCTAGATAAGCATGAAAACTGCAACACTAGTAAGCGCGACTCTAAGGTCGAAATAATACATCACTAGTGTCTGAGTCTGAAACAATATACAAGTTTTTGGTTGATGGAATTTCTAGATACAATGAATAATACAAGTACAACGGCGGTTCTGATACAAAGAACCCACCTACCAAGCAAATCTCCCGCAAAGGAAAGCAGTGTGCCAGAAGTGCCGCTATGGAACCTGTACGGCAAGCCCTGCAAGAACTGTGGCACAACGGGGGTGGGTTGCCAACTCGTGATTAGAAAATTTCTACAAGCATAAATCGAATGCAAGACATAATCCTAAGTCAATACAATCAGTATATAATATAACCCTCGAGAGTAAGTCTGAAGCATGAAAATGTGGCAGGGTAACATCTAATCATGTAGGTAGTGCCAAGTACTCGTGCCAGTGCTTCAGATAATAACATGTTATAAATGTAAGGTATGTCTGCATGAAGTAAACATGATGAAGTATCAAATGGATATCAATACACATATATTAGCGTCCCATTCCACTAATATTGGTGTAAGGGTATATATAACAGCGCCCTCTTACCCTGTTATATATACAAATGAAGTATGATCAATGTAGTCAAGGTCTTTATGTAATCAATGTCTGTATAAACGTGGAATCCGTCCACCCGTCACCCAATGACAATAAGCATCATGCATGTAAATTTGAGGATATAATCAAATCATGGAAAACATCATGAAACCCGTGCCTAGAATCGACACGTAAATCCTCATCTATCGGGCTCCGTCAGTCCGGATCAGCCCACGGGCTATGTCTGCGGAATCAGCCCTCAGCCCCGGCAGTACGCCCATATCCATCTATCGACTCTGGTCAGTATCCTCCGGATAACTGCAAGGTCCAACCAATCACCGGTAGGTAGTAGTCCCTCTGCCAGGCTCACCGTCTACTACACAGCGAAACCGTTCTCGTCCCGGGGTACCATACCGGGTCCACCATGTACCCGTAATCGGCCTCATCCAACTCCTCGATTCGGGTTCACACATATCACTCTCGCACCGAGAAAACACATGGTGGATGCACCGAAATATCGTATCATGGGAAACCGGGTTTTTAAATATTTAACTATTTTCTTTGAAATATCCACGTTTCCCCAAATCCAGAATAAACATGGAAACAACATATCTCAATGCTAAGCAAGTATGAAGGTATCAATGTATGTGTACAAGTATGAGTATGTGACATATAAAAGAAATGCAAGTATAACCGTATATCATGTAACACGGAAATAATAGTATGCACATACAAGGTCATATCCTGATGCAATAATGCCACTGTGTAGTGACATGGCAATTATCGATGATGAAGTGTGTGAGCTGGCAAGCAAGTGTACGTGGAACATACGCATCATCGATAATGGTGCTAGTGTCCTAGCAACAAGATAGTAATATAACAATAAACATATGCAAAGCAATGTGAATAGCATGAATATACGGAAATAGAATAATCAACGCAACAATAAAGAATCTACACCCATATGTATATGTCATGCAGTTCTGCCATTTGAAATAAGAATGACTCGGGTCTAGTTTAACATCTACTATGCAAACTACAGATCTAAGTATCAAGTCAATCGGGAGGGGTATGGAAACCACCTAAATCTGAGTCGATATACAAATATATATTTATACAATAGTCGGTGATCTCGCCTCAATAGTATCACGTACGATACGGTATATCATTTAACATCCTCGAGTCATGAGTGCGGATCTAACATCAATAGAAAGCTCGTACGGTAAATCGTCGTACGGCATCCCAATAGATGGGTACGGGTCAGTATCACACTCCTCTCATCAAATATCAGGTATCATTATCATCATATCACATAATCCGGGGTACAGATCTAAGTCTAGTACAAATCAATACCATCTATATAAGTATGAAAGCGGGGGTAAAACATATGCCCAACGGCCCGCTAAGATCACATGTCGTATCGCAAGTACGAATCACATCACATCACCGATCTCACGGCACAATGCCCAAAATCATCGACTCATCTCCAATGTCATCCAATAACCTCATCAACACTGTGTAAAAATTGTGAATATGCAAGGGTGCGCGTGTGGTGTAAACCTATTCTAGGGTTCGCGACTATGAACTATACTAGTTTACTTCTAACCCTAAGCTATCCATAATACACCTAACACCATATCCACGACACACTATAACTATCAAGCAGAATATAGTATACCAACTACGGACTGTGGGGGTGCTATATACCATCCACCCGACTTCCCCCAGTAGATATAATCTACTCACATTGCGTCTTCATTTGTCGACGTCTCCACGCGCTTTACTTGTCGTCCCGAAGTCTTCATGGGGTACCTACACATCAAAATATCGTATATGCATATTAAAACCAAATCAAAGCTAACACGGCACACGAAACCCAAAACGATACGATAAGGGGCCTATAAGTTAGAACCTATGGGCACGCCTTCAAAACCATCAACAAATCCTCGATATCGTCGTATAAATACCAAACAGTCGAGGTAAAACACAATACACAATTCAGAACTAAAAATACGGAATATGGAAACACGAATCCAAAACAGCAACTTAGGAAATAGGCTCCTGATTTCACCATAGGTCAAATTAGACAAATCAATATATGCCAGGGGCCTAAACTACAGATGTAGGAGCAGCAGAACCAATACGACCCAAATTGGTGCAGGTCTGGCCGCAATTTGCGGCCAGAAGGAATTAATTGGCGGCAGGTCTGGCCGCAATTTGCGGCCAGAAGGAATTAATTGGCGGCCGGGTCAGGGAGTTAGGGGCTAGGGTCTTGGTGGTAGCTTCCTGGGTGCCTGCACATGTCACTGTCCATTCAATTTTTTTTTAGGATGTCTCGGGTGATAGCAGATCTTATAAAAGCTTCCCAGATTTCATAAATTCTCCGATATCGGTTTCTAAATCCGTATTTCGGGTTTCAACTCTCAGGTTGGGGTCTCAAATCATGCACTAGGGTGTTTATCTAACTTCTATTGAGCTCACTTGCTTACCACAACTCACAATTCCCCCAAACCCTAACTAAGTTTTCCTCAAGTCCACAAAAATACACAATATCGATATGAAACTAAACATGGGGTAAAGGAAATGCTAAAACTAAGTTAATAATCCAGAAAATAGCTCATTTGGCAACTCAAGAATTTTCTTGAGTTGCCTCTAGTGGCCAAAATCCTTGCTTCTTTAGTCCAATGTGTAGATCTTGAGCTTGTGCACACTTTTAATGAAATGAGAGTGGGGTTTTGGAGTTGTTTTAGAGGTGATTTGAGGCTTGAAGAGGTGGGGTAAGGAGCAGGAGCAGGAGCAGCAACTTGAAGGAGAGGGAGAGAAATGAGTGAAGGGGATGAAGGAGATGGCTAACTCCAAAGTCAAAGAAAACCCATACCTTTCTCTCTCTCACCATACCTCATTTCCTTAGTCTTTTCCCATTTTCTTTTCCTTTTCTTTTTCTTATTCTCACAAAATCCTTCTCCCAAGAATAGTAAACCCAAAGTGAACCATGGCAAGAAAATGCACAAGTGTGAAAAGTTATATGTGCATGTTTTGCACAAATTGCTAAAAAAAAAAACCGATTAGCGATTATTAATCGCGATTAGCACTAATTTAGCATATAACTAATCAATTAAACTTAGAAATGGCATAATTCTCTAATTTACCCTATTTTAGAATTTTCCAAAATTTTCCCCATTTATTTGTATTTTAATTATACCGAGTTATTAAAATATTAAATAAAATACTATTAAATTATAAATATTCCCTAAAAATAATATTTGTTTTATTTCGAAATGTTACAATCTACCCCCCTTAAATAAATTCGGTCCCCGAATTTAAATTTAAACCTCCAATACTAAAACATTTCAGCAAAATCCAATTTGTCGGGGCTCCGAAAACATCAATATATAGAGAATATCATCAAAGTATACTGCTCTCTAAGAAATCAATCCCCAAAAGCATATAAGAAAATCCGGTGCGTCTGGTGCGCACGGAATCAAAATCCATGTATGTGACGTACAGGTGAACAAAACAACATTTATGTGCAACTGGTGTGCACGAAACATCTGTCATAAACAACGTGTGTGCCTGACAGCAAAATCAGGCACATTTGACATGCACGAAGAATTTCGATTTAGTGCATCTGGCGTGCACCAAGATCGTAAATCAAAACCAAAACATAAGTACCGTCGTCGGTAGTGCCTTCTTCAAGGTCGAGAAGGAGTCGGTGCATCCAATGCTAGCAGCGCAGGATATCTACTTGCCTCTTTCTCACGGTCTGGCGTCCTCTGACTTTGGGTCCTTATCTTCTCTGCGGATTACCTACCTCACAGTCAATCGGCTCATCGGCCCTGTCAGGTGTGCTAACGGGGACGATTCCGTTCTGGCACTTCTCTGGTCATCTCTCGGTCAATCCTCACGACCACTCGTAAAGCAGCATGCCACTGGCGTCGGCCTCTGGCTCTCTGAATGCACATCACACATCTGATCCTGGGTGCAAACATCATTGCAGCAATCTCCTGGAAGGAATCCTGCTCTAGGTCTCTTTCGATCTTGCCTATACCGAACTGTACGGAGGCTGGCTCTCTTACATAATCTCTTCTCACTCGATAGACATCTGTGTCCTCAGCACAATATTTTCTCGGAAATTGGTCGCATCCTAACGGTTCTGTAAGCATATCAGGTCTCTAGTCTCGACGGGAAGTAATGACAGCTCGTCAGCATCTCGCACGAACCTCTGGTTCCACTTGTCTCTATCGTCGTCCACTATGACATCACGCCATGCTATCTACGCACTGCACTGTTCTCGGCCACAGTCAATCCGAAGTCTCTCGCACGGACTCGAAAGCGCGTACTCTGTAGCTTCACCATTCTATAGAAGATGTCTGGCCGAACAGGTCCTCGGGAACGCGTCCCAACCATCTGAGGAATGCTCAATACTCTTTTGTCCTCGATCAATTTGCAACGCATCTGGATAAGGTCCTTTATCTGAACCCGGTCAACTGTCTCGTCGACGATGCCGAACTCTGGCCTGCTGGGTGTGCGCCATATGACCACTCCTGGGTCTAGGTTTTCTCATATCGTATTCCAGAAAGGTCCTGTCGAGGTCGCTCTCAAATCCCATTCCTCCCGAATTGCCCGGAAGTCATCATCCATTGCTGAAGCTAATTCTTATTTCGGAACGGCTGCATACTTATCGCGCCTCTTTCTGGAAGATATATCCATATACAACGCCTCTGAATGCGTTTCACATCCCTGATGTCAGCGGAGTGGGACGTCATCTCGTCGAAATCTCTTGCGAACTCTTTTCTTCACTCTGCTTCAATGTCGACTGATTCGGACTCGTCTCATAGTGGCTGCACGGACTGCGCTCCAACGGTTATCCTCTTATCTCGAGTCTTCCTAGAAATGCATCTCACCACCTAGCATCCGAAGGAAGTCGGACCATTTGATCGATTCGTCAAAGCCTCATAATCCCCTAAGAGATCAACATCTTGAGTACGGTTTAATAGTATCGAGTACATGCCACAGCGTCGGTGGTCCAGCCGTAGAAGGGCAAATCCAAGCCTCACTAATGGAGCAGCGGAACTGCCATAAACCCTAAGGTTCAAAGGCTTTCATACGGTCATTAAGTCGAGTTAGGGTTTCTTTCTTCTAGAGGGTCCATAGAATCACCTGCATGTCTTTCCGTATACTTTAAACTTGGAAAATGGGCTCCTGACATTCGATCGTCTCTATCGACTCTCAACGAACCTGCGTGATGTCGTCTCTAGCTGGAAGCAACCTATCTGATGACCTCGCATCAATAAACGAACGAACCACATGTCCTAGTCATCCATCCTCAGGTGACTAGCGACCGTCCATCATATCTCTAAGTATATGCTCATGCTGCAGTAGCTCCAATCACCTGGGCAATATCTCGTCATTTGCAGCAGCAACTGGCTCATTCGTCTGTACGCTGAACAGTGTCACAGTCCTCCAGGAAAGACAATACATTGGCGATCATCTCTGAATCGGTCTGCTCTAGATCTGAGTGAAACTCTCCGCACTGGAAATCTTCAACTCATCTGGGCCTGCTCTGGCACATATACCGGACGAATCACCTTCGTCTCTCGAATCGGGTAGATTAGCTATCATCTGTCTCATATCTGCCTGGAAGCTCCGGCGATCTCAGCTCGTAAGCTCCGGAAGCGACATCCTATGAATCTCAGCAGCCGCTGGTCCATCTGTCTGCACGGTAGGCGACAACATAATCTTTGAGGTATGCTGTACATCAACAGTCTTCTCTCAACTGCCAGCTCTAACAATGGCCCGATCATCCGGTACAAGACCAAGCACTCGCCTCTACTAGAGGTCACAGTAACCAATACTAACTCGAGACGTTCCCATGTCACCTGAAAACACAATGGTCGGCCCTCGTACCAGACGAGCTCGCACTGACCGCAACCCTAGCAGCAGCCCAAACTGCGCTCAACATGGCGACAGGAACCTCAATCGATTATCAAAGATAGCAGATCAATGGCAAGAAATAGAACAACAGATCCAGAGTGGATACATGATCATAAGAAGGAACAGCATCAATGAAGGTATGATCATGAAACTAACAGAATCGGGGATCTCAAATGGATGTATAATCATGGATATGAAGAGAATCACTGGTCTCGAAAATATGTACATCCTAAGGTTCCTTAAGCGGAGTGGTGTGTCGTAAGTATGCCGCGGAACATACCCACGGTACGTCACTCTACATTAGTCACCTATTCCATCAACCAAGGGTCATCCTACGCGACGAAAGATCGGGTCCAATACCCCCTCGACCAAGTCTAAGTTTAGTAAGGTCAAGCCTAAGTTCCGTATATATATAGACGCCCTAGGCTCCATATAGTCAAACTTAGACTCGAACCAAGGTCAACATATCGCTCCGATACCAACTTTGTCACGATCCGAAAGAGCACATGACTGGCCCTCGAACCATATGAATTCTATAGGACTCCATCTGATCCAAGTAAGCCAAAAGCCCAGAAATCTAAAACCATTTTAAGGATAAATAAATAACAAGTAATATACTATACAACGCCGAATGGCGAGGATCAAAATTTAGAACAAACCCAGATAAGCATGAAAACTGCAACACTACTAAGCGCTACTCTAAAGTCGAAATAATATATCACTAGTGTCTGATTCTGAAACAATATACAAGTTTTTGGTTGATAGAATTTCTAGATACAATGAATAATACAAGTACAACGGCGGTTCTGATACAAAGAACCCACCTACCAAGCAAATCACCCGTAAAGGAAAGCAGTGTGCCAGAAGTGCCGCTATGGAACCTGTACGGAAAACCCTGCAAGAACTATGGCACAACGGGGGTGAGTTGCCAACTCGTGAATAGAAAATATCTACAAGCAGAAATCGAATGCAAGACATAATCCTAAGTCAATACAATCAGCATATAATATAACCCTCGAGAGTAAGTCTGAAGCATGAAAATGTGGCAGTGTAACATCTAATCATGTAGGTAGTGCCAAGTACTCGTGCCAGTGCCTCAGATAATAACATGTCATAAATGTAAGGTATGTCTGCATGAAGTAAACATGATGAAGTATCAAATGGATATCAATACACATATATTAGCGTCCCATTCCACTAATATTGGTGTAAGGGTATATATAACAGCGCCCTCTTACCCTGTTATATATACAAATGAAGTATGATCAATGTAGTCAAGGTCTGTATGTAATCAATGTCTGTATAAACGTGGAACCGGTCCACCCGTCACCCAATGACAATAAGCATCATGCATGTAAATGTGAGGATATAATCAAATGATGGAAAACATCATGAAACCCGTGCCTAGCATCGCCACATAGATAATCATCTATCGGGCTCCGTCAGTCCGGATCAGCCCACGGGCTATGTCTGTGGAATCGGCCCTCGGCCCCGGCAGTACGCCCATATCCATCTATCGACTCTGGTCAGTATCCTCCGGATAACTGCCAGGTCCAACCAATCACCGGTAGGTAGTAGTCCCTCTGCCAGGCTCACCGTCTACTACACAGCGAAACCGTTCTCGTCCCGGGGTACCATACCGGGTCCACCAAGTACCCGTAATCGGCCTCATCCAATTCCTCGATTCGGGTTCATACATATCACTCTCGCACCGAGAAAACACATGGTGGACGCACCGAAATATCATATCAAAGGAAACCGGGTTTTTAAATATTTAACTATTTTCTTTGAAATATCTACGGTTCCCCAAATCCAGAATAAACATGGAAACAACATATCTCAACGCATAATCTAAGAAAGTATGAAGGTATCAATGTATGTGTACAAGTATGAGTATGTGACATATAAAAGAAATGCAAGTATAACAGTATATCATGCAACACGGAAATAATAGTATGCACATACAAGGTCATATCCTGATGCAATAATGCTACTGTGTAGTGACATGGCAATTATCGATGATGAAGTGTGTGAGCCGGCAAGCAAGTGTACGTGCAACATACGCATCATCAATAATGGTGCTAGTGTCCTAGCAACATGATAGTAATATAACAATAAACATATGCAAAGCAATATGAATAGCATGAATATGTAGAAATAGAATAATCAACGCAACAGTAAAGAATCTACACCCATATGTATATGTCATGCAGTTCTGCCATTTGAAATAAGAATGACTCGGGTCTAGTTTAACATCTACTATGCAAACTACAGATCTAAGTATCAAGTCAATCGGGAGGGGTATGGAATCCACCAAAATCTGAGTCGATATAAAATATATATTTATACAATAGTCGGTGATCTCGCCTCAATAGTATCACGTACGATACGGTATATCATTTAACATACTCGAGTCATGAGTGCGGATCTAACATCAATAAAAAGCTCGTACGGTAAATCTTCGTACGGCATCCCAATAGATGGGTACGGGTCAGTATCACACTCCTCTCATCAAATATCAGGTATCATTATCATCATATCACATAATCAGGGGTACAGATCTAAGTCTAGTACAAATCAATACCATCTATATAAGTATGAAAGCGGGGGTAAAACACATGCCCAACGGCCCGCTAAGATCACATGTCCTATCGCAAGTACGAATCACATCACATCACCGATCTCACGGCACAATGCCCAAAATAATTGACTCATCTCCAATGTCATCCAATAACCTCATCAACACTGTGGAAAAATAGTGAATATGCAAGGGTGCGCGTGAGGTGTAAACCTATTCAAGGGTTCGCGACTATGAACTATACCAGTTTACTTCTAACCCTAAGCTATCCATATTACACCTAACACCATATCCACGACACACTATAACTATCAAGCAGAATATAGTACACCAACTACGGACTGCGGGGATGCTATATACCATCCACCCGACTTCCCCCAGTAGATATAATCTACTCACATTGCGTCTTCATTTGTCGACGTCTCCACGCGCTTTACTTGTCGTCCCGAAGTCTTCATGGGGTACCTACACATCAAAATATCGTATATGCGTATTAAAACCAAATCAAAGCTAACACGGCACACGAAACCCAAAACGATACGATAAGGGGCCTATAGGTTAGAACCTATGGGCACGCCTTCGAAACCATCAAAAAATCCTCGATATCGTCGTATAAATGCCAAATAGTCGAGGTAAAACACAATACGCAATTCAGAACTAAAAATACGGAATACGGAAACACGAATCCAAAACAGCAAATTAGGAAATAGGCTCAAGATTTCACCATAGGTCAAATTAGACAAATCTATATATGCCAGGGGCCTAAACTACAGATGTAGGAGCAGCAGAACCAAAACGACCCAAATTGGTGCAGGTCTGGCCGCAATTTACGGCCAGAGGGAATTAATTGGCGGCCGAGTTAGGGAGTTAAGGGCTAGGGTCTTGGTGGTAGCTTCCTGGGTGCCTGCACATGTCACTATCCATTCAATTTTATTTTAGGATGTCTCGGGTAATAGCAGATCTCATAAAAGCATCCCAGATTTCATAAATTCTCCGATATCGGTTTCTAAATCCGTATTTCGGATTTCAACTCTCAGGTTAGGGTCTGAAATCATGCACTAGGGTGTTTATCTAACTTCTATTGAGCTTACTTGCTCACCACAACTCACAATTCCCCCAAACCCTAACAAAGTTTTCCTCAAGTCCACAAAAACACACAATATCGATATGAAACTAAACATGGGGTAAAGGAAATGCTAAAACTAAGTTAATTATCCAGAAAATACCTCATTTGGTAACTCAAGAATTTTCTTGAGTTGCCTCTAGTGGCCAAAATCCTTGCTTCTTTAGTCCAATGTGTAGATCTTGAGCTTGTGCACACTTTTAATGAAATGAGAGTGGGTTTTTGGAGTTGTTTTAGAGGTGATTTGAGGCTTGAAGTGGGAAGGTGGGTGTTAGTGTATATGCTCTAGGGGCCATTATTGTATCATACTAGTTTGTATATTACTTAATGGAAGCTTGGGATATTCACATGTATATAACAGTCTTGCTAAACATGGTAGTATGCTACTTGGTTTTTCCTATCTTAATATGTGAGTATACGTATTGATAGAGCTCTTAGGATCTTGCTTGACTACCAGCGTTGTGATGGCAGTCACACTAGTGGGGGCTGGGTAGTCTACAAGCACATCCTTATTCAGGTCCCTAGTCGTTGGATTATCGAGACAGGGCATCGATACTCCGGAGTAGACTAGTGTGTACGCTTCTCATCCCAGTTGGGGAGATGGTCTATCCCACAGCCGTCAGTACGTCGTACTGGAGATAGTATGCAAGTGCTCGTTAGGTTACGGGTACACCGGACAGGACTCACAGGGAACTGTTGGTTGGTTTTATACCAGTCGTCAGTGAACAGTTCCCAGGTGACATGAGTACAGCATAGTCCGGAGACTTGACACTGCTACTTCGCCTCGAGTGTGTCCCACTGTTCTTAGATTGCTACCCTACCACGGCTCAAAGGAGTCGTGCAAACAGGTAGCAGTTGGGTGCAGTCCTGAGCACTTGGAGGCAGTGGCGGTTAGACAGGATTCATCTCTCCTGGTATTGGGGGTTGATATCGCGCTGTGTCAGAGAGCCATTACGCAAAGTCCCTGGTCAGGGCAAGCGAGATTTGCTGATAGGTTCCAATAGTTTCTCAGGGTGCAATGGGCTTCGCTCCGACATGACTTATACCGCTATTAGGGGACTGACGCTTGCCGCCCCCTAGGCCCGATATGCGATAGTCTTAGACGAACGGACCGGACTGTACGGAGATTGTCACATCTGACTCAGTAGGAGTTCGGATGGGTTTCCTCATCGGCCTTCTTATCGACATCTACCTGGGGACCGTTACGTACAGCTAGTGCCGCTTGCGGTCTGTGGTTAAATCCTCTGCCAGCGTAGTAGTCGAGTCTCTAGCGTCCCACACAGAGAGTTTCCCCTACTCCAGGCGAAACGATATAGAGGTCGTATGGTTTTACGTCAAGGGTTCGGACGCATACGTGTGTTTACGCACGTACGACTTTCGGACAGTTTTTACCAGTCGGCTTTGGTTTAAGCCAGTTACTGGTATCCGGTTATTGGATTTATACAGTCTAAAGTTTTTCCGTATTTTTACGGAAAGGAGGGGCGTTCTCGTAATTGCGCGAGAAGCTTCTAGAAGGTGGTGACTAAGGAGGTTTAGGTAGCATATACAATGAATGTGATTAGTGAGTCATATGGGTGATTCATCCATGTCATTAATGCATCATAAATGCTTAATGACTCATAGAGATGAATCATCATTAGATATTATCAAGCATGGTTGTTAAATTGATTTATTTTCTTTTCTTGATAAAAAGAAATGCTTGATATATATTATTATAACTCATCATTCTCACTTCATTATGATGTTCACCTTCTCTCTCCTCAAGCTCTCCCACTTCAAACCCTAATCCTCCCCTCTCATGTGTTGAGTACAAGGATTAGTTAGACTTATTAAACCATAACCCTCACTCTATTTCACCTAGCTTCTTTGATTAGCACTTAAAGAAGTTTAGTTGCCTCAAGTTTAGAGGCTAAGCTTGGAGTAAAGCTCTCAGGTGGATCGTCTACTACTTCGAGAAGGCCGAGGAGGAGGTGGAGTTCGTAAAGACGAAGGACACGGTTCTTTAGGTATAATCCCTTTACATAGTAGTTGTTAACTTCTATGTTTGATGTTAGTTATCGTTTAGCTTCGATTCTTGCGGTTAGTCGATGTTTAAGCATAGAACAAGATCGTTTTTCATATTTCCGCCTCCCGGCAAGTCGTGGGGTGTTGTACATCAACTTACAGTGGTATCAGAGCCTCGCTAAACAATAAATAACTCACTTGCAAAATTGTATGAATTTCGAACGAAAAAAACGAAACCGGAAAACCCCGATATCATGAGTTTCTGTCGATTTTTAAATGAAGTCCAAAAATTTTTCAGGGTGGTTCAGATAGCTATAAATGACAGTAGTAGAACACCCAAGAAAATTGGCTCCATGAATCGGCTAAAGCGCCGCGGAACCGCGGCGGATCCACCGATCCGCCGCGCTTCCGCCGCCGAGTTGCCGATTCATGAACCCAATTTTCCTGTGTTGGTTCTCTGTGATATTTGGTATTTTCTGGAATTTTTTATTTTTGCTCAGGTTTCATATTTACAGAGAATTATTGGAGCAAAATTAAATGTGTTTAATCGATCGAAATTATACGGTATTTGCTTGTTGGATTATATCTGTGTTTGTATAATGTGTTCGTAAACCTCCCTTAACTGCTAGTATATCGGTTGGCAGGGGGTTGCACATTTCTGTAATGGATTTTATCTGTTTGTGTATATGAACTATGTTGGACTGTTGTGATGTATAGCCGGGGTTTTGTGATGGGTTATTATTTAATTCATTTGATGTAAATGTAATTTGTTGTAATATTATTTTGCGGGGCACATCCAGGTTGCGGTTGTAGCCACCGTTGTATTATTTCATTTTTCTGTTTTTGCTCCTAGGACAGACCCAAGGTGGGGTGCACAAACTGCCGGGTGGGTAGTTTGCCGTACCCGTTGGGTCTTGGGTGGGGTAATGGCTATTCATCACAACTGTGTAATCCGTCTTTTGTTGCAGGCTCAAAACAAACACGGATTGCTTGCAAATCCAATAAAGTTCATCTGTGATCTGGAATGCCTATTATTGCGTTTGACGAATGTACAATATCTATATATGATAGCTATTTAGACGTCACTTATGTTTTACACCCGCGCTAGCCCAGCCCCCGCTCTGTCGTTAGTTAAGTAACCTAACGTGTGATGACGGGACCCCGTGACGAATGCGGATGGCATAAGAGGACGTTGTATTTTCGTTGTTTTCTGCAATGATAGGTTAATGATGGGACACATTATTTATAATGCAAAAAAAATAAACCAAAATGTTTAATCGTTGGAACAATTTAAAAGAAACCACTCGGTTAATTTTAAAAACAGATATTTTTAAATGCGGAGCTTTAACCAGTCCTTTTAAAAGCTATCAGGTTCTTTCGGTTATATCAAGTTCACTACGTTCACGGTTTCGCAAAATCCATTCGTAGCCCTCCGTCATTTCTTCTGGGTATTTAGTAGTATTCAAGCTATGTATTTTGACCTAACGCCAAGGCATAGTGTTTGGTAGCTACTGGGTATTCATTTGTTGCATAGATAGATGAGCTAGTTTGGGACAGTCGTATTATCATTTTGGCCGAACGTCAAGGATATATACGGATGGGTTCAAATTGACAAGATAATGATGGGTAGAACTTGACATGTGACTTATGACATTTTGACCGAACGCCAAGGTCATAAGAGCATGGGGCAAAAATATATATCGGGAATTTCTAAAGAAACTGAAATTTGCAAAGAGTTGCATACCATTTGGAATTTGATGAATGTTAGTAGGATTCCCTCAACATTATCATACAATGATATTTGGATCCCGATCCTACTGTGAGTATATGCTACTTATCAGGATATTCGTCACTTAACGATCAATGCTATAAACCAAGTAGGTGTCAAGAAAGGTGTCAGCGGGGTTACGCCCCCAGAGAAAAGAGGTTATTTAATTAAGGAACTTCGCGAAAGCATTGGAAAACCTCCCTCGAAGCATCGACACTAGCCTGGCTGAATGGTTAAGCAAGAATTGTACGGTGAGAATAGTCCTGGCTAATTCTTCTTTTATGGTTTGAGGAAGGATTCGAGAAACAGTGGGAGCCATCCAGTTTAGATAAACTAAAAACCACTCTAAACTTGCAAGAGCATCATGCTAAAGAGTTTTCTTCTCTCTCTCCTATTTGCAGCGGCCCTGAAAATGACTGGACTTAAGTTACTTTTAGAGAAAAATATACTGACAGGGCCAAACTATAAAGATTGGCTGCGGAATGTCAAAATGGCTTTGACCTATGACAAACTGGGGTACGTCCTCACCGCTACGGCACCTGCCGTCCCTGGTCCCAAATCCAGTAATACGGATAAGGAAATCCGCAAAACCTGAGATTTAGATTGCGCGAAAGCCAAGTGCATCGTGCTTGCCTCGATGAACAATGAACATCAGAGGAGGCACGAGGATATGAACCTAGATGGCATATTTCTCCATACAAAGGAACTTTCTGGAGAGCAATCTCGTATAGCAAGATACGACACATCTAAGAACTTGTTTCGAGTGAGGTTGGCTGTCGGGTCATCGGTAAGAGAACATGTCCTAAAGATGATCGGCTATATTAAAGAGCTCGTAGACCTTGGGAAGACTTTGGATAATGAGCTCTATACAGACCTTATTCTCCAGTCCCTTCCTCACACCTACGCCCAGTTTATCCTGAACTTCAACATTCAAAGAAAAGAAGTTGAACTTCCGGAACTCCTGAACTTGTTAAGGAGTGCAGAGGGCACCTTGCAGAAGACAAGGGAAACACCCGCTATGTTTGTTAGCGGTGCATCTTCTTCCGGGTCCAAGGGTAGGGCCAAAGGAAGGAAGAAGAAGGCCGCCACCAAACCTAGAGGAAGTGTTAGTAAGGTGGGAGGGAAGGGAAAGAAAAAGTTTGTCGTACCGGTAATGGGCCAGGATGAGTGCTTCCATTGTCACAGGAAAGGGCACTGGAAGAAAGATTGCAAGGCGTGGAACGCCAAGAACCAGGAACCGAAGCAAGCTGTGGCTTCGACTTCAGGTGTGTTTGTAATTGAGAATTGTCTGTCAATTAACTCTACTTCTTAGGTATTGGATACCGGATCAGGATCTCATATTTCCAATTCATTGCAGGCACTGAGAAACCGTAGAGTGCTGAAGGAAGGTGATATGACCCTAAAGGTTGCTAACGGAGCTAGCGTGGGAGCTGCGTCCGTCGGGGATTATCACCTAGGATTGACGAGTGGACACATTTTGGTTTTACATAACTGTTTTTTTGTACCAAGCTTAACGTGTAATATCATATCAGTTTCCTTGTTATCAAATAAAGGTTATGATTTCACGTTTGTAAGAGATGTTGTTAACATCCACATTAATCATGGTTTGATTGGGTCCGGTACACTAAATAACGGTATATATGTTTTAAACCAACTCCAAATTTTCAATGTCCAGAACACACTTAAAAAAAAGTCTCCAGATTTAAATAAAGCTTTCTTATGGCATTGTAGACTGGGTCATATCAATGAGAGAAGGTTGACTAAGTTGCATAGAGAAGGATATTTGGAATCGTTCGAATATCAAACTTATGACACTTGTCAATCTTGTCTCAAAGGAAAGATGACAAAGACTCCATTTACTGGACAAGGAGTAAGAGCGAGCGAGCTCTTAGGACTCATACACAGTGATGTATGTGGTCCAATGTCTACGCATGCAAGAGGTGGTTTTTCCTATTTCATTACTTTCACGGATGATTACTCAAGATACGGATTCATTTATCTGATGAAACATAAATCCGAGGCTTTTGTGAAATTCCAAGAGTATAAGAATGAAGTAGAAAACCAAACCGGCAAAAGTATCAAGACACTTAGATCTGATCGAGGTGGTGAATACTTGAGTGCCGAGTTCCTAGGTTACCTAAAAGAGAAAGGAATTCTCTCTCAGCTTACTCCTCCATACACTCCACAGCACAACGGTATATCGGAGAGACGGAATCGAACCCTATTGGATATGGTACGATCCATGATGAGTAATGCTGAGTTACCGCGATCTTTTTGGGGTTATGCGCTAGAATCAGCAGCATATCTTTTGAATATGGTTCCTACCAAGACTGTGTCTACCACACCATATCAGATGTGGAGCGGGAAGAAACCCCAAGTACAGTATATAAAGATTTGGGGATGTCCAGCTTTTGTTAAAAAGCAGCATGTGGACAAGCTCGAGGCACGATCAGTAAAGTGTAAGTTTGTGGGATATCCAAAGAACTCCAGGGGATATCTATTCTATTACGCAGAGGAACAAAAGGTATTTGTTTCTCGTAATGCCCATTTTCTAGAACACCAGTTTTTAGAAAAAGAATCAAGTGGGAGCGAAATAGAACTGGAAGAAATTCCAGAACCACAAAGTAATACTGAAAGTTTGGTAGAACCAGTAGTTCAAGAAGAACAGGACATTCCCGCACCCCTCCGCAGGAGTAGTAGGCCGTCTCATCCGCCTTAGAGATACTACGGCTTTCTCATAGATGGGGATAGAGAGGATTGCATCATAGATGATGATGAACCTACTGACTTCCAGCAGGCCATCCAGAGCGGCTACTCGGTACGATGGCTAGATGCAATGCGGACCGAAATGGAGTCCATGTACACCAACAAAGTATGGACTTTGGACTTCGCTCCAGATGGGGTAAAACCCATAGGATGCAAATGGATCTTCAAGAAAAAGATTGGTGTAGATGGACAGGTGGAAACCTATAATGCTAGACTTGTTGCAAAGGGTTTTCGTCAAAGACCTGGTTTGGACTATGACGAAACTTTTTCTCCAGTGGCTATGCTCAAATCCATTCGGGTCCTTCTTGCTATTGCTGCCTTCCATGATTATGAAATCTGGCAGATGGATGTAAAGACGGCTTTTCTGAATGGAAATTTAGAAGAGTGCGTCTATATGGATCAGCCAGAGGGTTTCAATCAGAGTGGGAGCAGCGGGAAAGTATGCAAGCTGCTTAAATCCATTTATGGACTAAAGCAGGCATCGCGGAGTTGGAACATCTGTTTTGATGAAACAGTCAAAGAATATGACTTTATCAAAAATCCAGATGAACCGTGCATATATAGTAAAGTTGTAGCCAGAAGTGTCGTATTCCTCGTCTTGTACGTGGATGACATTCTATTGATAGGAAATGGCATTCCTATGCTACAATCTGTCAAAGGATTCTTGTCACTCAGGTTCTCCATGAAAGACCTGGGTGATGCCTCTTACATTCTGGGGATCCGGATCTATCGTGATAGATCCAAGAGGATGTTGGGACTTTCGCAGTCCAGGTATATCGACACCGTACTGAAAAGATTCAGTATGGAAGATTCTAAGCACGGTAATCTACCGGCTTGTCACGGAATCACCCTCTCCAAAGAGATGTCTCCCAAGACTGATTTGGAAAGGGAACGCATGTCTATTATACCCTACGCTTCTGCGGTAGGCTCTATAATGTATGCGATGTTGTGCACCAGACCAGATGTAGCTTACGCACTGAGCGTGGTAAGCCGGTATCAGTCAGACCCAGGGGAGAAGCACTGGATAGCAGTAAAGAATATTCTCAAGTACCTGAGAAGGACTAAGGAGATGTTCTTGGTTTACGGCAGAAAAGACCTCAGGTTGGAAGCCTTTGCTGATTCTGGCTTCCAGAGTGATAAAGACGATTCCAAGTCCATGTCGGGTTATGTCTTTACCCTCAATGGAGGGGCGGTGTGCTGGAAGAGCTCCAAGCAGGACACCGTTGCTGACTCGACGATGGAAGCAGAGTATATAGTTGCTTGCGATGCCGCAAAAGAAGCAGTCTGGATGAAGAAGTTCCCAACAGAACTTCAGGTGGATCCTACCATAGTTGATCCAATACCTCTGTATTGCGACAACAACGGAGCTATAGCTTTAGCAAAGGAACCAAGGTCCCATCAAAAGTCCAGACACATCTTAAGGCGGTATCACCTGATCAGGGAGATCATTGATCGTCGGGAGATCGAGGTTCGGAGAGTTGCTTCTGAAGAGAACATTGTTGATCCATTCACAAAGGCCCTACCTCAAATTTAGTTCGAGCGGCTACTCGAGATCATCGGTCTTCGATATGCCAGTACTTGGCCCTAGTGCAAGTGGGAGATTGTTAGTGTATATGCCCTAGGGGCCATTATTATATCATACTAGTTTGTATATTACTTAATGGAAGCTTGGGATATTCACATGTATATAACAGTCTTGCTAAACATAGTAGTATGCTACTTGGTTTTTCCTATCTTAATATGTGAGTATACGTATGGATAGAGCTCTTAGGATCTTGCTTGACTACCAGCGTTGTGATGGCAGTCACACTAGTGGGGGCTGGGTAGTCTACAAGCACATCCTTATTCAGGTCCCTAGTCGTTGGATTATCGAGACAGAGCATCGATACTCCGGAGTAGACTAGTGTGTACGCTTCTCATCCCAGTTGGGGAGATCGTCTGTCCCACAGCCATCAGTACGTCGTACTGGAGATAGTATGCAGGTGCTCGTTAGGTTACGGGTACACCGGACAGGACTCACAGGGAACTGTTGGTTGGTTTTATACCAGTCGTCAGTGAACAGTTCCCAGATGACATGAGTACAGCATAGTCCGCAAACTTGACACTGCTACTTCGCCTCGAGTGTGTCCCACTGTTCTTAGATTGCTACCCTACCACGGCTCAAAGGAGTTGTGCAAACAGGTAGCAGTTGGGTGCAGTCCTGAGCACTTGGAGGCAGTGGCGGTTAGACAGGATTCGTCTCTCCCGGTATTGGGGGTTGATATCGCGCTGTGTCAGAGAGCCATTACGCAAAGTCCCTGGCCAGGGCAAGCGAGATTTGCCGGTAGGTTCCAGTAGTTTCTCAGGGTGTAATGGGCTTCGCTCCGACATGACTTATACCGCTATTAGGGGACTGACGCTTGCCGCCCACGTAGGCCCGATATGCGATAGTCTTAGACGAACGGACCGGACCGTACGGAGATTGTCACATCTGACTCAGTAGGAGTTCGGATGGGTTTCCTCATCGGCCTTTTTATCGACATCTACCTGGGGACCGTTACGTACAGCTAGTGCCGCTTGCGGTCTGTGGTTAAACCCACTGCCAGCGTAGTAATCGAGTCTCTAGAGTCCCACACAGAGAGTTTCCCTACTCCAGGTGAAATGATATAGAGGTCGTATGGTTTTACGACAAGGGTTCGGACGCATACGTGTATTTACGCACGTACGACTTTCGGACAGTTTTTACCAGTCGGCTTTGGTTTAAGCCAGTTACTGGTATCCGGTTATTGGATTTATACAGTCTAAAGTTTTTCCGTATTTTAACGGGAAGGAGGGGCGTTCTCGTAATTGCGCGAGAAGCTTCTAGAAGGAGGTGACTAAGGGGGTTTAGGTGGCATATACAATGAATGTGATTAGTGAGTCATATGGATGATTCATCCATGTCATTAATCCATCATAAATGTTTAATGACTCATGGAGATGAATCATCACTAGATATTATCAAGCATGGTTGTTAAATTGATTTATTTTCTTTTCTTGATAAAAAGAAACGCTTGATATATATTATCATAACTCATCATTCTCACTTCATTATGATGTTCACCTTCTCTCTCCTCAAGCTCTCCTTCTTCAAACCCTAATCCTCCCCACTCATGTGTTGAGTACAAGGATTAGTTAGACTTATTAAACCATAACCCTCACTCTATTTCACCTAGCTTCTTTGATTAGCACTTAAAGAAGTTTAGTTGCCTTAAGTTTAGAGGCTAAGCTTGGAGTAAAGCTCTCGGGTGGATCGTCTACTACTTCGACAAGGCCGAGGAGGAAGTGGAGTTCGTAAAGACGAAGGACACGGTTCTTTAGGTATAATCCCTATACATAGTAGTTGTTAACTTCTATGTTTGATGTTAGTTATCGTTTAACTTCGATTCTTGCGGTTAGTCGATGTTTAAGCATAGAACAAGATCGTTTTTCATATTTCCGCCTCCCCGCAAGTCGTGGGGTGTTGTACATCGACTTACAGTGGGGTGAAGGGCAGGAGCAGGAGCAGCAACTTGAAGGAGAGAGAGAGAAATGAGTGAAGGGAATGAAGGAGATGGCTAAGTCCAAAGTCAAAGAAACCCATACCTTTCTCTCTCTCACCATACCTCATTTCTTTATTCTTTTACCATTTTCTTTTCCTTTTCTTTTTCTTATTCTCTCAAAATCCTTCTCCCAAGAATAGTAAACCCAAAGTGAACCATGGCAAGAAAATGCACAAGTGTGAAAAGTGATATGTGCATGTTTTGCACAAATTGCAAAAAAAAAAAAAAACCGATTAGCGATTATTAATCGCGATTAGCACTAATTTAGCATATAGCTAATCAATTAAACTTAGAAATGGCATAATTCTCTAATTTACCCTATTTTAGAATTTTCCAAAATTTCCCCCCATTTATTTGTATTTTAATTATACCGAGTTATTAAAATATTCAATAAAATACTATTAAATTATAAATATTCCCTAAAAATAATATATTTATTATTTCGAAATATTACACTATCGGCACCTGCCAATGGTTTGAAAGATGACTATCCAATAAGCTCAATAGGTGTACCCTCTCCTAATCCTAGGAGCCCACACAATCTGAGAGAAGGTAGAGGGAAAAGACAATCGCATAATCTTATTCAATCTCTCCAGAACCAGAATCCATCCTCGAATCTAGAACAAGTTCCTTTGAGTTCGTATGTAACTATACGATGAATTTATCCAATAGAAGTGGATATTCGTAGTGATACGGGGTGTTCTGGAGAAATGCAAAGGTGATATAGAAGTGGCAATGATTGATGCGACACCGTGGCATTCTAAAAGCCAAATTGTTTTATGAAGGTTCGGTTATCTTGGTTCATGAGTTTTAGTCAAGGGTTGGGCCATGGTCGCTGCCAAAGAGAGAGAGAGAAAAGAAACACTCAGCCTGTACTTTAACCTAGATCAGAATGGTTAATCACTTTATCTAATCAGGATAGCTCCCACTGTTTCCTCGAATTCTCCTCCAAACCCTAAAGGAGAATTAGTCGGGATCATCTAAAATCACCCGAGGAGTAATCCTACTCATCAGGGGGAATCGGGATCCAACTATCATCGCATGATAACTTAACGGAATCCAATCAAGTTATCACACTCAAGAAGGTATGCGCAAGCCTAGCAAGTTTCCTGTATGTTTAAAACTCCCGATATGATTTTTACCCCAAGCGGTTTATGACCTTGACAAAGGCCAACAAATCATAAAGCACATGTCAAGTTCAACCAGTCATTATCCTGGATTACTCTAGATCCACCCGTACAAACCCTTGACAAAGGCCAACATGGTTATACGACCATCTTAGATAATCGCAACTCAATGCAACAGACAAGCAATATCTAGCTACCGCACACTACTGTTGGAGATAGTGCCCTCAGAGTTAATTATTGGATCACAGGCACGTGATTGCAATGATTGAGAGAGGACCTATACCGTTAGAACAGTCTTACTCAAGATGATAGTATGCTATCTTGTTTATCTTTATCATCGTGTACTGTTTCAGGTGACCTTACAGGTCACTATTGCACGTTGATAGAGCCCTTAGGATTCTTGCTTGACGGCCAGCAGTATGATGGCGATCATATACGTGGGAACTGGGGTCTATAAGCACATCCTTAAATGGTCCCTAGTCGAGGGAGTTTCGAGACAGGGCATCGGTACTCCAGTGTAGACTAGTGTATATAGTCGAGACCCCGACGAGGGGCGGTGGCCGGTCTCACAGGCCACTGGTGTCAGTTGGTTCACCTAAGATGTATACAAATGCTCATTGGGTTATGAGTACACCGGACAGGACACGCCGGGAACATACTAGTTGGTCTTATACCAGACGTCAGATAGCAGTTCCCTGGTGACATGTGTACATGTTACTTCATTGACCTGAGATCGTCATTTGTCTCGTGTGAGTTCCCACTGTGCTTTGATTACTACCCTACCATGGCTCAAAGAAGTCGTTCAAACAGGTTTTAGTTGGGTACAGTCCCGAGCCACATAGAGGCAGTGAGCGGATCTGCAGGGGTTCGTCTCTTCCGGTATTGGGGGTGAGGTCGCGCTTTGTCTAGGAGAGCCATTACACAAAGCCCTCAGCCGAGGCAGGTGATTTACTGGTAGGTATTCCAGTAGTATCTCAGGGTGTTCTGGGCTACACTCCGACACGACTTGTACCGCTTTTGGGGGTCTGACTTTTACCAACCCCCTAGGACCGCCATGCGATACTCATAGACGAATGGACCGGACTGTACGGATATTGTCACTGACAGGCTCAGTAGGGTGTCAGCATGAGTTCGCTCACAGACGTCCCTTTTGGTCAATACCTGGTATCCCATTACGTATGGCTAATACCTCTGACGTGCTAGTTGTTAAATCAATAACCAATGTATTGACGAGTCTTTAGAGTCCCCTACAGACCGTTTTCTCAAGTTTCGGGCGAAACGCTGTAGAGGCCGTATGGAGATATGGCAGGGTTCGATCAGATACGTGCGGTATTGCACGGATCATAATCGGACGGATGATACTAGCGGGTTTTGGTTTAAGCCGAATCCTAGTATTCGACAGTGTAGATTTTGTCTCTTTGCATTTGTATTCGGTCGGAATACAAATGCTGGTATGTATATACAGTCGTGGGGTTTTCCTGCAATTTATTACGGGATAAGTTTTTTGAAGTTGCCAGTTTGTATTCTGTTTCGGCCAGTTTTCCTTTGTTCCTTCCTTGCCGTATTTTTCTGATGGAGGGGCTAATTAGCAAGTATGCAAATTAGCAATTATGGTGGGGGTTTATTTGTAAATGGTGGATTATGATGGTTCATGATTATTCTAGCATCTTTTGATGCTTTTCTTGTGCTCATTGCTTGCATTTATGAGATGCGATTTGTATTAGACCTTGGTGTGACATAATAACCTCATTTTATTCATATAGCTTATGGTCACCTTTGGCTTTTCCCTACACTTACCTCCCTTGTGTTTTTCCTTCATCCATTCAAGGGAATGGCCGGCCACATTACGAGATGGGGAGAGATTGATTGTGTGGTGGAAAAAATTATGATATCATTCTTTGCTTGTTACAAAAATTCCAAACCCCTCTCCAAAGCTCATCTCTTCTCCATTTCATCATGGCAACTTCATACCCGCTAGAGGCAAAGCTTGCCACACTTAGCCTACAGCATCCTTGGGCACGTCGACTCGCCAACTTCGTGCTCGAGTTGCCTCGGTCCAGAGGTGGGAGCCCGTAAAAGAACCCGGCGATGTGGTCCCCGTTCCGACGAGGAAATGAAGACTGGAGATTCCGCGAGGAGATCGGAGTGGAGGTGAAGACCGAAGGACACGGATCGCTCGGTATAGCCTTCTATCCCTTCTCTTGATTGCTAGTAGTAGGTTAATGGTTACGATCCGGGTTTTTAGGATGCGGTAGTGCCAGTTTAAAGTCAAGAAAAATTTTCGTTTCCGCATTTTGGCCGAGGAAAGATGGCCGGGGCGCTACCGTAGTCCTACATGGTGTCAGAGCCACGCCATTAAGCTAGTCTAGCTTGCTCTAACGTGTTTACAAGATCGATCAAACGGATTTTCTAAAAACTGCGTTTTCATGTCACAGTTTCTGTCGAATTTTTGCAGTGGTCAAAAAATTATTTGGTACATTGTAAAAATACGAGAAGGGTTTTTTAAGCATTCTGTGAAAATTTGGTCTCAGGAAGTTACTGTTCCACCGCGGAACCGCGGCCAAACCATTGCTTTGGCCGCGGTTCCGCCGCCACTTTACCTCTTTTGTGCACCAAATTTTTCCAGTGGGCTTCTGACATGGAAATAGGGTTTTTGGTATATACTGTTTGGGCCCAGATTTTCTTTGAGTGCTGCAGTTGTGCTAGGGGCCCACTCCAGAAAATTTAGTCGATCGAAAATTTTAAACATGTTAGTTCACAGTTTTTACATTATATCTGCGACCGTGATTGTCATTTGATCGGTAAATCCTGTCTAACTGCTATACCCCTTTTAGACGGATTTGCGAACGTGACATTCACGTTGATGTTCTGTGTTGTGCTGTGATGTTGCGGATTTATCATGGTGGATAGCCTGGATGCAGTATTAGTACAGTGTGGTTGTATATGTACATTTGATATTGCGGGGCGAGCGTCCGACATGTGGACTACCGTCACTATCTGTTTGTATATTATTCTTTTGGGGCACAACCGGGCTGAGGTCGATGTACCCGTTGTATGTATATTTTACTTTCTATACTAGGATTACCCCGCGGAGGGGTGCACGGGTAGCCGGGTTCTAGAGGGCAACGGACCCGCATCTCATGGCGTTGAGACGGAGGGGGCTTCACTCTAGAATTGGCGGGCTGTTCGCCGCACTCGTAGGGGGTACAGGTTGACCCAAGGAAGGGTGCTCAAGTTACCGGATTCCGTGAAGTGCTGAGTGGTCCATTCACGTTGCTGAAGGGGGCTGCCTTGCTTCAGGTTTTGGCGGGTAACTTGCCGCGCCCGTAAGGGTCTAGGATTTCATTGCACGGGCTATCCACACGACCAGGGGAACGTCGGGTTTCAGTAGGGGCTCTATGAAACCCGGGGATTCCAGATATCTGTATTGTTCGGTAATGCCTATTACATTTCTGTGATGTTGCATTTTATCACGCCTTAAGCGAATATTATATATTGATATATATAAACTAGTAGATGTTGTATATGTTTTGCATCCGCGCTAGTCCAGTCCACGCTCTGTCGTTAGTTAAGTAACCTAATGGGTGATGATGGGACCCAGTGGCGAATGCGGATGGCATATACGTACATCATTATTTTCGTTCTTTATTGGTGTGATCAATTGATGGGACTGCGTTGATTCGGATCAATGCAAGTTAAACAAACATATTCTGATGTTTTTGGAACAATTTTTCAAAAAAAGCTATTGTTGCAAGGGCGTTCTCTTTTGTTTTGCACAGTGGTATTCGGTTATGAATATCCAGCACCTCAGTCGACGAGGCAAGGGCCAAGATCCCTTCACCGGGAATGACCCCTTGGACAGAAGTTTGCGTCAGGGTAATAACTTCACTATAGTCGATTGCCTTTTGCTTTGCATCGTGGTATTCAGTTGGAATATCCTGCACCTCATTCTACGTGGAAAGAGCCGAGATCCCTTCACCGGGAGTGACCTCTTTAGCAAAGGTTTTCGTCACTATATTTTTATAAAAAGTTATCCGGTTCCTTCAGCGATATCAAGTTCATTACGTTAATGGTTTTTCGCTAAAAACCAGCCGTAGCCCTCCGTTATTTCAGATTAGTATTGCTTAGTATTCGTTCTACGTATGTCGTGCTCAGCCGAGGCGTAGTGTGCGGTAGCTCTGTAATGCTTTTCTGTTTTATGGATATGTGATTGGTTAGGACAGTCGTACGGTCATTTTGGCTCAGTCAAGGACTCGTGCGGGTGGGTCTAATATAGTCAAGATAATGACGGGTTAAACTTAACTTGGATCCTTTGATATGCTGGCTCAGTCAAGGTCACTTGGGTCTTAGGGGTAAAAATCACATCGGGAGTTTCTAAAGAAACTGAAACTTGGCAGGCATGCGCGTACCTTCTGGAGTGTGATAACGTGAGTGGATTCCGTCTTGTTATCATGCGATGATAGTTGGATCCCGATTCCCACTGATGAGTTGGTTTACTTCTCGGGTGATCCCGACTAATCTTCTTTCAGGTTTGGAGGAGAATTTGAGATTACAGTGGGAGGTTTCCTGATTAGATAAAGTGATAACCATTCTGATCTAGGTTAGAGTGCACGCTGAGTATTTCTTTTCTCTTTCTCTTAGGCAGCGACCATGACCCGACCCGTGACTATGACTCAGTGACCAAGTTCACCGAACCTTCTTATAAGACTGGCTTTTGGATTGTCAGAGTTGCATACCTCATTGCCACTCCCACTTTTACCCTTTTCTCCAAAACACCCCGTATTACTATGAACATCCACATCCATTGGATAAAACCATCGTATGGTTATATACGAACTCGAAGGAATTTATTCGAGGATGGTTTCTGGTTCTGAAGAAAACGGATAGTATTATTCAGTTGTCTTTTCCTTTTACCTTCTCTCAGGTTGCGAGTACTCCTTGGTTTAGGAGATAGTACACCCGTTACACCTATCGGATAGTCTTCATCCAAACCTTTGGCTGGTGCCGAACGGTAGGGAATGAAGAAAGCCGATTAGCCTAAGTGTGGTATACAGAAGGTATTAAGTTAAGACAAATAAAGGGATTAGAAGGAGGGCAAAGTAAATTGCAACTGCTATTCACGACCAAACCAAGTATTTCATTACCACTCCCACTTCACCTTTGTATTTCTCCAGAACACTCCGTATCACTACGAAGATCCACAGTTATTTGGATACTCTATCGTATGGTTATATACGAACTCGAAAGGAACTTGTTTCAGTTCGGGGATAGATTCTGGTTCAGGAGAAATAGGAATAATGTTTATTCGGTTGTCTTTTATTTTCACCTTCTCTCGCATTGCGAGTGCTCCTAGGATTAGGACAGTACACCCATTATGCTTATTAGATAGTCTTCTTCCAAACCATAGGCTGGTGCCGAAAGGTAGGGAAGGAAGAAAACCATTTAGCCTAAGAGGGTGTACAGAAGGTAATGACTAAAGACAAATGAAGGGATTTGGAGAGATGGCAAAGAAATATACGGTTACAGTTGTGAATCTGGATAATGGAAGAGGCATTACTAGGAATACCCGGATACCCCAACGAAACATTTCAATGTTTTAGTTTCACTGTGTACTGTTAATAGAAAACTGATTTCCTAATTAGACACTTGCTCCAGGGTATGTATTTACCAGGTATGATTCACACATCTGTATTGTTTTACAGATGATTAGTGAGAGTAAGTTATTGGGAATTAGGCGATTATCCTCATTATATCGGAATTCGTTGTAATTGGTGATATTTGAGGAAATCGCCTGAGTTGTTTGCCGGACGGCAAATATTTGGTTTTGAATATCCGTTGTTATGCACCAATTTCAAATTGATATATCTGTACGTCTATTTTTATAGAGTGAGATATACCTTCTTGAAATTATATCCGTGACATTTACCTATATCAGTGGATGGTTAGGTAAGGAGTATTAAACAGCGGTGTAATTCTTCTTAACCATAAGTACAGTTTTCAACCTACGACACATAGGGAATGAGTCATTAGACTCAAGGGACTTATACAGAGTATTGTATGTTGTCCAGTGTCCATTAGGACAGAGGGGTTAGTACTCGTACTAGATTCTGTTTACTTGTGACTTCTCTGGGTCTTAGACATATGTTTCGTAGAAACACAAGGTCCAAGTTTTGAGAAATTATAGGTATAAGAATAGAGTAGAGAACCAGGTGTTGCAAGTATCGGGATTCTTCAAGGTGATCGATGATATAGATACTTGTGTATGGTATTCAGTTGATAGTAATGATTAAGAGAACTTGCTTCTCTTTCTGGTTACTCATAATTGGAAGCACTCCTAAGTTGAGCAATTCTGATCGGCCTCTTTCCATTTTGTTGACATGCACTGGAAACAGCCGCATGGTTTGAATCTGGTTCAATTAAATCAGTGCCTCAGTTTCTGTATTGGATATAGAACAGTTCATATCTTGACATTGTTAAGGTACGGGGAGTTGTCCAGCTTATGCTTAAAACCAGACACTGGACAACTCAAGACACGTTTCTATAGTGGCTATTTGTGGGTTGACCCGGGCTATGACGAGGGTTGACTTTCTACCATCTGGAAGATCAATAGTGATATTGTTCTTTACTCGCCGCAGTTTTAATAAAAATGGATTTTTTCAAGAAAACAATAGTGGGAGTATGGTAGAACTGGAAGTGATTCCAGAACCGCGAATCGGTTAGCCACTCCGCAGATATGGTGGGTAACCTCAGGCGCTCGAGAGGTACTTCGGTGGCCTCAAGGACGGTGACGGGGAGGTTCTTGTTTACCCAGACTTGCCATTGCTATTGTTCCAGACTGTGAGACCCGAAAGGAGGATGAGTATAATGTCGTTCTGAACTGGCTTTAGAAGTGCACGTGTATATGACTCTACCAGAGGGTTGTCGTAGTCAGTGAGAGCAGCGGAAGTATAGTGTACAAGTGGCTTGTGTCTATTTAGAGACTAAAGCAGATATACCGGAGAGAGATCATCTATTTCTGATGTGACAGTCATAGGTTTGACTTCATCAGAATAGGGGATGGATCTGTTAAGAAGGTAGTAGGGTGTGATGTCTTGGTATTTGGATGACATACACAGAGTAGGAAGTGAAATTCCTATACGACGGTCGGTTATACTTTGGTTGTCAAACAGTGGTTTCTCCACATAGGATATTAATCCAGTCCTGGAGAAACGATCGGAAGCAGTTTTAGAACATAAGTGGATGTTCTAGGGATATGATAACGGCATCCTCCGTCGGGAGACAGTTATCACCCCAGGCTTCTAAGATGACATGGATGACAGAGTGTCTGTCAGAATTATAGTTTTCCCTCTGATGAGGGGCAGTATTTTGGACAGGTGGTCCAAGTGGATACTGAGGGAGGTGTGGCGCAGGATACTGATTATGTTCAGTTGACAATACAGTCTGAGAAGTTTGGATTTGGAGTTCATTTCCGAACTAGGTCCCGTCAGATATCCAGACATACTCTAAGACAGGTATTACTCATTTCGGGAGATTGCTTTCTCCGCGAACTTGAGAAAAAGATAGACATAGAAAGAAACATCAAAGCGGATCCACTCACTGAGGCTATTCCTCGGATGCATTAGTTTCGCAAACGGGTTTTGTGAAACTGATTAGTAGAGGAGTTGGGTGTTCGGTATCACACAGGCTGTGAGAATGCGACATCGCAATAATTAGCCTTGAGTGCAAGCGGGAGATTGTTGGAGATAGTTCCCTCAGAGTCAATTATTGGATCACAGGCACGTGATTGCAATGATTGAGAGAGGACTTATACCGTTAGAACAGTCTTACTCAAGATGATAGTATGCTATCTAGTTTATCTTTATCATCGTGTACTGTTTCAGGTGACCTTACAGGTCACTATTGCACGTTGATAGAGCCCTTAGGATTCTTGCCTGACGGCCAGCAGTATGATGGCAATCATATACGTGGGAGCTGGGGTCTATAAGCACATCCTTAAATGGTCCCTAGTCGAGGGAGTTTCGAGACAGGGCATCGGTACTCCAGAGTAGATTAGTGTATACAGTCGAGACCCCGACGAGGGGCGGTAGCCTATCTCACAAGCCACTGGTGTCAGTTGGTTCACCTAAGATGTATACAAGTGCTCATTGGGTTATGAGTACACCGGACAGGACTCGCCGGGAACATACTAGTTGGTCTTATACCCGATGTCAGATAGCAGTTCCCTGGTGACATGTGTACAGGTTAGTTCATCGACCTGAGATCGTCATTTGTCTCGTGTGAGTTCCCACTGTGCTTTGATTACTATCCTACCACGGCTCAAAGGAGTCGTGCAAACAGGTTTTAGTTGGGTACAGTCCCGAGCCATATGGAGGCAGTGAGTGGATCTGCAGGGTTTCGTCTCTCCCGGTATTGGGGTTGAGGTCGCGCTGTGTCTAGGAAAGCCATTACACAAAGCCCTCGGCCGAGGCAGGAGATTTACTGGTAGGTATTCCAGTAGTATCTCAGGGTGTTCTGGGCTACACTCCGACACAACTTGTACCGCTTTTGGGGGTCTAACTTTTACCAACTCCCTAGGCCCGCCATGCGATACTCATAGAAGAACGGACGGGACTGTACGGATATTGTCACAGACAGGCTCAGTAGGGTGCAGCATGAGTTCGCTCACAGACGTACCTTTTGGTCAATACCTGGTAGCCCGTTACGTATGGATAATACCTATGACGTGCTAGTGGTTAAATCCACAACCAAAGTATTGACGAGTCTTTAGAGTCCCCCACAGACCGTTTTCTCAAGTTTCGGGCGAAACGCTGTAGAGGCCGTATAGAGATATGGCAGGGTTCGATCAGATACGTGCGGTATTGCACGGATCATGATCGGACGGATGATACAAGCGGGTTTTGGTTTAAGCCGGATCCTAGTATTGTACAGTGTAGATTTTGTCTCTTGGCATTTGTATTCGGTCGGAATACAAATGCGGGTATGTATATACAGTCGCGGGGTTTTCCTATAATTTATTACGGGATCAGTTTTTTGAAGTTGCCAGTTTGTATTCCGTTTTGGCCAGTTTTCCTTTGTTCCTTCCTGGCCGTATTTTTCTGAGGGAGGGGCTAATTTGCAAGTGTGCAAATTAGCAATTGTGGAGGGGGTTTATTTGTAAATGGAGGATTATGATGGTTCATGATTATTCTAGCATCTTTTGATGCTTTTCTTGTGCTCATTGCTTGCATTTATGAGATAGGAATTGTATTAGACCTTGGTGTGACATAATAACCTCATTTTCTTCACATAGCTTATGGTCACCTTTGGCTTCTCCCTACACTTACCTCCCTTGTGTTTTTCCTTCATCTATTCAAGGGAATGGCCGGCCACATTAGGAGATGGGGAGAGATTGATTGTGCGGTGGAAAAATTATGATATCATTCTTTGCTTGTTACAAAAATTCCAAACCCCTCTCCGAAGCTCATCTCTTCTCCATTTCATCATGGCAACTTAATACCCGCTAAAGAAAAAGCTTTCTTCACTTAGCCTACAGCATCGTTGGGCACGTCGACTCGCCAACTTCGTGCCCGAGTTGCCTCGGTTCAGAGGTTGGAGCCCGTAAAAGAACCCGGCGATGTGGTGCCCGTTCCGACGAGGAAATGAAGACGGGAGATTCCGCGAGGAGATCGGAGTGGAGGCGAAGACCGAAGGACATGGATCGCTCGGTATAGCCATTTATCCCTTCTCCTGATTGCTAGTAGTAGGTTAATGGTTACGATTCGGGTTTTTAGGATGCGGTAGTGCAGGTTTAAAGTCATGAAAAATTTTCGTTTCCGCATTTTGGCCGAGGAAAGACGGCCGGGGCGCTACCGTAGTTTTACAACTACGCCTTGATAAAGGCCAACAATCGCAGCACGAATACTAGGTACCACCTGATAGAAATGACGAAGGGCTACGTCTGGTTTTTGGCGAAAAAGCTTTAACGTAATGAACTTGATATCGTTGAAGGAACCGAGTCGTTTTACAAATTTATAGTGGCGAAAACTTTTGCTAAAGTCCCTGTGAAGGGATCTCAGTTCTTCCGTCGTAGAATAAGGTGCAGGATATTCCAAACTAAATACCTCGATGCAAAGCAAAAGAATTGACTGTAGTGTAGTTATTACGTTGACGCAACTTTTTTCTCAAGGGGTCACTCCCGATGAAGGGATCTCGGCCCTTGCCTCATCGAATGAGGTGAAGGATATTCATAACCGAATACCACTGTGCAAAGCAAAAGAGAACGTCTGTAATGTCAGTTTTAAAAAACTTGGTTCCAACAGAATTATATAGGTTTGTTTTATCCTTGAATTAATAAGAATCAACGCAGTCCCATCAATTAATCACACCAGAAAAGAACGAAAATAAAATGTACGTATATGCCATCCACATTCGCCACTGGGTCCCGTCATCACTCGTAAGGTTACTTAACTAACGACAGAGCAGGGACTGGACTAGCGTGTTTGAAAAACATATACGACATCCCCTAGTATATATATGAATATATATAACAATCATCTCAGGCATGATATAAAGAAACATCACAGAAGCAACACAGAATGCTGGATAATCTTGGAGCCCCATGTTTCACTTGAGCCGCAAATGAGACCCAACGTTCCCTGTCGTGTGGATAGCCTGTGAAATGAAACTTAGACCCCTACGAGCACGGCAAGTTACCCATCAAAACCAGAAGCGAGGCAACCTCCTTCAACAACGTGAATGGGCCACCCAGCACTTCATGGAATCAGGTAACTTGAGCACCCCTTCGTGTGTCAACCTATACCCCCTACGAGTGCGGCGAATAGCCCGCCAATTCTAGAGTAAGGTCCCCTCCGTCTCAACACCATGAGATGCGGACCCGTTTCTCTTTAGAACTCGGCTATTCGTGCACTCCACTGCGGGGTAATCCTAGTTGAGAAAAGAAAATAATATACAAGGGTGACATCGACCTCAACCCGGTCGTTCCCCAAACGAATAATATACAAACGGGCAGTGACGGCAGTCCACATGTCGGACGCTCGCCCCACAATATCAAATGTACAAATAAAACTAAACTGTACTAATATTGCACCAAAGCTATCCACCACGACGATCCAACCAACATCACAGCACAATACAGAACATCAACGTGAATGTCACGTTCGTAAACCTGTCTAAAAGAACATATAGCAATTAGACGAGTTGTACCGATATAATGACATTCACAGTCGCAGATAGTAATGCATGTACTGATAAACATTTAAACAATATTAAAACAATGACTTCGAATTACCCCGAATTGCCTCTGAACAACAGATAACATAATATCCAAACGGGCAGAACAAACAATACCACTGCACCAATTTTCCAGAGACCAAACCACACCCAAAAAATGAATCCTCGAAGCCTTAAAATGGCCGGCCTCCTCGGATATTTGACCAATGTGCTCGGCCAAATTTTGGTGGATTGGGTTCGTATTTGGGGTATGGTCAAGTGGTCATGTCAGTAGTCTTCTGCAGTTGTTTTAATAATATTTTGAAGACTTTTAAAATCGACAGAGAATGGAATCAGCAGTGCACTGTTATCAGGTTGTTTCCATTTCGATACTTTAACTGTAGGGTTAGTATAGCACCATATGAAGGCTTTGGCAAGCATCAATCATGCTACTTTGATATTTTTAGGGTGCTAAACAAACCCTAACCAAGATCTTAACTAGAGAATTAGGGTTAACTTGCACGTAAACAACTTTACATCTAAGAGAGAGGTAATACAATCTTTGTAGTCCGTTCCTTCGCTTCATAAGCTCCGAGTAGTAGTCCCTTCGCTGCGATCCATGAACTTCCGGACTCTAGGGAGGCTCCACAACTCAAATGATCCATGCTTACTTGAAGTCTTCTTTTTCGAAGATGATCTACCTTGAAGAATCTCAAACCCAAGCTCGTACTTCTCTAATAAAGTATTAGTGAAGTGAACACCATAATCTAAGTTGCTAGAATAGATGAGGATGATGAAATAGGAATTTTGCTTTCTTTTGTTTTCAATTTCTCACTTTAAATCATCATAACTCAAAAAGCTAGAAAGCTTTTTCAAGGAGGCAGAAGAAGAAGAAAGCTTTTTGTGACGAATAATGAATTATTGTTATGCTTACAATTGCAAACATGAGTTAATAATGAAGGCTTTAACTCATGTAAAGAATAAACTATGGTTAAGGGTTTGGGTTGGGTTAACAAATATTTTCACAAAATATCAAGCTAAATGACAAAAGTCAAAGCTTCATGAAGCTTCATGAAAGCTTCATCCAAAAGTTAACCCTAATCTATAGCCTAACCAGGTTTAATCTCTAAATCTTTGTTGCATTTATAACCCTAACTTGTTACAATATTATATATCACATATATAATATATTTTGTAACGAAAGAAAAAATAATACAATTAACATATATCGCATATATATCAATGTATTATCCAGTGAGAAAATGAATCAATAAAGCGAGCTTATATTAGTTAACATAATGTAATATATCACATATATAATTATACATTAAATTATGGAATCAACTCTTGATCCGGCTATATTGTATATAACCGACTAATATAACATGTACCAATTCATTGAATCAATACTTGATCCGATGACCCGGCTATATCACATATTCCCGACCGATATCACATATCGTGAGAATAGAATACGGTATCTCATATCGTATTATTCTTGGTCCCGCACATATCGCATATGTGCTCCTACTCCGTTTTGCCTGAGCAGGAAACCTCTGTGTAGGACTCTAAAGAATCATCAATAAGCCGGCAGTAGGTGATGATCATATCAAACACCTACAAGCTGCAAGCGGTCAGCCAAACGTAACAGCCACCCAGGTATTGAGCGATCAGAAAATCAACAAGTAAGACTGTACATTCTCCTGTGAATCCAATCAGTAACACTACCATACATTCTGGTCTCTTCGTCTAATATGTTGCAATCTAGTCTAGGGGTGGTAAACGTCAGACCCTAGTAACCGATAAGTCTTGTCGATGTAAGGCTCATAACGGGTCGAGAAACTACTGATAATTCTTACCAGTAAATCTCCATATCAGCCCTGGACAGGGACTTCCAGTTATAGCCAATCGAACACAGCGCAACATCAACTCCCAATACCGGGAGAGACGAAACCCCTCCTATCGCTCATTGCCTCCATGTGATTCGGGACTGTACCCAAAAGCCACCGTTTTGCATGCCCTCTTGGATGTGGTAAGGTGGAAATCAAAGCACAGTAAGAAGCGCACAAGACACTATGACGATCTCGGGTCTACAGACTAACCTGTACCAGTGTCACCGGAGAACTGCTATCTGACGATAGGTATAATGCCATCCAGGTGTTCTCGGCGAGTCCGTTCAGTGTACCTAGTCTCCACTGTGCACCCGTACACCATCTTTGATGTCAAACACCGATGAATATGGGATTATCCATCGTCCATCATAAGGGTCAAGATGCGTATACGCTAGTCTACTCTAGTGTATCGTTGCCCTGTCTCGATACACCCTCGGCTAGGAACAGTTGTAGGATGTACTCGTTGACTACCTTGGCCCCACTAGTATGATCTCATTATAATCCCAGTAGTCAAGTACATATCCTAAGGGCTTAATAAACATGTGAGAGCAAAACAGTAAACCAATACAAGCCAACATGTTGAGACAAAGTGAAACCAGATAGCATACTATCATGTCGAGTAAGAAAGTCCTCACTATATATATCTAAGCATCCACTATAATATAAATCATATGTACAACAATGGCCTCTAGGGCATATATACAACTAACAATCTCCCACTTGCACTAAGACCAGCTGTTGTAGTATCCTATACCCAACATCCCGAAGAGTCACTCGAATTGTATCTGGGGAATGGCCTTCGTGAGTGGATCCGCAGTGTTGTCCTTCGTATCAACTCTCCTGACCTCGATCTCCCGGCGATCAACTATCTCCTAAATCAGGTGATACCGCCTAAGAATATGTCTGGACTTCGGATGGGACCTTGGTTCCTTGGCTAAAGCCACAGCTCCATTGTTATCACAATACAGAGGTATTGGTTGCTCAATGGACGGAACCACACCAAGTTCATTGATGAACTTGTTTATCCAGACAGCCTCTTTGGCAGCATCGTTGGCAGCGATGTATTCAGCCTCCATCGTAGAGTATGCCACGGTTTCCTGTTTGGAACTCTTCCAAAAAACCGCCCTTCTATTTAGGGTAAAGACAAATCCCGAGTACGACTTAGAGTCGTCCTTATCACTTTGGAAGCTCGAATCGGTAAAGGACTCCACCTGGAGTTCTCTGTTACCATACACCAAGAATATCTCTTGAGTCTTTCTCAAGTACTTGAGAATGTTCTTCACAGCTGTCCAGTGATTCTCTCCAGGATCTTCTTGATACCTACTCACTACACTTAATGAGTATGCTACATCGGGTCTGGTACATAGTATCGCATACATGATAGAGCCTACTGCCGAAGCATAGGGTATCCCTTAGATGCGAGCTCTTTCCAAATCTGTCTTGGGAGACATCTCTTTGGAGAGAGTGAGTGTAGAGATCGAGGGTAAATTCCCTCGCTTGGATTCTTCCATACTAAACCTCTTTAGTATGGTGTCAATGTACCTAGATTAGGAAAATCCCAGTATCCGTCTAGATTTATCTCTATAGATCTTAATCTCCAAAATGCAGGAGGCATCACCTAGATCTTTCATTGAGAATCTATGTGATAAGAAGAGTATGACCGAGTGCAGCATAGGAATATCATTTCCTATCAAGAGTCTGTTGCCCACGTACAATACGAGGAAGACAACCTTACTCTCTGCCACCTTCTTGTATATACAAGTTTCATCTATGTTTTCGATGATTTCAAACTCTTTGACTACCACATCAAAACATATGTTCCAACTCCGTGATGCCTGCTTCGACCCATAGATGGATTTAAGCAGCTTGCACACCTTTCCGCTGCTCCCACTGTCTATGAAGCCCTCTGGCTGAGTCATGTACACGCACTCTTCCAAATCACCATTTAGAAAAGCGATCTTAACATCCATTTGCCAGATTTCATATTCATGGTATGCAGCAATGGCAAGTAAGATCCGGATGGACTTAAGCATAGCCACTGGAGAAAAGGTTTCGCTATAATCCATACCTGGTCGTTGAGGAAAACCCTTTGCAACAAGTCTAGCTTTGAAAGTCTCAACTTTTCCATCTACACCAAGTTTCTTCTAAAGATCCAATTGCTCCCTGATCGCACGCCGATGGCGTGTCGGATGTTCAAAGATTTTAAGTGTAACCGCGATCAGGACGGTGTCGCTATGCAGCTAGCCGGTGAGCACGGGTCGGTCCACAGGGAGATGGTGTTATCTTACCTTCTTGTCTTAGACGAGTCAATAAAGAATCTGTATGTTTGTTTTGTCTAACCTATGTGTTTATCTGCAAGTATAAAGTTATTAAGAAAAGATACGAGATTGTAAGCTAAGAAATCCGTACTCAAAACCTTTGAGCCGAGTCTTGACCAATTGAAGCTAAGCAATTGGCAACAACGTGGATTAGGGGATTTAAGCGCGGTATTCGTGGAATCTGGCTTATTTACCCTTGCCCTTCCGTTCTTGTCTCTTGCTTTCGCCTCCGGCCAAACCGAACGCAACCGGTCGCGGTTAGGAATCACCGTTACCTTGTCAGGGTACGGTGCCTAACGGAGCGCTTGCGTATGGTTTGGGCGAAGTTCAAATGGAAAATAACGGGAAAAGGAATTGGCAAAGAAACATTAACTTATAATACCGTATTAATTCTTAACAACAACAATAATTACAACATTCACAAAATGAACAAAAAGAGAACAAAAAGAAAAGAACAAAGAAAAGAAAAGATACAAGTAATAAAATACAAGGAATTTAAATGCATGAAATAAATTGCAAGTAATAAAAAGACAAGTAATAAAAAGCGGGTAATAAAAAGAACACGGAAGTAGAACCCAAGCCAAGCATGTGCTCAATAGCCAACCCTTAAACTTGCAAGCTCAATGAAGAACTTGCAGGATCAAGGGAAGGGTAGAGAACGCATGTGAAGTGAAGAACTAGTCCCGTGAGAAAATACGACCCTTGAGATCAATAACTAACTCTTACCCATTCAAGCTCAATGAAGAGGTTGAATGAGCAAGAGAAAGCAAGAATCTCAAGGGGGAGCAAACTAACAAGAAAGATAACAAGCCCTCATCTTCATTAATCTTCCACTCAAAAGCTCTCACTACAATGTCATGGAGAAAGAATGAAGAAGAGGAAGAAGAAGAATAAAATTACACTAAAAAGAGAACAAAGAAAAGCCCCCTTGGTTAAGCTCTGGTCCGGGGTATTTATAGGAGGAGTTCTGAAGCCCTAGTCCAATATTGTGTGCCCAAATACCATGTGCCACCAACCAGGAAAAATTGACCATTCAAAGAGCACAGTTGGCCGCGGATGCACGGCCAATACCCCATTTTGGCCGCGCTTCCGCGGCCACTTGCTGGGCTTGGATTTTTGTCTTTTTGTGGGCTTCTGGTGTTGCTATTTCCTTCTTGTAAACATATACAGATTTGCACAATTCTTCTTCGATTGCTTCAGGTCCCAATAGTCAACAATGTTGGCTTTTACTTTTCAACACCTTTGAAATTCAACTCCCTCGGGTCCCACACATCTTTGAATATCTTCAGTGGGCCCCACGCTTGACCAGAAATGACGACTGTTTTCGTCCTGCACTTTTGAACTGGTAAGCAGTACTAGACGGATGCGGATGACAGAAACCCGGCTTTTGTCTGCTGTGACAGATGTTCTGTATTTTGACGTAACTGTGGAGTTTTAGTGTTGATTTGCAATCTTTGTACTGGAAACCTGTATTCTGTAAATATGTAGCAAACACGGATTAAAAGCACCTACCTATAAACAAACGAGCATAAGAATGGGCGGTATAAAATGCAATATTCTGGTATGAACAAATACCCCCAAACTTATCTTTTGCTCGTCCCGAGCAAAACCAATTATTCACAAAAATGATAACCGCACTTTCGCAGGGAACGCGATTGCACTGAGCGCGTGCAACAAGCCGTTAAACCTCTAGGTGTCCCTAGTAGGAGGAGTGTTGTCTCCTGAGGGTTTTCAGCGGATACTACCCACAAAATCCGGTCAAGCTAGTTTTGTAAAATAACTAAGATTCAAGCCCCTAAAGTTTTGTTTCAGAAAATAACAATTCTATAATCCTAAGTCTAGATTATCGAACCTTTATTTTTCACACCTCGCTTCTTATTTAACTACAGATTTTATATGTCTTTACGTGCAGTGCAAAATAGTGTCGTTAAGTTCCCGAAAGGTCGAATAAAGTCATTATGTCACACAATAAAGCTCAGATAACAATTTTAAAAGGATCACATAAGTTTTATAAAGAGTTAAGCATTTTTCAAGTTTCGTTTTCCAGTAAAGTTTCAACTTCAGAATTTCTATCTTCCCTAACAGGAAACTAGGTCTTATTCTTCACTCCACCTTTTTCTTGTTTTCATTTCATACACACCTCTGTGAACGTGCAATAGTCTTTATTAAAGAGTAAAACCTTCATATCTCCGTTAAGAAATTCTTATAAAAGCCTGTCTTTTATCAAGATTATTCTCACACAAAGAACCGCTAGGAATTTTAACTCGGAGAGAACACTTGCTTGACTTTGTTTTAAATTGGACTTTCTAGGCTTCTTAGCGAGCTTTGGGCCAATGCACCCAAACCAGTTGGTTTTAGGGTATTAGGTGTAGAAACACCCCAGCGGACTTAATTACTCAAGTTACCTAGGTCCAAAAACAAAAGACAGTTTGGCGTGAAAAACATGATGATTCAATACGAACGGAGATATAACCGGTAGTTCAATTATTTTTTGGATAAAAGACGTGTTTAGTGGGTTCGGTGTGTAATCATTCCAATCAAGTTTCAGATGGGTTATTTTTCAGACTTAGCTCCAATTAAGGCATCAATAATATTCCTTCATATTCACTTACTTCATAAACTATTCTTTGATATATTACTTATTTCAGAACAAACCTATTTGATCCTCAGAAAATCATTTATCTATTTAAAAGTTTTTTTTTTTAAACATAAAAGACTTGTCATCTAATTTCCAAGACTCACAACACGTGTAGTGTAATGTAAAGACGTATATCAGCTATAGTTAACTTCAAAGGAGAGTTATCTTTCAGGTTTTCAAAATCTAAACATAAGATTTAGTTATTCCTATCTTTTTAAACAAAAACCGTCGAATGTTGAATCAGAGTTCTTCCACAAGCTAACATGACAAAAAGTTTTTATATTTTTGGAAATTTTTTTGATTTTTTTGTGGGTTTTTAATAAGGTATGCAAATGCAAAATATACAAATGAATGCGAAGGAAGACAGCTTACCGAGCACACCCCCAAACTTAAACTTGACAGTGCCCTCACTGTCAGGCTATACTAAGAGGGTCAAAATTGCCGGCGCTCTCTAAAAACAAATTATATAAAAAAAAAAAAGGAAAACAAAAGTATATACAAAAAAGTGTCCCCCCCAAACTTAAGTAAAACAGTGTTTCCACTGTTAAGCGTTGAATTTCAGGATTAGGGGGAAAGAACAGTATCAAGCTATACAAGGCCTTACACAGGCCAAAAGTTAACACCAACCATTCAAAGATTTTATCATGATATAGCAATGGCTGGTGAAAGAATGCGGAGAGGTAAGAAATGGAGACTACGCGAGACCGCTTGTGGAGAGAAGTGGAATGCGGTCTCGGTAGATGAGAAGAATAATGGCGGAAGGGGAAAAGAAGTGGAATACGAACTTGAGGGTGCAAATGGAGTAAATAGATTAGCACAATTTTTGATGAACGCTGTGTGAAAAGTGATTGTGCTAATATATTTACCCGGCGAGAAATGGGGTCAAATCCCTCAAGATTCGTAAGAAACCATGGGTACGCCGAACTTGGTAAACCAGACATATGAAAGGTAAGTGATACGGGTTCTTGCAAGGTCGGAACGATAGAAAGGGAGGAGGGAAGTGATCGAGGAGGGGTATCGGTTAAGGTTTCGGGAGGGTGTACACAGTCAATTAAAGGAACAGGATGAATTGGAAAATCCGACTCATCAATTATAACTAGTTCATCTTCAAAACTATCCTCAGAATTCTCCTCCAAGTTAAGCTCATCCATGCATATTTCATCAAATTCCAGACGCATATGAAGTTCGGGAAAAACAGTTAAAGACTCGGGATGATGATTTGAAGAGACAAACTCAGCCAAATCTACGGGTTCATCATCCAAAATGTTCCCACCGTCAATATCCTCAATCAAGTAAAAGTCAATTTTCTCAGACACCTCATCAAAAGCATGGAGTTCAATCGATTCTGGTTCTAAGATGGAGGTGTAGAGGTCAAAAGGTTTGGGATTGGTTTCACTTGGAAGAGACCCTTCACAATCGTGCAAATCAAACACTACAAAGTCGCACAACTCATTAAACATTCTATCTTCAACTGATAATTCATTTGGGACATTTGATAGACTTTCAACACAGGAGTTGTGGGATTCAATTTGGGATGGGTAGGTTTGATTTGGAAGGGGGTATATCTCACTCTCTCCACTCAAATTCACAGCCTGTCCTGCCGCCTCATCATGCATTGAAAAAGTTGGAGCTAGTTGAAAACTAGCTACCGGATCACTAGGTTGCATGAGGGCGGCCATGGACGCATTCAAATCCATCGTCTGTTGTGAAGGTACCCTAAATTCTTCCAAGGACTGTTCTAAACTAGACATAGGTTGTGAAGGGGTTTCAGTAAAAGATTCAAAGTTGTTTGGATACTGAAAACTCCCAAATTGCGGTTCTGATGCAATGTCTAGGGAAGGTGCAAAAGTAGGGTAGGATTGGTAGGAATTGAATGGCTGGACAGGGATGGGATCAACATTGGGATAAGAAGGTGAATGGAATTGTTGATCCCAAGAATTTGTAGTGGGGAATGGAGTGAAAGATCGGCTACGGGATTGTTCAATTCGTTCAGCTAGAGACAAAGGACGACTTGCAGAAGGGGTATCAACATTAGCGGGTGCGGGAGGTTGAAAAGGTTGATACAAAGTGGAATGAGGAGTGCAAGAGTTTGTCCTAGACGCTGCTATCCGATCTCTCAACGAAATTTTTGGCATGGAGGGGTCGTTCGATGTTTGACCAAAACAAGAACCGTATGAAGTGATGTCTGGTTGTGGGTACCAAAGTTCGGCAAGAGTTTTTCGCGGTGGGGTACCCATGATATGAAGAGAGAGAGAAAAGGTAGAGAAAGGGAGGGGAAAAGAATGTGAATTTTTTTTTTTAATTGGTTTTTAGTTAGTTGTTAGCAAAAGAATGAAATATGCACAAAAAAAAATATGGACAAAAAAAATCACGACACAAAAATACCACACACCTAATCGTTCTAGGGTTCACCTAGGTCAACTAGACCTGCTCAAGAACTTGATTGTCGAAGTAAAACTGTGTCGAGAAACAGGCTTAAAAATACACTGATCACGAGGCCAGGTAAGTGCAGAGATAAGGGGAGGTTTTCCAACGCTTTCGCGAAGTTCCTTAATTAAATAACCCTTTCTCTTTTGGCGGTTTCGCCGTTAACACTTTCCTAGACACCCCGTAAACAATATACCGTTAAGCAAGGTTCTAAACACAGTTAACTTCTCCTAGTGAGCGCGAAGTCCTTAAGGCTTAAAGTCTAGTTTCTTTTAAATTTGTGCAGGCAAACGTTATGCGCAAGTTCGTGATTTGTGGGCCACGGAAAAGTGAAGAAATCCTTTACCGTATGTTGTGGGGTTCGCTTGCCCTTAAGTCCGTATTAATTGATGCAATGCGCAATTCAAAAAATTCTTATAAAGAATCAAAACAATCGTTTTTTTAGTTTAAGCGCGGCGCTGCAACAAATACGGGTTAGTCAAGTTTTAGCGTTTGCTAGCGAACTTGCAAAGAATCCTGCAAAGAATAGTATATTGGAAACGTCGGATTTGAGAAGAAGGTGTTAGTAAAGTACGTACCGTTTAAGTTTTGGGTTAGGAAACCCCCGTTGAATCAAATCCGGTAAGCTTGAAAGGTTCGCTTGCGCGGGTCAAACTACCCGGATCTTTGGCACTGTACTTCGTAAACACCTTAGCCTTGAATGTACACTTTGCTCCCCACAATTGCAGTTTGCAAATACGCAAAAATCTGCACACTTGCCCACAAAAATATATTGTCCAAAAAAAAGCAAAAAAGAATATATATATATTTTTTTTATATATACAAAAAGAATATTAACCCGAATAACAAGAAAGAAAATACGCTACCGTCTCCCCGGCAACGGCGCCATTTGATCGCACGCCGATGGCGTGTCGGATGTTCAAAGATTTTAAGTGTAACCGCGATCAGGACGGTGTCGCTATGCAGCTAGCCGGTGAGCACGGGTCGGTCCACAGGGAGATGGTGTTATCTTACCTTCTTGTCTTAGACGAGTCAATAAAGAATCTGTATGTTTGTTTTGTCTAACCTATGTGTTTATCTGCAAGTATAAAGTTATTAAGAAAAGATACGAGATTGTAAGCTAAGAAATCCGTACTCAAAACCTTTGAGCCGAGTCTTGACCAATTGAAGCTAAGCAATTGGTAACAACGTGGATTAGGGGATTTAAGCGCGGTATTCGTGGAATCTGGCTTATTTACCCTTGTCCTTCCGTTCTTGTCTCTTGCTTTCGCCTCCGGCCAAACCGAACGCAACCGGTCGCGGTTAGGAATCACCGTTACCTTGTCAGGGTACGGTGCCTAACGGAGCGCTTGCGTATGGTTTGGGCGAAGTTCAAATGGAAAATAACGGGAAAAGGAATTGGCAAAGAAACATTAACTTATAATACCGTATTAATTCTTAACAACAACAATAATTACAACATTCACAAAATGAACAAAAAGAGAACAAAAAGAAAAGAACAAAGAAAAGAAAAGATACAAGTAATAAAATACAAGGAATTTAAATGCATGAAATAAATTGCAAGTAATAAAAAGACAAGTAATAAAAAGCGGGTAATAAAAAGAACACGGAAGTAGAACCCAAGCCAAGCATGTGCTCAATAGCCAACCCTTAAACTTGCAAGCTCAATGAAGAACTTGCAGGATCAAGGGAAGGGTAGAGAACGCATGTGAAGTGAAGAACTAGTCCCGTGAGAAAATACGACCCTTGAGATCAATAACTAACTCTTACCCATTCAAGCTCAATGAAGAGGTTGAATGAGCAAGAGAAAGCAAGAATCTCAAGGGGGAGCAAACTAACAAGAAAGATAACAAGCCCTCATCTTCATTAATCTTCCACTCAAAAGCTCTCACTACAATGTCATGGAGAAAGAATGAAGAAGAGGAAGAAGAAGAATAAAATTACACTAAAAAGAGAACAAAGAAAAGCCCCCTTGGTTAAGCTCTGGTCCGGGGTATTTATAGGAGGAGTTCTGAAGCCCTAGTCCAATATTGTGTGCCCAAATACCATGTGCCACCAACCAGGAAAAATTGACCATTCAAAGAGCACAGTTGGCCGCGGATGCGCGGCCAATACCCCATTTTGGCCGCGCTTCCGCGGCCACTTGCTGGGCTTGGATTTTTGTCTTTTTGTGGGCTTCTGGTGTTGCTATTTCCTTCTTGTAAAAATATACAGATTTGCACAATTCTTCTTCGATTGCTTCAGGTCCCAATAGTCAACAATGTTGGCTTTTACTTTTCAACACCTTTGAAATTCAACTCCTTCGGGTCCCACACATCTTTGAATATCTTCAGTGGGCCCCACGCTTGACCAGAAATGACGACTGTTTTCGTCCTGCACTTTTGAACTGGTAAGCGGTACTGGACGGATGCGGATGACAGAAACCCGGCTTTTATCTGCTGTGACAGATGTTCTGTATTTTGACGTAACTGTGGAGTTTTAGTGTTGATTTGCAATCTTTGTACTGGAAACCTGTATTCTGTAAATATGTAGCAAACACGGATTAAAAGCACCTACCTATAAACAAACGAGCATAAGAATGGGCGGTATAAAATGCAATATTCTGGTATGAACACTCCCAATGGGTTTTACCCCTTCAGGAGTAATTTCCAAAGTCCATACTTTGTTGGTGTAGATGGATTCCATCTCAGATCGCATTGCATCCAGCAATTTCATAGAGTCACCACTCGTGATGGCCTGCTCGAATCTAGTTGGGTCATCATCTTCCATGATTCAATCCTCGCTCCCACCATCAATGAGAAAACCATAGTATCTCCCAGGTGGATGAGGAACCCTACAAGATGGGCGAAGAGGCGGGGTTTCGTCGGGAGCTACCGAATCTTCTAGTTCCATTAAATCTTCAGTTGCAGTTTGTGCTGCTGGAACTTCTTTCAGCTCTACCTCTTCGCCACTAATTTCTTTTGCAAGAAATTCCTTTTCCAGAAAGGTGGCATGTTGAGCAACAAAGACCTTTCGTTCCTCAGCGTGGTAGAAAAAATATCCTTGAGAATTCTTTGGATATCCTACAAACTTGCAAAGAACTGATCGTGCCTCGAGCTTGTCCAGATTTTCCTTTTGACATAGGCCGGACAACCCCATATCTTAACTCGTTTAAAATATGGTGTCTTTCCACTCCATATCTCATATGGTGTGGTAGGTACAAATTTAGATGGAACTAGACTCAATAGGTATATGGCTGTCTGAAGCGCATACTCCCAAAAGGAAACAGGCAACTCAACAGTGCTCATCATAGAGCGCACCATATCTAATAGGGTGTGATTCTTTCGTTCCGATACACCGTTGTGCTGTGGTGTATAAGGAGGAGTAAGCTGAAAGAGAATCCCATTCTCTTTTAAATCGTCCTGAAACTCATTGCTCAAGTATTCTCCTCCTCGTTCAGATCGTAGGATTTTAATACTTTTGCCCGTTTGGTTCTCAACTTCGTGTTTATATTCCCTGAATATCTCAAAAGACTCAGACTTGTGTTTCAACAGGAACACATGTCCGTATCTTGAGAGATCGTCAGTGAATGTAATGAAGTACGAAGAACCATTCCTGGCATGTGTAGACATGGAACCGCATACATCACTATGTATCAGTACCAAGAGTTCCGTAATTCTTTCTCCGTGTCCACTAAACGGAGTTTTGGTCATTTTGCTTTTGAGACATGACTGGCAAGTGTCATAAGATGAAAATTCGAATGGATTCAAATATCCAACTTTATGTAACTTAGCTAGTCGTGTCGCATTGATATGACCTAGTTTACAATGCCACAAGAAGGATTCGTTCATTTCTGAACTCTTCCTCTTGTGTGTGTTCTGCATATTAAGAACTGTGTTTTGATTTAGGACGTATATGCCATTATGTAACAAGCCTGATCCAATCAACTTTTGATTTAGGAAGATGTTCATAACATTATTCTGTATTACAAAATTATATCCTTCTTTACATAATAAAGAAACTGACATAATGTTGCATATCATGTTCGGTATATAATAGCATTTGTTCAGAATCAACGTATTACCACTTGGTAATATAAGGTGATATTCGACAACTGATTTTCGCGGCAACATTTACACTATTCTCTACTCTTACGGAATGACCACTCATTCCCAGTTCTCTACCTCTCTTTAGCCCATGCAATATATTGCAAATGTGGGATCCTGATCCGGTATCTAATGCCCTGGACGTAGAGTGAACTAAGAAACAATTCTCGGTAAGTAACACATCCGAAGAAAATGCATCAACATGTTTATTCTTCGTTTGGGTGGTGTGTGAATTCTTGTATTCTCTTATTTCCTGTTCAGTCTTATAACAATTATAAGAAAGAATGGAACCAACGTTCCCCTGCTCAGTATAACAAGCGGGTTCAGTCAATAGATCAATGTTATTATCTTGATTAAGGCCTGACATGGTCACTATCTGGAGAGAGAGAGAAGAAAAACACTTTAGCGTGCGCTCTTGCAAGATTAGATTGATTATTATCTTATCTAATCAGGATGGCTCCGACTGTTTTAATCAAATCTTCCTTCAAACCATAAAAGGTAAGATTAGCTGGGATTAATTACACCTTACAAGTTCTTCAACCTTTCAGCCAGATCAATGTTGGTACCTTAAGGGAGGTTCCCCGTGCTTTTGCACGGACCTAATTAGAATAAACCTCGTTTTTCCAGAGGCATAACCCTGTTAACACCTTTCTAGACACCTACTTGATAGGCTAATTGTCATGTGTAAAACTCTCCCAGGAGTAACTCTTACTCGCAATAGGTATCGGGATCCATCTATCCCATAAAAGGTATGCAATCTCATTGCAAATTTCAACACTTGAAATTCCCGATAATTATTTTACCCCTACCGATCTATGACCTTGACTAAGTCAACAAACCTTAAATCGCAAGTCAAGTTCAACCCGTACATTTCCCGTTTGAATTAAACCCACCCGTACGACCCTTGACTAAGTCAACAAGGCCGTATGACTACCCTAATCCAATCGCATCTCATGCTTTAGCAGATAAACAGTATTTAGCTACCGTACACAACGCCTTGACTAAGTCAGCAAATGTAGCACGAATACTAAATATTACTTATCTGAAATGACGGAGGGCTATGCAGGTTTTTCAGAAAACCAAAAGCGTAATGAACTTGATATCGTTGTAGAAACAAGTGATTTTGAAAAGGAATTTTTTTGAGGCCTTTCTAGTTTCGCTAAAGAGGTCACTCCCGGTGAAGGGATCTCGGCTCATTCGTCATCGAATAAGGTGCAGGATATTTCATAAATACCGCTGCGCAAAGCAAGAACTATAGAAACAATCAGAAACCAAACCGTGAGTTTGTAGCATCTGCCAGTTTAGCTAAAGAGCTCACTTCCGGTGAAGGGATCTCGGCTCTTTCCTTATCGAATAAGGTGATATTCTACAAGGAATACCAATATGCAAAGCAAAAAACTGTAGCTACCCTTTTTGAAAAATTTGATCCTACAACATCTTTTAGGTTTCTTTTCTTTTATTAATCTCATTAAAAAATCCCATCATTTAAGCTTCCTAAGTATCACAGAAGAAACGAAAGCAGTAATATTTATATATCATATATATAGTATAAGCATTCGTCTGAGGCAGTAATATGATCTCATCATAGAACATTGCAGCAGAAGTCAACATATGAAATATTCGATATACTAGGATGTCCGTGTTTTATTTTGAGCCTGTATAAAACACGGATTCCACAGTCGCGATGAATAGCCAAACCCACATCCCTAGACCCCTACGAGTGCGGCATGTAACCCTACCAATTCTAGGGTTAGGAGACTCGGTCTCGACTCCTCGGGATGGCCTCCCACTGGACCCTAGAACCCGGTTACTTGTGCTCTCCGCCTTGGGTCTATCCTAATGCAGAAAAGTAAATAATATACAATGGTGACATCAACCTCAAGCCGGAAGTGCCCCAATAAAAGAATATTACATACAAATGAATTTTACATGAATGAAAAAGAAAACTCTCATCTCATATAAAACCCCCGGCTATTCAAAACACGATGATCCAATAACATATCACAGCAACAAATAACAACACATGACATCAATGTAAGTAAATATACCTATCACAATTGTCGTCGATCTATTGCGACAAAAATGGCGATATACCACATATTACAATTACGGTCACAGAAAAAAATGTAAAACTACAATATTTGGAATCCACAATCTCTTTAGGCATCGTAAACCCGAAATATCACATATTATGGATTTCATGCCTAACTAAATGAATTCCACATATTGTATCACAACACAGATATCTAGGCGACGTTACACAATTCGATCGATTCAACGAATTCCCAAAATACCCCAGTGAGCTCAACACTTGAGCAGAAAATAAAAATTCACAGAAGCGTGCCCTATCACCTACGGACAGTGGCTGAAGGGCCCGTCCCAAGCCTCCACAGTGGCGCCGTGGAACCGCAGCCAAAACCAGGTTTTGGCCGCGGTTACGCGGTCACTGTAGTGAGTTAGGGACTCGTTCATCAGGTGGGTCCATAAAATTCCCCGCATGATTTTCTGAGTACTTTCAATATGAAAAATTTCAACTTTTTGAAAAATTTCCAGAAAAGGGGTCGTTTCGGGGTTTCGGGGTTCGATCGGACTTCTAACTTCGTCTAAACAACTCCTAATACTCTAGCTTAGCTCTAATACCACTGTAGGTTAGCATAGCACCTTGTGAAGGTTTTGGCAAGTATCAATCTTGCTACTTTGATATTTTTGGGGTGCAAAATAAACCCTAACCAAGATCTTAACTGGAGAATTAGGGTTAACTTGCACGTAAACAACTTTACATCTAAGAGAGAGGGATTACAACCTTTGTAGTCCATTCCTTCGCTTCATAAGCTCCGACTAGTAGTCCCTGCGCTGCGATCCATGAACTTCCGGACTCTAGAGAGGCTCCACAAGTCAAATGATCCATACCTGCTTGAAGTCTACCTTGAAGAATCTCAAACCCTGAAGAATCTCAAACCCAAGCTCTCACTTCTCTAATGAATTATTGGTGAAGTGAAAAACCTAATCTAAGTGGTTAGAATAGATGAGGATGATGAAGTTGGAATTTTGCTCTCTTTTGGTTTAAATTTCTCACTTTAAATCATCACAACTCAAAAAGCTAGAAAGCTTTTTCAAGGCGGAAGAAGAAGAAGAGAGCATTTTGTGATGAATAATGAATTAATGTTATAGTTACAATTGCAACCATGAGTTAATAATGAAGGCTTTAACTCATGTAGAGAATAAACTAAGGTTAAGGGTTTGGGTTGGGTTAACAAATATCTTCACAAAATATCAAGCTAGTTGACAAAAGTCAAAGCTTCATGAAGCTTCATGAAAACTTCATCCAAAAGTTAACCCTAATCTATAACCTAACTAGGTTTAATCTCTAAATCTTTATTGCATTTGTAACCCTAACTTGTTACAATATTATATATCACATATATAATATATTTTGTAACAAAAGAAAATAATATAATTAACATATATCGCATATATATCAATATATTATCGAGTGAGAAAATGAATCAATAAAGCGAGCTTATATTAGTTAACGTAATGTAATATATCACATATATAATTATATATTAAATTATCGAATCAAATCTTGATCCGGCAATCCGGCTATATTGCATATAACCGATTAATATAACATATACCAATTCATCGAATCAACACTTGATCCGATGATCCGGCTATATTACATATACCCGGCCAATATCACATATCGCGAGAATAGAATACGGTATTTCATATCGTATTATTTTCGGTCCCGCACATATCGTATATGTGCTCCTACTCCGTTTTGCCTGAGCCAGAAATCCTTTATGTAGGACTCTAAAGAATCGTCAATACACTGGCAGTAGGTGATGATCATATCAAACACCCACAAGCTACAAGTGGTCAGCCAAATGTAATAGCCACCCAGGTATTGAGCGATCAGAAGATCGACAAGCAAGCCTGTACAATCTCTTGTGAATCCAATCAGTAATACTACCATACTGTCCAGTCTCTTCGTCTGATATGTTGAATATCTAGTCTAGAGATAGTAAACGTCAGACCCTAGTAACCGATAAGTCGTGTCAATGTAAGGCTCATAACGGGTCGAGAAACTACTGATAACTCTTACCAGTAAATCTCCATATCAGCCCTGGCCAGGGACTTCCAGTTATAGCCAATCAAACACAGCGCAACATCAACTCCCAAATCCGGAAGAGACGAAACCCCTCCTATCGCTCATTGCCTCCATGTGATTCGGGACTGTACCTAAAAGCCACCGTTTTGCACGACCTCTTAGACGTGGTAAGGTGGAAATCAAAGCACAGTGGGAATCACACAAGACTCTATGACGATCTCCGGTCTACAGAATAACCTATACCAGTGTCACCGGAGAACTGCTATCTGACGATAAGTATAATACCATCCAGGACTTCTCGGCGAGTCCGTTCAGTGTACCCAGTCTCTACTGAGGACCCGTACACCATCTTTGATGTCAAACACCGATGGATATGGGATCATCCATCGCCCATCATATGGGTCAAGATGCGTACACGCTAGTCTACTCTGGTGTATGGATGCCCTGTCTCGATACACCCTCGACTATGAACAGTTGTAGAATGTACTCATTGACAACCCTGGCCCCACTAGTATGATCTCATCATAATCCGAGTAGTCAAGTACATAACCTAAGGGCTTTATCAACATGTGAGAGCAAGACAGTAAGCCAATACAAGTCAATAAGTTAAGACAAAGTGAAACCAGATAGCATACTATCATGTCGAGCAAGAAAGTCCTCACTATATATATATCCAAGCATCCACGATAATATACATCATATGTACAACCGTGGCCTCTAGGGTATATATACAACTAACGATAACATTGTCTAAACAAGCTAGTAAGGGGTTTAAAGGCTGTCTCAGATACCTTGTTGGATTACGGCAGCGCCCCGGCCATCAAACCGTTGCTAAATGCGGAACAAAAATTTATTAAACTGGTGCAACAATTACGCAATGCCCGGATCTACCTTAAACCCTAAACTAGCAAGCTTTATAAAAAGTTAGGATGGTTATACTGAGTTGATCCGTGTCCTTCGGTCTTCATTCCAAGCTCCTAGTGGTTCCTTGATCAAATTTGGTTGCCGGTCTTCTTCCATCTTGGATGATCCACATGAGGGAAACGTCGTAAGCTTCAGCCTCGATAAACGAGGCAACCGACGCTCCAAGGTTTCTAGCAATGGAGAGTGGTGGTGTAGAATTGTGTCACTATATTCTTTCTCTCATCACCATACTCAATAGAGCAACTCATGAAGATGAAGGACATAAGAAACTATGGCATGAGCAACTAAGGAATGTGGCTAAGTGACGAAGTGAGAATGAGAGTGTAAGCAATGAATCAAGTGGAGAAAAATGACCAAGTCCCCATAAGAGTTGTGGCTGCCCTCACTCTCTCTCATGCAAAAATAATGCACACAAAAATATCTCTTTTCTTTTTCCAATAAACAATTAAGACCAATGCTTCTTTACATGTCCAAGACACATGCTCATGCCACCTCACCCCTCCACCTCATTTCCATAATTATTTTTCTAAAAAGAAAAACAATAATGAGGTGGCCATCTTCTAGAAGCTATTCCGTATAAATACGGAATACTTCCCAGTATATGTATCAAAATACATATACGCGTATTCGTACAAAAATACGAATCGCCAAGAGAAAAAATGAATAGTGAACAATAATACTAGGATACATATATATAAATTATTAAATCAAAATCTGATTTAATAATCTGGCTTAATCCTAAGCTGCTAGTATTATCAACAGTCCAATTAATGTCTGTGCAACCTGTACATAAATTTAATCTGACACCTGTATCTACCAACATACGTCATCTACACCATATCGCCTGAACCGTGAAAACCCTCTGTGTGGGACTCTAAAGAATCGTCAATACGCTGGAAGTGGGTTTAACCATAAGCACGTCAGCGGCAATAGTTGTACGTAACGGCTACCAAGGTATTGTGCGAAAGGGAGGCCAACGAGCAAACTCATCCTGAACCCATACTGAGCCTGACAGAGACAATATCCGTGCAGTCTGGTTTGTTCATCTAAGAGTATTGTATATCGAGTCTAAGGGGTGGATAAAGTCAGACCCATAACAACGCGACATTTAGTGTCGGCATGAAACCCATCACCACTTGAGAAACTATCGATCCTGGATCGGTAATTCTCGTCCACCGTAGATACGGATTTCTGGTGATGGCCATCTGTGCACAACGCGACATCAAACCCCAATACCGGGAGATATGAATCTCCGACGATCCGATCACTGCCTCCATGTGGCTCAAGACAGTACCAAACTAAAACCTGTTTGCACGACTCCATTGAGCCGTGGTAGGGTAGTAATCAAAGCACAGTGGGAACTCACACGAGACAAATGACGATCTCAGGTCGACAGACTAACCTGTACACTTGTCACCTGGGAACTGCTATCTGAAAATTGGTAGAATACTAACTAGTACATTCCCGGCGACTCCGCCCAGTGTACTCATAACCCAATGAGCACCTGTATACTTTCTTAGGTGAACAAACTAACACCAATGGCTTATGAGACCTGTCCACCGCCCCTCGTCGGGGTCTCGATCAGTATACACTAGTCTACTCTTGAGTATCAATTCCCAGTCTCGATACTCCTACGACTCGGGACATTTAAGGATGTGCTTATAGACCCCCAGCTCCCATGTATATGATCGCCATCATAATGCTGGTCGTCAGGCAAGATCTCTATGGGCTCTATCAACATGTACATGATGATAATGACAAACCAGATAGCATACTATTATCTTGAGTAAGACTGTTCTACTGGTATAGGTCCTCTCTCAATCATCATAATCACCTGCCCGCAACTATGATAATTGCCTTGAGGTCACTATAGCCAACAATATCAATTTCATTACGTTAATGGTTTTTCGCCAAAAACCAATCGTAGCCCTCTATCATTTCAGATTAGTATTGCTTAGTATTCGTGCTGCGTTTGTTGAACCTATCAAGGCATAGTGTGTGGTAGCCGTGTAATACTTTTCTGTCGCATTGATATGTGGATTGGTTAGGACAGTCGTTCGACCTTGTTGACTTTGTCGAGGGTCTGTGCTGGTGGGTCTAATGCAATCAGGATAATGACGGGTTGAACTTAACCAGGACCCTTTGACATGTTGACCTTATCAAGGTCACTTGGATCCTAAGGGTAAAAATCACATCGGGAGTTTCAAACATACAGGATACTTACAAGGTATGCGCATACCTTCTGGAGTGTTGTTACTTGAGTGGCTTCCATCAATTTATCATGCAATGATAATTGGATCCCAATTCCCACTGATGAGTATGCACTACTCCTCGGGTGATTTTAGATGATCCTGTCTAATTCTCCTTTTGTGTTTGGTGGAGAATTCGAGGAAATAGTGGGAGACATCCTGATTAGATAAAGTGATTAACCAATCTAATTTAGGTTAGAGTGCACGCTGAGTGTTTCTTTTCTCTCTCTTTGGCAGCAACCATGGCCTAACCCTAGACTAAAACTCATGAACCAAGTTAACCGAACCCTCTTAAAACACTTTGACTTTTTTATTGTCATTTTGTCGCATATATCATTGCATCTTCTATATCCCCTTTGCATTTATCCAGAACATTCTATATCACTACGAAGATCCTCTATTCTTGGATATTACATCGTATAGTTACATATGAACTCGAAGGAACTCGTTCCAATTCGAGGATGGATTCCAGTTCTGGAGAAATTGAATAGCATTATTCAGTTGTGTTTTCTCTTTACCTTCTCTCAGGTTGCGAGAGCTTCTCATATTAGAAGAGTACACATATTGCTCTTATTGGATAGTCTTCTTCCAAATAATAGGCAGGTGCCGAAGGGCGGGGAAAGAAGAAAACCAATTAGCCTTTGTGTGGTGTATAGAAGGTAATAAGTAAATACATATAAAGTGATTAGATTAAGGGCAAAGAAAAATTGCGACTACTATCATTCACGACGATTCAGCGAATACCATCGCCACTCGTACATTCACCTTTGGATTTCATCAGAACATTCCGTATCAGTATGAAGATCCACATATTGCTTGGATATTTCTATCGTATATTTACATACGAACTCGAAGGACTTGTCCAGTTCGAGGATGGTTTCTGGTTCTGGAGAAATAGATTAAGGATTATTCAGTTGTCTTTTCTCTTTACGTTCTTTCAGATTGCGAGGACTCCTGGTATTAGGAGAGTACATCTACTACGCTTATTGAATAGTCTTCTTCCAAACCTTAGGCTGGTGCTGAAAGATATGGAAGGAAGAAAACCATTTAGCCTAAGGGTGGTGTACAGAAGATAATAAGTATAGACATATAAAGGGATTAAAGTGAGGGCAATGAAATATACGGTTATTGTCATAAATCCGGATAATGGAAGAGGCATTACTAGGAATACCCGGTTACCCCTTCGAAACATTTTCATGTACAATTTGACTGTGCAATGTTAATTGAAAACTGTTTCACAATTAGATTGTAACTCCAGGGTATGTATTTACCAGGTTTGATTCTCACATCTGTATGGCGTTACAGATGCTGAATGGGAGTAAAATATTGGGAATTAGGTGATTATATCCACTATATATCGGAATTCTTTGTAATTGGTGATATTTGAGGAAATCACCAGGGTTTTGCCTGATGGCAAATATTTGGTTTTGAATATCCGTTGTTATGCACCAATTTCAAACTGATATATCTGTACGTTTATTTTATAAAGTGAGATATAACCTTTTAAAATTTTGTCTATGACATTTACCTATATAAGTTGAAGGTTAGGTAAGGAGTGTTAAACAACGGTGTAATTTTTTTTAACCATAGTGCAGTTTTCAACCTACGACGCACAGGGTTTGTGTTATTAAACTCAGTAGACTTATACAGAGTATTGTATGTTGTCCGGTGTCCGTTCGGAGAAAAAGGTTGGTACTCATACTATATTCTGTTTACTCATTACTTCTCTAGTTTTTGACAAGTATTTCGTTGAAATACATGGTCCAGATTTTGAGAAGAATAAAATAGAGAACCATTTGTTGCAAAGTATCATGATTCTTCAAGGTGATCGGAGATGTAGATACTTGTGCTAGGTATTCCGTTGTGAATAATAGTTTTGAGAAATTGCTTCTCCTTCAACTTACTCATATGTGGATGCATTCCTTGATGAGTAATACTGCTTGGCCTCCTTCCATTTTGTTGATATGCACTAGAAATGGCTGCATGTATTTTGAATCTGGTTCCAATTAAATTAGTGTCTTTGTTTCTATGTGGTATATAAAATGGTTTTATATCTTAACGATTTTAAGGTATATGAAGTTGTCCAGCTTATGCATAAAACCAGAATTTGGATAAACTCAAGGCATGTTTCAGTAATGGCAGTTCGTGGGTTATCCTGGGCTTTAATGAGGGTTAACATTCTACCATCTGCAAGATCAATAGTTATATTGTTCTTGACTCACCACCAGGTTTAGTAAAATGGATTCTTTTTAAGAAAACATTAGTGGGAGTATGGTAGAACGAGAAATGATTCCGGAACAACAAACGATTACTGAAAATTTAGTAGAATCTAAAGATTCAATTGGACTCGACAATCCATCAGCCACTCTGCAGATTTGGTGGGTAACCTCACACACCCGATAGGTACTTCAGTCTTCTCGAAGACGGTGACAGGGAGGTTCTTGATTACCAAAACTTGACGCTACTGCTGTTCCAGACTATGAGATCTGGCAGGAGGATGAATATAACATCGTTCTAAATTAGCTTTAGAAGTGCACGTCTATATGACTCTGCAAAAAGTTTGTTGTAGTCAGTAGGAGCAGCAGAAATGTAGTGGGCAAGTAGCTTATGTCTATTTATAGTCTTGAGTAAGTATAGCGGAGATAGGTCATCTATTTTTGATGTGACAGTCATAGAGTTTGACTTCATCAGAATAACAGATGGACCTGATAAGAAGGTAGTAGGGAGTGATAACCTGGTATTTGGATGACGTTCTTTTTATAGGAAGAAACATTCCTATACTATGATTGGTTATACTGTGGTTGTCACAAGGTGTTTCCCCACATAGAATTTAGATAAAATAACAGGGATTATGGTAACTTTATCTATGGTTTTAGATCTAGATTTGGGAAGTGTCCCAATTTGGGTACTTGACACTATTCTAAGGTGTTTTAGAATGGACGACTACTGGCATGGTAGTGTCCCGCATGTTATGGAGTCACCCTCTCTAAAGAGATGACTTTCAGACTGATGAGGAGAGGGATCTGCATGATTGGTATATCACTTGCTTAGGCAATTGAGTTAATCATGAAATGTAAAGTACCACACCAGATATTGTTTTTGCACTGGCTGCAATAAACATATATTAATCCAATCCTGGAGAAACGTTAGGAAGCAGTTATGAACATAAGTGGATGTTCTTGGTATATAGTAACGGTAGCCTCTTTCGGGAGGCGGTTATCATTTGAGGCTTCCAAGATGACCTGGATGAAGAGTGGCTGTCAGAGTTATAGTTTTCCCTCTTTCTGATGGGCAGTATGTTAGACAGGTGGTCCAAGTAGATACTGAGGAATCCATAGCGCAGGATACTGATTAAATTCTGTGGATGATAAAGTTTAAGAAGTTTGTTGGATTTGGAGTTCATTTATGAACTGTGTCTTATTAGTTATCCAGAAAAATTCTTAGACAGGTATTGCTCATTTCAGAAGATAGTATTTCCCCGCGAAGTTGAGATATAGAGAGATAAAGATAGAAACACTGGAGCGGATCCACTCACTGAGGCTATTTCTCGAACGCCATAGTTTCGCAAACGGGCTTTGCGGGACTGATTAGTAGAGAAGTTGGGTGTTCGGTATCATACGGGCTGTGAGTATCCGACACCGCAATAATTATCCTTAAGTGTAAGTTGGAGATTTTTGGCTATAGTGTCATCAAGTCAATTATTGAATCGCAGGCATGCGATTGTGATGATTGAGGGAGTACCTATACCGGTAGAACAGTCTTACTCGAGATGATAATATGCTATCTGGTTTGTTTTTATCATCATGTACAGCATTATGTGGTATTACAGATCACTATTACTTGTTGATAGAGCCCATAAGATTCTTACTTGACTACCAGCATTATGATGGTGATCATATACGTGGGAGCTGGTTGCTCTATAAGCACATCCTTAAATTTCCCTAGTCGTTGGAGTATCGAGACAGGGCGTTGATACTCCGGAGTAGACTAGTGTATACTTATCGAGACGCCGACGAGGGGAGGAGGCCGGTCTCCCAAGCCATTGGTGTCAGTTTGTCACCTAAGATAGTATACGGGTGCTCATTGGGTTATGAGTACAATAGACGGACTCGTGAGGAATATGCTAGTTGGTATTATACCTATTGTCAGATAGTAGTTCCCAGGTGACATGAGTAAAGGTTAGTGTGTCGACCTGAGATCGTCATTTTTCTTATGTGAGTTCCCACTGTGCTTTGATTACTACCCTACCACGTCTCAAAGGAGTCGTGCAAACAGGTTTTAGTTGGGTACAGTCCTGAGCAACGTGGAGGCAGTGAGCGGATCGTCGGGGATTCGTCTCTCCCGGTATTGGGGGTTGATGTCGCGTTGTGCATGTGGGGCCATCACCAGAAATCCTCGGCCAAGGTGGACGAGAATTACTGATTTGGATCACTAGTTTCTCAGTAGGTGATGGGTTTCATACCGACATGAAATATCTTGTTATTAGGTGTAACACCCGAGCCCAATAATACTATTTCTTTTGTTAGTTGAGTGTTTTATACGGCTCATTCCAATTATCCTGATTGTTTGGTGCTTTTTGCAAAATTTTAACCGGTTAAGTCATTTTGGCACATAACAAATTTTAACTCCTAAAATGAAATTAAAAATATCCATGATGGCCTACTCGTCGCCACAAGTCGCGTGGTAGCGTCCGCACGTCGAAATTCCGTCCCGTTCGGCTAAACGGGCAAGTTCGGACGACTACGCACGCGTACAAGTGTACGACTTGGGGGCATGCATTTTAATCATTAAACACCTCTTTTCAAAATTTGGACCTCGCTTAAAATCCTATAATTTGAATTTGGAGCATTTGGGCGCAACCCGGGCGCGATTTGGAAATGTTTCATTTAGCGCCAAAAGGGCCCATTTAATTAAATATCCCAAAATTAAATATATACGATTATAATCTTTTTAACTGTTAAATCCTTTAAAATCTTTTTAAAATTTTCTTTGTTTTCCTCCCAGCCAATCACAGCGAAGGACCGTACCCTCGTGGGCCCCGCATCCTATCTCTCTCTCTCTCCCCGTCTCGCTCTATCTCTCCCTTTCTCATTCTCTCTCTCCCTCTAACTAACTCTCTCACTCCAATCTCTCTCTTTCTTCCTCTATAATTATCATGCAGCCGCCTCCTGTTCCTTCTCCATCACGAGAAAACCCAGCGAACCCCGAACCCTAACCCTAGCCACCTCCGGACATCGCCGTCGACCTCCCCAAGACCTCGCCGTCGCCGCCCTCGCCACCACGAGCCTAGCCGCACCCACCTACCTCCTTCCTTCGCCTCTTCCCGCGCCTGCACCCAACCCCGACGACTTCACCCGGCCGCAACTCTCACCGCCTCCCGTCGCCGACGACTCCCGCAACTCCCTCTCTTCCTCCTCGTCCCGACCTTGTCGTCGCTTTCCTCCTCCCCGCGCCGGACCACCACCAGACCCGAGCCGACCCTAACACCAATCCCGGGTCGCCGGGAACCGCTCCGTCGACCCTCGTCGACGTCACCCGCGCCACCTCCTTTCCCCCTCGATCACCAGGGCCGACCACCACCCTCCTCTACTCGTCGCACCCCCTCTCCAGCGAACCCGAGGCTGTTCAGGCCTTCACAGCCGCCGTCGCTGCCTCGCCGGCGTTCCAGCACCGTCGAGCCCGCCGGGGTTACCCCTGGTGTCTCCCGGTAAGCCTTCCTCATCGTTCCTTTGTGCAAGATCCCTTTCCCCGCTGATCCTTGTTAGGTTTATCGCGTTTGCTAACGTTGGTACTTTTGACTTTTGCTGGTTTCCGACCGTGCCGTCTTTTGAACCCGACGCTCCAGCGAAGTACCCTGGTCCGTGTGATCCCGTTGTTCTCTGTTGGGACTCGATCCGTGGCCCGTGCACCCGTCTCGTATTTTCTGCCGACATTGCATCCGTGCTTTCCGGTTTGCGAAACCGTCGAGGCAAGTATCCGAATACTTGCTTTAACATGCTAGTACACAAGATCAAGTCTTGCTACAAACTTAATCATCATATGATAACCACACAGCTGTTTGTAACATCGATATCTTTTATAACTTAGAATTGATGGTCACAATTATCCGTAACATTAAATTAATATAGTAGTTGCTTGTAATTAACCGGTCTGCTATTAATTCACACTTTAACTAACTAAACCAAGTAGATCGTCCTCACTTCATTTGTTAAATCACCCATGAGACAATTATTATGCTTTAGTTTAAATTCATGTAGCTTCATTACGTATGTTGTTGATATTGTTTCACTTTGTGACTATTGCACCCCAAGGGTGCTTGAACCTGTTGATAAAAGAATACAAAGCATCACTGTGTTTACATGGAATAATATTGTTATTTGCTGTCCCTGCTGTTGTTCCTTATTCGTTACTATACCTGTTATCAGCATACACGTGATTGCATTACATATTGACCGATCTTGATACACCTGACACATATACTGATACACCGGACATGACACCCTGTATATATATATCGACTCAACCTGTTGAAACGGAACCTGACCTGTTACCTGATTTCATGCCTAATGCCGACAAACCTGACCATTCCTGCTGTCTATCTAGACAGACCTATTTTACCTGATTTTGTGTTGGCATTAGTCCTTGACTACTGAATACCTGACCTGACATACATAGCTTGGGGGTATGGGGAAATCAAAGGTGAAACCGACTTGTAACTCAACAGTTCGATACATGTTCTGATCAGTCTTACGGGCTTGGCCGGCCCCGGAGTGATGATGCTGACATCACTCATCCATCCAGCTACCTTTTACTGCTTAGCGGCACGTCTCGGATTCAGCCCCGAGGACCTTGACCGTGGTCCCAGGCACGCACGGGATACTATTGAGTTACATCGACGATTCATCAATTGATTTCAAAGACTATAGAGTAGAAACCTGATAGGACAGTTTAGCCACCATTGCACATTACCCTGCTCTGTTATTTCTTAGTACTGCTTTATTCATGTTCATACTTGCATTGCTCATTACCGTGTCTATACTATATACTTGATGTCATGACGCGCTGACGTCTGGGTTTTGCATAGCCCAGATTCCGTACCACTGTCGACGACCGAGCAGGAGTACTTCAGCCAGCAGGCTGAACTGTGAGTTCTTTAGGGTTTAGTTTATTTATTTTCATTTCATTTCCAGATGTGAGCCCGCATTATGGGACGTACTGTTTATTTATTGTATTGGATCTTTTGCTTCCGCACTTATTGTTTATTGATTCTTGTTATTATGGATTTGGACATGTATTAGATTAGTTTATTTTAATTGTTCTTGATATCTCTACAACCGTAATGTGACTGTGGATGGATACCTCCTACCCACAGGTAGCATGGTTGGCTATGTCTCGTGCCCAATCTTGCGTACTCTGGGAAGCGGGGCGTGACATGGTTCTTTTGGTATCAGAGCCATAGGTTAATTGGGTTGATTCTTTGTAGTTGGGTATTGCACCCGATACACGAATCATAATACCCGTGATTAGGAAACATGTCCTGCCACCTTGACCGTTTTACCGTCCTTGAATCATTCTTCCGGATCATGTCGACATGCAAACTTACTTTGCATTGTCAACTCGAAAACCTAACTTCTTGTTATCTCTAGGAGTTAGGCGACTTGGGTGGAGTTAAGTAATTGCGGCTATGATACCGCGGCATAGCTACAATGCAGTACTCTATTTAAGTATCTTGGAGTTCTAGCTTTGATTTATATATTAAATCTATCATCATACTAATGTCGTTTGTTTTGATTTCAGGACCATGGCAGATAAGAATTTCAAGACGTATCAGAGGCGTGTGGATGAAGCCGCCATGTTAGGAGTGATACGTGGGATGTTAGAAAATCAGAAGAGGCAAACTGAGCTGATCCAGCAGCAAGCAGATTCATTTCAGGAGGGTTTGCAGGCTATTCAGCAGTCTGTAAACACCGCTGTAGCGAAGCCAGTCGACCGAGTAGGAACCGTGGAAGATTTCAGACGGTTGGGTTCTACTACTTTCACTGGTCTGGAAGAGCCGTTACCAGCCGAGCAGTGGCTAGTAGACACGCAGAATTTACTGATTGCGGCACAGATCCCAGAAGACAAGAGAGTAGATGTGGTGCGCATTCAGCTGGTGGATTACGCCTGAGATTGGTGGCTTGTGGAGGAGACCCGCTTATCCAAGCCAATCAGTGGGGCGGATTTCTCTAAAAGTTTCTTGGAAAAGTTCTTCCCGCGGACTGCACAGGAGGAAATGGAGGAGAAATATATTGGGCTGAGACAAAATGGAGCAGCTGTGGATGTACATGCAGCGGAATGGACTAGACTCAGCCGCTTCGCTGGACCCTTAGTCGCCAAGGAGGCAGACAGGGCGCGAAGGTTCTTGCGCAGTTTGGATGTGGAAATCCAGAGGCAGATTGTCTCCCTGGTTTTGACCACTTTCTCACAGGTTCTTACGGCAGCCAGAGAGGAACAGAGTTTATCAGGATCGAAAGGGAACCTTCACCAGACAGCAGTTGCGGCCAGGAAGCTTGCATTTGTACCTAACCGAGATCATGGGCGCAGAGGTATTCCAGTGGACCGTCGAGGTGTAGCGCCAATGAAGAAGCCTGTGATCGTTGATCGAAGGAAGAGCGTGATTTGTGATTACTGCCGATTACCTGGGCACGTGCAGAAGGATTGTCGAAGGAGACTGGGACTTTGTCTGGTTTGTGGAGCAGCCGATCACGCAGTTGGTGCTTGTCCGTCGAAGCTTCGCACGAGAGATGATACACAGAAGCCTCCGCAGAGACCGTTCCAAGGGCAGAAACAGCTGACACAAGGACCCAAGCAGGCTCGAGCTTTCACGTTGACAGCTGAGGAAGCCAAGGCATCAGGAGAAGTAGTTTCAGGTGCTGTACTCGTTCGTGGTTTTCCCGCATTGGCATTATTTGATTCCGGAGCATCCCACTGTTTTATGTCATCCAAATTTATAATTACACACTCGATTACATGCACGACCCTGTCTAGTTTCTGGGACATACACACTGGGAATGGGAAAATCATAGCTAGTAAGGAATGTAAAGATTGTACAGTTGTTGTTTGCGGACGGGAGCTTTTTGCAGATTTCTTGGTGATTGATATGGGCAGTTGTGAAGTAGTCTTGGGAATGGATTTTCTTGGCACTTTCCACGCACACATTGATTGTAGGGCAAGGAAAGTAATTTTCCAGATTCCCGGACACCCTGAGTTTACTTTCATTGGAGGAAGCAGTCCTGTCGGGCCAGTCGAGTTTAGGGCTAGGCCGACGAACAATGTTCTTGCGGCTATGGTAGTGGATAGTAATGAAGAGCCGGCAGTTGTCCGCGACTTTATGGATGTGTTCGAAGATATTTTGGGCTTACCGCCGAAGCGAGATGTGGAGTTTGCGATTGACCATATTCCTGGTGCAGCGCCAGTATCAAAATCTTATTATCCGATGGCACCAGAGGAATTGGAAGAAGTTAAGAAACAAGTTGGTGAATTACTCGAGAAGGGATGGATTCGAAGCAGCAACTCACCTTGGGGAGCTCCAGTTCTTTTAGTAAAGAAGAAGGATGGCACGAGAAGGATGTGCATTGATTATCGAGAATTGAACCGGGTGACTATTAAGAACAAGTACCCGATCCCTCGCATTGGAGAGCTTTTTGAGCAGCTTAGTGGCGCGAGGGTATTCTCGAAACTGGACTTGCGATCGGGATATCATCAGGTCCGAGTGAAAGCAGAAGACATTTGCAAGACGGCGTTTCGAACTCGATATGGGCATTTCGAGTATCTAGTGATGCCCTTCGGAGTGACTAATGCGCCAGCAATATTTATGGATTTGATGAACAGGATCTTTTCACCGTTCTTGGACCAGTTTATTGTGGTATTCATTGACGATATTCTAGTGTACTCGAAGAGTCCGGAGGAGCATGCTGAGCAGTTAAGGATCGCACTGCAGACGCTGAGACAAGAGAAGTTATTTGCGAAGATGAGTAAGTGTGAATTCTGGCTGGAAGAAGTGAAGTTTCTGGGGCATGTCGTGTCGGGCGATGGAATCGCCGTCGATCCCGAAAAGATTGCAGTAGTTCGAGATTGGCCTATTCCAAAGAATGTTGCGGAGATAAGAAGTTTTCTTGGACTCGCCGGATACTACAGGAGATTTGTGGAGAACTTCGCTCGTTTGGCAGAGCCGTTAACCAAGCTTACGCGCAAGGAGGTACCGTTTGTTTGGACGGATGGATGTGCATTGGCCTTCGAGACATTGAAGCAGAAGTTGATAACCGCCCCTATCCTAACCGTACCGGATGATTCAGGAGGGCTAGTGATTCACAGCGACGCATCTGGAAAAGGATTGGGATGTGTTTTGATGCAGAATGGGAAAGTCGTCGCTTACGCATCGAGACAACTGAAGACTCATGAGAAGAACTATCCAACTCATGACTTAGAGCTTGCAGCCGTGATCTTCGCCCTGAAGATTTGGAGACACTACCTTTTGGGCGAGAGAGTTGAAGTCTTTACTGATCACAAGAGTTTAAAGTATGTGTTCACTCAGAAGGAATTGAACATGAGGCAACGCAGATGGTTGGAGCTGATGGCCGACTATGACCTTGATCTTAAGTACCATCCGGGAAAAGTCAACATCGTGCCGGATGCGCTGAGTCGGTTACCAGCAATTCAGGTGTTGACCGCACAAAGGGAGATCATTGCGGATTTTCAGAGATTTGACTTGGAGGTTGTGCTACCACATGCTACAGGACAGTTGATGCAGTTGCAAGTACAGTCGTCCTTAGTTGAGAAGATTAAAGTGGCGCAATCGCAGGATGCTAGGCTGCAAAAGTTTCGAGAGCAGGTTGAAGCCGGACTACGAACCGATTTACTGATCCATGAAGACGGTTCGTTGAGATATGGTAGCCGTGTGTGTGTGCCAAAAGGAGATGTGCGCGAAGAGCTTATGAGGGAGGCACACAGTTCAGCTTACTCTGTACATCTAGGGGGGACAAAGATGTACCGAGATATTCGACAGCATTTCTGGTGGGAAGGTATGAAACGGGAAATTGCTCGCTTCATGGCTAAGTGCTTGGTATGTCAGCAGGTCAAGGCTAAACACCAAAGGGTTGCTGGTTTGTTGCAACCACTTCCGATCCCTCAGTGGAAGTGGGAACATATAACCATGGATTTCGTGACGGCATTACCGCGGAGTCCAAAGGGCAACAATGCCGTATGGGTGGTTGTCGATCGTTTGACCAAGGCAGCTCACTTTATTCCTTTTCGGGTTGGTCAATCGACAGAGACTTTGGCAGAACGGTACATGCAGGAGATCGTAAGACTGCATGGAGTACCGGTAAGCATCGTGTCCGACCGGGACACTCGATTCTTGTCGCACTTTTGGAGGAGTTTACAAGAAAGTTTGGGGACTCGATTGAAGTTTAGCACAGCTTATCATTCTCAGACTGATGGACAATCGGAGAGAACGATCCAAACCCTTGAAGATATGTTGAGGGCTTGCATGTTAAACTTCAAAGGTTCTTGGGAGGATCATCTACACCTGGTGGAGTTTTCGTACAACAATAGCTTCCAAGCGACAATTCAGATGGCTCCGTTTGAAGCGTTGTATGGTCGTAAGTGCCGTTCACCGGTTTGTTGGGATGATGTTGGTGAACGAAGGTTACTAGGACCAGATTTGGTGGTACAGACAGTCGAGAAGGTGAATACAATCAGGAAGCATATGAAGGCAGCTCAAGACAGACAGAAAAGTTGGGCCGACACGTCAAGAAGACCTCTAGAGTTCGCCGTGGGTGATTTGGTATTCCTGAAGATATCACCGACTAGAGGGGTGATTCGCTTTGGAAGTCGGGGAAAGCTTAGTCCTCGATTCGTTGGACCCTTCGAGATATTGGAGCGTGTTGGAGAGGTAGCGTACCGGTTGGCGTTACCGCAGTCATTAGCAGGAGTGCACGATGTGTTCCATGTGTCTCAACTACGGAGGTATGTTCGCGATGAGACTCATGTCTTGGATCATTCGGAGTTGACTGTGCGGGAGGACCTAACTTTTGAGGAGCGACCAGTTGAAATCAAGGATCGAAGAGAAAAGGTTCTTAAGAACAAGGTTATCCCTCTTGTGCTTGTTTCTTGGGGTAATCGATCGCATGGAGAATCCACTTGGGAGCGAGAAGACGAGATCCGACAGAAATTCCCTCACCTTTTCCAGTAGGTAGCTATCTTGTATTCTTGGAAATTCGAGGACGAAATTCTTTTGTAGTTGGGTATGATGTAACACCCGAGCCCATTAATACTATTTCTTTTGTTAGTTGAGTGTTTTATACGGTCATTCCAATTATCCTGATTGTTTGGTGCTTTTTGCAAAATTTTAACCGGTTAAGTCATTTTGGCACATAACAAATTTTAACTCCTAAAATGAAATTAAAAATATCCATGATGGCCTACTCGTCGCCACTAGTCGCGTGGTATCGTCCGCACGTCGAAATTCCGTCCCGTTCGGCTAAACGGGCAAGTTCGGACGACTACACACGCGTACAAGTGTACGACTTGGGGGCATGCATTTTAATCATTAAACACCTCTTTTCAAAATTTGGACCTCGCTTAAAATCCTATAATTTGAATTTGGAGCATTTGGGCGCAACCCGGGCGCGATTTGGAAATGTTTCATTTAGCGCCAAAAGGGCCCATTTAATTAAATATCCCAAAATTAAATATATACGATTATAATCTTTTTAACTGTTAAATCCTTTAAAATCTTTTTAAAATTTTCTTTGTTTTCCTCCCAGCCAATCACAGCGAAGGACCGTACCCTCGTGGGCCCCGCATCCTATCTCTCTCTCTCTCCGTCTCGCTCTATCTCTCTCTTTCTCATTCTCTCTCTCCCTCTAACTAACTCTCTCTCTCCAATCTCTCTCTTTCTTCCTCTATAATTATCACGCAGCCGCCTCCTGTTCCTTCTCCATCACGAGAAAACCCAGCGAACCCCGAACCCTAACCCTAGCCACCTCCGGACATCGCCGTCGACCTCCCCGAGACCTCGCCGTCGCCGCCCTCGCCAACACGAGCCTAGCCGCACCCACCTACCTCCTTCCTTCGCCTCTTCCCGCGCCTGCACCCAACCCCGACGACTTCACCCGGCCGCAACTCTCGCCGCCTCCCGTCGCCGACGACTCCCGCGACTCCTTCTCTTCCTCCTCGTCCCGACCTCGTCGTCGCTTTCCTCCTCCCCTCGCCGGACCACCACCAGACCGGAGCCGACCCTAACACCAATCCCGGTTCGCCGGGAACCGCGCCGTCGACCCTCGTCGACGTCACCCGCGCCACCTCCTTTCCCCCTCGATCACCAGAGCCGACCACCACCCTCCTCTACTCGTCGCACCCCCTCTCCAGCGAACCCGAGGCTGTTCAGGCCTTCACAGCCGCCGTCGCTGCCTCGCCGGCGTTCCAGCGCCGTCGAGCCCGCCGGGGTTACCCCTGGTGTCTCCCGGTAAGCCTTCTTCATCGTTCCTTTGTGCTAGCTCCCTTTCCCGCTGATCCTTGTTAGGTTTATCGCGTTTGCTAACGTTGTTACTTTTGACTTTTGCCAGTTTCCGACCGTGCCGTCTTTTGAACCCGAAGCTCCAGCGAAGTACCCTGGTCCGTATGATCCCGTTGTTCTCTGTTGGGACTCGATCCGTGGCCCGTGCACCCGTCTCGTGTTTTCTGCCGACATTGCATCCGTGCTTTCCGGTTTGCGAAACCGTCGAGGCAAGTATCCGAATACTTGCTTTAACATGCTAGTACACAAGATCAAGTCTTGCTACAAACTTAATCATCATATGATAACCACACAGCTATTTGTAACATCGATATCTTTTATAACTTAGAATTGATGGTCACAATTATCCGTAACATTAAATTAATATAGTAGTTACTTGTAATTAACCGGTCTGCTATAAATTCACACTTTAACTAACTAAACCAAGTAGATCGTCCTCACTTCATTTGTTAAATCACCTATGAGACAATTATTATGCTTTAGTTTAAATTCATGTAGCTTCATTATGTATGTTGTTGATATTGTTTCACTTTGTGACTATTGCACCCCAAGGGTGCTTGAACCTGTTGATAAAAGAATACAAAGCATCACTGTGTTTACATGGAATAATATTGTTATTTGTTGTCCCTGCTGTTGTTCCTTATTCGTTACTATACCTGTTATCAGCATACACGTGATTGCATTACATATTGACCGATCTTGATACACCTGACACATATACTGATACACCGGACATGACACCCTGTATATATATATATCGACTCAACCTGTTGAAACGGAACCTGACCTGTTACCTGATTTCATGCCTAATGCCGACAAACCTGACCATTCCTGCTGTCTATCTAGACAGACCTATTTTACCTGATTTTGTGTTGGCATTAGTCCTTGACTACTGAATACCTGACCTGACATACATAGCTTGGGGGTATGGGGAAATCAAAGGTGAAACCGACTTGTAACTCAACAGTTCGATACATCTTCTGATCAGTCTTACGGGCTTGGCCGGCCACGGAGTGATGATGCTGACATCACTCATCCATCCAGCTACCTTTTACTGCTTAGCGGCACGTCTCGGATTCAGCCCCGAGGACATTGACCGTGGTCCCGGGCACGCACGGGATACTATTGAGTTACATCGACGATTCATCAATTGATTTCAAAGACTATAGAGTAGAAACCTGATAGGACAGTTTAGCCACTATTGCACATTACCCTGCTCTGTTATTTCTTAGTACTGCTTTATTCATGTTCATACTTGCATTGCTCATTACCATGTCTATACACTATACTTGATGTCATGACGCGCTGACGTCTGGGTTTTGCATGGCCCAGATTCCGTACCACTGTCGACGACCGAGCAGGAGTACTTCAGCCAGCAGGCTGAACTGTGAGTTCTTTAGGATTTAGTTTATTTATTTTCATTTCATTTCCAGATGTGAGCCCGCATTATGGGACGTACTGTTTATTTATTGTATTGGATCTTTTGCTTCCGCACTTATTGTTATTGATTCTTGTTATTATGGATTTGGACATGTATTAGATTAGTTTATTTTAATTGTTCTTGATATCTCTACAACCGTAATGTGACTGTGGATGGATACCTCCTACCCACAGGTAGCATGGTTGGCTATGTCTCGTGCCCAATCTTACGTACTCTGGGAAGCGGGGCGTGACATTAGGTGTCTGACTTTATCCACCCCTAGACCCGATATGTGATAGTCTTAGACAAACAGACCAGACTGTATGGAGATTGTCACGGACAGGGTCAGTAAAGGTTTGGATGAGCTTTCTCGTCGCCTTCCTTTCGCTCAATATACCTAGGTAGCTATTATGTACAGCTAGTGCCGCTGACGTGCTTGTGGTTAAACCCACTGTCAGCATATTGACGAGTCTTTAGAGTCCTAGATATAGAGTTTCCCTGGTTCTGGCGAAACGATGTAGTATAAGTATTGGATAAGTGCAGGGTTCCGATCAATTGATTGTACTATGTGCCCGGACTTTCGACTGGACAGTTGATAATACCAGCCGGCTAGGGTTTGAGCCAGATTATTAAATCTGGTACTGATTTAATAATTTACGTATATATATTTTGATATGTATATTCTAATATTATGTTCTTCGTGTAATTCTATCTTATCGAGTATTCGTGTTTTGGTATGAATACAGTTATGTAAATACAGTAGAATGTAATCCGTGTTTTTTCCGGAAAACATTTTAGAAGGTGGACACTACATTTTAGGGTTTGACCATTTAATTTTTAAATGGATAAATGAGGTGGCATTGATATAATAGGAGTATGGTGAGGACCATGTTTGCATAGTGTGCATAAATGAATTTTTAATTCATTTGTGCCTACTATTCAAGTATGGGCACATTTTAAAAAGGAAAAAAATGTTTTACAAAACCAAGCATGAGATTTTCTCCATAATGGTGACTTCATTGTTTTTGAGATGGTTCACTCATGAGCCACTCTCTTCTCCTCACCATTTTAGCATCACTCCCTCTCTAGCTTTCATGTTTTCCTCCACCTACATCTTCTACCTCCTCTCAACCATCTCATGTGTTGAGAATCATGAGAGGAGGTGATATGAGATAGATTAACACTTTGATCACAAACTAAATTCTAGGCATTCTAGACTAGCACCCTAGAATCCCTAGTTGCTTCATATGCATTCATTATGTGGAGCAAGAGCCATGACTACAGCCCTCGGGTGGTTCATCTTCGACGGAGGAAGACTGGCGGCCAAGTTCGTTCAAGCATGCCTCAAGGAGTAAAGGAAGGTGATGGAAGACCGAAGGACTTGGTTCTTTGGTATAATCATTCTAACCCTTTAGTTTAGCTTCTTTAGTTTGCCAGTATAGGTTTATGGTTTCGACCTTGGACAGGGTTTTGTTTGCGCCAAAAATTTTAAATGCCAGTTTTTATTCCGCATTAGCCACGATAGATGGCCATGGCTCAGGCGAAACCCAGCAATATTATCATGTCGAGCAAGAAAGTCCTCCATATATATGTCCAAACATCCACTATATCAAACAATAATGGACTTTAAGGCATACATATCACTAACAATCTCCCACTTGCACTAAGGCCAGTTGCTGTAGTATCTCCTACCCAATATCCCCAAAAGTCTCTCGAATAGCATCTGGGGGAGGGCCTTGGTGAGTGGATCTGCTGTTTTATCCTCTGTGTGAACTCTCCTGACCTCGATCTTCTGGAAATCTATTATCACCCTGATCCGGTGATACCGCCTAAGAATATGTCTGGATCTTTGATGGGACCGGGGTTCCTTGGCCAAAGCCACAGTTCCATTGTTATCACAATACACAGGTATTGGATGCTCGATGGATGTAACCTCACTAAGTTCATCTTATGAACTTGTTCATCCAAACAGCCGCTTTGGCACCATCGTTGGTAGCGATGTATTCAGCCTTCATCGTCGAGTCTGCTAGGGTATCTAGCTTAGAACTCTTCCAACATACCGTCCCTCCACTGAGGGTGAAAACAAAAACTGAGACCGACTTACTGTCGTCCTTATCACTCTGGAAGCTTGAATTGGTAAAGGACTCCACTTGGAATTCACCGTTAACATAAACCAAGAACATCTCTTTAGTCCTTCTCAAGTACTTAAGAATGTTCTTCAACAGCTGTCCAGTATTTCTCCCCTGGATCTGATTGATACCTACTTCCTACACCTAGTGAGTAAGCTACATCTGTTCTGGTACATAACATCGCATACATGATAGTCCTGACTGCTGAAGCATAGGGTATCCTTTGTATGCGAGCCCTCTCCAAATGCATTTTGGGAGATATCTATTTGGAGAGAGTGATTCCTAAACAAACGGGTACATTACCACGCTTAGAATCTTCCATACTAAACCTCTTTAATATGGTGTATATGTAGCTGGATTGGGACAATCCCAACATCCATATGGATCTATCTCTATAGATCTATATCATCAAGATGTAGGAGGTATCACCAAGATCTATCATGGAGAACATGTATAATAAGAAGAGCTTGACCGAGTGTAGCATAGGAACAATGTTTCCTATATGTGTATGTCATCCACGTACAATACGAGGAATAAAAACCTTACTCTCTACTACATTCTTATATATACATGGTTCATCTACATTTTTGATGAAATCAAAATCTTTGATAGCTTCATCAAAACAGATGTTCCAGCTCCAGGATGCCTACTTTAATCCGTAAATTTATTTAAGTAGCTTGCACATGCTTCCTCTACTCCCATTGTCTACGAAGCCCTCTGGCTGTGTCATGTACACGCTCTCTTCTAAATCACCATTTAGGAAAGCGGTCTTGACGTGCAATGTGCCAGATTTCGTAGTTATGGTATGCAACAATGGCGAGTAGGATCCTTATGGACTTAAGCATAGCCACTAGAGAAAAGATTTCATCATAGTCGACATAAGGTCATTGACGAAAATCTTTTGCAACAATTCTAGATTCGAAAGTTTCAACTTTTCCATATATACCAATTATCTTCTCAAGATCCACTTACACCCGATTGGGTTTACCCCTTTAGGAGAAACTTTCAAAGTCCATACTTTGTTGATATGGATTCCATCTTAGATTGCATAGTATCCAGCCATTTCACAAAGTCTCAACTTGGGATGGCCTGCTCGAAACTAGTTGGATCATCATCTCCCATGATGCAATCCTCACTCCCACCGTCTTCGAGAAAACCATAGTATCTCTCAGGTGGATGAGGAACCCTACTAGATCTGTAATGTGGCTAAGGTTCGTTGGGGACTATTGAATCCTCCGGTTCCACTAAATCGTCAGTTGTACTTTGTGTTGCTGGAACTTCTTCCAGTTGTACCTCATTACCACTAATTTCATTCAGAATAAATTCCTTTTCTAAAAAGGTGGCATGTTGAGAAACAAACACCTTTTGTTCCTCGGTGTGGTAGAAGATACACCCTCACGAATGTTTAGGATAACCTGCAAACTTGCATAGAACTGGCCTTGCCTTGAGCTTGTCCGGATTTTGCTTTTAAACACAGGCCGGAAAACCCTATATCTTAACTCAATTAAGAGATGTTTTCTTCCTATTCTATATCTCATATGGAGTGGTAGGCAACGGATTAGTTCGGAACTCTATTCAATAGGAATGCAGCTATCTCAAGTGCATAACCCCAAAAATAAATAGGAAACTCAGCATTACTCATCATAGAACGCACCATATCTAATAAGGTGTGATTCCTCCGCTCCGAAACTCCATTATGCTATGGTGTATACGGAGGAGTAAGCTGAGAGAGAATCCCATTCTCTTTTAAATAATCCCGAAATTCCGTGCTCAAGTATTCTTCTCCCCGATCAGATCGAAGAATTTTAAAACTTTTACTACTTCTGATTCGCAACTTCGTATTTATATTCCTTGAATTTCTTAAAATATTCAGATTTGTGTTTCAACAGGAACACATGTCCGTATCTTTAGAGATCATTGGCGAATGTAATGATGTATGAGGAACCAATCCTCGCTTGTGTAGACATAGGACTGCATACTTCACTATGTATTAGTCCCACGAGTTCAGTACCTCTTTCTCCGTGTCGAGTAAGCGGAGTTTTGGTCATCGTGTCTTTGAGACATTACTGGCAAGTTCCAAAAGATGTAAATTCGAACAGATTTAACTATCCATCTTTATGCAACTTAGCTGGTCTTGTCGCATTGATATGACCTTGTCTGCAATGCCACAAGAAGTCTTCGTTCATTTCTGAACTGTTCCTCTTGTGTGTGTTGTGTATGCTTAGAATTTTTTTGTGATTTAGAACGTATATACCGTTATACAATGTACCATACCCAATCAACACTTGATTTAGTAAAACATTCATAATATTTTTGGTATGAAATAACAGTCGCTCAGAATCATTGTGTTACCACTTGCTAATACAAGGGGATATTCGACAACTGCTTTGGCTGCAACAATTTCACCATTCCCTACTAGAGACTTATCATCCTTTCCCAGCTCTCTACCTCTCTTTAGCCCATGGAACAAATTACATATGTGGGATCCTGATCCGGTATCTAATACCCAGGATGTAGAGTTAACTGAGAAACAGTTCTTGGTAACCAACACACCCGAAGAAGATGCATCAACATGCTTATTATTCGTTTAGGTAGCGTGGGAATCCTGATATTCCCCTATTCTTTGCTCAGACTTATGGCAGTCCTAAGATAGAGCGGAACCTAGCCCAATAAAATAAGTGGGTTCGGTCAATACTGTTGGATATGTATGCCCTAGAGGCCATTATTGTATATGTATACATGTGGATGTTTGGACGTATATATGTACATGACAGTCTTGCTCGATATGATAGTATGCTATCTTATTTATCTTTATCTTAACATGTGCATATGTTTTACTTGCTATTACGTATCATTCATATGTGTTGATAAAGCTCATGGGATCATTGCCAGACTCCCTGCATTGTGATGGCGATCATACTTGTTGTTAGTTATATGTATGCCATAGAGGCCATTGTAAGTGCACGGCAGCGTCCCGGCCGTCATTCCGAGGCCAAAATGCGGAAACGAAACTTTTCTTTAAACTTTTAAACCGGCGCTACCGCGTACTAAAAACCCGGATCGGGCCATTAACCTAATGCTAGCAAACTAGAGAATAGGTAGAAAGCTATACCGAGCGTGTTGGAGATAGTGCCCTCATAGTCAATTATTGGATCGCAGGTATGTGATTGCAATGATTGCGGAGGACCTATACCGGTAGGACAGTCTTACTCGAGATGATAGTATGCTATCTGGTTTGCCTTTATCAGTCGTGTACATGTTCAGGTGACTGATTACATGTTACACTTTGATAGAGCCCTTAGGATCTTGCTTTACTACCAACAGTATGATGGCGATCATATACGTGAGAGTAGGGTGGTTTATACGCATATCCTTAATTGTGGTCCCCAGTCGAGGGAGTTTCGAGACAGGGCATCGATACTCCGGAGTAGACTAGTGTATACAGTCGAGACCCCGATGAGGGGCGGTGGCCGGTCTCACAAGCCACTGGTGTCAGTTGGATCACCTAAGATGTATACAGGTGCTCATTGGGTTATGAGTACACCGGACAGGACTCGCCGGGAATCTGCTAGTTAGTACTATATCTATCGTTAGATAGCAGTTCCCTGGTGACATTTGTACAGGTTAGTTCATTGACCTGAGGTCGTCATTTGTCTCGTGTGAGTTCCCACTATGCTTTGATTTCTACCCTACCACGGCTCAAAGGAGTCGTGCAAACAGGTAGTTTTTGGGTACAGTCCCGAGCCATATGGAGGAACGTGAGCGGATCGGCAGGGGATTCGTCTCTCCCGGTATTGGGGGCGTGGTCGTGCTATGTCTAAGAGAGCCATTACACAAAGTCCATGGCCATGGCAGGAGATTTGCTTGTAGGTACTCCAGTAGTATCTCAGGGTGTTATTGGGCTACACTCCGACACGACTTATACTGCTATTGGGGGTCTGACGTTACTAGCCCCCTAGGCAGATATGCGATACTCATAGACGAACGGACCGGACAATATATACATTGTAACTGTTAGGCTCAGTAGGGTTTCCGGATGAGTTCCCTCATCGGCCTCCCTTGAGGTCAGTCCATGAGCAGCCGTTACGTACTGCTAGTGCCGCTGACGGTTTGTGGTTAAACCCACTGCCAGGGTACTGACGAGTCATTAGAGTCCCCCACAGACAGTTTCCCAAGTTCGGGCGAAACGTTGTAGAGGCCGTATGGTTTTATGGCAGTGTTCGGAAAATGCACGTGCGTTTACGCACGTGTTATTTTTCGGGCAGTTGATACTGGTCGGCTTTGGTATAAGCTGGATCCGAGTATTATATTGAGTAGATATAATATCTTTGTCTCAGTTGCATTTGTATTCGGTCGTAATACAAATGCGGGTATATTTATACAGATACGGGGTTATCCTGAATGTCGTTTCAGGATCACTTTGGAAGTTGCCAGTTTCCAGTTTTCTATCAGCCGTCTTTTAACATTCGGTTAAAAACGGATTTATCTTTTCTTGGATGAGGGTGAGTCATGCTTCTAGAAGGATCTAGAAAGGGTGACTTGACATGGTGAGTCATTAGTGCTTTAATAGAGCCATTAATGCAATGGTGACTAGGTTAATGAATCACCATTTGCATTAATGAGGTTTTGTTTGCTTAAGGATATTTTTCTTGTGTTCACACATGATATTTCTTTCTTAAGGTCACCCTCTTCTCTCCTACACTCACCCCTCCTTCCCTATATATGGCCGGCCCCTCCTCTCTCTCATACTCACTTGATGTTTTCATTTGGTTACAAATGATATGATAGATTTTAGGGTGTATGGAATTTCACAGCTCATTTCATTCCATCACCCGATTCCCACGGCAACTTCATTAACCGTTCGTCCATGGTTTTGGACGAAGCGAGACAAAGTCATCTACTCATTCTCTACATCATTCTTGGTCATCTCTTTTAGCAAACTTGACGACCGAGTTGCCTCGAGTCAGAGGCGGGAGCCCGTTTAAAGAATCATCGACGTGGTGCCCCCTGGACGAGCAGATCGGAGATCGACGAGATCGGAGCAGCCGCAACGGAGCGTGGGATGATGGTTAAAGAACGAAGGACTCGGATCGTTCGGTATAACCTTTCTACACTCTTTACAGTTTGTTAGTTTAGCAATAATGGCAGATCCGGGTTAAAGTATACGATAACGCCAGATAAAAATTTTTTGTTCCGCATTTGGCGTCTGTAGACGGCCGGGGCGCTAGCGTAGACTTACAGTGGTATCAGAGCCTAACCATTTTGCTATACTAACTTGTGCTAACGCGTTTAAAACATCGATCGAACTGGAAACCAAAAACTGCAAAATCCAATTTTCACAGTTTCTGTCGATTTTAAATGGTGTCCTAAAAATATTCCACATATCACAGAAAGTTGTGCAGGGTTTCAGAAGTACACCGACAAAATTTGAGCACGTGATCCCACCAAAGCGCCGCAGAGTCGCGGCCAAACCCATGGTTTAACCGCGCATCCGCGACCATTCTATGGGATCAGTGCACCAAATTTTGTCTGTGTCTTCTCTGTTAGAATTTGGGGTTTTTGATATATATCTTTTGGGCCCAGATTTTGTTACTGTTCACCAGTTGTTCGTGGGGCCCACTTTGTGATATTTTTTCAATCGAAATTTAAACATGTTAGTTTATAGTGCTTACATTATATCTCCGACCGGGAATGTCATTTGATCGGTAAACCGCGTCTGATTGCTATAGTTCTTTTAGACGGGTTTGCGAACGTGACATTCGCGTTGATGTTCTGTGTTGTGCTGTGATGTTGCAGATTTGTCGTGGTGGATAGCAGTGTGCAATGATAGTGCAGTTTGAGTTTATTTGTACATTTGATATTGTGGGGCGAGCGTCCAACTTGTGGACTGCCGTCACTGCCTGTTGTATAATATTCTTTTGGGGCACGACCAGGTTGCGGTCGATGTACCTGTTGTACTATTTTTCATTACTGTACTAGGTTTTGCCCCGAGACGGAGTGCACGGATAGCCGGGTTCTAGAGGGCAACGGGTCCGCATCTCATGGCTTTGAGAGGCAGAGGGGTCCCACTCTAAAATTGGCAGACTATTCGCCGCACTCGTAGGGGGTACAGATTGACCCATGGAGGGGTGCCCAAGATTACCGGATTCCGTGAAGTGCTGGGTGGTCCATTCACTTTGCTGTAGGGGGCTGCCTCGCTTCAGATTTTGGCGGGTAACTTGCCGCACCCGTAAGGGTCTAGGTTTCATTGCACAGGCTATCCACACGACAGGGGAACGTCGGGTTTCAGCAGCGGCTCTGTGAAACCCGGGGATCCCAGATTATCTGTATTGTTCTGTGATGCTTATTACTTTTCTGTAATGTTGCATACTATCACGCCTGGAGCGATTATTGTATATTGGTTTATATACTATTAGATGTTGTATATGTTTTACACCCGCGCTAGTCCAGTCCCCGCTCTGTCGTTAGTTAAGTAACCTAACGGGTGATGACGGGAGCCAGTGACGAATGCGGATGGCATATACGTACATTTTATTTTCGTTCTTTTTTGGTGTGATTATTGATGGGACTGCGTTGATTCTGATCAATACAAAGTAAAACAAACCTGTTTACAGTTGTTGGAACAAATTTTAAAAAGTGTTATTACAAAGACGTTTCTTTTTGTTTTGCATAGCGGTATTCAGTGGAATATCCTGCACCTCATTCGACGGGGCAAGGGCCGATATCCCTTCACCGGGACTGACCCCTTGGGCAGAAGTTTGCGTCAGGGTAATAACTTCACTATAGTCGATTACAAGTTGCTTTGCATAGAGGTATTCAGTGGAATATCCAGCACCTCATTCCACGAGGAAAGAGCCGAGATCCCTTCACCGGGAGTGACCTCTTTAGCACAGGTTTTCGCCACTATATTTTAAAAAGCTATCAGGTTCCTTCAGCAATATCAAGTTCACTACGTTAAAGGTTTTTCACCAAAAACCAGCCGTAGCCCTCCGTCATTTCTTTTGGGTATTCAGTAGTATTCAAGCTATGTATTTTGACCTAACACCAAGGCATAGTGTTTGGTAGCTGCTGGGTATTCAATTGTTGCATAGATAGATGAGTTGGTTTGGGACAGCCGTTCTGCCATTTTGACCTAACGCCAAGGGCATGTGCGGGTGGGTTCAAATTAACAAGATAGTGATGGGTAGAACTTGGCATGTGACTTATGACATTTTAACCTAACGCCAAGGTTATAAGAGCATGGGGCAAAAATCATATCGGCAGTTTCTAAAGAAACTGAAACTTGCCAAGTATGCGCATACCTTCTGGAGTATGAGTAACGTGGATGCATTCCACCACGTTATCATGCGATGAGAGTTGGATCCCGATTCCCACTGATGAGTTGGTTTACTCTTCGGGTGATCCCGATTGATTCTTCTTTCTGGTTTGGAGGAGAATTTGACAGGACAGTGGGAGGTTTCCGGATTAGATAAAGTGATAACCATTCTGATCTAGGTTAGAGTGCACGCAGAGTGTTTCTTTTCTCTCTCTCTTTGGCAGTGACCTTTGACCGACCCTAGACTATGACTCAGTGACCAGGTTGACCGAACCTTCTTAAAATACTGGCTTTTGGATTGTCTGTGTTGCATAAGTCATTGCCACTCCTTCTTTTACCCTTTGTATTTCTCAGAACACCCGTATTACTACGGATATCTACTTCCATTGGATAGATCCATCGTATGGTTATATACGAACTCGAAGGGACTACTTCGAGGATGGATCCAGGTTCAGGAGAAATAGAATTGGTTTATTCAGTTGTCTTTTTTTATCACCTTCTCTCAGGTTGCGAGAGCTCCTTGGTTTAGGAGAGTACACCTATTACGCTTATTGGATAGTCTTATTCCAAACCATAGGCAGGTGCCGAAAGGTAGGGAATGAAGAAAACCAATTAGCCTAAGTAGGGTGTGCAGAAGGTAATATGTAAAGACAAAATAAAGGGATTAGAAAGAGAGCAAGGTAAATTGCGACTGATATCATTCACGACCAAAACCGCGTACTTCATCGCCACTCCTAGTTCACTTTTAAAAAGAATAAGGTATTATTCAGTTGTCTTTTATCATCACCTTCTCTCAGTTCCGAGTACTCCTTGGTTTAGGAGGGTACACCTATTATGCTTATTGGATAGTCTTCTTCCAAACCATAGGCTGGTGCCGACCGGTAGGGACGGAAGAAAACCATTTAGCCTAACGATGGTGTACAGAAGGTAACGACTAAAGACAAATAAAGGGATTTGGAGAGATAGCAATAAAATATACGGTTGTAGTCATGAATTGGATTATGGAAGAGGCATTGCTATGAATACCAGGATACCCCTACGAAACATTTTCATGTTTCAGTGCATTGTTAAAAGAAAACTGTTTTCCCGATTAGATACTTACTCTAAGGGTATGTATTTACCAGATTTCATTCTCATATCTGTATGGTTTTGCAGATGATGAGTGGGAGTAAGTTATTGGGAATAAGGTGATTGTCCTCATTATATCGGAATTCGTTGTAATTGGTGATATTTGAGGAAATCGCCAGGGTACAGTTTTCAACCTACGACGCACAGGTTTTGAGTTGTTTAACTCAGCGGACTTATACAGAGTATTGTATGTTGTCCAAGTGTCCATCAGGACAAAGGGGTAGGTCCTCATACTGTATTCTGTTTACTTATGACTTCTCTAGTTTTTAGACAAGTGTTTCGTAGAAATACAAGGTCTAAGTTTTGAGAAGTTGTGGGTATAAGAATAAAGTAGAGAACCGGGTATCACAAGTATCGGGATTCTTCAAAGAGATCGAAGATGTAGATTCTTGTGATTGGTATTTCAGATGATAGTGATGGTTTTGAGAAACGTGTTTCTCTTTCAGGTTACTCATAATTGGATGGATTCCTAAGTTGAGTAATGCTAATTAGCCTCTTTCCATTAATTTGATATGCACTGGAGACAGCTGCATGATTTGAATCTGGTTCCAATTAAATAAGTGCCAAAGTTTCTATACTGGATATAGAATGGTTCGTACCTTAAAAGATGTTAAGGTACGAGGAGTTGTCCAGCTTATGCTTAAAACCAGACTCTGGATAACTCTGTAATGGCTGTTTATGGGTTGACCCTGGCTATGACGAGGGTTGATATTCTACCATTTGGAAGATCAATAGTGATATTGTTCTTGACTCGCCACAGTTTTAGTAAAATGGATTTTTTCAGAAAACAGTAGTGGGAGTATGGTAGAACTGGAAGTGATTCCAGAACCGCAAACGATTACGGAAAATTTAATAGGACCTATATATTCAATCAGGTTTGACATTCCATTAGCCACTCCGCAGATTTGGTGGGTAACCTCAGACACCCGAGAGGTACTTCGGTAGCCTCAAGGACGGTGACAGGGAGGTTCTTATTTACCCAGACTTGACACTACCGTTGTTCCAGGCTATGAAACCCGGTAGGAGGGTTGTCGTAGTCAGTGGGAGCAGCGGAAGCATAGTGGGCAAGACGCTTATATCTATTTATAGACTTGAGCAGTTATAGCGGAGATAGATCATCTAGTTTTGATATGACAGTCATGGGTTTGACTTCAATCAGGATAGGGGATGGATCTGTTAAGAAGGTAGTAGGTGTGATGTCATGGTATCAGGATGACATACACAGAGTAGGAAGTAAAATTCCTATACTACGATCGGTTGTACTGTGGTCGTCACACAGTTGTTTCTCCAGACAGGATATAGATATAATATTTGACATTCTGGTTTCTGGATCTATGGTTTTAGATCTAGATTTGGGTAGTTTCCCAATGTGGGTACTTTGACAGATATTCTAATGGTTTTTAGAATAGTTGACTCTTAGCATGGTGGTGTACCTGCAGGTGATGGAGTCACCCTCTCTAAAGGTCTCTTATAGACTAAAGAGGAGAGGGATGTGCGTGATTCGCAGATCACTTGCTTAGGCAATTGAGTCAATCATGAAATGTCAAGTACCACACCAAATGTTGTTTTTGCACTAGATGCAATAAGTTTGTGTTAATCCAATCCTGGAGAAACATAAGGAAGTAGTTTTAGAACATAAGTACATGTTCTACGGATTTGATGACGGCAGCATCTTTCGGGAGACGGTTATCAATACAGGCTTCAAAGGTGACATGGTTGACAGAGTGATTGTCAGAGTTACAGTTTTTCCCTCTGACGAAGAGGGACAGTATTATGGACAGGTGGTCCAAAAGGATACTGTGGGTGGCATGGTGCCGGATACTGATTAGGTTCAGTGATTGATACAGTCTAAGAAGTTTGGATTTGGAGTTCATTTATGAACTAGGTCCCATCAGAAATCCAGACATATTCTAAGACAGGTATTACTCAATTCGGGAGATGGTTTTCTCCGCGAACTTGAGATTAAGAGAGATATGGAAAGAAACATCTAGGCGGATCCACGCACTGAGGCTATTTCTCGAACACAATAGTTTTACAAACGGGCTTTGTGAACTGATTAGTAGAGGAGTTGGATGTTCGGTTTCACACGGGCTGTGAGTAGTCGACATCGCAATAATTAGCCTTGAGTGCAAGTGGGAGATTGTTGGAGATTGTGCCCTCATAGTCAATTATTGGATCGCAGGTACGTGATTGCAATGATTGCGGAGGACCTATACCGGTAGGACAGTCTTACTCGAGATGATAGTATGCTATCTGGTTTGCCTTTATCAGTCGTGTACATGTTCGGGTGACTGATTACATGTTACACTTTGATAGAGCCCTTAGGATCTTGCTTTACTACCTACAGTATGATGGCGATCATATACGTGAGAGTAGGGTGGTTTATACGCATATCCTTAATTGTGGTCCCTAGTCGAGCGAGTTTCGAGGCAGGGCATCGATACTCCGGAGTAGACTAGTGTATACAGTCGAGACCCCGACGAGGGGCGGTGGCCGGTCTCACAAGACACTGGTGTCAGTTGGATCACCTAAGATGTATACAGGTGCTCATTGGGTTATGAGTACACCAGACAGGACTCGCCGGGAATCTGCTAGTTAGTACTATATCTATCGTCAGATAGCAGTTCCCTGGTGACATGTGTACAGGTTAGTTCATCGACCTGAGGTCGTCATTTGTCTCATGTGAGTTCCTACTGTGCTTTGATTTCTACCCTACCACGGCTCAAAGGAGTTGTGCAAACAGGTAGTTTTTGGGTACAGTCCGAGCCATATGGAGGCACGTGAGCGTATCGGCAGGGGATTCGTCTCTCCCGGTATTGGGGGCGAGGTCGTGCTGTGTCTAGGAGAGCCATTACATAAAGTCCATGGCCATGGCAAGAGATTTGCTGGTAGGTACTCCAGTTGTATCTCAGGGTGTTATTGGGATACACTCCGACACGACTTATACTCCTATTGGGGGTCTGTCGTTACTAGCCCCCTAGGCAGATATGCGATACTCATAGACGAACGGACCGGACTGTATATATATTGTCACTGTTAGGCTCAATAGGGTTTCCGGATGAGTTCGCTCATCCGCCTCCCTTGAGGTCAGTCCATGGGCAGCCGTTACGCATTGCTAGTGCCGCTGACGGTTTGTGGTTAAACCCACTGCCAGGGTACTGACGAGTCATTAGAGTCCCCCACAGACAGTTTCCCAAGTTCGGGCGAAACGTTGTAGAGGCCGTATGGTTTTATGGCAGGGTTCGGAAAATGCACGTGCGTTTACGCACGTGTTATTTTTCGGGCAGTTGATACTGGTCGGCTTTGGTTTAAGCCGGATCCGAGTATTATATTAACTAGATATAATATCTTTGTCTCAGTTGCATTTGTATTCGGTCTTAATACAAATGCGGGTATATTTATACAGATACGGGGTTATCCTGAAAGTCGTTTCAGGATCACTTTTGGAAGTTGCCATTTTCCAGTTTTCTATCAGCCGTCGTTTAACATTCGGTTAAAAACGGATTTATCTTTTCTTGGATGAGGGTGAGTCATGCTTCTAGAAGGTTCTAGAAAGGGTGACTTGACATGGTGAGTCATTAGTGCTTTAATGGAGCCATTAATGCAATGGTGACTAGGTTAATGAATCACCATTTGCATTAATGAGGTTTTGTTTGCTTAAGGATATTTTTCTTGTGTTCACACATGATATTTCTTTCTTAAGGTCACCCTCTTCTCTTCTACACTCACCCCCCTTCCCTATATATGGCTGGCCCCTCCTCTCTCTCATACTCACTTGATGTTTTCATTTGGTTACAAAAGATATGATAGATTTTGGGGTGTATGGAATTTCACACCTCATTTCATTCCATCACCCGATTCCCACGGCAACTTCATTAACCGTTCGTCCATGGTTTTGGACGAAGTGAGACAAAGTCATATACTCATTCTTTACATCATTCTTGGTCGTCTCTTTTAGAAAACTTGACGACCGAGTTGCCTCGAGTCAGAGGCGGAAGCCCGTTTAAAGAATCATCGACGTGGTGCCCCCTGGACGAGCAGATCGGAGATCGACGAGATCGAAGCAGCCGCAACGGAGCGTGGAATGATGGTTAAAGAACGAAGGACGCGGATCGTTCGGTATAACCTTTCTACACTCTTTACAGTTTGTTAGTTTAGCAATAATGGCAGATCCGGGTTAAAGTATACGATAGCGCCAGATAAAAAGTTTTTGTTCCGCATTTGGCGGCTGTAGATGGCCGGGGCGCTAGCGTAGACTTACAGAGCGATCCGTGTCCTTCGGTTTTCGGCCTCCATACCGATCTCCTCGCGGAATCTCCGATCTTCATCTCCTCGTCGGAAAGGGCACCACATCGCCGAGTCTTTTTACGGGCTCCCACCTCTGGACCGAGGCAACTCGGACACGAAGTTGGCAACCCGACGTGTCAAAGAATGCTGTAGGCTATGTGTAGAATGGTTTGCCTCAAGGGTTTATGAAGTTGCCATTTTTGATGGAGAAGAGAAAGAACTTTGGAGAGAGGTTAAAGGATTTTGTTGCAAGCAAGAAAAATGAGATGAATAATTTCCCACCACCAAAATGAATCCTCTCACCCCTCAAATGTGGCCGGCCATGCATAAATGGGAGTGGGAAAATACAAGGTAGGTGAGCACAAGAAAAGGTAAGGGTAAGCATAAGAAAAGGTGTTGATAATTAGGAAATTTTGTCACAACAAAATCCTTTCATTTCCTAATCAAATCCCATCACCATTAATGCAAAACCATGATGAATGAAAAAGCCAAGATGCTTTAAACTATCATGAGAACTCATATCACAAATAACCCCCTCCACTTTGCTAATTTGCATATTTGCAAATTAGCCCCTCCATCAGAAAAATCCGGCCATGAAGGAACAAAGGAAATATGGCCGAAACGGAATGCAAACTAGCAATTTCGGAAAAACGATCCAGTAATAAATTACAGGAAAACCCCACGACCGTATATACATACCCGCATTTGTATTTCGACCGAATACAAATGCAATGAGACAAAATTTACACTGTGCAATACTAGGATCCGGTTTAAAACAAAGCCCGCTAGTATGATCCGTCCGATCATGATCCGTGCAATACCGCACGTATAAGATCGAACCCTGCCATATCTCCATACAGCCTCTACAGCGTTTCACCCGAAACTTGAGAAACTGTCTGTAGGGGACTCTAAAGACTCGTCAATACTTTGGCTGTGGATTAACCATTAGCATGTCAGAGGTATTAGCCATACGTAACGGGCTACCAGGTATTGACCAAAAAGGACGTCAATGAGCAAACTCATGTTGACACCCTACTGATCCTGTCAGTGACAATATCCGTACAGTCCGGTCCGTTCGTCTATGAGCATCGCATGGCGGGCCTAGGGGGTTGTTAAAAGTCAGACCCCAAAAGCGGTACAAGTCATTTCGGAGTGTAGCCCAGAACACCCTGAGATACTACTGGAATACCTACCAGCAAATCTCCTGCCTTGGCCAAGGACTTCGTGTAATGGCTCTCCTAGACACAGCGCGACCTCACCCCCAATACTGGGAGAGACGAACCCCAGCAGATCCGCTCACTGCCTCCATGTGGCTCGGGACTGTACCCAACTAAAACCTGTTTTCATGACTCCTTTGAGCCATGGTAGGGTAGTGATCAAAGTACAGTGGGAACTCACACGAGACAAATGACGATCTCAGGTCGATGAACTAACCTGTACACATGTCACCAGGGAACGGCTATCTGACGTCAGGTATAAGACCAACTAGCAGGTTCCCGGCGAGTCCTGTCCGGTGTACTCATAACCCAATGAGCATCTGTATACATCTTAGGTGAACCAACTGACACCAGTGGCTTGTGAGACCGGCCACCGCCCCTCGTCGGGGTCTCGACTGTATACACTAGTCTACTCTGGAGTATTGATGCCCTTTCTCGAAACTCACACGACTAGGGACCTTTTAAGGATGTGCTTATAGACCCCAGATCCCACGTATATGATCGCCATCATACTGCTGGCAGTCAAGAAAGAATCCTAGGGGCTCTATCAACGTGTAATAGTGACTCATAAGGTCACCTAAAGCAGTACACGATGATAAAGATAAACCATATAGCATATTATCATCTTGAGTAAGACTGTCCTACCGGCATAAGTCCTTCCTCAATCATTGCAATCACGTGCCTGTGATCCAATAATTGACTTTGAGGGCACTATATCCAACAATCTCCCACTAGCACTGAAGGCTAATTATTGCAATGTCGCATACTCACAGCCCGTATGATACCGAACACCCAACAGCTCTACTAATCAGTCTTACAAAGCCTGTTTGCGAAACTATTGCGTTCGAGGAATAGCCTCAGTGAGTGGATCGGCCCTGATGTTTCTTTCTATGTCTCTCTTTATCTCAAGTTCGCGGAGAAGTCCATCTCCCGAAATGGGCAATACCTATCTTTGAATATGTCTGGATATCTGATGGGACCTAGTTCATAAATGAACTCTAAATCCAAACTTCTTAGACTGTATCGTCAACTGAAACCAATCAGTATCCTGCGCCATGCCTCCCTCAGTATCCGCTTGGACCACCTGTCCAAAATACTACCCCACGTAAGAGGGAAAACTATAACTCTGACAGCCACTCTGTTATCCAGGTCACCTTGGAAGCCTGTAATGATAACCGTCTCTTAAAAGAGGCTGTCGTTATCATTTCCCTAGAACATCAACTTATGTCCTAAAACTGCTTTCGAACGTCTCTCCAGGATTGGATTAATATCAACTTACTGCATCATGTGCAAAAACAATATCTGGTGTGGTACTTGAGATCTCATGATTGACTCAGTTGCCTAAGCAAGTGATCTTCCATTCATGCACATCCCACTCCCCTTTAGTCTGTAAGACACCTTTGGAGAGGGTGACTCCATCACCTGCTGGTACACTACCGTGCCAGGAGTCGTCCATTCTAAAACACCTTTAGAATGCTTTCTAAGTACCTAGATTGGGAAACTACCCAAATTTAGATCTAAAACCATAGATCCAGTAACCAGAATGTCTGATATAATATCCAAGTCCCATGTGGAGAAACCACTGTGTGACAACCAAAGTATAACTGATCATAGTATAGGAATTTCACTTCCTACTCTGTGTATGTCATCCAAATATCAGAACATCACACCCTACTACCTTCTTAACAGATCCATCCCCTATTCTGATGAAGTCAAACCAATGACTGTCACATCAGAAATAGATGATCTATCTCCGCTATATCTGCTTTAGTCTATAAATAGACATAAGCCACTTGTCCACCAATGCTTCCGCTGCTCCCACTGACTACGACAACCCTATGGCAGAATAATATACACGTACGCTTCTAAAGCAAGTTTAGAACGACGGTATACTCATCCTCCTGCCGGGTCCCACAGTCTGGAACAGCAATGGCAAGTTTGGGTAAACAAGAACCTCCCTGTCACCGTCTATGAGGCTACCGGAGTACCTCTCGGGTGCGTGAAGTTACCCACCATATCTGCGGAGTGGCTAATGGAATATCAATCCAGATTGAATCTTTAGGATTTTATCAAATTTTCAGTAATCGTTTGCGGTTCTGGAATCACTTCAAGTTCTACCATACTCCCACTACTGTTTTCTGAAAAAATCCATTTTACTAAAACTGTGGCGAGTCAAGAACAATATCACTATTGATCTTCCAGATGGCAGAAAGTCAACACTCGTCATAGCCCAGGTCAACCCACAAACAGCCATTACAGAAACGTGCCTTGAGTTATCCAGAGTCTGCTTTTAAGCATAAGCCGGACAACTCCCCATACATTAACATTGTTAAGATATGAACCGTTCTATATCCAATATAGAAATAGAGACAAGGATTTAATTGGAACCAGATTCAAATCATGCAGCTATCTCCAGTACATGTCAACTAAATGGAGAGAGGCCGATCAGCATTACTCAACTTAGGAGCGCTTCCAATTATGAGTAACCTGAAATGGAAGCAAGTTCTCTTAAAACCATTATTATCAATTGAATACCATACACAAGTATCTACATCTTCGATCATCTTGAAGAATCCTGATACATGCAACACCTAGTTCTCTACTTTATTCTTATACCTATAACTCCTCAAAACTTAGACCTTGCATTTCTACGAAACACATGTCTAAGAACTAGAGAAGTCACAAGTAAACAGAATATAGTACAAATACCAACCCTACTGTCCTCATGGACACTGGACAATATACAATACTCTGTATAATTCCCCTGAGTCTAATAACTCTTTCCCTATACGTCGTAGGTTGAAAACTGTACTTTTGGTTAAGAAGAATTACACCGCTGTTTAATGCTCCTTACCTAACCATCCACTAATATAGGTAAATGTCATGGACATAATTTCAAAAAGGCATATCTCACTCTGTAATAATAGACATACAGATATATCAATTTGAAATTGGTGCAAAACAACGGATATTCAAAACCAAATATTTGCCGTCCGGCAAACTACCCAAGTGATTTCCTCAAATATCACCAATTACAACGAATTCCAATATAATGAGGATGATCAACTAATTCCCAATAACTTACTCCCGCTCATCATCTGCAAAACCATACAGATATGAGAATCATACCTGGTAAATACATACCCTGGAGTAAGGACTAATTGGGAAATCAGTTTTCTTTTAACAGTACACTGTGAAACTGAAACATTGAAATGTTTCGATGGGGTATCTGGGTATTCCTAGTAATGCCTCTTCCATTATCCGTATTCACAACTGTAACCGTATATTTCTTTGCCATCTCTCCAAATCCCTTTATATGTCTTTTAGTCATTACCTTCTGCACACCTCTTTAGGCCAAATGGTTTTCTTCCTTCCCTACCGTTCGGCACCAGCCTATGGTTTGGAAGAAGACTATCCAATAAGCATAATGGGTGTACTGTCCTAATCCTAGGAGCACTCGCAACCCGAGAGAAGGTAAGATAAAAGACAACTGAATAAACCTTATTCTTATTTCTCCTGAACCAGAATCCATCCCCGAAATGGAACAAATTCCTTTCGAGTTCGTATATAACCATACGATGGAATATCCAATAAACTGTGGATCTTTATAGTGATACGGAGTGTCCTGGAGAAATACAAAGGTGAAGTGGGAGTGGTAATGAAATACTTGGTTTGGTCGTGAATAGCAGTCGCAATTTACTTTGCCCTCTTACTAATCCGTTTATTTGTCTTTACTTAATACCTTCTGTACACCGTTTAGGCTAATTGGTTTTCTTCAATCCCTACCGTTCGGCACCTCCCTATGGTTTGGAAGAAGACTATCCAATTTACGTAATAGGTGTACCGTCCTAATCCAAGGAACACTCGCAATCTGAGAGAAGGTAAAAGGAAAAGACAACTGAATAGTCATATTCGTTTTCTCCAGAACCGGAAACCATCCTCGAATAAATTCCTTCGAGTTTGTATATAACCATACGATGGTTTTATCCAATGGAAGTGGACGTTCATAGTAATACGGGGTGTCCTGGAGAAAAGGGTAGAAGTAGGAGTGCTAATGAGGTATGCAACTCTGACAATCCAAAAACTAGTGTTTAAGAAGGTTCGGTCGACTTTGGTCACTGAGTCATAGTCAAGGGTCGGGTCATGGTCGCTGCCAAAGAGAGAGAGAGAAAAGAAATACTCAGCGTGTACTCTAACCTATATCAGAATGGTTGTCACTTTTTCTAATCAGGAAACCTCCCACTGTAACCTCAAATTCTCCTCCAAATCTCAAAGAAGAATTAGTCGGGATCACCCGAGGAGTAAACCAACTCATCAGTGGGAATTGGGATCCAACTATCATCGCATGATAATGTGTTGGAATCCACTCACGTTATCACACTCCAGAAGGTATGTGCATATCTGGAAAGTTTTAGTTTCTTTAGAAACTCCCGATGTGATTTTTGCCCCATGCTCTTATGACCTTGACGTAGGCCAACATATCATAAGTCACATGTCAAGTTCTACCCGTCATTATCCAGGTTTATTTGAACCCACCCGTACCTACCCTTGACCTTGGCCAACAAGGCAGTATGACTGTCCCAAATCAACGCATCTATCTATGCTGCAGAAAAGTAACAAGTAGCTACCATAGACTATGCCTTGACGTAGGCCAACATACATAGCATGAATACTAAGTGCTACCTTCCTGAAATGACGGCGGGCTACGAATGGTTTTTGGCGAAAAACCATTAACGTAATGAACTTGATATCGTTGAAGGAACCGGATAGCTTTTATAAAAATATAGTGGCGAAAACCATTACTAAAGTGGTTACTCCCGGTGAAGGGATCTCGGCTCTTTCCCCGTAGAATGAGGTGCAGGATATTCCAACTGAATACCACGATGCAAAGCAAAAGTAATCGACTATCGTGAAGTTATTGCCCTGACGCAAACTTCTGTCCAAGGGGTCACTCTCGGTGAAGGCATCTCGGCCCTTGCATCATCGACTGAGGTGCTGGATATTCATAACCGAATACCACTGTGCAAAACAAAAGAGAACGTCCCTGCAATAACAGCTTTTTGAAAAATTGTTCCAACAACGTCAGAATAGGTTTGTTTAGCTTGCATTGATCCAAATCAACGCAGTCCCATCAATTGATCACACCAATAAACAAAGAAAATAATGATGTACGTATATGCCATCCGCATTCGCCACTGGGTCCCGTCCTCACCCGTTTGGTTACTTAACTAACGATAGAGCAGGGACTGGACTAGCGCGGATGCAAAACATATACAATATCTACTAGTATATATATATCAATATATAATATTCGCTCAAGGCGTGATAAAATGCAACATCACAGAAATGTAATAAGCATCACAGAACAATACAGATATCTGAGATCCCCGGGTTTCATAGAGCCGCTACTGAAACCCGACGTTCCCTTGGTCATGTGGATAGCCTGTGCAATGAAATCCTAGACCTCTACGGGCGCGGCAAGTTACCCGCCAAAACCTGAAGCGAGGCAGCCCCCTTCAGCAATGTGAATGGACCACCCAGCACTTCACGGAATCCGGTAACTTGGGCACCCCTCCTTGGGTCAAACTATACCCCCTACGACTGTGGCAAATAGTCCGCCAATTCTAGAGTAAAGCCACCTCCGTCTCAACGCCATGAAATGCGGGCCCGTTGCCCTCTAGAACCCGGCTACCCGTGCGCCCCTCCGCGGGGTAATCCTAGTACAGAAAGTAAAATATATACAACGGGTACATCAACCTCAGCCCGGCCGTGCCCCAAAAGAATAATATACAAACAGGCAGTGACAGCAGTTCACATGTCGGACGCTCGCCCCGCAATATCAAATGTACATAAATAACCAAACTGTACTAACATTGCATCCAGGCTATCCCCCATGACAAATCCGCAACATCACAGCACAACACAGAACATCAACGTGAATGTCACGTTCGCAAATCCGTCTAAAAGGGCTATAGCAGTTAGACAGGATTTACCGATCAAGTGACATTCACGGTCGCAGATATAATGTAAATTCTGTGAACTAAAATGTTTAAAATTTTCAATCGACTAAATTTCCCGAAGTGGGCCCCAAGCACTACTGTAGCACTCAAAATAAATCTGGGCCCAAAAATAATATTCCAAAAAACCCCATTTCCAACACAGGAATCACTGCAGTAAAATAGTGCAAAAAGGTTACTGTTCCGCGGCGGAACAGCGGCCAAAAGGGTGTTACGGCCGTGGTTCCGCAGCGCTACAGTGCCCTCACATGACCATTTTTCTGCAGTGTTCACCAAAAACCATGCACGTATTTTTCCAATATACCAAATAATTTTTGGAGCACAGGAAAAATTCGACAAAAACTGGACTTGAAAATGCGGTTTTTTTAAAAATCCGTTCGATCGAACTTGTAAACACGTTAGAGCAAGCTAGACTAGGTTAATGGCGTGGCTCTGATACCAATTTAAGTGTACGGCAGCGCCCCGGCCGTCATTCCGAGCCCAAAATATGGAAACAAAACTTTTCTTTAAACTTTTAAACCGGTGCTACCGCGTACTAAAAACCCAGATCGGGCCATTAACCTAATGCTAGCAAACTAGAGAATGGGTAGAAAGCTATACCGAGCGATCCGTGTCCTTCGGTCTTCGGCCTCCATTCCGATCTCCTCGCGGAATCTCCGGTCTTCATATCCTTGTTGGAAAGGGCACCACATCGCCGAGTCTTTTTACGGGCTCCCACCTCTGGACCGAGGCAACTCGGACAAAATGAAGTCGGCAAGCCGACGTGTCCATGAATGCTATAGGCTAAGTGTAGAATGGTTTGCCTCAAGGGTTTATGAAGTTGCCATTTTTGATGGAGAAGAGAAAGAATTTTGGAAAGAGGTTAAAGGATTTTGTTGCAAGCAAGAAAAATGAGATGAATAATTTCCCACCACCAAAATCAATCCTCTCACCCCTCAAATGTGGCCGGCTATGCATAAATGGGAGTGGGAAAATACAAGGGAGGTGAGCACAAGAAAAGGTAAGGGTAAGCATAAAAAAGGTGTGATAATTACGAAATTTTGTCACAACAAAATCCTTTCATTTCCTTATCAAATCCCATCACCATTAATGCAAAACCATGATGAATGAAAAAGCAAAGATGCATTAAACTATAATGAGAACTCATATCACAAATAACCCCCTCTACTTTGCTAATTTGCACATTTGCAAATTAGCCCCTCCATCAGAAAAATCCGGCCATGAAGGAACAAAGGAAATATTGCCGAAACGGAATGCAAACTGGCAACTTTGGAAAAACGATCCCGTAATAAATTACAGGAAAACCCCGCGACCGTATATACATACCAGCATTTGTATTCCGATCGAATACAAATGCAATGAGACAAAATCTACACTGTGCAATACTAGGATCTGGCATAAACCAAAGCCTGCTAGTACTATCCGTCCGATCATGATCCGTGCAATACCACACGTATAAGATCGAACCCTGCCATATCTCCATACGGCTTCTACAACGTTTCGCCCGAAACTTGAGAAAATGGTCTGTGGGGGACTCTAAAGACTCGTCAATACTTTGGCTGTAAATTTAACCATTAGCACGTCAGAGGTATTAGCCATACGTAACGGGCTACCAGCTATTGACCAAAAGGGACGTCAATGAGCGAACTCATGTTGACACCCTACAGAGCCTTTCAGTTATAATATCCGTACAGTCCGGTTCGTTCGTCTATGAGCATCGCATGGCGGGCCTAGGGGGTTGGTAAAAGTCAGACCCCCAAAAGCGGTACAAGTCGTGTCGGAGTGTAGCCCAGAACACCATGAGATACTACTGGAATACCTACCAGTAAATCTCTTGCCTTGGCCAAGGACTTCGTGTAATGGCTCTCCTAGACACAGCGCAACCTCACCCCCAATACCGGGAGAGACGAAACCCTGCAGATCCGCTCACTGCCTCTATGTGGCTCGGGACTGTACCCAACTAAAACCTGTTTGCACGACTCCTTTGAGCCGTGGTAGGGTAGTAATCAAAGTACAGTGGAAACTCATACGAGAAAAATAACGATCTCAGGTCGATGAACTAACCTATAGACATGTCACCAGGGAACTGCTATCTGACGTCAGGTATAAGACCAACTAGCAGGTTCTCGGCCAGTCTTGTCCGGTGTACTCATAACCCAATGAGTACCTGTATACATCTTAGGTGAACCAACTGACACCAGTGTCTTGTGAGACCGGCCACCGCCCCTCGTCAGGGTCTCGACTGTATACACTAGTCTACTCTGGAGTATCGATGCCCTGTCTCGAAACTCCCACGACTATAGACCTTTTAAGGATGTGCTTATAGACCCCAGCTCCCACATATATGATCGCCATCATACTGCTGGCAGTCAAGCAAGAATCCTAGGGGCTCTATCAACATGTAATAGGGACTCGTAAAGTCACCTAAAGCAGTACACGATGATAAAAATAAACCAGATAGTATACTATCATCTTGAGTAAGATTGTCCTACCGGCATAGGTCCTCCCTCAATCATTGCAATCACGTGCATGCGATCCAATAATTGACTCTGAGGGCACTATATCCAACAGCTATTACTGTACATGTGATGTATATAGTAGGGGATGCTTGGACATATATAGAGGGGACCTTCTTGCTCGACATGATAGTTTGCTATCTGGTATCTCTTTATCTTAACATGTACAGTTATTGTCTCTCTATTACATGTTGATAAAGCCCTTAGGATGAGTACTTGATTACCGGGATTATGATGCTGATCATACTAGTGACACGGTATTCGGGAAGTACATCCTTTAAATGTTCCTAGTCGTGGGAGTATCGAGATAGGGCATCGATCCTCCACAGTAGACTAGCGTATACGCTTCTCGACCCATATGATGGGTGATGGATAATCCCATATCCATTGGTGTTTGACATCAAAGAAGGTATACGGGTGCTCAGTTGAGACTGGGTACACTGAACGGACTCGCCGAGAACTCCTAAATGGTATTATACCTATCATCAGATAGCTGTTCTCTGGTGACACCGGTACAGGTTACTCTGTCGACCCGAGAATGTCATAGAGTCTTGTATGATTCCAACTGTGCTTTGATTTCCACCATACCACGTTCAAGAGTTCATGCAAAACGGTGGTTTTTGGGTACATTCCTGAGTCATATTGTAACGCCTTAGATTTCGGTTAATGTTCGTTTAGACGTTAATGCGGGTTTACTGTAAAAAATTTACCAATTCGGTTTTCTGACATTTTATAACATTTAATTAATAATTTATTATTATTTGTGATAAGCATGCACGCACGTGTGCACGTAAAACTGAGGATTTGTTTGTGCTAATTTTTATCTTAGCAACCTTGACACTTAACCTAATCCTTGTTAATCCAATCCCTAATCCTTTTTCTTAATCCTTAACCCTAATTTCTCTTGATCTTTTGTGAGAGAGAGAGAGAGAGATATTTGTTTGAGTGATGAGGTGTATGTGAATGCATTAAGCGGTGATTAATGCTTTAGATACACTGACCTCTCACCTCACCCAACACTCACCTCCCTCTCTCATATCCTCATACACTCTCTCACACTCATTTCTCTTTCTCATTTTCCTTATCTCTTCTTTCTAAATTGAACACTATCTCTTCCAACACAAATCCATCAAAAAATCTAATCCAACTCCATCAAAATCACATCTTTTCTAGGTTTTGCCTCTTGGATGCCTTGGAGCATACAAAGCTTGGATCTTTGTGTTCTTTTGGCTAGGTAAAGATCTCTATCTCCTCTTTATTTAGTTTTTGTGCTTTGTAGCTAGTTATTTTCAGTTTAGAATGGTTAAAGTTTAGTTTGAATCATAATATCGTATTTATAGAGTCGGTTTGTGACTTATGGGATCTGCTGTGACCCGGAAAGTGTACGAAAAAACCAAACAATGTAGTTTTGTAGTACCTGTGACCATAGGCCTCACGTGGAGCATGAACCCATGGGGCTCGGACTCGGCCGGCGACGTATGAAGGGGATTCCGGCGACATCGGCTAGGGATTGGAGTTAGTGTTTGGGTTTTTCTGGGTAGGTATATGCAGTGGTTTTGGTATTTTTGGTTCTGTTTGTTTGTTTAGTTTTCTCAGTATGCAAAATCTGGGATCACTTAGGTAGGTTATAGTGTTTTGTGTTCACGCGATACGTTATAGGGCATGGATCGTGCACTTTATGTGGTTTTACTCTTAGGTTGTTTTCGTCGTGTCGCTACGCGCGTTAGCCACAATACGAACACTTAAGAATATGTTTTGTGTTGTTGTGCCGGTCCAATGTAGTGTGTACGTGTTTTAGGGCTACTATTAATATACACTTGTTTTATTGCCTTACTATTGTAGGTTCGCAGGCGGGGACTACGGACACTGCAACAAAGGAAAAACAGGTGGTTTGCTTCACTTAGCCAGGAGCGTTGGTGAGTAGATTTAACATCTACAGGGGAATCGCCCGGATGGCGTTATGCGTCTGGGCTAGAAATGACATAACTTGTCACATATTCTATGTCATATTTAGAATTGCGCATTTACCCTACTACTTAGTAAATTATTGATCTAGGACTGGTATTCTTAGGACACTGCACTATTATTGATGGCTCATGTTGCACGTGTAAGTCCACGTTACCTCTCCCGGTACATACGGGCTTGCGGAAATGATGAAAAACGATTTTTCTTTTGGTGGTAACATGGACTCAAAATACGGATCTTTGTTATACAACTACCTAACGATTCTAACAAGAGTTTTACCTACTCGGTTAGGGAGTTATACCTTAACTTGAACTCCTTCGTCTTCAACTCCTTACGGTGGACGGATCGGCCTCACCTCGTCGTCTCCTCACGCAGAAGATGGATCCACCCGAAAGCTTCTACCTTTGGCTTCACTTCAAACTAGAAGAAACTAGAACACTTGGCTTGCTAGACCTTGTGAACTAGGATGAGTAGAGGAGTGTGTTGGGTTTTATCTCTATGGTTCTTGCTTCTCAACACATGAGACAAGTGAACCATGAACTAGAGAGAGAGCAAGAGGGAGAGGGAGAGCTCAATCATGAAAGAGAAAGGAAATGAAAGAATGAGCAAGTCTTTTGCCATCCAAGCTTCATAATCCAAAATCATGATAACTAGTAATAATAATTGAGTATTATGTGATGGTTGTTATCATATCAAATGGCAATATCATTTCTTGCATTAAATGCAATTTGTGAACCAACAAGCAAGCCAAGGTCAATGCTAAGAAATGATAGCCATTGTCATGATGATGGTCAACTAGTCCAACCTAGTCAACCAGTCAACAAAGTCAACAAGTCAACAAAGTCAACCCTTCAACCCAACCATGGCTCAATAATACTTAATTAATATTATCATTAATCATATTTCTTATTCTCATTAGGGTTTAGCAAAAGTCAACAGTCAACAACCCTAATGAGAATCCTCTGCCTCCGTCTCTCTGTCAACAGTGCATACACACCAGCATCCGCGTTACGAGCAACACGAATACAAACGAGAAAAAACCAATCCCAAAACGTACACTAGGATCTAGCTTAAACCAAAGCCCGCTAGTGATAACTGCCCGGACACTAAATGTGCACAAGTGCACGGATGTGACCGAACCCTGTCGCAAAACTATGCGACCTTTACTCTTTTGCTTAAAGGCGAATAGCTTTCTGTGTGGGACTCTAAAGACTCGAAACTACGCTGGCAGTGGGTTTAACCACAGACTGCAAGCGGCACTAGCTGGGTGTAACGGCCCCCAGGTAGATGCCGATAAGAAGACGGACGAGGTGAAACCCATCTGAACTCCTACTGAGCCTGAATGTGACAATCTGCGTACAGTCCGGTCTGTTCATCTGAGAATATCGCATGGAGGGCCTAGGGGGGCGGTAAACGTCAGTCCCCTAATAGCGGTACAAGTCGTGTCGGAGTGTAGCCCAGAACACCCTGAGATAACACTAGAAACCTACCAGCATATCCCACTTGCCCTGGTCAGGGACTTTGTGTAATGACTCTCCTAGACACAGCGTGATATCAACCCCCAATACCGGGAGAGACGAATCCTATCTAACCGTCACTGCCTCCAAGTGCTTCGGGACTGCACCAACTACTACTTGTTTATACGACTCCTTTGATCCGTGGTAAGGTAGTAATCTAAGTACAGTGGGAACACACTCGAGGGGTAAGTGACAGTGTCAAGTTAGCGGACTAAGCTGTACTCATGTCACCTGGGAACTGATAACTGACGATAGGTATAGTACCAACCAACAGTTCCCGATGAGTCCTGTCTAGTGTACTCGTAACCTAACGAGCACCCGCATACTATCTCAAGTACGACGTACTGATGGCTGTGGGACAGACCGTCTCCCCTGCTGGGATGAGAAGCGCATACGCTAGTCTACTCTGGAGTATCGATGCCCTGTCTCGATAGTCCTACGACTAGGGACCTGCATAAGGATGTGCTTGTGGATTACCCAGCCCCCACAAGTGTGACTGCCATCACAACGCTGGTAATCAAGCAAAGATCCTAAGGGCTCCACTAATGTGTATAGGTGATATACTAAAATAAACACATGTACACATTAAAGTAGAAACAAACCAAGTAGCATACTACTATTTTGAACAAGATTGTCTATACAAGGTGAATATCCCAAGCTTCCATTAAGTAATATACAAACTAGTATGATACAGTAATGGCCTCTAGGGCATATACACTAACAATCTCCCACTTGCATTAAGGCCATATACTGGCATATCGAAGACCTATCATCTCGATCAGCTGCTCGAACTGAATCTGGGGTAAGGCCTCCGTGAGTGGATCAACAGTGTTATCTTCCGTATTTACTCTCTTCGCCTCGATCTTCCGATGATCTATGATCTCCCTGATCAGGTTGTACCGCCTCAAAATGTGCCTGGACTTCTGATGGGACCTGGGTTCCTTCACTAATGCCATAGCGCCATTGTTGTCACAATACAGCGGTATTTGATCAACACTAGTAGGAACCACCTGAAGCTCCGTGAGGAACTTTTTCATCCATACAGCTTCCTTTGCGGCATCGCAAGCAGCTATGTACTCCGCTTCCATAGTTGAGTCAGCAATTGTTTCCTGCTTGGAGCTCTTCCAGCAAACCGCCCCTCCATTGAGGGTAAGGATGTAACCCGACATGGACTTGGAGTCATCCTTGTCACTCTGGAAGCTGGAGTCAGCAAAGGCCTCGATCTGGAGGTCTTTTCCGCCATACACCAAGAACATCTCCTTAGTCCTTCTCAGGTACTTGAGAATGTTCTTTACCGCTATCCAGTGCTTCTCTCCTGGGTCCGACTGATACCTGCTTACAACGCTTAATGCGTATGCTACATCTGTTCTGGTACACAACATCGCATACATAATAGAGCCTACCACAGATGCGTAGGGTATTGATGACATGCGAGCCCTTTCCAAATCAGTCTTGGGAGACATCTCTTTGGAGAGGGTGATTCCGTGACAAGCCGGTAGATTACCGCGATTGGAATCTTCCATACTGAATCGTTTCAGTATGGTGTCGATGTACCTGAACTGTGAAAGTCCCAACATCCTTTTAGGTCTATCACGATAGATCTGGATCCCCAGAATGTAGTTGGCATCGCCCAGGTCCTTCACGGAGAACCTCTGTGACAAGAATCCTTTGACTGACTGTAGCATAGGAATATCATTTCCTATTAGGGGAATGTCATCGACGTACAAGACGAGGAATACCACATTTCTCCCTACGATCTTACTGTAGATGCATGGTTCATCTGGGTTTTTGATAAAGTCGAATTCTTTGACAGTATCATCAAAGCAGATGTTCGAACTCTGCGATGCCTGCTTCAGTCCATAGATGGACTTGAGCAACTTGCACACTTTACCGCTGCTCCCACTCTGAATGAATCCCTCTGGCTGATCCATATAGATGCGCTCTTCCAAATTTCCATTTAGGAAAGCCGTCTTTACGTCCATCTACCAGATTTCATAATCGTGGAAGGCAGCAATAGCAAGAAGGATCCGAATGGATTTGAGCATAGCTACCGGAGAAAAGGTCTCGTCATAGTCCAAACCATGTCTTTGACGAAAACTCTTTGCAACAAGCCTAGCTTTATAGGTTTCAACCTGCCCATCTACACCAATCTTCTTTCTGAAGATCCATTTGCAGCCTACGGGTTTTACCCCTTCTGGGGCAAAGTCCAAAGTCCAAACTTTGTTGGTGTACATATACTCCATCTCGGTCCGCATTGCATCCAGCCATTTTACCGAGTCACCGCTCTGAATGGCTTGCTGGAAGCTAGTAGGCTCATCATAATCAATAGTGCAATCCTCTCTATCCCCGTCTATGAGAAAACCGTAGTATCTCTCGGGCGGATGAGACTGCCTACTACTCCTGCGGAGCGGCGTAGGAATGTCCGGTTATCCTGAAACTTCTGGTTCTTCCAAGCTTTCAGTAATAGCTTGTGGTTCAGGAATTTCTTCCAGTTCTATTGCGCTCCCACTTATCTGATTTTCCAAAAATTCAATTTCCAAGAAGTGGGCATGCTGAGAAACAAAAACTTTTTGTTCCTCTGCGGAATAGAAATGATACCCCCTGGAGTTCTTTGGGTATCCCACAAACTTACACGGTACTGAGCGTGCCTCGAGCTTGTCCGCATGCTGCTTTTTTACAAAAGCTGGACATCCCCATGTCTTAAGAAACTTAAGATAGGGTTTCTTCCTACTCCACATCTGATATGGGATGGTAGGCACGGTTTTGGTTGGAGCCTTGTTCAAGAGATATGCAGCCGTTTCTAGTGTATAACCCCAGAAAGATTGTGGTAACTCAGCCTTACTCATCATGGAACGAACCATATCCAATAGGGTTCGATTCCGCCTTTCAGATATACCGTTGTGTTGTGGTATGTATGGAGGAGTACGCTGAGAGAGAATTCCATTCTCTTTTAAGTAGTCCAGAAACTCGGCACTCAAGTATTCACCGCCTCGATCAGATCTCAGTGTCTATATACTTTTGCCTGTTTGTTTTTCAACTTCATTCTTGTATTCCTGAAATTTCTCAAAGGCTTCGGATTTATGCTTCATCAGGAAGACATGTCCATACCTAGAGAAATCATCTGTAAAAGTAATGAAGTATGAATAACCACTTCGCGCATGTGTAGACATTGGAACACACACGTCACTGTGTATGAGTCCCAAGAGCTCGCTCGCTCTTACTCCGTGTCCAGTGAACGGAGTCTTTGTCATCTTTCCCATGAAACAAGATTCACAAGTGGCATAAGACTGATACTCGAACGGATTCAAATATCCCTCTTTATGAAACTTAGTTAATCGTGTCTCATTAATGTGACCCAGTCTACAATGCCATATGAAAGCGTGATTTGTTTCCGGAGACTTTCTTTTAAGTGTGTTCTGGACACTGAAAATCTGAGCTTGATTTAATACGTATATCCCGTTTTCTAATGTACTTGACCCAATCAGAACTTGATTTAGGTGGATGTGGACCATATCGCTTACAAAAGTAAAATCATATCCTTCCTTAGAAATTAAGGATATAGATATGATATTACAAGTCGCACCTGGTACATACAAACAGTTACGCAGAATCAATATCTGCCCAGTTGTCAGTCCAAGATGATATTCCCCTACGGATTCAGCGTCCATGCTCATTCCGTTATTAACCCTGAGAGTCATATCACCTTTTCTGATAACCCTACGGTTTCTCAGAGCCTGTAATAAGTTACAGATGTGAGATCCTGATCCGGTATCCAATACCCAAGAAGTAAGGTTAACTGACATACAGTTCTCTACTACAAACAAACCCGAAGCCGAAGCCACAGCCTGTTTCGAATCCTGGCTACTGGCTTTGCTAGCTCTGCAATCCTTCTGCCAATGTTCTTTCCCGTAACAATAGGAACATCCCTCGTTTACTACATCCAGTCCCGAAATTTTTGCCCTTCTTTTTCCTTCTACTTCCCTGGTTTCCTTCAGGGTAGAAGGTAGAGACTGTGGAATCAAGTCAGTATCTGACCCGTTCTCTAACGTGGTCTTCAGGTCCGTGAGCTCAAAATAGCTGGTTTCTGTAAGGACGTTGCCCCCTACAGATGACCAGATAACCAACCTCGCTTGAAGCAATTCGTTCGAGGTCTCATATCTTACGATACGAGATTACTCTCCATATAAATCTTTGTTATGGAGGAAGATAGAAACTAAGTCCATCTTCTCGTGCTGCCTCTGGTTTGCACCATCAACTGAGGCTAACACGAGGTACTTGGCTTTCGCACAGTCTTTTTCAGATGTCTTACGGATATCAATATCCGAGACAGGGGAAACTGGTCCTGAGACGGCAGGGGTTTGATTAGTTAAGAGGTGTCCCAGCTTGTCATGGGCAATGGACATCTGGACAGACCTTTGCCAATCATCACAGTCAGATTCAGTCATTTTAATATCTAGATGTAACCTATGTGTGGTCACTGGGTCGCTGCAATTAAGAGAGAGAGAAGAAAACACTCAGCATGATGCTCTTGCAAGTTTAGATTGGTTTTTAATTTATCTAAACAGGATGGCTCCCACTGTCTCTCGAATCCCTCCTCAAACCAAAAAGGAAGAATTAGTCAGGATCAATCTCACCGTACAATACTTGCTTAACCGTTCAGCCAGGCCAGTGTTGGTACTTCGAGGGAGGTTTTCCAACACTTTCATGAAGTTCCTTAATTAAATAACCTCTTTTCCCTGTGGGCGTAGCGCCGCTAACACATTTCTAGACACCTACTTAGTTTATAGCATTAATCGTTAAGTGAGAAAGTTCCGGAGGAGTAGCATATACTCACAATAGGATCAGGATCCAAATATCATCGCGTGACAAAACTGAAGGAATCCTGCCGGAATTATCACACTCCAAATGGTATGCAGCGCTAGCAAGTTTCAGTTTCTTTAGAAACTCCCGATGTGGATTTTTGCCCCATGCTCTTATGACCTTGACGAAGGTCAACAAATCATAAGTCACATGTCAAGTTCTACTCGTCATTGTCCAAGTTAATTTGAACCCACCCGTATATACCCTTGACGAAGGCCAACAAGGTAATACGACTGTCCCAAACCAACGCATCTATCTATGCTACATATGAATACCCAACAGCTACCAATCATTATGCCTTGACGAAGGTCAACAAACATAGCTTGAATACTATTGAATATTCATACGAAACGACGGAGGGCTACGAATGGTTTTGGCGAAACCGTGAACGTAGTGAACTTGATATAATCGAAGGAACCTTGATAGCTTTTAAAAGGAGTGGCTTAAGCTCCGCGTTTAAAAGTTGTTTTTGAAAAGAAACCGAGTGGTTTTTAAAATTGTTCCAACGACTTTAATTTTGGTTTGTTTTCTTGCATTAATTTTAATGCGTCCCATCATTTAATCCTACTATTGCAGAAAACAACGAAAATATGACGTACGCTTATGCCATCATCATTGGCTATGGAGCGCTGTCATTACCTGTTAGGTTACTTAACTAACGACAGAGCGGGGGCTGCACTAGCGTGGATGCAAAACATAAGCAACTCCTAAATAGATATCATATATAGATATATACATTCGTCACATGCAATGATAGCCATTCCAGATCACAGATGAACACATTGGATATACTAGGAATCCGCATTCCGTACGAGCCTGTAACGAAGAGCGGATTACACGGTCGCGATAAATAGCCAATACCCCTCCCTAGACCCCTACGGGTGCGGAAAACTACCCGCCACATACCCGAAGTGAAGCAACCTCCCTCAACAACATGAGTAGGCCACTCGATACTTCGAGGTACACGGTAGTTTGTGCACCCCACCTTGGTTCTATCCTATGAGCAAAAACAGTAAAAGAAATTATACAATGACGGCTACAACCCCATCCCGGTTGTGCGGCCATATAAATAATATTACATCAATTACAAATTACATGAATTGAAAGAAAAAGAAAACTCTCATCTCACAACCCCCGGCTATTCATCCGCGACAATCCAATGAATTCATTTACACATACCATCAACAATACAGATCACAGATATATATAACCCCCACTAATCGACGTATAGCAATTAGAAGACGTTCAATACATATATCACATCACAGATATAACCCGTTAGCTTAAGTCTTTAGAATTTCGATCAAAATACGGATTTTTAGACCCCAAAACCAAATTTTGCTTTCTCGAAAATCTGGGCAAAAAAAAACATATTGTAAAAATCCCAAAACACCCCACTGAACACACTGCAAGAAAATTCGCCCACGGCCGAGTCAACTAGGCCGCGGATCCGCGGCGGGAGTATTCTCCTGCCGCGGTTCTGCGGCGCTTTGATCGAGTCCCTGGACCAATTTTCTACAGTGTGTTTTAAAAAGCCTGAGCCAATTTTTATTGTAAGATGTATTATTTTTTGAACAAGAAAAAAAATCGGCAGAAACTATACTTTTCAGGCATGTTTCATGACTTTTTCTTCGATCGAACTTCTAGTTACTTTGCTAACTTGTTAGATAGTGTTTAACTAGGCTCTGATACCACTGTAAGTCCACGTTACCTCTCCCGGTACTTACGGGCTTGCGGAAATGATGAAAAACGATTTTTCTTTTGGTGGTAACATGGACTCAAAATACGGATCTTTGTTAAACAACTATCTAACAATCCTAACAAGAGTTTTACCTACTCGGTTAGGGTTTATACCTTAACTTGAACTCCTTCGTCTTCAACTCCTTGCGGTGGTCGGATCGGCCTCACCCCGTCGTCTCCTCGCGCCGAAGATGGATCCACCCGAAAGCTTCTACCTTGGGCTTCACTTCAAACTAGAAGAAACTAGAACACTTGGCTTGCTAGACCTTGTGAACTAGGATAAGTAGAGGAGTGTGTTGGGTTTTATCTCTATGGTTCTTGCTTCTCAACACATGAGACAAGTGAACCATGAACTAGAGAGAGAGAAAGAGGAAGAGGGAGTGCTCAAGCATGAGAAAGAAAGGAAATGAAAGAATGAGCAAGACTTTTGCCATCCAAGCTCTCATAATCCAAAATCATGATAACTAGTAATAATAATTGAGTATTATGTGATGGATGTTATCATATCAAATGGCAATACAATTTCTTGCATTAAATGCAATTTGTGAACCAACAAGCAAGCCAAGGTCAATGCCGAGAAATGATAGCCATTGTCATGATGATGGTCAACTAGTCTAACCTAGTCAACCGGTCAGCAAAGTCAACAAGTCAACAAAGCCAACCCTTCAACCCAACCATGGCACAATAATACTTAATTAATATTATCATTAATCATATTTCTTATTCTCATTAGGGTTTAGCAAAAGTCAACAGTCAACAACCCTAATGAGAATCCTCTGCCTCCGTCTCTCTGTCAACTGTGCATACACACCCGCATCTGCGTTCCGAGGAACACGAATACAAACGAGAAAAAACCAATCCCAAAACGTGCACTAGGATCTGGCTTAAACCAAAGCCCGCTAGTGATAACTGCCCGGACACTAAACGTGCACAAGTGCACGGATGTGACCGAACCCTGTCGCAAAACCATGCGACCTCTACTCTTTTGCCTAAAGGCGAATAGCTTTCTGTGTGGGACTCTAAAGTCTCGACACTACGCTGGCAGTGGGTTTAACCACAGACCGCAAGCGGCACTAGCTGCGCATAACGGCCCCCAAGTAAATGCCGATAAGAAGACGGACGAGGTGAAACCCATCTGAACTCCTACTGAGCCTGAATGTGACAATCTGCGTACAGTCTGGTCTGTTCGTCTGAGAATATCGCATGGCGGGCCTAGGGGGCGGTAAACGTTGGTCCCCTAATAGCGGTACAAGTCGTGTCGGAGTGTAGCCCAGAACACCCTGAGATAACACTAGAAACCTACCAGCATATCTTGCTTGCCCTGGCCAGGGACTTTGTGTAATGGCTCTCCTAGACACAGCGCGATATCAACCCCCAATACCGGGAGAGACGAATCCTGTCTAACCGTCACTGCCTCCAAGTGCTTCGGGACTGCACCCAACTACTACCTGTTTGCACGACTCCTTTGAGCCGTGGTAGGGTAGTAATCTATGTACAGTCGGAACACACTCGAGGCGAAGTGACAGTGTCAAGTCAGCGGACTAAGCTGTACTCATGTCACCTGGGAACTGATAACTGACGATAGGTATAGTACTAACCAACAGTTCCCGACGAGTCCTGTCCAGTATACTCGTAACCTAATGAGCACCCGCATACTATCTCAAGTACGACGTACTGATGGATGTGGGACAGACCGTCTCCCCTGTTGGGATGAGAAGCGCATACGCTAGTCTACTCTGGAGTATCGATGCCCTGTCGCGATAGTCCTACGACTAGGGACCTGCATAAGGATGTGCTTGTGGATTACCCATCCCCCACAAGTGTGACTGCCATCACAACGCTGGGAATCAAGCAAAGATCCTAAGGGCTCCACTAATGTGTATAGATGATATACTAAAATAAACATATGTACACATTAAAGTAGAAACAAACCAAGTAGCATACTACTATTTTGAGCAAGATTGTCTATACAAGGTGAATATCCCAAGCTTCCATTAAGTAATATACAAACTAGTATGATACTGCAATGGCCTCTAGGGCATATACACTTACAGCACGAGCACTGTTTGTATGTTACACACACCGTCAATAATTGCCATGTCACGCACAGCCCACTTATAGAAATGCTATTGTTTGGTTAGGAACATTGCGACAATGATTCATATTTCTTATCGCATATGACATTTACCATACTTGTATATCCACATGCTTACACATATACCTTCACATACTTATGTGTTAGATACCTGTATACCTATAGAGTATCGTACCATTACTGATAGGTACATACACACATTATGTCATAACTACAGATATACTTTGCACACATATTTCACTTATACCCAGGGGTATACTACATCATTACTTATAGGTAGATACATATATCTGGCTATAGCTACATATTTACACTTATTGATGTATTATTTAGAATTGGAGATATTAGGAACCGCATGATATTTATATTAACTGGTTTCAGTTAAATAGAGATTTTCCATTGTATGCTCTCATTACAGTTTTATGTTGTATATATTTTATTCATGGATTTTCGTATTGAGATATGGATTTTTCATGATGTTTTCTGGATTTGGGGACCGTGGTAGTTTCATGAAATTATGCATTATTTGAAAACCCGATTTCCCTTGATATGATATTTCAGCAGCCAACATGAGATTTATTGGGTCTGATATATTACCCCAAGTGAGGAAAGGAGGGGTCCTTGTGCGGGTACATGATGGGGCCCGGAGGTACCCCGGGGCAAGAATGAGGTCGTGGTGCTAGACGATGAGCTAGTGAGGGAACCATACCATCCGGTGACATTACTTATGACTCAGCGGTTATCATGGGGATACCGACGGGAGTCATGTACGTATAGATACGTCGAGAGGCGAGGGTCAGAGCTAGGCACTCGTGCTTTCGGTGTAGCGTATGATACGTGCCTATAAGGGTGCCAGTCATGGTGACAGCACCTGATAGATCAGCATTTCTGTATCGATGCTTAACACATTGGTTTGATGATATTTCTTTTTACTCCTACGTATATATAACAGTGGAATGGGACGCTGTTATATATGCCTTTACACCAATATTAGTGGAATGGGATGCTAATATATGTGTATTAATATCAATTTATATACATCATCATATTTATTCAAGCAAATATACCTAGGATGTATGAGACTCATTGACATTGGATTTAGAACATATGATATTCACTTGGTATTGTACATAAAGGATATATGAGATTCCTCTGATATTGGATACTGGATACATATGAGATTGTTGATTATGTACATTCGGGATATACGAGATTTATTCGATATTGTACATTCAGGATTTGAGAGATTTATATGATATGAGGGCCAATTTGGGGGCTGATTTGAAGAGATTGGGATTTGGATTGTCTTTTCGGATTGCGATCCTACCGCGACGTCAGGATTCCGTGGGAATGACATATTTCTTTCCATACTCCACATTTATTGTTTATGCACTGCTTCATGTATTAGTTGTACCTGTTAGCGTACCTTTCATGACAGTTGCATTTACATACCCTTATTTATATGCATTGCTTCATGTGTAGTTGTACCTGTTAGTGTACCTTCCATGATTGTGGCATATATATATTTTCATATCATTATTGCATGACTATTGCATAATGATTGTCATATCACTACATTATGTACTTGTAGTACCTGATAGAGTACCTTACATGACTGTTACCTTCATATCGTCATATTATTGCTTCATGTATTAATTGTACCTGCTAGTGTACATTTCATGATTATTGCATTACATATGACTATTCATTGATATTAAATGCTTATGTTAGATTCGCGCTATACGTGCATACTCGCGATTACCTGCATATGTTATTTACTATTCACGAGTTGGCAACTCACCCTTGTTGTGCCACAGTTGTTTTGCAGGGTGTTCCCCAGAGTAGTCGAGGCAGGCTATTATCACCCATCTTATCATCTTTTGCTGCGGATACCACATCAGCTCATAGTGTGCAGTTTGCTTAGGTAGGTTTTATGGTTATTCGTTGTCTTGTATATTCGTTGTATCCCTGTACTCTCCATCTACTATTTTCTTGTTGACTTAGAGACTTGGTGAGGACGATCTTGTATATTATGTTGTGACTTGTTGTCTTTTATACAGTTTCTTTTCTATCGTCTTCTATTTCTTCGCTACGATGTCGAATATTTGTTGTGGTGGTTGTTTTCCGCCTTTGGGCGTGTATTTGCTCCCGTTTGGGGATGCTTTATTTATATTTATGTTGTACCCATTTTTTGGGCTAGTTTTTACAAAGGAGGTGCTGCCAAAATTTTAAGGAATAAAAGTTAGACTTCAAAGAATTTGGGTTGTGATTTCAAAGGTTTTGAAAATACTATTATCACTTTCTTGCTACTTTTGATGGTTTAGATTGCTGGGTTTTGGCTTTCTTTTACTACATTACGCCTGTAAACGTTGCGTAGTATTAGGGCCGTCACGTGCCAATTTCGGGTCGTGACAAAGTTGGTATCAGATCGCTAGGTTTTTACCTTACAGTGTGTAGGATGACCTTGGTATGATGGAGTAGGTATCTTAAGCAGAGTAACGTAGTGTGTGTATGTCTGCAGCATACTCATTATGCGGTACTCCATCTAAAGTGACCTAAGTACAAATTGCTTGAGATTCCTTCCTTGATGATTCTTATCCTTGTGATTCGATTTCCGTGTTCATATCGAATCCTATCTCTATTTATAGCCTTTACTGCCGACGACTATAGGGACTCACAGAGGTGCAGCAAGAGCTGAGGTCAGAATTGACTCGGGTAGGACGAGGACTGACCAGGATGACGCGCTCGTTGTACAGGAACGGACGGATCCGCCTTCGACAGATAGTATCGCTTGACTTATGGTAGAGATGCAAGACATGCGCCAGACGATGAGTTCTTTGGTTGAGACCATTCGAGCGCAGCGACAGGAGGTTGTCACCCCTGCTACCCAGTTGTTCCTTGCGATCAGCACACAGTATTCCGTCACCTACATAGCACCAGTGGTTACAGCCCCAGTTGATGAGACACGTATTCCAGAGACTTTAGGAGTTCCGGAACAGTGGAGGACTCGTATCGGTGTACCAGCCCAGAGACAGAGGCTTAATCGTCGAGACAGCTTTCGTGACCGTTGTCGGAGTAGCAGAGGTTTGGGACGAGGAGATTCATGTTAGCTAGATCAGTCGTTTTTTGTGTTAACTTCTGTCATCGATTGTTTTATTGCGCGACACGTATTTCAGTCGTATGCCAATCGGTTAGGAGATTCATCCGTCACTTGATCCTTCTAGAGATGTTGGATTTGACGTTCTCCTGGGCACGGACTGATTAACTACGTGCTCGGCGTCTATGAACTACCGTGAGAAAACAGTCAGGTATGTTTTCCCGGCAAGTCAGTTCTTGTTGTGCAGGGGGACAGTGGTACCGCTTCTCATAGCTTGAATTCAGCCTTTTTTTCCCTAGTCGGCTTTTGAGGAGAAGATGTCGTGGATTCTTGGCATTCATTCGAGATACCGGAGCCACAGTAGGATTGTTAGACCGGGTTCCTTCGTGCGAGGGTTTTCCGACGTTGTTCCAGATGAGCCGGCGAAGCTTAGGGAGCTTAAGGATCTGCTGCAGAGTTGTTTGTTGGGGGGGCTAGTGCGTCTGAGTGTTTCGCTTTGAGGAGCTCCTATTTCTGTTCATCAAGGAGAAAGACGGCAGTTTGAGGTTGGGTATCGATTGATCGTCAATTTAACCGGCTTTCGGTGCGAATAGGTATCCTTTACCTCGCATTGACGATTTCTTCGATCAGCTTCTGAGTGCAAGACATTTTTCTAAGTTTGTTTGAGATCAGGTCATCATTGTTGCGGGTTCAGAGTGATGGCATCCCGAATACTGCTTTTGTGCGTGCTACGGGCAGTTTGTGTTGTGGTGGTGTCATTGGACTCACCAATGCCCTAGCAGCATTCATAGATATGATGAAACAGATTTCTTCAGGCCGTTCCTCGACCAGTTATTGTTGTGTTATTGACGACATTCTGGTCTATTCTAATGTGTCTTGAGGAACAGGAGTAGCACTTGAGGATTTGTTTTGCAGACATTGGGAGAGCCCCAGCTTTTTGCTAGATTCTCGGAGTGCTCTTTCAGGCGTGTTTGTGTGGACTCCTAGGTCTTGTAGTTACGGGAGACGGTTTCATATGGTTTCGAGGGAGATCGAGACCATATAGCTTTGGCCCAGACTTGTGTGCAGACGGAGGTCCATTGATCTTTGGGCTTAGCAGGTTTTTACCGCCGTTTCATGCAGGATTGCTAGTGTATCGCTGCACAATTGACTGGACTGACCAGAAAGGAGGCTCTTTTTCTTTTGACTGAGGCATGCGTACGGAGTTTTCGGCAGTTGAAGACTCGGTTGACAACTGCACCGGTTCTTTCTTGCCTTCTGTTTCGGGCGACTTTGCTGTTTAACTGTGATGTTTCACGAGTGGTGCTCGATTTTGCGCTGACGCGACATCATAGAGTTATCGTTTTTGCTTCCCTACACTTGGAGGAAGTACTAGTAGGATATCCCACTCATGATCTGGAGATGGCCGCGGTAGTTTTGCGTTGGAGATTTGGAGACACTACTTGTTCGGAGAGTCGTGTCAGATTTTTCATGGACCACAAGAGCTTAATGTACATCTTCCTGCAGCGGATTTTGATTGTTGAGATAGTCTTCTGCAGATTTACAGTTCTTATGCGATCATTGAGTACAGCTTGTGTTCGCCTCTACAGAGGAGACAGCTTGCTCATGTCCGCGCCCGACCACTTTTCTTTAATCGCTTTCGCGAGGCACTGCCCGCCGATGCTCGTTCGTCTGAAATACTTGAGCATATTTGGCTGGGTACTGATTCGGAGTCCTTGATTTGTGACCCGATGCGCTACGTTTAAGGACGCGTTTGTGTACCTGATATTATTGGGTAGAGACACAAAATCCTAGAGCAGGCACATCTATCAACTCTCTGTACTCATTCAAGTTCCACCAATATTGACGTGACTTGTAAGATAGTTACGGGTGGGGAGGGATGTAAACAGAAATTTCGGGTTTCGTTTCAAAGTGTCTGTCTTGTTGTATGTTTTGGTTGAGCATCTGATACCAGCTGGAGGGTTGCAACCTTTAACCGTTCCGAAGTGGGAATGGGAGCAGATCTCCTCGAATTTCGTTATGGTGTCTACCTAGGTTTAGTAAGGGCATGACTTCATTCGAGTGTTTGTTGTCCGGTTATACTCAGTTTGCTCAATTGTTCTTTGTTAAGTTTGTGCGTTGCACAGAGTTCCCTCAAGAGTCTTATCCAATGAAGGCACCCTGTTTGCTTGCCGTCTTAGGCAGGAGCTTCAGGAAGCCTTGGTTACTAATTGAGCTTTAGCTCTGTCTTTCCATCTGCAGGATGATGGTTTTGTGAGAGCGGGCTATACCGACTCTGGAGGATATGTTTGTTCGTACGTATTAATTGTTGTTGGCAGTTAGGATCGTCACTTACCATTGTTAGGATTCTCCTTCGATAGCAGTTATCAGGAGGCACTCCAATTGGCAGCCTTTAAGTTAGTTGTTAGGTTGTGTCGATCACCAGTCAGTTTTTCTGACTCTGCGTGAGTAGGATTTTTGGACCCCAGCTAGTCTAGAGACTTCAGGAATGATCCAGTCGGTTCAGGTCAGGTTGATGACAGCCCAGTGCAGATAGAGGTCTTATGCCGACCATGGTAGTCGCAGACTTAGGTTCGCAGTGGGAGATAATGTATTCCTATGGACATTCCGATGAATGACGTGTTGAGTTTTAGGAAACTTATCCCAGAATTTTAGGTCCTTTTGAGATCCTTAAAGCGAGTTAGTTTTGTCGGCTTTAATTTGGCACTTCCACCCAGATTATTGAGTATTCACCCCGTATTCCTTATGTCGATACTTTGCAATTACCTTCATGACCTTTCGCACATGATTCAGCATTAGACAATTTAGCTTGGACACGATCTTTTCGTTCACGGACAGCCAATTGTGCTAATGGCTCGGCAGGTGAAGAAACTTCGGTCAAGGGTCTTGCCATCTGTGAAGGGTTTTCTTGAGCGTAGCTGTATAGTGAGGTGATCACTTGGAAGGCTGCGAGCGAGATTGGGGAGATTTGTAATCTTCTCTTTGAAGGTACGCTTGGTGAATGTTTTAAATTCGCGGACGAATTTTTATAAGGGGGAGATTGTAACGCCTTAGATTTCGGTTAGTGTTCGTTTAGACGTTAATGCGGGTTTACTGTAAAAAGTTTACCAATTCGGGTTCTTCACATTTTGTAACATTTAATTAATAATTTATTATTATTTGTTATAAGCATGCACGCACGTGTGCACGTAAAAGTGAGAATTTTTTTGTGCTAATTTTTATCTTTGCAACCTTGACACTTAACCTAATCTTTGTTAATCCAATCCCTAATCATTTTTCTTAATCCTTAACCCTAATTTCTCTTGATCTATTGTGTGTGTGAGAGAAAGAGAGAGAGAGAGATATTTGTTTGAGTGATGAGGTGTATGTGAATGCATTAAGTGGTGATTAACGCTTTGGATACACTCACCTCTCACCTCACCCTACACTCACCTCCCTCTCTTATATCCTCATACACTCTCTCACACTCATTTCACTTTCTCATTTTCCTTATCTCTTCTTTCTAAATTGAACACTATCTCTTCCAACACAAATCCATCACAAAATCTAATCCAACATCATCAAAATCATATCTTTTCTTGATTTTGTTTCTTGGATGCCTTGGAGCATACAAAGCTTGGATCTTTGTGTTCTTTTGGCTAGGTAATGATCTCTATCTCTTCTTTATTTAGTTTTTGTGCTTCGTAGCTAGTTATTTTCAGTTTAGAATGGTTAAAGTTTAGTTTGATGCATAATATCGTATTTTTAGTGTCGGTTTGTGACTTATGGGATCTGCTGTGACCCAGAAAGTGTACGAGAAAACAAAACCATGTAGTTTTGTAGTACCTGTGACCATAGGACCTCACCTGGAGCACGAACCCATGGAGCTCGGACTCGGCCGGCAATGTATGAAGGGGATTCCGGCGACATCGGCTAGGGTTTGGAGTTAGGGTTTGGGTTTTTCTGTGTAAGTGTATGCAGTGGTTTTGGTATTTTTGGTTCTGTTTGTTTGTTTAGTTTTCTCAGTATGCAAAATCTGGGATCACTTAGGTAGGTTGTAGTGTTTTGTGTTCGCGCGATACGTTATACGATATGGATCGTTTACTTTGTGTGGTTTTACTCTTAGGTTGTTTTCGTCGTTTCGCTACGCACGTTAGACACAATACGAACACTTGAGAGTATGTTTTGTGTTGTTGCGTCGGTCTAATGTAGTGTGTACGTGTTTTAGGGTTATTATTATTATACACTTGTTTTATTGTCTAACTGTTGTAGGTTCGCAGGCGGGGACTACGGACACTGCTATAAAGGGAAAACAGGTGGTTGGCTTCACTTAGCCAGGAGCGTTGGTGAGTAAATTTAAGATCTACATGGGAATCGCCCGCATGAAGTTATGCGTCTGGGCTAGAAATGACTTAGCTTGTCGCATATTCTATGTCATATTTATAATTGCGCATTTACCCTACTGCTTAGTAAATTGTTGTGCTTGGACTAGTATCCTTAGGACACTGTACTATTATTGACGGCTCATGTTGCACGAGCACTGTTTGTATGCTACACACACCGTCAATAATTGCCATGTCACGCACAACCCACATATAGAAATGCTATTGTTTAGTTAGGAACATTGAGACAATGATTCATATTTCTTATTGCATATGACATTTAGCATACCTGTATATCCACATGCTTATGTAAGTGCACGGCGGCGCCCCGGCCGTCAATCCGACGCTGGAAACGCGGAAACGAAAAACTTTACAAACTAGTAAACCGGCACCACCGCGCACTTTTAACCCGGATCGGGCCATTAACCTAACTACTAGCTAACTACAAGATGGGAAGAGAGATATACCGAGCGATCCGTGTCCTTCGGTCTTCTCATCGTCGTCCCGATCTCCCCGCGGAATGTCCGGTCTCCACCTCCTCGCCGGAAGGGCACCACGTCGTCGGCTTCTTTTACGGGCTCCCACCTCTGGACCGAGGCAACTCGGGCACGAAGTTGGCGAGCCGACGTGCCCAAGAAGTGCTGTAGAATGAGTGTAGTGCTCTATGTCTCATTTGGGGTTACTAGAAGTTGCCTTTGGTGGAGGATTGAAATGATAACATTTTGGAGATGAAATTGGGGATTTTTGCAAGCACAATAGAACCAAAAATCCCCACCCAAATATTGGGCAGCCCTTCCCTCTGTGTGGCCGGCCAATGCAAGAGGGAATGAAAAATGGAGAGTATGAATGAGGTAGCCACAAGAATAATGCAAGAGAGAGAAAAGGTCATGATAATAAGCAATGATCACAATCAAAGAACCTCACTCCAAAACCCATTCATGACCAACAAAGGTCAAGCCATCATGAAGTCATGGAGTCAATGTGATGGTGGAACCATCATGACACTACAATATGCAAGGATAACCATCCAAAATGCTTATTTGCACAAATGCAAATATGCCCTTATCCACCAATCTTCGGCAAATGAAAGATACAAAGGAAAATGGCCGAAACGGAAAGCAAACTGGCAACTCCAAAAAAATGATCCCGTAAAAAATTACAGGAAAACCCCGCTACTGTATATACATACCCGCATTTGTATTCCGACTGAATACAAATGCAATGAGACAAAATCTACACTGTACTATACTAGGATCCGGCTTAAACAAAAGCCCGCTAGTATTATCCGTCCGATCATGATCCGTGCAATACCGCATGTATCTGATCGAACCCTGCCATATCTCCCTACGGCCTCTACAGCGTTTCACCCGAAACTTGAGAAACTGGTCTGTGGGGGACTCTAAAGACTCGTCAACACCTTGGTTGTGGATTTAACCACTAGCACTTCAGAGGTATTAGCCTATACGTAACGGGCTACCAGGTATTGACCAAAAGGGACGTCTGTGAGCGAACTCATGCTGACACCCTACTGAGCATGTCAGTGGCAATATCCGTACAGTCCGGTCCATTCGTCTATGAGCATCGCATGGCGGGCCTAGGAGGTTGGTAAAATTCAGACCCCCAAAAGAGGTACAAGTCGTGTCGGAGTGTAGCCCAGAACACCCTAAGATACTACTGGAATAGCTACCAGTAAATCTCCTGCCTCGGCCGAGGGCTTTGTGTAATGGCTCTCCTAGACACAGCGCGACCTCACCCCTAATACTGGGAGAGACGAACCCCTGCAGATCCACTCACTGCCTCCATGTGGCTCGGGACTATACCTAACTAAAACTTGTTTGCACGTCTCCTTTGAGCGTGGTAGGGTAGTAATCAAAGTACAGTGGGAACTCACACGAGACAAATGACGATCTCAGGTCGATGAACTAACCTGTACACATGTCACCAGGGCACTGCTATCTGATGTCTGGTATAATCCCAACTAGCAGGTTCCCGGCGAGTCCTGTCCGGTGTACTCATAACCCAATGAGCACCTGTATACATCTTAGGTGAACCAACTGACACCAGTGGCTTGTGGGACCGGCCACCGCTCCTCGTCGTGGTCTCGACTTTATACACTAGTCTACTCTGGAGAATCGATGCCTTGTTTCGAAACTTCCACGATTAGGGACCTTTTAAAGATGTGCTTATAGACTACCAGCTCCCACGTATATGATCGCCCTCATACTGCTGGCAGTCAAGCATCAATCCTTGGGGCTCTATCAATGTGTAATAGCAACCTGTCTGGTCACCTAAAGCAGTACACGATGATAAAGATAAACCTGATAGCATACTATCATCTTGAGTAAGACTGTCCTACCGGAATAGGTCCTCCCTCAATCATTGCAATCACGTGCCTGTGATCCAATAATTGACTCTGAGGGCACTATTTCCAACAATCTCCCACTTGCACTCAAGGCTAATTATTGCGCTGTCGTATACTCACAGCCCGTGTGATACCGAACACCCAACTCCTCTCCTAGTCAGTCTCACAAAACCCGCTTGCGAAACTATTGCGTTCGAGGAATAGCCTCAGTGAGTGGATCCGCTTTGATGTTTCTTTCTATATCTCTCTATATCTCAAGTTCGCGGAGAAAACCATCTCCTGAAATGAGCAATACCTGTCTTAGAATGTGTCTGGATGTCTGATGGGACCTAGTTCTTAAATGAACTCCAAATCCAAACTTCTTAGACTGTATCGTCAACTATACTCAATCAGTTTCCTGTGCCATGCCTCCCTCAGTATCCCCTTGGATCACCTGTCCAAAATACTGCCCCTCGTCAGAAGGAAAACTACAACTCTGACGGTCACCCTGCCGTCTAGGTCACCTTGGAAGCCTGGAATGATAACTGTCTCCTGAACGAGGCTGTCGTTATCATATCCCTAGAACATCCACTTATGTTCTAAAACTGCTTCCGATTGTTTCTCCAGGATTGGATCAATATCAACTTATTGCATCTACTGCAAGAACAACATCTGGTATGGTACTTGACATCTCATGATTAATTGCCTAAGCAAGTGATCTGCCAATCATGCACATCCCTCTCCTCTTTAGTCTGTAAGACACCTTTAGAGAGGGTGACTCCATCATCTGCAGGTACAGTACCGTGCCAGGAGTCGTCTGTTCTAAATACTCATAGAATGCTGTCTAAGTACCCAGATTGGGATACTTCCCAAATCTAGATCTAAAACAATAGATCTAGTAACCAGAATGTCTGATATAATATCCAAGTCCTATGTGGAGAAACCACTGTGTGACAACCAAATAATAACCGATCATAGTATAGGAATATCACTTCCTACTCTGTGTATGTCATCCAAATACCAGGACATCACAACCTACTACCTTCTTAACTGATCCATCCCTTATTCTGATGAAGTCAAACCTATGACTGTCGTATCAGAAATAGATGATCTATCTCCGCTATATCTGCTTTAGTCTATAAATAGACATAAGCCACCTGTCCACCAATGCTTCCGCTGCTCCCACTGACTACGACCACCCTCAGGCAAAGTCATATAGACGTATACTTCTAAAGCTAGTTTAGAACGACGCTATAGTCATCCTCCTGCCGGGTCTCACAATCTGGAACAATAGCAATGGCAAGTCTGGGTAAACAAGAACCTCCCTGTCACCGTCATTGAGGTTACCGGAGTACCTCTCGGGTGCCTGAGGTTACCCACCGTATCTGCGGAGTGGCTAATAGAATATCAAATCAGATTGAATCTTTAGGTTCTTTATCAAATCTTCAGTAATCGTTTGCGGTTCTAGAATCACTTCCAGTTCTACCATACTCCCACTTCTGTTTTCAGAAAAAATCCATTTTTATTAAAACTGTGGCGAGTCAAGAACAATATCACCATTGATCTTCCAGATGGTAGAAAATCAACCCTCGTCATAGCCTGGGTCAACCCACAAACAGCCATTACAGAAACGTGCCTTGAGTTATCTAGAGTCTGGTTTTAAGCATAAGCCGGACAACTCCCCGTACCTTAACATCATTAAGATATGAACTGTTCTATATCCAATACAGAAACAGAGGCACTGATTTAATTGAACCAGATTCAAATCATGCAGCTGCCTCCAGTGCATTTCAACTAAATGGAAGGAGGCCGATCAGCGTTACTCAATTAGGAATGCTTCCAATTATGAGTAACTTGAAAGAGAAGCAAGTTCTCTTAATCATTACTATCAACTGAATACCCTACACAAGTATCTACATCTTCGATCACCTTGAATCCCGATACTTGCAACACCTGGTTCTCTAATTTATTCATATACCTATAACTTCTCAAAACTCAGACCTTGTGTTTCTACGAAACACCTGTCTAAAAACTAGAGAAGTCATAAGTAAACTGAATACAGTACGAGGACCAACCCCTCTGTCCTAATGGACACTGGACAGCATACAATACTCTGTATATGTTCGCTGAGTCTAATAACTCAATCCATGTGTGTCGTAGGTTGAAAAATGTACTTATGGTTATGAAGAATTACACCGCTGTTTAATGCTCCTTACCTAACCATACACTGATATAGGTAAATGTCATAGACATAATTTCAAAAAGGTACATCTCACTCTATAAAAATAGATGTACAGATATATCAATTTGAAATTGGTGCATAACAGCGGATATTCAAAACCGAACATTTGCCGTCCGGCAAACTACCCAGGTTATTTCCTCAAATATCACCAATTACAACGAATTCCGATATAATGAGGATAATCACCTAATTCCCAATAACTTACTCCCACTCTTCATCTGTAAAACCATACAGATGTGAAAATCATACCTGGTAAATACATACCCCGGAGCAAGTGTCTAATTGGGAAATCAGTTTTCTTTTAACAGTACACAGTGAAACTGAAAAATTGAAATGTTTCGATGGGGTATCCGGGTATTCCTAGTAATGTCTCTTCCATTATCAAGATTCACAACTGTAACCGTATATTTCTTTGCCATCTCTCCAAATCCCTTCATATGTCTTTAGTCATTACCTTCTGTACACCCCTTTACACCAAATGGTTTTCTTCCTTCCCTACCGTTCGGCACCAGCCTATGGTTTGGAAGAAGACTATCCAATAAGCATAATGGGTGTACTGTCCTAATCCTAGGAGCACTCGCAACGCGAGAGAAGGTGAAGATAAAAAACACCTGAATAAACCTTATTCCTATTTCTCCTGAACCAGAATCCATCCCCGAACTAGAACAAGTTCCTTTCGAGTTCGTATATAACCATACGATGGAATATCCAATAAACTGTGGATCTTCGTAGTGATACGGAGTGTTCTAGAGAAATACAAAGGTGAAGTGGGAGTGGTAATCAAATATTTGGTTTGGTCGTGAATAACAGTGGCAATTTACTTTGCCCTCCTTTTAATCCCTTTCTTTGTCTTAACTTAATACCTTCTGTACACCGTTTAGGCTAATTGGTTTTCTTCAGTCCCTACCGGTCGGCACCTGCCTATGGTTCGGAAGAAGACTATCCAATTTGCGTAATAAGTGTACTATCTCCTAAACTAAGGAGTACTCGCAGCCTGAGAGAAGGTAAAAGGAAAAGACAACTGAATAGTCCTATTCGTTTTCTCCAGAACCAGAAACCATCCTTGAATCTGGAACAAGTTCCTTCGAGTTCGTATATAACCATACGATGGTTTTGTCCAATGGAAGTGGACGTTCGTAGTAATACGGGGTGTCCTGGAGAAAAGGGTAAAAGTAGGAATGGCAATGAGGTTTGCAACTCAGACAATCCAAAAGCCTGTCTTATAAGAAGGTTCGGTCAACTTGGTCACTGAGTCATAGTCTGGGGTCGGGTCAATGGTCGCTGCCAAAGAGAAAGAGAAAAGAAACACTCAGCGTGCACTCTAACCTAGATCAGAATGGTTACCAATTTATCTAATCAGGAAACCTCCCACTGTACCGTCAAATTCTCCTCCAAACCAGAAAGAAGAATTAGTCGGGATCACCCGAGGAGTAAACCAACTCATCAGTGGGAATCGGGATCCAACTATCATCGCATGATAACGTGACGGAATCCGCTCACGTTATCACACTCCAGAAGGTATACACATATCTGGCAAGTTTCAGTTTCTTTAGAAACTCCCGATGTAATTTTTGCCCCATGCTCTTATGACCTTGACGAAGGTCAACAAATCATAAGTCACATGACATGTTCTATCTGTCATTGTCCAGGTTAATTTGAACCCACCCGTACAAACCTTGACGAAGGTCAACAAGGCTATACGACTGTCCCAAACCAACGCATATATCTATGCAGCAGAAAGGTAACAAGCAGCTACCATACACTATGCCTTGACGAAGGTCAATAAACGTAGCATGAATACTACATGCTACCCGTCTGAAACGACGGAGGGCTACGAATGGTTTCTGGCGAAAACCTTTAACGTAATGAACTTGATATCGTTGAAGGAACTGGATAGCTTTACAAAAATATAGTGACGAAAACCTTTGCTAAAGAGGTCACTCCCGGTGAAGGGATCTCGGCTCTTTCCCCGTAAAATGAGGTGCAGGATATTCCAACTGAATACCACAATGCAAAGCAAAAGTAAACGATTATAGTGAAATTATTGCCCTGACGCAAATTTTTGTCCAAGGTGTCACTCCCGGTGAAGGGATCTCGGTCCTTTCATCGTCGACTGAGGAGCAGGATTTTCCAACTGAATACCACTGTGCAAAACAAAAGTGAACGTCCTTACAATAACAGCTTTTTGAAAAATTGTTCCAACAACATCAGAATAGGTTTGTTTAACTTGCATTGATCCGAATCAACGCAGTCCCATCAATTGATCACACCAATAAAGAACGAAAATAATGACGTGCGTATATGCAATCCGCATTCGCCACTGGGTCCCGTCATTACCCGTTAGGTTAGTTAACTAACGACAGAGCGGGAACTGGACTAGCGCGGATGCAAAACATATACAATATCTACTAGTATATATATCAATATATAATATTTCGCTCAAGGCGTGATAAAATGCAACATCACAGAAATGTACAGCATCATAGAACAATACAGATATCTGTGATCCCCGGGTTTCACAGAGCCGCTACTGAAACCCGACGTTCCCCTGGTCGTGTGGATAGCCTGTGCAATGAAATCCTAGACCCCTACGAGCGCGGCAAGTTACCCACCAAAACCTGAAGCGAGGCAGCCCCCTTCAGCAACGTGAATGGACCACCCAGCACTTTACGGAATCCGGTAACTTGGGCAGCCCTCCTGGGTCAACCTGTACCCCCTACGAGTGCGGCGAATAGCCCGCCAATTCTAGAGTGAGGCCCCCTCCGTCTCAATGCCATGAGATGCGGGCCCGTTGCCCTCTGGAATCCGGCTATCCGTGCACCCCTCCGCGGGGTAATCCTAGTACAGAGAGTAAAATATACATACAACGGGTACATCGACCTCGACCCGGTCGTGCCCCAAAAGAATAATACAAACAGGCAGCGACGGCAGTCCACATGTCGGACGCTCGCCCTGCAATAACAAATGTACATAATACAACCAAATCTGTACTAACATTGCATCCAGGCTATCCCCCACGACCAATCCGCAACATCACAGTACAATTGTAACACCTTAGGATGTGTTTTGTGACTATTATATTTAAATAAAGTGTTTTTAATAAAAAGTCTACCAAATTGTGTTTCAAGTAATTTTCCTAATTAATAAATATATTTCTAAAATTTTCCTAGGCTTGCACACACATGTGCATGTAACGTATGGTTTTTAATTGAGGTAATACCATGATTAGTAACCATGGTGGGTTAATCATGGGGATTAAGTCTTTTGGGTTTTAATTAAGTTTAATTAAAATTTAATAGTTGCTTTAATTTTAATTTCCTTGGGGTGTTGACTTGGTGAGAGAGATAGAGTGCATCATGGCTTAAGCCATGCTTGCAATTAATGAGGAGAGAGAGAGTGAGGGGTTGACATTGGTGGTTATGATTTCCTCTCATTTGTATTGTTCTTTCTCACAAATTCACTCACACTCACACACACACACTTACCTCTTCACACACAGCAGCAGAAGCAAGCAGCACAGCAGCAGCCAGCAATACAGCAGCAGCAAGCAGCAGAAATCAGCAGCAGCAACAGTGAAATCAGCAGCAGCAGTGAGCAGCAACAGCAGCAGCTTCAACTACAGCTCCTTCCCTTCACTTCTTCTTCTTCCTCTAGCTCCCTAGGGTCGAGTGTAGGGTATATTTCCTAAACTTACTCCCTAGTTTACTTGTTTAGTGTAGTTTTGCTTCGGTTAGTGGTTTTTGGTGCGATTTAGTGCGATATGAGGTGTTTAGTGAGAACCTTGGCCAAGTGATGTGTGTTGTGCTGTTAGTAAGTTGTTAGAGTGTTGTTAGGGCCATATTAACTCAGCTTAAACCCCAATTGCGCTAAAATACCACCAGATCCCTATTTGATGCAAATTCATCGTTTTAAATCAAAATTTGAGTTTCTGAAAACTGTTATCGACCCGGTGAGTTCAGAATAATTTTGAGAAGACTGCAGTATAGTGGTTAGGTACTGATACCCCAGGTAGAACCCGAACCCCTTTCTTCACGTTTAGGCCGCTGGAATATTCGATCTGGCCGCAATTTGCTGCCAGATGGGGAGGGTTTGGGTTGGGGTTTGGTCCTATGGGTGTCTGCTGCTATGTGGAGTTTTGTTATATACATATTTTTGTAATTTAAGTTCTGTATAAAAACCCGGTTCCTCGTGATATGATATTTTGGTGCGTCTACCACGCGTTTTCTCGGTGCTGAGACGTGTGCTCGAAACCCGATTCGAGGAGATAGATGATCCGTTTGCGGGTTCGTGGTGGATCCGGGGTATTGGATTTTCATGTGATTTCTGGTTTTGAGGACCGTCGGATTTTTAAGAAAAGATGCACTATTTGAAAAACCCGGTTCCTCGTGATATGATATTTTGGTGCGTCCACCACGCGTTTTCTCGGTGCTGAGACGTGTGCTTGAAACCCGATTCGAGGAGATGGATGATCCGTTTGCGGGTTTGTGGTGGACCCGGTATGGTTTCCCGGGGCGAGAAATATTTTTCGTGGAGTAGACGATGAGCCTGGCAGGGGGGCGAGTACCTACCGATGATTGGTTGGATCTGGCGGTTATCCGAAGGATACTGACAAGAGTCGAGAGATGGATGCGGGATGATCCGTACTGCTGGGGCCGGGGGCCGCGGGCCGATACCGCAGACGGAGCACGTGGGTTGATCCGGACTGACGGAGCCCGATATATGAGGATTTGCGTGTCGATGCTGGACACGAGTATTTTATGATATTTTAGGTGCCGATATTGGGCACTCACGATTTCTCAGAGATTTACAGGATTTGAGGGCCGATGGGTGTGCCGGCGCCTGAGTTAGTTGGGATTTAGGTGCAGTTGTGGGCACCGATTGTTTTCCATGTTGATATTCCGTGTAGATGTTGTTTATCCCATACTCAGCATTGACTACCATATATCTCATCCTGTAGTTATTTTACCTGACAGAGCATCTGCAAGATTATTGCACATACTGCTTATTTCGCATTGATATCATCTGCTGGCATTTGTTAGAGTAGCACAGTACGTGCATGCTCGCGATTACCTTTATATGTTATCTCTATTCACGAGTTGGCAACTCACCCCCGTTGTACCACAGTATTTGCGGGTTGCCCTTCAGAGTAGTCGCGGCAGGCTGTCTTTTGCATCTTTTGGCTACAGATACCACTACAGTTGCGGCGAGAGCTGTTTTGCATTTAGGTGGGTTGTGGTATCTGATTACTTTTATTGTATCCCTTTTTGTATCTAGTACTCTCCATCTACCATTTATGTATTGGACTTAGATACTGTGTGAGGACGATGATGTATATTTTGTATTCTGGTGTCGAGCTCGTGGGAGCCGACTGTTTTTATATGCAGTTTATATTTTGTGATGTTTACTTATTCCTCATTCTTCGCTACGGCGTCGTATATTACTCTTATGATGATGGTTTCCGCCGTTGGGCGTGATTGGTCCCGTTTGGGAATGTTTTGTTTCATTATATCTCTTTTTTACTCATATCCTCTTTTATACCCGATCTCGGGGCTACTTTTACAAAGGAAATGCTGCCAAAATTAATTAAATGATTAAGTAACTTTAAAAGAACTTATTGAACTAATTAAGGTTTTCTAAATGTTTTAACTAAATGTTTTCAACACTCACTATGTTTAAATGGTTTTGATTTCTGGGTGCGGCTTACTAGTCGCGTTACGCCTGTAGACGTAGCGTGGTTAAGTGCCGGTCACGAGTCGAAATATTCGAGTCTTGACAAAGTTGGTATCATAACGTAGGTTTTACCTTCGAAGTGTAGGATGACCCTGGTATGATGGAGTAGGTAGCTGCAGCAGGGTAGCGTAGCGTGTGTATGTTCCGCGGCATATTCACGACACGGTACTCCGCCTAAGCGACCTTAGGACTTATTGATTTAATTCCTTCTTGAGTATATATATATTCTTGTGATTTGATTTCCGTATTCTTATCGAATCCTAATTTCCTTTCAGCCATTATGCCGCCAACGACTACGAGAGCGCAGAGGGCCGCCGCGAGGGCCGAGATTCTAGTTGACACGTCCGAGAGGAGGACTGATCCGGGCGGTGCACCCGTTGTACTCGAGCAGACTGTTCCTCCTGTGACAGATCAGATCGCCATGCTAGGGGCTGGTGTGCAGGAGATACGCCAGATGGTGGGATCCAGCATGCAGGAGATGCGCCAGATGATAGGATCGCTAGTTGAGACGCTTCGAGCGCAGCGACCAGAGGTAGCTCCACCCGTTCCAGAGACCGCGATGGTACCTACCGCACAGCCAGTTGCCCCTGCAGCCACGGAGGTGATTACAGTATCGCTGTCAGATTTCATGAGGCTGAAGCCTCCGGTCTTCACAGGCACCGATACAGCCGAGGACCCACAGTCTTTCATCGACAGGATGGCCCGGATATGCCGTTCCCTCAGATGCGCAGATGCGAGATGGGTTGAGTTCGCGAGCTTTCGCCTGGAAGGTCTTGCGCAGAAGTGGTGTGATTCAGTTGAGAAGGACAGAGCAGCAGGTCTTCTTCCTATGACCTGGACGGAGCTCGTGGCAGTATTTCTAGCCCGTTTCCTTCCCCAGAGTGTTAGGGATGCCCGAGCACGCAGATTTGAGTCCTTGCGCCAGACGCCAGGGATGACAGTGGCAGAGTATGACGTGCTGTTTACAGAGCTAGCAGCTTATGCCCCGTATTTAGTGGGTACCGAGGAGTTGCGAGTCAAGAGATTTGTTCGAGGCTTGCTTACACCACTATTCCTTGCAATCAGCGCGCAGCACTATGAGACCTATGCAGCAGCTGTAGATGCAGCCCTATTAGTCGAGGAGCGCCTTGCTGAGACTTCGGTAGTTCCAGAGCCGAAGAGAGTTCGTACTAGTATATCCGCACGGAGGCAGTCATTCAGACGCCGCGACAGGTATCGTTCTGGTACGAGGAGTAGCAGGGATTCGGGATGAGGCCAGATGTTTAGTTCGTATCCCCAGGAGAGTCAGCAGTCGCCACGGGGTTGCTTTAGATGCGGCATTCTACTTCACCTCGTTAGAGATTGTCCTGAGATACACCGGAGGGAGGCGGCAGCACCGCATGTTATCTTACCACCTTCACCACCCCAGAGGGCGTTGCTTGTTGTACCAACCGTTGCTCCGCGCCAGACTCATACACAGAGAGGTCGTGTACGTGGAGGAGTTGCTCAGAGAGGATGGGATGACCGAGGCAGAGGGCAGTCAGTCGCAGGTGGTGGACAGGCACGAGTTTTTGCTTTGACGCATCAGGACGTGCAGGCGTCCAATGCGGTGGTCTCATGTATCCTTTCAGTATGTTCAGTTGATGCACGCGTATTGTTCGATCCCGGATCCACGCACTAGTACGTATCCACACACTTTGTGCCGAGTTTGTGTAGAGAGTCCGGTTTGCTTGATCAGCCGCTTGTTGTGACCACTCCTGTGGGAGAGTCGTTTGTTGCTAGGCACGTGTTCCGATCCTGCACCGTCTGTATTGGCGAGAAGGAGTTGCCTGTCGACTTGATCCTTCTCGAGATGTTGGACTTCGACGTTCTTTTGGGCATGGATTAGTTAGCCACGTGCTATGCTTCTGTGGACTGCCGTGAGAAGACAGTTAGATTTTGTTTTCCTGGCGAGTCTGTTTTTGTTGTGTTGGGGGACCGTGGTGCCGCCCCTCACAGTGTGATTTCTTCTTTTCGTGCTGGACAGCTTTTGAGGAAGGTATGTCAGGGATTTCTCGCCTATGTTTGATATTGCTAGTGCTACACAGGTTCTATTGGATCATGTTCCGGTTGTTAGCGAGTTCCCTGATGTGTTCCCTGATGAGCTTCCTGAGCTACCGCCCGAGCGCGACACTTCTTTCTGTATTGATTTGGTTCCTGGCACGGGGCCTATTTCCATACCGCCTTATCGGATGGCCCCGGCGGAACTTAGAGAATTGAAGGATCAGTTGCAAGATTTGCTGGACAAGGGACTTATTCGACCCAGTGTTTCTCCTTGGGGTGCTCCAGTCCTGATCGTCAAGAAAAAGGACATCAGTTTGCGTCTGTGTATCGACTACCGCCAGCTGAACAGGGTGACGGTGCGGAACAGGTATCCATTGCCGCGCATCGACGATTTGTTCGACCAGCTTCATAGGGCAGGGTACTTTTCGAGGATCGATTTACGATCGGGCTATCATCAGCTGCGGGTTTGACAGGAGGACATTCCCAGGACAGATTTCCGTATGCGCTACGACCATTATGAGTTTTTGGTGATATCGTTCGGACTCACCAATGCGCCAGCAGCATTCATGGACTTGATGAACCGTATTTTCCGACCATATTTGGATGTGTTCATCATAGTGTTCATTGACGATATCTCGGTGTATTCCCGGAGTAGTGAGGTGCACGAGCAGCACCTACGGATTGCACTGAAGACTTTGAGGGAGCACCAGCTTTATGCGAAATTCTCCAAGTGTGCTTTCTGGCTGGACAGCGTAGACTTCTTGGGGCATGTGATTTCACGAGACGGTATATGTGTGGATCAGAGGAAGATCGAGGCCGTGCAGCGTTGGCCCAGACCCACATCGGTTACGGAGATTCGCAGCTTTTTGGGGTTGGCCGGTTACTACAGGCGATTTGTGCAGGACTTCTCCAGTGTTGCAACACCTTTGACCGGGTTGACCCGGAAGGGAGTCCCTTTCGATTGAACGGAGGAGTGCGAGCACAGTTTTCAGCAGCTACGGACTCGGCTGACGACGGCACCGGTATTATCATTACCTTCAGGCTCAGGAGGATTTGTGGCCTATTGTGATGCTTCTCGAGTGGGACTAGGGTGCGTTTTGAAGCAGCATGACAGGATGATCGCGTATGCTTCGCGACAATTGAAGAAACATGAACAGAACTACCCTACTCATGACTTGGAGATGGCTGCAGTGGTCTTTGCACTTAAGATCTGGCGACATTACCTATACGGCGAGTCGTGCCAGATATTCACGGATCACAAGAGTCTAAAATATATGTTTCAGCAGCGGGACCTGAACCTTAGACAGCGCCGATGGATGGAGTTAGTGAAGGATTACGACTGCGAGATCTTGTATCACCCGGGCAAGGCAAATGTGCTGGCGGATGCTTTGAGCAGGAGGCCCGGGGGTAGTCTATCTTGTTTGAGCGCAGTACTGGGGCAGTCGTCGGCAGATTAGCAGATAGTATGCGACAGCTGAGTACAGTTCGAGTTCACGCCGATTGGAGGACAGATCGCGCATGTTCGTGCACGCCCACAGTTAGTTGACCGCATACATGAGGCATAGCGCAGTGATGACCGATGTTCGGAAATCATGGCACAGATTGGACAGGGCAGATTTTCCGAGTTCGCGATCGATGATCAGGCGGTACTACGATTTGGGACTAGACTGTGCGTACCAGATGCTGAGGGACTGCGGCGCGAGATTCTCGAGGAGGCACATCGATCGATATATAGTGTTCATCCCGGTTCCACCAAGATGTATCATGATATGAGAGAGGTTTACTGGTGGGACGGAATGAAAAGAGACATCGCAGATTTTGTATCGAGATGCCTGACTTGTCAGCAAGTCAAGGCTGAGCACCAGAGGCCCGCAGGAGAGCTACAGCCGTTACCCATTCCGGAGTGGAAATGGGAGCAGATTTCGATGGATTTCATTATGGGTCTACCCAGGAGTAGGCGAGGGTACGACTCCATTTGGGTGATCGTAGATCGTTTGACGAAAGCGGCTCACATCCTGCTAGTGAAGACGACTTTCGGATTTGCTCAGTATGCCCAGATCTATGTCGACGAGATTGTGCGACTGCACGGAGTCCCGACGTGTATCGTGTCCGACAGAGGCACCCAGTTTACCAGTCAACTATGGCAGAGGCTTCAGGAGGCTTTGGGCACTCGCTTGAGTTTCAGCACAGCATTTCATCCGCAGACCGACGGACAGTCAGAGCGGACTATTCAGACTCTCGAGGACATGCTCAGAGCTTGTGTATTAGATTCCGGAGGTAGCTGGGATCATCACTTACCCTTATTAGAGTTCTCCTATAATAACAGCTACCAGGAGACCATTCAGATGGCACCATTTGAGGCTCTTTATTGGAGGAGATGCAGATCGCCCGCCTGTTGGACAGAGCTCAGTGAGAGCAGTATCTTAGGGCCACAGATTGTTGAGGAGACGACCGCGAAGATCTAGTTGATTCGCGATAGGATGAAAGCAGCCCAGAGTAGGCAGAGATCTTATGCAGACCGTCGGCGACGCAGACTTGAGTTTTCTGTTGGTGATCATGTTTTCTTGAGGGTCTCCCCAATGAAAGGTGTGATGAGGTTTGGGAAGAAGGGGAAGCTCAGTCCCAGATATGTGGGCCACTTCGAGATCCTCGAGCATGTTGGTGCAGTTGCGTACCGGTTAGCCCTTCCGCCCAGTTTTCCAGATGTGCACCCCTTATTTCACGTATCGATGCTCCGTAGATATCTTCATGATCCCTCGCATGCGATTCAGCATCCGACGATCCAGCTTGAGCGCGGCCTTTCCTATGCAGAGCAGCCGGTGATGATCTTGGATCGACAAGTGAAGAAATTGAGATCAAAGGACATTCCATCAGTCAAGGTACTTTGGCGTGGTCAGGGCCGTGAGTAGGTCACTTGGGAGACCGAAAGCGAGATGAAGAAGAAGTATCCCCATCTTTTCGAAGGTACGTGTAGTTAGATTTTGAAATTCGGGGACGAATTTCTTTAAGGGGGAGAGATTGCAACACCTTACGATGTGTTTTGTGACTATTATATTTAAATAAAGGGTTTTTAATAAAAAGTCTACCAAATTGTGTTTCAAGTAATTTTCCTAATTTAATAAATATTTTTCTAAAATTTTCCTAGGCTTGCACACACATGTGCATGTAAACTAGGGTTTTTAATTGAGGTAATACCATGATTAGTAACCATGGTGGGTTAATCATGGGGATTAAGTCTTTTGGGTTTTAATCAAGTTTAATTAAAATTTAATTGTTGCTTTAATTTGAATTTCCTTGGGGTGTTGACTTGGTGAGAGAGAGAGTGCATCATGGCTTAAGCCATTCTTGCAATTAATGAGGAGAGAGAGAGTGAGGGGTTGACATTGGTGGTTATGATTTCCTCTCATTTGTTTTGTTCTTTCTCACAACTTCACTCACACTCACACACACACTTACCTCTTCACACACAGCAGCAGAAGCAAGCAGCACAGTAGCAGCCAGCAATACAGCAGCAGCAAGCAGCAGAAATCAGCACCAGCAACAGTGAAATCAGCAGCAGCAGTGAGCAGCAACAGCAGCAGTTTCAACTACAGCTCCTTCCCTTCACTTCATCTTCTTCCTCCAGCTCCCTAGGGTCGAGTGTGGGGTATATTTCCTAAACTTACTCCCTAGTTTACTTGTTTAGTGTAGTTTTGCTTCGGTTAGTGGTTTTTGGTGCGATTTAGTGCGATATGAGGTGTTTAGTGAGAACCTTGGCCAAGTGATGTGTGTTATGGTGTTAGTAAGTTGTTAGAGTGTTGTTAGGGCCATATTAACCCAGCTTAAACCCCAATTGCACTAAAATACCACCAGATCCCTATTTGATGCAAATTCATCGTTTTTAAGCAAAATTTGAGTTTCTGAAAACTGCTATCCACCCGGTGAGTTCAGAATAATTTTGAGAAGACTGCAGTATAGTGGTTAAGTACTGATACCCCAGGTAGAACCCGACCCCCTTTCTTCACATTTAGGCCGCCGGAATATTCAATCTGGCCGCAATTTGCGGCCAGATGGGGAGGGTTTGGGTTGGGGTTTGGTCCTATGGGTGTCTGCTGCTATATGGAGTTTTGTGATATACATATTTTTGTAATTTAAGTTCTGTATAAAAATCTGGGACTAAATACCTATTTCTCGTATTTTAAACCTTCGCGACACGCGTGATATGTGTGTGGGTTTGGGGTTTCTGCGTATCGCGGCGCGTCAGGGTAGTTTCTGGCGCGTGATCACACGTTTTAACGTATCGCGCACACGCGCGATTGGTTTACGACACGGGTTTCTAGTTGGACCGTAATATCATGTTTTTGTGAAATTGAGCTTATGTGTGATATATGTTATGTGATTCTAGGTTCGCAGGCGAGTGAGACGGACGCTACGAAGAAGGGCAAGCAAGTCGTCGGCTACACTTAGCGCGAGACTTCGGTGAGTAGATTTAACATCTACGGAGATATCGCCCGCATGACGTTATGCGTCAGGGCTGATAGGACCTTATTATTATATGTTGCATTTACCTCATAGACTGTCATTGCATATTGCATTCCTTGCTGTATGTATGCTTAAAATTGATAGAACACCGCACTATTACTAACGGTTCATGTTGCACGAGGACTAATCGGCATGCTACACACACACCATTAGTAACTGCCATGACACACTCATTGTAGAACTACCATGGTTATATTGCTGTAGTTCGTTTCATATATGATTCGATTTGACTTTCTTGGAAATTGGGAGCCGCATGATATCTTTAAAAACGGAAACTAATTTTAAAATAGGTTTTCCCTTATACCTATATCATGGATTGATGTACATAGCACATCGCATTGGATTTACTTCTTGGTGTTGGATTTTCATGTGATTTCTGGTTTTGAGGACCGTGGGATTTGGGTGCAGTTGTGGGCACCGATTGTTTTCCACGTTGATATTCCTTGTAGATGTTGTTTATCCCATACTCAGCATTGATTACCATATATCTCATCCTATAGTTATTTTACCTGACAGAGCATCTGCAAGATTGTTGCACATACTGCTTATTTCGCATTGATATCATCTGCCGGCATTTGTTAGAGTTGCGCAGTACGTGCATGCTCGCGATTACCTTTATATGTTATCTTTATTCACGAGTTGGCAACTCACCCCCGTTGTGCCACAGTATTTGCAGGTTGCCCTTCAGAGTAGTCGCGGCAGGCTGTCTTTTGCATCTTTTGGCTACAGATACCACTACAGTTGCGGCGAGAGCTGTTTTGCATTTATGTGGGTTGTGGTATCTGATTACTTTTATTGTATCTCTTTTTGTATCTAGTACTCTCCATCTACCATTTATGTACTGGACTTAGATACTGTGTGAGGACGATGATGTATATTTTGTATTCTGGTGTCGAGCTCGTGGGAGCGGACTGTTTTTATATGCAGTTTATATTCTGTGATGTTTACTTATTGCTCATTCTTCGCTACGGCGTCGTATATTACTCTTGTGATGATGGTTTCCGCCGTTGGGCGTGATTGGTCCCGTTTGGGAATGTTTTGTTTCATTATATCTCATTTTTACTCATATCCTCTTTTATACCCGGTCTCGGGGCTACTTTTACAAAGGAAATGCTGCCAAAATTAGTTAAATGATTAAGTAACTTTAAAAGAACTTATTGAACTAATTAAGGTTTTCTAAATGTTTTAACTAAATGTTTTCAACACTCACTATGTTTAAATGGTTTTGATTTCTGGGTTCGGCTTACTAGTCGTGTTACGCCTGTAAACGTAGCGTGGTTAAGTGCCGGTCACGAGTCGAAATATTCGGGTCCTGACAACAATCACAGAACATCAACGTGAATGTCACATTCGCAAATCCGTCTAACCGGGCTATAGCAGTTAGACAGGATTTACCGATCAAGTGACATTCACGGTCGCAGATATAATGTAAATACTGTGAACTAATGTGTTTAAAATTTTCGATCGATCAAATTTACCTAAGTGGGCCCCAAGCACTACTATAGCACTCACAGAAAGTCTGGGCCCAAAAAGAATGTTCTAAAACCCCTATTTTCAACACAGAGACACTCTGTAGAAATTTGACACACTGAACAGTAAGAACTGCGGCGGAACCGCGGCCCAAGCATGTGTTTGGCCGCGGTTCCGTGGTCGTATAGTGTGTTCACGTGATCAAATTGCTATAGAAGTCTTAGAATTCCCTGCACATCATTCTGCAACTACCTGAAAAATTTTTGGAGCCAAACAAAATTCGACAGAAACTGATGCACATGAAAACGCGGTTTTTGGAATTTTGTTCGATCGGAAATGTAAACACATTAGACAAAGCTAGTCTAGGTTAATGGCGAGGCTCCGATACCACTGTAAGTGCACGGCGGCACCCCGGCCGTCAATCCAATGCCGGAAACGCGGAAACGAAAAACTATACAAACTAGTAAACCGGCATCACCGCGCACTTTTAACCCGGATCAGGCCATTAACCAAACTACTAGCTAACTACAAGATGGGAAGAGAGATATACCGAGCGATCCGTGTCCTTCGCTCTTCTCGTCGTCGTCCCGATCTCCCCGCGGAATGTCCGGTCACCACCTCCTCGCCGGAAGGCCACCACGTCGTCGGCTTCTTTTACGGGCTCCCACCTCTGGACCGAGGCAACTCGGGCACGAAGTTGGCGAGCCGACGTTCCCAAGAAGTGCTGTAGAATGAGTGTAGTGCTCTATGTCTCATTTGGGGTTACTAGAAGTTCCCTTTGGTGGAGGATTGATATGATAACATTTTGGAGATGAAATTGGGGATTTTTGCAAGCACAATAGAACCAAAAATCCCCACCCAAATATTGGGCAGCCCCCCCCCCCTCTGTGTGGTCGGCCAATGCAAGAGGGAATGAAAAATGGAGAGTATGAATGAGGTAGCCACAAGAATAATGCAAGAGAGAGAAAAGGTCATGATAGTAAGCAATGATCACATTCAAAGAACCTCACTCCAAATCCCAATCATGTCCAACAAAAGTCAAGCCATCATGAAGTCATGGAGTCAATGTGATGGTGGAACCATCATGACACTACAATATGCAAGGATAACCCACCAAAATGCTTATTTGCACAAATGCAAATAAGCCCTCCTCCACCAATCTTCGGCCAATGAAAGATACAAAGAAAAATGGCCGAAACGGAAAGCAAACTGGCAACTCCAAAAAACTGATCCCGTAATATATTACAGGAAAACCCCGCTACTGTATTTACATACCCGCATTCGTATTCCGACCGAATACAAATGCAATGAGTCAAAATCTACACTGTACTATACTAGGATCCGGCTTAAACCAAAGCTCGCTAGTATTATCCGTCCGATCATGATCCGTGCAATACCACATGTATCTGATCTAACCCTGCCATATCTCCATACAGCCTCTACAGCGTTTCGCCCGAAACTTGAGAAACTGGTCTGTGGGGGACTCTCAAGACTTATCAACACCTTGGTTGTGGATTTAACCACTAGCACGTCAGAGGTATTAGCCTATACGTAATGGGCTACCAGGTATTGACCAAAAGGGACGTCTGTGAGCGAACTTATGCTGACACCCTACTAAGCCTGTCAGTGAAAATATCCGTACAGTCCGGTCAGTTCGTCTATGAGCATCGCATGGCTGGCCTAAGGGGTTGGTAAAAGTCAGACCCCCAAAAGCGGTACAAGTCGTGTCGGAGTGTAGCCCAGAACACCCTGAGATACTACTGGAATACCTACCAGTAAATCTCCTGCCTCGGCCGAGGGCTTTGTGTAATGGCTCTCCTAGACATAGCGCGACCTCACCCCCAATACCGGAAGAGACGAACCCCTGCAGATCCGCTCACTGGCTCCATGTGGCTCGGGACTGTACCCAACTAAAACCTGTTTACACATCTCCTTTGAGCGTGGTAGGGTAGTAATCAAAGTACAGTGGGAACTCACACGAGACAAATGACGATCTCAGGTCGATGAACTAACCTGTACACATGTCACCAGGGAACTGCTATCTGACGTCCGGTATAATCCCAACTAGCAGGTTCCCGACGAGTCCTGTCCGGTGTACTCATAACCCAATGAGCACCTGCATACATCTTAGGTGAACCAACTGACACCAGTGGCTTGTGAGACCGGCCACCGCCCCTCGTCGGGATCTCGACTGTATACACTAGTCTTCTCTGGAGATTCGATGCCCTGTCTCGAAACTCCCACGACTAGGGACCTTTTAAGGATGTGCTTATAGACTACCAGCTCCCACGTATATGATCGCCCTCATACTGCTGGCAGTCAAGCATGAATCCTAGGGGCTCTATCAACGTATAATAGCGACCTGTCTGGTCACCTAAAGCAGTACACGATGATAAAGATAAACCAGATAGCATACTATCATCTTGAGTAAGACTGTCCTACCGGAATAGGTCCTCCCTCAATCATTGCAATCACGTGCCTGTGATCCAATAATTGTCTCTGAGGGCACTATTTCCAACAGCTTACACATATGCCTTCACATACTTATGTGTTAGATACATGTATACCTATAGAGTATCGTACCATTAGTGATAGTTACAAACACACTTTATGTCATAGCTACAGGTATACTTTGCACACATATTTCACTTATACCCAGGAGGTATACTACATCATTACTTATAGGTAGATACATATATCTGGATATAGCTACGTATTTACCCTTATTGATGTATTATTCAGAATTGGAGATATTAGGAACCGCGTGATATTTATATTAACTGGTTGCAGTTAAATAGCGGATTTTCCTTTGTATGCTCACATTACAGTTTTATGTTGCATATATTTTATTCATGGATTTTCGCATTGAGATATGGATTTTTCATGATATTTTCTGGATTTGGGGACCGTGGTAGTTTCATGAAATTATGCATTATTTGAAAAACCCGGTTTCCCTTGATATGATATTTCAGCAGCCACCATGAGATTTGTCGGGTCAGATATATTGCCCCGCGCGAGGAAAGGAGGGGACCGTGTGCGGGTACATGATGGGACCCGGAGGTACCCCGGGGCAAGAATGAGGTCGTGGTGCTAGACGATGAGCTAGTGGGGAACCGTACCATCCGGTGGCATTACCTATGACTCAGCGGTTATCATGGGGATACCGACGGGAGTCATGTACGTATAGATACGTCGAGAGGCGAGGGTCAGAGCTAGGCACTCGTGCTTTCAGTATAGCATATGATACGTACCTATCAGGGTGCCAGTCATGGTGACAGCACCTGATAGGTCTGCATTTCTGTGTCGATGCTTGACACATTGGTTTCATGATATTTCTTTTAACTCCTAAGTATATATAACAGTGGAATGGGACGCAGTTATATATGCCTTTTGTTGGAGGTAGTGCCCTCAGAGTCAATTATTGGATCGCAGGTACGTGATTGCAATGATTGAGGGAGGACCTATCCCGGTAGGACAGTCTTACTCGAGATGATAGTATGCTATCTGGTTTACCTTTATCATCGTGTACTGCTTTAGGTGACATGACACGTCGCTATTACACGTTGATAGAGCACCTAGGATTCTTGCTTGACCACCAGCAGTATGAGGGCGATCATATAAGTGGGAGCTGGGGGTCTACAAGCATATCCTTAAAAGGTCCCTAGTCGTGGGAGTTTCGAGACCGGGCATCGATACTCCATTAGTAGACTAGTGTATACAGTCGAGACCCCGACGAGGGGAGGTGGCCGGTCTCACAAGCCACTGGTGTCAGTTGGATCACCTACGATGTATACAGGTGCTCATTGGGTTATGAGTACACCGGACAGGACTCGCCGGGAACATGCTAGTTGGTCATATACCAGACGTCAGATGGATGTTCCCTGGTGACATGTGTGCAGGTTAGTTCATCGACCTAGGGATCGTCATTTGTCTCGTGTGAGTTCCCACTGTACTTTGATTACTACCCTACCACGGCTCAAAGGAGTCGTGCAAACAGGTTTTAGTTGGGTACAGTCCCGAGCCACATGGAGGCAGTGAGCGTATCTTCAGGGGTTCGTCTCTCCCGGTATTGGGGGTGAGGTCGTGCTGTGTCTAGGAGAGCCATTACACAAAGTCCTTGGCCAAGGCAAGGAGATTTACTGGTAGGTATTCCAGTAGTATCTCAGGGTGTTCTGGGCTACACTCCGACACGACTTGTACCGCTTTTGGGGGTCTGACTTTTACCAACCCTCTAGGCCCGCCATGCGATACTCATAGACGAACGGACCGGACTGCACGGATATTGTCACTGACAGGCTCAGTAGGGTGTCAGGATGAGTTCGCTCATCGACGTCCCTTTTAGTCAATAGCTGGTGGCCCGTTACGTTTTGGCTTATACCTCTGACGGGCTAGTGGTTAAATCCACAGCCATTGTATTGACGAGTCTTTAGAGACCACCACACTTTCAGTTACTCAGCTTTCGGGTGAAACGCTGTAGAGGCCGTATGGAGATATGGCAGGGTCCGATCAGATACGTGCGGTATTGCACGGATCAGGATCGGACGGTTTGTACTAGTAGCCGTATAGGTATATGGCAGGGTTTGATCTGATACGTGCGGTATTGCACGGATCAGGATCGAACGGATTTTACTAGCCGGCTTTGGCTTAAGCCGGTCCTAGTTTAGTACAGTGTAGATTTTTTCTCATTGCATTTGTATCCGGTCGGAATACAGATGCGGGTGTGTATGCACAGTGTCGGGGTTTTCCTGTAATTTATTACGGGACCAGTTTTCTGGAGTTGCCAGTTTGCATTCCGTTCCGGCCGGTTTTCCTTTGTTCTTTCCCGGCCGGACTTTTCCGATGGAGGGGGGTTATTTGCAGTTTTGCAAATAACTCTTTGTGGAGGGTTTTCTTGCATAAAGATCTATTATGATAGCTTTCTTTTCTTGCACCATGACTTTCTTTAATTGTGATTTGAAAAGGGTATGGGTTTGATGTGAGTTGAAGCATGCTTGCATGTTTCTTTGTCTAGGTTGTGGTCACCTCCTCTTATGCTCCTACACTCACCTCCCTCTTGCTATCATATTATGCTTGCTCCACCATTTTCTATGAAAGAGGGTTTTTCATTTAGAAAAGAGAGAAGAAAAGAGAGAAGAAGGAGAGAGCTTCATCTTCATCTTTGAGAGAGTATATCATTCCTCATCTCATTCCATTGTTAGAAAATTGAAAGCACCAATTTTCCTTACACCATTCCTCCATCCATGGCAACTACATATCCCAAAATGAGACATGCATTCCACATTATATTCTACAGCAAATCTTGGGCACGTCGAGTAGCCGGCTTCGTGCCCGAGTTGCCTCGGCATTGAGGTCGGAGCCCGTAAACGAAGAAGGCGATGTGGTGCACTTCCGGCGACGAGAAGGAGACGGGACTTTTCCGCAGGAGATCGGGACCATGACGAGAAGACCGGAGGACTTGGATCGTCGGTATATCTCTATTCCCTTACTTGTTGTTAGCTAGACTAGTTAATGGTTACGATCCGGAGTTTAGTGCGCGGTGGTGCCGGATTGCTAAGTCCGCAAAATTTTAGTTATTCACCGCTTCCGCATTCCGGCGTCGGATTGACGGCCGGGGCGCCGCCGTGCACTTACAGTGGTATCAGAGCCTCGCCATTAACTTAGTCTAGCTTTGTGTAATGTGTTTGCATTTCCGATCGATCAAAAAGTTCCAAAACTGCATTTTAGTTCGCATCAGTTTCTGTTGAAAATTTTTGGTCTCTAAAAATTTTTCAGGTTATAAAATATTGATGTACTAGAAAATCTAAGAGTTCTGTAAAAATTTGACGAAGTAACTCCAAAGTTGGAGCGCGGAACCGCCGCGAAAAGCCCTTTTGTGCGGCCCTTCAGCCGCGCACTATTCACATCACTTCACCAATTTTTTACAGAGGCCTTCTGGGCTTAAAATATGGGTTTTGGAATATTAAAGTTGGGCCAATTGTTTCTGTGAGTGCTACAGTTTTCTTTGGGGCCCACTTGTTAATTGTTTGATCAATCGGAAATTTTTTAAACACATTTTTCACAGTATTTACATTATATCTGCGACCGTGAATGTCACTCGATCGGTAAATCCGGTCTAACTGCTATAGCCGGTTAGACGGATTTGCGAACGTGATTTTCACGTTGATGTTCTATGTATTTGCTGTGATGTTGCGGATCGGTCGTGGGGGATAGCCTGGATGCAATGCTAGTACAGTTTTTGTTGTATTATGTACATTTGATATTGCGGGGCGAGCGTCCGACATGTGGACTGCCGTCACTGCCTGTTTGTATTATTATTTTGGGGCACGACCTGGTTGCGGTCGATGTACCCGTTGTATGTATATTTTACTTTCTGTACTAGGATTGCCCCGCGGAGGGGTGCACGGATAGCCGGGTTCTGGAGGGCAACAAGCCCGCATCTCATGGCATTGAGACGGAGGGGGCTTCACTCTAGGATTGGCGGGCTATTCGCCGCACTCGTAGGGGGTACAGGTTGACCCAGGTGGGGTGCCCAAGTTGCCGGATTCCGTGAAGTGCTGGGTGGTCCATTCACGGCGCTGAAGGGGGCTGCCTCGCTTCAGGTTTTGGCGGGTGACTTGCCGCGCCCGTAGGGGTCTAGGATTTCATTGCACAGGCTATCCACACGACCAGGGGAACGTCGGGTTTTCAGCGGCTCTGTGAAACCCGGGGATCCCAGATATCTGTATTGTTTCTGTGATGCTATTCGTATCTGTGATGTTGCATTCTATTCACGCCTTGAGCGAAATATAATATATTGGTATATATATTAGTAGATGTTGTATATGTTTTGCATCCGCGCTAGTCCAGTCCCCGCTCTGTCGTTAGTAAGCTAACCTAACGGGTAATGACGGGACCCAGTGGCGAATGCGGATGGCATATACGTACATCAGTATATTTTCGTTCTTTGTGGTGTGATCAATTGATGGGACTGCATTGATTCGGATCAATGCAAAGTTAAAAACAAACCTAATCTGATGTTGTTGGAACACTTTTCAAAAGCTGTTATTGCAAGGACGTTTACTTTTGTTTTGCATCGTGGTATTCATTGGAATATCCTGCTCCTCAGTCGACGAGGCAAGGGCCGAGATCCCTTCACCGGGAGTGACCCCTTGGACAGAAGTTTGCGTCAGGGCATTAACTTCACTATAGCTGATTACTTTTGCTTTGCACCGTGGTATTCATTTGGAATATCCTGCACCTCATTCTACGGGGAAAGAGCCGAGATCCCTTCACCGGGAGTGACCTCTTTAGCGGAAGTTGTCGTCACTATATTTCTAAAAAGCTATCCGTTCCTTCAACGATATCAAGTTCATTACGTTAAAGGTTTTCGCCAGAAACCATTCGTAGCCCTCCATCATTTCAGTTAAATATTCGGTAGTATTCAAGCTATGTATTTTGACCTCACGCCAAGGCCTAGTGTTTGGTAGCTGCCGGGTATTTATCTGTTGCATAGATAGATGCGTTGGTTTGGGACAGTCGTACTACTATTTTGGCCTACGTCAAGGGTATGTACGGGTGGATTCAAATTAACCTGGATAATGATGGGCAGAACTTGACATGTGACTTATGATATTTTGACCTCACGCCAAGGTCATAAGAGCATGGGGCAGAAATCACATCGGGAGTTTCAAAAGTACTGAAACTTGCCAGATATGCGCATACCTTCTGGAGTGTGATACCGTGAGCGGATTCCGTCACGTTATCATGCGATGAGAGTTGGATCCCGATTCCCACTGATGAGTTAGTTTACTCCTCGGGTGACCCCGACTAATTCTTCTTTCAGGTTTGGAGGAGAATTTGAGATACAGTGGGAGGATTCCAGATTAGATAAATTGGTGACCATTCTGATCTAGGTTAGAGTGCACGCTAAGTGTTTCTTTTCTCTCTCTCTCTCTGGCAGCGACCATTGACCCGACCCTAAGACCATGACTCAGTGACCACGTTGACCGAACCTTCTTAACACTGGCTTTTGGATTGTCAGAGTTGCAGACCCCATTGCCACTCCTACTTTTACCCTTTTCTCCAGGACACCCCGTATTGCTATGAACGTCCACTTCCATTGGACAAAACCATCGTATGGTTAGATACGAACTCGAAAGAATTTATTCGAGGATGGTTTCTGGTTCTAGAGAAAACGGATAGGATTATTCAGTTGTCTTTTCCTTTTACCCTCTCTCAGGTTACGAGTACTCCTTGGTTTAGGGGTAGTACACCTATTACGCAAATTGGATTGTCTTCTTCCAAACCTTAGGCTGGTGCCGACCGGTAGGGAATGAAGAAAACCAATTAGCATAACGATGGTGTGCAGAAGGTATTAAGTTTAGACAAAGCAAGGGATTAGTAAGAGGGCAAAGTAAATTGCAACAGCTATTCACGACCAAACCAAATATTTCGTTACCACTCCCACATCACCTTTGTATTTCTCCAGGACACTCCGTATCACTACGAAGATCCACAGTTTATTTGGATAATCCATCGTATGGTTATATACGAACTCGAAAGGAACTTGTTCCAGTTCGGGGATGGATCCTGGTTCAGGAGAAATAGGAATAAAGTACATTCAGGTGTCTTTTATCTTCACCTTCTCTCGCATTGCGAGTGTTCCTAGGATTGGGACAGTACACCCATTATGCTTATTGGATAGTCTTCTTCCAAACCATAGGCTGGTGCCGAACGGTAGGGAAGGAAGAAAACCATTTGGCCTAAGGGGTGTGCAGAAGGCAAAGACTAAAGACATATGAAGGGATTTGGAGAGGTGGCAAAGAACTATACAGTTACAGTCGTGAATCTGGAAGAGGCATTACTAGGAATACCAAAATACCCCATCGGAACATTTCAATGTTTCAGTTTCACTGTGTAATGTTAAAGAAAAACTGATTTCCCGATTAGATACTTACTCCAGGGTATGTATTTACCAGGTACGATTCTCACATCTTTATGGTTTTACAGATGATGAGTGGGAGTAAGTTATTGGGAATTGGGTGATCATCCTCATTATATCGGGATTCGTTGTAATCGGTGATATTTGAGGAAATCACCTGGGCTGTTTGCCGGTCGGCAAATATCTGGTTTTGAATATCCGCTGTTATGCACCAATTTCAAATTGATATATCTGTACGTCTATTTTCATAGAGTGAGATATACCTTTCTGAAATTATGTCTACGACATTTACCTATATCAGTGGATGGTTAGGTAAGGTGCATTAAACATCGGTGTAATTCTTCTTAACCATAAGTACAGTTTTCAACCTACGACACACAGTGAATGAGTTATCAGACTCAAGGGACTTATACAGAGTATTGTATGTTGTCCAGGGTCCATCAGGACAGAGGGGTTGGTCCTCGTACTATATTCGGTTTACTTATGACTTCTCTAGTTTTTAGACAGGTGTTTCGTGGAAACACAGGGTCTAAGTTTTGAGGAGTTATAGGTATTTGAATAGAGTAGAGAACCAGGTATAGCAAGTATCGGGATTCTTCAAAGAGATCGAAGATGTAGATACTTGTGTATGGTATTCAGTTGATAGTAATGATAAAGAGAAATTGCTTCTCTTTCAGGTTACTCATAATTGGAAGCATTCCTAAGTTGAGTAACGCTGATCGGCCTCTCTCCATTTAGTTGACATGCACTGGAGACAGCTGCATGATTTGAATCTGGTTCAATTAAATCAGTGCCTCTGTTTTTTATATTGGATATAGAACAGTTCATATCTTAACGATGTTAAGGTACGGGGAGTTGTCCGGTTTATGATTAAAACCAGACACTAGATATCTCGAGGCACGTTTCTGTAATGGCTGTTTGTGGGTTGACCCAGGCTATGACGCGGGTTGATTTTCTACCATCTGGATGAACAATAGCAATATTGTTCTAGACTCGCCACAGTTTTATTAAAAATGGATTTTTTTTTCAGAAAACAGTAGTGGGAGTATGGTAGAACTGGAAGTGATTCCAGAACCACAAACGATTACTGAAGATTTGATAAGGAACCTAAAGATTCAATCTGGATTGACATTCCTTTGGCCACTCCGCAGATAAGGTGGGTAACTTCAGGCACCCGAGAGGCACTACGGTAGCCTCAAGGACGGTGACAGGGAAGTTCTTGTTTACCCACAATTACCATTGCTGTTGTTCCAGGTTGCGAGACCCGGCGGGAGGATGAGTATAGCGTCGTTCTAAACCAGTTTTAGAAGTGTGCGTCTATATGACTCTGCCAGAGGGTTGTCATAGTCAGTGGGAGCAGCGGAAGCATTGGTGGACAGGTTGCTTCTGTCTATTTATAGACTAGAGCAGATGTAGCGGAGATAGATCATCTATTTCTGACGTGACAGTCATGGGTTTGACTTCATCAGAATAGGGGATGGATCTGTTGAGAAGGTAGTAGGGTGTGATATCCTGGTATTTGGATGATATACACAGAGTAGGAAAAGAAACTCCTACACTACGATCGGTTATACTTTGGTCGTCACACAGTTGTTTCTCCACAAAGGAAATGGATTTTATATCAGACATACTGGTTACTAGATCTATGGTTTTAGATCTGGATTTGGGTGGTTTCCCAATCAGGGTACTTGACAGCATTCTAAGAGTATTTAGGATGGACGACTCCTGGCACGGTAGTGTACCTGCAGGTAATGGAGTCACCCTCTCCAAAGGTGTCTTACAGACTAAAGGGGAGAGGGACGGGCATGATTGGCAGATCACTTGCTCAGGCAATTGAGTCAATCGTGAGATGTCAAGTACCACACCAGATGTTGTTCTTGCACCAGATGCAATAAGTTGACTTTAATCCAATCCTGGAGAAACAGTCGGAAGCAGTTTTAGAACATAAGTGGATGTTCTAGGGATATGATAACGACAGCCTCATTCAGGAGACAGTTATCATTCCAGGCTTCCAAGGTGACATGGACGACAAGGAGGTTGTCAGAGTTATAGTTTTCCTTCTGATGAGGGGCAGTATTTTGGACAGGTGGTCCAAGGCAATACTGAGGGAGGCATGGCGCGCAGGATACTGATTAAGTTCAGTTGACGATACAGTCTAAGAAGTTTGGATTTGGAGTTCATTTATGAGCTCGGTCCCATCAGACATCCAGACAGTCTAAGACAGGTATTGCTCTTTTCGGGAGATGGTTTTCTCCGCGAACTTGAGATATAGAGAGACATAGAAAGAAACAACTAAGCAGATCCACTCACTGAGGCTATTCCTCGAACGCAATAGTTTCGCAAACGAGCTTTGTGAGACTGACTAGTAGAGGAGTTGGGTGTTCGGTATCATACGGGCTGTGAGTATGCGACATCGCAATAATTAGCCTTGAGTGCAAGTGGGAGATTGTTGGAGGTAGTGCCCTCAGAGTCAATTATTGGATCGCAGGTACGTGATTGCAATGATTGAGGGAGGACCTATCCCGGTAGGACAGTCTTACTCGAGATGATAGTATGCTATCTGGTTTACCTTTATCATCGTGTACTGCTTTAGGTGACATGACACGTCGCTATTACACGTTGATAGAGCCCCTAGGATTCTTGCTTGACCACCAGCAGTATGAGGGCGATCATATAAGTGGGAGCTGGGGGTCTACAAGCATATCCTTAAAAGGTCCCTAGTCGTGGGAGTTTCGAGACCGGGCATCGATACTCCATTAGTAGACTAGTGTATACAGTCGAGACCCCGACGAGGGGCGGTGGCCGGTCTCACAAGCCACTGGTGTCAGTTGGATCACCTAAGATGTATACAGGTGCTCATTGGTTTATGAGTACACCGGACAGGACTCGCCGGGAACATGCTAGTTGGTCATATACCAGACGTCAGATGGCAGTTCCCTGGTGAAATGTGTGCAGGTTAGTTCATCGACCTAGGGATCGTCATTTGTCTCGTATGAGTTCCCACTGTACTTTGATTACTACCCTACCACGGCTCAAAGGAGTCGTGCAAACAGGTTTTAGTTGGGTACAGTCCCGAGCCACATGGAGGCAGTGAGCGTATCTTCAGGGGTTCGTCTCTCCCGGTATTGGGGGTGAGGTCGTGCTGTGTCTAGGAGAGCCATTACACAAAGTCCTTGGCCAAGGCAAGGAGATTTACTGGTAGGTATTCCAGTAGTATCTCAGGGTGTTCTGGGCTACACTCCGACACGACTTGTACCGCTTTTGGGGGTCTGACTTTTACCAACCCCCTAGGCCCGCCATGCGATACTCATAGACGAACGGACCGGACTGCACGGATATTGTCACTGACAGGCTCAGTAGGGTGTCAGGATGAGTTCGCTCATCGACGTCCCTTTTAGTCAATAGCTGGTGGCCCGTTACGTATTGGCTTATACCTCTGACGGGCTAGTGGTTAAATCCACAGCCATTGTATTGACGAGTCTTTAGAGTCCACCACACTTTCAGTTACTCAGCTTTCGGGCGAAACGCTGTAGAGGCCGTATGGAGATATGGCAGGGTCCGATCAGATACGTGCGGTATTGCACGGATCAGGATCGGACGGTTTGTACTAGTAGCCGTATAGGTATATGGCAGGGTTTGATCTGATACGTGCGGTATTGCACGGATCAGGATCGAACGGATTTTACTAGCCGGCTTTGGCTTAAGCCGGTCCTAGTTTAGTACAGTGTAGATTTTGTCTCATTGCATTTGTATCCGGTCGGAATACAGATGCGGGTGTGTATGCACAGTGTCGGGGTTTTCCTGTAATTTATTACGGGACCAGTTTTCTGGAGTTGCCAGTTTGCATTCCGTTCCGGCCGGTTTTCCTTTGTTCTTTCCCGGCCGGACTTTTCCGATGGAGGGGGGTTATTTGCAGTTTTGCAAATAACTCTTTGTGGAGGGTTTTCTTGCATAAAGATCTATTATGATAGCTTTCTTTTCTTGCACCATGACTTTCTTTAATTGTGATTTGAAAAGGGTATGGGTTTGATGTGAGTTGAAGCATGCTTGCATGTTTCTTTGTCTAGGTTGTGGTCACCTCCTCTTATGCTCCTACACTCACCTCCCTCTTGCTATCATATTATGCTTGCTCCACCATTTTCTATGAAAGAGGGTTTTTCATTTAGAAAAGAGAGAAGAAAAGAGAGAAGAAGGAGAGAGCTTCATCTTCATCTTTGAGAGAGTATATCATTCCTCATCTCATTCCATTGTTAGAAAATTGAAAGCACCAATTTTCCATACGCCATTCCTCCATCCATGGCAACTACATATCCCAAAATGAGACATGCAATCCACATTATATTCTACAGCAAATCTTGGGCACGTCGAGTAGCCGGCTTCGTGCCCGAGTTGCCTCGGCATTGAGGTCGGAGCCCGTAAATGAAGAAGGCGATGTGGTGCACTTCCGGCGACGAGAAGGAGACGGGACTTTTCCGCAGGAGATCGGGACCATGACGAGAAGACCGGAGGACTTGGATCGTCGGTATATCTCTATTCCCTTACTTGTTGTTAGCTAGACTAGTTAATGGTTACGATCCGGAGTTTAGTGCGCGGTGGTGCCGGATTGCTAAGTCCGCAAAATTTAAGTTATTCACCGCTTCCGCATTCCGGCGTCGGATTGACGGCCGGGGCGCCGCCGTGCACTTACACCTTTACACCAATATTAGTGGAATGAGACGCTAATATATGTGTATTGATCTCAATTTATATACATCATCATATTTATTCAAGCAAATATACCTAGGATGTAAGAGACTCATTGACATTGGATTTAGGACATATGATATTCACTTGGTATTGTACATAAAGGATATATGAGATTCCTTTGATATTGGATACAGGATACATATGAGATTGCAGATTTTGTACATTCGGGATTGACGAGATTTATTCGATATGGTACAATCAGGATTTGTGAGATTTATTTGATATGAGAGCCAATTTGGGGGCTGATTTGAGGAGATTGGGATTTGGGTTGTCTTGTTGGATTGTGATCCTACCACGATGTCAGGATTCCGTGGGAATGACATATTTCTTTGCATACTCCACATTTATTGTTTATGCTCTGCTTCATGTATTAGTTGTACCTGTTAGCGTACCTTCCATGACTGTTGCATTTACATACCCTTATTTATATGCATTGCTTCATATGTAGTTGTACCTGCTAGTGTACCTTCCATGATTGTGGCATATTTATATATATATTCATACCATTATTGCATGACTATTGCATACTGATTGTCATATCACTACTTCATGTACTTGTAGTACCTGATAGAGTACCTTACATGACTGTTACCTTCAAATCGTCATTTTATTGCTTCATGTTTATTAATTGTACCTGCTAGTGTACTTTTCATGATTATTGCATTACATATGACTATTCATTGATATTAAATGCTTATGTTAGATTCGCGTTGTACGTGCATACTCGCGATTACCCGCATATGCTATTTACTATTCACGAGTTGGCAACTCACCCCCGTTGTGCCACAGTTGTTTTGCAGTGTGTTCCCCAGAGTAGTCGAGGCAGGCTATTATTACCCATCTTATCATCTTTTGCTGCGGATACCACATCAGCTCACAGTGTGCAGTTTGCTTAGGTGGGTTTTCTGGTTATTCGTTGTATTGTATATTCGTTGTATCCCTGTACTCTCCATCTACTATTTTCTTATTGACTTAGAGACTTGGTGAAGATGATGTTGTATATTATGTTGTGACTTGTTGTATTTTATACAGTTTCTTTTCTATCGTCTTTTATTTCTTCGCTACGGCGTCGAATATTTGTTGTGGTGGTTGTTTTCTGCCTTTGGGTGTGTATTTGCTCCCGTTTGGGGATGCTTTATTTATATTTATGTTGTACCCATTTTTTAGGCTAGTTTTTACAAAGGAGGTGCTGCCAAAATTTTAAGGAATACAAGTGAGACTTTAAAGAATTTGGGTTGTGATTTCAATGGTTTTGAAAATACTATTATCACTTTCTTGCTACTTTTGATGGTCTAGATTGCTCAGTTTTGGCTTTCTTTTACTACGTTACATCTGTAGACGTTGCGTAGTATTAGGGACGTCACGTGCCAATTTCGGGTCGTGACACACATGAAGGCAATGAGCGATAGGAGGGGATTTGTCTCGCACGGTATTGGGGGTCGGTGTTGCACTATGCTTGATTGGAAATAACACGAAATCCCTGGCCAGGGTTGCTAAGATCTACTGGTAAGTGTTATCAGTAGTTTCTCGAACCGTTATGGACATTGCATCGGCATGACTTATCAGGCTATTAGGGTCTAACGTTATACCACCCCACGCTGTGATATACGACATATCTGACGAAGAGACCGGACTGTACGGTAGTGTTACTGATTGGATTCGCAGGAGTATGAGCAGGCTTGCTTGTTGATCTTCTGATCGCTCAATACCCGGATGGCCGTTACGTTTAGCAGACCGCTTGTGGCTTGTGGGTGTTTGATATGATCATCACCTACTGCCAGTGTATTGACGAGTCTTTAGAGTCCTACACAGAGGTTTCCTTATTCATGCGAAACAAAGTAGGAGCACATATGTGATATGTGCGAAACTTAGATTAATGCGCGTATTTGATACTGCATTCTATTCTCACGATATTTGATATCGGTCGGTTATATGAGATATAGCCGGGTTATCGGATCAAGTGTTGATTTGATAAGATGTTACATTTGATATTAGTCGGTTGTATGTGATGTAGCCGGAATATTAAATCAAATGTTGATTTGATAATTTAATGTTTAATTATATATGTGATATATTAATTAACATTAACTAATGTTTGCTCACTTAAACATTTCTTTTTCTGACTTTTTGCCTTAGCATCTATGTGATATATATTAATGTGCATTTCATTTGTGTCATGCTTGATGCCACATACTACATGTGTTAGTTATATGTATGCCCTAGAGGCTATTACTTTACATATGATGTATATTGTTGTGGATGCTTGGACATATATAGGAAGGAATTTCTTGCTCGACATAATAGCATGCTATCTGGTTGCACTTTATCTTAACATGTACTCTGATCGTCTCTATGTTACATGTTGATAAAGCCCTTAGGATAAGTACTTGACTACCAGGACTGTGATGCAAATCATACTAGTAGGGACAGTCTAGCCGCTAAGTACATCCTTCAAATATTCCTAGTCGTAGGTGTATCGAGACAGGGCATCGATATACCAGAGTAGACTAGCGTATAGCTTCTCGACCCATACAGATGGGCGATGGATGATCCCATATCCATTAGTGATTGACATCAGAGACAGTATACGGGTGCTCAGTGGAGACTGGGTACACTGGACGGACTCGCCGAAAACTCCAAGATGGTATTATACCTCACGTCAGATGGCAATTCTGTGGTGACACTAGTACAGGTTAGTTTGTAGACCCGAGATCGTTATAGAGTCTTGTGTGATTCCCACTATGCTTTGATTTACCCCTTACCACGTTCAAGAGAACGTGCAAAATGATGGATTTTGGGTACACTCCCAAATCACATAAAGTAAATGAGCGATAGGAGGGGTTTCGTCTCCCCCGGTGTTGGGAGTTGATGTTGCGCTGTGCCCGATTGCTATAACAGAAAGTCCTTAGCCAAGGCTGCTTCAGAGATATACTAGTAAGAGTTATCAGTAGTTTCTCGACCCGTTATGAGCCTCATATCGATATGACTTATCGAGTTACTGGGGTCTGACGTTTACTACCCCTAGACGAGATATGCGACATATCAGACGAAGAGACCGGACTGTACGGTAGTGTTACTGATTGGATTCGCCGGAGTGTAAGCAGGCTTGCTTGTTGATCTTCTGATCGCTCAATACCCGGGTGGCCATTACATTTAGCAGACCGCTTGTGAAAAGTGACGTCACAGAGTTCGTGTCGAGATGCCTGACTTGTCAGCAAGTCAAGGCCAAGCACGAAAGGCCCGCTGGAGAGTTGCAGCCTTTGCCCATTCCGGAGTGGAAATGGGAGCAGATTTCTATGGATTTCATTATGGGCCTACCCAGGACCAGTCAAGGGTACGACTCCATTTGGGTGATCATGAATCGATTGACGAAAGCAGCTCACTTCCTGCCAGTGAAGACCACTTTCGGTTTTGCTCAGTTTGCCCAGATTTACATCGACGAGATCGTACGGTTGCATGGCGTTGTTAGTTAAATGTATGCTCTAGAGTCCATTGTTGTACATATGATGTATATTATAATGGATGCTTGGATATATATAGAGAGGACTTTCTTGCTCGATATGATGGTATGTTATCTGGATTCACTTCATCTAAACATGTTAACGAATACTGTTTTGTGATCACGTATTGATAAAGCCCTTAGGATATGTACTCGACTACTAGGACTATGATGGGATCATACTGGGTAGTCAACGAGTACATCCTATAACTGTTCCTAGTCGAGGGTGTATCGAGACAGGGCATCGATACTCCAGAGTAGACTAGCGTACACGCATCTTGACCCATATCATGGGTGATGGATGATCCCATAACCTTTGGTGTTGGACATCAAAGATGGTGTACGGGTGCTCAGTGGAGACTGGTTATACTGAACGGACTCGCCGAGAACTCCTAGATGGTATTATACCTATCGTCAGATAGCAGTTCTCCGGTGACACTGGTACAGGTTAGTCTGTAGACCCGAGATCGTCATAGAGTTTTGTGTGATTCCCACCGCGCTTCGATTTCCACCTTACCACGTCCAAGAGGGCATGCAAAATGGTGGCTTTTGGGTGTAGTCGCGAATCACATGGAGGTGATGAGCGATAGGAGGGGTTTCGTCTCTCTCGGTAAAGGGAGTTGATGTTGTGCTGTGTTCGATTGGCTATAACTGGAAGTCCCTGGCCATGGCTGATATGGAGATTTACTGGTAAGGGTTATCGGTAGTTTCTCGACCCATTATGAGCCTTATATTGACACGACTTATCGGTTACTGGGGTCTGACGTTTACCACCCCTATACTAGATATGCAACATATCAGACGAAGAGATCTTACTGTACGGTAGTGTTTACTGATTGGATTCACAGGAGAATATACAAGCTTGCTTGTTGATCTTCTAATCGCTCAATACCTGGGTGGCTGTTATGTTTAGCTGACCGCTTGCAGTTTGTGGGTGTTTGATATGATCATCACCTACTGCCTGATTATTGACGATTCTTTAGAGTACTACACAGAGGTTTCCTGGCTCAGACAAAACGGAGTAGGAGCACATATGTGATATGTGCGGGACCAAGAATAATATGATATGAGATACCGTATTATATTCTCACGATATATGATATCGGCCGGTTATATGTGATATTGCTGGGTCATCGGATCAAGTGTGGATTCGATGAAATGGTACATGTTATATTAGTTGGTTATATGCAATATAGCCGGATTGTCGGATCAAGTGTTGATTCGATAATTTAATGTATAATTATATATGCGATATATTACATTACGTTAACTAATATTAGCTCGCTTTATTGATTCATTTTCTCACCGGATAATACATTGATATATATGCGATATATGTTAATTGTATTATTTTCTTTTGTTAAAAAAATATATTATATATGTGATATATAATATTATAACAAGTTATGATTACAAATGCAACAGGTTTTGTGGAGATTAAACAAGTTAGGGTCTGATTTGGGTTAGCAATTGGGTTAGCTTTTTCATGAACCTTCTAGAAGCTTTGTTTTGTTTTAAACTTAGATATTTTCCTTTCATATTTTATGTAGATATTATTTAAGCCAACCCAAACCCTTAACTCTAGTTTATTCTCTACATGAGTTAAAAGTCTTCATTATTAACTCATGGTTGTATTTTGTAAACATAACAATATATTCATTATTCATCACAAAAGCTTTCTTCATCTTCTTCCTTGAAAAAGCTTTCTAGCTTTTTGAAAAGTGATAATTGAATGTGAGAAAATGAAAACAAAAGAGATCAAAATTCCTACTTCATCATCCTCATCTATTCTAGCTACTTAAATTAGGGTGTTCACTTCATTAATACTTGATTAGAGAAGTGAGAGCTTGAGCTTGAAATTCTTCATGGTAGATCATCTTCGAAAAGGAAGACTTCAAGTAAGAATAGATCATTCGACATGTGGAGCCTCTCTTGAGTCCGAGAGATCATGGATCGCGGAAAAGGGACAACTACTCGAAGCTTATGAAGCAAAGGAACGGACTACAAAGGTTGTAATCCCTCTCACTTAGATGTAAAATTGTTTACATGCATAGTTAACCCTAAAACTCTAGTTAAGATTGTAGGGTTCCTAGGCACACTAGTGAGGTCTCCCAAGCCATCAACCATGGCAATTTCAAAAATTATGGTGCCGAGAAACCCTAAACTACGGATCGTTTGCTAGAAATCTAGGCGAAAAAGCTAACTAGTTAACACTTAACTAAGGGATACGGATATACAACCTTTGTAGATCCGTTTGTCCACCTCCATAGCACCGCAACGAGGTCGTCTCCGCTGTCCAAGAAGAATCCGGGCTCTAGCATCATCTTCGTCGGAGAATGGGCGGGCTAGGTCGTCGATGTCCAAGCCGAAGATGATCTACGTCGAGGCATCGATGAATCAAGCTCCACCTTCACCAAGTCATGAAACTTGTGAAGGAAACACACTCTACTACTTGGCAAGAGGTAAAGGATTAAGAAATAGGAAGTGGGTAGACTTTAGAATTGGATTTCTCACTCATTTGCATCAATCACCATTGATGAGGTTTTCTTTCTTCAAGTGAAGAAGATGAGGAAGATGGAGATAATGTTATGATATGTTAATCTTTTTAAAAGAATAAATAAAATCAACCTTATCATAACATAACTATGGTTATGTGTAGAGAGCAAATCATGGTTTAGTGGATGGTTGGTTAAGCATGAGACAAAAATGGTTGCAAAGTCAAACATACAAGAAGCTTCATGAAAACAACAAATAAAGCCTCCATTTCTTCTCATGCTAAATGTTTTCCATAAAGAATAAATGTATATATAAATAAATAAGAAAAGAAAAACCCTAATTATCCACTTAACCATTGTTTAATTCTTTACACTTAACCAAAATTCATGTATCATCAAACATGATACAAAGAAGTGCACAAAATCATATCGCATATGCAATGCGCACACCCGAGTGAGAAAATCCATTTTAAAGTGAACCGATACTAGTTAATGCAAAGTAATATATCAAATATATAATAATGCATTAAATCATTAAATCAACACTTGATTCAATGATCCGGTCATGTCGCACATAACCGACTGGTATCATCAGTAACAACCTATCGAATCAACACTTGATCCGATAACCCGGCTATATCGCATATAACCGATCAATGTCACATCGCGAGAATCGAATACAGTATCACATACCGTTTTATTCTCGGTCCCGCACATATCTCATATGCGCTCCTATTTCGTTTCGCTTGAGCCAGGAAACCTCTGTGTAGGACTCTAAAGACTCGTCAATACGCCGGCAGCAGATGATGATCATATCAAACATCCACAAGCCATAAGCGGTCTGCTAAACGTAACGGCCACCCGGGTATTGAGCGATCTGAAGATCGACGAGCAAGCCCGCTCAGACTCCAGTGAATCCAACCAGTAACACTACCGTACAGTCCGGTCTGATCGTCTGATCTGTCGCATATCTCGCCTAGGGGTGGTAAACGTCAGACCCCAATAGCTCGATAAGTCATGCCGACGTAGGGTCCATAACATTCGTGAAACTACTGATAACTCTTACCAGTATATCACTGCAACCCTGGCCAGGGATTTCCTGTTATGGCCAGTCGAGCATAGCACAACATCAACCCCCAATACCGGGAGAGACGAATCCCCTCCTATCGCTCATTGCCTCCATGTGAATCGGGACTGTACCCAAAAACCACCTGTTTGCATGACTCAGTAGAGCCGTGGTAGGGTGGAAATCAAAGCACAGCGGGAGACACACAAGACTCTATGACGATCTCGGGTCGACAGACTAAGCTGTACCAGTGTCACCAGAGAAGTGCCATCTGACGTGAGGTATAATACCATCTGGGAGTTCTCGGCGAGTCCGTTCAGTGTACCCAGTCTCCACTGAGCACCCGCATACCATCTTCGATGTCAAACACCAATGGATATGGGATCATCCATCGCCCATAGCATGGGTCGAGAAGATATGCGCTAGTCTACTCTGGAATATCGATGCCCCGTCTCGATATTCCCTCGACTAGGAACATTTCAAGGATGTACTCTTGGACTACCCAGGCCCCACTAGTATGATCTACATCATAGTCCTGGAAGTCGAGTACACATCCTATGGGCTTTATCAACATGTAATCAGAGAGACAGAAAGTATACTTGTTAAGATAAAGAGCAACCAGATAGCGTACTATCATGTCGAGCAAGAAAGTCCTTCCTATATATGTCCCAGCATCCACTACAATATACATCCAATGTACAGTAATGGCCTCTAGGGCATACATATAACTAACAATCTCCCACTTGCACTAGGGCCATCTGTAGCAGTGGTTGCAGTATCACATACTCAACCATCCCCTAAAAGTCTCTCTTTGGGAAAAAGGCCTTCGTGAGTGGATCCGCCGTGTTGTCCTCTGAGTCTACTCTCCTAACCTCGATCAACCTGGAGATCAACTATCTCCATGATCAGGTGATGCTTCCTCAGAATATGTCTGGGTCACTGATGGGACCAGGGTTCCTGGGCCGAAGCCACACTTCCATTGTCATACAATGGCAGGAACCTAGTTCATCTTATGAACCAATATACACTCAAACTTCCTCTTTGGTAGTATCTTCAATAGCGATGTTACCAGCCTTTATCGTCTAGTTTGCCACGGTATCTAGCTTAGAACACTTCCAACATACCGTCCCTTTACTGAGGGTAAAGACAGTTCCTGTGACTGACATTCAGTCGTCTTTATCACCCTGGAACACTCCCAGTGATTCTCCCCAGGATCGATTGATACAATCTCACTATACCTAGTGAGAACCCTAATATCCCTTTAGATCTATCTCATAGGTCCAAATCTCAGGATTTAGGAGGTATCATCTTTATCCTATTTGGAGAATCCTTGTGATAATAGGAGATTGATCGATCGTAGTATAGGAAACTCTTTTCCTATCAAGAGTATGTTGTCTACTTACAATACGAAGATGACCACGTTACTCTCTACTACCTTTTTGTATATACAAGGTTTGTCTACCATTTTGATGAAGTCAAACACTTTGACTATCACATTAAAACAGACGTTCCAACTCCGCGATGCCTGCTTCATTATGTAAAGCAACCTGCACACGTTTCCGCTGCTCCCACTGTTTACGAAGACCTCTGGCTGTGTTCTTATAGACGTTCTCTTCTAAATCAGTATTTAGAAAAACAGTCAGGGTACCCAACCACCAGATATCATAGTCATGGTATGTAGCAATGTTAAGTAGGATCCGGATGGACTTATGCATAGTCACTTGGAAAAGGTTTCATCATTATCCATGCCTGGTTGATGACTAAAACCTTTAATAAGCCTAGCTTTGAAAGTCCCAACTTTTCCATCTACACCAAGTAATCTTCTCAAGATATACTTGCTCCTGATGGGGATTTAACCCTTCAGATATCGCAACCAAAGTCCATACTTTGCTGGTGTACATGGATTCCATCTCAGAACGCTAAGCATCCAGCCATTCTTACAGAGTCCCTACTCTCGATGGCCTGCTCGAAACTAGTTGGGTCATCATCTCATGATGCAACCCTCGCTCCCACTGTCATCGAGAAACCGAGGTATCTCTCAGACGGATGAGGAACCCTACTAGATCGGCGGAGAGGCTGAGGTTCGTCGGGGACTATAGAATCCTTTGGTTCTGTCAAATCTTCAGCTGCAGTTTGTATAGCTGGAACATTTCAAGTTCTACATAACAGACCTTGCCTCGAGCTTGTCCGGATTATGCTTTTAGACATAGGCCGGTCAACCCAAAATCTCAACTAGCTTAAGACATGGGCTCTTCCCTTTCCATATCACATATGAAGCGGTAGGCAACAGACTTGATTCGAACCTAATCCAATAGATACGCAGCTTCTCAAGCGCATAACCCCAAAATAGGTAACTCAGTAATACTCATCATAGAGCATACCATATCTAATATTGTGCAATTGCTCCACCCTGATACACCGTTGTGCTGTGGTGTATTCAGAGGAGTAATGCTGAGAGAGAATCTCATTCTCCTTTAGAATAGTCCAAGGATTCCATGCACAAGTATTCTCCTCCCTGATCTCATCATAGGACATAATACTTATACCCGTATTTTGGTTCTCTACTTCCTACTTATATTCTGAGAATACCTCAAAAGGTTCGGACTTATATTTCAACATGAATATATGACTGAATCTTGAGAGATCTTCAGAGAATATAATGAAGTATAAAGAACCAGTCCTGGCATGTGTAGACAGGAGACCTTACATACATCATTATGCATCAGTCCCAAGAGTTTATTAACTCTTTCTCTGTCTCCAATAAACAGAGCTATGGCCATATTATCTTTGCGACATGACTGGCAAGTTTCATAAGATATGAATTCAAACTGATTTAAATATACATCTAAATGTAACTTCAGCCAGTCGGGTCGCATTGATATGACCTAGTCTACAATGCCTCAAGAAGAATTCGTTCATTTTTGAACTCTTCTTCTTATGTGTATTCAGTATACTAGGAACTGTAGTTTGATTTAGAACGTTAATGCTTTTAGATAGCGTGCCTGAACCGATCAACTTTTGATATAGGAAGTGTTCAAGACATTATCCATCAATACAAAATTATATCCTCTCTTTACTAACAAAGAGACTGATATGATTTTGTATATCAGGTTCGGTATCTAATAGCATTTGTTCAGAATCAATGTATTCGTAATACAGGGTGACAGTGACCAACAGACTTGGCTGCAACACTTGCCCCGTTTTCTGTCTCATGAAACTTATCACCCGTTCTCAGTTTTTCTACCCTTTTGTAGCCCTATGTAACAGATTACATATCTGGGATCCTGATCCGGTATCGAATACCCAGGATTCAGAGGATACTGAGAAACAGTTCTTTACAATGAACACACCCGAAGAAGTTGCATCATATGCACTGTCTTCGTTTGGGCGGCATGGGAATTCTGGTTTCCCTACTTCCTGCTCTGTCTTATAACAATTATAAGTCGGAGCGGGACCAACGTTCCCCAGCTCAGTATAACAAGCGGGTTCGGTCAATAATCCGTATTATTATCTTGATTAAGGCGTGATATGGTCGCTACCAGGAGAGAGAGAGAAGAAAACACTCAGCGTGCGCTCTTTCAAGAATAGATTGGTTATGATTTTATCTAATCAGGATGGCTCCCACTGCTTTTTATCAAATCTTCCTTCAAACCCTAAAAGGAAAGACTATCCGGGATTAATTACACACTACAAGTTCGCCAATCTTTCAGTCAGGCCAGTGTCGGTACTTTGAGGGAAGTTCCCCATGCTTTCGCACGGACCTAATTACTGTAAACCTCGTTTTCCCAGAGGCGTAACCCCGTTGACACCTTTCTAGACACCTACTTGATCGGCTAATTGTAATGTATAAAACTCTCCCAGGAGTAACATTTACTCGCAGTGGGTATCGGGATCCAACTATCACATAGAAGGTATGCAATCTCATTGCAAGTTTCAACACTTGAAACTCCCGATAATGGTTTCTACCCCTAGCACTTATGACCTTAACTATGGTCAACAAATCATAAGTACTAGTCAAGTTCTACCCGTCATTTCGTGATTAATTAGACCCACCCACATGACCCTTAACTAAGGTCAACAAAGTCACGCGACTGTCCTAACTAATCGCATCATATGCGGTGTAGGAAGACATCACTTAGCTACCGTACACTGTGCCTTGACTATGGTCAACAAACACAGCACGAATACTAAGTACTCTACTTCCTAAAATGACGAAGGGTTGCGGCTGGTTTTTGTGAAAACCTTTAACTCTTTGAACTTGATCTCATTGCGGAATCAAATGGTTTTTAAATGGAATGTTTTTGAAGCTTTTCTAGTTTTGCTAAAGGGTCACTCCCGGTGAAGGGATCGTCGGCCCTTTCCTGGTCGAATGAGGTGCGGGATATATCATATATATCACTGTGCAAAGCGGAAACTATAGAAGCGATCAAATGACAAACCGAGGGTTGTAGCATCTTCCATTTATTGCTAAAGGAGTCACTCCCGGTGAAGGGATCTCGGTCCTTTCCCTATCGAATAAGGTGCAGGATGTTCTATAAGGAATACCACGATGCAAAGCAAGAACTGTAGCTACCTGTTTTATTTTGAAATTCGATTCCACAATATCAATTAGGTTTATTTTCTTTCAATAATCTCATTAATGAATATCCCATCAATTAAATTACCTAAACATCACAGATAGATATGACGTACACTTATGCCATCCGCATTCGCCTCGATGTCCCCTCGTGCACCGTTAGGTTAGGTAACTAACGGCAGAGCGGGGCAGGGCTAGCGCGGGTGTAAAACATAAGTAACGTCTATATAATATATCATATATACCATATATAATATCTGCCACAGAACATCGCATGATCTCAGATAAAACACAGCAGAAGAAACATATGAAATATTGGATATACTAGGACGTCCGTGTTTTCAATACGAGCCAGTATAAAACACGGATTCCACGGTCGTGATGAATAGCCAATCCCACACCCCTAGACCCCTACGAGAGCGGCAAGTAACCCTACCAATTCTAGGGTTAGGAGACCCGGACTCGACTCCTCGAGTTGGTCTCCCACTGGACTCCAGAACCCGGTTACTTGTGCTCCCCTCCTTGGGTCTATCCTAGTGCAGAAAAGTAAATAATATACAAACGGTGACAACTTCCGCAACCTGGAAGCGCCCCAATAAAAGTATATTACATACAAGTTTTTACATGAATGAAAATGAAAAACACTCATCTCACATAAAAACCCCCGGCTATTCAAACACGACGATCCAATATAACATATCCAGCAACACATAACATCACATGTCATCAACGTAAGTAAATATGTCCATCCCAATTGTCGTTGACATATAGCAACGAAACCGGTGATGTCACATATTACACTTACGGTCACAGAAAAGAAAGTGTAAAACTACAACAGTTGGAATCCGCAACCACCTCAGACATCGCATGCCTGACCAAATGAATTACTTAGACATCGCATGCCTAACAATTATAAACCCCGCATTTTAGTCTCAAAATCGAAAACTCTTTTCAATATCAAGTCGGGCAATTCAACAAGATTCCCGACATCCTGATCGAATGCTCGTCGCAAACTTCAGTAGGCGGCCGCACCCCCGATACCGTCGACGAAGTGCACCAAGGCGGAACACCGCTGCCGCGAGCACCCGAACGGATGCTTTCGGCGACGGGGTTCTCCTACAGTCACTTGGTCGGGGCTATGGAGTGAGGCTGTCTATTAAGTTTACCCGGCGAGTATCCACGTACGCTACGTGATTGCGACGGACTTTTGATCACATCAAAATTCCGTAGCAACCGATCAAGTGAGACTAAACTGCTATGTTTATAACATTCATTTAGTTATCTCATAACCTTTTATGAATTCCAATTATTGTATCCCATTCCAGATAAACAGAAAATGTTAAACTTTTCGATCGAACTGTCAAACACCCAAGTTTTCCCGATACAGCTCAACACATGAAATAAGTCTAACAACATTCAGTTCGTGCCTCAGTACCAACGGTCCAGCCATAGAAGGGTCAAGCCAACGCCTCACATGTGGCACGCCGTACTGCCCCAAACCCGAAGGTTCAAAGGGCAGTTCAAGACGGTCACATAATCGAGTTAAGGTTTGTTGTCTTCTAGAGGGTCCATCGAGTTACTTGCACTACTTAGAACGTCGACAAACTATGGAAAAATCCAACACTTGGAAATTTCCCGACAAGGAAAAAATTGGGTATTTATATCCGGTCGAACTTTTTAACATATTCTAAAAATTATCCGGAAATGCACACCGACAAAATTAGATAGTCCGATCGAATACACCAAGTTCCCAATACAACTCAGAAAATGCAACTCTGGAAAAATTATTAAAAATCCCCAGGAAAACTAGCACAGACAACTAAGAGTTACTGTGCAAAACAAAATGCACATCGCGACAAAATAGCCGCGGATCCGCCGCGTCATCCTACTGTAGGGCCGCGGATCCACGCCTGAATTGTGGAATCAGGACCACGAATTGTACAGTTTGTCTTATATGTTCCTGCTGATTTTTATGAATATTTTTAATTTGGAAAAATCCTCGAAATTAGAAAATGTACAGAGAGCATATTCTTAGTTGGGGTTTTGGGTCGATCGGACTTCTGATTCCGTCGGGACTTCGCCTAAGGCTCTAGCTAGGCTCTGATACCACTGTAGGGTTCCTAGGCACACTAGTGAGGTCTCCCAAGCCATCAACCATGGCAATTTCAAAAATTATGGTGCCGAGAAACCCTAAACTACGGATCGTTTGGTAGAAATCTAGGCGAAAAAGCTAACTAGTTAACACTTAACTAAGGGATACGGATATACAACCTTTGTAGATCCGTTTGTCCACCTCCATAGCTCCGCAACGAGGTCGTCTCCGCTGTCCAAGAAGAATCCAGGCTCTAGCGTCGTCTTCGTCGGAGAATGGGCGGGCTAGGTCGTCGATGTCTAAGCCGAAGATGATCTACGTCGAGGCATCGATGAATCAAGCTCCACTTTCACCAAGTCATGAAACTTGTGAAGGAAACACACTCTACTACTTGGCAAGAGGTAGAGGATGAAGAAATAGGAAGTGGGTAGACTTTAGAATTGGATTTCTCACTCATTTGCATCAATCACCATTGATGAGGTTTTCTTTCTTCAAGTGAAGAAGATGAGGAAGATGGAGATATGTTATGATATGTTAATCTTTTTAAAAGAATAAATAAAATCAACCTTATCATAACATAACTATGGTTATGTGTAGAGAGCAAATCATGGTTTAGTGGATGGTTAGGTTAAGCATGAGACAAAAATGGTTGCAAAGTCAAACATACAAGAAGCTTCATGAAAACAACAAATAAAGCCTCCATTTCTTCTCATGCTAAATGTTTTCCATAAAGAATAAATGTATATATAAATAAATAAGAAAAGAAAACCCTAATTATCCACTTAACCATTGTTTAATTCTTTACACTTAACCAAAATTCATGTATCATCAAACATGATACAAAGAAGTGCACAAAATCATATCGCATATGCAATGCGCACACCCGAGTGAGAAAATCCATTTTAAAGTGAACCGATACTAGTTAATGCAAAGTAATATATCAAATATATAATAATGCATTAAATCATTAAATCAACACTTGATTCAATGATCCGGTCATGTCGCACATAACCGACTGGTATCATCAGTAACAACCTATCGAATCAACACTTGATCCGATAACCCGGCTATATCGCATATAACCGATCAATGTCACATCGCGAGAATCGAATACAGTATCACATACCGTATTATTCTCGGTCCCGCACATATCTCATATGCGCTCCTATTTCGTTTCGCTTGAGCCAGGAAACCTCTGTGTAGGACTCTAAAGACTCGTCAATACGCCGGCAGCAGATGATGATCATATCAAACATCCACAAGCCGCAAGCGGTCTGCTAAACGTAACGGCCACCTGGGTATTGAGCGATCTGAAGATCGACGAGCAAGCCCGCTCAGACTCCAGTGAATCCAGCCAGTAACACTACCGTACAGTCCGGTCTGATCGTCTGATCTGTCGCATATCTCGCCTAGGGGTGGTAAACGTCAGACCCCAATAGCTCGATAAGTCATGCCGACGTAGGGTCCATAACATTCGTGAAACTACTGATAACTCTTACCGGTATATCACTGCAACCCTGGCCAGGGATTTCCTGTTATGGCCAGTCGAGCATAGCACAACATCAACCCCCAATACCGGGAGAGACGAATCCCCTCCTATCGCTCATTGCCTCCATGTGAATCGGGACTGTACCCAAAAACCACCTGTTTGCACGACTCAGTAGAGCCGTGGTAGGGTGGAAATCAAAGCACAGTGGGAGACACACAAGACTCTATGACGATCTCGGGTCAACAGACTATGCTGTACCAGTGTCACCAGAGAACTGCCATCTGACATGAGGTATAATACCATCTGGGAGTTCTCGGCGAGTCCGTTCAGTGTACCCAGTCTCCACTGAGCACTCGCATACCATCTTCGATGTCAAACACCAATGGATATGGGATCATCCATCGCCCATCGCATGGGTCGAGAAGATATGCGCTAGTCTACTCTGGAATATCGATGCCCCGTCTCGATATTCCCTCGACTAGGAACATTTCAAGGATGTACTCTTGGACTACCCATGACCCACTAGTATGATCTACATCATAGTCCTGGAAGTCGAGTACACATCCTATGGGCTTTATCAACATGTAATCAGAGAGACAGAAAGTATACATGTTAAGATAAAGAGCAACCAGATAGCGTACTATCATGTCGAGCAAGAAAGTCCTTCCAATATATGTCCCAGCATCCACTACAATATACATCCAGTGTACAGTAATGGCCTCTAGGGCATACATATAACTAACTAAGATCTTGGTTAGGGTTTGTTTAGCAACCCAGAAATTTTAAAGTAGCATGTTTGATGCTTGCCAAAACCTTGTTAAAGTGCTAATCTAACCCTACAGTGGTATCAGAGCCAAGCTAGAGTTTTAGGCGTTGTCTAGAAGAAATTAGAAGTCCGATCGAACCTCGAAACACCGAGAATTGACCCCTTTCTGGAAATTTTTCAAAAAGTAGACATTTTTCATATTAAAAATACTCAGAAAATCATGCAGGGAATTTTATGGACCCACCTGAAGAAAGGATCCCTAACTCGCTATAGTAACCGCGTAACCGCGGCAAAAACCTGGTTTTGGCGGCGGTTCCGCGGCGCCACTGTGGAAGCTTGGGACGGGCACTTCAGCGACGGTCCATAGGTGCTGGGGCATGCTACTGAGAATTTTTATTTTCTTCTCAAGTGTTGAGCTTGCTGGGGTATTTTGGAAACTCGTTGCGTCTGTCGATTTATCTAACTTCTCCTAGTTATCTGTGATGATTCTATATTGCTGTGATATGTTATATTGGATCGTTGTGTATTGAATAGCCTGGGGTTTTATGCGAGATGAGAGTTTTCTTTTCATTCATGTAAAATTCATTTGTATGTAATATTCTTTTATTGGGACACTTCCGGGTTGAGGATGATGTCACCGTTGTATATTATTTACTTTTCCACATTAGGATAGACCTAAGACGGAGAGCAGAAGTAACCGGGTTCTAGGGTCCAGTGGGAGGCCATCTCGAGGAGTCGAGACCGGACCTCCTAACCTTTAGAATTAGCAGTGTTACTTGCCGCTCTCATAGGGGTCTAGGGATGTGGGTTTGGCTATTCATCGCGACTGTGGAATCCGTGTTTTATATAGGCTCAAAACTAAAACACGGACGTCCTAGTATATCCAATATTTCATATGTTGAATTCTGGTGCAATGTTCTGTGATGAGATCATATTACTGCCGGAGGCCAATGCTTATACTATATGTTGATATATATTCTGCTGCTTTCGTTTCTTCTATGATGCTTAGGAAGCTTAAATGATGCGATTTATTAATGAGATTAATAAAAGAAAAGAAACCTAAAAGATGTTGTAGAATCAAAAACTTTATAAAAAGTTAGCTACAGTTTTGCTTTGCATAGAGGTATATATGATATACCCTGCACCTTATTCGATGAGGAAAGAGCCGAGATCCCATCACCGGGAGTGACCTCTTTAGCAAAACTGGCAGATGCTACAAACTCACGGATTATTTTTTGATTGCTTCTATAGTTCTTGCTTTGCAGACCGGTATTTATGAAATATCCTGCACCTTATTCGATGAGGAAAGAGCCGAGATCCCTTCACCGGGAGTGACCTCTTTAGCAAAAACTGAAAAAGCCTAAAAAACACTCCTTTTCAAAATCACTTGTTTCTACAACGATATCAAGTTCATTACGCTCATGGTTTTCTGAAAAACCTGCGTAGCCCTCCGACATTTCAAATAAGTAATAATTAGTATTCGTGCTATGTTTGTTGGCTTTGGTCAAGGCGTAGTGTGCGGTATCCAACTATTGCTTATCTGTTGCATATGATGTGATTGGGTTAGGATAGTCGTACGGCTTTGTTGGCTTTCGTCAAGAGTCGTGCGGGTGGGATTAATTCAATCAAGAAATGTACGGGTTGAACTTGACTAGCGCACTAGAGTTTGTTGGCACTCGCCAAGGTCATAGCACGTTAGGGGTAAAAGAATTATCGGGAATTTCAAGTGTTGAAATTTGCAATGAGATTGCATACCTTCTATGAGATGGATGGATCCTGATACCCACTACGAGTAAGAGTTACTCCTGGGAGAACTTCACACAGGACAATTAGCTGATCAAGTAGGTGTCTAAAAAGGTGTTAACGAGGTTATGCCTCTGGAAAAATGAGGTTTATTTTAATTAGGTCCGTGCGAAAGTACAGGGAACCTCCCTCAAAGTACCAACACTGATCTGGCTGAAAGATTGACAAACTTGTAAGGTGTAATTAATCCCGGCTAGTCTTACCTTTTAGGGTTTGAAGGAAGATTTGATTAAAATAGTAGGAGGCATCCTAATTAGATAAGATAATAACAAATCTAATCATGCAAGAGCGCACGCTAAAGTGTTTTCTTCTCTCTCTCTCCAGGTAGCGACCATGTCAGGCCTTAATCAAGATAATTATATGGATGTATTGACCGAACCCGCTTGTTATACTGAGCAGGGGAACGTTGGTTCTGTTCTTTCTTATAATTGTTATAAGACTGAATAGGAAATAGGGGAATACCAGAATTCACACGCCGCCCAAACGAAGAATAAGCATGTTGATGCATCTTCTTCAGGTGTGTTGGTTATCGAGAACTGTTTCTCAGTTCACTCTACGTCCTGGGTATTAGATACTGGATCTGGATCTTAAATGGGCTACGAAAAGGTAGGGAACTGGGAGAGGGTGATCATTCCGTAAGGGTTGGGAATGGTGCAAATGTTGCAGCCAAAGCTGTTGGCGAATATCACCTTGTGTTGCCAAATGCTAATACATTAATTCTAAACGAATGCTATTACATTCCGAGCATGATATGCAATATTATATCAGTTTCTTTATTGAGTAAAGAAGGATGTAATCTTGTAGTACAGGATATTGTTATGAACATATTCCTAAATCAAAAGTTGATTGGATCAGGCTCGTTAAATAATGGCATATACGTTCTAAATCAAAACACGGTTCTTAATATACAGAACACACACAAGAGGAAAAGTTCAGAAATGAACGAATCCTTCTTGTGGCACTGTAGACTTGGTCATATCAATGCGACATGACTTGTTAAGTTGCATAAAGATGGTTATTTAAATACATTCGAATTATCATCTTAGGAAACTTGCCATTCATGTCTCAAAAGCAAAAAGACCAAAACTCCGTTTAGTGGACACAGAGAAAGAGTTACGAAACTCTTGGGACTAATACATAGTGATGTATGCGGTCCCATGTCTACACATGCCAGGAATGGTTCTTCGTACTTCATTACATTCACTAACGATCTCTTAAGATACGGACATGTGTTCCTGTTGAAATACAAGTCTAAAGCTTTTGAGAAATTCAGGGAATATAAGCAGGAAGTAGAGAACGAAACTGGCAAAAGTATTAAGATCCTTCGATCTGATCGAGGAGGAGAATACTTAATATATGAGTTCCTGGACTATCTGAAAGATAATGGGACTCTCTCTCAGCTTACTCCTCCTTATACACCACAGCACAACGGTGTATCGAAGCGGAGGAATCGCACCCTATTAGAAATGGTGCGCTCTATGATGAGCAATACTGAGTTGCCTATTTCCTTCTAGGGGTATGCACTTAAGACAGCCATGGACCTATTGAATATGGTTCCTACCAAATCAGTGCCTACCACTCCATATGAGATATGGAAGGGGAAGAAACCATCTCTTAAGTATGTTAAGATATGGGGTTGTCCGGCCTATGTCAAAAGGCAAAATCCGGACAAACTCGAGGCAAGGTCTGTCCTATGCAAGTTTGTAGGATATCCCATGAACTCACAAGGCTATATCTTCTACCACACTGAGGAAAAAAAGGTGTTTGTTTCTCGACTTTCCACCTTTTTAGAAAAGGAATTTCTTGCAAAGGAAATTAGTGGCAAGGAGGTAGAACTGGAAGAAGTTCCAGCAACACTAACTACGACAGAAGATTTAGTGGAATAAGAGGATTCAGTAGTTCCCGACGAATCCCAGCCTCTCCTCCGATCTAGTAGGGTTTCTCATCCACCTGAAAGATACTACGGTTTTCTCATTGAAGGTCGGAGCGAGGATTGCATCATGGAAGATGATGACCCAACTAGTTCCGAGCAGGCCATCACGAGTGGTGACTATGTGAAATGGCTGGATGCAATGCGATCTGAGATGGAATCCATGTACACCAACAAAGTATGGACTTTGGAAAATGCTCCTGAAGGGGTAAAACCCATTGGGAGAAAATGGATCTTTCAGAAGAAACTTGGTGTAGAAGGAAAATTTGAGACTTTCAAAGCTAGACTTGTTGCAAAGGTTTTTCGTCAACGACTAGGTGTGGATTATGACGAAACCTTTTCTCCAGTGGCTATGCTTAAGCCCATCCGGATCGTACTTGCCATTGCTGGATACCATAACTACAAAATCTGGCAAATGGATGTTAAGACCGCCTTTCTGAATGGTGATTTGGAAGAGTGCGTGTACATGACTCAGCCAGAGGGCTTTGTAGATATTGAGAGCAGCGGAAAGGTGTGCAAATTTCTTAAATCCATCTATGGGTTAGAGCCGGCATCAAGGAGTTGGAACATCTGTTTTGATGTGGTAGTCAAAGAATTTGACTTCATCAAAAACATAGATGAACCTTGTATATACAAGAAGGTGGCAGAGGGTAAAGTTGTCTTCCTCGTATTGTACATAGATGACTTACTCTTGATAGGAAATGATATTCCTATGCTGCACTCGGTCAAGCTCTTCTTATCACATAGAATCTCAATGAAAGATCTAGGTGTTGCCTCCTGCATTTTGGGGATTAAGATCTATTGAGATAGATCTAGACGGATACTGGGATTGTCCCAATCCAGGTACATTGACACAATACTAAAGAGGTTTAGTATGGAAGAATCCAAGCATGGGAACTTACCCACGATCTCTATACTCACTCTCTCCAAAGAGATGTCTCCCAAGACTGATTTGGAAAGAGATCACATGCAAGGGATACCCTATGCTTCGGCAGTAGGCTCTATCATGTTCGCGATGCTATGTACCAGACCCGATGTAGCATACTCACTGAATGTAATGAGTAGGTATCAAGTAGATCCTGGAGAGAATCACTGGACAGCTGTGAAGAACATTCTCAAGTACTTACGATGAACTAAGGAGATGTTCTTGGTGTATGGTAATGAGGAACTCCAGGTGGAGTCCTTTACCGATTCGAGCTTCCAAAGTGATAAGGACGACTCTAAGTCGCACTCAGGATTTGTCTTTACCCTTAATGTTGGGGTGGTGTGTTGGAAGAGTTCCAAACAGGAAACCGTGGCAGACTCGACGATGGAGGCTGAATACATCACTGCCAACGATGCTGCTAAAGAGGCTGTCTGGATAAAGAAGTTCATCACTGAACTTGGTGTGGTTCCGTCCATTGTGCATCCAATACCTTTGTATTGTGATAACAATGGAGCTATGGCATTGGCCAAGGAACCAATGTCCCATCAGAAGTCCAGACATATTCTGAGGCGGTATCACCTGATCCAGGAGATAGTTGATCGCCGGGAGATCGAAGTTAGGAGAGTTGATACGAAGGACAACACTGCGGATCCACTCACAAAGGCCATTCCTTAGATAGAATTTGAGAGACTTTTGGGGATGTTAGGTATGAGATACTACAACAGCTGGCCTTAGTGTAAGTGGGAGATTGTTAGTTATATGTATGCCCTAGAGGCCATTGTTATACATATGATGTATATTATAATGGATGCTTTGATATATAGAGAGAGGACTTTCTTGCTCGATATGATAGTATGCTATCTGGTTTCACTTTATCTAAACATGTTAACGAATACTGTTTTGTGATCATGTGTTGATAAGCCCTTAGGATATATAATAGACTACTAGGACTATGATGAGATCATACTGGGTAGTCAACGAGTACATCCTATAACTGTTCCTAGTCTAGGGTGTATCGAGACAGGGCATCGAAAATCCAGATTAGACTAGCGTATACGCATCTTGACCCATATGATGGGCGATGGATGATCCCATATCCTTTGGGGTTGAACATCAAAGATGGTGTACGGGTGCTCAGTGGAGACTGGGTACACTGAACGGACTCGCCGAGAACTCCTAGATGGTATTATACCAATCGTCAGATAGCAGTTCTCCGGTGACACTGTCTATAGACTCGAGATCGTCATAGAGTCTTGTGTGATTCCCACTATACTTTGATTTCCACCTTACCACGTCCAAGAGGGCATGCAAAACGGTGGCTTTTGGGTACAGTCCCGAATCACATGGCGGCGATGAGCTATAGGAGGGGTTTTGTCTCTCCTGGTAAAGGGAATTGATGTTGTGTTGTGTTTGATTGGCTATAACTTGAAGTCCCTGGCCAGGGATGATATGGAGATTTACTGGTAAGAGTTATCAGTAGTTTCTCAACCCGTTATGAGCCTTACATCAACACGACTTATCGATTACTGGGGTCTGACGTTTACCACCCCTAGACTAGATATGCAACATATCAGACGAAGAGATCGGACTGTACGGTAGTGTTTACTGATTAGATTCACAGGAGAATGTACAGGCTTGCTTGTTGATCTTCTGATCGCTCAATACCTGGGTGGCTATTATGTTTAGCTGACCGCTTGCAGCTTGTGGGTGTTTGATATGATCATCACCTACTGCCGGAGTATTGACGATTCTTTAGAGTCCTACACAGAGGTTTCCTGGCTCAGGCAAAATGGAGTAGGAGCACATATGTGATATATGCAGGACCGAGAATAATACGATATGAGATACCGTATTATATTCTCGTGATATATGATATCGACCGGTTATATGTGATATAGCCGGGTCATCGAATCAAGTGTTGATTCGATGAAATGGTACATGCTATATCAGTCGGTTATATGCAATATAGCAGGATTGTCGGATCAAGAGTTGATTCGATAATTTAATGTATAATTATATATGTGATATATTACATTACGTTAACTAATATAAGCTCGCTTTATTGATTCATTTTCTCACCGGATAATACATTGATATATGTTAATTGTATTATTTTTTTTGTTACAAAAATATAGTATATATGTGATATAAAATATTGTAACAAGTTATGATTACAAATGCAACATGTTTTGTGGAGATTAAATAAGTTAGGGTTTGATTTGGGTTAGCATTTGGGTTAGCATTTTCATGAAGCTTCTAGAAGCTTTGTTTTGTTTTAAGCATAGATATTTTCCTTTGATATTTTGTGTAGATATTATTTAACCCAACCCAAACCCTTAACTCTAGTTTATTCTATACATGAGTTAAAAGGCTTCATTATTAACTCATGGTTGTATTTTGTAAACATAACAATATATTCATTATTAATCACAAATGCTTTCTTCTTCTTCTTCTTCCTTGAAAAAGCTTTCTAGCTTTTTGAAAAGTGATGATGAAACGTGAGAAAATGAAAACAAAAGAGTGCAAAATTCCTACTTCATCATCCTCATCTATTTTAGCCACATAAATTAGGGTGTTCACTTCATTAATACTTGATTAGAGAAGTGAGAGCTTGAGCTTGAGATTATTCAAGGTAGATCATCTTTGAAAAGGAAGACTTCAAGTAAGAATTGATCGTTCGACATGTGGAGCCTCTCTTAAGTCCGGGAGATCATGGATCGCGGAAAAGGGACTACTACTCGGAGCTTATGAAGTGAAGGAACGGACTACAAAGGTTGTAATCCCTCTCTCTTAGATGTAAAATTGTTTACATGCATAGTTAACCCTAAAACTCTAGTTAAGATCTTGGTTAGGGTTTGTTTAGCACCCCAAAAATTTTAAAGTAGCATGTTTGATGCTTGCCAAAACCTTGTTAAGGTGCTAAGCTAACCCTACAGGCGTCCCGACTTGTATCGTGTCAGACCGAAGCACCCAGTTTACCAGCCGACTATGGCAGAGACTTTAGGAGGCGTTGGGCACCCGTTTGAGTTTCAGCTCAGCATTTCATCTACAGACCGATGGCCAGTCAGAGCGGACTAATCAGACTCTCGAGGACATGCTCCGAGCGTGTGTATTAGACATCGATGGTAGCTGGGATCATCATTTACCCTTAGTGGACTTCTCCTACAACTACAGCTTCCAGGACACTATTCAGATGGTACCTTTCGAGAGATCGCCTGTCTGTTGGACACAGCTCAGCGAGGGCAGTATTTTGTGGCCGCAGATCATGCAGGAGATGACCGAGAAAGTACAGTTGATTCGAGATCGGATGAGAGCAGCTCAGAGCAGGCAAAAATCATATGCAGACAGACGCCGTCGCAGACTAGAGTTCGCAGTTGTCGATCATGTTTTTCTGAGGGTCTCATCGATGATGGGCGTGATGAGATTTGGGCGAAAAGGAAAGCTTAGTCCCAGATTTATGGGTCCCTTCGAGATTCTCGAGCGTGTCGGCACAGTTGCATATCGTTTGTCTCTTCCGCCCAGCTTTCCGGATGTTCACCCCGTATTCCAAGTTTCGATGCTCCGGAAGTTCTTCATGACCTTTGGCATGCGATTCAGCACCCGACGATCCAGCTGGAGCATGACCTTTCTTTTGCCAAGCAGCCGGTGGTAATCTTGGATCGGTAGGTGAAGAAATTTAGATCGAAGGTTTTACCGTCTGTGAAGGTTCTTTGGCGCAGCTTGAATGGTGATGAGATCACTTTAGAGGCCGAGGGCGAGATGTGAAAGAAATTCCCTCATCTCTTTGAAGGCACACGCGGCTATTTTTTTTTAATGCGGGGACGATTTTCTTTAAGGGGGGAAGATTGTAACACCCTAGAATCCGATTAGGGGTTATTATGCTTTGTTGTGGGGTTTTTAGTAAAAAGTTTACCAAATCGGTTTTCAAATATTTTATAAGATTTAATGAACATTTTATTAGAATTTAATTGGGCTTGCACACACATGTGCATGCAAATTGGGGCTAAGTTTGGGGTTGATTCATGTTTAGGTAACCTTGGTGGACTAACCCATTTTATTAGGATTATGAAGTTAATTAAGTGTATTAGTTTTTTTTTTCTAAATATAATTAGTAGTGTTTTGGGGGTTGACTTGAGATTGAGGAGAGAGAGGGAATGATGGCATGCAGCATGCTTGGTAATGATGAGAGAGAGGAAAAGGGGGGTTGACTCTCATCTCTCATTTCTTTATTTTTTAAAACACTCTTTCCCCACATTCGTCACATCTCTCTCTCCCTCTCATTCTTTCACACACACACATACAGAAGCAATAGCAAGAAGCAGCAGCAGCAGCAAACAGCAGCAGCAGCAAGCAGCAGCACCAGCTAGCAGCAGGAACAGCTGCAGCAGCACACACCCTACCCCCTTCTGTTCTTCTTCTTCTCTTCTTCTTCTTCTCTTGCATCCTAGGACCAATTTGAGGTATAATGTAAAACTCAATTTCCATTTTTGATAAACTTGTAGTTTATTTAGCATAATTTAGGGTTTAATGTGATTTTAGTGCTAGCTTTGGAGATTTAAGTGGAGTTTATGCTAAGCTAGGATTTTTGTGGATAAAGTAGCTTAACTAAGTATTATTAAGGTCATATAAACCAAGTTTTGCACCAGATTTCACAAAAATTCCATATTGTATCATTTTAGTGTTAAATAGTGTTTTAGTTAGGATTTGGGTTCTTTTTGAGATTTTCTTTTGACCCGGGAACTTCAGGAAAAAGTTGTATTTACTGGAGCTTAGTGACCGGGATAGGACCACACACACAAAGCACGGGACCCCCTCTACCCCTTAAGACCGCAGATTTAATGAGTCTGGCCGCATATTTCGGCCAGATCGTGGGTGTGGGTGTTGGTTCTTGGTCTGTATGAGTCTGCTTTATATCTAAGGTTTTTGGTATATACAAATTTTGCTTTTTCCACTCGAGTCAAAATCTGGAACCTAAAACCTCGTTTTCAATACTTTTTAACTTGTGCGACACGTGCGTTATGTGAGTTGGGTTTGTTGTTCACTGCGCGTCACAGCGAGTCGGGGTGGTGTCAGGCGAGGTTATACACGTTTTGGCGTATCGAGTGCATACGCTTTTAACTTCCAACGCGAGTTTCTCCTTTGATCTTGATATCGTATTTTTGGCAGGATTTAGCCTTATGCGTATTGCTTGTGTGTTTTTAGGATCGATCACAGAGACATCGGACGCTGCGCGGAAGGGAAAAGCGGTGGTTGGACCTGGCTAGCACGAGATCACGGGTGAGTAGATGTACACATCTACGGGGAAATCGTATGGATGGCGCGAGGCGCCCGATAGGTTTTAAACTTCTAGTAGTATAGGCATTGTGTGTAGTTCCTTGTTATTCATTTTGCTGCATTGCATGATCCTTATATCCCTATATGTGTTAGCTCATTATATAGAACCATTGAACCGTTAATATGAGACATGTGACACTAGTACTATATGACTTGCTTAGTTCATCCTGTAGAACCATTGAAACATTAAAAATGAGTATGTGGCATAAGTATTTATTTACTTGTTAAATTGAGAATCTAGAATCATATTACACCATTATCATGAGTATGCAGCACGAGTACAAATTAACTTGCTAAATTGATAAATTTCAATCATTGTATCATCATTCATGTACAGTTTTCTAGCTACATATTGCAGTTCGTATAGTCAATACCACAGTTTCATTCTAGCTGACATGCGTGCTTATGCTGATTTTCTGAGGATTTCTGCACTTGAGATTTATGAGTTTTTGGGGGGAAATCGCAATGATTTAATAGACCAGATATCATTTTTTTAAATATTGCAAGTTGCGGTTTTATCGTGATTGATATATGTGTCGTCCACCATGGGTTTTCTGTTAGTTTTCGAGACCCAATTCGAGGAGTAGGATGAACCGTTTTGGGTACATGGTGGGCCCGGTAAGGTACCCCGGGGCAAGAAGATCGAGTTGTAGACGATGAGCCCGGTAGGGGTGGACTACCTACCGGTGATTGTTGGCGCGGCGGATATCCAAACGATGCCGACCATGGTCGTGAGATATTGAGATAGTGATTCTTTGAGATAGGCCAGCCGGACGGCTGGGGCCCGAGATATTGTGATACCGATACTTGAGATTTTGAGATAGTCGTTTGAGGTGTCGATGCTGGACACGGATTTCTGTTGATTCCATTGATATTATGTTAATATTTCAAAAGAGTTTTTCTAATATGAAAATAATGATTTTCTTATTTCTACATGTTCAGATCACGGGTAAAATTGATTCATGTTACACAGATACCTGTTAGTACATCATGCAAGATTTGTATCGTAATATTGATTCATGTTACACACATACCTGCTAATACATCATACCATATTAGTATTGTAAAATTGATTCATGTCGCATACATATCTTCTAGTATATCATGCCATATTAGTATTGTTGAGTTATGACACTTTGCGGGCATGCTTACGATAGCCTTTATAGATGTTACTTATTACTCACGAGTCGGCAACTCACCCCCGGTGTGCCACAGCCTTTTTTGCAGGTCCGATCCGTCAGTACTGTAGCGCCGGACGGACTTCATCATTTTGCTACTTTTGCTTGGATTTGATACTTTTGTGTAAGTCTACGTTAGCGTCCCGGCAGTCTACAGACGCCAAATGCGGAATAAAACTTTTTAACTTGGCGCTATCGTATACTTTCACCCGGATCTGCCATTATTGCTAAACTAACAAACAGTAAAGAGTGTGGAAATGTTGTACCGACTGATCCGAGTCCTCCGGTCTTCATCTCCACTCCGATCTCCTCGCGGGATCTCCGTCCGTCTCCTCCTCGTCGGAAAGGGCACCACATCGCCTGTAGCTTTTACGGGCTCCCACCTCAATACCGAGGCAACTCGGGCGCGAAGCTGGCGAATCGACGCGTCCAAGATTTGCTGTAGGAAGTGTAGTGTAGAGGCTACTTGTCTCTTTGGGGTTTGTTGCCTTTGGATGGAGGAATGAAGATTGAACTTTGGAGGGAAATGAAGCTACCAATTTTGCAAGCCAAATGAGATGATAAAAATGAAGCACAAAATGAATCTCTCATTTTTCTCTCCTCATCATGAAGTGGCCGGCCAATGCAACTAGGAATGGTGGAGGGAAAAGAATGGATATGTATGATAAAGGGAGGTGAGTGTAGGAGTGAAGAAGGGGTGACCACATCCAAACATGAACCATGCTTCATTAAAACCAAACCATACCCTTTCAATCATCACAAGTCAAAGCAAGTATGGAAGAAAGATATCAATCCTATCATAATCAAGACAAGTGCAAGAAACCCCCTCCTCAATATGTTATTTGCACAATTGCAAATAACCCCCTCCATCGGAAAAAGTCCGGCAGGGAAAGAACAAAGGAAAACCGGCCGGAACGGAATGCAAACTGGCAACTCCTGAAAACTGGTCCCGTAATAAATTACAGGAAAACCCCGACACTGTGCATACACACCCGCATCTGTATTCCGTCCGGATACAAATGCAAAGAGACAAAATCTACACTGTACTAAACTAGGACCGGCTTAAACCAAAGCCGGCTAGTAAAATCCGTTCGATCCTAATCCGTGCAATACCGCACGTATCTGATCGAACCCTGCCATATACCTATACGGCTACTAGTACAAACCGTCCGATCCTGATCCGTGCAATACCGCACGTATCTGATCGGACCCTGCCATATCTCCATACGGCCTCTACAGCGTTTCGCCCGAAAGCTGAGTAACTGAAAGTGTGGTAGACTCTAAAGACTCGTCAATACTATGGCTGTGGATTTAACCACTAGCACGTCAGAGGTATAGGCCAATACGTAACGGGCCACCAGCTATTGACTAAAAGGGACGTCGATGAGCGAACTCATCCTGACACCCTACTGAGCCTGTCAGTGACAATATCCGTACAGTCCGGTCCGTTCGTCTATGAGCATCGCATGGCGGGCCTAGGGGGTTGGTAAAAGTCAGACCCCCAAAAGCGGTACAAGTCGTGTCGGAGTGTAGCCCAGAACACCCTGAGATACTACTGGAATACCTACCAGTAAATCTCCTGCCTTGGCCAAGGACTTCGTGTAATGGCTCTCCTAGACACAGCGCGACCTCACCCCCAATACCGGGAGAGACGAAACCCCCGAAGATCCGCTCACTGCCTCCATATGGCTCGGGACTGTACCCAACTAAAACCTGTTTGCACGACTCCTTTGAGCCGTGGTAGGGTAGTAATCAAAGCACAGTGGGAACTCACACGAGACAAATGACGATCCCCAGGTCGATGAACTAACATGTACACATGTCACCTGGGAACTGCTATCTGACATCAGGTATATGACCAACTAGCATGTTCCCGGCGAGTCCTGTCCGGTGTACTCATAACCCAATGAGCACCTGTATACATCTTAGGTGATCCAACTGACACCAGTGGCTTGTGAGACCGGCCACCGCCCCTCGTCGGGGTCTCGACTGTATACACTAGTCTACTCTGGAGAATCGATGCCCTGTCTCGAAACTCCCACGACTAGGGACCTTTTAAGGATGTGCTTGTAGACCCCAGCTCCCACGTATATGATCGCCCTCATACTGCCGGTAGTCAAGCAAGAATCCCAGGGGCTCTATCAACGTGCAATAGTGACATGTCATGTCACCTAAAGCAGTACACGATGATAAAGGTAAACCTGATAGCATACTATCATCTCGAGTAAGACTGTTCTACCGGGATAGGTCCTCCCTCAATCATTGCAATCACGTGCCTGTGATCTAATAATTGACTCTGAGGGCACTATCTCCAACAATCTCCCACTTGCACTCAAGGCTAATTATTGCGATGTCGCATACTCACAGCCCGTATGATACCGAACACCCAACTCCTCTACTAGTCAGTCGCACAAAACCTGTTTGCGAAACTATTGCGTTCGAGGAATAGCCTCAGTGAGTGGATCCGTTCTGAAGTTTCTTTCTATGTCTCTCTAAATCTCAAGTTCGCGGAGAATACCATCTCCCGAAATGAGCAATACCTGTCTTAGAGTGTCTGGATGTCTGATGGGACCGAGTTCATAAATGAACTCCAAATCCAAACTTCTTAGACTGTATCGTCAACTGAACTTAATCAGTATCCTGCGCCATGCCTCCCTCAGTATTGCCTTGGACCACCTGTCCAAAATACTGCCCCTCGTCAGAGGGAAAACTATAACTCTGACAACCTCCTTGTCGTCCAGGTCACCTTGGAAGCCTGGAATGATAACTGTCTCCTGAATGAGGCTGTCGTTATCATATCCCTAGAACATCCACTTATGTTTTAAAACTGCTTCCGACTGTTTCTCCAGGATTGGATTAATGTCAACTTATTGCATCTAGTGCAAGAACAACATCTGGTGTGGTACTTGACATCTCATGATTGACTCAATTGCCTAAGCAAGTGATCTGCCAATCATGCACGTCCCTCTCCCCTTTAGTCTGTAAGACACCTTTAGAGAGGGTGACTCCATTACCTGCAGGTACACTACCGTGCCAGGAGTCGTCCATCCTAAATACTCTTAGAATGCTGTCAAGTACCACGATTGGGAAACCACCCAAATCTAGATCTAAAACCATAGATCCAGTAACCAGTATGTCAGATATAAAATCCATTTCCTTTGTGGAGAAACCACTGTGTGACGACCAAAGTATAACCGATTGTAGTGTAGGAGTTTCTTTTCCTATTCTGTGTATGTCATCCAGATACCAGGACATCACACCCTACTACCTTCGCAACAGATCCATCCCCTTTTCTGATGAAGTCAAACCCATGACTGTCACGTCAGAAATAGATGATCTATCTCCGCTACATTTGCTCTAGTCTATAAATAGACATAAGCTACCTGTCCACCAATGCTTCCGCTGCTCCCACTGACTACGACAACCCTCTGGCAGAGTCATATAGACGTACACTTCTAAAACTAGTTTAGAATGACGCTATACTCATCCTCCCGCCGGGTCTCGCAGCCTGGAACAACAGCAATGGTAATTGTGGGTAAACAAGAACTTCCCTGTCACCGTCCTTGAGGCCACCGTAGTACCTCTCGGGTGCCTGAAGTTACCCACCTTATCTGCGGAGTGGCCAATGGAATGTCAATCCAGATTGAATCTTTAGGTTCCTTATCAAATCTTCAGTAATCGTTTGTGGTTCTGGAATCACTTCCAGTTCTACCATACTCCCACTACTGTTTTCTGAAAAAATCCATTTTTAATAAAACTGTGGCGAGTCTAGAACAATATCGCTATTGTTCATCCAGATGGTAGAAAGTCAACCCTCGTCATAGCCTGGGTCAACCCACAAACAGCCATTACAGAAACGTGCCTTGAGTTGTCCAGTGTCTGGTTTTAATCATAAACCGGACAACTCCCCGTACCTTAACTATGTTAAGATATGAACTGTACTATATCCAATATAGAACCAGAGGCACTGATTTAATTGAACCAGATTCAAATCATGCAGCTGTCTCCAGTGCACGTCAACTAAATGGAGAGAGGCCGATCAGCGTTACTCAACTTAGGAATGCTTCCAATTATGAGTAACCCGAAAGAGAAGCAAGTTCTCTTAATCATTACTATCAACTGAATACCATACACAAGTATCTACATCTTCGATCACTATGAAGAATCCTGATACTTGCAATACCTGGTTCTCTACTCTATTCAAATACCTATAACTCCTCAAAACTTAGACCCTGTGTTTCCACGAAGCACATGTCTAAGAACTAGAGAAGTTAAAAGTAAACAGAATATAGTATGAGGACCAAGCCCTCTGTCCTAATGGACACTGGACAACATACAATACTCTGTATAAGTCCGCCGAGTCTAACAACTCTTTCACTGTGTGTCGTAGGTTGAAAACTATACTTATGGCTAAGAAGAATTACACCGCTGTTTAATGCTCCTTACCTAACCATCCACTGATATAGGTAAATGTCATCGACATAATATCAAAAGGTATATCTCACTCTATGAAAATAGACGTACAGATATATCAATTTGAAATTGGTGCACAACAGCGGATATTCAAAACCAAACATTTGCCGACCGGCAAACAGCCCAGGTGATCTCCTCAAATATCACCGATTACAACGAATCCCGATATAATGAGGATGATCACCCAATTCCCAATAACTTACTCCCACTCATCATCTGTAAAACCATACAGATGTGAGAATCAAACCTGGTAAATACATACCCTGGAGCAAGTATCTAATCGGGAAATCAGTTTTCCTTTAACATTACACAGTTGAACTGAAACATTGAAATGTTCCGATGGGGTATTCTAGTATTCCTAGTAATGCCTCTTCCAGATTCACGACTGTAACCGTATAGTTCTTTGCCACCTCTCCAAATCCCTTCATATGTCTTTAGTCTTTACCTTCTGCACACCCTTTTAGGCCAAATGGTTTTCTTCCTTCCCTACCGTTCGGCACCAGCCTATGGTTTGGAAGAAGACTATCCAATAAGCATAATGGGTGTACTGTCCCAATCCTAGGAACACTCGCAATGAGAGAGGGTGAAGATAAAAGACAACCGAATAAACCTTATTCCTATTTCTCCTGGACCAGAATCCATCCCCGAACTGGAACAAGTTCCTTTCGAGTTCGTATATAACCATACGATGGAGTATCCAAATAAACTGTGGATCTTCGTAGTGATACGGAGTGTCCTGGAGAAATACAAAGGTGATGTGGGAGTGGTAACGAAATATTTGGTTTGGTCGTGAATAGCAGTCGCAATTTACTTTGCCCTCTTACTAATCCCTTGCTTTGTCTTAATCTTAATACCTTCTGTACACCGTTTAGGCTAACTGGTTTTCTTCATTCCCTACCGGTCGGCACCAGCCTAAGGTTTGGAAGAATACTATCCAATTTGCATAATAGGTGTACTACTCCTAAACTAAGGAGTACTCGCAACCTGAGAGAGGGTGAAAAGAAAAGACAACTGAATAATCCTATCCGTTTTCTCCAGAACCAGAAACCATCCTCGAATAAATTCTTTCGAGTTCGTATCTAACCATACGATGGTTTTGTCCAATGGAAGTGGACGTTCGTAGTAAAACGGGGTGTCCTGGAGAAAAGGGTAAAAGTAGGAGTGGCAATGAGGTTTGCAACTCTGACAATCCAAAAGCCGGTGTTTAAGAAGGTTCGGTTAATTTGGTCACTGAGTCATAGTCTTAGGGTCGGGTCAATGGTCGCTGCCAAAGAGAGAGAGAAAAGAAACACTCAGCGTGCACTCTAGCCAAGATCAGAATGGTTACCAATTTATCTAATCTGGAAACCTCCCACTGTACCTCAAATTCTCCTCCAAACCTGAAAGAAGAATTAGTCGGGGTCACCCGAGGAGTAAATCAACTCATCAGTGGGAATCGGGATCCAACTCTCATCGCATGATAACGTGACGGAATCCGCTCACGGTATCACACTCCAGAAGGTATGCGCATATCTGGCAAGTTTCAGTACTTTTGAAACTCCCGATGTGATTTCTGCCCCATGCTCTTATGACCTTGGCGTGAGGTCAAAATATCATAAGTCACATGTCAAGTTCTGCCCGTCATTATCCAGGTTAATCTGAACCCACCCGTACATACCCTTGACGTAGGCCAAAATAGTAGTACGACTGTCCCAAACCAACGCATCTATCTATGCAACAGATAAATACCCGGCAGCTACCAATCACTATGCCTTGGCGTGAGGTCAAAATACATAGCTTGAATACTACCGAATATTTAACTGAAATGACGGAGGGCTACGAATGGTTTCTGGCGAAAACCTTTAACGTAATGAACTTGATATCGTTGAAGGAACGGATAGCTTTTAAAAATATAGTGACGAAAACCTTTGCTAAAGAGGTCACTCCCGGTGAAGGGATCTCGGCTCTTTCCCCGTAGAATGAGGTGCAGGATATTCCAACTGAATACCACGGTGCAAAGCAAAAGTAATCGGCTATAGTGAAGTTAATGCCCTGACGCAAACTTATTGTCCAAGGGGTCACTCCCGGTGAAGGGATCTCGGCCCTTGCCTCGTCGACTGAGGAGCAGGATATTCTAAATGAATACCGCGATGCAAAACAAAAGTGAACGTCCTTGCAATAACAGCTTTTTGAAAAGTGTTCCAACAACATCAGAATAGGTTTGTTTAACTTGCATTGATCCGAATCAACGCAGTCCCATCAATTGATCATACCACAAAGAACGAAAATATACTGACGTACGTATATGCCATCTGCATTCGCCACTGGGTCCCGTCATCACCCGTTAGGTTAGCTTACTAACGGCAGAGCGGGGACTGGACTAGCGCGGATGAAAAACATATACAACATCTACTAATATATATACCAATATATAGTATTTCGCTCAAGGCGTGAATAAAATGCAACATCACAGAAATGTACAGCATCACAGAACAATACAGATATCTGGGATCCCCGGGTTTCACAGAGCCGCTGAAACCCAACGTTCCCCTGGTCGTGTGGATAGCCTGTGCAATGAAAACCTAGACCCCTACGGGCGCGGCAAGTCACCCGCCAAAACCTGAAGCGAGGCAGCCCCCTCCAGCACCGTGAATGGACCACCCAGCACTTCACGGAATCCGGCAACTTGGGCACCCCTCCTGGGTCAACCTGTACCCCCTACGAGTGCGTCGAATAGCCCGCCAATTCCAGACTGAAGCCCCTCCGTCTCAATGCCCTGAGATGCGGGCCCGTTGCCCTCCAGAACCCGGCTATCCGTGCACCCCTCCGCGGGGTAACCCTAGTACAGAAAGTAAAATATACATACACCGGGTACATCGACCGCAACCAGGTCGTGCCCCAAAAGAATAATACAAACAGGCAGTGACGGCAGTCCACATGTCGGACGCTCGCCCCGCAATATCAAATGTACATAATACAACAACACTGTACTAGCATTGCATCCAGGCTATCCTCCACGACCGATCCGCAACATCACAGCACAACACAGAACATCAACGCGAATGTCACGTTCGCAAACCCGTCGAAAAGAACTATAGCAATCAGACGCGGTTTACCGATCAAATGACATTCCCGGTCGGAGATATAATGTAAGCACTGTAAACTAACGTGTTTAAATTTCGATCGACAAAATATCAAGAAGTGGGCCCCACGACTTACTGGTGAACAGTAACAAAATCTGGGCAAAAACGATATATATCAAAAACCCTAAAATCCCAGTGAGAACAACCTGACAAAATTTGGGAGCACGTGCTCCCCACGTGGCCGCGGTTGCGCGGCCAAACCATTGGTTTGGCCGCGCTTCCGCGGCGGCTTCGAGGGATCACGACCCCAAATTTTGTCGTCACTCTTAGAAGTTCCTGCTCTGATTTTTAAGATATCCAGAAATAATTTTTGAGACCGTTTAAAAACAACAGAAACTGTCGGCTTGGATTTTTGCAGTTTTCGATTTCCGGTCGGATCGAAGTTTTAAACGCGTTAGCACAAGTTAGCATAGCAAAATGGTGAGTCTCTGATACCACTGTAAGTCTACGTTAGCGCCCCGGCAGTCTACAGACGCCAAATGCGGAATAAAACTTTTTAACTTGGCGCTATCGTATACTTTCACCCGGATCTGTCATTATTGCTAAACTAGCAAACAGTAAAGAGTGTGGAAATGTTGTACCGACTGATCCGAGTCCTCCGGTCTTCATCTCCACTCCGATCTCCTCGCGGGATCTCCGTCCGTCTCCTCCTCGTCGGAAAGGGCACCACATCGCCTGTAGCTTTTACGGGCTCCCACCTCAATACCGAGGCAACTCGGGCGCGAAGCTGGCGAATCGACGCGTCCAAGATTTGCTGTAGGAAGTGTAGTGTAGAGGCTACTTGTCTCTTTGGGGTTTGTTGCCTTTGGATGGAGGAATGAAGATTGAACTTTGGAGGGAAATGAAGCTACCAATTTTGCAAGCCAAATGAGATGATAAAAATGAAGCACAAAATGAATCTCTCATTTTTCTCTCCTCATCATGAAGTGGCCGGCCAATGCAACTAGGAATGGTGGAGGGAAAAGAATGGATATGTATGATGAAGGGAGGTGAGTGTAGGAGTGAAGAAGGGGTGACCACATCCAAACATGAACCATGCTTCATTAAAACCAAACCATACCCTTTCAATCATCACAAGTCAAAGCAAGTATGGAAGAAAGATATCAATCCTATCATAATCAAGACAAGTGCAAGAAACCCCCTCCTCAATATGTTATTTGCACAATTGCAAATAACCCCCTCCATCGGAAAAAGTCCGGCCGGGAAAGAACAAAGGAAAACCGGCCGGAACGGAATGCAAACTGGCAACTCCAGAAAACTGGTCCCGTAATAAATTACAGGAAAACCCCGACACTGTGCATACACACCCGCATCTGTATTCCGTCCGGATACAAATGCAAAGAGACAAAATCTACACTGTACTAAACTAGGACCGGCTTAAACCAAAGCCGGCTAGTAAAATCCGTTCGATCCTGATCCGTGCAATACCGCACGTATCTGATCGAACCCTGCCATATACCTATACGGCTACTAGTACAAACCGTCCGATCCTGATCCGTGCAATACCGCACGTATCTGATTGGACCCTGCCATATCTCCATACGGCCTCTACAGCGTTTCGCCCGAAAGCTGAGTAACTGAAAGTGTGGTAGACTCTAAAGACTCGTCAATACTATGGCTGTGGATTTAACCACTAGCACGTCAGAGGTATAGGCCAATACGTAACGGGCCACCAGCTATTGACTAAAAGGGACGTCGATGAGCGAACTCATCCTGACACCCTACTGAGCCTGTCAGTGACAATATCCGTACAGTCCGGTCCGTTCGTCTATGAGCATCGCATGGCGGGCCTAGGGGGTTGGTAAAAGTCAGACCCCCAAAAGCGGTACAAGTCGTGTCGGAGTGTAGCCCAGAACACCCTGAGATACTACTGGAATACCTACCAGTAAATCTCCTGCCTTGGCCAAGGACTTCGTGTAATGGCTCTCCTAGACACAGCGCGACCTCACCCCCAATACCGGGAGAGACGAAACCCCCGAAGATCCGCTCACTGCCTCCATATGGCTCAGGACTGTACCCAACTAAAACCTGTTTACACGACTCCTTTGAGCCGTGGTAGGGTAGTAATCAAAGCACAGTGGGAACTCACACGAGACAAATGACGATCCCCAGGTCGATGAACTAACCTGTACACATGTCACCTGGGAACTGCTATCTGACATCAGGTATAAGACCAACTAGCATGTTCCCGGCGAGTCCTGTCCGGTGTACTCATAACCCAATGAGCACCTGTATATATCTTAGGTGATCCAACTGACACCAGTGGCTTGTGAGACCGGCCACCGCCCCTCGTCGGGGTCTCGACTGTATACACTAGTCTACTCTGGAGAATCGATGCCCTGTCTCGAAACTCCCACGACTAGGGACCTTTTAAGGATGTGCTTGTAGACCCCAGCTCCCACGTATATGATCGCCCTCATACTGCCGGTAGTCAAGCAAGAATCCTAGGGGCTCTATCAACGTGCAATAGTGACATGTCATGTCACCTAAAGCAGTACACGATGATAAAGGTAAACCTGATAGCATACTATCATCTCGAGTAAGACTGTTCTACCGGGATAGGTCCTCCCTCAATCATTGCAATCACGTGCCTGTGATCCAATAATTGACTCTGAGGGCACTATCTCCAACATTTTGCTCATAGGTGGGTTGTGATATTATTTTGTTTCCACCTTGTATATTCTTTGTATCTAGTGTACTCCATCTACTGTACCTGCTACTTGTATTGATGTACTATGACCTAGAGACGAGACAGTGAGATTTGTGGACATTTATGTTGTTTCTTTGGGTCGAGCTCACTTGAGCCGACATGATGCTTATTACTTGTTCCTTTTATGCCTTTTTTTTGGCACATTGATGATTTACATTGCGTGGGATTTAAGTCCGCTTCGGCGAAGAGCTAGCTCCCGCTTGGGGATGCCTTATTCATGTTATAAGTTTAATCATGATTTGTACTTGTTTTGGGGCCAGTTTTTACAAAGGAGACTCTGCCGAAATTTTTTTGGAAATTGTGGTGTTGTTTTTTTAAAGATTTTAATGCCACTTATATACTTTTCCCTCTCTCTATTGCTTAAATGGGTTTGATTTCTGGGCTTTGGCATACTTAGATTACGTGCGCCTTGAGACGTTTCGTACTTTAAGTGCCAGTCACGTTCTGTACTTTTTGGGTCGTGACATGCTCTTACATGTTGATAAAGCCTTTAGTATATGTACTTGACTACCAGGACTATTATGGAGATCATACTAGTGGGGCCAGGGTAGTTCACAAGTACATCCTTTAATTGTTCCTAGTCGAAGGAATATCGAGACAGGGCAACGATATTCCAGAGTAGACTAGCGTATACGCTTCTTGACCCATATGATGGGCGATAGATGATCCCACATCCATTGGTGTTTGACATCAAAGATGGTATATGGGTGCTCAGTGGAGACTGGGTATACTGAACAGGACTCCCCGATGATTCCTATATGGTAGTATACCTATCCTCAAATAGCAGTCCTCTGGTGACACTGGTACAGGTTAGTCTGTAGACCTAAGATCGTCATAGAGTCTTGTGTGGCTCCCACTGTGCTTTGATTTCCTTTCTACCACGCTCAAAGGAAATGTGCAAATAGGTGGATTTTGGGTACAGTCCTGAGTCGTATGGAGGTAATGAGCGATAGGAGGGGTTTTGTCTCTCCCGGTATTAGGGGTTGATGTTGCGCTATGCTCGATTGGCTATAACTGGAAGTCCATGGCCAGGACTACTGCCGAGATTTATTGATAAGTCTTATCAGTAGTTTCTCGAACCGTTATCGGCCAGACATCGGCATGACTTATCATGTTACTGGGGTCTGACGATTTCCACCCCTAGACATGATATGCGACATATCAGACGAAGAGACCGGACTGTACGATAGTGTTACTGATAGGCTTCGAGGAGACTATGGACAGGCTTGCTTGTTGATCTTCATATCGCTCAATACTCGGGTAGCCGTTATGTCCAGCTAGTACCGCTGACGGCTTGTAGGTGACTGATGTGATCATCACCTACAGCTGGCATATTGACGAGTCTTTACAGTCCAACATAGAAGTTCCCTGGTTCAAGAGAAATGAAGCAGGACACATATGTGATATGTGTGTAGGCCTGATTAATTACGAGTATGTGATACCGTATTGTAATCTGGCAGTCATCTGTTATCGGTTCGGTTATATGTGATATATCTAGAATGTCGAATCAAGTGTTGATTCGATAATGTAATATACAGATAAATGATATTAGTCAGTCATATATGATATAACCGGATTATTAGATCAAGTGTTGATTTAGTAATATGATATATATTAAATGTGATATAAATATATCTTAACTAATATCAATAGCTCACTAATTATTATTCATTATGTATATATTAATATATATGATATATATATATATATAATAATGAAGCATGGCATTTAAATTTCTATTTTGTGAAAATAGAAATGAGGTGGAAAGTGAAAGCATGGTTGCAAGCATATGATTTACTTTTGTTTATTCATCTAGACTCACTATTCAAGCATGGTTGCAATTTTATATTGCATAATTCCATGCATGAATGAGTCAGGGGTCAAGACTTGGCATTCATTCTACCTCATTCTGAACACTTAGCCAATTATTCTTGAGTTGCTCTCATGGTTGCTCTCTAGCTTCTTTTTCCTCCTCTTGTCATTGCTCAAGCTTCAACCCTCACATGTGATGTGAATCATGAAGCTTGAACACAAACTAGTGAGCTCTTTACATCCCCTACTTCATCATCCTACACTTGACTAGCGATCGAGTGTAGCGTGTTTCATACGCTAAAGAGTTTAGTGTAAAGATAGCTTGATTTGGAGGGACTTCGCGTGGCTCATCTTCGGCACAAAGGTCATCGTAGGAAGCTCGTTCAAAGTCTCAAGAGAAGCCTAGTGGTGTCGCGGGACTACTACACGGAGCAAGTGAAGAGAAGGACCGTCTACAAAGGTTGTATTCTTGTTCTCTAAAGGTAAAGTAGTTTTCAGTTGGTATTATTTAAATCTCTATTTAAACACTCTAGGATTAGGGTTGTTTAGCATGACAATTTTTTTAAAATGGCATGGACGATACCTCCCGAAACCATGTTGTCATGCTAGGGAACCTTACAGTTGTATCAGAGCCAGGATAACGATTTAGTCAATATTTGTTAGGTTACGAAACCGAAACTGCTCCGAAACAAGAAACACTTAAACACAGTTTCTGTCAAGTTTTACAGCCGTCGAAATTTTTTTTAAACAACTGAACAATGTTATATGAGATGTAACATGAACACAGAAGAAAAAAGTGTAGGGTTACTAGGCACTGTCACAAGGGTCTATAAGGCATCAACCATGCCCGATTTAAATTTTAGACGTGCCGAACAACCCTAACCAAGATCTTACACTAAAGATTAGGTGAAACAAATAGAAAGTAAACAACTTTACTTCTAACAGTTTGGGATTACAACCTTTTTAGTCCGTTCCTTCACTTCAAAAGCTCTGTGTTGAGGTCCCTTCGCTGCGATCATAGAGTACCCGAACTTTAGAGAGGCTCCATGAAGAGAAAGATGCATGCTTGCTTCCGATCTTCAATAACAAAAATGATCTACCTTGAAGAAACTCAAACCCAAGCTCTTGCTTTGCTAATCAAGTATTAGCAATGCAAACACCCTAATCTAAGTGGCTAGAATAGATGAGGATGAGGATGTAGGAATTTAGCTCTCATTTATTTTCTATTTCTCACTCATTTTCATCACATAAGGAAAAGCTAGAAAGCTTTTCTCAAAGGAAGAAGAAGAAGAATTACTTTGTGATGAATAATGAAAAATCTAGTATTATGGTTACAAATCAACCTGCGGTTAAGAAACAAAAGACTTAACCTTTGTAGAGAATGAACCATCGTAAAGGGTTTGGGTTGGGTTAAGAAAATATCTTCAAAATATCATAACAAAATATCTTTTCTTAAAACAAAACATAAAGCTTCTAGAAGCTTCATGAAAGTGTTAACCCAAATCAAACCCTAATCATATTTAATCTCCACAAATCATGTTGCATTAGTAATCATAACTTGTTACAATATTATATATCACATATACAATATTTATTGTAACAAAATTAAATTAATACAGTTAACATATATCACATATATATCAGTGTATTACCCGAGTGAGAAAAAGAATCTTTAAGAGAGTATATATTAGTCAATGTAATTTAATATATCAAATATATAATTATACATTAAATTATCGAATTAACACTTGATACGATAATCCGGCCATTTCATAAATAACCGACTAATATAATCTGTATCAGTTCATCGAATCAACACTTGATCCGATGACCCGGCTATATCTCATATACCCGGCCGATATCACATATCGTGAGAATCTAATACAGTATCGCATACACGTATTATTCTTGGTCCCGCACATATCACATATGTGCTCCTACTCCGTTTTGCCTGAGCCATAAAACCTCTGTGTAGGACTCTAAAGAATCGTCAATACTCCGGCTGTAGGTGATGATCATATCAAACACCCACAAGCTGCAAACAGTCAGCTAAACGTAACAGCCTCCTAAGTATTGAGCGATCAGAAGATCAACAAGCAAGCCTATACATTCACCTGCGAATCCAATCAATAACACTCCCGTACAGTCCGGTCTCTTCGTCTGATCTGTCGCATATCTCGCCTAGGGGTGGTAAACGTCAGTCCCCAGTAGCTTGATAAGTCGTGTCGATATGAGGTCTATAACTGTTCGAGAAACTACTGATAACACTTACCAGTAAATCTCAACAACCTTGGCCAGGGATTTCCAGTTATAGCCAATCGAACACAGCGCAACATTAACTCCCTATACCGGGAGAGATGAAACCCCTCCTATCACTCATTGCCTCCATGTGATTCGGGACTGTACCCAAAAGCCACCTTTTTGCATGCCCTCTTGGATGTGGTATGATGGAAATCAAAGTACAGTGGAATCACACAAGACTCTATGACGATCTCAGGTATACAGACTAACATGTAACAGTGTCACTAGAGAACCGCCATCTGACGTGAGGTATAATACCATCTGGGAGTTCTCGGCGAGTCCGTCCAGTGTACCCAGTCTCCACTGAGCAACCGTATAACTTCTCTGATGTCAAACACCAATGGATATGGGTTCATCCATTGCCTATCATATGGGTCAAGAAGCGCATACGCTAGTCTACTCTGGTATATCGATGCCCTATCTCGATACACCTACGACTAGGAACATTTGAAGGATGTACTTGGCGACTGCACTATCCCTACTAGTATTATCCGCATCATAGTCCTGGTAGTCAAGTACTCATCCTAAGGGCTTTATCAACATGTAATATAGAGACAATCAGAGTATATGTTAAGATAAAGAGCAACCAGATAGCGTACTATCACGTCGAGCAAGAAAGTCCTCCCTATTTATGTCCAAGCATCCACTACAATATACATCGTATGTACAGTAATGGCCTCTAGGGCATACATATAACAAACAAAAAGAACACATTTGGTCGGTTTTTGGCCCAGCACATTCTCCTAAAAACCGAGGTGGCCATCCCTGTAGCTTCTGTTTGGGTTCTTTTTTGTTTTATGCTCTGTTCTCTGGGTTTTGGTGTTTCAGGTATTGTTTGTTTTTTCTAAAAATTTCATGAGATGTTAATTTTCTATAAAGGCAATTCGGAGTGTTTCGTAATCGTAATTCTAACATGTTTTCGGGTTATTTAGACAGTGTTAAAAAGTTCGAATGGATATCAAATACCCAGTTTAACCCTCGCTACAAATTTCCAAGAATTAGATCTTTTTCAAGTTAAAGAACATTCAAATATCATGCAAGTGATTCGATGGACCCTTTAGAGGAATGAAATCCTAACTCGATTCTATGACCATAAGAACCGCCGCCAAACCCTCAGGTTTGCGGTAGTTCCGCGGCGCCATAGGTGAGGCAAGGGTCGACCTTTCTACTGTTGGTCCATAAGTATTGTGGTATGTTCTTAGTATTTTTAAACTGCGCTCATGTGTTTAGCTTTTTGGTAAATTTTGGGTGTTTGTTGATTCGATCGGAATGTTTAACATCGTCTAGCTATTTGTGACATGTGATGTTGTGTGTTGCTTGGATATGTTATATTGGATCGTCGTGTTTTGAATAGCCGGGTGTTTTATGTGAGATGAGAGTTTTTATTTTCATTCATGTAAAATTAATTGTATGTAATATTCTTTTATTGGGCACTTCCGGTTTAAGGATGATATCACCATTGTTGTATATTATTTACTTTTCCGCATTAGGATAGACCCAAGGAGGGGAGCACAAGTAACCGGGTTCTAGAGTCCTGTGGGAGACCATCTCGAGAAGTTGAGCTCGGGTCTCCTAACTCTAGAATTGGTAAGGTTTCTTGCCACTCTCGTAGGGGTCTAGGGATGTGGGTTTGGCTATTCATCATGACAGTGGAATCCATGTTTTATACTAGCGTAATTTAAAGCACGGAATTCCTAGTATATCCAATATTTCATATGTTATCTTCTGCTGCTGATATTCTGTAATGTGATGACTTTATATGCATGAGACGAATGCTTTATTATTGTATATATGATATATAATAAACGTTGCTTATGTTTTGCACCCGTGCTAGCCCCCCTCGCTATGCCGTTAGTTAAGTAACCTAACGGTGCACAACGAGACACTGTGAGGAATGCGGATGTCATAAGCGTACGTTGTATTTTCATTTTTTTCGTGATGCTTAGGAAGCGTAATTGATGGGACTTCATTAATGAGATTAATGAATGATGACAAACCTAAAAGAAATTGTAGAATCAAATTTTCAAAAAGGGTAGCTCTATTTTTTGCTTTGCATAGCGGTATTCCTTGTAGAATATCCAGCACCTTATTCGATAAGGAAAGAGCTGAGATCTCTTCACCGGGAATGACCTCTTTAGCGAAACTAGCAGATGCTACAACCCATGAGATGCGGGCTTGTTGCCTTCTAGAACCCGGCTATTCGTGCACTCCACCGCGGGATAATCCTTGTACAGAAAAAGGAAATAATATGTACAAATGGTGACATCGACCTCAACCCGGTCGTGCCCCAAAATAATATACAACCCGGGAAAGATAGAAGTCTACATGTCGGACGCTCGCCACGCAATAACAAATGTACAAATGAATACAAACTGTACCACTAATATTGCACCATATACTATCCACCATGACTATCCAACCAATCATCACAACACAATCACAGAACATCAATTTTAATGTCATGTTAGCAAACTCGTCTAAAAGGACGTATAGCAGATAGACGGGTTTGCCGATCAAATGACATTCACGGTCGCAGATGCTAAACTATGTACTGATAACAATTAAACAGTTGTTAAAAATCTAACGACTTCGAAACACTCCAAATTTCCCCGAACTGAATAACAAAAGAAAATCAAACTTAGGCAAAAACTAGCAACACCTGAAATCCAAACATCAAGAGAAAAGAACACTGGCTAAAATACGATGCAATCCTCCATAAAAAAATCGAGCACACTGGTTTTGTGAAGGTTGTGGCCGGCCAAAAATTGTTGGAATTGTGTCATTTTTTGTCAGTGTTCATCCCACAGTGTAAATAGCATTCTGCACTTATTTAAAAAAAAATTTAAGCCTTTAAAAATTCGACAGAAACTGCAGTTTGGTTTTGATGTTACGGAGTCATTCCGGTTTCGTTGTTTTAACATTGTTTAAACCTGCTAGTGTAGGGTTTATGGGCTGAATCTGATACAATGAAGGGTTACGCTAGCGCCCCGGCCAACATCCGTGGCCAAATGAGGAACAATTTTTTTCCAACAATTAGAATCTTGGCGCTAGAATAACACTAAACCCGGATCTTAACCAAAAACCTAACTAGCATGTAAGGGTTCTATCTACTATGATAGAAAGTATACTTAAAGAAAACAAGTCCTTCGGGTCTTTGATCCTCTCCTTAAGCTTCTTGATAGAAGTATGGATCGTGCTTGAACTTCGGCCTCCTCACATCAATGATGATCCACCCGAGAGTACCAACTAAGAGCTCCTACCTCCTTATTGAGGAAACTAGGATACTTAGCTTGCTAATCTAAGTATACTAGAGTGTGTAAAGAGTGATTCGGGATTAATTAGTCTCTTAGATCCTTGGATTCTCAACTCATGAGACACTTAAGGGTAAGAGGAAGAAGATAAGATCTTGGAGGAGAGAGAGTGTGTGAGTTCATAATGAAATGAAAAATAGCAACCCTAGATAATTATGAAGCATGGAATAATATAAAATCAAGCATGCTTCAATAGTTATCATATGAGTCACTAAGTGAGTCATGTAGTGGCCATGCTTCATTTAATGTAAATGAACAACTCATCCTCCACCTCATTTCTTCATTTAATCAAAAAGAATAAATAAAAATGAGGTGTCATCTTCTAGAAGAACTCTTGCCAAAATTACAAGAATACCCCTCGTCCGTATATACATACCCGTATCCGTATTCCAAAAAATAGCAATACCTAGAGACTAATAATCCGATAATCTAATACAAGGATCTAGCTTAAACCAAAGCCCGCTAGTATTATCTGCCCGAGCATCATACGTGCATAAGTGTACGTATGTGATCGAACCCTGCCGTAAAACCATACGGCCTCTACATCGTTTCGCCCGAAGCAGGGAAACCCTCTGTGTGTGACTCTAAAGACTCAACAGTACGCTGGTAGTGGGTTTAACCACAAGTATGTCTGCGGTACTAGCTGTACGTAACGGCTACCCAGGTACCTGTCGAAAAGGAAGGCTGACGAGCAAACTCGTCCGAACTCCTACTGAGCCTATCCATTACAATATCCGTAGGGTCCGGTCTCTTCGTCAAAGAGTATCGCATACCAGGTCTATGGAGTGGTAAACGTCAGACCCTAATAACCCGATAAGTTATGCTGATGTGGTTCAGTACCAAACCGGGAAACTACTGATCAACCTATCAGTAAATCCCAACTGCCTTAGACAAGGTCTGATAGTCCTGACCAATCGATCACTGTGCGATATCAACTCTTAATACCGGGAGAGTTGAATCCCTAACAATCGCTCACTGTTGGATATAATGCCCTCAGAGTCAATTATTGGATCAATGGCACGTGATTGCAATGATTGAAGGAGGACCTATACCGGTAGGACAGTCTTACTCAAGATGATAGTATGCTATCGGGTTTATCTTTATCATCATGTACTGCTTCAGGTAACCTTACAGGTCACTATTGCACGTTGATAGAGCCCTTAGGATTCTTGCTTGACGGCCAGCAGTATGATGGCGATCATATACATAGGAGCTGGGGTTTATAAGCACATCCTTGAAATGTCCCTAGTCGTAGGAGTTTCGACACTGGGCATCGATACTCCATTAGTAGACTAGTGTATACAGTCAAGACCCCGACGAGGGGCGGTGGCCGGTCTCACAAGCCATTGGTGTCAGTTGGATCACCTAAGATGTATATAGGTGCTCATTGGGTTATGGGTACACTGGACAGGACTCACCGGGAACATGCTAGTTGGTATTATACCTAGCGTCAGATAGCAGTTTCCTGGTGATATATGTACAGGTTAGTTCATCAACCTGAGATCGTCATTTGTCTCATGTCAGTTCCTACTGTGCTTTGATTACTACCCTACCACGGCTCAAAGGAGTCCTGCAAACAGATTTTAGTTGGGTACAGTCCCGAGCCACATGGAGGCAGTGAGCGGATCGGCAGGGGTTTCGTCTCTCCCGGTATTGAGGGTGAGATCGCGCTGTGTCTAGGAGAGCCATTACATGATGTCCTTAGTCATGGTAGGAGATTTACTGGTAGGTATTCCAGTAGCATATCAAGGTGTTCTAGGTTACACTCCAACACGACTTGTACCGCTTTTGGGATCTGACTTTTACAAACTCCCTAGGCTCGCCATGCGATGCTCATAGACGAATGGACCGGACTGTACGGATATTGTCACTGACAGGCTCAGTAGGGTGTCAGGATGAGTTCGCTCATCGACCTCCCTTTTGGTCAATACCTGGTAGCTCGTTACGTACGGATAATACCTCTGACGTGCTAGTGGTTAAATCCACAGCCAAAATATTGACGAGTCTTTAGAGTCCCCCACAGACTGTTTCTCAAATTTTGGGCGAAACGTTGCAGAGGCCGTATGATATATGGCAGGATTCGATCATATACGTGCAGTAGTGCACGGATCATGATCGGACGGATCATACTACTAGGCTTTGGCTTAATCCGGATCCTAGTATTAGATTTGTTGGATTACTTTAGTCTCATTGCATTCGCATTCGGTCGGAATGCGGATGCAGGTATGTATATACAGGTGAGGGGCATCCTTGTGATCCGTCACGAGTTTACTTTAGATGTTGCCGTATCTTTTTATTGTTGAAAACATTTGGATTAATGTTTGTAAATGGAAATTATGAGCTAGATATCATCATTTGGAGCATTAATTGTGACACATGCACAAGTGGTGACTCATGGTCTCTTTCTTTATGCTTGTATCACATAAGGTGATGGATTTGTGATGATATGATAAGAGGAGTGAGAGAGGGGCTGCCATGAAGAGGTTAGCTTATATTATTCTACTCACTCTCTCACTTTATCATATGAAAACAGAAAAGAGAGATAGCATGTTCTTCTTCTTCTTCCACTAGCTCATAATCTCCATTAATGGCAACATCTCTAACCTCCATCCAAATCAATGGATGCAAAAGACAAAGTGATCACAAACATTCTCTACAACACCTTGGACACGTCGGCTAGCACACTTCGTGCCTGAGTTGCTTCGGATGAAGCGGGAGCCCGTAAAAAGAATCGATGATGTGGTGCCCTTTCCGACGAGGAGATCGAGACCGGAGATGCTGCGAGGAACTTGGGATGGTGGCCAAAGACCGAAGGATACAGATCGGTAGGTATAGCCTTTCTATCCCTTCTCTAGATAGCTAGTTGTAGGTTAATGGTTCGATCCGGGTTTTAAGAATACGATAGTGCCGGTTTAAAGTTTTGAAAAAGTTTTCGTTTCCACATTTTGGCCTCGGACAGATGGCCCGGGCGCTACCGTAGACTTACATGGTATCAAAGCCACGCCATTAACCTTTACTAGCTTTCTCTAACGTATTTAAAATATCGATCGAACGAATTTTATAAAAACTGCATTTCCAAGTCACAGTTTCTTTCGAATTTTTCCTGTGGTAAAAAAATTATTTAGTGTGCTGCAGAAAATCAGGCAGGGTTTTTTAGGAGCACTGTAGAAAATTGGTTTCCTGAACCCACTATAGCGCCGCGGAACCACGGTATGACCATTGTATAGGCCGCGGTTCCGCCGCAACACTGTAGCTTTAGGGCTCCAAAATTTCTACAGTGCTCTCTGACATGGAAATGGGGTTTCTGGTATTTTTTGTTTAGGCCGAGATTTATCTGAGTACTAGGTATTGTACTTGGGGTCCACTTCGGGAAATTTTTTCGATCGAAAATTTTAAACATGTTAGTTTACAGTATTTATATTATATCTGCGACCGTGAATATCATTTGATCGGTAAATTCTGTCTAATTGCTATAGCCCTTTTAGACGGATTTGCGAACGTGACATTCAAGTTGATGTTCTGTGTTGTGCTATGATGTTGAGGATTTGTCATGGTGGATAGTATGGATGCAATGGTAGTACAGTTTGGTTGTATTTGTACATTTGATATTGTGGGGCGAGCGTCCGACATGTGGTCTGCCGTCACTGCCTGTTTGTATATTATTCTTTTGGGGCACGACTGGGCTGAGGTCGATGTACCCGTTGTATATTTTTACTTTCTGTACTAGGATTACCCCGTGGTGCGGTGCAGGGATAGCCGGGTTCTAGAGGGCAACGGGTCCGCATCTCATGGCTTTGAGACGGAGGGGGCTTCACTCTAGAATTGGCAGGCTATTCGCCGCACTCGTAGGGGGTACAGGTTGACCCAAGGAGGGGTGCTCAAGTTACCGGATTCCGTGAAGTGCTGGGTGGTCCATTCATGTTGTTGAAGGGGGCTGCCTCGCTTTAGATTTTTGCGGGTAACTTGCCGCGCCCGTAGGGGTCTAGGATTTTATTGCACAGGCTATCCACACGACCAGGGGAACGTCGGGTTTCAGTAGCGGCTATATGAAACCCAGGTATCCCAGATTATCTGTATTGTTCTGTGATGCTTATTACATTTCAGTGATGTTGCATTTTATCACGCCTTGAGCGAATATTATATATTGATATATATACTAGTAGATGTTGTATATGTTTTACACCCGCGCTAGTCCAGTACCCTCTCTATCGTTAGTTAAGTAACCTAACGGGTGATGACGGGACCCAGTGGCGAATGCGGATGGCATATACGTACATCGTATTTTCGTTCTTTTGTGGTGTGATTAATTGATAGGACTTCATTGATGCGGATCAGTGCAAGCTAAACAAACCTGTTTGATGTTGTTGGAACATTTTTCAAAAAGCTGTTATTGCAAGGACGTTCTCTTTTGTTTTGCACAGTGGTATCCGGTTATGAATATCCAGCACCTCAGTCGACGAGGCAAGGGCCGAGATCCCTTCACCGGGAGTGACCCATTGGACAAAAGTTTGCATCAGGATAATTACTTCACTGTAGTCGATTATTTTTGCTTTGCATTGTGGTATTCAGTTGGAATATCCTGCACCTCATTCTACGGGGAAAGAGCCGACATCCCTTCATCGGGAGTGACCTCTTTCGCAAAGGTTTTCGCCACTATATTTTTATAAAAAGCTATGCAGTTCCTTCAACGATATCAAGTTCATTACTTTAAAGGTTTTTCGCTAAAAACCAGTCGTAGCCCTCCGTCATTTCTTACGGGTATTATTTAGTATTCGTGCTGCGTTTGTTGACCAAGTCAAGACGTAGTGTTCGGTAGCTAAGTGGTGCTTGTTTGTTGCGTAAATGGGATTGGTTAGGACAGTCGTGTTGCCTTGTTGACCTAGTCAAGGGCATGTACAGGTGGGTTTAATGCAGTCCAGAATAATGACGGGTTGAACTTGACTAGCGGTTTATGGTTTGTTGGCCTAGTTAAGGTCATAAGCCACTCGGGGTAAAAATCACATCGGGAGTTTCAAAAGAAACTGAAGCTTGCCAGATATGCGCATACCTTCTGGAGTGTGATAACGTGAGTGGATTCCATCACGTTATCATGCGATGATAGTTGGATCCCGATTCCCACAGATGAGTTGGTTTACTCCTCGGGTGATCCCGACTAATTCTTCTTTCTGGTTTGGAGGAGAATTTGAGGTTACAATGGGAGGTTTCCTGATTAGATAAATTGATAACCATTCTGATCTATGTTAGAGTGCACGCTGAGTGTTTCTTTTATCTCTTTCTTTGGCAGCGACCATGACCCGACCCTTCACTATGACTCAGTGACCAAGTTAACCGAACCTTCTTAAAACACTGGCTTTTAGATTGTCTGAGTTGCAAACCTCTTTGCCACTCCTACTTTTACCCTTTTCTCCAGAACACCCCGTATTGCTACGAACATCCACTTCCATTGGATAAAACCATCATATGGTTATATACGAACTCGAAGGAACTTGTTCCTGATTCGAGGATGGTTTCCGGTTCTGGAGAAAATGAATAGGACTATCCAGTTGTCTTTTACTTTTACCTTCTCTCAGGATACGAGTGCTCCTTGGATAAGGACAATACTCTTATTATGCCAATTGGATAGTCTTCGTACAAACCATAGGAAGGTGCCGAACGGTAGGGAATGAAGAAAACCATTTAGCCTAAAAGGTGTACAGAAGGTATTAAGCAAAGACAAATAAAGGGATTAGTAAGAGGGCAAAGTAAATTGCGACTGCTATTCATGACCAAACCAAGTATTTCTTCGCCAATCCTACATCACCTTTGTGTTTCTCCAGAACACTCCGTATCACTACGAAGATCCACAGTTATTTAGATACTCCATCGTATGGTTATATACGAACTCGAAGGAACTTGTTCCAGTTCGGGGATGGATTCTGGTTCAGGAGAAATAGGAATAAGGTTTTATTCAGTTGCCTTTTATCTTTACCTTATCTCGGGTTACGAGTACTCCTAGGACTAGGAGAGTACACCCATTATGCTTATTGGATAGTCTTCTTCCAAACCATAGGCTGGTGCCGAACGATAGGGAAGGAAGAAAACCATTTGGCCTAAAAGGGGTGTACAGAAGGTAATGACTAAAGACATGTAAAGGGATTTGGAGAGATGGCAAAGAAATATACGGTTACAGTCATGAACTGGATAATGGAAGAGGCATTACTAGGATTACACGGATACCCCTTCGAAGAATTTATATGTTTCAGTTTCACTGTGTATTGTTAAAAGAAAACTGATTTCCCAATTATCCCTTGCTCTAGGGTATGCATTTACCAGGTTTGATTTTCACATCTGTATGGTTTTACAGATGATGAGTGGGAGTAGGTTTTTGGGAATTGGGTGATCATCCTCATTATATCTGGATTCGTTGTAATTGGTGATATTCGAGGAAGCAATCCAGCCCATTCAACCTTCCGGGTTGTTTGCCGGACGGCAAATATTCAGTTTTGAATATCCGTTGTTATGCACCAATTTCAAATTAATATATCTGTACGTTAATTTTTATAAAGTGAGATATAACTTTTTGAAATTATGTCTATGACATTTACCTATATCAGTGGATGGTTAGGTAAGGAGTATTAAACAGCGGTGTAATTCTTCTTAACCATAAGTACAATTTTCAACCTATGACACACAAGGAATGAGTTATTAGACTCAGGGGACTTATACAGAGTATTGTATGTTGTCCAGTGTCCATGAGGACAGAGGGGTTGGTACTCATACTATATTCTGTTTACTTGTGACTTCTCTAGTTCTTAGACACGTGTTTCGTAGAAATGCAAGGTCTAAGTTTTGAGAAGTTATAGGTATAAGAATAAAGTAGAGAATCAGGCGTTGCAAATATCGGGATTCTTCAAGGTGATCGAAAATGTAGATACTTGTGTATGGTATTCAGTTGATAGTAATGATTATGAAAACTTGCTTCTCTTTCAGGTTACTCATATCTGGATGTATTCCTAAGTTGAGTAATGCTGATCGGCCTCACTCCATTTAGTTGACATGCACTGGAGACAGCTGTATGATTTGAATCAGGTTCCAATTAAATCAGTGCATCTGCTTCTATATTGTATATAGAATAGTTCATATCTTAACAATGTTAAGGTACAGGGAGTTGTCCGGCTAATGCTTAAAACCAGACTCTAGATAACTCAAGGCACGTTTCTGTAATGGCTGTTTGTGGGTTGACCCGGGCTATGACGAGTGTTGATTTTCTACCATCTGGAAGATCAATAGTGATATTGTTCTTTACTCGCCACAGTTTTAAGTTAAATAGATTTTTACAGAAAACAGTAGTAGGAGTATGGTAGAACTGGATGTGATTCCTTAACCGCAAACGATTACTGAAAATTTGATAAGAACCTAAAGATTCAATCTAGATTGTCATTCCATTGGCCACTCCGCAGATATGGTGGGTAATCTCAGGTACCCGAGAGGTACTCCGGTAGCCTCAAGGACGGTGACAGGGAGGTTCTTGTTTGCCAAGATTTGACACTACTGTTGTTCCAAGCTATGAGACCCGGCAGGAGGATTAGTATAGCATCGTTCTAAACTAGCTTTGGAAGTGCACAAGTATATGACTCTGCCAGAGAGTTGTCGTAGTCAGTGGGAGCAGCAGAAGAATAGTGGACAAGTAGCTTATGTCTATTTATAGACTAAAGCAGATATAGCGGAGATAGATCATCTATTTCTGATGTGACAGTCATAGATTTGACTTCATCAGAATAAGGGATAGATCTGTTCAGAAAGTAGTAGTGTGTGATGTCCTGATATTTGGATGACATACATAGAGTAGGAACTGATATTCCTATACTACGATCGGTTATACTTTGGTTATCACACAGTGGTTTCTCCGCATAAAGGATATGGGTATTATATCGGATATTCTCGTTACTAGATCTATGGTTTAAGATCTAGATTTAGCTAGTTTTCCAATCTGGGTACTTAGAAAACATTCTAAAGGTGTTTTAGAATGGACGACTCCTGGCATGGTAGTGTACCTGCAGGTGATGGAGTAACCCACTCTAAAGGTGTCTTAAAGACTAATAGGAGAGGGATGTGCATGATTGGCAGATCACTTGTTTAGGCAATTGAGTAAATCCTGCGATGTCAAGTACCACACCAAACGTTGTTTTTTGCACTTGATGCAATAAGTTGATATTAATCTTACCCTGGAGAAACGTTCGGAAGCAGTTTTAGAACATAAGTGGATGTTCTAGGGATATGATAACAACAGCCTCTTTCAGGAGACAGTTATCATTCCAGTCTTCTAAGGTGACCTAGATGACAGAGTGACTGTTAGCGTTATAGTTTCCCTATGACGAGGGGCAGTTGTTTGGACTGGAGGTCCAAGCGGATACTGAGGGAGGCAAGGCGCAGGATACTGATTAAGTTCAGTTGACGATACAGTCTAAGAAGTTTGGATTTGGAGTTCATTTATGAACTAGGTCCCATCAGATATCCAGACATATTCTAAGACAGGTATTGCTTATTTCGGAAGATGGCTTTCTCCGCGAACTTGAGATAAAGAGAGATATAGAAAGAAACATCAGAGCGGATCCACTCACTGAGGCTATTCCTCGAACGCAATAGTTTCGCAAACGGGATTTGTGAGACTGATTAGTAGAGGAGTTGGGTGTTCGGTATCACACGGGCTGTGAGTATGCAACATCGCAATAATTATCTTTGAGTGCATGTGGGAGATTGTTGGATATAGTGCCTTCAGAGTCAATTATTGGATCACAGGCACGTGATTCCAATGAATGAGGGAGGACCTATACCGGTAGGACAGTATTACTTAAGATGATAGTATGCTATCGGGTTTATCTTTATCATCGTGTACTGCTTCAGGTGACTTTACAGGTCACTATTGCACGTTGATAGAGCCCTTAGGATTCTTGCTTGACGGCCAGCAGTATGATGGCGATCATATACGTGGGAGCTGAGGTCTATAAGCACATCCTTAAAAGGTCCCTAGTCGTGGGAGTTTTGAAACTTGGCATCGATACTCCATTAGTAGACTAGTGTATACAGTCGAGACCCCGACGAGGGGCGGTGGCCGACCTCACAAGCCATTAGTGTCAGTTGGATCACCTAAGATGTATACAGGTGCTCATTGGGTTATGACTACACCGGACAGGACTCGCCGGGAGCATGCTAGTTGGTATTATACCTAGCGTCAGATAGCAGTTCCCTAGTAACATGTGTACAGGTTAGTTCATCGACCTGAGATCGTCATTTGTCTCATGTGAGTTCCCACTGTTCTTTGATTACCACCCTACCATGGCTCAAAGGAGTCGTGCAAACAGGTTTTAGCTGGGTACAATCCCAAGCCACATGGAGGCAGTGAGCGGATAGGCAGAGGTTTCATCTCTCCCGGTATTGGGGGTGAGATCACGCTGTGTCTAAGAGAGCCATTACACGAATTTCTTGGCCAAGGCAGGAGATTTACTGGTTGGTATTCCAGTAGTATCTCAGGGTGTTCTGGGCTACACTCAGACACGACTTGTACTGCTTTTGGGGGTCTGAATTTTACCAACCCCCTAGGCCCGCCATGCGATGCTCATAGACGAATGGACCGGATTGTACGGATATTGTCACTGACAGGCTCAGTAGGGTGTCAGGATGAGTTCGCTCATCGACCTCCCTTTTGGTCAATACCTGGTAGTTCGTTACGTACGGTTAATACCTCTGACGTGCTAGTGGTTAAATCCACAACCAAAGTATTGACGAGTCTTTAGAGTCCCCCACAGACTATTTCTCAAGTTTCTGGCGCAACGTTGTAGAGGCCATATGATATATGGCAGGGTTCAATCATATACGTGCAGTAGTGTACGGATCATGATCGGACGGATCATACTAGTGGGCTTTGGTTTAAGCCGGATCCTAATATTAGATTTCTTGGATTACTTTAGTCTCATCGCATTCAGATTCGGTCGGAATGCGAATGCAGGTATGTATATACAGGTGAGGGGTATCCATGTGATCCGTCACTAGTTTATTTTAGATGTTGCTGTATCTTTTTATTGTTGGAAACATTTGGATTAATGTTTGTTAATGGAAATTATGAGCTAGATATCATCATTTGGAGCATTAATTGTGACACATGCACAAGTGGTGACTCATGGTCTCTTTCTTTGTTCATGTGTCACATAAGGTGAAGGATTTGTGATGATATGATAAAAGGAGAGAGAGAGAGGCTTCCATGAAGAGGTTAGCTCTCATATTATTCTACTCACTCTCTCACTGTATCATATGAAAACACAAAAGAAAGATAGCCTCTTCTTCTTCTTCTTCCTCAAGCTCATAATCTCCATTAATGGCAACACCTCTAACCTCCATCCAACTCAATGAATGCAAGAGACAAAGTGATCACAAACATTCTCTACAACACCTTGGACACGTCGGCTAGCACACTTCGTGCCCGAGTTGCATCGGATGAAGCGGGAGCCCGTAAAAACAATCGTTGATGTGGTGCCCTTTCCGACGAGGAGATCGAGACCGGAGATGCCGCGAGGAGCTTGGGATGGTGGCCAAAGACTGAAGGACATGGATCGATTGGTATAGCCTTTCTATCCCTTCTCTAGATAGCTAGTTGTAGGTTAATGCTTCGATCCGTGTTTTAAGTATACGATAGTGCCGGTTTAAACTTTTGAAAAAGTTTTCGTTTCCGCATTTTGGCCTCGAACAGGCGGCCGGGGCGCTACCGTAGACTTACACTCACTGCCTCCATGTGGCTCGGGACTGTACCCAACCAAAACCAGTTTGCACGACTCAGTAGAGCTGTGGTAGGATAGTGATCAAGGCTCAGTTGGAACTCGCACGAGACAAATGTTGATCTATGGTCCGAAGACTAACCTGTACACATGTCACCTGAGAACTTCCATCTGACAATAGGTATAGTACCATTTGGAAGTTCTCGGCGAGTCCGTCCAGTGTACTCATACCCAGTGAGCACCTGTTTACGATCTTAATTGCATCAGACCAAAGGCTGCTTGACCAACCATACCCTGACAGGGCTAGAAACGTATATACTAGTCTACTCTAGAGTATCAATGCCCAGTATCGATACTCACGCGACTTGAGACCATTTAAGGATGTGCTTATAGACTACCCTGCTCCCACAAGTATGATCGCCATCACATTGCAGGTAGTCAAGAAAGATCCTACGGGCTTTATCAACATGTAACCGCAATATTTAATATCGAGTATGACATATGCTATGTTAAGATAAAGACAAACCATAATAGTATTCTACCGTATCAAATCTTTATCAATATGTGCAAGCTAGATATAACAACAATAGAAATAAATACACATATCCGGACAAAGGCAAGTCAAATAATATACTATAAAACTGAGCAAGATTGCCCTGTACATAGACACCCCTAGCATCCATATGTATACATATACACTACTGGCCCCTAGGGCATATATATCCAACACCTACCACGGCTCAAAGGAGTCATGGAAACAGGTAGTAGTTGGGTGCAGTCCCGAAGCACTTGGAGGCAGTGGCGGTTAGATAGGATTCGTCTCTCCCGGTATTCGGTGTTGATATCGCGCAGTGTTCAGAAGGCCATTAAACAAAAATACCGGGAGAGACGAATCCTATCTAACCGGGTTTTTAAAACAATACACCATTTCCTTTCAAATATACCACGGTTCTCAAATCCAGAGATCTCATAAAAACAGCATCTCAATGCATATAACCATAAGTACGATGTATGCAACATAGAGTAGTAATATGAGCATATCGGATATATCATGCAAGCATATAATCATAAGGTACGATGTATGTAACATAGAGTAATAATATAAGCATATCGGGTATATCATGCAAGCATGTCAAGTGATAGTACTGAACCATGAATGTACTTTTACTTTTAAGATTTATCTCATAATATGGCAGTTCTACTGTGTAAGTAACATGGAAATTACCGATGAATAATGTGTGTGAGCCGAAAAATCTGTGTATATGTAACATGCGGATCAATGGTAATTGTGCAGGTGTACTAGCAATTGATATCATATAGTATTAAATACCGACACGTGGTATGTACATCAAGAGGGGTAATATCCTACACAACATGAACAATAAATGGTTATATCTATCTGCACATGAACCATACAGTCAATTTTTAAAAGATACGAATCGTAGTTTTGAAAGTGGGCGCTGAGGTTTTTTTAGAAAAAGACATCATTTGGGAACCCGTAGCATCCAATAATGTTTCCGTTCAAAAGATGCATACGATTCGTCAGTTTTGGAAATAGATATGGTTCAAGTGGCATCTTAACATTGGCGATCCCGCCTCATAACATCCGATGTGACAATAATCCTTAATCGTCATTCTCAAATTATAAGCATGGATCAATCATCCGGTACAGCTCAACTCGTATGGTAATCCATCGTACGGGGTCATCAAACAGAACAACGAATCTATCGACCTATACAATAATGAGTGTACGGATCTAAAGTCTCGTACAGCATATTACTCATTATTCTCATAAATATATATACACCTATATCTCAAATCACATTGTATCAATGTCATATCATATTAATTTCACAACACCTCTATCTCAATCTCGTTTCGTGTTTATCGATTTCGATCTCATATCATACCATTAACAACTCATACTTATCCTCTTTCGATTCATACTTATCATAATTCACTTTCTCATTTCATATTCTCATATATCAATATATTCATTAGTGTAAACTTTTAGCATATCATCTCTTTACTAAATCCTATAACCATGTCCATAAGTTCGTAGCATATCCTTTATCAAAATCATAATTTAAAACGCAATCTTCCATATCAATGGTTGCGGGGGTGATATACGCCATCCACCCAACTTCCCTCGTAGATATAAATCTACTCACTTGCTAAACTCCTCGCTTAGCCGAAGTCGATGTGCTTCGTCATCTCGGAAGTCCACGCGAAGGTACCTACAATCAATACACAATCGCAATTCTATTAAAATCAATATCCGAAAATCGGTTTGGCATACGGATTGGTTATAGGTTAGAACCTATAGCTTACGCATGAAAGATCAACCAAATAACACTCGTCCGTTGACGTACAAACGTCCAACGAAGAAATAAAATCTCAAATACCAAAACCACACATTCAAATATATTTAAAACATAGCTAAAAACTCTCAAGTAACTCCCAGACTTTGGCTCAGGTAAATTGGAACTAAACAAGCAAGTACAGGGGATAGGTTGTTTAGTTCCAACTTCTAGGAAATCAATCTTTAAGATCTTGTAAACACTCACTACACCTTAATTAACCACTTAAAAGCAACTTGGAATTTTCTAAGGTCACATATCCTAATTATATCAAATTCTAAACTAAACTAGGATATTTAACATAAACACCAATCTAAAGTGAAAAGATTACCTCATTTAGCAACATAGGAAAATTCTTGAGTTAACCAAAGTCTTCAAAATACAAACTTGGATGGTTCAAAGGGTTTAGAATAGGCTTGTGCATGTTTTATGCGAAGGGAGAATGAGGTTTTGAGAAGGAAATTGAGATGATGCATGGAGGTAGTGATATGAAGAAGCATGAAGCAATTGAGTTGAAGAAAACAAAGGGGAATGGAGAATGGGGCAGCCAAGTCTAACCCTCTCTCTCTTATGCTCACTCTCTCACTCATAAATACCCCCCTACACTCACTCTCTCCCAAATATCTCTTTTGTTTCTTCTCTCTTTTAACCATGGCATCTAATTCATTCTTTTCACACTCAAACTCTTTTCTCTCTTTGCTTTTCTTTTCTTTTCTTTGTTCTCTTCTATTTTAAATCTCACAAGTCACAAACAAAAACACACAAACACAAACACAACATGCACATGAAATAGTGCACTAGTCATAGAAAAATATAAAAATACAGATTTGACCAAAATTCGATAAATATCATTATAATAAGTAAATCACTTTAAATCTCCAATTATATTCCAAATATTGGTATATACTTATACCATTTTACGAAAAATCCTTATTCGCAAATCGAATAGGTTTCGCGAAATATATTATTTTAATATTAAATTCCAAAAAATAATATATTATATTTCTGAAATGTTACAGGTAGCTGATTAGTGCTTATCTGCAACTATATGATGCGATTGGATTAGGGTAGTCATGCGACCTTGTTGGCCTTTGTCAAGGGTTACACGGATGGGTTTAATTCAATCAGGAAATACCGGGTTGAACTTGACTTCCGCCCTATGGTTTGTTGTTCTTTGTCATGGTCATAGGTCGTTAGGGGTAAAAACATTATTAGGAATTTCAAGTGTTAAAATTTGCAATGAGATTGCTTACCTTCTATATGATAGTTGGATCCCGATACCCCCTGTGAGTAAGAGTTACTCCTGGGAGAATTTTGCACTTTACAATTAGCTAATCAAGTAGGTATCTAGAAAGCTGTCAACAGGGTTATGCCTCTAAGGAAACGAGATTTATTTTAATTAGTTCCGTGTGAAAGCACGGGGAACTTACCTCGGAGTACCGATACCTGCCTGGCCGAATGATTGGCAAACCGGTGGGATGTAATTAATCCCGGCAAATCTTACCTTTTATGGTTTGAAGGAAGATTTGATAAAAACAGTGGGAGCCTGATTGAAATGATTTTAGCGTGCTTGCGCTTTCTAAAAGATAGATCAAAAATATTTGTAACCGCAATCAAGAACGGCGTCGCTTTGCAGCTAGCCGGTGAGTACGGGTCGGTCCACAGGGATGTTGTGAATTTTCTAATCGCGCTAACGAGTTAATTCCGAAGGGTGTTCGGATTGATTATTAAATCTAAAAATTGAAGTTGTATGATACTAGGATTAGAAACTTGCTAGGATTAGGTTTAGGGAAAATTTGGTAAACAAAGATCTACATCTCTTTCCATTGCATTTAATTAAAGATATCATATTAGTGTTATGGTAAATCTTAACAAAGGGGATTAGGATGATTGGGAAGATTGATTCTTCCTCTAGATCCTTGTCCTTCCTTTCTTAATCTTTACCCTAACCTCCATGGAAAACCTTAAAATCCGGGCCTTTATACTACGGTATCACCGCTACCTCGAGAGATAGGGTGCCGTAGGGAGCGGAATAAGAAGGTATGCATGGAGTCCTAATTTTCATAAAAGATTGGCAAAGAAAAGAGATGAGAGATCTTCGTCTCTCAAATCCTTCCCCATTCCTAACCCTAACAAGCGAGGAAACTACTCGCTCATTGAGGGGATGAAAGAAGACATGAGTTTATTAAAGAGAGAAAACTTCGATTGCAAAATAAAAACTAAACTAATTTAAACTAAGGCGAGAAAATAATTTACCTATAGCAGATATGAAAAACTACAACTACTGCAAGGAAAATAACCTACTTACTTTTGATGCGCTCTAACTTCAAGAAAACAGAATTTTATTCATGAGTAGAGGCATAAGAAAATACAAGGCCTTGGGTTCTATTTATAAGACATAGAAACCCTAGGTTTACAATTGTACCGCATGTCTAAAGTTACAAATATACCCCTAAAAAATCTTTTCAGAGCCGCCACAGAAATTTGATAAAATTTTATTTGCGCACGGGCACAGGACGGCCGCGGATCCGCGGCATGGGCGCTCTTGGGCCGCGGATCCGCGGCCCAATGATGGGATCATCATGTGATTTTTCTTGGGCTTGGTTTGGTTCTTCTGGGCTTCTTGTTTCTTTATTTATTTTTCCATTTGGGCTTCTGCAGTGACTCCAGAACTTCAGTGAACACTTGTACCGATCCCTTAACCGTTTGCCATGACAATTTGGATCTTGCGTCGCCTTGTTGATGGTGAACCGTTCTTCTACTGAGCTTTACTAAGATCTTCCTATTTGTTGGTCAAAAATCCTTCTTTTGTGTCGTCTTTTGTGTTTTTAACTGTTTTCGCGCCAAGAACCTGTAACCTGTAACATGTAGCAGACATGGGTCAAAAGCACCTGTTTTTATTCTTAAATGCATAAAAATGGGGAATACAAATTGCAATATTATGTTATGAACAAATACCCCCAAACTTATCTTTTGCTCGCCCTCGAGCAAACTTATTATTTTATTTATTCTCGGTAAAAATCTAACCTAGCCGCACATTCGCAGGGAAACGCGATTGCACTGAGCACGTGCAATAAGCCGTTAAACCTCTAGGTGTCCCTAATAGGAGGAGTGTTATCTCCTGAGGGTTTTCAGCGGATTACACCCATAAAATCCTATCAATTTGGCTTTTCGACTTTAATTCTCCAATTAGGTTTTCTAACAAGGAATTCTATTATCTTTTGACTCGCAAATTATCCACCCACATTCTTCACGCTTCCTCATCATTTAACTTAAGATTGTATATATCTTGCAGATCTACATAGCTTTCGGCATTTCCTAAGTTTTCCTTCTAGGGTTCCATCTCCACTTAGGAATTTCTATCAACCCTACTAAAGATACAAGTGTTATTCTTCATTCCTTTCTCTCATCTAAACTCCAATCACATATCCCTACGTGTGTGTAAATATCACCCCTACACTTGGAAATTCAAATCAAGCAATCATACTCTTGTCCGTTGTCCAAAGTACTTATCAGTAGGTGAATTTTTAATTGAATTTTGCTTACACATTCTTCATGCGACCGTTAATACTTCTTGAGGTACCAACAACCGATTACAAGATATGTTTGCACTTTAAAGCGTAATTCCTAGTCTTGCAACACCCAAGGCTTTTAGAAGTGACTCCCAAACCAGTTGGTCTAAGACACTAGGTGATGAAGCACCCTCGCTAAATATTTTTCTATTTTTGCAGCCTTAAGTAATCACAAAAACCAGTGTTCATTTTTTTATTCTTTATTCACTTTTTTTTTCCTTTTAATTTTATTGTACTAAGGACTTTAGACAAGAGCATTTCAAGGTCTCCTCTACTATTCCAAGTTTCAACGTGCGTGTTTGTGCAATTTGTAGGGTATACATTTTCAGAATTTAGACTTAAGCTAGGAATTATTTTTCAAACTTATACTCTAATAAAATATCAATACTTTTCCCTTATTTTGACTTAGCCCAAGAAGTGAACCCAAAATTTGCCTATTTCTAAATAACCTACAAAGACATATACTTTCTACCGTTAAACTCTAAGGAAGGTTATTTTTAGGGTTTTTAATTTGCTAAGTCTAAGATTTAGTTGTTCTTAGCCAGTTAACCTATTTGTCAAACTCAAATCAATTAGCCAAAATTGAATACAGTTATTTTTATAATTTTTGAAATTTTCAAATTTTTATGGGTTTTAATATAAGTATGCAAGTGCAAAAAAAAATATGTACAAATGAATGCGAAGGAAGAAGACGTACCGAGCATACCCCCAAACTTGAACTTGACAGTGTCCTCACTGTCATGCTAAACCAAGAGGGTCAAAATGCTGGCACTCCCCTGTTTATTTATTTATAATTTTTTTTATATTTTGAATGTTTTGAAATTTTTTTTTAAAGAAAACAAAAATATATATACATATATAAAAAGATTCCCCCAAACTTAAGCTTGGCCTTGCACAAGCCAAAAGTTCGCACCAACCATTCAAAAATCTTATCGTGGAAATGGTATAGTTGGTGCAAAAAACTGAGAAGCATGCGAGACCGTGTGGAAAGAAGAATGGTAGAATATGGTCTCGGTGGGGGAGAAGAATGGCGAAAAGAAGAAGGAAGTGGAGTACGATCTTGAGGGTGTAAATTGAGTGAATAAATTAGCGCAATTTGTGATGACCGATGTGTTAAAAGTGATTGCGCTATCCTATCAACTCGTCGAGAAATGGGATGAAATCCCTCAAGATTCGCAAGAGAATATGGGTGCGCCGAACTTGGTATAGGAGATGAAAGCGTGACGGCCACTTGCACAGTCGGAATAATAGGAAGGACGAAAGGGAGTGAATTAGGGATAGTCTCATTCTCACCGTAGTAAACCGTGTCGAACTGGAATGATTCCATCAATGGTTCGAAATGACTGTAAGCAACCGAGTCTGATGGATTAACTAACTCATCTGAAAATGCAAAGGACTCAAACTCGGGCGGTGAGACTTCAACATCGTCCGAAAAAGTGAAACACTCGTAAGTGTCATCGGCTATGGGAACTGTGTCAGATTCAAAGGAAAGGTTTTCAAGCTCACAGTCGTCAAGCGTGAATTGAAGTGTGGTCGGAACGATGGAAAAGAGGGAGGGTGATATAACAGTTAAAGGTTCAGGAGGATGAATTGGAAAATCAGACACATTAAATAAAAATGATTCAACCTCAATATTATCCTCAAGACTCTCCTCAATACTATCCTGAATATTCAACTCATCCATGCCATTATCATCAAAATCGAGACGCATATGAGATTCGGGAGAAACATTTAATAACTCAGGATGATGATTTGAACATAAAATTTCAAGCAAATCGACAGGTTCATCATCCGAAATATTCCCGGCGTCTATATCCTCAATCAAGTGAAAGTCAATTTCTTTAGACACCTCATCAAAAGCATGGATATCTATCGATTTAGGTTCTAGAGTGGAGGTGTAAAGATCGAAAGGATTAGGTGCGGTTTCACTCGAAAGGGGTTCCTCACAATCTGGCAAATCAAACACTACAAAATCACACAACTCATTTTTATTTTCAACAGGTGAACTATTTAGGGCAATCGATGGAAAACAGGAGTTGTGGGCTTCAATTGGGTAAGGGTAGGTTTGATTTGAAAATCCTCTCTCATTCTCACTCTGTCCAACTGCCGCCTCATACATTGAAAAATTTGGAGCTAGCGGAAAACTAGCTACCGGTTCAGCAGGTTGCATAAGGGTGGCCATGGACGCTTCCACATTCCTAACCATTTTGTTTGTTGCTGCGATATACGTCTCCAACGCCTCTTCCAAACTAGACTTGGGTGGTGAGGGGGTTTCGGTAAAAGATTCAAAATTGTTTGGATATGTGAAACTCCCAAAAGGCTGTGTAGGAACAGGGTCTAGTGACGGTGGGAAAGTCGGGTAGGACTGGTAGGAAGTGGGTTGTTGGACAGGGGTAGGGTCAACATGTGGATAAAAAGGTGAATAGTCGTGCGAATCCCTATAACTAGATGTGTGGAGAGGGGTAAAAGATCGGCTGCGAGATTGAGCAATATGCTCAGCAATGGACATCGGCTTAGGAGTGACAGAAGGACTTGAAAAAGTGGTATCAACATATGGAAGTGGTGAAGGTTGACTTGGTTGACACAAAGTGGGTTAAAAAGTCGAATTGTTTCTCCTAGACGCCTCTATTTGATCTTTCAAACATATTTTAGGCATGGAAGGATCGTCTTTAAATTGATCGAACAAATTGCCGAACGACGCAAAATTAGGCTCGGGATACCAAAGTTCGGCAAGTGATTTATTATGTGGGGTACCCATGATAGTAGAAAGAGAAGATGAAGAAAGTAGGTGGTGCAAGGATTTCTTAGCGACAAAAGTTGCAAGTCCCTTTTTTTTAAAAAAAAAATTCCTCTTATTATTCTTTTTTATTTGTTTTGCAAAAATTTTCGATAAAGGGCTAAGACACAAATGCAAATAACCAAAAATGCACAATCAGTCCTAGATCTAGGGTCACCTAGGTCAGCTAGACAGCTCATAACTGTTCCAAAGGGCTAGAAATAGGACCTCAAACCACCTCTTCACCGCCAATTGCGGCCAGGTAAGTGGGAAGGAACCACCACGACAGTGGGCCTAATTAAAAACCACTAGCCTAGACACCGCAAAATCAGTTAGGATAAACGGTCGATGCCTATACTAGTCCTTTTCCTATTGAGCTCGATTTCCTTAGGGCTGAGTGTAGTATTTTCTTATTAATTGTGGTCGATGCAAAATGCTTTAGATGTTTTCTGGGGTCCTGGGAAGGGTGATGAAATCCCCACCCAATCTGAGTTGGTCAAAAGCCCCTTAAAATCCGATTAAAGATATGCAAAACAGTAAATCACTTACAATCAAATCTTTTTATGAATTTCAAGGTTTGCAAGTTTTCTAATTAAAATTTTCCTTTTTCCGTTTGCTCTTTATTTGGAAAGATATTTTTAGCAAAAAAAAAAAAAATTAAGGATATGCAAATCAGAAAAGATCACTTGCAATCAATTATTATTTTAAGAATATCACAAAGAATCTTTATTTGGAAAAAAAATGTTGCAAAAAGATTTTCGAGAAAAGATGTGCAACAAAAAGATTACTTGCAATCAATTTCTATTTTAATCTAGGCGCAAAAATCCTGCACCAGATTGTTATTTGGAAAGAGAAAGATTTTTAAAGCACACAAAATCTTGCAGGAATTTTTCAGAAAATATATGCAAATTTTTGCAGAGGAGGAACAGAGAAACTTACAGTGCAAATTGCAGAGGATGATCTCACCAAAAGAGCGTGTTTCCGCGGTCAAAGGAGGCCTACCGCGGCGGTTCCGCGGCTAAACGTGCGAGACACGTGTTCAGATTTTGCTGACGTCACCAGATGGCGGCGCTTCCGCGGCGGGAGCAGAGAAATGCGGCGGATCCGCGGTATTTTGGACGATTCAGATCTCCAAATTTTCTCTGGTGTTCTGTTGAATTAATCCCCTGCTGTTTAGATCTTCTGATTTCCGTTTCGCCTTCTGGAAATTTCCAGATCGTCTTTATATATCCTGCAAAAATAAAACAACAAAGTATCCCTTCCAAAAATAACAAAAAATATATATTTTTATATTTTTTTGATTTTTTAGATTTTTATGAATTTTTAAATTTTATGATTAACCCGAAATTACGAAAAGAAAATTCTACGCCATCCCCGGCAACGGCGCCATTTGATTGAAATGATTATAGCGTGCTTGCGCTTTCTAAAAGATAGATCAAAAATATTTGTAACCGCAATCAAGAACGGCGTCGCTTTGCAGCTAGCCGGTGAGTACGGGTCGGTCCACAAGGATGTTATGAATTTTCTAATCGCGCTAACGAGTTAATTCCGAAGGGTGTTCGGATTGATTATTAAATCTAAAAATTGAAGTTGTATGATACTAGGATTAGAAACTTGCTAGGATTAGGTTTAGGGAAAATTTGGTAAACAAAGATCTACATCTCTTTCCATTGCCTTTAATTAAAGATATCATATTAGTGTTATGGTAAATCTTAACAAAGGGGATTAGGATGATTGGGAAAATTGATTCTTCCTCTAGATCCTTGTCCTTCCTTTCTTAATCTTTACCCTAACCTCCATGGAAAACCTTAAAATCCGGGCCTTTATACTACGGTATCACCGCTACCTTGAGGGATAGGGTGCCGTAGGGAGCGGAATAAGAAGGTATGCATGGAGTCCTAATTTTCATAAAAGATTGGCAAAGAAAAGAGATGAGAGATCTTCGTCTCTCAAATCCTTCCCCATTCCTAACCCTAACAAGCGAGGAAACTACTCGCTCATTGAGGGGATGAAAGAAGACATGAGTTTATTAAAGAGAGAAAACATCGATTGCAAAATAAAAACTAAACTAATTTAAACTAAGGCGAGAAAATAATTTACCTATAGCAGATATGAAAAACTACAACTACTGCAAGGAAAATAACCTACTTACTTTTGATGCGCTCTAACTTCAAGAAAAACAGAATTTTATTCATGAGTAGTGGCATAAGAAAATACAAGGTCTTGGGTTCTATTTATAGGACATAGAAACCCTAGGTTTACAATTGTACCGCATGTCTAAAGTTACAAATATACCCCTAAAAAATCTTTTCAGAGCCGCCACAGAAATTTGGTAAAATTTTATTTGCGCACGGGCACAGGACGGCCGCGGATCCGCGGCATGGGCGCTCTTGGGCCGCGGATCCGCGGCCCAATGATGGGATCATCATATGATTTTTCTTGGGCTTGGTTTGGTTCTTCTGGGCTTCTTGTTTCTTTATTTATTTTTCTATTTGGGCTTCTGCAGTGACTCCAGAACTTCAGTGAACACTTGTACCGATCCCTTAACCGTTTGCCATGACAATTTGGATCTTGCGTCGCCTTGTTGATGGTGAACCGTTCTTCTGCTGAGCTTTACTAAGATCTTCCTATTTGTTGGTCAAAAATCCTTCTTTTGTGTCATCTTTTGTGTTTTTCACTGTTTTCGCGCCAAGAACCTGTAACCTGTAACATGTAGCAGACATGGGTCAAAAGCACCTGTTTTTATTCTTAAATGCATAAGAATGGGGAATACAAAATGCAATATTATGTTATGAACAGATCCATCCTGATTACATAAGATAATAACCAGTCTAATCCTGCAAAGAGAGCACGCAAAGTGATTACCCTTCTCTCTCTCTCCTGGTAGCGACCAATGAAATGCCTTAATCAGGATAATAATATGGATGTATTGACTGAACCTACTTATTATACTGGACTTGGTTCCGCTCTACATTATGATTGTCATGAGTCTGAGCAAGGAATAGGGGAATATTCGGATTCCCATGCTACCCAAACGAATAAAAAGCATGTTGATGCATTGTCTTCGGGTGTGTTCGTTACCAAGAGCTGTTTCTCAGTTTACTCTACGTTCTGGGTATGAGATACCGGATCAGGATCCCATATATGTAATTTGTTACATGGGCTAAAGATAGGTAGAGAACTGGGATAGGGTGATACGTCTCTAAGTAGTAAAGATGGTGCAATTGTTGCAGCCAAAGCAGTTGGCAGATATCACATGGTGTTACCAATTGGTGATACATTGATTCTTAGCGACTGTTATTTCATACCAATTATATTATGAATATTTTCCTAAATCAAGTGTTGATTGGGTAAGGTATGTTGTATTACAGTGTACACGTTCTGAATCAAACTACGGTTCTAAACGTACAGAACACACACAAGAGGAATAGTTCAGAAATGAACAAAGTCTTCTTGTGGCATTGTAGATTGGGTCATATCGATGAAACAATACTAGCTAAAGTTCCATAAGGATGCATATTTGAATCCATTCAAATTTACATCTCATGAAACTTGTCATTCATGTCTCAAAGACCAGGTGACCAAATCTCCGTTTACTGGAAACGGAGAAAGTGCTACTGAACTCTTGGACGGATACATAGTGATGTATGCAGTCCTATGTCTACACATGTCAGGGATGGTTCCGCGTACTTTATTACATTCACCGATGTCCTCTCAAGATACGGACATGTGTTCTTGTTGAAACACAAAACCGAATCTTTTAAGAATTTCAAGGAATATAATTACGATGTTGAGAACCAGATGGGTACAAGTATTCAAGTCCTTTGATATGATCAGGAAGAAGAATACTGGAGCACGGAATTCCGAGACTATTTAAAAGAGAATGAGATTCTCTCTCAGTTTACTCCTCCGTATACACCACAACACAACGATATATCGAGGTGGAGGAATCGCACCCTATGAGATATGGTGCACTTTGTGATGAGTACTGCTAAGTTAACTATTTCCTTTCAGGAACATGCACTTGAGAAGATGCATACCTATTGAATAGAGTTCCGATCAAATCCGTTGCCTACCACTCCATATGAGATATGGAATGGGAAGAGACCATCTCATAAACGAGTTAAGATATGGGTTGTCCGGCCTATGTTGAAAAGCAAAATCGAGACAAGCTTGAGACAAGGTCAGTTCTGTGTAAGTTGTAAGGTTACCTTGCACGACAGTAAGGTTTTAGGAGGCATCGTCCATGCCGTTTTCAAATTTTTACCATACTAAAGAATCCTAACCTTAGAATCCTAACTAGAGATTGAGACGAACAACAATGTAAACAACTTTAAATCTAAGTGAATGAGAAATACAACCTTTTTTAGACCGGTCCTTCACTTCTAAAGCTCCGTGTAATAGTCCCTTCGCTCCAAGTAGTGAACACCCGAACTCTAGTAAGGGTTCAAATGAAGAAATGAACAAGCTTGCTCGAAGTCTTCTAGGCCAAAGATGATCTACGTCGAGAAGACTCATGCTCATGCTACCTGTTCACTAATGGTAGATTAGTGAAGCAAACATCCAAAACTAAATGACTAATATAGTAGAGGATGATGAAGTAAGAATTGGGCTCACTTTAGATTAATTTTTCTCACAATATTTCATCTCCTTGAGAAAAGCTAGCAAGCATTCTTATGAGGAAGAAGAAGATCAAGTGGAGATTAGAATGAAACTCATGAGGTGAGAATAGCAACCATGGGTGAGTTAGTGTCATACACTAACTCATGTAGAGAATAAACCATGGCTAACAATAATGGTTTGGTTAATAAATATCTACAAGTAAAACAAAATTAGTGGACTTGGTCAATGATTCCACAAGCTTCTACAAGCTTGAACCATGTGACTAATTACCATTAATTTTGATTAACTTTAAATTAATAAAACCATTCATTATATCAAGCATGGTGTGAGTCTCATACACTCATGAAGCATGTTGCATCAAGCATGACTCATATAGAATGTACATTAATATATATCACATATATACAATATGCACACAAGTGAGAAAAAGAAATGTTTAAGTGAGCTAATATTAGTTAATGCAAGTTAATATATCAAATATATAATTATACATTAAATTATTAAATCACCACTTGATTTAATAATCCGGATATATCATATACAACCAACTAATATCTAATGTATCAGCTTATCGAATCAACACTTGATCCGATAACCCAGTTATATCACATATAACCGACCAATATCACATATCACGAGAATAGAATGTGGTATCGCATACGTGCATTAATATCGGTCCGGCACATATCACATATGTTCCCTTACTTCGTTTCGCATGAACCAGGAAACCTCTGTGTAGGACTCTAAAGACTCGTCAATACGCCGGCAGTAGGTGATGATCATATCAAACACCCACAAGCCGCAAGCGGTCTGCTAAACGTAACGGCCACCTAGGTAATGAGCGATCAGAAGATCAACAAGCAAGCCTACTCATACTCCTGTTAATCCAATCAGTAATACTACCGAACAGTCCGATCTCTTCATCAGATATACCGCATATCAAAGCCTGGGGGTGGTATAACGTCAGACCCCAATAGCCTGATAAGTCATGCTAATGCAAGGTCCATAACGGTTCGAAAAACTACTGATAATACTTATCAGTAAATCTCAGCAACCCTGACCAGGGATTTCCTGTTATGGCCAATCGAGCATAGCGTAACATCAACTCCTAAAACCGGGAGAGACGAATTCCCTCCTATCGCTCATTGCCTCCATGTGACTCGGGACTGTACCCAATAACTACCTTTTTGCACGATCTCTTGAACGTGGTATGGTGGAAACTAAAGTCCAGTGAGAATTACGAAAGACTCTATGAAGATCTCAGGTCGACAGACTAACCTGTACCAGTGTCACTAGGGAACTGCTATCTGACGATAAGTATTATACCATCAAGGAGTTCTCGGCGAGTTCGTTCAGTGTACCCAGTTTCCACTGAGCACCTGTATACCTTCTTTGATGTCAAACACCAATGGATATGAGATCATCCATTGCCCATCATATGGGTCAAGAAACGCATACGCTAGTCTACTCTGGAGTATCGATGGCCAGTCTCGATACTCCCACGACTAGAAACAATTGAGGATGTACTTACCGACTACCTCAGCCCCACTAGTATGATCCGCATCATAATTCTGGTAGTCAAGTACTCATCCTAAGGGCTTTATCAACATGTAATAGAGAGACAATAAGTGTACATGTTAAGATAAAGTTCAATCAGATATCATACTATCATGTCGAGCAACAAAGTCCTCCCTATATATGTCCAAGCATCCACTACAATATACATCACATGTACAGCAATGGTCACTAGGGCATACACATAACTAACAATCTCCCACTTGCACTAAGGCCATTTGTTGCAGTATCTCATACTCAACGTCCTATAGAAATCTCTCTAGGGTAAGGCCTTTGTGAGTGGATCTGCTGTGTTACTCTTCGGGTCTACTCTCCGGACCTTGATCCCTTGGAGATCAACCATCTCCCTGATCAGGTGATATTGTCTTCAGAATATGTCCGGATCGCTGATAGGACCATTGTTCCTAGGCCAAAGCCACAACTCTATTGTTTTCACAATAACATTTATTAGACGCTCAATGTTAGGAACCATGTTCATCTCATGAACAAGAAATGCCTAGACAGCCACTTTGGCAGCATCGTTGGTAACAATGAATTCAGCCTTTATCGTCTAGTATGCTACGGTATCTAGCTTTGAACTCTTCCAATATACCGTCCCTCCACTGAGGGTAAAGACAATGCCTGTGACTGACTTTCAGTCCACCTTATCACTCTGGAAGCTCGAACCAAGAATATTCTTTTAGTGCTTCTCCAGTACTTAAGAATGTCCTCCACAGCTGTCAAGTGATTTTCCCAAGATCCGATTGATTCCTAATCACTACATGTAGTGAGTCATCTACATTTGGTCTGGTACATAATATCGCATACATGATAGAGCCTAATGCCGAAGCATAGGGTATCCCTTGCACGCGAGCTCTCTCCAAATCAGTCTCGAGATACATCCTTTTGGAGAGAGTGATTCCTGAGTAAGTGGGCGAACAACCACGCTTAGAATCTTCCATACGAAACCCCTTTAGTACGGTGTTAATGTACGTTGATTTGGGACATTCCCAACATCCACTTAGATCTATCACCATAGATCATAATGCACAAGATGTAGTAGGTATCATCCAGATCTTCTATAGAGAATCCTCATGATAAGTGGAGCTTGACCGAGTGTAGCATATGAAACCATTTCCTATCAAGAGTACGTCATCTACGTACAATACGTGGAAGACAACTCAGCTCTCTACAACCTTCTTGTATATACAAGGTTCATCTACCTTTTTGATGAAGTCAAACTCTTTGACTGCCACATCAAAACAGATGTTCCAACTCCGCGATGCGTGCTCTAATCCTGATGGACTTAAGCATAGCTTTGAAAGTCTCAACTATTCCATCTACACCAAGAATCTTCTCAAGATCCATTTGCTCCTGATGGTTTTTACCCCTTCAGGTGCAACATTCAAAGTCATACTTTGTTGGTGTACATGGATTCCATCTTTGATTGCATCGTATCCAGCCTTTTCACAGAGTCCCCACTCGTGATTGCCTGCCCGAACCTGGTTGGGCCATCATCTACCATGATGCAATCCTCGCTCCCACTGTCACCAAGATGAACATATTATATCTCAAGTGGATGAGGAACCCTACCAGATTCACGAAGAGGCTAACGTTCGTTGGAGACTATTGAATTCTTTGGTTTCACCAAATCTTCAGCTATGAGTTTGTCAAGCTTGAACTCCTTCCAGTTCTACTTCTTGTCCACAAATTTCTTCTCAAGAAATTCCTTTTCTAAAAAGGTGGCATAGTGAGAAACAAAACATCTTTTGCTCCTCAGTGTGGTAGAAGATATTCCCTGGCAAATATTTGGGATATCCTAACAAACTTATACAGAACTGACCTTGCCTCTAGCTTGTTCAGATTTTGTTTTTCAACATGAGCTGGACAACCCCATATCTTAACTCACTTAAGACATGGTCTCTTCCCATTCCATATCTCATATGGAGTGGTAGGTACTGATTTGGACGGAACCCGGTTCAATAGGTATGCAGCTTCTCAAGTGCATAACCCCAAAAGGAAACAAGCAACTCAGTAGTACTCATCATAGAGCACACCATATCCCATAGGGTGCGATACCTCCACCCCGATACACCGTTGTGCTATGGTGTACTCGTAGGAGTAAGCTGAGAGAGAATCCTATTCTTTGTTTTGAAAATCCAGGAACATCATGCCCAAGTATTCTCCTCCTTGATCACATCGAAGGACTTTAATACTTCTACCCGTCTGGTTCTTAACATCAAGCTTATATTCCTTGAATTTCTCAAAAGTTTCAGACTCGTGTTTCAACAGGAACACATGTATGAATCTTGAGAGATCGTCGATGAATGTAATGAAGTATTAAGAACCAACCCTGGCATTTGTTGACATCGGACCGTATACATCATCATGTATCCGTCCTAAGTGTTCGGCAACTCTTCCTCTGTTTCTGTGAACAGAGTATTGGTCATTCTACCTTTGAGACAAGACTGGAAAGTATCATAATATGAAAATTCGAACAGATTCTCAGATTCATTCTTATGTAACTTAGCTGGTCGTGTCGCATCGATATTACCTAGTCTACAATAATACAAGAAGGATTCATTCATTTCTGAACTACTCCTCTTTTGTGTGTTCTGTGTACCTTGAACTGTGGTTTGATTTAGAACGTATATGTCATTATATAATGTGCCTGATCCAATCAACTCTTGATTCAGGAAAATGTTCTCAACATAATCCTCCAATACAGAATTATATCCTTCCTTAACTAAATTAAGAAACTGATGTAATGTTGTATATCAGGTTCGGCATGTAATAATATTTGTTCAGAATCAATGTATTTACCACTTGGTAATAAAAGGTGATATTTGCAAACTGATTTGGCGGCAACAATTGCACCATTCTCTAATACTTAGAGACATATCACCCATTCACAGTTCTCTACCTGTGTTTAGCCCATATAACAAATTACATATATAGGATCCTAATCCGGTATCTCATACCTAGGACGTAGATGGTACTGAGAAATAGTTCTTGGTAATGAACACACCCGAAGAATACGCATCAACATGCTCATTCCTCAAAAAGGTGGCATAGGAATTCTGGTATTCCCCTATTTTCTACTCAGACTTATAACAATTATAAGATAGAGCGGAACCAACATTCTCCAGCTCGGTATAATAAGCAGGTTCGGTCAATGCATCCATATTATTATCTTTATTAAGGCTTGACTTGGAGGCTACCAGGAGAGAGAGAAGAAAACACTCTGCGTGCGCTCTTTTAAGATCAGATTGGTTATTATTTTATCTAATCAGGATGGCTCCTACTGTTTTTATCAAATCTTCCTTCAAACCCTAAAAGTAAGACTAGCAGGGATTAATTACACCCTACAAGTTCGCTAATCTTTCGGCCAGGCTAGTGTCGGTACTTTTAGGGAGGTTCTCCATGCTTTCGCACGGACCTAATTAAAATAAATCTCGTTTTCCCAGGGGCGTAACCCCGTTAACACTTTTCTAGACACCTACTTGTTCGGCTGATTGTAATGTGTAAAACTCTCTCATGAGTAACTCTTACTCGCAGTGGGTATCTGGATCCAACTATCTCATAGAAGGTATGCAATCTCATTGAAAATTTTAACACTTGAAATTCCCGATAATATTCTGCCCCTAGCAATTTATGACCTTGGCTAAGATCAACAAATCATAAGCGCTAGCCAAGTTCAACCCGTCATTTCTTGATTGAATTAAACCCACTCGTACGACCCTTAGCTAAGGTCAACAAAGCTATACGACTACCCTAACTCAATCGCATCATATGCTTGCAGATAACTACTAATTAGCTAACGCACACTACGCCTTGGCTAAGGTCAACAAACGCAGCACGAATACTAAAAATTACTTATCTGAAATGACGGAGAGCTACGACAGGTTTTTAAGAAAACCTTTTGCATAATGAACTTGATATCGTTGTAGAATCGAGTGATTTTGAAAAGGTGTGTTTTTTAGGCTTTTACTAGTTTGGCTAAAGGGGTCACTCCCGGTGAAGGGATCGCGGCTCTTTCATCATCGAATGAGGTGCTGGATATTTCACAAATACCACTATGCAAAGCATGAACTAAAAAAGCAATCAAAAGACAAACCGAGTGGGTTGTAGTATCTGCCAGTTTCGCTAAAGCGGTCACTCCCGGTGAAGGGTTCTCGGCTCTTTCCTCATCGAATAAGGTGCTGGATATTCTACAAGGAATACCGCTATGCAAAGAATGAAATAGAGCTAACAGTTTTTAAAACAAGTTTCTACAATATCTTTAGGTTTCTTTTATTTCATTAATCTCATTAATGAAGTCCCATCAAATTATGCTTCCTATGCATCACAGAAGAAATGAAAGCATCAATATTTACTATATATCATCATATATATAATATAAGCATTCGTCTCAACATATAAAGTGATCATATCACAGAATATCAGCAGCAGAAGAACACATATGAAATATTGGATATACTAGGAATTCCGTGTTTTATTTAAGCCAATAAAAACGCGGATTCTACAGTCGCGATGAATAGCCAAGCCCACATCCCTATACCCCAACGAGAGCGGCAAGCAACCCTACTAATTCTAAAGTTAGGAGACCCGGTCTCGACTCGTCGAGATGGTCTCCCACTGGACCGCCGATTACATATGCTCTTCACTTTGGGTCTATCCTAATGCGGAAAAGTAAATAGTATACATCACATGGTGACATCATCCTCAACCCAGAAGTGCCCCAATAAAAGAATATTACATATTGTCACGACCTGAAAGAGCACGTGACTGGCCCTTGAACCAAATGAAGTCTATAGGACTCCATCTGATACAAGTAAGCCAAAAGCCCAGAAATCTAAAACCATTTTAAGAGTAAATAAAGAAAACTGGTTTTAAAGAAGTGAAGGAAACATGTTTGAAGTCAAGGTTTTTAAATAACTAAGCCGAATGTGCATTTTTAAAATGTAAAGTCCTTTCTAGAAATTTCGGCAGAGTTTCTTTTGTAGATACTGGCCCCGAACGGGGTACAACAAGAACAATATATATATATATATATACAATGATAAAGACATCCCCAAGCGGGAGCTAGCTCTTCGTCAATCGACGGTCACAACCACGCAAGCAATATAATATACAACGCCAAATGGCGAGAGTCAAATCCAAAAGAAACTCAATAAGCATGAAAACCGCAATACTACTAAGCGCGACTTTAAGGCTGAATAATACAACACTAATGTCTAAGTCTGAAACAATACACAAGTTTTTGGTTGATGGAAATTCTAGATACAATGAATAATATAAGTACAATGGTGGTTCTTGATGCAAAAGAACCCACCTACCAAATGCAATTCACCCGCAAGGAAGCAATGTGCCAGAAATGCCGCAAGGAAACTATTGCGCCACGGCAGCGCCCCGGCCTCTTACTCGAGGCCAAAATGCGGAATCAAAAAAATTTTCCTTACTCGGAAACCGGCGCTACCGCGGACAATTACCCGGATCGTTTACCATTAACCTAATGCTAGCAATCAAGAGATAGGGAAGAGATGTATACCGAGTGATCCGAGTCCTCCGGTCTTCTCTTCATCATCCCGATCTCCCGCGGAAAGTCTTGGCTCCACATCGTCGCCTCCTCGCCGGAAAGGGCACCACATCGCCTTCGTCTTTTACGGGCTCCCGCCTCAATACCGAGGCAACTCGAGCATGAAGCCGGCAACTCGACATGCTCAAGATTTGCTGTAGAAAGTGTAGTGTAGAATACGCTTTGTCTCAATGGGGTTTTTGTTGCCATGATGGAGGAATCAAGGTGATATGAACTTGGGGATTTTTGAGGCAATGAAAAATGATATGAAACCATAATTTTCCCACACCCTCACCAAAAATGAAATGATCCATCATCTCCAAATGAAGTGGCCGGCCAAGACATTTTATGGTGGAGGAAAATCCAAAAGCAAAACAAGAAGGGAGGTTATTGTAGGATAAAGTAAGGAGGTGACCATATCAAAAACATACACCATGCTTTTTCTTACAAACCCATACCCTTTCTCATCTCACATAAATGCAAGCATGGATGAAAGAAAAGATGCTTATCATAATCAATACTTTTACAAGAAACCCCCCCTCAAAGTGTAATTTGCAAAACTGCAAATTACCCCCTCCATCGGGAAAGTCCGGCCGGGAAAGAACAAAGGAAAACCGGCCGGAACGGAATGCAAACTGGCAACTCCAGAAAACTGGTCCCGTAATAAATTACAGGAAAACCCCGACACTGTGCATACACACCCGCATCTGTATTCCGACCGGATACAAATGCAAAGAGACAAAATCTACACTGTACTAAACTAGGACCGGCTTGAACCAAAGCCGGCTAGTAAAAACCGTTCGATCCTGATCCGTGCAATACCGCACGTATCTGATCGAACCCTGCCATATAACTATACGGCAACTAGTACAAAACTGTCCGATCCTGATCCGTGCAATACCGCACGTATCTGATCGGACCCTGCCATATCTCCATACGGCCTCTACAGCGTTTCGCCCGAAAGCTGAGTAACTGAAAGTGTGGTGGACTCTAAAGACTCATCAATACTATGGCTGTGGATTTAACCACTAGCACGTCAGAGGTATAATCCAATACGTAACGGGCCACCAGCTATTGACTAAAAGGGACGTCGATGAGCGAACTCATCCTGACACCCTACTGAGCCTGTCAGTGACAATATCCGTACAGTCCGGTCCGTTCGTCTATGAGTATCGCATGGCGGGCCTAGGGGGTTGGTAAAAGTCAGACCCCCAAAGGCGGTACAAGTCGTGTCGGAGCGTAGCCCAGAACGCCCTGAGATACTACTGGAATACCTACCAGTAAATCTCCTGCCTCGGCCGAGGGCTTTGCGTAATGGCTCTCCTAGACACAGCGCGACCTCACCCCCAATACCGGGAGAGACGAACCCCTGCAGATCCGCTCACTGCCTCCATGTGGCTCGGGACTGTACCCAACTAAAACCTGTTTGCACGACTCCTTTGAGCCGTGGTAGGGTAGTAATCAAAGCACAGTGGGAACTCACACGAGACAAATGACGATCTCAGGTCGATGAACTAACCTGTACACATGTCACCTGGGAACTGCTATCTGACGTCTGGTATAATCCCAACTAGCAGGTTCCCGGCGAGTCCTGTCCGGTGTACTCATAACCCAATGAGCACCTGTATACATCTTAGGTGAACCAACTGACACCAGTGGCTTGTGAGACCGGCCACCGCCCCTCGTCGGGGTCTCGACTGTATACACTAGTCTACTAATGGAGTATCGATGTCCAGTCTCGAAACTCCCACGACTAGGGACCTTTTAAGGATGTGCTTATAGACCCCAGCTCCCACGTATATGATCGCCATCATACTGCTGGTCGTCAAGCAAGAATCCTAGGGGCTCTATCAACGTGTAATAGTGACATGTCAGGTCACCTAAAGCAGTACATGATGATAAAGGTAAACCAGATAGCATACTATCATCTCGAGTAAGACTGTCCTCCTGGGATAGGTCCTCCCTCAATCATTGCAATCACGTGCCTGTGATCCAATAATTGACTCTGAGGGCACTATCTCCAACAATCTCCCACTTGCACTCAAGGCTAATTATTGCGATGTCGCATACTCACAGCCCGTGTGATACCGAACACCCAACTCCTCTACTAGTCAGTCTCACAAAGCTCGTTTGCGAAACTATTGCGTTCGAGGAATAGCCTCAGTGAGTGGATCCGCTGTGATGTTTCTTTCTATGTCTCTCTATATCTCAAGTTCGCGGAGAAAGCCATCTCCCGAAATGAGCAATACCTGTCTTAGAATGTCTGGATGTCTGATGGGACCTAGCTCATAAATGAACTCCAAATCCAAACTTCTTAGACTGTATCATCAACTGAACTTAATCAGTATCCTGCGCCATGCCGCCCTCAGTATTGCCTTGGACCACCTGTCCAAAATACTGCCCCTTGTCAGAGGGAGAACTATAACTCTGACAACCTCCTTGTCGTCCATGTCACCTTGGAAGCCTGGAGTGATAACCGTCTCCTAAAAGAGGCAGCCGTTATCATATCCCTAGAACAATCACTTATGTTCTAAAACTGCTTCCGACTGTTCCTCCAGGATTGGATCAATATCAACTTATTGCATCTACTGCAAGAACAACATCTGGTGTGGTACTTGACATCTCATGATTGACTCAATTGCCTAAGCAAGTGATCTGTCAATCATGCGTATCCCTCTCCACTTTAGTCTATAAGACACCTTTAGAGAGGGTGACTCCATTACCTGCAGGTACACTACCATGCCAGGAGTCGTCCATTCTAAATACTCTTAGAATGCTGTCAAGGTACCCTGATTGGGAAACCACCCAAATCTAGATCTAAAACCATAGGTCTAGTAACCAGTATGTCTGATATAATATCCAAGTCCCATGTGGAGAAAACACTGTATGACGACCAAAGTATAACCGATCGTAGTATAGGAATATCACTTCCTACTACCTTCTCAACAGATCCATCCCCTATTCTGATGACGTCAAACCCATGACTGTCACATCAGAAACAGATGATCTAACTCCGCTATATCTGCTTTAGTCTATAAATAGACATAAGCCTGATGTCCACCAATGCTTCCGCTGCTCCCACTGACTACGACAACCCTCTGGCAGAGTCATATAGACGTGCACTTCTAAAGCTAGTTTAGAACGACGCTATACTCATCCTCCTGCCGGGTCTCGCAGCCTGGAACAATCAACAATGGCAAGTGTGGGTAAACAAGAACTTCCCTGTCACCGTCCTTGAGGCTACCGGAGTACCTCTCGGGTGCCTGAAGTTATCCACCTTATCTGCAGAGTGGCCAATGGAATGTCAAATCAGATTGAATCTTTAGGTTCCTTATTAAATCTTCAGTAATCGTTTGCGGTTCTGGAATCACTTCCAGTTCTACCATACTCCCACTACTTTTTCTGAAAAAATCCATTTTTAATAAAAACTGTGGCGAGTCTAGAACAATATTGCTATAGTTCATCCAGATGGTAGAAAGTCAACCCTCGCCATAGCCTGGGTCAACCCACAAACAGCCATTACAGAAACGTGCCTTGAGTTGTCCAGTGTCTGGTTTTAATCATAAGCTGGACAACTCCCCGTACCTTAACATCGTTAAGATATGAACTGTTCTATATCCAATATAGAACCAGAGGCACTGATTCAATTGAACCAGATTCAAATCATGCAACTATCTCCAGTGCATGTCAACTAAATGGAAGGAGGTCGATCAGCGTTACTCAACTTAGGAATGCTTCCAATTATGAGTAACCTGAAAGAGAAGCAATCTGTCTTCATCATTACTATCAACTGAATATCATACACAAGTATCTACATCTTCAATCTCTTTGAAGAATCCCGATACTTGCTACACCTGGTACTCTACTCTATTCAAATACCTATAACTCCTCAAAACTTAGACCCTGTGTTTCCACGAAACAGCTGTCTAAAATCTAGAGAAGCCATAAGTAAACCGAATATAGTACGAGCACCAACCCCTCTGTCCTAATGGACACTGGACAACATACAATACTCTGTATAAGTCCGCTGAGTCTAACAACTCTTTCACTGTGCGTCGTAGGTTGAAAACTGTACTTATGGTTAAGAAGAATTACACCGCTGTTCAATGCTCCTTACCTAACCATCCACTGATATAGGTAAATGTCATCGACATAATATCAAAAGGTATATCTCACTCTATGAAAATAGACGTACAGATATATCGATTTGAAATTGGTGCACAACAGCGGATATTCAAAACCAAATATTTGCCGACCGGCAAACAACCCAGGTGACTTCCTCAAATATCACCGATTACAACGAATCCCGATATAATGAGGATGATCACCCAATTCCCAATAACTTACTCCCACTCATCATCTGTAAAACCATACAGATGTGAGAATCCAACCTGGTAAATACATACCCTGGAGTAAGTGTCTAATCGGGAAATCAGTTTTCTGTTAACAGTACACAGTGAAACTGAAAAATTGAAATGTTTCGTCGGGGTATCCTGGTATTCCTAGTAATGCCTCTTCCATTATCCAGATTCACAACTGTAACCGTATAATTCTTTGCCACCTCTCCAAATCCCTTTATATGTCTTTAGTCATTACCGTCTGCACACCCCTTTAGGCCAAATGGTTTTCTTCCTTCCCTACCGTTCGGCACCAGCCTATGGTTTGGAAGAAGACTATCCAAAAAGCATAAAGGGTGTACTGTCCTAATCCTAGGAGCACTCGCAATGCGAGAGAAGGTGAAGATAAAAGACACCTGAATGTACTTTATTCCTATTTCTCCTGAACCAGAATCCATCCCCGAACTGGAACAAGTTCCTTTCGAGTTCGTATATAACCATACGATGGAATATCAATAAACTGTGGATCTTCGTAGTGATACGGAGTGTCCTGGAGAAATACAAAGGTGATTTAGGATTGGCGAAGAAATACTTGGTTTGGTCGTGAATATTAGTCGCAATTTACTTTGCCCTCCTACTAATCCCTTACTTTGTCTGAACTTAATACCTTCTGTACACCGTTTTAGGCTAACTGGTTTTCTTCATTCCCTACCGGTCGGCACCAGCCTATGGTTTGGAAGAAGACTATCCAATTTGCGTAATAGGTGTACTACTCCTAAGCCAAGGAGTACTCGCAACCTGAGAGAAGGTGAAAAGAAAAGACAACTGAATAATCCTATCCGTTTTCTCCAGAATCAGAAACCATCCTCGAAGTCCTTCGAGTTCGTATATAACCATACGATGGTTTTGTCCAATGGAAGTGGACGTTCGCAGTAATGCGGGGTATCCTGGAGAAAAGGGTAAAAGTAGGAGTGGCAATGAGGTCTGCAACTCTGACAATCCAAAAGCCAGTGTAAAGAAGGTTCGGTCAACTGAGTCATAGTCCAGGGTCGGGTCAATGGTCGCTGCCAGAGAGAGAAAAGAAACACTCAGCGTGCACTCTAGCCTAGATCAGAATGGTTATCACTTTGTCTAATCTGGAAACCTCCCACTGTATCTCAAATTCTCCTCCAAACCTGAAAGAAGAATTAGTCGGGGATCACCCGAGGAGTAAACCAACTCATCTGTGGAAATCGGGATCCAACTATCATCGCATGATAACTTGACGGAATCCACTCAAGTCACCACACTCCAGAAGGTATGCGCATGCCTGGCAAGTTTCAGTTCTTTTGAAACTCCCGATGTGATTTTTACCCCTAGGACCCAAGTGACCTTGACACAGTCAACAAATCAAAGGGTCCTAGTCAAGTTCAGCCCGTCATTATCCTGGATTGCATTAAACCCACCCGTACGAGCCCTTGACACAGTCAACAAGGCCGCACGACTGTCCTAACCAATCCCATTAATATGCTGCAAACAAACACTACTTAGCTACCGCACACTACGCCTTGACACAGTCAACAAACGCAGCACGAATACTAAGTAATACTTGTAAGAAATGACGGAGGGCTACGACTGGTTTTTGGCGAAAAACCTTTAACCTAATGAACTTGATATAGTTGAAGGAACTGCATAGCCTTTTAGAAAATATAGTGACGAAAACCTTTACTAAAGAGGTCACTCCCGGTGAAGGGATCTCGGCTCTTTCCCCGTAGAATGAGGTGCAGGATATTCCAACTGAATACCACGATGCAAAGCAAAAGTAATCGGCTATAGTGAAGTTAATGCACTGACGCAAACTTCTGTCCAAGGGGTCACTCCCGGTGAAGGGATCTCGGCCCTTGCCTCGTCGACTGAGGAGCAGGATATTCCAAATGAATACCACTATGCAAAACAAAAGAGAACGTCCTTGCAATAACAGCTTTTTGAAAAGTGTTCCAACAACATCAGAATAGGTTTGTTTAAACTTGCATTGATCCGAATCAATGCAGTCCCATCAATTGATCACACCACAAAGAACGAAAATATACTGACGTACGTATATGCCATCCGCATTCGCCACTGGGTCCCGTCATTACCCGTTAGGTTAGCTTACTAACGACAGAGCGGGGACTGGACTAGCGCGGATGCAAAACATATACAACATCTACTAATATATATACCAATATATTATATTTCGCTCAAGGCGTGAAAGAAAAGCAACATCTCAGAGAATGTACAGCATCACAGAACAAAACAGATATCTGGAAGCCCCGGGTTTCACAGAGCCGCTGCTGAAACCCGACGTTCCCCTGGTCGTGTGGATAGCCTGTGCAATGAAATCCTAGACCCCTACGGGCGCGGCAAGTCACCCGCCAAAACCTGAAGCGAGGCAGCCCCCTTCAGTACCGTGAATGGACCACCCAGCACTTCACGGAATCCGGTAACTTGGGCACCCCTCCTGGGTCAACCTGTACCCCCTACGAGTGCGGCGAATAGCCCGCCAATCCTGGACTGAAGCCCCCTCCGTCTCAATGCCCTGAGATGCGGGCCCGTTGCCCTCCAGAACCCGGCTATCCGTGCACCCCACCGCGGGGCAAACCTAGTACAGAATGTAAAATATACATACACCGGGTACATCGACCGCAACCAGGTCATGCCCCAAAAGAATAATACAAACAGGCAGTGACGGCAGTCCACATGTCGGACGCTCGCCCCGCAATAACAAATGTACATAATACAACAAAGCTGTACTAGCATTGCATCCAGGCTATCCCCACGACCGATCCGCAACATCACCGCATAAACATAGAACATCAACGTGAAAGTCACGTTCGCAAATCCGTCTAACCGGGCTATAGCAGTCAGACCGGATTTACCGATCGAGTGACATTCACGGTCGCAGATATAATGTAAATACTGCGAAATAATGTGTTTAAAAAATATCCGATCGATCAAATAATTAACAAGCGGGCCCCAAATGAAAACTGTAGCACTCACAGAAATAACTGGCCCAATTTTAATGTCTCAAAAGCCCTAGTTTAATCCCATAAGACAACTGAAGAAAAATGACAAACTGGGCCCACTATAGTGCGGCGGAAGCGCGGCATAAAGAGGGTAAGTGCCGCGCTTCCGCGGTCTAATTGAGGGATCACTTTGTCGTTTTTTCCCAGAGTTCTTAGAACTCCCTGCACATCTTTCTGAGACCACCTGAAAAATTTTTAGACACCAAAAAATTTCAACAGAAACTGATGTGAACTAAAATACGGTTTTTGAGATTTTGGTCGATCGGATAAGTAAAACGCATTAGAACAAGCTAGGTAAGGTTAATGGCATGGCTCTGATACCATGTTGCGCCACGGCAGCGCCCCGGCCTCTTACTCGAGGCCAAAATGCGGAATCAAAAAAATTTTCCTTACTCGGAAACCGGCGCTACCGCGGACAATTACCCGGATCGTTTACCATTAACCTAATGCTAGCAATCAAGAGATAGGGAAGAGATGTATACCGAGTGATCCGAGTCCTCCGGTCTTCTCTTCATCATCCCGATCTCCCGCGGAAAGTCTTGGCTCCACATCGTCGCCTCCTCGCCGGAAAGGGCACCACATCGCCTTCGTCTTTTACGGGCTCCCGCCTCAATACCGAGGCAACTCGAGCATGAAGCCGGCAACTCGACATGCTCAAGATTTGCTGTAGAAAGTGTAGTGTAGAATACGCTTTGTCTCAATGGGGTTTTTGTTGCCATGATGGAGGAATCAAGGTGATATGAACTTGGGGATTTTTGAGGCAATGAAAAATGATATGAAACCATAATTTTCCCACACCCTCACCAAAAATGAAATGATCCATCATCTCCAAATGAAGTGGCCGGCCAAGACATTTTATGGTGGAGGAAAATCCAAAAGCAAAACAAGAAGGGAGGTTATTGTAGGATAAAGTAAGGAGGTGACCATATCAAAAACATACACCATGCTTTTTCTTACAAACCCATACCCTTTCTCATCTCACATAAATGCAAGCATGGATGAAAGAAAAGATGCTTATCATAATCAATACTTTTACAAGAAACCCCCCCTCAAAGTGTAATTTGCAAAACTGTAAATTACCCCCTCCATCGGAAAAGTCCGGCCGGGAAAGAACAAAGGAAAACCGGCCGGAACGGAATGCAAACTGGCAACTCCAGAAAACTGGTCCCGTAATAAATTACAGGAAAACCCCGACACTGTGCATACACACCCGCATCTGTATTCCGACCGGATACAAATGCAAAGAGACAAAATCTACACTGTACTAAACTAGGACCGGCTTAAACCAAAGCCGGCTAGTAAAAACCGTTCGATCCTGATCCGTGCAATACCGCACGTATCTGATCGAACCCTGCCATATAACTATACGGCAACTAGTACAAAACTGTCCAATCCTGATCCGTGCAATACCGCACGTATCTGATCGGACCCTGCCATATCTCCATACGGCCTCTACAGCGTTTCGCCCGAAAGCTGAGTAACTGAAAGTGTGGTGGACTCTAAAGACTCGTCAATACTATGGCTGTGGATTTAACCACTAGCACGTCAGAGGTATAAGCCAATACGTAACGGGCCACCAGCTATTGACTAAAAGGGACGTCGATGAGCGAACTCATCCTGACACCCTACTGAGCCTGTCAGTGACAATATCCGTACAGTCCGGTCCGTTCGTCTATGAGTATCGCATGGCGGGCCTAGGGGGTTGGTAAAAGTCAGACCCCCAAAGGCGGTACAAGTCGTGTCGGAGCGTAGCCCAGAACGCCCTGAGATACTACTGGAATACCTACCAGTAAATCTCCTGCCTCGGCCGAGGGCTTTGCGTAATGGCTCTCCTAGACACAGCGCGACCTCACCCCCAATACCGGGAGAGACGAACCCCTGCAGATCCGCTCACTGCCTCCATGTGGCTCGGGACTGTACCCAACTAAAACCTGTTTGCACGACTCCTTTGAGCCGTGGTAGGGTAGTAATCAAAGCACAGTGGGAACTCACACGAGACAAATGACGATCTCAGGTCGATGAACTAACCTGTACACATGTCACCTGGGAACTGCTATCTGACGTCTGGTATAATCCCAACTAGCAGGTTCCCGGCGAGTCCTGTCCGGTGTACTCATAACCCAATGAGCACCTGTATACATCTTAGGTGAACCAACTGACACCAGTGGCTTGTGAGACCGGCCACCGCCCCTCGTCGGGGTCTCGACTGTATACACTAGTCTACTAATGCAGTATCGATGCCCAGTCTCGAAACTCCCACGACTAGGGACCTTTTAAGGATGTGCTTATAGACCCTAGCTCCCACGTATATGATCGCCATCATACTGCTGGTCGTCAAGCAAGAATCCTAGGGGCTCTATCAACGTGTAATAGTGACATGTCAGGTCACCTAAAGCAGTACACGATGATAAAGGTAAACCAGATAGCATACTATCATCTCGAGTAAGACTGTCCTCCTGGGATAGGTCCTCCCTCAATCATTGCAATCACGTGCCTGTGATCCAATAATTGACTCTGAGGGCACTATCTCCAACAGAAACCTGTACGGCAAAACCTGCAAGAACTGTGGCACAACGGGGGTGAGTTGCCAACTCGTGAATAGAGAATATCTACAAGAAGAAACCGAATGCAAGACATAAACCTAGGTCAACAATCAGTAATATAAACCACCAGAGTACATCTGAAATATGATAAGGTGGCAATGTAACATCTAATCATGTATGCAGTGCCAGGTACTCAGGTAAAAACATGACAACAGTATAAGGTATGTCTGCATGAAGTAAATATGAATATCAATACACATATATTAGCGTCCCATACCACTAATATTGGTGTAAGGGTATATATAACAGCGCCCTCATACCCTGTTATATATACAAATAAAGTATGATCAATGTAAATCCAGTCTGTATGTGATCAAGTCTGTATAGACCTGGAACCCGTCTACCCGTCACCCAATGACAATAAGCATCATGTATGCAAATATGAGGATATAAACAAAATCATGGAAAAACATCATGAAACCAGTGCCTAGCATCGACACGTAAATCCTCGTCCATATGGGGCTCCGTCTGCGGTATCGGCCCTCGGCCCCGGTAGTACGGGTCATCCCATGTCCTCATCCATATGGGGCTCCGTCTGCGGTATTGGCCCTCGGCCCCGGCAGTACGGGTCATCCCATGTCCATCTCTCAACTCCGGTCGGTATCCTCCAGATATCCGCCGAGCTCAAATACAATCACCGGTAGGTAGTAGTCCCTCTGCCAGGCTCACCGTCTACTACACAGCGAAACCGTTCTCGCCCCGGGGTACCATACCGGGTCCACCATGTACCCGCAATCGGCCTCATTCGCCTCCTCGAATCGGGTTTCACATGTCGCTCTCAGCACCGAGAAAACACATGGTGGACGCACTGAAATATCATATCAAGGGTAACCGGGTTTTTAACACAATTATATATTCTCTTTTGAAATACCCACGGTTCCCAAATCCAGATATATCATGGAAACAACATATCTCAATGCGTATAATCAAAACATAATGTATGCGACATGTAAAGAAAGGTAAGCATATCAGAAGTCATGCAACATGGAATAGTAATGTGCACATGTCGAGGGAAACCGCTATTTTAAAACGAATCAGTTTTGAAGAACATCATGATGTTCCCAAATCTCTAATCAAGTCCGAATCATCTATGTTTGCGTACAGGTATAAGTGTACAATATGCCATGCAAGAATCATATCATGAATGCAACAGTACTACAGTGTAGTGGCATGGTAATTATCGATGATGAAGTGTGTGAGCCGGCAAATAGTGTACGTGGAACATACGCATCATTGATAATAGTGCGGGTGTCCTAACAGCATGATGATAATATAGCAATAAACATATGCAAGGCAATGTGAATAGCATGAATATGCGGAAATCAAATAATCAAAACCACAGTGAAGAATCTACATCAATGTGTATATATCATGCAGTTATGTCGTTTGAAATAAGACGAATCAGGATTTTTACTAAAATAAGGGCTACAGTATATTTTAAGAAAGATACGACCTAGAAGAATACCCGTAGAATCTCTTTACTCGTCTTTTAAAATATTCCTGATTCGTAGTTTTTTGAAATAGGTATAACTCGGGTCTAGTCTAACATCTACTATGCAAACTACGGATCTAAGTATCAAGTAAATCCGGAGGGGTATGGAAACCACCTAAATCTGAGTCGATACATATATAGATATAATAGTCGGTGATCCCGCCTCAATAGTATCGCGTACGATACAGTACATCATATGACATCCTCAAGTCATGCGTGCGGATCTATCATCAATCTAAAGCTCGTACGGTAAATCGACGTACGGCATCCCAATAGCTGGGTACGGGTCAATATCACACTATCTCATCACATATCTGGTATCACTATCATCATATCACATAATATGGGGTACTGATCTAAGTCTAGTACAACTGATACCATCAATATACTGCGTGTGCAAGCATACGTCCCAAGGCCCGCTAGAGATCACGTATCGTATCCCAAATACGAATCACAACAAATCACCGATCTCGCTGCACAAAGCCCAACATCATCGACTCATCTCCAAAGTCATCCAATATCATCAACACAGTGCAAGTATAATGAATATGCAAGGGTGTGCGTGTAGGCGTAAATCTATTCTAGGGTTCGCGACTATGAACTACACTAGTCACTTCTAACTATACACTATCCATAGTACACCTAACTATCATATCCACGACACACTATAACTATCAAGCATAATATATAGTATACTAACTACGGACTGCGGGGGTGCTATACGCCATCCACCCGACTTCCCCAAGTAGAAATAATCTACTCACTTGGTCTTCGCTTTCTGAAATCGATGACGCCATGCTCCATTGCCTCGGAATCCTTGCGAGGGTACCTAGAATAATAAACAGTCGCAATACGTATTAAAATCGAGACAGAAAACCGATACAGCGCACAGTGTGCTCATAGGTTGGAACCTATGGCCTAAACGTGCAAATCAATCAGACAATCCCTGTTGTCGATGTACGAACACCCGACAACCAAATACAAATCCAAATCTCAATAAAGTGCATTTAAAATACGGAAAACATCGCCTAAAACACACCAAAATACTCCCAGATTTTCCCCAGGTGACAATTTGCCAAAACTGCATATAGGAGGGGTCTATTTTAGTGCAAAATGAGCCCTGGAACAAAAATGAACCCATTCCCCTCTACTCTGGCCGCAAATTGCGGCCAGAATGATTAAATTTGCGGCCGGGGTTTAGAGTTAGGGGCTCGGGTCTTGGTGGTAGATTCCTAGGTGCCTGCACGACTCACTGTCAGCTCAATTTTATTTTATGGGTCCCGGGGTGATAGCAGATTCCTAAAAGCTTCACAGATTTCACAATATCTCCGATATCGGTTTTCTAAATCCATATTCCGGGTTTCAAATCTCAGGTTTGGATCTCAATTCCATCACTAGGGTGTTTGTGCAGCCTCCACTAAGCTCAATTTCACACTACAACTCACAATTTCCTCAAACCCTAACTAGGTTTCCTTTAAGTCCACAACACCAACCGATATCGATTCAATTTTTTTAACATAGGGTTACAAGTAATACAAAAACTAATCTAATGGTCCAAAAATTACCTCATTTGGCAACTCAAGAATTTCCTTGAGTCGCCCCAAGTGGCCAAAATCCATGCTTTCTTGGTCCATCGTGTAGGTCTTAAGATTGTGCACACTTTTAATGAAATTGGTGTAGGGTTTTGGGGTTGTTTTGGATGTGTTTAGAGGGGTTGAAGAGGGGAGGGAAGTGATGGAAGAGCAGCAGCAGGAGAAAGGAGGAGAGGGAGGAAAATGAGGGAAGGGAAAAAAATGGCTAAGTGTTTAGTCAAAGGTGCCCATGCCTCTCTTTCTCACCAACCTCATTCTTTAATCTTTTCCCATTTCTTTTCCTATTCTTTTCTTTTTCCCTAAAACCTTTCTCACTCAAATAGTAACCCCAAACAAACCATGGCAATAAAATGTAACACAAGTGTAGAAAAATGATATGTGCATGTTTTGCACAAAAACGCCAAAAATCCGATTAGCGATTTTTAATCGCAATTAGCACTAAATTAGCATATAAATGATCAGGAAAGCTTAAAAATGCCATAATTACAATAATTATCCAATTTTAGAATTTTCTATAATTTTTCTCCATTTATTTGTATTTAATTATGCCAAAATATTAAAATATTCAATAAAATAATATTAAATTATAAAAATTCCGAAAGATAATATTTTATTATTTTGAAACGTTACAATCTACCCTCCTTAAAAAAATTCGGTCCCCGAATTTAAACTTAAACCCCCAAATACTAATACATTCCGATACAAATTCCAAGTCGTCGGGGCATCCGAATCATTAATACTTAAAACATCATAGCACAATGCATGCGCATGAGTACTGAGCAGATAACTCAAAAGCAACTCCTTCAACCATCCCGCAATCATCGGAGTCATGGTAAAGACAGAAATGTCAAATCCAATACAAAACCAATAGGATATATAAATCAGAACTATACATGTGAATAACTGATGTAAATGCATGCCAAATCTTTTTAAGTCGCTGTGCGATGGGCATAACACTACACAGTGGCGAACGTTTTTCATAAGAAAATAACCATATATGTATATATCTTTTGTTTACTATGTACGTTCCGCCGTTTTGAAAACAATTTAGAAGGGTTTCCTTGTTTTTAAACCGTTTCGTGTCATATCGGACACGTAGGTATATATAAACTGAGACTATAGCTCGCCCTTGGAAATCCCCTTGATAACTATCAATGCATGCAAAATATATCCAATATTATAAAAATGTACTGCTCCAAAAGTAATAAATCCCAAAAATGCACTTAACATCACCCTGTGCGTCTGGTGCGCACGGAAATCAAAATCCATATATGTGCCATACAGGTGCACAAAACAACACCTAGATGCAACGGGTGTGCACGAAGCATCTTTCATAGGCAACGTGTGTGCCTGACAGCCAAAAATCCGGTGCATCTGACATGCACGAAGAATCTCGATTTAATGCATCGGGTGTGCACCAAAATCGTATCTCAAAACATGCGCCCAACATGCGCGAAAATCCAAATCGGTGCATCCATCGTGCACGAATGAAAATCTAAACCCTGTGCACTCAACATGCACGGAAACACAGAATCCGATAGCAACGCCGAACATGCGTCAGCTCAGTCAAAAGCACAGAGTGCAAGAATCCATATCAATATCAGAATCAAAATCGACATATCGAAACACATCAAATCGAAGTCAGGTGCAACCATAATGCACAAAATATAAATCCGGTGCAACAAAGGCATGATATATAAATCTGATGCGATAAACGCAAGAAACATAAAACTGGTGCGACAAACGCACGAAGTATAGAACTGGTGCATCCTATGCACAAATACCAAGCAATAACTCAAATACGTAAGCAGCAACACCAGTGTACTCAGGTATAAAGGAAATCATAAACGTGTGCAACTGCGTGCACAAAACACATATCAATGCACTACAAGCATATATAAGCTATACCGAGTGCAAAAATCAAATCGTGTGCGCAACATATGCATAACATCAAATCAACCGTATGAAATCCATAAAGTCATAAGCAGGTGCAGCCAAGGCGCGAAACGATATACAACGCGGCTTAATCAAAATCAGGTGTACCGCGGTGGAAAAACGCACAACCGCGTGCATCAGCGTGCACAAATCAAAACACTAAAAGTACATGAAACTATGCTGGAAGCGTAAATCAAATCACCGACATAAAATAGGTATGAAATCACAATCAATACCTCAAGAGTAATAATTATGTGCAAGGTATAAATACCCAGTAGGTGCAACCATGGTGCACGGAAACAGAAATCATAGAACCCAGCCATCAAAACCAAATCATGCAAACAGAACGTCCAAAATACCGAAATCCAAAATGACGGATATGTGATAATCGAATCACAAAATCACAAATCATAAATACCGTCGTCGGTAGTTCCTCCTTCAAGGTCGAGAAGGAGTCGGTGCATCCAATGCTAGTAGCGCAAGATATCTACTTGCCTCCTGCTCACGGTCTGGCGTCCTCTGTCTCTGGGTCCTTATCTTCTCTGTGGAATACCAATTTCGCAGTCAATCGGCTCATCGGCTCTGTCAGGTGTGCTAACAGGGACGATTTCGTTCTGGCACTTCTCTGGTCATCTCTCGGTCAATCCTCACGACCACTCATAAAGCTGCATATCACTGGCGTCGGCCTCTGGCTCTCTGAATGCACATCACACATCTGATCCTGGGTGCAAACATCATTGCAGCAATGTCCTGGAAGGAATCCTGCTCAAGGTCTCTTCCGATCTTACCTATGCCGAACTGTACGAAGGCTGGCTCTCTTGCATAATCTCTTCTCGCTCAATGGACATCTGTGCCCTCAGCACAACATTTACTCGGAAATTGGTCGCATCTCAATGCCTCTGTAAGCATAACAAGTCTCTAGTCTCGACGGGAAATAATGACAGCTCGTCAGCGTCCCGCACGAACCTCTTGTCCGCTTGTCTGTATTTCCGTCCCACGCCATGCTATCTACGTACTGCACTGTTCTCGGCCACGGTCAATCCGAAGTCTCTCGCATGGACTCGAAATCACGCACTCTGTAGCTTCATCATTCTATAGAAGGTGTCTGGCCGAACAGGTCCTCGGGAACACGTCCCAAACATCGGAGGAATACTCAATACTCGTCCGTACCTGATCAATTTGCAACTCATCTGGGTAAGTTCCTTTATCCGAACCTGGTCAACTATCTTGTCGAAGATGCCGAACTCTGGCCTGCTGGGTGTGCGCAATATGACCACTCCTGGGTCTAGGTCTTCTCGTATCATTTTCCAGAAAGGTCCTGTTGAGGTTTCTCTCTCATATCTCGTTCCTGCCGGACTGCCCGGAAGTCATCATCCATTGCTGAAGCTAATTCTTATTCTGGAACGGCTGCATACTTATCACGCCTCTTTCTGGAAGATATATCCCTATACCACGCCTCTGGGTGCGTATCACATCTCTGATGTCAGCGGAGTGAGACGTCATCTCGTTGAAATCTCTTGCGAACTCTTTTCTTCACTCTGCTTCAATGTCGACTGATTCGGACTCATCTCATTATGGCTGCATGGACTGTGCTCTAACGGCTATACTCGTATCTGGAGTCTCCCAAGCAATACATCCCATCACACGATATCCGAATGATGTCGAATCATCCGATCGACTCGTCAGAACCTCATAATCCCCCAAGAGATCAACATCATGGGTACAGTTTAATAGTATCGAGTACATGCCACAGCGTCGGTGGTCCAGCCGTAGAAGGGCAAACCCAAGCCTCACTAATGGCGCCGCGGAACTACCGCAAACCCTAAGGTTCAAAGGCTTTCACACGGTCATTAAGTCGAGTTAGGGTTTCATTCTTCTAGAGGGTCCATAGAATCACCTGCATGTCTTTCCGTATACTTTAAACTTAGAAAATGGGCTCCTGACATTCGATCGTCTCTATCGACTCTCAATGAACCTGCGTGAAGTCGTCTCTAGCTGGAACAATCTATCTGATGACCTCGCATCGGTAAACGAACGAACCACATGTCCTAGTCATTAGTCCTCAGGTGACTAGCGACCGTCCATCATATTTCTAAGTATAAGCTCATGCTGCAGTAGCTCCAACCATCTGGGCGATATTTCGACATTTGAAGCAACAACTGGCTCATTCGCTCGTACGCCGAACAGCGCCTCAATCCTCCAGGAAAGGCGATACATTGGCGGTCATCTCTGAATCGGTCTGCTCTAGATCTGAGTAAGACTCTCCACACTGGAAATCTTCAACTCATCTGGGCCCGCTCCGGCGCATAAATCGGACGAATCACCTTCGTCTCTCAAATCGGGTAGACTAGCTATCATCTGTCTCATATCTTCCTGAAAGCTCCGATAATCTCAGCTCGTAAGCTCCGGAAGCGACATCCTGTCAATCTCAGCAACAGCTGGTCCATCTGTCTGCACGGTAGGCGACACATAATCTCTGAGGTATGCTGTACATCAACAGTCCTCTCTCAACTGGCAGCTCTAACAATGGCCCGATCATCCGGTGCAAAACCAAGCACTCGCCTCCACTAGAGGTCACAATCACCAAAACTAGCTCGAGACGTTTCCATGTCACCAGAAAACACAATGGTCGGCCCTCGTACCAGACGAGCTCGCACCGATCGTAATCCTAGCAGCAGCCCAAACTGCGCTCAAACATGGCGACAGGAACCTCAATCGAGTATCGAAGAGAGTAGATCAATGGCAAGAAAGAGAACAACAGATCCAAAGTGGATACATGATCATAAGAAGGAACAGCATCAATGAAGGTATGATCATGAAACTAATAGTATCGAGGATCTCAAATGGATGTATAATCATGGATATGAAGAGAATCACTGATCTCGAAAATATATATATCCTAAGGTTTCTTAAGCGGAGTGGCGTGTCGTAAGTATGCCGCGGAACATACCAACGGTACGTCACTCTACTTTAGTCACCTATTCCATCAACCAAGGGTCATCCTATACGACGAAAGTTCGGGTCTAATACCCCCTCGACTAAGTCTAAGTTCCGTAAGGTCAAGCCTAAGTTCCGTATATATATATAAACGCCTTAGGCTCCACATAGTCAAACTTAGACTCGAACCAAGGTCAACCTAGCGCTCTGATACCAACTTTGTCACGACCCGAAAGAGCACGTGACTGGCCCTTGAACCAAATGAAGTCTATAGGACTCCATCTGATACAAGTAAGCCAAAAGCCCAGAAATCTAAAACCATTTTAAGAGTAAATAAAGAAAACTGGTTTTAACGAAGTGAAGGAAACATGTTTGAAGTCAAGGTTTTTAAATAACTAAGCCGAATGTGCATTTTTAAAATGTAAAGTCCTTTGTAGAAATTTCGGCAGAGTTTCTTTTGTAGATACTGGCCCCGAACGGGGTACAACAAGAACAATATATATATATACAATGATAAAGGCATCCCCAAGTGGGAGCTAGCTCTTCGTCAATCGACGGTCACAACCACGCAAGCAATATAATATACAACGCCGAATGGCGAGGGTCAAATCCAAAAGAAACTCAATAAGCATGAAAACCGCAATACTACTAAGCGCGACTCTAAGGCCGAATAATACAACACTAATGTCTAAATCTGAAACAATAGACAAGTTTTCGGTTGATGGAAATTCTAGATACAATGAGTAATATAAGTACAATGGTGGTTCTTGATGCAAAAGAACCCACCTACCAAATGCAATTCACCCGCAAGGAAGCAATGTGCCAGAAATGCCGCAAGGAAACCTGTACGGCAAAACCTGCAAGAACTGTGGCACAACGGGGGTGAGTTGCCAACTCGTGAATAGAGAATATCTACAAGAAGAAACCGAATGCAAGACATAAACCTAGGTCAACAATCAGTAATATAAACCACCAGAGTACATCTGAAATATGATAAGGTGGCAATGTAACATTTAATCATGTATGTAGTGCCAGGTACTCAAGTAAAAACATGACAACAGTATAAGGTATGTCTGCATGAAATAAATATGAATATCAATACACATATATTAGCGTCCCATACCACTAATATTGGTGTAAGTGTATATATAACAGCGCCCTCATACCCTGTTATATATACAAATGAAGTATGATCAATGTAAATCCAATCTGTATGTGATCAAGTCTGTATAGACGTGGAACCCGTCCACCCGTCACCCAATGACAATAAGCATCATGTATGCAAATATGAGGATATAAACAAAATCATTGAAAAACATCATGAAACCCGTGCCTAGCATCGACACGTAAATCCTCGTCCATATGGGGCTCCGTTTGCGGTATCGGCCCTCGGCCTCGGCAGTACGGGTCATCCCATGTCCTCATCCATATGGGGCTCCGTCTGCGGTATTGGCCCTCGGCCCCGGCAGTACGGGTCATCCCATGTCCATCTCTCAACTCCGGTCGGTATCCTCCAGATATCCGCCGAGCTCAAATACAATCACCGGTAGGTAGTAGTCCCTCTGCCAGGCTTACTGTCTACTACACAGCGAAACCGTTCTCACCCCGGGGTACCATACCCGGTCCACCATGTACCCGCAATCGGCCTCATCCGCCTTCTCGAATCGGGTTTCACATGTCGCTCTCAGCACCGAGAAAACACATGGTGGACGCACTGAAATATCATATCAAGGGTAACCGGGTTTTTAACACAATTATATATTCTCTTTTGAAATACCCCGGTTCCCAAATCCAGAAATATCATGGAAACAACATATCTCAATGCGTATAATCAAAACATAATGTATGCGACATGTAAAGAAAGGTAAGCATATCAGAAGTCATGCAACATGGAATAGTAATGTGCACATGTCGAGGGAAACCGCTATTTTAAAGCGAATCAGTTTTGAAGAACATCATGCGGTTCCCAAATCTCTAATCAAGTCCGAATCATCTATGTTTGCGTACAGGTATAAGTGTACAATATGCCATGCAAGAATCATATCATGAATGCAACAGTACTACAGTGTAGTGGCATGGCAATTATCGATGATGAAGTGTGTGAGCCGGCAAATAGTGTACGTGGAACATACGCATCATCGATAATAGTGCTGGTGTCCTAACAGCATGATGATAATATAGCAATAAACATATGCAAGGCAATATGAATAGCATGAATATGCGGAAATCAAATAATCAACACCACAGTGAAGAATCTACATCAATGTGTATATATCATGCAGTTATGTCGCTTGAAATAAGACGAATCAGGATTTTTAGTAAAATAAGGGCTACAGTATATTTTAAGAAAGATACGTCCTAGAAGAATACCCGTAGAATCTCTTTACTCGTCTTTTAAAATATTCCTGATTCGTAGTTTTTTGAAATAGGTATAACTCGGGTCTAGTCTAACATCTACTATGCAAACTACGGATCTAAGTATCAAGTAAATCGGGAGGGGTATGGAAACCACCTAAATCTGAGTCGATACATATATAGATATAATAGTCGGTGATCCCGCCTCAATAGTATCGCGTACGATACAGTACATCATATGACATCCTCAAGTCATGCGTGTGGATCTATCATCAATGTAAAGCTCGTACGGTAAATCGTCGTACGACATCCCAATAGCTGGGTACGGGTCAATATCACACTATCTCATCACATATCAGGTATCACTATCATCATATCACATAATCTGGGGTACTGATCTAAGTCTAGTACAACTGATACCATCAATATACTGCATGTGCAAGCACACGTCCCAAGGCCCGCTAGAGATCACGTATCGTATCCCAAATACGAATCACAACAAATCACCGATCTCGCGGCACAAAGCCCAACATCATCGACTCATCTCCAAAGTCATCCAATATCATCAACACAGTGCAAGTATAATGAATATGCAAGGGTGTGCGTGTAGGTGTAAATCTATTCTAGGGTTCGCGACTATGAACTACACTAGTCACTTCTAACTATACACTATCCATAGTACACCTAACTATCATATCCACGACACACTATAACTATCAAGCATAATATATAGTATACTAACTACGGACTGCGGGGGTGCTATACGCCATCCACCCGACTTCTCCCAGTAGATATAATCTACTCACTTGGTCTTCGCTTTCTGAAATCGATGACGCCATGCTCCATTGCCTCGGAATCCTTGCGAGGGTACCTAGAATAATAAACAGTAACAATACGTATTAAAATCGAGGCAGAAAACCGATACAGCGCACAGTGTGCTCATAGGTTGGAACCTATGGCCTAAACGTGCAAATCAATCAGACAATCCCTGTTGTCGATGTAAGAACACCCGACAACCAAATACAAATCCAAATCTCAATAAAGTGCATTTAAAATAGGGAAAACATCGCCTAAAACAGACCAAAATACTCCCAGATTTTCCCCAAGTGACAATTTGCCAAAACTGCATATAGGAGGGGTCTATTTTAGTGCAAAATGAGCCATGGAACAAAAATGAACCCATTCCCCTCTACTCTGGCCGCAAATTGCGGCCAGAATGATTAAATTTGCGGCCGGGGTTTAGAGTTATGGGCTCGGGTCTTGGTGGTAGCTTCCTAGGTGCCGGCACGACTCACTGTCAGCTCAATTTTATTTTATGGGTCCCGGGGTGATAGCAGATTCCTAAAAGCTTCACAGATTTCACAATATCTCCGATATCGGTTTTCTAAATCCATATTCCGGGTTTCAAATCTTAGGTTTGGATCTCAATTCCATCACTAGGGTGTTTGTGCAGCCTCCACTAAGCTCAATTTCACACTACAACTCACAATTTCCTCAAACCCTAACTAGGTTTCCATTAAGTCCACAACACCAACCGATATCGATTCAATTTTTTTAACATAGGGTTACAAGTAATACAAAAACTAATCTAATGGTCCAGAAATTACCTCATTTGGCAACTCAAGAATTTTCTTGAGTTGCCCCAAGTGCCTAAAATCCATGCTTTCTTGGTCCATCGTGTAGGTCTTGAGATTGTGCACACTTTTAATGAAATTGGGGTAGGGTTTTGGGGTTGTTTTGGATGTGTTTAGAGGGGTTGAAGAGGGGAGGGAAGTGAGGGAGGAGCAGCAGCAGGAGAAAGGAGGAGAGGGAGGAAAATGAGGGAAGGGAAAAAAATGGCTAAGTGTTTAGTCAAAGGTGCCCATGCCTCTCTTTCTCACCAACCTCATTCTTTAATCTTTTCCCATTTCTTTTCCTTTTCTTTTCTTTTTCCCTAAAACCTTTCTCACTCAAATAGTAACCCCAAACAAACCATGGCAATAAAATGTAACACAAGTGTAGAAAAATGATATGTGCATGTTTTGCACAAAAACGCCAAAAATCCGATTAGCTATTTTTAATCGCAATTAGCACCAAATTAGCATATAAATGATCAGGAAAGCTTAAAAATGCCATAATTACAATAATTATCCAATTTTAGAATTTTCTATAATTTTTCTCCATTTATTTGTATTTAATTATGCCAAAATATTAAAATATTCAATAAAATAATATTAAATTATAAAAATTCCCAAAAATAATATTTTATTATTTTGAAACGTTACACATATAATGTTTTTACATTAATGAAAATGAAAAACTCTCATCTCACATAAAAAACCCCGGCTATTCAAAACACGACGATCCAATATAACATATAACAGCAACACATAACATCACATGTCATCAACGTAAGTAAATATGCGTATCCCTATTGTCGTTGACATATAGCAACAAAACCGGCTATACACCACATATTACACTTACGGTCGCAGAAAATAAAGTGAAAAACTACAACAATTGGAATCCGCAACCACCTTATATATCATACACCCAATGTATCATATACTTTGGATTTCATGCCCAACCAAATGAATTCCTTAGACATCACATGCCTAACAATTATAAACCGCGCATTTTAGTCTAGATATTGAAAACACTTTCCAATAACCTGTCGGGTAATTCAACAAGATTTCCAATAATCTTGACCGAATGCTCGTCGGAAACTTTAGTAGAAGGCCGCAACCCCGATGCCGTCGACGAAGTGCACTTAGGCGGAACACCGCGGCCGCGAGCACACGAACGGATGCTTTTGGCGATGGGGTTCTCCTACAGTCACTTGGTCGGAACTATGGGGCGTGGCTATTTAGTAAGGTTACCCGGTGAGTATCCGCGTACACTACGTAATTGCGATGAACTTTTGATACTCATCAAAATTCCGTGGCAACCGATCAAATGAGACTAACTTGCTAGATTTATAAAATTCAAACTAGTTATCACATAACTAAATTTGTGGATTCTAAATATTGTATCATAATCACAGATAGCTAGACGATGTTAAATTTTTAGATCAAATTAATAAACACCCAAAATTTCCTGAAGAGCTCAATACTTGAGAGGAGTTTAAAAAGTACCCAGAACATGCCTCTGCACCTGTGAACCCTCCGTAGAAGGGCCGACCCATGCCTCACTCATGTTGCCACGGAACTGCCGCAAACCCTAGGTAATGACCGTGGTTCCATGATCCAAAAGATCGAGTTTGGGTATCGTTCTACTAGAGGGTCCACAGAATCGCTTGCATGATTTTCTGAAGATTTTAAACTTGGAAAAAATCCAACTCTTGGAAAATTTCCAGCGAGGGAAAATATGGGTTATTGATATCCGTTCAAACTTTTTAATGTCGTCTAAATAACCGAAATGGATGTATGAATTACAATTACGAAACACTCCGAATTGCCTTTGCTGAAAGTTAACACCACATGCAAATTTTGCAAAAACAAGCAACACCTGAAATACCAAAACCCAGAGACTGGAACAACCTAGAAATTTCAACCCAAAACAACACAACAAAACTGATCTGGACGGTTTTGGGAGCAATGTGGCCGGCCAAATTTCGGCGACGAGGGATGAAATTTTTATGGTGTTCATTTTATATCACATACAACATTCTGCAGTTGCTAAAAAAATTTTTAGAGGCTATCTAAAATTCGACAGAAACTGGATTTCGTTGTTTTAAGTTTCGGAGTAGTTTCGACTTCGTAATCTAACAAACATCGTCTAATTCTCTAGCATGGCTCTGATACTACTGTAGGGTTACCTAACACGACTGCAAGGTTTCGGGAGGTATCATCCATGCCGTTTTCAAATTTTTGCCATACTATAGAACCCTAAGCCTAGAATCTTAACTAGAGATTGAGACGAACAACAATGTAAAAAACTTTACATCTAAGTGAATGAGGAATATATTGTTAGTTATATGTATGCCCTAGAGGCCATTACTATACATAGGAGGTATATTGTAGTGGATGCTTGGACATATATAGGGAGGACTTTCTTGCTCGACATGATAGTATGCTATCTGGTTGCTCTTTACCTTAACGTGTACATTGATTGTCTCTCTGTTACATGTTGGTAAAGCCCTTAGGATGTGTACTTGACTACCTGGACTATGATGCGGAACATACTAGTGGAGACATTGTAGTCCATAAGTACATCCTTCAAGGTCCCTAGTCGTAGGTGTATCGAGATGGGGCATCGATATACCAGAGTAGACTAGTGTATACCTTCTCGACCCTTACAGATGGGCGATGGATGATCCCATATCCATTGGTGTTTGACATCAGAGATGATATACGGGTGCTCAGTGGGGACTAGGTACACTGGACGGACTCGCCGAGAACTCCCAGATGGTATTATACCTTACGTCAGATGGCAGTTCTCTGGTGACACTGGTACAGAGTAGTCTGTTGACCCGAGATCGTCATAGAGTCTTGTGTGATTCCCACTGTGATTTGATTTCCACCTTACCATGTCCAAGAGGGCGTGCAAAACGGTGGTTTTTGGGTACAGTCCCGAATCACATGGAGGCAATGAGCGATAGGAGGGGATTCGTCTCTCCCAGTATAGGGAGTTGATGTTGCGCTGTGTTCGATTGGCTATAACCGGAAATCCCTGGCCAGGGTTGCTGAGATTTACTGGTAAGTGTTACCAGTAGTTTCTCGAACTGTTATAGACCTCATATCGACACGACTTATCGAGCTATTGGGGTCTGACGTTTACCACCCCTAGGCAAGATTTGCAACATATCAGACGACGAGACCGGACTGTACGGTAAGTGTTACTGGTTGGATTCACAGGAGTGTGAGCGAGCTTGCTCGTCGATCTTCTGATCGCTCAATACCCGGGTGGCCGTTACGTTTAGCAGACCGCTTGCGGCTTGTGGGTGTTTGATATGATCATCACATACTGCAGGCGTATTGACGAGTCTTTGGAGTCCTACACAGAGGTTTCCTGGCTCAAGCGAATCGAAATAGGAGCGCATATGAGATATGTGCGGGACCGAGAATAATGCATGTATGTGATACCGTATTCTATTCTCGCGATGAATGTATCGATTGGTTGTATGCAATATAACCTAGTTATCGAATCGAGGATTGATTCGATAAGTCGATACATTGGATATTAGTCGGTCATATGCGATATGACCGGATCGTTAAATCAAGTGTTGATTTAATGATTTAATATATAATAATATATTTGATATATTACTTTGCATTAACTAGTATTGGTTCACTTAAGATGGATTTTCTCACTTGTTGTGCCCATTGTATATATGATATAGTTTTGTGCACTAGATTGTATCATGTTTGATGATACATGCAAACTTGGGTGTATGTTTACTTTAAACCATGTTTAAGTGAATGGTTAGGGTTTTGTTATCTTTTCTTGATTATTTATTTTATTTATTTATTCATTTTAGCAAGAAATAAAATGGTGGCTAACTTTGGATTTTCTTTGAAGCTTCATGAAGCTTTGAAAAGTTCAACCATTTTGTTTCTTTTGCTTAACCTAACCATTGACCTAACCCTAGTTTATTCTCAACACTTGTTAAACTAACCCAAGGTTGCATAATGATAAGAATCACTTTATTTTCTATTATTCATAATTCTTATGATATTCTTTCTTCTTCTTCTTCTTCTTCTTCAAGAAGAATGAAACTTGCTACCTTCAATGGTGCCATGAGAAAAAGAGTGAGAAATCCATATCCAAAGTGAACCCACTGTTAGTTATATGTATGCCCTAGAGGCCATTACTATACATAGGATTTATACTGTAGTGGATGCTTGGACATATATAGGGAGGACTTTCTTGCTCGACATGATAGTATGCTATCAGGTTGCTCTTTACCTTAACGTGTACACTGATTGTCTCTCTGTTACAAGTTGGTAAAGCCCTTAGGATGTGTACTTGAGTACCTGGACTATGATGCAGATCATACTAGTTGGGACATCGTAGTCCATAAGTACATCCTTCAAGGTCCCTAGTCGTGGGTGTATCGAGACGGGGCATCGATATACCAGAGTAGACTAGCGTATACCTTCTCGACCCATACAGATGGGCGATGGATGATCCCATACCCATTGGTGTTTGACATCAAAGATGATATACGGGTGCTCAGTAGAGACTGGGTATACTGGACGGACTCGTCGAGAACTCCCAGATGGTATTATACCTTACGTCAGATGGCAGTTCTCCGGTGACACTGGTACAGAGTAGTCTGTTGACCCGAGATCGTCATAGAGTCTTGTGTGGTTCCCACTATGCTTTGATTTCCACCTTACCACGTCCAAGAGGGCGTGCAAAACGGTGGTTTTTGGGTACAGTCCCGAATCATAGGGAGTCAATGAGCGATAGGAGGGGATTCGTCTCTCCTGGTATAGGGATTTGATGTTGCGCTGTATTCGATTGGCTATAACCGGAAATCCCTGGCCAGGTTTGCTGAGATTTACTGGTAAGTGTTACCAGTAGTTTCTCGAACTGTTATAGACCTCATATCGACACGACTTATCGAGATATTGGGGTCTGACGTTTACCACCCCTAAGCGAGATATGCGACATATCAGACGAACAGACCGGACTATACGGTAAGTGTTACTGGTTAAATTCACAGGAGTGTGAGCGGGCTTGCTCGTCGATCTTCTGATCGCTCAATACCCGGGTGGCCGTTACGTTTAGCAGACCGCTTGCGGCTTGTGTGTGTTTGATATGATCATCACCTGCTGCCGGCGTATTGACGAGTCTTTAGAGTGCTACATAGAGGTTTCCTGGCTCAAGCGAAACGAAATAGGAGCGCATATGAGATATGTACGGGACCGAGAATAATACCAGTATGTGATATTGTATTCGATTCTCACGATTTGTGACATTGATCGGTTATATGCGATATAGCCGGGTTATCGGATCTAGTGTTGATTCGATAAGATGTTACTATTGGATATTAGTCGGTCATATGCGATGTGACCGGATCGTTAAATCAAGTGTTGATTTAATGATTTAATGTATAATTATATATTTGATATATTACTTTACATTAACTAATATTGGTTCACTTAAGATGTTTTTCTCACTTGTTTGTGCACATTGTATATGTGATATATTTTTGTGCACAAGATTGTATCATGTTTGATGATACATGCAAATTTGGGTCTATGTGTGATTTAAACCTTGGTTAAGTAAATGGTTAGGGTTTTAATTAATTTATTCATTTATTTATTTATTTCTTATGGATATAATAAAATGGTGGCTTTTTGTTTTCTGTTTGAAACTTCTTGAAGCTTTGAAAAGCTTTGACCATTTTGTTGTTTTCCTTAACTCTAACCATTCACATAAACCATAGTTTATTCTCTACACTCTACCATGGTTGGATTATGATAAGAATGAATGGGATTTTATTTTTAAAATAATCCTCATTACTCTTTCATCTTCATCATCTTCATCAAGCTTTATGAAAGCTTGCAAGCTTCAATGGTGAAATGAGAAAAAGAGTGAGAAATCCAATTCTAAAGTGAACCCACATCCTATTTCTTCATCCTCTACCACTTGCCAAGTAGTATAGGGTGTTTTTTCACAAGTTTCATTGCTTAGTGAAGTTGAAGCCTGATCTTGTGTTGCCTCGACGTAGATCATCTTCGGCATCGAAGTCGACGACCTAGCCCGCCCATTTCTCCGATGAATCCGACGCTAGAGCCCGAGAACCGATGATCGCAGCGAGGGGACTTCATCATGGAGCTATGGAGGTAGAGGACCGGATCTACAAAGGTTGTATTTCCGTTCACTTTTAGAGTAAAGTCGTTTATTCGCATTTGTTTCGCTTAAACTCTAGTCAACGAACGCATTTGGGTTTCTCGGCACCGTAAATTTTTGAAATTGGCATGGTTGCTGCCTTGTGAGACCTCTTTAGTGTGCCTAGGAACCCTACAGTGGTATCAGAGCCTAGCTAGAGCCTTAGGCGATGCGTAGACGATGTTAGAAACCCGATCGAACCCCGAAACCCTAATTCTAAGCCTTCTCTGTACATTTTTCCAAAACTGGGAATTTTCCATATTAAAATTATGCAGAAAAATACGCATGGTTTTTTATGAATTACTGTGCAAAACGGGGTCCTAACTCCGTCAAACTGCCGCAGAACCGCGGCCGTACCCCACGTGGCGCGGCAGTTCCGCGGCCATACTGTTGAATCTTTGACCCCACTTTGCACAGTAATGTTTATAATTAACTCCTGTGTTTTCGGGGTAATTTTAATGTATACTCAACAGTTGAGTTTTCTGGGTTGTATTGGGGACTCAGTGTTTCGATCGGGAAGTTTAACTTCGTCTGTGTTTTTCCGGAAAATTTTAGAATATGTTAAAAAGTTCGACCGGATATAAATACCCAATTTTTCCCCTGTCGGGAAATTTCCAAGTGTTGGATCTTTCCATAGTTTAATGACGTTCTAAGTAGTACAAGTAACGCGATGGTCCCTCTAGAAGACAACAAACCATAACTCGATTATGTGACCGTCTTGAACTGCTTTTTGAACCTTCGGGTTTGGGGCAGTACGGCGTGCCACATGTGAGGCGTTGGCTTGACCCTTCTACGGCTAGACCGTTGGTACTGAGGCATGAACTGGATGTTTTTAAACTTGTTTCATGTGATGATCTGTTTCGGGAAAACTTGGGTGTTTGATTGTTCGATCGGAAAGTTTAACATTTTCTATTTATCTGGAATGGGATACAATACTTGGAATCCACAAGCAGTTATGAGATAACTGATTTGAATGTTATAAACATAGCACTTTAGTCTCACTTGATCGGTTGCCACAGAATTTTGATGCGATCAAAAGTCCATCGCAATCACGTAGCGTACGCGGATACTCGCCGGTAAAATTAATAAACAGCCACGCCCCATAGCCCCGACCAAGTGACTGTAGGAGAACCTCGTCGCCGAAAGCATCAGTTCGGATGCTCGCGGCAGCGGTGTTCCGCCATGGTGCACTTCGTCGACGGTGTCGGGGGTGCGGCCGCCTACTAAAGTTTGCGACGAGCATTCGATCAGGATGTCGGGAATCTTGTTGAATTGCCCGACTTGATATTGAAAAGTGTTTTCGATAATGAGACTAAAATGCGAGGTTTATAATTGTTAGGCATGCGATGTCTAAGGAATTCATTTGATTAGGCATGCGATGTCTATGAAGGTTGCGGATTCCAACTGTTGTAGTTTTACACTTTCTTTTCTGTGACCGTAAGTGTAATATGTGATATCGCCGGTTTCGTCGTTATATGTCAATGACAATTGGGATGCGCATATTTACTTACGTTGATGACATGTGATGTTATGTGTTGCTGGATATATTATATTGGATCGTCGTGTTTGAATAGCCCGGGGTTTTTATGTGAGATGAGTGTTTTTCATTTTCATTCATGTAAAAACTTGTATGTAATATTATTTTATTGGGGCACTTCCAGGTTGCGGAAGATGTCACCATTGATGTATATTATTTACTTTTCCGCATTAGGATAGACCCAAGGAGGGGAGCACAAGTAACCGGGTTCTACGGTCCAGTGGGAGACCATCTCGAGGAGTCAAGTCCGGGTCTCCTAACCCTAGAATTGGTAGGGTTGCTTGCCGCTCTCGTAGGGGTCTAGGGGTGTGGGATTGGCTGTTCATCATGACCGTGGAATCCGTGTTTTATACTGGCTCGTATTGAAAACACGGACGTCCTAGTATATCCAATATTTCATATGTTTCTTCTGCTGTGATATCTGTGATGTGATCATGTGATGTTCTGTGATAGATACTGTATATAGTATATATGATATATTATATAGGCGTTACTTATGTTTTACACCCGCGCTAGCCCTGCCCTGCTCTGCCGTTAGTTACCTAACCTAACGGTGCACGAGGGGACATCGAGGCGAATGCGGATGGCATAAGTGTACGTCGTATTTATCTGTGATGTTTAAGTAAATTTAAATGATAGGACTTCATTAATTTGATTAATGAAAGAAAATGAAACCTAAAGATGTTGTGAAATCGAATTTCAAAATAAAACAGGTAGCTACAGTTCTTGCTTTGCATCGCGGTGTTCCTTGTAGAACATCCTGCACCTTATTCGATAAGGAAAGGACCGAGATCCCTTCACCGGGAGTGACTCCTTTAGCAATAACTGGCAGATGCTACACCCCCCGGTTTGTCTTTTGATTGCTTCTATAGTTTCTGCTTTGCACAGTGGTATATATGATATATCCCGCACCTCATTCGACGAGGAAAGGACCGACGATCCCTTCACCGGGAGTGACTCCTTTAGCAAAACTAGAAAAGCCTCAAAAGCACTCCATTTTAAAATCATTTGATTCTACAACGATATCAAGTTCATTACGCAATAGGTTTTCAGAAAAACCTGCCGTAGCCCTCCGTCATTTCAAATAAGTACTAGTTAGTATTCGTGCGGCGGTTGTTTGGAATGCGTCAAGGCGTAGTGTACGGTAGCTAACTAGTGCTTATCTGCTAGCATACGATGCGATTAGATTAGGGTATTCGTACGGCGTTGTTTGGCATGCGTCATGGGTCGTGCGGGTGGGTTTAATTCAATCAAGAAATGTACGGGTTGAACTTGACTAGCGGACTATGGGTTGTTTGGCATGCGTCAAGGTCATAGCACGCTAGGGGGAAAATATTATCAGGAATTTCAAGTGTTGAAATTTGCAATGAGATTGCATACCTTCTATGAGATAGTTGGATCCCGATACCCGCTGCGAGTAAGAGTTACTCCTGGGAGAGTTTTACACATTACAATTAGCCGATCAAGTAGGTGTCTAGAAAGGTGTTAACGCGGTTACGCCTCTGGGAAAACGAGATTTACATTAATTAAGTTCGTGCGAAAGCACGGGGGACCTCCCTCAAAGTACCGACACTGGCCTGGCTAAAAGATTGGCGAACTTGTAGTGTGTAATTAATCCCGGCTAGTCTTTCCTTTTAGGGTTTGAAGGAAGATTTGATAAAAACAGTGGGAGCCATCCTGATTAGATAAAATAATAACCAATCTATTCTTGCATAAGCATACGCAGAGTGTTTTCTTCTCTCTCTCTCTCCTGGTAGCGACCATATCATGCCTTAATCAAGATAATAATACGGATGTATTGACCGAACCCGCTTGTTATACTGAGCTGGGGAACGTTGGTCCCGCTCCAACTTATAATTGTTATAAGACAGAGCAGGAAATTGGGGATTACCAGAATTCCCGTGCCATCCAAACGAAGAAAGTGCATATGATGCATCTCCTTCGGGTGTGTTCATTACAAAGAACTGTTTCTCTGTATGCTCTACGTCCTGGGTATTTGATACCAGATCAGGATCTCAGATATGTAATCTGTTACATAGGGCTACAGAAAGGTAGAGAACTGAGAACGGGTGATAAGTTTCATGAGACAGAAAATGGGGCAAGTGTTGCAGCCAAGTCTGTTGGTCACTGTCACCCTGTATTACCAATACATTGATTCTGAACGAATGTTATTAGATACCGAACCTGATATACAAAATTATATCAGTCTCTTTATTAGTAAAGAAAGGATATAATTTTGTATTGTTGGATAATGTTTTGAACATTTCCTATATCAAAAGTTGATCGGTTCAGGCACGTTATCTAAAAGCATTGATGTTCTAAATCAAACTATAGTTCTTAGTATACGGAACACACATAAGAGGAAGAGTTCAGATATGAACGAATCCTTCTTAAGCTATTGTAGACTAGGTCATATCAATACTTACTAGTCATGTCACAATGATAAGATGCATATTTAAATCAGTTTGAATTTACATCATGTGAAACTTACTAGTCATGTCACAATGATAAGATGACCATAGCTCTGTTTATTGGAAACAGAGAAAGTGTTAGTAAACTCTTGGGACTGATACATGATGATGTATGTAGGTCCCCTGTCTACACATGCCAAGACCAGTTCTTTGTACTTTATTAAATTCTCTGATGATCTCTTTAGATTCAGACATATGTTCCTGTTGAAACACAAGTCCGAACTTTTTGAGATATTCACAGAATATAAGTTAGAAGTAGAGAACCAAAATGGGTATAAGTATTATGTCCTTTGATGTGATCAAGGAGGAGAATACTTGAGCACGGAATTCCTGGACTATTCTAAAAGAGAATGAGATTCTCTCTCAGCATTACTCCTCCGTATACACCATAGCACGATGGTATATCGGGGCGGAGCAATTGTACCCTATTCGATATGGTGCGCTCTATGATGAGTAATACTGAGTTACCTGTTTCCTTTTTAGGAGTTATGCGCTTGAGAAGCTGCATACCTATTGAATAGGGTTCGAATCAGATCACTGCCTACCACTCCATATGAGATATGGTATGGGAAGAGCCCATGTCTTAAGCTAGTTAAGATTTGGGGTTGTCCGGCCTATGTCTAAAAGCAAAATCGGGACAAGCTCGAGGCAAGGTCAGTTATGTAGAACTGGAAAGGTTCCAGCTATGCAAACTACAGCAGATGATTTGGTACAACCAAAGGATTCAGTAGATACCAACGAACCTCAGCCTCTACGCCGATCTAGTAGGGTTTCTCACCCACCTGAGAGATACTTCAGTTTCTCTATGACAGTGGGAGCGAGGATTGCATCATGAGATGATAACCCAACTAGATTCGAGCTGGCCATCAGGAGTGAGAATCTGTAAGAATGGCTGGATGCTTAGCGATCTGAGATGGAATCCATGTACACCAACAAAGTATGGACTTTGGTTGCTATATCTGAAGGGTTAAATCCCCATCAGGAGCAAGTATATCTTGAGAAGATTACATGGTGTAGATGGAAAAGTTGAGACTTTCAAAACTAGACTTGTTAAAGGTTTTCGTCATCGACCAGGCGTGGATAATGATGAAACCTTTTCCAGTAGCTATGCTTATGTCCATCCGGATCCTACTTGCCACGGCTACATACCATGACTACGATATCTGGCGGTTGGGTGTCATGACTGCTCTTCTAAATGATATTTTAGAAGAGAAAGTCTATAAGTACACAGTCAGAGGGCTTCGTAGACAGTGGGAGCAGCGGAAACGTGTACAAGATGCTTTATAGGATAAAGCAGGCATCGCGGAGTTGGAACATCTGTTTTGATGTGGTAGTCAAAGATTTTGATTTCATCAAAATGGTAGATGAACCTTGTATATACAAAAAGAAAGTAGGGAGTATGGTGGTGATCCTCGTAGAATACGTGGATAACATACTCTTGATAGGGAAGGAGTTTCCGATGCGACCTTCGATCAATTTCCGCTTATCACAATGATTCTCCATATAGGATCAAAGTGATACCTCCTAAATCCTGAGTTTTGATCTATGAGATAGAAGTAACTGGATGTTAGGATTCTCACTAGTTGTAGTGAGATGGTATTAATCGATCCTGGAGAGAATCACTGGAAAGGTTCCAGGGTGATAAGGACGACTGAATGTCAGTCACAGGCATTGTCTTTACCCTTAGTAAAGGGACGGTATGTTGGAAGAGTTCCAAGCTAGATACCGTGGCTTACTAGACGATAAAGGCTGGATACATCGCTACTTAAGATGCTACCAAAGAGGAAGTCTGAATGTATATTTGTTCATGAGATGAACTTAGTTCCTCCCATTGTGTGACAATGGAGTTGTGGCTTATGCCAAGGAACGTCCGTCCCATCAGTGATCCAGACATATTCTAAAGCAGTATCACCTGATCTTAGAGATGGTTGATCTCCAAGGAGATCGAGGCTAGGAGAGTAGACTCAGAGGACAACACGGCGGATCCACTCACAAAGGCCTTTTCCCAGAGAGAGACATTTATGGGATCGTTGAGTATGAGATACTACAACCACTGCTATCAGATGGCCCTAGTGCAAGTGGGAGATTGTTAGTTATATGTATGCCCTAGAGGCCATTACTAAACATAGGATGTATATTGTAGTGGATGCTTGGACATATATAGGGAGGACTTTCTTACTCGACATGATAGTACGCTATCTGGTTGCTCTTTACCTTAACGTGCACACTGATTGTCTCTCTGTTACATGTTGGTAAAGCCCTTAGGATGTGTACTTGATTACCTGGACTTTGATGCGAATCATACTAGTTGGGACATGGTAGTCCATAAGTACATCCTTCAAGGTCCCTAGTCGTGGGTGTATCGAGACGGGGCATCGATATACCAGAGTAGACTGGCGTATACCTTCTTGACCCATACGGATGGGTGATGGATGATCCCATATCTATTGGTGTTTGACATCAGAGATGATATACGGGTGCTCAGTGGAGACTGAGTACACTGGACGGACTCGCCGAGAACTCCCAGATGGTATTGTACCTTACGTCAGATGGCAGTTCTCTGGTGACACTGGTACAGAGTAGTCTGTTGACCCGAGATCATCATAGAGTCTTGTGTGGTTCCCACTGTGCTTTGATTTCCACCTTACCAAGTCCAAGAGGGTGTGCAAAACAGTGGTTTTAGGGTACAGTCCCGAATCACATGGAGGCAATGAGCGATAGGAGGGGATTCGTCTCTCCCGGTATAGGGAGTCGATGTTGAGCTGTGTTCGATTGGCTATAACCGGAAATCCCTGGCCAGGGTTGCTGAGATTTACTGGTAAGTGTTACCAATAGTTTCTCGAACAGTTATAGATCTCATATCGACACGACTTATCGAGCTATTGGGGTCTGACGTTTACCACCCCTAGGCGAGATATGCGACATATCAGACGAGCAGACCGGACTGTACGGTAAGTGTTACTGGTTGGATTCACAGGAGTGTGAGCGGGCTTGCTCGTCGATCTTCTGATCGCTCAATATCCGGGTGGCCGTTACTTTTAGCAGACCGCTTGCCGCTTGTGGGTGTTAGATATGATCATCACCTGCTGCCGGCGTATTGACTAGTCTTTAGAGTCCTACACAGAGGTTTCCTGGCTCAAGTGAAACGAAATAGGAGCGCATATGAGATATGTGCGGGATCGAGAATAATACCAGTATGTGATACTGTATTCAATTCTCTCGATTTATGACATTGATCGGTTATATACGATATAGCCGGGTTATCGGATGAAGTGTTGATTCGATAAGATGTTACTATTGGATATTAGTCGGTCATATGCGATGTGACCGGATCGTTAAATCAAGTGTTGATTTAATGATTTAATGTATAATTATATATTTTATATATTACTTTACATTAACTAATATTGGTTCACTTAAGATGTTTTTCACACTTGTTTGTGCATATTGTATATGTGATATATTTTTGTGCACAAGATTGTATCATGTTTGATGATACATGCAAACTTGGGTGTATGTTTGATTTAAACCTTGGTTAAGTAAATGGTTAGGGTTTTAATTAATATATTTATTTATTTATTTATTTCTTATGGATATAATAAAATGGTGGCTTTTTGTTTTATGCTTGAAACTTCTTGAAGCTTTGTAAAGCTTTGACCATTTTGTTGTTTTCCTTAACCCGAACCATTCACATAAACCATAGTTTATTCTCTACACTCTACCATGGTTGGAGTATGATAAGAATGAATGGGATTTTCTTTTTAAAATAATCCTCATTATTCTTTCATCTTCATCATCTTCATCAAGCTTTATGAAAGCTTGCAAGCTTCAATGGTGAAATGAGAAAAAGAGTGAGAAATCCAATTCTAAAGGGAACCCACTTCCTATTTCTTCATCCTCTACCACTTGCCAAGTAGTATAGGGTGTTTTCTTCACAAGTTTCATGGCTTGGTGAAGTTGGAGCTTGATCTTGTGTTGCCTCGACGTAGATCATCTTCGGCATCTAAGTCGACGACCTAGCCCGCCCATTTCTCCGATGAATCCGACGCTAGAGCCCGGGATCCGATAATCGCAGTGAGGGGACTTCATCATGGAGCTATGGAGGTGGAGGACCGGATCTACAAAGGTTGTATTTCCATTCACTTTTAGAGTAAAGTCGTTTATTCGCATTTGTTTCGCTTAAACTCTAGTCAACGATCGCATTTGGGTTTCTCGGCACCATAAATTTTTGAAATTGGCATGGTTGCTGCCTTGTGAGACCTCTTTAGTGTTCCTAGTAACCCTACACCCACTTCCTATTTCTTCATCCTCTACCACTTGCCATTTAGTATAGGGTGTTTTCTTCACATGTTTCATGACTTGGTGAAGTTGGAGCTTGATCTTGAGTTGCCTCGACGTAGATCATCTTCGGCATCGAAGTCGACGATCTAGCCCGATCATTTTTTCGATGAAACCATCGCTAGAGTCCGTGATTCGATGATCGCAGCGGAGGGACATCATCACGGAGCTAAGGAAGTGGAGGACCGGATCTACAAAGGTTGTATTTCCATTCACTTTAGAGTAAAATTGTTTATTCGCATTTGTTTTCACCAAAACTCTAGTTAACGATCGCATTAGGGTTTCTCGGCACCGGAAAAATTTGAATTTGGCATGGTTGATGCCTTGTGTAACTTCTTCAGTGTGCCTAGGAACCCTACATATGTAAAGTTCCGTAGCGCGGCAGCAAGGTTTCGGGAGGCATCGTCCATACCATTTTCAAAATTTTGCCGAACTAAAGAACCCTAACCCTAGAATCTTAACTAGAAATTTAAACAAACTAGCAATGTTAACATATTAACATCCTAAGTGAATGAGGAATCCAACCATTGTAGACCGCTCCTTCACTTCTAAAGCTCCGTGTAGTAGTCCTTTCGCTCCGTGTAGTGAACTCCCGAACTCTAGTAAGGGTTCACATGAGGAAATGAACAACCTTGCTTGATGTTTTCGAGGCTGAAGATGATCTACGTCGAGGAGACTCAAGCTCATGCTAGCTCTTCACTAATTGTAGATTGGTGAAGCAATCATCCTAAACTAAATAGCTAATATTGTAGAGGATGATGAAGTAGGAATGGGCTCACTTTAGATTTTATTTTCTCACAATATTTTCTCACCTTGAGAAAAGGTAATGAACTTTTTCATTGAGGAAGAAGAAGCTCAAGTGAAGAATGAGAGAATGAAATCATGAGGTGAGAATAACAAATATGGGTGACTTAGTGTGATATACTAACCCATGTAGAGAATAAACCATGGCTAATTAATAATGGTTATGTTAATAAATATATACAAGTAAAATAAAATTAGTGGACTTGGTCAATGGTTCCATAAGTTTCTACAAGCTTCAACCATGTACTCTAATTACTATTAATTTTGATTAACTTAGATAAATATAAACCCATCACAAGCATGGAGTAAGTCTCATACACACATGAAGCATGTGGTATCAAGCATGACTCATATAGAATGTACATTAATATATATCATATATATACTTTATGCACACAAGTGAGAAAAAGAAATGTTTAAGTGAGCTAATATTAGTTAATGCAAGTTAATATATCAAATATATAATTATACATTAAATTATTAAATCAACACTTAATTTAATAATCCAGATATATCACATACAACCGACTAATATCTAATGCATCAACTTATCGAATCAACACTTGATCCGATAACCCGGTTATATCACATATAACCGACCAATATCACATATCGCGAGAATAGAATACGGTATCAATACACGCATTAATATCTGTCCGGCTGACATCACATATGTGCCCCTACTTCATTTCGCATGAACCAGGAAACCTCTGTGTAGGACTCTAAAGACTCGTCAATACGCCGGCAGTAGGTGATGATCATATCAAACACCCACAAGCCGCAAACGGTCTGCTAAATCTAACGGCCACCTGGGTACTGAGCGATCAGAAGATCAACAAGCAAGCCTATTCATACTCCTGCGAATCCAATCAGTAACACTACCGTACAGACCGGACTCTTCGTCAGATATATCGCATATCAAAGCCTGGGGGTGGTATAACGTCAGACCTATTAGTTATATGTATGCCTTAGAGGCCATTACTGTATATACGATGTATATTGTAGTGGTTGCTTGGACATATAAAGGTAGGACTTTCTTGCTTGACATGATAGTATGCTATCTGGTTGCACTTTATCTTAACGTGTACTCTGATTGTCTCTATGTTACATGTTGATAAAGCCCTTAGGATGAGTACTTGACTACCAGGACTATGATGCAGATCATACTAGTGGGGACAGAGTAGTTGTTAAGTGCATCCTTCAAATGTTCCTAGTCGTAGGAGTACCGAGAAAGGGCATCGATACTCCAGAGTAGAATAGCGTATGCGCTTCTTGACCCATATGATGGGCGATGGATGATCCCATATCCATTGGTGTTTGATATCAGAGAAGGTATACGGGTGCTCAGTAGAGAATGGGTACACTGGACGGACTCGCCAAGAACTCCCAGATGGTATTATATCTCACGTCAGATGGCAGTTCTCAGGTAATACTGGTATAGGTTAGTCTGTAGACCCGAGATCGTCATAGAGCCTTGTATGATTCCCGCTGTGCTTTGATTTCCATCATACCACATCCGAGTGGGCGTGCAAAATGGTGGCTTTTGGGTACAGTCCTGAATCACATGGAGGCAATGAGCGACAGGAGGGGTTTCGTCTCTCCCAGTATAGGGAGTTGATGTTGCGCTGTGTTCGATTAGCTATAACTGGAAATCCCTGGCCAGGGTTGATGAGATTTACTGGTAAGTGTTATCAGTAGTTTCTCGAATTGTTATGGACCTCATATCGACACGACTTATCAAGCTACTGGGGTCTGACGTTTACCACCCCTAGGCGAGATATGCGACATATCAGACGAAGAGACCGGACTGTACGGGAGTGTTACTGATTCAATTCGCAGGAGAATGTACAGGCTTGCTTGTTGATATTCTGAATGCTTAATACCTGGGTGGCTGTTACATTTAGCTGACCGCTTGCAGCTTATGGTTGTTTGATATGATCATCACCTACTGCCCGCGTATTGACGATTCTTTAGAGTCCTACACAGAGCTTTCCTGGCTCGGGCAAAACGGAGTAGGAGCACATATGTGATATCTGCGGGACCGAGAGCAATACGTGTATGTGATGCCGCACTAGATTATCGCGATATGTGATATCGGCCGGGTATGTGTGATATAGCCGGGGCATCGGATCAAGTGTTGATTCGATGAACTGATACAGATTATATTAGTCGGTTATTTGAGAAATAGCCGGATTCTCAGATCAAGTGTTGATTCGATAATTTAATGTATAATTATATATTTGATATATTATATTACATTAACTAATATTAGCTCACATAAAGATTGTTTTTCTCACTCGGATAATACATTGATATATATGTGATATATGTTAATTGTATTATTTTATTTTGTTACAATAAATTTTGTATATGTGATATATAATATTGTAACATATTATGGTTATAAATGCAACATGATTTGTGGAGTTTAAATATGGTTAGGGTTTGGATTAGGATTAAACTTTCAAGAAGCTTCTTGAAGCTTTGACTTTGACCTTGATATTTTGTGATATTTTGCAAAGATATTTCTTTAACCCAACCCAACCCTTTAACCATAGTTAATTCTCTACATGGGTTAAGTCTTCATACTTAACCCATGGTTGCATTTCTAACCTCACTTGATTCATTATCCATCACAAATGGTTTTGCTTCTTCTTCTTCTTCCTCTTTGATGAAAAGCTTTCTAGCTTTTTCAAAAGTGATGAAAATGAGTGAGATTAAGAAAACAAATGAGAGATAAATTCCTACTTCATCATCCTAATCTGTTCCGGCCAATTAGATTTGGGTGTTCACTTCATTAGTAAGTGAGAACTTGTGGTAAAGAAACTTCAAGGTAGATCATCTTTGTTATCGAAGATCGGAACCAAGTATGCATTTTTGTCTTCGTGGAGCCTCTCTAGAGTCCGGGAACATGATGATCGCAGCGAAGGGAGCTCAATACGGAGCTTATGAAGCGAAGGACCGGACTACAAAGGTTGTAATCCCAAACTCTTTGAAGTAAAGTTGTTCACTTGCTATATGTTTCGCCTAATCTCTAGTCTAAGATCTTGGTTAGGCTTGTTCGGCACGTCTAAATTTTAAATCGGGCATGGTTGATGCCTTATAGACCCTTGTGAGAGTGCCTAGTAACCCTACAGTGGTATCAGAGCCAAGCTAGAGCTTTAGGCATCGTCTAGACGAAGTTTAAAGTCCGATCGAACCCCGAAACCCCATTTTACACCCCTCTGTGGAAATTTTTTAAAATATAGATTTTTTCTGTATTAAAAATACTCAGAAAATTAAGCAGGTGATTTTGTGGAAATGTGTGAAAAACGACCCCCTGAATCCATCAAAGCGCCGCGGAACCGCGGCCAAACCAGGGTATTGGCGGCGGTTCCGCGGCTAGTCTTGAGGATTGAGGGATCGTTTTTGAACAGTTGATCCGTAGGTAATTTTGCATGCTTCTGGGAATTTTTAATTATACTCAAGTGTTGAGTTTTCTAGAGATCTTTTGTATTTGTTGATTCGATCGGAAAGTTTAACTTTGTTTAAGTTTTTCCGGGTTATTTAGAACGTGTTAAAAAGTTCGAACGGATATCAATAACTCACTTTTTCCCCTGCCGGAAAATTTCCAAGTGTTGGATATTTTCCTTAGTTAAAGAACATTCACAGTCGTGCAAGTAACGCGGTGGACCCTCTAAAAGAACACAAACCTTATCTCGATTATGTGACCGTCTGAACCGCCTCTAAACCTTATGGTTTGGGGTAGTACGGCGTTGCCACATGTGAGGCTTTGGTTTGACACTTCTACGTCTGAACCATTAGTACTGTGGAATGTGATGGATACTTTTTGAACTCCGCTCAAGTGTTAAGCTATTTGGGAAATCTTGGGTGTTTGTTTATTCGGTCGAAAACTTTAACACTATCTATTTATCTGGTATGTGATACAATATTTGGAATCCACAAGTAGTTATGAGATAACTAATTTGAATGTTATAAATCTAGAAGTTTAGTCTCAGATGATCGCTTGCAACGGGATTTTGATGTGATCAAAAGTCCGTCGCAATCACGTAGTGTATGTGGATACTCACCGGGTAAACTTGATAGATAGCCATGCCCCATAGCCCCGACCAAGTGACTGTAGGAGAACCCCGTCGCCAAAAGCATCCATACGGGTGTCTCGGCAGCGGTGTTCCGCCTTAGTTCACTCCGTCGACGGCATCCGGGGGTGCGGCCGTCTACTAAAGTTTCCGACGAGCATTCGATTAGGATGTCGAGAATCTTATTGAATTGCCCGACTAGATATTGAAAAGTGTTTTCGATATTGGGACTAAAATGCGGGGTTTATAATTGTTTGGCATGCGACGTCTAAGGAATTCATTTGGTTAGGCATGCGATGTCTAAGAAGGTTGCGGATTCCAACTGTTTTAGTTTTACACTTTCTTTTCTGCGACCGTAAGTGTAATATGTGGTGTATCGCCGGTTTCATTGCTATACATCAATGACAATTGAGGTACGCATATTTACTTACGTTGATGATATGAGATATTATGTGTTGTTGTGATATGTTATATTGGATCGTCGTGTTCTGAATAGCCCGGGGTTTTATGTGAGATGAGAGTTTTTCTTTTTCATTAATGTAAAATTCATTGTATGTAATATTCTTTTCTTAAGGCACTTCCGGGCTGAGGTTGATGTCACCATTGTATATTATTTACTTTTCCGCATTAGGTAGACCTAAGGCGGGGAGCACAAGTAACCGGGTTCTAGGGTCCAGTGGGAGACCATCTCGAGGAGTCGAGATCGGGTCTCCTAACCCTAGAATTTGCAGTGTTGCTTGCCGCTCTCGTAGGGGTCTAGGGATGTGCGTTTGGCTATTCATTACGACCGTGGAATCCGTGTTTTATACAGGCTCGTATTAAAACACGGACGTCCTAGTATATCCCAAATTTCATATGTTATCTTCTGCTGCAATGTTCTGTGATGAGATCATATTACTTCCTGAGACGAATGTTTATATTATATATATGAGATATATGTTATATTGCTGGTTTCGTTTCAAATACGATGCTTGTGAAGCATAATAAAATGGGACTTGATTAATGAGATTAATGAAATAAAAGAAACCTAAAGATGTTGTAGAAACTTGTTTAAAAACTGGTAGCTCTAGTTCTTGCTTTGCATAGCGGTATTCCTTGTAGAATATCCAGCACTTTATTCGATAAGGAAAGAGCCGAGATCCTTTCACCGGGAGTGACCTCTTTAGCGAAACTAGCATATGTTACACACTCGGTTTGCCTTTTGATTGCTTCTATAGTTCTTGCTTTGCACAGCGATATTTATGAAATATCCTGCACCTTATTCAATGAGGAAAGAGCCGAGATCCCTTCATCGGGAGTGGCCTCTTTAGTTAAACTAGAAAAGCCTAAAAAACATTCTTTTTTCAAAATCACTCGATTCTACAACGATATCAAGTTCATTACGCAAAAGGTTTTCTTAAAAATCTAACGTAGCCCTATGTCATTTTAGGAAGTAGAGTACTTAGTATTCGTGTTGCGTATGTCGACTATAGTTGAGGCGTAGTGTACGGTAGCTAAGTGATGTTTTCATACACTGCATATAATGCGATTAATGAGGACAGTCATGTGATTATGTCGACCAAAGTTGAGGGTCATATGGGTGGGTCTAATTAATCATGCAATGACAGGAAGAACTTGACTAGTGCTTATGATATGTTGACCATAGTTAAGGTCATAAGTACTAGGGGCAAAATATTATCGAGAATTTCAAGTGTTGAAATTTGCAATGAGATTGCATACCTTCTATAAGATAGTTGGATCTCGATACCCACTGAGAGTAAGAGTTACACCTGGGAGAGTTTTACACATTACAATTAGCCGATTAAGTAATTGTCTAGAAAGGTGTCAGCGGGGTTACGCCCCTGGGAAAATGTGGTTTATTTTAATTAGGTCCGCGCGAAAGCGCGGGAAATCTCCCTCAAAGTACCGGCACTAGCCTGGCCGAAAGATTGGCGAACTTGTAGTGTATAATTAATCCCGGCTAGTCTTTCCTTTTAGGGTTTGAAGGAAGATTTGACTAAAACAGTAAGAGCCATTCTGATTAGATAAATTGATAACCAATCTAATCTTGCAAAAAGCGCACACAGAGTGTTTTCTTCTCTCTCTCTCTCCTGGTTGCGACTATATCACGCCTTAATCAAGATAATAATACGGATGTATTGACGGAACCCGCTTGTTATACTGCGCTAGAGAACATTGGTCCCGCTCCAACTTATAAATGTTATAAGACCGAGCAGGAAATTGGGGATTACCAGAATTTCTGTGCCGCCCAAATGAAGAAAGTGCATGCTAATGCATCTTCTTCGGGTGTGTTTCATTATAAAGAACTATTTCTCAGTATCCTCTACGTCCTGGGTATTTGATACCGGATCAGGATCCCGGATATGTAATCTGTTACATGGGCTACAGAAAGGTAAAGAGCTGAGGACGGGTGATAAGTTTTTAGAGTTGGAAATGATGCAAGTGTTGCATCCAAGTCTATTAGCAGTTATCACCCTGTATTACCAGAATAAATTGATTCTGAACGAATGTTATTAGATACCGAACCTGATATACAACATCATATCATTATCTTTATTAGTAAAGAAGAATATAATTTTGTATTATTGGATAAAGTTTTGAACATTTCCTATATCAAGAGTTGATCGGATCAGACACGTTATCTAAAAGTATAGACGTTCTAAATCAATTCACAGTTCTTAGTGTACAGAATACATACAAGGGTAAGAGTTCAGAAATGAACGAATCCTTCTTGAGGTATTGTAGACTAGGTCATATCAATGTAACCCGACTAGCAGAAATTACATATAGATGCATATTTAAATTAGTTTGAATTTACATCTTGTGAAACTTGCCGGTCATGTCACAAAGATAAGATGACCACAGCTCTGTTTATTGGAAACAGAGAAAGAGTTAGTGAACTCTTGGGATTGATACAAGATGATGTATGAAAGTCCCGTCTACACATGCCAGGACCAGTTCTTTGTACTTCATTATATTCACTGATGCTCTCTCAAGATTCGCATATGTGTTCCTGTTGAAACACAAGTCTGAACCTTTTGAGAAATTCAATGAATATGAGTTAGAAGTAGAGAACCAAAACGGGTATAAGTATTATGTCCTTTGATGTGATCAGGGAGGAGAATACTTGAGCACGGGATTCCTGAACTATTCTAAAGGAGAATGAGATTCTCTCTCAGCATTACTCCTCCGTATACACCACAGCACGTCGGTGTATCGGGGCAGAGCAATCACACCCTATTTTATATGGTGCGCTCTATGATGAGTACTACTGAGTTTTCTATTTCCTTTTGGGAGTTATGCACTTGAGAAGCTGCATACCTATTGAATAGGGTTCCAATCAAATCAGATGCCTACCTTTTCATATATGATATAGAATGGGAATATTTTCTACCACATCGAGGAACAAAAGATGTTTTGATTCTCATCATGCCACCTTTGTGAAAGGGAATTTCTTATGAAGAAATTAGTGGTCATAACGTAGAACTGGAAAGAGTTCCAGCTATACAAATTGCAGCTGATGATTTGGTAGAACCAAAGGATTCAACAGCTTCCAACGAACCTTAGCCTCTCCGCCGATCTAGTACGGTTCCTCACCCACCTGAGAGATACTTCGGTTTCTCTATGACAGTGGGAGCGAGAATTGCATCATGAGATGATGACCCAACTAGTTTTCGAGCAGGCCATCAGGAGTGGGACTCTGTAAGAATGGCTTGATGCTCAGCGATCTGACATGGAATCCTTATACACCAACAATGCATGGACTTTGGTTAATTTATCTGAAGGGTTAATTCTCCATCAGGAGCAAGTATATCTTGAGAAGATTACTTGGTGTACATGAAAAAATTGAGACTTTCAAAGATATGCTTAAGTCTATCCAGATCCTACTTGCCACTGCTACATACCATGACTATGATATTTGGCGGTTGGGTGTCATGACTGCTTTTCTAAATGATGATTTAGAAGAGAGCGTCTATAAGTACACAGCCAGAGGGCTTCATAGACAGTGGAGCAGCGGAAACGTGTGAAAGATATTTTATGTGATAAATCAGGCATCGCGGGGTTGGAACGTCATTTTTGATGTAGTAGACAAAAAGTTTGACTTCATCAAAATGGTAGATGAACCTTGTATATAAAAAAAGGTAGTAGGGAGTATGGTGGTGATCCTCGTATTGTACGTGGATGACATACTCTTGATAGGGAAGGAGTTTCCTATGCTACGATCGGTCAATCTCCTCTTATCATAAGGATTCTCCAAAAGAATCAAAATGATAACTCCTAAATCCTTAGTTTTATATCTATGAGATAGATCTAATTGGATGTTAGGATTCTCACTAGTGTAGTGAGATTGTATCAATCGATCCTAGGGAGAATCACTGGAAAGGTTTCAGGATAATAAGGACAACTGAATGTCAGTCGCAGGCATTGTCTTTACCCTCAGTAGAGGGACGGTATGTTTGAAGAGTTCCAAGCTAGATACCGTGACACACTAGACGATAAAGGCAGGATAAATCACTATCAAGGATGCTACCAAAGAAATAGTCTGGATGTACACTAGATCATGAGATGAACTTCGTTCCTACCATTGTATGACAATGGAGTTGTGGCTTAGGCCTAGGAACACCAGTCCCATCAGAGTTCTAGACATATTCTTAGGCAGTATCACCTAATCATGGAGATGGTTGATCTCTAGGGAGATCGAGATTAGGAGAGTAGACACAGAGGACAACAGCGCGGATCCACTCACAAAGGCCTATTTCCCAGTAGAGACTTTTATGGGATGGTTGAGTATGAGATACTTCAACCATAGCTAATTGTTGGGTATGCGATACCACAACAGATGGCCCTAGTGCAAGTTGGATATTGTTAGTTATATGTATGCCCTAGAGGCCATTACTGTATATACGATGTATATTGTAGTGGATGCTTGGACATATATAGGTAGGACTTTCTTGCTCGACATGATTGTATACTATCGGGATGCACTTTATCTTAACATGTACTCTGATTGTCTCTATGTTACATGTTGATAAAGACCTTAGGATGAGTAGTTGACTACCAGGACTATGATGCAGATCATACTAGTGGGGACAGAGTAGTCGTTAAGTACATCCTTCAAATGTTCCTAGTTGTAGGATTACCGAGGCAGGGCATCGATACTCTAGAGTAAACTAGCGTATGCGCTTCTTGACCCATATGATGGGAGATGGATGATCCCATATCCATTGGTGTTTGACATCATAGAAGGTATACGGGTGCTCAGTGGAGACTGGGTACACTGGACAGACTCACCGAGAACTCCCAGATGGTTTTATACCTCACGTCAGATGGCAGTTCTCTGGTAACACTGGTACAGGTTAGTCTGTAGACCCGAGATCGTCATAGATTCTTGTGTGATTCCCACCGTGCTTTGATTTCCATCATACGACATCCGAGAGGGCGTGCAAAACGGTGGCTTTTGGGTACAGTCCCGAATCACATGGAGGCAATGAGCGATAAGAGGGGTTTCGTCTCTCCTGGTATAGGGAGTTGATGTTGCGCTGTGTTCGATTGGCTATAACTGGAAATCCCTGGCCAGGGTTGCTGAGATTTACTAGTAAGTGTTATCAGAAGTTTCTCAAATTGTTATGGATCTCATATCGACATGACTTATCAAGCTACCGGGGTCTGACGTTTACCACCCCTAGGAGAGATATACGACATATCAGACGAAGAGACCGGACTGTACAGGAGTGTTACTGATTGGATTCGCTGGAGAATGAATAGGCTTGCTTGTGTAGGGTTCCTAGGCACTCTAGTGAGGTCTCACAAGGCATCGAACATGCCATTATAAAAATTTACGGGTGCCGAGAGACCCGACTACGGATCGTTTGCTAGAAAACTAGGCGAAAAAGCTAACTAGTTTACACTTAACTACAAGATACGGAAATACAACCTTTGTAGATCCGGTGCTCCACCTCCATAGCTCCGCAACGAGGTCCTCTCCGCTGTCCAAATCAAATCCGGGTTCAAGGGTCGGCTTCGTCGGAGAATGGGCAAGCTAGGTCGTTGTTCATATCAGATTTTTGCATTTTCATACCGCCCAATTTTTATCACATTTGCATATCCGTAGATACTCTTGAGCCGTGTTTGCTAGTCAATTGCAGGATACAGGTTCTCGGTTCTAAAACGGTGAAAATCATGGAAAACACGAAAAAAGTCCGGGTTCCTGCCAACCACAGATAAAACACGGTCTCTGCTCTTCATCCGTATGTTGCCAGATATCAATAGGAAGACAAAAGGTCAAATCAATGTCATTCTCATGCACAAGGCTCAATGGTAGTACAAAATCCAAGAGATCTATGCGGAGCTCGAGGCAATCATGACAAAATCTTGACAAAAAGTCCACCTTTCCCTCAACAGAAATTCTGGAAAAATCGGGGAGCCAAAGTGAGAAAATAAATATACCAGAATTAGGTACACTGAAGACCAGGGAACCACAAGAAATTGGGGGGCCCAATTCGACCAGAAGGCCGCGGATCCGCGGCCAAAGTGGGGTCCAGGCCGCGGATCCGCGGCCATATAGTGGCGGCAGCTGATAAATTTTGGGGGGTAGTTTGGTCATTCTGTTTGGGTTCTGGTGGTTGCCCTAGGGTTTCATTCTCTGGCCTATAAATAGCCCAGAAGTTTGTGAAGGAAGGGGTCCATTCTTGTATTTTCTTTTTCTAGGATTTAGTTCACTTGTTCTTCTTCTTCTCATCTCTTCTCCATTAACCTTGTAGTGAGCTTTGTGAGGGAGGAATGATAAATAAAGAAGATCAATTTGTTACCATGCTTGTCTTACTTTTATTATAATTGTTGTAACTTTAAATTCGTTAAGTAGTTGTTGTTATTTCCTTGTTATTTCTTTCTTCTCTTTTTTCTTTATCCTTACATACGACAATGATACTTACGCTCGATCCTCGCCAAGGTAAGGTCGCAAACAGTTAGTCGTATTCTTCTAATCTCCTTCTTTCTATCTTCCTCTTTTGTGTTGTTTTATTTTTCCGTATTATGATGTGTGAGTAGTTCATTCTTGTTAGGGTAGGATAAGGGAAGTTTGAGAGAAGGAAATCTCTCTCACTCTTTCCTTGCCCAACAGCTTAAATCGACTCCCGTTAACCCAACCACAATCCGCTCCTTACGGCACCCTATCCTACATGATAGTGGTGATTCCGTAGTGAGACCGGTTGTGGTTGGATTAACCGGAGGTTATGGCTAAGAGCCAAGAACGGACGGACAAGCACCAAAAGGAAGACTTATGCGTTGGAAAGCCTAGCTTATACTCGCAAAGTCCTTCCTAGTCGTGCTAATCCCCGTTGTTGCCGATTACCGTAACACGACTTTAAGAAGGGCAACGAAAGATGTGGAGACTCCTAACTCAAACTAACCTAATCCTAACCCTAACATGCCCTCTTTAAATATCAACTCAACACTTAGATAACTACAAACAAAATCTGAACAACCGGACTTAACTCGTCGAAAAACACATAGAAAAAGATTCCCATCTCCCTGCGGACGACCCGTACTCAACCGGCTAGCTACGTGCGAAACCGTCTTGATTGCGGTATTTAGAACTAAACTTGACACGCACATTGCCTAACAATCAAATGGCGCCGTTGCCGGGGAGACGGTAGTTTGTTTCTTTGTGAAATTTCGGGTTAATTTGTAAGTATAACTCTAACCAAAAAACAAAAAAAATATACACTTTGTAAAAACCATCTTGTTATTCTTGATTAGTTTTTGTGCAAGTGTGCAGGAAATACGAAGCTCAAGATCGACGCCAAAGACGTTGGGAATACGGAGTTCAAGAACAGTGCCAAAGACGTGGGAAGATAGACCCACATTTCGCGGCTACACCGCGACGGACAAAAACAAAGCATACGGTCTACTGTACAAATCTGGAGCAAATACAGTGAGCAATTCAAGATTCAGTACATCCAGACAAGAGGAGGAGACCCAGATCAGCACTTGAACCAAACCTGAAGTCCCAATCCCCTGTTCCTGCCGCGTTTCCGCGGCCTTAGCACTTGTTTGGCCGCGGAAGAGCGGCCACTTGGTGCCCTTGGGCTGCCATTTTTTCTGGGTAACTCTCTCTGCCTCTCTCCACTCCTCTAAGCTCCACTGAATTGTGTTTTCTGCAGGCTTCTTTGCGCAAATTCTTCTCCCCTTTCCAATAAACTGTTCTTGTGCAGGATTCTTTGCGCCGCAAATAAAAATTGTTTGCTGTTGATATTGTTACTGTTTTGCATTCTTTAATACGGACTTAAGGGGCTTGAAACCAATCCAGATTGGGTGGGGATTTCATCACCCTTCCCAGGACCCCGGAAATCACTAAAGCATATGCATTGTCCATTGTAATTAAAAAATACTAGACTTCAGCCCTAAGGACTTCGCGCTCATTAGGAGAAGATAAACCTTGTTTAGAACCTCGCTTAACCGTATATTGTTTACGGGGTGTCTAGGAAAGTGTTAAAGGCGCAACCGCCGAAAGAGAAAGGGTTATTTAATTAAGGAACTTCGCGAAAGCGTTGGACAACCTCCCCTTATCTCTGCACTTACCTGGCCTCGTGATCGGTGTATTGTTAAGCCCGTTTCTCGACGCTGTTTAACTTCGACAATCAAGTTCAGGAGCAGGTCTAGTAGACCTAGGTTACCCTAGATCTAGGTGTGATTGTGCATATCTTGTTTGTGATTGCTTAAGCCGTATTCCCGTACATACTTCTGTAAATCTTTTTCTAAAAAAAAAAAAAAAAAGAAAAAATCAAAAACTTTTATAAAAACTTGCCCTTTTGTCGCCACATCCATTTTCACCCAACACCCATCGCCTTTCTTCATTGACGTTTTCTTACCCTCACCTTCTTCGCTTTGACTATACTAAACTCGTTTAGTGTATGTCCGCTTGGACTCGGGACACTAGCGCCCGTCTAGTCCGCGTTACGTTAGTCGCGACCGACTACGCGATCGACTCCGAAGTCGATACTCCGTCCACTCCTCTTTCACCCCTTCCTTTGCCGGCCAACTCCGACGTTGACCGGAATTCTGTGCATACATCTTCACCTTCACCTTCACCTTCACCAACCTCTTCTTCCGCGATGTCGGGATTTATTCCGAACATCTCTTTGACCACCCCTGGATTGGCTCCACCTCCTACGGAGACCAATCTTCCACCACCTCCGCCTGTTGTAGCGCCGCAGCGAATCGCGCTCCAGGATCGTTTCTACCCCACCCGTTCTGCTCTTCCCACCTGTCTTTCTCTTCCTCCGGCCAATGGGGACAACTTTGAAATTAAGCCCCATTTCATCAACATGCTTCCACGTTTTCATGGGCTTGAATCTGAAGATGCCTATATCTTCATAAACAAATTTCAAAATGTCTGTGCCATGATGAAAACGACCCAGCTGTCGGACGATGCTATACGTCTACGGGTCATTCCGTTCACCTTATGCGATCTCGCAGAAAAATGGCTGTATAGCACCGCTTCCCACTCAATCACCAGCTGGGATGAGTTTGTTAAAGCGTTTCTGAAAAAATTTTACCCAAATCATAAGACCGCAAGAATTCGAAATGAGATCAACCAATTCTCCCAGCTTCCTTCTGAACCCTTCTGGAAGTGCTTTGACCGATACAAAGACCTTCTTGTTCAGTGTCCTCACCACGGTATAGAGAAATGGCAACTCTGCCAAACCTTATACGAGGGACTGAACCCAGCAACGAAGCAGTTGCTGGAAACCATCTGTCAGGGCCACTTCCTATCCAAATCTGACGAGGAAGCATGGCAGTTCTTTGACGATCTTGCGGAGCAAACGCTACAGTGGGAGAGCACTAGACCGACTTCTTCTTCTTCTACCTCCACTTCTACCGGTCAGTCTAGGGTAGGAATCCACCAACTCGATGTCTCTATTGCGATGAAAGCTGAAATGGCTGCAATAACACGAAAGCTTGAAGCGATAGAGAGCAAATTTTCTGCTCCTGCCCCCACACCTGTTCTCCCCCTTCGTACGATCTGCGCTTGTTGTTCCGATCCGTCCCACTTGACCGAAGAGTGTCCTTACAATCCACCCCCGCAAGGACAGGATCAGGTTAATGCTGCCTTCCAGCAAAGACCGAGGAATGATCCATACTCTTCCACCTATAATCCCGGTTGGAGGAACCACCCCAATTTCGCCTGGAATCAGAATCAGAATCAATTCCAGGGAAACAATTTCCAAAGGGGCCCTCCACCGCAACAACAAGCGCAGCAACAAACTCAGCATCAGTATCAGCAGCCCTTCCAACCCCAACCTTACCAAAACCAGACGAACAACTTTGCACCCAACAACTCTTTTCCACAAAACAACAACTTTGTTCCGTCCAACAACGATAAGGTTTCCTCGCTCGAGCGAAGTCTGGATGCGTTTGTTAAACAATCGACTCAATCCACCGCCAACATCCAGTCTTCGATCCAATCTTTAGTGCAACACACCGCCGCACACGGGCAGAGCATCAAGACCATCGAGGCCCAGATTGCACAGCTGAACGCGGCCTTGAGCGAGCGAGAGAAGGGGAAGCTCCCGTCCCAGCCACTTCCAAATCCCGGCCACCCACATAATGCACATGTTGCTCTTGAACAACAAAACCATAATGTGAGTGCCGTGACCACACTGAGATCAGGGAGGGTGCTGCAAAACAACATTGGCAAGCAAATCAACGATGACACCCCGGCCGCTTCTTCTTCTTCTTCTTCTCCTGCTTCTTCTTCTTCGTCTTCCGAGCCTATTCTCCGTTCTTCACAAGGCTCTCCTTCTTCTTCTTCTCTAAACGGACCCGCTTCTCACTCCACGAAAACACCTATTCTGGGATCCGTTCCAACTCCAAAATCTCCTCCTCCAGCATTAGACTCAACCAATTTTCAAAATGTTCCATTTCCAAACCGGTTGAGGTCTAACAAACAAAATCCACAAATGGAGAAGATTTTGGAGTTATTCAAGCAAGTTAACATTAACATTCCTCTTTTAGATGCTGTCCAACAAGTCCCTTCTTACGCGAAAATCTTAAAGGACTTGTGCACGAAAAAGAGGAAGTCTCAGGTACCCAAGAAGGTTTTCTTGGCTAGTGCTGTGAGTGATGCCCTTACCCAATCTTTACCACAAAAACGGAAGGACCCTGGCTGTCCTACGATTTCAATTACTATTGGGGATAAGAACATCAACCGCGCACTATTAGATCTTGGTGCCAGTGTTAACTTGCTTCCGTATTCAGTATACGAGCAATTAGGCGTCGGAGAGCTGAAACCCACACACTGCACTCTCCAGATGGCCGACCGATCGATCACCCATCCTAGGGGTGAGCTAGAGGATGTGTTAATCAAAGTCGGGGACTTCATATTCCCCGTCGACTTCATTGTCTTAGATACACAGCCTGTAGCTAACCCCCGGAATCAAATTCCGGTGATACTCGGTCGCCCATTTCTCGCAACCTCAAATGCTGTGATCAATTGTCGCAATGGTTCAATGAACCTCTCTTTTGGAAATATGACAATTGAACTCAACATTTTTAGGTTGGGGAATCAGCCCGCCGAACCTAATGCTCATATACTGGATGTTTGCTCGATCCAGGAGATCACACCAGAAGAGTGTGAATTCGAGGAGTTTCTGTTTGAACACGACAATCTTGACGCCACTAGTGCGTTTCTCTTCGAACCTGCTGCTGTTTCTGCGCCCGATAACGACTACGAGTGTTTCACGTTCACGAACGATCTTAGCCGCGCACAAACCGAGTTTGAATCTTTCGACTTTCCGGATGAGTTACCTGAACCATCCAACTCGGTTGCCTACACTCGCTTTGAACCTTTGCTGGAGTCCTTTGAGTTCGAGACCTTTGCACCAGTCTTGCCTTCCATCATTTCACCTCCAACGCTCGAACTCAAGCCGTTGCCGTCTCACCTTAAGTATGCTTACTTAGGTGAGAACGAGACCCTTCCTGTCATCATCTCGGCTTCTCTAGCTCCCGAGCAAGAGAAAGCCCTTCTCACGGTCTTGCACGGCAACAGGCAAGCTTTTGGCTGGTCCATGGCGGACATCAAGGGGATTAGTCCCCTGATCGTTGAGCATCACATTCATCTGATGGATGATGCCAAACCAGCCCGGGATCCACAAAGACGTCTTAATCCAGTCATGAAGGAGGCTGTGAAGAAGGAGATCGTCAAATGTCTAGATAGTGGTATCATTTACCCTATCTCTGATAGCCAGTGGGTTAGCCCCATTCACGTTGTCCCCAAGAAGTCGGGCATCACGGTCATAACCAACGAAGCGAATGAGTTAATCCCTACTCGCACCCAAACCGGGTGGCGAGTTTGCATTGATTACAGAAAACTCAACGCTGCAACGCGGAAAGACCACTTTCCGTTACCTTTCATTGACCAGATGCTGGAACGATTGGCCGGACATGAGTACTATTGTTTTCTTGATGGCTACTCTGGCTATAATCAAATTCCCATCGCCGAAAAAGACGAGGACAAGACCACTTTCACTTGTCCTTTCGGCACGTTTGCATATCGACGCATGCCCTTTGGGTTATGCAATGCGCCCGCTACCTTCCAGCGGTGTATGATGGGGATTTTCTCAGACATGGTGGAGAAATTTCTGGAGATTTTCATGGATGACTTCTCCATTTTCGGCGACTCCTTTGACGAGTGTCTGCTACATCTTGACGCTGTCCTTACCCGATGTAAGGACAAGAATCTCACTTTGAACTGGGAGAAATGCCACTTCATGGTGCGCGAAGGTATTGTCTTAGGACATATCATCTCGCAAAATGGCATAGAGATTGACAAAGCAAAGATTGAGGTCATTTCCAATCTGCCTCCTCCCCGATGCGTCAGAGATATCCGAGCCTTCCTTGGCCATGCCGGTTTTTATAGACGGTTTATCAAGGACTTTAGCAAGATTGCTAGGCCCTTGACGCTTTTGCTGGCCAAGGACACGCCTTTCACCTTCGACTCGAGCTGTGTGACTGCATTCGAGTCACTGAAACGCTCACTCACTTCTGCTCCCGTTCTTTCTTCCCCTGACTGGACGCACCCATTCGAGATTATGTGCGATGCATCCGACTTTGCCATCGGTGCTGTCCTTGGACAGCACATCAACAAGATGCCGCACGTAATCTATTACGCAAGCCGAACCCTGAACGACGCCCAACTTAACTATACAACAACCGAGAAGGAATTCTTAGCTGTTGTATTTGCTTTAGAAAAGTTCAGGCCCTACCTCATCGGCTCTCCAGTCATTGTCTACACTGACCACTCAGCTCTGCGCCATCTTTTTGCGAAGAAAGATGCCAAATCTCGGCTAATCCGTTGGATCCTCTTGCTTCAAGAGTTTGACCTTGTCATTAAGGACAAACGGGGATGTGAAAACGTGGTTGCCGACCATCTCTCGCGACTTCCTTCTTCGCCTTCGCTTCCAATTCCGATAAACGACGTTTTCCCGGATGAACAACTCTTGACAGTATCTTGCGAACCCTGGTTCGCAGATATTGTGAACTATTTGGCCACGGGATTACTACCGACCGAATGGTCGAGTCAGGACAGACTTCGCTTCTTATCCCAAGTAAAACATTTTTACTGGGACGAACCCTACTTGTTCAAGTACTGTCCCGACCAGATTATTCGTCGGTGTGTCCCTGATGAGGAATTCAAGAGTGTGCTGTCATTCTGCCACGACCAAGCATGTGGCGGGCATTTTGGGCCCAGAAAGACGGCTGAGAAGATCTTGCAATGTGGTTTCTACTGGCCACAACTTTTCAAAGACGCTCACGACTATTGCAAGACTTGCTCCCGGTGCCAACACATGGGCCGGATATCCCGGAGGAATGAGATGCCGCTCCAACCGATCTTGGTTGTGGAGATTTTCGATGTTTGGGGGATAGACTTCATGGGGCCGTTTCCCAGCTCTTTTGGGAACTTGTACATTCTTCTAGCTGTTGATTACGTCTCTAAATGGGTCGAGGCTGTGCCCAGCCGAACTAACGACAACAAGGTTGTCGTTAGGTTCCTTAAAGAAAACATTTTCTCACGGTTTGGGCACCCCCGAGCGATCATTAGCGACAATGGAAGTCATTTCTGCAATAGGACTTTCGAGGCCTTGATGCGGAAATACTCCATTAATCATAAGCTTTCTACGCCCTACCACCCCCAAACCTGCGGGCAGGCCGAAGTTTCAAATCGGCAGATCAAGCAGATACTGGAGAAAACGGTTTCCAAGAACCGTAAGGATTGGTCTTTGAAACTCACTGATGCCCTTTGGGCATTTAGAACCGCTTATAAGACCGACCTTGGCATGTCTCCCTATCGGCTTGTGTACGGAAAAGCCTGCCACCTTCCTGTCGAAATCGAGCATCGCGCATTTTGGGCGATAAAGGAGCTGAATCTGTCTCTTGAGGACGCGGGCAGCCATCGGAAGCTGCAGCTGAACGAACTGAGCGAGCTTAGGGATGAGGCTTACGACAACGCGGTTGTCGTTAAGAATCGAACAAAGGTGTTTCATGATAAACACCTTTTGCGCAAAACCTTCGTACCTGGTCAGCAGGTACTTCTTTACGACACCCGACTTCACTTCCATCCTGGAAAGCTCCGATCTCGCTGGAAAGGGCCGTATTTTGTGCGGAATGTGTATCCGCAGGGCGCTGTGGATTTGGAGAATCCAAAGGACGGTTCTATTTTCAAAGTGAACGGGCACCGATGCAAACCGTACCTTAGCGCCGAACCAACAGAGGAGCTCCTGTTCTTACAGGAGCCGGTTTACCTTGCATGATCTTCCTCTGCCTACCTCCAAACTTCGGTTATCCAGCCAAGAACAGTGGACACTGTTCCAAATAAGTTTGGGGGTATGTACAAACCATTTTGTCTATATTTGTGTATATTCTTTTTCTTTTCTTTAAAAAAAAAAAAAAAAAAAAAAAAAACAAAAAAAACAAAAAAAAAAAAAAAAAAAAATAATAAATAAAAATTTGTGTATCACTAACCGACAATTTTGAACCTTCCAACTGCTCTCTTCATGCTATGACAGTGAGGACACTGTCCAGTTTAAGTTTGGGGGTACGCTCGGTACGCATTTCTTACCTTCGTATTCATATGTATATTTTGCATCTGCATATTTAAATCCATAAAATCCATAAAAATTTGAAAATTTTCTAAAAAAATATAAAAACTTTTTTGTCAAGTTAGCTTGTGGAAGAACTCTAATTCAACATTCGACGGTTTTTGTTTGAAAAAATAGGAATAACTAGATCTTATGTTTGGATTTTGAAAACCTGAAAGATAACTCTCCTTTGAAGTTAACTATAGCTGATATAAGTCTTTACATCACACTACACGTGTCGTAAGATTTTGGGAATTAGATGACAAGTCTTTCATGTTTGAACTTTTAAACAGATAAATGATTTTCTGAGGATCAAATAGGTTTGTTCTGAAATAAGTAATGTCAAGAATAGTTTATGAAGTAAAGCGAATATGAAGGAATGTTATTGATGCCGTAATAGGAGCTAAGTCTGAAAAATAACCCATCTAAAACTTGATTGGAATGATTACACACCAAACCCACTAGACACGTCTTTTATCCAAAAAATATTTGAACTGCCGGTTATATCTCCGTTCGTATTAAATCAGCTGATTTTCACGCCATACTGTCTTTTGTTTTTGGACCTAGGTAACTTGAGTAATTAAGTCCGCCGGGGTGTTTCTACACCTAATGCCCTAAAACCAACTGGTTTGGGTGCATTGGCCCAAAACTCGCTAAGAAGCCTAGAAAGTCCAGTTTAAAACAAAGTCAAGCAAGTGTTCTCTCCGGGTTAAAATTTCTAACGGTTCTTTGTGTGAGAATAATCTTGATAAAAGACAGACTTTTATAAAAAAAAAAATTTTTACGGAGATGTGAAGGTTTTATTCTATGATAAAGACTATTGCACGTTCACAGTGGTGTGTATGAAATGAAAACAAGAAAAAGGTGGAGTGAAAAATACGACTTAGTTTCCTGTTAAGGAAGATAGAAATTCTGAAGTTGAAACCTTACTGGAAAACGAAACTTGAAAAATGCTTAACTCGTTATAAAACTTATGTGATCCTTTTAAAATTGTTATCTGGGCTTTATTGTGCGACATGATGACTCTAATCGATCCTTCTGGAACTTAACGACACTATCCGCACTGCACGTAAAGACATATAAAATCTGTAGTTAAATAAGATGTGAGGTGTGAAAAATAAAGGTTCGATAGTCTAGACTAAGGATTATAGAATTGTTATTTTCTAAAACAAAACTTTAGGGTTTGAAACTTAGTCATTTTTACAAACCAACTTGACTGGATTTTATGGGTAGTATCCGCTGAAAACTCTCAGGAGACAACACTCCTCCTACTAGGGACACCTAGAGGTTTAACGGCTTGTTGCACATGCTCAGTGCAATCGCGTTCCCTGCGAAAGTGAGGTTAGGAAATTTTTTGTGAATAAATGGGCTTTGCTCGGGACGAGCAAATGATAAGTTTGGGGGTATTTGTTCATATCAGATTTTTGCATTTTCATACCGCCCAATTTTTATCACATTTGCATATCCGTAGATACTCTTGAGCCGTGTTTGCTAGTCAATTGCAGGATACAGGTTCTCGGTTCTAAAACGGTGAAAATCATGGAAAACACGAAAAAAGTCCGGGTTCCTGCCAACCACAGATAAAACACGGTCTCTGCTCTTCATCCGTATGTTGCCAGATATCAATAGGAAGACAAAAGGTCAAATCAATGTCATTCTCATGCACAAGGCTCAATGGTAGCACAAAATCCAAGAGATCTACGCGGAGCTCGAGGCAATCATGACAAAATCTTGACAAAAAGTCCACCTTTCCCTCAACAGAAATTCTGGAAAAATCGGGGAGCCAAAGTGAGAAAATAAATATACCAGAATTAGGTACACTGAAGACCAGGGAACCACAAGAAATTGGGGGGCCCAATTCGACCAGAAGGCCGCGGATCCGCGGCCAAAGTGGGGTCCAGGCCGCGGATCCGCGGCCATATAGTGGCGGCAGCTGATAAATTTTGGGGGGTAGTTTGGTCATTCTGTTTGGGTTCTGGTGGTTGCCCTAGGGTTTCATTCTCTGGCCTATAAATAGCCCAGAAGTTTGTGAAGGAAGGGGTCCATTCTTGTATTTTCTTTTTCTAGGATTTAGTTCACTTGTTCTTCTTCTTCTCATCTCTTCTCCATTAACCTTGTAGTGAGCTTTGTGAGGGAGGAATGATAAATAAAGAAGATCAATTTGTTACCATGCTTGTCTTACTTTTATTATAATTGTTGTAACTTTAAATTCGTTAAGTAGTTGTTGTTATTTCCTTGTTATTTCTTTCTTCTCTTTTTTCTTTATCCTTACATACGACAATGATACTTACGCTCGATCCTCGCCAAGGTAAGGTCGCAAACAGTTAGTCGTATTCTTCTAATCTCCTTCTTTCTATCTTCCTCTTTTGTGTTGTTTTATTTTTCCTTATTATGATGTGTGAGTAGTTCATTCTTGTTAGGGTAGGATAAGGGAAGTTTGAGAGAAGGAAATCTCTCTCACTCTTTCCTTGCCCAACAGCTTAAATCGACTCCCGTTAACCCAACCACAATCCGCTCCTTACGGCACCCTATCCTACATGATAGTGGTGATTCCGTAGTGAGACCGGTTGTGGTTGGATTAACCGGAGGTTATGGCTAAGAGCCAAGAACGGACGGACAAGCACCAAAAGGAAGACTTATGCGTTGGAAAGCCTAGCTTATACTCGCAAAGTCCTTCCTAGTCGTGCTAATCCCCGTTGTTGCCGATTACCGTAACACGACTTTAAGAAGGGCAACGAAAGATGTGGAGACTCCTAACTCAAACTAACCTAATCCTAACCCTAACATGCCCTCTTTAAATATCAACTCAACACTTAGATAACTACAAACAAAATCTGAACAACCGGACTTAACTCGTCGAAAAACACATAGAAAAAGATTCCCATCTCCCTGCGGACGACCCGTACTCAACCGGCTAGCTACGTGCGAAACCGTCTTGATTGCGGTATTTAGAACTAAACTTGACACGCACATTGCCTAACAATCAGTCGTCGATGTCCATGCCGAAGATGATCTACGTCGAGGCATCGCTAGATCAAGCTCACAACTTCACCAAGTCATGAAACTTGTGAAGGAAACACACTCTACTACTTGGCAAGAGGTAGAGGATGAAGAAATAGGAAGTGGGTAGACTTTAGAATTGGATTTCTCACTCAAATCATCAATCCACCATTGATGACCTCAAGCTTCTTCACTTGAAGCAAGGAAGAAGAAGAAAGAAATATGATAAGTTAATAGAAAAAGAAAAGAAAATGAATTCTTATCATAAAATTAACCATGGTCAAGTGTAGAGAATGAATCATGGTTAGTGGGAATGGTTAGGGTTAAGGATGAGATAAGAATGGTTGACTTTATCAAAGCTTCATGAAGCTTCAACTAAACTCCAAAACTAGCAACCATTCTTTTCTCTTCTTTTCCAAAATGAATAAATAAATAAATAAATGAATAAATAAAGGAAATGAAACCCTAGCCATTCTTTTAACCATGGTTTAATTCTTTGCACTTAACCAAGTAAACATGTATCATCAAACATGATACAATCAAGTGCACAAAATCATATCGCATATGTAATGCGCACAACCGAGTGAGAAAATCCATTTAAAGTGAACCAATACTAGTTAATGCAAAGTAATATATCAAATATATAATTATACATTAAATCATTAAATCAACACTTGATTCAATGATCCGGTCATGTCGCACACAACCGACTAGTATACAATGTATCGGCTTATCGAATCAACGCTTGAATCGATAACTAGGTTATATCGCATACAACCATTCGATACATTCATCGCGAGAATGGAATACGGTATCACATACACGCATTATTCTCGGTCCCGCACATATCTCATATGCGCTCCTATTTCGTTTCGCTTGAGCCAGGAAACCTCTGTGTAGGACTCTAAAGACTCGTCAATACGCCGGCAGCAGGCGATGATCATATCAAACACCCACAAGCCGCAAGCGGTCTGCCAAATGTAACGGCCACCCGGGTATTGAGCGATCTGAAGATCGACGAGCAAGCCCGCTCACACTCTAGTGAATCCGACCAGTAACACTACCGTACAGTCCGGTCTGATCGTCTGATATGTCGCATATCTTGCCTAGGGGTGGTAAACGTCAGACCCCAATAGCTCGATAAGTCGTGTCGATATGAGGCTCATAACGGGTCGAGAAACTACTGGCAACACTTACCAGCAATTCTCTGATCAGCCCTGGCCAGGGACTTCCTGTTATACCCAATCAAACACAGTGCAACATCAACTCCCTATACCGGGAGAGACGAATCCCCTCCTATCGCTCATTGCCTCCATGTGACTCGGGACTGTACCTAAAAACCACCGTTTTGCACGCCCTCTTGGACGTGGTAAGATGGAAATCAAAGCACAGTGGGAACCACACAAGACTCTATGACGATCTCGGGTCAACAGACTACTCTGTACCAGTGTCACCAGAGAACTGCCATCTGACGTGAGGTATAATACCATCTGGGAGTTCTCGGCGAGTCCGTCCAGTGTACTCAGTCTCTACTGAGCACCCGTATATCATCTCTGATGTCAAACACCAATGGATATGGGATCATCCATCGCCCATCTGTATGGGTCGAGAAGGTACACGCTAGTCTACACTGGTATATCGATGCCCCGTCTCGATACACCCACGACTTGGGACTTTGAAGGATGTACTTATGGACTACCATGTCTCCACTAGTATGATCTGCATCATAGTCCAGGTAGTCAAGCACACATCCTAAGGGCTTTACCAACATGTAACAGAGAGACAATCAGTATACACGTTAAGATAAAGTTCAACCAGATAGCATACTATCATGTCGAGCAAGAAAGTCCTCCCTATATATGTCCCAGCATCCACTACAATATACATCCTATGTACAGTAATGGCCTCTAGGGCATACATATAACTAACAATCTCCCACTTGCACTAGGGCCATCTGTAGCAGTGGTTGTAGTATCTCATACTCAACCATCCCATAAAAGTCTCTCTCTGGGAATTGGCCTTTGTGTGTGGATCCGCTGTGTTGTCCTCTGAAACTACTCTCCTAACCTCGATCTCCCTGGATATCAACCATCTCCATGATCTGGCGATGCTGCCTTAGAATATGTCTGGATCACTGATGGGACCGGCGTTCCTCGGCATGAGCCATGACTCCATTTTCTCACAATGGTTGGAACGTAGTTCATCTCATGAACCAATATACACCCAAACAGCCTCTTTGGTAGCATCTTAAGTAGCGATGTATCCTGCCTTTATCGTCTAGTATGCCACGGTATCTAGCTTGGAACTCTTCCAACATACCGTCCCTTTACTGAGGGTAAAGACAATGCCTGCGACTGACATTCAGTCGTCTTTATCACCCTGGAACCCTTCCAGTGATTCTCCCCAGGATCGGTTGATACCATCTCACTACAATTAGTGAGAATCCTAACATCCATTTAGATCTATCTCATAGATCCAAAATCCAGGAGTTAGTAGGTATCATTATGATCCTATATGGAGAATCATTGTGATAAACGGAGATTGACCGAGCATAGCATAGGAAACTCCTTCCCTATCAAGAGTATGTCATCCACGTACTCTACGAGGATCGTCACCATACTCCCTACTACCTTTTTGTTTATACAAGGTTCATCTACCATTTTGATGATGTCAACTTCTTTGACTAATTCATCAAAACAGATGTTCCAACTCCGCGATGCCTGCTTTATCATATAAAACATCTTGCACACGTTTCCGCTGCTCCCACTGTCTACGAGGCCCTCTGGCTGTGTACTTATAGACGCTCTCTTCTAAATCATCATTTAGAAAAGCAGTCAAGACACCCAACCACCAGATATCGCAGTCATAGTATGTAGCCGTGACAAGTAGGATCTGGATGGACTTAAGCATAGCCACTGGAAAAGGTTTCATCATTATCCATGCCTGGTCGATGACGAAAACCTTTAACAAGTCTAGCTTTGAAAGTCTCAACTTTTCCATGTACACCAAGTAATCTTCTCAAGATATACTTGCCCCTGATGGGGATTTAACCCTTCAGATCTAGCAGCTAAAGTCCATACTTTGCTGGTGTATAAGGATTCCATCTCAGATCACTAAGCATCCAGCCATTCTTACAGAGTCTTACTCTCGATGGCCAGCTCGAAACTAGTTGGGTCATCATCTCATGATGCAATCCTCGCTCCCACTGTCATAGAGAAACCGAAGTATCTCTCAAGTGGGTGAGGAATCCTACTAGATCGGCGGAGAGGCTGAGGTTCGTTGGAATCTACTGAATCCTTTGGTTCTATCAAATCATCTGCTGTAGTTCGTATAGCTGGAACATTTCCAGTTCTACATTACAGTCTTTGCCTCGAGCTTGTCTGGATTTTGCTTTTAGACAAAGGCTGGACAACCCCAAATCTTAACTAGCTTAAGATATGGGCTCTTACCTTTCCATATCTCATATGGAATGGTAGGCAACTGATTTGATTCGAACCTATTCAATAGGTATGCAGCTACTCAAGTGCATAACCCCTAAAAGGAAATAAGTAACTCAGTAATACTCATCATAGAGCACACCATGTCATATAGGGTGTGATTGCTCCGCCCCGATATACCATCGTGCTATGGTGTATACAGAGGATTAATGCTGAGAGAGAATCTCATTCTCCTTTAGAATAGTCCAGTATTTCCGTGCTCAATTATTCTCCTCCTTGATCACATCAAAGGACATAATACTTTTACCCGTATTTTGGTTCTCTACTTCTAACTTATATTCTATGAATATCTCAAAAGGTTCGGACTTGTGTTTCAACAGGAACATATGTCTGAATCTAAAGAGATCATCAGAGAACGTAATGAAGTATAAAGAACCAGTCTTGGTATGTGTAGACAGGGGAGCTTACATACATCAACATGTATCATATCCCAAGAGTTCGCTAACTCTTTCTCTGTTTCCAATAAACAGAGCTATGGTCATCTTATCTTTGTGACATGACTGGAGAGTTTCACAAGATGTAGATTCAAACTGATTTAAATATGCATCTACATGTAACTTCAGCTATTCGGGTCACATTGATCTGACCTAGTCTACAATACCTCAAGAAGGATTCGTTCATTTCTGAACTCTTCCTCTTGTGTGTGTTCCGTATACAAAAGAACTGTAGTTTGATTTAGAACATCAATGCTTTTAGATAACGTGCCTGAACCGATCAACTTTTGATATAGGAAATGTTCAAAACATTATCCAACAATACAAAATTATATCCTTTCTTTACTAATAAAGATACTGATATGATTTTGTATATCAGGTTCGGTATCTAATAACATTCGTTCAGAATCAATGTATTGTAATACAGGGTGACAGTGACCAACAGACCTGGCTGCAACTCTTGCCCCGTTTTCTGCCTCATGAAACTTATCACCCGTTCTCAGTTCTCTACCTATCTGTAGCCCTATGTAACAGATTACATATATGGGATCCTGATCTGGTATCGCATACCCAGGATGTAGAGGATACTGAGAAACAGTTCTGTATAATGAACACACCCGAAGATGATGCATCAGTATGCACTCTCTTCGTTTGGGCGGCACGGGAATTCTGGTAATCCCCTATTTCCTGCTCTGTCTTATAACAATTATAAGTTGGAGCGGGACCAACGTTCCCCAGCTCAGTATAACAAGCGGGTTCGGTCAAATATTCCGTATTATTATCTTGATTAAGGCGTGATATGGTCGCTACCTGGAGAGAGAGAGAAGAAAACACTCAGCGTGCGCTCTTGCAAGAATAGATTGGTTATTATTTTATCTAATCAGGATGGCTCCCACTGCTTTTTATCAAATCTTCCTTCAAACCCTAAAAGGAAAGACTAGCCGGGATTAGTTACACACTACAAGTTCGCCAATCTTTCAGCCAGGCCAGTGTCGGTACTTTGAGGGAGGTCCCCCGTGCTTTCGCACGAACCTAATTAATGTAAACCTCATTTTCCCAGAGGCGTAACCTCGTTAACACCTTTCTAGACACCTACTTGATCGGCTAATTGTAATGTATAAAACTCTCCCAGGAGTAACTCTTACTCGCAGCGGGTATCGGGATCCAACTATCTCATAGAAAGTATGCAATCTCATTGCAAATTTCAACACTTGAAATTCCCGATAATATTTTGCCCCTAGCGTCCTATGACCTTGATGCAGGCCAACAAACCATAGTCCGCTAGTCAAGTTCAACCCGTCAATTCCTGATTGAATTAAACCCACCCGCACGACCCTTGACGCAGGCCAACAAAGTCGCACGACTACCCTAATCCAATCACATCATATGCTTATGCAGATAAGCACCAGTTAGCTACCGCACACTACGCCTTGACGCAGGCCAACAAACGTAGCACGAATACTAACTACTACTTATCTGAAATGACGGAGGGCTACGACAGGTTTTTCTGAAAACCTATTGCGTAATGAACTTGATATCGTTGTAGAATCAAATGAATTTTGAAATGGAGTGCTTTTGAGGCTTTTCTAGTTTTGCTAAAGGAGTCACTCCCGGTGAAGGGATCGTCGGTCCTTTCCTCGTCGAATGAGGTGCGGGATATATCATATATATCACTGTGCAAAGCAAAACACTTAAAAGCAATCAAAAGACAAACCGAGTGTGTAGCATCTGCCAGTTATTGCTAAAGGAGTCACTCCCGGTGAAGGGATCTCGGTCCTTTCCTCATCGAATAAGGTGCAGGATATATCACATATACCGCTATGCAAAGCAAGAACTGTAGCTACCTGTTTTATTTTGAAATTCGATTCTACAACATCTTAGGTTTCGTTTATTTCATTAATCACATTAATGAAGTCCCATCATTTAAGTACCTAAACATCACAGATAGATATGACGTACACTTATGCCATCCGCATTCGCCTCGATGTCCCCTCGTGCACCGTTAGGTTAGGTAACTAACGACAGAGCAGGGCAGGGCTAGCGCGGGTGTAAAAGATAAGTAACGCCTATATAATATATCATATATACTATATACCGTATCTATCACAGAACATCACATGATCACATCACAGATATCGCAGCAGAAGAAATATATGAAATATTGGATATACTAAGACGTCCGTGTTTTCAATACGAGCCAGTATAAAACACAGATTCCACGGTCGTGATGAATAGCCAAACCCACACCCTTAGACCCCTACGAGAGCGGCAAGCAACCCTACCAATTCTAGAGTTAGGAGACCCGTACTCGACTCCTCGAGTTGGTCTCCCACTGGACTTCAGAACCCGGTTACTTGTGCCCTCTTCCTTGGGTCTATCCTAGTGCGGAAAAGTAAATAATATACAAACGGTGACAACTTCCGCAACCTGGAAGCGTCCCAATAAAAGAATATTATATACAAGTTTTTACATGAATGAAAATGAAAAAACACTCATCTAACATACCCCCGGCTATTTAAACACGACGATCCAATATAACATATCCAGCAACACATAACATCACATGTCATCAACGTAAGTAAATATGCGCATCCCAATTGTCGTTGACATATAGCAACGAAACCGGTGATATCACATATTACACTTACGGTCACAGAAAAGAAAGTGTAAAACTACAACAGTTGGAATCCGCAACCATCTCAGACATCGCATGCCTGACCAAATGAATTCCTTAGACATTGCATGCCTAACAATTATAAACCCCGCATTTTAGTCTCATTATCGAAAACACTTTTCAATACTAAGTCGGGTAATTCAACAAGATTCCCGACATCCTGATCGAATGCTCGTCGCAAACTTCAGTAGGCGGCCGCACCCCCGATACCGTCGACGAAGTGCACCAAGGCGGAACACCGCTACCGCGAGCACCCGAATGGATGCTTTCGGCGACGGGGTTCTCCTACAGTCACTTGGTCGAGGCTATGGAGTGAGGCTGTCTATTAAGTTTACCCGGCGAGTATCCGCGTACGCTACGTGATTGCGACGGACTTTTGATCACATCAAAATTCCGTGGCAACCGATCAAGTGAGACTAAATTGCTAGATTTACAACATTCATTCAGTTATCTCATAACTCTTTGTGAATTCCAATTATTGTATCCCATTCCAGATAAACAGAAAATATTAAACTTTTCGATCGAACAATCGAACACCCAAATTTTCCCGATACAGCTCAACACATGAAATAAGTCTAACAACATTCCGTTCGTACCTCAGTACCAACGGTCCAGCCGTAGAAGGGTCAAGCCAACGCCTCACATGTGGCACGCCGTACTGCCCCAAACCCGAAGGTTCAAAGGGCAGTTCAAGACGGTCACATAATCGAGTTAAGGTTTGTTGTCTTCTAGAGGGACCATCGCGTTACATGCACTACTTAGAACGTCGTTAAACTGCGGAAAAATCCAACACTTGGAAATTTCCCGACAGGGGAAAAAGTGGGTATTTATATCCGGTCGAACTTTTTAACATATTCTAAAATTTATCCGGAAAGCCACACAGACAAAATTTGATACCCCGATCGAAACACCGAATCCCCAAAACAACTCAGGAAAATTCAGCTCTATAAAAAAATATTAAAAATTCCCAGGAAATCCAGTACATAAAACTAAGAATTACTGTATAAAAACTTTTAAAAATGGAGGTCGTACGGCCGCTGATCCGCGACCTGAGACAACAGTAAGGCCGCGGATCCGCGCCTGTAATAATGAATTAAGCACTAAATTTTAAACAGTAATTCTTATATTATTTTACTGAGTTTTCTGAATATTTTTAATATGGAAAAATACCAGATTTCTGAATTCGTCCAGAGAGCTCATTTCCGGGTAGGGTTTCGGTTCAATCGGGTTTCAAATTCCGTCTGGACTTCACCTAAGGCTCTAGCTAGGCTCTGATACCACTGTAGGGTACCTAGGCACTCTAGTGAGGTCTCACAAGGCATCGAACATGCCATTATAAAAATTTACGGGTGCCGAGAGGCCCGACTACGGATCGTTTGCTAGAAAACTAGGCGAAAAAGCTAACTAGTTAACACTTAACTACAAGATACGGAAATACAACCTTTGTAGATCCGGTGCTCCACCTCCATAGCTCCGCAACGAGGTCCTCTCCGCTGTCCAAATCAAATCCGGGCTCAAGGGTCGGCTTCGTCGGAGAATGGGCAAGCTAGGTCGTCGATGTCCATGCCGAAGATGATCTACGTCGAGGCATCGCTAGATCAAGCTCACAACTTCACCAAGTCATGAAACTTGTGAAGGAAACACACTCTACTACTTGGCAAGAGGTAGAGGATGAAGAAATAGGAAGTGGGTAGACTTTAGAATTGGATTTCTCACTCAAATCATCAATCCACCATTGATGACCTCAAGCTTCTTCACTTGAAGCAAGGAAGAAGAAGAAGAAAGAAATATGATAAGTTAATAGAAAAAGAAAAGAAAATGAATTCTTATCATAAAATTAACCATGGTCAAGTGTAGAGAATGAATCATGGTTAGTGGGAATGGTTAGGGTTAAGGATGAGATAAGAATGGTTGACTTTATCAAAGCTTCATGAAGCTTCAACTAAACTCCAAAACTAGCAACCATTCTTTTCTCTTCTTTTCCAAAATGTATAAATAAATAAATAAATGAATAAATAAAGGAAATGAAACCCTAGCCATTCTTTTAACCATGGTTTAATTCTTTGCACTTAACCAAGTAAACATGTATCATCAAACATGATACAATCAAGTGCACAAAATCATATCGCATATGTAATGCGCACAACCGAGTGAGAAAATCCATTTAAAGTGAACCAATACTAGTTAATGCAAAGTAATATATCAAATATATAATTATACATTAAATCATTAAATCAACACTTGATTCAATGATCCGGTCATGTCGCACACAACCGACTAGTATACAATGTATCGGCTTATCGAATCAACGCTTGAATCGATAACTAGGTTATATCGCATACAACCATTCGATACATTCATCTTGAGAATGGAATACGGTATCACATACACGCATTATTCTCGGTCCCGCACATATCTCATATGCGCTCCTATTTCGTTTCGCTTGAGCCAGGAAACCTCTGTGTAGGACTCTAAAGACTCGTCAATACTCCGGCAGCAGGCGATGATCATATCAAACACCCACAAGACGCAAGCGGTCTGCCAAACGTAACGGCCACCCGGGTATTGAGCGATCTGAAGATCGACGAGCATGCCCGCTCACACTCCAGTGAATCCGACCAGTAACACTACCGTACAGTCCGGTCTGATCGTCTGATATGTCGAATATCTTGCCTAGGGGTGGTAAACGTCAGACCCCAATAGCTCGATAAGTCGTGTCGATATGAGGCTCATAACGGGTCGAGAAACTACTGGCAACACTTACCAGCAATTCTCTGATCAGCCCTGGCCAGGGACTTCCTGTTATAGCCAATCAAACACAGTGCAACATCAACTCCCTATACCGGGAGAGACGAATCCCCTCCTATCGCTCATTGCCTCCATGTGACTCGGGACTGTACCCAAAAACCACCATTTTGCACGCCCTCTTGGACGTGGTAAGATGGAAATCAAAGCACAGTGGGAACCACACAAGACTCTATGACGATCTCGGGTCAACAGACTACTCTGTACCAGTGTCACCAGAGAACTGCCATCTGACGTGAGGTATAATACCATCTGGGAGTTCTCAGCGAGTCCGTCCAGTATACCCAGTCTCTACTGAGCACCCGTATATCATCTCTGATGTCAAACACCAATGGATAAGGGATCATCCATCGCCCATCTGTATGGGTCGAGAAGGTACACGCTAGTCTACACTGGTATATCGATGCCCCGTCTCGATACACCCACGACTAGGGACTTTGAAGAATGTACTTATGGACTACCATGTCCCCACTAGTATGATCCGCATCATAGTCCAGGTAGTCAAGCACACATGCTAAGGGCTTTACCAACATGTAACAGAGAGACAATCAGTATACACGTTAAGGTAAAGTTCAACCAGATAGCATACTATCATGTCGAGCAAGAAAGTCCTCCCTATATATGTCCCAGCATCCACTACAATATACATCCTGTGTACAGTAATGGCCTCTAGGGCATACATATAACTAACAGCTTGTTGATCTTCTGAACGCTTAATACCTGGGTGGCTGTTACATTTAGCTGACCGCTTGCAGCTTGTGGGTGTTTGATATGATCATCACCTACTGCCGGCGTATTGACTATTCTTTAGAGTCCTACAAAGAGATTTCCTGGCTCGGGAAAAATGGAGTAGGAGCACATATGTGATATGTGCGGGACCGAGAACAATACGTGTATGTGATATCGTACTAGATTCTCGCGATATATGATATCGGCCGGGTATATATGATATAGCCGGGTCATCGAATCAAGTATTGATTCGATGAACTGATACAAATTATATTAGTCGGTTATTTGTGAAATAGCCGGATTATCGGATCAAGTGTTGATTCGACAATTTAATGTATAATTATATATTAGATATATTATATTACATTAACTAATATTAGCTTACTTAAAGATTCTTTTTCTCACTCGGATAATACATTGATATATATGTGATATTTGTTAATTGTATTGTTTTATTTTGTTACAATAAATATTGTATATGTGATATATAATATTGTAACATATTATGGTTATAAATGAAACATGATTTGTGGAGTTTAAATATGGTTAGGGTTTGGATTAGGGTTAAACTTTCTTGAAGCTTTCAATAAGCTTCTTGAAGCTTTGACTTTGACCTTGATATTTTGTGATATTTTGCAAAGATATTTCTTTAACCCAACCCAACCCTTTAACCATAGTTAATTCTCTACATGGGTTAAGTCTTCATACTTAACCCATGGTTGCATTCCTAACCTCACTTGATTTGTTATTCATCACAAATAATTTTGCTTCTTCTTCTTCTTCCTCTTTGATGAAAAGCTCTCTAGCTTTTTCAAAAGTGAGGAAAATGAGTGAGATTAAGAAAACAAATGAGAGCTAAATTCCTACTTCATCATCCTAATCTATTCTTGCCAATTAGACTACGGTGTTCACTTCATTAGTAAGTGAGAGCTTGTGTTAAAGAAATTTCAAGGTAGATCATCTTTGTTATCGAAGATCGGAAGATAACATGCATCTTTCTCTTCGTGGAGCCTCTCGAGAGTCCGGGAAACATGATGATCGCAGCGAAGGGACCTCAACACGGAGCTTATGAAGCGAAGGACCGGACTACAAAGGTTGTAATCGCAAACTCTTAGAAGTAAAGTTGTTTACTTGCTATATGTTTCGCCTAATCTCTAGTCTAAGATCTTGGTTAGGCTTGTTCGGCATGTCTAAATTTTAAATCGGGCATGGTTGATGCCTTGTAGACCCTTGGGAAAGTGCCTAGTAACCCTACAAGACCTCAATAGCCTGATAAGTCATGCCGATGCAAGGTCCATAACGGTTCGAGAAACTACTGATAATACTTACTGGTAAATCTCGGCAACCCTGGTCAGGAATTTCTGTTATGGCCAATCGAGCATAGCGCAACATCAACTCCAAATTTCGGGAGAGACGAATACCCTCCTATCGCTTATTGCCTCCATGTGACTCGGGACTGTACCCAAAAACCGCCTTTTTGCACGATCTATTAACCGTGGTATGGTGGAAATCAAAGCACGGTGGGAATCACACAACACTCTATGACGATCTCGGGTCGACAGACTAACCTATACCAGTGTCACCAGAGAACTGCTATCTGACAATAGGTATAATTCCATCTAGGAGTTCTCGGCAAGTCTGTTCAGTGTACCCAGTCTCCACTGAGGACCTGTATACCTTCTGATGTCAAACACCAATGGATGTGGGATCATCCATCGTCCATCATATGGGTCAAGAAGCGCATACGCTAGTCTACTCTGGAGTTTCGATGCCCTGTCTCGATACTCCCACGACTAGGAATAATCATAGAGTGTACTTGTGGACTACCCTGGGCCCCACTAGTATGATCTCCATCATAGTCCTGATAGTCAAGTACACATCATAAGGTCTTTATCAACATTTTAGAGCAAGACAGCATCGCTTGTACAAATCAACATGTTAAGACAAAGTGCAACCAGATAGCATACTATCATGTCGAGTAAGAAAGTCCTCCCTGTATATGTCCAAGCATCCACTACAATATACATCACATATACAGTAATGGCCTCTAGGGCATACATATAACTAACAATCTCCCACTTGCACTAAGGCCATTTGTTGAATTATCTCATACTCAACAATTTAGCAGTGGTTGTAGTATCCCATACTAAACCATCCCACAAATCTCTTGTAAGTCCACGTTGCTCACCCCGGTTCTTATGGGGAGGCGGAAACGGCGAAAAACAATTTTTGGCGCAAAGGCAACATGGACTAAAAGAAGGATCTTTGCTAATCTACAAACTAGCAAACTACTAGAGGTGCTATCTACTATGCCATAGAGATTATACCTCACGATACCGGTCCTTCGGGTCTTCATTCCTCTGTCCTGCTCCTCCATCCAAGCTCCGAGGATCGATCCGGATCTTGGTCACCTCCGCGGCCTTCTTGAGTCGAGGACGATCCACCCGAGAGTTGTGCTCCGAGCTCCACCTCGAGCCGAGGCAACTAGGGCAACAAGATCGCTAGTCTTGATGTCCTAGGATGTGTAGAAGAGGTAGATGGAAGTGTTTGTCTATTTGGATCCTTTTTCTCTCAACACATGAGATCAAAGGATTTTTCAAGAGGAGGAAGAAGAACTAGCAAGCATGGAGCTCTTTTCTTTTCTTCTCACAAGAGAGAGAATGAGAAAATGAGAAATAAAAATTATCAAGTAAAGAAAATGAACCATGGTTGCAATAATACATAAATATCATCATTACCAATCCTTTCATGATAAAGTTGATGGCTACTAATTGAATTGACCATTTTCATAATCCAAAAATAAAAAAAAATCCAAAGAAAACTCTAGACCTCTCATGAAGGTCCAAGTCAACTTTGGTCAAACGGTCAACAAAGTCAAGTATGGTCAAATGGTCAAAACAATTAGCCATCACACAATAATCACTAAAAAGACTAGTAAATAATGACCCTGGCTCATTATGGTTTTGACCGAACCAACTGCCAAAACCCTAATGAGTCCGCCTCAAAATGGTTTTGACCGAATCAACTGTCAAAACCCTAATGAGGCATCTCCTTCTTCTTCGCTCCTCAAAACTGTGCATACACACCCGCATCCACATTCCGTAGAATGCGAATGCACAGAAGATAAAACAAATCCATCCGTGCAATACTAGGATCCGGCTTAAACCAAAGCCCACTAGTATTGCCTGCCCGAACAGCATACGCACACAAGTGCACGTAAGTGATCGTAGCCCGGCCGTAAAACTGTACGGCCTCTACACGTTTCGCTCAGTGCAGGGAAACTCTGTGTGTGGGACTCTAAAGACTCGACACTACGCTGGCAGTGGGTTTAACCACAGACCGCAAGCAACCCTAGCTGTACGTAACGGTCCCCAGGTAGATGTCGATAAGAAGGCCGATGAGGTAAACCCATCCGAACTCCTACTGAGCCTGCATGTGACAATCTCCGTACAGTCCGGTCCGTTCGTCTGAGAATATCGCATGGCGGGCCTAGAAGGGTGATAAACGTCAGTCCCCTAATAGCGGTACAAGTCGTGTGGGAGTGTAGCCCAGAACACCCTGAGATAACACTGGAAACCTACCAGTATATCTCGCTTGCCCTGGCAAGGGACTACATATGTAATGGCTCTCCTAGACACAGCGCGATATCAACCCCCAATACCGGGAGAGACGAATCCTGTCTAACCGTCACTGCCTCTAAGTGCTTCGGGACTACACCCAACTACTACCTGTTTGCACAACTCCTTTGAGCCGTGGTAGGGTAGTAATCTAAGTACAGTGGGAACATACTCGAGGCGAAGTGACAGTGTCAAGTCAGCGGACTAAGCTGTACTCATGTTACCTGGGAACTGATAACTGACGATAGGTATAAAACCAACCATCAGTTCCCGACGAGTCCTGTCCAGTGTACTCGTAACCTAACGAGCACCCGCATGCTATCTCAAGTACGACGTACTGACGGCTGTGGGACAGACCGTCTCCCGTGCTGGGATGAGAAGCGTATACGCTAGTCTACTCCGGAGTATGGATGCCCTGTCTCAATAGTCCTACGACTAGGGACCTATATAAGGATGTGCTTATAGATTACGCAGCCCCCACAAGTGTGACTGCCATCACAACGCTGGTAATCAAGCAAAGATCCTAAGGGCTCTACTATTATGTATAAGCGATATGCTAAAAGAAACACATGCACATATTGAAGTAGAAACAAACCATGTAGCATACTACCATTTTGAGCAAGATTGTCTATACAACTGTGAATATCCCAAGCTTCCATCAATTAATATACAAACTAGTATGATACAGTAATGGACACTAGGGCATATACACTAACATCGCTTAAATAGTATTTGGGGAAGCAGGCCTTGGTGAGTGGATCGGTCGTATTAAACTCAATTTCTACTCTCCTTACCTCAATCCCTTAGAGATCAACCATATCCTGATCAGGTGATTCTTGCCTCGGATTATGTCTGGATCGCTGATGGGACCGGTCTTCCTAGGCTGAAGCCACAACTCCATAATAGTCATAATAACAGTTATTGGACGATCAATGATAGGAACCATGTTCATCTCATGAACAAGTAATGTCCAGACAGCTACTTTGGTAGTATCGTTGGTAGCAATGTATTCAGCCTTTATCGTCTAGTATGCCTCGGTATCTAACATCGAACTCTTCCAACATACCGTCCTTCCACTGAGGGTAAACACAAAGCCTGTGACTGACCTTCAGTAGACCTTATCACTCTGGAAGCTCAAACCAAGAACATTCATTTAGTGCTTCTCAAGTACTTAAGAATGTCCTCCATAGCTTTCCAGTGATTCTCCCAAGATCCGATTGATCCTTATCAGTACACCTAGTGAGTCATCTACATCTGGTCAGGTACATAACATCGCACACATGATAGAGCCTATTGCCGAAGCATAGGGTATCCCTTGCACACGAGCTCTTTCCAAATCAGCCTTGGAAGACATCTTTTTGGAGAGAGTGATTGCTGAGTAAGTGGGCGAACCACCATGCTTACAATCCTCCATACTAAACCCCTTTAGTATGGTGTTAATGTAACTAGATTTGGGACACTCCCAACATCGACTTAGATCTATCACCATAGATCATTAACAACAAGATGTAGTAGGTATCATCCAAATCTTCTATGGTGAATCCTCATGATAAGAGGAGCTTGACCGAGTGTAGTATAGGAAACCATTTCCTATCAACAGTATGTCATCTACGTATAATACATGGAAGACAACCTTACTCTCTATGACCTTCTTGTATATACAAAGTTCATCTATTTTTTTTATGAAGTCAAACTTTTTGACTTCCATATCAAAACAGATGTTCCATCTCCGCGATGAGCGCATTAATCCTGATGGACTTAAGCATAGCTTTGAAAGTCTTAACTTTTCCGTCTATACCAATGATCTTCTCAAGATCCATTTTGCTCCTAATGGGTTTTACCCCTTCAGGTGCAACATTAAAAGTCATACTTTGTTGGCGTACATGGATTCCATCTTTGATCGCATAGCATCCAGCCATTTCACTGAGTCACCACTCGTGATGGCCTGCCTGAACCTGGTTGGGCTATCATCTACCATGATGCAATCCTCGCTCCCACTGTCATCAAGAAGACCGTAGTATCTTTTAAGTGGATGTGGAACCCTACGAGATTCCCGAAGAGGTAGAGATTCGTTGAAGACTATTGAATTCTTGGGTTTCTCCAAATCATCAAATGTTAGTATGTCTAGTTGGAACTCCTTCCAGTTCTATCTCATGTCCACTAATTTCTTCACAAGAAATTCCTTTTCTAAAATGGTGGCATGCTGAGAAACAAAACACATTTTTCTCCTCAGTTAGGTAGAAGATATACCCTCGCAAATGTTTGGCATATCCAACAAACTTATACAGATCTGACCTTGCCTCGAGCTTGTTCGGATTCTGCTTTTCAACATAGGCCGGACAACCCTATATCTTAACTCGTTTAAGATATTTTCTCTTCCCATTCCATATCTCATATGTAGTGGTAGGAACCGATTTGGATGGAACCTATTGAATAGGTATGCAGCTTGTCAAGTGCATAACTATAAAAAGGAAACAGGTAACTCAGTAATACTCATCATAGAGCGCGTCATATCTCTTAGGGTGAGATACCTCCGCCCCGATACACCATTGTGTTGTGGTGTATACGAAGGAGTAAGCTGAGAGAGAATCACATTCTCCTTTAAATAATCCAGGAACTACATGCCCAAGTATTCTCCTCCTCGATCACATCGAAGGACTTTAATACTTCTACCCGTCTGGTTCTTAAATTCAAGCTTATATTCCTTGAATTTCTCAAAAGTTTCAAACTTGTGTTTCAACAGGAACATACGTTCGAATCTTGAGAGAAGATCGGTGAATATAATGAAGTACGAAGAACCAACCTTGGCATTTGTAAACATAGGACAGTATACAGCATCATGTATCCGTCCCAAGAGTTCAGTAACTTTTTATCTGTTTCCAGTAAATGGAGTATTGGTCATTCTACCTTTGAGAAAAGACTGGTAAGTATCATAAGATGAAAATTCGAACAAATTCTCGTATTCATCCTTATGTAACATAGTTGGTCGTGTAGCATTGATATGACTTAGTCTATAATTCCACAAGAAGGATTCGTTCATTTCTGAACAATTCTTCTTGTTTGTATTCTATAATTTGAACTGTGGTTTGATTTAGAATATGTTTGCTATTTCATAACGTGCCTGATCCAATCAACTCTTGATTAAGGAAAATGTTCACAACATTATCCTCTTATACATAATTATATCCTTCTTAAACTTATTAAAGAAACCGATGTAATGTTGTATATCAGGTTCGGTATGTACTAACATTCATTCAGAATCAATGTATTAATACAAGGTGATATCTGCCAACTGACTTGGCTACAACAATTGCACCATTCTCTAACATTTAGAGACATATCACCCATTCTCCGTTCTCTACCTTTCTGTTGCCCATATAACAAATTACATATGCGGGATCCTGATCCGGTATCACATACCCAAGATGTAGAGGATACTGAAAAACAGTTCTAAGTAATTAACACACCCAAAGAATATGCATCAACATGCCCATTCTTCGATTGGGTGGTGTGGAAATACGGATATTTCCCTATTTCCTGTTCAGACTTTATAACAATTATAAGAAAGAACGAAACCAACGTTCCCTAGCTCAGTATAATAAGCAGGTTCGGTCAATGCATCCATATTATTATCTTGATTAAGTCGTGACATGGTCACTATCAGGAGAGAGAGAGAAGAAAACACTCTGCGTGCGCTCTTGCAAGATTAGATTAGTTATTATTTTATCTAATCAGGATGTCTCCCACTGTTTTTACCAAATCTTCCTTCAAACCCTAAAAGGTAAGACTAGCCGGGATTAATTACACTCTACAAGTTCGCGAATCTTTTGGCCAAGCCAGTGTCGGTACTTTGAGGGAAGTTCCCCGTGCTTTTGCACGGACATAATTAAAATAAACCTCGTTTTCCTAGGGCGTAACCCCGTTAACAGCTTTCTAGACACCTACTTGATCGGTTAATTGTAATGAGTAAACCTCTCTCAGGAGTAACTCTTACCCGCAGTGGGTATCGGGATCCAACTATCTCATTGAAGGTATGCAATCTCATTGCAAATTTCAACGCTTGAAATTCCCGATAATATTTTGCCCCTAGCGACTTATGGCCTTAACATGGTCAAAAAATCACAAGCGCCAGCTAAGTTCAACCCTTCATTTCCTGATTGAATTAAACCCACCCGCACGACCCTTAACATGGTCAACAAAGTCGTACGACTACCCTAATCCAATCGCATCATATGCTTATGCAGATAAGCACTAATCAGCTACCACACACTACGCCTTAACATAGTCAACAAACGTAGCACGAATACGAAATAGTACTTATCTGAAATGACGGAAGGCTACGATTGGTTTTTAAGAAAACCTTTTGTGTAATGAACTTGATATCGTCGTAGAATCGAGTGATTTTGAAACGGAGTGTTTTTTAGGCTTCTACTAGTTTTGCTAAAGAGGTTACTCCTTGTGATGGGATATCGGCTCTTTACTTATCGAATAAGGTGCAGGATATTTCACAAATACCACTATGCAAAGAAAAAACTATAGAAGCAATCAAAAGACAAACCGAGTGGGTTGTAGTATCTGCTCGTTTCGTTAAAGAGGTCACTCCCTGTGAAGGGACGTCGGCTCTTTCCTTATCGAATAAGGTGCTGGATATTCTGCAAGGAATACCGCTATGCAAAGCAAGAACTAGAGCTACCAGTTTTTAAACAAGTTTCTACAACATCTTTAGGTTTCTTTTATTTCATTAATCTTATTAATGAAGTCCCATTAATTATGCTTCCCAAGCATCACATATGAAACGAAAGAAGGAATATTAATTATATCTCATATATATAATATAGGCATTCGTTTCAGAACATATCAAGTGATCACATTACAAAATATCAGTAGCAGAAGAACATATATGAAATATTGGATATACTAGAAATTCGTGTTTTAAATTAAGCCAGTATAAAACACGGATTCCACGATCGCGATGAATAGCCAAACCCACATCCCTAGACCCTTACGAGAGCGGCAAGCAACCCTACCAATTCTAGAGTTAGGAGACCCGGTCTCGGTTCATCGAGATGGTCTCCCACTGGACCCTATATCCCAGTTACTTGTGCTCTCCTTCTTGGGTCTATCCTAATGCGGAAAAGTAAATAATATACATCAATAGTGACATCATCCTCAACCCGGAAGTGCCCAATAAAAGAATATTACATACAAGCTTTTACATGAATGAAAATGAAAAACTCTCATCTCACATAAAAAACCCCGGCTATTCAAAACACGATGATCAAATATAATATATCACAGCAACACATAACATCACATGTCATCAACGTAAGTAAATATGCGTATCCCAATTGTCGTTGACGTATAGCAACGAAACCGACGATACACCATATATTACACTTACGGTCGCAGAAAAAAAAGTGAAAAACTACAACAGTTGGAATCCGCAACCACCTTAAACAACATAAACCCAATGTATCTCAAACTTTGGATTTCATGCCCAACTAATTGAATTCCTTAGACATCACATTCCTAACAATTATAAACCCCGCATTTTAGTCTCGATATTGAAAACACTTTTCAATAACCTGTCGGGTAATTCAACAAGATTCCCGACAACCTGATCGAATACTCGTCGGAAACTTTAGTAGACGGCCACACTCCAGATGCCGTCGACGAAGTGCACTAAGGCGGAACACCGCGGCCGCGAGCACCCGAACGGATGCTTTTGGCGACGAGGTTCTCCTACAGTCACATGGTCGGGGCTATGGGCCGTGGCTATCTAGTAAGGTTACGAGGCGTGTATCCGCGTACACTACGTAATTGCGACGGACTTTTGATCCACATCAAAATCCTGTGGCAACCGATCAAATGAGACCAAACTGGTAGATTTATAAAATTCAAACTAGTTATCTCATAACTAATTATATAACAATGACAGCTAAACGATGTTAAACTTTTCGATCGAATAAGCAAGCACCCAAAATTTCCCAACAAGCTCAACACTTGAGCGGAGTTCAAAAAGTAACCAGAAACTGCCACGGCTCCTATGAACCATCCGTAGAAAAGCCGGCCCATGTCTCACTCATGTCGCCACGGAACTTCAGCAAACCCTAGGGTATGACCGCGGTTCCACGATCCAAAAAGTTGAGTTTGGGTACCGTTCTTCTAGAAGGTCCACAGAATCACTTGCATGATTTTCTGAATATTTTAAAACTTGGAAACAATCCAACACTTGGAAAATTTCCAGCGGGGAAAAATTGGGTTATTGATATCCGTTCAAAATTTTTACTATCGTCTAAATAACTCGAATACATGTTAGAATTATGATTACGAAACACTCCGAATTGCCTTTGCAGAAAGTTAACATCACATGAAAATTTAGCAAAAACAAACAATACCTGAAACACCAAAACCCAGAGACTGGACACCAAGAAAATTTAAACCAAAATTCCACTATTCACCTGAGCACACCGGTTTTTCTACCTATGTGGCCAACCACTTTTGCACAAAAATGCCCTAAATTTTCATAGTGTTCATGTTATATCACATACAACATTCTGTAGTTGTTTAAAATAATTTAGAGTGCTTTTCTAATACGACAGAAACTAGATTTTATATCGGGTGTTTCGGAGTTGTTTCTGTTTCGTAATTCTAACAAACAACATTTAAATCTTTAGCTTGGCTCTGAAACCACTGTAGGGTTCCGTAGCGCGGCAGTAAGCTTTCAGGAGGCGTCGTCCATGCCATTTTCAAATTTTTGCCAAACTAAAGAACCCTAACCCTAGAATCTTAACTAGAGATTTAAACAAACTAGCAATGTTAACATCTTAACATCCTAAGTGAATGGGGAATACAACGTTTGTAGACAGGTCCTTCACTTCTAAAGCTCCGTGTAGTAGTCCCTTCGCTCCAAGTAGTGAACTCCCGAACTCTAGTAAGGGTTCAAATGAAGAAATGAACAACCTTTCTCGATGTCTTCGAGGCCGAAGATGATCTACGTCGAGGAGACTCAAGCTCATGCTACCTCTTCACTAATTGTAGATTAGTGAAGCAAACACCCTAAACTAAATAGCTAATATAGTAGAGGTTGATGAAGTAGGAAATGGGCTCACTTTAGAATTAATTTTCTCACAATATTTTCTCACCTTGAGAAAAGCTAGTGAGCTTTTTCATTGAGAAAGAAGAAGCTCAAGTGAAGAATGAGAGAATGAACTCATGAGGTGAGAATAACAACCATGGATGAGTTAGTTTCATACACTAACCCATATAGAGAATAAACCATGGCTAATTAATAATGGTTAGGTTAATAAATATCTGCAAGTAAAACAAAATTAGTGGACTTGGTCAATGGTTCCACAAGCTTCTACAAGATTCAACCATGTGACTAATTACCTTTAATTTTGATTAACTTAGATAAATATAAACCCATCTCATTATTAAGCATGGTATAAGTCTCATACACCCATGGCACATGTGGCATCAAGCATGACACAATAGTTGTACATTAATATATATCACATATATACTATATGCACACAAGTGAGAAAAAGAAACGTTTAAGTGAGGTAATATAAGTTAATGTAAATTAATATATCCCATATATAATTATACATTAAATTATCAAATCAACACTTGATTTATTAATCCGGCTATATCACATACAACCGACTAATATCAAATATAACAACTTATCGAATCAACACTTAATCCGATAACACGGCTATATCACATATTACCGACCTATATCACATATCACGAGAAAAGAATGCAGTATGACATACGCGCATTATCCTCGGTCCCGCACATATCACATATGTGCTCCTACTTCATTTCGCATGAACCAGGAAACCTCTGTGTAGGACTCTACAGACTCGTCAATACGCCAGCAGTAGGTGATGATCATATCAAATACACATAAGCCACAAGCGGTCTGTTAAACGTAACGGCCACCCGAGCCTTGAGCGATCAGAAGATCAAAAAGTAACATTATCTTACAATCAGGTCTCTTCGTCTGATATGTCGCATATCACAGCCTGGGGGTGGTATAACGTCAGACCCCAATAGCCTGATAAGTCATGCCGATGCAAGGTCCATAACGGTTCGAGACACTACTGATAACACTTACCAGTAAATCTCAGCAACCATGGACAGGGATTTCCTGTTATGGCCAATCGATCATAGCGCAACTTCAACTCCCAATACCGGGAGAGACGAATCCCCTCCTATCGCTCATTGCCTTCATATGACTCGGAACTGTATCCAAAAACCACCTTTTTGCAGGATCTATTGACCGTGGTATGGTGGAAATCAAAGCACTGTGGGAATCACACAAGACTCTATGACGATCTCGGGTCGACAGATTAACCTGTACAAGTGTCACAAGAGAACTGCTATCAGACGATAGGTATAATACCATCTAGGAGTTCTCGGCGAGTCCGTTCAGTGTACCCAGTCTCCACTGAGCACCTGTATACCTTCTCTGATGTCAAACACCAATGGATGTGGGATCATCCATCGCCCATCATACGGGTCGTGAATTGCATACGCTGGTCTACTATGGAGTATCGATGTCCTGTCTCGGTACTCCCATGACTAGGAACAATTATAGGGTGTACTTGTGGACTACCCTTGGCCCCACTAGTATGATCTCCATCATAGTCCTGGTAGTCAAGTACACATCCTAAGGGCTTTATCAACATATGAGAGCAAAACAGCATCACTTGTACAAGTCAACATGTTAAGACAATGTGCAACAAGATAGCATACTATCATGTCCAGCAAGAAAGTCCTCCCTATATATGTCCAAGTATCCACTACAATATACATCACATGTACTGTAATGGACTCTAGGGCATATATATAACAAACGGAATACAGCCATTGTGGACCAGTCCTTCACTTCTAAAGTTTCGTGTCGTATTCCCTTCGCTCCAAGTAGTGAACATCCGAACTTTAGTAAGGGTTCACATGAAGAAATGAACAAGCTTGGTCGAAGTCTTCGAGGCCGGAGATGGTCTACGTCGAGGAGACTCAATCTCATTCTACCTCTTCACTAATGGTAGATTAGTGTAGCAAACACCCTAAACTAAATGGCTAATATAGTAGAGGATGATGAAGTAGGAATTAGGCTCACTTTAGGTTAATTTTTCTCACAATATTTCATCACCTTGAGAAAAGCTAGCAAGCTTTCTCATGAGGAAGAAGACGATCAAGTGGAGATGAGAATGAAACTCATGAGGTGAGAATAGCAACTATGGGTGAGTTAGTGTCATACACTAACTCATGTAGAGAATAAACCATGGCTAACAATAATGCTTGGGTTAATAAATATCTACAAGTAAAACAAAATTAGTGGACTTGGTCAATGGTTCCACAAGCTTGAACCATGTGACTAATTACCATTAATTTTGATTAATATTAAATAAATAAAACCATTCATTATATCAAGCATGGTGTGAGTCTAATGCACCCATGAAGCATGTGGCATCAAGCATGACACAAATAGAATGTACATTAATATATATCACATATATACTATATGCACAACAAGTGAGAAAAAGAAATGTTTAAGTGAGCTAATATTAGTTAATGCAAATAAATATATCAAATATATAATTATACATTAAATTATTAAATTAACACTTGATTTAATAATCTGGCTATATCACATACAACCGACTGATATCTAATATATCAACTTATCGAATCAACACTTGATCCGATAACCCGGCTATATCATATATAATCGACCAATATCAAATATCGTGAGAATAGAATGCGGTATCACATACGTGCATTAATCTCGGTCCCGCACATATCACATATGTGCTCCTACTTCGTTTCGCATGAACCAGAAAAGCTCTGTGTAGGACTCTAACGTCTCGTCAATACGCCGGCAGTAGATGATGATCATATCAAAAACCCACAAACCGCAAGCGGTCTGCTAAACATAATGGCCATCCCGGTATTGAGCGATCAGAGGTTCAACAAGCAAGCCTGCTCATACTCCTACGAATCCAATCAGTAACAATACCGTACAGTCCGGTCTCTTCGTCAAATATATCGCATATCACCGCCTGGGGGTGGTATAACGTCTGACCCCAATAGCCTGATAAGTCATGCCGATACAAGGTCCATAATGGTTCGAGAAACTACTGATAACACTTAGTAGTAAATCTCAGCAACCCTGGCCAAGGATTTCCTGTTATGGACAATCTAGCACATCACAACATCAACTCCTAATACCGGGAGAGACGAATCCCCTCGTATCACTCATTGCCTCCATATGACTCGGGACTGTACCCAAAAACCACCTTTTTTCACGATCACTTCAATGTGGTTTGGTGGAAATTAAAGCACAGTGGGAATCACACAAGACTCTATGACGATCTCGGGTCGACAGACTAACCTGTACCAGTGTCACAAGAAAACTGCAATTTGACGATAGGTATAATACCATCTAGGAGTTCTCGGCGAGTCCGTTCAGTGTACCCAGTCTCCACTGAGCACCAGTATACCTTCGATATAGGATCATCCATCGTCCATCATATGGGTCAAGAAGTGCATACGCTAGTTTACTCTGGAGTATCGATGCCCTGTTTCGATACTCCCACGAATAGGAACAATTGAACGATGTACTTGCCGACTACCTCAGCCCCACTAGTATGATCCGCATCATAATCCTGGTAGTCATGTGTAGGGTTTCCTTAACACCTCGTATAGGGTTTGGAAGCATCACACATGCCGCAACTTTAATTTTATGAGGTGCTAAGTAAACTTAATTAGGAATCGAACTAGAATTATAGAGTAACAATTAATAGTATCACATAAAAAAGATAATCTAACACTAAGTGGAGAGACTACAACCTTTGTAGACCTCCTAGGGCAACTCCTTGGATCTCCTAAGGTTTGGAACGGCTTTCTTGAACGCTTCGAAGTCCACGACGATGCACCCGATGTCCTTTGCTCAAAGCTTGTTGCTTCACTCGATCTATGAAATCCTTGAAGCAAACAGCCTACACATAGTAGCTAGAGGTGTGTAGGATGATGAAGTGGTTTATATTTTCACTTAAAACCCTTTCTTTCTTTTAATCTCACTCACTTATAGAACTCAAGAGAGAACTAGAAAGAGGAAGATGAAGATGGCTTATCTTTTTTCTATTGGATGAATAATAATCTCATAATATTGAGAGAGAGAGAGAGAGATAAATATCATAATACAAACCATGGTTAATAATAATATCTAGATATTTTGTGATGAGTTAAAGAGCAAAGGAAATTAACCAAGGTTAAGTCAAAGGTCAACCAAGGAAGTGTGTAGAAACAATGAGTCATTTGTGAAGAAATGGGTCATTAATTTAATTTCCTTTATCTTTAACGTAAAACAAAATATCCATATATATAATTATAAACCACGTGAGTCTTATATTGCCATCTATGTATCATCAACCATGATACAAATACATGTATCTATGTGTGTATGCACATCAACATCTATATATACATGCATGCATCCATCAAAAGAAAAAGGTTTAAATAAATAAGATAAAAGTCAATATTAAATCAACACTTGATTTAATAAACCGGTCATATCTCATACGACCCAACTAATATAAAACGCCCGATTAAAATACGGTATCATATACTCGTATTTAATCGAGCTCCCACACATATCTCATATGCGCACCACATCGTTTCGCCTGAGCCAGGAAACTTCTGTGTGGGACTGTATGACTCGTCAATACGCCAGCAGTAGGTGATGATCATATCAAACACCTACAAGGCACAAGCGGTCAGCTAAACGTAACGGCCACCCGGGTATTGAGCGATCAGAAGAAGAACAAGCGAACCTGTCAAAACTCCCGTCAATCCAACTGGTAACACTTACCGTACAGTCCGGTCTCTTCATCAGATATGCTGCATATTGAGTCTAGGGATGGAATCGTCGACCCCAATAACTCAATAAGTCATGCCGGCATATGGTCTACAACAGATCGAGAAACTACTGATAACACTTATCAGTAATATCTCTGCAGCCCTGGCCAGGGACTTCCAGTTATAGCCAATCGTGCACAGCACAACATCAACCCCCAATACCGGGAGAGACGAAACCCCTCCTATCGCTCATCGCCTCTATATGCCTCGGGACTGTGCCCAAAATCCACCTGTTTGTACAACTCAATAGAGCCGTAGTAGGGTGGAGATCAGAGTAAAGTGGAAGGACACACAAGACTCTATGGCGATGTCGGGTCTACAGACAAACCTGTACCAGTGTTACCTGAGAACTGCTATCCGACGTATGATATAATACCACATATGAGTTCTCGGTGAGTCCGTTCAATGTACCCCGTCTCACTGAGCACCCGTATACAATCTTTGGTGTTAATACACCATACGGATATAGGATCATCCATCACCCATCATATGGAACACGAACAGTATACGCTAGTCTACACTGGAATATCGATGCCCAGTCTCGATGTACCTACGACTAGGAACATTTCAAGGATATACTTATAAATTACAGATATCCCACTAGTATGATCCACATCATAATCCAAGTAGTCAAGCCAATATCCTTAGGGCTTTATCAACATGTACCAAAATGAATATAAACATGATCGAGTGAACATATGGTAAAGAGAAACCGGATAGCATATTATCTTGTCGAGCAAGACTGTCCTCTGAATACACACACACACACACACACACATCAGTACATACACTATCTGAAAGGTTGGTCTAGCACCCTATAATGAGTTTTGAAGCATCACATGTCCCAAAGTTTAAATTTTTATGGTGCTAAACGAACATGCAAAGGAATCGATCCTAGAAAATTAGGGTTTCGAAATATAAAGCGAACTAAACTAGGGTTTCGAGACTACAACCTTTGTAGCTCCCTTTCGCTGGACTCCTTGGTCTCTAGGGTGTTGAATGGAGGTCCTCTTGAAGTCCTCTTGTGTCCACGACGATCCACCAAGGAGTTCTCCGTCCAAGCTCGCAACTTCGTAAAACCGAAGAGAACACTCTAAACAAGATGGCTAAGCTTGTGTAGAATGAAGTTGTGGTTAAGGTTCTCACTTCAAAAACCTTTCTTTAAGTGGTATTTACTCACTAGAAAAAATTAGAGAGCAAATGAGAAAGAGGAAGAAGATGGTGGAAATATTTTCACAAGAGATAATGAGATAAAAGATAACTCCTTAGAAGAAAAAGAAAATATATCAATATATATTTTATTTCTTCTTACTATGAACCATGGTTAAAGTGATGGAGACATTATTTAACTTGAGTTTTAAATGATAAAGAGAAGGATAACTCAAGTTATGAGGTAGGTAAGCATGGTTAGGTCAAAGGAAGAATATAGAAGCTAGAATGATTATCCTTTCCTTTTTCATTTTGTTTTAAAACCAAAATTAAATAATAATCCATGGTGTGAGTCTTATATTGCCACCATTTCCATATACAAACAACCATGATGGATGGATGGATGTATGTATGCATGTATGCATATCCACATGTGCTTGAAACTAGAATGAAAGAAAGAAACACATGCATGCATGAATACATCCATCAAACCCTAGAAAGGTTTCAAGTGAGAAAACTAATGGTTAGATGATAAATCAACACTTAATTTATCAATCCGGTCATATCTCGTACGACTCCACCAAAAGCAGGCCACCCGATCAATGTTCGGTATCATATACGCACATTTTAATCGGGTGCAAGCGCATATCGCATACGCGCACCACAACGTTTCGCCTGGACTGGGTAACTCCTTTATGGGAGTCTAAGACTCGTCAATACGCCGGCAGAGGGTGATGATCATATCAGGTACCCTCAAGCCGCAAGCGGTCAACTAAATGTAACGGCCACCCGGGTATTGAGCGATCATAAGAAAACAAGCGAACCTGCTACAACTCCCGTCGAGCCATCCGGCAACACTACCGTACAGTCCGGTCTCTTCGTCAGATATGCTGCATATCGAGCCTAAGGATGGTCATGTCGACCCTAATAACTCAATAAGTCGTGCCGGTGAATGGTCTATAACAGATCGAGAAACTACCGATAACACTTATCAGCAAATCTCAGCAGCCCTGGCCAGGGACTTACTGATATAACCAGTCGGGCACAGCACAGCATCAACCCCCAATACCGGGAGAGACGAAACCCCTCCTATCGCTCATTGCCTTCGTGTGTCTCGGGACTGTACCCAACGGCCACCTGTTTGCACGACTCAGTAGAGCCGTGGTAGGGTGGCAATCAAAGTACAGTGGGAGAACATACAAGACTCTATGACGATCTCAGGTCTACAAACTAACCTATACCAGTGTCACCTGAGAACTGCTATCCGACGATAGATATAATTCCATATAGGAGTTCTCGGCGAGTCCGTCCAGTGTACCCAATCACCACTGAGCACCCGTATATGATCTTGATGTCAAACACCAATGGATATGGGATCATCCATCGCCCATCACATGGGTCTAGTATCATATACGCTAGTCTACTCTGGTATATCAATGCCCCGTCTCGATATACCTACGACTAGGGACTTTCCAGGATATGCTTATAGACTACAGATGTCCCACTAGTATGATCTCCATCATAATCAGAGCAGTCAAGCCAATATCCTCAGGGCTTTATCAGCATGTATGAGTGAATAATAAGCATGATCAAATCAACATGTCAGATAAAGAAAAACCAGATAGCATACTATCATGTCGAGCAAGAATGCATACTGAATATATATATATATATATATATATATATATATATGTACACTATCACATAATGGCCTTTAGGGCATACATATATCCAACAATCTCCCACTTGCACTAAGGCCAGTTATTGGCGTATCTCATACCCGACATCTCAAAAAGTCGCTCATGCTGCTGCCGAGGGAGGGCCTTGGTGAATTGATCCGCGGCGTTATTCTTTGTGTCTACCCTCCTAATCTCGATCTCGCGGCGATCAACAATCTCCCGGATCAAATGAAAATGCCTCAGGATGTGTCTGGACCGTTGATGGGATCTGGGCCCCTTGGCTAACGCCATAGCCCCATTATTGTCACAATACAAAGGTATTGGATCAATAATGGTTGGAACTACTCCTAGCTCCGAGACGAACTTCTTCATCCAGACGGCTTCCTTAGCGGCATCATTTGCAGCAATGTACTCAGCTTCCATCGTAGAGTCTGCAACGGTATCTTATTTGGAACTCTTCCAACTCACCGCCCCTCCATTGAGGGTAAATACAAACCCAGAGATAGATTTGCTGTCGTCCTTATCGCTCTGGAAGCTCGAATCGGTAAAGGCCTCCATTTGGAGATCTCCATTACCATACACCAAGAACAATTCTTTAGTCCTTCGCAAGTACTTAAGAATGTTCTTCACTGCTGTCCAGTGATTCTCCCCTGGGTTGGATTGATACCTGCTTACAACACTAAGTCCGTAAGCTACATCTGGGCGTGTACATAACATCGCATACATTATAGATCCTATTGCCGAAGCATAGGGTATAATACTCATGCGAGCTCTCTCTTCATCGGTCTTTGGACAAGAATCCTTGGAGAGAGTGACCCCATGGCAAGCGGGTAAGGCACCCCGTTTGGAGTCTTCCATACTAAACCTTTTTAGGATGGTGTCAATATACCTGGTTTGGGACAATCCCAATAACCTTTTGGATCTATCCCTATAGATCCTTATGCCCAGAATGTACGTGGCATCACCCAGGTCCTTCATGGAGAACCTTAGTGATAAGAAAGATTTGACCGACTGTAGCATAGGAATATCATTTCCTATCAGAAGAATGTCGTCCACGTACAATACGAGGAATGTGACAGCTCTCCCTACAGCCTTCTTATAAACACAAGGTTCATCTGGATTTTTGATGAAATCAAACTCTTTGATGACATCATCGAAACAGATGTTCCAACTCCATGATGCCTGCTTTAACCCATATATGGATTAAGCAATTTACATGCTTTCCCGCTGCTCCCACTGTCAATGAAACCCTCTGGCTGATCCATATAAACACATTCTTCTAAATTTCCATTTAGAAATGCGGTTTTAACGTCCATCTGCCAGATTTCATAGTCGTAGTAAGCAGCAATAGCAAGTAGGATCCGAATGGATTTAAGCATGGCTACGGGAGAAAAAGTCTCGTCATAGTTCAAACCTGGTCTTTTACGAAAACCCTTCGCCACAAGTCTTGCCTTATAGGTCTCCACCTGCCCATCTACACCAATCTTTCTTTTAAAGATCCATTTGCACCCTGCAGGTTTTACCCCAGGGGGTACAACGTCCAAAGTCCACACTTTGTTGGTGTACATAGACTTCATTTCGGATCTCATGGCATCCAGCCACTTCACAGAGTCTTTACTCGTGATGGCTTGCTGAAAACTGGTAGGATCATCATCATCCATGATGCAATCTTCTCCGTTACCATCAATGAGGAAACCGTAGTACCTCTCCGGTGGGCGAGAAGTCCTACCAGACCTACGGAGTGGTCGAGGTTCTTCAGTTTCTGCTGCAACAGCCGGTTCAACCAAATCGTCATTTGTAGTTTGTGTCTCTAGAACCTCTTCTAGATTCACCACCTTGCCATCATCTTTGTCTGTGAAAAACTCTTTTTCCAAGAATGTGGCATGTTGAGAAACGAACACTTTTTGTTCCTCTTTGTGGCAGAATAGATATCCATAAGAATTCTTTGGATATCCCACAAAGTTACACATGACCGACCGTGTCTCGAGTTTGTCCGGATTCTGCTTTTTAACATAGGCCGGGCAACCCCAAATCTTAATTCTCTTAAGAGATGGTCTCTTCCCATTCCATATCTCATATGGTGTGGTGGACACTGCTTTGGTTGGAACCCTGTTCAGTAGAAACGCTGCAGTCTCTAATGCATGCCCCCAAAACGAGACGGGTAACTCAGCGTCACTCATCATGGACCGGACCATATCTAATAGGGTCCTATTCCTTCGTTCTGACACACCGTTGTGCTGTGGTGTGTAAGGAGGAGTGAGCTGAGAGAGCAAGCCGGTTTGTTTTTCTACTTCTTGTTTATATTCAACGAATTTCTCAAAAGCTTCGGACTTGTGTTTTAATAAAAATACATGACTGAATCTTGAGAAATCATCAGTGAATGTAATGAAGTATGAAAAACCACCTCTAGCCTGTGTAGACATAGGCCCACATACATCACTATGTATGAGGCCCAGGAGCTGAGTAGCTCTTTCTCCGTGTCCGGTAAACGGAGTTTTGGTCATTTTACCCTTGATACAAGACTGGCAAGTCGCATAAGATTTATATTCAAAAGAATTTAAATATCCATCTTTGTGTAACTTGTTTAGTCTTGTTTCGTTAATATGACTAAGTCTACAGTGCCAAAGAAAAGCTTCATTTAATTCTGAAAGTTTTCTTTTATTAGTGTGTTGTATACTGAAAACTGTGTGTTGATTTAGGACATATATTCCGTTGTTAAGTGTACCATACCCAACCAACATTTGATTCAGGTTAATGTTCATAACATTGTTCTGCAATACAAAATTATACCCTTCATTGTCCAACAAAGAAACGGATATTATATTACATAGCATACTTGGTACAAAATAACATGGATTTAAAACCAAAATACATCCAGATGGCAACCCCAAGTGATACTCTCCCACTGCGACTGTATGTACATTGGAACCATTTCCAACGCGGAGAGTATGGTCACCTGTCCTCAAAACGTTGCTATTTCTCAGCCCCTGCATAGAATTGCAAATGTGAGAACCAGAACCGGTATCCAATACCCAGGAAGCAGAGTTTATAGAAAAACAGTTTTCAGTCACAAACGCACCTGAAGCAGAAGCATCACCATGCTTCTTCTTGAGACTTAAGCACTCCGTGCAATTGCGCTTCCAATGTCCTGTCTTGTGGCAGTGAAAACATTCGCCCTTCCCTGAGTCTCCAGCCTTGGACTTTCCCTTTCCCTTCACCTTTTTAACTCCGCCCTTAGGATTAGTGGGTTTCTTCTTTTTCTTTCCTTTGGCCTTGGCTTTCGGGCGAGAAGAGGAAGACTGTCCAATAGTCATAACGGGAGTTTTTGCTAACTTCATAGTGCTCTCTGCACTCCTTAACATATTAAGGAGTTCAGGGAGGTCCTTCTCCATGCCATGCATGTTGAAGTTCACTATGAACTGAGCAAAGGTGGAGGGGAGGGACTGCAGAATAATATCTATATATTGTTCATTGTCCATCGTCCATCCAAGGTCCTCAAGCTCTTCTATAAGAGCTATCATCTTCAGAACATGGTCTCCTACTGGTGTGCCAGGGGCCATTCGCATCTGAAACAATTTCTTTGATACTTCGTATCGTAATACCCGGGACTGCTCCCCATACAACTCCTTTGTATGGAGCAATATACCGTGAATGTCCATGTCCTCGTGATGCTTTTGATGTGTGTTATCCATCGATGCAAGCACGAGGCATGTGGCCGTGGCACAGTCAGCGTCCCATGTCTTGCGGACTTCAATGTCCGCAACTGAGGATTTTGGACCAGGGACGGGCGGGGCTGAAGCCGTGAGGACATATGATACTTTATCATAAGTCAAGGCGATTTTCAGATTCCTCAGCCAGTCTTTATAGTTGGTCCCATTCAGTTTGTTTTTATCTAGTAAAAGCTTGAGTCCAGTCATAGGTATCTGCCATTAAGAGAGAGAAAAGAATACACTCAGTGAAAGCTCTTGCATAGATTAGATTGGTTTATTATCTTGTCTAACCGATGTTTCCCACTGCTTTTATCGAGTTTTTCTTTCAAACCTTAAAAAGAAAAACTAGCCAGGATTAATTACAATCTACAACTTCGCTAACCGTTCAGCCAGGCCAGTGTCGGTACTTGAGGGAGGTTCCCCGTGCTTTCGCACGGACCTAATTAGAGTAAACCTCGTTTTCCCAGAGGCGGAGCCCCGTTAACACCTTTCTAGACACCTAATGAGTTAGCTAATTGTAAACTGTAAAACCCTCCTAGGAGCAACTATTGCCCACAGTGGGATCGGGATCCAACCATCATATGGAAGGTATGCAATCTCATTGTAAATTTCAACTATTGAAATTCCCGATGTGGTTTTTACCCCTAATACTCGTGACCTTGGCTAAGGTCAACAAATCACGAGCACTAGTCAAGCTCAACCCGTCATTTCTTGATTAATTAGACCCGTTCACATGACCCTTGGCTAAGGTTAACAAAGTCATATGCCCGTCCTAATTAATCTGCATCATATGCGTTTGTAGGAAGATATCACTTAGCTACCGTACACTATGCCTTGGCTAAGGTCAACAAACGTAGCACGAATACTAAGTACTCTACTTCCTAAAATGACGGAGGGTTGCGGATGATTTTTAAGAAAATCTTTAACGCTTTGAACTTGATATCGTTGTAGAATCAAACAGTTTTCAAAAGGAGTGGCTTAAGCTCCGCAGTTTTGAAATATAGCTTTTTCATAAATAGCCGAGTAGTTTTCAAATCCGATTCTACAACATCTTTTTAGGTTTATTTTCTTTACAATAATCACATTAATGTAATCCTATCATTTAAGTCCTTAAGCCAATCACAGAAAAGAAACGAAAATAACACGTACGCTTATGCCATCCGCATTCGCCGCAATGTTCCGTTATGCACCGTTAGGTTACTTAACTAACGGCATACCGGGACAGGACTAGCGCGGGTGTAAAATATAAGCAACGTCTACTATATATCATATATATAATATGTCATTCGTCTCAGATATCATAGAACACAGGCGGCAGAAACATAGATATAACGTGGGATATCCTAGGACGTCCGTATTTAGTATTTAGCCAGAATAGAAAATACGGATTCCACAGTCGCGATGAATAGCCAAGCCCACACCCTGGACCCCTACGAGAGCGGCAAGTGACCCTCCCAATTCTGGAGTTTAGGAGACCAGGTCTCGACTCCTCGAGATGGACTCCCACTGAACCCCAGAACCCGGTCACCTGTGCTCCCCTCCTTGGGTCCATCCTAATGCGGAAAAGTAAATAATATACAACACTGGTAACACAACCTCAACCCGGAAGTGCCCCAAATAAAATAATATTACATTACATTTGAATTTACATGAATGAAAATGTAAAACTCTCATCTCACATAAAACCCCCCGGCTATTCAATCGCGATAATCCTGCACATCATATCTCAGCAACACATAATATCACATATCATCAATGTAAGTAAGTATGCGTACCCCGATTGTCGTTGACGTATAGCAACGAAACCGGCGATATCGAACATACTACACTTACGGTCACAGAAAAGAAAGTGTAAAACTACAATATTTGGAATCCACATTCTCTTTAGACATCATAAATGCGAAATATCACATATTTCGTATTTCATGCCTAAACTATATGAATTCCACATATTGTATCACATTCCAGACAAACAGACAGTATTAAAGTTTTCGAACGAACGATCAAGTACCCAAGATTCACTAAAGCTCAACACTTGAGTAGGGTTCAAAAATCCGGAGTGTGACACAGTAGTAGCGGTCCAGCCGTAGAAGGGTCAAGCCAACGCCTCACATGTGGCAAGCCGTACTGCCCCAAACCCTAAGGTTCAAAGGGCAATTCGAGACGGTCACATAATCGAGTTAAGGTTTGTTGTCTTCTAGAGGGACCACCGCAAAAAGACTTGCACGTATCTCTAAAACATTTAAACCCCGTGAATAGTGAGCAAATGATACTCGTTCAAACACTTCAATACTTTCTTATTTACCCGGAAAAACTATGAAATGAAAATTCCGATCGAATCGACGAGTCCAAAAATATCTCCAGAATTTTTCAAAACTAAATACAGATTAAAAATACCCAAAAAAAATTATACAAGCAGATTCCTGAATTACTGTAAAAAAATTATTCATCAATTAACATATACGGTCGCGGAACCGCGGCCTAAGCAAGCTTAGACCGCGTTTAAGCGGCAAGAATCACTGTTCATTGAATAATTTTTGTACCGTAATCCTTATTTTTTCCTGTTGTATTTTTTACATATTTTTAATTCTGAAAAATGTCAATTTTTAGAAAATTTCCAGAGAGCACCCTAAAAAGCCGTATTTCGGTTCGATCGGAGTTTTAACTTCGTAAAAAGGACGCCTAATGTTCTAGGTCAGCTCTGATACTAATGAAAGGTTTGTCTAGCACCCTATAATGAGTTTTGAAGCATCACATGTCCCAAAGTTTAAATTTTTATGGTGCTAAACGAACATGCAAAGGAATCGATCCTAGAAAATTAGGGTTTCGAAATATAAAGCGAACTAAACTAGGGTTTCAAGACTACAACATTTGTAGCTCCTTTTCGCTGGACTCCTTGGTCTCTAGGGTGTTGAATGGAGGTCCTCTTGAAGTCCTCTTGTGTCCACGACGATCCACCACGGAGTTCACCGTCCAAGCTCGCAACTTCGTAAAACTGAAAAGAACACTCTAAACAAGACGGCTAAGCTTGTGTATAATGAAGTTGTGGTTAAGGTTTTCACTTCAAAAACCTTTCTTTAAGTGGTATTTACTCACTAGAAAAATTTAGAGAGCAAATGAGAAAGAGGAAGAAGATGGTGGCAATATTTTCACAAGAGATAATGAGATAAAAGATAACTCCTTAGAAGAAAAAGAAAATATATCAATATATATTTTATTTCTTCTTACTATGAACCATGGTTAAAGTGATGGAGATACTATTTAACTTGAGTTTTAAATGATAAAGAGAAGGATAACTCAAGTTAAGAGGTAGGTAAGCATGGTTAGGTCAAAGGAAGAATGTAGAAGCTAGAATGATTTTCCTTTCCTTTTTCATTTTGTTTTAAAACCAAAATTAAATAATAATCCATAATTTAATCCATGGTGTGAGTCTTATATTGACACCATTTCCATATACAAACAACCATGATGGATGGGTGTATGTATGTATGCATGTATGCACATCCACATGTGCATGAAACTAGAATGGAAGAAAGAAACACATGCATGCATGCATACATCCATCAAACCCTAGAAAGGTTTCAAGTGAGAAAACTAATGGTTAGATGATAAATCAACAGTTAATTTATCAATCCGGTCATATCTCATACGACTCCACCAAAAGTAGGCCACCCGATCAATGTTCGGTATCATATACGCACATTTTAATCGGGTGCATGCGCATATCGCATACGCGCAACATAACGTTTCGCCTGGACTGGGTAACTCCTTTGTGGGACTCTAAGACTCGTCAATACGCCGGCAGAGGGTGATGATCATATCAGGTACCCTCAAGCCGCAAGCGGTCAGCTAAACGTAACGGCCACCCGGGTATTGAGCGATCAGAAGAAAACAAGCGAACCTGCTACAACTCCCGTCGAGCCATCCGGCAACACTACCGTACAGTCCGGTCTCTTCGTCAGATATGCTGCATATCGAGCCTAGGGATAGTCACGTCGACCCTAATAACTCAACAAGTCGTGCCGGTGAATGGTCTATAATAGATCGAGAAACTACCGATAACACTTATCAGCAAATCTCAGCAGCCCTGGCCAGGGACTTACTGATATAACCAGTCAGGCACAGCACAGCATCAACCCCCAATACCGGGAGAGACGAAACCCCTCCTATCGCTCATTGCCTTCGTGTGTCTCGGGACTGTACCCAACGGCCACCTATTTGCACGACTCAGTAGAGCCGTGGTAGGGTGGCAATCAAAGTACAGTGGGAGAACACACAAAACTCTATAACGATCTCGGGTCTACAGAGTAACCTGTACCAGTGTCACCTGAGAACTGCTATCCGACGATAGATATAATTCAATATAGGAGTTCTCGGCGAGTCCGTCCAGTGTACCCAGTCACCACTGAGCACCCGTATATGATCTTGATGTCAAACACCAATGGATATGGGATCATCCATCGCCCATCACATGGGTCTAGTATCATATACGCTAGTCTACTCCGCTATATCAATGCCCCGTCTCGATATACCTACGACTAGGGACTTTCCAGGATATGCTTATAGACTACAGATGTCCCACTAGTATGATCTCCATCATAATCAGAGCAGTCAAGCCAATATCCTCAGGGCTTTATCAGCATGTATGAGTGAATAATAAGCATGATCAAATCAACATGTCAGATAAAGAAAAACCAGATAGCATACTATCATGTCGAGCAAGAATGCATACTGAATATATATATATATATATATGTACAGATACATCCACTATCACATAATGGCCTTTAGGGCATACATATATCCAACACTATCACATAATGGCCTCTAGGGCACACATATATCCAACAATCTCCCACTTGCACTAAGGCTAGTTATTGGCGTATCTCATACCCAACATCTCAAAAAGTCGCTCATTCCGCGGGAGGGAGGGCCTTGGTGAATAGATCCGCAGCGTTGTTCTTTGTATCTACTCTCGTAATCTCGATCTCGTGGCGATCAACTATCTCCCGGATCACATGATATCGCCTCAGGATGTACCTGGACTTCTGATGGGACCTGGGCTCTTTGGCCAACGTCATGGCCCCATTATTGTCACAATATAAAGGTATTGGATCAATAATGGTTGGAACTACTCCTAGCTCCGAGATGAACTTCCTCATCCAGACGGCTTCCTTAGCAGCATCATTTGCAGCAATGTACTCAGCTTCAATCTTTGAGTCTGCAACGGTATCCTGTTTGGAACTCTTCCAACTCACCGTCCATCGATTGAGGGTAAATGCAAACCCTGAGATAGACTTGCTGTCATCTTTGTCACTCTGGAAGCTCGAATCGGTAAAGGCCTCCATCTGGAGATCCCCGTTACCATACACCAAGAACAATTCTTTAGTCCTTCGCAAGTACTTAAGAATGTTCTTCACAGCAGTCCAGTGATTCTCCCCTGGGTTGGACTGATACCTGTTTACTTTACTAAGTGCATAAGCTACATCTGGGCGTGTACACAACATCGCACACATTATCGATCCTACTGCCGAAGCATAGGGAATAATGCTCATGTGATCTCTTTCTATATCAGACTTTGGTCAATCGTCCTTGGAGAGAGTGACTCCGTGGCAAGCGGGTAAGGCACCCCGCTTGGAGTCTTCCATACTAAACCTCTTTAGGATGGTGTTAATGTACTTTTTTGGGACAATCCCAATAACTGTTTGGATCTATCCCTATAGATCCGTATGCCTAATATATATGTGGCATCACCCAGGTCCTTCATGGTGAACCTTTGTGATAAGAATGATTTGACCGACTGTAGCATAGGAATATCATTTCCTATCAGAAGTATGTCATCCACGTACAATACGAGGAATGTAACATTTTTCCCTACAGTCTTCTTATAAACACAAGGTTCATCTGGATTTTTGATGAAATCAAACTCTTTGATAACATCATCAAAACAGATGTTCCAACTCCGTGATGCCTGCTTCAATCCATAAATTGATTTAAACAACTTACATACTTTTCCATTGCTCCCACTGTTAATGAAGCCCTATGGCTGATCCATATAAACGCACTCATCTAAATCACCATTTAGAACTACAGTTTTAAAATCCATCTACCAGATTTCATAGTCGTAGTGAGCAGCAATAGCAAGTAGGATCCGAATGGATTTAAGCATGGCTACCGGAGAGAAAGTCTCGTCATAGTCTAAACCTTGTCTTTGACGAAAACCTTTCGCTACCAACCTTGCCTTATAGGTCTCTACCTGTCCATCTACACCAATCATTCTTTTAAAGATCCATTTGCAACCCACAGGTTTTATCCCGGAGGGTACATCTTCCAAAGTCCAAACTTTGTTGGTGTACATGGACTCCATTTCGGATCTCATGGCATCCAGCCATTTCACAGTGTCACCACTCGTGATAGCTTGATGAAAACTGGCAGGATCATCATCATCCATGAGGCAATCTTCTCTATCACCATCAATGAAAAAACCGTAGTATCTCTCCGGTGGGGGAGAAGTCCTACCAGATCTACGGAGTGGCTGAGGTTCATTCGATTCTGTTGTAACATCAGGTTCAACCAAGTCGTTATTTGTAACTTGTGTCTCTAGAATCTCTTCTAGATCTACCACATTGCCATCAGACTCATTTGAAAAAATTTTATTTTCTAAAAATGTGGCATATTGAGAAACAAACACCTTTTGTTCCTCCTTGTGGTAGAAAAGATACCCAAACGAATATTTTGGATATCCTACAAATATACATTTGACTGATCGTGTCTCGAGTTTGTCTGGATTTTGCTTTTTGACAAATGCCGAACAACCTCAAATCTTAACTCTTTTAAGAGATGGTTTCTTCCCATGCCATATCTCATATGGAGTGGTAGACACGGTCTTGGTTGGAACTTTGTTTAACAGAAAAGCTGCTGTTTCCAATGCATGCCCCCAAAACGTGAGAGGTAACTCAGAATCACTCATCATGGATCGTACCATATCTAATAGGGTACTATTCCGCCGCTCTGACACACCGTTGTGCTTTGGTGTGTAAGGTGGAGTGAGCTGAGAGAGAATCCCATTCTCTTTTAAGAAGTCCAAGAACTCAGTACTTAAGTACTCTCCACCTCGATCTGATCGAAGTATCTTGATACTCTTTCCTGTTTGATTTTCTACTTCAAGTTTATACTCGTTGAATTTCTCGAAAGCTTCAGACTTATGCTTTATCAAATACACATGACCGAATCTTGAGAAATCATCAGTAAAAGTTATGAAGTAAGAAAAAACCGCCTCTTGCATGTGTAGACATTAGCCTACATACATCACTATGTATGAGGCTTAGGTGCTCAGTGGCTCTTTCTCCGTGTCCAGTAAACGGAGTTTTGGTCATTTTACCTTTGATACAAGACTAGCAAGTTGCATAAGATTTATACTCAAAAGAATTTAAATATCCATCTTTATGAAGCTTGTTTAGTCTTGTTTCATTAATATGACCAAGTCTACAATGCCAACGAAAAGCTTCATTTATATCTGAAAATTTTCTTTTATTTTTGTGTTGAACGTTGAAAACTGTGTGTTGATTAAGGACGTATATCCCATTATTTAGTGTACCATAACCAATCAACTCTTGATTAAGTCTAATGTTCATAATATTGTGTTGCACAGCAAAATGATAACCTTCATTGTCTAACAAGGAAACGGATATAATATTACAAAGTATACTTAGCACAAAATAACATGTGTTCAAAACCAATATACAACCCAACGGCAACCCTGGGTGATACTCTCCCACTGAAACTACATTTACATTGGAACCGTTTCCAACTTGGAGAGTATGATCACCTGTCTTCAGAACTCTACTATTTCTCAACGTCTGCACAGAATTGCAAATATGAGAACCCGAACCGGTATCTAATACCTAGGAAGCAGAGTTATTAGAAAAACAGTTTTCAATTACGAACACACCTGAAGATGAAGCATCACCATGCTTCTTCTTGAGTTCTACGTACTCAATGCAGTTCCGCTTCCAGTGTCCCGTCATTTTACAGTGGAAACATTCTCCTTTCCCCGACTCCCCAACCTTGGACTTGTCCTTCCCCTTAACCTTTTTGACTCCACTCTTAGGTTTTGTGGGTTTCTTCTTCATCATTCCCTTGGCCTTAGCCTTCGGGGGAGAGGAGGATGATGGCCCAACATACGAAACGGGAGTCTTTATTGACTTCAGCATGCTCTCTGCACTCCTTAACATATTAAGGAGTTCAGGTAGTTCCTTCTACATGTTGTGCATGTTGAAGTTAACTATGAACTGAGCAAAGGTGGATGGCAGAGACTGCAGAATAATATCCGTATATTGTTCATTGTCCATTGTCCACCCAAGGTCCTCAAGCTCTTCTATGAGAGCTATCATCATCAGAACATGGTCTCCAACTGTTGTGCCAGCGGTCATTCGCATCTGAAACAGTTTTCCAGATGCTTCGTATCGTAATACGCGAGATTGTTCTCCATACAACTCTTTTGTATGGAGGAATATGGCTTTGACGTCCATATTCTCGTGCTGCTTCTGATGTGTGTTATCCATCAATGCTAGCGCGAGGAATTTGGCTGTGGCACAGTCAGCGTCCCATATCTTGCGGAATTCCATATCCGTAACTGAAGGTTTAGGACCTAGGATGGGCGGGGTTGGAGCCGTGAGGACATTTGATACTTTATCATAAGTCAAGGCAATGTTTAGATTCCTCAGCCAGTCTTTATAGTTGGTCCCATTCAGCTTGTTTTTATCTAATAGAAGCTTATGTCCTGTCATAGGTATCTGCCATTAAGAGAGAGAAAAGAATACACTTAGCGAAAGCTCTTGCAAAGATCAGATTGGTTATTATGTTGTCTAATCGATGTCTCCCACTGTTTTTATCAAATTTTCTTTAAAACCTTTTAAAAAGAAAACTAGCCTGGATTAATTACATTCTACAACTTCGCTAACCGTTTAGCCAGGCCAGTGCCAGTACTTGAGGGAGGTTCCCCGTGCTTTCGCACGGACCTGATTAAAATAAACATCATCTTGCCATAGGAGTAGCCCCGTTTGCCACCTTTCTAGACACCTACTGGGTTAGCTAATTGTAAAGTGCAAAATTCTCCCGAGAGCAACTTTTGCTCGCAGTGGGATCGGAATCCTACTATCATATGGTAGGTATACAATCTCATTGTAAATTTCAACTTTTAAAATTCCCGATAAGATTTTTACCCCTAGTACTCATGACCTTAACTAAAGTCAACATATCATAAGTACTAGTCAAGTTCTTCCCGTCATTTCGTGATCAACTAGACCCACTCATATGACACTTAACTAAAATCAACATAATCATATGAATGTCCTAACTAGTCTTCATCATATACAGTGTAGGAAGGCATCACTTAGCAACCGTACACTGCGCCGTAACTAAAATCAAAATACGCAGCACGAATACTAAGTACTCAACTTCCTAAAATCACGGAAGGCTGCGGATAGTTTTTAAGAAAACTTTTAACGCTTTGAACTTGATATCGTTGTAGAATCCAATGGATTTAAAAGGAGTGGCTTAAGCTCTGCATTTTGAAACTTGTTTTTTCATAAAAGGCCGAGTGTGTTTCAAATCCGATTCTACAACATCTTTTTAGGTTCATTTAACTTTTACATTAATCTCATTAATATAGTCCCATCATTTAAAACCTAATCCATCACAGAAAGAAACGAAAATATAACGTACGCTTATGCCACTCGCATTCGCCACATTGTCCTGATATGCACCGTTAGGTTACTTAACTAACGGCATACAGGGACGGGGCTAGCGCGGGTGCAAAACATAAGCAACGTCTATTATATATCATATATACAATATTCCATTCGTCTCAGATATTTATTAAAAGATCACATCAGATAATAAAAGCAGCAGAAGCACATTTAATATAGGATATCTAAGAGGTCCGTATTTTGTATTTATCCAGCAATAGAAAATACGGATTCCACGGTCGCGATTGTTAGTGTATATACCCTAGAGGCCATTACTGTATCATACTAGTTTGTATATTACTTAATGGAAGCTTGGGATATTCACAGTTGTATAGACAATCTTGCTCAAAATGGTAGTATGCTATTTGGTTTGTTTCTACTTTAATATGTGCATGTGTTTATTTTAGCATATCACTTATATATATTAGTAGAGCCCTTAGGATATTTGCTTGATTACCAGCGTTGTGATGGCAGTCACACTTGTAGGGGCTGAGTAATCTATAAGCACATCCTTATACAGGTCCCTAGTCGTAGGACTATCGAGACAGGGCATCGATACTCCGGAGTAGACTCGCGTATGCGCTTCTTATCCTAGCATGGGGAGATGGTCTGTCCCACAGCCATCAGTACATCGTACTGGAGATAGTATGCGGGTGCTCGTTAAGTTACGAGTACACTGGACAGGACTCGTCGGGAACTGTTGGTTGGTATTATACCTATCGTCAGTTATCAGTTCCCAGGTGACATGAGTACAGCTTAGTCCGCTGACTTGACACCGTCACTTGGCCTCGAGTGTGTTCCCACTGTACTTTAATTACTACCCTACCACGGCTCAAAGGAGTCGTGCAAACAGGTAGTAGTTGGGTGCAGTCCCGAAGCACTTGGAGGCAGTGACGGTTAGACAGGATTCGTCTCTACCGGTATTCGGAGTTGATATCGCGCAGTGTCAAGGAGAGCCATTACACATAGTTGTCCCTGGCCAGGGCAAGCGAGATATACTGATAGGTTTCCAGTGTTATCTCAGGGTGTTCTGGGCTACACTCCGACACGACTTGTACCGCTATTAGGGGATAGACGTTTACCACGCACCTAGGCCCGCCATGCGATATTCTCAGACGAACAGACCGGACTGTACGGAGACTGTCACATTCGGGCTCAGTAGGAGTTCAGATGGGTTTCACCTCGTCAGTCTTCCTATCGGCATCTACATGGGGGCCATTACGCACAGCTAGTGCAGCTTGCGGTCTGTGGTTAAACACACTGCCAACGTAGTGTCGATTCTTTAGAGTCCCACACAGAGAGCTATTCTCCTTTGGACAAAACAGAGTAGAGGTCGCATGGTTTTGCGACAGGGTTCGTTCACATCCGTGCACTTGTGCACGTTTGGTGTCCGGGCAGTTATTACTAGCGGGCTTTGGTTTAACCCAGATCCTAGTATACGTTTTGGGATTGCTTTTATCTCGTTAGTATTCGTGTTCCTCGGAACGCGGATGCGGGTGTGTATGCACGGTTGACCGAGACAGAGGCAGAGGATTCTCATTAGGGTTGTTGACTGTTGACTTTTTCTAAACCCTAATGAGAATAAGAAATATGATTAGTAATAATATTAATTAAGTATTATTGTGCCATGGTTGGGTTGAAAGTTTGACTTTGTTGACTTCTTGACTTTGTTGACCGGTTGACTAGCTTGGACTTGTTGACCATCGTCATTACAATGGGTATCATTTCATGGCTATGACTTTTGCTTGCTTGTTTGTTCACAAAATGCATTAAATGCATGAAATGATATTTCCATTGAAATGAACCATCACATAATACTTGATTACAATTATTATTATGATTATTTTGGTTTTTGAGAGCATGGTTGCAAAAGTCTTCACTCATTCTATCATTCTCACTCTCTCTCATCCAAGCTCTCTCCATTGCTCTCCCTCTTCCTCTAGCTCAAGGAAAAATCCCTCTCATTAGTTGAGAACCATTTTCCTTTGAGATAAAACACCAAAACTACTCTATTCATCCTAAGGTTGAAGGTTTAGCAAACCTAACACTTTAGTTTCCTCTAGATTGAGATTGGAGCTAAAGGTAGAAGCTTTCGGGTGAATCCATCTTCGGCACAAGGAGACGACGAGGTGAGGCCGATCCGACCACCACAAGGAGTCGAAGAGAAGGAGTTCAAGTTAAGGTATAGCCCCTAACATAGAAGTTAAACTCTTAGTTAGGTTGTTAGATAGTTTGTTTAGCAAAGATCCGTTTTTGGAGTCCATGTTACCTCCACCGAAAAAATCGTTTTTCACCATTTCCGCATCCCCGAAAGAACCGGGATGGGTAAAATGGACTTACAGTGGTATCAGAGCCTAGCTAAACACTATCTAACATGTTAGATAAGTATCTAGAATTTCGATCGGAGAAAAAACCGCAAAACACCCCGAAAAAGTGAACTTTCGGCCGATTTTTATTTCTGTTCAAAAATAATAAATCATGTTCTAAAAATCGGCTCAGTGTTTTTAAAGAACACCCAAGAAAAACGGTCCAGTGACTCGGTCAAAGCGCCGCGGAAACGCAGCAAGAGCATGCTCTTGCCGCGGATCCGCGGCCGAGTTGACTCGGCCGTGGGTTGTTTTTCCTGCAGTGTTCTTTTAATGGTGTTTTGTGATTTTTAGGATGGTTTGTTTATGCCCAGAATTTCCAGTGAACAAATTTGTTTTTTGGATGGTTACAAATCCGTATTTTGATCAAACTTCTCTAGACTTTGGCTAACGGGTTATATCTGTGATGTGATATATGTATTGAACGTCTGCTAATCGCTATACGTCGATTAGTGGGGGTTATACATATCTGTGATCTGTAATGTTGCTGGTATGTGTATATGAATTCGTTGGATTGTCGCGGATGAAGAGCCGGGAGGGTTGTGAGATGAGAGTTTTCTTTATCTTTCAATTCATGTAATTTGTAATTGATGTAATATTATTTATATGGCCGCACATCCGGGATGAGGTTGTAGCCGCCAATGTATAATTTCTTTTACTGTTTTTGCTCCTAGGATAGACCCAAGGAGGGGGTGCACAAACTACCGGGTACCTCGAAGTGCCTAGTGGCCTACTCACGTTGCTGGGGGAGGTTGCTTCACTTCAGGTATTTGGCAGGTAGTTTGCCGCACCCGTAGGGGTCTAGGGCGGGGTATTGGCTATTTATCGCGACCGTGTAATCCGCTTTTCGTTGCAGGCTCGAACGAATCGCGGATTCCTAGTATATCTAATGTGTTCATCTGTGATCTGGAATGGCTATTGCATCTGACGAATGTGTATATATATATATATATGATAACTATTTAGGCGTTGCTTATGTTTTGCATCCGCGCTGGTCCAGCCCCTGCTCTGTCGTTAGTTATGTAACCGAACGGATAAAGACGGGGCCCCGTGGCGAATGCAGATGGTATAAGCGTACGTCATATTTTCGTTGTTTTCTGCAATGGTAGGATTAAATGATGGGACACATTAAAATTAATGAAAGAAAATAAACCAAAGTTAAAGTCGTTGGAACAATTTCAAAAACCACTCGGTTTCTTTTCAAAAACAACTTTTAAAAGCGGAGCTTAAGCCACTCTTTTTAAAAGCTATCAAGGTTCCTTCGATTATATCAAGTTCACTACGTTCACGGTTTTGCCAAAACCATTCGTAGCCCTCCGTTGTTTTGTATGAATATTCAATAGTATTCAAGCTATGTTTGTTGACCTTCGTCAAGGCATAGTGATTGGTAGCATTTGGGTGTTCATATGTAGCATAGATAGATGCGTTGGTTTGGAACAGTCGTATTACCTTGTTGACCTTCGTCAAGGGTATATAAGGGTAGGTTTAAATTAACCTGGACAATGACGGGTAGAACTTGACATGTGAATTATGATTTGTTGACCTTCGTCAAGGTCATAAGAGCATGGGGCAAAAATACACATCGGGAGTTTCTAAAGAAACTGAAACTTTCTAGCGCTCCATACCATTTGGAGTGTGATGATACTGGTAGGATTCCTTCAGTTTTATCACGCGATGATATTTGGATCCCGATCTTACTGTGAGTATAAGCTACTTCTCGGGAAATTTCTCACTTAACGATCAATGCTATAAACCAAGTAGGTGTCTAGAAAGGTGTTAGCGGGGCTACGCCCCCAGGGAAAAAAGGTTCTTAAATTAAGGAACTTCACGAAAGCGTTGGAAAACCTCCCTCGAAGTACCGACACTGGTCTGGCTGAACGGTTAAGCAAGTATTGTACGATGAGATTGATCCCGACTAATTCTTCCTTTTTAGTTTGAGGAGGGATTCGAGAAACAGTGGGAGCCATCCTGTTTAGATAAACTAAAAACCAATCTAAACTTGCAAGAGCATCATGCTGAGTGTTTTCTTCTCTCTCTCTTAATTGCAACGACCCAGTGACCACAAATAGGTTACATCTAGATAATAAAATGACTGAATCTGACTGTTATGATTGGCAAAGGTCTGTCCAGATGTCCATTGCCCATAACAAGCTGGGACACCTCTTAACTAATCCAACCCTTGCCGTCTCAGGACCAATTTCCCCTGTCACGGATATTGATATCCATAAGACATCGGAAAAAGACTGTGCGAAAGCCAAGTGCCTCGTGTTAGCCTCAGTTGATGGTGCATACCAGAGGCAGCAAGAGAAGATGGAGTTAGCTTCTATCTTCCTCCATAACAAAGATTTATATGGAGAGCAATCTCATATCGCAAGATATGAGACCTCAAACGAATTGCTTCCAGCGAGGTTGGCTATCGGGTCATCTGTAGGGGGCAACGTCCTTACAGAGACCAGCTATTTTGAGCTCACGGACCTGAAGACCACGTTGAAGAACGGGTCAGATGCTGACTTGATTCTACAGTCTCTACCTTCTACCCTGAAGGAAACCAGGGAAGTAGAAGGAAAGGGAAGGGCAAAAGTTTCGGGACTAAATGTAGTAAAAGAGGGACGTTCCTATTGTTATGCGAATGAATATTGGCAGAAGGATTGCATGGCTAGAAAAGCCAGTAGCCAGAATTCGATGCATGTTGTGGCTTCGGATTCGGGTGTGTTTGTAGTAGAGAACTGTATGTCAGTTAACCCTACTTCCTGGGTATTGGATACCGGATCAGGATCTCACATCTGTAATTCGTTACAGGCTCTGAGAAACCGTAGTGTTATCAGGAAAGGTGATATGACTCTCAGGGTTGCTAACGGAATGAGCATGGATGCTGAATCTGTATGGGAAAATCATCTTGGACTGACAACTGGGCAGATATTGATTCTGCGTAACTGTTTGTATGTACCAGGTGCGATTTGTAATATCATATTTGTATCCTTACTTTCTAAGGAAAGATATGATTTTACTTTTGTAAGCGATGTGGTCCACATCCACCTAAATCAAGTTCTGATTGGATCAGGTACATTAGAAAACGGGATATACGTATTAAATCAAGCTCAGATTTTCAGTGTCCAGAACACACTTAAAAGAAAGTCTCCGGAAAGAAATCAGACTTTCTTATGACATTGTAGACTGGGTCACATTAATGAGACATGATTAACAAAGTTACATAAAGAGGGATACTTGAACCCGTTCGAGTATCAGTCTTATGCCACTTGCGAATCTTGTCTCATAGGAAAGATGACAAAAACTCCGTTCACTGGACACGGAGAAAGTGCGAGCGAGCTCTTGGGACTCATACACAGTGACGTGTGTGGTCCAATGTCTACACATGCGTGAAGTGGTTATTCATACTTCATTACTTTTACGGATAATTTCTCTAGGTATGGACATGTCTTCCTATTGAAGCATAAATCCGAGGCTTTTGAGAAATTTCAAGAATACAAGAATCAAGTTGAAAAACAAACAGGCAAGAGTATAAAGACACTGAGATCTGATCGAGGTGGTGATGACTTGAGTGCCGCGTTTCTGGACTACTTAAAAGAGAATGGAATTCTCTCTCAGTTTACTCCTCCATACACACCACAACACAACGGTGTATCTGAAAGGCGGAATCGAACTCTATTGGATATGGTTCGTTCCATGATGAGTAAGGCTGAGTTACCGCGACCTTTCTAGGGTTATGCACTAGAAACAGCTGCATATATCTTGAACAAGGCTCTAACTAAGACTGTGCCCACCACCCCATATCAGATGTGGAGTGGGAAGAAACCCTGTCTTAAGTATATTAAGACATGGGGATGTCCAGCTTTTGTAAAGAAGCAGCATGCGGACAAGCTCGAGGCACGTTCAGTACTGTGTAAGTTTGTGGGATACCCAAAAAACTCCAGGGGGTATCTTTTCTATTCCGTAGAGGAACAAAAGGTTTTTGTTTCTCAGCATGCCCACTTCTTGGAAACTGAATTTTTAGAAAGTCAGATAAGTGGGAGCGCAATAGAACTGGAAGAAATTCCAGAACCACAAGCTATTACTGAAACCTTGGTAGAACCAGAAGTTTCAAGAGAACCGGACATCCCAGCGCCACTCCGCAGGTGTAGTAGGCAGTCTCATCCGCCCGAGAGATACTACGGTTTTCTCATAGACGGGGATAGAGAGGATTGCACCATGGATTATGTTGAGCCTACTAGCTTCCAGCAAGCCATTCTGAGTGGTTGTTGTAGATAGTGCCCTCAAAGTCAATTATTGGATCGCAGGTACGTGATTGCAATGATTGAGGCAGGACCTATACCGATATGACAGTCTTGCTCGAGATGATAGATGCTATCTGGTTTGTCTTTATCATCGTATACATGCTTAAGCTCACTATTGCATGATGATAGAGCCCATAGGATTCTTGCTTGACTACCAGCAGTATGATGGCGATCATATACGTAGGAGCTGGGGTCTATAAGCACATCCTCAAAAGTGTCCCTAGTCGTGGGAGTTTCGAGATAGGGCATCGATACTCCAGAGTAGACTAGTGTATACAGTCGAGACCCCGACGAGGGGCGGGGCCGGTCTCACATGCCACTGGTGTCAGTTGGATCACCTAAGATGTATACAGGTGCTCATTAGGATATGAGTACACCGGACAGGACTCGCCGAGAACCTGCTAGTTGGTATTATACATATCGTCAGATAGCAGTTCCCTGGTGACATGTGTACAGGTTAGTTCATCGACCTGAGATCGTCATTTGTCTCGTGTGAGTTCCCACTGTGCTTAGATTACTACCCTACCATGCTTAAAAGAGTTGTGCAAACAGGTTTTAGTTGGGTACAGTCCCGAGCCACATTGGAGGCAAGTGAGCGGATCGTCGGGGATTCGTCTCTCCCAGTATTGGGGGTTGATGTTGCGCAGTGCACGGGTGGCCATCACTAGAAATCCTTGGCCAAGGTAGTGGAGAATTACTGATTTGGATCAGTAGTTTCTCAGGTGGTGATGGGCTTCATATCGACACGAATTATCGCGTTATTAGGGGGCTGACTTTATCCACCCCCTAGACTCGATATGGGATACTCTTTAGACGAACGGACCGGACTGTATATACATTGTCACTGTCAGGCTCAGTAGGGTTTATAGATGAGTTCGCTCGTCAGCTTCCCTTCCAATCAACACACTGGCACTGGGTATAACCTGTGCAATGAAACCTAGACCCCTACGGGTGCGGCAAGTTACCCGCCAAAACCTGAAGTGAGGTAGTCCCCAGAGAATAGTGAATGGAACACCCGGCACTTCACGGAATCCGGTAAATTGAGCACCCCTCCTTGGGTCAACCTGTACCCCCTACGAGTGCGGCGAATAGTCTGCCAATTCTAGAGTGAGATCCCTTTGCCACTCAAACCCATGAGATACGGACCCGTTGCCCTCCAGAACCCGGCTATCCGTGCACTCCTTCGCGGTATGAACCTAGTACAGAAATAAAAATATGTACAACGGGTACATAGACTTCGACCCGGTCGTGCCACAAAAGAATATTATACAAACAGGCAGTGACGACAGTCCACATGTTGGACGCTCGCCCCCCAATATCAAATGTACGAATAAATCCAAACTGCACTATCATTGCACCCTGCTATCCACCACGACATATCTGCAACATCACAGCACAACACAGAACATCAACACGAATGTCAAGTTCGCAAACCCGTCTAAAAGAACTATAGCAATCAGACACGGTTTACCGATCAAATGACATTCCCGGTCGAAGATATAATGTAAATACTGCATACTAACAAGTTCAAAATTTTGATCGACTAAATTTCCCAAAGTGGGCCCCACGTACATCTTGTGTACAGTAACAAAAGATGGGCCAAAAAAACATATACCAAAATCCACAATTTCCCATGTTAAACTCAATGGAAAAATTTGGGGCGCTGTTCCCACAAAAGCACGGCGGGTCAGCGGCCAAACCCTGGTTTAGGCCGCGGATCCGCGGCCGTTCTGTGGGATCACGTGACCAATATGTCAAATAATTTTTTAGACCTGATTTAAAATCGAAAGAAACCTTAGTGCAGAAAATTGTAGTTTCGGAAATTCCATTCGATCGATCTTTTTAATGCGTTAACATAAATTAGTATAGCTTAATGGTGAGGCTCTGATACCACTGTAAGTCCACGGTAGCGCTCCGGCTGTCTAACAGACGCCAAATGCGGAACAAAAACTTTTTGCAAACTGCCGCTATCGTGTACCATAACCCGGATCTGCCATTAAAGCTAAACTAACAAACTACAAAGTGGGTAGAAACGTTATACCGAATGATCCGATTCCTTCGGTCTTCAACCATCATCCCACGCTTGTTGCGGCTGCTCCGATCTCCTCGATCTCCAGTCTTGTCGTCCAGGTGGCAGCACGTCGACGGATCTTTAAATGGGCTCCCGCCTCTGAACCGAGGCAACTCGATCGTCATGTTTGCTAAAAGAGAAGACCAAGAAGAAGTAGAGAATGAGTAGAACACTTTGTCTCGTTACATCCAAGGCTATGGACGAATGGTTAATGAAGTTGCCATTTGGATCGGGTGATGGAATGAAGTGAGCAATGAAATTTCCATACACCAAAGCTATCATATTTTTCTCTCAAGCAAAAACCCATAACCCTCACCAAGGGTGGCCGACCACAAAATAGAGGGGAGGGGGTGAGTATAGGAGCAAGGTGGGTGAGATTAAGAATGAAGCTTATCATGACACATAGTATGAATACAATTAAAGCAAGTGATGAATCATTTAAGCTTAGTCATCAAGCATTAAATGAACAATTAATGCTAAAAATGAATCATCAAGCCTTGTCACCAAATCTAGAACCTTCTAGATCCATAACTCACCCTCATCAAGAAAAGATAAATCCGTATTTAACCGAATATCAAAATACGGCTGATAGAAAACTGGAAACTGGCAACTTCCAAAAGTGATCCTGAAACGAATTTCAGGATAACCCCGTATCAGTATAAACATACCCTCATTTATATTATGACCGAATATAAATGCAACTGAGACAAAGATATTATATCTACACAGTATAATACTGGGTTCCGGCTTAAACCAAAGCCTACCAGTATTATCTGCCCGAAAATGGACACGTGCGAAAACGCACGTGCATTTTTCGAACCCTGCCATAAACCCATACGGCCTTTGCAACGTTTCGCCCGAACTTGGGAAAGTGTCTGTGGGGGACTCTAATAACTCATCAACACACTGGCACTGGGTATAACCCCTAGCACGTCAGAAGTACAAGCTGCACGTAACATTTTGCCTATGTATTGATTGGAAGGGAAGCTGACAAGCGAACTCATCCATAAACCCTACTGAGCCTGACAGTGACAATGTATATACAGTCCGGTCCATTCGTCTAAAGAGTATCACATATCGAGTCTAGGGGGGTGGATAAAGTCAGACCCCTAATAACGCGATAAATCGTGTCGGCATGAAGCCCATCACCACCTAAGAAACTACTGATCACAATCAGTAATTCTCCACTACCTCGGCCGAGGATTCCTAGTGATGGCCACCCGTGCACTGCGCGACATCAACCCCCAATACCGGGAGGGACGAATCCCCGACAAACCGCTCAGTTGCCTCCAATATGGCTCGGGACTGTACCCAACTAAAACCTGTTTGCACAACTCCTTTGAGCGTGGTAGGGTAGTAATCTAAGCACAGTGGGAACCCACATGAGACAAATGACGATCTCAGGTCGATGAACTAACCTGTACACATGTCACCAGGGAATTGCTATCTGACGATAAGTATAATACCAACTAGCAGATTCCCGGCGAGTCCTGTCCGGTGTACTCATAACCCAATGAGCACCTGTATACATCTTAGGTGATCCAACTGACACCAGTGGCTTGTGAGACCGGCCACCGCCCTTCGTCGGGGTCTCGACTGTATACACTAGTCTACTCTGGAGTATCGATGCCCTGTATCGAAACTCCCATGACTAGGGACACTTTTAAGGATGTGCTTACAGACCCCAGCTCCCACATATATGATCGCCATCATACTGCTGGTAGTCAAGCAAGAATCCTAAGGGCTCTATCATCATGCAATAGTGAACTAAAGCATATATACGATGATAAAGACAAACCAGATAGCATACTATTATCTCGAGCAAGACTGTCATCTCGGTATAAGTCATGCCTCAATCATTGCAATCACGTACCTACGATCCAATAATTTACTTTGAGGGCACTATCTCCAACAATCTCCCACTTGCACTTAAGGCTAATTATTGCGATGTCGTATACTCACAGCCCGTGTGATACCGAACATCCAACTCCTCTACTAATCAGTTTCACAAAGCTACTTTGTAAAACTCTTGTGTTCGAGAAATAGCCTCAGTGAGTGGATCCGCCCTGATGTATCTTTCTATATCTCTAAATCTCAAGTTCGCGGAGAAAGCCATCTCCCGAATCGAGTAATACCAGTCTTAGAATATGTTTGAATATCTGATGGGACCTAGTTCATAAATGAACTCCAAATCCAAACTTCTTAGTCTGTTTTTGATAACTGAACCTAATCAGTATCCAGCACCATGCCTCCCACAGTATCCTCTTGGACCACCTGTCCATAATACCGTCCCTCGTCAGAGGGAAAACTATAACTCTGACAATCACTCTGTCATCTATGTCACCTTTGAAGCCTGGAATGATAACCGTCTCCCGAAGGAGGCTGCCGTCATCAAATCCATAGAACATGCACCTTATGTTCTACAACTGCTTCCTTACGTTTCTTCAGGATTGGATTAATATAAACTTATTGTATCAAGTGCAAAAACTACATCTGGTGTGGTACTTGACATCTCATGATTGACTCAATTGCCTAACCAAGTGATCTGCCAATCATGCACATCCCTCTCTCCTTTAGTCTCTAAGACACCTTTAGAGAAGGTGACTCCATCACCTGCAGGTACACCACCATGCCAGGAGTCATCTATTCTAAAATACTATTAGAATACTGTCAAAATACCCACATTGGAAAACTTCCCAAATCTAGATCTAAAACCATAGATCTAGTAACCAGAATGTCTGTTATTATATCCATATCCTGTCTGGAGAAACAACCGTGTGACGACCACAGTAAAGGAATTTTACTTCCTATTCTGTGTATGTCATCCAAATACCAGGACATCACACTCTACTACCTTCTTAACAGATCCATCCCCTATTCTGATGAAGTCAAAGCTATGACTGTCTCATCAAAATTAGATGATCTAATCTCCGCTATATTTGCTCAAGCCTATAAATAGACATAAGCTACTTGCCCACTACGCTTCCGCTGCTCCCACTGACTACGACAACCCTCTGGCAGAATAATATACACGTATACTTCTAAAGCTAGTTTAGATCGACGCTATACTTATCCTCTTGCCGGGTCTCATAGTCTGGAACAACAGTAGTGTCAAGTCTGGGTAAACAAGAACCTCCCTGTCACCGTCTTTGAGGCTACCGGAGTACCTCTCGGGTGTCTGAGGTTACCCACCATGTCTGCGGAGTGGCTATTGGAATGTCAAAACCTGATTGAATATATAGGTCCTATTAAATTTTCCGTAATCGTTTGCGGTTCTGGAATCACTTACAGTTCTACCATACTCCCACTACTTGTAACACCCTAGGATGTGTTTAGTGGCTAATTATATTTTAATAGCTGATTTTAATAAAAAGTTTACCAAAATGATTTTCAAATAATTTTTCCAAATTAATAAATATTTTTCTAGAATTTTACCAAGCTTGCACAAACTTGTGCATGTAAACTAGGGTTAAAACTTGGGTTATATCATGTTTCACAACCATGGTGAATTTAACCCCCTTGTTAAGACAAAAGATTTTAATTAAGGTTATGTTTTGTTTAGAATGGAAAATGGATTTAAAAAGTAATTTGGTTGACTTGAGAGAGGTGCATCATGGCAAGCCCATGCTTGCAATTAATGTGGGGAGAGAGAGGGAGAATGTGGGCTTGACCCTCTTGCATTATCATTTCCTTTGCTTGCAACCCTCTCTCATATCTCACTCACTCTCTCACTCACACACACACACACATCAGCTTCAGCCCAGCAGAGGCAGCAGCAGCAGCATCAAACACCAGCACCAGAACAGCAACTGCATCAGCACTTCATGCAGCCCCAGCTCACCCCCAGCAACCCCAGCTCCATATAGCAGCAACCCCAGCAGCACCAGTTTCAGCTCCACAACCCCAATAACAGCAACATCAACAGCAATAAGCATCAGCACTTCAAGCAGTAGCAGCTTCTGTGCAGAGGCAGTTCCTGTAGCAGCCTCCTCTTCTTCTTTTCTTCTCCTGGACCAGCGTAGTAGGGTCAAGCGAGGTATAAATTCTGAGCTTCACTTGCTTGTGTGCTAGACTTGTGAGTTGGTTTAGGTTTTAGTGTGATTGGTAGATGTTTATCGCTAGACTTGGTGTTCTAGCAATATTGATGGTGATTAGTAAGATCCTTACTTAAGTTAGGTTAATTTTAGTTAGACTAGGTTAGTTAGGAGCTATTGGGGCCAGGTTAACCTAGGTAACCCCAGTTTACAGTAAAATACCCTGAACTTTCATGTTGGTGCAAATTGTGACTTTTAAGCAAAAATTTAGCTTTCTGTTATCTGCTGTTACCCGGGTGACTTCAGGAAAAAATTGAGTGGACCCCAGCCTACTAGTAACACCCTGACCCCACCACCAGAGCCCGACCCCACCACTCTCACTTTTGGCCGCCGAAATCATCTTTCTGGCCGCAATTTGCGGCCAGAACAGGGAGTTAGGAGTTAGGGTTATCAGGGTTGGTGTCTGCTATGTTTTGTAGTTCCTTGGTATATGTAGTTTTGTAATATTGTAGCCTGGACAGAATCTGGAGCTATATGTCATTTTCTGGTGTTTTTAAGTTTGCGCGATACGCACGATACGCGAGTGGGGTTGTGATTCAGCGTATCGCGGCATATCGGACTGAGTCATAGGCGCGTGCATACACGTTCCAACGTATCACACACATGCGCGTTGATTCGTGACGCGAGTTTCACGTTTTGTTTCGTTTTCATGTTTTGCGGGATTCTTGCTTATATAATTAGATTCCTTGTGTAAATTCCAGGTTCTCAGGCGAGCACGTCAGACGTTGCCAGGAAAGGGAAGCAGGTGGTCGGCTATAACTAGCATGCGATCAGGTGAGTAGATTTAACATCTACGGGGAAATCGCCCGTACGGCGTTAAGCGTCAGGGCGTAATAGGAATTGTAGTCATGAGTGTCCATATAGATATACTGGTAGTATAGAACACTGCACTGTCACTAACGGTCCAAGTTGCACGAGCACGTTTTATATGCTACACTCACACCGTTAGTGATTGCCATGCCACTCACAACGTAGGATTGTTATAAACCGCATATTATATTGATTCTGCCTATTTAATGTTGACGTGATTTACCGCATATATCATACAGATTCATACTTGTGCAATATACCTTACACATATTCATACTCGGGCGCATATGTATTATAGGTCTACATCGGTGCACATATACATTGCTATATTCACTTTACGTACTTATCCATTTGCACATCCATACCGTTACCACATTCATATGTTGCATTCATGGATGATATTTACTTGATTTAAAAAAAAACTGAGGGACCGCAAACGATATTTTCAAAACTGGACCTCTTAAACAGCGGTTTCCCCATTCCTTAAATTGTAGTGTCATACGACACATTGCATGGATCTACGCATTGGATTTGATTTCTGTGATTTCTGGATTTGGGAACCGGAGTAATATTTTAAGAAAATACGCACTGTTTGAAATCCCGGTTTCCCTTGATATGATATTTTAGTGCGTCCACCATGAGTTTTCTCGGTTCTAGAGAGCTTGTATGAGTATACCCGATTCGAGGAGAGGTAGGCACCGATTGCGGGTACATGGTGGACCCGGTACGGTACCCCGGGGCGAGAAGACTCGTATTGTTAGATGGTGAGCCCGGCGGAGGGACTACTACCTACCGGTGATTGGTTGGACCTGGCGGTTATCCGGAGGATACTGACCAGAGTAGCTTGACGGATACGGGACGACGCGTACTGCCGGGGCCGAGGGCCGATTCCGCAGGCGGAGCCCGTGGGCAGATCCGATGGACGGACGCCCCATATTGGAGATTTGCGTGTCGATGCTGGACACGGCTGTTTTATGATATTTTGAGTGCCGGTGATGGGTACTCCCGATTCTTATGAGATTGCAGGTTTGAGGACCGATATGGATGACGACCCTTGAGTTGTACTGGTTTTGGTGCATTGATTGACACCAGATATTTTCCACGAGGATATTCCGTGTAGATACTGTTCTTTCCATACTCAGCATTCAGTATTTGACATCTCATCCTGTAGTTAGTATACCTGATCGAGTACACATGCTTGCATATTATTGCGTATCTTGCTCATCACATATAGTTGATTATTAGATAGTACTTGTTGCATGATTTGAGCATCCAGTTCTCCATATACATGTTTATTAGTTTGCACAGTTTAATGTATCGCAGTACGTGCATACCTGCGATTACCTTTATATGTTATTTGCTATTCACGAATTGGCAACTCACCCCCGTTGTGCCACAGTGCTTGCAGGTTGCCCTTTGGAGTAGTCGCGGCTAGCGGTTTACTGTATCTTTTGGCACAGATACCACTTCTGAGGCGTGATAGCCCTTTTGTTATTAGGTGGGTTTTGTACGGTATCTGTTTATCTTTCAGTTGTATATTAATGTATCTAGTACTCTCCATCGACCTTCCTGTATTGACTTAGAGACAGTTGTGAGGACGATGTATATGATTTGTACTCTGGTGTCGAGCTCGCATGTGAGCCGACTTTATGTTATGCAGTCTTACCTTTTATGATATTCGCCTTTGTTTTACTGTATACTCTTGTGATGCTCTATTCATCCCGCATGTTATTTCTATTTCACTCGCCTTTACCTGACTTGCGGAATAAATGGTTATAAAGGAATTGTTGCCAAAATTATTCAAAAGGACCTCTTAACTTAAAAAGGTTATCTACTAAATTAATTAAAGTTTCCTAAACATTTATAGCTGTTTTTACAAAATGATTTAAACACTCTATATTTAATGGTTTTGATTTCTGGGTTTCGGCTTACTTAGTCGCGTTACGCCTGTGCACGTTACGTGGCTAAGTGCCGGTCACGGGCCAAATTATCGGGTCATGACACTACTGTTTTCTGAAAAAATCCATTTTACTAAAACTGTGGCGAGTCAAGAACAATATCGCTATTGATCTTCCAGATGGTAGAAATGTCAACCCTTGTCAAAGCCAGGGTCAACCCACACACTGCCATTACAGAAACGTGCCTTTGATTTATCAAGTGTCTGGTTTTAAGCATAAGCTGGACAACTCCCCTTACATCGTTAAGATATGAACCATTCTATATATAATATAGAAATAGAGGCATTAATTTAATTGGAACCAGATTCAAAAACATGCACCTGTCTCCAGTGCATATCAACTTAATGGAGCGAGGCTAATCAGCATTACTCAACTAAGGAATCCATCCAATTATGAGTAACCTGAAAGAGAAACAAGTTTCTCAAAACCATTAAATTCATCTGAATACCAATCACAAGAATCTACATCTTCGATCTATTTGAAGAATCCCGATACTTGCGACAACAGGTTCTCTACTTTATTCTTATACCCACAACTTCTCAAAACTTAGACATTGTATTTCTACGAAACACTTGTCTAAAAACTAGAGAAGTCACAAGTAAACAGAACATAGTACAAGGACCTACCCCTCTGTCCTGACGGACAATGGACAACATACAATACTCTGTATAAGTCCGCTGAGTTGAATAACTCAAAACCTGTGCATCATAGGTTGAAAACTGTACCCAGATGATTTCCTCAAATATCACCAATTATAACGAATTCCGATATAATAAGGATGATCACCTAATTCCAAATAACTTACTCCCACCCATCATCTGTAAAATCTATACAGATATGAGAATGAAACCTGGTAAACACATGCCTTGGAGTAAGTATCTAATCGGGAAATCGGTTTTTCATTAACAATACACTGAAACATTAAAATGTTTCGTAGGGGTATCCTGGTATTCCTAGTAATGCCTCTTCCATAATCCTATTCATGACTGTAACCGTATATTTCTTTGCCATCTCTCTAAATCTCTTTATTTGTCTTTAGTCGTTACCTTCTGTACACCTTCGTTAGGCTAAATGGTTTTCTTCCTTCCCTACCATTCAGCACCAGCCTATGGTTTGGAAGAAGACTATCCAGTAAGCATAATAGGTGTACCCTCTTAATCCTAGGAGTACTCGTAACTAGAGAGAAGGTGATGATAAAAGACAGCTGAATAATACATTATTCTATTAATGGTGAAATAGGAGTGGCGATGAAGTACGCGGTTTGGTCTTGAATGATAACAGTCGCAATTTACTTTGCCCTCTTTCTAATCCATTTATTTTGCCTTTACATATTAACTTCTGCACACCCTACTTAGGCTAATTGGTTTTCTTCATTCCCTACCTTGCGGCACCTGCCTATGGTTTGGAATAAGACTATCCAATAAGCGTAATAAGTGTACTCTCTTAAACTAAGGAGCCCTCGCAACCTGTGTTAGTTGTATTTATGCCCTAGAGGCTAGTATTGTACAGATGATGTATACTATATTGGATGCTTGGACATATATAGAGATGACTTTCTTGCTCGATATGATAGTATGCTATCTGGTTACTCTTTATCTTAACATGTACACTAGTCTCTTTAAACTGTCTTATAGTTACATGTTGGTAAAGCCCTTAGGATGTGTACTTGACTACCTGGACTATGATGCAGATCATACTAGTGGGGACATGGTAGTCCATAAGTACATCCTTCAAGGTCCCTAGTCGTGGGTGTATTGAGACGGGGCATCGATATACCAGAGTAGACTAGCGTATATGCTTCTCGACCCATGAGATGGGCGATGGATGTGTAAGTGCACGGCGGCGCCCCGGCCGTCAATCCGACGGCCAAATACGGAAGCGGTGATTAACTTAAATTTTTCTTGAACTAGCAAACCGCCGCGCACTAATACCCGGATCTAACCACTAACTAGTCCTAGCTATCTACAAGAAAGGGAAGAGAGATATACCGATAGATCCGAGTCCTCCGGTCTTCTCGTCGTCGTCCCGATCTCCTGCGGAATGTCCCGTCTCCTCCTCATCGCCGGAAGTGCACCACATCGCCTACTTCTTTTACGGGCTCCCACCTCAATGCCGAGGCAACTCGGGCACGAAGCTGGCTAGTCGACGTGCCCAAGATTTGCTGTAGAATATTGTGTAGAACTTGTGTCTCATTTTGGGGTAGTGGATGTTTCCTTTTGAGATGGTGGAGGAATTGATTTTTGAGATGAACTAGAGAGCTTTTCTTAGCACTCTTAGAAAGCCAAAATGCCACACCAAAATGAAAAATCCCCCCACTCCAATAGTGGCCGGCCCAAGCAAATGTGAAGGGTGAGAATGGAGAGAAAGACAAGGGAGTGGGTGAGCTATCATGCAAGCATGGATAAAGAGTGATGATTAAAACAAAATCATCACAAACATAAACAAACACTCCAAAACAACCATGATGACTCCAAATGGTCAAGCCATCATGAAGAGGTCAAGAAGTCAAGGTCAAAGGAGCAACCATGATGATCCAACCAATATGCAAAGAACCCCTGCACAAACCACTTATTTGCAACAATGCAAATAAGCCCTCCTCCACCAATCTTCGGCCAATGAACGATGCAAAGGAAATTGGCCGAAACGAAAAGCAAACTGGCAACTCCATAAAACTGGTCCCGTAATAAATTACAGAAAAACCCCGATACTGTGCATACACACCCGCATTTGTATTCCGACCGAAATACAAATGCAATGAGACAAAATCTCCACTGTACTATACTAGAATCCGGCTTATACCAAAACTGGCCAGTAATATCTGTTCGATCCTGATCCGTACAATACCGCACGTATCTGATCGAACCCTGCCATATAACCATACGGCCTATAGTACAAACTGTCCAATCCTGATCCGTGCAATACCGCACGTATATGATCGGACCTTGCCATATCTCCATACGGCCTCTACAACCTTTCGCCCGAAAGCTGAGTAACTGAATGTGGGGGACTCTAAAGACTCGTCAACACCTTGGTTGTGGATTTAACCTCTAGCACATCAGAGGTATAAGCCAATACGTAACGGGCTACCAGGTATTGACTAAAAGGGACGTCTGTGAGCGAACTCAGCCTGACAACCCTACTGAGCCTGTCAGTGACAATATCCGTACAGTCCGGTCCGTTCGTCTATGAGTATCGCATGGCGGGCCTAGGGGGTTGGTAAAAGTCAGACCCCCAAAAGCGGTACAAGTCGTGTCGGAGTGTAGCCCAGAACACCTGAGATACTACTGGAATACCTACCAGTAAATCTTCTGTCTTGGCCAAGGACTTCGTGTAATGGCTCTCCTAGACACAGCGCGACCTCACCCCCAATACCGGGAGAGACGAACCCCTGAAGATACGCTCACTGCCTCCATGTGGCTCGGGACTGTACCCAACTAAAACCTGTTTGCACGACTCCTTTGAGCCGTGGTAGGGTAGTAATCAAAGTACAATGGGAACTCACACGAGACAAATGACGATCCCCAGGTCGATGAACAACCTGCACACATGTCACCAGGGAACTGCCATCTGACGTCTAGTATATGACCAACTAGCATGTTCCCGGCGAGTCCTGTCCGGTGTACTCATAACCCAATGAGCACCTGTATACATCTTAGGTGATCCAACTGACACCAGTGGCTTGTGAGACCGGCCACCGCCCCTCGTCGGGGTCTCGACTGTATACACTAGTCTACTCTGGAGTATCGATGCACTGTCTCGAAACTCTCACGACTAGGGACAATTTAAGGATATGCTTATAGACCCCAGCTCCCACTTATATGATCGCCCTCATACTGCTGGTAGTCAAGAAATTATCCTAGGGGCTCTATCAACGTGTAATAGCAACTTGTCAGGTCACCTAAAGCAGTACAATATTTTAAAGGTAAACCAGATAGCATACTATCATCCCGAGTAAGACTGTCCTACCGGGATAGGACCTCCATCAATCATTGCAATCACGTACCTGTGACCTAATAATTAACTCTGAGGGCACTATCTCCAACAATCTTCCACTTGCACTCAAGGCTAATTATTGCGATGTCGCATACTCACAGCCCGTATGATACCGAACACCCAACTCCTCTGCTAATCAGTCTCACAAAGCTCGTTTGAGAAACTATTGCGTTCGAGTAATAGCCTTAGTTAGTGGATCCGCTTTGTTGTTTCTTTCTATGTCTCTCTATATCTCAAGTTCGCGGAGAAAGCCATCTCCCGAAATGAGCAATACTTGTCTTAGAATGTGTCTGGATGTCTAATGGGACCTAGCTCATAAATGAACTCCAAATCCAAACTTCTTAGACTGTATCGTCAACTGAACTTAATCAGTATCCTGCGCCATGCCACCCTCAGTATTGCCTTGGACCACCTGTCCAAAATACTGCCCCTCATCAGAAGGAAAAACTATAACTCTGACAACCTCCTTGTCGTCCATGTCACCTTGGAAGCCTGGAATGATAACTGTTTCCCGAATGAGGCTGTCGTTATCATATCCCTAGAACATCCACTTATGTTCTAAAACTGCTTCCGACCATTTCTCCAGGATTGGATTAATGTCAGCTTATTGCATCTAGTGCAAGAACAATGTCTGGTGTGGTACTTGACATCTCATGATTGACTCAATTGCCTGAGCAAGTGATCTGCCAATCATGCACATCCTTCTCCAATTTAGTCTGTAAGACCGCTTTAGAGAGGGTGACTCCATTATCTGCAGGTACACTACCGTGCCAGGAGTCGTCCATCCTAAATACTCTTAGAATGCTGTAAAAGTACCCTGATTGGGAAACCACCCAAATCTAGATCTAAAGCCATAGATCTAGTAACCAATATGTCTGATACAAAATCCATTTCCTTTGTGGAGAAACCACTGTGTGACGACCAAAGTATAACCGATTGTAGTATAGGAGTTTCCTTTCCTACTCTGTGTATGTCATCCAAATACCAGGATATCACACCCTACCACCTTCTCAACAGATCCATCCCCTATTCTGATGAAGTCAAACCCATGACTGTCACGTCAGAAATAGATGATCTATCTCCGCTACATCTGCTTTAGTCTATAAATAGACATAAGCTACCTGTCCACCAATGCTTCCGCTGCTCCTACTGACTACGACAACCCTCTGGCAGAGTCATATAGACGTACACTTCTGAAGCGAGTTCAGAACGACGCTATACTCATCCTCCCGCCGGGTCTCGCAGCCTGGAACAACAGCAATGGTAATTGTGGGTAATCAAGAACTTCCCTGTCACCGTCCTTGAGGCAACCGTAGTACCTCTCGGGTGCCTGAAGTAACCCACCGTATCTGCAGAGTGGCCAATGGAATGTCAATCCAGATTGAATCGTTAGGTTCCTTGTCAAATCTTCAGTAATCGTTTGTGGTTCTGGAATCACTTCCAGTTCTACCATACTCCCACTACTGTTTTCTGAAAAAATCCATTTTTAATAAAACTGTGGCGAGTCTAGAACAATATTGCTATTGTTCATCCAGATGGTAGAAAGTCAACCCTCGTCATAGCCTGGGTCAACCCACAAACAGCCATTACAGAAACATGCCTTGAGTTGTCCAGAGTCTGGTTTTAATCATAAGCCGGACAACTCCCCGTACCTTAACATCGTTAAGATACGAACTGTTCTATATCCCATATAGGACCAGAGGCACTGATTTAATTGAACCAGATTCAAATCATGCGACTGTCTCCAGTGCATGTCAACTAAATGGAAGGAGGCCGATCAACGTTACTCAACTTAGGAATGCTTCCAATTATGAGTAACCTGAAAGAGAAGCAAGTTCTCTTAGTCATTACTATCAACTTAATACCATACACAAGTATCTACATCTTCGATCACTTTGAAGAATCCCGATACTTGTTATGCCTGGTTCTCTACTCTATTCAAATACCTATAACTTCTCAAAATTCGGACCCTGTGTTTCCACGAAACACCTGTCTAAAAACTAGAGAAGTCATAAGTAAACCGAATATAGTACGAGGACCAACCCCTCTGTCCTGATGGATCCTAGACAACATACAATACTCTGTATAAGTCCCTTGAGTCTGACAACTCATTCACTGTGTGTCGTAGGTTGAAAACTGTACTTATGGTTAAGAAAAATTACACCGCTGTTTAATGCTCCTTACCTAACCATCCACTGATATAGGTAAATGTCATCGACATAATATCAAAAAGGTATATCTCACTCTATAAAAATAGACGTACAGATATATCAATTTGAAATTGGTGCATAACAGCGGATATTCAAAACCAAATATTTGCCGACCGGCAAACAACCCAGGTGACTTCCTCAAATATCACCGATTACAACGAATCCCGATATAAGGAGGATGATCACCCAATTCGCAATAACTTACTCACACTCATCATCTGTAAAACCATACAGATGTGAGAATCATACTTGGTAAATACATACCCTGGAGTAAGTATCTAATCGGGAAATCAGTTTTCCTTTAACAGTACACAGTGAGACTGAAACATCGGAATGTTTCGATGGGGTATCCTGGTATTCCTAGTAATGCCTCTTCCAGATTCACAACTGTAACCGTATAGTTCTTTGCCACCTCTCCAAATCCCTTCATATGTCTTTAGTCATTACCTTCTGCACACCCCTTTAGGCCAAATGGTTTTCTTCCTTCCCTACCGTTCGGCACCAGCCTATGGTTTGGAAGAAGACTATCCAATAAGCATAATGGGTGTACTGTCCTAATCCTAGGAACACTCGCAATGCGAGAGAAGGTGAAGATAAGAGACAACTGAATAAATCTTATTCCTATTTCTCCTGAACCAGAATCCATCCCCGAACTGGAACAAGTTCCTTTCGAGTTCGTATATAACCATACGATGGAGTATCCAAATAAACTGTGGATCTTCGTAGTGATACGGAGTGTCCTGGAGAAATACAAAGGTGATGTGGGAGTGGTAACAAAATACTTGGTTTGGTCGTGAATATCTGTTGCAATTTACTTTGCCCTCTTACTAATCCCTTGTTTTGTCTGAACTTAATACCTTCTGTACACCATCGTTAGGCTAATTGGTTTTCTTCATTCCCTACCGGTCGGCACCAGCCTAAGGTTTGGAAGAAGACTATCCAATTTGCGTAATAGGTGTACTATCTCCTAAACCAAGGAGAACTCGTAACCTGAGAGAAGGTAAAAGGAAAAGACAACTGAATAATCCTATCCGTTTTCTCCAGAACCGGAAACCATCCTCGAAAAAATTCTTTCGAGTTCGTATCTAACCATACGATGGTTTTGTCCAATGGAAGTGGACGTTCGTAGTAATACGGGGTGTCCTGGAGAAAAGGGTAAAAGTAGGAGTGGCAATGAGGTTTGCAACTCTGACAATCCAAAAGCTAGTTTAAGAAGGTTCGGTCAACTTGGTCACTGAGTCATAGTCTTAGGGTCGGGTCAATGGTCGCTGCCAAAGAGAGAGAGAAAAGAAACACTCAGCGTGCACTCTAACCTAGATCAGAATGGTTACCAATTAATCTAATCTGGAAACCTCCCATTGTACCTCAAATTCTCCTCCAAACCTGAAAGAAGAATTAGTCGGGATCACCCGAGGAGTAAACTAACTCATCAGTGGGAATCGGGATCCAACTCTCATCGCATGATAACGTGACGGAATCCGCTCACGGTATCACACTCCAGAAGGTTTGCGCATATCTGGCAAGTTTCAGTTCTTTTGAAACTCCCGATGTGAATTCTGCCCCATGCTCTTATGACCTTGACTTTGGCCAACAAATCATAAGTCACATGTCAAGTTCTACCCGTCATTCTCCAGGTTGATTCGAATCCATCCGCACAAGCCCTTGACTTTGGCCAACAAGGCTATACGACTGTTCCAAACCAACGCATCTATCTATGCTGCATATGAATAACCAACAGCTACCAAACACTGTGCCTTGACTTTGGCCAACAAACACAGCTTGATTACTATTGACTACCCATATGAAACGACGGAGGGCTACGGATGGTTTCTGGCGAAAACCTTTAACGTAAAGAACTTGATATCGTCGAAGGAACGGATAGCTTTTAAAAATATAGTGACGAAAACCGTTGCTAAAGAGGTCACTCCCGGTGAAGGGATCTCGGCTCTTTCCCCGTAGAATGAGGTGCAGGATATTCCAACTGAATACCACGGCGCAAAGCAAAAGTAATCGGCTATAGTGAAGTTAATGCCCTGACGCAAACTTCTGTCCAAGGGGTCACTCCCGGTGAAGGGATCTCGGCCCTTGCCTCGTCGACTGAGGAGCAGGATATTCTAAATGAATACCGCGATGCAAAACAAAAGTGAACGTCCTTGCAATAACAGCTTTTTGAAAAGTGTTCCAACAACATCAGATTAGGTTTGTTTTAACTTGCATTGATCCGAATCAATGTAGTCCCATCAATTGATCACACCAAAAAGAACGAAAATATACTGATGTGCGTATATGCCATCCGCATTCGCCACTGGGTCCCGTCATTACCCGTTAGGTTAGCTAACTAACGACAGAGCGGGGACTGGACTAGCGCGGATGCAAAACATATACTACATCTACTAATATATATACCAATATATTATATTCGCTCAAGGCGTGATAAGAAATGCAACATCACAGAAAATGTACAGCATCACAGAAAAAATACAGATATCTGGGATCCCCGGGTTTCACAGAGCCACTACTGAAACCCGACGTTCCCTTGGTCGTGTGGATAGCCTGTGCAATGAAATCCTAGACCCCTACGGGCGCGGCAAGTCACCGCCAAAACCTGAAGCGAGGCAGCCTCCTTCAGCAACGTGAATGGACCACCCAGCACTTCATGGAATCCGGTAACTTGGGCACCCCTCCTGGGTCAACCTGTACCCCCTACGAGTGCGGCGAATAGCCCGCCAATCCTAGAGTGAAGCCCCTCCGTCTCAATGCCATGAGATGCTGGCTTGTTGCCCTCTAGGACCCGGCTATCCGTGCACCCCTCCGCGGGGTAATCCTAGTAGAGAAAGTAAAATATACATACAACGGGTACATCGACCGCAACCAGGTCGTGCCCCAAAAGAATAATACAATCAGGCAGTGACGGCAGTCCACATGTCGGACGCTCGCCCCGCAATATCAAATGTACATAATACAACCACAACTGTACTAGCATTGCATCCAGGCTATCCCCCATGACCGATCCGCAAAATCACAGCAAAAACAGAACATCAACGTGAAAGTCACGTTCGCAAATCCGTCTAACCGGGCTATAGCAGTTAGACTAGATTTACCGATCAAGTGACATTCACGGTCGCAGATATAATGTAAATACTGTGAAATAATGTGTTAAAAATATCCGATCAATCAAAATTATAATAAGTGGGCCCCAAGCACTACTGTAGCACATCAAGAAAATCTGGGCCCAATATTAATATTCCAAAACCCCAATTTTAACCCCAGAAAGATACTGTAGAAATTTGGTGCAGGGATCCCCACAGTGTGCGGCGGAACCGCGGCCCAAAGGGGGTTTTGGCCGCGGTTCCGCGCCTCTACTGTGGATTCACCCTGTCGAATTTCTACAGTAGCCTAGTAGTCTCCAGTACATTAATTTTATACAACCTGAAAAAATTTTGGAGACCAAAAAATTTCAACAGAAAACTGTCGCTAGCAAAAATGTAGATTTTGGAATTTTGGTCAATCGGAAATGCAAAACACATTAAACCAAGCTAGACTAAGTTAATGGCGGGGCTCTGATACCACTACTGTAGGTGCACGGCGGCGCCCAGGCCGTCAATCCGACGGCCAAATGCGGAAGCGGTGATTAACTTAAATTTTTCTTGAACTGGCAAACCGCCGCGCACTAATACCTGGATCGAACCACTAACTGGTCTTAGCTATCTACAAGAAAGGGAAGAGAGATACACCGACAGATCCGAGTCCTCCGGTCTTCTCGTCGTCGTCCTGATCTCCTGCGGAATGTCCCGTCTCCTCCTCGTCGCCGGAAGTGCACCACATCGCCTACTTCTTTTAAGGGCTCCCACCTCAATGCCGAGGGAACTCGGGCACGAAGCTGGCTAGTCGACGTGACCAAGATTTGCTGTAGAATATTGTGTAGAACTTGTGTCTCATTTTGGGGTAGTGGATGTTGCCTTTTGAGATGGTGGAGGAATTGATTTTTGAGATGAACTAGAGAGCTTTTCTTAGCACTCTTAGAAAGCCAAAATGCCACACCAAAATGAAAAATCCCCCCACTCCAATAGTGGCCGGCCCAAGCCAATGTGAAGGGTGAGAATGGAGAAAAAGACAAGGGAGTGGGTGAGCTATCATGCAAGCATGGATAAAGAGTGATGATTAAAACAAAATCATCACAAACATAAACAAACACTCCAAAACAACCATGATGACTCCAAATGGTCAAGCCATCATGAAGAAGTCAAGAAGTCAAGGTCAAAGGAGCAACCATGATGATCCAACCAATATGCAAAGAACCCCTCCACAAACCACTTATTTGCAACAATGCAAATAAGCCCTCCTCCACCAATCTTCGGCCAATGAACGATGCAAAGGAAATTGGCCGAAACGAAAAGCAAACTGCAACTCCATAAAACTGGTCCCGTAATAAATTACAGGAAAACCCCGATACTGTGCATACACACCCGCATTTGTATTCCGACCGAAATACAAATGCAATGAGACAAAATCTCCACTGTACTATACTAGAATCCGGCTTATACCAAAACCGGCCAGTAATATCTGTTCGATCCTGATTTGTGCAATACCGCACGTATCTGATCGAACCCTGCCATATAACCATACGGCCTATAGTACAAACTGTCCGATCCTGATCCGTGCAATACCGCACGTATATGATCGGACCTTGCCATATCTCCATACGGCCTCTACAACCTTTCGCCCGAAAGCTGAGTAACTGAATGTGGGGGACTCTAAAGACTCGTCAACACCTTGGTTGTTGATTTAACCACTAGCACGTCAGAGGTATGAGCCAATACGTAACGGGCTACCAGGTATTGACTAAAAGGGACGTCTGTGAGCGAACTCAGCCTGACAACCCTACTGAGCCTGTCAGTGACAATATCCATAAAGTCCGGTCCGTTCGTCTATGAGTATCGTATGGCGGGCCTAGGGGGTTGGTGAAAGTCAGAACCCCAAAAGCGGTACAAGTCGTGTCGGAGTGTAGCCCAGAACACCTGAGATACTACTGGAATACCTACCAGTAAATCTCCTGCCTTGGCCAAGGACTTCGTGTAATGGCTCTCCTAGACACAGCGCGACCTCACCCCCAATACCGGGAGAGACGAACCCCTGAAGATACGCTCACAGCCTCCATGTGGCTCGGGACTGTACCCAACTAAAACCTGTTTGCACGAATCCTTTGAGCCGTGGTAGGGTAGTAATCAAAGTACAGTGGGAACTCACACGAGACAAATGACGATCCCCAGGTCGATGAACTAACCTGCACACATGTCACCAGGGAACTGCCATCTGACGTCTGGTATATGACCAACTAGCATGTTCCCGGCGAGTCCTGTCCGGTGTACTCATAACCCAATGAGCACCTGTATACATCTTAAGTGATCCAACTGACACCAGTGGCTTGTGAGACCGGCCACCGCCCCTCGTCGGGGTCTCGACTGTATACACTAGTCTACTCTAGAGTATCGATGCCCTGTCTCACTAGGGACCATTTAAGGATATGCTTATAGACCCCAGCTCCCACTTATATGATCGCCCTCATACTGCTGGTAGTCAAGCAAGTATCCTAGGGGCTCTATCAACGTGTAATAGCAACTTGTCAGGTCACCTAAAGCAGTATACGATGATAAAGGTAAACCAGATAGCATACTATCATCCCGAGTAAGACTGTCCTACCGGGATAGGTCCTCCATCAATCATTACAATCACGTACCTGTGACCTAATAATTGACTCTGAGGGCACTATCTCCAACAGGATGATCCCATATCCATTGGTGTTTGACATCAGAGAGAGTATACGGGTGCTCAGTGGAGACTGGGTACACTGGACGGACTCGCCGATAACTCCCACATGGTATTATACCTCACGTCAGATGGCAGTTCTCAGGTGACACTTGTACAGGTTAGTCTGTAGACCCGAGATCGGCATAGAGTCTTGTGTGATTCCCACTGTGCTTTGATCTCCACCTTACCACGTCCATGAGGGCGTGCAGAACGGTGGACTTTGGGTACAGTCCCGGGTCACATGGAGGCAATGAGCGATAGGAGGGGTTTCGTCTCTCCCGGTATTGGGGGTTGATGTTGCGCTGTGCTCGATTGGCCGTAACAGGGAAGTCCCTGGCCAGGGCTTATCAGAGATTTGCTGGTAAGTGTTACCAGTAGATTCTCGACCCGTTATGAGCCTCATATCGGCACGACTTATCGGTTATTGGGGTCTGACGTTTACCACCCCTAGACTTGATATACGACATATCAGACGAACAGACCGGACTGTACGGTAAGCGTTACTGCTTGGATTCACAGGAGTGTGAGCGGGCTAGCTCGTCGATCTTCTGATCGCTCAATACCCGGATGGCCGTTACGTTTAGCAGACCGCTTGCGGCTTGTGGGTGCTTGATATGATCATCATCTGCTACCGGCGTATTGACGAGTCTTTAGAGTCCTGCACAGAGGTTTTCTGGCTCAAGCGAATCGAAATAGGAGCGCATATGAGATATGTGCAGGACCGAGAATAATGCGTGTAGGTGATACCGCATTTCATTCTCGCGATATATGTTTCGATTGTTTATATTCGATATGACCTAGTTATCGAATCATTGATTCGATAAATCGATACATTGAATTCTAGTCGGTTATGTGCGACATGACCGGATCATTGAATCAAATGTTGATTTAATGATTTAATGTATAATTATATATTTGATATATTGCCTTGCATTAACTAGTATTGGTTCACTTTATATGGATTTTCTCATTTGATGTGCAAGAAGTATATGTGATATACTTTTGTGCACATATTTGTATCATGTTTGATGATACTTGATGATTTTGTTAAGTGTAAAGAATTAAAACCATGGTTAAGTGTTGATTAGGGTTTTGCATATTCATTTATTTATTTATTTGAAAAGGATTATGATGAGAATGGTGGCTTTCTTTGTTTTAAGTTGAAGCTTCATGAAGCTTTGACTTTTGTAACCATTCTTGTCTTCATGCTTAACCCTAACTCATCCAAGTAACCATGGTCTATTCTCTACACTTAACTATAGTTAGCTTATGATAAGTATTGAATTATTATTCATTTTAACTCAACACTTATCATAATTCTAGCTTCATCTTCTTCTTCATCTTCAAAAGAAAAAGCTTGATGCCATTAATGGCAACTTGAGTTCCAAAGTGAGAAATCCAATTCTAAAGTGAACCCACCTCCTATTTCTTCATCCTCTACCTCTTGCCAAGTTGTTTTGGGTGTTTTCTTCACAAGTTTCACAAATTTGTGAAGTCGGAGCTTGAACTTGTGATGCCTCGACGTAGATCATCTTCGGCACGAAGCCGACGACCTAGTCCGCCCAAATCTCCGATGAAGCCGACGTATGAGTTCGGGATTCGAGATGGACAGCGAGAGGATGCCTACATGGAGCTAAGGAAGTGGATAACCGGATCTACAAAGGTTGTAGCTCTCTTCATTTAGTTAAGTTGTTAACTAGATTCACATATCGCCTAAACTTCTAGTCAACGATCCGTATTAGGGTTTCTCGGCACCCATAATTTTTGAAATTGGCATGGTTGATGTCTTGTGAGACCTCTTAAGAGTGCCTAGGAACCCTACAGTGGTATCAGAGCCTAGCTAGAGCATTAGGCGAAGTCTAGACGACGTTTGAAGTCCGATCGAACCAAAACCCCAACCCGAAAACGGCTCTCTGTACATTTTTTAAAAACTGGGTTTTTTCCAAGTTAAAAATATGCAGAAAACTCAGCAAGAAATTCTAAGAATTACGGCACAAAATTCAAGTCATGAACAGTGCAACCTGCGGCGGAACCGCGGCATAAGCCTCCTTAGGAGGCGGTTCCGCGGCAGGATGATGACGTCATCACTCCTACTTTGCGCAGTAATTAATTATTTCAGAAGCTGAGTTTTATGGGTATTTTTAATATTTATTCCGGAGTTTAATTTTCTGGGGTGTTTTGGAGCTTTGATGTTTCGACCGGATTATCAAATTTCGTCTTTGTGTTTTTCCGGATGACTTTAGAATATGTTAAAAAGTTCTACCGGATATAAATACCCAACTTTTCCCCTGTAGGGAAATTTCCAAGTGTTGGATTTTTCCGTAGTTTAACGACGTTCTAAGTAGTGCAAGTAACGTGATGGACCCTCTAGAAGACAACAAACCTTAACTCGATTATGTGACCGTCTTGAACTGCCCTTTGAACCTTCGGGTTTGGGGCAGTACGGCGTGCCACATGTGAGGCGTTGGCTTGACCCTTCTACGGCTGGACCGTTGGTACTGAGGCACGAACTGAATGTTGTTAGACCTATTTCATGTGTTGAGCTGTATTGGGAAAACTTGGGTATTCGACTGTTCGATCGGAAAGTTTAACATTTTCTGTTTATCTGGAATGTGATACAATAATTGGAATTTACAAACAGTTATGAGATAACCGAATGAATGTTATAAATCTGGCGGTTTAGTTTCACTTGATATTGAAAAGAGTTTTCGATAATGAGACTAAAATGCGTGGTTTATAACTGTTAGGCATGTGATGTCTAAGTATTTCATTTGATTAGGCATGTGATGTCTAAAGAGGTTGCGGATTCCAACTGTTGTAGTTTTACACTTTCTTTTAATGTGACCGTAAGTGTAATATGTGATATCGCCGGTTTCGTTGCTATATGTCAACGACAATTGGGATGCGCATATTTACTTACGTTGATGACATATGATGTTATGTGTTGCTGGATATGTTATATTGGATTGTCGTGTTTGAATAGCCGGGGGTTTTTATGTGAGATGAGTGTTTTTCATTTTCATTCATGTAAAAACTTGTATGTAATATTCTTTTATTTGGGGCACTTCCAGGTTGCGGAAGTTGTCACCTTTTGTATATTATTTACTTTTCCGCATTAGGATGGACCCAAGGAGGGGAGTACAAGTAACCGGGTTCTGGGGTCCAGTGGGAGACCAACTCGAGGAGTCGAGTCCGGGTCTCCTAACCCCAGAATGGGCAGGGTTGCTTGCCGCTCTCGTAGGGGTCTAGGGGTGTGGGATTGGCTATTCATCATGACCGTGGAATCCGTGTTTTATACTGGCTCGTATTGAAAACATGGACGTCCTAGTATATCCAATGTTTCATATGTTTCTTCTGCTGCGATATCTGTGATGTGATCATGTGATGTTCTGTGATAGATACAGTATATAGTATATATGATATATTATATAGACGTTACTTATGTTTTGCACCCGCACTAGCCCTGCCCTGCTCTGTCGTTAGTTACCTAACCTAACGGTGCATGAGGGGACATCGAGGCGAATGCGGATGGCATAAGTGTACGTCATATCTATCTGTGATGTTTAGGTACTTAAATGATGGGAATTAATTAATGAGATTAATGAAAGAAAAGAAACCTAAGATGTTGTAGAATCAAATTTTAAATAAAACAGGTAGCTACAGTTCTTGCTTTGCACAGCGGTATATGTGATATATCCTGCACCTTATTCGATGAGGAAAGGACCGAGATCCCTTCACCGCGAGTGACTCCTTTAGCAATAACTGGCAGATGCTACACACTCGGTTTGGTTATTGATTGCTTTTAAGAGTTTTTGCTTTGCACAGTGATATATATGATATATCCCGCACCTCATTCGACGAGGAAAGGACCGAAATCCCTTCACCGGGAGTGACTCCTTTAGCAAAACTAGAAAAGCCTCAAAATCACTCCATTTCAAAACTTCATTTTGATTCTACAACGATATCAAGTTCATTACGCAATAGGTTTTCAGAAAAACCTGTCGTAGCCCTCCGGCATTTCAGATGAGTAGTAGTTAGTATTCATGCTACGTTTGTTGGCCTGCGTCAAGGCGTAGTGTGCGGTAGCTAACTAGTATTTATCTGCTTATGCATATGATGCAGATTGGATTAGGGTAGTCATGCGACTTTGTTGGCCTGCGTCAAGGGTCGAACGGGTGGGTTTAATTCAATCAGGAAATGACGGGCTGAACTTGACTAGCGCACTATGGTTTCTTGGCCTGCGTCAAGGTCATAGGACGCTAGGGGCAAAATATTATCGGGAATTTCAAGTGTTGAAATTTGCAATGAGATTGCATACCTTCTATGAGATAGTTGGATCCCGATACCCACTGCGAGTAAGAGTTACTCCTGGGAGAGTTTTGCACATTGCAATTAGCCGATCAAGTAGGTGTCTAGAAAGGTGTCAACGAGGTTACGCCTCTGGGAAAACGAGGTTTACATTAATTAGGTTCGTGCAAAAGCACGGGGGACCTCCCTTAAAGTACCGACACTGGCCTGGCTGAAAGATTGGCGAACTTGTAGTGTGTAATTAATCCCGGCTAGTCTTTCCTTTTAGGGTTTGAAGGAAGATTTGATAAAAAGCAGTGGGAGCCATCCTAATTAGATAAGATAATAACCAATCTGATCTTGTACGAGCATACGCTAAAGTGTTTTCTTCTCTCTCTCTCCAGGTAGCGACCATTTCATGCCCTAATGAAGATAATAATATGGATGTATTGACCGAACCCGCATGTTATACTGTGATGGGGAACGTTGGTTCCGTTCTTTCTTATAAGAGTTATAGGAATGAACAGGATATAGGGGAATACCAGGATTCCCATGCCACCAGAATGAAGAAAGTACATGTTGATGCATTTTCTTGGGGTGTGTTCGTTACAGAGAACTGTTTCTCCATTTGCTCTACGTCCTGGGTATTAGATACCGGGTTAGGATCCCATATATGTAATCAGTTACTTGGGCTCAAGAAAGGTAGAGAACTTGGAGAAGGTGATAAAGACATTAGAGTTGGAAATGGTGCAATTGTTGCAGCTAAGACTGTCGGGGAATATCACCTTGCATTACCAACTGGTGATATATTGGTTCTGAACGAATGCTATTACATGCCGAACCTGATATGCAACATTATATCGGTTTCTTTATTAAGTAAAGAGGGATATAATTTTGTATTACAGGACAATGTTATGAACATTTTCCGTAACCAAAAGTTGGTTGGATCAGGCACGTTGTGCAATGGTATTTATGTTCTAAATCAATCAACAGTTCTGAGCATAATAAACACACACAAGAGGAAGAGTTCAGAACTGAATGAATCCTTCTTGTGGCATTGTAGACTGGGTCACATCAATGCGACACGACTAGCTAAGTTGCATAAAGATGGATATTTAAATCCGTTTGAATTTTCATCTTATGACACTTGCCAGTCATGTCTCAAAGGCAAGATGACCAAAACTCCGTTTACGGGACACGGAGAAAGAGTTACCGAACTCTTGGGGCTGATACATAGTGATGTATGCGGTCCCATGTCTACACATGCCAGGAGTGGTTCTTTATACTTCATTACATTCGCTGACGATCTCTCTAGGTTCGGGCATGTGTTCCTGATGAAACACAAATCAGAAGCTTTTGAGAAATTTAGGGAATATAAACAAGAAGTTGAGAACCAAACCGGAAAAAGTATTAAAATCCTACGATCTGATCGAGGAGGTGAATACTTGAGCAATGAATTACTGGACTTCCTAAAAGAGAATGGGATTCTCTCTCAGCTGACTCCTCCATATACACCACAGCACAACGGTGTATCAGAACGGAGGAACCGCACCCTATTAGATATGGTGCGCTCTATGATGAGCACAGCTGAGTTACCTATTTCCTTCTGGGGATATGCACTGGAAACAGCTGCAGACCTATTGAATATGGTTCCCACCAAAACCGTGCCGACCACTCCATATGAGATATGGAAAGGAAAGAGACCATGTCTTAATTATGTTAAGATATGGGGTTGTCCGGCCTATGTAAAAACGCAAAATCCGGACAAACTCGCGGCAAGGTCCATTCTGTGTAAGTTTATTAGATATCCCAAACATTCGCGCGGGTATATCTTCTACCACACCGAGGAACAAAAGGTGTTTGTTTCTCGACATGCCACCTCTTTAGAAAAGGAATTTCTTGAAAAGGAGATTAGTGGCAAGGAGGTAGAACTGGAAGAGGTTCCAGCAATACAGACTACAACAGAAGATTTGGTTGAACCAGAGGATTCAGTAGCTCCAGATGAACCTCAGCCTCTCCGCCGATCTAGTAGGGTTCCTCGCCCACCTGAGAGATACTGCGGTTTTCTCATGGATGGTGGGAGCGAGGATTGCATCATGGATGATGATGACCCAACTAGCTTCGAGCAGGCCATCATGAGTAGGGACTCAGTGAAATGGCTGGATGCTATGCGGTCCGAGATGGAATCCATGTACACCAACAAAGTATGGACTTTGGACGTTGCTTCTGAAGGGGTAAAACCCATTGGGAGCAAGTGGATCTTCAAGAAGAAACTTGGTGTAGATGGGAAAGTGGAGACTTTCAAAGCTAGACTTGTAGCAAAGGGTTTTCGTCAAAGACCAGGTGTGGACTATGACGAGACCTTTTCTCCAGTGGCTATGCTTAAATCCATCCGGATCATGCTTGCCATCGCTGCACATCATGATTACGAAATCTGGCAAATGGATGTTAAGACCGCCTTTCTAAATGGTGATTTAGAAGAGTGTATGTACATGACTCAGCCAGAGGGCTTCGTAGACAGTGGGAGCAGCGGGAAGGTGTGCAAGCTGCTTAAATCCATTTATGGATTAAAGCAAGCATCGCGGAGTTGGAACATCTGCTTTGACGTCGTTATCAAAGAGTTTGATTTCGTCAAAAATCCAGATGAACCTTGTATCTACAAGAAGGTGGCAGAGAGTAAGGTTGTCTTCCTCGTATTGTACGTGGACGACATACTCTTGATAGGAAATGATATTCCTATGCTATAAGCGGTCAAGCTCTTCTTATCATAAAGATTCTCAATGAAAGATCTTGGTGATGCCTCCTGCATATTGGGAATTAGGATCTATAGAGATAGATCCAAACGGATATTGGGATTGTCCCAATCCAGGTACATCGACACCATACTAAAAAGGTTTAGTATGGAAGAATCCAAGCGTGGGAACTTGCCCACGATCTCTGGAGTCACTCTCTCCAAAGAGATATCTCCCAAGACTGATTTGGAGAGAGCTCGCATGCAAGGGATACCCTATGCTTCAGCTGTAGGCTCTATCATGTATGCGATGCTATGTACCAGACCCGATGTTGCATACTCACTAAGTGTAGTGAGCAGGTATCAAGCTGATCCTGGAGAGAGTCACTGGACAGCTGTGAAGAGCATTCTCAAGTACTTACGAAGGACTAAGGAGATGCTCTTGGTGTATGGTAACGGAGAACTCCAAGTGGAGTCCTATACCGATTCGAGCTTCCAGAGTGATAAAGACGACTCTAAGTCGCAGTCGGGATTTGTCTTTACCCTGTACGGAGGGGCGGTTAGCTGGAAGAGTTCCAAGCAGGAAACCGTGGCAGACTCGACGATAGAGGCTGAATACATCGCTGCCAACGATGCTGCCAAAGAGGCTGTCTGGATCAAGAAGTTCATTACTGAACTTGGAGTGGTTCCATCCATTGAGCATCCAATACCTTTGTATTGCGATAACAATGGAGCGGTGGCTTTGGCCAAGAAACCCAGGTCCCATCAGCGATCCAGGTATATTCTGAGGCGGTATCACCTGATCCGGGAGATAATTGATCGCCTGGAGATCGAGGTCAGGAGGGTTGACACGAAGAACAACACGGCGGATCCACTCACGAAGGCCATTCCCCAGATACAGCTTGAGAGACTCTTCGGGATGCTCGGTATGCGATACTACAGCAGCTGGCCCTAGTGCAAGTGGGAGATTGTTAGTTGTATGTATGCCCTAGAGGCCAGTATTGTACAGATGATGTATATTATATTGGATGCTTGGACATATATAGAGATGACTTTCTTGCTCGATATGATAGTATGCTATCTGGTTACTCTTTATCTTAACATGTACACTAGTCTCTTTAAACTGTCTTATAGTTACATGTTGGTAAAGCCCTTAGGATGTGTACTTGACTACCTGGACTATGATGCAGATCATACTAGTGGGGACATGGTAGTCCATAAGTACATCCTTCAAGGTCTCTGGTCGTGGGTGTATCGAGACGGGGCATCGATATACCAGAGTAGACTAGCGTATATGGTTCTCGACCCATGAGATGGGCGATGGATGATCCCATATCCATTGGTGTTTGACATCAGAGAGGGTATACGGGTGCTCAGTGGAGACTGGGTACACTGGACGGACTCGCATAGAACTCTCAGATGGTATTATACCTCACGTCAGATGGCAGTTCTCAGGTGACACTTGTACAGGTTAGTCTGTAGACCCGAGATCAACATAGAGTCTTGTGTGATTCCCACTGTGCTTTGATCTCCACCTTACCACATCCATGAGGGCGTGCAAAACGGTGGTCTTTGGGTACAGTCCCGGATCACATGGAGGCAATGAGCGATAGGAGGGGTTTCGTCTCTCCCGGTATTGGGGGTTGATGTTGCGCTGTGCTCGATTGGCCGTAACAGGGAAGTCCCTGGCCAGGGCTGATCAAAGATTTGCTGGTAAGTGTTACCAGTAGTTTCTCAACCCGTTATGAGCCTCATATCGGCACGACTTATCGGTTATTGGGGTCTGACGTTTACCACCCCTAGACTTGATATGCGACATATCAGACGAACAGACCGGACTGTACGGTAAGTGTTACTGGTTGGATTCACAGGAGTGTGAGCGGGCTAGCTCGTCGATCTTCTAATCGCTCAATACCCGGATGGCCGTTACGTTTAGCAGACCGCTTGCGGCTTGTAGGTGGTTGATATGATCATCATCTGCTACCGGCGTATTGTCGAGTCTTTAGAGTCCTACACAGAGATTTCCTGGCTCAAGCGAAATGAAATAGGAGCGCATATGAGATATGTGCAGGACCGAGAATAATGCGTGTATGTGATACCGCATTTCATTCTCGCGATATATGTTTCGATTGGTTATATTCGATATGACCTAGTTATCGAATCATTGATTCGATAAATCGATACATTGAATTCTAGTCGGTTATGTGCGACATGACCGGATCATTAAATCAAATGTTGATTTAATGATTTAATGTACAATTATATATTTGATATATTGCATTGCATTACTAGTATTGGTTCACTTTATATGGATTTTCTCACTTGATGTGCAAGAAGTATATGTGATATACTTTTGTGCACATATTTGTATCATGTTTGATGATACTTGATCATTTTGTTAAGTGTAAAGAATTAAAACCATGGTTAAGTGTTGATTAGGGTTTTGCATATTCATTCATTTATTTATTTATTTATTTGAAAAGGATTATGATGAGAATGGTGGCTTTCTTTGTTTTAAGTTGAAGCTTCATGAAGCTTTGACTTTTGTAACCATTCTTGTCTTCATGCTTAACCCTAACTCATCCAAGTAACCATGGTCTATTCTCTACACTTAACTATAGTTAGCTTATGATAAGTATTGAATTATTATTCATTTTAACTTAACACTTATCATAATTCTAGCTTCATCTTCTTCTTCATCTTCAAAAGAAAAAGCTTGATGCCATTAATGGCAACTTGAGTTCCAAAGTGAGAAATCCAATTCTAAAGTGAACCCACCTTCTATTTCTTCACCCTCTACCTCTTGCCAAGTTGTTTTAGGTGTTTTCTTCACAAGTTTCACAAATTTGTGAAGTCGGAGCTTGAACTTGTGATGCCTCGACGTAGATCATCTTTGGCACGAAGCCGACGACCTAGTCCGCCCAAATCTCCGATGAAGCCGACGTATGAGTTCGGGATTCGAGATGGACAGCGAGAGGATGCCTACATGGAGCTAAGGAAGTGGATAACCGGATCTAAAAAGGTTGTAGCTCTCTTCTTTTAGTTAAGTTGTTAACTAGATTCACATATCGCCTAAACTTCTAGTCAACGATCCGTATTAGGGTTTCTCGGCACCCATAATTTTTGAAATTGGCATGGTTGAAGCCTTGTGAGACCTCTTGAGAGAGCCTAGGAACCCTACAACCTAAGAGAAGATGATAATAAAAGACAACTGAATAAACCAATTCTATTTCTCCTGAACCTGGATCTATCCTCGAAGAAGTCCCTTCGAGTTCGTATATAACCATACGATGGATCTATCCAATGGAAGTGGATGTCCGTAGTAATACGGGGTGTTCTGAGAAATATAAAGGGTAAAGGAAGGAGCGGCAATGACTTATGCAACTCGGACAATCCAAAAGCCAGTATTTTAAGAAGGTTCGGTCAACTTGGTCACTGAGTCATAGTCTAGGGTCGGTCAAAGGTCGCTGCCAAAGAGAGAGAGAGAAAAGAAATACTCTGCGTGCACTCTAATCTAGATCAGAATAGTTATCACTTTATCTGATCAGGAAACCTCCCGCTGTAATCTCAAATTCTCCTCCAAACCTGAAAGAAGATTCGTCGGGGTCACCCGAAGAGTAAACTAACTCATCAGAGAGAATCGGGATCCAACTATCATCGCATGATAACTTGATGGAAGCCACTCAAGTTATCACACTCCAGAAGGTATGCGGATATCTGGCAAGTTTCCTGTATGTTTGAAACTCCCGATGTGATTTTTGCCCCATGCTCTTATGACCTTGGCGAAGGTCAAAATGTCATAAGTCACTGATTAATCCAAAAATATTAACTTTACCGTAATCAGAAACGGCGTCGCTTTGCAGCTAGCCGGTGAGTACGGGTCGGTCCACAGGGATGTTGTGAGTTTCCGATTCGTTCTTACGAGTTAATTCCGAAGGGTGTTCGGTTGATTATTAAATCTAAAAACCTAATTAACCTAGGGCAATTATCTAGATCTACTCTTGCTAGGGCTAGGTTTAGGGATGGTTTGGAAATGTAATTAAATCTCACCGCTTTCAATACCCGAATGAAGATCTGTGAGGAGTTATGGTAATTATCAATAAAGTGGATTAGATCCGTTCGGGAAGGTGTTCCTTCTTCTAGGTTCTTGTCCTTCCTTTAGAGATCCTTACCCTAACCTCCATGGAAAACATCACACCCGGGCCTTTATACTACGGTATCACCGCTACCTCGAGGGATAGAGTGCCGTAGGGAGCGGTATGTGCATGCATGCATGGAGTCCTATTGTAAATATTTGGTGGGTAAGAAAAGGATGAGAGATCTCATCTCTCAAAATCCTTCCTAAAAGCTAAATCCTAAACAAGTTCCTAGGGCATGAAATTAAATCTACCTAGGGCAAGGAATTTAAATCTACACTAACGCAAGAAATTAAATCACTTACAGATGCATCCCTCCAATCATCCATGCAGGGTTGTCAGATCTGAATTTCTGAATGGAGAAGAAACACCGATGCTCTCCAAAAGATTTCTAAATTTTATTCATTAAAGAGAGGCATAAAGAATTACAATCTGTAGAGTTCCTATTTATAGAGAATAGGAAATCCTAGGGTTACATTTGATCCGCATATTTGCATTTACAAAAATAGCCCTCTAGGAAGACCGGTCAACGCCGCCACTGTATTTTGGTAAAAAATATTTTGCATATGGGCTTCTTCTAGCCGCGGAACCGCGGCAATGGCTGGCTTGGGCCGCGGTTCCGCGGCCCTTTAGTGAGTTCAGATGCTGAAATTTTTGTGTTATTCTCTGGATCTTTTTGGGCTTCTGGTTCTTGGGTTATTTTATCAATTGGGCTTCTGAATCTTCTCCAGATCTCTTAGTGAAAACTTGTAGCGATCTTTTAATCATTTGCCTTGACATTTTGGATCTTGCATTGCCTTGTTGATTGTGAACTGTTCTTCGTCTAGGCTTGACTAAGATCCTCCTATTTGTTGGTCAAAATCCACTTTTGCATCGTCTTTTCATCATTTTCACTGATTTCTGTCCAAGAACCTGTAACCTGTAACATGTAGCAGACATGCGTCAGAAGTACCTGTTTATTTATAAAAAGAATAAGAATGGGGAATATAATAATGCAATATTATGGTGTGAACAAATACCCCCAAACTTATCTTTTGCTCGTCCTTGAGCAAACTTATTTTTATTCACTAAAATCCTAACCGCACTTTCGCAGGGAAACGCGATTGCACTGAGCACGTGCAACAAGCAGTTAAACCTCTAGGTGTCCCTAGTAGGAGGAGTGTTGTCTCCTGAGGGTTTTCAGCGGATTACACCCACAAAATCCTATCAATTCGGCCCATTAACTTTTGTTCTCCAATTAGGTTTTCTAACAAGGAATTCTATTATCTTCTACTTGTAAATTATCCACCCATATTCTTCACGCTTCCTCATCATTTAACTTAAGATAATATATGTTCTATAGATTTACTTAGATTTTGGCATTTCTTAAGTTTTCCTTCTAGGGTTCCATCTCCACTCAGGAATTTCTATCAACTTTACTAAAGATACAAGTTCTATCTTTCATTCCTTTCTCTCATCTAAATCCCAATCACATATCCCTACGTGTGTGTAAATATCACCCCTATACTTGGAAATTCAAATCAAGCAATCGTACTCTCGTCCATTGTCCAAAGCACTTATTAATTAGTGAATTTTTTAATGAAATTTGCTTACATATCCTTCATGCGACCGTTAATACTTCTTGAGGTACCAACGACCGATTACAAAATGTGTTTGCATATTTAAGCGTAATTCCTAGTCTTGCAACACCCAAGGCTTTAGCAGTGACTCCCAAACCAGTTGGTCTACGGCACTAGGTGAAGAAGCACCCTCGCTAAATATTTTTCTATTTTTACAGCCTTAAGTAATCACAAAAAACCAGTGTCCATTTTTTTATTCTTCATTCACATTTTTTCTTTTATTTTCATCGTACTAAGGACTTTAGACAAGAGCATTTCAAGGTCTCTTCTACTATTCCAAAATTCAAGGTGCGTGATTGTGCAATTTGTAGGGTATACGTTTTCAGAATCTAAACATAAGCTAGGAACTATTTTTCAAACTTATACTCTAATAAGAACATCAATACTCTTCTCTCATTTTGACTTAGCCCAAGAAGTGAACCCAAAATTTGCTTATTTCTAAATAAACTACAAGGCATATACTCTCTACCATTAAACTTTAAGGAAGCTTATATTTAGGGTTTTTAATTTACAAAGTCTAAGATCTAGTTATTCCTAACCAGTTAACCTATTTTTCAAACTCAAGTCAATTAGCCAAAATTGAATACATTAATTTTTATAATTTTCGAAATTTTTTAATTTTTTATGGGTTTTCAAATAAGTATGCAAATGCAAAAGTATGTACAAATGAATGCGAAGGAAGAAGACGTACCGAGCATACCCCCAAACTTGAACTTGACAGTGTCCTCACTGTCATGCTAAACCAAGAGGGTCAAAATGCCGATACTCCTGTGTTTATTTATTTAGAATTTTTTTTTCATTTTTTAATGTTTTGAAATTTTTTTTTTTATTTTTTATAAAAAGAAAACAAAAAAAAATAATATGTACATATATACAGAGGTCCCCCCCCCAAACTTAAGCTTGGCCTTACACAAGCCAAATGTTAGCACCAACCATTCAAAAATCTTATCATGGTAGAGGTATAGTCGGTGCAAGAATGGGATGGAGATGAAAGAAATGAGAAACACGCGAGACCGTGTGGAAAGAAGAATGGTAGAATATGGTCTCGGTGGGGGGAAAGAAGGGCGGAAAGGAGAAAGAAGGATCGCGCGAACTTGAAGGTGTAAATCGAGTGAATAAATTAGCGCAATATGTGATGATCGATATGTTATAAGCGATTGCGCTAACCTATCAACCCGTCGGGAAATGGGGTCAAATCCCTCAAGATTCGCAAGAAAACATGGGTACGCCGAACTTGGTATAGGAGATGAAAGCGTAACGGTCACTTGCACGGTCGGAACAATAGGAAGGAGGGAGGGTAATATAATAGTCAAAGGTTCAGGAGGATGAATTGGAAAATCAGACACATCAAACAAAAATGATTCATCCTCAATATTATCCTCAAGACTCTCCTCAATACTATCCTCAATATTTAACTCATCCATGCCGTTATCATCAAAATCTAGACGCGTATGAGATTCGGGAGAAACATTTAGTAACTCAAGATGATGATTTGAACATAAAATTTCAAGCAAATCGACAGGTTCATCATCCGAAATATTCCCGGCGTCTATATCCTCAATCAAGTGAAAATTAATTTCTTTAGACACCTCCTCAAAAGCATGGATGTTTATCAATGTAGGTTCTAGAGTGGATGTGTAAAGGTTAAACGGATTAGGTGCGGTTTCACTCGAAAGGGGTTCTTCACAATTTGGAAAATCAAGCACTACAAAATCACACAATTCATTTTTATTTTCAACAGGTGAACTATTTAGGGCAATCAATGGAAAACAGGAGTTGTGGGCTTCAATTGGGTATGGGTAAGTTTGATTTGGAAATCCTCTCTCATTCTCACTCTGTCCAACCGCCTCCTCATACATTGAAAAATTTGGAGCTAGCGGGAAACTAGCTACAGGTTCACTCGGTTGCATAAGGGTGGCCATGGACGCTTCCACATTCCTCACCATTTTGTTTGTTGCAGCAATATAAGCCTCCAACGACTCTTCCAAACTAGACTTAGGTGGTGAGGGGGTTTCAGTAAAAGATTCAAAATTGGTTGGATATGTGAAACTCCCTAATAGCTGTGTCGAAATAGTGTCTAGTGAAGGTGGGAAGGTCGGGTATGACTGGTAGGAAGTGGGTGGTAAGATAGGGGTAAGGTCAACATATGGGTGAGAAGGTGAATAATCGTGCGGATCCCTAAAACTAGATGAGTGGTGAGGGGTGAAAGATCGACTGCGAGATTGAGCAATATGCTCAGCAATAGACATCGGCCTAGGAGTGACAGAAGGACTTGAAGAAGTGGTATCAACATATGTAGGTTGTAAAGGTTGACTTGGTTGACACAAAGTGGGTTGAAAAGTCAAACTATTTCTCCTAAACGCCTCTATTTGATCTTTCAAAGATATTTTTGGCAAGGAAGGATCGTCTTTAAATTGACCGAACAAATTAACGTACGACGCAAAATTAGGTTCGGGATACCAAAGTTCGGCTAATGATTTATTATGTGGGGTACCCATGTTGTAAGAAGAAAGGTGACAAGAAGGAAGGTTGGATCGTGCTAGGATTTATTTGGGGCTAAAAAAATTTTGCAAGTTCTATAAAATATTTGTCCTTTTTATTTTCATTTTTCATTGATTTTTTCTTTCTCTTTATTTGGAAAAATTTTGTTGCAAAAAGATTTTAGAGAAAAGATATGCAACAGCAAAATATTTTATAGAAAAGATATGCAACAACAAAATATTACTTACAATCTATTTTATTTCAAGTGGGGCCTAAAAATCCTGCACAAGACTGTTATATCGGAGGGAATATATTTTTAAAGTGCACAGAATCTTTCAGGAAATTTAACAAAAGATATATCGAAACATTCAGAGGAGAGATCAGAAGACTTACAGAAGTTTTTTTTTTTTTTAACCGTAGAGGAAGTTTGCGGATCTGATCCTCTGGTATGACCGCGGAACCGCCGCGAATGGCAGCCTCAGACCGCGGATCCGCCGCGGTTTGGTGGCTTCGGCCGGTTTTTTTTTTTCCAGATCTCCGCGGTTCTTTTTGTTTTGCTTTCTGGAAATTTCCAGATCCGTCTCGATTGTATATCCTGTATATCCTGCAAGATTCAAACAACAAAGTACCCTTTCCAAAAATAACAGATAATATATTTTTATATTTTTTATGATTTTTCAGATTTTTATGATTTTTTAAATTTTGTGATTAACCCGAAATTGCGAAAAGGAACGTTCTACGCCATCCCCGGCGACGGCGCCATTTGATTAATCCAAAAATATTAAGTTTACCGTAATCGGAAACGGCGTCGCTTTGCAGCTAGCCGGTGAGTACGGGTCGCTCAACAGGGATGTTGTGGGTTTCCGATTCGTTCTTACGAGTTAATTCCGAAGGGTGTTCGGTTGATTATTAAATCTAAAAACCTAATTAACCTAGGGCAATTATCTAGATCTACTCTTGCTAGGGCTAGGTTTAGGGATGGTTTGGAAATGTTATTAAATCTCACCGCTTTCAATACCCGAATGAAGATCTGTGAGGAGTTATGGTAATTATCAATAAAGTGGATTAGATCCGTTCGGGAAGGTGTTCCTTCCTCTAGGTTCTTGTCCTTCCTTTAGAGATCTTTACCCTAACCTCCATGGAAAACATCACACCCGGGCCTTTATACTACGGTATCACCGCTACCTCGAGGGATAGAGTGCCGTAGGGAGCGGTATGTGCATGATGCATGGAGTCCTATTGTAAATATTTGGTGGGTAAGAAAAGGATGAGAGATCTCATCTCTCAAAATCCTTCCCAAAAGCTAAACCCTAAACAAGTTCCTAGGGCATGAAATTAAATCTACCTAGGGTAAGGAATTTAAATCTACACTAACGCAAGAAATTAAATCACTTACAGATGCATCCCTCCAATCATCCATGCAGGGTTGTCAGATCTGAATTTCTGAACGGAGAAGAAACACCGATGCTCTCCAAAAGATTTCTAAATTTTATTCATTAAGGAGAGGCATAAAGAATTACAATCTGTAGAGTTCCTATTTATAGAGAATAGGAAACCCTAGGGTTACATTTGATCCGCATATTTGCATTTACAAAAATAGCCCTCTAGGAAGACCGGTCAACGCCGCCACTGTATTTTGTTAAAAAATATTTTGCATATGGGCTTCTTCTAGCCGCGGAACCGCGGCAATGGCTGGCTTGGGCCGCGGTTCCGCGGCCCTTTAGTGAGTTCAGATGCTGAAATTTTTGTGTTATTCTCTAGATCTTTTTGGGCTTCTGTTTCTTGGGTTATTTTATCAATTGGGCTTCTGAATCTTCTCCAGATCTCTTAGTGAAAACTTGTAGCGATCTTTTAACCATTTGCCTTGACATTTTGGATCTTGCGTTGCCTTGTTGATTGTGAACTGTTCTTCGTCTAGGCTTGACTAAGATCCTCCTATTTGTTGGTCAAAATCCACTTTTGCATCGTCTTTTCATCGTTTTCACTGTTTTCTGTCCAAGAACCTGTAACCTGTAACATGTAGCAGACATGCGTCAAAAGTACCTGTTTATTTATAAAAAGAATAAGAATGGGGAATATAATAATGCTATATTATGGTGTGAACAGTCACATGCCAAGTTCTACCCGTCATTGTCCAGGTCAATTTGAACCCACCCGTACATACCCTTGATGAAGGCCAAAATAGTAGTACGACTGTCTCAAACCAACACATCTATCTGTGGTAAAAATGAATACCCAGCAGCTACCAAACACTATGCCTTGGCGAAGGTCAAAATACATAGCTTGAATACTACTGAATACCCAAAAGAAATGACGGAGGGCTACGACTGGTTTTTAGCGAAAAACCTTTAACGTAATGAGCTTGATCTCGTTGAAGGAAACTGATAGCTTTTTATAAAAATATAGTGGCGAAAACGTTTTGCTAAAGAGGTCACTCCCGATGAAGAGATCTCGGCTCTTTCCTTGTGGAATGAGGTGCAGGATATTCCAACTGAATACCGTGATGCAAAGCAACTTATAATCGACTATATTAAAGTTATTACCCTGACGTAAACTTATGCCTAAAGGGTCACTCCCGGTGAAGGGATCTCGGCCTTGCCTCGTCGAATGAGGTGCCGGATATTCTAACTGAATACCGCGATGCAAAACAAAAGGAAACATCTTTGTAATAACACTTTTACAATTTGTTCCAACAACATCAAATATAGGTTTGTTTTATCCTTGCATTGATAAGAATCAATGCAGTCCCATCAATCAATCACACCAGAAAAGAACGAAAATATAATGTACGTATATGCCATCCACATTCGTCTCTGGGTCCCGTCATCACTCGTTAGGTTACTTAAATAACGACAGAGCGGGGGCTGGACTAGCGCGAGTGTAAAACATATACAGCATCTAATAGTATATATACCAATATACAATAATCGCTCCAGGCGTAATAATAAGCAACATTACAGAAAAGTAATAAGCATCACAGAACAATACAGATAATCTGGGATCCCCGGGTTTCACAGAGCCGCTACTGAATCCCGACGTTCCCCTGGTCGTGTGGATAGCCTGTGCAATGAAATCTAGACCCCTACGGGTGCGACAAGTTACCCGCCAAAACCTGAAGCGAGGTAGTCCCCACAGCATAGTGAATGGAACACTCGGCACTTCACGGAATCCGGTAAATTGAGCACCCCTCCTTGGGTCAACCTGTACCCCCTACGTGTGCGGCGAATAGTCTGCCAATTCTAGAATGAGGTCCCTTTGCCTGTCAAAACCATGAGATACGGACCCGTTGCCCTCCAGAACCCGGCTATCCGTGCACTCCTTCGCGGGATGAACCTAGTACAAAAATAAAAATATGTACAACGGGTACATCGACCTCGACCCGGTCGTGCCCCAAAAGAATATTATACAAACAGGCAGTGACGGCAGTCCACCTATTGGACGCTCGTCCCGCAATATCAAATGTACAAATAAATCCAAACTGCACTATCATTGCACCCTGCTATCCACCACGACATATCCGCAACATCACAGCACAACAGAGAACATCAACGCGAATGTCACGTTCGCAAACCCGTCTAAAAGAACTATAGCAATCAGACGCGGTTTACCGATCAAATGACATTCCCGGTCGGAGATATAATGTAAAACTCCATACTAACAAGTTTAAAATTTTGATCGACTAAATTTCCCGAAGTGGGCCCCACGTACATCTGGTGTACAGTAACAAAAGTTGGGCCAAACAAACATATACCAAAATCCACAATTTCCCATGTTAAACTCACTGGAAAAATTTGGGGCGCTGTTCCCACAAAAGCGTGGCGGATCCGCGGCCAAACCCTGGTTTGGGCCGCGGATCCGCGGCCGTTCTGTGGGATCACGTGACCAAATTTCAACAGTTTGCTTAGAATTGCCTTCTTAGTTTTCTGTGATATGTCAAATAATTTTTTAGACCTGATTTAAAATAGACAGAAACCTTAGTGCAGAAAATTGTAGCTTCGGAAATTCCTTTCGATCGATCTTTTAAACGCGTTAGCACAAGTTAGTATAGCTTAATGGTGAGGCTCTGATACCACTGTAAGTCCACGGTAGTGCCCCTGCCGTCTAACAGGCGCCAAATGCGGAACAAAAACTTTTTGCAAACTGGCGCTGTCGTGTACCATAATCCGGATCTGCCATTAAAGCTAAACTAACAAACTACAAAGTGGGTAGAAACATTATACCGAATGATCCGATTCCTTCGGTCTTCAACCATAATCCCACGCTTGTTGCGGATGCTCCGATCTCCTCGATCTCCAGTCTTGTCGTCCAGGTGGCACCACGTCGACGGATCTTTAAACGGGCTCCCGCCTCTGAACCGAGGCAACTCGATCGTCAAGTTTGCTAAAAGAGACGACCAAGATGAAGTAGAGAATGAGTAGAACACTTTGTCTCATTACGTCCAAGGCTACGGACGAACGGTTAATGAAGTTTCCATTTGGATCGGGTGATGGAATGAAATGAGTAATGAAATTTCCATACACCAATGCTATCATATTTTTCTCTCAAGCAAAAAACTATAACCCTCACCAAGGGTGGCCGGCCACTAAATAGAGGGGAGGGGGTGAGTGTAGGAGCAAGGTGGGTGAGAATAAGAATGAATCTTATCATGACACATATTATGAATACAATTAAAGCAAGTGATGAATCATTTAAGCTTAGTCATCAAGCATTAAATGAACAATTAATGCTAACAATGAATCATCAAGCCTTGTCAACAAATCTAGAACCTTATAGATCCATGACTCACTCTCATCAAGAAAAGATAAATCCGTATTTAACCGAATGTCAAAATACGGCTGATAAAAAACTGGAAACTGGCAACTTCCAAAAGTGATCCTGAAACGAATTTTAGGATAACCCCGTATCAGTATAAACATACCCGCATTTATATTACGACCGAATATAAATGCAACTGAGACAAAGATATTATATCTACACAGTATAATACTGTGTTCCGGCTTAAACCAAAGCCTACCAGTATTATCTGCCCGAAAATGGACACGTGCGAAAATGCACGTGCATTTTCCGAACCTTGCCATAAACCCATACGGCCTCTACAACGTTTCGCGCTAACTTGGAATAGTGTCTGTGGGGGACTCTAATGACTCATCAACACACTGGCACTGAGTATAACCCCTAGCACGTCAGAGGTACAAGCTGCACGTAACATTTTGCCTATGTATTGATTGGAAGGGAAGCTGACGAGCGAACTCATCCATAAACCCTACTGAGCCTGACAGTGACAATGTATATACAGTCCGGTCCATTCGTTTAAAGAGTATCGCATATCGAGTCTAGGGGGTGGATAAAGTCAGACCCCTATTAACGCGATAAATCGTGTCGGCATGAAGCCCATCACCACCTGAGAAACTATTGATCACAATCAGTAATTCTCCACTACCTCGGCCGAGGATTCCTAGTGATGGCCACCCATGCACTGCGCGACATCAACCCCCAATACCGGGAGAGTCGAATCCCCGACGATCCGCTCACTTGCCTCTAATATGGCTCGGGACTGTACCCAACTAAAACCTGTTTGCACAACTCCTTTGAGCGTGGTAGGGTTGTAATCTAAGCACAGTGGGAACTCACATGAGACAAATGACGATCTCAGGTCGATGAACTAACCTGTACACATGTCACCAGGTAATTGCTATCTGACGATATGTATAATACCAACTAGAAGATTCCCGGCGAGTCCTTTCCGGTGTACTCATAACCCAATGAGCACCTGTATACATCTTAGGTGATCCAACTGATACCAGTGGCTTGTGAGACCGGCCACCGCCCTCGTCGGGGTCTCGAGTGTATACACTAGTCTACTCTGGAGTATCGATACCCGGTCTCGAAACTCCAACGACTAGGGACACTTTTAAGGATGTGCTTACTGACCCCAGCTCCCACGTATATGATCGCCATCATATTGCTGGTAGTCAAGCAAGAATCCTAAGGGCTCTATCATCATGCAATAGTGAACTAAAGCATATATATGATGATAAAGACAAACCAGATAGCATACTATCATCTCGAGCAAGACTGTCATCTCTATAAGTGCACGGCGGCGCCTCGGCCGTCAATCCGACGCCGGAATGCGGAAACGGTGATAAACTTAAATTTTGCGGACTTTGCAAACCGGCACCACCGCGCACTAAAATCCGGATCGTAACCATTAACAAGTCTACGCTACTAACAAGAAAGGGAAGAGATATACCGACTGATCCGAGTCCTCCGGTCTTCATCTCCACTCCGATTTCCTCGCGGGATCTCCGTCCGTCTCCTCCTCGTCGGAAAGGGCACCACGAAGCCGGGTACTTTTACGGGCTCCCGCCTCTATACCGAGGCAACTCGGGCATGAAGCCGGCAACTCGACATGCCCAAGGTTTGCTGTAGGATGTGTAGGGTCTATGTCTCATTGGGGTTTTGGTTGCCTTTTGAAGATGGAGGAATGAAGGTATGAAAAATGGTGCTTTCATTTTTCTTGGCATGAAAAGAGATCAAGAATAAAAACACTCTCAAGGATGAAGCTCTCTCCTTCTCTTTTCTTCTTCTCACTCAACCATGAAAAAACTTATGCATCAAGTGAGAATAATGGTGGAGGAAAATCTATATGAAGCAAGAAGGGAGGTGAGTGTAGGAGATGTAGAAAGGGGTGACCACATCAAGAGACAAAGAAACATACACCATGCTTCACACTATTGAACCCATACCCTCACTTTATCACAATCAAATCTCATAAAGCAAAAGCATGGTTGAAAAGAAATGAAAGCTATCATAATCAATCTTTTACAAGAAACCCCCTCCACAAATGTTATTTGCACAATTGCAAATAACCCCCTCCATCGGAAAAGTCCGGCCGGGAAAGAACAAAGGAAAACCGGCCGGAACGGAATGCAAACTGGCAACTCCAGAAAACTGGTCCCGTAATAAATTACAGGAAAAACCCCGATACTGTGCATACACACCCGCATCTGTATTCCGTCCGGATACAAATGCAAAGAGACAAAATCTACACTGTACTAAACTAGGACCGGCTTAAACCAAAGCCGGCTAGTAATATCCGTTCGATCCTGATCCGTGCAATACCGCACGTATCTGATCGAACCCTGCCATATACCTATACGGCTACTAGTACAAACCGTCCGATCCTGATCCGTGCAATACCGCACGTATCTGATCGGACCCTGCCATATCTCCATACGGCCTCTACAGCGTTTCGCCCGAAACTTGAGTAACTAAAAGTGTGGTGGACTCTAAAGACTCGTCAATACTATGGCTGTGGATTTAACCACTAGCACGTCAGAGGTATAAGCCAATACGTAACGGGCCACCAGCTATTGACCAAAAGGGACGTCGATGAGCGAACTCATCCTGACACCCTACTGAGCCTGTCAGTGACAATATCCGTGCAGTCCGGTCCGTTCGTCTATGAGTATCGCATGGCGGGCCTAGGGGGTTGGTAAAAGTCAGACCCCCAAAAGCGGTACAAGTCGTGTCGGAGTGTAGCCCAGAACACCCTGAGATACTACTGGAATACCTACCAGTAAATCTCCTTGCCTTGGCCAAGGACTTTGTGTAATGGCTCTCCTAGACACAGCACGACCTCACCCCCAATACCGGGAGAGACGAACCCCTGAAGATACGCTCACTGCCTCCATGTGGCCCGGGACTGTACCCAACTAAAACCTGTTTGCACGACTCCTTTGAGCCGTGGTAGGGTAGTAATCAAAGTACAGTGGGAACTCACACGAGACAAATGACGATCCCCAGGTCGATGAACCAACCTGCACACATGTCACCAGGGAACTGCCATCTGACGTCTGGTATATGACCAACTAGCATGTTCCCGGCGAGTCCTGTCCGGTGTACTCATAACCCAATGAGCACCTGTATACATCTTAGGTGATCCAACTGACACCAGTGGCTTGTGAGACCGGCCACCGCCCCTCGTCGGGGTCTCGACTGTATACACTAGTCTACTAATGGAGTATCGATGCCCGGTCTCGAAACTCCCATGACTAGGGACCTTTTAAGGATATGCTTGTAGACCCCCAGCTCCCACTTATATGATCGCCCTCATACTGCTGGTGGTCAAGCAAGAATCCTAGGGGCTCTATCAACGTGTAATAGCGACGTGTCATGTCACCTAAAGCAGTACACGATGATAAAGGTAAACCAGATAGCATACTATCATCTCGAGTAAGACTGTCCTACCGGGATAGGTCCTCCCTCAATCATTACAATCACGTACCTGTGACCTAATAATTGACTCTGAGGGCACTATCTCCAACAATCTCCCACTTGCACTCAAGGCTAATTATTGCGATGTCGCATACTCACAGCCCGTGTGATACCGAACATCCAACTCCTCTACTAGTCAGTCTCACAAAGCTCGTTTGCGGAACTATTGCGTTCGAGGAATAGCCTCAGTGAGTGGATCCGCTTAGTTGTTTCTTTCCATGTCTCTCTATATCTCAAGTTCGCGGAGAAAGCCATCTCCCGAAAAGAGCAATACCTGTCTTAGAATGTGTCTGGATGTCTGATGGGACATAGCTCATAAATGAACTCCAAATCCAAACTTCTTAGACTGTATCGTCAACTGAACTTAATCAGTATCCTGCGCCATGCCTCCCTCAGTACTGCCTTGGATCACCTGTCCAAAATACTGCCCCTCGTCAGTGGGAAAACTATAACTCTGACAACCTCCTTGTCGTCCATGTCACCTTGGAAGCCTGGAATGATAACTGTCTCCTGAATGAGGCTGTCGTTATCATATCTCTAGAACATCCACTTATGTTCTAAAACTGCTTCCGACTGTTTCTCCAGGATTGGATTAATGTCAACTTATTGCATCTAGTGCAAGAACAACATCTGGTGTGGTACTTGACATCTCATGATTGACTCAATTGCCTAAGCAAGTGATCTGCCAATCATGCACGTCCCTCTCCCCTTTAGTCTGTAAGACACCTTTAGAGAGGGTGACTCCATTACCTGCAGGTACACTACCGTGCCAGGAGTCGTCCATCCTAAATACTCTTAGAATGCTGTCAAGTACCTTGATTGGGAAACCACCCAAATCTAGATCTAAAACCATAGATCCAGTAACCAGTATGTCAGATATAAAATCCATTTCCTTTGTGGAGAAACCACTGTGTGACGACCAAAGTATAACCGATTGTAGTATAGGAGTTTCTTTTCCTATTCTGTGTATGTCATCCAGATACCAGGTCATCACAACCTACTACCTTCTCAACAGATCCATCCCCTATTCTGATGAAGTCAAACCCATGACTGTCACGTCAGAAATAGATGATCTATCTCCGCTACATCTGCTTTAGTCTATAAATAGACATAAGCTACCTGTCCACCAATGCTTCCGCTGCTCCCACTGACTACGACAACCCTCTGGCAGAGTCATATACACGTACACTTCTAAAACTAGTTTTAGAACGACGCTATACTCATCCTCCCGCCGGGTCTCGTAACCTGGAACAACAGCAATGGCAATTGTGGGTAAACAAGAACTTCCCTGTCACCGTCCTTGAGGCCACCGTAGTGCCTCTCGGGTGCCTGAAGTTACCCACCTTATCTGCGGAGTGGCCAGGAATGTCAATCCAGATTGAATCTTTAGGTTCCTTATCAAATCTTCAGTAATCGTTTGCGATTCTGGAATCGCTTCCAGTTCTACCATACTCCCACTACTGTTTTCTGAAAAATAACCATTTCCCTTTAAAATGTGGCGAGTTAAGAACAATATCACTATTGATCTTCCAGATGGTAGAAAGTCAACCCTCGTCATAGCCTGGGTCAACCCACAAACAGCCATTACAGAAACGTGCCTTGAGTTGTCCAGTGTCTGGTTTTAATCATAAACCGGACAACTCCCCGTACCTTAACATCGTTAAGATATGAACTGTTCTATATCCAATATAGAAACAGAGGCACTGATTTAATTGAACCAGATTCAAATCATGCAGCTGTCCCCAGCGCATGTCAACTAAATGGAAGGAGGCCGATCAGCGTTACTCAACTTTGGAATGCTTCCAATTATGAGTAACCTGAAAGAGAAGCAATTTCTCTTTATCATTACTATCAACTGAATACCATACACAAGTATCTACATCTTCGATCACTTTGAAGAATCCCGATACTTGCTACACCTGGTTCTCTACTCTATTCAAATACCTATAACTCCTCAAAACTTAGACCCTGTGTTTCTACGAAACACATGTCTAAGAACTAGAGAAGTTAAAAGTAAACAGAATATAGTATGAGGACCAACCCCTCTGTCCTAATGGACACTGGACAACATACAATACTCTGTATAAGTCCGCTGAGTCTAATAACTCTTTCACTGTGTGTCGTAGGTTAAAAAAAACTGTACTTATGGTTAAGAAGAGTTACACCGCTGTTTAATGCTCCTTACCTAATCATCCACTGATATAGGTAAATGTCATCGACATAATATCAAAAGGTATATCTCACTCTATGAAAATAGACGTACAGATATATCAATTTGAAATTGGTGCACAATAGCGGATATTCAAAACCAAATATTTGCCGACCGGCAAACAGCCCAGGTGATTTCCTCAAATATCACCGATTACAACGAATCCCGATATAATGAGGATAATCACCCAATTCCCAATAACTTACTCCCACTCATCATCTGTAAAACCATACAGATGTGAGAATCGTACCTGGTAAATACATACCCTGGAGTAAGTATCTAATCGGGAAATCAGTTTTCCTTTAACATTACACAGTGAAACTGAAACATTGAAATGTTCCGATGGGGTATTCTGGTATTCCTAGTAATGCCTCTTCCAGATTCACGACTATAACTGTATAGTTCTTTGCCACCTCTCCAAATCCCTTCATATGTCTTTAGTCTTTACCTTCTGCACACCCTTTTAGGCCAAATGGTTTTCTTCCTTCCCTACCGTTCGGCACCAGCCTACGGTTTGGAAGAAGACTATCCAATAAGCATAATGGGTGTACTGTCCCAATCCTAGGAACACTCGCAATGAGAGAGGGTGAAGATAAAAGACACCTGAATGTACTTTATTCCTATTTCTCCTGAACCAGAATCCATCCCCGAACTGGAACAAGTCCCATTCGAGTTCGTATATAACCATACGATGGAGTATCCAAATAAACTGTGGATCTTCGTAGTGATACGGAGTGTCCTGGAGAAATACAAAGGTGATGTGGGAGTGGTAACGAAATATTTGGTTTGGTCGTGAATATCTGTTGCAATTTACTTTGCCCTCTTACTAATCCCTTGCTTTGTCTTAACTTAATACCTTCTGCACACCATCGTTAGGCTAATTGGTTTTCTTCATTCCCTACCGGTCGGCACCAGCCTAAGGTTTGGAAGAAGACAATCCAATTTGCGTAATAGGTGTACTACCCCTAAACCAAGGAGTACTCGTAACCTGAGAGAGGGTAAAAGGAAAAGACAACTGAATAATCCTATCCGTTTTCTCCAGAACCGGAAACCATCCTCGAATAAATTCTTTCGAGTTCGTATCTAACCATACGATGGTTTTGTCCAATGGAAGTGGACGTTCGCAGTAATGCGGGGTGTCCTGGAGAAAAGGGTAAAAGTAGGAGTGGCAATGAGGTCTGCAACTCTGACAATCCAAAAGCCAGTGTTTAAGAAGGTTCGGTCAACTTGGTCACTGAGTCAAAGTCTTAGGGTCGGGTCAATGGTCGCTACCAAAGAGAGAGAGAAAAGAAACACTCAGCGTGCACTCTAACCTAGATCAGAATGGTTACCAATTTATCTAATCTGGAAACCTCCCACTGTACCTCAAATTCTCCTCCAAACCTGAAAGAAGAATTAGTCGGGGTCACCCGAGGAGTAAACTAACTCATCAGTGGGAATCGGGATCCAACTCTCATCGCATGATAACGTGACGGAATCCGCTCACGTCATCACACTCCAGAAGGTATGCGCATATCTGGCAAGTTTCAGTACTTTTGAAACTCCCGATGTGATTTCTGCCCCATGCTCTTATGACCTTGACTTTGGCCAACATATCATAAGTCACATGTCAAGTTCTGCCCGTCATTCTCCAGGTTAATTTGAATCCACCCGTACATACCCTTGACTTTGGCCAAAATGGCAGCACGACTGTCCCAAACCAACGCATCTATCTATGCTGCATATGAATACCCCAATAGCTACCAATCACTGTGCCTTGACTTTGGCCAACATACACAGCTTGAATACTATTGACCACCCATATGAAATGACGGAGGGCTACGAATGGTTTCTGGCGAAAACCTTTAACGTAATGAACTTGATATCGTTGAAGGAACGGATAGCTTTTTAGAAAATATAGTGACGAAAACCTTTACTAAAGAGGTCACTCCCGGTGAAGGGATCTCGGCTCTTTCCCCGTAGAATGGGGTGCTGGATATTCATAACCGAATATCACTGTGCAAAGCAAAAGTAATCGGCTATAATGAAGTTAATGCCCTGACGCAAACTTCTGTCCAAGGGGTCACTCCCGGTGAAGGGATCTCGGCCCTTGCCTCGTCGACTGAGGAGCAGGATATTCCAAATGAATACCACGATGCAAAACAAAAGTGAACATCCTTGCAATAACAGCTTTTTGAAAAGTGTTCCAACAACATCAGATTAGGTTTGTTTTTAACTTGCATTGATCCGAATCAATGCAGTCCCATCAATTGATCACACCACAAAGAACGAAAATATACTGATGTACGTATATGCCATCCGCATTCGCCACTGGGTCCCGTCATTACCCGTTAGGTTAGCTTACTAACGACAGAGCGGGGACTGGACTAGCGCGGATGCAAAACATATACAACATCTACTAATATATATACCAATATATTATATTCGCTCAAGGCGTGAATGAAATGCAACATCACAGATAATGAACAGCATCACAGAAACAATACAGATATCTGGGATCCCCGGGTTTCACAGAGCCGCTGAAACCCGACGTTCCCCTGGTCGTGTGGATAGCCTGTGCAATGAAATCCTAGACCCCTACGGGCGCAGCAAGTCACCCGCCAAAACCTGAAGCGAGGCAGCCCCCTTCAACGCCGTGAATGGACCACCCAGCACTTCACGGAATCCGGTAACTTGGGCACCCCTCCTGGGTCAACCTGTACCCCCTACGAGTGCGGCGAATAGCCCGCCAATCCTAGAGTGAAGCCCCCTCCGTCTCAATGCCATGAGATGCGGGCTTGTTGCCCTCCAGAACCCGGCTATCCGTGCACCCCTCCGCGGGGCAATCCTAGTACAGAAAGTAAAATATACATACAACGGGTATATCGACCGCAACCAGGTCGTGCCCCAAAATAATAATACAATCAGGCAGTGACGGCAGTCCACATGTCGGACGCTCGCCCCGCAATATCAAATGTACATAATACAACAAAACTGTACTAGCATTGCATCCAGGCTATCCCCCACGACCGATCCGCAACATCACAGCAAATACATAGAACATCAACGTGAAAGTCACGTTCGCAAATCCGTCTAACCGGGCTATAGCAGTTAGACCGGATTTACCGATCGAGTGACATTCACGGTCGCAGATATAATGTAAATACTGTGAAAAATGTGTTTAAAATTTTCCGATTGATCAAACATTAACAAGTGGGCCCCCAAACAAAACTGTAGCAACCACAGAAAACCTGGGCCCAATTTTAATATTCCAAAAACCACATTTATCACTCAGGAACACACTGCAAAAAATTGGGAGGGTGAACAGTTAACTCCGCGGCAGAAGAGCGGCCAAAGCAGGGGTTTGGCCGCCCTTCCGCGGCGGTATGGAGAGCTCGATGTACCAAATTTTTACAGTGACCTTAAAATTCCCTGCACATCACTCTGAGACAACCTGAAAAATTTTTGGACTCAAAAAAAATTCGACAGAAACTGATGTGCATGAAAAATACGTTTTCGGGATTTTGTTCGATCGGAAACGTAAAACACATCAAACGAAAGCTAGACGAAGTTAATGGCGAGGCTCTGATACCACTGTAAGTGCACGGCGGTGCCCCGGCCGTCAATCCGACGCCGGAATGCGGAAACGGTGATAAACTTAAATTTTGCGGACTTTGCAAACCGGCACCAACGCGCACTAAACTCCGGATCGTAACCATTAACAAGTCTACGCTACTAACAAGAAAGGGAAGAGATATACCGACTGATCCGAGTCCTCCGGTCTTCATCTCCACTCCGATTTCCTCGCGGGATCTCCGTCCGTCTCCTCCTAGTCGGAAAGGGCACCACGAAGCCGCGTACTTTTACGGGCTCCCGCCTCTATACCGAGGCAACTCGGGCATGAAGCCGGCAACTCGACATGCCCAAGGTTTGCTGTAGGATGTGTAGGGTCTATGTCTCATTGTGGTTTTGGTTGCCTTTTGAAGATGGAGGAATGAAGGTATGAAAAATGGTGCTTTCATTTTTCTTGGCATGAAAAGAGATCAAGAATAAAAACACTCTCAAGGATGAAGCTCTCTCCTTCTCTTTTCTTCTTCTCACTCAACCATGAAAAAACTTATGCATCAAGTGAGAATAATGGTGGAGGAAAATCTATATGAAGCAAGAAGGGAGGTGAGTGTAGGAGATGTAGAAAGGGGTGACCACATCAAGAGACAAAGAAACATACACCATGCTTCACACTATTGAACCCATACCCTCACTTTATCACAATCAAATCTCATAAAGCAAAAGCATGGTTGAAAAGAAATGAAAGCTATCATAATCAATCTTTTACAAGAAACCCCCTCCACAAATGTTATTTGCACAATTGCAAATAACCCCCTCCATCGGAAAAGTCCGGCCGGGAAAGAACAAAGGAAAACCGGCCGGAACGGAATGCAAACTGGCAACTCCAGAAAACTGGTCCCGTAATAAATTACAGGAAAAACCCCGATACTGTGCATACACACCCGCATCTGTATTCCGTCCGGATACAAATGCAAAGAGACAAAATCTACACTGTACTAAACTAGGACCGGCTTAAACCAAAGCCGGCTAGTAATATCCGTTCGATCCTGATCCGTGCAATACCGCACGTATCTGATCGAACCCTGCCATATACCTATACGGCTACTAGTACAAACCGTCCGATCCTGATCCGTGCAATACCGCACGTATCTGATCGGACCCTGCCATATCTCCATACGGCCTCTACAGCGTTTCGCCCGAAACTTGAGTAACTGAAAGTGTGGTGGACTCTAAAGACTCGTCAATACTATGGCTGTGGATTTAACCACTAGCACGTCAGAGGTATAAGCCAATACGTAACGGGACACCAGCTATTGACCAAAAGGGACGTCGATGAGCGAACTCATCCTGACACCCTACTGAGCCTGTCAGTGACAATATCCGTGCAGTCCGGTCCGTTCGTCTATGAGTATCGCATGGCGGGCCTAGGGGGTTGGTAAAAGTCAGACCCCCAAAAGCGGTACAAGTCGTGTCGGAGTGTAGCCCAGAACACCCTGAGATACTACTGGAATACCTACCAGTAAATCTCCTTGCCTTGGCCAAGGACTTTGTGTAATGGCTCTCCTAGACACAGCACGACCTCACCCCCAATACCGGGAGAGACGAACCCCTGAAGATACGCTCACCGCCTCCATGTGGCCCGGGACTGTACCCAACTAAAACCTGTTTGCACGACTCCTTTGAGCCGTGGTAGGGTAGTAATCAAAGTACAGTGGGAACTCACACGAGACAAATGACGATCCCCAGGTCGATGAACTAACCTGCACACATGTCACTAGGGAACTGCCATCTGACGTCTGGTATATGACCAACTAGCATGTTCCCGGCGAGTCCTGTCCGGTGTACTCATAACCCAATGAGCACCTGTATACATCTTAGGTGATCCAACTGACACCAGTGGCTTGTGAGACCGGCCACCGCCCCTCGTCGGGGTCTCGACTGTATACACTAGTCTACTAATTGAGTATCGATGCCCGGTCTCGAAACTCCCACGACTAGGGACCTTTTAAGGATATGCTTGTAGACCCCCAGCTCCCACTTATATGATCGCCCTCATACTGCTGGTGGTCAAGCAAGAATCCTAGGGGCTCTATCAACGTGTAATAGCGACGTGTCATGTCACCTAAAGCAGTACACGATGATAAAGGTAAACCAGATAGCATACTATCATCTCGAGTAAGACTGTCCTACCGGGATAGGTCCTCCCTCAATCATTACAATCACGTACCTGTGACCTAATAATTGACTCTGAGGGCACTATCTCCAACAATCTCGGTATAGGTCCTGCCTCAATCATTGCAATCACGTACCTGCGATCCAATAATTGATTTTGAGGGCACTATCTCCAACAGCACCTGTATATATCTTAGGTGATCCAACTGACACCAGTGGCTTGTGAGACCGGCCACCGCCCCGCGTCGGGGTCTCGACTGTATACACTAGTCTACTCTAGAGTATCGATGCCCTGTATCGATCACTGAACCTAATCAGTATCCAGCACCATGTCTTCCACGGTATCCTTTTGGACCACCTGTCCATAATACTGTCCCTCATCAAAGAGAAACTAAAACTCTGACAATCACTCTGTCATCCATGTCACATTGGAAGCCTGGAATGGTAACCGTCTCCCGAAGGAGCCTACCGTCATCAAGTCCTTAGAACATGCACTTATGTTCTAAAACTGCTTCCTTATGTTTCTTCAGGATTGTATTAATATAAACTTATCGCATCTAGTGCAAAAACAACATCTGGTGTGGTACTTGACATCTCATGATTGACTCAATTGCCTAAGCAAGTGATCTGCCAATCATGCACATCCCTCTCTCCTTTAGTCTATAAGACACCTTTAGAGAGGGTGACTCCATCACCTGCAGGTACACCACCATGCTAGGAGTCATTTATTCTAAAATACTATTAGAATACAGTCAAAGTACCCAGATTGGGAAACTACCCAAATCAAGATCTAAAACCATAGATCTAGAAACCAGAATGTCTGATATTATATCCATATCCTGTGTGAAGAAACAACTGTGTGATGACCACAGTGTAACCGATCGTAGTATAGGAATTTTACTTCCTACACTGTATGTCATCCAAATGCCATGACATCTCACAGTACTACCTCCTTAACTGATCCATCCCCTATTCTGATGAAGTCAAAGCTATGACTGTCTCATCAAAATTAGATGATTTAATCTCATCTATATTTACTCAAGCCTATAAATAGACATAAGCTACTTGCCCACTACGCTTCCGCTGCTCCCACTGACTATGACAACCCTCTGGCAGAACAATATACACGTACACTTCTAAAGCTAGTTTAGAACGACGCTATACTTATCCTCTTGCCGGGTTTCATAGTCTGGAACAACAGTAGTGTCAAGTTTGGGTAAACCAGAACCTCTCTGTCACCGTCCTTGAGGCTACCGGAGTACTTCTCGGGTGTCTGAGGTTACCCACCATATCTGCGGAGTGGCTATTAGAATGTCTAACCTGATTGAATATATATAGGTCCTATTAACTTTTCCGTAATCGTTTGCGATTCTGGAATCACTTCCAGTTCTACCATACCCCCACTACAGTTTTCTGAAAAAATCCATTTTAATAAAACTGTGGCTAGTCAAGAACAATATCACTATTGATCTTCCAGATGGTAGAAATGTCAACCCTCGTCAAAGCCAGGGTCAACCCACAAACTGCCATTACAGAAACGTGCCTTGAGTTATCCAGTGTCTGGTTTTAAGCATAAGCTGGACAACTCTCCGTATCTTAACATTGTTAAGATATGAACCATTCTATATCCCATATAGAAACAGAGGCACTAATTTAATTGGAACGAGATTCAAATCATGCAGCTGTCTCCAGTGCATAACAACTTAATGGAAAAAGGCTAATCAGCATTACTCAACTTAGGAATCCATCCAATTATGAGTAACCTGAAAGAGAAAAGAGTTTCTCAAAAACCATTACAATCAACTGAATACCTATCACAAGAATCTACATCTTCGATATCTTTGAAGAATCCCGATACTTGTGATACCTGGTTCTCTACTTTATTCTTATACCCAAAACTTCTCAAAACTTAGACATTGTATTTCTACGAAACACTTGTCTAAAAACTAGAGAAGTCACAAGTAATCAGAACATAGTACGAGGACCTACCCATTTGTCCTGACGGACACTAGACAACATACGATATTTTGTATAAGTCCGCTGAGTTAAATAACTCAAAACCTGTGCATCGTAGGTTGAAAACTGTAACCAGGCGATTTCCTCAAATATCACCAATTACAACGAATTCCGATATAATGAGGATGATCACCTAATTCCCAATAACTTACTACCACTCATCATCTGTAAAATCATACAGATATGAGAATGAAACCTGGTAAATACATACCTTGGAGTAAGTATCTAATCGGGAAATTTGTTTTCCTTTAACAATACACAGTGTAACTGAAACATTAAAATGTCTCATACGGATATCCTGGTATTCATAGTAATACCTCTTCCATAATCCAACTCATGACTATAACCGTATATTTCTTTAGAGTCCCCCACAGACACTTTCCCATGTTCAGGCGAAACGTTGTAGAGGCCATATGGGTTTATGGCAAGGTTCGGAAAATGCACGTGCGTTTTCGCACGTGTCAGTTTTCGAGCAGATAATACTGGTAGGCTTTGGTTTATGCCGGAACCCAGTATTATACTGTGTAGATATAATATTTTTGTTTCAGTTGCATTTGTATTCGGTCGTAATACAAATACGGGTATGTTTATACTGATACGGGGTTATCCTGAAATTCGTTTCAGGATCACTTTTGGAAGTTGCCAGTTTCCAGTTTTCTATTAGCCGTATTTAACATTCGGTTAAATACGGATTTATCTTTTCTTCTTGAGGGTGAGTCATATGGTGTGTCATGCTTCTAGAAGCTTCTAGAAGGTGACTAGGATGGTGAGGTGGCTTAATGCATTAATGGGGTATTTATTAGATGATGACTATATGTTATGATTCATTGTTTTCATTCATTGAGTTCACACTAGGTGTCATGGTGATTCATCATCTCATTTAATCTTGAGGTCACCTCCTAGCTCCTACACTCACCTCCCTCTTCTCCTATAAATGGCCGGCCTCCCCCCCTCTTATGTATGATGGTTGTTAGAAAAAAGAATAAGGTTTTTGATGCATGGAAATTAGAATTGACAATTCTCATTTCACTCGATCCAAAAGGCAACTTCCATAAACGTTCGTCCATAGCCTTAGACGTAACGAGACAAAGTGTTCTACTCATTCTCTACTTCATCTTGATCGTCTCTTTTAGCAAACTTGACGACCGAGTTGCGTCGGTTCAGAAGCGGGAGCCCGTTTAAAGATCCGTCAATGTGGTGCCACCTGAACGACGAGATCGGAGCAGCCGCAACAAGCATGGGATGATGGTTGAAGACCGAAAGACTCGGATCATTCGGTATAACGTTTCTACCCATTTGTAATTTTTAGTTTAGTTTTAATGGAAGATCCGGGTTAAGGTACACGATAGCGCCAGTTTGTAAAAAGTTTTTGTTCCGCATTTGGCGTCTGTTAGACAGCCGGGGCGCTACCGTAGACTTACAGCGGTGACTCAGTAAAATGGCTGGATGCAATGCGGACCGAGATGGAGTCCATGTACACCAACAAAGTTTGGACTTTGGACTTTGCTCCAGAACGGGGTAAAACCCATAGGCTGCAAATGGATCTTCAGAAAGAATATTGGTATAGATGGGCAGGTTGAAACCTATAAAGCTAGACTTGTTGCAAAGGGTTTTCGTCAAAGACCTGGTTTGGACTATGACGAGACCTTTTCTCCAGTGGCTATGCTCAAATCCATTCGGATCCTTCTTGCCATTGCTACCTTCCATGATTATGAGATCTGGCAGATGGACGTAAAGACGGCTTTCCTAAATGGAAATTTGGAAGAGTGCGTCTATATGGATCAGCTAGAGGGATTCATTCAGAGTGGGAGTAGCGGTAAAGTGTGCAAGTTGCTCAAATCCATCTATGGACTGAAGCAGGCATCGCGGAGTTGGAACATCTGCTTTGATGATACTGTCAAAAAATTTGACTTTATCAAAAACCCAGATGAACCATGCATTTACAGTAAGATTGTAGGGAGAACTGTAGTATTCCTCGTCTTGTACGTGGATGACATTCTCCTAGTAGATAATGATATTCCTATGTTACAGTCAGTCAAAGGATTCTTGTCACAGTGGTTCTCCATGAAGGAACTGGGCGATGCCAACTACATTCTGGGGATCCAGATCTATCGTGATAGATCTAAGAGAATGTTGGGACTTTCACAGTCCTGGTACATTAACATCATGCTGAATGATTCATGATGGAAGATTCTAAGCGCGGTAATCTACTGGCTTGTCACGGAATCACCCTCTCCAAAGAGTTGTCTCCCAATACTGATTTGGAAAGGGCTCACATGTCATCTATATCCTACGCATCTGCGGTAGGCTCTATAATATATGCGATGTTATGTACCAGACCAGATGTAGCATACGCATTGAGCGTTGTAAGCCAGTATCAGTCGGACCCAGGGGAGAAACACTGGATAGCTGTAAAGAACATTCTCAAGTACCTGAGAAGGACTAAGGAGATGTTCTTGGTGTATGGCGGAAAAGACCTCCAGATCGAGGCCTTTGCTGACTCCAGCTTCTAGAGTGACAAGGATGACTCCAAGTCCATGTCGAGTTATGTCTTTACCCTCAATGGAGGGGCAGTTTGCTGGAAGAGTTCCAAGCAGGAAACTATTGCTGACTCAACTATGGAAGCGGAGTACATAGCTGCTTGCAATGCCGCAAAAGAAGCTGTCTGGATGAAGAAGTTCCTCAAGGAGCTTCAGGTGGTTCCTACCATTGTTGATCCAATACCGCTGTATTGTGACAACAACGGCGCTATAGCTTTAGCGAAGGAACCCCGGTCCCATCAGAAGTCCAGGCACATTTTGAGGAAGTACCACCTGATTAGGGAGATCGTAGATCGCCGGGAGATCGAGGTGAAGAGAGTAAATTCAGAAGATAACACTGCAGATCCACTCACGAAGGCCTTACCCCAGACTCAGTACGAGCGGCCGATCGAGATGATAGGTCTTCGGTACGCCAGTACATGGCCTTAGTGCAAGTGGGAGATTGTTAGTGTATATGCCCTAGAGGCCATTACTGTATCATACTAGTTTGTATATTACTTAATGAAAGCTTGGGATATTCACAGTTATATAGACAATCTTGCTCAAAATGGTAGTATGCTACTTGGTTTGTTTCTATTTTAATATGTGCATGTGTTTATTTTAGCATATCGCTTATACATATTAGTAGAGCCCTTAGGATCTTTGCTTGATTACCAGCGTTGTGATGGCAGTCACACTTGTGGGGGCTAGGTAATCTATAAGCACATCCTTATACAGGTCCCTAGTCGTAGGACTATCGAGACAGGGCATGGATACTCCGGAGTAGACTAGCGTATGCGCTTCCCATCCCAGTATGGGGAGATGGCCTGTCCCACAGCCATCAGTACGTCGTACTGGAGATAGTATGTGGGTGCTCGTTAGGTTACGAGTACACTGGACAGGACTCATCGGGAACTGTTGGTTGGTATTATACCTATCGTCAGTTATTAGTTCCCAGGTGACATGAGTACAGCTTAGTCCGCTGACTTGACACCGTCACTTCGCCTCGAGTGTGTTCCCACTGTACTTTGATTACTACCCTACCACGGCTCAAAGGATTCGTGCAAATAGGTAGTAGTTAGGTGCAGTCCCGAAGCACTTGGATGCAGTGACGGTTAGAAAGGATTCGTCTCTCCCGGTATTAGGAGTTGATATCGCGCTGTGTCAAGGAGAGCAAATACATATAGTCGTCCCTGGCCAGGGCAAGCGAGATATACTGGTAGGTTTCCAGTGTTATCTCAGGGTGTTCCAGGCTACACTCCGGCATGACTTGTACCATTATTAGGGGACTGACGTTTATCGCCCCCTTGGCGCGCCATGTGATATTCTCAGACGAACAGACCGGACTGTACGGAGTCTGTCACATTCAGGCTCAGTAGAAATTCAGATGGTTTTCACCTCGTCGGTCTTCGTATCGGCATCTACCTGGGGGCCGTTACGCACAGCTAGTGCCACTTGCGGTGTGTGGTTAAACCCACTGCCAGCATAGTGTCGAGTCTTTAGAGTTCCACATAGAGAGCTATTCGCCTTTGGGCAAAATAGAGTATAGGTCGCATGGTTTTGCGACAGGGTTCGGTCACATCCGCGCACTTGTGCACGTTTGGTGTCCGGGAAGTTATTACTAGCGGGCTTTCGTTTAAGCCAGATCCTAGTAAACGTTTCGGGATTGGTTTTATCATGTTAGTATTCGTGTTCTTCGGAACGCGGATGCGGGTGTGGATGCACGGTTGACCGAGACAGAGGCAGAGGATTCTCATTAGGGTTGTTGACTGTTGACTTTTTCTAAACCCTAATGAGAATAAGAAATATGATTAGTAATAATATTAATTAAGTACTATTGTGCCATGGTTAGGTTGAAACTTTGACTTTGTTGACTTGTTGACTTTGTTGACCGGTTGACTAGCTTGGACTTGTTGACCATCATCATTACAATGGCTATCATTTCATGGCTATGACTTTTGCTTGCTTTCTTGTTCACAAAATGCATTAAATGCATGAAATGATATTGCCATTGAAATGAACCATCACATAATACTTGATTACAATTATTATTATGATTATTTTGGTTTTTGAGAGCATGGTTGCAAAAGTCTTCACTCATTCTATCATTCTCACTCTCTCTCATCAAAGCTCTCTCCATTGCTCTCCCTCTTCCTCTAGCTTAAGGAAAAATCCCTCTCATGAGTTGGGAACCATTTTCCTTTGAGATAAAACACCAAAACCACTCTCTACTCATCCTAAGGTTAAAGGTTTAGCAAACCTAACATTTTAGTTTCCTCTAGATTGAGGTTGGAGCCAAAGGTAGAAGCTTTCGGGTGGATCCATCTTCGGCACAAGGAGATGACGAGATGAGGCCGATCCGACCACCACAAGGAGTCGAAGAGAAGGAGTTCAAGTTAAGGTATAACCCCTAACATAGTAGTTAAACTCTTAGTTAGGTTGTTAGATAGTTTGTTTAGCAAAGATCCGTTTTTAGAGTCCATGTTACCTCCACCGAAAAAATCGTTTTTCACCATTTCCGCATCCTCGAAAGAACCGGGATAGGTAACGTGAACTTACTGCGATGAATAGCCAAGCCCACACCCCTAGACCCCTACGAGAGCGGCAAGTGACCCTACCAATTCTGGAGTTTAGGAGACCCGGCCTCGACTCCTCGTGATGGCCTCCCACTGAACCCTAGAACCCGGTCGCTTGTGCCCTCCTCCTTCGGTCTATCCTAATGCGGAAAAGTAAATAATATACAACACTGGTGACATCAACCTCAACCCGGAAGTGCCCCAAATAAAAGAATATTACATACAATTTAATTTTACATGAATGAAAAGAAAACTCTCAACTCACATAAAAACCCCGGCTATTCAATCACGACAATCCTGCACATCAAATCTCACCGACACATAATATCAAATATCATCAACGTAAGTAGTATGCATACACCGATTGTCGTTGATATATAGCAACGAAAACCGGCGACACACTACATACTACACTTATGGTCACAAAGAAATAAAATTAAAAACAACAACAATTGGAATCGCAACTGCCTTCAGACAACACAAACCCGGAATATCACATATACAAGATTTCATGCCTAACAATGTAAAGCTCGCATTTGGGTCTCATCCATGAAAACAACTTTTCAAAACAAACCGGATAATTCAACAAGATTTCTGTTTATTCCCGAGATCGAACTGCTAGATTTACATGCAACAAACAAATTTGTAGATTCCAATTATTGTAACACATACTAATAAACTAGGCGTATTTAAAACATTCGATCGAACGATTGAACACCCAAAAACTTCTCAGAAAGCTCAACACTTGAGCAATTTTAAAAATTACTAGAAACTGCAAAAAGTACGTATGGGCCAGCGCAATAAATTATAGCCCCACAGGCACCAAAGGCGCCGCAGAACCGCCACAGAATGACTATTCATGCCGCAGTTCCGCGGTGCTTTAGTGGAGTTAGGAGTTCGTATTTCTTATGGGCCCATAAAATACCCTGCATGATTTTTTGAGTATTTTTAATGTGAAAAAATCCACGTTTTTGAAAAATTTCTAGAGAGCACCGCCCGGGCGTTGTATTTCGTTCGTTCGAGATTTTTAACGTCGTCTAGGTTACTCCAAAGCACTAGCTTGGCTCTGATACCATTATAGGGTTTCCTTAACACCTCGTATTGGGTTTGGAAGCATCACACATGCCACAACTTTAATTTTATGAGGTGCTAAGTAAACTTAACTAGGAATCGAACTAGAATTATAGAGTAACAATTAATAGTATCACATATAAAAGATAATCTAACACTAATTGGAGAGACTACAACCTTTGTAGACCTCTTAGGGAAACTCCTTGGATCACCTAAGGTTTGGAATGGCTCGCTTGAACGCTTCTAAGTCCACGACGATCCACCCGATGTCCTTTGCTCAAAGCTTGTTGCTTCACTCGATCTATGAAATCCTTGAAGCAAACACCATACACATAATAGCTAGAGGTGTGTAGGATGATGAAGTTGTTTATATTCTCACATAAAACCCTTTCTTTCTTTTAATCTCACTCACTTCTGGAACTCAAGAGAGAGGTAGAGAGAGGAAGTTGAAGATGGCTTATCTTTTTTCTTTTGGATGAATAATAATCTCATAATAATGAGAGAGAGAGAGAGAGAGATAAATATCATAATACAAACCAAGGTTAATAATAATATCTAGATATTTTGTGATGAGTTAAAGAGCAAAGGAAATTAACCAAGGTTAAGTCAAAGGTCAATCAAGAAATTGTGTAGAAACAATGAGTCATTTCTGAAGAAATGAGTCATTAATTTAATTTCCTTTATCTTCAACTTGAAACAAAATATCTATATATATAATTATGAACCATGTGATTCTTATATTGCCATGTAAGATGTATCATCAACCATGATACAAATGCATGTATGTGTAACCCTTCGAAAATCGTTTAGGCAGTTTTTCGGTAATCGACAAATTTTTCGGCTTTTTCCGTAAAAAGTCAAAATTGATATTTTTCATTGTAGACCTAATTATACAAAATTTAGATAAGATATTACTATAATTTTGTCACTAAAATGTCACTTATAATCATCTAGTTAAATAAAAATATTTTCGTAATTAATTATTTTTTTATTATTTTAAGCCTTTTTAAATACATTTAATTAGGGATAAATACAAATTTAATTAGGTAAATTTCTTAATTAGGAGTCTTTATAAGCTAAAGTATGGTGTTAATAAAATTATATCATGTCTTGCAAACTTTTAGATGTTTGGTGGGAAAATTATGAAAAAAAATGCATTAAAATGGGTTTTTTGGTAAAAAGTTGATGTAACATTCATTAATTGATCTTTGAAGAAGCTTTTTGTGTAGAATTTTCCACACAATTCTCTCTCACTCTCCTCCTCCACCTCCTGGTCGTGCTACCTGCAGCAAACCCCCTCCCATTTCCCCCATTTTGTTTAGCTCAAAATTCTTGCAAAAAATCCTCCGAAATCCACAAAAATTCACACTTTTCTTCTCTAATGCAAACCTAAACCCTATTCCATTCCTTCTCAGCCCCAAATTGGACTAATACAAGGAGAAAAGAGGCATCTTTAGAGGCTAATTGCAAGAGGATCATAACTTGGAAGGTATAAATTCTAAACTAGTTTGCTAACTTGTAGTTTAATTATGCTAAAATCTAATTTTAAGTATTAATTTAGTGTAAATCCTTGTTCATGAAAAATCAAGAGAAGGTTTTGATTTTTAAAAATTAGGGTTTGTAGCATAATGGTTGGATTATGTTAGGGATGGTTATCTAATTGATAAGAATGGTTAATGGTGTAATTATATGCTCGCTAAATCGACAAATTTCAATGTTTGTATCAAATCGGCGAGAACTTCGCTTACTAGATTTTTGTAGAATATAGAATGCGGTCAATTTGCGTTAGGTTAGCAATATTATTAGCTTCGTATAGGATTATTAGAATGCGCAAACATGGGGTTTCGTCTAGTCGGGTGGTAGTTTTTCGATTTCCCCGAAATGACGATTTTTGTTAAAGGATTGCGATTTTCGTGCGTTTTTCCGCGCACCGAGTGCATGCTATGATTAATTTGTGAGCGTCGATATTTGTATAATGTGACTTGCATCATTTAGGGTTATGTAATCTTATACTTGGTGTTGTGCAAATTTAGGATCGGTCGGAGAAACATCGGACACGGCGCGTAAAGGCAAAGCGGTGGCCGGATCAGATTAGCGGGGATTTCTGGTGAGTAGATATATTCATCTATGGGGGAATCGTCTGGATGGCGCGAGGCGCCCCCCTAGTTAGGATTACCCTACTTTTTGCAAGATTATATTGTTAGTTAGCTTATCCATTCATGTACACTGCATACCCTTATAGCGAACAGTATGTTAAATTGCATGGACATTCATCTCTACCTATGCAATATCATTTCGTAGGACACGAACACCTTACCATTGGCATCTGTTGTACGCGCACTATTCATGTGACACACACGCCTTTGGTAATTGACATGCCACGTGCACGATAGAACCTGTTTATCTTAATATCGTCACCTGCATTCATACTTGATATATGAAACTGCATCGCATGCACATATCTCACATCATCATCATATTTACATAGAACTCTAGCCAAAATTCACATCATACACATTGATATCATAAACATTTATCATATATATAACATGTGGACATTATGATTTTCTTGAGGATTTCAGTTTTGCTGCGATTTCTGGATTTTGGGGAAAACCGCAAGAATTTAACAAAACCTTATATTTATCATTTTCAAAACAAAGTTGTGGTTTTCTCGTGATGTATGTGTCGTCCACCATGAGTTTTCATGTTTTCTGTTGGATTTCGAGACCCGATTCGAGGAGTGGATGAACCGTCTCGGGTACATGGTGGGCCCGGTATGGTACCCCGGGGCAAGAAGATCGAGTTGTAGACGATGAGCCTGGCAGGGGAAGACTACCTACCGGTGATGTCTGGCGCGGCGGATATCCGGAGGATACCGACCGTTGTCGTGAGATTTATGATATGGGCCGATCCGGACTGACGGAGCCCGATATTGAGACAGATATGATTCCTATTTGGTGTCGATGCTTGACACGGGTTTTCAGAGGATTTCTTGATGATATTTAGCTATTATGCAGACATTCATTTTCTAAAAGTTAAGAATGCAGTAACATTAACATTTAAAACACTTAAAGAGTTAGAAAAGATATTGCATACATGTGCATGCATACTAGAGTTATTATATCACATAGGGACATACATGTTGTTCCGCATTGCGTGCATTCTTACGATTGCCTTACTAGATGTTATATTCTACTCACGAGCTGGCAACTCACCCCCGTTGTGCCACAGTGTCTTGCAGGTCGGACCCGTCAGTCTTGTAGCAGCGGGCTATCTTGTCATCAGTTCCTTTTTCTCAGACTCGCGACATCACCCGTAGGTGGGTTGTGAGTATACTTTATTTCTTTTTGTTTTATCATTGTATCTAGTATTCTCCATCTACCACTTGTATTATATATGCGACCTAGTGATGAGACTGAGAGATTTGTATATTTGTGGTTTCTTTTGGGTCGAGCTCACTTGAGCCGACGTGTGTTTTCTGGTATTTGCATCTCTTTTATGCTCTTTTTCTTGATATTACTATTATATTGCATGTGGTTGTGATCCGCCTTGGGCGAAGAGCTAGCTCCCGCTTGGGGATGCCATTTTTATTATTACAGGTTTATTATCTTGTTGTACCCATTTTGGGGGATAGAAAATACAGGGGAGACTCTGCCGAAATTTTCGGGAATTTTTTATGTTCATTTTTTGGATTCTATGCAACTTAATTGATTTCAAAACAGTTTTCATTTAAGGTTTTCCTTCACTCTCTTTTGATTTTGGGTTAGATTTCTGGGCTTTGGCTGACTTAGGTTACGGTACGCCTTTAGACGTCTCGTAATCTAAGTGCCAGTCACGTTCCGTACTTTCGGGTCGTGACAAAGTTGGTATCAGAGCGTAGGTTTTACCCTTCTGAGTGTAGGACGACCTTGGTAGATGGAGTAGGTGACTTAAGCAGAGTGGCGTAGCGTGGGTATGATCCGCGGCATACTTACGATACGGTACTCCGCCTAAGTGACCTTAGGGCATAATTGCTTGTATTTCCTTTCGTGATTCCTTGCATTCCTTGATCCAATTGTAATGTCCTTATCAGTTCTATTTCTTATTCCAGCTTCGATGCCGCCAAAGACTACGAGAGCTCAACGGGCTGCCGCTAGGGATGAGATTCGGGCGGGCCCGTCTGAGGCGAGGATCGAGCGGGAGGATACGCCTACCCCTCAGGGTCCTACTGATCCGCCTTATCCAGACCGTATTGCCAGATTAGAGGCCGGCATGCAAGAGTTGCGGCAGATGATGGGATCTTTAGTTGAGTCCAGCCGGGCACAGAGATCCGAGGACGTTCATTCCACCGCACAGACCACGATCGTACCTGCTGCACAGATGGTCACTCCTGCTGCTACTACGGAGACTATCCCTGTTTCACTACAGGAGTTCATGAGATTGAGACCTCCAGCTTTTACCGGTACAGATGCGACAGAGGACCCACAGGCATTTCTCGATAGGATGGCACGGATTGGCCGTTCGTTGAGGTGTTCTGAGGATAGATTGGTGGAGTTTGCGAGTTTTCGTCTGGAGGGTCTTGCCCAGACATGGTACGACTCAGTAGAGAGAGGCCGAGCTGCAGGTCTGCCTTCTATGACCTGGGATGAGTTTACATCTGCATTTCTCACCCGTTTTCTTCCGGAGAGTGTTCGAGATGCTCGAGCCCGTAGTTTTGAGTCTTTGCGCAAGACTCCGGGGATGACAATGTCGGAGTATGATATACAGTTTACCCAGTTGTCTCGATATGCTCCGTACCTAGTCGACACAGAAGAGAAGAGAATAAAAAGGTTCGTGCGAGGGCTTGATACACAGCTATTCCTTGCCATCTGCACCAAGCATTTTGACACATACGCAGCCGCGATGGATGCAGCCTTACTATTGGAGGAGCGTATTGCTGAGACTCCGGTCGTTTCTGGGCCGAAGAGGAACCGTACTGATACGCCAGCTCAGCGGCAGATGGGCAGACACCGCGATAGATTATTTCCGGGAGATGGCGGAGGCAGAGGATTGAGACGAGGTCAGTTATTTGGTTCATATCCACAGACCCAGCAGTCGTCTCCAGGAAGTTTTCGGTGCGGGAGTCAGTATCACCGTGTCAGAGACTGTACCATGGGACGTCCGGGCGCGGCGACAGTCCCGCATGTGACTTTACCACCTTCATCTCCTTCGCAGAGAGCTTTACTTCCTACTCCTGACGATGCTTCACGCCAGCCAGATGCTTCTAGAGGCCGTGGGCGTGGCGGTCCGGTTCAGAGAGGACAAGGCGACAGAGGCAGAGGCAGAGGCCGAGGTAGAGGCAGAGCACAGCCAGCTATTAGTGGTGGACAGGCCCGAGTGTTCGCATTGACTCCTCAGGATGCACAGGCATCCAATGCCGTCCTGACAGGTACTCTGCCAGTATGTTCTTTTGATGCACGGGTATTATTTGATTCAGGCTCCACACATTCCTATGTTTCCACGTACTTTGCACCGAGGTTGGGCCGAGAGTCTTCTCCGTTAGATCAGCCGCTTGTCGTTATTATCCCAGTAGGCGAGTCTTTTGTTGCCCGTTTTGTATACCGATCTTGTTCCGTTCGTATCGGGGAGAGAGATTCTTCAGTAGATTTGATTCTCCTCGATATGCTAGACTTTGACGTTCTTCTTGGTATGGACTGGCTAGCCACCTGCTATGCATCCGTGGACTGCCGTGAAAAGGCAGTCAGATTCAGTTTTCCTGGCGAGCCGGTTCTTATTATTCAGGGAGATCGTAGCGCTACCCTTCCCAGCTTGATTTCATCTCTTCGCGCTGGTCAGCTCTTAAGGAAAGGGTGTCAGGGATTCTTAGCCTATGTTTGTGATACTAGCTCCACAGAGGTTCCGTTGGACCAGGTCCCTGTTGTGAGAGAGTTTCCTGATGTATTTCCTGACGAGCTGCCTGGTCTGCCACCAGAGCGCGAGATTGAGTTCTGTATTGACTTGATCCCTGGCACGGGGCCTATTTCTATACCTCCTTATCGGATGGCCCCGGCGGAGCTGAGAGAGCTAAAGGATCAGTTACAGGACTTGCTGGACAAAGGGCTTATCCGACCGAGTGTGTCACCTTGGGGAGCTCCCGTCTTGTTTGTTAAGAAGAAGGACGGAAGTATGCGTTTATGCGTTGATTATCGTCAGCTGAACCGGGTTACTGTGCGGAACAGGTATCACCTACCCCGCATTGATGACTTATTTGATCAACTCCAGGGTGCAGGGTTTTTCTCGAAGGTTGATTTACGGTCAGGTTATCACCAGTTGCGGGTTCGGAAGGAGGATATTCCGAAGACCGCTTTCCGTACTCGTTATGGTCATTACGAGTTCTTGGTGATGTCGTTTGGGCTCACCAATGCCCCGGCAGCATTTATGGATTTGATGAACCGCGTATTCAGGCCGTATCTCGATCAGTTCATTATTGTGTTCATTGACGACATCTTGGTTTATTCTCGGAGCCGGGAGGAGCATGAGCAGCACTTACGTATCATATTGCAGACTTTGAGGGAGCATCAGCTGTTCGCCAAATTCTCCAAGTGCGCATTCTGGTTAGACAGTGTAGACTTCTTGGGTCATGTGGTGACGAGAGATGGTATTTGTGTTGACCCGAAGAAGATCGAGGCAGTTCAGCGTTGGCCTAGACCGGTATCAGTTACAGAGGTTCGTAGCTTTCTAGGTCTGGCCAGCTATTATCGACGTTTTGTCCAGGATTTCTCCCGCATTGCTGCACCATTGACCGGGTCGACCCGGAAGGGGGTTCCTTTTGATTGGACCCAGGCATGTGAGGATAGCTTCCAGCAGTTGAAGACTCGTCTGACTACTGCTCCAGTGTTAGCATTGCCTTCAGGATCAGGCGGGTTCGTGGTATATTGTGATGCTTCTAGAGTGGGGCTGGGATGTGTGTTGATGCAGCACGACAGAGTTATCGCGTATGCTTCTCGGCAGCTGAGGAAACACGAACAGAACTACCCCACCCATGATTTAGAGATGGCTGCAGTGGTATTTGCACTTAAGATCTGGAGACATTACCTATACGGTGAGTCGTGCCAGATATTCACTGACCACAAGAGTTTGAAGTATATCTTCCAGCAGCGAGACCTGAACCTGAGACAGCGCCGTTGGATGGAGTTGGTGAAGGATTATGACTGCGAGATTTTATACCATCCGGGCAAGGCGAATGTGGTGGCAGATGCTTTGAGTAGGAGGCCCGGAGGTAGCTTATCTTGTTTGAGTGCAGCACAGATGCAGTCGACGGCGGATTGTCAGGTTTTATGTGATAGCAGAGCGCAGTTCGAGTTTACTCCTACAGGAGGACAGCTGGCCCATTTCAGAGCACGCCCACAGTTACTTGACCGTATCCATGAGGCACAGTCCGGCGATGCCCGTACATTAGAGATTATTGAGCAGATTCGGCAGGGCAGAGTTTCTGAGTTCGTGATTGATGATCAGGGGATACTTCGATTTGGGACTCGACTGTGTGTGCCAGATTCAGAGGGACTGAGGCGTGATATTCTCGAGGAGGCACATAGATCAGTATACAGTGTTCACCCAGGTTCCACCAAGATGTATCGTGATTTGAGAGAGGTTTACTGGTGGGACGGGATGAAGAAGGATATTACAGACTTTGTGTAGAGATGCCTGACTTGTCAGCAAGTCAAGGCTGAGCACCAGAGGCCAGCCGGCGAGTTACAGCCTTTGCCCATCCCTGAGTGGAAGTGGGAGCAGGTCTCCATGGACTTCGTTGTGGGTCTACCCAGGACCAGTCGAGGGTATGACTCTATTTGGGTGATTGTGGATCGACTGACGAAAGCGGCTCACTTTCTGCCAGTAAAGACCACTTTTGGATTTTCTCAGTATGCCCAGGTTTATATTGATGAGATAGTGCGACTGCATGGTGTTCCGACTTGCATCGTGTCCGACCGTGGCACCCAGTTTACCAGCCGATTGTGGCAGAAACTACAGGAAGCTTTGGGCACCCGATTGAGTTTTAGCACAGCCTTTCATCCTCAGACTGACGGTCAGTCGGAGCGTACGATTCAGACTCTTGAGGACATGCTCAGAGCTTGTGTTTTGGATTTTGGTGGTAGCTGGGATCGTCATTTGCTTTTGATCGAGTTTTCCTACAATAATAGCTTCCAGGAGACGATTCAGATGGCACCTTTTGAGGCTTTATATGGGAGGAGATGTCGATCGCCTGTATGTTGGACAGAGCTCAAGGAGAGCAGTATTTTGGGGCCGCAAATTGTGCAGGAGACGACCGAGAAAATACAGCTGATTCGGGACAGGATGAGAGCGGCACAGAGTAGGCAGAAATCTTATGCTGACAAGCATCGTCGCCGCCGACTCGAGTTCGCTGTTGGCGATCATGTTTTCCTGAAGGTCTCTCCGATGAAAGGTGTGATGAGATTTGGGCGGAAAGGAAAGCTGAGTCCTAGATATGTTGGTCCTTTCGAGATCCTAGAGCGTGTTGGTCCAGTCGTTTATCGGTTAGCTCTTCCGCCCAGCTTCGCCGATGTTCACCCCGTATTCCATGTCTCGATGCTCCACAAGTACCTTCATGATCCTTCCCAGGCGATTCAGCACCAGACGATCCAGTTAGAGCGTGACCTTTCTTTCACCGAGCAGCCGGTTGTCATATTGGATCGGCAGGTGAAGAAATTGAGGTCGAAGGTCATACCGTCTGTCAAGGTTCTTTGGCGTGGCTCGAACAGCGAGGAGGTCACCTGGGAGACCGAGGTCGAGAAGAGGAAGAGATATCCCCATCTTTTTGAAGGTACGCGTAGTTAAATTTTAAATTCGGGGACCGAATTTCTTTAAGGGGGGAAGATTGTAACCCTTCGAAAATCGTTTAGGCAGTTTTTCGGTAATCGACAAATTTTTCGGCTTTTTCCGTAAAAAGTCAAAATTGATATTTTTCATTGTAGACCTAATTATACAAAATTTAGATAAGATATTACTATAATTTTGTCACTAAAATGTCACTTATAATCATCTAGTTAAATAAAAATATTTTCGTAATTAATTATTTTTTTTATTATTTTAAGCCTTTTTAAATACATTTAATTAGGGATAAATACAAATTTAATTAGGTAAATTTCTTAATTAGGAGTCTTTATAAGCTAAAATATGGTGTTAATAAAATTATATCATGTCTTGCAAACTTTTAGATGTTTGGTGGGAAAATTATGAAAAAAAATGCATTAAAATGGGTTTTTTGGTAAAAATTTGATGTAACATTCATTAATTGATCTTTGTAGAAGCTTTTTGTGTAGAATTTTCCACACAATTCTCTCTCACTCTCCTCCTCCACCTCCTGGTCGTGCTACCTGCAGCAAACCCCCTCCCATTTCCCCCATTTTGTTTAGCTCAAAATTCTTGCAAAAAATCCTCCGAAATCCACAAAAATTCACACTTTTCTTCTCTAATTCAAACCTAAACCCTATTCCATTCCTTCTCAACCCCAAATTGGACTAATACAAGGAGAAAAGAGGCATCTTTAGAGGCTAATTGCAAGAGGATCATAACTTGGAAGGTATAAATTCTAAACTAGTTTGCTAACTTGTAGTTTAATTATGCTAAAATCTAATTTTAAGTATTAATTTAGTGTAAATCCTTGTTCATGAAAAATCAAGAGAAGGTTTTGATTTTTAAAAATTAGGGTTTGTAGCATAATGGTTGGATTATGTTAGGGATGGTTATCTAATTGATTAGAATGGTTAATGGTGTAATTATATGCTCGCTAAATCGACAAATTTCAATGTTTGTATCAAATCGGCGAGAACTTCGCTTACTAGATTTTTGTAGAAAATAAAATGCGGTCAATTTGCGTTAGGTTAGCAATATTATTAGCTTTGTATAGGATTATTAGAATGCGCGAACGCGGGTTTTCGTCTAGTCGGGTGGTAGTTTGTCGATTTCCCCGAAATGACGATTTTTGTTAAAGGATTGCGATTTTCGTGCGTTTTTCCGCGCACCGAGTGCATGCTATGATTAATTTGTGAGCGTCGATATTTGTATAATGTGACTTGCATCGTTTAGGGTTATGTAATCTTATACTTGGTGTTGTGCAAATTTAGGATCGGTCGGAGAAACATCGGACACGGCGCGTAAAGGCAAAGCGGTGGCCGGATCAGATTAGCGGGGATTTCTGGTGAGTAGATATATTCATCTATGGGGGAATCGTCTGGATGGCGCGAGGCGCCCCCTAGTTAGGATTACCCTACTTTTTGCAAGATTATATTGTTAGTTAGCTTATCCATTCATGTACACTGCATACCCTTATAGCGAACTGTATGTTAAATTGCATGGACATTCATCTCTACCTATGCAATATCATTTCGTAGGACACGAACACCTTACCATTGGCATCTGTTGCACGCGCACTATTCATGTGACACACATGCCTTTGGTAATTGACATGCCACGTGCACGATAGAACCTGTTTATCTTAATATCGTCACCTGCATTCATACTTGATATATGAAACTGCATCGCATGCACATATCTCGCATCATCATCATATTTACATAGAACTCTAGCCAAAATTCACATCATACACATTGATATCATAGACATTTATCATATATATAACATGTGGACATTATGATTTTCTTGAGGATTTCAGTTTTGCTGCGATTTCTGGATTTTGGGGAAAACCGCAAGAATTTAACAAAACCTTATATTTATCATTTTCAAAACAAAGTTGCGGTTTTCTCGTGATGTATGTGTCGTCCACCATGAGTTTTCATGTTTTCTGTTGGATTTCGAGACCGATTCGAGGAGTGGATGAACCGTCTCGGGTACATGGTGGGCCCGGTATGGTACCCCGGGGCAAGAAGATCGAGTTGTAGACGATGAGCCTGGCAGGGGAAGACTACCTACCGGTGATGTCTGGCGCGGCGGATATCCGGAGGATACCGACCGTTGTCGTGAGATTTATGATATGGGCCGATCCGGACTGACGGAGCCCGATATTGAGACAGATATGATTCCTATTTGGTGTCGATGCTTGACACGGGTTTTCAGAGGATTTCTTGATGATATTTAGTTATTATGCAGACATTCATTTTCTAAAAGTTAAGAATGCAGTAACATTAACATTTAAAACACTTAAAGAGTTAGAAAAGATATTGCATACATGTGCATGCATACTAGAGTTATTATATCACATAGGGACATACATGTTGTTCCGCATTGCGTGCATTCTTACGATTGCCTTACTAGATGTTATATTCTACTCACGAGCTGGCAACTCACCCCCGTTGTGCCACAGTGTCTTGCAGGTCGGACCCGTCAGTCTTGTAGCGGCGGGCTATCTTTTCATCAGTTCCTTTTTCTCAGACCCGCGACATCGCCCGTAGGTGGGTTGCGAGTATACTTTATTTCTTTTTGCTTTATCATTGTATCTAGCATTCTCCATCTACCACTTGTATTGTATATGCGACCTAGTGATGAGACTGAGAGATTTGTATATTTGTGGTTTCTTTTTGGTCGAGCTCACTTGAGCCGACGTGTGTTTTCTGGTATTTGCATCTCTTTTATGCTCTTTTTCTTGATATTACTATTATATTGCATGTGGTTGTGATCCGCCTTGGGCGAAGAGCTAGCTCCCGCTTGGGGATGCCATTTTTATATTTACAGGTTTATTATCTTGTTGTACCCATTTTGGGGGATAGAAAATACAGGGGAGACTCTGCCGAAATTTTCGGGAATTTTTGATGTTCATTTTTTGGATTCTATGCAACTTAATTGATTTCAAAACAGTTTTCATTTAAGGTTTTCCTTCACTCTCTTTTGATTTTGGGTTAGATTTCTGGGCTTTGGCTGACTTAGGTTACGGTACGCCTTTAGACGTCTCGTAATCTAAGTGCCAGTCACGTTCCGTACTTTCGGGTCGTGACAGTATGTATGTGTGTATGCACATCAACATGTACATATACATGCATGCATCCATCAAAAGAAAAGGTTTTAAATAAATGAGATAAAAGTCAATATTAAATCAAAACTTAATTTAATAAACCGGTCATATCTCATACAACCGGACTAATATAAAATGTCCGATTAAAATACGGTATCATATACTCGTATTTAATCGAGCTCCCGCACATATCTCATATGCGCACCACATCGTTTCGCCTGAGCCAGGAAACTTCTGTGTGGGACTCTAAGACTCGTCAATACGCCAGCAGTAGGTGATGATCATATCAAACACCTACAAGCCGCAAGCGGTCAGCTAAACGTAATGGCCACCCGGGTATTGAGCGATCAGAAGAAGAACAAGTGAACTTGTCAAAACTCTCGTCAATCCAACTGGTAACCCTTACCGTACAGTCCGGTCTCTTCATCAGATATGCTGCATATTGAGTCTAGGGATGGAATTGTCGACCCCTATAACTCAATAAGTCATGCCGGTATATAGTCTACAACAGGTCGGGAAACTACTGATAACACTTATCAATAATATCCCAGCAGCCCTGGCCAGGGACTTCCTGTTATAGCCAATCGTGCACAGCACAGCATCAACCCCCAATACCGGGAGAGACGAAACCCTTCCTATCGCTCATTGCCTCCATATGCCTCGGGACTGTACCCAAAATCCACCTGTTTGTACAACTCAATAGAGCCGTAGTAGGGTGGAGATCAAAGTACAGTGGGAGGGCACACAAGACTCTATGGTGATCTCGGGTCTACAGACTAACCTGTACCAGTGTCACCGGAGAACTACTATCCAACGTATGATATAATACCACATAGGAGTTCTCGGTGAATCCGTTCAGTGTACCCAGTCTCATTGAGCACCCGTATACAATCTTTGATGTGATCATCACCTACTGCTGGCATATTGACGAGTCTTTAGAGTCCCACACAGAAGTTTCCTGGTTTGAGCAAAACGAAGTTGGACACATATGTGATATGTGTCTGGGCCTGATTAAATACGTGTATGTGATGCCGTATTGTAATCTGACAGTTATCTATTATCGGTTTGGTTATATGTGATATAACCAGATTGTCGAATCAAATGTTGATTTGATAATATGATATACAGATAAATGATATTAGTCGGTCATATGTAATATAACCGGATTATTAAATCAAATGCTGATTTAATAATGTGATATATATTATATGTGATATAATTATATCTTAACAAATATCATTAGCTCACTAATTATTCTTCATTTTGTATATATTAATGTATGTGATATATATATATATATAGTAATGAAGCATTGTTTGATTTTCTATTCTTGAGAAAAATAGAAATGAGGTGTAAATTGAGAGCAGGGTTGTAAGCATGGGAGTAATATTTGTTTATTCATCTTGAGTCACTATTCAAGCGTAGTTGCAATTTTATATTGCAAAATTCCATGCTTGAATGAATAGGGGTCAAGAGTTACTATTCATTCTAAGCTCATTCTAAACACTTAGCCATTTTTCTTGCTTTGCTCCTATGGTTGCTCTCTACCTTCTTCTTCTTTCTAAAGCCTATGACTCAAGCTTCAACCCTCACATGTGATGTGAACCATGAAGCTTGAACAAAATCGGGTGAGTAAATTAAACCCCTACTTCACCATCACACATTAGATTAGCAATTTGATGTGGAGTGTTTCCTTCACTAATGAGATTAGTGAAGGGTTTGCTTGAGCTTGTAGACTTTGGGTAGATCGTCTTTGGCGCGAAGATCACGAAGGAGCTTCGTTCAACTTGAAGAGGAGCCCAGTAGAGTCATGTGGACTTCAACCCGGAGCTATTGAAGAGACGGACTCAAACTACAAAGGTTGTATGCTCTTTAATTCTCTTTAGTTAATCACATCACAATGGCAAACCATAATCATCAAGTAAAGATCTTGTTAGTCTAGCTTAGCACCTAATAAAATTAAAATTTGGCATGCCCGATGCCTCTAGAACTTCATGGTGGTGCTAGGGTCGACTTTCATTTTAAAAATTTGATTCTACAACATCTTTTGGTTTCTTTCTTTTCATTAATCTCATTAATGAAGTCCCATCAATTAATGTTTTCTAAACATTACATCAAAATGAAACGAAAATAGAACGTACGCTTATGCCATCCGCATTCGCCACGGGGTCTCGTCATGCACCGTTAGGTTACTTTACTACCGGCAGTGCGGAGGCTGGACTAGCGCGGGTGCAAAACATAAGCAACGATTATTATATATCATATATATAATATTACATTCGTCTTACACAGTTATATGATCAACATCACAGAAACAAGCAGCAGAAGCAACATTTGAAACATTGGATATACTAGGATGCCCGTGTTTTGAATTTAGCCAGTAATGTAAAACACGGATTCCACAGTCATGATGAATAGCCAAACCCACATCCCTAGACCCCTACGAGAATGGTAAGAAACCCTGTCAATTCTAGAGTTTGGAGACCCGGTCTCAACTCCTTGAGATGATCTCCAACTAGACTCTAGAACCCGGTTACTTGTGCTCCCCGCCTTGGGTCTATCCTAATGCGGAAAAGTAAATAATATACAACAGTGGTGACATCATCCTCAACCCTGAAGTGCCCCAATAAAAGAATATTACATACATAACTTATATGAATGAAAATAAAAACCCTCATCTCGCATAAAACCCCCCGGATACTCTTTCACGACGATCCAATAAATCATATAAACGGCAACACATGATATCACATATCATCAACGTAAGAAAATATGTGTATCCCTAAAACTTGTTGACATATAGCAACGACATTGGGATACCCCACATATTACACTTACGGTCGCAGAGAAGATAACAGAAAACTGCAATAATTAGAATCCGCAATATCCTTAGACATCATAAACCCGGAATATCTCATATTCCGGATTTCAAGCCTAGCTTATAAAACTTGCATTTTAGTCTCAAATTAAAAACTCTTTTCAATTGGTTGTCGGATAATTCAGCAATTTTCTCAGCTTAGGGATCGCGTACAATACGCAATTGAAACGGAGTTTTGATCCAAATCAAAACTTCGTGGCAATCGATCAATTGAAACTAAACGGCTAGCTTTACAATATACTAACTATTTTTCATAAAACTAATTAATCCGGATTCTAATAATTGCATCACACACATCATAAAGCTTGTAAAGTAACTGCGACATTAGAATTCCGCACGCAATTAGCAAACTAAACCAATTTTTCCAAGACTTGAAAAATCCAGTGACCTAAAGTTCCCAAACCGATCGTTTTAAACAAATCCGGGAGTCGAAACAAACTCGAAACCCGCCCGAATCTTTACAAAGGAGAAGATCACAAAATTAACTATCGAATGGAGGGCCTCTGTAGGGTACCCACCCCCGGGGGCCACCTCCAAGTGGCCCCTAAGGGAAGGCAGACCGGAAAGCACCCAGTTAGGGTGCTCTCGGGTCACCCACCCCTAAGGCCACCTTGTGGTGGTCTTGGGGTGTGGATTCGGCCTCTGGTCCCCCTTAGGGTGTCCACGAGGTGTGCACGTTCTATCCCGCGACTTCTCGGTTCAAACCGTGAGCCCGCAGGGTGTGCAAACAACTCAAAGCATCAATTTCGAAATTGTTTTTATCGCAGTTTTTACGCGACAAAAACGACGGATTTCAAACGTCGCTACAAGTTACCCTAGTGTTCTAACCTGGCTCTGATACCAGAAAGTCGACCCTAGCACCACCATGAGGTTTTAGTAGCATCAAGCATGCCAAATTTTAATTTTTATTAGATGCTAAGCTAGACTAATAAAACCATTGCTAGATTATTAGGGTTTGCCTTTGTGATGTGATGAACTAAAGAGAAGAAAAGAGCATAGACCTTTGTAGTTCAAGTCCTTGTCTTCAATAGCTCCGGGTTGAAGTCCACGGGACTCTACTAGGCTCATCTTCGAGTTGAACGAACCTCCTTCATGATCTTCGCGTCAAAGACGATCCACCCGATGTCTACTAGCTCAAGCTAACCCTTCACTGATCTCATTATTGAAGGCAGCACTCCACATTAAATTGCTAATCTAATGTGAGATGGTGAAGTAGGGGTTTATTTTGCTCACTAGGGTTTTCATAAGTTAAATGATTCACATCACATGTGAGGGTTTGAACTTAGAAGTGATGTGAAGAAAATTGTAGAGAGCAAGAGGAAGGAAGAGCTCATGAATGGCTATGGCATGAAGAATGAAAATGATGAGAGTAAACTCAAAATGGCTCTCTCTCTCTCACTCATTCAAGAATGGAAATAAAATTGCAATTCTAAATTGCAACCATACTTGAATAGTGAGTCAAGTCTAATATACAAATAATAAAACCCATGCCTTGCCCATTCCATAAATATCTCCACAATTTACAGCTCATTTTTCTATTTTCTAGAAATAGAAAATATGACATGCTTCATATAATATATATATATATATATATATATCAAATACACATTAATATATATATATATATATATATATATAAATAAAGCAATTAGTGAGCCAATGATATTAGTTAAGATATAATTATATCACATATAATATATATCACATTATTAAATCAACACTTGATCTAATAATCCGGTTATAGCACATATTACCGACTAATATCATTAATCTGAATATCGCATTATCAAACCAACACTTGATTCGATAATCCGGTTATATCGCATATAACCTGACCGACATCAGATAACTGCCAGATTATAATACGGTGTCACATACTCATATTTAATCAGGCCCACACACATATCAAAATATGTGCCCTACTTCGTTTCGTTCGAACCAGGAACCCTCTTTGTGGGACTCTAAAGACTAGTCAATACGCCAGCAGTAGGTGATAATCACATCAATCACCTACAAACCGTCAGCGGTACTACCTGGACGTAACTGTTAGTGTAATATGCCCTAAAGGCCATTATTGTATAGTAATAGTTTGTATATTACATTTTGGAAGCTTGGGATATATACATGGATTTATGACAGTCTTGCTCGATATAGTAGTATGCTACTTGGTTTGTATCTATCTTAATATGTGTATATGTTTCTGTTAACATATCGCTAATACATATTGATAGAGCAATTAGGATCTTTGCTTGACTACCAGCATTATGATGGCAGTCACACTAGTAGGGGCTGGGTAGTCTACAATCACATCCTCACACGTCCCTAGTAGTAGGATTGTCGAGACAGGGCTTCGATACTCTAGAGTAGACTAGTGTATACGCTTCGTTTCCCAGCAAGGGAGATGGTCTGTCCCACAGCCATCAGTATGCCGTACTGTAGATAGTATGCAGGTGCTCATTGGGTTATGAATTACACTGCATGGACTCGTAGGGAACTGCTGGTTGGTAATATACCTATCGTCAGGTAGCAGTTCCCAGGTGACATGAGTACAGCTTAGTCCGTCGACTTGACACTGCTACTTCGCCTCAAATGTGTTCCCACTATTCTTAGATTACTACCCTACCACGGCTTTGCTGAGTCGTGCAAACAGGTAGTAGTTGGGTGCAATCCCGAAGCGCTTGGAGGCAGTGGCGGTTAGATAGAATTCGTCTCTCCCGGTATTGGGGGTTGATGTCGCGCTGTGTTCGGAAAACCATTACACAAAGTCCCTGACCAGGGCAAACGAGATTTGCTGGTAGGGATTCTAGTAGTTTCTCAGGGTGTTTTTGGCCGCACTCAGAAATGACTTATTGCACTATTAGAGGTCTGACGCTTGTCGCGCCCTAGGACCGATATGCGACACTCTTAGACGAACAGACCGGACTGTACGGAGATTGCCACAGACAGGCTCAATAGGGGTACGGATGAGTTTCCTCATCGACCTTCTTGTTGACAGATACCTGGGTAGCTGTTATGTGCAGCTAGTGACACTGACGCTCTTTTGGTTAAACCCACTGCCAGAGTACTGTCGATGTAAGTCGACGTTGTATACCCCACGAGTTGCGGGGAGGCGGAAATATGAAAAACAATCTTTTTCTTTAAACTAACATCGACTAACCGAAAGGATCTTTGCTAAACTATAACTAACACTTACATAGGAGTAACTAGCTACTATGAAAGAAGATTATATCTAATGAACCAAGTCCTTCTTCTTCTGGTTAACCACCTCCTCGTCGGCTTCCTCTTTGTAATAGACGATCCACCCGAGAGCTTCTACTCCAAGCTTTGCCTCTAATCTTGAGGTAACTAGGTTACTCTAATTGCTAATCAAAGTCACCTAGGGAATATAAAGTATGATTATGGATTAATGAGTCTTACTAATCCTTGATCTCAACACATGAGAGGTTTGAAGAGAGAGAGCTTGAGGAGAGAGAAGGTGAGAGCGAGAATGAAATGAAATAATATCTCATCTTGAATATATGAAGCATAATGATTTATTAAATGAATAAAATCAAATGATATCAACCATGCTTCATTTATTCACTTTGTGTGATTCTTCACATCAGTCATTAAACATTAAATGCAACACTAACTACTTTGTATGAATCACACCATGAGTCATTAAATCAATAAATGCAAATGCCACCTTAGCCCCCAAGTCATCATCCTTCTAGAAGCTTCTTGCCAAATTACGAGAACGCCCCTCCTCTCCGTGAAAACACGGAAAAACTTTAGACTGTATAAATCCAATAATCCGATACTAGAATCTGACTTAAACCAAAGCCGTCTAGTAAAAACTGTCCGAACATCGTACGTGCATAAATGCACGTGCGTGTCCGAACCCTGTCGTAAAACCATACGACCTCTATATCGTTTCGCCCGGAGCAGGGAAACTCTCTGTATGGGACTCTAAAGACTCGACTAGTACGCTGGCAGTGGGTTTAACCACAGACCGCAAGCGGCACTAGCTGTAGGTAACGGTCCCCAGGTAGATGTCGATAAGAAGGCCGATGAGGAAACCCATCCGAACTCCTACTGAGCCTGATGTGACAATCTCTGTACAGTCCGGTCTGTTCATCTAGGACATCGCATATCGGGCTTAGGGGGGCGGCAAGCGTCAGTCCCCTAAAAGCGGTATAAGTCGTGTCGGAGCGAAGCCTATTACACCTTGAGAAATTACTGGAAAACCTACCAGTAAATCTCGCTTGCCCTGGCCAGGGACTTTGCGTAATGGCACTCCAGACACAGCGCAATATCAACTCCCAATACCGGGAGAGACGAATCCTGTCGAACCACTACTGCCTCCAAGTGCTCGGGACTGCACCCAACTGCTACCTGTTTGCATGACTCCTTTGAGCCGTGGTAGGGTAGCAATCTAAGAACAGTGGGATACACTCGAGGCGAAGGAGCAGTGTCAAGTTTGCGGACTATGCTGTACTCATATCACCTGGGAACTGTTAACTGACGACGGGTATAATACCAACCAACAGTTCCCTGCGAGTCCTGTCTGGTGTACCCGTAACCCAACGAGCACCTGTATACTATCTCCAGTACAACGTACTGATGGCTGTGGGACAGACCATCTCCCCAACTGGGATGAGAAGCATACACACTAGTCTACTCTAGAGTATCGATGTCCTGTCTCGATAATCCTACGACTAGGGACCTGAAAAAGGATGTGCTTGTAGACTACCCAACCCCCACTAGTGTGACTGCAATCACAACGCTGGTAGTCAAGCAAGATCCTAAGGGCTCTATCAATACGTACACAGATATTAAGATAGATAAAACCAAGTAGCATACTACCATGTTTAGCAAGGCTGTTAGTATAACAGTGAATATCCCAAGCTTCCATTAAGTAATATACAAGCTAGTATGATACAATAATGGCCCCTAGGGCATATATACTAACAATCTCCCACTTGCACTAGGGCCATGTACTGGCATATCGAAGACCGATCATCTCGAGTAGCCTTTCGAACTAAATCTGAGGTAAGGCCTTTGTGAATGGATCAGTAATGTTCTCCTCTGTAGAAACTCTCCGGACCTCGATCTCCCGGCGATCTATGATCTGCTTGATAAGGTGATACCGCCTAAAGATGTGTCTAGACTTCTGATGGGACATGGATTCCTTCGCTAAAGCTATAGCTCCGTTGTTATCGCAATATAGAGATATTGGTTCAACAATGGTAGGAACCACCTAAAGTTCTGTGAGGAACTTCTTCATCCAGACCGCTTCTTTTGCGGCATCGCAAGCAGCAATATACTCCGCTTCCATCGTCGAGTCAGCAACGGTGTCCTGCTTGGAACTCTTCTAGCACACCGCTGCTCCATTGAGGGTAAAGACATAACCTGACATGGACTTGGAGTCATACTTATCACTCTGGAAGCCGGAATCAGCAAAGGCCTCGATCTTGAGGTCTTTTCCGCCGTAAACCAAGAACATCTCCTTAGTCCTTCTTAGGTACTTGAGAATGTTCTTTACTGCTATCCTGTGCTTCTCCCCTAGGTCTGACTGATACCTGCTTACCACGCTCAGTGCGTAAGCTACATCTGGTCTGGTGCACAACATCGCATTCATTATAGAGTCTACCGCAGAAGCGTAGGGTATAATAGACATGCGTTCCCTTTCTAAATCAGTTTTGGGAGACATCTCTTTGGAGAGGGTGATTCCGTGATAAGCCGGTAGATTACCGCGCTTAGAATCTTCCATACTGAATCTTTTCAATATAGTGTTGATATACCTGGACTGCGAAAGTCCCAACATCCTCTTGAATCTATCACGATAGATCTGGATCCCCAAAATGTAAGAGGCATCACCCAGGTCTTTCATGGAGAACATGTGTGACAAGAATCCTTTGACAGATTGTAGCATAGGAATGTCATTTCCTATCAATAGAATGTCATCCACGTACAAGACGAGGAATACGACAGTTCATGCTACAATTTTACTATATATACATGGTTCATCTGGATTTTTGATAAAGTGATATTCTTTGACCGTTTCATCAAAACAGATGTTCCAGCTCCGCGATGCCTGCTTTTGTCCATAAATATCAAGACACTGAGATTCGTGTATTTATTCGTTCTTGCTTTAGTTAAGTCAAAAGAAAATATTAAAGAAAATTCAAGAAAATGAATCGAGATTTATAGGATGAATATCTTCAAGAAAATTAAGAAAGAGTTTAGGATTTAGAAATCAATAAAGTGTCCAATACCAATTTTAGTTATCAAGAAAATGAAGAATTGCTTGTAGGATTCGATAGAAAATCGTAGCAATGATGAATACTAAAAATGACTAATCTTATCTATTGATGAATTATAGCTAGAACAATGGTGAAGAATGAAGATTAGGGATCTATTGAAGAAACTAGAGTTTGTTCTTCACTATCCATTGTCTTTTAATTTATCACTATTCAAATCTAGCCTCTAGAAAAGAAAATCATCACTCATTTAATCCCAAATTGGAACGAAATTATGAAGAACGGTGATCTCATTCCAAATTAGGCCATTGATGATTCTTTTTCCTATAGTTCATAAATCTCATAAGACTTAAGATAAGTTTTAGGATTTCATCATCATTTTATCTACCGATCCTTCGAATCCTTAACAAGCGGAGTTATTACATACGCATCATGTAAATAAAAGAATCAAGAATAAAGAAATTTCATAATGCAAGAATGTAAATAAAGCGAGAATTAACAATTTATCAGCTTTATTAAATCTTCTTCAAATTTACACTTCTCAATCCGAGATTACAAGACTAAGCTCTCGATCACTCCTTTGAAAAGAGAATTTGTAGTCGATCTTCGCTTTGCTCGATCTTTGTGAGACTCAGACCTGTCACGGATCTCGCGCTCTTGATGTTGATCGGGTTCGCGCAAAGGATCTTGGATGTTGTCGCTTGATGTCGATCTCAACGAATCTTGATTTGGATCTTGATTGAATTGAATTGGATTTGGTTTTGGTTTTTGTACTTTGTCACTTGATGAACAACCTCAACAATGTAGCCCTAGGTCTCTGTATATAGCTCTTCACCAATTTTCCACTAGAAGCTAGGTTAATCTTCCTAAAGAAGCTAAATAGTTGTAAGGAAGCTTCTAGAGTAAGGTAGTTATCAAGCTTTCATAAAAAGCTAGGCTGTTGTAGGGAAGCTTCTGGAGTAAGCTAGGTGGTTCGAAGCGTCTTCAACAAGCTAAATAGTAGTATGGAAGCCTCTGGAGAAGTGTCGTCGCTGGAGCCTATAACTCGGCCGCGGATACGCGGCGGATCGGGCTGACTCGGCCGCGGTTCCGCGGTCATTTGAAGATATCACTGCATGATATTTCAGGGATGTTCTGATGTTGACATTTGGGTCTTCTTCTGATATCTGGAATCTTTTTATCTCTTCTAAATCTCTACCAGATTTTAACTCTTTGACTTGCTGTATCGGCAAATTTGCGATTCCGATATCTGTCCTGGAATAATTTTCTGCACAAAATCTTAATAAAAAGTGTTGGAGATATAGAATATTTATGCGTGACATAATAAACATACAATTCCCTTAAAAAGACATTGATTATATATATAACACATGGTATTTGATAATTTGCAGACGAACTGGTAATATGTGTTATATTTATATCAACTATCCTTAAATGATTAGAAAAGTGAGGAAATTGTTATGTTCAAGGTTGCAATATTTTCGACTGGACAAATTCCCCTAAACTTGATTTTGATCGTCTCGAGCAAACTTCTTTTATTTAAGAGAAGGAGAAAATAGAAAGAAAAAAGAAAAACTAACTAGAACACTTTCGTAGGCAACACGATTGCACAGAGCACGTGCAACAAGCCATCAAAGATCTAGGTGTCCCTAGTGTAAGTCGACGTTAAACACCCCACGAGTTGTGGGGAGGCGGAATAGGTAAAACAATCATTTTGTTTAAAACGATCAACGACTAACTTACGGATCTTTGCCAAACCCTAACTAACAACATCATAGGAGGGATTAGCTATTATAAAAGAAGATTATAACTAATGAACCAAGTCCTTCTTGTTCTCGATGACCACCTCCTCGTCGGTCTCCTCTTTGTGATAGAAGATCCACCTGAGAGCTACTACTCCAAGCTTGACCTCTAACTTGAGGTAACTAGGTTACTAAAAGTGCTAATCAAAGCAACCTAGGGGATATAGGATAGGATTAGAGATCAAATAGTCTTGCTAACCCTTGATCTCAACACATGAGATGTTAGGGTTAGGGTTTGAAGAGAGAGAGCTTGAGGAGAGAGAAGGTGAGAATAATAATGAAATGGAATTAACTCATTTATGTATATATATGAAGCATAAGATATTTTGCACAAATATCTCTTTGCACAAATATCATCATGCTTCATTTAATACATAATGAATCATCAAGTGAGTCATTAAAAGCATTAATGCTTCATTCACTCTCTTGATGAATCATCTCCATGAGTCACAAAACCATTTAATGCATATGCCACATAAGCCCTCCACCTCATCAACCTTCTAGAAGCTTCTCGACAATTTACGAGAATGCCCCTCCTATCCGTGAAAACACGGAAATACTGAGACTGCATAAATCCAATAATCCATTACTAGAATCTGGCTTAAACTAAAGCCCGCTAGTAAAATCTGTCCGAACATCGTACGTGCGTGAAAACACGTATGTGTCCGAACCCTGTCGTAAAACCATACGACCTCTATATCATTTCGCCCGAAGCAGGGAAACTCTCTGTGTGGGACTTTGAAGACTCGACTACTACGCTGGCAGTGGGTTTAACCATAGACCGCAAGTGGCACTGGCTGTACGTAATGGTCCCCAGGTAGATGTCGATAAGAAGGCCGATGAGGAAACCCATCCGAACTCCTACTAAGCCTGATGTGACAATCTCCGTACAGTACGGTCTGTTCTTCTAGGACTATCGCATATCGGGCCTAGGGGGGCAAGCGTCAGTCCCGTAAAAGCGGTATAAGTCGTGTCGGAGCGAATCCCATTACACCTTGAGAAACTACTGGAAAACCTACCAGCAAATCTCGCTTGCCCTGGCCAGGGACTTTGCGTAATGGCTTTCCAGACAAAGCGCGATATCAACTCCCAATACCGGGAGAGACAAATCCTGTCTAACCGCCACTGCCTCCAAGTGCTTCGTGACTGCACCCAACTGCTACCTGTTTGCATGACTCCTTTGAGCCGTGGTAGGGTAGCAATCTAAGAACAGTGGGAACACACTCGAGGCGAAGCAGCGGTGTCAAGTCTGTGGACTATGCTGTATTCATGTCACCTGTGAACTGTTAACTGACGATGGGTATAATACCAACAAACAGTTCCCAGCGAGTCCTGTCCGGTGTACCCGTAACCCAACAATCACCTGTATATTATCTCCAATACGACATACTGATGGCTGTGGGACAGACCATCTCCCCAACTGGGATGAGAAGCGTACACACTAGTCTACTCCGGAGTATCAATGCCTTGTCTCGATAATCCTACGACTAGGGACCTGAAAAAGGATGTGCCTGTAGACCACCTAGACCCTACTAGTGTGACTGCCATCATAATGCTGGTAGTCAAGCAAGATCCTAAGGGCACTATCAATACGTACACACATATTAAGATATATATAAACCAAGTAGCATACTACCATATCTAGCAAGACTGCTAATATAACTGTGAATATCTCAAGCTTCTATTAAGTAATATACAAGCTAGTATGATACAATAATGGCCCCTAGGGCATATACACTAACACCTAGTAGGAGGCGTATTGTCTCCTGAGGGTTTCCAGCGGATTGCACCCACAAAATCCTATAATAAAAGAAAAACGGTGAAAGTTAATATAAAGATAAGAATTGCAAAAGAAAGACTTTGAAAATCAGAGTTTCGAACTACACTAGCTTTTCGGTTGTCAGGAGCCATATCTTAATAGTTATGAAAAGATGTTAAAAATCACATCATCCCTCAATAAAACATCGCCTTTATTCTTCATTTCTACATTTCTTCCAAGTAGCATACTACCATGTTTAGCAAGACTGTTAATATAACTGTGAATATCCCAAGCTTCCATTAAGTAATATACAAGCTAGTATGATACAATAATGGCCCCTAAGGCATATACACTAACAATCTCCTACTTTCACTAGGGCCATGTACTGGCGTATCGAAGACCGATCATCTCGAGTAGCCTCTTGAACTGAATCTGAGGTAAGGCCTTTGTGAATGGATCAGCAGTGTTCTCCTCTGTAGCAACTCTCCAGACCTCGATCTCCTGGCGATTTATGATCTCCATGATCAGGTGATACCGCCTTAAGATGTGCCTGGACTTCTGATGGGACCTGGGTACCTTCGCTAAAGCAATAGCTCCGTTGTTGGCGCAGTACAACAGTATTGGATCAACAATGGTAGGAACCACCTGAAGTTCTGTTAGGAACTTCTTCATCCAGACCGATTCTTTTACAGCATCGCAAGCAACAATATACTCCGCTTCCATCGTCGAGTCAGCAATGTTGTCCTGCTTGGAACTCATCCAGCACACCGCCCCTCCATTGAGGGTAAAGACATAACCTGACATGGACTTGGAGTCATCCTTGTCATTTTGGAAGCTGGAATCAGCAAAGGCCTCGATCTTGAGGTCTTTTCCGCCGTAAACAAAGAACATCTTCTTAGTTCTTCTCAAGTACTTGAGAATGTTCTATACTGCTATCCGTGCTTCTCCCCTGGGTCTGACTGATACCTGCTTACCACGCTCAGTACGTAAGCTACATCTGGTCTGGTGCACAACATTTCATACATTATAGAGCCTACCGTAGAAGCGTATGGTATAATAGACATGCGATCCTTTTCCAAATCAGTCTTGGGAGACATCTCTTTGGAGAGGGTGATTCCGTGACAAGCCGGTAAACTACCGTGCTTAGAATCTTCCATACTGAATCTTTTCTGTATAGTGTTGATATACCTAGACTGCGAAAGTTCCAACATCCTCTTGGATCTATCACGATAGTTCCGGATCCCCAGAATGTAAGAGGCATCACCCAGGTCTTTCATGGAGAACCTGTGGGACAAGAATCCTTTGACAGATTGTAGCATTGGAATGTCATTTCCTATCAATAGAATGTCATCCACATACAAGACGAGGAATACGACAGTTCGTGCTACAATTTTACTATATATACATGGTTCATCTGGATTTTTAATAAAGTCATATTCTTTGACCGTTTCATCAAAACAAATGTTCCAACTCCACAATGCCTACTTTTGTCCATAAATGGACTTAAGCAAGTTGCCTACTTTCCCGCTGCTCCCACTCTGATTGAAACCTTCTGGCTCATCCATATAGACGCACTCTTCCAAATTACCATTTAGAAAAGCCGTCTTTACGTGCATCTGCCAGATCTCATAATCATAGAAGGCGGCAATAGCAAGAAGGACCCGAATGGATTTGAGCATAGCCACTGGAGAAAAAGATTCGTCATAGTCCAAACCAGGTCTTTGACGAAAACCCTTTACAACAAGTCTAGCCTTATAGGTTTCTACCTGTCCATCTACACCAATCTTTTTCCTGAAGATCCATTTGCATCCTATGGGTTTTACCACACCTGGAGCAAAGTCCAAAGTCCATACTTTGTTGGTGTACATGGACTCCATTTCGGTCCGCATTTCATCTAGCCATCGTACCGAGTCGCCGCTCTGGATGGCCTGCTGGAAGCTAGTAGGTTCATCATGATCAATGACGCAATCCTCTCTATCCCCATCTATGAGAAAACTGTAGTATCTCTCAGGCGGATGAGATGGCCTACTACTTCTGCGGAGGGGTGCGGGAATGTCCTGTTCTTCTTGAACTACTGGTTCTACCAAACTTTTAGTAGTAGTTTGTGGTTCTGGAATTTCTTCCAATTCTATTGCGCTCCCACTTGTTTCCTTTTCTAAAAATTGATGTTCTAGAAAATGCGCATTACGAGAAACAAAAACCTTTTGTTCCTCTGCGTAATAGAAGAAATACCCCCTGGAGTTCTTTGCATATCCCATAAACTTTATACTGTACTGATCGTGCCTCGAGTTTGTCCGCATGCTGTTTTTTAACAAAAGCTGGACATCCCTATATCTTCATATGCTGAAGATGGGGTTTCTTCCCACTCCACATCTGATATGGTGTGCTAGGAACAGTCTTGGTAGGAACCCTATTCAAAAGATATGCCGCTGATTCTAGCGTATAACCCTAGAAAGATCGCGGTAATTCAGCATTACTCATCATGGAACGTACCATATCCAATAGGGTTCAATTCTGTCTCTCCGATACACCGGTATGCTGTGGAGTGTATGGAGGAGTAAGCTGAGAGACAATTCCTTTCACTTTTAGGTAACCTAGGAACTCGGCACTTAAGTATTCACCACCTCGATCAGATCTCAGTGTCTTGATACTTTTGCCGGTTTGGTTTTCTACTTCATTCTTATACTCTTGGAATTTCTCAAAAGCCTCAGATTTATGTTTCATCAGAAAAATGAATCCGTGCCTAGAGTAATCATCCGTAAAAGTAATGAAATAGGAAAAACCACCTCTTGCATGTGTAGACATTGGACCACATACATCGCTGTGTATGAGTCCTAAGAGCTCGCTCGCTCTTACTCCATGTCCAGTGAATGGAGTCTTTGTCATCATTCCTTTAAGACATGTTGACATATGGCATAAGTTTGATATTCAAACGAATCCAAATATCCTTCTCTATGTAACTTAGTTAACCTTGTCTCATTGATGTGACTAAGTCTACAATGCCATAAGAAAGCCTTATTTGTTTCTGGAGACTATCTTTTTAGTGTATTCTGGACATTGAAATTCTGTAATTGGTTTAAGACATATATACCGTTATCTAGTGTACCGGACCCAATCAAACCATAATTAAGGTGGATGTTAACAACATCGCTTACAAATGTGAAATCATAACCTTCTTTTGATAACAACGAAACCGATATGATATTACATGTTAAACTGGGTACACAAAAACAGTTATGCAAAACCAAAATATGTCCACTCGTCAATCCAAAGTGATAATCCCCTACGGACACAGCACCCACGCTAGCTCCGTTAGCAACCTGGAAGGTCATATCACCAACCTTCAGCACTCTACGGTTTCTCAGTTCCTGCAATGAATTGAATATATGAGATCCTGATCCGGTATCCAATACCCAAGAAGTAGAGTTGATTGACAGACAATTCTCAATTACAAACACACCGGAAGTCGAAGCCACAGCTTACTTCGGGTCCTGGTTCTTGGCATTCCAAGCTTTGCAATCTTTCTTCCAGTGTCTTTTCCTACAACAGTGGAAGTACTCGTCCTTTGCCACTACTGGCACTGCAATCTTTGTCTTTCCCTTAGCTCCCACCTTACTAACACCAGCTCTTGGTTTAGTAGCGGCCTTCATCTTCCTTCCTTTGGCCCTATCCTTGGACCTGGAAGAAGAAGCACCGCGAACAAACATAGCGGGTGTTTCCCTTGCCTTCTGCAAGGTGCCCTCTGCACTCCTCAACATGTTAAGGAGTTCTGGAAGTTCAACTTCTTTTCTTTGAATATTGAAATTCAGAATAAACTGGGCGTAGGTAGAAGGAAGGGACTGAAGAATCAAGTCTGTATAGAGCTCGTTCTCCAAAGTCGTCCCGAGGTCCGCGAGCTCTTCTATATAGCCAATCATCTTTAGGGCATGTTCTCCTACAGATTATCCGATGGCTAACCTTGACTGAAACAAGTTCTTCGAGGTCTCGTATCTTGCTATACGAGATTGCTCTCCATACAGATCCTTTGTATGGAGAAATATGGATTCAAGATCCATATCCTCGTGCCTCCTCTGATGTTCATTAATCATAGAGGCAAGCACGATGCACTTGGCCTTCGCGCAATCTAACTCTCAGGTCTTCTGGATTTCCTTATCCACATTACTGGATTTAGGACCAGAGACAACAGGTGCCTTAGTAGTAAGGACATACCCCAATTTGTTATAAGTCAAAGCCATCTTGACATTCCGCAGCCAATCTTTATAGTTTGGCCCTGTCAATATATTTTTTTCTAATAGTAACTAAAGGCCTGTCATGTTATGGGTCGCTGCAATGAGAGAGAGAGGGAACACTTTAGCATGATACTCTTGCAAGTTTAAAGTGGTTTTTAGTTTATCTAAACAGGATGGCTCCCACTGTTTCTCGAATCTCTCCTCAAACCAAAAAGGAAGAACTAGCCAGGACTATTCTCACTGTACAATACTTGCTTAACCGTTCAGCCAGGCCGGTGTCGGTACTTCGAGGGAGGTTTTCCAACGCTTTCGCGAAGTTCCTTAATTAAATAACCTCTTTTCTCTGGGGGCGTAACCCCGCTGACACCTTTCTCGACACTTACTTGGTTTAGAACATTAATCGTTAAGTGACGAATCTCCTGATGAGTAGCGGATACTCACAGTAGGATTGGGATCCAAATATCATCGTGTGATAAAGCTGAAGGAATCCTACCAAAATTATCACACTCTAAATGGTATGCATCTCTTTGCAAATTTCAGTTTCGTTAGAAATTCCCGATATAAATTTCTGCCCTATGCTCTTATGACCTTGGCATTAGGTCAAAATGTCATAAGTCATATGTCAAGTTCTACCCATCATTATCTTGTTAATTTGAACCCATCCGTACTTACCCCTGACGTCGGCCAAATGATAATACGACTGCCCCAAACTAACTCATATATCTATGCAACAAATGAATACCCAGCTGCTACCAAACACTATGCCTTGGCGTTAGGTCAAAATACATAGCTTGAATACTACTGAATACCCAAATGAAATGACGGAGGGCTACAATGGTTTTGGCGAAACCGTGAACGTAGTGAACATGATATGATCGAAGGAACCTGATAGCTTTTAAAAGGAGTGGTTAAAGCTCCGCAATTTAAAAATATCCTCTGTTTTAAAATAACCGAGTGGTTTCTTTTAAACTGTTCCAACGATTCAACTTTGGTTTATTTTCTTTGCATTAATATAATGCGTCCCATCGATTAACCTATCATTGCAGAAAACAACGAAAATACAACGTCCTCTTATGCCATCCGCATTCGCCACTGGGTCCCATCATCACCCGTTAGGTTACTTAAGTAACGACAGAGCGGGGGCAGGGCTAGCACGGGTGTAAAACATAAGTGACGTACAATAGCTATCATATATAGATATTGTACATTCGTCAGACGCAATAATAGTGATTCCAGATCACAGATGAACATATTGGATTTTCTACGAATCCGCATTTCTTTTGAGCCTGCAAAGAAAGACAGATCACACAGTCACGATGAATAGCCAAAACCCCACCCTAGACCTCTACGGGTACGGCAAACTACCCGCCAAGTACCCGAAGTGAAGCGGTCTCCCTCAACAACGTGAGTAGGCCACTAAACACTTCAAAATACCCGGTAGTTTGTGCACCCCACCTTGGGTCTATCCTAGGAGCAAAAATCAGTAAATGAAATAATACAACGGCGGCTACAACCTCAGCCCGGATATGCCCCGCAATAGAATATTACAACAATTTACAAATTACATTTGAATGAAAGAAACACTCGTCTCACATCCCCGGCTGTCCATTCACGACAGTCCAACAAGTCCACAAACACAAACAGTAAAAACCATTACAGAAATATGCAACCCCCTGCCAACCGACATACTAGCAGTTAGGGGAGATTTACGAACACATTAAACAAATCACAGATATAATCAAAATTAGCCAAACATCTTAGAGTTTTGATCAAGCAAACGCAAATGATTCTACTACAAATACTTCACTGTGCACCTGAAACCTGAGCAGAAACAGAACATCCTGGAAAGAACAAAATCAACACAGAAGAGTTACTGGGGAATTTTGGGTAGACTCGGCCCCAACTCGACCGCGGATCCACGGCGGATCGCGTTGGATCGGCCGCGGTTCCGTGGCGGTTTGGATGAGTTAGAACCCTAAATTTCTCCAGTAACCTTAAGTTTCCCTGCTTGTATTTTTAAGGGTCCCTGAAAAATTTTTAGACCCCGTTTTAAAATCGACAGAAACTATATGAAAATGTTTTTTTTCGATTCGTTTTGCGATCGAATTTCTAACAAATTTGCTAACAAGTTAGTTATGGTTTAGCGAGGCTCTGATACCACTGTAAGTCTACGTTAGACACCCCACGATTTGCGGGGAGGCGGAATAGGTAAAACAATCATTTTGTTTAAAACAAACATCGACTAACTTACGGATCTTTCCCAAACCCTAACTAACAACATCATAGGAGGTATTAGCTACTATGAAAGAAGATTATACCTAATGGACCAAGTCCTTCTTGTTCTCGATGACCACCTTCCTGTCGGCCTCCTCTTTGTGATAGAAGATCCACTCGAGAGCTATTACTCCAAGCTTGACCTCTAACTTGAGGTAACTAGGTCACTAAAAGTGCTAATCAAAGCAACCTAGGGGATATAGAATAGGATTAGGGATCAAATAGTCTTGCTAACCCTTGATCTCAACACATGAGAGGTTAGGGTTAGGGTTTGAAGAGTGAGAGCTTGAGGAAAGAGAAGGTGAGAATAATAATGAAATGGAATTAACTCATTTGTATATATATATGAAGCATAAGTTATTTTGCACAAATATCCCTTTGCACAAATATCTTCATGCTTCATTTAATATATAATGAATCATCAAGTGAGTCATTAAAAGCATTAATGCTTCATTAACTCTCTTGATGAATCATCACCATGAGTCACAAAACCATTTAATGCATATGCCACATAAGCCCTCCACCTCATCAACCTTCTAGAAGCATCTCGACAATTTACGATAACGCCCCTCCTATACATGAAAACACGGAAATACTAAGACTGTATAAATCCAATAATCGAATACTAGAATCTGGCTTAAACTAAAGCCCGCTAGTAAAAACTGTCCGAACATCGTACATGCGTGAAAACACGTATGTGTCCAAACCCTGTCGTAAAACCATACGACCTCTATATCGTTTCTCCCGAAGCAGGAAAACTCTCTGTATGGGACTCTAAAGACTCGACTACGATGCTGGCAATGGGTTTAACCACAGACCGCAAGCGGCACTAGCTGTACGTAATGGTCCCCAGGTAGATGTCGATAAGAAGGCCGATGAGGAAACCCATCCGAACTCCTACTGAGCCTGATGTGACAATCTCCGTACAGTCCGGTCTGTTCATCTAGGACTATCGTATATCGGGCCTAGGGGCGGCAAGTGTCAGTCCCCTGAAAGCGGTATAAGTCGTGTCGGAGCGAAGCCCATTATACCTTAAGAAACTACTGGAAAACCTACCAGCAAATCTAGCTTGCCCTGGCTAGGGACTTTGCGTAATGGCTCTCCAGACACAGTGCCATATCAACTCCCAATACCGGGAGAGACGAATCCTGTCTAACCACCACTGCCTCCAAGTGCTTCGGGACTTCACCCAACTTCTACCTGTTTGCATGACTCCTTTGAGCCGTGGTAGGGTAGCAATCTAAGAACAGTGGGATCACACTCGAGGCGAAGCAGCAGTGTCAAGTCTGCGGACTATGCTGTACTCATGTCACTTGGGAACTGTTAACTGACAATGGCTATAATACCAACAAACAGTTCCCTGCGAGTCCTGTCGGGTGTACCCGTAACCCAACGAGCACATGTATACTATCTCCTGTACGACGTACTGATGGCTGTGGGGCAGACCATCTCCCAAACTTGGATGAGAAGCATACATATTAGTCTACTCCGAAGTATCGATGCCCTGTCTCAATAATCCTACGACTAGTGACCTGAAAAAGGATGTGCCTGTAGACCACCCAGCCCCTACTAGTGTGACTGCCATCACAACGCTGGTAGTCAAGCAAGATCCTAAGGGCTCTATCAATACGTACAGACATATTAAGATAGATATAAACCAAGTACCATACTACCATGTTTAGCAGGACTGTTAATATAACTGTGAATATCTCAAGCTTCCATTAAGTAATATACAAGCTAGTATGATACAATAATGGCCCCTAGGATATATACACTAACACCTAGTAGGAGGAGTATTGTCTCCTAAGGGTTTCCAGCGGATTGCACCTACAAAATCCTATAATAAAAGAAAGATTGTGAAAGTTACATATAAAGATAAGAATTGTAAAAGGAAGACTTTGAAAATCAGAGTTTCCAACTACACTAGCTTTTCGGTTGTCATGAGCCCAATCTTAATAGTCATGAAAAGATGTTAAAAATCACATCATCCCTCAATAAAACATCGCCTTTATTCTTCATTCTTACATTTCTTCCAACCACCGATCATATACCCCTACGTGTGTTTAAAAGACATCCCTACACTCGGAGAATTCAATTCAAGCTATCATACTCTTGTCCATCTAGTTCAGTACTTTTTAGTCGGTGAATATTTTAGATGGAATTGCTCACACATTCTTCATGCAACCATTAATACTTCTTGAGGTACTAACCGACCGATTACTCAATGTGCTCACATATTAGGTGTAATTAATAATATCCTCGTCTTGCAACACCTAAGATTTAGCGGTGACTCCCAAACCAGTTGGTCTAAGGTACTAGGTGATGAAGCACCCTCGCAATATTTTTTTACGCTGCCTTGGTGATTACAAAACCAGTGTTCATTTTTTTCTTCACCATTTTATAGTTTTATGCTTCATTTATTATTTTCTTCGTACTTTAGCTTTTAGACAAGAGCATTTCAAGGTATGCTCTACTATCCTGAGTTTTAAGATGTATGTAAGTGCGTATAGTAGGGTATCAACGTTCAAATGTTTGGCTTCCAGAATAGGAACTAATTTTCAGACTTATTTTTATCCGCAGATTAGTGACTTCTTTCATCTTACTAACCCTTGGGATAATGGCTCATAACTACTTATTACTAGTTTCATTTAAGAAAACATCTAACTTTCTTATTTTTCTTAAACTTTTCCAAATCTTGTAGATGTAATTTTTCACTTTCTAATCTTTCATTATAAAAGAAAATTTTTGAAAATTTTTGTGCTTATGCAAAGATGTGATGCAGAGTAATGCGTAAATAAGCACAAACCTCCCCCAAACCTGTTTACAGCAGTGTCTTCAGTAGTGTCATCTGTTAAATCTCAAAAAAAACTGTAGGCTTGGGAGAAAAAATTATTAACGGGATCAAGAATGAATGAACGTGAAAATCTTCCCCCAAACTTATTTTTTTATTTATTTATGCACAATTTTGCATTTTTATTTTTATTTTTTTATTTTTTACTATTTACAAATTATTCACCTCCATTCTAAAAATGAGACAAAATTACTGAGACATGGAGGTGAGGTGGAGGAAAATTAGTCATTACAAATTGGTTCATGTAAAAACATGAGCTCCTCCGTCGGGTCAGTGGAAAAATACGATTTTAATCTATGCCCATTTACTTTGAAAATTGTACCGTTTTTTCTATTTTCAACTTCAGCTGCCCTGTGCTGGTAGATATACCGCACAACAAATGGTCCTTTCCAACGAGATCGTAGCTTACCCGCATGAAGATGGAAACGGGAATCATAAAGAAGGACTTGTTGACCTGGTGTAAAAGTTTTTCTCAAAATATTTTTATCGTGAAATACCTTCGTCCGGTTCTTTACTATCACTGCATTATTGTAAGCTTCATCGCGGAGTTCGCTTAGCTCGTTTAATTGCAGCTTCCGAAAATTGCAGGCTTGATTTAAATCGAAGTTAGGTTCTTTAATGGCCCACATTGGTTTATATTCAATCTCAACTGGAAGGTGACAAGCCTTTCCATACAATAGGCGATAAGGAGACATACCTAGATCAGTCTTATAAGTAGTATAAAATGCTCAGAGAGCATCCGTCTATTTAGTTGACCAATCTTTTCGGTTTTTAGAAACTGTTTTCTCCAAAATTTGTTTCACTTTCCAATTGGAAATCTCAGCTTGCCCGCTCGTTTGGGGATGATAGGGTGTAGAAAGTTTGTGGTTGATTGCATATTTCCGCATCAAAGTCTCGAAAGACCGATTACAGAAATGTATCCCATTGTCGCTAATGATAGCGCGAGGGTGTCCAAATCGCCAAAAGATATTTTCTTTCAGGAACTTAATGACAACCTTGTTATCATTAGTGCGACATGGAATAGCTTCAACACATTTCGAGACGTAATCAACCGCTAACAAGATGTACAAATTGCCAAAAGTGTTGGGAAAAGTACCCATAAAATAAATACCCCAAATGTCAAAAATTTCTACAACCAAAATCGGTTGAAGAGGCATCTCATTTTTCTTAGAAATCCGACCCGTGTGTTGGCATTGTGGAAAGGTTTTCCAATGATCATATGCATCTTTGAATAAAGTTGACCAGTAAAAACCATATTGCAAAACCTTCTCCGCCGTCTTTCATGGACCAAAGTTACCACAGCATGCCTGATCGTGACAGAAAGACAAAACACTCTTGAATTCATCATTGGGGACACATTTGCGAATGATTTGGTCAGGACAATATTTAAACAAATAAGGTTCATCCCAGTAAAAATGCTTTACTTGGGATAGAAATCGATAATTGTCCTGTTTATACCAATCGTTTAGAATAAATCCCGTTGCAAGATAATTCACAATATCCACGAACTATGGTTCGCAGGATGTGGTCAAGAGCTATTCGTTAGGAAAAGAGTCATTAATTGGCAGAGTCACAGCTGGTGAAGACGAGATGCGTGAAAGAACGGCTACTACATTTTCACATCCTTTCTTATCTTGAATGACAAGATCAAATTCTTGTAATAGAAGGATCCAACGTATTAACCTACCTTTGGCATCTTTCTTCAATAAAAGAAGTTTTAGGGCGGAGTGATCAGTGTAAACCACAATCGGTGAGCCAATCAAGTAAGGCCTGAATTTTTTTAATGTAAATACAACAGCCAAGAGTTCTTTCTCGGTAGTTGTATAATTAATTTGGGCATCATTCAAGGTCTTACTTGCATAATAAATCACATGTGGTGTCTTAACAATGTGCTGTCCTAAGACCGCACCAACAGCAAAATCCGATGCATCACACATCAGCTCAAACGGGCGGTTCCAATTAGGAGATGATAGAACAGGGGCTGTAGTGAGAGAATTTTTATGTGATTCAAATGCAGCCACATAGTCTGAGTCAAAGTGAAATGTGGTATCCTTGGCCAAGAGAAAAGTTAAAGGTCTTGCAATTTTGCTAAAATCCTTAATGAATCTCCTATAAAATCCGGCATGACCAAGGAAAGATCGTATATCTTTGACGCATTTAGGATGAGGATGGTTATGAATCACATCTATCTTAGCTCTATCGACCTCAATGCCTTTTTGTGAAATAACATGTCCAAGCACATTACCCTCTTGGACCATGAAATGGCATTTTTCCCAATTCAAAGTTAAGTTCTTATCTTTACAACGAGTAAGAACTGCGTCAAGATGAGATAGGCAATCATCAAAAGGGTCCCTGAATATGAATATCGAGAAATCTTCCATGAAAATCTCCAGAAAATTCTCAACCATGTCCGAGAATATCCCCATCATACACCGCTGAAATATAGCGGGAGTATTACATAATCCAAAGGGCATGCGTCTATAAGCAAAAGTACCAAAAGGATAAGTAAATGTGGTTTTATCTGGATCCTTTCCGGCAATAGGGGCCTGGTTATAACCAGAGTATCCATCCATGAAACAAAAATATTCATGTCCAGCTAATCGTTCCAACATCTGGTCAATAAAAGGTAGAGGGAAGTGGTTTTTACTCGTTGCGGTATTGAGTTTTCTATAATCAATACATACACGCCATCCAGTTTGAGTGCGTGTCTGGATCAACTCATTAGCCTCATTAGTTATGACCGTGATGCCAGACTTTTACGGAACAACATGAATAGGACTTACCCATTGGCTATCTGAGATTGGGTAAATGATACCACTGTCAAGGCATTTGACGATTTCTTTCTTTACCGCCTCCTTCATGACAGGATTTAACCTTCTTTGTGGTTCTCGGGTTGGCTTGGTATGTGTATATAAATGTCAATAATGATGCAATACCATGTAGGTATATGTGTAGCTGTAGCAAGGTATACGTATATAAATGTCAATAATGATGCAATACCATGTAGGTATATGTGTAGCTGTAGCAAGGTATGTGTAAGCAAGTAGGTATAGCATGTATACTACATTTCATATACGCAACGGAATAAGAATCACTGTCTCAAAGACAATAACCGATACAATATCACATATATCTATATATATATAATTCTACGGTAGCGCCCCGGCCGTTTGTCCGAGGCCAAAATGCGAAAATGAAAACTTTTTCAAAACTTGAAACTGGCGCTATCGTATACTATAAATCCGGATCGAACCATTAACCTATAACTAGCAACTAGAGAAAGGGTTGGAAAAGCTATACCGATCGATCCGTGTCTTTCGGTCTTTGGCCACCATCCTAAGCTCCTCGCGGCATCTCCGATCTCGATCTCCTCGTCGGATAGGGCACCACATCTTCGAGTCTTTTTACGGGCTCCCGCTTCGTCCGAAGCAACTCGGGCACGAAGTTCGCTAGCCGACGTATCCAAGGTGAAGTAGAGAATGTGTGTGACAACTTTGTCTCTTGCATCCATTGCATGGATGCAGGTTGAAGATGAAGCCATCAATGAAGGTTGTGAGCTAGAGCAAGAAAAAGAAGAAGAAGCCTTTCTTTTCTTTTGTTTTATCTTGTTATGATAAAATGAAAGAGTGAGAGAGTGAAATAATACAAGATCCAACCCTTACCATGGCTGCCCTTCTCTCTCTTCCTCTCATTTCTTCTCACAAATCAATCATATAATGTGACATATGAACAATAAAAGAGACCATGAGTTACTAATGAAGTCTATGTCACATTAAATGCACAAAATGATGATATAATCTCACAATTTCCATTTGTAAAGATTAATCCAAATGTTTACAATAATAAAAAGATACGGCAACATCTAAAATAAACTCGTGACGGATTACAAGGATACCCCTCACCTGTATATACATACCTGCATCCGTATTCCGACCGAATGCGAATGCGAAGGGACTAAAGTAATCCAACAAATCTAATACTAGGATCCGGCTTAAACCAAAACCAACTAGTATGATCCGCCCGATCATGATCCGTACATTACTGCACGTATATGATCGAACCCTGCCATATATCATACGACCTCTACAATGTTTCGCCCGAAACTTGAAAACTGTCTGTGGGGGACTCTAAAGAATCGTCAATAATTTGGCTATGGATTTAACCACTAGCACGTCAGAGGTACTAGCCGTACATAACGGGCTACAAGTTATTGACCAAAAGGGAGGTCAATGAGCGAACTCATCCTAACACCCTACTGAGCCTGTCAGTGACAATATCCGTATAGTCCGGTCCGTTCGTCTATGAGCATCGCATGGCGGGCCTAGGGGGTTGGTAAAAGTCAGACGACCAAAAGCGGTACAAGTCGTGTCGGAGTGTAGCCCAGAACACCCTGAGATACTACTGGAATACCTACCAGTAAATCTCCTGCCTTGGCCAAGGACTTCGTGTAATAGCTCTCCTAGACACAGCGCGATCTCACCCCCAATACCGGGAGAGACGAAACCCCTGCCGATCCGCTCACTGCCTCCATGTGGCTCGGGACTGTACCCAACTAAAACCTGTTTGCATGACTCTTTTGAGCCATGGTAGGGTACTAATCAAAACACAGTGGGAACTTACACGAGACAAATGATGATCTCAGGTCGATGCACTAACCTGTACACATGTCACCAGGGAACTGCGATCTGACGTCAGGTATAATACCAACTAGCATGTTCCCGGCATGTCCTGTCCGGTGTACTCATAATCTAGTGAGCACCTGTATACATCTTAGGTGAACCAACTGACACCAATGGCTTGTGATACCGGCCACCGCCACTCGACGGGGTCTCGACTGTATACACTAGTCTACTAATGGAGTATCGATGCCCAGTCTCGAAACTCCCACGACTAGGGACCACTTTAAGGATGTGCTTATAGACCCCAGCTCCCACGTATATGATCGCCATCATACTGCTGGCAGTCAAGCAAGAATCCTAAGGGTTCTATCAACATGTAATTGCGACCTGTAAGGTAACCTAAAGCAGTACACGATGATAAAGATAAACCAGATAGCATACTATCATCTTGAGTAAGATTGTCCTACCGGCATAGGTCCTCCATCAATCATTGCAATCACGTGCCTGTGATCCAATAATTGACTCTAAGGGCACTATATCCAACAATATATGTATATATATATGTGTGTGTGTGTGTGTGTGTGTGTGTGTGTGTGTGTGTGCAGTACGTTTCGTGGCAATTACCGACGGTGTGTGGGTAGCATACAATTTGTGCTCATGCAACATGAACCATCAGTAATGGTGTTGGGTCCAAAAGGTACCATGTCAAGGCACAACAGGTAATAATATCCAATGATGCTCATACGCAATCAACTCATATGCGTATAAAGATGCAGGTAATACCGTGCTCCAGTATTCTCCTCCCTGATCACATCAAAGGACATAATACTTATACCCATTTTGGTTCTCTACTTCTAACTTATATTCTTTGAATTTCTCAAAAGCTTCAAACTTGTGTTTCAACAGGAACATATGTCCGAATCTTGAGAGATTATCAGTGAATATAATGAAGTACAAAGAACCGGTCCTGGCATATGTAGACAGGGGACCTACATACATCATCATGTATCAATCCCAACAGTTCACTAACTCTTTCTCTGTTTCCAGTAAACGGAGCTATGGTCATTTTATCTTTGTGACATGACTGGCAAGTTTCACAAGATGTAGATTCAAACTGATTCAAATATGCATCTTAATGTAACTTAGCTAATCGGGTCGCATTGATATGACCTAGTCTACAATACCTCAAGAAGGATTCGTTCTGAACTCTTCCTTTTATGTGTGTGTTCTGTACGTTAAGAACTGTAGTTTGATTTAGAATGTATATGCCATTAGATAACGCGCCTGAACCGATCAACTTTTGATATAGGAAATGTTCAAAACATTATCCAACAATACAAAATTATATCCTTCTTTACTAAATAAAGAGACTAATATAATGTTGTATATCAGGTTCGGTATCTAATAACATTCGTTCAGAATCAATGTATTTGATAATACAGGGTGATAACTTCCAACACCTTGGCTGCAACAATTGCACCGTTTCCAACTCTTAAAACTTATCACCTATTCTTAATTCTCTCTCTCTCTGTAGGCTATGTAACAGTTTACATTTGTGAGATCCTGATCAGGTATCTCATACCCAGGACGTAGAGAATACTGAGAAACAGTTCTCTATAATGAACACACCCGAAGAAGATGCATCATCATGCACTTTCTTCGTTTGGGTGGCATGGGAATCCTGGTAATCCCTTATTTCATGCTCGGTCTTATAACAATTATAGGTTGGAGTGGGACCAACATTCCCCAACTCAGTATAACAAGCGGGTTTGGTCAATATATCCTTATTATTATCTTGATTAAGGCATGACATGGTCGCTATCTGGAAAGAGAGACAAGAAAATACTCAGCGTATGCTCTTGCAAGATTAGATTGGTTATTATTTTATCTAATCAGGATGGCTCCCACTGATTTTATCAAATCTTCCTCAAAAACCTAAAAGGAAAGACTAGCCGGGATTAATTACACCGTATAAGTTCGTCAATCTTTCAGCCAGGCCAATATCGGTACTTTGAGGGAGGTTCCCCATGCTTTCGTTCGGATCTAATTAAAATAAACCTCGTTTTCCCAGAGGCATTACCCCGTTAACACCTTCCTTGACACCTAGTTGATCGGCTAATTGTAATGTGTAAAACTCCCCCAGGAGTAACTTTTACTCGCAGTGGGATCGGGATCCAACTATATCATAGAAGGTATGCAATCTCATTGCAAATTTCAACACTTGAAATTTCCGATAAATTATGCCATCAGCGTCCTATGACCTTGACGGAGGCCAAACTACCCATAGTCCGCTAGTCAAGTTCAACCCGTCATTTCCTTATTGAGTTAGACCCACCCGCACGACACTTGACAGAGGCCAAACTACGTCATACGAATACCCTAATCCAATCCATCATATGTTAGTAGATAAGCACTAATCAGCTACCGTACACTACGCCTTGATGGAGGCCAAACTAACGTAGCACGAATACTAAATACTAATCTGAAATGACGGGTGGCTATGACAGGTTTCTAAGAAAACCTTTTGCGTGAGGAACTTGATATCGTTGTATAATCAAATGATTTAAATGGAGTGTTTTTGACGCTTTTGCTTATTTCGCTAAAGAGGTCACTCCCGGTGAAGGGATCTCGGCTCTTTCCTCATCGAATGTGGTGCAGGATATTCACAATACCACTATGCAAAGCAAGAACTAGAAAAGCCATCAAAAGACGAAACCGAGGGTTGTAGCATCTACCAATTATTTCTAAAGAGGTCACTCCCGGTGAAGGGATCTCGGCACTTTCCTTATCGAATAAGGTGCTGGATATTCTACAAGGAATATCGCTATGCAAAGCAACAACTAGAGCTACCTGTTTTTGAAAATTCGATTCCACAACATCTTTAGGTTTATTTTCTTTCATTAATCTCATTAATGAATGTCCCATCATTTAAGTTACCTAAACATCACAGATAAATACAACGTACGCTTATGCCATCCCCATTCGCCTTGAGTTCCCGTCATGTACTGTTAGGTTAGGTAACTAACAGCAGAGCGGGGCAGGGCTAGCGCGGGTGTAAAACAAAAGCAACGTCTATATAATATATCACATATACTATATACAGTATCTATCTCATCATATAAAGTGATCACATCACAGAATATCGCAGCAGAAAACAACATATGAAATATTGGATATACTAGGATTTTCGGGTTTAAATTAAGCCAGTATAAAACACGGATTCCACGGTTGTGATGATTAGCCAAACCCACATCCCTAGACCCCTACGAGAGCGACAAGCAATCCTACCGATTCTAAAGTTAGGAGGCCCAGACTCGACTCCTCGAGATGGCCTCCCACTCGACTCTAGAACCCGGTTACTTATGCTCCCCTTCTTGGGTCTATCCTAATGCGGAAAAATAAATAATATACATCAACGGTGATATCTTCCTCAACCCGGAAGTGCCCTAATAAAAGAATATTATATACAAGTTTTTATATGAATGAAAATGAAAAACTCTCATCTCACATAAAAAAAACCTGGCTATTCAAACACGACGATCCAATTTAACATATCACAGCAACACATAACATCACATGTCATCAACGTAAGTAAATATGCGTATCCCAATTATCGTTGACATATAGCAACAAAATCGGCGATACACCACATATTACACTTACGGTCACAGAAAAGAAAGTGAAAAACTACAACAATTGGAATCGTCACTGCCCTTAGATATCATAAACTTGGAATATCACATATTCTGGATTTCATGCCTTACAATGCAAATATTACATTTAGGTCTCAACTATGAAAACACTTTTCTAAAGAAGTCGGGTAATTCAACAAGATTCCCGATTTCATTCGAGACCGAAATGTTAAACTTGCACGCAACTAAATAGATTCCAATTATTGTATCACAATCACAGATAGCTAGACGAAGTTAAAATTTTCGATCAAATAAGCAAGCACCCAAAATTTCCCAACAAGCTCGACACTTGTTCTGAGTTCAAAGTGTTCCCAGAAACTACCACAGCTCCTATGAACCATCCGTAGAAGGGCTGACCCATGCCTCACTTATGTCGCCACGGAACTGTGGCAAACCCTAGGTTATGACCTCGGTTCCATGATCCAAAAATTCTAGTTTTGGTATCGTTCTTCTAGAAGGTCCACAGAATCGCTTGCATGATTTTCTGAAAATTTTAAACTAGGAAAAATCCAACTCTTGGAAAATTTCAGTGTGGGAAAATATAGGTTATTAATATCCGTTCAAACTTTTTAACATCGTCTAAATAACCCAAATACATGTTATAATTATGACTGTGAAATACTCCGAATTGCCTTTGCAGAAAGTTAACATCATATGCAAATTTAGCAAAAACAAACAATACCTGAAACACCAAAACCCAGAGACTGGAACACCATGAAAATTTGAAGCCCAAACTCCAAAAAAGACCCAAGCACACCGGTTTTGAGCCTTATGTGGCCGGCCACTTTAGCTCCAAATTGCTTCAATTTTTCACAGTGCTCATGTTATATCATATACAACATTCTTTACTTGTTTAAAAAAAATTTTGAAGACTTTATAAAATCGACAGAAACTAAGTTCAAGTGTTTCAAGTTTTGGAATCGTTTCGGTTTCGTAATCTAACAAACATCATCTAATTTTCTAGCATGGCTCTGAAACCACTGCAGGGATGCCTAGCACGGCAGCAATGTTTCGGGAGGCATCTTCCATGACATTTTCAAAAAAATTGTCGTTCTAGCTAACCCTAACCCTAGAATCTTTACTCGAAAATCCGAAGAAAACATATGTAAACTACTTTACATCTAAGTGAATGAGGAATACAACCTTTATAGACCGGTCTTTCACATCTAAAGCTCCGTGTAGTTGCCCCTTCGCTGCATGTAGTGAACGCCCGGACTCTTGAAAGGGTTCACTTGAAGAAATGAACGAGCTTGCTTAATGTCTTCGAGGCCGAAGATGATCTACGTCGAGGAGACTCAAGCTCATGCTATCTCTTCACTAATGGTGAAATTAGTGAAGCAAACACCCTAAACTAAATGGCTAATAATAGAGGATGATGAAGTAGGAAATAGGCTCACTCTAGATTTGTTTTTCTCACAATATTTTCTCACCTTGAGAAAAGCTAGCAAGCTTTCTCAATGAAGAAGAAGATGAAGAATGAATATATGAGAAAATAAACTCATGAGGTGAGAATAGTAACCATGGGTGAGTTAATGTCATACACTAACCTATGTAGAGAATAAACCATGGCTAACTAATAATGGTTAGGTTAATAAATATCTACAAGTAAAACAAAATTAGTGGACTTGGTCAATTGTTCCACAAGCTTCTACAAGCTTGAACCATGTGACTAATTACCAACTAATTTTGATTAACTTTAAATAAATAAAACCATTCCATTATTATAAGCTTGGTGTAAATCTCAAACACCCATGTAGCATGTGGCATCTAGCATGACACAAAAGATGTACATCAATATATATCACATATATACCAAGTGAACACTAGTGAGAAAAAGAATTCTTAAGTGAGCTAATATTAGTTAATGTAAGTTAATATATCAAATATATAATTATACATTAAATTACTAAATCAACATTTGATTTAATAATCCGGCTATATCACATACAACCGACTAATATCAAATGTAACAATCTATCGAATCAACACTTGATCCGATAAACCGGCTATATCACATATAACCGACCGATATCACATATTGCGAGAATAAAACGTGGTATCATATACGCGCATTAATCTCAGTCCCGCACATATCACATATATGCTCCTACTTCGTTTCGCATGAACCAGGAAACCTCTGTGTAGGACTCTAAAGACTCGTTAATACGCCGGAAGTAGGTGATGATCATATCAAACACCCATAAGCCGCAAGCGGTCTGCTAAACGTAATGGTCGCCCAGGTATTGAGTGATCATAAAATCAACAAGCATGCCTGCTCATACTCCTGCGAATCCAATCAGTAACACTACCGTACAGTCCTGTCTCTTCGTCTGATATGTCGCATATCTCGTGTAGGGGTGGTAAATGTCAGACCCCAGTAACTCGATAAGTCGTGCCGATATGAGGCTCATAACGGGTCGAGAAACTACTGATAACACTTACCATTAAATCTAAGTATCAGCCAGGCAAGGGACTTCCTGTTATAACCAATCGTGCACAGCGCAACATCAACCCCTAATACCGGGAAAGACGAATCCCCTCCTATCGCTCATTGCCTCCATGTGACTCGAGACTGTACCTAAAAACCACCACTTTGCACGTTCTCTTGAACGTGGTAAGGTGGAAATCAAAGCACAGTAGAAATCACACAAGACTCTATGACGATCTCGGGTTGACAGACTAACCTGTACTAGTGTCACCAGAGAACTGCCATCTGACGTGAGGTATAATACCATCTAGGAGTTCTCGGCGAGTCCGTCAAGTGTACCCAGTCTCCACTGAGCACCCGTATAACATCTCTGATGTCAAACACCAATGGATATGGGATCATCCATCGCCCAACTACAAGGGTCGAGAAGCTATACGCTAGTCTACTCTGGTGTATCGATGCCCCGTCTCGATACACCCACGAGTAAGGACATTAAAGGATGTACTCACGGACTACCTTTGTCCCACTAGTATGATCCGCATCATAATTCATGTAGTCAAGTAAACATCCTAAGGGTTTTATCAACAAGTAACAGAGAGACAATCAGTGTATATGTTAAGATAAAGCGCAACCAAATAGCATACTATCATGTCTAGCAAGAAAGTCTTCCCTATGTATGTCCAAGCATCCACTATAATATACATCTCATGTACAATAATAGCCTCTAGGGCATACATATAACTAACAACATATTGAATCAAGTTCTATCTAAATCTGTACCTACCACACCATATGAGATATGGAGTGGGAAGAGACTGCGTCTTAAACGAGTTAAGATATGGGGTTGTCTGGCCGATGTCAAAAGGAAAAATCCGGACAAACTCGAGGCACAGTCTGTTCTTTGTAAGTTTATGGGATATCCCAAATATTCACATGGATATCTTTTCTACCACAGCGAGAAACAAAAGGTGTTTGTTTCCCGACATGCTACCTTTTTAGAAAAGGAATTTCTTGCAAAGGAAATTAGTGGCAAAGAGGTAGAAATGGAAGAAATTCCGGCTACACAAACTGCAACAGAAGATTTAGTGGAACCAGAGGATTCGATAGTTCTCAATGTACGTCAGCCTCTCCGCCGATCTAGTAGGGTCCTCATCGACCTGAGAGATACTACGGTTTTCTCATTGATGGTGGGAGCAAGGATTGCATCATGGAAAATGATGACCCAAGTAGCTTCGAGTAGGCCATCACAAGTTGGGACACTGTGAAATGGCTGGATGCAATGCTATCTGAGATGGAATCCATGTACACCAACAAAGTATGGACTTTGGAAGATGCTTCTGACAGGGTAAAGCCCATCGGGAGCAAGTGGATCTTCAAGAAAAAACTTATTGTAGATGGAAAAGTTGAGACTTTCAAAGCTAGACTTGTTGCAAAAGGTTTTCGTTAACGTCCAGGTCTGGATTATGATGAAACCTTTAATCCAGTGGCTATGCTTAAGTCCATCCGGATCCTACTTGCCATCACTGCATACCATGACTATGAAATCTGGCAGATGGATATTAAGACCGCTTTTCTAAATGGTGATTTAGAAGAGAGCGTGTACATGACTCAGCCAGAGGGATTCGTGGATAGTGGGAGCAGCGAAAAAGTGTGCAAGCTGCTTAAATCAATCTGCGGGTTGAAGAAGGCATCGCGGAGTTGGAACATCTGCTTTGATGAGGTAGTCAAAGAGTTTGACTTGGTTAAAAACGTAGATGAACCTTGTATATACAAGAAGGTAGCAGAGAGTAAGGTCATCTTCCTCGTATTGTACGTGGATGACATACTCTTGATAGGAAATGATGTTCCTATACTGCACTCGGTCAAGCTCATCTTATCATAAAGATTCTCAATGAAAGATCTTGGTGATGCCTCCTTTATCTTGGGGATTAAGATCTATAGAGATATATCTAAATGGATACTGAGATTGTCCCAATCCTGGTACATTGATACCATACTAAAGAGGTTTAGTATGGAAGATTCCAAGCATGGGAATTTACCCACGATCTCAGGACTCACTCTCTCCAAAGAGATGTCTCCTAAGACTGATTTGGAGAGAGCTCTCAAGCAAAGGATACCCTATGCTTCGGCAATAGGCTCTATCATGTACGTGATGTTATGTACCAGACCTGATGTAGCATACTCACTAAGTGTAGTAAGTAGGTATCAAGCAGATCCAAGAGAGAATCACTGGACAGCTGTGAAGAACATTCTCAAGTACTTGAGAATGACTAAAGAGATGTTCTTGGTTTATGGTAACGGTGAACTCCAAGCGGGTCCTTTACCGGTTCGAGCTTCCAAAGTGATAAGGACGACTCTAAGTCGGTCTCAGAATTTGTCTTTACCCTCAATGGAGGGGCGGTTTGTTGGAAGAGTTCCAAGCAGGAAAACGTGGCAGACTCGGTGATAGAGGCTGAATACATCGCTGCCAACGATGCTGCCAAAGAAGCTGTCTGGTTGAAGAAGTTCACTGCTGAGCTTGGTGTGGTTCCATCCATTGAGCATCCAATACCTGTGTATTGTGATAACAATGGAGCGGTGTCTTTGGCTAAGGAACCCAGGTCCCATCAGAGATCCAGACATATTCTGAGGCGGTATCACCTGATCCGGGAGATAATTGATAGCCAAGAGATCGAAGTCAGGAGAGTTGACACGAAGAATAACACGGCGGATCCACTTACGAAGGTCATACCCCAGATACAATTTGAGAGACTCTTCAGGATGTTGGGTATGAGATACTACAACAGCTGGCCTTAGTGCAAGTGGGAAATTGTTAGTTATATATATGCCACAGAGCCCATTATTATACATATGATGTATATTATAGTGGATGCTTGGACATATATGGAGAGGACTTTCTTGCTCGACATGATAGTATGCTATCTGGTTGCTCTATGTTTTAACATGTAGACTAGTTTTGTGATACTGTCTTGCTCTCACATGTTGATAAAGCCCTACCAGGACTACGATGGAGATCATACTAATGGGCCCAGGGTAGTCCATAAGTTCATCCTTTAATTTTTCCTAGTCGTGGGTGTATCGAGACAGGGCATCGATATTCCATATTAGACTAGCGTATACGCTTCTTGACCCATATGATGGGCAATGGATGATCCCACATCCATTGGTGTTTGACATCAAAGATGGTATATGGGTGCTCAGTGGAGACTGGGTACATTGAACAGGACTCGCCGAGGACTCCTATGTGGTAGTATACCTATCGTCAGATAGCAGTCCTCTGGTGACACTGGTACAAATGAGTCTGTAGACCCGAGATCGTCATAGAGTCTTGTGCAGCTCCCACTGTGCTTTGATTTCCTCCCTACCACACTCAAAGGAGATGTGCAAACAGGTGTATTTTGGGTACAGTCCCAAGTCACATGGAGGCAATGAGCGATAGGAAGGGTTTCGTCTCTCCCGGTATTAGGGGTTGATGGTGCGCTATACTCGATTGGCTATAACTGGAAGTCCCTAGCCAGGGCTGCTTATGAGATTTACCGATAAGTGTTATATGTAGTTTCTCAAACCGTTATAGGCCAAACATCGGCATGACTTATCACGTTACTGGGATCTGACGATTTCCACCCTTAGACTTGATATGCGACATATCAGACGAAGAGACCGGACTGTACGGTAATGTTACTGATAGGCTTCATGGAGACTGTGGACAGGCTTGCTTATTGATCTTCATATCGCTCAATACCCGGGTAGTCGTTACATCCAGCTAGTACCGCTGATGGCTTGTAGGTGACTGATATGATCATCACCTACTGCTGGCGTATTGACGAGTCTTTAGAGTCCCACATAGAAGTTCCCTGGTCATATGAAATGAAGTAGGACACATATGTGATATGTGTGTGGGCCTGATTAAATACGTGTATGTGATACCATATTGCAATCTTGCAGTCATCTGTTATCAGTTCGGTTATATATGATATAACCAGATTGTCGAATCAAGTGTTGATTTGATAATGTGATATACAGATAAATGATACTAGTCGGTCATATGTGATATAACCGGATTATTAATATGTATTATATGTGATATAATTATATCTTAACTAATATCATTAGCTCACTAATTATTCTTCATTATATATATTAATATATATAATGAAGCATGGCATATGAATTTCTATTTTGTGGAAATAGAAATGAAGTGGAAAATGAGAGCATGGTTGCAAGTATGGGATTTACTTTTTTTTTATTCATCTTGACTCACTATTCAAGCATGGTTGCAATTTTATATTGCATAATTCCATGCTTGAATGAGTGAGGGGTCAAGAGTTTCCATTCTATTCTAGCTCATTCTCAACACTTGGCCTTTTTTCTTGAGTTGCTCCCATGGTTGCTCTCTACCTTCTTCTTCCTCCTCATGTCATGGTTCAAGCTTCAACACTCACATGTGATGTGAACTATGAAGCTTGAACACAAACTTATGAACTTTTAACATCCCCTACTTCACCATCCTACACTGGACTAACGATCGAGTGTAGCGTGTTTCTTACGCTAAAGAGTTTAGTATAGAGGTAGCTTGAGTTGGAGGGACTTTGCGTGGATCATCATCGGCACGAAGGTCATCGGAGGATGCTCGTCCAAAGCCTCAAGTGGAGCCTAGTGGAGTCGAGGGACTACTACATGGAGCATGTGAAGTTAAGGTCTACAAAGGTTGTATTCCTTCTTCACTTGATGTAAAGTTGTTTTCATTCTTGTATCGTCTAATTCTCTAGTTAAGATTCTAGGATTTGGTTTATTTAGCATGGAAAATTTTGAAAACGGCATGGATGATGCCTCCCAAAACCTTGCTGTCGTGCTAGGTAAACCAACAGATTTTTGGACTATGGACTTTTTATCTGATATATAGAGCAACCCTATGTGCAAAATTCCCTAGTTTGGTCTAGGGTAAAATCTGGGAGTGAATTCTCATGTTGCTGATCTCGTGTTGTGCGATTCCTAAAACTTGGTTTTGGTATTTGAGTTTAGACTTGGTCGTTCGACGTTTGTACGTCAACGACGAGGGTTATTTAGTTTTTTTGCATGCGTAGGCTTTAGGTTTTAACCTATGAGAGAACCGTGTGCCGTATCGGTTTTTCGGACTTAGTTTTAATTGCATTTCAATGTGTTTTGATTGTAGGTACCTTCGCGTGGACTTCCAATACAACGAAGCACATCGACTTCAGCTAAACAAGGAGTTTAGTAGGTGAGTAGATTTATATCTATGGGAGAAAGTCGGGTGGATGGCATATAGCACCCCGCAACCATTGATATGGATAAGTTATATAACTATAATTGGAGAAAACCTATGTATAAACTCACGGATATGATAGCTAAGGATGATTCAGATTAATATATGAGGATATGATATGAGGATGTGAAGCATGATATATAGAATTGAAAAAGGACAAGTATGAGTTGATAGTGGTATGATATGAGATTGAGATCGATACGAGTTGAGATCGGTATAATTACGACATGAGATTGAGATAGATGTGGTGTGATTAATAAGATATGACGTATATGCAAGATGACATGATATGAAATTGATACAGATGTGACTTGAGATTTATGTGTGTGTATATATATTTATGAGAATAAAGAGTGATATGTTGTTCGAGACCATAGATCCGTACCCTCATTGATGAATAGGACGATAAATTCTCTATTCTGTTTGATGTTACCGTATGATAGATTGCCGTACGCGATAAGTTTTACCGGATGTTTGATCCGCGCTCATGATTTGAGAATAATGATCTAGGATATTGCCATATCGGATGCTATGAGTCAGCATCGCCGATGTAAAGATGCCCACCTGAACCATACTTATTTCCAAACTACGATTCATATCCTTGAAACTGATCGTATGGTTCATGTGTAGTTATATACCGTTCATTAGTTCATGTTTATGTTGGTTTATCCCTCGTGAGATACGTGTTATATTTCCGTTATTTACCGCTTTATGATATCGTTTGCTAGGACACCTGTACAATTATCGATGATGCGCATGTTACACTTACACAGAGTTTCCGGCTCACACACATTCATCATCGGTAATTGCTATACCACTTACACAGTATAAATTCTATGCCACATACACAGTATAACTGCTAAGCCTCTTACACAGTATAACTGCTATGCTACTTACACAGTAGAACTGCTATATTCTGATATTATTCTAAATTGTTCAGTATTATCATATGACATGTTTGCATGATATACTTGATATACTCACCATACTGTTCTATGTTGTATACATTGTACTTTATAATTATATGCATTGAGATGCTGTTTTCAAGAGATTTCTGGAGTTGAGAACCGCGGTTATATTTCAAAGGAAATGGTGTATTGTTTTAAAAACGCAGTTTCTCTTGATATGATATTTCGAGTTGCCCACCATGAGTTTTCTCGGTTCTCAGTTATGAGTATACCCGATTCCGGCAGGAGGTGTACCGTCTGCGGGTACATGGTCGACCAGGTATGGTGCCTCAAAGCAAGAAATGATTTTTGTGGTGTAGACGATGAGCCTGGCAGAGGGAGCACTACCTACCGGTGATATTTTGGACCCGGAGGATACCGACCGGAGTCGTGAGATGGATATGAGGGCCGATCGGAGTATGCGGCGCCTAAGATGAGATAGATATGAAGGACGATATGAGTATGCGTCGCCTGAGATATGAGGATTTACATGTCGATGCTGGACACGGGTTTTCATGATGTTTTGAGCATCGGTGTTGGACACTTAGGTTCCATGATTTTGATGTGTCGTTGATGGCCACACGTGGTTGATATCCTCATACATACAAGCATATGTTTTCATGATGATTCGAGTGTCAATGTTGGACACTCAGGTTCCATGATATTGTTTGTGTCGTTGATGGTCACATGGATGATATCCACATGCATGCAGGAATATGAGTTCAGATGTTTATTTATATATGTCATTCGTATTGATTCGACTGTTGACGTGTATCCATACATGGTCACCCTAGATATCATAGTATTACCTTCTTGATAGTGACCTAGGAAATCGTTGTTTTATTCGATTTTCTACCTACTGATGTTTTTCTACTCATAAGTTGGCAACTCACCCATGTTATGCCATAGTTCTTGCAGGTTTGGCCGCTTGGGATCAGTAGCGGTATCGTTGGCACACAGCTTCATTCAGGGTGCTTTGCTTTGGTAGGTGGGACATATATTTGATCGTGCCCACTCTCATACTTTTGTATTCTCTTGTATCTAGATAAACTCCATCAATCAGAAACTAGAATTTGTATATTTGGAGACATAGTCAGACATAGGTATTTTGCGAGACTTAGAGCGATGTGTGTGTTCGCTTTCTTTGAGGTTTTGATGTCTTGCTTATTTATTGTTCTTTCGATGTTGATCTTCGCCGTAGGGCGTCGTATATATGTGTATTGTGTGGTTGTGATTCCGCCAGTTGGCGAAGAGCTAGCTCCTGCTATTAGTTATATGTATGCCCTAGAGGCTATTACTGTAGATAGGTTGTATATTGTAGTGGATGCTGGGACATATATAGGTAGGACTTTCTTACTCGACATGATAGTATGCTATCTGGTTACTCTTTATCTTAACATGTATACTTGCTATCTCTCTATTACATGTTGATAAAGCCTTTAAGATATGTACTCGACTTACAGGACTATGATGTAGATCATACTAGTGGGGCCTGGGTAGTCCATGAGTACATCCTTCAATGTTCCTAGTCGTGGGAATATTGAGACGGGGCATCGATATTCCAGAGTAGACTAGCGTATATCTTCTCGACCCATGTGATGGGCGATGGATGATCCCATATCCATTGGTGTTTGACATCAGAGATGGTATGGGGGTGCTCAGTGGAGACTGGGTACACTGAACGGACTCGCCGAGAACTCCCAGATGGTATTATACCTCATGTCAGATGGCAGTTCTCTGGTGACACTGGTACAGTTTAGTCTGTTGACCCGAGATCGTCATAGAGTCTTATGTGTCTCCCACTGTGCTTTGATTTCCACCGTACCACGGCTCTACTAAGTTGTGCAAACAGGTGGTTTTTGGGTACAGTCCCGATTCACATGGTGGCAATGAGCGATAGGAGGGGATTCGTCTCTCCCGGTATTGGGGATTGATGTTGCGCTATGCTCGACTGGCCATAACTGGAAATCCCTGGCCAGGGTTGCACTGATTTACTGGTAAGTGTTATCAGTAGTTTCATGCTTGTTATGGACCTTATATCGGCATGACTTATCGAGCTACTGGGGTCTGACGTTTACCACCCTTAGGCGAGATATACGACATACCAGACGAACAGACCAGACTGTACGGTAAGTGTTACTGGTTGGATTCATAGGAGTGTGAGCGGGCTTGCTCGTTGATCTTCTGATCGCTCAATACCCGGGTGGCCGTTACGTTTGGCAGACCTCTTGCGGCTTGTGGGTGTTTGATATGATCATCACCTACTGCCTGCGTATTGACGAGTCTATAGAGTCCTACACAGAGGTTTCCTGGCTCAAGTGAAATGAAATAGGAGCGCATATGAGATATGTGCGGGACCGAGAATAATACTAGTATGTGATACTGAATTCTATTCTCACGATTTGTATCATCGGACGGTTATATAAGATATAGCCGGGTTACCGAATCGAATGTTGATTCGATATATTGATACACTTGATATTAGTCGGTTATATGCAGTATGACCGGATCATTAAATCAAGTGTTGATTTAATGATTTAATGTATAATTATATATTGGATATATTACTTTACATTGACTAGTATTGTTCACTTAAGATTGATTTTCTCACTTGATATGCACAAGTTGTATATGTGATATATGTTTGTGCACTAGTTTGTATCATGTTTGATGATACATGAAAACTTGGGTATGTGTATGATTTAAACCATGTTTAGGTTAATGGTTAGGGTTTTACTTATGTTATTTATTTTGTTAAAACTAAATGGTGGCTTTTCTTCATCGTTGCTAGAAGTTTCATGATGCTTCAAGCATCTTTGAAAAGTCTAAACCATTTTGTTTTTTGCTTAAACCTAACCATTACCTAAACTATGGTTTGCTCTCTACATGAGTTAACTTACCCATGGTTGCATTATGATAAGTCTTCACTTGATTTATTTTTTTTTAATTCATTCTTTTTCTTTTCTTCTTCTTCATCTTCTTCATGAAGTGAAGAAAACTTTCTTGAAAATTTCAAGTGATGAAATTAAGTGAGAAATCCAAATCCAAAGTGAACCCACTTCCTATTTCTTCATCCTCTACCACTTGCCATGTTGTATAGGGTGTTTTCTTCACAAGTTTCATGACCTAATGAAGATGGAGCTTGAGTTTGAGTCGCCTCGACGTAAATCATCTTCGGCATCGAAGTCAATGACCTAGCCCTCTCATTTCTCCGATGAAACCAACGCTAGAGTCCAGGATCCCCATGATCGCAGCAGAGGGACATCATCACGGAGCTAAAGAAGTGGAGGACAGGATCTACAAAGGTTGTAATCCCTTTCACTTATAGTTAAAGTTGTTAACTTGCTTGTATTTCGCCTTTACCTCTAATAACGATCTTGCATTAGGTTTCTTTGGCACAAAAAATAATTTGATTTTGGTATGGTTGATGCCTTGTGGAACCTCTTGAGTGTGCCTAGGAACCTACAGTGGTATCAGAGTATAGCTCGAGTTTTAGGCGAAGTGTAGACGATGTTAGAAATCCGATCGAACCTCGAAACCCTAAACTTGACCCCTCTCTGTACAATTTTTGAAACTGTGGATTTTTGTGAATTCAAAATGCTCAGAAAATAGTGCAGGGAAATATAAGGTTAACTGTAGAAAACGAAGCCCTAACTTTACCGTAGCGCCGCGGAACCGCGGCCTTACCCTGCTTTTAGCGGCGGTTCCGCGGCTGTATGTACTGATTAGAGGTCCATTTTCCTACAGTAATTCCCGTAGCTGTTTCCTGTGTTCTCTGGGAATTTTTAATCTGTACTCAACAGTTGAGTTTTCTGGGGTGTTTTGGGGACTCGTTGATTCGATCGGATATTTTAACCTCGTTTGTGTTTTTCCGGATATTTTAGAACATGTTAAAAAGTTCAACCGGATATAAATACCCACTTTTTCCCCTGCCGGGAAATTTCCAAGTGTTGGATTTTTCCGTAGTTTAAGAATGTTCTATGTAGTGCAAGTAACTCGATGGACTCTCTAGAAGACAATAAAGCTTAACTCGATTATGTGACCGTCATGAACTGCCCTTTGAACCTTAGGGTTTGGGGCAGTACGGCGTGCCACATGTGAGGCGTTGGCTTGACCCTTCTACTGCTGGACCGTTGGTACTGTAGCATGAAGTGGATGTTTTTAAACTTATTTCATATGTTGAGAACCATTCGGGAAAACTTGGGTGTTTGATTGTTCGATCGAAAAGTTTAACATTTTCTATTTATCTGGAATGTGATACAATATTTAGAATCCATAAGTGGTTATGAGATAACTGATTTGAATGTTATAAATCTAGCAGTTTAGTCTCACTTGATCGGTTGCCACGGGATTTTGATGTGATCAAAACTCTGTCGCAATCACGTTGCGTGCGCGGATACTCGCCGGTAAACTTAATAGACAGCTACACCCCATAGCCCCGACCAAGTGACTGTAGGAGAACCCCGTCGCCAAAAAGCATCCGTTTGGGTGCTCGCGGCAGCGGTGTTCCGCCTTAGTGCACTTCGTTCTGGATGTCGGGAATCTTGTTGAATTGCCCGACTTGATATTGAAAAGTGTTTTCGATAAAGAGACTAAAATGCGGGGTTTATAATTGTTAGGCATGTGATGTCTAAGGAATTCATTTGATTAGGCATGCGATGTCTAAAGAGGTTGCGGATTCCAACTGTTGTAGTTTTACACTTTCTTTTCTGCGACCGTAAGTGTAATATGTGATATCACCGGTTTCGTTGCTATATGTCAACGACAATTGGGATGGGCATATTTACTTACCTTGATGACATGTGATGTTATGTGTTGCCGGATATTTTGGTTTCTTTATTTCAAAACTGCATCCCCCACTATTTTCCGCAAAAAGGTTTAGATTTTCTGGGCTTCGGCTTACTTGAATTACGTTACGCATTTAGACGTTGAGTGATTTAAGTGCCAGTCACATGCTAAATTACAGGTCGTGATATCTTTATTTCTGGTTTCCTTGATGATATTTTGGTTTCTTTATTTTCTTTTTTGTGTTTGATCTTCGCCTTTGGCGTCGTATATCTGTATTCGTGTAGTTGTTTCCACCAATTCGGTGAAGAGATAGCTCCCGCTTGGGGATGCCTATTATAATTGCTATCTATTGGTTTTGGTTCAAAATTTACAAAGGAGGTACTACCCAAATTTCAAATAACAAAAATGTTTTCAACTATAGTAAATAATGCACTTGTATTCTCATATAACATTAGTTATGCATTTAAAGAAAGAACTTGATTTCATTATACCTTTATTTCAAAACTTCACCTCCACTATTTTTCCAAAAAGATTTAGATTTTTTTGCTTTTGGCTTATTTAGATTACAGTGGGGTCCTGTAGACTTCACGTGATTCAAATGCCAGTCACGAACCATTTCTGAGACGTGACATGATTGTTATTGTTGTTGCGCGAAATTGTTGTTGTTGCTGCTGCGATTGTAGAAGATGTAAGTGCACGGTGGCGCCCCGGCCGTCTGAACAAGGCCAAAATACGGAAACAAAAACTTTTCTTTAAACAGAAACCGGCGCTACCGCGGACTATAAACCCGGATCGGACCATTAACCTACTACTAGCTAACAGGAGAAATGGTAGAGAGCTATACCGAGCGATCCGTGTCCTTCGGTCTTCGGCCTTCGGCCACCATCCCGATCTCCCCGCAGCATCTCCGATCTCCGGTCTCCTCGTCGGAAAGGGCACCACATCACCGAGTCTTTTTACGGGCTCCCACCTCTGGACCGAGGCAACTCGGACATGAAGTTGGCAAGCCGACGTGTCCAAGATTACTGTGGACTGTATGTAGAATGCTATGTCTCGAGGGGGTTTATGAAGTTGCCATTTTAGAGTGGAGGAGAAATGAACTTTGGAGAAGGTAAGGAATTTTGTTGCAAGCCAAGGAAAAATATGAGAACCATATTTTCCCCACCCAAATATTTTACAGCCCCCACCCCCTTGTGTGGCCGGCCATGTGTTGTGAAGGGAGAAAGAGAATAATGCAAGGAAGAGAAAAGAGTGATCATTAGGAACAATGATCACAACCAAGTCAAATCAAAAACCCATCACCTAAAACAAGTAATGATGAACCCAAAAAGGCAATCATGAGAGGCTAGAACCAAGATGAACCCTCCATCACAAAAAACACCCTCCATATTACTAATTTGCACATTTGCAAATAAGCCCCTCCATACCAATTTTCGGCCAAAGAAAGATAGAAAGGAAAATGGCCGAAACGAAATACAAACTGGCAACTTCAAAAAACGATCCGGTAATAAATTACAGGAAAACCCCGCGACTGTATATACATACTCGCATTTGTATTCTAACCGAATACAAATGCAATGAGACAAAATCTACACTGTATAATTGTAACGTTTCCAAAATAATAAAATATTATTTTCGGGAATTTTTATAATTTAATATTATTTTAATGAATATTTTAATATTCTGGAATAATTAAATACAAACAAATGGGGAAAATTTTTGGAAAATTATGGAAAATTCATAAATAGGGTATTTTTATGGAATTATACCATGTTAAGGTTTTTAAGATTAGTTATATGCTAAATTACTGCTAATCGCAATTAAGAATCGCTAATTGGATTTTTAGCTTTTTTGTGCAAAAATGTGCACATATCAATTTCCACACTTGTTACACTTGTGTTACATTTCTATTGCCATGGTTGTTCTTTTGGGTTCACTATTGGAATGAGAAGGAAAAGAAAAGGAAAAGAAAAGAAAGAGTAAGTATGATGATGAGAGAGAATGTCTAGGTCAAACCTCTTTTGACCCATGCCCCCCATCATTTCCTTTCTCATTTTCTCTCCCGTCTGCAAGCTGAGCTGCTGCTGCTCCCTCTCCCTCTTCATGAAACCCTAGATCCACAATGAAATCAACCCCAAAACCCCATTCCCAGTTCACAAAACTTGCTCCCAAGCTCACTAGCTACACATTGAACCTAGCAAGATTGGATTTGGAGGACTTTGAGCTACTCAAGAATTTTCTTGAGTTGCCAAAGGAGGTAATTTCTGCACCCCTAGTTTAGTAATTCAATTCTTATTGCATCAATACTAGTTTTGTGTCGATATGGTGTCGTTTGATGGATTTGTGAAACTTTAAGTTAGGGTTTATGTGAGACCTGAGATTAAAGATGAAATTGAGGATTGTGGTGACCTTAGAACCCCTGGTGTGATGTTATTTTGGACCAAACCTGAAGCTAGAACACAGAATACGGAATTACGGAATCGATATCGGGGAAAACTGTGATCTGTGATCGTAATTAGGAATCTGCTATCACCCCGAGACCCTAAAAATAAAACTGAGTTGACAGTGAGATGTGCAGGCACCATGGAACCACCACACCAAACCCTAGCCCCCAACTCATTCCCTCGGCCGCCAATTAATTCCTTCTGGCCGCAATTTGCGGCCAGAGCAGGAGGAAACCGTCTCGATTTTGGTGCATGGCCCTATTTCCTCTATTCTTGACCCTGAGTATGTCTATTTTTGACTGATTCCATCTAGGGTAAAATCTGGGTTGATTTTCCTATCTTGGTGCATGGTTTACGACTTGTTTTAGCATGGATTTTGGTATTTGCTGTTTCGTTCCTGGCGGGTGGCGTTTGGACGTCAACGACAAGTGGATATTGATCGTGTTTGCATGCGAGGTTATAGGTTTTTACCTATAGGCGTAGCGTGTGCCGTTTTGGTTTCCGATGTGATTTTCATGTGCTTTAGCGTTTGTGATATCCTTGTAGGTACCCCACGTGATGTTGAAGCAAAGAAGATGAAGATAGCGACATCGGCATTGGCACACGAGAAGCAAGGTGAGTAGATTATATCTACGGGGAGAAGTCGGGTGGATGGCGTATAGCACCCCCGCAGTCCGTGATGATGTATACGAATACGTATACACACATATATTTATTATGTGTTGTTTAGGATTATTGATGGTAATAATGGTATTATTGGTGATAAGGATGTATTGGTTTAGTATAGTGCGAAACCCTAGAGTAGTGGTTGCACCCACACATACACGTACACATATACTTGCATGCATTCTTTCATTTATCGGTGCCCATATAGAGGTGTGTATGTCTACACATGGGTATGGGACTATGTGTTCATATAAGGGATTGAGGATGATACATGGGATTGAGATGAGTCGATGAGGTTTGATTGAGGCCGTAAGATTCGGCGATATGACGGAATTCGTATTTGAGATATGATATGATGGTAGTGATACCGGATATGTGATGAGATGAATGGGATATTGACCCATACCCAGCTATTTGGATGTCGTACGACGATTTACCGTACAAGCTTTATATTGATGTTAGATCCGCACTCATGACTCGATGATGTTATATGATATACTGTATCGTATGTGATACTATTGAGGCGAGATTACCGACTATATATATATGTATATCGACTAAGATTTAGGTGGTTTCCATACCCCTCCCGATTGACTTGATTGTTGGGTTCGTAGTTCGCATAGTAGGCGTTACACTAGACCCGAGTCATACCTATTTCAAAACTAACGAATCGGGGATATTTTAAAGATAGGTAAAAGGGATTCTACGGATATTTTCAAGCGACGCATCTTTTCTTAAAACACCGTAGCCTTATTTTACCAAAAGCCCTGATTCGTCTTATTTCAAAAGGCAAGGTTGCATGTTATATCTATTGAGGCAGGTTCTTTACTGTTGCGTTGATTATTCAATTCCGCAAATTCATGCTATTTGCATTGCATCGCTTGTATTGTTGATATATTTCTGTCATGCTGCTAGGACACCAGCACCATTATCGATGATGTGTATGTTCCACGTACACATGTTTGCCGGCTCACACACTTCATCATCGATAATTGCCATGTCACTATACTGTAGTACTGTTGCATTCAGTGTATGTTGCTTACATTTCTTTACATGTCGCATACATCATGCTTTCTGATTATACGCATTGAGATATGTTGTTTCCATGATATTTCTGGTTTTTGGGAACCGTAGGTGTTTCAAAAAGAGAATATGTAATTGTTTTAAAACCCGGTTACCCTTGATATGATATTTCAGTGCGTCCACCATGTGTTTTCTCGGTGCTGAGAGCGACATGTGAAACCCGATTCGAGGAGGCGGATGAGGCCGATTGCGGGTACATGGTGGACCCGGTATGGTTCCCCGGGGCAAGAAATGTTTTTCGTGGAGTAGACGATGAGCCTGGCAGGGTGGCGAGTACCTACCGGTGATTGGTTGTACCTGACGGTTATCCAGAGGATACTGACCAGAGTCGATAGATGGATATGGGCATACTGCCGGGGCCGAGGGCCGATACCGCAGACAGAGCCCGTGGGCCGATCCGGACCGACGGAGCCCGATATATGAGGATTTACGTGCCGATGCTAGGCACAGGTTTCTTGATGATTTCCATGATTTTGATTATACCCTCATATTTACATACATGATGTTTATTTGTCATTGGGTGACGGGTGGACGGGTTCTACGTTTTTACAGACTTGATCACATACAGACTGGATTTACATGATCATACTTCATTTTTATATATAACAGGGTATGAGGGCGTTGTTATATATACCCTTACACCAATATTAGTGGAATGGGACGCTAATATATGTGTATTGACATCCATTTGATACTTCATCATATTTACTTCATGCAGACATACCTTATACTGATGACAAGTTATTACCTGAGTACTTGGCACTACATACATATTTAGATGTTACATTGCCACCTTTTTATGCTTCAGACGTACTCTTGTGGTTTATATATACTAATCGTTTGACTTAGGATTATGTCGTGCATTCGGTTTCGGCTTGTAGATATTTTCTATTCACGAGTTGGCAACTCACCCCCGTTGTGCCACAGTTCTTGCAGTTTTGCCGTACAGATTCCATAGCGGCTTTTCTGGCACACTTCTTCCTTATGGGTGACTTGCTTGGGTAGGTGGGTTCTTTTGTATCAGAACCGCCATTGTTCATGTATTATTTATTGTATCTAGAAATTCCATCAACCAAAACTTGTATATTGTTTCAGACTTAGAAAACAGTGTTGTATTATTTCGACCTTAGAGTCGCGCTTGTAGTATTACGGTTTTCTGGCTGTTTTGAGTTCTTTTTGGGTTTTGATCCTCACCCATTGGCGTTGTATATTATTATTGCTTGCGTGGTTGTGACCGTCGATTGACGAAGAGCTAGCTCCCGCTTGAGGATGCCTTTTTTCATTTCATATATATTATTCTTGTTGTACCCCGTTCGGGGCCAGTTTTTACAAAGGAAACTCTGCCGAAATTTTCAGGAAAGGTTACACATTTTCAAAAATGCATATTCGGCTTAGTTGCTTAAAAACTTTGATTTTCGAAACATGATTTCTTTACTTCTTAAAACCAGTTTTCCTTATTTACTCTTTAAATGGTTTTAGATTTTTAGGCTTTTGGCTTACTTGGATCAGATGGGGTCCTATAGACTTCATACGGTTCAAGGGCCAGTCACGTGCTCTTTCGGGTCGTGACAAAGTTGGTATCAGAGCGCTAGGTTGACCTTGGTTCGAGTCCTAGTTTGACTATGTGGAGCCTAGGGCGTTATCTATATACGGAACTTAGGCTTGACCTTACGGAACTTAGACTTAGTCAAGGGGGTATTAGACCCGAACTTTCATCACGTAGGATGACCCTTGGTTGATGGAATAGGTGACTAAAGTAGAGTGACGTACCGTGGGTATGTTCCGCGGAATACTTACGACACGCCACTCCGCTTAAGAAACCTTAGGTTGTACATTTCCTTGCACCGTATTATATTCCTTCCTATGATCTATCTTCATCGATACTGGTTATGGTTTTGCCGCCACGATTGCACGGGCAGAGTGGAGCTACGGCTTGAGTTGCGTCAGCATGAGCTCGTCGTGGACGAGGACTGACCAGGGCGTGATTCCAGAGACATACGATTGCATATTGAGGAGTCATCTTATTGTGTTTTCGCGACATGAGCGTTGGATTGATCGCTTTTATGAGATTTCCGGATATGCTGATCGGCACCAGCGGATTGAGCCACTGATAGAGGCCAGCCAGGATGTGATGACCGTTGATATTATCGCTTATCCAGGACGATTAAGGCGTTGTCCCGCGCACGGACGAAGGAGCCAGTTGTTGCTGCGGAAGATGAGATATTGCCCAGATGATCGGAGCTACTGCAGCATGAGCATATTCTTAGAGATATGATAGTGAGTCGCTAGTCAACGAGGATTAATGACTAGGACATATGGTTCGTTCGCTTACCCCGATGCAAGGTCATCAGATAGATTGATTCCAGCTAGAGGCAACTTCACGCAGATTCGTTGAGAGTCGATTGAGACGATCGAATGTCAGGAACCCATTTTCCAAGTTTAAAGTATTCGGAAAGAAATGCAAGCGATTCTATGGACCCTCTAGAAGAATGAAACCCTAACTCGACATAATGACCGTGTGAAAGCCTTTGAACTTTAGGGTTTGCGGCACTTCCGCGGCGCCATTAGTGAGGCTTGGGTTTGCCCTTCTACGGCTGGACCACCGATGCTGTGGTATGTACTCGATACTATTAAACTGTACCCAAGATGTTGAGCTCTTAGGGGGATTGTGAGGTTCTGACGAGTCGATCGGATGGTTCGACATCTTTCGGATATTGTGATGGGACACTGCTTGGGAGACTCTACATGCGAGCATAGCCGTTGGAGCGCAGTCTGTGTAGCCGAGGAGATGAGTCCAAACCGGTTGGTATTGAAGCAGAGTGGAGTAGAGTTCACATGAGATTTCGACGAGATGACGTTCCACTCCGCTGACATCAGAGATGCGATACGCACGCTGAGGACGTGATCAGCTAGATATCTCCTACTGAGTGACGAAGATACCGAGTTTGTGATTTCGAGTCCGTGTTAGAGACTTCGGAGGGACCGTAGCCGAGGACATTGCAGTGCGCAGATAGAGACGCGATGTCGAAATGGTCGATGATACAGACAAGCGGGACAAGAAGTTCGTGCGAGATGCAGACGAGCTGTTACTACACCCCATTAAGATTAAAGGTCGGATATGCATACAGAGGCGCAGGGATGCGACCAGCTTTCGAGGAGATGTTGTACTAAGGAGGTAGATGTCCAGAAAGCAAGAAAAGATTATGCCAGAGTACCAGCCTCCGTACAGTTTGGCTTAGGCAAGATCAGAAGAGACCTTGAGTAGGATTCCTTCCAGTACACTGCTGCAATAAGATTTGCACCAGGAGCAGATGCGTGATGTGCATTCAGAGGACCAGAGGTCGGTGCCAGAGATGTGCTGCTTTACGAGCGGTCGTGAGGATAGACCGAGTGATGACCTGAAAGGTGCCAGAACGGAATCGTTCCTGTTAGCACACCTAACCGGGCCGATGAGCCGATGGATTGCGAGATAGGAAATCCACAGGGAAGATGAAGACCCAGAGGCAGAGGACGCCAGACCGCGAGCAAGAGGCAAGTGAATATCTTGCGTCGCTAGCATGTACCGGCACCTTCTCGACTCGAAGGAGGATATACCGATGACAGTAATTATGATTTATGATTTGTGATTTTGTGATTTGACTATCACGTATCTGTCACTTTGGATTTCGGTATTTTGGGCGATCTATTTGCATGATTTAGTCTTGATGACTGAGTTCCATGATATTTGATTTTATGCACCATGGTTGCACCTACTGGGTATTTATACCTTGCGCATAGTTTTCATACCCTTTTTGTGTTTTGATGTGATTTGTGCACATTGATGCACACGGTTGTGGGATTTTCTATCACGGTACACTTGATTTTGATTGAGCCGCATTATATATCGTCGGTTTTGACCCTGATATTTATGATTCTTGCACTCCGTGCTTTCGACTGGACTTAGGCATGTTCGACGATTGCTATTGGATATTTTGATTCCGTGCATGTTGAGTGCGCAGGGTTTAGATTTCATTCGTGCACGATGGATGCACCGATTTGGATTTTCGCGCATGTTGGGCGCATGTTTTGAGATACAATTTTGGTGCACACCCGATGCACTAAATCGAGATTCTTCGTGCATGTCAGATTCACCGGATTTTTGGCTGTCAGGTACACACGTTGCCTATGACAGATGCTTCGTGCACACCCGTTGCACCTAGATGTTGTTTTGTGCACCTGTATGGCACATATATGGATTTTGATTTCCGTGCGAACCAGACACAATGGGTGGTGTTATGTGCATTTTTGGGATTTATTCCTTTTGGAGCAGTACATTTCTATGTTATTTGATATTCGTTTTGTACCGAGCAGGACTAGTCAGAGGACAGTACCTGGATATATTTTGCATGCATTGATAGTTCGAAGGGATTTCCAAAGAGCGAGCTATGGTCTCGATATATATATACCTACGTGTCCGATATGACATGAAACGTTTAAAAACAAGGAAACCCTTCTAAATTTTTTTCAAAACGGCGGAACGTACCTATTAAACAAAGGATATATATATACGTATATAGTTATTTTCTTATGAAAAACGTCCGCCACTGTGCAGTGTTACGCGCATCGCACAGCGACTTAAAAAGATTAGGCATGCATTTACATCAGCTATTTACATGTATAGATTGGATGTCTACATGTATAGTTCTGATCTATATCATATTGGATTTGACATTTGTGTCTTTACCATGACTCCGATGATTGCGGGATGCTTGATGGAGTGTTGCTTTTGAGTTATCTGCTCAGTACTCATGCGCATGCATTGCGCTAGGATACGTTTTATGTATTGCTGATTTCGGAGCCCCGACGACTTGGAATTTGCATCGAAATGTTTTAGTATTTGGGGGTTTTAAATTTAAATTCGGGGACCGAATTTCTTTAAGGGGGTAGATTGTAACGTTTCCGAAATAATAAAATATTATTTTCGGGAATTTTTATAATTTAATATTATTTTAATGAATATTTTAATATTCTGGTATAATTAAATACAAACAAATGGGGAAAAATTTCGGAAAATTATGGAAAATTCATAAATAGGGTATTTTTATGGAATTATGCCATTTTAAAGTTTTTAAGATTAGTTATATGCTAATTTAGTGCTAATCGCGATTAAGAATCCCTAATTGGATTTTTAGCTTTTTTGTGCAAAAATGTGCACATATCATTTTCCACACTTGTTACACTTGTGTTACATTTCTATTGCCATGGTTGTTCTTTTGGGTTCACTATTTGAGTGAGAAGGAAAAGAAAAGGAAAGGAAAAGAAAAGGAAAAGAAAAGAAAGAGTAAATATGATGATGAGAGAGAATGTCTAGGTCAAACCTCTTTTGACCCATGCCCCCCCATCATTTCCTTTCTCATTTTCTCTCCCCTCTTCAAGCTGAGCTGCTGCTGCTCCCTCTCCCTCTCTCTCCCCCTCTTCATGAAACCCTAGATCCACAATGAAATCAACCCCAAAACCCCATTCCCACTTTACAAAACTTGCTCCCAAGCTCACTAGCTACACATTGAACCTAGCAAGATTGGATTTGGAGGAGTTTGAGCAACTCAAGAATTTTCTTGAGTTGCCAAAGGAGGTAATTTCTGCACTCCTAGTTTAGTAATTCAATTCTTATTGCATCAATACTAGTTTTGTGTCAATATGGTGTCGTTTGAAGGATTTGTGAAACTTTAAGTTAGGGTTTATGTGAGACCTGAGATTAAAGATGAAATTGAGGATTGTGGTGACCATAGAACCCCTGGTGTGATGTTATTTTGGACCAAACCTGAAGCTAGAACACAGAATACGGAATTACGGAATCGGTATCGGGGAAAACTGTGAATCTGTGATCGTAATTAGGAATCTGCTATCACCCCGAGACACCAAAAATAAAACTGAGTTGACAGTGAGATGTGCAGGCACCATGGAACCACCACACCAAACCCTAGCCCCCAACTCATTCCCTCGGCCGCCAATTAATTCCTTCTGTCCGCAATTTGCGGCCAGAGCAGGAGGAAACCGTCTCGATTTTGGTGCATGGCCCTATTTCCTCTATTCTTGACCCTGAGTATGTCTAGTTTTGACTAATTCCATCTAGGGTAAAATCTGGGTTGATTTTCCTATGTTGGTGCATGGTTTACGACTTGTTTTAGTATGGATTTTGGTATTTGGGGTTTCGTTCCTGTCGGGTGGCGTTTGGACGTCAACGACAAGTGGATATTGATCGTGTTTGCATGCGAGGTTATAGGTTTTTACCTATAGGCGTAGCGTGTGCCGTTTTGGTTTCCGATGTGATTTTCATGTGCTTAGCGTTTGTGATATCTTTGTAGGTACCCCACGTGATGTTGAGGCAAAGAAGATGAAGACAGCGACATCGGCATTGGCACACGAGAAGCAAGGTGAGTTGATTATATCTATGGGGAGAAGTCGGGGGGATGGCGTATAGCACCCCCGCAGTCCGTGATGATGTATACGAATACGTATACACACATATATTTATTATGTGTTGTTTAGGATTATTGATGGTAATAATGGTATTATTGGTGATAAGGATGTATTGGTTTAGTATAGTGCGAAACCCTAGAGTAGTGGTTGCACCTACACATACACGTACACATATACTTGCATGCATTCTTTCATTTATCGGTGCGCATATAGAGGTGTGTATGTCTACACATGGGTATGGGACTATGTGTTCATATACGGGATTGAGGATGATACATGGGATTGAGATGAGTCGATGAGGTTTGATTGAGGCCGTGAGATTCGGCGATATGACGGAGTTCGTATTTAAGATGTGATATGATGTTAGTGATACCGGATATGTGATAAGATGAAAGGGATATTGACCCGTACCCAGCTATTGGGATGCCGTACGACGATTTACCGTACGAGCTTTATATTGATGTTAGATCCGCACTCATGACTCGATGATGTTATATGATATACTGTATCGTACGTGATACTATTGAGGCGAGATCACTAACTATATATATATATATGTATATCGACTCAGATTTAGGTGGTTTCCATACCCCTCCCGATTGACTTAACTGTTGGGTTCGTAGTTCGCATAGTAGGCGTTACACTAGACCCGAGTCATACTTATTTCAAAACTAATAAATCGAGGATATTTTAAAGATAGGCAAAAGGGATTCTACGGATATTTTCAAGCGACGCATCTTTTCTTAAAACACTGTAGCCCTTATTGTACCAAAAGCCCTGATTCGTCTTATTTCAAAAGGTAAGGTTGCATGATATATCTTTTGAGGCAGGTTCTTTACTGTTTCGTTGATTATTCGATTCCGCATTTTCATGCTATTTGCATTGCATCGCTTGTATTGTTGATATATTTCAGTCATGCTGCTAGGATACCAGCACCATTATCGATGTTGTGTATGTTCCACGTACACTTGTTTGCCGGCTCACACACTTCATCATCGATAATTGCCATGTCACTACACTGTAGTACTGTTGCATTCAGTGTATGTTACTTACATTTCTTTACATGTCGCATACATCATGCTCTCTGATTATACGCATTGAGATATATTGTTTCCATGATATTTCTGGTTTTTGGGAACCGTGGGTGTTTCAAAAAGAAAATATGTAATTGTTTTAAAACCCGGTTACCCTTGATATGATATTTCAGTGCGTCCACCATGTGTTTTCTCGGTGCTGAGAGCGACATGTGAAACCCGATTCGAGGAGGAGGATGAGGCCAATTGCGAGTATATGGTGGACCCGGTATGGTTCCCCGGGGCAAAAAATGTTTTTCGTGGAGTAGACGATGAGCCTGGCAGGGTGGCGAGTACCTACCGGTGATTGGTTGGACCTACCGGTTTTCCGGAGTATACTGACAAGAGTCGATAGATGGATATGGGCGTACTGCCGGGGCCGAGGGCCGATACCGCAGAAAGAGCCCGTGGGCCGATCCGGACTGATGGAGCCCGATATATGAGGATTTACGTGCCGATGCTAGGCACAGGTTTCATGATGATTTCCATGATTTTGATTATACCCTCATATTCACATACATGATGTTTATTTGTCGTTGGGTGACGGGTGGACGGGTTCCACGTTTTTATAGACTTGATCATATACAGACTGGATTTACATGATCATACTTCATTTGTATATATAACAGGGTATGAGGGCGCTGTTATATATACCCTTACACAAATATTAGTGGAATGGGACGCTAATATATGTGTATTGACATCCATTTGATACTTCATCATATTTACTTCATGCAGACATACCTTATACTGATGACATATTATTACCTGAGTACTTGGCACTACATACATATTTAGATGTTATATTGCCACCTTATTATGCTTCAGACGTACTCTTTTGGTTTATATATACTGATCGTTTGACTTAGGATTATGTCGTGCATTCGGTTTCTGCTTGCAGATATTTTCTATTCACGAGTTGGCAACTCACCCCCGTTGTGCCACAGTTCTTGCAGGTTTTGCCGTACAGATTCCATAGCGGCATTTCTTGCACACTGCTTCCTTATGGGTGACTTGCTTGGGTAGGTGGGTTCTTTTGTATCAGAACCGCCATTGTTCATGTATTATTTATTGTATCTAGAAATTCCATCAACCAAAACTTGTATGTTGTTTCAGACTTAGAAAACAGTGTTGTATTATTTCGGCCTTAGAGTCGCGCTTGTAGTATTACGGTTTTCTGGCTATTTTGAGTTCTTTTTGGGTTTTGATCCTCACCCTTTGGCGTTGTATATTATTATTGCTTGCGTGGTTGTGATCGGTGATTGACGAAGAGCTAGCTCCCGCTTGGGGATGCCTTTTTTCATTACATATATATTATTCTTGTTGTACCCCGTTTGGGGCCAGTTTTTACAAAGGAAACTCTGCCGAAATTTTCAGGAAAGGTTACACATTTTTAAAAATGCATATTCGGCCTAGTTGCTTAAAAACTTTGATTTTCGAAACATGATTTCTTTACTTCTTAAAACCAGTTTTCCTTATTTACTCTTTAAATGGTTTTAGATTTCTGGGCTTTTGGCTTACTTGGATCAGATGGGGTCCTATAGACTTCATATGGTTCAAGGGCCAGTCACGTGCTCTTTCGGTCGTGACAATAGGCTTAAACCAAGGCCCGTTAGTATTATCTGTCCGAACCGTAACACGTGCATAAGTGGACGCGTACATTCGAACCCTGCCATAAATCCATACAGCATCTACAGCGTTTCGTCCGAAACTTGAGAAACTGTCTATGGGGGACACTAAAGACTCGTCAATACTTTGGCTGTAGATTTAACCACTAGCACGACATAGGTATTAGCCGTACGTAACGGGCTACCGAGTATTGACCAAAAGGGAGGTCGATGAGCGAACTCATCCTAACACCCTACTGAGCCTATCAATGACAATATCCGTACAGTCCGGTCCGTTCGTCTATGAGCATCACATGGAGGGCCAAGGGGGTTGGTAAATGTCAGACCCCCAAAAGCGGTACAAGTCGTGTCGGAGTGTAGCCCAGAACACCGTGAGATACTACTGGAATACCTACCAGTAAATCTCCTACCTTGGTCAAGGAATTTTTGTAATGGCTCTACCAGACACAGCGTGATCTCACCCCCAATACCGGGAGAGACGAACCCCTGCCGATCCGCTCACTGCCTCCATGTGGCTCGGGACTGTACCCAACTAAAACCTGTTTGCACGACTCCTTTGAGCCGTGGTAGGGTAGTAATCAAAGTACAGTGGGAACTCACACGAGACAAATGACGATCTCATGTCGATAAACTAACCTGTATACATGTCACCAGGGAACTGCTATCTGACGTCTGGTATAATCCCAACTAGCATGTTCCGTGCGAGTCCTGTCCGGTGTGCTCATAACCCAATGAGCACCTTTAGGGTTACTAGGCACACTAACAAGGCTCTACAAGGCATCGACCATGCCCGTTTAAAAAATTTATATGCCTAAAAACCCTAAGCAAGATCTTATACTAGAGTTTAGGCGAATCTAAAGGTAGGTAAACAACTTTACTCTAAAGGGAACACGAAATACAACCTTTGTAGATCTGTCCTCCACTTCATTTGCTCCTTGTTGAAGTCCCTTCGCTGCGATCAAGGTTCTCCCGGGCTCTTGCATGGCTTCACGACGCGAAGGATGCGACCTTGCTTGAAGTCTCCGAAGCCGAAGATGATCTACGTCGAGAGAATTCCGACTCAAGCTCCTACTTCACTAACTAGAGAATTAGTGAAGTAAACACCCTAAACTAAAGTGCTAGTCTAGTAGAGGATGGAGAAATAGGAAGTGGGTTCTCTTTAGATTTTTATTTCTCACAATATATCTCACTATGGATCAAACCCTAGCAAGCTTTTCTTTTGAACTCAAGAAAGAAGATGATGAACAAAAGAAAGTAAAGAGGATAATGATCAAGTGAGAAGGCTAACCGTGGTGAGTGAGTATCATATACTAACTCTTGTAGAGCCATAACCATAGCTAAATCAAAATGGTTAGCTTAATAAAAATATAAAGTAAAACAAATTTAGTGGACTTTGTCAAAGCATCTCCAAGTTTCTACAAGCTTCATGCTTATGACCTAAGCACCACTAATTTGTAATTACTTTAAATAAATATTAACCACCATCTAATATAGCATGGTGTATGTCTTACACACCCATGTTTAGTGTATCATGAACCATGATACAAAAGAAAACACTTTTAATATATATATCACATATATATATATTCAAGTGTTCATGTGAGAAAAACCTAAAGTGAACAAGTGTTAGTAAATGTAAACTAGTATATCTAATATACAATTATACACTTAATTATTAAATCAACACTTGACTTAATAATCCGGTCATATCTCATATAACCGACTAACATCCAATGTATCGACTTATCGAATCAACACTTGATTCGATAACCCGGCTATATCATATATAACCGACTGATACATAAAGTCGCGAGAATAAAATACGGTATCGCATACACGCATTATTCTCGGTCCTGCACATATCACATATGCGCTCCTATTTCGTTTTGATTGAGCCAGTAAAACCTCTATGTAGGACTCTAAAGACTCGTCAATACACCGGCAGTAGGTGATGATCACAACAAGCACCCACAAGCCGTCAGCGGTACTAGCTGGACGTAACGGCTACCCGGGTATTGAGTGATCAGAAGATCAGCAAGCAAGCCCGCTCCAACTCCTATAAAAGCCTGCCGGTAACACTTTTCGTACAGTCCGGTCTCTTCGTCTGATATGTCGCATATCAAGTCTAGGGGTGGTAAATGTCAGACCCCAATAACCGATAAGTCGTGCCGATGTGAGGCTCATAACGGGTCGAGAAACTACTGGTAACACTTACCAGTAAATCTCTATATCAGCCCTGGCCAGGAACTTCCGAGTTACGGCCAATCGAGCACAGCGCAACATCAACCCCCAATACCGGGAGAGACGAAACCCCTCCTATCGCTCATAGCCTCCATATAACTCGGGACTGTACCCAAAAACCACCGTTTTGCATGCCCTCATGGACGTGGTAAGGTGGAAATCAAAGCACAGTGGGAATCACACAAGACTCTATGACGATCTCGGGTCTACAGACTAACCTGCACAAGTGTCACCAGAGAACTGCCATCTGACGTGAGGTATAATACCATCTGGGAGTTCTCGGCGAGTCCGTCCAGTGTACCCAGTCTCCGCTGAGCACCCGTATACCATCTCTGATGTCAAACACCAATGGATATGGGATCATCCATCGTCCATCTCATAGGTCGAGAAGAGTATACGCTAGTCTACTCTGGTATATCGATGCCCCGTTTCGATACACCCACTACTAGGGACCTTGAAGGATATACTTATGGACTACCATGTCCCCACTAGTATGATCCGTATCATAGTCCAGGTAGTCAAGTACACATCCTAAGGGCTTTACCAACATGTAACTATAAGACAGTATCAAGAGACAAGTATACATGTTAAGATAAAGAGCAACCAGATAGCATACTATCATATTGAGCAAGATATTCCTCTTTATATATGTTCAAGCATCCAATATAATATACATCATCTGTACAATACTGGCCTCTAGGGCATACATACAACTAACAATCTCCCACTTGCACTAGGGCCAGCTGCTGTAGTTTCGCATATCGAGCATCCCGAAGAGTCTCTCAAACTGTATCTGAGGAATGGCCTTCGTGAGTGGATCCGCTGTGTTGTTCTTCATATCAACCCTCATGACCTCGATCTCCCGGCGATCAACTATCTCCCGGATCAGGTGATACCGCCTCAGAATATGCCTGGATCGCTGATGGGACCTGGGTTCCTTGGCCAAAGCCACCGCTCCATTGTTATCGCAATACAAAGGTATTGGATGCTCAATGGATGGAACCACTCCAAGTTCAGTAATGAACTTCTTGATCCAGACAACCTCTTTGGCAGCATCGTTGGCAGCGATGTATTCAGCCTCCGTCGTCGAGTCTGCCACGATTTCCAGCTTGGAACTCTTCCAGCTAACCGCCCCTCCGTAAAGGGTAAAGACAAATCCCGACTGTGACTTAGAGTTGTCCTTATCACTCTGGAAGCTCTAATCGGTAAAGGACTCCACTTGGAGTTCTCCGTTACCATACACCAAGAGCATCTCTTTAGTCCTTCGTAAGTACTTGAGAATGCTCTTCACAGCTGTCCAGTGACTCTCTCTAGGATCAGCTTGATACTTACTCACTGCACTTAGTGAGTATGCTACATCGGGTCTGGTACATAGCATCGCGTACATGATAGAGCCTACTGCCGAAGCATAGGGTATCCCTTGCATACGAGCTCTCTCCAAATCAGTCTTGGGAGACATCTTTTTGTAGAGAGTGAGCCCTGAGATTGTGGGTAAAATCCAACGTTTGGACTCTTCCATACTAAACCTCTTTAGTATGGTGTCAATGTACCTGGATTGGGACAATCCCAATATCCTTTTAGATCTATCTCTATAGATCATAATTCCCAATATGCAGGAGGCATCACCAAGATCTTTCATTGAGAATCTTTGTGATAAAAAGAGCTTGACCGATTGCAGCATAGGAATGTCATTTCCTATCAAGAGTATGTCGTCCACGTACAATACGAGGAAGACAACCTTACTCTCTGCCACCTTCTTGTAGATACAAGGTTCATCTACGTTTTTGACGAAATCAAACTCTTTGATAACGACGTCATGTAGGGTTCCTAGGCACGCTAATGAGGTCTCACAAGTCATCAACCATGCCAATTTCAAATTTTACAAGTGCCGAGAAACCCTAATACGGATCGTTAACTAGAATTTTAGGCGAAACAAATGCGAATAGTTAACAACTTAACTAAAAGAACGGAAATACAACCTTTGTAGATCCGGTCCTCCACCTCCATAGCTCCGCAATGAATTCTCCTCGCTGTCCAAATCGAATCCCGGGCTCAAGCGTCGGCTTCATCGGAAAAATGGGCGGGCTAGGTCATCGACTACGATGCCGAAGATGATCTACGTCGAGGCATCACAAGATCAAGCTCCCACTTCACCAAGTCATGAAACTTGTGAAGAAAACACCCTATACTACTTGGCAAGAGGTAGAGGATGAAGAAATAGGATGTGGGTTCACTATAGAATTGGATTTCTCACTCATTTTCTCAAGTTGCCATTGATGGAGGCAAGCTTCTTCTTGAAGAAGAAGAAGATGATGATGAAAAATGTTATGATAAGTATATTTCAAAAAGAAAATAAAATGTATACTTATCATAATCCAACCATGGTCAAGTGTAGAGAATAAACTAGGGTTAGGTCAATGGTTAGGGTTAAGCATGAAGACAAAAATGGTGACTTAGTCAAAGCTTCATGAAGCTTCAACATGCATCCAAAGAAAGCAACCATTTTTCTTTTCTTTTGCCAAAAAGAAGTAAATAAATAAATGAATAAATAAATAAAAGGAAAACCCTAACCATTACACAACCATGGTTTAATCTTTACACATACTTAAGTAAGCATGTATCATCAAACATGATACAATCAAGTGCACAAAAGTATATCACATATACAACTTGTGAACTTCAAGTGAGAAAATCCATTTAAATTGAACCAATATTAGTTAATGCAAAGTAATATATCAAATATATAATTATTCATTAAATCATTAAATCAATACTTGATTTAACGATCCGGTCATATCGCATATAACCGACTAATATTCAATGTATCGGCTTATCGAATCAATCCTTGATTCGATAATTAGGTTATATCGCATACAACCATTCGATACATTCATCGCGAGAATGAAATACGGTATCACATACACGCATTATTCTAGGTGCCGCACATATCTCATATGCGCTCCTATTTCGTTTCGCTTGAGCCAGGAAACCTCTATGTAGGACTCTAAAGACTCGTCAATACGCCGGCAGCAGGTGATGATCATATCAAGCACCCACAAGCCGCAAGCGGTCTGCTAAACGTAACGGCCACCCGGGTATTGAGCGATCAGAAGATCGACGAGCAATCCCGCTCACACTCCTGTGAATCCAACCAGTAACACTTACCGTACAGTCCGGCCTGATCGTCTGATATGTCTCATATCTCGCCTAGGGGTGGGAAACGTCAGACCCCAATAGCTCGATAAGTCATGTCGATATGAGGTCTATAACAGTTCGAGAAACTACAGGTAACACTTAACAGTAAATCTCAGCAACCCTGGCCAGGGATTTCCGGTTATAGCCAATCGAACACAGCGCAACATCAACTCCCTATACCGGGAGAGACGAATCCCCTCCTATCGCTCATTGCCTCCATGTGACTCGGGAATGTACCCAAAAACCACCGTTTTGCACGCCCTCTTGGACGTGGTAAGGTGGAAATCAAAGCACAGTGGGAACCACACAAGACTCTATGACGATCTCGGGTCAACAGACTACTCTGTACCAGTGTCACCAGAGAACTGTCATCTGACGTAAGGTATAATACCATCTGGGAGTTCTTGGCGGGTCCGTCCAGTGTACCCAGTCTCTACTGAGCACCCGTATATCATCTCTGATGTCAAACACCAATGGATATGGGATCATCCATCGCCCATCTGTATGGGTCGAGAAGGTATACGCTAGTCTACTCTGGTATATCGATGCCCCGTCTCGATATACCTACGACTAGGGACTTTGAAAGATGTACTTATGGACTACCATGTCCCCACTAGTATGATCCGCATCATAGTCCAGGTAGTCAAGTACACATCCTAAGGGCTTTACCAATATGTAACAGAGAGACAATCAGTGTACACGTTAAGGTAAAGATCAACCAGATAACATACTATCATGTCGAGTAAGAAAGTCCTCCCTGTATATGTCCTAGCATCCACTACAATATACTTCCTATGTATAGCAATGGCCTCTAGGGCATACATATAACTAACAATCTCCCACTTGCACTAGGGCCATCTGATAGCTGTGGTTGTAGTATCTCATACTCAACCATCCCATAAAAGTCTCTCTCTGGGAAAAGGCCTTTGTGAGTGGATCCGCCGTATTGTCCTCTGAGTTTACTCTCCTAACCTTGATCACCGGGGGATCAACTATCTCCATGATCAGGTGATACTGCCTTAGAATATATCTGGATCACTGATGGGACGGGCGTTCCTTGGCATAAGCCACAACTCCATTGTCTCACAATGGTAGGAACGAAGTTCATCTCATGAACTATTATACATCCAGACTGCCTCTTTGGTAGCATCTCAAATAGCGATGTATCCAGCCTTTATCGTCTAGTATGCCACGGTATCTAGCTTGGAACTCTTCCAACATACCGTCCCTTTACTGAGGGTAAAGACAATGCCTGCGACTGACTTTCAGTCGTCCTTATCACCCTGGAACACTTCCAGTGATTCTCCCCAGGATCGGTTGATACCATCTCACTACAACTAGTGAGAATCCTAACATCCAATTAGATCTATCTCATAGATCCAAAACCCAGGATTTAGGAGGTATCACTTTGATCCTTTATGGAGAATCATTGTGATAAGCGGAGATTGACCGAGCGTAGCATAGGAAACTCCTTCCCTATCAAGAGCATGTTATCCACGTACTCTACGAGGATCGTCACTATACTCCCTACTACCTTTTTGTATATACTAGGTTCATCTACCATTTTGATGATGTCAAACTGTTTGACTACTACATCAAAACAGATGTTCCAACTCTGCGATACCTGCTTTATCCAAAAACATCTTGTACACGTTTCCGCTGCTCCTACTGTCTACGAAGCCCTCTGACTGTGTACTTATAGACTCTCTCTTCTAAAACATCATTTAGAAAAGCAGTCATGGCACCCATCCGCCATATATCGTAGTCATGGTATGTAGCCGTGGCAAGTAGGATCTGGATAGACTTAAGCATAGCCACTTGAAAAGGTTTCATCATTATCCACGCCTGGTCGATGACGAAAAGCTTTAACAAGTCTAGCTTTGAAAGTCTCAACTTTTCCATCTACACCAAGTAATCTTCTCAAGATATACTTGCTCCTGATGGGGATTTAACCCTTCAGAAATAGCAACCAAAGTCCATACTTTGTTGGTGTACATGGATTCCATCTCAGATCGCTAAGCATCCAGCCATTCTTACAGAGTCCCACTCCTGATGGCCAGCTCGAAACTAGTTGGGTCATCATCTCATGATGCAATCCTCGCTCCCACTGTCATAGAGAAACAGAAGTATCTCTCAGGTGGGTGAGAAACCCTACTAGATCGGCGGAGAGGCCGAGGTTCGTTGGTAACTATTGAATCCTTTGGTTTTATCAAATCATCTGCTGTAGTTTGTATAGCTGGAACCTTTCCAGTTCTACATTACAGACCTTGCCTCGAGCTTGTCCGGACTTTGCTTTTCAGACATAGGCTGGACAACCCCAAATCTTAACTAACTTAAGAGATGGGCTATTCCCTTATCATATCAAATAAGAAGTGGTGGGCAACTGATTTGATTTGAACCCTATTCAATAGGTATGCAGCTTCTCAAGTGCATAACTCCCAGAAAGGAAATAGGTAACTCAGTAGTACTCATCATAGAGCACACCTTATTATATAGGGTGAGATTGCTCCGTCCCGATATACCATCGTGCTATGGTGTATACGGAGGAGTAATCCTGAGAGAGAATCTTATTCTCCTTTAGAAAAGTCCAAGAATTCCGTGCTCAAGTATTCTCCTCCTTGATCTCATCATAGGATATAATACTTATACCCGTATTTTGGTTCTCTACTTCTAACTTATATTCTGTGAATATCTCAAAAGGTTCAGACTTGTGTTTCAACAGGAACATAGGTCTGAATCTCGAAAGATCATCAGAGAATGTAATGAAGTAAAAAGAACGGGTCTTGGTATGTGCAGACAGGGGGCCTTTATACATCAACATGTATCATCCCAAGAGTTCAACTAACTCTTTCTCTATTTCCAGTAAACGGAGCTATGGTCATCTTATCTCTGTGACATGACTAGCAAGTTTCATAAGATGTAAATTCAAACAGATTTAAATATGCATCTAAATGTAACTTCAGCTAGTCAGGTCGCGTTGATATGACCCAGTCTACAATGCCTCAAGAAGGATTTGTTCATTTCTGAACTCATCCTCCTGTGTGTGTTCTGTATACTAAGAACTGTAGTTTGATTTAGAACATCAATGCTTATAGATAACGTGCCTGAACCGATCAACTTTTGATATAGGAAATGTTCAAAACATTATCCAACAATACAAAATTTTATCATATCTTTACTGATAAAGAGACTGATATGATTTTGTATATCAGGTTCGGTATCTAATAACATTTGTTCAGAATCAATGTACTGGTCATACAGGGTGACAGTGACCAACAGACTTGACTGCAATACTTGCCCCGTTTTCTGCCTTATGAAACTTATCACCCGTTCTCAGTTCTCTACCTATCTGTAACCCTATGTAACAGATTACATATCTGGAATCCTGATCCGGTATCATATACCCAGGATGCGGAGGATACTGAGAAACAGTTCTTTGTAATGAACACACACGAAGATGATGCATCAGCATGCACTCTCTTCGTTTGGGCGGCACGGGAATTCTGGTAATCCCCAATTTCCTGCTCTGTCTTATAACAATTATAAGTTGAAGCGGGACCAACGTTCCCCAGCTCAGTATAACAAGCGGGTTCAGTCAATATTCCGTATTATTATCTTGATTAAGGCGTGATATGGTCGCTACCTGGAGAGAGAGAGAAGAAAACACTCAGCGTGCGCTCTTGCAAGATCAGATTGGTTATTATTTTATCTAATCAGGATGGCTCCCACTGTTTTTATCAAATCTTCCTTCAAACCCTAAAAGGAAAGACTAGCCGGGATTAATTACACGCTACAAGTTCGCCAATCTTTTAGCCAGGCCAGTGTCGGTACTTTGAGGGAGGTCCCCCGTGCTTTCGTACGAACCTAATTAATGTAAACCTCGTTTTCCCAGAGGCGTAACCTCGTTAACACCTTTCTAGACACCTACTTGATCGGCTAATTGTAATGTGTAAAACTCTCCCAGGAGTAACTCTTACTCGCTGTGGGTATCGGGATCCAACTATCTCATAGAAGGTATGCAATCTCATTGCAAATTTCAACACTTGAAATTCCCGATAATATTTTGCCCCTAACGTGCTATGACCTTGACGAAAGCCAACAAACCATAGCCCGCTAGTCAAGTTCAACCCGTACATTTCTTGATTGAATTAAACCCACCCGCACGACCCTTGACGAAAGCCAACAAAGACGCACGACTACCCTAATCCAATCGCATCGTATGCAGCAGATAAGCAGCATATAGCTACCGCACACTGCACCTTGACGAAAGCTAACAAATGCAGCACGAATACTATATACAACTCCTCTGAAATGACGGAGGGCTACGACAGGTTTTTCTGAAAACCTATTGCGTAATGAACTTGATATCGTTGTAGAATCAAATGATTTTAAAATGGAGTGCTTTTGAGGCTTTTCTAGTTTTGCTAAAGGAGTCACTCCCGGTGAAGGGATCGTCGGTCCTTTCATCGTCGAATGAGGTGCGGGATATATCATATATATCACAGTGCAAAGCAGGAACTATAGAAGCGATCAAAAGACAAACCGAAGGTTGTAGCATCTGCCAGTTATTGCTAAAGGAGTCACCCTCGGTAAAGGGATCTCGGTCCTTTCCTCATCGAATAAGGTGCAAGATATATCACATATACCGCTGTGCAAAGCAAGAACTGTAGCTACCTGTTTTATTTTTGAAATTCGATTCTACAACATCTTTAGGTTTCTTTTTATTTCATTAATCACATTAATGAAGTCCCATCATTTAAGTATCTAAACATCACAGATAAATACGACGTACACTTATGCCATCCATATTCGCCTCGATGTCCCCTCGTGCACCGTTAGGTTAGGTAACTAACTGCAGAGCAGGGCAGGGCTAGCGCGGGTGTAAAACATAAGTAACATCTATAAAATATATCATATATACTATATACATTATCTATCACAGAACATCATATGATCATATCACAGATATCGCAGCAGAAGAATCATATGAAATATTGGATATACTAGGACGTCCGTGTTTTCAATACGAGCCAGTATAAAACACGGATTCCACGGTCGTGATGAATAGCCAAACCCACACCCCTAGACCCCCTACGAGAGCGGCAAGCAACCCTACCAATTCTAGAGTTAGGAGACCCGGACTCGACGCCTCGAGTTGGTCTCCCACTGGACTCCAGGACCCGGTTACTTGTGCTCTCCTCCTTGGGTCTATCCTAGTGCGGAAAAGAAAATAATATACAAAGGGTGACATCTTCCGCAACCTGGAAGTGCCCAACAAAAGAATATTACATACAAGTTTTTACATTAATGAAAATGAAAAACACTCATCTCACATAAAAACCCCCGGCTATTCAAACACGACGATCCAATATAACATATCCAGCAACACATAACATCACATGTCATCAACATAAGTAAATATGCGCATCCCAATTGTCGTTGACATATAGCAACGAAACCGGGGATATCACATATTACACTTACGGTCACAGAAAAGAAAGTGTAAAACTACAACAGTTGGAATCCGCAACCTCTTTAGACATCGCATGCCTAATCAAATGAAATACTTATACATCACATGCCTAACAATCATAAACCCCGCATTTTAGTCTCAAAATCGAAAACACTTTTCAATATAAAGTCGGGCAATTCAACAAGATTCCCAACATCCTGATCGAATGCTCGTCGCAAATTTTAGTAGGCGGCCGCACCCCCGATACCGTCGACGAAGTGCACCAAGGCGGAACACCGCTACCGCGAGCAACCGAACGGATGCTTTCGGCGACGGGGTTCTCCTACAGTCACTTGGTCGGGGCTATGGGGTGAGGCTGTCTATTAAGTTTACCCGGCGAGTATCCGCGTACGCTACGTGATTGCGACGGACTTTTGATCACATCAAAATTCCGTAGCAACCGATCAATGTGAGACTAAAGTGCTATGTTTATAACATTCATTCAGTTATCTCATAACTACTTGTGAATTCCAATTATTGTATCCCATTCCAGATAAATAGAAAATGTTAAACTTTCCGATCGAACAATCGAACACCCAAGTTTTCCCGAAACCGCTCAATACATGAAATAAGTTCTAAGACATTCACTTCATGCCTCAGTACCAACGGTCCAGCCATAGAAGGGTCAACCCAACGCCTCACATGTGGCACGTCGTACTGCCCCAAACCCTAAGGTTCAAAGGGCAGTTCAAGACGGTCACATAATCGAGCTAAGGTTTTTTGTCTTCTAGAGAGTCCATCGCGTTACTTGCACTACTTAGAACGTCTTTAAACCAAGGAAAAATCCAACACTTGGAAATTTCCCGACAGGGGAAAAAGTGGGTATTTATATCCGGTCGAATTTTTTTAACATATTCTAAATATCCGGAAAACCACATAGACAAAGATTAGACAATCCAATTGAAACACCGAGTCCCCAAGACAACCCAGAAAATTCAACTCTTGAATAAATATTAAAAATTCCCATAAAACTCAGCATTTAAATAAAGAAGTTACTGTGCAAAAATGGTTGACTGAAGAGACTAAATGGGCGCGGAACCGCCGCAATAGGCGGCTAATGCCGCGGATCCGCCGCGCTTTAGACAGATCATTAGGTAATTTTTGCACCGTAATTCTTAGAATTTCCTGCTGAATTTTTTAAGCATTTTTAATTTGGAAAAAACCACTTTTTCAGAAAAAGTCCAGAGAGGGTTAAAAGTTAGGGTTTCGGGGTTCGATCGGGTTTCTAACATCGTCTAAGCATCGCCTAAGGCTCTAGCTAGGCTCTGATACCACTGTAAGGTTCCTAGGCACGCTAATGAGGTCTCACAAGGCATCAACCATGCCAATTTCAAATTTTACAAGTGCCGAGAAACCCTAATACGGATCGTTAACTAGAATTTTAGGTGAAACAAATGCGAATAGTTAACAACTTAACTAAAAGAACGGAAATACAACCTTTGTAGATCCGGTCCTCCACCTTCATAGCTCCGCAATGAAGTCTCCTCGCTGTCCAAATCGAATCCCGGGCTCAAGCGTCGGCTTCATCGGAAAAATGGGCGGGCTAGGTCATCGACTACGATGCCGAAGATGATCTACGTCGAGGCATCTCAAGATCAAGCTCCCACTTCACCAAGTCATGAAACTTGTGAAGAAAACACCATATACTACTTGGCAAGAGGTAGAGGATGAAGAAATAGGAAGTGGGTTCACTTTAGAATTGGATTTCTCACTCATTTTCTCAAGTTGCCATTGATGGAGGCAAGCTTCTTCTTGAAGAAGAAGAAGAAGAAGATGAAAAATGTTATGATAAGTATATTTCAAAAAGAAAATAAAATGTATACTTATCATAATCCAACCATGGTCAAGTGTAGAGAATAAACTAGGGTTAGGTCAATGGTTAGGGTTAAGCATGAAGACAAAAATGGTGACTTAGTCAAAGCTTCATGAAGCTTCAACATGCATCCAAAGAAAGCCACCATTTTTCTTTTCTTTTGCCAAAAAGAAGTAAATAAATAAATGAATAAATATATAAAAGGAAAACCCTAACCATTACACAACCATGGTTTAATCTTTACACATACTCAAGTAAGCATGTATCATCAAACATGATACAATCAAGTGCACAAAAGTATATCACATATACAACTTGTGAACTTCAAGTGAGAAAATCCATTTAAAGTGAACCAATACTAGTAAATGCAAAGTAATATATCAAATATATAATTATGCATTAAATCATTAAATCAATACTTGATTTAACGATCCGGTCATATCGCATATAACCGACTAATATTCAATGTATCGGCTTATCGAATCAATCCTTGATTCTATAACTAGGTTATATCGCATACAACCATTAGATACATTCATCGCGAGAACGAAATACGGTATCACATACACGCATTATTCTCGGTCCTGCACATATCTCATATGCGCTCCTATTTCGTTTCGCTTGAGCCAGGAAACCTCTGTGTAGGACTCTAAAGACTCGTCAATACGCCGGCAGCAGGTGATGATCATATCAAGCACCCACAAGCCGCAAGCGGTCTGCTAAACGTAACGGCCACCCGGGTATTGAGCGATCAGAAGATCGACGAGCAAGCCCGCTCACACTCCTGTGAATCCAACCAGTAACACTTACCGTACAGTCCGGTCTGATCGTCTGATATGTCGCATATCTCGCCTAGTGGTGGGAAACGTCAGACCCCAATAGCTCGATAAGTCGTGTCGATATGAGGTCTATAACAGTTCGAGAAACTACAGGTAACACTTACCAGTAAATCTCAGCAACCCTGGCCAGGGATTTCCGGTTATAGCCAATCGAACACAGCGCAACATCAACTCCCTATACCGGGAGAGACGAATCCCCTCCTATCGCTCATTGCCTCTATGTGACTCGGGACTGTACCCAAAAACCACCGTTTTGCATGTCCTCTTGGACGTGGTAAGGTGGAAATCAAAGCACAGTGGAAACCACACAAGACTCTTTGACGATCTCGGGTCAACAGACTACTCTGTACCAGTGTCACCAGAGAACTGCCATCTGACGTAAGGTATAATACCATCTGGGAGTTCTCAGCGAGTCCGTCCAGTGTACCCAGTCTCTACTGAGCACCCGTATATCATCTCTGATGTCAAACACCAATGGATATGGGATCATCCATCGCCTATCTGTATGGGTCAATAAGTTATACGATAGTCTACTCTGGTATATCGATGCCACGTCTCGATATACCTACGACTAGGGACTTTGAAGGATGTACTTATGGACTACCATGTCCCCACTAGTATGATCCGCATCATAGTCCAGGTAGTCAAGTACACATCCTAAGGGCTTTACCAACATATAACAGAGAGACAATCAGTGTACACGTTAAGGTAAAGATCAACCAGATAGCATACTATCATGTCGAGCAAGAAAGTCCTTCCTATATATGTCCCAGCATCCACTACAATATACATCCTATGTATAGCAATGGCCTCTAGGGCATACATATAACTAACACGTCAAAGCAGATGTTCCAGCTCCGCGATGCTTGATTTAATCCATAAATGGATTTAAGCAGCTTCCACACCTTCCAGCTGCTCCCACTATCTACGAAGCCCTCTGGCTGAGTCATGTACACGCACACTTCTAAATCACCGTTTAGAAAAGCGGTCTTAACATCTATTTGCCAGATTTCGTAATCATGATATGCAGCGATAGCATGCATGATCCGGAAGGATTTAAGCATAGCCACTGGAGAAAAGGTTTCGCCATAGTTCACACCTGGTCTTTGACGAAAACCCTTTGCAACATGTCTAGCTTTGAAAGTCTCCACTTTCCCATCTACACCATGTTTTTTCTTGAAGATCCACTTGCTCCCAATGGGTTTTACCCCTTCAGGAGTATCTTCCGAAGTCCATACTTTGTTGCTGTACATGGATTCCATCTCGGACCGCATTGCATCCAGCCATTTCACTGAGTCTCCACTCGTGATGGCCTGCTCGAAACTAGTTGGGTCATCATCAACCATGATGCAATCCTCGCTCCCACCATCCATGAGAAAACCATAGTATCTCTCAGGTGGGTGAGGAACCCTATTAGATCGGCGGAGTGGCTGGGGTTCATCGGGAACTACCGAATCCTCTGGTTCTACCAAATCTTCTGTTGTGTTCTGTATTGCTGGAACCTCTTCCAGTTCTACCTCAGAGCCATTAATCTCTTTTGCAAGAAATTCCTTTTCTAAAAAGGTGGCGTGTTGAGCAACAAACACCCTTTGTTCCTCACTGTGGTAGAAGATATACCCTCGCGAATGCTTGGGATATCCAACAAACTTACTCAAAACAGACCTTCCCTCGAGTTTGTCCGGTTTTTGTCTTTTGACATAGGCCGGGAAACCACATATCTTAATAAAATTAAGATATGGTCTCTTCCCCTCCCATATCTCATATAGGGTGGTAGTCACAGATTTGGTAGGAACCCTATTCAGTAGGTATGCTGCTATCTCCAGTGCATATCCCAAGAAGGAAATAGGTAACTCAGCTATACTCATCATTGAGCGCACCATATCTAATAGGGTACGGTTCCTCCGTTCCGATACACCGTTGTGCTGTGGTGTATATGGAGGAGTTAGCTGAGAGAGAATCCCATTCTTTTTTAGGAAGTCCAGGAATTCATTGCCCAAGTATTCACCTCCTCGATCAGATCGTAGGGTTTTAATACTTTTCCCGGTTTGGTTCTCGACTTCTTGTTTATATTCTCTAAATTTCTCAAAAGCTTCTGATTTGTGTTTCATCAGGAACACATATCCGAATCTAGAGAGATCGTCAGAATGTAATGAAGTACGAAGAACCATCCCTGGCATGTATAGACATGGGACCGCATACATCACTATGTATCAGTCTCAAGAATTCGGTAACTCTTTCTCCATGTCCCGTGAACAGAGTTTTGGTCGTCTTGCCTTTGAGACATGACTGACAAGTATCATAAGATGAAAATTCAAACGGATTTAAATATCCATCCTTATGCAACTTAGCTAGTCGTGTCGCATTGATGTGACCCAGTCTACAATGCCACAAGAAGGATTCGTTCAGTTCTGAACTCTTCCTCTTGTGTGTGTTTGTTATAATCAGAACTGTTGATTGATTTAGAACATAAATGCCATTGCACATCGTGCCTGATCCAACCAACTTTTGGTTTAGAAAAATGTTCATAACATTATCCTGTAATACAAAATTATATCCCACTTTACTCAACAAAGAAACCGATATAATGTTGCATATCAGGTTCGGCATGTAATAGCATTCGTTCAGAATCAATGTATTACCAGTTGGCAATACAAGGTGATATTCCCCGACGGTTTTAGCTGCAACAATTGCACCATTTCCAACCCTTATGTCTTTATCACCTTCTCCAAGTTCTCTAACTTTTCTAAGCCCATGTAACTGGTTACATATATGGGATCCTGACCCGGTATCTAATACCCAGGACGTAGAGGAAATGGAGAAACAGTTCTCTGTAACGAACACACCCGAAGAAAATGCATCAACATGTACTTTCTTAACACGGGTGGCATGGGAATCCTGGTATTCCCCTATATCCTGTTCAGCCTTATAACTTTTATAAGAAAGAACGGAACCAACGTTCCCCAGCACAGTATAACATGCGGGTTCGGTCAATACATCCATATTATTATCTTTATTAAGGTATGATATGGTCGCTACCTGGAGAGAGAGAGAAGAAAATACTTTAGCGTATGCTCTTGCAAGATCAGATTGGTTATTTATCTTATCTAATCAGGATAGCTCCTACTGTTTTTATCAAATCTTCCTTCAAACCCTAAAAGGAAAGACTAGCCGGGATTAATTACACCCTACAACTTCGCCAATCTTTCAGCCAGGCCAGTGTCGGTACTTTGAGGGAGGTTCCCCGTGCTTTCACACGGACCTAATTAAAGTAAATATCGTTTTTTCAGAGGCGTAACCCCGTTAACACCTTTCTAGACACCTACTTGATCGGCTAATTGTCCTGTGTAAAACTCTCCCAGGAGTAACAATTACTCGCAGTGGGTATCGGGATCCAACTATCTCATATAAGGTATGCAATCTCATTGCAAATCTCAACACTTGAAATTCCCGATAATATTTTGCCCTAAGCATCCCATGACCTTGACGGAGGTCAACAAACCATAGGGTACAAGTCAAGTTCAACCCGTCATTTCTTGATTGAATCAAACCCACCCGCACGACCCTTGACGGAGGTCAACAAGGTCGTACGATTACCCTAATCTAATCTGCATCATATGCATAAGCAGATAAATACTAGTTAGCTACCGCACACTACGCCTTGACGGAGGTCAACAAACGTAGCACGAATACTAAGTAGGACTTATCTGAAATGACGGAGGGCTACGACAGGTTTTTCTGAAAACTTATTGCGTAATGAACTTGATATCGTTGTAGAATCGAGTGAAATTTTGAAATGGAGTGATTTTGAGGCTTTCATTAGTTTTGCTAAAGAGGTCACTCCCGGTGAAAGGATCTCGGCTCTTTCCTCATCGAATAAGGTGCAGGACATATCATGTATATCACTAAGCAAAACTCCAAAAGCAGTCAAAAGTCAAACCGAGTATTGTAGCATCTGTCAGTTTTGCTAAAGAGGTCACACCCGGTGAAGGGATCTCGGCTCTTTCCTCATCGAATAAGATGCGGGATATATCACATATATCACTATGCAAAGCAAAACTGTAGCTACCCTTTTTTGAAAAATTTGATTCTGCAACATCTTTTAGGTTTCTTTTATTTCATTAATCACATTAATGAAGTCCCATCATTTAAGTCACCTAAACATCACAGATAAATACGACGTACACTTATGCCATCTGCATTCGTCTCGATGTCCCCTCGTGCACCGTTAGGTTAGGTAACTAACGGCAGAGCAGGGCAGGGCTAGCGCGGGTGTAAAACATAAGTAACGTCTATATAATATATCATATATACTATATACAGTATTTATCACATCACATCACATGATCACATCACAGATATCGCAGCAGAAGATACATATGAAACATTGGATATACTAGGACGTCCGTTTTTTATTTTGAACCTTTATAAAACACGGATTCCACGGTCGCGATGAATAGCCAAACCCATACCCCTAGACCCCTACGAGAGCGGCAAGCAACCCTACCAATTCTAGAGTTAGGAGACCCGGACTCGACTCCTCGAATTGGTCTCCCACTGGACACCAGAACCCGGTTACTTGTGCTCTCCTCCTTGGGTCTATCCTATTGCGGAAAAGTAAATAATATACAAATGGTGACATCAACCTCATCCCCGAAGTGCCCCAATAAAAGAATATTACATACATTTAAATTTTACATGAATGAAAATTAAAACTCTCATCTCACATAACCCCCCTGGGCTATTCAGAATGCGACGATCCAATGTAACATATCCAGCAACACAGAACATCACATGTCATCTACGTAAGTAAATATGCGCATCCCAATTGTCGTTGACATATAGCAACGAAACCGGCGATATCACATATTACACTTACGGTCACAGAAAAGAAAATGTAAAACTACAACATTTGGAATCCACAATCTCTTTAGACATCGTAAATCCGAAATATCACATATTTCGCATTTCATTCCTAACTGTATGAATTCCACATATTGTATCACCTTCCAGATAAGTAGACAGTATTAAAATTTCCGATCGAATAATCAAATACCCAAGATTTCCATAATAGCTCAACACTTGAGTGGAGTTAAAAAATTCCAGAATACGTCACAGTAGCAACGGTCCAGCCGTAGAAGGGTCAAGCCAACGCCTCACATGTGGCACGCCGTACTATCCAAACCCTAAGGTTCAAAGGGCAGTTCAAGACGGTCACATATTCGAGTTAAGGTTTGTTGTCTTCTAGAGGGTCCATCGCTTCACATGCATGTAATTCCGAAAGATTTAAACCCGAGAAAAATTCAACACTTGAATGTTTTTCGTGTCGGGAAAAATTGAGTTAATGATATCCGTTCGAACATTTTAATACTTTCTAAATTATCCGGAAAAAAATAACGAATTTAAAATTTCCGATCGAATCGACGATTATAAAATAAACCCCTGAATACTCAACACTTGAGTCAAATTTAAAATACCCATAAAAATCCAACAGCAGAATTGAACATTACTGTACAAAAATAAAATCCTAATGTCACGGTACGGCCACGGTTCCGCGGCACAAGCAGGGTATTGCCGCGGAACCGCGGCGTTCCGTACTCCTTACGTCATCAAATTTGTACCGTAATTCTTATAAAACCCTGCTGAATTTTTTAGGTATTTTTAATTCTGAAAAAACCCAGTTTTAAAAAAATGACCAGAGAGGGGTATAATTCGACGTTTCCGGGTTTCATCGGGGTTTTACCTTCGTTAACACATCGCCTAATGCTCTAGCTAGGCTCTGATACCACTGTAGGGTTACTAAGCACACTAACAAGGCTCTACAAGGCATTGACCATGCCCGTTTAAAAAATTTATGTGCCTAAAAACCCTAAACAAGATCTTATACTAGAGTTTAGGCGAATCTAAAGGCAAGTAAACAACTTTACTCTAAAGGGAACACGAAATACAACCTTTGTAGATCAGTCCTCCACTTCATTTGCTCCTTGTTAAAGTCCCCTCGCTGCAATCAAGGTTCTCCCGGGCTCTTGCATGGTTTCACGACGCGAAGGATGCGACTTTGCTTGAAGTCTCCGAGGCCGAAGATGATCTACGTCGAGGGAATTCCGACTCAAGCTCCTACTTCACTAACTAGAGAATTAGTGAAGTAAACACTCTAAACTAAAGTGCTAGTCTAGTAGAAGATGGAGAAATGGGAAGTGGGTTCTCTTTAGATTTTTATTTCTCACAATATATCTCACTTTGGATCAAACCCTAGCAAGCTTTTCTTTTGAACTCAAGAAAGAAGATGACGAACAAAAGAAAGTGAAGAGGATAATGATCAAGTGAGAAGGCTAACCATGGTGAGTGAGTATCATATACTAACTTTTGAAGAGCCATAACCATAGCTAAATCAAAATGGTTAGGTTAATAAAAATCTAAAGTAAAACAAATTTAGTGGACTTTGTCAAAGCATCTCCAAGTTTCTACAAGCTTCATGCTTATGACCTAAGCACCACTAATTTGTAATTACTTTAAATAAATATTAACCACCATCTAATATAGTATGGTGTATGTCTTACACACCCATGTTTAGTGTATCATCAACCATGATACAAAAGAAAACACTTTTAATATATATATCACATATATATATTCAAGTGTTCATGTGAGAAAAACCTAAAGTGAACAAGTGTTAGTAAATGTAAAGTAGTATATCTAATATACAATTATACACTTAATTATTAAATCAACACTTGACTTAATAATCCGGTCATATCTCATATAACCGACTAACATCCAATGTATCGACTTATCGAATCAACACTTGATTCGATAACCCGGCTATATCATATATAACCGACTGATACATAAAGTCACGAGAATAGAAAACGGTATCACATACACGCATTATTCTCGGCCCTGCACATATCACATATGCGCTCCTATTTCGTTTTGCCTTAGCCAGTAAAACCTCTATGTAGGACTCTAAAGACTCGTCAATACGCCGGCAGTAGGTGATGATCACATCAAGCACCCACAAGCCGTCAGCGGTACTAGCTGGACGTAACGGCTACCCGGGTATTGAGCGATTAGAAGATCAGCAAGTAATCCCGCTCCGACTCATGTAAAAGCCTGCCGGTAACACTTCTCGTACAGTCCGGTCTCCTCGTCTGATATGTTGCATATCAAGTCTAGGGGTGGTAAACGTCAGACCCCAATAATCGATAAGTCGGGCAGATGTAAGGCTCATAACGAGTTGAGAAACTACTGGTAACACTTACCAGTAAATCTCTATATCAACCCTGGCTAGGGACTTCCCTGTTACGGCCAATCTAGCACAGCGCAATATCAACCCCCAATACCGGGAGAGACGAAACCCCTCCTATCGCTCATTGCCTCCATGTGACTCGGGACTGTACCCAAAAACCACCATTTTGCACGCCTTCATGGACGTGGTAAGGTGGAAATCAAAGCACAGTGGGAATCACACAAGACTCTATGATGATCTCGGGTCTACAGACTAACCTGCACAAGTGTCACCAGAGAACTGCCATCTGACGTGAGGTATAATACCATCTGGGAGATCTCGTCGAGTCCGTCCAGTGTACCCAGTCTCCACTGAGAACCCGTATACCATCTTTGATGTCAAACACCAATGGATATGGGATCATCCATCGCCCATCTCATGGGTCGAGAAGCGTATACGCTAGTCTACTCTAGTATATCGATGCCCCGTCTCGATACACCCACGACTAGGGACCTTGAAAGATGTACTTATGGACTACCATGTCCCCACTAGTATGATCCGCATCATAGTCCAGGTAGTCAAGTACACATCCTAAGGGCTTTACCAACATATAACTATAAGACAGTATCAAGAGACAAGTATACATGTTAAGATAAAGAGCAACCAGATAGTATATTATCATATCGATCAAGAAAGTCCTTTCTATATATGTCCAAGCATCCAATATAATATACATCATCTGTACAACACTGGCCTCTAGGGCATACATACAACTAACAGCACCTGTAAACATCTTAGGTGAAACAACTGACACCAGTGGCTTGTGAGACCGGCTACCGCCCCTCGTCGGGGTCTCGACTGAATACACTAGTCTACTCTGGAGTATCGATGCCCTGTCTCGAAAACTCCCACGAATAGGGACCTTTTAAGGATGTGCTTATAGACACCAGCTCCCACGTATATGATTGCCGTCATACTGCTGGCCTTTAAGCAAGAATCCTAAGGGCTCTATCAACGCGCAGTAGTGACCTGTAAGGTCACCTAAAGCAGTACACGATGATAAAGATAAACCAGATAGCAAACTATCATCTTGAGTAAGACTGTCCTACCGGCATAGGTCCTCCCTCATCATTGCAATCACGTGCCTGTGATCCAATAATTGACTCTGAGGGCACTATATACAACAATCTCCCACTTGCATTCAAGGCTAATTATTGCGATGTCGCATACTCACAGCCCGTGTGATACCGAACACCCAACTCCTCTACTAATCAGTCTCACAAAACCCGTTTGTGAAACTATTGTGTTCGAAGAATAGCCTCAGTGAGTGGATCCGCCCTAATGTTTCTTTCTATGTCTCTCTTTATCTCAAGTTCGCGAAGAAAGCCATCTCCCGAAATGAGCAATACCTGTCGTAGAATATGTCTAGATATCTGTTGGGACCTAGTTCTTAAATGAACTCCAAATCCAAACTTCTTAGACTGTATTGTGAACTGAAACCAATCAGTATCCTGTGCCATTCCTCCCTCAGTATCCCCTTGGACAACCTGTCCAAAATACTGCCCCTCGTTAGAGGGAAAACTATGACTCTGACAGTCACTCAGTCATTCAGGTCACCTTGGAAGCCTGGAATGATTACTGTCTCTCGAATGAGGCTGTCGTTATCATATCCCTAAAACATTCACTTATGTTCCAAAACTGCTTCCGAATGTTTCTCCAGGATTGGATCAGTATCAACTTATTGCATCTCATGCAAAAATAATATCTGGTGTGGTACTTAACATCTCATGATTTACTCAATTTCCTAAGCAAGTGATCTGCCAATCATGCACATCCCTCTCCCCTTTAGTCTTTAAGACACCTTTAGAGCTGGTGACTCCATCACCTGCAGGTACACTACCGTGCCAGGAGTCGTCCATTCTAATTACCATTAGAATGCTGTCTAAGTACCCTGATTGGGAAACTACCCAAATCTAGATCTAAAACCATACATCTAGTAACCAGAATATCTGATGTAATATCCATGTCCTTTCCTTTGTGGAGAAATCACTGTGTGACGACCAAAGTATAACCGATCGTAGTATAGGAATATCACTTCCTACTCTGTGTATGTCATCCAAATACCAGGACATCACACCTTACTACCTTCTTAACAGATCCATCCCCTATTCTGATGAAGTCAAACCTATGACTGTCACATCAGAAATAGATGATCTATCCCCGCTATATCTTCTTTAGTCTATAAATAGACACAAGCTACTTGTCCACTATGCTTCTGCTGCTCCCACTGACTACGACAACCCTCTAGCAGAGTCATATACACGTATACTTCTGAAGCCAGTTCAGAACGACGCTATATTCATCCTCCTGCCGGGTCTCATAGCCTGGAACAATAGCAATGGCAAGTTTGGGTAAACAAGAGCCTCCCTGTCACCGTCTTTGAGCATACCGAAGTACCTCTCGAGTGCCTGAGGTTACCCACCATATCTGCGGAGTGGCCAATGGAATGTCAAATCAAATTGAATCTTTAGGTTCTCATCAAATTTTCAGTAATCGTTTGCGGTTCTGGAATCACTTCCAGTTCTACCATACTCCCACTACTGTTTTCTAAAAATTCCATTTTACTAAAACTGTAGCGAGTCAAGAACAATATCACTATTGATCTTCCAGATGGCAGAAAGTCGACCCTCGTCATAGCCCGGGTCAACCCACAAACAGCCACTACAGAAACGTGCCTTGAGTTATCCAGAGTCTGGTTTTAAGCATAAGCTGGAAAACTCCCCGTACCTTAACATCGTTAAGATATGAACTGTTCTATATCCAATACAGAAACAGAGGCACTAATTTAATTAAACCAGATTCAAATCATGCAGCTGTCTCTAGTGCATCTCAACTAAATGGAAGGAGGCCGATCAGTGTTACTCAACTTAGGAGTACTTCCAATTATGAGTAACCTGAAAGAGAAGCCAGTTCTCATAATCATTACTATAAACTGAATACCACACACAAGTATCTACATCTTCGATCACCTTGAAGAATCGCGATACTTGCAACATCTGGTTCTCTACTTTACTCTTAAACCTATAACTTCTCAAAACTTAGACCTTGTATTTCTAGGAAACACTTGTCTAAGAACTAGAGAAGTCATAAATAAACAGAATATAGTACGAGGACCAACCCCTCTGTCCTAATGGACACTGGACAACATACAATACTATGTATAAGTCCCTTGAGTCTAATAACTCATTCGCTGTGTGTCGTAGGTTGAAAACTGTACTATGGTTATGAAGAATTACACCGCTGTTTAATGCTCCTTACCTAACCATCCACTGATATAGGTAAATGTCACCGACATAATTTCAAAAAGTTATATCTCACTCTATAAAGATAGATGTATAGATATGTCAATTTGAAATTGGTGCATAACAACGGATATTCAAAACCAAATATTTGCCTTCCGGCAAACAACCCAGGTGATTTCCTCAAATATCACCAATTACAACGAATTCTGATATAATGAGGATGATCACCTAATTCCCAATAACTTACTCCCACTCATCATCTGTAAAACCATACAGATGTGAGAATCAAGCCTGGTAAATACATACCCTGGAGCAAGGGCTAATTGGGAAATCAGTTTTCCTTTAACAGTACACAGTGAAACTGAAACATTGAAATATTTCGTAGGGGTATCCTGGTATTCCTAGTAATGCCTCTTCCATTATCCAGATTCACAACTGTAACCGTTTATTTCTTTGCCATCTCTCCAAATCCCTTCATATGTCTTCAGTCATTACCTTCTGTACACCTTCATTAGACTAAATGGTTTTCTTCCTTCCCTACCGTTCGGCACCAGCCTATGGTTTGGAAGAAGCCTATCCAATAAGCATAATAGGTGTACTGTCCTAATCCTAGGAGCACTCGCAACGCGAGAGAAGGTAAAGATAAAAGACAACTGAATAAACCTTATTCCTATTTCTCCTGAACCAGAATCTATCCCCGAACTGGAACAAGTTCCTTTCGAGTTCGTATATAACCATACGATGGAGTATCCAAATAACTGTGGATCTTCGTAGTGATACGGAGTGTTATGGAGAAATACAAAGGTGATATTGGATTGTCGTAGAAATACTTGGTTTGGTCGTGAATAGTAGTCGCAATTTATTTTGCCCTCTTTCTAATCCCTTTATTTATCTTAACTTAATAGCTTCTGTACACCTTTTAGGCTAATTGGTTTTCTTCATTCCCTACCGTTTGGCACCTGCCTATGGTTTGGAAGAAGACTATCCAATAAGCGTAATAGGTGTACTGTCCTAATCCAAGGAGTACTCGCAACCTGAGAGAAGGTAAAAAGAAAAGACAACTGAATAGTTATATTCGTTTTCTCCAGAACCAGAAACCATCCTCGAAACTGGAACAAGTTCCTTCGAGTTCGTATATAACCATACGATGGTTTTATCCAATGGAAGTGGACGTTCGAAGTAATACGGGGTGTTCTGGAGAAAAGGGTAAAAGTAGGAGTGGCAATGAGGTATGCAACTCTGACAATCCAAAAGCCAGTGTATAAAAAGGTTCGGTTAACTTGGTCATTGAGTCGTGGTCAAGGGTCGGGCCATGGTCGCTGCAAAAGAGAAAGAGAAAAGAAACACACAGCGTGCACTCTAACCTAAATCAGAATGGTTATCAATTTATCTAATCAGGAAACCTCCAACTGTATCTTCAAATTCTCCTCCAAACCTGAAAGAAGAATTAGTCGGGATCACCCGAGGAGTAAACTAACTCATCAGTAGGAATCGGGATCTAACTATCATCGCATGATAACGTGATGGAATCCACTCAAGTTATCACACTCAAGAAGGTATGCGCATATCTGGCAAGTTTCAGTTTCTTTAGAAACTCCCGATGTGATTTTTACCCCATGCTCTTATGACCTTGACGAAAGTCAACAAATCATAAGTCACATATCAAGTTCTACCCGTCATTGCCCAGGTTAATTTGAACCTACCCGTACAAGCCCTTGACGAAGGTCAGCAAGGTTATACGATTGTCCCAAACCAACGCATCTAACTATGCAGCAGAAAGGTAACAAGCAGCTACCATTCACTATGCTTTGATGAAGGTCAACAAACATTGCATGAACACTACAAGCTACCCGTCTGAAATGGCGGAGGGCTATGAATGGTTTTTGGCGAAAAACCTTTAACGTAATAAACTTGATATCATTGAAGGAAGGATAGCTTTTATAAAAATATAGTGACGAAAACCTTTGCTAAAGAGGTCACTCCCGGTGAAGGGATCTCGGCTCTTTCCCCGTAGAATGAGGTGCAGGATATTCCAACTGAATACCACGATGCAAAGCAAAAGGCAATCGGCTATAGTGAAGTTATTACCCTGACGCAAATTTCTGTCCAAGGGGTCACTCCCGATGAAGGGATCTCGGCCCTTGCCTCGTCGACTGAGGTGCTGGATATTCATAACCAAATACCATTGTGCAAAACAAAAGAGAACGTCATTGCAATAACAGCTTTTTGAAAAATGTTCCAACAACATCAGAATAGGTTTGTTTAGCTTGCATTGATCCGAATCAACGCAGTCCCATCAATTGATCACACCAATAAAGAACGAAAATACAATGTACGTATATGCCATCCGCATTCGCCACTGGGTCCCGTCATCACCCGTTAGGTCACTTAACTAACGACAGAACAGGGACTGGACTAGCGCGGATGCAAAACATATACAACATCTACTAGTATATATATCAATATATATAATATTCGCTGAAGGCGTGATAAAATGCAACATCACAGAAATGTAATAAGCATCACAGAACAATACAGATATCTGGGATTCCCGGGTTTCATAGAGCCGCTACTGAAACCCAACGTTCTCCTAGTCGTGTGGATAGCCTGTGCAATGAAATCCTAGACCCCTACGGGCACGGCAAGTTACCCGCCAAAACCTGAAGCGAGGCAGCCCCCTTCAACAACATGAATGGACCACCCAGCACTTCACGGAATCCGGTAACTTGGACACCCCTCCTTGGGTCAACCTGTACCCCCTACGAGTGCGGCGAATAGCCCGCCAATTCTAGAGTGAAGCCCCCTCCGTCTCAAAGTCATGAGATGCGGGTCCGTTGCCCTCTAGAACCCGGCTACGCGTGCACCCCTCCACGGGGTAATCCTAGTACAGAAAATAAAATATGCATACAATGGGTACATCGACCTCAGCCCGGTCGTGCCCCAAAAGAATAATATACAAACAGGCAGTGACGGCAGTCCGCATGTCGGACGCTCGCCCGCAATATCAAATGTATATATACACCCAAACTGTACTAACATTGCACCCAGGCTATCCACCACGACAAATCCGCAAGATCACAGCACAACACAGAATATCAACATGAATGTCACGTTCGCAAATCCTTCTAAAAGAACTATAGCAGTTAGACAGGATTTACCGATCAAATGACATTCACGGTCGCAGATATAATGTAAATACTGTGAACTAACATGTTTAAAAGTTTCGATCGACTAAATTTCCCGAAGTGGACCCCAAGCACAACTGTAGCACTCAAAATAAATTTGGGCCCAAACAGAATATACCAAAAACCCCATTTCCAAATCATGAATCCCTGTAGAAAAAATGGCACACTGTTGCTACAGTGCTGCAGCGGAACCGCGGCCAAAGGAGGGTACGGCCGCGGTTCCTCCACTCAGCAGTGTCAACAGCTTACCAAATTTTGTCTGGTTTCATAAAAACGCCAGCACATATTTCTGCAATACACCAAAAAATATTTTGACAACTAAAAAATTTCGACAGAAACTGTCAAGTTGGAAATGCAGTTTTTGAAATTTTCGTCCGATCGAAATTGTAAACACGCTAGAGCAAGCTAGTAAAGGTTAATGGCGTGGCTCTGATACCATGTAAGTGCACGGTGGCGTCCCGGCCGTCTGAATGAGGCCAAAATGCGGAAACAAAAACTTTTCTTTAAACAGAAACCGGCGCTACCGCGTACTATAAACCCGGATCGGACAATTAACCTACTTCTAGCTCACAGGAGAAAGGGTAGAGAGCTATACCGAGCGATCCGTGTCCTTCGGTCTTCAGCCACCATCCCGATCTCCCCGCGGCATCACCGATCTCCGGTCTCCTCGGCGGAAAGGGCACCACATCACTGAGTCTTTTTACGGGCTCCCACCTCTGGACCGAGGCAACTCGGACATGAAGTTGGCAAGCCGACGTGTCCAAGATTGCTGTGGACTGAGTGTAGAATGCTATGTCTCGAGGGGGTTTATGAAGTTGCCATTTTAGAGTGGAGGAGAAATGAACTTTGGAGAGGGTAAGGAATTTTGTTGCAAGCCAAGGAAAAATATGAGAACCATATTTTCCCCACCCAAATCTTTTACAGCCCCCACCCTCTTGGGTGGCCGGCCATGTGTTGTGAAGGGAGAGAGAGAATAATGCAAGGAAGAGAAAAGAGTGATCATTAGGAACAATGATCACAACCAAGTCAAATCAAAAACCCATCACCTAAAACATGTAATGATGAACCCAAAAAGGCAATCATGAGAGGCTAGAACCATGACGAACCCTCCATCACAAAAAACACCCTCCATATTGCTAATTTGCACATTTGCAAATAAGCCCCTGCACTCCAATTTTCAGCCAAAGAAAGATAGAAAGGAAAATGGCCGAAACGAAATACAAACTGGCAACTTCAAAAAACGATCCAGTAATAAATTACAGGAAAACCACGCGACTGTATATACATACCCGCATTTGTATTCTAACCAAATACAAATGCAATGAAACAAAATCTATACTGTATAATATTAGGATCCGGCTTAAACCATAGCCCGCTAGTATTATCTGTTCGAACCATAACACGTGCATAAGTGCACACGTACGTTCGAACCCTGCCGTAAATCCATACGGCCTCTACAACGTTTTGCCTGAAACTTGAGAAACTATCTGTGGGGGACACTAATGACTCGTCAATACTTTGGCTGTGGATTTAACCACTAGCACGTCAGAGGTATTTGCCGTATATAACGGGCTACCAAGTATTGACCAAAAGGGAGGTCGATGAGCGAACTCATCCTGACACCCTACTGAGCCTGTCAGTGACAATATCCGTACAGTCCGGTCCGTTCGTCTATGAGCATCGCGTGGCGGGCCTAGGGGGTTGGTAAAAGTCAGACCCCCAAAAGCGGTGCAAGTCATGTCGGAGTGTAACCCAGAACCCTCTGTGATACTACTGGAATACCTACCAGTAAATCTCTTGCCTTGGCCAAGGACTTTGTGTAATGTCTCTCCTAGACACAGCGCGATCTCACCCCCAATACCGGGAGAGACGAACCCCTGCCGATCCGCTCACTGCCTCCATGTGGCTCGGAACTGTACCCAACTAAAACCTGTTTGCACGAATCCTTTGAGCCGTGGTAGGGTAGTAATCAAAGTACAGTGGAACTCACACGAGACAAATGATGATCTCAGGTCAATGAACTAACCTGTACACATGTCACCAGGGAACCGCTATCTGACGTCTGGTATAATCCCAACTAGCATGTTCCCGGCGAGTCCTGTCTGGTGTACTCATAACCCAATGAGCACCTGTATACATCGTAGGTGGACCAACCAACACCAGTGGCTTGTGAGACCGGCTACCGCCCCTCGTTGGGGTCTCGACTGTATACACCAGTCTACTTTGGAGTATCGATGCCCTATCTCGAAAACTCCCACGACTAGGGACCTTTTAAGGATATGCTTATAGACCCCAGCTCCGACGTATATGATCGCCATCATACTGCTGGCCGTCAAGCATGAATCCTAAGGGCTCAATCAACACGCAATAGTGACCTGTATGGTCACCTAAAGCAGTACACGATGATAAAGATAAACCAGATAGCATACTATCATCTTGAGTAAGACTGTCTTACCGGCATAGGTCCTCCCACGATCATTACAATCACGTACCTGTGATCCAATAATTGACTCTGAGCGCACTATATCCAACAGAAGACTCATTACCAGACTTCTGTACCTTCTCCTTTAGACGTCTGGGTTGGCTCTGTTGTTTGGTGACTATATTGCAGATGTCTATAACACCTTCCTCAGACTTCTGCCTCCGCTCTGTTCTTTTGGCAGACGTCTGCATCTTCACGTCTGCCTTTTTGTTAAGCATTTGTTTCTAATAAATGTAAAAAATAAATTAAAAAAGATTTCTGATGATGCTCGATATCGGTGATCTCTCAAATCATGACACGTGGCAGATGACGTGTCCTAGAGCATGCAAGAACGGACCTACAGTGGCCGACCAGACCACTCCTATGCCCGTCCTACAACAAAGCTGGCTCGCCCCCGAGCCCCAAGCACAATTGGCCTCCTCGGCCTTTGTAACGTATTAGAAATCGTTATGTGAATTTTCCGTTTTAGGGTAAAATAGTCGGTGTTTCGCGTATTAATCCGGAGGTGATCAAATTTCAGTACAGACTTGTCTGCACCTAATTTAGCTAGAATGGAGCTAGTTTGCAGGATTTGGGGGTCAATTGGAAGTTTTGGTTCACTTTGATTTTTTCCCTAATTAAATTATTATTTTAAGTTGTTAATTATGCAATTAATTAGTGGTAATTACAATTTTGGTTTGGGTTATTTACTTCTAAAGTGAATCTATACTAATCTAATCACTAGATTTAGCTTAATCCATCCATAGAAAAATATCTCGATATTTGTGATTAAAGATTAATTTTTAAAAAGAAAAGAAAGAGGTGACATAAGACTTTATTGCATTTATGAGCATTTATTGTTATTTTTCACTAGAAATTTCTATTCATTTCACAAAACCCCCTCATTCCTTGCCCTTGGCCGAGCCTCCCCCAAGTTCTGCCCTCACTTTTCCTTTCCAAATTTTCATCATCTCCAAGCTCACAAAAATCATCACAAATCCTTAAATAATCGCACAAACTCATAAACAAATCATAACCCATCAATCTTCATCACTAAACTTGCTTAGATCTTCAAGAAAGACATCATTTTGGAGGCTAAAATGATGAGTCTAATTGCTAAATTATGTTCTTGAGAAGGTATAAATTCTAACCCTAATCTTTAATTGTTGTGTTAAAATCATTAAGCTAGCTATTTAATTGTTTAATATAGCTTGATTTCACATTTAGTTGATTCATGTTGATTTTGTGAAAATCAAGTTAGGGTTTAAGTTGATGATATGGTTAATTGTTAATTGAAGACTAAAAAAAACATAACCTAGTGGGAGAATGATAATTGTTTAATTTCTAATTTGTCTAATTGAGATTATTAGCAAACAAAGTTTTAACAATACATATTTTGGATGAGATTAAAACTTGGGTAATGGTTTGGATAACTTAGTTAAGCTACTTTGCGATATTTGTGATCGCTAGAATTGTGTTAAATTCTAGACTTGTGCTAAAATGAGAAAAGTTGCTTACTGGGTTTTCAGATTTTAATTGGACGTGGGTTCTAATGGACGTTGTGATATTATGTATATTATCTTCCCCGCGTTATATTGTGTTGTGAGTGTGCGATCGGTACGATCGGGGTCTAGACTTGGTGGTTGTGTAGTTTAGCGATCCTAGCTAGGGTTGTGCCGATGTCGTGCGCGTTTGGTGCACTAGGTGCACAGTGTAATTTTCTGGGCGTTATCCTTGCGTTTCGTTATCTTTGTGTCGGCGTTGGATATTTAGCCTTATGTGATGTGTTTGTGAAATTTTAGGATCGCAAGCGGGGACTTCGGACGCTGTGAAGAAAGGGAAGCAGGTAGTCGGATTTTCGTAACTCGAGATCATCGGTGAGTAGATTTAACATCTACGGGGAAATCGCCCGTATGGTGTTATGCGTCAGGGTTGGATATGATATGATAGCTATATGTTATTCGCATATGAGTTGATTGCGCATGAGCGTCATTGCATATTATTACCTGTTGTACCTTGACTTGTACCTATTGGACACAACATCATTACTGACGATTCATGTTGCACGAGCACTAATTTGTATGCTACACACACACCGCCAGTAATTGCCATAACACGCACAACCCATATACATACGTGATGTTGTATTGGATAGGGATGATTGAGGTACTGACTCTTATTCCATTTCATGTATACCTTGCTATAGCTACATATATATCATGCGTACTTGCTGACATGTACACCCACATACCTTGCAATAGCTGCATATACCCCTAATATTGGATATAGTGCCCTCAGATTCAATTATTGGATCACAGGCACGTGATTGCAATGATTGAGGGGGGACCTATACCGGTAGGACAGTCTTACTCAAGATGATAGCATGCTATCTGGTTTATCTTTATCATCGTGTACTGCTTCAGGTTACCTTACAGGTCACTATTGCACGTTAATAGAGCCCTTAGGATTCTTGCTTGACAACCAGCGGTATGATGGCGATCATATATGTGAGAGTTGGGTAGTCTATAAGCACATCCTTAAAGTGGTTCCTAGTCGTGGGAGTTTCGAGACTGGGCATCGATACTCCATTAGTAGACTAGTGTATACAGTCGAGACCCCGACGAGGGGCGGTGGCCGGTCTCATAAGCCATTGGTGTCAGTTGGTTCACCTAAGATATATGCAGGTGATCATTGGGTTATGAGTACACCGGACAGGACTAGCCGGGAACATGCTAGTTGGTATTATACCTGACGTCAGATAGAATTTCCCTGGTGACATTTGTACAGGTTAGTTCATCGACCTGAGATCGTCATTTGTCTTGTGTGAGTTCCCACTATACTTTGATTACTACCCTACCACGGCTCAAAGGAGTCGTGCAAGCAGGTTTTAGTTGGGTACAGTCCCGAGCCACATGGAGGTAGTGAGCGGATCGGCAGGGGTTCGTCTCTCCCGGTATTGGGGGTGAGGTCGCGCTGTGCCTAGAAGAGCCATTACACGAAGTCCTTAGCCAAGGAAGGAGATTTACTGGTAGGTATTCCTGTAGTAACTCAGGGTGTTCTGGGCTACACTCCGACACGACTTGTACCACTTTTGGGGGTCTGACTTTTACCAACCCACTAGGCCCGACATACGATGCACATAGACGAACGGACCGGACTGTATGGATATTGTCACTGACAGGCTCAGTAGGGTGTCAGGATGAGTTCGCTCATCGACCTCCCTTTTGGTCAATACCTGGTAGCCCGTAACATACAGCTAGTATCTCTGACGTGCTAGTGGTTAAATCCACAGCTAAAGTATCGACGAGTCTTTAGAGTCCACCACAGACAGTTTCTTAAGTTTCGGGTGAAACATTGTAGAGGCCGTATGATATATGGCAGGGTTCGATCATATTCGTGCGGTATTACACGGATCATGATCAGACGGATCATACTAGTGGGCTTTGGTTTATGCCGGATCCTAGTTTTAGATTTGTTAAATTACTTTAGTCTCATCGCATTCGCATTCAGTCGGAATGCGAATGCAGGTATGTATATACAGGTGAGGGGTATCCTTGTGATCCATCACGAGTTTACTTTAGATGTTGACGTATTTTTTTATTGTTGCAAACATTTGGATTAATGTTTGTAAATGGAAATTATGAGCTAGAATTCATCATTTTGTGCATTAATTGTGACACATGCAAACCTAGTGACTCATGGTCTCTTTTATTGTGCATATGTCACATTTGATGTTTGATTTGTGTTGATATGATGAGAAGAGAGAGAGAGGGGCTGCCATATGAGAGGTTTGGTCTTGTATTTTTTGGAGACTCTCTCACTCTCATTTTTTATCATAGAAAAAAAAAAAGAAAAAGGCTCCTTCTTCTTCTTCTTCCTCTAGCTCAAAACTTCCATCAATGGCATCATATCTAACCTCCATCCAAGCCATGGATGCAAGAGACAAAGTGATCACAAACATTCTCTACAACACCTTGGACACGTCAGCTAGCACACTTCGTGCCCGAGTTGCTTCGGAAGAAGTGGGAGCCCATAAAAAGACTCGTAGATGTGGTGCCCTTTCCGACGAGGAGATCGAGACCGGAGTTGCCACGAGGAGCTTGGGATGGTGGCCAAAGACCGAAGGACACGGATCGATCGGTATAGCTTTCCAACCCTCTCTTTAGATAGCTAGTTGTAGGTTAATGGTTCGATCCGGGTTTTAAGCATACGATAGCATCGGTTTCAAGTTAAGAAAAATTTTCTCTTCTGCATTTAGGCCTCGGAAAGACGGCCGGGGCGCTACCGTAGTCTTACATGGTATCAGAGCCACGCCATTAACCTTTTCTAGCTTGCTCTAACGTGTTTAGAACTTCGATCGGACGAAATTTCCAAAAACCACGTTTCCAATTGTTCAGTTTCTGTCAAATTTTTTTGTGCTCTAAAAATTTTTTTGGGCATGTCAGAAAATCAGACAGGGTTTTTTAGGAGCACTGTAGAAATTTTATATGACGATCCAACAGTAACGCCGCGGAACAGCGGCCTTACCCTCCTTTTGGCCGCGGTCCCGCCGCCATTCTGTGGCCTCATCTCACCAAATTTCTTCAGTTAGTCTCTGACTTGGAAATGTGGTTTCTGGTAGTTTTTGTTTGGGCCCAGATTTGTCTGAGTACTGTGTATTGTGCTTGGGGCCCACTTCGGGAATTTTTGTCGATCGAAAATTTTAAACATGTTAGTTCATAGTATTTACATTATATCTGCGACCGTGAATGTCATTTGATCGGTAAATTCTGCCTAATTGCTATAGTTCTTTTAGACGGATTTGCGAACGTGGTATTTACATTGATGTTCTGTGTTGTGCTGTGATATTGCGGATTTGTCGTGGTGGATAGCCTGGATGCAATGGTAGTACAGTTTGGTTGTATTTGTACATTTGATATTACGGGGCGAGCGTCTGACATGTGGACTGCCGTCACTTCCTGTTTGTATATTATTCTTTTGGGGCACGACCGGGCTGAGGTTGATGTACCCGTTGTATGTATATTTTACTTTCTGTACTAGGATTACCTCGCGGAGGGGTGCACGGGTAGCCGGATTCTAGAGGGCAACGGGCCCGCATCTCATGGCTTTAAGACGCAGGGGGCTTCACTCTAGAATTGGCGGGCTATTCGCCGCACTCGTAGGGAGTACAGGTTGACCCAAGGAGGGGTACTCAAGTTACCGGATTCCGTGTAGTGCTGGGTGGTCCATTCACTTTGCTGTAGGGGCTGCCTCGCTTCAGGTTTTGGCGGATAACTTGCCGCGCCCGTAGGGGTCTAGGATTTCATTGCACAGGCTATCCACACGACCATGGGAACGTCGGGTTTCAGTAGCGGCTCTATGAAACCCGGGGATCCCAGATTATCTGTATTGTTTTGTGATGCTTATTACATTTATGTGATGTTGCATTTTATCACGCCTTGAGCGAATATTACATATTGATATATATACTAGTAGATGTTGTATATGTTTTACACCCGCGCTAGTCCAGTTCCCGCTCTGTCGTTAGTTAAGTAACCTAACGGGTGATGATGGGACCCAGTGGCGAATGCGGATGGCATATACATACATCGTATTTTCGTTCTTTTGTGGTGTGATTAATTGATGGGACTGTATTGATTCGGATCAATGCAAGCTAAACAAACCTATTCTGATGTTGTTGGAACATTTTTCAAAAAAAGCTGTTATTGCAAGGACGTTCTCTTTTGTTTTGCACAATGGTATTCGGTTATGAATATCCAGCACCTCAGTCGACGAGGCAAGGGCCGAGATCCCTTCACCGGGAGTGACCCCTTGGACAGAAGTTTGCGTCAGGGTAACAACTTCACTATAGTCGATTACGTTTTGCTTTGCATAGTGGTATTCAGTTAGAATACCCTGCACCTCATTCTACGGGGAAAGAGCCGAGATCCCTTCACCGGGAGTGACCTCTTTAGCATAGGTTTTCGCCACTATATTTTTATACAAAGCTATCCAGTTCCTTCAACGATATCAAGTTCATTACGTTAAAGGTTTTTCGCCAAAAACCATCCGTAGCCCTCCGTCATTCAGACGGGTAGCACTTAGTTTTCATGCTATGTTTGTTGGCCAAAGTCAAGGCATAGTGTATGGTGGCTATTTGTTACTTTTCTGTTGCATAGATAGATGCGTTGGTTTGGGACAGTCGTACTGCTTTGTTGGCCAAAATCAAGGGTAGGTACGGGTGGGTTCAAATTAACCTGGATAATGAGGGGTAGAACTTGACATGTGACTTATGATTTGTTGGCCAAAATCAAGGTCATAAGAGCATGGGGTAAAATTCACATCGAGAGTTTCTAAAGAAACTGAAACTTGCCAGATATGCGCATACCTTCTGGAGTGTGATAACGTGAGTGGATTCCATCACATTATCATGCGATGATAGTTGGATCTCGATTCCCACTGATGAGTTGGTTTACTCCTCGGGTGATCCCGACTAATTCTTCTTTCAGGTTTGGAGGAGAATTTGAGGTTACAGTGGAAGGTTTCCTGATTAGATAAATTGTAACTATTCTGATCTAGGTTAGAGTACACGCTGAGTGTTTCTTTTCTCTCTCTTTTTGGCAGCAACCATGGCCTGACCGTTGACTATGACTCAGTGACCAAGTTAAACGAACTTTCTTAAAACACTTGCTTTTGGATTGTCAGAGTTGCATACCTCATTTCCACTCCTACTTTTACCCTTTTCTCCAGAACACCCCGTATTACTACGAACATCCACTTCCTTTGGATAAAACCATCGTATGGTTATATACGAACTCGAAGGACATGTTCCAGATTCGAGGATGGTTTCCGGTTCTGGAGAAAATGAATAGGACTATTCAGTTGTCTTTTCCTTTTACCTTCTCTCAGGTTGCGAGTGCTCCTTGGATTATGACAGTACACCTATAACGCTTATTGGATAGTCTTCTTCCAAACCATAGGCAGGTGCCGAACTGTAGGGAATGAAGAAAACCATTTAGCCTAAAAGGTGTACAGAAGGTATTAAGTAAAGAAAAATAAAGGGATTAGTAAGAGCGCAAAGTAAACTGCGACTACTATTCATGACCAAACCAAGTATTTCATCGCCACTCCTATTTCACCTTTGTATTTCTCCGAGACACTCCATATCACTACGAATATCCACAGTTATTTGGATACTCCATCGTATGGTTATATATGAACTCGAAAGGAACTTGTTCCAATTCGGGGATGGATTCTGGTTCAGGAGAAATAGGAATAAGGTTTATTCGGTTGTCTTTTATCTTCACCTTCTCTCAGATTACGAATACTCCTAGGATTAGGAGAGTACACCCATTATGCTTATTGGATAGTCTTCTTCCAAAACATAGGCAGGTGCCGAACGATAGGGAAGGAAGAAAACCATTTAGCCTAAAGGGGTGTACAGAAGGTAATGACTAAAGACATATAAAGGGATTTGGAGAGATGGCAAAGAAATATAAGGTTACAGTTGTGAATCTGATAATGGAAGAGGCATTACATAGAATACCCGGATACCCTTTCAAAACATTTACATGTTTCAGTTTCACTGTGTTTTGTTAAAGGAAAACTGATTTCCCAATTAGTCCTTGCTCCAGGGTATGTATTTACCAGGTGTGATTCTCACATCTGTATGGTTTTACAGCTGATGAGTGGGAGTAAGTTATTGGGAATTGGATGATTGTCCTCATTATATCGGGATTCGTTGTAATTGGTGATATTTGAGGAAATCACGTGGGTTGTTTGCCGGACGGCAAATATTTGGTTTTGAATATCTGTTGTTACGCACCAATTTCAAATTGATATATCTGTACATTTATTTTTATAAAGTGAGATATAACTTTTTGAAATTATGTCTATGACATATACCTATATCAGTGGATGGTTAGGTAAGGAGCATTAAACAGCGGTGTAATTCTTCTTAACCATAAGTACAGTTTTTAACCTACGACACACAGGGAATGAGTTATTACACTCAGGGGACTTATACAGAGTATTGTATGTTGTCTAGTGTCCACGAGGACAGAGGGGTTGGTACTCGTACTATATTCTGTTTACTTGTGACTTCTCTAGTTCTTAGACATGTGTTTCGTAGAAATGCAAGGTCTAAGTTTTAAGAAGTTATAGGTATATGAATAAAGTAGAGTGTTAGTTATATGTATGCCCTAGAGGCCACTACTACTCACTTGTATTGCACATTGTATATGTGATATATTTTTGTGCACATGATTGTATCATGTTTGATGATACATTCTTTCTTGGTTTTGTGTAAAGTATTGAACCATGGTTGGTTAGTGGTTAGGGTATCATTTCATTTGCTTATTCATTTATCTTTTTATTTATTTCATTTGAAAAGAAAAAGAGAAATGAATGGTGGCTATATTTGTTTTTAGTTGAAGATTCATGAAGCATTGACTTAGTCACCATTCTTGTCTCATGCCTAACCCTAACCACTCATCTAACCTAAGTTAAGTCTCTACACTAAACCATGGTTGAAGATATGATAAGTATTGTATTTTCTTTTCTATTTTAATTTAACTTATCATATCTTCTTCTTTTTCTTCGTCTTCTTCAACATGAAGAAAGCTAGTGGCCATTAATGGCAACTAGTGAAATTGAGTGAGAAATCCAATTCTAAAGTCTACCCACTTCCTATTTCTTCATCCTCTACCTCTTGCCAAGTTGTATAGGGTGTTTACTTCACAAGTTTTCAAAGCTTGGTGAAGTTGGAGCTTGTTCTTGAGATGCCTCGACGTAGATCATCTTCGGCATCGAACCGACGATCAAGCCCGCCCATTCTTCGATGATGCCAATGCTAGAGTCGTGAGTTCGATTTGGACAGCGGAGGGAGATCATCGTAGAGTTCACGAAGTGGTGGACCGGATCTACAAAGGTTGTAGTCACTTTCCCCTAGCATTTAATTCGATTAATTGCTTGCTTTGCCTAAATATCTATTTAACGATCCGTTCTAGGTTTTCTCGGCACCGTAATTTTTAGAAATTTGCATGTTTGATCACTTGTGAGACCTCACTAGGGTGCCTAGGAACCCTACAGTGGTATCAGAGCCAAGCTAGAGCCTTAGGCGAAGTCCCGACGGAATCAGAAGTCCGATCGACCCAAAATCCGACTTTGAAAATGCTTTCTGGACATTTCTGTAAAATGTGGTTTTTTCGAGATTAAAAATATTCAGAAAAATCAGCAGGAAGATCTAAGACATACTGTAAAATTCGTGGTCCTGATTCCACAAAGTCGGCGCGGATCCGCGGCCCTACAGGAGGCTCATGCGGCGGATCCGCGGCCCTTTTGTCGCTTTGTGCATCCAATTTTGCACAGTAGTTCTTAGCTTTCTGTTCTGGTTTTCCTGGGGATTTTTAATATTTTATTCCAGAGTTGTATTTTCTGAGTTGTATTGGGGACTCGGTGTATTCGATCGGACTGTCTAATTTTGTCGGTGTGCCTTTCCGGCTATTTTTAGAATATGTTAAAAAGTTCGACCGGATATAAATACCCACTTTTTCCCCTGCCGGGAAATTTCCAATTGTTGGATTTTTCCGTAGTTTAACGACGTTCTAAGTAGTGCAAGTAACGCGATGGACCTTCTAGAAGAGAACAAACCTTAACTCGATTATGTGACCGTCTTGAACTGCCCTTTGAACCTTCGGGTTTGGGGCAGTACGGCGTGCCACATGTGAGGCATTGGCTTGACCCTTCTACGGCTGGACCGTTGCTACTGAGGCACGAACTGAATGCTGTTAGACTTATTTCATGTGTTGAGCTGTATCGGGAAAAATTGGGTGTTCGATTGTTCGATCGGAAAGTTTAACATTTTCTATTTATCCGGAATGTGATACAATAATTGGAATTCACAAGTAGTTATGAGATAACTGAATGAATGTTATAAATCTAGCAGTTTAGTCTCACTTGATCGGTTGCCACGGAATTTTGATGTGATCAAAAGTCCGTTGCAATCACGTAGCGTACGCGGATACTCGCCGGGTAAACTTAATAGACAGCCTCATTCCATAGCCCCGACCAAGTGACTGTAGGAGAACCCCGTCGCCGAAAGCATCCGTTCGGGTGCTCGCGGCAGCGGTGTTCCGCCTTGGTGCACTTTGCCGACGGCGTCGGGGGTGCGGCCGCCTACTAAAGTTTGCGACGAGTATTCGATCAGAATGTCGGGAATCTTGTTGAATTACCCGACTTTATATTGAAAAAGTGTTTTCGATTTTGAGACTAAAATGCGGGGTTTATAATTGTTAGGCATGCGATGTCTAAAGAATTCATTTGATCAGGCATGCGATGTCTGAGGTGGTTGCGGATTCCAACTGTTGTAGTTTTACACTTTCTTTTCTGTGACCGTAAGTGTAATATGTGATGTCGCCGGTTTCGTTGCTATATGTCAACGACAATTGGGATGCGCATATTTACTTACGTTGATGACATGTGATGTTATGTATTGCTGGATATGTTATATTGGATCGTCGTGTTTGAATAGCAGGGGGGTTTTTATGTGAGATGAGTGTTTTTTCATTTTCATTCATGTAAAAACTTGTATGTAATATTCTTTTATTGGGGCACTTCCAGGTTGCGGAAGTAGTCACCGTTTGTATATTATTTACTTTTCTGCACTAGGATAGACCCAAGGAGGAGGGCACAAGTAACCGGGTTCTGGAGTCCAGTGGGAGACCAACTCGAGGAGTCGAGTCCGGGTCTCCTAACTCTAGAATTGGTAGGGTTGCTTGCCGCTCTCGTAGGGGTCTTGGGGTGTGTGATTGGCTATTCATCACGACCGTGGAATCCGTGTTTTATACTGGCTCGTATTGAAAACACGGACGTCCTAGTATGTCCAATATTTCATATGATTTTTTTTTCTGCTGCGTTATCTGTGATGTGATCATGCGATGTTCTGTGCTCTGTGACAGATATTATAGTATATATGATATATTATATAGACGTTACTTATGTTTTACACCCGCGCTAGCCCTGCCCCGCTCAGCCGTTAGTTACCTAACCTAACGGTGCACGAGGGGACATCGAGGCGAATGCGGATGGCATAAGTGTACGTCATATCTATCTGTGATGTTTAGGTAATTTTAATGATGGGATATTCATTAATGATATTGATGAAAGAAAATAAACCTAATTGATGTTGTGGAATCGAATTTCAAAATAAAAACAGGTAGCTACAGTTCTTGCTTTGCATCGTGGTGTTCCTTGTAGAACATCCTGCACCTTATTCGATAAGGAAAGGACCGAGATCCCTTCACCGGGAGTGACTCCTTTAGCAATAACTGGCAGATGCTACACACTCGTTTTGTCTTTGATCGCTTCTAAAGTTTCCGCTTTGCACAGTGATATATATGATATATCCCATACCTCATTCGACGAGGAAAGGGCCGACGATCCCTTCACCGGGAGTGACCCCTTTAGCAAAACTAGAAAAGCCTCGAAAACATTCCATTTAAAAACCATTTAATTCCGCAACGAGATCAAGTTCAAAGCGTTAAAGGTTTTCACAAAAACCAGCCGCAACCCACCGTCATTTTAGGAAGTAGAGTACTTAGTATTCGTGCTGTGTTTGTTGACCATAGTCAAGGCACAGTGTACGGTAGCTAAGTGATGTCTTCCTACACCGCATATGATGCGATTAGTTAGGACAGTTGCGTGACTTTGTTGACCTTGGTTAAGGGTCATGTGGGTGGGTCTAATTAATCACGAAATGACGGGTAGAACTTGACTAGTACTTATGATTTGTTGACCATAGTTAAGGTCATAAGTGCTAGGGGTAAAAACCATTATCGGGAGTTTCAAGTGTTGAAATTTGCAATGAGATTGCATACCTTCTATGTGATAGTTGGATCCCGATACCCACTGCGAGTAATTGTTACTCCTGGGAGAGTTTTGCACTTTACAATTAGCCGATCAAGTAGGTGTCTAGAAAGGTGTCAACGGGGTTACGCCTCTGGGAAAACGAAGTTTACTATAATTAGGTCCGTGCGAAAGCACGGGGAACCTCCCTCAAAGTACCGACACTGGCCTGGCTGAAAGATTGGCGAACTTGTAGAGTGTAATTAATCCCGGCTAGTCTTTCCTTTTAGGGTTTGAAGGAAGATTTGATAAAAACAGTGGGAGCCATCCTGATTAGATAAAATATATAACCAATCTGATCTTGTAAGAGCGCACGCTGAGTGTTTTCTTCTCGATCTCTCCAGGTAGCGACCATATCACGTCTTAATCAAGATAATAATATGGATGTATTGACCGAACCCGCTTGTTATACTGAGCTGGGGAACGTTGGTCCTGCTCCAACTTATAATTGTTATAAGATAGAGCAGGAAATAGGGGAACGCCAGGATTCCCATGCCGCCCAAACGAAGAAAGTGCATGAGATGCATCTCCTTCGGGTGTGTTCATTACAAAGAACTGTTTCTCAGTATCCTCTGCATCCTGGGTATATGATACCGGATCAGGATCCCAGATATGTAATATGTTACATAGGGCTACAAAAGGGTAGAAAAACTGAGAACGGGTGATAAGTTTCATGAGGCAGAAAATGGGGCAAGTGTTGCAGCCAAGTCTGTTGGTCACTGTCACCCTGTATTACCAATACATTGATTCTGAACAAATGCTATTAGATACCGAACCTGATATACAAAATCATATCAGTCTCTTTATTAGTAAAGAAATGATATAATTTTGTATAGATGGATAATGTTTTGAACATTTCCTATATCAAAAGTTGATCGGTTCAGGCACGTTATCTAAAAGCATTGACGTTCTAAATCAAACTACAGTTCCTCGTATACAGAACACACACAAGTGGAAGAGTTCAGAAATGAACGAATCCTTCTTGAGGCATTGTAGACTAGGTCATATCAATGCGACCCGACTGGCTGAAGTTACATTTAGATGTATATTTAAATTAGTTTGAATTTACATCTTGTGAAACTTGCCAGTCATGTCACAAAGATAAGATGACCATAGCTCTGTTTATTGGAAACAGAGGAAGAGTTGGTAAACTCTTGGGACTGATACATGATGATGTATGTAAGGTCTCCTGTCTACACATGCCAGGACTGGTTCTTTATACTTCATTATATTCTCTGATAATCTCTCAAGATTCAGTCATATGTTCCTGTTGAAATATAAGTCCGAACCTTTTGAGGTATTCACAGAATATAAGTTAGAAGTAGAGAACCAAAATACGGGTATAAGTATTATGTCCTATGATGAGATCAGGGAGGAGAATACTTGTGCATTGAATTCCTGGACTATTCTAAAGGAGAATGAGATTCTCTCTCAGCATTACTCCTCCGTATAAACCGTAGCACGATGGTATATCGGGACGGAGTAATCACACCCTATATGATAAGGTATGCTCTATGATGAGTACTACTGAGTTGCCTAATTCCTTTTTTTGGGAGTTATGCGCTTGAGAAGCTGCATACCTATTGAATTAGGTTCAAATCAAATCAGTGCCTACCACTCCATATAAGATATGGTGCGGGAAGATCCTATCTCTTAAGTAAGTTAAGATTTGGGATTGTCCGTCCTATGTCAAAAGCAAAATCCGGACAAGATCGAGGCAAGATCGGTTCTGTAGAACTGGAAAGGTTCCAGCTGTACAAAACTGCAGATAATTTGGTAGAACCAAAAGATTCAATAGTTTCCGACGAACATCAGCCTCTCCGCCGATCTAGTAGGGTTCCTCACCCACCTGAGAGATACCTCGGTTTCTCGATGACAGTGGGAGCGAGGATTGCATCATGAGATGATGACCTAAGCAGTTTCGAGCAGGCCATCGAGAGTAGGGACTCTGTAAGAATGGCTGGATGCTTAGTGATCTGAGATGGAATCCTTATACACCAACAAAGTATGGACTTTGGTTGCTATAACTGAAGGGTTAAATCCCCATCAGGAGCAAGTATATCTTGAGAGGATTACTTGGTGTACATGGAAAGGTTGAGACTTTCAAAGCTAGACTTGTTAAAGGTTTTCGTCATCGACCAGGAGTGGATAATGATGAAACCTTTTTCCAGTAGCTATGCTTAAGTCTATCCAGATCCTACTTACCACAGCTACATACCATGACTACGATATCTGGCGGTTGGGTGCCATGACTGCTTCTTTTAAATACTGATTTAGAAGAGAACGTCTATAAGAACACAGCCAGAGCTCTTCGTGAAACAGTGGGAGCAGCGGAAACGTGTGCAAGTTGCTTTACATAATGAAGCAGGCATCGCAGAGTTGGAACGTCTGTTTTGATGTGATAGTCAAAGTGTTTGACTTCATCAAAATGGTAGATGAACCTTGTATATACAAAAGGGTAGTAGAGAGTAAGGTGGTCATCTTCGTATTGTACGTAAACAACATACTCTTGATAGGAAAAGAGTTTCCTATACTACGATCGGTCAATCTCCTATTATCACAAGGATTCTCCAAATAGGATAAAGATGATACCTCCTAAATCCTGAGATTTGGACCTATGAGATAGATCAAAAGGGATATTAGGGTTCTCACTAGGTATAGTGAGATTGTATCAATCGATCCTGGGGAGAATCACTGGAAGTGTTCCAGGGTGATAAAGACGACTGAATGTCAGTCACAGGCACTGTCTTTACCCTCAGTAAAGGAACGGTATGTTGGAAGAGTTCCAAGCTCGATACCGTGGCAATCTAGACGATAAAGGCTGGTAACATCGCTATTGAAGATACTACCAAAGAGGCAGTTTGGGTGTATATTGGTTCATAGGATGAACTAGGTTCCTACCATTGTGTGACAATGGAACTGTGGCTTTGGCCCTGGAACCCTGGTCCCATCAGTGACCCAGACATAATCTAAGGCAGCATCACCAGATCTTGGAGATAGTTGATCTCCATGGTGATCGAGGTTAGGAGAGTAGACTCAGAGGACAACACGGCGGATCCACTGACGAAGGCCCTTTTCCCAAAGAGAGACTTTTAGGGGATGGTTGAGTATGTGATACTGCAACCACTGCTACAGATGGCCCTAGTGCAAGTGGGAGATTGTTAGTTATATGTATGCCCTAGAGGCCATTACTGTACATTGGATGTATATTGTAGTGGATGCTGGGACATATATAGGTAGGACTTTCTTGCTCGACATGATAGTATGCTATCTGGTTGCTCTTTATCTTAACATGTATACTTTCTGTCTCTCTGATTACATGTTGATAAAGACCTTAGGATGTATACTCGACTTCCCGGACTATGATGCAGATCATACTAGTGGGGCCTGGGTAGTCAATGAGTACATCCTTCATTGTTCCTAGTCGTGGGAATATCGAGACGGGGCATCGATATTCCAGAGTAGACTAGCGCATATCTTCTCGACCCATGCGATGGGCGATGGATGATCCCATATCCATTGGTGTTTGACATCGAAGATGGTATGTGTCACGACCCGAAAGCACGGAACGTGACAGGCACTTAGATTACGAAGCGTCTAGAGGCGCCACGTGACCTAAGTAAGCCGAAGCCCAGAGATCTAAACCAGAAAGAAGAAAAAAAGAAGAAAAGAAAAGAAAACAAGTATAAAAACATCAGCAAATTTTACCAAAAATTTCGGCAGAGTCTCCTCTGTAAAAACTGGCCCCCAAACGGGTACAACAAGTATAATATGAATAAGCAATAAAAAGCATCCCCAAACGGGTGCTATCTCAACGCCAACAGGCGGAGACAACCACAACAATCACAATAATATACAACGCCAAAGGGCGAGGCTCAAAACTCAAAAGAAAACCAACCACCAGATCAGAATAATACATGCGCGACTCTAAGGTCGAAATAAAAGACTGGTCCAATAAACTTATCAAGTAATACAAATATGGTTGATGGAGCTTTCTAGATACAAATGAAGTAATAAAAATACAACGGCGGTTCAGATACAATTGAACCAACCTACCGTGCAAATCACCCGAAATGAAAATGATGTGCCAGCAACTGCCAAGGGGAAACCTGTACATCGCACTTGAAAAGAATTTGGCACAACGGGGGTGAGTTGCCAACTCGTGAGTAGAAGACATCTACGAAAAGAAATCGAATGCACGACGCCATCCTATGTCATAATAATATACTACTATATCCCAAACATCTAGTAATAGAAGGGTAATACTACGTGTAAGTGCAAATACTCCGTGTCGTGTCAGTGCCTCATATAGTACTAAGTCATATGAAATGAAATACATGCACCATGAATGTAAGGTATCAGATCCTGAAATCCAGATATATATGTATGAGAACCTTTAGCCGTTATCATAGTAAAGTGTGTATAAGCATCTGAAATCTCAACAATGAAATCCATGGAAATCCGTGTCAAGTATCGACACAACGCATGTAACCTCAAGTATCAATATGTAGGGCTCCGTCAGTCCGGATCGGCCCATATCATCAAATCCCACGACAACGGTCGGTATCCTCCGGATATCCGCCGCGCCAGACATCACCGGTAGGTAGCCTTCCCCTGCCAGGCTCATCGTCTACAACTCGATCTTCTTGCCCCGGGGTACCATACCGGGCCCACCATGTACCCGAGACGGTTCATCCACTCCTCGAATCGGGTCTCGAAATCCATCAGAAAACATGAAATACTCATGGTGGACGACACATACATCACGAGAAAACCGCATCTTATTTTAAAAAGAGAAGAGGAGAGAGAGAGAAGTTTTTATATATTTTTGCGGTTTTCCCCAAAAATCCAGAAATCTCATAGAAATCCAAATCTCAAAATCATGAGTAACTATATGATAAGTGTCGGCATATGCCCATAATACTGCATGATAACACGAAAATATGAATGCATGAATGTCTAAGTAATGAATGTCATGTCTTATACTTAACATCAGAGAGTGATCAAAATATTACATCGGTTTAGTTGTTAACTGATTCTATCAATAAAAGATAATATGATCTAAAGTGTACGTGACATAGCAATTACCGATGATGATGTGTGTGAGCCGGCAAACAAGTGTGCGTGGAATATGCGCATCATCGGTAATAGTGCTGGTGTCCTAACAGGTAAAGTTTATACTGATTATAGCAGCATATAAAAGAACATGCACCATGATGATTACAGTATGAATGTAAATACAGACGTGCATTATCCACTCCTCTGCGAGATACGAGTACAACTACAACTATGTAAGTCGAACCTAAACCCGTGTCCATCTAACATCCTAAGGAACTAAACCTAATAGACTAGTCAGTAAGAAACTAGAGTCTACCTAAGGTCTGAATCAATATCTCTAATAGTCGGCGATCCCGCCTCAATAGCGTCACGTACGTAGTACGACTTCCTCGAATCAAGAGGGCGGATCAATCATCAAATCTAAGCCTCGTACGGTAAAATCCATCGTACGGCATTCCAATGTCGGGGTACGGTCAAGTATCTCCTAGGTGTCTCCTCATTCGTATAATGTCATATGTATCATATTGTGATTAAGTCATACTTATATGATATCGGCGTCAGGTCACACCAATATAGTGTCATAATCAAGTTATACATATATCATATCGTAATCAGTCACAAGTTACAGTCCGGGTACTATTCTAGCGTCCCATGTACATCAATATCACCATCACTCTTTATAATTTATATATTCATGTTCATTATCTCATTCTCTAATGATCCGCTAACACTTTATTACGACTGTATAGTCAAGAATCACGGCATCAAGCCCAGTTATACCGTTTCATCATACCGCGGATATCATATCACATCAATGAATCACCTATACGTGTTGTACCTAAATGCATATACCTATACCTAGTTCTATATATATCCACATACACGTACCCCATGTCGATTTTCAGTGTGTGCGCGGGTGTGTTTCTATCTGAAACCTACGAACCTCTTCCAAGGTACTCATCCTCTGATATGGTTTTCCTAAATCGGTCTAGTCCAGCCTAGGGTCAATACTAGGTTTCTACTAGTGTCACGTCTGGTTTCCTAATGTCAATAAGTACTATTCCTATTCTACGTTGCGGGGGTGCTAAACGCCATCCACCCGACTTTCCCCCGTAGATATGCATCTACTCACCTGGTCCATGTCTGCCGAAGATAGTGTCGCCATCCTTCTCTTCATCGCCCGCAGTCCACGTGGGGGTACCTAGACGCAAACATATAAATATCATCGTAAACCGAATCACATACAAAAGTCAAACGATACAAGGAACAAGCATAGGTTAAAACCTATGTCCCGTCCACGCAAAAGAACCAAATACCGCTCGATATCGGCGTACAAACTCCGATGGATCGAGATAACATCATCAAACAACTTGTAGTTTTAAAACACATTACTTATATTATAAAACATGATCAAATTCATCGAAACACTAAAATCGATCAAATCGTCCGTTTTCGAAAAACCCGAAAATGCCAATTTACCGTTTTTTTCATCGAAACTTGACATTTAAATGATACCAATGGTCATAAAACTCATTAAATAGCATTACTAGACTATACAAACCATTACTATATTTTTATTACACAATTTTGCATTTATTTGAAATTTCTAGTTTGCAACTTTTAACAATTTTAACATTTTCCAAGCAAAATACCACAATTCCACCTCAAAACGTGATTTTGCATAAATTAATCACTTAAACCACAATTTATGATGATAATGATATAATGAAACTATAATTATATTTTTAATCACTTTTATTTAGAAATTCCTAAAATCTAGTTTACAAAATAATAGCATTTTATTACAATTTTCCAATTATCAAAGGAACTAGTGACCAAACTATGTTTTCCATTCCAATAACAAGTTAATATCCTCACTAAAACCATAATCTTGTGATAACAACCCCAATTAGAATTTTATATCACCAATAATTATGTTTTTTAAAAACCTAGTTAGCAAAAATACTTAATTTATACAATTTGAATGAACAATTTACAATTCAACCACCATGCATGATTTTCTCATTCTAAAATTGTTAAACTAGTTATTATAATCCTAATTAATAAATAAAATTTTAACTTGATTTTACAACCCTAACTTGAATTTTGAAAATTTAAATAGAAACCACAACTAAACTTGCAAATAAGCTAGATTAATAAAGCAAACAACAATTTGATTATGGTTTAGGATTTTATACCTCAAGTGATGTGGATCAACATGAAAACTTAGCCTCCCAAAGATGCTAATTTTGCTCCAAGAACCAAACTAAAATGAGCAAGAATGATGGGTAGGAACTTATATAGGAATTTGTGGGTTTTTATTTGGATTTTTAATGAATATTTTGATGGATTTTGATGCAAAATGAAGTGGGGAAATTTTGGGGCAGCCAAGAGGTGAGGCCGGCCACATTAGGGAGGGGAGGGAGAGAAGGAAAAGAGTTAAGAAAAGTGTGGAAGCTTCATGAAAAGAAACATCACAAAAAGTCTTTTCATGGTTTTAATTATTTATTTATTTAATCCTTCACTATAGCAACTCAAGAAAACTCTAGAAAATAACAAAAATTTGCAAAATAATTTTTGCATGATACATACTAAATTCTAACATGCCATGGTTCATTTTTACAAATTAAAACCATTTAAATTTGTAATTTACACTAATTTAGTGTAAAAATAAAGCTTATGTTAATATTTAAAATAATTAATTTAGGAAAAATATTTTATTAAACTAAAAATTTATAAGTGGCTAAATAAACACTATTTACTAGTAATTACATAATTAAATAGGTATTTTTGAATTTATAATGAAAAACAATTGCGGTTTGGTTTTACGAAAAATACATTTTGCTTTACCGAAAATCATAAAATTCACTTAAACAATTTTATTCATTTAATTATTTATTTAATTCTTTTTAAAACGTTACAATCTTCCCCCCTTTAGGAAATTCGGTCCCCGAATTTAAATTAAAACTCCCCTTCCAAATACTAAAACATTTAGCAAAACACTCAAATCGTCGGGGCTCTGAAATCATTAATGCATAACAAAAATCAACTCCGTCAAGCATGACGCAATCATCGGAGTTATGGCGATAATGAAATATCATAACCCAATGTGAAAACCATCATAATATACATCAATCTATAACTTATATATAGTTCGCATCCTAGTAAAATCGCCCAATCATCATAATAAAGCAGCATACAAAACCTTTTCTTGAAAATTGCCGTGCAATGCACGTGTCACGGTCTAAGTAGCGGACGTTTAAATTTAAAAAAAAAATAGTTATATATATATATATATATCTTTTATTTAACATACACGTCCCGTCTGGTTACTAACTCAAATAATAATGATCATGAAAACATACTGCTCAAACTAAAATCAATCCCAATCACATCAATAAAATGTCATGTGCGTCCGGTGCGCACTAAAATCGAAACCAAATGCAGAAACCATGAATACCCACAGAACAAAACTAAGTGCAACTGGTGTGCACCAAAAACATCTGTCAAGTGCAACGAGCGTGCACGACTCACTATCAGGTGCATCTAATCTGCACAAAACCTCGATTTAGTGCATCTGGTGTGCACAAAATCGCATCACGTGCGCCAAGTATGCGCAAGAACCCTAATCAGGTGCACATGGTGCACGAAAACATACATTGAATATCAAAATCAAAATCACAGTACAAAATGCATGAAAACTAAGTCAAAACATATGTCAAAATCATGTGTAACCCCTATGCACGAAATCAAATCAAAAATCTCAAAAAATATATAAAACCAAATCAAGTGTACTGGGTGCGTACTAACCCACATCGATACAACTGATATATGAAACACAGATAGAATGAAGGTACACACAGGAAATACCAATCGTAGAACAAGTCCTCAAAATACAAAAATCCAATCAACGAAAATAGGAAATTCAATTCACTAAATCACAATCATAAACACTATCGTCAATGTGCGCCTCTTTCCTCTGATGTCGACCGCTTCGAACTCGTTCTTTCATAAGTGTGCTGACTGCGCGACCAATGGCAATACTCATGTCTAGAGTCTCCCACATAGTCGATCCCTTCACTTGATATCCGGACTACATTAAACTTCTCGATCGATCCATCAAAATCCCATAATTCCCCGAGAGCTCAACACTCAAGTACAGTTTAAAAATATCCGGTACATACCCCAGCATCGATGATCCAGCCGTAGAAGGGCAAACCCAAGCCTCATTAATGGCACAGCGGAACTGCCGTAAACCCTAAGGTTCAAGGGCGTTCTCGTGGTCATTATGTCGAGTTAGGGTTTCATTCTTCTAGAGGGTCCATCGAAATACCTGCATGTTCTTCCGAATACTATAAACTTAGGAAAATGGTTTTCTGATAATCGTTCGAACCCTTTAACTTCATCCGGACGGCATGTGAATACCCTTCGTCCGCACGCTAAGCAATGCTTCAATCCTCAAGAATAACCAATACTCTAATGGTTATCGCATTCGAGCCGCAGCTCCCTCTGCCCGTGGTAACAGAAACCACCATCCGACATCGACGAAGATAGATCAAAGGAACGAATGAAATACGGTGCAAACAATGTACATCCTAAGGCTCCTTAAGTAGAGTAGCGTATCGTAAGTATGCCGCGGACCATACCTACGGTACGTTACTCTACCTAAATCGCCTACTCCATCAACCAAGGGTCACCTAAACTTATACAAGGTTAAACCTAGCGCTCTGATACCAACTTTGTCACGACCCGAAAGCACGGAACGTGACAGGCACTTAGATTACGAAGCGTCTAGAGGCGCCACGTGACCTAAGTAAGCCGAAGCCCAGAGATCTAAACCAGAAAGAAGAAAAAAAGAAGAAAAGAAAAGAAAACAAGTATAAAAACATCAGCAAATTTTACCAAAAATTTCGGCAGAGTCTCCTCTGTAAAAACTGGCCCCCAAACGGGTACAACAAGTATAATATGAATAAGCAATAAAAAGCATCCCCAAACGGGTGCTATCTCAACGCCAACAGGCGGAGAAAACCACAACAATCACAATAATATACAACGCCAAAGGGCGAGGCTCAAAACTCAAAAGAAAACCAACCACCAGATCAGAATAATACATGCGCGACTCTAAGGTCGAAATAAAAGACTGGTCCAATAAACTTATCAAATAATACAAATATGGTTGATGGAGCTTTCTAGATACAAATGAAGTAATAAAAATACAACGGCGGTTCAGATACAATTGAACCAACCTACCGTGCAAATCACCCGAAATGAAAATGATGTGCCAGCAACTGCCAAGGGAAAACCTGTACATCGCACCTGAAAAGAATTTGGCACAACGGGGGTGAGTTGCCAACTCGTGAGTAGAAGACATCTACGAAAAGAAATCGAATGCACGACGCCATCCTATGTCATAATAATACACTACTATATCCCAAACATCTAGTAATAGCAGGGTAATACTACGTGTAAGTGCAAATACTCCGTGTCGTGTCAGTGCCTCATATAGTACTAAGTCATATGAAATGAAATGCATGCACCATGAATGTAAGGTATCAGATCCTGAAATCCAGATATATATGTATGAGAACCTTTAGCCGTTATCATAGTAAAGTGTGTATAAGCATCTGAAATCTCAACAATGAAATCCATGGAAATCCGTGTCAAGCATCGACACAACGCATGTAACCTCAAGTATCAATATGTAGGGCTCCGTCAGTCCGGATCGGCCCATATCATCAAATCCCACGACAACGGTCGGTATCCTCACCGGTAGGTAGCCTTCCCCTGCCAGGCTCATCGTCTACAACTCGATCTTCTTGCCCCGGGGTACCATACCGGGCCCACCATGTACCCGAGACGGTTCATCCACTCCTCGAATCGGGTCTCGAAATCCATCAGAAAACATGAAATACTCATGGTGGACGACACATACATCACGAGAAAACCGCATCTTATTTTAAAAAGAGAAGAGGAGAGAGAGAGAAGTTTTTATATATTTTTGCGGTTTTCCCCAAAAATCCAGAAATCTCATAGAAATCCAAATCTCAAAATCATGAGTAACTATATGATAAGTGTCGGCATATGCCCATAATACTGCATGATAACACGAAAATATGAATGCATGAATGTCTAAGTAATGAATGTCATGTCTTATACTTAACATCAGAGAATGATCACAATATTACATCGGTTTAGTTGTTAACTGATTCTATCAATAAAAGATAATATGATCTAAAGTGTACGTGACATAGCAATTACCGATGATGATGTGTGTGAGCCGGCAAACAAGTGTGCGTGGAATATGCGCATCATCGGTAATAGTGCTGGTGTCCTAACAGGTAAAGTTTATACTGATTATAGCAGCATATAAAAGAACATGCACCATGATGATTACAGTATGAATGTAAATACAGACGTGCATTATCCACTCCTCTGCGAGATACGAGTACAACTACCACTATGTAAGTCGAACCTAAACCCGTGTCCATCTAACATCCTAAGGAACTAAACCTAATAGACTAGTCAGTAAGAAACTAGAGTCTACTTAAGGTCTGAATCAATATCTCTAATAATCGGCGATCCCGCCTCAATAGCGTCACGTACGTAGTACGACTTCCTCGAATCAAGAGGGCGGATCAATCATCAAATCTAAGCCTCGTACGGTAAAATCCATCGTACGGCATTCCAATGTCGGGGTACGGTCAAGTATCTCCTAGGTGTCTCCTCATTCGTATAATGTCATATGTATCATATTGTGATTAAGTCATACTTATATGATATCGGCGTCAGGTCACACCAATATAGTGTCATAATCAAGTTATACATATATCATATCGTAATCAGTCACAAGTTACAGTCCGGGTACTATTCTAGCGTCCCATGTACATCAATATCACCATCACTCTTTATAATTTATATATTCATGTTCATTATCTCATTCTCTAATGATCCGCTAACACTTTATTACGACTGTATAGTCAATAATCACGGCATCAAGCCCAGTTATACCGTTTCATCATACCTCGGATATCATATCACATCAATGAATCACCTATACGTGTTGTACCTAAATGCATATACCTATACCTAGTTCTATATATATCCACATACACGTACCCCATGTCGATTTTCAGTGTGTGCGCGGGTGTGTTTCTATCTGAAACCTACGAACCTCTTCCAAGGTACTCATCCTCTGATATGGTTTTCCTAAATCGGTCTAGTCCAGCCTAGGGTCAATACTAGGTTTCTACTAGTGTCACGTCTGGTTTCCTAATGTCAATAAGTACTATTCCTATTCTACGTTGCGGGGGTGCTAAACGCCATCCATCCGACTTTCCCCCGTAGATATGCATCTACTCACCTGGTCCATGTCTGCCGAAGACAGTGTCGCCATCCTTCTCTTCATCGCCCGCAGTCCACGTGGGGGTACCTAGACGCAAACATATAAATATCATCGTAAACCGAATCACATACAAAAGTCAAACGATACAAGGAACAAGCATAGGTTAAAACCTATGTCCCGTCCACGCAAAAGAACCAAATACCGCTCGATATCGGCGTACAAACTCCGATGGATCGAGATAACATCATCAAACAACTTGTAGTTTTAAAACACATTACTTATATTATAAAACATGATCAAATTCATCGAAACACTAAAATCGATCAAATCGTCCGTTTTCGAAAAACCCGAAAATGCCAATTTACCGTTTTTTTCATCGAAACTTGACATTTAAATGATACCAATGGTCATAAAACTCATTAAATAGCATTACTAGACTATACAAACCATTACTATATTTTTATTACACAATTTTGCATTTATTTGAAATTTCTAGTTTGCAACTTTTAACAATTTTAACATTTTCCAAGCAAAATACCACAATTCCACCTCAAAACGTGATTTTGCATAAATTAATCACTTAAACCACAATTTATGATGATAATGATATAATGAAACTATAATTATATTTTTAATCACTTTTATTTAGAAATTCCTAAAATCTAGTTTACAAAATAATAGCATTTTATTACAATTTTCCAATTATCAAAGGAACTAGTGACCAAACTATGTTTTCCATTCCAATAACAAGTTAATATCCTCACTAAAACCACAATCTTGTGATAACAACCCCAATTAGAATTTTATATCACCAATAATTATGTTTTTTAAAAACCTAGTTAGCAAAAATACTTAATTTATACAATTTGAATGAACAATTTACAATTCAACCACCATGCATGATTTTCTCATTCTAAAATTGTTAAACTAGTTATTATAATCCTAATTAATAAATAAAATTTTAACTTGATTTTACAACCCTAACTTGAATTTTGAAAATTTAAATAGAAACCACAACTAAACTTGCAAATAAGCTAGATTAATAAAGCAAACAACAATTTGATTATGGTTTAGGATTTTATACCTCAAGTGATGTGGATCAACATGAAAACTTAGCCTCCCAAAGATGCTAATTTTGCTCCAAGAACCAAACTAAAATGAGCAAGAATGATGGGTAGGAACTTATATAGGAATTTGTGGGTTTTTATTTGGATTTTTAATGAATATTTTGATGGATTTTGATGCAAAATGAAGTGGGGAAATTTTGGGGCAGCCAAGAGGTGAGGCCGGCCACATTAGGGAGGGGAGGGAGAGAAGGAAAAGAGTTAAGAAAAGTGTGGAAGCTTCATGAAAAGAAACATCACAAAAAGTCTTTTCATGGTTTTAATTATTTATTTATTTAATCCTTCACTATAGCAACTCAAGAAAACTCTAGAAAATAGCAAAAATTTGCAAATAATTTTTGCATGATACATACTAAATTCTAACATGCCATGGTTCATTTTTACAAATTAAAACCATTTAAATTTGTAATTTACACTAATTTAGTGTAAAAATAAAGCTTATGTTAATATTTAAAATAATTAATTTAGGAAAAATATTTTATTAAACTAAAAATTTATAAGTGGCTAAATAAACACTATTTACTAGTAATTACATAATTAAATAGGTATTTTTGAATTTATAATGAAAAACAATTGCGGTTTGGTTTTACGAAAAATACATTTTGCTTTACCGAAAATCATAAAATTCACTTAAACAATTTTATTCATTTAATTATTTATTTAATTATTTTTAAAACGTTACAGTATGCGGGTGCTCAGTGGAGACTGGGTACACTGAACGGACTCGCCGAGAACTCCCAGATGGTATTATACCTCACGTCAGATGGCAGTTCTTTGGTGACACTGGTACAGCTTAGTCTGTTGACCCGAGATCGTCATAGTGTCTTGTGTGTCTCCCACTGTGCTTTGATTTCCACCCTACCACGGCTCTACTGAGTTGTGCAAACAGGTGGTTTTTGGGTACAGTCCCGATTCACATGGAGGCAATGAGCGATAGGAGGGGATTCGTCTCTCCCGGTATTGGGGGTTGATGTTGTGCTATGCTCGACTGGCCATAACAGGAAATCCCTGGCCAGGGTTGCAGTGATATACTGGTAAGAGTTATCAGTAATTTCACGAATGTTATGGACCTCAAGTCGGCATGACTTATCGAGCTATTGGGGTCTGACGTTTACCACCCCTAGGCGAGATATGCGACATATCAGACGAACAGACCGGACTGTACGGTAAGTGTTACTGGTTGGATTCACAGGAGTGTGAGCGGGCTTGCTCGTCGATCTTCTGATCGCTCAATACCTGGGTGGCCGTTACGTTTAGCAGACCGCTTGCGGCTTGTGGGTGTTTGATATGATCATCATCCGCTGCCGGCGTATTGACGAGTCTTTAGAGTCCTACACAGAGGTTTCCTGGCTCAAGCGAAACGAAATAGGAGCGCATATGAGATATAAGCGGGACCGAGAATAATTCGTGTATGTGATACCGTATTCCATTCTCACGACGAATGTATCGATTGGTTATATGCGATATAACCTAGTTATTGAATCAAGGATTGATTCGGTAAGCCGATACATTGGATACTAGCCGGTTATATGCGATATGACCGGATCATTGAATCAAGTGTTGATTTAATGATTTAATGTATAATTATATATATTTGATATATTATTTTGCATTAACTAGTATTGGTTCACTTTAAATGGATTTACTCACTTGTATTGCACATTGTATATGTGATATATTTTTGTGCACATGATTGTATCATGTTTGATGATACATTCTTTCTTGGTTTTGTGTAAAGTATTGAACCATGGTTGGTTAGTGGTTAGGGTATCATCTCATTTGCTTATTCATTTATCTTTTTATTTATTTCATTTGAAAAGAAAAAGAGAAATGAATGGTGGCTATATTTGTTTTTAGTTGAAGATTCATGAAGCATTGACTTAGTCACTATTCTTGTCTCATGCCTAACCCTAACCACTCATCTAACCTATGTTAAGTCTCTACACTAAACCATGGTTGAAGATATGATAAGTATTATATTTTCTTTTCTATTTTAATTTAACTTATCATATCTTCTTCTTCTTCTTCATCTTCTTCAACATGAAGAAAGCTAGTGGCCATTAATGGCAACTAGTGAAATTGAGTGAGAAATCCAATTCTAAAGTCTACCCACTTCCTATTTCTTCATCCTCTACCTCTTGCCAAGTTGTATAGGGTGTTTACTTCACAAGTTTTCAAAGCTTGGTGAAGTTGGAGCTTGTTCTTGAGATGCCTCGACGTAGATCATCTTCGGCATCGAACCGACGATCAAGCCCGCCCATTCTTCGATGATGCCAATGCTAGAGTCGTGAGTTCGATTTGGACAGCGGAGGGAGATCATCGTGGAGCTCACGAAGTGGTGGACCGGATCTACAAAGGTTGTAGTCACTTTCCCCTTGCATTTAATTCGATTAATTGCTTGCTTTGCCTAAATATCTAGTTAACGATCCGTTCTAGGTTTTCTCGGCACCGTAATTTTTAGAAATTTGCATGTTTGATCACTTGTGAGACCTCACTAGGGTGCCTAGGAACCCTACATAGAGAACCAGATATTGCAAGTATCAGGATTCTTCAAGGTGATCGAAGATGTAGATACTTGTGTATGGTATTCAATTGATAGTAATGATTAAGAGAACTTACTTCTCTTTCAGGTTACTTATAATTGGAAGTACTCCTTAGTTGAGTAATGCTGATCGGCCTCTCTCCATTTAGTTGACATGCACTGGAGACAGCTGCATGATTTGAATCTGGTTCCAATTAAATCAGTGCCTCTATTTCTATATTGGATATAGAATAGTTCATATCTTAACATTGTTAAGCTACGGAGAGTTGTCCGGTTTATGCTTAAAATCAGACTCTGGATAACTCAAGGCACGTTTCTGTAATGGCTGTTTGTGGGTTCACCCGGGCTATGACGAGGGTTGACTTTCTACCATCTGGAAGATCAATAGTGATATTGTTCTTGACTCTCCACAGTTTTGATAAAAATGGATTTTTTTCAGAAAACGGTAGTGGGAGTATGGTAGAACTGGAAGTGATTCCAGAACCGCAAACGATTACTGAATATTTGATAAGAACCTAAAAATTCAATCTGGTTTGACATTCCATTAGCCACTCCGCAGACATGGTGGGTAACCTCAAGCACCCGAGAGGTACTTCGGTAACCTCATGGACAGTGACAGGGAGGTTCTTGTTTACCCAAAATTGACACTACTGTTGTACCAGGCTATGAGACCCGGCAGGGGGATGAGTATAGAGTCGTTCTAAACAAGCTTTAGAAGTGTATGTGTATATGACTCTGCCAGAGGGTTGTCGTAGTCAGTGGGAGCAACAGAAGCTTAGTGGACAAGTAGCTTATGTCTATTTATTGACTAAAGCAGATATAGCGGAGATAGATCATCTATTTCTGATGTGACTGTCATAGGTTTGACTTCATCAGAATAGGGGATGGATCTGTTAAGAAGGTAGTAGGGTGTGATGTCCTGGTATTTGGATGACATAAACAAAGTGGCAAGTGAAATTCCTATACTACGATCGGTTATACTTTGGTTGTCATACAGTGGTTTCTCCACTAAAGACATGGATTTCATATCAGATATTCTGGTTACTAGATCTATGGTTTTAGATCTAGATTTGGGTAGTTTCCCAATCTGGGTACTTAGACAGCATTCTAAAGGTGTTTTAGAATGGACGACTCCTGGCATGGTAGTGTACCTGCAGGTGATGGAGTCACCCTTTCTGAAGGTGTCTTACAGACTAAAGGGGAGAGAGATGTGCATGATTGACAGATCACTTGCTTAGGCAATTGAGTCAATCATGAGATGTCAAGTATCACACCAGATGTTGTTTTTGCACTAGATGTAATAAGTTGATATTAATCGTATTCTGGAGAAACGTTCCGAAGCAGTTTTAGAACATAAGTGGATGTTCTAGGGATATGATAACAACAACCTCTTTTAGGAAATAGTTATCATTCTAAGCTTCCAAGGTGACGTGGATGACAGAGTGGCTGTCGGAGTTATAGTTTTCCCTCTGACGAGGGCGGTATTTTGGACAAGTGGTCCAAGCGGACACTGAGGGAGGTGTGGCGCAGGATACTGATTAATTTCAGTTGATGATACAGTTTATGAAGTTTGGATTTGGAGTTCATTTATGAACTAGGTCCCATCAGATATCCAGACATATTCTAAGATAGATATTGCTCATTTCGGAAGATGGCTTTCTCCGCGAACTTGAGATAAAGAGAGACATAGAAAGAAACATCAGGACGGATCCACTCACTGAGGCTATTCCTCGAACGCAATAGTTTCGCAAATGGGCTTTGTGAAACTGATCAGTAGAGGAGTTGGGTGTTCGGTATCACACGGGCTGTGAGTATGCGACATCGCAATAATTAGCCTTGAGTGCAAGTGGGAGATTGTTGGATATAGTGCCCTCAGAGTCAATTATTGGATCACAGGCACATGATTGCAATGATTGAGGGAGGACATATACCGGTAGGACAGTCTTACTCAAGATGATAGTATGCTATCTGGTTTATCTTTATCATCGTGTACTGCTTCAGGTGACCTTACAGGTCACTATTGCACGTTGATAAAGCCCTTAGGATTCTTTCTTGTCTACCAGCAGTATGATGGCGATCATATATATGAGAGTTGGGTAGTCTATAAGCACATCCTTAAAGTGGTCCCTAGTCGTTGGAGTTTCGAAACTGGGCATCGATACTTTATTAGTAGACTAGTGTATACAGTTGAGACTCTGACGAGGGGCGGTTCGGTCTCACAAGCCATTGGTGTCAGTTGGTTCACCTAAGATGCATGCAGGTGCTCATTGGGTTATGAGTACACCGGACAGGACTTGCCGGGAACATGCTAGTTGGTATTATACCTGACGTCAGATAGCAGTTCCCTGGTGACATGTGTATAGGTTAGTTCATTGACCTGAGATCGTCATTTGTCTCGTGTGAGTTCCCACTATACTTTGATTACTACCTTACCATGGCTCAAAGTAGTCATGCATACAGGTTTTAGTTGGGTACATTCCCGAGCCATATGGAGGCAATGAGCGGATCGGCAAGGGTTCGTCTCTCCCGGTATTGGGGGTGAGGTCGCGCTGTGTCTAGAAGAGCCATTACACGAAGTCCTTGGCAAAGGCAGGAGATTTACTGGTAGGTATTCCAGTAGTATCTCAGGGTCTTCTGGGCTACACTCCGACACGACTTGTACTGCTTTTGAGGGTCTGACTTTTACCAACCCCCTAGGCCCGACATGCGATGCTCATAGACGAACGGACCGAACTGTACAGATATTGTCACTGACAGGCTCAGTAGGGTGTCAGGATGAGTTCGCTCATAGACCTCCCTTTTGGTCAATACCTGGTAGCCCGTTACGTACAGCTAGTACCTCTGACGTGCTAGTGGTTAAATCCACAGCCAAAGTATTGACGAGTCTTTACCACAGACAGTTTCTCAAGTTTCGGGCGAAACATTGTAGAGGACGTATGATATATGACAGGGCTCGATTATATACGTGCGGTATTGCACGGATCATGATCGGACGGATCATACTAGTGGGCTTTAGTTTAAGCCGGATCCTAGTATTAGATTTATTGGATTACTTTAGTCTCATCGCATTCGCATTCAGTCGGAATAAGAATTCAGGTATGTATATACAGGTGAGGGGTATCCTTGTGATCGGTCATGAGTTTACTTTAGATGTTGTCGTATCATTTTATTGTTGCAAACATTTGGATTAATGTTTGTAAATGGAAATTGTGAGCTCGAATTCATCATTTTGTGCATCAATTGTGACACATGCAAACCTAGTGACTCATGGTCTCTTTTATTGTGCATATGTCACATTTGATGTTTGATTTGTGTTGACAGGATGAGAAGAGAGAAAAAGGGGCTGCCATATGAAAGGTTTGGTCTTGTATTTTTTGGAGACTTTCTCACTCTCATTTTTTATCATAGCAAAAGAAAAGAAAAAGGCTCCTTCTTCTTCTTCGTCCTCTAGCTCTAAACTTCCCTCAATGGCATCATCTCTAACCTCCATCCAAGCCATGGATGCAAGAGACAAAGTGATCACAAACATTCTCTACAATACCTTGGACACGTCGGCTAGCACACTTCGTGCCCGAGTTTCTTCGGATGAAGCGGGAGCCCGTAAAAAGACTCGTAGATGTGGTGCCCTTTCCGACGAGGAGATCGAGACCGGAGTTGCCGCGAGGAGCTTGGGAAGGACACGGATCGATCGGTATAACTTTCCAACCCTCTCTCTAGATAGCTAGTTGTAGGTTAATGGTTCGATCTGGGTTTTAAGCATACGATAGCGCCGGTTTCAAGTTAAGAAAAAATTTCGTTTCCACATTTTGGCTTCGGAAAGACGGCCGGGGCGCTACCGTAGTCTTACACCTAAGTGGTATTATATTAACATGTGATATTGAGACGTTGATTATTGTGCTATTGCACTTATGAAATGCATCATACATACTTGCTTACAAGTAGACACTTATATCTTGCTACAATTACATGTACACCTCATATGATACTGCACTTGATTTCGAAGGGTTCGGAAACCGCATGATATATTTTAAAGCTTGATTCATTTAAAGAGCGGTTTTCCCTTAATATGCTCATATTGTTGTTTTATGTTGCAAATATCAGTTCTCATGGATTTACACATTGAGATATGGATTTCATGTGATTTATGGATTTGAGAACCGTAGGGGTGTTTCAAGAAATTTTATGTATTATTTGAAAACCCGGTTTCTCGTGATATGATATTTCAGTGCGTCCACCATAAAATTTCTCGGTTCTGAGATTTGTGATATATAACCGATGCGAGGAGTGGAGTGGGCCATGTGCGGGTACATGGTGGAGCCCGGTATGGTACCCCGTGGCAAGAAAGGTATGTCGAAGGATTAGCCGATGAGCCTGGCAGGGGGTGTGCACTGCCTATCGGTGACAGTATTTGGACTCGAAGGTTATCCGGAGGATACCGACCGGAGTAATGAGATGGATTTAGGCCGACCCGTTCTGCCGAAGCCCGAGGGCCGATCCCGTAGACGGAGCCTATTATACGAGGATTTACATGTCGATGCTGGACACGAGTATTTCATGATGTTTGCTTTCCATGAGATATACAGATATGAGGGCCGGTTTTGGTGACGGCGCGTGAAGGTTTTGGGATTTGATGTGTCAGTGAGGGACACTGGGGTTTTTCCATGCTGATGATTTTGCATGAGGTTTTATTATATCATCCCACACTCAGGATTATTTTGATATGCATTGCTTCATGTAGTTGTAGTACCCTGATAATGTACCTTTACATGATCGTTGCATATTCATATTACCATACTTATGTTATCAGATTACATGTGATAGATTTATCACTGTTCGTGCATACTTGCGATTACAGTATGATGTTATTTACTACTCATGAGTTGGAAACTCACCCCCGTTGTGCCACAGTATTTTGCAAGACTTACCCTCAGAGTAGTCGCGGCAGGGCGCCTTATTATCTATACTTTTGCGGATACCGCTACGTTTGGCTGTGATGCCATTTGCTATAGGTGGGTTTTAAGGTTATCCGACGATTTTCATTATTTACCTTTTGTATCTAGTACTCTCCATCTACCACTTCATGTATTTGACTTAGAGACGAGTTGTGATGATTCAGTGTTTTATTACTTTTGGTGACTTTTGGTGCCGTGCTCGTGGGAGCCGGTCTTGTTGTAAAGTTTTACCTCCTTACGCTGTTTTCATTTATATTTCTTCGCTACGACGTCGTATATATGCTTGTGGTGGTTGTCTCCGCCGTTGGGCGTGAGTTGCTCCCGTTTGGGATGCTTTCTTTATATTTTATGTTGTACCCGTTTTCGGGGCTAGTTTTTACAAAGGAAGTGCTGCCGAAATTTTCAAGAAAGAAAATTAAAATTAAATATTTTACATGAGAATTTTTCCGAATGTTTTAAACTATTTTTTTCTCCACTTATCCATTTTTCGGTGGTTTATATTTCTGGTTTTCGACTTTATTAAATTTCGTACGCCTGTAGACGTTACGTAGTTTAAGTGCCGGTCACATGCCTAATTTTGGGTCGTGACAAAGTTGGTATCAAAGCGCTAGGTTTTTACCTTTCGGAGTGTAGGATGACCTTGGAATGATAGAGTAGGTAGCTTAAGCAGAGTAACGTAGCGTGTGTAAGTTCCGCAGCATATTTACGACACGGTACTCCGCCTAAATGACCTCAGGACTTATTGATTGAAATTCCTTCTGTGATTATAAACATCCTTGTGATTCGATTTCTATGTCCTTATCGAATCTTGTTTCAATTTCCAGCCTTTATGCCGCCGAAGACTACGAGGGCACAGAGAGCGGCCGCGAGGGCCGAGGTCAGAGTTGACTCGTCTGAGACGAGGACTGACCAAGACGGTACGCTTGTTTTACCGGAGCAAATTTCTATGCTTGGGGCTGGTATGCAGGACTTGCGCCAGATGATGGGTTCGTTAGTTGAGCCCATTCGAGTGCAGAGGCAGGAGGTCGTTCCACCTGTTGCGGGGACTGTGATGGTACCTACTGTTCCGGCAGTCACAGCTACTGCTTCGGAGGTTATCACTGTGTCACTGTCAGAGTTCATGAGACTGAGACCTCCAGTTTTCACTGGCACCGATGCAGCTGAGGATCCGCGGTCGTTTATCGACCGGATAGCTACGATATGTCGTTCGCTCCGATGCTCCGACGCGAGATGGGTAGAGTTCGTGAGCTTTCATTTAGAGGGTCTGGCCCAGAAGTAGTGTGAGTCCTTGCAGAGGGGCAGAGCCGCAGGTCTTGCTCCTATGACCTGGGCTGTGTTCGTGACGGTGTTTCTCGCCCGTTTTCTTCCACCGAGCATCAGAGATGCTCGAGCGCGCAGATTCGAGTTGTTACGCCAGACTCCAGGGATGACAGTGGCTGAGTACGATGTACGGTTTACCGAGCTGTCTGTATATGCTCCGTATTTGGTAGCTACTGAGGAGATGTGAGTGAAGAGGTTCGTTCGAGGCCTGGTTACCCAGTTGTTCCTAGCTATCAGCATTCAGCATTGTGACACGTATGCAGCAGCGGTGGACACAGCCCTATTGGTAGAGGAGCGTCTTTCTGAGTCGTCGGTTGTTCCGGAACCGAAGAGGATTCATACTGGTGTGCCAGCACAGAGACAGAAGTTTAGATGCCGTGATAGATTCCGTTCAGGTACTGCGGGTAGTGGAGGCTTGAGACCAGGCCAATTATTTAGCTCTTATCCCCTGGAGGGTCAACAGTTTTCATCTGGATGTTACAGGTGCGGGAGTTTGTATCATCGGAATCGAGATTGTGCTGAGACGCTTGAGGGCAAGGCAGCTGTACCGCAGGTTACCTTACAACCTTCTCCACCTTAGAGAGCGTTGCCTCTTATGCCTGTTGTTTACCTCAATCAGAGCAAAGCTCTGTTTAAATTCCAAGGGGGGAAAAGAAGCAATACTTCTGTTTTTCTCCAATCAGAGCAAAGCTCTGTCTTGAAAATTAAAAATAAAATTAAAGTTAAAATAAAAGAAGTAGCGTACTCTATAAGAGCAAAGCTCTGGAGAAGAGAGAGAGACAATTGGATTAAAAAAAAAAAAGAAGAAGAGAACTTCTTGAGAACACAAAGAAGAAGGTAAAAACCTTTGAAATAAGAGAAAATTCTCTTAGGAATAGATCATTGATCTAAAAGACAAAATCAGTGATCTTCAATAAATAAATAAATAAATAAAAATAATAAAAAAATAGTGCCTTGCACTTGCTAGAGAACCTCTGGTTCTCTGAGATAGAAAGAAAGAAAAGATTTTTCTTCTTCTCTTTGATCTAAATTTAGATCAAGAAATTAAAAAGTGCTCTGCACTCCTTTCCTTGAATCTAAAAGATTCTTGGTGCTTTGCACAAATGCAATGCATTACTTGAAGGGCCAGGTCCAAATCAAAAAGACCTAGCAGGCCAAAATAAATTGCAAAGCAATAAAAGGGCTGAGCCCAAATAAAATTGATGCTCTGCATCATTCATAAAGAACAGAGCCCAAAACAAATTGATGCCCTGCATCTTTTCTGGGCAAAGCCCAAATAAAAATAAAAGGAAATGCAAAAGCAATGTTGGACATTTTTTTACTGGACTTAGCCCAATCGTGGCCATAAGTCCTTAAATTAAATTGGCTGAGCAAAATGGCTCTCCTAAATCAATCTACATCCGGTTCGAGGGTACATCTCCGAACTCCTTTGACATCCATCGTTGTAATTCCTCAACGACGTCAAAGAGGTGACGGGTCCCAACGGCCACACACCCAATATCGGACCGAAACGTCCCTAAACTAATATCGGACCGAAACGTCCCTAAACTAATAATGGACCGAAACGTCCCTAAACTAATATCGGACCGAAACGTCCCTAAACTAATATCGGACCACCACGTCCCTAAACTGGCACAATAGAGCCCAAATGCTCTTTTGTCGGATCTAAACGGTCCCGAACTGGACTAACGTATCCTTAACAAACGTTTAAGTTGATCTTAGCCCCAAACACGGCTAACGTATCCTTAAATATTCAAATGGATTATAAAACTCCCAATCAACTCTGGTTCGAGGGTACATCTCCGAGCTCCTTTGATACAAGTCGTTGTAATCCTTCAACGACGTCAGAGAGGTGACGAGTCCCGATGGCCATACATTAAATTAATCACTACGTTGAGTTGATCTTAGTCTAAAACAGGACTAACGTATCCTTGACGAACGTTTAAGTTGATCTTAGCCGCAACGCGACTAATGCATCCTTAAACTGAAAACACCAAACCCAAATCTAAGTAAATACGGATTTGGACTAATCCACGTCCTACGGGCGACGGCATTACTCAGTCTCCGTATACAATCCACGGGCAACCACAAACAAAATGAACACACACGACATGAAGTGAAATTCTGGAGAAGGAGAAAGTTGTTACCGCGATGCGGTAGCGTAATTAACTGCAGGGGCTTGCGCCTGCAGGGAAGAGCGTCCCCATAATCAAAAACCCCTCATCCTGAGGGGGAATCTGACGAAGTCTGCTACATCGGCCGCATCCGTCTAAACCTCCGATACACGGTGCCATAAATCAACTTGGCATCTTCGGAGAGATAAACGGATAAAACCAAATAGCATCTACCCCGAACATCAGGCATGGACGCCAAGTCTAGGCCGCCATTCGGAGGGGAACAGATTCCGGCATGCCCGATGGGACCTCTTCCTCTTTCCACTCCACACTTCGTGTGTCTTCTTCGCGAACCATTCGCGGTTCGTTAAATGGTTGTCTTCGGATTTCAAGTTACTAAGATTTGGTCTTTTACCTGGCGCAGAATTCAAGATTCAATAGCCTCTAGCTGTACCAACTGCTCGAAATGCCGCTGCAACGGACGCTCCACCTCACCGGGAGGCGTAGCATATGGGCCCCAAGCGGCTTCCTTCCTTACTCTGCCGGTAGACCAGGTGACCCAAGCCACCACCGGCTTGTTCTTCGGGACTATGATCCCACCTGCAAGCTTTTCTGCACCAATACCTGCGCCGGAAGTGGGTAAAAAGTCGGTCTTCAACCGGCTCACTGTTTCGACAGCCTCTGTCAACGGGTCGCCCGCTACTAAACCGACAGCCTCCGTTTTCACCAGGCTAGGTCAGAACTATAAAGTGGCCGTCCCAAAGAGGGCAACGGCCGCTGCTTCGGAAGTCGTTAAAGCGGCCTCTCCTATCAGAGAGTCGGTCTTCACAAGATTGACAGTTCCCACTCCTCCCCCAGCTGGTCAAAAGGCATCAGTCTTCGACAGACTGACATCGGCAGTTACCCCACACTCAAACAGGGGGCAACAAGAAACCATCTCGATTTCTGAGCCAGTCCCAACGGCTCGTCGTGCGCGACGTCGCCATTGGCGACGAGTGAGGAAAGCAGGGGGCAACTCCCCTTCAGGGATAACTCCACCCGCTCCAATGGTGGAAGTCAACGCTGCTGTTCCAACTGGGAACAGCTTTGAACTACTGAGGAGAGTGCGTAAGAACTCTCCAACCGCTACCTTGAAAAGATCTCCTCCACCTGCGGAGAGAGTTCTAGAAACAAAACAAGAACAGCCCCCTCAACGGCTATCGTCAAAGATATAGAAGGTTTGGCGGAGGGTTCAAGACTCTGTGATTGACCCAGATCACTTTCATCGCCAGAAAAAGGCAAAGGTGGAAAAGGACAAAACCCGCCCCGTTAAACAGCAGGGGGCAACAATTGCTAGCAGGCCCATTTTAACGGCTCCTTCAACCTCGATGGCCCACAAAAGAAGGAGGCCAGAGAAAGCTCCCGCGTCAGCGGCAAAGTTTAAAGGCGGTGAACCTAAACCTCCAAAGTCAGGGGGCATAACAGTTCATACGATTTATATGGCTTCTGGAAAGGAAGAAAGCCGCACTTCTACGGGTCACCGACCGCTCACCCGATCAGTGACCAAGGCTCAGGAGCAGCAACAAAAGCTCCAGGAGATGATGACCACAATGGCTGCACTCACTGGGCCAAAAGAGAACCCTGAGGCATCCTTAGATGAGCGCCAGGAGGAAGAGACCGACGCCGAGTTCCTTCGCCGAGTACTGGAAACGAGGGACAAAGAGGCTGCTGAACAAGCGGCCAACATACAGCGGATGGGCCTCCTCTTCCAGGACATGATAGGGATGGTGATACAACAAGATCCTCCCGCTGAAGAACCCCTAACCGTCCTGAGAGATGATAAGGGAGATACATTAAATCCGCAGCCCGCTCTATTAACAGCTAAAGAGGATACAATCTCTAAGACTGATCTGGACGAATACATAGCCCAGCAAATAAAGGTTCATTATGCGGCCGAAGCAGCCGGCCACGTCGTAAAAACGGGGCGACCATATCCAGGCTGGTATGACCAAATCAAGTACCCGCCGGGTTACACAATTCCCAAGTTTCATGTCTACAAAGGGACTGGCAATCCCCATCAGCATGTCGCCCAGTTCAGGGCGCTTTGCGGTAACACCGGCGGCGATGACAAGCTTTTGCTCCGCCAGTTTGTCGGAAGTCTATCAGATACGGCGTTCGAGTGGTACTCTGAACTCCCTAATGATTCTATTAAAACCTTCGCGGAGATGGAGCTGCTGTTTACCCAAAGCTTTGCAAGTGCCAGTGAACGTACCCTGATGACGGCACTAATTAACGCTAGGGTAAAACCCGGCGAGACATGGGTTCAGTACGCTATACGGTGGCGTAATCTATGGTCAAAGTGCGAGCAGCGCATAGAAGAAGCCCCTGCGGTGGGAATGTTTGTTGGAACCCTTGATCCATAGGCAACCATCTCACAGTTTATGATGTTTTTCAAGCCGACTTCCTTCCAGGCTTTGATTAACAAACTAGCGCAAATGGACCAGATGGGTCATAAACCCCCTCTCCTAAAGCCAGATTCCCGAACTGACAAAGGAATGTGAAAAGCGATCATTGTCTCTAATGCTCAACAACAACCGAACGACTTGAAGCCGGTTGCTCGTCCAAACAATACGCGCCCTTACGTACCCCTTGAGAATAGGATGGGACGTCCTTATTCCTTTCCCCACGATAAAACGAAGAGGTTATTCGAGCTGGCATTACGCAACAGACTCATAAATCTGCCAGATCCAAAATGTCCGTTGCAACCAAGTGACGTCAACGAACCTAATTACTGCCCCTATCATCGAGTGCTAGGCCATCCGATTGAGGACTGCTACGTTTTCAAAAATTGGCTTGAAAACCAGTATAAACAGGGCAAGTTTGCGCTGTCTGAGAACTGGAAGGTGAGTCCGCCACAACCGCACGCTCCGAAGAAGATGGATACGCCGGGGGCATCATGTTCACTCATGGAGAAAGACTCATAGACCGAAAAGTCAATAAACTAGATATTCGCCTCAAATACGGCGACAACGGACCGAAACGTCCTTAAACTAACAACGGACCGAAACGTCCTTAAACTAACGGCGGACCGCAATGACCTAAAACTTGCAAATGACCGAAACGTCGTTAAACTACTCCCAACCCGCAGCATCTTCAGGCTGACGTGCCAAAAAAAATAAAAAAAAATAATAACGGTATGTCCACAAGCAAAATGGGCACGGATGAAAACCCGAAGGGGCTCCATGAGTAAAAACAGCAGGGCTACCGGCGAGTGTTCGTGAAAACCCAAAAGGGCGCGACCTCGTTTAAAAAAAAAGAAGAAGAAGAAAAAGAAAAGAAAAGAGAATAAAAAAAAAGAGAATAAAAAAAAACGGCATGTCCATAAGCAAAATGGGCATGGATGAAAACCCGAAAGGGCTCCGTGAGTAAAAACAGCAGGGCTACCGGCGAGTGTTTGTGAAAACCTGAAAGGGCGCAACCTCGTTAAGAAACACTTATAGGGTCCTCTCGACCCTGTAAGGAGAAACCACCTGCGTGAGATCCTTACGACTCACAAAGGAACAACACACTTAGGGATCCCCACGATTCCGAAGGAGAAAATACACTTGCGAGATCCTCACGACTCGTAAGGAGAACTCTCTTGTGGGATCCTTACGGCTCATAAGATTTGAAAGTCTTAAGTTGCAGAAACCTTAACATGTTCTTAAGCAGCCCCCACAACCTTCGATATTGCCCTACAAGCGGCTCATAATGATCCTTGTATACAATCCACGGGCACGAATAAATATTTCCCTAACAAAGTCCCATCCGTGACTAGGGATATGCTTGTACAGCAAACAACACTTGTAAGTCCTCTCGACTTATAAGGAGAAAACCTTTTTGTAAGATCCTTACTACTTACAAGAGAACATGCACTTAGGAATCCTCACGATTCCCAAGGAAAAAACACACCTACAAGATCCTCACGACTTGTAGGGAGAAATACCTTTGTGAGGCCCTTACGGCTCATGAAGTCAAAAGCCTTAGCCGACAGGACCCTTAATCCTGTTTACTAAGCCACCTTTGTTCGGGATCGACAGAGGCAAATGACGATTCGCTCCCGGCAATATTCCAGTTGTAGCGATGCTGATGCCTAAATCGGTATCAAATTCCAAGTCCTTTCATGGCAGATGATGATTCGCTCCTGGCAATATCCCAGTTGTAGCGATGCTGATGCCTAAATCGGTATCAAATTCCAAGTCCTTTCACGGCAAATGATGATTCGCTCCTGGCAATATTCCGGTCGCAGCGATGCTGATGCTAAGATTGGTATCAGATCCCAAAACCCACACTCGCGATAAAAAAAATCAGCGAGCCAAAAATGCATATGAAATAGCCGAAACGATAGGGCAACTTGCAATAAAAAGCAGCAAGTAAAAATGTATGCATGCAAAATAGCCGAAATGATTGGGCAACTCGCAATAAAAAAAAGCGAGTAAAAATAAAATAAATAGCCGAAATGATTGGGCACCGCGAAAAATAGCCGAAATGATTGGGTAATCGCGATTTTCGTGATATAAAAAGCTGAAATGATAGAGCATCGCGGAAAGAATAAAAAAAATGAAAGAATGAAACTTTTTGCCCTATAGGTGAAATCACATCGATCCCTGTATACAATTCAGGGGCACAGATAAAGAGGGAACCATACCTTCCCAACAGGCTCCATCAGAAAGCGAAGCCAAATCTCGACGGTTCATAGACAACCTAGAGACCATCTCGACATTTGTCGCAATATTACAGACACGATGTCAACAAACGAAGCAAACGAAGATCCCGAGCTTCAGGGTCTCGACGTTAACATCGACAACTTAGAGATCACCAACGGCGTTTCTCCTCACTCCAACTAGATGAAGACATGACATCAACAACTGACCTCAGAATCGCAACGAAACGGAACCATGACAAAGTCCCTAGTTCCAAATCTCAATGGCCACGTCTACAGCCTGGAGACCAACAATGGTGTGCCTCCTCATTCCAACAGGACACAGATGTTACACCATCAAGCGGAGCGATGGCAAAATCCCAGCTTCACCTCAGCATTCGTCTCGATACAGTAGACGCAATGTTAACAACAGCGTTCCTCCGCAGTCCAGCTGGAGGCAGATGCAACGTCAACAAAAGACCTCACGGTCGAAACAAAGCGGAGTAACGGCAAAATCCCAACTCCACCTTAGCATTCGTCTCGTTACAACAGACGCAATGTCAACAACGGCGTTCCTTCGCAGCCCAGCAGGGTGTACATGCAAAGTTAACAAAAGACCCCATGGTCGAAACAAAGCGGAGTGATTGCAAAATCCCAGCTCCACCTCAGCATTCGTCTCAATACACCAGACGCAGTGTAAGCAAACGAAGCGAAGGCCACATTCCTAGCTTCAACGTCTTTACGGTAACTCACATAAAACCGGAAAGACAATCGGAGACCATCTCACATGAAGTGGTCACCTCCTTGACGTTCGTCTCGATACAGAAGACGAAATGTCAACCTCAGCGTTCTTCCTCCAGCAGGGATTCAGACATGACAAAGCAAATGAAGCGAAGGCCATATTCCTAGCTTCAACGTCTTTACGGTAACTCACATAAAACCGGAAAGACAATCGGAGATCATCTCGCATCAGCACAGAGTGGTCACCACCTTGACGTTCGTCTCGATACAGCAAACGAAATGTCAACCCCAGCGTTCTTCCTCCAACGGGATTTGGACACACCAAAGCAAACGAAGCGAAGGCCACATTCCTAGCTTCGACGTCTTGACGGTAACTCATATAAAACCGGAAAGATAACCGGAGATCATCTCGCACCAGCACAGAATGGTCACCACCTCGAACCAGCAACCTAGAGACAACCTCGACGTCCGTCTCGATACAGCAGACTAGATGTCACCCCAACGTTCGTCTCGATACAGCAGATGCAACGTCATCAAACAAACGGAGCCACGGCAAAATCCCTAGTTCCCACCATGACATTCGTCTCGATACAGAGGACGCAATGCCAGCAAACGAAGCAAAGGCCAAATTCCTAGCTTCAGGGTCTTAACGGCAAGTCATATAAAGCCTGAAAGACTATCGGAGATCATCCCACACCAGCGCGGAGTGGTTATGACTCATCAGAGCTCTCCAAAATGAGCCTAACCTCAAGTAAAAAGCGGCATGGCAAATTCCTAGCGCTTGCTCTTCCGACGGTCAAACTGCCAAGGAGGATTGCTTGAAGACGTCTTGTCCAGCCCCCGAAGGGATCAGAGACACGGCAGTCGCAGGGCTACTCGAACAGCACGATTGCCTATCGAGGACTATATCAGCTTATGCGACGGTACGATGGCCAAAACCCTAAGTACCACCAACCTTAACGGGCTTCTGTCGTAAAGAACAGAGGTTAAATGCGACGTTAAGATGTTCTTGCGAGAAACGTTCGATTCATCTCGACTTGTGAAAAATTGTCGAGGCGGCTCGACTCGTGGGATGAAGCCTTAGGCAGTGGGCATAAAAGAAGCCTGTTTCCTAAGCATTGGGACCCTGCGAGTTGGCCCAAAACGGTCTATTGCATACCATCCACGGGTCTCTCTCTCCAACATCGAACTTCGACAAGGAAGGAAACAACCGCTTACAAGTCCTCTCGACTCGTAAGAGGGAAAAATTCTCCTGTAGGATCCTTACGACTTACAAGAGAAAACCACACTTAGGAATCCTCACGATTCCTAAGGAGAAAAACCCACCTACGAGATCCTCTCGATCCGTAGGGAGAAAAGTCTCTATGAGACCCTCACGGCTCATAGAGTTGAAAAGTCTTAGGCAGCAGATCTGAACCTGCGGCCTAAGCCCTCGCTATCTCATGAAGAAATCAAGAAGCTTACTCTATTACCTGCTAATTGTGACGACATGCTGAGAAAGAGGAAAAGCAACAGAAAGAGCACCCGATTTACGTTTGATCAAGCGTTCAGGACGTATTCATTCATGCATGGGCAAGAACACTCAGGACAAAGATATATAATAAAGACAAGCTGGGATAAAAAAATTTCCATTAATATTGCCCGAAGTACTTACAGTCATAAAAACAATAAACGAAAGTTATAATGGAATAATCTCAGATCCAGGGCATGGATTGGGGAATTCAAAAGCGATCCTATCTATGACTTTCCAAGCCTCGCGGACCATCCTAGTGTGCTTCCTTTCGCGAGCACAAGCGTCAGGATCCCTCTCGATGTCTTCCATCCCCCGATAAGCAGCGAGTATGGCAGACTGTTGAAAGACCTCGTGCAAGAGGTCAATAAGACTGTCTCGCCGTCTCTTCGAGATAAAGTTCAATAGGTACACAGAGTGCACCCTGTCCTCAGCGGCATCCAACGCCCTAAGCGGCACGCCGGAACAGAATAGGGGAAGCGCTTCCCAGATAGCTCCCACGATAAGTTTAAGAAGAAAGGAACGTCGGGGAAGCAGTGGACCGTCGTATGCGTCGAAGCGACTCATTATTTCAGCACACTCCTCGTTTGTGAATTCCCGATTTTGAGAATGGCCAGTTCGGCGGATGCCCTCATGAGAGATGATCTCGTTAAGAGCATACATGTGAGCGTTCATTGTTCCTGTGAAAGAGGATCGACAGAATTATCAAAAAGACTGATTAAGCAAAACGATATAATGCACTGAGGAATAAAATGACATCTTTAAGTTCCAAGATCCATGAAGAATTCTTAAGAGTTCTTCTATATGATTTGGGAGGAGCAAAGCTCCATTAATGAAATGAGAAAATAAAGGGAAAATCTTTTAGAGAGCAAAGCTCTATTAATGGAACTCTAATAGGGCTTTCCTTAGTCTTCTATGGACCCCCTTAGAGCAAAGCTCTACTAAGTGAAACCCTAAATGGATCTTCTTTAGATCTGGGATCTATTGATAGCAATGCTCTTAAAATTGATTTAATTTAACTAAAATTAATATTTTTACCTAAAATTCTCTAAAAGTTTGAACTTTTAAAAGTGTTTAAACAAGAGAGCAGGGCCCAGGGATCTGAAAGTAAAATTTTAGAGATGAGAATCATCTAAGGGACCAAGGGTGCTATTTATAGGCATCAAGTGCCCTTTCAGCTTCCAGGAGATGGCGCGACGGTTCGGAGTCTGCCACCGCTGCGCTCACGTCAGGAGGCCACGTAAGCGCAACGGTGCGGGGGCATTTGTTTACCTCAATCAGAGCAAAGCTCTGTTTAAATTCCAAGGGGGGAAAAGAAGCAATACTTCTGTTTTTCTCCAATCAGAGCAAAGCTCTGTCTTGAAAATTAAAAATAAAATTAAAGTTAAAATACATGAAGTAGCGTACTCTATAAGAGCAAAGCTCTGGAGAAGAGAGAGAGACAATTTGATTAAAAAAAAAGAAGAAGAAGAGAACTTCTTGAGAACACAAAGAAGAAGGTAAAAACCTTTGAAATAAGAGAAAATTCTCTTAGGAATAGATCATTGATCTAAAAGACAAAATCAGTGATCTTCAATAAATAAATAAATAAATATAAATAATAAAAAAATAGTGCCTTGCACTTGCTAGAGAACCTCTAGTTCTCTGAGATAGAAAGAAAGAAAAGATTTTTCTTCTTCTCTTTGATCTAAATTTAGATCAAGAAATTAAAAAGTGCTCTGCACTCCTTTCCTTGAATCTAAAAGATTCTTAGTGCTTTGCACAAATGCAATGCATTACTTGAAGGGCCAGGCCCAAATCAAAAAGACCTAGCAGGCCAAAATAAATTGCAAAGCAATAAAAGGGCTGAGCCCAAATAAAATTGATGCTCTGCATCATTCATAAAGAACAGAGCCCAAAACAAATTGATGCCCTGCATCTTTTCTGGGCAAAGCCCGAATAAAAATAAAAGGAAATGCAAAAGCAATGTTGGACATTTTTTTACTGGACTTAGCCCAATCGTGGCCATAAGTCCTTAAATTAAATTGGCTGAGCAAAATGGCTCTCCTAAATCAATCTACATCCGGTTCGAGGGTACATCTCCGAACTCCTTTGACATCCATCGTTGTAATTCCTCAACGACGTCAAAGAGGTGACGGGTCCCAACGGCCACACACCCAATATCGGACCGAAACGTCCCTAAACTAATATCGGACCGAAACGTCGCTAAACTAATAATGGACCGAAACGTCCCTAAACTAATATCGGACCGAAACGTCCCTAAACTAATATCGGACCACCACGTCCCTAAACTGGCACAATAGAGCCCAAATGCTCTTTTGTCGGATCTAAACGGTCCCGAACTGGACAAACGTATCCTTAACAAACGTTTAAGTTGATCTTAGCCCCAAACACGGCTAACGTATCCTTAAATATTCAAATGGATTATAAAACTCCCAATCAACTCTGGTTCGAGGGTACATCTCCGAGCTCCTTTGATACATGTCGTTGTAATTCTTCAACAACGTCAGAAAGGTGACGAGTCCCGATGGCCATACATTAAATTAATCACTACGTTGAGTTGATCTTAGTCTAAAACAGGACTAACGTATCCTTGATGAACGTTTAAGTTGATCTTAGCCGCAACGCGACTAATGCATCCTTAAACTGAAAACACCAAACCCAAATCTAAGTAAATACGGATTTGGACTAATCCACGTCCTACGGGCGATGGCATTACTCAGTCTCCGTATACAATCCACGGGCAACCATAAACAAAATGAACACACACGACACGAAGTGAAATTCTGGAGAAGGAGAAAGTTGTTACCGCGATGCGGTAGCGTAATTAACTGCAGGGGCTTGCGCCTGCAGGGAAGAGCGTCCCCATAATCAAAAACCCCTCATCCTGAGGGGGAATCTGACGAAGTCTGCTACATCGGCCGCATCCGTCTAAACCTCCGATACACGGTGCCATAAATCAACTTGGCATCTTCGGAGAGATAAACGGATAAAACCAAATAGCATCTGCCCCGAACATCAGGCATGGACGCCAAGTCTAGGCCGCCATTCGGAGGGGAACACCTGTTGTTGCCCCGCATCAGACTCCTGCTCAGAGAGGTCGTGGTCACAGTGGTTTTATGCCGAGAGGACGAGATGGAGGAGGCATAGGACAGCCAGTTGCCGGTAGAGGGCAGGCTCCGGTGTTTGCCTTGACTCATCAGGACGCGCAGGCGTCCAATGCTGTGGTTTCAGGTACCCTTTCTGTATGTTCTTTTAATGCACATGTTCTTTTTGATCCAGAATATACGCATTCGTATGTTTCTACGCACTTCGTGCCGAGGTTAGGCCGAGAGTCGTGTTTGCTAGAACAGCCGCTTGTCGTGATTACATGATTGAAAGATTTGTTTTGCATCAAAGAATTGATTACCGCAATCAAGAACGGCGTCGCTTGGTAGCTAGCCGGTGAGTACGGGTCGGTCCACAGGGATGTTGTGTATTTCCTAATTTTTCTAACGAGTTAATTCCAAACGGTGTTGGGATGATTATCTCTAAAAAATAAGATGATTTAGACTAGGATTTAAAATCTTGCTAGGGTTTAGTTTAGGTTAAGTTTGGAAATTTAAGATTTTCCACCGCTTTCAATGCCCTAATTTAGATCTCTTTAGGTGTTATGGTAATTATTAATAAAGTGGATTAGGACAATCGGGAAGAAACGATGTTTCTTCCTCTAAGTCCTTGTCCGTCCTTTCTTTATTCATACCCTAACCTACAAGGAAAACATGCACAACTGGTCTTTTAAACTACGGTATCACCGTTACCTCGTAGGTACGGTGCCGTAGGGAGCGGTGCGTGTATGTATGCATGGAGTCCTATTAATTAATATGTGATAGGTAAGAAAGGGGTGAGAGATTTGTATCTCTCAAACCTTCCTTATTCCTAACCCTAACAAGTTAGGAACTACTCACTCATTAGGGGATCGATAAAAGACATGTTTTTTATGAGTTTTCAATTTAAAAGATTAACTATCTATACTATGACAGATTAATAAAAAGTTCTAAGCTATTTAACTAGGGCAAAGAATAAAAACTATGCTAAGGCAGAAAGAAAATTTAGAACTAGGGTAATGAAAAGAAACCTACTTACTTTTTTGATGCACTCAAAACATTACAAAAGATTTCTGAATTTTTATCAATGAAAAGAGGCATACCTCAAAGAGAGGTTTAAGGATTCTATTTATAGATCATAAAAACCCTAGGGTTACAATCGATTCATATCTGCATTTACAATTTTACCCATAAAGAAGACTAGTCAACGCACCGCCACGCCGCCGCAGAAATTTCCACCGACCCGGGCTCAACACGATCGCGGAACCGCGGCCAAGTGCCATGTTTGGCCGCGGATCCGCGGCCAAAAAGGAGGCTTGTTGTCTGCTTATTGCTGTATTGCTTCTAGTTGCATTTGTCTTCCTTTTTCTTTAGTTGGTTCTTCAGAATAACTTCTAGTTTTCTTCCAGTTTTTCACAGTGCATAATGTCGTGGACTTTTACCGTTTGCTTCGTGTTGAAGTCTTGAATCTTGCGCTGCCTTTGTGCTTTGTGAACTTGTTCATTGATCTTCATTGTCCATCAAAATGTAGGCATGATCAAGATTCCACCATTTATCGGTCGTAGTCTCACTTTTGTATCATCTTTTCATCAATTTCACCGTTTTTGTTCCGAGAACCTGTAACCTACAACTATGTAGCATACATGGATCAAAAGCACCTGTTTATTTATAAAATGAATAAGAATGGGGAATATAATAATGCAAAATTATGGTATGAACAAATACCCCCAAACTTATCTTTTGCTCGTCCTCGAGCAAACCTAGTTTGATTCTCGAAAAAGACCTAGCCTCACTTTCGCAGGGAAACGCGATTGCACTGAGCTCGTGCAACAAGCCGTTAAACCTCTAGGTGTCCCTAGTAGTTGGAGTGTTGTCTCCTGAAGTTTTTCAGCGGATACTACCCACAAAATCCTATCAATTCGGCTTATCGACTTTTATTCTCCAATTAGCTTTTCTAACAAGAAACTATATTATCTTTGACTCAGAAATTATCCACCCATATTTTTCACGCTTCCTTATTATTTAACTTAAGATTATATATGTTCTTGTATATTTACTTAGTTTTTAGCATATTTTAAGTTTTCCTTCTAGGGTTCTATCTCAAATTAGGAATTTTTATTATCTCTATTAAAGATATAAGTCCTATTCTTCATTCATATGTCTTATCTAAACCCCAATCACATACCCCTACGTGTGTGTATATATCACCCCTACACTTGGAAGTTCAAATCGAGCTATCATACTCTTATCCGTCGTCCAAAGCATTTCTTAATTGGTGAATTTTTAGATGAAATTTGCTCACACATCCTTCATGTGACCGTTAATACTTCTTGAGGTACCAACGAATGATTACAAAATGTGTTTGCACATTAAAACGTAATTCCTAGTCTTGTAACACCTAATGCTTTTAGTAGTGACTCCCAAACCAGTTGGTCTAAGGCACTAGGTGATGAAGCACCCTCGCTAAATATTTTTTCTATTTTTGCAGCCTTATGTAATTACAAAAACCAGTGTTCATTTTTTTCTTTATTCACACTTATATTTTTTTATTTTTTTCTTCATACTAAGGACTTTAGACAAGAACATTTCAAGGTCTCTTCTACTATTCCAAGTTTCAAGGTTCGTGTTTGTGCAATTTGTAGGGTATATATTTTCAGAATTTAGACTTAAGCTTAGGAATTATTTTTCAAACTTATACTTTAATAAAAATATCAATACTTTTCCATTGTTTTAACTTAGCCCAAGAAGTCAACTCGAAATTTGCCTATTTCTAAATAAACTACAAAGACATATACTTTCTACCGTTAAATTTTAAGAAAGGTTATTTTTAGGGTTTTTAATTTACTAAGTTTAAGGTCTAGTTGTTCCTAGCTAGTTAACCTATTTGTCAAACTCAAGTCAATTAAGGGCAAAATTGAATGTTTTAATTTTTATATTTTTTAATTTTTTCAGTTTTTATTTGATTTTTATTTTTCTATTTTTTTTTATTTTCAAAATTTTCAATTTTTTTGATTTTTATGTAAGGATGCAATGCAGAATTTAAACATGCAAAAGAAAAAAATATATATACAAAAATTTAAAAAAAATATGCACTGCAAAAGATAACTATATACAATCACTAACTCCCCCAAACTTAACCAAACCAGTGCCCTCACTGCTCGGCCCCACGCCGCGCTAGCGAGCGTGAACGTGAACGCTCCTCCCTAGCCAGCAGGGTTTGAATCCCCCGCTCTACCTCCGTCAGCCGACGGTCGTGTTCCCTCGCTGCCACCCTAAATTGCTCCCTCAACTCATCAATGCCCCTCACAGCTCTCCGCATTAACTGTGCATGTTCAAGAGGGGTCATTTCTCCTTCGCTCGCGGCCGATCTAGAGCTAGGTGTTCGGGCAAATACATTCTCCGCCGGTTCAGTTCTAGACCACACATTTGTCAATCGAGAATAGGACGTAGTAACGCCCTCAATAAGAGGTCTAACCAGAATGCCTCCATGCATATAAATTTTGAACTCCTCCACGGGGAGGAAATATCGACATAATTGTGTAACCAGCATGGGACAAGGGTAATTTGCGGCTCGTTTTCCCGCTCCTAAAGAGTTTAGCAATACTATGCACATGTCGAAACAGGGGTTCTTTGTCATAAGAGTATGCACAATATGCAAGGAGGGTATAAAAAATGTTGTGTTATGGGAGCTACCGAAAATATTATTTTGTGTCCACCGGCACACAATCAGAACATTCGTGAAAAGGGTTCGCACTTGGATACCCTTACGTGGCTCCCTTAAGCAATCGTTGCCCATCAAGGGCATGTAATCCTCAAATTGCAAGGGTTGGTCATGTGCAGGTATGCGAGGGATTAGTGTGACTTCGTGTATGATATCCCTATCTATGATAATTTCTCGATCACCCCATTGTAATTTAATAAACCCAAATTGGTTGAGGCACCCATCCTCCATACACTCCTAAAAACGAGTGACTAAATCCGGCAATGCATACGCATTAGCGTGATTATAAATCAGAAAGTTCCAACCCTGACGCACTATTTCATTTGCAAAATAACTACCGTACAGCTCGTGTGAAAAGACTTGCGAAAAATTGCGTTCTAGCTGCAAGCTATGTGCCATTAGGTGTTCTACAGATCTAAGAATTGAAAAACAGAGAGGGATTGAACATATCATACCTCCTCTGAAGTTTCTAGGGGTGAAGACGAGAGGTCGCAGCGGATCAGCGGTCGGAGGCTTGGTCGAGCGACGGTTCCACGGCGGGTAGGCGGCGGCACTCCGAGATCTCTCTGCAGATAAATTCTGGTAGCAACTTGGGTTTTTCAGAGATGTAAAAAATAGGGTTAGTGAAAACAGGGGGGTCGGGCTCCTTAAATAGGGTGTAATGATGGATATTTGCAAATAAACCCCTCCAAAAAGAGGAATTTATTTGTAAATAAAAATTTTATTTTATTTATTTATTATGTAAATTTACAAAAATGCCTAAAATTTTTTTATTTTTCTTTTTAAATTTTTTTTTAATGTTATTTTCTATTTATATATTTACAAATGATAAATACCCCCAAACTTCGGTGAAACAAAGTGTTGGCAAGATGAACGAAAATTTGGGGGCAAAATGGAAGAATATCAATCAGTGTAAATCGGCTTCTGCAAAAACAAGAGCTTCTCCGACGGGTCCATAGTGAGGAACGGTTTGAGTCGATGTCCGTTCACTTTAAACAAAGTACCGTCCTACGGGTTTTCTAGGTCCACCGCACCGTGCGGATATACGGTGCGTACCAAAAACGGCCCTTTCCACCTAGATTTGAGCTTGCCGGGGTGGAAGTGTAACCGAGTGTCATAAAGCAAAACCTGCTGACCAGGTTTAAGCGTTTTGCGCATAAGGTGTTTGTCATGGAACAGCTTAGTTTGGATTTTAACAATGACAGCATTATTATAAGCCTCATCCCGCAGCTCTTCTAGTTCATTTAATTGCAGCTTTCGATTGCTGCCCGCATCTCCCATCCATAAATTCAACTCCTTGATTGCCCAAAATGCCTTGTGCTCAATCTCAACTGGGAGGTGGCAAGCCTTCCCATAAACAAGCCGGTATGGAGACATACCAAGATCGGTCTTGTTTGCAGTACGGAATGCCCATAGTGCATCAATCAGTTTGTGTGACCAATCTTTACGGTTTTTAGAAACCGTCTTCTCCAAGATTTGTTTAATTTGCCGATTCGAAACCTCGGCATGCCCACAGGTTTGGGGATGGTATGGTGTTGACAATTTGTGAGTAATGGAATATTTGCGCATTAAGGACTCAAAAGTCCTATTGCAGAAGTGAGATCCATTATCACTTATAATCGCTTGAGGGTGCCCAAACGTAGAAAAGATGTGTTCGTTAAGAAATCGAACGATAACCTTGTTGTCATTCGTTCGGCTAGGCACAGCCTCGACCCATTTTGACACATAGTCAACAGCCAAAAGAATATACACATTCCCAAAGGAATTGGGAAATGGTCCCATGAATTCTATTCCCCAAACATCAAAAATATCTACAACCAAAATTGGTTGGAGCGTCATTTCGTTTCTCCACGATACCCGGCCCAAGTGTTGGCACCGGGAGCATGTCTTGTAGTATTCATATGCATCTTTAAAGAGACCTGGCCAGTAGAAACCACACTGCAAGATTTTCTTTGCTGTCTTCTTAAGGCCAAAGTGCCGGCCACACGCTTGATCGTGGCAAAAAGACAGCACACTCTTAAACTCATTTTCAGGTACACACCGACGAATGATTTGGTCGGAACAGTATTTAATGAGATACGGCTCATCCCCGAAAAAGTGTTTTACTTAGGACAAAAATCGGAGTTTATCCTGTTTCGACCAATCTTTAGGTATCAAGCCGGTGGCTAAGTAGTTTACTATATCTACGAACCATGGTTCGCATAACACGGTTAAGAACTACTCATCGGGAAAAACACCTTTAATTAGAATTTCAAGTGCAGGCGAAGAAGGAAGTCGTGACAGGTGATCGGCCACTACATTTTCACATCCTCTTTTGTCCCTTATGACAAGGTCAAACTCTTGTAGTAAGAGAATCCAACGTATTAGCCGCGATTTACTATCCTTCTTCGCAAAAAGGTAGCGAAGAGCTGAATGGTCCGTGTAAACAATCACTGGAGAGCCGATTAAATAGGGCCGGAATTTTTCAAGTGCAAACACAACGGATAAAAATTCTTTTTCTGTTGTTGTGTAATTCAATTGGGCCTCATTTAATGTTCGGCTAGCGTAATAAATTACATGCGGCATCCTATTAATGTGCTGTCCAAGAACAGCACCAATGGCGAAATCAGATGCATCGCACATAATTTCGAATGGATGCGTCCAGTCGGGAGATGAAAGAATGGGCGCAGAAATGAGTGAGTGTTTTAATGACTCGAACGCTTCCATGCAAGTTGAGTCAAAATCAAATGTTGTGTTCTTGGCCAATAAGAGAGTCAAGGGTCAAGCTATCTTGCTAAAATCCTTAATAAACCGTCTATAAAAACCGGCATGGCCAAGGAAGGCTCGGATGTCTTTGACGCATTTAGGAGGAGGAAGATTGGAAATGACTTCAATTTTGCCTTTATCAACTTCTAAGCCATTTTCCGAGATGACTTGTCCTAAGACAATACCCTCTCATACTATAAAGTGGCACTTCTCCTAATTTAAAGTGAGGCTCTTATCCCTACAGCGGGTAAGAACTGCGTCAAGGTGTAGCAAACAAAAGTCGAAGGAGTCACCGAAAATGGAGAAATCATCCATAAAGATCTCCAAAAATTTCTCCACCATGTCAGAAAAGATCCCCATCATACACCGCTGAAACGTAGAGGGTGCATTGCATAACCCAAAAGGCATGCGGCGGTAAGCGAAAGTACCGAAAGGACAAGTAAATGTGGTCTTGTCTTGATCTTTTTCAGCGATGGGGACTTGATTATAGCCGAAATAGCCGTCTAAAAAGTAATAAAATTCATGCCCAGCTAATCGATCTAGCATTTGGTCAATGAAAGGTAAAGGAAAGTGGTCTTTTCTTGTCGCGGCATTGAGTTTTCTATAGTCGATGCAAACTCGCCACCCAGTTTGTGTGCGAGTAGGTATTAACTCATTTGCCTCATTGGTTATGACTGTAATGCCTGATTTCTTTGGGACAACATGAATGGGGCTAACCCATTGGCTATCCGAGATAGGGTATATGATACCACTATCAAGACATTTTACAATCTCCTTCTTAACAGCCACCTTCATTATGGGGTTGAGGTATCTTTGTGGATCCCTTACTGGCTTGGCATCATCCATCATTTTTATATGCTGTTCAACTATGAGGGGACTAATCCCCTTGATATCCGCCATATTCCAGCCAAAAGCTTGCCGGTTGTTTTGTAAAACCATTAAAAGGGCTTTCTCTTGCTCGAGGGCTAGAGAGGCCAATATGATAACGGGAAGGGTCTCATTCTCACCTAGGTAAGCATATTTAAGGTGAGATGGCAAAATCTTTAGTTCGAGTTTTGGAGGTGAAACAATTGATGGTAACATTGGTGTAACTGTCTCAAACTCGAAGGATTCCATCAATGGCTCAAAGCGAGTGTAAGGAACCGAGTCGGATGGTTCAACTAACTCATCCGAAAAATCAAAAGACTTAAACTCGGGTGGTGAGTCTCCAAAATCGTCCAAAAAGGTGAAACACTCGTAATCGTTTTCAGGCATGAAAGCTGTGTCAGATTTTAGGAGGAACGCACTAGAGGCATCAACACTGCTGTAGTCGAACAGAAATTGTTTGAGCTCACAGTCTCCTGTATGATCTCATGGATCGAGCAAACATCAAATATACTAGAATTAGGCTCGGAGGGCTGATTCCCCAACTTAAAATTGTTGAGTTCAATTGTCATATTGCCAAAAGATAGGTTCATCGAACCATTACGACAATTGATCACCGCATTACAAGTCGCAAGGAATGGTCGACCAAGTATCACCGGAATTTGACTCCGGGGGTTAGCTACAGGTTATGTATCCATAACAATGAAGTCAACGGGGAAAATGAAGTCCCCTAATTTAATTAACACATCCTCTAACTCACCCCTAGGATGGGTGATGGATCGGTCGGCCATTTGGAGAGTACAATGAGTGGGTTTAAGCTCTCCAACGCCTAATTGTTCATACACTGAATAGGGTAGCAAATTGACACTAGCACCAAGATCTAATAGTGCTCTATTGATGTTCTTGTCCCCAATTGTTATCGAAATAGTAGGACAGCCGAGATCCTTATGTTTTTGGGGTAAAGATTGGACAAGAGCATCACTAACAGCACTAGCCACGAAAACTTTCTTTGGTACTTGTGACTTCCTCTTCTTGGTGCATAAGTCCTTTATGATTTTCGCGTAAGAAGGAACTTATTGGATTGCATCCAAGAGATGTATGTTTATGCTAACCTGTTTGAACAACTCTACAATCTTCTCCATTTGTGGAGTTGGTTTATTGGATCTCAACCTGTTTGGAAAAGGAACATTTTGAAAATTTGTTGAGTCCAATTTATGTGGAGTAGATTGTTGAGTTGGAGCGGATCCCAGTGTTGGTGTGTTCGTGAAGTGAGATGTGGGTTCGTTCGAATTAGAAGAAGTAGAGCCTTGGGAAGAATGAAGAATAGGCTCTAACGAAGAAGATGAAGATGAAGAAGAAGATGAAGATGAAGAAGAAGAAGAAGATGAAGAACCACCGGCAGGGGTGTCATTATTAATACCCACGTTATTGTGCAACACTTTTCCAGATCTCAACGTGGTCACAGCATTCACATTATGATTTTGCTGTTCATATGCAACATGTGCATTGTGTGCGTGACCGGGATTTGGCAATGGTTGAGATGGAAGCTTTCCCTTTTCTCGCTCGCTCAACGCAGCATTTAGTTGTGCAATTTATGCCTCAATAGATTTGATACTTTGATCGTGTGAAGCACTGTTTTGCACCAAAGATTGAATAGAAGTCTCCAACCTTGCTGTGGATTGTATAGATTGCTTTAGAAACACATCTAGACTTCTTTCTAGTGAGGTAACCTTATCATTATTTGGTTGAACAAAATTATTTTGAGGGTAGGAGTTGTTGGGCACAAAATTGTTCATTTGGTTTGGGTAAGCTTATGGTTGGAAAGGTTGCTGGTATTGAGTTTATGGAGGTTCTTGTTGTTGTGGAGGAGGAGGCCTTTGAAAGTTGTTGTTTCCTTGGAATTGTTGATTTTGATTCCAAGCAAAATTTGAGTGACTCCTCCAACCCGGATTATAAGTCAAATAGTATGGATCGCTTCTTTGTCTTTGCTGAAAGGCAGCATTTACGTGATCTTGTCCTTGAGCAGGTGGATTGTAAGGACACTCTTCAGTAAGATGTGATGGATCCGAACAACAAGCGCAAACAGTTTGTGGGGGTAAAGCAGGGGCAGGAGAAGGCGATTAGATTTTGGTCTCAATTGCTTCTAGCTTTTTCGTAAGTGCGGCCATCTCGGCCTTCATTGCAATCGACATATCTAATTGATGTATGACTGCCTTAGACTGACCAATAGAAGAAGATGAGGTGGTCTTAGTGCTTTCCCACTGAAGTGTTTGTTCAGCAAGATCCTCGAGAAACTGCCAAGCTTCCTCGCTTGATTTGGTTAGAAAGTGACCTTGATAAATGGTTTCCAGCAACTGCTTCGTTGCTAGGTTCAATCCCTCATATAAAGTTTGGCAAAGTTGCCAATTTTCGATACCATTGTGAGGGCATTGAACAAGTAGGTCTTTAAATCTTTCAAAACACTTCCAAAAGGGTTCGGAAGGAAGCTGGGAAAATTGAATAATCTCATTGCGAATTCTCGCAGTCTTGTGATGTGGATAAAACTTTCTAAGAAAAGCTTTAACAAACTCTTCCCAATTTTTAATTGAGTGTGATGCTGTGCTGTATAACCATTTCTCAGCTAAGTCACATAAGGTGAAAGGAATGACCCTTAGCCTTATAGCATCATCAGACAGTTTTGTTGTCCTCATCATTGCGCAAATATTTTGGAATTTGTTTATGAAGATATAGGCATCCTCGGTTTCCAGTCCGTGAAATTTTGGCAACATGTTGATGAAGTGGGGTTTGATCTCAAAATTGTCCCCATTTGCCGGTGGGAGTGAAAGACAAGTAGGTAAGGCGGTGCGAATAGGGTAGAAAAGATCCTGGAGCATGATTCGTTGGGGTGCTTCAACAGACGGGTGTTACGGGTTATTCGCACCTAGCGGAGGTGGAATCAGTCCCGCGTGTAAGGGGTTGTTAGAATTAAATCCCGACATCTCCTTAGAAGATGAAGAATGTGAGGGTGAAGGTAAGGAAGTGGAAGGAATTTCGACTTCGGAGTCGAAAGCGTCATTGGTCGGTACCAACGAGACACGGACTATCGGGCGCTAGTGTCCCTAGTCCAACCGGACATACACTAAAGCGGTAGTGTAGTCAAAAAGGAGAAAAACAGAATGTGGGGGTAATAAAACGTCTATGGAAAGAAAGTGGGTGTAAGTGGGGTGCACGGATTTCTTAGCGACAAGTTGCAAGTTTTTGTAAAAAAATTTCCTTTTTTCTTTTTGTGTGTTTTTTTTTATGTGGCGCTTTTTGCAAAAAAGATTTTTTGATAAAAGGCTTAGACACACGTTCAATCAATTACAAATGCACAATCAAGCCTAGATCTAGGGTCACCTAGGTCAGCTAGACAGCTCCAAACTATTCCAAAGGTTAAGAAGTAGGACCTCAAACCGCCTCTTCACCGCCAATTGTGGCCAGGTAAGCACAAGTAGAGAAAGGAGGGATCCGCTCACGAATCACCGTGAGACGGGCCTTTTAAAATTACCTTTCACTACCTGTCCCTAGGCACCACAAGCTCAGGTTAGGATCAATGGTCGATGCCTACAACTATTCCTTTGTCCTATTTGAGGCGAAGTCCTTAGGGCTGAGTCTAATCTTTTTTAGTTAATTGATGGTCAATGCAATATGCCTTATGTTATTTGTGGGGTCTTGGGAAGGGTGATGAAATCCCCACCCAATCTGGATTGGTGTCAAGCCCCATAAAGTCAATTAATATGCAAAGCAGTAAACACAATCACTTGCAAACAAATTTTTTTTAGCGGCGCAAAGAATCCTGCACAAGATCAATTATTGGAGAAGGGGAGAAATTTTTGGCGCAAAGAATCCTGCAGGAAATTTTTACAGAGGAGATATCAGGGGGTTCAGAGAAGGAGAAATGAAGCTTAAAGCGCTTTGGCAGATGATGACGTCACCCACTGACCGCGGATCAGCGGCCAAACCGTGCTTCCTGCCGCGGTTCCACGGTGCTCTCTGCGGATCGGTTCCTGAAAATTCTTTTGCTCCTCTGTTCTTATTTTCCTCTGTTGTTCAAATTTGCCGTTTTCTGTTTTGCTCTCTGGATTTTTCCAGATCCGAACTCGTTCGTCGATCCTGGAATATTCACACGAAACACCCTTCAAACAATAAAAAGATCATAAACTTTTTATATTTTTAGATTTTCAGTTTTTTATGAGTTTTATGATTTTATATTAACCCGAAATTGTAAAAAGAAAATACTACGCCATCCCCAGCAACAGCGCCATTTGATTGAAAGATTTGTTTTGCCTCAAAGAATTGTTTACCGCAATTAAGAACGGCGTCGCTTGGTAGCTAGCCGGTGAGTACAGGTCGGTCCACAGGGATGTTGTGTATTTCCTAATTGTTCTAACGAGTTAATTCCAAACATTGCTGGGATGATTATCTCTAAAAACTAAGTTGATTTAGGCTAGGATTTAAAATCTTGCTAGGGTTAGGTTTAGGTAAAGTTTGGAAATTTAAGATTTCCAACCGCTTTCAATGCCCTAATTTAGATCTCTTTAGGTGTTATGGTAATTATTAATAAAGGGGATTAGGACGATCGGGAAGAAACGATGTTTCTTCCTCTAGGTCCTTGTCCATCCTTTCTTAATTCTTACCCTAACCTCCATGGAAAACATACACAACCGGTCTTTTAAACTACGGTATCACCGTTACCTCGTGGGTAGGGTACCGTAGGGAGCGGTGTGGGTATTATGCATGGAGTCCTATTAATTAATATGTGATGGGCAAGAAAGAGGTGAGAGATTTGCATCTCTCAAACCTTCCCTATTCCTAACCCTAACAAGTGAGGAACTACTCACTCATTAGGGGATCGATAAAAGACATGTTTTTTTTGAGTTTTCAATTTAAGAGATTAACTATCTAAACTACGGCAGATTAATAAAAAGTTCTAAGCTATTTAACTAGGGCAAAGAATAAAAATAAGGTAGAAAGAAAATTTAGAACTAGGGCAATGAAAAGAAACCTACTTACTTTATTGATGCTCTCAAAACATTACAAAAGATTTCTGAATTTTTGATCAATGAAAAGAGGCATACCTCAAAGAGAGGTTTAGGGCTTCTATTTATAGATTATAGAAACCCTAGGGTTACAATCGATTCATATCTGCATTTACAATTTTACCCCTAAAGAAGACTAGTCAACGCACCACCACGCCGCCACAGAAATTTCCACCGACCCGGGCTCAACACGGCCACGGAACCGCGGCCAAGTGCCATGTTTGGCCGCCGATCCACGGCCAAAAAGGAGGCTTGTTGTCTGCTTTTGGCTGTGCTGGTTCTGGTTGCATTTGTCTTCCTGTTTCTTCAGTTGGTTCTTCAAATTGTCTTCTAGTTTTCTTCCAGTTTTACACAGTGCATAATGTCATGGACTTTTACCGTTTGCTTCGTGTCGAAGTCTTGAACCTTGGCTGCCTTTGTGCTCTGTGAACTTGTTCATTCATCTTCATTGTCCCTCAAAATGTAGGCATGATCAGGATTCCACCATTTATCGGTCGTAGTCTCACTTTTGTATCATCTTTTCATCAATTTCACTGTTTTTGTTCCGAGAACCTGTAACCTGCAACTATGTAGCATACATGGATCAAAAGCACCTGTTTATTTGTAAAATGAATAAGAATGGTGAATATAATAATGCAAAATTATGGTATGAACACTGCTCCTGTTGGAGAGTCGTTTGTTGCGCGACACGTGTTTCGGTCGTGTGCTGTTCGTTTAGGAGATCGAGATTTGTCCGTTGACTTAATCCTTCTTGAGATGTTGGACTTCAACGTTCTCCTGGGCATGGACTGCTTAGCTACTTTCTACGCATCCGTGGACTGCCGCGAGAAGACAGTTAGGTTTTGTTTTCCCGATGAGTCAATGTTTGTTGTGCAGGGGGGCCATGGTGCCGCCCCTTACAGTTTGATTTATGTCCTGTACGCTAGTCGGCTTTTGAGGAGAATATGTCGGGGATTCTTGGCTTTCATTCATGATACTGGAGCCACAGTGGAGTCGTTGGACCGGGTTCCTACCATGCTAAATTTTCCCGACGTTTTTCCCGATGAGTTACCTGCGTTGCTGCCAGAGCGCGATATTGAGTTTTGCATTGATCTGATTCCCGGCACGGGGCCTATTTCTATACCGCCTTATCGGATGGCTCCTGCAGAGCTTAGAGAGCTTAAAGATCAATTGCAAGAGTTGCTTGATAGGTGACTTGTGTGTCCGAGTGTTTCGCTGTGGGGAGCTCATGTTCTGTTCGTCAAGAAGTAGGATGGCAGTTTGAGCTTGTGTATGGATTATCGTCAATTGAATCGAGTTACGGTGCGGAATAGGTATCCTTTTCCTCGCATTGACGACTTATTTGATCAGCTCCAGGGTGCGAAACATTTTCTAAAATTGATTTGCGTTCGGGTTATCATCAGTTGCGGGTTCGGAATGATAACATTCCAAAGACAGCTTTTCGTACGCGCTATGGGCATTATGAGTTTTTGGTGATGTCGTTCTGACTCACCAATGCGCCAGCAGCATTCATGGATCTGATGAACAGGATTTTCAGGCCGTTCCTTGACCAGTTCATTATTATATTTATTAATGTCATTCTGGTGTACTCTAGGAGTCACGAGGAGCATGAGCAGTACTTGAGAATTGCTTTACAGACATTAAGAGAGCACCAGCTGTATGCTAACTTCTCTTAGTGCGCGTTTTGGCTTGATAGAGTTAATTTTCTGGGTCATGTGGTGACTGGAGATGGTATTCTTGTGGACCCGAGGAAGATCGAGGTTGTGCAGCTTTGGCCCAGACCTGTATCTGTGACTGAGGTCCGCAGCTTTTTGGGTTTAGCGGGTTATTATCGCCATTTCGTGCAGGATTTTTCGAGTATCGCTGCACCGCTGACCGGACTGACCCGGAAGGGGGTTCCTTTTCTTTAGACTGATGCGTGCGAGCAGAGTTTTCAGCAGTTGAAGACTCGGTTGACGACGGCACGAGTTCTATCTTTGCCTTCTGGATCGGGCGGCTATGTTGTTTACTGTGATGCTTCTCGAGTGGGGCTCGGTTTTGTGTTGATGCAGTATGATAGAGTGATTGCTTATGCTTCTAGGAAGCTGAAGAAGCACGAGCAGAATTACCCCACTCACGATCTTGAGATGGCCGCGGTGGTCTTTGCGTTGAAGATTTGGAGACACTACTTGTACGGGGAGTCGTGTCAGATCTTCATGGATCACAAGAGCTTGGAGTACATCTTCCAGCAGCGGGATCTGAATCTGAGACAGCGCTATTGGATGGTGCTTGTGAAGGATTATGATTGTGAGATCCTTTATCACCCGGCAAGGCGAATGTGGTAGCCAATGCTTTGAGTCGTAGGTCTGGGGGTAGCTTGCCCCAATTGAGCGCAGTTCAGCGACTGTCTTCTACAGATTAGCAGATCTTGTGAGATGGTAGAGTACAGTTTGAGTTCACTTCCACTGGGGGACAGCTTGCTCATGTCCGCGCCCGTCTGTTAGTCTATATGCCCTAGAGGCCATTACTGTATCATACTAGTTTGTATATTACTTAATGGAAGCTAGGGATATTCACAGTTGTATAGACAATCTTGCTCAAAATAGTAGTATACTACATGGTTTGTTTCTACTTTAATGTGTACATGTATTTCTTTTAGTATATCACCTATACACATTAGTGGAAGCGCTTAGGATCTTTGCTTGATTACCAGCGTTGTGATGGCAGTCACACTCGTAGGGGCTGGGTAATCCACAAGCACATACTTATATAGGTCCCTAGTCGTAGGACTATCGAGACATTGATACTCCGGTGTAGACTAGCGTATGCGCTTCTCATTCCAGCAGGGGAGACGGTCTGTGTCACGCCCTGAAAGTACGGAACATGAGCGGCACTTAAACTACGAAACGTCTCGAGGCGTACGTAATCTAAGTAAGCCGAAAACCCAGAAATCCAAAACCAAGAAAAGTAGTAGAGTGAAGGAAAACCAATTTAAAATCAAGTAGTTTTAATAGCATAAGCCGAGTTATGCGGTTTTAAAAACATCAAGTATTTTCTGAAAATTTCGGCAGAGTCTCCTTTGTAAATACTGGGCCCCAAATGGGATACAACATGAATAGTATACGAAATCAATAAAAAGGCATCCCCAAGAGGGAGCTAGCTCTTCGTCAATCGACGGTCACAACCACACAAGCAATATAATATACAACGCCAACGGCGAGGATCAAAATTCAAAAGGAAACTCAAAACCACAAGAAAACCACAGAAATATAACACGCGACTCTAAGGTCGAAGGAATAACATCACTGATCTCTGTCTCAAAATAAATACATATTTGGTTGATGGAACTTTTAGATACAAAAGAATAATGATATACAAGATATAATGGGGGGTACGATACAAATAAACCCACCTAATAGCAAATCACCCGAAAAAGGAAGTAGTGCCAACAAACCCGTAATGAAACCTGTACGGCAAAACCTGCAAGAAACTGGGGCACAACGGGGGTGAGTTGTCAACTAGTTTATAGAAAAACATTTACGCATAGAAATCGCATAAATAACGCAAGCTAGGTCAATGATCATAATATATACTCAAATATATGAATAACATGCAGCCTATAACAATGGCTAGGGTAATATCTAACCCGAGTGTGATCTCATGTCCCGTGTCAATGCCTCAGGTAGCAATATATCATATGAATGAGGTATGAATGCATGAAAACAAAATACATGTAATTGAAGAAACTGTTTTCATAAATTAGTGAGATTTCCTTTGTATTTTTAAAATGAGGTATCATAAATGAAATCTGCATCAACAGTGTCTAGCATCGACACAAAACATAAATCTCAATGTTTCAAAGCCTCAGGCTACGGCTATCCGGACTGGCCTGTATCATCAAATCTCAGTACCTCAATATCTCGAAATCTCAATGTCTCAATCTCAATATCTAGGGCGCCGCCAGTCCAGACCGGCCCCTACCATCCATCTCAAGGCCACGACGGTATCCTCCGGATATCCGACGCGTCGGGTAAAATCACCAGTAGGTAGTCTCCCCCTGCCAGGCTCATCGTCATCACCACGAGCTTCTTGCCCCGGGGTACCTTACCAGGTCCACTATGTACCCGAAACGGTTCTTCCAACTCCTCGAATCGGGTTTCGAAATCCATCAGCAAACTCATGGTGGACGACTCATACATCATGGGAAAAACCGCGCTTTTCATTTAAAAAGAGAAAGAAGAAGTTTGTATATGTTTTGCGGTTTTCCCCAAATCCAGAAAATCTCATGGAAATCTGAATCCAAAACCTCAATAGCACATAAAAAGTGAATATATGCATGAGAATCCATGAATGAGGCATAACAATGAATAACAGTATGCATGAAGTAGCAGGTACAATCTAAACTAACATATAAGGCAAGTACACAAATATCATGTCTAAACTATTAGCTAACAGGCTATGTCAAGCAATAATATTTTCTAAGGTGTACATGACATGGCAATTACCGATGAAGATGTGTGTGAGCCGGCAAGTAAGTGTACGTGGTACATACGCATCATCGGTAATGGTGCTGGTGTCCTAACCACAAGTTATCAACAGTAGAATATGAAGCATAATATAAGCATGTGATGCGGAGCGAACAACAATAATGAGCGGGAGCTGAATACTAGACGCGACGATAACTAATCTGCATTAACCTAATATAAGTCCGACAATGGTGCCTTTTGAAATAACACGAATCGTGGGGTTTTGAAAATAGGGGCTACGGTGTTTTTAAGAAAAGATACGTTTTTTGAAATATCCGTAGAATCCCTTGACTTGTCTTTTAAGATACGCACGATTCGTAAGCTTTGAAATAGGTAGGAACCGAATCTAATCTAACAACTAACTAAACTAAAGGGCTATGCTACAAGCTAGACTATAGGTAAGGAAACCGCCTAACATCTGAGTCGATACATATACATACCTGTATATATATTAGTCGGTGATCCCGCCTTAATAATATCATATCCGATACCATATCTATAACCAGACATCCCACGTCAAGAGTGCAGATCAATCATCAAAATATAGCTCGTACGTAAATCCGTCGTACGGCATCCCCAAATCTGGGTACGGGTCAATATCACATTCTTCATACTATTCACCTGGTATCCTCCTTATCAAATATCATGATCGGGATACTGATCTACGTCAAGTACAATACTGATACCGCCTAAGTATGCATGCACGTGTGTGAAACACTACGTCAAGGACCCGTTACAACGTCATGTTGTATCTCAAATACGAACCCTGTTATATCACCGATCTCACGGCCTCAAATCAAATCTCATCTACTCATCTTAAATCCCAAGTACTATCCTCATTATCCATGCATGCGTATATGAATGTACATATGCATAGTCATATACCAACGCATATATACACATATACACATCCCAATCTGCCCATAAGAAAGTAAACTATGCAAGTCTGTGTGTGCGTATGTGGGTATAACAACTACTCTAGGGTTTCGCAACTAACCCAAAGGTACTCCATGAACACGTAAACATAACATGAAATAACATTCTTGTATCATAAAACACCTATATAAACATATATATATGAGCTACACTATGGACTGCGGGGTGCTATACGCCATCCACCCGACTTCTCCCCGTAGATATAAATCTACTCACCTGGTCCTCGCTCGCCGGTGCCGACGTCGCCACGCGCTTTCTTGTCGTCTCGAAGTCCACATGGGGGTACCTACATATCACAACGCATCGTATCGTATTAAAATCCGACTCATGACCAAAACGACACACGAATCCCATATAGGTCAAAACCTATGGTTGCTTTCACAAATCAACCCAAAAACTCTCGACGTCGGTGTACAAACGCCAGACCATCGAGAAAAACCCAAATACACTCATTTTCACATTCACGAACACTAATTTTAATATAAAATAGGTTAAAACTCACAAAAACCCCAATTTCACTTAAAAAGTCATTTTTCCGAAAATCTAGCAAGCACAAGTCACCGTTTTAGTACAAAACTCGATGTATGAACGAATCTAGCGGCCACAATATTCACTAAATATCTTAAATAAGTCATAGAAATAATTTCCACAATTTAATCTCGTTAAATTCCATTAACCCCAAAATTCTAGTTTACAAAATACCCAATTTTTAACAATTTATAGCAAAAATACACAAATAACAATTTAGCTGGGATTTTCATGAACTAAAGGCATTAAACCACTCAATATATTATCTATAATGACATGAAACCATAATTATAATTTAATCTAAAGCATTTAATAATTTTCCAAAACTCTCGTTAGCAAAATAACTTAATTAGGGCATTTTACAAGTAATGGTTTGGAATTAACAACTAAATTAGCTTTCTATAAAACTTAAGATGTTAATCCACATCACAAAACCATGCACAATTTATCACAACCCATTTCTACAACAAAACCCTAACTTGAAATCTTTAATCATGCAATTAAACTCATCAAAAACCTAATTAAGCACTTAGTTAACTTAGATTAAAGCAACTAGATAACAAATTTTAACAAAAGCATGAGATTATACCTCCCATGATGAGATCAAGCTCAAGATCTAGCCTCCCAAAATGCCATTTTGATCCCTAGATCCATGCTAGAATGGTCAAGTAAAAATGGGTAGGATTTAGATTTTGATTTTGTGGGCTTTATGTGTGATTTTTGTTGATTTTTTTGAAGGAAAAAGGAGGGAATTTAGGGAGGGCTGTTGCTGTTGAGGGGGAAGGGAAATCTCGTTCAGAATTTGAAGGGGATGGGTGAGGAGGAGAGAGTGTGAGGTGGACAAAGTGAGCGAAAGTCAAAGTCCACCATTTTTCTTTTATCATTTTCTTTTCTTTTCTTAAGAAAGTGAGGTGATTAGAGAGAGAGGGAGAGGGAGGGCTGTCAAGGTGGGGCCGGCCATATGGGGAAGGGGGAGAGAGGGTGAGGTGTGGGTGTGTGGGTTAGGAAAAAGATAAATGCTAAACCCCAATTCCTATTAACACTAATTTCATCGAAAAAAGCCTTTTTCTTCGATATTTTCTAAACCGTTTTGGCAAACGATTTCGTTTCAAAAACCACATGATAAAATTTTATTTAATGTTTTATGATGCACAAAATTTGTTTCAACTCATTCCAATTTGTAATTTTCCCTAATTAAATGTTTTAGTGACGCCTTAAAATAAAAATAAAATAATTTTTTTTCGGAAAATTTGAAATTTCACCAGTGGCTCAATAAACACCAAATACTAGCAATTACATTGCTAGAATATGTATATTTAATTTTTATAATAAAATATTTGTATTTTGATTTTTTACAGAAAACCCCCTTATTTTACCGATTTTTCGAAATTTCACCGAAACGATTTTCAAAACGTTACAATCTTCCCCCCTTAAAGAAATTCGGTCCCCGAATTTAAATTCAAACTCCCTCCAAATACAAAAACATCTAAGCAAAACCATCAAGTCGTCGGGGCTCCGAAATCATAAGTACATAAAACGCATCATAGCGCAATACATGCGCATGAGTAATGAGTAGATAACTCAAAATCAAAACTCCGTCAAGTATCCCGCAATCATCGGAATCAAGGTGAAGACATGAATGCCAAATCTCAAGCAAGACCGATATGCCATAAATCGGAACTATACATGTAAATATCAGGAGGAAATGCATGCCAAATCCTTTAAGTTGTTGTGCAATGCACATAACACTGCACAGTGGCGGACGTCTATCATAAGAAAATAACTATATACATATATACCTTTGTTTGAAATGTACGTTCCGCCGTTTTGGAAAACAATTTAGAAGGGTTTTCCTTGTTTTAAACGTTTCGCGTCATATCAGACACGTAGGTAAATACTGAGACTATAGCTCGCTTTTTGGAATTCCCTTCAATAGCTATCAATGCATGCAAAATACATTCAGGTACTGTCCTCTGACTAGTCCTGCTTAGTACGAAAACACATCGCAATTATCATAAAAAAAACGTACTGCTCTATAAGAAAGCAATCCCAAAATACGCGTATGAATACTACGTGCGTCTGGTGCGCACGATAATCAAAATCCATATACATGCCATACAAGTGCACAGAAACAAGATCTAAGTGCATTGGGTGTGCACAAAGCATCTGTCGTAGGCAACGTGTGTGCCTGACAGCAAAATCAGGTGCATTTGATATGCACGAAAAAATCTCGATTTAGTGCATCTGGTGTGCACCAAAATCGCATCTCAAGACATGCGCTCAACTTGCGCGAAAACCCAAAACCAGGGCATCCATCATGCACGAAATCATGAAATCCAATATCAAGCGCCGAACATGCGCAAAATCAAATCAGGTGCATAAGGTGCACAAAACAAATATCGAGTATTACAATCGAAATCAAAATCCAGTGCATCTAAGTGCACAAAAGGCGTATCACTGCACTGCAAGCATATATAAACTATACAGAGTGCAGGAACCAAATCGTATGCTTGCATACGCACAAAATCAACTCAAATGTCTAAAACCGTAAAATCACAAACATGTGAAACCAAAGCACGAAAACGATATCAAGTGCAACACTGTGCAAAGATCGTAAATCCTCAATCATCAAAATCAAATCATGCGAATAAATCACCCAAAACATCGAAATCAATAATGGCGGAATAGTACCGCTCAAGCGCATCCTCTAAGAATCTCGGGCCAACTGTTACAGTCACTAATGGGACGTCTCGTCGATGATCATGAACTCTGGCCTGCTGGTGTGCGTAACAATGACCACTCTTGGGTCAAGGTCTTCACTGTGAATTACCAATCTCTCGGTCCATCGGCTCATCGGCCCTGTCGGGTATGCTAACGGGGATGATCCCGTTCTGGCACGTCTCTTGTCATCTCCCGGTCAATCATCGCTGTTAGTGTATATGCCCTAGAGGCCATTACTGTATCATACTAGTTTGTATATTACTTGATGGAAGCTTGGGATATTCACCTTGTATAAACAATCTTGCTCAATATAGTAGTATGATACTTGGTTTGTTTCTACTTCAATGTGTACTTGTGTTTATTTCAGTATATCACTTATACGCATTAGTGGAGCCCTTAGGATCTTTGCTTGATCACCAGTGTTGTGATGGCAGTCACACTAGTGGGGGCTGGGTAATCTATAGGCACATCCTTATACAGGTCCCTAGTCGTAGGACTATCGAGACAGGGCATCGATACTCCGGAGTAGACTAGCGTATGCGCTTCTCATCCCAGTGTGGGAGATGGTCTGTCCCACAGCCATCAGTACGTCTTACTGGAGATAGTATACGGGTGCTCGTTGGGTTACGAGTACACTGGACAGGACTCGTCGGGAACTGACAGGTTGGTATTATACCTATCGTCAGTTATCAGTTCCCAGGTGACATGAGTACAGCTTAGTCCGTTGACTTGACACTGACACTTCGCCTCGAGTGTGTTCCCACTGCACTTTGATAACTACCCTACCACGGCTCAAAGGAGTCGTGCAAACAGGTGGTGGTTGGGTGCAGTCCCGAAGCACTTGGAGGCAGTGACGGTTAGACAGGATTCGTCTCTCCCGGTATTGGGGGTTGACATCGCGCTGTGTCTAGGAGAGCCATTACACGAGTAGTCCCTGGCCAGGGCAAGCGAGATATACTGGTAGGTTTCCAGTGTTATCTCAGGGTGTTTTGGGCTTCACTCCGACACGACTTGTACCGCTATTGGGGGACTGACGTTTTACCGCCCCCTAGGCCCGCCATGCGATGTATCAGACGAACAGACCGGACTGTACGGAGAATGTCACATTCAGACTCAGTAGGAGTTCAGATGGGGTTTCACCTCGTCAGCCTTCTTGTCGGCATCTACCTGGGGACGGTTATGCACAGCTAGTGCCGCTTGCGGTCTGTGGTTAAACCCACTGCCAGCGTAGTGTCGAGTCTTTAGAGTCCCACACAGAGGGTATTCGCCTCTGGGCAAAACAGAGTAGAGGTCGCATGGTTTTGCGACAGGGTTCGTTCTCATCCGCGCACTTGTGCACGTTTGGAGTCCGGACGGATTATACTGGCAGGCTCTGGTTTGAGCCAGATACTGGTATATGTTTTGGGGGTTGCTTTTATATCTTGGTATTCTTGTTCCTCGGAACGAGAATGCAGGTGTGTATGCACAGTTGCTTGAGGCGGAGAATGAGGTTTTTCATTAGGGTTTCGGAACGGGTGCGTATGCACAGTTGACAGTCTTCATTTTCCAAACCCTAATGGATTTATATATTATCTATTAATAATAGTAATTAAATGAGAATTATGTTATGGTTGATTTTTTGTTGACTTGTTGACCTTGGTTGACTTGTTGACCTTGGTTGACTTGTTGACCATTGACCACTTTCATGCCTTGAAAGTCTTCCTTGATTCATGCTTACACTTCATTTAAAGAAGCATGATAGTGGTCATTCCAAAATTACCATCAACTATTCTTATTTCAATTATTATCATTTAGATAATTCTTTTCTTTTGCAATATGGTTGCAAGAAAGAAATAATTGAGCTCATTCTATCATAACCTCTCTCTCTCCTCATTTTCATCTTCTTCTTCCTCTTGAAAAGAGAAACCTTCTCATGTGTTGAGAATCATTCTCTTTAGAAAGAAAAGCAAACCCTAATCACTCTCTACTCATTCTAGGATGAAGGTTTAGCAAGCCGGAAACCCTAGTTCACTCAAAGATCGAGGAAGAGCCCAAAGTCGAACCTTCGAGGTGGATCCATCTTCGACGGGAGAAGGCGACGAAAAGAGAACCATCAACCTCTACAAGGTTTGAAGAAGAAGGAGTTCAAGTTTAGGTATAACCATCTTCCATAGTAGCTAACTCTCTTTAGCTTGTATACTAGTTTTAGTTTAGACAACGATCCCGACCTTGTTTAGTCCATGTTGCCTCTTGCGATAAAAATTCGTTTTTTATACCGTTTCCGCCTCCCCGTAAGCACCGGGGGTCGCAATATAGACTTACAGTGGTATCAGAGCCTAACTAAACTTAAACTAGCTTGGTAGTAAGGTGTAACGAAGTTCGGAACCGAAAAACCGCAAAACCGGAAAACCAAAACCCTAAGTTTCTGTTGAAATTTTTTCTGCTCAAAATGAAAAACTTTATACTTGTAAATTCGTCTCAGGGTTTTCTAAGAACACCCAAGAAAAACGATAGCATGTTTCATCCAAACCGCCGCCCTTCCGCGGCCTCACCTATTCATCTGGCCGCGGAACCGCCGCAAGTTGTTTGCATCTTTGCATCGTTTTTCGTGCAGTGTTCTTCTGTGTTGGTTTTGGGATTTTTCAGATATATTATATGTACCCAGATTTTCCAGAACTGAAATTCACTTTTGGGGTCCTATAATTCCGTATTTTTTTCCGAACTTCACTGCACTTTGGCTATGTTGGTTATATCTGTGATGTTTGCATGTATTGAACGTCGGCTAATCGCTATAGGTCGATTAGTCGGGGTTATACATGATCTGTAATGTGCTGGAATGTGTATATGAATGTGTTGGACTGTCGCGGGTGAATAGCCGGGGTGGATGTGAGATGAGCTTTTGTTTTTCTTTCATTCATTGTAAATGTAAATTGATGTAAAAATATTATTTGTTTGGCCGCACAACCGGGTCGGGGTTGTAGCCGTCATTGTATAATTCTTTTTACTGTTTTTGCTCCTAGGATAGACCCATGGTGGGGTGCACAAACTACCGGGAACTTGGCGGGTAGTTTGCCGCACCCGTAGGGGTCTTGGGTGGGGTATTTGGCTATTCACCGCGACCGTGTTATCCGCTTTTCGTTTCAGGCTCGAAAGGATTGCGGATTGCTAGTATATCCAATGTATTCATCTGTGATCTGTAATGTCTATCATTGCTTTCTATTTAGGCGTTGCTTATGTTTTACAGCCGCGCTAGCCCAGCCCCCGCTCTGTCGTTAGTTAAGTAACCTAACGAGTGATGACGGGACCCCGTGGCGAATGCGAATGGCATAAGCGTACGTCATATTTTGGTTGTTTTCTGCAATGGTAGGATTAAATGATGGGACGCATTAAAAGAACTAATGCAAAAATATCACGCATTAAAAGAACTAATGCAAGATAATAAACCAAGTTTAAGTCGATGGAACACTTTCGAAAAACCACTCGGTTCTTTTCAAAACTAAACTTTTAAATGCGGAGCTTGAGCCACTCCTTCTAAAAGCTATCTCGTTCCATCGATTATATCAAGTTCACTACGTTCACGGTTTTACCAAAACCATTCGTAGCCCTCCGTCGTTTCGCATGAATAGGCAATAGTATTCAAGCTGTGTATTTTGGCCAAAGTCAAGGCACAGTGATTGGTAGCTATTGGGTGTTCATGTGTAGCATAGATAGATGCGTTGGTTTGGGACAGTCGTGCTGCCATTTTGGCCAAAGTCAAGGGTATGTACGGGTGGATCCAAATTAACCTGTAAAGTGACGGGTAGAACTTGACATGTGACTTATGATATTTTGGCCAAAGTCAAGGTCATAAGAGCATGGGGCAAAAATCCACATCGGGAGTTTCATAAGTACTGAAACTTGCTAGATTTGTATACCATTTGGAGTGTGATGATTATGGTAGGATTCCTTCATTTTCGTCACGCAATGATATTTGGATCCCGATCCTACTGTGAGTATATGCTACTCCTCGGGAAATTTCTCACTAAACGATCAATGCTATAAACCTAGTAGGTGCCTAGAAAGGTGTTAGCGGGGCTACGCCCCCAGGGAAAAGAGGTTCTTAAATTAAGGAACTTCGCGAAAGCGTTGGAAAACCTCCCTCGAAGTACCGACACTGGCCTGGCTGAACGGTTAAGCAAGTATTGTATGGTGGGATTGATCCCGGCTAATTCTTCCTTTGTGGTTTGAGGAGGGATTCGAGAGACAGTGGGAGCCATCCTGTTTAGACAAATTAAAAACCATTCTAAACTTGCAAGAGCATCGTGCTAAGTGTTTCTTCTCTCCCCCTGCAGCGACCAAATCGAAATGACTGGACTTAAGTTACTTCTAGATAAAAACATATTGACAGGGCCAAACTACAAAGATTGGCTCAGGAATGTCAAATTGGCAATCTCTTACGACAAGCTGGGGTATCTTCTTACCACCAAAGCTCCCCCCGTCCCAGGTCCCACCTCCAGCGTCGCGGATAAGGAAATCCGTAAGACTTGGGAGATTGACAGCGCGAAGGCCAGATGCCTCGTACTTGCCTCGATGGACAATGACCATCAGAGGAGGCACGAGAATATGGATTTGGAATCCATATTTCTTCATACAAAAGAACTGTATGGAGAGCAGTCTCGTATCGCAAGATACGAAGTGTCGAAGAAGTTATTTTCGACTAAGTTGGCCGTCGGATCATCGGTAGCGGACCACGTGCTTAAGATGATTGGCTACACTGAGGAGCTCGCGGAACTTGGGACCACGTTGGACAGTGAACTTTATACGGATATAATTCTCCAGTCCCTTCCATCCACTTACGCCCAGTTCATACTGAATTTCAACTTGCAAGAAAAGGAAGTTGAACTTTCAGAACTCCTCAACCTGCTGAGGAGCGCAGAGGGCACCCTACAGAAGGGTAGGGATACACCCGCTTTGTTTGTAGGAGGATCTTCTTCCTCTAGGTCCAAGGCGAAAGCCAAGGGAAAGAGGAAGAAAGCCCCCGCCAAACCAAGAGGCGGTGTTAGTAAAGTGGGTACGAAGGGAAAGGAAAAGGCAACAAAGATAGCGGGGAAGCTTGTTGGTAAAGAGGAATGCTTCTATTGTCACAAGAGTGGACACTGGAAGAAAGATTGCAGGGCTTGGAAAGCCAGGACACAGGAACTGAAGCAGGTTGCGGCTTCAGCTTCAGGTGTGTATGTTATTGAAAACTGTCTTTCTATAAACTCTACTTCCTGGGTATTGGATACCGGATCAGGATCTCATATCTTTAATTCTTTGCAGGCGTTGAGAAACCGTAGGTTTTTGAAGGCAGGTGACATGACCCTCAGAGTTGCGAACGGAGCTAGCATGGATGCTAAAGCCGTGGGGGACTATCACCTGGGAATGTCAGATGGGCATGTTTTGGTTTTGCGTAATTGCTTTTTTGTACCCAACGCAACTTGTAATATCATTTCTGTATCTTTGGTTTCTAAAGAAGGTTATGAATTTGCGTTTGTAAGTAATGTTGTTAACATTCACCTTAATCAAGTTCTGATTGGGTCAGGTACATTGAGCAATGGTATATACGTATTAAACCAACCACAGATTTTCAATGTCCAGAATACACACAAAAGAAAGTCACCAGATATTAATCAGACTTTCTTATGGCATTGTAGACTGGGTCACATCAATGAGAGAAGGTTGACTAAGTTACATACAGAAGGATATTTGGATCCGTTCGAATATCAATCATATGCCACTTGTCAATCCTGTCTCAAAGGAAAGATGACAAAGACTCCGTTCACTGGACACGGAATAAGAGCGAGCGAGCTCTTGGGACTCGTACACAGCGACGTGTGCGGTCCAATGTCTACACATGCGCGAAGCGGTTATTCTTACTTCATTACTTTTACGGATGATTTTTCAAGATACGGTTATGTCTTCTTAATGAAACATAAGTTAGAATCTTTTGAAAAATTCCAGGAATTTAAGAATGAAGTAGGAAAACAAACCGGCAAAAGTATCAAGATTCTAAGATCGGATCGAGGTGGAGAATACTTAAGTGCCGAGTTCCTGAATTATTTAAAAGAGAATGGGATTCTCTCTCAGCTTACTCCTCCATACACCCCGCAACATAACGGTGTATCGGAGAGACGGAACCGGACCCTATTGGATATGGTACGGTCCATGATGAGTAACGCTGAGTTACCGCGATCATTCTGGGGGTATGCACTAGAATCAGCTGCGTACCTTTTGAACCGAGTTCCTACTAAGACTGTGCCTACTACACCATATGAGATGTGGTGTGGGAAGATACCCCATCTCAGTCACATCAAGACTTGGGGATGTCCAGCTTTTGTTAAAAAGCAGCATGCGGACAAGCTCGAGGCGCGCTCAGTACAGTGTAAGTTCGTGGGATATCCAAAGAACTCCAAGGGATATTTCTTCTACTGTGAAGAGGAACAAAAAGTCCTTGTTTCTCGTCATGCCTACTTCTTGGAAACTGAGTTTTTGGAAAATCAGATAAGTGGGAGCACAGTAGAACTGGAAGAAATTCCAGAACCACGGACTATTACTGAAAGCTTAGTGGAACCAGAAGGTTCAAATGAACAGGACATTCCTACGCCGCTCCGCAGGAGTAGTAGGCAGTCTCATCCGCCCGAGAGATACTACGGTTTTCTCATAGACGGGGATAGAGAGGATTGCATCATAGACTTTGATGAGCCTACTAGCTTCCAGCAGGCCGTTCAGAGCGTTGACTCGGTAAAATGGCTGGATGCAATGCGGACCGAAATGGAGTCCATGTACACCAACAAAGTATGGACGTTGGACATTGCTCCAGACGGGGTAAAACCCGTAGGATGCAAGTGGATCTTCAAAAGGAAGATTGGTGTAGATGGACAGGTTGAGACCTATAAAGCTAGACTTGTAGCAAAGGGTTTCCGTCAAAGACCTGGCTTGGACTACGACGAAACCTTTTCTCCAGTGGCTATGCTGAAATCCATTCGGATCCTTCTTGCCATTGCTGCCTTCCACGATTATGAGATTTGGCAGATGGACGTAAAATCCGCTTTTCTAAATGGAAATTTAGAGGAGTGTGTCTATATGGATCAGCCAGAGGGTTTCATTCAGAGTGGGAGCAGCGGAAAGGTGTGCAAGTTGCTTAAGTCCATCTATGGACTAAAGCAGGCATCGCGGAGTTGGAACATCTGTTTTGATGAGACGGTCAAGGAATTTGACTTTATCAAAAATCCAGATGAACCGTGCATCTATAGTAGATTTGTAGCGAGAACTGTGGTATTCCTTGTTTTATACGTGGATGACATTCTCTTAATAGGAAATGACATTCCTATGCTACAATCTGTCAAGGGTTTCTTGTCACACAGGTTCTCCATGAAAGACCTGGGTGATGCCTCTTACATCCTGGGGATCCGGATCCATCGTGATAGATCCAAGAGGATATTAGGACTTTCACAGTCCAGGTACATCGACACCGTACTGAAAAGATTCAGTATGGAAGATTCCAAGCGCGGTAACTTACCGGCTTGTCACGGGATCACCCTCTCTACAGAGATGTCTCCCAAGACTGATTTAGAGAGGGATCGCATGTCTATTATACCCTACGCTTCTGCGGTAGGCTCTATAATGTATGCGATGTTGTGTACCAGACCGGATGTAGCTTATGCACTGAGTGTAGTAAGCCGGTATCAGTCAAACCCTGGGGAGAAACATTGGATAGCGGTAAAGAACATTCTCAAGTACCTGAGGAGGACTAAGGAGATGTTCTTGGTGTATGGCGGAAAAGACCTCCAGATTGAGGCATTTGCTGACTCCAGCTTCCAGAGTGACAAGGATGATTCCAAGTCCATGTCGGGTTTTGTCTTTACCCTCAATGGAGGGGCGGTGTGTTGGAAGAGTTCCAAACAGGAAACCGTTGCAGACTCGACTATGGAAGCGGAATACATCGCTGCATCTGATGCCGCAAAAGAAGCTGTCTGGATAAGGAAGTTCTTAAAAGAACTTCAGGTGGTTCCGTCCATTGTTGACCCAGTACCTCTGTATTGCGACAACAACGGGGCTATAGCTTTAGCAAAGGAACCCAGGTCCCATCAGAGATCCAGGCACATCTTGAGGCGGTATCACCTGATCAGGGAGATCGTGGATCGCAAGGAGATCGAGGTTCGGAGGGTTGCTTCAGAAGAGAACACTGCAGATCCATTCACCAAGGCCCTACCCCAGACTCAGTTCGAGCGGCTGATCGAGAAGATAGGTCTTCGATACGCCAGTACATGGCCTTAGTGCAAGTGGGAGATTGTTAGTGTATATGCCCTAGAGGCCATTACTGTATCATACTAGTTTGTATATTACTTGATGGAAGCTTGGGATATTCACCTTGTATAAACAATCTTGCTCAATATAGTAGTATGCTACTTGGTTTGTTTCTACTTCAATGTGTACTTGTGTTTATTTCAGTATATCACTTATACGCATTAGTGGAGCCCTTAGGATCTTTGCTTGATCACCAGCGTTGTGATGGCAGTCACACTAGTGGGGGCTGGGTAATCTATAGGCACATCCTTATACAGGTCCCTAGTCGTAGGACTATCGAGACAGGGCATCGATACTCCGGAGTAGACTAGCGTATGCGCTTCTCATCCCAGTGTAGGAGATGGTCTGTCCCACAGCCATCAGTACGTCGTACTGGAGATAGTATACGTGTGCTCGTTGGGTTACGAGTACACTGGACAGGACTCGTCGGGAACTGACAGGTTGGTATTATACCTATCGTCAGTTATCAGTTCCCAGGTGACATGAGTACAGCTTAGTCTGTTGACTTGACACTGACACTTCGCCTCGAGTGTGTTCCCACTGCACTTTGATCACTACCCTACCACGGCTCAAAGGAGTCGTGCAAACAGGTGGTGGTTGGGTGCAGTCCCGAAGCACTTGGAGGCAGTGACGGTTAGACAGGATTCGTCTCTCCCGGTATTGGTGGTTGACATCGCGCTGTGTCTAGGAGAGCCATTACACGAGTAGTCCCTGGCCAGGGCAAGCGAGATATACTGGTAGGTTTCCAGTGTTATCTCAGGGTGTTTTGGGCTTCACTCCGACACGACTTGTACCGCTATTGGGGGACTGACGTTTTACCGCCCCCTAGGCCCGCCATGCGATGTATCAGACGAACAGACCGGACTGTACGGAGAATGTCACATTCAGACTCAGTAGGAGTTCAGATGGGGTTTCACCTCGTCAGCCTTCTTGTCGGCATCTACCTGGGGACCGTTATGCACAGCTAGTGCCGCTTGCGGTCTGTGGTTAAACCCACTGCCAGCGTAGTGTCGAGTCTTTAGAGTCCCACACAGAGGGTATTCGCCTCTGGGCAAAACAGAGTAGAGGTCGCATGGTTTTGCGACAGGGTTCGTTCTCATCCGCGCACTTGTGCACGTTTGGAGTCCGGACGGATTATACTGGCAGGCTCTGGTTTGAGCCAGATACTGGTATATGTTTTGGGGGTTGCTTTTATATCTTGGTATTCTTGTTCCTCGGAACGAGAATGCAGGTGTGTATGCACAGTTGCTTGAGGCGGAGAATGAGGTTTTTCATTAGGGTTTCGGAACGGGTGCGTATGCACAGTTGACAGTCTTCATTTTCCAAACCCTAATGGATTTATATATTATCTATTAATAATAGTAATTAAATGAGAATTATGTTATGGTTGATTTTTTGTTGACTTGTTGACCTTGGTTGACTTGTTGACCTTGGTTGACTTGTTGACCATTGACCACTTTCATGCCTTGAAAGTCTTCCTTGATTCATGCTTACACTTCATTTAAAGAAGCATGATAGTGGTCATTCCAAAATTACCATCAACTATTCTTATTTCAATTATTATCATTTAGATAATTCTTTTCTTTTGCAATATGGTTGCAAGAAAGAAATAATTGAGCTCATTCTATCATAACCTCTCTCTCTCCTCATTTTCATCTTCTTCTTCCTCTTGAAAAGAGAAACCTTCTCATGTGTTGAGAATCATTCTCTTTAGAAAGAAAAGCAAAACCTAATCACTCTCTACTCATTCTAGGATGAAGGTTTAGCAAGCCGGAAACCCTAGTTCACTCAAAGATCGAGGAAGAGCCCAAAGTCGAACCTTCGAGGTGGATCCATCTTCGACGGGAGAAGGCGACGAAAAGAGAACCATCAACCTCTACAAGGTTTGAAGAAGAAGGAGTTCAAGTTTAGGTATAACCATCTTCCATAGTAGCTAACTCTTTTTAGCTTGTATACTAGTTTTAGTTTAGACAACGATCCCGACCTTGTTTAGTCCATGTTGCCTCTTGCGATAAAAATTCGTTTTTTATACCGTTTCCGCCTCCCCGTAAGCACCGGGGGTCGCAATATGGACTTACAATCGCGACCACTCGTAAGACAGCATATCACTGGCGTCGGTCTCTGGCTCTCTGAATGTACGTGATACATCTGATCCTGGATGCAAGTATCATTGCAGCAGTGTCCTGGAAGGAATCCTGCTCACGGTCTCTTCCATGTCTCGTCTCCGCCAACTGTCCGGAAGTCATCGTCCTTTCCTATATCTGCATCTTGCTCTGGAACGGCTGCATACCCATCGCGACTCCTTCTGGAAGGTATATCCAGTACTCTGCCTCGGCATGCGCATCGCATCTCTGATGTCGGCGGAGGGGAACGTCATCATATCCAGATCTTGTACGAACCTCTTACTCCACTTTCTTTAATGTCGACTGCTTCGGACTCATCTTGTCGTGGCTGCATGGACTGAGCTCCTACGGCTATCCTCGTATCTGGAGTCTCCCAAGAAATGCATCTCACCACCTGGCATCTTAATGAAGTCGAACCATCCGATCGATTCGTCAAAACCTCATAATCCCTCAAGAGCTCAACATCTTGGGTACAATTTAATAGTATCGAGTACGTACCATAGCATCGATGGTCCAGCCGTAGAAGGGCAAACCTAAGCCTCACTAATGGAGCCGCGGAACTACCGCAAACCTGAAGGTTCAAAGGCTTTCACACGGTCATTATGTCGAGTTAGGGTTTCATTCTTCTAGAGGGACCATAGAATTGCCTGCATGTCTTTCCGAATACTTTAAACTTGGAATAATAGGTTTCCGACATTCGATCGTCTCTGTCGACCCTCACGTCTCTGCGTGAAGTCGTCTCTAGCTGGAATCAACCTATCTGATGACCTCGCATCGGGGTAGCGAACGAACCACATGTCCTAGTCATTCATCCTCGGTGACTAGTGACCTTCTATCATCTCTTAGTACAACTCGTACTGCAATAGCTCCAACATCTGGGGCGATATCTCGTCGTTCGCAGCAATAGCTGGCTTGCTCGTCTGCACGCTGAACAGTGCCTCGACCATCATGAATAAGCAATACACCAACGGTCATCAAAATCTGCTGGCCTCTATCATTGGCTCAATCCTCTAGTGTCGATCAGCACATCCGAGTAACCTCATAAAGGCGATCCGCCAAACGCTCGTGGCGCAGAAATACAGTAAAAAGGCACATCTCCGCAACCGTGTGTCGCCGGAATTTCGCCCTGGTCAGTCCTCGTTCGTGACGAGCTCGTGCTGACCACAACTCTAGCTGTAGCTCTCCCTGCCCGTAATCGTGGCAGCAAAACCATAACTGGTACTGATGAGGCTAGATCAGAATAAATATAACACTGAGCAAAGAAATGTACATCCTGAGGCTTCTTAAGTGGAGTAGCGTATCGTAAGTATGCCGCGGAACATACCCACGGTACGTCACTCTACTTTAGTCACCTATTCCATCAACCAAGGGTCATCCTACGCTCCGAAGGTAAAACCTAACGCTCTGATACCAACTTTGTCACGCCCCGAAAGTACGGAACATGACCGGCACTTAAACTACGAAACGTCTTGAGGCGTACGTAATCTAAGTAAGCCGAAAACCCAGAAATCCAAAACCAAGAAAAGTAGTAGAGTGAAGGAAAACCAATTTAAAATCAAGTAGTTTTAATAGCATAAGCCAAGTTATGCGGTTTTAAAAACATCAAGTATTTTCTGAAAATTTCGGCAGAGTCTCCTATGTAAATACTAGCCCCCAAACGGGATACAACATGAATATTTTACGAAATCAATAAAAAGGCATCCCCAAGCGGGAGCTAGCTCTTCGTCAATCGACAGTCACAACCACACAAGCAATATAATATACAACGCCAACGGCGTGGATCAAAATTCAAAAGGAAACTCAAAACCACAAGAAAACCACAGAAATATAACGCGCGACTCTATGGTCGAAGGAATAACATCACTGGTCTCTATCTCAAAATAAATACATGTTTGGTTGATGGAACTTCTAGATACACCAGAATAATGATAAACAAGATATAATGGGGGGTACGATATAAATAAACCCACCTAATAGCAAATCATCCGAAAAAGGAAGTAGTGCCAGCAAAGCCGTAATGAAACCTGTACGGCAAAACCTGCAAGAAACCGGGGCACAACGGGGGTGAGTTGTCAACTCGTGAATAGAAAAACATCTACGCAAAGAAATCGCATAAATAACGCAACCTAGGTAAATGATCATAATATATCCTCAAATATATGAATAACATGCAGCCTATAACAATGGCTAGGGTAATATCTAACCCGAGTGTGATCTCATGTGCCCGTGTCAGTGCCTCAGGTAGCAATATATCATATGAATGAGGTATGAATGCATGAAAACAGAATACATGTAAATGAAGAAACTGTTTTCATAAATTAGTGAGATTTCCTTTGTAATTTTAAAATGAGGTATCATAAATGAAATCAGCATCAACAGTGTCTAGCATCGACACAAAACATAAATCTTAATGTCTCAAAGCCTCAGGCTCCGGCTATCCGGACTGGCCTGTATCATCAAATCTCAGTACCTCAATATCTCGAAATCTCAATGTCTCAATCTCAATATCTAGGGCGCCGTCAGTCCAGACCGGCCCCTACCATCCATCTCAAGACCACGACGGTATCCTCCGGATATCCGACGCGTCGGGTAAAAACTCCGGTAGGCAGTCTCACCCTGCCAGGCTCATCGTCATCACCACAAGCTTATTGCCCCGGGGTACCTTACCGGGTCCACCATGTACCCGAAACGGTTCATCCAACTACTCGAATCGGGTCTCGAAATCCATCAGCAAACTCATGGTGGACGACTCATACATCATGGGAAAAACCGCGCTTTTCATTTAAAAAGAGAAAGAAGAAGTTTGTATATGTTTTGCGGTTTTCCACAAATCCAGAAAATCTCATGGAAATCCGAATCCAAAACCTCAATAGCACGTAAAAAGTGAATATATGCATGAGAATCCATGAATGCGGCATAACAATGAATAACAGTATGTATGAAGTAACAGGTAATAATTGCAATGTCTAAACTAACATATAAGGCAAGTACACAAATATCATGTCTAAACTATTAGCTAACAGGCTATGTCAAGCAATAATATTTTCTAAGGTGTACGTGACATGGCAATTACCGATGAAGATGTGTATGAGCCGGCAAGTAAGTGTACGTGGTACATATGCATCATCGGTAATGGTGCTGGTGTCCTAACCACAAGATATCAACAGTAAATATGAAGCATAATATAAGCATGTGATGCGGAGCGAACAACAATAATGAGCGGGAGCTGAATACTAGACGCGACGATAACTAATCTGCATTAACCTAATATAAGTCCTACAATGGTGCCTTTTGAAATAACACGAATAGTGGAGTTTTGAAAATAGGGGCTACGGTGTTTTTAAGAAAAGATACGTTTTTTGAAATATCCGTAGAATCCCTTGACTTGTCTTTTAAGATACGCACGATTCGTAAGCTTTGAAATAGGTAGGAACCGAATCTAATCTAACAACTAACTAAACCAAAGGGTTATGCTACAAGCGAGACTACATGTAAGGAAACCGCCTAACATCTGAGTCGATACATATACATACCTGTATATATATTAGTCGGTGATACCGCCTCAACAATATCATATCCGATACCATATCTATAACCAGACATCCCACGTCAAGAGTGCGGATCAATCATCAAAATATAGCTCGTACGTAAATCCGTCGTACGGCATCCCTAAATCTGGGTACGGGTCAATATCACATTCATCATACAATTCACCTGGTATCCTCTTTATCAAATATCATGATCGGGTACTGATCTACGTCAAGTACAATACTGATACCGCCTAAGTATGCATGCACGTGTGTGAAACACTACGTCAAGGACCCGTTACAACGTCATGTCGTATCTCAAATACGAACCCTATTATATCACCGATCTCACGGCCTCAAATCAAATCTCATCGACTCATCTTAAATCCTAAGTACTATCCTCATTATCCATGCATGCATATATGAATGTACATATTCATAGTCCCATACCCACGCTTATATACACATATACACATCCCAATCTGCCCACAAGAAAGTAAATTATGCAAGTCTGTGTGTGCGTATGTGGGTATAACAACTACTCTAGGGTTTCGCAACTAACCCAAAGGTACTCCATGAACACATAAACATAACAGGAATGAACATTCTCGTATCATAAAACAGCTGTATAAACATATATATATGAGCTACACTACGGACTGCGGGGGTGCTATACGCCATCCACCCGACTTCTCCCCGTAGATATAAATCTACTTACCTGGTCCTCGCTCGCCGGTGCCGACGTTGCCACGTGCTTGCTTGTCGTCTCGAAGTCCACTTGGGGGTACCTACATATCACAACGCATTGTATCGTATTAAAATCCTACTCATGACCAAAACGACACACGAATCCCACATAGGTCAAAACCTATGGTTGCTTTCACAAATCAACCCAAAAACTCTCGACGTCGGTGTACAAACGCCAGACCTTCGAGAAAAACCCAAATACACTCATTTTCACATTCACGAACACTAATTTTAATATAAAATAGGTTAAAACTCACAAAAACCCCAATTTCACTTAAAAAGTCATTTTTCCGAAAATCTAGCAAGCACAAATCACCGTTTTAGTACAAAACTCGATGTATGAATGAATCTAGCGGCCACAATATTCACTAAATATCTTAAATAAGTCATAAAAACAATTTCCACAATTTAATCTCATTCAATTCCATTAACCCCAAAATTCTAGTTTACAAAATACCCAATTTTTAACAATTTATAGCAAAAATGCACAAACAACAATTTAGCTAGGATTTTCATGAACTAAAGGCATTAAACCACTCAATATATTATATATAATGACATGAAACCATAATTATAATTTAATCTAAAGCATTTAATAATTTTCCAAAACTCTAGTTAGCAAAATAACTTAATTAGGGCATTTTACAAGTAATGGTTTGGAATTAACAACTAAATTAGCTTTCTATAAAACTTAAGATGTTAATCCATATCACAAAACCATGCACAATTTATCACAACCCATTTCCACAACAAAACCCTAACTTGAAATCTTTAATCATGCAATTAAACTCATCAAAAACCTAATTAAGCACTTAGTTAACTTAGATTAAAGCAACTAGATAACAAATTTTAACAAAAGCATGAGATTATACCTCCCACGATGAGATCAAGCTCAAGATCTAGCCTCCCAAAATGCCATTTTGATCCCTAGATCAATGCTAGAATGGTCAAGTAAAAATGGGTAGGATTTAGATTTTGTTTTTGTGGGCTTTATGTGTGATTTTTGTTGATTTTTTTGAAGGAAAAAGGAGGGAATTTAGGGAGGGCTGTTGCTGTTGAGGGGGAAGGGAAATCTCGTTCAGAAATTGGAGGGGATGGGTGAGGAGGAGAGAGAGTGAGGTGGAGAAAGTGAGGGAAAGTCAAAGTCCACCATTTTTCTTTTATCGTTTTCTTTTCTTTTCTTATCTTAAGAAAGTGAGGTGATTGGAGAGAGAGGGAGAGGGAGGGCTGTCAAGGTGGGGCCAGCCATATGGGAAGGGGGGAGAGAGGGTGAGGTGTGGGTGTGTGGGTTAGGAAAAAGATAAATGCTAAACACCAATTCCCATTAATACTAATTTCACCGAAAAATGCCTTTTTCTTCGATATTTTCTAAACCGTTTTGGCAAACGATTTTGTTTCAAAAACCACATGATAAAATTTTATTTAATGTTTTATTATGCAAAAAATTTGTTTCAACTCATTCCAATTTGTAATTTTCCCTAATTAAATGTATTAGTGACGGCTTAAAATAATAATAAAATAATTTTTTTCAGAAAATTTGAAATTTCACCAGTGGCTCAATAAACCCCAAATACTAGCAATTACATAGCTATAATATGTATATTTAATTTTTATAATTAGATATTTGTATTTTAACTTTTTACAGAAAACCCCCTTATTTTACCGATTTTTCGAAATTTCACCGAAACGATTTTCAAAACATTACAGTCTGTCCCACAGCCGTCAGTACGTCGTACATGAGATAGTATGCGGGTGCTCGTTAGGTTACAAGTACACTGGACAGGACTCGTCGGGAACTGTTGGTTGGTACTATACCTATCGTCAGTTATCAGTTCCCAGGTGACATGAGTACAGCTTAGTCCGCTGACTTGACACTGTCACTTCGCCTCGAGTGTGTTCCCACTATACTTTGATTACTACCCTACGACGGCTCAAAGGAGTCGTGCAAACAGGTAGTAGTTGGGTGCAGTCCCGAAGCACTTGGAGGCAGTGACGGTTAGATAGGATTCGTCTCTCCCGGTATTGGGAGTTGATATCACGCTGTGTCAAGGAGACCCATTACACATAGTCGTCTCTGGCCAGGGCAAGCGAGATATACTGGTAGGTTTCCAGTGTTATCTCAGGGTGTTCTGGGCTACACTCTGACACGACTTGTACCGCTATTATGGGACTGACGTTTACCGCCCCCCTAGGCCCGCCATGCGATATTCTCAGATGAACAGACCGGACTGTACGGAGACTGTCACATTCAGGCTCAGTAGGAGTTCAGATGAGTTCACCTCGTCAGTCTTCTTATCGGCATCTACCTGGGGGCCGTTACGCACAGCTAGTGCCGCTTGCGATCTTTGGTTAAACCAACTGCCAGCGTAGTGTAGAGTCTTTAGAGTCCCACACAGAGAGCTATTCGCCTTTAGGAAAAAGAGTAGAGGTCGCATGGTTTTGCGACAGGGTTCTGTCACATCCACGCACTTGTGCACGTTTGGTGTCCGGGCAGTTATTACTAGCGAGCTTTGTTTTAAGCCAGAACCTAGTATACGTTTTGGGATTGGTTTTATCTCGTTTGTATTCGTGTTCCTCGGAATGCGGATGCGGGTGTGTATGCACGGTTGACAGAGACAGAGGCAGAGGATTCTCATTAGGGTTGTTGACTGTTGACTTTTGCCAAACCCTAATGAGAATAAGAAATATGATTAATAATAATATTATTTAAGTATTATTGTGCCATGGTTGGGTTGAAAGGTTGTCTTTATTGACTTGTTGACTTTGTTGACCGGTTGACTAGTTTGGACTTGTTGACCATCATTATGACAATGGCTATCATTTCATGGCTATGACTTTTGCTTGCTTGTTTGTTCACAAAATGCATTAAATGCATGAAATGATAATGCCATTGACATGAACCATCACATAATACTCAATTACTATTATTATCATGATTATTTTGTGTTATGAGAGCATGGTTGTAAAAAGTCTTCTTCATTCTATCATATTGATTCTCTCTCATCCTCAAGCTCTCCCTCTTCCTCTTGCTCTCTCTCTTGCTCATGGTTCTATTGTCTCATGAGTTGAGAAACAAGAACCATAGAGATAAAACCCAAAACACTTCTCTACTCATCCTAGTGTACAAGGTCTAGCAAGCCAAGTATTCTAGTTTCCTCTAAATTGAGATTGGAGCCAAAGGTAGAAGTTTTCGGGTGGATCCATCTTCGGCACAAGGAGACGACGAGGTGAGGCCGATCCGACCACCACAAAGGAGTCAAAGAGAAGGAGTTCGAGTTAAAGTATAACCCCTAACATAGTAGTTAAACTCTTAGTTAGGTTGTTAGATAATTTGTTTAGCAAAGATCCGTTTTTAGAGTCCATGTTACCTCCACCGAAAAAATCGTTTTTTACCATTTCTGCATCCTCAGAAGAATCGGGAAGGGTAATGTGGACTTACAGTCGTATCAGAGCCTGGCTAAACACTATCTAACATGTTAGCAAAGTATCTAGAATTTCGATCGGAGAAAAAACTGCAAAACACCCCGAAAAAGTGAACTTTCTGCCGATTTTTATTTCTGTTCAAAAAATAATAAATCATGTACTAAAAATCAGCTCAGGGTTTTTAAAGAACACCCAAGAAAAACGATCCGGTGACTCGGTCAAAGCGCCACGGAACGCGGTAAGAGCATGCTCGTGCGGCGGATCCACGGCCGAGTTGGCTCGGCAGTGGGTTGTTTTTCCTGCAGTGTTCTTATAATGGTGTTTTGTGATTTTTAGGATGGTTTGTTTCTGCCCAGAATTTCCAGAGAACAAATTTGTTTTTGGAGTGGTTACAAATCCGTATTTTGATCGAACTTCTCAAGACATTGGCTAACGGTTTATATCTGTGATGTGATATATGTATTGTACGTCTGCTAATCGCTATACGTCGATTAGTGGAGGTTATAAATATCTGTGATCTGTAATGTTGATGGTTTGTGTATATGAATTCATTTGATTGTCGCGGATGAATAGCCGGGGGGTTGTGAGATGAGAGTTTTATTTATCTTTCAATTTATGTAATTTGTAATTGATGTAATATTATGTATATGGCCGTACATCCGGGATGAGGTCGTAGCCGCCATTGTATAATTTCTTTTACTGTTTTTGCTCCTAGGATAGATGATCGCATGCTTTTGGCGTGTCAGATGTTCAAATTTCTAAAGTTATAACCGCGATCAGGACGGTGTCGCTTTGCAGCTAACCGGTTGAGCACGGGTCAATCCACAGGGAGATGGTTGTATGTCCGTTCGAGTTTTAGACGAGTCAATGAAAAATTTGTATATGTTTGTTCAAATCTAACCTATGTGTTTTATATGCAAGTATAAAGTTGTTAAGAAAAAGATACGAAAGTGTAAGCTAAGGAAATCCGCACTCAAAACCTTCGAGCCGAGTCTTGACCAATTGAAACTAGAGCAATCGGCAACAACGTGGATTAGGGGATTTAAGCACGGTATTCGTGGAATCCGGATTATTTACCCTTGTCCTTCCGTTCTTGTCTCTTGCTTTCGCCTCCAGCCAAACCGAACGCAACCGGTCGCGGTTAGGAATCACCGTTACCTTGGTAGGGTAGGGTGCCTAACGGAGCGCTTGCGTATCGTTTTGGCGGAGTTCATTGGAAAATAACGGGGAAAAAAATGAGAAAAGAAACATTAACTTACAATATCGTATTTATTCTTAAAAACAATAATTACAACCATTCACAAAACGAACCAAAAAGAGAGAACAAAAAGATAAACAAAGAAAAGAAAAGATTACAAGCAAGTAATTAAAGTGCATGGTAATAAATTGCAAGTAATAAAAGACAAGAATTAAAAATGCAAGAAAGAGATAAGCAAGAAAGTAACACTAAGAACCATAGAACTCAAGACAAGCCATGGGATCAATAGCCAACCCTTAAACTTGCAAGCTCAATCAAGAGGTTGTAAGATCAAGAGAAGGGTAAAGAACTCATGTGAAATGAAGCACAAAAGAGAGAACAAAATGATACAAGCCCTTGAGATCAATGACCAAACCTTAAACTTGCAAGCTCACTTAAGAGGTTGCAAGATCAAGTTAAGGTAGAGAGCTCAAGGAGAAAGCTAAGCAAAAGAAAGAATGATACAAAAACACGCATCTTCATTTAACATCCACTCAATGCTCTCACTACATTTTCATGGAAGAAAGAATGAAGAAGAAGAAGAAGAAGAAGAAGAAGACTAAAAACTAACAAAAAAGAGGCATAAGAATCAACTCCCTTGGCTTGGCAAGTTCTGCGGTATTTATAGGCAGGGAACTGGAAACCTAGGGCAAGAATCGGGCTCCACATGAATGTACCAATATAACCCCAGAAAACGACACAGTGAGGAGCCTATATGGCCGCGGTTCCGCGGCCTAAGCGCGCTTATGCCGCGGTTCCGTAGCCTTTTAGAAGGATCGTGCCTTCATCTTTTGTCGTATCCCCTAGTTTGTGGTCCTCTTCAGTGTGGTATAGTACTTTTCTCAGAATCTCTTCACAATTCTTCCATAATTTCAGTAGATCAAAAGGTGAAGTGATGTGGATCTTTTGCCATGATTTCCTCGAGCTCCGCGTAGATTTTCTTGGATTTTGTGTTGCCATTGAGCTTTGTGGACGAAAATGACATCGATTTGCCATTTTCTCCCTTAAACTGGTGTGTGGCAACACACGGATTGAGAGCGGAGACCCGTATTTTATCTATTGTTGGCAGTAATCCGGAATTTGATGTACTTTTCTATGAATTTCACTGTCCAGAGATAAGAACCAGTATCCTGTAAATATGTAGCAAACACTGATTAAAAGCACCTGCCTATAACCAAACGACCGTAAGAATGGGCGGTATAAAATGCAATATTCTGGTATGAACAAATACTCCCAAACTTAACTTTTGCTCGTCCCGAGCAAAACTAATTATTCACAAAAAAGTCCTAACCGCACTTTCGCAGGGAACGCGATTGCACTGAGCACGTGCAACAAACCGTTAAACCTCTAGGTGTCCCTAGTAGGAGGAGTGTTGTCTCCTGAGGGTTTTCAGCGGATTACACCCACAAAATCCCGTCAAGCTAGTGTCATAAGTTAACGTCGATTCTACTCCTACAGTTTAGTATTTACGTTAGAAATTCTATCATCCTAAGTTAGAAATATCCAACCCTTATTTTTCACACCTCCTATCTATTTAACCTTGGTTCTCCTGAGTTTTCCTTCTAAGGTGCGGCCTCAAATCAGGGATTTTTATCAACTTTACAGAAAACACAAGTCTTATTCTTTATTTCTATCTTTTATCCAAACATCGATTGTATACCCCTACGTGTGTGTGTATTTGCACACCTACACTCAAGAATTCAATTCAAGCTATAATACCCTTGCCCTAATACCTAATACTACTTCTTTTCATTAAGGATGGACGGATTTGCTCACACACTTTTCATGCGACTATTAATGCTTCTTGAGGCACTAACGACCGATTACTGAATGTGTGAACTCTAAAGCGTAAATAGCAGTTTCAAGATCTTAACTTTATTCTATTTTTTTCTTTTTCTTTTTCTTTTTCTTTTTCTTTTTCAAGACCGGATATATTTTTCAATATGCTCTTTTGGTGTTTAGCTTTAAATACCGTTTTTTCTTTCATACTAGGCTTTCAGGCAAGAGTATTTCTAGGTATCCTCTACTATCCCAAGTTTCAAGGTGCGTCTATGTGCAGTTTGTAGGGTATATACTTTCTAAATTTGAACTCAAGAAAAGAAACGATTTTTCAGACTTATTCTCCAGTAAAGCTTCAATACTTTCCCTTCATCTTGACTTAACTCAAGAACTGAACTCAAAAAACTGTAAGGACGTATACTTACCAAAGTTAGACAGAATGAGGGTTATTTTAAGGATTTTCAATTCCTAAGTCTAGAATTTAGTTATTTCTAACATATCAACTAAACTTTCAGAATAAAAATCTAAGTTACCCTATTAGCTAACTTGACGACAAAGTTTTTATATTTTTTGGAAAATTTTCAATTTTTGTGGGTTTTTAATAAGGTATGCAAATGTAAAATATACAAATGAATGCGAAGGAAGAAAGCTTACCGAGCACACCCCCAAACATAAACTTGACAGTGCCCCCACTGTCAGGCTACACCAAGAGAGTCAAAATTGTCGGCGCTTTCCAAAAGAAAATTTATACAAAACAAAAAGAAAACCAAAAAAAGATATATACAAAAAAGGGTCCCCCCCAAACTTAAGTGAAACAGTGTTTCCACTGTTTAAGCGGTGAAGTTCAGGATTAGGGGGAAAGAAAACAGTTTCAAACTATTCAAGGCCTTACACAGGCCAAAAGTGAGCACCAACCATTCAAACATTTTATCGCTATAATGTACAGGTTGGTGGAAGAAGGCGTAGAGAAAAGAGAGGGAGAATACGCGAGACCGTATGGAGATAGAAGATGTATACGGTCTAGGTATATGAGAAGAAGAATGGCGGAAGGGAGAAAGAAGTGGAATACGAACTTGATGGTGGAAATGGAGCGAATAAATTAGCACAATTCGTGATGACCGATGTGTAAAAAGCGATTGTGCTAATCTATTAACCCGTCGAGAAATGGGGTCATGTCTCTCAAGATTCGTGAGAAACCATGGGTACGCCAAACTTGGTAAACCAGACACTGGAAGTGAAAATGATACGGTTTCTTGCAATGTCGGAACAATGGAAAGGATGGAGGTAGGTGATCGAGGAAGGTTATCGGTTAAAAGTTCAGGAGGGTGTACACAGTCAATGAAAGGAATATGATGAATTGGAAAATCCGACTCATCAATTAAAACTGGTTCATCCTCAAAAATATCCTCAATAGTCTCCTCAAAGTTAAGCACATCAATGCGTTTATCCTTAAAATCTAGACGAATATGGGGTTCAGGAAAAACATTTAATGACTCGGGATGATGAATTGGAGAGAAAAACTCAGCCAAATCTACGGGTCCATCATCCAAAATATTCCCAGCGTCAACATCCTCAATCAAGTGAAAATCTATATTCTCAGACACCTCAACAAAAGCATGGATATCAATCAATTCAGGTTCTAAGTTGGAGGTGTAGAGGTCAAAAGGGTAGGGCGCGGTTTCACTCGAATGGGACCCTTCACAATCGGGCAAAGCAAACACTACAAGGTCGCACAACTCATTATCCGTTCTATCTTCAATTGATAAATCATTTGGGACACTCGATAGACTTTCAAAACAGGAGTTGTGGGATTCAAGTTGAAACGGGTAGGTTTCATTTGGAAGGGTATATGGCTCACTCTCTCCGCTCAAATTCTCAACCTGTCCAACCGCCTCTTCATACATTGGAAAATTTGGAGCTAGTTGAAAACTAGCTACCGGGTCACTAAGTTGTATGAGGGCGGCCATGGACGCATTCAAATCCATCATCTGTTCGTACGACGCTACCCTAAAGTCTTCCAAAGACTGTTCCAGACTAGACATGGGTTGTGAAGGGGTTTCAGTAAAAGATTCAAAGTTCTTTTGGTACTGGAAACTCCCAAATGACAGTTCAGAAGCAATGTCTAGGGAAGGTGCAAAAGTTGGGTTGGACTGGTAGGAATTGAATGGCTGGACAGGGGTAGGATCAACATTTGGATACGAAGGTGAATGGAATTGTTGATCCCAAGAATTTGAAGTGGTGAAAGGAGTGAATGATCGGCTATGAGATTGTTCAATACGTTCAGCGATGGACAAAGAACGACTTGCAAAAGGGGTATCAACATAAGCGGGTGCGGGAGGTTGAAAAGGTTGATACAAAGTGGAATGCGGAGGGCAAGTGTTTGTCCTAGACACGTCTATGCGATCTTTCAATGACATTTTGGGCATGGAGGGGTCGTTCGATGTTCGGCCAAAGCAAGAACCGTAAGAAGTAATGTCTGGTTGTGGGTACAAAAGTTCGGCAAGAGTTTTGCGAGGTGGGGTACCCATGATATGAAGAGAGAGAGAGAGAAAGAAAGGCAGAGAAAAGGAGGGGGAAAAGAATGTGATTTTTTTTTATAGTTTTTAACAAAAGAATGAAATATACACACAAAAAGAATCTGGACAAAAACAATCATGACATAAAAATACCATACACCTAATCATTCTAGGGTTCACCTAGGTCAACTAGACCTGCTCCAGAACTTGATTATCGAAGTAAAACTGTGTCGAGAAACGGGCTTAAGATACACTGATCACGAGGCCAGGTAAGTGCAGAGATAAGGGGAGGTTTGCCGATGCTTTCGCGAAGGCCCTTAATTAAATAACCCTTTCTTATTTGGCGGTTTCGCCATTAACACTTTCCTAGACACCCCGTAAACAATATACCGTTAAGCGTGGTTCTAAACACAGTTAACCTCTCCTAGTGAGCGCGAAGTCCTTAAGGCTTAAAGTCTAGTTTCTTTTAAAGTTTGTGCGGGTAAACGTTATGCTCAAGTTCGTGATTTGTGGGCCATGGAAAAGGTGATGAAATCCGTTACCGTATATTGTGGGGTTCGCTTGCCCTTAAGTCCGTATTAATGTATGCAATGCGCAATTCAATAAAAATTCTATAAAGAATCAAACAATCGTTTTTTACTTTAAGCACGGCACTGCAACAAATACGGGTTAGTCAATTTTTAGCGTTTGCTAGCGAACTTGCAAAGAATCCTGCAAAGAATAGCATATTGGATGCGTCGGATTTGAGAAGAAGGTGTTAGTAAAGTACGTACCGTTAAGTTTTTGGGTTAGGAAACCCCCGTTGAATCAAATCCGGTAAGCTTGAAAAGTTCGCTTGCACGGGTCAAACTACCCGGATCTTTGGCACTGTACTTTGCAATCACCTTAGCTTTGAACGTACACTTTGCTCCCCACAATCACAGTTCGCAAATCCGCAAAAATCTGCAGACTTGTTCACAAAAATTATCAAAAAAACACAAAAAGATTTTTTATTTATTTATAAATATATACAAAAAGAATATTAACCCGAATAACAAGAAAGAAAATACGCTACCGTCTCCCCGGCAACGGTGCCATTTGATCGCACGCTTTTGGCGTGTCGGATGTTCAAAGTTCTAAAGTTATAACCGCGATCAGGACGGTGTCGCTTTGCAGCTAACCGGTTGAGCACGGGTCGATCCACAGGGAGATGGTTGTATGTCTGTTCGAGTTTTAGACGAGTCAATGAAGAATTTGTATATGTTTGTTCAAATCTAACCTATGTGTTTTATATGCAAGTATAAAGTTGTTAAGAAAAAGATACGAAAGTGTAAGCTAAGGAAATCCACACTCAAAACCTTTGAGCCGAGTCTTGATCAATTGAAGCTAGAGCAATCGGCAACAACGTGGATTAGGGGATTTAAGCACGGTATTCGTGGAATCCGGATTATTTACCCTTGTCCTTCCGTTCTTGTCTCTTGCTTTCGCCTCCGTCGAAACCGAACGCAACCGGTCGCGGTTAGGAATCACCGTTACCTCGGTATGGTAGGGTGCCTAACGGAGCGCTTGCGTATCGTTTTGGCGAAGTTCAATGGAAAATAACGGGAAAAGTAAATGAGCAAAGAAGCATTAACTTACAATATCATATTTATTCTTAACAACAATAATTACAACCATTCACAAAACGAACCAAAAAGAGAGAACAAAAAGATAAACAAAGAAAAGAAAAGATTACAAGCAAGTAATTAAAGTGCATGGTAATAAATTGCAAGTAATAAAAGACAAGAATGAAAAATGCAAGAAAGAGATAAGCAAGAAAGTAACACTAAGAACCATAGAACTCAAGACAAGCCATGGAATCAATAGCCAACCCTTAAACTTGCAAGCTCAATCAAGAGGTTGCAAGATCAAGAGAAGGGTAAAGAACTCATGTGAAATGAAGCACAAAAGAGAGAACAAAATGATACAACCCCTTGAGATCAATAACTAAAGCTTAATCTTGCAAGCTCACTTAAGAGGTTGCAAGATCAAGTTAAGGTAGAGAGCACAAAGGGAAAGCTAAGCAAAAGAAAGAATGATACAAAAACCCTCATCTTCATTTAACATCCACTCAATGCACTCACTACATTTTCATGGAAGAAAGAATGAAGAAGAAGAAGAAGAAGACTAAAAACTAACAAAAAAGAGGCATAAGAATGAACTCCCTTGGCTTGGCAACTTCTGGGGTATTTATAGGCAGGGAACTGGAAACCTAGGGCAAGAATCGGGCTCCACATGAATAAACCAATATAACCCCAGAAAACGACACAGTAAGGAGCCTATATGGCCGCGGTTCCGCGGCCTAAGCACGCTTATACCGCGGTTCCGCGGCCTTTTAGAAGGATCGTGCCTTCATCTTTTGTCTTATCCCCTAGTTTGTGGTCCTCTTCAGTGTGGTATAGTACTTTTCTCAGAATCTCTTCACAATTCTTCCAGAATTTCAGTAGATCAAAAGGTGAAGAGATGTGGATCTTTTGCCATGATTTCCTCGAGCTCCGCGTAGATTTTCTTGGATTTTGTGTTGCCATTGAGCTTTGTGCACGAAAATGACATCGATTTGCCATTTTGTCCCTTAAAATGGTGTGTGGCAACACACGGATTGAGAGCGGATACCCGTGTTTTATCTGTTGTTGGCAGTAATCCGGAATTTGACTTACTTTTCTATGAATTTCACTGTCTAGAGCTGTAGGGTTCCTAGGCACCCTAATGAGGTCTCCCAAGACATCAACCATGCCAATTTCAAATTTAAACGATGCCGAGAAACCCTAGAACGGATCGTTGGCTAGATTTCTAGGCGAAACAATAAACTAGTTAACACTTAACTACAAGTAAACGGAAATACAACCTTTGTAGATCCGGTGCTCCACCTCCATAGCTCCGCAATGAAGTCCCCTCGCTGTCCAAATGAATTCCCGGGCTCTAGCGTCGGCTTCGTCGGAGAAATGGTGAGCTAGGTCGTCGATGTCCATGCCGAAGATGATCTACGTCGAGGCATCGCTAGATCAAGCTCCACCTTCACCAAGCCATGAAAACTTGTGAAGGAAACACCCTATACTACTTGGCAAGAGGAGAGGATGAAGAAATAGGAAGTGGTTCACTTTAGATTTGGATTTCTCACACTTATGCTCAAATCACCATTGATGAAGTAAGCTTTCTTCTTGAAGAAGAAGAAGAAGATGATGATAAATGTTATGATATGATTTTTCAAAATAGAAAAGAAAATCAATTCTTATAATAAGCAAACCATGGTTAGGTGTAAAGAATGAACTAGGGTTAGTGAATGGTTAGGTTTAGAGATGAAGACAAAATGGTCACTTTGGTCAAACCTTCATGAAGCTTCAACAAGCTTCATCTTTGAAAGCAACCCTTTTGTTTTCATTCCCCTTTTTCTTTTTGTCAAAACAAAATAAATAAAGGCATAAATAAATCAAATGAAACCCTAACCATTAACTAACCATGGTTTAATCATACACCTAATCAAGTTAGCATGTATCATCAAACATAATACAAATAAGTGCACAAAAGTATATCACATATACAACTTGCACAATACAAGTGAGAAAAGCCATTTAAAGTGAACCAATACTAATTAATGCAAAGTAATATATCAAATATATATTTATACATTAAATCATTAAATCAACACTTGATTTAACGATCCGGTCATATCGCATATAACCGACTAGTATCATATGTATCGGCTTACCGAATCAACCCTTGATTCGATAACTAGGTTATATCGCATACAACCTTTCGATACATTCATCGCGAGAATGGAATACGGTATCACATACACGCATTATTCTCGGTCCCGCACATATCTCATATGCGCTCCTATTTCGTTTCGCTTGAGCCAGCAAACCTCTGTGTAGGACTCTAAAGACTCGTCAATACGCCGGCAGCAGATGATGATCATATCAAACACCCACAAGCCGCAAGCGGTCTGCTAAACGTAACGGCCACCCGGGTATTGAGCGATCAGAAGATCGACGAGCAAGCCCGCTCACACTCCAGTGAATCCAACCAGTAACACTACCGTACAGTCCGGTCTGATCGTCTGATATGTCGCATATCTCGCCTAGGGGTGGTAAACGTCAGACCCCAATAGCTCGATAAGTCGTGTCGATATGAGGTCTATAACAATTTGAGAAACTACCGGTAACACTTACCAGTAAATCTCAGCAACCCTGGCCAGGTATTTCCTGTTATAGCCAATCGAACACAGCGCAACATCAACCCCCTATACCGGGAGAGACGAATCCCCTCCTATCGCTCATTGCCTCCATGTGACTCGGGACTGTACCCAAAAACCACCGTTTTGCACGCCCTCTTGGATGTGGTAAGATGGAAATCAAAGCACAGTGGGAACCACACAAGACTCTATGACGATCTCGGGTCAACAGACTACTCTGTACCAGTGTCACCAGAGAACTGCCATCTGACGTAAGGTATAATACCATCTGGGAGTTCTCGGCGAGTCCGTCCAGTGTACCCAGTCTCTACTGAGCACCCGTATATCATCTCTGATGTCAAACACCAATGGATATGGGATCATCCATCGCCCATCTGTATGGGTCGAGAAGGTATACGCTAGTCTACTCTGGTATATCGATGCCCCGTCTCGATACACCCACGACTAGGGACCTTGAAGGATGTACTTATGGACTACCATGTCCCCACTAATATGATCGGCATCACAGTCCAGGTAGTCAAGTACACATCCTAAGGGCTTTACCAACATGTAACAGAGAGACAATCAGTATACACGTTAAGGTAAAGAGCAACCAGATAGCATACTATCATGTCGAGCAAGAAAGTCCTCCCTATATATGTCCTAGCATCCACTACAATATACATCCTATGTATAGTAATGGCCTCTAGGGCATATATATAACTAACAATATCCCACTTGCACTAGGGCCATCTGTAGCAATGGTTGCAGTATCTCATACTCAACCATCCCATAAAAATCTCTCTCTGGGAACAGGCCTTTGTGAGTGGATCCGCCGTGTTGTCCTCTGAGTCTGCTCTCCTTACCTCGATCACCCTGGAGATCAACTATCTCCATGATCAGGTGATACTGCCTTAGAATATGTCTGGATCACTGATGGGACCGGCGTTCCTTGGCATAAGCCACAACTCCATTGTCTCACAATGGTAGGAACGTAGTTCATCTCATGAACCAATATACACCCAGACAGCCTCTTTGGTAGCATCTTTAGTAGCGATGTATCCTGCCTTTATCGTCTAGTATGTCACGGTATCTATCTTGGAACTCTTCCAACATACCGTCCCTTTACTGAGGGTAAAGACAATGCCTGTGACTGAAATTCAGTCGTCTTTATCACTCTGGAACACTTCCAGTGATTCTCCCTAGGATCGATTGATACCATCTCGCTACAACTAGTGAGAATCCTAACATCCAATTAGATCTATCTCATAGATCCAAAATCCAGGATTTAGGAGGTATCATTTTGATCCTATATGGAGAATCATTGTGATAAGGGGAGATTGATCGAGCATAGCATAGGAAACTCCTTTCTTATCAAGAGTATGTCATCCACGTACTCTACGAGGATTACCACCATACTCCCTACTACCTTTTTGTATATACAAGGTTCATCTACCATTTTGATGATGTCAACTTCTTTGACTACTTCATCAAAACAGATGTTCCAACTCCGCGATGCCTGCTTTAATCCTATAAAGCATCTTGCACACGTTTCCGCTGCTCCCACTGTTTACGAAGCCCTCTGGCTGTGTACTTATAGACGTTCTCTTCTAAAACATCATTCAGAAAAGCAGTCATGACACCCAACCGCCAGATATCGTAGTCATGGTATGTAGCCATGGCAAGTAGGATCTGGATAGACTTAAGCATAGCCACTTGAAAAGGTTTCATCATCATCTATGCCTGGTCGATGACGAAAAGCTTTAACAAGTCTAGTTTTGAAAGTCTCAACTTTTCCATCTACACCAAGTAATCTTCTCAAGATATACTTGCTCCTGATGGGGATTTAACCTTTCAGATATCGCAACCAATGTCCATACTTTGTTGGTGTATAAGGATTCCATCTCAGATCACTAAGCATCCAGCCATTCTTATAGAGTCCCACTCCTAATGGCCAGCTCGAAACTAGTTGGGTCATCATCTCATGATGCATTCCTCGCTCCCACAGTCATAGAGAAACAGAAGTATCTCTCAAGTGGGTGAGAAACCCTACTAGATCGGCGGAGAGGCTGAGGTTCGTTGGTTACTATTGAATCCTTTGGCTCTATCAAATCATCTGCTGTAGTTTGTATAGCTGGAACCTTTCCAGTTCTACATTACAGACCTTGCCTCGAGCTTGTCCGGATTTTGTTTTTAGACATAGGCCGGATAACCCCAAATCTTAACTAACTTAAGAGATGGGCTCTTCCCTTATCATATCAAATATGAAGTGGCAGGCAACTGATTTGATTTGAACCCTATTTAATAGGTATGCAGCTTCTCAAGTGCATAACTTCCAAAAAGGAAATAGAAAACTCAGTAGTACTCATCATAGAGCACACCATATCATATAGGGTGCATCTGCTCCGCCCCGATATACCATCGTGCTATGGTGTATACGGAGGAGTAATGCTGAGAGAGAATCTCATTCTCCTTTAGAATAGTCCAAGATTTCCGTGCTCAAGTATTCTCCTCCTTGATCACATCAAAGGACATAATACTTTTACCCGTATTTTGGTTCTCTACTTCTAACTTATATTCTATGAATATCTCAAAAGGTTCGGACTTGTGTTGCAACAGGAACATGGGTCTGAATCTCGAAAGATTATCAGAGAACGTAATGAAGTATAAAGAACCGGTCCTGGCATGTGTAGACAGGGGACCTACAAACATCAACATGTATCATCCCAAGAGTTCACTAACTCTTTCTCTGTTTCCAGTAAACTGAGCTATGGTCAACTTATCTTTGTGACATGACTGGCAAGTTTCACAAGATATAAATTCAAACTGATTTAAATATGCATCTACATGTAACTTCAGCTAGTCGGGTCGCATTGATATGACCTAGTCTACAATGCCTCAAGAAGGATTTGTTCATTTCTGAACTCTTCCTCTTGTGTGTGTTCTGTATACTAAAGAACTGTAGTTTGATTTAGAACATCAATGCTTTTAGATAACGTGCCTGAACCGATCAACTTTTGATATAGGAAATGTTCAAAACATTATCCAACAATATAAAATTTTATCGTTTCTTTACTAATAAAGAGACAGATATGATTTTGAATAATAGGTTCGGTATCTAATAACATTCGTTCAGAATAAATGTATTTGTAATTCAGGGTGACAGTGACCAACAGACTTGGCTGCAACACTTGCCCTGTTTTCTGCCTCATGAAACTTATCACCCGTTCTCAGTTCTCTACCTTTCTGTAGCCCTATGTAACAGATTACATATCTGGGATCCTGATCTGGTATCAAATACCCAGGACGCAGAGGATACTGAGAAACAGTTCTTTGTAATGAACACACCCGAAGATGATGCATCAGCATGCACTCTCTTCATTTGGGCGGCACGGGAAATCTGGTATTCCCCAATTTCCTGCTCTGTCTTATAACAATTATAAGTTGGAGCGGGACCAACGTTCCCCAGCTCAGTATAACAAGCGGGTTCGGTCAATGTTCCGTATTATTATCTTGATTAAGGCGTGATATGGAACCTACCTGGAGAGAGAGAGAAGAAAACACTCAGCGTGCACTCTTGCAAGAATAGATTGGTTATTATTTTATCTAATCAGGATGGCTCCCACTGCTTTTTATCAAATCTTCCTTCAAACCCTAAAAGGAAAGACTAGCCGGGATTAATTACACACTACAAGTTCGCCAATCTTTCAGCCAGGCCAATGTCGGTACTTTGAGGGAGGTCCCCCGTGCTTTCGCACGAACCTAATTAATGTAAACCTCATTTTCCCAGAGGCGTAACCTCATTAACACCTTTCTAGACACCTACTTGATCGGCTAATTGTAATGTATAAAACTCTCCCAGGAGTAACAATTACTCACAGCGGGTATCGGGATCCAACTATCTCATAGAAGGTATGCAATCTCATTGCAAATTTCAACACTTGAAATTCCCGATAATATTTTGCCCCTAGCGTCCTATGACCTTGACGGAGGCCAACAAACCATAGTGCGCTAGTCATGTTCAACCCGTCATTTCCTGATTGAATTAAACCCACCCGCACGACCCTTGACGCAGGCCAACAAAGTCGCACGACTACCCTAATCCAATCTGCATCATATGCATAAGCAGATAAGCACCAGCCAGCTACCGCACACTACGCCTTGACGCAGGCCAACAAACGTAGCACGAATACTAACTACTACTTATCTGAAATGACGGAGGGCTACGACAGGTTTTTATGAAAACCTATTGCGTAATGAACTTGATATCGTTATAGAATCAAATGATTTTAAAAATGGAGTGCTTTTGAGGCTTTTCTAGTTTTGCTAAAGGAGTCACTTCCGGTGAAGGGATCGTCGGTCCTTTCCTCGTCGAATGAGGTGCGGGATATATCATATATATCACTGTGCAAAGCAAAAACTCTTAAAAGCAATCAAAAAACAAACCGAGTGTGTAGCATCTGCCAGTTATTGCTAAAGGAGTCACTCCCGGTGAAGGGATCTCGGTCCTTTTCTCATCGAATAAGGTGCAGGATATATCACATATACCGCTGTGCAAAGCAAGAACTGTAGCTACCTGTTTTATTTTTGAAATTCGATTCTACAACATCTTAGGTTTCTTTTATTTCATTAATCACATTAATGAAGTCCCATCATTTATATACCTAAACATCACAGATAAATACGACGTACACTTATGCCATCCGCATTCGCCTCGATGTCCCCTCGTGCACCGTTAGGTTAGGTAACTAACGGTAGAGCAGGGCAGGGCTAGCGCGGGTGTAAAACATAAGTAACGTCTATATAATATATCATATATACTATATACTGCATCTATCACAGAACATCACATGATCACATCACAGATATCGCAGCAGAAGAAACATATGAAATATTGGATATACTAGGATGTCCGTGTTTTCAATACGAGCCAGTATAAAACACGGATTCCACGGTCGCGATGAATAGCCAAACCCACACCCCTAAACCCCTACGAGAGCAGCAAGCAACCCTACCAATTCTTGAGTTAGGAGACCCGGACTCGACTCCTCGAGTTGGTCTCCCACTGGACCCCAGAACCCGGTTAGTTGTGCTCCCCTCCTTAGGTCTATCCTAGTGCGGAAAAGTAAATAATATACAAAGGGTGACATCTTCCGCAACCTGGAAGTGCCCCAAATAAAAGAATATTACATACAAGTTTTTACATGAATGAAAAAGAAAAACACTCATCTCACATAAAAACCCCCGGCTATTCAAAGACGACGATCCAATATAACATATCCAGCAACACATAACAACACAGGTCATCAACGTAAGTAAACATGCATATCCCAATTGTCGTTGATATATAGCAACGAAAACGGCGATATCACATATTACACTTACGGTCACAGAAAAGAAAGTGTAAAACTACAACAGTTGGAATCCACAACCTCCATAGACATCGCATGCCTAATCAAATGAAATACTTAGACATCACATGCCTAACAATTATAAACCCCGCATTTTAGTCTCATTATTGAAAACACTTTTCAATATAAAGTCGGGTAATTCAACAAGATTCCCGACATCCTGATCGAATGCTCGTCGCAAACTTCAGTAGACGGCCGCACCCCCGATACCGTCAACGAAGTGCACCAAGGCGGAACACCGCTACCACGAGCACCCGGACGGATGCTTTCGGCAACGGGGTTCTCCTACAGTCACTTGGTCGGGGCTATGGAGTGAGGCTGTCTATTAAGTTTACCCGGCGAGTATCCGTGTACGCTACGTGATTGCGACGGACTTTTGATCACATCAAAATTCCGTGGCAACCGATCAAGTGAGACTATAGTGCTATGTTTATAACATTCATTCAGTTATCTCATAACTACTTGTGAATTCCAATTATTGTATCCCATTCCAGATAAATAGAAAATGTTAAACTTTTCGATCGAACAGTCAAACACCCAAGTTTTCCCGATACAGATCAACACATGAAACAAGTCTAACAACATTCAGTTCGTGCCTCAGTACCAACGGTCCAGCCGTAGAAGGGTCAAGCCAACGCCTCACATGTGGCACGCCGTACTGACCCAAACCCGAAGGTTCAAAGGGCAGTTCAAGACGGTCACATAATCGAGCTAAGGTTTGTTGTCTTCTAGAGGGTCCATCGCATTACTTGCACTACTTAGAACGTCGTTAAACTACGGAAAAATCCAACACTTGGAAATTTCCCGACAGGGGAAAAATTGGGTATTTATATCCAGTCGAACTTTTTAACATATTCTAAAATTTATCCGGAAAGCCACACAGACAAAATTTGATAATCCGATCGAACATTCGAATCCCCAAAACAACCCCAGAAAACTCAACTGCATAGGATATATTAAAATTACCCAGAAAACACAGGAATTAATTATAAACATTACTGTGCAAAAAGGAGTCAAAGAATCAACAACATGGCCGCGGAACCGCCGCGCCACATGGGCTCAGGCCGCGATTCCGCGGCGTTATGACGGAGTTAGGTCTCCGTTTTTCACAGTAATTCATAAAAAACCCTGCTTAATTTTCTGCATATTTTTAAAATTGAAAAATCCAGATTTTTAAAAATTGGACAGAGAGCAATTTGGAAATGGGTTTTCGGGTCCGTTCGGACTTCAAATTCCGTCTAGACTTCGCCTAAGGCTCTAGCTAGGCTCTGATACCACTGTAGGGTTCCTAGGCACCCTAATGAGGTCTCCCAAGGCATCAACCATGCCAATTTCAAATTTAAACGATGCCGAGAAACCCTAGAACGGATCGTTGGCTAGATTTCTAGGCGAAACAATAAACTAGTTAACACTTAACTACAAGTAACGGAAATACAACCTTTGTAGATCCGGTGCTCCACCTCCATAGCTCCGCAACGAAGTCCCCTCGCTGTCCAAATGAATTCCCGGGCTCTAGCGTCGGCTTCGTCGGAGAAATGGTGAGCTAGGTCGTCGATGTCCATGCCGAAGATGATCTACGTAGAGGCATCGCTAGATCAAGCTCCACCTTCACCAAGCCATGAAAACTTGTGAAGGAAACACCCTATACTACTTGGCAAGAGGTAGAGGATGAAGAAATAGGAAGTGGGTTCACTTTAGATTTGGATTTCTCACACTCATGCTCAAATCACCATTGATGAGGTAAGCTTTCTTCTTGAAGAAGAAGAAGAAGATGATGATAAATGTTATGATATGATTTTTCAAAATAGAAAAGAAAATCAATTCTTATCATAAGCAAACCATGGTTAGGTGTAGAGAATGAACTAGGGTTAGTGAATGGTTAGGTTTAGAGATGAAGACAAAATGGTCACTTTGGTCAAACCTTCATGAAGCTTCAACAAGCTTCATCTTTGAAAGCAACCCTTTTGTTTTCATTCCCCTTTTTCTTTTTGTCAAAACAAAATAAATAAAGGCATAAATAAATCAAATGAAACCCTAACCATTAACTAACCATGGTTTAATCATACACCTAATCAAGTTAGCATGAATCATCAAACATGATACAAACAAGTGCACAAAAGTATATCACATATACAACTTGCACAATACAAGTGAGAAAAGCCATTTAAAGTGAACCAATACTAGTTAATGCAAAGTAATATATCAAATATATATTTATATATTAAATCATTAAATCAACACTTGATTTAACGATCCGGTCATATCGCATATAACCGACTAGTATCATATGTATCGGCTTACCGAATCAACCCTTGATTCGATAACTAGGTTATATCGCATACAACCTTTCGATACATTCATCGCGAGAATGGAATACGGTATCACATACACGCATTATTCTCGGTCCCGCACATATCTCATATGCCCTCCTATTTCGTTTCGCTTGAGCCAGGAAACCTCTGTGTAGGACTCTAAAGACTCGTCAATACGCCGGCAGCAGATGATGATCATATCAAACACCCACAAGCCGCAAGCGGTCTGCTAAACGTAACGGCTGTTGGAGATAGTGCCCTCAGAGTCAATTATTGGATCACAGGCACGTGATTGCAATGATTGAGGGAGGACCTATCCCGGTAGGACAGTCTTACTCGAGATGATAGTATGCTATCTGGTTTATCTTTATCATCGTGTACTGGTTTAGGTGACCTGACATGTCGCTATTACACGTTGATAGAGCCCCTAGGATTCTTGCTTCACGACCAGCAGTATGATGGCGATCATATACGTGGGAGCTGGGGTCTATAAGCACATCCTTAAAAGGTCCCTAGTCGTGGGAGTTTCGAGACTGGGCATCGATACTCCATTAGTAGACTAGTGTATACAGTCGAGACCCCGACGAGGGGCGGTGGCCGGTCTCACAAGCCACTGGTGTCAGTTGGTTCACCTAAGATGTATACAGGTGCTCATTGGGTTATGAGTACACCGGACAGGACTCGCCGGGAACCTGCTAGTTGGTCTTATACCAGATGTCAGATAGCAGTTCCCTGGTGACATGTGTACAGGTTAGTTCATCGACCTGAGATCGTCATTTGTCTCGTGTGAGTTCCCACTGTGCTTTGATTACTACCCTACCACGGCTCAAAGGAGTCGTGCAAACAGGTTTTAGTTGGGTACAGTCCCGAGCCACATGGAGGCAGTGAGCGGATCTGCAGGGGTTCGTCTCTCCCGGTATTGGGGGTGAGGTCGCGCTGTGTCTAGGAGAGCCATTACGCAAAGCCCTCGGCCGAGGCAGGAGATTTACTGGTAGGTATTCCAGTAGTATCTCAGGGCGTTCTGGGCTACGCTCCGACACGACTTGTACCGCTTTTGGGGGTCTGACTTTTACCAACGCCCTAGGCCCGCCATGCGATACTCATAGACGAACGGACCGGACTGTACGGATATTGTCACTGACAGGCTCAGTAGGGTGTCAGGATGAGTTCGCTCATCGACGTCCCTTTTGGTCAATAGCTGGTGGCCCGTCACGTATTGGCTAATACCTCTGACGTGCTAGTGGTTAAATCCACAGCCATAGTATTGACGAGTCTTTAGAGTCCACCACACTTACAGTTACTCAAGCTTTCGGGCGAAACGCTGTAGAGGCCGTATGGAGATATGGCAGGGTCTGATCAGATACGCGCGGTATTGCACGGATCAGGATCGGACAGTTTTGTACTAGTGGCCGTATAGTTATATGGCAGGGTTTGATCTGATACGTGCGGTATTGCACGGATCAGGATCGAACGGATTTTACTAGCCGGCTTTGGCTTAAGCCGGTCCTAGTCTAGTACAGTGTAGATTTTGTCTCATTGCATTTGTATCCGGTCGGAATACAGATGCGGGTGTGTATGCACAGTATGGGGTTTTCCTGTAATTTATTACGGGACCAGTTTTCTGGAGTTGCCAGTTTGCATTCCGTTCCGGCCGGTTTTCCTTTGTTCTTTCCCGGCCGGACTTTTCTGATGGAGGGGGTAATTTGCAGTTTTGCAAATTACATTTGGTGGAGGTTTTATTTGTAAGATGATTAATTATGATAGCATCTTTTTATTCCATTCTTTTCTATCATCTTGTCTTGCTTTATGAAGATTAGATATGAGATGAAGTTTGATGTAAGTTTGGTGATGATTATGTCTTGATGTGGTCACCACTTGCTTTACCCTACACTCACCTCCCTTCATGCTTCATATTACCTCTTCCACCATTCTCATTTGGATGATAAGTTTTTTCATAAGAAAAGAGAGAAGAAGAAAAAGAAAGAGAGAAGAAGAAGGAGAGAGTTCTTCATTCTTGAGAGTTTCATCTTCTTGATCTGATTTATGCTAGAAAAATGCAAGCACCGTTTTTCTTATCTCATTTCCTCCATCAAGGCAACCAAAACCCAAGTGAGACACTACACTACACATTCTACAGCATATCTTGAGCATGTCGAGTTGCCGGCTTCATGCCCGAGTTGCCTCGGTATTGAGGCGGGAGCCGTAAAAGACGCAGGCATTGTGGTGCCCTTTCCGGCGAGGAGGCGACGATGTGGAGGCAAGACTTTCCGCGGGAGATCGGGACGATGACGAGAAGACCGGAGGACTCGGATCACTCGGTATACTTCTCACCTTATCTCTTGATTGCTAGCATTAGGTTAATGGTAAACGATCCGGGTTTTCATTGTCCGCGGTAGCGCCGGTTTCCGAGTAAGGAAAAATTTTAATTCCGCATTTTGGCCTCGAGTACGAGGTCGGGGCGCTGCCTTGGCGCAACATGGTATCAGAGCCACGCCATTAACCTTGCCTAGCTTGTTCTAATGCGTTTTACTTATCCGATCGACCAAAATTCCAAAAACCTCATTTTTGTTCACATCAGTTTTCTGTTGGAATTTTTTGGTGTCTAAAAATTTTTCAGGTTGCATAAAAATGATGTGCTGAAAAAGATAAGGCTACTGTAGAAAAACGATAAAGTCATTCACTATTTGGAGAGCGGAACCGCGGCCAAAACCCCATTGGGGCCGCGGTTCCGCCGCACTATGGTGAGTTGACTTGGTCGTTTTTCTTCAGTTGCTTTCTGGGCTTAAAATTGGGCTTTTGGGATATTAAATTTGGGCCCAGATCTTCTGCGACTGCTACAGTATTACTTGGGGGCCCACTTGTTAATTGTTTGATCGATCGGATATTTTTAAACACATTATTTCACAGTATTTACATTATATCTGCGACCGTGAATGTCGCTTGATCGGTAAATCCCGTCTGACTGCTATAGCCCGGTTAGACGGATTTGCGAACGTGACTTTCACGTTGATGTTCTATGTTTATGCTGTGTTGTTGCGGATCGGTCGTGGGGGATAGCCTGGATGCAATGCTAGTACAGTTTTGTTGTATCATGTACATTTGATATTGCGGGGCGAGCGTCCGACATGTGGACTTCCGTCACTGCCTGTTTGTATTGTTCTTTTGGGGCACGACCTGGTTGCGGTCGATGTACCCGGTGTATGTATATTTTACTTTCTGTACTAGGTTCGCCCCGCGGAGGGGTGCACGGATAGCTGGATTCTAGAGGGCAACGGGCCCGCATCTCATGGCATTGGGACGGAGGGGGCTTCACTCCAGGATTGGCGGGCTATTCGCCGCACTCGTAGGGGGTCTAGGTTTCCCTTGCACAGGCTATCCACACGACCAGGGGAACGTCGGGTTTCAGCAGCGGCTCTGTGAAACCCGGGGCTTCCAGATATCTGTATTGTTCTGTGATGCTGTACATTTCTGTGATGTTGCATTTTTATTCACGCCTTGAGCGAAATACTATATATTGGTATATATATATTAGTAGATGTTGTATATGTTTTTTCATCCGCGCTAGTCCAGTCCTCGCTCTGCCGTTAGTTAGCTAACCTAACGGGTGATGACGGGACTGTTGCGCCACGGCAGCGCCCCGGCCGTCTATCCGAGGCCAAATTGCGGAATCAAAAATTTTCCTTGCTCGGAAACCGGTGCTACCGCGGACAAAGAAAACCCGGATCGTTTACCATTAACCTAATGCTAGCAATCAAGAGATAGGGTGAGAAGTATACCGAGTGATCCGAGTCCTCCGGTCTTCTCTTCATCGTCCCGATCTCCCGCGGAAAGTCTTGTCTCCATATCGTCGCCTCCTCGCCGGAAAGGGCACCACATCGCCTGCGTCTTTTACGGGCTCCCGCCTCAATACCGAGGCAACTCGAGCATGAAGCCGGCAACTCGACATGCTCAAGATATACTGTAGAATGTGTAGTGTAGAGGCTATGTCTCATTTGGGGTTTGTTGCCATTTCAAGATGATGGAGGAATGAGATAAGAAAAATGGTGCTTGCATTTTTCTAGCATGAATGAGATCAAGAAAATGGAACTCTCAAGAATGAAACACTCTCTTCTTCTTCTTCTCTCAACCATGAAAAACTTATTCATCAAGTGAGAATAAAAGGGTGGAGGAAAGACAATATGAAAGCAAGAGGGAGGTGAGTGTAGGAGCACAAGAATGGTGACCACATCAAGAGACAAAGAAACATCAACCATGCTTCTTCTTACATCAAACCCATGCCCACTCAAATCTCATTTAAAGCAAGTTATGGTGCAAGATATGAAAGGTATCATAATCAATACTTTTGCAATAAAACCCTCCACAAAGTGTTATTTGCAAACTTGCAAATAACCCCCTCCATCGGAAAAGTCCGGCCGGGAAAGAACAAAGGAAAACCGGCCGGAACGGAATGCAAACTGGCAACTCCAGAAAACTGGTCCCGTAATAAATTACAGGAAAACCCCGACACTGTGCATACACACCCGCATCTGTATTCCGACCGGATACAAATGCAAAGAGACAAAATCTACACTGTACTAAACTAGGATCCGGCTTAAACCAAAGCCGGCTAGTAATATCCGTTCGATCCTGATCCGTGCAATACCGCACGTATCTGATCAAACCCTGCCATATATCCATACGGCCACTAGTACATAACTGTCCGATCCTGATCCGTGCAATACCGCACGTATCTGATCGGATCCTGCCATATCTCCATACGGCCTCTACAGCGTTTCGCCCGAAAGCTGAGTAACTGAAAGTGCGGTGGACTCTAAAGACTCGTCAATATTATGGCTGTGGATTTAACCACTAGCACGTCAGAGGTATTAGCCAATACGTGACGGGCCACCAGCTGTTGACCAAAAGGGACGTCGATGAGCGAACTCATCCTGACACCCTACTGAGCCTGTCAGTGACAATATCCGTACAGTCCGGTCCGTTCGTCTATGAGTATCGCATGGCGGGCCTAGGGGGTTGGTAAAAGTCAGACCCCCAAAAGCGGTACAAGTCGTGTCGGAGCGTAGCCCAGAACGCCCTGAGATACTACTGGAATACCTACCAGTAAATCTCCTGCCTCGGCCGAGAGCTTTGCGTAATGGCTCTCCTAGACACAGCGCGACCTCACCCCCAATACCGGGTGAGACGAACCCCTGCAGATCCGCTCACTGCCTCCATATGGCTCGGGACTGTACCCAACTAAAACCTGTTTGCACGACTCCTTTGAGCCATGGTAGGGTAGTAATCAAAGCACAGTAGGAACTCACACGAGACAAATGACGATCTCAGGTCGATGAACTAACCTGTACACATGTCACCAGGGAACTGCTATCTGACATCTGGTATAAGACCAACTAGCAGGTTCCCGGCGAGTCCTGTCCGGTGTACTCATAACCCAATGAGCACCTGTATACATCTTAGATGAACCAACTGACACCAGTGGCTTGTGAGACCGGCCACCGCCCCTCGTCGGGGTCTCGACTGTATACACTAGTCTACTAATGGAGTATCGATGCCCAGTCTCGAAACTCCCATGACTAGGGACATTTTAAGGATGTGCTTATAGACCCCAGCTCCCACGTATATGATCGCCATCATACTGCTGGTCGTCAAGCAAGAATCCTAGGGGCTCTATCAACGTGCAATAGCGACATGTCAGGTCACCTAAAGCAGTACACAATGATAAAGATAAACCAGATAGCATACTATCATCTCGAGTAAGATTGTCCCACCGGGATAGGTCCTCCCTCAATCATTGCAATCACGTGCCTGTGATCCAATAATTGACTCTGAGGGCACTATCTCCAACAATCTCCCACTTGCACTCAAGGCTAATTATTGCGATGTCGCATTCTCACAGCCCGTGTGATACCGAACACCCAACTCCTCTACTAGTCAGTCTCACAAAGCTCGTTTGTGAAACTATTGCGTTCGAGGAATAGCCTCAGTGAGTGGATCCGCTGTGATGTTTCTTTCTATGTCTCTCTATATCTCAAGTTCGCGGAGAAAGCCATCTCCCGAAATGAGCAATACCTGTCTTAGAATGTCTGGATGTCTGATGGGACCTAGCTCATAAATGAACTCCAAATCCAAACTTCTTAGACTGTATCGTCAACTGAACCTAATCAGTATCCTGTGCCATGCCGCCCTCAGTATTGCCTTGGACCACCTGTCCAAAATACTGCCCATCGTCAGGAGGGAAAAATATAACTCTGACAACCTCCTTGTCGTCCATGTCACCTTGGAAGCCTGGAATGATAACTGTCTCCCAAATGAGGCTGTCGTTATCATATCCCTAGAACATCCACTTATGTTCTAAAACTGCTTCCGACTGTTTCTCCAGGATTGGATCAATGTCAACTTATTGCATCTAGTGCAAGAAACAACATCTGGTGTGGTACTTGACATCCCATGATTGACTCAATTGCCTAAGCAAGTGATCTGCCAATCATGAGTATCCCTCTCCCCTTTAGTCTATAAGACACCTTTAGAGAGGGTGACTCCATTACCTGCAGGTACACTACCATGCCAGGAGTCGTCCATTCTAAATACTCTTAGAATGCTGTCAAAGTACCCTAATTGGGAAACCACCCAAATCTAGATCTAAAACCATAGATCTAGTAACCAGTATGTCTGATATAATGTCCAAGTCCCATGTGGAGAAAACACTGTGTGACGACCAAAGTATAACCGATCGTAGTATAGGAATGTCACTTCCTACTCTGTGTATGTCATGCAAAACCAGGACATCACACCCTACTGCCTTCTTAACAGATCCATCCCCTATTCTGATGACGTCAAACCTATGACTGTCACATCAGAAATAGATGATCTATCTCCGCTATATCTGCTTTAGTCTATAGACATAAGCCTGATGTCCACCAATGCTTCCGCTGCTCCCACTAACTACGACAACCCTTTGCCAGAGTCATATAGACGTGCACTTCTAAAGTTAGTTTAGAACGATGCTATACTCATCCTCCTGCCGGGTCTCGCAGCCTGGAACAACAACAATGGCAAGTGTGGGTAAACAAGAACTTCCCTGTCACCGTCCTTGAGGCTACCGGAGTACCTCTCGGGTGCCTGAAGTTACCCACCTTATCTGCGGAGTGGCCAATGGAATGTCAAATCAGATTGAATCTTTAGGTTCCTTATTAAATCTTCAGTAATCGTTTGCGGTTCTGGAATCACTTCCAGTTCTACCATACCCCCGCTGCTGTTTTTGAAAAAAAATCCATGTTTAATAAAACTGTGGCGAGTCTAGAACAATATTTCTATTGATCTGCCATATGGTAGAAAGTCAACCCTCGTCATAGCCTGGGTCAACCCACAAACAGCCATTACAGAAACGTGCCTTGAGTTATCCGGAGTCTGGTTTTAAGCATAAGCCGGACAACTCCCCGTACCTTAACATCGTTAAGATATGAACTGTTCTATATCCAATATAGAAACAGAGGCACTGATTCAATTGAACCAGATTCAAATCATGCAGCTGTCTCCAGTGCATGTCAACTAAATGGAAGGAGGCCGATCAGCGTTACTCAACTTAGGAATGCTTCCAATTATGAGTAACCTGAAAGAGAAGCAATTTCTCTTTATCATTACTATCAACTGAATACCATACACAAGTATCTGCATCTTCGATCACTTTGAAGAATCCCGATACTTGCTACACCTGGTTCTCTACTCTATTCAAATACCTATAACTCCTCAAAACATAGACCCTGTGTTTCCACGAAGCACATGTCTAAGAACTAGAGAAGTTAAAAGTAAACAGAATATAGTATGAGGACCAACCCCTCTGTCCTAATGAACACTGGACAACATACAATACTCTGTATAAGTCCGCTGAGTCTAACAACTCTTTCACTGTGTGTCGTAGGTTGAAAACTGTACTTATGGTTAAGAAGATTTACACCGCTGTTTTATGCTCCTTACCTAACCATCCACTGATATAGGTAAATGTCGTCGACATAATATCAAAAGGTATATCTCACTCTATGAAAATAGACGTACAGATATATCAATTTGAAATTGGTGCACAACAGCGGATATTCAAAACCAAATATTTGCCGACCGGCAAACAGCCCAGGTGATCTCCTCAAATATCACCGATTACAACGAATCCCGATATAATGAGGATGATCACCCAATTCCCAATAACTTACTCCTACTCATCATCTGTAAAACCATACAGATGTGAGAATCATACCTGGTAAATACATACCCTGGAGTAAGTGTCTAATCGGGAAATCAGTTTTCTTTTAACATTACACATTGAAATGTTTCTGTGGGGAATCCTGGTATTCCTAGTAATGCCTCTACCATTATCCAGATTCATAACTATAACCGTATAATTCTTTGCCACCTGTCCAAATCCCTTTATATGTCTTTAGTCAATACCGTCTGCACACCCCTTTAGGCCAAATGGTTTTCTTCCTTCCCTACCGTTCGGCACCAGCCTATGGTTTGGAAGAAGACTATCCAAAAAGCATAAAGGGTGTACTGTCCTAATCCTAGGAGCACTCGCAACGCGAGAGAAGGTGAAGATAAAAGACACCTGAATGTACTTTATTCCTATTTCTCCTGAACCAGAATCCATCCCCGAACTGGAACAAGTTCCTTTCGAGTTCGTATATAACCATACGATGGAGTATCCAATAAACTGTGGATCTTCGTAGTGATACGGAGTGTCTTGGAGAAATACAAAGGTGATTTAGGATTGGCGAAGAAACACTTGGTTCGGTCGTGAATAGCAGTCGCAATTTACTTTGCCCTCTTACTAATCCCTTGCTTTGTCTTAACCTAATACCTTCTGCACACCATAGTTATGCTAATTGGTTTTCTTCATTCCCTACCGGTCGGCACCAGCCTAAGGTTTGGAAGAAGACTATCCAATTTACGTAATAGGTGTACTATCTCCTAAACCAATGAGTACTCGCAATGAGAGAAGGTGAAAAGAAAAGACAACTGAATAATCCTATTCGTTTTCTCCAGAATCAGAAACCATCCTCGAAGTCTTTCGAGTTCGTATATAACCATACGATGGTTTTGTCCAATGGAAGTGGACATTCGCAGTAATGCAGGGTGTCCTGGAGAAAAGGGTAAAAGTAGGAGTGGCAATGAGGTCTGCAACTCTGACAATCCAAAAGCCTGTGTTAAGAAGGTTCGGTCAACTTGGTCACTGAGTCATAGTCTTAGGGTCGGGTCAATGGTCGCTGCCAGAGAGAGAGAAAAGAAACACTCAGCGTGCACTCTAGCCTAGATCAGAATGGTTACCACTTTGTCTAATCTGGAAACCTCCCACTGTACCTCAAATTCTCCTGCAAACCTGAAAGAAGAATTAGTCGGGGTCACCCGAGGAGTAAACCAACTCATCAGTGGGAATCGGGATCCAACTATCATCGCATGATAACGTGACGGAATCCACTCACGTCACCACACTCCAGAAGGTATGCGCATACCTGGCAAGTTTCAGTTCTTTTGAAACTCCCGATGTAGGTTTTTACCCCTAGGACCCAAGTGACCTTGACAATGCCAACAAATCAAAAGGTCCTAGTCAAGTTCTACCCGTCATTATCTTGATTGCGTTAAACCCACCCGTACAAGTCCTTGACAATGCCAACAAGACCGTACGACTGTCCTAACCAATCCACTTATCCATGTGACAGAAAAACATTACATAGCTACCGAACACTACGCCACGGCAATGCACGACAAACGCAGCACGAATACTAAGTAACACTAATCTGAAATGACGGAGGGCTACGACTGGTTTTTGGCGAAAAACCTTTAACGTAATGAACTTGATATCGTTGAAGGAACTGGATAACCTTTTAGAAAATATAGTGACGAAAACCTTTACTAAAGAGGTCACTCCCGGTGAAGGGATCTCGGCTCTTTCCCCGTAGAATGAGGTGCAGGATATTCCAACTGAATACCACGATGCAAAGCAAAAGTAATCGGCTATAGTGAAGTTAATGCCCTGACGCAAACTTCTGTCCAAGGGGTCACTCCCGGTGAAGGGATCTCGGCCCTTGCCTCGTCGACTGAGGAGCAGGATATTCCAAATGAATACCACGATGCAAAACAAAAGCGAACGTCCTTGCAATAACAGCTTTTTGAAAAATGTTCCAACAACATCAGAATAGGTTTGTTTAAACTTGCATTGATTCGAATCAATGCAGTCCCATCAATTGATCACACCACAAAGAACGAAAATATACTGACGTACGTATATGCCATCCGCATTTGCCACTGGGTCCCGTCATCACCCGTTAGGTTAGCTAACTAACGGCAGAGCAGGGACTGGACTAGCGCGGATGTAAAACATATACAACATCTACTAATATATATACCAATATATAGTATTTCGCTCAAGGCGTGAATAAAATGCAACATCACAGAAATGAACAGCATCACAGAACAATACAGATATCTGGAAGCCCCGGGTTTCACAGAGCCGCTGCTGAAACCCGACGTTCCCCTGGTCCTGTGGATAGCCTGTGCAATAAAATCCTAGACCCCTACGGGCGCGGCAAGTCACCCGCCAAAACCTGAAGCGAGGCAGCCCCCTTCATTACCGTGAATGGACCACCCAGCACTTTACGGAATCCGGTAACTTGGGCACCCCTCCTGGGTCAACCTGTACCCCCTACGAGTGCGGCGAATAGCCCGCCAATCCTGGAGTGAAGCCCCCTCCGTCTCAATGCCATGAGATGCGGGCCCGTTGCCCTCTAGAATCCGGCTAACCGTGCACCCCTCCGCGGGGCAAACCTAGTACAGAAAGTAAAATATACATACACCGGGTACATCGACCGCAACCAGGTCGTGCCCCAAAAGAATAATACAAACAGGCAGTGACGGCAGTCCACATGTCGGACGCTCGCCCCGCAATATCAAATGTACATAATACAACAAAACTGCACTAGCATTGCATCCAGGCTATCCCCCACGACCGATCCGCAACAACACAGCATAAACATATAACATCAACGTGAAGGTCACGTTCGCAAATCCGTCTAACCGGGCTATAGCAGTTAGACAGGATTTACCGATCAAGTGACATTCACGGTCGCAGATATAATGTAAATACTGTGAAATAATGTGTTTAAAATTTTCCGATTGACCAAAAATTAACAAGTGGGCCCCCAATCAAAACTGTAGCACTCACAGAAAACCTGGGCCCAATTTTAATATTCCAAAACCCCTAATATAAGCCCAGAAGCCCACTGAAAAAAAGACGAAGCAATGAGCCCACCATATTGCGGCGGAAGCGCGGCAGAAAGGGGGGTATTGCCGCGCTTCCGCGCTCGAAGTAAGGGTTCACTGTCTCGTTTTTTCCCAGAGTTCTTAGAACTCCCTGCACATCTTTCTAAGACCACCTGAAAAATTTTTAGACTTCAAAAAATTTCAACAGAAACTGATGTGAAGGAAAAATACGGTTTTTGGAAATTTTGGTCGATCGGAAACGCAAACACATCAAACGAAGCTAGGTAAAGTTAATGGCGTGGCTCTGATACCATGTTGCGCCACGGCAGCGCCCCGGCCGTCTATCCGAGGCCAAATTGCGGAATCAAAAATTTTTCTTGCTCGGAAACCGGCGCTACCGCGGACAAAGAAAACCCGGATCGTTTACCATTAACCTAATGCTAGCAATCAAGAGATAGGGTGAGAAGTATACCGAGTGATCCGAGTCCTCCGGTCTTCTCTTCATCGTCTCGATCTCCCGCGGAAAGTCTTGTCTCCATATCGTCGCCTCCTCGCCGGAAAGGGCACCACATCGCCTGCGTCTTTTACGGGCTCCCGCCTCAATACCGAGGCAACTCGAGCATGAAGCCGGTAACTCGACATGCTCAAGATATACTGTAGAATGTGTAGTGTAGAGGCTATGTCTCATTTGGGGTTTGTTGCCATTTCAAGATGATGGAGGAATGAGATAAGAAAAATGGTGCTTGCATTTTTCTAGCATGAATGAGATCAAGAAAATGGAACTCTCAAGAATGAAACACTCTCTTCTTCTTCTTCTCTCAACCATGAAAAACTTATTCATCAAGTGAGAATAAAAGGGTGGAGGAAAAACAATATGAAAGCAAGAGGGAGGTGAGTGTAGGAGCACAAGAATGGTGACCACATCAAGAGACAAAGAAACATCAACCATGCTTCTTCTTACATCAAACCCATGCCCACTCAAATCTCATTTAAAGCAAGTTATGGTGCAAGATATGAAAGGTATCATAATCAATACTTTTGCAATAAAACCCTCCACAAAGTGTTATTTGCAAACTTGCAAATAACCCCCTCCATCGGAAAAATCCGGCCGGAAAAGAACAAAGGAAAACCGGCCGGAACGGAATGCAAACTGGCAACTCCAGAAAACTGGTCCCGTAATAAATTACAGGAAAACCCCGACACTGTGCATACACACCCGCATCTGTATTCCGACCGGATACAAATGCAAAGAGACAAAATCTACACTGTACTAAACTAGGATCCGGCTTAAACCAAAGCCGGCTAGTAATATCCGTTCGATCCTGATCCGTGTAATACCGCACGTATCTGATCAAACCCTGCCATATATCCATACGGCCACTAGTACATAACTGTCCGATCCTGATCCGTGCAATACCGCACGTATCTGATCGGACCCTGCCATATCTCCATACGGCCTCTACAGCGTTTCGCCCGAAAGCTGAGTAACTGAAAGTGTGGTGGACTCTAAAGACTCGTCAATACTATGGCTGTGGATTTAACCACTAGCACGTCAGAGGTATTAGCCAATACATGACGGGCCACCAGCTATTGATCAAAAGGGACGTCGATGAGCGAACTCATCCTGACACCCTACTGAGCCTGTCAGTGACAATATCCGTACAGTCCGGTCCGTTCGTCTATGAGTTTCGCATGGCGGGCCTAGGGGGTTGGTAAAAGTAAGACCCCCAAAAGCGGTACAAGTCGTGTCGGAGTGTAGCCCAGAACGCCCTGAGATACTACTGGAATACCTACCAGTAAATCTCCTGCCTCGGCCGAGGGCTTTGCGTAATGGCTCTCCTAGACACAGCGCGACCTCACCCCCAATACCGGGAGAGACGAACCCCTGCAGATCCGCTCACTGCCTCCATGTGGCTCGGGACTGTACCCAACTAAAACCTGTTTGCACGACTCCTTTGAGCCGTGGTAGGGTAGTAATCAAAGCACAGTGGGAACTCACACGAGACAAATGACGATCTCAGGTCGATGAACTAACCTGTACACATGTCACCAGGGAACTGCTATCTGACATCTGGTATAAGACCAACTAGCAGGTTCCCGGCGAGTCCTGTCCGGTGTACTCATAACCCAATGAGCACCTGTATACATCTTAGGTGAACGAACTGACACCAGTGGCTTGTGAGACCGGCCACCGCCCCTCGTCGGGGTCTCGACTGTATACACTAGTCTACTAATGGAGTATCGATGCCCAGTCTCGAAACTCCCACGACTAGGGACATTTTAAGGATGTGCTTATAGACCCCAGCTCCCACGTATATGATCGCCATCATACTGCTGGTCGTCAAGCAAGAATCCTAGGGGCTCTATCAACGTGCAATAGCGACATGTCAGGTCACCTAAAGCAGTACACGATGATAAAGATAAACCAGATAGCATACTATCATCTCGAGTAAGATTGTCCCACCGGGATAGGTCCTCCCTCAATCATTGCAATCACGTGCCTGTGATCCAATAATTGACTCTGAGGGCACTATCTCCAACAGGGACCCAGTGGCGAATGCGGATGGCATATACGTACGTCAGTATATTTTCGTTCTTTGTGGTGTGATCAATTGATGGGACTGCGTTGATTCGGATCAATGCAAGATAAACAAACCTATTCTGATGTTGTTGGAACATTTTTCAAAAAGCTGTTATTGCAAGGACGTTCACTTTTGTTTTGCATAGTGGTATTCATTTGGAATATCCTGCTCCTCAGTCGACGAGGCAAGGGCCGAGATCCCTTCACCGAGAGTGACCCCTTGGACTAAAGTTTGCGTCAGGGTAATAACTTCACTATAGCCGATTACTTTTGCATTGCATCGTGGTATTCATTTGGAATATCCTGCACCTCATTCTACGGGGAAAGAGCCGAGATCCCTTCACCGGGAGTGACCTCTTTAGCAAAGGTTTCGTCACTATATTTTTATAAAAAGTTGTGCAGTTCCTTCAACGATATCAAGTTCATTACGTTAAAGGTTTTTCGCCAAAAACCAGTCGTAGCCCTCCGTCATTTCAGATTGGTATTACTTAGTATTCGTGCTGCGTATGTCGTGCTTAGCCGAGGCGTAGTGTTCGGTAGCTATGTAGTGCCTTTCTGTTATATGGATATGTGATTGGTTAGGACAGTCGTACGGTCATTTTGGCTCAGTCAAGGACTCATGCGGGTGGGTCTAATGCAATCAAGATAATGACGGGTTGAACTTGACTAGGATCCTTTGATATGTTGGCTCAGTCAAGGTCACTTGGGTCCTAGGGGTAAAAATCACATCGGGAGTTTCAAAAGAACTGAAACTTGCCAGGTATGCGCATACCTTCTGGAGTGTGGTGACGTGAGTGGATTCCGTCACGTTATCATGCGATGATAGTTGGATCCCGATTCCCACTGATGAGTTGGTTTACTCCTCGGATGATCCCGACTAATTCTTCTTTCAGGTTTGGAGGAGAATTTGAGGTACAGTGGGAGGTTTCCAGATTAGACAAAGTGGTAACCATTCTGATCTAGGTTAGAGTGCACGCTGAGTGTTTCTTTTCTCTCTCTCTGGCAGCGACCATTGACCCGACCCTAGACTATGACTCAGTGACCAAGTTGACCGAACCTTCTTAACACTGGCTTTTTGATTGTCAGAGTTGCAAACCTCATTGCCACTCCTAATTTTACCCTTTTCTCCAGGACACCCCGTATTACTACGAACGTCCACTTCCATTGGACAAAACCATCGTATGGTTATATATGAACTCGAAGGACTTCGAGGATGGTTTCTGGTTCTGGAGAAAACGAATAGGATTATTCAGTTGTCTTTTCTTTTCACCTTCTCTCAGGTTGCGAGTACTCCTTGGCTTAGGAGTAGTACACCTATTACGCAGATTGGATAGTCTTCTTCCAAACCTTAGGCTGGTGCCGAACGGTGGGGAATGAAGAAAACTAATTAGCCTAAACGGTGTGCAGAAGGTATTAAGATTAAGACAAAGCAAGGGATTAGTAGGAGGGCAAAGTAAATTGCGACTGATATTCACGACCAAACCAAGTATTTCTTCGCCAATCCTAAATCACCTTTGTATTTCTCCAAGACACTCCGTATTACTACGAAGATCCCAGTTTATTGGATAATCCATCGTATGGTTATATACGAACTCGAAAGGAACTTGTTCCAGTTCGGGGATGGATCCTAGTTCAGGAGAAATAGGAATAAAGTACATTCAGGTGTCTTTTATCTTCACCTTCTCTCGCATTGCGAGTGCTCCTAGGATTAGGACAGTACACCCTTTATGCTTTTTGGATAGTCTTCTTCCAAACCATCGGCTGGTGCCGAACGGTAGGGAAGGAAGAAAACCATTTGGCCTAAAGGGGTGTGCAGACGGTATTGACTAAAGACATATAAAGGGATTTGGACAGGTGGCAAAGAATTATACGGTTATAGTTGTGAATCTGGATAATGGTAGAGGCATTACTAGGAATACCAGGATTCCCCACAGAAACATTTCAATGTTTCAGTTTCACTGTGTAATGTTAAAAGAAAACTGATTTCCCGATTAGACACTAACTCCAGGGTATGTATTTATCAGGTATGATTCTCACATCTGTATGGTTTTACAGAAGATGAGTGGGAGTAAGTTATTGGGAATTGGGTGATCATCCTCATTATATCGGGATTCGTTGTAATCGGTGATATTTGAGGAGATCACCTGGGCTGTTTGCCGGTCAGCAAATATTTGGTTATGAATATCCGCTGTTGTGCACCAATTTCAAATAGATATATCTGTACGTCTATTTTCATAGAGTGAGATATACCTTTTGATATTATGTCGATGACATTTACCTATATCAGTGGATGGTTAGGTAAGGAGCATTAAACAGCGGTGTAATTCTTCTTAACCATAAGTACAGTTTTCAACCTACGACATACAGTGAAAGAGTTGTTAGACTCAGCGGACTTATACAGAGTATTGTATGTTGTCCAGTGTCCATTAGGACAGAGGGGTTGGTCCTCATACTATATTCTGTTTACTTTTAACTTCTCTAGTTCTTAGACATGTGCTTCGTGGAAACACAGGGTCTAAGTTTTGAGGAGTTATAGGTATTTGAATAGAGTAGAGAACCAGGTGTAGCAAGTATCGGGATTCTTCAAAGTGATCGAAGATTTAGATACTTGTGTATGGTATTCAGTTGATAGTAATGATAAAGAGAAATTGCTTCTCTTTCAGGTTACTCATAATTGGAAGCATTCCTAAGTTGAGTAACGCTGATCGGCCTCCTTCCATTTAGTTGACATGCACTGGAGACAGCTGCATGATTTGAATCTGGTTCAATTAAATCAGTTCCTCTGGTTCTATATTGGATATAGAACAGTTCATATCTTAACGATATTAAGGTACGGGGAGTTGTCCGGCTTATGCTTAAAACCAGACTCCGGATAACTCAAGGCACGTTTCTGTAATGGCTGTTTGTGGGTTGACCCAGGCTATGACGAGGGTTGACTTTCTACCATCTGGCAGATCAATAGAAATATTGTTCTAGACTCACCACAGTTTTATTAAAAATGGATTTTTTCAAAAACAGCAGTGGGAGTATGGTAGAACTGGAAGTGATTCCAGAACCGCAAACGATTACTGAAGATTTAATAAGGAACCTAAAGATTCAATTTGATTTGACATTCCATTGGCCACTCCGCAGATAAGGTGGGTAACTTCAGGTACCCGAGAGATACTCCGGTAGCCTCAAGGACGGTGACAGGGAAGTTCTTGTTTACCCACACTTGCCATTGTTGTTGTTCCAGGCTGCGAGACCCGGCAGGAGGATGAGTATAGCGTCGTTCTAAACTAGCTTTAGAAGTGCACGTCTATATGACTCTGGCAGAGGGTTGTCGTAGTCAGTGGGAGCAGCGGAAGCATTGGTGGACTTCATGCTTATGTCTATTTATAGACTAAAGCAGATATAGCGGAGTTAGATCATCTGTTTCTGATGTGACAGTCATGGGTTTGACGTCATCAGAATAGGGAATGGATCTGTTGAGAAGGTAGTAGGAAGTGATATTCCTATACTACGATCGGTTATACTTTGGTCGTCACACAGTGTTTTCTCCACATGGGACTTGGACATTATATCAGACATACTGGTTACTAGATCTATGGTTTTAGATCTAGATTTGGGTGGTTTCCCAATCAGGGTACTTTGACAGCATTCTAAGAGTATTTAGAATGGACGACTCCTGGCACGGTAGTGTACCTGCAGGTGATGGAGTCACCCTCTCTAAAGGTGTCTTACAGACTAAAGGGGAGAGGATGTGCATGATTGACAGATCATTTGCTTAGGCAATTGAGTCAATCATGAGATGTCAAGTACCACACCAGATGTTGTTCTTGCACTAGATGCAATAAGTTGATATTGATCCAATCCTGGAGGAACAGTCGGAAGCAGTTTTAGAACATAACTGAATGTTCTAGGGATATGATAACGGCTGCCTCCTTTAGGAGACGGTTATCACTCCAGGCTTCCAAGGTGACATGGACGACAAGGAGGTTGTCAGAGTTATAGTTCTCCCTCTGACGAGGGGCAGTATTTTGGACAGGTGGTCCAAGATAATACTGAGGGAGGCATGGCGCGGGATACTGATTAGTTTCAGTTGATGATACAGTCTAAAGAAGTTTGGATTTGGAGTTCAATTATGAGCTAGGTCCCATCAGACATCCAGACATTCTAAGACAGGTATTGCTCATTTCGGGAGATAGTTTTCTCCGCGAACTTGAGATATAGAGAGACATAGAAAGAAACATCACAGCGGATCCACTCACTGAGGCTATTCCTCGAACGCAATAGTTTCGCAAACGAGCTTTGTGTGACTGACTAGTAGAGAGTGGGTGTTCGGTATCACACGGGCTGTGAGTATGCGACATCGCAATAATTAGCCTTGAGTGCAAGTAGGAGATTGTTGGAGATAGTGCCCTCAGAGTCAATTATTGGATCACAGGCACGTGATTGCAATGATTGAGGGAGGACCTATCCCGGTAGGACAGTCTTACTCGAGATGATAGTATGCTATCTGGTTTATCTTTATCATCGTGTACTGGTTTAGGTGACCTGACATGTCGCTATTACACGTTGATAGAGCCCCTAGGATTCTTGCTTGACGACCAGCAGTATGATGGCGATCATATACGTGGGAGCTGGGGTCTATAAGCACATCCTTAAAAGGTCCCTAGTCGTGGAAGTTTCGAGACTGGGCATCGATACTCCATTAGTAGACTAGTGTATACAGTCGAGACCCCGACGAGGGGCGGTGGCCGGTCTCACAAGCCACTGGTGTCAGTTGGTTCACCTAAGATATATACAGGTGCTCATTGGGTTATGAGTACACCGGACAGGACTCGCCGGGAACCTGCTAGTTGGTCTTATACCAGATGTCAAATAGCAGTTCCCTGGTGACATGTGTACAGGTTAGTTCATCGACCTGAGATCGTCATTTGTCTCGTGTGAGTTCCCACTGTGCTTTGATTACTGCCCTACCACGGCTCAAAGGAGTCGTGCAAACAGGTTTTAGTTGGGTACAGTCCCGAGCCACATGGAGGCAGTGAGCGGATCTGCAAGGATTCGTCTCTCCCGGTATTGGGGGTGAGGTCGCGCTGTGTCTAGGAGAGCCATTACGCAAAGCCCTCGGCCGAGGCAGGAGATTTACTGGTAGGTATTCCATTAGTATCTCAGGGCGTTCTGGGCTACGCTCCGACACGACTTGTACCGCTTTTGGGGGGCTGACTTTTACCAACCCCCTAGGCCCGCCATGCGATACTCATAGACGAACGGACCGGACTGTACGGATATTGTCACTGACAGGCTCAGTAGGGTGTCAGGATGAGTTCGCTCATCGACGTCCCTTTTGGTCAATAGCTGGTGGCCCGTCACGTATTGGCTAATACCTCTGACGTGCTAGTGGTTAAATCCACAGCCATAGTATTGACGAGTCTTTAGAGTCCACCACACTTACAGTTACTCAAGCTTTCGGGCGAAACGCTGTAGAGGCCGTATGGAGATATGGCAGGGTCCGATCAGATACGCGCGGTATTGCACGGATCAGGATCGGACAGTTTTGTACTAGTGGCCGTATAGTTATATGGCAGGGTTTGATCTGATACGTGCGGTATTGCACGGATCAGAATCGAACGGATTTTACTAGCCGGCTTTGGCTTAAGCCGGTCCTAGTCTAGTACAGTGTAGATTTTGTCTCATTGCATTTGTATCCGGTCGGAATACAGATGCGGGTGTGTATGCACAGTATGGGGTTTTCCTGTAATTTATTACGGGACCAGTTTTCTGGAGTTGCCAGTTTGCATTCCGTTCCGGCCGGTTTTCCTTTGTTCTTTCCCGGCCGGGCTTTTCTGATGGAGGGGGTAATTTGCAGCTTTGCAAATTACATTTGGTGGAGGTTTTATTTGTAAGATGATTAATTATGATAGCATCTTTTTATTCCATTCTTTTCTATCATCTTGTCTTGCTTTATGAAGATTAGATATGAGATGAAGTTTGTTGTAAGTTTGGTGATGATTATGTCTTGATGTGGTCACCACTTGCTTTACCCTACACTCACCTCCCTTCATGCTTCATATTACCTCCTCCACCATTCTCATTTGGATGATAAGTTTTTTCATCAGAAAAGAGAGAAGAAGAAAAAGAAAGAGAGAAGAAGAAGGAGAGAGTTCTTCATTCTTGAGAGTTTCATCTTCTTGATCTCATTCATGCTAGAAAAATGCAAGCACCATTTTTCTTATCTCATTTCCTCCATCAAGGCAACCAAAACCCAAGTGAGACACTACACTACACATTCTACAGCATATCTTGAGCATGTCGAGTTGCCGGCTTCATGCCCGAGTTGCCTCTGTATTGAGGCGGGAGCCCGTAAAAGACGCAGGCATTATGGTGCCCTTTCCGGCGAGGAGGCGACGATGTGGAGGCAAGACTTTCCGCGGGAGATCGGGACGATGACGAGAAGACTGGAGGACTCGGATCACTCGGTATACTTCTCACCCTATCTCTTGATTGCTAGCATTAGGTTAATGGTAAACGATCCGGCTTTTCATTGTCCGCGGTAGCGCCGGTTTCCGAGTAAGGAAAAATTTTAATTCCGCATTTTGGCCTCGAGTACGAGGTCGGGGCGCTGCCGTGGCGCAAAAACGGCCACCCGGGTATTGAGCGATCAGAAGATCGACGAGCAAGCCTGCTCACACTCCGGTGAATCCAACTACCGTACAGTCCGGTCTGATCGTCTGATATGTCGCATATCTCGCCTAGGGGTGGTAAACGTCAGACCCCAATAGCTCGATAAGTCGTGTCGATATGAGGTCTATAACAATTTGAGAAACTACCGGTAACACTTACCAGTAAATCTCAGCAACCCTGGCCAGGGATTTCCTGTTATAGCCAATCGAACACAGCGCAACATCAACCCCCTATAACGGGAGAGACGAATCCACTCCTATCGCTCATTGCCTCCATGTGACTCGGGACTGTACCCAAAAACCACCATTTTGCACGCCCTCTTGGACGTGGTAAGATGGAAATCAAAGCACAGTGGGAACCACATAAGACTCTATGACGATCTCGGGTCAACAGATTACTCTGTACCAGTGTCACCAGAGAACTGCCATCTGACGTAAGGTATAATACCATCTGGGAGTTCTCGGCGAGTCCGTCCAGTGTACCCAGTCTCTACTGAGCACCCGTATATCATCTCTGATGTCAAACACCAATGGATATGGGATCATTCATCACCCATCTGTATGGGTCGAGAAGGTATACGCTAGTCTACTCTGGTATATCGATGCCCCGTCTCGATACACCCACGACTAGGGACCTTGAAGGATGTACTTATGGACTACCATGTCCCCACTAGTATGATCCGCATCACAGTCCAGGTAGTCAAGTACACATCCTAAGGGCTTTACCAACATGTAACAGAGAGACAATCAGTATACACGTTAAGGTAAAGAGCAACCAGATAGCATACTATCATGTCGAGCAAGAAAGTCCTCCCTATATAGGTCCTAGCATCCACTACAATATACATCCTATGTATAGTAATGGCCTCTAGGGAATACATATAACTAACAAGAGCTAAGAACCGGTATCCTGTAAATATGTAGCAAACACTGATTAAAAGCACCTGCCTATAACCAAACGAGCGTAAGAATGGGCGGTATAAAATGCAATATTCTGGTATGAACAATAGACCCAAGGAGGGGGTGCACAAACTACCAGGTACTTCGAAGTACCGAGTGGCCTACTCACGTTGTTGAGGGAGGTTGCTTCACTTTGGGTATTTGGCGGGTAGTTTTCCGCACCCGTAGGGATCTATGGTGGGGTATTGGCTATTTATCACGACCGTGTAATCCGCTTTTCATTGCCGGCTCGAACGAATCGCGGATTCCTAGTATATCCAATGTGTTCATCTGTGATCTGGAATGGGTATCATTGCATCTGATGAATGTGTATATAGCTATATATGATATCTATTTAGGCGTTGCTTATGTTTTGCATCCGCGCTAGTCCAGCTCCCGCTCTGTCGTTAGTTAAGCAACCTAACGGGTAATGACGGGGCCCCGTGGCGAATGTGGATGATATAAGCGTACGTCATATTTTCGTTGTTTTCTGCAATAGTAGAATTAAATGATGGGACGCATTAAAATTAATGCAAGAAAATAAACCAAGTTAAGTCGTTGGAATACTTTTAAAACCACTCAGTTTCTTTTCAAAAACAACTTTTAAACGCGGAGCTTAAGCCACTCTTTTTAAAAGCTATCTCGTTCCATTGATTATATCAAGTTCACTACGTTCACGGTTTCGCCAAAACCATTCGTAGCCCTCCGTCATTTCATATAGGTAGTCAATAATATTCAAGCTGTGTTTGTTGGCCAAAGTCAAGACACAGTGTTTGGTAGCTATTAGGTATTCATATGCAGCATAGATAGATGCGTTGGTTTGGGACAGTCGTACTGCCTTGTTGGCCAAAGTCAAAGGTAGGTACGGGTGGGTTCAAATTAACCTGGAGAATGATGGGTAGAACTTGACATGTGACTTATGATTTGTTGGCCAATGTCAAGGTCATAAGAGCATGGGGTAAATGTACATCGGGAGTTTCTAAAGAAACTGAAACTTGCTAGTGCTGCATACCATTTGGAGTGTGATGATTCTGGTAGGATTCCTTCAGTTTTATCACACGATGATATTTGGATCCCGATCCTACTGTGAGTGTATGCTACTCCTCGGGAAATTTCTCACTTAACGATCAATGCTATAAACCAAGTAGGTATCTAGAAAGGTGTTAGCGGGGCGACGCCCCCGGGGAAAAGAGGTTATTTAATTATGGAACTTCGCGAAAGCGTTGGAAAACCTCCCTCGAAGTACCAACACTGGCCTGGTTGAACGTTTAAGCAAGTATTATACGGTGAGATTGATCCCGACTAATTCTTCCTTTATGGTTTGAGGAGGGATTCGAGAAACAGTGGGAGCCATCCTGTTTAGACAAACTAAAAACCATTCTAAACTTGCAAGAGTATCATGCTAAAGTGTTTCTTCTCTCTCTCCTAATTGCAGCGACAAATCGTCATGACCGGACTTAAGTTATTACTAGATAAAAACATACTGACAGGGCCAAACTACAAAGATTGGCTCAGGAATGTAAAAATGGCAATCACTTATGACAAGCTGGAGTATCTTCTTACCACTAAAGCTCACCCTGTCCCAGGTCCCACCTCCAGCGTCGCGGATAAGGAAATCCGCAAGACCTGGGAGATCGACTGCGTGAAGGCCAAGTGCCTCGTGCTTGCCTTTATGGACAATGAACATCAGAGGAGTCATGAGAATATGGACCTTGAATCCATATTTCTCCATACAAAAGAACTGTATGGAGAGCAATCCCGTATCGCCAGATACGAAGTCTCGAAAAAGCTGTTTTCGGCGAGATTGGCCGTCGGATCATCGGTAGCGGAACACGTGCTTAAGATGATTAGCTATATTGAAGGGCTCGCGGACCTTGGGACCACGTTAGAGAACGAGCTCTATACTGACTTGATTCTCCAGTCCCTTCCTTCCACTTACGCCCAGTTTATCCTGAACTTCAACTTGCAAGAAAAAGAAGTTGAACTTTCAGAACTCCTCAACCTACTGAGGAGTGCAGAGGGCACCCTATAGAAAGGTAGGGAAACATCCACTTTGTTTGTTGGAGGACCTTCCTCTTCTATGTCCAGGGCGAAAGCCAAGGGAAAGAAGAAGAAAACCCCTACCAAACCAAGGGGCGGTGTTAGTAAAGTGGAAACGAAGGGAAAAGTAAAGGCAACAAAGATAGCGGGGAAGCTTGTGGGAAAGGAAGAGTGCTTCTATTGTCATAAGAAAGGACACTGGAAAAAGGATTGCAGGGCTTGGAAGGCCAAGAACCAGGATCCAAAGAAAGTTGCGGCTTCGACTTCAGGTGTGTATGTTATTGAAAACTGTCTATCAATAAACTCTACTTCCTGGATATTGGATACCGTATCAGGATCTTATATCTGTAATTCTTTGCAGGCACTGAGAAAGCGTAGGGTTTTGAAGGCAGGCGATATAACCCTCAGAGTTGCAAACGGAGCTGGCATGGATGCTGAGTCCGTAGGGGACTATCACTTAGGAATGTCAGATGGACATGTTTTGGTTTTACAGGATTGTTATTTTGTACCCAATGCAACTTGTAATATCATATCTGTATCTTTATTATCTAAAGAAGGTTATGAATTTGCATTTGTAAGCAATGTTGTGAACATTCACCTTAATCATGTTTTGATTGGGTCAAGTACATTAAGCAATGGTATATACGTATTAAACCAACCACAGATTTTCAATGGCCAGAATACGCACAAAAGAAAGTCTCCAGAAATCAATCATGCTTTCTTATGGCATTGTAGACTAGGTCACATCAATGAGAGAAGGTTGACTAAGTTGCATACAGAAGGATATTTGGATCCGTTCGAATATCATTCATATGCAACTTGTCAATCCTGTCTCAAAAGAAAGATGACAAAGACTCCGTTCATTGGACACGGTGTAAGAGCGAGCGAGCTCTTGGGGCTCGTACACAGCGATGTGTGCGGTCCAATGTCCACACATGTGCGAATCGGTTATTCTTACTTCATTACTTTTACGGATGATTTTTCAAGGTACGGATATGTTTTCTTAATGAAACATAAATCTGAAGCCTATGGAAAATTCCAGGAATATAAGAATGAAGTAGAAAAACAAACCGGCAAAAGTATCAAGACACTGAGATCTGATCGAGGTGGTGAATACTTGAGTGCCGAGTTCCTGGATTACCTAAAAGAGAATGGAATTCTCTCTCAGCTTACTCCTCCATACACTCCGCAACATAACGATGTATCGGAGTGACGGAACCGAACTGTATTGGATATGGTACGTTCCATGATGAGTAACGCTGAGTTGCCGCGATCATTTTGGGGATATGCACTAGAATCAGCTGCATACCTTTTGAACCGAGTCCAACTAAGACTGTTCCTACCATACCATATCAGATGTGGTGTGGGAAGAAACCCTATCTTAAGCACATTAAGACATGGGGATGTCCAGCTTTTGTCAAAAAGCAGCATGCGGACAAACTCGAAGCACGCTCAGTACAGTGTAAGTTTATGGGATATCCAAATAACTCCAAGGGAAATTTCTTCTATTGCGAAGAGGAACAAAAGGTTTTTGTTTCTCGTCATGCCTGCTTCTTGGAAACTGAGTTTTTCAAAAATCAGATAAGTGGGACCGCAACAGAATTGGAAGAAATTCCAGAACCACGAGCTATTACTGAAATCATAGAAGAACCAGAGGGTTCGAAAGAACAGGACATTCCTACGCCGCTCCGCAGGAGTAGTAGGCAGTCTCATCCGCCCGAGAGATACTACAGTTTTCTCATAGACGGGGATAGAGAGGATTGCATCATAGATAATGATGAGCCGACTAGCTTCCAGCAGGCCATTCAGAGTGTTGACTCGGTAAAATGGTTGGATGCAATGCGGACCGAAATGGAGTCCATATACACCAACAAAGTATGGACTTTGGATGTTGCTCCAGATGGGGTAAAACCCATAGGATGCAAGTGGATCTTCAAGAGGAAGATTGGTGTAGATGGACAGGTTGAGATCTATAAGGCTAGACTTGTTGCAAAGGGTTTTCATCAAAGACCTGGTTTGGACTATGACGAAACTTTTTCTCAAGTGGCTATGCTGAAATCCATTCGGATCCTTCTTGCCATTGCTGCCTTCCACGATTATGAGATTTGGCAGATGGACGTAAAGACCGCTTTTCTAAATGGAAATTTAGAGGAATGTATCTATATGGACCAGCCAGAGGGATTCATTCAAAGTGGGAGCAGTGGAAAGGTGTGCAAGTTGCTTAAGTCCATCTATAGACTAAAGCAGGCATCGCGGAGTTGGAACATCTGTTTTGATGAGACGGTCAAAGAATTTGGCTTTATCAAAAATCCAGATGAACCATGCATCTATAGTAGATTTGTAGCAAGAATTGTCGTAGTCCTCGTTTTATACGTGGATGACATTCTCTTGATAGGAAATGACATTCCTATGCCACAATCTGTCAAAGGGTTCTTGTCATACAGGTTCTCCATGAAAGACCTGGGTGATGCCTCTTACATTCTGGGGATCCGGATCCATCATGATAGATCCAAGAGGATATTAGGACTTTCACAGTCCAGGTACATCGACACCATACTGAAAAGATTCAGTATGGAAGATTCCAAGAGTGGTAATCTACCGGCTTGTCACGGGATCACCCTCTCCAAAGAGATGTCTCCCAAGACTGATTTGGAATAGGATCGCATGTCTATTATACCCTACGCTTCTGCGGTAAGCTCTATAATATATGCAATGTTGTGTACCAGACCAGATGTAGCTTATGCACTGAGTGTGGTAAGCCGGTATCAGTCAAACCCTGGGGAGAAGCACTGGATAGCGGTAAAGAACATTCTCAAGTACCTGAGAAGGACTAAGGAGATGTTCTTGGTGTATGGCGGAAAAGACCTCCAGATCGAGGCCTTTGCTGACTCTAGCTTCCAGAGTGACAAGGATGATTCCAAGTCTATGTCGGGTTATGTCTTTACCCTCAATGGAGGGACGGTGTGTTGGAAGAGTTCCAAACAGAAAACTGTTGCTGACTCGACAATGGAAGCGGAATATATCGCTGCTTGCGATACCGCAAAGGAAGCTGTCTGGATGAAGAAGTTCCTCACAGAACTTCAGGTGGTTCCATCCATTGTTGATCCAATACCTCTGTATTGCGACAACAACGGGGCTATAGCTTTAGCGAAGGAACCCAGGTCCCATCAGAAGTCCAGACACATCATGAGGCGATATCACCTGATCAGGGAGATCGTGGATCGCCAAGAGATCGAGATTCGGAGGGTTGCTACGGAAGATAACACAGCAGATCCATTCACGAAGGCCTTACCCCAGACTTAGTTCGAGCGGCTGATCGAGATGATAGGTCTTCGATACGCCAGTATAAGGCCTTAGTGCAAGTGGGAGATTGTTAGTGTATATGTCTTAGAGGCCATTACTGTATCATACTAGTTTGTATATTACTTAATGGAAGCTTGGGATATTCACAGTTGTATAGAATAGTATGCTACTTGGTTTGTTTCTATTTTTATGTGTGCATGTGTTTCTTTTAGTATATCATCTATACACATTAGTGGAAGCCCTTAGGATCTTTGCTTGATTACCAGCGTTATTATGGCAGTCACACTAGTGGGGGCTGGGTAATCCACGAGCACATCCTTATACAGGTCCCTAGTTGTAGGACTATCGAGACAGGGCATCGATACTCCGGAGTAGACTAGCGTATGCACTTCTCATCCCAGCAGGGGAGACGGTCTGTCCCACAGCCGTCAGTACGTCGTATTTGAGATAGTATACGGGTGCTCGTTAGGTTACGAGTACACTGGACAGGACTCGTCGGGAACTGTTGGTTGGTACTATACCTATCGTCAGTTATCAGTTCCCAGGTGACATGAGTACAGCTTAGTCCGCTGACTTGACACTGTCACTTCGCCTCGAGTGTGTTCCCACTATACTTTGATTACTACCCTACCACGGCTCAAAGGAGTCCTGCAAACAGGTACTAGTTGGGTACAGTCCTGAAGCACTTGGAGGCAGTGACGGTTAGATAGGATTCGTCTCTCCCGGTATTGGAAGTTGATATCACGATGTGTCAAGGAGAGCCATTACATATAGTCGTCCCTGGCCAGGGCAATCGAGATATACTGGTAGGTTTCCAATGTTATCTCAGGGTGTTCTGGGCTACACTCCGACACGACTTGTACCGCTATTAGGGGACTGACGTTTACCGCCCCCCTAGGCCCGCCATGCCATATTCTCAGACGAACCGACCGGACTGTACGGAGACTGTCACATTCAGGCTCAGTAGGTGTTCGGATGAGTTCACCTCGTCAGTCTTCTTATCGGCATCTACCTGAGGGTCGTTACGCACAGCTAGTGCCGCTTGCGGTTTGTGGTAAAACCTGTTCGGTTTACCTAGCACCTTATGATCGGTTTGGAAGCATCACATGTCTAAAAATTAAATTTTTAAGGTGCTAAGTGAACACACAAAGAATCATTCCTAGAAAATTAGGGTTTCATAGCTTAAACAACATCACAAGTAACAAAGGCTAAGGTTTTGAGAATACAACCTTTGTAGCTCCCTACGCTAGACTCCTTGGCCACTTGAGGGTTGGAAAAAATTTCACTTGAGGTCTTCTAATGTCCACGACGATCCACCCGAAGCTCCTTTGTCCAACCTTGCAACTTCACTTGATCAAGAGAAGGAAATGAAGCTAACACTCTTCACAAGTGGGCAAGACTTGTGTAGAATGGTGTTGTGGTGGTTTTTCTCACTTCAAAATCCTAACTTGGTGAGTGTTTTGCTCACTATAGAAATCTAGAGAGCAAAAGAGGAAGGAGGAAGAAGATGATGGTCTTTTTAGAACAAGAGAAAAAGATAATCACATATGAAAAAATGTAAAATATATGTATATATATTTTCCACTCTTCATCTCAAACCATGATTATATTATATGGATATTATTTCACTTGAGTTAAAACATAAAAGAAAGATTAACACATGGTTAAAAAGTAGGTGAGCATGGTTAGTTGAAGAAGAGTGTAGAATCTAAACCATGAATTATCCTTTCCTTTTTCTTTTTGTTTTAACAAAAATAGAAATAATAATCCATATATAAAACCAAGGTGTGAGTCTTATATTGCCACCATTTTCTATGTATATACAACCATGAAGGATGATGTATGTATGTATGTATGTATGTATGTATGTGTGCATGCACATCCATATGTGTATGAATAAGAATGAATGCATACATGCATGCATACATCCAAAATACATGAAAGGATTTCTAGTGAGAAACTATTGGTTAAATGATAAATCAACACTTGATTTAGCAATCCGGCCATATCACATAAGGCCCAACCAAAAGCAAGCCGCCCGATTAATATACGGTATCTTATACGCGCATTTTAACCGGGTCTATGCGCATATCGCATACGCGAACTACAACGTTTCGCCTGGACTAGGTAACTCCTTTATGGGACTCTAAGACTCGTCAATACGCCAGCAGTGGGTGATGATCATATCAAGCACCCCCAAGCCGCAAGCGGTCAACTAAACGTAACGGCCACCCGGGTATTGATCGATCAGAAGAAAACAAGCGAACCTGCTACAACTCCCGTCGAGCCAGCCGGCAACACTACCGTACAGTCTGGTCTCTTCATCAGATATACCGCATATCGAGTCTAGGGATGGTAACATCGACCCAAATAACTCAATAAGTCGTGCCGATGAATGGTCTATAACAGATCGAGAAACTACCGATAACACTTATCAGTAAATCTCAGCAGCCCTGGCCAGGGACTTACTGTTGTAACCAGTCGAGCACAGCGCAGCATCAACTCCCAATACCGGGAGAGACGAAACCCTTCCTATCGCTCATCGCCTTCGTGTGTCTCGGGACTGTACCCAACGGCCACCTGTTTGCATGACTCAGTAGAGCCGTGGTAGGATGGTAATCAAAGTATAGTGGGAGAACACACAAGACTCTATGACGATCTCGGGTCTACAGACTAACCTGTACCAGTGTCACCAGAGAACTGCTATTCGACGATAGATATAATTCCATATAGGAGTTCTCGGTGAGTCCGTCCAGTGTACCCAGTCACCACTGAGTACCCGTATACGATCTCGATGTCAAACATCGATGAATGTGGGAACATTCATCGCCCATCATATAGGTCTAGTATCATATACGCTAGTCTACTCTGGTATATCGATGCCCCGTCTCGATATACCTACGACTAGGGACATTTCAGGATATGCTTATAAACTACAGATGTCCCACTAGTATGATCTCCATCATAATCACAGTAGTCAAGCCGATATCCTCAGGGCTTTATCAGCTTGTATGAATGAATAAAAGCATGATCAAATCAACATGTCAGATAAAGATGAACCAGATATCATACTATCATGTCGAGCAAGAATGTACACTGAATATATATATACATGTACAGATACATCCACTATCATATAATGGCCTCTAGAGCATACATATATCCAACAATCTCCCACTTGCACTAAGGCCAGTTATTGGCGTATCTCATACCCAACATCTCAAAAAGTCGCTCATGCTGCGGCTGAGGGAAGGCCTTGGTGAATGGATCCGCGGCGTTATTCTTTATGTCTACTCTCCTAATCTCGATCTCGCGGCGATCTACAATCTCCCGGATCAAATGAAAGCGCCTCAGGATGTTTCTGGACCGCTGATGGGACCTGGGCTCCTTGGCTAACGCCATAGCCCCATTATTATCACAAAACAATTGTATTGGATCAATAATGGTTGGAACTACTTCTAGCTCCGAGGCGAACTTCTTCATCCAGACGGTTTCCTTGGCGGCATCATTTGCAGCAATGTACTCAGCCTCCATCGTAGAGTCTGAAACGGTATCCGGTTTGGAACTCTTCCAACTTACCGCCCTTCCATTGAGGGTAAATACAAACCCGGAGATAGATTTGTTGTCGTCCTTATCGCTCTAGAAGCTCGAATCGGTAAAGGCCTCCATTTGGAGATCTCCATTACCATACACCAAGAACAATTCTTTAGTCCTTCGTAAGTACTTAAGAATGTTCTTCACAGCTGTCCAGTGATTCTCCCCTAGGTTGGATTGATACCTGCTTACAACACTTAGTGCATAAGCTACATCCGGGCGTGTACATAACATCGCATACATTATATATCCTACTGCCGAAGCATAGGGTATAACGCTCATGCGAGCTCTCTCTTCATCGGTCTTTGGGTAAGAGTCCTTAGAGAGAGTGATCCCATGGCAAGCGGGTAAGGCACCCCGCTTGGAGTTTTCCATACTAAACCTTTTTAGGATGGTGTTGATGTACCTGGTTTGGGACAATCCCAATAACCTTTTAGATCTATCCCTATAGATCCTTATGCCCAGAATGTATGTGGCATCACCCAGGTCCTTCATGGAGAACCTTAGTGATAAGAAAGATTTGACCGACTGTAGCATAGGAATATCATTTCCTATCAGAAGAATGTCGTCCACGTACAATACGAGGAATGCGACAACTCTCCCTACAGCCTTCTTATAAACACAAGGTTCATCTGGATTTTTGATGAAATCAAACTCTTTGATGACATCGTGATGCCTGCTTTAACCCATATATGGATTTAAACAATTTACATGCTTTCCCGCTGCTCCCACTGTCAATGAAGCCCTCTGGCTGATCCATATAAACGCAATCTTCTAAATTTCCATTTAGAAATGTTGTTTTAACGTCCATCTGCCAGATTTCATAGTCGTAGTGAGCAGCAATAGCAAGTAGGATCCGAATAGATTTAAGCATGGCTACGGGAGAAAAAGTCTCATCATAGTCCAAACCTGGTCTTGGACGAAAATCCTTCGCCACAAGTCTTGCCTTATAGGTCTCCACCTGCCCATCTACACCAACTTTTCTTTTATAGATCCATTTGCACACCACAGGTTTTACCCCAGGGGGTACAACGTCAAAATTCCATACTTTGTTGGTGTACATAGACTCCATTTCGGATCTCATGGCATCCAGCCACTTCACAGAGTCTCCACTCGTGATAGCTTGCTGAAAACTGGTAGGATCATCATCATCCATGATGCAGTCTTCTCCGTCACCATCAATGAGGAAACCGTAGTACCTCTCCGGTGGGCAAGAAGTCCTACCAGACCTACGGAGTGGCCGAGGTTCCTCAGTTTCTATTGCAACAGCCGGTTCAACCGAATCGTCATTTGTAGTTTGTGTCTCTAGAACCTCTTCTAGATCTACCACTTTGCCATCATCTTTATCTGTGAAAAACTCTTTTTCTAGGAATGTGGCATACTGAGAAACAAACACGTTTTGTTCCTCCTTGTGGTAGAATAGATATCCATAAGAGTTCCTAGGATATCCCACAAAGTTACACATGACTGACCGTGTCTCGAGTTTGTCCGGATTCTGCTTTTTAATATAGGCCGGGCAACCCCAAATCTTAATTCTCTTAAGAGATGGTCTCTTCCCATGCCATATCTCATATGGCGTGGTAGATACAGTTTTGGTTGGAACCCTGTTCAGTAGAAACGCTGCAGTCTCCAATGCATGCCCCCAAAATGAGACGGGTAACTCAGCATCACTCATCATGGAACGGACCATATCTAATAGGGTCTGATTCCGTCATTCTGACACACCGTTGTGCTGTGGTGTGTAAGGAGGAGTGAGCTGAGAGAGAATCCCATTCTCTTTTAGGAAGTTTGCGAATTCTCTACTGAGATACTCTCCACCTCGATCTGATCGAAGCATCTTGATACTCAAGCCGGTTTGTTTTTCTACTTCTTGTTTATATTCAATGAATTTCTCGAAAGCTTCGGACTTGTGCTTTAATAAAAATACATGACCGAATCTTGAGAAATCGTCAGTGAACGTAATGAAGTATGAAAAACCGCCTCTAGCCTGTGTAGACATTGGCCCGCATACATCACTATGTATAAGGCCTAGGAGCTCAGTAGCTCTTTTTCCATGTCTGGTAAACGGAGTTTTGGTCATTTTACTCTTGATACAAGACTGGCAAGTCGCATAAGATTTATATTCAAAAGGGTTTAAATATCCATCTTTGTGTAACTTATTTAGTCTTGTTTCGTTAATATGACCAAGTCTACAGTGCCAAAGAAAAGCTTCATTTAATTCTGAATGTTTTCTTTTATTAATTTGTTGTATACTGAAAACTGTGTGTTGATTTAGAACATATATCCCGTTATTAAGCGTACCATACCTAACCAACATTTGATTCAGGTGAATGTTCATAACATTGTTCTGCAATACAAAATTATATCCTTCTTTGTCTAACAAAGAAACGGATATTATATTACAAAGCATACTTGGTACAAAATTGTTAGTGTATATGCCCTAGAGGCCATTACTGTATCATACTAGTTTGTATATTACTTAATGGAAGCTTGGGATATTCACCTTGTATAAACAATCTTGCTCAATATAGTAGTATGCTACTTGGTTTGTTTCTACTTCAATGTGTACATGTGTTTATTTTGCGATATCACCTATACGCATTAGTGGAGCCCTTAGGATCTTTGCTTGATTACCAGCGTTGTGATGGCAGTCACACTAGTGGGGGCTGGGTAATCTATAAGCACATCCTTATACAGGTCCCTAGTCGCAGGACTATCGAAACAGGGCATCGATACTCCGGAGTAGACTAGCGTATGCGCTTCTCTTCCCAGTGTGGGAGATGGTCTGTCCCACAGCCATCAGTACGTCGTACTGGAGATAGTATACGGGTGCTCGTTAGGTTACGAGTACACTGGACAGGACTCGTCGGGAACTGAAAGGTTGGTATTATACCTATCGTCAGTTATCAGTCCCCAGGTGACATGAGTACAGCTTAGTCCGCTGACTTGATACTGGCACTTCGTCTCGAGTGTGTTCCCACTGCACTTTGATCACTACCCTACCACGGCTCAAAGGAGTCGTGCAAACAGGTAGTGGTTGGGTGCAGTCCCGAAACACTTGGAGGCAGTGACGGTTAGACAGGATTCGTCTCTCCCGGTATTGGGGGTTGACATCGCGCTGTGTCTAGGAGAGCCATTACACGAGTAGTCCCTGGCCAGGGCAAGCGAGATATACTGGTAGGTTTCCAGTGTTATCTCAGGGTGTTTTGGGCTTCACTCCGACACGACTTGTACCGCTATTGGGGGACTGACGTTTTACCGCCCCCTAGGCCCGACATGCGATGTATCAGACGAACAGACCGGACTGTACGGAGAATGTCACATTCAGACTCAGTAGGAGTTCAGATGGGGTTTCACCTCGTCAGCCTTCTTGTCGGCATCTACCTGGGGACCGTTACGCACAGCTAGTGCCGCTTGCGGTCTGCGGTTAAACCCACTGCCAGCGTAGTGTCGAGTCTTTAGAGTCCCACACAGAGGGTATTCGCCTCTGGGCAAAACAGAGTAGAGGTCGCATGGTTTTGCGACAGGGTTCGTTCTCATCCGCGCACTTGTGCACGTTTGGAGTCCGGACGGATTATACTGGCAGGCTCTGGCTTGAGCCATATACTGGTATATGTTTTGGGGTTGCTTTTATATCTTGGTATTCTTGTTCCTCGGAACGAGAATGCAGGTGTGTATGCACAGTTGCTTGAGGCGGAGGTGAGGTATTTCATTAGGGTTTCGGAACGGGTGCGTATGCACAGTTGACAGTCTTCATTTTCCAAACCCTAATGGATTTATGGATTATCTATTAATAATAGTAATTAAATGAGAATTTTGTTATGGTTGATTTTGTTGACTTGTTGACCATGGTTGACTTGTTGACCATGGTTGAATGTTGACCACCATCATGCTTTGAAAGATCCTCCTTGATTCATGCTTACATTTCATTTAAAGATGCATGATAGTGGTCATTCCAAATTACCATCAACTATTCTTATTTTGAATTATTATTATTTAGATAATTGTTTTTCTTTTGGCATTATGGTTGCTAGAAAGAAAAAGATATCTCATTATCTCATTTAGCTTCTCTCTCCTCACTTCATCTTCTTCTTCCTCTAGTAGAAGAGAACCCTTCTCATGTGTTGAGAATCCTTCTCTTTAAAAAGAAAAGCAACCCCTAGTCACTCTCTACTCATTCTAGGTTCAAGGTTTAGCAAGCCGGAAACCCTAGTTCACTCAAAGATCGAGGAAGAGCCCAAAGGTCGAACCTTCGAGGTGGATCCATCTTCGACGGAAGAAGGCGACAAGAAGAGAACCATCAACCTCTACAAGGTTTAAAGAAGAAGGAGTTCAAGTTTAGGTATAACCATCTTCCATAGTAGCTAACTCTCTTTAGCAAGTTTGCTAGTTTAGTTTAGACACGATCCCGACCTTGTTTAGTCCATGTTGCCTCTTGCGATAAAAATTTGTTTTTTATACCGTTTCCGCCTCCCCGTAAGCACCGGGGGTCGCAATATGGACTTACAGTGGTATCAGAGCCTAAATAAACTTAAACTAGCTTGGTAGCGAAGTGTATGGAAGTTCGAAACCGAAAAATCGCAAAACCGGAAAAACCAAAACCCTAAGTTTCTGTTGAATTTTTTTCTGCTCTAAATGAAAAACTTTATACTTGTAAATTCGGCTCAGGGTTTTGTTTGGACAACCAAGAAATACGATGCCCTAATTCGTTTAAACCGTCGCGGTTCCGCGGCACGAGGTAGGCATGTGCCGCGGAACCGCCGCCGTTTATTTTCCTCTCTGCATCGTTTTTCGTGCAGTGTTCTTCTGGTGGGATTTTGGGATTTTTCAGATGTATTATATTTACCCAGATTTTCCAGAACAGAAATTCACTTTTGGGGTCCTATAATTCCGTATTTTTTTCCGAACTTCACTGCACTTTGGCTATGTTGGTTATATCTGTGATGTTTGCATGTATTGAACGTCGGCTAATCGCTATAAGTCGATTAGTCGGGGTTATACATGATCTGTGTTTGATATTGGATTGTGTATATGAATCTGTTGGACTGTCGCGGGTGAATAGCCGGGGTGGATGTGAGATGAGCTTTTGTTTTTCTTTCATTCATTGTAAATGTAAATTAATGTAATATTATTATTTGTTTGGCCGCACAACCGGGTCGGGGTTGTAGCCGTCATTGTATAATTCTTTTTACTGTTTTTGCTCCTAGGATAGACCCATGGAGGGGTGCACAAACTGCCGAGTACTTGGCGGGTAGTTTGCCGCACCCGTAGGGGTCTTGGGTGGGGTATTTGCTATTCACCGCGACCGTGTAATCCGCTTTTCGTTGCAGGCTCGAAAGGATTGCGGATTGCTAGTATATCCAATGTATTCATCTGTGATCTGTAATGTCTATCATTGCTTTCTATTTAGGCGTTGCTTATGTTTTACAGCCGCGCTAGCCCAGCCCCCGCTCTGTCGTTAGTTAAGTAACCTAACGAGTGATGAAGGGACCCCGTGGCGAATGCGAATGGCATAAGCGTACGTCATATTTTGGTTGTTTTCTGCAGTGGTAGGATTAAATGATGGGACGCATTAAAAGAACTAATGCAAGAATATCACGCATTAAAAGAACTAATGCAAGATAATAAACCAAGTTTAAGTCGATGGAACACTTTCGAAAAACCACTCGGTTCTTTTCAAAACTAACTTTTAAATGCGGAGCTTGAGCCACTCCTTCTAAAAGCTATCTCGTTCCATCGATTATATCAAGTTCACTACGTTCACGGTTTCGCCAAAACCATTCGTAGCCCTCCGTCGTTTCGTATGAATATTCAATAGTATTCAAGCTATGTTTGTTGACCTTCGTCAAGACAAAGAGATTGGTAGCTGTTGGGTGTTCATATGTAGCATAGATAGATGCGTTGGTTTGGGACAGTCGTATTGCCTTGTTGACCTTCGTCAAGGGTATATACGGGTGGGTTCAAATTAACCTGGATAATGACGGGCAGAACTTGACATGTGACTTATGATTTGTTGACCTTCGTCAAGGTCATAAGAGCATGGGGCAAAAATCCACATCGGGAGTTTCATAAGTACTGAAACTTGCTAGATTTGCATACCATTTGGAGTGTGATGATTATGGTAGGATTCCTTCATTTTCGTCACGCAATGATATTTGGATTCCGATCCTACTGTGAGTATATGCTACTCCTCGGGAAATTTCTCACTAAACGATCAATGCTATAAACCTAGTAGGTGCCTAGAAAGGTGTTAGCGGGGCTACGCCCCCAGGGAAAAGAGGTTCTTAAATTAAGGAACTTCGCGAAAGCGTTGGAAAACCTCCCTCGAAGTACCGACACTGGCCTGGCTGAACGGTTAAGCAAGTATTGTACGGTGGGATTGATCCCGACTAATTCTTCCTTTGTGGTTTGAGGAGGGATTCGAGAGACAGTGGGAGCCATCCTGTTTAGACAAATTAAAAACCATTCTAAACTTGCAAGAGCATCGTGCTAAAGTGTTTCTTCTCTCCCCTTGCAGCGACCAAATCGAAATAACTGGACTTAAGTTACTTCTAGATAAAAACATACTGACAGGGCCAAACTACAAAGATTGGCTCAGGAATGTCAAATTGGCAATCACTTACGACAAGCTGGGGTATCTTCTTACCACCAAAGCTCCCCCCGTCCCAGGTCCCACCTCCAGCGTCGCGGATAAGGAAATCCGTAAGACTTGGGAGATTGATTGCGCGAAGGCCAGGTGCCTCGTGCTTGCCTCTATGGACAACGAACATCAGAGGAGGCATGAGAATATGGACCTCGAGTCCATATTTCTCCATACAAAAGAACTGTATGGAGAGCAGTCTCGTATCGCAAGATACGAAGTGTCGAAGAAGTTGTTTTCGACAAAGTTGGCCGTCGGATCATCGGTAGCGGACCACGTGCTTAAGATGATTGGCTACACTGAGGAGCTCGCAGAACTTGGGACCACGTTGGATAGTGAACTCTATACAGATTTAATTCTCCAGTCCCTTCCATCCACTTACGCCCAGTTCATACTGAATTTCAACTTGCAAAAAAAGGAAGTTGAACTTTCAGAACTCCTCAACCTGCTGAGGAGCGCAGAGGGCACCCTACAGAAGGGTAGGGATACACCCGCTTTGTTTGTAGGAGGATCTTCTTCCTCTAGGTCCAAGGCAAAAGCCCAGGGAAAGAGGAAGAAAGCCCCCACCAAACCAAGAGGCGGTGTTAGTAAAGTGGGTACGAAGGGAAAGGAAAAGGCAACAAAGATAGAGGGGAAGCTTGTGGGTAAAGAGGAATGCTTCTATTGTCACAAGAGTGGACACTGGAAGAAAGATTGCAGGGCTTGGAAAGCCAGGACACAGGAATTGAAGCAGGTTGCGGCTTCAGCTTCAGGTGTGTATGTTATGAAAACTGTCTTTCTATAAACTCAACTTCCTGGGTATTGGATACCGGATCAGGATCTCATATCTGTAATTCTTTGCAGGCGTTGAGAAACCGTAGGTTTTTGAAGGCAGGTGACATGACCCTCAGAGTTGCGAACGGAGCTAGCATGGATGCTAAAGCCGTGGGGGACTATCACCTGGGAATGTCAGATGGGCATGTTTTGGTTTTGCGTAATTGCTTTTTTGTACCCAACGCAACTTGTAATATCATTTCTGTATCTTTGGTTTCTAAAGAAGGTTATGAATTTGCGTTTGTAAGTAATGTTGTAAACATTCACCTTAATCAAGTTCTGATTGGGTCAGGTACACTGAGCAATGGTATATACGTATTAAACCAACCACAGATTTTCAATGTCCAGAATACACACAAAAGAAAGTCTCCAGATATTAATCAGACTTTCTTATGGCATTGTAGACTGGGTCACATCAATGAGACACGGTTGACTAAGTTACATAAAGGAGGATACTTGGATCCGTTCGAGTATCAGTCTTATGCCACTTGTGAATCTTGTCTCATGGGAAAGATGACAAAGACTCCGTTCACTGGACACGGAGAAAGAGCGAGCGAGCTCTTGGGACTCATACACAGTGACGTGTGTGGTCCAATGTCTACACATGCGCGAAGCGGTTATTCATACATCATTACTTTCACAGACGATTTCTCTAGGTATGGACATGTCTTCTTAATGAAGCACAAATCTGAGGCCTTTGAGAAATTTCGGGATTACAAGAATGAAGTTGAAAAACAAACCGGCAAAAGTATCAAGATTCTAAGATCGGATCGAGGTGGAGAATACTTAAGTGCCGAGTTCCTGAATTACTTAAAAGAGAATGGGATTCTCTCTCAGCGTACTCCTCCATACACTCCGCAACATAACGGTGTATCGGAAAGGAGGAATCGAACCCTATTGGATATGGTTCGTTCCATGATGAGTAAGGCTGAGTTACCGCGATCTTTCTGGGGCTATGCACTAGAAGCAGCTGCATATCTCTTAAACAAGGCTCCTACCAAGACTGTGCCTACCACTCCATATCAGATGTGGAGTGGGAAGAAACCCTGTCTTAAGTACCTTAAGATATGGGGATGTCCAGCTTTTGTAAAAAAGCAGCATGCGGACAAGCTCGAGGCACGTTCAGTACAATGTAAGTTTGTGGGATACCCAAAGAACTCCAGGGGGTATCTGTTCTATTCTGCTGAGGAACAAAAAGTTTTTGTTTCTCAACATGCCCGCTTCTTGGAAACTGAGTTTTTGGAAACCCAGATAAGTGGGAACGCAATAGAACTGGAAGAGATTCCAGAACCACAAGCTATTACTGAAGACTTGGAAGAGCCAGTGAGTTCAAAAGAACAGGACATTCCTATGCCGCTCCGCAGGAGTAGTAGGCAGTCTCATCCGCCCGAGAGATACTGCGGTTTTCTCATAGACGGGGATAGAGGGGATTGCATCATAGACTATGATGAGCCTACTAGCTTCCAGCAGGCCGTTCAGAGCGTTGACTCGGTAAAATGGCTGGATGCAATGCGGACCGAAATGGAGTCCATGTACACCAACAAAGTATGGACGTTGGACATTGCTCCAGACGGGGTAAAACCCGTAGGATGCAAGTGGATCTTCAAAAAGAAGATTGGTGTAGATGGACAGGTTGAGACCTATAAAGCTAGACTTGTAGCAAAGGGTTTCCGTCAAAGACCTGGCTTGGACTATGACGAAACCTTTTCTCCAGTGGCTATGCTGAAATCCATTCGGATCCTTCTTGCCATTGCTGCCTTCCACGATTATGAGATTTGGCAGATGGACGTAAAAACCGCTTTTCTAAATGGAAATTTAGAGGAGTGTGTCTATATGGATCAGCCAGAGGGTTTCATTCAGAGTGGGAGCAGCGGAAAGGTGTGCAAGTTGCTTAAGTCCATCTATGGACTAAAGCAGGCATCGCGGAGTTGGAACATCTGTTTTGATGAGACGGTCAAGGAATTTGACTTTATCAAAAATCCAGATGAACCATGTATCTATAGTAGATTTGTAGCGAGAACTGTAGTATTCCTTGTTTTATACGTGGATGACATTCTCTTAATAGGAAATGACATTCCTATGCTACAATCTGTCAAAGGTTTCTTGTCACACAGGTTCTCCATGAAAGACGTGGGTGATGCCTCTTACATCCTGGGGATCCGGATCCATCGTGATAGATCCAAGTGGATATTAGGACTTTCACAGTCCAGGTACATCGACACCGTACTGAAAAGATTCAGTATGGAAGATTCCAAGCGCGGTAACCTACCGGCTTGTCACGGGATCACCCTCTCTAAAGAGATGTCTCCCAAGACTGATTTGGAGAGGGATCGCATGTCTATTATACCCTACGTTTCTGCGGTAGGCTCTATAATGTATACGATGTTGTGTACTAGACCGGATGTAGCTTATGCACTGAGTGTAGTAAGCCGGTATCAGTCAAACCCTGGGGAGAAACATTGGATAGCAGTAAAGAACATTCTCAAGTACCTGAGAAGGACTAAGGAGATGTTCTTGGTGTATGGCGGAAAAGACCTCCAGATTGAGGCCTTTGATGACTCCAGCTTCCAGAGTGACAAGGATGATTCCAAGTCCATGTCAGGTTTTGTCTTTACCCTCAATGGAGGGGCGGTGTGTTGGAAGAGTTCCAAACAGGAAACCGTTGCAGACTCGACTATGGAAGCGGAATACATCGCTGCATCTGATGCCGCAAAAGAAGCTGTCTGGATAAGGAAGTTCTTGAAATAACTTCAGGTGGTTCCGTCCATTGTTGACCCAATACCTCTGTATTGCAGCAACAACGGGGCTATAGCTTTAGCAAAGGAACCCAGGTCCCATCAAAGATCCAGGCACATCTTGAGGCGGTATCACCTGATCAGGGAGATCGTGGATCGCAAGGAGATCGAGGTTCGGAGGGTTGCTTCAGAAGAGAACACTGCAGATCCATTCACCAAGGCCCTACCCCAGACTCAGTTCGAGCGGCTAATCGAGATGATAGGTCTTCGATACGCCAATACATGGCCTTAGTGCAAGTGGGAGATTGTTAGTGTATATGCCCTAGAGGCCATTACTGTATCATACTAGTTTGTATATTACTTAATGGAAGCTTGGGATATTCACCTTGTATAAACAATCTTGCTCAATATAGTAGTATGCTACTTGGTTTGTTTCTACTTCAATGTGTACATGTGTTTATTTTGCGATATCACCTATACGCATTAGTGGAGCCCTTAGGATCTTTGTTTGATTACCAGCATTGTGATGGCAGTCACACTAGTGGGGGCTGGGTAATCTATAAGCACATCCTTATACAGGTCTCTAGTCGCAGGACTATCGAGACAGGGCATCGATACTCCGGAGTAGACTAGCGTATGCGCTTCTCTTCCCAGTGTGGTAGATGGTCTGTCCCACAGCCATCAGTACGTCGTACTGGAGAAAGTATACGGGTGCTCGTTAGGTTACGAGTACACTGGACAGGACTCGTCGGGAACTGAAAGGTTGGTATTATACCTATCATCAGTTATCAGTTCCCAGGTGACATGAGTACAGCTTAGTCCGCTGACTTGATACTGGCACTTCGTCTCGAGTGTGTTCCCACTGCACTTTGATCACTACCCTACCACGGCTCAAAGGAGTCGTGCAAACAGGTAGTGGTTGGGTGCAGTCCCGAAACACTTGGAGGCAGTGATGGTTAGACAGGATTCGTCTCTCCCGGTATTGGGGGTTGACATCGCGCTGTGTCTAGGAGAGCCATTACACGAGTAGTCCCTGGCCAGGGCAAGCGAGATATACTGGTAGGTTTCCAGTGTTATCTCAGGGTGTTTTGGGCTTCACTCCGACACGACTTGTACCGCTATTGGGGGACTGACGTTTTACCGCCCCCTAGGCCCGACATGCGATGTATCAGACGAACAGACCGGACTGTACGGAGAATGTCACATTCAGACTCAGTAGGAGTTCAGATGGGGTTTCACCTCGTCAGCCTTCTTGTCGGCATCTACCTGGGGACCGTTACGCACAGCTAGTGCCGCTTGCGGTCTGTGGTTAAACCCACTGCCAGCGTAGTGTCGAGTCTTTAGAGTCCCACACAGAGGGTATTCGCCTCTGGGCAAAACAGAGTAGAGGTCGCATGGTTTTGCGACAGGGTTCGTTCTCATCCGCGCACTTGTGCACGTTTGGAGTCCGGACGGATTATACTGGCAGGCTCTGGCTTGAGCCAGATACTGGTATATGTTTTGGGATTGCTTTTATATCTTGGTATTCTTGTTCCTCGGAACGAGAATGCAGGTGTGTATGCACAGTTGCTTGAGGCGGAGGTGAGGTATTTCATTAGGGTTTCGGAACGGGTGCGTATGCACAGTTGACAGTCTTCATTTTCCAAACCCTAATGGATTTATGGATTATCTATTAATAATAGTAATTAAATGAGAATTTTGTTATGGTTGATTTTGTTGACTTGTTGACCATGGTTGACTTGTTGACCATGGTTGAATGTTGACCACCATCATGCTTTGAAAGATCCTCCTTGATTCATGTTTACATTTCATTTAAAGAAGCATGATAGTGGTCATTCCAAATTACCATCAACTATTCTTATTTTGAATTATTATTATTTAGATAATTGTTTTTCTTTTGGCATTATGGTTGCTAGAAAGAAAAAGATATCTCATTATCTCATTTAGCTTCTCTCTCCTCACTTCATCTTCTTCTTCCTCTAGCAAAAGAGAACCCTTCTCATGTGTTGAGAATTCTTCTCTTTAAAAAGAAAAGCAACCCCTACTCACTCTCTACTCATTCTAGGTTCAAGGTTTAGCAAGCCGAAAACCCTAGTTCACTCAAAGATCGAGGAAGAGCCCAAAGGTCGAACCTTCGAGGTGGATCCATCTTCGACGGAAGAAGGCGACAAGAAGAGAACCATCAACCTCTACAAGGTTTAAAGAAGAAGGAGTTCAAGTTTAGGTATAACCATCTTCCATAGTAGCTAACTCTCTTTAGCAAGTTTGCTAGTTTAGTTTAGACACGATCCCAACCTTGTTTAGTCCATGTTGCCTCTTGCGATAAAAATTTGTTTTTTATACCTTTTCCGCCTCCCCGTAAGCACCGGGGGTCGCAATATGGACTTACAAAAATAACATGGGTTCAAAACCAATATACACCCAGATGGCAACCCCAAGTGATACCCACTGCGACTGTATGTACATTGGAACCATTTCCAACGCGGAGAGTATGGTCACCTGTCTTCAAAACCTTGCTATTTCTCAGCCCCTGCATAGAATTGCAAATGTGAGAACCTGAACCGGTATCCAATACCCAGGAAGCAGAGTTTATTGAAAAACAGTTTTCTGTCACAAACGGACCTGAAGCAGAAGCATCCCCATGCTTCTTCTTGAGATTTAAGTACTCCGTGCAGTTGCGCTTCCAATGTCCTGTCTTGTGGCAATGAAAACATTCCCCTTTCTCGGAGTCTCCAGCTTTGGACTTTTCCTTTCCTTTCACCTTTTTAACTCCACCCTTAGGATTGGTGAGCTTCTTTTTTTCTTTCCCTTGGCCTTAGCCATTGGACGAGAAGAGGAAGACTGTCCAACAATCATAACGGGAGTTTTTACTGATTTCATAGTGTTTTCTGCACTCCTTAACATATTAAGGAGTTCAGGGAGTTCCTTCTCCATGTTGTGCATGTTGAAGTTCACTATGAATTGAGCAAAGGTGGAGGGGAGGGACTGCAGAATAATATCCGTATATTGTTCATTGTCCATCGTCCATCCAAGGTCCTCAAGCTCTTCTATAATAGCTATCATCTTCAGAACATGGTCTCCTACTGGTGTGCCAGGGGCCATTCGCATCTGACACAATTTCTTTGATGCTTCGTATCGTAATACACGGGATTGCTATCCATACAACTCCTTTGTATGGAACAATATGGCGTGAATGTCCATATTCTCGTGCTGCTTTTGATGTGTGTTATCCATTGATGCAAGCGCGAGGCATTTGGCCGTGGCACAGTCAGCGTCCCATGTCTTCCAGACTTCAATGTCCACAACTGAGGATTTTGGACCTGGGACGGGCGGGGCTGAAGCCGTGAGGACATATGATACTTTATCATAAGTCAAGGCTATTTTCAGATTCCTCAGCCAGTCTTTATAATTGGTCCCATTCAGTTTATTTTTATCTAGTAGAAACTTGAGTCCAGTCATGGGTATCTGCCATTAAGAGAGAGAAAAGAATACACTCAGTGACAGCTCTTGCATAAATCAGATTGGTTATTATCTTATCTAATCGATGTTTCCCACTACTTTAATCGAGCTTTTCTTTCAAACCTTAAAAATAAAACTAGCCAGGATTAATTACAGTCTACAACTTCGCTAACCGTTCAGCCAGGCCAATGTCGGTACTTGAGGGAGGTTCCCCGTGCTTTCGCACGGACCTAATTAAAGTAAACCTCGTTTTCCCAGAGGCGTAGCCCCGTTAACACCTTTCTAGACACCTAATGAGTTAGCTAATTGTAAACTGCAAAAACTCTCCTGGGAGCAACTATTTCCCACAGTGGGATCGGGATCCAACCATCATATAGAAGGTATGCGATCTCATTGCAAATCTCAACACTTGAAATTCCCGATGTGATTTTTACCCCTAGTACCTATGACCTTAACTATGGTCAACAAATCATAAGTACTAGTCAAGTTCTACCCATCATTTCTTGATTAATTAGACCCACCCATATGACCCTTAACTATGGTCAACAAAGTCGCATGAATGTCCTAATCAATCTGCATCATATGCAGTGTAGGAAGACATCGCTTCGCTACCGTACACTACGCCTTAACTAAAGTCAACAAACGTAGCACGAATACTAAGTACTCTACTTCCTAAAATGACGGAGGGTTGCGGATGATTTTTAAGAAAATCTTTAACGCTTTGAACTTGATATCGTCGTAGAATCAAATAGTTTTCAAAAGGAGTGGCTTGTGCTCCGCAGTTTTTGAAATATAGCTTTTTCATAAAGAGCCGAGTGGTTTTCAAATCCGATTCTACAACATCTTTTTAGGTTTATTTTCATTACATTAATCATATTAATCTAATCCCATCATTTAAGTCCTTAAGCCAATCACAGAAAAGAAACGAAAACAACACGTACGCTTATGCCATCTACATTCGCCGCAATGTTCCGTTATACACCGTTAGGTTACTTGACTAACGGCATACCGGGACGGGACTAGCGCGGGTGTAAAACATAAGCAACGTCTACTATATATCTCATATATAATATATCATTCGTCTCAGATATCACAGAACACAGGCAGCAGAAACATATATATAATGTGGGATATACTAGGACGTCCGTATTTAGTATTTAGCCAACAATAGAAAATACGGATTCCACAGTCGCGATGAATAGCCAAGCCCACACCCTGGACCCCTACGAGAGCGGCAAGCGACCCTACCAATTCTGGAGTATAGTAGACCCGGTCTCGACTCCTCGAGATGGCCTCCTACTGAACCCCAGAACCCGGTCACCTGTGCTCCCCTTCTTGGGTCTATCCTAATGCGGAAAAGTAAATAATATACAACACTGATGGCATCAACCTCAACCCGGAAGTGCCCCAAATAAAAGAATATTACATTACATTTGAATTTACATGAATGAAAATATAAAACTCTCATCTCACATAAACCCCCCCCCCCCCCCGGCTATTCTTTCGCGACAATCCTGCACATCATATCTCAGTAACACATAATATCTCATATCATCAACTTAAGTAAGTATGCATACACTGATCGTCGTCGTTGTATAGCAACGACAATCAGCAATACCACTACATACTACACTTACGGTCGCAGAAAAGAAAGTGTAAAACTGCAATATCTGGAATCCACATTCTCTTTAGACATCGTAAATGCGAAATATCACATACTTCGTATTTCATGTCTAGCTATATGAATTCCACACATTGCATCACATTCCAGATACATAGACAGTATTAAAGTTTTCGAACGAATGATCAAATACCCAAAATTCCCTAAAACTCAACACTTGAGCGAAGTTCAAAAACCCGGAGTGTGACACAGTAGTAGCGGTCCAGCCGTAGAAGGGTTAAGCCAACGCCTCACATGTGGCACGCCGTACTGCCCCAAACCCAAAGGTTCAAAAGGAAGTTCAAGATGGTCACATAATCGAGTTAAGGTTTGTTGTCTTCAAGAGGGTCCACCACAAAACTTGCACGTATTTCCAAAAGATTTAAACCCCGTGAAAAGTGAGCAAATGATACTCATTCGAACAATTCAATACTTTCTAATTTACCCTGAAAAGACACGAAACCAAAATTCTGATCGAATCACCGACTCCAAAACAATCTCCAGAACATATAACACTTAAACCAGATTAAAAATACACAAAAAATATCAACAAGCAGGTACAAATATCAGTGTACAAAAACGAGACCTTAAAGCCTCTGTACGGCCGCGGAACCGCGGCCCAAGCAAGCTTTGGCCGCGGTTCCGTGGTGGGAAGTACGGATTAGGGCTTCATTTTTTTACCACAATTCTTAAAATTCCGTGCTGAATTTTTTAACGATTTTTAATACTGAAAAATCATAGTTTCAAAAAATTGTCCAGAGAGTGTCCCGAAAATCCGTATTTTGGTTCGATTGGAGTTTTAACTTCGTTAATGTAACATTTCCAAAATAATAAAATATTATTTTCGGGAATTTTTATAATTTAATATTATTTTAATGAATATTTTAATATTCGGGTGGAATTAAATACAAATAAATGGGGAAAAATTTTGGAAAATTTTAGAAAATTCTAAAATAGGGTATTTTATGGAATTATGCCATTTTAAAGTTTTAAGACTAGTTAAATGCTAATTTAGTGTTAATCGCGATTAAAAATCGCTAATTGGATTTTTAGCATTTTTGTGCAAAAATGTGCACATATCATTTTTACACTTGTTACATTTGTTTTGACATGGCTTTCTTTTGGATGCACTATTGGGGTGAGAAGAATAAGAAAAAGAAAAGAAAAGGGAAGAGTAGGTATGCTGATGAGAGAGAGAGACAAGTCAACCTCTACCTTTTTTTTGACCAACCCTCATTATTTCCCTTGTTGCTTTCTCTTCCCACTTCAATGGGGCTGCTGCTGCTCCAACTCCCTCTTCTTCTTCCTCGCTTTTAACCCTAGATCCACAATGAAATCAACCCCAAAACCTCATTCCCACTTCACAAAACTTACTCCCCACCTCAGTAGCTTCACATTGAGCCTAGCAAGATTGGATTTGGAGGACTTTGAGCAACTCAAGAATTTTCTTGAGTTGCCAAAGGAGGTAATTTCTGCACCTATTAGCGTAATATCTCATTTATATTGCATCCATACTAGTTTAGTATCGATATCGTGTCGTTTTGTGGATTTTGGTGAATTCAAGTTAGGGTTTAGGGTAAAACTGAAACTAAGATGAAATTGAGGCTTGTTGAGACCTTAGAAACCCTGGTGTAATGCTAATTTAAAACCCAAACCTGAACCTGAAAACAAAATACGAAATTACGGAACTTTTCATGTCGGTTTGTATGATCTGTGGAGGTGTTCTGGAATCTGGAGCACCCCGGGGGCACCAAAAATAAAATTGAGCTGACAGTGAGTCGTGCAGACACCTAGGAAGCTACCATCAAGACCCGAGCCCCTAACTCCAAACCGTGGCCGCCAATTTCATCATTCCGGCCGCAATTTGCGGCCCGAGTAGAGGGGAATGGTTCCAGTTTTGTTCCAGGGCTCATTTAGCACTAGATTAGACCCCTCCTATATATAGTTTTGGCTAATGGTCATCTGGGGAAAATCTGGAGGCATTTTGGGGTGTTTTAGGCGATGATTTTCGTATTTTTAAATGCACTTTCTTGGTATTTAGATTTGTATTTGGTTGTCGGGTGTTCATACATCGACAACAGGGGTTAAGTGTTGGATTTGCATGTTTGGGCCATAGGTTCCAACCTCTGAGCACACTGTGCGCTGTATCGGTTCTCTGCCTTGATTTTCATACGCTTTGCTATGGTTGATCACTGTAGGTACCTTTACGTGGATTCCAAGGCGATGGAGCATGGTGTTATCGACACCGACACGCAGGATACAGGTGAGTAGATTTATATCTACAGGGAGAAGTCGGGTGGATGGCGTATAGCACCCCCGCAGTCCGTGGTGTTGTATACGAATACGTATACACACGTATATTTATTATGTGTTGTTTAAGATCATTGATAGTATTAATGGTATTTTTTGATGTTAAGAATATATTGGTTTAGTATAGTGCGAACCCTAGAATAGTGGTTGCACTTACACATACACTTACACACATTCTTGCGTTCTTGCTTCCATTTATTGTGTGCATATGATGGTGCGTATATCTACACATGGGTATGGGACTATGTGTTCATATACGGGATTTGAGGATGATACGTGAGATTGAGATGATACTTGATGTGAGGCCGTGAGATCGGCGATGTGACATAGTGGTCTTGAGGTGCGATATGATAGTTTTAGCGGGCCTTTGGACATGTGCTTTACCTGTTAGTGTATATGCCCTAGAGGCCATTACTGTATCATACTAGTTTGTATATTACTTGATGGAAGCTTGGGATATTCACCTTGTATAAACAATCTTGCTCAATATAGTAGTATGCTACTTGGTTTGTTTCTACTTCAATGTGTACTTGTGTTTATTTCAGTATATCACTTATACGCATTAGTGGAGCCCTTAGGATCTTTGCTTGATTGCCAGCGTTGTGATGGCAGTCACACTAGTGGGGGCTGGATAATCTATAGGCACATCCTTATACAGGTCCCTAGTCGTGGGACTATCGAGACAGGGCATCGATACTCCGGAGTAGACTAGCGTATGCGGTTCTCATCCCAGTGTGGGAGATGGTCTGCCCCACAGCCATCAGTACGTCGTACTGGAGATAGTATACGGGTGCTCGTTAGGTTACGAGTACACTGGACAGGACTCGTCGGGAACTGAAAGGTTGGTATTATACCTATCGTCAGTTATCAGTTCCCAGGTGACATGAGTATAGCTTAGTCCGTTGACTTGACACTGGCACTTCGCCTCGAGTGTGTTCCCACTGCACTTTGATCACTACCCTACCACGGCTCAAAGGAGTCGTGCAAACAGGTAGTGGTTGGGTGCAGTCCCGAAGCACTTGGAGGCAGTGACGGTTAGACAGGATTCGTCTCTCCCGGTATTGGGGGTTGACATCGCGCTGTGTTTAAGAGAGCCATTACACGAGTAGTCCCTGGCCAGGGCAAGCGAGATATACTGGTAGGTTTCCAGTGTTATCTCAGGGTGTTTAGGGCTTCATTCCGACACGACTTGTACCGCTATTGGGGGACTGACGTTTTACCGCCCCCTAGGCCCGACATGCGATGTATCAGACGAACAGACCGGACTGTACGGAGAATGTCACATTCAGACTCAATAGGAGTTCAGATGGGGTTTCACCTCGTCAGCCTTCTTGTCGGCATCTACCTGGGGACCGTTACGCACAGCTAGTGCCGCTTGCGGTCTGTGGTTAAACCCACTGCCAGCGTAGTGTCCAGTCTTTAGAGTCCCACACAGAGGGTATTCGCCTCTGGGCAAAACAGAGTAGAGGTCGCATGGTTTTGCGACAGGGTTCATTCTCATCCGCGCACTTGTGCACGTTTGGAGTCCGGACGGATTATACTGGCAGGCTCTGGTTTGAGCCAGATACTGGTATATGTTTTAGGGTTGCTTTTATATCTCGGTATTCTTGTTCCTCAGAACGAGAATGCAGGTGTGTATGCACAGTTGCTTGAGGCGGAGGTGAGGTATTTCATTAGGGTTTCAGAACGGGTGCGTATGCACAGTTGACAGTCTTCATTTTCCAAACCCTAATGGATTTATGGATTATCTATTAATAATAGTAATTAAATGAGAATTTTGTTATGGTTGATTTTGTTGACTTGTTGACCATGGTTGACTTGTTGACCATGGTTGAATGTTGACCACCATCATGCTTTGAAAGATCCTCCTTGATTCATGCTTACATTTCATTTAAAGAAGCATGATAGTGGTCATTCCAAATTACCATCAACTATTCTTATTTTGAATTATTATTATTTAGATAATTCTCTTCTTTTGGCATTATGGTTGCTAGAAAGAAAAAGATATCTCATTATCTCATTTAGCTTCTCTCTCCTCACTTCTTCTTCTTCTTCCACTAGCAAAAGAGAACCCTTCTCATGTGTTAAGAATCCTTCTCTTTAAAAACAAAAGCAACCCCTAGTCACTCTCTACTCATTCTAGGTTCAAGGTTTAGCAAGCCGGAAACCCTAGTTCACTCAAAGATCGAGGAAGAGCCCAAAGGTCGAACCTTCGAGGTGGATCCATCTTCGACGGAAGAAGGCGACAAGAAGAGAACCATCAACCTCTACAAGTTTTGAAGAAGAAGGAGTTCAAGTTTAGGTATAACCTTCATCCGAGTAGCTAACTCCCTTTAGCGTATTTGCTAGTTTAGTTTAGACACGATCCCGACCTTGTTTAGTCCATGTTGCCTCTTGCGATAAAAATTTGTTTTTTTATACCGTTTCCGCCTCCCCGTAAGCACCGGGGGTCGCAATATGGACTTACAGTGGTATCAGAGACTAACTAAACTTAAACTAGCTTGGTAGCGAAGTGTATGGAAGTTCGAAACCGAAAAATCGCAAAACCGGAAAAACCAAAACCCTAAGTTTCTGTTGAATTTTTTTCTGCTCTAAATGAAAAACTTTATACTTGTAAATTCGGCTCAGGGTTTTGTTTGAACACACAAGAAATACGATGCCATAATTCCTTTAAACCGCCGCGTTTCCGCGGCACGAGGTAGGCATGTGCCGCGGAACCGCCGCAGTTTGTTGTCCTCTCTGCATCGTTTTTCGTGCAGTGTTCTTCTGTGTTGGTTTTGGGATTTTTCAGATGTATTATATGTACCCAGATTTTCCAGAACAGAAATTCACTTTTGGGGTCCTATAATTCCGTATTTTTTCCGAACTTCACTGCACTTTGGCTATGTTGGTTATATCTGTGATGTTTGTATGTATTGAACGTCGGCTAATCGCTATAAGCCGATTAGTCGGGGTTATACATGATCTGTGTTTGATATTGGATTGTGTATATGAATCTGTTGGACTGTCGCGGGTGAATAGCCAGGGTGGATGTGAGATGAGCTTTTGTTTTTCTTTCATTCATTTGTAAATGTAAATTGATGTAATAATATTATTTGTTTGGCCGGACAACCGGGTCGGGGTTGTAGCCGTCATTATATAATTCTTTTTACTGTTTTTGCTCCTAGGATAGACCCATGGAGGGGTGCAAAAACTGCCGAGTACTTGGCGGGTAGTTTGCCGCACCCGTAGGGGTCTTGGGTGGGGTATTTGCTATTCACCGCGACCGTGTAATCCGCTTTTCGTTGCAGGCTCGAAAGGACTGCGGATTGCTAGTATATCCAATGTATTCATCTGTGATCTGTAATGTCTATCATTGCTTTCAATTTAGGCGTTGCTTATGTTTTACAGCCGCGCTAGCCCAGCCCCCGCTCTGTCGTTAGTTAAGTAACCTAACGAGTGATGACGGGACCCCGTGGCGAATGCGAATGGCATAAGCGTACGTCATATTTTGGTTGTTTTCTGCAATGGTAGGATTAAATGATGGGACGCATTAATAGAACTAATGCAAGAATATCACGCATTAAAAGAACTAATGCAAGATAATAAACCAAGTTTAAGTAGATGGAACACTTTCGAAAAACCACTCGGTTCTTTTCAAAACTAACTTTTAAATGCGGAGCTTGAGCCACTCCTTCTAAAAGCTATCTCGTTCCATCGATTATATCAAGTTCACTACGTTCACGGTTTCGCCAAAACCATTCGTAGCCCTGCATCATTTCAGTTAAATATACGGTAGTATTCAAGCTATGTATTTTGACCTCACGCCAAGGCATAGTGATTGGTAGCTGCCGGATATTTATCTGTTGCATAGATAGAATGCGTTGTTTTGAGACAGTCGTACCGCCATTTTGGCCTACGTCAAGGGTAGGTACGGGTGGATTCAAATCAACCGGGATAATGATGGGAAGAACTTGACATGTGACTTATGACATTTTGACCTCACGCCAAGGTCATAAGAGCATGGGGCAAAAATCCACATCGGGAGTTTCATAAGTACTGAAACTTGCTAGATTTGCATACCATTTGGAGTGTGATGATTATGGTAGGATTCCTTCATTTTCGTCACGCGATGATATTTGGATCCCGATCCTACTGTGAGTATATGCTACTCCTCGGGAAATTTCTCACTAAACGATCAATGCTATAAACCTAGTAGGTGCCTAGAAAGGTGTTAGCGGGGCTACGCCCCCAGGGAAAAGAGGTTCTTAAATTAAGGAACTTCGCGAAAGCGTTGGAAAACCTCCCTCGAAGTACCGACACTGGCCTGGCTGAACGGTTAAGCAAGTATTGTACGGTGGGATTGATCCCGACTAATTCTTCCTTTGTGGTTTGAGGAGGGATTCGAGAGACAGTGGGAGCCATCCTGTTTAGACAAATTAAAAACCATTCTAAACTTGCAAGAGCATCGTGCTAAGTGTTTCTTCTCTCCCCCTGCAGCGACCAAATCGAAATGACTGGACTTAAGTTACTTCTAGATAAAAACATACTGACAGGGCCAAACTACAAAGATTGGCTCAGGAATGTCAAATTGGCAATCACTTATGACATGCTGGGGTATCTTCTTACCACCAAAGCTCCCCCCGTCCCAGGTCCCACCTCCAGCGTCGCGGATAAGGAAATCCTTAAGACTTGGGAGATTGATTGCGCGAAGGCCAGGTGCCTCGTGCTTGCCTCTATGGACAACGAACATCAGAGGAGGCATGAGAATATGGACCTCGAGTCCATATTTCTCCATACAAAAGAACTGTATGGAGAGCAGTCTCGTATCGCTAGATACGAAGTGTCGAAGAAGTTGTTTTCGACAAAGTTGGCCGTCGGATCATCGGTAGCGGACCACGTGCTTAAGATGATTGGCTACACTGAGGAGCTCGCAGAACTTGGGACCACGTTGGATAGTGAACTCTATACAGATTTAATTCTCCAGTCCCTTCCATCCACTTACGCCCAGTTCATACTGAATTTCAACTTGCAAGAAAAGGAAGTTGAACTTTCAGAACTCCTCAACCTGCTGAGGAGCGCAGAGGGCACCCTACAGAAAGGTAGGGATACACCCGCTTTGTTTGTAGGAGGATCTTCTTCCTCTAGGTCCAAGATGAAAGCCAAGGGAAAGAGGAAGAAAGCCCCCGCCAAACCAAGAGGCGGTGTTAGTAAAGTGGGTACGAAGGGAAAGGAAAAGGCAACAAACATAGCGGGGAAGCTTGTTGGTAAAGAGGAATGCTTCTATTGTCACAAGAGTGGACACTGGAAGAAAGATTGCAGGGCTTGGAAAGCCAGGACACAGGAACTGAAGCAGGTTGCGGCTTCAGCTTCAGGTGTGTATGTTATTGAAAACTGTCTTTCTATAAACTCTACTTCCTGGGTATTGGATACCGGATCAGGATCTCATATCTGTAATTCTTTGCAGGCGTTGAGAAACCGTAGGGTTTTGAAGGCAGGTGACATGACCCTCAGAGTTGCGAACGGAGCTAGCATGGATGCTAAAGCCGTGGGGGACTATCACCTGGGAATGTCAGATGGGCATGTTTTGGTTTTGCGTAATTGCTTTTTTGTACCCAACGCAACTTGTAATATCATTTCTGTATCTTTGGTTTCTAAAGAAGGTTATGAATTTGCGTTTGTAAGTAATGTTGTAAACATTCACCTTAATCAAGTTCTGATTGAGTCAGGTACATTGAGCAATGGTATATACGTATTAAACCAACCACATATTTTCAATGTCCAAAATACACACAAAAGAAAGTCTCCAGATATCAATCAGACTTTCTTATGGCATTGTAGACTGGGTCACATCAATGAGAGAAGGTTGACTAAGTTACATACAGAAGGATATTTGGATCCGTTCGAATATCAATCATATGCCACTTGTCAATCCTGTCTCAAAGGAAACATGACAAAGACTCCGTTCACTGGACACGGAGTAAGAGCGAGCGAGCTCTTGGGACTCGTACACAGCGACGTGTGCGGTCCAATGTCTGTACATGCGCGAAGCGGTTATTCTTACTTCATTACTTTTACGGATGATTTTTCAAGATACGGTTATGTCTTTATAATGAAACATAAGTCCGAAGCTTTTGAAAAATTCCAGGAATTTAAGAATGAAGTAGAAAAACAAACCGGCAAAAGTATCAAGATTCTAAGATCGGATCGAGGTGGAGAATACTTAAGTGCCAAGTTCCTGAATTATTTAAAAGAGAATGGGATTCTCTCTCAGCTTACTCCTCCATACACCCCGCAACATAACGGTGTATCGGAGAGACAGAACCGGACCCTATTGGATATGGTACGGTCCATGATGAGTAACGCTGAGTTACCGCGATCATTCTGGGGGTATGCGCTAGAAACAGCTGCATACCTATTGAACCGAGTTCCTACTAAGACTGTGCCTACCACACCATATGAGTTATGGAGTGGGAAGAAACCCTATCTTCAGTACTTGAAGATTTGGGGATGTCCAGCTTATGTCAAAAAGCAGCATACGGACAAGCTCGAGGCGCGCTCAGTACTGTGCAAGTTTGTGGGATACCCAAAGAACTCCACGGGGTATCTTTTCTATTACGCAGAGGAACAAAAAGTCCTTGTTTCTCGTAATGCCCATTTTCTGGAACATCAGTTCTTAGAAAAAGAAGTAAGTGGGAGCGCAATAGAACTGGAAGAAATTCCAGAACCACAAACTATTACTGAAAGCTTAATGGAACCAGAGGGTTCAAATGAACAGGACATTCCTATGCCGCTCCGCAGAAGTAGTAGGCAGTCTCATCCGCCCGAGAGATACTACGGTTTTCTCATAGACGGGGATAGAGAGGATTGCATCATAGACTATGATGAGCCTACTAGTTTCCAGCAGGCCGTTCAGAGCGTAGACTCGGTAAAATGGCTGGATGCAATGCGGACCGAAATGGAGTCCATATACACCAACAAAGTATGGACGTTGGACATTGCTCCAGACGGGGTAAAACCCGTAGGATGTAAGTGGATCTTCAAAAGGAAGATTGGTGTAGATGGACAGGTTGAGACCTATAAAGCTAGACTTGTAGCAAAGGGTTTCCGTCAAAGACCTGGCTTGGACTATGACGAAACCTTTTCTCCAGTGGCTATGCTGAAATCCATTCGGATCCTTCTTGCCATTGCTGCCTTCCACGATTATGAGATTTGGCAGATGGACGTAAAAACCGCTTTTCTAAATGGAAATTTAGAGGAGTGTGTCTATATGGATCAGCCAGAGGGTTTCATTCAGAGTGGGAGCAGCGGAAAGGTGTGCAAGTTGCTTAAGTCCATCTATGGACTAAAGCAGGCATCGCGGAGTTGGAACATCTGTTTTGATGAGACGGTCAAGGAATTTGACTTTATCAAAAATCCAGATGAACCATGCATCTATAGTAGATTTGTAGCGAGAACTGTAGTATTCCTTGTTTTATACGTGGATGACATTCTCTTAATAGGAAATGACATTCCTATGCTACAATCTGTCAAGGGTTTCTTGTCACACAGGTTCTCCATGAAAGACCTGGGTGATGCCTCATACATCCTGGGGATCCGGATCCATCGTGATAGATCCAAGAGGATATTAGGACTTTCACAGTCCAGGTACATCGACACCGTACTGAAAAGATTCAGTATGGAAGATTCCAAGCGCGGTAACCTACCGGCTTGTCACGGGATCACCCTCTCTAAAGAGATGTCTCCCAAAACTGATTTGGAGAGGGATCACATGTCTATTATACCCTACGCTTCTGCGGTAGGCTCTATAATGTATGCGATGTTGTGTACCAGACCGGATGTAGCTTATGCACTGAGTGTAGTAAGCCGGTATCAGTCAAACCCTGGGGAGAAACATTGGATAGCAGTAAAGAACATTCTCAAGTACCTGAGAAGGACTAAGGAGATGTTCTTGGTGTATGGCAGAAAAGACCTCCAGATTGAGGCCTTTGCTGACTCCAGCTTCCAGAGTGACAAGGATGATTCCAAGTCCATGTCGGGTTTTGTCTTTACCCTGAATGGAGGGGCGGTGTGTTGGAAGAGTTCCAAACAGGAAACTGTTGCAGACTCGACTATGGAAGCGGAATACATCGCTGCATCTGATGCCGCAAAACAAGCTGTCTAGATAAGGAAGTTCTTAAAAGAACTTCAGGTGGTTCCGTCCATTGTTGACCCAGTACCTCTGTATTGCGACAACAACGGGGCTATAGCTTTAGCAAAGGAACCCAGGTCCCATCAGAGATCCAGGCACATCTTGAGGCGGTATCACCTGATCAGGGAGATCGTGGATCGCAAGGAGATCGAGGTTCGGAGGGTTGCTTCAGAAGAGAACACTGCAGATCCATTCACCAAGGCCTTACCCCAGACTCAGTTCGAGTGGCTGATCGAGATGATAGGTCTTCGGTACGCCAGTTCATGGCCTTAGTGCAAGTGGGAGATTGTTAGTGTATATGCCATAGAGGCCATTACTGTATCATACTAGTTTGTATATTACTTGATGGAAGCTTGGGATATTCACCTTGTATAAACAATCTTGCTCAATATAGTAGTATGCTACTTGGTTTGTTTCTACTTCAATGTGTACTTGTGTTTATTTCAGTATATCACTTATACGCATTAGTGGAGCCCTTAGGATCTTTGCTTGTTTACCAGCGTTGTGATGGCAGTCACACTAGTGGGGGCTGGGTAATCTATAGGCACATCCTTATACAGGTCCCTAGTCGTGGGACTATCGAGACAGGGCATCAATACTCCGGAGTAGACTAGCGTATGCGCTTCTCATCCCAGTGTGGGAGATGGTCTGTCCCACAGCCATCAGTACGTCGTACTGGAGATAGTATACGGGTGCTCGTTAGGTTACGAGTACACTGGACAGGACTCGTCGGGAACTGAAAGGTTGGTATTATACCTATCGTCAGTTATCAGTTCCCAGGTGACATGAGTACAGCTTAGTCCGCTGACATGACACTGGCACTTCGCCTCGAGTGTGTTCCCACTGCACTTTGATCACTACACTACCACGGCTCAAAGGAGTCGTGCAAACAGGTAGTGGTTGGGTGCAGTCCCGAAGCACTTGGAGGCAGTGACGGTTAGACAGGATTCGTCTCTCCCGGTATTGGGGGTTGACATCGCGCTGTGTTTAGGAGAGCCATTACACGAGTAGTCCCTGGCCAGGGCAAGCGAGATATACTGGTAGGTTTCCAGTGTTATCTCAGGGTGTTTTGGGCTTCACTCCGACACGACTTGTACCGCTATTGGGGGACTGACGTTTTACCGCCCCCTAGGCCCGACATGCGATGTATTAGACGAACAGACCGGACTATACGGAGAATGTCACATTCAGACTCAGTAGGAGTTCAGATGGGGTTTCACCTCGTCAGCCTTCTTGTCGGCATCTACCTGGGGACCGTTACGCACAGCTAGTGCCGCTTGCGGTCTGTGGTTAAACCCACTGCCAGCGTAGTGTCGAGTCTTTAGAGTCCCACACAGAGGGTATTCGCCTCTGGGCAAAACAGAGTAGAGGTCGCATGGTTTTGCGACAGGGTTCGTTCTCATCCGCGCACTTGTGCACGTTTGGAGTCCGGACGGATTATACTGGCAGGCTCTGGTTTGAGCCAGATACTGGTATATGTTTTAGGGTTGCTTTTATATCTCGGTATTCTTGTTCCTCGGAACGAGAATGCAGGTGTGTATGCACAGTTGCTTGAGGCGGAGGTGAGGTATTTCATTAGGGTTTCGGAACGGGTGCGTATGCACAGTTGACAGTCTTCATTTTCCAAACTCTAATGGATTTATGGATTATCTATTAATAATAGTAATTAAATGAGAATTTTGTTATGGTTGATTTTGTTGACTTGTTGACCATGGTTGACTTGTTGACCATGGTTGAATGTTGACCACCATCATGCTTTGAAAGATCCTCCTTGATTCATGCTTACATTTAATTTAAAGAAGCATGATAGTGGTCATTCCAAATTACCATCAACTATTCTTATTTTGAATTATTATTATTTAGATAATTCTTTTCTTTTGGCATTATGGTTGCTAGAAAGAAAAAGATATCTCATTATCTCATTTAGCTTCTCTCCCCTCACTTCTTCTTCTTCTTCCTCTAGCAAAAGAGAACCCTTCTCATGTGTTGAGAATCCTTCTCTTTAAAAACAAAAGCAACCCCTAGTCACTCTCTAATCATTCTAGGTTCAAGGTTTAGCAAGCCGGAAACCCTAGTTCACTCAAAGATCGAGGAAGAGCCCAAAGATCGAACCTTCGAGATGGATCCATCTTCGACGGAAGAAGGCGACAAGAAGAGAACCATCAACCTCTACAAGTTTTGAAGAAGAAGGAGTTCAAGTTTAGGTATAACCTTCATCCGAGTAGCTAACTCCCTTTAGCGTATTTGCTAGTTTAGTTTAGACACGATCCCGACCTTGTTTAGTCCATGTTGCCTCTTGCGATAAAAATTTGTTTTTTTTATACCGTTTCCGCCTACCCGTAAGCACCGGGGGTCGCAATATGGACTTACATTACCCGCATTCATATTTTTATAGATGGCATCGATTTGTACTAGACTTAGAGTAGTACCCCAGATTGTGCGATCTGATGATAAGAGATACCTGATATGTGATGAGATTGGGTGATATTGACCCCTACCCAGTTATTGGGATGCCGTACGACGATCTACCGTACGAGCCGATATTGATGATGGATCCGCACTCATAACTCGAGGATATCTTACGATATGTTATTGAGGCGAGATCACCGACTATCATATCTATATATATTGACTCAGATTAGGTGGTTTCATACCCCTCTTGTCTAGATTACTTAGTGGACATTAGACTAGACCGAGTCATACCTATTTTAAACTAACGAATCGGGGATATTTTAAAGATAAGCAGAAGGGTCATACGGATATTTTCAAATGATGTATCTTTTCTTAAAACACCGTAGCTCTTGTTTTACCAAAAGCCCTGATTCGTCTTATTTCAAATGGCACCCCTGCATGACATGTACAGATTGGTGTAGATTCTTTACTGTTGCGTTGATTACTCGATTCCGCACATTCATGCTATTCGCATTGCTTGCATATGTTTATATGCGCATACTATTATTCCATGCTGCAGGATATATTGTTACTTGCAATTCACTTATATTGTCACATTCATCTTGCTTTCTGATTTGCGTATTGAGATAGTTTGTTTCTATGATATTTCTGGTTTTGAGAGAGGGCTGACCCGGACTGACGGTTGCCCGATATACTGATAGAAGGCTGACCCGGACTGACGGATGCCCGATATTTGAGAGAGGGCTGACCCGGACTGACGGATGCCCGATATATTGAGAGAGGGCTGACCCGGACTGACGGATGCCCGATATATTGAGAGAGGGCTGACCCGGACTGACGGATGCCCGATATATTGAGAGTGGGCTGACCCAGACTGACGGATGCCCGGTATGTGAGGATTTACGTGCCGATGCTAGGCACAGGTTTTCATGATGTTTTCGAGTGTCGATGCTAGGCACTCAGGTTCCATGCTTTTGGTTATATCCTCATATTTTTCCATGCATATGCTGATGATATTTACATGCATGATGGTTTTGTCATTGGATGACGAGGGGACGGGATCCACGTACATGCAGATTGATTTCATTGATTGTACCTCACATTTATGATATGCTATTACCTGAGGCACTGGCACGAGCACTTGTCATTACACTCCTATATAGAGATTACATTTCCAGTTTAGCATGTTTCAGACTTATTCATATTGAGGTTTTTATATATCTGATCGTATTGACCTAGGATGGGTCATGCATTCGATCTCTGCTTGTAGATATTTTCTATTCACAAGTTGGCAACTCACCCCCGTTGTGCCACAGTCCTTGCAGGTTTTTGCCGTACAGATTCCTTAGCGGCATTTCTGGCACACTGCTTCCTTATGGGTGACTTGCTTGGATAGGTGGGTTCTTTTGTATCAGATCCGCCTTTGTTGTTGTATTATTTATTGTATCTAGAATTTCCATCAACCAAAACTGTAGGGTTCCTAGGCACGCTAGTGAGGTCTCCCAAGCCATCAACCATGGAAATATCAAAAATTATGGTGCCGAGAAACCCTAAACTACGGATCGTTTGCTAGATGTTTAGGCGAAAAACTAACTAGTTAACACTTAACTAAAAGTTTAACGGAAATACAACCTTTGTAGATCCGGTGCTCCACCTCCATAGCTCCGAGATGAGGTCCTCTCCGCTGTCCAAATCAAATCCGGGCTCTAGGATCGGCTTCATCGGAGAACGAGCGGGCAAGGTCGTCGGCTTCGTGCCGAAGATGATCTACGTCGAGACATCGCTAGATCAAACTCCACCTTCACCAAACCATGATAACTTGTGAAGGAAACACACTCTACTACTTGGCAAGAGGTAGAGGAAGAAGAAATAGGAAGTGGGTTCAATTTAGAATTGGATTTCTCACTCATTTCCATCAATCACCATTGATGGACCTTGCTTTCTTCTTGAAGAAGAAGATGAAGAAGAAGATAAATCTTATGATAAGAATCATTTAAAATGAAAAGAATAATCCATTCTTATCATAAGTGAACCATGGTTAGTTGTAGAGAGTGAACTAGGGTTAGTGGAGTAGTTAGGGTTAAGCATGAGACAAAATGGTGACAAAGTCAAAGTTTTCATGAAGCTTCAACAAGCTTCCAAATAAAGCCACCATTTTGCATTTGCTTATTCTTTTTCCAAAAAGAAAAAGATTAATATATAAATAAGGAAATCAAAAACCCTAATTATCCACTTAACTATAGTTTGATACTTTACACTTAACCATTTGGCATGCATCATCAAACATGATACAAGCAAGTGCACAAATCATATCGCATATGAAATGCGCACACCCGAGTGAGAAAATCCATTTAAAGTGAACCAATACTAGTTAATGCAAAGTAATATATCAAATATATAATTATACATTAAATCATTAAATCAACACTTGATTCAATGATCCGGTCATGTCGCACATGACCGACTAGTATTCAATGTATCGACTTATCGAATCGATCTTCGATTCGATAACTAGGTTATATCATATACAACCAATGGAACCATTAATCGCGAGAATCAAATACGGTATCACATACACGCATGATTCTCGGTCCCGCACATATCTCATATGCGCTCCTATTTCGTTTCGCTTGAGCCAGGAAACCTCTGTGTAGGACTCTAAAGACTCGTCAATACGCCGGCAGCAGATGATGATCATATCAAACACCCACAAGCCGCAAGCGGTCTGCTAAACGTAACGGCCACCCGGGTATTGAGCGATCTGAAGATCGACGAGCAAGCCCGCTCACACTCCAGTGAATCCGACCAGTAACACTACCGTACAGTCCGGTCTGATCGTCTGATCAGTCGCATATCTCGCCTAGGGGTGGTAAACGTCAGACCCCAATAGCTCGATAAGTCGTGTCGATATGAGGTCTATAACAATTCGAGAAACTACTGGTAACACTTACCAGTAAATCTCAGCAACCCTGGCCAGGGATTTCCTGTTATAGCCAATCGAACACAGCGCAACATCAACCCCCTATACCGGGATAGACGAATCCCCTCTTATCGCTCATTGCCTCCATGTGACTCTGGACTGTACCCAAAAACCACCGTTTTGCACGCCCTCTTGGACGTGGTAGGATGGAAATCAAAGCACAGTGGGAACCACACAAGACTCTATGACGATCTCGGGTCAACAGACTACTCTGTACCAGTGTCACAAGAGAACTGCCATCTGACGTGAGGTATAATACCATCTGGGAGTTCTCGGCGAGTCCGTCCAGTGTACCCAGTCTCTACTGAGCACCCGTATATCATCTCTGATGTCAAACACCAATGGATATGGGATCATCCATCGCCCATCTGTATGGGTCGAGAAGGTATACGCTAGTCTACTCTGGTATATCGATGCCCCGTCTCGATACACCCACGACTAGGGACTTTGAAGGATGTACTTATGGACTACCATGTCCCCACTAGTATGATCCGCATCATAGTCCAGGTAGTCAAGTACAGATCCTAAGGGTTTTACCAACATGTAACAGAGAGACAAACAGTATACACGTTAAGGTAAAGTTCAACCAGATTGCATACTATCATGTCGAGCAAGAAAGTCCTCCCTATATATGTCCCAGCATCCACTACAATATACATCCTATGTACAGTAATGGCCTCTAGGGCATACATATAACTAACAATCTCCCAGTTGCACTAGGGCCATCTGTAGCAGTAGTTGCAGTATCTCATACTCAACCATCTCATAAAAGTCTCTCTCTCTGGGAACAGGCCTTTGTGAGTGGATCCGCTGTGTTGTCCTCTGAGTCTACTCTCCTAACCTCGATCTCCCTGGAGATCAACCATCTCCATGATCAAGTGATACTGCCTTAGAATATGTCTGGATCACTGATGGGACGGACGTTCCTTGGCATAAGCCACAACTCCATTGTCACACAATGGGAGGAACTAAGTTCATCTCATGAACCAATATACACCCAGACAGCCACTTTGGTAGCATCTTAAGTAGCGATGTATCCTGCCTTTATCGTCTAGTATGTCACGGTATCTAGCTTGGAACTCTTCCAAAATATCGTCCCTTTACTGAGGGTATAGACAATGCCTGTGACTGACATTCAGTCGTCTTTATCACCCTGGAACCCTTCCAGTGATTATCCCTTGGATCGATTGATACCATCTCACTACTACTAGTGAGATACCTAACATCCAATTAGATCTATCTCATAGATCCAAAATCCAGGATTTAGTAGGTATCACTTTGATCCTAAGTGGAGAATTATTGTGATAAGCGGAGATTGATCGAGAGTAGCATAGGAAACTCTTTCCCTATCAAGAGTATGTCATCCACGTACTCTACGAGGATCGTCACCATACTCCCTACTACCTTTTTGTTTATACAAGGTTCATCTACCATTTTGATGATGTCAACTTCTTTGACTAATCCATCAAAACAGATGTTCCAACTCTGCGATGCCTGCTTTATCCTATAAAGCATCTTGCACACGTTTCCGCTGCTCCCACTGTCTACGAAGCCCTCTGGCTGTGTACTTATAGACGCACTCTTCTAAAACATCATTTAGAAAAGCAGTCATGACACCCAACCATCAGATATCGTAGTCATGGTATGTAGCCGTGATAAGTAAGATCTGGATGGACTTAAGCATAGCTACTTGAAAAGGTTTCATCATTAACCACACCTGGTCGATGACGAAAATCTTTAACAAGTCTAGCTTTGAAAATCTCAACTTTTCCATGTACACCAAGTAATCTTCTCAAGATATACTTGCTCCTGATGGGGATTTAACCCTTCAGATATAGCAACCAAAGTCCATACTTTGCTGGTGTATAAGGATTCCATCTCAGATCACTAAACATCCAGCCATTCTTACAGAGTCTCACTCTTGATGGCCAGCTCGAAACTAGTTGGGTCATCATCTCATGATGCAATCCTTTCTCCCACTGTCATAGAGAAACCGAAGTATCTCTCAGGTGGGTGAGGAACCCTACTAGATCGGCGGAGAGGCCGAGGTTCGTTGGAATCTACTGAATTCTTTGGATCTATCAAATCATCAGCTGCAGTTTGTATGGCTGGAACATTTCCAGTTCTACATAACAGACCTTGCCTCGAGCTTGTCCGGATTTTGCTTTTAGACATAGGCCGGACAACTCCAAATCTCAACTAACTAGAGAGATGGGCTCTTCCCTTACCATATCACATATGAAACGGTAGGCAACTGATTTGATTGGAACCCTTATTCAATAGGTATGCAGCTTCTCAAGTGCATATCTCCCAAAAGGAATTAGGTAACTCAGTAGTACTCATCATAGAGCACACCTTATCATATAGGGTGTGATTGCTCCGCCCCGATATACCATCGTGCTATGGTGTATTCAGAGGAGTAATGCCGAGAGAGAATCTCATTCTCCTTTAGAATAATCCAGGATTTTCGTGCACAAGTATTCTCCTCCTTGATCTCATCATAGGACATAATACTTATACCCGTATTGGTTCTCTACTTCTAACTTATATTCTGTGAATATCTCAAAAGGTTCGGACTTGTGTTTCAACAAGAACATATGTCTGAATCTAAAAAGATCATCAGAGAACGTAATGAAGTATAAAGAACCAGTCCTGGCATGTGTAGACAGGGGACCTTACATACATCAACATGTATCATCCCAAGAGTTCACTAACTCTTTCTCTGTTTCCAATAAACGGAGCTATGGTCATCTTATCTTTGTGACATGACTGGCGAGTTTCACAAGATGTAAATTCAAACTGATTTAAATATACATCTATATGTAACTCTAGCCAGTCGGGTCGCATTGATCTGACCTAGTCTACAATACCTCAAGAAGAATTCGTTCATTTCTGAACTCTTCCTCTTGTGTGTGTTCTGTATACTAAGAACTGTAGTTTGATTTAGAACATCAATGCTTTTAGATAACGTGCCTGAACCGATCAACTTTTGACATAGGAAATGTTCAAAACATTATCCAACAATACAAAATTTTATCATTTCTTTAATAATAAAGAGATAGATATGATTTTGTATATCAGGTTCGGTATCTAATAACATTCGTTCAGAATCAATGTATCGGTAATACAGGGTGACAGTGACCGACAGACTTGGCTGCAACACTTGCCCCGTTTTCTGCCTCATGAAACTTATCACCCGTTCTCAGTTTTTCTATCCTTTTGTAGCCCTATGTAACAGATTACATATCTGGGATCCTGATCCGGTATCATATACCCAGGATTCGGAGGATACTGAGAAACAGTTCTGTATAATGAACACACCCGAAGATGATGCATCAGCATGCACTCTCTTCGTTTGGGCGGCACGCGAAATCTGGTATTCCCCAATTTCCTGCTCTGTCTTATAACAATTATAAGTTGGAGCGGGACCAACGTTCCCCAGCTCAGTATAACAAGCGGGTTCGGTCAATAATCCGTATTATTATCTTGATTAAGGCGTGATATGGTCGCTACCTGGAGAGAGAGAGAAGAAAACACTCAGCGTGCGCTCTGTCAAGAATAGATTGGTTATTATTTTATCTAATCAGGATGGCTCCCACTGCTTTTTATCAAATCTTCCTTCAAACCCTAAAGGGAAAGACTAGCCGGGATTAATTACACACTACAAGTTCGCCAATCTTTCAGCCAGGCCAGTGTCGGTACTTTGAGGGAGGTCCCCCGTGCTTTCGCACGAACCTAATTAATGTAAACCTCGTTTTCCCAAAGGCGTAACCTCGTTGACACCTTTCTAGACACCTACTTGGTCGGCTAATTGTAATGTATAAAACTCTTCCAGGAGTAACACTTACTCGCAGCGGGTATCGGGATCCAACTATCTCATAGAAGGTATGCAATCTCATTGCAAATTTCAACACTTGAAATTCCCGATAATGTTTTGCCCCTAGCGTCCTATGACCTTGACGCAGGCCAACAAACCATAGTCCGCTAGTCAAGTTCAACCCGTCATTTCCGGATTGAATTAAACCCACCCGCACGACCCTTGACGCAGGCCAACAAAGTCGCACGACTACCCTAATCCAATCACATCATATGCTTATACAGATAAGCACCAGTTAGCTACCGCACACTACGCCTTGACGCAGGCCAACAAACGTAGCATGAATACTAACTACTACTTATCTGAAATGACGGAGGGCTACGACAGGTTTTTCTGAAAACCTATTGCGTAATGAACTTGATATCGTTGTAGGATCGAATGAATTTTTAAAAATGGAGTGCTTTTGAGGCTTTTCCAGTTTTGCTAAAGGAGTCACTCCCGGTGAAGGGATCGTCGGTCCTTTCCTCATCGAATGAGGTGCGGGATATATCACATATATCACTGTGCAAAGCAAAAACACTTAAAATCAATCAAAAGACAAACCGAGTGTGTAGCATCTGCCAGTTATTGCTAAAGGAGTCACTCCCGGTGAAGGGATCTCGGTCCTTTCCTCATCGAATAAGGTGCAGGATATATCACATATACCGCTGTGCAAAGTAAGAACTGTAGCTACCTGTTTTATTTTGAAATTCGATTCTACAACATCTTAGGTTTCTTTTATTTCATTAATCTCATTAATGAAGTCCCATCTTTTAAGTACCTAAACATCACAGATAGATATGACGTACACTTATGCCATCCGCATTCACCTCGATGTCCCCTCGTGCACCGTTAGGTTAGGTAACTAACGACAGAGCAGGGCAGGGCTAGCGCGGGTGTAAAACATAAGTAACGTCTATATAATATATCATATATACTATATATAATATCTGCCACAGAACATCGCATGATCTCATCACAGATAAAGCACAGCAGAAGAAACATATGAAATATTGGATATACTAGGACGTCCGTGTTTTCAATACGAGCCAGTATAAAACACGGATTCCACGGTCGTGATGAATAGCCAAACCCACACCCCTAGACCCCTACGAGAGCGGCAAGCAACCCTACCAATTCTAGAGTTAGGAGACCCGGACTCGACTCCTCGAGTTGGTCTCCCACTGGACTCCAGAACCCGGTTACTTGTGCCCTCCTCCTTAGGTCTGTCCTAGTGCGGAAAAGTAAATAATATACAAACGGCGACAACTTCCGCAACCTGGAAGCGCCCCAATAAAAGAATATTACATACAAGTTTTTACATGAATGAAAATGAAAAACACTCATCTCACATAAAAACCCCCGGCTATTCAAACACGACGATCCAATATAACATATCCAGCAACACATAACATCACATGTCATCAACGTAAGTAAATATGCGCATCCCAATTGTCGTTGACATATAGCAACGAAACCGGCGATATCACATATTACACTTACGGTCACAGAAAAGAAAGTGTAAAACTACAACATTTGGAATCCGCAATCTGCATAGACATCGCATGCCTAATCAAATGAATACCTTAGACATCACATGCCTAACAATTATAAACCCCGCATTTTAGTCTCAAAATCGAAAACACTTTTCAATATCAAGTCGGGCAATTCAACAAGATTCCCGACATTCTGATCGAATACTCGTCGCAAACTTCAGTAGGCGGCCGCACCCCCGATACCGTCGACGAAGTGCACCAAGGCGGAACACCGCTACCGCAGGCACCCGAACGGATGCTTTCGGCGACGGGGTTCTCCTACAGTCACTTGGTCGGGGCTATGGAGTGAGGCTGTCTATTAAGTTTACCCGGCGAATATCCGCGTACGCTACGTGATTGCGACGGACTTTTGATCACATCAAAATTTCGTGGCAACCGATCAAGTGAGACTAAACTGCTATGTTTATAACATTCATTCAGTTATCACATAACTACTTGTGAATTCCAATTATTGTATCCCATTCCGGATAAATAGAAAATGTTAAACTTTCCGATCGAACAATCCAACACCCAAGTTTTCCCGATACAGCTCAACACATGAAACAAGTCTAACAACATTCAGTTCGTACCTCAGTACCAACAGTCCAGCCGTAGAAGGGTCAAGCCAACGCCTCACATGTGGCACGCCGTACTGCCCCAAACCCGAAGGTTCAAAGGGCAGTTCTAGACGGTCACATAATCGAGTTAAGGTTTGTTGTCTTCTAGAGGGACCATCGCGTTACTTGCACTACTTAGAACGTCGTTAAACTACGGAAAAATCCAACACTTGGAAATTTCCCGACAGGGGAAAAATTGGGTATTTATATCCGGTCGAACTTTTTAACATATTCTAAGATTTATCCGGAAAGCCACACAGACAAAATTTGATAAACCCGATCGAATCACCGAATCCCCAAAACAACTCAGAAAATTCAGCTCTATAAAAAATATTAAAAATTCCCAGAAAATCCAGTACATAAAATTAAGAATTACTGTATAAAATATTTTAAAAATGGTGGCCGTACGGCCGCTGATCCGCGGCCTGAGACAACAGTGCGGCCGCGGATCCGCTCCTGAAATAATGAATTAAGCCCTAAATTTTAAACAGTAATTCTTATATTGTTTTACTGAGTTCTCTGAATATTTTTAATATGGAAAAATCCCTGTTTTTCAAAATCGTCCAGAGAGCAATTTTAAGTTCGGGTTTTCGGTTCGTCCGGGTTTCAAATTCCGTCTAGACTTCGCCTAAGGCTCTAGCTAGGCTCTGATACCACTGTAGGGTTCCTAGGCACGCTAGTGAGGTCTCCCAAGCCATCAACCATGGCAATTTCAAAAATTATGGTGCCGAGAAACCCTAAACTACGGATCGTTTGCTAGATGTTTAGGCGAAAAACTAACTAGTTAACACTTAACTAAAAGTTTAACGGAAATACAACCTTTTTAGATCCGGTGCTCCACCTCCATAGCTCCGAGATGAGGTCCTCTCCGCTGTCCAAATCAAATCCGGGCTCTAGGATCGGCTTCATCGGAGAACGAGCGGGCAAGGTCGTCGGCTTCGTGCCGAAGATGATCTACGTCGAGGCATTGCTAGATCAAACTCCACCTTCACCAAACCATGATGACTTGTGAAGGAAATACACTCTACTACTTGGCAAGAGGTAGAGGATGAAGAAATAGGAAGTGGGTTCAATTTAGAATTGGATTTCTCACTCATTTCCATCAATCACCATTGATGGACCTTGCTTTCTTCTTGAAGAAGAAGATGAAGAAGAAGATAAATCTTATGATAAGAATCATTTAAAATGAAAAGAATAATCCATTCTTATCATAAGTGAACCATGGTTAGTTGTAGAGAGTGAACTAGGGTTAGTGGAGTAGTTAGGGTTAAGCATGAGACAAAATGGTGACAAAGTCAAAGTTTTCATGAAGCTTCAACAAGCTTCCAAGTAAAGCCACCATTTTGCATTTGCTTATTCTTTTTCCAAAAAGAAAAAGATTAATATATAAATAAGGAAATCAAAAACCCTAATTATCCACTTAACTATAGTTTGATACTTTACACTTAACCATTTGGCATGCATCATCAAACATGATACAAGCAAGTGCACAAATCATATCGCATATGAAATGCGCACACCCGAGTGAGAAAATCCATTTAAAGTGAACCAATACTAGTTAATGCAAAGTAATATATCAAATATATAATTATACATTAAATCATTAAATCAACACTTGATTCAATGATCCGGTCATGTCGCACATGACCGACTAGTATTCAATGTATCGACTTATCGAATCGATCTTCGATTCGATAACTAGGTTATATCATATACAACCAATGGAACCATTAATCGCGAGAATCAAATACGGTATCACATACACGCATGATTCTCGGTCCCGCACATATCTCATATGCGCTCCTATTTCGTTTCGCTTGAGCCAGGAAACCTCTGTGTAGGACTCTAAAGACTCGTCAATACGCCGGCAGCAGATGATGATCATATCAAACACCCACAAGCCGCAAGCGGTCTGCTAAACGTAACGGCCACCCGGGTATTGAGCGATCTGAAGATCGACGAGCAAGCCCGCTCACACTCCAGTGAACCCGACCAGTAACACTACCGTACAGTCCGGTCTGATCGTCTGATCTGTCGCATATCTCGCCTAGGGGTGGTAAACGTCAGACCCCAATAGCTCGATAAGTCGTGTCGATATGAGGTCTATAACAATTCGAGAAACTACTGGTAACACTTACCAGTAAATCTCAGCAACCCTGGCCAGGGATTTCGTGTTATAGCCAATCGAACACGGCGCAACATCAGCCCCCTATACCGGGAAAACGAATCCCCTCCTATCGCTCATTGCCTCCATATGACTCGGGACTGTACCCAAAAACTACCGTTTTGCACGCCCTCTTGGACGTGGTAAGATGGAAATCAAAGCACAGTGGGAACCACACAAGACTCTATGACGATCTCGGGTCAACAGACTACTCTTTACTAGTGTCACCAGAGAATTGCCATCTGACGTGAGGTATAATACCATCTGGGAGTTCTCGGCGAGTCCGTCCAGTGTACCCAGTCTCTACTGAGCACCCGTATATCATCTCTGATGTCAAACACCAATGGATATGGGATCATCCATCGCCCATCTGTATGGGTCGAGAAGGTATACGCTAGTCTACTCTGGTATATCGATGCCCCGTCTCGATACACCCACGACTAGGGACTTTGAAGGATGTACTTATGGACTACCATGTCCCCACTAGTATGATCCGCATCATAGTCCAGGTAGTCAAGTACAGATCCTAAGGGTTTTACCAACATGTAACAGAGAGACAAACAGTATACACGTTAAGGTAAAGTTCAACCAGATAGCATACTATCATGTCGAGCAAGAAAGTCCTCCCTATATATGTCCCAGCATCCACTACAATATACATCCTATGTACAGTAATGGCCTCTATGGCATACATATAACTAACAAAAACTTGTATATTGTTCAGACTTAGAGTCAGTGTTGTATTATTTCGACCTTAGAGTCGCGATTGTAGTATTACGGTTTCTGGCTGTTTTGATTTTCTCCTTGAGTTTAATCCTCGCCCTTTGGCGTTGTATATTATTATTGCTTGCGTGGTTGTGACCGTCGATTGACGAAGAGCTAGCTCCCGCTTGGGGATGCCTTTTATCATTGCCTATTTATGTTATTCTTGTTGTACCCCGTTCGGGGCCAGTTTTTACAAAGGAAACTCTGCCGAAATTTTCAGGAAAGGTTACACATTTTAAAAATGCATATTCGGCTTAGTTATTTAAAAACCTTGATTTTCAAAACATGTTTTCCTTCACTTCTTTGAACCAGTTTTCTTTACTTACTCTTAAAATGGTTTTAGATTTCTGGGCTTTTGGCTTACTTGGATCAGATGGGGTCCGATAGACCTCATAGGGTTCAAGGGCCAGTCACGTGCTCTTTCGGGTCGTGACAAAGTTGGTATCAGAGCGCTAGGTTGACCTTGGTTCGAGTCTAAGTTTGACTATGTGGAGCCTAGGGCGTTATCTATACGGAACTTAGGCTTGACCTTACGGAACTCAGACTGGGTCGAGGGGGTATTAGACCCGAACTTTCTTGCCGTAGGATGACCCTTGGTTGATGGAATAGGAGACTAAAGTAGAGTGACGTGCCGTTGGTATGTTCCGCGGCATACTTACGACACGCCACTCCTCTTAAGAAACCTTAGGTTGTACATTTCCTTGCACAGTATTGTATTCCTTCCTATGATCTATCCTCATGTATACTGGTTATGGTTTTGCTGCCGCGATTGCACGGGCAGAGTGAGCTACGGCTCGAGTTGTCAGCATGAGCTCGTCGTGGACGAGGACTGACGAGGGGGTGATTCCCGAGGCATACGATTGCAGATTGAGGCGTCGTCTTATTGTGTTTCCGCACTATGGGCGTTTGACAGATCGCTGTTGCGAGATTTCTAGGACGTGCTGATCGGTACCAGAAGATTGAGCCACTGATAGAGGCCAGCCAGGATGTGATGACTGTTGAGATATCGCCCAGATGATTGGAGCTACTGCAGCATGAGCACATTCTTGAGATATGATGGTGAGTCGCTAGTCACCGAGGATGAATGACTAGGACATGTGGTTCGTTCGCTTACCCCGATGCGAGGTCATCAGGTAGATTGATTCCAGCTAGAGGCGACTTCACGCAGGTTCGTTGAGAGTCGATTGAGACGATCGAATGTCAGGATCCTAGTTTCCAAGTTTAAAGTATTCGGAAAGACATGCAGGTGATTCTATGGACCCTCTAGAAGAATGAAACCCTAACTCGACTTAATGACCGTGTGAAAGCCTTTGAACCTTAGGGTTTGCGGCGGTTCCGCGGCGCCATTAGTGAGGCTTGGGTTTGCCCTTCTACGGCTGGACCACCGACGCTGTGGCATGTACTCGATACTATTAAACTGTACCCGAGATGTTGAGCTCTTGGGGGATTGTGAGGTTCTGACGAGTCGATCGGATGATTCGACATCATTCGGATATCATGTGATGGGACACTGCTTGGGAGGCTCCAGATACGAGCATAGCCATCGGAGCGCAGTTCGTGTAGCCACGATGAGATGAGTCCGAATCAGTCGATATTGGAGCAAGGTGGAGTAAAGAGTTCGCATGAGATTTCGACGAGTTGGCGTTCCACTCCACTGACATCAGAGATGCGATACGCACGCTGAGGACGTGTTCGGCTAGATATCTTCTACTGAGTGAGGAAGATACCAAGTTGTGATTTCGAGTCCGCATGAGGGACTTCGGATGGACCGTAGCCGAGGACATTGCGGTGCGCAGATAGAGACGCGATGTCGAAATGGACGATGATACAGACTAGCGGGACAAAAGGTTCGTGCGAGACACTGATGAGCTGTCATTACTTCCCGTCAAGACCAGAGGCCGGATATGCTTACAGAGGCATTGGGATGCGACCGATTTCCGAGGAAATGCTGTGCTGAGGACATAGATGTCTATTGAAAGAGAAAGGATTATGCCAGAGTACCAGCCTCCGTTCAGATCGGCATAGGCAAGATCGGCAGAGACCTTGAGTAGGATTCCTTCCAGTACACTGCTGCTATAAGATTTGCACCAGGAGTAGATGCGTGATGTGCATTCAGAGGACCCGAGGTCGGCGCCAGAGATGTGCTGTTTTACGAGCGGTCGTGAGGATTGACCGAGAGGTGACCAGGAAAGTGCCAGAACGGAATCGTTCCTGTCAGCACACCTGACCGGGCCGATGAGCCGATGGTTGGCGAGATTGGTAATCTACAGGAAGATAAGGAACCAGAGGCAGAGGACGCCAGCCGCGAGCAAGAGGCAAGTAGATTTGTTGCGCCACTAGCATTGGATGCACTGGCACCTTCTCGATTTCGAAGGAGGAACTACCGACGACAGTATTTATGCTTTAAGATTTTGTGATTCGATTATCGTGTATCTGTCACTTTGGGATTTCAGTATCTTGGCGATCTATTTGCATGATTGGTTTTGATGACTGAGTTCTATGACTTCTGTTTTCGTGCACCATGGTTGCACTTATTGGGTATTTATACCTGGCGCATCATTATTATTCTTGAGATATTGATTGTGATTTCATGCCTATTATATGCCGATGGTTTGATTTACGCTTCCAGCGTAGTTTTCATGCACTTTAGTGATTTGATTTGATTTGTGCACGCTGATGCACACGGTTAGGGATTTCCATCGCGGTACACTTGATTTTGATTGAGCCGCATTATATTGTCGACTTTTACCCTGGTATTTATGATTGATTCTTGCACTCTGTGCTTTTAGTTTGACTTACGCATGTTCGGCATTTGCTATTGGATTTCGTGATTCCGTGCATGTTGAGTGCGCAGGGTTTAGATTTTCATTCGTGCACGAAGGATGCACCGATTTGGATTTTCGCGCATGTTGGGCGCATGTTTTGAGATACGATTTTGGTGCACACCTGATGCACTAAATCGAGGTTCTTCGTGCATGTCAGATGCACCGGATTTTTGGCTGTCAGGCACACACGTTGCCTATGACCGATGCTTCGTGCACGACCGTTGCACCTGGATGTGGTTTTGTGCACCTGTTTGGCACATATCTAGATTTTGATTTCCGTGCGCACCAGACGCACCGGGTGGTGTTATGTGCATTTTGAGATTTATTCCCTTGGGAGCAGTACATTTTTATGATATTGGATAATTGTTTTCTTATTGTGCAGGACTAGTCAGAGGATAGTACCTGGATATATACTTTGCATGCATCGATAGTTATCGAAGGGATTTCCAACAAAAGCGAGCTATAGCCTCAGTAATTACCTACGTGTCCGCTATGACACGAAACGTTTTAAAAACAAGGAAACCCATCTGATTGTTTTCAAAACGGCGGGACGTGCTTATTAAATAAAGGATATATATACATATATAGTTATTTTCCTATGAAAAACGTCCGCCACTATGCAGTGTTAGGTGCATCGCACAGCGTCTTAAAAGAATTTGGCATGTATTTGCATCAGCTATTCACATGTATAGATTGGATGTCTACATGTGTAGTTCTGATCCATATCGTATCGGTTTTGTATTGGATTTAACTTTGTGTCCTTACCTTGACTCCGATGATTGTGGGATGCTTGATGGAGCGTTGTTTTTGAGTTATCTGCTCAGTACTCATGCGCATGCATTGCGCTGTGACGTTCTATGTGTTGATGATTTCGGAGCCCCGACGACTTAAAATTGGTATCGAAATGTTTTAGAATTTGGGGTATTAAATTTAAATTCGGAGACCGAATTTCTTTAAGGGGGTAGATTGTAACATTTCCAAAATAATAGAATATTATTTTCGGGAATTTTTATAATTTAATATTATTTTAATGAATATTTTAATATTCGGGTGGAATTAAATACAAATAAATGGGGAAAAATTTTGGAAAATTTTAGAAAATTCTAAAATAGGGTATTTTATGGAATTATGCCATTTTAAAGTTTTAAGACTAGTTAAATGCTAATTTAGTGTTAATCGCGATTAAAAATCGCTAATTGGATTTTTAGCATTTTTGTGCAAAAATGTGCACATATCATTTTTACACTTGTTACATTTGTTTTGACATGGCTTTCTTTTGGATGCACTATTGGGGTGAGAAGAATAAGAAAAAGAAAAGAAAAGGGAAGAGTAGGTATGATGATGAGAGAGAGAGACAAGTCAACCTCTACCTTTTATTTTTTGACCAACCCTCATTATTTCCCTTGTTGCTTTCTCTTCCCTCTTCAATGGGGCTGCTGCTACTCCAACTCCCTCTTCTTCTTCCTCTCTTTTAACCCTAGATCCACAATGAAATCAACCCCAAAACCTCATTCCCACTTCACAAAACTTACTCCCCACCTCACTAGCTTCACATTGAGCCTAGCAAGATTGGATTTGGAGGACTTTGAGCAACTCAAGAATTTTCTTGAGTTGCCAAAGGAGGTAATTTCTGCACCTATTAGCGTAATATCTCATTTCTATTGCATCCATACTAGTTTAGTATCGATATCGTGTCGTTTTGTGGATTTTGGTGAATTCAAGTTAGGGTTTAGGGTAAAACTGAAACTAAGATAAAATTGAGGCTTGTTGAGACCTTAGAAACCCTGGTGTAATGCTAATTAAAACCCAAACCTGAACCTGAAAACAAAATACGGAATTACGGAACTTTTCATGTCGGTTTGTATGATCTGTGGAGGTGTTCTGGATTCTGGAGCACCCCGGGGGCACCAAAAATAAAATTGAGCTGACAGTGAGTCGTGTAGACACCTAGGAAGCTACCATCAAGACCCGAGCCCCTAACTCCAAACCGTGGCCGCCAATTTCATCATTCCGGCCGCAATTTGCGGCCCGAGTAGAGGGGAATGGTTCCAGTTTTGTTCCAGGGCTCATTTAGCACTAGATTAGACCCCTCCTATATATAGTTTTGGCTAATGGTCATCTGGGGAAAATCTGGAGGCATTTTGGGGTGTTTTAGGCGATGTTTTTCGTATTTTTAAATGCACTTTCTTGGTATTTGGATTTGTATTTGGTTGTCGGGTGTTCATACATCGACAACAGGGGTTAAGTGTTGGATTTGCATGTTTGGGCCATAGGTTCCAACCTATGAGCACACTGTGCGCTGTATCGGTTCTCTGCCTTGATTTTCATATGCTTTGCTATGGTTGATCACTGTAGGTACCTTTACGTGGATTCCGAGGCGACGGAGCATGGTGTTATCGACACCGACACGCAGGATACAGGTGTGTAGATTTATATCTACGGGGAGAAGTCGGGTGGATGGCGTATAGCACCCCCGCAGTCCGTGGTGTTGTATACGAATACGTATACACACGTATATTTATTATGTGTTGTTTAGGATCATTGATAGTATTAATGGTATTTTTTGATGTTAAGAATATATTGGTTTAGTATAGTGCGAACCCTAGAGTAGTGGTTGCACTTACACATACACTTACACACATTCTTGCGTTCTTGCTTCCATTTATTGTGTGCATATGATGGTGCGTATATCTACACATGGGTATGGGACTATGTGTTCATATACGGGATTTGAGGATGATACGTGAGATTGAGATGATACTTGATGTGAGGCCGTGAGATCGGCGATGTGACATAGTGGTCTTGAGGTGCGATATGATAGTTTTAGCGGGCCTTTGGACATGTGCTTTACCCGCATTCATATTTTTATAGATGGTATCGATTTGTACTAGACTTAGAGTAGTACCCCAGATTGTGCGATCTAATGATAAGAGATACCTGATATGTGATGAGATTGGGTGATATTGACCCCTACCCAGTTATTGGGATGCCGTACGACGATCTACCGTACGAGCCGATATTGATGATGGATCCGCACTCATAACTCGAGGATATCTTACGCTATGTTATTGAGGCGAGATCACCGACTATCATATCTATATACATTGACTCAGATTAGGTGGTTTCATACCCCTCCTGTCTAGATTACTTAGTAGACATTAGACTAGACCGAGTCATACCTATTTTAAACTAACGAATCGGGGATATTTTAAAGATAAGCAGAAGGGTCATACCGATATTTTCAAATGATGTGTCTTTTCTTAAAACACAGTAGCCCTTGTTTTACCAAAAGCCCTGATTCGTCTTATTTCAAATGGCACCCCTGCATGACATGTACAGATTGGTGTAGATTCTTTACTGTTGCGTTGATTACTCGATTCCGCACATTCATGCTATTCGCATTGCTTGCATATGTTTATATGCGCATACTATTATTCCACGCTGCAGGATATATTGTTACTTGCATTTCACTTATATTGTCACATTCATCTTGCTTTCTGATTTGCGCATTGAGATAGTTTGTTTCTATGATATTTCTGGTTTTGAGAGAGGGCTGACCCGGACTGACGGATGGCCGATATACTGAGAGAGGGCTGACCCGGACTGACGGATGCCCGATATTTGAGAGAGGGCTGACCCGGACTGACGGATGCCCGATATATTGAGAGAGGGCTGACCCGGACTGACGGATGCCCGATATATTGAGAGAGGGCTGACCCGGACTGACGGATGCCCGATATATTGAGAGTGGGCTGACCCGGACTGACGGATGCCCGGTATGTGAGGATTTACGTGCCGATGCTAGGCACAGGTTTTCATGATGTTTTCGAGTGTCGATGCTAGGCACTCAGGTTCCATGCTTTTGGTTATATCCTCATATTTTTCCATGCATATGCTGATGATATTTACATGCATGATGGTTTTGTCATTGGATGACGAGGGGACGGCATCCACGTACATGCAGATTGATTTCATTGATTGTACCTCACATTTATGATATGCTATTACCTGAGGCACTGGCACGAGCACTTGTCATTACACTCCTATATAGAGATTACATTTCCAGTTTAGCATGTTTTAGACTTATTCATATTGAGGTTTTTATATATCTGATCGTATTGACCTAGGATGGGTCATGCATTCGATCTCTGCTTGTAGATATTTTCTATTCACGAGTTGGCAACTCACCCCCGTTGTGCCACAGTCCTTGCAGGTTTTTGCCGTACAGATTCCTTAGCGGCATTTCTGGCACACTGCTTCCTTATGGGTGACTTGCTTGGATAGGTGCGTTCTTTTGTATCAGATCCGCCTTTGTTTATGTATTATTTATTGTATCTAGAATTTCCATCAACCAAAACTTGTATATTGTTCAGACTTAGAGACAGTGTTGTATTATTTCGACCTTAGAGTCGCGGTTGTAGTATTACGGTTTCTGGCTGTTTTGATTTTCTCCTTGAGTTTGATCCTCGCCCTTTGGCGTTGTATATTATTATTGCTTGCATGGTTGTGACCGTCGATTGACGAAGAGCTAGCTCCCGCTTAGGGATGCCTTTTATCATTGCCTATTTATGTTATTCTTGTTGTACCCCGTTCGGGGCCAGTTTTTACAAAGGAAACTCTGCCGAAATTTTCAGGAAAGGTTACACATTTTAAAAATGCATATTCGGCTTAGTTATTTAAAAACCTTGATTTTCAAAACATGTTTTCCTTCACTTCTTTGAACCAGTTTTCTTTACTTACTCTTAAAATGGTTTTAGATTTCTGGGCTTTTGGCTTACTTGGATCAGATGGGGTCCGATAGACCTCATAGGGTTCAAGGGCTAGTTACGTGCTCTTTCGGGTCGTGACAGTTAAAGTGTCGCCTAAAGTTCTAGGTCGGCTCTGATACTATTGTTAGGGTTACCAAGCACCTTATGAAGGGTTTGGAAGCATCACATGTCTCAAAATTAAATTTTTAAGGCGCTAAGTGAACACACAAAGAATCATTCCTCGAAAATTAGGGTTTCATAACATAAACAACATCACATGTAACAAAGGCTAGGGTTTTGAGAGTACAACCTTTGTAGCTCCCTATGCTAGACTCCTTAGCCACTTGAGGGTTGGAAAAAAGTTCACTTGAGGTCTTCTAATGTCGACGACGATCCACCCGAAGCTCCTTTGTCCAAGCTTGCAACTTCACTTGATCAAGAGAAGGAAATGAAGCTAACACTCTTCACAAGTGGACAAGACTTGTGTAGAATGGTGTTGTGGTGGCTTTTCTCACTTCAAAATCCTAACTTGGTGAGTGTTTTGCTCACTAGAGAAATCTAGAGAGCAAAAGAGGAAGGAGGAAGAAGATGATGGCCTTTTTAGAACAAGAGAAAAAGATAATCACATATGAAAAAATGGAAAATATATGTATATATATTTTCCACTCTTCATCTCAAACCATGGTTATATTATTTGGATATTATTTCACTTGAGTTAAAACATAAAAGAAAGATTAACACATGGTTAAAAAGTAGGTGAGCATGGTTAGTTGAAGAAGAGTGTAGAATCTAAACCATGAATTATCCTTTCCTTTTTCTTTTTGTTTTAACACAAATAGAAATAATAATCCATATATAAAACCAAGGTATGAGTCTTATATTGCCACCATTTTCTATGTATATACAACCATGAAGGATGATGTATGTATGTATGTATGCATGCACATCCATATGTGCATGAATAAGAATGCATGCATACATCCAAAATACAAGAAAGGATTTCTAGTGAGAAACTAATGGTTAAATGATAAATGAACACTTGATTTAGCAATCCGGCCATATCACATACGACCCAACCAAAAGCAAGCCGCCCGATTACTATACGGTAACTTATACGCGCATTTTAACCGGGTCCATGCGCATATCGCATACGCGCACAACAATGTTTCACCTGGACAAGGTAACTCTTTTGGGGGACTCTAAGACTTATCAATACGCCGGCAGTGGGTGATGATCATATCAAGCACCCCCAAGCTGCAAGCGGTCAGCTAAACGTAACGGCCATCCGGGTATTGAGCGATCAGAAGAAAACAAGCGAACCTGCTACAACTCCCGTCGAGCCAACCGGCAACACTACCGTACAGTCCGGTCTTTTCGTCAGATATGCTGCATATCGAGTCTAGGGATGGTAACGTCGACCCCAATAACTCAATAAGTCGTTCCGATGAATGGTCTATAACAGATCGAGAACTACCGATAACACTTATCAGTAAATCTCAGCAGCCCTGGCCAGGGACTTACTTTTATAACCAGTCGAGCACAGCGCAGCATCAACTCCCAATACCGGGAGAGACGAAACCCCTCCTATCGCTCATCGCCATCGTGTGTCTCGGGACTGTACCCAATGGCCACCTGTTTGCATGACTCAGTAGAGTCGTGGTAGGGTGGTAATCAAAGTACAGTGGGAGAACACACAAGACTCTATAATGATCTCGGGTCTATAGACTAACCTGTACCAGTGTCACCAGAGAACTGCTATCCGACGATAGATATAATTCCATATAGGAGTTCTCGGTGAGTCCGTCCAGTGTACCCAGTCACCACTGAGCACCCGTATACGATCTCGATGTTAAACATCGATGAATGTGGGAACATTCATCGCCCATCATATGGGTCTAGTATCATATACGCTACTCTACTCTGGTATATCGATGCCCCGTCTCGATATACCTACGACTAGGGAGATTTCAGGATATGCTTATAAACTACAGATATCCCACTAGTATGATCTCCATCATAATCACAGTAGTCAAGCCGATATCCTCAGGGCTTTATCAACATGTATGAATGAATAAAAGCATGATCAAATAAACATGTCAGATAAAGAAGAACCAGATAGCATACTATCATGTCGAGCAAGAATGTACACTGAATATATATATACATGTACAGATACATCCACTATCATATAATGGCCTCTACGGCATACATATATCCAACAAAACCCACTGCCAGCGTAGTGACGAGTCTTTAGAGTCCCACGCAGAGAGCTATTCGCCTTTAGGCAAAAGAGTAGAGGTCGCATGGTTTTGCGATAAGGTTCGGTCACATCCGCGCACTTGTGCACGTTTGGTGTCCGGGCAGTTATTACTAGCGGGCTTTGGTTTAAGCCAGAACCTAGTATACATTTTGGGATTGGTTTTATCTCGTTTGTATTCGTGTTCCTCGGAATGCGGATGCAGGTGTGTATGTACGGTTGACAGAGACAGAGGCAGAGGATTCTCATTAGGGTTGTTGACTGTTGACTTTTGCCAAACCCTAATGAGAATAAGAAATATGATTAATAATAATATTAATTAAGTATTATTGTGCAATGGTTGGGTTGAAAGGTTTTCTTTGTTGACTTGTTGACTTTGTTGACCGGTTGACTAGTTTGGACTTGTTGACCATCATCATGACAATGGCTATCATTTCATGGCTATGACTTTTGCTTGCTTATTTGTTCACAAAGTGCATTAAATGCATGAAATGATAATGCCATTGAAATGAACCATCACATAATACTCAATTACTATTATTATCATGATTATTTTGTGTTATGAGAGTATGGTTGTAAAAAGTCTTCTTCATTCTATCATATTGATTCTCTCTCATCCTCAAGCTCTCCCTCTTGCTCTTGCTCTCTCTCTTGCTTATGGTTCTATTATCTCATGAGTTGAGAAACAAGAACCATAGAGATAAAACCCAAAACACTTCTTTACTCATCCTAGTGTACAGGGTCTAGCAAGCCAACTATTCTAATTTCCTCTAGATTGAGGTTTGAGCCAAAGGTAGAAGCTTTCGGGTGGATCCATCTTCGGCATAAGGAGACGACGAGGTGAGGCCGATCCGACCACCACAAGGAGTTGAAGAGAACGAGTTCAAGTTAAGGTATAACCCGTAACATAGTAGTTAAACTCTTAGTTAGGTTGTTAGATAGTTTGTTTAGCAAAGATCTGTTTTTAGAGTCCATGTTACCTCCACCGAAAAAACCATTTTCACCATTTCCGCATCACCGAAAGAACCGGGAAGGGTAATGTGGACTTACACTGTCCACTACTTTTTGATCGTATCCATGACGCACAGCCCGGCGATGCCCGTTTGTCTGAGATTCTTGAGCTTGTTCGGCAGGGTACAGTGTCGAATTTCATGATTGATGACCGAGGTGTGCTACGATGCGGGACTCGCTTGTGTGTATCAGATGCTGATGGTTTGAGATGTGAGATCCTAGAGCAGGCACATCAGTGAGCCTTTAGCGTTCATCCAGGTTCCACTAAGATGTACCGTGACTTGAGAGACTTTTACTGGTGGGAAGGGATGAAGCGCGATATTTCGGACTTCGTTTCGAGGTGCCTGACATGTCAGCAAGTCAAGGCTGAGCATCAGAGGCCGGCAGGTGAGTTGCACCCTTTACCCGTTCCAGAGTGGAAATGGGAGCAGATTTCCATGGATTTCATTGTGGGTCTACCCAGGACCTGTCGAGGGTATGACTCTATTTGGGTGATTGTTGACCGGTTGACGAAAGCGGCTCACTTCCTTCCAGTGAAGACCACTTTCGGTTATACTCAGTATGCTCAGTTGTACATAGATGAGATTGTGCGTTTGTACGACGTTCCCACATGCATTGTATCCGACAGAGGCACCCAGTTTACTAGCCGTCATTGGCAGAAGCCTCAGGAAGCTTTGGGTACCCGGTTGAGTTTTAGCACCGCTTTTCATCCACAGACCGATGGTCAGTCGGAGCGGACTATACAGACTCTGGAGGATATGCTTCGTGCGTGTGTGCTTGATTTTGGTGCCAGTTGGGATCATCACTTGTCGTTGATTGAATTCTTCTACAATAACAGTTATCAGGAGACGATTCAGATGGCGCCTTTTGAGGCTTTGTATAGTAGGAAGTGTCGATCGCCAGTCTGTTGGACCGAACTCAGTGAGAGTAGGGTTTGGGACCCCAACTAGCTCAGGAGACTACGGAGAAGATCCAGCTGATTCAGGACAGGATGAGAGCAGCCCAGTACAGGCAGAAGTCTTATGCCGACCGTCGTCGTCGCAGACTTGAGTTCGCAGTGGGGGATCATGTATTCCTGCGGATTTCTCTGATGAAGGGCGTTATGAGATTTGGGAAAAAGGGGAAGCTCAGTCCCAGATTTGTAGGTCCTTTCGAGATCCTTGAGCGAGTGGCTTATGTTGCTTATCGTTTGGCGCCCTCGCCCAATTTTCCGTATGCTCACACCGTGTTCCATGTGTCGATGCTTCGTAGATACCTTCATGATCCTTCTCACATGATTCAGCACCAGTCCGTTCAGCTTGAGCGTGATCTTTCGCTCACCGAGCAGCCGGTAGTTATTTTGGATCGGCAGGTGAAGAAACATCGGTCAAAGGTCGTGCCATCTGTGAAGGTTCTTTGGCGTGGCCATGCTAGTGAGGAGATCACTTGGGAGGCCGAGAGCGAGAAGCGAAAGAAATTCTCTTATCTCTTCGAAGGTACACGTAGTTTAATTTTTAATTCAGGGATCGAATTTCTGTAGGGGGGAGATTGTAACGTTTTAGAAATCGTTATGCAAATTTTTCCGGTTTAGGCTAAAATAGTCGGTGTTTCCCGTATTAACCCGGAGGTGATCAAATTTCAGTACAGACTTGTCTGCACCTAGTTTAGCTAGAATAGTGCTAGTTTGCGGGAGTTGGGGGTCAATTGGAAGTTTTGGTTCACTTTGATTTTTTTCCCTAATTAAATTGTTATTTTAAGTTGTTAATTATGCGCTTAATTAGTGGTAATTACAAATTTGGTTTGGGTTAATTACTTCTAAAGTGAATCTATGCTAATCTAATCACTAGATTTAGCTTAATCCATCCATAGAAAAACATCTAGATATTGGTAATTAAAGATTAATTTTTAAAAAGAAAAGAAAGAGGTGGCATAAGACTTTATTGCATTTATGAGCATTTATTGTTATTTTTCACTAGAAATTTCCATTCATTTCACAAAACCCCCTAATTCTTTGCCCTTGGCCGAGCCTCCCCCAAGTTCTGCCATCACTTTTTCTTTCCCCATTTTCATCATCTCCAAGCTCACAAAAATCATCAAAAATCTTTAAGTAATCCCACAAACTCATAAACAAATCATAACCCATCATTCTTCATCACTAAACTTGCTTATATCTTCAAGAAAGACATCATTTTGGAGGCTAAAATGATGAGTCTAGTTGCTCAATTGTGTTCTTGAGGAGGTATAAATTCTAACCCTAATTTTAAATTGTTGTGTTAAAATCATTAAGCTAGCTATTTGATTGTCTAATATAGCTTAATTTCATGTTTAGTTAATTCATGTTGATTTTGTGAAAATCAAGGCTGGGTTTAAGTTGATGATATGGTTAATTGTTAATTGAAGACTATAAACACTTAACCTAGTGGGAGAATGATAATTGTTTAATTCCTAATTTGTCTAATTGAGATTATTAGCAAACTAAGTTTTAACAAAACATATTTTGGATGAGAATAAAATTTAGGAAATGGTTTGGATAACTTAGTTAAGCTACTTTGCGATATTTGTGATCACTAGAATTGTGTTAAATTCTAGACTTGTGCTAAAATGAGAAAAGTTGCTCACTAGGTTTTCGGATTTTAATTGGACGTGGGTTCTAATGGATGTTGCGATATTATATATATTATCTTCCTCGCGTTATATTGTGTTGTGAGTGCGCGATCGGTACGATCGGTGTCTAGACTTGGTGGTTGCGTAGTTTAGCGATCCTAGCTAGGGTTGTGCCGATGTCGTGGGCGTTTGGTGCACTAGGTACACAATGTAATTTTCTGGGCGTTATCCTTGCGTTTCGTTATCTTTGTGTCGGCGTAGGATATTTAGCCTTATGTGATGTGTTTGTGAAATTTTAGATTCGCAAGCGGGGACTTCGGACGCTGTGAAAAAAGGGAAGCAGGTGGTCGGATTTTCGTAGCTCGAGATTATCGGTGAGTAGATTTAACATTTATGAGGAAATCACCCATATGGCGTTGTTGTAACGTTTCCAAAATAATAAAATATTATTTTTGGGAATTTTTATAATTTAATATTATTTTAATGAATATTTTAATATTAGGTATAATTAAATACAGAAAAATTTGGAAAAATTATGGAAAATTATAAAATAGGGTATTTTATAGAATTATCCCATTTTAAAGTTTTTATGATTAGTTGTATGCTAATTTATTGTTAATCGCGATTAAAAATCACTAATCGGTTTTTTAGCATTTTTATGCAAAACATGCACATATCATTTTTATCACGCTTGTGCACTTTTCTTGCCATAGCTCACTTTGGGTTTACTATTCTTGGGAGAAGGATTTTGAGAGAATAAGAAAAGAAAAAGAAAGTGGAAAAAGAATAAAGAATGTGGTTTGGTGAGAGAGAGAGGTATGGGCTTCTTTGACCAAACACTTAGCCATTTTCCTCCCCTCATTTCCCTCCCTCTCCCTCCATTGCTGCTGCTGCTCCTGCACCTCACCTCCCTCCCCTCTTCAAGCCCCCTAAACACCTCTAAAACAAATCCAAAACCCCACTCTCATTTCTTTAAAAGTGTGCACAAGCTCAAGATCTACACATTGGACCAAGAAAGCAAGGATTTTGGCCACTAGGGGCAACTCAAGAAAATTCTTGAGTTGCCAAATGAGGTATTTTCTGGACCATTAGATTAGTTTTAGCAATTCTTATACCCCCATCTTTAGATTGAACCGATATTGTTTGATATTGTGGAGTTAAGGAAAACCTAGTTAGGGTTTGAGGAAATTATGAGTTGTGATGGGAAATTGAGTTCAGTGGAGACCATACAAGCACCCTAGTGCTGGAATTTAGACCCAAACCTGAGACTGAAGACCCGGAATACGGATTTATGGATACGATATCGGAGAATTTGTGAAATCTGTGAATGTTTTATTGAATCTGCTTTCACCAGAGACATCCTAAAATAAAATTGGTTGGACAGTGAGATGTGCAGACACCCTAGAACCACCACACAAGACCCCAACCCCTAACTCATTTTCCCGGCCGCAGATTTATTCTGTTTGGCCGCAATTTGCGGCCTAGACCCTACCAAACTTGCTCGTTTTGGTTTTGGTGTTCCCTTATCTGTAGATTAGGCCCCTGGTATGTATAGATTTGTTTAGTTTGACCTAGGATGAAATCCGGAGCCTATTTCCTAAGTTGCTGTTTTGGATTCGTGTTTCCGTATTCCGTATTTTTAATTCTGCAATTGTGTATTGTGTTTTACCTCAGCTATTTGGCGTTTATACGACGATATCGAGGATTGATTGATGGTTTTGAAGGCGTGCCCATAGGTTCTAACCTATATGCCCCTTATCGTATTGTTTGGGGTTTCGTATGACGTTTTAGCTTTGATTTGGTTTTAATGCGCATATACGATACTTTGATGTGTAGGTACCCCATGAAGACTTCGGGACGACAAGGAAGCGCGTGGCGACGTCCACAAATGAAGACGCAAGGTGAGTAGATTATATCTACAGGGGAAAGTCGGGTGGATGGCGTATAGCACCCCCACAGTACGTAGTTGATATATATACCTATATGATAGTTTATAGTGTGTCGTGGTTTTTGGGTTAGCTGTTTTATGGATAGTTTAGGGTTAGAAGCAACTAGTGTAGTTTATAGTCGCGAACCCTAGAATAGATTTACACCTACACGTACACCCTTGCATATTCATTATACTTGCACTGTGTTTGATGGATATTGGACGACATTAGAGATGAGTCGATGATATTGGGTTTTGTGCCGCGAGATCGGTGATTTGATATGATTCGTATTTGGGATACGACATGTGATCTCTAGCGGGCCTTTGGACGTGTGTTTACACATGCAGTGATATTGATGGTATCAGTTGTACTAGACTTAGATCAGTACCCCAGATTATGTGATATGATGATGAGGATACCAAATAATTGATGAGCTGATTGTGATATTGACCCGTAACCAGCTATTGGGATGCCGTACGACAATTTATCGTACGAGCTTTATATTGATGATAGATCCGCACTCATGACTCGAGGATGTCAGATGATATACTGTATCGTACGCGATACTATTGAGACGGGATCACCGACTATATATATATATCGACTCAGATTCAGGTGGTTTCCATACCCCTCCTGATGGACTTGGCTTAGTAGATATTAGACTAGACCCGAGTCATACCTCTTTCAAAACTAGCGAATCGGGAATATCTTAAGGACAACTAAAGGGGTTCTACGGGTAATTTCAAAAGGCGTATCTATTCTTAAAAACACCGTAACCCTTATTTCACTAAAACCCCGATTCTTCTTATTTTCAAAAGGCACCACTGCAGGATATATACATATGGATGTAGATTCTTACTGTTGCGTTGGTTATTCAATTTCCTCATATTCATGCTATTCATATTGCCTTGCAAGTGTTTATTACTATATTACCATTATGCTGTTAGGACACCAGCACCATTATCGATGATGCATATGTTCCACGTACACTTGCTTGCCGGCTCACACAACTCATCATCGATAATTGCCATGTCACTACACATAGTATTATTGCATCAGGATATGACTTTGTATGTGCATACCAGTATTCTATGTTGCATGATATACTGTTATACTTCCATCTCATTTATATGTCACATACATCATGCTTTCTGATTATACGTATTGAGATATTCATTTTCATGATATTTCTGGATTTGGGAACCGTGGGGATTTTTCAAAGGAGAGTATGTACTTATTTGAAAAACCCAGTTTCCTTGACATGATATTTGCGCAGCCACCATGAGATTTATCGGTTCTGATTATATACCCCATACGAGGAGTGTATGCCGTATGAGGGTACATGGTGGGGCCCGGTATGGTTCCCCTCGGCAAGAAGATCGAAGGATTATGCCGATTGAGCCTGGAGGTGGGCGAGTACCTACCGGTGATTTTAATTGAGCTCGGCGGATATCCGGGGGATACCGATCGGAGTTGAGAGATGGACATGGGTTGACCCGTGCTGCCGGGGCCGAGGGCCGATACTGCAGACGGAGCCCCATATGGACGAGGATTTACCTGCCGATGCTAGGCACAGGTTTCATGATGTTTCCATGGTTTTGATTATATCCTCACATTTTCATGCATGATGCATATTGTCATTGGGTGACAAGTGGACGGGATCCACATATATACAGACTTTTATTACATTGATCATACTTCACTTGTATATATAACAGGGTATGAGGGCGCTGTTATATATACCCTTACACCAATATTAGTGGAATGGGACGCTAATATATGTGTATTGACTTTCATTTTGATACTTCATCATATTTACTTCATGCAGACATACCTTATGTTTATGACATGTTATTCCTGAGGCACTGGCACGGGTACTTGGTACTACATACATGATTAGATGTTACATTGCCACCTTTTCATGCTTCAGGCTTATTCTTTGAGGTTTATTTATCTGATTGTATTGACCTAGGATTATGTCATGCATTCGATTCCTGCTTGTAGATATTCTCTATTCACGAGTTGGCAACTCACCCCCGTTGTGCCACAGTTCTTGCAGGTTTTGCCGCACAGGTTCCATTGCGGCATTTCTGGCACATTGCTTTCCTTTGCGGGTGATTTGCTTGGTAGGTGGATTCTTGCATCAGAACCACCCTTGTATATGTATTATTCATTGTATCTAGAATTCCATCAACCAAAACTTGTATATTGTTTCAGACTTAGACTTTAGTGATGTATTATTCGACCTAAGAGTCGCGCTTAGTAGTATTGCGGTTTTCATGCTTTTTGAGTTTCCTTTTTTGGATTTGACTCTCTCCATTCGGCGTTGTATATTATTGCTTGCGTGGTTGTGACCGTCGATTGACGAAGAGCTAGCTCCCGCTTGGGGATGCCTTTTATTCATTGCATATATACATTGTTCTTGTTGTACCCCGTTCGGGGCCAGTATTTACAAAAGAAACTCTGCCGAAATTTTTAGAAAAGATCTTACATCTTTTAAAATGCATATTCGGCTTAGTTATTTAAAAACCTTGACTTCAAAACATGTTTTCTTTACCTATTAAAAACAAGTTTTCTTTATTTATTCTTAAAATGGTTTTAGATTTCTGGGCTTTTGGCTTACTTGGACCAGATGGAGTCCTATATACTTCATATGGTTCAAGGGCCAGTCACGTACTCTTTCGGGTCGTGACAGTTATGCGTTAGGGATGGATATGATATGATAGCTATATGTTATTCGCATATGAGTTGATTGTGCATGAGCGTCATTGCATATTATTACCTGTTGTACCTTGACTTGCACCTATCGGACACAACACCATTACTGACGGTTCATGTTGCATGAGCACTAATTTGTATGCTACACACACACAGTCGGTAATTTCCATGACACGCACAACCCATATACATACGTGATGTTATATTGGATAGAGATGATTGAGGTAGTGACTCTTATTCCATTTCACGTATACCTTACTATAGCTACATGTACATCATGCATACATACTGACATGTACACCCACATACCATGCTATAGCTGCATATACCCCTAAGTGGTATTGTATTGACATGTGATATTGAAACGTTGATTATTGTGCTATTGCGCTTATGAAATACATTATACATACTTGCTTACATGTAGCCACTTATATCTTCCTACCGTTACACGTACACCTCATATGTTGCTGCACTTGATTTCGGAGGGTTTGGAAACCGCATGATATATTTTAATGCTGGATTCATTTAAAGAGCGGTTTTCTCAAAATATGCTCATATTGCTGTTTTATTTTGCATATATCAGTTTTCATGGATTTACGCATTGAGATATGGATTTCATGTGATTTATGGATTTAAGAACCATGGGGGTGTTTCAAGAAATTTTATGTATTATTTAAAAACCCGGTTTCTCGTGATATGATATTTCAGTGCATCCACCATGAGATTTCTCGGTTCTGAGATTTGTGATATATACCCGATACGAGGAGTGGAGTGGGCCGTGTTCGGGTACATGGTGGAGCCCGGTATGGAATCCCGGGGCAAGAAAGGTATGTCGAAGGATTAGCCGATGAGCCAGACAGGGGGTGTGCACTGCCTACCGGTGACAGTATTTGGACTCGGGGGTTATCTGGAGGATACTGACCGGAGTCATGAGATGGATTTAGGCCGACCCGTTCTACCGGAGCCTGAGGGCCGATCCCGCAGACGGAGCCTATTATATGAGGATTTACGTGTCGATGCTGGACATGAGTATTTCATGATGTTTGTTTTCCATGAGATATACAGCAATGAGGGCCGGTTTTGGTGACGGCGCCTGAGGGTTTTGGGATTTGATGTGTCAGAAAGGGACACTGGGGTTTTTCCATGCTAATGATTTTGCATGAGGTTTTATTATATCATCCCACACTCAGGATTATTTTGATATGCATTGCTTCATGTAGTTGTAGTACTCTGATAATGTACCTTTACATGATTGTTGCATATTCATATTGCCATACTTATGTTATCAGATTACATCTGATAGATTTATCGATGTTCGTGCATACTTACGATTACAGTATGATATTATTTACTATTCACGAGTTGGCAACTCACCCCCGTTATACTACAGTGTTTTGTAGGACTTACCCTCAGGGTAGTTGCGGCAGGGCACATTATTATCTCTACTTTTGTGGATACCGCTACGTTTGGCTCTGAGGCCTTTTGCTATAGGTGGGTTTTGCGATTATCCGACGATGTTCATTATTTACCTTTTGTATCTAGTACTCTCCATCTACCACTTCATGTATTTGACTTAGAGACGAGTTGTGAGGATTCGGTGTTGTATTACTTTTGGTGACTTTGGGTGCTGTGCTCGTGGGAGCCGGTCTTGTTGTAAAGTTTTTACCTCCTTACATTATTTTCATTTATATTTCTTCGCTAAGGCGTCGTATATATGCTTATGGTGTTTGTCTCCGCCGTTTGGCATGAGTTATTCCCATTTGGGATGCTTTCTTTATATTTTATGTTGTACCCATTTTCGGGGCTAGTTTTTACAAAGGAGGTGCTGCCGAAATTTTCAAGAAAGAAAATTAAAATTAAAGATTTTACTTGAGATTTTTTCCGAATGTTTTAAACTATGTTTTTCTCCACTTATCCATTTTTGGGTGGTTTAGATTTCTGGGTTTCGGCTTACTTAAATTTCGTACGCCTGTAGACGTTACATGGTTTAAGCGCCGGTCACGTGCCTAATTTTTGGTCGTGACAGCCTCACAACTCGTCTCTGGGCTACCACAGAACCAAGATACCTCGGCTCTCCCGCTCACAGGCACAACCGCCATCCCGCGAATCTCGCCATGCGCGAGATATCCGCCGGCCACATCCCACATTCCACGCCATCACGATCCCCCATTAATGAGCCTGTCTCGCCTTTAATGGTAGTTCCCGCTCATCACGCGGCGTGACGTCGATAGCGTAACTGCCGAGGTGATTCTCGCGCCAGCCCTGCCTGCTGCCACCGCTATTTAAACCCCTTCTTCAGACGGTTCAAGTAAGCCATTTTTACTCTACTAAGCCGTTACGCTGCTCGGATTTCCTCTCTAACTTGATCGTCAGAGAGTCCTTGGTGGTACAACCAACCCGGGACTTCCTTGCAGGTAGCTCGACGACAACCAACCCCAAACCCATTAATATCCACACGCTTCAGGAGCCTGCCTCCAGATCCAATCTTAGCCATCCATCGCCGCCATCAGCAGATCAACGGAAAGAAATATCTTGGCGCGATCCAGGTCACGTCAGCTGGCGCCGTCTATGGGAACTCCTTAACTCCACAAAAACAAAAGTTCATCTTCCGATCCCAATCCAATGGCGAGCAATCATCACGACGATCCAAGCGCTAGCCACCGTCTCCCCCTCAACGGAGGCACGGACGAACCTCCTCCACCGAACGCCAACTGATCCTCGATGCGGCCTATCACCAACTGCACCATGTCATCAGTGCAGTACTGGTCGTAGAGGTATACGTCTTCGAAGTTTATGATGTCGGGGATAATGAAAGGGAAGTCCTCCATTCTCACGTTTAGGGGTGAGGAAGGGGATAATGAACACTCCCTCCGTTTTATAGCCCACAACGCCCCCGGAATTCAACGGTCGCCCATTTCACCTGCAAATTGGCTGCCACGCGGCAGGCATCTTGCCGCTCAATGTGAAATCGAAACGACACTACCCCGGTGCTTCGCATCCCCCACACAACCATGACACGTGTCGCCAGCGACCGTCCATCTTAGCCGCTCGATGCGCAATCGAAATGACGCCCCTCCAACGCTTCATGTTCTCTACACGATCACTACACGTCTCACCAGTGACCGTCCCTCTTCCCAGTACTCACACCAAAAAGGACGGACAGGACCTCGCACAAGAGCCGGCCCAGTAGCTACCCTACTCGGCCATCTTTAGAGATCAAATCCTTCACTAAGAGGAAGCCCAGCAGCTACCCTTCTCGGATATCCCTGGCTGGTAGCTTCTCTGCCCCACAACGCCAGGGATCGAAGCCTTCGCTAAGAGGCATCGGGCAGCTACCCTGCTCGGCTATCCCTGGCTGGTAGTTCCCTACCCTACAATGCCAGGGATCAAAGCCCTCGCCAAGAGGCAACCGAGCAGCTTCCTTGCATGGTCAATCCTTAGTAGGCCACTTACGGCCCCTCCCGTGCTAAGGATCTAAGCCCTCGCTAAGAGGCAGCCGAGCGGCTACCCCGCTCGGCTATCCCTGGCCGATAGCTTCCCTACCCCACAACGCCAAGGATGAAAGCCCTCACCAAGAGGCAACCGAGCAGCTTCACTCATTGGTCAATCCTTAGTAGGCCGCTTCGGCCCCTCCCGTGCTAAGGATCTAAGCCCTTACTAAGAGGTAGCCGAGCGGCTACCCCGCTCGGCTATCCCTGGCCGGTATCTCCCTACCCCACAACGCCAGGGATCGAAGCCCTCGCCAAGAGGCACCGGGCAGCAACCCTGCTCGGACATCCTTAAGGATCAAAAGCCCTCGCCAAGAGGCACCGGGCAGTAACCCTACTCAGCCTATCCTTAGTAGGCCACTTACGGCCCCTCCCGCTCTAAGGATCAAAAGCCCTCACAAGAGGCAGCCGGGCCCGCCCTTGCCCGGCTATCCCTGGCTGGTAGCTTCCTACCCCAACATACCAAGGATCAAAGACCTCGCCAAGGGGCACCGGGCAGCAACCTTGCCCGGCCCATCCTTAAGGATCAAAAGCCCTCGCAAGAGGCAACCGGACCCGCCCTTGTTCGGTTATCCCTGGCTGGAAGCTCCACACCCCAACACACCAGGGATCAAAGCCCTCACCAAGCGGCACTGGACAGCAACCATGCTCTTCCCCATCCTTAGTAGGCCCCTTACGGCCCCTCCCGTGCTAAGGATCAAAAGCCCTCGCAAGAGGAAGCCAGGCCTACCCTTGCACGGCTATCCTTGGCTGGTAGCCACCTACCCCAACACACCAGGGATCAAAACCCTTGCGAAGAGGCAATCGAGCAGCTTCACTGCTCGATCCATCCTTAGCAGGCCTTGCATGGCCCCTCCTGCGCTAGAGATCGAAGTCCTCACCAAGAGGCAGCCGAGCGACTACCCTGCTCAGCCATCCCCAGCTGGTAATTCACTACTCCATAATGCCAGGGATCGAAGCCCTCGCCTAGAGGCATCGGGCAACTACACTTCTCGGTCCATCATCAGCATACCTCTCCGAGCCTCCCATACTAAGGAACATGACCTCACCAAGAGGCATCCGGTCTATCTACGTCTAAGAGATCTCCACCTCGACTTCGGAGCCATGGAGATACCGTATTCCTGTCGGTCTTTGAACACTTGGCAAATGAACAGATTCAAGTCGATGCGTAATTGGTAGACAAAGAAACGACACAACACGAAGGCAGTACAATGCAGATACAAGTGTTTACCGACAAAAGGAAAATACGCGTGCAAACATGACTGCAAAGAAAAAACCTTTATTCATAAAGTTAAACCTTTTACAAGGGTATTGTAGGCTCCCCAGCCTTATAAAATGCCCGGAGGCCTACAAAATTCCCAACGAAACAAATAAAAAGAAATGAAACAAGAAGACGACAGGCTTCAGGCCTCAGGGCCAGGCGCAACCTCGGGAAGCTCAGCGCCCACTACAGGGGCCTCGGCGTCGCCCTCACCGAGAATCTCTTCCCCTGTCTCGCCCCCGGGGTCGTCCCCCTACTCATCACCACCGCGAGGATATTCGACTCGGAGCTCCTCGTCAGCGAACTCCGGCATCCGAGCCTTGATGGTGTCGAAGGCCTCATGCCAGATGGCGGTAGTGGCCGAGGCTAGGACGGTGTAAAAATATCCCGACTTCTGGAAGTTCTCCACCGCCTTCACCGCTCTGAGGTAGGATCGCTTTGCGGCCTCTACCGCCGCCCCCAACTCCTTCCGGAGGGTGCTCGCCGACTTCTTCATGGTGCCGACTGTTGGATATATGTATGCCCTAGAGGACATTATATGTATAGAGGATGCTTGGACATGTATATATGTATATTTGATATATGACTTTCTTGCTCGACATGATAACATGCTATCTGGTTTTACTTTATCTGACATGTTTACTTAATATTGTTCATTTGATACATTTTGATAAAGCCCTAAGGATATATGCATAACTTCCATGCTTATGATGAAGATCATACTAGTGGGGCATGTGTAGTCTATAAGCATATCCTTGAATGTTCCTAGTCGTAGGTATATCGAGATAGGGCATCGATATTCCAGAGTAGACTAGCGTATACGTTTCTTGACCTATATGATGGGCGATGGATGATCCCATATCCATTGGTGTTGTTACATCGAAGATTGTATACGGATGATCAGTGGAGACTGGGTACACTGAACGGACTCACCGAGAATTCCGATATGGTATTATATCTATCGTCGGATAGCAGTTCTTTGGTGACACTGGTACAGGTTAGTCTGTAGACCCGAGATCGTCATAGAGTCTTGTGTGTTCTCCCACTGTACTTTGATTTCCACCCTACCACGGCTCTGCTGAGTCGTGCAAACAGGTGGCTTTTGGCTATAGTCTCGAGACACATGGAGACAGTGAGCGATAGGAGGGGTTTCGTCTCTTCCGGTATTGGGAGTTGATGTTGTGCAATGTGCGATTGGCTCTGACTTGAAGTCCCTGGCCAGGGCTAATGAGATTTACTGATAAGTGTTATCAGTAGTTTCTCGACCGGTCATAGACCATATCGACATGACTTATTGAGTTATTAGGGCTTGACGATTCCATCCCTAGACTTGATATGCAACATATCAGACGAAGAGACCGGACTATACAGTAAGTGTTGCCAATGGCTCGACAGGAGTTTTGACGGGTTCGCTTGCTTTTCTTCTGATCGCTCAATACCCGGGTGGCCGTTACGTTTAGTTGACGCTTGCGGCTTGTAGGTGTTTTGATATGATCATCACCTACTGCAGGCATATTGACGAGTCTTAGAGTCCCACACAGGATATTTCTAGCTCAGGCGAAATGATGTGGTGTGCATATGTGATATGCGCAGGAGATCGATTGAATACGAATATGTGATACCGTATTTTAATCGGGCGTTCAATATTTGTTGGGTTGTATTTAATATGACCGATTTATTAAATCAAGTGTTGATTTAATATTATCTTTTAGCTCACTTTTAATTAATCCTTTTTCTTTTGGATGTATGCATGTATGTTCACACATACACATGATGATGTGCATGCACACATACACACATACATATGTGTCATAGTTGATGATACAAAGGAGAAGGCAATGCAAGACTTACATGGTTGATATGTTGGTGATAGTGCCCTCATAGTCAATTATTGGATCGCAGGTACGTGATTGCAATGATTGCGGAGGACCTATACCGGTAGGACAGTCTTACTCGAGATGATAGTATGCTATCTGGTTTGCCTTTATCAGTCGTATACATGTTCAGGTGACTGGTTACATGTTACACTTTGATAGATCCCTTAGGATCTTTCTTTACTACCAACTGTATGACGGCGATCATATACGTGAGAGTTGGGTAGTTTATATGCATATCCTTAATTGTGGTCCCTAGTCGTGGGAGTTTCGAGACAGGGCATCGATACTCCGGAGTAGACTAGTGTATACAGTCGAGACCTCGACGAGGGGCGGTGGCCGGTCTCACAAGCCACTGGTGTCAGTTGGATCACCTAAGATGTATACAGGTGCTCATTAGGTTATGAGTACACCGGACAGGACTCGCCGGGAATCTGCTAGTTGGTATTATACATATCGTCAGATAGCAGTTCCCTGGTGACATGTGTACAGGTTAGTTCATCGACCTGAGGTCATCATTTGTCTCGTGTGAGTTCCCACTGTGCTTTGATTTCTACCCTACCATGGCTCAAAGGAGTCGTGCAAACAGGTAGTTTTTGGGTACAGTCCCGAGCCATATGGAGGCACGTGAGCGGATCGGCAGGGGATTCGTCTCTCCCGGTATTGGGGGCGAGATCGTGCTGTGTCTAGGAGAGCCATTACATATAGCCCACGGCCGTGGCAGGAGATTTACTGGTAGGTACTCCAGTAGTATCTCAGGGTGTTATTGGGCTACACTCCGATACGACTTATACTGCTATTGGGGGTCTGACGTTACTAGCCCCCTAGGCAGATATGCGATACTCATAGACGAACGGACCGGACTGTTTATACATTGTCACTGTTAGGCTCAGTAGGGTTTCCGGATGAGTTCGCTCATCGGCATCCCTTGAGGTCAGTCCATGGGCAGCCATTATGCATAGCTAGTGCCGCTGACGGTTTGTGGTTAAACCCACTGCCAGGTTACTGACGAGTCATTAGAGTCCCCCACAGACAGTTTCCCAAGTTCGGGCGAAACGTTGTACAGGCCGTATGGTTTTATGGCAGGGTTCGGAAAATGCACGTGCGTTTACGCACGTGTCGGATTTCGGGCAGATGATACTGGTCGGCTTTGGTTTAAGCCGGATCCGAGTATTATATTGAGTAGATATAATATCTTTGTCTCAGTTGCATTTGTATTCGGTCGTAATACAAATGCGGGTATATTTATACAGTTACGGGGTTATCCTGAAATTCGTTTCGGGATCACTTTTGGAAGTTGCCAGTTTCCAGTTTTCTATCAGCCGTCTTTTAACATTCGGCTAAAGACGGATTTATCTTTTCTTGAGAGTGATTCATGCTTCTACAAGGTTCTAGAGAGGGTGACTTGGCTTGGTGAGTCATTAGTGCATTAATGGAGTCATTAATGACTTGATGAGGTGTATAATGACTCATGCTTTAAGCTTTATTGTTTCTTGTTTTCTTAAGGATATTTTCTCTTGATATTTTGCTTATGGTTACCCTCACATTGCTCCTACCCTCACCTCCCTCTTTGTATAAAGTGGCCGGCCACCATTGTGAGTGAGAGAGAGATATTGATTTCATTTTTGGTAAAAAGACTATGGTTTATGGTGCATGGAAATTTCATAGCCTCTTTCATTCCATCACCCGATAAAAATGGCAACTTCATTTACCGATCGTCCACGGCTTTGGACGAAGTGAGACAAAGTAATCTATTCATTCTTTACATCATTCTTGGTCGTCTCTTTTAGTAAACTTGACGACCGAGTTGCCTCGAGTCAGAGGCGGGAGCCCGTTTAAAGAATCGTTGACGTGGTGCCACCTGGACGAGGAGATCGGAGATCGACGAGATCGGAGCAGCCACAACGGAGCGTGGGATGATGGTTGAAGAACGAAGGACTCGGATCGTTCGGTATAACCTTTCTACACTCTTTACTATTTGTTAGTTTAGCAATAATGGCAGATCCGGGTTAAAGTATACGATAGCGCCAGTTAAAAGTTTTTTGTTCTGCATTTGGCGTCTGTAGACGGCCGGGGCGCTACCGTAGACTTACAGTGGTATCAGAGCCTCACCATTTTGCTATAATAACTTGTGCTAATGCGTTTAAAACATCGATCGAACCGGATATCGAAAAACACAATTTTCAAGCTTCACAGGTTTTGTCGATTTTAAATGATGTCCTAAAATTATTCTACATATCTCAGAAAACTGTGCAGGGTTTTATAAGAACACCGTACAAATTTGGGCTCATGAATCGACAAGACTGCCGCGGAATCGCGGCCAAACCCATGGTTTGGCCGCGCATCCGCTGCCATTCTGTGGGATCATGCCCCCAAACTTGCACAGTGTATTCTTCTATGGAAATTTGGATTTTTGATACATATCTTTTGGGCCCAGATTTTGTTATTGTTCAACAGATGTTCGTGGGGCCCACTTCTTGTTATTTACTCGATCGAAATTTAAACATGTTAGTTTACAGTGCTTATATTATATCTCCGACCGGGAATGTCATTTGATCGGTAAACCGCGTCTGATTGCTATCGTTCTTTTAGACGGGTTTGCGAACGTGACATTCGCGTTGATGTTCTGTGTTGTGCTGTGATGTTGCGGATTTGTCGTGGTGGATAGCAGTGTGCAATGGTAGTACAGTTTGGATTTATTTGTACATTTGATATTGCGGGGCGAGCGTCCAACATGTGGACTGCCGTCACTGCCTGTTGTATAATATTCTTTTGGGGAACGACCAGGTTGCGGTCGATGTACCTGTTGTACTATTATTTATTACTGTACTAGGTTTTGCCCCGCGACAGAGTGCACGGATAGCCGGGTTCTGAGGGGCAACGGGTCCGCATCTCATGGCTTTGAGAGGCAGAGGGGCCTCACTCTAGAATTGGTAGACTATTTGCCGCACTCGTAGGGGGTACAGGTTGACCCATGGAGGGGTGCCCAAGATTACCGGATTCCGTGAAGTGTTGGGTGGTCCATTCACTTTGCTGTAGGGGGCTGCCTCGCTTCAGGTTTTGGCGGGTAACTTGCCGCGCCCGTAGGGGTCTAGGTTTCATTGCATAGGCTATCCACACGACAGGGGAACGTCGGGTTTCAGCAGCGGCTCTGTGAAACTCGGGGATCCCAGATTATCTGTATTGTTCTGTGATGCTTATTACTTTTCTGTAATGTTGCATATTATCATGCCTGGAGCGATTATTGTATATTGGTATATATACTATTAGATGTTGTATATATTTTACACCCGCGCTAGTCCAGTCCCCGCTCTGTCGTTAGTTAAGTAACCTAACGGGCGATGACGGCACCCAGTGACGAATGCGGATGGCATATACGTACATTTTATTTTCGTTCTTTTCTGGTGTGATTGATTGATGGGACTGCGTTGATTCTGATCAATGCAAAGTAAAACAAACCTATTTGGCAGTTGTTGGAACAATTTAAAAAGTGTTATTACAAAGATGTTTCCTTTTGTTTTGCATCGCGGTATTCAGTAGAATATCCTGCACCTCATTCGGCGGGGCAAGGGCCAATATCCCCTCACCGGGACTGACCCCTTGGGCAAAAGTTTGCGTCAGGGTAATAACTTCACTATAGTCGATTACAAGTTACTTTGCATAGCGGTATTCAGTGGAATATCCTGCACCTCATTCCACGAGGAAAGAGCCGAGATCCCTTCACCGGGAATGACCTCTTTAGCAAAAGGTTTTCGCCACTATATTTTAAAAAGCTATCAGGTTCCTTCAACGATATCAAGTTCACTACGTTAAAGGTTTTTCGCCAAAAACTAGCCGTAGCCCTCCGTCATTTCTTTTGGGTATTCAGTAGTATTCTAGCTATGTATTTTGACCTAACGCCAAGGCATAGTATTTGGTAGCTGCTGGGTATTCAATTGTTGCATAGATAGATGAGTTGGTTTGGGACAGCCGTTCTGCCATTTTGACCTAACGCCAAGGGCATGTGCGGGTGGGTTCAAATTAACAAGATAGTGACGGGTAGAACTTGGCATGTGACTTATGACATTTTGACCTAACGCCAAGGTTATAAGAGCATGGGGCAAAAATCTTATCGGGAGTTTCTAAAGAAACTGAAACATGCCAAGTATTCGCATACCTTCTGGAGTATGAGTAACGTGGATGCATTCCATCACGTTATCATGCGATGAGAGTTGGATCCCGATTCCCACTGATGAGTTGGTTTACTCTTCGGGTAATCCCGATTGATTCTTCTTTCAGGTTTGGAGGAGAATTTGACATGACAGTGGGAGGTTTCCGGATTAGATAAAGTGATAACCATTCTGATCTAGGTTAGAGTGCACGCAGAGTGTTTCATTTCTCTCTCTCTTTAGCAGCGACCTTTGACCGACCCTAGACTTTGACTCAGTGACCAAGTTGACCGAACCTTCTTAAAATACTGGCTTTTGGATTGTCCGAGTTACATAAGTCATTGCCACTCCTTCTTCTACCCTTTGAAATTCTCAGAACACCCGTATTACTATGGACATCCACTTCCATTGGATAGATCCATCGTATGGTTATATACGAACTCGAAGGGACTTCTTCGAGGATGGATCCAGGTTCAGGAGAAATAGAAATGGTTTATTCAGTTGTCTTTTATTATCACCTTCTCTCAGGTTGCGAGGGCTCCTTGGTTTAGGAGAGTACACCTATTACGCTTATTGGATAGTCTTATTCCAAACCATAGGCAAGTGCCGAAAGGTAGAGAATGAAGAAAACCAATTAGCCTAAGTAGGGTGTGCAGAAGGCAATAACTAAAGACAAAATAAAGGGATTAGAAAGAGGGCAAACTAAATTGCGACTGTTATCATTCATGACCAAAACCGCGTACTTCATCGCCACTCCTATTTCACCTTTAAAAGAATAATGTATTATTCAGTTGTCTTTTATCATCACCTTCTCTCAAGATGTGAGTACTCCTTGGTTTAGGAGGGTACACTTATTATGCTTACTGGATAGTCTTCTTCCAAACCATAGGCTGGTGCCGAACGGTAGGGAAAGGAGAAAACCATTTAGCCTAACGAAGGTGTACAGAAGGTAACGACTAAAGACAAATAAAGGGATTTGGAGGGAAGGCAAAGAAATATACGGTTAAAGTCATGAATTGGATTATGGAAGAGGCATTACTAAGAATACCAGGATACCCCTACGAAACATTTTCATGTTTCAGTGCATCGTTAAACGGAAACTGTTTTCCCGATTAGATACTTACTCCAAGGGTATGTATTTACCAGGTTTCATTCTCATATCTGTATGGTTTTACAGATGATGAGTGGGAGTAAGTTATTGGGAATTAGGTAATTATCCTCATTATATCGGAATTCGTTGTAATTGGTGATATTTGAGGAAATCGCCAGGGTACAGTTTTCAACCTACGAAGCACAGGTTTTGAGTTGCTTAACTCAGCGGACTTATACAGATTATTGTATGTTGTCCAGTGTCCATCAGGACAAAGGGGTAGGTCCTCGTACTATGTTCTGTTTACTTATAACTTCTCTACTTTTTAGACAAGTGTTTCGTAGAAATACAAGGTCTAACTTTTGAGAAGTTGTGGGTATAAGAATAAAGTAGAGAACCGGGTGTCACAAGTATCGGGATTCTTCAAAGAGATCGAAGATGTAGATTCTTGTGATTGGTATTCAGATGATAGTAATGATTTTGAGAAACTTGTTTCTCTTTCAGGTTACTCATAAATGGAAGGATTCCTAAGTTGAGTAATGTTGATTAGCCTCTCTCCATTAAGTTGATATGCACTGGAGACAGCAGCATGATTGAATATGGTTCCAATTAAATAAGTGCCAAAGTTTCTATATTGGATATAGAATAGTTCGTACCTTAAAAGATGTTAAGGTACGGGGAGTTGTCCAGCTTATGCTTAAAACTAAACACTGGATAACTCAGGGCACGTTTCTGTAATGGCTCTTTGTGGGTTGACCCTGGCTATGACGAGGGTTGATATTCTACCATTTGGAAGATCAATAGTGATATTGTTCTTGACTCGCCACAGTTTTAGTAAAATGGATTTTTTTAGAAAACAGTAGTGGGAGTATGGTAGAACTGGAAGTGATTCCAGAACCGTGAACGATTACGGAAAATTTAATAGGACCTATATATTCAATCAGGTTTGACATTCCATTAGCCACTCCGCAGATATGGTGGGTAACCTCAGACACCCGAGAGGTACTTCGGTAGCCTCAAGGACGGTGACAGGGAGGTTCTTATCTACCCAGACTTGACACTACTGTTGTTCCAGACTATGAGACCAGGCAGGAGGATAAGTATAGCGTCGTTCTAAACTAGCTTTAGAAGTGCACGTGTATATTATTCTGCCAGAGGGTTGTCGTAGTCAGTGGGAGCAGCGGAAGCATAGTGGGCAAGTAGCTTATGTCTATTTATAGACTAGAGCGGGTATAGCGGAGAAAGATCATCTAATTTTGATGTAACAGTCATGGGTTTGACTTCATCAGAATAGGGGATGGATCTGTTAAGAAGGTAGTAGGGTGTGATGTCATGGTATCTGGATGACATACACAGAGTAGGAAGTAAAATTCCTATACTACGATCGGTTGTACTGTGGTCGTCACACAGTTGTTTCTCCAGACAGGATATGGATATAATATTTGACATTCTGGTTTCTGGATCTATGGTTTTAGATCTAGATTTGGGTAGTTTCCCAATGTGGGTACTTTGACAGATATTCTAATGGTTTTTAGAATAAATGACTCCTAGCATGGTGGTGTACCTGCAGGTGATGGAGTCACCCTCTCTAAAGGTGTTGTATAGACTAAAGGAGAGAGGGCTGTGCATGATTGGCAGATCACTTGCTTAGGCAATTGAGTCAATCGTGAGGTGTCAAGTACCACACCAGATGTTTTTTTTGCACTAGATGCGATAAGTTTGTATTAATCCAATCCTGGAGAGACATAAGGAAGCAGTTTTAGAACATAAGGGGATATTCTACGGATTTGATGACGGCAGCCTCCTTCGGGAGACGATTATCATTCCTGGCTTCAAAGGTGACGTGTATGACAGAGTGATTGTCAGAGTTTTAGTTTTCCCTCTGACGAGGGACAGTATTATGGACAGGTGGTCCAAGAGGATACTGTGGGTGGCATGGTGCCGGATACTGATTAGGTTCAGTGATCGATACAGTCTAAGAAGTTTGGATTTGGAGTTCATTTATGAATTAGGTCCCATCAGATATCCAGACATATTCTAAGACAGGTATTACTCGATTCGGGAGATGGCTTTCTTCGCGAATTTGAGATTTAGAGAGATATAGAAAGAAACATCTAGGCGGATCCACTCACTGAGGCTATTTCTCGAACACAATAGTTTTACAAACGGGCTTTGTGAAACTGATTAGTAGAGGAGTTGGATGTTCAGTTTCATACGGGCTGTGAGTAGTCGACATCGCAATAATTACCCTTGAGTGCAAGTGGGAGATTGTTGGTGATAGTGCCCTCATAGTCAATTATTGGATCGCAGGTACGTGATTGCAATGATTGCAGAGGACCTATACCGATAGGACAGTCTTACACGAGATGATAGTATGCTATCTGGTTTGCCTTTATCAATCGTGTACATGTTCAGGTGACTGATTACATGTTACACTTTGATAGAGCCCTTAGGATCTTGCTTTACTACCAACTGTATGACGGCGATCATATACGTGAGAGTTGGGTAGTTTATATGCATATCCTTAATTGTGGTCCCTAGTCGTAGGAGTTTCGAGACAGGGCATCGATACTCCGGAGTAGACTAGTGTATACAGTCAAGACCCCGACGAGGGGCGGTGGCCGGTCTCACAAGCCACTGGTGTCAGTTGGATCACCTAAGATGTATACAGGTGCTCATTGGGTTATGAGTACACCGGACAGGACTCGCCGGGAATCTGCTAGTTGGTATTATACATATCGTCAGATAGCAGTTCCCTGGTGACCTGTGTACAGGTTAGTTCATCGACCTGAGGTCGTCATTTGTCTCGTGTGAGTTCCCACTGTGCTTTGATTTCTACCCTACGACGGCTCAAAGGAGTCGTGCAAATAGGTAGTTTTTGGGTACAGTCCCGAGCCATATGGAGGCACGTGAGCGGATCGGCAGGGGATTCGTCTCTCCCGGTATTGGGGGCGAGATCGTGCTGTGTCTAGGAGAGCCGTTACATATAGCCCACGGCCGTGGTAGGAGATTTACTGGTAGGTACTCCAGTAGTATCTCAAGGTGTTATTGGGCTACACTCTGACACGACTTATACTGCTATTGGGGGTCTGACGTTACTAGCCCCCTAGGCAGATATGCGATACTCAAAGGCGAACGGACCGGACTGTATATACATTGTCACTGTTAGGCTCAGTAGGGTTTCCGGATGAGTTCGCTCATCGGCATCCCTTGAGGTCAGTCCATGGGCAGCCGTTATGCATAGCTAGTGCCGCTGACGGTTTGTGGTTAAACCCACTGCCAGGGTACTGACGAGTCATTAGAGTCCCCCACAGACAGTTTCCCAAGTTCGGGCGAAACGTTGTAGAGGCCGTATGGTTTTATGGCAGAGTTCGGAAAATGCACGTGCGTTTACGCACGTGTCAGATTTCGGGCAGATGATACTGGTCGGCTTTGGTTTAAGCCGGATCCGAGTATTATATTGAGTAGATATAATATCTTTGTCTCAGTTGAATTTGTATTCGGTCGAAATACAAATGCGGGTATATTTATACAGTTACGGGGTTATCCTGAAATTCGTTTCGGGATCACTTTTGGAAGTTGCCAGTTTCCAGTTTTCTATCAGCCGTCTTTTAACATTCAGTTAAAGACGGATTTATCTTTTCTTGAGAGTGAGTCATGCTTCTAGAAGGTACTAGAGAGGGTGACTTGGCTTGGTGAGTCATTAGTGCATTAATGGAGTCATTAATGACTTGATGAGGTGTATAATGACTCAGGCTTTAAGCTTTGTTGTTTCTTGTTTTCTTAAGGATATTTTCTCTTGATCTTTTGCTTATGGTTACCCTCACATTGCTCCTACCCTCCCCTCCCTCTTTGTATAAAGTGGCCGGCCACCATTGTGAGTGAGAGAGAGAGATTGATTTCATTTTTGGTAAAAAGACTATGGTTTATGGTGCATGGAAATTTCATAGCCTCTTTCATTCCATCACCCGATAAAAATGGCAACTTCATTTACCGATCGTCCACGGCTTTGGACGAAGTGAGAAAAACTAATCTATTCATTCTCTACATCATTCTTGGTCGTCTCTTTTAGCAAACTTGACGACCGAGTTGCCTCGAGTCAGAGGCGGGAGCCCGTTTAAAGAATCGTTGACGTGGTGCCACCTGGACGAGGAGATCGGAGATCGACGAGATCGGAGCAGCCGCAACGGAGCGTGGGATGATGGTTGAAGAACGAAGGACTCGGATCGTTCGGTATAACCTTTGTACACTCTTTACTATTTGTTAGTTTAGCAATAATGGCAGATCCGGGTTAAAGTATACGATAGCGCCAGTTAAAAGTTTTTTGTTCCACATTTGGCGTCTGTAGACGGCCGGGGCGCTACCGTAGACTTACATGATAAATATCTAGATTTTTTTAATGATTTAAAGAAAAAGGAAATTAGCTATAATGACTCATTTTTCTACACACTTCTTCTTTGACCATTGACTTTAACTATGGTTATATTTCCTTTGTTTTTTAACCCATCCAAATAATATCTAGATATTTAGCCAACCATGGTTATATTTGAGAGTGTCTCATATATAATCTTTTCTTTTCAATTATTAAAGATAAGTTTTCATTATATTCACAAAAGCTTTTTCCATCTTCACCTTCCTCCTTCTTCAAGCTCTCTTGAGTTTTTTTTTGAGTGAGGAACTTAAAAAGAAAAGGTTTTTAAATGAGTTAACAAACCACATAACCATTCTACACTACCCTAGCCCTTTAGTGTAGAGTATTTGCTTCATTCAGTGAAGCTAAGAGCTTGATCTAGAAATCTCCGGGTGGATCATCGTAGACGACGAAGGACCTTGAGCGGAGTCGTTCCAAGTTTCGTGCAAAGCCGTAGGAGTCCTAAAGACCGAAGGAGTTGGCTACAAAGGATGCATTTCCTTGTCCTTTAGCTTAGACTTTTTATTATGATGATATGACCCTAATCTCTAGTTACGATTCATAGTTCGTTTGTAATAGCCCTCTAAAATTTAAAAGTTCACTACTTTATGATGTTGCAACCTTACTAGAGGCACTACTACACACCAACATGGTATCAGAGCCTGGCTAGAGCTTTGGGATAAACTAGACGATATTTAAAAACTCAATCGAACATGAAAAATGATATTTTTGCATCCCACTGGAAATTTTTTCAAAAGTTCGAATTTTTGTAATTAAAAATTTGCAGAAAATAAAGCAGGGTTTTCTATGGATCCCCAAGAAAAACGAGCGCCTAACTCGATACAACGACCGCGGAACTGCGGCCAAATAGGTGTATTTGCGGCGGTTCCGCGGCGCCGTTGGTGAGGCTTGGACCGTGCGCTCTTGCGTTGATCCGTAGGTACCATATATGCTCTATGGGAATTTTTATGCAGGTTCAAGTGTTGAGATATATTGCAACAGTGGGTATGTTGATGAGTTGATTGATATATTTTAACGTCGTCTATACTTTTCAATTGTTGATGTGATATGATGTATAGGATCGTCATGATCGAATAGCCGGGGGTTTTATGTGAGACGGGAGTTTATCTTTTCATTCATGTAAAATTCATTGTATATATTATTCTTTTATTGGGGCACATCTTGGTTGAGGATGATGTCTCCATTGATGTATATTTTACTTTTTCGCATTAGGATAGACCCAAGGAAGGGAGCACGAGTGACCGGGTTCTGGAGTTCAGTGGGAGGCTATCTCGAGGAGTCGAGACCGGGTCTCCTAAACTCCAGAATTGGAAGGGTCACATGTAAGTCTACGGTAGCGCCCCGGCCGTCAATCTGATACCAAACGCGGAATAAAAACTTTTATAACTGGCGCTATCACATACTATTACCCGGATCTGCCATTAACGCTAAACTAACAAACTACAAAGTGGGTAGAAAGGCTATACCGAATGATCCGAGTCCTTCGGTCTTTAACCATCATCCCACGCTCCGTTACGGCTGCTTCGATCTCCTGGCTACTCGTCGAGGTGGCACCACATCTACGGATCATTAAACGGGCTCCCGCCTCTATACCGAGGCAACTCGGACATGAAGTTTGCTAGCCGACATGTCCAAGATTGATGTAGAGAATGAGTAGAACACTTTGTCTCGCTTCATCCAAAACCATGGATAAACGGTTAATGAAGTTGTCTTTTAGATTAATAAATTGAACTAGGAAATTTATCAAATATGAATCATATCATTTTCAACCAAGTGAGTGAGTGGAAAATCAATCAAGGGGAAACCATAAGGGGCCGGCCACTTATATGAGGAGGGGGTGAGTGTAGGAGCAAAGGTGTAGCGTTTTGAAAATCATTTCGGTGAAATTTCGGAAAATCGGTAAAATAAAGGGGCTTTCTGTAAAAAGTCAAAATGCAAATATCTTATTATAAAAATTAAATATACATATTCTAGCTATGTAATTGCTAGTATTTGGTGTTTATTGAGCCATTGGTGAAATTTCAAATTTTCTGAAAAAAAATTATTTTATTATTATTTTAAGCCGTCACTAATACATTTAATTAGGGAAAATTACAAATTGGAATGAGTTGAAACAAATTTTGTGCATCATGACACATTAAATAAAATTTTATCATGTGGTTTTTGAAATGAAATCGTTTGCTAAAACGGTTTAGAAAATATCGAAGAAAAAGGCTTTTTCCGGTGAATTTAGTGTTAATGGAAATTGGGGTATATCATTTATTATTTTTCCCTCACCCACACAAACCCAATTTCCCCTCCTTGGCTGAGCCCAAAGCAGCCCATTACCCAAGTTCCCACTAAAAAAAATGAGAGAAGCAAAACAAATGAAAATAAAAGGGAAATGAAAAGAAATAGATAAATGAGTATGGACTTTTGAGTTTTGTGTTGACTTGAACCTTCCCCACTTGATTTTTCCCCACCTCACACACCCCCCACACTTCCCCCACCTGCACTTGACCAGCCCCCCTCTTCATCAGCCCCACCTCATTTCTTCTTCTCTTTTCTCTTCAAAATTCCATCAAAAATCATCAAAAATGCCTCAAAAATTCCACAAAATCAAAATCGAATCCCTACCCATTTATACTTGACCATTCTAGTATGGATCTTGGTGAAGGGAAGCATGTTTTGGAGGCTAGATTTGTGCTAGATCTCAAGATGATTGTGGGGTAAATTCTTAACCTTATGGCTAATTGTTGTTTGACTACTTTAAATCAAGCATAATTAGTTAATAGTTTGGGATTAATTGAATGTTTTGAAAAATCTAGTAAGAGTTGTGATTTCAATTAGGGTTTTTATTATATCATTAGGGATGCAATATTTAGTTTAACATCTTAATGAATGTAAAACCAAATCTAGTTGCTAGTTGCAATTTGTTAATTTAAAATTTGCAATAAATAAGCTTTTTATGCAAACTAAGTTTTTATGAAATGCATATATAGGTGAGATTAAATTATGGTTAGGGTTTTTATCACATTATTAACATCTTAATTTGTTGTTTAGCAACTTAGATCTTGCAAATCCAACCTAAATTGTTGTTTGTGCATTTTGCTATAAAATTGTTAAAATTTGAGTATTTTGTAAACTAGAATTTTGGGGTTAATGGAATTTAATGAGATTAAATTATGAAAATTGTTTTTATGACTTATTTAAGATATTTAATAAGTATTATGGCCATTAGATTTGTTTAAACGTCGGGTTTTGTACTAAAACGGGTAATATTTGCTTGCTAGATTTTCGGAAAAATAGCTGTTTAAGTGAATTTGGGGTTTTTGTGAATTTTAAGCTATTTTATATTATAATTAGTGCTTGTAATTATACAAATTAGTGTATTTGGGTTTTTCTCGATGGTTTGGCATTTGTACGCCGACGTCGAGAGTTTTTAGGTTGATTTGTGGAAGCAAACCATAGGTTTTGACCTATGTGGGATTCGTAAGTCGTTTTGGTCATGAGTCGGATTTTAATGCGATACGGTGCGTTATGATACGTAGGTACCCCATGTGGACTTCGAGACGACAAGAAAGTGCGTGGCGACGTCGGCACCGGCGAGCGAGGACCAGGTGAGTAGATTTATATCTACGGGGAGAAGTCGGGTGGATGGCGTATAGCACCCCCGCAGTCCGTGGTGGTGTATACGGATGCGTATACACACCAACAATTATTATATGTTATTTGGGATTAATAACGATGTTTAGGATGGATATTGGTGTGTTGGATTATTTTAGTGTTGCGAACCCTAGGGTAGTGTTGCACTACACATACACACATACATACTTGCATACATTCCTATTTATATGTGCTCATGGGATTCTTTATATTTATGTGTTCACATGGGTATGGGACTATGTGTTCACATACGGATTTGAGGATGATACTTGGGATTGAGCTGAGTCGATGAGATTTGTTTTGTGGTTGTGATATCGGTGATATGGCAGGATTCGTAGTTGAGGTACGTCCTGGTGTTATAGCGGATCTTGGGACGACGATACGGGTGAATAGTGTTATAAATAAAATGGTCGACATATGATCGTTATATGAGATATGATATGCTAAGATATTATACTAGGCCGTATTGGGCGATTATACCCCTTGATGATGATATATGCTGATGATATCGGTTTGTACGAGACTGTCGATCAATAGTCAGATCATGACTATATTGATGATATTAGTATTGTACTAGACATAGGTCAGAACCCTGGACTATGATCTTGGATAAAGAGGATACTAGATGAATAGGGTGATGAATATGATATTGACCCGTACATAGATTTGGGGATGCCGTACGACGGATTTACGTACGAGCCAAATTTTGATGATTGATCCGCACTCTTGATTTGGGATGTCTGATTATAGATATGGTATCTGATATGATATTATTGAGGCGGGATCACCGACTAATATATATATAGGTATGTATACGTATTGACTCAGAGGTTAGGCGGTTTCCTTACCTGTAGTCCAGCTTGTTAGCTTAGCCCTTTAGTTTAGTTTAGTTGTTAGATTAGATTCGACTCCTACCTATTTCAAAATCTTAAGAATCGTGGGTACTTTAAAAAAACTGGTAAAGGGATTCTATGGTTATTTCAAAAGACGTATCTTTTCTTAAAAACACCGTAGCCCTTATTTTCAAAACACCGCGATTCGTGTTATTTCAAAAGGCACTATTGTAGGACTTATATTAGGATAATGCAGATTAGTTATCGTTGCGTTTATTATTTATCTCCCGCTCATTATTGTTGTTCGCTCCGCATCGCATGTTTATATTATGATTCATATTCCATTGTTGATATCATGTTGTTAGGACACCAGCACCATTACCGATGATGCGTATGTACCACATACACTTACTTGCCGGCTCACACACATCTTCATCGGTAATTGCCATGTCACGTACAACTTAGAAAATATTATTGCTTAACTTAGCTTGATAGCCAGTAGTTTGACATAATATTAGTGTACATACCTTATATGCCAGCTTAGATATTGTAGTTATTACTTGTCGCTTCATGCATACCGTTATACATTGTTATGCCGTATTCATGGATTCTCATGCTTATATTCATGGTTTTACATGCTATTGATGATTCGGATTTCCCTGATATTTTCTGGATTTGGAGGAAAACCGCAAAACATATATAAACTGCTTTCTCTCTTTTTAAATAAAAATGCGGTTTTCCCATGATGTATGAGTCGTCCACCATGAGTTTGCTGATGGATTTCGAGACCCGATTCAAGGAGTTGGATGAACCGTTTTGGGTACATGGTGGGCCTGGTGCGGTACCCCGGGGCGAGAAGGCCGTGTTGTTGACGTTGAGCCTGGCAGGGGAGCACTACCGACCGGTGATATTACCCGACGCGTCGGATATCCGGAGGATACCGTCGTGGTCTTGAGATGGATGGTAGGGGCCGGTCTGGACTTACGGCGCCCTAGATATTGAGATTGAGATATTGAGATTTCGAGATATTGAGGTACTGAGATTTGATGATACAGGCCAGTCCGGATAGCCGGAGCCTGAGATTTTGAGACATTGAGATTTATGTTTTGTGTCAACGCTAGACACTGTGGATGCTGATTTCATTATGATACCTCATTTTAAAAATACAACGGAAATCTCACTAAATTATGAAAACAGTTTCTTCATTTACATGTATTCTGTTTTCATGCATCCATACCTCATTCATATGATATATTGCTACCTGAGGCACTGACACGAGCACTTGGTATTACCGTTGCTTAGAGGTATACCCTAGCCATTGTTTTAGGCTGCAGGTTATACATATATTTGAGGATATATATTGATCATTGATATAGGTTGCGTTGTTTATGCGATTTCTTTCGTAGATGTTTTTCTATTCACCAGTTGGCAACTCACCCCCGTTGTGCCCCAGTTTCTTGCAGGTTTGCCGTACAGGTTTCTTTTCGGCTTTGCGGGCATAGTTTCGTTCGGGTGATTTGCTAGTAGGTGGGTTTACTTGTATCGTATCCCCCATTATATAACTTGTATATTATTACTCTGTTGTATCTAGAAGTTCCATCAACCAAACATGTATTTATTTCAGAGATAGAAACCAGTGATGTTATTCTTTCGACCTTAGAGTCGCGCGTTTTATTTCTGTGGTTTTCTTGTAGTTTTGAGTTTTTGATCCTCGTCGTTGGCGTTGTATATTATATTGCTTGTGTGGTTGTGACCATCGATTGACGAAGAGCTAGCTCCCGCTTGGGGATGCCTTTTATTGATTTCGTATACTATTCATGTTGTATCCCGTTTGGGAGCCAGTATTTACAAAGGAGACTCTACCGAAATTTTCGGGAAATATTGATGTTTTTTTTAAAACCGCATAATTCAACTTATGCTATTAAAACTACTTGTTTAAATTGGCTTTCCTTCACTCTACTACTTTTCTTGGTTTGCATTTCTGGGTTTTCGGCTTACTTGGACTACGTACACCTCGAGACGTTTCGTAGTTTAAGTGCCGGTCATGTTCCGTACTTTCGGGACATAACAAAAGGGGGGTGACCATAATGGAAAAGATCTTAAGTAAATATCATAGCTAGAACAAAACACATTAAAGCAAATGGTGACTCGTTTAAAACACCTCGTCAACCATTAATGCAAACCAATGAGTCACTAAACCTAGTCACCAAATCTAGAAGCATCCTCATGACTCACCCTCATGAAAAAGATAATTCCGCATTAAACCGAATGTTTAAGACGGGTGATAGAAAACTGGAAACTTCAAAAAGCGATCCCGAAACGAATTTTAGGATAACCCCATAACAGTATAAACATACCCGCATTTGTATTACGACCGAATACAAATGCAACTGAGACAAAGATATTATATCTACACAGTATAATACATGGATCCAGCTTAAACCAAAGCCTACCAGTATTATCTGCCCGAAATATGACACGTGCGTAAACACACGTGCAATTTCCGAACCCTGCCATAAAACCATACGGCCTCTACAACATTTCGCCTGAACTTGGGAAACAATCTGTGGGGGACTCTAATGACTCGTCAGTACCCTGGCAGTGGGTTTAACCATAAGCACGTCAGCGGCACTAGCAGTGCATAACGGCTGCCCATGTACTGACCTCAAGGGAAGCCGATGAGCGAAATCATCCTGGAACCCTACTGAGCCTAACAGTGACAATATACATACAGTCCGGTTCGTTCGTCTATGAGTATCGCATATCGGGCCTAGGGGGCTGGTAAGGTCAGATCCCCAATAGCGGTATAAGTCATGTCGGAGACAAGCCCTGAACACCCTGAGAAACTACTGGAATACATACCAGTAATTCTCACCTGCCTTGGCCAAGGACTTGGTGTAATGGCTTTCCTAGACACAGCGTGATCTCACCCCCAATACCGGGAGAGACGAATCCCCTGTCGATCCGCTCACTTGCCTCCATGTGCTCGGGACTGTACCCAAAAAAGACCTGTTTGCATGACTCCTTTGAGCCGTGGTAGGGTAGAAATCAAAGCACAGTGGGAACTCACACGAGACAAATGACGACCTCAGGTCGATGAACTAACCTGTACACATGTCACCAGGGAACTGCAATCTGACGCTAGGTATAATACCAACTAGCAGATTCCCGGCGAGTCCTGTCTGGTGTACTCATAACCCAATTAGCACCTGTATACATCTTAGTGTTAGTGTATATGCCCTAGAGGCCATTACTGTATCATACTAGTATGTATATTACTTAATGGAAGCTGGGGATATTCACCTTGTATTGACAATCTTGCTCAAAATGGTAGTATGCTACTTGGTTTGTTTCTGCTTTTATGTGTGCATGTGTTTCTTTTAGCATATCGCCTTTACACATTAGTGGAGCCCTTAGGATCTTTGCTTGATTACCAGCGTTGTGATGGCAGTCACACTCGTGGGGGCTGGGTAATCTATAAGCACATCCTTATGCAGGTCCCTAGTCGAAGGACTATCGAGACAAGGCATCGATACTCCGGAGTAGACTAGCGTATGCGCTTCTTATCCTAGCTTGGAAGACGGTCTGTCCCACAACCGTCAGTACGTCGTACTTGAGACAGTATGCGGGTGCTCATTAGGTTACGAGTACACTGGACGGGACTCGTCGGGAACTGTTGGTTGGTATTATACCTATCGTCAGTTATCAGTTCCCAGGTGACATGAGTACAGCTTAGTCCGTTGACTTGACACTGTCACTTCGCCTCGAGTGTGTTCCCACAGAACTTTGATTACTACCCTACCACGGATCAAAGGAGTCGTGCAAAAAGGTAGTTTTTGGGTGCAGTCCCGAAGCACTTGGAGGCAGTGACGGTTAGACAGGATTCGTCTCTCCCGGTATTAGGGGTTGATATCGCGCTGTGTCTAGGAGAGCCATTACACAAAGTCCCTGGCCAGGGCAAGCGAGATAGACTGGTAGGTTTCCAGTGTTATCTCAGGTGTTCTGGGCTACACTCCGACACGACTTGTGCCGCTAGTAGGGGACTGACGTTTACCGCCCCCCTAGGCCCGCCATGCGATGTTCTTAGACGAACAGACCCGATTGTACGGAGATTGTCACATTCAGGCTCAGTAGGAGTTCAGATGGGTTTCACCTCGTCGGTCTTCTTATCGGCATCTACCTTGGGGCCGTTACACACAGCTAGTGCCCCTTGCGGTCTGTGGTTAAACCCACTGCCAGCGTAGTGTCGAGTCTTTAGAGTCCCACACAGAGAGCTATTCGCCTTTAGGAAAAAGAGTAGAGGTCGCATGGTTTTGCGACATGTCGCATAGTTTTGCGACAGGGTTCGGTCGCATCCGTGCACTTGTGTACGTTTAGTGACCGGGCAGTTTTTACTAGCGGGCTTTGGCTTAAGCCAGATCCTAGTATACGTTTTGGGATTGATTTTATCTCGTTTGTATTCGTGTTCCCCGGAACGCGGATGCGGGTGTGTATGCACAGTTGACAGAGACAGAGGCAGAGGATTCTCATTAGGGTTGTTGACTGTTGACTTTTGCTAAACCCTAATGAAAATAAGATATATGATTAATGATAATATTAATTAAGTATTATTGTGCCAAGGTTGGGTTGAAAGGTTGACTTTGTTGACTTGTTGACTTTGTTGACCGATTGACTGATTGTTAGAATTAAAGTTAACCGCAATCAAGACGGTGTCGCTATGCAGCTAGCCGGTTGAGCACGGGTCGATCCACAGGGAGATGGTTGTATGTCCTTTCTTGTTTTAGACGAGTCAATAAAGAATGAGTATGAGTTTGTTCGATTCTAACCTATGTGTATTATTTGCAAGTATAAAGTTGTTAAGAAGAAGATACGAGATTGTAAGCTAAAGAAATCCGTACTCAAAACCTTTGAGCCGAGTCTTGACCAATTGAAGCTAAAGCAATCGGCAACAACGTGGATTAGGGGATTTAAGCGCGGTATTCTTGGAATACGGCTTATTTACCCTTGTCCTTCCGTTCTTGTCTCTTGCTTTCGCCTCCGGCCAAACCGAACGCAACCGGTCGCGGTTAGGAATCACCGTTACCTTGTTAGGGTAGGGTGCCTAACGGAGCGCTTGCGTATGGTTTGGGCGGAGTTCAATGGAAAATAACGGGAAAAGGAAATGAGAAAGAAGATATTAACTTACAATACCGTATTTTATCTTAACAACAATAATTACAACCATTCACAAAATGAACAAAAGAGAGCAAAAGAAAAGAACAAAGAAAAGAAAAGATTACAAGTAATTAAGTGCATGAATAAAATTGCAAGAAAGTAAAGCAAGATAATAATAAGCAAGTAATAAAAAGCGATAAAAAGAACAAGAAACTAGAACTCAAGACAAGCATGTGAACAATAGCCAACCCTTAAACTTGCAAGCTCAATCAAGAGGTTGGAAGATCAAGGGAAGGGTAGAGAACGCATGTGAAATGAAGCGCTAATTCCATAAGAAAATACGACCCTTGAGATCAATAACTAACCCTTAACCGTTCAAGCTCAATGAAGAGGTTGAATGATCAAGAGAAAGCAAGAATCTCAAGGGGAAGTTAAACAAAAGAGAATGATACAAAAGCCCTCATCTTCATTGATCTTCCACTCAAAAAGCTCTCACTACAATTTTCATGGAGAAAAGATGAAGAAGAAGAAGAAAAAGACTAAATCCTAACAAAAAGAGGAACAAAAGAATGAACACCAAAGCTTGGCAAGTTCTGGGGTATTTATAGGAGGTGAACTGAGAACCTAGGGCAACAATCTGCCATAATATGAAGTCCCCAAAATGCCCCCAAAATACGACAGAGAGAGGAGTCAACATGGCCGCGGATCCGCGGCCTAGACCCCCTATTGGCCGCGGATCCGCGGCCCTGTAGTGGAGTTGGGTTGTGGGCTTTTGTCGTTTTCCCTGGTTTCATGTTGTCTTCTATGTGGTATATGACTTTTCTCAGAAACTCTTCACAATTATTCCAGAATTTTAGTAGAACAAAAAGGTGATGTGATGTGGATCTTTTGCCATGATTTCCTCGAGCTCCGCGTAGATTTCTTGGATCTTGTGTTGACCTAAAGCTTTGTGCATGACATGACAATCGATTTGCCATCTTGTCCCTTAAACTGGTATGTGGCAACACACGGATAGAGAGCGGAGACCCGTGTTTTATCTGTTGTTGGCAGTAATCCGGAATTTGTCGTACTTTTCATGGATTTCACTGTTCAGAACCGAGAACCTGTATTCTGCAAATATGTAGCAAACACTGATCAAAAGTACCTACCTATAAACACACGAGCGTAAGAATGGGTGGTATAAAATGCAATATTCTGGTATGAACAAATACCCCCAAACTTAACTTTTGCTCGTCCCGAGCAAAACCAATTATTCACAAAAAATAAAATCCTAACCGCACTTTCGCAGGGAACGCGATTGCACTGAGCGCGTGCAACAAGCCGTTAAACCTCTAGGTGTCCCTAGTAGGAGGAGTGTTGTCTCCTGAGGGTTTTCAGCGGATTACACCCACAATATCCCGTCAAGCTAGTTTCGTAAGTTAACATCGATTCTACTCCTACAGTTTAGTATTTACGTTAGAAACTCTATCATCCTAAGTTAGAAATATCCAACCCTTATTTTTCACACCTCCTATCTATTTAACCTTGGTTCATATACGTTCCAAAAAAGTTTAGAAAGATGTTGGTTCTCCTGAGTTTTCCTTCTAAAGTGCGGCCTCAAATCAGGGATTTTTATCAACTTTACAGAAAACACAAGTCTTATTCTTTATTTCTATCTTTTATCCAAACATCGATTGTATACCCCTACGTGTGTGTATATTTGCACCCCTACACTCAAGAATTCAATTCAAGCTATAATACCCTTGCCCTAATACCTAATACTACTTCTTTTCATTAAGGATGGACGAATTTGCTCACACACCTTTCATGCGACTATTAATGCTTCTTGAGGCACTAACGACCGATTACTGAATGTGTGAACTTTATAGCGTAAATAGTAGTTTCCAGGTCTTGACTTTATTCTATTTTTTTCTTTTTCTTTTTCTTTTTCTTTTTCAAGACCGGATATATTTTTCAATATGCTCTTTTGGTGTTTAGCTTTAAATACCGCTTTTTCTTTCATACTAGGTTTTCAGGCAAGAGTATTTCTAGGTATCCTCTACTATCCCAAGTTTCAAGGTGCGTGTAAGTGCAGTTTGTAGGGTATATACATTCTAAATTTGAACTCAAGAAAAGAAACTATTTTTCAGACTTATCCTTCAGTAAAGCTTAATACTTTCCCTTCATCTTGACTTAACTCAAGAACTGAACTCAAGATTACCTATTTCTCAAAAAAAAACTGTAAGGACGTATACTTACCAAAGTTAGACAGAATGAGGGTTATTTTTAGAGTTTTCAATCCCTAAGCCTAGAATTTAGTTATTTCTATCATATCAACTAAACTTTCGGAATAAAGATCTAAGTTACCCTATTAGCCAACTTGACGACAAAGTTTTTATATTTTTTTGGAAAATTTTCGATTTTTTGTGGGTTTTTAATAAGGTATGCAAATGCAAATGCAAAATATACAAATGAATGCGAAGGAAGAAAGCTTACCGAGCATACCCCCAAACTTAAACTTGACAGTGCCCTCACTGTCAGGCTATACCAAGAGGGTCAAAATTGTCGGCGCTCCCCCTAAAAACAAATTATATACAAAAAGAAAAACCAAAAATATATACAAAAAAAGTGTTCCCCCCAAACTTAAGTAAAACAGTGTTTCCACTGTTAGGCGTTGAAGTTCAGGTTCAGGGGGGAATGAACAGTATCAAGCTATACAAGGCCTTACACAGGCCAAAAGTTAGTACCAACCATTGAAAGATCTTATCGTGATAAAGTAGTGGCTGGTGAAAGAAGGTGAAGAGGAAAGAAATGGAGAATACGCGAGACCGTATGGAGATAGAAGCGGGATACGGTCTCGGTATATCAGAAGAAGAATGGCGGAAGGGAAAAAGAAGTGGAGTACGAACTTGAGGGTGCAAATGGAGTGAATAGATTAGCACAATTTGTGATGAGCGATGTGTAAACAGCGATTGTGCTAATCTATTAACCCGGCGAGAGATTGGGTCAAATCCCTCAAGATTCGTAAGAAACCATGGGTACGCCGAACTTGGTAAACCAGACGCAGGAAGTGAAAATGATACGGTTTCTTGCATGGTCGGAACGATGGAAAGGGTAGGGGGAGGTGATTGAGGAAGGGTATCAGTTAAGGTTTCGGGAGGGTGTACACAGTCAAAGAAAGGAACAGGATGAATTAGAAAATCCGACTCATCAACTAAAACTGTTTCATCCTCGGTACTATCGTCAATATTCTCCTCAAAATTTATCTCATCCATGCATTTATCATCAAAATCAAGACGCATATGAAGTTCGGGAAAAACAGTTAATGACTCGGGATGATGATTTGAAGAGACAAACTCAGCCAAATTTACGGGTTCATCATCCGAAATATTCCCGGCATCAATATCCTTAATCAAGTGAAAATCAAAATTCTCTGACACCTCAACAAAAGCATGGATATCAATTGATTCAGGTTCTAAAGTGGAGGTGTAGAGGTTAAAAGGTTTAGGATCAGTTTCACTTGGAGGAGACCCTTCACAATCGGGAAAATCAAACAGTACGAAGTCGCACAACTCATTTATCATTCTATCTTCAATTAATACATCATGTGGGGTACTCGATAGACTTTCAAAACAGGAGGTGTGGGATTCAATTTGGGATGTGTAGGTTTGATTTGGAAGGGGGTACATCTCAGTCTTTCCACTCAAATTCACAGCCTGTCCTGACGCTTCATCATACTTTGAAAAAGTTGGAGCTAGGTGAAAACTAGCTACCGGGTCAGTAGGTTGTATGAGAGTGGCCATGGACGCATTCAAATCCATCATCTGTTGGCTTGACGCTACCCTAAAGTCTTCCAACGACTGTTCCAGACTAGACATGGGTTGTGAAGGGGTTTCAGTAAAAGATTCAAAGTTGTTTGGATACTGAAAACTCCCAAATGGCGGTTCTGATGCAATGTCTAGGGAAGGTGCAAAAGTAGGGTAGGACTGGTAGGAATTGAATGGTTGGACCGGGGTAGGATCAACAGTTGGATAAGAAGGTGAATGAAATTGTTGATCCCAAGAATTTGAAGTGGTGAAAGGAGTGAAAGATCGGCTACGGGATTGTTCAATACGTTCAGCGATGGACAAAGGACGACTTGCAGAAGGGGTATCAACATAAGCGGGTGCGGGAGGTTGAAAAGGTTGATACAAAGTGGAATGAGGAGTGCAAGTGTTTATCCTAGACGCTGCTATGCGATCTTTCAGTGAAACTTTGGGCATGGAGGGGTCGTTCGATGTTCGGCCAAAGCAAGAACCGTAAGAAGTAATGTCTGGTTGTGGGTACCAAAGTTCGGCAAGAGTTTTTCGAGGTGGGCTACCCATGATATGAAGAGAGAGAAAGAAAGGTAGAGAAAAAGAGGGAAAAAAGAATGTGATTTTTTTTTTAAAAAAAAAAGCTATGAACAAAAGAATAAAAAAGAATATGGACAAAAACAATCACGACACAAAAATACCACACACCTAATCGTTCTAGGGTTCATCTAGGTCAACTAGACCTGCTCCAGAACTTGATTGTTGAAGTAAAACTGTGTCGAGAAACGGGCTCAAGATACAATGATCACGAGGCCAGGTAAGTGCAGAGATAAGGGGAGGTTTTCCAACGCTTTCGCGAAGTTCCTTAATTAAATAACCCTTTCTCTTTTGGCGGTTGCGCCGTTAACACTTTCCTAGACACCCCGTAAACAATATACCGTTAAGCGAGGTTCTAAACACTGTTAACTTCTCCTAGTGAGCACGAAGTCCTTAAGGCTTAAAGTCTAATTTCTTTTAAAATTTGTGCGGGTAAACGTTATGCTCAAGTTCGTGATTTGTGGGCCACGGAAAAGGTGATGAAATCCTTTACCGTATATTGTGGGGTTCGCTTGCCCTTAAGTCCGTATTAATGTATGCAATGCGCAATTCAATAAAAATTCTATAAAGAATCAAACAATCGTTTTTTAGTTTAAGCGCGGCACTGCAACAAATACGGGTTAGTCAATTTTTAGCGTTTGCTAGCGAACTTGCAAAGAATCCTGCAAAGAATAGTATATTGGATGCGTCGGATTTGAGAAGAAGGTGTTAGTAAAATACGTACCGTTAAGTTTTGGGTTAGGAAACCCCCGTTGAATCAAATCCTGTAAGCTTGGAAAGTTCGCTTGCGCGGGTCAAACTACCCGGATCTTTGGCACTGTACTTCGCAATCACCTTAGCCTTGAATGCACACTTTGCTCCCACAATCGCAGTTTGCAAATACGCAAAAATCTGCACACTTGCCCATAAAAATGATCAAAAAGAACAAAAAGATTTTTTTTTTATATATATACAAAAAGAATATTAACCCGAATAACAAGGAAGAAAATACGCTACCGTCCCCCCGGCAACGGCGCCATTTGATTGTTAGAATTAAAGTTAACCGCAATGAAGACGGTGTCGCTATGCAGCTAGCCGGTTGAGCACGGGTCGATCCACAGGGAGATGGTTGTATGTCCTTTCTTGTTTTAGACGAGTCAATAAAGAATGAGTATGAGTTTGTTCGATTCTAACCTATGTGTATTATTTGCAAGTATAAAGTTGTTAAGAAGAAGATACGAGATTGTAAGCTAAAGAAATCCGTACTCAAAACCTTTGAGCCGAGTCTTGACCAATTGAAGCTAAAGCAATCGGCAACAACGTGGATTAGGGGATTTAAGCGCGGTATTCTTGGAATACGGTTTATTTACCCTTGTCCTTCCGTTCTTGTCTCTTGCTTTCGCCTCCGGCCAAACCGAACGCAACCGGTCGCGGTTAGGAATCACCGTTACCTTGTTAGGGTAGGGTGCCTAACGGAGCGCTTGCGTATGGTTTGGGCGGAGTTCAATGGAAAATAACGGGAAAAGGAAATGAGAAATAAGATATTAACTTACAATACCATATTTCATCTTAACAACAATAATTACAGCCATTCACAAAATGAACAAAAGAAAGCAAAAGAAAAGAACAAAGAAAAGAAAAGATTACAAGTAATTAAGTGCATGAATAAAATTGCAAGAAAGTAAAGCAAGATAATAATAAGCAAGTAATAAAAAGCGATAAAAAGAACAAGAAACTAGAACTCAAGACAAGCATGTGATCAATAGCCAACCCTTAAACTTGCAAGCTTAATCAAGAGGTTGCAAGATCAAGGGAATGGTAGAGAACGCATGTGAAATGAAGCGCTAATTCCATAAGAAAATACGACCCTTGAGATCAATAACTAACCCTTAACCGTTCAAGCTCAATGAAGAGGATGAATGATCAAGAGACAGCAAGAATCTCAAGGGGAAGTTAAACAAAAGAGAATGATACAAAAGCCCTCATCTTCATTGATCTTCCACTCAAAAAGCTCTCACTACAATTTTCATGGAGAAAAGATGAAGAAGAAGAAGAAAAAGACTAAATCCTAACAAAAAGAGGAACAAAAGAATGAACACCAAAGCTTGGCAAGTTCTGGGGTATTTATAGGAGGTGAACTGAGAACCTAGGGCAACAATCTGCCATAATATAAAGTCCCCAAAATGCCCCCAAAATACGACAGAGAGAGGAGTCAACATGGCCGCGGATCCGCGGCCTAGACCCCCTATTGGCCGCGGATCCGCGGCCCTGTAGTGGAGTTGGGTTGTGTGCTATTGTCGTTTTCCCTGGTTTCATGTTGTCTGCTATGTGGTATATGACTTTTCTCAGAAACTCTTCACAATTATTCCAGAATTTTAGTAGAACAAAAAGGTGATGTGATGTGGATCTTTTGCCATGATTTTCTCGAGCTCCGCGTAGATTTCTTGGATCTTGTGTTGACTTAGAGCTTTGTGCAAGACATGACAATCGATTTGCCATCTTGTCCCTTAAACTGGTATATGGCAACACACGGATAGAGAGCGGAGACCCGTGTTTTATCTGTTGTTGGCAGTAATCCGGAATTTGTCGTACTTTTCATGGATTTCACTGTTCAGAGCTGAGAACCTGTATTCTGCAAATATGTAGCAAACACTGATCAAAAGTACCAACCTATAAACACACGAGCGTAAGAATGGGTGGTATAAAATGCAATATTCTGGTATGAACATTGACTAGGTTGGACTAGTTGACCATCATCAGCATTACAATGGCTATCATTTCATGGCAAAGTCTTTTGCTTGCTTGCTATTCTTGACAAAATGAGTGCATGAAATGATATTGCCATATGACATGATATGAACCATCACATAATACTCAATTACTATTATTATTATTATTCTTTTGGATTATGAGAGGATGGGAGGAAAAAAACTTGCTCATTCTTTTTTTTTTTTGCTTTCTCTCTCTTGAGCTCTCTCTCTTTCTCAAGCTCTCTCCTTCTTCCTCTTTCTCTCTCTCTAGCTCAAGGCAACTCCCTCTCATGAGTTGAGAAACATTGCCTTGGAGATAAAAGAAAACCCATATCACTTCTCTACTCATCCTAGTTCATAAGGTTTAGCAAACCAAGTGTTCTAGTTTTTTCAAGTTTGAAGTAGAAGCCAAAAGGTAGAAGCTTTTGGGTGGATCCATCTTCGGCGCGAGGAGACAATGAGGTGAGGGCGATCCGGACACCGCAAGGAGTTGAAGACGAAGGAGTTCAAGTAAGGTATAACCCCCTAACCGAGTAGGTAAAACTCCTGGTTAGGTTGTTAGGTAGTTGTTTAACAAAGATCCGTATTTTGAGTCCATGTTACCACCCAAGAAAAATCGTTTTTCACCATTTCCGCAATCCCAAAGAACCGGGGACAGGTAGCATGGACTTACAGTGGTATCAGAGCCTCGTTAAACACTATCTAACATGTTAGCAAAGTAACTAGAAGTTCGATCGGAGAAAAAGTCGCGAAACAGGCCCGAAATGTCTACTTTCTGCCGAATTTTTTTTCTGTTCCAAAAATTAATAAATCGTACCTTAAAATTCGGCTCAGGGTTTTTACAACTCACTGCAGAAAAATTGTCCAGAGAGTCGATCAACGCACCGCGGAAATTAATAAATCGTACCTTAAAATTCGGCAGGAGCTTGATCCCGCCGCGGATCCGCGGCCGAGTTGACTCGGCCTTGGGCGATTTTTCTCACAGTTTGTTTAATGGGGTGTTTTGTGATTTTTACAATATGCTTTTTCAGCCCAGATTTTCCAGAAAGCAAAATTAGTTTTTGGGGCCTAAAAATCCGTATTTTGATCAAACTTCTGAAGACTTAAGCTAACGGGTTTATATCTGTGATGTGATATATGTATTGAACGACTGCTAATCGCTATATGTCGATTAGTGGAGGTTATACATATCTGTGATCTGTAATGTTGATGGTATGTGTATATGAATTCATTGAATTGTCGCGGGTGAATAGCCGGGGGTTGTGAGATGAGAGTTTTCTTTTCTTTCAATTCATGTAAATTTGTAATTGATGTAATATTATTTGTTTGGCCGCACAACCGGGATGAGGTTGTAGCCGTCATTGTATAATTTCTTTTACTGTTTTTGCTCCTAGGATAGACTCATGGAGGGGGTGCACAAACTACCGGGTACCTCGAAGTGCCGAGTGGCCTACTCACGTCGTTGAGGGAGGTTGCTTCACTTCGGGTATTTAGCGGGTAGTTTGCCGCACCCGTAGGGGTCTTGGGAGGGGTATTGGCTATTCACCGCGACCGTGTAATCCGCTTTTCGTTACAGGCTCGTACGAATTGCGGATTCCTAGTATATCCAATGTGTTCATCTTTGATCTGGAATGGCTATCATTGCAATATATCTATATATGATATCTATTTAGGCGTTGCTTATGTTTTGCATCCGCGCTAGTCCAGCCCCCGCTCTGTCGTTAGTTAAGTAACCTAACGGGTAATGACGGGGCCCCGTGGCGAATACGGATGGCATAAGCGTACGTCATATTTTGGTTGTTTTCTGCAATGGTAGGATTAAATGATGGGACGCATTAAACTTAATGCAAGAAAATAAAGCAAGTAAAAGTCGTTGGAACAATTTCAAAAACCACTCGGTTCTTTTCAAAAAACAACTTTTAAATGCGGAGTTTGAGCCACTCCTTTTAAAAGCTATCTCATTCCTTCAATTATATCAAGTTCACTACGTTCACGGTTTCGCCAAAACCATTCGTAGCCCTTCGTCGTTTCATATGAATATTGAACAGTATTCAAGCTGTGTTTGTTGGCCTTAGTTAAGGCACAGTCTTTGGTAGCTGGTGGATATTCATATGTTACATAGATAGATGCGTTGGTTTGGGACAGTCGTATTACTTTGTTGGCCATAGTCAAGGGTATATATGGGTGGGTTCAAATCAACCTGGACAACGACGGGTAGAACTTGACTTGTGACTTATGATTTGTTGGCCTTAGTCAAGGTCATAAGAGCATGGGGCAAAAATCCACATCGAGAGTTTCAAAAGAACTGAAACTTGCTAGCGCTGCATACCATTTGGAGTGTGATGATTCTGGTAAGATTCCTTCAGTTTTGTCACGCGATGATATTTGGATCCCGATCCTACTGTGAGTATATGCTGCTCCTCGGAAACTTTCTCACTCAACGATCAATGCTATAAACCAAGTAGGTGTCTAGAAAAGTGTTAGCGGGGCTACGCCCTCAGGGAAAAGAGGTTATTTAATTAAGGAACTTCGCGAAAGCGTTGGAAAACCTCCCTCCAAGTACCGACACTGGCCTGGCTGAACGGTTAAGCAAGTATTGTACGGTAGATTGATCCCGACTAATTCTTCCTTTATGGTTTGAGGAGGGATTCGAGAGACAGTGGGAGCCATCCTGTTTAGATAAATTAAAAACCAATCTAAACTTGCAAGAGCATTATGCTGAGTGTTTTCTTCTCTCTCTCTTAATTGCAGCGACCCAGTGATCACACATAGGTTACATCTAGATAATAAAATTACTGAACCTGACTGTTATGATTGGCAAAGGTCTGTCCAGATGTCCATTACCCATGACAAGCTGGGACACCTCTTAACTAATCATACCCTTACCGTCTCAGGACCAGTTTCCCCTATCACGGACATTGACATCCGTATGACATCGGAAAAAGACTGTGCGAAAGCCAAGTGCCTCGTGTTAGCCTCAGTTGATGGTGCAAACCAGAAGCAGCACGAGAAGATGGACTCATTTTCTATCTTCCTCCATAACAAAGATTTATATGGAGAGCAATCTCGTATCGCAAGATATGAGACCTCGAACGAATTACTTCAAGCGAGGTTGGCTGTCGAGTCATCTGTAGGGGACAACGTCCTTACAGAGACCAGCTATTCTGAGCTCACGGACCTGAAGACCACGTTGGAGAACGGGTCAAATACTGACTTGATTCTACAGTCCCTGCCCTCTGCTTATACCCTGAAGGAAACCAGGGAAGAAGAAGAAGAAGAAAAGGGAAGGGCAAAAGTTTCGGGACTGGATGTAGTAAAAGAAGGATGTTCCTATTGTTACGGGAATGAACATTGGCAGAAGGATTGCAGGGCTAGCAAAGCCAGTAGCCAGAATTCGAAGCATGTTGTGGCTTCGGCTTTGGGTGTGTTTGTAATAGAGAACTGTATGTCAGTTAACCCTACTTCCTGGGTATTGGATACCGGATCAGGATCTCACATCTGTAATTCATTACAGGCTCTGAGAAACCGTAGGGTTATCAGGAAAGGTGATATGACTCTCAGGGTTGCTAACGGAATGAGCATGGATGCTGAATCCGTAGGGGAATATCATCTTGGACTGACAACTGGGCAGATATTGGTTCTGCGTAACTGTTTGTTTGTACCAGTTGTGACTTGTAATATCATATCTGTATCCTTACTTTCTAAAGAAGGATATGATTTTACTTTTGTAAGTGATGTAGTCAACATCCACCTAAATCAAGTTCTGATTGGGTCAGGTACATTAAAAAATGGGATATACGTATTGAACCAAGCTCAGATTTTCAGTGTCCAGAACACATTTAAAAGAAAGTCTCCGGAATTAAATCAGGCTTTCATATGGCATTGTAGACTGGGTCACATTAATGAGACACGGTTAACAAAGTTACATAAAGAGGGATACTTGAATCCGTTCGAGTTTCAGTCTAATGCCCATTGTGAATCTTGTCTCATGGGAAAGATAATAAAGACTCCGTTCACTGGACACGGAGTAAGAGCAAGTGAGCTCTTGGGACTCATACACAGTGACGTGTGTGGTCCAATGTCTACACATGCACGAAGTGGTTATTCACACTTCATTACTTTCACAGATGATTTCTCTAGGTATGGACATGTCTTCTTAATGAAGCATAAATCCGAGGCCTTTGGGAAATTTCGGGAATACAAGAATGAAGTTGAAAAACAAACAGGCAAAAGTATCAAAACACTGAGATCTGATCGAGGTGGTGAATACTTGAGTACCGAGTTTCTGGACTACTTAAAAGAGAATGGAATTCTCTCTCAGCTTACTCCTCCATACACACCACAGCACAACGGTGTATCGGAAAGGCGGAATCGAACCCTATTGGATATGGTTCATTCTATGATGAGTAAGGCTGAATTACCGTGATCCTTCTGGGGTTATGCACTAGAAACAGCTGCATATCTCTTGAACCAAGTTCCTACTAAGACAGTGCCTACCACACCATATCATATGTGGAGTGGGAAGAAACCCTGTCTTAAACCCTTTAAGACATGGGGATGTCCAGCTTTTGTCAAAAAGCAGCATGCGGATAAGCTCGAAGCACGCTCAGTACAGTGCAAGTTTGTGGGATACCCAAAGAACTCCAAGGGGTATCTTTCTATTACGCAGAGGAGCAAAAAGTTTTTGTTTCTCGTCATGCCCGCTTCTTGGAAACTGAGTTTTTAGAAAATCAGATAAGTGGGAGAGCAATAGAACTGGAAGAAATTCCAGAACCATAAGCTTTTACTGAAACCTTAGTAGAACCAGAAGGCTCAGAGGAACCGGACATTCCTGCGCCACTCCGCAGGAGTAGTAGGCAGTCTCATCCACCCGAGAGATACTACGGTTTTCTCATAGACGGGGATAGAGAGGATTGCGTCATTGATTATGATGAGCCTACTAGCTTCCAGCAAGCCATTCAGAGCGGTGAATCAGCAAAATGGCTGGATGCAATGCGTACCGAGATGGAGTCCATGTACACCAACAAAGTTTGGACTTTGGACTTTGCCCCAGAAGGGGTAAAACCCGTAGGCTGCAAATGGATCTTTAGAAAGAAGATTGGTGTAAATGGGCAGGTTGAAACCTATAAAGCTAGGCTTGTTGCAAAGGGTTTTCGTCAAAGATCTGGTTTGGACTATGACGAGACCTTTTCTCCGGTATCCATGCTTAAATCCATTCGGATCTTTCTTGCCATTGCTGCCTTCCACGATTATGAGATCTGGCAGATGGACGTAAAGACGGCTTTCCTAAATGGAAATTTGGAAGAGTGCGTCTATATGGATCAGCCAGAGGGATTCAATTAGAGTGGGAGCAACGGTAAAGTGTGCAAGTTGCTCAAGTCCATCTATGGACCGAAGCAGGCATCGCGGGGTTGGAACATCTGCTTTGATGATACTGTTAAAGAATTTGACTTTGTCAAAAACCCAGATGAACCATGCATTTACAGTAAGATTGTAGGGAGAAATGTGGTATTCCTCGTCTTGTACGTCGATGACATTCTCCTAATAGGAAATGATATTCCTATGTTACAGTCAGTCAAAGGATTCTTGTCACAGAGGTTCTCCATGAAGGACCTGGGCGATGCCAACTACATTCTGGGGATCCAGATCTATCGTGATAGATCTAAAAGGATGTTGGGATTTTCACAGTCCAGGTACATCGACACCATACTGAAACGATTCAGTATGGAAGATTCCAAGAGCGGTAATCTACCGGCTTGTCACGGAATCACCCTCTCCAAAGAGATGTCTTCCAAGACTGATTTGGAAAGGGCTCGCATGTCATCAATACCCTACGCATCTGCGGTAGGCTCTATTATGTATGCGATGTTGTGTACCAGACCAGATGTAGCATACGCATTGAGCGTTGTAAGCCAGTATCAGTCAGACCCAGGGGAGAAGCACTGGATAGCGGTAAAGAACATTCTCAAGTACCTGAGAAGGACTAAGGAGATGTTCTTGGTATATGGCGGAAAAGACCTCCAGATCGAGGCCTTTGCTGACTCCATCTTCCAGAGTGACAAGGATGACTCCAAGTCCATGTCGGGTTATGTCTTTACCCTCAATGGAAGGGCGGTTTGCTGGAAGAGCTCCAAGCAGGAAACCGTTGCCGACTCAACTATGGAAGCGGAGTACATAGCTACTTGCGATGCCGTAAAGGAAGCTGTCTGGATGAAGAAGTTCCTCATGGAGCTTCAGGTGGTTCCTACCAGTGTTGATCCAATACCGCTGTATTACGGCAACAACGGCGCTATAGCTTTAGCGAAGGAACCCACGTCCCATCAGAAGTCCAGGCACATTTTGAGGCGGTATCACCTGATCGGGGAGATCATAGATCACCGGGAGATCGAGAGATACTGCGGTTTTCTCATAGACGGGGATAGAGAGGATTGCATCATAGATTATGATGAGCCTACTAGCTTCCAGCAGGCCGTTCAGAGCGTTGACTCAGTGAAATGGCTGGATGCAATGCGGACCGAAATGGAGTCCATGTACACCAACAAGGTATGGACGTTGGACATTGCTCCAGACGGGGTAAAACCCGTAGGATGCAAGTGGATCTTCAAAAGGAAGATTGGTGTAGATGGACAGGTTGAGACCTATAAAGCTAGGCTGGTAGCAAAAGGTTTTCGTCAAAGACCTGGCTTGGACTACGACGAAACCTTTTCTCCAGTAGCCATACTGAAATCCATTCGGATCCTTCTTGCCATTGCTGCCTTCCACGATTATGAGATCTGGCAAATGGACGTAAAGACAGCTTTTCTAAATGGAAATTTAGAGGAGTGTGTCTATATGGACCAGCCAGAGGGTTTCATTCAGAGTGGGAGCAGCGGAAAGGTGTGCAAGTTGCTTAAGTCCATCTATGGACTAAAGCAGGCATAGCGGAGTTGGAACATCTGCTTTGATGAGACAGTCAAAGAATTTGGCTTTATCAAAAATCCAGATGAACCATGCATCTATAGTAGATTTGTAGCGAGAACTGTAGTATTCCTCGTTTTATACGTGGATGACATTCTCTTGATAGGAAATGACATTCCTATGCTACAATCTGTCAAGGGATTCTTGTCACAAAGGTTCTCCATGAAAGACCTGGGTGATGCCTCATACATCCTGGGGATCCGGATCCATCGTGATAGATCCAAGAGGATATTGGGACTTTCTCAGTCCAGGTACATCGACACCATAGTGAAAAGATTCAGTATGGAAGATTCCAAGCGCGGTAACCTACCGGCTAGTCACGGGATCACCCTCTCTAAAGAGATGTCTCCCAAGACTGATTTGGAGAGGGATCGCATGTCTATTATACCCTACGCTTCTGCGGTAGGCTCTATAATGTATGCGATGTTGTGTACCAGACCGGATGTAGCTTATGCACTGAGTGTGGTAAGCCGGTATCAGTCAAACCCTGGGGAGAAACATTGGATAGCAGTAAAGAACATTCTCAAGTACCTGAGAAGGACTAAGGAGATGTTCTTGGTGTATGGCGGAAAAGACCTCTAGATCGAGGCCTTTGCTGACTCCAGCTTCCAGAGTGACAAGGATGATTCCAAGTCCATGTCGGGTTTTGTCTTCACCCTCAATGGAGGGGCGGTGTGTTGGAAGAGTTCCAAACAGGAAACCGTTGCAGACTCGACGATGGAAGCGGAATACATCGCTGCATCTGATGCCGCAAAAGAAGCTGTCTGGATGAGGAAGTTCTTAAAAGAACTTCAGGTGGTTCCGTCCATTGTTGACCCAATACCTCTGTATTCCGACAACAACGGGGCTATAGCTTTAGCGAAGGAACCCAGGTCCCATCAGAGATCCAGGCACATCTTGAGGCGGTATCACCTGATCAGGGAGATCGTGGATCGCAAGGAGATCGAGGTTCGGAGGGTTGCTTCAGAAGAGAACACTGCAGATCCATTCACCAAGGCCCTACCCCAGACTCAGTTCGAGCGGCTGATCGAGATGATAGGTCTTCGATACGCCAGTACATAGCCTTAGTGCATGTGGGAGATTGTTAGTGTATATGCCCTAGAGGCCATTACTGTATCATACTAGTTTGTATATTACTTAATGGATGCTTGGGATATTCACCTTGTATATACAATCTTGCTCAAAATAGTAGTATGCTACTTGGTTTGTTTCTACTTCAATGTGTACTTGTGTTTATTTCAGTATATCACTTATACGCATTAGTGGAGCCCTTAGGATCTTTGCTTGATTACCAGCGTTGTGATGGCAGTCACACTAGTGGGGGCTGGGTAATCTATAAGCACATCCTTATACAGGTCCCTAGTCGCAGGACTATCGAGACAGGGCATCGATACTCCGGAGTAGACTAGCGTATGCACTTCTCATCCCAGTGTGGGAGATGGTCTGTCCCACAGCCATCAGTACGTCGTACTGGAGATAGTATACGGGTGCTCGTTGGGTTACGAGTACACTGGACAGGACTCGTCGGGAACTGACAGGTTGGTATTATACCTATCGTCAGTTATCAGTTCCCAGGTGACATGAGTACAGCTTAGTCCGCTGACTTGACACTGGCACTTCGCCTCAAGTGTGTTCCCACTGCATTTTGATCACTACCCTACCACGGCTCAAAGGAGTCGTGCAAACAGGTGGTGGTTGGGTGCAGTCCCGAAGCACTTGGAGGCAGTGACGGTTAGACAGGATTCGTCTCTCCCGGTATTGGGGGTTGACATCGCGCTGTGTCTAGGAGAGCCATTACACGAGTAGTCCCTGGCCAGGGCAAACGAGATATACTGGTAGGTTTCCAGTATTATCTCAGGGTGTTTTGGGCTTCGCTCCGGCACGACTTGTACCGCTATTGGGGGACTGACGTTTACCACCCCTTAGGCCCGCCATGCGATGTATCAGACGAACAGACCGGACTGTACGGAGACTGTCACATTCAGACTCAGTAGGAGTTCAGATGGGGTTTCACCTCGTCAGCCTTCTTATCGGCATCTACCTGGGGACCGTTACGCACAGCTAGTGCCGCTTGCGGTCTGTGGTTAAACCCACTGCCAGCGTAGTGTCGAGTCTTTAGAGTCCCACACAGAGGGTATTCGCCTCTGGGCAAAACAGAGTAGAGGTCGCATGGTTTTGCGACAGGGTTCGTTCTCATCCGCGCACTTGTGCACGTTTGGAGTCCGGACGGATTATACTGGAAGGCTCTGGTTTGAGCCACATACTGGTATATGTTTTGGGGTTGCTTTTATATCTTGGTATTCTTGTTCCTCGGAACGAGAATGCAGGTGTGTATGCACAGTTGCTTGAGGCGGAGGATGGGGTATTTCATTAGGGTTTCGGAACGGGTGCGTATGCACAGTTGACAGTTATCTTTTTCCAAACCCTAATGGATTTTTGGATTATCTATTTATAATAGTAATTAAATGAGAATTTTGTTATGGTTGATTTTGTTGACTTGTTGACCATGGTTGACTTGTTGACCATGGTTGAATGTTGACCACCATCATGCTTCAAAAAGTCTTCCTTGATTCATGCTTACATTTTTAAATGAAGCATGGTAGTGGTCATTCCAAATTACCATCAACTATTCTCATTTTCAATTATTATTATTAGATAATTCTTTTCTTTTGCATTATGGTTGCAAGAAAGAAAAGTATAGCTCATTCTATCATTTAGCTTCTCTCTCCTCTCTTCATCTTCTTCTTCCTCTAGCAAAGAGAAACCTTCTCATGTGTTGAGAATCCTTCTCTTTAAAACAAAAGCAACCCTTAGACACTCTCTTCTCACTCTAGGATCAAGGGTTTAGCAAGCCGGCGATTCTAGTTCACTCCAAGTTCGAGAAAGAGCCCAAAGGTCGAGCCTTCGAGGTGGATCCATCTTCGACGGAAGAAGGCGACAAGAGAAGAGAACCATCAACCTCCACAAAGTTTGAAGAAGAAGGAGTTCAAGTTTAGGTATAACCATTTCTATCCGAGTGGTTAAATCCCTTTAGCAAGTTTGCTAGTTTTAGTTTAGGTAACGATCCCGACCTTGTTTAGTCCATGTTGCCTCTTGCACTAAAAATTTGATTTTTATACCGTTTCCGCCTCCCCGTAAGCACCGGGGGTCGCAATATGGACTTACAGGACCTATGCCGATAGAACAGTCTTACTCAAGATGATAGTATGCTATCTGGTTTATCTTTATCATCATGTACAGTTTTAAGTGACCTTACAGATCGCTATTACACATTGATAGAGCCCTTAGGATTCTTGCTTGATGGCCAGCAGTATGATGGCGATCATATACATGGGAGCTGGGGTCTATAACACATCCTTAAAAGGTCCCTAGTCATGGGAGTTTCGAGACTGGGCATCGATACTCAATTAGTAGACTAGTGTATACAGTCGAGACCCCGACGAGGGGCGGTGGCCAGTCTCACAAGCCATTGGTGTCAGTTGGTTCACCTAAGATGTATACAGGTGCTCATTGGGTTATGAGTACACCGGACAGGACTTGCCGGGAACATGCTAGTTGGTATTATACCTGACGTCAGATAGCAGTTCCTTGGTGACATGTGTACAGGTTAGTTCATCGACCTGAGATCGTCATTTGTCTCATGTGAGTTCCCATTGTGATTTGATTACTATCCTACCACGACTCAAAGGAGTCATGCAAACAGGTTTTAGTTGGGTACAGTCCTGAGCCACATGGAGGCAGTGAGCGGATCGGCAGGGGTTCGTCTCTTCCGGTTTTGGGGGTGAGGTCGCGCTGTGTCTAGGAGAGCCATTACACAAAGCCCTCGGCCGAGGCAGGAGATTTACTGGTAGGTATTCCAGTAGTATCTCAGGGTGTTCTGGGCTACACCCCGACACGACTTGTACCGCTTTTGGGGGTCTGACTTTTACCAACCCCCTAGGCCCGCCATGCGATACTCATAGACGAACGAACCGGATTGTACAGATATTGTCACTGACAAGCTCAGTAGGGTATCAGGATGAGTTCGCTCATTGACCTCCCTTTTGTTCAATACCTGGTAGCTCTTTACGTACGGCTAATACTTCTGACGTGCTAGTGGTTAAATCCACAGCCAAAGTATTGACGAGTCTTTAGAGTCCCCCACAGACAGTTTCTCAAGTTTCGGGCAAAATGTTGTAGAGGCCGTATGATATATGGCAGGGTTCGATCATATACGTGCGATATTGCATGGATCATGATCGGACGGATCATACTAGTGGACTTTGGTTTAAGCTGGATCCTAGTATTACATTTGTTGGATTACTTTAGTTTCATCGCATTCGCATTCTGTCGGAATGCGGATGCAGGTATGTATATACAGGTGAGGGGTATCCTTGTGATCCGTCACAAGTTTACTTTAGATGTTGCCGGATCTTTTTGTTGGACCAAACTTTTGGATTAATGTTTGGATAATGGAATTAGTGAGCTAGAAATCATCATTAGATGCATTAATGTGACATAGACATATATTATGAGTCATGGTCTCTTTTTTAGTAAATGTGTCACATTAATGGATTGATTTGTGTCATGAAATGAGGAGGAGAGAGAAGGGGGCTGCCATATGATATGTTAGCTCTTGTATTTCTTTTTCTAGCTCTCTCACTCTCATTATTCATAGCATAACAACAAAAGAAAAGAAAAGAAGTGAGAGCTTCTTCTTCTTCTTCCTCTAGCTTACATTTTCCATGAATGACAATACCTCTAACCTCCATCCAAGCCATGGATGCCAGAGACAAAGTGATCACAACATTCTCTACTTCACCTTGGACACGTCGACTATCACACTTCGTGCCCGAGTTGCTTCGGATGAAGCGGGAGCCCGTAAAAGGACTTCTCGATGTGGTGCCCTTTCCGACGAGGAGATGAAGACCGGAGTTGCCGCGGGGAGCTTAGGATGGCAGCTGAAGACCGAAGGACATGGATCGCTCGGTATAGCATTTTATCCCTTCTCTAGATAGCTAGTATTAGGTTAATGGTTCGATCCAGGTTTTAAGCATACGATAGCGCCGGTTTTAAAGTCAAGAAAAATTTCCGTTTCCGTATTTTGGCTTCGGAAAGACGGCCGGGGCGCTACCCTAGTCTTACATGGTATCTGAGCCACACCATTGACCTTTTCTAGCTTGCTCTAACGTGTTTAGAACTCGATCGAACGAAATTTCCAAAAACCACAATTTCAAAAGCATCAGTTTCTGTCGATTCTGTTTTGTTGTCAAAAAATTATTTGGTATATTGCAGAAATATGTGCAGGCTTTTTCAAGAGAACTGAAGAAATTTGGTCGGCTTATTTCAATGTAGCGCGGCGGATCCGCGGCCGTAACCACGTTTTGGCCGCGGATCCGCCGCCGTACTATTGCCACAGTGGACCAAATTTCTTCAGTAGGTCTCTGTGTTGGAATTGGGGTTTTTGGTATATTCTGTTTGGGCCCAGATTTATTTTATGTACTGAGTATTGTACTTGGGGCCCACATCGGGAATTTTTGTCGATCGAAACTTTTAAACATGTTAGTTCACAGTATTTACATTATATCTGCAACCGTGAATGTCATTTGATCGGTAAATCCTGTCTAATTGCTATATTTCTTTTAGACGGATTTGCGAACATGACAATCACGTTGATGTTCTGTATTGTGCTGTGATGTTACGGATTTGTCGTGGTGGATAGCCTGGATGCAATGGTAGTACAGTTTGGTTATTATGTACATTTGATATTGCGGGGCGAGCGTCTGACATGTGGACTGCCGTCACTGCCTGTTTGTATATTATTCTTTTGGGCCACGACCGGGCTGAGGTCGATGTACCCGTTGTATATATATTTTATTTTCTGTACTAGGATTACCCCGCGGAGGGGTGCACGAGTAGCCGGGTTCTAGAGGGCAACGGGCCCGCATCTCATGGCTTTGAGATGGAGGAGGCTTCACTCTAGAATTGGCGGGCTATTCACCGCACTCATAGGGGGTATAGGTTGACCCAAGGCGGGGTGCACAAGTTACCGGATTCCGTGATGTGCTGGGTGGTCTATTCACGTTGCTGAAGGGGGCTGCCTCGCTTCAGATTTTGGCGGGTAACTTGCCGCGCCCGTAGGGGTCTAGGATTTCATTGCACAGGCTATCCACAAGACCAGGGGAACGTCGGGTTTCAGTAGCGGCTCTATGAAACCCGGGGATCCCAGATATCTGTATTGTTCTGTGATGCTTATTACATTTCTGTGATGTTGCATTTTATCACGCCTTGAGCGAATATTATATATTTTTATATATACTAATAGATGTTGTATATGTTTTGCATCCGTGCTAGTCCAGTCCCCGCTCTGTCGTTAGTTAAGTAACCTAACGGGTGATGACGGGACCCAGTGGCGAATGCGGGTGGCATATACGTACATCGTATTTTCGTTCTTTTTGGTGTGATCAATTGATAGAACTGCATTGATTCAGATCAATGCAAGCTAAAAAAACCTATTCTGATGTTGTTAGAACATTTTTCAAAAAAAAAGCCGTTATTGCAAGGACGTTCTCTTTTGTTTTGCACAGTGGTATTCGGTTATGAATATCCAGCACCTCGGTCGACGAGGCAAGGGCCGAGATCCCTTCACCGGGAGTGACCCCTTGGACAGAAGTTTGCGTCAGGGTAATAACTTCACTATAGCCGATTGCCTTTTGCTTTGCATCGTGGTATTCAGTTGGAATATCCTGCACCTCATTCTACGGGGAAAGAGCCGAGATCCCTTCACCGGGAGTGACCTGTTTAGCAAAGGTTTTCGCCACTATATTTTTATAAAAAGCTATACAGTTCCTTTAACGATATCAAGTTCATTACGTTAAAGGTTGTTCGCCAAAAACCTGTCGTAGCCCTCCGTCATTTCTTACGGGTATTATTTAGTATTCGTGCAGCGTTTGTTGACCTAGCCAAGACGTAGTGTTCGGTAGTTAAGTGGTGCTTGTTTGTTGCATAAATTGGTTAGGACAGTCGTGCATCCTTGTTGTCCAAGTCAAGGGCACGTACGGGTGGGTTTAATGCAATCCAGAATAATGATGGGTTGAACTTGACTGGCGGTTTATGGTTTGTTGAGCTAGTCATGGTCATAAGCCACTTGGGGTAAAAATCACATCGGGAGTTTCTAAAGAAACTGAAACTTACCAGATATGCGCATACATTCTGGGGTGTGATAACGTGAGTGGATTCTGTCACGTTATCATGCGATAATAGTTAGATCCCGATTCCCACTGATGAGTTGGTCTACTCCTCGGGTGATCCCGACTAATTCTCCTTTCAGGTTTGGAGGAGAATTTAAGGTGACAGTGGGAGGTTTCCTGATTAGTTAAATTGATAACCATTCTGATCTAGGTTAGAGTGCACGCTGAGTGTTTCTTTTCTCTCTCTCTTTGGCAACGACCATGGCCGGACCCTTGACTATGACTCAGTGACCAAGTTAACCGAACCTTCTTAAAATACTGGCTTTTGGATTGTCAGAGTTGCATACTTCATTGCCACTCCTACTTTTACCCTTTTCTCCAGAACACCCCGTATTATTACGAACATCCACTTCCTTTGGATAAAACCATTGTATGGTTATATACGAACTCGAAGGAACTTGTTTCAAATTCGAGGATGGTTTCCGGTTCTGGAGAAAACGAATAGGGCTATTCAGTTGTCTTTTCCTTTTACCTTCTCTTAGGTTGCGAGTGCTCCTTGGATTAGGGGATAGTACACCCGTTACGCCTATTGGATAGTCTTCTTCCAAACCTTAGGCTGGTGCCGAACGGTTGGGAATGAAGAAAGCCGATTAGCCTAAGTGTGGTGTACAGAAGGTATTAAGTTAAGATAAATAAAGGAATTAGTAAGAGGGCAAAGTAAACTGCGACTGCTATTCACGACCAAACCAAGTATTTCATTACCACTCCTACTTCACCTTTGTATTTCTCCAGAACACTCCGTATCAGTACGAATATCCACAGTTATTTGGATACTCCATCGTATGGTTATATACGAACTCGAAGGAACTTGTTCCAGTTCGGGGATGGATTCTGGTTCAGGAGAAATAGGAATAAGGTTTATTCAGTTGTCTTTTATCTTTACCTTCTCTCGGGTTACGAGTGCTCTTAGGATTAGGACAGTACACCCATTATGCTTATTGGATAGTCTTCTTCCAAACCATAGGCTGGTGCCGAACGATAGGGAAGGAAGAAAACCATTTAACTTAAGAGGGTGTACAGAAGGTAATGAATAAAGACATATGAAGGGATTTGGAGAGATGGCAAAGAAATATACAGTTACAGTTGTGAATCTGGATAATAGAAGAGGCATTACTAGGAATACCCGGATACCCCTACAAAACATTTTTATGTTTCAGTTTCACTGTGTACTGTTAAAGGAAAACTGATTTCCCAATTAGTCCTTGCTCCAGAGTTTGTATTTACCAGGTTTGATTCTCACATCTGTATGGTTTTACAGATGATGAGTGGGAGTAAGTTATTGGGAATTGGGTGATCATCCTCATTATATCGGGATTTGTTGTAATTGGTGATATTTGTGGAAATCGCCTGGGTTGTTTGCCGGATGGCAAATATTTGGTTTTGAATATCCGTTGTTATGCACCAATTTCAAATTGATATATCTGTACGTTTATTTTTATAAAGTGAGATATAACTTTTTGAAATTATGTCTATGAAATTTACCTATATCAGTGGATGATTAGGTAAGGAGCATTAAACAGCGGTGTAATTCTTCTTAACAATAAGTACAGTTTTCAATCTACGACATACAGCGAATGAGTTATTAGACCCAGGGGACTTATACAGAGTATTGTATGTTGTCCAGTGTCCATGAGGACAGAGGGGTTGGTACTCGTACTATATTCTGTTTACTTGTGACTTCTCTAGTTCTTCGACATGTGTTTCGATGAAATGCAAGGTCTAAGTTTTGAGAAATTATAGGTATAAGAATAAAGTAGAGAACCAGGCATTGGAAGTATTAGGATTCTTCAAGGTGATCGAAGATATAGATACTTATGTATGGTATTCAGTTGATAGTAATGATTATGAGGACTTGCTTCTCTTTCAGGTTACTCATAATTGGATGTATTCCTAAGTTGAGTAATGTTGATCGGCATCTCTCCATTTAGTTGACATGCATTGGAGACAGCTGCATGATTTGAATCTGGTTCCAATTAAATCAGCGCCTCTTTTTCTATATTTGTTATAGAATAGTTCATATCTTAACATTGTTAAGGTACGGGGAGTTGTCCGGCTTATGCTTAAAACCAGACTCTGGATAACTCAAGGCACGTTTCTGTAATGGCTATTTGTGGGTTAACCCAGGCTATGACGAGGGTTGACTTTCGACCATCTGGAAGATCAATAGTGATATTGTTCTTGACTCGCCACAGTTTTAGTAAAATGGATTTTTTCAGAAACAGTAGCAGGAGTATGGTAGAACTGGAAGTGATTCTAGAACCGCAAACGATTACTGAAAATTTGATAAGAACCTAAAGATTCGATTTGGTTTTACATTCCATTAGCCACTCCGCAGATATGGTGGGTAACCTCAGGCACTCGAGAGCTACTTCGGTATGCTCAAAGACGGTGACAGAGAGGTTCTTGTTTACCCAAACTTGCCATTGCTGTTGTTCCAGACTATGAGACCCGGCAGGAGGATGAGTATAGCGCCGTTCTAAACTAGCTTTAGAAGTGCACGTGTATATGACTCTGCCAGAGGGTTTTCGTAGTCAGTGGGAGCAGCGGAGCATAGTGGACAAATAGCTTATGTCTATTTATGGAGTAAAGCAGATATAGCGGAGATAGATCATCTATTTCTGATGTAACAATCATGGGTTTGACTTCATCAGAATAGGGGATGGATCTATTAAGAAGGTAGTAGGGTGTGATGTCCTGGAATTTGGATGATATACACAGAGTGGGAAGTGAAATTCCTATACTACGATCGGTTATGCTTTGGTTGTCACACAGTGGTTTCTCCATATAGGACATGGATATTATATCAGATATTCTGGTTACTAGATCTATGGTTTTAGATCTAGATTTGGGTAGTTTCCCAATCTGGGTACTTAGACAGCATTCTAAAGGTGTTTTAGAATGGACGACTCCTGGCACGGTAATGTACCTGCAGGTGATGGAGTCACCCTCTCTGAAGGTGTCTTACAGACTAAAGGGGAGAGCGATGTGTATGATTGGCATATCACTTGCTTAGGCAATTGAGTTGATCATGAGATGTCAAGTACCACACCAGACGTTGTTTTTGCAGTAGATGCAATAAGTTGATATTGATCCAATCCTGGAGAAACATTCTGAAGCAGTTTTAGAACATAAGTGGATGTTCTAGGGATATGATAACAACAGCCTCTTTTTGGAGACAGTTATCATTCCAGGCTTCCAAGGTGACCTAGATGATAGAGTGATTGTCAGAGTTATAGTTTTCCCTCTGACGAGGGGCTGTATTTTGGACAGGTGGTCCAAGGGGATACTGAGGGAGGCATGGCGCATGATACTGATTGGTTTCAGTTGACGATACAGTCTAAGAAGTTTGGATTTGAGTTCATTTATGAACTAGGTCCTATCAGATATCCAGACATATTCTAAGACAGGTATTGCTCATTTTGGGAGATGGCTTTCTCCGCGACTTGAGATAAAGAGAGACATAGAAAGAAACATCAGGGCGGATCCACTCACTGAGGCTATTCCACGAACGCAATAGTTTCACAAACGGGCTTTGTGAGACTGGTTAGTATAGGAGTTGGTTGTTCGGTATCACACGGGCTGTGAGTATGCGACATCGCAATAATTAGCCTTGAATGCAAGTGGGAGACAATTATTGGATCACAGGCACGTGATTGCAATGATTGAGGGAAGACCTATGCCGGTAGAACAGTCTTACTCAAGATGATAGTATGCTATCTGGTTTATCTTTATCATCGTGTACAGCTTTAGGTGACCTTATAGGTCGCTATTACACATTGATAGAGCCCTTAGGATTCTTGCTTGATGGCCAGCAGTATGATGGCGATCATATACGTGGAAGCTGGGGTCTATAAGCACATCTTTAAAAGGTCCCTAGTCGTGGGAGTTTCGAGACTGGGCATCGATACTCTATTAGTAGACTAGTGTATACAGTCGAGACCCCGACGAGGGGCGGTGGCCGGTCTCACAAGCCATTGGTGTCGGTTGGTTCACCTAAGATGTATACAGGTGCTCATTGGGTTATGAGTACACTGGACAGGACTCGCCGGGAATATGCTAGTTAGTATTATACCTGACGTCAGATAGCAGTTCCCTGGTGACATGTGTACAGGTTAGTTCATCGACCTGAGATCGTCATTTGTCTCGTGTGAGTTCCCACTGTGCTTTGATTACTACCCTACCACGGCTCAAAGGAGTCGTGCAAACAGGTTTTAGTTGGGTACAGTCCCAAGCCATATGGAAGCAGTGAGCGGATCGGCAGGGGTTCGTCTCTTCCGGTATTAGGGGTGAGGTCGCGCTGTGTCTAGGAGAGCCATTACACAAAGCCCTCAGCCGAGGCAGGAGGTTTACTGTTAGGTATTCCTGTAATATCTCAGGGTGTTCTTGGATATACTCCGACACGACTTGTACCGCTTTTGGGGGTCTGACTTTTACCAACCCCCTAGGCCTGCCATGCGATACTCATAAACGAACGGACCGGACTGTACAGATATTGTCACTGACAGGCTCATTAGAGTGTCAGGATGAGTTCGCTCATCGACCTCCCTTTTGGTCAATACCTGATAGTTCGTTACGTACAGCTAATACCTCTGATGTGTGATTGACACGAAAAAGTGTGTTTGTAGTTTAACCGCAATCAATAACGGTGTCGCACGTAGCTAGACCGAGATGAGTACGGGTCGCCCTCTGGGAAACGTGGAACCTTTTACTTTTACTTTAGATGTGTTGAGAAAGAGAGGATGGATAAAGAATTTTATAGAAAGATTTCTAGATCTACGTTAAAGAAGAATGTAAAATATAGATCTAGATTATTTTTAAAGATGTAATTAATATAATAAGAGGGCTTGTAGGGTTCGTTAGGATTTAGTAGTTATGGATGATTAATTAAAAGTTACCCTTTTTATCCATTAATAGATTTAGAACTAGAACGACGGTGATGCATGTAGATTAGGGTTTCTGGAGGGAAAAGGAATCCCACTCTTAACCCTTATCTCTACACGGAACTCCGTTCATTATCTAGCCTTTACCAAAACAATCATTAATCTAATCTCTAATCGCGGTCGGAACTAGCAAAGAATTGCTAGCGCGCCCGATTAGGATGTTAATGATTCTTTTGATAAAGTTCCTAAACTTTATAGGACTTAAAATGGGTTTAATTATTTTCATCGTCCATTAGCCTACCCAAATCCTACGAACCCTAACAAGCGGAGAATTACTCGTGCATGTTGGGAGAAGAAGATGAAAAGAAAGAGAGGGAAAACATAATGTAAAAAAAAACAGTTAAATAAAAAAAAACTACCTTTATTAATTGACTTCTTCAAACTACACTTTTAATCCATAGAAAATGATTACAAAACTTGATTTGCTTCTCGATCTTTCCTAAGGAGGTAGTCGAACAGTCGATGATCAGCCTGGATGCGTGAGCGTCGGGAGCTTCGTGATCTCTTCGGCTTGATAGCTTTTCCAAGAGGCTCTCGGTGCCTTTATATAGTGTAAAGCCAGAATCTTATCGTTGAAAACTTGGTAAAATTCAGCAGAGAATAATACCCCAAAATCTTGCACTCCAATTCCATAAGATTGCGGCGGATCCGCTGCCCAAGAGGGTGTTTGGCCACGGATCCGCGCTTGACGGTGAGGATCTCTTCATCGTTTTTCTTGGGCTCTCTGATTGTGACATTTGGCAATCCCAGACACCTTTATAATTCAGAAATCTTCTCTCGGTTGCTACCAGACTTGGTCTCCAAGTTTTGCTTCTTAATTTGGCAAGTTTTCTTCAACAAATTGATTTGATTGTTACGAAAGAGTTGTTTGTTTGTAGTTTAACCGCAATCAGAACGGTGTCGCGCGTAGCTAGACCGAGGTGAGTACGGGTCGTCCTCTGGGAAACGTGGAACCTTTTATTTTTACTTTAGATGAGTTGAGGAAGAGAGGAGGAATAAAGAATTTTGTGAAAAGTTTCTAGATCTACTTTAAACAAGAATGTCAAATATAGATCTAGATTATTTTAGAGATTTAAATAATATAATAATAGGGCTTGTAGGGTTCGTTAGGATTTAGTAGTTATGGAAGATTAATTAAAATTTACCCTTTTTATCCATTAATAGATTTAGAACTAGAACGACGGTGATGCGTGTAGATTAGGGTTTCTGGAGGGAAAAGGAATCCCACTCGTAACCCTTATCTCGACACGGAACTCCGTTCATATCTAGCCTTTACCAAAACAATCATTAATCTAATCTCTAATCGCGGTCGGAACTAGCAAAGAATTGCTAGCGCGCCCGATTAGGATGTTAATGATTATTTTGATAAAGTTCCTAAACTTTATAGGACTTAAAAAGAGTTTAATTATTTTCATCACCCATTAACCTACCCTAATCCTACGAATCCTAACAAGCGGAGAATTACTCGCGCATGTTGGGAGAAGAAGATGAAAAGAAAGAGAGGGAAAACATAATGTAAAAAAAACAAACAATTAAATAAAAAAAACTACCTTTATTAATCGACTTCTTCAAACTACACTTTTAATCCATAGAAAATGATTACAAAACTTGATTTGCTTCTCGATCTTTCCTAAGGAGGTAGTCGAACAGTCGATGATCAGCCTGGATGCGTGAGCGTCGGGAGCTTCGTGATCTCTTCGGCTTGATAGCTTTTCCAAGAGCCTCTCGGTGCCTTTATATAGTGTAAAGCCAGAATCTTATTGTTGAAAACTTGGTAAAATTCGGCAGAGAATAATGCCCCAAAATCTTGCACTCCAATTCCATAAGATTGCGGCGGATCCGCTGCCCAAGGGGTTATTTGGCCGCAGATCCGCGCTTGACGGTGAGGATCTCTTCATCGTTTTTCTTGCGCTCTCTGATTGTAACATTTGGCAATCCCAGACCCCTTTATAATTCAGAAATCTTCTCTCGGTTGCTACCAGACTTGGTCTCCAAGTTTTGCTTCTTAATTTGGCATGTTTTCTTCAACAAATTGATTTGTTTGTTAAATCCAGCATAACAACTTGGAAAATTCTGCACAATAATCTCAAATAATATTTAGTAGCCATAATTCTACTAGGATTTAGTCAATAGATTTATTTGCATACATTTTCCTACCAAATGATAATTGAAATATATTAACACATGGAAAATGGTGTTTTAACACATAAACCCTCATATGTATAATATATTAAAATAAAGTCCTTTTTTAATATAAAAATGGTAGGAAAAATGTACTACAAATGTGCGTTTTTATCGACTGAACAAATACCCCCAAACTTATCTTTGATCGTCCCGAGCAAACTAGTTTATTCAAGAGGAGAAAAAGAAAGGAGAAAACTAAGCACACTTTCGTAGGCAGACACGATTGCACTGAGCACGTGCAACAAGCCGTTAAACCTCTAGGTGTCCCTAGTAGGAGGAGTGTTGTCTCCTGAGGGTTTTCAGCGGATTACACCCACAAAATTCTATAACAAAAGAGAGATGGTGAAATTTACATATAAAGATAAGAACCATAAAAGAAATACTTTGAAAAGAAGAGTTTCCAACTATACTAGCTTTTCAGTTGTCATGAGCCCTATCTTAATAGTCATGAAAAAAAAATGTTAGAAATCACATCATCCCTCAATAAAACATCGTCTTTATTCTTCATTCCTACCTTTCTTCCAAACATTGATCATATAACCCCATGTGTGTGAAATGGACATCCCTACACTCGGAGAATTCAATTCAAGCTATCATACTCTTGTCCATCTACCTTAGTACTTTTTAATTTAATGAATATTAAAGATTTGCTCACACATTTTCATGCGACCGTTAATACTTCTTGAGGTACTAACCAACCGATTACTCGTGTGCTTGCTAATTAGGTGATAATATTTTCCTCGTCTTGCACCACCTAAGGCTTAACAGTGACTCCCAGACCAGTTGGCCTTAGGGCACTAGGTGAAGAGGCACCCTCGCTATATTTTTTTTATTGCTACCTTGGCGATACAAAACCAGTGTTCATTTTTTTTTTCCATTTTATATTTTCTTCATCATTTCCTTCATACTTTGGCTTTTAGAAAAGAGTATTTCAAGGTATCCTCTACTATCCCGAGTTTCAAGACGTGTGTATGTGCATATAGTAGGGTATCAACATTCAAATGTTTGGCTTCCAGAATAGAAACTATTTTTCAGACTTATTTTTATCCTCAGATTAGTGACATCCTTCATCTTACTAACCCTTGGGACAACAGCTCATAACTACTTATTACTAGTTCGTATAAGAAAACTTCTAATTTTCTTGGCTTTCTTAAACTATTCCTATCTTTTGGATGTAATGTTTCACTTTCTATTCTTTTGTTATAAAATTTTTTTTTTTTTAAATGCCCGGTGTCAAAGATAATTCAGTGAATACAAACCTCCCCCCCAAACCTGTTTTCAGCAGTGTCCTCACTGATGTAGCCTTTTGAGAACATGGACCTGTATACTAAGGGAGAGATACAAGGGGTAAAATAATAGTTAAATGAAAAATTCCCCCCAAACTTATTCTTTGACACGCACAGATATGCAATCAAAACCATTTTTTACTCACCTCCATTTTTAAAATGAGAAAATGATATAAAAACATGGAGGTGAGGCGGAGGAAATTTTAGTTTTGATAAAGCGGCTCCTGTAAAAACAGGAGCTCCTCCGCGGGGTCAGCAGAAAAATACGGTTTTAATCTATGCCCATTTACTTTAAAAATCGAACCGTTTTTCAAATTTTCGACTTCAACCGCCCCGTGCGGGTGTACATACCGCACCACAAAAGGTCCTTTCCAACGAGATTTAAGCTTACCCGGATGAAGATGGAGACGTGAATCATAAAGAAGGACTTGTTGCCCCGATGTGAAGGTTTTTCTAGAAAGATTTTTATCGTGAAACACTTTAGTCCTATTCTTTACTATCACCGCATTATCGTAAGCTTCATCACGGAGTTCGCTTAGCTCATTCAATTGCAGCTTCCGAAAGCCGCCAGCATGATCAAGATCAAAATTAAGCTCTTTAATAGCCCACATTGCCTTATGTTCAATCTCGACAGGGAGGTGACATGCCTTCCCAAACACAAGGCGGTATGGAGACATACCAAGATCGGTCTTATAAGCGGTGCGGAATGCCCAAAGAGCATCCGTCAATTTGGTTGACCAATCTTTACGGTTCTTAGAAACCGTCTTCTCCAAAATCTGTTTGATCTGCCTGTTTGAGATCTCAGCCTGCCCGCTTGTTTGGGGATGATAGGGCGTAGAAAGTTTGTGAGTGATTGAATATTTCCGCATCAAGGCCTCGAAAGACCTATTGCAAAAATGTGTCCCGTTGTCGCTAATGATAGCGCGAGGGTGTCCGAATTGCGAGAAGATGTTTTCTTTAAGGAACTTAACGACAACTTTGTTGTCATTAGTGCGACACGGTACAGCTTCCACCCACTTCGAGACATAATCAACCGCTAACAAGATATATAGATTCCCAAAGGAGTTGGGAAAAAGGCCCATAAAATCAATACCCCAAACATCAAATATTTCCACAACCAATATAGGTTGGAGCGGCATCTCGTTCCTTCGTGAAATCCGACCCAAATGCTGACATCGCGGACAAGTTTTGCAATGTTCAAATGCATCTTTAAATAATGTTGGCCAATAAAAGCCATATTGCAAAACTTTCTCCGCCGTTTTTCGAGGTCCAAAGTGACCGCCGCATGCCTGATCATGACAAAATGATAACACGCTCTTGAATTCATCGTTAGGGACACACCTGCGAATGATTTGATCGGAACAATACTTGAATAGATATGGTTCATCCCAGTAAAAATATTTTACTTGGGATAAAAACCGAAGTTTGTCTTGTTTCGACCAATCGCTAGGTATAAGTCCTGTTGCAAGATAATTCACGATATCCACGAACCAAGGTTCGTAGCATACATTCAAGAGCTGTTCGTCGGGAAATAAGTCATTTATCGGCACGGCCACAGTTGGCGAAGAAGTGATGCGTGAAAGATGGTCGGCTACTACGTTTTCACATCCACTCTTGTCTTTGATAACAAGATCAAATTCTTGTAACAATAGGATCCAACATATTAGCCTGGCCTTTGCATCCTTCTTCGTTAAAAGATGTCGGAGGGCGGAGTGATCTGTGTAAACCACAATAGGCGAGCCAATCAAGTAGGGCCTGAATTTCTCTAATGCAAATACAACTGCCAAGAGTTCTTTCTCGGTAGTTGTGTAATTTATTTGTGCATCATTCAAGGTCCTACTTGCATAGTAAATTACATGTGGCATCTTATCAATATGCTGTCCCAAGACAGCACCAATAGCAAAATCTGATGCGTCACACATAAGCTCGAACGGGTGGTTCCAATCCGGAGATGATAGAACGGAGGCTGTAGTGAGTGATTCTTTAAGTGATTCAAAAGCAGCCTCATAATCCGAATCGAAGTGAAATGTAGTGTCCTTGGCCAATAGAAGGGTTAAGGGTCTAGCAATTTTGCTAAAGTCCTTAATAAATCTCCTATAAAATCCTGCATGACCAAGAAAGGATCGTATATCTTTGATGCAATTGGGACGAGGGAGGTTTTGAATGACATCTATTTTAGCTCTGTCGACCTCAATGCCTTTATGTGAAATTATATGTCCAAGTACAATACCTTCTTGAACCATAAAATGGTATTTTTCCCAATTCAAAGTCAAGTTCTTATCCTTACAGCGGGTAAGAACAGCGTCAAGATTACGAAGGCACTCCTCAAAGGAGTCCCCAAAAATGGAGAAATCGTCCATAAAAATTTCTAGAAAATTTTCCACCATATCTGAAAATATCCCCATCATACACCGCTGAAATGTAGCGAAAGCGTTGCATAACCCAAAGGGAATGCGTCTATAAGCAAAAGTTCCGAAAGGACAAGTAAACGTGGTTTTATCTTGATCCTTTTCGGCGATGGGGACCTGGTTGTAACCAGAGTATCCGTCCAAGAAACAGTAGTATTCGTGTCCCGCTAATCGTTCTAATATCTGGTCAATGAAAGGTAGAGGGAAGTGATCTTTCCTCGTCGCGGCATTGAGTTTCCTGTAATCGATACATACGCGCCACCCAGTTTGGGTGCGTGTTTGGATTAACTCATTAGCCTCGTTAGTGATGACCGTGATGCTAGACTTTTTAGGGACCACATGAATTGGACTTACCCATTGACTATCAGATATGGGGTAAATTATTCCACTATCAAGACACTTGACGATTTCTTTCTTTACCGCCTCCTTCATAACGGGATTTAACCGTCTTTGTGGGTCTCGGGTTGGTTTGGCTTCATCCATCAGATGTATGTGATGTTCAACAATTAAGGGACTAATCCCTTTGATGTCGGCCATTGTCCAACCAAATGCTTGCCGATTCGATCTCAACACTGCCAAAAGTGCATTCTCTTGCTCTATGGCTAGAGAAGCGGATATAATTACTGGCAAAGTCTCATTCTCTCCTAAATATGCATATTTAAGATGAGAAGGTAGCGGTTTGAGATCAAGAATTGGCGGAGAGACAATAGAAGGAGGGGTAACGGAATGATATTCGGACTCCTTAAGAGGTTCAAAACTTGCATAAGATATTGACTCGGAAAGTGCTGCTGACTTTTGCAACAAGTCAACGGGTTCAATCTCAAGGTCGGACTCATTGAACATATCCTCACTGTGAAGTGGTGCAAGATCAAACGATGTCTCATTAGTGTTGTCGAGAACATCAAAGCAAAGTTCCTCATCCATGCAGCTTTCGGGAGCTATCTCGTGGATGGAACAAACATCCAGCAAATGAGCAGAAGGTTCTGATGGCTGACTTCCTAGCTTGTAAATATTAAGCTCAATTGTCATTTTCCCGAAGGATAAGTTCATAGAACCATTACGACAATTAATCACAGCGTTAGAAGTTGCTAGGAAGGGTCGACCAAGTATCACCGGGATTTGATTGCGTGGGTTTGCCACAGGTTGTGTATCTAAAACAATAAAGTCCACGGGAAATATGAATTCCCCGACTTTAATTAACACATCCTCTAGTTCGCCCCGAGGTTTGGTGATAGATCGATCAGCCATTTGGAGAGTACAATGGGCGGGTTTTAACTCTCCAATTCCTAACTACTCGTATACTGAATAAGGAAGCAAGTTGACGCTAGCGCCTAGATCGAGTAAAGCACGATTTATATTTTTACCCCCAATAGAAATAGAGATTGTAGGACTTCCGGGGTCCTTTCGTTTCTTGGGTAGTTGTTGTGTAAAAGCAGTGCTCACATTACTCGCAAGGAAAACTTTTTTAGGTACTTGAACTTTTCTCTTCCTAGTGCACAAGTCCTTTAAGATTTTTGCATATGACGGAACTTGTTGAATAGCATCTAGGAGAGGAATGTTTATGTTAACTTGCTTAAAAATTTCCACAATCTTCTCCATTTGTGGACTAGGTCTGTTGCCCCTTAACCTGTTTGGATAAGGTGCTTGATCAATAAGTTTTGGGTCCAACGTTTGTGGAGAAGACTGTGGGGATGGATTCGATCCCAAAACTGGAGTGGGAATCGACTTAGATAGATTTGGCGAAATGGGCGAAGGGTTCGAGCCTTGGGGAAAACGGAGAATAGGCTCGGTTGAAGGTGGAAGACTAGACGAATTAGGGGAAGAAGAAGAAGAAGCTGGGGTATCAAATGTGTCACTATCATCACATTGCTCACCCACTCGGTCATTCAGCACTTTTCTCGATCTCAACGTGGTAACAACACTCACATTATAACTTTGTGAGTGGCCAGGATTAGGTATGGGTTGAGATGGGAGTTTCCCTTTCTCTCTCGCACTCATTGCGGCGTTTAACTGTGCGATTTGGTTTTCTATTGATTTGATACTCTCACCATGGGAGGACGAGTTTTTCGTAAGGGTATCAATAGAAGACCTTATCTCAGCCGAATTTTGCATGGATTGTTTCATGAACATATTCAAAGTTTGTGCAAGTGAGTTGTCAGTACCGGCCACTTGTGGTGTAGAAATGTTGGCCGGATTTTGGAAATTTTGTGACTGAAAGGGGGGCGGATTCTGTGGTTGTGGTTGCTGTGGAGGAGGTCTTTGATAATTACTTTGTTGGTTTTGATTCCAAGCAAAGTTAGGATGATTCCTCCATCCTTGATTATATGTGGAAGAATAAGGATCATTTCTAGGTCGCTGCTGAAAAGCAGCATTAGCTTGAAACGATGCATTCATAGGACATTCTTCCGTTAAGTGTGAAGGATCCGAACAGCAACCACAGACAGTCTTGGGAAGCGTAACCTGATTTAGGGAGACTGATGAGAATCTGCTCTCAATAGCGTCGAGTTTCTTCTGCATCGCTGCCATTTCGGCTTTTACTGCGATGGAAACGTCGAGCTGGTGAATACCTCCCTTAGTTGAAGGTGGTCTTACGCTTTCCCACTGCAACGTGTGTTCAGCGAGATCTTCCAGATATTTCCATGCTTCACCATCATCTTTAGACATGAAATTGTATTGACACATTGTTTCAAGCATCTGCTTTGTCGCTGGATTAATGCCCTCATATATAATCCGACATAAATCCCATCTTTGTATTCCGTGATGGGGGCATTGGACAAGCAGATCTTTGAAACGTTCATAGCACTTCCAAAATGGTTCATTGGGAAGCTGGGTGAACTGGTTAATCTCGCTCCTAACATGTGCAGTCTTATGATTTGGGTAAAACTTCTTAAGAAATGCTACGACAAATTCATCCCAATTAGTGATAGAGTGTGCGGCAGTATTGTAAAGCCATTTTTCTGCCAAGTCGCACAATGTGGATGGGAGAAGACGTAAGCGCATAGCATCTAAAGTTAATTGTGAAGTACCCATCATTGCGCATATGTTTTCGAATTTGGTGATGAAAACGTACGCGTCTTCCAACTCAAGCCCGTGAAATTTGGGCAGCAGATTGATGTAGTGGGGTTTAATTTCGAAATTATCCCCGTTAGGTGGTGGAAGAGATAAACAAGTAGGAAGGGGACCACGAATAGGATAGCATCTCTCTTGGAGAGAGATGCGCGGTGGATTCTGCGCACCTTCGGGCGGTGGCAGTGTGGTGTTATACTCTGATGGAGTGCCGTCCATCACGGTTGATGTGGTGTATGGTGGGGGAAAAGAAGATGAAGAAGTACCGACTTCGGCGTCGATAGCAGGAACGCGGACAAGACGGGCACTAGGATCCCGTGTCCAGCCGAGCATGCACTAAGCGGGTTTAGTGCAAGTGGCAACGTGTGTGTGATTTAAAATTGGCTTATTTTGAAAAAGTGGGACTCAAGACAAATCACCCTAAGATGCACAAACAACCCTAGAACTAAGGTTACCTAGGTCAGTCTCTAGACAGCTCCTAACTAAGGCTAGAAATAGGACCTCAAACCGCCTCTTCACGGACAAGTACGGCCAGGTAAGTGGGAAGGAACCACCACTACAGTGGGCCTAATTAAAAACCACTAGCCTAGACACCGCAATGTCAGTTAGGATAAACGGCCGATGCCTATACTAGTCTTTTTCCTATTGAGCGCGACAGTCCTTAGAGTCTGGTCTAGATATTTTTTAAATTAATGAAGGGTTGATCTATATGCTCGGTTTGTGATTTGTGGGGCTTAGGAAGGGTGATGAAATCCCCACCTAATCTTGATTTGGTCTTTACCCCTTAAAGTCCGTATTAAATATGCAAAACAAAACCAAACACAAAACTTTTTGCAAAAAGATTTTTGAGCGGCGCAATTTTGCAAAGAATCCTGCAGAAGATAGATTTTATTGGATTTGAGAGGAGAGAGGAGGAGTTGAAAGAAAATACCAGAGAAGATTGAAGCCCTAATTCCCCTAAGCCGCTGCGTTTCCGCCGCAGGAATGGTACTTTTGCCGCGGTTCCGCCGCAAGGTGGAAGGAACAATTGCTGAAAATTTTTCTCAAGCCCTCTGTGCTCCTCTGGATCTCGATGAATGCCTCTGTCTTCTGTTTTCCTCAATTCTGTAACTCCAGATCTCCTTGCAAAATTCACGCACAAATCGTTAAATATGCAATTTGCAGTTTTGTTTTAATAATGATATAGCTCGTCTAAGAATTCAACACAAATAGTAAAAATAAAAAATTACGCACGTATCCCCGGCAACGGCGCCATTTGATTGTTACGAAAGAGTTGTTTGTTTGTAGTTTAACCGCAATCAGAACGGTGTCGCGCGTAGCTAGACCGAGGTGAGTACGGGTCGTCCTCTGGGAAACGTGGAACCTTTTATTTTTACTTTAGATGTGTTGAGGAAGTGAGGAGGAATAAAGAATTTTGTGAAAAGTTTCTAGATCTACTTTAAACAAGAATGTCAAATATAGATCTAGATTATTTTAGAGATTTAAATAATATAATAATAGGGCTTGTAGGGTTCGTTAGGATTTAGTAGTTATGGAAGATTAATTAAAAGTTACCCTTTTTATCCATTAATAGATTTAGAACTAGAACGACGGTGATGCGTGTAGATTAGGGTTTCTGGAGGGAAAAGGAATCCCACTCGTAACCCTTATCTCGACACGGAACTCCGTTCATATCTAGCCTTTACCAAAACAATCATTAATCTAATCTCTAATCGCGGTCGGAACGAGCAAAGAATTGCTAGCGCGCCCGATTAGGATGTTAATGGTTATTTTGATAAAGTTCCTAAACTTTATAGGACTTAAAAAGAGTTTAATTATTTTCATCACCCATTAACCTACCCTAATCCTACGAACCCTAACAAGCGGAGAATTACTCGCGCATGTTGGGAGAAGAAGATGAAAAGAAAGAGAGGGAAAACATAATGTAAAAAAAAATACAATTAAATAAAAAAAAACTACCTTTATTAATCGACTTCTTCAAACTACACTTTTAATCCATAGAAAATGATTACAAAACTTGATTTGCTTCTCGATCTTTCCTAAGGAGGTAGTCGAACAGTCGATGATCAGCCTGGATGCGTGAGCGTCGGGAGCTTCGTGATCTCTTCGGCTTGATAGCTTTTCCAAGAGGCTCTCGGTGCCTTTATATAGTGTAAAGCCAGAATCTTATTGTTGAGAACTTGGTAAAATTCAGCAGAGAATAATGCCCCAAAATCTTGCACTCCAATTCCATAAGATTGCGGCGGATCCGCTGCCCAAGGGGGTGTTTGGCCGCGGATCCGCGCTTGACGGTGAGGATCTCTTCATCGTTTTTCTTGGGCTCTCTGATTGTGACATTTGGCAATCCCAGACACCTTTATAATTCATAAATCTTCTCTCGGTTGCTACCAGACTTGGTCTCCAAGTTTTGCTTCTTAATTTGGCAAGTTTTCTTCAACAAATTGATTTGTTTGTTAAATCCTGCATAACAACTTGGAAAATTCTGCACAATAATCTCAAATAATATTTAGTAGCCTTAATTCTACTAGGATTTAGTCAATAGATTTATTTGCATATATTTTGCTACCAAATGATAATTGAAATATATTAACACATGGAAAATGGTGTTTTAACACATAAACCCTCATATGTATAATATATTAAAATAAAGTCCTTTTTTAATATAAAAATGGTAGGAAAAATATACTACAAATGTGCGGTTTTATCGACTGAACAATGTGCTAGTGGTTAAATCCACAGCCAAAGTATTGACGAGTCTTTAGAGTCCCCCACAGACAGTTTCTTATGTTTCGGGTGAAACGTTGTAGAGGCCGTATGATATATGGCAGGGTTCGATCATATACGTGTGTTATTGCATGGATCATGATCGGAAGGATCATACTAGTGGGCTTTGGTTTAAGCCGGATCCTAGTATTAGATTTGTTGGATTACATTAGTCTCATCGCATTCGCATTCTGTCGGAATGCGGATGCAGGTATGTATATACAGGTGAGGGGTATCCTTGTGATCCGTCACGAGTTTACTTTAGATGTTGCCGGATCTTTTTTTGGAACAAACATTTGGATTAATGTTTGGATAATGGAATTAGTGAGCTAGAAATCATCATTAGATGCATTAATGTAACATAAACATATACTATGAGTCATGGTCTCTTTTTTAGCAAATGTGTCACATTAATGGATTGATTTGTGTCATGAAATGAGGAGGAGAGAGAAGGGGCTGCCATATGATATGTTAGCTCTTGTATTTCTTTTTCTAGCTCTTTCACTCTCATTATTCATAGAATCACAACAAAAGAAAAGAAAAGAAGTGAGAGCTTCTTCTTCTTCTTCTTCCTCTAGCTTACATTTTCCATGAATGGCAATACCTCTAACCTCCATCCAAGCCATGGATGCCAGAGACAAAGTGATCACAACATTCTCTACTTCACCTTGGACACGTCGACTAGCACACTTCGTGCCCGAGTTGCTTCGGATGAAGCGGGAGCCGTAAAAGGATTTCTCGATGTGGTGCCCTTTCCAACGAGGAGATGAAGACCGGAGTAGCTGCGGGGAGCTTGGGATGGCGGCCGAAGACCGAAGGACACGGATCGCTCAGTATAGCATTCTATCCCTTCTTTAGATAGCTAGTATTAGGTTAATGGTTCGATCCGGGTTTTAAGCATACGATAGCGCCAGTTTTAAAGTCAAGATAAATTTTCGTTTCCGCATTTTGGCCTCGGAAAGACGGCCGGGGCGCTACCGTATTCTTACAGTGGCTAATGGAATGTCAAACCTGATTGAATCTTTTGGTCCTATTAAATTTTCCATAATCGTTTGCGGTTCTGGAATCACTTCCAGTTCTACCATACTCCCACTTCTGTTTTCAGAAAAAATTCATTTTACTAAAACTGTGGCGAGTCATGAACAATATCACTATTGATCTTCTAGATGGTAGAAAGTCAACCCTCGATATAGCGCGGGTCAACCCACAAACTGCCATTACAGAAACGTGCCCTGAGTTATCCAGAATCTGGTTTTAAGCATAAGTCGGACAACTCGCCGTACATTAACATTATTAAGATATGAATCATTCTATATCCAATATAGAAACATTGGCACTTATTTAATTGGAACCAGATTCTAATCATGCAGCTGTCTCCAGTGCATATCAACTTAATAGAGAGAGGCTAATCAGCATTACTCAACTTAGGAATCCATCCAATTATTAGTAACCTAAAAGAGAAACAAGTTTCTCAAAAACCATTACTATCAACTGAATACCAATCACAAGAATCTACATCTTCGATCTCTTTGAAGAATCTCGATACTTGCGACATCTGGTTCTCTACTTTATTCCTATACCCACAACTTCTCAAAACTTAGACATTGTATTTCTACGAAACACTTGTCTAAAAACTAGAGAAGTCACAAGTAAACAAAACATAGTACGAGGACCAACCCCTTTGTCCAGATGGACACTGGACAACATACAATACTCTGTATAAGTCTGCTTACTTGAATAACTCAAAACCTGTGCGTCGTAGGTTGAAAACTGTACCCAGGCGATTTCCTCAAATATCACCAATTACAACGAATTCCGATATAATGAGGATGATCACCATATTCCCAATAACTTACTCCCACTCATCATCTGTAAAATCATACAGATGTGAGAAACATACCTGGTAAATACATACCCTGGAGTACGTATCTAATCAGGAAATCAGTTTTCCTTTAACAATGCACAGTGAAACTGAAACATGAAAATGTTCTGTAGGGGTATCCTGGTATTCCTAGTAATGCCTCTTCCATAATCCAATTCATGACTGTAACCGTATATTTCTTGGTCATCTCTCCAAATCCCTTTATTTGTTGTAGGGTTCCTAGGCACACTAGTGAGGTCTCCCAAGGCATCGATCATGCCAAATTAAAATTTTAACGTGCCGAGAAACCCTAAACTACGGATCGATAACTAGATGTCTAGGCGAAAAAGAACTAGTTAACACTTAACTAATGAGAAAACGGAAATACAACCTTTGTAGATCCGGTGCTCCACCTCCATAGCTCCGCAACGAGGTCCTCTCCGCTGTCCAAATCAAATCCGGGCTCTAGGATCGGCTTCGTCGGAGAATGGGCAAGCTAGGTCGTCGATGTCCATGCCGAAGATGATCTACGTCGAGGCATCGCTAAATCAAGCTCCGACTTCACCAAGTCAAGAAACTTGTGAAGTAAACACACTCTACTACTTGGCAAGAGGTAGAGGATGAAGAAATAGGAAGTGGGTTCAATTTAGAATTGGATTTCTCACTCTTTATCATCAATCACCATTGATGACCTAAGCTTTTCTTCTTGAGTTCAAGGAAGAAGAAGAAGAAAATGTTATGATAAGAATAATAGAATAGAAAATAAAATACATTCTTATCTTAATATTAACCTTAGTTTAGTGTAGAGAATGAACCATGGTTAGATATGATGGTTAGGGTTAAGGAAGAAATAAGAATGGTTGACTTGATCAAAGTTTCAAGAAACTTCAATATAAAACAAAATAAGCCACCATCCTTAAATAATTTCCAAAATGAATATATATATATAAATAAATGAATAAGATAATCAAAACCCTAATCATTAAGTAAACCATGGTTTAATCTTTACACTTAACCAAGTTAATATGCATCATCAAACATGATACAAACATGTGCATAAAAGTATATCACATATACAACTTACACAATCCAAGTGAGAAAATCCATTTAAAGTGAACCATTACTAGTTAATGCAAAGTAATATATCAAATATATAATTATACATTAAATCATTAAATCAACACTTGATTCAATGATCCGGTCATGTCGCACACAACCGACTAGTATACAATGTATCGGCTTATCGAATCAACGCTTGAATCGATAACTAGGTTATATCGCATACAACCATTCGATACATTCATCGCGAGAATGGAATACGGTATCACATACACGCATTATTATCGGTCCCGCACATATCTCATATGCGCTCCTATTTCGTTTCGCTTGAGCCAGGAAACCTCTGTGTAGGACTCTAAAGACTCGTCAATACGCCGGCAGCGGATGATGATCATATCAAACATCCACAAGCCGCAAGCGGTCTGCTAAACGTAACAGCCACCCGGGTATTGAGCGATCTGAAGATCGACGAGCAAGCCCGCTCACACTCCAGTGAATCCGACCAGTAACACTACCGTACAGTCCGGTCTGATCGTCTGATATGTCGCATATCTCGCCTAGGGGTGGTAAACGTCAGACCCCAATAGCTTGATAAGTCGTGTTGATATGAGGTCTATAACTGTTCGAGAAACTACTGGTAACACTTACCAGTAAATCTCAGTAACCCTGGCCAGGGATTTCCTGTTATAGCCAATCGAACACAGCGCAACATCAACCCCCTATACCGGGAGAGACGAATCCCCTCCTATCGTTCAATGCCTCCATGTGACTCGGGACTGTAACCAAAAACCACCATTTTGCACGCCCTCTTGGACGTGGTAAGATGGAAATCAAAGCACAGTGGGAACCACACAAGACTCTCTGACGATCTCGGGTCAACAGACTACTCTGTACCAGTGTCACCAGAGAACTGCCATCTGACGTGAGGTATAATACCATCTGGGAGTTCTCGGCGAGTCCGTCCAGTGTACCCAGTCTCTACTGAGCACCCGTATATCATCTCTGATGTCAAACACCGATGGATATGGGATCATCCATCGCCCATCTGTATGGGTCGAGAAAGTACACGCTAGTCTACTCTGGTATATCGATGCCCCGTCTCGATATACCCATGACTAGGGACTTTGAAGGATGTACTTATGGACTACCATGTCCCCACTAGTATGATCCGCATCATAGTCCAGGTAGTCAAGTACAGATCCTAAGGGATTTACCAACATGTAATAGAGAGACAATCAGCATACACGTTAAGGTAAAGGGTAACCAGATAGCATACTATCATGTCGAGCAAGAAAGTCATCCCTATATATGTCCCAGCATCCACTACAATATACATCCTATGTACAGTAATGGCCTCTAGGGCATACATATAACTAACAATCTCCCACTTGCACTAGGGCCATCTGTAGCAGTGGTTGTAGTATCTCATACTCAACCATCCCATAAAAGTCTCTCTCTGGGAACAGGCCTTTGTGAGTGGATCCGCTGTGTTGTCCTCTGAGTCTACTCTCCTAACCTTGATCTCCCTGGAGATCAACCATCTCTATGATCAAGTGATACTGCCTTAGAATATGTCTGGATCACTGATGGGACCGGCGTTCCTCGGCATGAGCCACAACTCCATTGTCTCACAATGGTAGGAACGAAGTTCATCTCATGAACAAATATACACCCAAACAGCCTCTTTGGTAGCATCTTAAGTAGCGATGTATCCTGCCTTTATCGTCTAGTATGTCACGGTATCTAGCTTGGAATTCTTCCAACATACCGTCCCTTTATTGAGGGTAAAGACAATGCCTGCGACTGACATTCAGTCGTCTTTATCACCCTGGAACCCTTCCAGTGATTCTTCCCAGGATCGATTGATACCATCTCACTACAACTAGTGAGAGTCCTAACATCCAATTAGATCTATCTCATAGATCCAAAACCAGGAGTTAGTAGGTATCATTATGATCCTATATGGAGAATCATTGTGATAAACGGAGATTGACCGAGCGTTGCATAGGAAACTCCTTCCTTATCAAGAGTATGTCATCCACGTACTCTACGAGGATCGTCACCATACTCCCTACTACCTTTTTGTATATACAAGGTTCATCTACCATTTTGATGATGTCAACTTCTTTGACTTGTCCATCAAAACAGATGTTCCAACTCCGCGATGCCTGCTTTATCCTATAAAGCATCTTGCACACGTTTCCGCTGCTCCCACTGTCTACGAAGCCCTCTGGCTGTGTACTTATAGACGCTCTCTTCTAAAACATTATTTAGAAAAGCTGTCATGATACCCAACCACCAGATATCGTAGTCATGGTATGCAGCCGTGGCAAGTAGGATCTGGATGGACTTAAGCATAGCTCCTTAAAAAAAGGTTTCCTCATGATCCACACCTGGTCAATGATGCAAACCTTTAACAAGTCTAGCTTTGAAAGTCTCAACTTTTCCATGTACACCAAGTAATCTTCTCAAGATATACCTGCTCCTGATGGGGATTTAACCCTTCAGATATAGCAACCAAAGTCCATACTTTGTTGGTGTATAAGGATTCCATCTCAGAACGATAAACATCCATCCATTCTTACAGAGTCTCACTCTTGATGGCCAGCTCGAAACTAGTTAGGTCATCATCTCATGATGCAATCCTCGCTCCCACTGTCATAGAGAAACAGAAGTATCTCTCAGGTGGGTGAGGAACCCTACTAGATCGGCGGAGAGGCTGAGGTTCGTTGGTTACTACTGAATCCTTCGGTTCTTCCAAATCATCAGCTGCTGTTTGTATAGCTGGAACCTTTCCAGTTCTACATTACAGATCTTGCCTCGAGCTTGTCCGGATTTTGCTTTTAGACATAGGCCGGACAACCCCAAATCTTACCAAGCTTAAGACATGGGCTCTTCCCTTTCCATATCTCATATGGAATGGTAGGCAACTGATTTGATTGGAACCCTATTCAATAGGTATGCAGCTTCTCAAGTGCATAACTCCCAAAAAGGAAATAGGTGACTCAGTAATACTCATCATAGAGCACACCATATCATATAGGGTGTGATTGCTCCACCCCGATATACCATCGTGCTATGGTGTATACGGAGGAGTAATGCTGAGAGAGAATCTCATTCCCTTTTAGAAAAGTCCAGGATTTCCGTGCTCAAGTATTCTCCTCCTAGATCACATCAAAGGACATAATACTTATACCCGTATTTTGGTTCTCTACTTCTAACTTATATTCTGTGAATATCTCAAAAGGTTCGGACTTGTGTTTCAACAAGAACATATGTCTGAATCTAAAGAGTTCATCAGAGAACGTAATGAAGTATAAAGAACCAGTCCTGGCATGTGTAGACAGGGGACCTTACATATATCAACATGTATCATCCCAAGAGTTCACTAACTCTTTCTCTGTTTCCAATAAACGGAGCTATGGTCATCTTATCTTTGTGACATGACTGGCGAGTTTCACAAGATGTAAATTCAAACTGATTTAAATATACATCTATATGTAACTCTAGCCAGTCGGGTCGCATTGATCTGACCTAGTCTACAATACCTCAAGAAGGATTCGTTCATTTCTGAACTCTTCCTCTTGTGTGTGTTCCGTATACTAAGAACTGTAGTTTGATTTAGAACATCAATGCTCTTAGATAACGTGCCTGAACCGATCAACTTTTGGTATAGGAAATGTTCAAAACATTATCCATCAATACAAAATTATATCCTTTCTTTTCTAACAAAGAGAGTGATATGATTTGGTATATCAGGTTCGGTATCTAATAACATTCATTCAGAATCAATGTATTGGTAATACAGGGTGACAGTGACCAGCAGACCTGGCTGCAACTCTTGCCCCGTTTTCTGCCTCATGAAACTTATCACCCGTTCTCAGTTCTCTACCTTTCTGTAGCCCTATGTAACAGATTACATATCTGGGATCCTGATCTGGTATCACATACCCAGGACGTAGAGGATACAGAGAAACAGTTCTTTGTAATGAACACACCCGAAGATGATGCATCAGCATGCACTCTCTTCGTTTGGGCGGCACTGGAATTCTGGTAATCCCCAATTTCCTGCTCTGTCTTATAACAATTATAAGTTGGAGCGGGACCAACGTTCCCTAGCTCAGTATAACAAGCAGGTTTGGTCAATAATCCGTATTATTATCTTGATTAAGGCGTGATATGGTCGCTACCTGGAGAGAGAGAGAAGAAAACACTCAGCGTGCGCTCTTGCAAGAATAGATTGGTTATAATTTTATCTAATCAGGATGGCTCCCACTGCTTTTTATCAAATCTTCCTTCAAACCCTAAAAGGAAAGACTAGCCGGGATTAATTACACACTACAAGTTCGCCAATCTTTCAGCCAGGCCAGTGTCGGTACTTTGAGGGAGGTCCCCCGTGCTTTCGCATGAACCTAATTAATGTAAACCTCATTTTCCCAGAGGCGTAACCTCGTTAACACCTTTCTAGACACCTACTTGATCGGCTAATTGTAATGTATAAAACTCTCCCAGGAGTAACTCTTACTCGCAACGGGTATTGGGATCCAACTATCTCATAGAAGGTATGCAATCTCATTGCAAATTTCAACACTTGAAATTCCCGATAATATTTTGCCCCTAGCGTCCTATGACCTTGACGCAGGCCAACAAACCATAGTCCGCTAGTCAAGTTCAACCCGTCATTTCCTGATTGAATTAAACCCACCCGCACGACCCTTGACGCAGGCCAACAAAGTCGCACGACTACCCTAATCCAATCACGTCATATGCTTATGCAGATAAGCACCAGTTAGCTACCACACACTACGCCTTGAAGTAGGCCAACAAACGTAGCACGAATACTAACTACTACTTATCTGAAATGACGGAGGGCTACGACAGGTTTTTCTGAAAACCTATTGCGTAATGAACTTGATATCGTTGTAGAATCAAATGATTTTGAAATGGAGTGCTTTTGAGGCTTTTCTAGTTTTGCTAAAGGAGTCACTCCCGGTGAAGGGATCGTCGGTCCTTTCCTCGTCGAATGAGGTGCGGGATATATCATATATATCACTGTGCAAAGCAAAAACACTTAAAAGCAATCAAAAGACAAACCGAGTGTGTAGCATCTGCCAGTTATTGCTAAAGGAGTCACTCCCGGTGAAGGGATCTCGGTCCTTTCCTCATCGAATAAGGTGCAGGATATATCACATATACCGTTGTGCAAAGCAAGAACTGTAGCTACCTGTTTTATTTTGAAATTCGATTCTACAACATCTTAGGATTCTTTTATTTCATTAATCACATTAATGAAGTCCCATCATTTAAGTACCTAAACATCACAGATAGATATGACGTACACTTATACCATCCGCATTCGCCTCGATGTCCTCTCGTGCACCGTTAGGTTAGGTAACTAACGACAGAGCAGGGCAGGGCTAGCGCGGGTGTAAAACATAAGTAACATCTATTTAATATATCATATATACTATATACTATATCCATCACAGAGTATCACATGATCTCATCACAGATATCGCAGCAGAAGAATCATATGAAATATTGGATATATTAGGACGTCCGTGTTTTCAATACGAGCCAGTATAAAACACGGATTCCACGGTCGCGATGAATAGCCAAACTCATACCCCTAGACCCCTACGAGAGCGGCAAGCAACCCTACCAATTCCAGAGTTAGGAGACCCGGACTCGACTCCTCGAGTTGGTCTCCCACTGGACTCCAGAACCCGGTTACTTGTGCCCTCCTCCTTGGGTCTATCCTAGTGCGGAAAAGTAAATAATATACAACAGGTGACAACTCCCGCAACCTGGAAGCGCCCCAATAAAATAATATTACATACAAGTTTTTACATGAATGAAAATGAAAAACACTCATCTCACATAAAAACCCCCGGCTATTCAAACACGACGATCCAATATAACATATCCAGCAACACATAACATCACATGTCATCAACGTAAGTAAATATGCGCATCCCAATTGTCGTTGACTTATAGCAACGAAACCGGCGATATCACATATTACACTTACGGTCACAGAAAAGAAAGTGTAAAACTACAACAGTTGGAATGCGCAACCACCTCAGACATCGCATGCCTGACCAAATGAATTACTTAGACATCACATGCCTAACAATTATAAACCCAGCATTTTAGTCTCAAAATCGAAAACTCTTTTCAATATTAAGTCGGGCAATTCAACAAGATTCCCGACATTCTGATCGAATGCTCGTCGCAAACTTCAGTAGACGGCCGCACCCCCGATACCGTCGACGAAGTGCACCAAGGCGGAACACCGCCATCGCGAGCACCCGGACGGATGCTTTCGGCGACGGGGTTCTCCTACAGTCACTTGGTCGGGGCAATGGCGTGAAGCTGTCTATTAAGTTTACCCGGCGAGTATCCGCGTACGCTACGTGATTGCGACGGACTTTTGATCACATCAAAATTCCGTGGTAACCGATCAAGTGAGACTAAATTGCTACGTTTATAACATTCATTCAGTTATCACATAACTTATTGTGAATTCCAATTATTGTATCCCATTCCGGATAAATAGAAAATGTCAAACTTTCCGATCGAACAATCGAACACCCAAGTTTTCCCGATACAGATCAACACATGAAATAAGTCTAACAACATTCAGTTCGTACCTCAGTAGCAACGGTCCAGCCGTAGAAGGGTCAAGCCAACGCCTCACATGTGGCACGCCGTACTGCCCCAAACCCGAAGGTTCAAAGGGCAGTTCAAGACGGTCACATAATCGAGTTAAGGTTTGTTGTCTTCTAGAGGGACCATCGCGTTACTTGCACTACTTAGAACGTCGTTAAACTACGGAAAAATCCAACACTTGGAAATTTCCTGACAGGGGAAAAATTGGGTATTTATATCCGGTCGAACTTTTTAACATATTCTAAAAATTATCCGGAAATACACAAAAGACGAAATTTGATAATCCGATCGAAATACCGAATCCCCAAAACAACTGCAGAAAAAACAACTCTGGAAAAAATATTAAAAATTTCCAGGAAATCCAGCACATAAAACTAAGAATTATGGTGCAAATATCGAAGCACTAAACGACAAATTGACCGCGTATGCGCCGCATCATCCTCTTATGAGGCCGCGGATCCGCGCTCTATATATTGAATCACGTGCTCGAAATTTGCAGTAATTCTTAGAAAACCCTGCTTGATTTTCTGGATATTTTTAATTTGGAAAAAGACCAGATTTTAAAAATTGGACAGAGAGCATGTTTGATTCGGGGTTTCGTGTTCGTTCGGACTTCAAATTACGTCTAGACTTCGCCTAAGGCTCTAGCTAGGCTCTGATACCACTGTAGGGTTCCTAAGCACACTAGTGAGGTCTCCCAAGGCATCGATCATGCCAAATTAAAATTTTAACGTGCCGAGAAACCCTAAACTACGGATCGATAACTAGATGTCTAGGCGAAAAAGAACTAGTTAACACTTAACTAATGAGAAAACGGAAATACAACCTTTGTAGATCCGTTGCTCCACCTCCATAGCTCCGCAACGAGGTCCTCTCCGTTGTCCAAATCAAATCCGGGCTCTAGGATCGGCTTCGTCGGAGAATGGGCAAGCTAGGTCGTCGATGTCCATGCCGAAGATGATCTACGTCGAGGCATCGCTAAATCAAGCTCCGACTTCACAAAGTCAAGAAACTTGTGAAGTAAACACACTATACTACTTGGCAAGAGGTAGAGGACGAAGAAATAGGAAGTGGGTTCAATTTAGAATTGGATTTCTCACTCTTTATCATCAATCACCATTGATGACCTAAGCTTTTCTTCTTGAGTTCAAGGAAGAAGAAGAAGAAAATGTTATGATAAGAATAATAGAATAGAAAATAAAATCCATTCTTATCATAATATTAACCTTAGTTTAGTGTAGAGAATGAACCATGGTTAGATATGATGGTTAGGGTTAAGGAAGAGATAAGAATGGTTGACTTGATCAAAGTTTCAAGAAACTTCAACATAAAACAAAATAAGCCACCATCCTTAAATAATTTCCAAAATGAATATATATATATAAATAAATGAATAAGATAATCAAAACCCTAATCATTAAGTAAACCATGGTTTAATCTTTACACTTAACCAAGTTAATATGCATCATCAAACATGATACAAACATGTGCATAAAAGTATATCACATATACAACTTGGACAATCCAAGTGAGAAAATCCATTTAAAGTGAACCATTACTAGTTAATGCAAAGTAATATATCAAATATATAATTATACATTAAATCATTAAATCAACACTTGATTCAATGATCCGGTCATGTCGCACACAACCGACTAGTATACAATGTATCGGCTTATCGAATCAACGCTTGAATAGATAACTAGGTTATATCGCATACAACCATTCGATACATTCATCGCGAGAATGGAATACGGTATCACATACACGCATTATTATCGGTCCCGCACATATCTCATATGCGCTCCTATTTCGTTTCGCTTGAGCCAGGAAATCTCTGTGTAGGACTCTAAAGACTCGTCAATACGCTGGCAGCGGATGATGATCATATCAAACATCCACAAGCCGCAAGAGGTCTGCTAAACGTAACGGCCACCCGGGTATTGAGCGATCTGAAGATCGACGAGCAAACCCGCTCACACTCCAGTGAATCCGACCAGTAACACTACCGTACAGTCCGGTCTGATCGTCTGATTGTCGCATATCTCGCCTAGGGGTGGTAAACGTCAGACCCCAATAGCTTGATAAGTCGTGTCGATATGAGGTCTATAACTGTTTGAGAAACTACTGGTAACACTTACCAGTAAATCTCAGCAACCCTGGCCAGGGATTTCCTGTTATAGCCAATCGAACACAGCGCAACATCAACCCCCTATACCGGGAGAGACGAATCCCCTCCTATCGTTCAATGCCTCCATGTGACTCGGGACTGTACCCAAAAACCACAGTTTTGCACACCCTCTTGGACGTGGTAAGATGGAAATCAAAGCATAGTGGGAACCACACAAGACTCTATGACGATCTCGGGTCAACAGACTACTCTGTACCAGTGTCACCAGAGAACTGCCATCTGACGTGAGGTATAATACCATCTGGGAGTTCTCGGCGAGTCCGTCCAGTGTACCCAGTCTCTACTGAGCACCCGTATATCATCTCTGATGTCAAACACCGATGGATATGGGATCATCCATCGCCCATCTGTATGGGTCGAGAAGGTACACGCTAGTCTACTCTGGTATATCGATGCCCCGTCTCGATATACCCACGACTAGGGACTTTGAAGGATGTACTTATGGACTACCATGTCCCCACTAGTATGATCCGCATCATAGTCCAGGTAGTCAAGTACAGATCCTAAGGGCTTTACCAACATGTAATAGAGAGACAATCAGCATACACGTTAAGGTAAAGGGTAACCAGATAGCATACTATCATGTCGAGCAAGAAAGTCATCCCTATATATGTCCCAGCATCCACTACAATATACATCCTATGTACAGTAATGGCCTCTAGGGCATACATATAACTAACATTTGTCTTTAGTCATTACCTTCTGTACACCATCGTTAGGCTAAATGGTTTTCTTCCTTTCCTACCGTTCGGCACCAGCCTATGGTTTGGAAGAAGACTATCCAATAAGCATAATTGGTGTACTCTCCTAAACTAAGGAGTACTCGTAACTTGAGAAAAGGTGATGATAAAAAACACTTGAACAATACTTTATTCTATTTCTCCCGAACTGGGAAAAAAAGCAAAGGTGAAATAGGAGTGGCGATGAAGTATGCGGTTTGGTCGTGAATGATAGCAGTCGCAATTTACTTTACCCTCTTTCTAATCCCTTTATCCTGTCTTTACTTATTACCTTATGTACACCCTACTTAGGCTAATTGGTTTTCTTCATTCTCTATCTTTCGGCACCTGCCTATGGTTTGGAAGAAGACTATCCAATAAGCGTAATAGGTGTACTCTCCTAAACAAAGGAGCCCTCGCAACCTGAGAGAAGATGATGATAAAAGACAACTGAATAAACCAATTCAATTTCTCCTGAATCTGGATCCATCCTCGAAGAAGTTCCTTCGAGTTCGTATATAACCAAACGATGGATCTATCCAATGGAAGTGGATGTTCGTAGTGATACGAGTTGTTCTGAGAAATGCAAAGGGTAAAAGAAGGAGCGGCAATGACTTATGCAACTTAGACAATTAAAAAGCCAGTATTATAAGAAGGTTCGGTCAACTTGGTCACTGAGTCATAGTCTGGGGTCGGTCAATGATCGCAGCCAAAGAGAGAGAGAAAAGAAACACTCTGCATGCACTTTAATCTAGATCAGAATGGTTATCACTTTATCTAATTAGGAAACCTCCCACGGTACTGTCAAATTCTCCTCCAAACCTGAAAGAAGAATCAATCGGGATCACCGGAAGAGTAAAGCAACTCATCAGTGGGAATCGGGATCCAACTTTCATCGCATGATAACGTGACGGAATCCACTCATGTTATCACACTCCAGAAGGTATGCGCAAGCTTGGTAAGTTTCAGTTTCTTTAGAAACTCCCGATATGATTTTTGCCCCATACTCTTATGACCTTGACTTTGGCCAAAATTCCATAAGTCGCATGACAAGTTCTACCCATCATTATCTTGTCAATTTGAACCCATCCGCACATGCCCCTGACTTTGGCCAAATGGCTGAACGACTGTCCCAAACCAACTCATCTATCTATATAACAAATGAATACCCAGCAGCTACCAAACACTATGCCTTGGCTTTGGTCAAAATACATAGCTTGAATACTACTGAATACCCAAAAGAAATGACGGAGGGCTACGGCTGGTTTTTGGCGAAAAACCTTTAACGTAATGAACTTGATCTCGTTGAAGGAACCTGATAGCTTTTTATAAAAATATAGTGGTGAAAACCATTGCTAAAGAGGTCACTCCCAGTGAAGGGATCTCGGCTCTTTCCTCGTGGAATGAGGTGCAGGATATTCCAACTGAATACTGCGATGCAAAGCAACATGTAATCGACTATAGTGAAGTTATTACCCTGACGCAAATTTCTGCCCAAGGGATCACTCCCGGTAAAGGGATCTCGGCCCTTGCCTCGTCGAGTGAGGTGCAGGATATTCCAACCGAATACTACTATGCAAAACAAAAGGAAACGTCTTTGTAATAACACTTTTTAAAACTGTTCCAACAACATCCTAACAGGTTTGTTTTCCTTTGCATTGATCAGAATCAACCCAGTCCCATCAATTAATCACACCAGAAAAGAACAAAAATATAATGTACGTATATGCCATCCGCATTCGCCACTGGGTCCCGTCTTTACCCGTTAGGTTACTTAATTAACGACAGAGCGGGGACTGGACTAGCGCGGGTGCAAAACATATACAACATCTACTAGTATATATACCAATATACAATAATCGCTCCAGGCGTGATAATATGAAACATTACAGAAAAGTAATAAGCATCACAGAACAATACAGATAATCTGGGATCCACGGGTTTCACAGAGCCGCTGCTGAAACCCGACGTTCCCCTGGTCGTGTGGATAGCCTATGTAATGAAACCTAGACCCCTATGGGTACGGCAAGTTACCCACCAAAATCTAAAGCGAGGCAGCCCCCTACAGCAAAGTGAATGGACAACCCTGCACTTCACGAAATCAAGTAACTTGGGCACCCCTCCTTGGGTCAACCTGTAACCCCTACGAGTGCGGCGAATAGTCTGCCAATTCTAGAGTGAAGCCCCTCTGCTTCTCAAAACCATGAGATACGGATCCGTTGCCCCCCAGAACCCGGCTATTCGTGCACTCCGTCGCGAGGTAAAACCTAGTACAGAAATGAAAAATATGAACAACGGGTATATCGACCTCAGCCCGGTCGTGCCCTAAAAGAATATTATACAAACAGGAAGTGACGGCAGTCCACATGTTGGACGCTCGCCCCGCAATATCAAATGTATAAATAAATCCAACCTACACTACCATTGCACACTGCTATTCACCACGACAAATCCGCAACATCACAGCACAACACAGAACATCAACGCGAATGTCACGTTCGCAAATCCGTCTAAAAGAACTATAGCAATTAGACACAATTTACCGCTCGAATGACATTCACGGTCGGAGATATAATGTAAGTACTGTAAACTAACAAGTTGAAAATTTCGATCGACAAAACTTCCCGAAGTGGGCCCCACGTACATCTGCAGTACAGTAATAAAATCTGGGCCCAAAAGAAATATTCCAGAAACCACAATTTACCATGAAGACCCTACTGTAGAATTTTGGTGCATTGTAGCCACTAAATGGCCGCGGAACCACGGCCAAACCCTGGTTTATGCGGCGGTTCCACGGCCGTACTGTAGCTTCAGTCGACCAAATTTCACCAGAATTCTTAAAAAAGCCTGCTCGATTTTCTGAGATGCTCAAAATGATTTGAGACCAGTTTTTAAAATCGACAGAAACTTTACACTAAAAATCGTGGTTTTCGAAATTTCATTCGATCGTTGTTTTAAACGCATTAGAACAAGTTAGTAAGCGTTAATGACGTGGCTCTGATACCATGTAAGTCTACGATAGCGCCCCGGCCGTCAATCTGACGCCAAACGCGGAACAAAAACTTATATAACTGGAACTATCGCATACTATTACCCGGATCTGCCATTAATGCTAAACTAACAAACTAAAAGTGGGTAGAAAGGCTATACCGAACGATCCGAGTCCTTTGGTCTTTACTCATCATCCCATGCTCCGTTGCGGCTGCTCCGATCTCCTGGCTACTTGTCGAGGTGGCACCACATCTACGGATCTTTAAACGGGCTCCCGCCTCTATACCGAGGCAACTCGAACATGAAGTTTGCTAGCCGACATGTCCAAGATTGATGTAGAGAATGAGTAGAACACTTTGTTTCGTTTCATCCAAAACCATGGATGAACGGTTAATGAAGTTGCCTTTTAGATTGATAAATTGAGCTAGGAAATTTATCAAATATGAATCATATCATTTTCATCCAAGTGAGTGAGTGGAAAATCAATCAAAGGGTAACCATAAGGGGTCGGCCACTTATATGAGGAGGGGGTGAGTGTAGGAGCAAAGGGGGGTGACCATAATGGAAAAAATCTTAAGCAAATATCCTAGCAAGAACAAAACACATTAAAGCAAATGGTGACTCATTTAAAACACCTCATCAACTATTAATGCAAACCAATGAGTCACTAAACCTAGTCACCAAATCTAGAAGCATCCTCATAACTCACCCTCATGAAAAAGATAATTCCGCATTAAACCGAATGTTTAAGACGGATGATAGAAAACTGGAAACTTCAAAAAGCGATCCCGAAACGAATTTCAGGATAACCCCGTAACAGTAAAAACATACCCGCATTTGTATTACGACCGAATACAAATGCAACTGAGACAAAGATATTATATCTACACAATATAAAACATGGATCCGGCTTAAACCAAAGCCCACCAATATTATCTGCCCGAAATATGACACGTGCGTAAACGCACGTGCATTTTCCGAACCCTGCCATACAACCATACGGCCTCTACAACGTTTCGCCCAAACTTGGGAAACTATCTGTGGGGGACTCTAATGACTCGTCAGTACCCTGGCAGTAGGTTTAACCACAAGCATATCAATGGCACTAGCAGTGCGTAACGGCTGCCCATGTACTGACCTCAAGGGAAGCCGATGAGCGAACTCATCCTGGAACCCTACTGAGCCTAACAGTGACAATATACATACAGTCCGGTCCGTTCGTCTATGAGTATCGCATATCGGGCCTAGTGGGCTGGTAACGTCAGACCCCCAATAGCGGTATAAGTCGTGTTGGAGACAAGCCCTGAACACCCTGAGAAACTACTAGAATACTTACCAGTAATTCTCACTTGCCTTGGCCAAGGACTTGGTGTAATGGCTTTCCTAGAGACAGCGCGATCTCACCCCCAATACCGGGAGAGACGAATCCCCCGCCGATCCGCTCACTTGCCTCCATGTGGCTCAGGACTGTACCCAAAAAAGACCTGTTTGCACGACTCCTTTGAGCCGTAGTAGGGTAGATATCAAAGCACAGTAGGAACTCAGACGAGACAAATGACGATCTCAGGTCGATGAACTAACCTGTACAAATGTCATCAGGGAACTGCTATCTGACGCTAGGTATAATACCAAATAGTAGGTTCCCGGCAAGTCCTGTCCGGTGTACTCATAACCCAATGAGCACCTGTATACATCTTAGATGATCCAACTGTCATCAGTAGCTTGTGAGACCGGCCACAGCCCTTCGTCGGGGTCTCGACTGTATACACTAGTCTACTCCGGAGTATCGATGCCCTGTCTCGAAACTCCCACGACTAGAGACCACAATTAAGGATGTGCTTATAGACTACCCAACTCTCACGTATATGATCGCAATCATACTGTTGGTAGTCAAGCAAGATCCTAAGGGCTCTATCAACATGTAATAGTGATCAGTCACCTGAACCTGTACACGACTGATAAAGGCAAACCAGATAGCATACTATCATCTCGAGTAAGACTGTGCTACTGGTATAGGTCCTCCTCAATCATTGCAATCACGTACCTGCGATCCAATAATTGACTTTGAGGGCACTATATCCAACATCACATGCCGCTCTCATAGGGGTCTAAGGGTGTAGGCTTGGCTATTCATCATGACCGTGGAATCCGTATTTTCTATCATAGGTTAAATATAAAATACGGAGCTCCTAATATATCCAATATTTTCATATATGTGTTTCTGCTACTGATTATTCTGTGATGTGATTGCTTAATATCTTAGACGAATGTGATATTGTTATATACATGTGATATGTAATACTGTTTTTCGTTTCTTTCTATAATGGCTTAGGAACTTAAATGATGGGAATACATTAATGAGATTAATGTAAAAGAAAAGAAATCTAATGATATTGTAGAATCGGATTTGAAACCCACTCGGCTCCTTTTTATGAAAAAGCAAGTTTCAAAAGATGCGGAGCTTAAGCCACTCCTTTTCTAAAAACTATTTAGATTCTACAATGAAATCAAGTTCAAAGCGTTAAAGGTTTTCATAAAAACCATCCACAACCCTCCGTCATTTTAGAAAGCAGAGTACTTAGTATTCATGCTACATATGTTGATTATAGTCAAGGCGTAGTGTACGGTAGCTATGTGCGTAAGTCCACGTTACCCGTCCCGGTTCTTTGGGGTTGCGGAAATGGTGAAAAACAATTTTTTCGGTGGGGGTAACATGGACTCTAGAAACGGATCTTTGTTAAACAAACTATATAACAACCTAACTAAGAGTTTAGCTACTAGGTTAGGGGTTATACCTAAACTTGAACTCCTTCTCTTCAACTCCTTATGGTGGTCGGATCGGCCTCACCTCGTCGTCTCCGTGTGCCGAAAATGGATCCGCCCGAAAGCTTCTACCTTTGGCTCCAACCTCAATCTAGAGAAAACTAGAATACTTAGCTTGCTAGACCTTGTACACTAGGATGAGTAGAGAAGTGTTTTGGGTTTTATCTCTATGGTCCTTGTGTCTAACTCATGAGACAATAGAACCATGAGCTAGAGAGAGAGCAAGAGGAAGAGGAGAGCTTTGAGGATGAAAGAGAGAGGATATGATAGAATAAAGAAGACTTTTTACAATCATGCTCTCATAACACAAAATAATCATGATAATAATAGTAATTGAGTATTATGTGATGGTTCATGTCAATGGCACTATCATTTCATGCATTCAATGCATTTTGTGAACAAGCAAGCAAGCAAAAGTCATAGCCATGAAATGATAGCCATTGTCATGATGATGGTCAACAAGTCCAAACTAGTCAACCGGTCAACAAAGTCAACAAGTCAACAAAGTTAACCTTTCAACCCAACCATGGCACAATAATACTTAATTAATATTATTATTAATCATATTTCTTATTCTCATTAGGGTTTGGCAAAATTCAACAGTCAACAACCCTAATGAGAATCCTCTGCCTCTGTCTCTGTCAACCGTGGATACACACCCGCATCCGCTTTCTCAGGAACACGAATACAAACGAGATAAAACCAATCCCAAAACAAATACTAGGTTCTGGTTTAAACCAAAGCCCGCTGGTAATAACTGCCCGGACACCAAAACGTGCACAAGTGCGCAGAAGTGACCGAAGCCTGTCGCAAAACCATGCGACCTCTACTCTTTGGCCTAAAGGAGAATAGCTCTCTGTGTGGGACTCCAAAGACTCAACACTACGCTGGCAGTGGGTTTAACCACAGACCGCAAGCGGCACTAGCTATGCGTAACGGCCCCCGAGTAGATGCCGATAAGAAGACTGACGAGGTGAAACCCATCTGAACTCCTACTGAGCCTGAATGTGACAGTCTCCGTAGAGTCCAGTCTGTTCGTCTGAGAATATCGCATGGCGGGTCTAGGGGCGGTAAACATCAGTCCCCTAATAGCGGTACAAGTCGTGTCGGAGTGTAGCCCAGAACACCCTGAGATAACACTGGAAACCTACCAGTGTATCTCGCTTGCCCTGGCCAGGGACGACTGTGTGTAATGGCTCTCCTTGACACAGAGCAATATCAACTCCCAATACCGGGAGAGACGAATCCTATCTAACCGTCATTGCCTCCAAGTGCTTCGGGACTGCACCCAACTACTACCTGTTTGCACGACTCCTTTGAGCCGTGGTAGGGTAGTAATCAAAGTACAGTGGGAACACACTCGAGGCGAAGTGACAGTGTCAAGTCAGTGGACTAAGCTGTACTCATGTCACCTGGGAACTGATAACTGACGATAGGTATAGTACCAACCAATCTGTTCCCGACGAGTCCTGTCCAGTGTACTCGTAACCTAACGAGCACCCGCATACTATCTCAAGTACGACGTACTGATGGCTGTGGGACAGACCGTCTCCCCTGCTGGGATGAGAAGCGCATACGCTAGTCTACTCCGGAGTATCGATGCCCTGTCTCGATAGTCCTACGACTAGGGACCTGTATAAGGATGTGCTTGTAGAATACCCAGCCCCCACGAGTGTGACTGCCATCACAACGCTGGTAATCAAGAAAAGATCCTAAGGGCTCCACTAATGTGTATAGGCGATATGTTAAAAAAAACACATGTACACATATTGAAGTAGAGACAAACCAAGTTTCATACTACTATTTTGAGCAAGATTGTCTATACAATGGTGAATATCCCAAGCTTCCATTAAGTAATATACAAACTAGTATGATACAGTAATGGCCTCTAGGGCATATACACTAACAATCTCCCACTTGCACTAAGGCCATGTACTGGCGTATCGAAGACCTATCATCTCGATCAGCCGCTCGAACTGATTCTGGGGTAAGGCCTTCGTGAATGGATCAGCAGTGTTATCTTCCGTAGCAACCCTCCGAATCTCGATCTCCTGGCCATCCACGATCTCCCTGATCAGGTGATACCGCCTCAAGATGTGTCTGGACTTCTGATGGGACCTGGGTTCCTTCGTTAAAGCTATGACCCCGTTGTTGTCATAATACAGAGGTATTGGATCAACAATGGACGGAACCACCTGAAGTTCTGTCAGGAACTTCCTCATCCAGACGGCTTCTTTTGCGGCATCAGCAGCAGCGATATATTCCGCTTCCATCGTCGAGTCAGCAACGGTTTCCTGTTTGGAACTCTTCCAACACACCGCCCCTCCATTGAGGGTAAAGACAAAACCCGACATGGACTTGGAATCATCCTTGTCACTCTGGAAGCTGGAGTCAGCAAAGTCCTCGATCTGGAGGTCTTTTCCGCCATACACCAAGAACATCTCCTTAGTCCTTCTCAGGTACTTGAGAATGTTCTTTACCGCTGTCCAGTGCTTCTCCCCAGGGTTTAACTGATACCGGCTTACCACACTCAGTGCATAAGCTACATCCGGTCTGGTACACAACATCGCATACATTATAGAGCCTACCGCAGAAGCGTAGGGTATAATGGACATGCGATCCCTTTCCAAATCAGTCTTGGGAGACATCTCTTTGGAGAGGGTGATCCCGTGACAAGCCGGTAGATTACCGCGCTTGGAATCTTCCATACTGAATCTTTTCAGTATGGTGTCGATGTACCTGGACTGCGAGAGTCCTAATATTCTCTTGGATCTATCACGATGGATCCGAATCCCCAGAATGTAAGTGGCATCACCCAGGTCTTTCATGGAGAACCTGTGTAACAAGAACCCTTTGACAGATTATAGCATAGAAATGTCATTTACTATCAAAACAATGTCATCCAAGTATAAAACGAGGAATACGACAGTTCTTGCTACAAATCTACTATAGATGCATGGTTCATCTGGATTTTTGATAAAGCCAAAATCTTTGACTGTCTCATCAAAACAGATGTTCCAACTCCGCGATGCCTGCTTTAGTCCATAGATGGACTTAAGCAACTTTCACACCTTTCCGCTGCTCCCACTCTGAATGAAACCCTCTGGCTGGTCCATATAGACACACTCCTCTAAATTTCCGTTTAGAAATACGGTCTTTACGTCCATCTGCCAAATCTCATAATCGTGGAAGGCAGCAATGGCAAGAAGGACCCGAATGGATTTCAGCATAGCCACTGGAGAAAAGGTTTCGTCATAGTCCAAACCAGGTCTTTGACGAAAACCCTTCGCAACAAGTCTAGCCTTATAGGTCTTAACCTGTCCATCTACACCAATCTTCTTCTTGAAGATCCACTTGCATCCTACGGGTTTTACCCAATCTGGAGCAATGTCCAAAAGTCCATACTTTGTTGGTGTACATGGACTCCATTTCGGTCCGCATTGCATCCAGCCATTTTACTGAGTCAACGCTCTGAATGGCCTGCTGGAAGCTAGTAGGCTCATCACTATCAATGATGCAATCTTCTCTATCCCCGTCTATGAGAAAACCGTAGTATCTCTCGGGTGGATGAGACTGCCTACTACTCCTACGGAGCGGCGTAGGAATGTCATGTTCTTTCGAACCCTCTGGTTCTTCTAAGATTTCAGTAATAGCTCGTGGTTCTGGAATTTCTTCCAGTTCTATTGCGCTCCCACTTATCTGATTTTCCAAAAACTCAGTTTCCAAGAAGCAGGCATGACGAGAAACAAAAACCTTTTGTTCCTCTTCGCAATAGAAGAAATATCCCTTGGAGTTCTTTGGATATCCCACAAACTTGCACTGTACTGAGCGTGCCTCGAGTTTGTCCGCATGCTGCTTTTTGACAAAAGCTGGACATCCCCATGTCTTAATGTGCTTAAGATAGGGTTTCTTCCCATACCACATTTGATATGGTGTGGTAGGCACAGTCTTAGTTGGAACTCGGTTCAAAAGATATGCAGCTGATTCTAGTGCATATCCCAGAATGATCGCGGTAACTCAGCGTTACTCATCATGGAACGTACCATATCCAATAGGATCCGGTTCCGTCTCTCCGATACACCGTTATGTTGTGGAGTGTATGGAGGAGTAAGTTGAGAGAGAATTCCATTCTCTTTTAGGTAATCCAGAAACTCGGCACTCAAGTATTCACCACCTCGATCAGATCTCAGTGTCTTGATACTTTTGCCGGTTTGTTTTTCAACTTCATTCTTATATTCCTGGAATTTTCCAAAGGCTTCGGATTTATGTTTCATTAAGAAGACATATCCGTACCTTGAAAAGTCATCTGTAAAAGTAATGAAGTAAGAATAACCGCTTCGCGCATGTGTAGACATTGGACCGCACACGTCGCTATGTACGAGTCCCAAGAGCTCACTCTTACTCCGTGTCCAGTGAACAAAGTCTTTGTCATCTTTCCTTTGAGACAGGATTGACAAGTTGCATATGATTGATATTCGAACGGATCTAAATATCCTTCTGTATGTAACTTCGTCAACCTTTTCTCGTTGATGTGACCTAGTGTACAATGCCATAAGAAAGCTTGATTTATTTCCGGAGACTTTCTTTTGTGTGTATTCTGGACATTGAAAATCTGTGGTTGGTTTAATACGTATATACCATTGCTTAATGTACCTGACCCAATCAAAACTTGATTAAGGTGAATATTTACAACATTGCTTACAAATGCAAATTCATAACCTTCTTTAGATAATAAAGATACAGATATGATATTACAAGTTGCATTGGGTACAAAATAACAATCACGCAAAACCAAAACATGTCCATCTGACATTCCCAAGTGATAGTCCCCCACGGACTCAGCATCCATGCCAGCTCCGTTTGCAACTCTGAGGGTCATATCACCTACCTTCAAAACCCTACGCTTTCTCAGTGCCTGCATGGAATTACAGATATGAGATCCTGATCCGGTATCCAATACCCAGGAAGTAGAGTTTATTGATAGACAGTTTTCAATAACATACACACCTGAAGCCGAAGCCGCAACTTGCTTCGGGTCCTTGTTCTTGGCCTTCCAAGCCCTGCAATCCTTTTTCCAGTGTCCTTTCTTATGAAAATAGAAGCACTCTTCCTTTCCCACAAGCTGCCCCGCTATCTTTGTTGCTTTTGCTTTTCCCTTCGTTTCCACTTTACTAACACCGCCCCTTGGTTTGGCGGGGGCTTTCTTCTTCTTTCCCTTGGCTTTCGCCTTGGACTTAGAAGAGGAAGATCCTCCTACAAACAAAGTGGATGTTTCCCTATCTTTCTGTAGGGTGCCCTCTGCACTCCTCAACATGTTGAGGAGCTCCAGAAGTTCAACTTCTTTTCCTTCCAAGTTGAAGTTCAGGATAAACTGGGCATAAGTGGAAGGAAGGGACTGGAGAATCAAGTCCGTATAGAGCTCGTTCTCTAACGTGGCCCCAAGGTCCGCGAGCTCTTCAATGAAGCCAATCATCTTAAGCACGTGTTCCGCTACCGATGATCCGACGACCAATCTCGTCGAAAACAACTTTTTCGAGACTTCGTATCTGGCGATACGGGATTGCTCTCCATATAGTTCCTTAGTATGGAGAAATATGGATTCTAGGTCCATATTCTCGTGCCTCCTCTGATGTTCATTGTCCATAGAGGCAAGCACGAGGCACTTGGCATTCGCGCAATCGATCTCCTACGTCTTACGGATTTCCTTATCTGCGACGCTGGAGGTGGGACCTGGGACAGGGGGAGCTTTGGTGGTAAGAAGATACCCCAACTTGTCGTAAATGATTGCCATTTTGACATTCCTGAGCCAATCTTTGTAGTTTGGCCCTGTCAGTATATTTTTATCTAGTAATAACTTAAGTCAGGTCATGACGATTGGTCGCTGCAATTAAGAGAGAGAAGAAACAATCAGCATGATGCTCTTGCAAGTTTAGAGTGGTTTTTAGTTTGTCTAAATAAGATGGCTCCCACTGTTTCTCGAATCCATCCTCAAACCAAAAAGGAGGAATTAGTCGGGATCAATCTCACCGTACAATACTTGCTTAACCGTTCAGCCAGGCCAGTGTCGGTACTTCGAGGGAGGTTTTCCAACACTTTCGCGAAGTTCCTTAATTTAAGAACCTCTTTTCCCTAGGGGCATAGCCCTGCTAACACCTTTCTAGACACCTACTTGGTTTATAGCATTGATCGTTGAGTGAGAAAGTTTCCGAGGAGCAGCATATACTCACAGTAGGATCGGGATCCAAATATCATCGCGTGACAAAACTGAAGGAATCCTACCAGAATCATCACACTCCAAATGGTATGCAGCGCTATCAAGTTTCTGGTTCTTTAGAAACACCCGATGTGGATTTTTGCCCTATGCTCTTATGACCTTGACTTTGGCCAACAAATCATAAGTCACATGTCAAGTTCTATCCGTCATTCTCCAGGTTAATTTGAACCCACCCGTACCTACCCTTGAATTTGGCCAACAAGGCAGTACGACTGTCCCAAACCAACGCATCTATTTATGCTGCATATGAATACCCAGTAGTTATCAAACACTGTGCCTTGACTTTGGCCAACAAACACAGCTTGAATACTATTGACTATCCATATGAAATGACGGAGGGCTACGAATGGTTTTGGCGAAACCGTGAACGTAGTGAACTTGATATAATCGATGGAACGAGATAGCTTTTAAAGAGAGTGGTTCAAGCTTCGCGTTTAAAAGTTGGTTTTTGAAAAGCACCGAGTGGTTTTGAAAGTGTTCCAACGACTTTACTTTGGTTTATTTTCTTGCATTAATTTTAATGCGTCCCATCATTTAATCCTACCATTGCAGAAAACAACGAAAATATGACGTACGCTTATGCCATCCGCATTCGCCACGGGGCCCCATCATTACCCGTTAGGTTACTTAACTAATGACAGAGCGGGGGCTAGACTAGCACGGATGCAAAACATAAGCAACGCCTAAATAGATATCATATATAGATATATACATTCGTCAGATGCAATGATAGGCATTCCAGATCACAGATGAACACATTGGATATACTAGGAATCCGCATTTCGTATGGGCCTGTAACGAAAAGCGGATTACACGGTCGCGGTGAATAGCTAATACCCCACCCTAGACCCCTACGGGTGCGGCAAACTACCCGCCAAATACCCGAAGTGAAGCAACCTCTCTCAACAACGTGAGTAGGCTACTCGGCACTTCGAGGTACCCGTTAGTTTGTGCACCCCTCCTTGGGTCTATCCTAGGAGCAAAAACAGTAAAAGAAATTATACAATGGCGGCTACAACCTCATTCCGGATGTGCGGCCATACAAATAATATTACATCAATTACAAATTACATGAATTGAAAGATAAAGAAAACTCTCATCTCACAACCCCCCGGCTATTCATCCGTGACAATCCAATGAATTCATATACACATACCATCAACATTACAGATCACAGATATGTATAACCCCCACTAATCGACGTATAGCGATTAGCAGACGTTCAATACATATATCACATCACAGATATAAACCCGTTAGCTAAAGTCTTTAGAAGTTCGATCAAAATACGAATTTTTAACCACCCCAAAAACAAATTTTGCTTTCTGGAGAATCTGGGCAAAAAAATCATATTCCAAAAATCCCAAAACACCCCAGGAAACACACTGCAGCAAAACCGATCCACGGCCGAGTCAACTCGGCCGCGGATCCGCGGCAAGAAGCTCTTCTTGCCGCGTTTCCGCGGTGAGTTGGTCGGCTCAGTGGATCGTTTTTCTGCTGTGTTCACTAAAAACCCTGGGACGGTTTTTCAGATGTGTTAAATTATTTTTATAGAAGAATAAAAATCGACAGAAAGTTTAAAGTTCGGGCATGTTTTGTGATTTTTTCTCTGATCGAACTTCTAGTTACTTTGCTAACATGTTAGATAGTGTTTAACTAGGCTTTGATACCACTGTAAGTCCACGTTACCCATCCCCGGTTCTTTGGGGTTGCGGAAATGGTGAAAAATGATTTTTTCGGTGGGGGTAATATGGACTCTAGAAACGGATCTTTGTTAAACAAACTATCTAACAACCTAACTAAGAGTTTAGCTACTAGGTTAGGGGTTATACCTAAACTTGAACTCCTCTTCAACTCCTTGTAGTGGTCGGATCGGCCTCACCTCGTCGTCTCCTTGTGCCGAAGATGGATCCACCCAAAAGCTTCTACCTTTGGCTCCAACCTCAATCTAGAGGAAACTAGAATACTTGGCTTGCTAAACCATGTACACTAGGATGAGTAGAGAAGTGTTTTGGGTTTTATCTCTATGGTTCTTGTTTCTCAACTCATGAGACAATAGTACCATGAGCTAGAGAGAGAGCAAGAGGAAGAGGAGAGCTTTGAGGATGAGAGAGAAAGAGGATATGATAGAATGAAGAAGACATTTTACAACCATGCTCTCATAACACAAAATAATCATGCTAATAATAGTAATTGAGTAATATGTGATGGTTCATGTCAATGGCACTATCATTTCATGCATTCAATGCATTTTGTGAACAAACAAGCAAGCAAAAGTCATAGCCATGAAATGATAGCCATTGTCATGATGATGGTCAACAAGTCTAAACTAGTCAACCGGTCAACAAAGTCAACCTTTCAACCCAACCATGGAACAATAATACTTAATTAATATTATTATTAATCATATTTATTATTCTCATTAGGGTTTGGTAAAAGTCAACAGTCAACAACCCTAATGAGAATCCTCTGCCTCTGTCTCTGTCAACCGTGCATACACACCCGCATCCGCATTCCGAGGAACACGAATACAAACGAGATAAAACCAATCCCAAAACGTATACTAGGTTCTGGCTTAAACCAAAACCCGCTGGTAATACCTGCTCGGACACCAAAACATGCACAAGTGTGCGGATGTGACCGAACCCTGTCGCAAAACCATGCGACCTCTACTCTTTTGCCTAAAGGCGAATAGCTCTCTGTGTGGGACTCTAAAGACTCGACACTACGCTGGCAGTGGGTTTAAACACAGACCGCAAGCGGCACTAGCTGTGCGTAACGGACCCCAGGTAGATGCCGATAAGAAGACTGACGAGGTGAAACCCATCTGAACTCCTACTGAGCCTGAATGTGACAGTCTCCGTACAGTCCGGTCTGTTCATCTGAGAATATCGCATGGCGGGCCTAGGGGGCGGTAAACGTCGGTCCCCTAATAGCGGTACAAGTTGTGTCGGAGTGTAGCCCAGAACACCCTGAGATAACACTGGAAACCTACCAGTGTATCTCGCTTGCCCTGGCCAGGGGCGACTGTGTGTAATGGCTCTCCTTGACACAGCGCGATATCAACTCCCAATACCGGGAAAGACGAATCCTATCTAACCGTCACTGCCTCCAAGTGCTTCGGGACTGCACCCAACTACTACCTATTTGCACGACTTCTTTGAGCCGTGGTAGGGTAGTAATCAAAGTACAGTAGGAACACACTCGAGGCGAAATGACAGTGTCAAGTCAGCGGACTAAGTTGTACTCATGTCACCGGGGAACTGATAACTGACGATAGGTATAGTACCAACCAATCAGTTCCTGACGAGTCCTGTCCAGTGTACTCGTAACCTAACGAGCACCCGCATACTATCTAAAGTACGAAGAACTGATGGCTGTGGGACAAACCGTCTCCCCTGCTGGGATGAGAAGCGCATACGCTAGTCTACTCCGGAGTATCGATGCCCTGTCTCGATAGTCCTACGACTAGGGACCTGTATAAGGATGTGCTTGTGGATTACCCGGCCCCCACGAATGTGACTGCCATCACAACGCTGGTAATCAAGAAAAGATCCTAAGGGCTCCACTAATGTGTATAGGCGATATGTTATAAGAAACACATGTACACACATTGAAGTAAAGACAAACTAAGTAGCATACTACTATTTTGAGCAAGATTGTCTTTACAATGGTGAATATCCCAAGCTTCTGTTAAGTAATATACAAACTAGTATGATATAGTAATGGCCTCTAGGGCATATACACTAACAAAGTGATGTCTTCCTACAAAGCATATGATGCGATCAGTTAGGACATCCATGTGATTATGTTGATCATAGTCAAGGGTCTTATGGGTGGGTCTAGTTAATCTCGAAATGACGGGTAGAACTTGACTAGTGCTTATGATATGTTGACCATAGCCAAGGTCATATGCATCTAGGGGTAAAAACAATATCGGGAGTTTCAAGAGTTAAAATTCGCAATGAGATTGCATACTATCTATATGATAGTTGGATCCCGATCCCACTGTGAGTAAGAGTTACTCCCAGGAGAGTTTTACACTTACAATTAGCTAATCCAGTAGGTGTCTAGAAAGGTGTTAACGGGGTTTTACCTCTGGGAAAAACGCGGTTTATTTTAATTAGGTCCGTGCGCAAGTATGGGGAACCTCCCTCAAAATACCGACACTGGCCTGGCTGACCGGTTAGCAAAACTGTAGAATGTAATTAATCCTGGCTAGTTTTCTTTTCAGGTTTGAAAGAAAATTTGATAAAAGCAGTGGGAGACATCGATTAGATAAGATAATAACCAATCTGATCTTTGCAAGAGCATTTCACTGAGTGTATTCTTTACTCTCTCCTAATGGCAGATACCGATGATGGGACTTAAGCTTCTTTTAGAGAAAAACAAACTGACTGGACCAAATTATAAAGAATGGTTAAGGAACTTGAACATTGCACTCACATATGATAAAGTATCATATGTCCTCACTACCAAAGCCCCGCCCGTCCCAGGACCTGAATTATCTGTTCCGGATAAGGAGATCCAAAAAACATGGGATATTGATTGCAACACGGCCACGTGCCTCACGCTTGTTTCTATGGACAGTATCCATCAGAAACAACAGGAGAAGATGGATGTACAATCCATCTTTCTTCATACGAAGGAGTTGTATGAAGAGAAATCTTGTACTTTACGTTATGACGCATCTCGAAAGCTGTTTCAGATGCGGTTGGCCCTCGGTGCATCAGCAGGAGACCATGTTCTGAAGATGATTGGTCTTATAGAAGAACTTGAGGAACTTGGATGGACTATGGATAATAAGAAATATACAGATATTTTTCTACAGTCTCACTCCCCCGCCTTTGCTCCGTTCATACTGAATTTCAATATGAACGATTTGGAGAAATCATTGCCTGAACTTCTCAATATGTTGAGAAATGCAGAGAGCATGCTTAAGATAGAGAAAATTCCCGCTCTGCTTTATGGGCCATCTTCCTCTTCAGTCCTGAAAGCCAAGGCCAAGGGAAAGAAGAAGATGAATCCCACCAAGCCGAAAGGTAGAGTTGAAAAGGCGAAGGGGAAAGACAAGTCTGGGACCGCGGGAAGTGGAAAAGGAGAATGTTTTTACTGCCACAAGTCGGGACACTGGAAACGCAATTGTGCTTTGTACCTTGCAGATCTCAAGAAGAAGAAGCATGTTGATACTTCCGCTTCAGGTGTGTTTGTAACTGAAAACTGTTTTTCATTAAACTCTACATCTTGGGTATTAGATACTGATTCTGGTTCTCACATCTGTAATTGTATGCAGGGATTGAGAAACAGTAGAGTTTTGAAGACTGGGGACCACACTCTACGGGTTGGAAATGGTTCCATGTACATGCTGTATCCGTAGGAGAGTATCATCTGGGGTTGCTTTCAGGATGTATTTTGGTTTTGAACCCTTGTTATTTTGTACCTGGTATGCTATGTAATATAATATCCGTATCTTTGTTGGACAATGAAGGATATCATTTTGTGTTGCAAAATAATGTTATGAATATTAACTTGAATCAACAGTTGATTGGGTATGGTACACTAAGTAACGGAATTTACGTCCTAAACCAACACACAGTTTTCAATATACAACATACAAATAAAAGAAAGATTTCAGATACAAATGAATCTTTTCTTTGGCATTGTAGACTTGGTCATATTAATGAAACAAGACTAAACAAGCTACATAAAGTTGGATATTTAAAACCTTTTGAATATAAATCTTATGCGACTTGTCAGTCTTGTATCAAAAGTAAAATGACCGAAACTCCATTTATTGGACACGGAGAGAGAGCCACAGAACTCTTAAGCCTCTTACATAGTGATGTATGCGGACCAATGTCTACACATGCTAGAGGTGGTTTTTCATATTTCATCACTTTTACTGATGATTTCTCAAGATTCGGACACGTGTTTTTGTTGAAGCATAAATCTGAAGCCTTCAAGAACTTCAAGGAGTACAAACTTGAAGTAGGAAAACAAATTAGCTTGAGTATCAAGAAACGTCGATCAGATCGAGGTGGAGAGTATTTAAGCACTGAGTTTTCAGACTTCTTAAAAGAGAATGGGATTCTCTCTCAGCTTACTCCTCCGTACACACCACAGCACAACGATGTGTCAGAACGGAAGAATCGTACCCTATTAGATATGGTACGGTCCATGATGAGTGATGCTAAGTTACCACTTTCCTTTTGGGGACATGTATTAGAAACAGCAATTTATCTATTGAACAGGGTTCCAACCAAGATCGTGTTTACTACTCCATACGAGATGTGGTGTGGGAAGAGACCATCTCTTAAAAGAGTTAGGATATGGGGTTGTCCGGCTTATGTCAAAAGCCGAATCCGGATAAACTCGAGACACGATCAGTCATGTATACATTTGTGGGATATCCAAAACATTCATATAGATATCTTTTCTACCACAAGGAGGAACAAAAGGTGTTTGTCTCTCAACATGCCATATTTTTGGAAAATGAAATTTTTACAAATAAAACTGATGGCAATGCGGTAGAACTAGAAGAGGTTCTAGAGACACAAATTACTCAGGACGAATTGGTTGAAACTGATGTTGCAGTAGTACTTCAAGAACCTCAGCCGCTCCAGAGATCTAGTAGAACTTCTCACCCGCCGGAGAGATACTATGGGTTTCTCATTGATGGTGATAGAGAAGATTGCATCATGGATGATGATGACCCTACTAGTTTTCAGCAAGCTATAACGATTGGTGACTCAGTGAAGTGGCTGGATGCCATGAGATCCGAAATGGAGTCCATATACACTAACAAAGTATGGACTTTGGACATTGTGCCTCCTGAGATAAAACCCGTTGGGTGCAAATGGATTTTTAAGAGAAAAATTGGTGTAGATGGACAGGTAGAGACCTATAAAGCAAGGCATGTAGTGAAAGGTTTTCATCAAAGACCAGGACTGGACTATGATGAAACTTTCTCTCCAGTAGCAATGCTTAAATCCATTCGGATCCTACTTACTATTTCTGCTCACTACGACTATGAAATCTGGCAGATGGACGTTAAAACTGCGTTTCTGAATGGTGATTTAGAAGAATGCGTTTATATGGATCAGCCAGAGGGCTTCATTGACAGTGGGAGAAGCGAAAAAGCATCTAGGTTGCTTAAATCCATTTATGAGTTGAAGCAGGCATCTCGGAGCTGGAACATCTGTTTTGATGATACAATCAAAGAGTTTGATTTTATCAAAAATATAGATGAACCATGCATTTATAAGAAGATTGTAGGGAGTACTGTCACTTTCCTTGTATTGTATGTTGATGACATTCTCTTGATAGTAAATGATATTCCTATGCTACAATCGGTCAAATTATTCTTATCACAAAGGTTCTCCATAAAAGACATGGGTGATGCCTCATGCATTTTGGGCATAAGAATCTATAGAGATAGATCCAAGAGATTATTAGGATTGTCCCAATCAAAGTACATTGATACCATCCTAAAAAGGTTTAGTATGGAAAATTCCAAGCATGGTGCCTTACCCGCTTGCCATGGAATCACTCTCTCTAAGGACTTCTGTCTGAAGACTGATGAAGAGAGAGCTCGCATGAGCATTATACCCTATGCTTCAGCCGTAGGATCTATAATGTATGTGATGATATGTACTCTCCCTGATGTAGCTTATGCACTAGCTATAGTGAGCAGGTATCAATCCAACCCATGGGAGCAACACTGGATAGCCATGAAGAACATTCTTAAGTACTTACGAAGGACTAAAAAATTGTTCTTGGTGTATGGTAATGGGGATCTCCAAATGGAGGCCTTTACCGATTCCAGCTTCCAAAGTGATAAGGATGACAGTAAATCTATCTCAGGTTTTATATTTAACCTCAATGGAGGGACGGTATGTTGGAAGAGTTCCAAACAGGATACCGTTGCAGACTCCACGATAGAAGTTGAGTATATTGCTGCAAATGATGCTGCCAAGGAAGCCGTCTGGATGAGGAAGTTCGTTGCGAAGCTAGGAGTAGTTCCAACCATTATTAATCCAATACCATTGTATTGTGATAATAATGGAGCTATGGCATTGGCCAAAGAACCCAGATCCCATCAAAAGTCCAGACACATCTTCAGGCGATATCATTTGATCCGGGAGATAGTTGATCGCCAAGAGATCAAGATTCGGAGAGTAGATACAAAGGATAACACCGCGGATCCACTCACCAAGGCCTTTCCACAGCCGCAACATAAGCGACATTTTGAGATGTTAGGTATGAGATACGCCAATAATTGGTCTTAGTGCAAGTGGGAGATTGTTGGATATATGTATGCCCTAGAGGCCATTATATGTATAGTGGTGCTTGGACATGTATATATGTATATTTGATATATGACTTTCTTGCTCGACATGATAGTATGCCATCTGGTTTTACTTTATCTGACATGTTTACTTGATACTGTTCATTTGTTACATGTTAATAAAGCCCTGAGGATATATGCTTAACTTCCATGGCTATGATGAAGATCATACTAGTGGGGCATGTGGAGTCTATAAGCATATCCTTGAATGTTCCTAGTCATAGGTATATCGAGACAGGGCATCGATATTCCAGAGTAGACTGGCGTATACGTTTCTTGACCCATATGTTGGGTGATGGATGATCCCATATCCATTGGTGTTGTGACATCGAAGATTGTATACGGGTGCTCAGTAGAGACTGGGTACACTGAACGGACTCACTGAGAATTCCTATATGGTATTATATCTATCGTCGGATAGCAGTTCTCTGGTGACACTGGTACAGGTTAGTCTGTAGACCCGAGATCGTCATAGAGTCTTGTGTGTTCTCCCACTGTACTTTGATTTTGACCCTACCACGGCTCTGCTGATCGTGCAAACAGGTACCTTTTGGGTATAGTCTCGAGACACATGGAGACAGTGAGCGATAGGAGGGGTTTTGTCTCTCCCGGTATTGGGAGTTGATGTTGTGCAATGTGCGATTGGCTCTGACTTGAAGTCCCTGGCCAGGGCTGATGAGATTTACTGATAAGTGTTATCAGTAGTTTCTCGACCGGTCATAAACCATATCGACATGACTTATTAAGTTATTAGGGCTCGACGATCCCTAAACTTGATATGCAATATATCAGACGAAGAGACCGGACTGTACGGTAAGTGTTGCCAATGGCTCGACAGGAGTTTTGACGGGTTCGCTTGTTCTTCTTCTGATCGCTCAATACATGGGTGGCCATTACGTTTAGATGACCGCTTGCGGCTTGTAGGTGTTGTGATACGATCATTATCTACTGCCGGCGTATTGACGAGTCTTAGAGTCCCACACAGGATTTTTCTAGCTCAGGCGAAATGATGTGGTGTGCATATGTGATATGCGCAGGAGCTCGATTGAATACGAATATGTGATACCATATTTTAATCGGGCGTTCAATATTGGTTGGGTCGTACTTTGTCACGACCCCAAATAGCACGTGACTGGCCCTTGAATCATATGAAGCCTATAGGACCTCATCTAATTCAAGTAAGCCAAAAGTCCAGAAATCTAAAACCATTTTTTACAATAAATGAAGGAAAATAGTTTTAAGAAGTGAAGAAAACACGTTTTAAAAAAAAGGTTTTTAAATAAGTTAGTCAAATAAGCATTTTTAAAATCTCAAGTCTTTTCTGAAAATTTCGGCAAAGTTTCCTTTGTAAATGTTAGTTATATGTATGCCCTAGAGGCCATTACTGTACATATGATGTATATTGTAATGGACGCTTGGACATATATAGGGAGGACTTTCTTGCTCGACATGATAGTATGCTATCTAGTTCTACTTTATCTTAACATGTACTCTGATTGTCTCTATGTTACATATTGATAAAGCCCTTAGGATATGTACTCGACTACTAGGACTATGATGAGATCATACTAGTAGGGCCACGGTAGTCGACGAGTATATCCTATAACTGTTCCTAGTCGAGGGTGTATCGAGACAGGGCATCGATGCACCAGAGTAGACTAGCGTATACGCATCTTGATCCATATGATGGGCGAGAATGATCCCATATCCATTGGTGTTTGACATCAAGGATGGTGTACGGGTGCTCAGTGGAGACTGGGTATACTGGACAGACTCGCCGAGAACTCCCAGATGGTATTATACCTCACGTCAGATGGCAGTTCTCCGGTGACACTGGTACAGAGTAGTCTGTTGACCCGAGATCGTCATAGAGTCTTGTGTGATTCCCACTGTGCTTTGATTTCCATCATACGACGTCCAAAAGGGCGCGCAAAAAGGTAGCTTTTGGGTACAGTCCCGAATCACATGGAGGAAATGAGCGATAGGAGGGGATTCGTTTCTCCCGGTATAGGGAGTTGATGTTGCGCTATGTTCGATTGGCTATAACCGGAAATCTCTGGCCAGGGTTGCTGAAATCTACTGGTAAGTGTTATCAGTTGTTTCTCGAACTTATATAGACCTTATATCGACACGACTTATCAAGCTACTGGGGTCTGACGTTTACCACCCCTAGACGAGATATGCGACATATCAGACGACGAGACCGGACTGTACGGGAGTGTTACTGATTGGATTCACAGGAGAATGTACAGGCTTGCTTGTTGATCTTCTGAGTGCTCAATACCTGGGTGGCTGTTACGTTTAGCTGACCGTTTGCAGCTTGTGGGTGTTTGATATGATCATCACCTACTGCCGGCGTATTGACGATTCTTTAGAGTCCTACACAGAGGTTTCTTGACTCAGGAAAAACGGAGTAGGAGCACATATGTGATGTGTACGGGACCGAGGATAATGCGATATGTGATAACGTATTGGATTCTCGCGATATGAGATATCGGCCGGGTATATGTGATATAGCTGGGTCATCGTATTAGTCGGTTATATGCGATATAGCCGGATTGTCGGATCAAGTGTTGATTCGATAATTTAATGTATAATAATATATATGATATATTAAATTACATTAACTAATATTATCTCACTAAAAGGTTCTTTTTCTCACTCGGGTAATACAAATTGATATATATGCGATATATGTTAATTGTAATATTTTATTTTATTACAATAAATATTATATATGTGATATATAATATTGTAACATGATATGATAACTAATGCAACATGTTTAGTGGAGTTTAAACATGATTAGGGTTTGGATTAGGGTTAAGACTTCTAGTTGATTCTAGAAGCTTTTCTTTTGTTTTGTGAAAGATATTTTGTTATGACTCATGCTTCAACCCAAGCCAAACCCTAACCCTAGTTAATTCTCTACATGGGTTTATTTGACCATGGTTGCATTAATCATCATATTTATCTCCTTTCATTATTCATCACAAAAGGATTCTATGAAATTCATCTTCATCTTCCTTCTTAGTTCCTTCATGGAAAAAGCTTACTAGCTTTTTCCAAGTGATGAAAATATGTGAGAAAAAGATTATAAATGAGAGCAAAAATCCTACTTCATCATTCTCATCTATCCTTGCCCTTTAGATGAGAGTGTTCACTTCATTTAGTAAGTGTTAGCTTGTGTTAATGAAATTTTAAGGTAAATCATCTTTGTTATCGAAGATCGGAAGCAAGACTGCATCTTTCTCTTCGTGAAGCCTCTCGAGAGTCCAGAACACGATGATCGCTGCGAAGGGAGCTCAACACGGAGCTTAAGAAGTGAAGGACTGAATCTACAAAGGTTGTAATCCCTCTCACTTAGTGTTAAAGAGTTTAACATGCTAGTTTTCGCCTAAACCCTACTTTAAAGATCCGGCTTCGGATTGTTCGGCACGACCAATTTTTAAATCGGGCATGGTTGATGCCTCGTAGACCGTTGTGCGCGTGCCTAGCAACCCTACAGTGGTATCAGAGCCAAGCTAAAGCTTTAGGCAAAATCTAGACGAAGTTTAAAATCCGATCGAACCCCGAAACCCTAATTTGAACCCTTCTCTGGACATTTTCTGAAAATGTGATTTTTTATGAATTAAAATTGCTCAGAAAATAGAGCAGGAAAAACTAAAAATTACTGTGAAGTACGGACCACTAATCCTTTTATATGACCGTGGAACCGCGGCCAAACCAAGGGTTTGGCGGCGGTTCCGCGGCCAAAATTATGACTTAGTCCCTGGAACTTCATATATTTATTCTTAGGTCCTTTCTTGTCATTTTTTTCTGGGAATTTTTAATTACACTCAAATGTTGAGCTTTCTTGGGTTATATTGGGGACTCGTTGATTCGATCGGATAATTTAACTTTGTTTAGTTTGTTCCGGATATTTTTAAAAACTGTTAAAAAGTTCGAACGGATATCAATAACTCACTTTTTTCCCTGTCGGAAAATTTTCAAAAGTTGGATTTTTCCTCGTGTTTGAAACTTTCGTAAAGTCATGCAAGTAACGCGGTGGATCCTCTAGAAGACAACAAACCTTAACTCGATTATGTGACCGTCTTGAACTGCCTATAAACCTTAGGGTTTGGGGCAGTACGGCGTGCCACATGTGAGGCGTTGGCTTGACCCTTCTACGGCTGGACCATCGGTACTGTGGCATGTGATGGATGGTTTTAAACTGATTTCAAGTGTTGAGATATATTGGGGAAATCTTGGGTGTTTGATTATTCGATCGGAAATTTTAACATTGTCTATTTATCTGTAATGTGATACAATATTTGGAATCCACATGTAGTTATGAGATAACTAATTTGAATGTTATAAATCTAGCAGTTTAGTCTCAGATGATCGGTTGCCACGGGATTTTGATGTGATCAAAAGTCCGTCGCAATCACGTAGCGTACGCGGATACTCGCCGGGTAAACTTAATAGACAGCCACGCCCCATAGCCCTGACCAAGTGACTGTAGGAGAACCCCGTCGCCAAAAGCATCCGTTCGGGTGCTCACGGCAGCGGTGTTCCACCTTAGTGCATTTCGTCGACGGCATCTGGGGGTGCGGCCGTCTACTAAAGTTTGCGACGAGCATTCGATCAGGATATCGGGAATCTTGTTGAATTGCCCGACTTGATATTGAAAAGAGTTTTCGATAATGAGACTAAAATGCGGGGTTTATAATTGTTAGGCATGCGATGTCTAAAGAATTCATCTGGTTAAGCATGCGATGTCTAAGGAGGTTGCGGATTCCAACTGTTGTAGTTTTACACTTTCTTTTCTATGACCATAAGCGTAGTATGTGCTGTATCGCCGGCTTCGTTGCTATACATCAACGACAATCGGGATACGCATACTTGCTTACGTTGATGATATGAGATATTATGTGTTGCTGTGATATGTTATATTGGATCGTCGCGTTTTGAATAGCCGGGGGTTTTATGTGAGATGAGAGTTTTTTTCCTTTTTCATTCATGTAAAATTCATTTGTATGTAATATTCTTTTATTGGGGCATTTCCGGGCTGATGATGATGTCACCACTGTATATTATTTACTTTTCCGCATTAGGTAGACCTAAGGCGGGGAGTACAAGTAACCGGGTTCTAGGGTCGAGTGGGAGACCATCTCGAGGAGTCGAGACTGGGTCTCCTAACCCTAGAATTGGCAGTGTTGCTTGCCGCTCTTGTAGGGGTCTAGGGATGTGAGTTTGGCTATTCATCGCGACTGTGGAATCCGTGTTTTATACAGGCTCGTATTAAAACACGGACGTCCTAGTATATCCAATATTTCATATATGTTTCTTCTGCTGCAATGTTCTGTGATGAGATCATATTACTGCCTGAGACGAATGTTTATATTATATATATGAGATATATGTTATATTGCAGATTTCGTTTCAAATGTGATGCTTGTGAAGCATAATAAAATGGGACTTCATTAATGAGATTAATGAAATAAAAGAAACCTAAGATGTTGTAGAAACTTGTTTAAAAACTTGTAGCTCTAGTTTTTGTTTTGCATAGCGGTGTTCCTTATAGAACATCCAGCACCTTATTCGATAAGGAAAGGGCCGAGATCCCTTCACCGTGAGTGACCTCTTTAGTGAAACTAGCAGATGCTATAAACTCGGTTTGTCTTCTGATTGCTTCTATAGTTCTTGCTTTGCATAGTGATATTTGTGAAATATCCTGCACCTTATTCGATGAGGAAAGGGCCGACGATCCCTTCACCGGAAGTGACCCCGTTAGCAAAACTAGAAAAGCCTCAAAAATACTCTATTTAAAAATCACTCGATTCTACAACGATATCAAGTTCATTACGCAAAGGGTTTTCTTAAAAACCCGTCGTAGCCCTCTGTCATTTCAGATAAGTACTACTTAGTATTCGTGCCGCGGTAGTTTGGCATTCATCGAGGCGTAGTGTGCGGTAGCTAACTAGTATTTATCTGCTTTTGCATATGATGCAGATTGGATTAGGGTATTCATACGGCGTTGTTTGGCATTCGTCAAGGGTCGTGCGGGTGGGTTTAATTCAATCAAGAAATGTACAGGTTGAACTTGACTAGTGGACTATGGGTTGTTTGGCATTCGTCAAGGTCATAGAACGCTAGGGGTAAAATATTATTGGGAATTTCAAGTGTTGAAATTTGCAATGAGATTGCATACCTTCTATGAGATAGTTGGATCCTGATACCCGCTGCGAGTAAGAGTTACTCCTAGGAGAGTTTTACACGTTACAATTAGCCGATCAAGTAGGTGTCTAGAAAGGTGTTAACGGGGTTATACCTCTGGGAAAACGAGGTTTACTTTAATTAGGTCCGTGCGAAAGCACGGGGAACCTCCCTCAAAGTACCGACACTGGCCTGGCTGAAAGATTGGCGAACTTGTAGGGTGTAATTAATCCCGGCTAGTCTTTCCTTTTAGGGTTTGAAGGAAGATTTGACTAAAACAGTGGGAGACATCCTGATTAAATATATTAGATAACCAATCTAATCTTACAAGAGCATACGCTGAGTGTTTTCTTCTCTCTCTCTCCAGGTAGCGACCATATCACGCCTTAATCAAGATAATAATATGGATATATTGACCGAACCCGCTTGTTATACTGAGCTGGAGAACGTTGGTCCCGCTCCAACTTATAATTGTTATAAGACAGAGCAGGAAATTAGGGAATACCAGATTTCCCGTGCTGCCCAAACGAAGAAAGTGCATGTTGATGCATCATCTTCGGGTGTGTTCATCACAGAGAACTGTTTCTCAGTATCCTTTACATCCTGGGTATGTGATACCGGATCAGGATCCCGCATATGTAATCTGTTACATGGGCTACAGATAGGTAGAGAACTGAGAACGGGTGATAAGTTTCATGAGATAGAAAGGGTGCAAGTGTTGCAGCCAAGTCTGTTGGTCACTATCACCCTGTATTACCAGAATACATTGATTCTGAACGAATGTTATTAGATACCGAACCTGATATACAACATCATATAAGTCTCTTTTTTAGTAAAGAAAGGATATAATTTTGTATTGTTGGATAATATTTTGAACATTTCCTATATCAAGAGTTGATCGGTTCAGGCACGTTATCTAAAAGCATTGACATTCTCAATCAAACTACAGTTCTTAGAATACAGAACACACACAAGAGGAAGAGTTCAGAAATGAACGAATCCTTCTTGAGGTATTGTAGACTAGGTCATATCAATGCGACCCGACTAGCTGAAGTTACATTAAGATGCATATTTAAATTTGTTTGAATTTAAATCTTGAGAAACTTGCCGGTCATGTCACAAAGATAAGATGACCATAGCTCTGTTTATTAGAAACAGAGAAAGAGTTAGTGAACTCTTGGGATTGATACATGTTGATGTATGAAGGTCCCCTGTCTACACATGCCAAGACCGGTTCTTTGTACTTCATTACATTCTCTGATGATCTCTCAAAATTCAGACATATGTTCCTGTTGAAACACAAGTCCGAAGCTTTTGAGATATTCACAGAATTTAAATTAGAAGTAGAGAACCAAAAACAGGTATAAGTATTATGTCCTTTGATGAGATCAAGGAGGAGAATACTTGAGCACGGAAATTCTGGACTATTCTAAAGGAGAATGAGATTCTCTATCAGCATTACTCCTCCGTATACACCACAGCACATCGATGTATCGGGGCGGAGCAATCACACCCTATATGATATGGTGTGCTCTATGATGAGTAATACTGAGTTTCCTATTTCCTTTTGGGAATTATGCACTTGAGAAGCTGCATACCTATTGAATAGGGTTCAAATCAAATCAGTTGCCTACCACTTCTTATGTGATATAGAAAGGGAAGAGCCCATATCTTAAGTTTGTTAAGATTTGGGGTTGTCCGACCTATGTCTAAAAGCAAAATCCGGACAAGCTCGAGGCAAGGTCAGCTCTGTAAAACTGGAAGTAGTTCCAGCTATACAAACTACAGCTGATGATTTAGTAGAACCAAAGGATTCAGTAGTTTCCAACGAACCTCAGCCTCTCCACCGATCTAGTAGGGTTCTTCACCCACCAGAGAGATACTTCGGTTTCTCTATAACAGTGGGAGCGAGGATTGCATCATGAGATGATGACCCAACTAGTTTCGAGCTGGCCATCAGGAGTGAGACTCTGTAAGAATGGCTGGATGTTTAGCGATCTGAGATGGAATCCATATACACCTACAAAGTATGGACTTTGGTTGCTTTAACTGAAGGGTTAAATTCCCATCAGGAGCAAGTATATCTTGAGAAGATTACTTGGTGTCCATGGAAAAGTTGAGACTTTCAAAGCTATGCTTAAGTCCATCCAGATCCTACTTGCCACGGCTACATACCATGACTACGATATCTGGTGGTTGGGTATCATGACTGCTTTTCTAAATGATGTTTTAGAAGAGAACGTCTATAAGTACACAGCCAGAGGATTTCATAGACAATGGGAGCAGCGGAAACGTGTACAAGATGCTTTATAGGATGAAGCCGGTATCGCGGAGTTGGAACATCTGTTTTGATGTGGTAGTCAAAGAGTTTGACTTCATCAAAATGGTAGATGAACCTTGTATATACAAAAAGGTAGTAGGGAGTATGGTGGTGATCCTCGTAGAGTACGTGGATAACATTCTCTTGATAGGGAAGGAGTTTCCTATGCTACGCTCGGTCAATCTCCGCTTATCACAAGGATTCCCCATATAAGATCAAGGTAATACCTCCTAAATCCTGGGTTTTAGATCTATGAGATAGATCTAATTGGATTTTAGGATACTCACTAGTTGTAGTGAGATGGTATCAATCGATCCTAGGAAGAATCACTGGAAAGGTTCCAGGGTGATAAGGATGACTGAATGTCAGTCGCAGGCATTGTCTTTACCCTCAGTGGAGGGACGGTATGTTGGAAGAGTTCCAATCTAGATACCGTGACATACTAGACGATTAAAGGCAAGATACATCGTTACCAAGGATGCTACCAAAGAGGCAGTCTGGATATATATAAGTTCATGAGATGAACTTCATTCCTACCATTATGTGACAATGGAGTTGTGGCTTTTGCCAAGGAACCCTCGTCCCATCAGAAATCCAGATATAATTCTTAGGCAGTATCACTTGATCATGGAGATGGTTGATCTCCAGGGAGATCGAGGTTAGGAGAGTAGACACAAAGGACAACAACGCGCATCCACTCACAAAGGCCTTTTTCCCAGTAGAGACTTTTATGGGATGGTTGAGTATGAGATACTTCAACCACAGCAAATTGTTGGGTATGCGATACCACAACAGATGGCCCTAGTGCAAGTAGGAGATTGTTAAATATATGTATGCCCTAGAGGCCATTACTGTACATATGATGTATATTGTAATGGATGCTTGGACATATATAGGGAGGACTTTCTTGCTCGACATGATAGTATGCTATCTGGCTGTACTTTATCTTAACATGTACTCTGATTGTCTCTATGCTACATGTTGATAAAGCCCTTAGGATATGTACTCGACTACTGGGACTATGATGAGATCATACTAGTGGGGCCACGGTAGTCGACGGGTACATCCTATAACTGTTCCTAGTCAAGGGTGTATCGAGACAGGGCATCGATGCACCAGAGTAGACTAGCATATACGCATCTTTGACCCATATGATGGGCGATGGATGATCCCATATCCATTGGTGTTTGACATCAAGGATGGTGTACGGGTGCTCAGTGGAGACTGGGTACACTGGACGGACTCACCGAGAACTCCCAGATGGTATTATACCTCACATCAGATGGCAGTTCTCCAGTGACACTGGTACAGAGTAGTCTGTTGACCCGAGATCGTCATAGAGTCTTGTGTGATTCCCACCATGCTTTGCTTTTCTATCATACCACGTCCAAAAGGGCGTGCAAAAAGGTGGCTTTTAGATACAGTCCCGAATCACATGGAGGCAATGAGCGATAGGAGGGGATTCGTCTCTCCCGGTATAGGGAGTTGATATTGCGCTGTGTTCGATTGGCTATAACCGGAAATCCCTGGTCAGGGTTGCTGAGATCTACTGGTAAGTGTTATCAGTAGTTTCTCGAACTGTTATAGACCTTATATCGACACGACTTATCAAGCTACTGGGGTCTGACGTTTACCACCCCTAGGCGAGATATGCGACATATCAGACGACGAGACCGGACTGTACGGGAGTGTCACTAATTGGATTCACAGGAGAATGTACAGGCTTGCTTGTTGATCTTTTGAGCGCTCAATACCTGGGTGGCTGTTACGTTTAGCTAACCGCTTGCAGCTTATGGGTGTTTGATATGATCATCACCTATTACCGACGTATTGACTATTCCTTAGAGTCCTACACAGAGGTTTCTTGACTCAGGCAAAACGGAGTAGGAGCACATATGTGATATGTGCGGGACCGAGGATATTGCGATATGTGATATGTTCATACCATAATAATGCATTATTATATTCCCCATTCTTATTCTTTTTATAAATAAACAGGTGCTTTTGACGCATGTTTACTATATATTACAGGTTACAGGTTCTTAGAGCGAAAACAGTGAAAACGATGAAAAGACGATGCAAAAGTGGACTTTGACGAACAAACAGAAGACTCTTGATCAAGCCTACATCAAAAATAAAATTCATAAAGTACAAGGCAATGCAAGGTCCAAGATTACTGTAACGTTTTGAATATCGTTTCGGTGAAATTTCGAAAAAATTGGTAAGATAAGAGGGTTTTCTGTAAAAATTCAAAATACAAATATCTTATTATAAAAATTAAATATAAATATTCTAACTATGTAATTGCTATTTTTTGGTGTTTATTGAGCCGCTGGTGAAATTTCAAATTTTCTGAAAAAAATATTATTTTATTATTATTTTAAGCCGTCACTAATACATTTAATTAGGGAAAATTACAAATTGGAATGAGTTGAAACAAATTTTGTGCATCATTAAACATTAAATAAAATTTTATCATGTGGTTTTTGGAACGAAATCATTTCCCAAAACGTTTTAGAAATTATTGAAGAAAAAAGGCTTTTTTTAGCGTAAATGGATGCTTGGGGTATTATATTTATCATTTTTCATCACCCCACACCCGTTCCCACACCCACACACCCCCACTTACTCCTCTCCATGGCTGAATTCAGCAGCCACCATATTTTTCCCCACTTGATTTTCAAAGGAAAAGATATGAAAGAAAAGAAAAGAAAATGGGTGAATTAGGTGGACTTTTGACCTTGACTTTCCTCCCTTGTATTTTCTCTACCTCCCTCTCTCTCCTCACACTCCCAATCAGGCCGAGCCCCCCTCCCAACAGCAGCAGCCCCCCCCCCAAAATCCCACTCTTTTCTTCATCAAAAAAATCCACAAATCACTTCAAAATCCATGCAAAATTCAAATCTAAATCCAAATCTGACTCCTACCCATTTTAGCGTAGCCCGTATAGCATGGATCCTTGTGAAAAGAGGGCATTTTGGGAGGCCATGGATGCTTGTGGATCTTCTTATGTTTTGGGTATAATTCTAAACATTTTTGTTGCTTAATTTGTTACTAATTTCTTAAGCTAATTTAATTAAGTGTTAATTTGGATATGTGAGTTTAATTGCAAGTTTTGGAATTCAAGTTATGAATTTGAATGCAAGTTAGGGTTTTGTAAAATTGGTGTATGGTTGTGTGTTATATTTAGGCTTTTTGTCATGTTAATACAAGATTAGTAGCTAGTGCTAATGGTTAGTTTAAAAAAAAATTTTGTTAATGTGCTAATTTGCCTACTAGATTTTTGAATTTGGTTAAATACTTGGGATTAAAAATGTGTTTAGGTTTTTCATGACTTTATTAACTTTATTAAGTGTGGTTTAATGCTTTAGATCATGCAAATCTAAGCTAGATTGTAGTTTGTGCATTTTTGTTTTGAAATTGTTAAAAAGGGTATTTTTGTAAACTAGAATATTAGGGTTTTTGGAATTTAATGAGATTAAATTCCGGAAATTGTTTATATGACTTATTTAAGATATTTAATAAATATATTGGCCGCTACATTCATTTAAACATCATGTTTTGTACAAAAACGGCGAAATGTGCTTGCTAGATTTTCGGAAAAATGACCTTTTAAGTGATATTGGGGTTCTTGTGAGTTTTAACCTAGTTTATATTAAAATTAGTGTTCGTGAATGTGCAAATGAGTGCGATTGGATTTTTCTCGATGGTTTGACGTTTGTACATCGACATCGAGGGTTGGTTTGACTATTCTTGCATGCGTAGGCGATAGGTTTGGACCTATGCGTGATACGCGTGCCGATTTGATTTTCGTATGCCGTTTCGATCTCGAATTTAGTTTTAATGAGATATGGTGCGTTATGATATGTAGGTACCCCCATGTCGACTTCGAGACGACAAGCAAGCGCGTGGCGACGTCGGCACCGGCTAGCGAGGACCAGGTGAGTAGATTTATATCTACGGGGAGAAGTCGGGTGGATGGCGTATAGCACCCCCGCGGTCCGTGGTGGTGTATACGGATGCGTATACACACCAACAATTATTATATGTTATTTGGGAATAATAACGATGCTTAGGATGGATATTGGTGTGTTGGATTATTTTAGCGTTGTGAACCCTAGGGTAGTGTTGCACTACACATACACACACACATACACACATACATACTTGCATACATTCCTATTGATATGTGCTCATGGGATTCTTTATAGTTATGTGTTCACATGGGTATGGGACGATGTGTTCACAATCGGATTGAGGATGATACTTGGGGTTGAGCTGAGTCGATGAGATTTGATTGAGGCCGTGAGATCAGTGATATAGCAGGATTCGTATTTGAGATACGACATGACGTTGTAGCGGGTCCTTGACGTAGTGTTTCACCCACGTCCATGCATACGTAGGCGGTATCAGTATGGTACTAGACGTAGATCAGTACCGCGATCATGATATTTGATAAAGAGGATACCAGGTGAATAGTATGATGAATGTGATATTGACCCGTACCCAGATTTGGGTTGCCGTACGACGGATTTACGTACGAGCTATATTGATGATTGATCCGCACTCTTGACTTGGGATGCCTGATTATAGATATGGTATCGGCTATGATATTATTGAGGCGGGATCACCGACTATACATATACAGGTAGGTATATGTATCGACTCAGATGATAGGCGGTTTCCTTACCTGTAGTTCAGCTTGTTAGTTCAGCCGTATAATTTAGTGTAGTTGTTAGATTAGATTAGACTCCTACCTATTTCAAAACTAACGAATCGTGGGTATTTTAAAAGACCGCCCAAGGGATCCTACGGATATTTCAAAAGACATATCTTTTCATAAAAACACCGTAGCCCCTATTTTCAAAACCCTATGATTCGTGTTATTTCAAAAGGCACCATTTGTAGGACTTATATTAGCTTAATACTGACTAGTTATCGTTGTGTCTAGTATTCTGCTTCCGCACATTATTGCTGTTCGCTCTGCCCCGCATACTTATTTTGCTGCATACTCCATTATTGATATCATGCTGTTAGGACACCAGCACCATTACCGATGACGCGTATGTACCACATACACTTACTTGCCGGCTCACACACATCTTCATCGGTAATTGCCATGTCACGTATACTTAGAAAATACAATTTCTTGGCTTAGCTTGTTAGTTAGTAGTTGATACGATATTAGTGTACCTAGGTTATATGCCAGTTTAGACATTGTAGTTATTATTTGTCACTTCATGCATACTGTTATTCCATTGTTCATGCCTAGTTATTAATCATACATTGCAACTTGGTTATTGATACCATATACATTCATTATCATTGACATATGCACTTGTGATCACTTCTTGAGATTTATGATATTTCTGGATTTCGGGGGAAAGCCGCAAAATTTCTAAACTTATTAACCTTTTAAAACATGTAAATTGCGGTTTTCTAGTGATGTAAGTGTCATCCACCATTAGTTTGCTGTGGTTTTCGAGATCCGTGTCGAGGAGTGGAGGAACCGTCATGGGTACATGGTGGGCCCGGTATGGTACCCCGGGGCAAGATGAATGTAGTGTTGACGTTGAGCCTGGCAGGGGACAGATTACCTACCGGTGATATTACCCGACGCGTCGGATATCCGGAGGGTACCGTCGTGGTCTTGAGATGGATGGTAGGGGCCGGTCTGGACTGACGGCGCCCTAGATATTGAGATTGAGACATTGATATTTCGAGACAGTGAGATTTATGTTTTGTGTCGATGCTAGACACTGTTGATACTGATTTCATTTATGATACCTCAGTTTAAAAATACGAAGGAAATCTCACTAATTTATGAAAACAGTTTCTTCGTTTACATGTATTCTGTTTTCATGCATTCATACCTCATTCATATGATATATTGCTACCTGAGGCACTGACACGGGCACATGAGTTTACACTCGGGTTAGATATTTTCCCTAGCCATTGTTATAGGCTGCATGTTTTATACATTTTTGAGGATATATTATGATCATTGACCTAGGATTGCGTTATTTATGCGATTTCTGTGCGTAAATGTTTTTCTATTCACGGGTTGGCAACTCACCCCCGTTGTGCCCCAGTTTCTTGATGGTTTGCCGTATAGGTTTCATTACGGCGTTGCGGGCTCAGTTTCATTCGGGTGACTTGCTAGTAGGTGGGTTTTTCTTGTATCGTACCCATCATATTACCTTGTATAATATTATTCAGTTGTATCTAGTAAATTCCATCAACCAAACATGTATTTTTGAGATAGAGACCAGTGTTGTTTATTCTTTTGACCTTAGAGTCGCTCGTTATGTTTCTGGTGGTTTTGAGTTCCTTTTGAGTTTTGATCCTCGCCGTTGGCGTTGTATATTTTATTGCTTGTGTGGTTGTGACCGTCGATTGACGAAAAGCTAGCTCCCGCTTGGGGATGCCTTTTTCTTGATTTCGTATACTATTCATGTTGTATCCCGTTTGGGGGCCTGTATTTACAAAGGAGACTCTGCCGAAATTTTCAGTAAATTTTTGATTTTTTTTAAAACCGCATAATTCGGCTTATGCTATTGAAACTACTTGCTTTAAGTTGGTTTTTCCTGCACTCTTCTACTGTTCTTGGTTTGGATTTCTGGGTTTTCGGTTTACTTGGATTATGTACGCCTCGAGACTTTCGTAGTTTAAGTGCCGGTCATGTTCCGTACTTTCGGGTCGTGACAAAGTTGGTATCAGAGCGTTATGTTTTTACCTTCGGAGCGTAGGATGACCCTTGGTTGATGGAATAGGTGACTAAAGTAGAGTGACGTACCGTTGGTATGTTCCGCGGCATATTTACGACACGCCACTCCACTTATGAAGCCTTAGGATGTACATTTCCTTGTTCAGTATTATATTCATTCCGATCTAGCCTCATCAGTACCAGTTATGGTTTTGCTGCTACGGTTACGGGCAGGGAGAGCTACGGCTAGAGTTGCGGTCAGCGCAAGCTCGTCACGAACGAGGACTGACCAGGGCGAAATTCCGGCGACACACAATTGCAGAGATGTGTCTTTTTACTGTGTTTCCACGCCACGAGCGTTTGGCGGATCGCCTTTATGAGGTTACTCGGAGGTGCTGATCGACACTAGAGAATTGAGCCAATGATGGAGGCCAGCCAGATTTTGATGACCGTTGGTGTGTTGCTTACTCCTGATGATTGAGGCATTGTTCAGCATGCAGACGAGCAAGCCAGTGGTTGCTGCGAGCGACGAGATATCACCCCATATGTTGGAGCTATTGCGGGGCGAGTTGTACGAATAGATGATAGAAGGTCGCTAGTCACCCGATGATGAATGACTAGGACAGGTGGTTCGTTCGCTTACCCCGATGCGAGGTCATCAGATAGATTGCTTCCAGCTAGAGACGACTTCACGCATAGACGTGAGGGTCGACAGAGACGATCGAATGTCGGAAACCTATTATTCCAAGTTTAAAGTATTCGGAAAGACATGCAGGCAATTCTATGGTCCCTCTAGAAGAATGAAACCCTAACTCGACTTAATGACCCTATGAAAGCCTTTGAACCTTAGGGTTTGCGGCAGTTCTGCGGCGCCATTAGTAAGGCTTGGGTTTGCCCTTCTACGGCTGGACCACCGATGCTGTGGTATATATATTCGATACTATTAAACTGTACCAAGATGTTGAGCTCTTGGGGGATTATGAGGTTTCGACGAATCGATCGAATGGTTCGACTTCAATCGGATGCTAGGTGGTGAGATGCATTCTTGGGAGACTCCAGATACGAGGATAGCCGTTGGAGCTCAGTCCATGCAGCCACGACGAGACGAGTCCGAAGCGGTCGACTTAGAGAAAAATGAGTAAGAGGTTCGTATAAGATCTGGATATGATGACGTTCCACTCCGCCGACATCGGAGATGCGATGCGCATGCCGAGGCAGAGTACTGGATATACCTTCCAGAAGGAGGCGCGATGAGTATGCAGTCGTTCCAGAGCAAGATGCAGATATAGGAAAGGACAACGACTTCCGGACAGTTGGCAGAGACGAGACATGGAAGAGACCGTGAGCAGGATTCCTTCCAGGACACTGCTGCAATGATACTTGCACCCAGGATCAGATGTGTCACGTACATTCAGAGAGCCAGAGGCCGACGCCAGTGATATGCTGTCTTACGAGTGGTCGTGATGATTGACCGGGAGATGACAAGAGACGTGCCAGAACTGGATCATCCCCGTTAGCACACCCGACAGGGCCGATGAGCCGATGGACCGAAAGATTGGTAATTCACAGTGAAGACCTTGACCCAGGAGTGGTCATGGTTACGCACATCAGCAGGACAGAGTTCATGATCATCGACGAGACGTCCCACTAGTGACCGTGACAGTTGGCCGAGATTCTTAGAGGATGCGCTTGAGCAGTACTATTCCGCCATTATTGATTACGATGTTTTGGGTGATTTATTCGTATGATTTGATTTTGATGATTGAGGATTTACGATCTTTGCACAGTGTTGCACTTGATATCGTTTTCGTGCTTTAGTTTCACATGTTTGTGATTTTACGGTTTTAAACAGTTGACTTGGTTTTGTGCGTATGCATGCACACGATTTCGTTGCTGCACTCGGTATAGTTTATATATGCTTGCAGTGCAGTGATACGCCTTTTGTGCACTTAGATGCACTGGACTTCGATTTCGATTGTGATACTCGATATTTGTTTTGTGCACCTTGTGCACCTGATTGGATTTTCGCGCATGTTTTGAAGGGTGATTTTGGTGCACACCAGAGGCACTAAATCGAGATTTTTTTTTTGTGCATGTCAGATGCACCTGATTTTGCTGTCAGGCACACCTGTTGCCTACGACAGATGTTTCGTGCACACCCGATGCTCATAGATGTTGTTTCTGTGCGCATGTATGGCACATTCATGGATTTTGATTTCCATGCGCACCAGACGCACGTAGTATTCATGTGCATATTTTGGGATTGATTTCTTATAGAGTAGTACGTTTTTATGATATTACTATGTGTTTTCGTACTGAGCAGGACTAGTCAGAGGACAGTACCTGAATATATTTTGCATGCATTGATAGTTATTGAAGGGATTTCCAAAAAGCGAGCTATAGCCTCAGTATTTACCTACATGACTGATATGACACGAAATGTTTAAAACAAGGAGACCCTTCTAAATTGTTTCCAAAAGGCGGAACGTACATTTCAAACAAGGGTATATATGTATATAGTTATTTTCTTATGATAGACGTCCGCCACTGTGCAGTGTTATACGCGTTGTACAGCGACTTAAGGAGATTTGGCATGCATTTCCTTCGGATACTTACAGATATAAATTCGATATTTACATGAATAGTTTCGAGTTATATCATATTGGTTTTGATTTAGATTTGGCATTGATGTTTTCTCCATGACTCCGATGATTGCGGGATGCTTGACGGAGTTTTGATTTGAGTTATATACTCATTTTTCAAGCGCATGCGCTGCGCTACGATTTGTTTTATGTATTTACAATTTCGGAGCCCCGACGACTTGATGGTTTTTCTTAGATGTTTTAGTATTTGGGGAAGTTTGAATTTAAATTCGGGGACCGAATTTCTTTAAGGGTGGAAGATTGTAACGTTTTGAAAATCGTTTCGGTGAAATTTCGAAAAAATCGGTAAAATAAGGGGGTTTTCTGTAAAAAGTCAAAATACAAATATCTTATTATAAAAATTAAATATACATATTCTAACTATGTAATTGCTATTATTTGGTGTTTATTGAGCCGCTGGTGAAATTTCAAATTTTCTGAAAAAAATATTATTTTATTATTATTTTAAGCCGTCACTAATACATTTAATTAGGGAAAATTACAAATTGGAATGAGTTGAAACAAATTTTGTGCATCATAAAACATTAAATAAAATTTTATCATGTGGTTTTTGGAACGAAATCATTTGCCAAAACGGTTTAGAAATTATTGAAGAAAAAAGGCTTTTTTTAGCGTAAATGGATGCTTGGGGTATTGTATTTATCATTTTTCATCACCTCACGCCCGTACCCGCACCCACACACCCCCACTTACTCCTCCCCATGGCTGAATTCAGCAGCCACCATATTTTTCCCTACTTGATTTTCAAAGGAAAAGATATGAATGAAAAGAAAAGAAAATGGGTGAATTAGGTGGACTTTTGACCTTACCTTGACCTTGACTTTCCTTCCTTGTATTTTCTTTACCTCCCTCTCTCTCCTCACACTTCTAATCAGGCCGAGCCCCCTCTCCCAACAGCAGCAGCCCCCCCCCCCCCAAAATCCCACTCTTTTCTTCATCAAAAAAATCCACAAATCACTTCAAAATCCATGTAAAATTCAAATCTAAATCCAAATCCGACTCCTACCCATTTTAGCGTAGCCCGTATAGCATGGATCCTTGTGAAAAGAGGGCATTTTGGGAGGCCATGGATACTTGTGGATCTTCTTATGTTTTGGGTATAATTCTAAACATTTTTGTTGCTTAATTTGTTACTAATTTCTTAAGCTAATTTAATTAAGTGTTAATTTGGATATGTGAGTTTAATTGCAAGTTTTGGAATTCAAGTTATGAATTTGAATGCAAGTTAGGGTTTTGTAAAATTGGTGTATGGTTGTGTGTTATATTTAGGCTTTTTGTCATGTTAATACAAGATTAGTAGCTAGTGCTAATGGTTAGTTTAAGAAAAAAAATTTGTTATTGTGCTAATTTGCCTACTAGATTTTTGAATTTGGTTAAATACTTGGGATTAAAAATGTGTTTAGGTTTTTCATGACTTCATTAACTTTATTAATTGTGGTTTAATGCTTTAGATCATGCAAATCTAAGCTAGATTGTAGTTTGTGCATTTTTGCTTTGAAATTGTTAAAAAGGGTATTTTTGTAAACTAGAATATTAGGGTTTTTGGAATTTAATGAGATTAAATTCCGGAAATTGTTTATATGACTTATTTAAGATATTTAATAAATATATTGGCCGCTACATTCATTTAAACATCATGTTTTGTACAAAAACGGCGAAATGTGCTTGCTAGATTTTCGGAAAAATGACCTTTTAAGTGATATTGGGGTTCTTGTGAGTTTTAACCTAGTTTATATTAAAATTAGTGTTCGTGAATGTGCAAATGAGTGTGATTGGATTTTTCTCGATGGTTTGACGTTTGTACATCGACATCGAGGTTTGGTTTGACTATTCTTGCATGCGTAGGCGATAGGTTTGGACCTATGCATGATACGCGTGCCGATTTGATTTTCGTATGCCGTTTCGATCTAGAATTTAGTTTTAATGAGATATAGTGCGTTATAATATGTAGGTACCCCCATGTGGACTTTGAGACAACAAGCAAGCGCGTAGCGACGTCGGCACCGGCTAGCGAGGACTAGGTGAGTAGATTTATATCTACGGGGAGATGTCGGGTGGATGGCGTATAGCACCCCCGCAGTCCGTGGTGGTGTATACGGATGCGTATACACACTAACAATTATTATATGTTATTTAGGAATAATAACGATGCTTAGGATGGATATTGGTGTGTTGGATTATTTTAGCGTTGCGAACCCTAGGGTAGTGTTGCACTACACATACACACACACACACACACACATACATACTTGCATACATTCCTATTGATATGTGCTCATGGGATTCTTTATAGTTATGTGTTCACATGGGTATGGGACGATGTGTTCACAATCGGATTGAGGATGATACTTGGGGTTGAGCTGAGTCGATGAGATTTGATTGAGGCCGTGAGATCGGTGATATAGCAGGATTCGTATTTGAGATACGACTTGACGTTGTAGCGGGTCCTTGATGTAGTGTTTCACACACGTCCATGCATATGTAGGCGGTATCAGTACGGTACTAGACGTAGATCAGTACCGCGATCATGATATTTGATAAAGAAGATACCAGGTGAATAGTATGATGAATGTGATATTGACCCGTACCCAGATTTGGGTTGCTGTACGACGGATTTACGTACGAGCTATATTGATGAGTGATCCGCACTCATGACTTGGGATGCCTGATTATAGATATGGTATCGGCTATGATATTATTGAGGCGGGATCACCGACTATACATATAGAGGTAGGTATATGTATCGACTCAGATGATAGGCGGTTTCCTTACCTGTAGTTCAGCTTGTTAGTTCAGCCGTATAGTTTAGTGTATTTGTTAGATTAGATTAGACTCCTACCTATTTCAAAACTAACGAATCGTGGGTATTTTAAAAGACAGCCCAAGGGATCCTACGGATATTTCAAAAGACGTATCTTTTCATAAAAACACCGTAGCCCCTATTTTCAAAACCCCATGATTCGTGTTATTTCAAAAGGCACCATTTGTAGGACTTATATTAGCTTAATACTGACTAGTTATCATTGTGTCTAGTATTCTGCTTCCGCACATTATTGCTGTTCGCTCTGCCCTGCATACTTTTTTTGCTGCATACTCCATTATTGATATCATGCTGTTAGGACACCAGCACCATTACCGATGACGCGTATGTACCACATACACTTACTTGCCGGCTCACACACATCTTCATCGGTAATTACCATGTCACGTACACTTAGAAAATACTATTGCTTGGCTTAGGTTTTTAGTTAGTAGTTGATACGATATTAGTGTACCTGGGTTATATGCCAGTTTAGACATTATAGTTATTACTTGTCACTCCATGCATACTGTTATTCCATTGTTCATGCCTAGTTATTAATCATACATTGCAACTTGGTTATTGATACCATATACATTCATTATCATTGACATATGCACTTGTGATGACTTCTTGAGATTTATGATATTTCTGGATTTCGGGGGAAAGCCGCAAAATTTCTAAACTTATTAACCTTTTAAAACATGTAAATTGCGGTTTTCTAGTGATGTAAGTGTCGTCCACCATGAGTTTGCTGTGGTTTTCGAGATCCATGTCGAGGAGTGGAGGAACCGTCATGGGTACATGGTGGGCCCGGTATGGTATCCCGGGGCAAGATGAATGTGGTGTTGTCGTTGAGCCTGGCAGGGGACAGATTACCTACCGGTGATATTACCCGACGCGTCGGATATCCGGAGGGTACCATCGTGGTCTTGAGATGGATGGTAGGGGCCGGTCTGGACTGACGGCGCCCTAGATATTGAGATTGAGACATTGATATTTCGAGACAGTGAGATTTATGTTTTGTGTCGATGCTAGACACTGTTGATACTGAATTCATTTATGATACCTCAGTTTAAAAATACGAAGGAAATCTCACTAATTTATGAAAACAGTTTCTTCGTTTACATGTATTCTGTTTTCATGCATTCATACCTCATTCATATGATATATTGCTACCTGAGGCACTGACACGGGCACATGAGTTTACACTCGGGTTAGATATTTACCCTAACCATTGTTATAGGCTGCATGTTTTATACATTTTTGAGGATATATTATGATCATTGACCTAGGATTGCGTTATTTATGCGATTTCTGTGCGTAGATGTTTTTCTATTCACGGGTTGGCAACTCACCCCCGTTATGCCCCAGTTTCTTGCAGGTTTGCCGTACAGGTTTCATTACGGCGTTGCAGGCTCAGTTTCATTCGGGTGACTTGCTAGTAGGTGGGTTTTTCTTGTATCGTACCCATCATATTACCTTGTATAATATTATTCAGTTGTATCTAGTAAATTCCATCAACCAAACATGTATTTTTGAGATAGAGACCAGTGTTGTTTATTCTTTCGACCTTAGAGTCGCTCGTTATGTTTCTGGTGGTTTTGAGTTCCTTTTGAGTTTTGATCCTCGCTGTTGGCGTTGTATATTTTATTGCTTGTGTGGTTGTGACCGTCGATTGACGAAGAGCTAGCTCCCGCTTGGGGATGCCTTTTTCTTGATTTCGTATACTATTATGTTGTATCCCGTTTGGGGGCCTGTATTTACAAAAGAGACTCTGCCGAAATTTTCAGTAAATTTTTGATGTTTTTTTAAAACCGCATAATTCGGCTTATGCTATTGAAACTACTTGCTTTAAGTTGGTTTTTCCTGCACTCTACTACTTTTCTTGGTTTGGATTTCTGGGTTTTCGGTTTACTTGGATTACGTATGCCTCGAGACGTTCGTAGTTTAAGTGCCGGTCATGTTCCGTACTTTCGGGTCATGACAATTACAAAGTGAACGGTTAAAAGTCCACCGCAATTGTTCACTGGAGATCTGGAAGAAATAGAGAAGCCAAATTGAATAAAGATCCAAAGAAATAAAAAGCCCAAGAAGCCCAGAATTAGTTCCAAAATTTCCAAACATAAAATTTTACCAAAGCTTGAAGTCTACTTTGACTAGGTCTTCCTTAGGATATTTTGGTAAATGCAGACGTGTGAATTAATTGTAACCTAGGGTTTCCTATCCTCTATAAATAGGAACTCTAAATCATTGTAAAGGCTATGCCTCCTTTTAATAAAAATTCAGAAATCCTTTTGGAGAGCATCGGTGCCTCTCTTTAATTCAGAAATTCAGATCTGACAACCCTGCTTTGATGTTTGGAGAGAGCCATCTGTAAGTAATTTAATTTCTTGCCTTAGTATAGATTTCAATTCCTTGCCCTAGGTAGATTTAATTTCATACCCTAGGAACTTGTTTAGGGTTTAGCTTTGAGGAAGGATTTTGAGAGATGAGATCTCTCATCCCTTTCTTATCCACCAAATATTTACAATAGGACTCCATGCATACATGCACATACCGCTCCCTACGGCACTCTATCCCTCGAGAAGCGGTGATACCGTAGTATAAAGGCCCGGGTGTGATGTTTTCCATGGAGGTTAGGGTAAGGATCTCTAAAGGAAGGACAAGAACATAGAGGAAGGAATACCTTCCCGAACGGATCTAATCCACTTTATTGATAATTTCCATAACTCCTCATAGATCTTCAATCGGGTATTGAAAGCGGTGAGATTTAATTACATTTCCAAACCATCCCTAAACCTAGCCCTAGCAAGAGTAGATCTAGATAATTGCCCTAGGTTAATTCAGTTTTTAGATTTAATAATTAATCCGAAAACCCTTCGGAATTAACTCGTAAGCGCGAATCGGAGATTCACAACATCCCTGTGGACCGACCCGTACTCACTGGCTAGCTTCATGCGACACCGTTCTTGATTGCGGTTATAAATATTTTTTATCTATCTTTTAGAAAGCGCAAGCACGCTAAATCTCTTCAATCAAATGGCGCCGTTGCCGGGGATCGCGTAGAATTTTCTTTTCGCAATTTCGAGTTAATCATAAAATTTAAAAATTCATAAAAATCTGAAAAATCAAAAAAAATATAAAAATATATATCATTTGTTATTTTTGGAAGGGATACTTTATGGTTGAATTTTTTGCAGGATATACAGAATAGGATCTGGAAAATTCCAGAAAGCGAAACAGAAAAAAAGGTATCGGAACAGAAGGGATTTTAACTAACAGAAGAGTACAAAAATTTTGGAGCCCCAAATCCCCTATCCCGCCGCGATTCCACGGCCAAAACCCACCTTAAGCCGCGAAACCGCGGCCATCTTTTCGATTCGTCGCACCAAAAAATTCTGGGGCACTGTGCAGTTAATATGACCGCGAAATCGCGGTGGGAGCCACGTTTTGCCGCGGAAGGGCAGTGGAATTGTGACATCATCAGACCAACTTTGCTCTATAAGATCTTCTTTTCATCCTCTGTATATTTTGAAATGTATTTTCTGGAAATGCCTGCAGAATTTTGTGCACTTTAGAAATATATTCCCTTCCAAATAACGATCTTGTGCAGGATTTTTGGGCCCCGCTTGAAATAAAATAGATTGCAAGTAATATTTTGCTGTTGCATATCTTTTCTATAAAATATTTTGCTGTTGCATATCTTTTCTCTAAAAATCTTTTTGCAACAAAATTTTTCCAAATAAAGAGAAAGAAAAAAATCAATGAAAAATGATAATAAAAAGGACAAATATTTTATAGAACTTGCAAAATTTTTTAGCCACAAATAAATCCTTGCACCATCCAACCTTCCTTCTTGTCACCTTTCTTCTTCTAACATGGGTACCCCACACAATAAATCATTAGCCGAACTTTGGTATCCCGAACCTAATTTTGCGTTATATGTTAATTTGTTCGGTCAATTTAAAAACGATCCCTCCATGCTTAAAAAATCTTTGAAAGATCACATAGAGGCGTCTAGGAGAAACAGTTTAACTTTTCAACCTACTTTGTGTCAACCGAGTCAACCTTTACCACCTACATATGTTGATACCACTTCTTCAAGTCCTTCTGTCACTCCTAGGCCGATGTCCATTGCTGAGCATATTGCCCAATCTCGCAGTCGATCTTTCACCTCTCTCCACTCGTCTAGTTCTAGGGATCAACACGACTATTCACCTTTTTATCCATATGTTGACCCTACCCCTGCCCAACCACCCACTTCCTACCAGTCATACCTGTAAGGTTTGCCTAGCACCCTATGAAGAGTTTTGAAGCATCACATGTCTCAAAGTATGTATTTTGATGGTGCTAAACAAACACGCAAAGGAATCGATCCTAGAAAATTAGGGTTACTAAACTTTAAGCTAATAAAGTTAGGGTTTTGAGACTACAACCTTTGTAGCTCCCCTTTGCTTGACTCCTTGGTGTCTTGGGTGTTGAATGGAGGTCCTCTTGAAGTCCCCTCGCGTCCACGACGATCCACAGCGGAGTTCTCCGTCCAAGCTCGCAACTTCGTAAAACCGAAGAGAACACTCTAAACAAGTCGGCTAAACTTGTGTAGAATGAAGTTGTGGTTTAGAATCTCACTTCAAAAACCTTTTTTTAAGTGTGTATTACTCACTAGAAAAAACTAGAGAGCAAAAAGGAAGAAGGAGGATGAAGATGGAGGCTTTATTTTAACAAGGGTTAATATGATAACCTAGAAAAGAAATGAAATATATCTATATATATTTTATTTCTTCTCATGACCAACCATGGTTAAGTGATGGAGACATAATTTAACTTGAGTTTTAAATGATAAAGAGAAGGATAACCCAAGGTTAGAGGTAGGTGAGCTTGGTTAGGTAAAAGAAGAATATAGAAGCTAGTAAAAATAATCCTTCTCTTTTCAATTTTGTTTTAAATACAAAATCAAATAAAAATCCATTACTTAATCCATGGTGTGAGTCTTATATTGCCACCATTTTCATGTGCTAACAACCATGATAGATGGGTGTATGTATGTATGCATGTATGCACATCCACATGTGCATGAAACTAGAATGAAAGAAAGAAACACATGCATGCATGCATACATCCATCATATCCTAGAAAGGTTTCAAGTGAGAAAACTAATGGTTAGATGATAAATCAACACTTTATTTATCAATTCGGTCATATCTCATATGACCCCACCAAAAGCAGGCCACCCGATCAATGTTCGGTATCATATACGCACATTTTAATCGGGTGGATGCGCATATCGCATACGTGCACCACAACGTTTCGCCTGGACTGGGTAACTCCTTTGTGGGACTCTAAGACTCGTCAATACGTCGGCAGAGGGTGATGATCATATCAGGTACCCTCAAGCCGCAAGCGGTCAGCTAAACGTAACGGCCACCCGGGTATTGAGCGATCATAAGAAAACAAGCGAACCTGCTACAACTCCCGTCGAGCCAACCGGCAACACTACCGTACAGTCCGGTCTCTTCGTCAGATATGCTGCATATCGAGCCTAGGGATGGTCACGTCGACCCTAATAACTCAATAAGTCGTGCCGGTGAATGGTCTATAACAGATCGAGAAACTACTGATAACACTTATCAGCAATTCTCAGCAGCCCTGGCCAGGGACTTACTGATATAACCAGTCGGGCACAGTACAGCATCAACTCCCAATACCGGGAGAGACGAAACCCCTCCTATCGCTCATTGCCTTCGTGTGTCTCGAGACTGTACCCAACGGCCACCTGTTTGCACGACTCAGTAGAGCCGTGGTAGGGTGGCAATCAAAGTACAGTGGGAGAACACACAAGACTCCATGATGATCTCGGGTCTAGAGACTAACCTGTACCAGTGTCACGTGAGAACTGCTATCCAACGATAGATATAATTCCATATAGGAGTTCTCGGTGAGTCTGTCCAGTGTACCCAGTCACCACTGAGCATCCGTATATGATCTTGATGTCAAACATCGATGAATGTGGGAACATTCATCGCCCATCGTATGGGTCTAGTATCATATACGCTAGTCTACTCTGGTATATCAATGCCCCGTCTCGATATACCTACGACTAGGGACTTTCCAGGATATGCTTATAGACTACAGATGTCCCACTAGTATGATCTTTATCATAATCAGAGCAGTCAAGCCAATATCCTCAGTGCTTTATCAGCATGTATGAGTGAATAATAAGCATGATCAAATCAACATGTCAGATAAAGAAGAACCAGATAGCATACTATCATGTCGAGCAAGAATGCATACTGAATATATATACATGTATAGATACATCCACTATCACATAATGGCCTCTAGGGCATACATATATCCAACAATCTCCCACTTGCACTAAGGCCAATTATTGACGTATCTCATAACCAACATCTCAAAAAGTCGCTCATGCTGCGGCTGAGGGAGGGCCTTGGTGAATGGATCCGCGGCGTTATTCTTTATGTCTACCCTCATAATCTCGATCTCGCGGCGATCTACAATCTCCCGGATCAAATGAAAACGCCTCAGAATGTGTCTGGACCGCTGATGGGATCTGGGCTCCTTGGCCAACGCCATAGCCCCATTATTGTCACAATACAGATGTATTGGATCAATAATGGTTGGAACTACTCCTAGCTCCGAGACGAACTTCTTCATCCAGACGGCTTCCTTGGCGGCATCATTTGCAGCAATATACTCAGCTTCCATCGTAGAGTCTGCAACGGTATCTTGTTTGGAACTCTTCCAACTCACCGCCCCTCCATTGAGGGTAAATACAAACCCAGAGATAGATTTGCTTTCGTCCTTATCGCTCTGGAAGCTCGAATCGGTAAAGGCCTCCATTTGGAGATCTCCATTACCACACACCAAGAACAATTCTTTAGTCCTTCGCAAGTACTTAAGAATGTTCTTCACAGCTGTCCAGTGATTCTCCCCTGGGTTGGATTGATACCTGCTTACAACACTAAGTGCATAAGCTACATCTGGGCGTGTACATAACATCGCATACATTATAGATCCTACTGCCGAAGCATAGGGTATAATACTCATGCGAGCTCTCTCTTCATCGGTCTTTGGGCAAGAATCCTTGGAGAGAGTGACCCCATGGCAAGCGGGTAAGGCACCCCGTTTGGAGTCTTCCATACTAAACCTTTTTAGGATGGTGTCAATGTACATGGTTTGGGACAATCCCAATAACCTTTTGGATCTATCCCTATAGATCCTTATGCCCAGAATGTATGTGGCATCACCCAGGTCTTTCATGGAGAACCTCAGTGATAAGAAAGATTTGACCGACTGTAGCATAGGAATATCATTTCCTATCAGAAGAATGTCGTCCACGTACAATACGAGGAATGTGACAGCTCTCCAGCCTTCTTATAAACACAAGGTTCATCTGGATTTTTGATGAAATCAAACTGTTTGATGACATCATCGAAACAGATGTTCCAACTCCGTGATGCCTGCTTTAACCCATATATGGATTTAAGCAATTTACATGCTTTCCCGCTGCTCCCACTGTCAATGAAGCCCTCTGGCTGATCCATATAAACGCATTCTTCTAAATTTCCATTTAGAAATGCGGTTTTAACGTCCATCTGCCAGATTTCATAGTCGTAGTGACAGCAATAGCAACTAGGATCCGAACGGATTTAAGCATGGCTACGGGAGAAAAAGTCTCGTCATAGTCCAAACCTGGTCTTTGACGAAAACCCTTCGCCACAAGTCTTGCCTTATAAGTCTCTACCTGACCATCTACACCAATCTTTCTTTTAAAGATCCATTTGCACCCCACAGGTTTTACCCCAGGGGGCACAACGTCCAAAGTCCATACTTTGTTGGTGTACATAGACTCCATTTCGGATCTCATGGCATCCAGCCACTTCACAGAGTCTTTACTCGTGATAGCTTGCTGAAAACTGGTAGGATCATCATTATCCATGATGCAATCTTCTCCGTTACCATCAATGAGGAAACCGTAGTACCTCTCCGGTGGGCGAGAAGTCGTACCAGACCTACGGAGTGGCCGAGGTTCTTCAGTTTCTGCTGCAACAGCCGGTTCAACCAAATCGTCATTTGTAGTTTGTGTCTCTAGAACCTCTTCTAGATCTACCACCTTGCCATCATCTTTATCTGTGAAAAACTCTTTTTCTAAGAATGTGGCATACTGAGAAACGAACACTTTTTGTTCCTCTTTGTGGTAGAATAGATATCCATAAGAATTCTTTGGATATCCTACAAAGTTACACATGACTGACCGTGTCTCTAGTTTGTCCGGATTCTGCTTTTTAACATAGGCCGGGCAACCCCAAATCTTAATTCTTTTAAGAGATGGTCTTTTCTCATGCCATATCTCATATGGTGTGGTGGACACGGTTTTAGTTGGAACCCTGTTTAGCAGAAATGCTGCAGTCTCCAATGCATGCCCCCAAAACGAGACGGGTAACTCAGCGTCACTCATCATGGACCGGACCATATCTAATATGGTCATATTCCTTCGTTCTGACACACCGTTGTGCTGTGGTGTGTAAGGAGGAGTGAGCTGAGAGAGAATCCCATTCTCTTTTAAAAAGTTTGCAAATTCTGCACTGAGATACTCACCACCTCGATCTAATCGAAGCATCTTGATACTCAAGCCGGTTTGTTTTTCTACTTCTTGTTTATATTCAATGAATTTCTCGAAAGCTTCGGACTTGTGCTTTAATAAAAATACATGACCGAATCTTGAGAAATCGTCAGTGAATGTAATGAAGTATGAAAAACCGCCTCTAGCCTGTGTAGACATAGGCCCACATACATCACTATGTATGAGGCCCAGGAGCTGAGTAGCTCTTTCTCCGTGTCCGGTAAACGGAGTTTTGGTCATTTTACCCTTGATACAAGACTGGCAAGTCGCATAAAATTTATATTCAAAAGAATTTAAATATTCATCTTTGTGTAACTTGTTTAGTCTTTTTTCGTTAATATGACCAAGTCTACAGTGCCAAAGAAAAGCTTCATTTAATTCTGAAAGTTTTCTTTTATTAGTGTGTTGTATACTGAAAACTGTGTGTTGATTTAGGACATATATTCTGTTATTAAGCGTACCATACCCAACCAACATTTGATTCAGGTTAATGTTCATAACATTGTTCTGCAATACAAAATTATATCCTTCATTGTCCAACAAAGAAACGGATATTATATTACAAAGCATACTTGGTACAAAATAACATGGATTCAAAACCAAAATACATCCAGATGGCAACCCCAAGTGATACTCTCCCACTGCGACTGTATGTACATTGGAACCATTTCCAACGCGGAGAGTATGGTCACCTGTCTTCAAAAACTTGCTATTTCTCAGCCCCTGCATAGAATTGCAAATGTGAGAACCTGAACCGGTATCCAATACCCAGGAAGCAGAGTTTATAGAAAAACAGTTTTCAGTCACAAACGTACCTGAAGCAGAAGCATCCCCATGCTTCTTCTTGAGACTTAAGTACTCCGTGCAGTTGCGCTTCCAATGTCCTGTCTTGTGGCAGTGAAAACATTCGCCCTTCCCCGAGTCTCCAGCTTTGGACTTTCCCTTTCCCTTCACCTTTTTAACTCCGCCCTTAGGATTAGTGGGTTTCTTCTTTTTCTTTCCCTTGGCCTTGGCTTTCGGGCGAGAAGAGGAAGACTGTCCAATAGTCATAACGGGAGTTTTTGCTAACTTCATAGTGCTCTCTGCACTCCTTAACATATTAAGGAGTTCAGGGAGGTCCTTCTTCATGCCATGCATGTTGAAGTTCACTATGAACTGAGCAAAGGTGGAGGGGAGGGACTGCAGAATAATATCTATATATTGTTCATTGTCCATCGTCCATCCAAGGTCCTCAAGCTCTTCTATAAGAGCTATCATCTTCAGAACATGGTCTCCTACTGGTGTGCCAGGGGCCATTCGCATCTGAAACAATTTCTTTGATGCTTCATATCGTAATACGCAGGATTGCTCCCCATACAACTCCTTTGTATGGAGCAATATACCGTGAATGTCCATGTCCTCGTGCTGCTTTTGATGTGTGCTATCCATCGATGCAAGCGCGAGGCATGTGGCCGTGGCACATTCAACGTCCCATGTCTTGCGGACTTCAATGTCCGCAACTGAGGATTTTGGACCAGAGACGGGCGGGGCTGAAGCCGTGAGGACATATGATACTTTATCATAGGTCAAGGCGATTTTCAGATTCCTCAGCTAGTCTTTATAGTTTGTCCCATTTAGTTTGTTTTTATCTAGTAGAAGCTTGAGTCCAGTCATGGGTATCTGCCATTAAGAGAGAGAAAAGAATACACTCAGCGAAAGCTCTTGCATAGATTAGATTGGTTATTATCTTGTCTAATCGATGTTTCCCACTGCTTTTATCGAGTTTTTCTTTCAAACCTTAAAAAGAAAAAACTAGCCAGGATTAATTACAGTCTACAACTTCGCTAACCGTTCACCTAGGCCAGTGTCGGTACTTGAAGGAGGTTCCCTGTGCTTTCGTACGGACCTAATTAGAGTAAACCTCGTTTTCCCAGAGGCGGAGCCCCGTTAACACCTTTCTAGACACCTAATGAGTTAGCTAATTGTAAATTGTAAAACTCTCCTAGGAGCAACTATTGCCCACAGTGGGATCGGGATCCAACCATCACATGGAAGGTATGCAATCTCATTGCAAATTTCAACTATTGAAACTCCCGATGTGGTTTTTACCCCTAGCACTTATGACCTTAACTAAGGTCAACAAATCATAAGTACCAGTCAAGTTCTACCCGTCATTTCTTGATTAATTGGACCCACTCATATGACCCTTAACTAAGGTCAACAAAGTCATAAGAATGTCCTAATTAATCTGCATCATATGCAATGTAGAAAGACATCACTTAGCTACCGTACACTACGCCTTAACTATAGTCAACAAACGTAGCACAAATACTAAGTACTCTACTTCCTAAAATGAAGGAGGGTTGCGGATGATTTTTAAGAAAATCTTTAACGCTTTGACTTGATATCGTTGTAGAATCAAATGGTTTTCAAAAGGAGTGGCTTAAGCTCCGCAGTTTTGAAATATAGCTTTTTCATAAATAGCCGAGTAGTTTTCAAATCCGATTCTACAACATCTTTTTAGGTTTATTTTCTTTACATTAATCACATTAATGTAATCCTATCTTTTAAGTCCTTAAGCCAATCACAGAAAAGAAACGAAAATAACACGTACGCTTATGCCATCCGCATTCGCCGCAATGTTCCGTTATGCACCGTTAGGTTACTTAACTAACGGCATACCGGGACGGAACTAGCGCGGGTGTAAAACATAAGCAACGTCTACTATATATCATATATATAATATGTCATTCGTCTCAGATATCACAGAACACAGGCAGCAGAAATATAGATATAACGTGGGATATACTAGGACGTCCGTATTTAGTATTTAGCCAGAATAGAAAATACGGATTCCACAGTCGCGATGAATAGCCAAGCCCACACCCTGGACCCCTACGAGAGCGGCAAGTGACCCTGCCAATTCTGGAGTTTAGGAGACCCGGTCTCGACTCCTCGAGATGGCCTCCCACTGAACCCCAGAACCCGGTCACCTATGCTCCCCTCCTTGGGTTTATCCTAATGCGGAAAAGTAAATAATATACAACACTGGTGACACAACCTCAACCCGGAAGTGCCCCAAATAAAAGAATATTACATTACATTAGAATTTACATGAATGAAAATTTAAAACTCTCATCTCACATAAAACCCCCCGGCTATTCAATCGCGACAATCCTGCACATCATATCTCAGCAACACATAATATCTCATATCATCAACGTAAGTAAGTATGCATACCCCAATTGTCGTTGATGTATAGCAACGAAACCGGCGATATCGTACATACTACACTTACGGTCACAGAAAAGAAAGTGTAAAACTGCAATATTTGGAATCCGCATTCGCTTTAGACATCACAAATGCGAAATATCACATATTCCGTATTTCATGTCTAGTAATATGAATTCCACACATTGCATCACATTCCGGGTAAACAGACAGTATTGAAGTTTTCGAACGAACGATCAAATACCCAGGATTCACTAAAGCCCAACACTTGGGCAGAGTTCAAACACCTGGAGTGTGACACAGTAGTAGCGGTCCAGCCGTAGAAGGGTCAAGCCAACGCCTCACATGCGGCACGCCGTACTGCCCCAAACCCTAAGGTTCAAAGGGCAGTTCAAGACGGTCACATAATCGAGTTAAGGTTTGTTATCTTCTAGAGGGACCACCACAAAAAGACTTGCACGTATCTCCAAAGCATTTGAACCCCGTGAATAGTGAGCAAATGATACTCGTTCAAACACTTCAATATTTTCTTATTTACCCGGAAAAACTATGAAATGAAAATTCCGATCGAATCGACGAGTCCATAATCATCTCCAGAATTTTTCAAAACTAAATACAGATTAAAAATATCCAAGAACTTCTACAAGCAGATTCAAAAATTACAGGAAAAAATTATCCAATAATTCATATATACGGCCGCGGAACCGCGGCCTAAGAAAGCTTAGGCCGCGTTTCCGCGGCAACTATCACTGTTCATTGGAAAAATTTTGTACCGTAATCCTTAGTTTTACCTGCTGATATTTTTACATATTTTTAATTCTGAAAAAAGTCAAATTTTAGAAAATTTCCAGAGAGCACCCTAAAAAACCGTATTTCGGTTCGATCGGAGTTTTAACTTCGTAAAAAGGTCGCCTAATATTCTAGGTCGGCTCTGATACCAGTGTAAGGTTTGCCTAGCACCCTATGAAGAGTTTTGAAGCATCACATGTCTCAAAGTATGTATTTTGATGGTGCTAAACAAACACGCAAAGGAATCGATCCTAGAAAATTAGGGTTACTAAACTTTAAGCTAATAAAGTTAGGGTTTCGAGACTACAACCTTTGTAGCTCCCCTTTGCTTGACTCCTTGGTATCTTGGGTGTTGAATGGAGGTCCTCTTGAAGTCCCCTCGCGTCCACGACGATCCACCGCGGAGTTCTCCGTCCAAGCTCGCAACTTCGTAAAATCGAAGAGAACACTCTAAACAAGTCGGCTAAACTTGTGTAGAATGAAGTTGTGGTTTAGAATCTCACTTCAAAAACCTTTTTTTAAGTGTGTATTACTCACTAGAAAAAACTAGAGAGCAAAAGGAAGAAGGAGGATGAAGATGGAGGCTTTATTTTAACAAGGGTTAATATGATAACCTAGAAAAGAAATGAAATATATCTATATATATTTTATTTCTTCTCATGACCAACCATGGTTAAGTGATGGAGACATAATTTAACTTGAGTTTTAAATGATAAAGAGAAGGATAACCCAAGGTTAGAGGTAGGTGAGCTTGGTTAGGTTAGAAGAAGAATGTAGAAGCTAGTAAAGATAATCCTTCTCTTTTCAATTTTGTTTTAAATACAAAATCAAATAAAAATCCATTACTTAATCTATGGTGTGAGTCTTATATTGCCACCATTTCCATGTGCTAACAACCATGATAGATGGGTGTATGTATGTATGCATGTATGCACATCCACATGTGCATGAAACTAGAATGAAAGAAAGAAACACATGCATGCATGCATACATCCATCATATCCTAGAAAGGTTTCAAGTGAGAAAAATAATGTTTAGATGATAAATCAACACTTGATTTATCAATTCGGTCATATCTCATATGACCCCACCAAAAGCAGGCCACCCGATCAATGTTCGGTATCATATACGCACATTTTAATCGGGTGGATGCGCATATCACATACGTGCACCACAACGTTTCGCCTAGACTGGGTAACTCCTTTGTGGGACTCTAAGACTCGTCAATACGCCGGCAGAGGGTGATGATCATATCAGGTACCCTCAAGCCGCAAGCGGTCAGCTAAACGTAACGGCCACCCGGGTATTGAGCGATCAGAAGAAAACAACCGAACCTGCTACAACTCCCGTCGAGCCAACCGGAAACACTACCGTACAGTCCGGTCTCTTCGTCAGATATGCTGCATATCGAGCCTAGGGATGGTCACGTCGACCCTAATAACTCAATAAGTCGTGCCGGTGAATGGTCTATAACAGATCAAGAAACTACTGATAACACTTATCAGCAATTCTTAGCAGCCCTAGCCAGGGACTTACTGATATAACCAGTCGGGCACAGTACAGCATCAACTCCCAATACCGGGAGAGACGAAACCCCTCCTATCGCTCATTTCCTTCATGTGTCTCGGGACTGTACCCAATGGCCACCTGTTTGCACGACTCAGTAGAGCCGTGGTTGGGTGGCAATCAAAGTACAGTAGGAGAACACACAAGACTCCGTGACGATCTCGGGTCTAGAGACTAACCTGTACCAGTGTCACGTGAGAACTGCTATCCGACGATAGATATAATTCCATATAGGAGTTCTCGGTGAGTCCGTCCAGTATACCCAGTCACCACTGAGCACCCGTATATGATCTTGATGTCAAACATCGATGAATGTGGGAACATTCATCGCCCATCGTATGGGTCTAGTATCATATACGCTAGTCTACTCTGGTATATCAATGCCCCGTCTCGATATACCTACGACTAGGGACTTTCCAGGATATGCTTATAGACTACAGATGTCCCACTAGTATGATCTTTATCATAATCAGAGCAGTCAAGCCAATATCCTCAGGGCTTTATCAGCATGTATGAGTGAATAATAAGCATGATCAAATCAACATGTCAAATAAAGAAAAACCAGATAGCATACTATCATGTCAAGCAAGAATGCATACTGAATATATATACATGTATAGATACATCCACTATCATATAATGGCCTCTAGGGCATACATATATCCAATAATACCCAACCTTTCCACCTTCACTAGACACCGTTTCTACACAGCCTTTAGGGAGTTTCACATATCCAACCAATTTTGAATCTTTTACTGAAACCCCCTCACCACCTAAGTCTAGTTTGGAAGAGTCGTTGGAAGCGTACATTGCAGCAGCGAATAAAATGACTAGGAATGTGGAAGCATCTTTAGCCGCCCTTATGCAACCTAGTGAACCGGTAGCTAGTTTTCCGCTAGCTCCAAATTTTTCAATGTATGAGAAGGCGGTTGGACAGAGTGAGAATTTGAGAGGATTTCCAAATCAAACCTACCCTTACCCAATTGAAGCCCACAACTCCGGTTTTCCATCAAATGTCCTAAATGATTCACAAGTTCAAAATAAAAACGAGTTGTGTGATTTTGTAGTGTTTGATTTGCCAAATTGTGAAGAACCCCTTTCGAGTGAAACCGCACCAAATCCTTTCGATCTTTACACCTCCACTCTAGAACCTAAATCGATAAATATCCATGCTTTTGATGAGGTGTCTAAGAAAATTGATTTTCACTTGATTGAGGATATAGACGCCGGGAATATTTCGGATGATGAACCTATCGATTTAATTGAGATTTTATGTTCAAATCATCATCCCGAGTTATTAAAGGTTTCTCCCGAATCTAATATGCGTCTTGAATTTGATGATAATGGCATGGATGAGTTAAATATTAAGGATAGTCTTGAGGAGAGTCTTGAGGATAATATTGAGGTTGAATCATTTTTATTTGATGTGTCTGATTTTCCAATTCATCCTCCTAAACCTTTGACTGCTATATCACCCTCCCACCTTCCCATCATTCCGACCCTGCTTGAAGACTGTGAGCTTGAAACTTTTTCCTTTGAATCTGACACAATTCTCACAGACGATAACACCTACGAGTGTTTCACCTTTTCGGACGATGTTGATGACTCACCGTCCGAGTTTGAGTCCTTTACATTTTCAGATGAGCCATCAGACTCGATTGATTATAGTAGTTTCGAACCATTAATGGAATCTTTCAAGTTCGAAACAGTTTACTACAGTGAGAAAGATACTATCACTAATTCACTCCCTTTCGTCTTTCCCATTGTTCCGACCGAACAAGTGAACGTTACGCTTTCATCTACTATACCAAGTTCGGCGTACCCATGTTTTCTTGCGAATCATGAGGGATTTAACCCCATTTCCCGACGGGTTGATAGGTTAGCGCAATCGCTTATAACATATCGGTCATCACATATTGCGCTAATTTATACACTCGATTTACACCCTCAAGTTCGCGCGACCCTTCTTTCTCCTTTCCGCCCTTCTTCTCCCCCACCGAGACCGTATTCTACCATTCTTCTTTCCACACGGTCTCGCGTGCTTCTCATTTTCTTGCACCAACTATACCATTTCCACGATAAGATTTTTGAATGGTTGGTGCTAACCTTTGGCTTGTATAAGGCCAAGCTTAAGTTTGGGGGGAACCTTTGTATATATGTATATATATTTTTTTTTTCTTTTCTAATAAATAAAAAAAAAAATTCAAAAAAAAAAAAATTATAAATAAATAAACAGGGGAGTGCTGGTATTTTGACCCTCTTGGTTTAGTATGACAGTGAGGACACTGTCAAGTTCAAGTTTGGGGGTATATGCTCGGTACATCTTCTTCCTTCGCATTCATATGTATATTTTTGCATTTGCATACTTATTTGAAAACCCATAAAAATTGAAAAATTTCAAAAATTATAAAAATTATTGTATTCAATTTTGGCTAATTGACTTTAGTTTGTTAAAAAGGTTAACTGGCTAGGAAAAACTAGATCTTAGACTTAGTAAATTAAAAACCCTAAAAATAACCTTCCTTAGAGTTTAACGGTAGAAAGTATATGTCTTAGTAGATTATTTAGAAATAGGCAAATTTTGGGTTCACTTCTTGGGCTAAGTCGAAACGAAGGAAAAATATTGAAGCTTTTATTAGAGTATAAGTTTGAAAAATAATTCCTAGCTTAAGTCTAGATTCTGAAAACATATACCCTGCAAAATGCACAATCACGCACCTTGAAACTTGGGATAGTAGAAGTGACCTTGAAATGCTCTTGTCTAAAGTCCTTAGTACAATGAAAAGAAAAGATAAAAAAAGTGAATAAAGAAAAAAATGGACACTGGTTTTTGTGATTACTTAAGGCTGTAAAAATAGAAAAATATTTAGCGAGGGTGCTTCATCACCTAGTGCCTTAGACCAACTGATTTAGGAGTCACTGCTAAAAGCCTTGGGTGTTGCAAAACTAGAAAGTACGCTTTAAAGTGCTAACGCATCTTGTAATCGGTTGTTGGTACCTCAAGAAGTATTAACGGTCGCAAGAAGGATGTGTAAGCTAAATTCAAGAAAAAATTCACCAATTAATAAGTGCTTTGGACAATGGACGAGAGTACGATTGCTTGATTTGAATTTCCAAGTGTAGTGGTGATATTTACACACACGTGGGGATATGTGCTTAGAGTTTAGATGAGAGAAAGGAGTGAAAAATAGAACTTGTATCTTTAGTAGAGTTGATAGAAATTCCTAAATGGAGATGGAACTTTAGAAGGAAAACTTAAGAAATTCCGAAAGCTAAGTAATTCTATAGAACATATATAATCTTAAGTTAAATAATGAGGAAGTGTGAAGAATATAGGTGGATAATTTGCGGGTCGATAGAATTCTTAGTTAGAAGACCTAATTGGAAAACAAAAAGTCCAACAGCCGAATTGATAGGATTTTGTGGGTGTAATCCGCTGAAAACCCTCAGGAGACAACACTCCTCCTACTAGGGACACCTAAAGGTTTAACGGCTTGTTGCACGTGTAAGCCCGCGGGGGCGCCCCGGCCGTCGATCCGACGCCGGAAACGCGGAAACAAAAACTTTGCAAAAACTTGCAACCGGCACCACCGCGGACTTTCTACCCGGATCGGGCCATTAACCTAGCTAACTAGCAAAAAGAAAAGAGTAGAAAAGTATACCAAGCGATCCGTGTCCTTCGGTCTTCGTCTCCACTCCGATCTCTCGCGGAATCTCCGTCACCTCCTCGCTCGTCGGAAAGGGCACCACGTAGCCGGAATCTTTTACGGGCTCCCGCCTCTTGACCGAGGCAACTCGGGCGCGAAGTTGGCTAGCCGACGCGTCCAAGGCTTGCTATAGAATAGTGTAGAATACTATGTCTCTTTTGGGGCTATCAAGTTGCCTTGATGATGGTGGAGGTGGAGGTGGAGAATGAAAAATGAAGGAGAGAAGTTTGGAATAGAAGCATCAAAAAAGATGGATCAATCCTCCCAAAATAAAATGAGCACACCTCTCATTTTCTAATCTGTGGCCAGCCAATGAAGCAAAATGGTGGGTTGTATGTATTAATTAAAAAAAAACATACAAAAGGAAATTCCTGCCACTTAAACAACACACTCACAATGGGGGGGGCCCACCAAAAATCATGAAGAAACATTTCCACACAAAAATCAAACCTCACTCAATCCCAAACAGTGGCCGGCCCCAAGAATGAGACATGGAAAAAATGTGAATAAACAATTATAAAAAGATCACCCTCATCTCACAAATCAATCTCTCACTAAACCATCACAATAAATGCAATGAGATGGACAAGAATGGAATATCATGATTATGAAGCCACACTCATGCAAAGAAACCCCTCACAAAATGTTAATTGCAAACTTGCAATTAACACCCTCCAACGAAAAGTCCGACCGGGAAGAAAAAAGAGAAAACCGGCCGGAACGGAATGCAAACTGGCAACCCCAGAAAACCGATCCCGTAATAAATTACAGGAAAACCCCGCTACTGCAAATACATGCCCGCATTTGTATTCCCGCTGAACACAAATGCAAAGAGACAAAACTACACTATCTAATACTAGTATCCGGCTTAAGCCAAAGCCGGCTAGTAAAAAACCGTCCGATCATGATCCGTGCAATACCGCACGTATCTGATCGAACCCTGCGTATCTCCATACGGCATCTATAGCGTTTCGCCCGAAACTTGAGTAACTGTCTGTGTGGTGGACTCTAAAGACTCGTCAATACTATGGCTGTGGATTTAACCACTAGCACGTCAGAGGTATTAGCCATACGTGACGGGCCACCAGCTATCGACTAAAAGGGACGTCGATGAGCGAACTCATCCTGACACCCTACTGAGCCTGTCAGTGACAATATCCGTACAGTCCGGTCCGTTCGTCTATGAGCATCGCATGGCGGGCCTAGGGGGTTGGTAAAAGTCAGACCCCCAAAAGCGGTACAAGTCGTGTCGGAGTGTAGCCCAGAACACCCTGAGATATTACTGGAATACCTACCAGCAAATCTCCTGCCTTGGCCAAGGACTTTTCATGTTCTGGCTCTCCTAGACACAGCACGACCTCACCCCCAATACCGGGAGAGACGAACCACTGCAGATCCGCTCACTGCCTCCATGTGGCTCGGGACTGTACCCAACTAAAACCTGTTTGCACGACTCCTTTGAGTCGTGGTAGGGTAGTAATCAAAGTACAGTGGGAACTCACACGAGAAAAATGACGATCCCAGGTCGATGAACTAACCTGTACACATGTCACCAGGGAACTGCTATCTGACGTCTGGTATATTCCCAACTAGCAGGTTCCCGGCGAGTCCTGTCCGGTGTACTCATAACCCAATGAGCACTTGTATACATCTTAGGTGAACCAACTGACACCAGTGGCTTGTGAGACCGGCCACCGCCCCTCGTCGGGGTCTCGACTGTATACACTAGTCTACTGTGGAGAATCGATGCCCTGTCTCGAAACTCCCTCGACTAGGGACCATTTAAGGATGTGCTTATAGACCCCAGCTCTCACTTATATGATCGCCCTCATACTGCTGGAAGTCAAGCAAGAATCCTAGGGGCTTTATCAACGTGTAATAGCGACTCGTAAGGTCACCTAAATCAGTACACGATGATAAAGATAAACCAGATAGCATACTATCATCTCGAGTAAGACTGTCCTACCGGGATAGGTCCTCCCCTCAATCATTGCAATCACGTGCCTGTGATCCAATAATTGACTCTGAGGGCACTATCTCCAACAATCTCCCACTTGCACTCAAGGCTAATTATTGCGATGTCGCATACTCACAGCCCGTGTGATACCGAACACCCAACTCCTCTACTAGTCAGTCTCACAAATCTCGTTTGCGAAACTATTGCGTTCGAGGAATAGCCTCAGTGAGTGGATCCGCTTTGATGTTTCTTTCTATGTCTCTCTATATCCCATGTTCGCGGAGAAAGCCATCTCCCGAAATGAGCAATACCTGTCTTAGAACGTCTGGATGTCTGATGGGACCTAGCTCATAAATGAACTCCAAATCCAAACTTCTTAGACTGTATCGTCAACTGAACTTAATCAGTGTCCTGCGCCATGCCTTCCCTCAGTATCCACCTGGATCACCTGTCCAAAATACTGCCCCTCGTCAGAGGAAAAACTATAACTCTGACAGCCACTCTGCCATCCAGGTCACCTTGGAAGCCTGGAATGATAACCGTCTCGTAAAGGAGGCTGCCGTTATCAATTCCCTAGAACATCAACTTATGTTCTAAAACTTCTTCCGACTGTTTCTCCAAGATTGGATTAATATCAACTTATTGCACCTACTGCAAGAACAACATCTGGTGTGGTACTTGACATCTCATGATTGACTCAGTTGCCTAAGCAAGTGATCTGTCAATTATGCGTGTCCCTCTCCCCTTTAGTCTGTAAGACACCTTTAGAGAGGGTGACTCCATTACCTGCAGGTACACTACCGTGCCAGGAGTCGTCCATTCTAAATACTCATAGAATGCTGTCAAAGTACCCAGATTGGGAAACCACCCAAATCTAGATCTAAATCTATAGATCTAGTAACCAGAATGTCTGATATAATATCCAAATCCTATGTGGAGAAACTATTGTGTGACGACCAAAGTATAACCGATCGTAGTATAGGAATATCACTTCCTACTCTGTGTATGTCATCAAATACCAGGACATCACACCCTACTACCTTCTTAATAGATCCATCCCCTATTCTGATGAAGTCAAACCTATGACTGTCACATCAGAAATAGATGATCTATCTCCGTTATATCTGCTTGAGTCTATAAATAGACATAAGCCTGATATCCACCAATACTTCCGCTGCTCCCACTGACTACGACAACTCTCTGGCAGAGTCATATACACGTACACTTCTAAAGCAAGTTTAGAACGACGCTATACTCATCCTCCCGCCGGGTCTCGCAGCCTGGAACAACAGCAATGGCAAGTCTGGGTAAACAAGAACCTCCCTGCCACCGTCCTTGAGCATACCGAAGTACCTCTCGGGTGCCTGAGGTTACCCACCTTATCTGCGGAGTGGCCAATGGAATGTCAAACCAGATTGAATCTTTAGGTTCTTATTAAATCTTCAGTAATCGTTTGTGGTTCTGGAATCACTTCCAGTTCTACCATACTCCCACTACTGTTTTCTGAAAAAATCCATTTTTGATAAAACTGTGGCGAGTCAAGAACAATATCACTATTGATCTTCCAGATGGTAGAAAGTCAACCCTCGTCATAGCCCGGGTCAACCCACAAACAGCCACTACTGAAACGTGCCTTGAGTTGTCCAGTGTCTGGTTTTAAGCATAAGCCGGACAACTCCCCGTATCTTAACAATGTCAAGATATGAACTGTTCTATATCCAAGAACCAGAGGCACTGATTTAATTGAACCAGATTCAAATCATGCAGCTGTCTCCAGTGCATGTCAAGTAAATGGAAGAGAGGCCGATCAGCGTTACTCAACTTAGGAGTACTTCCAATTATGAGTAACCTGAAAGAGAAGCTAGTTCTCTTAATCATTACTATCAACTGAATACCATTCACAAGTATCTACATCTTCGATCTCCTTGAAGAATCCCGATACTTGCAATACCTGGTTCTCTACTGTATTCTTATACCTATAACTCCTTAAAACTTAGACCCTGTGTTTCTACGAAACACATGTCTAAGAACTAGAGAAGTTAAAAGTAAACAGAATATAGTACGAGGACCTACCCCTCTGTCCTAATGGACATTGGACAATATAGAATACTCTGTATAAGTCCTTTGAGTCTGGTGACTCATTCACTGTGTGTCGTAGGTTGAAAACTGTACTTTTGGTTAAGAAGAATTACACCGCTGTTCAATGCTCCTTACCTAACCATCCACTGGTATAGGTAAATGTCATAGACATAATTTCAAAAAGATATGTCTCACTCTATAAAAATAGACGTACAGATATATCAATTTGAAATTGGTGCACAACAACGGATATTCAAAACCAAATATTTGCTGACCGGCAAACAACCCAGATGGCTTCCTCAAATATCACCAATTCCAACGAATCCCGATATAATGAGGATGGTCACCTAATTCCCAATAACTTACTCCCACTCATCATCTGTAAAACCATACAGATGTGAGAATCCTACCTGGTAAATACATACCCTGGAGCAAGTGCCTAATTGGGAAATCAGTTTTCATTTAACAGTACACAGTGAAACTGAAACATTGAGATGTTTCGATGGGGTATCATGGTATTCTTAGTAATGCCTCTTCCATTATCCAGATTCACAACTATAACTGTATAATTCTTTGCCACTTCTCCAAATCCCTTTATATGTCTTTAGTCATTACCTTCTGTACACCCAATTAGGCCAAATGGTTTTCTTCCTTCCCTACCGTTCGGCACCAGCCTATGGTTTGGAAGAAGACTATCCAATAAGCATAAAGGGTGTACTGTCCTAATCCGAGGAGCACTCGCAATGCGAGAGAAGGTAAGGATAAAAGACAACCGAATGTACTTAATTCATAGGTGATTTAGGATTGACAAAGAAGTACATGGTTTGGTCGTGAATCGCAGTCGCAATTTACTTTGCCCTCTTACTAATCCCTTACTTTGTCTGAACTTAATACCTTCTGTACACCGTTTAGGCTAATTGACTTTCTTCATTCCCTACCGGTCGGCACCAGCCTAGGGTCTGGAAGAAGACTATCCAATTTGCGTAATAGGTGTACTATCTCCTAAACCAAGGAGTACTCGCAACCTGAGAGAAGGTAGAAGGAAAAGACAACTGAACAGTCCTATTCGTTTTCTCCAGAACCGGAAACCATCCTCGAATTCCTTCGAGTTCGTATATAACCATACGATGGTTTTGTCCAATGGAAGTGGACGTTCGTAGTAATACGGGGTGTCCCGGAGAAAAGGGTAAAAGTAGGAGTGGCAAAAGGTCTGCAACTCTGACAATCCAAAAGCCAGTGTTAAGAAGGTTCGGTCAACTTGGTCACTGAGTCATAGTCTAGGGTCGGGTCAATGGTCGCTACCAAAGAGAGAGAGAAAAGAAACACTCAGCGTGCACTCTAACCTAGATCAGAATGGTTGTCACTTTATCTAATCTGGAAACCTCCCACTGTAACGTCAAATTCTTCCCCAAACCTGAAAGAAGAATTAGCCGGGATAACCCGAGGAGTAAACCAACTCATCAGTGGGAATCGGGATCCAACTCTCATCGCATGATAACGTGACGGAATCCGCTCACGTTATCACACTCCAGAAGGTATGCGCATATCTGGCAAGTTTCAGTACTTTTGAAACTCCCGATGTGAATTTTTGCCCCATGCTCTTATGACCTTGACTAAGGCCAACAAATCATAAGTCACATGTCAAGTTCTACCCGTCATTGTCCAGGTTGATTTGAACCCACCCGTACAAGCCCTTGACTAAGGCCAACAAGGCTATACGACTGTCCCAAACCAACGCATCTATCTATGCAGCATATGAATACCCAATAGCTACCAAACACTGTGCCTTGACTAAGGCCAACAAACACAGCTTGAATACTATTGACTACCCATATGAAACGACGGAGGGCTACGAATGGTTTCTGGCGAAAACCTTTAACGTAACGAACTTGATATCGTTGAAGGAACTGATAGCTTTTAAAAATATAGTGACGAAAACCTTTGCTAAAGAGGTCACTCCCGGTGAAGGGATCTCGGCTCTTTCCCCGTAGAATGAGGTGCAGGATATTCCAACTGAATACCACGATGCAAAGCAAAAAGTAATCGGCTATAGTGAAGTTACTGCCCTGACGCAAACTTTTGTCCAAGGGGTCACTCCCGGTGAAGGGATCTCGGCCCTTGCCTCGTCGACTGAGGAGCAGGATATTCCAACTGAATACCACGGTGCAAAACAAAAGAGAACGCCCTTGCAATAACAGCTTTTTGAAAAAGTGTTCCAACAACATCAGAATAGGTTTGTTTAACTTGCAATGATCCGAATCAATGCAGTCCCATCAATTGATCACACCACAAAGAACGAAAATATACTGATGTACGTATATGCCATCCGCATTCGCCACTGGGTCCCGTCATCACCCGTTAGGTTAGCTAACTAACGACAGAGCGGGGACTGGACTAGCGCGGATGTAAAACATATACAACATCTACTAATATATATACCAATATATAGTATTCGCTCAAGGCGTGATAAAAGCAACACAGAAATGTATAGCAACACAGATCAATACAGATATCTGGGATCCCCAGGTTTCACAGAGCCGCTGAAACCCGACGTTCCCCTGGTCGTGTGGATAGCCTGTGCAATGAAATCCTAGACCCCTACGGGCGCGGCAAGTCACCCGCCAAAACCTGAAGCGAGGCAGCCCCCTTCAGCACCGTGAATGGACCACCCAGCACTTCACGGAATCCGGTAACTTGGGCACCCCTCCTGGGTCAATCCTATACCCCCTACGAGTGCGGCGAATAGCCCGCCAATTCTAGAGTGAAGCCCCCTCCGTCTCAATGCCATGAGATGCGGGCTTGTTGCCCTCTAGAACCCGGCTATCCGTGCACCCCTCCGCGGGGTAATCCTAGTACAGAAAGTAAAATATACATACAACGGGTACATCGACCGCAACCAGGTCGTGCCCCAAAAGAATAATACAAACAGGCAGTGACGGCAGTCCACATGTCGGACGCTCGCCCCGCAAAATCAAATGTACATAATACAACAAAACTGTACTACCACTGCAACCAGGCTATCCCCCACGACCGATCCGCAACAACACAGTACAATCACAGAACATCAACGTGAAAGTCACGTTCGCAAATCCGTCTAACCGGGCTATAGCAGTTAGACGGGATTTACCGATCAAGTGACATTCACGGTCGCAGATATAATGTAAAAACTGTGAACTGGCATGTTTAAAATATCCGATCGAACAAATTTATCAAAGTGGGCCCCCAAAAAGAACTGTAGCACTTACAGAAAACCTGGGCCCAAATAAAATATCCCAAAAGCCCTATTTCTATACCACAAGCTTACTGGGAAAATTTGGTGCCACAATTCCTCTTATCCGCCGCGCAAGCGCGGCCAAACCAGGGTTTTGGCCGCGCTTCCGCGGTGGAACTGAGGAATTGGTGGATCGTATTTTCCCAGATTTCTTATAATTTGTTGTACATGTCTCTGAAACAACCTGAAAAATTTTAGGAGCTCAAAAAATTTTAACAGAGAACACATGTGCACAAAATACGGTTTTTGGGGATTTTGTTCGATCGGGTTCTAAACGCGCTAGAGCAAGCTAGGCAAGGTTAATGGCGTTGCTCTGATACCATTGTAAGCCCGCGGGGGCGCCCCGGCCGTCGATCCGACGCCGGAAACGCGGAAACAAAAACTTTGCAAAAACTTGCAACCGGCACCACCGCGGACTTTCTACCCGGATCGGGCCATTAACCTAGCTAACTAGCAAAAAGAAAAGAGTAGAAAAGTATACCAAGCGATCCGTGTCCTTCGGTCTTCGTCTCCACTCCGATCTCTCGCGGAATCTCCGTCACCTCCTCGCTCGTCGGAAAGGGCACCACGTAGCCGGAATCTTTTACGGGCTCCCGCCTCTTGACCGAGGCAACTCGGGCGCGAAGTTGGCTAGCCGACGCGTCCAAGGCTTGCTATAGAATAGTGTAGAATACTATGTCTCTTTTGGGGCTATCAAGTTGCCTTGATGATGGTGGAGGTGGAGAATGAAAAATGAAGGAGAGAAGTTTGGAATAGAAGCATCAAAAAAGATGGATCAATCCTCCCAAAATAAAATGAGCACACCTCTCATTTTCTAATCTGTGGCCAGCCAATGAAGCAAAATGGTGGGTTGTATGTATTAATTAAAAAAAAACATACAAAAGGAAATTCCTGCCACTTAAACAACACACTCACAATGGGGGGGCCCACCAAAAATCATGAAGAAACATTTCCACACAAAAATCAAACCTCACTCAATCCCAAACAGTGGCCGGCCCCAAGAATGAGACATGGAAAAAATGTGAATAAACAATTATAAAAAGATCACCCTCATCTCACAAATCAATCTCTCACTAAACCATCACAATAAATGCAATGAGATGGACAAGAATGGAATATCATGATTATGAAGCCACACTCATGCAAAGAAACCCCTCACAAAATGTTAATTGCAAACTTGCAATTAACACCCTCCAACGAAAAGTCCGACCGGGAAGAAAAAAGAGAAAACCGGCCGGAACGGAATGCAAACTGGCAACCCCAGAAAACCGATCCCGTAATAAATTACAGGAAAACCCCGCTACTGCAAATACATGCCCGCATTTGTATTCCCGCTGAACACAAATGCAAAGAGACAAAACTACACTATCTAATACTAGTATCCGGCTTAAGCCAAAGCCGGCTAGTAAAAAACCGTCCGATCATGATCCGTGCAATACCGCACGTATCTGATCGAACCCTGCGTATCTCCATACGGCATCTATAGCGTTTCGCCCGAAACTTGAGTAACTGTCTGTGTGGTGGACTCTAAAGACTCGTCAATACTATGGCTGTGGATTTAACCACTAGCACGTCAGAGGTATTAGCCATACGTGACGGGCCACCAGCTATCGACTAAAAGGGACGTCGATGAGCGAACTCATCCTGACACCCTACTGAGCCTGTCAGTGACAATATCCGTACAGTCCTGTCCGTTCGTCTATGAGCATCGCATGGCGGGCCTAGGGGGTTGGTAAAAGTCAGACCCCCAAAAGCGGTACAAGTCGTGTCGGAGTGTAGCCCAGAACACCCTGAGATATTACTGGAATACCTACCAGCAAATCTCCTGCCTTGGCCAAGGACTTTTCATGTTCTGGCTCTCCTAGACACAGCACGACCTCACCCCCAATACCGGGAGAGACGAACCCCTGCAGATCCGCTCACTGCCTCCATGTGGCTCGGGACTGTACCCAACTAAAACCTGTTTGCACGACTCCTTTGAGTCGTGGTAGGGTAGTAATCAAAGTACAGTGGGAACTCACACGAGACAAATGACGATCCCAGGTCGATGAACTAACCTGTACACATGTCACCAGGGAACTGCTATCTGACGTCTGGTATATTCCCAACTAGCAGGTTCCCGGCGAGTCCTGTCCGGTGTACTCATAACCCAATGAGCACTTGTATACATCTTAGGTGAACCAACTGACACCAGTGGCTTGTGAGACCGGCCACCGCCCCTCGTCGGGGTCTCGACTGTATACACTAGTCTACTGTGGAGAATCGATGCCCTGTCTCGAAACTCCCTCGACTAGGGACCATTTAAGGATGTGCTTATAGACCCCAGCTCTCACTTATATGATCGCCCTCATACTGCTGGAAGTCAAGCAAGAATCCTAGGGGCTTTATCAACGTGTAATAGCGACTCGTAAGGTCACCTAAATCAGTACACGATGATAAAGATAAACCAGATAGCATACTATCATCTCGAGTAAGACTGTCCTACCGGGATAGGTCCTCCCCTCAATCATTGCAATCACGTGCCTGTGATCCAATAATTGACTCTGAGGGCACTATCTCCAACAGCACGTGCTCAGTGCAATCGCGTTTCCCTGCGAAAGTGCGGCTAGGTTAGATTTTTATTGAGAATAAAATAATAAGTTTGCTCGAGGACGAACAAAAGATAAGTTTGGGGGTATTTGTTCATACCATAATATTGCATTATTATATTCCCCATTCTTATTCTTTTTATAAATAAACAGGTGCTTTTGACGCATGTCTGCTACATATTACAGGTTACAGGTTCTTAGAGCGAAAACAGTGAAAACGATGAAAAGACGACGCAAAAGTGGACTTTGACCAACAAACAGAAAACTCTTGATCAAGCCTACATCAAAAATAAAATTCACAAAGTACAAGGCAATGCAAGGTCCAAGATTACAAAGTGAACGGTTAAAAGTCCACCGCAATTGTTCACTGGAGATCTGGAAAAAATAGAGAAGCCAAATTGAATAAAGATCCAAAGAAATCAAAAGCCCAAGAAGCCCAGAATTAGTTCCAAAATTTCCAGACATAAAATTTTAACAAATCTTGAAGTCTACTTTGACTAGGTCTTCCTAAGGATATTTTGGTAAATGCAGACGTGCGAATCAATTGTAACCTAAGGTTTCCTATCCTCTATAAATAGGAACTCTAAATCATTGTAAAGGCTATGCCTCCTTTTAATAAAAATTCAGAAATCCTTTTGGAGAGCATCGGTGCCTCTCTTTAATTCAGAAATTCAGATCTGACAACCCTGCTTTGATGTTTGGAGAGAGCCATCTGTAAGTAATTTAATTTCTTGTCTTAGTGTAGATTTCAATTCCTTGCCCTAGGTAGATTTAATTTCATGCCCTAGGAACTTGTTTAGGGTTTAGCTTTGAGGAAGGATTTTGAGAGATGAGATCTCTCATCCCTTTCTTACCCACCAAATATTTACAATAGGACTCCATGCATACATGCACATACCGCTCCCTACGGCACTCTATCCCTCGAGGTAGCGGTGATACCGTAGTATAAAGGCCCGGGTGTGATGTTTTCCATGGAGGTTAGGGTAAGGATCTCTAAACGAAGGACAAGAACCTAGAGGAAGGAACACCTTCCCGAACGGATCTAATCCACTTTATTGATAATTACCATAACTCCTCATAGATCTTCATTCGGGTATTGAAAGCGGTGAGATTTAATTACATTTCCAAACCATCCCTAAACCTAGCCCTAGCAAGAGTAGATCTAGATAATTGCCCTAGGTTAATTCAGTTTTTAGATTTAATAATTAATCCGAACACCCTTCAGAATTAACTCGTAAGCGCGAATCGGAGATTCACAACATCCCTGTGGACCGACCCGTACTCACCGGATAGCTTCATGCGACGCCGTTCTTGATTGCGGTTACAAATATTTTTAATCTATCTTTTAGAAAGCGCAAGCACGCTAAATCTCTTCAATCATGATACCGTATTGGATTCTCGTGATTTGAGATATCGGCCAGGTATATGTGATATAGCCGGGTCATCGTATTAGTCGGTTATATGCGGTATAGCCGGATTGTCGGATCAAGTGTTGATTCGATAATTTAATGTATAATAATATATATGATATATTAAATTACATTAACTAATATTAGCTCACTAAAAGGTTCTTTTTCTCACTCGGGTAATACATTGATATATATGCGATATATGTTAATTGTATTATTTTATTTTGTTACAATAAATATTATATATGTGATATATAATATTGTAACATGATATGATAACTAATGTAACATGTTTAGTGGAGTTTAAACATGATTAGGGTTTGGATTAGGGTTAAGACTTCTAGTTGATTCTAGAAGCTTTTCTTTTGTTTTGTGAAAGATATTTTGTTATGACTCATGCTTTAACCCAAGCCAAACCCTAACCCCAGTTAATTCTCTACATGGTTTAGTTGACCATGGTTGCATTAATCATCATATTTATCTCCTTTCATTATTCATCACAAAAGGATTCTATGATATTCATCTTCTTCTTCCTTCTTAGTTCCTTCATGGAAAAAGCTTACTTGCTTTTTCCAAGTGATGAAAATGTGTGAGAAAAAGGTTATAAATGAGAGCAAAAATCCTACTTCATCATTCTCAACTATCCTTGCCTTTTAGATGAGAGTGTTCACTTTATTTAGTAAGTGTTAGCTTGTGTTAATGAAACTTCAAGGTAGATCATCTTTGTTATTGAAGATCGGAAGCAAGACTGCATCTTTCTCTTCGTGAAGCCTCTCAAGAGTCCGGAACACAATGATCACAGCGAAAGGAGCTCAACATGGAGCTTAAGAAGTGAAGGACTGGATCTACAAAGGTTGTAATCTCTCTCACTTAGTGTTAAAGAGTTTAACATGCTAGTTTTCGCCTAAACCCTAGTTTAAAGATCCGGCTTCGTGTTGTTCGGCACGGCTAATTTTTAAATCGGGCATGGTTGATGCCTCGTAGACCCTTGTGCTCGTGCCTAGCAACCCTACAGTAAATACTAGCCCCAAATGGGGTACAACATGAATAATATATATACAATGATAAAAGGCATCCCCAAGCGGGAGCTAGCTCTTCGTCAATCGACGGTCACAACCACGCAAGCAGTATAATATACAACGCCGAAGGGCGAGGATCAAACTCAAAAGAAAACTCAAAATCAGCATGAAAGTCATAATACTACAACACGCGACTCTAAGGTCGAAATAATACATAACTGGTTTTCTAAGTCTGAAACAATATACAAGTTTCGTTGATGGAATTACTAGATACAACTGAATAAAATAAATACAAGGGTGGTCACGATGCGAGTGAACCCACCTACCAATGCAATCACCCAGAAAGAAAGCAGTGTGCCAGAAAAGCCGCCATGAAATCTGTACGGCAAAACCTGCAAGAACTGTGGCACAACGGGGGTGAGTTGCCAACTCATGAATAGAAAACATCACAGAGCAGAAATCGTATGTATGACACAATCCTAGGTCAATACGATCAATAATAATAATATCCTCAATATAAATAAGTCTGAAGTATGATAAGGTGGCAAGGGTAAATATCTATACATAAGTGTAATCCCATGTGCTCGTGTCAGTGCCTCAGATAACAACATATCATAAATATGAGGTATGATCAATGTAATCAACATGAATCAATGTCAACTATATCATGCAGTCTATGCGTATGTGGATATCATCCAACTATGTAATCAATGTCTGTATGTTTGTGGATCTCGTCCACGTGTCACCCAATGACAATAAGCATCATGTATGTAAATATCATAAAGCATATGCATGGAAGTATGAGGATGTAAGTCACATGTGTCGCTCGCGACATATCAAAATCATGGAACCTGAGTGTCTAGCATCGACACACGAAAACATCATGAAACCTGTGCCTAGCATCGGCACGTAAATCCTCATATACATAGGACTCCGTCAGTCCGGATCGGACCGCAGGCTCCATCAGTCCGGATCGGCCCGTTTCATCTCTCAACTCTGGTCAGTATTCTCTAGATATCCGCCGAGCTCAAATACAATCACCGGTAGGTAGTACTCCCCTGTCGGGCTTACCGTCTAACATATACGAGTCTTCTTGCCCCGGGGTACCTCACCGGGTCTACCATGTACCCACAGATGGTGCCTACCGCTCCTCGAATCGGGTTTCACATACCACTCTCAGAATCGAGAAAACACATGGTGGACGCACTGAAATATCATATCAAAGGTAACCGAGTTTTTTTAAAACAATACATACACTCTTTTGAAATACCCACGGTTCCCAAATCCAGAAATATCTTGGAAACAACATATCTCAATGCGTATAATCATAAAGCATGATGTATGCGACATGTAAAAGTGTCACGACCCAAAATTGGCCCGTGACGGCCCTAATACTACGCAACGCCTAAAGACGCAACGTAGTAAAAGAAAGCCAAACCCAGAAATCTAAACCATGAAATTGCGGAAAAAGATAATATAAGTTTTTGAAACATTTGAAATCGCAACCCAAATTCTTTAAAAAGGTCTACTTTCTTTCTTTAAAATTTTAGCAACACCCCTTTTTGTAAAAACCAGCCAAGATGAATACAATACAAAAATATGAAGCTATAGCGAAGCAGTAAAGACAATAGAGAGAAAGCTGTATATAAAAGACAACAAATCCACAAATAATATACAGTAACGTCCTCACCAAGTCTTTAAGTCAACAATACAATAGTAGATGGAGAGTACAAATACAACGAATATACAAAATGAAATACAGATGACCACCAAAACCCACCTAAGCAAAATGGTACTGTGAGCTGATGCGGTATCTGTAGCAAAAGATGATAGCTGGAAAGCGGAAAAGAGGAATATCCTGCCTCGACAACTCTGGAGAACAACCTGAAACACCTGTGGCACAACGGGGGTGAGTTGCCAACTCATGAATAGAAGATAACATATGCAGGTAATCGCAGGAATGCACGTACAGCATGAATCTAAGATATGCGATTACAGTAATAATATGTCATGCAAATGCTGAAATAAGAAAAGTACAGTAGCCGGTACAATCAAAATGTGAAGCTATAGAAACATGACAGTAATATGCAGAAACTATGCAATAAGGATATGAAAATGTAGATATGCAACTATCATAAGGGTACACAACGGGTACTACCACTATATGAATCCGTGCATAAGGTAGATAAGGGTATGGTATAGGGTGGAATATGTCATTTTCCACGGAAACCTGACATCGTGGTAGGATCACAATCCATCAAGACACTTACATCCCAAACATCAAATCGGCCTCCAAACTGGGCTCTCACATCACATAGATCTCACATTATCTCAAGTACAATATCGAATAGCTCTCCTATATCTCGAATGTACAAATCGACCATATCTTTCATATCCAATATCCAATCTCAATGAATCACCTAATAACCCAAGTCAAATCTCAAATAATCTCTAACATCCTAAACATATATATATGCGGAAATAAATATGATGGGGGCAATACACATATATTAGCGTCCCATTCCACTAATATTGGTGTAAAGGTATATATAACAACGGCTAAATCCCCTGTTATATATACAAAGGTATTAAAAGAAATATCATGAAAACAGTGTGCCAAGCATCGACACAGAAATCCTCGTATATCGGGCTCCGTCAGTCCGGATCGGCCCACGGGGTCCGTCTGCGGTGTCGGCCCTCGGCCCCGGCAGTACAGATCATCCCGCATCCATCTCTCGACTCTGGCCAGTATCCTCCGGACAACTGCCAGGTCAAACCAATCACCGGTAGGTACTCGCCCGCCTCCAGGCTCAATCGGCAAACCCATCGATCTTCTTACTGAGGGAAACCATACCGGGCCCCACCATGTACTCTCATACGGCAACCACACCTCGTATGGAGTATATAATCAGCACCGATAAAACTCATGGTGGACGCGCAAATATCATATCAAAGAAACCGGGTTGTTCAATGTATGCATAATTTCATGAACCCCCGCGGTTCCCAAATCCCAAAAACATCATATAAAATCCTAATAAACAATGCGCAAATCCAGGAATGAATATATGCGATATATCTGAATGCGAGCAGGTAAACAAAAGTATATAGCTGAACCAGATGTATGCAAAATCAATAAGGTATGGCCAAGTATAAGTATCTACCTATAAGAACTAATGTCGTATACCCCCCTGGGTACAAGAAGAATATGAGTAAGATATCCCCCCGGTATAAGTAACATATGTAAAAGGTATACCTGTAGCTGTATCGCAAGGTGTAAATGTACCTATCACTAAAGGTATGATACACTATAGGTATACCGGTAAGCTAGATGTCATGTGTGACAAGCAATAGTATCTATAAGGGGTTGTGTGTGACATGGCAATTATTGACAGTGCGTGTGTAGCATACAATCCATGCTCGTGCAACATGAACCGTCAATAATATGTGCAGTGTCTTACGGCTGCTAGTCACAGTATAACTATATCAAGGAAATAAAGTAAAGGCGCAATTCTACAATGACGTAGAATGTGCGACGGGTATTTGAATCCTAGCCCAGACGCATAACGCCATGCGGGCGATTCCCCTGTAGATGTTAAATCTACTCACCTACGCCCCACGCTATGTGAATCCTACCATCTGCTCCCCCTGTAGCCGTGTCCGTAGTCCCTGTCTGCAAACCTGCAAATAAGACATGGAAATCACATATAAGCCAAATATTCCGCGAAACGCGATATCGAACCAAAACGAGAAACTCGCGTCGCGAACTAAACGCGCGTGTGCACGATACGCTGAATCGTGTGTGCACGCGTCTAAAACTATCGCGACACGCCGCGATACGCTGGATCACAGAACTCACTCACGTATCGCGCGTATCGCGCAAACACAACGGACACCAAATACGATATTTGATCCCAGATTTTCCTACAGGTCAAATCTTACAAAACTAGACATGCCAAAACACTACAATACACTGCAGACTACCCTACACAAAACCCTAGCATCCAACTCACCTTCCTGGCCGCAAATTGCTGCCAGAATGATATAATTTGCGGCCTGGGTTGGGAGATAGGGGCTCGTGCTCTGGTGGTGTAATCTAGACCTAACAAGTATGTTCCAGTTATCTCAATTTTGACCTGAAGGTCCCGGGTCAAAAGCAGATTACAAAAAGCTACAATGTCGCTTAAAAACGCTAATTTAGCACAAAAAGCAAACCCTATGGTATTTTAGTGTAATCTGGGTTAAATCTCAGTTGAGGTGACCTAACAACACTAGAATGAGCTAGGTTAACCAACTCAAACACAATCTAACCAAAATTCCACATAAAACGCCATAACTAGCACTAAACTCACATTAATCGCAAACCGAAGCTAAACTAACACATAAGCTTAGCAACTAGGGGAATTGGGTTCAAAAATTATACTCTATGGGATCCTAGAAAGAAGGTGAAGGTGAAGAATTGAGCTGCTACAGCTGCTGGTGATGCAGGGGCTGAAATGAAGCTGCTATTGATGCTGCCAGTGCTGATGTTGATGCTGTTACTGTTGTTTGCTGCTGATGCTGATGCATTCAGCTGTTGCTACTGCTTGCCCGAGCTGCTGTTGAAGCCCCTGCTGCTACTGGAGCTTCTCTTGCTATTGCTGCCTTGCTTCTGGTGTTGCTGCTGCTTCTTGAGTTGCTGCAGTTGCTGCTGATGGTGCTGAAGCTGGAGCTGCTGTTGCTGCTGTGTCTTCTGCTGCTGCTGCTATGAGTGCTGTGTGTGTGTGTGGGTGTTGAGAGTGTGAGTGAATGAGAGATGGAGAATGAGAGGGAGAATGAGTAAAACAACAAGGACCCCTCCCCCTTCTCACTCTCTTTCCTCACTAATGAGGCATGGTCACACCATGCTCCCATGCCCCCTCTCTCTCACACAAAGTCAAACCATTTATAAAAACCCTTTTAATTTAACAACCATAACTATTTGACCCAAAACACCTAAACAAAAATAAAACTAGATTAAGAAATGGTTAAACCATAATTAACACCCTAGTTTACATGCACAAGTGTGCGTGTGCCTAGAAAAATTCTAATAAAATACTCATTAAATAGGATAAAATATTTAAAACTTAATTTGGTAAACTTTTTATTAAAAACCACACATTAAAATATAATTAGCTACAAAACACATTCTAAGGTGTTACAATCTCCCATCCTTAAAAGAAATTCGTCCCCGAATTTAAAAATATAACAATACGCATACCTTCAAAGAGAAGATTAAAATCCTCAAATCTCGCTCGCAGCCTCCTAAGTGACTATCTCACTATACGGTTACGTCCAAGGAAAACCCTCCACAGATTGCAAGACCCTTGACCGATGTTCCTCCACCTGCTGAGCCATTAACACAATTGGCTGCTGGTGAACGAAAGGTCGCGTCAAGCCAAAATGGTCTGGTGCTAAATCATGCGAGAAAGGTCAAGAAGGTAATTGTAGAGTATCATCACAAGGAATACGGGGTGAAAATCCAATAATCTGGGCGGAAGTGCCAATTTAAAGGCAACGAAACTAACTCGCTTATAGGATCTCAGAAGGACCTAAATCCTGGGATAAGCTTCCCAAAATCCAACACGTCATTCATCGGAAAGTCCATAGGAATACATGATCTGTCCCTGCGAGCTCGAGTCTATGACCAACGCAGTCGGCATAAGACCTCAGTTCGCAATGGACAATTCCCATCCTGACCTAATACAGCTGGACTATCTCCGAAGTCTCAAGACTAGCTGGGGTCCAAAGTTCTACTTACGCAGAGTCAGAAAACAACAGACTGGTGATCGACACGACTTAACCCCTAAGCCTAAGGGTGGCCAATTGGAGTGTCTCCTGATAACGGCTATCGAAGGAGAACCCTAACGATGGCGAGTGACGATCCCCAACCGCTGTCAACAAAAGCACAAACACACAACTTTAATAAAACAACTGAGCAAACTGAGTATAACCGGACGGCAAGAATCCGAATGGAGTCACACCCTGTCTAAACATGGGTAGAAACCATAACGAAATTCGTGGAGATCTGCTCCCATTCCTACTTCGGAACGGTAAAAGGTTGCAACTCTCCAGCCGGCCTCAGATGCTCGACCAAGCACACAACAAGACAGACACCTTGAAACGAAACCTGAAACTTTTCTTTACATCCTTGTCCACCCGTAACCATCTCACAAGTCACGTCAATGTTGGTGGAACTTGAATGAATATTGAGAGTTGACAGATGTGCATGTTCTAGGATTTCACGTTTCTACCCGATGATATCATGTACACAAACGCGTCCCTAACTTAGCACACCATTGTCATAAATCAAAGTCTCCGAATCATTACCCAGCCGAGCATGCTCAAGTATCACTAACGAACGAGCATCGGCGGGCAGTGTCTCGCAAAAACGATTAAGGAAAGTGGTCGGGCACGGACATGAGCAAGCTGTCCCCTCCGTAGAGACGAACTTAAGCTATACTCGACGATCACACAAAAACTGTAAATCTGCAGAAGACTATCACAACAATCAAAATCCGCTGCAGGAAGATGTACATTAAGCTCTGGTAGTCCGTGGAAATCTGACATGACTCTCGAACAGGTAGTGTCTCCAAATCTCCAACGCAAAACCACCGCGGCCATCTCCAGATCATGGGTGGAATATCCTTCTCGTACTTCCTCCAAATATAGGGAAGCAAAAGCGATGACTCAAGAAATATTACAGTTAAACAACAAAGTCGCCCGAGCCAAAGGCAAGAAAGAACTGATGCAGTTGTTAACCGAATCTCCAACTGCCGAAAACTCCATACACATGCCTCAGTCCAAAGAAAAGAAACCTCCTTACTGGTCAATTCAGTCGACGGTGCAGCACTATTCTAGCAATCCTGCATGAAACGGCGGTAAAAAAAACCTGCTAAGCCCAACAATCTGCGGATCTCCGTCCTGCACACAAGTCTGGGCCTAAGCTGTACGGTCACGATCTCCCTCGGAACCATACGAAACCGTCTCCCGTGACTATAAGACCTAGGAGTCAACACAAACAAGCCTGAAGAAACACTCCGAGAATCTAGCAAACTGCTGGTACTCTCCCAGTATCTGCATAACAAACCCTCAAGTGCTACTACTGTCCCTCAAGACACATTAGTTAGACCAGAATGTCGTAAATAACACAACAATAACTGGTCGAGGAACGGCCTGAAGAAATCTGGTTCATCACATCTACGAATGCTGCTAGGGCATCAGTGAATCCAACGACTCACAAAACACACAAAGCCCGTAGCACGCAGAAGGCAGTCTTCAGAGTGCCGTCACTCCGAACCGCAATAATGATGACCTGATCCCAAGCAAACTTAGAAAATGTCTCGCCCTCTAGAGCTGATCGAAGAAATCGTCACGGCGAGGTGAAGGATATATATCCGCACCGTAAGCCGGTTCAATTAACGACCCGTCGATACGCAACCCTAAGCTGCCGTCTTTCTCCTTGACGAACAGGAATAGGAGCTTCCAAAAGCGAAACATTCAGACGAACAAAACTCCCCAAACCACAACTCTGCAGCTGATCCTTTAGCTCCCAAGCTTCGCCGGCTCATCCGGAACAACGTCGGAAAAACTCTCGCACGAAAGGAACCCGGTCCAACGATCACATTGTGGCTCCGGTATCACGAATGAACGCCAAGAATCCACGACATCTCCTCAGTAGCCGACTAGCGAAAAAGGCTGAATTCAAGCTGTGAGAGGCGGCACAACTATCCACCTGCACAACGAGAATTGACTTGCCGGGGAAAACAAAACCTAACTTGTTTCCTCACGGTAGTCCACAGACGCCTAACACGTAGTTAACCAGTCCGTGCCTAAGAGAACGTCAAATCCAACATCTCTAGAAGGATCGAAACGACGGACGAATCTCTATCTCCTACCCGATTGGCACACAACTGAATACGTGTCGCACAACAAAAGGATCGCTGACAGAAGTTAAAACAACTACTACTAATCTACCCGACAACGGTACAAGAAAGAAAACAAACGAATACATCAAAAGAACATATAAATAAAAGATACCTGAAGACTCCACATTGGAAGTCTGCGCGTCCCGATGAGTAGAAGCAAACTCCTGTGTCTGCCCTCTACTCGCAGCTGGATGAACTCCTCTGGTAGACTGAGCCCTCTGAGCGAATCTTCTACGTCCACGGCCTCTCTGAATACGATCCTGATGAGGTGCTAAGGAACAATCCCTGACGAAGTGCTAAAGGCTTCCGCATCGAAAACATCCACGCGCTGACTGCTGACCATCCTGGGGGTGAGAGCTGAACGACTGTCCTCGTCCTAAGCCTCTGCTACTCCCGCGACGGCCACGAAATCTGTCTCGACGACCAAACCTCTGCCTCTGGGCTGGTACGCTGGTATGAGTCCTCCACTGTCCTGGAACTCTCTGAGCCTCTGGAATATGCGCCTCGTTAACTGGAGCTGTAATCACTGGTGCTATGTAAGTGACGGACTGCTGCATGCTGATCGTAAGGGACAGCTGAGTAACAGGGGTGACAACCTCCTGTCGTAGCTCCCGAACGACATCAACCAAGGAACTCATCGTCTGGCGGAGGTCCTGCATCTCAACCAAAAGTCTATCCATGGTATAGATCGTAGGCTGATCCGTCTGCACCTGTGCAACTAGAGTGCCATCCTGGTCAGTACTCGACTCACCCGAGCCAACTCTGACCTCGGCCCTCGCTGCATCATTCTGAGTCCCCATAGTTATCGGCGGCAAGGCTATAAATAGATATAAGATTCGATGAGATTAAGGAATCGAATCTTAAGGATATGAATCATTAAGGAAGGAATTTCAAGCAAATTGTACTTAGGTCACTTAATGCGAAGTACCGCATCGTGGGTATGCTGCAGACATACACACACTACGTTACTTTGCTTAAGCAACCTACTCCATCATACTAAGGTCATCCTACACTCCGAAAGGTAAAACCTAACGTTCTGATACCAACTTTGTCACGACCTAAAATTGGCCCTTGACGGTCCTAATACTACACAACGCCTAAAGACGCAACGTAGAAAAAGAAAGCCAAACCCAGAAATCTAAACCATGAAATTAAGGAAAAAGATAATATAAGTTTTTGAAACATTTGAAATCGCAACCCAAATTCTTTAAAATGGTCTACTTTCTTTCTTTAAAATTTTAGCAACACCCCCTTTTTGTAAAAACCAGCCAAGATGAATACAATACAAAAATATGAAGCTATAGCGAAGCAGTAAAAACAATAGAGAAAAAGCTATATATAAAAGACAACAAATCCACAAATAATATACAGTAACGTCCTCACCAAGTCTCTAAGTCAACAATACAATAGTAGATGGAGAGTACAAATACAACGAATATACAAAATGAAATACAGATGACCACCAAAACCCACCTAAGCAAAATGGTACTGTGAGCTGATGCGGTATCTGTAGCAAAAAATGATAGCTGAAAAGCGGAAAAGAGGAATAGCCTGCCTCGACTACTCTGGAGAACAACCTGAAACACCTGTGGCACAACGGGGGTGAGTTGCCAACTCGTGAATAGAAGATAACATATGCAGGTAATCGCAGGAATGCACGTACAGCATGAATCTAAGATATGCGATTACAGTAATAATATGTCATGCAAATGCTGAAATAAGAAAAGTACAGTAGCCGGTACAATCAAAATGTGAAGCTATAGTAACATGACAGTAATATGCAGAAACTATGCAATAAGGATATGAAAATATAGATATGCAACTATCATAAGGGTACACAACGGGTACTACCACTATATGAATCCGTGCATAAGGTAGATAAGGGTGTGGTATAGGGTGGAATATGTTATTTTCCACGGAAACCTGACATCGTGGTAGGATCACAATCCATCGAGACACTTACATCCCAAACATCAAATCGGCCCCCAAACTGGGCTCTCACATCACATAGATCTCACATTATCTCAAGTTCAATATCGAATAGCTCTCCTATATCTCGAATGTACAAATCGACCATATCTTTCATAACCAATATCCAATCTCAATGAATCACCTAATAACCCAAGTCAAATCTCAAATAATCACTAACATCCTAAACATATATATATGCAGAAATAAATATGATGGGGGCAATACACATATATTAGCGTCCCATTCCACTAATATTGGTGTAAAGGTATATATAACAACGGCTAAATCCCCTGTTATATATACAAAGGTATTAAAAGAAATATCATGAAAACAGTGTGCCAAGCATCGACACAGAAATCCTCGTATATCGGGCTCCGTCAGTCCGCATCGGCCCACGGAGTCCGTCTGCGGTGTCGGCCCTCGGCCCCGGCAGTACAGATCATCTCGCATCCATCTCTCGACTCTGGCCAGTATCATCCGGACAACTGCCAGGTCCAACCAATCACCGGTAGGAACTCGCCCGCCTCCAGGCTCAATCAGCAAACCCATCGATCTTCTTGCCGAGGGGAACCATACCGGGCCCCACCATGTACTCTCATACGGCAACCATACCTCGTATGGAGTATATAATCAGCACCGATAAAACTCATGGTGGACGCGCAAATATCATATCAAGGAAACCGGGTTGTTCAATGTATGCATAATTTCATGAACCCCCGCTGTTCCCAAATCCCGAAAACATCATATAAAATCCAAATAAACAATGCGCAAATCCAGGAATGAATATATGCGATATATCTGAATGCGAGCAGGTAAACAAAAGTATATAGCTGAACTAGATGTATGCAAAATCAATAAGGTACGGCCAAGTATAGGTATCTACCTATAAGAACTGATGTCGTATACCCCCTTGGGTACAAGAAGAATATGAGTAAGATATCCCCCCGGTATAAGTAACATATGTAAAAGGTATACCTGTAGCTGTATCGCAAGGTGTAAATGTACCTATCACTAAAGGTATGATACACTATAGGTATACCGGTAAGCTAGATGTCATGTGTGACAAGCAATAGTATCTATAAGGGGTTGTGTGTGACATGGCAATTATTGACGGTGTGTGTGTAGCATACAATCCGTGCTCGTGCAACATAAACCGTCAATAATATGTGCAGTGTCCTACGGCTGCTAGCCACAGTATAACTATATCAAGGAAATAAAGTAAAGGCGCAATTCTACAATGACGTAGAATGTGCGACAGGTATTTGAATCCTAGCCCAGACGCATAACGCCATGCGGGCGATTCCCCTGTAGATGTTAAATCTACTCACCTACGCCCCACGCTACGTGAATCCTACCATCTGCTCCCCCTGTAGCCGTGTCCGTAGTCCCTGTCTGCAAACCTGCAAATAAGACATGGAAATCACATATAAGCCAAATATTCCGCGAAACGCGATATCGAACCAAAACGAGAAACTCGCGTCGCGAACTAAACGCGCGTGTGCACGATACGCTGAATCGTGTGTGCACGCTACGCTGAATCGTGTGTGCACGCGTCTAAAACTATCGCGACACGCCGCGATACGCTGGATCACAGAACTCACCCACGTATCGCGCGTATCGCTCAAACACAACGGACACCAAATACGATATTTGATCCCAGATTTTCCTACAGGTTAAATCTTACAAAACTAGATATGCCAAAACACTACAATACACTGCAGACTACCCTACACAAAACCTTAGCATCCAACTCACCTTCCTGGCCGCAAATTGCGGCCAGATTGATATAATTTGCGGCCTGGGTTGGGAGATAGGGGCTCGTGCTCTGGTGGTGTAATCTAGACCTAACAAGTATGTTCCAGTTATCTCAATTTTGACCTGAAGGTCCCGAGTCAAAAGCAGATTACAAAAAGCTACAATGTCGCTTAAAAACGCTAATTTAGCACAAAAAGCAAACCCTATGGTATTTTAGTGTAATCTGGGTTAAATCTCAGTTGAGGTGACCTAACAACACTAGAATGAGCTAGGTTAACCAACTCAAACACAATCTAACCAAAATTCCACATAAAACGCCATAACTAGCACTAAACTCACAGTAATCGCAAACTGAAGCTAAACTAACACATAAGCTTAGCAACTAGGGGAATTGGGTTCAAAAATTATACCCTATGGGATCCTAGAAAGCAGGTGAAGGTGAAGAATTGAGCTGCTACAGCTGCTGGTGATGCAGGGGCTGAAATGAAGCTGCTATTGATGCTGCCAGTGCTGATGCTGATGCTGTTACAGCTGTTTGCTGCTGATGCTAATGCATTCAGCTGTTGCTACTGCTTGCCCGAGCTGCTGTTGAAGCCCCTGCTGCTACTGGAGCTTCTCTTGCTGTTGCTGCCTTGCTTCTGGTGTTGCTGCTGCTTCTTGAGTTGCTGCAGTTGCTGCTGATGGTGCTGAAGCTGGAGCTGCTGTTGCTGCTGTGTCTTCTGCTGCTGCTGCTATGAGTGCTGTGTGTGTGTGTGGGTGTTGAGAGTGTGAGTGAATGAGAGATGGAGAATGAGAGGGAGAATGAGTAAAACAACAAGGACCCCTCCCCCTTCTCACTCTCTTTCCTCACTAATGAGGCATGGTCACACCATGCTCCCATGCCCTCTCTCTCTCACACAAAGTCAAACCATTTATAAAAACCCTTTTTAATTTAACAACCATAACTATTTGACCCAAAACACCTAAACAAAAATAAAACTAGATTAAGAAATGGTTAAACCACAATTAACACCCTAGTTTACATGCACAAGTGTGCGTGTGCCTAGAAAAATTCTAATAAAATACTCATTAAATAGGATAAAATATTTAAAACTTAATTTGGTAAACTTTTTATTAAAAACCACACATTAAAATATAATTAGCTACAAAACACATTCTAAGGTGTTACAAAAAGAAATGTAAGCATATCAGTATATCATGCAACATGGAATAGTAATATGCACATATTGAGGAAAACCGCTCTTTTGACATGAATCAGTTTTAAAAGTATCTTGCGGTTCCCAAATCTCTAATCAAGCCAGAATCATCTATGTATGTGCAAATATGTATGTACAATAGGTATGTGTACAAATATGAGTATACAATATGTGAGTACACAAGTATGAGTGTACAATAGGTATGTGCACAAGTATGAGTATACAATATGTGAGTACACAAGTATGATGTACAGTAGGTATGTGCACAAGTAGGAGTATACAATATGTGAGTACACAAGTATGAGTGTACAATAGGTATGTGCACAAGTAGGGGTATACAATATGTGAGTACACAAGTATGAGTGTACAATAGGTATGTACACAAGTAGGGGTATACAATATGTGAGTACACAAGTATGAGTGTACAATAGGTATGTGCACAAGTAGGAGTATACAATATGTGAGCACACAAGTTTGAGTGTACAATAGGTATGTGCACAAGTAGGAGTATACAATATGTGAGTACACAAGTATGAGTGTAAAATAGGTATGTGCACAAGTAGGAGTATACAATATGTGAGTACACAAGTATGAGTGTACAATAGGTATGTGCACAAGTAGGAGTATATAATATGTGAGTACACAAGTATGAGTGTACAATAGGTATGTGCACAAGTATGCCATGCAAGGGATCATATCCTGATGCAATAATCCTATTGTATAGTGACATGGCAATTATCGATGATGAAGTGTGTGAGCCGGCAAGCAGGTGTACGTGAAATATAAGCATCATCGATAATGGTGCTAGTGTCCTAACAGCATGGTTTTAATATAACATTAAACATATTTAAACATGCGATGCGATGCGAACAGCAAGAATATGCGGTAAATGAATAATAAACACAATAGTGCAGAATCTACATCAGTGTATCTATATCATACTGTTTTGCTATTTGAAAGAAGACGAATCGGGGTTTTTAGGAAAATAAGGGCTACGGTGTTTTTAAGAAAAGATGCATCTTTTGAAAATATCCGTAGAATCCTTTGCCAGTCTTAAAAATTCTCCCGATTCGTTAGTTTTTGAAATAGGTATGACATCGGCCTAGTCTAACATCTACTAAGCAAACTACAGATCTAACTAACAAGTCGATCGGGAGGGGTATGGAAACCACCTAAATATGAGTCGATATATATATGTGTATAATATAATAGTCGGTGATCCCGCCTCAAAGGTACCGCGTACGATACAATATCATATGACATCCTCGAGTCATGAGTGCGGATCTATCATCAAATAAAGCTCGTACGGTAAATCATCGCACGGCATCCCAAATTTGGGTACGGGTCAATATCACATTCATCTCATCAATTATCTGGTATCCTTATCATCATATCTCATGAACTGGGGTACTGATCTAAGTCTAGTACAACTGATACCATCTATATAAATGCGTGTGTAAAACACACGTCCAAAGGCACGCTAAAATCTCATGTCGTATCCCAAATACGAACCACATCATATCACCGATCTCATGGCACTATGCCCAATCTCATCGACTCATCTCCAAATATCATCCACTATCCTTATCGTCCAGGTATAAATATAACAGATAAGCATGTGTGTGTGTGTGGGTGTAGACCTATTCTAGGGTTCGCAACTAGGAAACTATAGTAGTTTACTTCTACACCATAAACTAAACATAGTTCACCTAATCACATCTGGAATATCCAAGTCACACATAACTCTATCATATATATATATATATATATATATATATATATATATATATATATATATATAGTATACTAAACATCGAACCGCGGGGGTGTTATACGCCATCCACCCGACTTCCTCCATTGATATAATCTACCCACATTGCATCCTGCGTGTCGGTGTCGATATCGCCTTCATCTTCTTCATCATATGAAACCCTCGTGAAGGTACCTACAAAGATAACACAATCGCAGACGCATATTAAAATCACATCGGAAAACCAAAATGACACGCTAAGGCCTATAGGTTAGAACTTATGGACAACGCTTTCAAAACCATCAAACAACCCTTGATATCGTCGTATGAACGTCAAGTGATCATGGTAAAACACAAATACGAGAGTCCAGAATTCAAAATAAGCACAACGAAACCCGAATCAAAACAGCAACTAATGAAAATGGTCCCATATTTTACCCTAGGTCAAATTGGTCAATTTTGCATATGCCAAGGGTTTATCTTACTGATGAGGGGACCACAGAACCAATATGAGGCACATTGGCCCAGGTCTGGCTGCAATTTGCGGCCAGAAGGCTTTTATTTGCGACTTGGAAAATGATTCAGGGGCTGGGGTCTTGGGGTGAGCTTCTTAGGTGCCTGCACATCTCTCTGTGTTTGCAAAATAATTTTCAGAGTCTCCGAGTGATAGCAGATTTCATTTAACCCTCACAGAATCCACAATTTTCCAATATCGGGTTTTCTAAATCCGTATTCCGGGGTTCTAGTCTCTGGTTTAGGTCTGTATTCTAGCACTAGGGGGTTTGGGTGGCCTCTACTGAGCTCAATTTCACATTACAACTCTCAAATTCCAATAACCCTAACTAGAATTTTCCAAGTTCGCCCAAACCACACAATATCGGTTCTAAACTAACATGGAGGTAAAAGTAATGGAAATACTTAGCTAAAGGTTCAGAAAATACCTCATTTGGCAACTCAAGAATTTTCTTAAGTTGCCCCAAGTGTCCAAAATTTGATTTTTCTTGGTCCATGGGGTAGCTAGTGAGCTCATGCATCTTTTTAATGAAATGGGATTTGGGTTTTGAGGTGTTTTTCATGGAGTTTTGGGGGTTGAAGATGGAGGAGAAGGAGAGGGGAAGCAGCAGCAGTAGCAAGATGAAGAGAGGGGAGAGGAATGAGTGAAAGAAATGATAAGGGAATGGCTCAAGACAAAGTCAAAGGTAAACCCTTACCTTTCTCTCTCTCACTCATACCTATATATTATACTCTTTTCTTTTCTTTTCTAATTTCCTTCTCTCAACAATAGTAACCCCAAAAACAAAAGCCATGCACCCAAAACATGTAGTAAAATGCAACAAGTGTTAATAAAAAGATATGGTGCATATTTGCACAAAATACGCTTAAAGAGCGATTAGCGATTTTTAATCACAAATCATAAATACCGTCGTTGATACATCCTCCTTCCAAGTCGGGAAGGTGTCGGTGCATCCAATGCTAGCAGAGCAAGATATCTACTTGCCTCCTGCTCACGGTCTGGCATCCTCTGTCTCTGGGCCCTTATCTTCTCTGTTGATTACCAATCTCGCAATCCATCGGCTCATCGGCCCGGTCAGGTATGCTAATGGGGACGATTCCGTTCTGACACTTCTCTGGTCATCTCTCGGTCAATCCTCACGGCTACTCATAAAGTAGCATGTCACTGGCGTCGGCCTCTGGTCCTCTGAATGCACATCACACATCTGCTCCTGGGTGCAATTCTTATCGTAGCAGTGTCCTGGAAGGAATCCTGCTCAAGGTCTCTTCCGATCTTTCCTATGCCGAACTGTTTGGAGGTTGGTACTCTTGCATAATCTTTTCTCGCTCTCTGGACATCCGCGTCCTCAGCACAGCATTTCCTCGGAAACCGGTCGCATCCCAACGCCTCTGTAGACATCTTCGACCTTTAATCTTAACGGGGAGTAACAACAGCTCGTCAACATCTCGTACGAACTTCTTGTCCCACTTGCCTGTATCATCGTCTACTTCGACGTCATGTCTCTTTCTGTGCACTGCAAATATTCTCAGCTACAGTCAATCCGAAGTCTCTTATACGGACTCGAGATCACGAACTCGGTATCTTCATCACTCTGTGGAAGATATCTAGCCGAACACGTCCTCAGGAACTCGTCCCAACCTGCAGAGGTATACTCCTTACACGTCCATTCTTGATTAACTCACAACGCATCTGGTTGAGGTCCTTTATCCGAAACTGGTCAACTATCTCATCGACGATGCCGAACTCTGGCCTGCTGGGTGTGCGCAATATGACCACTCCTAGGTCCAAATCTTCACGTATAGTATTCCAGAAAGGTCCTGTCGAGGTCTCTCTCAAATCTCGTTTCTGCCTAATTGCCCGGAAGTTACCATCCTTCACTATATCTGTTTCTTGTTCCGGAATGGCTGCATACTCATCGCGACTCCTTCTGGAAGGTATATCCATATACAACGCCTCTGCATGCGTATCGCATCTCTGATGTCAGCGGAGTGGAATGTCATCTCGTAGAAATCTCGTGCGAACTCTTTACTCCACTCTGCTCCAATGTCGACTGATTCGGACTCGTCTTCTCATGGCTGCATAGACTGCGCTCCAACGGCTATACCCGTATCTGGAGCTCCTAAGAAATGTGTCCCATCACATGATATCCGAATGATGTCGAACCATCCGATCGATTTGTTAGAACCTCATATTCCCCCAAGAGATCAACATCTTGAGTACAGTTTAATAGTATTCCAGTACATACCACAGCACCTATGGACCAACCATAGAAGGGCAAACCCAACCCTCACAAATGGCACCGCTAAACTGCCGTAAACCCTAAGGTTCAAAGGCGTTCTATGGTCATTACGTCGAGTTAGGGTTTCATTATTCTAGAGGGTCCATAGGATTACTTGCATTGTCTTCCGAATACTTTAAACTTGGACTTGGGTTCCTGACATTCGATCGTCTCTATCGACTCTCAACGAATCTGCGTGAAGTCGTCTCTAGCTGGAATCAATCTATCTGATGACATCGCATCGGGGTAAGCGAACGAACCATATGTCCTAGTCATTCATCCTCGAGTGACTAGCGACCTTCTATCATATCTCTGAGTATATACTCATGCTGCTGTAGCTCCAACATCTGGGCGATATCTCGTCATTTGCAGCAACAACTGGCTCATTCTCCTGTATGCTGAACAGCGCCTCAATCATCATAAATAAGCGATATATCAATGGTCATCACATTCTGGCTGGCCTCTAGCAGTAGCCTGATCCTCTGGTGCTGATCTGCACATCCGAGAAATCTCGTAAAAGTGATCTGTCAAACGTTCATGGCGCGAAAACACAATAAAATGACGCCTCTCTATGCAATCGTACATCCCTGGAATCACGCCCTGGTCAGTCCTCATCCGTGACGAGCTCAAGCTGACGCAACTCTAGCCGTAGCTCTCTCTGCCCGTGCAATCGTGGCAGCAAAATCATAACCAGTATCGATGAGGATAGATTATAGGAATGAATATAATATTATGCAAGGAAATGTACATACTAAGGTTTCTTAAGCGGAGTAGCGTATCGTAAGTATGCCGCGGAACATACGTACGGTACGTCACTCTACTCAAGCTATATACTCCATCAACCAAGGGTCATCCTACGCGACGAAAGTTCAGGAATAATACCTCCCGACTAAGTCTAGGTCAAGCCTAAGTTCCGTATATATATAAACGCTCTAGGCTCCGCATAGTCAAACTTAGACTCGAACCAAGGTTAACCTAGCGCTCTAATATCAACTTTGTCACGACCCGAAATAGCACGTGACTGGCCCTTGAATCATTTGAAGCCTATAGTGTTGGATATATGTATGCCCTAGAGGCCATTATGTGATAGTGGATGTATCTATACATGTATATATATATATATATATATATATATATATATATTCAGTTTGCATTCTTGCTCGACATGATAGTATGATATCTAGTTATTCTTTATCTGACATGTTGATTTGATCATGCTTTTATTCATTCATACATGCTGATAAAGCCCCAAGGATATCTGCTTGACTACTCTGATTATGATGGAGATCATACTAGTGGGACATCTGTAGTCCATAAGCATATCCTGAAATGTCCCTAGTCGGAGGTGTATCGAGACGGGGCATCGATATACCAGAGTAGACTAGCGTATATGATACTAGACCCATGTGATGGGCGATGGATGTTCCCACATTCATCGATGTTTGACATCAAGATCATATACGGGTGCTCAGTGCTGACTGGGTACACTGGACGGACTCGCCGAGAACTTCTATATGGAATTATATCTATCGTCGGATAGCAGTTCTCAGGTGACACTGGTACAGGTTAGTCTGTAGACCCGAGATCGTCATGGAGTCTTGTGTGTTCTCCCAGTGTACTTTGATTGCCACCCTACCACGGCTCTACTGAGTCGTGCAAACAGGTGGCCGTTGGGTACAGTCCCGAGACACACGAAGGCAATGAGCGATAGGAGGGGTTTCGTCTCTCCCGGTATTGGGAGTTGATGATGTGCTGTGCTCGACTGGTTATAACAGCAAGTCCCTGGCCAGGGCTGCTGAGATTTGCTGATAAGTGTTATCAGTAGTTTCTCGATCTGTTATAGACCATTCACCAACACGACCTATTGAGTTATTGGGGTCGACGTGACCATCCCTAGGCTCGATATGCAGCATATCTGACGAAGAGACCGGACTGTACGGTAGTGTTGCCGGATGGCTCGACGGGAGTTGCAACAGGTTCGCTTGTTTTCTTCTTATCGCTCAATACCCGGGTGGCCGTTACGTTTGGCTGACCGCTTGCGGCTTGGGGGTGCTTGATATGATCATCACCCACTGCCGGCGTATTGACGAGTCTTAGAGTCCCACATAGGAGTTACCTAGTCCAGGCGAAACGTTGTGGTGCGCGTATGCGATATGCGCTTAGACCCGATTAAAATGCATGTATGGGATACCGTATATTAATTGGGCGGCTTGCTAATGGTCGGGTCATATGTGATATGACCGGATTGGTGAATCAAGTGTTGATTCATTATTATTTTCTCACTACAAATCCTATGTTGCTTATTTTGGATGTATGCATGCATGTATGCATTCATTCTTGTTCATGCACATGTTGATGTGCAAGCACACATGCATACATACATCAAATTCTATCATGGTTGTTTATACAATGGAAATGGTGGATGTATAAGAATTACACCATGGTTGTATTTGGATAATTATTGGATTTAAATTAAAGCAAAAGAAAATGAAAAATGGGTTAAATCACTTTAGAATTTCTACACTCTTCTAACTCAACCATGCTCACCTAACTTTTAACCCATAGTTTATTTTCTTATCATGCTTTTAATTTAAAATAAAATGATATCTAAATACTTAACCATGGTTGGTTAAGAGAAAGAAAAATATATATAGCTATTTTTCTTTTCTCTTTGATAAGATAATTCATTCTCTTCTTCACAAAGTCCATCATCTTCATCAACCTCCGTGCTTAAGCTCTCTAGTTCTTACAAGAGAGTGAATCATTCATAAAAATAGGATTTTGAAGTGAGATCCATAGCCACAACTTCATTCTAATCAAGTCTAGCTCACTTGATTAGAGTGTTCTCCTTGTTTTACCAAACTTGCTAGCTTGGACGGGAAGCTCCGGGTGGATCGTCGTGGACGCAAGAGGAGGAAGAGTGGACCTTCTTCCAACACCCCAAAGTCAAAGGAGCAAAACAAAAACGGGAGCTACAAAGGTTGTAGCCTTCTAACCCTAAGCTTTTCTAGTTTAAAGTTTGTTAAACCTAATTTTCTAGGATCGATTCCTTTGCTTGTTAGTTTAGCACCATAAAAAAGAAAACTTTAGGTCATGTGATGCTTGTAATCTCTTCATAGGGTGCTAATCTAACCTAACATTGGTATCAGAGCCGACCTAGAACGTTAGGCGACCTTTTTGCGAAGTAAAAAGTCTGATCGAAACAAAAATACGACTTTAAAGGATGCTCTCTGGAAATTTTTTAAAAACTGACTTTTTTCAAAATTAAAAATTCTCAAAAAATAGAGCAGGTAAAAATTAGACGATCTGGAAAATCCGTACCCATGAACAGTAACTTTCGCCGCGGAAGAGCGGCATAAGCATGCTTAGGCCGCGCATCCGCAGCAATATGAGGGGCTCTTTGACAATTTTCTGCACAGTAATTTTCTTTACCTGCTACAGTATATTTTGAGTATATTTAATCTGATTCTGCTGTTGAAAAATTCTGGAGATGTTTTGCGACTCGTGGTTTCGATCGGAATTTTCATTTCGCTTTCTTTTCCAGGTAAACTAGAAAGTATTGAAGTGTTTGAACGAATATCATTTACTCAATATTCACGGGGTTTAAATAGTTTGGAGATGCGTGCAAGTCTTTTTGCGGTGGTCCCTCTAGAAGACAACAAACCTTAACTCGATTATGTGACCGTCTCGAACTGCCCTTTGAACCCTAGGGTTTGGGGCAGTACGGCGTGCCACATGTGAGGCATTGGCTTGACCCTTCTACGGCTGGACCGCCGCTACTGTGCCACACTCCGGATCTTTTGAACCCTGCTCAAGTGTTGAGCTTTAGTGAATCTTGGGTGCTTGATAGTTCATTCAAAAACTTTAATACTGTCTGTTTGTCTGGAATGCGATACAATATGTGGAATTCATATGGTTTAGGCATGAAATACGAGATATGTGATATTTCGCATTTATGATGTCTAAAGAGAATCTGGATTCCAAATATTGTAGTTTTACACTTTCTTTTCTGTGACCGTAAGTGTAGTATGTAAGATATCGCCGGTTTCGTTGCTATACATCAACGACAATCGGGGTACGCATACTTGCTTACGTTGATGATATGTGATATTATGTGTTGCTGAGATATGATATGCAGAATTGTCGCGATCGAATAGCCGGGGGGTTTTTGTGAGATGAGAGTTTTATATTTTCATTCATGTAAATTCAAATGTAATGTAATATTCTTTTATTTGGGGCACTTCCAGGTTGCGGTTGTGTCACCAGTGTTGTATATTATTTACTTTTCCGCATTAGGATGGACCCAAGGAGGGGAGCACAGGTGACCGGGTTCTGGGGTTCAGTGGGAGGCCATCTCGAGGAGTCGAGACCGGGTCTCCTAAACTCCAGGATTGGTAGGGTCACTTGCTGCTCTCGTAGGGGTCCAGGGTGTGGGCTTGGCTATTCATCGCGACTGTGGAATCCGTATTTTCTATTCTGGCTAAATACTAAATACGGACGTCCTAGTATATCCCACGTTATATCTATATTTCTGCTGCCTGTGTTCTGTGATATCTGAGACGAATGACTTATTATATATATGATATATAGTAGACGTTGCTTATGTTTTACACCCGCGCTAGTCCCGTCCCGGTATGCCGTTAGTTAAGTAACCTAACGGTGCATAACGGAACATTGCGGCGAATGCGGATGGCATAAGCGTACGTGTTATTTTCGTTTCTTTTCTGTGATTGGCTTTAGGACTTAAATGATGGGATTACATTAATGTGATTAATGTAAAGAAAATAAACCTAAAAAGATGTTGTAGAATCGGATTTGAAAAATACTCGGCTATTTATGAAAAAGCTACATTTCAAAAACTGCGGAGCTTAAGCCACTCCTTTTTGAAAAACTGTTTGATTCTACAACGATATCAAGTTCAAAGCGTTAAAGATTTTCTTAAAAATCATTCGCAACCCTCCGTCAATTTAGGAAGTAGAGTACTTAGTATTCGTGCTACGTTTGTTGACTTTAGTTAAGGCGTAGTGTACGGTAGCTAAGTGATGTCTTCCTACACTGCATATGATGCAGATTAATTAGGACATTCATGCGACTTTGTTGACCATAGTTAAGGGTCATATGGGTGGGTCTAATTAATCAAGAAATGACGGGTAGAACTTGACTGGTACTTATGATTTGTTGACCATAGTTAAGGTCATAAGTGCTAGGGGTAAAAATTACATCGGGAATTTCAAGTGTTGAAATTTGCAATGAGATTAAATACCTTCCATGTGATGGTTGGATCCCGATCCCACTGTGGGCAATAGTTGCTCCTAGGAGAGTTTTACAGTTTACAATTAGCTAACTCATTAGGTGTCTAGAAAGGTGTTAACGGGGCTCCGCCTCTGGGAAAACGAGGTTTACTCTAATTAGGTCCGTGCGAAAGCACGGGGAACCTCCCTCAAAGTACCGACACTGGCCTGGCTGAACGGTTAGCGAAGTTGTAGACTGTAATTAATCCTGGCTAGTTTTTCTTTTTAAGGTTTGAAAGAAAAACTTGATAAAAAGCAGTGGGAAACATCGATTAGACAAGATAATAAACCAATCTAATCTATGCAAGAGCTTTCGCTGAGTGTATTCTTTTCTCTCTCTTAATGGCAGATACCAATGACTGGACTTAAGCTTCTACTAGATAAAAACAAACTGAATGGGACCAACTATAAAGACTGGCTAAGGAATCTAAAGATCGACTTGACTTATGATAAAGTATCATATGTCCTCACGGCTTCAGCCCCGCCCGTCCCAGGCCCAAAATCCTCAGTTGCGGACATAGAAGTCCGCAAGACATGGGACGCTGACTGTGCCACGGCCACATGCCTCGCGCTTGCATCGATGGATAACACACATCAAAAGCAGAACGAGGACATGGATATTCACGGGATACTGCTCCATACAAAGGAGTTGTATGGGGAGCAATCCCGCGTATTACGATACGAAGCATCAAAGAAACTGTTTCACATGCGGATGGCCCCTGTCACACCAGTAGCAGACCATGTTTTGAAGATGATAGCTCTTATAGAAGAGCTTGAGGACCTCGGATGGACTATGGACAATGAACAATATATAGATATTATTCTGCAGTCCCTCCCCTCCACCTTTGCTCAGTTCATAGTGAACTTCAACATGCATGGCATGGAGAAGGACCTCCCTGAACTCCTTAATATGTTAAGGAGTACAGAGAGCACTATGAAGTCAGCAAAGACTCCCGTTATGACGATTGGACAGTCTTCTTCTTCTCGCCCGAAAGCTAAGGCCAAGGGAAAGAAAAAGAAGAAACCCACTAATCCTAAGGGCGGAGTCAAAAAGGTGAAGGGAAAGGGAAAGTCCACGGCTGGAGACCCAGGGAAAGGCGAGTGTTTTCATTGCCACAAGACAGGACATTGGAAGCACAACTGCACGGAGTACCTAAGTCTCAAGAAGAAGCATGGTGATGCTTCTGCTTCAGGTGCGTTTGTGACTGAAAAATGTTTTTCTATAAACTCTGCTTCCTGGGTATTGGATACCGGTTCAGGTTCTCACATTTGCAATTCTATGCAGGGGCTGAGAAATAGCAAGGTTTTGAGGACAGGTGACCATACTCTCCGCGTTGGAAATGGTTCCAATGTACATACAGTCGCAGTGGGAGAGTATCACTTAGGGTTGCCAACTGGATGTATTTTGATTTTGAATCCATGTTATTTTGTACCGACTATGCTATGTAATATAATATCCGTTTCTTTGTTGGACAATGAAGGGTATAATTTTGTGTTGCAGAACAATGTTATGAACATTCACCTAAATCAAATGTTGGTTGGGTATGGTACACTTAATAACGGAATATATGTCCTAAATCAACACACAGTTTTCAGTGTACAACACACTAATAAAAGAAAACTTTCAGAATTAAATGAAGCTTTTCTTTGGCACTGTAGACTTGGTCATATTAACGAAACAAGACTAAACAAGTTACATAAAGATGGATATTTAAATTCTTTTGAATATAAATCTTATGCGACTTGCCAGTCTTGTATCAAGGGTAAAATGACCAAAACTCCGTTTACCGGACACGGAGAAAAAGCTTCTCAGCTCCTGGGCCTCATACATAGTGATGTATGTGGGCCTATGTCTACACAGGCTAGAGGCGGTTTTTCATACTTCATTACATTCACCGACGATTTCTCAAGATTCGGTCATGTATTTTTATTAAAGCACAAGTCCGACGCTTTCGAGAAATTCATTGAATATAAACAAGAAGTAGAAAAACAAACCGGCTTGAGTATTAAGATGCTTCGATCAGATCGAGGTGGAGAGTATCTCAGTACAGAATTTGCAAACTTCCTAAAAGAGAATGGGATTCTCTCTCAGCTCACTCTTCCTTACACACCACAGCACAACGGTGTGTCAGAACGACGCAATAGGACCCTATTAGATATGGTCCGGTCCATGATGAGTGATGCTGAGTTACCAGTCTCGTTTTGGGGGCATGCATTGGAGACTGCAGCGTTTCTGCTAAACAGGGTTCCAACCAAAGCCGTGTCTACCACGCCATATGAGATATGGCATGGGAAGAGACCATCTCTTAAGAGAATTAAGATTTGGGGTTGCCCGGCCTATGTCAAAAAGCAGAACCCGGACAAACTCGAGACACGGTCAGTCATGTGTAACTTTATAGGATATCCAAAGAATTCCTATGGATATCTATTCTACCACAAAGAGGAACAAAAAGTGTTTGTTTCTCAGTATGCCACATTCTTGGAAAAAAAGTTTTTCACGGATAGAGATGATGGCAAGGTGGTAGATCTAGAAGAGGTTCTGGAGACACAAACTACAAATGACGATTTGGTTGAACCGGCTGTTGCAACAGAAACTGAAGAACCTCGGCCACTCCGTAGGTCTGGTAGGACTTCTCGCCCACCGAAGAGGTACTACGGTTTCCTCATTGATGGTGACAGAGAAGACTGTATCATGGAAGATGATGATCCTACCAGTTTTCAGCAAGCTATCACGAGTGGTGACTCTGTGAAGTGGCTGGATGCCATGAGATCCGAAATGCAGTCTATGTACACCAACAAAGTATGGACTTTGGACGTTGTACCCCCTGGGGTAAAACCTGTGGGGTGCAAATGGATCTTTAAAAGAAAGATTGGTGTGGATGGGCAGGTAGAGACCTATAAGGCAAGACTTGTGGCGAAAGGTTTTCGTCAAAGACCAGGTCTGGACTATGACGAAACTTTTTCGCCCATAGCCATGCTTAAATCCATTCGGATCCTACTTGCTATTGCTGCTCACTACGACTATGAAATCTGGAAGATGGACGTTAAAACAGCAATTCTAAATGGAGATTTAGAAGAATGCGTTTATATGGATCAGCCAGAGGGCTTCATTGACAGTGGGAGCAGCGAGAAAGCATGTAGATTGCTTAAATCCATATATGGGTTAAAGCAGGCATCTCGGAGTTGGAACATCTGTTTCGATGATGTTATCAAAGAGTTTGATTTCATCAAAAATCCAGATGAACCTTGTGTTTATAGGAAGGCTGTAGGAAGAGCTGTCACATTCCTCGTATTGTACGTGGATGACATTCTTCTGATAGGAAATGATATTCCTATGCTACAGTCGGTCAAATCATTCTTATCACTGAGGTTCTCCATGAAGGACCTGGGTGATGCCACATACATCCTGGGCATAAGGATCTATAGGGATAGATCCAAAAAGTTATTGGGATTGTCCCAAACCAGGTACATCAACACCATCCTAAAGAGGTTTAGTATGGAAGACTCCAAGCGGGGTGCCTTACCCGCTTGCCATGGAGTCACTCTCTCCAAGGATTCTTGTCCAAAGACCGATGAAGAGAGAGCTCGCATGAGCATTAAACCTTATGCTTCGGCAGTAGGGTCTATAATGTATGCGATGTTATGTACACGCCCAGATGTAGCTTATGCACTTAGTGTAGTAAGCAGGTATCAATCCAACCCAGGGGAGAACCACTGGACAGCTGTGAAGAACATTCTTAAGTACTTACGAAGGACTAAAGAACTGTTCTTGGTGTATGGTAATAAAGATCTCCAAATGGAGGCCTTTACCGATTCGAGCTTCCAGAGCGATAAGGATGACAGCAAATCTATCTCAGGGTTTGTGTTCACCCTCAATGGAGGGGCGGTGAGTTGGAAGAGTTCCAAACAGGATACCGTTGCAGACTCTACGATGGAAGCTGAGTATATTGCTGCAAATGATGCCGCCAAGGAAGCCGTCTGGATGAAGAAGTTCGTCTCGGAGCTAGGAGTAGTTCCAACCATTATTGATCCAATACCTTTGTATTGTGACAATAATAGGGCGATGGCGTTAGCCAAGGAGCCCAGATCCCATCAGCGGTCCAGACACATCCTGAGGCGCTTTCATTTGATCCGGGAGATTGTAGATCGCCGCGAGATCGAGATTAAGAGAGTTGACACAAAGAACAACGCCGCGGATCCATTCACCAAGGCCCTCCCTCAGCCGCAGCATGAGCGACTTTTTGAGATGTTGGGTATGAGATACGCCAATAACTGGCCTTAGTGCAAGTGGGAGAATGTTGGATATATGTATGCCCTAGAGGCCATTATGTGATAGTGGATGTATCTATACATGTATATATATATATTCAGTTTGCATTCTTGCTCGACATGATAGTATGCTATCTGGTTATTCTTTATCTGACATGTTGATTTGATCATGCTTTTATTCATTCATACATGCTGATAAAGCCCCAAGGATATCTGCTTGACTACTCTGATTATGATGGAGATCATACTAGTGGGACATCTGTAGTCCATAAGCATATCCTGAAATGTCCCTAGTCGGAGGTGTATCGAGACGGGGCATCGATATACCAGAGTAGACTAGCGTATATGATACTAGACCCATGTGATGGGCGATGGATGTTCCCACATTCATCGATGTTTGACATCAAGATCATATACGGGTGCTCAGTGCTGACTGGGTACACTGGACGGACTCGCCGAGAACTCCTATATGGAATTATATCTATCGTCGGATAGCAGTTCTCAGGTGACACTGGTACAGGTTAGTCTGTAGACCCGAGATCGTCATGGAGTCTTGTGTGTTCTCCCACTGTACTTTGATTGCCACCCTACCACGGCTCTACTGAGTCGTGCAAACAGGTGGCCGTTGGGTACAGTCCCGAGACACAAGAAGGCAATGAGCGATAGGAGGGGTTTCGTCTCTCCCGGTATTGGGAGTTGATGCTGTGCTGTGCTCGACTGGTTATAACAGCAAGTCCCTGGCCAGGGCTGCTGAGATTTGCTGATAAGTGTTATCAGTAGTTTCTCGATCTGTTATAGACCATTCACCGACACGACCTATTGAGTTATTGGGGTCGACATGACCATCCCTAGGCTCGATATGCAGCATATCTGACGAAGAGACCGGACTGTATGGTAGTGTTGCCGGATGGCTCGACGGGAGTTGCAACAGGTTCGCTTGTTTTCTTCTTATCGCTCAATACCCGGATGGCCGTTACGTTTGGCTGACCGCTTGCGGCTTGGGAGTGCTTGATATGATCATCACCCACTGCCGGCGTATTGACGAGTCTTAGAGTCCCACATAGGAGTTACCTAGTCCAGGCGAAACGTTGTGGTGCGCGTATGCGATATGCGCTTGGACCCGATTAAAATGCGTGTATGGGATACCGTATATTAATTGGGCGGCTTGCTAATGGTCGGGTCATATGTGATATGACCGGATTGGTGAATCAAGTGTTGATTCATTATTATTTTCTCACTACAAATCCTATGTTGCTTATTTTGGATGTATGCATGCATGTATGCATTCATTCTTGTTCATGCACATGTTGATGTGCAAGCACACATGCATACATACATCAAATTCTATCATGGTTGTTTATACAATGGAAATGGTGGATGTATAAGAATTACACCATGGTTGTATTTGGATAATTATTGGATTTAAATTAAAGCAAAAGAAAATGAAAAATGGGTTAAATCACTTTAGAATTTCTACACTCTTCTAACTCAACCATGCTCACCTAACTTTTAACCCATAGTTTATTTTCTTATCATGCTTTTAATTTAAAATAAAATGATATCTAAATACTTAACCATGGTTGGTTAAGAGAAAGAAAAATATATATAGCTATTTTTCTTTTCTCTTTGATAAGATAATTCATTCTCTTCTTCACAAAGTCCATCATCTTCATCAACCTCCATGCTTAAGCTCTCTAGTTCTTACAAGAGAGTGAATCATTCATAAAAATAGGATTTTGAAGTGAGATCCATAGCCACAACTTCATTCTAATCAAGTCTAGCTCACTTGATTAGAGTGTTCTCCTTGTTTTACCAAACTTGCTAGCTTGGACGGGAAGCTCCGGGTGGATCGTCGTGGACGCAAGAGGAGGAAGAGTGGACCTTCTTCCAACACCCCAAAGTCAAAGGAGCAAAACAAAAACGGGAGCTACAAAGGTTGTAGCCTTCTAACCCTAAGCTTTTCTAGTTTAAAGTTTGTTAAACCTAATTTTCTAGGATCGATTCCTTTGCTTGTTAGTTTAGCACCATAAAAGAGAAAACTTTAGGTCATGTGATGCTTGTAATCTCTTCATAGGGTGCTAATCTAACCTAACATATAGGACCTCATCTAATTCAAGCAAGCCAAAAGCCCAGAAATCTAAAACCATTTTTTATAATAAATGAAGGAAAATAGTTTTAAGAAGTGACGAAAACATGTTTTAAAAACAAGGTTTTTAAATAAGTAAGCCGAATATGTATTTTTAAAATCTCTAGTCTTTTCTGAAAATTTTGGCAGAGTTTCCTTTGTAAATACTGGCCCCAAACGGGGTACAACATGAATAATATTGTCACGACCCGAAAGTACGGAACGTGACCGGCACTTAGATTACGAAGCGTCTAGAGGCGCAACGTAACCTAAGTAAGCCGAAGCCCAGAAATCTAAACCATAAAAAGAAGAAGAAGTAAAGGAAAACATGTAGAAAACAAGTTTAAAAGCAACATCCAATTTTCTCAAAAATTTCGGCAGAGTCTCCTTTGTAAAAACTGGCCCCAAATGGGTACAAACAAGAATAATATATATACAAATAATAAAAAGCATCCCCAAACGGAAGCGAGCTCTACGCCAAAAGGCGGAAACAACCACATCAATACACAATAGTATACAACGCCAAAGGGCGAGGCTCAAAACTCAAAAGTAAACAAAACCACCAAATATCATAATAATACAAGTGCGGCTCTAAGGTCGAAATAAACAACTGATCCAGTAAACTATCAAATAATACAAGTTTGGTTGATGGAGCTTTCTAGATACAAATGAAATAATAAAAGTACAATGGCGGTCCAGATACAAGTGAACCAACCTACCGTGCAAATCCCCCTGAGTGAAAAGATGTGCCAGCAAGCTGCCATGAAAACCTGTACATCGAATCTATAATAAAATTTGGCACAACGGGGGTGAGTTGCCAACTCGTGAGTAGAAGATATCTGCGAAAAGAAATCGAATCCACGACGCTGTCCTAGGTCATAATAATATACTAATATACTACTAGTCATCAAGTAAAGACAGGATAATAAGCTACGTGTAAGTGCAAATGCTCCGTGCTCGTATCAGTGGCTCATATAGAACTATGTCATGTGAATGAGTATGCATGCACCATGAATGTGAAATAACCAATCCTGAAATCTAGATATATCTGTATAAGAAATCCTTAACTTTTATCATGGTAAAATGTGTATAGAAATCTGAAATATCAACGATGAAATCCATGGAAATCCGTGTCAAGCATCGACACAAAACATGTAAATCTCAAGTCTCGATACCTCATAATCTCAATGTCTCATAGTCTCAATATCTCAGGCTCCGTCAGTCTGGATCGGCCCATATCATCAAATCTCATGACAACGGTCGGTATCCTCCGGATATCCGCCGCGCCAGACATCACCGGTAGGTAGTCCTCCCCTGCAAGGCTCATCGTCTACAACTCGATCTTCTTGCCCCAGGGTACCATACCGGGCCCACCATGTACCCGAAGACGGTGTCGCCATCCTCTTCTTCATTGCCCGCAGTCCACGTGAGGGGTACCTATACGCAAACACATATAATATCGTAAACTGAATCACGGACAACATCAAAACGACGCATGAAACGCGCATAGGTTAAAACCTATGTCCCGCTCATGCAAAAGAACCAAATATCGCTCGATATCGGCGTACAAACATCGATTGATCGAGATAAGCATCAATAAACAACTCATAGTTATAAAACTCATTACTTATAATATAAAACATGATTTAATTCATCGAAACCCTAAAAATCGATCAAATCGTCCGATTCCGTAAAACCTGAAAACACCAATTTACCGTTTTACTTCAAAACTTGATGTTTAAAAGAAACTAATGGTCATATTATTCATTAATTAGCATAACTAGACTATATACACCATCACTATATTTTTAACACCCTAATTTATATTATTTTGAAAATTCTAGTTTGCAAACTTGCCCGATTTCGATACTTTTAAGGAAAATTTCACAATATCATATCTAAACTGGATTTTGCAAGAATTAGTGCATTAAACTACAATTCATGAAGATAATAATATAATGAAATCATAATTTTGATTTTAAACCTCATTTATTTAAGAATTTCCAAAATCTAGTTAGCAAAAATAGCATTTTTATTAGTATTTTTCAATTATCAATAGAAACTAGTAACCAATTTAAGTTTTTCATTCCACTAACAAGTTAATATTCACATTAAAACCACAATATAGTGTTACAAATATTAATTGGAATTTTATCTTACCAATATATACAATATATAGAAATCTAGTTTGCAAAATGGATTAATTTAAACAATTTTGGATAAACAATTTACAATATATCATCCATACAAGATTTTCCACTTCTAAAAATGTTAAACTAGTTATTAAAACCCTACTTAATTAATAAAAACCATAACTTAATTTTATAAACCCTAACTTGAATTTTAAAACTTGTAGATAGAAATTATTTATTAAATCTAATTATGCTTAAATGAAACATCTAATAACAATAAATCAAAAGAAGAAGATTTATACCTCCACAACATGAAATCCAAACATGAAAATAAGCCTCCAAAATGAATGCTTTCCATCTCCAAAATCCATGTAAAGATGAGCAAAGAATAGAGGGTAGGAATTAATTAGGATTTTGTGGGTTTTTAATTGAATTTTTGATGAATTTTGATGATTTTTAATACAAAAATGATGGGTGGGAAATTTTGGGGCTGCCCATGGTGGTGAGGCCGGCCATGAGGTGAGAAAAGAGAGGAGAGTGAGAAAAGGTGAAGAAAAGTGTAGAAGGTTTCACAAAAATATCACACAATTAAGTCTTTTCATGAATTTATTTAAAAATTCTTTATTTTCTTCACTCCATTTGACCTAGAATGGTCTAGAACCATTGTAAAATTTTGAAAATAAATTTTGCATGAAACACACTTGATTCTAATATGTAATGGTTCACTTTTGCTAATTAAACCCATTCAAATTTGTAATTTACACTAATTTAGTGTAAAAATAAAGCTTATGTTAATATTTAAAATAATTAATTTAAGAAAAATATTTAATTAAACTAAAAATTTATAAGTGGCTAAATAAACACCATTTACTGGTAATAACATAATTAAAATAGGTATTTTTAAATTTACAGTGAAAAATAATTACGGTTTAGTTTTATAAAAACTACGTTTTACTTTACCGAAAATTATAAAATTCACTTAAACGATTTTATTTATTTAATTAATTATTTAATTATTTTTAAAATGTTACAATCTTCCTCCCTTTAAGAAATTCGGTCCCCGAATTTAAATTAAAAGTCCCCCCAATTACTAAAACATTCAGCCAAAACACTCAAATCGTCGGTGCTCCGAAATCATCAATACATAACTAAAATCAACTCCGTCAAGCATAACACAATCATCGGAGTTATGGCGAAAATAAAATACCAAAACCCAATACGAAAACCAACATAATATACATCAAAACTACAACTTGTATATTGTGCGCATCATAGTAAAATCGTCCAAACATCTGGATAAAGAAGCATGCAAGAACCCCTTTTGAAAATCGCCGTGTGATGCACGTGCCACGGCATAAGTAGAGGACGTTTATTTTTAAAAAAATAGCTATATATATATATATATATATATATATATATATATATTTTATTTAACATACACGTCCCGCCTGGTTACCAAATCAATAGTAATGATTATAAAAACATACTGATCAAACTGAAATCAATCCCAATCACATCATAAAAATATCATGTGCGTCCGTTGTGCACTGAAATCGAAACCAAATACAGATGCCACGAATTCACACAAAAACAAAACTGAGTGCAACAGGTGTGCACCAAAAACATCTGTCAAGTGCAACGGGCGTGCACGACTCTAATATCAGGTGCATCTAATCTGCACAAAACCACGATTTAGTGCATCTGGTGTGCACAAATCGTATCAGGTGTACCGAATGTGCGCAAGAATCTCAATCAGGTGCACATGGTGCACAAAAACATACACCGAATATCAAAATCGAAATCACAGTACGAAAATGCATGAAAACTAGGTCGAAGCATATGTCAAAATCATATGTAACCCATATGCACGAAATTAAATCAAAATCTCAAAATGTATAAAACCAAATCAAGTGTACTGGGTATGTACAAAACAACATCAATACAACTGATATATGAAGCAAGAATAGAATGTAATGAATGCACACATAAGAAATACCAATCGTAGAACAAAATCCTCAAAATACCAAAAAAAGATCCAATCAACGGAAATATGAAATTCAAATCACCAAATCACAATCGTAAACACTATCGTCAATGTGCGCCTCTTTCCCCCCTTTTCCTCTTGTGTCAACTGCTTCGAACTTGTCTCTTCATAGGTGTGCTGACTGCGCTACCAACAGCAATACTCATATCTAAAGTCTCCCACGTAGTCGATCCCTTCACCTGATATCCGGACTACATTAAACTTTTCGATCGATCCATCAAAATCCCATAATTCCCCGAGAGCTCAACACTTAAGTACAGTTTAAAAATATCCGGTACATACCCCAGCATCGATGGTCCAGCCGTAGAAGGGCAAACCCAAGCCTCACTAATGGCACCGCGGAACTGCCGTAAACCTTAAGGTTCAAGGGCGTTCTCGTGGTCATTATGTCGAGTTAGGGTTTCATTCTTCTAGAGGGTCCATCGAAATACCTGCATGTTCTTCCGAATACCTTAAACTTGGGAAAATGGTTTTTCTGATAATCGTTCGAACCCTTTAACTTCGCCTGGACACCATGTGAATACCCTTCATCCGCACGCTAAACAATACTTCAATCCTCAAGAATAACCAATACCCTAATAGTTATCGCATTCGAGCCGCAGCTCCCTCTGCCAGTGCGCCCGTGGTAACAGAAACCACCATCCGATATCGACGAAGATTGATCAAGGAACGAATGAAATGCGGTGGAAAGAAATGTACATCCTAAGGCTACTTAAGAAGAGTAGTGTATCGTAAGTATGCCGTGGATCATACCCACGGTACGTCACTCTACCTAAGTCGCCTACTCCATCAACCAAGGGTCACCCTAAACTTATACAAGGTTAAACCTAGCGCTCTGATACCAACTTTGTCACGACCCGAAAGTACGGAACGTGACCGGCACTTAGATTACGAAGCGTCTAGAGGCGCAACATAACCTAAGTAAGCCGAAGCCCAGAAATCTAAACCATAAAAAGAAGAAGAAGTAAAGGAAAACATGTAGAAAACAAGTTTAAAAGCAACATCCAATTTTCTCAAAAATTTCGGCAGAGTCTCCTTCGTAAAAACTGGCCTCAAACGGGTACAAACAAGAATAATATATATACAAACAATAAAAAGCATCCCCAAACGGGAGCTAGCTCTACGCCAAAAGGAGAAAACAACCACATCAATGCACAATAGTAGACAACGCCAAAGGGCGAGGCTCAAAACTCAAAAGAAAACAAAACCACCAAATATCATAATAATACAAGCGCGACTCTAAGGTCGAAATAAACAACTGATCCAGTAAACTATCAAGTAATACAAGTTTGGTTGATGGAGCTTTTTAGATATAAATGAAATAATAAAAATACAATGGCAGTTTAGATACAAGTGAACCAACCTACCGTGCAAATCCCCCTGAGTGAAAAGATGAGCCAGCAAGCTGACAGGAAAACCTGTACATCGAACCTGTAATAAAATTTGGTACAACGGGGGTGAGTTGCCAACTCGTGATTAGAAGATATCTGCGAAAAGAAATCGAATGCACGACGCTGTCCTAGGTCATAATAATATACTAATATACTACTAGTCATCAAGTAAAGACAGGATAATAAGCTACGTGTAAGTCCAAATGCTCCGTGCTCGTATCAGTACCTCATATAGAACTATGTCATGTGAATGAATATGCATACACCATGAATGTGAAATAACCAATCCTGAAATCTAGATATATCTGTATAAGAAATCTTTAACGTTTATCATGGTAAAATGTGTATAGAAATCTGAAATATCAACGATGAAATCCATGGAAATCCGTGTCAAGCATCGACACAAAACATGTAAATCTCAAGTCTCAATACCTCATAATCTCAATGTCTCATAGTCTCAATATCTCAGGCTCCGTCAGTCCGGATCGGCCCATATCATCAAATCTCACGACAACGGTCGGTATCCTCCGGATATCCGCCGCGCCAGACATCACCGGTAGGTAGTCCTCCCCTGCCAGGCTCATCGTCTACAACTCGATCTTCTTGCCCCGGGGTACCATACCGTGCCCACCATGTACCCGAGACGGTTCATCCACTCCTCGAATCGGGTCTCGAAATCCAACAAAAAACATAAAATCTCATGGTGGACGACACATACATCACGAGAAAACAGCATCTTATGTTTTAAAAAGAGAGGAGGAGAGAGAGAGAGGTTTTTATATATTCTTGCGGTTTTCCCCAAAAATCCAGAAATCTCATAGAAATCCAAAATCCCAAAATCATGAGTTAGTATATGATAAGTGTCGGCATATGCCCCATAATACTGCATGATGACATGAAAATGTGAATGCATGAAATGTCTAAGTAATAAATACCATGTCTATACTAACACCAGAGAGTAATCACAATATTATATCGATCTAGCTGTTAGCTGATTGTATCAATAAAAGATAATATGATCTAAAGTGTACGTGACATAGCAATTACCGATGATGGTGTGTGTAAGCCGGCAAATAAGTGTGCGTGGAATATGCGCATCATCGATAATGGTGCTGGTGTCCTAACAGGCAAAGTTTTATTCTGATTATAGAAACATATGAATGAACATGCACTATTATGATTACGGTATGAATATAAAGACGGATGTGTAATAACCACTCATCTGTGATATACAAGTATAACTACAACTATATGACTCGAGCCTAAACTAGTGTCCATCTAACCTCCTAAGGAACTAAACCTAAGAAACTAGTCAATAAGAAATAAGAGTCCACCTAAGGTCTGAATCCATATCTCTAATAGTCGGCGATCCAGACTCAATAGCGTTACGTACGTAGTACGGCTTCCTCGAATCAAGAGTACGGATCAATCATCATATCTATGCCTCGTACGGTAAAATTCATCATACGGCATCCCAATATCGGGGTACGGGTCAAGTATCACCTACGTTTCTCATCATTCGTATAATATCATCATCAACACATGTCAAGATCAAGGTGCTATACTGTAATCGCATACATCAATCATATATCATTGTCAGCATAAATATACATCGTTAATTTATCTTCAGAAATATCATGTCATATGTATCATATTGTGATTAAGTCACACTTAGATCATATCGTAATCAAGTCACACCTATACGATATCGTAATCAAGTCACCCATATATGATATCGAAATAAGTCACACCTATATGATGTCGTAATCAAGTCACACCTATATGATATCATATCAGAATTTCAGGTACAGGTTACGGTCCGGGTTCTATTTTAGAGTCCCATATACTTCAATATCATCACCACCCTTTATTATTTAGGTATACCTATTCATTATCTCATTTCCTAATGATCCGCTAACATCATAACACGACCGTAAAGCCAAGAATCACGGCATCAAGCCCAGTTATATTGTTTTATCCCTGTGTATTATATCATATCCTTGTATCACATATACGTATTATATATATATATATATATATATATACCTACACCTAGTCCTATATATATATATACACATACACGTATACACCACATCGAGTCTCAGTGTGTGCGTGTGTGTATCTACCTGAAACCTACGAATCTCCTCCAAGATATTCATCCTCGGGTAAGGTCTTTCTAAATCAACCTGAGGTCACTACTAGGGTCCTACTCACCGAAATTCTAAGGTCACGTCTTGCTTCCTAATGACAAAAAGTACTATCCCTATTCTACGTTTGCGAGGGTGCTAAACGCCATCCACCCAACTTCCCCCCGTAGATATACATCTACTTATAATATAAAACATGATTTAATTCATCGAAACCCTAAAAATCGATCAAATCGTCCGATTCCGTAAAACCTGAAAACACCAATTTACCGTTTTACTTCAAAACTTGATGTTTAAAAGAAACTAATGGTCATATTATTCATTAAGTAGCATAACTAGACTATATAAACCATCACTATATTTTTAACACCCTACTTTATATTATTTTGAAAATTCTAGTTTGCAAACTTGCCCGATTTCGATACTTTTAAGGAAAATTTCACAATATCAAACTGGATTTTGCATGAATTAATGCATTAAACTACAATTCATGATGATAATAACATAATGAAATCATAATTTAGATTTTAAACCTCATTTATTTAAGAATGGGTTTAATTAGCAAAAGTGAACCATTACACTAAATTTTTAAGAAAAATAATTAATTTAAGAAAAATATTTAATTAAACTAAAAATTTATAAGTGGCTAAATAAACACCATTTATTAGTAATAACATAATTAAAATAGGTATTTTTAAATTTATCTTGAAAAATAATTACGGTTTAGTTTTATGAAAACTACGTTTTACTTTACCGAAAATTATAAAATTCACTTAAAAGATTTTATTTATTTAATTAATTATTTAATTATTTTTAAAATATTATAAATATATATACAATGATAAAAGGCATCCCCAAGCGCGAGCTAGCTCTTCATCAATCGACGGTCACAACCACGCAAGCAGTATAATATACAACGCCGAAGGGCGAGGATCAAACTCAAAGGAAAACTCAAAATCAGCATGAAAGTTATAATACTGCAACGCGGGACTCTAAGGTCGAAATAATACATAACTGGTTTTCTAAGTCTGAAACTATATACAAGTTTCGTTGATGGAATTACTACATATAACTGAATAAAATAAATACTAGGGTGGTCACGATAAGAGTGAACCCACCTACCAATTCAATCACCCAGAAAGAAAGCAGTGTGCCAGAAAAGCCGCCATGAAACCTGTACAGCAAAACCTGCAAAAACTGTAGCACAATGGGGGTGAGTTACCAACTCGTGAATAGAAAACATACAGAGCAGAAATCGTATGTATGACATAATCCTAGGTCAATACGATCAATAATAATAATATCCTCGATATGAATAAGTCTGAAATATGATAAGGTGGCAAGGGTAAACATCTATATATAAGTATAATCCCATGTACTCGTGTCAGTATCTCAGGTAACAACATATCATAAATAAGAGGTATGATCAATGTAATCAACATGATTCAATATCAACTATATCATGCAGTCTATGCGTGTGTGGATATCATCCAACTATGTAATCAATGTCTATATGTATGTGGATCTCATCCACGTGTCACCCAATGACAATAAGCATCATGCATGTAAATATCATAAAGCATATGCATGGAAGTATGAGAATGTAAATCACATGTGTCGCTCGCGATATATCAAAATCATAGAACCTGAATGTCTAGCATCGACACTCGAAAACATTATGAAACCTGTGCCTAGCATCGGCATGTAAATCCTCATATACATAGGGCTCCGTCAGTCCGGATCGGCCCATCTCATCTCTCAACTCCGGTCGGTATCCTCCAGATATCCGCCGAGCTCAAATACAATCACCGGTAGGTAGTACTCCCCTGTCGAGCTCACCGTCTAACATATACGAGTCTTCTTGCCCCGGGGTACCTCACCGGGTCCACCATGTACCCGCAGACGGTGCCTACCGCTCCTCGAATCAGGTATCACATGCCACTCTCAGAACCGAGAAAAGACATGGTGGACGCACTGAAATATCTATCAAGGGTAACCTGGTTTTTTTAAAACAATACATACTCTCTTTTGAAATACCCACGGTTCCCAAATCCAGAAATATCATGGAAACAGCATATCTCAATGTGTATAATCATAAAGCATGATGTATGCGACATGTAAAAGAAATGTAAGCATATCAGTATATCATGCAACATGGAATAGTAATATGCACATATTCAGGAAAACCGCTCTTTTGACAAGAATCAGTTTTAAAAGTATCTTGCGGTTCCCAAATCTCTAATCAAGCCAGAATCACTTATGTATGTGCAAATATGTATGTAAAATAGGTATGTGCACAAGTATAAGTATACAATATGTGAGTACACAAGTATGAGTGTACAATAGATATGTGCACAAGTATGAGTATACAATATGTGAGTACACAAGTATGAGTGTACAATCGGTATGTGCACAAGTAGGAGTATACAATATGTGAGTACACAAGTATGAGTGTACAATGGGTATGTGCACAAGTAGGAGTATACAATATGTGAGTACATAAGTATGAGTGTACAATAGGTATGTGCACAAGTATGAGTATACAATATGTGAGTACACAAGTATGAGTGTACAATAGGTATGTGCACAAGTAGGAGTATACAATATGTGAGTACACAAGTATGAGTGTACAATAGGTATGTGCACAAGTAGGAGTATACAATATGTGAGTACACAAGTAGTGTACAATAGGTATATGTACAAGTAGGAGTATACAATATGTGAGTACACAAGTATGAGTGTACAATAGGTATGTGCACAAGTAGGAGTATACAATATGTGAGTACACAAGTATGAGTGTACAATAGGTATGTGCACAAGTATGCCATGCAAGGGAGCATATCCTGATGCAATAATCCTACTGTGTAGTGACATGGCAATTATCGATGACGAAGTATGTTAGCCGGCAAGCAGGTGTACGTGAAACATATTCATCATCGATAATGGTGCTGGTGTCCTAACAGCATGGTTTTAATATAACATTAAACATATTTAAACATGCGATGCGATGCGAACAGCAAGAATATACGGTAAATGAATTATAAACACAACAGTGCAGAATCTACATCAGTGTATCTATGTCATATTGTTTTGCCATTTGAAAGAAGACGAATCGGGGTTTTTAGGAAAATAAGGGATACGGTGTTTTTAAGAAAAGATGCGTCTTTTGAAAATATCCATAGAATCTTTTGCCTGTCTTAAAAATACTCCCGATTCGTTAGTTTTTGAAATAGGTATGACATCGGCCTAGCCTAACATCTACTAAGCAAACTACAGATCTAACTATCAAGTCAATCGGAAGGGGTATGGAAACCACCTAAATCTGAGGCGATATATATATATATATATATATATATATGTGTGTGTGTGTGTGTGTGTGTGTGTATGTATGTATGTATGTATGTAATATAATAGTCGGTGATCCCGCCTCAAAGGTACTGCGTACGATACAATATCATATGATATTCTCGAGTCATGAGTGCGGATCTATCATCAAATAATGCTCGTACGGTAAATCATCATACGGCATCCCAAATTTGGGTACGGGTCAATATCACATTCATCTCATCAATTATCTGGTATCCTTATCATCATATCTTATGAACTGGGGTACTGATCTAAGTCTAGTACAACTGATACCATCTATATAAATGCGTGTGTAAAACACACGTCCAAAGGCCCGCTAAAATCTCATGTCGTATCCCAAATACGAACCACATCATATCACCGATCTCATGGCACTATGCCCAATCTCATCGACTCATCTCCAAATATCATCCACTATCCTCATCGTCCAGGTATAAATATAACAGATAAGCATGTTTGTGCGTGTGGGTGTAAACCTATTCTAGGGTTCGCGACTTGGAAACTATACTAGTTTACTTCTACACCCTAAACTAACCATAGTACACCTAATCACATCTGGAATATCCAAGTCACACATAACTCTATCATATCTATATATATATAGATATAGATATAGATATATAGTATACTAAATATCGAACCGCGGGGGTGTTATACGCCATCCACCCGATTTTCCCCGTAGATATAATCTACTCACGTTGCATCCTGCGTGTCGTTGTCGGTGTCACCTTCATCTTCTTCATCATATGAAACCCTCATGAAGGTACCTACAAAGATAACACAATCGCAGACGCACATTAAAATCACATTGGAAAACCAAAACGACACGCTAAGGCCTATAGGTTAGAACCTATGGACTACGCTTTCAAAACCATCAAACAACCCTCGATATCGACGTACGAACGTCAAGTGATCGAGGTAAAACACAAATACGAGAGTCCAGAATTCAAAATAAGCAAAACGAAACCCGAATCAAAACAGCAACTAATGAAAATGGTCCCAGATTTTACCCTAGGTCAAATTAGTCAATTTTGCATATGCCAAGGGTCTATTTTACTGATGAGGGGACCATAGAACTAATACGAGGCACATTGGCCCAGGTCTGGCCGCAATTTGCGGCCAGAAGGCTTTTATATGCGGCCTGGAAAATGATTCAGGGGCTGGGGTCTTGGGGTTAACTTCCTAGGTGCCTGCACATCTCTCTGTGTTAGCAAAATAATTTTCAGAGTCTCCGTCTCCGAGTGATAGCAGATTTCATTTAACCCTCACAGAATCCACAATTTTCCAATATCGGGTTTTCTAAATCCGTATTCCGGGATTCTAGTCTCTGGTTTAGGCCTGTATTCTAGCACTAGGGGGTTTGTGTGGCCTCTACTGAGCTCAATTTCATATTACAACTCTCAAATTCCAATAACCCTAACTAGAATTTTCCAAGTTCGTCCAAACCACACAATATCGGTTCTAAACTAACATGGGGGTAAAAGTAATGGAAATACTTAGCTAAAGGTTCAGAAAATACCTCATTTGGCAACTCAAGAATTTTCTTGAGTTGCCCTAAGTGTCCAAAATTTGATTTTTCTTGGTCCATGGGGTAGCTAGTGAGCTCTTGCATCTTTTTAATGAAATGGGATTTGGGATTTGAGGTGTTTTTCATGGAGTTTTGGGGGTTGAAGATGGAGGAGAAGGAGAGGGGAAACAGCAGCAGCAGCAAGATGAAGAGAGGGGAGAGGAATGAGTGAAAGAAATGATGAGAGAATGGCTCAAGACAAAGTCAAAGGTAAACCCTTACCTTTCTCTCTCTCACCCATACCTATATATTATACTCTTTTCTTTTCTTTTCTAATTTCCTTCTCTCAACAATAGTAACCCCAATAACAAAAGCCATGCACCCAAAACATGTAATAAAATGCAACAAGTGTTAATAAAAAGATATGGTGCATGTTTGTATAAAATACGCTTAAAGCGCGATTAGCGATTTTTAATCGTGATTAGCACTAAATTAGCATATAATTAATCATAAAAACTTAAAAATTGCATAATTCCATAAAACACTCTCTTTTTAGTAATTTCCATAATTTTCCAAATTTTTCCCCATTTATCGGTATTTAATTATACCGCCTTATTTAAAATATTCAATATTTTATTATTAAATTATAAAAATTTCCCAAAAATAATATTTTATTTTTTTGAAATGTTACATATTTGATATGACCGATTTATTAAATCAAGTGTTGATTTAATCTTATCATTTAGCTCACTTTTAATTAACCCTTTTTCTTTTGGATGTATGCATGTATGTTCACACATACACATGATGATGTGCATGCACACATACACACATACATATGTGTCATGGTTGATGATACAAAGGAGATGGCAATGCAAGACTTACATGGTTGATAAATATCTAGATTTTGTTAATGATTTAAAGAAAAAGGAAATTAGATATAATGACTCATTTTTCTACACACTTCTTCCTTGACCATTGACTTTAACTATGATTATATTTACTTTGTTCTTTAACCCATCCAAATAATATCTAGATATTTAGCCAACCATGGTTATATTTGATAGTGTCTCATATATAATTTTTTCTTTTCAATTATTAGAGATAAGTTTTCATTATATTCACAAAAGCTTTTGCCATCTTCACCTTCCTCCTTCTTCAAGCAATCTTGAGTTTTGTTTTGAGTGAGGAACTTAAAAAGAAAGGGTTTTTAAGTGAGTTTACAAACCACACAACCATTCTACGCTACCCTAGCCCTTTAGTGTAGAGTGTTTGATTCATTCAATGAAGCTAAGAGCTTGATCTAGAAATCTCCGAGTGGATCATCGTAGACGACGAAGAACCTTGAGCGGAATCGTTCCAAGATTCGTGCAAAGCCGTAGGAGTCCGAAAGACTGAAGGAGTTGGATACAAAGGTTGAATTTCCTTTTCCTTTAGCTTAGACTTTTTATTATGATAATATTACCCTAATCTCTAGTTACGATTCGTAGTTCGTTTGTAATAGCCCTCTAAAATTTAAAAGTTCACTACTTTATGATCTTCTTCCTCTTTCTTCTCTAGCTCATAATCTTCATCAATGGCAACACCTTCAACCTCCATCCATCTCATGGATGCAAGAGACAAAGTGATCACAAACATTCTCTACATCACCTTGGACACGTCGGCTAGCACACTTCATGCCCGAGTTGCTTCGGATGAAGCGGGAGCCCGTAAAATGAATCGATGATGTGGTGCCCTTTCTGACGAGGAGATCGAGACCGGAGATACCGCGAGGAGCTTGGGATGGTGGACAAAGACCGAAGGACACGGATCGATCGGTATAGCCTTTCTATCCCTTCTCAAGATAGCTAGTTGTAGGTTAATGGTTCGATCCGGGAAAAAGTATACGATAGCGCCAGTTTCAAGTTTGAAAAAGTTTTCGTTTCCGCATTTTGGCCTCGGATAGACGGCCGGGGCGCTACCGTAGACTTACATAGTATCAGAGCCACGCCATTAACCTTTACTAGCTTACTCTAATGTGTTTAGAATTTCGATCGAACGAAATTTTCAAAAACCACATTTCCAATCCTGCAGTTTCTGTCGAAATTTTTTTGTGGCCTAAAATTTTTTTTGAGTACGTAAAAAAATCATGCAGGCTTTTCTAAGACCACTGCAGAAAATTTGTAGAGTGAGCTGAGTGTAGCGTCGCGGAACCGCGGCCTTACCCACGTTTTGGCCGCGGTTCCGCCGCAGTACTGTAGCAACACTGGACCATTTTTCCTATAGTGGTTTCTGACTTGGAATTGGGGTTTCTGGTATTTTTATTTTTGGCCCAGATTATTTTGAGTACTGGGTATTGTGCTTGGGGCCCACTTCGGGAAATTTTGTCGATCGAAATTTTTTAACATATTAGTTCACGGTATTTACATTATATCTGCGACCGTGAATGTCATTCAAGCGGTAAATCTTGTCTAATTGCTATAGTCCTTTTAGACGGATTTGCGAATGTGACATTCACGTTGATGTTCTGTGTTGTGCTGTGATATTGCGGATTTGTCGTGGTTGATAGCCTGGATGCAATGTTAGCACAGTTTGGTATTATTTGTACATTTGATATTGCGGAACGAGCGTCCGACATGTGGACTGCCGTCACTGCCTGTTTGTATATTATTCTTTTGGGGCACGACCGGGCTGAGGTCGATGTACCCGTTGTATATATTTTACTTTCTGTACTAGGATTACCCCGCGGAGGGGTGCATGGATAGCCGGGTTCTAGAGGGTACCGAGCCCGCATCTCATGGCTTTGAGACGGAGGGGGCCTCACTCTAGAATTGGCGGGCTATTCGCCGCACTCATAGGGGGTACAGGTTGACCCAAGGAGGGGTGCTCAAGTTACCGGATTCCGTGAAGTGCTGGGTGGTCTATTCACGTTGTTGAAAAGGGCTGCCTCGCTTCAGGTTTTGGCGGGTAACTTGCCGCGCCCATATGGGTCTAGATTTTCATTTCACAGGCTATCCATACGACCAGGGGAACGTCTGGTTTCAGTAGCAGCTCTACGAAACCTGGAGATCCCAGAATATCTGTATTGTTCCGTGATACTTATTACATTTCTGTGATGTTGCATTTTATCATGCCATGAGCGATTAGTATATATTGATATATATACTAGTAGATGTTGTATATGTTTTTCACCCGCGCTAGTCCAGTCCCCGCTCTGTCGTTAGTTAAGTAACCTAACGGGTGATGACGTGACCCAGTGGCGAATGCGGATGGCATATACGTACATCATATTTTCATTCTTTTGTGGTGTAATTAATTGATGGGACTGCATTGATTCGGATCAATGCAAGCTAAACAAACCTGTTTGATGTTGTTGGAACATTTTTTTTCAAATAGCTGTTATTGCAAGGACGTTCTCTTTTATTTTGCACAGTGGTATTTGGTTATGAATATCCAGCACCTCAGTCGACGAGGCAAGGGCCGAGATCCCTTCACCGGGAGTGACCCCTTGGACAGAAGTTTGCGTCAGGGTAATAACTTCACTATAGCCGATTACTTGTTGCTTTGCATCGTGGTATTCAGTTGGAATATCCTGCACCTCATTCTACGGGGAAAGAGCCGAAATCCCTTCACCGGGAGTGACCTCTTTAGTAAAGGTTTTCGCCACTATATTTTTATAAAAAGCTATCCGGTTCCTTTAACGATATCAAGTTCATTACGTTAAAGGTTTTTCGCCAAAAACCATTCGTAGCCCTCCGTCATTTCAGACGGGTAGCACTTAGTATTCATGCTATGTTTGTTGGCCAAAGTCAAGACATAGTGTATGGTAGCTATTTGTTATCTTTCTGCTGTATAGATAGATGCGTTGGTTTGGGACAGTTGTATAGCCTTGTTGGCCTTCGTCAAGGGCTTGTAATGGCGGGTTCAAATTAACCTGGACAATGACGGGTAGAACTTGACATGTGACTTATGATTTGTTGGCCTTCGTCAAGGTCATAAGAGCATGGGGTAAAAATCACATCGGGAGTTTCTAAAGAAACTGAAACTTGCCAGATATGCGCATACCTTCTGGAGTGTGATAACGTGATTGGATTCCATCACGTTATCGTGCGATGATAGTTGGATCCTGATTCCCACTGATGAGTTGGTTTACTCCTCGGGTGATCCCGACTAATTCTTCTTTCAGGTTTGGAGGAGAATTTGAGGTTACAGTGGGAGGTTTCCTGATTGGATAAATTGATAACCATTCTTGTCTAGGTTAGAGTGCACGCTGAGTGTTTCTTTTCTCTCCCTTTTTGGCAGCGACCATGACCCGACCCTAGACTTTCACTCAGTGATCAAGTTAACCGAACCTTCTTAAAACATTGGCTTTTGGATTGTCTGAGTTGCATACCTCATTGCCACTCTTACTTTTACCCTTTTCACCAGAACACCCCGTATTACTAGGAACATCCACTTCCATTAGATAAAACCATCGTATGGTTATATACGAACTCGAAGGAACTTGTTCAAGATTCAAGGATGGTTTTTGGTTCTGGAGAAAATGAATAGGACTATTCAGTTGTGTTTTCCTTTTACCTTCTCTCAGGTTGCGAGTGCTCCTTGGATTAGGACGGTACACCTATTACGCTAATTGGATAGTCTTCTTCCAAACCATAGGCAGGTGCCGAACGGTAGGGAATGAAGGAAACTAATTAGCCTAACGATGGTGTACAGAAGGTAATAAGTTAAGACAATTAAAGGGATTAAAAAGAGGGCAAAGTAAATTGCGACTGCTATTCACGACCAAACCAAGTATTTCCTCGCCAATCCTACATCACCTTTGTATTTCTCCAGAACACTCCGTATCACTACGAAGATCCACAGTTTATTGGATACTCCATCGTATGGTTATATACGAACTCGAAGGAACTTGTTCCAGTTCGGGGATGGATTCTGGTCCAGGAGAAATAGGAATAAGGTTTTATTCAGTTGTCTTTTATCTTTACCTTCTCTCGGGTTGCGAGTGCTCCTACGATTAGGACAGTACACCTATTATGCTTATTGGATAGTCTTCTTCCAACCATAAGCTGGTGCCAAACGGTAGGGAAGGAAGAAAACCATTTGGCCTAAATGGCTGTATAGAAGGTAATGACTAAAGACATATAAAGGGATTTGGAGAGATGGCAAATAGATATACGGTTACAGTTGTGAATCTGATAATGGAAGAGGTATTACTAAGAATACCCGGATACCCCTTCGAAATGTTTACATGTTTCAGTTTCACTGTGTACTGTTAAAAGAAAACTGATTTCCCAATTAGTCCTTCCTCCAGGGTATGTATTTACCAGGGTTGATTCTCACATCTGTATGGTTTTACAGATGATGAGTGGGAGTAAATTATTGGGAATTGGGTGATCATCCTCAATATATCGGGATTCGTTGTAATTGGTGATATTTGAGGAAATCGCCTGGGTTGTTTGCCGGACGACAAATATTTGGTTTTGAATATCCGTTGTTATGCACCATTTTCAAATTGATATATCTGTATATTTATTTTTATAAAGTGAGATATAACTTTTTGAAATTATGTCTATGACATTTACCTATATCAGTGGATGGTTAGGTAAGGAGTATTAAACAGCGGTGTAATTCTTCTTAACTATAGTACAGTTTTCAACCTACGACACACAGGGAATGAGTTATTAGACTCAGGGGACTTATACAGAGTATTGTATGTTGTCCAGTGTCCATTTAGACAGAGGGGTTGGTACTCGTACTATATTCTGTTTACTTGTGACTTCTCTAGTTCTTAAACATGTGTTTCGTAGAAATACAAGATCCAAGTTTTGAGAAGTTATAGGTATAAGAATAAAGTAGAGAATCAGGTGTTGCAAGTATCAGGATTCTTCAAGGTGATCGAAAATATAGATACTTATGTATGGTATTCAGTTAATAATAATGATTAAGAGAACTTGCTTCTCTTTCAGATTACTCATAATTGGAAGTACTCCTAAGTTGAGTAATGCTGATCGGCCTCTCTCTATTTAGTTGACATGCACTGGAGACAGCTGCATGATTTGAATCTGGTTCCAATTAAATCAGTGCTTCTGTTTCTGTATTGGATATAGAATAGTTCATATCTTAACAATGTTAAGGTACGGAGAGTTGTCCGGCTTATGCTTAAAACCAGACTCTGGATAACTCAAGGCACGTTTCTGTAATGGTTGTTTGTGGGTTGACCCGGGCTATGATGAGGGTTGACTTTCTACCATCTGGAAGATCAATAGTGATATTGTTCTTGACTCGCCACAGTTTTAGTAAAATGGATTTTTTCAAAAAACGGTAGTGGGAGTATGTAAAACTGGAAGTGATTCCAGAACCGCAAATGATTACTGAAAATTTAATAGGACCTAAAGATTCGATCTAGTTTGACATTCCATTGGCCACTTCGCAGATAAGGTGGGTAACCTCAGGCATGTTAGTTATATGTATGCCCTAGAGGCCATTACTGTACATTGGATGTATATTGTAGTGGATGCTGGGACATATATAGGGAGGACTTTCTTGCTCGACATGATAGTATGCTATCTGGTTGCTCTTTACCTTAACGTGTACACAGATTGTCTCTCTATTACATGTTGGTAAAGCCCTTAGGATGTGTGCTTGACTACCTGGACTATGATGAGGATCATACTAGTGGGGACATGGTAGTCCATAAGTACATCCTTCAAAGTCCCTAGTCGTGGGTGTATCGAGACGGGGCATCGATATACCAGTGTAGACTAGCGTATACCTTCTCGACCCATACAGATGGGCGATGGATGATCCCATATCCATCGGTGTTTGACATAAGAGATGATATACGGGTGCTCAGTAGAGACTGGGTACACTGGACGGACTCGCCGAGAACTCCCAGATGGTATTATACCTCACGTCAGATGGCAGTTCTCTGGTGACACTGGTACAGAGTAGTCTGTTGACCCGAGATCGTCATAGAGTCTTGTGTGGTTCCCACTGTGCTTTGATTTCCATCTTACCACGTCCAAGAGGGCGTGCAAAACGGCGGTTTTTGGGTACAGTCCCGAGTCACATGGAAGCAATGAGCGATAGGAGGGGATTCGTCTCTCCCGGTTTAGGGGGTTGATGTTGCGCTGTGTTCGATTGGCTATAACAGGAAATCCCTGGCCAGGGTTGCTGAGATTTACTGGTAAGTGTTACCAGTAGTTTCTCGAACAGTTATAGACCTCATATCGACACGACTTGTCGAGCTATTGGGGTCTGACGTTTACCACCCCTAGGCGAGATATGCGACATATCAGACGATCAGACTGGACTGTACGGTAGTGTTACTGGTCGGATTCACTGGAGTGTGAGCGGGCTTGCTCGTCGATCTTCAGATCGCTCAATACCCGGGTGGCTGTTACGTTTAGCAGACCGCTTGCGGCTTGTGGGTGCTTGATATGATCATCATCCGCTACCGGCATATTGACGAGTCTTTAGAGTCCTACACAGAGGTTTCCTGGCTCAAGCGAAACGAAATAGGAGCGCATATGAGAAATGTGCGGGACCGAGAATAATGCGTGTATGTGATACCGTATTTCATTCTCACGATGAATGTTTCGAATGGTTGTATGCGATATAACCTAGTTATCGAATCAAGGATTGATTCGATAAGCCGATACATTGGATACTAGCCGGTTATATGCGACATGACCGGATCATTGAATCAAGTGTTGATTTAATGATTTAATGTATAATTATATATTTGATATATTACTTTGCATTAACTAGTATTGGTTCACTTTAAATGGATTTACTCACTTGGTTTGTGCACATTGCATATGTGATATATTTTGTGCACATGATTGTATCATGTTTGATGATACATGCAAGCTAGGGTTAGTGTAAAGAATTACACCATGGTTAAGATTATGATTAGGGTTTTCTTTTTTCTTATTTATTTATTTATTTATTTTGGAAAAAGATGAGAAAAGAATGGTTGCTAATTTTGTTTGCTAGTTGAAGATTCTTGAAGCTTTGAATTAGTCCACCATTCTTGTCTCATCCTTAACCCTAACCATTCAAGTTAACCATGGTCCATTCTCTACAACTAACCAAGGGTTAGTAAATGATAAGTATTGATTTATTTATCATTTACTTAAAACTTATCATAACAATTGTCTTCTTCTTCTTCATCTTCTTCACATGAAGAAGCTTACTTCATCAATGGTGATTGATGAAAACAAGTGAGAAATCCAATTCTAAAGTCTACCCACTTCCTATTTCTTCATCCTCTACCTCTTGCCAAGTAGTAGAGTGTGTTTCCTTCACAAGTTATCATGGCTTGGTGAAGTTGGAGCTTGATCTAGCGATGCCTCGACGTAGATCATCTTCGGCACGAAGCCGACGACCTTGCCCGCTCGTTCTCCGATGAAGCCGACGCTTGAGCCCGGATTTGATTTGGACAGCGGAGAGGACCTCATCTCGGAGCCGTGGAGGTGGAGGACCGGATCTACAAAGGTTGTATTTCCGTTTAACTCATAGTTAAGTGTTAACTAGTTTCATTTTCGCCTAGACATCTAGCTAACGATCCGTAGTCTAGGGTTTCTCGGCACCGTTTTTTTTTATAAATTGGCATGGTTGATGCCTTGTGAGACCTCATTAGGGTGCCTAGGAACCCTACAGTGATATCAGAGCCTTGCTAGAGCCTTAGGCGAAGTCCTGACGGAGTTAGAAGTCCGAACGACCCGAAAACCCAACCCTATATATGCTCTCTGTACAATTTTTAATTTCGGGGATTTTTCCACATTAAAAATATCCAGAAAAATCAGCAGGCTAATTTAAGAATTACTGTGAATTTCGACGGAGTAATTCCATCAAAGATCCGCGGATCCGCGGCACGAGCATGGCTCGTGCGGCGGTTCCGCGGCAGTGTTGTCGTTTTGTGTATTTAAATTTTCACAGTAATTCTCAGTTTTCTGTTCTGGTTTTCCTGGGAATTTTTAATATTTATTCAAAAGTTGAATTTTCTGGGTTGTATTGGGGACTCGGTGTATTCGATCGGACTGTCTAATTTTTGTCGGTGTGCTTTTCCGGGTATTTTTAGAATACGTTAAAAAGTTCGACCGGATATAAATACCCACTTTTTCCCCTGCCGGGAAATTCCAATTGTTGGATTTTTCCGTAGTTTAACGACGTTCTAAGTAGTGCAAGTAACGCGATGGACCCTCTAGAAGACAACAAAGCTTAACTCGATTATGTGACCGTCTTGAACTGCCCTTTGAACCTTCGGGTTTGGGGCAGTACGGCGTGCCACATGTGAGGCGTTGGCTTGACCCTTCTACGGCTGGACCGTTGGTACTGAGGCACGAACTGAATGTTGTTAGACTTATTTCATGTGTTGAGCTGTTTCGGGAAAACTTGGGTGTTCGATTGTTCGACCGAAAATTTTAGCATTTTCTATTTATCCGGAATGTGATACAATAATTGGAATTCACAAATAGTTATGAGATAACAGAATGAATATTATAAACATAGCAGTTTAGTCTCACTTGATCGGTTGCCACGAAATTTTGATGTGATCAAAAGTCCGTCGCAATCACGTAGCGTACGCGGATACTCGCCGGGTAAACTTAATAGTCAGCCTCACTCCATAGCCCCGACCAAGTGACTGTAGGAGAACCCCGTCGCCGAATGCATCCGTTCAGGTGCTCCCGATAGCGGTGTTCCGCCTTGGTGCACTTCGTCGACGGCGTTAGGGGTGCGGCCGCCTACTAAAGTTTGCGACGAGCATTCGATCAGAATGTCGGGAATCCTGTTGAATTGCCCGACTTGATATTGAAAAGAGTTTTCGATAATGAGACTAAAATGCGGGGTTTATAATTGTTAGGCATGCGATGTCTAAAGAATTCATTTGGTCAGGCATGCGATGTCTGAGGTGGTTGCGGATTCCAACTGTTGTAGTTTTACACTTTCTTTTCTGTGACCGTAAGTGTAATATGTGATATCGCCGGTTTCGTTGCTATATGTCAACGACAATTGGGATGCGCATATTTACTTACGTTGATGACATGTGATGTTATGTGTTGCTGGATATGTTATATTGGATCGTCGTGTTTGAATAGCCGGGGGTTTTTATGTGAGATGAGTGTTTTTCATTTTCATTCATGTAAAAACTTGTATGTAATATTCTTTTATTGTGGCACTTCCAGGTTGCGGAAGATGTCACCGCTGATGTATATTATTTACTTTTCTGCACTAGGATAGACCCAAGGAGGGGAGCACAAGTAACCGGGTTCTGGGGTCCAGTGGGAGACCAACTCGAGGAGTCGAGTCCGGGTCTCCTAACCCTAGAATTGGTAGGGTTGCTTGCCGCTCTCGTAGGGGTCTAGGGGTGTGGGATTGGCTATTCATCACGACCGTGGAATCCGTGTTTTATACTGGCTCGTATTGAAAACACGGACGTCCTAGTATATCCAATATTTCATATGTTTCTTCTGCTGTGTTTTATCTGTGATCATGTGATGTTCTGTGACAGATATTATATATAGTATATATGATATATTATATAGACGTTGCTTATGTTTTACACCCGCGCTAGCCCTGCCTCGCTCTGGCGTTAGTTACCTAACCTAACGGTGCAGACGGGACATCGAGGCGAATGCGGATAGCATAAGCGTACGTTATATTTATCTGTGATGGTTAGGTGGACTTAAATGATGGGATATTCATTAATGAGATTAATGAAAGAAAAGAAACCTAAGATGTTGTAGAATCGAATTTCAAAATAAAACAGGTAGCTACAGTTCTTGCTTTGCACAGCGGTATATATGATATATCCTGCACCTTATTCGATGAGGAAAGGACCGAGATCCCTTCACCGGGAGTGACTCCTTTAGCAATAACTGGCAGATGCTACAACCTTCGGTTTGTCTTTTGATTGCTTTTAAATGTTTTTGCTTTGCACAGTGATATATGTGATATATCCCGCACCTCATTCGACGAGGAAAGGACCGACGATCCCTTCACCGGGAGTGACTCCTTTAGCAAAACTAGAAAAGCCTCAAAAGCATTCCATTTTAAAATCATTTGATTCTACAACGATATAAAGTTCATTACGCAAAAGGTTTTCTTAAAAACCTTTCGTAGCCCTCCGTCATTTCAGATAGGTAATAGTTAGTATTCGTGCTGCGTTTGTTGACTCAGTCAAGGCGTAGTGTGCGGTAGCTGATTATTGCTTATCTGCAAAGCATATGATGCGATTGGATTAGGATAGTCGTGCGGCCTTGTTGACTCAGTCAAGGGTCGTGCGGGTGGGTTTAATTCAATCGAGAAATGACGGGTTGAACTTTACTTACGGTCTATGGTTTGTTGACTCAGTCAAGGTCATAGATCACATGGGGCAAAATATTATCGGGAATTTCAAGTGTTGAAATTTGCAATGAGATTGCATACCTTCTATGAGATAGTTGGATCCCGATACCCGCTGCGAGTAAGAGTTACTCCTGGGAGAGTTTTATACATTACAATTAGCCGATCAAGTAGGTGTCTAGAAAGGTGTCAACGAGGTTACGCCTCTGGGAAAACGAGGTTTACATTAATTAGGTTCGTGCAAAAGCACGGGGGACCTCCCTCAAAGTACCGACACTGGCCTGGCTGAAAGATTGGCGAACTTGTAGTGTGTAATTAATCCCGGCTAGTCTTTCCTTTTAGGGTTTGAAGGAAGATTTGATAAAAAGCAGTGGGAGCCATCCTGATTAGATAAAATAAAAACCAATCTATTCTTGCAAGAGCGCACGCTGAGTGTTTTCTTCTCTCTCTCTCCAGGTAGCGACCATATCACGCCTTAATCAAGATAATAATACGGATATTTGACCGAACCCGCTTGTTATACTGAGCTGGGGAACGTTGGTCCCGCTCCAATTTATAATTGTTATAAGACAGAGCAGGAAATTGGGGAATACCAGATTTCCCGTGCCGCCCAAACGAAGAGAGTGCATGCTGATGCATCATCTTCGGGTGTGTTCATTACAGAGAACTGTTTCTCAGTATCCTCTACGTCCTGGGTATGTGATACCGGATCAGGATCCCAGATATGTAATCTGTTACATAGGGCTACAGATAGGTAGAGAACTGAGAACGGGTGATAAGTTTCTTGATGCAGAAAACGGGGCAAGTGTTGCAGCCAAGTCTGTTGGTCACTGTCACCCTGTATTACCAATACATTGATTCTGAACGAATGTTATTAGATACCGAACCTGATATACAAAATCATATCAGTCTCTTTATTAGTAAAGAAAGGATATAATTTTGTATTGTTGGATAATGTTTTGAACATTTCCTATATCAAAAGTTGATCGGTTCAGGCACGTTATCTATAAGCGTTGATGTTCTAAATCAAACTACAGTTCTTAGTATATGGAACACACATAAGAGGAAGAGTTCAGAAATGAACGGATTCTTCTTAAGGTATTGTAGACTAGGTCAGATCAATGTGACCCGACTAGCTGAAGTTACATGTAGATGCATATTTAAATCAGTTTGAATCTACATCTTGTGAAACATGCCAGTCGTGTCACAAAGATATAATGACACTAGCTCTGTTTATTGGAAACAGAGAAAGAGTTAGTGAACTCTTGGGATGATACATGTTGATGTATGTAGGTCCCCTGTCTACACATACCAAGACCGGTTCTTTATACTTCATTACATTCTTTGATGATCTTTCGAGATTCAGACCTATGTTCCTGTTGAAACACAAGTCCGAACCTTTTGAGATATTCACAAAATATAAGTTAGAAGTAGAGAACCAAAACAGGTATAAGTATTATGTCCTTTGATGAGATCAAGAAGGAGAATACTTGAGCATGGAATTCCTGGATTAATCTGAAGGAGAATGAGATTCTCTCTCAGCATTACTCCTCCGAATACACCATAGCACGATGGTATATCGGGGTGGAGCAATTACACCCTATGTGATAAGGTGTGCTCTATGATGAGTAATACTGAGCTACCTATTTCCTTTTGGGTGTTATGCACTTGAGAAGCTGCATACCTATTGAATAGGGTTCTAATCAAATCAGTTGCCTACCGCTTCATATGTGATATGGAATGGGAAGAACCCATGTCTTAAGTTAGTTAAGATTTGGAGTTGTCCGGCCTATGTCTGAAAGCAAAATCCGAACAAGCTCGAGGCAAGGTCTGTAATGTAGAACTGGAAAGGTTCCAGCTATACAAACTGCAGCTGATGATTTGAAAGAACCAAAGGATTCGATAGTTACCAACGAACCTCAGCCTCTCCGCCGATCTGTAGGGTTCCTTACCCACCTGAGAGATACTTCTGTTTCTCTATGACAGTGGGAGCGAGGATTGCATCATGAGATGATGACCCAACTAGTTTCGAGCAGGCCATCGAGAGTGAAGACTCTGTAAGAATGGCTGGATGCTTAGTGATCTGAGATGGAATCCTTATACACCAACAAAGTATGGACTTTGGTTGCTATATCTGAAGGGTTAAATCCCCATCAGGAGCAAGTATATCTTGAGAAAATTACTTGGTGTATATGGAAAAGTTGAGATTTTCAAAGCTAGACTTGTTAAGGGTTTTCGTCATCGACCAGGCATGGATAATGATGAAACCTTTTCCAGTGGCTATGCTTAAGTCCATTCAGATCTTACTTACCATGGCTACATACCATGACTACGATATCTGGTGGTTGGGTGTCATGATTGATTTTCTAAATGATATTTTGGAAGAGAGCGTCTATAAGTACACAGCCAGAGGGCTTCGTAGACAGTGGGAGCAGCGGAAACGTATGCAAGATGCTTTATAGGATAGAGCAGGCATCGCGGAGTTGGAACATCTGTTTTGATGTATTAGTCAAAGAAGTTGACATCATCAAAACGGTAGATGAACCTTGTATAAACAAAAAGGTAGTAGGGAGTATGGTGACGATCCTCGTAGAGTACGTGGATGACATACTCTTGATAGGGAAGGAGTTTCCTATACTACGCTCGATCAATCTCCGCTTATCACTATAATTCTCCATATAGGATCAAAGTGATAGCTCCTAAATCCTGGGTTTTGGATCTATGAGATAGATCTAAATGGATGTTAGGATTCTCACTAGTTGTAGTGAGATGGTATCAATCGATCCTGGGGGAAATCACTGGAAGTGTTCCAGGGTGATAAAGACGACTGAATGTCAGTCACAGGCATTGTCTATACCCTCAGTAAAGGGACGGTATGTTGGAAGAGTTCCAAGCTAGATACCGTGGCATACTAGACGATTAAGGCTGGATACATCGCTACTTAAGATGCTACCAAAGAGGCAGTCTGGGTGTATATTGGTTCATGAGATGAACTAGGTTCCTACCATTGTGAGACAATGGAGTTGTGGCTTATGCCGAGGAACTCCGGTCCCATCAATGATCCAGACATATTCTAAGGCAGTGTCACCTGATCATGGAGATGCTTGATCTCCAAGGGATCGAGGTTAGGAGAGTAGACTTAGAGAACAACACAGCGGATCCACTCACAAAGGCCTGTTCCCAGAGAGAGACTTTTATGGGATGGTTGAGTATGAGATACTACAACCACTGCTACAGATGGCCCTAGTGCAAGTGGGAGATTGTTAGTTATATGTATGCCCTAGAGGCCATTACTGTACATTGGATATATATTGTAGTGGATGCTGGGACATATATAGGGAGGACTTTCTTGCTCGACATGATAGTATGCTATCTGGTTGCTCTTTACCTTAACGTGTACACAGATTGTCTCTCTATTACATGTTGGTAAAGCACTTAGGATGTGTACTTGACTACCTGGACTATGATGCGGATCATACTAGTGGGGACATGGTAGTCCATAAGTACATCCTTCAAAGTCCCTAGTCGTGGGTGTATCGAGACGGGGCATCGATATACCAGTGCAGACTAGCGTATACCTTCTCGACCCATACAGATGGGCGATGGATGATCCCATATCCATCGATGTTTGACATTAGAGATGATATACGGGTGCTCAGTAGAGACTGGGTACACTGGACGGACTCGCCGAGAACTCCCAGATGGTATTATACCTCACGTCAGATGGCAGTTCTCTGGTGACACTGGAACAGAGTAGTCTGTTGACCCGAGATCGTCATAGAGTCTTGTGTGGTTTCCACTGTGCTTTGATTTCCATCTTACCACGTCCAAGAGGGCGTGCAAAACGGTGGTTTTTGGGTACAGTCCCGAGTCACATGGAGGCAATGAGCGATAAGAGGGGACTCGTCTCTCCCGGTATAGGGGGTTGATGTTGCGCTGTGTTCGATTGGCTATAACAGGAAATCCCTGGCCAGGGTTGCTGAGATTTACTGGTAAGTGTTATCAGTAGTTTCTCGAACAGTTATAGACCTCATATCGACACGACTTGTCGAGCTATTGGGGTCTGACGTTTACCACCCCTAGGCGAGATATGCGACATATCAGACGATCAGACTGGACTGTACGGTAGTGTTACTGGTCGGATTCACTGGAGTGTGAGCGGGCTTGCTCGTCGATCTTCAGATCGCTCAATACCCGGGTGGCCGTTACGTTTAGCAGACCGCTTGCGGCTTGTGGGTGCTTGATATGATCATCATCCGCTACCGGCGTATTGACGAGTCTTTAGAGTCCTACACAGAGGTTTCCTGGCTCAAGCGAAACGAAATAGGAGCGCATATGAGATATGTGCGGGACCGAGAATAATGCGTGTATGTGATACCGTATTTCATTCTCGCGATGAATGTGTCGAATGGTTGTATGCGATATAACCTAGTTATCGAATCAAGGATTGATTCGATAAGCCGATACATTGGATACTAGCCGGTTATATGCGACATGACCGGATCATTGAATCAAGTGTTGATTTAATGATTTAATGTATAATTATATATTTGATATATTACTTTGCATTAACTAGTATTGGTTCACTTTAAATGGATTTACTCACTTGGTTTGTGCACATTGCATATGTGATATATTTTGTGCACATGATTGTATCATGTTTGATGATACATGCAAGCTAGGGTTAGTGTAAAGAATTAGACCATGGTTAAGATTATGATTAGGGTTTTCTTTTTTCTTATTTATTTATTTATTTATTTTGGAAAAAGATGAGAAAAGAATGGTTGCTAATTTTGTTTGCTAGTTGAAGATTTTTGAAGCTTTGAATTAGTCCATCATTCTTGTCTCATCCTTAACCCTAACCATTCAAGTTAACCATGGTCCATTCTCTACAACTAACCAAGGGTTAGTAAATGATAAGTATTGATTTATTTATCATTTACTTAAAACTTATCATAACAATTATCTTCTTCTTCTTCATCTTCTTCACATGAAGAAGCTTACTTCATCAATGGTGATTGATGAAAACAAGTGAGAAATCCAATTCTAAAGTCTACCCACTTCCTATTTCTTCATCCTCTACCTCTTGCCAAGTAGTAGAGTGTGTTTCCTTCACAAGTTATCATGGCTTGGTGAAGTTGGAGCTTGATCTAGCGATGCCTCGACGTAGATCATCTTCGGCACGAAGCGGACGACCTTGCCCGCTCGTTCTCCGATGAAGCCGACGCTTGAGCCCGGATTTGATTTGGACAGCGGAGAGGACCTCATCTCGGAGCCGTGGAGGTGGAGGACCGGATCTACAGAGGTTGTATTTCCGTTTAACTCATAGTTAAGTGTTAACTAGTTTAATTTTCGCCTAGACATCTAGCTAACGATCCGTAGTCTAGGGTTTCTCGGCACCATTTTTTTTTATAAATTGGCATGGTTGATGCCTTGTGAGACCTCATTAGGGTGCCTAGGAACCCTACAAGGCACTCGAGAGGTACTTCGGTATGCTCAAAGACGGTGACAGAGAGGTTCTTGTTTACCCAGACTTGTCATTGTTGTTGTTCCAGACTGTGAGACCCGGCAGAAGGATGAGTATAGCGTCGTTCTAGACTAGCTTTAGAAGTGTACGTGTATATGACTCTGCCAGAGGGTTGTCATGGTCAGTGGGAGCAGCGGAAGCATAGTGGACAAGTAGCTTATGTCTATTTATGGACTAAAGCGGATATAGCGGAGATAGATCATATATTTCTGATATGACAGTCATAGGTTTGACTTCATCAGAATAGGGGATGGATCTGTTAAGAAGGTAGTAGGGTGTGATGTCCTAGTACTTGGATGACATACACAGAGTAGGAAGTTAAATTCCTATACTACGATCGGTTGTACTTTGGTTGTCACACAGTGGTTTCTCCATATAGGATTTGGATATTATATCAGACATTCTGGTTACTAGATCTATGGTTTTAGATCTAGATTTGGGTAGTTTCCCAATCTGGGTGCTTAGACAGCATTTTAAAGGTGTTTTAGAATGGACGACTCCTGGCACGATAGTGTACCTGCAGGTGATGGAGTCACCCTCTCCAAAGGTGTCTTACAAACTAAAGAGGAAAGGGATGTGCATGATTGGAAGATCACTTGCTTAGGCAATTGAGTCAATCATGAGATGTCAAGTACCACACCAGATGTTGTTTTTGCACTAGATGCAATAAGTTGATATTAATCCAATCCTGGAGAAATGGTCGGAAGCAGTTTTAGAACATAAGTGGATGTTCTAGGGAAATGATAACGGCAGCCTCCTTCGGGAGACAGTTATCATTCCAGGCTTCCAAGGTGACCTGGATGACAGAGTGACTGTTAGAGTTATAGTTTTCCCTCTGACGAGGGGCAGTATTTTAGACAGGTGGTCCAAGCGGATACTGAGGGAGGTGTGGCGCAGGATACTGATTAATTTCAGTTGACGATACAGTCTAAGATGTTTGGATTTGGAGTTCATTTATGAACTAGGTCCCATCAGATATCCCGACATATTCTAAGACAGGTATTGCTCATTTCGGGAGATGGCTTTCTCCGCGAACTTGAGATAAAGAGAGACATAGAAAGAAACATCAGGGTGGATCCACTCACTGAGGCTATTCCTCGAACGCAATAGTTTCGCAAACGGGCATTATGAGACTGATTAGTAGAGGAGTTGGGTGTTCGGTATCACATGCACTGTGAGTATGCGACATCGCAATAATTAGCCTTGAGTGCAAGTGGGAGATTGTTGGATATAGTGCTCTCAGAGTCAATTATTGGATCACAGGCACGTGATTGCAATGATTAAGAGAGGGCCTATACCGGTAGGACAGTCTTACTCGAGATGATAGTATGCTATCTGGTTTATCTTTATCATCGTGTACAGCTTTAGGTGACCTTACAGGTCACTATTACACATTGATAGAGCCCTTAGGATTCTTGCTTGACTACGACCAGTATGATGGCGATCATATACGTGAGAGTTGGGTAGTCTATAAGCACATCCTTAAAAGGTCCCTAGTCGTGGGAGTTTCGAGACTGGGCGTCGTTACTCCATTAGTAGACTAGTGTATACAGTCGAGACCCCGACGGGGGGCGGTGGCCGGTCTCACAAGCCAATGGTGTCAGTTGGATCACCTAAGATGTATACAGGTGCTCATTGGGTTATGAGTACACCGGACAGGACTCGCCGGGAACATACTAGTTGGTATTATACCTGACGTCAGATAGCAGTTCCCTAGTGACATGTGTACAGGTTAGTTTATCGACCTGAGATCTTCATTTGTCTCGTGTGAGTTCCCACTGTAATTTGATTACTACCCTATCACGGCTCAAAGGAGTCGAGCAAACAGGTTTTAGTTGGGTACAGTCCCAAGCCACATGGAGGCAGTGAGCGGATCGGCAGGGGTTTCGTCTCTCCCGGTATTGGGGGTGAGATCGCGCAGTGTCTAGGAGAGCGATTACACGAAGTCCTTAGCCAAGGCAGGAGATTTACTGGTAGGTATTCCAGTAGTATCTCAGGGTGTTCTGGGCTATACTCCGACACGACTTGTACCACTTTTGGGGGTCTGACTTTTACCAACCCCCTAGGCCCGCCATGCGATGCTCATAGACGAACGGACCGGACTGTACGGATATTATCACTGACAGGCTCAGTAGGGTGTCAGGATAAGTTCGCTCATCGACCTCCCTTTTGGTCAATACCTGGTAGCCCGTTACGTACGGCTATTACCTCTGACGTGCTAGTGGTTAAATCCACAGCCAAAGTATTGACGAGTCTTTAGAGTCCCCCACAGACAGTTTCTCAAGTTTCGGGCGAAACGTTGTAGAGGCCGTATGATATATGGCAGGGTCCGATCATATATATGTAGTAGTGCACGGATCATGATCGGGCGGATCATACTAGTAGGCTTTGGTTTTAGCCGGATCCTAGTATTAGATTTGTTGGATTATTTTAGTCTCATCGCATTCGCATTCGGTCGGAATGCGGATGCAGGTATGTATATACAGGTGAGGGGTATCCTTGTGATCCGTCATGAGTTTACTTTAGATGTTGCCGGATCTTTTTTTTTGTTGAGCCAAACATTTGGATTAATGTTTGGATGGTAGAAATTATGAGCTAGAATTCATCATGAGATGCATTAAATATGACATGGACATATATAGTGACTCATGGTCTCTTTTATTGTGCAAAATGTCACATCAGTGTTTGATTTATGTGTTGAATTGATAAGAGGAGAGAGAGGGGTAGCCATGATATGGTTGTTAGCTCTCATATTATTGTTCTAACATCCTCTCATTTTATCATTCCATCACAAAAGAAAAGAAAGAGAAAAACTTCTTCTTCTTCCTCTTTCTTCTCTAGCTCATAATCTCCATCAATGGCAACACCTTCAACCTCTATCCATCTTATGAATGCAAGAGACAAAGTGATCACAAACATTCTCTACATCACCTTGGACACGTCGGCTAGCACATTTCGTGCCCGAGTTGCTTCAAATGAAGCGGGAGCCCGTAAAAGGAATCGATGATGTGGTGCCCTTTCCGACGAGGAGATCAAGACCGGAGATGCCGCGAGGAGCTTGGGATGGTGGCCAAAGACCGAAGGACACGGATCGATCGGTATAGCCTTTCTATCCCTTCTCAAGATAGCTAGTTGTAGGTTAATGGTTCGATCCGGGGAAAGTATACGATAGCACAAGTTTCAAGTTTGAAAAAGTTTTCGTTTCCGCATTTTGGCCTCGGACAGACGGCCGGGGCACTAACATAGACTTACATCGTCCACCAAGATCTGGGAGGCCGGTGTTAGTAATATGTATGCCCTAGAGGCCATTAGTACACATAGGATGTATATTGTAGTGGATGCTTGGACATATATAAGGAGGACTTTCTTGCTCGATATAATAGTATGCTATCTGGTTACTCTTTACCTTAACGTGTACACTGATTGTCTCTCTGTTACATGTTGGTAAAGCCCTTAGGATGTGTACTTGACTACCTAGACTATGATGCGGATCATACTAGTGGGGACATGGTAGTCCATAAGTGCATCCTTCAAGGTCCCTAGTCGTAGGTGTATCGAGACGGGGCATCGATATACCAGAGTAGACTAGAGTATACCTTCTCGACCCATACAGATGGGCGATGGATGATCCCATATCCATTGGTGTTTGACATCGGAGATGATATACGGGTGCTCAGTGGAGACTGGGTACACTGGACGGACTCCCCGAGAACTCCCAGATGGTATTATACCTTGCGTCAGATGGAAGTTCTCTGGTGACACTGGTACAGAGTAGTCTGTTGACCCGAGATCGTCATAGAGTCTTGTGTGGTTCCCACTGTGCTTTGATTTCCACCTTACCACGTCCAAGAGGGCGTGCAAAACGGTGGTTTTTGGGTACAGTCCCGAATCACATGGAGGCAATGAGCGATAGGAGGGGATTCGTCTCTCCCGGTATAGGGGGTTGATGTTGCGCTGTGTTCGATTGGCTATAACCGGAAATCCCTGGCCAGGGTTGCTGAGATTTACTGGTAAGTGTTACCTGTAGTTTCTCGAACTGTTATAGACCTCATATCGACACGACTTATCGAGCTATTGGGGTCTGACGTTTACCACCCCTAGGCGAGATATGCGACATATCAGACGAGGAGACCGGACTGTACGGTAAGTGTTACTGGTTGGATTCACAGGAGTATGAGCGGGCTTGCTCGTCGATCTTCTGATCACTCAACACCCGGGTGGCCGTTACGTTTAGCAGACCGCTTGCGGCTTGTGGGTGTTTGATATGATCATCACCTGCTGCCGGCGTATTGACTAGTCTTTAGAGTCCTACACAGAGGTTTTCTGGCTCAAGCGAAACGAAATAGGAGCTTATATGAGATATGTGCGGGACCGAGAATAATGCATGTATGTGATACCGTATTCTATCCTCGCGATGAATGTATCGAATGGTTGTATGCGATATAACCTAGTTATCGAATCAAGGATTGATTCGATAAGCCGATACATTGAATATTAGTCGGTTATATGCGATATGACCGGGTCGTTAAATCAAGTGTTGATTTAATGATTTAATGCATAATTATATATTTGATATATTACTTTGCATTAACTAGTATTGGTTCACTTTAAATGGATTTTCTCACTTGTAGTACACAAGTTGTATATGTGATATACTTTTGTGCACTTGCTTGTATCATGATTGATGATACATACTTACTTGATTTTGTGTAAAGACTTATACCATGGTTATCATAATGGTTAGGGTTTTGAATTATTCATTTATTTATTTATCCATTTATTTTTGGACAAATAAAGAGAGAAGAAAACAAAATGGTTTCTTGAAAAACATGATGCTTGTTGAAGTTTCAAGAAGGTTTGACCATTTTGTCTGCATCTACTAAACCTAACCATTCACTAACCCTAGTAGATTCTCTACACTTAATCATAGTTAGGATATGATAAGTATTCAATAGTTTATTATTTTGGAATAACACTTATCATATTCTTGCTTCTTCTTCTTCTTCACATGAAGAAAAGCTTGCTATCAACAATGGCAACTAGTGAAAATGAGTGAGAAAACCAATTCTAAAGTGAACCCACCTTCTATTTCTTCATCCTCTACCTCTTGCCAAGTAGTATAGGGTGTTTTCTTCACAAGTTTCATGACTTGGTGAAGTGGGAGCTTGATCTTGTGATGCTTCGACATAGATCATCTTCGGCATCGAAGCCGACGACCAAGCCCGCCCATTTCTCCGATGAAGCCGACGCTAGAGCCCGGGATTCGATTTGGACAGCAAGGAGACTTCATCATGGAGCTATGGAGGTAGAGGACCGGATCTACAAAGGTTGTATTTCCGTTCACTTAGTTAAGTTGTTAACTAGTTGCATGTTTCACCTAAAACTCTAGTCAACGATCCGTATTAGGGTTTCCCGGCACTTGTAAAATTTGAAATTGGCATGGTTGATACCATGTGAGACCTCATTAGTGTGCCTAGGAACCCTACAGTTGTATCAGAGCTACTAGGCATTGGATGTCGACCTATGGGGGGTTCTTACTGTGTGACAGTGTGGCGAAGCATAGGCTCTTACCCCCAGGGTGTCCCGAGACCGGAAGGTGTTCCGGCGGGTTGTAGTTCTCGCGAGGGGCATGCGTAAAAAGTAGCTGCTGAGGGACCCGTTGGTGCCACGTTGACCCCATTGGATGCGGTGGCTGCCTGACCTACAGTGGTATCAGAGCCTAACTAGAGCCTTAGGCGATGCGTAGACGGAGTTAGAAGTCCGATCGAACCGAAACCCTAACTCTCAAATTTCTCTATGTACAATTTCTGAAATCGGGGATTTTTCCAAATTAAAAATATGCAGAAAATTCAGCAGGGAAATTGATGAATTACTGTGAAGCACGTACTCGTGATTCAACCAAAGCACGGCGGAACCGCGGCACAAGCATGGCTTGTGCGGCGGTTCCGCGGCCAATTAGTCACATCAGCTTTTAAATTTTGCACTGTAATTCCAATTTTGTGGTGCTGAGTTTTCTGGGAATTTTTAATTTGTACTCAAGAGTTGAGTTCTCTGGGATGCTTTGGGGTTTCGATAATTCGATCGGATGTTTTTGATTTTGTCTATGTGTTTTTCCGAGTAACTTTAGAATATGTTAAAAAGTTCGACCGGATATAAATACCCACCTTTTCCCCTGTCGGGAAATTTCCAAGTGTTGGATCTTTCCGTAGTTTAACGACGTTCTAAGTAGTGCAAGTAACACGATGGTCCCTCTAGAAGACAACAAACCTTAACTCGATTATGTGACCGTCTTGAACTGCCCTTTGAACCTTCGGGTTTGGGGCAGTACGGCGTGCCACATGTGAGGCGTTGGCTTGACCCTTCTACGGCTGGACCGTTGGTACTGAGGCATGAACTGGATGTTTTTAAACTTGTTTCATGTGTTGATCTGTTTCGGGAAAACTTGGGTGTTTGATTGTTCGATCGGAAAGTTTAACATTTTCTATTTATCCGGAATGTGATACAATAATTGGAATTCACAAGTAGTTATGAGATAACTGAATGAATGTTATAAACATAGCAGTTTAGTCTCACTTGATCGGTTGCCACGGAATTTTGATGCGATCAAAAGTCCGTCGCAATCACGTAGCGTACGCGGATACTCGCCGGGTAAACTTAATAGACAGCCTCACTCCATAGCCCCGACCAAGTGACTGTAGGAGAACCCCGTCGCCGAAAGCGTCCGTTCGGGTGCTCGCGGCAGCGGTGTTCCGCCTTGGTGCACTTCGTCGACGGTATCGGAGGTGCGGCCGCCTACTAAAGTTTGCGACGAGCATTCGATCAGGATGTCGGGAATCTTGCTGAATTGCCCGACTTGATATTGAAAAGTGTTTTCGATAATGAGACTAAAATGCGGGGTTTATAATTGTTAGGCATGCGATGTCTAAGGAATTCATTTGTTTAGGCATGCGATGTCTAAAGAGGTTGCGGATTCAACTGTTGTAGTTTTACACTTTCTTTTCTGTGACCGTAAGTGTAATATGTGATATCGCCGGTTTCGTTGCTATATGTTAACGACAATTGGGATGCGTATATTTACTTACGTTGATGACATGTGATGTTATGTATTGCTGGATATGTTATATTGGATCGTCGTGTTTGAATAGCCGGGGGTTTTTATGTGAGATGAGTGTTTTTCATTTTCATTCATGTAAAAACTTGTATGTAATATTCTTTTATTGGGGCACTTCCAGGTTGCGGAAGATGTCACCTTTTGTATATTATTTACTTTTCCGCACTAGGATAGACCCAAGGAGGAGGGCACAAGTAACCGGGTTCTAGGGTCCAGTGGGAGACCAACTCGAGGAGTCGAGTCCGGGTATCCTAACTCCAGAATTGGTAGGGTTGCTTTCTGCTCTCGTAGGGGTCTAGGGGTGTGGGTTTGGCTATTCATCGCGACCGTGGAATCCGTGTTTTATACTGGCTCGTATTAAAAACACGGACGTCCTAGTATATCCAATATTTCATATGTTTCTTCTGCTGCGATATCTGTGATGTGATCATGTGATGTTCTGTGATAGATACTGTATATAGTATATATGATATATTATATAGATGTTACTTATGTTTTACACCAGCGCTAGCCCTTCCCTGCTCTGCCGTTAGTTACCTAACCTAACGGTGCACGAGGGGACATCGAGGCGAATGCGGATGGCATAAGTGTACGTCGTATTTATCTGTGATGTTTAGGTACTTAAATGATGGGAATTCATTAATGTGATTAATGAAATAAAAGAAACCTAAGATGTTGTAGAATCAAATTTCTAAAAATAAAACAGGTAGCTACAGTTCTTGCTTTGCACAGCGGTATATATGATATATCCAGCACCTTATTCGATGAGGAAAGGACCGAGATCCCTTCACCGGGACTGACTCCTTTAGCAATAACTGGCAGATGCTACACACTCGGTTTGTCTTCTGATTGCTTTTAAATGTTTTGCTTTGCACAGTGATATATCTGATATATCCCGCACCTCATTCGACGAGAAAAGGGCCGACGATCCCTTCACCGGGAGTGACCCCTTTAGCAAAACTAGAAAAGCCTCAAAAACACTCCATTTTAAAATCATTTGATTCTACAACGATATCAAGTTCATTACGCAATAGGTTTTCAGAAAAACCTGTTGTAGCCCTCCGTCATTTCAGATAAGTCCTATTTAGTATTCGTGCTACGTTTGTTGACCTCCGTCAAGGCGTAGTGTGCGGTAGCTAACTAGTATTTATCTGCTTATGCATATGATGCAGATTGGATTAGGGTAGTCGTATGGCCTTATTGACCACCGTCAAGGGTCGTGCAGGTGGGTTTAATTCGATAAAGAAATGACGGGTTGAACTTGACTAGTAGCCTATGGTTTGTTGACCTCCGTCAAGGTCATAGGGTGCTAGGGGCAAAATATTATCGGGAATTTCAAGTGTTGAAATTTGCAATGAGATTGCATACCTTCTATGAGATAGTTGGATCCCGATACCCGCTGCGAGTAATTGTTACTCCTGAGAGAGTTTTACACATTACAATTAGCCGATCATGTAGGTGTCTAGAAAGTTGTTAATGAGGTTACGCCTCTGGGAAAACGAGGTTTACATTAATTAGGTTCGTGCGAAAGCATGGGGGACCTCCCTTAAAGTACCGACACTGGCCTGGCTGAAAGATTGGCGAACTTGTAGTGTGTAATTAATCCCGGCTAGTCTTTCCTTTTAGGGTTTGAAGGAAGATTTGATAAAAACAGTGGGAGCCATCCTGATTAGATAAAATAATAACCAATCTGATCTTGCAAGAGCGCACGCTGAGTGTTTTCTTCTCTCTCTCTCCAGGTAGCGACCATATCACGCCTTAATCAAGATAATAATACGGATGTATTGACCGAACCCGCTTGTTATACTGAGCTGGGGAACGTTGGTCCCGCTCCAACTTATAATTGTTATAAGACAGAGCAGGAAATTAGGGATTACCAGAATTCCCGTGCCGCCCAAACGAAGAGAGTGCATGCTGATGCATCATCTTCGGGTGTGTTCATTACAAAGAACTGTTTCTCAGTATCCTCCGCATCCTGGGTATATGATACTGGATCAGGATCCCAGATATGTAATCTGTTACATAGGGCTACAGAAAGGTAGAGAACTGAGAACGGGTGATAAGTTTCATGAGGCAGAAAACAAGGCAAGTGTTGCAGCCAAGTCTGTTGGTCACTGTCACCCTGTATTCCAAATACATTGATTCTGAATGAATATTATTAGATACCGAACCTGATATACAAAATCATATCACTCTCTTTAATAGTAAAGAAATGATAAAATTTTGTATTGTTGGATAATGTTTTGAACATTTCCTATATCAAAAGTTGATCGGTTCAGGCATGTTATCTAAAAGCATTGATGTTCTAAATCAAACTACAGTTCTTTAGTATACGGAACACACAAAAGAGGAAGAGTTTAGAAATGAACAAATCCTTCTTGAGGCATTGTAGACTAGGTCATATCAATGCGATCCGACTGGCTGAAGTTACATTTTAGATGCATATTTAAATCGGTTTGAATTTACATCTTGTGAAACTTGCCAGTCATGTCACAGAGATAAGATGACCACGGCTCTGTTTATTGGAAACAGAAAAAGAGTTAGTTGAACTTTTGGGATGATACATATTTATGTATGAAGGTCTCCTGTCTACACTTTCCAAGACCGGTTCTTTATACTTCATTACATTCTCTGATGATTTTTCGAGATTCAGACCTATGTTCCTGTTGAAACACAAGTCCGAACCTTTTGAGATATTCACAGAATATAAGTTAGAAGTAGAGAACCAAAATACGGGTATAAGTATTATGTCCTTTGATGAGATCGAGGAGGAGAATACTTGAGCACGGAAATCCTGGATTATTCTAAAGGAGAATGAGATTCTCTCTCAGCATTACTCCTCCGTATACACCATAGCACGATGGTATATCGGGGCGGAGCAATAGCACCCTATATGATATGGTGTGGTCTATGATGAGTACTACTGTGTTTCCTATTTCCTTTTGGGAGTTATGCACTTGAGAAGCTGCATATCTATTGAATAGGGTTCAAATCAAATCAGTTGCCTACCACTTCATATGTGATATGAAAAGGGAAGAGCCAATGTCTTAAGCTAGTTAAGATTTGGGGTTGTCCGGCCTATGTCTAAAAGCAAAATCCGGACAAGCTCGAGGAAAGGTCTGTAATGTAGAACTGGAAAGGTTCCAGCTATACAAACTACAGCAGATGATTTGATAAAACCAAAGGATTCAATAGTTACCAATGAACCTCAGCCTCTCCGCCGATCTAGTAGGGTTTCTCACCCACCTGAGGGATACTTCTGTTTCTCTATAACAGTAGGAGCGAGGATTGCATCATGAGATGATGACCCAACTAGTTTCGAGCTGGACATCAGGAGTAGGACTCTGTAAGAATGGCTGGATGCTTAGCGATCTGAGATGGAATCCATGTACACCAACAAAGTATGGACTTTGGTTGCTATATCTGAAGGGTTAAATCCCCATCAGGGGCAAGTATATCTTGAGAAGATTACTTGGTGTAGATGGAAAAGTTGAGACTTTCAAAGCTAGACTTGTTAAAGCTTTTCGTCATCGACCAGGCGTGGATTATGATGAAACATTTTCAAGTGGCTATGCTTAAGTCCATCCAGATCCTACTTGCCACGGCTACATACCATGACTATGATATCTGGCGGTTGGGTGCCATGACTGCTTTTCTAAATGATGTTTTAGAAGAGGACGTCTATAAGTACACAGCCAGAGGGCTTCGTAGACAGTGGGAGCAGCGGAAACATGTACAAGATGCTTTATAGGATAAAGCAGGTATCGCAGAGTTGGAACATCTGTTTTGATGTGTTAGTCAAAGAATTTGATATCATCAAAATGGTAGATGAACCTTGTATAAACAAAAAGGTAGTAGGGAGTATGGTGATGATCCTCGTAGAGTACGTGGATGACATACTCTTGATAAGAAAGGAGTTTCCTATGCTACGCTCGGTCAATCTCCGCTTATCACAATGATTCTCCATATAGGATCAAAGTGATACCTCCTAAATCCTGGGTTTTGGATCTATGAGATAGATCTAATTGGATGTTAGGATTCTCACTAGTTGTAGTGAGATGGTATCAACCGATCCTGGGGAGAATCACTGGAAGGGTTCCAGGGTAATAAGGACGACTGAGAGTCAGTCACAGGAATTATCTTTACCCTCAGTAAAATGGACGGTATGTTGGAAGAGTTCCAAGCTAGATACCGTGGAAAACTAGACGATAAAGGCTCGATACATCGCTACTTGAGATGCTACCAAAGAGGCAGTCTGGATGTATAATAGTTCATGAGATGAACTTCGTTCCTACCATTGTGAGACAATGGAGTTGTGGCTTATGCCAAGGAACGCCTGTCCCATCAGTGATCCAGACATATTCTAAGGCAGTATCACCTGATCATGGAGATGGTTGATCTCCAGGGTGATCGAGGTTAGGAGAGCAGACTCAGAGGATAACACGGCGGATCCACTCACAAAGGCCTTTTCCCAGAGAGAGACTTTTACGGGATGGTTGAGTATGAGATACTACAACCACTGTTATCAGATGGCCCTAGTGCAAGTGGGAGATTGTTAGTTATATGTATGCCCTAGAGGCCATTACTATACATAGGATGTATATTGTAGTGGATGCTTGGACATATATAAGGAGGACTTTCTTGCTCGACATAATAGTATGCTATCTGGTTACTCTTTAGCTTAACGTGTACACTGATTGTCTCTCTGTTACATGTTGGTAAAGCCCTTAGGATGTGTACTTGACTACCTAGACTATGATGCGGATCATACTAGTGGGGACATGGTAGTCCATAAGTGCATCCTTCAAGGTCCCTAGTCGTAGGTGTATCGAGACGGGGCATCGATATACCAGAATAGACTAGCGTATACCTTCTCGACCCATACAGATGGGCGATGGATGATCCCATATCCATTGGTGTTTGACATCGAAGATGATATACGGGTGCTCAGTGGAGACTGGGTACACTGGACGGACTCGCCGAGAACTCCCAGATGGTATTATACCTTGTGTCAGATGGCAGTTCTCTGGTGACACTGGTACAGAGTAGTCTGTTGACCCGAGATCGTCATAGAGTCTTGTATGGTTCCCACTGTGCTTTGATTTCCACCTTACCACGTCCAAGAGGGCGTGCAAAACGGTGGTTTTTGGGTACAGTCCCGAATCACATGGAGGCAATGAGCGATAGGAGGGGATTCGTCTCTCTCGGTATAGGGGGTTGATGTTGCGCTGTGTTCGATTGGCTATTGTTAGTTGTATGTATGCCCTAGAGGCCAGTATTGTACAGACGATGTATATTATATTGGATGCTTGGACATATATAGAGATGACTTTCTTGCTCGATATGATAGTATGCTATCTGGTTCTCTTTATATTAACATGTATACTAGTCTCTTTAAACTGTCTTATGGTTACATGTTGGTAAAGCCCTTAGGATGTGTACTTGACTACCTGGACTGTGATACAGATCATACTAATGGGGACATGGTAGTCCATAAGTACATCCTTCAAGGTCCCTAGTCGTGGGTGTATCGAGACGGGGCATCGATATACCTGAGTAGACTAGCGTATACGCTTCTCGACCCATGAGATGGGCGATGGATGATCCCATATCCATTGGTGTTTGACATCAGAGATGGTATACGGGTGCTCAGTGGAGACTGGGTATACTGGACGTACTCGCCGAGAACTCCCAGATGGTATTATACCTCACGTCAGATGGCAGTTCTCAGGTGACACTTGTGCAGGTTAGTCTGTAGACCCGAGATCGTCATAGAGTCTTGTGTGATTCCCACTGTGCTTTGATCTCCACCTTACCATGTCCATGAGGGCGTGCAAAACGGTGGTCTTTAGGCACAGTCCCGAGTCACATGGAGGCAATGAGCGATAGGAGGGGTTTCATCTCTCCCGGTATTGGGGGTTGATGTTGCGCTATGCTCGATTGGCCGTAACAGGGAAGTCCCTGGCCAGGGCTGATCAGAGATTTGCTGGTAAGTGTTACCAGTAGTTTCTCGACCCGTTATGAGCCTCGCATAAGCATGACTTATCGGTTATTGGGGTCTGACGTTTACCACCCCTAAACTTGATATGCGACATATCAGACGAACAGACCGGACTGTACGGTAAGTGTTACAGGTTGGATTCACAGGAGTGTGAGCGGGCTAGCTCGTCGATCTTCTGATCGCTCAATACCCAGATGGCAGTTATGTTTAGCAGACCTCTTGCGGCTTGTGGGTGCTTGATATGATCATCATCTGCTACCGGCGTATTGACGAGTCTTTAGAGTCCTACACAGAGGTTTCCTGGCTCAAGCGAAACGAAATAGGAGCGCATATAAGATATGTGCAGGACCGAGAATAATGCGTGTATGTGATACCGTATTCCATTCTCGCGATGAATGTATCGATTGGTTATATGTGATATAACCTAGATATCGAATCAAGGATTGATTCGATAAGCCGATACATAGGATACTAGTCGGTTATATGCGATATGACCGGATCGTTAAATCAAGTGTTGATTTAATGATTTAATGTATAATTATATATTTGATATATTACTTTGCATTAACTAGTATTGGTTCACTTTAAATGGTTTTTCTCGGTTTCCTGCTTGGAACTCTTCCAGCTAACCGCCCCTCCGTAAAGGGTAAAGACAAATCCCGACTGCGTCTTAGAGTCGTCCGTATCACTCTGGAAGCTCGAATCGGTAAAGGACTTGGGATGTGTACATGACTACCTGGACTGTGATGCAGATCATACTAGTGGGGACATGGTAGTCCATAAGTACATCCTTCAAGGTCCCTAGTCGTGGGTGTATCGAGACGGGGCATCGATATACCAGAGTAGACTAGCGTATACGCTTCTCGACCCATGAGATGGGGTATGGATGATCCCATATCCATTGGTGTTTGACATCAGAGATGGTATACGGGTGCTCAGTGGAGACTGGGTACACTGGACGGACTCGCCGAGAACTCCCAGATGGTATTATACCTCACGTCAGATGGCAGTTCTCAGGTGACACTTGTGCAGGTTAGTCTGTAGACCCGAGATCGTCATAGAGTCTTATGTGATTCCCACTGTGCTTTGATCTCCACCTTACCACGTCCATGAGGGCGTACAAAACGGTGGTCTTTGGGCACAGTCCCGAGTCACATGGAAGCAATGAGCGATAGGTGGGGTTTCATCTCTCCCGGTATTGGGGGTTGATGTTGCGCTGTGCTCGATTGGCCGTAACAGGGAAGTCCCTGGCCAGGGCTGATCAGAGATTTGCTGGTAAGTGTTACCAGTAGTTTCTCGACCCGTTATGTGCCTCACATCGGCATGACTTATCGGTTATTGGGGTCTGACGTTTACCACCCCTAGACTTGACATGCGACATATCAGACGAACAGACCGGACTGTACGGTAAGTGTTACAGGTTGGATTCATAGGAGTGTGAGCGGGCTAGCTCGTCGATCTTCTGATCGCTCAATACCCAGATGGCCGTTACGTTTAGAAGACCGCTTGCGGCTTGTGGGTGCTTGATATGATCATCATCTGCTACCGGCGTATTGACGAGTCTTTAGAGTTCTACACAGAGGTTTCCTGGCTCAAGCGAAACGAAATAGGAGCGCATATAAGATATGTGCAGGACCGAGAATAATGCGTGTATGTGATACCGTATTCCATTCTCACGATGAATGTATCGATTGGTTATATGTGATATAACCTAGATATCGAATCAAGGATTGATTCGATAAGCCGATGCATAGGATACTAGTCAGTTATATGCGATATGACCAGATCGTTAAATCAAGTATTGATTTAATGATTTAATGTATAATTATATATTTGATATATTACTTTGCATTAACTAGTATTGGTTCACTTTAAATGGTTTTTCTCACTCGATGTGCAAATTGTATATGTGATATACTTTTGTGCACATGTTTGTATCATGTTTGATGATACTTGCTCATTTAGTTAAGTGTAAAGAATTAAACCATGGTTAAGTTGATGATTAGGGTTTTGCTTTTTCATTTATTTATTTGCTTATTTATTTTGAAAAGATTATGATAAGAATGGTGGCTTTCTTTGTTTCTAGTTGAAACTTCATGAAGCTTTGACTTTGTAACCATTCTTGTCTCATGCTTAACCCTAACCATTTGAACTAACCCTAGTTCATTCTCTACACTTTACCATAGTTAGCTTATGATAAGTATTGATTTATTTTCATTTTAAATCCAACACTTATCATATTCTATTTTTATCATCATCTTCTTCTTCAAGAAGAAGCTTAAGTCCATCAATGGCAACTTGAGCAAAAGTGAGAGAAATCCAAATCTAAAGTGAACCCACCTCCTATTTCTTCACCCTCTACCTCTTGCCAAGTAGTATAGGGTGTTTTCTTCACAAGTTTCAGAACTTGGTGAAGTCGGAGCTTGATCTTGTGAAGCCTCGACGTAGATCATCTTCGGCACGAAGCCGACGACCTTGCCCGCCCATTTCTCCGATGAAGCCGATGCTTGAGTTCGGGATTCGAGACGGACAGCGAGAGGACGTCTACATGGAGCTAAGGAAGTGGATAACCAGATCTACAAAGGTTGTAGCTTCTTATCTTTAGTAAGTTGTTAACTAGATTCGTATTTCGCCTAAACTTCTAGTCAACGATCCGTATTAGGGTTTCTCGGCACCCGTAAAATTTGAAATTGGCAGGGTAGATGCCTTGTGAGACTTCATTAGAGTGCCTAGGAACCCTACAGTGGTATCAAAGCATAAACTATAGAAGCAATCAAAAACAAGCATCGGATTCATCGAAGAAATGGGCGGGCTTGGTCGTCGGCTTCGATGCCGAAGATGATCTACGTCGAGGCATCACTAGATCAAGCTCCTACTTCACCAAGTCATGAAACTTGTGAAGAAAACACCCTATACTACTTGGCATGAGGTAGAGGATGAAGAAATAGGAAGTGGGTTCACTTTAGATTTGGATTTCTCTCACTTTTGCTCAAGTTGCCATTGATGGACTTAAGCTTTTTCTTGAAGAAGAAGATGATGATCAAAATAGAATATGATAAGTGTTGGATTTAAAATGAAAATAAATCAATACTTATCATAAGCTAACCATGGTAAAGTGTAGAGATAACCGGAAATCCCTGGCCAGGGTTGCTGAGATTTACTGGTAAGTGTTACTTGTAGTTTCTCGAACTGTTATAGACCTCATATCGACACGACTTATCGAGCTATTGGGGTCTGACGTTTACCACCCCTAGGCGAGATATGCGACATATCAGACGACGAGACCGGACTGTACGGTAAGTGTTACTGGTTGGATTCACAGGAGTATGAGCGGGCTTGCTCGTCGATCTTATGATCGCTCAATACCCGGATGGCCGTTACGTTTAGCAGACCGCTTGCGGCTTGTGGGTGTTTGATATGATCATCACCTGCTGCCGGCGTATTGACGAGTCTTTAAAGTCCTACACAGAGGTTTCCTGGCTCAAGCGAAACGAAATAGGAGCGCATATGAGATATGTGCGGGACCGAGAATAATGCGTGTATGTGATACCTATTCTATCCTCGCGATGAATGTATCGAATGGTTGTATGCGATATAACCTAGTTATCGAATCAAGGATTGATTCGATAAGCCGATACATTGAATATTAGTCGGTTATATGCGATATGACCGGGTCGTTAAATCAAATATTGATTTAATGATTTAATGCATAATTATATATTTGATATATTTTTGCATTAACTAGTATTGGTTCACTTTAAATGGATTTTCTCACTTGTAGTACACAAGTTGTATATGTGATATACTTTTGTGCACTTACTTGTATCATGATTGATGATACATACTTACTTGATTTTGTGTAAAGACTTATACCATGGTTATCATAATGGTTAGGGTTTTGAATTATTCATTTATTTATTTATCCATTTATTTTTGGACAAATAAAGAGAGAAGAAAACAAAATGGTTGCTTGAAAAACATGATGCTTGTTGAAGTTTCAAGAAGGTTTGACCATTTTGTCTTCATCTACTAAACCTAACCATTCACTAACCCTAGTAGATTCTCTACACTTAATCATAGTTAGGATATGATAAGTATTCAATTATTTTATTATTTTGGAATAACACTTATCATATTCTTGCTTCTTCTTCTTCTTCACATGAAGAAAAGCTTGCTATCAACAATGGCAACTAGTGAAAATGAGTGAGAAAACCAATTCTAAAGTGAACCCACTTCCTATTTCTTCATCCTCTACCTCTTGCCAAGTAGTATAGGGTGTTTTCTTCACAAGTTTCATGACTTGGTGAAGTGGGAGCTTGATCTTGTGATGCTTCGACGTAGATCATCTTCGGCATCGAAGCCGACGACCAAGCCCGCCCATTTCTCCGATGAAGCCGACGCTAGAGCCCGGGATTCGATTTGGACAGCAAGGAGACTTCATCATGGAGCTATGGAGGTGGAGGACCGGATCTACAAAGGTTGTATTTCCGTTCACTTAGTTAAGTTGTTAACTAGTTGCATGTTTCGCCTAAAACTCTAGTCAACGATCCGTATTAGGGTTTCCCGGCACTTGTAAAATTTGAAATTGGCATGGTTGATGCCTTGTGAGACCTCATTAGTGTGCCTAGGAACCCTACAGCCGGGGTCCACGGGACTGCGCGGGGGAACCTCTTGAGAGCTGACGGTGGAGGGCTGGTCTCTGCCTCCGAAGCCGGGGCCTCCTGCCCCCGAACCCGCTTTCGGCTCGGCGCCTTGCTGGGCTCCGGGGCATGATCCGCACTCGAGCGCTGGGGCAGAACGACTGCTGTAGGAGCCGGGATTGACGTCTGACGAGAATAGCTGGCCCCTCCAGCCTTCGGCCCCTTCTTCGGCTTGCGCATGGCTGCTCGAAGGTAGCTCAAGTCCATGGGTTCTGCATAAGGCAAGATACAATGAAGTCAGCAACACAAACAAAATTAAAAATAAACGCAAGCCCAACTAAGGGCCCGCTCAGAAAGCAGCACGTCAGCCCGGGGAAAGGGCTCCCACTCCGCCACTATCACACGTCAGGGTCGTTGGACGGGCTTCCCCACCAACACCTATCCCTAGACCACTGGGTAGGCACGGGCCAATCCTCACCTTCTGGCGGCCCAACAAAGAAAAACTTCTTCTTCCAATCGTGGATGGAAAAGGTAAGACGACGACACCCGACCCGGCTGCACTCCCCCGTCGTTTCCTAAAGGAGAGGTAAACCTACCTCGGGTCGCCCGCACGAGTGCCGGGTGACCTTTGTAAATGAGAGAGGAGGCGAGGATGGACAGACCGAAGGGGATCATCTGCAGCTTCAAACGGACCAGGAACCCAAGGAGAATCCTCCATGAGTTCAGCACTAGCTGGCCCGAGGCTAACCCAAAATAATTTAGCACTCTAACGATCTCGAGAGAGAAGGGCAGGCACATTCCAGCCCAAAAGGATTCCAGGTACAAGGCAATCTCTCTACCCCGCACCTGATCCGCCCTCTCCCCTTCCTCGGCCAAACGTAGAGTATAGCCGGGAGGGATATGGAAGCGAGCCTGAGTGATGGCAAGCTCACCCTCGTACCTCACCAAGGAAGGCAAACCAGGGGCGTCCACCACCTCCACTTAGGGATCCGCCCCTGACGCACGACCCCGGGAAGAGGATCTGACCCTAGCTTCCCGGGAAGACTCCGACTCGGCGGAGGAATCCTTAGAATCTACCCCGACGACATCTACAAACTCCTCAGAGGAAGATATCTTACCTGATGGAGAAGTCCTCAGGAACGCAGAGATCTGACCTAATGAGGAAAGCGCCGAGCTTACAAGATCAAGGACGGGGAAAATATGAAAAGAGATGGGCCCTGAAGAGGACCCCACCACTATTTATAGCCACCGGCGTCCTCATCCAACGGCGACAGTCAACTCCTGCCAAAAACAACTCTTCGCATTCGACGACAACGATTACTCCACATGTCGCACGCACATTGGCCGTACCCCATCAGACGCCAATGGTATGCGGCCCGCCACATCAGCCAACCAGCGCCCGACACGTTGACTGTCGCTTCAGCGAAGGTACGCACGATCCAGTGCACCCTCTTTAATGCAAAAGATCTCGCCCTAATTCGATGGCATCATCCAGAAAATACAACCGATTATCCGGGGACATGCCCGACGATATCTTCGAAAATGAGCTCACCTTGGGTGACCTGACAAACCACTCTCGACTCGACCCATCAGCTGGTCGGGACGAGAGTGGGGGGTAATGATGATGCTCGATATCGGTGATCTCCCAGATCATAACACGTGGCAGATGACGTGTCCCAGAGCATGCAAGAAAGGACCTACAGTGGCCAACCAGACCACTCCTATGCCCGTCCTAGAACAAAGCTGGTTCGCCCCCGAGCCTCCAGCACAATAGGCCTCCTCGGCCTCACAGCTCGACTCCGGGCTACCGCAGAACCAAGATACCTCGTCTTTCCCGTTCGTCCGTGAGCTCTCCTACCGAGGTCATCTTCCTCGGTCTCATCGACCGACCAATGGCACCGCTCACAGGCACAACCGCCATCCCGCGAATCTCGCCATGCGCGAGATATCCGCCGGCCACATCCCACGTTCTACGCCATCACGATCCCCTATTAACGAGCCTGTCTCGCCATTAATGGGAGATCCCGCTCACCACGCGGGCGTGACGTCGGGAGTGTAACTGCCGGCATGATTCTCACGCCTGCCCTGCCTGCTGCCACCGCTATTTAAACCCCTTCTTCAGACGGTTCAAGTAAGCCATTTTTACTCTACTAAGCCGTTACTCTGCTCGGATTTCCTCTCTAACTTGATCGTCGGAGAGTTCTCGATGGTACAACCACCCCGGGACTTCCTTGCAGGTAGCTCGGCGACAACCAACCTCTGTTAGTTATATGTATTCCCTAGAGGCCATTACTGTACATAGGATGTATATTGTAGTGGATGCTGGGACGTATATAGGAAGGACTTTCTTGCTCGACATGATAGTATGCTATCTGGTTACACTTTACCTTAACGTGTATACTGATTGTCTCTCTGTTACATGTTGGTAAAGCCCTTAGGATGTGTACTTGACTACCTGGACTATGATGCGGATCATACTAGTGGGGACATGGTAGTCCATAAGTACATCCTTCAAAGTCCCTAGTCGTGGATGTATCGAGATGGGGCATCGATATACCAGAGTAGACTAGCGTGTACCTTCTCGACCCATACAGATGGGCGATGGATGATCCCATATCCATTGGTGTTTGACATCGGAGATGATATACGGGTGCTCAGTAGAGACTGGGTACACTGGACGGACTCGCCGAGAACTCCCAGATGGTATTATACCTGACGTCAGATGGCAGTTCTCTGGTGACACTGGTACAGAGTAGTCTGTTGACCCGAGATCGTCATAGAGTCTTGTATGGTTCCCACTGTGCTTTGATTTCCATCTTACCACGTCCAAGAGGGCGTGCAAAACGGTGGTTTTTGGGTACAGTCCCGAGTCACATGGAGGCAATGAGCGATAGGAGGGGATTCGTCTCTCCTGGTATAGGGAGTTGATGTTGCGCTGTGTTCGATTGGCTATAACAGGAAATCCCTGGCCAGGGTTGCTGAGATTTACTGGTAAGTGTTACCAGTAGTTTCTCGAACAGTTATAGACCTCATATCGACACGACTTATCGAGCTATTGGGGTCTGACGTTTACCACCCCTAGGCGAGATATGCGACATATCAGACGATCGGACCGGACTGTACGGTAGTTTTACTGGTTGGATTCACTGGAGTGTGAGCGGGCTTGCTCGTCGATCTTCAGATCGCTCAATACCCGGGTGGCCGTTACGTTTAGCAGACCGCTTGCGGCTTGTGGGTGTTTGACATGATCATCACCTGCTGCCGGCGTATTGACGAGTCTTTAGAGTCCTACACAGAGGTTTCCTAGCTCAAGCGAAACGAAATAGGAGTGCATATGAGATATGTGTGGGACCGACAATGATACCAGTATGTGATACTGTATTCGATTCTCCCGATATGTGACATTGATCGGTTATATGCGATATAGCCGGGTTATCGGATCAAGTGTTGATTCGATAAGTTGTTACTGTTGATATTAGTCGGTTATATGCAATATGACCGGATCATTAAATCAAGTGTTGATTTAATGATTTAATGCATAATTATATATTTGATATATTACTTTGCATTAACTAGTATCGGTTCACTTAAGATGGAGTTTCTCACTCGGATGTGCGCATTGTATATACGATATATTTTTGTGCACTTGATTGTATCATGTTTGATGATGCATGCAACATTGGTTAGTGTAAAGAATTAAACCTAGGTTAATTATATGGTTAAGGTTTCTATTTATTTGTCCATTCATTTATCTTTTTATTTGGATTAAAATGAAATGACAAAAGAAAACAAAATGGTTATCATTCTTTCTTTCTTTCATGAAGCTTGATGAAGCTTCATGAAGCTTTGACCATATGACCATTTTGTCTTTTAGCTTAACCCTAACCATTGCACTTAACCATGATTGATTCTCTACACCTAACCATGGTTCTAATATGATAAGTATTCATTTCTTTTCTAATTTTAATTAACTTATCATAATTAGCTTCTTCTTCTTCTTCATTTCTTCATATGAAGAAAGCTTGCTCCATTAATGGCAAGTGATGAAAAAGAGTGAGAAATCCAAAACTAAAGTCTACCCACTTCCTATTTCTTCAAACTCTACCTCTTGCCAAGTAGTAGAGTGTGTTTCCTTCACAAGTTTTCAAGACTTGGTGAAGGTGGAGCTCGATCTAGTGATGCTTCGACGTAGATCATCTTCGGCACGTCGTCGACGACCTAGCCCGTCCATTCTCCGATGAAGCCGACGCTGGAGCCCGGATTTGATTTGGACAGCGGAGAGGACCTCATCTCGGAGCTGTGGAGGTGGATGACCGGATCTACAAAGGTTGTATTTCCGTATCTGTTAGTTAAGTGTTAACTAGTTTACTTTTTCGCCTAGAAATCTAGCCGACGATCCATAGTCTAGGGTTTCTCGGCACCGTAATTTTTGAAATTGGCATGTTCGATGCCTTGTGAGACCTCACTAGGGTGCCTAGGAACCCTACAGTGGTATCAGAGCCTAGCTAGAGCCTTAGGCGAAGTCTAGAGGGAATTTGAAGTCCGAACGAACCGAAACGCCAAAATTTCCATGCTCTCTGTACTTTTTTGAAAACAGTGAGTTTTTCTATATTAAAAATATGCAGAGAAACATGCAGGAATATCTAAGAGTTACTGTGAAATCGTATGGCATAATTCCCTAATTGAGCCGCGGATCCGCGGCACGAGCATGGCTCGTGCAGCGGTTCCGCGGCCGTACTGCCTCTTTATTCATATAAATTTACACAGTAATTCTTGGTTTGAATTGTTGGTTTTTCTGGGAATTTTTAATATTTTTTCAAGAGTTGAATTTTCTGGGGTTGTTTTGGGGATTCGGTGTTTCGATCGGAGTATCAAATTTTGTCTGTGTGGCTTTCCGGATAATTTTTAGAATATGTTAAAAAGTTCGACCGGATATAAATACCCAATTTTTCCCCTGTCGGAAAATTTCCAAGTGTTGGATTTTTCCGTAGTTTGACAACGTTCTAAGTAGTGCAAGTAACGCGATAGACCCTCTAGAAGACAACAAACCTTAACTCGATTATGTGACCGTCTTGAACTGCCCTTTGAACCTTCGGGTTTGGGGCAGTACAGCGTGCCACATGTGAGGCGTTGGCTTGACCCTTCTACGGCTGGACCGTTGGTACTGAGGCACGAACGGAATGTTGTTAGACTTATTTCATGTGTTGAGCTGTATCGGGAAAACTTGGGTGTTCGATTGTTCGATCGGAAAGTTTGACATTTTCTATTTATCCGGAATGGGATACGATAATTGGAATTCACAAAAAGTTATGAGATAACTGAATGAATGTTATAAACATAGCACTTTAGTCTCACTTGATCGGTTGCCACGGAATTTTGATGTGATCAAAAGTCCGTCGCAATCACGTAGCGTACGCGGATACTCGCCGGGTAAACTTAATAGACAGCCTCACTCCATAGCCCCGACCAAGTGACTGTAGGAGAACCCCATCGCCGAAAGCATCCGTTCGGGTGCTCGCGGTAGCGGTGTTCCGCCTTGGTGCACTTCGTCGACGGTATCGGGGTTGCGGCCGCCTACTAAAGTTTGCGACGAGTATTCGATCAGGATGTCGGGAATCTTGTTGAATTACCCGACTTGATATTGAAAAGAGTTTTCGATAATGAGACTAAAATGCAGGGCTTATAATTGTTAGGCATGCGATGTCTAAGTAATTCATTTGGTCAGGCATGCGATGTCTGAGGTGGTTGCGGATTCCAACTGTTATAGTTTTACATTTTCTTTTCTGTGACCGTAAGTGTAATATGTGATATCGCCGGTTTCGTTACTATATGTCAACGACAATTGGGATGCGCATATTTACTTACGTTGATGACATGTAATGTTATGTGTTGCTGGATATGTTATATTGGATCGTCGTGTTTGAATAGCCGGGGGTTTTTTTATGTGAGATGAGTGTTTTTCATTTTCATTCATGTAAAAACTTGTATGTAATATTCTTTTATTGGGGCACTTCCAGGTTGCGGAAGTTGTCACCCTTTGTATATTATTTACTTTTCCGCACTAGGATAGACCCAAGGAGGAGGGCACAAGTAACCGGGTTCTGGAGTCCAGTGGGAGACCAACTCGAGGAGTCGAGTCCGGGTCTCCTAACTCTAGAATTGGTAGGGTTGCTTGCCGCTCTCGTAGGGGTCTAGGGGTGTGGGTTTGGCTATTCATCACGACCGTGGAATCCGTGTTTTATACTGGCTCGTATTGAAAACACGGACGTCCTAGTATATCCAATATTTCATATGATTATTCTGCTGCGATATCTGTGATGTGATCATGTGATGTTCTGTGATAGATACAGTATATAGTTTATATGATATATTATATAGACGTTACTTATGTTTTACACCCACGCTAGCCCTGCCCTGCTCTGCCGTTAGTTACCTAACCTAACGGTGCACGAGGGGACATCGAGGCGAATGCGGATGGCATAAGTGTACGTCGTATTTATCTGTGATGTTTAGGTACATTAAATGATGGGACTTCATTAATGTGATTAATGAAATAAAAGAAACCTAAGATGTTGTAGAATCGAATTTCAAAATTAAAACAGGTAGCTACAGTTCTTGCTTTGCACAGAGGTATATGTGATATATCCTGCACCTTATTCGATGAGGAAAGGACCGAGATCCCTTCACCGGGAGTGACTCCTTTAGCAATAACTGGCAGATGCTACACACTCGGTTTTTCTTTTGATTGCTTTTAAGAGTTTTTGCTTTGCACAGTGATATATATGATATATCCCGCACCTCATTCGACGAGGAAAGGACCGACGATCCCTTCACCGGGAGTGACTCCTTTAGCAAAACTAGAAAAGCCTCAAAAACACTCCATTTCAAAATTCATTCGATCCTACAACGATATCAAGTTCATTACGCAATAGGTTTTCAGAAAAACCTGTCGTAGCCCTCCGTCATTTCAGATAAATCCTGTTTAGTATTCGTGCTGCGTTTGTTGACCTTGTCAAGGCGCAGTGTGCGGTAGCTAACCAGTATTTATCTGCTCATGCATATGATGCAGATTGGGTTAGGGTAGTCGTGCGGCCTTGTTGACCTTGTCAAGGGTCGTGCGGGTGGGTTTGATTCAATCAAGAAATGACGGGTTGAACTTGACTTGCGGTCTATGGTTTGTTGACCTTGTCAAGGTCATAGATCGTTCGGGGCAAAACATTATCGGGAATTTCAAGTGTTGAAATTTGCAATGAGATTGCATACCTTCTATGAGATAGTTGGATCCCGATACCCGCTGTGAGTAAGTGTTACTCCTGGGAGAGTTTTATACATTACAATTAGCCGATCAAGTAGGTGTCTAGAAAGGTGTCAACGGGGTCACGCCTCTGGGAAAACGAGGTTTACAGTAATTAGGTTCGTGCGAAAGCACGGGGGACCTCCCTCAAAGTACCGACACTGGCCTGGCTGAAAGATTGGCGAACTTGTAGTGTGTAATTAATCCCGGCTAGTCTTTCCTTTTAGGGTTTGAAGGAAGATTTGATAAAAAGCAGTGGGAGCCATCCTGATTAGATAAAATAAAAACCAATCTATTCTTGACAGAGCGCACGCTGAGTGTTTTCTTCTCTCTCTCTCCAGGTAGCGACCATATCACGCCTTAATCAAGATAATAATACGGAATATTGACCGAACCCGCTTGTTATACTGAGCTGGGGAACGTTGGTCCCGCTCCAACTTATAATTGTTATAAGACAGAGCAGGAAATTGGGGATTACCAGAATTCCCGTGCCGCCCAAAGAGGAGAGTGCATGATGATGCATTATCTTCGGGTGTGTTCATTATACAGAACTGTTTCTCAGTATCCTCCGAATCCTGGTATATGATACCGGATCAGGATCCCAGATATGTAATCTGTTACATAGGGCTACAAAAGGGTAGAAAAACTGAGAACGGGTGATAAGTTTCATGAGACAGAAAACGGGGCAAGAGTTGCAGCCAAGTCTGTCGGTCACTGTCACCCTGTATTGTAATACATTGATTCTGAACGAATGTTATTAGATACCGAACCTGATATACCAAATCATATCACTCTGTTTGTTAGAAAAGAAAGGATATAATTTTGTATTGTTGGATAATGTTTTGAACATTTCCTATATCAAAAGTTGATCGGTTCAGGCACGTTGTCTAAAAGCATTGACGTTCTAAATCAAACTACAGTTCTTAGTATACAGAACACACACAAGAGGAAGAGTTCAGAAATGAACGAATTCTTCTTGAGGTATTGTAGACTAGGTCAGATCAATGCGACCCGACTGGCTAGAGTTACATAAAGATGCATATTTAAATTAGTTTGAACTTACATCTTGTAAAACTCGCCAGTCATGTCACAAAGATAAGATGACCATAGCTCCGTTTACTGGAAACAGAGAAAGAGTTAGTGAACTCTTGGGATGATACATGTTGATGTATATAGGTCCCCTGTCTACATATGCCAGGACTGGTTCTTTATACTTCATTACATTCTCTGATGATCTTTCGAGTTTCAGACCTATGTTCCTGTTGAAACACAAGTCCGAACCTTTTGAGATATTCACAGAATATAAGTTAGAAGTAGAGAACCAAAATACGGGTATAAGTATTATGTCCTATGATGAGATCAAGGAGGAGAATACTTGAGCACGGAAATCCTGGACTATTCTAAAGGAGAATGAGATTCTCTCTCAGCATTACTCCTCCGAATACACTATAGCACGATGGTATATCGGGGCGGAGCAATCACACCCTATATGATAAGGTGTGCTCTATGATGAGTACTACTGAGTTACCTGTTTCCTTTTTGAGGGTTATGCACTTGAGAAGCTGCATACCTATTGAATTAGGTTCCAATCAAATAAGTTGCCTACCATTTCATATGTGATATGGAAAGGGAAGAGCCCATGTCTTAAGCTAGTTAAGATTTGGGGTTGTCCGGCCTATGTCTAAAAGGCAAAATCCGGACAAGCTCGAGGCAAGGTCAGTTATGTAGAACTGGAAATGTTCCAGCCATACAAACTGCAACAGATGATTTGGTAGAACCAAAGGATTCAGTAGATTCCAACGAACCTCAGCCTCTCCGCCGATCTAGTAGGGTTCCTCACCCACCTGAGAGATACTTCGGTTTCTCTATGACAGTAGGAGCGAGGATTGCATCATGAGATGATGACCCAACTAGTTTCGAGCTGGCCATCAGGAGTGTGAATCTGTAAGAATGGCTGGATGCTTAGTGATCTGAGATGGAATCCTTATACACCAACAAAGTATGGACTTTAGTTGCTATATCTGAAGGGTTAAATCCCCATCAGGAGCAAGTATATCTTGAGAAGAATACTTGGTGTACATGGAAAGGTTGAGACTTTCGAAGCTAGACTTGTTAAAGGTTTTCGTCATCAACCAGGCGTGGATAATGATGAAACCTTTTCAAGTAGCTATGCTTAAGTCCATCCAGATCCTATTTGTCACGGCTACATACCATGACTACGATATCTGGTGGTTGGGTGTCATGACTGCTTTTCTAAATGATGTTTTAGAAGAGTGCGTCTATAAGTACACAGCCAGAGTGCCTCGTAGACAGTGGGAGCAGCGGAAACGTGTGCAAGATGCTTTATAGGATAAAGCAGGCATCGCGGAGTTGGAACATCTGTTTTGATGGATTAGTCAAAGAGTTTGACATCATCAAAATGGTAGATGAACCTTGTATAAACAAAAAGATAGTAGGAAGTATGGTAGTGATCCTCGTAGAGTACGTGGATGACATACTCTTGATAGGGAAAGAGTTTCTTATGCTACGCTCGGTCAATCTCCGATTATCACAATGATTCTCCATATAGGATCATAATGATACCTACTAACTCCTGGATTTTGGATCTATGAGATAGATCTAAATGGATGTTAGGATTCTCACTTGTCGAAGTGAGATGGTATCATATGATCCTGGGGAGAATCACTGGAAGGGTTCCAGGGTGATAAGGACGACTGAATGTCAGTCACAGGCATTGTCTTTACCCTCAGTAGAGGGACGATATGTTGGAAGAGTTCCAAGCTAGATACCGTGACATACTAGACGATAAAGGCAGGATACATCGCTGCTTAAGATGCTACCAAAGAGGCTGTTTGGGTATATATAGGTTCATGAGATGAACTATGTTCCTCCCATTGTGTGACAATGGAGTTATGGCTTGTGCCAAGGAACGCCGGTCCCATCAGTGATCCAGACATATGTTGGAGATAGTGCCCTCAGAGTCAATTATTGGATCACAGGCACGTGATTGCAATGATTGAGGGAGGACCTATCCCAGGAGGACTGTCTTACTCGAGATGATAGTATGATATCTGGTTTATCTTTATCATCGTGTACTGCTATAGGTGACCTGACATGTCGCCATTACACGTTGATAGAGCCCCTAGGATTCTTGCCTGACCACCAGCAGTATGATGGCGATCATATACGTGGGAGCTGGTAGTCTATAAGCACATCCTTAAAAAGTCCCTAGTCGTAGGAGTTTCGAGACAGGGTATCGATACTCCATTAGTAGACTAGTGTATACAGTCGAGACCCCGACGAGGGGCGGTGGCCGGTCTCACAAGCCACTGGTGTCAGTTGGTTCACCTAAGATGTATACAGGTGCTCATTGGGTTATGAGTACACCGGACAGGACTCGCCGGGAACCTGCTAGTTGGTCTTATACCAGACGTCAGATAGCAGTTCCCAGGTGACATGTGTACAGGTTAGTTCATCGACCTGAGATCGTCATTTGTCTCATGTGAGTTCCCACTGTGCTTTGATTACTACCCTACCACGGCTCAAAGGAGTCGTGCAAACAGGTTTTAGTTGGGTACAGTCCCGAGCCACATGGAGGCAGTGAGCGGATCTGCAGGGGTTCGTCTCTCCCGGTATTGGGGGTGAGGTCGCGCTGTGTCTAGGAGAGCCATTACGCAAAGCCCTCGGCCGAGGCAGGAGATTTACTGGTAGGTATTCCAGTAGTATCTCAGGGCGTTCTGGGCTACACTCCGACACGACTTGTACCGCTTTTGGGGGTCTGACTTTTACCAACCCCCTAGGCCCGCCATGCGATGCTCATAGACGAACGGACCGGACTGTACGGATATTGTCATTGACAGGCTCAGTAGGGTGTCAGGATGAGTTCGCTCATCGACGTCCCTTTTGGTCAATAGCTGGTGGCCCGTCACGTATTGGCTAATACCTCTGACGTGCTAGTGGTTAAATCCACAGCCATAGTATTGACGAGTCTTTAGAGTCCACCACACTTACAGTTACTCAAGCTTTCGGGCGAAACGCTGTAGAGGCCGTATGGAGATATGGCAGGGTCCGATCAGATACGTGCGGTATTGCACGGATCAGGATCGGACAGTTTTGTACTAGTGGCCGTATAGTTATATGGCAGGGTTCGATCAGATACGTGCGGTATTGCACGGATCAGGATCGAACGGTTTTTACTAGCCGGCTTTGGTTTAAGCCGGTACTAGTTTAGTACAGTGTAGATTTTGTCTCATTGCATTTGTATCCGGACGGAATACAGATGCGGGTGTGTATGCACAGTATCGGGGTTTTCCTGTAATTTATTACGGGACTAGTTTTCTGGAGTTGCCAGTTTGCATTCCGTTCCGGCCGGTTTTCCTTTGTTCTTTCCCGGCCGGACTTTTCCGATGGAGGGGGTTATTTGCAGTTTTGCAAATAACACATTGTGGAGGATTTTCTTGCATATGATTTATTATGATAGCATCTTTAGATACCATTCTTTTCCTTCATCATTTCATGCTTTATTGTGATTAGAATTGATAAGAATGGTTGATGTGAGATTGTGATGATTATGTTTGGATGTAGTCACCACTTGCTTTTACTACCATTACCTTCCTTCTATGGTTGTGTTTTTAGTATTCCCTCCTCCACCATTCTCATTTTGGAGATGGTAGAACACTTGTGAGAAAAAGAAGAAGAGTTTTTGATTCTTGAGGGTTTTCATTCTTCATCTCATCTTCTTCTTGTTTTGGAAAAATGAAAGCACCATTTTTCCTAACCCCATTCCTCCATCTAGGCAACTACAAACCCCAAATGAGACTAGCATGATCTACTACACATTCTACAGCATATCTTGAGCATGTCGAGTTGCCGGCTTCATGCTCGAGTTGCCTCGGTATTGAGGCGGGAGCCCGTAAAAGACACAGGCGATGTGGTGCCCTTTCCGGCGAGGAGGCGACGATATGGAGACAAGACTTTCCGCGGGAGATCGGGACGATGAAGAGAAGACCGGAGGACTCGGATCACTCGGTATACTTCTCACCCTATATCTTGATTGCTAGCATTAGGTTAATGGTAAACGATCCGGGTTTTCATTGTCCGCGGTAGCGCCGGTTTCCGAGTAAGGAAATTTTTTGATTCCGCATTTTGGCCTCGAGTACGAGGCCGGGGCGCTGCCGTGGCGCAACATGATATCAGAGCCACGCCATTAACCTTACCTAGCTTCGTTTGATGTGTTTGCGTTTCCGATCGACCAAAATTTCCAAAAACCGTATTTTTCTAGCACAATCAGTTTCTGTCGAAATTTTTTGGAGTCTAAAAATTTTTCAGGTGGTCTCAGAATGATGTGCAGGGAGTCCTAAGAACACTGGAAAAAGTTGGTCACACGATTCCTCCGTACGACCGCGGAAGCGCGGCCATAACCCCCTTTTGGCCGCGCTTCCACCGCAGAAGTGTGGGTTCGTGTGTTTATTTTTTTGCAGTGGGCTTATGGGCTGTAATTAGGGGTTTTGGAATATTAAAATTGGGCCCAGGTTTTCTGTGAGTGCTACAGTTTTGATTGGGGGCCCACTTGTTAATTTTTGGTCAATCGGAAAATTTTAAACACATTATTTCACAGTATTTACATTATATCTGCGACCGTGAATGTCACTCGATCGGTAAATCCGGTCTAACTGCTATAGCCCGGTTAGACGGATTTGCGAACGTGACTTTCACGTTGATGTTCTATGTTTATGCTGTGTTGTTGCGGATCGGTCGTGGGGGATAGCCTGGTTGCAATGCTAGTACAGTTTTGTTGTATTATGTACATTTGATATTGTGGGGCGAGCGTCCGACATGTGGACTGCCGTCACTGCCGTTTGTATTATTCTTTTGGGGCACGACCTGGTTGCGGTCGATGTACCCGGTGTATGTATATTTTACTTTCTGTACTAGGATTACCCCGCGGAGGGGTGCACGGATAGCCGGGTTCTAGAGGGCAACGGGCCCGCATCTCATGGCATTGAGACGGAGGGGGCTTCGCTCTAGGATTGGCGGGCTATTCGCCGCACTCTTAGGGGGTACAAGTTGACCCAGGAGGGGTGCCCAAGTTACCGGATTCCGTGAAGTGCTGGATGGTCCATTCACGGTGCTGGAGGGGGCTGCCTCGCTTCAGGTTTTGGCGGGTGACTTGCCGCGCCCGTAGGGGTCTAGGATTTCATTGCACAGGCTATCCACACGACCAGGGGAACGTCGGGTTTCAGCAGCGGCTCTGTGAAACCCGGGGCTTCCAGATATCTGTATTGTTCTGTGATGCTGTACATTTCTGTGATGTTGCATTTCATTCACGCCTTGAGCGAAATACTATATATTGGTATATATATATTAGTAGATGTTGTATATGTTTTTCATCCGCGCTAGTCCAGTCCCCGCTCTGCCGTTAGTTAGCTAACCTAACGGGTGATGACGGGACCCAGTGGCGAATGCGGATGGCATATACGTACGTCAGTATATTTTCGTTCTTTGTGGTGTGATCAATTGATGAGACTGCATTGATTCGGATCAATGCAAGATAAACAAACCTAATCTGATGTTGTTGGAACACTTTTTCAAAAAGCTGTTATTGCAAGGACGTTCTCTTTTGTTTTGCATAGTGGTATTCATTTGGAATATCCTGCTCCTCAGTCGACGAGGCAAGGGCCGAGATCCCTTCACCGGGAGTGACCCCTTGGACAGAAGTTTGCGTCAGGGCATTAACTTCACTATAGCCGATTACTTTTGCTTTGCATCGTGGTATTCAGTTGGAATATCCTGCACCTCATTCTACGGGGAAAGAGCCGAGATCCCTTCACCGGGAGTGACCTCTTTAGCAAAGGTTTTCGTCACTATATTTTTATAAAAAGTTATGCAGTTCCTTCAACGATATCAAGTTCATTACGTTAAAGGTTTTTCGCCAAAAACCAGTCGTAGCCCTCCGTCATTTCTTACAAGTATTACTTAGTATTCGTGCTGCGTTTGTTGACTGTGTCAAGGCGTAGTGTGCGGTAGCTAAGTAGTGTTTGTTTGCAGCATATTAATGGGATTGGTTAGGACAGTCGTGCGGCCTTGTTGACTGTGTCAAGGGCTTGTACGGGTGGGTTTAATGCAATCCAGCATAATGACGGGCTGAACTTGACTAGGACTCTTTGATTTGTTGACTGTGTCAAGGTCACTTGGGTCCTAGGGGTAAAAATCACATCGGGAGTTTCAAAAGAACTGAAACTTGCCAGGCATGCGCATACCTTCTGGAGTGTGGTGACGTGAGTGGATTCCGTCACGTTATCATGCGATGATAGTTGGATCCCGATTCCCACTGATGAGTTGGTTTACTCCTCGGGTGATCCCGACTAATTCTTCTTTCAGGTTTGGAGGAGAATTTGAGATACAGTGGGAGGTTTCCTGATTAGATAAATTGGTAACCATTCTGATCTAGGTTAGAGTGCAAGCTGAGTGTTTCTTTTCTCTCTCTCTCTGGCAGCGACCATTGACCCGACCCTAAGACTATGACTCAGTGACCAAGTTGACCGAACCTTCTTAATACTGGCTTTTGGATTGTCAGAGTTGCAGACCTCTTTGCCACTCCTACTTTTACTCTTTTCTCCGGGACACCCCGTATTACTACGAACGTCCACTTCCATTGGACAAAACCATCGTATGGTTATATACGAACTCGAAGGACTTCGAGGATGGTTTCTGGTTCTGGAGAAAACGGATAGGACTATTTAGTTGTCTTTTCTTTTCACCTTCTCTCAGGTTGCGAGTACTCCTTGGCTTAGGAGTAGTACACCTATTACGCAGATTGGATAGTCTTCTTCCAAACCTTAGGCTGGTGCCGAACGGTGGGGAATGAAGAAAACCAATTAGCCTAAACGGTATGCAGAAGGTATTAAGATTAAGACAAAGCAAGGGATTAATAGGAGGGCAAAGTAAATTGCGACTGATATTCACGACCAAACCAAGTATTTCTTCGCCAATCCTAAATCACCTTTGTATTTCTCCAGGACACTCCGTATTACTACGAAGATCCCAGTTTATTGGATAATCCATCGGATGGTTATATACGAACTCGAAAGGAACTTGTTCCAGTTCGGGGATGGATCCTAGTTCAGGAGAAATAGGAATAAAGTGCATTCAGGTGTCTTTTATCTTCACCTTCTCTCGCGTTGCGAGTGCTCCTAGGATTAGGACAGTACACCCTTTATGCTTTTTGGATAGTCTTCTTCCAAACCATAGGCTGGTGCCGAACGGTAGGGAAGGAAGAAAACCATTTGGCCTAAAGGGGTGTGCAGACGGTATTGACTAAAGACATATAAAGGGATTTGGAGAGGTGGCAAAGAACTATACGGTTACAGTCGTGAATCTGGAAGAGGCATTACTAGGAATACCAGGATACCCCACAGAAACATTTCAATGTTTCAGTTTCACTGTGTAATGTTAAAAGAAAACTGATTTCCCGATTAGACACATGCTCCAGGGTATGTATTTACCAGGTTTGATTCTCGCATCTGTATGGTTTTACAGATGATGAGTGGGAGTAAGTTATTGGGAATTGGGTGATCATCCTCATTATATCGGGATTCGTTGTAATCAGTGATACTTGAGGAGATCACCTGGGCTGTTTGCCGGTCGGCAAATATTTGGTTTTGAATATCCGCTGTTGTGCACCAATTTCAAATTAATATATCTGTACGTCTATTTTTCATAGAGTGAGATATACCTTTTGATATTATGTCGATGACATTTACCTATATCAGTGGATGGTTAGGTAAGGAGCATTAAACAGCGGTGTAATTCTTCTTAACCATAAGTTTTCAACCTACGACACACAGTGAAAGAGTTGTTAGACTCAGCGGACTTATACAGAGTATTGTATGTTGTCCAGTGTCCATTAGGACAGAGGGGTTGGTCCTCATACTATATTCTGTTTACTTTTAACTTCTGTAGTTCTTAGACATGTGTTTCGTAGAAACACAGGGTCTAAGTTTAGAGGAGTTATAGGTATTTGAATAGAGTAGAGAACCAGGTGTAGCAAGTATCGGGATTCTTCAAAGTGATCGAAGATGTAGATACTTGTGTATGGTATTCAGTTGATAGTAATGATAAAGAGAAATTGCTTCTCTTTCAGGTTACTCATAATTGGAAGCATTCCAAAGTTGAGTAACGCTGATAGGCCTCCTTCCATTTAGTTGACATGCACTGGAGACAGCTGCATGATTTGAATCTGGTTCAATTAAATCAGTGCCTCTGGTTCTATATTGGATATAGAACAGTTCATATCTTAACGATGTTAAGGTACGGGGAGTTGTCCGGCTTATGCTTAAAACCAGACTCCGGATAACTCAAGGCACGTTTCTGTAATGGCTGTTTGTGGGTTGACCCAGGCTATGACGAGGGTTGACTTTCTACCATCTGGCAGATCAATAGAAATATTGTTCTAGACTCGCCACAGTTTTATTAAAAATGGATTTTTTCAAAAACAGCAGTGGGAGTATGGTAGAACTGGAAGTGATTCCAGAACCGCAAACGATTACTGAAGATTTAATAAGGAACCTAAAGATTCAATCTGATTTGACATTCCATTGGCCACTCCGCAGATAAGGTGGGTAACTTCAGGCACCCGAGAGGTACTCCGGTAGCCTCAAGGACGGTGACAGGGAAGTTCTTGTTTACCCACACTTGCCATTGTTGTTGTTCCAGGCTGCGAGACCCGGCAGGAGGATGAGTATAGCGTCGTTCTAAACTAGCTTTAGAAGTGCACGTCTATATGACTCTGGCAGAGGGTTGTCGTAGTCAGTGGGAGCAGCGGAAGCATTGGTGGACATCAGGCTTATGTCTATTTATAGACTAAAGCCGATGTAGCGGAGATAGATCATCTATTTCTGATGTGACAGTCATAGGTTTGACGTCATCAGAATAGGGGATGGATCTGTTGAGAAGGTAGTAGGAAGTGATACTCCTATACTACGATCGGTTATACTTTGGTCGTCACACAGTAGTTTCTCCACATGGGACTTGGATATTATATCTGACATACTGGTTACTAGATCTATGGTTTTAGATCTAGATTTGGGTGGTTTCCCAATCAGGGTATTTTGACAGCATTCTATGAGTATTTAGAATGGACGACTCCTGGCACGGTAGTATACCTGCAGGTAATGGAGTCACCCTCTCTAAAGGTGTCTTACAGACTAAAGGGGAGAGGATGTGCATGATTGACAGATTACTTGCTTAGGCAATTGAGTCAATCATGATATGTCAAGTACCACACCAGATGTTGTTCTTGCACTAGATGCAATAAGTTGATATTGATCCAATCCTGGAGGAACAGTCGGAAGCAGTTTTAGAACATAAGTGAATGTTCTAGGGATATGATAACGGCTGCCTCATTTAGGAGACGGTTATCACTCCAGGCTTCCAAGGTGACATGGACGACAAGGAGGTTGTCAGAGTTATAGTTCTCCCTCTGACGAGGGGCAGTATTTTGGACAGGTGGTCCAAGGCAATGCTGAGGCAGGCATGGTGCAGGATACTGATTAAGTTCAGTTGATGATACAGTCTAAGAAGTTTGGATTTGGAGTTCATTTATGAACTAGGTCCCATCAGACATCCAGACATTCCAAGACAGGTATTGCTCATTTCGGGAGATGGTTTTCTCCGCGAACTTGAGATATAGAGAGACATAGAAAGAAACATCACAGCGGATCCACTCACTGAGGCTATTCCTCGAACGCAATAGTTTCGCAAACGAGCTTTGTGAGACTGACTAGTAGAGGAGTTGGGTGTTCGGTATCACACGGGCTGTGAGTATGCGACATCGCAATAATTAGCCTTGAGTGCAAGTGGGAGATTGTTGGAGATAGTGCCCTCAGAGTCAATTATTGGATCACAGGCACGTGATTGCAATGATTGAGGGAGGACCTATCCCAGGAGGACTGTCTTACTCGAGATGATAGTATGCTATCTGGTTTATCTTTATCATCGTGTACTGCTATAGGTGACCTGACATGTCGCCATTACACGTTGATAGAGCCCCTAGGATTCTTGCTTGACCACCAGCAGTATGATGGCGATCATATACGTGGGAGCTGGTAGTCTATAAGCACATCCTTAAAAAGTCCCTAGTCGTAGGAGTTTCGAGACAGGGTATCGATACTCCATTAGTAGACTAGTGTATACAGTCGAGACCCCGACGAGGGGCGGTGGCCGGTCTCACAAGCCACTGGTATCAGTTGGTTCACCTAAGATGTATACAGGTGCTCATTGGGTTATGAGTACACCGGACAGGACTCGCCGAGAACCTGCTAGTTGGTCTTATACCAGACGTCAGATAGCAGTTCCCAGGTGACATGTGTACAGGTTAGTTCATCGACCTGAGATCGTCATTTGTCTCGTGTGAGTTCCCACTGTGCTTTGATTACTACCCTACCACGGCTCAAAGGAGTCGTGCAAACAGGTTTTAGTTGGGTACAGTCCCGAGCCACATGGAAGCAGTGAGCGGATCTGCAGGGGTTCGTCTCTCCCGGTATTGGGGGTGAGGTCGCGCTGTGTCTAGGAGAGCCATTACGCAAAGCCCTCGGCCGAGGCAGGAGATTTACTGGTAGGTATTCCAGTAGTATCTCAGGGCGTTCTGGGCTACACTCCGACACGACTTGTACCGCTTTTGGGGGTCTGACTTTTACCAACCCCCTAGGCCCGCCATGCGATGCTCATAGACGAACGGACCGGACTGTACGGATATTGTCATTGACAGGCTCAGTAGGGTGTCAGGATAAGTTCGCTCATCGACGTCCCTTTTGGTCAATAGCTGGTGGCCCGTCACGTATTGGCTAATACCTCTGACGTGCTAATGGTTAAATCCACAGCCATAGTATTGACGAGTCTTTAGAGTCCACCACACTTACAGTTACTCAAGCTTTCGGGCGAAACGCTGTAGAGGCCGTATGGAGATATGGCAGGGTGCGATCAGATACGTGCGGTATTGCACGGATCAGGATCGGACAGTTTTGTACTAGTGGCCGTATAGTTATATGGCAGGGTTCGATCAGATACGTGCGGTATTGCACGGATCAGGATCGAACGGTTTTTACTAGCCGGCTTTGGTTTAAGCCGGTACTAGTTTAGTACAGTGTAGATTTTGTCTCATTGCATTTGTATCCGGACGGAATACAGATGCGGGTGTGTATGCACAGTATCGGGGTTTTCCTGTAATTTATTACGGGACCAGTTTTCTGGAGTTGCCAGTTTGCATTCCGTTCCGGCCGGTTTTCCTTTGTTCTTTCCCGGCCGGACTTTTCCGATGGAGGGGGTTATTTGCAGTTTTGCAAATAACACATTGTGGAGGATTTCTTGCATATGATTTATTATGATAGCATCTTTAGATACCATTCTTTTCCTTCATCATTTCGTGCTTTATTGTGATTAGAATTGATAAGAATGGTTGATGTGAGATTGTGATGATTATGTTTGGATGTAGTCACCACTTGCTTTTACTACCATTACCTTCCTTCTATGGTTGTGTTTTTAGTATTCCCTCCTCCACTATTCTCATTTTGGAGATGGTAGAACACTTGTGAGAAAAAGAAGAAGAGTTTTTGATTCTTGAGGGTTTTCATTCTTCATCTCATCTTCTTCTTGTTTTGGAAAAATGAAAGCACCATTTTTCCTAACCCCATTCCTCCATCTAGGCAACTACAAACCCCAAATGAGACTAGCATGATCTACTACACATTCTACAGCATATCTTGAGCATGTCGAGTTGCCGGCTTCATGCTCGAGTTGCCTCGGTATTGAGGCGGGAGCCCGTAAAAGACGCAGGCGATGTGGTGCCCTTTCCGGCGAGGAGGCGACGATATGGAGACAAGACTTTCCGCGGGAGATCGGGACGATGAAGAGAAGACCAGAGGACTCGGATCACTCGGTATACTTCTCACCCTATCTCTTGATTGCTAGCATTAGGTTAATGGTAAACGATCCGGGTTTTCATTGTCCGCGGTAGCGCCGGTTTCCGAGTAAGGAAATTTTTTGATTCCGCATTTTGGCCTCGAGTACGAGGCCGGGGCGCTGCCGTGGCGCAACAACATATTCTAAGGCAGTATCACTTGATCATGGAGATGATTGATCTCCAGGGAGATCGAGGTTAGGAGAGTAGACTCAGAGGACAACACAGCGGATCCACTCATAAAGGCCTGTTCCCAGAGAGAGACTTTTATGGGATGGTTGAGTATGAGATACTACAACCACTACTACAGATGGCCCTAGTGCAAGTGGGAGATTGTTAGTTATATGTATGCCCTAGAGGCCATTACTGTACATAGGATGTATATTGTAGTGGATGCTGGGACGTATATAGGAAGGACTTTCTTGCTCGACATGATAGTATGCTATCTGGTTACACTTTACCTTAACGTGTATACTGATTGTCTCTCTGTTACATGTTGGTAAAGCCCTTAGGATGTGTACTTGACTACCTGGACTATGATGCGGATCATACTAGTGGGGACATGGTAGTCCATAAGTACATCCTTCAAAGTCCCTAGTCGTGGGTGTATCGAGATGGGGCATCGATATACCAGAGTAGACTAGCATGTACCTTCTTGACCTATACAGATGGGCGATGGATGATCCCATATCCATTGGTGTTTGACATCGGAGATGATATACGGGTGCTCAGTAGAGACTGGGTACACTGGACGGACTAAACCGAGAACTCCCAGATGGTATTATACCTGACGTCAGATGGCAGTTCTCTGGTGACACTGGTACAGAGCAGTCTGTTGACCCGAGATCGTCATAGAGTCTTGTGTGGTTCCCACTGTGCTTTGATTTCCATCTTACCACGTCCAAGAGGGCGTGCAAAACGGTGGTTTTTGGGTACAGTCCCGAGTCAAATGGAGGCAATGAGCGATATGAGGGGATTCGTCTCTCCTGGTATAGGGAGTTGATGTTGCGCTGTGTTCGATAGGCTATAATAGGAAATCCCTGGCCAGGGTTGCTGAGATTTACTGGTAAGTGTTATCAGTAGTTTCTCGAACAGTTATAGACCTCATATCGACACGACTTATCGAGCTATTGGGGTCTGACGTTTACCACCCCTAGGCGAGATATGCGACATATCAGACGATCAGACCGGACTGTACGGTAGTGTTACTGGTTGGATTCACTGGAGTGTGAGCGGGCTTGCTCGTCGATCTTCAGATCGCTCAATACCCGGGTGGCTGATTAGTTCAAAAATATGAGTTTACCGCAATCAGAAACGGCGTCGCTTCGCAGCTAGCCGGTGAGTACGGGTCGATCCACAGAGACGGGTAAATTTCTTTAAAGTGATTTAACGAGTTGATTCTTTTTGTAGTTTTGGTAGGTTTATAAAAATCTAAAGACTAGATCTAATTAATTTAATTAAGAATCTTGCTAGGGTTAGGATTAGGGGAAGTTTTGGAAATTAAAGATTTTTCCTCACCGCTTTCAATACCTTCCTTTTTTAGATCTCTTAGATGTTAAGTTAATTATCAATAAAGTGGATACAAATCTTTTGGGAAGATGTTTCTTCCTCTAGATTTGTACCCTACCTTTGTTGATAATTATCCTAACCCTCACGGAAAACGCGCAGAACCGGCCCTTTATACTACGGTTCATCGTTACCTCGAAAGGTAGGATGCCGCAGGGAGCGGTTGTGTTCGTATGCGTGAAGTTCTTATTCATTAGGTGAAGGTGGCATTGAAAGGGGCGAGAGATTTCATCTCTCAACCCTTTCCCTAAGGCTAACCCTAACAAGCGAGGAGACTACTCGCTCATTAGGGGATGAGAAGACATTAAATTAAAAGAGATAAAAATACTTACTAGTTGACGGCTCCCTCCAAACAAGAAGAACAGATCTGAATTTTTCTCTCAGAAAATCTGAATTTATTGATTGAAAAGAGGCATGAGAAATTACAATGATTAGGGTCCTATTTATAGATAATAGAAACCCTAGGGTTTACAATTGCACCGCATGTCTAAAGTTACAAATATACCCCTAGAAAATCTTTCCATAGCCGTCAAGAAAAATTGGTAAAATTTGATTTGCGCACTGGCACAGGAAGGCCGCGGAAGCGCCGCGTATATGCGCTTTGGGCCGCGGAAGCGCGGCCCAATGATGAGATCATATTTGGATTTTTCTTGGGCTTCTTGGGGTTCTTCTGTTCTTCCTGGTTCTGTATTCAGGTTATCATTTGGGCTTCTACAGTGATACCAGATTTTTAACGAACACTTTGCAATGGATCTTGTAACCGTCTTTCTTGTAAATTTGGATCTTTTGTTGTCTTGTTGATGGTGAACCGTTCTTCTGCTGAGCTTTACTAAGATCTTCCTATTTGTTGGTCAAAATCCTTCTTTTGTGTCTTCTTTTGTGTTTTTCACTGTTTTTGCTCCAACAACCTGTAACCTGTAATATGTAGCAGACATGGGTCAAAAGCACCTGTTTTTATTGTAAAATGCATAAGAATGGGGAATATAAAATACAATATTATGGTGTGAACAAATACCCCCAAACTTATCTTTTGCTCGTCCTCGAGCAAACTTATTGTTTTATTCTCTACAAAAAACCTAATCGCACTTTCGCAGGAAAACGCGATTGCACTGAGCTCGTGCAATAAGCCGTTAAACCTCTAGGTGTCCCTAGTAGGAGGAGTGTTGTCTCCTGAGGGTTTTCAGCGGATTACACCCACAAAATCCTATCAATTCAGCCCATTGACTTTTGTTCTCCAATTAGGTTTTCTAACAAGGAATTCTATTATCGTCGACCCGCAAATTATCCACCCATATTCTTCACACTTCCTCATTATTTAACTTAGGATTATATATGTTATGTAGAATTACTTAGCTTTCGGCATTTCTTAAGTCTTCCTTCTAGGGTTTCATCTCTACTTAGGAATTTTCTATCAACTCCATTAAAGATACAAATTCTATCTTTCATTCCTCTCTTTTATCTAAATTCCAATCACATACCCCTACGTGTGTGTAAAGATCACCCCTACACTTGGAAATTCAATTCAAGCAATCATGCCCTAGTCCATTGTCCAAAGTACTTATTAATTGGTGAATGAAATTTGCTTACACATCCTTCATGCGACCGTTAATACTTCTTGAGGTACCAACGACCGATTACAAAATGCGTTTGCACTTTAAAGCGTACTTCCTAGTCTTTGCAACACCCAAGGCTTTAGCAGTGACTCCCAAACCAGTTGGTCTAAGGCACTAGGTGATGAAGCACCCTCGCTAAATATTTTTCTATTTTTACAGCCTTAAGTAATCACAGAAACCAGTGTCCATTTTTTTTTTCTTTATTCACTTTTTTTTTCTTTTATTTTCATTGTACTAAGGATTTTAGACAAGAGCATTTCAAGGTCTCCTCTACTATTCCAAGTTTCAAGGTGCGTGATTGTGCAAATTGTAGGGTATACGTTTTCAGAATCTAGACTTAAGCTAGGAACTATTTTTCAAACTTATACTCTAATAAGAACATCAATACTCTTCCCTTGTTTCGACTTAGCCCAAAAAGTGAACCCAAGATTTGCCTATTTCTAAATAAACTACAAGGCATATTCTTTCTACCGTTAAACTTTAAGAAAGGTTATTTTTAGGGTTTTTAATTTACTAAGTCTAAGATCTAGTTGTTCCTAACCAGTTGACCTATTTGTCAAACTCTAGTCAATTAGCCAAAATTGAATACATTTATTTTTATAATTTTTCAAAATTTTCAAATTTTTATGTGTTTTCAAATAAGTATGCAAATGCAAAAATATGTACAAATGAATGCGAAGGAAGAAGACGTACCGAGCATACCCCCAAACTTGAACTTGACAGTGTCCTCACTGTCATGCTAAACCAAGAGGGTCAAAATACCGGCACTCCCCTGTTTATTTATTTACATTTTTTTGTATTTTTAATGTTTTGAAATTTTTATTTTTATTTCTTAGAGAAAAAGAAAACAAAAATATATACAAAAAGACCCTCCCCCAAACTTCAATTAAACTATGTTAGACAATACTGCCCAACTTTGCATAGGCCAAAAGTCAACACCAACCATTTGAAAAATTTATCAGTAAAGAATATTGATGGGTGAAAAAATAAGTTGTGGTGGTCCGCAAAGAATTGGGGAAGATAGAAGTAATGGAATGGGAGGTGTGGAGGTGAATATACAGGTGATAGTGATGCATCGATACGAGAATGTAAGTGATCAGCAATCAATGGAGTGTTGGCATTCTCGTACCTTATTAAAAGAAATGGGGGTATTTCAACTTCTAAGGGAGGAAGTTGGCTCACCACAATACCCCCAAGATGTTCCCGTGGGTCCTCTATTGACATGGCATCATCCATCAAATGTGTATGATATTTACTTAGGAGGGAACTGATCTCCTCGATGTCCGCCATAGTCCTACCGAAAACTTGCCGCCTATCTTGTAAGACTTTTAAAATAGCGTTCTCTTGCTCGAAGGCTAGAGAAGCTGATATGATAATGGAAAAAGTCTCATTCTCACCTATGTAAGCATATCTACGGTGAGACGGCAAGGGCATGAGTTCGAATTTATGAGGCGAAAGAACCATTGCGGAATCTACCTCGAACTCAAAGGACTCTAACACAGGTTCGAAATCACTGCAAACAACCGATTCGGATGGTTCGACTGACTCATCCAAAAATTCAAACGACTCATATTCGGGTTGTGAGTCGTCGTCATCCGAAAAAGTGAAACATTCATAATCAACATCGGTTGTGTCAACGGTGGTAGGCTCAAGGAGGGACGCACTAGTGGCGTCAAAACTGTTTTCATCAAATAGAAATCTTTCAAGCTCGCAGTCCTCCTGCGTGATTTCGTGAATAGAGCAAACTTCTCGTGTACTAGTTTTAGGCACGGGGGGCAGACTTCCCATCTTGTAAATATTGAACTCACTAGACCTCTTTCCGAAGGATAGAGTCATGGAGCCATTGCGACAATTTATTATGGCATTGGAAGTGGCCAAAAATGGTCGACCAAGAATCACCGGAATTTGGTTTCTTGGGTTAACAACAGGTTGTGTATCCATAACGATAAAATCAACGGGGAATATGAATTCCCCGACTTTGATTAACACATCCTCTAGTTGACCCCTTGGATAGGTGATTGATCGATCAGCCATTTGGAGAGTGCAACGAGTGGGTTTCAACTCTCCAACCCCTAATTGTTCGTACACGGAGTAAGGAATCAGGTTAACACTAGACCCAAGATCTAAAAGTGCTCGATTAATTTGCTTATCCCCAATTGTGATGGAAATCGTAGGACAGCCGGGGTCCTTTCGTTTTTGGGGTAAGGTTTGATGGTAGTTAATAGCATTGCTCACTGCACTAGCCACTAGCACTTTCTTGGGTACTTGAGATGCCTTTCTCTTCGAGGTGCACAAGCCCTTTAAGATTTTCGCGTATGAAGGGACTTGTTGGATAGCATCCAAGAGAGGTATATTTATGCTAACCTGCTTAAAGATCTCCACAATCTTCTCCACTTGTGCATTTGGTTTATTAGGACTCAACCTGTTTGGAAATGGTGCATTTTGAAAATTTGTTGAGTCACAAGTCTGTGGAGTAGAATGTGGAATAGGAACGGATCCCAGTGTGGATGTGTTCGTGTTGTTAGAAATGGGTCCGTTCGAGTCAGAAGAAGTAGAGCCGTGTGAAGGGTGGAGAATAGGCTCTAAAGAAAAAGGTGAAGAAGGAAGTGAAGAAAATGAAGAAGGGGAAGAAGAACCACCGGCGGGGATGTCATCACTAGTTTCCACATTATTTTGCAACTCTCTTCCGGATCTCAACGTGGTCACCGCATTCACATTGTGATTGTTATATGCGTTTAGTGTGTGACCAGGATTGGGCAATGGTTGAGATGGAAGCTTTCCCTTTTCTCTCTCGCTCAACGCAGCAGTTAATTGTGCAATTTGTGCCTCGATAGATTTGATACTTTGATCGTGTGAGGCATTGTTATTCATTAAAGATTGAACATAACTTTCAAATCTTGCTGCGGAATCTGTAGTTTGCTTGAGAAATGCTTCAAGACTTTTCTCGAGCGAGCTAACCTTATCATCATTAGGTTGAACCAAATTGTTCGTTTGATTTGTATAAGGTTGTTGTTGGAAAGGTTGCTGATTTTGAGTTTGTAAGGGTGCTTGTTGTTGTTGTGGAGGAGCTCTTTGAAAATTGTTATTCCCTTGGACTTGTTGATTTTGGTTCCAAGCGAAATTTGGGTGACTCCTCCACCCCTGATTGTATGTCGAAGAGTAAGGATCGTTTCTTTGTCTTTGCTGGAATGCAGCATTGACTTGATCCTGCCCTTGAATGGGTGCATTATAAGGGCACTCTTCGGTGAGATGTGATGGATTAGAACAACAAGCACAAACAGTTCGTGTGGGTAGAGTAGGGGCAGGAGAAGTCGATGAGATTTTGGTCTCAATCGCTTCTAGCTTTTTCATAAGTGAGGCCATCTCGGCCTTCATAGCAATCGACATATCTATTTGATGTATGCCTGCCCTAGATTGACCAACTGAAGAAGATGATGTGGTCTTGGTACTCTCCCATTGAATTGTTTGCTCACTTAGGTCCTCAAGAAACTGCCAAGCTTCGTCGCTAGACTTGGAGAGAAAATGACCTTGACATATTGTTTCTAGCAACTGCTTCGTTGCCGCGTTCAATCCCTCGTATAATGTTTGGCAAAGTTGCCACTTTTCTATCCCATGATGAGGGCATTGAACAAGTAGGTCTTTAAATCTCTCGAAGCACTTCCAGAATGGTTCGGACGGAAGCTGTGAAAATTGTATAATTTCGTTTCGGATTCTAGCAGTTTTATGATGAGGGTAGAACTTTTTCAGAAAAGCTCTCACAAACTCGTCCCAATTTCTAATGGAGTGTGATGCGGTGCTGTATAGCCACTTCTCGGCTAGGTCACATAAGGTAAAAGGAATGACCCTTAGCCTTATTGCGTCATCACTTAATTGGGTTGTCTTCATCATGCCGCAAACGTTTTGGAATTTATTAATAAAAATATATGCATCCTCGGATTCCAAACCATGAAACTTAGGCAGCATATTGATGAAGTGTGGTTTTATCTCAAAGTTGTCCCCATTAGCCGGTGGGAGGGAAAGACAAGTGGGAAGGGCGGTGCGGACGGGGTAGAAAAGATCCTGGAGCGCGACTCGTGCGGGCGCTTCGACAGGCGGGAGATTCGGGTTATTCGCACCTAACGGAGGCGGAATCATTCCCGTCGGCAAGGTATAGTTGGGGTCGTGTCCCGACATACCTTCGAAAGAAGAATTGGAAGATGGAGGTAAGGAGAAGGAGGGAACGTCGACGAAGGGTTCGTCGAAGGGTTCGTTGGTCGGTACCAACGAAACACGGACTAATCGGGCGTTAGTATCCCTAGTCCAAGATGACATACACTAAAGGGTAGTGCAGTCAGAAAACAGAATGTGAGGGTAAGAAAACGACTTTGAGAAGAAGTGGTGTAAGTGAGTGCAAAGATTCTTTAGCGACAAGTTGCAAGTTTTTTTAAAAGATTTTCCTTTTCTTTTTAAGTGAGCTTTTGCAAAAAGATTTTTAAAAGAGACTAGTGACACAACTGCAATTAACCACACATGCACAATCAGACCTAAGTCTAGGGTTGCCTAGGTCAGCTAGACAGCTCCTAACTGTTCCAAAGGGCTAGATATAGGGCCTCAAACCGCCTCTTCACGGACAAGTACGGCCAGGTAAGTGGGAAGGAACCACCACTACAGTGGGCCTAATTAAAAACCACTAGCCTAGTCACCGCAATGTCGGTTAGGATAAACGGCCGATGCCTATACTAGTCCTCTGTCCTATTGAGCTCGACGTCCTTAGGGCTGAGTCTAATATTTTTTAGATTAAAAGTGGTCAATGCAGATGCTTTAAGTGATTTCTGGGGTCCTGGGAAGGGTAATGAAATCCCCACCCAATCTGAATTGGTCAATAGCCCCTTAAAGTCAGATTAAAGTATGCAAAGCAGTAAATCACTTGCAATCAATTTGCTTTTAAGCGCGGCGCAAAGAATCCTGCAGAAAATCAATTATTGGAAGGGGGAAGAAGATTTTTAGCGCGAAGAATCCTGCAGAATATTTGGCAAAAGATATATGGAGATTTGCAGAGGGGAGGAAAAGAAACAAACACAGAAAATTTGGTGTGCTGACGTGGCCAAGTAGCGGCGCTTCCGCGGTGTGAGACCCCCTTCTGCGGCGGAAGAGCGGCCGAAAGGAAAGATTGGACTTTGGAAATTTTTGTACTGCTCCTCTGTCCAATTTCACCTCTGTTTTTATGCATCAACTTCTGATTTGCCCTCTGTAAAATTCCAGATCCGTGAAACCTGCAAAGATTCACAAAGAGTACCCTTCAAACAATAAAAGATGATATTTTTTTTTTATATTTTTGATTTTTCAGATTTTTATAATTTTTTTAAATTTTATATCAACCCGAAAATTCACAAAAAAGAAAGATTACGCCGTCCCCGGCAACGGCGCCATTTGATTAGTTCAAAAATATGAGTTTACCGCAATCAGAAACGGCGTCGCTTCGCAGCTAGCCGGTGAGTACGGGTCGATCCACAGAGACGGGTAAATTTCTTTAAAGTGATTTAACGAGTTGATTCTTTTTGTAGTTTTGGTAGGTTTATAAAAATCTAAAGACTAGATCTAATTAATTTAATTAAGAATCTTGCTAGGGTTAGGATTAGGGGAAGTTTTGGAAATTAAAGATTTTTCCTCACCGCTTTCAATACCTTCCTTTTTTAGATCTCTTAGATGTTAAGTTAATTATCAATAAAGTGGATACAAATCTTTTGGGAAGATGTTTCTTCCTCTAGATTTGTACCCTACCTTTGTTGATAATTATCCTAACCCTCACGGAAAACGCGCAGAACCGGCCCTTTATACTACGGTTCATCGTTACCTCGAAAGGTAGGATGCCGCAGGGAGCGGTTGTGTTCGTATGCGTGAAGTTCTTATTCATTAGGTGAAGGTGGCATTGAAAGGGGCGAGAGATTTCATCTCTCAACCCTTTCCCTAAGGCTAACCCTAACAAGCGAGGAGACTACTCGCTCATTAGGGGATGAGAAGACATTAAATTAAAAGAGATAAAAATACTTACTAGTTGACGGCTCCCTCCAAACAAGAAGAACAGATCTGAATTTTTCTCTCAGAAAATCTGAATTTATTGATTGAAAAGAGGCATGAGAAATTACAATGATTAGGGTCCTATTTATAGATAATAGAAACCCTAGGGTTTACAATTGCACCGCATATCTAAAGTTACAAATATACCCCTAGAAAATCTTTCCATAGCCGTCAAGAAAAATTGGTAAAATTTGATTTGCGCACTGGCACAGGAAGGCCGCGGAAGCGCCGCGTATATGCGCTTTGGGCCGCGGAAGCGCGGCCCAATGATGAGATCATATTTGGATTTTTCTTGGGCTTCTTGGGGTTCTTCTGTTCTTCCTGGTTCTGTATTCAGGTTATCATTTGGGCTTCTACAGTGATACCAGATTTTCAACGAACACTTTGCAATGGATCTTGTAACCGTCTTTCTTGTAAATTTAGATCTTTTGTTGTCTTGTTGATGGTGAACCGTTCTTTTGCTGAGCTTTACTAAGATCTTCCTATTTGTTGGTCAAAATCCTTCTTTTGTGTCTTCTTTTGTGTTTTTCACTGTTTTTGCTCCAACAACCTGTAACCTGTAACATGTAGCAGACATGGGTCAAAAGCACCTGTTTTTATTGTAAAATGCATAAGAATGGGGAATATAAAATACAATATTATGGTGTGAATAGTGGCCGTTACGTTTAGCAGACAGCTTGCGGCTTGTGGGTGTTTGATATGATCATCACCTGCTGCCGGCGTATTGACGAGTCTTTAGAGTCCTACACAGAGATTTCCTGGCTCAAGCGAAACGAAATAGGAGTGCATATGAGATATGTGCTGGACCGAGAATGATACCAGTATGTGATACTGTATTCGATTCTCGCGATATGTGACATTGATCGGTTATATGCGATATAGCCGGGTTATCGGATCAAGTGTTGATTCGATAAGTTGTTACTGTTGATATTAGTCGGTTATATGCGATATGATTGGATCATTAAATCAAGTGTTGATTTAATGATTTAATGCATAATTATATATTTGATATATTACTTTGCATTAACTAGTATCGGTTCACTTAAGATGGAGTTTCTCACTCGGATGTGCGCATTGTATATGCGATATATTTTTGTGCACTTGATTGTATCATGTTTGATGATGCATGCAACATTGGTTAGTGTAAAGAATTAAACCTAGGTTAAGTATATGGTTAAGGTTTCTATTTATTTGTCCATTCATTTATCTTTTTATTTGGATTAAAATGAAATGACAAAAGAAAACAAAATGGTTATCATTCTTTCTTTCTTTCATGAAGCTTGATGAAGCTTCATGAAGCTTTGACCATATGACCATTTTGTCTTTTAGCTTAACCCTAACCATTGCACTTAACCATGATTGATTCTCTACACCTAACCATGGTTCTAATATGATAAGTATTCATTTCTTTTCTAATTTTAATTAACTTATCATAATTAGCTTCTTCTTCTTCTTCATTTCTTCACATGAAGAAAGCTTGCTCCATTAATGGCAAGTGATGAAAAAGAGTGAGAAATCCAAAACTAAAGTCTACCCACTTCCTATTTCTTCATCCTCTACCTCTTGCCAAGTAGTAGAGTGTGTTTCCTTCACAAGTTTTCAAGACTTGGTGAAGGTGGAGCTCGATCTAGTGATGCTTCGACGTAGATCATCTTCGGCACGTCGTCGACGACCTAGCCCGTCCATTCTCCGATGAAGCCGACGCTAGAGCCCGGATTTGATTTGGACAGCGGAGAGGACCTCATCTCGGAGCCGTGGAGGTGGATGACCGGATCTACAAAGGTTGTATTTCCGTATCTGTTAGTTAAGTGTTAACTAGTTTACTTTTTCGCCTAGAAATCTAGTCGACGATCCATAGTCTAGGGTTTCTCGGCACCGTAATTTTTGAAATTGGCATGTTCGATGCCTTGTGAGATCTCACTAGGGTGCCTAGGAACCCTACAACCTCAAACCCATTGAGATCCATACGCTTCAGAAGCCTGCCTCCAGATCCAATCTCAGCCATCCATCGCAGCCATCAGCAGATCAACGGAAGGTAACATCTTGGCGCGATCCAGGTCGCGTCGATTTCTCTCATGAGAAAGGGGATGTGAATAATCCATCTTACTCACTCAAAAGAAATCTCGTGATCAATCAAGAAAAAAAAAAATAGCAATTATTTATCACTTGCTTTCTCTTTCTTTAACACTCACATACACCTAAGATAGGCTGCCAAAATTCTAATTCCATTATTATTAAGTAATTCTACTTGAAAGGCAAGTGAAGACCTTGGAGTTCTTGGCATATTTTCTCTTTGCTCCAATGGTGAAGTGACCATGTGCCACCTCACCCACCTTCGTAATCCTAAGAAAAATTTCCATATTTTTTCCCAGTTGATTTATTATTGAAAGGCTCTAGGTATGAAAATCCAAATCCCTCATCTTAATTATATAGTCCTTATAGCTTAAACAGTCATGTGCATATTACCTACCAAACCAAAACTACAAAACAAACCGAAACCAACTTATTACATACAGATTTGGGTCTAAACCCAATACGAGTACCAAGTCAAAGACAAATTCTTGGAATCTGGGTCATTATTTTTTAATTTCTTTTACTGTGTTAATTAATATATGTAACTATTGTATATTGGTGGATGAAGGCCTATATATAGGCATAGACATTTGAGGGCAGAGAAGAGAGCAAGGAGCAACTCATCTCATTTCTAGCCTAAAGAGGTGAGTTGAGAAGCTCAAAGGAGAGATAAAATGGCCATCTTTAGTGTAATTTTTGGGTTGGGTGTTGGAGTTTTACTTCTATGTTGTGGTTTGTTGAAATGGAATGAAGTGATATATAGGAAGAAGGGTTTGCCACCAGGGACCATGGGGTGGCCAATCTTTGGAGAAACTACTGAATTTCTGAAGCAAGGCCCAGATTTCATGAAGAATCAGAGGGCTAGGTGAGAATTCTGAGCTTCTTCCCTCTTTCTCTAAATGTGCATGAGCACAGTGTTATGCTCTTTCTGTTCCGCTATAACTCTAGAGTTTTGGTATGACTCCAAGGACATGCTTAAATTATGACAAAAACGCAGTTAAAAACCAAATTAAACGCATGAGCACACAAAAGCACAGGTCTCAACCCATAAAAAGTACGCTCATACTGCATAGGCAGCTAGAATATAAAATCATATCCCTTGATGTTTACTATGATACTGGAAGGAACTTTAGGACCTTGTAGATAAAGTTTCTTGCTTTGTTAGGTAGACTTTTTTCATTCTTTATAATTTATAATTTTGATCATAAAGCATTTCTTTTTCCCCCTTTTTTTTGGCTCTAGAAAACGTGGGGTGTCTTCTGATTTAATTTACAATCATTCTGAAGGGATGTTTATCAAAGAAAGAAAGATAAAAAGAAAGAAAACTCACACACACAGAATCAATTAGAAGGAATATAATTTAGTAATCTTCATCGCTATATAATTTAGTAATCTTCATCTCTTTTTCTCTACTACTCAAAAGGTTTTGTCTAGTTGAAAGTTGTATATGATGTTGTTGAATGATGATGTCTGTGGACTTTAAGGACGGGAAATTTTTCTTCCCTTTTTTTTGCGGTTGGATTAAAAGGGGTGTGGAATTTCTCTGACCAGCAGTACATGATAGAAAGTGGTTTGTCTCATTTTATGCTGGTTTTCCTTTGCTTTGTTGAGCCCCCCATTTTCCAAGATGCATGTCTGAGAAAAGGGAATTCCTTTCACTCTGTTGTTGCTGCCTCTGAAAGTACTCGAAGAGTTAATATTCCATTAATGTCATATCTTCTCTTTTATAAGTTCAGTAATTTTTCTTTTTCTTGGCAAACGTGTAATCTTGTCAAGCCTAATTCATAATGGGTTATAAATTTACCATCTCCTAAGCTGCAAACTCTCTCTGTGTTTGTATGCTGTTGGGGATTGCATGTTTCTAATTCTAAATGGCAAACCATAAACTTGTCTTGTATGCTGGAAATTGTGGGGGGGGGGGGGGGGGAGATGGTTTTATTGTGAAACACATGATGGTTTTTCGCGAAGAAAAAATCCACAAGATAGAAATTTAATTTGATGACTACCTTAGTTATCTACTTATCTTCGATTTATTCAAGTCTATGCCATCATACAGACAAAAAAATTATTATTATTATATATTTTTTTAAAACACCCTATGAAGCTGCAGTGATGGTTGATGGACTTTTATACTTTAACACGATCCTGCAAGTTGAGCGATTTTTTCATATGCGTGCATAACTATATATTTTCACGCTGCTTAATTAAATGCATGCACAGTGGGTTTAAAACTGGCCTACTGTAACATCTTAAAGTCTCTGCCATTGTATCAAATCTTGAAAGCTAAGGAAAATACAATTATAATCTCAACACTCGATCTCTTCAAATAGATTTTGGCATATCGATGGATGTGAGAAATCATTAAATTATTATTTTCTTTAAATAAAAAAAACATTTTTACAGGTATGGGGCTTTATTCAAGTCACATATTCTGGGGTGTCCAACAGTGGTGTGCATGGATCCAAAGCTGAACAGATACATACTGATGAATGAAGGGAAGGGGCTTGTGCCTGGTTACCCACAATCCATGCTTGACATTTTAGGGAAATGCAACATAGCAGCAGTTAGTGGTTCTCTTCACAAGGCTATGAGGAGTTCAATGCTTGGTCTTATGAGTCCTTCTATGATCAGAGGCCAGCTACTCCCAAAGATTGATGAGTTCATGAGTTCCCATTTGAGCAACTGGAACCATAAGGTCATTGACATCCAAGAGAAAACAAAAGAGGTTGGCTAAATAACCACTAAACTACCTTTAATTATCCCTGTTCTTCAGTTAATTGCCTACTTTTTTTTACTTTACAGTTCATCCAGTAGTGTTATATTTAATTGGTATTTAAATGGAAATAACACCCTTGAAACGAAAGCTTATAATAAAACGATTTAAGGTTGTTCAGTGAAAAACAATGATTGTAATGGGTGGTTTACTGTAAATTGAAGGTAGAAGAGGAATAAGGTGCAGGGAACAATGCAGATAAAAAGAATTGCCTTTTGTATGGTTTCTCTAAGCTAAAAATTTATAATTCCAGAAGAGCAATATGGAAAACTTTACAAAATTAGTTTCTAGAACCAATCTAGAACACAGAATTTATGAAATGAGAAATTAGCTAACCTGCAATAGCTGTCAAGAACACAGAATTAACAAAATACTTTAAAAGGATCATTAGCTAACTCGACATTTGTTCTGTCCTCTCTATTCAGATGGCACTTCTCTCAAGCCTGAAGCAAATTGCTAACATTGAAACTAGTCCTTTCGCGGAAGCCCTTAAAGCTGGAATCTTTCAACTTGTTCTCGGAACTCTTTCACTGCCCATCAATCTCCCAGGAACAAACTATCGTTGCGCTTTCCAGGTAAATTTAATTTCTAGTCACTTCACAACAAAATGAAAATTTAATATCTTCTTATGTTATTATCAAATTCTATCTTTAGGCGAGAAAGAGAGTTATAGGCTTGTTGACCGAACTTATCGAGGAGAGAAGGGCTTCACCAAGTTTAAACAAGGACATTCTTGATAGCCTTTTACAAACAGATGAAGGATCCAAAGTTAAACTGAGCAATGAGCAGATCATTGATTTGATCATTGCGCTGATTTATTCGGGTTATGAAACCGTTTCAACGACTTCGATGATGGCTATCAAATTTCTTCATGACCATCCAAAAGCCCTTGAAGAGCTCAGGGTAAGAATGTTGATTATTTACTTGTTTTTCTTCCCTTGATTTAGTTATGTTAATTACTGAGGAGTTTGTTAACTGCAGAAAGAACATTTGGAGATAAGAAAAGGGAAGTTGCCTGGGGATGCACTTAACTGGAGTGACTACCAGTCAATGAACTTCACTCGCGCGGTAAGCAGATGACTCAAAATTTGGTTTCTTTTTATCGATTTTAAATGGATCAAATGGTTAAAAACTTATTTTCTATTCATTGTAGGTAATTTTTGAGACCTTGAGACTCGCTACAGTCGTTAATGGAGTGCTAAGGAAAACAACTCAAGATATAGAAATGAAAGGTTGGTATGCTTTTGCTTAAATGCAAGTATGTTCATGATTCCATAATTTCGATAAATTAAAAAACCAACTCTTACCTTAACCAATTATGTTATGTACCAGGGTATGTGATTCCTAAAGGGTGGAGAATTTACGTGTACACAAGAGAGATCAACTATGACCCGTTTCTATATCCGGAACCTTTCACCTTCAATCCATGGAGATGGATGGTAAGTTGTTCACATTTTCTAATAAAAATATGCCCCTGTAGCAAACAAAAATAGCACAACTTTCCAATTTCTGAAATCGATTGCATTATGCCCCTAAATGCAGGATAAGAACTTGGAGACAAATCGATACTTCATGCTCTTTGGGGGCGGCGGCAGGCTTTGCCCAGGGAAAGATTTGGGACTGTCTGAGATTGCTACATTTCTTCACTATTTTGTTACTAGATACAGGTCTGGCTAACCATTCTGATTTTATCTTAAACATATATAAAACAAATTTTTGGACTCTTTTCTTTTGCAACATATATCTTATTAATCTTTAAAATTCTGTTTTGTAGATGGGAAGAAGTTGGAGAGAATCCGATATTGAAATTTCCACGAGTCGAAGCACCAAAAGGGTTACACATTCGTATTCGGGATTACTGAAGCTTTCATATAGCATACAAATATATAAATTAATAGGTTTACTAACAAATGATCAAAGGAGATATATATAGATGTATCCTAGTTGAATTTTCCTCTGATCCTTCTTGTTTTGGTTATTGGGAGTGTTGCAGTTAGCATTAGAGAGATTGAGTAGATATAATTATAGAGAATTAGTTACTAGTTATAGGTCAACTCAGAAATAATCAGTTCAGTTGTGGAATCAAAAGAAAGGAAATGGCTGTCTTGGTCAAGTTTTGCCTTTTTGAGGTAGCTTCCATGAGATTTGTTGATTATATGGTACCCATGAACTATATATATATATATATAAACCTCTTTTTCTCCTTGGGAAAGATCATTTTGCCTGATTCCTATATAAGAAATTCCTTGGTACATTTCATATCTATGACGGTATTAGTGCTATAAATCTTACAGAACTACTTCTTGGGAAGAAAAAACCGTTGCTCTAATTAAGATTAATAATGACCAAAAATCCAAAACAACGGGGTATTCCTGAAATTAAAACAATCTCTAATTAAGAACAAAACTAGAATTTATGCACTAAAAAGATAAGAGATGATTGAATTATTATAGGGACATGATAATACTCTATATTGGCGACCCCCCAGATTAGGAAACGTGGCAAATGACGTGTCCCGGAATCCGGAAGAAAGGGCCCACAGGCGCCGACCAGGCCTCTCCTGTACCCGACCTACAAGCACAAAGGGCCCCTGCAAGTAGGCCCCCTCGGCTACTCAGCTCGACCCCGAGCTACCGCAGGACCGAGATGCCTCGGCCCTCGCGCTCTTTCCCGAGCTCGCCTGCCGAGGCCACTTTCCATGGTCCCTTGGACGACCAGCTCCACCGTTCATAGGCGTAACCGCCGCTCCGCGAATCTCGCCATGCACAGATTCTCCGCCGGCAACATCCCACGTTCCACGCCATTGCGATCCCCATTAACGGGCGATCCGCTTATCACGCGGGCGTGACGTCGGGAACGTAACTGCCGGCGAGATTCTCGCGCCTGCTGCTGCGTGCTGCCGCCGCTATATAAACCCCCATCACAAAGGGGTCAAGTAAGTCATTCTTTTACATTTAAGCCGTTACTCTGCTCGGATATAGTCACTGACTTGAGCGTCAGAAGGTCCTCGGTTGTACCAAACCACCCCGGGACTTGTTTGCAGGTGCTCGGCGTCAAACTCCTCAAATCAACAATCTCCTCAAAACCCATTGAGACCCACACGCAACAGGAGACTACCTTCAAAATCCACCGGGAGATCGACGAAAGACAACATCTGACGGAGGCCCGAAAAGGAGCTCCATCAGTTGGCGCCGTCTGTGGGAAAAGTTTCCCAAAATACAAAGTTGACCTTCCTATCTCCTCTCTCATGTCGGACGACCATCCTGGGGATCCCGGTACCAGCTGCCGCCTTCCGCTGGCCGAAGGCGAGGACGAACCTTCCCCCATGACCGTAATCAACGCCCTCGCAGGCCGGATAAATCGCATGCAATCCCTCGTAGAAGTCCTCGTCCCTGTCCAAACGACTGCGCCCGGGCCCCAGCTCGCTGCACCTTCGCCGCCAGAAGGCCCCGCCCTTGACTGGACGGCCAACCACCAGCAAGCCGCATGCTCTCGCCACCGGTCCCTCTAACCGGTGCTCCCAGAGGCCCGCTGGGCGCCCTAGGGCTCCACGCCGAGATCCGCCGCCAGGGAGCCTCGGCCCGAGCCTCCTCACTACCCCTACCCTCCTTAGGAAATGTCGGTCACCTCTCCTCACAGCGGGCGTAGCCGACCCCATCGTGGTCGGCAGGAACGAACGGAAGGGGCTCATCCTGACGGCTCGAAGGCTTCCCCGTCCCGGGACCTGAGGCACCTCATCAGGAGGAACTGTTAGTTATATGTATGCCCTAGAGGCCATTACTGTACATCGGATGTATATTGTAGTGGATGCTGGGACATATATAGGGAGGACTTTCTTGCTCGACATGATCGTATGCTATCTGGTTGCTCTTTACCTTAACGTGTACACTGATTGTCTCTCTGTTACATGTTGGTAAAGCCCTTAGGATGTGTACTTGACTATCTGGGCTATGATGCGGATCATACTAGTAGGGACATGGTAGTCCATAAGTACATCCTTGAAAGTCCCTAGTCGTGGGTGTATCGAGATGGGGCATCGATATACCAGAGTAGACTAGCGTATATCTTCTCGACCCATACAGATGGGCGATGGATGATCCCATATCCATTGGTATTTGACATCAGAGATGATATACGGGTGCTCAGTAGAGACTGGGTACACTGGACGGACTCGCCAAGAACTCCCAGATTGTATTATACCTTACGTCAGATGGCAGTTCTCTGGTGACACTGGTACAGAGTAGTCTGTTGACCCGAGATCGTCATAGGGTCTTGTGTGGTTCCCACTATGCTTTGATTTCCATCTTACCACGTCCAAGAGGGCGTGCAAAACGGTGGTTTTTGGGTACAGTCCCGAGTCACATGGAGGCAATGAGCGATAGGAGGGATTCGTCTCTCCCGGTATAGGGAGTTGATGTTGCGCTGTGTTCGATTGGCTATAACAGGAAATCCCTGGCCAGGGTTGCTGAGATTTACTGGTAAGTGTTACCAGTAGTTTCTCGAATTGTTATAGACCTCATATCGACACGACTTATCGAGCTATTGGGGTCTGACGTTTACCACCCTTAGGCGAGATATGCGACATATCAGACGATCAGACCGGACTGTATGGTAAGTGTTACTGGTTGGATTCACAGGAGTGTGAGCGGGCTTGCTCGTCGATCTTCTGATCGCTCAATACCCGGGTGGCCGTTACGTTTGGCAGACCGCTTGCGGCTTGTGGGTGTTTGATATGATCATCACCTGCTGCCGGCGTATCGACGAGTCTTTAGAGTCCTACACAGAGGTTTCCTGGCTCAAGCGAAACGAAATAGGAGTGCATATGAGATATGTGCGGGACCGAGAATAATGCGTGTATGTGATACCGTATTCTATTCTCGCGATGAATGTATCGAATGGTTATATGCGATATAACCTAGTTATCGAATCGAGGGTTGATTCGATAAGCCGATACATTCGATACTAGTCGGTTATATGCGATTTGACCGGATCGTTAAATCAAGTGTTGATTTAATGATTTAATGCATAATTATATATTTGATATATTACTTTGCATTAACTAGTATTGGTTCACTTTAATGGATTTTCTCACTTGTTTGTGCACATTGAATATATATATGATATATTTTTTTTGTGCACAAGATTGTATCATGTTTGATGATACATGCTAGTTTGGGTTTGTGTAAAGAATTAAACCATGGTTACTTAAGTGGTTAGGGTTTCATTTCATTTTCTCATTGATTTATCTATTTATTTTTTTTGGAAAAATATTTAGCATAATACAAAATGGTGGCTTTCTTTGGATGGATGTTGAAGCTTCATGAAGCTTTGACCAAGTGACCATTTTGTCTCCATGCTTAACCCTAACCATTCCCACTAACCATGATTCATTCTCTACACTTGACCATGGTTATTATTATGATAAGTATTGATTTACTTTTGATTTTTAAATAACTTATCATAATATTATCTTCTTCTTCTTCTTCTTCTTCAAGAAGAAAACCAAGCATCCATCAATGGTGATTGATATAAATGAGTGAGAAATCAAATTCTAAAGTGAACCCACTTCCTATTTCTTCATCCTCTACCTCTTGCCAAGTAGTAGAGTGTGTTTCCTTCACAAGTTTTCTTGACTTGGTGAAGTTGGAGCTTGATCTAGCGATGCCTCGACGTAGATCATCTTCGGCACGTCGTCGATGACCTAGCCCGCTTCTTCTCCGATGAAACCGACGCTAGAGCCCGGGATTGCATGCGGACAGCGAGGAGACTTCATTGCGGAGCTATGGAGGTGGAGCACCGGATCTACAAAGGTTGTATTTCCGTATTCTTGTAGTTAAGTGTTAACTAGTTTGTTTTTCGCCTAGACATCTAGCCAACGATCCGTAGTTTAGGGTTTCTCGGCACCGTAAATTTTGAAATTGGAATGGTTGATACCTTGTGAGACCTCATTAGGGTGCCTAGGAACCCTACAGTGGTATCAGAGCCTAGCTAGAGCCTTAGGCGAAGCCTAGACAGAGTTTGAAGTCCGAACGAACCGAAACCCCAAAATTTCCATGCTCTCTGGACATTTTCTAAAATCGTGGTTTTTTCCAGATTAAAAATATTCAGAAAACACATCAGGAATATCTAAGAGTTACTCTGAAATTCGGCAGCCCAATTCAACTATGTCACCGCGGTTCCGCGGCATGAGCAAGGCTCATGCGGCGGTTCCGCGGCCGTACGGCCACAGTATGTAAAGTTTTTTGCACAGTAATTCTTAGTTTCCAGTGGTGATTTTCCTGGGAATTTTTAATATTTTTTCAAGAGTTGAATTTTCTGGGTTGTTTTGGGGACTCGGTGTATCGATCGGATTGTCAAATTTTGTCTATGTGTTTTTCCGGGTAATTTATGAATATGTTAAAAGTTTCGACCGGATATAAATACCCAACTTTTCCCCTGTCGGGAAATTTCCAAGTGTTGGATTTTTCCGTGGTTTAAAGACGTTCTAAGTAGTGCAAGTAACGCGATGGTCCCTCTAGAAGACAACAAACCTTAACTCGATTATATGACCGTCTTGAACTGCCCTTTGAACCTTCAGGTTTGGGGCAGTACGGCGTGCCACATGTGAGGCGTTGGCTTGACCCTTCTACGGCTGGACCGTTAATACTGAGGCACGAACTGAATGTTTTTAGACTTGTTTCATGTGTTGATCAGTATCAGGAAAACTTGGGTGTTCGAATGTTCAATCGGAAAGTTTAACATTTTCTAATTATCTGGAATGTGATACAATAATTGGAATTCACAAGTAGTTATGAGATAACTCAATGAATGTTATAAACATAGCAGTTTAGTCTCAATTGATCGGTTGCCACGGAATTTTGATGTGATCAAAAGTCCGTCGCAATCACGTAGTGTACGCGGATACTCGCCGGGTAAACTTAATAGACAGCCTCACTCCATAGCTCCGACCAAGTGACTGTAGGAGAACCCCGTCGCCGAAAGCATCCGTTCGGGTGCTCGCGGTGGCGGTGTTCCGCCTTGGTGCACTTCGTCGACGGTATCGGGAGTGCGGCCGTCTACTGAAGTTTGCGACGAGCATCCGATCAGGATGTCGGGAATCTTGTTGAATTGCCCGACTTGATATTGAAAAGAGTTTTCGATAATGAGACTAAAATGCGGGGTTTATAATTGTTAGGCATGCGATGTCTAAGTGATTCATTTGATTAGGCATGCGATGTCTATGCAGATTGCGGATTCCAACTGTTGTAGTTTTACACTTTCTTTTCTGTGACCGTAAGCGTAATATGTGATATCGCCGGTTTCGTTGCTATATATCAACGACAATTGGGATGCGCATATTTACTTACGTTGATGACATGTGATGTTATGTGTTGCTGGATATGTTATATTGGATCGTCGTGTTTGAATAGCCGGGGGTTTTTATGTGAGATGAGTGTTTTTTCATTTTCATTCATGTAAAAACTTGTATGCAATATTCTTTTATTTGGGGCACTTCCAGGTTGCGGAAGATGTCACCTTTTGTATATTATTTACTTTTCCGCACTAGGATAGACCCAAGGAGGGGAACACAAGTAACCGGGTTCTGGAGTCCAGTGGGAGACTAACTCGAGGAGTCGAGTCCGGGTCTCCTAACTCCAGAATTGGTAGGGTTGCTTGCCGCTCTCGTAGGGGTCTAGGGGTGTGGGTTTGGCTATTCATCGCGACCGTGGAATCCGTGTTTTATACTGGCTCGTATTGAAAACACGGACGTCCTAGTATATCCAATATTTCATATGTTTCTTCTGCTGCGATATCTGTGATGTGATCATGTGATGTTCTGTGATAGATACTGTATATAGTATATATGATATATTATATAGGCGTTACTTATGTTTTACACCCACGCTAGCCCTGCCCCTCTTTATCGTTAGTTACCTAACCTAACGGTGCACGAGGGGACATCGAGGCGAATGCGGATGGCATAAGTGTACGTCGTATTTATCTGTGATGTTTAGGTATTTAAATGATGGGACTTCATTAATGAGATTAATGAAATAAAAGAAACCTAAAGATGTTGTAGAATCGAATTTCAAAATAAAACAGGTAGCTACAGTTCTTGCTTTGCACAGAGGTATATACGATATATCCTGCACCTTATTCGATGAGGAAAGGACCGAGATCCCTTCACCGGGAGTGACTCCTTTAGCAATAACTGGCAGATGCTACACACTTGGTTTGTCTTTTGATTGCTTTTAAGTTTTTTTGCTTTGCACAGCGATATATTTGATATATCCCGCACCTCATTCGACGAGGAAAGGACCAACGATCCCTTCACCGGGAGTGACTCCTTTAGCAAAAATAGAAAAGCCTCAAAAGCACTCCATTTTTAAATTCATTCGATCCTACAACGATATCAAGTTCATTACGCAATAGGTTTTCAGAAAAACCTGTCGTAGTCCTCCGTCATTTCAGATAAATCCTGTTTAGTATTCGTGCTGCGTTTGTTGACCTTGTCAAGGCGCAGTGTGCGGTAGCTAACCAGTATTTATCTGCTTATGCATATGATGCAGATTGGGTTAGGGTAGTCGTGCGGCCTTGTTGACCTTGTCAAGGGTCGTGCGGGTGGGTTTGATTCAACCAAGAAATGACGGGTTGAACTTGACTTGCAGTCTATGGTTTGTTGACCTTGTCAAGGTCATAGATCGTTCGGGGCAAAATATTATCAGGAATTTCAAGTGTTGAAATTTGCAATGAGATTGCATACCTTCTATGAGATAGTTGGATCCCGATACCCGCTGCGAGTAAGTGTTACTCCTGGGAGAGTTTTATACATTACAATTAGCTGATCAAGTAGGTGTCTAGAAAGGTGTCAACGGGGTTACGCCTCTGGGAAAACGAGGTTTACATTAATTAGGTTCGTGCGAAAGCACGGGGGACCTCCCTCAAAGTACCGACACTGGCCTGGCTGAAAGATTGGCGAACTTGTAGTGTGTAATTAATCCCGGTTAGTCTTTCCTTTTAGGGTTTGAAGGAAGATTTCATAAAAAGCAGTGGGAGCCATCCTGATTAGATAAAATAATAACAAATCTATTCTTGCAAGAGCGCACGCTGAGTGTTTTCTTCTCTCTCTTTCCAGGTAGCGACCATATCACGCCTTAATCAAGATAATAATACGGATTATTGACCGAACCCGCTTGTTATACTGAGCTGGGGAACGTTGGTCCCGCTCCAACTTATAATTGTTATAAGACAGAGCAGGAAATTGGGGATTACCAGAATTCCCGTGCCGCCCAAACAAAGAGAGTGCATGCAGATGCATCATCTTCGGGTATGTTCATTATACAGAACTGTTTCTCAGTATCCTCTACGTCCTGGGTATGTGATACCAGATCAGGATCCCAGATATGTAATCTGTTACATAGGGCTACAGAAAGGTAGAGGACTGAGAACGGGTGATAAGTTTCATGAGGCAGAAAACGGGGCAAGTGTTGCAGCCAAGTCTGTTGGTCACTGTCACCCTGTATTACCAATACATTGATTCTGAACGAATGTTGTTAGATACCGAACCTGATATACAAAATCATATCAGTCTCTTTATAAGTAAAGAAATGATAAAATTTTGTATTGTTGGATAATGTTTTGAACATTTCCTATATCAAAAGTTGATCGGTTCAGGCACGTTATCTAAAAGCATTGATGTTCTAAATCAAACTACAGTTCTTAGTATATGGAACACACATAAGAGGAAGAGTTCAGAAATGAACGGATCCTTCTTAAGGTATTGTAGACTAGGTCAGATCAATGTGACCCAACTAGCTGAAGTTACATGTAGATGCATATTTAAATCAGTTTGAATCTACATCTTGTGAAACTTGCCAGTCATGTCACAAAGATATAATGACACCAGCTCTGTTTATTGGAAACAGAGAAAGAGTTAGTGAACTCTTGGGATGATACATGTTGATGTATGTAGGTCCCCTGTCTACACATGCCAAGACTGGTTCTTTGTACTTCATTACATTCTCTGATAATCTCTCAAGATTCAGACATATGTTCCTGTTGAAACACAAGTCCGAACCTTTTGAGATATTCACAGAATATAAGTTAGAAGTAGGGAACCAATATACGGGTATAAGTATTATGTCCATTGATGTGATCAAGGAGGAGAATACTTGAGCACGGAAATCCTGGACTATTCTAAAGGAGAATGAGATTCTCTCTCAGCATTACGCCTCCGTATACACCATAGCACGATGGTATGTCGGGGCGGAGCAGATACACCCTATTTGATATGGTGTGCTCTATGATGAGTACTACTGAGTTACCCTTTTCCTTTGGGAGTTATGCGCTTTAGAAGCTGCATACCTATTGAATAGGGTCCCGATCAAATCAGTAGCCTACCACTTCATATGTGATATGGAAAGGGAAGAGCCCATCTCTTAAGCTAGTTAAGATTTGGGGTTGTCCGGCTAATGTCTAAAAGCAAAATCCGGAGAAGCTCGAGGCAAAGTCTGTAATGTAGAACTGGAAAGGTTCCAGCTATACAAACTGCAGCTGATGATTTGATAGAACCAAAGGATTCAGTAGAAACCAACGAACCTCAGCCTCTCCGCCGATCTAGTAGGGTTCCTCACCCACCTGAGAGATACTTCGGTTTCTCTATGACAGTGGGAGCGAGGATTGCATCATGAGATGATGACCCAACTAGTTTCGAGCTGGCCATCAGGAGTGTGACTCTGTAAGAATGGCTGGATGCTTATCGATCTGAGATGGAATCCTTATACACCAACAAAGTATGGACTTTGGTTGCTATATCTGAAGGGTTAAATCCCCATCAGGAGCAAGTATATCTTGAGAAGATTACTTGGTGTACATGGAAAGGTTGAGACTTTCAAAGCTAGACTTGTTAAAGGTTTTCGTCATCAACCAGGCGTGGATAATGATGAAACCTTTTTCCAGTGGCTATGCTTAAGTTCATCCGGATCCTACTTGTCACGGCTACATACCATGACTACGATATCTGGTGGTTGAGTGCCATGACTACTTTTCTAGATGGTGTTTTAGAAGAGTACGTCTGTAAGTACACAGCCAGAGGGCTTCGTAAACAGTGGGAGCAGCGGAAACGCGAACAAGATGTTTTATTTGATAAAGCAGGCATCGCGGAGTTGGAACATCTGTTTTGATGGATTAGTCAAAGAAGTTGACATCATCAAAATGGTTGATGAACCTTGTATAAACAAAAAGGTAGTAGGGAGTATGGTGACGATCCTCGTAGAGTACGTGGATGACATACTCTTGATAGGGAAGGAGTTTCCTATGCTACGCTCGATCAATCTCCGCTTATCACAGAGATTCTCCATATAGGATGAAAGTGATACCTCCTAAATCCTGGGTTTTGGATCTATGAGATAGATCTAAATAGATGTTAGGATACTCACTAGTTGTAGTGAGATGGTATCAGTTGATCCTGGGGAAAATCACTGGAAGTGTTCCAGGGTGATAAAGACGACTGAATGTCAGTCACAGGCATTGTCTTTACCCTCAGTTGAGGGACGGTATGTTGGAAGAGTTCCAAGCTAAATACCGTGACATACTAGACGATAAAGGCAGGATACATCGCTACTTAAGATGCTACCAAAGAGGCTGTTTGGGTGTATATTGGTTCATGAGATGAACTATGTTCCTCCCATTGTGTGACAATGGATTTGTGGCTTATGCCAAGGAACGCAGGTCCCATCAGTGATCCAGACATATTCTAAGGCAGTATCACCTGATCATGGAGATGGTTGATCTCCAGGATGATCGAGGTTAGGAGAACAGACTCAGAGGACAACACGGCGGATCCACTCACAAAGGCCTATTCCCAGAGAGAGACTTTTATGGGATGGTTGAGTATGAGATACTACAACCACTGCTACAGATGGTCTTAGTGCAAGTGGGAGATTGTTAGTTATATGTATGCCCTAGAGGCCATTACTGTACATTGGATGTATATTGTAGTGGATGCTGGGACATATATAGGGAGGACTTTCTTGCTCGACATGATAGTATGCTATCTGGTTGCTCTTTACCTTAACGTGTACACTGATTGTCTCTCTGTTACATGTTGGTAAAGCCCTTAGGATGTGTACTTGACTATCTGGACTATGATGCGGATCATACTAGTGGGGACATGGTAGTCCATAAGTACATCCTTGAAAGTCCCTAGTCGTGGGTGTATCGAGATGGGGCATCGATATACCAGAGTAGACTAGCGTATATCTTCTCGACCCATACAGATGGGCGATGGATGATCCCATATCCATTGGTATTTGACATCAGAGATGATATACGGGTGCTCAGTAGAGACTGGGTACACTGGACGGACACGCCGAGAACTCCCAGATGGTATTATACATTACGTCAGATGGCAGTTCTCTGGTGACACTAGTACAGAGTAGTCTGTTGACCCGAGATCGTCATAGGGTCTTGTGTGGTTCCCACTGTGCATTGATTTCCATCTTACCACGTCCAAGAGGGCGTGCAAAACGGTGGTTTTTGGGTACAGTCCCGAGTCACATGGAGGCACTGAGCGATAGGAGGGGATTCGTCTCTCCCGGTATAGGGAGTTGATGTTGCGCTGTGTTCGATTGGCTATAACAGGAAATCCCTGGCCAGGGTTGCTGAGATTTACTGGTAAGTGTTACCAGTAGTTTCTCGAATTGTTATAGACCTCATATCGACACGACTTATCGAGCTATTGGGGTCTGACGTTTACCACCCCTAGGCGAGATATGCGACATATCAGACGATCAGACCGGACTGTACGGTAAGTGTTACTGGTTGGATTCACAGGAGTGTGAGCGGGCTTGCTCGTCGATCTTCTGATCGCTCAATACCCGGATGGCCGTTACGTTTGGCAGACCGCTTGCGGCTTGTGGGTGTTTGATATGATCATCACCTGGCGTATTGATGAGTCTTTAGAGTCCTACACAGAGGTTTCCTGGCTCAAGCGAAACGAAATAGGAGCGCATATGAGATATGTGCGGGACCGAGAATAATGCGTGTATGTGATACCGTATTCTATTCTCGCGATGAATGTATCGAATGGTTATATGCGATATAACCTAGTTATCGAATCGAGGGTTGATTCGATAAGCCGATACATTGGATACTAATCGGTTATATGCGATATGACCGGATCGTTAAATCAAGTGTTGATTTAATGATTTAATGCATAATTATATATTTGATATATTACTTTGCATTAACTAGTATTGGTTCACTTTAATGGATTTTCTCACTTGTTTGTGCACATTGAATATATATATGATATATTTTTTTGTGCACAAGATTGTATCATGTTTGATGATACATGCTAGTTTGGGTTTGTGTAAAGAATTAAACCATGGTTACTTAAGTGGTTAGGGTTTCATTTCCTTTTCTCATTGATTTATCTATTTATTCTTTTTGGAAAAATATTTAGCATAATACAAAATGGTGGCTTTCTTTGGATGGATGTTGAAGCTTCATGAAGCTTTGACCAAGTGACCATTTTGTCTCCATGCTTAACCCTAACCATTCCCACTAACCATGATTCATTCTCTACACTTGACCATGGTTATTATTATGATAAGTATTGATTTACTTTTGATTTTTAAATAACTTATCATAATATTATCTTCTTCTTCTTCTTTTTCTTCAAGAAGAAAACCAAGCATCCATCAATGGTGATTGATGAAAATGAGTGAGAAATCAAATTCTAAAGTGAACCCACTTCCTATTTCTTCATCCTCTACCTCTTGCCAAGTAGTAGAGTGTGTTTCCTTCACAAGTTTTCTTGACTTGGTGAAGTTGGAGCTTGATCTAGCGATGCCTCGACGTAGATCATCTTCGGTACGTCATCGATGACCTAGCCCGCTTCTTCTCCGATGAAGCCGACACTAGAGCCCGGGATTGCATGTGGACAGCGAGGAGACTTCATTGCGGAGCTATGGAGGTGGAGCACCGGATCTACAAAGGTTGTATTTCCGTATTCTTGTAGTTAAGTGTTAACTAGTTTGTTTTTCGCCTAGACATCTAGCCAACGATCCGTAGTTTAGGGTTTCTCAGCACCGTATATTTTGAAATTGGCATGGTTGATGCCTTGTGAGACCTCATTAGGGTGCCTAGGAACCCTACAGGAACCGGGACCGCTCCCACACACAGTCCGCCCGCGGCGGGGCCCGGGAATCCCCAGGTGCCGATTCCTCGAGGTACCACGGTCGACTCGATGCCCTCGAGAAGAAGATCGAGGGCATGCGTTGGGAAGCCCACTTCTCGAGCGACGGGGCTAAGTACGCCTCCGATTCGCTCACAAAGCCATTCACTGAGGAATTGCTCGATGTACGCGTCTCCTCGCGCAACAAGGCCCCCAAGGTCTCTCTGTTCGACGGAAAAACCGACCCCAAGGACCACTTGGACGCCTTCACCACGGGAATGAGCTTCTAAGATCACTCTGACGCCACCCAGTGCAGGGCCTTCCCGGCCACCCTGATCCGCGTGGGTCGAGACTGGTTCTAGGGCTCGAGCCCCGCTCAATATCGACTTTCGACGAGCTAGCCACTCAGTTCCTCGGCCACATTGTAGGAAACCGTCGACAGAAACGCACGGTCGACTACCTCTTCATGGTCAAGAGCGGGGACAAGAAAACGTTCAAGGCCTACATCACCCTCTTCTACAACGCCCTCCTCGAAGTGCCCGAGCACCGGGACGAGACCGTCATGACGGCACTCAGGTCTGGTCTGAGGCGCAAAGAATGGTTGCGCTCCTTCGCACTAGCTCAACCCAAGACCATGGCCGAAGTCAAGGCGTGGACCGAGCGCAAGGTCCAGCTGGAGTCCGAGGTGAATGCCAACCTTCCTCGGGCAAACAGACCCGACCAGAAGAAGAGGATTCGGGAGGACGGGCCGGAACGTCAGCAGCCCTACCATCCGAAATTCCGAGAATACACCCCCCTCGACGTCTCCCTCGCGGTGTTGCTGGAGGAGACCCGGAATGAGGGGCTCTTCAAGTTTCCCCCAGTCCCACGCAAGGGCGCCAAGCGAGGTCGGGGCCCCTACTGCGCTTTCCAACGGGTGCCAGGCCACGCCACAGAGGACTGCAAACAGTTGAGGAGCTCATCCGGTCTGGGCACCTCGCCTCCTACCTAAGGGAAAAACGGCGGGCCGACCATGAGCAAGAGCCGCCTCACCCCTCCACCGACCTGACCATCGGTCAGATCATGCTTGTTTCAGCTGACAGTCAACCATGGGCCCAGGGAACCCCATGCCCTATGCCCGGCGCAGGGGCCGACGGCGCTCCGGGAAGCTCGGCCGATGCCGATAAAGCCATCCTCTAGCCTGAATTACCCTTTTCCCCTGTTTTTATTCTGTTATTTTGTTTTCTTTTCTCTAGCGCGATAAAGATCTGCTGTCAATTTTGATAAAGAACAATGAAATATTGCGCGAAACAAAAAAAGGACATTGTTTTATTCAAAGGGTATTATAGGCTCCTCAGTCATACAAAAAAAAAAGAAAAAAAAGAAGAAAATGGGGGGGTACAATAGTGGGGGAACGGGGTGCAGCGAGCACTATTCGTGGTACTCAGTAAAAATTTCCAGCAGCTGAGGCTTCGTGATCAGTCGAAAATACTGCATTTTTAACACGGTAATTTCCCTATCTTTTGCATTCATCTAGAAGTGTTCGGTATTCATATTGCACATATTAGCAAAACAACTCTGAAATACCAGATTGCATATGTTATACTTTAAAACCAGCACTTTAAGGGAAATTGACTGTTTTCTATGGCATCGCATCATTCTTGTGTAGCGCAACTTGTGTTTCGAAGTCTGTGCAGGAAATTTCCAGGAGAATGGTCAAATTTATGAAACAAGTGCTGTTAAAATAACGCCAACTCAACGATTTGAAATATGGAAATGATCTAGAAGGAATTCAGGGAATCAACATATCAGAAAGTACACCTGAAGACAGAAGAAGGCAACATGTGAAGTATGAAGCTCCAAAGAAGCCACATGGCCACGGATCCGCAGCCGGAGCCGCCTTGAGCCGCGGATCCGCGGCATGCTTGCCACGTCAGCATGAAAAACTTGCTCCATTATTCTTCTCTTAAGGCCAGAAGCTCTTCAAGTTACTACATTTTCCAGAACACCCTAGAACTTTCTGCCAGATCAGCAAACCTTGGGTTGAAAGCTAATGATGTCCAAGCTTCCTAAACAAGCTTCACCTTAACTACCTTAAAACCTAGAACCTTCTCCCTAACCTCCGAGCTTAAGGTGGAAGCTAAACCCTAACTAACTAGTTCTAGAGGCTTCTACCTAACTAACTAGCTTACAAGGGAAGCTAACCTAATCCAAGCTTCTTAAGGAAGCTAATCATTCCTAAACCTATAAAAAGGACCCTAGGCCTCACTTGAAAAGGTTGTTGATTGTTGTTGAAATTCTATCATCTCTTCAACCCCAACACTTGCCACCTCCAAACCCTAACCCTAATCCAATCAAGAAACCAAAGTTCAAGATTCTTTGAGTTCAAGCAAAGCAAGCCTTCAACCATCCTTTAGAAGCGAAGCCGGTCTTCATTGGAGCATGAGATCCAAGCCGATCCGCGACTCAAGGAGCCGATGCAACGCTAGATTCGACAATCTTGTTCCTTCTCAATTTCTTGTAGTCTTGAGCAATGTGTAACGAATTGTTGATTAAATAAAGGTGACGATTATTTTAACTTGCTTATCTTTCAATTCAAGCATTATGATTCAACTTCGATTCTTGAATGTATTCTTTGTGATGATGCTTGAGTAAAACTCCGCTCGTGGAGGAGTCGAGATGATCGGTAGAATGATGATGTTGACGAATCTTTAAACATTTTCTTAAATCCTATAATGATTGTAAATTCTTGAAAATTGAATGATCGATGATCTAGTTTCGGTATGAAATGCTTTCTTGATTATTTTCACACGGAACTAGAGATCAACGATCGATCATTCGATTTCCTAGAAGCTATCTTATGAATGCGATTCATCGAAAGGACAAAGGATAGGATGAGGAAACCCTAATTCTTCGCAAGATCCTTAATCCTCGATAAATCGATATCGATTTAGCATCAATTCGTTAATGGATAAGAAAAAGTAATTTCTAGTCTTCTTCACATCTAAGATCTAATCGACTCCTACGAGCTACATTTCAAATCTTGAAATTTAAATCGATTGGAATTATATCAATTCTTGATTGGAATTATATCAATTCTTAATTCTTGATTTTTAATGCTTTCTTGATTCTTGATTAGATTTAGTTGATTCTTGAAATTCATTGATATAAATCTTGAATCGTTTGCTTTTCTTTTCTATTAAATTTTCAATTCGAACAAAACAAATACGAACGAATCGTACAATCCCTGTGAACGATCCGCACTTACTAACGCGCTACAAACCGACACCGTTATTGATTGCGGTCAAATAATTCTTTGATTGTGATTTCTATTCATTTTCTAAACCGACACACAATGAGAGATTAGATCAATCAAATGGCGTCGTTGCCGGGGATCGTGCGCTAATTCGTTCTTTATTGAAATTTGAATTGAAAGATTTATTCCATTACAATTTTAAGATCAAAATTCGCGCAAAATCTAAACGTGTTGTTGTGATTTGATTACGAGGAAATCTGGAAGCTGTGGAGCAAGTGAATTTTTTTCAGAATATTGCAGAGGACTCAGGGGCTAAACAGAAGCTCTCTGTTAAAATTTTGTGCAGGGATTCCACTTTGCCACCGCGATCCCGTGGCCCTAGCTCCCTATTGCGGTGGTTCCGCGGCCTCTTCAAGGCATCTCTGCACCAAAATTGCTCTGTGAGTCTCTAACTTTCTTATCTCCTTCCTCATCTGTTCCAATTAACAATTTTCTGCAGGTTTCTTTGCAAAAATCGCATCGCCGCAAAAAGCAAAATAAATTATGCATGTTTTTGGTTTTGTGGTTGTTTGCATATTAATACGGACTTTAAGGGGCACGGCCAAATCCAGATTAGGTGGGGAGTTCATTACCCTTCCTAAGCCCCAAAAATCACAAACTTGCATCCGCATTTACCCTCATTAATTAAAAAATATCTAGAGATGACTCTAAGGACCGTCGCGCTCACTTAGGACAGAAGAAGGCCATGGGTAATTCATTGCTTATCTGCGTTTCTTTTGTGGTGTCTAAGGAGAGTGTGTCGAAGGCTAGTGGTTACGTAATTAGGCCCACTACTTATGTAGTGGAGAACCTCCCACTTACCTGGCACTTACCTGGCCACAGGAGAGACAAAGAGGCAGTGGAGGATTTATCCTGCGACTTATCTTTTGGCAGTTAGGAGCGGTCTAGAGCTTTGACCTAGGTGACCCCTAGAATTAGGGTTTTGCTTGTTGCATTTGTTGTGATCGCATCATATTTTCAAAAATCCGTATCATTTTTCAAAACAAACACCGCATTCATTCATTTCCCCTAATTATAAGTCACGCTGCCACTTGTACTAACCCTTTTTAGTACAAGATAGGCTGGACACGGGATTCTAGTGCCCGTTTAGTCCGCGTTCCCTTAATCGACTCTGAAGTCGGTATTTCTCCATTTACTTCTTCTTTACCCACTACCACACCCACATCGATGGATCCGTCTCCATCGAACTTCTTTACCACTAATCTGCTCCCGTCCGTTGGTGCGCAGAATCCACCCCGCATCTCTCTTCAAGAGAGATGTTATCCTTTGCGAGGTCCTCTTTCGACCTGCTTATCCATTCCACCAGCCAACGGGGATAATTTTGAAATTAAACCCCAATACATCAACCTTCTACCCAAATTCCACGGTCTCGAGACTGAAGATGCATACGTCTTTATCACCAAATTTGAAAACGTATGCGCAATGATGGATACGTCACAACTTTCATTAGATGCTATGCGTCTACGACTTCTCCCATTTACTTTGTGCGATATAGCCGAGAAGTGGCTGTATAACACTACCGCACATTCCATTACGAATTGGGAAGAATTCGTTGCGGCATTCCTTAAGAAATTTTACCCTATGCAAAAGACAGCTCGAATCCGTAGCGAACTAAATCAATTCACCCAGCTTCCGACTGAACCATTCTCGAAGTGCTTTGAACGCTTCAAGGATCTTTTGGTTCAATGTCCTCATCACGGCATCCCAAGATGGGATCTGTGTCGAATCATATATGAGGGCATTAACCCAAACACTAAACAGAACCTTGAAAACATGTGTCAAGGCATCTTTATGACCAAGGATGATGGGGAAGCTTGGAAATTTTTAGAAGAGTTCGCTGAAAAATCCTTACAGTGGGAGAGTGGAACCCAGTCTTCGGCTAGGGGTGGCGTACACCAAATTGATGTGTCCATAGGTGTTCGAGCTGAGATGGCAGCAATGCAAAAGAAGCTCGAGGCTATGGAACACAAATTTTTAGCAGCCTCCCTAAATCCGATATCACTCCCTAAAACTGTATGTGGGTGTTGTTCTGATCCTTCTCACTTAACGGAAGAATGTCCATTAAACTCTCCGTTTCAAGGTCACAAGCATACCAATGCCGCATTTCAAAGACCTAGAAACGATCCATATTCTTCCACGTAAAATCAGGGTTGGAGAAATCACCCGAATTTTGCTTGGAACCAACAACAATCTCAAAACACGGTTCCAAGCCAAAATAATTTCCAAAGGGCTCTTCCACCACAACAGCAACCACTTCAACTCACTCAGCACCCCTACCAGTCACAAAATTTTCAAAACCAGGTCAACACTCCTGCACCGTCTAATCCTATGCAGATGACCCGTTCTGACGAATTCTCTCAATTCACTCAAACCATGAAATCACTCTTGTCAAATTTCATAGAGGTGTCGGCTGAGGTTAGATCTTTCGTCAGTGAGATAAAGAAAAACTCAGCGTCCCAAGCTGAGAGTATCAGATCGATGGAAGCTGAAATTGCACGACTTAAAGCCGAAATGAGTGCGAGAGAAAAAGGGAAACTTCCGTCTCAACCCCTACCGAATCCTGGGCATTACAATGTAAATGTCGTCACAACGTTGAGATCAGGAAGAGTGCTGAATAACCATGTTGGGGAAGGAATTGATGATATTGAAAATCCTATCAATAACACCCCGGCTGAGACCTTTCCTCATACACACACTTCTACTTCTAATCCTTGTTCTTCTACCCCACCGCCTTCTCGCGAGCCTATTCTCCATTTCCCACAAGGCTCGACACCTCAGTATACCTCTTCTAGTTCTCCACAGACGATCCCCACTCCTCTTTTGGGATCACGTCTACCCCCTACTTCCTTCTCCTATGATAGACCCAGCGCTTATTGCTAAAGCTCCTTACCCGAATCGGTTAAGGGGTAACAAATCGAGTCCACATATGGAGAAAATTATGGAAATGTTCAAACAGGTTAACATCAACATCCCTCTCCTAGATGCGATTCAACAAGTCCCCGCTTATGCGAAAATTCTTAAGGACTTGTACACTAGGAAGAGGAAGACTCAAGTGCCGAAGAAGGTCTTCATGTCTAATAACATTAGCACTGCTTTTATCCCACAGCTACCAAAGAAACGTAAGGACCCAGGATGTCCTATGATATCGATTTCTATTGGGGGTATAAACATCAACCGTGCTCTTTTAGACCTTGGCGCAAGTGTTAACCTACTTCCATATTCTGTCTATGAGCAGCTAGGGATTGGAGAGTTGAAACCAGCTCACTGCACTCTCCAAATGGCAGACCGTTCAATCACCAAACCTAGAGGTGAACTAGAGGATGTGTTGATAAAGGTCGGGGAATTTGTATTCCCTGTGGACTTCATTGTTCTCGATACACAGCCTGTAGCGAACCTCCGGAGCCAAATTCCGGTGATTTTGGGTCGACCATTCCTTGCCACTTCCAATGCTGTCATTAACTGTAGAAATGGTTCAATGAACTTATCATTTGGAAATATGACCATTGAACTAAACATCTACAAAGTTGGAAGTCAGCCATCAGAACCCTCTGCTCATATTCTTGATGTGTGCTCTGTCCACGAGTTTGCTCCCGAAAGTTGCAGAGTTGATGAACTTTGCTTTGCAGATCTCGACGACACTACCACATCACTGTTTGATCTTACACATGATCTTAGTGAAGACACATTTCCCACACTTGAGTCCGACACTCCTGACTTATCACCACCCGAGTCTGTATCTTTCACAGGCTATGAGCTTCTTTATGACTCCGAAAATCACTCGATGATTCTACCTTCTATTATTTCTCCGCCCGCATTAGATCTCAAAATTTTACCTTCTCATCTTAAATATGCATATTTAGGTGAGAATGAGTTTTTACCGGTTATCATATCCGCTTCTCTAGCATCAGAGCAAGAGAATGTACTTTTATCGGTATTGAGATCTAATAGGGAGGCGTTTAGTTGGACTATGGTGGACATCAAAGGGATTAATCCCTTGATTGTAGAACATCATATACATGTGATGGATGATGCCAGACCAACCCGAGAACCACAAAGACGGTTAAATCCCGTCATGAAGGAAGCGGTGATGAAAGAGATCGTCAAATGCCTTGATAATGGTATTATATACCCAATCTCCAATAGCCAATGGGTGAGTCCAATACATGTCGTCCCTAAGAAATCTGGCATCACTGTTATTACCAATGAGGCAAATGAGTTGATTCAGACACGCGCCCAAACTGGGTGGCGTGTATGTATTGATTACAAAAAACTCAACGCCGCCGCGAGGAAGGACCACTTTCCTCTACCTTTCATTGATCAGATGCTGGAACGCTTAGCTGGACGTGAGTATTATTGCTTTATGGACGGATACTCTGGCTATAATAAGGTCCCCATTGCCAAAAAGGATCAAGATAAAACCACTTTTACTTGTCCTTTTGGTACCTTTTCTTACAGACGCATGCCCTTTGGGTTATGCAATGCTCCCGCTACCTTTCAGCGGTGTATGATGGGGATGTTCTCTGACCTGGTCGAGAATTTTTTGGAGATTTTTATGGACGATTTCTCGATTTTTGGAGACTCTTTTTCTGATTGCCTATCGAATCTTGACGCGGTTCTTACTCGTTGCAAAGAGAAGAACTTAACCTTGAATTGGAAAAAATGCCATTTCATGGTCCAAGAGGGAATTGTGCTTGGACATGTTATTTCACAGAAAGGCATTGAGGTTGACAGAGTTAAGATAGATGTCATTCAAAACCTTCCTCATCCTAAAAGCGTCAAGGATATCCGATCATTTCTTGGCCATGCGGGCTTTTATAGGAGATTCATTAAGGATTTTAGCAAAATTGCTAGACCTTTAACTCTTCTCTTGGCCAAGGATATGACCTTCCACTTTGACTCGGATTTTGAGGCAGCATTCGACTCACTCAAACACTCCCTCACTACAGCCCCCGTTCTATCGTCTCCAAATTGGGACTACCCCTTTGAGCTGATGTGTGATGCATCCGATTTTACAGTTGGTGCAGTCTTAGGACAGCACATTGAAAAGATGCCACACGTGATCTATTACGCGAGTAAGACCCTGAATGATGCTCAAATTAACTATACAACTACCGAAAAAGAACTTTTGGCAGTTGTATTTGCATTAGAAAAATTCAGGGCTTACTTGATTGGCTCACCAATAGTTGTGTACACTGACCATTCCGTCTTGAAACATCTTCTGGCGAAGAAAGATGCTAAAGGTAGGCTAATACGTTGGATCCTTCTATTACAAGAATTTGATCTTGTTATCAAAGATAAGAAAGGATGTGAAAACGTTGTAGCCGACCATCTTTCATGCATCTCTTCTTCACCCGTGACCCTACCGATCAATGATTCGTTTCTAGAAGAACAACTCTTGAGCGTATATAATGAACCTTGGTTCAGGGATATTGTGAACTATCTTGTCACGGGACTTATACCGAGCTATTGGTCAAAACAGGACAAATACCGTTTTCTATCACAAGTAAAACACTTTTACTGGGATGATCCATATCTGTTTAAGTATTGTCCTGATCAGATCATTCGCCGGTGTGTCCCGAATGAGGAATTCAAGAGTGTTCTATCTTTCAGTCTTGATCAGGCCTGTGGGGGTCACTTCGGTCCTAAAAAGACGGCGGAGAAGGTTTTGCAATGCGGTTTTTATTGGCCGACCTTGTTCAAGGACGCATTTGATTATTGCAAAACCTGTACACAGTGTCAACACACGGGTAGAATTTCCCGGATAAATGAAATGCCTCAGCAACCCATCTTAGTAGTTGAAATTTTCGATGTTGGGACATTGACTTTATGGGTCCCTTTCCCAAATCCTTTGGGAATTTTTACATACTGCTTGCGGTTGATTACGTCTCAAAGTGGGTTGAAGCCATTCCATGTCGCACTAATGACAAGAAGGTTGTCATTAAATTCTTAAAAGAAAAAATCTTTTCGCGATTTGGACACCCACGCGCTATCATTAGCGATAACGGGACACATTTCTGCAACAGGTCTTTCGAAACTCTGATGCGGAAATACGGAATCAACCATAGACTTTCTACACCCTATCATCTCCAAACGAGCGGGAAGGCTGAGATTTTAAATAGACAGATCAAACAAATCCTGGAGAAGACTGTTGCTAAGAATAGAAAAGATTGGTCGACCAAACTGACGGATGCACTTTGCGCATTCCGAACTGCATTTAAAACCGACCTAGGAATGTCTCCATATAGATTAGTGTTTGGAAAGGCATGTCACTTGCCAGTCGAGATTGAGCATAAAGCATTATGGGCTATTAAGGAAATCAACTTTGATTTAAACCAAGCCTGCAACTTTCGGAAGCTGCAATTAAATGAGCTAAGCGAACTCCGCGATGAAGCTTATGATAACGCTGTAATCATAAAGAATAGGACTAAGGTTTTTCACGATAAAAACATTTTGAGGAAAACATTTACACCTGGTCAGCATGTCCTTCTTTATGATTCATGACTACACCTTCACGCGGGTATGTTTCGATCTCGGTGGAAGGGACCTTTTGTTGTGCGGTCTGTATACCCGCACGGGGCAGTAGAGGTAGAAAATGTTAAAAACGGCATATTTTTTAAAGTGAATGGACATAGACTGAAGCCTTATTTTTCCACTGACTCCACGGAGGAGCTCCTGTTCTTACAGGAGCCAGTTTATTTGGATTAAAAATTCCTCCGTCTCACCTCCATGTCATCATCTTTTGAATGGAGGTGAGTGAAAAGAATAAGTTTGGGGGAGGATCTTTACTTATATATTTTGCCCCCACTAATAAATTCCTCCTAAGCTTACAGGTTTTGTAGATATAGCGATTGGCAACAGTGAGGACACTGTTGAAAACAAGTTTGGGGGAGATTTGTGCTTATTTTCGCATCATTTGCATAAGCACAAAACATTTCTTTAAAAACCTATAAAATTTTTAAAAAAAATTCAAAACCTATAAAAATTTAAAAAAGTTTTCAAAATATATAAATATTTAATATTTAACATTTTTGTACATAAATAAGATAATAAAAGATTAGATAGTGAAAAATTACATCCATGAGATTAGAAAAATTTAAGAAAACCAAGAAAATTATAAGTTTTCTTATACGAACTAGTAATAAGTAGTTATGAGCCGTTGTCCTAAGGGTTAGTAAGATGAAGGAAGTCACTAATCTGAGGATAAAAATAAGTCTGAAAAATAGTTTCTATTCTAGAAGCCAAACATTTTGAACGTTGATACCCTGCTATTCGCACTTGCACACGTCTTGAAGCCCGGGATAGGAGAGGATACCTTGAAATGCTCTTGTCTAAAAGCCGATGTATGAAGGAAATAAAACAAATGAAGAAAATATAAAATGGTGAGAAAAATGAATACTGGTTTTGTTATCGCCAAGGCAGCAATAAAAAAATATAGCGAGGGTGCCTCTTCACCTAGTGCCCTAAGGCCAACTGGTCTGGGAGTCACTGCTAAGTCTTAGGTGGTGCAAGACGAGGAAAATACACCAAATAAGCAAGCACATGAGTAATCGGTCGGTTAGTACCTCAAGAAGTATTAACGGTCACATGAAAGTGTGTGAGCAATTTCATCTAAATATTCATTAATTAAAAAGTACTGAGGCTGATGGGCAAGAGTATGATAGCTTGAATTGAATTCTCCGGGTATAGGGATGTTTATTACACACACGCAGGGTTATATGATCGATGTTTGGAAGAAAGATAGGAATGAAGAATAAGACGATGTTTTATTGCGGGAGGACGTGATTTTTGACATCTTTTCATGATTATTAAGATAGGGCTCATGAGAACTGAAAAGCTAGCTTAGTTGGAAACCCTAATTTTCAAGGCTTTTCTTTTACAATTCTTTTCTTTAAATGTAATATTCATGATCTTCCTTTTATTATTGGATTTTGTGGGTGCAATCTGCTGAAAACTCTCAGGAGACAACACTCCTCCTACTAGGGACACCTAGAGGTTTAAAGGTTTGTTGCACGTGCACAGTGCAATCGTGTTGCCTACAAAAGTGTGCTAGTTAGTTTTTCTCTTTCTTTATTTTCTCCTTCTCTTTTTAAATAAAACAGTTCACTCAAGACGATCGAAAATAAGTTTGCGGGAATTTGATCAGTCGAAAATACTGCATTTTTAACACGGTAATTTCCCTATCTTTTGCATTCATCTAGAAGTGTTCGGTATTCATATTGCACATATTAGAAAAATATCTCTGAAATACCAGATTGCATGTGTTATACTTTAAAACCGGCACTTTAAGGGAAATTGACTGTTTTCCATGGCATCGCATCATTCTTGTGTAGCGCAACTTATGTTTCGAAGTCTGTGCAGGAAAATTCCAGGAGAATGGTCAAATTTATGAAACAAGTGCTGTTAAAAAGACGCCAACTCAAGGATTTGAAATCTAGAAATGGTCTAGAAGGAATTCAGGGAATCAACATATCAGAAAGTACACCTGAAGACAGAAGAAGGCAACATGTAAAGTATGAAGCTCCAAAGAAGCCACATGGCCGCGGATCCGCAGCCGGAGCCGCCTTGAGCCACGGATTCGCGGCATGCTTGCCACGTCAGCATGAAAAACTTGCTCCATTATTCTTCTCTTAAGGCCAGAAGCTCTTCAAGTTACTACATTTTCTAGAAAACCCTAGAACTTTCTGCCAGATCAGCAAACCTTGGGTTGAAAGCTAATGATGTCCAAGCTTCCTAAACAAGCTTCACCCTAACTACCTTAAAGCCTAGAACCTTCTCCCTAACCTCCTAGCTTAAGGTGGAAGCTAAACCCTAACTAACTAGTTCTAGAGGCTTCTATCTAACTAACTAGCTTACAAGGGAAGCTAACCTAATCCAAGCTTCTTAAGGAAGCTAATCATTCCTAAACCTATAAAAAGGACCCTAGGCCTCACTTGAAAAGGTTGTTGCTTGTTGTTGAAATTCTATCATCTCTTCAACCCCAACACTTGCCACCTCCAAACCCTAACCCTAATCCAATCAAGAAACCAAAGTTCAAGATTCTTTGAGTTCAAGCAAAGCAAGCCATCAACCATCCTTTAGAAGCGAAGCCGGTCTTCATCGGAGCATGAGATCCAAGCCGATCCGCGACTCAAGGAGCCGATGCAACGCTAGATTCGACAATCTTGTTCCTTCTCAATTTCTTGTAGTCTTGAGCAATGTGTAACGAATTGTTGATTAAATAAAGGTGACGATACTTTTAACTTGCTTATCTTTCAATTCAAGCATTATGATTCAACTTCGATTCTTGAATGTATTCTTTGTGATGATGCTTGAGTAAAACTCCGCTCGTGGAGGAGTCGAGACGATCGGTAGAATGATGATGTTGACGAATCTTTAAACATTTTCTTAAATCCTATAATGATTGTAAATTCTTGAAAATTGAATGATCGATGATCTAGTTTCGGTGTGAAATGCTTTCTTGATTATTTTCACACGGAACTAGAGATCAACGATCGATCATTCGATTTCCTAGAAGCTATCTTGTGAATGTGATTCATCGAAAGGACAAAGGATAGGATGAGGAAACCCTAACTCTTCGCAAGATCTTTAATTCTCGATAAATCGACATTGATTTAGCATCAATTCGTTAATGGATAAGAAAAAGTAATTTCTAGTCTTCTTCACATCTAAGATCTAATCGACTCCTACGAGCTACATTTCAAATCTTGAAACTTAAATCGATTGGAATTATATCAATTCTTGATTCTTGATTTTTTAATGCTTTCTTGATTCTTGATTAGATTTAGTTGATTCTTGAAATTCATTGATATAAATCTTGAATCGTTTGCTTTTCTTTTCTATTAAATTTTCAATTCGAACAAAACAAATACGAACGAATCGCACAATCCCTGTGGACGATCCGCACTTACTAACGCGCTAAAAACCGACACCGTTATTGATTGCGGTCAAATAATTCTTTGATTGTGATTTCTATTCATTTTCTAAACCGACACACAACGAGAGATTAGATCAATCACCTCGCTAGTTCCAGCCTTTGCCCCCGGTTCCCCCCGCGGGCATCGACCCTAAGCCTCAGCTCGTAGCATTCGCGGACGAGCGCCTCCGAGCGGGCCAGCCGGGTCGGGGAGATTAGGCTGAAGCGCCTCAAAGACCGCAGCTTGCCCACGGCCTCATCGAAGAGCAGCTCCAATACGAGGTTATGAAGCCCCGGTGATGCTCTCCAGATGGAGTACATCAGTAGTTGCAACAGGGAGGAGCGTCTGGGGAGCAACCGGCCGAAGTGGTCTTCGATGCGCCCGTAAACCAACTGCACCATGTACTCGGTGCAATAGGGGTCATAAAGGTACACATCTCCGAAGCTAACGATGTCGGGGATGGTGAATGGGAAATCCTCCATTCTCGATGGCCTGCCTGCAAAAGGAGGGTTAGTACTCCTTATATAGCCCAATGCACTGCCCAACGGTCGCCCGTTATCACCTAGGGGGTCTCCACCACGCAGCTTCCATCGAGCGTTATCTGGTGTAAACGAAGCGACGCGTCTCTGTCGCTTCACCTTCTCCGGAGCAGCGTCCCTGTCGCTTCACCATCTTGCTTGGCTATCCCCCGTGGGCAGCCTCCCTGCCACAACGCCGGGGATCGATAAAACCCTCTCCGGGGAGGGTCAGCCCGAGCTCCCATCGCTCATTTATCCCCAGCGGGCAGCTTCCCTGCCTCAACACCGAGGATCGAAAAAGCCCTCCCGGAAGCAGTCGAGCCCGCGCTTCCCTCGCTTGGCTATCCCCAGCGGGCAGCTTCCCTGCCTCAACGCTAGGGATCTAGAAAGCCCTCCCAGAGGAAGTCGAGGACCGAGGTTCCCTCACTCGGCTACCCCCGCGGGCAGCTTCACTGCCGCGAACGCTGGGGATCAAAAAAGTCCTCCCAGAAGCAATCGAGGCCCGAGGTTCCCTCACTCGGCTATCCTCTGCGGGCAGCTTCACTGCCACAACACTGGGGATCAAAAAGTCCTCCCAGAGGCAGTCGAGGCCCGAGGATCCCTCACTCGGCTATCCTTCAGGACAAAAGCCCTCGCCAAGAGGCACCGGGTAGCAACCCTGCCCGGCCAAGGGTCCTTGGTAGGCTTCTTACAGCCCTATAGCTTTTTCTCGCGCCAAGGACCAAAGTCCTCCCAGAGGCAGCCGGGTCTTTGCCCGGCTATCCCCGGCTGGTAGCTTCCTACCACAACCGACAGGGATCAAAATCCTCGCCATGAGGCACCGGGCGGAAATCCCGTTCGGTCCCCGTCCTGAAGGATCTAAAGCCCTCGCAAGAGGCAAACCGAGCAGCTACCCTGCTCGGCCAGAGATAAACACCCGAGCCCGAGGTTCCCTCGCTCGGCTATCCCCTGTGGGTAGCTCCCCTGCCACAACGTCGGGGATCAAAAGCCCTCCCAGAGGCAGTCGAGACCCGAGGTTCCCTCACTCGGCTATCCCCAGCGGGCTGCTTCACTGCCACAACGCTGGGGGTAAAAAAGTCCTCGCCAAGAGGCACCGAACGGCAACCCCGTTCGGTCCCCGTCCTGAAGGATCAAAAGCCCTCGCAAGAGGCAAACTGAGCAGCTGCCCTGCTCGGCCAGAGATAAGCAATCGAGGCCTGAGGCTCCCTCTGTAAGTCTACGGTAGCGCCCCGGCCGTCTGCAGACGCCAAATGCGGAACAAAAAACTTTTTAACTGGCGCTATCGTATACTTTCACCTGGATCTGCCATTATTGCTAAACTAAGAAACTGTAAAGAGAGTAGAAAGGTTATACCGAACGATCCGAGTCCTTCGTTCTTTAACCATCATCCCATGCTCCGTTGCGGCTGCTCCGATCTCGTCGATCTCCGATCTGCTCGTCCAGGTGGCACCACGTCAACGATTCTTTAAACGGGCTCCAGCCTCTGACTCGAGGCAACTCGATCGTCAAATTTGCTAAAAGAGACGACCAAGAATGATGTAGAGAATGAGTAGATGACTTTGTCTCACTTCGTCCAAATCCGTGGACGATCGGTTAATGAAGTTGCCAATCGAAATGAAATGGAATGTGAAATGAACTATGAAATTTCCATGTATCCAAAACTATACTCTTTTCTTTTAACATGAAATCAATCTCACACCCTCTCTCACAATGGTGGCCGGCCACATATAAGAAGGAGGAGGGTGAGTGCAGGAGAGGGGGGTGACCATAAGATAAATATCAAGAGCAAATATCCTTAAGTAAACAAGAAACATTAAAGCTTAAAGCATGAGTCATTATAACACATCATCAAGTCTTTAATGCACCAATTAATGTCAAGATGACTCATTAGCCACCTCATCACTTCTAGAACCTTCTAGAAGCATCCACACTCATCTCAAGAAAAGACAAATCCGTCTTTAACCGAATGTTAAAAGACGGCTGATAGAAAACTGGAAACTGGCAACTTCCAAAAGTGATCCTGAAACGACTTTCAGGATAACCCCGTAATTGTATAAATATACTCGCATTTGTATTACGACCGAATACAAATGCAACTGAGACAAAGGTATTATATCTACTCAATACAATACTTGGATCCGGCTTAAACCAAAGCCGACCAGTATCATCTGTCCGAAAACCGACACGTGCGTAAACGCACGTGCATTTTCCAAATCCTGCCATAAAACCATACGGCCTCTACAACGTTTTGCCCGAACTTGGGAAACTGTCTGTGGGGGACTCTAATGACTCATCAGTACCCTGGCAGTGGGTTTAACCACAAAACGTCAGCGGCACTAGCTATGCGTAACGGCTGCCCATGGACTGACCTCAAGGGAGGCCGATGAGCGAACTCATCCGGAAACCCTACTGAGCCTAACAGTGACAATGTATATACAGTCCGGTCCGTTCGTCAATGAGTATCGCATATCTGCCTAGGGGGCTAGTAACGTCAGACCCCCAATAGCAGTATAAGTCGTGTCGGAGTGTAGCCAATTAACACCCTGAGATACTACTGGAGTACCTACCAGTAAATCTCCTGCCACGGCCGTGGGCTTTGTGTAATGGCTCTCCTAGACACAGCACGATCTCGCCCCCAATACCGGGAGAGACGAATCCCCTGCCGATCCGCTCACGTGCCTCCATGTGGCTCGGGACTGTACCCAAAAACTACCTGTTTGCACGACTCCTTTCAGCCGTGGTAGGGTAGAAATCAAAGCACAGTGGGAACTCACACGAGACAAATGACGACCTCAGGTCGATGAACTAACCTGTACACATGTCACCAGGGAACTGCTATCTGACGATATGTATAATACCAACTAGCAGATTCCCGACGAGTCCTGTCCGGTGTACTCATAACCCAATGAGCACCTGTATACATCTTAGGTGATCCAACTGACACCAGTGGCTTGTAAGACCGGCCACCGCCCCTCGTCGGGGTCTCGACTGTCTACACTAGTCTACTCCGGAGTATCGATGCCCTGTCTCGAAACTCCCACGGCTAGGGACCACTATTAAGGATATGCTTATAGACCACCCAACTCTCACGTATATGATCGCCCTCATACTGTTGGTAGTCAAGCAAGATCCTAAGGGCTCTATCAAAGTGTAATCGTGATCAGTCACCTGAACCTATACACGACCGATAAAGGCAAACCAGATAGCATACTATCATCTCGAGTAAGGCTGTCCTACCGGTATAGGTCCTCCTCAATCATTGCAATCACGTACCTGCGATCCAATAATTGACTTTGAGGGCACTATATTCAACAATCTCCTACTTGCACTTATGGCTAATTATTGCGATGTTGCGTACTCACAGCCCATGTGAAACCAACACCCAACTCCTCTACTAATCAGTTTTACAAAGCCCGTTTGTAAAACTATTGTGTTCGAGAAATAACCTCAGTGAGTGGATCCGCCAGGATGTTTCTTTCTATGTCTCTCTTAATCTCAAGTTCGCGGAGAAAGCCATCTCCCGAATTGAGTAATACCTGTCTTAGAATATGTCTGGATATCTGATGGGACCTAGTTCATAAATGAACTCCAAATCCAAACTTCTTAGACTGTATCGAAAACTGAACCTAATCAGTACCCGGGACCATGCCTCCCACAGTATCCTCTTGGACCACCTGTCCATAATACTGTCCCTCTTCGTCAGAGGGAAAACTATAACTCTGACAATCACTCTGTCATCCATGTCCCCTTTGAAGCCTGGAATGATAACCGTCTCCCGAAGGAGGCTGCCGTCATCAAATCCGTAGAACATCCACTTATGTTCTAAAACTGCTTCCTTATGTTTCTCCAGGATTGGATTAATACAAACTTATCGCATCTAGTGCAAAAACAACATCTGATGTGGTACTTGACATCTCACGATTGACTCAATTGCCTAAGCAAGTGATCTGCTAATCATGCACATCCCTCTCCCCTTTAGTCTGTAAGACATCTTTAGAGAGGGTGACTCCATCACCTGTAGGTACACCACCATGCCAGGAGTCATCTATTCTAAAAACCATTAGAATACTGTCAAAGTACCCACATTGGGAAACTACCCAAATCCAGATCTAAAACCATAGATCTAGAAACCAGAATGTCAAATTTTATATCCATATCCTGTCTGGAGAAACAACTGTGTGACGACCATAGTACAACCAATCGTAGTATAGGAATTTTACTTCCTACTATGTGTATGGCATCCAAATACCATGACATCACACCCTACTACCTTCTTAACAGATCCATCCCTTATTGTGATTGAAGTCAAACCCATGACTGTCACATCAAAAATGAATGATCTATCTCCGCTATAACTGCTCTAGTCTATAAATAGACATAAGCTACTTGCCCACTATGCTTCCGCTACTCCCACTGACCACAACAACCCTCCTACCGGGTCTCATAGCCTGGAACAACAGTAGTGTCAAGTCTGGGTAGATAAGAACCTCCCTGTCACCGTCCTTGAGGCTACCGGAGTACCTCTCGGGTGTCTAAGGTTACCCACCAAATTGCGGAGTGGCTAATGGAATGTCAAACCTGATTGAATCTTTAGGTCCTATTAAATTTTCCGTAATCGTTTGCGGTTCTGGAATCACTTCCAGTTCTACCATACTCCCACTACTGTTTTCTGAAAAAATCCATTTTTCTAAAACTGTGGCGAGTCAAGAACAATATCACTATTGATCTTCAAGATGGTAGAAAGTCAACCCCCATCATAGCCTGGGCCAACCCACAAACTGCCATTACAGAAACGTGCCCGGAGTTATCCAGAGTCTGGTTTTAAGCATAAGCCGGACAACTCCCCGTACCTTAACATCGTTAAGGTATGATCCATTCTATATCCAATATAGAAACTTTGGCACTTATTTAATTTGAACCAGATTCTAATCATGCAGTTGTCTTCAGTGCATATCAACTTTTATGGAGAGAGGCTAATCAGCATTACTCAACTTAGGAATCCATCCAATTATGAGTAACCCGAAAGAGAAACACGTTTCTCAAAACCATCACTATCATCTGAATACCAATCACAAGAATCTACATCTTCGATCTCTTTGAAAAATCCCGATACTTGTGATACCTGGTTCTCTACTTTATTCTTATACCCACAACTTCTCAAAACTTAGACCTTGTATTTCTACGAAACACTTGTCTAAATACTAGAGAAGTCATAAGTAAACAGAACATAGTACGAGGACCTACCCCTTTGTCCTGATGGACACTTGGACAACATACAATACTCTGTATAAGTCTGCTGAGTTAAACAACTCAAAACCTGTGCGTCGTAGGTGGAAAACTGTACCCTGGCGATTTCCTCAAATATCACCAATTACAACGAATTCCGATATAATGAGGATAATCACTTAATTCCCAATAACTTTCTCCCACTCATCATCTGTAAACCATACAGATATGAGAATGAAACCTGGTAAATACATACCCTTGGAGTAAGTATCTTATCGGGAAAACAGTTTTCTTTTAACAATGCACTGAAACATGAAAATGTTTCGTAGGGGTATCCTGGTATTCATAGCAATGCCTCTTCCATAATCCAATTCATGACTTCAACCGTATATCTCTTTGCCATCTCTCCAAATCCCTTTATTTGTCTTTAGCCGTTACCTTCTGTACACCATCGTTAGGCTAAATGGTTTTCTTCCTTCCCTACCGTTCGGCACCGGCCTATGGTTTGGAAGAAGACTATCCAGTAAGTATAATAGGTGTACCCTCCTAAACCAAGGAGTACTCACATCTTGAGAGAAGGTGATGATAAAAGACAACTGAATAATACCTTATTCTTTTAAAGGTGAAATAGGAGTGGCGATAAAGTACGCGGTATTGGTCGTGAATGATAACAGTCGCAATTTACTTTGCCCTCTTTCTAATCCCTTTATTTTGTCTTTACATATTACCTTCTGCACACCCTACTTAGGCTAATTGGTTTTCTTCATTCCCTACCTTTCGGCACCTGCCTATGGTTTGGAATAAGACTATCCAATAAGCGTAATATGTGTACTCTCCTAAACCAAGGAGCTCTCGCAACCTGAGAGAAGGTGATAATAAAAGACAACTGAATAAACCAATTCTATTTCTCCTGAACCTTGATCCATCCTCGAAGAAGTCCCTTCGAGTTCGTATATAACCATACGATGGATCTATCCAATGGAAGTGGATGTCCGTAGTAATACGGGTGTTCTGAGAAATACAAAGGGTAAAAGAAGGAGTGGCAATGACTTATGCAACTCAGACAATCCAAAAGCCAGTAATTTAAGAAGGTTCAGTCAACTTGGTCACTGAGTCATAGTCTAGGGTCGGTCAAAGGTCGCCGCCAAAGAGAGAGAGAAAAGAAACACTCTGCGTGCACTTTAACCTAGATTAGAATGGTTATCACTTTATCTAACCCGGAAACCTCCCACTGTCCTGTCAAATTCTCCTCCAAACCTGAAAGAAGAATCAATCGGGATCACCCGAAGAGTAAACCAACTCATCAGTGGGAATTGGGATCCAACTTTCATCGCATGATAACGTGACGGAATCCACTCGCGTTATCACACTCCAGAAGGTATGCTTATGCCTGGCAAGATTCAGTTTCTTTAGAAACTCCCGATCTGATTTTTACCCCATGTTCTTATTGTTAGGTCCACGTTACCTCTCCCGGTACTTTCGGGGTTGCGGAAACGGTAAAACAAATTTTTTTCTGGACTTAGTAACATGGACCGTAAAAGCCGGATCTTTACTAAACAACACACTAGCATCCTAACTAGAGATTTATCTACACGGTTAGGGGTTATACCTCAACTTGAACTCCTTCTCTTCTTATTGTTCTTCTCTTTGCTTGCTCCGATGGTTGATCCGGACTTTGGTCACCTCCGCGGCCTCCTTGAGTCGAAGACGATCCACCCGAGAGATGTACACCGAGCTCCACCTCGAGCCGAGGTAACTAGGGCAAAGAGATTGCTAATCTAGAAGCCCTAGGTTGTGTAGAAGTGATAAAGGGATGGTTTTGTCTTTGTGGGATCTTTATCTCTCAACACATGAGATCAAAAGATGAATCATGAGGAGGAAGAAGAAGGAGGATCTAGCAACCATGGTTCATTTCTTTTTCTTCTCACTTGAAAAGGCAAGAGAGAGAATGAGAAAGAAATTATGAACTAAAGAAATTAACCATGGTTCCAATAATGCACAAAAACCATCATTACAAATCCTATCAAGATAAAGTTGATGGCTACATTGAAATGACCATTATCATAATCCAAAAGAAAAAGAAAAAGAAAAGAAGAGTGTAGATCCCTCTTGAAAGTCAATGGTCAACACGGTCAACCGGTCAACAAAATCAAGAGAGGTCAACGGGGTCAAATGGTCAATGCAATTAGCCATCATAAAATTATCACTAAAAGGATTAGTAAATGATGTCCGCGGCTCATAATGGTTTTGACCCAACGAATTGCCAAAACCCTAATGAGTCCGCCTCAATATGGTTTTGACCGAATCAACTGTCAAAACCCTAATGAGCCTGCCACATAACGGTTTTGGCCGAACCAAGTGCCAAAACCCTAATGAGGCACCTCCTCCTTCATCGCTCCGGAAAACTGTGCATACACACCTGCATCCGCATTCCGTAGAATGCGGATGCGCAGAAGACAAAACAAATCCATCCGCGCAATACTAGGATTCGGCTTAAACCAAAGCTCACTAGTATTACCTGCCCGAACACCACACGCACACAAGTGTACGTAAGTGATCGCAGCCCTGCCGTAAAACCATACGGCCTCTACACGTTTCGCTCAGTGTAGGGAAACTCTCTGTGTGGGACTCTAAATACTCAACACTACGCTGGCAGTGGGTTTAACTACAGACCGCAAGTGGCACTAGCTGTACGTAACGGTCCCCAGGTAGATGTCGATAAGAAGGCCGATGAGGTAAACCCATCCGAACTCCTACTGAGCCTGTATGTGACAATCTCCGTACAGTCCGGTCTGTTCGTCTAATACATCGCATGGCGGGCCTAGGGGGCGGTAAACGTCAGTCCCCTAATAGCGGTACAAGTCGTGTCAGAGTGAAGCCCAGTACACCCTGAGATAACACTAGAAACCTACCAGTATATCTCGCTTGCCCTGGCCAGGGACTACTCGTGTAATGGCTCTCCTAGACATAGCGCGATGTCAACCCCCAATACCGGGAGAGACGAATCCTGTCTAACCCTCACTACCTCCAAGTGCTTCGCGACTGCACCCAACTACTACCTGTTTGCACGACTCAGTAGAATCGTGGTAGGGTAGTAATCAAAGAACAGTGGGAACACACTCGAGGCGAAGTGACAGTATCAAGTCAGCGGACTAAGCTGTACTCATGTCATCTGGGAACTGATAACTGACGATAGGTATAATACAAACCATCAGTTCCCGACGAGTCATGTCCAGTGTACTCGTAACCTAACGAGCACCCGCATACTATCTCAAGTACGACGTACTGACGGCTGTGGGACAGACCGTCTCCTGTGCTGGGATGAGAAGCGCATACGCTAGTATACTCCGGAGTATCGATGCCCTATCTCGATAATCCCATGACTAGGGACGTGTATAAGGATGTGCTTGTGGATTACCCAGCCCCCATGAGTGTGATCGCCATCACAACGCCGGTAATCAAGCAAAGATCCTAAGGGCTCTACTAATGCGTATAGGTGATATAATAAAGAAACACACATGTACACATTAAAGCAGAGACAAACCAAGTAGCATACTACTATATCGAGCAAGATTGTCTGTACAACTGTGAATATCCCAAGCTTCCATCAAGTAATATACATACTAGTATGATACAGTAATGGTCTCTAGGGCATATACACTAACAATCTCCCACTTGCACTAAGGCCATGTACTGGCGTATCAAAGACCTATTATCTCGATCAGCCGCTCGAACTGAGTATGGGGTAAGGCCTTCGTGAATTGGGTCCGCTGTGTTGTCCTTTGTGTCCACTCTCCGCACCTCGATCTCCTGGCGATCAATGATCTCCCTGATCAGGTGATACCGCCTTAAGATGTGCCTGGATTTCTGATGGGACCTTGGTTCCTTCGCTAAAGCTATAGCCCCATTGTTATCGCAATACAAAGGTATTGGGTCAACAATGGACGGAACCACCTGAAGTTCACTAATGAACTTGGCATCGCTTGCAGCAATGTATTCAGCCTCCATCGTCGAGTCTGCGACGGTATCCTGTTTGGAACTCCTCTAACATACCGCCCCTCCGTTGAGGGTAAACACAAAACCTGAGACAGACTTGCTGTCATCTTTGTCACTCTGGAAGCTTGAATCGGTAAAGGACTCGACCCTGAGGTCTCCATTACCGTAAACCAGGAACATCTCCTTAGTCCTTCTCAGGTACTTGAGAATGTTCTTCACTGCTGTCCAGTGGTCCTCACCTGGGTCTGACTGATACCGGCTTACCGCGCTCAGCGCGTAAGCTACATCTGGTCTTGTACATAGCATCGCATACATTATAGATCCTACCGCCGAAGCGTAGGGTATAATGCTCATGCGAACCCTCTCCTCGTCAGTCTTAGGAGACATCTTCTTGGAGAGGGTAATTCCGTGCAATGCGGGTATGTTACCGCGCTTGGAACGCTCCATACTAAATCTCTTTAGTACGGTCTCTATATACCTGGACTGCGAAAGTCCCAGTAGTCTCTTGGATCTATCTCTATAGATCTTGATCCCCAGAATGTTGAGGCATCACCCAGGTCCTTCATGGAGAACCATTGTGACAAAAATAGCTTGACCGATTGTAGCATAGGAATGTCATTTCCTATCAAAAGAATGTCGTCCACGTACAAGACTAGGAATACGACAGTTCGTCCTACAATCTTCTTATAGACACAAGGTTCATCCTCGTTCTTGATGAAATCAAATTCCTTGATTGCCTCATCAAAACAGATGTTCCAGCTCCGCGATGCCTGCTTTAATCCATAAATGGATTTGAGCAACTTGCACACCTTCCCGCTGCTCCCACTGTCTACGAAACCTTCTGGCTGATCCATGTAAACGCACTCTTCCAAACAACCGTTTAGGAAAGCCGTTTTAACATCCATCTGCCAGATTTCATAGTCATGGAAGGCAGCAATGGCAAGTAGGATCCAAATGGATTTGAGCATAGCCACCGGAGAAAAAGTTTCGTCATAGTCCAAACCAGGTCTTTGACGAAAACCTTTTGCAACGAGTCTAGCCTTATAGGTTTCCACCTGCCCATCTACACCAAGTTTCCTTTTGTAGATCCATTTGCATCCAACGGGTTTTACCCCAGGTGGAGCAATATCCAAGGTCCACACTTTATTGGCGTACATGGACTCCATTTCGGATTGCATTGCTTCCTGCCACTTATCAGAGTCCCTACTGATAATGGCCTGCCTGAAACTGGTAGGGTCATCTTCTTCCAAGATGCAATCCTCTCGATCCCCGTCTAAGAGAAAACCGTAGTATCTCTCGGGCGGATGAGAAATCCTACCAGATCTGCGGAGTGGCTGAGCTTCGTTGTGTGTAACTGAATCTAGCGGTTCCTCCAAATCTTTAGTTAAAGTTCGTGTTTCTGGAACATCATCCAGTTCTACCGTGCTGCCACTAATGTTTTTTACAAGAAATTCTTTTTCCAAAAATGTGGCATTCCTGGAAACAATTATCTTCTGTTCCTCTGCATGGTAGAATAGATACCCACTTGAATCTTTTGGGTATCCCACAAACTTACATAAAACTGCCCGTGCCTCAAGTTTGTCTGGGTTCTGCTTTTTTGCATAAGCTGGACAACCCCAAATCTTAATGCGTTTAAGATACAAACTCTTACCACTCCATATTTCATACGGAGTCTTAGGCACGGATTTGGATGGAACTTGATTCAATAGATGCGATGCAGTTTGAAGTGCATATCCCCAGAATGAAAGAGGCAACTCGGCACTACTCATCATGGAGCGAACCATATCCAATAGGGTACGATTCCTCCGCTCCGATACACTGTTGTGCTGTGGTGTATAAGGAGGAGTAAGCTGAGAGAGAATACCATTCTCTTTTAAGTAATCTAGGAATTCCGTGCTTAAGTACTCCCTTCCTCTATCAGACCGGAGGATCTTGATACTTTTGCCAGTCTGGTTCTCTACTTCGTTTCTGAATTCCTTGAATTTCTCAAAAGCTTCAGATTTGTATTTCATAAGATACACATATCCGAATCTAGAGAGATCGTCAGTGAATGTGATGAAGTACGAGAACCCTCCCCTTGCATGTATAGACATCGGACCACATACATCACTGTGTATGAGTCCCAAGAGCTCGCTGCCCTTTCTCCATGTCCGGTGAACGGAGATTTGGTCATCTTCCCTTTGAGACAAGACTGACTAGTTTCATAAGATGAAAACTCGAACGCATTCAAGAGTCCATCTTTATGCAACTTACTCAGTCTTTTCTCTCCGATATGACCAAGTCTACAATGCCATAAGTAGGATTCATTCGTATCTGAATTCTTCCTCTTGCGTGTGTTTTGTATATTGAGAACTGTATTCTGATTTAGAACGTAGATACCATTACACAGTGTACCCTCTGCAACCAGTACCTTATGAAGGTAAATGTTCATGATATTTCTATCAAGAAAAAAGTTATATCCATCTTTATCGAGTAAAGAAACTGATATGATGTTGCAAACCATGGAGGGTACATAGTAGCAATCGTTTAAAATCATAGTCTTGCCATTTGGCAATACTAGGTGATATTCACCGATGGCTGCCGCATTAACTTGTGCTCCGTTTGCTACTCTAAGCGACATATCACCCGGTGCAACTTTCTTACTTTTTCTCAGTCGCTGCAATAAATTACAGATATGAGATCCTGATCCGGTATCAAGTACCCAGGAGGTAGGGCTGACCGTAAAACAGTTCTCAATTACAAGAACACCTGAAGTAGATGCAAAACCATGCTTCTTCTTCAACTGGGTATCTTGGGAATCCATGCAATCCCCTTTCCCTTGCTCATACTTATGACTGTTGTCACAAGTTAGAGCTGAACCAACGTTCCCCAGCCCTGAATAAGAATTCGGATCGGTCAAGCGATACATTTTATTATCTTGATTAGGGCATGAAAAGGTTGCTACCTAGAGAGAGAGAAAAGAAACACTCAGCGTGCGCTCTTGCAAGATTAGATTGGTTTATTAATTTATCTAACCAGGATGTCTCCTACTGTTTCCTCAAATTCTTTCTTAAAACCTTTTAAAAGAAGAACTAGCCGGGATTTAATTCACGTCACAATACTTGCTTAACCTTTCAGCCAGGCTAGTGTCGGTACTTCGAGGGAGGTTTTCCAACGCTTTCGCGAAGTTCCTTAATTTAAGAACCTCTTTTCCCTGGGGGCGTAGCCCCGCTAACACCTTTCTAGACACCTACTAGGTTTATAGCATTGATTGTTAAGTGAAATAATCTCCCGAGAGTAATCCAACTCATCAGTGGGATCGGGATCCAACTATCATTGTGTGATGACCTAGATGGAATTCACTCTAGTCACCACACTCCAGAAGGTATGCTAAATCTGCAAGTTTCAGTACTTTTGAAACTCCCGATGTGGTTTTTGCCTCTAGGACCTAAGTGACCTTGACACAGTCAACAAATCAAACGGTCCTACTCAAGTTCAACCCGTCATTTTCTTGATTGCATTAAACCCACCCGCATAATCCTTGAAACAGTCAACAAGGTCACACGACTGTCCTAACCAATCACATTGTATCCAGCAGATAAGCAATACTCAGCTACCGTTCACTGCATCTTGACACAGTCAACAAACGTAGCACGAATACTAAGTATAACTTATAAGAAATGACGGAAGGCTACGGCTGGGTTTTGGCGAAAACCCGTCAACGTAATGAACTTGAGATCGTTGAAGGAACGTGATACACTTTTTGAAAATATAGTGGCGAAAACTTTTGCTAAAGAGGTCACTCCCTGTGAAGGGATCTCGGCTCTTTCCTTGTCGAATGAGGTGCAGGATATTCCAAACTGAATACCTCGATGCAAAGCAAGAATAATCGACTATAGTGAAGTTATTACCGTGATGCAAACTTTTGTCCAAGGGGTCACTCCCGATGAAGGGATCTCGGCCCTTGCCTCGTCGACTGAGGTGCTGGGCATTCATAACCGAATACCTCTGTGCAAAACAAAAGTGAACGTCCTTACAATAACAGCTTTTTGAAAATTGTTCCAACAACGTCTTTTAGGTTTATTTTCTTGCATTAGTTCTTTTAATGCGTCCCATCATTTAAATCCTACCATTGCAAAAAACAACCAAAATATGACGTACGCTTATGCCATTCGCATTAGCCACGGAGCCCCGTCATCACCCGTTAGGTTACTTAACTAACGACAGATCGGGGGCTGGGCTAGCGCGGCTGAAAAACATAAGCAACGCCTAAATAGTTATTATATATAGATATATAGCAATGATAGCCAATCCAGATCACAGATGAACACTTTGGATATACTAGGAACCCGCGATTCGTTCGAGCCTGCAACGAAAAGCGGATTACACGGTCGCGATGAATAGCCAATACCCCACCCAAAACCCCTACCGGTGCGGCAAACTACCCGCCAAGTACCCGAAGCGAAGCAACCTCCCTCAACGCCGTGAGTAGGCCACTCGGCACTTCGAGATACCCGGTAGTTCGTGCACCCCCTCCATGGGTCTATCCTAGGAGCACAAACAGTAAAAAGAATTATACAATGACGGCTACAACCCCGACCCGGTTGCGCGGCCATACAAACAATATTACATCAATTTACAAATTTATTACACGAATGAAAGAAAAAGAAACTCTCATCTCACATCCATCCCGGCTATTCATCCGCGACAATCCAACGAGTTCATATACACAAACCATCAACAACACAGATCACAGATATGTATAACCCCCACTAATCGATGTATAGCGATTAGTAAACGTTCAATACACATATAACATTACAGATATAACCATTAGCCAAAGTTTACAGAACCTCGACCAAAAATACGGATTTTTGATCCCCAAAAACAAATTTTGCTTTCTGGAAAATCTGGGCAGAAAAGTCATATATCAAAAATCCCAAAATACCCATATAAGAATACTGCAGAAAAGAAAATCGCCAATCGAGTTAACTCGGCCGCGGTTCCCCGGCATAAGCAAGCTTATGCCGCGGAACCGCGGCGCTTTAATCGAGTTAGGTGACCATTTTTCTTCAGTATTCTATAAAAAGCCTGAGCCGATTTTTAGTGTATGATTTATTGATTTTGGAACAGATCTGAAAATCGGCAGAAACTGAATTTTTCGGGGTGATTTTGCGGTTTTTCGTCCGGTCGAAATTCTAAACACTTTGCTAACATGGTAGGGTGTATTTAGTTAGGCTCTGATACCACTGTTAGGTCCACGTTACCTCTCCCGGTACTTTCGGGGTTGCGGAAACGGTAAAAATTTTTTTTTCTGGACATGGTAACATGGACCGTAAAAGCCGGATCTTTACTAAACAACACACTAGCATCCTAACTAGAGATTTATCTACTCGGTTAGGGGTTATACCTCAACTTGAACTCCTTCTCTTCTTGTTGTTCTTCTCTTTGCTTGCTCCGATGGTTGATCCGGACTTTGGTCACCTCCGCGGCCTCCTTGAGTCGAAGACGATCCACCCGAGAGATGTACACCGAGCTCCACCTCGAGCCGAGGTAACTAGGGCAAAAAGATTGCTAATCTAGAAGCCCTAGGTTGTGTAGAAGTGATAAAGGGATGGTTTTGTCTTTGTGGGATCTTTATCTCTCAACACATGAGATCAAAAGATGAATCATGAGGAGGAAGAAGAAGGAGGATCTAGCAACCATGGTTCATTTCTTTTTCTTCTCACTTGAAAAGGCAAGAGAGAGAATGAGAAAGAAATTATGAACTAAAAAAATTAACCATGGTTCCAATAATGCACTAAAACCATCATTACAAATCCTATCAAGATAAAGTTGATGGCTACATTGAAATGACCATTATCATAATCCAAAAGAAAAAGAAAAAGAAAAGAAGAGTGTAAATCCCTCTTGAAAGTCAATGGTCAACACGGTCAACCGGTCAACAAAGTCAAGAGAGGTCAACGGGGTCAAATGGTCAATGCAATTAGCCATTATAAAATTATCACTACAAGGATTAGTAAATGATGTCCGCGGCTCATAATGGTTTTGACCAAACGAATTGCCAAAACCCTAATGAGTCCGCCTCAATATGGTTTTGACCGAATCAACTGTCAAAACCCTAATGAGCCTGCCACATAACGGTTTTGGCCGAACCAAGTGCCAAAACCCTAATGAGGCACCTCCTCCTTCATCGCTCCGGAAAACTGTGCATACACACCTGCATCCGCATTCCGTAGAATGCGGATGCGCAGAAGACAAAACAAATCCATCCGCGCAATACTAGGATCCGGCTTAAACCAAAGCCCACTAGTATTGCCTGCCCGAACACCACACGCACACAAGTGTAAGTAAGTGATCGCAGCCCTGCCGTAAAACCATACGGCCTCTACACGTTTCGCTCAGTGCAGGGAAACTCTCTGTATGGGACTCTAAAGACTCGACACTATGCTGGCAGTGGGTTTAACCACAGACCGCAAGCGGCACTAGCTGTACGTAACGGTCCCCAGGTAGATGTCGATAAGAAGGCCGATGAGGTAAACCCATCCGAACTCCTACTGAGCCTGTATGTGACAATCTCCGTACAGTCCGGTCTGTTCATCTGATACATCGCATGGCGGGCCTAGGGGGCGGTAAACGTTAGTCCCCTAATAGCGGTACAAGTCGTGTCGGAGTGAAGCCCAGTACACCCTGAGATAACACTGGAAACCTACCAGTATATCTCGCTTGCCCTGGCCAGGGACTACTCGTGTAATGGCTCTCCTAGACACAGCGCGATGTCAACCCCCAATACCGGGAGAGACGAATCCTGTCTAACCGTCACTGCCTCCAAGTGCTTCGGGACTGCACCCAACTACTACCTGTTTGCATGACTCAGTAGAATCGTGGTAAGGTAGTAATCAAAGAACAGTGGGAACACACTCGAGGCGAAGTGACAGTGTCAAGTCAGCGGACTAAGCTGTACTTATGTCACCTGGGAACTGATAACTGACGATAGGTATAATACCAACCATCAGTTCCCGACGAGTCCTGTCCAGTGTACTCGTAACCTAACAAGCACCCGCATACTATCTCAAGTACGACGTACTGACGGCTGTAGGACAGACCGTCTCCCGTGCTGGGATGAGAAGCGCATACGCTAGTCTACTCCGGAGTATCGATGCCCTATCTCGATAATCCCACGACTAGGGACGTGTATAAGGATGTGCTTGTGGATTACCCAGCCCCCACGAGTGTGATCGCCATCACAACGCCGGTAATCAAGCAAAGATCCTAAGGGCTCTACTAATGCGTATAGGTGATATAATAAAGAAACACACATGTACACATTAAAGCAGAGACAAACCAAGTAGCATACTACTATATCGAGCAAGATTGTCTGTACAACTGTGAATATCCCAAGCTTCCATCAAGTAATATACATACTAGTATGATACAGTAATGGCCTCCAGGGCATATACACTAACACTTATGACCTTGACGAAAGCCAACAAATCATAAGACACTGTAACACTTTGAAAATCGTTTCGGTGAAATTTCGAAAAATCGGTAAAATAAGGGGGTTTTCTGTAAAAAGTCAAAATACAAATATCTTATTATAAAAATTAAATATACATATTCTAGCTATGTAATTGCTATTATTTGGTGTTTATTGAGCCGCTGGTGAAATTTCAAATTTTCTGAAAAAATATTATTTTATTATTATTTTAAGCCGTCACTAATACAATTAATTAGGAAAAATTACAAATTGGAATGAGTTGAAACAAATTTTGTGCATCATAAAACTTTAAATAAAATTTTATCATGTGGTTTCTGAAATGAAATGGTTTGTCAAAACGGTTTTAGAAAATGTTGAAGAAAAAGGCTTATCTTGTGAAAATAATAGGGTTTTGGTGCATATTGAATTGGTGTTTGGTGTTCATTGCTTCACACACACACACCACCTTCCCCTCCCCCCTCTTGCTGGCCGAAAATGGGCTGCCCCCAATCCCCATGTCCCCACAATTTGGCCACTAGAAAAGCTTTAGAAAAGAAAGGAAATCTTGGAGTTTATTTAATGAAGGATGGGTATTATGTTGACTTGGACAATTCCTCACTTACTCCCACATATTCTCTCTCTCTCCCCTCTCATATTTTCAGCTGAACCTCTCAAAATTCTGCACCCAACAGCCCCCCCTCTTTCACCACTTCAATTCTCTTCAAAAATCCCCCATTTTTGCCTCAAAATCCCTACAAAAAATTCCTAAAATCCAAATCAAGCTCCTACCCATTTTTCCTTAGCCCCTATAGCATGGATCTTGGTGCAAAGATTTCAATTTGGAGGTCTAGATTCTTGTTAGATCTTAAGATAATTGTGGGGTAAATTCTTAACCTTATAGCTAGATTGTTGTTTAATTATGATATGCTATTGTATTCAAGTGTTAAAGTGGTTGTATTGCTAGTTATAAATCTTCAAGTTAGGGTTTGGAAAATTCAAGAAAAGGGTTTGTAAATCAAATTAGGGTTTTCTTCATTGGGTATTGATCTTGATGTGGGGATTAACATGTTAATGTTTTGCTAAAACTAACCTAGTTGCTAGTTTACTACTTGATACTTGTAATTTTTAAAAAAATTGGAATTTTATGCAAACTAGGTTTTGGAATTTAATTGCAAATGGGAGATTAAAAATCTAATTAGGTTTTTCATGACTTCATTAACATTATTAAGTGTAGTTTAACACTTTAGTTCATGGAAATCCAACCTAAATTGTGGTTTGTGCATTTTGCTATAAATTTGTTAAAATTTAGGTATTTTGTAAACTAGAATTTTAGGGTTTTTGGAATTTAATGAGATTAAATTATGGAAATGATTTATATGACTTATTTAAGATATTTAATAAGTATATTGGCCGCTACATTCATTTAAACATCATGTTTTGTACAAAAACGGCGAATTGTGCTTGCTAGATTTTTCGGAAAAATGACTTTTAAGTGAAAGTGGGGTTTTTGTGAGTTTTAAACTACTTTATATTAAAATTAGTGTTCGTGAATGTGCAAATGAGTGTGTTTGGATTTTTCTCGATGGTCTGGCATTTGTACACCGACGTCGAGGGTTTTTGGGTTGATTTGTGAAAGCAACCATAGGTTTTGACCTATGTGGGATTCGTGAGTCGTTTTGGTCATGAGTCGGATTTTAATACGATACGGTGCGTTATGATATGTAGGTACCCCATGTGGACTTCGAGACGACAAGCAAGCGCGTGGCGACGTCGGCACCGGCGAGCGAGGACCAGGTGAGTAGATTTATATCTACGGGGAGAAGTCGGGTGGATGGCGTATAGCACCCCCGCAGTCCGTGGTGGTGTATACGGATGCGTATACACACCAACAATTATTATATGTTATTTGGGATTAATAACGATGCTTAGGATGGATATTGGTGTGTTAGATTACTTTAGTGTTGCGAACCCTAGGGTAGTGTTACACACACATACACACATACATACTTGCATACATTCCTATTGATATGTGCTCATGGGATTCTTTATAGTTATGTGTTCACATGGGTATGGGACTATGTGTTCACATACGGATTGAGGATGATACTTGGAATTGAGCTGAGTCGATGAGATTTGATTTGAGGCCGTGAGATCGGTGATATAGCAGGGTTCGTATCTTAGATACGACATGACGTTGTAGCGGGTCCTTGACGTAGTGTTTCACACACGTCCATGCATATGTAGGCGGTATCAGTATGGTACTAGACGTAGATCAGTACCCCGATCATGATATTTGATAAAGAGGATACCGGGTGAATAGTATGATGAATGTGATATTGAACCGTACCCAGATTGGGATGCCGTACGACGGATTTACGTATGAGCTATATTGATGATTGATCCGCACTCTTGACTTGGGATGCCTGATTATAGATATGGTATCGGATATGATATTATTGAGGCGGGATCACCGACTATACATATACAGGTATGTATATGTATCGACTCAGATGATAGGCGGTTTCCTTACCTGTAGTTCAGCTTGTTAGTTCAGCCGTATAGTTTAGTGTAGTTGTTAGATTAGATTAGACTTCTTACATATTTCAAAAAATAACGAATCGTGGGCATTTTTAAAGACAGCTCAAGGGAATCTACGGATATTTCAAAAACGACGTATCTTTTCATAAAAACACCGTAGCCCCTATTTTCAAAACCCCATGATTTGTGTTATTTCAAAAGGCACCATTTGTAGGACTTATATTAGATTATTGCAGATTAGTTATCGTTGTGTCTAGTATTCAGCTCCCGCACATTATTGTTGTTCGCTCTGCCTCGCATATTTATTTTGCTGCATATTCCATTATTGATATCATGTTGTTAGGACACCAGCACCATTACCGATGATGCGTATGTACCACGTACACCTACTTGCCGGCTCACACACATCTTCATCGGTAATTGCCATGTCACGTACACTTTAGAGAATATAATTGCTTGACTTAGATTGTTAGCTAGTAGTGTTGACATAATATTAGTGTACTTCCCTTATATATCATATTAGACATTATAGTTATTACCTACCACTTCATGCATACTGTTATTCAGTTGTTCATGCCTAGTTCATTATCATTGACATATGCACTTGTGATGATTTCTTGAGATTTATGATATTTCTGGATTTCGGGGAAAGCCGCAAAATTTACAACTTATGATCTTTTAAAATATAAAATGTTGCGGTTTTCTAGTGATGTAAAGTGTCGTCCACCATGAGTTTGCTGTGGTTTTGGAGATCCGCGTCGAGGAGTGGAGGAACCGTCACGGGTACATGGTGGGCCCGGTATGGTACCCCGGGGCAAGAGGAATGTGGTGTTGACGTTGAGCCTAGATGGGGAGCACTACCTACCGGTGATATTACCCGACGCGTCGGATATCCGGAGGATACCGTCGTGGTCTTGAGATAGATGGTAGGGGCCGGTCTGGACTGACGGCGCCCTAGATATTGAGATTGAGACATTGATATTTCGAGACAGTGAGATTTATGTTTTGTGTCGATGCTAGACACTGTTGATACTGATTTCATTTATGATACCTCAGTTTAAAAATACGAAAGAAATCTCACTAATTTATGAAAACAGTTTCTTCATTTACATGTATTCTGTTTCATGCATGCATACCTCATTCATATGATATATTGCTACCTGAGGCACTGACACGGGCACATGAAATTATACTCGGGTTAGATATTACCCTAGCCATTGTTATAGGCTGCCTGTTATACTTATATTTGAGGATATATTATGATCATTGACCTAGGTTGCGTTATTTATGCGATTTCTGTGCGTAGATGTTTTTCTATTCACGAGTTGGCAACTCACCCCCGTTGTGCCCCAGTTTCTTGCAGGTTTGCCATACTGGTTTCATTACGGCTTTGCGGGCTCAGTTTCATTCGGGTGACTTGCTAGTAAGTGGGTTTTTTTCTTGTATCGTACCATCATATTATCTTGTATATCATTATTCTGTTGTATCTAGAAGTTCCATCAACCAAACATGTATTTATTGAGATAGAGACCAGTGTTGTTATTCTTTCGACCTTAGAGTCGCGCGTTTTATTTCTGTGGTTTTCTTGTGATTTTGAGTTTTTGATCCTTGCCGTTGGCGTTGTATATTATATTGCTTGTGTGGTTGTGACCGTCGATTGACGAAGAGCTAGCTCCCGCTTGGGGATGCCTTTTATTGATTTCGTATACTATTCATGTTGTATCCCGTTTGGGAGCCAGTATTTACAAAGGAGACTCTGCCGAAATTTTCAGGAAATATTGATGTTTTTTTTAAAACCGCATAATTCGGCTTATGCTATTAAAACTACTTGATTTAAATTGGTTTTTCCTACTCTCTACTACTCTTCTTGGTTTGGATTTCTGGGTTTTCGGTTTACTTAGATTACGTACGTCTCGAGACGTTCGTAGTTTAAGTGCCGGTCATGTTCCGTACTTTCTGGTCGTGACAAAGTTGGTATCAGAGCGTTAGGTTTTACCTTCGGAGCGTAGGATGACCCTTGGTTGATGGAATAGGTGACTAAAGTAGAGTGACGTACCGTTGGTATGTTCCGCGGCATATTTACGACACGCCACTCCACTTATGAAGCCTTAGGATGTACATTTCCTTGTTCAGTATTATATTCATTCCGATCTAGCCTCATCGGTACCAGTTTGGTTTTGCTGCTACGGTTACAGGCAGGGAGAGCTACGGCTAGAGTTGCGGTCAGCACAAGCTCATCACGAACGAGGACTGACCAGGGCGAAATTCCGGCGACACACGATTGCAGAGATGTGTCTTTTTACTGTGTTTCCGCGCCACGAGCGTTTGGCGGATCGCCTTTATGAGGTTACTCGGATGTGCTGATAGACACTGGAGGATTGAGCCACTGACAGAGGCCAGCCAGATTTTGATGACCGTTGGTGTGTTGCTTACTCCTGATGATTGAGGCACTGTTCAGCGTGCAGACGAGCGAGCCAGTTATTGCTGCGAACGACGAGATATTTTCCAGATGGTAGAATTAATGCAGGACGAGTTGTACTAAGAGATGATAGGAGGTCGCTAGTCATCAAGGATGAATGACTAGGACATATGGATCGTTCGCCTACCCCGATGCGAGGTCATCAGATAGATTGATTCCAGCTAGAGACGACTTCACGTGGAGACGTTGGGAGTCGACAGAGACGATCGAATGTCAGAAACCTATTATTCCAAGTTTAAAGTAGTCGGAAAGACATGCAGGCAATTCTATGGTCTCTCTAGAAGAATGAAACCCTAACTCGACTTAATGACCGTGTGAAAGCCTTTGAACCTTCGGGTTTGCGGCAGTTCTACGGCGCCATTAGTGAGGCTTGGGTTTGCCCTTCTACGGCTGGACCACCGATGCTGTGGTATGTACTCGATACTATTAAACTGTGCCCAAGAGGTTGAGCTCTTGGGGGATTATGAGGTTTTGACGACTCGATCGGATGACTCGACTTAATTCGGATGCTAGGTGGTGAGATGCATTCTTGGGAGACTCCAGATACGAGGATAGTCGTTGGAGCTCAGTCCATGCAGCCGCGACGAGACGAGTCCAAAGCAGACGACATTAGAGAAAAGTGAAGTAAGAGGTTCGTACCAGATCTAGATGAGATGACGTTCCACTCCGCCGACATCAGAGATACGATGCGCATGCCGAGGCAGAATACTTGATATACCTTCCAGAAGGAGTCGCGATGGGTATGCAGCCGTTACAGAGCAAGATGCAGATATAGGAAAGGAAAATGACTTCCAGACAGTTGGCAGAGACGAGACATGGAAGAGACCGTGAGCAGGATTCCTTCCAGGACACTGCTGTAATGATACTTGCACCCAGGATCAGATGTGTCACGTACATTCAGAGAGCCAGAGGCCGACGCCAGTGATATGCTGTCTTACGAGTGGTCGCGATGATTGACCAAGAGATGACCAGAGAAGTGCCAGAACGGAATCGTCCCCGTTAGCACACCTGACAGGGCCGATGAGCCGATGGACCGAAAGATTGGTAATTCACAGTGAAGACCTTGACCCAGGAGTTGTCATGGTTACGCACACCAGCAGGACAGAGTTCATGATCATCGACGAGACGTCCCACTAGTGACCACGACAGTTGGCCGAGATTCTTAGAGAATGCACTTGAGCGGTACTGTTCCGCCATTATTGATTACGATGTTTTGGGTGATTTATTCGTATGATTTGATTTTGATGATTGAGGATTTACGATCTTTGCACAGTGTTGCACTTGATATCGTTTTCGTTCTTTAGTTTCACATGTTTGTGATTTTACGGTTTTAAACAGTTGAGTTGGTTTTGTGCGTATGCATGAAGGCGATTTCGTTCCTGCACTCGGTATAGTTTATATATGCTTGCAGTGCAGTGATACGCCTTTTGTGCACTTAGATGCACTGGACTTCGATTTTGATTGTGATACTCAATATTTGTTTTGTGCACCTTGTGCACATGATTGGATTTTGCGCATGTTCAACGCTTGATATTGGATTTCATGATTTCGTGCACGATGGATGCACCTGATTTGGATTTTCGCGCATGTTGGGCGCATGTTTTGAAGGGTGATTTTGGTGCGCCCCAGATGCATTAAATCGAGATTTTTTTTTCGTGCATGTCAGATGCACCTGATTTTGCTGTCAGGCACACATGTTGCCTACAACAGATGTTTCGTGCACACCCGATGCACTTAGATGTTGTTTCTGTGCGCATGTATGGCACATTCATGGATTTTGATTTCCGTGCGCACCAGACGCACGTAGTATTCATGTGCATATTTTGGTATTGATTTCTTATAGAGCAGTACGTTTTTATGATATTGCTATGTGTTTTCGTACTTTCGGGACATGACAAAGTTGGGTTTTGAAATATTGAGGTACTGAGATTTTATGATACAGGCCAGTCCGGGTAGCCGGAGCCTGAGGTTTTGAGACATTGAGTTTTTGCACTGAGCAGGACTAGTCAGAGGACATTACCTGAATATATTTTGCATGCATTTCCTTCAGATACTTACAGATATAGATTCGATATTTACATGTATAGTTTCGAGTTATATCATATTGGTTTTGCTTTGGATTTGGCATTGATGTCTTCTCCATGACTCCGATGATTGCGGGATGCTTGACGGAGTTTTGATTTGAGTTATATGCTCATTCTTCAAGCGCATGCGCTGCGCTACGATTTGTTTTAAGTATTTACAATTTCGGAGCCCCGACGACTTGATGGTTTTTCTTAGATGTTTTAGTATTTGGGGGAGTTTGAATTTAAATTCGGGGACCGAATTTCTTTAAGGGGGGAAGATTGTAACGCTTTGGAAATCGTTTCGGTGAAATTTCGAAAAATCGGTAAAATAAGGGGGTTTTCTGTAAAAAGTCAAAATACAAATATCTTATTATAAAAATTAAATATACATATTCTAGCTATGTAATTGCTATTATTTGGTGTTTATTGAGCCGCTAGTGAAATTTCAAATTTTCTGAAAAAATATTATTTTATTATTATTTTAAGCCGTCACTAATACAATTAATTAGGGAAAATTACAAATTGGAATGAGTTGAAACAAATTTTGTGCATCATAAAACTTTAAATTAAATTTTATCATGTGGTTTCTGAAATAAAATGGTTTGTCAAAACGGTTTTAGAAAATGTTGAAGAAAAAGGCTTATTTTGTGAAAATAATAGGGTTTTGGTGCATATTGAATTGGTGTTTGGTGTTCATTGCTTCACACACACACACCACCTTCCCCTCCCCCCTCTTGCTGGCCGAAAATGGGCTGCCCCCAATCCCCATGTCCCCACAATTTGGCCACTAGAAAAGCTTTAGAAAAGAAAGGAAATCTTGGAGTTTATTTAATGAAGGATGGGTATTATGTTGACTTGGACAATTCCTCACTTACTCCCACATATTCTCTCTCTCTCCCCTCTCATATTTTCAGCTGAACCTCTCAAAATTCTGCACCCAACAGCCCCCCCTCTTTCACCACTTCAATTCTCTTCAAAAATCCCCCATTTTTGCCTCAAAATCCCTACAAAAAATTCCTAAAATCCAAATCAAGCTCCTACCCATTTTTCCTTAGCCCCTATAGCATGGATCTTGGTGCAAAGATTTCAATTTGGAGGTCTAGATTCTTGTTAGATCTCAAGATAATTGTGGGGTAAATTCTTAACCTTATAGCTAGATTGTTGTTTAATTATGATATGCTATTGTATTCAAGTGTTAAAGTGGTTGTATTGCTAGTTATAAATCTTCAAGTTAGGGTTTGGAAAATTCAAGAAAAGGGTTTGTAAATCAAATTAGGGTTTTCTTCATTGGGTATTGATCTTGATGTGGGGATTAACATGTTAATGTTTTGCTAAAACTAACCTAGTTGCTAGTTTACTACTTGATACTTGTAATTTTTAAAAAAATTGGAATTTTATGCAAACTAGGTTTTGGAATTTAATTGTAAATGGGAGATTAAAAATCTAATTAGGTTTTTCATGACTTCATTAATATTATTAAGTGTAGTTTAACACTTTAGATCATGGAAATCCAACCTAAATTGTGGTTTGTGCATTTTGCTATAAAATTGTTAAAATTTAGGTATTTTGTAAACTAGAATTTTAGGGTTTTTGGAATTTAATGAGATTAAATTATGGAAATGATTTATATGACTTATTTAAGATATTTAATAAGTATATTGGCCGCTACATTCATTTAAACATCATGTTTTGTACAAAAACGGCGAATTGTGCTTGCTAGATTTTTCGGAAAAATGACTTTTAAGTGAAATTGGGGTTTTTGTGAGTTTTATACTACTTTATATTAAAATTAGTGTTCGTGAATGTGCAAATGAGTGTGTTTGGATTTTTCTCGATGGTCTGGCGTTTGTACACCAACGTCGAGGGTTTTTGGGTTGATTTGTGAAAGCAACCATAGGTTTTGACCTATGTGGGATTCGTGAGTCGTTTTGGTCATGAGTCGGATTTTAATACGATACGGTGCGTTATGATATGTAGGTACCCCATGTGGACTTCGAGACGACAAGCAAGCGCGTGGCGACGTCGGCACCGGCGAGCGAGGACCAGGTGAGTAGATTTATATCTACGGGGAGAAGTCGGGTGGATGGCGTATAGCACCCCCGCAGTCCGTGGTGGTGTATACGGATGCGTATACACACCAACAATTATTATATGTTATTTGGGATTAATAACGATGCTTAGGATGGATATTGGTGTGTTGGATTACTTTAGTGTTGCGAACCCTAGGGTAGTGTTACACACACACATACACACATACATACTTGCATACATTCCTATTGATATGTGCTCATGGGATTCTTTATAGTTATGTGTTCACATGGGTATGGGACTATGTGTTCACATACGGATTGAGGATGATACTTGGGATTGAGCTGAGTCGATGAGATTTGATTTGAGGCCGTGAGATCGGTGATATAGCAGGGTTCGTATCTTAGATACGACATGACGTTGTAGCGGGTCCTTGACGTAGTGTTTCACACACGTCCATGCATATGTAGGCGGTATCAGTATGGTACTAGACGTAGATCAGTACCCCGATCATGATATTTGATAAAGAGGATACCAGGTGAATAGTATGATGAATGTGATATTGAACCGTACCCAGATTGGGATGCCGTACGACGGATTTACGTACGAGCTATATTGATGATTGATCCGCACTCTTGGCTTGGGATGCCTGATTATAGATATGGTATCGGATATGATATTATTGAGGCGGGATCACCGACTATACATATACAGGTATGTATATGTATCGACTCAGATGATAGGCGGTTTCCTTACCTGTAGTTCAGCTTGTTAGTTCAGCCGTATAGTTTAGTGTAGTTGTTAGATTAGATTAGACTTCTTACCTATTTCAAAAAATAACGAATCGTGGGCATTTTTAAAGACAGCTCAAGGGAATCTACGGATATTTCAAAAACGACGTATCTTTTCATAAAAACACCGTAGCCCCTATTTTCAAAACCCCATGTTTTGTGTTATTTCAAAAGGCACCATTTGTAGGACTTATATTAGATTATTGCAGATTAGTTATCGTTGTGTCTAGTATTCAGCTCCCGCACATTATTGTTGTTCGCTCTGCCTCGCATATTTATTTTGCTGCATATTCCATTATTGATATCATGTTGTTAGGAAACCAGCACCATTACCGATGATGCGTATGTACCACGTACACCTACTTGACGGCTCACACACATCTTCATCGGTAATTGCCATGTCACGTACACTTTAGAGAATATAATTGCTTGACTTAGATTGTTAGCTAGTAGTGTTGACATAATATTAGTGTACTTCCCTTATATATCATATTAGACATTGTAGTTATTACCTACCACTTCATGTATACTGTTATTCAGTTGTTCATGCCTAGTTCATTATCATTGACATATGCACTTGTGATGATTTCTTGAGATTTATGATATTTCTGGATTTCGGGGAAAGCCGCAAAATTTACAACTTATGATCTTTTAAAATATAAAATGTTGCGGTTTTCTAGTGATGTAAAGTGTCGTCCACCATGAGTTTGCTGTGGTTTTGGAGATCCGTGTCGAGGAGTGGAGGAACCGGTCACGGGTACATGGTGGGCCCGGTATGGTACCCCGGGGCAAGAGGAATGTGGTGTTGACGTTGAGCCTGGCTGGGGAGCACTACCTACCGGTGATATTACCCGACGCGTCGGATATCCGGAGGATACCGTCGTGGTCTTGAGATGGATGGTAGGGGCCGGTCTGGACTGACGGCGCCCTAGATATTGAGATTGAGACATTGATATTTCGAGACAGTGAGATTTATGTTTTGTGTCGATGCTAGACACTGTTGATACTGATTTCATTTATGATACCTCAGTTTAAAAATACGAAAGAAATCTCACTAATTTATGAAAACAGTTTCTTTATTTACATGTATTCTGTTTCATGCATGCATACCTCATTCATATGATATATTGCTACCTGAGGCACTGACACGGGCACATGAAATTATACTCGGGTTAGATATTACCCTAGCCATTGTTATAGGCTGCCTGTTATACTTATATTTGAGGATATATTATGATCATTGACCTAGGTTGCGTTATTTATGCGATTTCTGTGCGTAGATGTTTTTCTATTCACGAGTTGGCAACTCACCCCCGTTGTGCCCCAGTTTCTTGCAGGTTTGCCGTACAGGTTTCATTACGGCTTTGCGGGCTCAGTTTCATTCGGGTGACTTGCTAGTAAGTGGGTTTTTTTCTTGTATCGTACCCATCATATTATCTTGTATATCATTATTCTGTTGTATCTAGAAATTCCATCAACCAAACATGTATTTATTGAGATAGAGACCAGTGTTGTTATTCTTTCGACCTTAGAGTCGCGCGTTTTATTTCTGTGGTTTTCTTGTGGTTTTCAGTTTTTGATCCTCGCCTTTGGCGTTGTATATTATATTGCTTGTGTGGTTGTGACCGTCGATTGACGAAGAGCTAGCTCCCGCTTGGGGATGCCTTTTATTGATTTCGTATACTATTCATGTTGTATCCCTTTTGGGAGCCAGTATTTACAAAGGAGACTCTGCCGAAATTTTCAGGAAATATTGATGTTTTTTTTAAAACCGCATAATTCGGCTTATGCTATTAAAACTACTTGATTTAAATTGGTTTTTCCTACTCTCTACTACTCTTCTTGGTTTAGATTTCTGGGTTTTCGGTTTACTTAGATTACGTACGTCTCGAGACGTTCGTAGTTTAAGTGCCGGTCATGTTCCGTACTTTCTGGTCGTGACAGACACATGTCAAGTTCTGCCCGTCATTATCTTGTTAATTTGAACCCACCCGTACATACCCTTGACGAAAGCCAACAAGGTAATACGACTGTCCCAAACCAACTCATCTATCCATGCAACAAATGAATGCCCCAGCAACTACCAAACACTATGCCTTGACGAAAGCCAACAAACATAGCTTGAATATTACTGACCATCCATAAGAAATGACGGAGGGCTACGGCTGGTTTTTGGCGGAAAACCTTTAACGTAATGAACTTGATCTCGTTGAAGGAACCTGATAGCTTTTTATAAAATATAGTGGCGAAAACCTTTGCTTAAGAGGTCACTCCCGGTGAAGGGATCTCGGCTCTTTCCTCATGGAATGAGGTGCAGGATATTCCACTGAATATCACGATGCAAAGCAACATGTAATCGACTATAGTGAAGTTATTACCCTGACGCAAACTTCTGCCCAAGGGATCAGTCCCGGTGAAGGGATATCGGCCCTTGCCCTGTCGAATGAGGTGTAGGATATTCCACTGAATACCGCTATGCAAAACAAAAGGAAACGTATTTGCAATAACACTTTTTAAATTTGTTCCAACAACTGTAAACAGGTTTGCTTTACTTTGCATTGATCAGAATCAACGCAGTCCCATCAATCAATCACACCAGAAAAGAACAAAAATAAAATGTACGTATATGCCATCCGCATTCGTTACTGGGTCCCGTCATCACCCGTTAGGTTACTTAACTAACGACAGAGCGGGGACTGGACTAGTGCGGGTGTAAAACATATACAACATCTAATAGTATATATACCAATATACAATAATCGCTCCAGGCGTGATAATATGCAACATTATAGAAAAGTAATAAGCATCACAGAACAATACAGATAATCTGGGATCTCCGAGTTTCACAGAGCCGCTGCTGAAACCCGACGTTCCCCTGGTCGTGTGGATAGCCTGTGCAATGAAAACCTAGACCCCTACGGGTGTGGCAAGTTACCCGCCAAAACCTGAAGCGAGGCAGCCCCCTACAGCATAGTGAATGGACCACCCAGCACTTCACGGAATCCGGTAGCTTGAGCACCCCTCCTTGGGTCAACCTGTACCCCCTACGAGTGCAGCGAATAGTCTGCCAATTCTAGAGTGAGGCCCCTCTGCCTCTCAAAGCCATGAGATGCGGACCCGTTGCCCCCCAGAACCCGGCTATCCGTGCACTCCGTCGCAGGGCAAAACCTAGTACAGTAATGAAAAATAGTACAACAGGTACATCGACCGCAACCTGGTCGTGCCCAAAAGAATATTATACAAAATGCAGTGACGGCAGTCCACATGTTGGATGCTCGCCCCGCAATATCAAATGTACAATTAAACTCAAACTGCACTATCATTGCACACTGCTATCCACCACGACAAATCCGCAACATCACAACACAACACAGAACATCAACGCGAATGTCACGTTCGCAAACCCGTCTAAAAGAACTATAGCAATCAGACGCGGTTTACCGATCAAATGACATTCCCGGTCGGAGATATAATGTAAGCACTGTAAACTAATATGTTTAAATTTCGATCGACTAAATATCACAAAGTGGGCCCTACGAACAACTGTTGAACAGTAACAAAATCTGGGCCCAAAAGATATATACCAAAAACCCCCAAATTCCAACAGAGAAGACACTGTGCAAATTTGGTGCACTGATTCAATAGAATGGCCGCGGATGCGCGGCCAAACCATGGGTTTGGCCGCGATTCCGCGGCAGTTTGGTAGGATCACGTGCTCAAATTTGGTCGGTGTGCTTAGAATACCCTGCACAGATTTCTGTGATATGTAGAATAATTTTATGACTTCATTTAAAATCGACAGAAACTGTGAATGGAGATTTTACAGTTTTCGATATCCGGTCCGATCGATGTTTTAAACGCGTTAGCATAAGTTAGTAAAGCAAAATGGTGAGGTTCTGATACCACTGTAAGTCTACGGTAGCGCCCCGGCCGTCTACAGACGCCAAATGCGGAACAAAAAACTTTTTAACTGGCGTTATCGTATACTTTCACCCGGATCTGCCATTATTGCTAAACTAACAAACTGTAAAGAGAGTAGAAAGGTTATACCGAACGATCCGAGTCATTCGTTCTTTAACCATCATCCCATGCTCCGTTGCGGCTGCTCTGATCTCGTCGATCTCCGATCTGCTCGTCCAGGTGGCACCACGTCAACGATTCTTTAAACGGGCTCCCGCCTCTGACTCGAGGCAACTCGATCGTCAAATTTGCTAAAAGAGACGACCAAGAATGATGTAGAGAATGAGTAGATGACTTTGTCTCACTTCGTCCACTGGGTTAATGAAGTTGCCAATCGAAATGAAATGGAATGTGAAATGAACTATGAAATTTCCATGTATCCAAAACTATACTCTTTTCTTTTAACATGAAATACATCTCACACCCTCTCTCACAATGGTGGCCGGCCACATATAAGAAGGAGGAGGGTGAGTGTAGGAGAGGGGGGGTGACCATAAGATAAATATCAAGAGCAAATATCCTTAAGTAAACAAGAAACATTAAAGCTTAAAGCATGAGTCATTATAACACATCATCAAGTCTTTAATGCACCAATTAATGTCAAGATGACTCATTAGCCGCCTCATCACTTCTAGAACCTTCTAGAAGCATCCACACTCATCTCAAGAAAAGACAAATCCGTCTTTAACCGAATGTTAAAAGACGGCTGATAGAAAACTGGAAACCGGCAACTTCCAAAAGTGATCCTGAAACGACTTTTAGGATAACCCCGTAATTATATAAATATACTCGCATTTGTATTACGACCGAATACAAATGCAACTGAGACAAAGATATTATATCTACTCAATACAATACTCGGATCCGGCTTAAGCTAAAGCCGACCAGTATCATCTGTCCGAAAACCGACACGTGCGTAAACGCACGTGCATTTTCCAAACCCTGCAATAAAACCATACGGCCTGTACAACGTTTTGCCCGAACTTGGGAAACTGTCTGTGGGGGACTCTAATGACTCGTCAGTACCCTGGCAGTGGGTTTAACCACAAACCGTCAGCGGCACTAGCTATGCGTAACGGCTGCCCATGGACTGACCTCAAGAGAGGCCGATGATCGAACTCATCCGGAAACCCTACTGAGCCTAACAATGACAATATATATACAGTCCGGTCCGTTCGTCAATGAGTATCGCATATCAGCCTAGGGGGCTAGTAACGTCAGACCCCCAATAGCAGTATAAGTCGTGTCGGAGTGTAGCCCAATAACACCGTGAGATACTACTGGAGTACCTACCAGTAAATATCCTGCCACGGCCGTGGGTTTTGTGTAATGGCTCTCCTAGACACAGCACGATCTCGCCCCCAATACCGGGAGAGACGAATCCCCTGTCGATCCGCTCACGTGCCTCCATGTGGCTCGGGACTGTACCCAAAAACTACCTGTTTGCACGACTCCTTTGAGCCGTGGTAGGGTAGAAATCAAAGCACAGTGGGAACTCACACGAGACAAATGACGACCTCAGGTCGATGAACTAACCTGTACACATGTCACCAGGGAACTGCTATCTGACGATATGTAAAATACCAACTAGCAGATTCCCGACGAGTCCTGTCCGGTGTACTCAAAACCCAATGAGCACCTGTATACATCTTAGGTGATCCAACTGACACCAGTGGCTTGTGAGACCGGCCACCGCCCCTCGTCGGGGTCTCGACTGTATACACTAGTCTACTCCGGAGTATCGATGCCCTGTCTCGAAACTCCCACGACTAGGGACCACTATTAAGGATATGCTTATAGACCACCCAACTCTCACGTATATGATCACCCTCATACTGTTGGTAGTCAAGCAAGATCCTAAGGGCTCTATCAAAGTGTAATCGTGATCAGTCACCTGAACCTATACACGACTGATAAAGGCAAACTAGATAGCATACTATCATCTCGAGTAAGACTGTCCTACCGGTATAGGTCCTCCTCAATCATTGCAATCACGTACCTGCGATCCAATAATTGACTTTGAGGGCACTATATCCAACACCCTCACTCGGCCATCCCCGGCAGGCAGCTTCCCTGCCACGACGCCAGGGATCGAAATCCCTCCCGGAGGCAGTCGAGCCCGAGCATCCCTCACTCGGCTATCCTTCGGGGCAGAACCTTCCAGGGACCTCTCCCAGCCCTTCCAGCTCTACAGCTCAAAGCTCTCGTCACGAGGCCATGAGTTCCTTCCTACTCAGCGCATCCCGGCAAGTAATTTCCTACCCAGCGAAGACACCATGCTTGTCCAAGCCTCAACGATCTCCCCTCGACCTCAGGGCCCAACACAGAGATACCTCCTCGGAGAAGCGCGTCGGCAAGCAACGGCAGTCAGCTCGACGGGCGATCGCTAGGCAGAGGACCAACCTAGCATGAAGGCGCAACGGCACGAGTAAAAATACCCCAAGCAAGTGTTCCCCACAAACAGACGCGAGAAAGAAAATTTATCACAGCCGGAGAAGAAAAGCTCTTTTACTACCGCCAAAGATAAGTTTCTTTTTACAAAAGGTGTTTTCAGGCTCCTCCGCCTTACAAAAATTCAAAAGGAAAACAAAATGAAGATAGGGGAGCGGGGTTCTACACCCCGGGCCCAGGCAATGCCTCGGGGTCCTCAGTCGCCACCACTGGGGACGCCGGATCCTCGACCTCCACCTCGCCAGGAATCTCTGCCCCTTGCCCGCCGGCACCCCTGAGGGGGAACTCTGCCCGGAGGTCCGTGTCATCGAACTCCGGCACCTTAAACTTCACAACGTCGAGGGCATCGTGCAAGATATGGGTCGTGTCCACTGCCAGGTCGTCATAAAAATCCCTCGACCCCTTGTATCTTGCCACGGCCTGCGGGCCAACCGACTTGAGGGCCTCGGCAGACGCCCCCATCTCCTTTTGGAGGGTCTTCACCGTTTTTTTCAGGGTGCCGGAGAGCACCTGCGAGTCCCCAAGCTTACCCTCGGCGATCGCGGCATCCTCACGGTGTCGGGCGGCCTCCTTTATCCCGGCCGCAACCTCGCCCTCCAGGGCAGCGATCGTCGCCGACATCGCCTCCTGTTCTCGCCTGGAGCTTTCTTGCAACGTGGCGAGCTGGCCCGCGGCCTCCACCGCCCGGCCTACCATCTCGGCCTCCGCACGGAGGGCTAGGGCCACGTGCTGGAGGGTCTGGTCAGGCACAAAAGAAGAAAGGTCAGAAACAGGAAAGAAGGTGCCAAGTCTTAGAGCGCAATGGGGGCTTACCTGCACGGCTTCCTGGGCGATCGAAGCCAGCTGAGCTTTGAGGGTCCCCCCAGGAACCCGACCCCCAGCCGAGGTCTCTATTTCATGGAGGAGGCTGTCCGCGACTGAGAGCCCAGACGGCAACACGAACCGGAGCCCCCCTTCCTCCACCACGGTCGGCGAGGACCGGCCTCGGGTGGATTTTCTGGAGCTCCTCTTGAGCGGCTCCGAGGGAGAGCCGATCTCCTCCTCCGAAGCCGAGTCCTCCACAACCAGGGGCCGCTTCCGACCCGACACCCTGCTGGGGCCCGGGGCAGGATCCACCGTCGAACGCCTCCGAGGAACTGTCACCGGAGCAGGAGGAGCGGGGGGAGGCTGCCCCAGGGAAGAGCTGGCTCCCCCGGCCCTGGTAGGCTGCCTCGGCTGGCGCATTACCTCCCGGAGAGCATCGAAGTCCATAGACCCTCCACGAAACCAACACCCCATTTATCAGTAACGTGAGTAAAGCATAAACCCATCATACCAGCGAACTCGACGGGGCTGAGCCCGACCCAGCTCAGGACCCTCTCGGACAACAACACGTCGTGTCGGGGGATGGGCTCCCATGACCACACTCTCACCGCAGTGGGGTCATCGGATAGGCTCCCTGACAGGCACTTCTCCCTCGACCACTTAGTGGGCACTGGCCAGTCCTCGCCCTCGGGAGGGGAAACAAAGAAGAACTTCTTCTTCCAATCATAATTGGAGGAGGACAAGGCCACAACGCCGGCCCCGGCGGCAACCCCGGGCCGCTTCTTAAAGGCAAAATACACCCAGCGGGGGTCGCCAGCTCGACCGCCAGGGTGACTCTTGAACGCAAGGGAGGAATCGAGAAGGGAAAGACTGAAGGGAATCGCCTGCAGCCTCAGACGGATCAAGAACCCAAGGAGAATCCTCCATGAGTTTGGTACTAACTGGCCGGGGGCCAATCCGAAGAAGTTGAGAGCGGCGATGACCTTCGGAGAGAAGGGCAGACACATTCCACCCCAAAAAGCTTCCAACTACAGGGCAATCTTCCTGCCCCACACCTGATCGGCCCTCTCCCCCTCTGTGGCCAAGCGCAGCGCGTAGCGTGGGGGGATGTGGAATCGGGCCCGAGCGTTTGTGAGCTCGTCCTCATGCCTCACCCAGCACGGGGTGCTGGGGGCCATGTCCGCCACCTCCTCCATGGAGGCAGACACAACTAAAGGAGCCCTGACATCTACACCTACGACGTCTATTGATTCTACAGAGGAGGAAGACATTGAACCTTGGAAAAGGGATTCTTCTGGGGCTGAAGCCAAAAAAAAGGAGACGAGCACCGAGCAGCTGGGGCCTGAGAGGAGTAAAAATGGAGAGTAAGGGCCCTAGGGTGGACCCCACCCAAACTTATCGCCGCATACGGCCTCATCCAATGGCGCTTGTCATCTCCCGCCTAAACGGCTCCTCGAGCCCAGCAACTCCGATCGCTCCACGTGGCAGCCCAACGATTAACCACGTCCTATCGGACGTCGCAGGCTTACGCACGTCACATCAGCCAGCTGGCGCTCGACGCGTGGACCGTCGCTTCAACTGCAGAGCGCAAGAACCGGCGCACCCTCCTTAAATGCAAAGATCTCATTTTGATTCGTTGGCAAAAAATCCAACCAATGACCCGAGGATTAGTCCCGACGAGGGATATCGCCCCGGGAGGCCCAGCAGTCCACTCCTGACCCGACCATGATCTGGTCGGGACAAGAGTGGGGGGATAATGATAATACTCTATATTGGCGACCCCCCAGATTAGGACACGTGTCAAATGACGTGTCCCAGAACCCGGAAGAAAGGGCCCACAGGCGCCGACCAGGCCTTCCCTGTACCCGACCTACAAGCACAAAGGACCCCTGCAAGTAGGCCCCCTCGGCTTCTCAGCTCGACCCCGAGCTACCGCAGGACCGAAATGCCTCGGCCCTCCCGCTCTTTCTCGAGCTTGCCTGCCGAGGCCACCTTCTACGGTCCCTCGGACCGACCAGCTCCACCGCTCACAGGCGTAACCGCCGCTCCGCGAATCTCGCCATGCGCAGATTCTCCGCCGGCAACATCCCACGTTCCATGACATTGTGATCCTCATTAACAAGCGATTCGCTTATCACGCGGGCGTGACGTCGGGAACGTAACTGCCGGTGAGATTCTCACGCCTGCTGCTGCGTGCTGCCGCCGCTATATAAACCCCCATCATAGAGGGGTCAAGTAAGCCATTCTTTTACACTTAAGCCGTTACTCTGCTCGGATATAGTCACTGACTTGAGCGTCGGAGGGTCCTCGGTGGTACCAAACCACCCCGGGACTTGTTTGCAGGTGCTCGGCGTCAAACTCCTCAAATCAACAATCTCCTCAAAACCCATTGAAACCCACACGCAACAGGAGACTACCTTCAAAATCCACCGGGAGATCGACAGAAGACAACATCTGACGGAGGACCGAAAAGGAGCTCCATCAGGACCAAAACTATATTTTACACCTCGTATCATTTTGAATTCTTGCCTTATTTCTCATCTACCACTATTGCGCAGTTACTGTTGAAACAATGTATTTTCCAATGACCTCCACATTTTGTAATTCACCGAGTTATCTGCAAAATGGAGAAGGGTCGTGCTCTGATTTCGGCCCATGCAGCAATTTTGGCCCGGAACTTCTTGAAAGTAATGAACCTGCTGAACAAGTGCTCGAAAGACTCCTTACATCTCTCATGACAGATCACAGACATCTCATCCAGTAACACTCCTCTATGAGTTAACCATGCCTCCGTGATTTATTCTCGTAGGAGCCGCCATAGGAACTGCCATATTCTCTTGCTCATGTAAAATTTAACGAATCAGAGGACATTCTTCCCTACTTTGTCTCTTTTCGAGAGAATAGTATAACTGTCCTTCACTATGTAACTCATTGGAACCCCCAAGATGGCGCATCGCTTTCATTATTAGTTGATGATGCTCGATATCAGTGGTCTCCCAGATCAGGACACGTGGCAGATGACGTGTCCCAGGGGTCACAAGAAAGTACCTACAGTGGGCGACCAGGCTACTCCTGTGCCCGTCCTACAACGACGCGCTGGCTTACCTCCGGCCCCTAGCACAATTGGTCTCCTCGGCCTTACAGCTCGTCTCCGAGCTATCACAGGCCCGAGCCTCCTCGGCCCTCTCAGCTCTCCTCCGGGCTCGAGCAGAACTGATGGAGGTCCTTTTCGGGTCTCCGTTAGATGTTGTCTTCCGTGGATCTCCCGGTGGATCTTCGAGGCGATCTCCTGTTGTGTCTGGGTCTTAATGTGTTTTGAGGAGATTGGTGGTTTTGGGGAGTCAATGCCGAGTACCTGTAAAGAAGTCCCAGGGTGGTTTGGTACTGTTGGAGATAGTTCCCTCAGAGTCAATTATTGGATCACAGGCACGTGATTGCAATGATTAAGGGAGGACCTATACCGGTAGGACAGTCTTACTCAAGATGATAGTATGCTATCTGGTTTATCTTTATCATCGTGTACTGTTTGAGGTGACATTACTGGTCACTATTGCACTTTGATACAGCCTCTAGGATTCTTGCTTGACTGCCAGCAGTATAAGGGCGATCATATACGTGGGAGCTGGGGTCTATAAGCAAATCCTTAAAAGGTCCCTAGTCGTGAGAGTTTCGAGATAGGGCATCGATACTCCAGAGTAGACTAGTGTATACAGTCGAGACCCCGACGAGGGGCGGTGGCCGGTCTCACAAGCCACTGGTGTCAGTTGGTTCACCTAAAATGTATACAGGTGCTCATTGTGTTATGAGTACACCGGACAGGACTCGCCGGGAACATGCTAGTTGGTCTTATACCTGACGTCAGATAGCAGTTCCCTGGTGACATGTGTACAGGTTAGTTCATCGACCTGAGATCGTCATTTGTCTCGTGTGAGTTCCCACTGTACTTTGATTACTACCCTACCACGCTCAAAGGAGTCATGAAAACAGGTTTTAGTTGGGTACAGTCCCGAGCCACATGGAGGCAGTGAGCGGATCTGCAGGGGTTCGTCTCTCCCGGTATTGGGGGTGAGGTCGCGCTGTGTCTAGGAGAGCCATTACAAGAAGCCCTTGGCCAAGGCAGGAGATTTACTGGTAGGTATTCCAGTAGTATCTTAGGGTGTTCTGGGCTACACTCCGACACTACTTATACCGCTTTTGGGGGTCTGACTTTTACCAACCCCCTAGGCCCGCCATGCGATGCTCATAGACGAACGGACCGGACTGTACGGTTATTGTCACTGACAGGCTTAGTAGGGTGTCAGGATGAGTTCGCTCACATACGTCCCTTTTGGTCAATACCTGGTAGCCCGTTACGTATGGCTAATACCTCTGACGTGCTAGTGGTTAAATCCACAGCCAAAGTATTGACGAGTCTTTAGAGTCCCCCACAGACAGTTTCTCAAGTTTCGGGCGAAACGCTGTAGAGGCCGTATGGAGATATGGCAGGGTTCGATCAGATACGTGCGGTATTGCACGGATCATGATCGGACGGATAATACTAGCGGGCTTTGGTTTAAGCCGGATCCTAGTATTGTACAGTGTAGATTTTGTCTCTTTACATTTGTATTCGGTTGGAATAAAAATGCGGGTATGTATGTACAGTCGCGGGGTTTTCCTGTAATTTATTACGGGATCAGTTTTCTGAAGTTTCCAGTTTGCATTCCGTTTCGGCCAGTTTTCCTTTCTTCCTTTCGTTGGCTGATAATTGATGGAGGGGCTAATTTGCATATTTGTAAATTAGCAATTGTGGAGGGTTTATTTGTAAATGAGGGATTATGATAGATATAATATCTTTGCTTTTTTCTTCATTATGGCTAGCATTAATGGGATGAGAATTGATTTGGATTTGATTTAGAAATTGATGTGATATTATTTCCTTGTTATCATCCATTTCTTTATGGTTACCTCCATCCTCTCTTGTGCTCACCTCCCTTTGATTTTCCATTCTCCATATTTGTATTGGCCGGCCACATATGTGAGGAGAGAGGGGTTCATTTTGTGAAGTGGGAAAATTCTTCTTCTCATTTTAGCTTACACCAAAGTTCATAAAGCTTATCTCCATTGTTCATTCTTCTCCTCCATCATACATGGCAACTTCAAACCCCATGAGATAAAGGTATCTACACTTCACCTACAGTATTCTTGGACACGTCGACTCGCCAACTTCGTGCCCGAGTTGCATCAGTCCAGAGGTGGGAGCCCGTAAAAGAACCCGGCGATGCGGTGCCGTTCCGACGAGGAGATGAAGACCGGAGATTCCGCGAGGAGATCAGAGTGGAGGCCCAAGACCGAAGGACACGGATCGCTCGGTATAGCTCTCTTCCCATTCTCGTATTTGCTAGCATTAGGTTAATGGCCCGATCCGGGTTTTATAGTGCGCGGCAGTGCCGGTTTACAAGTTTTGTAAAAGTTTCATTTCCGCATTCCGGCATCGGATTGACGGCCGGGACGCTGCCGTGCACTTACACTGGTATCAGAGCCACGCCATTAATCTAGTCTAGCTTGCTCTAACGTGTTTACAAGTTCGATCGAACGGATTTTCTGAAAAACCCATTTTCAACTCCAGTTCTCTGTCGAAATTTTTTTGGCTCAAAAAATTATTTTAAGTGTTGCAGAAATTTGTGCAGGGAAATTTAAGATTTCTGTGAAAAAATGGTAGCGTGATACTGTAGCAGGACCGCGGAACCGTGGCCAAACTCCTCTTTTGGCCGCGGTTCCGCCGCAATACAGTGTCTTCACTGTACCATTTTTACACAGAGCTCTTTAAACTTGTAAATGGGGTTTTCTGTATATTCATTTTGGGCCCAGATTTATTTTGAGTGCTACAGTAGTGCTTGGGGCCCACTTCGGAAAATTTGGTCGATCGAAAATTTTAAACATGTTAGTTCACAGTATTTACATTATATCTGTGACCGTGAATGTCACTTGATCGGTAAATCCTGTCTAACTGCTATAGTCCTTTTAGACGGATTTGCGAACGTGACATTCACGTTGATGTTCTGTGTTGTGCTGTGATATTGCGGATTGGTCGTGGGAGATAGCCTGGATGCAATGGTAGTACAGTTCATTTGTATATGTACATTTGATATTACGGGGCGAGCGTCCGACATGTGGACTGCCGTTACTGCCTGTTTGTATATTATTCATTTGGGGCACGACCGGGCTGAGGTCGATGTACCCGTTGTATATTTTACTTTCTGTACTAGGATTACCCCGCGGAGGGGTGCACGGGTAGCCGGGTTCTAGAGGGCAACGGGCCCGCATCTCATGGCTTTGAGACGGAGGGGGCTTCACTCTAGAATTGACGGGCTATTCTCCGCACTCGTAGGGGGTATAGGTTGACCCAAGGAGGGGTGCCCAAGTTACCGGATTCTGTGAAGTGCTGTGTGGTCCATTCACGTTGCTGAAGGGGGCTGCCTCGCTTCAGGTTTTAGCGGGTAACTTTCCGCGCCCGTAGGGGTCTGGGGTTTCATTGCACAGGCTGTCCACACGACCAAGGGAACGTCGGGTTTCAGTAGCGGCTCTATGAAACCCGGGGATCCCAGATATCTGTATTATTCTGTGATGCTGGTTACATTTCTGTGATGTTGCATTTTATCACGCCTTGAGCGAATATTATATATTGATATATATACTAGAAGATATTGTATATGTTTTGCATCCGCGCTAGTCCAGTCCCCGCTCTGTCGTTAGTTAAGTAACCTAACGGGTGATGACGGGACCCAGTGGCAAATGCGGATGGCATATACGTACATCATTATTTTCGTTCTTTATTGGTGTGATCAATTGATGGGACTGCATTGATTCGGATCAATGCAAGCTAAATAAACCTTTCTGATGTTGTTGGAACAATTTTTCAAAAAGCTGTTATTGCAAGAGCGTTCTCTTTTGTTTTGCACAGTGGTATTCGGTTATGAATATCCAGCACCTCAGTCGATGAGGCAAGGGCCGAGATCCCTTCACCGGGAGTGACCCCTTGGACAGAAGTTTGCGTCAGGGCAATAACTTCACTATAGCCGATTACTTTTGCTTTGCATTGTGGTATTCAGTTGGAATATCCTGCACCTCATTCTATGGGGAAAGAGCCGAGATCCCTTCACCGGGAGTGACCTCTTTAGCAAAGGTTTTCGTCACTATATTTTTATAAAAGCTATCCAGTTCCTTCAACGATATCAAGTTCATTACGTTAAAGGTTTTTCGCCAGAAACTATTCGTAGCCCTCCGTCATTTCAGACGGGTAGCACGTAGTATTCATGCTATATTTGTTGGCCTTCGTCAAGGCATAGTGTATGGTAGCTGCTTGTTACCTTTCTGCTGCATAGATAGATGCGTTGGTTTGGGACAGTCGCATAGCCTTGTTGGCCAAAGTCAAGGGCTTGTACGGGGGGGGGGGTTTCAAATTAACCTGGACAATGACGGGTAGAACTTGACATGTGACTTATGATTTGTTGTCCTTCGTCAAGGTCATAAGAGCATGGGGCAAAAATCACATCGGGAGTTTCTACAGAAACTGAAACTTGCCAGATATGCGCATACCTTCTCAAGTGTGATAACGTGAGCGGATTCCGTCACGTTATCATGCGATGATAGTCGGATCCCGATTCCCACTGATGAGTTGGTTTACTCCTCGGGTGATCCCGACTAATTCTTCTTTCAGGTTTGGAGGAGAATTTGACGTTACAGTGGGAGGTTTCCTGATTAGATAAATTGATAATCATTCTGATCTAGGTTAGAGTGCACGCTGAGTGTTTCTTTTCTCTCTCTCTTTGGCAGCGACCATAACCCGACCCTAGACTATGACTCAGTGACCAAGATTAACCGAACCTTCTTAAACACTGACTTTTGGATTGTCAGAGTTGCAAACCTCATTGCCACTCCTACTTTTACTCTTTTCTCCAGGACACCCCGTATTACTACGGACGTCCACTTCCATTGGATAAAACCATCGTATGGTTATATACGAACTCGAAAGAATTTATTCGAGGATGGTTTCCGGTTCTGGAGAAAACGAATAGGACTATTCAGTTGTCTTTTCCTTTTACCTTCTCTCAGGTTGCGAGTGCTCCTTGGATTAGGACAGTACACCTATTACGCAAATTGGGCATTCTTCTTCCAAACCAGAGGCAGGTACCGACCGGTAGGGAATGGAGAAAACCAATTAGCCTAATGATGGTGTATAGAAGGTATTAAGTAAAGACAAATAAAGGGATTAGTAAGAGGGCAAAGTAAATTGCGACTGCTATTCACGACCAAACCAAGTATTTCATTAACACTCCCACTTCACCTTTGTATTTCTCCACGACACTCCATATCACTACGAAGATCCACAGTTTATTAGATATTCCATCGTATGGTTATATACGAACTCGAAAGGAATTTGTTCTAGTTCGGGGATGGATTCTGGTTCTGAAGAAATAGGAATAAGGTTTTATTCAGTTGTCTTTTATCTTCACCTTCTCTCGCATTGCGAGTGCTCCTACGATTAGGACAATACACCCATTATGCTTATTGGATAGTCTTCTTCCAAACCATAGGCTGGTGCCGAACGGTAGGGAAGGAAGAAAACCATTTGGCCTAAAGGGGTGTACAGAAGGTAATGATTAAAGACATATAAAGGGATTTGGAGAGATGGTAAAGAGATATACGGTTACAGTTGTGAATCTGATAATGGAAGAAGCATTACTAGGAATATCCGGATACCCCTTCAAAACATATTCATGTTTCAGTTTCACTGTGTACTGTTAAAAGAAAACTGATTTCCCAATTGACACTTGCTCCAGGGTATGTATTTACCAGGTATGATTCTCACATCTGTATGGTTTTACAGATGATGAGTGGGAGTAAGTTATTGGGAATTAGGTGATTATCCTCATTATATCGGAATTCGTTGTAATTGGTAATATTTGAGGAAATCGCCTGGGTTGTTTGCCGGACGGCAAATATTTGGTTTTGAATATCCGTCGTTGTGCACCAATTTCAAATTGATATATCTGTTCGTCTATTTTTATAGAGTGAGATATACCTTTTTGAAATTATGTTTATGACATTTACCTATATCAGTGGATGGTTAGGTAAGGAGCATTGAACAACGGTGTAATTCTTCTTAACCATAAGTACAGTTTTCAACCTACGACACACAGGGAATGGGTTATTAGACTCAGGGGACTTATACAGAGTATTGTATATTGTCCAGTGTCCATTAGGACAGAGGGGTTGGTCCTCGTACTATATTCGGTATACTTATGACTTCTCTAGTTTTTAGGCATGTGTTTCGTAGAAATGCAAGATCTAAGCTTTGAGAAGTTAAAGATATATGAATAAAGTAGAGAACCAGGTGTTGCAAGTATCAGGATTCTTCAAGGTGATCGAAGATGTAGATACTTGTGTATGGTATTCAGTTGATAGTAATGATAAAGAGAACTTGCTTCTCTTTCAGGTTACTCATAATTGGAAGCACTCCTAAGTTGAGTAACGCTGATCGGCCTCTCTCCATTTAGTTGACATGCACTGGAGACAGCTGCATGATTTGAATCTGGTTCAATTAAATCAGTGCATCTGTTTCTGTATTGGATATAGAACAGTTCATATCTTGACATTGTTAAGATACGGGGAGTTATCCAGCTTATGCTTAAAACTAGACTCTGGATGACTCAAGGCACGTTTCTGTAGTGGTTGTTTGTGGGTTGACCCAGGCTATGACGAGGGTTGACTTTCTACCATCTGGAAGATCAATAGTGATATTGTTCTTGACTCGCCACAGTTTTAGTAAAAATGGATTTTTTTAGAAAACAGTAGTGGGAGTATGGTAGAACTGGAAGTGATTCCAGAACCGCAAACGATTACTGAAAATTTGATAAGAACCTAAAGATTTAATCTGATTTGACATTCCATTGGCCACTCCGCAGACATGATGGGTAACCTCAGGCACCCGAGAGGTACTCCGGTAGCCTCAAGGACGGTGACAGGGAGATTCTTGTTTACCCAGACTTGCCATTGCTGTTGTTCCAGACTGTGAGACCCGGCAGGAGGATGAGTATAGCGTCGTTCTAAACTAGCTTTAGAAGTGTACGTCTATATGACTCTGCCAGAGGGTTGTCGTAGTCAGTGGGAGCAGCGGAAGCATTGGTGGATAGGTAGCTTATGTCTATTTATAGACTAAAGCGGATATAGCGGAGATAGATTATCTATTTCTGATATGACAGTCATAGATTTGACTTCATCAGAATAGGGGATGGATCTGTTAAGAAGGTAGTAGGGTGTAGTGTCCTGATATTTGGATGACATACACAGAGTAGGAAGTGAAATTCCTATACTACGGTCGGTTATACTTTGGTTGTCACACAGTGGTTTCTCCACATAGGACTTGGATATTATATCAGACATTCTAGTTACTGGATCTATGGTTTTAGATCTAGATTTGGGTAGTTTCCCAATCAGGGTACTAAGACAGCATTCTAAGAGTATTTAGAATGCACGACTCCAGGCATGGTAGTGTACCTGCAGGTGATGGAGTCACCCTCTCTAAAGGTGTCTTACAGACTAAAGGGGAGAGGGATGTGCATGATTGGCAGATCACTTGCTTAGGCAATTGAGTCAATCATGAGATGTCAAGTACCATACCAGATGTTGTTTTGCACGGGATGCAATAAGTTGATATTTATCCAATCCTGGAGAAACATTTGGAAGCAGTTTTAGAACATAAGTGGATGTTCTAGGGATATGATAACAACAGCCTCTGTTAGGAGACGGTTAACATTCCAGGCTTCCAAGGTGACTTGGATGACAGAGTGACTGTCAGAGTTATAGTTTTCCCTTTGACGAGGGGCAGTATTTTGGACAGATGGTCCAGGCGGATACTGAGGGAGGCATGGCGCAGGACACTGATTAAGTTCAGTCGACGATATAGTCTAAGAAGTTTGGATTTAGAGTTCATTTATGAACTTGGTCCCATCAGACATCCAGACATATTCTAAGACAGGTATTGCTCATTTCGCGAGATAGCTTTCTCCGCGAACTTGAGATAAAGAGATGTAGGGTTGCTAGGCACGTGCATAAGGGTCTATGAGGCATCAACCATGCCCGATTTAAAAATTAGCCGTGCCGAACAACCCAAAGCCGGATCTTTAAACTTGGGTTTAGGCGAAAACAAGCATGTTAAACACTTTAACACTAAGTGAGAGCGATTACAACCTTTGTAGATCCGGTCCTTCACTTCTAAAGCTCCGTGTTGAAGTCCCTTCGTTGCGATCATCGTGTTCTGGACTCTCGAGAGGTTCCACGAAGAGAAAGATGCAATCTTGCTTCCGATCTTCGATACAAAGATGATCTACCTTGAAGTTTCGTTAACACAAGCTAACACTCATAATATGAAGTGAACACCCTCATCTAAATGGCAAGGATAGATAAGGATGATGAAGTAAGATTATTGCTCTCTTTTATTATCTTTTTCTCACACCCATTCATCACTTGGAAAAAGCTAGTAAGCTTTTTCATGAAAGAAAGAAGAAGGAAAAAGTTGAATGAATCAATTAGAATCCTTTTGTGATGAATAAAGCAAAGGAGATAATGATGAATAATGCAACCATGGTTGACTAAACCATTGTAGAGATTTAACTAGGGCTAGGGTTTGGGTTAGGTCAAGGAATGAGTCATAACAAAATATCTTTCACAAAACAAAACTAAACCTTCTAGAATCATCTAGAAAGCATTAACCCAAATCAAACCCTAATCTTGTTTAATCTCTACTAAACATGTTGCATTAGTTATCATATCATGTTACAATATTATATATCACATATATATAATATTTATTGTAACCAAATAAAATAATACAATTAACATATATCGCATATATATCAATGTATTACCCGAGTGAGAAAAAGAATCTATTAGTGAGCAAATATTAGTTAATGTAAATTAATATATCATATATATTATTATACATTAAATTATCGAATCAACACTTGATCCGACAATCCGGCTAAATCGCATATAACCGACTAAGACGATGACCCGGCTATATCACATATACCCGGCCGATATCTCATATCGCGAGAATCCAATACGGTATCATATATCGCATTATCCTCGGTCCTGTACATATCACATATGTGCTCCTACTCCGTTTTGCCTGAGCCAAGAAACCTCTGTGTAGGACTCTAAAGAATCGTCAATACGCCTGCAGTAGGTGATGATCATATCAAACACCCACAAGCTGCAAGCGGTCAGCTAAACGTAACAGCTACCCAGGTATTGAGCGCTCAGAAGATCAACAAGAAAGCCTGTACTTTCTCCTGTGAATCCAATCAGTAACACTCCCGTACAGTCCGGTCTCATCGTCTGATATGTCGCATATCTCGTCTAGGGGTGGTAAACGTCAGACCCCAGTAGCTTGATAAGTCGAGTCGATATGAGATCTATAACAGTTTGAGAAACTACTGATAACACTTACCAGTAAATCTCAGCAACCCTGGCCAGGGATTTCCAGCTATAGCCAATCGAACACAGCACAACATCAACTCCCTATACCGGGAGAGACGAATCCCCTCCTATCGCTCATTGCCTCCATGTGATTCGGGACTGTACCCAAAAGCCACCTTTTTGCACGCCCTCTTGGACGTGGTATGATGGAAATCAAAGCATAGTGGGAATCACATAAGACTCTATGACGATCTCGGGACAACAGACTACTCTGTACCAGTGTCACCGGAGAACTGCCATCTGACGTGAGGTATAATACCATCTGGGAGTTCTCGGCGAGTCCGTCCAGTGTACCCAGTCTCTACTGAGCACCCGTACACCATCCTTGATGTCAAACACCGATGGATATGGGATCATCCATCGCCCATCATATGGGTCAAGATGCGTATACGCTAGTCTACTCTGGTGTATCGATGCCCTGTCTCGATACACCCTCGACTAGGAACAGTTATATGATGTACTCGTCGACTACCGTGGCCCCATTAGTATGATCCCATCATAGTCCCAGTAGTCGAGTACATATCCTAAGGGCTTTATCAACATGTAACATAGAGACAATCAGAGTACATGTTAAGATAAAGTACAACCAGAAAGCATACTATCATGTCAAGCAAGAAAGTCCTCCCTATATATGTCCAAGCATCCACTATAATATACATCGTATGTACAGTAATGGCCTCTAGGGCATACATATAACTAACAATCTCCCATTTGTACTAGGGCCATCTGTTGTGGTATCGCATACCCAACAATTAGCTGTGGTTGAAGAATCTCATACTCAACCATCCCATAAAAGTCTCTACTGGGAAAAGGGCCTTTGTGAGTGGATCCGCGCTGTTGTCCTCTGTGTCTACTCTCCTAACCTCGATCTCCCAGGAGATCAACCATCTCCATGATTAGGTGATACTGCCTAAGAATTATATCTGGATTTCTGATGGGACGGGGGTTCCTTGGCAAAAGCCACAACTCCATTGTCTCACAATGGTAGGAACGAAGTTCATCTCATGAACTTATATCTATCCAAACTGCCTCTTTGGTAGCATCCTTGGTAACGATGTATCTTGCCTTTAATCGTATAGTAAGTCACGGTATCTAGCTTGGAACTCTTCCAACATACCGTCCCTCCACTGAGGGTAAAGACAATGCCTGCGACTGACTTTCAGTCGTCCTTATCACCCTAGAACCTTTACAGTGATTCTCCCCAGGATCGATTGATACCAACTCACTACAACTAGTGAGAGTCCTAACATCCAATTAGATCTATCTCATAGATCCAAAACCCAGGATTTAGGAGGTATCACGTTGATCCTATACGGAGAATCCTTGTGATAAGCGGAGATTGACCGAGCGTAGCATAGGAAACTCCTTCCCTATCAAGAGTATGTCATCCACATACTCTACGAGGATCACCACCATACTCCCTACTACCTTTTTGTATATACAAGGTTCATCTACCATTTTGATGAAGTCAAACTCTTTGACTACCACATCAAAACAAATGTTCCAACTCCGCGATGCCTGTTTTATCACATAAAACATCTTGCACACGTTTCCGCTGCACCCACTGTCTACGAAGCCCTCTGGCTGTGTACTTATAGACGCTCTCTTCTAAAACATCATTTAGAAAAGGAGTCATGACACCCAACCACTAGATATCGTAGTCATGGTATGTAGCCGTGGCAAGTAGGATCTGGATGGACTTAAGCATAGCTTTGAAAGTCTCAACTTTTCCATGTACACCAAGTAATCTTCTCAAGATATACTTGCTCCTGATGGGGATTTAACCCTTCAGATAAAGCAACCAATGTCCATACTTTGTTGGTGTATAAGGATTCCATCTCAGATCGCTAAGCATCCAGCCATTCTTACAGAGTCCCACTCCTGATGGCCAGCTCGAAACTAGTTGGGTCATCATCTCAGGATGCAATCCTCGCTCCCACTGTCATAGAGAAACCAAAGTATCTCTCAGGTGGGAGAGGAACCCTACTAGATCGGCGGAGAGGCTGAGGTTCGTTGGAAACTATTGAATCCTTTGGTTCTACCAAATCATCAGCTGCAGTTTGTATAGCTGGAACCATTCCAGTTCTACATAATAGACTTTGCCTCGAGCTTGTCCGGATTTTACTTTTAGACATATGCCGGACAACCCCAAATCTTAACCAACTTAAGATATGGGCTCTTCCCTTTCCATATCACATATGAAGTGGTAGGCAACTGATTTGATTCGAACCCTATTCAATATGTATGCAGCTTCTCAAGTGCATAACTCTCAAAAGGAAATAGGAAACTCAGTAGTACTCATCATAGAGCACACCATATCACATAGGGTGCTATTGCTCCGCCCCGATATACCATCGTGCTATGGTGTATATGAAGAAGTAATGCTGAGAGAGAATCTCATTCTCCTTTATAATAGCCCAGGAATCTCCGTGCTTAAGTATTCTCCTCCTTGATCTCATCAAAGGACATAATACTTTGTAAGTCCACGTTGCCCACCCCGGTACTTGCGGGGAGGCGGAAAACGGAATAAAAATCGAATTTTTATGAGCTTAGGCAACATGGACTAGACAAAGAAGGATCTTTGCTAAAAAAAAACAAGCTAAAACTAACTAGAAACTAGCTAAGTGCTAGAAAGGTTATACCTTGGGCTTTATGTCCTTCTCTCCTTGCTCCTTGGAGTGGTGGAAGGAGGTCACCTTAGTCGTCTTCTCACGTCGAAGAAAGATCCACCCGAAAGCCTCGACCTTTGGCTTCAACTCCAAGCTAGAAGTAACTAGGGTGCAAGAAGTGCTAATCCTTGAACCCTAGATGAGAGTAGAGATTATCAAGAGAGGGTTTTTCTCAAGCTCAAGTGTTTCTCAACACATGAGAGGGGAGAGCTTGAGGGAGATCAAGAACAAGAGAGAGAATGTGAATTATAGAATGAGAGAATAATATGAAGCATTCTCTCATATATATGAATTATTGTAATTAGATAATTAGTGAGATAATTGTCATGGCTAAATCAAGACATGACCATTATCATTTCATTTTTAATGAAAATTGCAAGGATCAAAGAGCATCTTCCAAATGAAATGATGATGGTCAAAGTGTCAACAAGGTCAACAAGGTCAACAAGTCAAGGTGTGTCAAATAGTCAACAACCATAACCATGCACAATTATTAAACTAATATCAATTAACCATAATACACACATAATCATTATGGTTAATACAAATGACAATAGTCATTAACCCTAATCAAAGTCCTCTCCCTCCGTCTCAAGCAACTGTGCATACGCACCCGTATTCGTGATCCGAGGAACACGAATACAATGAGAAAAACCAATCCCAAATCATATACTAGGATCCGGCTTAAACCAAAGCCCACTAGTATAAGCTGTCTGGACAGCAAACGTGCACAAGTGCGCAGATGTGAACGAACCCTGTCGCAAAACCATGCGACCTCTACTCATTTTGCCTAAAGGCGAATAGCTCTCTGTGTGGGACTCTAAAGACTCGACACTACGCTGGCAGTGGGTTTAACCACAGACCGCAAGCGGCACTAGCTGTACGTAACGGTCCCCAGGTAGATGTCGACAAGAAGACTGACGAGGTGAACCCCATCTGAACTCCTACTGAGCCTGTATGTGACAATCTCCGTACAGTCCGGTCTGTTCGTCTGATACATCGCATGGAGGGCCTAGGGGGCGGTGAACGTCAGTCCCCTAATAGCGGTACAAGTCGTGTCGGAGTGTAGCCCAGAACACCCTGAGATAACACTGGAAACCTACCAGTATATCTCGCTTGCCCTGGCCAGGGACTACTCGTGTAATGGCTCTCTTGGACACAGCGCGATGTCAACCCCCAATACCGGGAGAGACGAATCCTTTCTAACCGTCACTGCCTCCAAGTGCTTCGGGACTGCACCCAAAAACTACCTGTTTGCACGACTCCTTTGAGCCGTGGTAGGGTAGTAATCAAAGTGCAGTGGGAACACACTCGAGGCGAAGTGACAGTGTCAAGTCAACGGACTAAGCTGTACTCATGTCACCTGGGAACTGATAACTGACGATAGGTATAATACCAACCAACAGTTCCCGACGAGTCCTGTCCAGTGTACTCGTAACCTAACGAGCACCCGCATACTATCTCAAATACGACGTACTGACGGCTGTGGGACAGACCGTCTCCCACACTGGGATGAGAAGCGCATACGCTAGTCTACTCCGGAGTATCGATGCCCTGTCTCGATAGTCCAACGACTAGGGACCTGTATAAGGATGTGCTTATAGATCACCCAGCTCCCACGAGTGTGAGCGCCATCACAACGCTGGTAATCAAGCAAAGATCCTAAGGGCTCTACTAATATGTATATCAGCAATATGCTAAAAGAAACACATGCACATATTAAAGCAGAGACAAACCAAGTAGCATACTACCATTTCGAGCAAGATTATATATACAACTGTGAATATCCCAAGCTTCCATCAAGTAATATACAAACTAGTATGATTCAGTAATGGCCTCTAGGGCATATACACTAACATACTTATACCCGTATTTTGGTTCTCTACTTCTAACTTATATTCCGTGAATATCTCAAAAGCTTCGGACTTATGTTTCAACAGGAACACATGTCTGAATCTTGAGAGATTATCAGAGAATGTAATGAAGTACAAAGAACTGGTCTTGGCATGTGTGGACAAGGGACTTTCATACATCAGCATGTATCAATCCCAAGAGTTCTCTAACTCTTTCTCTGTTTCCAATAAACAGAGCTATGGTCATCTTATCTTTGTGACATGACCGGCAAGTTTCACAAGATGTAAATTCAAACAAATTTAAATATGCATCTAAATGTAACTTTTCTAGTCGGGTCTCATTGATATGACCTAGTCTACAATGCCTCAAGAAGGATCCGTTCATTTCTGAACTCTTCCTCTTGTGTGTGTTCTGTATACTAAGAACTGTAGTTTGATTTAGAACGTCAATGCTTTTAGATAACGTGCCTGAACCGATCAACTCTTGATATAGGAAATGTTCAAAACATTATCCAACAATACAAAATTATATCCTTTCTTTACTAATAAAGATAATGATATGATGTTGTATATCAGGTTCGGTATCTAATAACATTTGTTCAGAATCAATGTATTCTGGTAATACAGGGTGATAGTGACCAACAGACTTGGCTGCAACACTTGCACCGTTTCTATCTCATGAAACTTATCACCCGTTCTCAGTTCTCTACCTATCTGTAGCCCATGTAACAAATTACATATGTGGGATCCTGATCCGGTATCTCATACCCAGGACGTAAAGGATATTGAGAAACGGTTCTCTGTAATGAACACACCCGAAGATGATGCATCAGCATGCACTTTCTTCGTTTAGGCGGCACGGGAAATCTGGTATTCCCCAATTTCCAGCTCTGTCTTATAACAATTATAAGTTGGAGCTGGACCAACGTTCCCCAGCCCAGTAAAACAAGCGGGTTCGGTCAATTCTTCCGTATTATTATCTTGATTAAGGCGTGATATGGTCGCTACCTGGAGAGAGAGAGAAGAAAACACTCAGCGTATGCTCTTGCAAGATTAGATTGGTTATCTAATTTATCTAATCAGGATGTCTCCCACTATTTTAATCAAATCTTCCTTCAAACCCTAAAAGGAAAGACTAGCCGGGATTAATTACACGCTACAAGTTCGCTAATTTTTCAGCCAGGCCAGTGCCGGTACTTTGAGGGAGGTCTCCCGTGCTTTCGCACGAACCTAATTAAAATAAACCTTGTTTTTCCAGGGGCGTAACCCCGTTAACACCTTTCTAGACACCTACTTGATCGGCTAATTGTAATGTGTAAAACTCTCCCAGGAGTAACTCTTACTCGCAGCGGGTATCGGGATCCAACTATCTCATAGAAGGTATGCAATCTCGTTGCAAATTTCAACACTTGAAATTCCCAATAATATTTTACCCCTAGTGACTTATGACCTTAACTATGGTCAACAAATCATAAGCACTAGTCAAGTTCTACCCGTCATTTCTTGATTAAATAGACCCACCCACATAACCCTTAACTAAGGTCAACAAAGTCATATGACTGTCCTAACTAATCGCATCATATGCTATATAGGAAGACATCAAATAGCTACCGTATACTGTGCCTTAACTAAGGTCAACAAACACAGCATGAATACTAAGTACTCTACTTCCTAAAATGACAGAGGGCTACGACAGGTTTTTAAGAAAACCTTTTGCGTAATGAACTTGATATCGTCGTAGAATCGAGTGATTTTAAATGGAGTGTTTTTAAGGCTTTTCTAGTTTTGCTAAAGAGGTCACTCCCGAGGGATCGTCGGCTCTTTCCTCATCGAATAAGGTGCAGGATATTTCACAAATACCGCAGTGCAAAGCAAGAACTATAGAAGCAATCAAAAGACAAACCGAGTTTGTAGCATCTGCTAGTTTCACTAAAGAGGTCACTCCCGGTGAAGGGATCTCGGCTCTTTCCTTATCGAATAAGGTGCTGGATGTTCTACAAGGAACACCGCTATGCAAAGCAAGAACTAGAGCTACCAGTTTTTAAACAAGTTTCTACAACATCTTTAGGTTTCTTTTAGTTTCATTAATCTCATGAATGAAGTCTCATTTTAATATGCTTCACAAGCATCACATTTGAAACGAAATATGCAATATAACATATATCTCATACATATAATATAAACATTCATCTCAGGCAGTAATATGATCTCATCACAGAACATTGCAGCAGAAGAACATATATGAAATATTAGATATACTAGGACGTCCGTGTTTTCAATACGAGCCTTTACAAAACACGGATTCCACGGTCGCGATGAATAGCCAAACCCACATCCCTAGACCCCTATGAGAGCGGCAAGCAACACTGTCAATTCTAGGGTTAGGAGACCCGGTCTCGACTCCTCGAGATGGTCTCCCACTGGACCCTAGAACCCGGTTACTTGTGCTCCCCGCCTTGGGTCTACCTAATGCGGAAAAGTAAATAATATATAACGGTGACATCATCCTCAGCCCGGAAGTGCCCCAATAAAAGAATATTACATACAAATGAATTTTACATGAATGAAAAATAAAAACTCTCATCTCACATAAAAACCCCGGCTATTCAAACGCGACGATCCAATACAACATATCACAGCAACATATAATATCTCATATCATCAACGTAAGCAAGTATGCGTATCCCGATTGTCGTTGATGGATAGCAACGAAGCCGGCGATACACCACATACTACGCTTACGGTCACAGAAAAGAAAGTGTAAAACTACAACAGTTGGAATCCGCAGCCTCCTTAGACATCGCATGCCTAACCAAATGAATTCCTTAGACATCGCATGCCTAACAATTATAAACCCCGCATTTTAGTCTCATTATCAAAAACTCTTTTCAATATCAAGTCACGCAATTCAACAAGATTCCCGAAAACCAGATCGAATGCTCGTCGCAAACTTTAGTAGACGGCCGCACCCCCGGATGCCGTCGACGAAGTGCACTAAGGCGGAACACCGCTGCCGCGAACACCCGAACGGATGCTTTTGGCGACGGGATTCTCCTACAGTCACTTGGTCGGGGCTATGGGGCATGGCTGTTTATTAAGTTTACCCAGCGAGTATCCGCGTACGCTACGTGATTGCGACGGACTTTTGATCACATCAAAATTCCGTGGCAACCGATCAACTGAGACTGAACTGCTAGATTTATAACATTCAAATTAGTTATCTCATAACTACCTGTGGATTCCAAATATTGTATCACATTCCAGATAAATAGACAATGTTAAACTTTCCGATCAAATAATCAAACATCCAAGTTTTCCCAAATAGTTCTTGTTCATACCATAATATTGTATTTTATATTCCCCATTCTTATGCATTTTACAATGAAAACAGGTGCTTTTGACGCATGTCTGCTACATGTTACAGGTTACAGGTTCTTGGACAGGAAACAGTGAAAACGATGAAAAGATAATGCAAAAGTGGACTTTAACCAACAAACAGAGAATCTTGATCAAGCCTACATAAAGATCAGTTCACAAAGCAAGATTCAAGACATCGACTCAAAGCGAACGGTTAAAAATCCATTGCGAATTGTTCACTGGAAATCTGGAACTAACCTAGAAGCCCAAATGGAAAAGAACATATATAAACAGGAAGAAAAAGTCACCAGAAGCTAGAATCAAAAAGCCCAGAGCCCAACTCCATCTTTTGGCCGCGGAACCGCGGCCAAACCAGGCCTCTGGCCGCGGTTCCGCGGCCGTCTAGGACACGGAGTTCGAGAAAATTTACCATAATGCAGAGGCGGCTCGGATCTTTGACTTGGTGTTTTCTTAGAGGGCATTTTTGTAAATACAGATGTGCGAATCAAAATGTAACCTAGGGTTTCCTATTATCTATAAATAGGACTCTAATCATTGTAATTTCTCATGCCTCTTTTCAATCAATAAATTCAGAATTTCTGGGAGTATATTTCAGATCTGTTCTTCTTGTTTGGAGGGAGCCGTCAACCTAGTAAGTCTTTTATTTCTATTAATTATAATGTCTTCTCATCCCCTAATGAGCGAGTAGTCTCCTCGCTTGTTAGGGTTAGCCTTAGGGAAAGGGTTGAGAGATTAAATCTCTCGCCCCTTTCAATGCCACCTTCACCTAATGAATTGGAACTTCACGCATACGAGCACAACCGCTCCCTGCGGCATCCTACCCTTCGAGGTAACGATGAACCGTAGTATAAAGGGCCGGTTCCGCGCGTTTTCCGTGAGGGTTGGGATAATTATCAACAAAGGTAGGGTACAAATCTAGAGGAAGAAACATCTTCCCAAAAGATTTATATCCACTTTATTGATAATTAACTTAACACCTAAGAGATCTAAAAAAGGAAGGTATTGAAAGCGGTGAGGAAAAAGATTAATTTCCAAAACTTCCCCTAATCCTAACCCTAGCAAGATTCTTAATTAAATTAATTAGATCCAGTCTTTAGATTTTTATAAACCTACCAAAACTACAAATAGAATCAACTCGTTAAAACACTTTAAAGAAATTTACCCGTCTCTGTGGATCGACCCGTACTCACCGGCTAGCTGCGAAGCGACGCCGTTTCTGATTGCGGTAATTATATTTTTGATCGTAAAATCCCTACTAATCAAATGGCGCCGTTGCCGGGGACGGCGTAATCTTTCTTTTTGTGAATTTTCGGGTTGATATAAATTTTAAAAAAATTATAAAAATCTGAAAAATCAAAAATATAAAATAAAAATATCATCTTTTATTGTTTGAAGGGTACTCTTTGTGAATCTTTGCAGGTTTCACGGATCTGGAATTTTATAGAGGGCAAATCAAAATTTGGAGCATAAGAACAGAGAGCAATTGTAATTACAGAACAGTGCAAAAATTTCCAGAGCGCGATCCCACCAGAACGCCGCGCTTCCGCCGCATATTGGGGCCTACCGCCGCGGATCCGCGCACACATTGCCACGTCATCGCACCAAATCTTGCTGGTTTGATTTCTCTCTCTCTCCTCTGCAATCTCCCATATATCTCTCTGTAAAAATCTTCTGCAGGGTTCTTGCGCTAAAAAATCTTCTTCCCCCTTCCAATAATTGATTTTCTGCAGGATTCTTTGCGCCGCGCTTAAAAGCAAATTGATTGCAAGTGATTTACTGCTTTGCATACTTTAATCTGACTTTAAGGGGCTATTGACCAATTCAGATTGGGTGGGGATTTCATTACCCTTCCCAGGACCCCAGAAATCACTTAAAGCATCTGCATTGACCACTTTTAATCTAAAAAATATTAGACTCAGCCCTAAGGACGTCGAGCTCAATAGGACAGAGGACTAGTATAGGCATCGGCCGTTTATCCTAACCGACATTGCGGTGACTAGGCTAGTGGTTTTTAATTAGGCCCACTGTAGTGGTGGTTCCTTCCCACTTACCTGGCCGTACTTGTCCGTGAAGAGGCGGTTTGAGGTTCTATCTCTAGCCCTTTGGAACAGTTAGGAGCTGTCTAGCGGACCTAGGTGACCATAGACTTAGGCCTGATTGTGCATGTGTGGTTAATTGCAGTTGTGACACTAGTCTCTTTTCAAAATCTTTTTGCAAAAGCTCACTTAAAAAGAAAAAGGAAAATCTTTTCAAAACTTGCAACTTGTCGCTAAAGAATCTTTGCACTCACTTACACCACTTCTTCTCAAAGTTCGTTTTCTTACCTTCACATTCTGTTTTCTGACTGCACTACCCTTTAGTGTATGTCATCTTGGACTAGGGATACTAACGCCCGATTAGTCCGTGTTTCGTTGGTACCGACCAATGAACCCTTCGACGAACCCGTCGTCGACGTTCCCTCCTTCTCCTTACCTCCATCTTCAAATTCTTCTTTCGAATGTATGTCGGGACACGACCCCAACTATACCTTGCCGACGGGAATGATTCCGCCTCCGTTAGGTGCGAATAACCCGAATCTCCCGCCTGTCGAAGCGCCCGCACGAGTCGCGCTCCAGGATCTTTTCTACCCCGTCCGCACCGCCCTTCCCACTTGTCTTTCCCTCCCACCGGCTAATGGGGACAACTTTGAGATAAAACCACACTTCATCAATATGCTGCCTAAGTTTCATGGTTTGGAATCCGAAGATGCATATATTTTTATTAATAAATTCCAAAACGTTTGCGGCATGATGAAGACAACCCAATTAAGTGATGACGCAATAAGGCTAAGGGTCATTCCTTTTACCTTATGTGACCTAGCCGAGAAGTGGCTATACAGCACCGCATCACACTCCATTAGAAATTGGGACGAGTTTGTGAGAGCTTTTCTGAAAAAGTTCTACCCTCATCATAAAACTGCTAGAATCCGAAACGAAATTAAACAATTTTCACAGCTTCCGTCCGAACCATTCTGGAAGTGCTTCGAGAGATTTAAAGACCTACTTGTTCAATGCCTCATCAGGGATAGAAAAGTGGCAACTTTGCCAAACTTTATTCGAAGGATGAACGCAGCAACGAAGCAGTTGCTAGAAACCATTTGTCAAGGTCATTTTCTCTCCAAGTCTAGCGACGAAGCTTGGGCAGTTTCTTGAGGACCTAAGTGAGCAAACAATTCAGTGGGAGAGTACCAAGACCACATCATCTTCTTCAGTTGGTCAATCTAGGGCAGGCATACATCAAATAGATATGTCGATTGCGATGAAGGCCGAGATGGCCTCACTTATGAAAAAGCTAGAAGCCAGTGAGACCAAATCTCATCGACTTCTCCTGCCCCTACTCTACCCACACGAACTGTTGTGCTTGTTGTTCTAATCCATCACATCTCACCGAAGAGTGCCCTTATAATGCACCCATTCAAGGGCAGGATCAAGTCAATGCTGCATTCCAGCAAAGACAAGGAACGATCCGTACTCTTCGACATACAATCAGGGGTGGAGGAGTCACCCAAATTTCGCTTGGAACCAAAATCAACAAGTCCAAGGAATAACAATTTTCAAAGAGCTCCTCCACAACAACAACCACTAGTAAAATAGGGGGTTGCCCCTACGGATGGGATTATCCGTTGGGGCAGATTTTACTTGGCCCTACGGATTAATCCGTAGGGCTAAATGGTTGCCCCTACGGGCACTGACTTTCAAGAATAAAAAATTAATTCTTAATTGGTGTTTGCCCCTACGGTGGCGCAAACAAAGGACCTACGGACATATCCGTAGGGGCAAGTAAATATCAATTTAAAACAATCCAGATCGAAAGCACTACGCTCATTTCTCTCTCTCCCTCAAACGCGCGCGAAAAACCCTAATCGCCACCGTCGCGTCGCCACCGTCGCGCGCCGTCGTCGCCACCGTCTTCGCCACCGCCGATTTCGTCGCCATCCTCATCGCCCACCGCCAGTTCGTCGCCACCGTCGTCGCCACCGCCGGTTTCTTCGCCAATTCGACGCCGTCGTCGCCACCGCCCGTTCAGGTATAAATCTCGAGGTAATTAAAGCATTTTGGATTATTCATGGCTGGGTCTGGGTTGCGCGCGCGAGAGTTGGGTTTGGGCAGGGGCGCGGTGGCGGTCGGGGGTCGGGGTCGGGGTCGGGGTCGGGGGTAGGGTAGGGTTGGGGTTCGGCTGCTGCTGTGGTGGGGCTGGGGTTAGGGTTACGGTGGGGCTGGGGTAGGGTTACGATGGGCTGGGGTTAGGGTTGGGGGCTAGGGTTAGGGTTACTGGGGCTGGGTAGGGTACGGGGCTGGGTTAGGGTTGGGCTAGGGTTAGGGTTACTGTGGGGCTGGGGTTAGGGTTATGAAGGGCATGTCAGCTATATTTATGTGTAATAATTGAGGGATCAAGCTAAGTTCTATGCAAGCAGTCCCTCAGAATACATAGAAAGCTAGCCTTACATTTTAAATTAACATATTCCATAGTTGTCTTAATCGTAAGGCAGATACCCATATTGTGTAAGAGCTGACATTAATACAACCATAGGGAGCTGACTGATTACATCTCATGTGGCATTAAAATCTAATGAGGACATACGAGATAATGCAAAGAAAGCGCAATAGATCAAGACTCAATCAACTTTCCTATGCTTATGATTCTCGGATAGCTCAACTTTAGTTTCAACTTATATTCTTATTTTCTCTCTTTTTCTTTATTGCTTCTTCCTCCATTTCTTTGAGAGTCTCTCACAGCGAAATACACTCCTTTTTTCTTAATGGGATAGAATCCTACCCCCGACAGCCGGAACACATACATACAAACGCATAATTAGAGAGCGACTCGAGATGTTCGGGTTAAAACCAATATATGATACTCGATGATGATATGAAACTTTCATATTCCCATCGATACCCGTATATGAAACTAAAACGCCACTTAGTCCCCGTCTATCGGTTAACATACGTGCGATGCTCGTCGTGACCTAGAACTATACGAAGGTTGTTAAATATCGGACAGTATAGCTCGATACTAACAACCGTCGTATAGTCTGCGCGACAAGAAAATCAATCGTATGGTAACCCATAGATTTGTCCCGTGTGGACAAGTTAAGAATGTATAAAGCAAACGCCTTCATTCACTGTGTTTTCATCCGTTTCGAGATATTTCGTCGGTACCTTTCCGCTGGTTCTCCGTGTACAAAGATAGATTAGATGTTCATTTCAACGTTGTTTCACAGCTTTGAATGATTATCTATTCTATTACAGTGTACTCGGAGAACAGCGGGGAGGTGCTGCCGAAATTTACTCGAAACGGTGAAAGCACAAGTGATGGGCGTTCGCTCTATACATTCTTAATGGGATAGAAGCCTACCCCCGACAGCCGGAACACATACATACAAACGCATAATCAGAGAGCGACTCGAGATGTTCGGGTTAAAACCAATATGATAATATGAAACCTTCCTTATTCCCATCGATACCCGTATATGAACTAAAGCGCCACTTAGTCCCCGGCTATCGGTTAACATACGTGCGATGCTCGTCGTGACCTAGAACTATACGAAGGTTGTTAAATATCGGACAGTATAGCTCGATCTACTAACACCGTCGTATAGTCTGCGCGACGAGAAAATTCAATCGTATGGTAACCCATAGATTTGTCCCGTGTGGACAAGTTAAGAATGTATAAGCAAACGCCTCATTCACTTGTGTTTTCATCCGTTCGAGACGAAAAAGGTTATCAGTAATGTTATATTATTACTTCACATTTTACGCTCTAGAGCATATATAGTCAATACTTTTAATGATGTCTAATGCGTCCACGAACCGTTATCTAGATTGGATGACGATGTCGGAGCAGCGAGGGGCGGCAGGAGCTCCAGCCGCGGCAGAGGCAGAGGCAGAGGCAGAGCGGTTCTGCCGCCCGGAGAGCTCCGTAGGGAGCTTCAGAGGGCCGGTCTTGCACCCAGATCAGAGACCCCTTCGGATGCCTCCTTCCGTGTGGATTTTTCACACCTCCAGGTATACTGCACGCATATCCATTTCAATTTAATATTACAGATATTCAGCCTGTTTATGTCAAATTACTTATATGGTCAAGTTTGATTGTCTAGTTGTTGGTCCTGCGTCCACATCTGGGACAGAGGCCACCCCCGCTCCTCCAGGTATGGTTATATATCATATAGTGCATGCATATTGATTTAGAACGTTATATTATTGATCTACACATTCTTTTTGCAATTACTTATCAAATCTATTTTAATTGTCTAGTTGTTGGTCCTGCGTCCACTCTGGGACAGAGGCCACCCCCGCTCCTCCAGGTATGTTCATATATCATATAGTGTATGTATATTGATTAGAATGCTATATCATAATATACACATTCCTTTTGCTCTTACTTAGCAATTTTTATATTTGTCTAGCTGTAGGTGGTGACACCACCGCACCTGCGGGTATGTTTATAGTCCTATAGTTCATGCATATTGATTTAGACCGTTATATATTGGATCTACACATTCTTTTTGCAATTTACTTAAATCTATTTTTAATTGTCTAATTATAGGGGTGCGTCCACACCTTCCACAGGGGCCACTCCTGCCGCTTCCGTACCCTCCGCATCGTCTGCAGGTTAGTATGAATAAAATTAAAATATTTATTTATTTTACATATGCTCTAGCAGGTTAGTATGAATAAATTTAAAATATTTATTTATTTTACATATGCTCTATAGAATAAATATGAACTTCATGGAGATTTAGCGTCGATGTTTATTTTATAGTTGGAGGGGATGCGTCCGGGTCCGGGACCCCGGTTGTTCCTCACCGGAGGAACTATCGTCCCGCTCGTGCTGCTGCTCGGGCCCAGGCTCGTGCGTTATTCACCGGAGGTATATATCACACTTGAATTTTTGTTTAACCTTGATTTCTTAATACAACTTTGTATTATTATTGATTGTCTTGATATTTCGTGCAGACGCAGGGCCTCTCCATCCCCAGAGGGGGACTCGAGGCCCGAATCAGTCCCATAGGCTGAGGCCTAATAGAGCTAGGGGGGAGGCAGCATTCCCCCTATTTTTTACCCTTGACTATCGCTATACCGGTCCTCATGCCGAGAGGTTCGGCCGGTATCTGGGGGACGAGAGCCGGATCGTGAAGAACTATCCACTTCACGTTGAGTGGGGCGAGCAGCACCAGCGCTCATTCGCCCTCTTCTTTGAACAGGCTCGGGTATGTATTAATATATATTTTCATTTGATCTATCCAATATATTTATTATTAACACTTGCAATCTAATAACAATGTTTTTTTTTTGTATTTTCAGTTGGATTACGATTTTCAGCCTGTAGCCGACCCTGATCACTCGGGGAGGGTGCTCGACCTTCATGCTCTGTACAATGGCCTGATGAAGAACATGCAGGCCAAGGTCCGATACAACAGGAATGAGCTGAAGGCCGACTGCTACTCCCTATGGATAGCGACCCCCGAGGCAGAGAGAGCGGCCCTCCTATCTACTCCGGCGTTTGCGAGAGTCGACGTAGAGACATGGCCTCTATTGTGCGCTTATTTCGACTCTCCGAACGCAAACAAGTATGTATTTTAAATTTAATTCATTATTTATGATATAATTTATTTCTTTGTGTTTCTTAATTAGAAAACTAAATGTTAATGCGTTGTGCAGAAACAGGCCGCTCAGAATACGGAGAACAGGAAGTCGGCGAAGAGGGGTCGCCCCACTTACACAGGTGGCTCGAGGAACATTACTCGAGCCATGGAGTTATCGGTAAATTAAGTGTTATTCTCTAATATTCTGCAATATTAAGAGTTATTCTCTAATATTTCTAATATTAAGAGTTACTTTCTAATATTGCAGACATCTCGGACCGTGGCGTCAGGTGGTACACCGAGCGTGCTGTCCGCATATCTTGCCGTCCACGGCACCTCGACAGATCCCGCCACGGGCGAGCTTCGATGTCCCGACGTCGCTACCCAGGAGTACTGCGTAAGTGTTAATATTTTTTCTACCCAAATTTGAAATTTTAGTTTTGGAAGGTTCAAGTTTAAATTTTATACTTATACTTTACTGCTTAATGTGGGTGTAGGAGCGGGTGGTTGAGCAGGCCCAGGCCTCGGGGATCGATTTTACCGGACAGAACGATTCGAGGCTGCTGACCCCAGTTCTGGACGCCGCACACGGAGGGCACCACGGAGGTTGGGAGAGAGGCCGGGGATTGGGCCCTAGCAGGGCCCATATGAGGTTGGACTCCACCCCGGCGGTTACTTCCTCCGTCTCCAGTGGCCGGCATGTCCATCAGGAACTGGATAGCTTGAGGGCCACCGTTCAGGAGTTGAAGGAGATGCTGGTATGTATACTACTTTATAGTAAAATATCATTTCATATTATATACATATCAACACAACCCTTATTAGTACGTAAGTCTGATTAATCATACATACATATGTAATTAAAATAAACAACGCTTTTCCAAACTAGATATCCAAACAGGGTTTCGAAATAACTTAATAATGAAACGAATTCGAATAATACACAGTTCTTAGACGCTTCTTACACACGTTATGTCCAGACGCGACAGGGTAGATCGGCCGAGCCTCCACATGCATCTCCTTCGGCTGCGGCTCCGCAAGCCACTACATCGGCTGCGGTTCCGCAGACAGCTCCTGTAGCTCCACCGCCCACTCAGACTCCCACAGCCGCGGCTCCGCAAGCGACTACCTCGACGGCGGCTGCGCAGACCACGACGCCAGCTCCACATGCCGCTCAGACTCCTTTATTTGCAGTATTGGATAGTGTATTTACCGAGGAGCAGGCGCGCGTTATTCGAACGTTACTCGGAGGTGGAGCTGGACCGAACTAGGGTAGCTTTTTGGTTCTTATTTTTTGAAACATGTATTTATTTATATCACATTGTACTACATTTTGAAACGATATTGATATTGGTTTGAATTTATATCATATTCAGTTTTTGGGTTTCTTTTGTATATTATATATATGCGTGGGATGTGATTATGAATACTGCAATATATGATTTGATTGATGTATATAGTATTGTGCACAGGGCGGGAAAAAATCTAGCAGCATTTTTTTAAAAAAAAATACAGAAAACATGTACCTACGGATTACTCCGTAGGTAAATATATTGCCCCTACGGAGTTATCCGTAGGGGCAAAATATCAGGAAACCTGATATTTTCCCACCTGATATCAGTGCAGGGTGTTGGGGGTGCCCCTACGGATATATACGTAGGGGCCAATACTTATCCCCTACGTATATATCCGTAGGGGCAACATATCAGGTCCCCTGATATTTTCCCCCCGATCTCAGTTCATTGTGTTGGGAGTGGCCCCTACGGAAACAGCCGTAGGGGCTACTTTATATCCCCTACGGCTTTATCCGTAGGGGACTAAATAGGACCTACGGATATATCCGTAGGTATATACAATATATTCAAAAAAAAAATTAAATATATGATTTTATTACCCCTACGGGGTACTCCGTAGGGGCTATAGCACCTACTGATTTATCCGTAGGGGCATAAATTTATCCGTAGGGCCAAGTTCAGGACCTCAACTTGCACCTGCGGCCTTTGCACCTACGGGGTGTTTTTTCGCCCCTACGCACATATCCGTAGGGGCAGTGGTTTGCCCCTACCGACAAATCCGTAGGGGCAACCCTTATTTGTAGTAGTGAACAAGCACCCTTACAAACTCAAAACCAGCAACCTTTCCAACAACAACCTTATACAAATCAAACGAACAATTTGGTTCAACCTAATGATGATAAGGTTAGCTCTCTCGAGAAAAGTCTTGAAGCATTTCTCAAGCAAACTACTGAATCCGCAGCAAGATTTGAAAGTTATGTGCAATCTTTAATGAATAACAATGCCTCACACGATCAAAGTATCAAATCTATTGAGGCACAAATTGCACAATTAACTGCTGCGTTGAGCGAGAGAGAAAAGGGAAAGCTTCCATCTCAACCATTGCCCAATCCCGGTCACGCACAAAACGCATATCACAATCACAATATAAATGCGGTGACCACGTTGAGATCCGGAAGAGAGTTGCAAAATAATGTGGAAACTAGTGATGACATCCCCGCCGGTGGTTCTTCTTCCCCTTCTTCATTTTCTTCACTTCCTTCTTCACCTTTTTCTTTAGAGCCTATTCTCCACCCTTCACACGGCTCTACTTCTCCTGACTCGAACGGACCCATTTCTCACAACACGAACACATCCACACTGGGATCCGTTCCTACTCCACATTCTACTCCACAGACTTTTGACTCAACTAATTTTCAAAATGCACCATTTCCAAACAGGTTGAGTCCTAATAAACCAAATACACAAGTGGAAAAGATTGTGGAGATATTTAAGCAGGTTAGCATAAACATACCTCTCTTGGATGCTATCCAACAAGTCCCTTCATATGCGAAAATCTTAAAGGGCTTATGCACGTCAAAGAGAAAGGCATCTCAAGTACCCAAGAAAGTGCTAGTGGCTAGTGCAGTGAGCAATGCTATTAACCACCATCAAACCTTACCCCAGAAACGAAAGGACCCCGGCTGTTCTACGATTTCCATCACAATTGGGGATAAGCAAATTAATCGAGCACTTTTAGATCTCGGGTCTAGTGTTAACCTGATTCCTTACTCCGTGTACGAACAATTAGGGGTTGGAGAGTTGAAACCCACTCGTTGCACTCTCCAAATGGCTGATCGATCAATCACCTATCCTAGGGGTCAACTAGAGGATGTGTTGATCAAAGTCGGGAAATTCATATTCCCCGTTGATTTCATCGTTATGGATACACAACCTGTTGCTAACCCAAGAAACCAAATTCCGGTGATTCTTGGTCGACCATTTTTGGCCACTTCCAATGCCGTAATAAATTGTCGCAATGGCTCCATGACTCTATCCTTCGGAAAGAGGTCTAGTGAGTTCAATATTTATAAGATGGGAAGTCTGCCCCCCGTGCCTAAAACTAGTACACGAGAAGTTTGCTCTATTCACAAAATCACGCAGGAGGACTGCGAGCTTGAAAGATTTCTATTTGACGAAAACAGTTTTGACGCCACTAGTGCGTCCCTCCTTGAGCCTACTACCGTTGACACAACCGATGCTGATTATGAATGTTTCACTTTTTCGGATGACGACGACTCACAGCTCGAATATGAGTCGTTTGAATTTTTGGATGAGTCAGTCGAACCATCCGAATCGGTTGTTTGCAGTGATTTCGACCCTGTGTTAGAGTCCTTTGAGTTCGAGGTAGATTCCGCAATGGTTCTTTCGCCTCAGAAATTCGAACTCATGCCCTTGCCGTCTCACCGTAGATATGCTTACATAGGTGAGAATGAGACTTTTCCCATTATCATATCAGCCTCTCTAGCCTTCGAACAAGAGAACACTATTTTAAAAGTCTTACAAGATAGGCGGCAAGTTTTCAGTTGGACTATGGCGGACATCGAGGAGATCAGTTTCCTCATAAGTGAATATCATACACAATTGATGAATGATGCCATGTCAATTGAGGACCCACAGGAACATCTTGGGGGTATTGTGGTGAGCCAACTTCCTCCCTTAGAAGTTGAAATACCCCCATTTCTTTTAATAAGGTACGAGAATGCCAACACTCCACTGATTGCTGATCATTTACATTCTCGTATCGATGCATCACCATCACCTGTATATTTGCCTCCACACCTCCCATACCACTACTTCTATCTTCACCAATTCTTTGCGGACCACCACAACTTATTCTTTACTGATAAATTTTTCAAATGGTCGGTGTTGACTTTTGGTCGATGCAAAGTTTGGCAGTCTAACATAGTTTAAATGAAGTTTGGGGGAGGGTCTTTTTGTATATATTTTTTGTTTTTCAATAAACAGGGGAGTGCCAGTATTTTGACCCTCTTGGTTTAGCATGACAGTGAGGACACTGTCAAAAGTTCAAGTTTGGGGGTATGCTCGGTACGTCTTCTTCCTTCGCATTCATTTGTACATATTTTTGCATTTGCATACTTATTTGAAAACCCATAAAAATTTGAAAAATTTGAAAAATTATAAAAATTAATGTATTCAATTTTGGCTAATTGACTAGAGTTTGACAAATAGGTTAACTGGTTAGGAACAACTGGATCTTAGACTTAGTAAATTAAAAACCCTAAAAATAACCTTTCTTAAAGTTTAACGGTAGAAAGTATATGTTTTTGTAGTTTATTTAGAAATAGGCAAATTTTGGGTTCACTTCTTGGGCTAAGTCAAAAAGAGGGAAGAGTATTGATGTTCTTATTAGAGGATAAGTTTGAAAAATAGTTCCTAACTTAAGTCTAGATTCTGAAAATGTATACCCTACAATTTGCACAATCACGCACCTTGAAACTTGGTAGTAGAGGAGACCTTGAAATGCTCTTGTCTAAAGTCCTTAGTACAAAAGAAAATAGAAAAAAAAAATGAACACTGGTTTTTGTGATTACTTAAGGCTGTAAAAATAGAAAAATATTTAGCGAGGGTGCTTCATCACCTAGTGCCTTAGACCAACTGGTTTGGGAGTCACTGCTAAAAGCCTTGGGTGTTGCAAAACTAGGAAGTACGCTTTAAAAGTGCTAACGCATCTTGTAATCGGTTGTTGGTACCTCAAGAAGTATTAACAGTCGCATGAAGGATGTGAAAGCGAAAATTCACAAGTGCTTTGGACAATGGACGGGAGTACGATTGCTTGATTTGAATTTCCAAGTGTAGGGGTGATATTTACACACACGTGGGGATATGTGATTGGAGCTTAGATAAGAGAAAGGAATGAAGAATAGAACTTGTGTCTTTAATAAAGTTGATAGAAATTCCTAAGTGGAGATGGAACTCTAGAAGGAAAACTTAAGAGATGCCGAAAGCTAAGTAGATCTGCAGGATATATATAATCTTAAGTTAAATAATGAGGAAGTGTGAAGAATGTGGGTGGATAATTTGCGAGTCAAAAGATAATAGAATTCCTTGTTAGAAAACCTAATTGGAGAACAAAAGTCAATGGGCCGAGTTGATAGGATTTTATGGGTGTAATCCGCTGAAAACCCTCAGGAGACAACACTCCTCCTACTAGGGACACCTAGAGGTTTAACGGCTTGTTGCACGAGCTCAGTGCAATCACGTTTCCCTGTGAAAGTGCGGTTAGTTTTTTTTGTAGAGAATAAAACAATAAGTTTGCTCGAGGACGAGCAAAAGATAAGTTTGGGGGTATTTGTTCATACCATAATATTGTATTTTATATTCCCCATTCTTATGCATTTTACAATGAAAACAGGTGCTTTTGATGCATGTCTGCTACATGTTACAGGTTACAGGTTCTTGGACAGGAAACAGTGAAAACGATGAAAAGATAATGCAAAAGTGGACTTTAACCAACAAACAGAGAATCTTGATCAAGCCTACATAAAGATCAGTTCACAAAGCAAGATTCAAGACATCGACTCAAAGCGAACGGTTAAAAATCCATTGCGAATTGTTCACTGGAAATCTGGAACTAACCTAGAAGCCCAAATGGAAAAGAACATATATAAACAGGAAGAAAAAGTCACCAGAAGCTAGAATCAAAAAGCCCAGAGCCCAACTCCATCTTTTGGCCGCGGAACCGCGGCCAAACCAGGCCTCTGGCCGCGGTTCCGCGGCCGTCTAGGACACGGAGTTCGAGAAAATTTACCATAATGCAGAGGCGGCGCGGATCTTTGACTTGGTGTTTTCTTAGAGGGCATTTTTGTAAATACAGATGTGCGAATCAAAATGTAACATAGGGTTTCCTATTATCTATAAATAGGACTCTAATCATTGTAATTTCTCATGCCTCTTTTCAATCAATAAATTCAGAATTTCTGGGAGTATATTTCAGATCTGTTCTTCTTATTTGGAGGGAGCCGTCAACCTAGTAAGTCTTTTATTTCTTTTAATTATAATGTCTTCTCATCCCCTAATGAGCGAGTAGTCTCCTCGCTTGTTAGGGTTAGCCTTAGGGAAAGGGTTGAGAGATTAAATCTCTCGCCCCTTTCAATGCCACCTTCACCTAATGAATTGGAACTTCACGCATACGAGCACAACCGCTCCCTGCGGCATCCTACCCTTCGAGGTAACGATGAACCGTAGTATAAAGGGCCGGTTCCGCGCGTTTTCCGTGAGGGTTGGGATAATTATCAACAAAGGTAGGTTACAAATCTAGAGGAAGAAACATCTTCCCAAAAGATTTATATCCACTTTATTGATAATTAACTTAACACCTAAGAGATCTAAAAAAGGAAGGTATTGAAAGCGGTGAGGAAAAAGATTAATTTCCAAAACTTCCCCTAATCCTAACCCTAGCAAGATTCTTAATTAAATTAATTAGATCCAGTCTTTAGATTTTTATAAACCTACCAAAACTACAAATAGAATCAACTCGTTAAAACATTTTAAAGAAATTTACCCGTCTCTGTGGATCGACCCGTACTCACCGGCTAGCTGCGAAGCGACGCCGTTTCTGATTACGGTAATTATATTTTTGATCGTAAAATCCCTACTAATCAGTTCTCAACACTTGAAATTAGTTTAAAAACATCCATCACATGCTACAGTACCAATGATCCAGCCGTAGAAGGGTCAAGCCAACGCCTCACATGTGGCACGCCGTACAGCCACAAACTCTAAGGTTCAGAGGCAGTTCAAGACGGTCACATAATTGAGTTAAGGTTTGTTGTCTTCTAGAGGGTCCACCGCCTTACTTGCACGACTTAGAACGTTCTTAAACACGAAAAAAATCCAACTTTTGAAAAATTTTCCGACAGGGGAAAAAGTGAGTTATTGATATCCGTTCGAACTTTTTAACAGTTTCTAAAAATTACCCGGACAAACCAAACAAAGTTAAATTATCCGATCGAATCAACGAGTCCCCAATACAACCCTAGAAAACTCAATACTTGAGTGGAATTAAAAAGTTCCCAGAAAAAAATGACAAGAAAGGACCTAAGAATAAATACCTGAAATACCAGGGACCAAATCCAAATTTTGGCCGCGGAACCGCCGCCAAACCCTTGGTTTGGCCGCGGTTCCGCGGTCATGTAAGCTCTTTAAAGGTCCGAACTTCACAGTAATTCTTAGTTTTTCCTGCTTATTTTCTGAGTATTTTTATTCTGGAAAATGTCAACTTTTTGAAAAATATCCAGAGAAGGGTTCGTATCGGGGTATCCGGGTTCGATCGGACTTTAAACTTCGCCTAGACTTCCCCTAAAGGTCTAGCGTGGCTCTGATACCACTGTAGGATTCCTAGGCACGCGCATAAGGGTCTACGAGGCATCAACCATGCCCGATTTAAAAATTAGTCGTGCCGAACAACCCAAAGCCGGATCTTTAAACTAGGGTTTAGGCGAAAACAAGCATGTTAAACACTTTAACACTAAGTGAGAGGGATTACAACCTTTGTAGATCCGGTCCTTCACTTCTAAAGCTCCGTGTTGAAGTCCCTTCGCTGCGATCATCATGTTCCGGACTCTCGAGAGGTTCCTCGAAGAGAAAGATGCAGTCTTGCTTCCGATCTTCGATACAGAGATGATCTACCTTGAAGTTTCGTTAACACAAGCTAACACTCATAATATGAAGTGAACACCCTCATCTAAATGGCAAGGATAGATGAGGATGATGAAGTAGGACTATTGCTCTCTTTTATTATCTTTTTCTCACACTCATTCATCACTTGGAAAAAGCTAGTAAGCTTTTTCATGAAAGAAAGAAGAAGGAAAAAGATGAATGAATCAATTAGAATCCTTTTGTGATGAATAAAGCAAAGGAGATAATGATGAATAATGCAACCATGGTTGACTAAACCATTGTAGAGACTTAACTAGGGCTAGGGTTTGGGTTAGGTCAAGGAATGAGTCATAACAAAATATCTTTCACAAAACTAAACTAAACTTTCTAGAATCATCTAGAAAGCATTAACCAAAATCAAACCCTAATCTTGTTTAATCTCTACTAAATATGTTGCATTAGTTATCATATCATGTTGCAATATTATATATCACATATATATAATATTTATTGTAACCAAATAAAATAATACAATTAACATATATCGCACATATATCAATGTATTACCCGAGTGAGAAAAAGAATCTTTTAGCGAGCAAATATTAGTTAATGTAATTTAATATATCATATATATATTATTATACATTAAATTATCGAATCAACACTTGATCCGACAATCCGGCTATATCGCATATAACCAACTAATACGATGAACCGGCTATATCACATATACCCGGCCGATATCTCATATCGCGAGAATGCAATACGGTATCACATATCGCATTATCCTCGGTCTCACACATATCACATATGTGCTCCTATTCCGTTTTGCCTGAGCCAAGAAACCTCTGTGTAGGACCCTAAAGAATCGTCAATACGTCGGCAGTAGGTGATGATCATATTAAACACCCACAAGCTGCAAGCGGTCAGCTAAACGTAACAGCTACCCAGGTATTGAGCGCTCAGAAGATCAACAAGCAAGCCTGTATATTCTCCTGTGAATCCAATCAGTAACACTCCCGTACAGTCCGGTCTCGTCGTCTGATATGTCGCATATCTCGCCTAGGGGTGGTAAACGTCAGAACCCAGTAGCTTGATAAGTCATGTCGATATGAGGTCTATAACAGTTCGAGAAACTACTGATAACATTTACCAGTAAATCTCAGCAACCCTGGCCAGGGATTTCTAGCTATAGCCAATCGAACACCGCACAACATCAACTCCCTATACCGGGAGAGACGAATCCCCTCCTATCGCTCATTGCCTCCATGTGATTCGGGGCTGTACCCAAAAGCCACCCTTTTGCACGCCCTCTTGGACGTGGTATGATGGAAATCAAAGCACAGTGGGAATCACACAAGACTCTATGACGATCTCGGGTCAACAGAATACTCTGTACCAGTGTCACCGGAGAACTGCCATCTGACGTGAGGTATAATACCATCTAGGAGTTCTCGGCGAGTCCGTCCAGTGTACCCAGTCCATACTGAGCACCCGTACACCATCCTTGATGTCAAACACCGATGGATATGGGATCATCCATCGCCCATCATATGGGTTAAGATGCGTATACGCTAGTCTACTCTGGTGCATCGAAGCCCTGTCTCGATACACCCTCGACTAGGAACAGTTATAGGATGTACTCGTCGACTACCGTGGCCCCACTAGTATGATCTCATCATAGTCCCAGTAGTCGAGTACATATCCTAAGGGCTTTATCAACATGTAACATAGAGACAATCAGAGTACATGTTAAGATAAAGTACAACCAGATAGCATACTATCATGTCGAGCAAGAAATTCATCCCTATATATGTCCAAGCATCCACTACAATATACATCGTATGTACAGTAATGGCCTCTAGGGCATACATATAACTAACAAGAGAGACATAGAAAGAAACATCAGAGCGGATCCACTCACTGAGGCTAATACTCGAACGCGATAGTTTCGCAAACGAGCTTTGTGAAACTGACTGGTAGAGGAGTTGGGTGTTCGGTATCATACGGGCTGTGAGTATGCGAAATTGCAATAATTAGCCTTGAGTGCAAGTGGGAGATTGTTGGAGATAGTGCCCTCAGAGTCAATTATTGGATCATAGGCACGTGATTGCAATGATTGAGGGAGGACCTATACCGGTAGGACAATCTTACTCAAGATGATAGTATGCTATTTGGTTTATCTTTATCATCGTGTACTGTTTAAGGTGACATTACTGATCACTATTGCACGTTGATAGAGCCCCTAGGATTCTTGCTTGACTGCCAGCAGTATGAGGGCAATCATATACGTGGGAGCTGGGGTCTATAAGCAAATCCTTAAAAGGTCCCTAGTCGTGGGAGTTTCGAGACGGGGCATCGATACTCCAGAGTAGACTAGTGTATACAGTCGAGACCCCGACGAGGGGCGGTGGCCGGTCTCACAAGCCACTGGTGTCAGTTGGTTCACCTAAGATGTATACAGGTGCTCATTGGGTTATGAGTACACCGGACAGGACTCGCCGGGAACATGCTAGTTGGTCTTATACCTGACGTCAGATAGCAGTTCCCTGGTGACATGTATACATGTTAGTTCATCGACCTGAGATCGTCATTTGTCTCATGTGAGTTCCCACTGTACTTTGATTACTACCCTACCACACTCAAAGGAGTCGTGCAAACAGGTTTTAGTTGGGTACAGTCCCGAGCCACATGGAGGCAGTGAGCGGATCTGCAGGGGTTCGTCTCTCCCGGTATTGGGGGTGAGGTCACGCTGTGTCTAGGAGAGCCATTACACGAATCCTTGGCCAAGGCAGGAGATTACTGGTAGGTATTCCAGTAGTATCTCAGGGTGTTCTGGGCTACACTCCGACACGACTTGTACCGCTTTTGGGGGTCTGACTTTTACCAACCCCCTAGGCCCGCCATGCGATGCTCATAGATGAACAGACCGGACTGTACGGATATTGTCACTGACAGGTTCAGTAGGGTGTCAGGATGAGTTCGCTCACAAACGTCCCTTTTGGTCAATAGCTGGTGGCCCGTTACGTATTGGCTTATACCTCTGACGTGCTAGTGGTTAAATCCACAGCCATTGTATTGACGAGTCTTTAGAGTCCCCCACAGACAGTTTCTTAAGTTTCGGGCGAAACATTGTAGAGGCCGTATGGAGATATGGCAGGGTTCGATCAGATACGCGCGGTATTGCACGGATCATGATCGGACGGATAATACTAGCGGGCTTTGGTTTAAGCCGGATCCTTGTATTGTACAGTGTAGATTTTGTCTCTTTGCATTTGTATTCGGTTGGAATACAAATACGGGTATATATATACAGTAGCGGGGTTTTCCTGTAATTTATTACAGGATCAGTTTTCTGAAGTTGCCAGTTTGCATTCCGTTTCGGCCAGTTTTCCTTTCTTCCTTTCGTTGGCTGATAATTGATGGAGGGGCTAATTTGCATATTTGCAAATTAGCAATTATGGAGGGTTTATTTGTAAATGAGGGATTATGATAGATATAGAATCTTTGCTTTTTTCTTCATAATGGCTAGCATTAATGGGATGAGAATTGATTTGGATTTGATTTAGAAATTGATGTGATATTATTTCCTTGTTATCATCCATTTCTTTATAGTTACCTCCATCCTCTTTTGTGCTCACCTCCCTTTGATTTTCCATTCTCCATATTTGTATTGGCCGGCCACATATGTGAGGAGAGAGGGGTTCATTTTGTGAATTAAGAAAATTCTTCTTCTCATTTTAGCTTACACCAAAGTTCATAAAGCTTATCTCCATTGTTCATTCTTCTCCTCCATCATACATAGCAACTTCAAACCCCATGAGACAAAGGTATCTACACTTCACCTACAGTATTCTTGGACACGTCGACTCGCCAACTTCATGCCCGAGTTGCCTCGGTCCAGAGGTGCGAGCCCATAAAAGAACCCGGCGATGTGGTGCCCGTTCCGACGAGGAGATGAAGACCGGAGATTCCGCGAGGAGATCGGAGTGGAGGCCCAAGACCGAAAGACACGGATCACTCGGTATAGCTTTCTTCCCATTCTCGTATTTGCTAGCTGTTAGTTATATGTATGCCCTAGAGGCCATTACTGTACATACGATGTATATTGTAATGGATGCTTGGACATATATAGGGAGGACTTTCTTGCTCGACATGATAGTACGCTATCTGGTTGTACTTTATCTTAACATGTACTCTGACTGTCTCTATATTACATGTTGATAAAGCCCTTAGGATATGTACTCAACTACTGGGACTATGATGAGATCATACTAGTGGGGCCACGGTAGTCGACGAGTACATCCTATATTTGTTCCTAGTTGAGGGTGTATCGAGACAGGGCATCGATGCACCAGAGTAGACTAGCGTATATGCATCTTGACCCATATGATGGGCGATGGATGATCCCATATCCATCGGTGTTTGACATCAAGGATGGTATACGGGTGCTCAGTAGAGACTGGGTACACTAGACGGACTCGCCGAGAACTCCCAGATGGTATTATACCTCACGTCAGATGGCAGTTCTCCGGTGACACTGGTACAGAGTGGTCTGTTGACCCGAGATCGTCATAGAGTCTTGTGTGATTCCCACTGTGGTTTGATTTCCATCATACCACGTCCAAGAAGGCGTGCAAAAAGGTGGCTTTTGGGTACAGTCCCGAATCACATGGAGGCAATGAGCGATAGGAGGGGATTCGTCTCTCCCGGTATAGGGAGTTGATGTTGTGCTGTGTTCGATTGGCTATAACCGGAAATCCCTGGCCAGGGTTGCTGAGATTTACTGGTAAGTGTTATCAGTAGTTTCTCGAACTGTTATAGACCTCATATTGACACGACTTATCGAGCTACTGGGGTCTGACGTTTACCACCCCTAGGCGAGATATGCGATATACCAAACGATGAGACCGGACTGTACGGGAGTGTTACTGATTGGATTCACAGGAGAATGCACATGCTTGCTTGTTAATCTTCTGATCGCTCAATACCCAGGTGGCCGTTACGTTTAGCAGACCGCTTGCGGCTTGTGGGTGTTTGATATGATCATCACCCACTGCCGGCGTATTGACGAGTCTTTAGAGTCCTACACAGGGGTTTCCTGGCTCAAGCGAAACGGAGTAGGAGCACATATGTGATATGTGCGGGACCGAGATTGATACGATATGAGATACCATATTCTATTCTCGCGATTTGTAACATTGATCGGTTGTATGCGATATAACCGGGTTATCGGATTAAGTGTTGATTCGATAAGTTGTTACACATGATATTAGTCGGTTATAGCCGGATTATTAAATCAAGAGTTGATTTAATAATTTAATGTATAATTATATATTTGATATATTACATTACATTAACTAGTATTAGCTCACTTAAGATTTATTTTCTCACTTGATTGTGCATAAGTGTATATGTAATATATATTTGTGTACATATGATTGTGTCATGCTTGATGATACATCAAAGATGGGTGTATGAGAATTATACCAAGATTAGGGTAAAGATTAAGGTTTTGTTTATATCTTAAGAATAACAAAAGAGAAAGACTTTGTCAAAGTTCTCAAGCTTTCATGAAGCTTGTGGAAACATTGACAAAGTCAACTCTTTTGTCATTCTTTAGGATATTTAGTTAACCCAACTCTTAACCATATACCTTGGTCAATTCTTTACATGAGTTAAGCATGATAGCTTAACTCACCCATGGTTACATTATTGAAGAAGGATTAATTCATATGATGATATTATTCTTTCTTCTTCTTCTTCATCAAGCTCCTTGAAAAAGCTTTCAAGCTCTAATGGTGCTATGAGAAAAAGTGTGAGAAAATCAATTCTAAAGTGAGTCCATCTCCTACTTCTTCATCCTCTACCACTTGCCATGTAGTAGAGTGTGTTCTCTTCACAAAGTTCATGACCTAGTGAAGGAATAGCTTGAGTTAGTGTCTCCCCGACGTAGATCATCTTCGGCCTCGAAGTCATCGAAGCAAGCACGTTCGTTCTTCTAGTGGAGCTTCTCTAGAGTCTGGAGTTCACGATCGCAGCGAAGGGGACATCTACACGGAGCTATTGAAGTGAAGGACCGAATCTACAAAGGTTGTAATCCCTCTCACTTAGTGTTAAAGTGTTTAACATGTTAGTTTTCGCCTAAACCCTAGTTTAAAGATCCGGCTTTGGGTTGTTCGGCATGGCTAAAATTTAAATCGGGCATGGTTGATACCTCGTAGACCCTTGTGGAAGTGCATAGCAACCCTACAGTGGTATTAGAGCCAAGCTAGAGCTTTAGGCTATGTCTAGACGAATTTTAAAGTCCGATCGAACCCCGAAACCCTAGTTTTTACCCCTTTCTGGAAATTTTCTAAAATTGTGATTTTTTCTGTATTAAAAATGCTCAAAAAAATCAGCAGGGAAATACAAGAGTTACTGTGAAACACGTGCCACCAACACCACTAAAGCACCATGGAACCGCGGCCGTACCATGGCTTTGGCGGCGGTTCCGCGACCATACAGTAGCATATAGGTTTCAGTTTTGCATAGTAACCTCCGTATGTGTTTCCTGATTCTTCTGGGAATTTTTAATTTATACTCAAGAGTTGAGTTTTCTGGGTTGTATTGGGGACTTGTTGATTCGATCGGATAATTTAACTTTGTTTAGTTTGTCCGGGTAATTTTTAGAAACTGTTAAAAAGTTCGAACGGATATCAATAACTCACTTTTTCCCCTGTCGGAAATTTTTTCAAAAGTTGGATTTTTTCTCGAGTTTAAGAACGTTCTAAGTCGTGCAAGTAACGCGGTGGACCCTCTAGAAAACAACAAACCTTAACTCGATTATGTGACTGTCTTGAACTGCCTCTAAACCTTAGGGTTTAGGGCAGTACGGCGTGCCACATGTGAGGCGTTGGCTTGACCCTTCTACGGCTGGACCATTGGTACTGTGGCATGTGATGGATGTTTTTAAACTGATTTCAAGTGTTGAGATATATTGGGGAAATCTTGGGTGTTTGATTATTCGATCGGAAAGTTTAACATTGTCTATTTATCTGGAATGTGATACAATATTTGGAATCCACAGGTAGTTATGAGATAACTAATTTGAAAGTTATAAATCTAGCAGTTCAGTCTCAGATGATCGGTTGCCTCGGAATTTTGATGTGATCCAAAGTCCGTCGCAATCACGTAGCGTATGCGGATACTCGCCGGGTAAACTTAACAGACAGCCACGCCCCATAGCCCCGACCAAGTGACTGTAGGAGAACCCCGTCGCTAAAAGCATCCGTTCGGGTGCTCGCGGCAGCGGTGTTCCGCCTTAGTGCACTTCGTCGACGGCATCCGGGGGTGCGGCCGTCTACTAAAGTTTGGGATGAGCATTCGATCAGGATGTCGGGAATCTTGTTGAATTTCCCGACTTGATATTGAAAAGAGTTTTCGATAATGAGACTAAAATGCGGGGTTTGTAATTTTTAGGCATGAGATGTCTAAGGGATTCATTTGGTTAGGCATGCGATGTCGAAGGAGGTTGCGGATTCCAACTGTTGTAGTTTTACACTTTCTTTTCTGTGACTGTAAGCGCAGTATGTGGTGTATCGCCGGCTTCGTTGCTATACATCAACGACAATCAGGATACGCATACTTGCTTACGTTGATGATATGAGATATTATGTGTTGATGTGATATGTTATATTGGATCGTCGCGTTTTGAATAGCCGGGCGTTTTATGTGAGATGAGAGTTTTTTTCTTTTTCATTCATGTAAAATTCATTTGTATGTAATATTCTTTTATTGGGGCACTTCCGGGCTGAGGATGATGTCACCATTGTATATTATTTACTTTTCCGCATTAGGTAGACCCAAGTCGGGGAGCACAAGTAACCGGGTTCTAGGGTCCAGTGGGAGACCATCTCGAGGAGTCGAGACCGGGTCTCCAAACCCTAGAATTGGCAATGTTGCTTGCCGCTCTCGTAGGGGTCTAGGGATGTGGGTTTGGCTATTCATCGCGACCGTGGAATCCGTGTTTTATACAGGCTCGTATTAAAACACGGACGTCCTAGTATATCCAATATTTCATATATGTTTCTTCTGCTGCAATGTTCTGTGATGAGATTGTAGGGTTCCTAGGCACACTAATGAAGTCTCACAAGGCATCAAACATGGCTAATTCAAATTTTACATGTGCCTACAAACCCTAATACGGATCGTTAACTAGATTTATAGGCTATGCGATGCAAGTAAACAACTTTAACAAAAAGGAAAGAAGCTACAACCTTTGTAGATCCGGTCCTCCACGTCCTAGGCTCCATGATGAGGTCCCTCCGCTGTCCAAATCAAATCCATGACTCTAGCATCGGCTTCATCGGAGAAATGGGCGGGCTTGGTCGTCGGTTCGATGCCGAAGATGATCTACGTCAAGGCATCACAAGATCAAGCTCCAACTTCACCAAGCCATAAAAACTTGTGAAGGAAACACCCTATACTACTTGGCAAGAGGTAGAGGATGAAGAAATAGGAGGTGGGTTCACTTTAGAATTGGATTTCTCACTTGATTTCTCAAGTTGCCATTGGTGTAGAAAGCTTTTCTTTTTCTTGCTCATGAAGAAGAAGAAGAAAAAGATATGATAAGTGTTGAATAAATTAGATAAATAAATCAATACTTATCATTTACTAACCCTTGGTTAAGTGTAGAGAATGTACTATGGTTAGTTCATATGGTTAGGGTTAAGCATGAGACAAGAATGGTGACTTAGTCAAAGTTTCATGAATGTTCAACTAAAAACAAATAAAGCCACCATTCATCTTTCTCTTTTCCAAAATGAATAAGATAAATAAATAGATAAATAAGTAAATGGAAAAACAAAACCCTAATCATTAGTTTAACCATGGTTTAATTCTTTACACTTAACCAAGTAAGCATGTATCATCAAACATGATACAATCATGTGCACAAATGTATATCACATATACAACTTGCACAATTCAAGTGAGAAAATCCATTTAAAGTGAACCAATACTAGTTAATGCAAAGTAATATATCAAATATATAATTATACATTCAATCATTAAATCAACACTTGATACAATGATCCGTTCATGTCGCATATAACCGGCTAGTATCCAATGTATCGGCTTATCAAGTCAATCCTTGATTCGATAACTAGGTTATATCGCATAAAATCATTCGACACATTCATCGCGAGAATGAAATACGGTATCACATACACGCATTATTCTCGGTCCCGCACATATCTCATATGCGCTCCTATTTTGTTTCGCTTGAGCCAGGAAACCTCTGTGTAGGACTCTAAAGACTCGTCAATACGCCGGAAGCAGGTGATGATCATATCAAACACCCACAAGCCGCAAGCAGTCTGCTAAACGTAACGGCCACCCGGGTATTGAGCGATCAGAAGATCGACGAGCAAGCCCGCTCACACTCCTGTGAATCCAACCAGTAACACTTACCGTACAGTCCGGTCATGTTCGTCTGATATGCCGCATATCTCGCCTAGGGGTGGTAAACGTTAGACCCCACTAGCTCGATAAGTCATGCCGACGTGAAGTCCATGACATGTGTGAAACTACTGATAACACTTACCAGTAGGTCACTGCAACCCTGGCCAGGGATTTCCTGTTATGGCCAGTCGAGCATAGCGCAACATCAACCCCCAATACCGGGAGAGACGAATCCCCTCCTATCGCTCATTGCCTCCATGTGAATCGGGACTGTACCCAAAAACCACCTGTTTGCACGACTCAGTAGAGCCGTGGTAGGGTGGAAATCAAAGCACAGTGGGAGACACACAAGACTCTATGACGATCTCGGGTCAACAGACTAAGCTGTACCAGTGTCACCAGAGAACTGCAATCTGACGTGAGGTATAATACCATCTGGGAGTTCTCGGCGAGTCCGTTCAGTGTACCCAGTCTCCACTGAGCACCCGCATACCATCTCCGATGTCAAACACCAATGGATATGGGATCATCCATCGCCCATCGCATGGGTCGAGAAGATATACGCTAGTCTACTCTGGAATATCGATGCCCCGTCTCGATATTCCCTCGACTAGGAACATTGAAGGATGTACTCATGGACTATCCAGGCCCCACTAGTATGATCTGCATCACAGTCCTGTAAGTCAAGTACACATCCTAAGGGCTTTATCAACATGTAACAGAGAGACAGAAAGTATACATGTTAAGATAAAGATCAACCAGATAGCGTACTATCATGTCGAGCAAGAAAGTCCTATCTATATATGTCCCAGCATCCACTACAATATACATCCAATGTACAGTAATGGCCTCTGGGCATACATATAACTAACAGAGATCATATTACTTCCTGAGACGAATGTTTATATTATATATATGAGATATATGTTATATTGCAGATTTCGTTTCAAATGTGATGCTTGTGAAGCATAATAAAATGGGACTTCATTAATGAGATTAATGAAATAAAAGAAGCCTAAGATGTTGTAGAAACTTGTTTAAAAACTGGTAGCTCTAGTTCTTGCTTTGCATAGCGGTGTTCCTTGTAGAATATCCAGCACCTTATTCGATAACGAAAGAGCCGAGATCCCTTCACCGGGAGTGACCTCTTTAGTGAAACTAGAAGATGCTACAAACTCGGTTTGTCTTTAGATTGCTTCTATAGTTCTTGCTTTGCACAGCGGTATATATGATACACCCTGCACCTTATTCGATGAGGAAAGGGCCGACGATCCCTTCACCGGGAGTAACCCCTTTAGCAAAACTAGAAAAGCCTAAAAAACACTCCATTTAAAATCACTCGATTCTACAACGATATCAAGTTCATTACGCAAAGGGTTTTCTTAAAAACCTGTCGTAGCCCTCCGTCATTTCAGATAAAGACTGTTTAGTATTCGTGCTGCGTTTGTTGGCCTTTGTCAAGGCATAGTGTGCGGTAGCTGAATAGTACTTATCTGCTTATGCATATGATGCAGATTGGATTAGGGTAGTCGTGCGACCTTGTTGGCCTTTTTCAAGGGCCGTGCGGGTGGGTTTAAATCAATAAAGAAATGACGGGTTGAACTTGACTAGCAGCCTATAATTTGTTGGCCTTTGTCAAGGTCATAGGTGTAGGGTTCCTAGGCACACTAATGGAGTCTTACAAGTGATCAAACATGCAAATTTCTAAAAATTACGGTGCCGAGAAAACCTAGAACGGATCGTTAACTAGATATTTAGGCAAAGCAAGCAAGTAAACGGAAATATAGAAATAGGGAAGGGGCTACAACCTTTGTAGATCCGGTCCACCACCTCCTAGGCTCCGTGATGAAGTCCTCTCCGCTGTACAAATCCGATCTTGGACCCTCGCGTTAGCTTCATCGGAGAATGGGCGGGCTTGATCGTCGGTTCGATGCCGAAGATGATCTACGTCGAGGCATCGCAAGAACAAGCTCCAACTTCACCAAGCTTTGAAAACTTATGAAGTAAACACCCTATACAACTTGGCAAGAGGTAGAGGATGAAGAAATAGGAAGTGGGTAGACTTTAGATTTGGATTTCTCACACTTTTTCATCAAACACCATTGATGGAGCAAGCTTTTTCTTTTGTTGAAGAAGAAGAAGATGATGAAAAAGAATATGATAAGTATTAAGTAAATGATAAATAAATCAATACTTATCATTTACTAACCCTTGGTTAGTTGTAGAGAATGGACCATGGTTAACTTGAATGGTTAGGGTTAAGGATGAGACAAGAATGGTGACTAAGTCAAAGTTTCAAGAAACTTCAACTACAAACAAAACTAGCAACCATTCTTTTTCTCTTTACCTTTTTCTTTTTCCAAAATAAACAAAAGAATAAATAAATGAATAAGTAAATGAAAAGAAAACCCTAATCATAAACCTAACCATGGTTTAATTCTTTACACTAACCCTAGCTTGCATGTATCATCAAACATGATACAATCATGTGCACAAAATATATCACATATACAATGTGCACAAACCAAGTGAGTAAATCCATTTAAAGTGTACCAATACTAGTTAATGCAAAGTAATATATCAAATATATAATTATACATTCAATCATTAAATCAACACTTGATCCAATGATCCGGTCATATCGCATATAACCGGCTAGGATCCAATGTATCGGCTTATCGAATCAATCCTTGATTCGATAACTAGGTTATATCGCATACAACCATTCGACACACATTCATCGCGAGAATGAAATACGGTATCACATACACGTATTATTCTCGGTCCCGCACATATCTCATATGCGCTCCTATTTCGTTTCGCTTGAGCCAGGAAACCTCTGTGTAGGACTCTAAAGACTCGTCAATACGCCGGCAGCGGATGATGATCATATCAAACACCCACAAGCCGCAAGCGGTCTGCTAAACGTAACGGCCATCCAGGTATTGAGCGATCAGAAGATCGACGAGCAAGCCTGCTCACACTCCTGCGAATCCAACCAGCAACACTTACCGTACAGTCCGGTCTGTTCGTCTGATATATTGCATATCTCGCCTAGGGGTGGTAAACGTCAGACCCCAATAGCTTGATAAGTCATGCCGACGTAAGGTCCATAACACTCGTGAAACTACTAATAACTCTTACCAGTATATCACTGCAACCCTGGCCAGGGATTTCCTGTTATGGCCAGTCGAGCATTGCGCAACATCAACCCCCAATACCGGGAGAGACGAATCCCCTCCTATCGCTCATTGCCTCCATGTGAATCGGGAATGTACCCAAAAACCACCTGTTTGCACGACTCAGTAGAGCCGTGGTAGGGTGGAAATCAAAGCACAGTGGGAGACACACAAGACTCTATGACGATCTCGGGTCAACAGACTAAGCTGTACCAGTGTCACCAGAGAACTGCAATCTGACGTGAGGTATAATACCATCTGGGAGTTCTCGGCGAGTCCGTTCAGTGTACCCAGTCTCCACTGAGCACCCGCATACCATCTCCGATGTCAAACACCAATGGATATGGGATCATCCATCGCCCATCGCATCGGTCGAGAAGATATACGCTAGTCTACTCTGGAATATCGATGCCCCGTCTCGATATTCCCACGACTAGGAACAATGAAGGATGTACTCATTGACTACCCAGGCCCCACTAGTATGATCTTCATCATAGCCCTGGAAGTCGAGTACACATCCTAAGGGCTTTATCAACATGTAATCAGAGAGACAGAAAGTATACATGTTAAGATAAAGAGCAACCAGATAGTGTACTATCATGTCGAGCAAGAAAGTCCTACCTATATATGTCCCAGCATTCATTACAATATACATCCAATGTACAGTAATGGCCTCTAGGGCATACATATAACTAACAATCTCCCACTTGCACTAGGGCCATCTGTAGCAGTGGTCGCAGTATCTAATACTCAACCATCCCATATGAGTCTCTCTCTGGGAAAAGGCCTTCGTGAGTGGATCCGCCGTGTTGTCCTCTAAGTCTACTCTCCTAACCTCGATCACCCCGGAGATCAACTATCACCATGATCAGGTGATGCTTCCTCAGAATATGTCTGGGTCACTGATGGGACCATGGTTCTAGGGCCGAAGCCACACTTCCATTGTCATACAATGGTAGGAACCAAGTTCATCTTATGAACCAATATACACCCAAACTTCCTCTTGGGTAGTATCTTCAATAGCGATGTTACCAGCCTTTATCGTCTAGTTTGCCACGGTATCTAGCTTGGAACTCTTCCAACATACCGTCCCTTTACTGAGGGTAAAGACAGTGCCTGTGACTGACATTCAGTCGTCTTTATCACCCTGGAACACTTCCAGTGATTCTCCCCAGGATCGATTGATACCATCTCACTACATCTAGTGAGAATCCTAGCATCCAATTACATCTATCTCATAGATGAAAACTCAGGATTTAGGAGGTATCACTTTGATCCTATTTGGAGAATCCTTATGATAATAGGAGATTGATCGAGCGTAGCATAGGAAACTCCTTCCTTAACAAGAGTATGTCATCCACGTACTCTACGAGGATCGTCACCATACTCCCTACTACCTTTTTGTTTATACAAGGTTCATCTACCATTTTGATGATGTCAACTTCTTTGACTAATCCATCAAAACAAATGTTCCAACTCCGCGATGCCTGCTTTATCCTATAAAGCATCTTGCACACGTTTTCGCTGCTCCCACTGTCGAAGACCTCTGGCTGTGTTCTTATAGACGTTCTCTTCTAAATCAGTATTTAGAAAAGCAGTCAGGGCACCCAACCACCAGATATCGTAGTCATGGTATGTAGCAATGTTAAGTAGGATCCGGATGGACTTAAGCATAGTCACTTGGAAAAGGTTTCATCATCATCCATGCCTGGTCGATGACTAAAACCTTTAATAAGCCTAGCTTTGAAAGTCTCAACTTTTCGATCTATACCAAGTAATCTTCTCAAGATATACTTCCTCCTGATGGGGATTTAACCCTTCAGATATAGCAACCAAAGTCTATACTTTGCTGGTGTACATGGATTCCATCTCAGATCGCTAAGCATCCAGCCATTCTTACAGAGTCCCTACTCTTGATGGCCTGCTCGAAACTAGTTGGGTCATCATCTCATGATGCATTCCTTGCTCCCACTATCATCGAGAAACCGAGGTATCTCTCAGGCGGATGAGGAACCCTACTAGATCGGCGGAGAGACTGAGGTTCGTCGGGAACTATAGAATCTTATGGTTCTGTCAAATCATCAACTGCAGTTTTGTATAGCTGGAACCTTTCCAGTTCTACAGAACTGATCTTGCCTCGATCTTGTCCGGATTTTGCTTTTGACATAGGCCGGACAACCCCAAATCTTAACTTACTTAAGATATGGGCTCTTCCCTTTCCATATCACATATGAAGTGGTAGGCAGTGATTTGATTCGAACCTAATTCAATAGGTATGCAGCTTCTCAAGTGCATAACCCCAAAGGGAAATAGGTAACTCAGTAATACTCATCATAGAGCACATGATATCTAATATTGTGTGATTGCTCCGTCCCGATACACCGTTGTGCTGTGGTGTATTCAGAGGAGTAATACTGAGAGAGAATCTCATTTTCCTTTAGAATAGTCCAGGAATGCTATGCACAAGTATTCTCCTCCCTGATCTCATCATAGGACATAATACTTATACCCGTATTTTGGTTCTCTACTTCCTACTTATATTCTTTGAATACCTCAAAAGGTTCGAACTTATATTTCAACAGGAATATATGACTGAATCTTGAGAGATTATCAGAGAATATAATGAAGTATAAAGAACCAGTCCTGGCATGTGTAGACAGGAGACCTTACATACATCATCATGTATCAGTCCCAAGAGTTTACCAACTCTTCCTCTGTTTCCAGTAAACAGAGCTGTTGTCATTATATCTTTGTGACATGACTGGCAAGTTTCACAAGATGTAAATTCAAACTGATTTAAATATGCATCTAAATGTAACTTCAGCTAGTCGGGTCGCATTGATATGACCTAGTCTACAATACCTCAAGAAGAATTCGTTCATTTCTGAACTCTTCCTCTTGTGTGTGTTCAATATACAAGGAACTTTAGTTTGATTTAGAACTTCAATGCTTTTAGATAACGTGCCTGAACCGATCAACTTTTGATATAGGAAGTGTTCAAAACATTATCCATCAATACAAAATTATATCCTTTCTTTACTAATAAAGAGACTGATATGATTTTGTATATCAGGTTCGGTATCTAATAGCATTTGTTCAGAATCAATGTATTCGTAATACAGGGTGACAGTGACCAACAGACTTGGCTGCAACACTTGCCTCGTTTTCTGTCTCATGAAACTTATCACCCGTTCTCAGTTTTTCTACCTTTTTGTAGCCCTAAGTAACATATTACATATCTGGGATCCTGATCCGGTATCATATACCCAGGATGCAGAGGATACTGAGAAACAGTTCTTTATAATGAACACACCCGAAGGAGATGCATCTCATGCACTTTCTTCGTTTGGGCGGCATAGGAATTCTGGTATTCCCCAATTTCCTGCTCTGTCTTATAACAATTATAAGTTGGAGCAGGACCAACGTTCCCCAGCTCAGTATAACAAGCGGGTTCGGTCAATACATCCGTATTATTATCTTGATTAAGGCGTGATATGGTCGCTGCCAGGAGAGAGAGAGAAGAAAACACTCTGCGTGCGCTCTTGCAAGATTAGATTGGTTATATATTTTATCTAATCAGGATGGCTCCCACTGTTTTTTATCAAATCTTCCTTCAAACCTTAAAAGGAAAGACTAGCCGGGATTAATTGCACTCTACAAGTTCGCCAATCTTTCAGCCAGGCCAGTGTCGGTAGTTTGAGGGAGGTTCCCCGTGCTTTCGCACGGACCTAATTACAGTAAATCTCGTTTTCCCAGAGGCGTAACCCCGTTGACACCTTTCTAGACACCTACTTGATCGGCTAATTGCAAAGTGCAAAACTCTCCCAGGAGTAACAATTACTCGCAGTGGGTATCGGGATCCAACTATCACATAGAAAGTATGCAATCTCATTGCAAATTTCAACACTTGAAACTCCCGATAAAGGTTTTTACCCCTAGCACCTATGACCTTAACTATGGTCAACAAATCACAAGTACTAGTCAAGTTCTACCCGTTATTTCGTGATTAATTAGACCCACCCACATGACCCTTTACTAAGGTCAACAAAGTCACGCGACTGTCCTAACTAATCGCATCATATGCGGTATAGGAAGACATCACTTAGCTACCGTACACTGTGCCTTGACTATGGTCAACAAACACGGCACGAATACTAAGTACTCTACTTCCTAAAATGACGGAGGGTTGCGAATAGTTTTTGTGAAAACCTTTAACGCTTTGAACTTGATCTCGTTGCGGAATCAAATGGTTTTTAAATGGAATGTTTTCGAGGCTTTTCTAGTTTTGCTAAAGGGGTCACTCCCGGTGAAGGGATCGTCGGCCCTTTCCTCGTCGAATGAGGTGCGGGATATATCATATATATCACTATGCAAAGCGGAAACTATAGAAGCAATCAAAGACAAACCGAGGGTTGTAGCATCTGCCAGTTATTGCTAAAGGAGTCACTCCCGGTGAAGGGATCTCGGTCCTTTCCTCATCGAATAAGGTGCAGGATGTTCTATAATGAACACCGCGATGCAAAGCAAGAATTGTAGCTACCTGTTTTATTTTGAAATTCGATTCCACTGTTGGAGTTAGTGCCCTCAGAGTCAATTATTGGATCACAGGCACGTGATTGCAATGATTGAGGGAGGACCTATCCCGGTAAGACAGTCTTACTCGAGATGATAGTATGCTATCTGGTTTATCTTTATCATCGTGTACTGCTTTAGGTGACCTGACATGTCGCTATTGCACGTTGATAGAGCCCCTAGGATTCTTGCTTGACGACCAGCAGTATGATGGCGATCATATACGTGGGAGCTGGGGTCTATAAGCACATCCTTAAAAGGTCCCTAGTCGTAGGAGTTTCGAGATAGGGCATCGATACTCCATTAGTAGACTAGTGTATACAGTCGAGACCCCGACGAGGGGCGGTGGCCGGTCTCACAAGCCACTGGTGTCAGTTGGTTCACCTAAGATGTATACAGGTGCTCATTGGGTTATGAGTACACCGGACAGGACTCGCCGGGAACCTGCTAGTTGGTCTTATACCAGACGTCAGATAGCAGTTCCCAGGTGACATGTGTACAGGTTAGTTCATCGACCTGAGATCGTCATTTGTCTCGTGTGAGTTCCCACTGTGCTTTGATTACTACCCTACCACGGCTCAAAGGAGTCGTGCAAACAGGTTTTAGTTGGGTACAGTCCCGAGCCACATGGAGGCAGTGAGCGGATCTTCAGGGGTTCGTCTCTCCCGGTATTGGGAGTGAGGTCGTGCTATGTCTAGGAGAGCCATTACGCAAAGCCCTCGGCCGAGGCAGGAGATTTACTGGTAGGTATTCCAGTAGTATCTCAGGGCGTTCTGGGCTACGCTCCGACACGACTTGTACCGCTTTTGGGGGTCTGACTTTTACCAACCCCCTAGGCCCGCCATGCGATGCTCATAGACGAACGGACCGGACTGTACGGATATTGTCACTGACAGGCTCAGTTGGGTGTCGGGGTGAGCTTCCTCATCGACGTCCCTTTTGGTCAATAGCTGGTGGCCCGTCATGTATTGGCTTATACCTCTGACGTGCCAGTGGTTAAATCCACAGCCATAGTATTGACGAGTCTTTAGAGTCCACCACACTTTCAGTTACTCAGCTTTCGGGCGAAACGCTGTAGAGGCCGTATGGAGATATGGCAGGGTCCGATCAGATACGTGCGGTATTGCACGGATCAGGATCGGACAGTTTTGTACTAGTGGCCGTATAGTTATATGGCAGGGTTTGATCTGATACGTGCGGTATTGCACGGATCAGGATCGAACGGTTTTTACTAGCCGGCTTTGGCTTAAGCCGGTACTAGTTTAGTACAGTGTAGATTTTGTCTCATTGCATTTGTATCCGGTCGGAATACAGATGCGGGTGTGTATGCACAGTGTCGGGGTTTTCCTGTAATTTATTACGGGACCAGTTTTCTGGAGTTGCCAGTTTGCATTCCGTTCCGGCCGGTTTTCCTTTGTTCTTTCCCTGCCGGACTTTTCCGATGGAGGGGGTAATTTGCAGTTTTGCAAATTACATTTGTGGAGGGGTTTTCTTGCATAATGATTGATTATGATAGCTTTCTTATCTTTCAACCATGCTTGCTTTATTGTGATTTGAAGGGTTATGGAGTGAATAGGAGAAGAAGCATGGTTGAATGTTTTCTTGTCTAGGATGTGGTCACCTTTCTTTAGCTCCTACACTCACCTCCCTTTGCATTATGTTTTTCTTTCCTCCACCATTCTCATTCTCACTAGAAGATGATAAGTTTCCATGAGAAAAGTGAGAAGAAGAAGAGAAGAAGAAAGAGAGCTTCATTCTTGAGAGTTTCCTTCTTGATCTTGCTTTCATGCAAGGAAAAATGAAAGCACCATATTTTCCTTGTCCTCATTCCTCCATCCAAAGGCAACAAACCCCAAAGTGAGACTATGATTCTACACTACACATTCTACAGCAAATCTTGAGCATGTCGAGTTGCCGGCTTCATGCTCGAGTTGCCTCGGTATTGAGGCGGGAGCCCGTAAAAGACGAAGGCGATGTGGTGCCCTTTCCGGCGAGGAGGCGACGATGTGGAGGCAACACTTTCCGCGGGAGATCGGGACGATGACGAGAAGACCGGAGGACTCGGATCACTCGGTATACTTCTCACCCTATCTCTTGATTGCTAGCGTAGGTTAATGGTTAACGATCCGGGTTTTCTTTGTCCGCGGTAGCGCCGGTTTCCGAGTAAGGAAAAATTTTTATTCCGCAATTTGGCCTCGAGTAAGACGGCCGGGGCGCTGCCGTGGCGCAACATGGTATCAGAGCCACGCCATTAACCTTACCTAGCTTCGTTTGATGTGTTTGCGTTTCCGATCGACCGAAATTTCCAAAAACCGTATTTTTATTGCACATCAGTTTCTGTCGAAATTTTTTGGAGTCTAAAAATTTTTCAGGTGGTTGCAGAATGATGTGCAGGGAAATATAAGAAATCTGAAAAAAATTGGTTGCCTGAATCATTCAATGCACCGCGGAAGAGCGGCCAAAGCAGTGCTTTGGCCGCGCTTCCGCCGCTAGTTCATTAGTTCACTGTACCATTTTTTTTCAGACTGTCTTGTACTTGATTTTGGGGTTTTTGGGATATTAAAATTGGGCCCAGGTTTTCTGTGAGTGCTACAGTTTTGTTTGGGGGCCCACTTGTTAATTTTTGGTCAATCGGAAAATTTTAAACACATTATTTCACAGTATTTACATTATATCTGCGACCGTGAATGTCACTCGATCGGTAAATCCGGTCTAACTGCTATAGCCCGGTTAGACGGATTTGCGAACGTGACTTTCACGTTGATGTTCTATGTTTATGCTGTGATGTTGCGGATCGGTCGTGGGGGATAGCCTGGATGCAATGCTAGTACAGTTTTGTTGTATTATGTACATTTGATATTGCGGGGCGAGCGTCCGACATGTGGACTGCCGTCACTGCCGTTTGTATTATTCTTTTGGGGCACGACCTGGTTGCGGTCGATGTACCCGGTGTATGTATATTTTACTTTCTGTACTAGGGTTGCCCCGCGATGGGGTGCCCAAGTTACCGGATTCCGTGAAGTGCTGGGTGGTCCATTCACGGAGCTGAAGGGGGCTGCCTCGCTTCAGGTTTTGGCGGGTGACTTGCCGCGCCCGTAGGGGTCTAGGATTTCATTGCACAGGCTATCCTCACGACCAGGGGAACGTCGGGTTTCAGCAGCGGCTCTGTGAAACCCGGGGTTTCCAGATATCTGTATTGTTCTGTGATGCTGTACATTTCTGTGATGTTGCATTTTATTCACGCCTTGAGCGAAATACTATATATTGGTATATATATTAGTAGATGTTGTATATGTTTTTCATCCGCGCTAGTCCAGTCCCCGCTCTGCCGTTAGTTAGCTAACCTAACGGGTGATGACGGGACCCAGTGGCGAATGCGGATGGCATATACGTACGTCAGTATATTTTCGTTCTTTGTGGTGTGATCAATTGATGGGACTGCGTTGATTCGGATCAATGCAAGTTAAACAAACCTATTCTGATGTTGTTGGAACACTTTTCAAAAAGCTGTTATTGCAAGGACGTTCACTTTTGTTTTGCATCGTGGTATTCATTTGGAATATCCTGCTCCTCAGTCGACGAGGCAAGGGCCGAGATCCCTTCACCGGGAGTGACCCCTTGGACAGAAGTTTGCGTCAGGGCAATAGCTTCACTATAGCCGATTACTTTTGCTTTGCATCGTGGTATTCAGTTGGAATATCCTGCACCTCATTCTACGGGGAAAGAGCCGAGATCCCTTCACCGGGAGTGACCTCTTTAGTAAAAGTTTTCGTCACTATATTTTTATAAAGGCTATGCAGTTCCTTCAACGATATCAAGTTCATTACGTTAAAGGTTTTTCGCCAAAAACCATTCGTAGCCCTCCGTCATTTCTTATGGGTATTATTTAGTATTCGTGCTGCGTTTGTTGACTCCGTCAAGGCGTAGTGTACGGTAGCTAAGTGGTGCTTGTTTGTTGCATAAGTGGGATTGGTTAGGACAGTCGTGCGGCCTTGTTGACTCCGTCAAGGGCACGTACGGGTGGGTTTAATGCAATCCAGATAATGACGGGTTGAACTTGACTAGGACTCTTTGATTTGTTGACTCCGTCAAGGTCACTTGAGTCCTAGGGGTAAAAATCATATCGGGAGTTTCAAAAGAACTGAAACTTGCCAGGCATGCGCATACCTTCTGGAGTGTGGTGACTTGAGTGGATTCCGTCAAGTTATCATGCGATGATAGTTGGATCCCGATTTCCACTGATGAGTTGGTTTACTCCTCGGGTGATCCCGACTAATTCTTCTTTCAGGTTTGGAGGAGAATTTGAGGTACAGTGGGAGGTTTCCTGATTAGATAAAGTGATAACCATTCTGATCTAGGTTAGAGTGCACGCTGAGTGTTTCTTTTCTCTCTCTCTAGCAGCGACCATTGACCCGACCCTGGACTATGACTCAGTAACCAAGTTGACCAAACCTTCTTAACACTGGCTTTTGGATTGTCAGAGTTGCAGACCTCATTGCCACTCCTACTTTTACCCTTTTCTCCAGGACACCCCGTATTACTACGAACGTCCACTTCCATTGGACAAAACCATCGTATGGTTATATACGAACTCGAAGGACTTCGAGGATGGTTTCTGGTTCTGGAGAAAACGGATAGGATTATTCAGTTGTCTTTTCTTTTCACCTTCTCTCAGGTTGCGAGTACTCCTTGGTTTAGGAGTAGTACACCTGTTACGCAAATTGGATAGTCTTCTTCCAAACCATAGGCTGGTGCCGACCGGTAGGGAATGAAGAAAACCAGTTAGCCTAAAACGGTGTACAGAAGATATTAAGTTCAGACAAAGCAAGGGATTAGTAAGAGGGCAAAGTAAATTGCGACTGATATTCACGACCAAACCAAGTATTTCTTCGCCAATCCTAAATCACCTTTGTATTTTTCCAGGACACTCCGTATTACTACGAAGATCCCATTTTATTGGATACTCCATCGTATGGTTATATACGAACTCGAAAGGAACTAGTTCCAGTTCGGGGATGGATTCTGGTTCAGGAGAAATAAGAATAAAGTACATTCAGGTGTCTTTTATCTTCACCTTCTCTCGGGTGTTCCTAGGATTAGGACAGTACACCCTTTATGCCTTTTGGATAGTCTTCTTCCAAACCATAGGCTGGTGCCGAACGGTAGGGAAGGAAGAAAACCATTTGGCCTAAAGGGGTGTATAGAAGGTAATGACTAAAGACACAGAAAGGGATTTAGAAAGATGGCAAAGAATTATACGGTTACAGTTGTGAATCTGGATAATGGAAGAGGCATTACTAGGAATACCAGCATACCCCATCGAAACATTTCAATGTTTCAGTTTCACTGTGTACTGCTAAAAGAAAACTGATTTCCCGATTAGACACTTACTCCAGGGTATGTATTTACCAGGTTGGATTCTCACATTTGTATGGCTTTACAGATGATGAGTGGGAGTAAGTTATTGGGAATTGGGTGATCATCCTTATTATATCAGGATTCGTTGTAATCGGTGATATTTAAGGAAGTCACCTGGGTTGTTTGCCGGACGGCAATTATTTGGTTTTGAATATCCGCGGTTATGCACCAATTTCAAATTGATATATCTGTACGTCTATTTTCATAGAGTGAGATATACCTTTTGATATTATGTCGATGACATTTACCTATATCAGTGGATGGTTAGGTAAGGAGCATTAAACAGCGGTGTAATTCTTCTTAACCATAAGTATAGTTTTCAACCTGCGACGCACAGTGAAAGAGTTGTTAGACTCAGCGGACTTATACAGAGTATTGTATGTTGTCCAGTGTCCATCAGGACAGAGGGGTTGGTCCTCGTACTATATTCGGTTTACTTATGACTTCTCTAGATTTTAGACAGCTGTTTCGTGGAAACACAGGGTCTAAGTTTTGAGGAGTTATAGGTATTTGAATAGAGTAGAGAACCAGGTGTAGCAAGTATCGGGATTCTTCAAAGAGATCGAAGATGTAGATACTTGTGTATGGTATTCAGTTGATAGTAATGATCAAGACAGATTGCTTCTCTTTCAGGTTACTCATAATTGGAAGCATTCCTAAGTTGAGTAACGCTGATCGACCTCCTTCCATTTAGTTGACATGCACTGGAGATAGTTGCATGATTTGAATCTGGTTCAATTGAATCAGTGCCTCTGGTTCTATATTGGATATAGAACAGTTCATATCTTAACGATGTTAAGGTACGGGGAGTTGTCCAGCTTATGATTAAAACCAGACACTGGACAACTCAAGGCACGTTTCTGTAATGGCTGTTTGTGGGTTGACCCAGGCTATGACGAGGGTTGACTTTCTACCATCTGGATGAACTATAGCAATATTGTTCTAGACTCGCCACAGTTTTTATTAAAAATGGTTTTTTTTCAGAAAAAGTAGTGGGAGTATGGTAGAACTGGAAGTGATTCCAGAACCACAAACGATTACAGAAGATTTGATAAGGAACCTAAAGATTCAATCTGATTTGACATTCCATTGGCCACTCCGCAGATAAGGTGGGTAACTTCAGGCACCCGAGAGGTACTCCGGTAGCCTCGATGACGGTGACAGGGAAGTTCTTGTTTACCCACACTTGCCATTGTTGTTGTTCCAGGCTGCGAGACCCGGCAGGAGGATGAGTATAGCGTCGTTCTAAACTAGCTTTAGAAGTGCACGTCTATATCACTCTGCCAGAGGGTTGTCGTAGTCAGTGGGAGCAGCGGAAGCATTGGTGGACATCAGGCTTATGTCTATTTATAGACTAAAGCAGATGTAGCGGAGATAGATCATCTATTTCTGATGTGACAGTCATAGGTTTGACGTCATCAGAATAGGGGATGGATCTGTTAAGAAGATAGTAGGAAGTGATATTCCTATACTACGATCGGTTATACTTTGGTCGTCACACAGTGGTTTCTCCACAAGGGACTTGGATATTATATCAGACATACTGGTTACTAGATCTATGGTTTTAGATCTAGATTTGGGTGGTTTCCCAATCTGGGTATCTTGACAGCATTCTATGAGTATTTAGAATGGACGACTCCTGACACGGTAGTACACCTGCAGTTGATGGATTCACCCTCTCTAAAGGTGTCTTATAGACTAAAGGGGAGAGGGATACTCATGATTGGCAGATCACTTGCTTAGGCAATTGAGTCAATCATGAGATGTCAAGTACCACACCAGATGTTGTTCTTGCACTAGATGCAATAAGTTGATATTGATCCAATCCTGGAGGAACAGTCGGAAGCAGTTTTAGAACATAAGTGAATGTTCTAGGGATATGATAACGGCTGCCTCCTTTAGGAGACGGTTATCACTCCAGGCTTCCAAGGTGACATGGACGACAAGGAGGTTGTCAGAGTTGTAGTTCTCCCTCTGACGAGGGACAGTATTTTGGACAGGTGGTCCAAGGCAATACTGAGGGAGGCATGGCGCAGGATACTGATTAAGTTCAGTTGAAGATACAGTCTAAGAAGTTTGGATTTGGAGTTCATTTATGAGCTAGGTCCCATCAGACATCCAGACATATTCTAAGACAGGTATTGCTCATTTCGGGAGATGGTTTTCTCCGCGAACATGAGATATAGAGAGACATAGAAAGAAACATCCATGCGGATCCACTCACTGAGGCTATTCCTCGAACGCAATAGTTTCGCAAACGGGTTTTGTGAGACTGACTAGTAGAGGAGTTGGGTGTTCGGTATCACACGGGCTGTGAGTATGCGACATCGCAATAATTAGCCTTGAGTGCAAGTGGGAGATTGTTGGAGTTAGTGCCCTCAGAGTCAATTATTGGATCACAGGCACGTGATTGCAATGATTGAGGGAGGACCTATCCCGGTAAGACAGTCTTACTCGAGATGATAGTATGCTATCTGGTTTATCTTTATCATCGTGTACTGCTTTAGGTGACCTGACATGTCGCTATTGCACGTTGATAGAGCCCCTAGGATTCTTGCTTGACGACCAGCAGTATGATGGCGATCATATACGTGGGAGCTGGGGTCTATAAGCACATCCTTAAAAGGTCCCTAGTCGTAGGAGTTTCGAGATAGGGCATCGATACTCCATTAGTAGACTAGTGTATACAGTCGAGACCCCGACGAGGGGCGGTGGCCGGTCTCACAAGCCACTGGTGTCAGTTGGTTCACCTAAGATGTATACAGGTGCTCATTGGGTTATGAGTACACCGGACAGGACTCGCCGGGAACCTGCTAGTTGGTCTTATACCAGACGTCAGATAGCAGTTCCCAGGTGACATGTGTACAGGTTAGTTCATCGACCTGAGATCGTCATTTGTCTCGTGTGAGTTCCCACTGTGCTTTGATTACTACCCTACCACGGCTCAAAGGAGTCGTGCAAACAGGTTTTAGTTGGGTACAGTCCCGAGCCACATGGAGGCAGTGAGCGGATCTTCAGGGGTTCGTCTCTCCCGGTATTGGGAGTGAGGTCGCGCTGTGTCTAGGAGAGCCATTACGCAAAGCCCTCGGCCGAGGCAGGAGATTTACTGGTAGGTATTCCAGTAGTATCTCAGGGCGTTCTGGGCTACGCTCCGACACGACTTGTACCGCTTTTGGGGGTCTGACTTTTACCAACCCCTAGGCCCGCCATGCGATGCTCATAGACGAACGGACCGGACTGTACGGATATTGTCACTGACAGGCTCAGTTGGGTGTCGGGGTGAGCTTCCTCATCGACGTCCCTTTTGGTCAATAGCTGGTGGCCCGTCATGTATTGGCTTATACCTCTGACGTGCCAGTGGTTAAATCCACAGCCATAGTATTGACGAGTCTTTAGAGTCCACCACACTTTCAGTTACTCAGCTTTCGGGCGAAACGCTGTAGAGGCCGTATGGAGATATGGCAGGGTCCGATCAGATACGTGCGGTATTGCACGGATCAGGATCGGACAGTTTTGTACTAGTGGCCGTATAGTTATATGACAGGGTTTGATCTGATACGTGCGGTATTGCACGGATCAGGATCGAACGGTTTTTACTAGCCGGCTTTGGCTTAAGCCGGTACTAGTTTAGTACAGTGTAGATTTTGTCTCATTGCATTTGTATCCGGTCGAAATACAGATGCGGGTGTGTATGCACAGTGTCGGGGTTTTCCTGTAATTTATTACGGGACCAGTTTTCTGGAGTTGCCAGTTTGCATTCCGTTCCGGCCGGTTTTCCTTTGTTCTTTCCCGGCCGGGCTTTTCCGATGGAGGGGGTAATTTGCAGTTTTGCAAATTACATTTGTGGAGGGGTTTTCTTGCATAATGATTGATTATGATAGCTTTCTTATCTTTCAACCATGCTTGCTTTATTGTGATTTGAAGGGTTATGGAGTGAATAGGAGAAGAAGCATGGTTGAATGTCTTCTTGTCTAGGATGTGGTCACCTTTCTTTAGCTCCTACACTCACCTCCGTTTGCATTATGTTTTTCTTTCCTCCACCATTCTCATTCTCACTAGAAGATGATAAGTTTCCATGAGAAAAGTGAGAAGAAGAAGAGAAGAAGAAAGAGAGCTTCATTCTTGAGAGTTTCCTTCTTGATCTTGCTTTCATGCAAGGAAAAATGAAAGCACCATATTTTCCTTGTCCTCATTCCTCCATCCAAAGGCAACAAACCCCAAAGTGAGACTATGATTCTACACTACACATTCTACAGCAAATCTTGAGCATGTCGAGTTGCCGGCTTCATGCTCGAGTTGCCTCGGTATTGAGGCGGGAGCCCGTAAAAGACGAAGGCGATGTGGTGCCCTTTCCGGCGAGGAGGCGACGATGTGGAGGCAACACTTTCCGCGGGAGATCGGGACGATGACGAGAAGACCGGAGGACTCGGATCACTCGGTATACTTCTCACCCTATCTCTTGATTGCTAGCGTAGGTTAATGGTTAACGATCCGGGTTTTCTTTGTCCGCGGTAGCGCCGGTTTCCGAGTAAGGAAAAATTTTTATTCCGCAATTTGACCTCGAGTAAGACGGCCGGGGCGCTGCCGTGGCGCGACATCCACAACATCAATTAGGTTTATTTTCTTTCATCAATCTCATTAATGAATATCCCATCATTTAAATTACCTAAACATCACAGATAGATATGACGTACACTTATGCCATCCGCATTCGCCTCGATGTCCCCTCGTGCACTGTTAGGTTAGGTAACTAATGGCAGAGCGGGGCAGGGCTAGCGCGGGTGTAAAACATAAGTAACGTCTATATAATATATCATATATACTATAATATCTGTCACAGAGCACAGAACATCGCATGATCACATCACAGATAACGCAGCAGAAAATATCATATGAAATATTGGATATACTAGGACGTCCGTGTTTTTAATACGAGCCAGTATAAAAAACGGATTCCACGGTCGTGATGAATAGCCAAACCCACACCCCTAGACCCCTATGAGAGCGGCAAGCAACCCTACCAATTCTAGGGTTAGGAGACCCGGACTCGACTCCTCGAGTTGGTCTCCCACTGGACCCCAGAACCCGGTTACTTGTGCTCCCCTCCTTGGGTCTATCCTAATGCGGAAAAGTAAATAATATACAATGGGTGACAACTTCCGCAACCTGGAAGTGCCCCAAAAAAAAGAATATTACATACAAGTTTTTACATGAATGAAAATGAAAAACACTCATCTCACATAAAAAACCCCCGGCTATTCAAACACGACGATCCAATATAACATATCCAGCAACACATAACATCACATGTCATCAACGTAAGTAAATATGCGCATCCCAATTGTCGTTGACATATAGCAACGAAACCGGCGATATCACATATTACACTTACGGTCACAAAAAAGAAAATGTAAAACTACAACAGTTGGAATCCGCAACCTCCTCAGACATCGCATGCCTGGCCAAATGAATTACTTAGATATCGCATGCCTAACAATTATAAACCCCGCATTTTAGTCTCATTATCGAAAACTCTTTTCAATATCAAGTCGGGAAATTCAACAGGATTCCCGACATTCTGATCGAATGCTCATCGCAAACTTTAGTAGGCGGCCGCACCCCCGACGCCGTCGACGAAGTGCACCAAGACGGAACACCGCTACCGGGAGCACCCGAACGGATGCTTTCGGCGACGGGGTTCTCCTACAGTCACTTGGTCGGGCTATGGGGTGAGGCTGTCTATTAAGTTTACCCGGCGAGTATCCGCATACGCTACGTGATTGCGACGGACTTTTGATCACATCAAAACTCCGTGGCAACCGATCAAGTGAGACTAAACTGCTACGTTTATAATATTCATTCCGTTATCTCATAACAATTTGTGAATTCCAATTATTGTATCACATTCCGGATAAATAGAAAATGCTAAACTTTTCGATCGAACAATCGAACACCCAAGTTTTCCCGATACAGCTCAACACATGAAATAAGTCTAACAACATTCAGTTCGTGCCTCAGTACCAACGGTCCAGCCGTAGAAGGGTCAAGCCAACGCCTCACATGTGGCACGCCGTACTGCCCCAAACCCGAAGGTTCAAAGGGCAGTTCAAGACGGTCACATAATCGAGTTAAGGTTTGTTGTCTTCTAGAGGGTCCATTGAGTTACTTGCACTACTTAGAACGTTGTTAAACTACGGAAAAGTCCAACAATTGGAAATTTCCCGGCAGGGGAAAAAGTGGGTATTTATATCCGGTCGAACCTTTTAACATATTCTAAGAATACCCGGAAAAGCACACCGACAAAAATTAGACAGTCCAATCGAATACACCGAGTCCCCAATACAACCCAGAAAATGCAACTCTGGAAAAAATTATTAAAAATCCCCAGGAAAACCAGCACAGAAAGCTAAGAACTACTGTGCAAAATTGGATGCACAAAGCGACAAAAGGGCCGCGGATCCGCCGCATGATCCTCCTGTAGGGCCGCGGATCCGCGCCGCCTTTATGGAATCAGGACCACGAATTTTACAGTATGTCTTAGATCATCCTGCTGATTTTTCTGAATATTTTTAATCTCGAAAAAACCACATTTTACAGAAATGTCCAGAGAGCATTTTCAAAGTCGGGTTTTGGGTCGATCGGACTTCTGATTCCGTCAGGACTTCGCCTAAGGCTCTAGCTAGGCTCTGATACCACTGTAGGGTTCCTAGGCACACTAATGGAGTCTTACAAGTGATCAAACATGCAAATTTCTAAAAATTACGGTGCCGAGAAAACCTAGAACGGATCGTTAACTAGATATTTAGGCAAAGCAAGCAAGTAAACGGAAATATAGAAATAGGGAAGGGGCTACAACCTTTGTAGATCCGGTCCACCACCTCCTAGGCTCCGTGAAGAAGTCCTCTCCGCTGTACAAATCCGATCTTGGACCCTCGCGTTAGCTTCATCGGAGAATGGGCGGGCTTGAGCGTCGGTTCGATGCCGAAGATGATCTACGTCGAGGCATCGCAAGAACAAGCTCCAACTTCACCAAGCTTTGAAAACTTGTGAAGTAAACACCCTATACAACTTGGTAAGAGGTAGAGGATGAAGAAATAGGAAGTGGGTAGACTTTAGATTTGGATTTCTCACACTTTTTCATCAAACACCATTGATGTAGCAAGCTTTTTCTTTTGTTGAAGAAGAAGAAGATGATGAAAAAGAATATGATAAGTATTAAGTAAATGATAAATAAATCAATACTTATCATTTACTAACCCTTGGTTAGTTGTAGAGAATGGACCATGGTTAACTTGAATGGTTAGGGTTAAGGATGAGACAAGAATGGTGACTAAGTCAAGGTTTCAAGAAACTTCAACTACAAACAAAACTAGCAACCATTCTTTTTCTCTTTACCTTTTTCTTTTTCCAAAATAAACAAAAGAATAAATAAATGAATAAGTAAATAAAAAGAAAACCCTAATCATAAACCTAACCATGGTCTAATTCTTTACACTAACCCTAGCTTGCATGTATCATCAAACATGATACAATCATGTGCACAAAATATATCACATATACAATGTGCACAAACCAAGTGAGTAAATCCATTTAAAGTGAAACAATACTAGTTAATGCAAAGTAATATATCAAATATATAATTATACATTCAATCATTAAATCAACACTTGATCCAATGATCCGGTCATATCGCATATAACCGGCTAGTATCCAATGTATCGGCTTATCGAATCAATCCTTGATTCGATAACTAGGTTATATCGCATACAACCATTCGACACACATTCATCGCGAGAATGAAATACGGTATCACATACACGCATTATTCTCGGTCCCGCACATATCTCATATGCGCTCCTATTTCGTTTCGCTTGAGCCAGGAAACCTCTGTGTAGGACTCTAAAGACTCGTCAATACGCCAGCAGCGGATGATGATCATATCAAACACCCACAAGCCGCAAGCGGTCTGCTAAACGTAACGGCCACCCGGGTATTGAGCGATCAGAAAATCGATGAGCAAGCCCGCTCACACTCCTGCGAATCCAACCAGCAACACTTACCGTACAGTCCGGTATGTTCGTCTGATATATCGCATATCTCGCCTAGGGGTGGTAAACGTCAGACCCCAATAGCTTGATAAGTCATGCCGACGTAAGGTCCATAACATCGTGAAACTACTGATAACTCTTACCAGTATATCACTGCAACCCTGGCCAGGGATTTCCTGTTATGGCCATTCGAGCATTGCGCAACATCAACCCCCAATACCGGGAGAGACGAATCCCCTCCTATCGCTCATTGCCTCCATGTGAATCGGGACTGTACCCAAAAACCACCTGTTTGCACGAATCAGTAGAGCCATGGTAGGGTGGAAATCAAAGCACAGTGGGAGACACACAAGACTCTATGACGATCTCGGGTCAACAGACTAAGCTGTACCAGTGTCACCAGAGAACTGCCATCTGACGTGAGGTATAATACCATCTGGGAGTTCTCGGCGAGTCCGTTCAGTGTACCCAGTCTCCACTGAGCACCCGCATACCATCTCCGATGTCAAACACCAATGGATATGGGATCATCCATCGCCCATCGCATGGGTCGAGAAGATATACGCTAGTCTACTCTGGAATATCGATGCCCCGTCTCGATATTCCCACGACTAGGAACAATGAAGGATGTACTCATTGACTACCCAGGCCCCACTAGTATGATCTTCATCATAGTCCTGGAAGTCGAGTACACATCCTAAGGGCTTTATCAACATGTAATCAGAGAGACAGAAAGTATACATGTTAAGATAAAGAGCAACCAGATAGCGTACTATCATGTCGAGCAAGAAAGTCCTACCTATATATGTCCCAGCATCCACTACAATATACATCCAATGTACAGTAATGGCCTCTAGGGCATACATATAACTAACAATAGGAGGCTTGGGGTAAAATATTATTGGGAATTTCAAGTGTTGAAATTTACAATGAGATTGCATACCTTCTATGAGATAGTTGGATCCCGATACCCGCTGCGAGTAAGAGTTACTCCTGGGAGAGTTTTACACATTACAATCAGCCGATCAAGTAGGTGTCTAGAAAGTTGTTAACGGGGTTACGCCCCTAGGAAAACGAGATTTACTTTAATTAGGTTCGTGCAAAAGCACGGGGAACCTCCCTCAAAGTACCGACACTAGCCTGGCTGAAAGATTAGCGAACTTGTAGCGTGTAATTAATCCCGGCTAGTCTTTCCTTTTAGGGTTTGAAGGAAGATTTGATTAAAACAGTGGGAGACATCCTGATTAGATATATTAGATAACCGATCTAATCTTGCAAGAGCATACGATGAGTGTTTTCTTCTCTCTCTCTCCAGGTACCGACCATATCACGCCTTAATCAAGATAATAATACGGATATATTGACCGAACCAGCTTGTTATACTGAGCTGGGAAACGTTGGTCCCGCTCCATCTTATAATTGTTATAAGACAGAGCTGGAAATTGGGGAATACCAGATTTCCCGTGCCGCCCAAACGAAGAAAGTGCATGTTGATGCATCATCTTTGGGTGTGTTCATTACAGAGGACTGTTTCTCAGTATCCTTTACGTCCTGGGTATGAGATACCGGATCAGGATCCCGTATATGTAATCTGTTACATGGGCTACAGAAAGGTTAAGAACTGAGAACGGGTGATAGGTTTCATGAGATAGAAACGGTGCAAGTGTTGCAGCCAAGTCTGTTGGTCACTATCACCCTGTATTACAAGAATACATTGTAAGGTTAGTATAGCACCCTATGAAGAGTTTTGAAGCATCACATGGTCCAAAGTTTTAATTTTTAAGGTGCTAAACTAACATGCAAAGGATATATCCTAGAAAATTAGGGTTTACTAAACTTAAAGCTAACAAAAGATAGGGTTTGAAGGCTACAACCTTTGTAGCTCCCGTTTTTGCTTCGCTCCTTAGGCTCTTTAGTGTTGAAACGAGGTCCTCTTGAACTCCCCTTGTGTCCACGATGATCCACCGCGGAGATATCTGTCCAAGCTCACTACTTCGTCAAACCGAAGATAACACTCTAAACGAAACGGCTAAGCTTGTGTAGAATGTTGTTGTGGCTTTGGATCTCACTTCAAAAACCTTTCTTTTGTTGTATTTCACTCACTAGAAAAGAACTAGAGAGGAGAAGAAGAAGGAGGATGAAAATGGTGGCCTTTTCTTTTTAAGAGATAAAATGATAAACCTTTTGTTAAGAAGAAAAAGAAATGAATATCACAATATATATTTCTTTTCTTCTTGACTCTAACCATGATTAAATTATGGATGGTTAATTTAACTTGGGTTTAGAATGATAAAGGAAAAGATAACCATGGTTTAGTGGTGGGTGAGAATGGTTAGGTTAAAAGAAGCATGTAGAAACTAACATATTTATCCTTTCCTTTTCATTTTCTTTTAAAACCAAAATTAAATAATTATCCATAGTTTAATCTATGGTGTGAAGCTTATATTGCCACCATTTCCATATATAATCAACCATGATGGTTTGATGTATGTATGTGTACATGTATGCACATCTTCATGTGCATGAAACTAGAAAAGAAAAATAGAAACACATGCATGCATGCATACATCCATCAAACCCTAGAAAGGTTTCAAGTGAGATAACTTATGGTTAAATGATAAATCAACACTTGATTTATCCATCCGGTCATATCTCATATGACCCCACCAAAAGCAGTTCACCCGATCAATGTTCGGTATCATATACGCACATTTCAATCGGGTGTATGCGCATATCGCATATGCGCACCACAACGTTTCGCCTGGACTGAGTAACTCCTCTGTGGGACTCTAAAACTCGTCAATACGCCGGCAGAGGGTAATGATCATATCAAGTGCCCTCAAGCCGCAAGAGGTCAGCTAAACGTAACGGCCACCCGGGTATTGAACGATCAGAAGACAACAAGCGAACCTGCTACAACTCCCGTCGAGCCATCCGGCAACACTACCGTACAGTCCGGTCTCTTCGTCAGATATGCTGCATATCGAGCCTAGGGATGGTCACGTCGACCCCAATAACTCAATAAGTCGTGTCGGTGAAAGGTCTATAACAGATCGAGAAACTACTGATAACACTTATCAGCAAATCTCAGCAGCCCTGGCCAGGGACTTGCTGTTATAACCAGTCGAGCACAGCACAGCATCAACTCCCAATACCGGGAGAGACGAAACCCCTCCTATCGCTCATCGTCTTCGTGTGTCTCGGGACTGTACCCAACGGCCACCTGTTTCCACGACTCAGTAGAGCCGTGGTAGGGTGGCAATCAAAGTGCAGTGGGAGAACACACAAGACTCCATGACGATCTCGGGTCTACAGACTAACCTGTACCAGTGTCACCTGAGAACTGCTATCCGACGATAGATATAATTCCATATAGGAGTTCTCGGCGAGTCCGTCCAGTGTACCCAGTCATCACTGAGCACCCGTATATGATCTTGATGTCAAACATCGATGAATGTAGGAACATCCATCGCCCATCACATGGGTCTAGTATCATATACGCTAGTCTACTCTGGTATATCGATGCCCCATCTCGATATACCTACGACTAGGGACGTTCCAGGATATGCTTATAGACTACAGATGTCCCACTAGTATGATCTCCATCATAATCAGAGTAGTCAAGCCGATATCCTCAGGGCTTTATCAGCATGTATGAATGAATAAAAGCATGATCAAATAAACATGTCAGATAAAGAAGAACCAGATAGCATACTATCATGTCGAGCAAGAATGCAAACTGAATATATATATACATGTATAGATACATCCACTATCACATAATGGCCTCTAGGGCATACATATATCCAACAATCTCCCACTTGCACTAAGGCCAGTTATTGGCGTATCTCATACCCAACATCTCAAAAAGTCGCTCATGCTGCGGCTGAGGGAGAGCCTTGGTGAATGGATCCGCGGCGTTGTTCTTTGTGTCTACTCTCTTAATCTCGATCTCGCGGCGATCTACAATCTCCCGGATCAAATGAAAGCGCCTCAGGATGTGTCTGGACCGCTGATGGGATCTGGGCTCCTTGGCTAACGCCATCGCCCCATTATTGTCACAATACAAAGGTATTGGATCAATAATGGTTGGAACTACTCCTAGCTCCGAGACGAACTTTTTCATCCAGACAGCTTCCTTGGCGGCATCATTTGCAGCAATGTACTCAGCTTCCATCGTAGAGTCTGCAACGGTATCTTGTTTGGAACTTTTCCAACTTACCGCCCCTCCATTGAGGGTAAATACAAACCCTGAGATAGATTTGCTGTCATCCTTATCGCTCTGGAAGCTCGAATCGGTAAAGGCCTCCATTTGGAGATCTTTATTACCATACACCAAGAACAATTCTTTAGTCCTTCGCAAGTACTTAAGAATGTTCTTTACAGCTGTCCAGTGGTTCTCCCCTGGGTTGGATTGATACCTGCTTACAACACTAAGTGCATAAGCTACATCTGGGCGTGTACATAACATCGCATACATTATAGATCCTACTGCCGAAGCATAAGGTATAATGCTCATGCGAGCTCTCTCTTCATCGGTCTTTGGACAAGAATCCTTGGAGAGAGTGACTCCATGGCAAGCGGGTAAGGCACCCCGCTTGGAGTCTTCCATACTAAACCTCTTTAGGATGGTGTTAATGTACCTGGTTTGGGACAGTCCCAATAACTTTTTGGATCTATCCCTATAGATTCTTATGCCCAGGATGTATGTGGCATCACCCAGGTCCTTCATGGAGAACCTTAGTGATAAGAATGATTTGACCGACTGTAGCATAGGAATATCATTTCCTATCAGAAGAATGTCATCCACGTATAATACGAGGAATGTGACAGCTCTTCCTACAGCCTTCCTATAAACACAAGGTTCATCTGGATTTTTGATGAAATCAAACTCTTTGATAACATCATCGAAACAGATGTTCCAACTCCGAGATGCCTGCTTTAACCCATATATGGATTTAAGCAATCTACATGCTTTCTCGCTGCTCCCACTGTCAATGAAGCCCTCCGGCTGATCCATATAAACACATTCTTCTAAATCTCCATTTAGGAATGCTGTTTTAACGTCCATCTGCCAGATTTCATAGTCGTAGTGAGCAGCAATAGCAAGTAGGATCCGAATAGATTTAAGCATGGCTACGGGCGAAAAAGTTTCGTCATAGTCCAAACCTGGTCTTTGACGAAAACCTTTCGCCACAAGTCTTGCCTTATAGGTCTCTACCTGCCCATCCACACCAATCTTTCTTTTAAAGATCCATTTGCACCCTACAGGTTTTACCCCAGGGGGTACAACGTCCAAAGTCCACACTTTGTTGGTGTACATAGACTCCATTTCGGATCTCATGGCATTCAGCCACTTCACAGAGTCACCACTCGTGATAGCTTGCTGAAAACTGGTAGGATCATCATCTTCCATGATACAGTCTTCTCTGTCACCATCAATGAGGAAACCGAAGTACCTCTCCGGTGGGCGAGAAGTCCTACCAGACCTACGGAGTGGCCGAGGTTCTTCAGTTTCTGTTGCAACAGCCGGTTCAACCAAATCGTCATTTGTAGTTTGTGTATCTAGAACCTCATCTAGATCTACCACTTTGCCATCATCTTTATCTGTGAAAAACTCTTTTTCCAAGAATGTGGCATGTTGAGAAACAAACACTTTTTGTTCCTCTTTGTGGTAGAACAGATATCTATAAGAGTTCTTTGGATATCCCACAAAGTTACACATGACTGATCGTGTCTCGAGTTTGTCCGGATTCTGCTTTTTAACATAGGCCGGGCAACCCCAAATCTTAATTCTCTTAAGAGATGGTCTCTTCCCATTCCATATCTCATATGGCGTGGTAGACACGACTTTGGTCGGAACCCTGTTTAGCAGAAACGCTGCAGTCTCCAACGCATGCCCCCAAAACGAGACTGGTAACTCAGCATCACTCATCATGGACCGGACCATATCTAATAGGGTCCTATTCCGTCGTTCTGACACACCATTGTGCTGTGGTGTGTAAGGAGGAGTGAGCTGAGAGAGAATCCCATTCTCTTTTAGGAAGTTTGCAAATTCTGTACTGAGATATTCTCCACCTCGATCTGATCGAAGCATCTTAATACTCAAGCCGGTTTGTTTTTCTACTTCTTGTTTATATTCAATGAATTTCTCGAAAGCGTCGGACTTATGCTTTAATAAAAATACATGACCAAATCTTGAGAAATCATCAGTGAATGTAATGAAGTATGAAAAACCGCCTCTAGCCTGTGTAGACATAGGCCCACATACATCACTATGTATGAGGCCCAGGAGCTGAGTAGCTCTTTCTCCGTGTCCTGTAAACGGAGTTTTAGTCATTTTACCCTTGATACAAGACTGGCAAGTCGCATAAGATTTATATTCAAAAGGATTTAAATATCCATCTTTGTGTAACTTGTTTAGTCTTGTTTCGTTAATATGACCAAGTCTACAGTGCCAAAGAAAAGCTTCATTTAATTCTGAAAGTTTTCTTTTATTAATGTGTTGTATACTGAAAACTGTGTGTTGATTTAGGACATATATTCCGTTATTAAGTGTACCATACCCAACCAACATTTGATTCAGGTGAATGTTCATAACATTGTTCTGCAACACAAAATTATATCCTTCATTGTCCAACAAAGATACGGATATTATATTACATAGCATATCAGGTACAAAATAACATGGATTCAAAATCAAAATACATCCAGACGGCAACCCCAAGTGATACTCTCCCACTGCGACTGTATGTACATTGGAACCATTTCCAACGCGGAGAGTATGGTCACCTGTCTTCAAAACCTTGCTATTTCTCAGCCCCTGCATAGAATTGCAAATGTGAGAACCTGAACCGGTATCCAATACCCAGGAAGCAGAGTTTATTGAAAAACAGTTTTCAGTCACAAACGCACCTGAAGCAGAAGCATCACCATGCTTCTTCTTAAGACTTAGGTACTCGGTGCAGTTGCGCTTCCAATGTCCTGTCTTGTGGCAATGAAAACACTCGCCTTTTCCTGGGTCTCCAGCCGTGGACTTTCCCTTTCCCTTCACCTTTTTGACTCCGCCCTTAGGATTAGTGGGTTTCTTCTTTTTCTTTCCCTTGGCCTTAGCTTTCGGGCGAGAAGAAGAAGACTGTCCAATCGTCATAACGGGAGTCTTTGCTGACTTCATAGTGCTCTCTGCACTCCTTAACATATTAAGGAGTTCAGGGAGGTCCTTCTCCATGCCGTGCATGTTGAAGTTCACTATGAACTGAGCAAAGGTGGAGGGGAGGGACTGCAGAATAATATCTATATATTGTTCATTGTCCATAGTCCATCCGAGGTCCTCAAGCTCTTCTATAAGAGCTATCATCTTCAAAACATGGTCTGCTACCGGTGTGCCAGGTGCCATCCGCATGTGAAACAGTTTCTTTGATGCCTCGTATCGTAATACTCGGGACTGCTCCCCATACAACTCCTTTGTATGGAGTAGTATCCCGTGGATGTCCATGTCCTCGTGCTGCTTTTGATGTGTGTTATCCATCGACGCAAGCGCGAGGCATGTGGCTGTGGCACAGTCAGCATCCCATGTCTTGCGGACTTCTATGTCCGCAACTGAGGATTTTGGGCCTGGGACGGGCGGGGCTGAAGCCGTGAGGACATATGATACTTTATCATAAGTCAAGGCGATCTTCAGATTCCTTAGCCAGTCTTTATAGTTGGTCCCGTTCAGTTTGTTTTTATCTAGTAGAAGCTTAAGTCCAGTCATTGGTATCTGCCATTAAGAGAGAGAAAAGAATACACTCAGCGAAAGCTCTTGCATAGAATAGATTGGTTTATTATCTTGTCTAATCGATGTTTCCCACTGCTTTTTATCAAGTTTTTCTTTCAAACCTTAAAAAGAAAAACTAGCCAGGATTAATTACAGTCTACAACTTCGCTAACCGTTCAGCCAGGCCAGTGTCGGTACTTTGAGGGAGGTTCCCCGTGCTTTCGCACGGACCTAATTAGAGTAAACCTCGTTTTCCCAGAGGCGGAGCCCCGTTAACACCTTTCTAGACACCTAATGAGTTAGCTAATTGTAAACTGTAAAACTCTCCTAGGAGCAACTATTGCCCACAGTGGGATCGGGATCCAACCATCAAATGGAAGGTATGCAATCTCATTGCAAATTTCAACACTTGAAATTCCCGATGTGGTTTTTACCCCTAATACTCGTGACCTTGGCTAAGGTCAACAAATCACGAGCATTAGTCAAGCTCAACCCGTCATTTCTTGATTAATTAGACCCGTTCATATGACCCTTGGCTAAGGTCAACAAAGTCATATGCCCGTCCTAATTAATCTGCATCATATGCGTTTGTAGGAAGACATCACTTAGCTACCGTACACTACGCCTTGGCTAAGGTCAACAAACGTAGCACGAATACTAAGTACTCTACTTCCTAAAATGACGGAGGGTTGCGGATGATTTTTAAGAAAATCTTTAACGCTTTGAACTTGATATCGTTGTAGAATCAAACATTTTTCAAAAGGAGTGGCTTAAGCTCCGCAGTTTTGAAAATATAGCTTTTTCATAAATAGCCGAGTAGTTTTCAAATCCGATTCTACAACATCTTTTTAGGTTTATTTTCTTTACATTAATCACATTAATGTAATCCCATCATTTAAGTCCTAAAGCCAATCACAGAAAAGAAACGAAAATAACACGTACGCTTATGCCATCCGCATTCGCCGCAATGTTCCGTTATGCACCGTTAGGTTACTTAACTAACGGCATACCGGGACGGGACTAGCGCGGGTGTAAAACATAAGCAACGTCTACTATATATCATATATATAATAAGTCATTCGTCTCAGATATCACAGAACACAGGCAGCAGAAATATAGATATAACGTGGGATATACTAGGACGTCCGTATTTAGTATTTAGCCAGAATAGAAAATACGGATTCCACAGTCGCGATGAATAGCCAAGCCCACACCCTGGACCCCTACTAGAGCGGCAAGTGACCCTACCAATCCTGGAGTTTAGAAGACCGGTCTCGACTCCTCGAGATGGCCTCCCACTGAACCCCAGAACCCGGTCACCTGTGCTCTCCTCCTTGGGTCCATCCTAATGCGGAAAAGTAAATAATATACAACACTGGTGACACAACCGCAACCTGGAAGTGCCCCAAATAAAAGAATATTACATTACATTTGAATTTACATGAATGAAAAATATAAAACTCTCATCTCACAAAAACCCCCCCGGCTATTCGATCGCGACAATCCTGCACATCATATCTCAGCAACACATAATATCACATATCATCAACGTAAGTAAGTATGCGTATCCCGATTGTCGTTGATGTATAGCAACGAAACCGGCGATATCTAACATACTACACTTACGGTCACAGAAAAGAAAGTGTAAAACTACAATATTTGGAATCCAGATTCTCTTTAGACATCATAAATGCGAAATATCACATATTCCGTATTTCATATCTAAACCATATGAATTCCACATATTGTATCACATTCCAGATAAACAGACAGTATTAAAGTTTTCGAACGAACTATCAAGCACCCAAGATTCACTAAAGCTCAACACTTGAGCAGGGTTCAAAAGATCCGGAGTGTGGCACAGTAGCGGCGGTCCAGCCGTAGAAGGGTCAAGCCAACGCCTCACATGTGGCACGCCGTACTGCCCCAAACCCGAGGGTTCAAAGGGTAGTTCGAGACGGTCACATAATCGAGTTAAGGTTTGTTGTCTTCTAGAGGGACCACCGCAAAAAGACTTGCACATATTTCCAAACTATTTAAACCCCGTGAATATTGAGTAAACGATATTCGTTCAAACACTTCAATACTTTCTAGTTTACCCGGAAAAGAAATACGAAATGAAAATTCCGATCGAATCAACTAGTTCAAAACCATCTCCAGAATTTTCAACAGCAGATTCAGATTAAATACTCTCAAAATGTACTGTAGCAGGTAAGTAAAGTTACTGTGCAAACAAATGTCAGAGGGCCCCTCAAACAGCCGCGGAAGCGCGGCATAAGCCTTGCTTATGCCGCCCTTCCGCGGTCAAAAGTACTGTTCAAGTGTACGGATTTTCCAGATCACCCAAATTTTACCTGCTATATTTTTTGAGAATTTTTAATTCTGAAAAAGATCAGTTTTTAAAAAATTTCCAGAGAGCATCCCATAAATCCGTATTTTTATTTCGATCGGACTTTTTACTTCGCAAAAAGGTCGCCTAATGTTCTAGGTCGGCTCTGATACCAATGTAAGGTTAGTATAGCACCCTATGAAGAGTTTTGAAGCATCACATGGTCCAAAGTTTTAATTTTTAAGGTGCTAAACTAACATGCAAAGGATATATCCTAGAAAAGTAGGGTTTACTAAACTTAAAGCTAACAAAAGATAGGGTTTGAAGGCTACAACCTTTGTAGCTCCCGTTTTTGCTTCGCTCCTTAGGCTCTTTAGTGTTGAAACGAGGTCCTCTTGAACTCCCCTTGTGTCCACGATGATCCACCGCGGAGATATCTGTCCAAGCTCACTACTTCGTCAAACCGAAGATAACACTCTAAACGAAACGGCTAAGCTTGTGTAGAATGTTGTTGTGGCTTTGGATCTCACTTCAAAAACCTTTCTTTTGTTGTATTTCACTCACTAGAAAAGAACTAGAGAGGAGAAGAAGAAGGAGGATGAAAATGGTGGCCTTTTCTTTTTAAGAGATAAAATGATAAACCTTTTGTTAAGAAGAAAAAGAAATGAATATCACAATATATATTTCTTTTCTTCTTGACTCTAACCATGATTAAATTATGGATGGTTAATTTAACTTGGGTTTAGAATGATAAAGGAAAAGATAACCATGGTTTAGTGGTGGGTGAGAATGGTTAGGTTAAAAGAAGCATGTAGAAACTAACATATTTATCCTTTCCTTTTCATTTTCTTTTAAAACCAAAATTAAATAATTATCCATAGTTTAATCTATGGTGTGAAGCTTATATTGCCACCATTTCCATATATAATCAACCATGATGGTTTGATGTATGTATGTGTACATGTATGCACATCTTCATGTGCATGAAACTAGAAAAGAAAAATAGAAACACATGCATGCATGCATACATCCATCAAACCCTAGAAAGGTTTCAAGTGAGATAACTTATGGTTAAATGATAAATCAACACTTGATTTATCCATCCGGTCATATCTCATATGACCCCACCAAAAGCAGTTCACCCGATCAATGTTCGGTATCATATACGCACATTTCAATCGGGTGTATGCGCATATCGCATATGCGCACCACAACGTTTCGCCTGGACTGAGTAACTCCTCTGTGGGACTCTAAAACTCGTCAATACGCCGGCAGAGGGTAATGATCATATCAAGTGCCCTCAAGCCGCAAGAGGTCAGCTAAACGTAACGGCCACCCGGGTATTGAACGATCAGAAGACAACAAGCGAACCTGCTACAACTCCCGTCGAGCCATCCGGCAACACTACCGTACAGTCCGGTCTCTTAGTCAGATATGCTGCATATCGAGCCTAGGGATGGTCACGTCGACCCCAATAACTCAATAAGTCGTGTCGGTGAAAGGTCTATAACAGATCGAGAAACTACTGATAACACTTATCAGCAAATCTCAGCAGCCCTGGCCAGGGACTTGCTGTTATAACCAGTCGAGCAAAGCACAGCATCAACTCCCAATACCGGGAGAGACGAAACCCCTCCTATCGCTCATCGTCTTCGTGTGTCTCGGGACTGTACCCAACGGCCACCTGTTTGCACGACTCAGTAGAGCCGTGGTAGGGTGGCAATCAAAGTGCAGTGGGAGAACACACAAGACTCCATGACGATCTCGGGTCTACAGACTAATCTGTACCAGTGTCACCTGAGAACTGCTATCCGACGATAGATATAATTCCATATAGGAGTTCTCGGCGAGTCCGTCCAGTGTACCCAGTCATCACTGAGCACCCGTATATGATCTTGATGTCAAACATCGATGAATGTGGGAACATCCATCGCCCATCACATGGGTCTAGTATCATATACGCTAGTCTACTCTGGTATATCGATGCCCCATCTCGATATACCTACGACTAGGGACGTTCCAGGATATGCTTATAGACTACAGATGTCCCACTAGTATGATCTCCATCATAATCAGAGTAGTCAAGCCGATATCCTCAGGGCTTTATCAGCATGTATGAATGAATAAAAGCATGATCAAATAAACATGTCAGATAAAGAAGAACCAGATAGCATACTATCATGTCGAGCAAGAATGCAAACTGAATATATATATACATGTATAGATACATCCACTATCACATAATGGCCTCTAGGGCATACATATATCCAACATACATTGATTCTGAACGAATGTTATTAGATACCGAACCTGATATACAACATCATATCAGTCTCTTTATTAGTAAAGAAAGGGTATAATTTTATATTGTTGGATAATGTTTTGAACATTTTCTAGATCAAGAGTTGATCGGTTCAGGCACGTTATCTAAAAGCATTAACGTTCTAAATCAAACTACAGTTCTTAGTATACAGAACACACACAAGAGGAAGAGTTCAGAAATGAACGGATCCTTCTTGAGGTATTGTAGACTAGGTCATATCAATGCGACCCGACTAGCTGAAGTTATATATAGATGCATATTTAAATTAGTTTGAATTTACATCTTGTGAAACTTGTCGGTCATGTCACAAAGAGATGATGACCATATCTCTGTTTATTGCAAACAGAGAAAGAGTTAGTGAACTCTTGGGATTGATACATGTTGATGTATGTAAAGTCTCCTGTCTACACATGCCAGACCGGTTCTTCGTACTTCATTACATTCTCTGATGATCTCTCAAGATTCAGACATATGTTCCTGTTGAAACACAAGTCCGAACCTTTTGAGATATTCACAGAATGTAAGTTAGAAGTAGAGAACCAAAATACGAGTATAAGTATTATGTCCTTTGATGAGATCAAGGAGGAGAATACTTGAGCACGAAATTCCTGGACTGTTCTAAAGGAGAATGAGATTCTCTCTCAGCATTACTCCTCCGTATACACCACAGCACGTCGGTGTATCGGGGCGGAGCAATAGCACCCTATGTGATATGGTGTGCTCTATGATGAGTACTACTGAGTTTCTTATTTCCTTTTAGGAGTTATGCACTTGAGAAGCTGCATACCAATTGAATAGGGTTCAAATCAAATCAGTTGCCTACCACTTCATATGTGATATGGAATGGGAAGAACCCATATCTTAAGTTTTTTAAGATTTGGGGTTGTCCGGCCTATGTCTAAAAAGCAAAATCCGGACAAGCTCGAGGCAAAGTCAGATCTGTGAAAGTTTGTTGGATATCCCAAGCATACGCAAGGGAATATCTTCTACCTAACCGAGGAACAAAATATGTTTTGTTTCTCAACATGCCACCTTTGTGAAAGGGAATTTCTTGTGAAGAAATTAGTGGTCATGAGGTAGAATTGGAAGGAGTTCCAGCTATACAAACTACAGCAGATGATTTGGTAGAACCAAAGGATTCAATAGTTTCCAACGAACCTCAGCCTCTCCGCCGATCTAGTAGGGTTCCTCACCCACCTAAGAGATACTTCGGTTTCTCTATAACAGTGGGAGCGAGGATTGCATCATGAGATGATGACCCAACTAGTTTCGAGCTGGCCATCAGGAGTGGGACTCTGTAAGAATGGCTGGATGCTTAGTGATCTGAGATGGAATCCTTATACACCAACAAAGTATGGACTTTGGTTGCTTTATCTGAAGGGTTAAATCCCTATCAGGAGCAAGTATATCTTGAGAAGATTACTTAGTGTATATGGAAAAGTTGAGACTTTCAAAGCTATGCTTAAGTCCATCCAGATCTTACTTGTCACGGCTACATACCATGACTACGATATCTGGTGGTTGGGTGTCATGACTGCTTTTCTAAATGATGTTTTAGAAGAGAACGTCTATAAGTACACAGCCAGAGGGCTTCGTAAACAGTGGGAGCAGCGGAAACGTGTGGAAGATGCTTTATATGATAAAGCAGGCATCGCGGAGTTGGAACGTCTGTTTTGATGTGGTAGTCAAAGAGTTTGACTTCATCAAAATGGTAGATGAACCTTGTATATACAAAAAGGTAGTAAGGAGTATGGTGGTGATCTTCATAGAGTACGTGGATGACATACTCTTGATAAAAAAAAAGGAGTTTCCTATGCTACGTTCGGTCAATCTCCGCTTATCACAAAGATTCACCATATAGGATCGACGTGATACCTCCTAAATCCTGGGTTTTAGATCTATGAGATAGATCTAATTGGATATCAGGATACTCACTAGTTGTAGTGAGATGGTATCAATCGATCCTGGGGAGAATCACTGGAAAGGTTCCAGGGTGGTAAGGACGACTGAATGTCAGTCGCAGGCATTGTCTTTACCCTCAGTGGAGGGACGGTATGTTGGAAGAGTTCCAAGTTAGATACCGTGACATACTAGACGATTAAAGACAAGATACATCGTTACCAAGGATGCTACCAAAGAGGCAGTCTGGATATATATAGGTTCATGAGATGAACTTCGTACCATTGTATGACAATGGAGTTGTGGCTTATGCCAAGGAACTACCGTCCCATCAGAAATCCAGATATAATTCTCAGGCAGTATCACATGATCATGGAGATGGTTGATCTTCAGAGGGATCGAGGTTAGGAGAGTAGACACAAAGGAAAACAGCGCGGATCCACTCACAAAGGCATTTTTCCCAGTAGAGACTTTTATGGGATGGTTGAGTATGAGATACTTCAACCACAGCTAATTGTTGGGTATATGATACCACAACAGATGGCCCTAGTGCAAGTGGGAGATTGTTAGTTATATGTATGCCCTAGAGGCCATTACTGTACATACGATGTATATTGTAATGGATGCTTGGACATATAAAGGGAGGACTTTCTTGCTTGACATGATAGTACGCTATCTGGTTGTACTTTATCTTAACATGTACTCTGACTGTCTCTATGTTACATGTTGATAAAGCCCTTAGGATATGTACTCGACTACTGGAACTATAATGAGATCATACTAGTGGGGCCACGGTAGTCGACGAGTACATCCTATAATTGTTCCTAGTCGAGGGTGTATCGAGACAGGGCATCGATGCACCAGAGTAGACTAGCGTATACGCATCTTGACCTATATGATGGGCGATGGATGATCCCATATCCATCGGTGTTTGACATCAAGGATGGTGTACGGGTGCTCAGTAGAGACTGGGTACACTGGACGGACTCGCCGAGAACTCCCAGATGGTATTATACCTAACGTCAGATGGCAGTTCTCCGGTGACACTGGTACAGAGTGGTCTGTTGACCCGAGATCGTCATAGAGTCTTGTGTGATTCCCACTGTGCTTTGATTTCCATCATACCATGTCCAAGAGGGCGTGCAAAAAGGTGGCTTTTGGGTACAGTCCCGAATCACATAGAGGTAATGAGCGATAAGAGGGGATTCGTCTTTCCCGGTATAGGGAGTTGATGTTGTGCTGTGTTCGATTGGCTATAACCAGAAATCCTTGGCCAGGGTTGCTGATATTTACTAGTAAGTGTTATCAGTAGTTTCTCGAACTGTTATAGACCTCATATCTGTTAGTTATATGTATGCCCTAGAGGCCATTACTATACATAGGATGTATATTGTAGTGGATGCTTGGACATATATAGGGAGGACTTTCTTGCTCGACATGATAGTATGCTATCTGGTTGATCTTTACCTTAACGTGTACACTACTTGTCTCTCTGTTACATGTTGGTAATGCCCTTAGGATGTGTACTTGACTATCTGGACTATGATGCGGATCATACTAGTGGGGACATGGTAGTCCATAAGAACATCCTTCAAGGTCCCTAGTCGTGGGTATATCGAGACAGGGCATCGATATACCAGAGTAGACTAGCGTATACCTTCTCGACCCATACAGATGGGCGATGGATGATCCCATATCCATTCGTGTTTGACATCAGAGATGATATACGGGTGCTCAATGGAGACTGGGTACACTGGACGGACTCGCCGAGAACTCCCAGATGGTATTATACCTTACGTCAGATGGCAGTTCTCTGGTGACACTGGTACAGAGTAGTCTGTTGACCTAAGATCGTCATAGAGTCTTGTATGGTTCCCACTGTGCTTTGATTTCCACCTTACACGTCCAAGAGGGCGTGCAAAACGGTGGTTTTTGGGTACAGTCCCGAATCACATGGAGGCAATGAGCGATAGGAGGGGATTCGTCTCTCCCGGTATAGGGAGTTGATGTTGCGCTGTGTTCGATTGGCTATAACCGGAAATCCCTGGCCAGGGTTGCTGAGATTTACTGGTAAGTATTACCAGTAGTTTCTCGAACTGTTATAGACCTCATATCAACACGACTTATCGAGCTATTGGGGTCTGACGTTAACCACCCCTAGGCAAGATATGCGACATATCAGACGACGAGACCGGACTGTACGGTAAGTGTTACTGGTTGGATTCACAGGAGTGTGAGCGGGCTTGCTCGTCGATCTTCTGATCGCTCAATACCCGGGTGGCCGTTACGTTTAGCAGACCGCTTGCGGCTTGTGGGTGTTTGATATGATCATCACCTGCTGCCGGCGTATTGACGAGTCTTTAGAGTCCTACACAGAGGTTTCCTGGCTCAAGCGAAACGAAATAGGAGCGCATATGAGATATGTGCGGGACCGAGAATAACGCGTGTATGTGATACCGTATTCTATTCTCGCGATGAATGTATCGATATGGTTGTATGCGATATAACCTAGTTATCGAATCAAGGATTGATTCGGTAAGCCGATACATAGGATACTAGTCGGTTATATGCGATATGACCGGATCGTTAAATCAAGTGTTGATTTAATGATTTAATGTATAATTATATATTTAATATATTACTTTGCATTAACTAGTATTGGTTCACTTTAAATGGATTTTCTCACTTGAATGTACAAGTTGTATATGTGATATACTTTTTGTGTAAATGATTGTATCATGTTTGATGATACATGTTTACTTGGTTAAGTGCAAAGAATTAAACCATGGTTAAACTAATAATTAGGGTTTTGTTTATCCATTACTTATTTATTCATTTATTTATTTGTTTATTCTTTTTGGAAAATAATAAGCATAAAGAAAAATGGTGGCTTTCTTTGGATGCATGTTGAAGCTTCATGAAGCTTTGACTAAGTGACCATTTTGTCTTCATGCTTAACCCTAACCATTCCTTCTAACCATGATTTATTCTCTACACTTGACCATGGTTGCCATATGATAAGTATTGTTTTATTTTCTTTTTGAGAATAATTTATCATAATTCTTTTCATCATCTTCTTCTTCTTCAAAGATGAAGAAAGCTTGCTTCATCAATGGCAACTTGAGTAATTGAGTGAGAAATCCAATTCTAAAGTGAACCCAACTCCTATTTCTTCATCCTATACCTCTTGCCAAGTAGTATAGGGTGTTTTCTTCATAAGTTTCACAACTTGGTGAAGTTGGAGCTTGACTCGTGTTGCCTCGACGTAGATCATCTTCGGCACGAAGCCGACGACCTTGCCCGCCCATTTCTCCGATGATGCCGACGCTAGAGCCTGGGATTCCATTTGGACAGCGAGGAGACTTCATTGCGGAGCTATGGAGGTGGAAGACCGGATCTACAAAGGTTGTATTAGTTAAGTTGTTAACTAGTTGCATCTTTCGCCTAAAATTCTAGTTAACGATCCGTATTAGGGTTTCTCGGCACATGTAATATGTTAAATTGGCATGGTTGATGCCTTGTGAGACCTTATTAGTGTGCTTAGGAACCCTACAGTGGTATCGGAGCCTAGCTAGAGCCTTAGGCGATGCGTAGACAAAGTTTGAAACCCGATCGAACCCGAAACCCTAAAATTTCTTGCTCTCTGGACTTTTTCTGAAAAAGTGGTTTTTTCCAGATTAAAAATTCTTAAAAAATTCAGCAGGAAAAACTAAGAATTACGATGAAAAATTTATCGAGTGACGATGCTACAGTGCGGCGGAACCGCGGCAGAAGCTTGGCTTCTACGGCGGTTCCGCGGTCAAATAAATGTGATCACTGTTTAATTTTTGCACAGTAATTCATGTTTTCAGGTGTTGAGTTTTCTGGGAATTTTTAATATTTATTCAAGAGTTGAATTTTCTGGGGTTGTTTTGGGGATTCGATGATTCGATCAGATTATCTGATTTTGTCTATGTGGCCTCCGGATAATTTTTGAATATGTTAAAAAGTTCGACCGGATATAAATACCCAATCTTTCCCCTGTCCGAAAAATTCCGAGTGTTGGATTTTTCTGTAGTTTAAAGACGTTCTAAGTAGTCCAAGTAACGCGATGGTCCCTCTAGAAGACAACAAAGCTTAACTCGATTATGTGACCGTCTTGAACTGCCCTTTGAACCTTCGGGTTTGGAGCAGTACAGCGTGCCACATGTGAGGCGTTGGCTTGATCCTTCTACGGCTGGACCGTTGGTACTGAGGCACGAACTGAATGTTTTTAGACTTATTTCATGAGTTGAGCTGTTTCAGGAAAACTTGGGTGTTCGATTGTTCGATCGAAAAGTTTAACATTTTCTATTTATCCGGAATGTGATACAACAATTGGAATTCACAATAAGTTATGAGATAACTGAATGAATGTTATAAATCTAGCGGTTTAGTCTCACTTGATCGGTTGCCACGGAATTTTGATGTGATCAAAAGTCCGTCGCAATCACGTAGCGTACGCGGATACTCGCCGGGTAAACTTAATAGACAGCCTCACTCCATAGCCCCGACCAAGTGACTGTAAAAGAACCCCGTCACCGAAAGCATCCGTTCGGGTGCTCGCAGGCAGCGGTGTTCCGCCTTGGTGCACTTTGTCGACGGCGTCGGGGGTGCGGCCGCCTACTGAAGTTTGCGACGAGCAATCGATCAGGATGTCGGGAATCTTGTTGAATTGCCCGACTTGATATTGAAAAGAGTTTTCGATAATAAGACTAAAATGCGGGGTTTATAATTGTTAGGCATGTGATGTCTAAGGAATTCATTGGTTTAGGCATGCGATGTCTAAAGAGGTTGCGGATTCCAACTGTTGTAGTTTTATACTTTCTTTTCTGTGACCGTAAGTGTAATATGTGATATCGCCGGTTTCGTTGCTATATGTTAACGACAATTGGGATGGACATATTTACTTACGTTGATGACATGGATGTTATGTGTTGCTGGATATGTTATATTGGATCGTCGTGTTTGAATAGCCGGGGGTTTTTATGTGAGATGAGTGTTTTTCATTTTCATTCATGTAAAAACTTGTATGTAATATTCTTTTATTGGGGCACTTCCAGGTTGCGGAAGATGTCACCCTTTGTATATTATTTACTTTTCCGCACTAGGATAGACCCAAGGAGAGGAGCACAAGTAACCGGGTTCTGGAGTCTAGTGGGAGACCAACTCGAGGAGTCGAGTCCGGGTCTCCTAACTCTAGAATTGGTAGGGTTGCTTGCCGCTCTCATAGGGGTCTAGGGGTGTGGGTTTGGCTATTCATCACGACCGTGGAATCCGTGTTTTATACTGGCTCGTATTGAAAACACGGACGTCCTAGTATATCCAATATTTCATATCATTCTTCTGCTGCGATATCTGTGATGTGATCATATGATATGTTCTGTGATGGATACTGTATATAGCATATATGATATATTATATAGACGTTACTTATGTTTTACACCCGCGCTAGCCTTGCCCCGCTCTGCCGTTAGTTACCTAACCTAACGGTGCACGAGGGGACATCGAGGCTAATGCGGATGGCATAAGTGTACGTCGTATTTATCTGTGATGTTTAGGTACTTAAATGATGGGACTTCATTAATGTGATTAATGAAAGTAAAAGAAACCTAAAGATGTTGTAGAATCGAATTTCAAAAATAAAACAGGTAGCTACAGTTCTTGCTTTGCACAGAGGTATATGTGATATATCCTGCACCTTATTCGATGAGGAAAGGACCGAGATCCCTTCACCGGGAGTGACTCCTTTAGCAATAACTGGCAGATGCTACACACTCGGTTTGTCTTTTGATTGCTTTTAAGAGTTTTTGCTTTGCACAGTGATATATATGATATATCCCGCACCTCATTCGACGAGGAAAGGACCGACGATCCCTTCACCGGGAGTGACTCCTTTAGCAAAACTAGAAAAGCCTCAAAAGCACTCCATTTCAAAATCATTTGATTCTACAACGATATCAAGTTCATTACGTAATAGGTTTTCAGAAAAACCTGTCGTAGCCCTCCGTCATTTCAGATAAGTCCTGTTTAGTATTCGTGCTGCGTTTGTTGACCTTGTCAAGGCGCAATGTGCGGTAGCTAACCAGTATTTATCTGCTTATGCATATGATGCAGATTGGGTTAGGGTGGTCGTGCGGCCTTATTGACCTTGTCAAGGGTCGTGCGGGTGGGTTTGATTCAATCAAGAAATGACGGGTTGAACTTGACTTGCGGTCTATGGTTTGTTGACCTTGTCAAGGTCACAGATCGTTCGGGGCAAAACATTATCGGGAATTTCAAGTGTTGAAATTTGCAATGAGATTGCATACCTTCTATGAGATAGGTGGATCCCGATACCCGCTGCGAGTAATTGTTACTCTTGGGAGAGTTTTACACATTACAATTAGCCGATCAAGTAGGTGTCTAGAAAGGTGTTAACGAGGTTACGCCTCTGGGAAAACGAGGTTTACATTAATTAGGTTCGTGCGAAAGCACGGGGGACCTTCCTCAAAGTACCGACACTGGCCTGGCTGAAAGATTGGCGAACTTGTAGTGTGTAATTAATCCCGGCTAGTCTTTCCTTTTAGGGTTTGAAGGAAGATTTGATAAAAAGCAGTGGGAGCCATCCTGATTAGATAAAACAATAACCAATCTTTTCTTGCAAGAGCGCACGCTGAGTGTTTTCTTCTCTCTCTCTCCAGGTAGCAACCATATCACGCCTTAATCAAGATAATAATACGGAATATTGACCGAACCCGCTTGTTATACTGAGCTGGGGAACGTTGCTCCCGCTCCAACTTATAATTATTATAAGACAGAGCAGGAAATAGGGGATTACCAGAATTCCCGTGCCACCCAAACGAAGAGAGTGCATCCTGATGCATCATCTTCGGGTGTGTTCATTACAAAGAACTGTTTCTCCGTATCCTCTACGTCTTGGGTATGTGATACCAGATCAGGATCCCAGATATGTAATCTGTTACATAGGGCTACAGATAGGTAAAGAACTGAGAACGGGTGATAAGTTTCATGAGGCATAAAACGGTGCAAGTGTTGCAGCCAAGTCTGTTGGTCACTGTCACCCTGTATTACCAATACATTGATTCTGAACGAATGTTATTAGATACCGAACCTGATATACAAAATCATATCAGTCTCTTTATCAGTAAAGAAATGATAAAATTTTGTATTGTTGGATAATGTTTTGAACATTTCCTATATCAAAAGTTGATCGGTTCAGGCACGTTATCTAAAAGCATTGATGTTCTAAATCAAACTACAGTTCTTAGTATATGGAACACACACAAGAGGAAGAATTCAGAAATGAATGTATTCTTCTTGAGGTATTGTAGACTAGGTCATATCAATGCGACCCGACTAGCTGAAGTTGCATATAGATGCATATTTAAATCAGTTTGAATTTACATCTTGTGAAACTTGCCAGTCATGTCACAAAGATACGATGACCATAGCTCTGTTTATTGGAAACAGAGAAAGAGTTAGTAAACTCTTGGGATGATACATGTAAGGTCCCCTGTCTACACATGCCAGGACTGGTTCTTTGAACTTCGTTACATTCTCTGATAATCTCTCAAGATTCAGACATATGTTCCTGTTGAAACACAAGTCCGAACCTTTTGAGATATTCACGGAATATAAGTTAGAAGTAAAGAACCAAATTGAGGGTATAAGTATTATGTCCTTTGATTCGATCAGGGAGGAGAATACTTGAGCACGGAATTCCTGGACTATTCTAAAGGAGAATGAGATTCTCTCTCAGGATTACTCCTCCGTATACACCATAGCACGATAGTATATCGGGACGGAGCAATCACACCCTATATGATAAGGTGTGCTCTATAATGAGTACTACTGAGTTTCCTATTTCCTTTTGGGAGTTATGCACTTGAGAAGTTGCATACCAATTGAATAGGGTTCAAACCAAATCAGTAGCCTACCGCTTCATATGTGATATGGAAAGGGAAGAGCCCATATCTTAAGTTAGTTAAGATTTGGGGTTGTCCGGCCTATGTCTAAAAGCAAAATCCGGACAAGCTCGAGGCAAGGTCTGTAATGTAGAACTGGAAAGGTTCCAGCTATACAAACTGCAGTTGATGATTTGATAGAACAAAGGATTCAGTAGAGACCAACGAACCTCAGCCTCTCCGCCGATCTAGTAGGGTTCCTCACCCACCTGAGAGTTACTTCGGTTTCTCTATGACAGTGGGAGCGAGGATTGCATCATGAGATGATGACCCAACTAGTTTCGAGCTGGCCATCTGGAGTGGGACTCTGTAAGAATGGCTGGATGCTTAGCGATCTGAGATGGAATCCATGTACACCAACAAAGTATGGACTTTGGTTGCTATATCTGAAGGGTTAAATCCCCATCAGGAGCAAGTATATCTTGAGAAGATTACTTGGTGTTGATGGAAAAGTTGAGACTTTCAAAGCTAGACTTGTTAAAGCTTTTCGTCATCGACCAGGCGTGGATAATGATGAAACCTTTTCAAGTGGCTATGCTTAAGTCCATCCAGATCCTACTTGCCACGGCTACATACCATGACTACGATATCTGGCGGTTGGGTGTCATGACTGCTTTTCTAAATAATGTTTTAGAAGAGAGAGTTTATAAGTACACAGCCAGAGGGCTTCGTAGACAGTGGGAGCAGCGGAAACGTGTACAAGATACTTTATAGGATAAAGCAGGTATCGCGGAGTTGGAACATCTGTTTTGATGTGTTAGTCAAAGAGTTTGACATCATCAAAATAGTAGATGAACCTTGTATAAACAAAAAGGTAGTAGGGAGTATAGTGACGATCCTCGTAGAGTACGTGGATGACATGATCTTGTTAGGGAAGGAGTTTCCTATGCTACGCCCGGTCAATCTCCGCTTATGACAAGGATTCTCCATATAGGATCAAAGTGATACCTCCTAAATCCTGGGTTTTGGATCTATGAGATAGATCTAAATGGATGTTAGAATTCTCACTAGTTGTAGTGAGATGGTATCAACCGATCCTGGGGAGAATCACTGGAAGGGTTCCAGGGTGATAAGGACGACTGAGAGTCAGTCGCAGGCATTGTCTTTACCCTCGGTAAAGGGACGGTATGTTGGAAGAGTTCCAAGCTAGATACCGTGGCATACTAGACGATAAAGGCTCGATACATCGCTACTTAAGATGCTACCAAAGAGGCAGTCTGGATGTATATTTGTTCATGAAATGAACTTAGTTCCTCCCATTGTGTGACAATGGAGTTGTGGCTTATGCCAAGGTACGCCCGTCCCATCAGTGATCCAGACATATTCTAAGGCAGTGTCACCTGATCATGGAGATGGTTGATCTCCAGGATGATCGAGGTTAGGAGAGTAGACTCAGAGGACAACACGGCGGATCCACTCACAAAGGCCTTTTCCCAGAGAGAGACTTTTATGGGATGGTTGAGTATGAGATACTGCAACCACTGCTATCAGATGGCCCTAGTGCAAGTGGGAGATTGTTAGTTATATGTATGCCCTATAGGCCATTACTATACATAGGATGTATATTGTAGTGGATGCTTGGACATATATAGGGAGGACTTTCTTGCTCGACATGATAGTATGCTATCTGGTTGATCTTTACCTTAACGTGTACACTACTTGTCTCTCTGTTACATGTTGGTAAAGCCCTTAGGATGTGTACTTGACTATCTGAACTATGATGCGGATCATACTAGTGGGGATATGGTAGTCCATAAGTACATCCTTCAAGGTCCCTAGTCGTGGGTATATCGAGACAGGGCATCGATATACCAGAGTAGACTAGCGTATACCTTCTCGACCCATACAGATGGGCGATGGATGATCCCATATCCATTGGTGTTTGACATCAGAGATAATATACGGGTGCTCAGTGGAGACTGGGTACACTGGACGGACTCGCCGAGAACTCCCAGATGGTATTATACATTACGTCAGATGGCAGTTCTCTGGTGACACTGGTACAGAGTAGTCTGTTGGCCCAAGATCGTCATAGAGTCTTGTGTGGTTCCCATTGTGCTTTGATTTCCACCTTACCACGTCCAAGAGGGCATGCAAAACGGTGGTTTTTGGGTACAGTCCCGAATCACATGGAGGCAATGAGCGATAGGAGGGGATTCGTCTCTCCCGGTATAAGGAGTTGATGTTGCGCTGTGTTCGATTGGCTATAACCGGAAATCCCTGGCCAGGGTTGCTGAGATTTACTGGTAAATGTTACCAGTAGTTTCTCGAACTGTTATAGACCTCATATCAACACGACTTATCGAGCTATTGGGGTCTGACGTTAGCCACCCCTAGGCAAGATATGCGACATATCAGACGACGAGACCGGACTGTACGGTAAGTGTTACTGGTTGGATTCACAGGAGTGTGAGCGGACTTGCTCGTCGATCTTCTGATCGCTCAATACCCGGGTGGCCGTTATGTTTAGCAGACCGCTTGCGGCTTGTGGGTGTTTGATATGATCATCATCTGCTGCCGGCGTATTGATGAGTCTTTAGAGTCCTACACAGAGGTTTCCTGGCTCAAGCGAAACGAAATAGGAGCGCATACGAGATATGTGCGGGACCGAGAATAATGCGTGTATGTGATACCGTATTCTATTCTCACGATGAATGTATCGATATGGTTGTATGCGATATAACCTAGTTATCGAATCAAGGATTGATTCGGTAAGCCGATATATAGGATACTAGTCGGTTATATGCGATATGACCGTATCGTTAAATCAAGTGTTGATTTAATGATTTAATGTATAATTATATATTTGATATATTACTTTGCATTAACTAGTATTGGTTCACTTTAAATGGATTTTCTCACTTGAATGTACAAGTTGTATATGTGATATACTTTTTGTGCAAATGATTGTATCATGTTTGATGATACATGTTTACTTGGTTAAGTGCAAAAAATTAAACCATGGTTAAACTAATGATTAGGGTTTTGTTTATCCATTACTTATTTATTCATTTATTTATTTGTTTATTCTTTTTGGAAAATAATAAGCATAAAGAAAAATGGTGGCTTTTTTTGGATGCATGTTGAAGCTTCATGAAGTTTTGACTAAGTGACCATTTTGTCTTCATGCTTAACCCTAACCATTCCTTCTAACCATGATTTATTCTCTACACTTGACCATGGTTGCCATATGATAAGTATTGTTTTATTTTCTTTTTGAGAATAACTTATCATAATTCTTTTCATCATCTTCTTCTTCTTCAAAGATGAAGAAAGCTTGCTTCATCAATGGCAACTTGAGTAATTGAGTGAGAAATCCAATTCTAAAGTGAACCCAACTCCTATTTCTTCATCCTCTACCTCTTGCCAAGTAGTATAGGGTGTTTTCTTCACAAGTTTCACAACTTGGTGAAGTTGGAGCTTGAACTCGTGTTGCCTCGACGTAGATCATCTTCGGCACGAAGCCGACGACCTTTCCCGCCCATTTCTCCGATGAAGCCGACGCTAGAGCCCGGGATTCCATTAGGACAGCGAGGAGACTTCATTGCGAAGCTATGGAGGTGGAGGACCGGATCTACAAAGGTTGTATTTCCGTTCTTTTAGTTAAGTTGTTAACTAGTTGCATCTTTCGCCTAAAATTCTATTTAACGATCCGTATTAGGGTTTCTCGGCACATGTAATATGTTAAATTGGCATGGTTGATGCCTTGTGAGACCTCATTAGTGTGCCTAGGAACCCTACAATATCGACACGACTTATCGAGCTACTAGGGTCTGACGTTTACCACCCCTATGCGAGATATGCGACATATCAGACGATGAGACCGGACTGTACGGGAGTGTTACTGATTGGATTCACAGAAGAATGCACAGGCTTGCTTGTTGATCTTCTGATCGCTCAATACCCGGGTGGCCGTTACGTTTAGCAGACCGCTTGCGGCTTGTGGGTGTTTGATATGATCATCACCTACTGCCGGCGTATTGACGAGTCTTTAGAGTCCTACACAGGGGTTTCCTGGCTCAAGCGAAACGGAGTAGGAGCACATATGTGATATGTGCGGGTCCGAGATTGATACGATATGAGATACCGTATTCTATTCTCGCGATTTGTAACATTGATCGGTTGTATGCGATATAACCGGGTTATCGGATCAAGTTTTGATTCGATAAGTTGTTACACATGATATTAATCGGTTATAGCCGGATTATTAAATCAAGAGTTGATTTAATAATTTAATGTATAATTATATATTTGATATATTACATTACATTAACTAGTATTAGCTCACTTAAGATTTATTTTCTCACTTGATTGTGCATAAGTGTATATGTGATATATATTTGTGTACATATGATTGTGTCATGCTTGATGATACATCAAAGATGGGTGTATGAGACTTATACCAAGATTAGGGTAAAGATTAGGGTTTTGTTTATATCTTAAGAATAACAAAAGTGAAAGACTTTGTCAAAGTTCTCAAGCTTTCATGAAGCTTGTGGAAACATTGACAAAGTCAACTCTTTTGTCATTCTTTAGGATATTTAGTTAATCCAACCCTTAACCATATACCTTGGTCAATTCTCTACATGAGTTAAGCATGATAGCTTAACTCACCCATGGTTATATTATTGAAGAAGGATTAATTCATATGATGATATTATTCTTTCTTCTTCTTCTTCATCAAGCTCCTTGAAAAAGCTTTCAAGCTCTAATGGTGCTATGAGAAAAAGTGTGAGAAAATCAATTCTAAAGTGAGCTCATATCCTACTTCTTCATCCTCTACCACTTACCATGTAGTAGAGTGTGTTCTCTTCACAATGTTCATGACTTAGTGAAGGAATAGCTTGAGTTAGTGTCTCCCCGACATAGATCATCTTCGGCCTCGAAGTCATCGAAGCAAGCACGTTCGTTCTTCTAGTGGAGCTTCTCTAGAGTCCGGAGTTCACGATCGCAGCGAAGGGGACATCTACACGGAGCTATTGAAGTGAAGGACCGTATCTACAAAGGTTGTAATCCCTCTCATTTAGTGTTAAAGTGTTCAACATGTTAGTTTTCGCCTAAACCCTAGTTTAAAGATCCGGCTTTGGGTTGTTCGGCACGGCTAAAATTTAAATCGGGCATGGTTGATGCCTCGTAGACCCTTGTGGTAGTGCATAGCAACCCTACATTAGCATTAGGTTAATGGCCCAATCCGGGTTTTATAGTGCGCGGTAGTGCCGGTTTACAAGTTTTGTAAAAGTTTCGTTTCCGCATTCCGGCATCGGATTGACGGCCGAGGCGGTGCCGTGCACTTACAGGTACCACCGAGGACCCTCCGACGATCAAGTTAGTACGAGATCTGAGCAGAGTAACGGCTAAGTGGGGGTGAAAAAAGCTTACTTGACCCCTCTGTGATGGGGGTTTATATAGTGGCGGCAGCACGCAGCAGCCAGCGCGAGAATCTCGCCGGCAGTTACTTTCCCGACGTCACGTCGGCATAAAGAGTGGATCACCCGTTAATGGGGATTGTGATGGCGTGGAACGTGGGATGTTGCTGGCGGAGAATCTGCACGTGGCGATATTTACGGAGCGGCGGTTACGCCTGTGAGTAGTGGAGTTGGTCGGTCGGAGGACCAAGGAAGATGGTCTCAGCTGGGGAGCTCGGGGACAAGCGAGAGGGCCGAGGAGTCTTGGTCCTGTGGCAGCTCGGGGCGAGCTGAGAGGCCGAGGAGGCCAATTTTCAAGGGGTTTTGAGGAGAGCCAGCTTGTGCTTGCAGGTCGGGATAGGGGTGGCCTAGTCGGCCCCTGTGGGCCCTTTCTTCTGAGTTCTGGGACACGTCATCTGCCACGTGTCCTGATCTTAGAGGTCGCCAATATTGAGTATCATCATTAGCCCCCCACTCTTGTCCCGACCAGCTAGCGGGTCGGGTCAGGAGTGGACTGTCGGGCCGCCCGGGGTGAGCTCCCTCCTAAGGTTTCGTCGGGACGCGTCCCCGGGCTGTCAGCTGTCTTTTCTGCCAGCGAATCAGGGCGAGATCTCTGCATTTAAGGAAGGTGCACCGGTCCGTGCATCCTTCCACTGAAGCGACGGTCCACGTGTCAAGCGTCGGTTGGCCGACGCGACATGTGCAAACCTGCGACGTCTGATTATGTGCGGTCCAGTGTGGGAACAACAAGTGGAGCAATCTGAGCCGTTGGACGCGAGGAGGTGTTTTGGCGGGAGATGAAGGGCGCCGTTGGATGAGGGTGATTGCGGTGATAAATAGGGATGGGGCCTACTCCAGGACCTCTATTCCTTCATAAACTGATTTCTTCTAAGTCCTGGCTGCTCGGCGCTCTTCCTCTTTTGGGTTGGATACATGGTTCGTTCCCACTCTTTGGGTTTTTCGTTCCGGAGGGAGGCCAGCGGCTCGGCCGCGCCCCCAACAAGGTCGCGCCATGCGCCGAATGTTCCGCCGGCAATAGGGTCGTCCGACTCGTTGATGGCTCCTGGTGATTGTTCCGGCGGCGGCCAGAGATGTCCACGGTCATCCGAGCCCCAGACGAGAGATGTAGGGGAGGACGAGGACGGGGTCCTCCTTAAGAGGAAAAGGACAATCTCTCGTGCGCCGCCAACGAGGGTTCCTGTGGGGATTTCCGTGCAGGAGGGTGATGCCATCTTCATGGCTCCACCTGAGCTCTCCGTCGCTGCCGGCCTGCTCGCCGGGATGGAAGAGTCGGCCGGGGGGAGGCTTCCACATGGCACCCTGAGGGTCCAAATGGAGGCCATAGCCCAAGGGGCAGTCCAGGTACGAACTCTTCTACGCGTTGTTTTTTGACCTTCCTTTCTTTGGCTCGAGGGTCTCCAAGTTTCTCATCCGTTTCCCGTCAGGTCCTTCAACACTGCGCCCTTGCTATTCGTATGGAGGCCAAGTAGGCGTTCCACGCATCGAGGCCGGTAGAAGAGTTTCCTTCAGAGGTCGAGGCCCTGCGGCATGACCTACGTCTAGAGAGGGCGAGGGCCGAGGTCCTGGCAACCCGAGTAGAGGTTGTGGAGCTCGCCAATTCAGCGAACCGAGGTGCCTATCGTCGCCTGAGTACATCCCACCTGGTTACTGAGAGGAAGCTGGCGGATCTGGTCAATCGTCTCGTGCCATGGAGAAGGAGAGAGACGCCAGCAGGGGGATGCCGAGGCAACGCTTCTGGCGGCCAAGACTACCGAGGTTCGGGCTAGGAAAGATGTGGCCGATTACAAGGTGTCAGAGCAATTTTTCATCGAGCTTGGCGAGCATTCCGCCATCGCGTGGAATAAGGCTCTGAATGCCGTGAAGGAGCTGCTTCCCGAGTTCGCCGATGGCGAGCTCCGTGCTCAGGTCCCACTCCCAGTGGTAAGGCCTCCGGCAGACAACGATGAGGGAAGTGAGGCGCACCCCTTGTGGCAAAACCTTCAGTGGTGAAGCCTTCGGCAGACCGCGATGACAGTGATGAGGGGAGTGAGGCGCAGGGGGGTTTTCGACTTAGGCCTTTTTGATATTTCCCCGTCCCTCTTTTGTAAGCGTCTGGAACTTTGTAAGGCTGGAGAGCCCCCAATACCCCTGTAAAAATGTTTTACTTGTGCGAATAAAACTCTTGATGTTTCATCGCTTTACACTTTATCTTTTGGACGTGAAGAGTATTCGTAGAATATCCTTGCTTGCTTTGTTGGGCTTCTATGTCAGGCGATCGTACGTCGAGTCGATCTCGATCACTTGTCAAGCGTGCCGTGTGCTGCTGAGAAGGAGGTATCCTTATGGCCCCGGAGTCGGGGGGGATCGCCCAGACTTGAACAGATCTGATGTCTGTCAATGAGGTTTTGGGTCTGCAGCATTTGATGAGCAGCCCGCTGGCCGTCGTAGATTTTCCAAGCAGAAGGGAGCTAGGTAGCCTCGTTATGAGGGCTTCAAACGAGCAGCGTCTGGTTGGCAGGAGGATGCCCCACGGTGGGCGTCATCCGGGAAGTGAGGCTTTGCGGTTGCCTCTTGGCATTGGCGTTGGCCTTGACCCCTGGCGCCGTGAGTAGGGAAATTACCGGCAAGGGATGACCGAGCAGGGTAGCCGCTCGGTTGCCTCTTGCGAGGGCTTTGATCCTTAGTGTTGGAGGGGCTGTAAGAAGCCTTCTAAGGTTAACCGGGCAGTGAAGCAGCGCGGTTGCCTCTTGGCGAGGGCTTTGATCTCTGGCGTCGTGGGTAGGCCACTATCGGCCTGGGATGACCGAGCGGGATAGCCGTTCGGGTGCCTCTAGCGAAGGCTTTGATCCCTGGCGTCATGGGTAGGGAGCTACAAGCCGGAGATAGCCGAGAAGGGTAGCTGCTGAGTTGCCTCTAAGGAGGACTTTGATCCTTAGCGTTGAAGGGGCTGTAAGAAGCCCACTAAAGATGACCGGGCAGTGAAGCTGGGCGGTTGCCTCTTGTCGAGGGCTTTGACCTCTGGCGTTGAGGGTAGGCAACTACCAGCCTGGGATGACCAAGCGGGTTAGTCGCTCGGATGCCTCTTATGAGGGCTTTGATTCCTGGTGTCATGGGTATGGAGCTACCAGCCGGAGATGACCGAGCAGGGTGGCCGCTTGGTTGCCTCTTGCGAGGGCTTTGATCCTTCAGGACAGGGACCGAGCAGAGTTATTTCCCAGTGCCTCTTGGCGAGGAATTTGATTCCTGTCACTTGTGGTAGGAAGCTACCAGCCGGGGATAGCCGAGCAAGGGCTCGACTGCCTCTCGGAGGACTTTGGTCCTTAGGGCGGGAGAGGCAGTAAGAAGCCTACCAAGGACCCTTGGCAGGGCAGGGTTACTTCCCGGTGCCTCTTGGCGAGGGCTTTTGTCCTGAAGGATAGCCGAGCGAGGGTTTGGCTCGACTGCCTCTGGGAGGGCTTTTGATCCCTGTCGGTTGTGGTAGGAAGCTACCAGCCGGGGATAGCCGAGCGAGGGTCGGGCTCGACTGCCTTTGGGAGGACTTTTTGATCCCTATCGGTTGTAGTGGGAAGCTATCAGCCGGGGATAGCCGAGCTGGGTAGCTGTTGTGCTTCCTCTGAGGAAGACTTTGATCCTCAGCGTTGGAGGGGCCACAGGAGGCCTGCTGAGGATAACCGAGCAGTGAAGCTGCGCGGTTGCCTCTTGGCGAGGGCTTTGATCCCTGGCGTTGCGCGCAGGGAAGCAACCGGCCGGGAATAGCTGAGCAGGGTAGCTATTGAGCTATCTCTAGAGAGGACTTTGACTCTTAGCGTTGGAGGGCCATAAAAGGCCTGCTAGGGGTAACCGGGCGACGAAGCCGCGTTGTTGCCTCTTTGGTGAGGGCTTTGGATCGCAAAGACATGACTCTGTTTGCAATGTTCCGGCGTTCCTTTATTTGAATGGAAAGGATTTTTAGAAAACATTTACATCGTCTTCGCGAAAGGAGGGGTACACACTTGTTGGCCTTGGCCTCACTGGTATAGCTTGAGCTTCTCCGCGTTGTAAGGCCGCGGGAACTTGCGTCCGTCCGCGTCTTGTAGGCAATAGGCTCCGCCGGGGAGCACCTCAGAAACGAGGAAAGGACCGTCCCACTTCAGGGAGAACTTGTGTAGCCTGCCTTGATCAATGAACTCGTTTCGCCGTAGGACCAGATCTTCGGTCTGGAAGGAGCGGCGCTTGACCCGAGCGTTATAGTATCGGACAGTTTGTTGTTGATAAGCGGCAGCCCTGATCTGAGCCCGGTCTCTCTTCTCCAACAAGATGTACAGGTTGGTCCGTAGAGCCGAGGTGTTCGCATCATCGTCGAAGTGCTCAACCAGATGACTGGGAAGCCCGATCTCCGCTGGGACCATTGCCTCGGTCCCGTAACAGAGGCTGAAGGGGGTTTCCCCGGTAGGGGTCTTCTTTGACGTGCGCAGGGCCTATAAGACCCGGGGCAGTTCTTCAACCCAACTGCCTTGTCGCGCTTCTAGGCGGGTCCGGAGACCTTGGAGAACGTCTCGGTTAGTGACTTCGGCCTGCCCGTTGCATTGGGGATGCGCGACCACGGCGAACTTCATGAGGATATGGTATTCTTTGCAGAAGTTCTTCACTTTCTCGTTCTCGAAACTCGTACGGTGGTCGGTGATGATACATCTCGGGATGCCGAACCAGAGTATCAGATTGTTTTGCAGGAACTTGATGGTCGTGGCGGCGTCCGGTTTCCTGATGGGGACGGCCTCGATCCACTTGGTGAAGTAGTCTACTGCGACGAGGACGTATTTGTGCCCGCCTGTATCAGTAGGGAACTGGCCGATCATGTCCAATCCCCACTGGGCGAACGGCTATGGGGATGTTAGGGCGGTCAGCTCGGTAGCGGGGAGGCGAGGGATGCTGCCGTGGAGCTGGCAACTCTTGCATCTTCTGACCAGCTTCTGGGCATCCTCAAGAACAGTGGGCCAATAGTACCCCTGGAGCAATGCCCTTTGGATCAAGGTTCGGGCCCCTTGGTGCGCACCGCCAACCCCCTCATGGATTTCCCGAAGGACATAGTCGGCTTTATGGGGGTCGATGCATCGGAGCAGGGGCTGAGTGAAGGATTTCTTGTAGAGGTTCCCATTGCTCCAGATGAAGTGGCGGGCTTTGGCCCGGAGACGGCAGGCGACTCCCCTATCTTCTGGGAGCGTACCGTCCTTCAGGAATTCCACGATAGGCTTCCTCTAATCTCGGTCGCCTTCCTGCGCTGCATATACATGGAGTGTTGTTGCTCCGTCTTCTATGCTGGACTGAGGTAAGGTTTCGATGAGGATAGACCACTTATTGTTGGCCGAGTATGACGAAGCCAGCTTACTCAGGGCGTCGGCTTGGGCATTCAGCTGCCTGGGTATTTGCTCTACTTAGACTTCGTCAAATTCCTCCGGAGTTTCTTCACCTCGTACAGATACTTCATCATCAGAGGCTCCCGAGCTTCAAAGCGGACGGTCACTTGACCGACGACAAGGGCCGAGTCGCTACAGATTTGAATTGTCTTCAGTCCCAGCCCCGCGGCCATGCGTAGTCCAGCCAGGAGGGCCTCGTACTTTACTGCGTTGTTTGAGGCTTTGAAACCAAGCTTCAGAGAGTACTCCATTTCCACATCGTTCGGCCCCCGGATAATGAGGCCGGCACCACAGCCTTCCTCGGTTAAAGACTCGTCAACGTAGATGACCCACTCAGTAACCGAGCCAGGCCTTTCCGCGATGGGACACTGAGTTGCGAGGGGCGGTGTGGACTCCGGCTCCTTGCTAGGGATGGTGCATTCAACGATGAAATCGGCCAAGGCCTGCGCTTTTATGGCCTGCCTCGGGCGATATTTTATGTTAAACTGAGATAGTTCACACCTCCACTTTTCTAAGCGGCCCGAGAACTCTGGAGATGCAAGGATAGCCCCCAATGGGTGCTCGGTGAGGACGATGATGGTGTGTGCTTGGAAGTAGTGCCGCAGCTTCCTTGAGGCCACCATGAGGGCTAAGACAATCCTCTCCATGGCTGGGTATCTCGTTTCTGCGTCCTTAAATACATGGCTCACATCGTACACCGGCTTCTGCGCTCCACCGACCTCTCGGACGAGCACCGAGCCTGCTGCTTGGTCGGATACCGCCAGATACAGCGACAACAAGTCTCCTTCAACTGGTCGGGTGAGCAGTGGTGGCTTCACGAGGTGCTTATTCAATTGGTCAAAGGCAGCCTGGCACTCCTCCGGCCACTCGAACCTCGGGATCTTCCTCAGAGCTTTAAAGAACAGGGGGCATTTCTCCCCCGACCTGGACATGAAGCGGCTCAGAGCTGCGACTCGTCCCGTGAGCCGCATGATCTCGACGTTGGTCTTGGGCGCAACCATGTTGAGGATGGCGTCGATCTTCTCTGGGTTAGCTTCGATTCCACGGTGAGTGACCATAAAACCGAGGAACTTTCCCCTGGTGACTCCGAATGCGCATTTGGTGGGGTTTAGCTTCATCTTGAACTTGCGGAGCACTACAAAGGCCTCGCCCAGATCCCTGGCATGGTCGGCCAACGAGACGGATTTGATGAGCATATCATCAACGTAGACCTCTATATTCCTGCCGATCTGTGGTTTGAACATGTGATTGACCAACCGTTGGTACGTGGCTCCGGCGTTCTTGAGGCCGAAGGGCATCACCTTGTAGCAATATACCCCCCGGCCCGTTGTGAATGCGGTGAGATCTTCGTCTTCCGGATTCATACGGATCTGATTGTAGCCAGAGAAAGCATCCATGAAGCTCAACAACTCGTGGCCGGCCGAGCTGTTGACGAGCCGATCTATCCGAGGGAGAGGGTAGTAGTCCTTGGGGCAGGCTTTATTGAGGTCGGTGAAGTCGACGCACATGCGCCACTTTCCGCTTGACTTCTTGACCAGAACTACGTTCGCCAGCCACTCCGATTAGGGTACAATTCGGATGAAGTTGGCGGCAAGGAGTCGATCAACCTCATCTTCGATAGCCTTCTGTTTGACCAGGGCGAAGCTTCGCTTTCTCTATCTGACGGGGCGGGCCGCAGGATCAACCCGAGATTGTAAGAGATGATTTTGGGGTTGATACCAGGCATGTCAGCGGGCGCCCAGGCGAAGACGTCGGAGTTATTTCTGAGGAAACTGACCAGGTCGTCTCGCTGAGTCCCTGTCAGGAGTGATCCGACCTGGACGGTTTTTTTATCGTCCCCTTCTGTCAGGGGCACCTCGGTCAGTGGTTCGACCGGCGTCCCCCGGACCTCCTTCAGCTCGTCTCGGGTGTCCAGAGAACCCTTGATGTTGTTATTTACCTCAGCGTCGTCGGCCTGCTGCTCGGACGAAGATGTTTCGGTAAGGCATACCTTCGCGACCCGCTGATTCCCGTAGACCCGACCTATCCTTCCCTGATCGAGAGGGAACTTCATCGCCAGGTGGTAGGTCGATATCTGTGCCTGGAGGGAGTTCAGCGTCGGGCGGTCGAGGAGGACGTTGTAGGCCGATGGGACCTTTGCTACGATGAAGTCCAAAGGCAACGTACGGGTGCAGCCGGGCTCCCCAACATTGAATTGCAGGGTGACCACCCCTTCCGCCGGGATGGAGTGGTTGGTGAACCCGGAAAGGACGTGGGAGGTCAGTTTCAAGTCTGCTGGGGTGAGCCCCATGTGCAAAAAGCAGTCGTGGTAGAGGATGTCTGCCGAGCTGCCTGAGTCGACAAGTATCCGGTGGACCTCGTACCGATGGATTCGGGCCGTGATCACCAGAGGGTCGTTGTGGGGCATGGATATGCCGTGGAGGTCCCCGTCGCCAAAGGTGATAGGCTCGTGGCCCTGGCCTTTTTGCTCGGGCGGCCGTCAGCGTCCGTTGCCGGCGTGGGGTGTCGAGCCTCGCGGGAACTCGACTGGCACCATGTTGTCATGACTATAGTTCTTGATGGGCCCCAGTTCCTTCCGGCGAGGTCCCTTGGGCCCCGCGGTAAGGTGGTCCTCGAGCTGCCTTGGCGGGCTTCGTGGGCGCGACCCCGTCGGGGGGGTCCCGGTCATGCCTGGAAGCAGGCGAGCTGACCGTCACCGCCTCGGTAGAGGCCGTGGGGCGACAAAGATCAAGGCGAGGCTCTACAACGTGGTGCTTCGAGGTTGAATGGGATGGATCGAGGGGCCTGCGACCGCCGGAGTCTGCGAGGTGGTGGCCAGCGGAGGAGTCGACGACATTCAGTGGAGGTTCACCTGCGCCTCCGTTGAGAGGGAGGCGATAGCGGGTGCTTGGATCTTCAGGGTGATCTCTTGCCATGTGGATGGAGATCGGAAGGCCAACTTTGTTTTTGTGGAGTTTAAGTTCCCACAGACGGCGTTAACTGATGGAGGTCCTTTTCGGGTCTCCGTCAGATGTTGTCTTCCGTCGATCTCCCGGTGGATCTTGGAGGTGATCTCCTCTTGTGTGTGGGTCTCAATGGGTTTTGAGGAGATTGGTGGTTTTGGGGAGTCAATGCCGAGTACCTGCAAAGAAGTCCCGGGGTGGTTTGGTACCACCGAGGACCCTCCGACGATCAAGTTAGTACGAGATCCGAGCAGAGTAACAGCTAAGTGGGGTGAAAAAAGCTTACTTTACCCCTCTGTGATGTGGGTTTATATAGTGGCGGCAGTACGCAGCAGTAGGCGTGAGAATCTCGCCGGAATTTACGCTCCTGAAGTCACGCCCGCGTAAAGAGCGGATCGCCCGTTAATGGGGATCGTGATTGCGTGGAACGTGGGATGTTGGTGGAGAATCTGCACATGGCGAGATTCGCGGAGCGGCGGTTAGGCCTGTGAGTGGTAAAGTTGGTCGGTCGGAGGACCGAGGAAGATGGCCTCGGCTGGGGAGCTCGGGGACGAGCGAGAGGGCCGAGGAGTCTTGGTCCTGTGGCAGCTCGAGGCGAGCCGAGAGGCCGTGGAGGCCAATTTTCAGGGGGTTTTGAGGAGAGCCAGCTTGTGCTTGCAGGTTGGGACAAGGGTGGCCTGGTCGGCCCCTGTGGGTCCTTTCTTCTGAGTTCTGGGACACGTCATCTGCCATGTGTCCTGATCTTGGAGGTCGCTAATATTGAGCATCATCAAGAACTAAGATACCTTGGCTCTCCCGCTGTAACATTTCAAAAAAATATATATATTATTTTTTTTGGGAAAATTCTGGACAAAAAATTATGGAAATTCTAAAATATGTTATTTAGTGGTAATTGTGGGTTAATGTGGGGTTTTTGGTAAAAATTTTACCAAAAACGGCTTTTAATATTTTATCTGGTTTTATGAATATTTTATTGGAATTTTATCTGGACTGCACACACTTGTGCATGTTAACTTGGGTGACGTATAGGGTTACCATGTTGAGATGACCATGGTGGGTTGAACCATTTGATTAGGTTAATTGGGTTAATTAAGGTTTTTAGCTTTGTTAAGGGTGATTAGGATGGGGGTTGACCTGTGTAGGGAGAGAGAAAGAGCCATGGTGGCTTGAGCAAGCAACATTAAATGAGAGAGAGAGAGAGAGAGAGAGAGGAGGCTATGAGGTTCACGCCATTTCATTTCAAGACTTCTCACCTCAACACTTTTTCTTGTCATTCACACATCCTTCAACTCTCTCTCACACTCACATCTCTCACTCTCACACCCTACCATCAAATACACAACACTTCACCCTACATCAGCCAAAACAACCACAACAACAACTTCAACAGCAGCTGAAACAGCAACTGCATCAGCAGTGAAGAAAACATCAGCAGCCACACCAGCCCTAACACCATAGCCCAACACCTACACACTCACATCAGCACAACTTCAGCCCCCATATCAACACATCAGCAGCATCAGCAACTGCTGTGAAAACAGCCACAGCAGCAACAACTTCATTCAAAACCATCCCACACCCTCATCATACCACAACTCAGCCCAACACAACCCCTACAACAAACCACAGCCACAGCAGCTGCTGCAACAGCAAAAGAAAAACAAAAGGAATTTGCAAACAGCAGCAGCAGCTACAAAACCAACATCAGCATCAGTTGTAACAACAACTTCAGTCCAGAACTTCAGCAGCACCAACCCACTCCTCCTTCTTCCTTTCTCCTTCATCCTAGGACCCCTTGAGGTATAATCTCACAACCCAACTCCTTTCTTGCTTGATTATGGTCGTAAAACTGAAACTTAGTGTTATTAAGTAGATTAGTGCTAGTTTAGATAAATTTGAGTGAGATTTGGCCAAGAGATGGTTGTGATGGTTGGTATAGCCCTATTAGGTGTATTTGAGACCAATTTAACCAAGATTACCCCAGGTTCCCAGTTAGTTACCTGAAAGTTTCGACTTAGCGTATTTTATCGATTTTGTCGACTTTGTAGCCTTTCTGGAAACTGCTATCAACCCGGACCTCCTAAAATAATTTTGATTTGGCAGTAGGATGTGCAGGCAGATAGGAACCAACACCCAAAACCCTAGCTCCAACCCCCATTTTCTGGCCGCAGATATATTCCATCTGGCCGCAATTTGCGGCCAGAGCAGTAGGGAACTGTCTCGTTTTTTGTGCACAACTCTTTTACCTGTAAACTTGACCCCTGGTATGTCTAGTTTTGTCTGATTCCAATCAGGGTAGAATCTGGGTTGATTTTCTTGAGTTGGCGCATGATTTACGACTTGTTTTCGTGTGGATTTTGGTATTCGATGATTCGTTTCTGTCGGGTGGCGTTTGAACGCCAACGGCAGAGGGATATTGGTCGTGTTTGCATGCGAGGCTGTAGGTTTTTACCTATGGGCGTAGCGTGCACCATTTTGGTTTCCGACATGGTTTTCATGTATTTTAGCGTGTGATATCCTTGTAGGTACCCCACGTGGCGTCGAAGCGTTGGAGATGCAAATGGCGACATCGGCACCGGCACACATAAGAAAGGTGAGTAGATTTATATCTACGGGGAGAAGTCGGGTGGATGGCGTATAGCACCCCCGCAGTTTGTAGTGATATATACGGATGCGTATACACACTAACAATTATTATATGTTGTTTGGGATTAATGATAATGTTAAGATAGATATTGGTGTGTTGGATTGGTGAAAGGTTACGGAACCCTAGAGTAGTGGGTGCACTACACATACATATACATACATACATACTTGCATACATCCTTATTTCATATGTGGTTATGGGATTCTATATAGATATGTGTTCACGTGGGTATGGGACTATGTGTTCACATACGGATTTGAGGATGATACTGGGTTTGAGATGAGTCGATGATATTTGATCCGAGATTATGATATCAGTGACATGGTAAAATTCATATTTGAGATGCGTCTTGATGCTTTAGCGTATTTTAGGATGATGCCATAGGAATAGTGATATATATATATAAAATGGTCGACATGTGATTACGTTACGAGATATGACATGATATGATATGACAAGATAATTATGATAGGCCACATTCGGCGATGTTTACTCCTTGTGATGATATGTGATGATGATATCGATTCATACGAGACTGTCGATCAGTAGTCAGATCATAATTATAGTGATGATATTAGCTTTGTACTAGACGTAGGTCAATACCCGGATTATGATCTTTGATAAAGAGGATTCCAGATGAGTAATATAATGAATATGATTTTGACCCATACCCAGATTTGGGGATGCCGTACTACGGATTCACGTACGAGCTATACTTTGATGTTTGATCCGCACTCTTGATTTGAGAATAACGGATTATAGAGATATGGTATCGGATGTGATATTATCGAGATGGGATCACCGACTATATATGTATATATATGTATCGACTCAGAGGTTAGGCGGTTTCCCTTACCTATTGTTAGCTTAGCTCAGCCTTATAGTGGTGTAGTTATATGACTCTTATGACATTAGATACAGTTTAGCGATCATTGTGTTTAGTATTCAGCTCCCGAACATTATTGTTGTTGCTCCGCATTGCATACTGTTGTGATTCATATTCCATTATTGATATCATGATGTTAGGACACCAGCACCATTACCGATGATGCGTATGTACCACGTACACTTACTTGCCGGCTCACACACATTTTCATCGGTAATTGCCATGTCACTACACAGTAGTATTATTGCAGCAGGATATGACCCTTGTATGTGCATACTATTATTCCATGTTGCATGATATACTGTTATACTTGCACTTCATTGATATGTCACATACATCATGTTTTCGGATTATGCGCATTGAGATATGTTGTTTCTATGATATTTCTGGAGTTGAGAACCGTGGGTATTTCAAAGAGATTATGTAATTGTTTTAAAAACCCAGTTACCCTTAATATGATATTTCAGTGCGTCCACCATGTGTTTTCTCGGTGCTGAGAGCGACATGTGAAACCCGATTCGAGGAGGCGGATGAGGCCGATTGCGGGTACATGGTGGCCCCGGTGCGGTACCCCGAGGCAAGAAGATCGTAGGAGATGGCGTTGAGCCTGGCAGGGGAGCACTACCGACCAGTGATTTTACCCGACGCGTCGGATATCCGGAGGATACCGTCGTGGTCTTGAGATTGATGGTAGGGGTCGGTCTGGATTGACGGGGCCCTAGATAGTAAGACTTATCAGAGACATTGAGATATTGAGATTGAGGCTATGTTTTGTGCCGATGCTGGGCACAGGTTTCATGATGTTTTCCATGATTTTGACTATATCCTCATATTTACATGCATGATGCTTATTGTCATTGGGTGACACGTGGACAGGATCCACCTATATACAGACATTGATCACATACAGACTTTGATTACATTGATCATACTTTTCATGCATTCATACATCATTCATATGATACAATGCTACCTGAGGCACTGACACTGACACGGGCACATGGGATTACATTTGGGTTAGATAGTTACCCTAGCCATTGTTATAGGCTGCTGCTTATATTTGAGGATTATATACTATGATCGTATGACCTAGGATTGCGTCATACATGCGATTTTCTGTTCGTAGATGTTTTTCTATTCACGAGTTGGCAACTCACCCCCATTGTGCCCCAGTTCTTGCAGGTTTTGCCGTACAGGTTTCATTACGGCTTGCGGCACTGCTTTTTTCGGGTGACTTGCTAGTAGGTGGGTTATTTGTATCGTACCCATTATTATACATTGTATATTATATTTCAGTTGTATCTAGAAATTCCATCAACCAAATATGTACTTATTTGAGATAGAGACCAGTGTTGTTTATTCTTTCGACCTTAGAGTCGCGCGTTATATTTCTGTGGATTTCGTACTGTTTGAGTTTCCTTCTCTGTTGTGATCCTCACCTTTAGACGTTGTATATTATATTGCTAGCCAGTTGACTTATAGCGGTTTTTCTACACTCTACTACTTTTCTTGGTTTGGATTTCTGGGCTCGGCTTACTTAGAGCACGTACGCCTTGAGACGTTCGTAGCCTAAGTGCCGGTCATGTTCCGTACTTTCGGGTCGTGGCACGCGCTCCTCCGCGAGCTCTCCCGCCGAGGTCATCTTCCTCAGTCTCATCGACCGACCGACAGCACCGCTTGCAGGCGTAACCACCATCCCGCGAATCTCGCCATGCGCGAGATCTCCGCCGGCCACATCCCATGTTCCACACCACCACGATCCCCCATTAACGCGCCTGTCTCTCCATTAATGGGAGGTTCCGCTCATCACGCGGGCGTGACGTCGGAAGCGTAACGGCCGGCGTGATTCTCGCGCATGCCTCGCCTGCTGCACTGCTATATAAACCCCTTCTTCAGACGATCGAGATAAGCCATTTTTAACTCCACCTAGCCGTTACTCTGCTCGGATCTCTAGTCTAACTTGATCGTTAGAGAGTCCTCGGTGGTACAACCATCCCGGGACTTCCTTGCAAGTAGCTCGGCAACCACAACCTCAAAACAATTGAGACCCACACGCTTCAGGAGCGACAGCATCCAGATCCAATCTCAGTCACCCATCTCCGGCATGAGCAGATCAACGGAAGTTAACCTCTTGGCGCGATCCCAGGTCGCGTCATTAGAAAAAGTGACTATCGCATTAATCTCACTTGTAAGCTGGATAGGCAGAAAGAAGTCAGTCATTAGAGCACATCGTTTCTACCATTGATCGTCCGTTAATTAAAGAGATGTCGATCTCCATTGAATATAGATATAAGGGCTTTTCTCGCAACCATTGGTCAAATCAAAACAAAACTCCCTGTCCATATTCTTAGAGCTAATTTCTGATATTATTAATCGATGGAAGTAACTTTGTCACCGTTTTCCATACCGTTCGTTGACTTACTCACTCGATTTCTCATGCATGAATTCCCATCTTTATCTGTGGCAAGCTTAGCCCAGATATTTCTTGTTTAGCTAATAGAGCCCGATACATCGATTTGCTATCTTTGATTCCAAGTCCACCTTCAATTTTGCTGCGAGGGATTCTCCAATTCAAAAGGCTCATTTTTTCAGGCCCCCAAACAAAAGCCCTAGTCATTTTATTCATTTCGTTAAAGAACGCTTAAGGGATGTGCATGGAGCGGAAAATATAGTTCCGTTATGGTGTTGAGAACTAAATTAGCTAGAGCTAGACGGTGCTACTGGGAAGGCAATATTGCAGGCTATGCAAGCAGACAATGTGGCCTTCATTCTCTAGAGAGTCGGTCTGAAATTTCTCATCATGGATGTTTTAGAGCATATAGGCACTCCCAGGTATTCAAAACTGCTATATTATATCTACAGGCCAAGGTTATCTTTAAGGGGTAGCGATTTATCGATATTCGTCTTCACCATTGATTTAGCTGTGTTTTTGCGCTGACAAGAAGCTTGAATGGAAAATGTGAATTGCCTTCTTCCAGCCCATGAGTTCCTGTTGAGTAGCTTTACCAAAAATAAAAAGGTCAGCAGCAAAGAAGAGATGAGTAATTTTGTTGTGCATTCCTTACCCTTTAAAGCCCCGCCCCCAAACTTTATAGAATCTTAAACAGGAAATCCCAAATGATTGTGTTATACGCTTTCTGTAGATCAACTTTGAGAAGGAAGACATCGTTCTAGAAATTAATGGAGTGCCATACTATCACAAACTATGGGCCTGTTGGGCTCCAAGTAAAGAAAACTAGAATATAGTTTCAGTGCTAGAAAGAGTTTTCAGCAAAATTCCTAGAATTGGGTTTGCTTGCTTTGTGTGTATGGAAATAAGCATTTTGAGCAGAAATTGATCTTCATTCACTTTCTTTGTTTGTTTGTGATATACATGCCTTACTTTGAAAAATCAAATCCTTAAGTCTAATTGGCTGGTCAAGGATCAGACCAATTTTTAGCAATATAATATTGCCCAAAAAGCCCATTTCCTTGCCAATTCTTGGTTAACTGCCCTGAAATGGTTTTCATTGCCTACTTTTTGTGGATGTGGCAGGTAATCAATGAATTGCCTACTTGCTTTTCTTTGGTTGAAACCAAGTTTTCCCATTTTACTGGGCCATTTACATAAAAAACGGGTCCTTTATTTGTAATTGGATAAAGCCCAATTGTTTATGCAAAATTGTTCCTCCTATTATTTCCTTCTATTTGTGGCAAGGATTCTTTTGTGAATTTTGTAATTAGCATTGCACACACTTATCGATCAATAATCTTTGGTTTTAATTTGGGGATTAGCGACATGATTGTATTGTTCCATTTTTTAGGGATTTGACCCGATATTAGAATATCATCCAAGGCTTCAAATAGGTCATTCTTGATGAATTTCCAGGATTTGCAGTAGAATTCTGCACCAAATCCATTAGGGCCTGGGACCTTGTCCTTTGGAAGTTGAAATCTCGCCTTTTGTACCTCTTGTATGGTGAGTTCATGTGTAAGACTATCATTCATCTCTCGTGACACCATTCTTTGAACAGCTTTTTAGCACTTTCTCTGTTGCTCCTCTTGTATGCGCCAATAATTGATTTTCCATTTGCTCTGCATTTTGTCCTTGAAAATTTGAGTAATCTTCTTATATCTACTACCACTTCTCCTAATTGACATTATAAATGTGATATTTTGTTTCTTCCTCCTTTATTTGATCGACCCGTGAAAGAAACGGGTGTTTGCATTGTTAATATTATGGAGAAACTTCTGGCAGACGTCTGATGTAAGGAGTACAGACGTCTGGACATGCACGAGAGCCATGTCAGAAATATAAAGCAACGCCAGACGTTTGATAGAGAAGATGCAGACGTCTAGTCAAGTCGAAGCCAAACAGAACATAGCGTAGCCAGATGCCTATGGCAGACGTCTGGAAATGCTGAAGCCCAATTCAGAGCTGCGGCAGACGTTTGATGGTAAAGGTGAAGATGTATACCTAAGGAGACGAAGCCTTACAGAGAGTTGGCAGACGTCTGACCATTTCTTGGCCAGACATTTGTCGATAGAAAATCCGTATGAATCTTATGTTAAATAAATTGATTTTATCTCTCGTTTAAATAGGATTAGGCTTTGCCTATATATAAGGACCTCTCATATGATTAATGTAATTCCATTAAGAGAGACAATTGTATTGAAAGGGTGATATCTTAGATCTAGAGAGATTTGAGAGAAATCTCTTAGGATTGCTCATGAGTGTACTTGATTCGAAATTATAGTAGACTTTTCTATTTCCGCTCTGTGGGGAACTAGCCATACGGTGGGTGAAACCCATTAACAAGTCCTTCGTCTTTTCTCGTTTGGTTTGTGATTCTATTTTCTTATTCCCGCACTTTATTATTATTTGTGATCTTTCATCGGTATCATGTTTGTTGTTGCGTGATTATTTGTCATAGATTTGGTTCTCAATCATAGGTTTATCTCCCTACAACTAGTATCAGAGCATAGAGTTTGACGCTTGGTACCAACAACTGGTATCAGAGATTAAGGCTTGACGCTTGATACCACAACAACTGGTATCAGAGCATGCTGAGGGAACCTAGTTTTCTTCGATAAAATGATCTAGGTCAACGGTGGGTAACAACACTTGTGTCCTCTTCCCAATTTTCTTAGATCGTCATTTTGAAGGTGTTGGTTCAGATCAAAAGAGAAATTGAGTTTGCTGCGACATAAATGAAAAGATGGTGGAGGATAAGATACGAATTAAGAAATTCAATAGTCACAATTATGGTTGATAGTGCATGCAGATGGAGGACTACCTATAACAAAAGGATCTGTATCTTCTGTTGTTGGGCAAGAGGCTCGAGAAGATGTCCGATTATGCATTGAATCTATTAGATAGGAAATCATTAGCGACATTCAGATTGTCGTTGAATCTACAGGTGGTCTTTAATATATCAAAATAGAAAACAACCATAAGGCTAATGAGGACATTAACAAAGTTGTATGAGAAGCCTTTGACATCAAACAAGATATTTCTGATGAAGAAGTTTTTCAACATGAAGATGGAAGAGAACGGTTCGGTGACGGAGTGTTAGTTGTATGTATACCCTAGAGGTCATTATTGTAGATGTGATGTATATTATAGTAGAGGCTTGGACATATATAGGGAGGAATTTCTTGCTCGACATGATAGTATGCTATCTGGTTACTCTTTATCTTAACATGTACGCTTACTGTCTCTCTGTTACATGTTGATAAAGCCCTTAGGATGTGTACTTGACTATCAGGACTATGATGTAGATCATACAAGTGGGGCCAGGGTAGTCCGTAAGTATATCCTTTAATTGTTCCTAGACGTGGGTGTATCGAGACGGGGGATCGATATTCCAGAGTAGACTAGTGTGTACGATTCTTGACCCTGTATGAGACGATAGTTGATCCACAACCATTGGTGTTTGACATCAGAGAATGTGCACAGGTGCTCAGTGGAGACTGGGTACACTGAACAGGACTCGCCGAGAACTCCTAGATGGTATTATACCTCACGTCAGATAGCAGTTCTTTGGTGACACTGGTACAGGTTATTCTGTAGACCCGAGATCGTCATAGAGTCTTGTGTGGTTCCCACTGTGCTTTGATTTCCACCTTACCATGCTAAAGAGGAGTTGTGCAAAACGGTGGTTTTTGGGTACAATCCCGAGTCAGATGAAGGCAATGAGCGATAGGAAGGGATTTCGTCTCTCCCAGTATAAAGGGTTGATGTTGCGCTGTGCTCGATTGTGTAAGTCGATGTACAACACCCCACGACTTGCGGGGAGGCGGAAAAATGAAAAACGATCTTGTTCTTTGCGTAAACATCGACTAACCGAGAATCGTTGCTAAACTATAACTAACATGAAACATAAAAGTTGTTAACTACTATGAGAAGTGATTATACCTAATAAACCGTGTCCTTTTTCTTTTCGTTCTCCACCTCCTCTCCGGCCTTCTCTATATAGTATATGATCCACCCGAGAGCTTTACTCCAAGCTTCACCTCTAAACTTGAGGTAACTAGGTTTCTTTAGTTGCTAATCAAAGTACCAAGATGATATAGAGAAGGGTTATGAATTAATTAGTCTATTCTAATCCTTGGTCTCAACACATGAGTGGTAGGATTGGGGTTTGAAGAGAGAGTGAGCTTGAGGAGAGAGAAGGTGAGCATGAGAATGAGAAGAGATAATGAACTCATTTGAATATATGAAGCATTATCTTTTATGAAAATAAAAATATAAAATCATTTAACAACCATGCTTCATTTATTCATATGAGTGATTCATCTCATGAGTCATTAGATCAATAAATGATGCATTAACTCCATGGATGAATCACACAAATGAGTCATTAAAACAATAAATGCAAATGCCACCTAGACCCTCAAGTCACCATCCTTCTAGAAGGTTCCGCGAAATTACGAGAACACCCCTCCTATCCGTGAAAACACGGAAAAACTTTAGACTGTATAAATCCAATAACCCGATTCTAGAATCTGGATTAAACCAAAGCCGGCTAGTAAAAACTATCCGAATGTCGTACGTGCGTAAATACACGTATGCGTCTGAACCCTTGTCGTAAAACCATATGACCTCTATATCGTTTCTCCTGGAGCAGGGAAACTCTCTGTGTGGGACTCTAAAGACTCGACTACTACGCTGGCAGTGGGTTTAACCACAGACCGCAAGCGGCACTAGCTGTACGTAACGGTCCCCAGGTAGATGTCGATAAGAAGGCCGATGAGGAAACCCATCCGAACTCCTACTGAGCCTGATGCGACAATCTCCGTACAGTCCGGTCTGTTCGTCTAAGACTATCTCATATCGGGCCTAGGGGCGGCAAGCGTCAGTCCCCTAATAGCGGTATAAGTCGTGTCGGAGCGTAGCCCATTACACCCTGAGAAACAACTGGAACCTACCAGTAAATCTCGCTTGCCCTGGCCAGGGACTTTGCATAATGGCTCTCTGACACAGCGCGATATCAACTCCCAATACCGGGAGAGACGAATCCTGTCTAACCGCTACTACCTCCAAGTGCTCGGGACTGCACCCAACTGCTACCTGTTTGCACGACTCCTTTGAGCCGTGGTAGGGTAGCAATCTAAGAACAATAGGACACACTCGAGGCGAACTAGCAGTGTCAAGTCTGCGGACTATGCTGTACTCATGTCACCTGGGAACTGTTAACTGACAACGGGTATAATACCAACCAACAGTTCCCCGTGAGTCTTGTCCGGTGTACCCGTAACCCAACGAGCACCTGTATACTATCTCCAGTACGACGTACTGACGGCTGTGGGACAGACCATCTCCCCAACTGGGATGAGAAGCGTACACACTAGTCTACTCCGGAGTATCGATGCCCTGTCTCGATAATCCTACGACTAGGGACCTGAAAAAGGATGTGCTTGTAGACTACCCAGCCCCCACTAGTATGACTGCCATCACAACGCTGGTAGTCAAGCAAGATCCTAAGAGCTTTATCAATACGTATACTCACATATTAAGATAGATAAAACCAAGTAGCATACTACCATGTTTAGCAAGACTGTTATATAACTGTGAATATCCCAAGCTTCCATTAAGTAATATACAAGCTAGTATGATACAATAATGGCCCCGAGGGCATATACACTAACAATTTCCCACTTGCACTAGGGCCATGTACTGGCATATCGAAGACCGATGATCTCGAGTAGCCTCTCGAACTGAATCTGAGGTAGGGCCTTTGTGAATGGATCAACAATGTTCTCTTCAGTAGCAACTCTCCGGACCTCGATCTCCCGACGATCTATGATCTCCCTGATCAGGTGATACCGCCTTAAGATGTGTCTGGACTTCTGATGGGACCTTGGTTCCTTCGCTAAAGCTATAGCTCCGTTGTTGTCGCAATACAAAGGTATTGGATCAACAATGGTAGGAACCACCTGAAGTTCTGTTAGGAACTTCTTCATCCAGACCGCTTCTTTTGCAGCATCGCAAGCAGCAATATACTCCGCTTCCATCGTCGAGTCAGCAACGGTGTCCTGCTTGGAACTCTTCCAGCATACCGCCCCTCCATTGAGGGTAAAGACATAACCTGACATGGACTTGGAATCGTCCTTATCACTCTGGAAGCCGGAATCAGCAAAGGCCTCCATCTTGAGGTCTTTTCCTCCGCAAACCAAGAACATCTCCTTAGTCCTTCTCAGGTACTTGAGAATGTTCTTTACTGCTATCCAGTGCTTCTCCCCTGGGTCTGACTGATACTAGCTTACCATGCTCAGTTCGTAAGCTACATCTGGTCTGGTGCACAACATCGCATACATTATAGAGCCTACCGCAGAAGCGTAGGGTATAATAGACATGCGTTCCCTTTCCAAATCAGTCTTGGGAGACATCTCTTTGGATAGGGTGATTCCGTGAAAAGCCGGTGATTACCGCGCTTAGAATCTTCCATACTGAATCTTTTCAGTATAGTGTTGATATACCTGGACTGTGAAATTCCCAACATTCTCTTGGATCTATCACGATAGATCCGGATCCCCAGAATGTAAGAGGCATCACCCAGGTCTTTCATGGAGAACCTGTATGACAAGAATCCTTTGACAGATTGTAGCATAGGAATGTCATTTCCTATCAATAGAATGTCATCCACGTACAAGACGAGGAATACGACAGTTCGTGCTACAACTTTACTATATATACATGGTTCATCTGGATTTTTGATAAAGTCATATTCTTTGACCGTTTCATCAAAATAGTTAATTTAACTCCGCGATGCCTGCTTTAGTCCATAAATAGACTTAAGCAACTTGCATACTTTCCCGCTGCTCCCACTCTGATTGAAACCTTCTGGCTGATCCATATAGACGCACTCTTCTAAATTACCATTCAGAAAAGCCGTTTTTACGTCCATCTGCCAGATTTCATAATCATGGAAGGCAGCAATAGCAAGAAGAACCCGAATGGATTTGAGCATAGCCACTGGAGAAAAAGTTTCGTCATAGTCCAAACCAGGTCTTTGACGAAAACCTTTTGCAACAAGTCTAGCCTTATAGGTTTCTACCTGTCCAACTACACCAATCTTTTTCTTGAAGATCCATTTGCATCCTATGGGTTTTACCCCATCTGGAGCAAAGTCCAAAGTCCATACTTTGTTGGTGTACATGGACTCCATCTCGGTCCGCATTGCATCTAGCCATCGTACCGAGTCGCCGCTCTGGATGGCCTGCTGGAAGCTAGTAGGTTCATCATCATCAATGATGCAATCCTCTCTATCCCCATCTATGAGAAAACCGTAGTATCTCTCAGGCGGATGAGACGGCCTACTACTCTTGCGGAGGGGTGCGGGAATGTCCTGTTCTTCTTGAACTACTGGTTCTACCAAACTTTCAGTAGTAGTTTGTGGTTCTGGAATTTCTTCCAGTTCTATTTCGCTCCCACTTATTTCCTTTTCTAAAAACCGATGTTCTAGAAAATGGGCATTACGAGGAACAAAAACCTTTTGTTCCTCTGCGTAATAGAATAGATACCCCCTGGAGTTCTTTGGATATCCCACAAACTTACACAGTATTGATCGTGCCTCGAGCTTGTCCACATGCTGCTTTTTAACAAAAGCTGGACATCCCCAAATCTTCAGATACTGAAGATAGGGTTTCTTCCCACTCCACATCTGATATGGTGTGGTAGGCACAGTCTTGGTAGAACTATGTTCAAAAGATATGCCGCTGATTCTAGCGCATAACCCCAGAAAGATCGCGGTAACTCAGCATTACTCATCATGGAACGTACCATATCCAATAGGGTTCGATTCCGTCTCTCCGATACACCGTTATGCTGTGGAGAGTATGGAGGAGTAAGCTGAGAGAGAATTCCTTTCTCTTTTAAATAACCTAGGAACTCGGCACTTAAGTATTCACCACCACGATCAGATCTTAGTGTCTTGATACTTTTGCCGGTTTGGTTTTCTACTTCATTCATATACTCTTGGAATTTCTCAAAAGCCTCGGATTTATGTTTCATCAGATAAATGAATCCGTACCTTGAGTAATCATCCGTAAAAGTAATGAAATAGGAAAAACCACCTCTTGCATGTGTAGATATTGGACCACATACATCGCTGTGTATGAGTCCTAAGAGCTCGCTCACTCTTACTCCATGTCCAGTGAATGGAGTCTTTGTCATCTTTCTTTTGAGACATGATTGACAAGTGGCATAAGTTTGATATTCGAACGAGTCCAAATATCCTTCTCTATGTAACTTAGTTAACCTTGACTTATTGATGTGACCTAGTCTACAATGCCATAAGAAAGCCTTATTTAAATCTGGAGACTTTCTTTTCAGTGTGTTCTGGACATTGAAAATCTGGAGTTGGTTTAAGACATATATACCGTTATCCAGTGTACCGGACCCAATCAAACTATGATTAAGGTGGATGTTAACAACATCACTTACAAATGTGAAATCATAACCTTTATTTGATAACAAGGAAACTGATATGATATTACACGTTAAGCTAGGTACAAAAAAACAGTTATGTAAAACCAAAATGTGTCCACTCATCAATCCCAAGTGATAATCCCCTACGGACACAGCTCCCACGCTAGCTCTGTTAGCAACCATCAGGGTCATATCACCATCCTTCAGCACTCTACGGTTTCTCAGTGCCTGCAATGAATTGCATATATGAGATCCTGATCCGGTATCCAATACCCAGGAAGTAGAGTTGATTGACAGACAATTCTCAATTACAAACACACCTGAAGTCGAAGCCACAGCTTGCTTCGGTTCCTGGTTCTTGGCGTTCCACGCCTTGCAGTCTTTCTTCCAGTGCCCTTTCCTATGACAATGGAAGCACTCATCCTGGGCCACAACTGGTACCGCAAACTTTTTCTTTCCCTTCGCTCCCACCTTACTAACACCTCCTCTAGGTTTGGTGGCGGCCTTCTTCTTCCTTCCTTTGGCCCTAGCCTTGGACCCGGAAGAAGAAGTACCGCTAATAAACATAGCGGGTGTTTCCTTTGCCTTCTGCAAGGTGCCCTCTGCACTCCTCAACAAGTTAAGGAGTTCTGAAAGTTCAACTTCTTTTCTTTGAATGTTGAAATTCATAATAAACTGGGCGTAGGTGGAAGGAAGAGACTAGAGAATCAGGTCAGTATAGAGCTCATTATCCAAAGTCGTCCTAAGGTCTGCGAGCTCTTCTATATAGCCAATCATCTTTAGGACATGTTCTCCTACCGATGATCCGACTGCCAACCTCGCTCTAAACAAGTTCTTTGAGGTCTCGTATCTTGCTATACGAGATTGCTCTCCATAAAGTTCCTTTGTATGGAGAAATATGGCATCAAGATCCATATCCTCGTGCCTCCTCTGATGTTCATTGTTCATCGAGGCAAGCACGATGCACTTGGCCTTCGCGCAATCATACTCCCAGGTTTTGCGGATTTCCTTATCCGCATTACTGGATTTGGGACCCGGGACTGCAAGTGCCTTAGCGGTGAGGACGTACCCCAATTTGTCATAGGTCAAAGCCATTTTGACATTCCGCAGCCAATCTTTATAGTTTGGCCCTGTCAGTATATTTTTCTCTAAAAGTAACTTAAGTCCAGTCATTTTCAGGGTCGTTGCAAGTAGGAGAGAGAGAAGAAATACTTTAGCATGATGCTCTTGCAAGTTTAGAATGGTTTTTAATTTATCTAAACTGGATGGCTCCCACTGTTTCTCGAATCCTTCCTCAAACCATAAAAGAAGAATTAGCCAGGACTATTCTCACTGTACAATACTTGCTTAACCGTTCAGCCAGGCCGGTGTCGGTACTTCGAGGGAGGTTATCCAACGCTTTCGTGAAGTTTCTTAATTAAATAACCTCTTTTCTCTGGGGGCGTAGCCCCGCTGACACCTTTCTCGACACCTACTTGGTTTATAGCATTGATCGTTAAGTGACGAATCTCCTGATGAGTAGCATATACTCACAGTAGGATCGAGATCCAAATATTATCGTATGATAATATTGAAGGAATCCTACCAACATTCATCAAACTCCAAATGGTATGCATCTCTTTGCAAATTTCAGTTTCTTTAAAAATTCTCGATATAAATTTTTGCCCCATGCTCTTATGACCTTGGCGTTAGGTCAAAATGTCATAAGTCACATGTCAAGTTCTACCCATCATTATCTTGTTAATTTGAACCCATCCGTACATATCCTTGACGTTCGGCCAAAATGATAATACGACTGTCCCAAACTAACTCATCTATCTATGCAAAAAATGAATACCCAGCAGCTACCAAACACTATGCCTTGGCGTTAGGTCAAAATACATAGCTTGAATACTACTGAATACCCAAATGAAATGATGGAGGGCTACGAATGGTTTTGGCGAAACCGTGAACGTAGTGAACTTGATATGACCGAAGGAACCTGATAGCTTTTAAAAGGAGTGGTTAAAGCTCCGCAATTAAAAATATCCTCTATTTTAAAATAACCGAGTGGTTTCTTTTAAATTGTTCCAACGATTCAACTTTGGTTTATTTTCTTTGCATTAATAATAATGTGTCCCATCATTAACCTATCATTGCAGAAAACAACGAAAATACAACGTCCTCTTATGCCATCCGCATTCGCCACTGGGTCCCGTCATCAGCCGTTAGGTTACTTAACTAACGACAGAGCGGGGGCTGGGCTAGCGCGGGTGTAAAACATAAGTGACGTCTAAATAGCTATCATATATAGATATTGTACATTCGTCAGACGCAATAATAGGCATTCCAGATCACAGATGAACATTATTGGATATGCAAGCAATCCGCGTTTCTTTTTTAGCCTGCAACGAAAGACGGATTACACAGTTGTGATGAATAGCCATTACCCCACCCTAGACCCCTACGGGTACGGAAAACTACCCGCCAAGTATCCGAAGTGAAGCGGTCTCCCTCAACAACGTGAGTAGGCCACTAAACACTTCAAAGTACCCGGTAGTTTGTGCACCCCATCTTGGGTCTATCCTAGGAGCAAAAACAGTAAAATGAAATAATACAACGGTGGCTACAACCGCAACCTGGATGTGCCCCGCAAAATAATATTACAACATATTACAATTACATTGAATGAATGAATATAACAACCTATCACAAACCCCGGGTAATCATCACAACTATCCAATACAGTTCATAACCACAAATAGTAAAATCCATTAAAGAAATGTGCAACCCCCTGCCAACCGACATACTAGCAGTTAGGGGAGGTTTACGAACACATTAAACAGTTCACAGATATAATCAAATTAGCAAACATCGTATAATTTCGATCGAGCAAACATATCAGATTCTACTCCAAAACTTCTCTGTGCACCTGAGACTTGAGCAGAAAATAAACATTCCAGAAAAGACAAAAACATCATAGAAGAGCCACTGGAAAAACTTGGGCTGAATCGGCTCCAACTCGGCCGCGGATCCGCGGCGGATCGGTGGGATTGGCCGCGGTTCCGCGGCTGTTTGGCCGATTCATGAACCTAATTTTTTCCAATGATCTTATATTTTTCTGTAGGTTATTCTGCAGGTCCCTGAAAAAATTTCTGGCCTCATTTTAAAATCGACAGAAACTATGTGATTTCGATGTTTTTTCCGGTTCGTTTTGCGTTCGAAATTCATACGACTTTGCTAATGAGTTAATTATTGTTTAGCGAGGCTCTGATACCACTGTAAGTCGATGTACAACACCCCACGACTTGCGGGGAGGCGGAAAAATGAAAAACGATCTTGTTCTTTGCGTAAACATCGACTAACCGAGAATATTTGCTAAACTATAACTAACATGAAACATAGAAGTTGTTAACTACTATGAGAAGTGATTATACCTAATGAACCGTGTCCTTCGTCTTTTCGTTCTCCACCTCCTCTCCAGCCTTCTCTATGTAGTAGATGATCCACCCGAGAGCTTTACTCCAAGCTTCACCTCTAAACTTGAGGTAACTAGGTTTCTTTAGTTGCTAATCAAAGTACCTAGATGATATAGAGAAGGGTTATGGATTAATTAGTCTATTCTAATCCTTGGTCTCAACACATGAGTGGTAGGATTAGAGTTTGAAGAGAGAGTGAGCTTGAGGAGAGAGAAGGTGGGTATGAGAATGAGAAGAGATAATGAACTCATTTGAATATATGAAGCATTATCTTTTATGAAAATAAAAATATAAAATCATTTAACAACCATGCTTCATTTATTCATATGAGTGATTCATCTCATGAGTCATTAGATCAATAAATGATGCATTAACACCATGGATGAATCATACAAATGAGTCATTAAAACAATAAATGCAAATGCCACCTAAACCCTCAAGTCACCATCTTTCTAGAAGCTTCTCGCGAAATTACGAGAACGCCCCTCCTATCCGTGAAAACACGGAAAAACTTTAGACTGTATAAATCCAATAACCCGATACTAGAATCTGGCTTAAACCAAAGCCGGCTAGTAAAAACTGTCCGAATGTCGTACGTGCGTAAACACACGTATGCGTCCGAACCCTTGTCGTAAAACCATACGACCTCTATATCGTTTCGCCTGGAGCAGGGAAACTCTCTGTGTGGGACTCTAAAGACTCGACTACTACACTGGCAGTGGGTTTAACCACAGACCGCAAGCTGTACTAGCTGTACGTAACGGTCCCCAGGTAGATGTCGATAAGAAGGCCGATGAGGAAACCCATCCGAACTCCTACTGAGCCTGATGTGATAATCTCCGTACAGTCTGGTCTGTTCGTCTAAGACTATCGCATATCGGGCCTAGGGGGCGGCAAGCGTCAGTCCCCTAATAGCGGTATAAGTCGTGTCGGAGCATAGCCCATTACACCCTGAGAAACAACTGGAACCTACCAGTAAATCTCGCTTGCCCTGGCCAGGGACTTTGCGTAATGGCACTCTGACACAATGCGATATCAACTCCCAATACCGGGAGAGACGAATGCTGTCTAACCGCCACTGCCTCCAAGTGCTCGGGACTGCACCCAACTGCTACCTGTTTGCACGACTCCTTTGAGCCGTGGTAGGGTAGCAATCTAAGAACAGTGGGACACACTCGAGGCGAACTAGCAGTGTCAAGTCTGCGGACTATGCTGTACTCATGTCACCTGGGAACTGTTAGCTGACGACTGGTATAATATCAACCAACAGTTCCCCGCGAGTCCTGTCCGGTGTACCCGTAACCCAACGAGCACCTGTATACTATCTCCAGTACGACGTACTGACGGCTGTGGGACAGACCATCTCTCCAACTGGGATGAGAAGCGTACACACTAGTCTACTCCGGAGTATCGATGCCCTGTCTCGATAATCCTACGACTAGGGACCTAAAAAAGGATGTGCTTGTAGACTACCCAGCCCTCACTAGTGTGACTGCCATCACAACGCTGGTAGTCAAGAAAGATCCTAAGAGCTCTATCAATACGTATACTCACATATTAAGATAGATAAAACCAAGTAGCATACTACCATGTTTAGCAAGACTGTTATATAACTGTGAATATCACAAGCTTCCATTAAGTAATGTACAAGCTAGTATGATACAATAATGGCCCCTAGGGCATATACACTAACAGATTGGCTATAACAGGAAGTCCCTGACCAGGGCTGAGACTGAGATTTACTGGTAAGTGTTATCAGTAGTTTCTTGACCTGTTATGAGCCTCACATCAGTACGACTTATCAGGCTATTGGGGTCTGACGTTTACCACCCCCTAGCTAGATATGCGACATATCAGACGAAGAGACCGGACTGCACGGTAGTGTTACTTATTGGATTCACAGGAGTATGAGCAGGCATGCTTGATGATCTTCTGATCGCTCAATACCCGGGTGGCCGTTACGTCTAGCACACCGCTGACGGCTTGTGGGTGACTGATATGATCACCACCTACTGCCGGCGTATTGACGAGTCTTTAGAGTCCTACATGGAGGTTTCCTGGCTCAGGTGAAACGAATTAGGAGCACGTATGTGATATGTGCGGGACCGAGATTAATACGTGTATGTGATACCGTATTCTATTCTCGCGATATGTGATATCGGTCGGTTATATGTGATATAGCCAGGTTATCGAATCAAGTGTTGATTCGATAAGTTGATATTTGATATTAGTCGGTTATATATGATATAGCAGGATTATTAAATCAAGTGTTGATTTAATAATTTAATGTATAATTATATATGATATTTTAATTTATATTAACTAATATTAACTCACTTAAGCATTTCTTTTTCTCACTTGTGCACACTTAATATATATGTGATATATATTATTGTGTCATGCTTGTTGATATATGCAACATGGGTGTATTAGACTCACACCATGCATATGATAATGTGAGGGTTTATTTATTTTAAGTAAATCAAAATTAGATGGAAATTAGTCATGGTTGAGCTTAGTGGAAGCTTGTAGAACTCATTGACTTAGTCCACTAATTTTGTTTTACTTGAGATACTTATTAACCCAACCATTCTCATTAGCCATGGTTTAGTCTCTACATGAGTTAGTATATAATACAAACTCACCGATTGTTGCTATTCTCACCACATGAGTTTCATTCTCATCTCCACTTCATCTTTTTCTTCATCTCCTTCAAGATCTCTAGGTTTTGAGGAGGTGAAAAAATTAGTGAGAAAATAAATTCTAAAGTTAGCAAAATTCCTACTTCATCATTCTCTATTAGACGAGCCTTTCTCTACTAGACTAACCATTTAGTTTAGGATGTTTGCTTCACTAATTCTCAATTAGTGAAGAGATAGCTTGAGTTGGTGTCTTCTCGACGTAGATTATCTTCGGCCTCGAATACTTCAAGCAAGCTTGTTCCTTTCATCTTGTGGAACCATTTTAGAGTCCGGAAGATCACTACTTGGAGCGAAGGGACTACTACATGGAGTTATTGAAGTGAAGGACCGGTCTACAAAGGTTGTATTCCCATTCACTTATGTAAAGTTGTTTACATTTCATGTTACGCGTATTTCTTTAGTCTAAAGATCTAGGGTTAGGGTTCTTTAGCCCGCTGTTTTTTATAAATTGGCATGGCGGATGCCATCCAAAACCCCTTGGGCGTGCTAGGGAACCCTACAGTGGTATCAAAGCTAAGCTAGAGTATTAGGCATTATCTAGGCGAAGTTAGAAGTCCGATCGAACCCCGAAAACCCAAAATATACCCCCTCTCTGGAAATTTTTCAAAATATTGGAATTTTTCATGTTAAAAATATTCAGAAAATTAAGCAGGGTTTTTTATGGACCCACCCGAAGAACGACCCCCTAACTCGTCCTATTGACCACGGAACCGCGGCCAAAACATGGTTTTGGTGGCGGTTCTGCGGCGCTAATACAGAGGCAAGGGACGGGCCTTCAGCTGTAGGTCCGTAGGTACTAGTGCGTCGTTCTGGGTATTTCTAACACTGCTCAAATGTTGAGCTCTCTGGGAAATTTTGGGAATTCGTTGATTCGATCGAATTGTCTAACATTGTCTAGCTATTGTGGAATGTGATACAATATTTAGAATCTACCGGTTTTGTGAAAACCGGTTTGAATTTTATAAAGTTAGCAATTTAGTCTCATTTGATCAGTTGCCACGGGATTTTGATGTGGATCAAAAGTCTATCGCAATCACGTAGTGTACGTGGATACTCGCCGGGTAACATTACTAGATAGCCATGCCCCATAGCCCCGACCAAGTGACTGTAGGAGAACCCCGTTGCCAAAAGTATCTGTTCATACCAGAATATTGCATTTAATACCGCCCATTCTTCTGCTCGTTTGTTTATAGGCAGGTGCTTTTGATCCGTGTTTGCTACATATTTACAGGTTACAGGTTCCTAGTCCAAAATAATGCAAATCATACAAAATCTCCACAGTTACGCCAAAATCCAGAACATCTGTTGCCGATAGATAAAATCCGGGTTCCGGTCATCCGTATCAGTCCAGTGCCGCTTTCCAGTTAAAGAGACAAGACAAAGAATAGTAGTCATTCGTGTCTCAGACAAGCACAGAGCACGAGAGGGGCAATATAAGATTCAGTGGGTGCGCGGAGCTCGAGGGAGATATGGTCAAATGAATTAAAAGTAAAGCCCATTTGGACTGTTGCAAATCTGAAGAAACTTTGGAAGTATTTTGCAATTTGGGACATGTAGAAAAAAGGAAGAAAGCAACGTGGAGAAGCTCTCGAAATATCACCTCACGAATCCCTTAAAGCGCCGCGGAACCGCGGCCAATATGGCCATTATGCGGCGGTTACGCGGCCGAGTTAACTCGGTGTCTGAAGATATTTCGGGGGTAGTTTTGTAACTTTGTATGGGCTCAGAATTTGGCCCTAGGGTTTCAGCTCTCTGCCTATAAATAGCCCAGTTTCGTGCCAAGTAAGGGAAGGCTTCTTTTTGTTAGGATTTAGTTTAGTTTAGCTTGTATCTTCTTCTTCTTCTTCTTCATCTTTCTACCATTAAATTGTTGTGAGAGCTCTTGAGTGGATGTTAAATGAAGATGAGGGTTTTTATTATCTTGTCTCTTTTAGTTCTTATCCTGTAATTTTATTATCTTGTATTGTAATTTTATTTATTGTTGTTAAGTAGTTGTTATTTCTTTGCTTGTGTTATTTTCCTTTTCCTCTTATCCGCATTTTCAAGCCATGACACTCGACAGGGTTCCTTGCTTAGGTGAAGACCCAAGTAGTTAGCTTGCTACCATTTTGTAAAACCGTATTTTTTCTTCTCTTTCTTTGCTTCTTTCTTGCTTTGTTTTTATTTTCATGTGTGATTAATTTCCACTTGTTAGGGGCTAAGGAAGGTTAGTATGAGGGACGGAAAAATCCCTTGTGTTTATCTTCGCCAAACATCCTAAAACGAATCTCAACCAAACAACGCAACACCCTCACTTAGGCGCACTATACGTGACATATAGCCGCGACCTAAGCCGAGAAGTCTTTTGGACGCACTACAACGTGACATGTAGTTGTGACCCAATTGGATACATGGTTGCGGGTGTTTGGCGGAGGGTTGGAAATAAGCGCACGTGGCGGAAGGACAAGGGGCACTAGGAATGGATTTAGCGTTGGAAAACTTGCTTAAACTCGCAAATCTCATTCCTATGTCCTCTTAATCCCCGCTACTTTCTTTTATCCCAACTTCATTTTAAGATTGGCAAAAGAAAAGCACAAGACTAATCCTAACTCTACTAACCAACCTTAACCCTAACAAGCTTACTTGAATATACATACAAACACTTAGGATATAATTGAACACATATATACATTCTTTCATTGACTCGTCTAAAACACGAACGAACATCCTACCATCTCCCTGCGGACGACCCGTGCTCAACCGGCTAGCTGCAAAGCGACGCCGTCTTGATTGCGGTAACTAAAAATTTATCAATCAAATGGCGTCGTTGCCGGGGAGACGGTAACGTATTTTCTTTCTTGTTATTTCGGGTTAATATTTTTTTGCATATAAAAAAAATAAATTAAAAATAACTTTTTGTTATTTTTTTTTGTGAAAGTGTTCAGGGTATCTGGAGCAAGTACAGTAATCAAATAAGAAAACAGACCATTTTATTTTGGATTAGAGAATAAAGGGTGTGCAGTGACCAAAGACGAAGCGCCAACTCCATAGTTTGACCGCGGAATCGCGGTCAAAGCTTGGATTTCGCGGCGGTTCCGCAGTCCTATTGATGCTTCTGAGCCCCAATTTTTTTCACCCTTTCCTTTTATCTTCTCTGTGAACTCCACTAAATTGTATTTTCTGCAGGTCTCTTTGCACAGATTGCGCGCCGCTGCCAAATAATTCTTTTTGTTGTTTTAGATTTTGTTTGTTTATATGCTCTGCATATACTAATACGGACTTTAAGGGGCTTAAAAACCAATAAATATTGGGTGGGGATTTCATCACCCTTCCTAAGACCCCGCAAATCACAAAAAGCATACGCATTACCTTGAGTTAAAAAATATCTAGACCAAACCTATAAGGACTTGTCGCGCTCATTTAGGACAAGTGAAGGTTCCAGGGAATCGGTCGTTTATCTAAACTTGACTTTGTGGTGCCTAAGCTAGACAAGTGAGGAGGTAATTTTAAAAGGCCCGTCTCATGGTGATTCGTGAGCGGAACCTCCTTAACTCACTTGTGCTTACTTGGCCATAATTGGCAGTGAAGAGGCGATTCGAGGGTTATCCTGCAACTTGTCGTTTGGAAGTCTAGGAGCGGTCTAGTTGGACTTTGAAGACCCTAACTCTAGGTGATTGTTTGTGCATATTGTGATTGTGATTGTGCTTATGTAAAGTTTAGTCCCATAATTCTGTATTCTTTTAAAACAAACAATTTCGAAAACTTCTAAAATAATAATAATAAAAAAAATCAAAAATTTATAAAAATTATCCACTTCCACCCTCCCCACTTTTCATAACATGGGTACCCCAAAACGACCAACTCTTGCCGAACTTTGGTACCCACAACCAGACATTTCTTCATACGGTTCTTGCTTTGGCCGAACTTTGAATGATCCATCCATGCCCGCAATTTCTTTGTGAGATCGGATAGACGCGTCTAGGGCTAGCAATTGGACATCCCAACCGACTTTGTATAAACCATTTCAAACTTTCACCCCTTCTCATGTTGATACCCCATCTAAGAGTCATGTTATGACTCCGACACCCATGTCCATTGCTGAAAATATTGAACAATCTCGTAGCCGATCTTTCACTCCTTTTACCACTTCAAATTCTTTTGATCAACAATTTCAACCACCTTCTTATCATAACATTGATCATCATCCTGTCCAACCATTCAATTCCTATCATTCCTACCCAACTTTTGCACCTTCTCTAGACATTACTTCTACACAGCTATTTGGGAGTTTCATATATCCAGATAACTTTGAATCTTTTACTGAACCCCTTCACAACCCATGTCTAGTCTGGAAGAGGCATTAGAATATTTTCGGGTAGTGTCATGCCAAATGGAGGAAGTGAATGCGTCCATGGCCGCCCTCATACAACTTAACGAACCGATAGCTAGTTTCCAACCAGCTCTTAATTTTCCAATATATGATGAGGCAATAGGACAGTTTGAGAATTTGAACAGTGAGTGTGAGCAATACACCATTCCAAATCAAACCTACCCATTGCAAATTGAATTCCACAACTCCGGTTTTGAATATATATCGAGTATCCAAAATAATTCACCAATTGACGATAGACCATTTGATGAGTTGTGTGACTTTGTAGTGTTTGATTTTCCCGATTCTGAAGGGTCCCTTTCGCGTGAAACCTCACCCAATCCTGTTGATCTTTACACCTCCACTCTAGAACCAGAATTAATTGAAATCCATGCTTTTGATGAGGTGTCCGAGAAATGTGATTTTCACTTGATTGAGGATATCGACCCTGGGAATATTTTTGATGATGAACCCATAGCTTTGGATGAGTTTTTCTCACCAATTCATCAAGTCCTTTCACTTCCGTGTGGGAATCATCCCGAGCCATTAATTGTTTTTCCCGAACTTCATATGCGTCTGGAAATTGATGATAAATGCATGGATGAGTTAAATTTTGATGCGAATTTTGAGAATAGTATTGAGGATGAAACAGTTCTACTTGATGAGTCGGATTTTCCCATTCTTCCTGTCCCTTCCACCGACTGTGCACACCCTCCTGATCGTTTAACCGTTATTATTCTTCAATCTCTTCGCTCCATCTTTTCCATCGTTCCGACCTGGCAAGACACCGTATCATTTTCATTTACTATGTCTGGTTTACTAAGTTCGGCCTACCCATGTTTTCTCACGAATCATGAGGGATTTGACCCTATTTCTCAACGGGTTGATAGATTAGTACAATCGCTTTTTTCACATCAGTCATTACAAATTGTACTAATTTATTCACTCCATTTCTACCCTCAAGTTCGTATTCCACTTCTTTCTCCCTTCCGCCATTCTTCTCCTCATATACCGGGACCGTATACCACTTCTATCCCCATACGGTCTCGTGTATTCTCCATTTCTTTCCTCACCAACCTGCATATTATAACGATAAAATTTTTGAATGGTTGGTGCTAACTTTTGGCCTATGTAAGGCCTTGTATAGATTCATACTGTTCTCTTCCCCCTAACTCTGAACTTTAACGTTTAAACAGTGGAAACACTATTTCACTTAAGTTTGGGGAGGGGGGACCTTTTGTGTATATATATTTTTGGTTTGCTTTTTGTTTTGTATATAAAAAGAAAAAAAAAACATGGGAGCACCGACAATTTTGACCCTCTTGGTGTAGCCTGGCAGTGAGGGCACTGTCAAGTTTAAGTTTGGGGGTGTGCTCGGTAAGCTTTCTTCCTCCTCATTCATTTGTATATTTTGCATTTGCGTACTTATTTTAAAACTCATAAAAATAAAAAAAATTTACAAAAATATAAAAACTTTGTCGTCAAGTTAGCTAATAAGGTAACTTAGATTTTATTCCGAAAGTTTAGTTGATATGTTAGAAATAATTAAATCCTAAGCTTAGGAATTGAAAACCCTAAAAATAACCCTCATTATGTTTAACCTTGGTAATTATACGTCCTTACAGTTTTTATTTTATTTTATAGAAGTAGGTAATCTTGAGTTCAGTTCTTGAGTTAAGTCGAGATGAAGGGAAAGTATTGAAGCTTTACTGAAAGATAAGTCTGAAAAATAGTTTCTATTCTTAAATCAAAATTTAGAAAGTATATGTCAGTTATGTATATGCATATGCTCTAGAGGCCATTATTGTACATATGATGTATATTATAGTGGATGCTTGGATATATATAGAGAGGACTTTCTTGCTCGATATGATAGTATGCTATCTGGTTACACTTTGTCTTAACATGTTGACTTGTATTTGTTTATTGTCTTGCTCTCACATGTTGATAATGCCCTTAGGATATGTACTTGACTACTAGGACTATGATGAGATCATACTAGTGGGGCCAGGGTAGTCAACGAGTACATCCTGTAACTGTTCCTAGTCGAGGGTGTATCGAGACAAGGCATCGATACACCCGAGTAAACTAGTGTATACACATCTTGACCCATATAATGGGCGATGGATGATCCCATATCCATCGGTGTTTGACATCAAAGATGGTGTACGGGTGCTCAGTGGAGACTGGGTACACTGAACGGACTCGTCGAGAACTCCTAGATGGTATTATACCAATTGTCAGATAGCAGTTCTCCGGTGACACTGGTACAGGTTAGTCTGTAGACCCGAGATCGTCATAGAGTCTTGTGTGATTCCCACTGTGCTTTGATTTCCACCTTACCACGTCCAAGAGGGCGTGCAAAACGGTGGCTTTTGGGTACAGTCCCGAATCACATGGAGGCAATGAGCGATAGGAGGGGTTTCGTCTCTCCCGGTATAGGGAGTTGATGTTGTGCTGTGTTCGATTGGCTATAACTGGAAGTCCCTGGCCAGGGCTAATATGGAGTGCTATTGGTAAGTGTTATCAGTAGTTTCTCGACCTGTTATGAGCCTCATATCGACACGACTTATCGGTTATAGGAGTCTGACGTTTACCACCCATAGACTGGATATGCGACATATCAGACGAAGAGACCGGACTGTACGGTAGTGTTACTGATTGGATTCACAGGAGAATGTACAGGCTTGCTTGTTGATCTTATGATCGCTCAATACCTGGGTGGCTGTTACGTTTAGCTGACCGCTTGCAGCTTGTGGGTGTTTGATATGATCATTACCTACTGCCGGCATATTGACAATTCTTTAGAGTCCTACACAGAGGTTTCCTGGCTCAGGCAAAACGGAGTAGGAGCACATATGTGATATGTGCGGGACCGAGAATATTACCATATGAGATACCGTATTCTATTCTCGCGATATATGATATCGGCCGGGTATATGTGATATAGCCGGGTCATCGGATCAAGTGTTGATTCGATGAATCGGTACATGTTATATTAGTCGGTTATATGCAATATAGCCGGATTGTCGGATCAAGTGTTGATTCGATAATATAATGTATAATTATATATGTGATATATTATATTACGTTAACTAATATAAGCTCTCTTTATTGATTCATTTTCTCACCGGATAATACATTGATATATATGCGATATATGTTAATTGTATTATTTTATTTTTGTTACAAAATATATTGTATATGTGATATATAATATTGTAACAAGTTAGGGTTACATGTGCAACAATGATTTAGAGATTAAAACCAAGTTAGGGTTTGGATTCGGGTTAGCTTTTGGGTTAGCTTTTTCATGAAGCTTTATGAAGCTTTCTTTTGTCTTTAACTTAGATATTTTGTGTAGATATTTGTTGACCCAATCCAAACCATTAACTCTAGTTTATTCTCTACATGAGTTAAAACCCTTCATGCTTAACTCATGGTTGAATAAGTAACCACAATAATAATTTCATTATTCATCACAAAAGCTTTTGCTTCTTCTTCTTTCTCAAGCTCTTGAAAAACCTTCACTTGCTTTTTGATTTGTGATGATATTGATTGAGAAATTGAAAATAAAAGAGAGAAAAATTCCTACTTCATCATCCTCATCTATTCTAGCCACTTAGATTAAGGTGTTCACTTCTCTAATAAGTTGTTTAGTGAAGTGTAAGCTTGGGTTAGAGATTTTTCAAGGTAGATCATCTTAGATCATGAAGACTACAAGCAAGGTGTCTCATTTACCTCATGGAGCCACTCGAGAGTCGGAGTTCATGTTGATCGCAGCGAAGGGACCTCAACACGGAGTTTATGAAGCGAAGGAACGGACTACAAAGGTTGTAATTCCTATCTCTTTACTTCTTTGTATGTGATACAAATTTTTTTACCCTAGAAATTCTAGCAAGATTCATAGTTAGTTAGCTTTGCACCTCTATATTTTTTAAATTGGCATGAACGATGCTACCAAACCCTAGACTAGGTGCAAAGGTAACCCAACAGTGTTATCAGAGCCAAACTAGAATTCTAGATACGGTGTTATAACAATTACGAAAATGAAATCCACTCCGAAATACGGTATTAGAAAACCCTATTCTTACTCTCTGGAAATTTTACAAAAAGTCCTTTAAAATTTTTTCAAACAGGTGCAGAATGGTCTCTGGGCCAAAATATGAACATGGGAGAAATACGGGGGGAGGGGATCGGATTTTGGCCGAGCCTCTAGCCAAGAATTCCGGCCAGGCCGGCCCCACCACTTCCTCTGGACTCTGTATTTCCCCTGTGGTCTTATGTCTCCAATTTGGGTTTCCTAGTATTGTTTGCTTAGCCCAATTTTCATGTGATGATTTGTTTGACCTGGGGCTAATTCGTAGTGCTTCGTAGTCATATTATTTGACACTTTATTGGTAATCTTGACTATTTTTAATAGTTCGATCAAACTTCGCACACCGTAATTTGTACCCCGCTGAAATTTCCAAGTGTTGTAATTTTCCGAGGTTGATTGTACTCGTAAAATCGTGCAAGTACCTCTATGGACCCCCTAGAAGACTATAATAACCTTAACTCGAATCTATGCCCACAGAACCGCGTTCGAACCTTTGGGTTTGCCGTAGTTCCGCGGTGTCATAGGTGAAGCGTTGGTTAACTCCTTCTACGGCTGGTCCATGGACACTGCGGCACGGTTTTTGAATGTTTCGACTTTGCTCAAGTGTTGAGCTCACGGGGGTAATTTGTGAGTGTATGTTGATTCGATCGAAATGTTAAACATCGTCTTGATATTCTGTGATTGTGATACAATATGTGGAATTCATATAGTTAGGCATGAAATCCGTAATATGTGATATTTCGGGTTTACGATGTCTAAGGAGATTATGGATTCCAAATGTTGTAGTTTTTCACTTTCTTTTCTGCGACCGTAAGTGTAGCATGTGGGGTATTGCCGGCTTCGTTGCTATACATCAATGACAATTGGGATACGCATGCTTTCTTACGTTGATGATATGAGATATTATGTGTTGCTGTGATATGTTATATTGGATTGTCGTGTTCTGAATCGCCGGGGGTTTTATGTGAGATGAGGGTTTTTATTTTCATTCATGTAAAATTCATTGTATGTAATATTCTTTTATTGGGGCACTTCCGGGTTGAGGATGATGCCACCATTGTATATTATTTACTTTTCCACATTAGGATAGACCCAAGGAGGGGAGCACAAGTAACCGGGTTCTAGGGTCCAGTGGGAGGCCATCTCGAGGAATCGAGACCGGGTCTCCTAACCCTAGAATTGACAGCGTTACTTGCCGCTCTCATAGGGGCTAGGGATGTGGGTTTGGCTATTCATCGCTACCGTGGAATCCGTGTTTTATACAGGCTCGAAATAAAACACGGACATCCTAGTATATCCAATATTTCATATGTTATCTTCTGCTGCAATGTTCTGTGATGAGATCATATTGCTGCCTGAGACAAATGCTTATACTATATATATTTATGATGATATATAAATATTACTGCTTTCGTTTCTTCTGTGATTCTTAGGAAGAATAAATGATGGGATTTATTAATGAGATTAATAAAAGAAAAGAAACCTAAAAGATATTGTAGAATCAAATTTTCAAAAATGGTAGGTACAGTTTTTGCTTTGCATAGTGGTATATATGATATACCCTGCACCTTATTCGATGAGGAAAGAGACAAGATCCCTTCACCGGGAGTGACCTCTTTAGCAAAACTGGCAGATGCTACAAACTCACGATTTAGTTTTTGATTGCTTCTATAGTTCTTGCTTTGCATAGTGGTATATATGATATACCCTGCATCTTATTCGATGAGAAAAGAGCCGAGATCCCTTCATAGGGAGTGATCTCTTTAGCGAAACTAGAAAAGCCTAAAAAACATTCCTTTTCAAAATCACTTGTTTCAACAATGATATCGAGTTCTTTATGCTTATGGTTGTCTGAAAAACCTGCGTAGCCCTCCGTCATTTTAGATATGTACTACTTGGTATTCGTGCTGCGTTTGTTGGCCTTTGTCAAGGCGTAGTGTGCGGTAGCTGACTAGTACTTATCTTTTTTAAGCATGTGATGTGATTGGATTAGGGTAGTTGAACGACCTTGTTGGCCTTTGTCAAGGGTCGTACGGCTGGGTTTAATTCAATCGGGAAATGACGGGTTGAACTTGACTAGCATCCTATGGTTTGTTGGCCTTTGTCAAGGTCATAGGGCGTTAGGGGTAAAAGCATTATCGGGAATTTCAAGTGTTGAAATTTGCAATGAGATTGCATACCTCCTATGAGATAGTTGGATCCCGATACCCACTGCGAGTAAGAGTTACTCCTGGGAGAGTTTTGCACATGACAATTAGCCGATCAAGTAGGTGTCTAGAAAGGTGTTAACGGGGTTATGCCTCTGAGAAAACGAGGTTTATTTTAATTAGGTCTGTGCGAAAGCACGGGGAACCTCCCTCAAAGTACCAACACTGGCCTGGCCGAAAGATTTGCGAACTTGTAAGGGTTACTTAATCCCGGCTAGTCTTTCCTTTTAGGGTTTGAAGGAAGATTTGATGAAAACAGTGGGAGCCATCCTGATTAGATAAGATAATAACCAATCTAATCTTGCAAGAGCATACGCTAAAGTGTTTTCCTTCTCTCCCTCTCCAGGTAGCGACCATTTCAGGCCTTAATCAAGATAATAATAAGGATGTATTGACTGAACCCACTTATTATACTGAGCAGGGGATCGTTGGTCCCGTTCTTTCTTATAAGAGTTATAAGACTGGCAGGAAATAGGAGAATATCTGGATTCTCATGCCGCCCAAACGAAGAATAAGCATGCTGATGCATCTTCTTCAGGTGTGTTAGTTATCGAGAACTGTTTCTCAGTTCACTCTACGTCCTGGGTATTAGATACCGGATCGGGATCCCACATATGTAATATGTTGCGTGGGCTACATAAAGGTAGAGAACTGGGAATGGGTGATCATAGAGTAGGGAATGGTGCAGATGTTGCAGCCAAGGCAGTTGGCGAATATCACCTTGTATTACCAAATGGTAATACATTGGTTCTAAACGGATGCTATTACATTCCGACCCTGATATGCAATCTTATATCAGTTTCTTTATTGAGCAAAGAGGGATATAATTTTGTAGTACAGGATAATGTTATGAACATATTCCTGAATCAAAAGTTGATAGGATCAGGATCATTAAATAATGGCATATACGTTCTCAACCAAACTACATTACTTAATGTACAAAACACACACAAGAGGAAGAGTTCAGAAATGAACGAATCCTTCTTGTGGCATTATAGACTAGGTCATATCAATGCGACATGGCTAGCTAAGTTACATAAATGATGGATATTTGAATCCACTCGAATTTTCATCTTATGATACTTGTCAGTCATGTCTCAAAGTCAAGATGACCAAAACTCCGCTTAGTGGACACGGAGAAAGAGTTTCAGAACTCTTGGGACTGATACATAGTGATGTATGTGGTCCCATGTCTACATATGCCAGGAACGGTTCTTCCTACTTCATTACATTCACTGACGATCTCTCAAGATACGGACATGTGTTCCTGACGAAACACAAGTTTGAAGCTTTTGAGAAATCCAGAGAATATAAGAACGAAGTAGAGAACGAAATGGGCAAAAGTATTAAGATCCTTGGATCTGATCGAGGAGGAGAATACTTGAGCAATGAGTTCCTGGACTATCTAAAAGAAAATGGGACTCTCTCTCAGCTTACTCCTCCTTATACACCACAGCACAACGGTGTATCGGAGTAGAGGAATCGCACCCTATTAGATATGGTGCACTCTATGATGAGCACCGCTGAGTTGCCTATTTCCTTTTAGAGACATGCACTGGAGACAGCTGCATACCTATTGAATCAAGTTCCATCTAAATCTTGTTAGTTATATGTATGCCCTAGAGGCCATTACTGTACATACGATGTATATTGTAATGGATGCTTGGACATATATAGGGAGGACTTTCTTGCTCGACATGATAGTATGCTATCTGGTTGTACTTTATCTTAACATGTACTTTGATTGTCTCTATGTTACATGTTGATAAAGCCCTTAGGATATGTACTGGACTACTGGGACTATGATGAGATCATACTAGTGGGGCCACGGTAGTCGACGAGTACATCCTATAACTGTTCCTAGTCGAGGGTGTATCGAGACAGGGCATCGATACACCAGAGTAGACTAGCATATACGCATCTTGACCCATATGATGGGCGATGGATGATCCCATATCCATCGGTGTTTGACATCAAGGATGGTGTACGGGTGCTCAGTAGAGACTGCGTACACTGGACGGACTCGCCGAGAACTCCCAGATGGTATTATACCTCACGTCAGATGGCAGTTCTCCGGTGACACTGGTACAGAGTAGTTTGTTGACCCGAGATCGTCATAGAGTCTTGTGTGATTCCCACTGTGCTTTGATTTCCCTCATACCGCGTCTAAGAGGGCGTGCAAAAAGGTGGCTTTTAGGTACAGTCCCGAATCACATGGAGGCAATGAGCGATAGGAGGGGATTCGTCTCTCCCGTTATAGGGAGTTGATGTTGTGCTGTGTTCGATTGGCTATAACTGGAAATCCCTGGCCAGGGTTGCTGAGATTTACTGGTAAGTGTTATCAGTAGTTTCTCGAACTGTTATAGACCTCATATCGACATGACTTATCGAGCTACTGGAGTCTGACGTTTACCACCCCTAGGCGAGATATGCGACATATCAGACGACGAGACCGAACTGTACGGGAGTGTTACTGATTGGATTCACAGGAGAATGTACAGGCTTGCTTGTTGATCTTCTGAGTGCTCAATACCTGGGTAGCTGTTACGTTTAGCTGACCGCTTGCAGCTTGTGGGTGTTTGATATGATCATCACCTACTGCCGGGGTATTAACGATTCTTTAGAGTCCTACACAGAGGTTTCTTGGCTCAGGCAAAATGGAGTAGGAGCACATATGTGATATGTGCGGGACCGAGGATAATGCGGTATGTGATACCGTATTGGATTCTCGCGATATCAGATATCGGCCGGGTATATGTGATATAGCCGGGTCATCGTATTAGTCGGTTATATGCGATATAGCCGGATTGTCGGATCAAGTGTTGATTCAATAATTTAATGTATAATAATATATATGATATATTAAATTACATTAACTAATATTAGCTCACTAAAAGATTCTTTTTCTCACTCGGGTAATACATTGATATATATGCGATATATGTTAATTGTATTATTTTATTTTGTTACGATAAATATTATATATGTGATATATAATATTGCAACATGATATGGTTATTAATGCAACATGTTTCGTGGAGTTTAAACATGATTAAGGTTTGGATTAGGGTTAAGACTTCTAGTAGATTCTAGAAACTTTTCTTTTGTCTTGGAAAAGATATTATGCTTGATATTTTCAAGTGACTCACTTTTAACCCAACCCAAACCCTAGCCCTAGTTAATTCTCTACATGGGTTTAGTTGACCATGGTTGCATTATTCATCATATTTATCTTTTCATTATTCATCACAAAAGGATTCTAATGATTATTCATCTTCTTCTTCCTTCTTTCCTTCTTGGAAAAAGCTTTCTAGCTTTTTGCTAAGTGATGAAAGTGAGTGAGAATATGAAAACAAATGAGAGTAAAAATCCTATTTCATCATCCTTATCTACCCTTGCCATTTAGATGAGGGTGTTCACTTCATTTTGTGAGTGTTAGGTTGTGTTAATGAAACTTCAAGGTAGATCATCTATGTTATCGAAGATCGGAAGAAAGACTGCATCTTTCTCTTCATGGAGCCTCTCGAGAGTCCGGAACAAGATGATCGCAGCGAAGGGACCTCAATACGGAGCTTAAGAAGTGAAGGACTGGATCTACAAAGGTTGTAATCCCTCTCACTTAGTGTTAAAGTGTTTAACATGCTTGTTTTCGCATAAACTCTAGTTTAAAGATCCGGCTTTGGGTTGTTCGGCATGGCATTTTTTAAATCGGGCATGGTTGATGCCTCGTAGACCCTTGTGCATATGCCTAGCAACCCTACAGTGGTATCAGAGCCAACCTAGAGCTTTAAGCGAAGTCTGAGCGGAGTTCAAAATCATTTGTGATGATTATAAGTGAGTAATTGAAAACAAAAGAGAGCTAAATTCCTACTTCATCATCCTCATCTATCCTTGCCATTTAGATGAGGGTGTTCACTTCATTTAGTGAGTGAGAGCTTGTGTTAACGAAACTTCAAGGTAGATCATCTTTGTTATCGAAGATCGGAAGCAAGCTTGCATATTTCTCTTTATGGAGCCTCTCGAGAGTCCGGAACTTGATGATCCCAGCGAAGGTACCACAACACGGAGCTTATGAAGTGAAGGACCGGATCTACAAAGGTTGTAATCCATCTCACTTAGTGTTAGAGTGTTTAACATGCTTTGTTTCACCTAAACTCTAGTATAAAGATCTTGTTAAGGGTTGTTCGGCATGGCTAAATTTTAAATCGGGCATGGTTGATGCCTCGTAGACCCTTGTGCGTGTGCCTAGTAACCCTACAACCGCCGTAGGTAATTCCTGATTCTTCTGGGAATTTTTAATTATACTCAAGAGTTGAGTTTTCTAGGGTTGTATTAGGGACTCGTTGATTCGATCGGATAATTTAACTTTGTTTAGTTTGTCCGGGTAATTTTTAGATCGTGTTAAAAATTTCGACCGGATATCAATAACTCACTTTTCCCCCTGCCGGAAAATTTCCAAGCGTTGGATTTTTTCATAGTTTAGGATCGTTCTAAGTCGTGCAAGTAACGCGGTGGACCCTCTAGAAGACAACAAACCTTAACTCGATTATGTGACCGTCTTGAACTGCCTCTGAACCTTAGGGTTTATGGCAGTACGGCGTGCCACATGTGAGGCGTTGGCTTGACCCTTCTACGGCTGGACCATTGGTACTGTAGCATGTGATGGATGTTTTTAAACTAATTTCAAGTGTTGAGAACTATTTGGGAAAACTTGGGTGTTTGATTATTCGATCGGAAAGTTTAACATTGTCTATTTATCTGGAATGTGATACAATATTTGGAATCCACATGTAGTTATGAGATAACTAATTTTGAATGTTATAAATCTAGCAGTTCAGTTTCAGATGATCGGTTGCCACGGGATTTTGATGTGATCAAAAGTCCGTCGCAATCACGTAGCGTACGCGGATACTCGCTGGGTAAACTTAATAGACAGCCACGCCCCATAGCCTCGACCAAGTGACTGTAGGAGAACCCCGTTCATGGTAGCGTGCTGCATACCATGACTAAGAAATCTGGCAGATGGATGTTAAGACCTCCTTTCTGAATGGTGATTTAGAAGAGTGCGTGTACATGACTCAGCCAGAGGGCTTCGTAGACAGTGGGAGCAGCAGAAAGGTGTGCAAGATGCTTAAATCCATCTACGGGTTAAAGCAAGTATCGCGGAGTTGGAACATCTGTTTTGATGTTGTAGTCAAAGAGTTTGACTTCATCAAAAACATAGATGAACCTTGTATATACAAGAAGGTTGTAGAGAGTAAGGTTGTCTTCCTCGTATTGTACATGGATGACATACTCTTGATAGGAAATGATGTTCCTATTCTGCACTCGGTCCAGCTTTTTTATCACAAAGATTCTCAATGAAAGATCTAGGTGATGCCTCCTGCATTTTAGGAATTATGATCTATAGAGATAGATCTAAACGGATACTGGGATTGTCCCAATCCAGGTACATTGACACCATACTAAAAAGGTTTAGTATGGAAGAATCCAAGCATGGGAACCAACCCACGATCTCTGGACTCACTCTCTCCAAAGAGATGTCTCCCAAGACTGATTTGGAGAGAGCTCGCATGCAAGGGATACCCTATGCTTCGGCAGTAGGCTCTATCATGTACGCGATATTATGTACCAGACCCGATATAGAATACTCACTAATTGTAGTGAGTAGGTATCAATCAGATCCAGGAGAGAGTCACTGGACAGCTGTGAAGAACATTCTTAAGTACCTGAGAAAGACTAAAGAGATGTTCTTTGTATATGGTAACGGTGAACTCCAAGTGGAGTCCTTTACCGATTCGAGCTTCCAGAGTGATAAGGACGACTCTAAGTCGGTCTAGGGATTTGTCTTTACCCTCAATGGAGGGGCGGTTTGTTGGAAGAGTTCCAAGCAGGAAATTGTGGCAGACTCGACGATGGAGGCTGAATACATCGCTGCCAACGATGCTGCCAAAGAGGCAGTCTGGATGAAGAAGTTCATCATTGAACTTAGTGTGGTTCCGTCCATTGGGCATCCAATACCTTTGTATTATGATAACAATGGAGCTGTGGCTTTGGCCAAGGAACCCAGGTCCTATCAGAAGTCCAGACATATTCTGAGGCGGTATCACCTAATCCGGGAGATAGTTGATCACCGGGAGATCGCGGTCAGGAGAGTTGATACGAAGGACAACACTACGGATTCACTCACGAAGGCCATACCCCAGATACAATTTAAGAGACTCTTCGGGATGTTGGGTATAAGATACTACAACAGCTGGCCTTAGTGCAAGTAGGAGATTGTTAGTTATGTATATGCCCTAGAGGCCATTATTGTACATATGATGTATATTATAGTGGATGCTTGGATATATAGAGAGAGGATTTTCTTGCTCGATATGATAGTATGCTATCTGGTTACACTTTTTCTTAACATGTTGACTTGTATCGGTTTACTGTCTTGCTCTCACATGTTGATAAAGCCCTTAGGATATGTACTTGACTACTAGGACTATGATGAGATCATACTAGTGGGGCCAGGGTAGTCAACAAGTACATCCTCTAACTGTTCCTAGTCGAGGTTGTATCGAGATAGGGCATCGATACACCAGAGTAGACTAGCGTATACGCATCTTGACCCATATGATGAGCGATGGACGATCCCATATCCATCGGTGTTTGACATCAAAGATGGTGTACGGGTGCTCAGTGGAGACTGGGTATACTGAACGGACTCGCCGAGAACTCCTAGATGGTATTATACCAATCGTCAGATAGCAGTTCTCCGGTGACACTGGTACAGGTTAGTCTGTAGACCCGAGATCGTCATAGAGTCTTGTGTGATTCCCACTGTGCTTTGATTTCCACCTTACCATGTCCAAGAGGGCGTGCAAAACGGTGGCTTTTGGGTACAGTCCCGAATCACATGGAGGCAATGATCGATTGGAGGGGTTTCGTCTCTCCCGGTATAGGGAGTTGATGTTGTGCTGTGTTCGATTGGCTATAACTGGAAGTCCCTGGCCAGGGCTGAAATGGAGTGCTACTGGTAAGTGTTATCAGTAGTTTCTCGACCTGTTATGAGCCTCATATCGACACGACTTATCGATTACTGAGGTCTAACGTTTACCATCCCTAGACTGGATATGCGACATATCAGATGAAGAGACCGGACTGTATGGTAGTGTTACTGATTGGATTCACAGGAGAATGTACAGGCTTGCTTGTTGATCTTCTGATCACTCAATACCTGGATGGCTGTTACGTTTAGCTGACCGCTTGCAGCTTGTGGGTGCTTGATATGATCATCACCTATAGCCGGCGTATTGATGATTCTTTAGAGTCCTACACAGAGGTTTCCTAGCTCAGCCAAAATGGAGTAGGAGCACATATGTGATATGTGCGGGACCGAGAATATTACGATATGAGATACCGTATTCTATTCTCGCGATATATGATATCGGCCGGGTATATGTGATATAGCCGGGTCATCGGATCAAGTGTTGATTCGATGATTCGGTACATGTTATATTAGTCGGTTATATGCAATATAGCCGGATTGTCGGATCAAGTGTTGATTCGATAATTTAATGTATAATTATATATGTGATATATTACATTACGTTAACTAATATAAGCTCGCTTTATTGATTCATTTTCGCACCGGATAATACATTGATATATATGCGATATATGTTAATTGTATTATTTTCTTTTTGTTACAAAATATATTATATATGTGATATGTAATATTGTAACAAGTTAGGGTTACATATGCAACAATGATTTAGAGATTAAAACCAAGTTAGGGTTTGGATTTAGGTTAGCTTTTTCATGAAGTTTCATGAAGCTTTCTTTTGTCTTTAGCTTAGATATTTTGTGTAGATATTTGTTGACCCAATCCAAACCATTAACTCTAGTTTATTCTCTACATGAGTTAAAACCCTTAATGCTTAACTCATGGTTGAATAAGTAACCACACCAATAATTTTATTATTCATCACAAAAGCTTTTGCTTCTTCTTCTTCTTCAAGCTCTTGAAAAACCTTCACTTGCTTTTTGATTTGTGATGATATTGAGTGAGAAATTGAAAACAAAAGAGATCAAAATTCCTACTTTATCATCCTCATCTATTCTAACTACTTAGATTAGGGTGTTCACTTCTCTAATAAGTTGTTTAGTGAAGTGTAAGCTTGGGTTAGAGATTCTTCAAGGTAGATCATGAAGTCCACAAGCAAGGTGTCTCATTTACCTCATGGAGCCACTCGAGAGTCGGAGTTCATGTTGATCACAGCGAAGGGACCTCAACACGGAGCTTATGAAGCGAAGGAACGAACTACAAAGGTTGTAATCCCTAACTCTTTACTTCTTTGTATGTGATACAATTTTTGTTACCCTAGAAATTCTAGCAAGATTCATGGTTAGTTAGCTTTGCACCTCTCTATTTTTTAAATTGGCATGAACTATGCTACCAAATCCTAGACTAGGTGCAAGGGTAACTCAACAGTATATACCCTACAAACTGCACATACACGCACCTTGAAACTTAGGATAGTAGAGGATACCTAGAAATACTCTTACCTGAAATCTAGTTTGAAAGAAAAAACGGTATTTATAGCTAACCACCAAAAGAGCATCATTGAAAAATATATCCGGTCTTGAAAAAGAAAAAGAAAAAGAAATAAATTACAAGACTTGGAAACTGCTATTTTCGCTTTAAGCTCACACATTCAGAAATCGGCTGTTAGTGCCTCAAGAAGCATTAATAGTCGCATGAAAGGTGTGTGAGCAAAACCATCCATCCATTAATGAAAAGAAGTGGTATTAGGTAATAAGACAAGGGTACTATAGCTTGAATTTAATTCTTGAGTGTAGGGGTGAAAATTTACACACGCGTGGGGGTATACGATGGATGTTTGGAGGCAAAATAGGAATAAATAATAAGACTTATGTTTTCCGTAAAAGATGATAAATATCTCTGATTGGAGACCGCTCTTTTAGGAAGAAAACTCAAGAGATACCGAGATCTTTCTAAACTGTAAAACGTATAAGATCCGGGGTTGAATAAATTAGAGGTGTGAAAAATAAGGGTTGGATATTTCTAACTTAGGATGATATAATTTCTAACTTAGATACTAAACTGTAGGAGTAAAATCAACGTTAACTTATGAAACTAGCTTGACGGGATTTTGTGGGTAGTATCCGCTGAAAACCCTCAGGAGACAACACTCCTCCTACTAGGGACACCTAGATGCTTAATGGCTTGTTGCACGAGCTCAGTGGAATCGTGTTCCATGCGAAAGTGAGATTAAGACTTTTTGAGAATAATTGGTTTTGCTCGGGACGAGCAAAAGTTAAGTTTGGGGGTATTTATTCACACCAGAATATTGAATTTAATACCGCCCATTCTTCTGCTCGTTTGTTTATAGGCAGGTTCTTTTGATCCGTATTTGCTACATATTTACAGGTTCCAGGTTCCTAGTTCAAAATAACGCAAGTCATACAAAATCTCCACAGTTACGCAAAAATCCAGAACATCTGTTGCCTACAAATAAAATCCGGGTTCCGGTCATCCGTATCCGTCCAGTTCCGCTTACCAGTTTAAGAGACAAGATAAAAAACAGTGGTCATTCGTGTCTCAGACAAGCACAGAGTATGAGAGGGGCAACACAAGATTCAGTGGGTGCGCGGAGCTCGAGGGAGATAAGGTCAAATGAATTAAAAGTGAAGTCCATTTGGACTGTTGCAAATCTGAAGAAACTTTGGAAGTATTTTGCAATTTGGGACATGTAGAAAAACAGAAGAAAGCAACGTGGAGAAGCCCTAGAAAAATCACCTCATGAATCCTCTAAAGCGCCGTGGAACTGCGGCCAATATAGCCATTATGCGGCGGTTCCGTGGCCGAGTTAACTCGGTGTTTGAAGATATTTTGGGGTTGTTTCGTAACTTTGTATGGGCTCAGAATTTGGCTCTAGGGTTTCAGCTCTCTGCCTATAAATAGCCCATTTTTGTGCCAAGTAAGGGGAGGCTTCTTTTTGTTGGGATTTAGTTTAGATTAGCTTGTATCCTCTTCTTCTTCATCATTTTTCCTCTATTAAATTGTTGTGAGAGCTCTTGAGTGGATGTTAAATGAAGATGCGGGTTTTTATTATCTTGTCTCTTTTAGTTCTTGTCTTGTAATTTTATTATCTTGTATTGTAATTTTATTTATTGTTGTTAAGTAGTTGTTGTTATTTCTTTGCTTGTGTTATTTTTCTTTTCCTCTTATCCGCATTTTCAAGCCATGACACCCGACGGAGTTCCTTACTTAGGTGAGGACCCAAGTAGTTAGTTTGCTACCATTTTGTAAAGCCGTATTTTTTCTTCTCTTTCTTTGCTTCATTCTTGCTTTGTTTTTATTTTCATGTGTGAATAATTTCCACTTGTTAGGGGCTAAGGAAGGTTAGTATGAGGGATGGAAAAATCCCTTGTGCTTCTCTTCGCCAAACATCTTAAAACGAACCTCGACCAAACAAACGCAACCCTCTCACTTAGGCGCGCTATACGTGACATATAGCCGCGACCTAAGCTGAGAAGTCCTTTGGGTGCACTACAACATGACATGTGGTTGTGACCCAATTGGATACATGGTTGATGGTGTTTGGCGGAGAGTTGGAAATAAGCGCACGTAGCGGAAGGACAAGGGGCATTAGGAATGGATTTAGCGTTGGAAAGATTGCTTAAACTCGCAAATCTCATTCCTATGGCCTTCTAATCCCCGCTACTTTCTTTTATCCCAACTTCATTTTAAGATTGGCAAAAGAAAAGCACAAGACTAATCCTAACTCTACTAACCAAGCTTAACCCTAACAAGCTTACTTGAATATACATACAAACACTTAGGATAGAATTGAACACTTATATACGTTCTTTCATTGACTCGTCTAAAACCCGAACGAACATACTACCATCTCCCTGCGGACGACCCATGCTCAAACGGCTAGCTGCAAAGCGACACCGTCTTGATTGCGGTAACTAAAAATCTATCAATCAGCATCTGTTCGGGTGCTCGCGGCCGCGGTGTTCCGCCTAAGTGCACTTTGTCGACGACATCGGGGGTCCGGCGGTGTACTAAAGTTTCCGACGAGCATTCGATCAGGATGTCGGAAATCTTGTTGAATTGCCCGACTTGTTATTGAAAAGTGTTTTCGATAACGAGACTAAAATGCGGGGTTTATAATTGTTAAGCATGAAATTCGGAATATGAGATATTCCGGATTTATGATGTCTAAGGAATTCTTTTGTGTTAGGCATGAAATCCGAAGTATGAGATACCTTGGGTTTATGATGTCTAAGGATGTTGTGGATTCCAACTGTTGTAGTTTTTCACTTTCTTTTCTACGACCGTAAGTGTAATATGTGGGGTATTGCCGGTTTCGTTGCTATACGTCAACGACAATTGGGATACACATATTTACTTACGTTGATGACATGCGATGTTATGTGTTGCTGGGATATGTTATATTGGATTGTCGTGTTTGAATAGCCGAGGGTTTTATGTGCGATGAGAGTTTTTCATTTTCATTCATGTAAAATTCAATGTATGTAATATTCTTTTATTAGGGCACTTCCGAGTTGAGGATGATATCACCATTGATGTATATTATTTACTTTTCCGCATTAGGATAAACCTAAGGTGGGGAGCACAAGTTACCGGGTTCTAGGGTCCAGTGGGAGACCATCTCGAGGAGTCGAGACCGGGTTTCCTAACCCTAGAATTGATAGGGTTGCTTGCCGCTCTCGTAGGGGTCTAGAGATGTGGGTTTGGCTATTCATCACGAACGTGGAATCCGTGTTTTTTACTGGCTTAATTTAAAACACGGAAATCCTAGTATATCCAATATTTCATATGTTGTTTTCCGCTGCTGATATCTGTGATGTGATCACTTCTGAGATGAATGGTATATTATGTTAGGGTACGGCGGCGCCCCGGCCGTCAAACCGACGCCAAATGCGGAACAAAAACTTTTTACAAAACCGGTGCCACCGCAGCCCGAATCCCGGATCGTTCCATGAACCGTAAACTAGCAATATTTAAAAGAGGTTAGGAAATTTTATACCGATCGATCCATGTCCTTCGGTCTTTAATCTCCGCACCAAGCTCCCCGCTGCTGCGCCGACGTAGTCCGCTCCCCGATCTCGCACGTCCGAATGGCACCACGTCATCGAATCATTATACGGGCTCCCGCCTCGAACCGAGGCAACTCGGACATGAAGTTTGCTAGCCGACATGTCCAAGAATGAAGTAGAGAATGCGTGGAATATTTTGTCTCAAGAGTGAAGTTGCCAAGTTTGGATGGAAGTGTGAGCCATGGATTTTTCTTGAAGAAAAGAGTGAGAGAGCTTCCAATTTTGGTCTCGGCTAAAAAAAAAATTAAGCCAGAATGAATGTGGGGGGGGGGGGCTTCAAAAAGCTCTCTGGAAAATATGGTGGTGGTCAAAAATAAACATGCAAGTCAATTAAACCCTCCAAATTAATTCCTCCATCTAAAACCCATCACCCAAAAAAAAACTCCAGTAGCACAAATAATCCCCCTCAATTAGGCTGGCGAATTTGCAGGCAGCACCCCCGTCACAAAATTCAGCCACCTCACCAAGCTAAACCCATGCTCATAGCTCACCACAAAAAGGCCCATGCACAATTATGGGGCAGGGAGTGGACAGAAAAATTGGGGCAGGGAGTGGACAGAAAAAAAGCTCACAAGAATTAAACAAAGAGGGCAGTGTTTAAGACGGATAAAGAAAACTGGCAGCTCCTAAAATAATCCCGTAACGAATTACAGGATTACACCTCACCTGTAAATACATACCTGCATTTGTATTCCGACCGAATACAAATGCAATGAGACAAAAATATTCCTGCACTACAATACTGGCATCTGGCGTAAACCAAAACCCGCTAGTATTGTCCGTCCGATCCTGATCCGTGCACAAGTACACAAATTTGATCGAACCCCGTCATATATCCATACGGCCTCTATAACGTTTCGCCCGAACTTGAGAAACTGTCTGTAGGGGACTCTAATGACTCATCAATACACCGACACTGGGTATAACCACTAGCACGTCAGAGGTACTAGCTGTACGTAACGGTTGCCGATGTATTGATCGGAAGGGAAGCTGACGAGTGAACTCATCCTGAAACCCTACTGAGCCTGACAGTGACAATATCGGTATAGTCCGATCTGTTCGTCTATGAGCATCGCATATAGGGCCTAGGGGGCTGGTAAACGTCAGACCCACAATAGCTGTATAAGTCATGTCGGAGAGTAGCCAAGAACACCCTAAGATACTACTGGAATATCTACCAGTAAATCTCGATTACCCTGTCTAGGGATTTCGTGTAATGGCTCTCCTAAACACAGCGCGATCTCACCCCCAATACCGGGAGAGACGAATCCCTGACGATCCGCTCACTGCCTCTATATGGCTCGGGACTGTACCCAACTAAAACCTGTTTGCACGACTCCTTTGAGCTGTGGTAGGGTAGTAATCAAAGCACAGTGGGAACTCACACAAGGCAAATGACGATCTCAGGTCGACAGACTAACCTGTACACATGTCACCTGGGAACTGCTATCTGACGATATGTATAATACCAACTAGCATGTTCCCGGCGAGTCCTGTCCGGTGTACTCATAACGCAATGAGCACCTGTATACATCTTAGGTGAACCAACTAACACCAATGGCTTGTGAGACCCGCCACCACCCCTCGTCGGGGTCTCGACTGTATACACTAGTCTACTCTGGAGTATCGATGCCCTGTCTCGAAACTCCCACGACTAGGGACACTTTAAGGATGTGCTTATAGACCCCAGCTCCCACGTATATGATCGCCATCATACTGCTGGCAGTCAAGCAAGAATCCTATGGGCTTTATCAACATGCAATAGTGAACTAAAGAGTGTATACGATGATAAAGACAAACCAGATAGCATACTATCATCTCGAGCAAGACTGTCCTATCGGTATAGGTCCTCTCTCAATCATTGCAATCACGTACCTGCGATCCAATAATTGACTTTGAGGGCATTATATCCAACAATCTCCCACTTGCACTTAAGGCTAATTATTGCGATGTCGCGTACTCACAGCTCGTGTGATACCGAATATCCAACTCCTCTACTAATCAGTTTCACAAATCTCGTTTGTAAAACTATTGTGTTCGAGAAATAGCCTCAGTGAGTGGATCCGCCCTGATGTTTCTTTCCATGTCTCTCTTTGTCTTAAATTCGCGGAGAAAACCATCTCCCGAAAAGAGCAATACCTGTCTTAGAATATGTCTGGAACTTTGATGGGACCCAGTTCATAAATGAACTCCAAATCCAGCAAACTTCTTAGACTGTATCGTCAACTGAATTTAATTAGTATCCTGCACCATACCTCCCTCAGTATCCGCTTGGACTACCTGTCCAAACTACTGTCCCTCGTTAAAGGGAAAACTATAACTCTGATAGTCACTCTGTCATTCGGGTCACCTTGGAAGCCTGGAATGATAACTGTTTCCCAAAAGAGGCTGTCGTTATGAAATCCCTAGAACAACCACTTATGTTCATAAGCTGCTTCCGAACATTTCTCCAGGATTGGAATAATATATCAACCTATTGCATCTAGTGCAAAAAAAACAACATATGATATTATATCCATATCCTATGTGGAGAAACTACTGTGTGACAACCACAGTATAACCGATCGTAGTGTAGGAATTTCACTTCCTACTATGTGTATGTCATCCTAGAACCAGGACATCACACCCTACTACCTTCTTAACAGATCAATCTCCTATTCTGATGAAATCAAAACCTATGACTGTCATATCAAAAATAGATGATCTATCTCCGCTATATCTGCTTTAGTCTATAAATAGACATAAGCTATTTGTCCACTACGCTTCTGCTGCTCTCACTGACTACAACAACCCTCTGGCAGAGTCATATACACGTGCACTCCTAAAACTAGTTTAGAACGACGCTATACTCATCCTCCTGCCGGGTCTCATAGTTTGGAACAACAGTAATGGCAAGTCTGGGTAAACAAGAACCTCCCTGTCACCGTCTTTGAGAATACCGAAGTACCTCTCGGGCGCCTGAGGTTACCCACCATATCTGCGGAGTGGCTAATGGAATGTCAAACCTGATTGAATCTTTAGGTTCTATTAAATTTTCCGTAATCGTTTGTGGTTCTGGAATCACTTCCAGTTTTACCATACTCCCACTACTGTTTTCTGAAAAAATTCATTTTACTAAAACTGTGGTGAGTCAAGAACAATATCACTATTGATCTTCCAGATGGTAGAAAATCAACCCTCGTTAAAGCTCGGGTTAACCCACAAATTGCCATTACAGAAACATGCCTTGAGTTATCCAGAGTCTGGTTTTAAGCATAAGCCGGACAACTCCCCGTACCTTAACATCGTTAAGATATGAACCATTCTATACATCATATAGAAATTGAGGCACTGATTTAATTAGAATTAGATTCAAATTATGCAGCTGTCTCCAGTGCATGTCAACTAAATGGAGAGAGGACGATCAACATTACTCAACTTAGGAGTGTATCCAAACCATTACAATCAACTGAATACCAACCACAAGTATCTATATCTTCGACCACCTTGAAGAATCCTGATACTTGCAACACATGGTTCTCTACTTTATTCCTGTACCTATAACTTCTCAAATTTGGACCTTGTATTTCTATGAAACATTTGTCTAAAACTTGAGAAGTCACAAGTAAACAGAATACAGTACGAGGACCAACCCCTTTGTCCTAATGGACACTAGACAATATACAATACTTTGTATAAGTCCCCTGAGTTGAATAACTCAAACTCTGTGCATCGTAGGTTGAAAACTGTACCCAGGCGTTCTCGTCAAATATCACCAATTGCAACGAATTCCGATATAATGAGGATGATCACCTAATTCCCAATAACTTACTCCCACTCATCATTTGTAAAACCATACAGATGTGAGAATCATACCTGGTAAATACATATCCTGGAGCAAGGGTCTAATCGGGAAATCAGTTTTCTATTAACAATACACAATGAAACTGAAACACGAATATGTTTCGAAGGGGTATCCGAGTATTCCTAGTAATGCCTCTTCCATTATCCAGATTCATGACTGTAACCGTATTTCCAATTCCCTTTATTTGTCTTTAGTCATTACCTTCTGTACACCATCGTCAGGCTTAATGGTTTTCTTCCTTCCCTACCGTTCGGCACCAGCCTATGGTTTGGAAGAAGACTATCCAATAAGCATAATAGGTGTACTGTCCTAATCCTAGGAGCACTCGCAACCTGAGAGAAGGTAAGGATAAAAGACAACTGAATAAACCTTATTCCTATTTCTCCTGAACCAGAATCCATCCTCGAAAAAGTTCCTTCGAGTTCGTATATAACCATACGATGGATTTATCCAATGGAATTGGATGTTCGTAGTGATACGGGGTGTTCTGGAGAAATACAAAGGTGAATTAGGAGTGGCTATGAAATATGTGGTTCGGTCATGAATGATAGCTGTCACGACTCGAAAGAGCATGTGACTGGCCCTTGAACCATATGAAGTCTATAGGACTCCATCTGATCCAAGTAAGCCAAAAGCCCAGAAATCTAAAACCATTTTAAGAGTAAGTAAAGAAAACTGGTGTAAAGAAGTGAAGAAAAACATGTTTGAAGTCAAGGTTTTTAAATAACTAAGCCGAGTATGCATTTTAAAATGTAAAGTCTTTTCTAAAAAATTTCGGCAGAGTTTCTTTTGTAATTACTGGCCCCGAAAGGGGTACAACAAGAACAATATATATATGCAAAGATAAAAGGCATCTCCAAGCGGAAGCTAGCTCTTCGTCAATTGACGGTCACAACCACGCAAACAATATAATATACAACGCCGAAAGGCTAGGATCAAATCCAAAAGAAACTCAAAAAGCATGAAAACCGCAATACTACTAAGCGCGACTCTAAGGTCGAATAATACATCACTAGTGTCTAAGTCTGAAACAATATACAAGTTTTGGTTGATGGAATTCTAGATACAAAGGAATAATACAAGTACAATGGTGATTCTTGATGCAAAAGAACCCACCTACCAAAGAAAAATACCAGCAAAAGAAGCAGTGTGCCAGAAATGCCGCAATGGAACCTGTACGGCAAAACCAGCCAGAACTTTGGCACAACGGGGTGAGTTGCCAACTCATGAATAGAGAATATCTACAAGCAGAAATCGAATGCATGACATAATCCTAGGTCAATAAAATCAAATATATAAACCTCAAAGAATAAGCCTGAAGCATGATAAGGTGGCAATGTAACATCTAAACATGTAGGCAGTGCCAAATACTCGTGCCAGTGCCTCAGGTAATAACATGTCATAAATATAAGGTATGTATGCATGAAGTAAATATGATGAAGTATCAAATGAATATCAATATACATATATTAGCGTCTCATTCCACTAATATTGGTGTAAGGGTATATATAACAGCGCCCTCATACCCTGTTATATATACAAATGAAGTATGATCAATGTAATAATAGTCTGTATAAATGTGGATCCCGTCCACCTATCACCCCAATGACAATGAGCATCATGCATGTAAATGTGAGGATATAATCAAAATCATGGAAACATCATGAAACCTGTGCCTAGCATCGGCACGTAAATCCTCGTCCATATGGGGCTCCGTCTGCGGTATCGTCCCTCGGCCCCGGCAGCACGGGTCAACCCATGTCCATCTCTTAACTCCGGTCGGTATCCCCCGGATATCCGCCGAGCACAAATACAATCATCGGTAGGTACTCGCCCACCTCCAGGCTCAATCGGCATAATCCTTCGATCATCTTGCCGAGGGGAACCATACCGGGCCCCACCATGTACCCTCATACGGCACACACTCCTCGTATGGGGTATGTAATCAGAACCGATAAATCTCATGGTGGCTGCGCAAATATCATATCAAGGAAACCGGGTATTTCAAATAAGTACATACTCTCCTTTGAAACTATCCACGGTTCCCAAATCCAGAAATATCATGAAAACGAATATCTCAATGCGTATAATCAGAAAGCATGATGTATATGACCTAGAATAATAGCATGCACATACAAGGTCATATCCTGATGCAATAGTACTACTGTGTAGTGACATGTCAATTATCAATGATGAAGTGTGTGAGCCGGCAAGCAAGTGTACGTGGAACCTATGCATCATCGATAATGGTGCTGGTGTCCTAACAGCATGATTGCAATATAGAAATAAACACATGCGATGCGATGCGTAATCGAATAATCAATGCAACAATGAAGAATCTACACCGATATGTACATGTCCTGTAGTGGTGCCATTTGAAATAAGACGAATCGGGGTTTTGGTAAAATAAGGGTTACAGTGTTTTTAAGAATAGATACGTCTTTTGAAAATACCCGTATAATCCCTTTACTTGTCCTTAAGATACTCCCGATTCGTTAGTTTTGAAATAGGTATGGCTCGGGTCTAGTCTAACATCTACTAAGCCAAGTCCATCAGGAGGTGAATGGAAACCACCTAAATCTGAGTCGATATATATATATATATAATAGTCAGTGATCTCACCTCAATAGTATCGCGTACGATACAGTACATCATCTGACGTCCTCGAGTCATGAGTGCGGATCTATCATCAATATAAAGCTCGTACGGTAAATCGTCGTATGGCATCCCAATAGCTGGGTACGGGTGAATATCACAATCAGCTCATCAATTATTTGGTATCCTCATCATCATATCACATAATCTGGGGTACTGATCTAAGTCTAGTACAACTGATACCATTAATAGAACTGCAGGTGTAAACACGCGTCTAAAGGCCCGTTAGAGATCACATGTCGTATCCCAAATACGAATCATATCAAATCACCGATCTTGCGGCACAATGCCCAATATCATCGACTCATCTCCAATGTCGTCCAAGATCATCATCATCATCACAGTATAAGTATAGCAAATCAACATGTGTGTGCGTGTGGGTGTAAACCTATCCTAGGGTTCGCTACTAGGAAATATTCTAGTTTACTTCTAACCCTATCACATCTAACACATCTCAAATAATCCACTACACTATACTATCATAAATAAAATATACTATATCAGCTACGGACTGCGGGGGTGCTATACGCCATCCACCCGACTTCCCCAGTAGATATAATCTACTCACCTTGCGTCTTCGTTGTCGATGTCACCACGCGTTTGCTTGTCGTCCCGAAGTCTTCATGGGGTACCTACACATTAACGTATCGCAAATGCGTATCAAAACCAAATCCAAACTAAAACGGCATACGAATCCCAAAACCATACGCTATGATCTATAGGTTAGAACCTATGGACAACGCCTTCCAAAACCAACAACAACCCTCGATATCGTCGTATAAACGCCAAATAGTCGAGATAAAACACAATACAAAAATTCAGATTTAAAAATACGGAATACGGAAACACGAATCCAAAGCAGCAACTAAGGAAAAAATGCTCCAGATTTCACCCTAGGTCAAATTAGACAAATCTATACATGCCAGGGGTCTAAACTACAGATAAGAGAACACCAAAACCAAAACGAGCCAATATGGGGTAGTTCTGGCCGCAAATTGCGGCCAAACAGAATAAATCTGCGGCCGGGAAAATGAGTTAGGGGCTGGGGTCTTGTGTGGTGATTCTAGGGTGCCTGCACATCTCACTGTCCAATCAATTTAATTTTCAGAGTCTCGGGGTAAAAGAAGATTCAATGTAACCATCACAGATTTCACAAATTCTCCGATATCGGTTTCTATAAATCTGTATTCTGGGTTTAAGCTTCAGGTTTGGGTCTCAATTATACAACTAAGGTGTTGGTGTAGGCTCTACTGAGCTCAATTTCATATCATAACTCAAATTTTCCTCAAACCCTAACTAGGTTTATCCTTAAGTCAACAAATCAAACAATATCGGTTCTAAACTAGTATGAGGGTATATGAAATGCTAAAACTAATCTAATGGTCCAGAAAATACCTCATTTGGCAACTCAAGAATTTTCTTGAGTTGCCCCTAGTGGCCAAAATCTTTGCTTCCTTGGTCCAAAGTGTAGATCATGAGCTTGTGCATACTTTTTATGAAATGGGGGTAGGGTTTTGATGTTGTTTTGAGGTGATTTGTGAGGGTTGAAATGAGATGAAGGGGGAGGGGGAGCTGCTGGAGATGGCTTCAGCTGAAGGAAAATGAAGAGGGAGAGAGATGCGGAAAATGAGAGGGAGAGAAAATCCAAGTCAAAGTGCACCATGCCTCATTAATGCACTTGTCCCCTTTTCTTTTCCTTTTTCTTTTTCTTTTCTTTTCCTCCAAAAACCCTTCTCACAAGAATAGTAACCCCAAATAACATGATAGAAAATGCACAAGTGTGATAAAAATGATATGTGCATATTTTGCACAAAATTGCTAAAAACCCGATTAGCGATTTTAATCGTGATTAGCACTAAATTAGCATATAACTAATCATAAAAACTTAAAAATGACATAATTCCATAAATTAACCTATTTTAGAATTTTCCATAATTTTTCCAAATTTTTCTGTATTTAAATTATACCTAAATATTAAAATATTCAATAAAATAATATTAAATTATAAAAATTCCTAAAAAATAATATTTTATTTTTTTGAAATGTTACAATCTTCCCCTCTTAAATAAATTTGGTCACTGAATTTAAATTTAAACCCCCAAGTACTAAAACATTTCAGTAAAAATCCAAATTGTCGGGGCTCCGAAAACATCAATACATAGCGAATATCATAAAAATGTACTGCCCAAAAAATCAATCCCAAAATGTATATATAAGAATATCCTGTGCGTCTGGTGCGCACGGAATCAAAATCCATATATGTGTCATACAGGTGCACAAAACAAAATCTAGGTGCCACTGGTGTGCACGAAACATCTGTCATAGGCAACGTGTGTGCCTGACAGCAAAATCAGGTGTATCTGACATGCACAAAGAATCCCGATTTAGTGCATCTGGTGTGCACCAAAATCGTATCTCAAATCATGCGCCCAACATGCGCGAAAATCCAAAATCGACGGTATACAATACGGCTCACTCAAAATCAGGTATACCGCGGTGTATAAGCTCATAATCATGTGTATCAGCGTGTACAAATCAAATCAAAACACTAAAGGTGCACGAAAACTATGCTGGAAGCGTAAATCAAATCACTGGCATAAAATAAGCATGAAATCGCAATCAACACCTCAACGTAATAACTATGCACAAAATATAAATATCCAGTGGGTGCAATCATGGTGCATAAAAACAAATATCATGAAACTCAGCCATCAAAACTAAATCATGCAAACAGAATGCCCAAAATACCGAAATCCAAGATGACAGATACGTGATAACCGAATTACAAAATCACAAATCATAAGTACCATCGTCGGTAGTTCCTCCTTCAAAGTCGAGAAGGAGTCGGTGCATCCAATGCCAGCAGCGCAAGATATCTACTTGCCTCTTGCTTATGGTCTGGCGTCCTCTGTCTCTGGGTCTTTATCTTCTCTGTGGATTACCAATCTCATAATTAATCGGCTCATCGGCCCTGTCAGGTGTGCTAACGGGGACGATTCCGTTCTGGCACTTCTCTGGTCATCTCTCGGTCAATCCTCACGACCACTCGTAAAGCAGCATGTCACTGGCGTCGGCCTCTGGTTCTTTGAATGCATATCACATCTGATCTTGGGTGCAAATATCATTGCAGCAGTGTCCTGGAAGGAATCCCGCTCAAGGTCTCTTCCGATCTTGCCTATGCCGATCTGTACGGAGGCTGGTACTCTTGCATAATCTCTTCTCGCTCGATGGACATCTGTGTCCTCAACACCGCATTCTCTCGGAAATTGGTCGCATCCCAACGCCTCTGTAAGCATATCAAGTCTCTAGTCTCGACAGAAAGTAATGATATCTCATCAGCGTCTCACACGAACCTCTTGTCCCGCTTGTCTGTATCATCGTCCACTTTGATTTCACATCTCTATCGGCGCACTGTAATGTTCTCGGCTACGGTTCATCCGAAGTCTCTCGCATACCTCTTTCCTGCCGAATTGCCCGGAAGTCATCGTCCCTTGCCGAAGCTAATTCTTGTTCCGGAATGGCTGCATACTCATCGCGCCTCATCTGGAAGGTATATCCATATACAATGCCTCTGCGTGCGTATCACATCTCTGATGTCAGCGGAGTAGGACGTCATCTCGTCAAAATCTCTAGCAAACTCTTTACTTCACTCTGCTTCAATGTCGACTGATTCAGACTCGTCTCATAGTGGCTGCATGGACTGTGCTCCAACGGCTATACTCGTATCCGGAGTCTCCCAAGCAATGCATCCCATCACATGATATCCGAATGATGTCGAATCATTCGATCGACTCGTCAGAACCTCATAATCCCCCAAGAGATCAACATCTTGAGTACAGTTTAATAGTATCGAGTATATGCCACAGCGTCGGTGGTCCAGCCGTAGAAGGGCAAACCCAAGCCTCACTAATTGTTGGAGATAGTGCCCTCAGAGTCAATTATTGGATCACAGGCACGTAATTGCAATGATTGAGGGAGGACCTATCCCGGTAGGACAGTCTTACTCGAGATGATAGTATGCTATCTGGTTTACCTTTATCATCGTGTACTGCTTTAGGTGACCTTACAGGTCACTATTACACGCTGATAGAGCCCCTAGGATTCTTGCTTGACAGCCGGCAGTATGATGGCGATCATATACGTGAGAGCTGGTGGTCTATAAGCACATCCTTAAAAGGTCCCTAGTCGTGGGAGTTTCGAGACAGGGCATCGATTCTCCAGAGTAGACTAGTGTATACAGTCGTGACCCCGACGAGGGGCGGTGGCCGGTCTCACAAGCCACTGGTGTCAGTAGGTTCACCTAAGATGTATACAGGTGCTCATTGGGTTATGAGTACACCGGACAGGACTCGCCGGGAACCTGCTAGTTGGGATTATACCAGACGTCAGATGGCAGTTCCCAGGTGACATGTGTACAGGTTAGTTCATCGACCTGAGATCGTCATTTGTCTCGTGTGAGTTCCCACTGTGCTTTGATTACTACCCTACCACGGCTCAAATGAGTCGTGCAAATAGGTTTTAGTTGGGTACAGTCACGAGCCACATGGAGGCAGTGAGCGGATCTTCAGGGGTTCGTCTCTCCCGGTATTGGGGGTGAGGTCACGCTGTGTCTAGGAGAGCCATTAGACAAAGCCCTCGGCCGAGGCAGGAGATTTACTGGTAGGTATTCCAGTAGTATCTCAGGGTGTTCTGGGCTTCACTCCGACACGACTTGTACCGCCTTTGGGGGTCTGACTTTTACCAACCCCCTAGGCCCGCCATGCGATGCTCATAGACGAACGGACCGGACTGTACGGATATTGTCACTGACAGGCTCAGTAGGGTGTCAGGATGAGTTCGCTTATCGACGTCCCTTTTGGTCAATAGCTGGTGGCCCGTCACGTATTGGCTTATACCTCTGACGTGCTAATGGTTAAATCCACAGCCATACTATTGACGAGTCTTTAGAGTCCACCACACTTTCAGTTACTCAAGCTTTCGGGCGAAACGCTGTAGAGGCCGTATGGAGATATGGCAGGGTCCGATCAGATACGTGCGGTATTGCACGGATCAGGATCGGACGGTTTGTACTAGTAGCCGTATGGATATATGGCAGGGTTCGATCAGATACGTGCGGTATTGCACGGATCAGGATCGAACGGATATTACTAGCCGGCTTTGGTTTAAGCCGGATCCTAGTTTAGTACAGTGTAGATTTTGTCTCATTGCATTTGTATCCGGTCGGAATACAGATGCGGGTGTGTATGCACAGTGTCGGGGTTTTCCTGTAATTTATTACGGGACCAGTTTTCTGGAGTTGCCAGTTTGCATTCCGTTCCGGCCGGTTTTCCTTTGTTCTTTCCCGACCGGACTTTTCCGATGGAGGGTGTTATTTGCAAGTTTGCAAATAACACATTGTGGAGGGTTTTCTTCCATATGGATTAATTATGAAAGCATCTTTTGATACCATTCTTATCTATCATCATCACTTGCTTTTTGTTGATTTGAGGTGATTTGTAGTTGATGTGAGTTTGTTATGATGATGTTTGGATATGGTCACCTCTTACCTTTTACTACACTCACCTCCCTCTTGCATTTTGTATTCCTTCCTCCACCATTCTCATTTGGAGATGGTTGAACACATTTGAGAGAAGAGAAGATGAGAGCTTCATTTTTGAGAGTGTAGCATTTTGATCTCTTTTCATGTTAAGAAAAATGCAAGCACCATTTTTCTTATCTTGATTCCTCCATCATTTTCAAAGGCAACAAAACCCCAAATGAGACATAGACTCAACCCTACACATTCTACAGCAAATCTTGGACGCGTCGGCCAGCCAACTTCGCCCCCGAGTTGCCTCGGTATTGAGGTGGGAGCCCGTAAAAGATGCAGGCGATGTGGTGCCCTTCCGGCGAGGAGGCGACGACCGGAGTTTCCACAGGAGATCGGGACGACGACGAGAAGACCGGAGGACTCGGATCATTCGGTATATCTCTCACCCTTTCTCTTATTAGCTAGTATCGGTTAATGGTTACGATCCGGGTATATTTTCCGCGGTAGCGCCAGTTTAAAGTTAAGAAAAATTTTGATTCCGCATTTTGGCCTCGGATAAACGGCCGGGGCGCTGCCGTGGCGCAACACTAATGGCGTCGCGGAACTGCCGCAAACCCTAAGGTTCAAAGGCTTTCACACGGTCATTAAGTCGAGTTAGGGTTTCATTCTTCTAGAGGGTCCATGGAATGGCCTGCATGTCTTTCCGTATACTTTAAATTTGGAAAATGGGCTCCCGACATTCGATCGTCTCTATCGACTCTCAACGAACCTGCGTGAAGTCGCCTCTAGCTGGAATCTATCTATCTGATGACATCGCATCGGGGTAAGCGAACGAACACCTGTCCTAGTCATTCATCCTTGGTTGACTAGCGACCATCCATCATATCTCGAAGTGTATACTTATGCTGCAGTAGCTCCAATCATCTGGGCGATATCTCGTCATTTGCAGCAACAGCTGGCTCATTCGTCTGTATGCTGAACAGCGCCTCAATCCTCCAGGAAAGACGATACATTAGCGGTCCTTTCTAAATCGGTCTGCTCTAGATCTGAGTAAGACTCTCCTCACTGGAAATCTTCAACTCAACTGGGCCTGCTCCGGCGCATAAATCGGACGAATCACCTTCGTCTCTCAAATCGGGTAGACAAGCTATCATCTGTCTCACATCTGCCTGGAAGCTCCGGCGATCTCAGCTCGTAAGCTCCGGAAGCGACATCCTGTCAATCTCAGCAACAGCTGGTCCATCTGTCTACACGGTAGGCGACATCATAATCTCTGAGGTATGTTGTACATCAACAGTCCTCTTTCAACTGGCAGCTCTAACAATGGCCCGATCATCCGGTGAAAAACCAAGCACTCGCCTCCACTAGAGGTCACAATCACCAATACTAACTCGAGACGTTCCCATGTCACCAGAAAACACAATGGTCGGCCCTCGTACCAGACGAGCTCACCCAGACCGTAGCACTAGCAGCAGCTCAACTACGCTCAAACAATGGCGACAGGAACTTCGATCGAGTATCGAAGAGAGCAGATCAATAGAAAGAAAGAAAACAACAAATCCAGAGTGGATACATGATCATAAGAAGGAACAGCATCAATGAAGGTATGATCATGAAACTAATAGAATCGAGGATCTCAAATGGATGTATAATCATGGATATGAAGAGAATCATTGATCTCGAAAATATGTACATCCTAAGGTTCCTTAAGCAGAGTGGCGTGTCGTAAGTATGCCGCGGAACATACCCACGGTACGTTACTCTACTTTAGTCACCTATTCCATCAACCAAGGGTCATTCTACGCGATGAAGGTTCGGGTCTAATACCCCTTCGACTAAGTCTAAGTTCCGTAAGGTCAAGCATAAGTTCCGTATATATATAGACGCCCTAGGCTCCACATAGTCAAACTTAGACTCGAACCAAGGTTAACCTAGCGCTTTGATACCAACTTTGTCACGACCCGAAAGAGCACGTGACTGGCCCTTGAACCATATGAAGTCTATAGGACTCCATCTGATCCAAGTAAGCCAAAAGCCCAGAAATCTAAAACCATTTTAAGAGTAAGTAAAGAAAACTGGTTTAAAGAAGTGAAGAAAAACATGTTTGAAGTCAAGGTTTTTAAATAACTAAGCCGAGTATGCATTTTAAAATGTAAAGTCTTTTCTAAAAAATTTCGGCAGAGTTTCTTTTGTAATTACTGGCCCCGAACGGGGTACAACAAGAACAATATATATGCAAAGATAAAAGGCATCCCCAAGCGGGAGCTAGCTCTTCGTCAATTGACGGTCACAACTACGCAAATAATATAATATACAACGCCGAAAGGCGAGGGTCAAATCCAAAAGAAACTCAAAAAGCATGAAAATCGCAATACTACTAAGCTCGACTCTAAGGTCGAATAATACATCACTAGTGTCTAAGTATGAAAAAATATACAAGTTTTGGTTGATGGAATTCTAGATACAAAGGAATAATACAAGTACAATGGTGGTTCTTGATGCAAAAGAACCCACCTACTAAAGCAAATCACCAGCAAAAGAAGAAGTGTGCCAGAAATACCGCAATGGAACCTGTACGGCAAAACCTGCAAGAACTGTGGCACAACGGGGGTGACTTGCCAACTCGTGAATAGAGAAAATCTACAAGCAGAAATCGAATGCATGACATAATCTTAGGTCAATACAATCAAATATATAAACCACAAAGAATAAGCCTGAAGCATGATAAGGTGGCAATGTAACATCTAAACATGTAGGCAGTGCCAAATACTCATGCCAGTGCCTCAGGTAATAACATGCAATAAATATAAGGTATGTCTGCATGAAGTAAATATGATGAAGTATCAAATGAATATCAATACACATATATTAGAGTCCCATTCCATTAATATTGGTGTAAGGGTATATATAACAGCGCCCTCATACCCTGTTATATATACAAATGAAGTATGATCAATGTAATAATAGTCTGTATAAATGTGGATCCCGTCCACCTGTCACCCCAATGACAATGAGCATCATGCATGTAAATGTGAGGATATAATCAAAATCATGGAAACATCATGAAACCTGTGCCTAGCAACGGCACGTAAATCCTCGTCCATATGGGGCTCCGTCTGTGGTATCGGCCCTCGGCCCCGGCAGCACGGGTCAACCCATGTCCATCTCTCAACTCCGGTCGGTATCCCCCGAGCTCAAATACAATCACCGGTAGGTACTCGCCCACCTCCAGGCTCAATCGGCATAATCCTTCGATCATCTTGCCGAGGGGAACCATACCGGGCCCCACCACGTACCCTCATACGGCACACACTCCTCGTATGGGGTATGCAATCAGAACCGATAAATCTCATGGTGGCTGCGCAAATATCATATCAAGGAAACCGGGTATTTCAAATAAGTACATACTCTCCTTTGAAACTATCCACGGTTCCCAAATCCAGAAATATCATGAAAACGAATATCTCAATGCGTATAATCAGAAAGCATGATGTATATGACCTAGAATAATAGCATGCACATACAAGGTCATATCCTGATGCAATAATACTACTGTGTAGTGACATGGCAATTATCGATGATGAAGTGTGTGAGCCGGCAAGCAAGTGTACGTGGAACCTATGCATCATCGATAATGGTGCTGGTGTCCTAACAGCATGATTGCAATATAGAAATAAACACATGCAACGCGATGCGGAATCGAATAATCAATGAAACAGTGAAGAATCTACACCAATATGTACATGTCCTGTAGTGGTGCCATTTGAAATAAGACGAATCGGGGTTTTGGTAAAATAAGGGTTACAGTGTTTTTAAGAATAGATACGTCTTTTGAAACTACCCGTATAATCCCTTTACTTGTCCTTAAGATACTCCTGATTCGTTAGTTTTGAAATAGGTATGACTCGGGTCTAGTCTAACATCTACTAAGCGAAGTCCATCAGGAGGTGTATGGAAACCACCTAAATCTGAGTCGATATATATATACATATATATATATATATAATAGTCAGTGATCCCGCCTCAATAGTATCGCGTACGATACAGTACATCATCTGACGTCCTCGAGTCATGAGTGCGGATCTATCATCAATATAAAGCTCGTACGGTAAATCGTCGTACGACATCCCAATAGCTGAGTACGGGTTAATATCACAATCAGCTCATCAATTATTTGGTATCCTCATCATCATATCACATAATCTGGGGTACTGATCTAAGTCTAGTACAACTGATACCATCAATAGAACTGCGGGTGTCAACACACGTCCAAAGGCCCGCTAGAGATCACATGTCGTATCCCAAATACGAATCATATCAAATCACTGATCTCGAGGCACAATGCCCAATATCATCGACTCATCTCTAATGTCGTCCAAGATCATCATCATCACAGTATAAGTATAGCAAATCAACATGTGTGTGCGTGTGGGTGTAAACCTATCCTAGGGTTCGCTACTAGGAAATATTCTAGTTTACTTCTAACCCTATCACATCTAACACATCTCAAATAATCCACTACACTATACTATCATAAATAAAATATACTATATCAACTACGGACTGCGGGGGTGCTATACGCCATCCACCCGACTTCCCCAGTAGATATAATCTACTTACCTTGCGTTTTCGTTGTCGACGTCACCACGCGTTTGCTTGTCGTCCCGAAGTCTTCATGGGGTACCTATACATTAACGTATCGCAAATGCGTATCAAAACCAAATCCAAACTAAAACGGCATACGAATCATAAAACCATACGCTATGATCTATAGGTTAGAACCTATGGACAACGCCTTCCAAAACCAACAAAAACCCTCGATATCGTCGTATAAACGCCAAATAGTCGAGGTAAAACACAATACACAAATTCAGATTTAAAAATACGGAATACGGAAACACGAATCCAAAACATCAACTAAGGAAAAATGCTCCAGATTTCACCCTAGGTCAAATTAGACAAATCTATACGTGCCAGGGGTCTAAACTACAGATAAGGGAACACCAAAACCAAAACAAGCCAATATGGGGTAGGTCTGGCCGCAAATTGTGGCCAAACAGAATAAATCTGCGGCTGGGAAAATGAGTTAGGGGCTGGGGTCTTGTGTGGTGATTCTAGGGTGCCTGCACATCTCACTGTCCAATCAATTTAATTTTCAGAGTCTCGGGGTAAAAGCAGATTCAATGTAACCATCACAGATTTCACAAATTCTCCGATATCGGTTTCTATAAATCCATATTCTGGGTTTAAGCTTCAGGTTTGGGTCTCAATTATAGAACTTAGGTATTGGTGTATCCTCTACTGAGCTCAATTTCATATCATAACTCAAACCTCAAACCCTAACTAGGTTTATCCTTAAGTCAACAAATCAAACAATATCGGTTCTAAACTAACATGAGGGTATATGAAATGCTAAAACTAATCTAATGGTCCAGAAAATACCTCATTTGGCAACTCAAGAATTTTCTTGAGTTGCCTCTTGTGGCCAAAATCCTTGCTTACTTGGTCCAAAGTGTAGATCTTGAGCTTGTGCATACTTTTTATGAAATGGGGGTATGGTTTTGGTGTTGTTTTGAGGTGATTTGTGAGGGTTGAAATGAGATGAAGGGGGAGGGAGAGCTGCTGGAGATGGCTTCAGCTGAAGGAAAATGTAGAGGGAGAGAGATGAGGAAAATGAGAGGGAGAGAAAATCCAAGTCAAAGTGCACCATGCCTCATTAATGCACTTGTCCCCTTTTCTTTTCCTTTTTCTTTTTCTATTCTTTTCCTCCAAAAACCCTTCTCACAAGAATAGTAACCCCAAATAACATGATAGAAAATGCACAAGTGTGATAAAAATGATATGTGCATATTTTGCACAAAATTGCTAAAAACCCGATTAGCGATTTTTAATCGCGATTAGCACTAAATTAGCATATAACTAATCATAAAAACTTAAAAATGACATAATTCCATAAATTAACCTATTTTAGAATTTTCTATAATTTTTCCAAATTTTTCTGTATTTAAATTATACCTAAATATTAAAATATTCAATAAAATAATATTAAATTATAAAAATTCCTAAAAAATAATATTTTATTTTTTTGAAATGTTACAATAGCAGTCGCAATTTACTTTGCCCTATTTCTAATCCATTTATTTTGTCTTTACTTATTACCTTCTGTACACCCAACTTAGGCTAATTGTTTTTCTTCATTCCTTACCTTTTGGCACCTGCCTATGATTTGGAAGAAGGCTATCCAATAAGCGTAATAAGTGTACCCTCTCCTAATCCTAGGAGCCCTCACAACCTGAAAGAAGGTAAATGGAAAAGACAACTGAATAATCCTATTCAATCTCTCCAGAACCAGAATCCATCCTCGAAGAAGTTCCTCCGAGTTCGTATATAACCATACGATGGATTTATCCAATGGAAGTGGATGTTCGTAATAATACGGGGTGTTCGGGAGAAACTCAAAGGGTAAAAGAAGGAGTGGCAATGATGTATGCAACTCAGACAATCCAAAAGCCAGTGTTTTAAGAAAGTTCGGTTAACTTGGTTACTGAGTTATAGTATAGGGTTGGGCCATGGTCGTAGTCAAAGAGAGAGATAGAAGAAACACTCTGCGTGCACTCTAACCTAGATCAGAATAATTAATCATTTTATCTAATCAGGAAATCTCCCACTGTATCCTCAAATTCTCCTCCAAACCTGAAAGAAGAATTAGTCGGAATCACCCGAGGAGTAAACTAACTCATCAGTGGGAATCGGGATCCAACTTGTTGGAGATAGTGCACTCAGAGTCAATTATTGGATTGCAGGTACGTGATTGCAATGATTGCGGAGTGTTAGTGTATATGCCCTAGAGGCCATTACTGTATCATACTAGTTTGTATATTACTTAATGGAAGCTTGGGATATTCACAGTTGTATAAACAATCTTGCTCAAAATGGTAGTATGCTACTTGGTTTGTTTCTACTTTAATGTGTCCATGTGTTTATTTTATCACCTATACGCATTAGTAGAGCCCTTAGGATCTTTGCTTGATTACCAGCGTTGTGATGGCAGTCACACTCGTGGGGGCTGGGTAATCCATAAGCACATCCTTATACAGGTCCCTAGTCGCAGGACTATCGAGACAGGGCATCGATACTCTGGAGTAGACTAGCGTATGCGCTTCTTATCCCAGCAGGGGAGACGGTCTGTCCCACAGCCGTCAGTACGTCGTACTTAAGATAGTATGCGGGTGTTCGTTAGGTTACGAGTATACTGGACAGGACTCATCGGGAACTGATTGGTTGGTATTATACCTATCGTCAGTTATCAGTTCCCAGGTGACATGAGTACAGCTTAGTCCGCTGACTTGACACTGTCACTTCGCCTCGAGTGTGTTCCCACTGTACTTTGATTACTACCCTACCACGGCTCAAAGGTGTCGTGCAAACAGGTAGTAGTTGGGTGCAGTCCCGAAGCACTTGGAGGCAGTGACGGTTAGACAGGATTCGTCTCTCCCGGTATTGGGGGTTGACATCGCGCTGTGTCTAGGAGAGCCATTACACGAGTAGTCCCTGGCCAGGGCAAGCGAGATATACTGGTAGGTTTCCAGTGCTATCTCAGGGTGTTCTGGGCTTCACTCCGACACGACTTATACCGCTATTAGGGGACTGACGTTTACCGCCCCCTAGGCCCGCCATGCGATGTATTAGACGAACAGACCGGACTGTACGGAGACTGTCACATTCAGGCTCAGTAAGAGTTCAGATGGGTTTCACCTCGTCAGTCTTCTTGTCGGCATCTACCTGGGGACCGTTACGCACAGCTAGTACCGCTTGCGGTCTGTGGTTAAACCCACTGCCAGTGTAGTGTCGAGTCTTTAGAGTCCCACACAGAAAGCTATTCGCCTTTAGGCAAAAGAGTAGAGGTTGCATGGTTTTGCGACAGGTCGCATGGGTTTGCGACAGGGTTCGGTCACATCCGTGCACTTGTGCACGTTTAGTGTCCGGACAGTTAACAATAGCAGGCTTTGGTTTAAGCCAGATCCTAGTGTACGTTTTGGGATTGGTTTTATCTCGTATGTATTCGCGTTCCTCGGAACGCGGATGCAGGTGTGTATGCACAGTTGACGGAGAGACAGAGGCAGAGGATTCTCATTAGGGTTGTTGACTGTTGACCGTTGACTATTGACTTTTTGCTAAACCCTAATGAGAATATGAAATATAGTTAACAATAATATTAATTAAGTATTATGGTGACATGGTTGTTGAGGGGTTGACTTTGTTGACTTTGTTGACCGGTTGACTAGGTTGGACTAGTTGACCATCATCATGACAATAGCTATCATTTTATGGCAAAGACTTTTGCTTGCTTGTTTATCTTGTGCAAAATGATTGCATGAAATGATATGGCTATTTTGACTTAAACCATCACATAATACTTGATTGCTATTATTGGTTATGATGGCTTTGGATTATGAGAGCAAAGAGAGAAAAGTCTTGCTCATTCTCTCATTTCCACTCTCTCTCTTGTTTTGAGCTCTCACGCTGTTCCTCTTGCTCTTCCTCTCTCTAGTCTATGGTTCACTTGTCTCATGTGTTGAGAAGCAAGAACCATAGAGAAAAATCCCAACACACTCTCCTCTACTCACTCTAGTTCATAAGGTTTAACACACCGAGTGAGCTAGTTTCTTCAAAGTTCGAAGAAGAAGCCAAAAGTAGAAGCTTTCGGGTGGATCGATCTTCGGCGCAAGGAGACGACGGGGTGAAGCTGATCCGTACACCATCGAGAGTTGAAGACGAAGGAGTTCAAGAAAGAAAGGTATAACCCCCTAACCGAGTAGTTAACAACTCCTAGTTAGGTTGTTAGGTAGGTAGTTGAACAAAGATCCGTTTTGAGTCTATGTTACCGCCTCTAGAAAATTGCTTTTCACCAAATTCCGCATGCCCGTAAGTACCGGGAGTGTTAGCATGGACTTACACGGAGGACCTATACCGGTAGGACAGTCTTACTTGAGATGATAGTATGCTATCTGGTTTGCCTTTATCAGTCGTGTACAGGTTTAGGTGACTGATCACTGTTACACTTTGATAGAGACCTTAGGATCTTGCTTTACTACCAACAATATGATGGCGATCATATACGTGAGAGTTGGGTAGTTTATAAGCATATCCTTAATTGTGGTCCCTAGTCGTGAGAGTTTCGAGACAGGGCATCGATACTCCGGAGTAGACTAGTGTATACAGTCGAGACCTCGGCGAGGGGCGGTGGCCGGTCTCACAAGCCACTGGTGTCAGTTGGATCACCTAAGATGTATACAGGTGCTCATTAGGTTATGAGTACACCGGACAGGACTCGCCGGGAACCTGCTAGTTGGTATTATACATATCGTCAGATAGCAGTTCCCTGGTGACTTGTGTACAGGTTAGTTCATCGACCTGAGGTCGTCATTTGTCTCGTGTGAGTTCCCACTGTGCTTTGATTTCTACCCTACCAAGGCTCAAAGGAGTCATGCAAACAGGTAGTTTTTGGGTACAGCCCCGAGCCACATAGAGGCACGTGAGCGGATCGGCAGGGGATTCGTCTCTCCCGGTATTGGGGGTGAGATCGTGCTGTGTCTAGGAGAGCCATTACACAAAGCCTACGGCCGTGGCAGGAGATTTACTGGTAGGTACTCCAGTAGTATCTCAGGGTGTTTTTAGGCTACACTCCGTCACGACTTATACTGCTATTGGGGGTCTGACGTTACTAGCCCCCTAGGCAGATATGCGATACTCATAGACGAACGGACCGGACTGTATATACATTGTCACTGTTAGGCTCAGTAAGGTTTCCGGATGAGTTCGCTCATCGGCCTCCCTTGAGGTCAGTCCATGGGCAGCCGTTACGCACAGCTAGTGCCGCTGACGGCTTGTGGTTAATGTCACGTCCCGAAAGTACGGAATATGACCGGCACTTAAACTACGAACGCCTCGAGGCGTACGTAATCTAAGTAAGCCGAAAACCCAGAAATCCAAACCAAGAAAAGTAGTAGAGTGAAGGAAAACCAATTTAAATAAGTAGTTTTAATAGCATAAGCCGAATTATGCGGGTTTCTAAAAACATCAAAAATTTCCTGAAAATTTCGGCAGAGTCTCCTTTGTAAATACTGGCCCCCAAACGGGATACAACATGAATAATATACGAAAACAATAAAAGGCATCCCCAAGCGGGAGCTAGCTCTTCGTCAATAGACGGTCACAACCACACAAGCAATATAATATACAACGCCAACGGCGAGGATCAAAATTCAAAAGGAAACTGAAAACCACAAGAAAACCACAGAAATATAACGCGCGACTCTAAGATCGAAAGAATAACATCACTGGTCTCTATCTCAAATAAATACATGTTTGATTGATGGAAGTTCTAGATACAACAGAATAATGATATACAAGATATAATGATGGGTGCGATACAAATAAACCCACCTACTAGCAAGTCACCCGGAAATGGAAAGAGTGCCAGCAAGCCGTAATGAAACCTGTACGGCGAAACCTGCAAGAACTGTGGCACAACGGGGGTGAGTTGCCAACTCGTGAGTAGAAAAACATCTACGCACAGAAATCGCATAAATAACGCAATCCTAGGTCAATGATCATAATATATCCTCAAATATGTATATAACATGCAGCCTATAATAATGGCTAGGGTAAATATCTAACCTGAGTGTAATCTCATGTGCCTGTGTCAGTGCCTCAGGTAGCAATATATCATATGAATGAGGTATGAATGCATGAAAACAGAATACATGTAAATGAAGAAACTGTTTTCATAATTTAGAGAGATTTCCTTGTATTTTTAAAATGAGGTATCATAATGAAATCAGCATGAAACAGTGCCTAGCATCGGCACAAAACGAAATCCCAAAATCTCGATATCTCTGTATCACAGTCTCTGTACCTCAATATCTCGAAATCTCGATGTCTCAATCACAATATCTAGGGCGCCGTCAGTCCAGACCGGCCCCTACCATCCATCTCAAGACCACGACGGTATCCTCCGGATATCCGACGCGTCGGGTAAAATCACCGGTAGGTAGTGCTCCCCTGCCAAGCTCACATCGTCATCATCACGCACTTCTTGCCCCGGGGTACCTTACCGGGTCCACCATGTACCCGAAACGGTTCATCCGCCTCCTTGAATCGGGTTTCGAAATCCATCAGCAAACTCATGGTGGACGACTCATACAGCATGGGAAAAACTGCACTTTTTATTTAAAAAGAGCGAAATCAGTTTATATAAGTTTTGCGGTTCCCCCCCCCCAAATCCAGAAAATTTCATGGAAATCCGAATCCAAATCATCAATAGCATGTAAAACCATGAATATAGGCATAACAATGAATAACAGTATGCATGAAGTGACAAGTAATAACTACAATGTTAAGCTGGCATATAAGGCAGGTACACTAATATCATGTCAAATTACTAACTAACAAGCTAAGTCAAGCAATAATATTTTCTAAGGTGTACGTGACATGGAAATTACCGATGAAGATGTGTGTGAGCCGGCAAGTAAGTGTACGTGGTACATACGCATCATCGGTAATGGTGCTGGTGTCCTAACAATATGATATCGACATTGCAATAAGAAATTATAACATAAGTATGCGATGCAAAGCGAACCACAATAATAAGCGGGAGCTGAATACTAGACGCAACTGTAACTAACCTGCATTAATCTAATATAAGTCCTACAAATAGTGCCTTTTGAAATAACACGAATCATGGGGTTTTGAAAATAGGGGCTACGGTGTTTTTATGAAAAGATACGTCTTTTGAAATATCCGTAAGATCCCTTGGGCTGTCTTTTAAAATACCCACGATTCGCTAGTTTTTGAAATAGGTAAGAATCGAATCTAATCTAACAACTAAACTAAACTAAAGGGCTAAGCTAACAAGCTGGACTACCGGTAAGGAAACCGCCTAACATCTGAGTCGATATATATACATACCTGTATATATATTAGTCGGTGATCCCGCCTCAATAATATCATATCCGATACCATATCTATAATCAGACATCCCAAGTTAAGAGTGCGGATCAATCATCAATATATAGCTCGTACGTAAATCCGTCGTACGGTATCCCAAATCGGGGTACGGGTCAATATCACATTCATCATACTATTCATCTGATATCCTCTTTATCAAATATCATGATCGGGGTACTGATCTACGTCTAGTACAATACTGATACCGCCTAAGTATGCATGCACGTGTGTGAAATACTATGTCAAGGACCCGCTACAACGTCATGTCGTATCTCAAATACGAACCCTGCTATATCACCGATCTCACGGCCTCAATCAAATCTCATCGACTCATCTTAAATCCCAAGTACTATCCTCAAATCCGTATGTGAACACATAGTCCCATACCCATGTGAACACATAACAATAAAGAATCCCATGAGCACATATAAATAGGAATGTATGCAAGTATGTATGTATGTATGTGTAGTGCAACACTACCTTAGGGTTCGTGATTTAGTGCGATTCTCGGATGTGTTTGTAGAAAGTAAGTATCGAATCAATTGTTTCCCGATAACGGTTTCATTTGATCGATAATAGTATTTTGTATCGGTATTTAGAAAATTGTATAAAGAACTCACTATCAAAGAATTATATTTGACCGCAATCAACTACGGTGTCAGTTGTAGATCGTAAGCGAGTGCGGATCGTCCACAGGGATTGTGCGATTCTTTTTTATATTTGTTTTGTTTTAATCGAAAAGTTAATTTAAAAGAAAAGAAAACATGATTCAAGAATTTATCAATTGATTCAGGTGTCACGATGTTTAATCAAGAATCAAGAAACTGATAAACAATCAAGAATTGGGTTTCGATAATATTTCCAACCAAAATGCCTAGAATCTAAATGAGGCTCGTAGGAATCGATCGAATCTATAGACGTGATGTAATATCAAGATTTCGTGTTCTTGTCCTTCGAAGGATTGATACTAGATCGATGATGGTCGATGAGAGTTAGGGCTTTCTTGATGAAACTAGGGTTTCATCGTTTAACCCTTGTTCTTTCATCGATTATCATTCACATTCTAGCCTCTAGCAATTTCAAGAAACAATCGTAACTCCCCAATCTCGAGCGATATCAATCAAGAAAGCATCGCAATGAATTGGGTTGTCGATTCTTGATCTTACTAGGGTTTACAAAACTCATGGGATTCAAGAATCGATTTACAGTATATTACATCATCATTCTATTGATCGTCTCGACTCCTCGACGAGCGGAGTATTACTCAAACATCATCACACAGAAAGTATTCAAGAATTGAAAAGATATCATGATGCGAGAATTAAAAGAAAACAAGATAAAAGAATATCACCTTTTATTTATATCAACAATTTGATTACAGTCACTCAAGAAATACAAGAGGAAGAATTAAATTGTCGACTTGGCTTTGCTCGGCTCCGTGAGTCGCGAATCGGCTTGGACCACTTGCTCTGTTGAAGACCGGCTCTGCTCCTAAAAGGTTGCAAGGCTTCTAGCTTGAATGGGTACTCGGGATATTGGCTTTTGATTGGAATTAGGGTTAGGGTTTCACACAAATCCTCTCACTAGATTTGTGGAAGAAAAAGATGAAGAGAGAGATAGAATGGCTCTAAATTGACTATTAAAATCAACTAATCAAAAGATCAAGTCTCCCCTTTTACAAGTGAGCCTAGGGTCTTATTTATTGATCTCCCAAACCCTAAGTCTTTGAGTTCCCTCCAAAAGTTTGTTGAAAGACTTCTAGAAAGAGTTTGTTAGGCTTAGCTTAGGGTTTAAGCTAGGGTTTAAGAAGAAGTTTCTAGAATACAAGGCTTAGTTTAGTGTAGGATCAAGGGTTTGCTGATCTGGCAGAAGTCTCTGGAGTCTTCTGGAAATTAACATGTCTTGCTGAAGTGTAGACCCTTAGAGAAGCATTATGGCCCAAAATTTGGTGGATGACGTGGCAAAACAGCCGCGGAACCGCGGCACAAGCAGGCTCCGACCGCGGTTCCGCGGCCATGTTGGAGGCTTGGGCTTTGATCTCTTTGCAATGGTCTTTGGCTAACATTTTGGGCTTCCTCTGATATGTTGATTTGTATTTTCCCTTTTGGATTGATACCAGATCTGAAATCATTGAGTTGACGTAATGTTTGATCGGTACCATGTACATTTTTGGCCTTTCTTCTGGATTTTCCTGCACAGATCTCAAAACAAGTGTTGCGCAAATGTAGGGATGATGCGATGCCATGAAATGCGGTCAATTTCCTTTATAGTGTCGGTTTAAGAATCTAATACATGTAATCTGATATTTTGCGACAGTTTTGCTAATATGTGAAATATGAATGCCGAACACTTCTATATGAATGCAAACGATGAGGAAATTGCCGTGTTAAAAATACAATATTTTCGACTAATCAAATTCCCCCAAACTTAATTTCGATCGTCTCGAGCGAACTGTTTTATTAAAAAGGGAAGGAGAAAATAAAGAAAGAGAAAAACTATCTAGCACACTTTCGTAGGCAACACGATTGCACTGAGCATGTGCAACAAGCCTTTAAACCTCTAGGTGTCCCTAGTAGGAGGAGTGTTGTCTCCTGAGGGTTTTCAGCGGATTGCACCCACAAAATCCAATAATAAAAGGAAGATCATGAATATTACATTTTAAGACAAGAATTGTAAAAGAAAAGCCTTGAAAATTAGGGTTTCCAACTAAGCTAGCTTTTCGGTTGTCATGTGCCCTATCTTAATGGTCATGAAAAAATGTTAGAAATCACGTCCTCCCTCAATAAAACATCGTCTTATTCTTCATTCCTATCTTTCTTCCAAAACATCGATCATATCACCCTGCGTGTGTGTAAAGACATCCGTACACCCGGAGAATTCAATTCAAGCTATCATACTCTTGCCCATCAGCCTCAGTACTTTTTAATTAATGAATATTTAGATGAGATTGCTCATACACTTTCATGCGACCGTTAATACTTCTTGAGGTACTAACCGACCGATTACTCATGTGCTTGCTTACTTGGTGTATTTTCCTCGTCTTGCACCACCTCAGGCATAGCAGTGACTCCCAGACCAGTTGGCCTTAGGGCACTAGGTGAAGAGGCACCCTCGCTATATATTTTTTTATTTCCCTTGGTGATAACAAAACCAGTGTCCATTTTTCTCACCACTTTATATTTTCTTCATTTTTTTTATTTCCTTCATACTTTTGGCTTTAAGACAAGAGCATTTCAAGGTATTCTCTACTATCCCAGGCTTTAAGACGTGTGTAAGTGCGAATAGCAGGGTATCAACGTTCAAAATGTTTGGCTTCCAGAATAGAAACTATTTTTCAGACTTATTTTTATCCTCAGATTAGTGACGTCCTTCATCTTACTAACCCTTGGGACAACGGTTCATAACTACTTATTACTAGTTCGTATAAGAAAACTTCTAATTTTCTTAGTTTTCTCAAATTTTTCTAATCTCATGGATGTAATTTTTCATTATCTAAACTTTTATTATCTTATTTATGTACAAAAGGTGTAAATATTAAAATTATTTTTATACTTGAAAAATTTTAAATTTTTATGGGTTTTGAAAATCTTTCAATTTTTATAGATTTTTAAAGAAATGTTTTGTGCTTATGCAGATGATATGCAAATGATGCGAAAATAAGCACAAATCTCCCCCAAACTTGTTTTCAACAGTGTCCTCACTGTTGCCAAACGCTATACCTACAAAACTGTAAGCCTGGGGGGAATTATTAGTGGGGGCAAAATATATAAGTGAAGAACTTCCCCCAAACTTACTCTTTTCACTCACCTTCATTCAAAAAATGATGCAATGATATACTGGACATGAAGGTGAGACGGAGGAATTTTAATCTAAATAAACTGGCTCTTGTAAGAACAAGAGCTCCTCCGTGGGGTCAGTGGAAAAATACGGCTTTAGTCTATGTCCGTTTACTTTGAAAAAGGTGCCGTTTTTAACATTTTCTACTTCTACTGCCCCGTGCGGGTATACAGACCGCACAACAATAGGTCCCTTCCATCGAGATCGGAGCTTACCCGCGTGAAGGTGTAATTGTGAATCATAAAGAAGGACTTGTTGACCAGGTGAAAATGTTTTCCTCAAAATGTTTTTATCGTGAAAAACCTTAGTCCTATTCTTTGTGATTACAGCGTTATCATAAACTTCATCGCGGAGTTCGCTTAGCTCATTAAGTTGCAGCTTCCGAAAGTTGCAAGCAAGGTTTAAATCAAAATTTATTTCTTTTATAGCCCACAATGCTTTATGCTCTATCTCGACGGGTAAATGACATGCTTTTCCAAACACTATCCTATATGGAGACATTCCTAGGTCGGTTTTATATGCAGTTCTGAATGCCCAAAGAGCATCCGTCAGTTTGGTCGACCAGTCTTTTCTATTTTTAGCAACAGTCTTCTCCAGGATAAGTTTGATTTGTCTGTTTGAGATTTCAGCCTGCCCGCTTGTTTGGGGATGATAGGGTGTCGAAAGTCGGTGGTTGATTGAGTATTTTCGCATCAGAGTCTCGAAAGATCTGTTGCAGAAATGTGTCCCATTATCGCTAATGATAGCGCATGGGTGTCCAAATCGCGAAAAGATATTCTCTTTCAAGAACTTAATGACAACTTTCTTGTCATTAGTACGACATGGAATGGCTTCTACCCACTTTGAGACATAATCAACCGCCAGCAATATGTACAAATTCCCAAAGGAGTTGGGAAAAGGACCCATAAAATCAATGCCCCAGACATCGAATATTTCAACAACCAAGATTGGTTGCTGAGGCATTTCATTCCTCTGGGATATTCTACCCGTATACTGACATTGTGTATATAGGTTTCCTAGGCATCCTAATGAGGTCTCACAAGGCATCAACCATGCCAATTTCAAATTTAAACGGTGCCGAGAAACCCTAGAACGGATCTTTGGCTAGATTTCTAGGCGAAAAAGAAACTAGTTAACACTTAACTACAAGAATACGGAAATACAACCTTTGTAGATCCGGTCCTCCACCTCCACGGCTCCATGATGAAGTCATCTCCACTGTCCAAATCAAAATCCGGGCTCTAGCGTCGGCTTCTTCGGAGAAAGAGCGGGCAAGGTCGTCGGCTTCGTGCCGAAGATGATCTACGTCGAGGCATCGCTAGATCAAGCTCCAACTTCACCAGGTGATGAAACTTGTGAAGAAAACACACTCTACTACTTGGCAAGAGGTAGAGGATGAAGAAATAGGAAGTGGGTAGACTTTAGAATTGGATTTCTCACTTGTTTTCATCAATCACCATTGATGAAGCAAGCTTCTTCAAGTGAAGAAGATGAAGAAGAAGAAGATGAATATTATGATAAGTTAATTCTAAAATGAAAAGAATAATGAATTCTAATCATAATAGAACCATGGTTAGGTGTAGAGAATTAATTAGGGTTAAGTGGAATGGTTAGGGTTAAGGATGAGACAAAGTGGTTACAAAGTCAAAGTATTCATGAAGCTTCATGAAAGAACAAAGAATGCCACCATTTTATCATTTCCTTTTCTTTTTCCAAAAGAATAAATAAATGAATAAAATGAATAAGCAAATAATAAACCCTAACCATTTCATTAACCAAGGTTTAATTCCCTATACTTAACCAATTTTACATGCACCATCAAACATGATACAAGCATGTGCATAAAATCATATCACATATATAATGCGCACATCCGAGCGAGAAAATCCATTTAAAGTGAACCGATACTAGTTAATGCAAAGTAATATATCAAATATATAATTATGCATTAAATCATTAAATCAACACTTGATTTAACGATCCGGTCATATCGCATATAACCGACTAATATCCAATGTATCGATTTATCGAATCAATCTTCGATTCGATAACTAGGTTATATCGCATACAACCATTCGACACATTGTTCGCAAGAATGAAATACGGTATCACATACACGTATTATTCTCGGTCCCGCACATATCTCATATGCGCTCCTATTTCGTTTCGCTTGAGCCAGGAAACCTCTGTGTAGGACTCTAAAGACTCGTCAATACACCGGCAACGGATGATGATCATATCAAACATCCACAAGCCGCAAGCGGTCTGCTAAACGTAACGGCCACCCCGGTATTGAGCGATCTGAAGATCGAGGAGCAAACCCGCTCACACTCCAGTGAATCCAACCAGTAACACTACCGTACAGTCCGGTCTGATCGTCTGATATGTCGCATATCTCGCCTAGGGGTGGTAAACGTCAGACCCCAATAGCTCGATAAGTCGTGTCGATATGAGGTCTATAACAATTCGAGAAACTACTGGTAACACTTACCAGTAAATCTCAGCAACCCTGGCCAGGGATTTCCTGTTATAGCCAATCGAACACAGCGCAACATCAACCCCCTATACCGGGAGAGACGAATCCTCTCCTATCGCTCATTGCCTCCATGTGACTCGGGACTGTACCCAAAAACCACCGTTTTGCATGCCCTCTTGGACGTGGTAAGATGGAAATCAAAGCACAGTGGGAACCACACAAGACTCTATGACGATCTCGGGTCAACAGACTACTCTGTACCAGTGTCACCAGAGAACTGCCATCTGACGTAAGGTATAATACCATCTGGGAGTTCTCGGCGAGTCCGTCCAGTGTACCCAGTCTCCACTGAGCACCCGTATATCATCTCTGATGTCAAACACCAATGGATATAGGATCATCCATCGCCCATCTGTATGAGTCGAGAAAGTATACGCTAGTCTACTCTGGTATATCGATGCCCCGTCTCGATATACCCACGACCAGGGACTTTGAAGGATGTACTTATGAACTACCATGTCCCCACTAGTATGATCCGCATCATAGTCCAGGTAGTCAAGTACACATCCTAAGGGCTTTACCAACATGTAACAGAGAGACAATCAGTATACACGTTAAGGTAAAGAGTAACCAGATAGCATACTATCATGTCGAGCAAGAAAGTCCTCCCTATATATGTCCTAGCATCCACTACAATATACATCCTATGTATAGTAATGGCCTCTAGGGCATATATATAACTAACAATCTCCCACTTGCACTAGGGCCATCTGATAGCAGTGGTTGTAGTATCTCATACTCAACCATCCTATAAAAATCTCTCTCTGGGAACAGGCCTTTGTGAGTGGATCCGCTGTGTTGTTCTCTGAGTCTACTCTCCTAACCTCGATCTCCCTGGAGATCAACCATCTCCATGATCAAGTGATACTGTCTTGGAATATGTCTGGATCACTGATGGGATCGGCGTTCCTTGGCACAAGCCACAACTCCATTATCTCACAATGGTTGGAACGTAGTTCATCTCATGAACCAATATACACCCAGACTGCTTCTTTGGTAGCATCTTAAGTAGCGATGTATCCAGCCTTTATCGTCTAGTATGTTACGGTATCTAGCTTGGAACTCTTCCAACATACCGTCCATTTACTGAGGGTATAGACAATGCCTGTGACTGACTTTCAGTCGTCTTTATCACCCTGGAACCCTTCCAGTGATTCTCCCCAGGATCGATTGATACCATCTCACTACAACTAGTGAGAATCCTAACATCCAATTAGATCTATCTCATAGATCCAAAACCCAGGATTTAGGAGGTATCACTTTGATCCTATATGGAGAATCATTGTGATAAGCGGAGATTGATCGAGCGTAGCATAGGAAACTCCTTCCCTATCAAGAGTATGTCATCCACGTACTCTACGAGGATCACCACCATACTCCCTACTACCTTTTTGTTTATACAAGGTTCATCTACCATTTTGATGATGTCAAACTCTTTGACTACTACATCAAAACAGATGATCCAACTCCGCGATGCCTGCTTTATCCTATAAAGCATCTCGCACACGTTTCCGCTGCTCCCACTGTCTACGAGGCCCTCTGGCTGTGTACTTATAGACGTTCTCTTCTAAAACATCATTTAGAAAAGCAGTCATGGCACCCAACCGCCAGATATCGTAGTCATGGTATGTAGCCGTGGCAAGTAGGATCTGGATGGACTTAAGCATAGTTACTTGAAAAGGTTTCATCATTATCCACACCTGGTCAATGATGCAAACTTTAACAAGTCTAGCTTTGAAAGTCTCAACTTTTCCATCTACACCAAGTAATCTTCTCAAGATATACTTGCTCCTAATGGGGATTTAACCCTTCAGATATAGCAACCAAAGTCCATACTTTGTTGGTGTACAAGGATTCCATCTCAGATCGATAAGCATCCAGCCATTCTTATAGAGTCTTACTCCTGATGGCCAGCTCGAAACTAGTTGGGTCATCATCGCATGATGCAATCCTCGCTCCCACTGTCATAGAGAAACAGAAGTATCTCTCAGGTGGGTGAGGAACCCTACTAGATCGGCGGAGAGGCTGAGGTTCGTTGGAATCTACTGAATCCTTTGGTTCTACCAAATTATCTGATGTAGTTTGTATAGCTGGAACTTTTCCAGTTCTACATTACAGACCTTGCCTCGAGCTTGTCTGGATTTTGCTTTTAGACATAGGCCGGACAACCCCAAATCTTAATTAACTTAAGACATGGGCTCTTCCCTTTCCATATCACATATGAAGTGGTAGGCAACTGATTTGATTTGAACCCTTTTCAATAGGTATGCAGCTTCTCAAGTGCATAACTCCCAAAAGGAAATAGGTCACTCAGTAATACTCATCATAGAGCACACCATATCATATAGGGTGTGATTGCTCCGCCCCGATATACCATCGTGCTATGGTGTATACAGAGGAGTAATGCTGAGAGAGAATCTCATTCTCCTTTAGAATAGTCCAGTATTTTCGTGCTCAAGTATTCTCCTCCTTGATCACATCAAAGGACATAATACTTATACCCGTATTTTGGTTCTCTACTTCTAACTTATATTCTGTGAATATCTCAAAAGGTTCGGACTTGTGTTTCAACAGGAACATAGGTCTGAAACTCGAAAGATCATCAGAGAACGTAATGAAGTATAAAGAACCAGTCCTGGCATGTGTAGACAGGGGATCTACATACATCAACATGTATCATCCCAAGAGTTTGCTAACTCTTTCTCTGTTTCCATTAAACAGAGTTATGGTCATCTTATCTTTGTGACATGACTGGCGAGTTTCACAAGATGTAAATTCAAACTGATTTAAATATGCATCTATATGTAACTCTAGCTAGTCGGGTCACATTGATATGACCTAGTCTACAATGCCTCAAGAAGGATTCGTTCATTTCTGAACTCTTCCTCTTGTGTGTGTTCCATATACTAAGAACTGTAGTTTGATTTAGAACATCAACGCTTTTAGATAACGTGCCTGATACGATCAACTTTTGATATAGGAAATGTTCAAAACATTATCCAACAATACAAAATTTTATCATTTCTTTACTGATAAAGAGACTGATATGATTTTGTATATCAGGTTTGGTATCTAATAACATTCGTTCAGAATCAATGTATTGGTAATACAGGGTGACAGTGACCAACAGACTTGGCTGCAACACTTGCCCCACTTTCTGCCTCATGAAACTTATCACCCGTTCTCAGTTCTCTACCTTTCTGTAGCCCTATGTAACAAATTACATATCTGGGATCCTGATCTGGTATCACATACCCAGGACGTAAAGGATATGAGAAACAGTTCTCTGTAACGAACACAGCCAAAGATGATGCATCAGCATGCACTCTCTTCGTTTGGGCGGCACGGGAATTCTGGCATTCCCCAATTTCCTGCTCTGTCTTATAACAATTATAAGTTGGAGCGGTACCAACGTTCCCCAGCTCAGTATAACAAGCGGGTTCGGTCAATACATCCGTATTATTATCTTGATTAAGGCGTGATATGGTCGCTACCAGGAGAGAGAGAGAAGAAAACACTCAGCGTGCGCTCTTGCAAGAATAGATTGGTTATTATTTTATCTAATCAGGATGGCTCCCACCGCTTTTTATCAAATCTTCCTTCAAACCCTAAAAGGAAAGACTAGCCGGGATTAATTACACACTACAAGTTCGCCAATCTTTTAGCCAGGCCAGTGTCGGTACTTTGAGGGAGGTCCCCCGTGCTTTCGCACGAACCTAATTAATGTAAATCTCGTTTTCCCAGAGGCATAACCTCGTTAACACCTTTCTAGACACCTACTTGATCGGCTAATTGTAATGTGTAAAACTCTCCCAGGAGTAACAATTACTCGCAGTGGGTATCGGGATCCAACTATCTCATAGAAGGTATGCAATCTCATTGCAAATTTCAACACTTGAAATTCCCGATAACATTTTGCCCCTAGCGTCCTATGACCTTGACGGAGGCCAAACAACCCATAGTCCGCTAGTCAAGTTCAACCCGTCATTTCCTGATTGAATTAAACCCACCCGCACGACCCTTGACGGAGGCCAAACAACACCGTACGAATACCCTAATCCAATCGCATCATATGCTAGCAGATAAGCACTAGTTAGCTACCGTACACTACGCCTTGACGGAGGCCAAACAACCGCAGCACGAATACTAACTAGTACGTATCTGAAATGACAGAGGGCTACGACAGGTTTTTCTGAAAACCTATTGCGTAATGAACTTAATATCGTTGTAGGATCGAATGATTTTAAAATGGAGTGTTTTTTAGGCTTTTCTAGTTTTGCTAAAGGAGTCACTCCCGGTAAAGGGATCGTCGGTCCTTTCCTCGTCGAATGAGGTGCGGGATATATCCTATATATCACTGTGCAAAGCAAAAACTCTTAAAAGAAATCAAAAGGCAAACCGAATGTGTAGCATCTGCCAGTTATTGCTAAAGGAGTCACTCCCGGTGAAGGGATCTCGGTCCTTTCCTCATCGAATAAGGTGCAGGATATATCTCATATACCTCTGTGCAAAGCAAGAACTGTAGCTACCTGTTTTATTTTGAAATTCGATTCTACAACATCTTAGGTTTCTTTTATTTTCATTAATCACATTAATGAAGTCCCATCAATTATGTACCTAAACATCACAGATAAATACGACGTACACTTATGCCATCCGCATTCGCCTCGATGTCCCCTCGTGCACCGTTAGGTTAGGTAACTAACGGCAGGGCGGGGCAGGGCTAGCGTGGGTGTAAAACATAAGTAACATCTATATAATATATCATATATACTATATACTGTATCTATCACAGAACATCACAAGATCACATCACAGATATCGCAGCAGAAGAATCATATGAAATATTGGATATACTAGGACGTCCGTGTTTTCAATACGAGCCAGTATAAAACACGGATTCCACGGTCGTGATGAATAGCCAAACCCACACCCCTAGACCCCTACGAGAGCGTCAAGCAACCCTACCAATTCTAGAGTTAGGAGACCCGGACTCGACTCCTCGAGTTGGTCTCCCACTGGACTCCAGAACCCGGTTACTTGTGCTCCCCTCCTTGGGTCTATCCTAGTGCGGAAAAGTAAATAATATACAAAGGGTGACAACTTCCGCAACCTGGAAGTGTCCCAATAAAAGAATATTACATACAAGTTTTTACATGAATGAAAATGAAAAACACTTATCTCACATAAAAACCCCCCGGCTATTCAAACACGACGATCCAATATAACATATCCAGCAACACATAACATCACATGTCATCAACGTAAGTAAATATGTCCATCCCAATTGTCGTTGACATATAGCAACGAAACCGGCGATATCACATATTACACTTACGGTCACAGAAAAGAAAGAGTAAAACTACAACAGTTGGAATCCGCAATCTCCTTAGACATCGCATGCCTAAACCAATGAATTCCTTAGACATCACATGCCTAACAATTATAAATCCCGCATTTCAGTCTCAAAATCGAAAACTCTTTTCAATATCAAGTCGGGCAATTCAACAGGATTCCCGACAATCTGATCGAATGCTCGTCGCAAATTTCAGTAGGCGGCCGCACCCCTAACGCCGTTGACGAAGTGCACCAAGGCGGAACACCGCTGCCGCGAGCACCCGAACGGATGCTTTCGGCGACGGGGTTCTCCTACAGTCACTTGGTCGGGGCAATGGAGTGAGGCTGTCTATTAAGTTTACCCGGCGAGTATCCGCGTACGCTACGTGATTGCGACGGACTTTTGATCACATCAAAATTCCGTGGCAACCGATCAAGTGAGACTAAACTGCTATGTTTATAACATTCATTCAGTTATCTCATAACTCTTTGTGAATTCCAATTATTGTATCCCATTCCGGATAATTAGAAAATGTTAAACTTTCCGATCGAACAGTCAAACACCCAAGTTTTCCCGATACAGCTCAACACATGAAAGAAGTCTAACAACATTCAGTTCGTGCCTCAGTACCAACGGTCCAGCCGTAGAAGGGTCAAGCCAACGCCTCACATGTGGCACGCCGTACTGCCCCAAACCCGAAAGTTCAAAGGGCAGTTCAAGACGGTCACATAATCGAGTTAAGGTTTGTTGTCTTCTAGAGGGACCATCGCGTTACTTGCACTACTTAGAACGTCGTTAAACTATGGAAAAATCCAACACTTGGAAATTTCCCAACAGGGGAAAAGGTGGGTATTTATATCCGGTCGAACTTTTTAACATATTCAAAAAATTATCCGGAAAGCCACACAGACAAAATTTGATAATCCGATCGAACATTCGAATTCCCAAAACAACCCAGAAAAATTCAACTCTTGAATAAAAATTAAAAATTCCCAGAAAAATCACCACAGGAAAATAAGAATTACTGTGCAAAAAGATTTACATACTGTGGCCGTACGGCCGCGGAACCGCCGCATGAGCCCTGCTCATGCGGCGGAACCGCGGTGAAAAAGTGGAATTAGGCGGCCGAATTTCACAGTAACTCTTATATATTCCTGATGTGTTTTCTGCATATTTTTAATATGGAAAAAACCACGATTTTAGAAAATGTCCAGAGAGCATGGAAATTTTGGGGTTTCGGTTCGTTCGGACTTCAAATTGCGTATAGACTTCGCCTAAGGCTCTAGCTAGGCTCTGATACCACTGTAGGTGTCCTAGGCATCCTAATGAGGTCTCACAAGGCATCAACCATGCCAATTTCAAATTTAAACGGTGCCGAGAAACCCTAGAACGGATCGTTGGCTTGATTTCTAGGCGAAAAAGAAACTAGTTAACACTTAACTACAAGAATACGGAAATACAACCTTTGTAGATCTGGTCCTCCACCTCCACGACTCCGTGATGAAGTCATCTCCGCTGTCCAAATCAAAATCCGGGCTCTAGCGTCGACTTCATCGGAGAAAGAGCGGGCAAGGTCGTCGGCTTCGTGCCGAAGATGATCTACGTCGAGGCATTGCTAGATCAAGCTCCAACTTCACCAAGTGATGAAACTTGTGAATAAAACACACTCTACTACTTGGCAAGAGGTAGAGGATGAAGAAATAGGAAGTGGGTAGACTTTAGAATTGGATTTCTCACTTGTTTTCATCAATCACCATTGATGAAGCAAGCTTCTTCAAGTGAAGAAGATGAAGAAGAAGAAGATGAATATTATGATAAGTTAATTCTAAAATGAAAAGAATAATGAATTCTTATCATAATAGAACCATGGTTAGGTGTAGAGAATTAATTAGGGTTAAGTGGAATGGTTAGGGTTAAGGATGAGACAAAGTGGTCACAAAGTCAAAGTATTCATGAAGCTTCATGAAAGAACAAAGAATGCCACCATTTTATCATTTCCTTTTCTTTTTCCAAAAGAATAAATAAATGAATAAAATGAATAAGCAAATAATAAACCCTAACCATTTCATTAACCAAGGTTTAATTCTTTATACTTAACCAATTTTACATGCACCATCAAACATGATACAAGCATGTGCACAAAATCATATCACATATATAATGCGCACATCCAAGCGAGAAAATCCATTTAAAGTGAACCGATACTAGTTAATGCAAAGTAATATATCAAATATATAATTATGCATTAAATCATTAAATCAACACTTGATTTAACGATCCGGTCATATCGCATATAACCGACTAATATCCAATGTATCGATTTATCGAATCAATCTTCGATTCGATAACTAGGTTATATCGTATACAACCATTCGACATATTGTTCGCGAGAATGAAATACGGTATCACATACACGTCTTATTCTCGGTCTCGCACATATCTCATATGCGCTCCTATTTCGTTTCGCTTGAGCCAGGAAACCTCTGTGTAGGACTCTAAAGACTCGTCAATACGCCGGCAGCGGATGATGATCATATCAAACATCCACAAGCCGCAAGCGGTCTGCTAAACGTAACGGCCACCTGGGTATTGAGCGATCTGAAGATCGACAAGCAAGCCCGCTCACACTCCAGTGAATCCAACCAGTAACACTACCGTACAGTCCGGTCTGATCGTCTGATATGTCGCATATCTCGCCTAGGGGTGGTAAACGTCAGACCCCAATAGCTCGATAAGTCGTGTCGATATGAGGTCTATAACAATTCGAGAAACTACTGGTAACACTTACCAGTAAATCTCAGCAACCCTGGCCAGGGATTTCCTGTTATAGCCAATCGAACACAGCGCAACATCAACCCCCTATACCGGGAGAGACGAATCCCCTCCTATCGCTCATTGCCTCCATGTGACTCGGGACTGTACCCAAAAACCACCGTTTCGCACGCCCTCTTGGACGTGGTAAGATGGAAATCAAAGCACAGTGGGAACCACACAAGACTCTATGACGATCTCGGCTCAACAGACTACTCTGTACCAGTGTCACCAGAGAACTGCCATCTGACGTAAGGTATAATACCATCTGGGAGTTCTCGGCGAGTACGTCCAGTGTACCCAGTCTCCACTGAGCACCCGTATATCATCTCTGATGTCAAACACCAATGGATATGGGATCATCCATCGCCCATCTGTATGAGTCGAGAAGGTATACGCTAGTCTACTCTGGTATATTGATGCCCCGTCTCGATACACCCATGACCAGGGACGTTGAAGGATGTACTTATGAACTACCATGTCCCCATTAGTATGATCCGCATCATAGTCCAGGTAGTCAAGTACACATCCTAAGGGCTTTACCAACATGTAACAGAGAGACAATCAGTATACATGTTAAGGTAAAGAGTAACCAGATAGCATACTATCATGTCGAGCAAGAAAGTCCTCCCTATATATGTCCCAGCATCCATTACAATATACATCCTATGTATAGTAATGGCCTCTAGGGCATACATATAACTAACAGTGTACAGGTTTTGCAATACTCAAATGCGTCCTTGAATAAGGTCGGCCAATAAAATCCACATTGCAAAACCTTTTCTGCTGTCTTTCTAAGACCAAAGTGACCCCCACTGGTCTGATCATGACAAAATGAAAGAACACTCTTGAACTCTTCATTCGGGACACACCGGTGAATGATCTGATCAGGACAATATTTAAACAAATAGGGCTCGTCCCAGTAAAAGTGTTTTACTTGGGATAGAAAACGGTATTTGTCCTGTTTTGACCAATCGCTCGGTATTAGTCCCGTGGCATGATAGTTCACAATATCCCTGAACCATGGTTCAGCGGATATGCTCAAGAGTTGTTCGTCAGGGAACGAGTCATTAATCGGCAGGGTCACAGGGGAAGAAATGATGCGTGAAAGATGGTCAGCTACTACGTTTTCACATCCTTTCTTATCTTTGATAACAAGATCGAATTCTTGTAACAGAAGGATCCAACGTATTAGTCGACCTTTTGCATCTTTCTTCGCCAGAAGATATTTTAAAGCGGAATGGTCAGTATACACAACTATAGGTGAGCCAATCAAGTAAGGCCTGAATTTTTCTAATGCAAATACAACCGCTAAGAGTTCTTTTTCTGTGGTTGTATAATTGATTTGCGCATCATTCAGGGTCTTACTAGCATAGTAAATCACATGTGGCATCTTTTCGATGTGCTGCCCTAAGACTGCACCTACCGCAAAGTCGGATGCGTCACACATCAGCTCAAAGGGGTAGTCCCAATTTGGTGATGATAAAACGGGGGCTGAAGTGAGTGAGTGTTTAAGTGAGTCGAAAGCTGTCTCGCAGTCCGAGTCAAAATGGAAGGTCGTATCCTTGGCCAGGAGAAGAGTTAAAGGTCTAGCAATTTTGCTAAAGTCCTTAATGAATCTCCTATAAAAGCCCGCATGGCCAAGGAAAGATCGAATATCTTTGACGCTTTTGGGATGAGGTAGGTTTTGAATGACATTTATCTTAGCTCTGTCAACCTCAATGCCTTTCTGTGAAATGACATGTCCAAGTACTATTCCTTCTTGGACCATAAAATAGCATTTTTCCCAGTTCAAAGTCAAGTTCTTCTCTTTGCAACGAGTAAGAACAGCGTCAAGATTCGCTAGGCAATCAGAAAAAGAGTCTCCAAAAATCGAGAAATCGTCCATAAAGATCTCCAGAAAATTCTCTACCATATCAGAGAATATCCCCATCATACACCGCTGAAAGGTAGCGGGAGCATTGCATAACCCAAAGGGCATGCGACTGTAAGCAAAGGTACCAAAAGGACAAGTAAAAGTGGTTTTATCTTGATCCTTTTTGGCGATGGGGACCTGATTGTAGCCTGAGTATCCGTCCATAAAACAATAATACTCTCGTCCCGCTAAGCGTTCCAGCATCTGATCAATGAATGGTAGAGGAAAGTGGTCTTTTCTCGTGGCAGCATTGAGTTTTCTATAATCAATACATACATGCCACCCAGTTTGGGCGCGTGTCTGAATCAACTCATTTGCCTCATTGGTTATAACAGTGATGCCGGATTTCTTAGGAACGACATGTATAGGACTCACCCACTGGCTATCGGAGATGGGGTATATAATACCATTATCTAAGCATTTGACGATCTCTTTCATGACCGCTTCCTTCATGACGGGATTCAACCGTCTCTGTGGTTCTCGGGTTGGTCTGGCATCATCCATCACATGTATATGATGTTCAACTATCAAGGGACTAATCCCTTTGATGTCCGCCATACTCCAACCAAACGCCTCTTTGTTAGATCTCAATACCGATAAAAGGGCATTCTCTTGCTCCGATGCAAGAGAAGCGGATATGATAACCGGTAAAGACTCATTCTCACCTAGATATGCATATTTAAGGTGAGAAGGTAAAATTTTGAGATCTAATTCGGGCGGAGAAATGATAGAAGGAGGGATCATTGAGTGATTTTTGGATTTACAAAGAAGCTCAGAGCCTGTGAAAGATGCAGACTCGGGTGAAGAAAAGTCAGAAATGCAGGACTCAAGTGTAGAGAAAGTGTCCTCACTAAGATCATGTGTGAAATCAAACAGAGATGTGGTAATGTCATCGAGATCAGTAAAGCAAAGTTCCTCGGCTCCACAACTATCGGGAGCGATCTCATGGACAGAGCACACATCTAAAATATGAGCAGAGGGTTCTGATGGCTGACTTCCAACTTTGTAGATATTTAGTTCAATGGTCATATTTCCAAATGATAAATTCATTGAACCATTTCTACAGTTTATAATAGCGTTGGAAGTGGCAAGGAAAGGACGACCCAGAATCACCCGAATTTGGCCCCGGGGGTTTGCTACAGGATGTGTGTCGAGCACAATGAAGTCTACAGGGAAAAAAAATTCCCCGACCTTTATCAATACATCCTCTAATTCACCCCTTGGTTTGGTGATAGATCGGTCTGCCATCTGGAGAGTGCAATGAGCAGGTTCAGCTCTCCAATCCCTAATTGCTCATAGACAGAATAAGGGAGCAGGTTAACACTTGCGCCAAGGTCTAAAAGAGCACGATTTATATTTTTTCCCCCAATCGAAATCGATATTGTAGGACATCCTGGGTCCTTTCTTTTCTTTGGTAGCTGGGGAATAAAAGCAGTGCTGATATTATTAGACATGAAGACCTTCTTTGGCTCTTGGGTCTTCCTCTTCCTAGTGCACAAGTCCTTAAGAATTTTCGCATACGCGGGGACTTGCTGAATCGCATCTAGGAGAGGGATATTGATGTTAACCTGTTTGAACATTTCCAAAATTTTCTCCATATGAGAACTCGTTCTATTACCCCTTAACCGGTTCGGGTAAGGAGTTTTCGCAATAAGCGCAGGGTCCATCACAGGAGAAGGAAGAGGGGGTAGACGTGGTCCCAAAAGAGGTGTGGGGACCGTCTGTGGAGAACTATAAGGGTTGGGAGAAGGTGTCGAGCCTAGTGGGAAATGGAGAATAGGCTCGCGAGAAAGTGGTGTGGTAGAAGAAGAAGGATCAGAAGGAGAAGTATGTGTGTGTGGAAAGGTCTCAGCCGGGGTGTTGATATGATTTTCAGTATCATCAATACCTTTCCCGACATGATTGTTCAGCACTCTTCCCGATCTCAATGTTGTGACGGCATTTACATTGTAATGCCCAGGATTCTGTAGGGGTTGAGAGGGAAGTTTCCCTTTTTCTCTCGCACTCATTTCGGCTTTTAGGCGTGCGATTTCAGCTTCCATCGATATGATACTCTCAGCTTGGGACGCTGAGTTTTTCTTTATCTCACTGACGGAAGATCTAACCTCAGTCGAAACCTCTATAAAATTTGAAAAAAGTGATTTCATGGTTTGAGTGAATTGAGAGAACTCGTCAGAACAGGACTGCATAGGATTAGACTGTGCTGGAGTGTTGCCCTGGTTTTGGAAATTTTGTGACTGAAAGGGGTGCTGAGTGAGTTGAAGGGGTTGCTGTTGTGGTGGAGGAAGAGACCTTTGAAATTGATTCGTGTTTGGAACCGTGTTTTGAGATTGGTTTTGGTTCCAAGCAAAATTCGGGTGATTCCTCCAACCCTGATTGTACGTGGAAGAATATGGATCGTTTCGAGGTCTTTGAAATGCGGCATTAGAATGCTCGTGACCTTGAAACGCAGAGTTTAATGGACATTCTTCCGTTAAATGAGACGGATCAGAACAGCACCCACAAACAGTTTTGGGGAGTGACACTGGGTTTAGGGAGGCTGCTGCAAATTTGTGTTCCATAGCGTTGAGCTTCTTTTGCATTGCTGCCATTTCAGCTCGAACACCTATGGACACATCTATTTGGTGTACGCCACCCCTATTCAATGGCTGGGTTCCACTCTCCCACTGTAGTGATTTTTCAGCGAACTCTTCTAAATACTTCCAAGCTTCCCCATCATCTTTGGTCATAAAAGTACCTTGACACATGTTATTAAGGCTTTGTTTAGTGCTTGGGTTAATGCCCTCATAAATGATTCGGCACAATTCCCATCTTGGGATGCCGTGATGAGGACACTGAACCAATAGATCCTTGAAACGTTCAAAGCATTTTGAAAATGGTTCAGCAGGGAGCTGGGCAAATTGATTCAGTTCGCTACGGATTCGAGCTGTCTTTTGTATTGGGTAAAATTTCTTAAGGAATGCAGCGACGAATTCTTCCCAATTCGTAATAGAGTGTGCGGTAGTGTTATATAGCCACTTCTCGGCTATATCGCACAATGTAAATGGAAGAAGTCGTAGATGCATCGCATCCACTGAAAGTTGTGACGTATCCATCATTGCGCATACGTTTTCAAATTTGGTAATGAAAACGTAAGCATCCTCAGTCTCGAGTCCGTGGAATTTGGGTAAAAGATTGATATACTGGGGCTTAATCTCAAAGTTATCCCCATTGGCTGGTGGTGTGGATAAGCAGGTCGAAAGAGGACCTCGAATAGGGTAGGACCTCTCCTGGAGAGAGATGCAGGGTGGATTCTGCGCACCAACGGACGGCGGCAGATTAGGGTTAAAGAAGTTTGATGGATTCGAATCCATCGGTGTGGGTGTGGTAGTAGGTAAAGGAAAGGTAAATGGAGAAATATCGACTTCGGAGTCGATAAAGGGTACGCGGACTAAACGGGCACTAGAATCCTGTGTCCAGCTTATCTTGCACTAAAATGGGTTAGTACAAGTAGCAGAGTTGACTTATAATTAGGGGTAATCAATGCGGTGTTTGCTTTTGAAAAAGGGACGGATTTTTGAAAAAAATGATGCGACGAAACAAATGCAGCACACAAACCCTAGAATCTAATGGTCACCTAGGTCCGGCTCTAGACCGCTCCTAACTGCCAAAAGACAAGTCGCAGGATAGAATCCTCCACTGCCTCTTTGTCCCCCTGTGGCCGGATAAGTGCCAGGTAAGTGGGAAGGTACTCCACTACGTAAGTAGTGGGCCTAATTAAAAACCACTAGCCTTAGACACACTCGTCTTACGCACCACAAGAAAACGCGGATAAGCAATGAATTACCCACGGCCTTCTCTTGTCCTAATTGAGCGTGACAGTCCTTAGAGTCTTCTCTAGATTTCTTTTAGTTAATGTGGGTCAATGCGGATGCAAGTTTTGTGGTTTTCGGGGCCTAGGAAGGGTAATGAAATCCCCACCTAATTTGGATTTGGCCGTGCCCCTTAATATCCGTATTTAGAATGCAAACAACCAAGAAATCAAAATCACGCACAAATTTAATTTTGCTTTTGTGGCGCTGCGATTATTTGCAAAGAATCCTGCAGCAAAGTGTTAGTTGGAGCTAAAAAGAGGAGAGAGGAGAAGGTAAGGAATCACCTGAGGAATTTTTGCACAGAGACCCCCCAGACCTGCCGCGGAACCGCCGCATATGCTTGCTAAGGCCGCCCTTCCACGGTCAAAGTATGGGAACACTGCACCAAAATTTTTCAGGGAGCTTCTGTAGACTCCCTCAGCTCTCTGGTATTTTCCAAATTTTTTTTCAATTTCCAAACAGCTCCAGATTTCCTTGCAATGAACAACAGCAAATCGTTTAGGGTTTGCACGAATTTTGATCTCAAAAACAACAATGGAATAATTCTTTCAATTCAAACTATAATATGAAACGAATTAGCGCGCGATCCCCGGCAACGGCGCCATTTGATTTAGTGCGATTCTCGGATGTGTTTGTAGAAAGTAAGTATCGAATCAATTGTTTCCCGATAACGGTTTCATTTGATCGATAATAGTATTTTGTATCGGTATTTAGAAAATTGTATAAAGAACTCACTATCAAAGAATTATATTTGACCGCAATCAACTAAGGTGTCAGTTGTAGATCGTAAGCTAGTGCGGATCGTCCACAGGGATTGTGCGATTCGTTTTTATATTTGCTTTGTTTGAATCGAAAAGTTAATTGAAAAGAAAAGAAAACATGATTCAAGAATTTATCAATTAATTCAGGTGTCACGATGTTTAATCAAAAATCAAGAAACTGATAAACAATCAAGAATTGGGTTTCGATAATATTTCCAACCAAAATGCCAAGAATCTAAATGAGGCTCGTAGGAATCGATCGGATCTATAGACGTGATGTAATATCAAGATTTCGTGTTCTTGTCCTTCGAAGGATTGATACTAGATCGATGATGGTCGATGAGAGTTAGGGCTTTCTTGATGAAACTAGGGTTTCATCGTTTAACCCTTGTTCTTTCATCGATTATCATTCACATTCTAGCCTCTAGCAATTTCAAGAAACAATCGTAACTCCCCAATCTCGAGCGATATCAATCAAGAAAGCATCGCAATGAATTGGGTTGTCGATTCTTGATCTTGCTAGGGTTTACAAAACTCGTGGGATTCAAGAATCGATTTACAGTATATTACATCATCATTCTATTGATCGTCTCGACTCCTCGACGAGCGGAGTATTACTCAAACATTATCACACAGAAAGTATTCAAGAATTGAAAAGATATCATGATGCGAGAATTAAAGAAAAAAAGATAAAAGAATATCACCTTTTATTTATATCAACAATTTGATTACAGTCGCTCAAGAAATACAAGAGGAAGAATTAAATTGTCGACTTGGCTTTGCTCGGCTCCGTGAGTCGCGAATCGGCTTGGACCACTTGCTCTGTTGAAGACCGGCTCTGCTCCTAAAAGGTTGCAAGGCTTCTTGCTTGAATAGGTACTCGGGATCTTGGCTTTTGATTAGAATTAGGGTTAGGGTTTCACACAAATCCTCTCACTAGATTTGTGGAAGAAAAAGATGAAGAGAGAGATAAAATGGCTCTAAATTGACTATTAAAATCAACTAATCAAAAGATCAAGTCTCCCCTTTTACAAGTGAGCCTAGGGTCTTATTTATAGATCTCCCAAACCCTAAGTCTTTGAGTTCCCTCCAAAAGTTTGTTGAAAGACTTCTAGAAAGAGTTTGTTAGGCTTAGCTTAGGGTTTAAGCTAGGGTTTAAGAAGAAGTTTCTAGAATACAAGGCTTAGTTTAGTGTAGGATCAAGGATTTGCTGATCTGGCAGAAGTCTCTGGAGTCTTCTGGAACTTAACATGTCTTGCTGAAGTGTAGACCCTTAGAGAAGCATTATGGCCCAAAATTTGGTGGATGACGTGGCAAAACAGCCGCGGAACCGCGGCGCAAGCAGGCTCCGGCCGCGGTTCCGCGGCCATGTTGGAGGCTTGGCCTTTGATCTCTTTGCAATGGTCTTTGGCTAACATTTTAGGCTTCCTCTGATATGTTGATTTGTATTTTCCCTTTTGGATTGATACCAGATCTGAAATCATTGAGTTGACGTAATGTTTGATCGGTACCATGTACATTTTTGGCCTTTCTTCTGGATTTTCCTGCACAGATCTCAAAACAAGTGTTGCGCAAATGTAGGGATGATGCGATGCCATGAAATGCGGTCAATTTCCTTTATAGTGTCGGTTTAAGAATCTAATACATGTAATCTGATATTTTGCGACAGTTTTGCTAATATGTGAAATATGAATGCCGAACACTTCTATATGAATGCAAACGATGAGGAAATTGCCGTGTTAAAAATACAATATTTTCGCCTAATCAGTTCGCAACACTAAAATAATCCAACACATCAATATACATCCTAAAGATCGTTATTAATCCCAAATAACATATAATAATTGTTGGTGTGTATACGCATCCGTATACACCACCACGGACTGCGGGGGTGCTATACGCCATCCACCCGACTTCTCCCCGTAGATATAAATCTACTCACCTGGTCCTCGCTAGCCGGTGCCGACGTCGCCACGCGCTTGCTTGTCGTCTCGAAGCCCACATGGGGTACCTACATATCATAACACACCGTATCGCATTAAAATCTGACTCATGACCAAAACGACTCACGAATCCCACATAGGTCAAAACCTATGGTTGCTTTCACACATCAACCCAAAAACCCTCGACGTCGGCGTACAAACGCCAAACCATCGAGAAAAACCCAAATACACTCATTTGCACATTCACGAACACTAGTTTTAATATAAACTAGGTTAAAACTCACAAAACCCCAAATTCACTTTAAAAGTCATTTTTCCGAAATTCTAGCAAGCACAATTCGCCGTTTTTGTACAAAACATGATGTTTTAACAATTCTAGTGACCAAGATGATAACTTAATATCTTAATTATGCCATAGAAACCATTACGTAAATTTTAAACCCACAATTTAATTCGATTTCAAAAACCTAGTTTGCAATATTAACCAATTTTAACAATTTTATAGCAAAAATGCACAAACTACAATCTTACTTGGATTTTCATGAACTAACGGCATTAAACCACTCAATATAATATTAATAATGCTATGAAACCATAATTACATTTTAATCTAAGACATTCAATAATTTTCCAAAAATCTAGTAAGCAAAATAGCTTAAATATTACAATTTCAACTTAACAATTTACAACTAACAATTTGATTATGTTTCACATTCCACAAAAAGAAGAATTCCACTTGCAACCATAATCATACAACTAAACCCTAACTATAATCCAAAACCATCCACTTGAATTCAAAACCCTTTTATTTATATTTTCTTTTAAACACTTAAACAAGTTTGCTTTAAACATACAACTAACAATTAACAAATATGGAAGAATTTTTATACCTCATGATCAAGAGATCAACATGAAGATCATAGCCTCTAAAATGCCAAATTTCCTCCAAGATCCATGCTAGCTTGGGCAAAGAAATAATGGGTAGGAGTTAGATTTTGATTTTGAGGGATTTTTCGGTGGATTTTTGATGCATTTTGTGAGGGTTTTGATGAGGAATTGAGAGGGGAAATTGGGGCTGCTGTAGAGGGAGGCTCGGCCAGGTGAGGTGGGGAAGTGTGGGAGTGTGTGAGGTGGGGAAAAGTCAAGTGGGAAAGGTCCAAGTCCACCAAGGTCAAAGTCTAAACTCCTTTTACCAATTTCTTTCTTTCTTATGTTTTCTTTTCTTTGTTTTAGTGAGATGAGAGGCCCAAGATGTTGGGCTGTCAAGAGGGGGCTCGGCCATGAGGTAAAAATGTGGTGTGTGTGAGTGCAAGTGGGAAAAACAAGAAGATAAATATTATACCCCCATTTCCATTACACTAATTTCACCGAAAAAAGCCTTTTTCTTCGATATTTTCTAAACCGTTTTGGCAAACGATTTCATTTTAAAAACCACATGATAAAATTTTATTTAATGTTTTATGATGCATAAAATTTGTTTCAACTCATTCCAGTTTATAATTTTTCCTAATTAAATATATTAGTGACGGCTTAAAATAATATTAAAATAATTAATTTCGGAAAAATTTTCAGAAAATTTGAAATTTCACCAGTGGCTCAATAAACACCAAATACTAGCAATTACATAGCTAGAATATGTATATTTAGTTTGAGATTAATGGAGGAAAGAGGCCATAGGAGGGAATTCCCTCCTATGGCGTCGAAAAAATACCCCCTCCACCAATTTTTCCGACGATCGGCCCCCATCATCTTCATCGTCATCATTTAAGATGTGGGTACACCAAATTTCATGTGATTCTACAACTTTTCCACCGTTGATTTAGTGTGTTCAAAATTAACGGTTTACCGACAATAGAACTTTTTACATTGCTAAATCAACGGTGAAAAAGTTGTAGAATCACATGAAATTTGGTGTACCCACATCTTAAATGATGACGATGAAGATGATGGGGGCCGATCGTCGGAAAAATTGGTGGAGGGGGTATTTTTTCGACGCCATAGGAGGGAATTCCCTCCTATGGCATCTTTTCTCCATTATTCTCATATAGTTTTATAATAAAGATATTTGCATTTTGACTTTTTACAGAAAACCCCCTTATTTTACCGTTTTTTCGAAATTTCACCGAAACGATTTTCAAAACGTTACAATCTTCCCCCCTTAAAGAAATTCGGTCCCCGAATTTAAATTAAAGCTTCCCCCAAATACTAAAATATTTCAGTCAAAACCATCAAATCGCCGGGGCTCCGAAATCATAAATACATAAACACATCATAGCGCAATGCATGCGCATGAGTAATGAGTAGATAACTCGAAATCAAAACTCCGTCAAGCATCCCGCAATCATCGGAGTCAAGGTGAAGACACGAATGCCAAATCTTAAGCAAGACCGATATGCTATAAATCGGAACTATACATGCAAATATCAGGAGGAAATGCATGCCAAATCCTTTAAGTTGCTGTGCAATGCACATAACACTGTACAGTGGCGGACGCCTATCATAAGAAAATAACTATATACATATATACCTTTGTTTGAAATGTACGTTCCGCCGTTTTGGGAAACAATTTAAAAGGGTTTTCCTTGTTTTAAACGTTTCGCGTCATATCAGACACGTAGGTAAATACTGAGACTATAGCTCGCTTTTTGGAATTCCCTTCAATAGCTATCAATGCATGCAAAATATTTTTAGGTACTGTCCTCTGACTAGTCCTGCTCAGTACGAAAACACATAGCAATATCATAAAAACGTACTGCTCTATAAGAAAAAATCAATCGCAAAATACGCATATGAATACTACGTGCGTCTGGTGCGCACGGAAATCAAAATCCATATATGTGCCATACATATGCACAGAAACTACATCTAAGTGCATCGGGTGTGCATGAAACATCAGTCGTAGGCAACATGTGTGCCTGACAGCAAAATCAGGTGCATCTGACATGCACGAAATATCTCGATTTAGTGCATCTGGTATGCACCAAAATCACATCTCAAAACATGCGCTCAACATGCGCGAAAATCCAAGGCAGGTGCATCCATCATGCACGAAATCATGAAATCCAATATCAAGCACCGAACATGCGCAAAATCAAATCAGGTGCACAAGGTGCACGAAACAAATATTGAGTATCACAATCGAAATCGAAGTCCAGTGCATCTAAGTGGACAAAATGCGTATCACTGCACTGCAAGCATATGTGAATCATACCGAGTGCAAAACCCAAATCGTGTGCGCAACTCAAATGTCTAAAACCGTAAAATCACAAACATGTGAAACCAAAGCACGAAAACGATATCAAGTGCAACACGGTGCAAGTTTAATAGTATCGGGAAAATTGTTTATAAGTGATGCATGCCCGTAAGTACCGGGAGTGTTAGCATGGACTTACACGGAGGACCTATACCGGTAGGACAGTCTTACTCGATGATAGTATGCTATCAGGTTTGCCTTTATTAGTCGTGTACAAGTTCAGGTGACTGATCACTGTTACACTTTGATAGAGCCCTTAGGATCTTGCTTTACTACCAACAATATGATGGCGATCATATACGTGAGAGTTGGGTAGTTTATAAGCATATCCTTAATTGTGGTCCCTAGTCGTGGGAGTTTCGAGACAGGGCATTGATACTCCGGAGTAGACTAGTGTATACAGTCGAGACCCCGACGAGGGGCGGTGGCCGGTCTCACAAGCCACTGGTGTCAGTTGGATCACCTAAGATGTATACAGGTGCTCATTAGGTTATGAGTACACCGGACAGGACTCGCCGGGAACCTGCTAGTTGGTATTATACATATCGTCAGATAGCAGTTCCCTGGTGACATGTGTACAGGTTAGTTCATCGACCTGAGGTCGTCATTTGTCTCGTGTGAGTTCCCACTGTGGTTTGATTTCTACCTTACCACGGCTCAAAGGAGTCGTGCAAACAGGTAGTTTTTGGGTACAGTCCCGAGCCACATGGAGGCACGTGAGCGGATCGGCAGGGGATTCGTCTCTCCCGGTATTGGGGGTGAGATCGTGCTGTGTCTAGGAGAGCCATTACACAGCCCACGGCCGTGGCAGGAGATTTACTGGTAGGTACTCTAGTAGTATCTCAGGGTATTTTTAGGCTACACTCCGACACGACTTATACTGCTATTGGGGGTCTGACGTTACTAGCCCCCTAGGCAGATATGCGATACTTATAGACGAACGGACCGGACTGTATATACATTGTCACTGTTAGGCTCAGTAGGGTTTCCGGATGAGTTCGCTCATCGGCCTCCCTTGAGGTCAGTCCATGGGCAGCCGTTACGCACAGCCAGTGCCACTGACGGCTTGTGGTTAAACCCACTGCCAGGGTACTGACGAGTCATTAGAGTCCCCCACAGACAGCTTCCCAAGTTCGGGCGAAACGTTGTAGAGGCCGTATGGTTTTATGGCAGGGTTCGGAAAATGTACGTGCGTTTACGCACGTGTCATATTTCGGGCAGATAATACTGGTGGGCTTTGGTTTAAGCCGGATCCGAGTATTATACTGTGTAGATATAATATCTTTGTCTCAGTTGCATTTGTATTCGGTCGTAATAAAAATGCGGGTATGTTTATACTGATACGGGGTTATCCTGAAATTCGTTTCAGGATCGCTTTTGGAAGTTGCCAGTTTCCAGTTTCCAGTTTTCTATCTCCCGTCTTTTAACATTCGGTTAAAGACGGGTTTATCTTTTCCTGGATGAGGGTGAGTCATGCTTCTAGAAGGTTCTAGAAGTGGTGATAAGGCTTATGACTCATATGTTGCATTAATGATTTTGGTGACATGGTTAAGTGATTCATTAGTTTCATTTAATGTGTTCATACTTGGTGTATCATGACTCTTGGTTATAATAAGCTTCATGTTTATGGTCACCCTCCTTCCTTGCTCCTACACTCACCCTCCTCCTTCCCTATAAGTGGCCGGCCTCTCATGGTGAAGGATTTATGGTTGTTGTTTTAAAAGATGATAGTTTTTGGTGTATGGAAATTTCATAGCTTCTTTCATTCCATCACCCGATTCAAATGGCAACTTTATTAACCTTTCGTCCATGGCTTTGGACGAAGCGAGACAAAGTGTTCTACTCATTCTCTACATCAATCTTGGTCATCTCTTTTAGCAAACTTGATGACCGAGCTGCCTCGAGTCAGAGGCGAGAGCCCGTTTAAAGATCCGTTGACGTGGTGCCACCTGGACGAGCAGATCGGAGATTGACGAGATCGGAGCAGCCGCAATGGAGCGTGGGATGATGGTTAAAGAACGAAGGACTCGGATCGTTCGGTATAACCTTTCTACCCTCTTTACAGTTTGTTAGTTTAGCAATAATGGCAGATCCGGATTATAGTATAAGATAGCGCCAGTTAAAAGTTTTTGTTCCGCATTTGGCGTCTGTAGACGGCCGGGACGCTACCGTAGACTTACACAACTATCATCGCATGATAACGTGATGGAATCCACTCACGTTATCACACTCCAGAAAGTATGCTCAAGCCTGGCAAGTTTCCTGTATATTTGAAACTCCCGATGTGTGTTTTTACCCCCAGGACCCAAGTGACCTTGACGGAGTCAACAAATCAAAGAGTCCTAGTCAAGTTCAACCCGTCATTATCTTGATTGCATTAAAGCCACCCGTACGTGCCCTTGATGGAGTCAACAAGGCAGCACGACTGTCCTAACCAATCGTATATCCATGCAACAAATAAGCACCACTTAGCTACCGCACACTACGCCTTGACGGAGTCAACAAACGCAGCACGAATACTAAGCACTACTTGTAAGAAATGACGGAGGGCTACGACTGGTTTTTGGCGAAAAACCTTTGGCGTAATGAACTTGATATCGTTGAAAGAATCCAAGTGGTTTTATAAAAATATATAATGGCGAAAACTTTAGCTAAAGTGGTCACTCCCGGTGAAGGGATCTCGGCTCTTTCCTCGTCGAATGAGGTGCAGGATATTCCAAACTGAATACCACGATGCAAAGAAAAAAGTAATCGACTATAGTGAAGTTATTACGTTGACGCAAACTTCTGCCCAAGGGGTCACTCCCGATGAAGGGATCTCGGCCCTTGCCTCGTCGAATGAGGTGCTGGATATTCATAACCGAATACCACTGTGCAAAGCAAAAGCGTACGTCTGTAATGTCAGTTTTTTAAAAACTTGGTTCTAACAACATCATATATAGATTTGTTTTCCTTGCATTGATAAGAATCAACGCGGTCCTATCAATTGATCACACCAGAAAAGAAAAAAAATATGATGTACGTATATGCCATCCGCATTCGCCACTGGGTCCCGTCATCACCCGTTAGGTTACTTAACTAACGACAGAGCGGGGACTGGGCTAGCGCGGGTGTAAAACATATACAACATCTACTAGTATATATATCAATATATAATAATCGCTCCAGGTATGATAAATTTAACATCACAGAAAAGTAATAAGCATCACAGAACAATAAAGATAATCTGGGATCCCCGGATTTCATAGAGCCGCAGATGAAACCCGACGTTCTCCTGGTCGTGTGGATAGCCTGTGCAATGAAAACCTAGACCCCTACGAGTGCGGCAAGTTACCCGCCAAAACCTGAAGCGAGGCAGCCCCCTTCAACAAAGTGAATGGACCACCCATCACTTCACGGAATCCGGTAACTTGAGCACCCCTCCTTGGGTCAACCTGTACCCCCTACGAGTGCGGCGAATAGCCCGCCAATTCTAGAGTGAAGCCCCCCCGTCTCAACGCCATGAGATGCGGGCCCGTTGCCCTCTAGAACCCGGCTATCCGTGCACCCCACCGCGGGGTAATCCTAGTACAGAAAAGAAAATATATACAACGGGTACATCGACCTCATCCCGGTCGTGCCCCAAAAGAATAATATACAAACAGGCAGTGACGGCAATCCACATGTCGGACGCTCGCCCCGCAATATCAAATGTACAAGTAAATCCAAACAGTACTAACATTGCACCAAGCTATCCACCACGACAAAACCGCAACATCACAGCACAACACAGAACATCAACGTGAATGTCACGTTCGCAAAACCCGTCTAAAAGGACTATAGCAATCAGACAAGTTTTACCGATCAAATGACATTCACGGTCACAGATAGTAATGTAATGCACTGTAAGCTAACATATTTAAAATTTCGATCGACAAAAATTTCCGAAGTGGTCTCCAAGCACAAATCCAGTACTCAAAATAATCTGGGCCAGAACTAAATTTTCCAGAAACCCCAGTTCCAAGTCAAAGACCCAAAGCAAAAATTTAGTGCAATGAAGCCTCAACACTGCGGCGGAACCGCAACCAAAACGTGGGTACGGCCGCGGTTCCGCGGCGCTACAGAAGTATCATTGTACCAAAATTTTACAGTAGTCTTATAAAAGCCTGCCAGATTTTCTGAAACACTTAAAATAATTTTTCGACGACTTTAAAAATTCGGCAGAAACTTGAAAAATTGGAAACGCGGTTTTGAAAATTCGGTCGATCGATGTTTTAAACACATTAGAATAAGCTAGTAAACGGTTAACAACCTGGTTCTGATACCATGTTGGGGTACGGCGGCGGCCCGGCCTTCAAACCGACACCAAATACGGAACAAAAACTTTTTACAAAACCGGGGCCACCGCAGCTCGAACCCCGGATCGTTCCATTAACCGTAAACTAGCAATATTTCAAAAAGGTTAGGAAATTTTATACCGATCGATCCATGTCCTTCGGTCTTTAATCTCCGCACCAAGCTCCCCGCTGCTGCGCCGACGTAGTCCGCTCCCCGATCTCGCACGTCGGAATGACACCACGTCATCGAATCTTTATACGGGCTCCCGCCTCGAACCGAGGCAACTTGGACATGAAGTTTGCTAGCCGACATGTCCAAGAATGAAGTAGAGAATGCGTGGAATATTTTGTCTCAAGAAGTTGCCAGTTTTAGATGGAAGTGTGAGCCATGGATTTTTGTTGAAGAAAAGAGAGAGAGAGCTTCCAATTTTGGTCTCGGCCAAAAACAAATTAAGCCAGAATGAATGTGTGTGTGTCGGGGGGGGGGGGGGCCTTCAAAAAGCTCTCTGAAAAATATGGTGGTGGTCAAAAATAAACATGCAAGTCAATTCAACCCTCCAAATTAATTCCTCCATCTAAAAACTCATCACCCAAAAAAAAACTCCAGCAACACAAATAACCCCCCTCAATTAGGCTGGCGAATTTGCAGGCAGCACCCCCATCACAAAATTCAGCCACCTCACCAAGCCAAACCCATGGTCATGCCTCACCACAAAAAGGCCCCTGCACGATTATTGGTGCCGTATTTGCAGGGAACCCCCCGCCTCCCAAAATCAGCCACCGTGCTCATTAAATGCTGCATGGGGTGGGGAGTGGACCAAAAAATTAGGGCAAAGTCAAAAGGTCAGAAACCTCACAGGAATTGAACAAAGAAGGTGGTGTTTAAGACGGAAAAAGAAAGCTTACAGCTCCTAAAATAATCCCGTAACGAATTACGGGATTACACCTCACCTGTAAATACATACCTGCATTTGTATTCCGACCGAAAACAAATGCAACGAGACAAAAATATTCCTGCACTACAATACTGGCATCTGGCTTAAACCAAAGCCCGCTAGTATTGTCCGTCCGATCGTGATCCATGCACAAGTGCACAAATATGATAGAACCCCGCCATATATCCATACGGCCTCTATAACGTTTCGTCCGAACTTGAGAAACTGTCTGTGGGGGACTCTAATGACTCATCAATACACCGGCACTGGGTATAACCACTAGCACGTCAGAGGTACTAGCTGTACGTAACGGTTGCCGATGTAATGATCGGAAGGGAAGCTGACGAGTGAACTCATCCTGAAACCCGACTGAGCCTGACAGTGACAATATCCGTACAGTCCGGTCCGTTCGTCTATGAGTATCGTATATAGGGCCTAGGGGGCTGGTAAACGTCAGACCCCCAATAGCTGTATAAGTCGTGTCGGAGAGTAGCCAAGAACACCTTGAGATACTACTGGAATATCTACCGGTAAATCTCGATTACCCTGGCCAGGGATTTCGTGTAATGGCTCTCCTAAACACAAGGCGATCTCACCCCCAATACCGGGAGAGACGAATCCCTGACGATCCGCTCACTGCCTCCATGTGGCTTGGGACTGTACCTAACTAAAATCTGTTTGCACGACTCCTTTGAGCCGTGGTAGGGTAGTAATCAAAGCACAGTGGGAACTCACACGAGGCAAATGATGATCTCAGGTCGACAGACTAACCGGTACATATTATATATGTGATATATAATAAACGTTGCTTATGTTTTGCATCCGCGCCAGTCCCGCCCCGCTATGCCGTTAGTTAAGTAACTTAACGGTGCATAACGGAACACTGTGGCGAATGCGGATGGCATAAGCGTACATTATATTTTCGCCCCGCTATCCTGACCCCCTTAAAGTATTCTCGGAATGCCCCCCACTAAGCCATTTTTCTTTATAGTATATAAGAAAGTTTTCAAATGTTTAAAATGTTGATCAATGTTTTCAGAGAAAACTAATACATCATAAATATAAACAATCATAAACTTTGAATATGGATTTAGAATGTCATTCATTATTCTTTGAAATTCTGAAGGGGCGTTTTTGAGTCCAAAAGGCATTACATTCCATTTGTAATGGCCAAAGGGTACGGTAAAGGCGGTTTTGTATCTGTCTTTTTCAGCAACTTGAATTTGCCAAAAGCCAGATTTCATGTCAAACTTTGAAAAGATTTTTGCAATGCTTAAACGTTTTAATAAATCTCTTTTATTTGGAATAGGGTAACGAATCCATTGAAGAACCTTGTTGAGAGGTTTATAATTAATAACAAGCCTAGGGACACCACGTTCCTTTTCTGCTTGATTTATGACATAAAATGCTACACAGCTCCATGGTGATTTGGATGGCCGTATCAGCTCTTTATCTAAATTAAATCGAACACTTGATTCAATTAACAAGAACCTTCCTGGTCCTTCAAAAATCAACAATATTGACACTATAGAAGAAAATGAAGAATCAGATTCCTCATTAGAATCTAATTCCTCTGAAAACTCTGTAGTTCAATCCTCTGAAGACTCTGTAGTTCAACAAATCAATAAAGTTGAAAACGATATCTTACAAATTAATTCTGATCAAGATATTAATAAAATTGGAAGAGGAAAGACGCCAAATTTCAATAGACCTCGTAAAAATTGGAACAATAGTAGAACCAAAGACTACTATCCAAGACCTACCCCTCCTGACATTATGTATGAAGAAAGAGCAAAATTCCATACGAAAGATTATGATGGAAATTCCATTTATGAAAGGAATATTGATGGAAAAAGTGAGTATGAAATTCTCAACACATTACAAGAAATGGGTATGGCCAAATTAGCATACAAAATGAAAAGATGTTCTGAACAAGATATTGCGAGTTTATTCATAACTGGTTTTACTGGACAGTTAAAGTATTGGTGGGACAATGCTTTAACTTTGCAAGACAAAACAGGGGTGTCAGGATCATAAAACAGAAGTAAACAAGGAGATGGAATGAGAACTGGCTTTGATTTTATTTGAATTGAAAGTATTTGGATACAGAAGCAAAGAGTAAAGTTTACAAAGTCTGAACTCTCTCTCTGAAACCTCTCCAAAAACCTCTCCAAAAACCTCTGTCTTGTTACATGAATGAGCTCTTGTTTAAATAGACTTGAATGCTCTTTGAGTTTGATTAGCACGAATCTTTTGAGTGGATGTCTTGTCTTGCTTTTTGAAAAGCTGAGTGGCTAGTTTTCTTCAATTATTTGAGTGGTTGTGTTGTCCTTTCTTCTTTTGTAAAAGCATCTTTTGACTTTTGAGTCCTTTTCCTTTTGAGCTGGCGTCTTCTAGCGGGCATCTTTTCTTTTGAGCTGGCAACTTTGAGTAGACATTTGTCTTTTACTTTTTCTTTTGAGCTGTCCTTCCTTTTGAGAGGAATCTTTCTTTTGAGCTGTCATCTTTGAGTAGGCATCTTTTGTTCTTTGTCTTCTTTTTAGCTGGCATCTTTGAGTAGACATCTTTTGTCTTCTTTTGAGCTGTCCTCGTTTTGAGAGGAATCTTTAGTAATCGAATTTTGGGCAAATCCGCAGCCATTAACGGATTTAATATGCCTTTACCAACCACCGTTTGAGGTTGGGCTAGTATGTAGATTTGAACCGTTCTACATATGACGTTGTTGTGGAGAATTACTTCTCCAGTAAATTGGCTGTTTGAGAGCCATACTCCTTTGGGTTAGGAGCAAACCTTTTTTGAACGGATTTGATAAGTCTTTACCGGTAGCCGTTTGCTCCGGACTAGCTGTAGTCACCATTCACTACAGAGAACACAAGAAAGATAAGATATATATACAACTTTTTTTTTTTTTTTTTACAATTTGAAAGGGTCTTGAGCACAAGGCCCTCCCATAGGATCAGTAGAGGATCCTTCTGATGAATGCTTGGAGTTTGATTTTGAGCTTCTCATTTGTTTCTGCATTTTTCTGAATTTTTGGAACTCCAGGAATTGCTTCATATCATCATCTTCTGATTCTGAGGAGTTGAAGTTTATGACTGCTTTTGCCTTCTTTTGAGTCTTTACTTCTTTTGCAGGAGTTTTTGATTCAGGCTTTGCTGGTTCTTTTGGAATTTGCTGAATTTCTTGTTGAAGTCTCTTTCCTGTTGAAATGTAATGTAATACCGTCTTCTCATTGCAATAATCTTGAGTATAACGGATCCACCATTTGACCTTGAATTCTCTACCCAGACTGAGAGGGTAGTCACTGTTGTAATGTTTGAATAATGTAAATGTCCAACAAAATATCCATGGGACTTTGAAGGACTTGTGGAATAGGAGAGCTTTTTTGAAATGTTCACCTCCCGTTCTTTGGACCCAAGTTTGGAAGGCCTTCAGAATAACAGGTGGAAGAATCTCTGGAACGGGGCTAAAACGTAGCCACCATTCATAGAGCCAGATAGGAATATTGTCAGCACAATTTGAGTGGAAGGTAAGGAACCATGAATGATTGAATGGCCTATAGAATAAGGTTCGAAACCAAGCCATTTGATAGTCTTGGTATGTATAACCTTTGGGAACGTAAGTAATTGAGAATTCTTTTGTAGTCCAGATGCTGGACCATTCATTTGGTAGAATAACCTTCTTTATGACGCATTTTGAATAAGAAATCAGTGAAGGGGTTTTTCTATCAGGAGTATGAGTGATTTCAGCTGACCCAGAGTCAACTAAGATCAACTCATAGAATTGTTGAGTTTTGAGGGGATCATCCAGCCAATAGGAGTTTGGCGGGAATAATTGATGAGTGTAGATTTGAAGTGTGTTATAGTGGGGAGATTCTTTGAAGGTGGTCAAGCAAATGTGTTGAACACCAGATTTTGTGAAATATGGGCTGTCTTGATCTTTTGGAGAAGTTTGAATTTGTGGAGTTGAATTTTGAGGTTTCTTGCTTTCCACTGCTGATGCGTAAGTTAGAGCAGGGAAATCTTGGAGAATATGGAATTTGTTTGCTGATGAAGTTGCTGTTGTCGATTTTTTCATCTCATAGTCCTTTGAAGTGCGGACTTTTGAATTGGGATCACCCATTTTTTCCTATAAGGAATTCCCTAGTAAAAAAGTCTGGTAATGAATTGTCAGTACCTTTTAAATATTGAATATCAAAATCAAAAACAGAAAGTAAAGCTTGCCATCTAGCGAATATTTGTTTTGAAACCAGATTTTTTACGTCTTTTTCTAAAATGAATTTTGCAGATTGACAGTCTATTCTAAGGAGAAATTTTTTATTAAAAAGATCATCTTGAAATTTTAAAATACAATTAACAATTGAAAGCATTTCCTTTTTTATAGTATAGTAATTTTTTTGAGGTCCTAACCAGACACCAGAGTGATATCTGACTAGATCTTCTTTTGAAGAGTTTGGTAGCCGTTGTTTTAAAATACCACCGTAACCAATATTTGAAGCATCAGTCTCAACAATCATGAAAGCATCAGGATGGGGAATATTAATGCAAGGTAAAGAATGAATAGTTCTTTGATTTATGAAATGTCCAAGAAAACGAATATTGTTTTGAAATAATTTCATTTTTGTGGCTGAAAGAACTAAGCCATTTTTCTTTATAGTATATAAGAAAGTTTTCAAATGTTTAAAATGTTGATCAATGTTTTCAGAGAAAACTAATACATCATCAATATAAACAATCATAAACTTTGAATATGGATTTAGAATGTCATTCATTATTCTTTGGAATTCTGAAGGGGCGTTTTTGAGTCCAAAAGGCATTACATTCCATTCGTAATGACCAAAGGGTACGGTAAAGGCAGTTTTGTATCTGTCTTTTTCAGCAACTTGAATTTGCCAAAAGCCAGATTTCATGTCAAACTTTGAAAAGATTTTTGCAATACTTAAACGTTTTAATAAATCTCTTTTATTTGGAATAGGGTAACGAATCCATTGAAGAACCTTGTTGAGAGGTTTATAATTAATAACAAGCCTAGGGACACCACGTTCCTTTTCTGCTTGATTTATGACATAAAATGCTGCACAGCTCCAAGGTGATTTGGATGGCCGTATCAGCTCTTTATCTAAAAGAGTTTGAATTTCTTTTTTACAAACTTCTAATAGATCATGATTCATTTGAATGGGTCTTGCTTTTGTAGGAATATTTCTTTCTGAAAATTCCTTTTCATATGGTAATTCAACGATGTGCTTTCTTCTTTCCCAAAAAGCATTAGGAAGATCTGCACAGATTTCTCTTTTGAATAGATCTTCTAACTGTTGAATTTCTTGTTTTGTGCTGGGTAATTGTAAGTGCTCTTCAATTTGAGCATAAGACAATTCTTCTTTGAGAAAATTTATCTTATTCTGCTTCCTTTGAATAAGGTTGATATATTGATAAATGGAGTTATTTTGCAAAGTATTTAACTCCTTTTGTCGAACAGGAATCAAGAATCTGAAATGTATAGTATTACCCATAATATTAGTGCTGATACCTTTGTTATCAACAACAAAAGGGTAAATTTGAGTAAGGAATAGAGTGCCTAAAATAATATCAGTGTTGAGATTTTCTACTACAATAAACTGATGTTTAAAGCAGTAGTTTTGATTACATATCTCAGTTTTTGTCAACTTTCCTTTGATTCGAAGAGGAGAGTTGTTGGCTGCTATAAGAACTTCATTAGTAAAATTATAATATTTTGTTGGTATTAGACCATCTCTGATGCAGCTTTGATCTGCACCACTGTCTAACATTGCAACAAATGTTTGTTTGAAGTTTCCTATAGAAATAGTTAGATGAACTAACCATTTTTGGAATTGGAATTTCTCAATTGTGGAAATGAATTGAGAAGCTGAAGGTTGAGTAGGGGTAATATTTATTTCTTGTGGAGGAATAAGTGTTTCTTCTTCTTCTTCTAGATAAGTTTCTTTTCCTTTGGAAAGTCTAGATTGAATAATTGCAATATGAGCTTCTAAAGAGAGGTTTTTCATCTCTATATTGTTAGTGGTCTGTCTTAAAGACTTGACTTCTTCTTTTAGAATATGAATCTCTGTTTGCAATTCTCTGGTAGAGATGGACTTAATACCAGAGGTTTGATTCATAGGATATTTTTCAAAAACTTTTGATATACTGAAAGGTTGAATGATATTAAACTTCTCATCTTCTTGCAGAATTAAAGATTTTAATCTTTCAAAAAGTTCCTTTTGTTTGATAGGATCAGGTAATTGTTGAATCATATCAAAGATGAATTCTTTTGTATCAGAATTTATCTTCTTATTAACAGTAGATGACTTAATCATATTAATCTGTTTACAGTGACAGTCATCCTGACTTTCACTAGAGGAATCATAATTGCCATTATCATCGTCACTAATATAATTGATCTCAGAATAGATTTGCAATCTATCCTTTAATTTGTTTCTGATATTTTCTTCAATATCAGAAATGCCATCAATGATTTCATTTATCTTTCCTTTGCTTCGACATTTGCTAGCAATATGACCTTTCTTGCCACATTTAAAGCACTTGAAATCACTTGAATTCTTTTTTCTATTGAATCTCCTGAATTTCTTTGGGGAAAAGGAATCATCTTTGTATTCCTTTTTCTTAGAATATCTTTTTTGTGAAAAAGATTTTTGAAGGAATTTTTTCTTTCTTTCAGTGGAAGGAGCACTGATTCCAGTAATTCCAAAAGCTTGACAGAAAGATCCCATTTCTTTTCTCTTACTGCCATATTTAGCCTGGAATTTGAGTTCTTGGCAAGCTGCAAGGGCTTCTTTTTTGACAAAAGCAAAAAGTTGACCAAAGGTCATTGAAGTGAAATCAATTTGTTCTGTTCCCATTTCCTTTTGTAAATTGATCATAATTCTTTGGGAAAACAGAGTTGGTAAACCAGTAATGAATTTTTCTTTCCAGAATGGTGCAGTACTGTCTGTTCGTTTAAGAACATGAGTCAAGAACATGTCTTTGTACCACCTGAAGTCACTAAGTGTTGGACACCTAATGTTAGTAAGGAATATCATTGAAGAAGCTAATTCTTCTTGAGGATTTCCTACAAAGTGCATAGCTATGGTAACTATGAGGAAATCACTTGAATCGTTTTGGGTAGTAATTTCTCCTTGGGCATTTTCTACGTCTATAGTATGCTCAAGAATTGCTGTTTTATCTTGTAAGGTCAAAGCATTGTCCCACCAATACTTCAACTGTCCAGTAAAACCAGTTATGAATAAACTTGCAATATCTTGCTCAGAACATCTTTTCATTTTGTATGCTAATTTGGCCATACCCATTTCTTGTAATGTGTTGAGTATTTCATACTCACTTTTTCTATCAATATTCCATTCATAAATGGAATTTCCATCATAATCTTTCGTATGGAATTTTGCTCTTTCTTCATACATAATGTCAGGAGGGGTAAGTCTTGGATAGTAGTCTTTGGTTCTACTATTGTTCCAATTTTTACGAGGTCTATTGAAATTTGGCGTCTTTCCTCTTCCAATTTTATTAATATCTTGATCAGAATTAATTTGTAAGATATCGTTTTCAACTTTATTGATTTGTTGAACTACAGAGTCTTCAGAGGATTGAACTACAGAGTTTTCAGAGGAATTAGATTCTAATGAGGAATCTGATTCTTCATTTTCTTCTATAGTGTCACTATTGTTGATTTTTGAAGGACCAGGAAGGTTCTTGTTAATTGAATCAAGTGTTCGATTTAATTTAGATAGTAATGATTCGTTTTCAAACGTGAGCTTATTTTCTAAGGCTCTAGGAATACTTCTTGGTTGAAAATGTGGTAAAGAAGTACTGTGAGGGAATGTTGAACTTGTTGGTTTTGAAATAGCCTTAATGTCAGTAGATAAGGAATCAATTTGTGTTGAAATCGTGTGTAAAACTTGATTGGAGTAGTTATTCTGGTGATATAATTTCTTAATATCATCCAAATTAACTTGATCATTTCCTCTAGGGTCAATACTTTCACGGCCCTTTTTGAAAGGTGTAGCTATGACTTCTCCTTCTTTGGAATGGAGTTTCAAGGTCTGTAAGGGAGGAGTGATAGCAGTAATAGTAGTGCCATCTTGAAGTTGCCATTTCTTGTACAAACTTGTTTGTACATTAATAGCAGATTTTTTGAATGGTTCAGAAATTTCATTTTTTATGAAATAAAATTCTAACCAGTTTTCAAAATGAAAGGGAGCATGATATTTTTGAATATCTTTTATCCATTGAAGTCGAATCTTAGCTTGACAGTAAGCATCTAGCTTAGAATACCATATGTAGTATTCTGATTCTTCTTTGAAATCCTTTTCAAGTTCTTCGATATCAATCTTAACACCAACTTTAGTGATAACATTAATACCGTGGAATTCTCCATGCATCTGACTAGAATTAGGAGAATTATTAGAAGAAAAATTGAGTTCATTTGAAATGTCAGGAATAGGTGTTCGATTGTGAATCCTTACTGAAGGATCTTCTTGAGTAGAAGGAGTTTCTACTATGAAAGATCTAGATTCTCTAAATGAATTTCTAGGGATAGAGTAGGGTCTGATGGATCTCCTATTTTCATTAAGTGAGTTGAAACGAACCAGGACTGTGCCATCTTGTTCTTCAACTATCTCTTGAATTTCTGTTCTCTCGAGATTTCTTGGTCTCTGAGGAACATCTATTTGAAAGGCTTCTGGAATGGTAATTTCATTCCATTTCAGGCGTTTAGGAACAAAGGTCTTTGAATAGTCAGCATCAATTTGTAATAGTATTGTCTCATCAGTAAAGTTATTAACTAATTTGCATTTGGGATTAATAGCAGAACTCATTAATCGAAAGTAAATGCGATAAATAATTATAAATTGTTCTGCAAGTTTTTCAAATTCGTCTCCTTGCAGATGAACATCAAGAATTAAGGAATTCATAATTAAAGGATCAGTTAATGAAACGGGAAAATTAGGAATACAATTGAAATAAATAGGACCATTACAAATATTAGTCTGAATCATACTTAAAATTGACGATTTGTATCTTCGCAAACGTTTATCATGTAAAGCCATGTACACAGGAATGTCTATGCCAATATGAGCAAGTGGTTTGACTGCTACTTGAATCATACCAAAATGAATATAACGAAATCCTTTTTCTAAATATTTTCGTAAAGAAATATGAGATAAAAGAGGAATTGATTGAAACTTATTTTGAATGTTTAAAGTCTCTTCATGAATTTTTACGCTAAAAGCGCTTTTGAAATCAAAAGTACCAATTTTATAAATATTTTCAATATTTTCATTTGGAAGAGTCCAATTTGAAAAGTCCTCATTAATCATCTCTTCTTTGCTTTGTATTATGTGTCCTGAATTACTTCCAGAACCAGAGAAAATTTTTCTAATAAAACCAGCCATCATCAATAGCAATTTTATGAACTAAACACAGATCATACCTTGATCGGGAACAACGGGAACCCTCCACCGGGAACACCACGCTTTCTCTCGGGCTTACCAATAGGTTCACGAGCTTACCAACGTCTTACCAACGCTCAGGATACTCACTATGAATAGGTCACTCGTTGCTCTTAACAAAGAGTGGAATTACTAGAACACTTGGCTCTGATACCATAAGGGGGTTCAGGATCATAAAACAGAAGTAAACAAGGAGATGGAATGAGAACTGGCTTTGATTTTATTTGAATTGAAAGTATTTGGATACAGAAGCAAAGAGTAAAGTTTACAAAGTCTGAACTCTCTCTCTGAAACCTCTGATCCTGATCCAAAAAGCTCTTTGGATCAGCACAAGGGCTTCCTGATCCGTGCACAAGTGCACAAATATGATAGAACCCCGCCATATATCCATACGGCCTCTACAACGTTTCGTCCGAACTTGGGAAACTGTCTGTGGGGGACTCTAATGACTCATCAATACACCGGCACTGGGTATAACCACTAGCACGTCAGAGGTACTAGCTGTACGTAACGGTTGCCGATGTATTGATCGGAAGGGAAGCTGACGAGTGAACTCATCCTGAAACCCGACTGAGCCTGACAGTGACAATATCCATACAGTCCGGTCCGTTCTTCTATGAGTATCGTATATAAGGCCTAGGGGGCTGGTAAACGTCAGACCCCCAATAGCTGTATAAGTCGTGTCGGAGAGTAGCCAAGAACACCCTGAGATACTACTGGAATATCTACCGGTAAATCTCGATTACCCTGGCCAGGGATTTCGTGTAATGGCTCTCCTAAACACAAGGCGATCTCACCCCCAATACCAGGAGAGACGAATCCCTGACGATCCGCTCACTGCCTCCATGTGGCTTGGGACTGTACCTAACTAAAACCTGTTTGCACGACTCCTTTGAGCCGTGGTAGGGTAGTAATCAAAGCACAGTGGGAACTCACACGAGGCAAATGATGATCTCAGGTCGACAGACTAACCGGTACATATTATATATGTGATATATAATAAACGTTGCTTATGTTTTGCATCCGCGCCAGTCCCGCCCCGCTATGCCGTTAGTTAAGTAACTTAACGGTGCATAACGGAACACTGTGGCGAATGTGGATGGCATAAGCGTTATATTTTCGTTTCTTATCTGTGATTCTTAGGAAGCATAAATGATGGGACTTCATTAATGTGATTAATGAAAAGAAAAGAAACCTAATGATGTTATGGAATCGAATTTCAAAAAGGGTAGCTCTAGTTCTTTCTTTGCATAGTGGTATTCCTTGATGAATATCCAGCACCTTATTCGATAATGAAAGAACTGAGATCCCTTTACCGGGAGTGACCTATTTAGCGAAACTAGCATATGCTACAACCCATTCGGTTTAGTTTTTGATTGCTTTTTTAGTTCTTTCTTTGTATAGTGGTATTCCTTGTAGAATATTCAACACCTTATTCGATAAGGAAAGAGCCAGGATCCCTTCACCGGAAGTGACCTCTTTAGCGAAACTACTAAAAGCCTAAAAAAACACTCCTTTTCAAAATCATTCAATTCTATAACGATATCAAGTTCATTACGCAAAAGATTTTCTTAAAAACCTGTCGTAGCCCCCGTCGTTTCAGATAAGTGATATTTAGTATTCGTGCTTCGTTTGTTGACCATAGCCAAGGCGTAGTGTGCGGTAGCTAATCAGCGCTTATCTGCAATCATATGATGCGATTGGATTAGGGTAGTCGTACGACTTTGTTGACCATAGCCAAGGGTCTTACGGGTGGGTTTAATTCAATCATGAAATGACGGGTTGAACTTGGCTAGCACTTATGATTTGTTGACCATAGCCAAGGTCATAAGCTGCTAGGGAAAAATATTATCGGGAATTTCAAGTGTTGAAATTTGCAATGAGTTTGCATACCTTATATGAGATAGTTGGATCCCGATACCCGCTGCGAGTAATTGTTACTCCTAGGAGAGTTTTGCACTTTACAATCAGCTAACCTATTTGGTGTGTAGAAAGGTGTTAACGAGGTTACTCCTATAGGAAAACGAGGTTTACTTTAATTAGGTCCATGCGAAAGCACGGGGAACCTTCCTTAAAGTACCATGGCTGAACGGTTAGCGAACTTGTAGGGTGTAATTAATCCCGGCTAATCTTTCCTTTTAGGTTATGAAGGAAGATTTGATAAAAACAGTGGGAGCCATCCTGATTAGATAAAATAAATAACCAATCTAATCTTGCAAGAGCTTACGCAGAGTGTTTTCTTCTCTCTCTCTCCTGGTAGAGACCGTAACATGCCTTAATCAAGATAATAATATATATGTATTGACCGAACCTGCTTATTATACTGAGCTGGGGAACATTGGTTCCGCTCTATCTTATAATTGTTATAAGTCTGAGAAGGAAATAGGGTAATGCCAGGATTCCCATGCCACCCGATTGAAGAAAGAGCATGTTGATGCATATTCTTCGGGTGTGTTCATTGCAAGAACTGTTTCTCAGTATACTCCACGTCCTGGGTATTTGATACCGAATCAGGATCCCATATATGTAATCTGTTACATGGGCTACAGAAAGGTAGAGAACTGAGAACATGTGATAGTGCAATTTTTGTAGCCAAATCAGTTGGCAAATATCACCTTGTGTTACCCAATGGTAATACATTGATTCTGAATGAATGTTATTACATACCGAACCTGACATACAACATTTCATCAGTTTCTTTATTAAGAAGGATGTAATTTTGTAATGGAGGATAATGTTGTGAACATTTTCCTTAATCAAGAGTTGATTAGATCAGGTACGTTATATAATGACATATACGTTCTAAATCAAACTACAGTTCAAGGTATACAGAACACACACAAGAAGGAAAAGTTCAGATATGAACGAATCCTTTTTGTGGCATTGTAGACTAGGTCATATCAATGAAACATGACTAACTAAAGTTGCATAAGGATGGATATTTGAATCCGTTCGAATTTTCATCTTATGAAACCTGCCAGTCATGTCTCAAAGGTAAAATGACCAAGACTCTGTTTACTGGAAAAGGAGATAGAGTTGTTGAACTCTTGGGACTGATACATGGTGATGTATGCGGTCCCATGTCTACACATGCCAAGGATGGTTCCTCATACTTTATTATATTCACTAAGGATCTCTCAAGATTCGGACATATGTTCCCGGTGAAACACAAGTCTGAAGTTTTTGAGAAATTAACAGAATATAAGCATAAAGTTGAGAACCAGACGGGTACAAGTATTTAAGTCCTTCGATGTGATCAGGGAGGAGAATACTTAAGCATGGAATTCCGGATTATCTAAAAGAGAATGAGATTCTCTCTTAGCTTACTCCTCCGGATACACCACAGCATAATAGTGTATCAGGGCGGAGGAATCACACCCTATGAGATATGGTGCAGTTTTGCTGAGTTGCCTGTTTCCTTTTATAGTTATCCACTTGAGAAGCTGCATACCTATTGAATAGGGTTCCAACCAAATCAGAGCCTACCACTCCATATGTGATATAGTGTGGGAAGAGACCGTGTCCTAAAGATGTTAAGATATGGGGTTGTCCGGCGTATGTTGAAAGGAAAAATTCAGACAAACTCGAGGCAAAGTCAGTTGTGTAAGTTTGTTGGATATCCCAAACATTTGCGAGGGAATATCTTCTACCAAACCGAGGAACAAAAGGTGTTTTGTTTCTTAGCATGTCACCTTTTTAGAAAAAGGAATTTCTTAAAAATCAAATTTGTGGACATAAGGTAGAACTGGAAAGGTTCCAGCTATACAAACTACAACTAATGATTTAGTGGAACCAAGGATTCGATAGTCTCTAACGAACCTCAGCCTCTCTGCGTATCTGGCAGGGTTCCTCAACCACCTAAAAGATACTACGGTTTTCTCAATAACAGTGGGAGCGAGGATTGCATCATGGTAGATGATGACCCAACTAGATTCAGGCAGGCCGTCCTAGTGGGGACTCTGTGAAATGGCTGGATGCAATACGATCTGAGATGGAATCCATGTACACCAACAAAGTATGACTTTGCATGTTGCTCCTAAAGGGGTAAAACCCAGCGGGAGCAAGTGGATCTTTCAGAAAGATACTTGGTGTATATGGAAAAGTTGAGACTTTCAATGCTAGACTTTTAATAAAAGGTTTTCGTCATATAACCAGGTATGGATTATGATGAGACCTTTTCTCCAGTGGCTATGCTTAAGTCCATCCGGGTTGATACAAGCATCGCGGAGTTGGAACATCTGTTTTACTGAAGCGGTCAAAGAGTTTGACTTTGTCAAAAAGATAGATGAACTTTATATATACAAGAAGGTTGTAGAAAGTAAGGTTGTCTTCCTCGTATTGTACGTAGATGGCATACTTTTGATAGGAAATGGGTTTCCTATGCTACACTCGGTCATGATCTTCTTATCACAAGGATTCTCCAGGGAAGATCTGGGTAATTCCTACTACATCTTGAGGATTAAGGTCTATAGAGATAGATCTAAGCGGATGTTGGGAGTGTCCCAAATCCAGGTACATTAACACCATACTAAAGGGATTTAGTATGGAAGATTCTAAGTGTAGTGGTTCACTTACTTACTCAGGAATCACTCTATCCAAAAAGATGTCTTTCAAGACTGATTTGGAGAGAGCTCGCGTGCAAGGGATACCATATGCTTCGGCAGTAGGCTCTATCATGTATGCGATGTAATGTACCAGTCCAGATACAGCTAACTCACTAAGTGTAGTGATTAGGAATCAATCGGATCTTGGGAGAATCACTGGATAGCTGTGAAGCACTAAAGAAGTGTTCTTGGGGTTTGGTAATAATAAACTCCAGTGGGAGTCCTTTACCAATTCGAGCTTTCAGAAGTGATAAGGTCGACTGAAAGTCAGTCTTGGGCGTTGTCTTTTACCCTCAGTGGAGGGACGATATGTTGGAAGAGTTCCAAGATAGATACCGTGGCAAACTAGACGATAAAAGCTGAATACATCGCCACCAACGATACTATCGAAGAGGGTGTCTGGATATTTCTTGTTCATGAGATGAACATCATACCTACCATTGTGGTAACAATGGAGTTGTGGCTTTAGCCTAGGAACCCCGGTCCCATCAGCGATCCAAACATATTCTGAGGCAGTGTCACCTGATCAAGAAGATGGTTGATCTCCAGAGAATTGAGGTTAGGAGAGTTGACACGAAGGATAACATGGCGGATCCACTCACAAAGGCTTTTCCCAAGGGAGACCTTCAAGGGACGTTGGGTATGAGATACTACAACAAATGACCTTAGTGCAAATGGGAGATTGTTAGTTGTATGTATGTCCTAGAGGCCATTATTGTACATGTGATGTATATTATAGTGGAGGCTTGAACATATATAGGGAGAACTTTCTTGCTCGACATGATAGTATGCTATCTGGTTACTCTTTATCTTAACATGTACACTTATTGTCTCTTTGTTACATATTGATAAAGCTCTTATGATATGTACTTGACTACCAGGACTATGATGTAGATCATACAAGTGGGGCCAGGGTAGTGCGTAAGTGTTAGTTATATGTAAGCCCTAGAGGCCATTACTATACATAGGATGTATATTGTAGTGGATACTTGGACATATATAGGGAGGACTTTCTTGCTCGACATGATAGTATGCTATCTGGTTGATTTTTACCTTAACGTGTATACTGATTGTCTCTCTGTTACATGTTGGTAAAGCCCTTAGGATGTGTACTTGACTACCTGGACTATGATGCAGATCATACTAGTGGGGACATGGTAGTCCATAAGTACATCCTTCAAAGTCCCTAGTCGTGGGTGTATCGAGACGGGGCATCGATATACCAGAGTAGACTAGCGTATACCTTCTCGACCCATACAGATGGACGATGTATGATCCCATATCCATTAGTGTTTGACATCAGAGATGATATACGGGTGCTCAGTGGAGACTGGGTACACTGGACGGACTCGCCGAGAACTCCCAGATGGTATTATACCTTACGTCAGATGGCAGTTCTCTGGTGACACTGGTACAGAGTAGTCTGTTGACCCGAGATCGTCATAGAGTCTTGTGTGGTTCCCACTGTGCTTTGATTTCCATCTTACCATGTCCAAGAGGGCGTGCAAAACGGTGGTTTTTGGGTACAGTCCCGAATCACATGGAGACAATGAGCGATAGGAGGGGATTCGTCTCCCCCGGTATAGGGAGTTGATGTTGCGCTGTGTTCGATTGGCTATGACTGAAAATCCCTGGCCAGGGTTGCTGAGATTTACTGGTAAGTGTTACCAGTAGTATCTCAAATTGTTATAAACCTCATATCGACACGACTTATCGAGCTATTGGGGTCTGACGTTTACCACCCCTAGGCGAGATATGCGACATATCAGACGACGAGACCGGACTGTACGATAAGTGTTACTGGTTGGATTCACAGGAGTGTGAGCGGGCTTGCTCGTCGATCTTCTGATCGCTCAATACCCGGGTGGCCGTTACGTTTAGCAGACTGCTTGCGGCTTGTGGGTGTTTGATATGATCATCATCTGCTGCCGGCGTATTGACGAGTCTTTAGAGTCCTACACAGAGGTTTCCTGGCTCAAGAGAAATGAAATAGGAGCGCATTTAAGATATGTGCGGGACCGAGAATGATTCGTGTATGTGATACCGTATTCTATTCTCGCGTTGAATGTGTCGAATGGTTGTATGCGATATAGCCTAGTTATCGAATCGAGGATTGATTCGATAGATCGATACATTGGATATTAGTCGGTCATATGCGATATGACCGGATCGTTAAATCAAGTGTTGATTTAATGATTTAATGTAGAATTATAAATTTGATATATTACTTTGCATTAACTAGTATCGGTTCACTTTTAAATGGTTTTCTCACTTGGATTGTGCACATTGTATATGTGATATACTTTTGTACACAAGTTTGTATCATATTTGATGATACATGCTCAGTAGGGTTTGTGTGAAGATTAAACCATGGTTGTAGATTGGTTAGGGTTTTCATTTTCTTATTCATTTATTTATTTATTTATTCTTTTTGGAAAATGAAAAGCATAAAGGGAAAATGGTGGCTTTGTTTGTTTGTATGTTGAAACTTCATGAAGCTTTGACTAAGTCACCATTTTGTCTCATGCTTAACCCTAACCATTCCCACTAACCCTAGTTTAGTCTCTACACATAACCATGGTTTGAATATGATAAGGATTGATTTTCTTTTCCATTTTTAACTAACACTTATCATATTCTTTCTTTCTTCTTCTTCTTCTTCATGAGCAAGAAAGAAAAGCTTTCTACTTCAATGGCAACTTGAGCAAATGAGTGAGAAATCCATTTCTAAAGTGAACCCACTTCCTATTTCTTCATCCTCTACCTCTTGCCAAGTAGTATAGGGTGTTCTCTTCATAAGTTTCATGACTTGGTGAAGTGGGAGCTTGATCTAGTGATGCCTCGACGTAGAGCATCTTCGGCATGAAGCCGACGACCTTGCCCGCCCATTTCTCCGATGAAGCCGACGCTAGAGCTCGGTTTTCCATTTGGACAGTGAGGAGACTTCATTGCGGAGCCATGGAGGTGGAGAACCGGATCTACAAAGGTTGTATTTCCGTCCTTTTAGTTTAGTTGCAAAACTAGTTTCATTGTTTCGCCTATATATCTAGTTAACGATCCGTATTAGGGTTTCTCGGCACCCCTAATTTTTGAAATTGGCATGATTGATGCCTTTTGAGACCTCACTAGTGTGCCTAGGAACCCAACAGTGGTATCAGAGCCTAGCTAGAGCCTTAGGCGACGCGTAGACGGAGTTTGAAACCCGAACGAAACACGAAACCCTAATTCAAACCCCTTTCTGTACATTTTTGTAAACTGTGGAATTTTCCAGATTAAAAATATGCAGAAAAATGAGCAGGGTTTTTGATGAATTACTGTGCAAAACGGAGTCCTAACTCCGTCATAACGCCGCGGAACCGCGGCCCTACCCCACGTTTAGCGGCGGTTCCGCCGCCATATTGTTGACTCTTTGATCCCATTCTGCACAGTAATGTTTGTATTTAACTCCTGTGTTTTCTGGGTAATTTTAATGAATATTCAAGAGTTGAATTTTCTGGGGTTGTTTTGGGGATTCGATTGTTCGATCGGATTATCAAAATTTGTCTATGTGGCTTTCCGGGTTTTTTAGAATATGTTAAAAAGTTCGACCGGATATAAATACCCACTTTTTCCCCTGTTGGGAAATTTCCAAGTGTTGGATCTTTCCGTAGTTTAACGACGTTCTAAGTAGTGCAAGTAACGCGATGGTCCCTCTAGAAGACAACAAACCTTAACTCGATTATGCGACCATCTTGAACTGCCCTTTGAACCTTAGGGTTTGGGGCAGTACGGCGTGCCACATGTGAGGCGTTGGCTTGACCTTTCTACAGCTCGACCGTTGGTACTGAGGCACGAACTGAATGTTTTTAGACTTGTTTCATGTGTTGATCTGTATCGGGAAAACTTTGGTGTTTGACTGTTCGATCGAAAAGTTTAACATTTTCTATTTATCTGGAATGGGATACAATAATTGGAATTCACAATAAGTTATGAGATAACTGAATGAATATTATAAACATAGCAGTTTAGTCTCACTTGATCGGTTGCTACGGAATTTTGATGTGATCAAAAGTCCGTCGCAATCACGTAGCGTACGCGGATACTCGCCGGGTAAACTTAATGACAGCCTCACTCTATAGCCCCGACCAAGTGACTGTAGGAGAACCCCGTCGCCGAAAGCATCCGTTCGGGTGCTCGCGGTAGCGGTGTTCCGCCTTGGTGCACTTCGTCGACGGTATCGGGGGTGCGGCCGTCTACTGAAGTTTGCGACGAGCATTCGATCAGGATGTCGGGAATCTTGTTGAATTGCCCGACTTGATATTGAAAAGTGTTTTCGATAATGAGACTAAAATGCGGGGTTTGTAATTGTTAGGCATGTGATGTCTAAGGAATTCATTTGATTAGGCATGTGATGTCTAAAGAGGTTGCGGATTCCAACTGTTGTAGTTTTACACTTTCTTTTCTATGACCGTAAGTGTAATATGTGATATCGCCGGTTTCGTTGCTATATGTCAACGACAATTGGGATGCGCATATTTACTTACGTTGATGACATGTGATGTTATGTGTTGCTGGATATGTTATATTGGATCGTCGTGTTTGAATAGCCGGGGGTTTTTATGTGAGATGAGTGTTTTTCATTTTCATTCATGTAAAAACTTGTATGTAATATTCTTTTATTGGGGTACTTCCAGGTTGCGGAAGATGTCACCGTTTGTATATTATTTACTTTTCCGCACTAAGATAGACCCAAGGAGGGGAGCACAAGTAACCGGGTTCTAGGGTCCAGTGGGAGACCGACTCGAGGAGTCGAGTCCGGGTCTTCTAACTCTAGAATTGGTAGGGTTGCTTGCCGCTCTCGTAGGGGTCTAGGGGTGTGGGTTTGGCTATTCATCGCGACCGTGGAATCCGTGTTTTATACTGGCTCGTATTGAAAACACGGACGTCCTAGTATATCCAATATTTCATATGATTCTTCTGCTGCGATATCTGTGATGTGATCATATGATATGTTCTGTGATAGATACTGTATATAGTATATATGATATATTATATAGACGTTACTTATGTTTTTCACCCGCGCTAGCCCTGCCCTGCTCTGCCGTTAGTTACCTAACCTAACGGTGCACGAGGGGACATCGAGGCGAATGCGGATGGCATAAGTGTACGTCGTATTTATCTGTGATGTTTAGGTATATAAATGATGGGATTTCATTAATATGATTAATGAAATAAAAGAAACCTAAGATGTTGTAGAATTGAATTTCAAAATAATAAAACAGGTAGCTACAGTTCTTGCTTTGCACAGAGGTATATGTGATATATCCTGCACCTTATTCGATAAGGAAAGGACCGAGATCCCTTCACCGGGAGTGACTCCTTTAGCAATAACTGGCAGATGCTACACACTCGGTTTGTATTTTGATTGCTTTTAAGAGTTTTTTCTTTACACAGTGATATATATGATATATCCCACACCTCATTCGACGAGGAAAGGACCGACGATCCCTTCACCGGGAGTGACTCCTTTAGCAAAACTAGAAAAGCCTCAAAGACACTCATTTAAAATCATTTGATTCTACAACGATATCAAGTTCATTACGCAATAGGTTTTCAGAAAAACCTGTCGTAGCCCTCCGTCATTTCAGATAAGTTGTATATAGTATTCGTGCTGCATTTGTTGGCTTTCGTCAAGGTGCAGTGTGCGGTAGCTATATGCTGCTTATCTGCTGCGTACGATGCGATTGGATTAGGGTAGTCGTGCGGCTTTGTTGGCTTTCGTCAAGGGTCGTGCGGGTAGGTTTAATTCAATCAAGAAATGTACGGGTTGAACTTGACTAGCGGGCTGTGGTTTGTTGGCTTTCGTCAAGGTCATAGCACGTTAGGGGCAAAATCTTATCGGGAATTTCAAGTGTTGAAATTTGCAATGAGATTGCATACCTTCTATGAGATAGTTGGATCCCGATACCCGCTGCGAGTAAGAGTTACTCCTAGGAGAGTTTTATACATTACAATTAGCCGATCAAGTAGGTGTCTAGAAAGGTGTTAACGAGGTTACGCCTCTGGGAAAATAAGGTTTACATTAATTAGGTTCATGCGAAAGCATGGGGGACCTCCCTCAAAGTACCGACACTGGCCTGGCTGAAGGATTGGCGAACTTGTAGTGTGTAATTAATCCCGGCTAGTCTTTTCTTTTAGGGTTTGAAGGAAGATTTGATAAAAAGCAGTGGGAGCCATCCTGATTAGATAAAATAATAACCAATCTATTCTTGCAAGAGCACACGCTGAGTGTTTTCTTCTCTCTCTCTCCAGGTAGCGACCATATCACGCCTTAATCAAGATAATAATACGGAATATTGACTGAACCCGCTTGTTTTACTGAGCTGGGGAACGTTGGTCCCGCTCCAACTTATAATTGTTATAAGACAGAGCAGGAAATTGGGGATTACCAGAATTCCCGTGCAGCCCAAACGAAGAGAGTGCATGCTGATGCATCATCTTCGGGTGTGTTCATTACAGAGAACTGTTTCCTAGTATCCTTTACGTCCTGGGTATGTGATACCAGATCAGGATCACAGATATGTAATCAGTTACATAGGGCTACAACTGGATAGAAAAACTGAGAACGGGTGATAAGTTTCATGAGACAGAAAACGGGGCAAGAGTTGCAGCCAAGTCTGTCGGTCACTGTCACCCTGTATTACCAATACATTGATTCTGAACGAATGTTATTAGATACCGAACCTGATATACAAAATCATATCAGTCTCTTTATTAGTAAAGAAAGGATATAATTTTGTATTGTTGGATAATGTTTTGAACATTTCCTATATCAAAAGTTGATCGGTTCAGGCACGTTATCTAAAAGCATTAATGTTCTAAATCAAACTACAGTTCTTTAGTATACGGAACACACACAAGAGGAGGAGTTCAGAAATGAACGAATCCTTCTTGAGGCATTGTAGACTAGGTCATATCAATGTGACCCGACTAGCTGAAGTTACATTTTAGATGCATATTTAAATCGGTTTAAATTTACATCTTGTGAAACTTGCCAGTCATGTCACAGAGATAAGATGACCACAGCTCTGTTTATTGAAAACAGAGAAAGAGTTAGTGAGCTCTTGGGATGATACATGTTGATGTATGAAGGTCCCCTGTCTACACATACCAAGACCGGTTCTTTTTACTTCATTACATTCTCTGATGATCTTTCGAGATTCAGACCTATGTTCCTGTTGAAACACAAGTCCGAACCTTTTGAGATATTCAAAGAATATGATTTAGAAGTAGAGAACCAAAAAGGGTATAAGTATTATGTCATTTGATGAGATCGAGGAGGAGAATACTTGAGCACGGAAATTCCTGGATTATTCTAAAGGAGAATGAGATTCTCTCTCAGCATTACTCCTCCGTATACACTATAGCACGATGGTATATCGGGGCGGAGCAATAGCACCCTATGTGATATGGTGTGCTCTATGATGAGTACTACTGAGTTTCCTATTTCCTTGTGGAAGTTATGCACTTGAGAAGCTGCATACCAATTGAATTGGGTTCAAATCAAATCAGTTGCCTACCACTTCATATTTGATATGATAAGGGAAGAGCCCATCTCTTAAGTTAGTTAAGATTTGGGGTTGTCCAGCCTATGTCTGAAAAGCAAAATCCGGACAAGCTCGAGGCAAGATCTGTTATGTAGAACTGGAAATGTTCCAGCTATACAAACTGCAGCTAATGGTTTGATAGAACCAAAGGATTCAGTAGATTCCAACGAACCTCAGCCTCTCCGCCAATCTAGTAGGGTTCCTCACCCACCTGAGAGATATTTCGGTTTCTCTATGACAGTGGGAGCGAGGATTGCATCATGAGATGATGACCCAACTAGTTTTGAGCTGGCCATCAGGAGTGGGACTCTATAAGAATGGCTGGATGCTTAGTGATCTGAGATGGAATCCATGTACACCAACAAAGTATGGACTTTGGTTGCTATATCTGAAGGGTTAAATCCCCATCAGGAGAAAGTATATCTTGAGAAGATTACTTGGTGTAGATGGAAAAATTGAGACTTTCAAAGCTAGACTTGTTAAAGCTTTTCGTCATCGACCAGGCGTGGATAATGATGAAACCTTTTCAAGTGGCTATGCTTAAGTCCATCCAGATCCTACTTGCCACGGCTACATACCATGACTACGATATCTGGCGGTTGGGTGCCATGACTGCTTTTCTAAATGATGTTTTAGAAGAGAACGTCTATAAGTACACAGCCAGAGGGATTCGTAGACAGTGAGAGCAGCGGAAACGTGTACAAGATGCTTTATATGATAAAGCAGGTATCGCGGAGTTGGAACATCTGTTTTGATGTAGTAGTCAAACAGTTTGACATCATCAAAATGGTAGATGAACCTTGTATATACAAAAAGGTAGTAAGGAGTATGGTGATGATCCTCGTAGAGTACGTGGATGACATACTCATGATAGGGAACGAGTTTCCTATGCTACGCTCGGTCAATCTCCGCTTATCACAATGATTCTCCATAAAGGATCAAGGTGATACCTTCTAAATCCTGGGTTTTGGATCTATGAGATAGATCTAATTGGATGTTTGAATTCTCACTAGTTGTAGTGAGACGGTATCAATTGATCCTGCGAAGATCACTGGAAGTGTTCCAGGGTGATAAAGACGACTGAGTGTCAGTCACAGGCATTGTCTTTACCCTCAGTAAAGGGACGGTATGTTGGAAGGGTTCCAAGCTAAATACCGTGGCATACTAGACGATAAAGGCGGGATACATCGCTACTTAAGATGCTACCAAAGAGGCTGTTTGGGTGTATATTGGTTCATGAGATGAACTACGTTCCAACCATTGTGAGACAATGGAGTTGTGGCTTATGCCAAGCAACGCCGGTCCCATCAGTGATCCAGACATATTCTAAGGCAGTGTCACCTGATCAAGGAGATAGTTGATCTCCAGGGTGATCGAGGCTAGGAAAGTAGACTCAGAGGACAACACGGCGGATCCACTCACAAAGGCCTTTTCCTAGAGAGAGACTTTTATGGGATGGTTGAGTATGAGATACTACAACCACTGCTATCAGATGGCCCTAGTGCAAGTGGGAGATTGTTAGTTATATGTATGCCCTAGAGGCTATTACTATACATAGGATGTATATTGTAGTGGATGCTTGGACATATATAGGGAGGACTTTCTTGCTCGACATGATAGTATGCTATCTGGTTGATCTTTACCTTAACGTGTACACTGATTGTCTCTCTGTTACATGTTGGTAAAGCCCTTAGGATGTGTACTTGACTACCTGGACTATGATGCAGATCATACTAGTGGGGACATGGTAGTCTATAAGTACATCCTTCAAAGTCCCTAGTCGTGGGTGTATCGAGACGGGGCATCGATATACCAGAGTAGACTAGCGTATACCTTCTCGACCCATACAGATGGGCGATGGATGATCCCATATCCATTGGTGTTTGACATCAGAGATGATATACGGGTGCTCAGTGGAGACTGGGTACACTGGACGGACTCGCCGAGAACTCCCAGATGGTATTATACCTTACGTCAGATGGCAGTTCTCTGGTGACACTGGTACAGAGTAGTCTGTTGACCCGAGATCGTCATAGAGTCTTGTGTGGTTCCCACTGTGCTTTGATTTCCATCTTACCACATCCAAGAGGGTGTGAAAAATGGTGGTTTTTGGGTACAGTCCCGAATCACATGGAGGCAATGAGCGATAGGAGGGGATTCGTCTCTCCCGGTATAGGGAGTTGATGTTGCGCTGTGTTCGATTGGCTATGACCGGAAATCCCTGGCCAGGGTTGCTGAGATTTACTGGTAAGTGTTACCAGTAGTATCTCGAATTGTTATAGACCTCATATTGACACGACTTATCGAGCTATTGGGGTCTGACGTTTACCACCCCTAGGCGAGATATGCGACATATCAGACGACGAGACCGGACTGTACGGTAAGTGTTACTGGTTGGATTCACAGGAGCGGGCTTGGTCGTCGATCTTCTGATCTCTCAATACCCGGGTGGCCGTTACGTTTAGCAGACCGCTTGCGGCTTGTGGGTGTTTGATATGATCATCATCTGCTGCCGGCGTATTGACGAGTCTTTAGAGTCCTACACAGAGGTTTCCTGGCTCAAGCGAAATGAAATAGGAGCGCATATAAGATATGTGCGGGACCGAGAATGATTCGTGTATGTGATACCGTATTCTATTCTCGCGTTGAATGTGTCGAATGGTTGTATGCGATATAGCCTAGTTATCGAATCGAGGATTGATTCGATAGATCGATACATTGGATATTAGTCGGTCATATGCGATATGACCGGATCGTTAAATCAAGTGTTGGTTTAATGATTTAATGTAGAATTGTATATTTGATATATTACTTTGCATTAACTAGTATCGGTTCACTTTTAAATGGTTTTCTCACTTGGATTGTGCACATTGTTTATGTGATATACTTTTGTACACAAGTTTGTATCATGTTTGATGATACATGCTCACTAGGGTTTGTGTGAAGATTAAACCATGGTTGTAGATTGGTTAGGGTTTTCATTTTCTTATTCACTCATTTATTTATTTATTCTTTTTGGAAAATGAAAAGCATAAAGGGAAAATGGTGGCTTTGTTTGTTTGTATGTTGAAACTTCATGAAGCTTTGACTAAGTCACCATTTTGTCTCATGCTTAACCCTAACCATTCCCACTAACCCTAGTTTAGTCTCTACACATAACCATGGTTTGAATATGATAAGGATTGATTTTCTTTTCCATTTTTAACTAATGCTTATCATATTCTTTCTTTCTTTCTTCTTCTTCTTCTTCATGAGCAAGAAAGAAAAGCTTTCTACTTCAATGGCAACTTGAGCAAATGAGTGAGAAATCCATTTCTAAAGTGAACCCACTTCCTATTTCTTCATCCTCTACCTCTTGCCAAGTAGTATAGGGTGTTCTCTTCACAAGTTTCATGACTTGGTGAAGTGGGAGCTTGATCTAGTGATGCCTCGACGTAGATCATCTTCGGCACGAAGCCGACGACCTTGCCCGCCCATTTCTCCGATGAAGCCGACGCTAGAGCCCGGTTTTCCATTTGGACAGCGAGGAGACTTCATTGCGGAGCCATGGAGGTGGAGAACCGGATCTACAAAGGTTGTATTTCCGTTCTTTTAGTTTAGTTGCAAAACTAGTTTCATTGTTTCGCCTATATATCTAGTTAACGATCCGTATTAGGGTTTCTCGGCACCCCTAATTTTTGAAATTGGCATGGTTGATGCCTTGTGAGACCTCACTAGTGTGCCTAGGAAGCCAACAGTAAGTACATCTTTTAATTGTTTCTAGTCATGGGAGTATCTAGACGGGGCATCGATATTCCAGAGTAGACTAGTTTGTACGATTCTTGACCCTATATGGGGCGATAGTTGATCCCACAACCATTGGTGTTTGACATCAGAGAATGTGCACAGGTGCTCAGTAGAGACTGGGTACACTGAACAGGATCCATCGAGAACTCCTAGATGGTATTATACCTCACGTCAAATAGCAGTTCTTTGGTGACACTGGTACAGGTTAGTCTGTAGACCCGAGATAATCATAGAGTCTTGTATGGTTCCCACTGTACTTTGATTTCCACCTTACCATGCCCAAGAGGAGTTGTGCAAAACGGTGGATTTTGGGTACAGTCCCAAGTCACATGGAGGCAATGAGCGATAAGAGGGGATTTCATCTCTCTCGGTATAAGGGGTTGATGTTGCACTGTGCTTGATTGGCTATAATAGAAAGTCCCTGTCTAGGGCTGTTACTGAGATTTACTGGTAAGTGTTATCTGTAAGTCCACGTTGCCCACCCCGGTTCGTACGGGGAGGCGGAAACGGTAAAAAACGATTTTTGACACAAGGCAACATGGACTAGAAATGAGGATCTTTTCTAACAAAAACCTAGCAAACTAACTAGAAGTTTAACTACTATGTCAGAGGGTTATACCTAGGTCTTGAACTCCTTCTCTTCTTGCTCCTTGGGATGGTTTGAACGACTCCTACCTCGTAGTCTCCTCTTTGTCGAAGAAGGATCCACCCGAAAGCTTCTTCCTTGAGCTCCTCCCTCAACCGAGAGGAAACTAAAGTACTTGGCTTGCTAAACCTAGAACTCTAGAGTGAGTAGAGTGGAGTTTTGAGGGTTTTATTTCAATAGCTCATGCTTCTCAACACATGAGACATTAGAGCTTTGAGAGAGAGGAAGAGGATGAGCTTTGGATGAGAGAGAATGAGCAAGAGAGAATGATCTTGACTTTTTACAACCATGCTCACAAAAGAAAGAATAATGATGATAATAATAATAATTAAGAATTGTGATGGTTAGTTTCAATGACCATTATCATTTCATGCATTTAATGCATTTTTTAAAGAACAACAAGTCAACAAAAGTCATTGAAATGAAATGATGATGGTCAACAAGTCCACAATGGTCAACCGGTCAACAAAATCAACAAGTCAACAAAAATCAAATGTTCAACTCAACCATGGCACAATAATCCTTAATTAATATTATTAATCATATTTCTTATTCTCATTAGGGTTTAGAAAAAATCAACGGTCAACAACCCTAATGAGAATCCTTTGCCTCTGCCTCTATCAACTGTGCACACACACCCGCATCCATGTTCCGAGGAACACGAATACAATGAGATAAAACCAATCCCAAAACATATACTAGGATCTGGCTTAAACCAAAGCCCGCTAGTAATAACTGCCCGGACACCAAACGTGCACAAGTGCGCGGATGTGAACGAACCCTGTCGCAAAACCATGCGACCTCTACTCTGTTTTGCCCAAAGGCGAACAGCCCTCTGTGGGGGACTCTAAAGACTCGACACTACGCTGGCAGTGGGTTTAACAACAGGCCGCAAGAGGTACTAGCTGTACGTAACAGTCCCCAGGTAGATGCCGATAAGAAGACTAATGAGGTGAACCCATCCGAACTCCTACTGAGCCTGAATATGACAATCTTCGTACAGTCCGGTCTGTTCGTTTGAGAGTATCGCATGTCAGGCCTAGGGGGCGGTAAACGTCAGTCCCCTAATAGCGGTACAAGTCGTGTCAGAGTGTAGCCCAGAACACCCTGAGATAACACTGGAAACGCTACCAGTATATCTCGCTAGCTCTGGCCAGGGACTTTGTATAATGGCTCTCCTAGACACAGTGCGATATCAACCCCCAATACCGGGAGAGACGAATCCTGTCTAACCGTCATTGCCTCCAAGTTCTTCGGGACTGCACCCAACTACTACCTGTTTGCATGACTCATTTGAGCCATGGTAGGGTACTAATCTAAGAACAGTGGGAACACACTCGAGGCGAAGTGACAGTGTCAAGTCAACAGACTATGCTGTACTCATGTCACCTGGGAACTGATAACCGACGATAGGTATAATACCAAACCAACAGTTCCCAGTGAGTCTTGTCTAGTGTACTCGTAACCTAACGAGCACCTGCATACTATCTCCAGTACGACGTACTGATGGCTGTGGGACAGACCATCTCCCCTCCTGGGATGAGAAGCGTATACACTAGTCTACTCTGGAGTATCGATGCCCTGATAATCCTACGACTAGGGACCTGTATAAGGATGTGCTTGTAGATTACCCAGCCCCCACTAGTGTGACTGCCATCACAATGCTGGTAATCAAGCAAAGATCCTAAGAGCTCTACTAATGTGTATAGGCGATATGCTAAAAGAAACACATGCACACATTAAAGTAGAAACAAACCAAGTAGCATACTACTATTTCAAGATTGTCTATACAACTGTGAATATCCTAAGCTTCCATTAAGTAATATACAAACTAGTATGATACAGTAATGGCCTCTAGGGCATATACACTAACAATCTCCCACTTGCACTAAGGCCATGTACTGGCGTATAGAAGACCTATCATCTCGATCAGCCGTTCGAACTGAGTCTGGGGTATGGCCTTTGTGAATGGATCTGCAGTGTTATCTTTGTAAGTCGACGTTGTACACCCCACGAGTTGCGGGGAGGCGGAACAAGTAAAACAATCATTTTGTTTAAAACAACATCGACTAACCGAAAGGATCTTTGCTAAACTATAATTAACACTATCACAGGAGTAATTAGCCACTATGAAAGAAGATTATACCTAATGAACCAAGTCCTTTTTCTTCTCATTAACCACCTCCTCGTCGGCCTCCTCTTTGTAATAGACGATCCACCCGAGAGCTTCTACTCCAAGCTTTGCCTCTAATCTTGAGGTAACTAGGTTACTCTAATTTCTAATCAAAGTCATCTAGGAAATATAGAGTATGATTATGGATTAACAAGTCTTACTAATCCTTGATCTCAACACATGAGAGGTTAGGATTAGGGTTTGAAGAGAGAGAGCTTGAGGAGAGAGAAGGTGAGAGTGAGAATGAAATGAAATAATGACATCATTTGAATATATGAAGCATAATGATTTATCAAATAAATAAATAAAATGATTTATCAACCATGCTTCATTCATTCATCTTGTGTGATTCATCTCATGAGTCATTAGCCATTAAATGCATCATTAACTCCATGGATGAATCACACAAATGAGTCGCTAAATCAATAAATGCAAATGCCACCTTAGCCCCCAAGTCATCATCCTTCTAGAAGCTTCTCGCCAAATTACGAGAACGCCCCTCCTATCCGTGAAAACACGGAAAAACATTAGACTGTATAAATCCAATAATCCGATACTAGAATCTGGCTTAAACCAAAGCCGGCTAGTAAAAACTGTCCGAACATCGTACGCGCATAAATGCACGTACGTGTCTGAACCCTATCGTAAAACCATACGACCTCTATATTGTTTCGCCCGGAGCAGGGAAACTCTCTGTGTGGGACTCTAAAGACTCGACTACTACGCTGGCAGTAGGTTTAACCACAGACCGCAAGCGGCACTAGTTGTATGTAACGGTCCCCAGGTAGATGTCGATAAGAAGGCCGATGAGGAAACCCATCCGAACTCCTACTGAGCCTGATGTGACAATCTCCGTACAGTCCGGTCTGTTCGTCTAGGACTATCGCATATCGGGCCTAGGGGGCGGCAAGCGTCAGTCCCCTAAAAGCGGTATAAGTTGTATCGGAGTGAAGCCCATTACACCTTGAGAAACTACTGGAAAACCTACCCGTAAATCTCGCTTGCCCTGGCCAGGTGGACTTTGCGTAATGGCTCTCCAGACATAGCGCGATATCAACTCCCAATACCGGGAGAGATGAATCCTGTCTAACCATTACTACCTCCAAGTGCTCAGGACTGCACCCAACTGCTACCTGTTTGCATGACTCCTCTCTTGTCCGGAAGCTCAAACTCAAAAGGGCAACGATGCGATATTCGGAAACTCAAAAGGGAAACAACCACTTTTTCGATTTGAGCCGTGGTAGGGTAGCAATCTAAGAACAGTGGGACACACTCGAGGTGAAGTAGCAGTGTCAAGTCTGCGGACTATGCTGTACTCATGTCACCTGGGAACTATTAACTGACGACGGGTATAATACCAACCAACAGTTCCCTGTGAGTCCTGTCCGGTGTACCCGTAAACCAACGAGCACCTGTATACTATCTCGAGTACGACATACTGATAGCTGTGGGACAGACCATCTCCCCAACTGGGATGAGAAGCGTACACACTAGTCTACTCCGGAGTATCGATGCCCTGTCTCGATAATCCTGCGACTAGGGACCTGAAAAAGGAAGTGCGTGTAAACTACCCAGCCCCCACTAGTGTGACTGCCATCACAACGCTGGTAGTCAAGCAAGATCCTAAGGGCTCTATCAATACGTACACACATATTAAGATAGATATAACCAAGTAGCATACTACCATGTTTAGCAAGACTGTTAATATAACTGTGAATATCCCAAGCTTCTATTAAGTAATATACAAGCTAGTATGATACAATAATGGCCCCTAGGGCATATACACTAACAATCTTCTGTAGCAACCCTCCGAACCTCGATCTCCCGGCGATCCACGATCTCCCTGATCAGGTAATACCGCCTCAAGATGTGTCTAGACTTCTGATGGGACCTGGGTTCCTTCGCTAAAGCTATAGCTCCGTTGTTGTCACAATACAGAGGTATTGGATCAACAATGGATGGAACCACCTGAAGTTCTGTCAAGAACTTTCTCATCCAGACGGCTTCTTTTGCGGCATCAGATGCAGCGATATATTCCGCTTCCATCGTTGAGTCAGCAACGGTTTCCTGTTTGGAACTCTTCCAACACACCTCCCCTCCATTGAGGGTAAAGACATAACCCGACATGGATTTGGAGTCATCCTTGTCACTCTGGAAGCTGGAGTCAGCAAAGGCCTCCAACTGGAGGTCTTTTCCGCCGTAAACCAAAAACATATCCTTAGTCCTTCTCAGGTACTTCAGAATGTTCTTTACCGCTATCCAGTGCTTCTCCCCAGGGTTTGACTGATACCGGCTTACCACACTCAGTGCATCAGCTACATCTGGTCTGGTACACAACATCGCATACATTATAGAGCCTACCGCAGATGCGTAGGGTATAATAGACATGCGATCCATTTCCAAATCAGTCTTGGGAGACATCTCTTTGGAGAAGGTGATCCCGTGACAAGCCGGTAAATTACCGCGCTTGGAATCTTCCATATTGAATCTTTTCAGTATGGTGTCGATGTACCTGAACTGTGAAAGTCCTAATATCCTCTTAGACCAATCACGATGGATCCGGATCCCCAGAATGTAAGAGGCATCACCTAGGTCTTTCATGGAGAACCTATGTGACAAGAACCCTTTGACAGATTGTAGCATAGAAATGTTATTTCCTATCAAGAGAATGTCATCCACGTACAAAACGAGAAATACGATAGTTCGTGCTACAACTTTACTATAAATGCATGGCTCATCTGGATTTTTGATAAAGCCAAATTCTTTGACCGTCTCATCAAAACAGATGTTCCAACTCCGCGATGCCTGCTTTAGTCCATAAATGGACTTAAGCAACTTGCACACCTTCCCGCTGCTCCCACTCTGAATGAAACCCTATGGCTGGTCCATATAGACACACTCCTCTAAATTTTCATTCAGAAAAGCGGTCTTTACGTCCATTTGCCAAATCTCATAATCGTGGAAGGCAGCAATGGCAAGAAGGATCCGAATGGATTTGAGCATAGCCACTGGAGAAAAGGTTTCGTCATAGTCCAAACCAGGTCTTTGACGAAAACCCTTTGCAACAAGTCTAGCCTTATAGGTTTCAACCTGTCCATCTACACCAATTTTCCTTTTGAAGATCCATTTTCAACCTACGGGTTTTACCCCTTCTAGAGCAACGTCCAAAGTCCATACTTTGTTGGTGTACATGGACTCCATCTCGGTCCACATTGCATCCAGCCATTTTACCGAGTCAGTGCTCTGAATGGCCTGCTGGAAGTAAGTCGGCTCATCATTATCAATGATGCAATCCTCTCTATCCCCGTTTATGAGAAAACCGTAGTATCTCTTGGGCGGATAAGACTGCCTACTACTCCTGCGGAGCAGCGCAGGAATGTCCTGTTCTTTCGAACCTTCTAGTTCTTCTAAGCTTTCAGTAATAGCTTGTGGTTCTGGAATTTCCTCCAGTTCTATTACACTCCCACTTATTTCTTTTTCTAAGAACTGATGTTCCAGAAAGTGGGCATTACGAGAGACAAAAACCTTTTGTTCTTCTGCGTAATAGAAAAGATACCCCCTGAAGTTCTTTGGGTATCCCACAAACTTGCACTGTACTGAGCGTGCCTCGAGTTTGTCCGCATGCTGCTTTTTGACAAAAGCTGGACATCCCAAAATCTTCAGATATTGAAGATAGGGTTTCTTCCCACTCCACATCTGATATGGTGTGGTAGGCGCTGTCTTAGTTAGAACTCGGTTCAAAAGATATGCAGCTGATTCTAGTGCATATATCCAGAAAGATCGCGGCAACTCAGCGTTACTCATCATGGAACGTACCATATCCAATAAGGTTCGGTTCCGTCTCTCCGATACACCATTATGTTGTGGGGTGTATGGAGGAGTAAGTTGAGAGAGAATTCCATTCTCTTTTAGGTAACCCAGGAACTCGGCACTCAAGTATTCACCACTTCGATCAGATCTTAGTGTCTTGATACTTTTGCCTGTTTGTTTTTCTACTTCATTCTTGTATTCCTGGAATTTTTCAAAGGCTTCAGATTTATGCTTCATTAAGAAGACATGCCTGAACCTTGAAAAATCATCCGTAAATGTAATGAAGTAAGAATAACCACTTCGCGCATGTGTAGACATTGGACCGCATACATCGCTGTGTACGAGTCCCAAGAGCTCGCTCGCTCTTACTCCATGTCCAGTAAACGGAGTCTTTGTCATCTTTCCTTTGAGACGGGATTGACAAGTTGCATATGATTGATATTTGAACGGATCCAAATATCCTTCTTTATGTAACTTCGTCAACCTTCTCTCATTGATGTGACCCAGTCTATAATGCCATAAGAAAGCATGATTTATTTCTGGAGACTTTCTTTTGTGTGTATTCTGGACATTGAAAATCTGTGGTTGGTTCAATACGTATATACCGTTGCTTAATGTACCCGACCCAATCAGAACATGATTAAGGTGAATGTTTACAACATTGCTTACAAATGCAAAATCATAACCTTCTTTAGACATTAAAGATACAGATATGATATTACAAGTCGCACTGGGTACAAAATAACAATCATGCAAAACCAAACCATGTCCATCTGACAATCTCAAGTGATAGTCCCCCACGGACTCAGCATCCATGCCAGCTCCGTTTGCAACTCTGAGGGTCATATCACCTGCCTTCAAAACCCTACGCTTTCTCAGTTCCTGCAAAGAATTACAGATATGAGATCCTGATCCGGTATCCAATACCCAGGAAGTAGAGTTTACTGATAGACAGTTTTTAATAACATACACACCTGAAGCCGAAGCCACAACTTGCTTCGGGTCCTGGTTCTTGGCCTTCCAAGCCCTGCAATCTTTCTGCCAGTGTCCTTTCTTATGACAATAAAAGCATTCTTCCTTACCCACAAGCTGTCCCGCTACCTTTTCCATTTTGGCCTTTCCCTTGGCTTCCACTTTACTAACACCACCCCTTGGTTTGGTGGGGGCTTTCTTCTTCTTTCCTTTGGCTTTTGCCTTGGACCTAGAAGAAGAAGGTCCTCCAACAAACAAAGCGGGTGTTTCCTTTACTTTCTTCAGGGTGCCCTCTGCACTCCTCAACATGTTAAGGAGTTCTGGAAGTTCAACTTCCTTTCCTTGCATGTTGAAGTTCAGGATAAACTGGGCGTAAGTGGAAGGAAGGGACTGGAGAATCAAGTCAGTGTAGAGCTCATTCTCTAACGTGGTCCCAAGGTCCGCGAACTCTTCAATGTAGCCAATCATCTGAAGCACGTGTTCCACTACAGGTGATCCGACGGCCAATCTCGCCGAAAACAACTTTTTCGAGACTCCGTATCTGGCGATACGGGATTGCTCTCCATACAGATCTTTTGTATGGAAAAATATGGATTCTAGGTCCATATCCTCGTGCCTCCTCTGATGTTCATTGTCCATAGAGGCAAGCACGATGCACTTGGCCCTCGCGCAATCAATCTCCCAGGTCTTACGGATTTCCTTATCCGCGACGCTGGATTGAGGTCCTGGGACAGGGGAGCTTTGGTGGTAAGAAGATACCCCAACTTGTCATAAGTGATTGCCATTTTGACATTCCTGAGCCAATCTTTATAGTTTGGCCCTGTCAATGTATTTTTTTTCTAGTAGTAACTTAAGTCCGGTCATGATGTTTGGTCGCTGCAATTAGGAGAGAGAGAAGAAACACTTTAGCATGATGCTCTTGCAAGTTTAGAGTGGTTTTTAGTTTGTCTAAACAAGATGGCTCCCACTGTTTCTCGAATCCTTCCTCAAACCAAAAAGAAGAATTAGTCGGGATCAATTTCACCGTACAATACTTGCTTAACCGTTCAGCCATGCCAGTGTTGGTACTTCGAGGGAGGTTCTCCAACGCTTTCGCGAAGTTCCTTAATTAAATAACCTCTTTTCCCTATGGGCGTAGCCCTGCTAACACCTTTCTAGACACCTACCTGGTTTATAGCATTGATCGTCAAGTGAGAAAGTTCCCGAGGAGTAGCATATACTCACAGTAGGATCGGGATCCAAATATCATCGTGTGATAAAGCTGAAGGAATCCTACCAGAATCATCACACTCCAAATGGTATGCAACACTAGCAAGTTTCAGTTTCTTTAGAAACTCCTGATGTGGATTTTTGCCCCATGCTCTTATGACCTTGACGTAGGCCAAAATATCATAAGTCACATGTCAAGTTCTACCCATCATTTACCAGGTTAATTTGAACCCACCCGTACTTACCCTTGACGTAGGCCAAAATGGCAGTACGACTGTCTCAAACCATCGCTTCTATCTATGCAACAGATAAATATCTGGCAGCTACCAATCACTATGCCTTGGCGTAGGTCAAAATACATAGCTTGAATACTACCGAATATTTAGCTGAAATGATGGAGGGCTACGAATGGTTTTGGCGGAACCGTAAACGTAGTGAACTTGATATAATCGAAGGAACCTGATAGCTTTTTAAAAGGAGTGGTTTAACCTCCGCGTTTAAAAGTTATTTTGAAAAGAAACCGAGTGGTTTTGAAATTGTTCCAACGATTTTAACTTTGGTTTATTTTCTTGCATTAATTTAATGTGTCCCATCATTTAATCCTACCATTACAGAAAACAACGAAAATATGACGTATGCTTATGCCATCCGCATTCGCCACGGGGCCCCGTCATTACCCGTTAGGTTACTTAACTAACGACAGAGCGGGGGCTGGACTAGCGCGGATGCAAAACATAAGCAACGCCTACTAGATATCATATATAGATATATACATTCGTCAGGTGCAATGACAGCTATTCCATATCACAGATGAACACATTGGATATACTAGAAATCCGCGTTTCGTTCGAGCCTGCAACGAAAGACGGATTACACGGTCGCGATGAATAGCCAAACCCCACCCTAGACCCCTACGGGTTAGGAAAACTACCCGCCAAGTACCCGAAGTGAAGCAACCTCCCTCAACAACATGAGTAGGCCACTCGGCACTTCGAGGTACCCGGTAGCTTGTGCACCCTACCTTGGGTCTATCCTAGGAGCAAAAACAGTAAAAGAAATAATATACAATGGCGGCTACAACCTCATCCCGGATGTGCGGCCATAAAATAATATTACATCAAATGAAAAATAAAGAAAACTCTCATCTCACAACCCCCGGCTATTCATCCGCGATAATCCAACGAGTTCATATATACAATCCAACAACATTACAGATCACAGATATGCACAACCCCCACTAATCGACGTATAGCGATTAGTTGGCGTTCAGTGCCTATGTCACATCACAGATATAACCCATTAGCTAAAGTCTACAGAACTTCGATAAAAAATACGGATTTGTAACTACCCCAAACACAACTTTGTTCTCTGGAAAATCTGGGCAGAAACAAAATATCCTAAAAATCCCAAAACAGAACACTGAGCAAACTGCAGCAAAGACGAGTCGCGGCCGAGTCAACTCGGCCGCGGATCCGCGGCAAGAAGCATGTTCTCGCCGCGGTTCCGCGGCGCGTTGACCGAGTCAATGACTCGTTTTTGCTGACTGTTCTTAGAAAACCCTGAGTCGATTTTTAAGGTATGTGGAATTATTTTTGGAGCAGTTTAAAAATCGGCAGAAAGTTCAGTTTTCGGACGTGTTTTGCGATTTTTTCTCGGATCGAAATTCTAAATACTTTGCTAATATGCTAGTTGTTGTTTAGCTAGTCTCTGATACCACTGTAAGTCTACGTTGCCCACCCCGGTTCTTACAGGGAGGCGGAAACGGTAAAAAATGATTTTTGACACAAGGCAACATGGACTAGAAATGAAGATCTTTGCTAAACAAAAACATAGCAAACTAACTAGAAGTTTAACTACTATGTTAGAGAGTTATACCTAGGTCTTGAACTCCTTCTCTTCTTGCTCCTTGGGATGGTTTGAACGGCTCCTACCTCGTAGTCTCCTCTTTGTCGAAGAAGGATCCACCCGAAAGCTTCTACCTTGAGCTCCTACCACAACCGAGAGGCAACTAAAGTGCTTGGCTTGCTAAACCTAGAACTCTAGAGTGAGTAAAGTGTAGTTTTGAGGGTTTTATCTCAATATCTCATGCTTCTCAACACATGAGACATGAGAGCTTTGACAGAGAGGAAGAGGATGAGCTTTGGATGAGAGAGAATGAGCAAGAGAGAATGATCTTGACTTTTTACAACCATGCTCACAAAAGAAAGAATAATGATGATAATAATAATAATTAGGAATTGTGATGGTTAGTTTCAATGACCATTATCATTTCATGCATTTAATGCATTTTATAAAGAACAACAAGTCAACAAAAGTCATTGAAATGAAATGATGATGGTCAACAAGTCCACAATGGTCAACCGATGAACAAAGTCAACAAGTCAACAAAAGTCAAATGTTCAACTCAACCATGGCACAATAATCCTTAATTAATATTATTAATCATATTTCTTATTCTCATTAGGGTTTTGAAAAAGTCAACAATCAACAACCCTAATGAGAATCCTCTGCCTCTGCCTCTGTCAACTGTGCATACACACCCGCATCCATGTTCTGAGGAACTCGAATACAATGAGATAAAACCAATCCCAAAACATATACTAGGATCTGGCTTAAACAAAAGTCCGCAAGTAATAACTGCCCGGACACCAAACGTGCACAAGTGCGCGGATGTGAACGAACCCTGTCGCAAAACCATGCGACCTCTACTCTGTTTTGCCCAAACGCGAACAGCCCTCTGTGTGGGACTCTAAAGACTCGACACTACGCTGGCAGTGGGTTTAACCACAGGCCACAAGCAGTACTAGATGTATGTAACGGTCCCCAGGTAGATGTCGATAAGAAGACTGATGAGGTGAACCCATCCGAACTCCTACTGAGACTGAATGTGACAATCTCCGTACAGTCCGGTCTGTTCGTCTGAGAGTATCGCATGTTGGGCCTAGGGGGCGGTAAACGTCAGTCCCCTAATAGCGGTACAAGTCATGTCGGAGTGTAGCCCAGAACACCCTGAGATAACATTAGAAACGTTACCAGTATATCTCGTTAGCCCTGGCCAGGGACTTTGTGTAATGGCTCTCCTTGACACAGTGCGATATCAACCCCCAATACCGGGAGAGACGAATCCTGTCTAACCGTCACTGCCTCCAAGTGCTTCGGGACTGCACCCAACTACTACATGTTTGCATGACTCATTTGAGCCGTGGTAGGGTAGTAATCTAAGAACAGTGGGAACACACTCGAGGCGAAGTGACAGTGTCAAGTCAACGGACTATGCTGTACTCATGTCACCTGGGAACTGATAACCGATGATAGGTATAATACCAAACCAACAGTTCCCAGTGATTACTGTCCAGTGTACTCGTAACCTAACGAGCACCTGCATACTATCTCCAGTACGACGTACTGATGGCTGTGGGACAGACCATCTCCCCTCCTGGGATGAGAAGCGTATACACTAGTCTACTCTGGAGTATCGATGTCTTGTATCGATAATCCTACGACTAGGGACCTGTATAAGGATGTGCTTGTTGATTACCCAGCCCCCACTAGTATGACTGCCATCACAACGCTGGTAATCAAGCAAAGATCCTAAGGGCTCCACTAATGTGTATAGGCGATATGCTAAAAGAAACACATGCACACATTAAAGTAGAAACAAACCAAGTAACATACTACTATTTTGAGCAAGATTGTCTATACAACTGTGAATATCCCAAGCTTCCATTAAGTAATATACAAACTAGTATGATACAGTAATGGCCTCTAGGGCATATACACTAACATTATCAGTAGTTTCTCGACCTGTTATGAGCCTCACATCGGCACAACTTATCAGGCTATTGGGGTCTGACGTTTACCACCCCCAGGCTAGATATGCGACAAATCAGACGAAGAGACCGGACTGTATGGTAGTGTTACTTATTAGATTAACAGGAGTATGAGCTGGCATGCTTGATGATCTTCTGATCGTTCAACGTCTAGCACACCGCTGACGGCTTGTGGGTGACTGATATGATCACCACCTACCGCCGGCGTATTGACGTGTCTTTAAAGTCCTACACAGAGGTTTCCTGGCTCAGGCGAAACGAAGTAGGAGCACATATGTGATATGTGCGGGACCGAGATTAATACGTGTATGTGATACCGTATTCTATTCTCGCGATATGTGATATCGGTCAGTTATATGTGATATAGTCGGGTTATCGAATCAAGTGTTGATTCGATAAGTTGATATTTGATATTAGTCGGTTATATGTGATATAGCCGGATTATTAAATCAAGTGTTGATTTAATAATTTAATGTATAATTATATATATGCTATATCAAACACCCACAAGTTGCAAGCATTTCTTTTTCTCACTTGTGCACACTTAATATATATATGATATATATTATTGTGTCATGCTTGTTGATATATGCAACATGGGTGTATTAGACTCACACCATGCATATGATAATTGTTAGTTATATGTATGCCCTAGAGGCCATTACTGTACATACGATGTATATTGTAATGGATGCTTGGACATATATAGGAAGGACTTTCTTGCTCGACATGATAGTACGCTATCTGGTTGTATTTTATCTTAACATGTACTCTGATTGTCTCTATGTTACATGTTGATAAAGCCCTTAGGATATGTACTCGACTACTGGGACTATGATGAGATCATACTAGTGGGGCCACGGTCGACGAGTACATCCTATAACTGTTCCTAGTCGAGGGTGTATCGAGACAGGGCATCGATACACCAGAGTAGACTAGTGTATACGCATCTTGACCCATATGATGGGCGATGGATGATCCCATATCCGTCGGTGTTTGACATCAAGGATGGTGTACGGGTGCTCAGTAGAGACTGTGTACACTGGACGGACTCGCCGAGAACTCCCAGATGGTATTATACCTCACGTCAGATGGCAGTTCTCCGGTGACACTGGTACAGAGTAGTCTGTTGACCCGAGATCGTCATAGAGTCTTGTGTGATTCCCACTGTGCTTTGATTTCCATCATACCACGTCCAAGACGGCGTGTAAAAAGGTGGCTTTTGGGTACAGTCCCGAATCACATAGAGGCACTGAGCGATAGGAGGGGATTCGTCTCTCCCGGTATAGGGAGTTGATGTTGTGCTGTGTTCGATTGGCTATAACAGGAATTCCCTGGCCAGGGTTGCTGAGATTTACTGGTAAGTGTTATCAGTAGTTTCTCGAACTGTTATAGACCTCATATCAACACGACTTATCGAGCTACTGGGGTCTGACGTTTACCACCCCTAGGCGAGATATGCGACATATCAGACGACGAGACCGGAATGTACGGGAGTGTTACTGATTGGATTCACAGGAGAATGTACAGGCTTGCTTGTTGATCTTCTGAGCGCTCAATACCTGGGTAGCTGTTACGTTTAGCTGACCGCTTGCAACTTGTGGGTGTTTGATATGATCATCACCTACTGCCGGCGTATTGACGATTCTTAAGAGTCCTACACAGAGGTTTCTTGGCTCAGGCAAAACGGAGTAGGAGCACATATGTGATATGTGCGGGACCGAGGATAATGCGGTATGTGATACCGTATTGGATTCTCGCGATATGAGATATCGGCCGGGTCATCGGATCAAGTGTTGATTCGATGAATCGGTAAATGATATATTAGTCGGTTATATGCGATATAGCCGGATTGTCGGATCAAGTGTTGATTCGATAATTTAATGTATAATAATATATATGATATATTAAATTACATTAACTAATATTAGCTCACTAAAAGATTCTTTTTCTCACTCGGGTAATACATTGATATATATGCGATATATGTTAATTGTATTATTTTATTTTGTTACAATAAATATTATATATGTGATATATAATATTGTAAGATGATATGATTACTAATGCAACATGTTTTATGGAGTTTAAACATGGTTAGGGTTTGGATTAGGGTTAAGACTTCTAGTAGCTTCCAGAAGCTTTTCTTTTGTCATGGAAAAGATATTATGTTTGATATTTTCAAGTGACTCACCTTTAACCCAACCCAAACCCTAGCCTTAGTTAAATCTATACAAGGGTTTAGTTGACCATGGTTGCATAATTCATCATTATCATCCTTTCATTATTCATCACAAAAATGATTCTAATTAATTGATTCATCTTCTTCTTCCTTCTTTTTTTCATGGAAAGAGCTTTCTAGCTTTTTCTAAGTGATGATTATGTGTGAGAAAAAGATTATAAATAAGAGCAAAAATCCTACTTCATCATCCTCATCTATCCTTGCCCTTTAGATGAGGGTGTTCACATCATTTAGTGAGTGAGAGCTTGTGTTAATGAAACTTCAAGGTAGATCATCTTTGTTATCGAAGATCGGAAGAAAGTTTGCATCTTTCTCTTCGCGGAGCCTCTCGAGAGTCCGGAACACGATGATCGCAGTGAAGGGACCTCAACACGGAGCTTAAGAAGTGAAGGACCGGATCTACAAAGGTTTTAATCCCTCTCACTTAGTGTTAAAGTGTTTAACATGCTTGTTTTCGCATAAACTCTAGTTTAAAGATCCAGCTTTGGGTTGTCCGGCACGGCTAAAATTTAAATCGGGCATGGTTGATGCCTCGTTGACCCTTGTGGCAGTGCCCAGCATCCCTACAATAATGTGAGGGTTTATTTATTTTAAGTGAATCAAAATTAGATGGAAATTATTCATGGTTGAGCTTAGTGGAAGCTTGTAGAATCCATTGACCTAATCCACTAATTTTGTTTTACTTGAGATATTTATTAACCCAGCCATTCCCATTAGCCATGGTTTAGTCTCTACATGAGTTAGTATATGATACAAACTCACCCATGGTTGCTATTCTCACCACATGAGTTTCATTCTCATCTCCACTTCATCTTCTTCTTCATCTCCTTCAAGCTATCTAGGTTTTGAGGAGGTGAAGAAAATTAGTGAGAAAATAAATTCTAAAGTGAGCAAAATTCTTACTTCATCATCCTCTACTAGACTAGTCATTTAGTTTAGGGTGTTTGCTCCACTAATTCTCAATTAGTGAAGAGGTAGCTTGAGTTGGTGTCTCCTCGACGTAGATCGTTTTCGGCCTCGAATACTTTAAGCAAGCTTGTTCCTTTCATCTTGTGGTGCCATTCTAGAGTTCGGATGATCACTACATGGAGCACGGAGCTATTGAAGTGAAGGACCCGTCTACAAAGGTTGTATTCCCATTCACTTATGTAAAGTAGTTTACATTTCATGTTACGCCTATTGCTTTAGTCTAAAGATCTAGGGTTAGGGTTCTTTAGCTCGCTGTTTTTTATAAATTGGCATGGCGGATGCCATCCGGAACCCCTTGGGCGTGCTAGGGAACCCTACACAGAGCACCTGAATGAATTCAATAGTATGACCAGCCAATTATAATCCATTTCAATTGTGTTTGAAGACAAGATTCGAGCCTTTTTATTTCTCTGTTCATTGCTGAAGAGTTGGGAAACCTTATGATGGCGATAAGCAACTCGATCTCAGGGACTTTCATGTTTAATTATGCGGTGAGTTGCATATTAAACAATGAGATGCGGAGAAAGGCTGTGAGTGGGATTTCAGGAACTTCTACACTTTCAATGGAGAATTGCGGCAAGATGATAGAAAGGTGAAAAGTGAAGAAGGGCAAGTCTAAGAGCCGATGAAAATCGAAAGGGAAGATCCAAGACGGCTGTTGGAACTGCGGAAAGAAGGGTTATAGGAAAAGCGAATGTAAACTCTTGAAGCAAGACTCAGATGAGAAGTCAGATGAAAAGGAAGACAATGTGATGTCTACACATGAACAAGGGTAACAACGGTTTTGTTTATCATCAAACAAGAGTACAAATGTGGATACATGGTTCCTAAATTCGGGGGCATCCTTTCATTGCATTTCAGGACGGCATCACTTTAGCGAGAATGTTCAAGGGGACTTTAAACGTATTACAGTAGGAAACAGTCAGCCGTACAATATCATTGGAAAATGGACAATCATACAGAAACCGTCAGAAGGAGGTCAGATCAAGCTGAAGAACACGAGACACATTCTTGATCTAAAGAAAAGCTTACTTTTCATAAGTTAGCTAGACAGCGAATGTTATATTACGGTCTTTGGGAATTCTCAGTGAAAGATTTCCAAAGGAGCGTTGGTGGTCGCAATGGGCAAGTGGAGCAGTTCATTGTACTCATTCAGTAGGAACAATAGGGGGCGGTTGCTTTGGCTGTGTCACGATCCGAAACAGCACGTGACTGGCCCTTGAATCATATGAAGTCTATAGGACCCCATCTAGTTCAAGTAAGCCAAAAGCCCAGAAATCTAAAACCATTTTAAAGAAAGAAGTGAAGAAAACATGTTTTAAAATAAGTGGTTTTAATAGGATAAGCTGAACTATGCGTTTTTAAAATCCTAAGTCTTTTCTGAAAATTTCGGCAGAGTTTCCTTTGTAAAAACTGGCCCCGAACGGGGTACAACATGAATAATATATACATCACTGATAAAAGGCATCCCCAAGTGGGAGCTAGCTCTTCGTCAATCGACGGTCACAACTATGCAAGCAATATAATATACAACGCCGAAGGGCGAGGATCAAAACTCAAAAGGAAACTCAAAATCATCAAGAAAACCATACTAATAATACAAGCGCGACTCTACGGTCGAAAGAATATACAACTGGTTTTCTATGTCTGAAATAATACAAGTCTGGTTGATGGAGTTACTAGATACAACTGAATGTAAATAAAATATAATGGTGGTCACGATGCAAGTGAACCCACCTACCAAAACAAATCACCAGGAATGGAAGCAGTGTGCCAGCAAAGCCGCAATGAAACCTGTACGGCAAAACCTGCAAGAAACTGTGGCACAATGGGGGTGAGTTGCTAACTCGTGAGTAGAAAACATCACATTGCAGAAATCGTATGTATGACTCCATCCTAGGTCAATACGATAAGTAATATACATCCTCAATATGATAAAGTCTGAAGCATAATAAGGTGGCAAGGGCAAACATCTATACATAAGTATAGTATCAAGTGCTCATGTCGGTGCCTCAGGTAGCAACATATCATAAACATGAGGTATCATCGGTGAAATCAGTGTCAACTATAGCATGAAGTCTATAAGTATGTGGGTATTATCCAACTATATAATCAATGTATGTATGCATGTGGATCTCGTCCACGTGTCAACCAATGACACAAAAACATCATGCATGTAAATATCATAAAGCATATGCATGGAAGTATGAAGATATAAATCAACGTGTGTCCCTCGCGACACATCGAAATCATGGAACCTGAGTGTCCAGCATCGACACTCGAAACATCATGAAACCCGTGCCCAGCATCGGCACTTAAATCCTCATATATATCGGGCTCCGTCAGTCCGGATCGGCCCACGAGCTCCGTCAGTCCGGATCGACCCGTAACATCTCTCGACTCCGGTCGGTATCCTCCGGATATCCGCCGAGCCCAAATACTATCACCGGTAGGTAGTAGTCCCTCTGCCAGGTTCACCGTCTGTATACACAGCATCCCTTTCTTGTCCCGGGTACCATACCGGGCCCCACCATATACCCGCACATGGCCCACGACTCCTTCTCGTATGGGGTATATATATATATATATCAGAACCGATAAAACTCATGTTGGACACACTGAAATATCATATCAAGAGAAACCGGGTTTTTAAAACAGTACATAGTTTCCTTTGAAATACCCACGGTTCTCAAATCCAGAAATATTATGGAAACAACATATCTCAATGCGTATAATCATAAAGTATGATGTATGCGACATATAACAGAAATGTAAGCATATCCGTATATCATGCAACATGAAACAGTAATATGTACATATCGAGGGAAAACTGCACTTTTTAAAATGAACCCATTTTTAAAATATATCTTGCGGTTCCCAAATCTCCAAAATCAAGCCAGAATCATCTATGTATGTGAAAATATGTATGTATGCAAGTATGGGTGTACAATATGTGTGTACGTAAGTATGAGTGTACAATATGTATGTGCGCCAATACGGATGTACAAGTAGTATATACGCAAGTATGAGTGTACAATATACCTGTGCGCCAATATGGATGTACAAGTAGGTATATACGCAAGTATGAGTGTACAATATGCCTGTACGCCAATAAGGATGTACAAGTATGTATATACGCAAGTATAAGTGTACAATATGCCTGTGCGCCAATATGGATGTACAAGTAGGTATATACGCAAGTATGAGTGTACAATATGCCTGTACGCCAATATGGATGTACAAATAGGTATATACGCAAGTATGGAATGTGAGGAGTCATATCCTGATGTAACAATCCTACTGTGTAATGACATGGAAATTATCGATGATGAAGTGTGTGAGCTGGCAGGCGAGTGTACTAGAACATACGCATCATCGATAATGGTGCTGGTGTCCTGACAGCATGGGTTTAATATAACAATAAACAAATTTAAACATGCAACGCGATGCGAATAGCAAGAATATGCGGAAAATGAATACTAACACAACAGTGAAGAATCTACATCGATATATATATATGTCATACAGTTTTTCCATTTGAAATAAGACGAATTGTGGTGTTTAGAAAAATAAGGGCTACAGTGTTTTTTTAAGAAAAGAAGCGTCTTTTGAAAATATCCGTAGAATCCCTTGGCCAGTCTTTAAAATACTCACGATTCGTTAGTTTTGAAATAGGTATGACTCGAGTCTAGTCTAACATCTATAAGTAAACTATAGGACTAAACGAACGGTCTAACCGAAAGGGTAAGGGAAAACCACCTAAATCTGAGTCGATATATATATAAATATAATAGTCGGTGATCCCGCCTCAATAGTATCACATATGATACAATATACAGTATGACATCCTCGAGTCAAGAGTGCGGATCTATCATCAATATATAGCTCGTACGTAAATCCGTCGTACGACATCCCAAATATGGGTACGGATCAAATATCACATTCATCTCATTATTCATTTGGTATCCATTATCATCATATCTCATGAACTAGGGGTACTGATCTAAGTCTAGTACAAACTGATACCATCTGCATATATATGCGTGTATGAAAACACACGCCTAAAGTCTCGCTAAAATCTCATGTCGTATCTCATAGTACGAATCTAAACATATCACCGATCTCATAGCATCATGCCAAATCTCATCGACTCATCTCCAAATATCATCCACTATCCTAATTATCCATGTATATATATATATATATATATATATATATATATATATATATATATATATATATATATATATGTTAGTGTATATGCCCTAGGGGCCATTATTGTATCATACTAGCTTGTATATTACTTAATGGAAGCTTGGGATATTCACAGTTATATTAACATTCTTGCTAAACATGGTAGTATGCTACTTGGTTTGTTTCTATCTTAATATGTGTATACGTATTGATAGAGCCCTTAGGATCTGGCTTGACTACAAGCGTTGTGATGGCAGTCATACTAGTGGGGGCTGGGTAGTCTACAAGCACATCCTTTTTCAGGTCCCTAGTCGTAGGATTATCGAGACAGGGCATCGATACTCCAGAGTAGACTAGTGTGTACTCTTCTCATCCCAGTTGGGGAGATGGTCTGTCCCACAGCCATCAGTACGTCGTACTGGAGATAGTATACAAGTGCTCGTTGGGTTACGGGTACACCGGACAGGACTCGCAGGGAACTGTTGGTTGGTATTATACCCGTCGTCAGTTAACAGTTCCCAGGTGACATGAGTACAGCATAGTCCGCAGACTTGACACTGCTGCTTCGCCTCAAGTGTGTTCCTACTGTTCTTAGATTGCTACCCTACCACGGCTCAAAGGAGTCGTGCAAACAGGTAGCAGTTGGGTGCAGTCCCGAAACACTTGGAGGCAGTGGCGGTTAGACAGGATTCGTCTCTCCCGGTATTGGTAGTTGATATCGCGCTGTGTCTGGAGAGCCATTACGCAAAGTCCCTGGCCAGGGCAAGCGAGATTTACTGGTAGGTTTTCCAGTAGTTTCTCAAGGTGTAATGGGCTTCGCTCCGATACGACTTATACCGCTTTTAGGGGACTGACGCTTGCCGCCCCCTAGGCCCGATATGCGATAGTCCTAGACGAACAGACCGGACTGTACGGAGATTGTCACATCAGGCTCAGTAGGAGTTCGGATGGGTTTCCTCATCGGCCTTATTATCGACATCTACCTGGGGACCGTTACGTACAGCTAGTGCCACTTGCGGTCTGTGGTTAAACCCACTGCCAGCGTAGTAGTCGAGTCTTTAGAGTCCCACACAGAGAGTTTCCCTACTTCGGGCGAAACGATATAGAGGTCCTATGGTTTTACGACAAGGTTCGGACGCATACGTGTTTTTACGCACGTACGATGTTCGGACAGTTTTTACTAGCGGGCTTTGGTTTAAGCCAGATTCTAGTATCGGATTATTAGATTTATACAGTCTAAAGTATTTCCGTGTTTTCACGGATAGGAGGGGCGTTCTCGTAAATTGTCGAGAAGCTTCTAGAAGGATGATGACATGGAGGCTAAGGTGGCATTTGCATTTATTGGATTAATGAGTCATGGTGTGATTCATCCATGGAGTTAATGATGCATTTATGATTTAAATGACTCATGAGATGAATCACTATGTGAGTTAATGAAGCATGAAGATATTTTTTATTTGTTATTCATTTAATAAATATGTTATGCTTCATATATATCACAATTATTTCATTATTCCAAAAAGGATTCTCATTCTCACCTTCTCTCTCCTCAAGCTCTCTCTCTTCAAACCCTAACCCTAACCTCTCATGTGTTGAGATCAAGGGTTAGAAAGACTTATTAATCCCTAATCCTACTCTATATTCCCTAGGTTGCTTTGAATAGCACTTTGAGTAACCTAGTTACCTCAAGTTAGAGGTCAAGCTTGGAGTAGTAGCTCTCGGCTGGATCTTCTATTACAAAGAGGAGGCTGACGAGGAGGTGGTCAATGAGAAGAAGAAGGACTTGGTTCATTAGGTATAATCTTCTTTTATAGTAGCTAATCCCTCCTATGATGTTGTTAGTTAAGGTTTGGCAAAGATCCGTAAGTTAGTCGATATTTGTTTTAAACAAAATGATTGGTTTACCTTTTCCTCCTCTCCGCAACTCATGGGGTGTCTAACGTCGACTTACAGTGGTATCAGAGCCTCGCTAAACCATAACTAACTTGTTAGCAAAGTCGTTAGAAATTCGATCGCGAAACGAACCGGAAAAATCATCATTTTCATACAGTTTCTGTCGATTTTAAAACGGGGTCTAAAAATTTTTCAGGGACCCTTAAAATTACAAGCAGGGAAATATAAGAATACTGGAGAAATTTGGGTTCCTGACTCGGCCATACAACCGCGGAACCGCGGCCGATCCAAGCGATCCGCCGCGGATCCGCGGCCGAGTTGAAGCCGAGTCACCCCAAAATTCCCCAGTAACTCTTCTGTGTTAATTTGGGTATTTCTGGGATATTTTGTTTCTGCTCAAGTCTCAGGTGCACAGAGAAGTTTTTGGAGTAGAATCATTTGCGTTTGCTCGATCGAAATTCTACGATGTTTGGCTAATTAGATTATATATGTGATTTGTGTAATGTGTTCGTAAACCTCCCCTAACTGCTAGTATGTCGGTTGGCAGGGGGTTGCACATTTCTGTAATGGTTTTTACTGTTTATGTTTGTGGACTTGTTGGATTGTCGTGAATGGATAGCCGGGGATGTGAGACGAGCGTTTCTTTCATTCAAATGTAATTTGTAAATTGTTGTAATATTCTTTTGCGGGGCACATCCAGGTTGCGGTTGTAGCCACCGTTGTATTATTTCATTTACCGATTTTTGCTCCTAGGATAGACACAAGATAGGGTGCACAAACTACCGGGTAATTTAAAGTGTTTAGTGGCCTACGCACGTTGTTGAGGGAGAGCACTTCACTTTGGATATGTTGGATATATGTATGCCCTAGAGGCCATTATATGATAGTGGGTGTAAGTCCACATTGCCCACCCCGGTGCTTACGGGGAGGCAGAAAACGGAATAAAAATCAAATCTTTATCACTTTAGGCAACATGGACTAGACAAAGAAGGATCTTTGCTAAACAAAAACAAGCTAAAGCTAACTAGAAACTAGCTAAAGGTTAGAATGGTTATACCTAGGGCTTTATGTCCTTCTCTCCTTGCTCCTTGGAGTAGTAGAAAGAGATCACCTTTGTCGTCTTCTCACGTCGAAGAAGGATCCACCCGAAAGCCTCAACCTTTGGCTTCAACTCTAAGCTAGAAGTAACTAGGGTGCTAGAAGTGCTAATCCTAGAACCCTAGATGAGAGTAGAGATTATCAAGAAGTGGTTTTTCTCAAGTTCAAGTGTTTTTCAACACATGAGAGGGGAGAGCTTGAGGGAGAGGACGAACAAGAGAGAGAAAGTGAATGATAGAATGAGAGAAAAATGAACCATTCTCACATATATGTATGAATTATTATAAATTGATAATTAGCTAGATAATTGTCATGGTTAATCAAGACATGACCATTATCATTTCATATTTAATGCTAATTGCAAGGATCAAAGAGCATCTTTTATATGGAATGATGATGGTCAACATGTCAACTAAGGTCAACAAGTCAAGATAGTCAAATGGTCAACAACCATAACCATGCACAATTATATTAAACTAATATCAATTAACCATAATACACACATAACCATTAGGGTTAATAAAATGACAATGGTTATTAACCCTAATCAAAGTCCTCTCCCTCTGTCTCAAGCAACTGTGCATACGCACCCGTATTCGTGATCCAAGGAACACGAATACAAAGAGATAAAACCAATCCCAAATCATATACTAGGATCCGGCTTAAACCAACGCCCGCTAGTATAAGCTGTCTGGACAGCAAACGTGCACAAGTGCGCGGATGTGTACGAACCCTGTCGCAAAACCATGCGACCTCTACTCATTTTGCCTAAAGGCGAATAGCTCTCTGTGTGGGACTCTAAAGACTCGACACTACGCTGGCAGTGGGTTTAACCACAGATCGCAAGCGGCACTAGCTGTACGTAACGGTCCTCAGGTAGATGCCGATAAGAAGACTGACGAGGTGAACCCCATCTGAACTCCTACTGAGCCTGTATGTGACAGTCTCCGTACAGTCCGGTCTGTTCGTCTGATACATCGCATGGCAGGCCTAGGGGCGGTGAACGTCAGTCCCCTAATAGCAGTACAAGTCGTGTCGGAGTGTAGCCCAGAACACCCTGAGATAACACTGGAAACCTACCAGTATATCTCGCTTGCCCTGGCCAGGGACTACTTGTGTAATGGCTCTCCTGGACACAGCGCGATGTCAACCCCCAATACCGGGAGAGACGAATCCTGTCTAACCATCACTGCCTCCAAGTGCTTCGGGACTGCACCCAAAAACTACCTGTTTGCATGACTCCTTTGAGCCGTAGTAGGGTAGTAATCAAAGTGCAGTGGGAACACACTTGAGGCGAAGTGACAGTGTCAAGTCAGCGGACTAAGCTATACTCATGTCACCTGGGAACTGATAACTGACGATAGGTATAATACCAACCAAAAGCTCCCGACGAGTCCTGTCCAGTGTACTCGCAACCTAACGAGCACCCGCATACTATCTCCAGTACGACGTACTGACGGCTGTGGGACAGACCGTCTCCCACACTGGGATAAGAAGCGCATATGCTAGTCTACTCCTGAGTATCTATGCCCTGTCTCGATAGTCCAACGACCAGGGACCTGTATAAGGATGTGCTTATGGATTACCCAGCCGCCACGAGTGTGAGCGCCATCACAACGCTGGTAATCAAGCAAAGATCCTAAGGGCTCTACTAATATCACTAGTAAAATAGGGGGTTGCCCCTACGGATGGAAATATCCGTAGGGGCAGATTTTACTTGGCCCTACGGATTAATCCGTAGGTCTAAAATGTTGCCCCTACGGGCACAGACGTCCAAAAATAAAAATATTAATTCTTAATTTGGTGTTTGCCCCTACGGAGCCGCAAACAAAGGACCTACGGGTATATCCGTAGGGGCAAGTAAATATCTATTTAACAAAACCCCAGATCGATCGCCTACGCTCACTTTCTCTCTCTCTCTCAATCGCGCGCGAGAAAAAACCCCAAATCGCCTCCGTCGTCGCCACCATCGCCTCCGTCGTCGCCACCGTCGCCTCCGTCGTCGCCACCGCCGGTTTCGTCGCCACCGTCGTGGCCAGCGCCTGTTTCGTCGCCACCGTCGTCGCCACCGCCGGTTTCGTCGCCAAATCGCCACCGTCGTCGCTCCAGCCCACCAGCAGCCGTTCAGGTATAAATCTCGAGGTAAATTATAGCATTTTTGGATTATTTTGGGCTTAGGGTTCATGGCTGGGTCTGGGTTGCGCGCGCGAGAGTTGGGGTTGGGCAGGGGTCGCGGTGGCGGTCGGGGTCGGGGTAGGGTTAGGGTTGGGGTTCGGCTGCTGCTGGGGTGGGGCTGGGGTTAGGGTTACGGTGGGGCTGGGGTTAGGGTTACGGTAGTGGGGCTGGGGTTAGGGTTACGGTGGGGCTGGTTGAATGGCTCTTCTGATTAGTTGACAAATACAGTGTTAATCATAATTTACTCGACACAGATGGTAGAAAATCAGAAAAAGATCAAGAAAAAAATAATCGATTTTGATTTTAACATGCAGGGTGTTGATGCAAGATGTAATATCTAGTAGCAGATGCTAGGTATATAGACTAAAGAATAGTTGTAAATGAACCGCTAGCAAGAAAATCCTATAATTATACGTACACATCGCTTGACGCATGAAGCCTGAAGCTCTTTCTTTTGGGGGATAAAACTAGTTATATTCCTGCATTGCCTAGAAATAGCAGTGAGTTGGTTAAAACTTTTCAAACACAACCCCCCACCCCCCAAAAAAAAGAAAGAAAGAAAGGGCAAGGAAAAAAAAAGAATAGCAACAAGCAATACAAGCTAGCAACCGTAAATAACTGCTGAGATTATGTCTACCTTGGCAATTTGAACAATGATGGTCTTGTCTGGATTGTTAAGATCCACTTTATGGGGGTGAGGAACACATTTTGCAACTGTATTTATGATTTTCATTCTGTCAAGTGTTGAAATAAAAATCAATACTTGACAATCAATCCAAGATGCTCAATAACTTGCTTCAAAACCATAATCTAATCTTGATGATGCTTAATATTAGCGATTTCCATGATCACGACACGTGGCAGATGACGTGTCTCATAACGCTTTATGATATCAGTATCCTATATTTGTAGTTTTAATTGTTGATTGTTATAGATGTATACCATTGCAATAATAGTTTTTGGTTGATGAATGCTATTGCAATGTAGGATGATCATTTCTATCAATCTTGATCTCAATGGTTTAAAATCATGTTACACATACAACATGAATGCACAACAAACGCATAATTAGAGAGCGACTCGAGATATTCAGGTTAAAACCAATATATGATACTCGATGATAATATGAAACCTTCATATTCCCATCGATACCCATATATGAAACTAAAAGTGCCACTTAGTCCCCGTCTATCGGTTAACATACGTGCGATGCTCGTCGTGACCTAGAACTATACGAAGGTTGTTAAATATCGGATAGTATAGCTCGATACTAACAACCGTCGTATAATCTACGCGACAAGAAAATTCAATCGTATGGTAACCCATAGATTTGTCCCGTATGGACAAGTTAAGAATGTATAAAGCAAACGCCTTCATTCACTTGTGTTTTCATCCGTTTCGAGATATTTCGTCGGTATCTTTCCGCTGGTTCTCCGTGTACAAAGATAGATTAGATGTTCATTTCAACGTTGTTTCACAGCTTTGAAATGATTATCTATTCTATTACAGTGTACTCGGAGAACAGCGGGGAGGTGCTACTGAAATTTACTCGAAACGGTTGAAAGCACAAGTGATGGGCGTTCGCTCTATACATTCTTAATGGGATAGAAGCCTACCCCCGACAGCCGGAACACATACATACAAACGCATAATTAGAGAGCGATTCGAGATGTTCGGGTTAAAACCAATATATGATACTCGATGATAATATGAAACCTTCGTATTCCCATCGATACCCATATATGAAACTAAAAGCGCCATTTAGTCCCCGTCTATCGGTTAACATACGTGCGATACTCGTCGTGACCTAGAACTATACGAAGGTTGTTAAATATTGGACAGTATAGCTCGATACTAACAACCGTCGTATAGTCTACGCGACGAGAAAATTCAATCGTATGGTAACCCATAGATTTGTCCCGTGTATACAAGTTAAGAATGTATAAAGCAAACGCCTTCATTCACTTGTGTTTTCATCCGTTTCGAGATATTTCGTTGGTATCTTTACGCTGGTTCTCCGTGTACAAAGATAGTTTAGATGTTCATTTCAACGTTGTTTCACAGCTTTAAAATGATTATCTATTCTATTACAGTGTACTCGGAGAACAGCGGGGAGGTGCTGCCGAAATTTACTCGAAACGGTTGAAAGCACAAGTGATGGGCGTTCGCTCTATACATTCTTAATGGGATAGAAGCCTACCCCCGACAGCCGGAACACATACATACAAACGCATAATCAGAGAGCGATTCGAGATGTTCGGGTTAAAACCAATATATGATACTCGATGATAGAAACATCTAGAACCACTCAGAATAGTGGGATTGCGACGGTAGGATCGGACGGTGTGATTTACTATGGGTACTTAAATTGTATACTCGGCATCCACTATCCCGGACGATCAGAACCCTTTTATATATTCCACTGTACTTGGTACAATCCGCGAACCGATACAGACAGGTGGAGAAGCAGTCTTGGGACTTGGAAAGATGAATATGGATTGACCAGTGTGAACATACTTCGATTTTACGGTCAGGACGATCCGTTTATCTTTCCGAACCAAGCGTTCCAAGTATACTACTCACAGTGTTTGAAGTATCCGGGGTGGAGTGTTGTATGCCGATGGAAACCTAGAGATGTCTACGATGTCCCAGAATACGAGGACAGCGATGAGGACGAAGAAGAGAGAAGGCTTAAAGTGCTCCGACCGTCTGTTTCGAAGGACGGGTTGTCTTCGACCGATCATGAAGTTACATGGGTTAGAAATGACATCGACGATGAAATCCAAGTAGATATGTATGATGCGCCCACGAAACAAAAAAGGTTATCAGTAATGTTATATTATTACTTCACATTTTACGCTCTAGATCATATATAGTCAATACTTTTAATGATTGTCTAATGCGTCCACGAACCGTTTATCTAGATTTGATGACGATGTCGGGAGCAGCGAGGGGCGGCAGGAGCTCTAGCCGCGGCAGAGGCAGAGGCAGAGGCAGATGCAGAGGCAGAGCGGTTCTGCCGCCCGGAGAGCTCCGTAGGGAGCTTCAGAGGGCCGGTCTTGCACCCAGATCGGAGACCCCTTCGGATGCCTCCTTCCGTGTTGATTTGGCCAGACCTCTAGGTATACTGCACGCATATCCATTTTGAATGTAATATTACAGATATTCATGCATGTTTATGTCAAAATTACTTATATTGTCAATGTTTGATTGTCTAGTTGTTGGTGATGCGTCCACATCTGGGACAGAGGCCACCCCCGCTCCTCCAGGTATGTTTATATATCATATAGTGTATGTATATTGATTTAGAATGTTATATCATAAATATACACATTTCTTTTGCTCTTACTTAGCAATTTTTATTATTGTCTAGCTGTAGGTGGTGACACCACCGCACCTGCGGGTATATTTATATGTCCTATAGTGCATGCATATTGATTTAGAACGTTATATTATTGATCTACACATTCTTTTTGCAATTACTTATATAATATATTTTTAATTGTCTAATTATAGGTGGTGCGTCCACACCTTCCACAGGGGCTACTCCTGCCGCTTCCATACCCTCCGCATCGTCTGCAGGTTAGTATGAATAAATTTAAAATATTTATTTATTTTACATATGCTTTATAGAATAAATATGAACTTCATGGTAATTTAGCGTCGATGTTTATTTTATAGTTGGAGGGGATGCGTCCGGGTCCGGGACCTCGGTTGTTCCTCACCGGAGGAACTATCGTCCCGCTCGTGCTGCTGCTCGGGCCCAGGCTCGTGCGCTAGTCACCGGAGGTATATATCACACTTGAATTTTTGTTTAACCTTGATTTCTTAATACAACTTTGTCTTATTATTGATTGTCTTGATATTTCATGCAGACGCAGGGCCTCTCCATCCCAAGAGGGGGACTCGAGGCCCGAATCAGTCCCATAGGCTGAGGCCTGATAGAGCTAGGCGGGAGGCAGCATTCCCCCTATTTTTTACCCTTGACTATCGCTATACCGGTCCTCATGCCGAGAGGTTCGGCCGGTATTTGGGGGAAGAGAGCCGGATCGTGAAGAATTATCCACTTCACGTTGAGTGGGGCGAGCAGCACCAGCGCTCATTCGCCCTCTTCTTTGATCAGGCTCGGGTATGTATTAATATATATTTTCATTTGATCTATCCAATATATTTATTATTAACACTTGCAATCGAATAACAATGTTTTTTTTTTGTATTTTCAGTTGGATTACGATTTTCAGCCTGTAGCCGACCCTGATCACCCGGGGAGGGTGCTCGACCTTCATGCTCTGTACAATGGCCAGATGAAGAACATGCAGGCCAAGGTCCGATACAACAGGAATGAGCTGAAGGCCGACTGCTACTCCCTATGGATAGCAACCCCCGAGGCAGAGAGAGCGGCCCTCCTATCTACTCCGGCGTTTGCGAGAGTCGACGTAGAGACATGGCCTCTATTGTGCGCTTATTTCGACTCCGAACGCAAACAAGTATGTATTTTAAATTTAATTCATTATTTATGATATAATTTATTTCTTTGTGTTTCTTAATTAGAAAACTAAATGTTAATGCGTTGTGCAGAAACAGGCCGCTCAGAATACGGAGAACAGGAAGTCGGCGAAGAGGGGTCGCCCCACTTACACAGGTGGCTCGAGGAACATTACTCGAGCCATGGAGTTATCGGTAAATTAAGAGTTATTCTCTAATATTCTGTAATATTAAGAGTTATTCTCTAATATTTCTAATATTAAGAGTTACTTTCTAATATTGCAGACATCTCGGACCGTGGCGTCAGGTGGTACACCGAGCGTGCTGTCCGCATATCTTGCCGTCCACGGTGATTGACAGAATATGTGCGTGTTCAAGTTCTAGTTTAAATACCGCAATCAAGACGGTTTCGCTTGTAGCTAGCCGGTTGAGTACGGGTCGTCCGCAGGGAGATAGGAGTCTTTTTCAATGTGTTTTAACGAGTTAAGTCCGAGAGTTCAGATTTTGTTGTGATTATCTAAGTGTTAAGTTGATGTTTTAAAGAGAGCTTGTTAGGGTTAGGATTAGATTAGTTTGAGTTAGGAGTCTCCACATCTTTCGTTGCCCCTCTTAATATCGGTGTTACGGTAATCGGCAACAACGGGGATTAGCACGACTAGGAAGGACTTTGCGAGTATAAGCTAGGCTTTCCAACGCATAAGTCTTCCTTTTGGTGCTTGTCCGTCCGTTCTTGGCTCTTAGCCATAATCTCCGGTTAATTCAACCACAACCGGTCTCACTACGGAATCATCGCTATCATGTAGGATAGGGTGCCGTAAGGAGTTGATTGTGGTTCAATTAACGGGAGTCGATTTAAGCTGTTGGACAAGGAAAGAGTGAGAGAGATTTCCTTCTCTCAAACTTCCCTTATCCTACCCTAACAAGTATTAACTACTCACACATCATGATAAGGAAAAACAAAACAAAACAAAAGAGGAAGATAGAAAGAAGGAGATTAGAAGAATACGACTAACTATTTGCGACCTCACCTTGGCGAGGATCAAGCGTAAGCATCATTGTCGTATGTAAGGATAAAGAAAAAAGAGAAGAAAGAAACAACAAGGAAATAACAACAACTACTTAATGAATTTAAAGTTACAACAATTATAGCAAAAGTAAGACAAGCATGATAATAAAATGATCTTCTTTATTCACCATTCCTCACTCACAAAGCTCACTACAAGTTTAATGGAGAAGAGATGAGAAGAAGAAGAACATATAAACTAAAACTTAGCAAAAAGAAAATACAAGAATGGACCCTTTCCTTCTCAAAGTTCTGGGCTATTTATAGGCTGGAGAATGGAAACCTAGGGCAACCACCAGAACAAAAACGAAAAGACCAAAATACCCCCAAAATCCCTGCGCACGCGGCGCCAGTACGGCCGCGGATCCGCGGCCTAGACCCCCCTTTGGCCGCGGATCCACGGCCCTTTGGAGGAATTGGGGCTTCTGCTTTTTTTTTGGGCTTTCCTGGTTTGCTGTGTACATTATTCTGGCATATGTATTTTATCAATTTGGCTCCACGATTTTTCCAGAATTTCTGTTGAGGGAAAGGTGGACTTTTTGTCAAGATTTTGTCATGATTGCCTCGAGCTCCGCGTAGATCTCTTGGGTCTTGTGCTACCATTGAGCCTTGTGCATGAGAATGACATTGATTTGACATTTTGTCTTCCTAAACTGGTATCTGGCAACATACGGATGAAGAGCGGAGACCGTGTTTTCTCAGTGGTTGGCAGGAACCCGGATTTTTTCGTGTTTTCCATGATTTCACCGTTTTAGAACCGAGAACCTGTATCCTGCAATTGACTAGCAAACACGGCTCAAGAGTATCTACCGATATGCAATGTGATAAAAATTGGGCGGTATGAAAATGCAAAAATCTGATATGAACAAATACCCCCAAACTTATCATTTGCTCGTCCCGAGCAAAGCCCATTTATTCACAAAAAATTTCCTAACCTCACTTTCGCAGGGAACGCGATTGCACTGAGCATGTGCAACAAGCCGTTAAACCTCTAGGTGTCCCTAGTAGGAGGAGTGCTGTCTCCTGAGGGTTTTCAGCGGTTAATACCCACAAAATCCGGTCAAGTTGGTTTGTAAAATGACTAAGATTCAAACCCTAAAGTTTTGTTTTAGAAAATAACAATTCTATAATCCTAAGTCTAGACATTCGAACCTTTATTTTTCACACCTCGCTTCTTATTTAACTGCAGATTTTATATGTCTTTACGTGCAGTGCAAATAGTGTCGTTAAGTTCCAGAAGGATTGATTAAAGTCATCATGTCGCACAATAAAGCCCAGATAATAATTTTAAAAGGATCACATAAGTTTTTATAAAGAGTTAAGCATTTTTCAAGTTTCGTTTTCCACTAAGGTTTCAACTTCAGAATTTCTATCTTCCATAACAGGAAACTAAGTCGTATTTTTCACTCCACCTTTTTCTTGTTCTCATTTCATACACACCTCTGTGAACGTGCGATAGTCTTTATCATAGAATAAAACCTTCATATCTCCATTAAATTTTTTTTATAAAAGCCTGTCTTTTATCAAGATTATTCTCACACAAAGAACCGTTAGGAATTTTAACTCGGAGAGAACACTTGCTTGACTTTGTTTTAAACTGGACTTTCTAGGCTTCTTAGCGAGCTTTGGGCCAATGCACCCAAACCAGTTGGTTTTAGGGCATTAGGTGTAGAAACACCCCAGCGGACTTAATTACTCAAGTTACCTAGGTCCAAAAACAAAAGACGGTTTGGCGTGAAAATCAGATGATTTAATACGAACGGAGATATAACCGGCAGTTCAAATATTTTTTTGGATAAAAGACGTGTTTAGTGGGTTCGGTGTGTAATCATTCCAATCAAGTTTCAGATAGGTTATTTTTCAGACTTAGCCCCAATTACGGCATCAATAACATTCCTTCATATTCGCTTTACTTCATAAACTATTCTTGACATTACTTAATTCAGAACAAACCTATTTGATCCTCAGAAAATCATTTATCTGTTTAAAAGTTTAAACATGAAAGACTTGTCATCTAATTCCCAAAATCTTACGACACGTGTAGTGTGATGTAAAGACGTATATCAGCTATAGTTAACTTCAAAGGAGAGTTATCTTTCAGGTATTCAAAATCCAAACATAAGATTTAGTTATTCCTATTTTTTCAAACAAAAACCGTCGAATGTTGAATCAGAGTTCTTCCACAAGCTAACTTGACAAAAAAGTTTTTATATTTTTTAGAAAATTTTCAAATTTTTGTGGATTTTATGGATATTAAAATGCAGATGCAAAATATACATATGAATGCGAAGGTAAGAAATGCGTACCGAGCGTACCTCCAAACTTAAACTGGACAGTGTCCTCACTGTCATTGCATGAAGAGATCATTTGAAGGGTCAAAATTGTCGGTTAGCGAAACACAAATTTTTATTTGTTTTTGTTTTTAAAGAAAATAAAAAGAATATACACAAATATATACAAAATGGTTTGTACATACCCCCAAACTTATTTGGAACAGTGTCTGCTGTTCTTGGCTGGATAACCGAAGTTTGGAGGTAGGCAGAGGAAGATCATTCAGGGTAAACCGGCTCCTGTAAGAACAGAAGCTCCTCTGTTGGTTCGGAGCTAAGGTATAGTTTGCATCGGTGTCCGTTTACTTTGAAAAGTGAACCGTCCTTTGGATTCTCCAAATCCACAGCGCCCTGCGGATACACATTCCGCACAAAATACGGCCCTTTCCAGCGAGATCTGAGCTTTCCAGGATGGAAGTGAAGTCGGGTGTCGTAAAGCAATACCTGCTGACCAGGTACGAAGGTTTTGCGCAAAAGGTGTTTATCGTGAAACACATTCGTTTGGTTCTTAACAACAACCGCGTTATCGTAAGCCTCATCCCTAAGCTCGTTCAGTTCGTTCAACTGTAGCTTCCGATGGCTGCCCGCATCCTCGAGAGACAGATTCAGCTCCTTTATCGCCCAAAATGCGCGATGCTCGATTTCGACAGGAAGGTGGCAGGCTTTTCCGTACACAAGCCGATAGGGAGACATGCCAAGGTCGGTCTTATAAGCGGTTCTAAATGCCCAAAGGGCATCAGTGAGTTCCAGAGACCAATCCTTACGGTTCTTGGAAACCGTCTTCTCCAGTATCTGCTTGATTTGCCGATTTGAAACTTCGGCTTGCCCGCAGGTTTGGGGGTGGTAGGGCGTAGAGAGCTTATGATTAATGGAGTATTTCCGCATCAAGGCCTCGAAAGTCCTATTGCAGAAATGACTTCCATTGTCGCTAATGATCGCTCGGGGGTGCCCAAACCGGGAGAAAATGTTTTCTTTAAGAAACCTAACGACAACCTTGTTGTCGTTAGTTCGGCTGGGCACAGCCTCGACCCATTTAGAGACGTAATCAACAGCTAGAAGGATGTACAAGTTCCCGAAAGAGCTGGGAAACGGCCCCGTGAAATCTATCCCACAAACATCGAAAAACTCCACAACCAAGATTGGTTGGAGCGGCATCTCGTTCCTCCGGGATATCCGGACCATGTGTTGGCACTGGGAGCAAGTCTTGCAATAGTCATGAGCATCTTTGAAGAGTTGTGGCCAGTAGAAACCATATTGCAAGATCTTCTCAGCTGTCTTTCTGGGCCCAAAATGCCCGCCACACGCTTGATCGTGGCAAAATGACAGCACACTCTTGAATTCCTCATCAGGGACACACCGACGAATAATCTGGTCGGGACAGTACTTGAACAAGTAGGGTTCGTCCCAGTAAAAGTGTTTTACTTGGGATAAGAAGCGAAGTCTGTCCTGACTTGACCATTCGGTCGGTAGTAATCCCGTGGCCAAATAGTTCACAATATCTGTGAACCAGGGTTCGCAAGATACTGTCAAGAGCTGTTCATCCGGGAAAACGTCGTTGATTGGAATTGGAAGCGAAGGCGAAGAAGGAAGTCGTGAGAGATGGTCGGCAACTACGTTTTCACATCCTCGTTTGTCCTTAATGACAAGGTCAAACTCTTGAAGCAAGAGGATCCAACGTATTAACCGAGATTTGGCATCTTTCTTCGCAAAAAGATGGCGCAGAGCTGAATGGTCTGTGTAGACAATGACTGGGGAGCCGATGAGGTAGGGCCTGAACTTTTCTAAAGCAAATACAACGGCTAAGAATTCCTTCTCAGTTATTGTATAGTTAAGTTGGGCGTCGTTCAGGGTTCGGCTCGCGTAATAGATTACGTGCGGCATCTTGTTGATGTGCTGTCCAAGGACAGCACCAATGGCAAAGTCGGATGCATCGCACATAATCTCAAATGGGTGCGTCCAGTCAGGTGAAGAGAGAACGGGAGCAGAAGTGAGTGAGCGTTTCAGTGACTCGAAGGCAGTCACACAGCTCGAGTTGAAGTCGAATGGTGTGTCCTTGGCTAGCAAAAGAGTCAAGGGCCTAGCAATCTTGCTAAAGTCCTTGATAAACCGTCTATAGAAACCGGCATGGCCAAGGAAGGCTCGGATATCTCTGACGCATCGGGGAGGAGGCAGATTGGAAATGACCTCAATCTTTGCTTTGTCAACCTCTATGCCATTTTGCGAGATGATATGTCCTAAGACAATACCTTCGCGCACCATGAAGTGGCATTTCTCCCAGTTCAAAGTGAGATTCTTGTCCTTACATCGGGTAAGGACAGCGTCAAGATGCAGCAAACACTCGTCAAAGGAGTCGCCGAAGATGGAGAAGTCATCCATGAAAATCTCCAGAAATTTTTCCACCATGTCAGAGAAAATTCCCATCATACACCGCTGGAAGGTAGCGGGCGCATTGCATAACCCAAAGGGCATGCGTCGATATGCAAACATGCCGAAAGGACAAGTGAAAGTGGTCTTGTCCTGGTCTTTTTCGGCGATGGGGATTTGATTATAGCCGGAGTAGCCATCAAGAAAGGAGTAGTACTCGTGTCCGGCCAATCGTTCAAGCATCTGGTCAATGAAAGGTAGCGGAAAGTGGTCTTTCCGCGTTGCGGCGTTGAGTTTTCTGTAATCAATGCAAACTCGCCACCCAGTTTGGGTGCGAGTAGGGATTAACTCGTTCGCCTCGTTAGTGATGACCGTGATGCCCAACTTCTTGGGGACAACATGAATGGGGCTAACCCACTAGCTATCAGAGATAGGGTAAATGATACCACTATCTAGACATTTGACGATCTCCTTCTTCACAGCCTCTTTCATGACTGGATTAAGACGTCTTTGTGGATCCCGGGCTGGTTTGGCATCATCCATCAGATGAATGTGATGCTCCACGATCAGGGGATTAATCCCCTTGATGTCCGCCATGGACCAGCCAAAAGCTTGCCTGTTGCTGTGCAAGACCGCGAGAAGGGCTTTCTCTTGCTCGGGAGCTAGAGAAGCCGAGATGATGACAGGGAGGGTCTCGTTCTCACCTAAGTAAGCATACTTAAGGCGAGACGGCAAAGGCTTGAGTTCGAGCGTTGGAGGTGAAACGATGGAAGGCAAGATCGGTGCAAAGGTCTCGAACTCAAAGGACTCCAGCAAAGGTTCAAAACGAGTGTAGGCAACCGAGTCGGATGGTTCAGGTAACTCATCCGGAAAGTCGAAGGATTCAAACTCGGGTTGTGCGTGGCTAAGATCGTTCGTGAACGTGAAACACTCGTAGTCGTTGTCGGGTGCAGAAACAGCAGCAGGTTCGAAGAGAAACGCACTAGTGGCGTCAGGATTATCGTGTTCAAATAGAAACTCCTCGAATTCACACTCTTCGGGGGTGATCTCCTGGATCGAGCAGACGTCCAGTATATGAGCATTAGGTTCGGCGGGCTGATTCCCCAACCTAAAAATGTTGAGTTCAATCGTCATATTTCCAAAAGAGAGGTTCACTGAACCATTGCGACAATTGATCACAGCATTTGAGGTTGCGAGAAATGGGCGACCGAGTATCACCGGAATTTGATTCCGGGGGTTAGCTACAGGCTGTGTATCTAATACAATGAAGTCAACGGGGAATATGAAGTCCTCGATTTTTATCAACACATCCTCTAGCTCACCCCTAGGGTGGGTGATCGATCGGTCGGCCATTTGGAGAGTGCAGTGTGTGGGTTTCAACTCTCCGACGCCTAATTGCTCGTATACTGAAAATGGAAGCAGGTTAACACTGGCACCAAGATCTAATAGTGCACGGTTGATGTTCTTATCCCCAATAGTAATTGAAATCGTAGGACAGCCAGGGTCCTTCCGTTTTTGTGGTAAAGATTGGGTAAGGGCATCACTCACAGCACTAGCCAAGAAAACTTTCTTGGGTACCTGAGACTTCCTCTTTTTCGTGCACAAGTCCTTTAAGATTTTCGCGTAGGACGGGACTTGTTGGACAGCATCTAAAAGAGGAATATTAATGTTAACTTGCTTAAATAACTCCAGAATCTTCTCCATTTGTGGATTTTGTTTGTTAGACCTCAACCGGTTTGGAAATGGAACATTTTGAAAATTGGTTGAGTCTAAAGCTGGAGGAGGAGATTGTGGAGTCGGAACGGATCCCAGAATAGGTGTCTTCATGGAGTGAGAAGTGGGTCCGTTCAGAGCAGAAGAAGAGGGAGGGGAGCCTTGTGAAGAATGAAGAATAGGCTCAGAAGACGAAGAAGAAGAAGGAGAAGAAGAAGAAGAAGAAGAAGAAGCAGCGGCCGGGGTGTCATCGTTGATCCGTGTGCCAATGTTGTTTTGCAGCATCCTCCCCGATCTCAGTGTAGTCACGGCACTCACATTACGGTTTTGTTGTTCAAGAGCAACATGTGCATTATGTGGGTGACCGGGATTTGGAAGTGGCTGGGACGGGAGCTTCCCCTTCTTTCGCTCGCTTAAGGCCGCGTTCAGCTGTGCAATCTGGGCCTCGATGGTCTTGATGCTTTGCCCGTGTGCGGCAGTGTGTTGCACTAAAGATTGAATCGAAGACTGGATGTTGGCGGTGGATTGAGTCGATTGTTTAACAAACGCCTCCAGACTTCGCTCGAGCGAGGAAACCTTATCGTTGTTTGACGGAACAAAGTTGTTTGGTGGAAAAGAGTTGTTGGGTGCAAAGTTGTTCGTCTGGTTTTGGAAAGGTTGGGGTTGGAAGGGCTGCTGATATTGGTGTTGAGTTTGTTGTTGCGCTTGTTGTTGCGGCGGAGGGGCCCTTTGGAAATTGTTGCCCTGGAATTGATTCTGATTCTGATTCCAGGCGAAATTGGGGTGGTTCCTCCAACCGGGATTGTAGGTGGAAGAGTATGGATCATTCCTTGGTCTTTGCTGGAAGGCAGCATTAACCTGATCCTGTCCTTGCGAGGGTGGATTGTAAGGACACTCTTCGGTCAAATGAGAAGGATCGGAACAACAAGCGCAGATGGTACGAAGGGGGAGAACAGGGGTGGGGGCAGGAGCAGAAAATTTGCTCTCTATTGCTTCAAGCTTTCGTGTTATTGCAGCCATTTCAGCTTTCATCGCAATAGAGACATCAAGTTGGTGGATTCCTACCCTAGACTGACCGGTAGAAGTGGAGGTAGAAGAAGAAGACGTCGGTCTGGTGCTCTCCCACTATAGCGTTTGCTCCGCAAGGTCGTCAAAGAACTGCCACGCTTCCTCGTCAAATTTCGATAGGAAGTGGCCCTGACAGATGGTTTCTAGCAACTGCTTCGTTGCTGGGTTCAGTCCCTCGTATAAGGTTTGGCAGAGCTGCCATTTCTCTATACCGTGGTGAGGACACTGAACAAGAAGGTCTTTGTATCGGTCAAAGCACTTCCAGAAGGGTTCAGAAGGAAGCTGGGAGAATTGGTTGATTTCATTTCGAATCCTTGCGGTCTTATGATTTGGATAGAATTTTTTCAGAAACGCTCTAACAAACTCGTCCCAGCTGGTGATTGAGTGGGAAGCGGTGCTATACAGCCATTTTTCAGCGAGATCGCATAAAGTGAACGGAATGACCTGTAGACGTATAGCATCGTCCGACAGCTGGGTGGTTTTCATCATGGCACAGACATTTTGAAATTTATTGATGAAGATATAGGCATCTTCAGATTCGAGCCCATGAAAACGTGGAAGCATGTTGATGAAATGGGGCTTAATTTCAAAGTTGTCCCCATTGGCCGGAGGAAGAGAAAGGCAGGTGGGAAGTGCAGAACGGGTGGGGTAGAAACGATCCTGGAGCGCGATTCACTGCGGCGCTACAACAGGCGGAGGTGGTGGGAGATTGGTCTCCGTAGGAGGTGGAGCCAATCCAGGGGTGGTCAAAGAGATGTTCGGATTAAATCCCGACATCGCGGAAGAAGAGGTTGGTGAAGGTGAAGGTGAAGATGTATGAACAGAATTCCGGTCAACGTCAGAGTTGGCCGGCAAAGGAAGGGGTGAAAGAGGAGTGGACGGAGTATCGACTTCGAAGTCGATCGCGTAGTCGGTCGCGACTAACGTAACGCGGACTAGACGGGCGCTAGTGTCCCGAGTCCAAGCGGACATACACTAAACGAGTTTAGTATAGTCAAAGCGGAGAAGGTGAGGGTAAGAAAACGTCAATGGAGAAAGGCGACAAAAGGGCAAGTTTTTATAAAAGTTTTTGATTTTTTTCTTTTTTTTTCTTTTTTAAGAAAGAGATTTACAGAAGTATGTACGGAAATACGGCTTAAGCAATCACAAACAAGATATGCACAATCACACCTAGATCTAGGGTAACCTAGGTCTACTAGACCTGCTCCTGAACTTGATTGTCGAAGTTAAACAATGTCGAGAAACGGGCTTAAAAATACACTGATCACAAGGCCAGGTAAGTGCAGAGATAAGGGGAGGTTGTCCAACGCTTTCGCGAAGTTCCTTAATTAAATAACCCTTTCTATTTCGGCGGTTGCGCCTTTAACACTTTCCTAGACACCCCGTAAACAATATACGGTTAAGCGAGGTTATAAACACGGTTTATCTTCTCCTAATGAGCGCGAAGTCCTTAGGGCTGAAGTCTAGTATTTTTTAATTTACAATGGACAATGCATATGCTTTAGTGATTTTTGGGGTCCTAGGAAGGGTGATGAAATCCCCACCCAATCTGAATTGGTTTCAAGCCCCTTAAGTCCGTATTAAAGAAATGCAAAACAGTAACAAATCAACTGCAAACAATTTTTATTTGCGGCTCAAAGAATCCTGCACAAGAACAGTTTATTGGAAGGGGGAGAAGAATTTGAGCAAAGAAGGCTGCAGAAAACACAATTCAGTGGAGTCCAGAGGAGAGGAGAAGGAGAGAGAGACTTACAGAGAGAAGATGGGAGCCCAAGGCCACCAAATGGCCGCGGATCCGCGGCCTAAGCCCACTATTTCCGCGGATCCGCGGCAGGAACAGGGGCTTGGGGCTTCAGTTTTTGTGTGGGTGCTTCTGTGGGTCTCCTCTGCTTGTCTGGATCTTTGGAATTTTTACTTGCTCATTGTACTAGCTTCAGATCTTGACAGTAGACCGTATGCTTCGTTTTGTCCGTTGCGGTGTAGCCGCGAAATGTGGGTCTATCTTCCCACGTCTTTGGCACTGTACTTGAACTCCGTATTTTCAACGTCTTGGCAACTGAACTCGAACCTTGTATTTTCCTGCACACTTGCACAAAAGCTAATCAAAAAAAAAAAACAACAAGATGGTTTTTTACAAAGTATGTATTTTTTTTTGTTTTTTTGGTTATATTTATACTTACAAATTAACCCGAAATTACACAAGGAAATAAACTACCGTCTCCCCGGCAACGGCGCCATTTGATTGACAGAATATGTGCGTGTTCAAGTTCTAGTTTAAATACCGCAATCAAGACGGTTTCGCTTGTAGCTAGCCGGTTGAGTACGGGTCGTCCGCAGGGAGATGGTAGTCTTTTTCAATGTGTTTTAACGAGTTAAGTCCGAGAGTTCAGATTTTGTTGTGATTATCTAAGTGTTAAGTTGATGTTTTAAAGAGAGCTTGTTAGGGTTAGGATTAGGTTAGTTTGAGTTAAGAGTCTCCACATCTTTCGTTGCCCCTCTTAATATCGGTGTTACGGTAATCGGCAACAACGGGGATTAGCACGACTAGGAAGGACTTTGCGAGTATAAGCTAGGCTTTCCAACGCATAAGTCTTCCTTTTGGTGCTTGTCCGTCCGTTCTTGGCTCTTAGCCATAACCTCCGGTTAATTCAACCACAACCGGTCTCACTACGGAATCACCGCTATCATGTAGGATAGGGTGCCGTAAGGAGCTGATTGTGGTTCAATTAACGGGAGTCGATTTAAGCTGTTGGGAAAGGAAAGAGTGAGAGAGATTTCCTTCTCTCAAACTTCCCTTATCCTACCCTAACAAGTATTAACTACTCACACATCATGATAAGGAAAAACAAAACAAAACAAAAGAGGAAGATAGAAAGAAGGAGATTAAAAGAATACGACTAACTATTTGCGACCTCACCTTGGCGAGGATCAAGCGTAAGCATCATTGTCGTATGTAAGGATAAAGAAAAAAGCGAAAAAGAAACAACAAAGAAATAACAACAACTACTTAATGAATTTAAAGTTACAACAATTATAGCAAAAGTAAGACAAGCATGATAATAAAATGATCTTCTTTATTCACCATTCCTCACTCACAAAGCTCACTACAAGTTTAATGGAGAAGAGATGAGAAGAAGAAGACCATGTAAACTAAAACTTAGCAAAAAGAAAATACAAGAATGGACCCTTTCCTTCTCAAAGTTTTGGGCTATTTATAGGCTGGAGAATGGAAACCTAGGGCAACCACCAGAACAAAAACGAAAAGACCAAAATACCCCTAAAATCCCTGCGCACGCGGCGCCAGTACGGCCGCGGATCCGCGGCCTAGACCCCCCTTTGGCCGCGGATCCGCGGCCCTTTGGAGGAATTGGGGCTTCTGCTTTTTTTTTGGGCTTTCCTGGTTTGCTGTGTACATTATTCTGGCATATGTATTTTATCAATTTGGCTCCATGATTTTTCCAGAATTTCTGTTGAGGGAAAGGTGGACTTTTTGTCAAGATTTTGTCATGATTGCCTCGAGCTCCGCGTAGATCTCTTGGGTCTTGTGCTACCATTGAGCCTTGTGCATGAGAATGACATTGATTTGACATTTTGTCTTCCTAAACTGGTATCTGGCAACATACGGATGAAGAGCGGAGACCGTGTTTTCTCAGTAGTTGGCAGGAACCCGGATTTTTTCGTGTTTTCCATGAATTTCACCGTTTTAGAACCGAGAACCTGTATCCTGCAATTGACTAGCAAACACGGCTCAAGAGTATCTACCGATATGCAATGTGATAAAAATTGGGCGGTATGAAAATGCAAAAATCTGATATGAACACACGGCACCTCGACAGATCCCGCCACGGGCGAGCTTCGATGTCCCGACGTCGCTACCAAGGAGTACTGCGTAAGTGTTAATATTTTTTCTACCCAAATTTGAAATTTTAGTTTTGGAAGGTTCAAGTTTAAATTTTATACTTATACTTTACTGCTTAATGTGGGTGTAGGAGCGGGTGGTTGAGCAGGCCCAGGCCTCGGGGATCAATTTTACCGGACAGAACGATCCGAGGCTGCTGACCCCAGTTCTGGACGCCGCACACGGAGGGCACCACGGAGGTTGGGAGAGAGGCCGGGGATTGGGCCCTACAGGGCCCATATGAGGTTGGACTCCACCCCGGCAGTTACTTCCTCCGTCTCCAGTGACCGGCATGTCCATCAGGAACTGGATAGCTTGAGGGCCACCGTTCAGGAGTTGAAGGAGATGCTGGTATGTATACTACTTTATAGTAAAATATCATTTCATATTATATACATATCAACATATCCATAATTAGTACGTAGCTTGAGCTTATTTGGTTTTAGACTTAAGTTTGATTAATCATACATACATATGTAATTAAAATAAACAACGCTTTTCCAAACTAGATATCCAAACAGGGTTTCGAAATAACTTAATAATGAAACGAATTCGAATAATACACAGTTCTTACACGCTTCTTACACACGTTATGTCCAGACGCGACAGGGTAGATCGGCCGAGCCTCCACATGCATCTCCTTCGGCTGCGGCTCCGCAAGCCACTACATCGGCTGCGGTTCTGCAGACAGCTCCTGTAGCTCCACCGCCCACTCAGACTCCCGCAGCCGTGGCTCCGCAAGCGACTACCTCGACGGCGGCTGCGCAGACCACATCGCCAGCTCCACATGCCGCTCAGACTCCCTTATATGTAGCATTGCAGAGTGTATTGACCGAGGAGCAGGCGCGCGTTATTCTAACGTTATTCAGAGGTGGAGCTGGACCGAACTAGGGTAGCTTTTTGGTTCTTATTTTTTGAAACATGTATTTATATCACATTGTACTACATTTTGAAACGATATTGATATTGGTTTGTATTTATATCATATTCAGTTTTTGGGTTTCTTTTGTATATTATATATATGCGTGAGATGTGATTATGAATACTGCAATATATGATTTGATTGATGTATATAGTATTATGCACAGGGCGGGAAAAAATCTAGCAGCCTATTTTTAAAAAAAAAATACAGACAATCTGTACCTATGGATTAAGCCGTAGGTATATATGTTGCCTCTACGGGCATATCCGTAGGGGCAAGCTATCAGGAAACCTGATATTTTCCCACCTGATATCAGTGCAGGGTGTTGGGAGTGCCCCTACGGATATGTCCGTAGAGGCCACTGTTTATCCCCTACGGATTTATCCGTAGGGGCAAAATATCAGGTTTCCTGATATTTTCCCCCCTGATCTCAGTGCAGGGTGTTGGGAGTGCCCCTACGGACATATCCGTAGGGGCCACTCTCTATCCCCTACGGAGTTATCCGTAGGGGTAGAACAAGGACCTACGGATTGATCCGTAGGTATATACAATATATTCAAAAAAAAATACATATATGATTTGATTACCCCTACATAATACTCCGTAGGGGCTATAACACCTACAGATATATCCGTAGGGGCAAGAATTTGCCCGTAGGGGTAAGTTCAGGGCCTCAACTTGCACCTGCGGCCTTTGCACCTACGGGGTCTTTTTTCGTCCCTACGCACATATCCGTAGGGGCAGTGGGTTGCCCCTACCGATAAATCCGTAGGGGCAACCCTTATTTGTAGTAGTGTATGTATATTAGCGATATGCTAAAAGAAACACATGCACATATTGAAGTAAAGACAAACCAAGTAGCATACTACCATTTCGAGCAAGATTGTATATACAACTGTGAATATCCCAAGCTTCCATCAAGTAATATACAAACTAGTATGATATAGTAATGGCCTCTAGGGCATATACACTAACAATCTCCTACTTGCACTAAGGCCATGTACTGGCTTATCGAAGACCTATCATCTCGATCAGCCGCTCGAACTGAGTCTGGGGCAAGGCCTTGGTGAATGGATCTGCTGTGTTATTTTCTGAAGCAACCCTCCGAACCTTGATCTCCTGGCGATCCACGATCTCCCTGATCAGGTGATACTGCCTTAAGATGTGTCCGGATTTCTGATGGGACCTGGGTTCCTTCGCTAAAGCTATAGCCCCGTTGTTGTCGCAATACAGGGGTATTGGGTCAACAATGGACGGAACCACCGGAAGTTCTTTCAAGAATTTCCTCATTCAGACAGCTTCTTTTTCAGCATCAGATGCAGCGATGTATTCTGCTTCCATAGTTGAGTCAGCAACGGTTTCCTGTTTGGAGCTCTTCCAACACACCGCCCCTCCATTGAGGGTAAAGACAAAACCCGACATGGACTTGGAATCATCCTTGTCACTCTCGAACCTGGAGTCAGCAAAGGCCTCAATCTGGAGGTCTTTTCCGCCATACACCAAGAACATCTCCTTAGTCCTTCTCAGGTACTTGAGAATGTTCTTTACCGCTATCCAATGTTTCTCCCTAGGGTTTGACTGATACCTGCTTACCACACTCAGTGCATAAGCCACATCTGGTCTAGTACACAACATCGCATACATTATAGAGCCTACCGCAGAAGCGTAGGGTATAATAGACATGCGATCCCTCTCCAAATCAGTCTTGGGAGACATCTCTTTGGAGAAGGTGATCCCGTGACAAGCCGGTAGATTACCGCGCTTGGAATCTTCCATACTGAATCTCTTTAGTATGGTGTCGATATACCTGGACTGTGAAAGTCCTAATATCCTCTTGGATCTGTCACAGTAGATCCGGATACCCAGAATGTATATGGCATCACCCAGGTCTTTCATGGAGAACCTGTGTGACAAGAACCCCTTGACAGATTGCAGCATAGGAATGTCATTTCCTATTAAGAGAATGTCATCTACGTATAAAACGAGGAATACTACAGTTCTCGCTATAAATCTACAATAGATACATGGTTCATCTGGATTTTTGATAAAGCCAAATTCCTTGACCGTCTCATCAAAACAGATGTTCCAACTCCGCGATGCCTGCTTTAGTCCATAAATGGACTTAAGCAACTTGCACACCTTTCCGCTGCTCCCACTCTGAATGAAACCCTCTGGCTGGTCCATATAGACACACTCCTCTAAATGTCCATTTAGAAAAGATGTCTTTACGTCCATCTGCCAAATCTCATAATCGTGGAAGGCAGCAATGGCAAGAAGGATCCGAATGGATTTCAGCATAGCTACTGGAGAAAAGGTTTCGTCATAGTCCAAACTAGGTCGCTGACGAAAACCCTTTGCAACCAGTCTAGCTTTATAGGTCTCAACCAGTCCATCTACACCAATCTTCCTTTTGAAGATCCACTTGCATCCTACGGGTTTTACCCCATCTGGAGCAATGTCCAACGTCCATACTTTGTTGGTGTACATGGACTCTATTTCGGTCCGCATTGCATCTAGCCATTTTACCGAGTCGACGCTCTGAATGGCTTGCTGGAAGCTTGTAGGCTCATCACAATCTATGATGCAATCCTCTCTATCCCCGTCAATGAGAAAACCGTAGTATCTCTCGGGCAGATGAGACTGCCTACTACTCCTGCGGAGTGGCGTGGGAATGTCCTGATCTTTCGAACCCTCTGGTTCTACCAAGCTTTCAGTAATAGCTTGTGGTTCTGGAATTTCTTCCAGTTCTATTGCGCTCCCACTTAGTTCTTTTTCTATGAACTGGTGTTCTAGAAAGTGGGCATGGCGAGAAACAAAAACCTTTTGTTCCTCTTCACAATAGAAGAAATATCCCTTGGAGTTCTTTGGATATCCCACAAACTTGCACTATACCGAGCGTGCTTCGAGCTTGTCCGCATGCTGCTTTTTTACAAAAGCTGGACATCCCCATGTCTTAATGTGATTAAGATAGGGTCTCTTCTGTTAGTGTATATGCCCTAGAGGCCATTACTGTATCATACTAGTTTGTATATTACTTAATGGAAGCTTGGGATATTCACCTTGTATAAACAATCTTGCTCAATATAGTAGTATGCTACTTGGTTTGTTTCTACTTCAATGTGTACTTGTGTTTATTTCAGTATATCACTTATACGCATTAGTGGAGCCCTTAGGATCTTTGCTTGATTACCAGCGTTGTGATGGCAGTCACACTAGTGGGGGCTGGGTAATCTATAGGCACATCCTTATACAGGTCCCTAGTCGTAGGACTATCGAGACAGGGCATCGATACTCCGGAGTAGACTAGCGTATGCGCTTCTCATCCCAGTGTGGGAGATGGTCTGTCCCACAGCCATCAGTACGTCGTACTGGAGATAGTATACGGGTGCTCGTTGGGTTACGAATACACTGGACAGGACTCGTGGGGAACTGACAGGTTGGTATTATACCTATCGTCAGTTATCAGTTCCCAGGTGACATGAGTACAGCTTAGTCCGCTGACTTGACACTGACACTTCGCCTCGAGTGTGTTCCCACTGCACTTTGATCACTACCCTACCACGGCTCAAAGGAGTCGTGCAAACAGGTGGTGGTTGGGTGCAGTCCCGAAGCACTTGGAGGCAGTGACGGTTAGACAGGATTCGTCTCTCCCGGTATTGGGGGTTGACATCGCGCTGTGTCTAGGAGAGCCATTACACGAGTAGTCCCTGGCCAGGGCAAGCGAGATATACTGGTAGGTTTCCAGTGTTATCTCAGGGTGTTTTGGGCTTCACTCCGACACGACTTGTACCGCTATTGGGGGACTGACGTTTTACCGCCCCCTAGGCCCGCCATGCGATGTATCAGACGAACAGACCGGACTGTACGGAGAATGTCACATTCAGACTCAGTAGGAGTTCAGATGGGGTTTCACCTCGTCAGCCTTCTTGTCGGCATCTACCTGGGGACCGTTACGCACAGCTAGTGCCGCTTGCGGTCTGTGGTTAAACCCACTGCCAGCGTAGTGTCGAGTCTTTAGAGTCCCACACAGAGGGTATTCGCCTCTGGGCAAAACAGAGTAGAGGTCGCATGGTTTTGCGACAGGGTTCGTTCTCATCCGCGCACTTGTGCACGTTTGGAGTCCGGACGGATTATACTGGCAGGCTCTGGTTTGAGCCAGATACTGGTATATGTTTTGGGGGTTGCTTTTATATCTTGGTATTCTTGTTTTTCGGAACGAGAATGCAGGTGTGTATGCACAGTTGCTTGAGGCGGAGAATGAGGTTTTTCATTAGGGTTTCGGAACGGGTGCGTATGCACAGTTGACAGTCTTCATTTTCCAAACCCTAATGGATTTTTATATTATCTATTAATAATTAAATGAGAATTATGTTATGGTTGATTTTTTGTTGACCTTGGTTGACTTGTTGACCATTGACTACCATCATGCTTTAAAAAGTCTTCCTTGATTCATGCTTACTTTTTATTAAATGAAGCATGGTTGTGGTCATTCCAAATACTACCATCAACTATTCTCATTTTCAATTATTATCATTTAGATAATATTTTTCTTTTGCAATATGGTTGCAAGAAAGAAATAATTGAGCTCATTCTATCATAACCTCTCTCTCTCCTCATTTTCATCTTCTTCTTCCTCTAGCAAAGAGAAACCTTCTCATGTGTTGAGAATCATTCTCTTTAGAAAGAAAAGCAAACCCTAATCACTCTCTACTCATTCTAGGATGAAGGTTTAGCAAGCCGGAAACCCTAGTTCACTCAAAGATCGAGGAAGAGCCCAAAGGTCGAACCTTCGAGGTGGATCCATCTTCGACGGGAGAAGGCGACGAAAAGAGAACCATCAACCTCTACAAGGTTTGAAGAAGAAGGAGTTCAAGTTTAGGTATAACCATCTTCCATAGTAGCTAACTCTCTTTAGCAAGTAAACTAGTTTTAGTTTAGACAACGATCCCGACCTAGTTTAGTCCATGTTGCCTCTTGCGATAAAAATTCGTTTTTTATACCGTTTCCGCCTCCCCGTAAGCACCGGGGGTCGCAATATGGACTTACAGTGGTATCAGAGCCTAACTAAACTTAAACTAGCTTGGTAGTAAGGTGTAACGAAGTTCGGAAACGAAAAATCACAAAACCGGAAATATTACAAAACCTGAGTTTCTGTTGAAATTTTTTTGGCTCAAAATGAAAAACTTTATACTTGTAAATTCGGCTCAGGGTTTTATTTGAACAGACAAGAAAAACGATGCATCAATTCACTTAAAGCGCCGCGCTTCCGCGGCACGAGGTAGGAATGTGCCGCGGAAGCGCCGCAGTATAGTTTCTTCTTTGCATCGTTTTTTGTGCAGTGTTCTTCTGTGTTGGTTTTGGGATTTTTCAGATATATTATATGTACCCAGATTTTCCAGAACTGAAATTCACTTTTGGGGTCCTATAATTCCGTATTTTTTTCGAACTTCACTGCACTTTGACTATGATGGTTATATCTGTGATGTTTGCATGTATTGAACGTCGGCTAATCGCTATAAGTCGATTAGTCGGGGTTATACATGATCTGTAATGTGCTGGAATGTGTATATGAATGTGTTGGACTGTCGCGGGTGAATAGCCGGGGTGGATGTGAGATGAGCTTTTATTTTTCTTTCATTCATTGTAAATGTAAATTGATGTAATAATATTATTTGTTTGGCCGCACAACCGGGTCGGGGTTGTAGCCGTCATTGTATAATTCTTTTTACTGTTTTTGCTCCTAGGATAGACCCATGGTGGGGTGCACAAACTACCGGGAACTTGGCGGGTAGTTTGCCGCACCCGTAGGGGTCTTGGGTGGGGTATTTGGCTATTCACCGCGACCGTGTTATCCGCTTTTCGTTTCAGGCTCGAAAGGATTGCGGATTGCTAGTATATCCAATGTATTCATCTGTGATCTGTAATGTCTATCATTGCTTTCTATTTAGGCGTTGCTTATGTTTTACAGCCGCGCTAGCCCAGCCCCCGCTCTGTCGTTAGTTAAGTAACCTAACGAGTGATGACGGGACCCCGTGGCGAATGCGAATGGCATAAGCGTACGTCATATTTTGGTTGTTTTCTGCAATGGTAGGATTAAATGATGGGACGCATTAAAAGAACTAATGCAAGAATATCACGCATTAAAAGAACTAATGCAAGATAATAAACCAAGTTTAAGTCGATGGAACACTTTCGAAAAACCACTCGGTTCTTTTCAAAAACTAACTTTTAAATGCGGAGCTTGAGCCACTCCTTCTAAAAGCTATCTCGTTCCATCGATTATATCAAGTTCACTACGTTCACGGTTTTACCAAAACCATTCGTAGCCCTCCGTCGTTTCGCATGAATAGGCAATAGTATTCAAGCTGTGTATTTTGGCCAAAGTCAAGGCACAGTGATTGGTAGCTATTGGGTGTTCATGTGTAGCATAGATAGATGCGTTGGTTTGGGAAAGTCGTGCTGCCATTTTGGCCAAAGTCAAGGGTATGTACGGATGGATCCAAATTAACCTGGAAAGTGACGGGAAGAACTTGACATGTGACTTATGATATTTTGGCCAAAGTCAAGGTCATAAGAGCATGGGGCAAAAATCCACATCGGGAGTTTCATAAGTACTGAAACTTGCTAGATTTGCATACCATTTGGAGTGTGATGATTATGGTAGGATTCCTTCATTTTCGTCACGCGATGATATTTGGATCCCGATCCTACTGTGAGTATATGCTACTCCTCGGGAAATTTCTCACTAAACGATCAATGCTATAAACCTAGTAGGTGCCTAGAAAGGTGTTAGCGGGGCTACGCCCCCAGGGAAAAGTGGTTCTTAAATTAAGGAACTTCGCGAAAGCGTTGGAAAACCTCCCTCGAAGTAACGACACTGGCCTGGCTGAACGGTTAAGCAAGTATTGTACGGTGGGATTGATCCCGGCTAATTCTTCCTTTGTGGTTTGAGGAGGGATTCGAGAGACAGTGGGAGCCATCCTGTTTAGACAAATTAAAAACCATTCTAAACTTGCAAGAGCATCGTGCTAAGTGTTTCTTCTCTCCCCCTGCAGCGACCAAATCGAAATGACTGGACTTAAGTTACTTCTAGATAAAAATATACTGACAGGGCCAAACTACAAAGATTGGCTCAGGAATGTCAAATTGGCAATCTCTTACGACAAGCTGGGGTATCTTCTTACCACCAAAGCTCCCCCCGTCCCAGGTCCCACCTCCAGCGTCGCGGATAAGGAAATCCGTAAGACTTGGGAGATTGACAGCGCGAAGGCCAGATGCCTCGTACTTGCCTCGATGGACAATGACCATCAGAGGAGGCACGATAATATGGATTTGGAATCCATATTTCTTCATACAAAAGAACTGTATGGAGAGCAGTCTCGTATCGCAAGATACGAAGTGTCGAAGAAGTTATTTTCGACAAAGTTGGCCGTCGGATCATCGGTAGCGGACCACGTACTTAAGATGATTGGCTACACTGAGGAGCTCGCGGAACTTGGGACCACGTTGGATAGTGAACTCTACACGGATATAATTCTCCAGTCCCTTCCATCCACTTACGCCCAGTTCATACTGAATTTCAACTTGCAAGAAAAGGAAGTTGAACTTTCAGAACTCCTCAACCTGCTGAGGAGCGCAGAGGGCACCCTACAGAAGGGTAGGGATACATCCACTTTGTTTGTAGGAGGATCTTCTTCTTCTAGGTCCAAGGCGAAAGCCAAGGGAAAGAAGAAGAAAGCCCCCGCCAAACCAAGAGGCGGTGTTAGTAAAGTGGGTGCGAAGGGAAAGGATAAGGCAACAAAGATAGCGGGGAAGCTTGTTGGTAAAGAGGAATGCTTCTATTGTCACAAGAGTAGACACTGGAAGAAAGATTGCAGGGCTTGGAAAGCCAGGATACAGGAACTGAAGCAGGTTGCGGCTTCAGCTTCAGGTGTGTATGTTATTGAAAACTGTCTTTCTATAAACTCTACTTCCTGGGTATTGGATACCGGATCAGGATCTCATATCTGTAATTCTTTGCAGGCGTTGAGAAACCGTAGGGTTTTGAAGGCAGGTGACATGACCCTCAGAGTTGCGAACGGAGCTAGCATGGATGCTAAAGCCGTGGGGGACTATCACCTGGGAATGTCAGATGGGCATGTTTTGGTTTTGCGTAATTGCTTTTTTGTACCCAACGCAACTTGTAATATCATTTCTGTATCTTTGGTTTCTAAAGAAGGTTATGAATTTGCGTTTGTAAGTAATGTTGTAAACATTCACCTTAATCAAGTTCTGATTGGGTCAGGTACATTGAGCAATGGTATATACGTATTAAACCAACCACAGATTTTCAATGTCCAGAATACACACAAAAGAAAGTCACCAGATATTAATCAGACTTTCTTATGGCATTGTAGACTGGGTCACATCAATGAGAGAAGGTTGACTAAGTTACATACAGAAGGATATTTGGATCCGTTCGAATATCAATCTGTTGGAGATAGTGCCCTCAGAGTCAATTATTAGGTCACAGGTACGTGATTGTAATGATTGAGGGAGGACCTATCCCGGTAGGACAGTCTTACTCGAGATGATAGTATGCTATCTGGTTTACCTTTATCATCGTGTACTGTTTTAGGTGACCTGACATGTCGCTATTACACGTTGATAGAGCCCCTAGGATTCTTGCTTGACCACCAGCAGTATGAGGGCGATCATATAAGTGGGAGCTGGGGGTCTACAAGCATATCCTTAAAAGGTCCCTAGTCGTGGGAGTTTCGAGACCGGGCATCGATACTCCATTAGTAGACTAGTGTATACAGTCGAGACCCCGACGAGGGGCGGTGGCCGGTCTCACAAGCCACTGGTGTCAGTTGGATCACCTAAGATGTATACAGGTGCTCATTGGGTTATGAGTACACCGGACAGGACTCGCCTGGGAACATGCTAGTTGGTCATATACCAGACGTCAGATGGCAGTTCCCTGGTGACATGTGTGCAGGTTAGTTCATCGACCTGGGGATCGTCATTTGTCTCGTGTGAGTTCCCACTGTACTTTGATTACTACCCTACCACGGCTCAAAGGAGTCGTGCAAACAGGTTTTAGTTGGGTACAGTCCCGAGCCACATGGAGGCAGTGAGCGTATCTTCAGGGGTTCGTCTCTCCCGGTATTGGGGGTGAGGTCGTGCTGTGTCTAGGAGAGCCATTACACAAAGTCCTTGGCCAAGGCAAGGAGATTTACTGGTAGGTATTCCAGTAGTATCTCAGGGTGTTCTGGGCTACACTCCGACACGACTTGTACCGCTTTTGGGGGTCTGACTTTTACCAACCCCCTAGGCCCGCCATGCGATACTCATAGACGAACGGACCGGACTGCACGGAAATTGTCACTGACAGGCTCAGTAGGGTGTCAGGATGAGTTCGCTCATCGACGTCCCTTTTGGTCAATAGCTGGTGGCCCGTCACGTATTGGCTTATACCTCTGACGTGCTAGTGGTTAAATCCACAGCCATAGTATTGACGAGTCTTTAGAGTCCACCACACTTTCAGTTACTCAAGTTTCGGGCGAAACGCTGTAGAGGCCGTATGGAGATATGGCAAGGTCCGATCAGATACGTGCGGTATTACACGGATCAGGATCGGACGGTTTGTACTAGTAGCCATATAGGTTTATGGCAGGGTTCGATCAGATACGTGCGGTATTGCACGGATCAGGATTGAACGGATAATACTAGCCGGCTTTGGTTTAAGCCGGTCCTAGTTTAGTACAGTGTAGATTTTGTCTCTTTGCATTTGTATCCGGACGGAATACAGATGCGGGTGTGTATGCACAGTATCGGGGTTTTCCTGTAATTTATTACGGGACCAGTTTTCTGGAGTTGCCAGTTTGCATTCCGTTCCGGCCGGTTTTCCTTTGTTCTTTCCCGGCCGGACTTTTCCGATGGAGGGGGTTATTTGCAATTGTGCAAATAATCTTTGTGGAGGGGGTTTCTTGCAAAACTATTGATTATGATATCTTGCTCCATGCTTTTGCTTTATTGTGACATGAAGGGGTATGGTTGGATTTGATATGAAGCATGGTGTTTGTTTTCTTGTCTCTTGGTGTGGTCACCACTTGACTTCTCCTACCCTCACCTCCCTTAAGGTTTTGTATTTGTTCCCTCCACCATTTCCATATGTATGATGGCCGGCCAACATTTTGGAGAGGAGAGAAAAATGAGAGTTCTCATTTTGGTGAAAGAATTTAATCATCCATCTCATTCCATTTGCTAGAAAATTGAAAGCACCAATTTTCTTTAGACCATTCCTCCATCAAGGCAACTATAAACCCCATTGAGACAAAGCGTATTCTACACTACACTTCCTACAGCAAATCTTGGACGCGTCGATTCGCCAGCTTCGCACCCAAGTTGCCTCGGTATTGAGGTGGGAGCCCGTAAAAGCTACAGGCGATGTGGTGCCCTTTCCGACGAGGAGGAGACGGACGGAGATCCCGCGAGGAGATCGGAGTGGAGATGAAGACCGGAGGACTCGGATCAGTCGGTACATCTCTAACCCGTATTCTAGTTAGCTTAGACTTGTTAATGGTTACGATCCGGAGTTTAGTGCGCGGTGGTGCCGGTTTGCAAAGTCCGCAAAATTAAAGTTTATCACCGCTTCCGCATTCCGGCGTCGGATCGACGGCCGGGGCGCCGCCGTGCACTCACAGTGGTATCAGAGCCTCGCCATTAACTTAGTCTAGCTTTGTGTAATGTGTTTGCATTTCCGATCGATCAAAAAGTTCCAAAACTGCATTTTAGTTCGCATCAGTTTCTGTTGAAAATTTTTGGTCTCGAAAAATTTTTCAGGTTATAAAATATTGATCTACTGGAAAATCTAAGAGTTCTGTAAAAATTTGACGAAGTAACTCCACAGTTGGAGCGCGGAACCGCCGCGAAATCCCCCTTTGTGCGGCCCTTCCGCCGCGCACTATTCACATCACTTCACCATTTTTTTACAGAGGCCTTATGGGCTTAAAATATGGGCTTTGGAATATTAAAGTTGGGCCAATTATTTCTGTGAGTGCTACAGTTTTCTTTGGGGCCCACTTGTTAATTGTTTGATCAATCGGAAATTTTTTAAACACATTTTTCACAGTATTTACATTATATCTGCGACCGTGAATGTCACTCGATCGGTAAATCCGGTCTAACTGCTATAGCCCGGTTAGACGGATTTGCGAACGTGACTTTCACGTTGATGTTCTATGTATTTGCTGTGATGTTGCGGATCGGTCGTAGGGATAGCCTGGATGCAATGCTAGTACAGTTTTGTTGTATTATGTACATTTGATATTGCGGGGCGAGCGTCCGACATGTGGACTGCCGTCACTGCCTGATTGTATTATTATTTTGGGGCACGACCTGGTTGCGGTCGATGTACCCGGTGTATGTATATTTTACTTTCTGTACTAGGATTGCCCCGCGGAGGGGTGCACGGATAGCCGGGTTCTGGAGGGCAACAAGCCCGCATCTCATGGCATTGAGACGGAGGGGGCTTCACTCTAGGATTGGCGGGCTATTCGCCGCACTCGTAGGGGGTACAGGTTGACCCAGGAGGGGTGCCCAAGTTGCCGGATTCCGTGAAGTGCTGGGTGGTCCATTCACGGCGCTGAAGGGGGCTGCCTCGCTTCAGGTTTTGGCGGGTGACTTGCCGCGCCCGTAGGGGTCTAGGATTTCATTGCACAGGCTATCCACACGACCAGGGGAACGTCGGGTTTCAGCGGCTCTGTGAAACCCGGGGATCCCAGATATCTGTATTGTTTCTGTGATGCTGTACATTTCTGTGATGTTGCATTTCTTTTCACGCCTTGAGCGAAATATAATATATTGGTATATATATTAGTAGATGTTGTATATGTTTTGCATCCGCGCTAGTCCAGTCCCCGCTCTGTCGTTAGTAAGCTAACCTAACGGGTAATGACGGGACCCAGTGGCGAATGCGGATGGCATATACGTACATCAGTATATTTTCGTTCTTTTTTTGGTGTGATCAATTGATGGGACTGCGTTGATTCGGATCAATGCAAGTTAAAAACAAACCTAATCTGATGTTGTTGGAACACTTTTCAAAAAGCTGTTATTGCAAGGACGTTCACTTTTGTTTTGCATCGCGGTATTCATTTAGAATATCCTGCTCCTCAGTCGACGAGGCAAGGGCCGAGATCCCTTCACCGGGAGTGACCCCTTGGACAGAAGTTTGCGTCAGGGCATTAACTTCACTATAGCCGATTACTTTTGCTTTGCATCGTGGTATTCATTTGGAATATCCTGCACCTCATTCTACGGGGAAAGAGCCGAGATCCCTTCACCGGGAGTGACCTCTTTAGCAACGGTTTTCGTCACTATATTTTCTAAAAAGCTATCCGTTCCTTCAACGATATCAAGTTCATTACGTTAAAGGTTTTCGCCAGAAACCATTCGTAGCCCTCCGTCGTTTCATATGGGTGGTCAATAGTATTCAAGCTGTGTATGTTGGCCAAAGTCAAGGCACAGTGATTGGTAGCTATTGGGGTATTCATATGCAGCATAGATAGATGCGTTGGTTTGGGACAGTCGTACTGCCATTTTGGCCAAAGTCAAGGGTATGTACGGGTGGATTCAAATTAACCTGGAGAATGACGGGTAGAACTTGACATGTGACTTATGATATGTTGGCCAAAGTCAAGGTCATAAGAGCATGGGGCAGAAATCACATCGGGAGTTTCAAAAGTACTGAAACTTGCCAGATATGCGCATACCTTCTGGAGCGTGATACCGTGAGCGGATTCCGTCACGTTATCATGCGATGATAGTTGGATCCCGATTCCCACTGATGAGTTGGTTTACTCCTCGGGTGACCCCGACTAATTCTTCTTTCAGGTTTGGAGGAGAATTTGAGGTACAGTGGGAGGTTTCCAGATTAGATAAATTGGTAACCATTCTGATCTAGGATAGAGTGCACGCTGAGTGTTTCTTCTCTCTCTCTCTCTGGCAGCGACCATTGACCCGACCCTAAGACTTTGACTCAGTGACCAAGTTGACCGAACCTTCTTAACACTGGCTTTTGGATTGTCAGAGTTGCAGACCTCATTGCCACTCCTACTTTTACCCTTTTCTCCAGGACACCCCGTATTACTACGAACGTCCACTTCCATTGGACAAAACCATCGTATGGTTAGATACGAACTCGAAGGAATTCGAGGATGGTTTCCGGTTCTGGAGAAAACGGATAGGATTATTTAGTTGTCTTTTCCTTTTACCCTCTCTCAGGTTACGAGTACTCCTTGGTTTAGGGGTAGTACACCTATTACGCAAATTGGATTGTCTTCTTCCAAACCTTAGGCTGGTGCCGACCGGTAGGGAATGAAGAAAACCAATTAGCATAACGATGGTGTGCAGAAGGTATTAAGTTCAGACAAAGCAAGGGATTAGTAGGAGGGCAAAGTAAATTGCAACAGATATTCACGACCAAACCAAATATTTCGTTACCACTCCCACATCACCTTTGTATTTCTCCAGGACACTCCGTATCACTACGAAGATCCACAGTTTATTTGGATATTCCATCGTATGGTTATATACGAACTCGAAAGGAACTTGTTCCAGTTCGGGGATGGATCCTGGTTCAGGAGAAATAGGAATAAAGTACATTCAGGTGTCTTTTATCTTCACCTTCTCTCGTGTTGCGAGTGTTCCTAGGATTGGGACAGTACACCCATTATGCTTATTGGATAGTCTTCTTCCAAACCATAGGCTGGTGCCGAACGGTAGGGAAGGAAGAAAACCATTTGGCCTAAAGGGGTGTGCAGAAGGTAAAGACTAAAGACATATGAAGGGATTTGGAGAGGTGGCAAAGAACTATACGGTTACAGTCGTGAATCTGGAAGAGGCATTACTAGGAATACCAGGATACCCCATCGAAACATTTCAATGTTTCAGTTTCACTGTGTAATGTTAAAGGAAAACTGATTTCCCGATTAGATACTTACTCCAGGGTATGTATTTACCAGGTACGATTCTCACATCTGTATGGTTTTACAGATGATGAGTGGGAGTAAGTTATTGGGAATTGGGTGATTATCCTCATTATATCGGGATTCGTTGTAATCGGTGATATTTGAGGAAGTCACCTGGGTTGTTTGCCGGTTGGCAAATATTTGGTTTTGAATATCCGCTGTTATGCACCAATTTCAAATTGATATATCTGTACGTCTATTTTCATAGAGTGAGATATACCTTTATGAAATTATGTCTACGACATTTACCTATATCAGTGGATGGTTAGGTAAGGAGCATTAAACATCGGTGTAATTCTTCTTAACCATAAGTACAGTTTTCAACCTACGACACACAGTGAATGAGTTATCAGACTCAAGGGACTTATACAGAGTATTGTATGTTGTCCAGGGTCCATCAGGACAGAGGGGTTGGTCCTCGTACTACATTCAGTTTACTTATGACTTCTCTAGTTTTTAGACAAGTGTTTCGTGGAAACACAGGGTCCGAATTTGGAGAAGTTATATGTATTTGAATAGAGTAGAGAACCAGGTATAGCAAGTATCGGGATTCTTCAAAGAGATCGAAGATGTAGATACTTGTGTATGGTGTTCAGTTGATAGTAATGATTAAGAGAAATTGCTTCTCTTTCAGGTTACTTATAATTGGAAGTATTCCTAAGTTGAGTAACGCTGATCTGGCCTCCTTCCATTTAGTTGACATGCACTGGAGACAGTTGCATGATTTGGATCTGGTTCAATTAAATCAGTGCCTCTGTTTTTATATTGGATATAGAACAGTTCATATCTTAACGATGTTAAGGTACGGGGAGTTGTCCGGTTTATGATTAACACCAGACACTGGATAACTCAAGGCACGTTTCTGTAATGGCTGTTTGTGGGTTGACCCAGGATATGACGAGGGTTGACTTTCTACCATCTGGATGAACAATAGCGATATTGTTCTAGACTCGCCACAGTTTTATTAAAAATGGATTTTTTCAGAAAACAGTAGTGGGAGTATGGTAGAACTGGAAGTAATTCCAGAACCACAAACGATTACTGAAGATTTGATAAGGAACCTAAAGATTCAATCTGGATTGACATTCCATTGGCCACTCCGCAGATAAGGTGGGTAACTTCAGGCACCCGAGAGGCACTACGGTGGCCTTAAGGACGGTGACAGGGAAGTTCTTGTTTACCCACAATTGCCATTGCTGTTGTTCCAGGTTACGAGACCCGGCGGGAGGATGAGTATAGCGTCGTTCTAAAACTAGTTTTAGAAGTGTACGTGTATATGACTCTGCCAGAGGGTTGTCGTAGTCAGTGGGAGCAGCGGAAGCATTGGTGGACAGGTAGCTTATGTCTATTTATAGACTAAAGCAGATGTAGCGGAGATAGATCATCTATTTCTGACGTGACAGTCATGGGTTTGACTTCATCAGAAAAAGGGGATGGATCTGTTGAGAAGGTAGTAGGGTGTGATATCCTGGTATTTGGATGACATACACAGAGTAGGAAAAGAAACTCCTATACTACGATCGGTTATACTTTGGTCGTCACACAGTGGTTTCTCCACAAAGGAAGTGGATTTTATATCTGACATACTGGTTACTGGATCTATGGTTTTAGATCTAGATTTGGGTGGTTTCCCAATCAGGGTACTTGACAGCATTCTAAGAGTATTTAGGATGGACGACTCCTGGCACGGTAGTGTACCTGCAGGTAATGGAGTCACCCTCTCCAAAGGTGTCTTACAGACTAAAGGGGAGAGGGACGGGCATGATTGGCAGATCACTTGCTCAGGCAATTGAGTCAATCGTGAGATGTCAAGTACCACACCAGATGTTGTTCTTGCACAAGATGCAATAAGTTGACATTAATCCAATCCTGGAGAAACAGTTGGAAGCAGTTTTGGAACATAAGTGGATGTTCTAGGGATATGATAACGACAGCCTCATTCAGGAGACGGTTATCATTCCAGGCTTCCAAGGTGACATGGACGACAAGGAGGTTGTCAGAGTTATAGTTTTCCCTCTGACGAGGGGCAGTATTTTGGACAGGTGATCCAAGGCAATACTGAGGGAGGCATGGCGCGCTGGATACTGATTAAGTTCAGTTGACGATACAGTCTAAGAAGTTTGGATTTGGAGTTCATTTATGAGCTATGTCCCATCAGACATCCAGACACATTCTAAGACAGGTATTGCTCATTTCGGGAGATGGGTTTCTCCGCGAACATGAGATATAGAGAGACATAGAAAGAAACGTCAAGGCGGATCCACTCACTAAGGCTATTCCTCGAACGCAATAGTTCCGCAAACGAGCTTTGTGAGACTGACTAGTAGAGGAGTTGGATGTTCGGTATCACACGGGCTGTGAGTATGCGACATCGCAATAATTAGCCTTGAGTGCAAGTGGGAGATTGTTGGAGATAGTGCCCTCAGAGTCAATTATTAGGTCACAGGTACGTGATTGTAATGATTGAGGGAGGACCTATCCCGGTAGGACAGTCTTACTCGAGATGATAGTATGCTATCTGGTTTACCTTTATCATCGTGTACTGTTTTAGGTGACCTGACATGTCGCTATTACATGTTGATAGAGCCCCTAGGATTCTTGCTTGACCACCAGCAGTATGAGGGCGATCATATAAGTGGGAGCTGGGGGTCTACAAGCATATCCTTAAAAGGTCCCTAGTCGTGGGAGTTTCGAGACCGGGCATCGATACTCCATTAGTAGACTAGTGTATACAGTCGAGACCCCGACGAGGGGCGGTGGCCGGTCTCACAAGCCACTGGTGTCAGTTGGATCACCTAAGATGTATACAGGTGCTCATTGGGTTATGAGTACACCGGACAGGACTCGCCGGGAACATGCTAGTTGGTCATATACCAGACGTCAGATGGCAGTTCCCTGGTGACATGTGTGCAGGTTAGTTCATCGACCTGGGGATCGTCATTTGTCTCGTGTGAGTTCCCACTGTACTTTGATTACTACCCTACCACGGCTCAAAGGAGTCGTGCAAACAGGTTTTAGTTGGGTACAGTCCCGAGCCACATGGAGGCAGTGAGCGTATCTTCAGGGGTTCGTCTCTCCCGGTATTGGGGGTGAGGTCGTGCTGTGTCTAGGAGAGCCATTACACAAAGTCCTTGGCCAAGGCAAGGAGATTTACTGGTAGGTATTCCAGTAGTATCTCAGGGTGTTCTGGGCTACACTCCGACACGACTTGTACCGCTTTTGGGGGTCTGACTTTTACCAACCCCCTAGGCCCGCCATGCGATACTCATAGACGAACGGACCGGACTGCACGGAAATTGTCACTGACAGGCTCAGTAGGGTGTCAGGATGAGTTCGCTCATCGACGTCCCTTTTGGTCAATAGCTGGTGGCCCGTCACGTATTGGCTTATACCTCTGACGTGCTAGTGGTTAAATCCACAGCCATAGTATTGACGAGTCTTTAGAGTCCACCACACTTTCAGTTACTCAAGTTTCGGGCGAAACGCTGTAGAGGCCGTATGGAGATATGGCAAGGTCCGATCAGATACGTGCGGTATTACACGGATCAGGATCGGACGGTTTGTACTAGTAGCCATATAGGTTTATGGCAGGGTTCGATCAGATACGTGCGGTATTGCACGGATCAGGATTGAACGGATAATACTAGCCGGCTTTGGTTTAAGCCGGTCCTAGTTTAGTACAGTGTAGATTTTGTCTCTTTGCATTTGTATCCGGACGGAATACAGATGCGGGTGTGTATGCACAGTATCGGGGTTTTCCTGTAATTTATTACGGGACCAGTTTTCTGGAGTTGCCAGTTTGCATTCCGTTCCGGCCGGTTTTCCTTTGTTCTTTCCCGGCCGGACTTTTCCGATGGAGGGGGTTATTTGCAATTGTGCAAATAATCTTTGTGGAGGGGGTTTCTTGCAAAACTATTGATTATGATATCTTGCTCCATGCTTTTGCTTTATTGTGACATGAAGGGGTATGGTTGGATTTGATATGAAGCATGGTGTTTGTTTTCTTGTCTCTTGGTGTGGTCACCACTTGACTTCTCCTACCCTCACCTCCCTTAAGGTTTTGTATTTGTTCCCTCCACCATTTCCATATGTATGATGGCCGGCCAACATTTTGGAGAGGAGAGAAAAATGAGAGTTCTCATTTTGGTGAAAGAATTTAATCATCCATCTCATTCCATTTGCTAGAAAATTGAAAGCACCAATTTTCTTTAGACCATTCCTCCATCAAGGCAACTATAAACCCCATTGAGACAAAGCGTATTCTACACTACACTTCCTACAGCAAATCTTGGACGCGTCGATTCGCCAGCTTCGCACCCAAGTTGCCTCGGTATTGAGGTGGGAGCCCGTAAAAGCTACAGGCGATGTGGTGCCCTTTCCGACGAGGAGGAGACGGACGGAGATCCCGCGAGGAGATCGGAGTGGAGATGAAGACCGGAGGACTCGGATCAGTCGGTACATCTCTAACCCGTATTCTAGTTAGCTTAGACTTGTTAATGGTTACGATCCGGAGTTTAGTGCGCGGTGGTGCCGGTTTGCAAAGTCCGCAAAATTAAAGTTTATCACCGCTTCCGCATTCCGGCGTCGGATCGACGGCCGGGGCGCCGCCGTGCACTTACACAATCATATGCCACTTGTCAATCCTGTCTCAAAGGAAAGATGACAAAGACTCCGTTCACTGGACACGGAGTAAGAGCGAGCGAGCTCTTGGGACTCGTACACAGCGACGTGTGCGGTCCAATGTCTACACATGCGCGAAGCGGTTATTCTTACTTCATTACTTTTACGGATGATTTTTCAAGATACGGTTATGTCTTCTTAATGACACATAAGTCCGAAGCTTTTGAAAAATTCCAGGAATTTAAGAATGAAGTAGAAAAACAAACCGGCAAAAGTATCAAGATTCTAAGATCGGATCGAGGTGGAGAATACTTAAGTGCCGAGTTCCTGAATTACTTAAAAGAGAATGGGATTCTCTCTCAGCTTACTCCTCCATACACTCCGCAACACAACGGTGTATCGGAGAGACGGAACCGAACCCTATTGGATATGGTACGGTCCATGATGAGTAACGCTGAGTTACCGCGATCATTCTGGGGGTATGCGCTAGAATCAGCTGCGTACCTTTTGAACCGAGTTCCTACTAAGACTGTGCCTACTACACCATATAAGATGTGGTGTGGGAAGAGACCCCATCTCAGTCACATTAAGACTTGGGAAAGTCCAGCTTTTGTTAAAAAGCAGCATGCGGACAAGCTCGAGGCGCGCTCAGTACTGTGTAAGTTTGTGGGATATCCAAAGAATTCCAAGGGATATCTCTTCTACTACGAAGAGGAACAAAAAGTTCTTGTTTCTCGTCATGCCCACTTTCTAGAACATCAGTTCTTAGAAAAAGAATTAAGTGGGAGCGCAGTAGAACTGGAAGAAATTCCAGAACCACAGACTATTACTGAAAGCTTAATGGAACCAGAGGGTTCAAATGAACAGGACATTCCTATGCCGCTCCGCAGAAGTAGTAGGCAGTCTCATCCGCCCGAGAGATACTACGGTTTTCTCATAGACGGGGATCGAGAGGATTGCATCATAGATTATGATGAGCCTACTAGCTTCCAGCAGGCCGTTCAGAGCGTTGACTCGGTAAAATGGCTGGATGCAATGCGGACCGAAATGGAGTCCATGTACACCAACAAAGTATGGACGTTGGACATTGCTCCAGACGGGGTAAAACCCGTAGGATGCAAGTGGATCTTCAAAAGGAAGATTGGTGTAGATGGACAGGTTGAGACCTATAAAGCTAGACTTGTAGCAAAGGGTTTCCGTCAAAGACCTGGCTTGGACTACGACGAAACCTTTTCTCCAGTGGCTATGCTGAAATCCATTCGGATCCTTCTTGCCATTGCTGCCTTCCACGATTATGAGATTTGGCAGATGGACGTAAAAACCGCTTTTCTAAATGGAAATTTAGAGGAGTGTGTCTATATGGATCAGCCAGAGGGTTTCATTCAGAGTGGGAGCAGCGGAAAGGTGTGCAAGTTGCTTAAGTCCATCTATGGACTAAAGCAGGCATCGCGGAGTTGGAACATCTGTTTTGATGAGACGGTCAAGGAATTTGACTTTATCAAAAATCCAGATGAACCGTGCATCTATAGTAGATTTGTAGCGAGAACTGTAGTATTCCTTGTTTTATACGTGGATGACATTCTCTTAATAGGAAATAACATTCCTATGCTACAATCTGTCAAGGGTTTCTTGTCACACAGGTTCTCCATGAAAGACTTGGGTGATGCCTCTTACATCCTGGGGATCCGGATCCATCGTGATAGATCCAAGAGGATATTAGGACTTTCACAGTCCAGGTACATCGACACCGTACTGAAAAGATTCAGTATGGAAGATTCCAAGCGCGGTAACTTACCGGCTTGTCACGGGATCACCCTCTCTAAAGAGATGTGTCCCAAGACTGATTTGGAGAGGGATCGCATGTCTATTATACCCTACGCTTCTGCGGTAGGATCTATAATGTATGCGATCTTGTGTACCAGACCGGATGTAGCTTATGCACTGAGTGTAGTAAGCCGGTATCAGTCAAACCCTGGGGAGAAACATTGGATAGCGGTAAAGAACATTCTCAAGTACCTGAGGAGGACTAAGGAGATGTTCTTGGTGTATGGCGGAAAAGACCTCCAGATTGAGGCCTTTGCTGACTCCAGCTTCCAGAGTGACAAGGATGATTCCAAGTCCATGTCGGGTTTTGTCTTTACCCTCAATGGAGGGGCGGTGTGTTGGAAGAGTTCCAAACAGGAAACCGTTGCAGACTCGACTATGGAAGCGGAATACATCGCTGCATCTGATGCCGCAAAAGAAGCTGTCTGGATAAGGAAGTTCTTAAAAGAACTTCAGGTGGTTCCGTCCATTGTTGACCCAGTACCTCTGTATTGCGACAACAACGGGGCTATAGCTTTAGCAAAGGAACCCAGGTCCCATCAGAGATCCAGGCACATCTTGAGGCGGTATCACCTGATCAGGGAGATCGTGGATCGCAAGGAGATCGAGGTTCGGAGGGTTGCTTCAGAAGAGAACACTGCAGATCCATTCACCAAGGCCCTACCCCAGACTCAGTTCGAGCGGCTGATCGAGATGATAGGTCTTCGATACGCCAGTACATGGCCTTAGTGCAAGTGGGAGATTGTTAGTGTATATGCCCTAGAGGCCATTACTGTATCATACTAGTTTGTATATTACTTAATGGAAGCTTGGGATATTCACCTTGTATAAACAATCTTGCTCAATATAGTAGTATGCTACTTGGTTTGTTTCTACTTCAATGTGTACTTGTGTTTATTTCAGTATATCACTTATACGCATTAGTGGAGCCCTTAGGATCTTTGCTTGATTACCAGCGTTGTGATGGCAGTCACACTAGTGGGGGCTGGGTAATCTATAGGCACATCCTTATACAGGTCCCTAGTCGTAGGACTATCGAGACAGGGCATCGATACTCCGGAGTAGACTAGCGTATGCGCTTCTCATCCCAGTGTGGGAGATGGTCTGTCCCACAGCCATCAGTACGTCGTACTGGAGATAGTATACGGGTGCTCGTTGGGTTATGAGTACACTGGACAGGACTCGTGGGGAACTGACAGGTTGGTATTATACCTATCGTCAGTTATCAGTTCCCAGGTGACATGAGTACAGCTTAGTCCGCTGACTTGACACTGACACTTCGCCTCGAGTGTGTTCCCACTGCACTTTGATCACTACCCTACCACGGCTCAAAGGAGTCGTGCAAACAGGTGGTGGTTGGGTGCAGTCCCGAAGCACTTGGAGGCAGTGACGGTTAGACAGGATTCGTCTCTCCCGGTATTGGGGGTTGACATCGCGCTGTGTCTAGGAGAGCCATTACACGAGTAGTCCCTGGCCAGGGCAAGCGAGATATACTGGTAGGTTTCCAGTGTTATCTCAGGGTGTTTTGGGCTTCACTCCGACACGACTTGTACCGCTATTGGGGGACTGACGTTTTACCGCCCCCTAGGCCCGCCATGCGATGTATCAGACGAACAGACCGGACTGTACGGAGAATGTCACATTCAGACTCAGTAGGAGTTCAGATGGGGTTTCACCTCGTCAGCCTTCTTGTCGGCATCTACCTGGGGACCGTTACGCACAGCTAGTGCCGCTTGCGGTCTGTGGTTAAACCCACTGCCAGCGTAGTGTCGAGTCTTTAGAGTCCCACACAGAGGGTATTCGCCTCTGGGCAAAACAGAGTAGAGGTCGCATGGTTTTGCGACAGGGTTCGTTCTCATCCGCGCACTTGTGCACGTTTGGAGTCCGGACGGATTATACTGGCAGGCTCTGGTTTGAGCCAGATACTGGTATATGTTTTGGGGGTTGCTTTTATATCTTGGTATTCTTGTTTTTCGGAACGAGAATGCAGGTGTGTATGCACAATTGCTTGAGGCGGAGAATGAGGTTTTTCATTAGGGTTTCGGAACGGGTGCGTATGCACAGTTGACAGTCTTCATTTTCCAAACCCTAATGGATTTTTATATTATCTATTAATAATTAAATGAGAATTATGTTATGGTTGATTTTTTGTTGACTTGTTGACCTTGGTTGACTTGTTGACCATTGACTACCATCATGCTTTAAAATGTCTTCCTTGATTCATGCTTACTTTTTATTAAATGAAGCATGGTTGTGGTCATTCCAAATACTACCATCAACTATTCTCATTTTCAATTATTATCATTTAGATAATATTTTTCTTTTGCAATATGGTTGCAAGAAAGAAATAATTGAGCTCATTCTATCATAACCTCTCTCTCTCCTCATTTTCATCTTCTTCTTCCTCTAGCAAAGAGAAACCTTCTCATGTGTTGAGAATCATTCTCTTTAGAAAGAAAAGCAAACCCTAATCACTCTCTACTCATTCTAGGATGAAGGTTTAGCAAGCCGGAAACCCTAGTTCACTCAAAGATCGAGGAAGAGCCCAAAGGTCGAACCTTCGAGGTGGATCCATCTTCGACGGGAGAAGGCGACGAAAAGAGAACCATCAACCTCTACAAGGTTTGAAGAAGGAGTTCAAGTTTAGGTATAACCATCTTCCATAGTAGCTAACTCTCTTTAGCAAGTAAACTAGTTTTAGTTTAGACAACGATCCCGACCTAGTTTAGTCCATGTTGCCTCTTGCGATAAAAATTCGTTTTTTATACCGTTTCCGCCTCCCCGTAAGCACCGGGGGTCGCAATATGGACTTACATCTTCCCACACCACATCTGATATGGTGTAGTAGGCACAGTCTTAGTCGGAACTCGGTTCAAAAGATATGCAGCTGATTCTAGCGCATATCCCCAGAACGATCGCGGCAACTCAGCGTTACTCATCATGGACCGTACCATATCCAATAGGGTTCGGCTCCGTCTCTCCGATACACCATTATGTTGCGGAGTGTATGGAGGAGTAAGCTGAGAGAGAATTCCATTCTCTTTTAAGTAACCCAGGAACTCGGCACTCAAGTATTCACCACCTCGATCAGATCTCAGTGCCTTGATACTTTTGCCTGTTTGTTTTTCTACTTCATTCTTATATTCCTGGAATTTTTCAAAAGCCTCGGATTTATGTTTCATTAAGAAGACATAACCGTACCTTGAAAAGTCATCCGTAAAAGTAATGAAGTAAGAATAACCGCTTCGCGCATGCATAGACATTGGACCGCACACGTCGCTGTGTACGAGTCCCAAGAGCTCGCTCGCTCTTACTCCGTGTCCAGTGAACGGAGTTTTTGTCATCTTTCCTTTGAGACAGGATTGACAAGTTGTATACGATTGATATTCGAACGGATCCAAATATCCTTCTGTATGTAACTTAGTCAACCTTCTCTCATTGATGTGACCCAGTCTACAATGCCATAAGAAAGTTTTATTGATTTCTGGAGACTTTCTTTTGTGTGTATTCTGGACATTGAAAATCTGTGGTTGGTTTAATACGTATATACCGTTGTTCAATGTACCTGAACCAATCAAAACTTGATTAAGGTAAATGTTCACTACATTACTTACAAATGCAAATTCATAACCTTCTTTAGATAATAAGGATACAGAAATGATATTATAGGTTGCATTTGGTACATAATAACAACTACGCAAAACCAAAAAGTGTCCATCCGACAATCCCAGGTGATAGTCCCCCACGGCCTCAGCATCCATGCTAGCACCGTTTGCAACTCTGAGGGTCATGTCACCTGCCTTCAAAACTCTACGCTTTCTCAACGCCTGCAAAGAATTACAGATATGAGATCCTGATCCGGTATCCAATACCCAGGATGTAGAGTTTATTGATAGACAGTTTTCAATAACATACACACTTGAAGCTGAAGCTGCAACTCGCTTCAAATCCTGTGTTCTGGCCTTCCAAGCCTTGCAATCCTGTTTCCAGTGACCACTTTTGTGACAATAGAAGCATTCTTCCTTCCCCACCAGCTTTCCCGCTACCTTTGTTGCTTTTCCTTTTCCCTTCGTATCCACTTTACCGACACCGCCTCTTGGTTTGGCGGGGGATTTCTTCTTCTTACCCTTGGCTTTCGCCCTGGATCTAGAAGAGGAAGATCCTCCTACAAACAAAGTGGATGTCTCCCTACCTTTCTGTAGGGTGCCCTCAGCACTCCTCAACATGTTCAGAAGTTCGGAACCTCCTTTCCTTGCATGTTGAAGTTAAGGATAAACTGGGCGTAAGTGGAAGGAAGGGACTGGAGAATCAAATCAGTATAGAGTTCATTCTCCAACGTAGTCCCAAGGTCCGCGAGCTCCTCTATGTAGCCAATCATCTTAAGCACATGTTCCGCTACCGATGATCCGACGGCCAATCTTGCCGAAAATAGCTTCTTCGACACTTCGTATCTTGCGATACGAGACTGCTCTCCATACAGTTCTTTTGTATGGAGAAATATGGACTCTAGGTCCATATTCTCATGCCTCCTCTGATGTTCGTTGTCCATCGAGGCAAGCACGAGGTATTTGGCCTTCGCGCAATCGATCTCCCATGTCTTACGGATTTCCTTATCCGCGATGCTGGAGGTGGGACCTGGGACAGGGGGAGCTTTGGTGGTAAGTACATACCCCAACTTGTCGTAATTGATTGCCATCTTGACATTCCTGAGCCAATCTTTGTAGTTTGGCCCTGTCAGTATGTTTTTATCTAGTAATAACTTAAGTCCGGTCATGTTGAATGGTCGCTGCAATTAGGAGAGAGAAAAGAAACACTTTAGCATGATGCTCTTGCAAGTTTAGAGTGGTTTTTAGTTTGTCTAAACTGGATGGCTCCCACTGTCTCTCGAATCCCTTCTCAAACCGTAAAGAAAAGGATTAGTCAGGATCAATCTCACCATACAATACTTGCTTAACCGTTCAGCCAGGCCAGTGTCGGTACTTCGAGGGAGGTTTTCCAACGCTTTCGCGAAGTTCCTTAATTTAAGAACCTCTTTTTCCTGGGAGCGTAGCCCCGCTAACACCTTTCTAGACACCTACTAAGTTTATAGCATTGATCGTTAAGTGAGAGTTTTCCCGAGGAGTAGCATATACTCATAGTAGGATCGGGATCCAAATATCATCGCGTGATAAAACCGAAGGAATCCTACCAGAATTATCACACTCCAAATGGTATGCAGCGCTAGCAAGTTTCAGTGCTTATGAAACTCCCGATGTGGATTTTTGCCTCATGCTCTTATGACCTTGACTTTGGCCAAAATATCATAAGTCACATGTCAAGTTCTACTCGTCATTCTCCTGGTTAATTTGGTCCCACCCGTACTTACCCTTGACTTTGGCCAAAATGGCAGCACGACTATCCCAAACCAACGCATCTATCTATGCTGCACATGAATACCCAATAGCTACCAATCACTATGCCTTGACTTTGGCCAAAATACATAGCTTGAATACTTTTGACCATTCATGTGGAATGACGGAGGGCTACGAATGGTTTTGGCGAAACCGTGAACGTAGTGAACTTGATATAATCGATGGAACGAGATAGCTTTTAAAAGGAGTGGTTCAAGCTCCGCATTTAAAAGTTTAGTTTTGAAAAGAACCGAGTGGTTTTCAAAGTGTTCCAATCGACTTTTACTTGGTTTATTTTCTTGCATTAGTTCTTTTAATGCGTCCCATCATTTAATCCTACCATTGCAGAAAACAACCAAAATATGACGTACGCTTATGCCATTCGCATTCGCCACGGGGCCCCGTCATCACCCGTTAGGTTAATTAACTAACGACAGAGCGGGGGCTGGGCTAGCACGGCTGTAAAACATAAGCAACGTCTAAATAGTTATCATATATAAATATATAGCAATGATAGACATTACAGATCACAGATGAATACATTGGATATACTAGGAATCCGCAATCCGTTCGAGCCTGCAACGAAAAGCGGATTACACGGTCGCGGTGAATAGCCAATACCCCACCCAAGACCCCTACGGGTGCGGCAAACTACCCGCCAAGTACCCGAAGCGAAGCAACCTCCCTCAACACCGTGAGTAGGCCACTCGGCACTTCGAGATACCCGGTAGTTTGTGCACCCCCTCCATAGGTCTATCCTAGGAGCAAAAACAGTAAAAAGAATTATACAATGACGGCTACAACCTCGACCCGGTTGTGCGGCCATACAAATATTATTACATCAATTTACATATTACAATGAATGAAAGAAAAAGAAACACTCATCTCACATCCACCCCGGCTATTCACCCGCGACAATTCAACGCATTCATATACACATACCAACATCAAACACAGATCACAGATATGTATAACCCCGACTAATCGACATATAGCGATTAGCCGACGTTCAATACATATAAACATCACAGATATAACCCTTTAGTCAAAGTGTAGTGAAGTTCGATAAAAAATACGGATTTATAGGCCCCCAAAATTAAATTTCTTTTCTGGAAAAACTGGGCACATATAAACCATCTTAAAAATCTCAAAACCAAGCCAGAAAAACACTGCACCAAACTCGACCCAGAACCGAGCCAAAACGGCCGCGGTTGCGCGGCAATAGCTTGCTATTGCCGCAGAACCGCGGCGCTTTGAGCGAATCTCTGGATCGTTTTTGGTGGCTTTCTTCACAAAACCCTGAGATGATTTTTGGAGTATGATTTATTTTATTTTGAACAGAAAAAATTTTAACAGAAAGTTAGGGTTTTGATATTTTGGTTTTTCGATTTTTCCGATCAAACTTCCATACACTTTAACTACCTAGCTAGTTTATGTTTAGTTAGGCTCTGATACCACTGTAAGTCCACGTTGCCTACCCCGGTGCTTACGGGGAGGCGTAAAACGGAATAAAAATCAAATCTTTATCACTTTAGGCAACATGGACTAGACAAAGAAGGATCTTTGCTAAACAAAAACAAGCTAAAGCTAACTAGAAACTAGCTAAAGGTTAGAATGGTTATACCTAGGGCTTTATGTCCTTCTCTCCTTGCTCCTTGGAGTAGTAGAAAGAGATCACCTTTGTCGTCTTCTCACGTCGAAGAAGGATCCACCCGAAAGCCTCAACCTTTGGTTTCAACTCTAAGCTAGAAGTTACTAGGGTGCTAGAAGTGCTAATTCTAGAACCCTAGATGAGAGTAGAGATTATCAAGAAGTGGTTTTTCTCAAGCTCAAGTGTTTCTCAACACATGAGAGGGGAGAGCTTGAGGGAGAGGAAGAACAAGAGAGAGAAAGTGAATAATAGAATGAGAGAAAAATGAACCATTCTCACATATATGTGTGAATTATTATAAATTGATAATTAGCTAGATAATTGTCATGGTTAATCAAGACATGAACATTATCATTTCATATTTAATGCTAATTGCAAGGATCAAAGAGCATCTTTTATATGGAATGATGATGGTCAACATGTCAGCTAAGATCAACAAGTCAAGATAGTCAAATGGTCAACAACCATAACCATTCACAATTATATTAAACTAATATCAATTAACCATAATACACACATAACCATTAGGGTTAATAAAATGACAATGGTTATTAACCCTAATCAAAGTCCTCTCCCTCTGTCTCAAGCAACTGTGCATACGCACCCGTATTCGTGATCCGAGGAACACGAATACAAAGAGATAAAACCAATCCCAAATCATATATTAGGATCCGGCTTAAACCAAAGCCCGCTAGTATAAGCTGTCCGGACAGCAAACGTGCACAAGTGCGCAGATGTGAACGAACCCTGTCGCAAAACCATGCGACCTCTACTCATTTTGCCTAAAGGCGAATAGCTCTCTGTGTGGGACTCTAAAGACTCGACACTACGCTAGCAGTGGGTTTAACCACAGACCGCAAGCGGCACTAGCTGTACGTAACGGTCCCCAGGTAGATGCCGATAAGAAGACTGACGAGGTGAACCCCATCTGAAATCCTACTGAGCCTGTATGTGACAGTCTCCGTATAGTCCGGTCTGTTCGTCTGATACATCGCATGACAGGCCTAGGGGGGCGGTGAACGTCAGTCCTCTAATAGCGGTACAAGTCGTATCGGAGTGTAGCCCAGAACACCCTGAGATAACACTGGAAACCTACCAGTATATCTCGCTTGCCCTGGCCAGGGACTACTTGTGTAATGGCTCTCCTGGACACAGCGCGATGTCAACCCCCAATACCGGGAGAGACGAATCCTTTCTAACCATCACTTCCTCCAAGTGCTTCGGGACTACACCCAAAAACTACCTGTTTGCACGACTCCTTTGAGCCGTGGTAGGGTAGTAATCAAAGTGCAGTGGGAACACACTTGAGGCGAAGTGACAGTGTCAAGTCAGCGGACTAAGCTGTACTCATGTCACCTGGGAACTGATAACTGACGATAGGTATAATACCAACCAATAGCTCCCGACGAGTCCTGTCCAGTGTACTCGCAACCTAACGAGCACCCGCATACTATCTCCAGTACGACGTACTGACGGCTGTGGGACAGACCGTCTCCCACACTGGGATGAGAAGCGCATACGCTAGTCTACTCCGGAGTATCGATGCTTTGTCTCGATAGTCCAACGACCAGGGACCTGTATAAGGATGTGCTTATGGATTACCCAGCTCCCACGAGTGTGAGCGCCATCACAACGCTGGTAATCAAGCAAACATCCTAAGGGCTCTACTAATATGTATATCAGCGATATGCTAAAAGAAACACATGCACATATTGAAGTAGAGACAAACCAAGTAGCATACTACCATTTCGAGCAAGATTGTATGTACAACTGTGAATATCCCAAGCTTCCACAAGTAATATACAAACTAGTATGATACAGTAATGGCCTCTAGGGCATATACACTAACAGTGGGTGTATCTGTACATGTATATATATATATATTCAGTATACACTCTTGCTCGACATGATAGTATGCTATCTGGTTCTACTTTATCTGACATGTTGATTTGATCATGCTTTTATTCATTCATACATGCTGATAAAGCCCTGAGGATATCGGCTTGACTACAGTGATTATGATAGAGATCATACTAGTGGGACATCTGTAGTTTATAAGCATATCCTGAAATGTCCCTAGTCGGAGGTGTATCGAGACGGGGCATCGATATACCAGAGTAGATTAGCGTATATGATACTAGACCCATGTGATGGGCGATGGATGTTCCCACATTCATCGATGTTTGACATCAAGATCATGTTAGTTGTATGTATGCCCTAGAGGCCAGTATTGTACAGATTATGTATATTATATTGGATGCTTGGACATATATAGAGATGACTTTCTTGCTCGACATGATAGTATGCTATCTGGTTACTCTTTATCTTAACATGTACACTAGTCTCTTTATACTGTCTTATAGTTACATGTTGGTAAAGCCCTTAGGATTTGTACTTGACTACCTGGACTATGATGCAGATCATACTAGTGGGGACATGGTAGTCCATAAGTACATCCTTCAAGGTCCCTAGTCGTGGGTGTATCGAGACGGGGCATCGATATACCAGAGTAGACTAGCGTATACGGTTCTCGACCCATGTGATGGGCGATGGATGATCCTATATCCATTGGTGTTTGACATCAGAGATGGTGTACGGGTGCTCAGTGGTGACTGGGTACACTGGACGGACTCGCCGAGAACTCCCAGAAGGTATTATACCTCACGTCAGATGGCAGTTCTCAGGTGACACTTGTACAGGTTAGTCTGTAGACCCGAGATCGTCATAGAGTCTTGTGTGATTCCCACTGTGCTTTGATCTCCACCTTACCACGTCCATGAGGGCGTGCAAAACGGTGGTCTTTGGGTACAGTCCCGAGTCACATGGAGGCAATGAGCGATAGGAGGGGTTTCGTCTCTCCCGGTATTGGGGGTTGATGTTGCGCTGTGCTCGATTGGCCGTAACAGGGAAGTCCCTGGCCAGGGCTGATCAGAGATTTGCTGGTAAGTGTTACCAGTAGTTTCTCGACCCGTTATGAGCTTCACATCAGCACGACTTATCGGGTTATTGGGGTCTGACGTATACCACCCCTAGACTTGATATGCGACGTATCAGACGAAGAGACTTGACTGTATGGTAAGTGTTACTGGTCGGATTCGCAGGAGTGTGAGCGGGTTAGCTCGTCGATCTTCTGATCGCTCAATACCCGGGTGGCCGTTACGTTTAGCAGACCGCTTGCGGCTTGTGGGTGCTTGATATGATCATCATCTGCTACCGGCGTATTGACGAGTCTTTAGAGTCCTACACAGAGGTTTCCTGGCTCAAGCGAAACGAAATAGGAGCGCATATGAGATATGTGCAGGACCGAGAATAATGCGTGTATGTGATACCGCATTTCATTCTCGCGATATATGTTTCGAATGGTTATATTCGATATGACCTAGTTATCGAATCATTGATTCGATAAATCGATGCATTGAATACTAGTCGGTTATGTGCGACATGACCGGATCATTGAATCAAGTGTTGATTTAATGATTTAATGTATAATTATATATTTGATATGTTACTTTACATTAACTAGTATTGGTTCACTTTAAACGGATTTTTCTCACTTGGATTGCACATTGTATATGTGATATACTTTTGTGCACTTTTTGTATCATGTTTGATGATACTTGATCATTAGTTAAGTTTATAGAATTAATCCATGGTTAATATGATAATTAGGGTTTTGCATTTTCATTTATTTATTTATTTATTTATTTGGAAAAGAATTAGATGAGAATGGTGGCTTTCTTTGTCATTTGTTGAAGCTTCATGAAGCTTTGACTTTAGCAACCATCCTTATCTTCATGCTTAACCCTAACCCATCCTAGTGACCATGGTTAATTCTCTACACTTAACCCTAGTTCAAGTTATGATAAGTATTTGTTTTTAAATTGATTTTTATAACAACACTTATCATATTCTTAACTTGAGCTCATCTTCTTCTTCTTCTTCAAGCTTGCTACTCCAATGGCAAGTTGAGATCTAGTGAGTTAAATCCAAATCTAAAGTGAACTCACCTCCTATTTCTTCACCCTCTACTTCTTGCCAAGTTGTTTTGGGTGTTTACTTCACAAGTTTCACAAGTTTGTGAAGTCGGAGCTTGAGTTTGTGCAACCTCGACGTAGATCGTCTTTGACACAAAGCCGATGACCTATTCCGCTTGTTCTCCCGATGAAGCCGATGATCGAGTCGAGGATTCATGATGGACAGCGAGGGCGTGACCACGTGGAGCTAAGGAGGCGGAAATCCGGATCTACAAAGGTTGTAGTTTCCGACCTTTAGTTAATTTGTTAACTAGCTTTATATTTCGCCTAGACATTTAGTCTAAGATCCGTAGTCTAGGGTTTCTCGGCACCAAAAATTTTAATTTGGCATGTTCGATGCCTTGTGAGAACCCACTAGGGTGCCTAGGAACCTTTCACTGGTATCAGAGCCTAGCTAGAGCCTTAGGCGAAGTCCCGACGACGTTTGAAGTCCGAACGAACTCGAAACCCAAATACTTTAGAGCTCTCTGGACATTTTCATAAATCTGGGAATTTTTGATATTAAAAATGTCTAAAAAATTCAGTATAGAATTCTAAGCATTACTGTGTAAAACGATTCCATGTACTGTTCATTGTGCCGCGGAAGCGCGGCAGAAGCATGCTTTATGCCGCCCTTCCGCGGCCACATGGTGACGTCATCCCATTTTTTTTGCACAGTAATACCTGATAAATTCTGGTGAGTTTTCTGGATATTTTTAAATTTATTTAAAGGTTGAGTGCTCTGGAGTTATATTGGGAATCGATGAATTCGATCGGAATATCAAACTTTGTCTAAGTGTTTTTCCAGATAATTGTAGAATATGTTAAAGAGTTCGACCGGATACGAATACCCAGGTTTTCCCCTACCGGAATATCCAAGTGTTGGATTTTCTGTGATTAAAAGACATTCTGAGTAGTGCAAGTAACGCGATGGTCCCTCTAGAAGACACAAACCTTAACTCGATTATGTGACCGTCTTGAACTGCCCTTTGAACCTTCGGGTTTGGGGCAGTACGGCGTGCCACATGTGAGGCGTTGGCTTGACCCTTCTACGGCTGGACCGTTGGTACTGAGGTATGAAGTGAATGTCTTTGAACCTATTTCATGTGTTGATCGGTGTCGGGAAAACTTGGGTGTTCGAATGTTCGATCGGAAAGTTTAACATATTCTATTTATCCGGAACTGGATACAATAATTGGAATTCACAAAAAGGTTATGAGATAACTGGATGGATGTTATAAATCTAGCGGTTTAGTTTCATTGGATATCGAAAAGAGTTTTCGATAATGGGACTAAAATGCGGGGTTTATAACCGTTAGGCATGTGATGTCTAAAAAGGTTGCGGATTCCAATTGTTGTAGTTTTACACTTTCTTTTCTGTGACCGTAAGTGTAGTATGTTCATATCGCCGGTTTCGTTGCTATACGTCAACGACAATTGGGGTATGCATACTTACTTACGTTGATGACATGTGATGTTATGTGTTGCTGGATATGTTATATTGGATCGTCGTGTTTGAACAGCCGGGGGTTTTTATGTGAGATGAGTGTTTTTCGTTTTCATTCATATAAAAGCTTGTATGTAATATTCTTTTATTCGGGGCACTTCCAGGATGCGGGAGTTGTCACCCTTTGTATATTATTTACTTTTCTGCACTAGGATAGACCCAAGGAGGGGAGCACAAGTAACCGGGTTCTGGGGTCCAGTGGGAGACCAACTCGAGGAGTCGAGTCCGGGTCTCCTAACCCTAGAATTGGCAGGGTTGCTTGCCGCTCTCGTAGGGGTCTAGGGGTGTGGGATTGGCTATTCATCACGACCGTGGAATCCGTGTTTTATACTGGCTCGTATTGAAAATACGGACGTCCTAGTATATCCAATATTTCATATGGTAATTCTGCTGCGATATCTGTGATGTGATTCTGTGATGGATATAGTATATAGTATATATGATATAATATATAGACGTTACTTATGTTTTACACCCGCGCTAGCCCTGCCCTGCTCTGTCGTTAGTTACCTAACCTAACGGTGCACGAGGGGACATCGAGGCGAATGCGGATGGCATAAGTGTACGTCATATCTATCTGTGATGTTTAGGTATTAAATGATGGGACTTCATTAATGTGATTAATGAAAGATAAGAAACCTAAGATGTTGTAGAATCGAATTTTAAAATAAAACAGGTAGCTATAGTTCTTGCTTTGCACAGCGATATATATTATATATCCTGCACCTCATTCGACGAGGAAAGGACCGAGATCCCTTCACCGGGAGTGACTCCTTTAGCAATAACTGGCAGATGCTACACATTCGGTTTGCTTTTGACTGCTTTTGGGTTTTTGCTTTGCACAGCGATATATATGATATATCCCGCACCTCATTCGACGAGGAAAGGACCGAGATCCCTTCACCGGGAGTGACTCCTTTAGCAAAACTAGAAAAGCCTCAAAATCACTCCATTTCAAAACTTCATTTGATTCTACAACGATATCAAGTTCATTACGCTCATGGTTTTTATGAAAAACCTGCGTAGCCCTCCGTCATTTCAGATAAGTACTAGTTAGTATTCGTGCTACGTTTGTTGACTATGTTAAGGCGTAGTGTGCGGTAGCTAATTAGTACTTATCTGTATTAGCATATGATGCGATTGGATTAGGGTAGTCGTGCGACTTTGTTGACTATGTTAAGGGTCGTGCGGGTGGGTTTAATTCAATCAGGAAATGACGGGTTGAACTTGACTAGCACTTATGATTTGTTGACTATGTTAAGGTCATATAGCTGCTAGGGGCAAAATATTATCGGGAATTTCAAGTGTTGAAATTTGCAATGAGATTGCATACCTTCTATGAGATAGTTGGATCCCGATACCCGCTGCGAGTAAGAGTTACTCCTAGGAGAGTTTTACACATTGCAATTAGCCGATCAAGTAGGTGTCTAGAAAGGTGTTAACGAGGTTACACCTCTGGGAAAATGAGGTTTACAGTAATTAGGTTCGTGCGAAAGCACGGGGGACCTCCCTCAAAGTACCGACACTGGCCTGGCTGAAAGATTGGCGAACCTGTAGTGTGTAATTAATCCCGGCTAGTCTTTCCTTTTAGGGTTTGGAGGAAGATTTGATAAAAAGCAGTGGGAGCCATCCTGATTAGATAAGATAATAACCAATCTGATCTTGCACGAGCTTACGCTAAAGTGTTTTCTTCTCTCTCTCTCCAGGTAGCGACCATTTCATGCCTTAATAAAGATAATAATATGGATGTATTGACCGAACCCGCATGTTATACTGTGCTGGGGAACGTTGGTTCCGTTCTTTCCTATAAGAGTTATAGGAATGAACAGGATATAGGGGAATACCAGGATTCCCATGCCACCCGAATGAAGAAAGTACATGTTGATGCATTTTCTTCGGGTGTGTTCGTTACTGAGAACTGTTTCTCCATTTGCTCTACGTCCTGGGTATTGGATACCGGGTCGGGATCCCATATATGTAATCAGTTACATGGGCTAAGGAAAGGTAGAGAACTTGGAGAAGGTGATAAAGACATTAGAGTCGGAAATGGTGCAATTGTTGCAGCTAAGACAGTCGGGGAATATCACCTTGTATTACCAACTGGTAATACATTGGTTCTGAACGAATGCTATTACATGCCGAACCTGATATGCAACATTATATCGGTTTCTTTATTAAGTAAAGAGGGATATAATTTTGTATTACCGGACAATGTTATGAACATTTTCCATAACCAAAAGTTGGTTGGATCAGGCACGTTGTGCAATGGCATTTATGTTCTAAATCAATCAACAGTTCTGAGCATAACAAACACACACAAGAGGAAGAGTTCTGAACTCAACGAATCCTTCTTGTGGCATTGTAGACTGGGTCACATCAATGTGACACGACTGGCTAAGTTGCATAAAGATGGATATTTGAAACCTTTCGAATTTTCATCTTATGACACTTGCCAGTCATGTCTCAAAGGCAAGATGACCAAGACTCCGTTTACGGGACACGGAGAAAGAGTTACCGAACTCTTAGGACTGATACATAGTGATGTATGCGGTCCCATGTCTACACATGCCAGGGATGGTTCTTCGTACTTCATTACATTCACTGACGATCTCTCTAGATTCGGATATGTGTTCCTGATGAAACACAAATCAGAAGCTTTTGAGAAATTTAGGGAATATAAACAAGAAGTTGAGAACCAAACCGGAAAAAGTATTAAAATCCTTCGATCTGATCGAGGAGGTGAATACTTAAGCAATGAATTCCTGGACTTCCTAAAAGAGAATGGGATTCTCTCTCAGCTGACTCCTCCATATACACCACAGCACAACGGTGTATCTGAACGGAGGAACCGCACCCTATTAGATATGGTGCGCTCTATGATGAGCACAGCTGAGTTACCTATTTCCTTCTGGGGATATGCGCTGGAGACAGCAGCATACCTATTGAATCAAGTTCCATCTAAATCTGTACCTACCACACCATATGAGATATGGAGTGGGAAGAGACCATATTTTAAACGAGTTAAGATATGGGGTTGTCCGGCCTATGTCAAAAGACAAAATCCAGACAAACTCGAGGCACGGTCAGTTCTTTGCAAGTTTGTGGGATATCCTAAGAATTCCCAAGGATATTTATTCTACCATGCTGAAGAACAAAAAGTGTTTGTTTCTCAATATGCCACCTTTTTAGAAAAGGAATTTCTTGAAAAAGAAATTAGTGGCAAAGTGGTAGAGCTGGAAGAGGTTCCAGATACACAAACAGTAACTGAAGATTTAGTGGAACCAGAAGATTCAGTAGCTCCCAATGAACCTCAGCCTCTCCGCCGATCTAGTAGGGTTCCTCGCCAACCTGAGAGATACTACGGTTTTCTCATGGACGGTGTAAGCGAGGATTGCATCATGGAAGATGATGACCCAACTAGCTTCGAGCAGGCCATCACGAGTGGGGACTCAGTGAAATGGCTGGATGCTATGCGGTCCGAGATGGAATCCATGTACACCAACAAAGTATGGACTTTGGAAGTTGCTCCTGAAGGGGTAAAACCCATTGGGAGCAAGTGGATCTTCAAGAAGAAACTTGGTGTAGATGGGAAAGTGGAGACTTTCAAAGCTAGACTTGTAGCAAAGGGTTTTCGTCAAAGACCAGGTGTGGACTATGACGAGACCTTTTCTCCAGTGGCTATGCTTAAATCCATCCGAATCATGCTTGCCATTGCTGCCTTTCATGACTACGAAATCTGGCAAATGGATGTTAAGACCGCCTTTCTAAATGGTGATTTAGAAGAGTGCGTGTACATGACTCAGCCAGAGGGCTTCGTAGACAGTGGGAGCAGCGGGAAGGTGTGCAAGCTGCTTAAATCCATTTATGGATTAAAGCAAGCATCGCGGAGTTGGAACATCTGCTTTGACGTCGTTATCAAAGAGTTTGATTTCGTCAAAAACCCAGATGAACCTTGTATCTACAAGAAGGTGGCAGAGAGTAAGATCGTCTTCCTCGTATTGTACGTGGACGACATACTCTTGATAGGAAATGATATTCCTATGCTGCAATCGGTCAAGCTCTTCTTATCACAAAGATTCTCAATGAAAGATCTTGGTGATGCCTCCTGCATATTGGGGATTAGGATCTATAGAGATAGATCCAAACGGATTTTGGGATTGTCCCAATCTAGGTACATTGACACCATACTAAAGAGGTTTAGTATGGAAGAGTCTAAGCGTGGGAATATGCCCACGATCTCTGGAGTCACTCTTTCCAAATAGATGTCTCCCAAGACTGATTTGGAGAGAGCTCGCATGCAAGGGATACCCTATGCTTCGGCAGTAGGCTCTATCATGTATGCGATGCTATGTACCAGACCCGATGTAGCATACTCACTAAGTGTAGTGAGCAGGTATCAAGCTGATCCTGGAGAGAGTCACTGGACAGCTGTGAAGAGCATTCTCAAGTACTTGCGAACGACTAGAGATATGTTCGTGGTGTATGGTAACGGAGAACTCCAAGTGGAGTCCTTTACCGATTCGAGCTTCCAGAGTGATAAGGACGACTCTAAGTCGCAGTCGGGCTTTGTCTTTACCCTTTACGGAGGGGCGGTTAGCTGGAAGAGTTCCAAGCAGGAAACCGTGGCAGACTCGACGATGGAGGCTGAATACATCGCTGCCAACGATGCTGCTAAAGAAGCTGTCTGGATCAAGAAGTTCATTACTGAACTTGGAGTGGTTCCATCCATTGAGCATCCAATACCTTTGTATTGTGATAACAATGGAGCGGTGGCTTTGGCCAAGGAACCCAGGTCCCATCAGCGGTCCAGGCACATTCTGAGGCGGTATCACCTGATCCGGGAGATAGTTGATCGCCGGGAGATCGAGGTTAGGAGAGTTGACACGAAGAACAACACGGCGGATCCACTCACGAAGGCCATTCCCCAGATACAGTTTGAGAGACTCTTCGGGATGCTCGGTATGAGATACTACAGCAGCTGGCCCTAGTGCAAGTGGGAGATTGTTAGTTGTATGTATGCCCTAGAGGCCAGTATTGTACAGATTATGTATATTATATTGGATGCTTGGACATATATAGAGATGACTTTCTTGCTCGACATGATAGTATGCTATCTGGTTACTCTTTATCTTAACATGTACACTAGTCTCTTTATACTGTCTTATAGTTACATGTTGGTAAAGCCCTTAGGATTTGTACTTGACTACCTGGACTATGATGCAGATCATACTAGTGGGGACATGGTAGTCCATAAGTACATCCTTCAAGGTCCCTAGTCGTGGGTGTATCGAGACGGGGCATCGATATACCAGAGTAGACTAGCGTATACGCTTCTCGACCCATGTGATGGGCGATGGATGATCCCATATCCATTGGTGTTTGACATCAGAGATGGTGTACGGGTGCTCAGTGGTGATTGGGTACACTGGACGGACTCACCGAGAACTCCCAGATGGTATTATACCTCACGTCAGATGGCAGTTCTCAGGTGACACTTGTACAGGTTAGTCTGTAGACCCGAGATCGTCATAGAGTCTTGTGTGATTCCCACTGTGCTTTGATCTCCACCTTACCACGTCCATGAGGGCATGCAAAACGGTGGTCTTTGGGTACAGTCCCGAGTCACATGGAGGCAATGAGCGATAGGAGGGGTTTCGTCTCTCCCGGTATTGGGGGTTGATGTTGCGCTGTGCTCGATTGGCCGTAACAGGGAAGTCCCTGGCCAGGGCTGATCAGAGATTTGCTGGTAAGTGTTACCAGTAGTTTCTCGACCCGTTACGAGCCTCACATCAGCACGACTTATCGGGTTATTGGGGTCTGACGTATACCACCCCTAGACTTGATATGCGACGTATCAGACGAAGAGACTTGACTGTATGGTAAGTGTTACTGGTCGGATTCGCAGGAGTGTGAGCGGGTTAGCTCGTCGATCTTCTGATCGCTCAATACCCGGGTGGCCGTTACGTTTAGCAGACCGCTTGCGGCTTGTGGGTGCTTGATATGATCATCATCTGCTACCGGCGTATTGACGAGTCTTTAGAGTCCTACACAGAGGTTTCCTGGCTCAAGCGAAACGAAATAGGAGCGCATATGAGATATGTGCAGGACCGAGAATAATGCGTGTATGTGATACCGCATTTCATTCTCGCGATATATGTTTCGAATGGTTATATTCGATATGACCTAGTTATCGAATCATTGATTCGATAAATCGATGCATTGAATACTAGTCGGTTATGTGCGACATGACCGGATCATTGAATCAAGTGTTGATTTAATGATTTAATGTATAATTATATATTTGATATGTTACTTTACATTAACTAGTATTGGTTCACTTTAAACGGATTTTTCTCACTTGGATTGCACATTGTATATGTGATATACTTTTGTGCACTTTTTGTATCATGTTTGATGATACTTGATCATTAGTTAAGTTTATAGAATTAATCCATGGTTAATATGATAATTAGGGTTTTGCATTTTCATTCATTTATTTATTTATTTATTTGGAAAAGAATTAGATGAGAATGGTGGCTTTCTTTGTCATTTGTTGAAGCTTCATGAAGCTTTGACTTTAGCAACCATCCTTATCTTCATGCTTAACCCTAACCCATCCTAGTGACCATGGTTAATTCTCTACACTTAACCCTAGTTCAAGTTATGATAAGTATTTGTTTTTAAATTGATTTTTATAACAACACTTATCATATTCTTAACTTGAGCTCATCTTCTTCTTCTTCTTCAAGCTTGCTACTCCAATGGCAAGTTGAGATCTAGTGAGTTAAATCCAAATCTAAAGTGAACCCACCTCCTATTTCTTCACCCTCTACTTCTTGCCAAGTTGTTTTGGGTGTTTACTTCACAAGTTTCACAAGTTTGTGAAGTCGGAGCTTGAGTTTGTGCAACCTCGACGTAGATCGTCTTTGACACAAAGCCGACGACCTATTCCGCTTGTTCTCCCGATGAAGCCGATGATCGAGTCGAGGATTCATGATGGACAGCGAGGGCGTGACCACGTGGAGCTAAGGAGGCGGAAATCCGGATCTACAAAGGTTGTAGTTTCCGACCTTTAGTTAATTTGTTAACTAGCTTTATATTTCGCCTAGACATCTAGTCTAAGATCCGTAGTCTAGGGTTTCTCGGCACCAAAAATTTTAATTTGGCATGTTCGATGCCTTGTGAGAACCCACTAGGGTGCCTAGGAACCTTTCACTGGTATCAGAGCCTAGCTAGAGCCTTAGGCGAAGTCCCGACGACGTTTGAAGTCCGAACGAACTCGAAACCCAAATACTTTAGAGCTCTCTGGACATTTTCATAAATCTGGGAATTTTTGATATTAAAAATGTCTAAAAAATTCAGTATAGAATTCTAAGCATTACTGTGTAAAACGATTCCATGTACTGTTCATTGTGCCACGGAAGCGCGGCAGAAGCATGCTTTATGCCGCCCTTCCGCGGCCACATGGTGACGTCATCCCATTTTTTTTGCACAGTAATACCTGATAAATTCTGGTGAGTTTTCTGGATATTTTTAAATTTATTTAAAGGTTGAGTGCTCTGGAGTTATATTGGGAATCGATGAATTCGATCGGAATATCAAACTTTGTCTAAGTGTTTTTCCAGATAATTGTAGAATATGTTAAAGAGTTCGACCGGATACGAATACCCAGGTTTTCCCCTGCCGGAATATCCAAGTGTTGGATTTTCTGTGGTTAAAAGACATTCTGAGTAGTGCAAGTAACGCGATGGTCCCTCTAGAAGACACAAACCTTAACTCGATTATGTGACCGTCTTGAACTGCCCTTTGAACCTTCGGGTTTGGGGCAGTACGGCGTGCCACATGTGAGGCGTTGGCTTGACCCTTCTACGGCTGGACCGTTGGTACTGAGGTATGAAGTGAATGTCTTTGAACCTATTTCATGTGTTGATCGGTGTCGGGAAAACTTGGGTGTTCGAATGTTCGATCGGAAAGTTTAACATATTCTATTTATCCGGAACTGGATACAATAATTGGAATTCACAAAAAGGTTATGAGATAACTGGATGGATGTTATAAATCTAGCGGTTTAGTTTCATTGGATATCGAAAAGAGTTTTCGATAATGGGACTAAAATGCGGGGTTTATAACCGTTAGGCATGTGATGTCTAAAAAGGTTGCGGATTCCAATTGTTGTAGTTTTACACTTTCTTTTCTGTGACCGTAAGTGTAGTATGTTCATATCGCCGGTTTCGTTGCTATACGTCAACGACAATTGGGGTATGCATACTTACTTACGTTGATGACATGTGATGTTATGTGTTGCTGGATATATTATATTGGATCGTCGTGTTTGAACAGCCGGGGTTTTTTATGTGAGATGAGTGTTTTTCGTTTTCATTCATGTAAAAGCTTGTATGTAATATTCTTTTATTCGGGGCACTTCCAGGATGCGGGAGTTGTCACCCTTTGTATATTATTTACTTTTCTGCACTAGGATAGACCCAAGGAGGGGAGCACAAGTAACCGGGTTCTGGGGTCCAGTGGGAGACCAACTCGAGGAGTCGAGTCCGGGTCTCCTAACCCTAGAATTGGCAGGGTTGCTTGCCGCTCTCGTAGGGGTCTAGGGGTGTGGGATTGGCTATTCATCACGACCGTGGAATCCGTGTTTTATACTGGCTCGTATTGAAAATACGGACGTCCTAGTATATCCAATATTTCATATGGTAATTCTGCTGCGATATCTGTGATGTGATTCTGTGATGGATATAGTATATAGTATATATGATATATTATATAGACGTTACTTATGTTTTACACCCGCGCTAGCCCTGCCCTACTCTGTCGTTAGTTACCTAACCTAACGGTGCACGAGGGGACATCGAGGCGAATGCGGATGGCATAAGTGTACGTCATATCTATCTGTGATGTTTAGGTATTAAATGATGGGACTTCATTAATGTGATTAATGAAAGATAAGAAACCTAAGATGTTGTAGAATCGAATTTTAAAATAAAACAGGTAGCTACAGTTCTTGCTTTGCACAGCGATATATATGATATATCCTGCACCTCATTCGACGAGGAAAGGACCGAGATCCCTTCACCGGGAGTGACTCCTTTAGCAATAACTGGCAGATGCTACACATTCGGTTAGCTTTTGACTGCTTTTGGGTTTTTGCTTTGCACAGCGATATATATGATATATCCCGCACCTCATTCGACGAGGAAAGGACCGAGATCCCTTCACCGGGAGTGACTCCTTTAGCAAAACTAGAAAAGCCTCAAAATCACTCCATTTCAAAACTTCATTTGATTCTACAACGATATCAAGTTCATTACGCTCATGGTTTTTATGAAAAACCTGCGTAGCCCTCCGTCATTTCAGATAAGTACTAGTTAGTATTCGTGCTACGTTTGTTGACTATGTTAAGGCGTAGTGTGCGGTAGCTAATTAGTACTTATCTGTATTAGCATATGATGCGATTGGATTAGGGTAGTCGTGCGACTTTGTTGACTATGTTAAGGGTCGTGCGGGTGGGTTTAATTCAATCAGGAAATGACGGGTTGAACTTGACTAGCACTTATGATTTGTTGACTATGTTAAGGTCATATAGCTGCTAGGGGCAAAATATTATCGGGAATTTCAAGTGTTGAAATTTGCAATGAGATTGCATACCTTCTATGAGATAGTTGGATCCCGATACCCGCTGCGAGTAAGAGTTACTCCTGGGAGAGTTTTACCCATTGCAATTAGCCGATCAAGTAGGTGTCTAGAAAGGTGTTAACGAGGTTACGCCTCTGGGAAAATGAGGTTTACAGTAATTAGGTTCGTGCGAAAGCACGGGGGACCTCCCTCAAAGTACCGACACTGGCCTGGCTGAAAGATTGGCGAACCTGTAGTGTGTAATTAATCCCGGCTAGTCTTTCCTTTTAGGGTTTGGACGAAGATTTGATAAAAAGCAGTGGGAGCCATCCTGATTAGATAAGATAATAACCAATCTGATCTTGCACGAGCTTACGCTAAAGTGTTTTCTTCTCTCTCTCTCCAGGTAGCGACCATTTCATGCCTTAATAAAGATAATAATATGGATGTATTGACCGAACCCGCATGTTATACTGTGCTGGGGAACGTTGGTTCCGTTCTTTCCTATAAGAGTTATAGGAATGAACAGGATATAGGGGAATACCAGGATTCCCATGCCACCCGAATGAAGAAAGTACATGTTGATGCATTTTCTTCGGGTGTGTTCGTTACTGAGAACTGTTTCTCCATTTGCTCTACGTCCTGGGTATTGGATACCGGGTCGGGATCCCATATATGTAATCAGTTACATGGGCTAAGGAAAGGTAGAGAACTTGGAGAAGGTGATAAAGACATTAGAGTCGGAAATGGTGCAATTGTTGCAGCTAAGACAGTCGGGGAATATCACCTTGTATTACCAACTGGTAATACATTGGTTCTGAACGAATGCTATTACATGCCGAACCTGATATGCAACATTATATCGGTTTCTTTATTAAGTAAAGAGGGATATAATTTTGTATTACAGGACAATGTTATGAACATTTTCCATAACCAAAAGTTGGTTGGATCAGGCACGTTGTGCAATGGCATTTATGTTCTAAATCAATCAACAGTTCTGAGCATAACAAACACACACAAGAGGAAGAGTTCTGAACTCAACGAATCCTTCTTGTGGCATTGTAGACTGGGTCACATCAATGTGACACGACTGGCTAAGTTGCATAAAGATGGATATTTGAAACCTTTCGAATTTTCATCTTATGACACTTGCCAGTCATGTCTCAAAGGCAAGATGACCAAGACTCCGTTTACGGGACACGGAGAAAGAGTTACCGAACTCTTAGGACTGATACATAGTGATGTATGCGGTCCCATGTCTACACATGCCAGGGATGGTTCTTCGTGCTTCATTACATTCACTGACGATCTCTCTAGATTCGGATATGTGTTCCTGATGAAACACAAATCAGAAGCTTTTGAGAAATTTAGGGAATATAAACAAGAAGTTGAGAACCAAACCGGAAAAAGTATTAAAATCCTTCGATCTGATCGAGGAGGTGAATACTTAAGCAATGAATTCCTGGACTTCCTAAAAGAGAATGGGATTCTCTCTCAGCTGACTCCTCCATATACACCACAGCACAACGGTGTATCTGAACGGAGGAACCGCACCCTATTAGATATGGTGCGCTCTATGATGAGCACAGCTGAGTTACCTATTTCCTTCTGGGGATATGCGCTGGAGACAGCAGCATACCTATTGAATCAAGTTCCATCTAAATCTGTACCTACCACACCATATGAGATATGGAGTGGGAAGAGACCATATTTTAAACGAGTTAAGATATGGGGTTGTCCGGCCTATGTCAAAAGACAAAATCCAGACAAACTCGAGGCACGGTCAGTTCTTTGCAAGTTTGTGGGATATCCTAAGAATTCCCAAGGATATTTATTCTACCATGCTGAAGAACAAAAAGTGTTTGTTTCTCAATATGCCACCTTTTTAGAAAAGGAATTTCTTGAAAAAGAAATTAGTGGCAAAGTGGTAGAGCTGGAAGAGGTTCCAGATACACAAACAGTAACTGAAGATTTAGTGGAACCAGAAGATTCAGTAGCTCCCAATGAACCTCAGCCTCTCCGCCGATCTAGTAGGGTTCCTCGCCAACCTGAGAGATACTACGGTTTTCTCATGGACGGTGGAAGCGAGGATTGCATCATGGAAGATGATGACCCAACTAGCTTCGAGCAGGCCATCACGAGTGGGGACTCAGTGAAATGGCTGGATGCTATGCGGTCCGAGATGGAATCCATGTACACCAACAAAGTATGGACTTTGGAAGTTCCTCCTGAAGGGGTAAAACCCATTGGGAGCAAGTGGATCTTCAAGAAGAAACTTGGTGTAGATGGGAAAGTGGAGACTTTCAAAGCAAGACTTGTAGCAAAGGGTTTTCGTCAAAGACCAGGTGTGGACTATGACGAGACCTTTTCTCCAGTGGCTATGCTTAAATCCATCCGAATCATGCTTGCCATTGCTGCCTTTCATGACTACGAAATCTGGCAAATGGATGTTAAGACCGCCTTTCTAAATGGTGATTTAGAAGAGTGCGTGTACATGACTCAGCCAGAGGGCTTCGTAGACAGTGGGAGCAGCGGGAAGGTGTGCAAGCTGCTTAAATCCATTTATGGATTAAAGCAAGCATCGCGGAGTTGGAACATCTGCTTTGACGTCGTTATCAAAGAGTTTGATTTCGTCAAAAACCCAGATGAACCTTGTATCTACAAGAAGGTGGCAGAGAGTAAGATCGTCTTCCTCGTATTGTACGTGGACGACATACTCTTGATAGGAAATGATATTCCTATGCTGCAATCGGTCAAGCTCTTCTTATCACAAAGATTCTCAATGAAAGATCTTGGTGATGCCTCCTGCATATTGGGGATTAGGATCTATAGAGATAGATCCAAACGGATTTTGGGATTGTCCCAATCCAGGTACATTGACACCATACTAAAGAGGTTTAGTATGGAAGAGTCCAAGCGTGGGAATATGCCCACGATCTCTGGAGTCACTCTCTCCAAAGAGATGTCTCCCAAGACTGATTTGGAGAGAGCTCGCATGCAAGGGATACCCTATGCTTCGGCAGTAGGCTCTATCATGTATGCGATGCTATGTACCAGACCCGATGTAGCATACTCACTAAGTGTAGTGAGCAGGTATCAAGCTGATCCTGGAGAGAGTCACTGGACAGCTGTGAAGAGCATTCTCAAGTACTTGCGAACGACTAGAGATATGTTCTTGGTGTATGGTAACGGAGAACTCCAAGTGGAGTCCTTTACCGATTCGAGCTTCCAGAGTGATAAGGACGACTCTAAGTCGCAGTCGGGCTTTGTCTTTACCCTTTACGGAGGGGCGGTTAGCTGGAAGAGTTCCAAGCAGGAAACCGTGGCAGACTCGACGATGGAGGCTGAATACATCGCTGCCAACGATGCTGCTAAAGAAGCTGTCTGGATCAAGAAGTTCATTACTGAACTTGGAGTGGTTCCATCCATTGAGCATCCAATACCTTTGTATTGTGATAACAATGGAGCGGTGGCTTTGGCTAAGGAACCCAGGTCCCATCAGCGGTCCAGGCACATTCTGAGGCGGTATCACCTGATCCGGGAGATAGTTGATCGCCGGGAGATCGAGGTTAGGAGAGTTGACACGAAGAACAACACGGCGGATCCACTCACGAAGGCCATTCCCCAGATACAGTTTGAGAGACTCTTCGGGATGCTCGGTATGAGATACTACAGCAGCTGGCCCTAGTGCAAGTGGGAGATTGTTAGTTGTATGTATGCCCTAGAGGCCAGTATTGTACAGATTATGTATATTATATTGGATGCTTGGACATATATAGAGATGACTTTCTTGCTCGACATGATAGTATGCTATCTGGTTACTCTTTATCTTAACATGTACACTAGTCTCTTTATACTGTCTTATAGTTACATGTTGGTAAAGCCCTTAGGATTTGTACTTGACTACCTGGACTATGATGCAGATCATACTAGTGGGGACATGGTAGTCCATAAGTACATCCTTCAAGGTCCCTAGTCGTGGGTGTATCGAGACGGGGCATCGATATACCAGAGTAGACTAGCGTATACGCTTCTCGACCCATGTGATGGGCGATGGATGATCCCATATCCATTGGTGTTTGACATCAGAGATGGTGTACGGGTGCTCAGTGGTGACTGGGTACACTGGACGGACTCGCCGAGAACTCCCAGATGGAATTATACCTCACGTCAGATGGCAGTTCTCAGGTGACACTTGTACAGGTTAGTCTGTAGACCCGAGATCGTCATAGAGTCTTGTGTGATTCCCACTGTGCTTTGATCTCCACCTTACCACGTCCATGAGGGCGTGCAAAACGGTGGTCTTTGGGTACAGTCCCGAGTCACATGGAGGCAATGAGCGATAGGAGGGGTTTCGTCTCTCCCGGTATTGGGGGTTGATGTTGCGCTGTGCTCGATTGGCCGTAACTGGGAAGTCCCTGGCCAGGGCTGATCAGAGATTTGCTGGTAAGTGTTACCAGTAGTTTCTCGACCCGTTACGAGCCTCACATCAGCACGACTTATCGGGTTATTGGGGTCTGACGTATACCACCCCTAGACTTGATATGCGACGTATCAGACGAAGAGACTTGACTGTATGGTAAGTGTTACTGGTCGGATTCGCAGGAGTGTGAGCGGGTTAGCTCGTCGACCTTCTGATCGCTCAATACCCGGGTGGCCGTTACGTTTAGCAGACCGCTTGCGGCTTGTGGGTGCTTGATATGATCATCATCTGCTACCGGCGTATTGACGAGTCTTTAGAGTCCTACACAGAGGTTTCCTGGCTCAAGCGAAACGAAATAGGAGCGCATATGAGATATGTGCAGGACCGAGAATAATGCGTGTATGTGATACCGCATTTCATTCTCGCGATATATGTTTCGAATGGTTATATTCGATATGACCTAGTTATCGAATCATTGATTCGATAAATCGAAGCATTGAATACTAGTCGGTTATGTGCGACATGACCGGATCATTGAATCAAGTGTTGATTTAATGATTTAATGTATAATTATATATTTGATATGTTACTTTACATTAACTAGTATTGGTTCACTTTAAACGGATTTTTCTCACTTGGATTGCACATTGTATATGTGATATACTTTTGTGCACTTTTTGTATCATGTTTGATGATACTTGATCATTAGTTAAGTTTATAGAATTAATCCATGGTTAATATGATAATTAGGGTTTTGCATTTTCATTTATTTATTTATTTATTTATTTGGAAAAGAATTAGATGAGAATGGTGGCTTTCTTTGTCATTTGTTGAAGCTTCATGAAGCTTTGACTTTAGCAACCATCCTTATCTTCATGCTTAACCCTAACCCATCCTAGTGACCATGGTTAATTCTCTACACTTAACCCTAGTTCAAGTTATGATAAGTATTTGTTTTTAAATTGATTTTTATAACAACACTTATCATATTCTAAACTTGAGCTCATCTTCTTCTTCTTCTTCAAGCTTGCTACTCCAATGGCAAGTTGAGATCTAGTGAGTTAAATCCAAATCTAAAGTGAACCCACCTCCTATTTCTTCACCCTCTACTTCTTGCCAAGTTTTTTTGGGTGTTTACTTCACAAGTTTGTGAAGTCGGAGCTTGAGTTTGTGCAACCTCGACGTAGATCGTCTTTGACACAAAGCCGACGACCTATTCCGCTTGTTCTCCCGATGAAGCCGATGATCGAGTCGAGGATTCATGATGGACAGCGAGGGCGTGACCACGTGGAGCTAAGGAGGCGGAAATCCGGATCTACAAAGGTTGTAGTTTCCGACCTTTAGTTAATTTGTTAACTAGCTTTATATTTCGCCTAGACATCTAGTCTAAGATCCGTAGTCTAGGGTTTCTCGGCACCAAAAATTTTAATTTGGCATGTTCGATGCCTTGTGAGAACCCACTAGGGTGCCTAGGAACCTTTCAGATCATATACGGGTGCTCAGTGGTGACTGGGTACATTGGACGGACTCACCGAGAACTCCTATATGGAATTATATTTATCGTCGGATAGCAGTTCTCAAGTGACACTGGTACATGTTAGTCTGTAGACCCGAGATCGTCATAGAGTCTTGTGTGCTCTCCGACTGTAATTTGATTACCACCCTACCACGGCTCTACTGAGTCGTGCAAACAGGTGGCCGTTGGGTACAGTCCCGAGACACACGAAGGCGATGAGCGATAGGAGAGGTTTCGTCTCTCCCGGTATTGGGAGTTGATGCTGTGCTGTGCTCGACTGGTTATATCAGTAAGTCCCTAGCCAGGGCTGCTGAGATTTACTGATAAGTGTTATCAGTAGTTTCTCGATCTGTTATAGACCATTCACTGGCATGACTTATTGAGTTATTGGGGTCGACGTTACCATCCCTAGACTCGATATGCAGCATATCTGACGAAGAGACCGGACTGTACGGTAATGTTGCAGGTTGGCTCGACGGGAGTTGTAGCAGGTTCGCTTGTTTTCTTCTGATTGCTCAATACCCGGGTGGCCGTTACGTTTAGCTGACCGCTTGCGGCTTGGAGGTGCTTGATATGATCATTACCCACTGTCGGCGTATTGACGAGTCTTAGAGTCCCACAAAGGAGTTACCTAGCCCAGGCGAAACGTTGTGGTGCGCGTATGCGATATGCGCATGGACCCGATTAAAATGCGCGTATAGGATACCGTATATTGATCGGGCGGCTTGCTTTTGGTGGGGTCGTATGTGATATGGCCAGATTGATAAATCAAGTGTTGATTTATCATTTAACCATTAGTTTTCTCACTTAAAATCTTTTCTTGTATATGATGGATGTATGCATGCATGTATGCTTTCTTTCTTTTTAGTTTCATGCACATATGGATGTGCATACATACATACATATGTACATCATCCTTCATGGTTGATTACACATTGAAAATGGTGGCAATATAAGACTCATACCATGGTTTAAATATATGGATTATTATTTAATTTTTTATTAAAACAAAAGAAAAGAAGAAAAGGATAATTCTTGGTTAGTTTCTACACTCTTCATTAACCTTACCATGCTCACCTACTTCTAACCATGGGTTAACCTTCTCTTTGTGTTTTAACTCAAATTAAATAATATCTTAAACATTTAACCATGGTTTGAGATGAGAAGAAATAAATATATATACATATATTTTCTTTTTCTTTTCAAGAGTTCATCTTTTTCTTCTTCTCAAAAAAGGCCATCATCTTCTTCAACCTTGATCTCTTGCTCTCTAGACTTTTCAAGTGAGCAAAATACTCAAAAAGATAGGATTTTGAAGTGAGAAAGAGAACCACAACACCATTCTACACAAGTCTAGCCCACTTGTTTAGAGTGTTAGCTTTATTTCATATTCTTGTTAAAGTGAAGTTGATAGTTTGGACAAAGGAGCTTCGGGTGGGTCGTCGTGGACGTTAGAGGACTTCAAGCTAATCGTTTTCCAACTCTCAAGTGGCCAAGGAGTCTACTAAAGGGAGCTACAAAGGTTATACTCTCAAAACCCTAGCCTTTGTAACATATGATGTTGGTTAAAGTTTATGAATCCCTAATTTTCTAGGATAGATCCTTTGTATGCTTACTTAGCACCACAAAAATTTGATCTTTGTGACATGTAATGCTTCTAAACCTCTCATAGGGTGCTAGGTAAACCTAACATTGGTATCAGAGCCGACCTAGAACATTAGGCGATACTTTAGCGAAGTATAAACTCCGATCTAACCGAAATACGGAATTACGGGACACTCTCTGGACAATTTTTGAAAACTGATATTTTTCAGAATTAAAAATATGCAAAAAATTCAGCAGGTAAATATAAGAAACATTGTAAAAAACGATGCAGTGAACAGTTAATCCCACCGCGGAAACGCGGCCAAAGCTTGCTTGGGCCGCGGTTCCGCGGCCGTACAGGTGAGTTAGTGCATGATTTTTTTACAGTAATGCTTGTGTCTGCTTGTATATTTTTTGGGGTATTTTTAATCTGAATTTAGTACTGTTAGTTCTGGAGATTGTTTTGAGTTCGTTGATTCGATCAGAATTTTAACTTCTTGTCTTTCCGGGTAAATTAGAAAGTATTGAATTGTTCGAACGAGTGTTGTTTGCTCACTTTTCACGGGGTTTAAATCTTTCAGATACATGTGCAAGTTTTGTGATGGACCCTCTAGAAGATAACAAACCTTAACTCGATTATGTGACCGTCTTGAACTGCCCTTTGAACCTTAGGGTTTGGGGCAGTACGGCGTGCTACATGTGAGGCGTTGGCTTGACCCTTCTACGGCTGGACCGCTACTACTGTGTCACACTCCGGATTTTTTGAACTCCGCTCAAGTGTTGAGCTTTAGGGAATTTTGGGTATTTGAACATTCGGTTGAAAACTTTAATACTGTCTATTTATCTGGAATGTGATACAATATGTGGAATTCATATAGTTTAGGCATGAAATACGAAGTATGTGATATTTCACATTTATGATGTCTAAAGAGAATATGGATTCCAAATATTGTAGTTTTACACTTTCTTTTCTGTGACCGTAAGTGTAGTATGTTCGATATCGCCGGTTTCGTTGCTATACATCAACGACAATTGGGGTATGCATACTTACTTACGTTGATGATATATGATATTATGTGTTGCTGAGATATGATGTGCAGGATTGTCGCGATCGAATAGCCCGGTTTTTTTATGTGAGATGAGAGTTATATATTTTCATTCATGTAAATTCAAATGTAATGTAATATTCTTTTATTTGGGGCACTTCCGGGTTGAGGTTGGTGTTACCAGTGTTGTATATTATTTACTTTTCCGCATTAGGATAGACCCAAGGAGGGGAGCACAAGTGACCGGGTTCTGGGGTTCTGTGGGAGGCCATCTCGAGGAGTCGAGACCGGGTCTCCTAAACTCCAGGATTGGTAGGGTCGCTTGCCGCTCTCGTAGGGGTCTAGGGGTGTGGGCTTGGCTATTCATCGTGACTGTGGAATCCGTATTTTCTATTGTTGGCTAAAATACTAAATACGGACGTCCTAGTATATCCCACATTATATATATGTTTCTGCTGCCTGTGTTCTGAGATATCTGAGACGAATGACATATTATATATATGATATATAGTAGACGTTGCTTATGTTTTACATCCGCGCTAGTCCCGTCCCGGTATGCCGTTAGTTAAGTAACCTAACGGTGCATAACGGAACATTGCGGCAAATGCGGATGGCATAAGCGTACGTGTTATTTTCGTTTCTTTTCTGTGATTGGCTTAAGGACTTAAATGATGGGATTACATTAATATGATTAATGTTAAGAAAATAAACCTAAAAAGATGTTGTAGAATCAGATTTGAAAACCACTCGGCTCTTTATGAAAAAGATATATTTCAAAACTGCGGAGCACAAGCCACTCCTTTTGAAAACCGTTTGATTCTACAACGATATCAAGTTCAAAGCGTTAAAGATTTTCTTAAAAATCATCCGCAACCCTCAGTCATTTTAGGAAGTAGAGTACTTAGTATTCGTGCGCGTAGTGTACGGTAGCTAAGTGATGTCTTCCTACACTGCATATGATGCAGATTAATTAGGACATTCATGCGACTTTGTTGACCATAGTTAAGGGTCATATGGGTAGGTCTAACTGATCAAGAAATGACGGGTAGAACTTGACTGGTACTTATGATTTGTTGACCATAGTTAAGGTTATAAGTACCAGGGGTAAAAATCACATCGGGAATTTCAAGTGTTGAGATTTGCAATGAGATTGCATACCTTCCATATGATGGTTGGATCCCGATCCCACTGTGGGCAATAGTTGCTCCTAGGAGAGTTTTGCAGTTTACAATTAGCTAACTCATTAGGTGTCTAGAAAGGTGTTAATGGGGTTACGCCTATGGGAAAACGAGGTTTACTTTAATTAGGTCCGTGCGAAAGCACGGGGAACCTCCCTCAAGTACCGACACTGGCCTGGCTGAACGGTTAGCGAAGTTGTAAACTGTAATTAATCCTGGCTAGTTTTCTTTTTAAGGTTTGAAAGAAAAACTTGATTAAAGCAGTGGGAGACATCGATTAGACAAGATAATAACCAATCTGATCTATGCAAGAGCTTTCGCTGAGTGTATTCTTTTCTCTCTCTCTTAATGGTAGATACCAATGACTGGACTCAAGCTTCTACTAGATAAAAACAAACTGAATGGGACCAATTATAAAGACTGGCTGAGGAATCTGAAAATAGCCTTGACTTATGATAAAGTATCATATGTCCTCACGGCTTCAGCCCCGCCCACCCCAGGTCCAAAATCCTCAGTTGCGGACATTGAAGTCCGCAAGACATGGGACGCTAACTATGCCATGGCCAAATGCCTCGCGCTTGCATCGATGGATAATACACATCAAAAGCAGCATGAGAATATGGTCATTCAAACCATATTCCTCCATACAAAGGAGTTGTATGGAGAGCAATCCCGCGTATTACGATACGAAGCATCAAAGAAATTGTTTCAGATGCGAATGGCCTCTGGCACACCGGTAAGAGACCATGTTCTGAAGATGATAGCTCTTATAGAAGAGCTTGAGGACCTAGGATGGACAATGGACAATGAACAATATACGGATATTATTCTGCAGTCCCTTCCCTCCACCTTTGCTCAGTTCATAGTTAACTTCAACATGCACGGCATGGAGAAGGAGCTACCTGAACTCCTTAATATGTTAAGGAGTGCAGAAAGCACTATGAAATCAATGAAAACTCCTGTTATGATTATTGGGCAATCTTCTTCTTCTCGCCCAAAAGCTAAGGCCAAAGGAAAGAAAAAGAAGAAGCCCACCAATCCTAAGGGTGGAGTTAAAAAGGTGAAGGGAAAGGAAAAGTCCAAAGCTGGAGACTTGGGGAAAGGTGAATGTTTTCATTGCCACAAGACAGGACATTGGAAGCGCAACTGTACGGAGTACTTGAACCTCAAGAAGAAGCATGGGGATGCTTCCGCTTCAGGTGTGTTTGTGACAGAAAACTGTTTTTCAATAAACTCTGCTTCCTGGGTATTAGATACCGGTTCAGGTTCTCACATTTGCAATTCTATGCAGGGACTGAGAAATAGCAAAGTTTTGAAGACAGGTGACCATACTCTCCGCGTTGGAAATGGTTCCAATGTACATACATTCGCAGTGGGAGAGTATCACTTGGGGTTGCCATCTGGGTGTATATTGGTTTTGAACCCATGTTATTTTGTACCAAGTATGCTATGTAATATAATATCAGTTTCTTTGTTAGACAATGAAGGATATAACTTTATATTGCAGAACAATGTTATGAACATTCACCTGAATCAAATGTTGGTTGGGTAGTGGTACACTTAATAACGGGATATACGTCCTAAATCAACACACAGTTTTCAGTATACAACACACTAAGAAAAGAAAACTTTCAGAATTAAATGAAGATTTTCTTTGGCACTGTAGACTTGGTCATATTAACGAAACAAGACTAAACAAGTTACACAAAGATGGATATTTAAATCCTTTTGAATATAAATCTTATGCGACTTGTCAGTCTTATATCAAGGGTAAAATGACCAAAACTCCGTTTACAGGACACGGAGAAAGAGCTACTGAGCTCCTAGGCCTCATACATAGTGATGGATGCGGGCCAATGTCTATACAGGCTAGAGGCGGTTTTTCTTACTTCATTACTTTCACTGACGATTTCTCAAGATTCGGTCATGTATTTTTATTAAAGCACAAGTCCGAAGCTTTCGAGAAATTCATTGAATATAAACAAGAAGTAGAAAAACAAACCGGCTTGAGTATTAAGATGCTTCGATCAGATCGAGGTGGGGAATACCTTAGTATAGAATTTGCAAACTTCCTAAAAGAGAATGGGATTCTCTCTCAGCTCACTCCTCCTTACACACCACAGCACAACGGTGTGTCCGAACGACGGAATAGGACCCTATTAGATATGGTTCGATCCATGATGAGTGATGCTGAGTTACCCGTCTCATTTTGGGGACATGCATTGGAGACTGCAGCGTTTCTACTGAACAGGGTTCCAACCAAAACCGTGTCTACCACGCCATATGAGATATGGCATGGGAAGAGACCATCTCTTAAGAGAATTAAGATTTGGGGTTGCCCGGCCTATTTTAAAAAGCAGAATCCGGACAAACTCGAGACACGGTCAGCCATGTGTAATTTTGTGGGGTATCCAAAGAATTCTTATGGATATCTATTCTACCACAAAGAGGAACAAAAGATATTTGTTTCTCAGTATGCCACATTCTTAGAAAAAGAGTTTTTCACAGATAAAGATGATGGCAAAGTGGTGGATCTAGAAGAGGTTCTAGAGACACAAACTACAAATGACGATTTGGTTGAACCGGCTGTTGCAATAGAAACCGAGGAACCTCGGCCACTCCGAAGGTCTGGTAGGACTTCTTGCCCACCGGAGAGGTACTACGGTTTCCTCATTGATGGTGACGGAGAAGACTGCATCATGGATGATGATGATCCTACCAGTTTTCAGCAAGCCATCACGAGTGGAGACTCTGTGAAGTGGCTGGATGCCATGAGATCCGAAATGGAGTCTATGTACACCAACAAAGTATGGACTTTGGACATTGTACCCCCTAGAGTAAAACCTGTGGGATGCAAATGGATCTTTAAAAGAAAGATTGGTGTAGATGGGCAGGTAGAGACCTATATGGCATGACTTGTAGCGAAAAGCTTTCGTCAAAGACCAGGTTTGGACTATGACGAATCTTTTTCGCCCGTAGCCATGCTTAAATCCATTTGGATCCTACTTGCTATTGCTGCTCACTACGACTATGAAATTTGGCAGATGGATGTTAAAACAGCATTTCTAAATGGAGATTTAGAAGAATGCGTTTATATGGATCAGCCAGAGGGCTTCATTGACAGTGGGAGCAGCGGGAAAGCATGTAGATTGCTTAAATCCATATATAGGTTAAAGCAGGCATCTCGAAGTTGGAACATCTGTTTCGATGATGTTATCAAAGAGTTTGATTTCATCAAAAATCTAGATGAACCTTGTGTTTATAAGAAGGTTGTAGGAAGAGCTGTCACATTCCTCGTATTGTACGTGGATGACATTCTTCTGATAGGAAATGATATTCCTATGCTACAGTCGGTCAAATCTTTCTTATCACTAAGGTTCTCCATGAAGGACCTGGGTGATGCCGCATACATCCTGGGCATAAGGATCTATAGGGATAGATCCAAAAAGTTATTGGGATTGTCCCAAACCAGGTACATCAACACCATCCTAAAAAGGTTTAGTATGGAAGACTCCAAGCGGGATGCCTTACCCGCTTGCCATGGAGTCACTCTCTCCAAGGATTCTTGTCCAAAGACCGATGAAGAGAGAGCTCGCATGAGCATTATACCCTATGCTTCGGCAGTAGGATCTATAATGTATGCGATGTTATGTACACGCCCGGATGTAGCTTATGCACTTAGTGTTGTAAGCAGGTATCAATCCAACCCAGGGGAGAACCACTGGACAGCTGTGAAGAACATTCTTAAGTACTTGCGAAGGACTAAAGAATTGTTCTTGGTGTATGGTAATACAGATATCCAAATTGAGGCCTTTACCGATTCGAGCTTCCAGAGTGATAAGGACGACAACAAATCTATCTCAGGGTTTGTATTTACTCTCAATGGAGGGGCGGTAAGTTGGAAGAGTTCCAAACAGGATACCGTTGCAGACTCTACGATGGAGGCTGAGTACATTGCTGCAAATGATGCTGCCAAGGAAGCCGTCTGGATGAAGAAGTTCGTCTCAGAGCTAGGAGTAGTTCCAACCATTATTGATCCAATACCCTTTTATTGTGATAATAATGGGGCTATGGCGTTAGCCAAGGAGCCCAGGTTCCATCAGCGGTCCAGACACATCCTGAGGCGCTTTCATCTGATCCGAGAGATTGTAGATCGCCGCGAGATCGAAATTAAGAGAGTAGACACAAAGAATAACGCCGCGGATCCTCTCACCAAGGCCCTCCCTCAGCCGCAGCATGAGCGACTTTTTGAGATGTTGGGTATGAGATACGCCAATAACTGGCCTTAGTGCAAGTGGGAGATTGTTGGATATATGTATGCCCTTGAGGCCATTATATGATAGTGGATGTATCTGTACATGTATATATATATTCAGTGTACATTCTTGCTCGACATGATAGTATGCTATCTGGTTCTACTTTATCTGACATGTTGATTTGATCATGCTTTTATTCATTCATACATGCTGATAAAGCCCTGAGGATATCGGCTTGACTATAGTGATTATGATAGCGATCATACTAGTGGAACATCTGTAGTTTATAAGCATATCCTGAAATGTCCCTAGTCGGAGGTGTATCGAGACGGGGCATCGATATACCAGAGTAGACTAGCATATATGATACTGACCCATGTGATGGGCGATGGATGTTCCCACATTCATCGATGTTTGACATCAAGGTCATATACGGGTGCTCAGTGGTGACTGGGTACACTGGACGGATTCACCGAGAACTCCTATATGGAATTATATCTATCGTCGGATAGCAGTTCTCAGGTGACACTGGTACAGGTTAGTCTGTAGACCCGAGATCGTCATAGAGTCTTGTGTTCTCTCCCACTGTACTTTGATTACCACCCTACCACGGCTCTACTGAGTCGTGCAAACAGGTGGCCGTTGGGTACAGTCCCGAGACACACGAAGGCAATGAGCGATAGGAGGGGTTTGGTCTCTCCCGGTATTGGGAGTTGATGCTGTGCTGTGCTCGACTGGTTATATCAGTAAGTCCCTGGCCAGGGCTGCTGAGATTTACTGATAAGTGTTATCAGTAGTTTCTCGATCTGTTATAGACCATTCACTGGCACGACTTATTGAGTTATTGGTGTCGACGTTACCATCCCTAGACTCGATATGCAGCATATCTGACAAAGAGACCGGACTGTACGGTAGTGTTGCAAGTTGGCTCGACGGGAGTTGTAGCAGGTTCGCTTGTTTTCTTCTGATCGCTCAATACCCGGGTGGCCGTCTTGCGGCTTGGGGGTGCTTGATATGATCATCACCCACTGCCGGCGTATTGACGAGTCTTAGAGTCCCACAAAGGAGTTACCTAGTCCAGGCGAAACGTTGTGGTGCGCGTTTTCGATATGCGCATGGACCCGATTAAAATGCGCGTATAGGATACCGTATACTGATCGGGCGGCTTGCTTTTGGTGGGGTCGTATGTGATATGGCCGGATTGATAAATCAAGTGTTGATTTATCATTTAACCATTAGTTTTCTCACTTAAAATCTTTTTTTGTATATGATGGATGTATGCATGCATGTATGCTTTCTTTCTTTTTAGTTTCATGTACATATGGATGTGCATACATACATACATACATATATCATCCTTCATGGTTGATTACACATTGAAAATGGTGGCAATATAAAACTCACACAATGGTTTAAATATATGGATTATTATTTAATTTTTTATTAAAACAAAAGAAAAGAAGAAAAAGGATAATTCTTGGTTAGTTTCTACACTCTTCCTTAACCTTACCATGCTCACCTACTTCTAACCATGGGTTAACCTTCTCTTTGTGTTTTAACTCAAATTAAATAATATCTTAAACATTTAACCATGGTTTGAGATGAGAAGAAATAAATATATATACATATATTTTCTTTTTCTTTTCAAGAGTTCATCATTTTCTTCTTCTCAAAAAAGGCCATCATCTTCTTCAACCTTGATCTCTTGCTCTCTAGACTTTTCAAGTGAGCAAAATACTCAAAAAGATAGGATTTTGAAGTGAGAAAGAGAACCACAACACCATTCTACACAAGTCTAGCCCACTTGTTTAGAGTGTTAGCTTTTTTTTATCTTCTTGTTAAAGTGAAGTTGATAGTTTGGACAAAGGAGCTTCGGGTGGATCGTCGTGGACATTAGAGGACTTCAAGCTAATTGTTTTCCAACTCTTAAGTGGCCAAGGAGTCTACTAAAGGGAGCTACAAAGGTTGTACTCTCAAAACCCTAACCTTTGTAACATATGATGTTTGTTAAAGTTTATGAAACCCTAGTTTTCTAGGATAGATCCTTTGTATGCTTACTTAGCACCACAAAAATTTGATCTTTGTGACATGTGATGCTTCCAAACCTCTCATAGGGTGCTAGGTAAACCTAACAGGGTACTTGGCGGGTAGTTTGCCGTACCCGTAGGGGTCTAGGGTGGGGTTTTGGTTATTCATCACGACTGTGTGATCCGTCTTTTTTTGCAGGCTCAAAAGAATGCGGTTTCGTTGAAAATCCAATATGTTCATCTGTGATATGGAATGACTATTATTGCGTCTGAAGAATGTATAATATCTATATATGATAGCTATTTAGACGTCACTTATGTTTTACACCCGCACTATCCCAGCCCCCGCTCTGTCGTTAGTTAAGTAACCTAACGGGTGATGTCGGGACCCGGTAGAGAATGCGGATGGTATAAGAGGACGTTGTATTTTCGTTGTTTTCTGCAATGATAGGTTGACGCATTATATTAATGCAAAGAAAATAAACCAAAGTTGAATCATTGGAACAGTTTAAAAGAAACCACTCGGTTATTTTTGAAACAGAAGATATTTTTTAATTGCGGAGCTTTAACCACTCCTTTTAAAAGCTATCAGGTTCCTTCGGTCATATCAAGTTCACTATGTCCACGGTTTCGCCAAAACCATTCGTAGCCCTCCGTCATTTCATTTGGGTATTCAGTAGTATTCAAGCTATGTATTTTGGACAAAGTCAAGGCATAGTGTTTGGTAGCTGCTGGGTATTCATTTGTTGCATAGATAGATGAGTTAGTTTGGGACAGTCGTATTATCATTTGACCAAAGTCAGAGGTATGTACAGATGGGTTCAAATTAACAAGATAATGATGGGTAGAACTCGAAATGTGACTTATAACATTTTGACCAAAGCCATGGTCATAAGAGCATGGGGCAGAAATTTATATCGGGAATTTCTAAAGAAACTGAAATTTGCAAATAGATGCATACCATGTGGAGTTTGATGAATGTTGGTAGGATTCATTCAGCATTATCATACGATGATATTTGGATCCCGATCCTACTGTGAGTATCCACTACTCATCAGGAGATTCGCCACTTAACGATCAATGCTATAAACCATGTAGGTGCCGAGAAAGGTGTCAGCGGGGCTACGCCCCCAGAGAAAAGAGGTTATTTAATTAAGGAACTTCGCAAAAGCGTTGGAAAACCTCTCTCAGAGTACCGACACCGGCCTAGCTGAACGGTTAAGCAAGTAGTATTGTACGGTGAGAATAGTCCTGGCTAGTTCTTCCTTTTTGGTTTGAGGAGGGATTCGAGAAACAGTGGGAGCCATCCAGTTTTGATAAACTAAAAACCACTCTAAACTTGCAAGAGCATCATGCTAATGTTAGTTATATGTATGCCCTAGAGGCCATTACTGTACATTGGATGTATATTGTAGTGGATGCTGGGATATATATAGGTAGGACTTTCTTGCTCGACATGATAGTATGCTATCTGGTTGCACTTTATCTTAACGTGTATACTTTCTGTCTCTCTAATTACATGTTGATAAAGCCCTTAGGATGTGTACCCGACTTCCAGGACTATGATGCAGATCATACTAGTGGGGCTTGGGTAGTCAATGAGTACATCCTTCATTGTTCCTAGTCGTGGGAATATCGAGACGGGGCATCGATATTCCAGAGTAGACTAGCGTGTATCTTCTCGACCCATGTGATGGGCGATGGATGATCCCATATCCATTGGTGTTTGACATCAGAGATGGTATACGGGTGCTCAGTTGAGACTGGGTACACTGAACGGACTCGCCGAGAACTCCCAGATGGTATATACCTCACGTCAGATGGCAGTTCTCTAGTGACACTGGTACAGCTTAGTCTGTTGACCCGAGAACGTCATAGAGTCTTGTGTGTCTCCCACTGTGCTTTGATTTCCACCCTACCACGGCTCTACTGAGTCGTGCAAACAGGTGGTTTTGGGTACAGTCCCGATTCACATGGAGGCAATGAGCGATAGGAGGGGATTCGTCTCTCCCGGTATTGGGGGTTGATGTTGCGCTATGCTCGACTGGCCATAATAGGAAATCCCCGGCCAGGGTTGCAGTGATATACTGGTAAGAGTTATCAGTAGTTTCACGAATGTTATGAACCTCAAGTCGGCATGACTTATCGAGCTACTGGGGTCTGACGTTTACCACTCCTAGGCGAGATATGCGACATATCAGACGAACAGACCGGACTGTACGGTAAGTGTTACTGGTTGGATTCACAGGAGTGTGAGCGGGCTTGCTCGTCGATCTTCTGATCGCTCAATACCCGGGTGGCCGTTACGTTTAGCAGACCGCTTGCGGCTTGTGGGTGTTTGATATGATCATCATCTGCTGCCGGCGTATTGACGAGTCTTTAGAGTCCTATACAGAGGTTTCCTAGCTCAAGCGAAACGAAATAGGAGCGCATATGAGATATGTGCAGGACCGAGAATAATGCGTGTATGTGATACCGTATTTCATTCTTGCGCTGAATGTATCGATTGGTTGTATGCGATATAACCTAGTTATCGAATCAAGGATTGATTCGATAAGTCGATACATTGGATACTAGTCGGTTATATACGATATGACCGGATCGTTAAATCAAGTGTTGATTTAATGATTTAATGTATAATTATGTATTTGATATATTACTTTGCATTAACTAGTATTGGTTCACTTTAAATGGATTTTCTCACTTGAATTGTGCAAGTTATATATGTGATATATTTTTGTGCACATGATTGTATCATGTTTGATGATACATGCATACTTAGTTAAGTGTATGATTAAACCATGGTTGTGTAATGGTTAGGGTTTTGTATTTATTAACTATTTCTTTATTTATTCATTCTTCATTTGGAATGAAAATAAAATGGTTGATTGTTTTGTTGCTTTCTTTGAAGCTTCAAGAAGCTTTGACCATTTTGTCTTCATCTACAAAACCTAACCATTCACTAACCCTAGTTGATTTTCTACACTTAACCAAGGGTAAGATTATGATAAGTATTCATATTTTTATCTATTTTAAATATACTTATCATATCTTCTTCTTCTTCTTCATCTTCTTCTTCCATGAAGAAAGCTAGTGACCATCAATGGCAACTAGTGAAATCTAGTGAGAAATCCAATTCTAAAGTCTACCCACTTCCTATTTCTTCATCCTCTACCTCTTGCCAAGTTGTATAGGGTGTTTCCTTCACAAGTTTTCAAGGCTTGGTGAAGTTGGAGCTTGTTCTTGTGATGCCTCGACGTAGATCATCTTCGGCATCGAACCGACGATCAAGCCCGCACATTCTTTGATGATGCCAATGCTAGAGTCAAGGGTTCGATTTGGACAGCGGAGGGAGATCATCGCGGAGCCTAGGAAGTGGTGGACCGGATCTACAAAGGTTGTAGTCACTTTCCCTTAGCATTTAATTCGATTACATGCTTGCTTCGCCTATATATCTAGTTAACGATCCGTATTAGGGTTTGTAGGCACTTGTAAAATTTGATTTGTGCATGTTTGATCACTGTGAGACTCCATTAGAGTGCCTAGGAACCCTACATTGGTATCAGAGCCTAGCTAGAGCCTTAGGCGAAGTCCCGACGGAATTAGAAGTCCGATCGACCCGAAACCCCGATTTTAACATGCTCTCTGGACTTTTTTGAAATTCGTGGATTTTTGTGAATTAAAAATATGCAGAAAAATCAGCAGGAAGATCTAAGACTTACTGTAAAATTCGATGGTCTGATTCCATAAAGTCACCGCGGATCCGCGGCATGAGCATGCTCATGCGGCGGTTCCGCGGCTAGTTTGTCGTTTTGTGCATCGAAGTTTGCACCGTAATTCTTAATAAGAAGTGCTGGTTTTTCTGGGAATATTTTAATATTTATTCCAGAGTTTTATTTTCTGGGTTGTATTGGGAACTCAGTGTATCGATCGGATTGCCTAATTTTGTCAGTGTGTTTTTCCGGATAATCTTAGAATGTGTTAAAAAGTTCGACCGGATATAAATATCCACTTTTTCCCCTGCTGGGAAATTTCCAATTGTTGGATTTTTCCGTAGTTTAACGACGTTCTAAGTAGTGGAAGTAACGCGATGGACCCTCTAGAAGACAACAAACCTTAACTTGATTATATGACCATCTTGAACTGCCCTTTGAACCTACGGGTTTGGGGCAGTACGGTGTGCCACATGTGAGGCGTTGGCTTGACCCTTCTACGGCTGGACCGTTGGTACTGAGGCACGAACTGAATGTTGTTAGACTTATTTCATGTGTTGAGCTGTTTCGGGAAAACTTGGGTGTTCGAATGTTCAATCGGAAAGTTTAACATTTTCTGTTTATCCGGAATGTGATACAACAATTGGAATTCACAAAAGTTATGTGATAACTGAATGAATGTTATAAACATAGCAGTTTAGTCTCACTTGATCGGTTGCCACGGAATTTTGATGAGATCAAAAGTCCATCGCAATCACGTAGCGTACGCGGATACTCGCCGGGTAAACTTAATAGACAGCCTCACTCCATAGCCACGACCAAGTGACTGTAGGAGAACCCCGTCGCCGAAAGCATCCGTTCGGATGCTCGCGGTAGCGGTGTTCCGCCTTGGTGCACTTCGTCGATGACATCGGGGGTGCGGCCGTCTACTGAAGTTTGCGACGAGCATTCGATCAGGATGTCCGGAATCTTGTTGAATTGCCCGACTTGATATTGAAAAGTGTTTTCGATTTTGAGACTAAAATGCGGGGTTTATAATTGTTAGGCATGCGATGTCTAAAGAATTCATATGATTAGGCATGTGATGTTTAAAGAGCTTGCGGATTCCAACTGTTGTAGTTTTACACTTTCTTTTCTGTGACCGTAAGTGTAATATGTGATGTCGCCGGTTTCGTTGCTATATGTCAACGACAATTGGGATGCGCATATTTACTTACGTTGATGACATGTGATGTTATGTGTTGCTGGATATGTTATATTGGATCGTCGTGTTTGAATAGCCGGGGGTTTTTATGTGAGATGAGTGTTTTTCATTTTCATTCATGTAAAAACTTGTATGTAATATTCTTTTATTGGGGCACTTCCAGGTTGCGGAAGTTGTCACCGTTGATGTATATTATTTACTTTTATGCACTAGGATAGACCCAAGGAGGGGAGCACAAGTAACCGGGTTCTAGGGTCCAGTGGGAGACCATCTCGAGGAGTCGAGTCCGGGTCTCCTAACCCTAGAATTGGTAGGGTTGCTTGCCGCTCTCGTAGGGGTCTAGGGGTGTAGGATTGGCTATTCATCACGACCGTGGAATCCGTGTTTTATACTGGCTCATATTGAAAACACGGACGTCCTAGTATATCCAATATTTCATATGTATCTTCTGCTGTGATTTATCTGTGATCATGTGATGTTCTGTGACAGATATTATATATAGTATATATGATATATTATATTGACGTTGCTTATGTTTTACACCCGCGCTAGCCCTGCCTCGCTCTGGCGTTAGTTACCTAACCTAACGGTGCAGACGGGACATTGAGGCGAATGCGGATGGCATAAGCGTACGTTATATTTATCTGTGATGTTTAGGTGGACTTAAATGATGGGATATTCATTAATGAGATTAATGAAAGAAAATAAACCTAATTGATGTTGTGGAATCGAATTTCAAAATAAAAACAGGTAGCTACAGTTCTTGCTTTGCATCGCGGTGTTCATTATAGAACATCCTGCACCTTATTCGATGAGGAAAGGACCGAGATCCCTTCACCGGGAGTGACTCCTTTAGCAATAACTGGCAGATGCTACACACTCGGTTTGTCCTTTGATAGCTTCTATAGTTTCTGCTTTGCACAGTGATATATATGATATATCCCGCATCTCATTCGACGAGGAAAGGGCCGACGATCCCTTCACCGGGAGTGACCCCTTTAGCAAAACTAGAAAAGCCTCGAAAACATTCCATTTAAAAACCATTTGATTCCGCAATGAGATCAAGTTCAAAGCATTAAAGGTTTTCACAAAAACCATTCGCAACCCTCTGTCATTTTAGGAAGTAGAGTACTTAGTATTCGTGCTGTGTTTGTTGACCATAGTCAAGGCACAGTGTACGGTAGCTAAGTGATGTCTTCCTACACCGCATATGATGCGATTAGTTAGGACAGTCGCGTGACTTTTTTGACCTTAGTTAAGGGTCATGTGGGTGGGTCTAATTAATCACGAAATGACGGGTAGAACTTGACTAGTACTTATGATTTGTTGACCATAGTTAAGGTCATAGGTGCTAGGGGTAAAAACCTTTATCGGGAGTTTCAAGTGTTGAAACTTGCAATGAGATTGCATACCTTCTATATGATAGTTGGATCCCGATACCCACTGCGAGTAATTGTTACTCCTGGGAGAGTTTTGCACTTTGCAATTAGCCGATCAAGTAGGTGTCTAGAAAGGTGTCAACGGGGTTACGCCTCTGGGAAAATGAGGTTTACTGTAATTAGGTCCGTGCGAAAGCACGGGGAACCTCCCTCAAAGTACCGACACTGGCCTGGCTGAAAGATTAGCGAACTTGTAGAGTGTAATTAATCCCAGCTAGTCTTTCCTTTTAAGGTTTGAAGGAAGATTTGATAAAAATAGTGGGAGCCATCCTGATTAGATAAAATACATAACCAATCTAATCTTGCAAAAGCGCACGCAGAGTGTTTTCTTCTCTCTCTCTCCTGGTAGCGACCATATCACGCCTTAATCAAGATAATAAAATGGATATATTGACCGAATCTGCTTGTTATACTGAGCTGGGGAACGTTGGTCCCGCTCCAACTTATAATTGTTATAAGACAGAGCAGGAAATAGGAGAATACCAGAATTCCTATGCCGCCCAAACGAAGAAAGTACATATGATGCATCTCCTTCGGGTGTGTTCATTATGCAGAACTGTTTCTCAGTATCCTCTGCATCCTGGGTATCTGATACCGGATCAGGATCCCAGATATGTAATATGTTATATAGGGCTACAAAAGGGTAGAAAAACTGAGAACGGGTGATAAGTATCATGAGAAAGAAAACGGGGCAAGTGTTGCAGCCAAGTCTGTTGGTCACTGTCACTCTGTATTACCAATACATTGATTCTGAACAAATGCTATTAGATACCGAACCTGATATACAAAATCATATCAATCTCTTTATTAGTAAAGAAATGATATAATTTTGTATTGTTGGATAATGTTTTGAACATTTCCTATATCAAAAGTTGATCGGTTCAGGCACGTTATCTAAAAGCATTGACGTTCTAAATCAAACTACAGTTCCTTGTATACATAACACACACAAGAGGAAGAGTTCAGAAATGAACGATTCGTTCTTGAGGCATTGTAGACTAGGTCATATCAATGCGACCCGACTGGCTGAAGTTACATTTTAGATGCATATTTAAATCAGTTTGAATTTACATCTTGTGAAACTTGCCAGTCATGTCACAAAGATATAATGACACCAGCTCTGTTTACTGGAAGCAGAGGAAGAGTTAGTAAACTCTTGGGACTGATACATGATGATGTATGTAAGGTCTCCTGTCTACACATACCAGGACTGGTTCTTTATACTTCATTATATTCTCTGATAATCTCTCAAGATTCAGTCGTATGTTCCTGTTGAAACATAAGTCCGAACCTTTTAAGGTATTCCCAAAATATAAGTTAGAAGTAGAGAACCAAAATACGGGTATAAGTATTATGTCCTATGATGAGATCAGGGAGGAGAATACTTGTGCATGGCATTCCTGAACCATTCTAAAGGAGAATGAGATTCTCTCTCCGTATTACTCCTCTGAATACACCACAGCACAACGGTGTGTCAGGGCGGAGCAATCACACGATATTAGATATGGTGTGCTCTATGATGAGTATTACTTAGTTACCTATTTCCTTTTTGGGTGTTATGCGCTTGAGAAGCTGCATACCTATTGAATTAGGTTCGAATCAAATCAGTGCCTACCACTCCATATAAGATATGGTGTGGGAAGATCCTATCTCTTAAGTAAGTTAAGATTTGGGATTGTCCGTCCTATGTGAAAAGCAAAATCGGGACAAGATCGAGGCAAGGTTCTGTAGAACTGGAAAGGTTCCAGCTATAAAAAATTGCTAATGATTTGACAGAACCAAAGGATTCAATAGTTTCCGACGAATATCAGCCTCTCCGCCGATCTAGTAGGGTTCCTCACCCACCTGAGAGATACCTCGGTTTCTCGATGACAGTGGGAGCGAGGATTGCATCTTGAGATGATGACCCAACCAGTTTCGAGCAGGCCATCGAGAGTAGGGACTCTGTAAGAATGGCTGGATGCTTAGTGATCTGAGATGGAATCCTTATACACCAACAAAGTATGGACTTTGGTTGCTATAACTGAAGGGTTAAATCCCCATCAGGAGCAAGTATATCTTGAGAAGATTGCTTGGTGTACATGGAAAAGTTGAGACTTTCTAAGCTAGACTGGTTAAAGGTTTTCGTCATCAACCAGGCACGGATAATGATGAAACCTTTTCCAGGGACTATGTTTAAATCCATCCAGATCCTACTTGCCACGGCTACATACCACGACTACGATATCTGGTGGTTGGGTGCCATGACTACTTTTCTAAATATTGATTTAGAAGAGAACGTCTATAAGAACACAGCCAGGGGGCCTCGTAGACAGTGGGAGCAACGGAAACGTGTGCAAGATGCTTTATAGGATCAAGCAGGCATCGCGGAGTTGGAACATCTGTTTTGATGGATTAGTCAAAGAAGTTGACATCATCAAAATGGTAGACGAACCTTGTATAAACAAAAAGGTAGTAGGGAGTATGGTGACGATCCTCGTAGAGTACGTGGATGATATACTCTTGTTAGGGAAGGAGTTTCTTATGCTACGCTCGATCAATCTCCGCTTATCACAATGATTTTCCATATAGGATCAAAGTGATACCTACTAAATCCTAAGCTTTGGATCTATGAGATAGATTTAATTGGATGCTAGGATACTCACTAGTTGTAGTGAGATGGTATCAATCGATCCTGGGGAGAATCACTGGAAGGGTTCCAGGGTGATAAAGACGACTGAATGTCAGTCACAGGCATTGTCTTTACCCTCGGTAAAGGGACGGTATGTTGGAAGATTTCCAAGCTAGATACCGTGACAAACTAGACGATAAAGGCTGGTAACATCGCTATTAAAGATACTACCAAAGAGGACGTTTAGGTGTATATTGGTTCATAAGATGAACTAGGTTCCTGCCATTGTATAACAATGGAAGTGTGGCTTCGGCCCTGGAACCCTGGTCCCATCAGTGACCCAGACATATTCTGAGGCAGCATCACCTGATCATGGAGATAGTTGATCTCCAGAGTGATCGAGGTTAGGAGAGTAGACTCAGAGGAGAACACGGCGGATCCACTCACGAAGGCCTTTTCCCAAAGAGAGACTTTTAGGGGATGGTTGAGTATTAGATACTACAACCACTGCTACAGATGGCCCTAGTGCAAGTGGGAGATTGTTAGTTATATGTATGCCCTAGAGGCCATTACTGTACATTGGATGTATATTGTAGTGGATGCTGGGATATATATAGGTAGGACTTTCTTGCTCGACATGATAGTACGCTATCTGGTTGCTCTTTATCTTAACGTGTATACTTTCTGTCTCTCTGATTACATATTGATAAAGCCCTTAGGATGTGTACCCGACTTCCAGGAATATGATGCAGATCATACTAGTGGGGCCTGGGTAGTCAATGAGTACATCCTTCATTGTTCCTAGTCGTGGGAATATCGAGACGAGGAATCGATATTCCAGAGTAGACTAGCGTGTATCTTCTCGACCCATGTGATGGGGGATGGATGATCCCATATCCATTGGTGTTTGACATCAGAGATGGTATACGGGTGCTCAGTGGAGACTGGGTACACTGAACGGACTCGCCGAGAACTCCCAGATGGTATTATACCTCATGTCAGATGGCAGTTCTCTGGTGACACTGGTACAACTTAGTCTGTTGACCCGAGATCGTCATAGAGTCTTATGTGTCTCCCACTGTGCTTTGATTTCCACCCTGCCACGGCTCTACTGAGTCGTGCAAACAGGTGGTTTTTGGGTACAGTCCCGATTCACATGGAGGCAATGAGCGATAGGAGGGGATTCGTCTCTCCCAGTATTGGGGGTTGATGTTGCGCTATGCTCGACAGGCCACAACAAGAAATCCCTGGCCAGGGTTGCAATGATATACTGGTAAGAGTTATCAGTAGTTTCACGAATGGTATGGACCTCAAGTCGGCATGACTTATCGAGCTACTGGGGTCTGACGTTTACCACCGCTAGGCGAGATATGCGACATATCAGACGAACAGACCGGACTGTACGGTAAGTGTTACTGGTTGGATTCACAGGAGTGTGAGCGGGCTTGCTCGTCGATCTTCTGATCGCTCAATACCCGGGTGGCCGTTACGTTTAGCAGACCGCTTGCGGCTTGTGGGTGTTTGATATGATCATCATCTGCTGCCGGCGTATTGACGAGTCTTTAGAGTCCTACACAGAGGTTTCCTAGCTCAAGCGAAACGAAATAGGAGAGCATATGAGATATGTGTGGGACCGAGAATAATACGTGTATGTGATACTGTATTTTATTCTCGCGCTGAATGTATCGATTGGTTGCGTGCGATATAACCTAGTTATCGAATCAAGGATTGATTCGATAAGCCGATACATTGGATACTAGTCGGTTATATACGATATGACCGGATCGTTAAATCAAGTGTTGATTTAATGATTTAATGTATAATTATGTATTTGATATATTACTTTGCATTAACTAGTATTGGTTCACTTTAAATGGATTTTCTCAATTGAATTGTGCAAGTTATATATGTGATATATTTTTGTGCACATGATTGTATCATGTTTGATGATACATGCATACTTAGTTAAGGGTATGATTAAACCATGGTTGTGTAATGGTTAGGGTTTTGTATTTATTAACTATTTCTTTATTTATTCATTCTTCATTTGGAATGAAAATAAAATGGTTGATTGTTTTGTTGCTTTCTTTGAAGCTTCAAGAAGCTTTGACCATTTTGTCTTCATCTACAAAACCTAACCATTCACTAACCCTAATTGATTCTCTACACTTAACCAAGGGTAAGATTATGATAAGTATTCATATTTTTATCTATTTTAAATATACTTTTCATATCTTCTTCTTCTTCTTCATCTTGTTCTTCCATGAAGAAAGCTAGTGACCATCAATGGCAACTAGTGAAATCAAGTGAGAAATCCAATTCTAAAGTCTACCCACTTCCTATTTCTTCATCCTCTACATCTTGCCAAGTTGTATAGGGTGTTTCCTTCACAAGTTTTCAAGGCTTGGTGAAGTTGGAGCTTGTTCTTGTGATGCCTCGACGTAGATCATCTTCGGCATCGAACCGTCGATCAAGCCCGCCCATTCTACGATGATGCCAATGCTAGAGTCAAGGGTTCGATTTGGACAGCGGAGGGAGATCATCGCGGAGCCTAGGAAGTGGTGGACCGGATCTACAAAGGTTGTAGTCACTTTCCATTAGCATTTAATTCGATTACATGCTTGCTTCGCCTATATATCTAGTTAACGATCCGTATTAGGGTTTGTAGGCACTTGTAAAATTTGATTTGTGCATGTTTGATCACTGTGAGACTCCATTAGAGTGCCTAGGAACCCGACAGCTAAAGTGTTCCCTCTCTCTCTCATTGCAGCGACCCAAAACATGATAGGCCTTAAGTTACTATTAGAGAAAAATATATTGACAGGGCCAAACTGTTAGTTATATGTATGCCCTAGAGGCCATTACTGTACATTGGATGTATATTGCAGTGGATGCTGGGACATATATAGGGAGGACTTTCTTGCTCGACATGATAGTATGCTGTCTGGTTACTCTTTACCTTAACGTGTATACTGATTGTCTCTCTGTTACATGTTGGTAAAGCCCATAGGATGTGTACTTGACTACCTGGACTATGATGCGGATCATACTAGTAGGGACATGGTAGTCCATAAGTACATCCTTCAAGGTCCCTAGTCATGGGTGTATCGAGACGAGGCATCGATATACCAGAGTAGACTAGCGTATACCTTCTCGACCCATACAGATGGGCGATGGATGATCCCATATCCAGTGGTGTTTGACATCAGAGATGATATACGGGTGCTCAGTGGAGACTGGGTACACTGGACGGACTCGCCGAGAACTCCCAGATGGTATTATACCTTACGTCAGATGGCAGTTCTCTGGTGACACTGGTACAGAGTAGTCTGTTGACCCGAGATCGTCATAGAGTCTTGTGTGGTTCCCACTGTGGTTTGATTTCCACCTTACCACGTCCAAGAGGGCGTGCAAAACGGTGGTTTTTGGGTACAGTCCCGAATCACATGGAGGCAATGAGCGATAGGAGGGGATTCGTCTCTCCCGGTATAGGGAGTTGATGTTGCGCTGTGTTCTATTGGCTATAACCGGAAATCCCTGGCCAGGGTTGCTGAGATTTACTGGTAAGTGTTACCAGTAGTTTCTCGAATTGTTATAGACCTCATATCGACACGACTTATCGAGCTATTGGGGTCTGACGTTTACCACCCCTAGGCGAGATATGCGACATATCAGACGACGAGACCGGACTGTACGGTAAGTGTTACTGGTAGGATTCATAGGAGTATGAGCGGGCTTGCTCGTCGATCTTCTGATCGCTCAATACCCGGGTGGCCGTTATGTTTAGCAGACCGCTTGCGGCTTGTGGGTGTTTGATATGATCATCATCCGCTGCCGGCGTATTGACGAGTCTTTAGAGTCCTACACAGAGGTTTCCTGGCTCAAGCGAAACGAAATAGGAGCGCATATGAGATATGTGCGGGACCGAGAATAATGCATGTATGTGATACCGTATTTCAATCTCGTGATGAATGTATCGAATGGTTGTATGCGATATAACCTAGTTATCGAATCAAGGATTGATTCGATAAGCCGATACATTGGATATTAGTCGGTTATATGCGATTTGACCGGATCGTTAAATCAAGTGTTGATTTAATGATTTAATGCATAATTATATATTTGATATATTACTTTGCATTAACTAGTATTGGTTCACTTTAAATGGATTTTCTTACTTGCTTTGCACAAGTTGTATATGTGATATACTTTTGTGCACTTGATTGTATCATGTTTGATGATACATGTTTACTTGGGTTTGTGTAAAGATTAAACCATGGTTATATGAATGGTTAGGGTTTTGTTTTCTTATTCATTTATCTATTTATTTATTCTTTTTGGAAAATAAATGGCATAAAGAGAAAATGGTGGCTTTCTTTGTTTGCATCTTGAAGCTTCATGAAGCTTTGACTAAGTGACCATTTGGTCTCATGCTTAACCCTAACCACTCCACTTAACCCTAGTTGATTCTCTACACTTGACCATGGTTGTATTATGATAAGTATTGATTTTCTTTTCTATTCAAAAAGAACTTATCATATTATTCATTTTTCTTCTTCTTCTTCTTCAAGATGAAGAAGCTTGATTCCATCAATAGTGATTTGATGAAATGAGTGAGAAATCCAATTCTAAAGTGAACCCACCTCCTATTTCTTCATCCTCTACCACTTGCCAAGTAGTATAGGGTGTTTTCTTCACAAGTTTCATGACTTGGTGAAGTGGGAGCTTGATCTTGTGATGCCTCGACGTAGATCATCTTCGGCATCGTAGTCGATGACCTAGCCCGCCCTTTTCTCCGATGAAGACGACGCTAGAGCCCGGGATTTGATTTGGACAGCAAGGGGACTTCATCATGGAGCTATGGAGGTGGAGCACCGGATCTACAAAGGTTGTATTTCCGTTCTTTTAGTTAAGTTGTTAACTAGCTTCTTGTTTCGCCTAAAATTCTAGTCAACGATCCGTATTAGGGTTTCTCGGCACTTGTATAATTTGAAATTGGCATGGTTGATGCCTTGTGTGACCTCATTAGTGTGCCTAGGAACCCTACAGTGGTATCAGAGACTAGCTAGAGCCTTAGGCGATCCATAGACGGAGTTAGAAGTCCGATCGAACTAAAACCCTAACCCAAAAAATGCTCTCTGTATATTTTTTAATTTCGGGGATTTTTCCACATTAAAAATATGCAGAAAAATCAGCAGGAATATCTAAGAGTTACTGTGAAATTCGATTCCCTAATTCCATCAAACCGCCTCGGTTCCGCGGCACGAGCATGGCTCGTGCGGCGGATCCGCGGCCGTTTTGTCTTATCATGCATTGAATTTTGTATAGTAATTCTTATTTTGCAGTACTGGTTTTTCTGGGAATTTTTAATATTTATTCAAGAGTTGAATTTTCTGGGTTGTATTGGGGACTCGGTGTATCGATCGGATTGTCTAATTCTGTCTGTGTGCTTTTCCGGATAATTTTAGAATATGTTAAAAAGTTCGACCGGATATAAATACCCACTTTTTCCCCTGCCGGGAAATTTCCAATTGTTGGACTTTTCCGTAGTTTAATGATGTTCCAAGTAGTGCAAGTAACACGATGGTCCCTCTAGAAGACAACAAACCTTAACTCGATTATGTGACCGTCTTGAACTGCCCTTTGAACCTCAGGGTTTGGGGCAGTACGGCGTGCCACATGTGAGGCGTTGGCTTGACCCTTCTACGGCTAGACCGTTGGTTCTGAGGCACGAAGTGAATGTTTTTGAACTTATTTCATGTGATGAGCCGTTTCGGGAAAACTTGGGTGTTCGATTGTTCGATCGGAAAGTTTAACATTTTCTATTTATCCGGAATGTGATACAATAATTGGAATTCACAAGTAGTTATGAGATAACTGAATGAATGTTATAAACATAGCAGTTTAGTCTCACTTGATCAGTTGCTACGGAATTTTGATATGATCAAAAGTCCGTCGCAATCACGTAGCGTACGCGGATACTCACCGGGTAAACTTAATAGACAACCTCACTCTATAGCCCCGACCAAGTGACTGTAGGAAAACCCCGTTGCCGAAAGCATCCGTTCGGGTGCTCGCGGCAGCGGTGTTCCGCCTTGGTGCACTTCGTCGACGGTATCGGGGGTGCGGCCGCCTACTAAAGTTTGCGATGAGCATTCGATCAGGATGTCGGGAATCTTGTTGAATTACTCGACTTTATATTGAAAAGTGTTTTCGATTTTGAGACTAAAATGCGGGGTTTATAAATGTTAGGCATGCGATGTCTAAGGAATTCATTTTATTAGGCATGCGATGTCTATGTACGTTGCGGATTCCAACTGTTGTAGTTTTACACTTTCTTTTCTGTGACCGTAAGTGTAATATGTGATATCGCCGGTTTCGTTGCTATATGCCAACGACAATTGGGATGCGCATGTTTACTTACATTGATGACATGTGATGTTATGTGTTGCTGGATATGTTATATTGGATCGTCGTGTTTGAATAGCCGGGGGTTTTTATGTGAGATGAGTGTTTTCATTTTCATTCATGTAAAAACTTGTATGTAATATTCTTTTATTTGGGGCACTTCCAGGTTGCGAAAGATGTCATCGTTTGTATATTATTTACTTTTCCGCACTAGGATAGACCCAAGGAGGGGAGCACAAGTAACCGGGTTCTGGAGTCCAGTGGGAGACCAACTCGAGGAGTCGAGTCCGGGTCTCCTAACTCTAGAATTGGTATGGTTGCTTGCCGCTCTCGTAGGGGTCTAGGGGTGTGGGTTTGGCTATTCATCGCGACCGTGGAATCCGTGTTTTATACTGGCTCGTATTGAAAACACGGACGTCCTAGTATATCCAATGTTTCATATGATTCTTCTGCTGCGATATCTGTGATGTGATCATATGATATGTTCTGTGATGGATACTTTATATAGTATATATGATATATTATATAGACGTTACTTATGTTTTACACCCGCGCTAGCCCTGCCCCGCTCTGCCGTTAGTTACCTAACCTAACGGTGCACGAGGGGACAAAGAGGCGAATGCGGATGGCATAAGTGTACGTCGTATTTATCTGTGATGTTTTGGTATTTAAATGATGGGACTTCATTAATGTGATTAATGAAAGTAAAAGAAACCTAAAGATGTTGTAGAATCGAATTTCAAAATAAAAAAGGGGTAGCTACAGTTCTTGCTTTGCACAGCGGTATATATGATATATCCTGCACCTTATTCGATGAGGAAAGGACCGAGATCCCTTCACTGGGAGTGACTCCTTTAGCAATAACTGGCAGATGCTACAACCCTCGATTTGTCTTTTGATTGCTTTTAAGAGTTCTGCTTTGCACAGTGATATATATGATATATCCCGCACCTCATTCGACGAGGAAAGGACCGACGATCCCTTCACCGGGAGTGACTCCTTTAGCAAAACTAGAAAAGCCTCAAAAGCACTCCATTTTAAAATCATTTGATTCTACAACGATATCAAGTTCATTACGTAATAGGTTTTCAGAAAAACCTGTCGTAGCCCTCCGTCATTTCAGATAAGTCCTGTTTAGTATTCGTGCTGCGTTTGTTGACCTTGTCAAGGCACAGTGTGCGGTAGCTAACCAGTATTTATCTGCTTATGCATATGATGCAGATTGGGTTAGGGTAGTCGTGCGGCCTTGTTGACCTTGTCAAGGGTCGTGCTGGTGGGTTTGATTCAATCAAGAAATGACGGGTTGAACTTGACTTGCGGTCTTTGGTTTGTTGACCTTGTCAAGGTCATAGATCGTTCGGGGCAAAATTATCGGGAATTTCAAGTGTTGAAATTTGCAATGAGATTGCATGCCTTCTATGAGATAGTTGGATCCCGATACCCGCTGCGAGTAAGAGTTACTCATGGGAGAGTTTTACACATTACAATTAGCCGATCAAGTAGGTGTCTAGAAAGGTGTTAACGAGGTTACGCCTCTGGGAAAACGAGGTTTACATTAATTAGGTTCGTGCGAAAGCACGGGGGACCTCCCTCAAAGCACCGACACTGGCCTGGCTGAAAGATTGGCAAACTTGTAGCGTGTAATTAATCCCGGCTAGTCTTTCCTTTTAGGGTTTGAAGGAAGATTTGATAAAAACAGTGGGAGCCATCCTGATTAGATAAAATAATAACCAATCTATTCTTGCAAGAGCGCACGCTGAGTGTTTTCTTCTCTCTCTCTCCAGGTAGCGACCATATCACGCCTTAATCAAGATAAAAATTCGGATTATTGACCGAACCCGCTTGTTATACTGAGCTGGGGAACATTGGTCCCACTCCAACTTATAATTGTTATAAGACAGAGCAGGAAATAGGGGATTACCAGAATTCTCGTGCCACCCAAACGAAGAGAGTGCATGCTGATGCATCATCTTCGGGTGTGTTCTTTATACAGAACTGTTTCTCTATTCTCTACATCCTGGGTATTTGATACCGGATCAGGATTCCAGATATGTAATATGTTACATAGGGCTACAGAAAGGTAGAGAACTGAGAACGGGTAATAAGTTTCATGAGGCAGAAAACGGGGCAAGAGTTGCAGCCAAGTCTGTTGGTCACTGTCACCTTGTATTACCAATACATTGATTCTGAACGAATGTTATTAGATACCGAACCTGATATACAAAATCATATCTATCTCTTTATTAGTAAAGACAGTATATAATTTTGTACTGTTGGATAATGTTTTGAACATTTCCTATATCAAAAGTTGATCGGTTCAGGCACGTTATCTAAAAGCATTGATGTTCTAAATCAAACTACAGTTCTTAGTATACAGAACACACACAAGAGGATGAGTTCAGAAATGAACGAATTTTTCTTGAGGTATTGTAGACTAGGTCATATCAATGCGACCTGACTAGCTGAAGTTACATTTAGATGCATATTTAAATCTGTTTGAATTTACATCTTGTGAAACTTGCCAGTCATGTCACAGAGATAAGATGACCACAGCTCTGTTTATTGGTAACAGAGAAAGAGTTAGTAAACTCTTGGGATGATACATGTTGATGTATGTAAGGTCCCCTGTCTACATATGCCAGGACTGGTTCTTTGTACTTCGTTACATTCTCTGATAATCTCTCAAGATTCAGACATATGTTCCTGTTGAAACACAAGTCCGAACCTTTTGAGATATTCACAGAATATGATTTAGTAGTAGAAAACAAAAATACGGGTATAAGTATTATGTCCTTTGATGAGATCGAGGAGGAGAATACTTGAGCACGGAAATCCTGGATTATTCTAAAGGAGAATGAGATTCTCTCTCAGCATTACTCCTCCGTATACACCACAGCACGATGGTATATCGGGGCGGAGCAATAGCACCCTATGTGATATGGTGTGCTCTATGATGAGTACTACTGAGTTACCTATTTCCTTTTTAGGAGTTATGCACTTGAGAAGCTGCATACCTATTGAATAGGGTTCAAATCAAATCAGTTTCCTACCACTTCATATTTGATATGATAAGGGAAGAGCCCATCTCTTAAGTTAGTTAAGATTTGGGGTTTGTAGGGTGTTTTTCGTCACCCCATTGAGATGGGAATACGCGCGCGCTTGTCAGGCGTACTACAGATTCCCCCTGCCTAGGGTAGGCCGGGGTTTAATGATTGTGGGGATCCGAATCTCCGGCAGCCGCGGACTAAGCTGTCGTTAATTACCCATCGCCTTTGGGGCGAGGGAACCTCCGATTAACGGGTTAAACTGGTCATGCGAACTCAATGTGCAGGGTGCGTGTGTTCAGTTCTGAAAGGGGGGTTTGGATATATCGGGAGCCACGCAGAGTTTTTACGGGGGTCCCGCTACCCGGATAGCGGGCTGGGGGTCAAGGGGGCTAGCAGCCCCCTTGCGGGGTGCGGGGCAGCGCCCCGTTAGAAATTTTTTTCTAACAGGGACAGTGTCGTGGAGTACGTGTATGTATAAATTTGTATACATATGTATATGTGTATATATGTACACAAAAGAGGGAGAAAAGACATCCAAGGGATGCGCAGTTGCGCAAGCGCGCGCGCCACGTGTCGGCACGCGGGCGACTTGCGCACTTGCGCAGTTGCGCAAGCGCGCGCGCCACGTGTCGGCACGCGGGCGACTTGCGCAACTGCGCAGGTGCGCAAGCGCGCGCGCCACGTGTCGGCACGCGGGCGACTTGCGCACTTGCGCAGTTGCGCAAGCGCGCGTGCCACGTGTCGGCACGCGGGCGACTTGCGCACTTGCGCAGTTGCGCAAGCGCGCGCGCCACGTGTCGGCACGCGGGCGACTTGCGCACACAACAGGCTTTTAGCCTAAGAAGATTTCTCTGAAGAGAAATCAAAGAGGAGTTAGACTCCTGAGTGTTTTTTTTGTTGGGTTAATTGAAGGGTTCTTCTTCTTCCTCCTGTTGCTTGCTGGATCTTGATGATCAAGAGATGTGAGATCTCAAAATCTCTCCTTTCTGAGATCTAATGGCAGATCCAAGTTCCCCTTTGTGGGTTTTGTGGTGGAAAACTATTTAGTTTTGAAAAAGGAAGAGTAAAACTCTTGATTTAATTCAAGAGAAAGAAGAAGGTTTTGGAACCTTGAAGAAGGAAGAAAGAGCTCAGCTCTAATTTTTGTGGAGAGAATGAAAAGTGTTCTTTTTTATCCATCATCATGTTGCTTTTTATAGGCTTACACATTTACATATAACCCCTTGGGCTTTTCAAAATGGCTTTTTGCCTATCACATGGCTTATGTGTCATTTGTTTTTGCACATAAGCCATGAGCTTACAAAAATTTGGCTTTATGCCCATTTTGCATACAAAAATCATGCACAAAAATTACATAAAAATTATTTGTTACATGATTTTTGTTGTTGGCATGGAGGAGGCTGGCCGCGGCCTTGACTTGGGCATGGGCCCGCTTGCCCTGGGCTTGGGCCCACCTGCCTTGGGGTTGACCTTGACTTTGACTCGGTCAACGGGGGTGTAAATTTTTACCCCAACAAAGTGCCCCCCATCAATAAATGCACACAGCATATATGGGTCGTGTGCATGAAATTGATGGATCTTCTTTCACGTGGAGGCGACAGCTTTGGTTCCCACTTTTTGGGACGCACTGCCCTTTTTACGACATGGACGGTCGACGCTTGACGCGTCTCCGAGACGGAGTGTCCGTGGTAGACGTTTCCCTGACCCAGAGTGATTTGGTTCCCGATTTGTGGGAAGCCTGCACTACCCTTTTTGCGACATGGACGGTCGACGCTCTGTTATGCAGCGAGTTGGGTTCCCAATTTGCGGGAGCCTGAACTGCCCTTTTTGCGACATAGACGGTTGACGCTCTGTTACGAAGCGATTTGGGTTCCCAGTTTGCGGGAGCCTGCACTGCCCTTTTTGCGACATAGACGGTCGACGCTCTGTTACGAAGCGATTTGGGTTCCCAATTTGCGGGAGCCTGCACTGCCATTTTTGCGACATAGACGGCCGACGCTCTGATCCGAAGCGATTTGGTAGACGTGTCCCCGGCACGGAGTGTCGCTGGTCGACGTTTCCCCGAGGCGGAGTGTCTGCTGTAGGACGTTTCCACGAGACGGAGTGCCTGCTGTAGGACGTTTCCCCGAGACGGAGTGCCTGTGGTAGGACGTTTCCCCGAGACGGAGTGCCTGTGGTAGGACGTATCCCCGAGACGGAGTGTTTGTTGTAGGACGTTTCCCCGAGACGGAGTGCCTGTGGTAGGACGTATCCCCGAGACGGAGTGCCTGTGGTATGACGTTTCCCCGAGTCGGAGTGCCTGTTGTAGGACGTTTCCCCGAGTCGGAGTGCCTGTTGTAGGACGTTTCCCCGAGACGGAGTGCCTGTGGTAGGACGTATCCCCGAGACGGAGTGCCTGTGGTAGGACATTTCCCCGAGTCGGAGTGCCTGTTGTAGGACGTTTCCCCGAGTCGGAGTGCCTGTTGTAGGACGTTTCCCCGAGACGGAGTGCCTGTGGTAGGACGTATCCCCGAGACGGAGTGCCTTTGGTAGGACATTTCCCCGAGTCGGAGTGCCTGTTGTAGGACGTTTCCCCGAGTCGGAGTACCTGTTGTAGGACGTTTCCCCGAGACGGAGTGCCTGTGGTAGGACGTATCCCCGAGACGGAGTGCCTGTTGTAGGACGTATCCCCGAGACGGAGTGCCTGTGGTAGGACGTATCCCCGAGACGGAGTGCCTGTTGTAGGACGTATCCCCGAGACGGAGTGCCTGTTGTAGGACGTTTCCCCGAGACGGAGTGCCTGTTGTAGGACGTATCCCCGAGACGGAGTGCCTGTTGTAGGACGTATCCCCGAGACAGAGTGCCTGTTGTAGGACGTATCCCCGAGACGGGGTGCCTGTTGTAGGACGTTTCCCCGAGACGGGGTGCCTGTTGTAGGACGTATCCCCGAGACGGGGTGCCTGTTGTAGGACGTTTCCCCGAGACGGAGTGCCTGTTGTAGGGCGTATCCCCGAGACGGAGTGCCTGTGGTTGACGCAGAGGTCGATGTTAGAATTAGTTGGTTTGATTTGTTTGATTTGAGTTGACATTAGCATCGCTATACTGGAATATGGTACCAGGAGCGAATCATCATCTGTCTTTTAGAGGATTTGGGAATTGGGGTTTTTGTTTGGCATCTGCATTGCTGCACTGGAATAATGCCAGGAGCAACTCATCATGTGCCCAGAGAGGATTTGGATTTAGTTTGTTTGGCATCTGCATTGCTGCACTGGAATAATGCCAGGAGCAACTCATCATGTGCCCGGGGAGGATTTGAATTTGGTTTTTGTTTGGCATCTGCATTGCTGCACTGGAATAATGCCAGGAGCGACTCATCATGTGCCCGGGAGGACTTGGGAGAGATTGGGATCGTTTTACGCCCGTGGATTGTATACGGTTTTGCAGGATGTATGATCCAGACCGTAGGGCCATAAAAATTTTAGGGCTTTGTTGGCGTCTGCATCGCTGCACTGGAATATGGTACCAGGAGCGACTCATCATTCGCCGCTTGGGGATTGGAATTTGGAATTTGGTTGGCGTCTGCATCGCTGCACTGGAATATGGTACCAGGAGCGACTCATCATTCGCCACTTGGGGATTGGGGAGCGATTGCTTAGGAGACAGGTTTGGATCCCTATCACCTAAGACTTTTCAATTTTATGGGCCGTGAGGGTCCCATAAAGGTATTTTCTCCCTGCGAGTCGTAAGGATCCTGCAGGTGTGTTTTCTCCTTAAGAGTCGTGAGGACTCCTAAGTGTGTTTTTCCTTGGTGAGTCGTAAGGATCTCACGAAGGTTTGTTCTCCTCATGCATCGTGAGGACACATGAGTGGGTCTTTCCAATGAAGCGTAATTCTAAAGGCGGAGACCAGCCGCGTAACTGGTGGTTGCGGTGGGGCATGGGTATGCTGAGAATCATTTGAGCCCGTGGATTGTATACGGTAGTCAATTTGGGGACTGGCCGTAGGGCTGGAAGAATTTTGGAAATTGGATTTTGGTTGGCGTCTGCATCGCTGCACTGGAATATGGTACCAGGAGCGACTCATCATTCGCCGTTGTTTTATATTATTATCATTTTTTTTGGCTTTTGTTTTTGTTTTACCGCGATTGCTCTATCATTTCAGCTTTTCTTATCGCGATGATCGCGATTGCCCTATCATTTCGGCTATTTATTCGCAGTTGCCCCATCATTTCGGCTTTATTTTCATCATTTTTTTTTACTCGCTGATTTTTATTGCGAGTTGCCCCATCATTTCGGCTTTTCTTTTTATTCATTTATTTACACATTCTTTTTTTTTCTTATTTACACTTTTTTTTTACATTTCCAGTTTAACGACTTAGAGGTCGATTATTCCCAGTTTAATGACGTGGCGGTCGATTGTTCCCAGTTTAATGACGTGGCGGTCGATTGTTCCCAGTTTAATGACGTGGTGGTCGATTGGTTCCAGAGAAAGGTGGGTGTTTGACAGAATCAGGTCCCTGAAGGACTTCGGTCCCCGTTTGTATGAAATTGGCGGTCGCAGCTTGATTGTTTGTTAACACGCCAGGGGACAATGATATTTCTCCCGCCTTGTATTGTTTCTCAACCCAATCCTTGAAGATACAACAGTCTTCAATAGTGTGCCCCAGCACTCGGTGGTATGGGCAAAAGTTGGGATGATCAGTCTTGTTCGCTTCACTTAGCCTTCTCGGTTCTGGTAGCCGCAGGCCATTCTTTAGAGCATCTTTAAAAATTTTGTGGACCTTGTCCTTTCGGAATGAGTAGACCTTATTTCTCCTTTCCTCCAAAGTTGGCTCTCGAGGCTGGTCAGTCTTTGCCCCGCCCGTTCTCTGCTTATTTGGAGAATCGGTGATGTTAGGACTTCCGCCTTTTCGGTTGTCGTCCCTCCAAGGTTTCGGTCTGTTTGTGAACTGAAGATCCTGAGCGGACTCGGGCTTTGAGCGTTCCAACGTTTGGACCTTTTTGGTCAGCTCTTGGAATGTTTTGAGACCCGCGGTACATAGAAACGGGGCCATCCAGTTGTTGAGATTTCCGACGAGGAGACTGACAGATTGGTCCTGCTCTATCGGCGGTTCGCATTTGACGGAGAGATTGCGCCATCGGGTTATAAAATCCGTGCTGCTTTCGTCGCTCTTGGGCTTGGTCCTCACGAGCTCGGCAATGGTAATCTTATCGCTGACGCTCATGAACCTCTGCCGAAACAGAGACTCCATTTGGACAAAAGTTGTGACGGAGCCATCCGGTATGCTCGCGTACCAGTCGAAAGCAACATCGGTCAAGCTATTAACGAACTGGCGGAGGAGAAGCGCATCATTGCCCCCAGTATTCCCGCATGAGGCTTTGAAGTGGGCGATGTGCTGATTCGCATTTCCCGTCCCATCGAATCTTCCGAATTTGGGGATGACATAGCCGCTAGGAAATTCTACCAGATCATACTGAGCAGGATATGGTCTCCCACTACTGCTGATATCTTTTTGCGCTTCGGCTTCGGCTACCAAGGTTTTGACTTTGTTGGCAACCAAATCCATGATTTGATCTTGAGTTAGCGGGCTACTTTCATCGGTAGCCAAGGCATTTCCTGAGATATGATGCGACTGATTTTCATGTAGTTCGCCCACTTTTGGATTTGAGGGAATAAGCGTCGGTTGCTTTGGCACACCACTTCCCGGTTCACGAGCAGAGCCCTCCGCTTGATTGGGCGGCTGAGAGGCAAGTCGGGTTGTGAGCTGCATCACGACATTCGTCAAGTCATCGATTTTGGAGTAGAGTTTGGCCATCTCCTTGTCTTTGTTTCTGAGCTGCTTTCGGAGCTCTTGAAGCAGCTCTTGCTCCGCTGTCCTGGGGAGGAAAGTCGGCTCTTTTTCGCTTTCCGAGCCCGACTCCTCATGGACCGAAGGGTCTTTCCGCCTATCATCCTCATCAATAGGGTTTTCATCACCCAGCAGAGGCGGCTGCTCTTGGGAAGCGGCCACCACGTTCAAGCCAGATTGGATTTGAGATGTGGTAGCCCCGTCCTTGCTCTTGCTGCGCGTGCCCACCGTGTAGACAGTGTGGACCACATACCCAGCCATTTCCTCATCTTCGGCGGGGTAACCCTGTTCTTCGAACCTTATGAGGTTTAGCCTGGCAGGAGCCCTAGCCCTTTTGTTGGCTCTATATCTGAACCTTTTCTCCCTCTGCTTCTCGATTTTGAAGGCTTGGCGGGCATCCGCTACTCGGAAAGCCATTGTGAGTTGATCAACGGGGAGCTTAGAGAAGACACCCGATCGGGCATTTTTCAGGGGCGCCGCTGGAGCTTGCTCGGGACGCGTTGTAGCTTTGTTGGTGTTGATGGCCTTGCCCCCAGCTGGGGCCAAGGAAAGTAGTTCAGACACCGACTTGCGTTTGGGTTGGGGCGCCCTTGAGATCACCACATTTGGTCTCCTGCCTTTCGAGACCGGTTTGTCTGCCACCGGGGCTTGAGGAGCTGGGATGGCGCCAATTGGTATGAACATGATAGAGCCGAAAGGTAGCAGCGGCTCCTCCCATTGTCGCCCGAGACTGGCCGGAAGGACCGTCCTGGAGTCTATCTTCATTGTGTAGGAGACGGGAGCTGAGTTCATCATCGAAGATATCGTCGGAAGGTGATTGCTTGAAAATCTGCATGAAGAAGCATTATTTTTAGCATGAATACAGGTATGTACATTGATTGAGTTCGCATGAACGCTTAACCCGAAATATGGGAGGAGAGAACGTCCCACCGGGCGTGCCAGAATCTGTAGGGTGTTTTTCGTCACCCCATTGAGATGGGAATACGCGCGCGCTTGTCAGGCGTACTACAGATTCCCCCTGCCTAGGGTAGGCCGGGGTTTAATGATTGTGGGGATCCGAATCTCCGGCAGCCGCGGACTAAGCTGTCGTTAATTACCCATCGCCTTTGGGGCGAGGGAACCTCCGATTAACGGGTTAAACTGGTCATGCGAACTCAATGTGCAGGGTGCGTGTGTTCAGTTCTGAAAGGGGGGTTTGGATATATCGGGAGCCACGCAGAGTTTTTACGGGGGTCCCGCTACCCGGATAGCGGGCTGGGGGTCAAGGGGGCTAGCAGCCCCCTTGCGGGGTGCGGGGCAGCGCCCCGTTAGAAATTTTTTTCTAACAGGGACAGTGTCGTGGAGTACGTGTATGTATAAATTTGTATACATATGTATATGTGTATATATGTACACAAAAGAGGGAGAAAAGACATCCAAGGGATGCGCAGTTGCGCAAGCGCGCGCGCCACGTGTCGGCACGCGGGCGACTTGCGCACTTGCGCAGTTGCGCAAGCGCGCGCGCCACGTGTCGGCACGCGGGCGACTTGCGCAACTGCGCAGGTGCGCAAGCGCGCGCGCCACGTGTCGGCACGCGGGCGACTTGCGCACTTGCGCAGTTGCGCAAGCGCGCGTGCCACGTGTCGGCACGCGGGCGACTTGCGCACTTGCGCAGTTGCGCAAGCGCGCGCGCCACGTGTCGGCACGCGGGCGACTTGCGCACACAACAGGCTTTTAGCCTAAGAAGATTTCTCTGAAGAGAAATCAAAGAGGAGTTAGACTCCTGAGTGTTTTTTTTGTTGGGTTAATTGAAGGGTTCTTCTTCTTCCTCCTGTTGCTTGCTGGATCTTGATGATCAAGAGATGTGAGATCTCAAAATCTCTCCTTTCTGAGATCTAATGGCAGATCCAAGTTCCCCTTTGTGGGTTTTGTGGTGGAAAACTATTTAGTTTTGAAAAAGGAAGAGTAAAACTCTTGATTTAATTCAAGAGAAAGAAGAAGGTTTTGGAACCTTGAAGAAGGAAGAAAGAGCTCAGCTCTAATTTTTGTGGAGAGAATGAAAAGTGTTCTTTTTTATCCATCATCATGTTGCTTTTTATAGGCTTACACATTTACATATAACCCCTTGGGCTTTTCAAAATGGCTTTTTGCCTATCACATGGCTTATGTGTCATTTGTTTTTGCACATAAGCCATGAGCTTACAAAAATTTGGCTTTATGCCCATTTTGCATACAAAAATCATGCACAAAAATTACATAAAAATTATTTGTTACATGATTTTTGTTGTTGGCATGGAGGAGGCTGGCCGCGGCCTTGACTTGGGCATGGGCCCGCTTGCCCTGGGCTTGGGCCCACCTGCCTTGGGGTTGACCTTGACTTTGACTCGGTCAACGGGGGTGTAAATTTTTACCCCAACAGGGTTGTCCAGCCTATGTCTGAAAAGCAAAATCCGGACAAGCTCGAGGCATGATCTGTTATGTAGAACTGGAAATGTTCCAGCTATACGAACTGCAGCTGATGATTTGAAAGAACCAAAGGATTCAGTAGATTCCAACGAACCTCAGCCTCTCCGCCGATCTAGTAGGGTTCCTCACCCACCTGAGAGATACTTCGGTTTCTCGATGACAGTGGGAGCGAGGATTGCATCATGAGATGATGACCCAACTAGTTTCAAGCTGGCCATCAGGAGTGTGACTCTGTAAGTATGGCTGGATGCTTAGTGATCTGAGATGGAATCCTTATACACCAACAAAGTATAGACTTTAGTTGCTTTATCTGAAGGGTTAAATCCCCATCAGGAGCAAGTATATCTTGAGAAGATTACTTGGTGTACATCGAAAAGTTAAGACTTTCAAAGCTAGACTTGTTAAAGGTTTTCGTCATCGACCAGGCGAGGATAATGATGAAACCTTTTCAAGTGGCTATGCTTAAGTCCATCCAGATCCTACTTGCCACGGCTACATACTATGACTACGATATCTGGCGTTTGGGTGCCATGACTGCTATTCTAAATGATGTTTTAGAAGAGAACGTCTATAAGTACACAGCCAGAGGGCTTCGTAGACAGTGGGAGCAGCGGAAACGTGTACAAGATGCTTTATAGGATAAAGCAGGCATCGCGGAGTTGGAACATCTGTTTTGATGTAGTAGTCAAACAGTTTGACATCATCAAAATGGTAGATGAACCTTGTATATACAAAAAGGTAGTAGGGAGTATGGTGGTGATCCTCGTAGAGTACGTGGATGACATACTCTTAATAAGAAAGGAGTTTCCTATGCTATGCTCGGTCAATCTCCACTTATCACAATGATTCTCCATAAAGGATCAAAGTGATACCTCCTAAATCATGGATTTTGGATCTATGAGATAGATCTAAATGGATGTTAGGATTCTCACTAGTTGTAGTGAGATGGTATCAATTGATTCTGGGGAGAATCACTGAAAAGGTTCCAGAGTGATAAGGACGACTGAATGTCAGTCACAGGCATTGTTTTTACCCTTAGTAAAGGGACGGTATGTTGGAAGAGTTCCAAGCCAAATACCGTGGCTAAGTAGACGATAAAGGCTGGATACATCACTACTTAAGATGCTACCAAAGAGGTTGTCTGGGTGTATATTAGTTCATGAGATGAACTTAGTTCCTTCCATTGTGTGACAATGGAGTTGTGGCTTATGCCAAGGAACGTCCGTCCCATCAGTGATCCAGACAAATTCTAAGGCAGTATTACCTGATCATGGAGATGGTTGATCTCCAGGGGATCGAGGTTAGGAGAGTAGACTCAGAGGACAACACGGCGGATCCACTCACAAAGGCCTTTTCCCAGAGAGAGACTTTTATGGGATGGTTGAGTATGAGATACTACAACCACTGCTATCAGATGGCCCTAGTGCAAGTGGGAGATTGTTAGTTATATGTATGCCCTAGAGGCCATTACTGTACATTGGATGTATATTGCAGTGGATGCTGGGACATATATAGGGTGGACTTTCTTGCTCGACATGATAGTATGCTGTCTGGTTACTCTTTACCTTAACGTGTATACTGATTGTCTCTCTGTTACATGTTGGTAAAGCCCTTAGGATGTGTACTTGACTACCTGGACTATGATGCGGATCATACTAGTGGAGACATGGTAGTCCATAAGTACATCCTTCAAGGTCCCTAGTCGTGGGTGTATCGAGACGGGGCATCGATATACCAGAGTAGACTAGCGTATACCTTCTCGACCCATACAGATGGGCGATGGATGATCCCATATCCATTGGTGTTTGACATCAAAGATGATATACGGGTGCTCAGTGGAGACTGGGTACACTGGACGGACTCGCCGAGAACTCCCAGATGGTATTATACCTTACGTCAGATGGCAGTTCTCTGGTGGCACTGGTACAGAGTAGTCTGTTGACCCGAGATCGTCATAGAGTCTTGTGTGGTTCCCACTGTGCTTTGATTTCCACCTTACCACGTCCAAGAGGGCGTGCAAAACGGCGGTTTTTGGGTACAGTCCCGAATCACATGGAGGCAATGAGCGATAGGAGGGGATTCGTCTCTCCCGGTATAGGGAGTTGATGTTACGCTGTGTTCGATTGGCTATAACCGGAAATCCGTGGCCAGGGTTGCTGAGATTTACTGGTAAGTGTTACCAGTAGTTTCTCGAATTGTTATAGACCTCATATCGACACGACTTATCGAGCTATTGGGGTCTGACGTTTACCACCCCTAGGCGAGATATGCGACATATCAGACAACGAGACCGGACTGTACGGTAAGTGTTACTGGTAGGATTCACAGGAGTATGAGCGGGCTTGCTCGTTGATCTTCTGATCGCTCAATACACGGGTGGCCATTACGTTTAGCAGACCGCTTGCGGCTTGTGGGTGTTTGATATGATCATCATCCGCTGCCGGCGTATTGACGAGTCTTTAGAGTCCTACACAGAGGTTTCCTGGCTCAAGCGAAACGAAATAGGAGCGCATATGAGATATGTGCGGGACCAAGAATAATGCGCGTATGTGATACCGTATTTGATTCTTGCGATGAATGTATCGAATGGTTGTATGCGATATAACCTAGTTATCGAATCAAGGATTGATTCGATAAGCCGATACATTGGATATTAGTCGGTTATATGCGATATGACCGGATCGTTAAATCAAGTGTTGATTTAATGATTTAATGCATAATTATATATTTGATATATTACTTTGCATTAACTAGTATTGGTTCACTTTAAATGGATTTTCTCACTTGCATTGCACAAGTTGTATATGTGATATACTTTTGTGCACTTGATTGTATCATGTTTGATGATACATGTTTACTTGGGTTTGTGTAAAGATTAAACCATAGTTATATGAATGGTTAGGGTTTTGTTTTCTTATTCATTTATTTATTTATTTATTCTTTTTTGAAAATAAATGGCATAAAGAGAAAATGGTGGCTTTCTTTGTTTGCATCTTGAAGCTTCATGAAGCTTTGACTAAGTGACCATTTTGTCTCATGCTTAACCCTAACCACTCCACTTAACCCTAGTTGATTCTCTACACTTGACCATGGTTGTATTATGATAAATATTGATTTTCTTTTCTATTCAAAAAGAACTTATCATATTATTCATTTTTCTTCTTCTTCTTCTTCAAGATGAAGAAGCTTGATTCCATCAATGGTGATTTGATGAAATGAGTGAGAAATCCAATTCTAAAGTGAACCCACCTCCTATTTCTTCATCCTCTACCACTTGCCAAGTAGTATAGGGTGTTTTCTTCACAAGTTTCATGACTTGGTGAAGTGGGAGCTTGATCTTGTGATGCCTCGACGTAGATCATCTTCGGCATCGTAGTCGATGACCTAGCCCGCCCTTTTCTCCGATGAAGACGACGCTAGAGCCCGGGATTTGATTTGGACAGCAAGGGGACTTCATCACGGAGCTATGGAGGTGGAGCACCGGATCTACAAAGGTTGTATTTCCGTTCTTTTAGTTAAGTTGTTAACTAGCTTCTAGTTTCGCCTAAAATTCTAGTCAACGATCCGTATTAGGGATTCTCGGCACTTGTATAATTTGAAATTGGCATGGTTGATGCCTTGTGTGACCTCATTAGTGTGCCCAAGAACCCTACCCAAACTATAAAGATTGGCTGCGGAATGTCAAGATGGCTTTGACTTGTGACAAATTAGGGTATGTCCTTACCACTAAGGCACCTGCTGTCCCTGGTCCAAAATCCAGTATTGCGGATAAAGAAATCCACAAGACCTGGGAATTAGATTGCGTGAAGGCCAAGTGCATCGTGCTCACCTCTATGAATAATGAACATCAGAGGAGGCACGAGGATATGGATCATGAATCCATATTTCTCCATACAAAGGATCTGTATGGGGAGCAATCTCGTATAGCAAGATACGAGACCTCGAAGAACTTGTTTCAGTCAAGGTTGGCCATCGGATCGTCTGTAGGAGAACATGTCCTAAAGATGATTGGCTATATAGAAGAGCTCGCAGACCTTGGGACGACTTTGGAGAACGAGCTCTATACAGACTTGATTCTCCAGTCCCTTCCTTCCACCTACGCCCAGTTTATTCTGAATTTCAACATTCAAAGGAAAGAAGTTGAACTTCCAGAACTCCTTAACATGTTGCGCAGTGCAAAGGGCACCTTGCAGAAAGCAAGGGAAACACCCGCTATATTTGTTCGCAGTGCTTCTTCTTCCAGGTCCAAGGCTAGGGCCAAAGGAAGGAAGATGAAGATCGCTACCAAACCAAGAGGTGGTGTTAGTAAGGTGGGAGCTAAGGGAAAGATAAAGATTGCAGTGCCAGTAGTGGCAAAGGACGAGTGCTTCCACTGTCGTAGAAAAGGCCATTGGAAGAAAGATTGCAAAGTTTGGAATGCCAAGAACCAGGAACCGAAGCAAGCTGTGGCTTCGACTTCAGGTGTGTTTGTAATTGAAAATTGTCTGTCAATCAACTCTACTTCCTGGGTATTGGATACCGGATCAGGATCTCATATATGCAATTCATTGCAGGCACTGAGAAACCGTAGAGTGCTAAAGGTTGGTGATATGACCCTCCAGGTTGCTAACGGAGCTAGCGTGGGTGCTGTGTCCGTAGGGGATTATCACCTTGGATTGACGAGTGGACATATTTTGGTTTTACATAACTGTTTTTGTGTACCCGGTTTAACGTGTAATATCATATCGGTATCATTTTTATCAAAAGAAGGTTATGATTTCACGTTTGTAAGCGATGTTGTTAACATCCACCTTAATCATGGTTTGATTGGGTCCAGTACACTAGATAACGGTATATATGTCTTAAACCAATTACAGATTTTCAATGTCCAGAACACACTAAAAAGAAAGTTTCCAGATATAAATAAGGCTTTCTTATGGCATTGTAGATTAGGTCACGTCAATGAGACAAGGTTAACTAAGTTACATAGAGAAGGATATTTGAATTCGTTCGAATATCAATCTTATGCCAATTGTTAATCATGTCTCAAAGGAAAGATAACAAAGACTCCATTCACTGGATATGGAGTAAGAGCGAGCGAGCTCTTAGGACTCATACACAGCGATGTATGTGGTCCAATGTCTACACATGCAAGAGGTGGTTTTTCCTATTTCATTACTTTTACGTATGATTACTCTAGGTACGGATTCATTTTCTTGATGAAACATAAATCCGAGGCTTTTGAGAAATTCCAAGAGTATAAGAATGAAGTAGAAAACCAAACCGGCAAAAATATCAAGACACTAAGATCTGATCGAGGTGGTGAATACTTGAGTGCCAAGTTCCTAGGTTACCTAAAAGAGAAAGGAATTCTCTCTCAGCTTACTCCTCCATACACTCCACAGCACAACGGTGTATCGGAGAGACAGAATCGAACCCTATTGGATATGGTACGTTCCATGATGAGTAATGCTGAGTTACCGCGATCTTTCTGGGGTTATGCGCTAGAATCAGCGGCATATCTTTTGAACAGGGCTCCTACCAAGACTATGCCTACCACGCCATATCAGATGTAGAGTGGGAAGAAACCCTATCTTCAGCATCTGAAGATATGGGGATGTCCAGCTTTTGTTAAAAAGCAGCATGCGGACAAACTCGAGGCACGATCAGTACAGTGTAAGTTTGTGGGATATCCAAAGAACTCCAAGGGGTATTTCTTCTATTACGTAGAGGAACAAAAGGTTTTTGTTTCTCGTCATTCCCATTTTCTAGAACAGCAGGTTTTAGAAAAGGAAACAAGTAGGAGCGAAATAGAACTGGAAGAAATTCTAGAACCATAAACTACTACTGAAAGTTTGGTAGAACTAGTAGTTCAAGAAGAACAGGACATTCCCGCACCCCTCCGCAAGAGTAGTAGGCCGTCTCATCTGCCTGAGAGATACTATGGTTTTCTCATAGATGGTGATAGAGAGGATTGCATCATTGATGATGATGAACCTACTAGCTTCCAGCAGGCCATCCAGCGCGGCGACTCGGTACGATGGCCAGATGCAATGCGGACCGAGATGGAGTCCATGTACACCAACAAAGTATGGACTTTGGACTTTGCTCCAGATGGGGTAACCCATAGGATGCAAATGGATCTTCAAGAAAATGATTGGTGTAGATGGACAGGTGGAAACCTATAAGGCGAGACTTGTTGCAAAGGGTTTTCGTCAAAGACTTGGTTTGGACTATGACGAAACTTTTTCTCTAGTGGCTATGCTCAAATCCATTCGGGTCCTTCTTACTATTGCCGCCTTCCATGATTATGAGATCTGGCATATGGACGTAAAGACGGCTTTTCTAAATGGTAATTTAGAAGAGTGCGTCTATATGGATCAGGCAGAAGGCTTCAATCAGAGTGGGAGCAGCGGGAAAGTGTGCAAGTTGCTTAAGTCCAGTTATGGACTAAAGCAGGCATCGCGGAGTTGGAACATCTGTTTTGATGAAACGGTCAAAGAATATGACTTTATCAAAAATCCAGATGAACCATGTATATATAGTAAAATTGTAGCACGAACTGTCGTATTCCTCGTCTTGTACGTGGATGACATTCTATTGATAGGAAATGACATTCCTATACTACAATCTGTCAAAGGTTTCTTGTCACACAGGTTCTCCATGAAAGACTTGGGTGATGCCTCTTACATTCTAGGGATCCGGATCTATCATGATAGATCCAAGAGGATGTTGGGACTTTCGCAGTCTAGGTATATCAACACTGTACTGAAAAGATTCAGTATGGAAGATTCTAAGCGCGGTAATTTACCGGCTTGTCACAGAATCACCCTATCCAAAGAGATGTCTCCCAAGACTGATTTGGAAAGGGATCGCATGTCTATTATACCCTACGCTTCTGTGGTAGGCTTTATAATGTATGCGATGTTGTGCACCAGACCAGATGTAGCTTACGCACTGAGCGTGGTAAGCAGGTATCAGTCAGACCCAGGGAAGAAGCACTGGATAGCAGTAAAGAACAATCTCAAGTACCTGAGAAGAACTAAGGAGATGTTCTTGGTTTACGGCGGAAAAGACCTCAAGATCGAGGCCTTTGCTGATTCCAGCTTCCAGAGTGATAACGATGACTCCAAGTCCATGTCAGCTTATGTCTTTACCCTCAATGGAGGGGCGGTGTGCTGGAAGAGTTCCAAGCAGGACACCATTGCTGACTCGACGATGGAAGCGGAGTATATTGCTGCTTGCGATGCCGCAAAAGAAGCGGTCTGGATGAAGAAGTTTTTAACAGAACTTCCGGTGGTTCCTACCATTGTTGATCCAATACCGCTGTATTGCGATAACAATAGAGTTATAGCTTTAGCGAAGGAACCCAGGTCCCATCAGAAGTCCAGACACAACTTAAGGCGGTATCACCTGATCAGGGAGATCATAGATCACCAGGAGATCGAGGTCCAGAGAGTTGCTACAGAGGAGAACACTGCTGATCCATTCACAAAGGCCCTACCTCAGATTCAGTTCGAGAGGCTACTCGAGATGATCGGTCTTCGATACGCCAGTACATGGCCCTAGTGCTGTAGGGTTCCTAAGCATACTAATGAGGTGTCACAAGTGATCAAACATGCCCAATTCAAAAATTTCATGTGCCTACAAACCCTAATACGGATCGTTAACTAGATTTATAGGTTATGCGATGCAAGTAAACAACTTTAACTTAAAAGGAAAGAGGCTACAACCTTTGTAGATCCGGTCCTCCACCTCCTAGGCTCCGTGATGACGTCCCTCCACTGTCCATATCGAATCCCGGACTCTAGCATCGGCTTCATCGGAAAAAAGGGCGGGCTAGGTCGTCGACTTCGATGCCGAAGATGATCTACGTCGAGGCAACTCAAGATCAAACTCCAACTTCACCAAGTCATGAAACTTGTGAAGAAAACACCCTATACTACTTGGCAAGTGGTAGAGGATGAAGAAATAGGAAGTGGGTTCACTTTAGAATTGGATTTCTCACTCTTTTTCTCAACTTTCCATTGATGAAGGCAAGGTTTTCTTCTTGTTGAAGATGAAGAAGAAGAAGAAAAGAATATGATAAGTATTATTTAAAACAGAAAACAATATGATACTTATCAAAATCTTAACCTTAGTTAGGTGTAGAGAATTGACTAAGGTTTGGTTGAATGGTTAGGGTTAAGCATGAGACAAGAATGGTGGACTTGTTCAAAGCTTCAAGAAGCTTCAATAAACAAACAAAGAAAGCCACCATGATTTATATATCTTTCGAAAATGAAAAAATAAATAAATGAATAAGATAAAAGTAAACCCTAACCACTAACTTAACCATGGTTTAATTCTTTACACAAACCTAAGTGAGTATATATCATCAAACATGATACAAACAAGTGCACAAAAATATATCACATATACAATGTGCATATCAAGTGAGAAAATCCTTTTTAAGTGAACCAATACTAGTTAATGCAAAGCAATATATCAAATATATAATTATGCATTAAATCATTAAATCAACATTTGATTTAACGATCCGGTCATATCGCATATAACCGACTAATATCCAATGTATCGGCTTATCGAATCAATCCTTGATTCAATAACTATGTTATATCACATACAACCATTCGATACATTCATCGCGAGAATAGAATACGGTATCACATACACGCATTATTCTCGGTCCTGCACATATCTCATATGCGGTCCTATTTCGTTTCGCTTGAGCCAGGAAACCTCTGTGTAGGACTCTAAAGACTCGTCAATACGCCGGCAGCAGATGATGATCATATCAAGCACCCACAAGCCGCAAGCGGTCTGCTAAACGTAACGGCCACCCGGGTATTGAGTGATCAGAAGATCGACGAGCAAGTCCGCTCAAACTCCTGTGAATCCAACCAGTAACACTTACCGTACAGTCCGGTCTGTTCGTCTGATATGTCGCATATCTCGCCTAGGGGTGGTAAACGTCAGACCCCAATAGCTCGATAAGTCATGCCGACGTGAGGTCCATAACATTCATAAAACTACTGATAACTCTTACCAGTATATCACTGCAACCCTGGCCAGGGATTTCCTGTTATGGCCTGTCGAGCATAGTGCAACATCAACCCCCAATACCGGGAGAGACGAATCCCCTCCTATCGCTCATTGCCTCCATATGAATCGGGACTGTACCTAAAAACCACCTGTTTGCACGACTCAGTAGAGCCGTGGTAGGGTGGAAATCAAAGCACAGTGGGAGACACACAAGACTCTATGACGATCTCGGGTCAACAGACTAAGCTGTACCAGTGTCACCAGAGAACTGCCATCTGACGTGAGGTATAATACCATCTGGGAGTTCTCGGCGAGTCCGTTCAGTGTACCCAGTCTCCACTGAGCACCCGAATACCATCTTCGATGTCAAACACCAATGGATATGGGATCATCCATCGCCCATCGCATGGGTCGAGAAGATATGCGCTAGTCTACTCTGGAATATCGATGCCCCGTCTCGATATTCCCTCGACTAGGAACAATGAAGGATGTATTCATCGACTACCCACGCCCCACTAGTATGATCTGCATCATAGTCCTGGAAGTCGAGTACACATCCTAAGGGCTTTATCAACATGTAATCAGAGAGACAGAAAGTATACATGTTAAGATAAAGAGCAACCAGATAGCGTACTATCATGTCGAGCAAGAAAGTCCTTCCTATATATGTCCCAGCATCCACTACAATATACATCCAATGTACAGTAATGGTCTCTAGGGCATACATATAACTAACAATCTCCCACTTGCACTAGGGCCATCTGTAGCAGTAGTTGTAGTATCTAATACTCAACCATCCCATATAAGTCTCTCTCTGGGAAAAAGCCTTTGTGTGTGGATCCGCCATGTTGTCTTCTGAGTCTACTCTCCTAACCTTGATCACCCTGGAGATCATCTATCTCCACGATCAGGTGATGCTGCCTCAGAATATGTCTGGGTCACTGATGGGACCATGGTTCATGGGCCAAAGCCACACATCCATTGTCATACAATGGTAGGAACCTAGTTCATCTTATGAACCAATATACACCCATACTGCCTCTTTGGTAGCATCTTTAATAGCGATGTTACCAGCCTTTATCATCTAGTTTGCCACGGTATCTAGCTTGGAACTCTTCCAACATACTGTCCCTTTACTGAGGGTAAAGACAATGCCTGTGACTGACATTCAGTCGTCTTTATCACCCTAGAACCCTTCCAGTGTTTCTCCCCAGGATCGATTGATACCATCTCACTACATCTAGTGTGAATCCTAGCATCCAATTAGATCTATCTCATAGATCCAACTCCCAGGATTTAGGAGGTATCAATTTGATCCTGCATGGAGAATCTTTATGATAAGTGGAGATTGACCGATCGTAGTATAGGAAACTCTTTTCCTATCAAGAGTATGTCGTCCACGTACAATACGAGGATGAGCACCTTACTCTCTACTACCTTTTTGTATATACAAGGTTCGTCTACCATTTTGATGAAGTCAAACACTTTGACTATCACATCAAAACAGACGTTCCAACCCGCGATGCCTGCTTTATTATGTAAAGCAACTTGCACACGTTTCCGCTGCTCCCACTGTTTACGAAGCCCTCTGGCTGTGTTCTTATAGACGTTCTCTTCTAAATCATTATTTAGAAAAGTAGTCATGGCACCCAACCACCAGATATCGCAGTTATGGTATGTAGCAGCGGCAAGTAGGATCTGGATGGACTTAAGCACAGCTACTGGAAAAGGTTTCATCATTATCCACGTCTGGTCGATGACGAAAACCTTTAACTAGTCTAGCTTTGAAAGTCTCAACTTTTCCATCTACACCAAGTAATCTTCTCAAGATATACTTGCTCCTGATGGGGATTTTGTTAGTGTATATGCCCTAGAGGCCATTACTGTATCATACTAGTTTGTATATTACTTGATGGAAGCTTGGGATATTCACCTTGTATAAACAATCTTGCTCAATATAGTAGTATGCTACTTGGTTTGTTTCTACTTCAATGTGTACTTGTGTTTATTTCAGTATATCACTTATACGCATTAGTGGAGCCCTTAGGATCTTTTGCTTGATTACCAGCGTTGTGATGGCAGTCACACTAGTGGGGGCTGGGTAATCTATAGGCACATCCTTATACAGGTCCCTAGTCGTAGGACTATCGAGACAGGGCATCGATACTCCGGAGTAGACTAGCGTATGCGCTTCTCATCCCAGTGTGGGAGATGGTCTGTCCCACAGCCATCAGTACGTCGTACTGGAGATAGTATACGGGTGCTCGTTGGGTTACGAGTACACTGGACAGGACTCGTCGGGAACTGACAGGTTGGTATTATACCTATCGTCAGTTATCAGTTCCCAGGTGACATGAGTACAGCTTAGTCCGCTGACTTGACACTGACACTTCGCCTCGAGTGTGTTCCCACTGCACTTTGATCACTACCCTACCACGGCTCAAAGGAGTCGTGCAAACAGGTGGTGGTTGGGTGCAGTCCCGAAGCACTTGGAGGCAGTGACGGTTAGACAGGATTCGTCTCTCCCGGTATTGGGGGTTGACATCGCGCTGTGTCTAGGAGAGCCATTACACGAGTAGTCCCTGGCCAGGGCAAGCGAGATATACTGGTAGGTTTCCAGTGTTATCTCAGGGTGTTTTGGGCTTCACTCCGACACGACTTGTACCGCTATTGGGGGACTGACGTTTTACCGCCCCCTAGGCCCGCCATGCGATGTATCAGACGAACAGACCGGACTGTACGGAGAATGTCACATTCAGACTCAGTAGGAGTTCAGATGGGGTTTCACCTCGTCAGCCTTCTTGTCGGCATCTACCTGGGGACCGTTACGCACAGCTAGTGCCGCTTGCGGTCTGTGGTTAAACCCACTGCCAGCGTAGTGTCGAGTCTTTAGAGTCCCACACAGAGGGTATTCGCCTCTGGGCAAAACAGAGTAGAGGTCGCATGGTTTTGCGACAGGGTTCGTTCTCATCCGCGCACTTGTGCACGTTTGGAGTCCGGACGGATTATACTGGCAGGCTCTGGTTTGAGCCAGATACTGGTATATGTTTTGGGGGTTGCTTTTATATCTTGGTATTCTTGTTCCTCGGAACGAGAATGCAGGTGTGTATGCACAGTTGCTTGAGGCGGAGAATGAGGTTTTTCATTAGGGTTTCGGATCGGGTGCGTATGCACAGTTGACAGTTATCATTTTCCAAACCCTAATGGATTTATATATTATCTATTAATAATAGTAATTAAATGAGAATTATGTTATGGTTGATTTTTTTGTTGACTTGTTGACCTTGGTTGACTTGTTGACCATTGACCACTTTCATGCCTTGAAAGTCTTCCTTGATTCATGCTTACACTTCATTTAAAGAAGCATGATAGTGGTCATTCCAAAATTACCATCAACTATTCTTATTTCAATTATTATCATTTAGATAATTCATTTCTTTTGCAATATGGTTGCAAGAAAGAAATAATTGAGCTCATTCTATCATAACCTCTCTCTCTCCTCATTTCATCTTCTTCTTCCTCTAGCAAAGAGAAACCTTCTCATGTGTTGAGAATCATTCTCTTTAGAAAGAAAAGCAAACCCTAATCACTCTCTACTCATTCTAGGATGAAGGTTTAGCAAGCCGGAAACCCTAGTTCACTCAAAGATCGAGAAAGAGCCCAAAGGTCGAACCTTCGAGGTGGATCCATCTTCGACGGGAGAAGGCGACGAAAAGAGAACCATCAACCTCTACAAGGTTTGAAGAAGAAGGAGTTCAAGTTTAGGTATAACCATCTTCCATAGTAGCTAACTCTCTTTAGCTTGTATACTAGTTTTAGTTTAGACAACGATCCCGACATAGTTTAGTCCATGTTGCCTCTTGCGATAAAAATTCGTTTTTTATACCGTTTCCGCCTCCCCGTAAGTACCGGGGGTCGCAATATGGACTTACAGTGGTATCAGAGCCTAACTAAACTTAAACTAGCTTGGTAGTGAGGTGTAACGAAGTTCGGAACCGAAAAATCGCAAAACCGGAAAACCAAAACCCTAAGTTTCTGTTGAAATTTTTTCTGCTCAAAATGAAAAACTTTATACTTGTAAAATCGTCTCAGGGTTTTCTAAGAACACTCACAAAAAACGATAGCATGTTTCCTCCAAACCGCCGCCCTTCCGCGGCCTCTCCTATTCATCTGGCCGCGGAACCGCCGCAAGTTATTTTCATCTTTGCATCGTTTTTCGTGCAGTGTTCTTCTGTGTTGGTTTTGGGATTTTTCAGATATATTATATGTACCCAGATTTTCCAGAACTGAAATTCACTTTTGGGGTCCTATAATTCCGTATTTTTTTTCCGAACTTCACTGCACTTTGACTATGATGGTTATATCTGTGATGTTTGCATGTATTGAACGTCGGCTAATCGCTATAAGTCGATTAGTCGGGGTTATACATGATCTGTAATGTGCTGGAATGTGTATATGAATGTGTTGGACTGTCGCGGATGAATAGCCGGGGTGGATGTGAGATGAGCTTTTGTTTTTCTTTCATTCATTGTAAATGTAAGTTGATGTAATAATATTATTTGTTTGGCCGCACAACCGGGTCGGGGTTGTAGCCGTCATTGTATAATTCTTTTTACTGTTTATGCTCCTAGGATAGACCCATGGTGGGGTGCACAAACTATCGGGAACTTGGCGGGTAGTTTGCCGCACCCGTAGGGGTCTTGGGTGGGGTATTTGGCTATTCACCGCGACCGTGTTATCCGCTTTTCGTTTCAGGCTCGAAAGGATTGCGGATTGCTAGTATATCCAATGTATTCATCTGTGATCTGTAATGTCTATCATTGCTTTCTATTTAGGCGTTGCTTATGTTTTACAGCCGCGCTAGCCCAGCCCCCGCTCTGTCGTTAGTTAAGTAACCTAACGAGTGATGACGGGACCCCGTGGCGAATGCGAATGGCATAAGCGTACGTCATATTTTGGTTGTTTTCTGCAATGGTAGGAATTAAATGATGGGACGCATTAAAAGAACTAATGCAAGAATATCACGCATTAAAAGAACTAATGCAAGATAATAAACCAAGTTTAAGTCGATGGAACACTTTCGAAAAACCACTCGGTTCTTTTCAAAACTAACTTTTAAATGCGGAGCTTGAGCCACTCCTTCTAAAAGCTATCTCGTTCCATCGATTATATCAAGTTCACTACGTTCACGGTTTCGCCAAAACCATTCGTAGCCCTCCATCATTTCAGTTAAATATACGGTAGTATTCAAGCTATGTATTTTGACCTCACGCCAAGGCATAGTGATTGGTAGCTGCCGGATATTTATCTGTTGCATAGATAGAATGCGTTGTTTTGAGACAGTCGTACCACCATTTTGGCCTACGTCAAGGGTAGGTACGGGTGGATTCAAATCAACCGGGATAATGATGGGAAGAACTTGACATGTGACTTATGACATTTTGACCTCACGCCAAGGTCATAAGAGCATGGGGCAAAAATCCACATCGGGAGTTTCATAAGTACTGAAACTTGCTAGATTTGCATACCATTTGGAGTGTGATGATTATGGTAGGATTCCTTCATTTTCGTCACGCGATGATATTTGGATCCCGATCCTACTGTGAGTATATGCTACTCCTCGGGAAATTTCTCACTAAACGATCAATGCTATAAACCTAGTAGGTGCCTAGAAAGGTGTTAGCGGGGCTACGCCCCCAGGGAAAAGAGGTTCTTAAATTAAGGAACTTCGCGAAAGCGTTGGAAAACCTCCCTCGAAATACCGACACTGGCCTGGCTGAACGGTTAAGCAAGTATTGTACGGTGGGATTGATCCCGGCTAATTCTTCCTTTGTGGTTTGAGGAGGGATTCGAGAGACAGTGGGAGCCATCCTGTTTAGACAAATTAAAAACCATTCTAAACTTGCAAGAGCATCGTGCTAAGTGTTTCTTCTCTCCCCCTGCAGCGACCAAATCGAAATGACTGGACTTAAGTTACTTCTAGATAAAAACATATTGACAGGGCCAAACTACAAAGATTGGCTCAGGAATGTCAAATTGGCAATCTCTTACGACAAGCTGGGGTATCTTCTTACCACCAAAGCTCCCCCCGTCCCAGGTCCCACCTCCAGCGTCGCGGATAAGGAAATCCGTAAGACTTGGGAGATTGACAGCGCGAAGGCCAGATGCCTCGTACTTGCCTCGATGGACAACGACCATCAGAGGAGGCACGAGAATATGGATTTGGAATCCATATTTCTTCATACAAAAGAACTGTATGGAGAGCAGTCTCGTATCGCAAGATACGAAGTGTCGAAGAAGTTATTTTCGACAAAGTTGGCCGTCGGATCATCGGTAGCGGACCACGTGCTTAAGATGATTGGCTACACTGAGGAGCTCGCGGAACTTGGGACCACGTTGGATAGTGAACTCTATACGGATATAATTCTCCAGTCCCTTCCATCCACTTACGCCCAGTTCATACTGAATTTCAACTTGCAAGAAAAGGAAGTTGAACTTTCAGAACTCCTCAACCTGCTGAGGAGCGCAGAGGGCACCCTACAGAAGGGTAGGGATACACCCGCTTTGTTTGTAGGAGGATCTTCTTCCTCTAGGTCCAAGGCGAAAGCCAAGGGAAAGAGGAAGAAAGCCCCCGCCAAACCAAGAGGCGGTGTTAGTAAAGTGGGTACGAAGGGAAAGGAAAAGGCAACAAAGATAGCGGGGAAGCTTGTTGGTAAAGAGGAATGCTTCTATTGTCACAAGAGTGGACACTGGAAGAAAGATTGCAGGGCTTGGAAAGCCAGGACACAGGAACTGAAGCAGGTTGCGGCTTCAGCTTCAGGTGTGTATGTTATTGAAAACTGTCTTTCTATAAACTCTACTTCCTGGGTATTGGATACCGGATCAGGATCTCATATCTGTAATTCTTTGCAGGCGTTGAGAAACCGTAGGGTTTTGAAGGCAGGTGACATGACCCTCAGAGTTGCGAACGGAGCTAGCATGGATGCTAAAGCCGTGGGGGACTATCACCTGGGAATGTCAGATGGGCATGTTTTGGTTTTGCGTAATTGCTTTTTTGTACCCAACGCAACTTGTAATATCATTTCTGTATCTTTGGTTTCTAAAGAAGGTTATGAATTTGCGTTTGTAAGTAATGTTGTTAACATTCACCTTAATCATGTTCTGATTGGGTCAGGTACATTGAGCAATGGTATATACGTATTAAACCAACCACAGATTTTCAATGTCCAGAATACACACAAAAGAAAGTCTCCAGATATCAATCAGACTTTCTTATGGCATTGTAGACTGGGTCACATCAATGAGAGAAGGTTGACTAAGTTACATACAGAAGGATATTTGGATCCGTTCGAATATCAATCATATGCCACTTGTCAATCCTGTCTCAACGGAAAGATGACAAAGACTCCGTTCACTGGACACGGAGTAAGAGCGAGCGAGCTCTTGGGACTCGTACACAGCGACGTGTGCGGTCCAATGTCTACACATGCGCGAAGCGGTTATTCTTACTTCATTACTTTTACGGATGATTTTTCAAGATACGGTTATGTCTTCTTGATGAAACATAAGTCAGAATCTTTTGAAAAATTCCAGGAATTTAAGAATGAAGTAGAAAAACAAACCGGCAAAAGTATCAAGATTCTAAGATCGGATCGAGGTGGAGAATACTTAAGTGCCGAGTTCCTGAATTACTTAAAAGAGAATGGGATTCTCTCTCAGCTTACTCCTCCATACACCCCGCAACATAATGGTGTATCGGAGAGACGGAACCGGACCCTATTGGATATGGTACGGTCCATGATGAGTAACGCTGAGTTACCGCGATCATTCTGGGGGTATGCGCTAGAAACAGCTGCATACCTATTGAACCGAGTTCCTACTAAGACTGTGCCTACCACACCATATGAGTTATGGAGTGGGAAGAAACCCTACCTTCAGTACCTGAAGATTTGGGGATGTCCAGCTTATGTCAAAAAGCAGCATACGGACAAGCTCGAGGCGCGCTCAGTACTGTGCAAGTTTGTGGGATACCCAAAGAACTCCAGGGGGTATCTTTTCTATTACGCAGAGGAGCAAAAAGTCCTTGTTTCTCGTAATGCCCATTTTCTGGAACATCAGTTCTTAGAAAAAGAAGTAAGTGGGAGCGCAATAGAACTGGAAGAAATTCCAGAACCACAGACTATTACTGAAAGCTTAATGGAACCAGAGGGTTCAAATGAACAGGACATTCCTATGCCGCTCCGCAGAAGTAGTAGGCAGTCTCATCCGCCCGAGAGATACTACGGTTTTCTCATAGACGGGGATAGAGAGGATTGCATCATAGACTATGATGAGCCTACTAGCTTTCAGCAGGCCGTTCAGAGCATTGACTCGGTAAAATGGCTGGATGCAATGCGGACCGAAATGGAGTCCATGTACACCAACAAAGTATGGACGTTGGACATTGCTCCAGATGGGGTAAAACCCGTAGGATGCAAGTGGATCTTCAAAAGGAAGATTGGTGTAGATGGACAGGTTGAGACCTATAAAGCTAGACTTGTAGCAAAGGGTTTCCGTCAAAGACCTGGCTTGGACTACGACGAAACCTTTTCTCCAGTGGCTATGCTGAAATCCATTCGGATCCTTCTTGCCATTGCTGCCTTCCACGATTATGAGATTTGGCAGATGGACGTAAAAACCGCTTTTCTAAATGGAAATTTAGAAGAGTGTGTCTATATGGATCAGCCAGAGGGTTTCATTCAGAGTGGGAGCAGCGGAAAGGTGTGCAAGTTGCTTAAGTCCATCTATGGACTAAAGCAGGCATCGCGGAGTTGGAACATCTGTTTTGATGAGACGGTCAAGGAATTTGACTTTATCAAAAATCCAGATGAACCATGCATCTATAGTAGATTTGTAGCGAGAACTGTGGTATTCCTTGTTTTATACGTGGATGACATTCTCTTAATAGGAAATGACATTCCTATGCTACAATCTGTCAAGGGTTTCTTCTCACACAGGTTCTCCATGAAAGACCTGGGTGATGCCTCTTACATCCTGGGGATCCGGATCCATCGTGATAGATCCAAGAGGATATTAGGACTTTCACAGTCCAGGTACATCGACACCGTACTGAAAAGATTCAGTATGGAAGATTCCAAGCGCGGTAACCTACCGGCTTGTCACGGGATCACCCTCTCTAAAGAGATGTCTCCCAAGACTGATTTGGAGAGGGATCGCATGTCTATTATACCCTACGCTTCTGCGGTAGGCTCTATAATGTATGCGATGTTGTGTACCAGACCGGATGTAGCTTATGCACTGAGTGTAGTAAGCCGGTATCAGTCAAACCCTGGGGAGAAACATTGGATAGCGGTAAAGAACATTCTCAAGTACCTGAGGAGGACTAAGGAGATGTTCTTGGTGTATGGAGGAAAAGACCTCCAGATTGAGGCCTTTGCTGACTCCAGCTTCCAGAGTGACAAGGATGATTCCAAGTCCATGTCGGGTTTTGTCTTTACCCTCAATGGAGGGGCGGTGTGTTGGAAGAGTTCCAAACAGGAAACCGTTGCAGACTCGACTATGGAAGCGGAATACATCGCTGCATCTGATGCCGCAAAAGAAGCTGTCTGGATAAGGAAGTTCTTAAAAGAACTTCAGGTGGTTCCGTCCATTGTTGACCCAGTACCTCTGTATTGCGACAACAACGGGGCTATAGCTTTAGCAAAGGAACCCAGGTCCCATCAGAGATCCAGGCACATCTTGAGGCGGTATCACCTGATCAGGGAGATCGTGGATCGCAAGGAGATCGAGGTTCGGAGGGTTGCTTCAGAAGAGAACACTGCAGATCCATTCACCAAGGCCCTACCCCAGACTCAGTTCGAGCGGCTGATCGAGATGATAGGTCTTCGATACGCCAGTACATGGCCTTAGTGCAAGTGGGAGATTGTTAGTGTATATGCCCTAGAGGCCATTACTGTATCATACTAGTTTGTATATTACTTGATGGAAGCTTGGGATATTCACCTTGTATAAACAATCTTGCTCAATATAGTAGTATGCTACTTGGTTTGTTTCTACTTCAATATGTACTTGTGTTTATTTCAGTATATCACTTATACGCATTAGTGGAGCCCTTAGGATCTTTTGCTTGATTACCAGCGTTGTGATGGCAGTCACACTAGTGGGGGCTGGGTAATCTATAGGCACATCCTTATACAGGTCCCTAGTCGTAGGACTATCGAGACAGGGCATCGATACTCCGGAGTAGACTAGCGTATGCGCTTCTCATCCCAGTGTGGGAGATGGTCTGTCCCACAGCCATCAGTACGTCGTACTGGAGATAGTATACGGGTGCTCGTTGGGTTACGAGTACACTGGACAGGATTCGTCGGGAACTGACAGGTTGGTATTATACCTATCGTCAGTTATCAGTTCCCAGGTGACATGAGTACAGCTTAGTCCGCTGACTTGACACTGACACTTCGCCTCGAGTGTGTTCCCACTGCACTTTGATCACTACCCTACCACGGCTCAAAGGAGTCGTGCAAATAGGTGGTGGTTGGGTGCAGTCCCGAAGCACTTGGAGGCAGTGACGGTTAGACAGGATTCGTCTCTCCCGGTATTGGGGGTTGACATCGCGCTGTGTCTAGGAGAGCCATTACACAAGTAGTCCCTGGCCAGGGCAAGCGAGATATACTGGTAGGTTTCCAGTGTTATCTCAGGGTGTTTTGGGCTTCACTCCGACACGACTTGTACCGCTATTGGGGGACTGACGTTTTACCGCCCCCTAGGCCCGCCATGCGATGTATCAGACGAACAGACCGGACTGTACGGAGAATGTCACATTCAGACTCAGTAGGAGTTCAGATGGGGTTTCACCTCGTCAGCCTTCTTGTCGGCATCTACCTGGGGACCGTTACGCACAGCTAGTGCCGCTTGCGGTCTGTGGTTAAACCCACTGCCAGCGTAGTGTCGAGTCTTTAGAGTCCCACACAGAGGGTATTCGCCTCTGGGCAAAACAGAGTAGAGGTCGCATGGTTTTGCGACAGGGTTCGTTCTCATCCGCGCACTTGTGCACGTTTGGAGTCCGGACGGATTATACTGGCAGGCTCTGGTTTGAGCCAGATACTGGTATATGTTTTGGGGGTTGCTTTTATATCTTGGTATTCTTGTTCCTCGGAACGAGAATGCAGGTGTGTATGCACAGTTGCTTGAGGCGGAGAATGAGGTTTTTCATTAGGGTTTCGGATCGGGTGCGTATGCACAGTTGACAGTTATCATTTTCCAAACCCTAATGGATTTATATATTATCTATTAATAATAGTAATTAAATGAGAATTATGTTATGGTTGATTTTTTTGTTGACTTGTTGACCTTGGTTGACTTGTTGACCATTGACCACTTTCATGCCTTGAAAGTCTTCCTTGATTCATGCTTACACTTCATTTAAAGAAGCATGATAGTGGTCATTCCAAAATTACCATCAACTATTCTTATTTCAATTATTATCATTTAGATAATTCATTTCTTTTGCAATATGGTTGCAAGAAAGAAATAATTGAGCTCATTCTATCATAACCTCTCTCTCTCCTCATTTCATCTTCTTCTTCCTCTAGCAAAGAGAAACCTTCTCATGTGTTGAGAATCATTCTCTTTAGAAAGAAAAGCAAACCCTAATCACTCTCTACTCATTCTAGGATGAAGGTTTAGCAAGCCGGAAACCCTAGTTCACTCAAAGATCGAGAAAGAGCCCAAAGGTCGAACCTTCGAGGTGGATCCATCTTCGACGGGAGAAGGCGACGAAAAGAGAACCATCAACCTCTACAAGGTTTGAAGAAGAAGGAGTTCAAGTTTAGGTATAACCATCTTCCATAGTAGCTAACTCTCTTTAGCTTGTATACTAGTTTTAGTTTAGACAACGATCCCGACATAGTTTAGTCCATGTTGCCTCTTGCGATAAAAATTCGTTTTTTATACCGTTTCCGCCTCCCCGTAAGTACCGGGGGTCGCAATATGGACTTACAGATTTAACCCTTCATATATCGCAACCAAAGTCCATACTTTGTTGGTATATATGGATTCCATCTCAGATCGTTAAGCATCCAGCCATTCTTACAGAGTCCCTACTCTCGATGACCTGCTCGATACTAGTTGGGTCATCATCTCATGATGCATTCTTCGCTCCCACTGTCATCGAGAAACCGAAGTATCTCTCAAGCAGATGAGGAACCCTACTAGATCGGCGGAGAGGCTGAGGTTCGTTGGGAACTATTGAATCCTTTGGTTCTGTCAAATCATCAGCTGCAGTTTTGTATAGCTGGAACCTTTCCAGTTCTACAGAACTGACCTTGCCTCGATCTTGTCCGGATTTTGCTTTTGACATAGGCCGGACAATCCCAAATCTTAACTTACTTAAGAGATAGGCTCTTCCCTTACCATATCTTATATGGAGTGGTAGGCAGTGATCTGATTCGAACCTAATTCAATAGGTATGCAGCTTCTCAAGTGCACAACCCCTTAAAAGAAACAGGTAACTCAGTAATACTCATCATAGAGCACACCATATCTAATATTGTGCGATTGCTCCGCCCCGATACACCGTTGTGCTGTGGTGTATTCAGAGGAGTAATACTGAGAGAGAATCTCATTTTCTTTTAGAATAGTCCAGGAGTGCCATGCACCAGTATTCTCCTCCCTGATCTTATCATAGGACATACTACTTTTACCCGTATTGGTTCTCTACTTCTAGCTTATATTCTGTGAATATCTCAAAAGGTTCGGACTTGTGTTTCAACAGGAACATATGTCTGAATCTTGAGAGATTATCAGAGAACGTAATGAAGTGTAAAGAACCAGTCCTGGCATGTGTAGACAGGAGACCTTACATACATCATTATGTATCAGTCCCAAGAGTTTACCAACTCTTTCTCTGTTTCCAATAAACAGAGCTATGGTCATCTTATCTTTGTGACATGACTGGCAAGTTTCACAAGATGTAAATTCAAACTGATTTAAATATGCATCTAAAATGTAACTTCAGCCAGTCGGGTGGCATTGATATGACCTAGTCTACAATGCCTCAAGAAGGAATCGTTCATTTCTGAACTCTTCCTCTTGTGTATGTTCTGTATACTAGGAACTGTAGTTTGATTTAGAACGTCAATGCTTTTAGATAACGTGCCTGAACCGATCAACTTTTGAAATAGGAAATGTTCAAAACATTATCCAACAATACAAAATTTTATCATTTCTTTACTTCTAAAGAGACTGATATGATTTTGTATATCAGGTTCGGTATCTAATAACATTTGTTCAAAATCAAAGTACTGGTAATACAGGGTGACAGTGACCAACAGACTTGGCTGCAACACTTGCCCCGTTTTCTGTCTCATGAAACTTATCACCCATTCTCAGTTCTCTGTCTTTCTGTAGCCCTATGTAACAGATTACATATCTGGGATCCTGATCCGGTATCAGATACCCAGGATGCAGAGGATACTGAGAAACAGTTCTGTGTAACGAACACACCCGAAGAAGATGCATTATATGCACTTTCTTCGTTTGGGCGGCATAGGAATTCTGGTATTCCCCTATATCCTGCTCTGTCTTATAACAATTATAAGTTGGAGTAGGACCAACTTACCCCAGCTCGGTATAACAAGCGGGTTCGGTCAAAACATCCATATTATTATCTTGATTAAGGCGTGATATGGTCGCTACCTGGAGAGAGAGAGAAGAAAACACTCTGTGTGCGCTCTTGCAAGATTAGATTGGTTATATATTTTATCTAATCAGGATGGCTCCCACTGTTTTTATCAAATCTTCCTTCAAACCCTAAAAGGAAAGACTAGCCGGGATTAATTACACTCTACAAGTTCGCCAATCTTTCAGCCAGGCCAGTGTCGGTACTTTGAGGGAGGTTCCCCGTGCTTTCGCACGGACCTAATTACAGTAAACCTCGTTTTCCCAGAGGCGTAACCCCGTTGACACCTTTTTAGACACCTACTTGATCGGCAAATTGTAAAGTACAAAACTCTCCCAGGAGTAACAATTACTCGCAGTGGGTATCGGGATCCAACTATCACATAGAAGGTATGCAATCTCATTGCAAATTTCAACACTTGAAACTCCCGATAATGGTTTTCACCCCTAGCACCTATGACCTTGCCTAAGGTCAACAAATCATAAGCACTAGTCAAGTTCTACCCGTCATTTCGTGATTAATTAGACCCACCCACATGACCCTTGGCTAAGGTCAACAAAGCCACATGACTGTCCTAACTAATCGCATCATATGCTGTGTAGGAAGACATCACTTAGCTACCGCACACTACGCCTCGGCTATGGTTGACAAACGTAGCACGAATACTAAGTACTCTACTTCCTAAAATGACGGAGGGTTGCGAATGGTTTTTAAGAAAACCTTTAACGCTTTGAACTTGATCTCGTTGCGGAATCAAATGGGTTTTAAATGGAGTGTTTTTGAGGCTTTTCTAGTTTTGCTAAAGGGGTCACTCCCGATGAAGAGATCGTCGGCCCTTTCCTCGTCGAATGAGGTGCGGGATATATCATATATATCACTGTGCAAAGCAGAAACTACAGAAGCAATCAAAAGACAAACCGAGGGTTGTAGCATCTGCCAGTTATTGCTAATGAAGTCACTCCCGGTGAAGGGATCTCGGTCCTTTCCTCATCGAATAAGGTGCAGGATGTTCAACAATGAACACCGCGATGCAAAGCAAGAACTGTAGCTACCTGTTTTATTTTGAAATTCGATTCCACAACATCAATTAGGTTTATTTTCTTTCATTAATCTCATTAATGAATATCCCATCATTTAAGTCCACCTAAACATCACAGATAAATATAACGTACGCTTATGCCATCCGCATTCGCCTCGATGTCCTGTCTGCACCGTTAGGTTAGGTAACTAACGCCAGAGCGAGGCAGGGCTAGCGCGGGTGTAAAACATAAGCAACGTCTATATAATATATCATATATACTATATAATATATCTATCTGAACAAATCACATGATCACATCACAGATAACACAGCAGAAAGTATCATATGAAATATTGGATATACTAGGACGTCCGTATTTTCAATACGAGCCAGTATAAAACACGGATTCCACGGTCGTGATGAATAGCCAATCCCACACCCTTAGACCCCTACGAGAGCGGCAAGCAACCCTACCAATTCTAGGGTTAGGAGACCCGGACTCGACTCCTCGAGTTGGTCTCCCACTGGACCCCAGAACCCGGTTACTTGTGCTCCCCTCCTTGGGTCTATCCTAATGGGGAAAAGTAAATAACATACAAATGGTGACATCATCCGCAACCTGGAAGTGCCCCAATAAAAGAATATTACATACAAGTTTTTACATGAATGAAAATGAAAAACACTCATCTCACATAAAAAAAAACCCCGGCTATTCGAACACGACGATCCAATATAACATATCCAACAACACATAACATCACATGTCATCAACGTAAGTAAATATGCGCATCCCAATTGTCGTTTGACATATAGCAACAAAACCGGCAATATCACATATTACACTTACGGTCACAGAAAAGAAAGTGTAAAACTACAACAGTTGGAATCCGCAAACTCTTTAGACATCGCATGCCTAATCAAATGAAATACTTAGACATCGCATGCCTAACAATTATAAACCCCGCATTTCAGTCTCATTATCGAAAACTCTTTTCAATATCAAGTCGGGGAATTCAACAGGATTCCCGACATTTTGATCGAATGCTCGTTGCAAACTTTAGTAGGCGGCCGCACCCCCGACGCCGTCGACGAAGTGCACCAAGGCGGAACACCGCTGCCGCGAGCAACCGAAAGGATGCTTTCGGCGACGGGGTTCTCCTACAGTCACTTGGTCGGGGCTATGGAGTGAGGCTGTCTATTAAGTTTACCGGCGAGTATCCGTGTACGCTACGTGATTGCGACGGACTTTTGATCACATCAAAATTCCGTGGCAACTGATCAAGTGAGACTAAACCGCTAGATTTATAACATTCATTCAGTTATCTCATAACTACTTGTGAATTCCAATTGTTATATCACATTCCGGATAAATAGAAAATGTTAAACTTTCCGAACGAACAATCGAACACCCAAGTTTTCCCGATACAGCTCAACACATGAAATAAGTCTAACAATATTCAGTTCGTGCCTCAGTACCAACGGTCCAGCCGTAGAAGGGTCAAGCCAACGCCTCACACGTGGCACGCCGTACTTCCCCAAACCCTAAGGTTTAAAGGGCAGTTCAAGACGGTCACATAATCGAGTTAAGGTTTGTTGTTTTCTAGAGGGACCATCGCGTTACTTGCACTACTTAGAACGTCATTAAACTACGGAAAAGTCCAACAATTGGAAATTTCCCGGCAGGGGAAAAAATGGGTATTTATATCCGGTCGAACTTTTTAAAATATTCTAAAATTACCCGGAAAAACACACTGACAAAATTAGACAATCCGATAGAAACACCGAGTCCCCAATACAACCCAGAAAACTCAACTCTTGAGTCAGATTTAAAAATTCCTAGGAAAACCAGCACTACAAAATAGGAATTACTGTGTAAAATTCATTGAACAAGGAGACCGTACGGCCGCGGAACCGCCGCACGAGCCATGCTCGTGCCGCAGAACCGCGGCGGTTTGATGGAATTAGGCGATCGAATTTCACAGTAACACTTATAATATCCTGCTGATTTTTCTGCATATTTTTAATCTGGAAAAAACCCAGTTTTTGAAAAATGTCCATAGAGCAAATTTGTATTAGGGTTTCGGTTCAATCGGACATTGTCACGACCGAAAGTACGGAACGTGACCGGCACTTAGATTACGAAGTGTCTAGAGGCGCAACGCAACCTAAGTAAGCCGAAGCCCAGAAATCTAAACCATATTAAAGAAGAAGAAGTAAAAGAAACATGAAGAAAAACAAGTTTAAAAGTATCAGCAAATTTTCTCAAAAAATTCGGCAGAGTCTCCTCTATAAAAACTGGCCCCCAACGGGTACAACAAGTATAATATAAATAAACAATAAAAAGCATCCCCAAACGGGTGCTAGCATCAACGCCAACAGGCGGAAACAACCACAACAAGCACAATAATATATAACGCCAAAGGGCGAGGCTCAAAACTCAAAGAAAACAAAACCACCATATCAGAATAAAACATGCGCGACTCTAAGGTCGAAAAAAAAAAAGAAAAAAAAATACTGGTCCAATATACTTATCAAGTAATACAAGTATGGTTGATGGAGCTTACTAGATACAAATGAAAGAATAAAAAATACAATGGTGGTTCAGATACAAGTGAACCAACCTACCGTGCAAATCACCCTGAAGAAAAGATGTGCCAGCAAGCTGCCAGGGAAACCTGTACATCGAACCTGTAATAAAATTTGGCACAACAGGGTGAGTTGCCAACTCGTGAGTAGAAGACATCTACGAAAAGAAATCGAATGCACGACGCTATCCTAGGTCATAATAATACACTATTATATCTCAATCATCTAATAATAGCAGGGTAAAACTACGTGTAAGTGCAGATACTCCGTGCTTGTGTCAGTGCCTCATATTATACTATGTCATATGAAATGAAATGCATGCACCAAGAGTGTAAAGTAACAAATCCTGAAATCCAGATATATGTGTATAAGAAATCTTTAGCTGTTATCATAGTAAAATGTGTATAAGAATCCGAAATCTCAACAATGAAATCCATGGAAATCCATATCAAGCGTCGACACAACACATGTAATCTCAAGTCTCAATATCTCGGGCTCCGTCAGTCCGGATCGGCCCATATCATCAAATCTCACGACAACGGTCGGTATCCTCCGGATATCTGCCCGCCAGACATCACCGGTAGGTAGCCTTCCCCTGCCAGGCTCATCGTCTACAACTCGATCTTCTTGCCCCGGGGTACCATACCGGGCCCACCATGTACCCGAGACGGTTCATCCACTCCTCGAATCGGGTCTCGAAATTCAACAGAAAACATGAAATCTCATGGTGGACGACACATACATCACGAGAAAACCGCATCTTATGTTTTTAAAAAGAGAGGAGGAGGAGAGAGAAAAGTTTTTACATATTCTTGCGGTATTCCCCAAAATCCAGAAATCTCATAAAAATCCAAATCTCAAAATCATGAGTAACTATATGATAAGTGTCGGCATATGCCCATAATACTGCATGATAACATGAAAATATGAATGCATGAATGTCTAAGTAATAAATATCATGTCTGTACTAATGTCAGAGAATAATCACAATATTATATCGGTCTAGTTGTTAACTGATTCTATCCATAAAAGACAATATGATCTAAAGTGTACGTGACATAGCAATTACCGATGATGATATGTGTGAGCCGGCAAATAAGTGTGCGTGGAGTATGCGCATCATCGGTAATAGTGCTGGTGTCCTAACAGGTAAAGTTTATACTGATTATAGCAACATATAAAAGAACATGCACCATGATGATTACAGTATGAATACAAGACAGATGTGCATTATCCACCCCTCTGCGACATACGAGAACAACTATCACTATATGAATCGAACCTAAACTAGTGTCCATTTAACCTCCTAAGGAACTTAACCTAAGAACTAGTCATTAAGAAACAAGAGTCTACCTAGGTCTGAATCAATATCTCTAATAGCCGGCGATCCGGCCTCAATAGCGTCACGTACGAAGTACGGCTTTCTCGAATCAGGAGTGCGGATCAATCATCATATCTATGCCTCGTACGGTAAAATCCATCGTACGGCATCCCAATATCGGGGTACGGGTCAAGTATCTCCTAGGTGTCTCATTATTCGTATAATGTCATCACCAACACATCTCATGATCAAGGTGCTAAACTGTAATCGCCTACATCAATCATATATCATTGCCATCATAATAAGCATCATTAGTTTGTCCTCAGAAATATCATGTCATGTATCATATTGTGATTAAGTCATATTGATATCATATCGTCCTCAAGTCACACCTCTATGATATCGACATCAGATCACACCTATATGATGTCGTAATCAAGTGATACATATCCCATATCATGATCAATCACAAGTTACAGTCCGGGTACTATTTTAGAGTCCTATGTACCTCAATATCATCACTACCCCTTATAATTTAAGTATACATGTTGATTATCTTATCCTCTAATGATTCGCTAACACTTAATACGACTGTATTGCCAAAAATCACGGCATCATGCCCAGTTACACTATTTCATCATACCTCGGATATCATCTCACATCAATGAACCCCACATACGTGTTGTATATATATGTATATACCTATACCTAGTTCTATATATATACACACATACACGTATACCCCATGTCGAGTTTCAGTGTGTGCATGTGTATGTTTCTATCTGAAACCTACGAACCTCTTCCAAGGTACTCATCCTCAGATATGGTTTTCCTAAATCAGTCTGGTCCAGCCTAGGGTTATTACTAGGGTCCTACTCATTAAGAATCTAGGGTCACATCTGGTTTCCTAATGTCAATAAGTACTATTCTTATTCTACGTTGCGGGGGTGCTAAACGCCATCCACCCGACTTCCCCCCGTAGATATGCATCTACTCACCTGGTCCATGTCTGCCGAAAACGGTGTCGCCATCATCCTCTTCATCGCCCGCAGTCTACGTGAGGGGTACCTAAACGCAAACATATAAATAGTATCGTAAACTGAATCACATACGAAAGTCAAACGATACAAAGAACAAGCATAGGTTAAAACCTATGTCCCGTCCACGCAAAAGAACCAAATATCGCTCGATATCGGCGTACAAACTCCGATGGATCGAGATAAACATTAAAAACTAACTCGTAGTTTTAAAACACATTACCTATATTATAAAACATGATTAAATCCATCGAAACCCTAAAATCCATCAAATCGCCCGATTTCGTAAAACCCGAAAATGCCAATTTACCGTTTTTCTTCAAAACTTGACATTTAAATGAAACCAATGGTCATAAAACTCATTAAATAGCATAACTAGACTATACAACCCCTTACTTTATTTTTATTACACAATTTTGCATTTATTTGAAATTTCTAGTTTGCAACTTTTAACAATTTTAACATTTTTCAAGCAAAATACCACAATTCCACCGCAAAACGTGATTTTTCATGAATTAATGTATTAAACCATAATTCATAATGATAATGATTTAATGAAACCATAAATTATATTTTTAATCACATTTTTTAGAAATTTCTAAAATCTAGTTTACAAATTAGCAATTTTTATCACAATTTATCAATTTATCAATAGAAACTAGCAATCAAACTAAGTTTTTCTTTCCATTAACATGCTAAAGTTCTCACTAAAACTACTATCTAATGATATAAACCTTACTTGGAATTTTATATTACCCACATATATTTTTTACAAAAACTAGTTAGCTAAATAGCTCCATTTAAACAATTTTAAATGAAAAATTTACAATTCAACAACCATGCAAGATTTTCCAATTCTAAAAGTGTTAAACTAACTATTATAACCCTAATTATTTAATAAAAATCACAACTTGATTTTTCAAACCCTAACTTGAATTTTAAAAGTAGTAAATAGAATTAATATATTAAATCTAATTATGCTTAAATGAACATCTAATAACAATAAATCAAAAGAAGGAAATTTATACCTCCAAAATATGAAAACCAAACATGAAATAAGCCTCCAAAATGCATGCTTTCCATCTCCAAAATCCATGCTAAATAGGTCAAAGGAAAATGGTAGAGGTTGAATGTTGATTTTTGAGATTTATTTTTGGAATTTTTGATGAATTTTGATGATTTTTAATGCAAAAATGATGGGGGGAAAATTTTGGGGCTACCCATGGAGGGGAGGCCGGCCATGGAGAGGGAGGAGGGTGGAGAGAGAGAGAAAAAATGTGTGGTATTGTATAGAAAGTTCATAAATAATGCATTTTTTTCACTTAAACCCTTTATTATCTAACTTTTTCAATTTAACCCTTTTCCTAGAAATTTCTAGAACCATGGAGAGATTTTGGAAAAGATTTTGCATATTACACACTTGATTCTAATATACCATGGCTCATTTTTACAAATTAAAACCATTCAAATTTGTAATTTACACTAATTTAATGCATAAATAAAGCTTATGTTAATATTTAAAATAATTAATTTAGGAAAAATATTTAATTAAAATAAAAATTTATAAGTGACTAAATAAACACCATTTACTAGTAATAACATAATTAAAATAGGTATTTTTGAAATTATAATGAAAAACAATCACGGCTAGGTTTTACGAAAAATACATTTTACTTTGCCGAAAATCATAAAATTCACTTAAACAATTTTATTCATTTAATTATTTATTTAATTATTTTTAAAACGTTACAATCTTCCCCCCTTTAAGAAATTCGGTCCCCGAATTTAAATTAAAACTCCCCCTCCAATACTAAAACATTTAGCAAAACACTCAAATCGTCGGGGCTCCGAAATCATCAATACATAACAAAATCAACTCCGTCAAGCATAACGCAATCATCGGAGTTATGACGAGAATAAAATATCAAAACCCAATATGAACACCATCTTAATATACATCAATCTATAACTTATATATAGTGCGCATCATAGTAAAAGCATCCAAATATCTGGATAAGGAAATATGCAAAAACCCCTTTTTGAAAATCGCCGTGTGATGCACGTGTCACGGCATAAGTAGCGGACGTTTATTTAAAAAAATATCTATATATATATATATATATCTTTTATTTAACATACACATCTCTCCTGGTTACAAAATCAAATAATAATGATTATGAAAACATACTGCTCAAACTGAAATCAATCCCAATCACGTCAATAAAATATCATGTACGTCCGGTGCGCACTGAAATCGAAACCAAATACAGATACCATGAATACACACAACAACAAAACTAAGTGCAACAGGTGTGCACCAAAAACATCTGTCAAGTGCAACGGGCGTGCACGACACAATATCAGGTGCATCTAATCTGCACAAAACCCCGATTTGGTGCATCTGGTGTGCACAAAATCGCATCAAGTGCGCCAAGTATGCGCAAGAATCCTAATCAGGTGCACATGGTGCAAGAAAAGATACATCGAATATCAAAATCGAAATCACAGTACAAAAATGCATGAAAACTAGGTCGAAACATATGTCAAAATCATGTGTAACCCCTATGCACGAAATCAAATCAAAAATCTCGAAATATATAAAACCAAATCAAGTGTACTGGGTATGTACTAAACAACATCAATACAACTGATATATGAAACACAAATAGAATGCAATGAAGGTACACACATGAAATACCAATCGTAGAACAAAGTTCTCAAAATACTAAAATCCAATCAACGAAAATATGAAATTCAAATCACTAAATCATAATCGTAAACACTATCGTCAATGTGCGCCTCTCTCCTCTGATGTCGATTGCTTCGAACTCGTCTCTTCGTAGCTGTGCTGACTGCGCTACCCAACGGCAATACTCATGTCTAGAGCCTCCCACATAGTCGATCCCTTCACTTGATATCCGGACTACATTAAACCTTTCGATCGATCCATCAAAATCCCATAATTCCCCGAGAGCTCAACACTCAAGTACAGTTTAAAAATATCAGGTACATACCCCAGCATCGATGATCCAGCCGTAGAAGGGCAAACCCAAGCCTCATTAATGGCACCGCGAAACTGCCGTAAACCCTAAGGTTCAAGGGCGTTCTCGTGGTCATTATGTCGAGTTAGGGTTTCATTCTTCTAGAGGGTCCATCGAAATACCTGCATGTTCTTCCGAATACTTTAAACTTGGGAAAATGGTTTTCTGATAATCGTTCGAACCCTTTAACTTCATCCGGACGGCATGTGAATACCCTTCATCTGCACGCTAAACAATACTTCAATCCTCAAGAATAACCAATACTTTAATGGTTATCGCATTCGAGCCACAGCTCCCTCTGCCCGTGGTAACAGAAACTACCATCCGACATCGACGAAGATAGATCAAAGGAACGAATGAAATACAGTGCAAACAATGTACATCCTAGGGCTCCTTAAGCAGAGTAGCGTATCGTAAGTATGCCGCGGACCATACCCACGGTACGTTACTCTACCTAAATTGCCTACTCCATCAACCAAGGGTCACCTAGACTTATAGAAGGTTAAACCTAGCGCTCTGATACCAACTTTGTCACGACCGAAAGTACGGAACGTGACCGGCACTTAGATTACGAAGTGTCTAGAGGCGCAACGCAACCTAAGTAAGCCGAAGCCCAGAAATCTAAACCATATTAAAGAAGAATAAGTAAAAGAAACATGAAGAAAAACAAGTTTAAAAGTATCAGCAAATTTTCTCAAAAAATTCGGCAGAGTCTCCTCTATAAAAACTGGCCCCCAAACGGGTACAACAAGTATAATATAAATAAACAATAAAAAGCATCCCCAAACGGGTGCTAGCATCAACGCCAACAGGCGGAAACAACCACAACAAGCACAATAATATATAACGCCAAAGGGCGAGGCTCAAAACTCAAAGAAAACAAAACCACCATATCAGAATAAAACATGCGCGACTCTAAGGTCGAAAAAAAAAAGAAAAAAAAATACTGGTCCAATATACTTATCAAGTAATACAAGTATGGTTGATGGAGCTTACTAGATACAAATGAAAGAAAAAAAAAATACAATGGTGGTTCAGATACAAGTGAACCAACCTACCGTGCAAATCACCCTGAAGAAAAGATGTGCCAGCAAGCTGCCAGGGAAACCTGTACATCGAACCTGTAATAAAATTTGGCACAACAGGGTGAGTTGCCAACTCGTGAGTAGAAGACATCTACGAAAAGAAATCGAATGCACGACGCTATCCTAGGTCATAATAATACACTATTATATCTCAATCATCTAATAATACCAGGGTAAAACTACGTGTAAGTGCAGATACTCCGTGCTTGTGTCAGTGCCTCATATAATACTATGTCATATGAAAAGAAATGCATGCACCAAGAGTGTAAAGTAACAAATCCTGAAATCCAGATATATGTGTATAAGAAATCTTTAGCTGTTATCATAGTGAAATGTGTATAAGAATCCGAAATCTCAACAATGAAATCCATGGAAATCCGTATCAAGCGTCGACACAACACATGTAATCTCAAGTCTCAATATCTCGGGCTCCGTCAGTCCGGATCGGCCCATATCATCAAATCTCACGACAACGGTCGGTATCCTCCGGATATCTGCCCGCCAGACATCACCGGTAGGTAGCCTTCCCCTGCCAGGCTCATCGTCTACAACTCGATCTTCTTGCCCCGGGGTACCATACCGGGCCCACCATGTACCCGAGACGGTTCATCCACTCCTCGAATCGGGTCTCGAAATCCAACAGAAAACATGAAATCTCATGGTGGACGACACATACATCACGAGAAAACCGCATCTTATGTTTTTAAAAAGAGAGGAGGAGGAGAGAGAAAAGTTTTTACATATTCTTGCGGTTTTCCCCAAAATCCAGAAATCTCATAAAAATCCAAATCTCAAAATCATGAGTAACTATATGATAAGTGTCGGCATATGCCCATAATACTGCATGATAACATGAAAATATGAATGCATGAATGTCTAAGTAATAAATATCATGTCTGTACTAATGTCAGAGAATAATCACAATATTATATCGGTCTAGTTGTTAACTGATTCTATCCATAAAAGACAATATGATCTAAAGTGTACGTGATATAGCAATTACCGATGATGATATGTGTGAGCCGGCAAATAAGTGTGCGTGGAGTATGCGCATCATCGGTAATAGTGCTGGTGTCCTAACAGGTAAAGTTTATACTGATTATAGCAACGTATAAAAGAACATGCACCATGATGATTACAGTATGAATACAAGACAGATGTGCATTATCCACCCCTCTGCGACATACGAGAACAACTATCACTATATGAATCGAACCTAAACTAGTGTCCATTTAACCTCCTAAGGAACTTAACCTAAGAACTAGTCATTAAGAAACAAGAGTCTACCTAGGTCTGAATCAATATCTCTAATAGCCGGCGATCCAGCCTCAATAGCGTCACGTACGAAGTACGGCTTTCTCGAATCAGGAGTGCGGATCAATCATCATATCTATGCCTCGTACGGTAAAATCCATCGTACGGCATCCCAATATCGGGGTACGGGTCAAGTATCTCCTAGGTGTCTCATTATTCGTATAATGTCATCACCAACACATCTCATGATCAAGGTGCTAAACTGTAATCGCCTACATCAATCATATATCATTGCCATCATAATAAGCATCATTAGTTTGTCCTCAGAAATATCATGTCATGTATCATATTGTGATTAAGTCATATTGATATCATATCGTCCTCAAGTCACACCTCTATGATATCGACATCAGATCACATCTATATGATGTCGTAATCAAGTCATACATATCCCATATCATGATCAATCACAGGTTACAGTCCGGGTACTATTTTAGAGTCCTATGTACCTCAATATCATCACTACCCCTTATAATTTAAGTATACATGTTGATTATCTTATCCTCTAATGATTCGCTAACACTTAATACGACTGTATTGCCAAAAATCACGGCATCATGCCCAGTTACACTATTTCATCATACCTCGGATATCATCTCACATCAATGAATCCCACATACGTGTTGTATATATATGTATATACCTATACCTAGTTCTATATATATACACACATACACGTATACCCCATGTCGAGTTTCAGTGTGTGCGTGTGTATGTTTCTATCTGAAACCTACGAACCTCTTCCAAGGTACTCATCCTCAGATATGGTTTTCCTAAATCAGTCTGGTCCAGCCTAGGGTTATTACTAGGGTCCTACTCATTAAGAATCTAGGGTCACATCTGGTTTCCTAATGTCAATAAGTACTATTCTTATTCTACGTTGCGGGGGTGCTAAACGCCATCCACCCGACTTCCCCCCGTAGATATGCATCTACTCACCTGGTCCATGTCTGCCGAAGACGGTGTCGCCATCATCCTCTTCATCGCCCGCAGTCTACGTGAGGGGTACCTAAACGCAAACATATAAATAGTATCGTAAACTGAATCACATACGAAAGTCAAACGATATAAAGAACAAGCATAGGTTAAAACCTATGTCCCGTCCACGCAAAAGAACCAAATATCGCTCGATATCGGCGTACAAACTCCGATGGATCGAGATAAACATTAAAAACTAACTCGTAGTTTTAAAACACATTACCTATATTATAAAACATGATTAAATCCATCGAAACCCTAAAATCCATCAAATCGCCCGATTTCGTAAAACCCGAAAATGCCAATTTACCGTTTTTCTTCAAAACTTGACATTTAAATGAAACCAATGGTCATAAAACTCATTAAATAGCATAACTAGACTATACAACCCCTTACTTTATTTTTATTACACAATTTTGCATTTATTTGAAATTTCTAGTTTGCAACTTTTAACAATTTTAACATTTTTCAAGCAAAATACCACAATTCCACCGCAAAACGTGATTTTTCATGAATTAATGTATTAAACCATAATTCATAATGATAATGATTTAATGAAACCATAAATTATATTTTTAATCACATTTTTTAGAAATTTCTAAAATCTAGTTTACAAATTAGCAATTTTTATCACAATTTATCAATTTATCAATAGAAACTAGCAATCAAACTAAGTTTTTCTTTCCATTAACATGCTAAAGTTCTCACTAAAACTACTATCTAATGATATAAACCTTACTTGGAATTTTATATTACCCACATATATTTTTTACAAAAACTAGTTAGCTAAATAGCTCCATTTATACAATTTTAAATGAAAAATTTACAATTCAACAACCATGCAAGATTTTCCAATTCTAAAAGTGTTAAACTAACTATTATAACCCTAATTATTTAATAAAAATCACAACTTGATTTTTCAAACCCTAACTTGAATTTTAAAAGTAGTAAATAGAATTAATATATTAAATCTAATTATGCTTAAATGAATATCTAATAACAATAAATCAAAAGAAGGAAATTTATACCTCCAAAATATGAAAACCAAACATGAAATAAGCCTCCAAAATGCATGCTTTCCATCTCCAAAATCCATGCTAAATAGGTCAAAGGAAAATGGTAGAGGTTGAATGTTGATTTTTGAGATTTATTTTTGGAATTTTTGATGAATTTTGATGATTTTTAATGCAAAAATGATGGGGGGAAAATTTTGGGGCTACCCATGGAGGGGAGGCCGGCCATGGAGAGGGAGGAGGGTGGAGAGAGAGAGAAAAAATGTGTGGTATTGTATAGAAAGTTCATAAATAATGCATTTTTTTCACTTAAACCCTTTATTATCTAACTTTTTCAATTTAACCCTTTTCCTAGAAATTTCTAGAACCATGGAGAGATTTTGGAAAAGATTTTGCATATTACACACTTGATTCTAATATACCATGGCTCATTTTTACAAATTAAAACCATTCAAATTTGTAATTTACACTAATTTAATGCATAAATAAAGCTTATGTTAATATTTAAAATAATTAATTTAGGAAAAATATTTAATTAAAATAAAAATTTATAAGTGACTAAATAAACACCATTTACTAGTAATAACATAATTAAAATAGGTATTTTTGAAATTATAATGAAAAACAATCACGGCTAGGTTTTACGAAAAATACATTTTACTTTGCCGAAAATCATAAAATTCACTTAAACAATTTTATTCATTTAATTATTTATTTAATTATTTTTAAAACGTTACAGACATCTAACTCCGTCTACGCATCGCCTAAGGCTCTAGCTAGGCTCTAATACCACTGTAGGGTTCCTAGGCACACTAATGAGGTGTCACAAGTGATCAAACATGCCCAATTCAAAAATTTCATGTGCCTACAAACCCTAATACGGATCGTTAACTAGATTTATAGGTTATGCGATGCAAGTAAACAACTTTAACTTAAAAGGAAAGAGGCTACAACCTTTGTAGATCCGGTCCTCCACCTCCTAGGCTCCGTGATGACGTCCCTTCGCTGTCCATATCGAATCCCAGACTCTAGCATCGGCTTCATCGGAGAAAAGGGCGGGCTAGGTCGTCGACTTCGATGCCGAAGATGATCTACGTCGAGGCAACTCAAGATCAAACTCCAACTTCACCAAGTCATGAAACTTGTGAAGAAAACACCCTATACTACTTGGCAAGTGGTAGAGAATGAAGAAATAGGAAGTGGGTTCACTTTAGAATTGGATTTCTCACTCTTTTGCTCAACTTGCCATTGATGAAGGCAAGGTTTTCTTCTTGTTAAAGATGAAGAAGAAGAAGAAAAGAATATGATAAGTATTATTTAAAATAGAAAACAATATGATACTTATCATAATCTTAACCTTAGTTAGGTGTAGAGAATTGACTAAGGTTAGGTTGAATGGTTAGGGTTAAGCATGATACAAGAATGGTGGACTTGTTCAAAGCTTCATGAAGCTTCAACAAACAAACAAAGAAAGCCACCATGATTTATTTATCTTTCCAAAATGAAAAAATAAATAAATGAATAAGATAAAAGTAAACCCTAACCACTAACATAACCATGGTTTAATTCTTTACACAAACCTAAGTGAGTATGTATCATCAAACATGATACAAACAAGTGCACAAAAATATATCACATATACAATGTGCATATCAAGTGAGAAAATCCTTTTTAAGTGAACCAATACTAGTTAATGCAAAGCAATATATCAAATATATAATTATGCATTAAATTATTAAATCAACACTTAATTTAACGATCCGGTCATATCGCATATAACCGACTAATATCCAATGTATCGGCTTATCGAATCAATACTTGATTCGATAACTATGTTATATCGCATACAACCATTCGATACATTCATCGCGAGAATAGAATACGGTATCACATACACGCATTATTCTCGGTCCCGCACATATCTCATATGCGCTCCTATTTCGTTTTGCTTGAGCCAGGAAACCTCTGTGTAGGACTCTAAAGACTCGTCAATACGCCGGCAGCAGATGATGATCATATCAAGCACCCACAAGCCGCAAGCAGTCTGCTAAACGTAACGGCCACCCGGGTATTGAGCGATCAGAAGATCGACGAGCAAGCCCGCTCACACTCCTGTGAATCCAACCGGTAACACTTACCGTACAGTCCGGTCTGTTCGTCTGATATGTCACATATCTCGCCCAGGGATGGTAAACGCCAGACCCCAATAGCTCGATAAGTCATGCCGACGTGAGGTCCATACCATTCGTGAAACTACTGATAACTCTTACCAGTATATCACTGCAACCCTGGCCAGGGATTTCCTGTTATGGCCAGTCGAGCATAGCGCAACATCAACCCCCAATACCGGGAGAGACGAATCCCCTCCTATCGCTCATTGCCTCCATGTGAATCGGGACTGTACCCAAAAACTACCTGTTTGCACGACTCAGTAGAGCCGTGGTAGGGTGGAAATCAAAGCACAGTAGGAGACACACAAGACTCTATGACGATCTCGGGTCAATAGACTAAGTTGTACCAGTGTCACCAGAGAACTGCCATCTGACGTGAGGTATAATACCATCTGGGAGTTCTCGGTGAGTCCGTTCAGTGTACCCAGTCTCCACTGAGCACCCGCATACCATCTCTGATGTCAAGCACCAATGGATATGGGATCATCCATCGCCCATCGCATTGGTCGAGAAGATATACGCTAGTCCACTCTGGAATATCGATGCCCCGTCTCGATATTCCCACGACTAGGAACAATGAAGGATGTACTCATCGACCCCAGGCCCCACTAGTATGATCTGCATCATAGTCCTGGAAGTCGAGTACACATCCTAAGGGCTTTATCAACATGTAATCAGAGAGACAGAAAGTATACATGTTAAGATAAAGAGCAACCAGATAGCGTACTATCATGTCGAGCAAGAAAGTCCTACCTATATATGTCCCAGCATCCACTACAATATACATCCAATGTACAGTAATGGCCTCTAGGGCATACATATAACTAATAAGTGCAAGTGGGAGATTGTTAGTGTATATGCCCGAGGGGCCATTATTGTATCATACTAGCTTGTATATTACTTAATGGAAGCTTGGGATATTCACAGTTATATTAACAGTCTTGCTAAACATAGTATTATGCTACTTGGTTTGTATCTATCTTAATATGTGTATACGTATTGATAGAGCCCTTAGGATCTTGCTTGACGACCAGTATTGTGATGGCCGTCACACTAGTGGGGGCTGGGTAGTCTACAAGCACATCCTTTTTCAGGTCCCAAGTCGTAGGATTATCGAGACAGGGCATCGATACTCCGGAGTAGAATTGTGTGTACGCTTCTCATCCCAGTTGGGGAGATGGTCTGTCCCACAGCCATCAGTATGTCGTACTGGAGATAGTATACAGGTTCTCGTTGGGTTGCGGGTACACCGGACATAACTTGCAGGGAACTGTTGGTTGGTATTATACCCGTCGTCAGTTAACAGTTCCCAGGTGACATAAGTACAGCATACTCCGCAGACTTGACACTGCTGCTTCGCCTCGAGTGTGTTCCCACTGCTCTTAGATTGCTACACTACCACGGCTCAAAGGAGTCGTGCAAACAGGTAGCAGTTGGGTGCAGTCCCGAAACACTTGGAGGCAGTGGCGGTTAGACATGATTCGTCTCTCTCGGTATTGGGAGTTGATATCGCGCTGTGTCTGGAGAGCCATTATGCAAAGTCCCTGGCCAGGGCAAGCGAGATTTACTGGTAGGTTTTCCAGTAGTTTCTCAAGGTGTAATGGGCTTCGCTCCGACATGACTTATACCGCTTTTAGGCGATTGACGCTTGCCGCCCCCCTAGGCCTGATATGCGATAGTCCTAGACGAACAGACCGGACTGTACGGAGATTGTCACATCAGGCTCAGTAGGAGTTCGGATGGGTTTCCTCATCGGCCTTCTTATAGACATCTACCTGGGGACCGTTACGTACAGCTAGTGCTGCTTGCGGTCTGTGGTTAAACCCACTGCCAGCATAGTAGTCGAGTCTTTAGAGTCCCACACAGAGAGTTTCCCTGCTTTGGGTGAAACGATATAGAGGTCGTATGGTTTTACGACAGGGTTCGGACGCATACGTGTTTTTACGCACGTACGATGTTCGGACAGTTTTTACTAGCGGGCTTTGGTTTAAGCCAGATTCTAGTATCGGATTATTGGATTTATACAGTCTAAAGTATTTCCGTGTTTTCACGGATAGGAGGGGCGTTCTCGTAAATTGTCGAGAAGCTTCTAGAAGGATGATGACATAGAGGCTAAGGTGGCATTTGCATTTATTGGATTAATGAGTCATGGTGTGATTCATCCATGGAGTTAATGATGCATTTATGATTTAAATGACTCATGAGATGAATCATTATGTGAGTTAATGAAGCATGAAGATATTTTTTATTTGTTATTCATTTAATAAATATGTTATGCTTCATATATATCACAATGATTTCTTTATTCCAAAAAGGATTCTCATTCTCACCTTCTCTCTCCTCAAGCTCTCTCTCTTCAAACCCTAACACTAACCTCTCATGTGTTGAGATCAAAGGTTAGCAAGACTTATTAATCCCTAATCCTACTCTATATTCCCTAGGTTGCTTTGATTAGCACTTTGAGTAACCTAGTTACCTCAAGTTAGAGATCAAGCTTGGAGTAGTAGCTCTCGGCTGGATCTTCTATTACAAAGAGGAGGCCGATGAGGAGGTGGTCAACGAGAAGTAGAAGGACTTGGTTCATTAGGTATAATCTTCTTTCATAGTAGCTAATCCCTCCTATGATATTTTTAGTTAAGGTTTGGCAAAGATCCGTAAGTTAGTCGATGTTTGTTTTAAACAAAATGATTGTTTTACCTTTTCTGCCTTCCCGCAACTCGTGGGGTGTCTAACGTCGACTTACAATATATGCCTAGTCCCATACCTATATATGTGTGTATATATATATACGTATCCTCATATACTCACAAGTAATAACAATAATGCAAGCAAGTGTGTGTGCGTGTGTGCAAACCTATTCTATGGTTCGCGACTAAGAATTTGACTACGACACTATCATCCAAATTCATAACACATATGTAAATATATAACATATCATTAACTACACCACGAACCGTGGGGGTGCTATACGCCATCCACCCGACTTCCCCTGTAGATGTGTATCTACTCACCTTGCTTTTCGCTGGTCGTTGCCGACGTCTCCACGCACTTGCTTGTCGTCTCGAAGTCCTCGTGGGGGTGCCTACACATCATAATGTATCGTGCCGCATTAAAACCCAATTCAGACCAAAACGACACGCTAAAAGGCTATAGGTTAGAACCTATGGACTACGCCTTCAAAACCACCAAACAACCCTCGATATCGTTATACCAAAGTCAAGTGATTGAGGCAAAACACAAATAGGAAAATCCAGAATCCAAAATACGGAAAATATAACCCCGAATCAAAACAACAAATCATGAAATTAGTCCCAGATTTTACCCTAGCTCAAATCAGCCAATTTTGCACATATGGAGAGTCGAGTTTACGCGAGATGGAGCCATGAAACAAACACGAGACACATTTTCCCAGGTCTGGCCGCAAATTGTGGCCAAAAGGATTATTTATGCGGCCTGGTTTTTAGGTATGGGGCTAGGGTTTCAGTGGCGGGTCCTAGGTTGCCTGCATGTATCACTGTCTTTGCTAAATAATTTTTCATGTCCCCGAGTGTTAACAGATTCAATTTTCTCATCACAATTTCCAGAATTTTCGTAATCTGCAGATTTCAAAGTTCGTATTTAGGAGTTAAGTCTCAGGTTTTAGTCCAATATGATATCACTAGAGGGGGTTTAAGGTCACTACTAACCTCAATTATACATCACAACTCAAGAATTCTCAAACCCTAACATGGAATTTTCTAAGTTCGCTAAACCACACAATATTGATTCTAAGTTAACATGGATGCAAAGCAAATGGTAAAACTACACTAATGATGGATAAATTACCTCTTTTGGCAACTCAAGAATTTTCTTGAGTTGCCCCAAGTGTCCAAAATCCTTGCTTTCTTGGTCCAAAGTGTAGCTAGAGGGCTTGTGCACATTTTTAATGAAGTGGGGATTGAGTTTTGAGGTGTTTTTGGTGATGAAGTGGGGTGTTTGAGGAGGGAGGAGGTGGAGGGCAGCAGCAGCCATGGAGGGAGATAGAGGAGGGAATGATGAAGATGGTGAGATGAGAGAATGGCCAAGTCAAAGTTAACCCCTCACCTTTCTCTCTCATGCCCATGCTTTATTGTTTATTCCTTTTTTCTTTTCTTTTGTTATCTTTTCTCTTTAAATTAGAACCATGCATGATAAATGAGAAAAGCCATGTTAAAAATGTAACAAGTGTAAAATAACATGGTGCATGTTTTGCACAAAACAAGCTTAATACGCGATTTGCACTAAATAGTGTATAATAAATCATCAAATTTCAAAATTTGCTTAAATCCAATAAAACACCCTCTTTTCAGTAATTTCCATAATTTTCCAAATTTTTTCCCAATTTATCGGTATTTAATTACACCGCCTTATTAAAATATTCAATATAATATTATTTAATTATAAAAATTCCCAAAAATAATATTTTAATTTTCTGAAATGTTACAGGCTGCAAGTTCAAAAGCAGATTTGAATCTTTGTTGTGTCACAAGCGGTTGGGGCAACTAAGCGAGAAGAATATGAAGATTTTTCGGTGTAGGGGACTTCTTTCAGAGCTGAAAATTTCAAAGTTGGGACTTTGCGAGAGTCGTGTTTGTGAGAAGCAAAGCGTGTTGGGGTTCATAGAGTTCTGACCGCCAACCGCGGCCGTTGCTGAACGAAAAACTTTTACTTTTAAAAAACTTAGCGCTAGAAATCACACCGTAGAATCTAACCAAATATTAAACTAGCTATTGTGATAGAGAGTTATACCGAAAAATCCATGTCCTTCGGTCTTCTACCCTCTTCCTCAGATCCATAAGGATTCCGTGATCGAGCTTGATCTCCGGTCTTCCTTCGTCGAAGATGATCCACCTGAGAGATGTGGTTCATGGCTCTAGCTCCACTCAAAAACTTAGTGGAGCAACTAAAAGTTCTAGGTTGCTAATCTAGAGTGTCTAGCGATATAGTATGTTGTTCTAGTAATTTTCTATCTCTCTTCCTCACTTGTTTCTCAACTCATGAAAGAGGTAGGGAAGAAGATAAGGAGGAGCTCAAGAAAAGAGCTTGTGAGAAGAGAGAACAAAAAGATGAGAATGGGAAAATTGTAATAAATAAATTTACAATTTATTTCAAGAAGATGAAGCATGGTTTTGTATAAACCATTTTTTCAATATAATAACACAACCATACATGAATAGTTTGTACAAATGAATTTATAATTTATTTGTCAATTGTAACATCCTGAAAACGCGATTAGAGTTAATTAAGCGATATAACATGGGTTTTTGACAAGCTTAATCAGTAATTATTTTTCACATATTTTATTTAATTAATTATTATTTTATTTAATTATTTATGTACTTGTTATAATTATGCAAACACATATTTATGCTAATATAGTTTTAACAATATGTTAATTTAAGTTAAAACATGTTTTTCTAGCCATAACAAAACTAACTAAATTTATTTTGTTTCTTAAAATAATTAAGAAAATAAAAAGGTTTAGAAAAGAAAAGAAAAGAAATGATGGAGGAGACAAGGATGTGAGGGGCATTAAATAAAGAGAGAAGAGATGGGCATGGCTCACATGAGCCATCTCCCCCCTTCATTCTCTCATCCTCCTCCTCTTCTCCTCCTCCTCTTCTTCTTCTTCTTCTTCTTCTTTCTTCCACTCAACTTCTCTTGAAAAAATTTTCCACCACAACAATGAAACTTTAATCACCTCAAAACCCTCACTAAACCCTTTTTTAATCATTGTTAGTCTCTCTTGAGAGTCTTGGAGCTTGCATGGTTAGGGTTTTTTTTTTTAAAGTTTAGGTGAGATAAGGATCTAAACTCTTAAGTAGGTTTTAGAAAAGCTTTTATGTTAACAAGTTTTTTCTAATGAAAACCCCTAATCCTAACTAGAGTTATGCTTGGTGATAATTAGACTTAAGATAAGTTCTTGTGGCTATGAAGTTCCTAAGCTAGTTATGACCTAATCTAGATTAAATAGGGTGTTTTGGTAACTAAATAGCCTTGCTAGAACACCAAGTTTTCACTCCTCAATGTTTTGGTTTAGTGTTAAATATCGTATTTAGTTAAGATTAGGGTTTCTTTTCGAATCTGCTATCAACCCAGAAACCTTTATAAGAAGTTGCTATTACTGGGAGCTCGTTTTAGGGCCATGAATACAACCCCAAAACCTGAGCCCTCCCATCTTTTTTCTGGCTGTAGATTTAATGCTTCTGGCCGCAAATTGCGGCCTATCTGGGGACTTTGGGTGTGAATCTTTGTCGAGTGCTATCTAGAACTCTAACATTTCAGAAAATAAAATATTATTTTTGGGAATTTAAATAATTAAAATAATAAATTTTATGAATATTATTAAAGCATGAGAATTAGTTTTAGTGAGATTGTCACGACCCAAAAGTGTGGAACGTGACTGGTACTTAAATCACGCAACGTCTAAAGGCGTAGCGTAATCTAAGGAAGCCAAAGCCCAGAAATCTAAACCGTTTAATGAATTAGAATGAAGAAAACTTAAATTTTAAAAGGTTGATTTTCAATAAAAAGAGTTACATCAAAATCATTTAAAAGCATCCGGTTTTTCTGAAAATTTTGGCAGAGTCTCCTTTGTAAAAACTGGCCCCAAACGGGTACAAACATGAAAATATATAAGCAATGTATAAAGGCATCCCCAAGCGGGAGCTGGCTCTTCGCCGAATGGCGGAACACAACCACAGGCAAGATATGTAATAATAGTGAGAAAAACCATAAAGGAGCAAGAAGTAGAAAGCATAAAAGTCGGCTCACACAAGCTCGACACCATGTACCAAAATATACAAATCTCACAGTCTCACCATCTATGTCCAATATACAAAATGGTAGATTTGGTAGATGGAGTGTACTATATACAAAAATAAATATACAAGGTAGAAACAAAAGAATATCGACCCACCTATAAGCAAACCGCAAGTCGATGCGAAAGGAAGCAGAAGAATAAGTGCGTCCACTGCTACTATGCTGACGGGTCGGTCCTGCAAGACACTGTGGCACAACCGGAGTGAGTTGCCAACTCGTGAGTAGCAAGTAATATCTAATAAGGCTATCACAAGCATGCACGCAAATGCGTCACAACCTATGTACATAACTATGATGCGATGTACTAGTACGAATGCGACATGAATGAATGGTCAAACATGAAATCTGGATATATCTGTATGAGAAATCTGTGTTCTTATCTTAGTAAAATTTTAGTATTACCATCAATTGAAATCGACAGAAATCTGTGTCAAATATCGACACAATATATATATATATATCAAATCTCAGTAGCCGTCTCTCAGATCGGCCCTCAAATCTGTAAAATCACATATGACTTCGGTCGGTATCCTCCGGATGACCGCCGGGCCAATAATAACCGGTAAGTGTAGGATTACTTGGCACGACAGCAAGGTTTCGGGAGGCATCGTCCATGCCATTTTCAAAAATTTGTCATGCTAAACAATTCTAACCCTAGAAACTTAACTAAAGATTTAGACAATACAAAGTGTAAACTACTTTATATCTAAGTGAATATGGAATACAACCTTTGTAGACCGGTCCTTCACTTCAATAGCTCTGAGTTGTAGTCCCTTCGCTCCAAGTAGTGATCTTGCGGACTCTAGAACGGCTCCACAAGATGAAAGGAATGAGCTTGCACGATGTCTTCAGGTCGAAGATGATCTACGTCGAGGAGACACTAACCCAAGCCACCTCTTCACTAATTAGGGATTAGTGAATCAACACCCTAAACTAAATTGCTAATCTAGTAGAGAATGATGAAATAGGATTTTTGCTCACTTTAGAATTATTTTTCTCACTAATTTTATTCTCCTCTCAAATCCTAGAGAGCTCTCTTAAGCTTGAAGAAGATGAAGCAAATAATTGATGAGAGAGTGAATGGAAACCATGGGTGAGAAAATATCTCATATAACTCATGTAGTGACTTAACCATGGGTTTAGATAATGGTTGGATTAATAAATATCTAGTGCAAGATAAAACTACTGGACTAAGTCAATAGATCTCCAAGCTTCTACAAGCTTCATGCCATGTGACCAATTTCCAACTAATATTTGATTTACTCTAAATAAATAAACCCTACATTATCATTATCATGGTGTAAGTCTCATATACCCATGTTGCATGTGGCATCAAGCATGACACATAAAGAAAACACAACTAATATATATCACATATATATTAAGTGTGCACATGTAAGAAAAAGAAATGTTTAAGTGAGCTAAAATTAGTTAATGTAAATTAATATATCAAATATATAATTATACATTAAATCATTAAATCAAAACTTGATTTAATAATCCGGCTATATCTCATATGACCGACTAATATTATTTGTATCAACTTATCGAATCAACAATTGATTCGATAACCCGGCTATATCTCATATAACTGACCGATACAGTATCGACTTATCGAATCAACATTTGATTCGATAACCCGGCTATATCTCATATAACCGGCCGATAACATAAATCGAGAGAATAGAATACGGTATCATATACTCGTATTAATCTCGGTCCCGCAAATATCATATATGTGCTCCTATTCATTTTGCCTGAGCCAATGAAACTTCTGTGTAAGACTCTAAACACTCATCAATACGCCGGCAGTAGGTGATGATCATATCAAGCACCCACAAGCCGTCAGCGGTACTAGCTAGACGTAACGGCTACCCGGGTATTGAGCGATCAGAAGATCAACAAGCAAGCCTGCTCCTACTCCTGAAAAGCCTGTCAGTAACACTACCGTACAGTCTGGTCTTTTCGTCTAATATGTCGCATATCTAGTCTAGGGGTGGTCAATGTCAGACCCCAGTAACCGATAAGTCGTGCCGATGTGAGGCTCATAATAGGTCGAGAAACTACTGATAACACTTATCAATAAATCTCCATATCAGCCCTGTCCAGGGACTTCCTGTTATGGCCAATCAAGCACAGCGCAACATCAACCCCCAATACAGGGAGAAACGAATCCCCTCCTATCGTTCCTTTCCTCCATGTGATTCGGGACTGTACCCAAAAGCCACCGTTTTGCACGTTCTCTTGAACGTGGTAAGGTGGAAATCAAAGCACAGTGGGAATCACACAAGACTCTATGACGATCTCGGGTCTACAAACTAACCTGTACCAGTGTCACCAGAGAACTACTATCTGACGATAGGTATAATACCAGTTAGGAGTTCTCGATGAGTCCGTTCAGTGTAGCCAGTCTCTACTGAGAACTCGTATACCATCTTTGATGTCAAACACCAATGGATGTGGGATCATCCATCGCCCATCATATGGGTCAAGATGCGTATACGCTAGTCTACTCTGGTATATCGATGCCCTGTCTCGATACACCCTCGATCCGACGCCGGAAACGCGGAAACAAAAACTTTGCAAAAATTGCAATCGGCACCACCGCGCACTTTTCACCCGGATCGGGCCATTAACCTAGCAACTAGCAAACGAGCTTTGTGAGACTGACTAGTAGAGAAGTTGGGTGTTTGGTATCACACGGGCTGTGAGTATACGACATCGCAATAATTAGCCTTGAGTGCAAGTGGGAGATTGTTGGAGATAGTGCCCTTAGAGTCAATTATTGGATCACAGGCACGTGATTGCAATGATTGAGGGGAGGACCTGTCACAGTGGGAACTCACACGAGACAAATGACGATCTCAGGTCGATGAACTAACCTGTACACATGTCACCAGGGAACTGCTATCTGACATCAGGTATAATCCCAACCAGCAGGTTCCCGGCGAGTCCTGTCCGGTGTACTCATAACCCAATGAGCACCTGTATACATCTTAGGTGAACCAACTGACACCAGTGGCTTGTGAGATCGGCCACCGCCCCTCGTCGGGGTCTCGACTGTATACACTAGTCTACTCCGGAGTATCGATGCCCTGTCTCGAAACTCCCACGACTAGGGACCTTTTAAGGATGTGCTTATAGACTCCAGCTCTCACTTATATGATCGCCCTCATACTGCTGGTAGTCAAGCAAGGATCCTAAGGGCTCTATCAACGTGTAATAGCGACTCGTAAGGTCATCTAAAGCAGTACATGATGATAGAGATAAACCAGATAGCATACTATCATCTCGAGTAAGACTGTCCTACTGGGACAGGTCCTCCCATCAATCATTGCAATCACGTGCCTGTGATCCAATAATTGACTCTGAGGGCACTATCTCCAACAATCTCCCACTTGCACTCAAGGCTAATTATTGCGATGTCGTATACTCACAGCCCGTGTGATACCGAACACCCAACTTCTCTACTAGTCAGTCTCACAAAGCTCGTTTGCGAAACTATTGCGTTCGAGGAATAGCCTCAGTGAGTGGATCCGCTCTGATGTTTCTTTCTATGTCTCTCTTTATCTCAAGTTCGCAGAGAAAGCCATTTCCCGAAATGAGCAATACCTGTCTTAGAATATGTCTGGATATCTGATGGAACCTAGCTCATAAATGAACTCCAAATCAAAACTTCTTAGACTGTATCGTTAACTGAACTTAATCAGTATCCTGCGCCATGCCTTCCCTCAGTATCCACCTGGACCATCTGTCCAAAATACTGCCCCTCGTCAGAGGGAAAACTATAACTCTGACAGTCACTCTGCCATCCAGGTCACCTTGGAAGCCTGGAATGATAACGGTCTCCCAAAGGAGAATGCTGTTATCATATCCCTAGAACATCAACTTATGTTCTAAAACTGCTTCCGAATGTTTCTCCAGGATTGGATCAATATCAACTTATTGCACCTACTGCAAGAACAACATCTGGTGTGGTACTTGACATCTCATGATTGACTCAATTGCCTAAGCAAGTGATCTGCCAATCATGCACATCCCTCTCCCCTTTAGTCTGTAAGACAACTTTAGAGAGGGTGACTCCACCTCCTGCAGGTATACTACCGTGCCAGGAGTCGTCCATTTTAAATGCTCATAGAATGCGGTCAAGGTACCCAGATTGGGAAACCACCCAAATCTAGATCTAAAACCATAGATCTAGTAACCAGAATGTACGATATATTATCCAAGTCCTGTGTGGAGAAACCACTGAGTGACGACCAAAGTATAACCGATCGTAGTATAGAAATATCACTTCCTACTCTGTGTATGTCATCAAATACCAGGACATCACACTCTACTACCTTCTCAACAGATCCATCCCCTATTCTGATGAAGTCAAACCTATGACTGTCACATCAGAAACAGATGATCTATCTCCGCTATATCTGCTTTAGTCTATAAATAGACATAAGCTGACTGTCCACCAATGCTTCCGCTGCTCCCACTGACTACGACAACCCTCTGGCAGAGTCATATAGACGTACACTTCTAAAGCTAGTTTAGAACGACGCTATACTCATCCTCCTGCCGGGTCTCACAGTCTGGAACAACAGCAAAAGTAAGTCTGGGTAAACAAGAACCTCCCTGCCACCGTCCTTGAGCATACCGAAGTACCTCTCGAGCGCCTGAGGTTACCTACCATATCTGCGGAGTGGCCAATGGAATGTCAAACCAGATTGAATCTATAGGTTCTTATCAAATCTTCAGTAATCGTTTGCGGTTCTGGAATCACTTCCAGTTCTACCATACTCCCACTACTGTTCTCTGAAAAAAAATCCATTTTTATTAAAACTGTGGCGAGTTAAGAACAATATCACTATTGATCTTCCAGATGGTAGAAAGTCAACCCTCGTCATAGCTCGGGTCAACCCACAAGCAGCCATTACAGAAACGTGCCTTGAGTTATCCGAAGTCTGGTTTTAAGCATAAGCTGGACAACTCCCCGTACCTTAACAATGTCAAGATATGAACTGTTCTATATCCAATATAGAAACAGAGGCACTGATTTAATTGAACCAGATTCAAATCATGCAGCTGTCTCCAGTGCATGTCAACTAAATGGAGAGAGGCCGATCAGCGTTACTCAACTTAGGAGTACTTCCAATTATGAGTAACCTGAAAGAGAAGCAAGTTCTCTTAACCATTACTATCAACTGAATACCATATACAAGTATCTACATCTTCGATCATTTTGAAGAATCCCGATACTTGCAATACCTGGTTCTCTACTTTATTCTTATACCTATAACTTCTCAAAACTTGGACCCTGTGTTTCTACGAAACACCTGTCTAAGAACCAGAGAAGTCATAAGTAAACAGAATATAGTACGAGGACCAACCCCTCTGTCCTAATGGACACTGGACAATATACAAAACTCTGTATAAGTCCGCTGAGTCTAGTGACTCATTCACTGTGTGTCGTAGGTTGAAAACTGTACTTATGGTTAAGAAGAATTACACCGCTGTTCAATACTCCTTACCTAACCATCCACTGATATAGGTAAATGTCATAGACATAATTTCAAAAAGGTATATCTCACTCTATAAAAATAGACGTACAGATATATCAATTTAAAATTGGTGCATTACAACGGATATTCAAAACCAAATATTTGCTGACCGGCAAACAACACAGGTGACTTCCTCAAATATCACCAATTACAACGAATCCCGATATAATGAGGATGATCACCTAATTCCCAATAACTCACTCCCACTCATCATCTGTAAAACCATGCAGATGTAAGATTCATACCTGGTAAATACATACCCTGGAGCAAGTGTCTAATCGGGAAATCAGTTTTCTTTTAATAGTACACAGTGAAACTTAAACATTGAAATGTTTCGAAGGGGTATCCTGGTATTCCTAGTAATGCCTCTTCCATTATCCAGATTCACAACTGCAACCTTATAATTCTTTTCCATCTCTCCAAATCCCTTTATATGTCTTTAGTCATTACCTTCTGTACACCCTTTTAGGCTATATGGTTTTCTTCCTTCCCTACCGTTCGGCACCAGCCTATGGTTTGGAAGAAGATTATCCAATAAGCATAATGGGTGTACTGTCCTAATCCTAGAAGCACTCGCAATGCGAGAGAAGGTGAAGATAAAAGACAACCGAATGTACTTTATTCCTATTTCTCCTGAACCAGGATCCATCCCCGAACTGGAACAAGTTCCTTTCGAGTTCGTATATAACCATACGATGGATTATCCAATAAACTTGGGATCTTCGTAGTGATACGGAGTGTCTTGGAGAAATACAAAGGCGCTTTAGGATTGGCGAAGAAATACTTGGTTTGGTCATGAATAGCAGTCGCAATTTACTTTGCCCTCTTACTAATCCCTTGCTTTGTCTGAACTTAATACCTTCTGTACACCGTTTAGGCTAATTGGCTTTCTTCATTCCCTACCGGTCGGCACCAGCCTATGGCTTGGAAGAAGACTATCTAATTTGCGTAATAGGTGTACTACTCCTAAACCAAGGAATACTCGCAACCTGAGAGAAGGAAAAAAGAAAAAGACAACTGAATAGTCCTATTCGTTTTCTCCAGAACCAGAAACCATCCTCGAATTCCTTCGAGTTCGTATATAACTATACGATGGTTTTGTCCAATGGAAGTGGACGTTCGTAGTAATACGGGGTGTCCTGGAGAAAAGGGTAAAAGTAGGAGTGGCAATGAGGTCTGCAATTCTGACAATCCAAAAGCCAGTGTTAAGAAGGTTCGATCAACTTAGTCACTGAGTCATAGTCTAGGGTCGGGTCAATGGTCGCTACCAAAGAGAGAGAGAAAAGAAACACTCAGCGTGCACTCTAACCTAGATCAGAATGGTTATCACTTTATCTAATCTGGAAGCCTCCTACTGTAACGTCAAATTCTTCCCCAAACCTGAAAGAAGAATTAGCCGGGATCACCCGAGGAGTAAACCAACTCATCAGTGGGAATCGGGATCCAACTATCATCGCATGATAACGTGACGGAATCCGCTCACGCTATCACACTCCAGAAGGTATGCGCATATCTGGCAAGTTTCAGTTCTTTTGAAACTCCCGATATGGATTTTTGCCCCATGCTCTTATGACCTTGGCGTGAGGTCAAAATATCATAAGTCACATGTCAAGTTCTACCCGTCATTATCCAGGTTAATTTGAACCCACCCGTACATACCCTTAACGAAGGCCAAAATAGTAGTACGACTATCCCAAACCAACAGATCTATCTATGCAACAGATAAATACCCGGCAGCTACCAATCACTATGCCTTGGCGTGAGGTCAAAATACATAGCTTGAATACTACCGAATATTTAACTGAAATGACGGAGGGCTACGAATGGTTTCTGGCGAAAACCTTTAACGTAATGAACTTGATATCGTTGAAGGAACTGATAGCTTTTAAAAAATATAGTTACGAAAACCTTTGCTAAAGAGGTCACTCCCGGTGAATGGATCTCGGCTCTTTCCCCATGGAATGAGGTGCAGGATATTCTAACTGAATACCACGATGCAAAGCAAAAGTAAACGGCTATAGTGAAGTTACTGCCCTGACGCAAACTTTTGTCCAAGGGGTCACTCCCGGTGAAGGGATCTCGGCCCTTGCCTCGTCGACTGAGGAGCTGGATATTCATAACCGAATACCATTGTGCAAAACAAAAGAGAACGCCCTTGCAATAACAGCTTTTTGAAAAAGTGTTCCAACAACATCAGAATAGGTTTGTTTATCTTGCATTGATCCGAATCAACGCAGTCCCATCAATTGATCACACCACAAAAAGAACGAAAATAATGATGTACGTATATGCCATCCGCATTCGCCACTGGGTCCCGTCATCACGCGTTAGGTTACTTAACTAACGACAGAGCGGGGACTGGACTAGCGCGGATGCAAAACATATACAACATCTACTAGTATATATATAATATATAATTTTCGCTCGAGGCGTGATAAAATGCAACATCACAGAAATGTACAGCATCACAGAAACATACAGATATCTGGGATCCCCGGGTTTCACAGAGCCGCTACTGAAACCCGACGTTCCCCTGGTCGTGTGGATAGCCTGTGCAATGAAAATCCTAGACCCCTACGGGCGCGGCAAGTCACCCGCCAAAACCTGAAGCGAGGCAGCCCCCTTCAGCAACGTGAATGGACCACCCAGCACTTCACAGAATCCGGTAACTTGGGCACCCCTCCTGGGTTAACCTATACCCCCTACGAGTGCGGTGAATAGCCCACCAATTCTAGAGTGAAGCCCCCTCCATCTCAATGCCATGAGATGCGGGCTCGTTGTCCTCTAGAACCCGGCTATCCGTGCATCCTTCCGCGGGGTAATCCTAGTACAGAAAGTAAAATATACATACAACGGGTACATCGACCGCAACCTGGTCGTACCCCAAAAGAATAATACAAACAGGCAGTGACGGCAGTCCACATGTCGGATGCTCGCCCCGCAATAACAAATATACATAATACAACAAAACTGTACTAATACTGCAACCAGGCTATCCCCCACGACCGATCCGCAACAACACAGCAATACACAGAACATTAACGTGAATGTCACGTTCGCAAATCCGTCTAAAAGGGCTATAGCAGATAGACTGGATTTACCGATCGAGTGACATTCACGGTCGCAGATATAATGTAAATACTGTGAACTAGCATGTTTAAACTTTTCGATTGATCAAAAATTATCAAAGTGGGCCCCAAGCGATACTGTAGCACCCACAGAAAATCTGGGCCCAAAAAGAATATCCAAAAACCCCTATTTCTGACCCATAAGCCTACTGGAAAATTTTGATACAATGATCCCTCTTTCCTACCGCGGAACCGCGGCCAAACCAGGGTTTTGGCCGCGTTTCCGCGGTCGTACTAAAGGATCACTGTATCGAATTTTACCAGAATTCTTATAATTGCCTGCACATGTCTCTGCAACAACCTGAAAAATTTTTGGAGCAGAAAAAATTTCGACAGAAACACGATGCATGGAAAATACGGTTTTTGGGGATTTTGTTCGATCGGGTTTTAAACATACTAGAGCAAGCTAGGCATGGTTAATGGCGTGTCTCTGATACCATTGTAAGTCCGTGGCGGCGCCCCGGCCGTCGATCCGACGCCGGAAACGCGGAAACAAAAACTTTGCAAAACTTGCAATCGGCACCACCGCGCACTTTTCACCCGGATCGGGTCATTAACCTAGCAACTAGCAAACTACAAGATGGGTGAAGTGTTATACCAAGCGATCCGTGTCCTTCGGTCTTCGTCTCCACTCCGATCTCCCACGGAAACTCCGTCCATCACCTCCTCGTCGGAAAGGGCACCACGTAGCCGGAATCTTGTACGGGCTCCCACCTCTTGACCGAGGCAACTCGGGCGCGAAGTTGGCTAGCCGACGCGTCCAAGGGATGCTACAGAATAATGTAGAATGCTATGTCTTTTTTGGGGTTTAGTTGCCATGGAAGAATAGAGAATGAACCATGGAAAGAGCTTTGGAATTTTTGGCAAGCAAAAGAATGGAAAATAAGATGAATCAATTTCCACACACAATGAAAACCTCTCCCCTTTCTTTTTTGTGTGGCCGGCCCCTCACAAGGTGGGTGGGGAAAAAAATGGAGAAATTGCAACAAGGAAAAATGTGTAGATTAATGACCAATTATCTCACCTCAACAATCCTAATCAAGCCCCATCACACTAAGTGCAAGTCAAGTGATGCAAAGAGCATATAATGATGAAAGAACCATCATGAGGCCCTCAATATGCAAAGAACCCCTCATCAAATAAGTTAACTGCAAACTTGCAATTAACCCCCTCCAACGAAAGTCCGGTCGTGAAGGAATAAAAGAAAACCGGCCGGAAAGGAATGCAAACTGGCAACTTCAGAAAACTGATCCCGTAATAAATTACAGGAAAACCCCGCTACTGCAAATACATGCCCGCATTTGTATTCCCACTGAACATAAATGCAAAGAGACAAAATCTTCACTATCTAATACTAGGATCCGGCTTAAGCCAAAGCCGGCCAGTAAAATCCGCCCGATCACGATCCGTGCAATACCGCACGTATCTGATCGAACCCTGCCATATCTCCATACGGCCTCTACAGCATTTCGCCCGAAACCTGAGTAACTGTGTGTGTGGTGGACTCTAAAGACTTCTCAATACTATGGCTGTGGATTTAACCACTAGCACGTCAGAGGTATAAGCCATACGTGACGGGCCACCAGCTATTGACCAAAAGGGACGTCGATGAGCGAACTCATCCTGACACCCTACTGAGCCTGTCAGTGACAATATCCATACAGTCCGGTCCGTTCGTCTATGAGCATCGCATAGCGGGCCTAAGGGGTTGGTGAAAGTCAGACCCCCAATAGCGGTACAAGTCGTGTCGGAGTGTAGCCCCGAACACCCTGAGATACTACTGGAATACCTACCAGCAAATCTCCTGCCTTGGCCAAGGACTTTTCATGTTCTGGCTCTCCTAGACACAGCGCAACCTCACCCCCAATACCGGGAGAGACGAACCCCTGCAGATCCGCTCACTGCCTCCATGTGGCTCGGGACTGTACCCAACTAAAACCTGTTTGCACGACTCCTTTGAGCCGTGGTAGGGTAGTAATCAAAGCACAGTGGGAACTCACACGAGACAAATGACGATCTCAGGTCGATGAACTAACCTGTACACATGTCACCAGGGAACTGCTATCTGACATCAGGTATAATCCCAACTAGCAGGTTCCCGGCGAGTCCTGTCCGGTGTACTCATAACCCAATGAGCACCTGTATACATCTTAGGTGAACCAACTGACACCAGTGGCTTGTGAGACCGGCCACCGCCCCTCGTCGGGGTCTCGACTGTATACACTAGTCTACTCCTGAGTATCGATGCCCTGTCTCGAAACTCCCACGACTAGGGACCTTTTAAGGATGTGCTTATAGACTCCAGCTCTCACTTATATGATCACCCTCATACTGCTGGTAGTCAAGCAAGGATCCTAGGGGCTCTATCAATGTGTAATAGCGACTCGTAAGGTCACCTAAAGCAGTACACGATGATAGAGATAAACCAGATAGCATACTATCATCTCGAGTAAGACTGTCCTACTGGGACAGGTCCTCCCCTCAATCATTGCAATCACGTGCCTGTGATCCAATAATTGACTCTGAGGGCACTATCTCCAACACTACCCTTGGCCCCATTAGTATGATCTCCATCATAGTCCTGGTAGTCAAGTACACATCCTAAGGGCTTTATCAACATGTGAGAGCAAGACAGCATCATTTATACAAGTCAACATGTTAAGACAAAGAGCAACTAGATAGCATACTATTATGTCGAGCAAGAAAGTCCTCTATATATATATCCAAGCATCCACTATAATATACATCACATGTACAATAATGGCCTCTAGGGCATACATATAACTAACAATCTCCCACATGCACTAAGGCCAGTTATTGTAGTATCTCATACCCAACATTCCGAAGAGTCTCTCAAATTGTATCTGGGGTATGGCCTTTGTGAGTGGATCCGCCGTGTTGTCCTTTGTGTCAATTATCCTGACCTCGATCTCCCGGCGATCAACTATCTCCCTGGATCAGGTGATACCGCCTCAAAATATGCTTGGATCGCTGATGGGACCTGGGTTTCTTGGCTAATGCCACCGCTCCATTGTTATCGCAATACAAAGGTATTGGATGCTCAATGGACGGAACCACTCCAAGTTCAGTTATGAACTTCTTCATCCAGACAGCCTCTTTGGCAGCATCGTTGGCAGCGATGTATTCAACCTCCATCGTCGAGTCTGCCACAATTTTCTGCTTGGAACTCTTCCAACAAACCGCCCCCCCCCTCCCCCCGCATTGAGGGTAAAAACAAATCCCTGGACCGACTTAGAGTCGTCCTTATCACTCTGGAAGCTCGAATCGGTAAAGGACTCCACTTGGAGTTCACCGTTACCATACACCAAGAACATCTCTTTAGTCCTTCTCAAGTACTTAAGAATGTCCTTCACAGCTGTCCAGTGACTCTCTCCTGGATCTTCTTGATACCTACTCACTACACTTAGTGAGTATGCTACATCGGGCCTGGTACATAACATCGCGTACATGATAAAGCCTACTGCCGGAGCATAGGGAATTCCTTGCATGCGAGCTCTCTCCAAATCAGTCTTGGGAGACATCTCTTTGGAGAGAGTGAGTCCTATGATCGTGGGTAAATTCCCACACTTGGATTCTTCCTTACTAAACCTCTTTAGTACGGTGTCAATGTACCTGGATTGGGACAATCCCAGTATCCGTTTAAATCTATCTCTATAGATCTTAATCCCTAAGATGTAGGAGGCATCACCTAGATCTTTCATTGAGAATCTTTGTGATAAGAAGAGCTTGACCGAGTGCAGCATAGGAACATCATTTCCTATCAAGAGTATGCCATCCACGTGCAATACGAGGAAGACAACCTTATTCTCTGCCACATTCTTGTATATACAAGGTTCATCTACATTTTTAACGAAGTCAAACTCTGTGACTACCACATCAAAATAGATGTTCCAACTCCGTGATGCCTGCTTTAACTCGTAGATGGATTCAAGCAGCTTGCACACCTTTCCGCTGCTCCCACTGTCCACGAAGCCCTCTAGATGAGTCATGTACACGCACTCTTCTAAATCACCATTTAGAAAGGCGGTCTTAACATACATTTGCCAGATTTCGTAGTTATGGTATGCAGCAATGGCAAGTAGGATCCGTATGGACTTAAGCATAGCCACTGGATAAAAGGTTCATCATAATCCACACCTGGTCGTTGACGAAAACCTTTTGCAACAAGTCTAGCTTTGAAAGTCTCAACTTTTCCATCTACACCAAGTTTCTTTTTAAAGATCCATTTGCTCCCTATGGGTTTTACCCCTTCAGGAGCAACTTCCAAAGTCCATACTTTGTTGGTGTACATGGATTCCATCTCAGATCGCATTGCATCCAGCCATTTCACAGAGTCCCCACTCGCGATGGCCTGCTCGAAGCTAGTTGGGTCATCACCTTCCATGATGCAATCCTCGCTCCCACCATCAACGAGAAAACCGTAGTATCTCTCAGGTGGATAAGGAACCCTATTAGATAGGCGGAGAGGCTGAGTTTCGTTGGGAGCTATCGAATCCTCTGGTACCACTAAATCATCAGTTGCAGTTTGTGCTTCTGGAACTTCTTCCAGCTCTACCTCTTTGGCACTAATTTCTTTTACAAAAAATTCCTTTTTTAAAAAGTTGGCGTATTGAGAAACAATCACCTTTTGCTCTTCAGTGTGGTAGAAAATATATCCTTGTGAATTCTTTGGATATCCCACAAACTTGCAAAGAATTGATCGTGCCTCGAGTTTGTCTGGATTTTGCCTTTTGACATAGGCCGGACAACCTATATCTTAACTCGTTTAAAATATGGTCTCTTCCTACTCTATATCTCATATGGTGTGGTAGGTACAGATTTAGATAGAACTTGATTCAATAGGTATGCTGCTGTCTCAAGAGTATAACCCCATAAGGAAATAGGCAACTCAGTGGTGCTCATCATAGAGCGCACCATATCTAATAGGGTGCGATTCCTCCTCTCCGATACACCATTGTGCTGTGGTATACGGAGGAGTAAGCTGAGAGAGAATTCCATTCTCTTTTAGATAGTCCAGGAAGTCGTTGCTCAAGTATTCTCCTTCTTGATCAGATCGAAGGATTTTAATACTTTTTCCCGTCTGGTTCTCAACTTCATGCTTATATTCTTCTAATTTCTCAAAAGCTTCAGACTTGTGTTTCAACAGGAACACATGTCTGTATCTTGAGAGATCGTCAGTGAATGTAATGAAGTACGAGGAATCATTCCTAGCATGTGTAGACATGGGACCGCATACATCACTATGTATCAGTCCTAAGAGTTCCGTAACTCTTTCTCCGTGTCCACTAAACGGAGTTTTGGTCATTTTACCTTTGAGATATGACTGGCAAGTTTCATAAGATGATAATTCGAACGGATTCAAATATCCATCCTTATGTAACTTAGCTAGTCGTGTCGCATTGATATGACCTAGTCTACAATGCCATAAGAAGGATTCGTTCATTTCTGAACTCTTCCTCTTGTGTGTGTTTTGTACGTTAAGAACTGTGTTTTGATTCAGAACGTATAACCCGTTACTTAACGCACCAAACCCAATCAACACTTGATTTAGGTAAATGTCCATAAAATTATTCTCTACTACAAAGTTATATCCTTCTTTATCTAATAAAGAAGCTGATATTATATTGCATATCATAGAGGGCACGTAATAACATTCGTTCAAGATCAAAGTATTGCCATTTGGTAATACAAGGTGATATTCACCAACTGCTTTGGCTGCTACACTTACACCATTCCCTACTTTTAGAGAATGATCACCTATTCCCAGTTTTCTACCTTTTCTTAGCCCAAGTAACATATTACATATGTGGGATCCTGATTCGGTATCTAATATCAAGGACGTAAAGTGTACTGAGAAACAGTACTCGGTAACTAACACACCCGAAGAAGATGCATCAACATGCCTATTCTTCGTTTGGGTGGCATGGAAATCCGGAATTTTTCTATTTCTTGCTCGGACTTATAACAGTTATAAGTTGGAGCGGAACCAACGTTCCACTGCTCAGCATAACAAGCGGGTGCGGTCAATACATCCATATTATTATCTTGATTACGGCCTGGTATGGTCACTACCTGGAGAGAGAGAGAGAGAGAGAAGAAAATGTAGGGTTCCTAGGCACTCTAATGGAGTCTCACAAGTTATCAAACATGCCAATTTCTAAAAATTACGGTGCCGAGAAAACCTAGAACGGATCGTTGGCTAGAAGTATAGGCAAAGCAAGCATGTAAAAGGAAATATAGAAATAGGGAAGGGGCTACAACCTTTGTAGATCCGGTCCACCACCTCCTAGGCTCCGTGAAGAAGTCCTCTCCACTGTACAAATCCGATCTTGGACCCTCGCGTTAGCTTCATCGGAGAATGGGCGGGCTTGATCGTCGGTTCGATGCCGAAGATGATCTACGTCGAAGTATCACAAGAACAAGCTCCAACTTCACCAAGCTTTGAAAACTTGTGAAGTAAACACCCTATACAACTTGGCAAGAGGTAGAGGATGAAGAAATAGGAAGTGGGTAGACTTTATATTTGGATTTCTCACTCAATTTCACTAGTTGCCATTGATGGCCACTAGCTTTCTTCATGTTGAAGAAGATGAAGAAGAAGAAGAAGATATGATAAGTTAATTAAAAATGAGATAATTAAATCAATACTTATCATGACTTCAACTATAGTTAAGTGTAGAGAATTAACTTGGGTTAGTTAAATGGTTAGGGTTAAGTATAAGACAAGAATGGAGACAAAGTGAAAACTTCAAGAAAGTTCAACTAAAAACAAAACAAGCAACCATTCATTTATCCTTTTCATTTTCCAAAATGAAAAAATGAATAAGATAAATGAATATGTAATTAAGTAAACAAAACCATAATCATTAACTTAACCATAGTTTAATTCTTTACACTTAACCAAGTAAGCATGTATCATCAAACATGATACAAACATGTGCACAAAACTATATCGCATATACAATGTGCACAATTCAAGTGAGAAAATCCTTTTAAAGTGAACCAATACTAGTTAACGCAAAGTAATATATCAAATATATAAATATGCACTAAATCATTAAATCAACACTTGATTTAACGATCCGGTCATATCGGATATAACCGACTAGTATCATATGTATCGGCTTATCGAATCAATCCTTGATTCGATAACTAGGTTATTTCGCATATAACCAATCGATACATTGATCGCGAGAATGGAATACGGTATCACATACTCGAATTATTCTCGGTCCCGCACATATCTCATATGCGCTCCTATTTCGTTTCGCTTGAGCCAGGAAACCTCTGTGTAGGACTCTAAAGACTCGTCAATACGCCGGCAGCAGATGATGATCATATCAAACACCCACAAGCCGCAAGCGGTCTGCTAAACGTAACGGCCACCCGGGTATTGAGCGATCAGAAGATCGACGAGCAAGCCCGCTCACACTCCTGTGAATCCAACCAGTGACACTTACCGTATAGTCCGGTCTGTTCGTCTGATATGTCGCATATCTCGCCTAGGGGTGGTAAACGTCAGACCCCAATAGCTCGATAAGTCATGCCGACTTGAGGTCCATAACATTCGTGAAACTACTGATAACTCTTACCAGTATATCACAGCAACCCTGGCCAGGGATTTCCTGTTATGGCCAGTCGAGCATAGCACAACATCAACCCCAATACCGGGAGAGACGAATCCCCTCCTATCGCTCATTGCCTCCATGTGAATCGGGACTGTACCCAAAAACCACCTGTTTGCATGACTCAGTAGAGCCGTGGTAGGGTGGAAATCAAAGCACAGTGGGAGACACACAAGACTCTATGACGATCTCGGGTCAACAGACTAAGCTGTACCAGTGTCACCAGAGAACTGCCATCTGACGTGAGGTATAATACCATCTGGGAGTTCTCGGCGAGTCCGTTCAGTGTACCCACTCTCCACTGAGCACCCGCATACCATCTTCGATGTCAAACACCAATGGATATGGGATCATCCATCGCCCATCGCATGGGTCGAGAAGATATGCGCTAGTCTACTCTGGAATATCGATGCCCCGTCTCGATATTCCCTCGACTAGGAACAATGAAGGATGTACTCATTGACTACCCACGCCCCACTAGTATGATCTGCATCATAGTCCTGGAAGTCGAGTACACATCCTAAGGGCTTTATCAACATGTAATCAGAGAGACAGAGAGTATACATGTTAAGATAAAGAGCAACCAGATAGCGAACTATCATGTCGAGCAAGAAAGTCCTTCCTATATATGTCCCAGCATTCACTACAATATACATCCAATGTACAGTAATGGCCTCTAGGGCATACATATAACTAACAATCTCCCACTTGCACTAGGGCCATCTGTAGCAGTGGTTGCAGTATCACATACTCAACCATCCCCTAAAAGTCTCTCTTTGGGAAAAAGGCCTTCGTGAGTAAATCCGCCGTGTTGTCCTCTGAGTCTTCTCTCCTAACCTCGATCACCCTGGGGATCAACTATCTCCATGATCAGGTGATGCTGCCTCAGAATTTGTCTGGGTCACTGATGGGACCAGGGTTCCAGGGCCAAAGCCACACTTCCATTGTCATACAATGGCAGGAACCTAGTTTATCTTATGAACCAATATACACCCAAACTTCCTCTTTGGTAGTATCTTCAATAGCGATGTTACCAGCCTTTATCGTATAGTTTGCCATGGTATCGAGCTTGGAACTCTTCCAACATACCGTCCCTTTACTGAGGGTAAAGACAGTGCCTGTGACTGACATTCAGTCGTCTTTATCACCCTGGAACACTTCCAGTGATTCTCCCCAGGATCGATTGATACAATCTCACTATACCTAGTGAGAACCCTAATATCCCTTTAGATCTATCTCATAGGTCCAAATCTCAGGATTTGGGAAGTATCATCTTTATCCTATTTGGAGAATCCTTGTGATAATAGGAGATTGACCGATCGTAATATAGGAAACTCTTTTCCTATCAAGAGTATGTTGTCTACGTACAATATGAAGATGACCACCTTACTCTCTACTACCCTTTTGTATATACAAGGTTCTTCTACCATTTTGATGAAGTCAAACACTTTGACTATCACATCAAAACAGACGTTCCAACTCCGCGATGCCTGCTTCATTATGTAAAGCAACTTGCACACGTTTCCGCTGCTCCCACTGTCTACGAAGACCTCTGGCTGTGTTCTTATAGACGTTCTCTTCTAAATCAGTATTTAGAAAAGCAGTCAGGGCACCCAACCACCAGATATCGTAGTCATGGTATGTAGCCGTGGTAAGTAGGATCTGGATAGACTTAAGCATAGCTACTGGAAAAAGGTTTCATCATTGCCTGGTCGATGACGAAAACCTTTAACAAGTCTAGCTTTGAAAGTCTCAATTTTTCCATCTACACCAAGTAATCTTCTCCAGATATACTTGCTCCTGATGGGGATTTAACCCTTCAGATATAGCAGCTAAAGTCCATACTTTGCTGGTGTATATGGATTCCATCTCAGATCGCTAAGCATCCAGCCATTCTTACAGAGTCCCTGCTCTCGATGGCCTGCTCGAAACTAGTTGGGTCATCATCTCATGATGCATTCCTAGCTCCCACTGTCACCGAGAAACCGAGGTATCTCTGAGGTGGACGAGGAACCCTACTAGATCGGCGGAGAGGCTGAGGTTCGTCGGGAACTATAGAATCTTATGGTTCTGTCAAATCATCAACTGCAGTTTTGTATAGCTGGAACCTTTCCAGTTCTACAGAACTGATCCTGCCTCGATCTTGTCCGGATTTTGCTTTAAACTTAGGCCGGACAACCCCAAATCTTAACTCGCTTAAGAGATAGGATCTTCCCGCACCATATCTTATATGGAGTGGTAGGCACTGATTTGATTCGAACCTAATTCAATAGGTATGCAGCTTCTCAAGTGCATAACTCCCAAAAGGAAATAGGTAACTCAGTAATACTCATCATAGAGCACACGATATCTAATATTGTGTGATTGCTCCGCCCCGATACACCGTTGTGCTGTGGTTTATTCAGAGGAGTAATACTGAGAGAGAATCTCATTTTCCTTTAGAATAGTCCAAGGATTCCATGCACAAGTATTCTCCTCCCTGATCTCATCATAGGACATAATACTTATACCCGGTTATTGCTTCTCTACTTCTAACTTATATTCTGTGAATACCTCAAAAGGTTCGGACTTATGTTTCAACAGGAACATATGACTGAATCTTGAGAGATTATCAGAGAATATAATGAAGTAAAAAGAACCAGTCCTGGCATGTGTAGACATGAGACCTTACATACATCATCATGTATCAGTCCCAAGAGTTTACTAACTCTTTCTCTGTTTCCAGTAAACAGAGCTGGTGTCATTATATCTTTGTGGCATGACTGGCAAGTTTCACAAGATGTAAATTCAAACTGATTTAAATATGCATCTAAATGTAACTTCAGCTAGTCGGGTCGCATTGATATGACCTAGTCTACAATACCTCAAGAAGAATTCGTTCATTTCTGAACTCTTCCTCTTGTGTGTGTTCTGTATACGAGGAACTGTAGTTTGATTTAGAACGTCAATGCTTTTAGATAACGTGCCTGAACCGATCAACTTTTGATATAGGAAATGTTCAAAACATTATCCATCAATACAAAATTATATCCTTTCTTTACTAATAAAGAAACTGATATGATTTTGTATATCAGGTTCGGTATCTAATAGCATTTGTTCAGAATCAATGTATTCGTAATACAGGGTGACAGTGACCAACAGACTTGGCTGCAACACTTGCCCCGTTTTCTGTCTCATGAAACTTATCACCCGTTCTCAGTTTTTCTACCTTTTTGTAGCCCTATGTAACAGATTACATATCTGGGATCCTGATCCGGTATCATATACCCAGGATGCAGAGGATACTGAGAAACAGTTCTTTGTAATGAACACACCCGAAGGAGATGCATCATATGCACTTTCTTCGTTTGGGTGGCATAGGAATTCTGGTATTCCCCTATTTCCTGCTCTGCCTTATAACAATTATAAGTTGGAGCGGGACCAACGTTCCCCAGCTCAGTATAACAAGCGGGTTCGGTCAATACATCCAATTTATTATCTTGATTAAGGCGTGATATGGTCGCTACAGGAGAGAGAGAGAAGAAAACACTCTGCGTGCGCTCTTGCAAGTTCAGATTGGTTATATATTTTATCTAATCAGGATGGCTCCCACTGTTTTTATCAAATCTTCCTTCAAACCCTAAAAGGAAAGACTAGCCGGGATTAATTACACTCTACAAGTTCGCCAATCTTTCAGCCAGGCCAGTGTCGGTACTTTGAGGGAGGTTCCCCGTGCTTTTGCACGGACCTAATTACTGTAAACCTCATTTTCCCAGAGGCGTAACCCCGTTGACACCTTTCTAGACACCTACTTGATCGGCTAATTGCAAAGTGCAAAACTCTCCCAGGAGTAACAATTACTCGCAGTGGGTATCGGGATCCAACTATCACATAGAAGGTATGCAATCTCATTGCAAGTTTCAACACTTGAAACTCCCGATAAAGGTTTTTACCCCTAGCACCTATGACCTTAACTATGGTCAACAAATCACAAGTACTAGTCAAGTTCTATCCGTCATTTCGTGATTAATTAGACCCACCTACATGACCCTTAACTAAGGTCAACAAAGTCACGCGACTGTCCTAACTAATCGCATCATATGCGGTGTAGGAAGACATCACTTAGCTACCGTACACTGTGCCTTGACTATGGTCAACAAACACAGCACGAATACTAAGTACTCTACTTCCTAAAATGACGGAGGGTTGCGGCTGGTTTTTGTGAAAACCTTTAACGCTTTGAACTTGATCTCGTTGCGGAATCAAATGGTTTTTAAATGGAATGTTTTCGAGGCTTTTCTAGTTTTGCTAAAGGGGTCACTCCCGGTGAAGGGATCGTCGGCCCTTTCCTCGTCGAATGAGGTGCGGGATATATCATATATATCACTGTGCAAAGCAGAAACTATAGAAGCGATCAAAGACAAACCGAGGTTGTAGCATCTGCCAGTTTTTTCTAAAGGAGTCACTCCCGGTGAAGGGATCTCGGTCCTTTCCTCATCGAATAAGGTGCAGGATGTTCTATAATGAACACCTCGATGCAAAGCAAGAACTGTAGCTACCTGTTTTATTTTGAAATTCGATTCCACAACATCAATTATGTTTATTTTCTTTCATTAATCTTATTAATGAATATCCCATCATTTAAGTCCACCTAAACATCACAGATAAATATAACGTACGCTTATGCCATCCGCATTCGCCTCGATGTCCCGTCTGCACCGTTAGGTTAGGTAACTAGCGGCAGAGCGGGGCAGGGCTAGCGCGGGTGTAAAACATAAGCAACGTCTATATAATATATCATATATACTATATATAATATCTGTCACAGAACATCACATGATCTCAGATAAATCACAGCAGAAGAAACATATGAAATATTGGATATACTAGGACGTCCATGTTTTCAATACGAGCCAGTATAAAACACGGATTCCACGGTCGTGATGAATAGCCAAGCCCACACCCCTAGACCCCTACGAGAGCGGCAAGCAACCCTACCAATTCTAGGGTTAGGAGACCCGGACTCGACTCCTCGAGTTGGTCTCCCACTGGACCCCAGAACCCGGTTACTTGTGCTCCCCTCCTTGGGTCTATCCTAGTGCAGAAAAGTAAATAATATACAATGGGTGACGACTTCCGCAACCTGGAAGTGCCCCAATAAAAGAATATTACATACAAGTTTTTACATGAATGAAAATGAAAAACACTCATCTCACATAAAAAACCCCCGGCTATTCAAACACGGAGATCCAATATAACATATCCAGCAACACATAACATCACATGTCATCAACGTAAGTAAATATGCGCATCCCAATTGTCGTTGACATATAGCAACGAAACCGGCGATATCACATATTACACTTACGGTCACAGAAAAGAAAATGTAAAACTACAACAGTTGGAATCCGCAACCTCCTCAGACATCGCATGCCTGACAAAATGAATTACTTAGACATCGCATGCCTAACAATTATAAACCCCGTATTTTAGTCTCATTATCGAAAACTCTTTTCAATATCAAGTCGGGCAATTCAACTGGATTCCCGACATTCTGATCGAATGCTCGTCGCAAACTTTAGTAGGCGGCCGCACCCCCGACGCCGTCGACGAAGTGCACCAAGGCGGAACACCGCTACCGGGAGCACCCGAACGGATGCTTTCGGCGACGGGGTTCTCCTACAGTCACTTGGTCGGGGCTATGGGGTGAGGCTGTCTATTAAGTTTACCCGGCGAGTATCCGCGTACGCTACGTGATTGTGACGGACTTTTGATCACATCAAAATTCCGTGGCAACCGATCAAGTGAGACTAAAGTGCTATGTTTATAACATTCATTCAGTTATCTCATAACTATTTGTGAATTCCAATTATTGTATCACATTCCGGATAAATAGAAAATGTTAAAGTTTCCGATCGAACAATCGAACACCCAAGTTTTCCCGATACAGCTCAACACATGAAATAAGTCTAACAGCATTCAGTTCGTGCCTCAGTAGCAACGGTCCAGCCGTAGAAGGGTCAAGCCAACACCTCACATGTGGTACGCCGTACTGCCCCAAACCCGAAGGTTCAAAGGGCAGTTCAAGACGGTCACATAATCGAGTTAAGGTTTGTTGTCTTCTAGAGGGTCCATCGCGTTACTTGCACTACTTAGAACGTCGTTAAACTACGGAAAAATCCAACAATTGGAAATTTCCCGGCAGGGGAAAAAGTGGGTATTTATATCCGGTCGAACTTTTTAACATATTCTAAAAATACCCGGAAAGCACACCGACAAAATTAGACAGTCCGATCGAATACACCGAGTCTCCAATACAACCCAGAAAATGCAACTCTGGAAAAAAATATTAAAATCCCCAGGAAATCCAGCACAAATAACTAAGAATTACTGTGTAACAGTGGATGCACAAAACGACAAACTGGCCGCGGATCCGCCGCACGAGCCATGCTCGTGCCGCGGATCCGCGGCGCTTTGATGGAATTACTCCATCGAAATTCACAGTAATTCTTAAATTAGCCTGCTTATTTTTCTGGATATTTTTAATGTGGAAAAATCCTCGAAATTAGAAAATGTACAGAGAGCATATTCAAAGTCGTGGTTTTGGGTCGATCGGACTTCTGATTCCGTCGGGACTTCGTCTAAGGCTCTAGCTAGTCTCTGATGCCACTGTAGGGTTCCTAAGCACTCTAATGGAGTCTCACAAGTGATCAAACATGCCAATTTCTAAAAATTACGGTGCCGAGAAAACCTAGAACGGATCGTTGGCTAGAAGTATAGGCAAAGCAAGCATGTAAAAGGAAATATAGAAATAGGGAAGGGGCTACAACCTTTGTAGATCCGGTCCACCACCTCCTAGGCTCCGTGAAGAAGTCCTCTCCGCTGTACAAATCCGATCTTGGACCTTCGCGTTAGCTTCATCGGAGAATGGGTGGGCTTGATCGTCGGTTCGATGCCGAAGATGATCTACGTCGACGTATCACAAGAACAAGCTCCAACTTCACCAAGCTTTGAAAACTTGTGAAGTAAACACCCTATACAACTTGGCAAGAGGTAGAGGATGAAGAAATAGGAAGTGGGTAGACTTTATATTTGGATTTCTCACTCAATTTCACTAGTTGCCATTGATGGCCACTAGCTTTCTTCATGTTGAAGAAGATGAAGAAGAAGAAGAAGATATGATAAGTTAATTAAAAATGAGATAATTAAATCAATACTTATCATGACTTCAACTATAGTTAAGTGTAGAGAATTAACTTGGGTTAGTTAAATGGTTAGGGTTAAGTATAAAACAAGAATGGAGACAAAGTCAAAACTTCAAGAAAGTTCAACTAAAAACAAAATAAGCAACCATTCATTTATCCTTTTCATTTTCCAAAATGAATAAATGAATAAGATAAATGAATAAGTAATTAAGTAAAAAAAATCCTAATCATTAACTTAACCATAGTTTAATTCTTTACACTTAACCAAGTAAGCATGTATCATCAAACATGATACAAACATGTGCACAAAACTATATCGCATATACAATGTGCACAATTCAAGTGAGAAAATCCTTTTAAAGTGAACCAATACTAGTTAACGCAAAGTAATAAATCAAATATATAAATATGCACTAAATCATTAAATCAACACTTGATTTAACGATCCGGTCATATCGGATATAACCGACTAGTATCATATGTATCGGCTTATCGAATCAATCCTTGATTCGATAACTAGGTTATATCGCATATAACCAATCGATACATTGATCGCGAGAATGGAATACGGTATCACATACTCGAATTATTCTCGGTCCCGCACATATCTCATATGCGCTCCTATTTCGTTTCGCTTGAGCCAGGAAACCTCTGTGTAGGACTCTAAAGACTCGTCAATACGCCAGCAGCAGATGATGATCATATCAAACACCCACAAGCCGCAAGCGGTCTGCTAAACGTAACGGCCACCCGGGTATTGAGCGATCAGAAGATCGACGAGCAAGCCCGCTCACACTCCTGTGAATCCAACCAGTGACACTTACCGTATAGTCCGGTCTGTTCGTCTGATATGTCGCATATCTCGCCTAGGGGTGGTAAACGTCAGACCCCAATAGCTCGATAAGTCATGCCGACTTGAGGTCCATAACATTCGAGAAACTACTGATAACTCTTACCAGTATATCACAGCAACCCTGGCCAGGGATTTCCTGTTATGGCCAGTCGAGCATAGCACAACATCAACCCCCAATACCGGGAGAGACGAATCCCCTCCTATCGCTCATTGCCTCCATGTGAATCGGGACTGTACCCAAAAACCACCTGTTTGCATGACTCAGTAGAGCCGTGGTAGGGTGGAAATCAAAGCACAGTGGGAGACACACAAGACTCTATGACGATCTCGGGTCAACAGACTAAGCTGTACCAGTGTCACCAGAGAACTGCCATCTGACGTGAGGTATAATACCATCTGGGAGTTCTCGGCGAGTCCGTTCAGTGTACCCAGTCTCCACTGAGCACCCGCATACCATCTTCGATGTCAAACACCAATGGATATGGGATCATCCATCGCCCATCGCATGGGTCGAGAAGATATGCGCTAGTCTACTCTGGAATATCGATGCCCCGTCTCGATATTCCCTCGACTAGGAACAATGAAGGATGTACTCATTGACTACCCAGGCCCCACTAGTATGATCTGCATCATAGTCCTGGAAGTCGAGTACACATCCTAAGGGCTTTATCAACATGTAATCAGAGAGACAGAAAGTATACATGTTAAGATAAAGAGCAACCAGATAGCGTACTATTATGTCGAGCAAGAAAGTCCTTCCTATATATGTCCCAGTATCCACTACAATATACATCCAATGTACAGTAATTCCTCTAGGGCATACATATAACTAACAGAAAACACTTTAGCATATGCTCTTGCAAGATTAGATTGGTTATTATCTTATCTAATCAAGATGGCTCCTACTGTTTTTATCAGATCTTCCTTCAAACCCTAAAAGGTAAGACTGATCGGGATTAATTACACCTTACAAGTTCGCCAATTTTTCGGCCAGGCCAGTGTTGGTACTTTGAAGGAGGTACCCCGTGCTTTCGCCCAGACCTAATTAAAATAAACCTCATTTTCTCTGGGGCGTAACCCCGTTAACACCTTCCTAGACACCTACTTGATTAGTTAATTGTGATGTATAAAACTCTCCTAGGAGTAACTCTTACTCGCGTTGGGTATCGGGATCCAACTATCTCATAGAAGGTATGCAATCTCATTGCAAATTTCAACACTTGAAATTCCCGATAATATTTTGCCCCTAGCAACTTATGACTTTAACATAGTCAACAAATCATAAGCGCTAGCCAAGTTAAACCGGTCATTTCCTGATCGAATTAAACCTACCCGCATGACCCTTAACATAGTCACCAAAGTCGTACGACTACCCTAATCCAATCGCATCTCATGCTTTAGCAGATAAACACCAATTAGCTACCGCACACTATACCTTAACATAGTCAACAAACGTAGCACGAATACTGTCACGACACAAATTAGGCATGTGACCGGCACTTAAACCACGTGACGTCTACAGGCGTACGCAATTTAAGTAAGCCGAAACCCAGAAATCTAAACCATCCCAAAAAGGGATAAGTGGAGAAAACATAGTTAAAAACCTTCGGAAATCTCAAGTAAAAATCCTTAAGCTTAAGTTTACTTTCTTAAAAATTTCGACAGCACTTCCTTTTGTAAAAACTAGCCCCGAAAATGGGTACAACATAGAATATAAATAAAGAATCCCAAACGGCAGCAAATCACGCCCAACGGCGGAAACAACAACCACAAATATATATACGACGCCGTAGCGAAGAAATATAAATGAAAATAGCATAATGTAGGGTTACTTAGCACAACAGTAAGGTTTCGGGAGGTATCGTCCATGCCATTTTTCAAATTTTTGCTATGCTAGTTAACCCTAACCCTAGAATCTTAACTAAACATTTAGACAAAAGCAATATGTAAACAACTTTACATCTAAGTGTTTGCGGAATACAACCTTTGTAGACCGGTCCTTCACTTAATATGCTCCGAGTAGTGGTCCCTTCGCTGCGATCTAAGTCCCGGACTCTTGAGAGGCTCCACAAAGTGAATGATCCATTCTTGCTCGAAGTCTTCCAAATCCAAGATGATCTACTTCGAGGAAACCGGACTCAAGCTATCTCTTCACTGCTTAAGCAACTAGTGAAGCTAACACCCTAAACTATATTGCTAGTATAGAGGAGGAGGATGAAGTAGGAATTTTGCTCACTTTAGAATTTGGTTTCTCACTATTTTTCTCACTTTATCAAAAACCTAGAAAGCTCTCACTTTAGCTCAAGCTTGAAGAAGATGAAGCAAATGAAAATGAGAGAGAGTGAGGTTAGAAATACAACCATGGTGAGTATATGTCATCACTAACTCATGTAGAGAATAAACCATAGTTAAAAGATAATGGTTATGTCTAAAAATATCTAAGGTAAAACAAAAATGGTGGGCTCGTCAATGGTTATCCAAAACAACCATGACAAATTCCATTCATTTTTGAATTTCCTAAATAAATAAAAACCTCATTATTATCTTTTATATGGTGTAAGTCGCATACACCCATGTTGCATATATAGCCTAGCATGTCACAATAATATATATCACATATATATTATTTATGTAACAAAAGAAAACATACAATAAACATATCACATATATGTTAAATGTATCAAAAGTGAGAAATAGAAATACTTAAGTGGGCATATATTAGTTAATGTAATTTAATATATCAAATATATAATTATACATTAAATTGTTAAATCAACACTTGATTCAATAATCAGGCTATATCACATATAACCGACTAATATAAAATGTATCATTTCATCGAATCAACACTTGATCCGATGAACCGGCAATATCACATATAACCGGCCGATATCACATATCGTGAGAATAGAATACGGTATCACATACTCGTATTATTATCGGTCCCGCACATATCACATATATGCTCCTACTCCGTTTTGCCTGAGCCAGGAAACCTCTGCGTAGGACTCAAAAGACTCGTCAATACGCCGGCAGTAGGTGATGAACATATCAAACACCCACAAGCTGTAAGCGGTCAGCTAAACGTAATAGCCACCCAAGCAAGCCTGTACACACTCCTGTGAATCCAATCAGTAACACTACCATACAGTCCGGTCACTTCGTATGATATGTTACATATCTAGTCTTGGGGTGGTAAACGTCAGACCGCAGTAACCGATAAGTCGTGCCGATGTGAGGCTCATAACGGGTCGAGAAACTACTAATAACACTTACCAGTAGATCTCTATAGCAGCCCTGACCAGGGACTTCCAGTTATAGCCAATCGAGCACAGCACAACATCACCCCCCAATACCGGGAGAGACGAACCCCTCCTATCGCTCATTGCCTCTATGTGATTTGGGACTGTACCCAAAAGCCACCGTTTTGCACGTTCTCTTGAATGTGGTAAGTTGGAAATCAAAGCACAGTGGGAATCACACAAGAGTTTATGACGATCTTGGGTCTACAGACTAACCTGTACCAGTGTCACCAGAGAACTGCTATCTGACGATATGTATAATACTAACTAGGAGTTCTCGGCGAGTCCGTTCAGTGTACCTAGTCTCCACTGAGCACCTGTATACCTCCTTTGATGTCAAACACCAATGGATGTGGGATCATCCACCGCCCATCATATGGGTCAAGAAGTATATACGCTAGTCTACTCTGGAGTATCGATGCCCTGTCTCGATACACTTTCGACAAGGAACAATTATAGGATGTACTTGTGGACTACCTTATCCCTACTAGTATGATCTCCATTATAGTCCTGGTAATCAAGTAAACATCCTAAGGGCTTCATCAACATGTGAGAGCAAGACAATATCACAATACAAGTCAACATGTTAAGACAAAGAGCAACCAGATAGCATACTATCATGTCGAGCAAGAAACTCCTCTCTATATATGTCCAAGCATCCACTATAATATACATCATAAGTACAATAATGGCCTCTAGAATGTATATGCCATTATTTAACGAGCCTGATCCAATCAACTTTTGATTTAGGAAGATGTTCATAACATTATCATGTACTACAAAATTATATCCTTCTTTACTTAATAAAGAAACTGATATAAGATTGCATATTAGGGTTGGTATGTAATAGCATTCTTTTAGAATTAATGTATTACCAGTTGGTAATACAAGGTGATATTCGCCAACTGCTTTGGCTGCAACATTTGCATCATTCCCTACTCTTACGGAATAATCACCCATTCCCAATTCTCTACCTTTCCTTAGCCCATACAACATATTGCATATGTGGGATCCTGATCGGACATCTAATGCCCAGGACGTAGAGTGAATTGAGAAACAGTTCTCAATAACTAACACACCCGAAGATGCATCAACATGCTTATTCTTTGTTTGGGCGGCGTGAGAATCTAGATATTCCCCTATTTCCTGCTCAGTCTTATAACACTTATAAGAAAGAACGGGACCAACGTTTCCCGGCTCAATATAACAAGCGGGTTCGGTCAATACATCCTTATTATTATCTTGATTAAGGCCTGACATGGTCGCTACCTGGAGAGAGAGAGAAGAAAACACTTTAGCATAGGCTCTTGCAAGATTAGATTAGATTTTATCTTATCTAATCAGGATGGCTCCCACTGTTTTTATCAAATCTTCCTTCAAACCCTAAAAGGTAAGACTAGCCGGGGTTAATTACACCTTATAAGTTCGCCAATCTTTCAGCCAGGCCAGTGTTGATACTTTGAGGGAGGTTCCCCGTGTTTTCGCACGGACCTAATTAAAGTAAACCTCGTTTTCCCAGAAGCATAACCCCGTTAACACCTTTCTAGACACCTACTTGATTGGCTAATTGTCTTATGTAAAACTCTCCCAGGAGTAACTCTTACTCGCAGTGGGTATCGGGATCCAACTATCTCATAGAAGGTATGCAATCTCATTGCAAATTTCAACACTTGAAATTCCAGTTAAAACTTTTGCCCTAAGCAACTTATGACCTTGGCTACGGTCAACAAATCATAAGCGCTAGACAAGTTCAACCCGTCATTTCTTGATTGAATTAAACCCACCCGTACGACCCTTGGCTAAGGTCAACAAAGTCGTACGACTACCCTAACTCAATCGCATCATATGCAGCAGATAAGCACTAATTAGCTACCGCACACTACACCTTGGCTAAGGTCCACAAACGCAGCACGAATACTATGTAGTACCTATCTGAAATGATGGAGGGCTGCGCAAGTTTTTTAAGAAAACCATGAGCGTAATGAACTTGATATCGTTGTAGAAACAAGTGATTTTTGAAAAGGAGTGTTTTTGAGGTTTTTACTAGTTCCACTAAAGAGGTCACTCCCGGTGAAGGGATCTCGGCTCTTTCCTTATCGAATAAGGTGCAGGATATTTCATAAATACTACTATGCAAACCAAGAACTATAGAAGCAATCAAAAACTAAACCGAGTGAGTTTGTAGCATCTACTAGTTTCGCTAAAGAGGTCACTCCCGGTAAAGGGATCTTGGCTCTTTCCTTATCGAATAAGGTGCTGGATATTCTACAAGGAATACCTCTATGCAAAGCAATAACTAGAGCTACCCTTTTTTTTTGAAAATTTGATTCTACAACATTGTTTAGGTATCTTTTCTTTCATTAATCACATTAATGAAGTCCCATCATTTATGCTTCCTAAGTATCACAGAAGAAACGAAAATACAACGTATGCTTATGTCATCCGCATTCGCCACAGTGTCCCATTATGCACCGTTAGGTTACTTAACTAACGGCATAGCGGGGCGGGACTAGCGTGGGTGCAAAACATAAGCAACGTTTATTATATATCTCATATACAATAATAAAGCATTCGCCTCAGCATATAAAGTGATCACATCACAGAATATCAGCAACAGAAGATAACATATGAAATATTTGATATTCTAGGAGGTCCGTATTTTGTATTTAGCCAACAATAGAAAATACGGATTCCACGGTCGTGATGAATAGCTAAACCCACATCCCTAGACCCCTACGAGAGCGGCAAGCAACCCTAGCAATTGTAGAGTTAGGAGACCCGGACTCGACTCCTCGAGATGGTCTCCCACTGAACTCTAGAACCCGGTTACTTGTGCTCCCCACCTTGGGTCTATCCTAATGCGGAAAAGTAAATAATATACAATGGGTGACATCATCCTCAACCCGGAAGTGCCCCAATAAAAGAATATTACATAAAATGAATTTTACATGAATGAAAATAAAAAAACACGCATCTCACATAAAAAACCCCGGCTATTCAGAACAAGACGATCCAATATAACATATCACAGCAACACATAACATCACATGTCATCAACGTAAGTAAATATGTGTATCCCAATTGTCGTTGATGTATAGCAACGAAACCGGTGATACACCATATATTACACTTATGATCGCAGAAAAGAAAATGTAAAACCACAACATTTGGAATCCACAATCACCTTAGACATCATAAATCCGAAATATCACATACTTCGCATTTCATGCCTAACTATATGAATTCCACATATTGTATCACATTCCAGAAAAAACTAGATAATGTTAAACATTCCGATCGAATCAACAAACACCCAAAATTACCCAAAAAGCTCAACGCTTGAGCGTAGTTTAAAAGTATCTATTACATGCCACAGTACCAATGGACTAGCCGTAGAAGGGTCAACCAATGCCTCACATGTGGCACCGCTGAACTACCACAAACCCTAGGGTTTGGTAGCGGTTCTGACGGTCACATAATCGAGTTAGGGTTTTGTTCTTCTAGAGGGTCCACCGAATCACTTGCACGATATTTGAATGTTTCAAACTTGGAAAAAATCCAACTCTTGAATAAATTTCTAGTGAGGGTCAAAGTGGGTATTTGATATCCATTCGTACTTTTTAACACCGTCTAAATAACCCGAAATACTGCTAGAATTTTGACTACGAAACACTCCGAGTTTCCTTTATAATAAATAAACATCGCATGCAAATTTAGCAAAAACAAACAATACCTGAAACACCAAAACCCAGAGACCGGACCACAAAAAAATTTTGAACCCCAAATTCCCCAAAGGGGCCGGCCTGCTCAGATTTTGGGCACTTGTGCTCGGCTGAAATCTGGCCGTTTGGGTTGAAACTTCTTCTGTGTTCATATAATGTCCCATACAACATTCTGCAGTTGTTTAAAAAAAATTTAGAGCTCATATAAAAATCGACAGAATCATGGTTTTGATGTGTCAAGTTTCGGAGTTGTTTCGGTTTCGTAATCCTACACAATCCGTCTAAATCTCTAGCTTGTCTCTGATACCACTGTAGAGTTACTTAGCACAACAATAAGGTTTCGGGGGGCATTGTCCATGCCATTTTTCAAATTTTTGCTATGCTAGTTAACCCTAACACTAGAATCTTAACTAAAGATTTAGACAAAAACAATATGTAAACAACTTTACATCTAAGTGTTTGCGGAATACAACCTTTGCAGACCAGTCCTTCACTTCATATGCTCCGAGTAGTGGTCCCTTCACTGCGATCCAAGTCCCGGACTCTTGAGAGGCTCCACAAGGTGAATGATCCATTCTTGCTAGAAGTCTTCCAAATCCAAGATGATCTACTTCGAGGAAACCAGACTCAAGCTATCTCTTCACTGCTTAAGCAACTAGTGAAGCTAACACCCTAAACTATATGGCTAGTATGGAGGAGGAGGATGAAGTAGGAATTTTGCTCACTTTAGAATTTGGTTTCTCACTATTTTTCTCACTTTATCAAAAACCTAGAAAGCTCTTACTTTAGCTCAAGCTTGAAGAAGATGAAGCAAATGAAAATGAGAGAGAGTGAGGTTAGAAATGAAACCATGGTGAGTATATGTCATCACTAACTCATATAGAGAATAAACCATAGGTAAAAGATAATGGTTAGGTCTAAAAATATCTAAGGTAAAACAAAAATGGTGGACTAGTCAATGGTTATCCAAAATAACTATGAAAAATTCCATTCATTTTTGAATTTCGTAAATAAATAAAAACCTCATTATTATCTTTTATATGGTGTAAGTCTCATACACCCATATTGCATATATAACATAGCATGTCACAATAATATATATCACATATATATTATTTATGTAACAAAAGAAAACAATACAATAAACATATATCACATATATGTTAAATGTATCAAAAGTGAAAAATAGAAATACTTAAGTGAGCATATACTAGTTAATGTAATTTAATATATCAAATATATAATTATACATTAAATTATCAAATCAACGCTTGATTCAATAATCCGGCTATATCATATATAACCGACTAATATAAAATGTATCATTTCATCGAATCAACACTTGATCCGATGACCCGGATATATCACATATAATCGGCCGATATCATATATCGCAAGAATAGAATACGGTATCACATACTCGTATTATTATCAGTCCCGCAAATATCACATATGTGCTCCTACTCCGTTTTTCCTGAGCCAGTAAACCTCTGTATAGGACTCTAAAGACTCGACAATATGCCGGCAGTAGGTGATGATCATATCAAACACCCACAAGCTGCAAATGGTCAGCTAAATGTAACAGCCACCCATGTATTGAGCAATCAGAAGATCAACAAGTAAGACTGTACACACTCCTGTGAATCCAATAAGTAACACTATCATACAGTCCGGTCTCTTCATCTGATATGTCGCATATCTATTCTAGGGGTGGTAAACGTCAAACCCCAGTAACCGATAAGTCGTGCCAATGTGAGGCTCATAACGGGTCGAGAAACTACTGATAACACTTACCAGTAGATCTCCATAGTAGCCCTGGCCAGGGACTTCCAGTTATAGCCAATCGAGCACAGCGCAACATTAACCCCCAATACCGGGAGAGACGAAACCCTTCCTATCGCTCATTGCCTCCATGTGATTCGTGACTGTACCCAAAAGCCACCGTTTTGCATGTTCTCTTGAACGTGGTAAGGTGGAAATCTAAGCACAGTAGGAATCACACAAGACTTCATGACATCTCAGGTCTACAGACTAACCTGTACCAGTGTCACCAGAGAACTGCTATCTGACGATAGGTATAAGACTAACTAGGAGTTCTCGGCGAGTCCGTTCAGTGTACCTAGTCTCCACTGAGCACCCGTATACCTCCTTTGATGTCAGACACCAATGGATGTGGGATCATCCACCGCCCATCATATGGGTCAAGAAGCGTATACGCTAGTCTACTCTGAAGTATCGATGCCCTGTCTCGATACACCTTCGACAAGGAACAATTATAGGATGTACTTGTGGACTACCATGTCCCCACTAGTATGATCTCCATCATAGTCCTGGTGATCAAGTAAACATCCTAAGGGCTTCATCAACATGTGAGAGCAAGACAGTATCACAATACAAGTCAACATGTTAAGACAAAGAGCAACCATATAGCATACTATCATGTCGAGCAAGAAACACCTCTCTATATATGTCCAAGCATCCACTATAATATATATCATATGTACAATAATGGCCTCTAGGGCATATACATAACTAACACTTAAGGAGGTAAAACTTTATAATAAGGCCGGCTCACACGAGCACGGCACCCAAATTCACAAAATAATACAACATCGATCCCCACAACTCGTCTCTAAGTCAAATACATGAAGATGGTAGATGGATAGTACTAGATACAAAAGATAAACAATGAACAACATCGGATGACCGCAAACCCACCTATAGCAAAAGGCCTCACAGCCAGCCGTAGCGGTATCCGTAAAAGTAGAGATAATATGAAGCCCTGCCGCGAATACTCTGAGGGTAAAACCTGCAAAACACTGTGGCACAACAGGGTGAGTTGCCAACTCGTGAATAGTAAAGAACATCATATTGTAATCACAAGTATGCACGAACAGCGATAATCTATCACATATAATCTGATAACATAAGTATGGCAATAAGAATATGCAACTATCATGATCAAGGTACACCACCAGGGTACTATATCTACATGAATCAAATGCATATCATATAAATCCTGAGTGTGGGATTATAATAAACCTCATGTACAAATCATCGGTATGGAAAAACCTGTTGTCTATCAACGAGACCCCAAATCCCAAAATCCCCATGCGCCGTCACCAGGATTGGCCCTCATATCCTGTCAATCTCATGGAACCTGAGTGCCCAACATCGGCACTCAAAAATATCATGAAATACTCGTGTCTAACATCAACACGTAAATTCACCTATCATATCTGTATGTCTCATAGAACCTGAGTGTCCAACCCGACACACGCAATCCACAGAACCTGAGTGTCGAACCTTGACACTCGCAATCCACATATCCATACATCTCACGGAACCTGAGTGTCTAACATTGACACCCGCAATCTACGGAACCTGAGTGTCCAACCTCGACACTCGCAATCCACATATCCATAGAAACCGGGTTTTCAAAACAATACACATTTCTTGAAATATCCCCGCGGTTCTCAAATCCAAAAAATCACATGAAATCCATATCTCAATGCGTAAATCCATGAAGTCTGATATATGCAACATAAAACAATAATATGAGCATATTAAGGGAAAGCCACTCTTTTAAATGATTCCAGTTTTAAAATATATCATGCGGTTCCCAATTCCTTTGAAATCAAGTGCAGCATCATATGAGGTGTACATGTAACTATAGCAAGATATGTGTATCTACATGTAAGCAGGTATGTATGATGCATTTCATATGCGCAATAGCATAATAATCAACGTCTCAATGTCAATGACAATACAATACCACATAGGGGTATATGTAACTATAGCAAGGTATGTGGGTGTACATGTAAGTATTATGCATGATGTACATGTAGCTAGAGCAATATATGTATTGTGCGTCTCATGGCAAATACCAACGGTGTAGGTGTAGCATACAGTTTAGTGCTCGTGCAACATGAACCGTCAGTAATGGTGTAGTGTCCAATAGGTACCAAGTCAAGGCACAACAGGTAATAATATGCAATGATGCTTATGCGCAATCAGCTCATATGCGTATAAACATGCAGCTATAATATCATATCCAGCCCTGACGCATAACGCCATACGGGCGATTTCCCCATAGATGTTAAATCTACTCACCGATGGTCTCGAACTAAGAAAATCCGACCACCTGCTTCCCTTTCTTCGCAGCGTCCGAAGTCCCCGCTTGCGATCCTAAAATTTCACAAAGACAACACATAAGGCTAAATATCCTGCGCCGACACAACGATAAAGAAACGCAAGGATAACGTCCACAAGATAAACACACTGTGCACCTAGTGCACAAAATACGTACGACATCGGTACAACCCTAGCTAGGATCGCTAAACTACGCAACCACCAAGCATAGACCCCGATCGTACCGATCGCGCATTCACAACACAATATAAAGCATGGAAGATAATATATATATATATATATATATATATATATATATATATATATATATTATCGCAACGTCAATTTAAAACCCACGCCTAATTTAACCGAAAACCTAATAAGCAACTTTTCAACATTTTAGCTCAAGTGTAGAAGTTTTAACAATTCTAGCGATCACAATCATCGCAAAGTAGCTTAACTAAGTCACCCAAACCTTTACTACAATGTTAGTCTCACCCATATAAGATTTATTAAACGTTAGTTTGTTATTAAGCTTAATTAGACAATTAAGAAAATAACAAATAGCATTCTCACAACTAGGTTAAATTGTCAAAGTCTACACTTTTCCATTAACCATTTTAAACAAATCAAAGCAAAACTTGATCTTCACAACTCTTTCATGAATTCCTAAACATGCAATTTAAATCTATATTAAACATCTAATAAGCTAGCTTAATGATTTAAACAACAATTAAAGTTTAGAGTTAGGATTTTATACCTCCACTAGATTCACAAATTAGCAACTAAATTCAAAATTAGCCTCCAAAATGATGACTTTCATGAAGATCCAAGCGCGTTTAGGATTGAAGAATAAAGGGTAGAGATTTATATTTGAGTTTGTGGTATTATTTGAGGATTTTTGGTGATTTATTTGAGCTTGAGAAAGTGAGAATAGGGCATAGAGCAAGTGAGGGCAGCCGGGGGGGAGGGGGAGGGACTCGGCCAACACATGAAAAATGAGGAGGTTAAGGAATTGTGTGGAAAGAACTAGATTAAAACATCAATAAATGCTCATTAAAGCACCTCCCATCCATGCCACCTCTTAATCATTTCTTTAAAAAATTTCTTTTAATTCAAAAATATCTAGGTATTTTGGAAGAGAATGTTTTGTTAGTTGTATGTATGCCCTAGAGGCCAGTATTGTATAGATGATGTCTATTATATTGGATGCTTGGACATATATAGAGATGACTTTCTTGCTCGATATGATAGTATGCTATCTGGTTACTCTTTATCTTAACATGTACACTTGTCTCTTTATACTGTCTTATAGTTACATGTTGGTAAAGCCCTTAGGATGTGTACTTGACTACCTGGACTATGATGCAGATCATACTAGTGGGGACATGGTACTCCATAGGTACATCCTTCAAGGTCCCTAGTCGTGGGTGTATCGAGACGGGGCATCGATATACCAGTGTAGACTAGCGTATACGCTTCTCAACCCATGAGATGGGCGATGGATGATCCCATATCCATTGGTGTTTGACATCAGAGATGGTGTACGGGTGCTCAGTGGAGACTGGGTACACTGGACGGACTCGCCGAGAACTCCCAGATGGTATTATACCTCACGTCAGATGGCAGTTCTCAGGTGACACTTGTACAGGTTAGTCTGTAGACCCGAGATCGTCATAGAGTCTTGTGTGATTCCCACTGTGCTTTGATCTCCACCTTACCACGTCCATGAGGGCATGCAAAACGGTGGTCTTTAGGTACAGTCCCGAGTCACATGGAGGAAATGAGCGATAGGAGGGGTTTTGTCTCTCCCGGTATTGGGGGTTGATGTTGCGCAGTGCTCGATTGGCCGTAACAGGGAAGTCCCTGGCCAGGGATGATCAGAGATTTGCTGGTAAGTGTTACCAGTAGTTTCTCGACCCGTTATGAGCCTCACATCGGCACGACTTATCGGTTATTGGGGTCTGACGTTTACTACCCCTAGACTTGATATGCGACATATCAGACGAACAGACCGGACTGTACGGTAAGTGTTACTCGTTGGATTCACAGGAGTGTGAGCGGGCTTGCTCGTCGATCTTCTGATCGCTCAATACCCGGGTGGCCGTTACGTTTAGCAGACCGCTTGCGGCTTGTGGGTGCTTGATATGATCATCATCTGCTACCGGCGTATTGACGAGTCTTTAGAGTCCTACACAGAGGTTTCCTGGCTCAAGCGAAACGAAATAGGAGCGCATATGAGATATGTGCAGGACCGAGAATAATGCGTGTATGTGATACCGTATTTCATTCTCGCGATGAATGTATCGATTGGTTATATTCGATATAACCTAGATATCGAATCAAGGATTGATTCGATGAGCCGATACATAGGATACTAATCGGTTATATGCGATATGACCGGATCGTTAAATCAAATGTTGATTTAATGATTTAATGTAAAATTATATATTTGATATATTACTTTGCATTAACTAGTATTGGTTCACTTTAAAAGGATTTTCTCACTTGATGCACATTTTATATGTGATATATTTTTTGTGCACTTGTTTGTATCATGTTTGATGATACTTGCTCACTTGGGTTTGTGTAAAGATTAAACCATGGTTATATGAATGGTTAGGGTTTTGATTATTTACTTAGTTATTTATTTATTTATTCTTTTTGGATATTATTATGAATGGTGGCTTATTTTGTTTTTATGTTGAAGCTTCTTGAAGATTTGACAAAGTCCACCATTCTTATCTCATCCTTAACCCTAACTATTCCAACTAACCTTAGTTTAATCTCTACACTTGACCATGGTTAGTATATGATAAGTATTCATATTAGTTTCTTTTTAAATAAGAAACTTATCACATTCTATCTTCTTCTTCATCTTCTTCTTCAAGAAAGCTTGATGCCATCAATGGCAACTTGAGTTCTAAAGTGAGAAATCCAATTCTAAAGTGAACCCACCTCCTATTTCTTCACCCTCTACCTCGTGCCAAGTTGTTTTGGGTGTTTTCTTCACAAGTTTCACAAATTTGTGAAGTCGGAGCTTGAACTTGTGATGCCTCGACGTAGATCATCTTCGGCACGAAGCCGACGACCTAGTCCACTCATTTTTCCGATGAAGCCGACGATTGAGTCTAGGATTCGAGATGGACAGCGAGAGGACGCCTACGTGGAGCTAAGGAAGTGGAGAACCGGATCTACAAAGGTTGTAGCCTCTCTCTTTTAGTTAAGTTGTTAACTAGTTTAGTTTTTCGCCTGAATTTCTAGTCAACAATCTAGTCTAGGGTTTCTCGGCACCGTAAAATTTCAAATTGGCATGGTTGATGCCTTGTGAGACCTCTTGAGAGTGCCTAGAAACCCTACATGTTTAAGCTTAATCTTGTAATTAAATTAGCATAGATTCACTTTTAGCATAATTAACCCAATCAAAATTGTAATTACCACTAATTAAGTGCATAATTAAAAGTTTATTATAATATTTTAATTAGGGAAAAATATTTAAGTGAACTAAAATTTCCAAGTGACAACTAAATACCGCAAACTAGCTATTTCCTAGTTAAACTAGGTGCAGTTAAGTCTGTACTGAAAAGAAAGATCACCTCCGGGTTTTTACGGAAAAACACCGCCTATTTTACCCTTTTAACGGAAAATTCGCATAATGATTTCTAAAGCGTTACAATCTTCCCCCCTTAAAGAAATTCGGTCCCCGAATTAAAATTTTAACTACACGTGCATTCGAAAAGATGAGGGAATTTCTTCCGCATCTCGCTCTCGACCTCCCAAGTGATCTCTTCATTAGTAGGGCCACGCCAAAGATCCTTCACAGATGGCAAGACTTTTGGCCGAAGTTTCTTCACCTGCCGATCCAATATAACTATTGGCTGCTCGGTGAACGAAAGATCACGCTCTAGCTGAACGATCTGGTGCTGAATCATGTGAGAAGGATCATGAAGGTATCTACGAAGCATCGACACATGGAATACGGGTTGAACATTCGGAAAACTAGGTGGAAGTGCCAAACGATAGGCAACGGCACCAACTCTCTCAAGGATCTCGAAAGGACCTACAAATCTAGTACTGAGCTTCCTCTTCTTCCCAAATCTCATAACGCCCTTCATCGGAGAAATCCGCAGGAATACATGATCCCCCACTGCGAACTCAAGTCTGCGACGACGACAGTCGGCATAAGACTTCTATCTGCACTGGGCTGCTCTCATCCTGTCCTGAATCAGCTGGATCTTCTCCGTAGTCTCCTAAACTAGCTAGGGTCCCAACACCCTACTCTCGTTGAGTTCGGTCCAACAGACTGGCGATCGACACTTTCTACCATACAACGCCTCAAAAGGCGCCATCTGAATCGTCTTCTGGTAACTATTGTTGTAGGAGAACTCAATCAACAGCAAGTGACGATCCCAACTGCCACCAAAATCAAGCACACACGCCTGAAGCATATCCTATAGAGTCTCTATAGTCCGCTACGACTGACCATCGGTCTGCGGATGAAAAGCGGTGCTAAAACTCAAGCGGGTACCCAAAACTTCCTGAAGCTTCTGCCAAAGACGTCTAGTAAACTGGGTGCCCCTGTCAGATGCGATGCATGTGGGAACGTCGTGCAAACGCACAATATCATCTATATACAACTGAGCATACTGAGCATAACCGAAAGTGGTCTTCACTGGAAGGAAGTGAGCCACTTTCGTCAACAGGTCAACAATCATCCAAATGGAGTCATACCCCTGACTAGTCCTGGGTAGACCCACAACGAAGTCCATGGAAATCTGCTCCTATTTCCACTCCGGAACGGGTAAAGGCTGCAACTCTCCAGCCGGTCTCTCATGCTCAGCCTTGACTTGCTGACAAGTCAGGCACCTCGAAACAAAGTCCGAAACATCGCGCTTCATCCCTTCCCACCAGTAAACGTCTCTCAAGTCACGGTATATCTTGGTGGAACCTGGATGAACGCTAAAGGCTGACTGATGTGCCTGCTCTAGGATCTCGCGTCTCAACCCATCAACAACTGGTACACACAAGCGAATCCCGTAACGTAGCACACCCTGGTCATCAATCAAGAACTCCGAATCTGTACCTTGTGGAACAAGCTCAAGAATCTCAGACAAATGGGCATCACTGGGCTGCGCCTTATGGATACGATCAAGTAGCAGTGGACGGGTGCGGACATGAGCAAGCTGTCCCCCAGTGGAAGTGAACTCAAACTGTACTCTACCATCGCACAAAGTCTGCCAATCTGCAGAAGATTGTCGTTGAACTATGCTCAACTGTAACAAGCTACCACCGGGCCTACGACTCAAAGTATCAGCTACCACATTTGCCTTGCCCGGGTGATAAAGGATCTCACAATCATAATCCTTCGCTAGCTCCATCCAACGGCGCTGTCTCAGATTCAGATCCCTCTGCTGGAAGATGTACTTCAAGCTCTTGTGATCCGTGAAAATCTGACACGACTCTCCGTATAAGTAGTGTCTCCAAATCTTCAGCGCAAAGACCACCGCGGCCATCTCAAGATCATGAGTGGGGTAATTCTGCTCGTGCTTCTTCAGCTGCCGAGAAGAATAAGCGATAACTCTATCATGTTGCATCAATACACAACCGAGCCCCACTCGAGAAGAATCACAGTAAACAACATAGCCACCCGATCCAGAAGGCAAAGATAGAACTGGTGCAGTCGTCAACCGAGTCTTCAACTGCTGAAAACTCTGCTCGCACGCATCAGTCCAAAGAAAAGGAATCCCCTTCAGGATCAGTCCGGTCAGTAGTGCAGTGATACTTGAAAAATCCTGCACGAAACGGCGATAATAACCAGCTAAGCCCAAAAAGCTACAGACCTCTGTCATACATACAGTTCTGGGCCAAAGCTGTACAGTCTCGATCTTCCTCGGGTCCATAAGAATACCGTCTTCCGTCACTACATGACCCAGGAAGTCAACTCTATCAAGCCAAAACGCGCACTTTGATAATTTAGCATACAGCTGGTGCTCTCTCAATGACTGCAAAGCAATCCTCAAGTGCTGCTTATGCTCCTCTCGACTCTTAGAGTAGACCAGAATGTCATTAATAAACACAATAATAAACTGGTCGAGGAACGGCCTGAAAATCTGGTTCATCAGATCCATGAACGCTGCTAGCACATTGGTGAGTCCGAACGACGTCACCAAAAACTCATAATGCCCGTAGCGCGTACGAACAGTAGTCTTCGGAATGTCATCATTCCGAACCCGCAACTGATGATAACCCGATCACAAATCAATCTTAGAAAAAAGTTTCGCACCCTAGAGCTGATCAAATAAATCGTCAATGCGAGGTAAAGGATACATATTCCGCACCGTAACTCGGTTCAATTGACGATAATCCATACACAACATCAAACTGCTGTCCTTCTTCTTGATGAACAGCACAGGAGCTCCCCAAGGCGAAACACTCGGACGTACAAGTACCCTATCAAGCAACTCTTGCAATTGATTTTTAAGCTCTCTAAGCTCCACCGGGGCCATCCGGTAAGGCGGTATGGAAATAAGTCCCGTGCCGGAAATCAGATCAATGCAAAATTCAATATCACGCTCTGGCGGAAAACCAGGAAACTCATCGGGAAAAACATCGGAAACTCTCGCACGATAGGAACCCGGTCCAACGACTCTACTGTGGCTCCAGTATCATGAATGAAAGCCAAGAATCCCCGACATCCCCTCTTCAAAAGCCGACTAGCACAAAGGGCAGAAATCAAACTTTGAGGGGCGGCACCACGGTCCCCCTGCACAACAAGAACTGACTCGCTGGGAAAACAAAATCTAACTGTCTTCTCATGGCAGTCCACGAATGCGTAGCAAGTAGCTAACCAGTCCATGCCCAGGAGAACGTCGAAGTCTAATATCTCAAGAAGGATTAAGTCGACGGACAAATCTCTATCTCCTATACGAATGACACATGACCGAAACACGTGTCGCACAACAAACGACTCGCCAACAGGAGTAGCCAGGACAAGTGGCTGATCTAGCAAACACGACTCTCGGCCTAAGCTCGGCACTATGTGCGTAGAAACATACGAATGCGTAGATCCCGGATCAAACAAAACATGCGCCTCAAAATAACATACAAAAAGAGTACCTGAAACCATTGCATTGGACGCCAGCGCGTCCTGATGAGTCAAGGCAAACACACCCGAGCCTTCCCTCTACCGGCGACTGGCTGACCTCCGCCTCTGCCACCCCGTCCCCTCGGAACAAAACCGCCACGACCCCGACCTCTTTGAACATGTGTCTGACGCGGAGCACCAACATGCATAAGAGGTAACGCCCTTTGAGGTGGAGAAGGTGGTAGGGTAACATGTGGTACAGCTGCTCCGCCCTCACGTGGTTCAGTACAATCTCGAACGCGATGACACAAACTCCCGCACCGGTAACAACCAGATGAAAACTGTGGACTCTCCTAGGAATAAAAGATAAATAACTGGCCTCGTCCAGAGTCTCTACTACCCCCAGTATCTGAACGGGATCTATCACGGCGTCTAAACGCCTGTCTCCATGCTGATACACCAGTACGAACCCTCTTCGGTTCCTGAACAACCGACGCCTCGGAAAGACGCTCCTCAACCAATAGGGTTGCGTCCACTACTTCTGCATACGTGTCACAATGTTGTATGCTAATAGCGAGGAACAACTGGGTAAGCAGGTCTCGAACAAACCTCTTTACCGTCATCTCCTCCGTAGCCACCAAATATGGAGCATACAGAGACGGCTCAGTAAACTGCACGTCGTACTTGGCCACCGTCATACCTTGAGTCTGGCATAACGACTCGAAACTGCGCGCTCGAGCATCCCTGACGCTCAGCGGAAGAAAACACGCAAGAAACACCGTCCCGAACACAGTCCAAGTCATAGGAGAAAGACACGCGGCTCTGTTAGTTGTATGTATGCCCTAGAGGCCAGTATTGTACAGATGATGTATATTATATTGGATGCTTGGACATATATAGAGAGGACTTTCTTGCTCGATACGATAGTATGATATCTGGTTGCTCTTTATCTTAACATGTATACTTGTCTCTTGATGCTGTCTTATAGTTACATGTTGGTAAAGCCCTTAGGATGTGTACTTGACTACCTGGACTATGATGCAGATCATACTAGTGGGGACAGAGTAGTCCATAAGTACATCCTTTAATGTTCCTAATCGTAGGTGTATCGAGACAGGGCATCGATATACCAGAGTAGACTAGCGTATACGCTTCTCGACCCATGAGATGGGCGATGGATGATCCCATATCCATTGGTGTTTGACATCAGAGATGGTATACGGGTGCTCAGTGGAGACTGAGTACGCTGGACGGACTCGACGAGAACTCTCAGATGGTATTATACCTCACGACAGATGGCGGTTCTCTGGTGACTCTTGTACAGGTTAGTCTGTAGACCCGAGATCGTCATAGAGTCTTATGCGATCCCACTGTGCTTTGATTTCCACCTTACCACATCCAAGAGGGCGTGCAAAACGGTGGTTTTTGGGTACAGTCCCGAGTCACATGGAGGCAATGAGCGATAGGAGGGGTTTCGTCTCTCCCGGTACTGGGGGTTAATGTTGCGCTATGCTCGATTGGCCATAACAGGGAAGTCCCTGGCCAGGGCTAATTTAGAGATTTGTTGGTAAGTGTTACCAGTAGTTTCTCGACCCGTTATGAGCCTCACATCGGCACGACTTATCGGTTATTGGGGTCTGACGTTTACCACCTCTAGACTTGATATGCGACATATCAGACGAGGAGACCGGACTGTACGGAAAGTGTTACCGGCAGGCTTTTACAGGAGTTGGAGTAGGCTTGCTTGCTGATCTTCTGATCGCTCAATACCTGGGTAGCCGTTACGTCCATCTAGTACCGCTGACGGCTTGTGGGTGCTTGATACGATCATCACCTACTGCCGGCGTATTGACGAGTCTTTAGAGTCCTACATAGAGGTTTTACTGGCTCAGGAAAAACGAAATAGGAGCACGTATGTGATAAGTGCGGGACCAAGAATAATACGTGTATGTGATACCGTATTACATTCTCGCGACTTTTTGTATCGGTCGGTTATATGTGATATAGCCGGGTTATCGAATAGTGTTGATTCGATAAGTCGATACATTGGATGTTAGTCGGTTATATGAGATATAACCGGATTATTAAGTCAAGTGTTGATTTAATAATTTAGTGTATAATTGTATATTAGATATACTAATTTACATTAACTAACATATGTTCACTTAAGGATTTTTCTCACATGTGCACAACTTTAATATATATATATATATATATATATATATATATATGTGATATATATTAAAATGTGTTTTCATTTTGTATCATGGTTGTGGATACATCATGCATGGGTGTGCAAGACATACACCATTCTATTTTAAATGGTGGTTTATAATTATTTAAGGTAATTACAAATTAGTGGAGCTTTTGTCGCAAGCATGAAGCTTGTGGAAGCTTGTGGATACTTTGACAAAGTCCGCTAACTTTGTTTTACTTTAGATTTTTATTAACCTAACCATTTTGGATTAGCCATGGTTATGTCTCTACATGAGTTAGTATATGATACTCTCTCACCCATGGTTAGCTCACTTGACTTGATCATTATCTCTCTCATTTTATTTCTTCATCTTCTTCCTTGAGCTAAAAAGCTCTCTAGGGTTTGATCCAAAGTGAGAAACATTATGAGAAAATAAATTCTAAAGTGAACCCACTTCCTATTTCTCCATCCTCTACTAGACTAGCACTTTAGTTTAGGGTGTTTGCTTCACTAATTCTCTAGTTAGTGAAGTAGTAGCTTGAGTTGGTATTCGCTCGACGTAGATCATCTTCGGCCTCGAAGACTTCAAGCAAGAACGCTTCTTTCGCCTCGTGAAGCCATGCAAGAGCCCGGGAGAACCATGATCGCAGTGAAGGGACTACAACAAGGAGCTTTAGAAGTGAAGGACCGATCTACAAAGGTTGTATTTCGTATTCACTTAGTCGTAAATGTTATTTACTTGCATGTGATACCCTAATAGTCTAGCAAAGATCTTGTTTAGGGTTGTTCGGCACGGCTAAAAATTTTACCGGGCATGGTTGATGCCTTGTAGTATCTTGTTAGTGTGCCTAGTAACCCTACAGTGGTATCAGAGCCTAGCTAGAGTATTAGGCGACGTGTATACGAAATTAAAACTCCGAACGAACCCCGAAACGTCAAAATGACCCCCTCTCTGGACATTTTTTTAAAATGTGGTTTTTTCTGTATTAAAAATACCTAAAAAAATCAGCAGGTAAATATAAGTATTACTGTTGAAAACGAGCCTCCAATTCGTACGGACTGCCGCGGAACCGCGGCCAAACCTTGCTTGGGCCGCGGATCCGCGGCCGTACTGTTCAATTGGGCTTTGGGTTTTCAACAGTAATATCCCTATCTGTTAGTTATATTTTCTGGGTATTTTTAATCTGACTCAAGTATTGAGTGTTCTGGGGATTATTTTTTATTCGTTGATTCGATCGAAAAAATTTATTTCCTTATGTTTTCCAGATATTTAGAAACTGTTAAAATGTTCGAACGGATATCATTAACTCATTTTTTCCCGGCACGAAAAACTTTCAAGTGTTGAATTTTTCTTCGGTTTAAATCTTTCGGAAAAACGTGCAAGTAAACCGATGGACCCTCTAGAAGAACACAAACCTTAACTCGATTATGTGACCGTCTGAACCGCCTCTAAACCTTAGGTTTTGGGGCAGTACGGCGTGCCACATGTGAGGCGTTCGCTTGACCCTTCTACGGCTGGACCGTTGGTACTGAGACGTATTCTGGAATTTTTGAACTCCGCTCAAATGTTGAGCTATTTAGGAAATCTTGGGTATTTGATTATTCGATCGGAAAGTTTAATACTGTCTATTTATCTGGAATGTGATACAATATGTGGAATTCATAAACTTAGGCATGAAATGCGAAGTATGTGATATTTCGGATTTACGATGTCTAAAGAGATTGTGGATTCTAAATGTTGTAGTTTTACACTTTCTTTTCTGCGACCGTAAGTGTAATATGTGATATCGCCGGTTTCATTGCTATATGTCAACGACAATTGGGATGCGCATATTTACTTACGTTGATGACATGTGATGTTATGTGTTGCTCGATATGTTATATTGGATCGTCGCGTTTTTGAATAGCCGGGGGTTTTATGTGAGATGAGGTTTTTTTATTTTCATTCATGTAAAATTCATTGTATGTAATATTCTTTTATTGAGGCACTTCTGGGATGAGGATGATGTCACCATTGTATATTATTTACTTTTCCGCATTAGGTAGACCCAAGGAGCAGAGCACAAGTAACCGGGTTCTAGAGTCCAGTGGGAGACCAACTCGAGGAGTCGAGTCCGGGTCTTCTAACTCTAGAATTGGAAGGGTTGCTTGCCGCTCTCGTAGGGGTCTAGGGGTGTGGGTTTGGCTATTCATCGCGACCATAGAATCCGTGCTTTATAGAGGCTCCAAATAAAACACAGACCTCCTGGTATATCGATTATTCCATATGATTCTTCTGCTGCGATATTTGTGATGTGATCATTTGATATGTGATGATAGATACTGTATATAGTATATATGATATATTATATAGACGTTACTTATGTTTTACACCCGCGCTAGCCCTGCCCCGCTCTGCCGTTAGTTTCCCAACCTAACGGTGCACGAGGGGACATCGAGGCGAATGCGGATGGCATAAGTGTACATCATATTTATCTGTGATGTTTAGGTGACTTAAATGATGGGACTTCATTAATATAATTAATGAAAGAAAAGAAACCTAAAAGATGTTGTAGAATCAAACTTTCAAAAAGAGTAGCTACAGTTTTTGCTTTGCATAGCGATATGTATGATATATCCTACACCTTATTCGATGAGGAAAGAGCCGAGATCCCTTCACCGGGAGTGACCTCTTTAGCAAAACCGGCAGATGCTACAACACTTGATTTGTCTTTTGATTACTTTTTGGAGTTTTTGCTTTGCATAGCGATATATATGATATATCCTGCACCTTATTCCATAAGGAAAGAGCCGAGATCCCTTCACCGGAAGTGACCTCTTTAGCAAAACTAATGAAAGCCTCAAAATCACTCCATTCCAAAATTCACTCGATTCTACAACGATATCAAGTTCATTACGCAATAGGTTTTCAGAAAAACCTGTCGTAGCCCTCCGTTATTTCAGATAAGTCCTACTTAGTATTCGTGCTACGTTTGTTGACCTCCGTCAAGGTGTAGTGTGCGGTAGCTAACTAGTATTTATCTGCTTATGCATATGATGCAGATTGGATTAGGGTAGTCGTACGACCTTGTTGACCTCCGTCAAGGGTCGTGCGGGTGGGTTTGATTCAATCAAGAAATGACGGGTTGAACTTGACTTGCACCCTGTGGTTTGTTGACCTCCGTCAAGGTCATGGGATGCTTGGGGCAAAATATTATATCGGGAATTTCAAGTGTTGAAATTTGCAATGAGATTGCATACCTTCTATGAGATAGTTGGATCCCGATACCCACTGCGAGTAATTGTTACTCCTGGGAGAATTTTACATATGACAATTAGCCGATCAAGTAGGTGTCTAGAAAGGTGTCAACGAGGTTACGCCTCTGGGAAAACGAGGTTTACTTTAATTAGGTCCGTGCGAAAGCACGGGGAACCTCCCTCAAAGTACCGACACTGGCCTGGCTGAAAGATTGGTGAAATTGTAGGGTGTAATTAATACCGGCTAGTCTTTCCTTTAAGGGTTTGAAGGAAGATTTGACAAAAACAGTGGAAGCCATCCTGATTAGATAAAATAATAACCAATCTGATCTTGCAAGAGCATACGCTAAAGTATTTTCTTCTCTCTCTCTCTCCAGGTAGCGACCATATCATGCCTTAATAAAGATAATAATATGGATGTATTGACCGAACCCTCATGTTATACTGTGCTGGGGAACGTTGGTTCCGTTCTTTCTTATAAAAGTTATAAGACTGAATAGGATATCGGGGAATACCAGGATTCCCATGCCACCCGAATGAAGAAAGTACATGATGATGCATTTTCTTCGAGTGTGTTCGTTACAGAGAACTGTTTCTCCGTTTGCTCTACGTCCTGGGTTTTAGATACCGGGTCAGGATCCCATATATGTAATCAGTTACATGGGCTAAAGAGAGGTAGAGAACTTAGAGAAGGTGATAAAGACATAAGGGTTGGAAATGGTGCAATTGTTGCAGCTAGAACCATCGGGGAATATCACCTTGTATTATCAACTGGTAATACATTGATTCTGAACGAATGCTATTACATGCCGAACCTGATATGCAACATTATATCGGTTTCTTTATTAAGTAAAGAGGGATATAATTTTGTATTACAGGATAATGTTATGAACATTTTCCTGAACCAAAAGTTGGTTGGATCAGGCACGTTGTGCAATGGCATTTATGTTCTAAATCAATCAACAGTTCTGAGCATAACAAACACGCACAAGAGAAAGAGTTCAGAAATGAACGAATCCTTCTTATGGCATTGTAGACTTGGTCACATCAATGCGACACGACTAGCTAAGTTGCATAAGAATGGATATTTGAATCCGTTTGAATTTTCATCTGATGACACTTGCCAGTCATGTCTCAAAGGAAAGATGACCAAAACTCCGTTTACGGGACATGGAGAAAGAGTTACGGAACTCTTGGGACCGGTACATAGTGATGTATGCGGCCCCATGTCTACACATGCTAGGAATGGTTCTGCGTACTTCATTACATTCACTAATGATCTCCCTCGATTCGGGTATGTGTTCCTGATGAAACACAAATCAGAAGCTTTTGAGAAATTCAGAGAATATAAACAAGAAGTCGAGAACCAAACCGGGAAAAGTATTAAAATCCTTCGATCTGATCGAGGAGGTGAATACTTGAGCAATGAATTCCTGGACTTCCTAAAAGAGAATAGGATTCTCTCTCAGCTAACTCCTCCATATACACCACAGCACAACGGTGTATCAGAAAGGAGGAACCGCACCCTATTAGATATGGTGCGCTATATGATGAGTATAGCTGAGTTACCTATTTCCTTCTGGGAATATGCACTGGAGACAGCAGCATACCTACTGAATAGGGTTCCTACCAAATCTGTGCCTACCACCCTATATGAGATATGGGAGGGGAAGAGACCATATCTTAATTTTATTAAGATATGGGGTTGCCCGGCCTATGTCAAAAGACAAAAACCGGACAAACTCAAGGCAAGGTCTGTTTTGTGTAAATTTGTTGGATATCCCAAGCATTCGCGAGGGTATATCTTCTACCACAGTGAGGAACAAAGGGTGTTTGTTGCTCAACACGCCACCTTTTTAGAAAAGGAATTTCTTGCAAAATAGATTAGTGGCTCTGAGGTAGAACTGGAAGAGGTTCCAGCTGTACAAACCACAACAGAAGATTTGATGGAACCAGAGGATTTGGTAGTTCCCGATGAACCCCAGCCACTCCGTAGATCTAGTAGGGTTCCTAACCCACCTGAGAGATACTATGGTTTTCTCATGGATTGTGGGAGCGAGGATTGCATCATGGTGGATGATGACCCAACTAGCTTCGAGCAGGCCATCACGAGTGGTGACTCAGTGAAATGGCTAGATGCAATGCGGTCCGAGATGGAATCCATATACACCAACAAATTATGGACTTTGGAAGATGCTCCTGAAGGGGTAAAATCCATTGGGAGCAAGTGGATCTTCAAGAAAAAACTTGGTGTAGATGGGAAAGTGGAGACTTTCAAAGCTAGACTTGTTGCAAAGGGCTTTCGTCAAAGACCAGGTATGGACTATGACAAAACCTTTTCTCCAGTGGCTATGCTTAAATCCATCCGGATCATGTTTGCCATCGCTGCATATCATGACTACAAAATCTGCCAAATGGATGTTAAGACCGCCTTTCTAAACGGTGATTTAGAAGAGAGCGTGTACATGACTCAGCCGGAGGGCTTCATAGCTAGTGGGAGCAGCGGGAAGGTGTGCAAGCTGCTTAAATCCATTTATGGATTAAAGCAAGCATCGCGGAGTTGGAACATCTGCTTTGACGTCGTTATCAAAGAGTTTGATTTTGTCAAAAACGTAGATGAACCTTGTATCTACAAGAAGGTGGCAGAGAGTAAGGTTGTCTTCTTCGTATTGTACGTGGATGACATACTCTTGATAGGAAATGACATTCCTATGCTGCAATCGGTCAAGCTCTTCTTATCACAAAGATTCTTTATGAAAGATCTAGGTGATGCCTCCTGCATACTGGGAATTATGATCGATAGAGATAGATCTAAACGGATATTGGGATTGTCCCAATCCAGGTACATTGACACCATACTAAAGAGGTTTAGTATGGAAGAATCCAAGCGTGGGAACTTACCCACGATCTCTGGACTCACTCTCTCCAAAGAGATATCTCCCAAGACTGATTTGGAGAGAGCTCGCATGCAAGGGATACCCTATGCTTCAGCTGTAGGCTCTATCATGTACGCGATGCTATGTACCAGACCCGATGTAGCACACTCACTAAGTATAGTGAGTAGGTATCAAGCTGATCCTGAAGAGAGTCACTGGATAGCTGTGAAGAGCATTCTCAAGTACTTACGAAGGACTAAAGAGATGCTCTTGGTGTATGGTAACAGAGAACTCCAAGTGGAGTCCTTTACCGATTCGAGCTTACAGAGTGATAAGGACGACTCTAAGTCGCACTCAGGATTTGTATTTACCTTTTATGGAGGGGCGGTTAGCTGGAAGAGTTCCAAGCATGAAACCGTGGCAGACTCGACGATGGAGGCCGAATACATCGCTGCCAACGATGCTGCCAAAGAGGCTGTCTGGATCAAGAAGTTCATTACTGAACTTGGAGTGGTTCCATCCATTGAGCATCCAATACCTTTGTATTATGATAACAATGGAGCGGTGGCTTTGGCCAAGGAACCCAGGTCCCATCAGCGATCTAGGCATATTCTGAGGCGGTATCACCTGATCCGGGAGATAGTTGATCGCCGGGAGATCGAGGTCAGGAGGGTTGACACGAAGAACAACACAGCAGATCCACTCACGAAGGCCATTCCCCAGATACAGTTTGAGAGACTCTTCGGGATGATTGGTATGCGATACTACAGCAGCTGGCCCTAGTGCAAGTGGGAGATTGTTAGTTGTATGTATGCCCTAGAGGCCAGTATTATATAGATGATGTATATTATATTGGATGCTTGGAAATATATAGAGGGGACTTTCTTGCTCGATATGATAGTATGTTATCTGGTTGCTCTTTATCTTAACATGTATACTTGTCTCTTGATGCTGTCTTATAGTTACATGTTGTTAAAGCCCTTAGGATGTGTACTTGACTACCTGGACTATGATGCAGATCATACTAGTGGGGACAGAGTAGTCTATAAGTACATCCTTTAATGTTCCTAGTCGTAGGTGTATCGAGACAGGGCATCGATATACCAGAGTGGCCTAGCTTATACGCTTCTCGAACCATGAGATGGGCGATGGATGATCCCATATCCATTGGTGTTTAACATTAGAGATGGTATACGGGTGCTCAGTAGAGACTGAGTACACTGGACGGACTCGCCGAGAACTCCCAGATGGTATTATACCTCACGTCAGATGGCGGTTCTCTAGTGACACTTGTACAGGTTAGTCTGTAGACCCGAGATCGTCATAGAGTCTTGTATGATTCCCACTGTGCTTTGATTTCCACCTTACCATGTCTAAGAGGGCGTGCAAAAAGTGATTTTTAGGTACAATCCCGAGTCACATGGAGGCAATGAGCGATAGGAGGGGTTTCGTCTCTCCCGGTATTGGGGGTTGATGTTGCGCTGTGCTCGATTGTCCATAACAAGGAAGTCCCTGGCCAGGGCTGATTTAGAGATTTACTGGTAAGTGTTACCAGTAGTTTCTCGACCCGTTATGAGCCTCACATCGGCACGACTTATCGGTTATTGGGGTCTGACGTTTACCACCTCTAGACTTGATATGCGACATATCAGACGAGGAGACCGGACTGTACGGAAAGTGTTACCGACAGGCTTTTACAGGAGTTGGAGCGGGCTTGCTTGCTGATCTTCTGATCGCTCAATACCCGGGTAGCCGTTACGTCCAGCTAGTACAGCTGATGGCTTGTGGGTGCTTGATACGATCATCATCTACTGCCAGCGTATTGACTAGTCTTTAGAGTCCTACACAGAGGTTTTACTGGCTCAGGAAAACGAAATAGGAGCACGTATGTGATATGTACGGGACCGAGAATAATATGTGTATGTGATACCGTATTCCATTCTCGCGACTTTTTGTATCGGTCGGTTATATGTGATATAGCCGGGTTATCGAATCAAGTGTTGATTCGATCAGTCGATACATTGGATGTTATTCGGTTATATGAGATATAACCGGATTATTAAGTCAAGTGTTGATTTAATAATTTAGTGTATAATTATATATTAGATATACTAATTTACATTAAATAACATATGTTCACTTAAGGATTTTTCTCACATGTGCACAACTTTAATATATATATGTGTGTGTGTGTGTGTGTGTGTGTGTGTGTGTGTGTGATATATATATTAAAATGTGTTTTCATTTTGTATCATGGTTGTTGATACATCATGCATGGGTGTGCAAGACATACACCATTCTAATTTAAATGGTGGTTTATAATTATTTAAGGTAATTACAAATTAGTGGAGCTTTTGTCGCAAGCATGAAGCTTGTGGAAGCTTGTGGATGCTTTGTCAAAGTCCACTAACTTTGTTTTACTTTAGATTCTTATTAATCTAACCATTTTGGATTAGCCATGGTTATGTCTCTACATGAGTTAGTATATGATACTCTCTCACCCATGGTTAGCTCACTTGACTTGATCATTATCTCTCTCATTTTATTTCTTCATCTTCTTCCTTGAGCTAAAAAGCTCTCTAGGGTTTGATCCAGAGTGAGAAACATTGTGAGAAAATAAATTCTAAAGTGCACCCACTTCCTATTTCTCCATCCTTTACTAGACTAGCACTTTAGTTTAGGGTGTTTGCTTCACTAATTCTCTAGTTAGTGAAGTAGTAGCTTGAGTTAGTATTCCCTCGACGTAGATCATCTTCGGCCTCGAAGACTTCAAGCAAGAATGCTTCTTTCGCCTCGTGAAGCCATGCAAGACCCCGGGAGAACCATGATCGCAGCGAAGGGACTACAACAAGGAGCTTTAGAAGTGAAGGACCGATCTACAAAGGTTGTATTTCGTATTCACTTAGTCGTAAATGTTATTTACTTGCATGTGATACCCTAATAGTCTAGCAAAGATCTTGTTTAGGGTTGTTCGGCACGGCTAAAATTTTAACCGGGCATGGTTGATGCCATGTAGTACCTTGTTAGTGTGCCTAGTAACCCTACAGGCTCTGCCCTTATCTAAGGACTTGCACCACTTCTGGGCCAGACCCTCTAGACGAAAACTCGCGAACTCTACCCATCTCGCATCGGAGCATCTCAGCGAACGACATATCCTGGATATCTGGTCGACAAACGACTGCGGATCCTCAGCTGCATCAGTGCCAGTGAAAACCGGAGGCCTCAGCCTCATGAACATTGACAGTGACACGGTGATAACCTCCATAGCTGTAGCTGCGACTGCCGGAACAGTAGGCACCATCGCGGTCCCCACAACAGGTGGAATAACCTCCTGTCTCTGAGCTCGAATGGCCTCAGCTAACGACCCCATCATCTGGCGCAAATCCTTCATACCGGCCCCTAGCATAGCAATATGGTCTGTCGAAGGTGGATCAATCTGCTCATGTACAATGGGCGTACCGCCCTGGTCAGTCCTCGTCTCAGATGAGTCAACTCTGACCTCGGCCCTCACGGCCACTCTCTGTACCCTCGTTGTCTTCGGCGACATAAAGGCTGGAAATGGAAACAAGATTCGATAAGGACACAGAAATCGAATCACAAGGATGTATACAATCATGGAAGGAATTTCAAACAATAATTCCTAAGGTCACTTAGGCGGAGTACCATGTCGTAAGTATGCCGCGGAACATACACACGCTACGTTACTCTGCTTAAGCTACCTACTCCATCATACCAAGGTCATGCTACACTCCGAAAGGTAAAACCTAGCGCTCTGATACCAACTTTGTCACGACCAAAATTAGGCACGTGACCGGCACTTAAATTACGTGACGTCTACAGGCGTACGCAATTTAAGTAAGCCGAAACCCAAAAATCTAAACCACCCCAAAAAGGGATAAGTGGAGAAAACATAGTTAAAAACCTTCGGAAATCTCAAGTAAAAATCCTTAAACTTAAGTTTACTTTCTTAAAAATTTCGGCAACACCTCCTTTGTAAAAACTATCCCCGAAAACGGGTACAACATAGAATATAAATAAAGCATCCTAACCGGGAGAAAATCACGCCCAACGGAGGAAACAACCACCACAAACATATATATGATGCCGTAGCGAAGAAATATAAATGAAAACAACATAAGGAGGTAAAACTTTATAACAAGGCCGGCTCCCACGAGCACGGCACCCAAAGTCACAAAATAATACAACATCGATCCGCACAACTCGTCTCTAAGTCAAATACATGAAGATGGTAGATGGATAGTACTAGATACAAAAGATAAACAATGAACAACATCGGATGAGCGCAAACCCACCTATAGCAAAAGGCCTCACAGCCAGCCGTAGCGGTATCCGCAAAAGTAGAGATAATATGAAGCCCTGCCGCGACTGCTCTGAGGGTAAAACCTGCAAAACATTGTGGCACAACGGGGTGAGTTGCCAACTCGTGAATAGTAAATAACATCATACTGTAATCGCAAGTATGCATGAACAGCGATAATCTATCACATATAATCTGATAACATAAGTATGGCAATAAGAATATGCAACTATCATGATCAAGGTACACCGCCAGGGTACTATATCTACATGAATCAAATGCATTCATATAAATCCTAAGTATGGGATAATAATAAACCTCATACACAAATCATCAGCATGGAAAAACCTGGTGTCTATCAACGACACCCCGAAACCCAAAATCCTCATGCGCCGTCACCAGGACTGGCCCTCATATCCTATAAATATCATGGAACCTGAGTGCCCAACATCGGCACTCGAAAACATCATGAAATACTCATGTCAAATATCGACACGTAAATCCACCTATCGTATCTGTACGTCTCACGGAACCTGAGTGTCCAACCCGACACTCGCAATCCACGGAAACTGAGTGTCCAAGCTCGACACTCGCAATCCACATATCCATACATCTCACGGAACCTGAGTGTCCATCATCGACACTCGCAATCCACGGAACCTGAGTGTCCAACTTCGACACTCTCAATCCACATATCCATAGATACCGGGTTTTCAAAACAATACACATTTCTTGAAATATCCCCGCGGTTCTCAAATCCTGAAAATCATATGAAATCCATATCTCAATACGTAAATCCATGAAATCTGATATATGAAACATAAAACAACAATATGAGCATATTAAGGGAAAGCCGCTCTTTTAAATGATTCCAGTTTTAAAATATATCATGCGGTTCCCAATTCCTCCGAAATCAAGTGCAGCATTATATGAGGTGTACATGTAACTATAGCAAGATATGTGTATCTACATGTAAGCAGGTATGTATGATTCATTTCATATGCACAATAGCATAATAATCAACGTCTCAATGTCAATGACAATGCAATACCACATAGGGGTATATGTAACTATAACAAGGTATGTGAGTGTACATGTAAGTATGTATGCATGATGTACATGTAGCTATAGCAATATATGTGTTGCGCGTGTCATGGAAATTACCAACTGTGTAGGTGTAGCATACAGTTTAGTGCTCGTGCAACATGAACCGTCAGTAATGGTGTAGTGTCCAATAGGTACCAAGTCAAGGCACAACAGGTAATAATATGCAATGATGCTCATGCGCAATCAACTCATATGCGTATAAACATGCAGCTATAATATCATATCCAGCCCTGACGCATAACGCCATACGGACGATTTCCCCATAGATGTTAAATCTACTCACCGATGGTCTCGAGCTAAGAAAATCCGACCACCTGCTTCCCTTTCTTCGCAGCGTCCGAAGTCCCCGTGTTGGGACCCGGTTCTTGCTCACGGAGCAAAGTGCCACACGGAACAAAGTGCCACGCCAAGTGTCATGTTAAGTGGGCGGGGGCCACCCCTTGAATCTATGGGGAGAACCTCTTCAGTCCATGGGACCCACTGTAGAACAATGGAGACTCTTCGGAATACATTCCGAAAGAGGGCAGATCTATATTATAAATGGAATGATACCACTCTTCAATACATAGGCGCCTTTTAAGTGAACCGGCACTACAGGAGCTTGAGAACTCCGTAGTTAAGCGATCTCAAGCCAGGGAAGTTCTAGGATGGGTGACCTCCTGGGAAGTGGCCCCTGGTCGGGTCCGTTCCGCCGCGAAGGACAAAACCGTGCGGCTTCGACCAGAGCGGACAATACTCTCTATATTTGGGGTTGGGCGTGACACCCCGCTTGCGATCCTAAAATTTCACAAACACAACACATAAGGCTAAATATCCTGCGCCGACACAACGATAACGAAACGTAAGGATAACGTCCACAAGATAAACACACTGTGCACCTAGTGCACAAAACACGTACGACATCGGCACAACCCTAGCTAGGATCGCTAAACTACGCAACCACCAAGCTTAGACCCCGATCGTACCGATTGCGCATTCACAACACAATATAAAGGATGGAAGATAATATATATATTATCGCAACGTCAATTTAAAAACCACTCCTAATTTAACCGAAAACCTAGTAAGCAACTTTTCATCATTTTAGCTCAAGTGTAGAAGTTTTAACAATTCTAGCGATCACAACCATCGCAAAGTAGCTTAACTAAGTCACCCAAACCTTTACTACAATTTTAATCTCACCATATAAGATTTAGTAAAAGTTAGTTTGTTATTAAGCTTAATTAGACAATTAGGAAAATAACAAATAACATTCTCATAACTAGGTTAAATTGTCAAAGTCTACACTTTTCCATTAACCATTTTAAACAAATCAAAGCATAACTTGATCTTCACAACTCTTTCATGAATTTCTAAACATGAAATTTAAAGCTATATTAAACATCTAATAAGCTAGCTTAATGATTTAAATAACAATTAAATTTTAGGGTTAGGATTTTATACCTCCACTAGATTCACAAATTAGCAACTAAACTCCAAATTAGCCTCCAAAATGATGACTTTAATGAAGATCCAAGCGTGTTTAGGGTTGAAGAATAATGGGTAGGGATTTATATTTGAGTTTATGGGATTATTTGAGGATTTTTGGTGATTTATTTGAGCTTGAGGGAGTGAGAATGGGGCAAAGAGCAAGTGAGGGCAGCCAAGGGGTGGAGGGGCTCGGCCAACACATGAAAAATGAGGAGGTTAAGGAATTGTGTGGAAATAACTAGATTAAAACATCAATAAATGCTCATTAAAGCACCTCCCATCCATGCCACCTCTTAATCATTTCTTTAAACATTTTCTTTTAATTCAAAAATATCGAGATATTTTGGAAGAGAAGGTTTAAGCTTAATTTTGTGATTAAATTAGCATAGATTCACTTTTAGCATAATTAACCCAATCAAAATTATAATTACCACTAATTAAGTGCATAATTAAAAACTTATAATAATATTTTAATTAGCGAAAAATATTTAAGTGAACTAAAATTTCCATATGACAACTAAAAACTACAAACTAGCCATTTCCTAGTTAAACTAGGTGCAGTTAAGTCTGTACTGGAAAAAAAAATCACCTCCGGGTTTTTACGGAAAAACACCGCCTATTTTACCATTTTAACGGAAAATTCGCATAATGATTTCTAAAGAGTTATAAATATTAAGTAGTACTTATCTGAAATGACAAAGGGCCACATCAGGTTTTTAAGAAAACCTTTTGCGCAATGAACTTGATATCGTTGTAGAAACAAGTGATTTTGAAAAATGAGTGTTTTTGAGGCTTTTACTAGTTTCGCTAAAGTGATCATTCCCGGTGAAGGGATCTCGGCTCTTTCCTTATCGAATAAGGTGCTGGATATTCTACAAATACCACTATGCAAAGCAAGAACTATAGAAGCAATCAAAAACAAAACCGAGTGAGTTGTAGCATCTGCTAGTTTCGCTAAAGAGGTCACTCCCGGTGAAGGGATCTCGGCTCTTTCCTTATCGAATAAGGTGCTGGATATTCTACAAGGAATACCGCTATGCAAAGTAAAAACTAGAGCTACTTTTTTTGAAAATTTGATTCTACAACATCTTTTAGGCTTCTTTTCTTTTCATTAATCTCATTAATGAATTCCCATCATTTATGCTTCTTAAGTATCACAGAAGAAACGAAAATACAACGTACGCTTATACCATCTGCATTCGCCCCAGTGTCCCGTTATGCACCGTTTGGTTACTTAACTAACGGCATAGCGGGGCGGGACTAGCGCGGGTGCAAAACATAAGCAACATTTATTATATATCATATATACGATAATAAAGCATTCGTCTTAGAAATATAAAGTGATCACATCACAGAATATCAGCAGCAGAAGATAACATATGAAATATAGGATATACTAGGAATTTCGTGTTCTAAATTAAGCCAGTATAAAACACGGATTTCATGGTCGTGATGAATAGCCAAACCCACATCTCTAGACCCTTACGAGAGTGGCAAGTAACCCTACTATAGAGTTAGGAGACCCAGACTCGTCTCCTCGATATGGTCTCCCACTGGACTCTAGAACCTGGTTGCTTGTGCCCCCCACCTTCGGTCTATCCTAATGCGGAAAACTAAATAATATACAACAACGGTGACATCATCCTCAATCAGGAAGTGCCCCAATAAAAGAATATTACATACATTGAATTTTACATGAATGAAAATAAAAACTCTCATCTCACATAAAACCCCCGGCTATTCAAAACACGACGATCCAATATAACATATCACAGCAACACATAACATCGCATGTCATCAACATAAGTAAATATGCGTATCACAATTGTCGTTGACATATAGCAACGAAAACGGTGATGCACCACATATTACACTTACGGTCGCAGAAAAGAAAATATCAAACTACAACATTTGGAATCCACATTCACCTTAGACATCATAAACCCGAAATATCACATACTTCAGATTTCATGCCTAACTATATGAATTCCACATATTGTATCACATTCCACAAATAGCTAGACGATGTTAAACATTCCGATCGAATCAACAAACACCCAAAATTTCGCAAAAAGCTTAACACTTGAGCGCAGTTTAAAAATACTCAGAACATGCTACAATACCTATAGACCAACCGTAGAAGGGTCAACCATTCCCTCACCTATGGTGCCGTGGAACTACCGCAAACCCTAGGGTTTGGCGGAGGTTCTTACGGTCATAGAATCGAGTTAGGGTTTTGTTTTTCTAGAGGGTCCATCGAACTGTAGGGTTCCTAGGCACACTATAGAGGTCTCACAAGGCATCAACCATGCCAATTTCAAAAATTATGGGTGCCGAGAAACCCTAATGCGGATCGTCGGCTAGATTTCGAGGCGAAACTATAAACTAGTTAACACTTTAACTAAAAGTTAGATGCTACAACCTTTGTAGATCCGGTTCTCCACTTCCTTAGCTCCACGTGGGTGTCCTCTCGCTGTCCATCATGAATCCCGAACTCACTCGTCGGCTTCATCGGAGAAACGAGCGGGCTTGGTCGTCGGCTTCGTGTCAAAGACGATCTACGTCGAGGCATCACAAGTTCAAGCTCCGACTTCACAAAGTTGTGAAACTTGTGAAGAAAACACCCAAATCAACTTGGCAAGAGGTAGAGGGTGAAGAAATAGGAGGTGGGTTCACTTTAGAATTGGATTTCACTCACTTTTTCTCAAGTTGCCATTGATGGCATCTAGTTTTCTCTCTTGAAGAAGAAGGAGAAGATGAAGCTAGTTTATGATAAGTTCTTTAAAATGAAAAGAAAAAATCATACTTATCATAATCTAACTAGGGTTAAGTGTAGAGAATAAACCATGGTCACTTGAGAGGGTTAGGGTTAAGCATGATGACAAGAATGGTTGCATAAGTCAAAGCTTCATGAAGCTTCAACTAGAAACAAAAGAAGCCACCATTCTTATCTAAATCATTTCCAAATATATATAAACAAATAAATAAATGATAAAGCAAAACCCTAATCATCTCATAACCATGGTTTAATCCTTTACACTTAACCACATATTCAAGTATCATCAAACATGATACAAAAATGTGCACAAAAGCATATCACATATACAATGTGCATCAAGTGAGAAAAATCCGTATAAAGTGAACCAATACTAGTTAATGCAAAGTAATATATCAAATATATAATTATACATTAAATCATTAAATCAACATTTGATTCAATGATCCGGTCATGTCGCACATAACCGACTAGTATTCAATGTATCGATTTATCGAATCAATGATTCGATAACTAGGTCATATCGAATATAACCAATCGAAACATTTATCGCGAGAATGAAATGCGGTATCACATACACGCATTATTCTCGCTCCCGCACATATCTCATATGCGCTCCTATTTCATTTCGCTTGAGCCAGGAAACCTCTGTGTAGGACTCTAAAGACTCGTCAATACGCCGGTAGCAGATGATGATCATATCAAGCACCCACAAGCCGCAAGCGGTCTGCTAAACGTAACGGCCATCCGGGTATTGAGCGATCAGAAGATCGACGAGCTAGCCCGCTCACACTCCTGTGAATCCAACCAGTAACACTTACCGTACAGTCCGGTCTGTTCGTCTGATATGTCGCATATCAAGTCTAGGGGTGGTATACGTCAGACCCCAATAACCGATAAGTCGTGCCGATGTGAGGCTCATAACGGGTCGAGAAACTACTGGTAACACTTACCAGCAAATCTCTGATCAGCCCTGGCCAGGGACTTCCCTGTTACGGCCAATCGAGCACAGCGCAACATCAACCCCCAATACCGGGAGAGACGAAACCCCTCCTATCGCTCATTGCCTCCATGTGACTCGGGACTGTACCCAAAGACCACCGTTTTGCACGCCCTCATAGACGTGGTAAGGTGGAGATCAAAGCACAGTGGGAATCACACAAGACTCTATGACGATCTCGGGTCTACAGACTAACCTGTACAAGTGTCACCTGAGAACTGCCATCTGACGTGAGGTATAATACCATCTGGGAGTTCTCGGCGAGTCCGTCTAGTGTACCCAGTCTCCACTGAGCACCCGTATACCATCTCTGATGTCAAACACCAATGGATATGGGATCATCCATCGCCCATCTCATGGGTCGAGAAGCGTATACGCTAGTCTACACTGGTATATCGATGCCCCGTCTCGATACACCCACGACTAGGGACCATGAAGGATGTACTTATGGACTACCATGTCCCCACTAGTATGATCTGCATCATAGTCCAGGTAGTCAAGTACACATCCTAAGGGCTTTATCAACATGTAACTATAAGACAGTTTAAAGAGACAAGTGTACATATTAAGATAAAGAGTAACCAGATAGCATACTATCATATCGAGCAAGAAAGTCATCTCTATATATGTCCAAGCATCCAATATAATATACATCATCTGTACAATACTGGCCTCTAGGGCATACATACAACTAACAATCTCCCACTTGCACTAGGGCCAGCTGCTGTAGTATCGCATACCGAGCATCCCGAAAGGTCTCTCAAACTGTATCTGGGGAATGGCCTTCGTGAGTGGATCCGCCGTGTTGTTCTTCGTGTCAACCCTCCTGACCTCTATCTCCCGGCGATCAACTATCTCCCGGATCAGGTGATACCGCCTCAGAATATGCCTGGATCGCTGATGGGACCTGGGTTCGTTGGCCAAAGCCACCGCTCCATTGTTATCGCAATACAAAGGTATTGGATGCTCAATGGATGGAACCACTCCAAGTTCAGTAATGAACTTCTTGATCCAGACGGCCTCTTTGGCAGCATCGTTGGCAACGATGTATTCAGCCTCCATCGTCGAGTCTGCCACGGTTTCCTGCTTGGAACTCTTCCAGCTAACCGCCCCTCCGTAAAGGGTAAAGACAAAGCCCGACTGCGACTTAGAGTCGTCCTTATCACTCTGGAAGCTCGAATCGGTAAAGGACTCTACTTGGAGTTCTCCGTTACCATACACCAAGAACATATCTCTAGTCCTTCGTAAGTACTTGAGAATGTTCTTCATAGCTGTCCAGTGACTCTCTCCAGGATCTGCTTGATACCGACTCACTACACTTAGTGAGTATGCAACATCGGGTCTGGTACATAGCATCGCATACATGATAGAGCCTACTGCCGAAGCATAGGGTATCCCTTGCATGCGAACTCTCTCTAAATCAGTCTTGGGAGACATCTCTTTGGAGAGAGTGAGTCCAGAGATCGTGGGCAAGTTCCCACGCTTGGATTCTTCCATACTAAACCTCTTTAGTATGGTGTCAATGTATCTGGATTGGGACAATCCCAATATCCGTTTGGATCTATCTCTATAGATCCTAATTCCCAGTATGCAGGAGGCATCACCAAGATCTTTCATTGAGAATCTTTGTGATAAGAAGAGCTTGACCGATTGCAGCATAGGAATATCATTTCCTATCAAGAGTATGTCGTCCACGTACAATACGAGGAAGACAACCTTACTCTCTGCCACCTTCTTGTAGATACAAGGTTCATCTGGATTTTTGACGAAATCAAACTCTTTGATAACGACGTCAAAGCAGATGTTCCAACTCCGCGATGCTTGCTTTAATCCATAAATGGATTTAAGCAGCTTGCACACCTTCCCGCTGCTCCCACTGTCTACGAAGCCCTCTGGCTGAGTCATGTACACGCACTCTTCTAAATCACCATTTAGAAAGGCGGTCTTAACATCCATTTGCCAGATTTCGTAGTCATGATATGCAGCGATGGCAAGCATGATCCGGATGGATTTAAGCATAGCCACTGGAGAAGAGGTCTCGTCATTGTCCACACCTGGTCTTTGACGAAAACCATTTGCTACAAGTCTAGCTTTGAAAGTCTCCACTTTCCCATCTACACCAAGTTTTTTCTTGAAGATCCACTTGCTCCCAATGGGTTTTACCCCTTCAGGAGCAACTTCCAAAGTCCATACTTTGTTGGTGTACATGGATTCTATCTCGGACCGCATAGCATCCAGCCATTTCACTGAGTCCCCACTCGTGATGGCCTGCTCGAAGCTAGTTGGGTCATCATCCTCCATGATGCAATCCTCACTGCCACCATCAATGAGAAAACCATAATATCTCTCAGGTGGACGAGAAACCCTACTAGATCGGCGGAGAGGCTGGGGTACGTCGGGCACCACTGAATCCTCTGGTTCTACTAAATCGTTAGTTGCGGTTTGTGGTGCTGGAACCTCTTCCAGCTCTACCTCTTTGCCATTAATTTCTTTTGCAAGAAATTCCCTTTCCAAAAAGGTGGCATGTTGAGCAACAAACACTCTTTGTTCCTCGGCTTGGTAGAAAAAATATCCTTGAGAATTCTTAGGATATCCCACAAACTTGAAATGGACTAATAGTGCCTCGAGTTTGTCCGGATTTTGTTTTTTGACATAGGCCGGACAACCCCATATCTTAATTCGTTTAAAATATGGTCTCTTCCCACTCCATATCTCATATGGTGTGGTAGGTACAGATTTAGACGGAACCAGATTCAATAGGTATATGGCTGTCTCAAGCGCATACCCCCAAAAGGAAATAGGTAACTCAGCATTACTCATCATTGAACGCACCATATCTAATAGGGTGCGATTCCTTCGTTCCGATACACCGTTGTGCTGTGGTGTATAAGGAGGAGTAAGCTGAGAGAGAATCCCTTTCTCTTTTAGATAATCCAGGAATTCACTGCTTAAGTATTCACCTCCTCGATCAGATCGAAGAACCTTAATACTTTTGCCCGTTTGGTTCTCTACCTCGTGCTTATATTCTTTGAATTTATCAAAATCTTCAGACTTGTGTTTCAACAGGAACACATGCCCGTATCTAGAGAGATCGTCAGTGAATGTAATGAAGTAGGAAGAACCATTTCTGGCGTGTGTAGACATTGGACCGCATACATCACTATGCACCAGTCCCAAGAGTTCAGTAACTCTTTCTCCGTGTCCCGTAAACGGAGTTTTAGACATTTTTCCTTTGAGACATGAATGGCAAGTGTCATAAGATGATAATTCGAATGAATTCAAATATCCATTCTTATGCAACTTAGCTAGTCGTGTCTCATTGATATGGCCAAGTCTACAGTGCCACAAGAAGGATTCGTTCATTTCTGAGCTTTTCCTTTTGTGTGTGTTTTGTATATTGAAGACTGTATTTTGATTGAGAATGAATATGCCATTATGTAGCGAGCCTGATGCAATCAACCTTTGATCCAGGAATATGTTCATAACATTATCCTTTACTACAAAATTATATCCTTCTTTACTTAATAAAGAAACTGATATAATGTTGCACATCATGTTCGGTATATAATAGAACTCATTCAGGACTAGTGTATTACCATTTGGTAATACCAGGTGATATATGCCAACTGCTTTGGCTGCAACATTTGCCCCATTCCCTACTTGAACGGAATGATCACATTTTCCCAGTTCTCTACCTTTCCTAAGCCCATGTAACTGCTTACATATGTGGGATCCTGATCCGGTATCTAATACCCAGGACGTAGGGTGGACTGAGAAACGGTTCTCAATGACAAACACACCCGAAGATGATGCATCAACATGCATGTTCTCCTTTTGGGCGGTGTGAGAATCCAGATATTCATCTGTTTCCTGTTCATTCTTATAACACTTATAAGATAGAACGGGTTCAACGTTCCCCTGCACAGTATAACATGCGGGTTCGGTCAATACATCCATATTATTATCTTGATTAAGGCATGAAATGGTCGCTACCTGGAGAGAGAGAGAAGAAAACACTTTAGCGTAAGCTCGTGCAAGATCAGATTGGTTATTATCTTATCTAATCAGGATGGCTCCCACTGCTTTTTATCAAATCTTCCTTCAAACCTTAAAAGGAAAGACTAGCCGGGATTAATTACACACTACAAGTTCGCCAATCTTTCAGCCAGGCCAGTATCGGTACTTTGAGGGAGGTCCCCCGTGCTTTCGCACAAACCTAATTAATGTAAACCTCGTTTTCCCAGAGGCGTAACCTCGTTAACACCTTTCTAGACACCTACTTGATCGGCTAATTGTAATGTGTAAAACTCTCCCAGGAGTAACTCTTACTCGCAGTGGGTATCGGGATCCAACTATCTCATAGAAGGTATGCAATCTCATTGCAAATTTCAACACTTGAAATTCCCGATAATGGTTTTGCCCCTAGCGATCTATGACCTTGACTAAGTCAACAAACCATAAATCGCAAGTCAAGTTCAACCCGTACATTTTCCGATTGAATTAAACCCACCCGTACGACCCTTGACTGAGTCAACAAGGCCGTGCGAATGCTCTAATCCAATCACATCTCATGTTGTTGCAGATAAACATAATTTAGCTACCATACACTATGCCTTGACTAAGTCAACAAACATAGCATGAATACTAAATAATATCTATCTGAAATGAAGGAGGGCTACGCGGGTTCTTTCAGAAAAAACCATGAGCGTAATGAACTTGATATCGTTGTAGAATCGAATGAAGTTTTGAAATGGAGTGATTTTGAGGCTTTTCTAGTTTTGCTAAAGGGGTCACTCCCGGTGAAGGGATCGTCGGCCCTTTCCTCGTCGAATGAGGTGCGGGATATATCATATATATCACTATGCAAAGCAAAAAATCTTAAAAGCAATCAAAGCCAAACCGAGTGTGTAGCATCTGCCAGTTATTGCTAAAGGAGTCACTCCCGGTGAAGGGATCTCGGTCCTTTCCTCATCGAATAAGGTGCAGGGTATATCATATATACCGCTATGCAAAGCAAGAACTGTAGCTACCTGTTTTATTTAAAATTTGATTCTACAACATCTTAGGTTTCTTTTCTTTCATTAATCACATTAATGAAGTCCCATCATTTAATTACCTAAACATCACAGATAGATATGACGTACACTTATGCCATCCGCATTCGCCTCGATATCCCCTCGTGCACCGTTAGGTTAGGTAACTAACGACAAAGCAGGGCAGGGCTAGTGCGGGTGCAAAACATAAGTAACGTCTATATAATATATCATATATACTATATAAAGTATCTATCACAGAACATCACATGATCACATCACAAATATCGCAACAGAAGAAACATATGAAACATTGGATATACTAGGACGTCCGTGTTTTCAATACGAGCCAGTATAAAACACGGATTCCACGGTCATGATGAATAGCCAATCCCACACCCCTAGACCCCTACGAGAGCGGCAAGCAACCCTGCCAATTCTAGGGTTAGGAGACCCGGACTCGACTCCTCGAGTTGGTCTCCCACTGGACCCCAGAACCCGGTTACTTGTGCTCCCCTCCTTGGGTCTATCCTAATGCGGAAAAGTAAATAATATACAAAAGGTGACAACTTCCGCAACCTGGAAGTTCCCCAAATAAAAAGAATATTACATACAAGTTTTTACATGAATGAAAATGAAAAACACTCATCTCACATAAAAACCCCCGGCTATTCAAACACGACAATCCAATATAACATATCCAGCAACACATAACATCACATGTCATCAACGTAAGTAAATATGTCCATCCCAATTGTCGTTGACATATAGCAACGAAACCGGCGATATCACATATTACACTTACGGTCACAGAAAAGAATGTGTAAAGCTACAACAGTTGGAATCCGCAACCTCTTTAGACATCACATGCCTAATCAAATGAAATACTTAGACATCACATGCCTAACAGATATAAATCCCGCATTTTAGTCTCATTATCGAAAACTCTTTTCAATATCAAGTGAAACTAAAGTGCTAGACTTATAACATTCATTCAGTTATCTCATAACTGTTTGTGAATTCCAATTATTGTATCACATTCCAGATAAACAGAAAATGTTAAACTTTCCGATTGAACAGTCGAATACCCAAGTTTTCCCGATACAACTCAACACATGAAATAAGTCTAACAACATTCAGTTCGTGCCTCAGTACCAACGGTCCAGCCGTAGAAGGGTCAAGCCAACGCCTCACATGTGGCACGCCGTACTGCCCCAAACCCGAAGGTTCAAAGGGCAGTTCAAGACGGTCACATAATCGAGTTAAGGTTTGTTGTCTTCTAGAGGGTCCATCACGTTACTTGCACTACTTAGAACGTCGTTAAACTACGAAAAAATCAACACTTGGAAATTTCCCGACAGGGGAAAAGTTGGGTATTTATATCCGGTCGAACTTTTTAACATATTCTAAAAATTATCCGGAAATACACAAAGACAAAATTTGATACCCCGATCGAAACACCGAATCCCCAAAGCAACCCCAGAAAATTCAACTCTTGAATAATTATTAAAAATACCCAGGAAAATCACCACTGGAAACTAAGAATTACTGTGTAAAATTCTTTAAATATTGAGGCCGGATGGCCGCGGATCCGCCGCATGAGCCATGCTCATGCCGCGGATCCGCGCCGGCTTAGTGGAATTAGGTTCACGAATTTCACAGTAAACCTTAGAATTTCCTGCTGATTTTTCTGCATATTTTTAATATCGAAAAACTCCAGATTTTGGAAAAAGTCCAGAGAGCATGTTTGGTTTAGGGTTTCGGGTTCGTTCGGGCTTCAAATTGCGTCTAGACTTCGTCTAAGGCTCTAGCTAGGCTCTGATACCACTGTAGGGTTCCTAGGCACACTATAGAGGTCTCACAAGGCATCAACCATGCTAATTTCAAAAATTATGGGTGCCAATAAACCCTAATGCGGATCGTCGGCTAGATTTCGAGGCGAAACTATAAACTAGTTAACACTTTAACTAAAAGTTAGATGCTACAACCTTTGTAGATCCGGTTCTCCACTTCCTTAGCTCCACGTGGGTGTCCTCTCGCTGTCCATCATGAATCCCGAACTCACTCGTCGGCTTCATCAGAGAAACGAGCGGGCTTGGTCGTCGGCTTCGTGTCAAAGACGATCTACGTCGAGGCATCACAAGTTCAAGCTCCGACTTCACAAAGTTGTGAAACTTGTGAAGAAAACACCCAAAACAACTTGGCAAGAGGTAGAGGGTGAAGAAATAGGAGGTGGGTTCACTTTAGAATTGGATTTCACTCACTTTTTCTCAAGTTGCCATTGATGGCATCTAGTTTTCTCTCTTGAAGAAGAAGGAGAAGATGAAGCTAGTTTATGATAAGTTCTTTAAAATGAAAAGAAAAAATCATACTTATCATAATCTAACTAGGGTTAAGTGTAGAGAATAAACCATGGTCACTTGAGAGGGTTAGGGTTAAGCATGATGACAAGAATGGTTGCATAAGTCAAAGCTTCATGAAGCTTCAACTAGAAACAAAAGAAGCCGCCATTCTTATCTAAATCATTTCCAAATATATATAAACAAATAAATAAATGAAAAAGCAAAACCCTAATCATCTCATAACCATGGTTTAATCCTTTACACTTAACCACATATTCAAGTATCATCAAACATGATACAAAAATGTGCACAAAAGCATATCACATATACAATGTGCATCAAGTGAGAAAAATCCGTATAAAGTGAACCAATACTAGTTAATGCAAAGTAATATATCAAATATATAATTATACATTAAATCATTAAATCAACATTTGATTCAATGATCCGGTCATGTCGCACATAACCGACTAGTATTCAATGTATCGATTTATCGAATCAATGATTCGATAACTAGGTCATATCGAATATAACCAATCGAAACATTTATCGCGAGAATGAAATGCGGTATCACATACACGCATTATTCTCGCTCCCGCACATATCTCATATGCGCTCCTATTTCGTTTCGCTTGAGCCAGGAAACCTCTGTGTAGGACTCTAAAGACTCGTCAATACGCCGGTAGCAGATGATGATCATATCAAGCACCCACAAGCCGCAAGCGGTCTGCTAAACGTAACGGCCATCTGGGTATTAAGCGATCAGAAGATCGACGAGCTAGCCCGCTCACACTCCTGTGAATCCAACCAGTAACACTTACCGTACAGTCCGGTCTGTTCGTCTGATATGTCGCATATCAAGTCTAGGGGTAGTATACGTCAGACCCCAATAACCGATAAGTCGTGCCGATGTGAGGCTCATAACGGGTCGAGAAACTACTGGTAACACTTACCAGCAAATCTCTGATCAGCCCTGGCCAGGGACTTCCCTGTTACGGCCAATCGAGCACAGCGCAACATCAACCCCCAATACCGGGAGAGACGAAACCCCTCCTATCGTTCATTGCCTCCATGTGACTCGGGACTATACCCAAAGACCACCGTTTTGCACACCCTCATGGACGTGGTAAGGTGGAGATCAAAGCACTGTGGGAATCACACAAGACTCTATGACGATCTCGGGTCTACAGACTAACCTGTACAAGTGTCACCTGAGAACTGCCATCTGACGTGAGGTATAATACCATCTGGGAGTTCTCGGCGAGTCCGTCCAGTGTACCCAGTCTCCACTGAGCACCCGTATACCATCTCTGATGTCAAACACCAATGGATATGGGATCATCCATCGCCCATCTCATGGGTCGAGAAGCGTATACGCTAGTCTACACTGGTATATCAATGCCCCGTCTCGATACACCCACGACTAGGGACCATGAAGGATGTACTTATGGACTACCATGTCCCCACTAGTATGATCTGCATCATAGTCCAGGTAGTCAAGTACACATCCTAAGGGCTTTATCAACATGTAACTATAAGACAGTTTAAAGAGACAAGTGTACATGTTAAGGTAAAGAGTAACCAGATAGCATACTATCATATCGAGCAAGAAAGTCATCTCTATATATGTCCAAGCATCCAATATAATATACATCATCTGTACAATACTGGCCTCTAGGGCATACATACAACTAAAACACGAATTACTTGCATGATTTTTGAATGTTCTTTAACCTGAAAAAAATCCAACTCCTGGAAATTTCCAGCGAGGGTTAAAGTGGGTATTTGATATCCGTTCGAACTTTTTAACACCGTTTAAATAACCCGAAATAATGTTAGAATTACGACTACGAAACATGTTAGTGGATGTTGCATACCCTCACAACACTTGTGAGGGGGCGGAAGTGGTAAACAATAATTTTTCTTGCATGCAACACCCACATAACCCAAGATTAGTGCTTAAACCCTAACTAGCAAAAACCATCAAGAGATCTAATCTACTATGATAGCATTTATACCGAATAGAACCGGTTCTTCGGGTCTTCACTTGAATGTGACTTCTAAGCTCCTTATGGTTGCAATGGGCTTGATCTCCGGCCACCTCAAGATCCATGACGATCCACCCGAGAGCTATCGAACAAGCTACAAACTCTTCACAAGAGTTCAACTTAGAGATCAAGTTTGCTAGAAGTGATCACTAAGATGATGTAGAGATTAAGTATTGGATTATGATTTTTGCACTAAGCTTTTGATTCACAACTTATGTGAGGTTAAAACAAAGAGGAGGAAGAAGGACAGAATGAAGAGAGAGAATGTCAAAGTGATAATGAAAAGTTCAAGCATGGAAAAAATATCATATGGCTCAAAATGAAATAATTGAAGCATGTAATAAAAATTGCACCATGCTTCAATAGTAAATCCAAATGAATAAATTATGAAAGAATCCATTCCTTCATCCATGCTTAGACTTTCCTAAATCCCACCCCATTTATTTATTTCCATAAAATAAATATCTAATAATGAGGTCTCTCCTTCTAGAAGGTATTCATGTAACAATTACAAGAATACCCCTCCACCGTATACCATATAAGTATACCCGTATTTGAATTCCGAGAAATACGAATACAATCAATCCAATAATATAATACCAGCATGCGGCTTAAACCAAAGCCTACCGGTATTAACATTCCGATCATTATTCCTATAAGGATTACACGAACATGATCGAAACCCTGCCGTAACAACTTACGGCCTCTACATATTTCTCCTGAACCAGGGAACTCTCTGTGTGGAACTCTAAAGACTCGACAGTACGCTGGCAGTGGGTTGAACCATAAGCACGTCAGCGGTACTAGCTGTGCGTAACGGCTACCCAGGTATATGACGAAAAAGAGGCGGCCGACAAGCGAACTCATCCCAACCCTAACGAGCCTGTAAGCAACACTTACCGTACAGTCCGGTCTCTTCGTCTGATATGTCGTATATGAAGTCTAGGGTTGGTAAATGTCAGACCCCGGTAACTTTATAAGTCATGCTGATTTATGGCCCATAACGGTTCGAGAAACTACTGATAACACTTATCAGTAAATCTCAAGAACCATGGCAAGGGATTTGCTGTTATGGCCGATCAAGCATGGCGCGACATCAACTCTCTATACCGAGGGAGACGAAACCCCTCCTATCGCTCATCGCCTCCATGCGATTCGGGACTGTACCCAAAATCCACCTGTTTGCACGACTCAGTAGAGCCGTGGTAGGGAGGAAATCAAAGCACAATTGCAATCACACAAGACACTATGACGATCTCGGGTCTACAGACTAACCTGTACAAGTGTCACCAGAGAACTGCTATCTGACAATAGGTATATATACCATCTAGGAGTTTTCGGCGAGTCCTGTTCGGTGTACCCATTCTCCAATGAGCACCTGTGTACAATCTTTGATTTCAAACACCAATGGTTGTAGAATCAACCATCGCCACTAGGGTCAAGAAACGTACACACTAGTCTACACTGGTAATATCGATGCCCTGTCTCGATATACCCTCAACTAGGAACAATTAAAGGATATGCTTATAGACTGCCCAGGCCCCACTAGTATGATCTACATCATAATCCCGGTAGTCAAGCATAATCCTAAGGGCTTCATCAACATGTATATAAAGATATGAAATACAACACATCACATGTTAAGAATAAGATAAACCAGATAGTATACTATCATTTCGAGCAAAGATTGTTTCTGTACATATACATACCTAGCATCCTATACAATACAGGCCTCTAGGGCATACACATCTAAGAATCTCCCACTTGCACTAAGGCCTGTAGTCGGTGCAATAAGTACCCACTGTCTACACTAGAACTAGTTGCCGGCGTACCGCATGCCCAACATCTCAAACAGTTTCTCAAACTTGACTTGAGGAATGGCCTTGGTGAATGGATCTGCTTTGTTGTCTTTCGTGTCTACTCTCCATACCTCGATTTCCTGGCGATCCACTATCTCCAGGAAGAGGTGATACCGCCTCAAGATATGTCTGGATTTCTGATGGGACCGCGGTTCCTTTTCCATATCCATGGCTCCATTTTTATCGCAATACAGAGGTATTGGATTAGCAATGGATGGAACCACCTGAAGTTCAGAAATGAACTTCCTCATCCATACTGCCTCTTTTGCGGCATCATTAGCAAAAATATACTCAGCTTCTATTGTGGAGTCAGCGACGGTATCTTGCTTGGAACTCTTCCAACATACCGCCCCTCCATTTAGGGTAAGTACAAACTCTGTGATAAGAATAGTTTGACCGATTGTAGCATAAGTACATCATTTCCTATCAAGAAAATGTCATCCACGTACAATACGAGGAATGTAACGGTACTCTCTATAATCCTTTTATAAATACATGGTTCATCTACATTTTTGATAAAACCAAACTCTTTGACTGTATCATCAAAGCAGATGTTCCAACTCCGTGATGCGTGCTTTAATCCATAGACGGATTTAAGCAACCAACATGCTTTTTTTGGTGCAGTTTTCTTATGGCTTGGTTTTAGGATTTTTAAGATGGTTTATATGTTCCCAGGTTTTCCAGAATAGAAATTTGTTTTTGGGGGCCTATAAATCCGTATTTTTTTTCGGAACTTCAATACACTTTGACTAAAAGGTTATATCTGTGATGTTTACATGTATTGAACGTCGGCTAATCGCTATATGTCGATTAGTCGGGGTTATACATATCTGTGATCTATGATTGATGATGGTATGTGTATATGAATGGGTTGGATTGTCGCGGATGAATAGCCGGGGTGGATGTGAGATGAGTGTTGCTTTTTCTTTCATTCATTGTAACATGTAAATTGATGTAATATTATTATTTCTTTGGCCGCACAACCGGGTCGGGGTTGTAGCCGTCATTGTATAATTCTTTTTACTGTTTTTGCTCCTAGGATAGACCCATGGAGGGGGTGCACAAACTACCGGGTATCACGAAGTGCCGAGTAGCCTACTCACGGTGGTGAGGGAGGTTGCTTCGCATCGGGTACTTGGCGGGTAGTTTGCCGCACCCGTAGGGGTCTTGGGTGGGGTATTGGCTATTCACCGCGACCGTGTAATCCGCTTTTCGTTGCAGGCTCGAACGGATTGCGGATTCCTAGTATATCCAATGTATTCATCTGTGATCTGTAATGTCTATCATTGCTATATATTTATATATGATAACTATTTAGGCGTTGCTTATGTTTTACAGCCGCGCTAGCTCAGCCCCCGCTCTGTCGTTAGTTAAGTAACCTAACGGGTGATGACGGGGCCCCGTGGCGAATGCGAATGGCATAAGCGTACGTCATATTTTGGTTGTTTTCTGCAATGGTAGGATTAAATGATAGGACGCATTAAAAGAACTAATGCAAGAAAATAAACCAAGTAAAAGTCGATTGGAACACTCTGAAAACCACTCGGTTCTTTTCAAAACTAAACTTTTAAACGCGGAGCTTGAACCACTCCTTTTAAAAGCTATCTCGTTCCATCGATTATATCAAGTTCACTACGTTCACGGTTTCGCCAAAACCATCCGTAGCCCTCCATCATTTCAGTTAAATATTCGGTAGTATTCAAGCTATGTATTTTGACCTCACGCCAAGGCATAGTGATTGGTAGCTGCCGGATATTTATCTGTTGCATAGATAGAATGCGTTGGTTTGAGACAGTCGTACTGCCATTTTGGCCTACGTCAAGGGTAGGTACGGGTGGGTTCAAATTAACCGGGATAATGATGGGAAGAACTTGACATGTGACTTATGACATTTTGACCTCATGCCAAGGTCATAAGAGCATGGGGCAAAAATCCACATCGGGAGTTTCATAAGTACTGAAACTTGCTAGCGCTGCATACCATTTGGAGTGTGATAATTCTGGTAGGATTCCTTTGGTTTTATCACGCGATGATATTTGGATCCCGATCCTACTGTGAGTATATGCTACTCCTCGGGAAAACTCTCACTTAACGATCAATGCTATAAACTTAGTAGGTGTCTAGAAAGGTGTTAGCGGGGCTACGCCCCCAGGGAAAAGAGGTTACTTAATTAAGGAACTTCGCGAAAGCGTTGGAAAACCTCTCTCGAAGTACCGACACTGGCCTGGCTGAACGGTTAAGCAAGTATTGTACGGTGAGATTGATCCTGACTAATCCTTTCTTTACGGTTTGAGAAGGGATTCGAGAGACAGTGGGAGCCATCCAGTTTAGAAAAATTAAAAACCACTCTAAACTTGCAAGAGCATCATGCTAAAGTGTTTCTTTTCTCTCTCTCCTAATTGCAGCGACCATTCAACATGACCGGACTTAAGTTATTACTAGATAAAAACATATTGACAGGGCCAAACTACAAAGATTGGCTCAGGAATGTCAAGATGGCAATCACTTACGACAAGTTGGGGTATGTCCTTACCACCAAAGCTCCCCCTGTCCCAGGTCCCAAAACCAGTGGCGTAGATAGGGAAATCTACAAGACCTGGGAAATAGATTGCGCGAAGGCCAGATGCCTCGTACTAGCCTCGATGGACAACGAACATCAGAGGAGGCACGAGAATATGGACCTTGAGTCCATATTTCTTCATACAAAAGAACTGTATAGAGAGCAGTCTCGTATCGCAAGATACGAAGTGTCGAAGAAGTTGTTTTCGGCAAGGTTGGCCGTTGGATCATCGGTAGCAGAACACGTGCTTAAGATGATTGGCTACATAGAGGAGCTCGCGGACCTTAGGACCACGTTGGAGAATGAACTCTATACTGATTTGATTCTCCAGTCCCTTCCTTCCACTTACGCCCAGTTTATTCTTAACTTCAACATGCAAGGAAAGGAGGTTGAACTTTCCGAGCTTCTGAACATGTTGAGGAGTGCTGAGGGCACCCTACAGAAGGGTAGGGAGACATCCACTTTGTTTGTAGGAGGATCTTCCTCTTCTCGGTCCAGGGCGAAAGCCAAGGGCAAGAAGAAGAAAGCCCCCGCCAAACCAAGAGGCGGTGTCGGTAAAGTGGATACGAAGGGAAAAGGAAAAGCAATAAAGATAGCGGGAAAGCTAGTGGGGAAGGAAGAATGCTTCTATTGTCACAAAAGTGGTCACTGGAAACAGGATTGCAAGGCTTGGAAGGCAAGAACACAGGATTTGAAGCAAGTTGCAGCTTCAGCTTCAGGTGTGTATGTTATTGAAAACTGTCTATCAATAAACTCTACATCCTGGGTATTGGATACCGGATCAGGATCTCATATCTGTAATTCTTTGCAGGCGTTGAGAAAGCGTAGAGTTTTGAAGGCAGGTGACATGACCCTCAGAGTTGCAAATGGTGCTAGCATGGATGCTGAGGCCGTGGGGGACTATCACCTGGGATTATCGGATGGACATTTTTTGGTTTTGCGTAGTTGTTATTATGTACCAAATGCAACCTGTAATATCATTTCTGTATCTTTATTATCTAAAGAAGGTTATGAATTTGCATTTGTAAGTAATGTAGTGAATATTCACCTTAATCAAATTTTGATTGGGTCAGGTACATTGAACAACGGTATATACGTATTAAACCAACCACAAATTTTCAATGTCCAGAATACATACAAAAGAAAGTCTCCAGAAATCAATAAAACTTTCTTATGGCATTGTAGACTGGGTCACATCAATGAGAGAGGGTTGACTAAGTTGCATGCAGAAGGATATTTGGATTCATTCGAATATCAATCGTATGCAACTTGTCAATCCTGTCTCAAGGAAAAGATGACAAAGACTCCGTTCACTGGACACGGAGTAAGAGCGAGCGAGCTCTTGGGACTCGTACACAGCGACGTGTGCGGTCCAATGTCTACACATGCGCGAAGCGGTTATTCTTACTTCATTACTTTTACGGATGATTTCTCAAGGTTCGGACATGTCTTCTTAATGAAGCACAAATCCGAAGCTTTTGATAAGTTCCAGGAATATAAGAATGAAGCAGAAAAACAAACAGGAAAAAGAATCAAGGCACTGAGATCTGATCGAGGTGGTGAAAACTTGAGTGCCGAGTTCCTGGGTTACTTAAAAAAGAATGGAATTCTCTCACAGCTTACTCCTCCATACACTCTGCAACATAACGGTGTATCGGAGAGACGGAACCGAACCCTATTGGATATGGTACGGTCCATGATGAGTAACGCTGAGTTACAGCGATCGTTCTGGGGATATGCGCTAGAATCAGCTGCATACCTTTTGAACCGAGTTCCAACTAAGACTGTGCCTACCACACCATATGAGTTATGGAGTGGGAAGAAACCCTATCTTCAATACCTGAAGATTTGGGGATGTCCAGCTTATGTCAAAAAGCAGCATACGGACAAGCTCGAGGCACGCTCAGTACTGTGCAAGTTTGTGGGATACCCAAAGAACTCCAGGGGGTATCTTTTCTATTACGCAGAGGAACAAAAGTCCTTGTTTCTCGTAATGCCCATTTTCTGGAACATCAATTCTTAGAAAAAGAAATAAGTGGGAGCGCAATAGAACTGGAAGAAATTCCAGAACCACAAGCTATTACTGAAAGCTTAGTAGAACCAGAGGGTTCGAAAGATCAGGACATTCCCACGCCACTCCGCAGGAGTAGTAGGCAGTCTCATCCGCCCGAGAGATACTACGGTTTTCTCATTGACGGGGATAGAGAGGATTGCATCATAGACTGGGATGAGCCTGCTAGCTTCCAGCAAGCCATTCAGAGCGTCGACTCAGTAAAATGGCTGGATGCAATGCGGACCGAAATGGAGTCCATGTACACCAACAAAGTATGGACGTTGGACATTGCTCCAGATGGGGTAAAACCCGTAGGATGCAAGTGGATCTTCAAAAGGAAGATTGGTGTAGATGGACAGGTTGAGACCTATAAAGCTAGACTGGTAGCAAAGGGTTTTTGTCAGCGACCTGGTTTGGACTATGACGAAACCTTTTCTCCAGTAGCTATGCTGAAATCCATTCGGATCCTTCTTGCCAGTGCTGCCTTCCACGATTATGAGATTTGGCAGATGGACGTAAAGACAGCTTTTCTAAATAGACATTTAGAGGAGTGTGTCTATATGGATCAGCCAGAGGGTTTCATTCAGAGTGGGAGCAGTGGAAAGGTGTGCAAGTTGCTTAAGTCCATTTATGGACTAAAGCAGGCATCGCGGAGTTGGAACATCTGTTTTGATGAGACGGTCAAGGAATTTGGCTTTATCAAAAATCCAGATGAACCTTGCATCTATTGTAGATTTGTAGCGAGAACTGTAGTATTCCTCATTTTATACGTGGATGACATTCTCTTAATAGGAAATGACATTCCTATGCTACAATCTGTCAAGGGGTTCTTGTCACACAGGTTCTCCATGAAAGACCTGGGTGATGCCTCATACATTCTGGGTATCCGGATCTACCGTGACAGATCCAAGAGGATATTAGGACTTTCGCAGCCCAGGTACATCGACACCATACTGAAGAGATTCAGTATGGAAGATTCCAAGCGCGGTAATCTGCCGGCTTGTCACGGGATCACCCTCTCCAAAGAGATGTCTCCCAAGACTGATTTGGAGAGGGATCGCATGTCTATTATACCCTACGCTTCTGCGGTAGGCTCTATAATGTATGCAATGTTTTGTACCAGACCGGATGTGGCTTATGCACTGAGTGTGGTAAGCAGGTATCAGTCAAACCCTGGGGAGAAACATTGGATAGCAGTAAAGAACATTCTCAAGTACCTGAGAAGGACTAAGGAGATGTTCTTGGTGTATGGCGGAAAAGACCTGCAGATTGAGGCCTTTGCTGACTCCAGCTTCCAGAGTGACAAAGATGATTCCAAGTCCATGTCGGGTTTTTTCTTTACCCTCAATGGAGGGGCGGTGTGTTGGAAGAGCTCCAAACAAGAAACCGTTGCCGACTCGACTATGGAAGCGGAATACATCGCTGCATCTGATGCCGCTAAAGAAGCTGTCTGGATGAGGAAGTTCTTGAGAGAACTTCAGGTGGTTCCGTCCATTGTTGACCCAATACCTCTGTATTGCGACAACAACGGGGCTATAGCTTTAGCGAAGGAACCCAGGTCCCATCAGAAATCCAGACACATCTTGAGGCGGTATCACCTGATCAGGGAGATCGTGGATCGCCAGGAGATCGAGGTTCGGAGGGTTGCTTCAGAAGATAACACAGCAGATCCATTCACCAAGGCCTTGCCCCAGACTCAGTTCGAGCGGCTGATCGAGATGATAGGTCTTCGATACGCCAGTACATGGCCTTAGTGCAAGTGGGAGATTGTTAGTGTATATGCCGTAGAGGCCATTATTGGATCATACTAGTTTGTATATTACTTAATGGAAGCTTGGGATATTCACAGTTGTATATACAATCTTGCTCGAAATGGTAGTATGCTACTTGGTTTGTCTCTGCTTTAATATGTGCATGTGTTTCTTTTAGCATATTGCTGATATACATATTGGTAGAGCCCTTAGGATCTTTGCTTGATTACCAGCGTTGTGATGACGCTCACACTTGTGGGAGCTGGGTGATCTATAAGCACATCCTTATACAGGTCCCTAGTCGTTGGACTATCGAGACAGGGCATCGATACTCCGGAGTAGACTAGCGTATGCGCTTCTCATCCCAGCGTGGGAGACGGTCTGTCCCATAGCCATCAGTACGTCGTACTTGAGATAGTATACGGGTGCTCGTTAGGTTACGAGTACACTGGACAGGACTCGTCGGGAACTGTTGGTTGGTATTATACCTATCGTCAGTTATCAGTTCCCAGGTGACATGAGTACAGCTTAGTCCGCTGATTTGACACTGTCACTTCGCCTCGAGTGTGTTCCCACTGCACTTTGATTACTACCCTACCACGGCTCAAAGGAGTCGTGCAAACAGGTAGTTTTTGGGTGCAGTCCCGAAGCACTTAGAGGCAGTGACGGTTAGACAGGATTCGTCTCTCCCGGTATTGGGGGTTGACATCGTGCTGTGTCCAGGAGAGCCATTACACGAGTAGTCCCTGGCCAGGGCAAGCGAGATATACTGGTAGGTTTCCAGTGTTATCTCAAGGTGTTCTGGGCTACACTCCGACACGACTTGTACCGCTATTCGGGGACTGACGTTCACCGCCCCCTAGGCCCGCCATGCGATGTATCAGACGAACAGACTGGACTGTACGGAGATTGTCACATACAGGCTCAGTAGGAATTCAGATGGGGTTCACCTCGTCAGTCTTCTTATCGACATCTACCTGGGGACCGTTACGTACAGCTAGTGCCGCTTGCGGTCTGTGGTTAAATCCACTGCCAGCGTAGTGTCGAGTCTTTAGAGTCCCACACAAAGAGCTATTCGCCTTTAGGCAAAATGAGTAGAGGTCGCATGGTTTTGCGACAGGGTTCGTTCACATCCACGCACTTGTGCACGTTTGCTGTCCGGACAGCTTATACTAGCGGGCTTTGGTTTAAGCCGGATCCTAGTATATGATTTGGGATTGGTTTTTCTCATTGTATTCGTGTTCCTCGGATCACGAATACGGGTGCGTATGCACAGTTGCTTGAGACAGAGGGAGAGGACTTTGATTAGGGTTAATGACTATTGTCATTTTATTAACCCTAATGCTTATGTGTATATTATTGTTAATTGATATTAATTTAATAATTGTGCATGATTATGGTTGTTGACCATTTGACCTATCTTGACTTGTTGACCTTGTTGACACTTTGACCATCATCATTTCATTTGGAAGATGCTTTTTGATCCTTGCAAATTGCATTAAAAATGAAATGATAATGGTCATGTCTTGATTAACCATGACAATTATCTAGCTAATTATCTAATTACAATAATTCACACATATATGTGAGAATGGTTATTATTCTCTCATTCTATCATTCCTTTTCTCTCTCTTGTTCTTCCTCTCCCTCAAGCTCTCCCTTCTCATGTGTTGAGAAACACTTGAGCTTGAGAAAAACCCTCTCTTGATAATCTCTACTCTCATCTAGGGTTCAAGGATTAGCACTTCTTGCACCCTAGTTACTTCTAGCTTGGAGTTGAAGCCAAAGGTTGAGGCTTTCGGGTGGATCTTTCTTTGACGGGAGAAGACGACTAAGGTGACCTCCTTCCACCACTCCAAGGAGCAAGGAGAGAAGGACATAAAGCCCAAGGTATAACCTTTCTAGCACTTAGCTAGTTTCTAGTTAGCTTTAGCTTGTTTTAGTTTAGCAAATATCCTTCATAGTCTAGTCCATGTTGCCTAAGCTCATAAAAATCCGATTTTTATTCTGTTTTCCGCCTCCCCGCAAGTACCGGGGTGGGCAACATGGACTTACAGCTTTTTCGCTGCTCCCACTACCAGTGTAGCCTTCTGGCCGATCCATAAAAACGCATTTTTCTAAATCACCATTTAGAAATGTTGTTTTAATATCCATCGGCTAGATCTCATAATCATAGTGTGCAGCTATAGCAAGCAGGATCCGAATGGATTTGAGCATCGCGACTGGTGAAAAGGTTCCATCATAGTCCAAGCTTGGTCTTTGACGAAATCCTTTTGCTACCAGTCTAGCTTTATAGGTCTCTACCTGACCATCCACACCGATCTTTCTCTTAAAGATCCATTTGCACCCTATGGGTTTTACTCTAGAAGGTGCAACCTCCAAAGTCCATACTTTGTTGGTGTGCATGGATTCTATTTCGGATCTCATGGCATCCAGCCACTTCACTGAGTCACCACTCGTGATAGCTTGCTGAAAACTAGTATGATCATCATCATCCATGATGCAATCTTCTCTATCACCATCAATTAGAAAATGTTAGTATATATCACGTGGGCATGAAGTCCTACTAGATCTACGGAGTGGCTGAGGTTCGTCAGGTTCTATTGAAACCTCGGTTTCAACCAAATCATCGGTAATTATTTATGTATTTGGAATTTCTTCCAGTTCTACCTCATTACCAACAATATCATTTGTAAAAAATTCATTTTCTAAAAATGTGGCATACTGAGAAACAAACACCCTTTGTTTCTCCTTGTGGTAGAAAAGATATCCTTACGAGTATTTTGGATATCCCACAAATTTACATAAAACCGATCGTGTATCGAGTTTGTCCGGATTCTTCTTTTTCATAAAAACCGGACAACCCCATATCCTAACTCTTTTAAGAGATGGCCTCTTCCCATAACATATCTCATATGGAGTGGTAGACATGGTTTTGATCGGAACCCTATTCAGTAGATAAATCGCAGTCTCCAATGTGTGCCCCCAGAAGATATTGGTAACTCAGCATCACTCATCATAGATCGTACCATATCTAATAGGGTACGATTTTTGCGTTCCGACACACCGTTGTGCTGTGGTGTGTACGGAGGAGTGAGCTGAGAGGAGTCCCATTCTCTTTTAGGAAATCTAGAAACTCTGAGCTTAGATACTCACCTCCTCGATCCGATCGAAGTTTCTTGATACTAAAGCATGTTTGTTTTTCTACTTCAGATTTATACTCCTTGAATTTTTCGAAGGCTTCAGACTTATGTTTCAACAAGAACACGTGTCCGAATCTCGAGAAATCATCAGTAAAAGTTATGAAGCAGGAAAAACCACCTCTCGTATATGTAGACATTGGTCCACATACATCACTATGTATGAGGCCTAAGAGTTCAGTAGCTCTTTCTCCGTGTCCAGTAAACGGAATTTTGGTCATTTTACCTTTGATACAAGATTGACAAGTCGCATAAGATTTATATTCAAACGGGTTTAAATATCCATCTTTATATATCTTGGTTAGTCTTGTCTCGTTAATATGACCATGTCTACAATGCCAAATGAAAGCTTCATTTATTTCTGAAACCTTTCTTTTGTTTGTGTGTTGTATATAGAAAACTGTGTGCTGGTTTAGGACGTATATCCCGTTATTTAATGTACCAGACCCAATCAACTCTTGATTAAGGTTAATGTTCATAACATTAGATTGTAATACAAAATTATATCTAGCATTGTCCAACAACGATACAGATATAATATTACATAACATCGAAGGTATAAAATAACATGGGTTCAAAACCAATATACAACCCGACGGCAAACCAAGGTGATGCTCTCCCACTGCTGTAGCATGTACTGAGGAATCATTCCCAACCCGGAGAGTGTGATCAACTTTCTTTAAAAACCTGCTATTTCTCAGCCCCTGCACATAATTGTAGATGTGAGATCCTGACCCGGTATCTAATACCCAGGAAGCTGAGTTAATTGAAAAATAGTTTTCTGTTACAAACACACCTGAAGTGGAAGCATCACCATGATTCTTCTTCTTGAGGCCGGCAAGGTATCCAACGTAGTTTCTCTTCCATTGCCCAGTCTGGTGGCAGTGGAAGCATTTCCCTCGTCATGTCGCAGTAGCTCCTATCTTGTCCTTTCCTGGAGCCTTTTTCACTCCGCCTCTCGGCTTGATGGGATTCTTCTTCTTCTTTCCCTTGGCCTTGGCTTTCGAGATGGAGAAGGAAGATGGACCAGCAATTAGAGCGGGAGCTTTCACTACCTTTAGCGTACTCTCTGCACTCCTCAACATATTGGGGAGTTCAGGTAATGACTTCTCCATATTGTGCATGTTGAAGTTTACAATTAACTGAGCAAAGGCAGGGGGAAGGGACTGTAAAACAATATCAATATACTGTTCGTTCTCCATGGTCCAACCCAGGTCCTCAAGTTCTTCTATAAGTCCAATCATCTTCAATACATGGTCACCTACAGACATGCCTGTAAGTCGATGTACAACACCCCACGACTTGCGGGGAGGCGGAAATATGAAAAACGATCTTGTTCTTTGCTTAAACATCGACTAACCGCATGAATCGAAGCTAAACGATAACTAACATCAAACATAGAAGTTAACAACTACTATGTAAAGGGATTATACCTAAAGAACCGTGTCCTTCGTCTTTACGAACTCCACCTCCTCCTCGGCCTTCTCGAAGTAGTAGACGATCCACCTGAGAGCTTTACTCCAAGCTTAGCCTCTAAACTTGAGGCAACTAACTTTCTTTAAGTGCTAATCAAAGAAACTAGGTGATATAGAGTGAGGGTTATGGTTTAATTAGTCTAACTAATCCTTGTACTCATCACATGAGAGGGGAAGATTAGGGTTTGAAAAGGGAGAGCTTGAGGAGAGAGAAGATGAAGATAATAATGAAGTGAGAATAATGAGTTATCATAATATATATCAAGCATTTTATTTTATCAAGAAAAGAAAAGAAAATGATTTACAACCATGCTTGATAAATATCTTATGGTGATTCATCTCCATGAGTCACTAAGCAATTATGAAGCATTAATGACATGGATGAATCATCCATATGACTCACTAATCTCATTCAATGTATATGCCACCTAAACCTTCTTAGTCACCATCTTCTAGAAGCTTCTCGCGCAATTACGAGAACGCCCCTCCTTTCCGCAAAAATACGGAAAAACTTTAGACTGTATAAATCCAATAACCGGATACCAGTAACTGGCTTAAACCAAAGCCGACTGGTAAAAACTTTCCGAAAGTCGTACGTGCGTAAACACACGTATGCATCCGAACCCTTGTCGTAAAACCATACGACCTCTATATCGTTTCGCCCGGAGTAGGGAAACTCTCTGTGTGGGACTCTAGAGACTCGACTACTACGCTGGCAGTGGGTTTAACCACAGACCGCAAGCGGCACTAGCTGTACGTAACGGTCCCCAGGTAGATGTCGATAAGAAGGCCGATGAGGAAACCCATCCAAACTCCTACTGAGTCTGATGTGACAATCTCCGTACAGTCCGGTCCGTTCGTCTAAGACTATCGCATATCGGGCCTAGGGGGCGGCAAACGTCAGTCCCCTAATAGCGGTATAAGTCGTGTCGGAGCGAAGACCATTACACCCTGAGAAACTACTGGAACCTACTAGCAAATCTCGCTTGCCCTGGCCGGGGACTCTGCGTAATGGCTCTCTGACACAGCGCGATATCAACCCCAATACCGGGAGAGATGAATCCTGTCTAACCGCCACTGCCTCCAAGTGCTCGGCACTGCACCCAACTGCTACCTGTTTGCACGACTCCTTTGAGCCGTGGTAGGGTAGCAATCTAAGAACAGTGGGACACACTCGAGGAGAAGTAGCAGTGTCAAGTCTGCGGACTATGCTGTACTCATGTCACCTGGGAACTGTTCACTGACGACTGGTATAAAACCAACCAACAGTTCCCTGTGAGTCCTGTCCGGTGTACCCGTAACCCAACGAGCACCTGCATACTATCTCCAGTACAACGTACTGATGGCTGTGGGACAGACCATCTCCCCAACTGGGATGAGAAGCGTACACACTAGTCTACTCCGGAGTATCGATGCCCTGTCTCGATAATCCTGCGGCTAGGGACCTGAATAAGGATGTGCTTGTAGACTACCCAGCCCCCACTAGTGTGACTGTCATCACAACGCTGGTAGTCAAGCAAGATCTTAAGAGCTCTATCAATACGTATACTCACATATTAAGATAGAAAAACCAAGTAGCATACTACCATATTTAGCAAGACTGTTATATACATGTGAATATCCCAAGCTTCCATTAAGTAATATACAAACTAGTATGATACAATAATGGCCCCTAGGGCATATACACTAACAATCTCCCACTTGCACTAGGGCCATGTACTGGCATATCGAAGACCGATGATCTCGAGTAGCCTCTCGAACTGAATCTGAGGTAGGGCCTTTGTGAATGGATCAGCAATGTTCTCTTCAGAAGCAACTCTCCGAACCTCGATCTCCTGGCGATCAATGATCTCCCTGATCAGGCGATACCGCCTTAAGATGTGTCTGGACTTCTGATGGGACCTTGGTTCCTTTGCTAAAGCTATAGCTCCATTGTTGTCGCAATACAGAGGTATTGGATCAACTATGGTAGGAACCACCTGAAGTTCTGTTAGGAACTTCTTCATCCAGACTGCTTCTTTTGCGGCATCGCAAGCAGCTATATACTCCGCTTCCATCGTCGAGTCAGCAACGGTGTCCTGCTTGGAACTCTTCCAGCATACCGCCCCTCCATTGAGGGTAAAGACATAACCCGACATGGACTTGGAATCGTCCTTATCACTCTGAAAGCCGGAATCAGCAAAGGCCTCCAACCTGAGGTCTTTTCCGCCGTAAACTAAGAACATCTCCTTAGTCCTTCTCAGGTACTTGAGAATGTTCTTTACTGCTATCCAGTGCTTCTACCCTGGGTCTGACTGATACCGGCTTACCACGCTCAGTGCGTAAGCTACATCTGGTCTGGTACACAACATCGCATACATTATAGAGCCTACCGCAGAAGCGTAGGGTATAATAGACATGCGTTCCCTTTCCAAATCAGTCTTGGGAGACATCTCTTTGGAGAGGGAGATTCCGTGACAAGCCGGTAGATTACCGCGCTTAGAATCTTCCATACTGAATCTTTTCAATACAGTGTCGATATACCTGGACTGCGAAAGTCCCAACATCCTCTTGGATCTATCACGATAGATCCGGATCCCCAGAATGTAAGAGGCATCACCTAGGTCTTTCATGGAGAACTTGTGTGACAAGAATCCTTTGACAGATTGTAGCATAGGAATGTCATTTCCTATCAATAGAATGTCATCCACGTACAAGTCGAGGAATACGACATTTCTGGCTACAACTTTACTATATATACACGGTTCATCTGGATTTTTGATAAAGTCATATTCTTTGACTGTCTCATCAAAACAGATGTTCCAACTCCGCGATACCTGCTTTAGTCCATAAATGGACTTAAGCAGCTTGCAAACTTTCCCGCTGCTCCCACTCTGATTGAAACCCTCTGGCTGATCCATATAGACGCACTCTTCTAAATTTCCATTTAGAAAAGCCGTCTTTGCATCCATCTGCCAGATTTCATAATCATGGAAGGCAGCAATAGCAAGAAGGACCCGAATGGATTTGAGCATAGCCACTGGAGAAAAAGTTTCGTCATAGTCCAAACCAGGTCTTTGACGAAAACCCTTTGCAACAAGTTTAGCCTTATAGGTTTCCACCAGTCCATCTACACCAATCTTTTTCTTGAAGATCCATTTGCATCCTATGGGTTTTACCCCATCTGGAGCAAAGTCCAGAGTCCATACTTTGTTGGTGTACATGGACTCCATTTCGGTCCGCATTGCATCTAGCCATCATACCGAGTCGCCGCTCTGGATGGCCTGCTGGAAGTCAGTAGGTTCATCATCATCTATGATGCAATCCTCTCTATCCCCATCTATGAGAAAACAGTAGTATCTCTCAGGCGGATGAGACGGCCTACTACTCCTGCGGAGGGGTGCGGGAATGTCCTGTTCTTCTTGAACTTCCGGTTCTACCAAACTTTCAGTAGCAGCTTGTGGTTCTGGAATTTCTTCCAGTTCTATTTCGCTCCCACTTATTTCCTTTTCTAAAAACTGATGTTCTAGAAAATGGGCATTACGAGAAACAAAAACCTTTTGTTCCTCTGCGTAATAGAAATAATATCCCTTGGAGTTCTTTGGATATCCCACAAACATACATTTTACTGATCGTGCCTCGAGCTTGTCCACATGCTGCTTTTTAACAAAAACTGGACATCCCCAAAACTTTATATGCTGAAGATGGGGTTTCTTCCCAGTCCACATCTGATATGGAGTGGTAGGCACAGTCTTGGTAGGAACCCTATTCAGAAGATATGCTGCTGATTCAAGCGCATAACCCCAAAAAGATCGCGGTAACTCAGCATTACTCATCATGGATCGTACCATATCTAATAGGGTTCGATTTCGTCTCTCCGATACACCGTTATGCTGTGGAGTGTATGGAGGAGTAAGCTGAGAGAGAATCCCTTTCTCTTTTAGATAACCTAGGAACTCGGCACTCAAGTATTCACCACCTCGATCAGATCTAAGTGTCTTGATACTTTTGCCGGTTTGGTTTTCTATTTCATTTTTATACTCTCGGAATTTCTCAAAAGCCTCGGATTTATGTTTCATCAGATAAATGAATCCGTATCTTGAGTAATCATCCATGAAAGTAATGAAATAGGAAAAACCACCTCTTGCATGTGTAGACATTGGACCGCATACATCGCTGTGTATGAGTCCTAAGAGCTCGCTCGCTCTTACTCCATGTCCAGTAAATGGAGTCTTTGTCATCTTTCCTTTGAGACAAGATTGACAAGTGTCATAAGTTTGATATCCGAACGAGTCCAAATATCCTTCTCTATGCAACTTAGTCAACCTTCTCTCATTGATCTAACCTAGTCTACAATGCCAAAAGAAAGCTTTATTTAAATCTGGAGACTTTCTTTTTAGTGTGTTCTGGACGTTGAAAATTTGGAGTTGGTTTAAAACATATATACCGTTATTTAGTGTACCGGACCCAATCAAACCATGATTAAGGTGGATGTTAACAACATCTCTTACACACGTGAAATCATAACCTTTATTTGATAACAAGGAAACTGATATGATATTACACGTTAAGCTTGGTATAAAAATAAAACCAAAATGTGTCCACTCGTCAATCCTAGGTGATAATCCCCGACGGACGCAGCTCCCACGCTAACTCCGTTAGCAACCTTTAGGGTCATATCACCTTCCTTCAGTACTCTACGGTTTCTCAGTGCCTGCAATGAATTGCAAATATGAGATCCTGATCCGGTATCCAATACCCAGGAAGTAGAGTTGATCGACAGACAATTCTCAATTACAAACACACCTGAAGTCGAAGCCACAGCTTGCTTCGGTTCCTGGTTCTTGGCGTTCCATGCCTTGCAATCCTTCTTCCAGTGCCCTTTCCTGTGACAATGGAAGCACTTATCCTGGCCAACTACCGGTACCGCAAACTTTTTCTTTCCCTTCCCTCCCACCTTACTAACACCTCCTCTAGGTTTGGTGGCGGCCTTCTTCTTCCTTCCTTTGGCCCTAGCCTTGGACCCGGAAGAAGATGCACCGCTAACAAACATAGCGGGTGTTTCCCTTGTCTTCTGCAAGGTGCCCTCTGCACTCTTTAACATGTTCAGGAGTTCCGGAAGTTCAACTTCTTTTCTTTGAATGTTGAAGTTCAGGATAAACTGGGCGTAGGTGTGAGGAAGGGACTGGAGAATAAGGTCTGTATAGAGCTCATTATCCAAAGTCGTCCCAAGGTCTGCGAGCTCTTCAATATAGCCGATCATCTTTAGGACATGTTCTCCTACCGATGACCCGACAGCCAAGCTCGCTCGAAACAAGTTCTTAGAGGTCTCGTATCTTGCTATACAAGATTGCTCTCCATAAAGTTCCTTTGTATGGAGAAATATGCCATCAAGGTTCATATCCTCGTGCCTCCTCTGATGTTCATTGTTCATTGAGGCAAGCACGATGCACTTGGCTTTCGCGCAATCTAAATCCCAGGTTTTGCGGATTTCCTTATCCGCATTGCTGGATTTAGGACCAGGGACAGCAGGTGCCGTAGCGGTGAGGACGTACCCCAATTTGTCATAGGTCAAAGCCATTTTGACATTCCGCAGCCAATCTTTATAGTTTGGCCCTGTCAGTATATTTTTTTCTAAAAGTAACTTAAGTCCAGTCATTTTCAGGGTCGCTGCAATTAGGAGAGAGAGAAGAAAACTCTTTAGCATGATGCTCTTGCAAGTTTAGAGTGGTTTTTAGTTTATCTAAATTGGATGGCTCCCACTGTTTCTCGAATCCTTCCTCAAACCATAAAAGAAGAATTAGCCAGGACTATTCTCACTGTACAATTCTTGCTTAACCGTTCAGCCAGGCTAGTGTCGATACTTCGAGGGAGGTTTTCCAACGCTTTCGTGAAGTTCCTTAATTAAATAACCTCTTTTCTCTGGGGGCGTAACCCCGCTGACACCTTTCTGGACACCTACTTGGTTTATAGCATTGATCGTTAAGTGACGAATCTCCTGATAAGTAGCATATACTCACAGTAGGATAGGGATCCAAATATCATCGTATGATAATGTTGAAGGAATGCTACCAACATTCATCAAACTCCAAATGGTATGCACACTTTGCAAATTTCAGTTTCTTTAGAAATTCCCGATATAAGTTTTTGCCCCATGCTCTTATGACCTTGGCTTTGGTCAAAATGTCATAAGTCACATGTCAAGTTCTACCCGTCATTATCTTGTCAATTTGAACCCATCCGTATATACCCCTGACTTTGGTCAAATGATAATACGACTGTCCCAAACTAACTCATCAATCTTATGCAACAAATGAAAACCCAGCAGCTACCAAACACTATGCCTTGACTTTGGCCAAAATGCATAGCTCGAATACTACTGAATACCCAAATGAAATGACGGAGGGCTACGAATGGTTTTGGCGAAACCGTGAACGTAGTGAACTTGATATAACCGAAGGAACCTGATAGCTTTTAAAAGGAGTGGTTAAAGCTCCGCATTTAAAAATATCTGTTTTTCAAATTAACCGAGTGGTTTCTTTTAAATTGTTCCAACGATTAACTTTTGGTTTATTTTCTTTGCATTATAAATAATGCGTCCCATCATTAACCTATCATTGCAGAAAACGACGAAAATACAACGTCCTCTTATGCCATCCGCATTCGCCACGGGGTCCCGTCATCACCTGTTAGGTTACTTAACTAACGACAGAGCGGGGGTTGGGCTAGCACGCGTATAAAATATAAGTGACGTCTAAATAGCTATTATATATAGATATTGTACATTCGTCAGACGCAATAATAGGCATTCCAGATCACAGATGAACTTTATTGGATTTGCAAGCAATCCGTGTTTGTTTTGAGCCTGCAACAAAAGACGGATTACACAGTTGTGATGAATAGCCATTACCCCACCCAAGACCCCAACGGGTACGGCAAACTACCCCCCCGGCAGTTTGTGCACCCCACCTTGGGTCTGTCCTAGGAGCAAAAACAGTAAAATGAAATAATACAACGGTGGCTACAACCGCAACCTGGATGTGCCCCGCAAAATAATATTACAACAAATTACATTTACATCAAATGAATTAAATAATAACCCATCACATAACCCCGGCTATACATCACAACAGTCCAACACAGTTCATATCCACAAACAGTAAAAACCATTACAGAAATGTGCAACCCCCTGCCAACCGACATACTAGCAGTTAGGGGAGGTTTACGAACACATTATACAAACACAGATATAATCCAACAAGCAAATACTGTATAATTTCGATCGATTTAACACTTTTAATTTTGCTCCAATACTTCTCTGTAAATCTGAAACCTGAGCAAAAATAAAAACTTCCAGAAAATACCAAATATCACAGAGAAGCAACACAGGAAATTTGGGTTCCTGAATCGCCAACTCGGCGGCGGAAGCACGGCGGATCGGTGCGATCCGCCGCGGTTCCGCGGCTCTTTAGGCGATTCAGGGGCCCAAATTTCTTGGGTGTTCTTATAATGTCTTTTTAAGCTTTCTGAACCTCCCTGAAAAATTTTAGGACTTCATTTAAAATTTGACAGAAAACCATGATTTCGGGCTTTTCCGGTTTCGTTTTTTCCGTTCGAAATTCATACAAATTTGCAAGTAAATTATTTATTATTTAGCGAGGCTCTGATACCACTGTAAGTCGATGTACAACACCCCACGACTTGCGGGGAGGCGGAAATATGAAAAACGATCTTGTTCTTTGCTTAAACATCGACTAACTGCATGAATCGAAGCTAAACGATAACTAACATCAAACATAGAAGTTAACAACTACTATGTAAAGGGATTATACCTAAAGAACCGTGTCCTTCGTCTTTACGAACTCCACCTCCTCCTCGGCCTTCTCGAAGTAGTAGACGATTCACCCGAGAGCTTTACTCCAAGCTTAGCCTCTAAACTTGAGGCAACTAACTTTCTTTAAGTGCTAATCAAAGAAGCTAGGTGATATAGAGTGAGGGTTATGGTTTAATTAGTCTAACTAATCCTTGTACTCATCACATGAGAGGGGAGGATTAGGGTTTGAAGAGGGAGAGCTTGAGGAGAGAGAAGATGAAGATAATAATGAAGTGAGAATAATGAGCTATCATAATATATATCAAGCATTTTATTTTATCAAGAAAAGAAAAGAAAATGATTTACAACCGTGCTTGATAAATATCTTGTGGTGATTCATCTCCATGAGTCATTAAGCAATTATGAAGCATTAATGACATGGATGAATCATCCATATGACTCACTAATCTCATTCAATGTATATGCCACCTAAACCTCCTTAGTCACCATCTTCTAGAAGCTTCTCGCGCAATTACGAGAACGCCCCTCCTTTCCGCAAAAATACGGAAAAACTTTAGACTGTATAAATCCAATAACCGGATACCAGTAACTGGCTTAAACCAAAGCCGACTAGTAAAAACTGTCCGAAAGTCGTACGTGCGTAAACACACGTATGCATCCGAACCCTTATCGTAAAACCATACGACCTCTATATCGTTTCGCCCGGAGTAGGGAAACTCTCTGTGTGGGACTCTAGAGACTCGACTACTACGCTGGCAGTGGGTTTAACCACAGACCGCAAGCGGCACTAGCTGTACGTAACGGTCCCCAGGTAGATGTCGATAAGAAGGTCGATGAGGAAACCCATCCGAACTCCTACTGAGTCTGATGTGACAATCTCCGTACAGTCCGGTCCGTTCGTCTAAGACTATCACATATCGGCCTAGGGGGCGGCAAGCGTCAGTCCCCTAATAGCGGTATAAGTCATGTCAGAGCGAAGCCCATTACACCCTGAGAAACTACTGGAACCTACCAGCAAATCTCGCTTGCCCTGGCCAGGGACTCTGCGTAATGGCTCTCTGACACAGCGCGATATCAACCCCAATACCGGGAGAGACGAATCCTGTCTAACCGCCACTGCCTCCAAGTGCTTGGGACTGCACCCAACTGCTACCTGTTTGCACGACTCCTTTGAGCAGTGGTAGGGTAGCAATCTAAGAACAGTGGGACACACTCGAGGCGAAGTAGCAGTGTCAAGTCTGCGGACTATGCTGTACTCATGTCACCTGGGAACTGTTCACTGACGACTGGTATAAAACCAACCAACAGTTCCCTGTGAGTCCTGTCCGGTGTACCCGTAACCCAACGAGCACCTGCATACTATCTCCAGTACAACGTACTGATGGCTGTGGGACAGACCATCTTCCCAACTGGGATGAGAAGCGTACACACTAGTCTACTCCGGAGTATCGATGCCCTGTCTCGATAATCCTGCGACTAGGGACCTGAATAAGGATGTGCTTGTAGACTACCCAGCCCCCACTAGTGTGACTGCCATCACAACGCTGGTAGTCAAGCAAGATCCTAAGAGCTCTATCAATACGTATACTCACATATTAAGAGTAGAAAAACCAAGTAGCATACTACCATGTTTAGCAAGACTGTTATATACATGTGAATATCCCAAGCTTCCATTAAGTAATATACAAACTAGTATGATACAATAATGGCCCCTAGGACATATACACTAACAATGCCGGCAGCCATCCGCATCTGAAACAACTTTCGAGATGCCTCGTATCGGGGAGTACGAGATTGCTCTCCATACAACTCCTTTGTATGGAGAAAGATGGATTGTACATCCATCATCTCGTGTTGCTTCTGATGTTCATTGTTCATAGAAGCAAGCACGAGGCACTTGGCTGTTGCGCAGTCTATATCCCATGTCTTGCGGATTTCTTTATCCGCAACTGAAGAATCAGGGCCTGGGCTAGGAGGGGCTGGAGTAGTCAGGACGTATCCGACCTTATCATAGGTCAGTGCAATATTTACGTTCCTTAGCCAATCTTTGTAATTCGCTCCCGTGAGTTTATTCTTGTCTAATAAAATTTTAAGTCCCGTCATAGGTATCTGCCATTAGGAGAGAGAAAAGAAGACACAGAGCGATTGCTCTTGCATAATTAGATTGGTTATTAATCTTATCTAATCGATGTCTCCCACTGCTTTTTATCAAATTTTCCTTCAAACCTTAAAAGAAAACTAGCCAGGATTAATTGCAATCTACAAGTTCGCTAACCGGTCGGGCAGGCCAGTGTCGGTACTCCGAGGGAGGTTCCCCGTGCTTTCGCATGGACCTAATTAAAATAAACCTCGTTTTCCTAGAGGCGTAACCCCGTTGACACCTTTCTAGACACCTACTGGATTAGCTAATTGTAAAGTGCAAAACTCTCCCAGGAGTAACTTTTACTCACAGTGGGATCGGGATCCAACTATCATATAGAAGGTATGCAATCTCATTGCAAATTTCAACTCTTGAAATTCCCGATATAATTTTTACCCCTAGTGTCTTATGACCTTAACTATGGTCAACAAATCATAAGCACTAGTAAAGTTCTACCTGCCACTTCATGATTGATTTAGACCCACCCGCATGACCCTTAACTATGGTCAACAAAGTCATACGAATATCCTAATCGATCGCATCAAATGCTTTGTAAGAAGACATCACTTAGCTACCGTACACCACGCCTTAACTATAGTCAACAAACGTGTCATGAATACTAAGTACTCTGCTTCCTAAAATAGCGGAGGGCAACGAATGGTTTTTATTAAAACCCTTTCGAACTTGATATCGTTGTAGAATCTAGTGAAAGGAGTGGTTTAAGCTCCAGTTTTAAAAGTGGAATGGTTTTGTAGTATCTTTCTAATTTTGCTAAAGAGGTCACTCCCGGTGAAGGGATCTCGGCTCATTCCTCATTGAATGAGGTGCTGGATATTCATGAATACCACGATTCAAAGTAATAGTTAGATCAACTATAAAAACAATCGAGTCCTTTGTAACATTTGCTAGTTTCGCTAAAGGGGTCACTCCCGGTGAAGGGATCTCGGCCTTTTCCTCATCGAATGAGGTGCTGGATATTCATCAAGGGATACCCCTATGCAAAGCAAAAACTAGAGTTACCCATTTTGAAAAAGTTTGATTCTACAACATCTTTAGGTTTCTTTTTCTTAACATTAATCATATTAATGTTGTCCCATCATTTATGTTTCCTAAACATCACAGAAAAGAAACGAAAGTAGAACGTACGCTTATGCCATCCACATTCGCCACGGCGCCCCATCATGCACCGTTATGTTACTTAACTAACGGCAGAGCGGGCGCTGGACTAGCGCGGATGCAAAACATAAGCAACGTTTATTATATATCTCATATATAAATAGCCATTTGTCACACGCATTTAAAAACATTCCAGATCACAGATGAATACATTGGATATACTAGGAATTCCATACTTCATTTAAGCCCTTAATGAAAGACGGTTTCCACGGTCGTGATGAATAGCCAAAACCCCAACCTAGACCCCTATGGGTGCGGCAAACTACCCGCCAAATTCTCAAAGTGAAGCAACCTTCCTCAACAAAGTGAGTAGGCCACTCGGCACTTCGAGAACCCGGTAGTTTATGCACCCCACCTTGGGTCTATCCTAGGAGCATAAACAGTAAAAAAGAAATATACAACGTTGGCTACAACCTCAACCCGGATGTGCCCGCAAAATAATATTACATTGCTTTTTAAAAATTACATAAATGAAAGAAAAGAAAAACGCTCTTCTCACATCCCCCGGGCCATTCATCACGACGATCCAATATTTTCATATACACATACCATCTCATGATATCAATACCGATGTGTGCAACCCCGACTAATCGACTTATAGCAATTAGTCGACGTTTCCAAAACACATATACACAAAGCAAGTAAAGAAGTCGCAACATTAGAATTCCGCACGAGATTTGCAAACTACATCATTTTCCAACACTTGAAAGACCCAGTGAGCAAGATTTCAAAACCCGATCTTTTGAGCCAACCCGGGAGTCGAAACGAACTCGAAACCCGCCCGAACTTCGCAGAGGTGAAGAACACCAAATATATTGTCGAATGGAGGGCCTCGGGGGGGAGGGTACCCACCCCCGGGGGCCACCTAGGGTCACCCACCCCCAAGGCCACCTTGAGGTGGTCTTAGGGTGTGGGTCCGGCCTTTGGTCCCCCCAGGGTGTCCCCAGGGTGCGCGCGCTCCATCCCGCGGCTTCTCGGTTCAAACCATGAGCCCGCAGGGTGTGCAAACAACTCAAAAAATCGATTTTCAAAACTTTTTTTCCGGAAGTTTTTGCACGACGAAAAACGGCGGAATTCTAACGTTGCAACAAGATAGTTAAGGTTTAAGATAGGCTCTGATACCACGTTAGTGAGGCAGCCACCCCATCCAATGGGGTCGCCATGGCACTAACGGATCCCTCAGCAACTACTTTTTACGCATTCCCCCTCGCAAGGACTACAACCCGTCGGAACACCTTCTGGTCTCGGGACACCCTGGGGGTAAGAGCCTATGCTTCGCCACAGTGTCACACAGTGAGAACCCCCCATAGGTCGACATCTAATGCCTGGTAGCTTTGGAACCATGTTAGTGGATGTTGCACACCCTCACAACACTTGTGAGGAGGCGAAAGTGGTAAACAATAATTTTTCTTGCATGCAACACCCATATAACCGAAGATTAGTGCTTAAACCCAAACTAGTAAAAACTATCAAGAGATCTAATCTACTATGATAGTATTTATACCTAATGGAACCGGTCCTTCGGGTCTTCACTTGAATGTGACTCCTAGGCTCCTTGTGGTTGCAATGAGCTCGATCTCCCGCCATCTCAAGATCCAAGACGATCCACCCGAGTACTATCGAACAAGCTACAAACTCTTCACAAGAGTTCAACTTAGAGATAAGTTTGCTAGAAGTGATCACTAAGATGATTTAGAGATTAAGTATTGGATTATGATTTTTTCTCTAAGCTTTTGATTCACAACTCATGTGAGGTTAAAACAAAGAGGAGGAAGGAGAGAATGAAGAGAGAAAATGTCAAAGTGATAATGAAAAGTTCAAGCATGGAAAAAATATCATATGGCTCAAAATGAAATAATTGAAGCATGTAATAAAAAATTGCACCATGCTTTAATAGTAACTCCAAATGAATAAAATATGAAAGAAGCCATTCCTTCATCCATGCTTAGACTTTCCTAAATTCCACATCATTTATTTATTTTCACGAAATAAATATCTAATAACGATGTGTCTCCTTCTAGAAGGTATTCATGTATAAATTACAAGAATACACCTCCACCGTATACCGTATAAGTATACCCATATTCGAATTTCGAAAAATACGAATACAATCAATCCAATAATATAATACCAACATGCGGCTTAAACCAAAGCCTACCGGTATTAACATTCCGATCATTATTCTTGTAACGATTACACGAACATGATCGAAACCCTGTCGTAACAACTTACGGCCTCTACATCTTTCGCCTGAACCAGGGAACTCTCTGTGTGGAATTCTAAAGACTCGACAGTACGCTGGCAGTGGGTTCAACCACAAGCACATTAGCGGCACTAGCTGTGCGTAACGGCTACCCAGGTACATGATGAAAAAGAGGTGGCCGACGAGCGAATTCATCCCAACCCTAACGAGCCTGTAAGCAACACTTACCAGACAGTCCAGTCTCATCGTATGATACGTCGCATATGAAGTCTAGAGGTGGTAAATGTCAGACCCCAGTAACATTATAAGTCATGCTGATTTACGGCCCATAATGGTTCGAGAAACTACCGATAACACTTATCAGTAAATCTCGAGAACCCTGGCCAGGGATTTGCTGTTATGGCCGATCAAGCATGGCACGACATCAACTCCCTATACCGGGAGAGACGAAACCCCTCCTATCGCTCACTGCCTACATATGATTCGGGCTGTACCCAAAATGCACCTATTTGCACGACTCAGTAGAGCCGTGGTAGGGAGCAAATCAAAGCACAGTGGCAATCACACAAGACACTATGACGATCTCGGGTCTACAGTCTAACCTGTACAAGTGTCACCAGAGAACTGCTATCTGATAATAGATATATATACCATCTAGGAGTTCTCGGCGAGTCCTGTTCGGTGTACTCATTCTCCAATGAGAACCTGTGTACAATTTTTGATGTTAAACACCAATGGTTGTAGGATCAACCATCGCCCTCAGGGTCAAGAAACGTACACACTAGTCTACACTGGTAAAATCGATGACATGTCTCGTTATACCCTAGACAAGGAACAATTAAAGGATATGCTTATAGACTGCCCATGCCCCACTAGTATGATCTACATCATAATCCCGGTAGTCAAGAATAATCCTAAAGGCTTCATCAACATGTATATAAAGATATGAAATACAACACATCACATGTTAAGATGAAGATAAACTGGATAGCATACTATCATTTCGAGAAAAGATTGTTTTTGTACATATACATGCCTAGTATCCCATACAATACAGGCCTGTAGAGCATACATATCTAACAAAACACTCCGAATTTTCTTTATAGAAAATTAACATCTCATGCAATTTTAGAAAAAACAAGCAACACCAAAACCCAGAGACTGGAACACCAGAAAAATATAAACCCCGGAATCAATGTACAGGCTGGCCAACTCGGTTTTCCAGGGCATGTGCTCGGGTCAAAACCGCCCAATTGAGTAAGTATTTGTTCAGTGTTCATGTTACATCTCATATAACATTCTGCACTTGCTTAAATTTGTTTTCGACGACTTAAAAATATTGACAGAATCTAGGTTTTAGTTTCGAGTGTTTCGGAGTTGTTTCAGTTTTGTAAATCTACAAGCATCGTCTAAATCTCTAGCTTGGCTCTGATACCACTGTAGGATTGCTTGGCACGACAGCAAGATTTCGGGAGGCATCGTCCTTGCCATTTTCTAAAATTTGTCATGGTAAACAATTCAAACCCTAGAATCTTAACTAGAGATTTAGACAATACAAAGTGTAAACTACTTTACATCTATGTGAATATGGAATACAACCTTTGTAGACCGGTCCTTCACTTCAATAGCTCCGAGTTGTAGTCCCTTCGCCCCAAGTAGTGATCTTGCGGACTCTAGAACGGCTCCACAAGATGAAACGAACGAGCTTGCACGATGTCTTCAAGAACGAAGATGATCTACGTCGAGGAGACATTAACCCAAGCTACCTCTTCACTAATTAGGGATTAGTGAAGCTAACACCCTAAACTAAATTGCTAATCTAGTAGAAGATGATGAAGTAGGATTTTTTCTCACTTTAGAATTAATTTTCTCACTAATTTTATTCTCCTCTCAAAAACCTAGAGAGCTCTCTCTTAAGCCTGAAGAAGATGAAGAAAATAATTGATGGGAGAGTGAATGGCAACCATAGGTGAGAAAATATCGCATATAAATCATGTAGAGACTTAACTACTGGTTTAGATAATGGTTGGATTAATAAATATTTAGTGCAAGACAAAACTAGCGGACTAAGTCAATGGATCTCTAAGCTTCTACAAGCTTCATGCCATGTGACCAGTTTCCAATTAATATTTAATTTACTCTAAATAAATAAACCCTACATTATCATTATCATGGTATAAGTCTCATACACCTATGTTGTATGTGGCATCAAGCATGACACATAAAGAAAACACAATTAATATATATCACAAATATATTAAGTGTGCACGTGTGAGAAAAAGAAGTGCTTAAGTGAGCTAATATTAGTTAATGTAAAATAATATATCAAATATATAATTATACATTAAATCATTAAATCAACACTTGATTTAATAATCCGGCTATATCTCATATGACCGACTAATATTATTTGTATCAACTTATCGAATCAACACTTGATTCGATAATCCGGCTATATCTCATATAACCGACCGATACTGTATCGACTTATCGAATCAACATTTGATTCGATAACCCGACTATATCTCATATAACCGATCGATAACATAAATCGCGAGAATAGAATACGGTATCACATACTCATATTAATCTCGGTCCCGCATATATCACATATGTGCTCCTACTTCGTTTTGCCTGAGCCAATGAAACTTCTGTGTAAGACTCTAAAGACTCGTCAATACGCCGGCAGTAAGTGATGATCATATCAAGCACCCACAAGCCGTCAACGGTAATAGCTGGGCGTAACGGCTACCCGGGTATTGAGCGATCAGAAGATCAACAAGCAAGCCTGCTCCTACTCCTGAAAAGCCTGTCAGTAACACTACCGTACAGTCCGGTCTTTTCGTCTGATATGTCGCATATCTAGTCTAGGTGTGGTCAACGTCAGACCCCAGTAACCGATAAGTCATGCCAATGTGAGGCTCATAACGGGTCGAGAAACTACTGATAACACTTATCAGTAAATCTTCGTATCAGCCCTGGCCAGGGACTTCCTGTTATGGCCAATCGAGCACAACGCAACATCAACCCCCAATACCGGGAGAGAAGAATCCCCTCCTATCGCTCATTGCCTCCATGTGATTCGGGACTGTACACAAAAGGCACCGTTTTGCAAGTTCTCTTGAACGTGACAAAATAGAAATCAAAGCACAGTGGGAATCACATAAGACTCTATGACGATCTCGGGTCTACAGACTAACATGTACCAGTGTCACAATAGAACTGCTATCTGACGATAGGTATAATACCAGCTAGGAGTTCTCGGCGAGTCCATTCAGTGTACCAAGTCTCTACTGAGCACCCGTATTCCATCTTTGATGTCAAACACCAATGGATGTGGGATCATCCATCGTCCATCAAATGGGTCAAGATACGTATACGTTAGTCTACTCTGGAATATTGATGCCTTGTCTCGATACACCCTCGACTAGGAACAATTATAGGGTGTACTTGTGGACTATCCTTGGCCCCACTAGTATGATCTCCATCATAGTCCTGGTAGTCAAATACACATCCTAAGGGCTTTATCAACATGTGAGAGCAAGACAACATCACTTATACAAGTTAACATGTTAAGACAAAGGGCAACCAGATAGCATACTATCATGTAGAGCAAGAAATTCCTCTCTATATATATCCAGGCATCCACTATAATATACATCACATGTACAATAATGGCCTCTAGGGCATACATATAAATAACAGTAAGTAGTGCTCCCCTGCCAGACTCAACGTCTACAACTCGAGCTTATTTCTCCGGGGTACCTTACCGGGTCCACCATGTACCCGCAGATGGTTCATCCACTCCTCGAATCGGGTATATGTATATATGTGTCTCAAGAACCGAGAAAACTCATGGTGGACGCCACACACATCATATCATAAGAAAACCACAACTAGCATTTAAAATGATAATAAGTTTATAAAATTCTTGCGGTTTTCCCTAAATCTAGGAATCTCATAAATACTGAAATCTCTAAGAAAATCAAAACATATAAATATGTCGATAATGATGGATGTCTATGAAATCAATGTTATGCAATGCGATGTATGACTAGGAGACTGTATATAAATGATGATGCAATGAAGTATTTGACTAAGAAGCTACATATCCATCCTGATGCAAGGAAATATATGACTAGAAGACTATGTATCATACACGATGCAAATTCATAGATACTAATTATTAAGCAAGTTCTAAAGTGTTCGTGACATAGCAATTACCAAAGGCGTGTGTGTTCGCATAAAATAGTGCACGTGCGGCATAAACCATTGGTAATAATGCAAGTGTCCTAGGTAATAATATCGATGTATATGAAGATGCAGATGCTACATGAATATGACATACACATGTGAACACAAGAATTATAACTAAATCCTAACTATCGGGTGTTTTACGCCTTCCAAGTAATTTCCCCATAGATGTGTACATCTACTCACCGGAACGTCTCGGCTAGTCAAATCCAATCACTGCTTTGTCTTTCCTTGCTGTATCCGACGTCTCCGCAACCTATCCTAGAATCGCACAATTATAATACATAAGACTAAATTTTCGATAAAACTCGAAGACAACACTATATGAAGCAACTAACACGCACTAGCTAATCAGGCGTGCACTTGGTGCACAAAACGCGCGGGACATCGCTCAAAACCAACCTGATTGCTTCTTTCCACAAAAACACCAAGCTTAGTATCGTATTGCACTAATCGCATAAGACACAACACACACATTAAAGCAAAATTGATCCCAGATTTTGTCTGAAGAAAAACTAGGAAAAACAAACAATACCAAATACCATACAAGAACCCCAGAAGACTGCCTTCAAAACCCTAACACCAAACTGCAACAGGGGACCGGCGATGACGGGGAATCATCGAATCTCGCCGGTCGAACTACAAGGTTTTGGGTTCGGGTTTCTAAGGTACTCTCAGGGGTCTATATACTACACTACTGAATTGTTTGATTAACTTGCAGAACAACGCAATAATAGCATACCGTAGAAAACAAAAAACTTGATTAAAAACCGATTTGAAACACTAAATTGAATCATTATGGTATTTTAGTGTAAACTTGCTGGAATAGTAAGTTATTAGTAACTAACCACACTTAATTACCCTAATTAAGCCATACAAACTCTAACTTAACATAACCTTCTCATAAACACAGTAAACATGCAATAAAACTATTTAAACACTATATTGAGGTTGATTAATGAAAGATTATCAAAGAAATAAGTAAACTTGATTATTTTATACCTCAATACATGAAAAAGACCCACAAGACCAGCTTGTTCCACCAATAAGAAGACTTGCCTCAAGAATTCTTAAAAAGGTTGTAAAAGAAATAGGATTTTGAAGAGATTTGTAAAGGATTTGTGTTGAGTTTTTGAGGTTATTTGATGAAGTATAAGGGTTGTAGCAAGAGAAGGGGGGGAGAGGAGGAAGAGGGGCAGCCAAGTGAGTGAGGGAGAGGGAGAGAGAGAGTGAAACATAAGGTTATGGCTCACCCCATGCCTCAGTACTGGCTCCATACCTCATTTTCCTTTTTATTTTTCATTTTCTTTAAAATTAGTGAATTTTAGAACCATGCCATATATATAAAAGAAAACATGTTAACAAAATTTGATTAAGTTGCCATGGTGCACTAACTAGTTTCAACATATAGTTAACCTAGGATTAGTACAAGATTAGTGTATGTATGTTCAAAATTAATAATTAATAATTAATAAATTGAGAAAAATTAAGTGAAGAAATGATTAAATAAATAGCTAATAAATACCAATAAAGAAGCAATACGCAAGTAAGATAGTTACATTTATGTCTATGAGGAAAAATAATTATAACCAGGTTTAGTAGCAAAGCACATGCTAAAACTCTAATTAACATATGATTAACCTAAACGATTTCTAAAGCGTTACAATTTCCCCCCTTAAAGAATTTCGGTCCCCGAATTTAAAATCTAACTACGCGTACCTTTGAAAAGATGGGGATATTTTTCCTCATCTTGTCCTCGGCTTCCCAAGTTACCTTCTCGCTGTTCGGGCCACACCAAAGAACCTTTACGGACGGTAAGACCTTTGACCTCAGTTTCTTCACCTGCCGATCCAGAATGACCACGGGCAACTCGGTGAAGAAAGGTCGCGCTCCAGCTGGATCGTCTGATGCTGAATTGCATGCGAAGGGTCATGAAGGTACTTGCGAAACATCGATACATGAAACACGGGTGAACATCCGGAAAACTGGGTGGAAGAGCCAAACGATATGCAACCGCACCGACTCGCTCGAGAATCTCGAAAGGACCCACATATCTCGGGCTAAGCTTCCCTTTCTTCCCGAATCTCCACACATCCTTCATTGGAGAAACCGGCAAGAAAACATGATTACCCACGGCGAACTCAAGTCTGTGACGACGTCTACCCGTATAAGATTTCTGTCTACTCTAGGCCGCTCTCATCCTGTCCCGAATCGGTTGGATCTTCTCTGTAGTCTCCTGCACAAGCTGTGGTCACAAAATACTGCTCTCACTGAGCCCTGTCCAACAAGATGGTGATCGACATCTCTTCTCAAACAATGCCTCGAAGGGTGCCATCTGAATCATCTCCTGAAAGCTGTTATTGTAGGAGAACTCTATCAAGAGCAAGTGACCATCCCAACTGCCACCAAAATCAAGAACGCAAGGTCGGAGCATATCCTCTAGAGTTTGTATAGTTTGCTCTGACTGACCGTCGGTTTGCGGATGGAAAGCTGTGCAGAAACTCAATTAGGTGCCTAAAGCCTCCCGAAGATTCTACCATAGTCGGTTGGTGAACTGGGTGCCTGTTCAGACCATAATATTGCATTTTTCATTCCCCTATTCTTATCCGTTTTATAAATAAACAAGTACTCTTGACGCACGTTTGTTGCATATTATAGGACACAGGCTCTTGGAGCGAATACAGTGAAAAAGACGAAAGTTGATACAGAAAAGGGACAACAAGTAGACGGATCCTAGTCACGAAGAACAATTTACAATTGTATAAGGAAACGCAGTCCGAAATGTCAAAGTGAACGGTCAAAAGATCTTTACAAGTTTTCACTGAAGATCTGGAGAAGGCCCAGAAGTTAAATAGAGAAAAGAAGTATAAAAGTGGAAAGCCCATGAGCATATAAGGAAGCCCAGAAGTTTGGTAAGCTGAGCTCACCAAAGGGCCGCGGAACCGCGGCCCTACCCCTACATTTGCCGCGGTTCCGCGGCCTCTTAGAGCCCGTGTCGGTGCAAATTTCGTGAGTCGGTGCATCGGTGCGGATGTTGGGATTTTCCGTGGGCAAATCTGTAATTGTACATGTGCGAGAGTCTGTAACCCTAGTTTTCATATTTTCCTATAAATTGTAATCACAGATCTATAAAACTCATGCCTCTTTTCAATAAACAAATTCAGATCTGTTCTGTATTATTGCTTGGAGGGAGCCATCAAATTAGTAAGTTAATTTTATTTCTTCGCTTTTAATTCTCTTTTAATTAGTATGTCTTTTAATCCCCTAATGAGCGAGTAATCTCCTCGCTTGTTAGGGTTAGCCTTAGGGAAAGGTTTGAGAGATGAGATCTCTCACCCCTTTCATGCCATTTCATACCTAAGAATTAGAACTCCATGCATACACGCACAACCTCTCCCTACGGCACATTACCCCTCGAGGTAACGGTGACACCGTAGTATAAAGGCCCGGTTGCGCGTGTTTTCCATGGAGGTTAGGGTAATTATCGATAAAGGAAGGATACAAATCTAGAGGAAGAAACATCTTCCCGAAAGACATTAATCCACTTTATTGATAATTACCGTAACATCTAATTGATCAAAAATAAGGCATTGAAAGCGGTGAGGAAACTTTTAATCTCCAAACTTCCCCTAATCCTAACCCTAGCAAGACTTTAATTTAGATTAATTTAGTATATTTTCAGATCTGGTCTTTTTAGATTTAATAAAATCAATCCAAACAACATTTGGAATCAACTCGTAAAAGCACATTAAGAAAATTACCCATCTCTGTGGATCGACCCGTATTCACCGGCTAGCTGCAAAGCGACGCCGTTTCTGATTACGGTAGACAAGTATTTTTGGATTAATCAAATGGAGCCGTTGCCGGGGATGGCGTAAATTTCTTTCTGTGTAATTTCAGGTTGATATAAATTTTAAAAAAATTATAAAAATCTGAAAATAAAAAAAAAGAAATAAAAATTATCAGTTTTGATCTGTTTGAAGGGTGTATCTTTTGAATCTTGCAGGAACAGCGAAGGATAGCGGATCTGGAATTTTACAGAAGGCTGAACAGAAAAGTACATATCAGAACAGAGAAGAATTGGTGAACAGGAGCGACACAAATTTTTTCAGAGTCTGAACCCATTACCAGACCGCGGAACCGCGGCCAAGGAGCACCCCAGACCGCGGAACCGCGCCCCTTTTGCCTCTTCAGCACCTAAAATTTAGCTGGTTTGTTTTCTGTACCCCTCCTCTGCAACCTCCATATATCTCTCTGTAAAAACTTTCTGCAGGAATTCTTTGCGCTAAAAAATTCTTTCTCCCCCTTCTAAATAACAGATTTTCTGCAGGTTTCTTTGCGCCGTGCTAAAAATTGATTGCAAGTGAATTTACCGTTTTGCATAATTTAATCGGATTTTAAGGGGCTAATTGACACAACTCAGATTGGATGGGGAGTTCATCACCCTTCCCAGGACCCCAGAAAACACCTAAAGCATTTGCATTGACCACGATTAATTAAAAAAATACTAGACTCAGCCCTAATGACTTCGAGCTCAATAGGAAAAGGACTAGTATAGGCATCGGCCGTTTATCCTAACCAGACCTTGCGGTGCCTAGGCAAGTATGTCTAGGCTAGTGGTTATTAATTAGGCCCACTATTGTGGTTCCTTCCCACTTACCTGGCACTTACCTGGCCGCAAGTGTCGGTGAAGAGGCGGTTTGAGGTCCTATTTCTAGCCCTAGTTAGGAGCTGTCTAGTAGACCTAGGTGGCCCCAGATCTAGGCCTGATTATGCATGTGTGGTTGATACATTTGTGTCACGAGTCTCTTTTCAAAACCTCTTTGCAAAACTCTTACATAAAAAAAAAGAAAAATCTTTTCAAAACTTGCAACTTGTCGCTAAAGGAAACTTGCACCTCACTTCCACCATTTCTTCTCATTGATGTTTTCTTACCCCCACATTCTGTTTTTTTCTATTTTTCTGACTACACTACCCCTTTTAGTGTATGTCACTTTGGACTAGGGATACTAACGCCTGATTAGTCCGTGTTTCATTGGTACCGACCGACGAACCTTTCGACACCGAAGTCGAAATTCCCTCCATTTCCTTACCTCCACCTTCAAATTCTTCTTTCGAAGGTATGTCGGGACACGACCCCAACGATACCTTACCAACGGGAATGATTCCACCTCCGTTAGGTGCGAATAACCTGAATCTTCCGCCTGTTGTAGCGCCCCAACGAATCGCCCTCCAGGATCTCTTCTACCCCGTCCGCACTTCTTTACCTACATGTCTTTCACCCCCACCGGCAAATGAGGACAACTTTGAAATAAAACCACATTTGATCAATATGCTGCCAAAATTTCATGGTTTGGAATCTGAAGATGCATATATCTTTATTAATAAATTCCAAAATGTATGCGCTATGATGAAAACGACCCAATTAAGTGATGACGCTATAAGGCTAAGGGTCATTCATTTCACCTTATGTGACCTAGCCGAGAAGTGGCTATACAGCACCGCATCACATTCCATTAGAAATTGGGACGAGTTTGTGAGAGCTTTTCTGAAAAAGTTCTATCCTCATCACAAAACTGCTAGAATCCGTAACGAGATTATACAATTTTCACAGCTTCCTTCCGAACCATTTTGGAAGTGCTTCGAGAGATTTAAAGACCTACTTGTTCAATGCCCTCATCATGGGATCGAAAGTTGGCAACTTTGCCAAACATTATACGAGGGATTGAACTCCGCAACGAAGCAGTTGCTAGAAACCATATGTCAAGGTCATTTTCTCTCAAAGTCTAGCGACGAAGCGTGGCAGTTTCTTGAGGATCTTAGTGAGCAAACAATTCAGTGGGAGAGTACCAAGACCACATCATCTTCTTCTAGTGGTCAATCTAGGGCAGGCATACATCAAGTAGATATGTCGATTGCTATGAAGGCCGAGATGGCCGCACTTATGAAAAAGCTAGAAGCCATTGAGACCAAAATCTCATCGTCATCTTCTACCCCTGCTTTACCTCCACGAACTGTTTGTGCTTGTTGTGCGAATCCATCACATCTAACCGAAGAGTGTCCTTATAATGCATCTACTCAAGGACAGGATCAAGTCAATGCTGCATTTCAACAACGACATCCGTACTCTTCGACATACAATCCGGGGTGGAGGAGTCACCCAAATCAACAGTTCCAAGGGAATAACAATTTTCAAAGACCTCCACAACAACAACAAGCACCTTCACAAACTAACAACCAGCAACCTTTCTAACAACAACCTTATACAAATCAAACGAACAATTTGGTTCAACCAAATGATGATAAGGTTATCTCGCTCGAAAAAAGTCTAGATGCATTTCTCAAGCAATCTACAGAATCCGCAGCAAGATTTGAAAATTATGTTCAGTCTTTGATGCATAACAATGCCTCACACGATCAAAGTATCAAATCTATTGAGGCACAAATTGCACAATTAACTGCTGCGTTGAGCGAGAGAGAAAAGGGAAAGCTTCCATCTCAACCATTGCCAAATCCCGGTCACACACAAAACGCATATCCCAATCACAATGTAAATGCGGTGACCACGTTGAGATCCGGAAGAGTGTTGCAAAATAATGTGGGAACTAGTGATGACATCCCCGCCGGTGGTTCTTCTTCTTCTTCTTCTTTTTCTCCATCGTCATCTTCCCCTTCTTCATTTTCTTCACTTTCTTCTTCACCTTTTTCTTTAAAGCCTATTCTCCACCCTTCACACGGCTCTACTTCTTCTAGCTCGAACGGACCCATTTCTCACAACATGAACACATCTACACCGGGATCCGTTCCTACTCCACATTCTACTCCACAGACATTTGACTCAACGAATTTTCAAAATGCTCCATTCCCAAACAGGTTGAGTCCTAATAAACCAACTGCACAAGTGGAGAAGATTGTGGAGATATTTAAGCAGGTTAGCATAAATATACCTCTCTTGGATGCAATCCAACAAGTCCCTTCATACACGAAAATCTTAAAGGGCTTATGCACCTCGAAGAGAAAGGCATCTCAAGTACCCAAGAAAGTGCTAGTGGCTAGTGCAGTGAGCAATGCTATTAACCACCATCAAACCTTACCCCAAAAACGAAAGGACCCCGGCTGTCCTACGATTTCAATCACAATTGGGGATAAGAAAATTAATCGAGCACTTTTAGATCTTGGGTCTAGTGTTAACCTGATTCCCTACTCCGTGTACGAACAATTAGGGGTTGGAGAGTTGAAACCCACTCGTTGTACTCTCCAAATGGCTGATCGATCAATCACCCATCCAAGTGGTCAGCTAGAGGATGTGTAGATCAAAGTTGGGGAGTTCATATTCCCAGTTGATTTTATTGTTATGGATACACAACCTGTTGCTAACCCAAGAAACCAAATTTCGGTGATCCTCGGTCGACCATTTTTGGCCACTTCTAATGCTGTAATAAACTGTCGCAATGGCTCCATGACTCTATCCTTTGGGAAGATGTCTAGTGAGTTCAATATTTATAAGATGGGAAGTCTGCCCTCCGTGCCTAAAACTAGTACACGAGAAGTTTGCTCTATTCACGAAATCACGCAGGAGGACTGCGAGCTTGAAAGATTCTTGTTTGATGAAAACAGTTTTGACGCCACTAGTGCGTCCCTCCTTGAGCCTACCACCGTTGACACAACCGATATGGATTATGAATGTTTCACTTTTTCGGATGATGACGACTCACAGCCCGAATATGAGTCTTTTGAATTTTTGGATGAGTTAGTTGAACTATCTGAATCGGTTGTTTGCAATGATTTCGAACCTGTGTTGGAGTCCTTTGAGTTCGAGGTACATTCCGCAATGATTCTTTCGCCTCCGAAACTCGAACTCATGTCCTTGCCACCTCACCTTAAATATGCTTACATAGGTGAGAATGAGACTTTTCCCATTATAATATCAGCCTCTCTAGCCTTGAGCAAGAGAATGCTATTTTAAAGGTCTTACAAGATAGGCGGCAAGTTTTCGGTTGGACTATGGCGGACATCGAGGAGATCAGTTCCCTTATAATTGAATATCATATGCAATTGATGGATGATGCCAAGTCAATAGAGGACCCACAGAAACATCTTGGGGATATTGTGGTTAGTCAACCTCCTCCTTTAGAAGTTGAACCACCCCCATTTCTTTTGAGAAGCTACGAGAATGCCAACATTCTACTGATTGCTGATCATTCGCATTCTCGTTTTGATTCATCATCACCTCCTGTCTATTCACCTCCATACCTTCCATACCACCACTTCTATGTTCCCCAATTCTTTATGGATCGCTACGACTTATTCTTCCACCAACTGATACTCTTTACTGATAAATTTTTCAACTGGTTGGTGTTAACGTTTGGTCTATGCAAGGTTTGGCAGTAATGTCTAACATAGTTTAAATGAAGTTTGGGGGAGGGCCTTTCTGTAAATATTTTTGTTTTCCTTAACAATAAAAAAAAAGTATAAATAAATAAACAGGGAAGTGCCGGTATTTTGACCCTCTTGGTTTAGCATGACAGTGAGAACACTGTCAAGTTCAAGTTTGGGGGTATGCTCGGTACGTCTTTTTCCTTCGCATTCATTTGTACATATTTTTGCATTTGCATATTTATTTGAAAACCCATAAAAATTTGAAAAATTTCAAAAATTATAAAAATAATTGTATACAATTCTGCTGGGTTCCTAGGCACCTTAATGAGGTCTCACAAGGCATCGAACATGCCATTATAAAATTTTACGGGTGCCGAGAGACCCGACTACGGATCGCTTGCTAGAAAACTAGGCAAAAAAGCTAACTAGTTAACAATTAACTAAGGGAATACGGAAATACAACCTTTGTAGATCCGTTTGTCCACCTCCATAGCTCCGCAACGAAGTGCCTTCGCTGTCCAAGTGAACTCCCGGGCTCTAGCGTCGGCTTCGTCGAAGAATAAGCGAGCTAGGTCGTCGATGTCCATGCCGAAGATGATCTACGTCGAGGCATCGCTAAATCAAGCTCCACCTTCACCAAACCATGATGACTTGTGAAGGAAACACACTCTACTACTCGGCAAGAGGTAGAGGATGAAGAAATAGGAGGTGGGTAGACTTTAGAAATGGATTTCTCACTCATTTCCATCACTTGCCATTGATGGGGCAAGCTTTCTTCACTTGAAGAAATGGAAGAAGAAGAAGAAGAAAGTATGATAAGTTAATTATGAAAAGAATAATAATATCATTCTTATCATAACTTTAACCTAAGTTAAGTGTAGAGAATTGACCAAGGTTAAAGGAATGGTTAGGGTTTAGGAGATGAGACAAAAATGGTTGCATCATAAAAGCTTCATGAAGCTTCAAGTGCAAACAAAATAAGCCACCATTTTTTTTTCATTTCTTTTCCTTTTTCCAAAAATAAAAAAGACTAATTAATGAATAAGTAAAACCCTTAACCATTTAAATAACTTTGGTTAAATTCTTTACACATAACCTAGCAATCATGCATCATCAAACATGATACAATAAAGTGCACAAAATCATATCGCATATGCAATGCGCACACCCGAGTGAGAAAATCCATTTTAAGTGAACCGATACTAGTTAATGCAAAGTAATATATCAAATATATAATTATTCATTAAATCATTAAATCAACACTTGATTTAACGATCCGGTCATATCGCATATAACCGGCTAGTATCATTAGTAACAACTTATCGAATCAACACTTGATCCGATAACCCGGCTATATCGCATATAACCGATCAATGTCACATCGCGAGAATCGAATACAGTATCACATACTAGTATTATTCTCGGTCCCGCACATATCTCATATGCGCTCCTATTTCGTTTCGCTTGAGCCAGGAAACCTCTGTGTAGGACTCTAAAGACTCGTCAATACGCCGGCAGCGGATAATGATCATATCAAACGTCCACAAGCCGCAAGCGGTCTGCTAAACGTAACGGCCACCCGGGTATTGAGCGATCTGAAGATCGACGAGCAAGCCCGCTCACACTCCAGTGAATCCAACCAGTAACACTACCGTACAGTCCGGTCTGATCGTCTGATATGTCACATATCTCGCCTAGGGGTGGTAAACGTCAGACCCCAATAGCTCAATAAGTCGTGTCGATATGAGGTCTATAACAATTCGAGAAACTACTGGTAACACTTACCAGCAAATCTCACCAACCCTGGCCAGGGATTTCCTGTTATAGCCAATCGAACACAGCACAACATCAACTCCCTATACCGGGAGAGACGAATCCCCTCCTATCTCTCATTGCCTCCATGTGACTCGGGACTGTACCCAAAAACCACCATTTTGCACGCCCTCTTGGACGTGGTAAGATGGAAATCAAAGCACAGTGGGAACCACACAAGACTCTATGACGATCTCGGGTCAACAGACTACTCTGTACCAGTGTCACCAGAGAACTGCCATCTGACGTGAGGTATAATACCATCTGGGAGTTCTCGGCGAGTCCGTCCAGTGTACCCAGTCTCTACTGAGCACCCGTATATCATCTCTGATGTCAAACACCAATGGATATGGGATCATCCATCGCCCATCTGAATGGGTCGAGAAGATATACGCTAGTCTACTCTGGTATATCGATGCCCCGTCTCGATACACCCTCGACTAGGGACTTTGAAGGATGTACTTATGGACTACCATGTTGTTAGTGTATATGCCCTAGAGGCCATTACTGTATCATACTAGTTTGTATATTACTTAATGGAAGCTTGGGATATTCACCTTGTATATACAATCTTGCTCAAAATAGTAGTATGCTACTTGGTTTGTTTCTACTTCAATGTGTACATGTGTTTATTTTTGTATATCGCCTATACACATTAGTAGAGCCCTTAGGATCTTTGCTTGATTACCAGCGATGTGATGGCCGTCACACTAGTGGAGCTGGGTAATCTATAAGCACATCCTTATGCAGGTCCCTGGTCGCAAGACTATCGAGACAGGGCATCGATACTCTGGAGTAGACCAGCGCATGCGCTTCTCATCCCAGTGTGGGAGACGGTCTGTCCCACAGCCGTCAGTACGTCATACTTGAGATAGTATGCGGGTGCTCGTTAGGTTACGGGTACACTGGACAGGACTCGTCGGGAACTGACTAGTTGGTATTATACCTATCGTCAGTTATCAGTTCCCAGGTGACATGAGTACAGCTTAGTCCGCTGACTTGACACTGTCACTTCGCCTCGAGTGTGTTCCCACTGTACTTTGATCACTACCCTACCACGGCTCAAAGGAGTCGTGCAAACAGGTAGTGGTTGGGTGCAGTCCCGAAGCACTTGGAGGCAGTGACGGTTAGACAGGATTCGTCTCTCCCGGTATTGGGGGTTGACATCGCGCTGTGTCTAGGAGAGCCATTACACGAGTAGTCCCTGGCCACGGCAAACGAGATATACTGGTAGGTTTCCAGTGTTATCTCAGGGTGTTTTGGGCTTCGCTCCGGCACGACTTGTACCGCTATTGGGGGACTGACGTTTACCGCCCCCTAGGCCCGCCATGCGATGTATCAGACGAACAGACCGGACTGTACGGAGAATGTCACACTCAGGCTCAGTAGGAGTTCAGATGGGTTTCGCCTCGTCGGTCTTCTTATCGGCATTACCTGGGGACCGTTACACACAGCTAGTGCCGCTTGCGGTCTGTGGTTAAACCCACTGCCAGCGTAGTGTCGAGTCTTTAGAGTCCCACACAGAAAGCTTTTCGCCTTTAGGCAAAAGAGTAGAGGTCGCATGGTATTGCGACAGGTCGCATGGTTTTGCGACAGGGTTCGGTCACATCCGTGCACTTGTGCACGTATAGTGTCCGGACAGTTTACACTAGCGGGCTTTGGTTTAAGCCAGATCCTAGTGTACCTTTTGGGATTGGATTTATCCAGTGTGCATTCGTGTTCCTCGGAACGCGGATGCGGGTGTGTATGCACAGTTGACAGGGAGGCAGAGGCAGCGGATTCTCATTAGGGTTGTTGACAGTTGACCGTTGACTATTTGACTTTTTGCTCAACCCTAATGAGAATATGATATGTGATTAACTATTATATTAATTAAGTATTATGGTGATATGGTTGTTGACTTTGTTGACTTGTTGACTTTTGTTGACTTGTTGACTTTGTTGACTTGTTGACTTTTGTTGACTAGGCTTGACTAGTTGACCATCATGATAACCATAGCCATCATTTCATGGCAAAGACTTTTGTTTGCTTGCTCATTTGTGCAAAATGAGTGCATGAAATGATGTGGTTATGGTTGCTTCAACCATCACATAAGACTTTTGTTAGTATGATGAGTTATCATGACTTTGGATTATGAGAGGGTGAGAGACAAAATACTTGCTCATTCTTTCTTGCTCATTCTCTCTCTTGTTCTTGAGCTCTCCTTTTGCTCTCACCCTTTTGCTCTTGCTCCTTCTCTTTAATCTATGGTTCTCTTATCTCATGAGTTGAGAATCAAGAACCATAGATAAAATCCCACACAAAGTATTCTCTACTCATTCTAGTTCACTAGGTTTAGCAAACCAAGTGAACTAGTTTCTTCAAAGAATGAAGAAGGAGCTAAAGGTTGGAGCTTTCAGGTGGATCTATCTTCGGCGTACGGAGACGACGAGAAGAAGCTAATTGGACCACCATCGGAGCTTGAAGACGAAGGAGTTCAAGACAAGCAAGGTATAACCCCCTAACCGAGTAGCTAGAAACTCATAGTTAGGTTGTTAGATAGATGTTTAACCAAGATCCGGGTTTTAGGTCCATGTTACCACCTCCGTAAAAATCGTTTTTTACCAAATTCCGCATTCCCGAAGGTACCGGGAGAGGTAGCATGGACTTACAGTGGTATCAGAGCCTAGTTAAACTCTATCTAACTTGTTAGCAAGTAACTAGAAGATCGATCAAAGAAAAAGTCCCAAAAACGAACCCATGAATTTTCAACTTTCTGTCGATTTCAAAAGTACTGGAAAAATTTTTTGGAACACACCTAAAACCGACTCAGGCTTTTTTAAAGAAACTGCAAAAATTTGGGCCCCTGACTCGATCAAAGCGCCGCGTTTCTGCGGCGGGAGCACGCTCCCGCCGCGGAAACGCGGCCGAGTTGACTCGGTCAAGGGTTTTCTTTTTTGCAGTTTACTCATTGGGGTATTTTGGTATTTTTGGTATATATATTTTCAACCCAGATTTTCCAGAACGAAAATTTTATTTTGGGGTCCCGAAAATCCGTATTTTTGATCGAACTTCTAAAAGACTTTAGCTAACGGGTTTTTTTTCTGTAATGTGATATTTGTATTGAACGTCTACTAATCGCTATATGTCGATTAGTGGGGGTTATACAAATCTGTGATCTGTAATGTTGCTGGAATGTGTATATGAATATGTTGGATTGTCGCGGGTGAATAGCCGGGGGTTGTGAGACGAGAGTTTTCTTTTCTTTCAATTCATGTAAATTTGTAAATTGATGTAATAATTATTTGTATGGCCGCACAACCGGGTCGGGGTTGTAGCCGTCATTGTATAATTTCTTTTTACTGTTTTTGCTCCTAGGATAGACCCATGGAGGGGGTGCACAAACTACCGGGTATGCCGAAGTGTCGAGTGGCCTACTCATGGAGATGAGGGAGGTTACTACGCTTCGGGTAGGCGGGTAGTTTGCCGCACTCGTAGGGGTCTTGGGTGGGGTATTTGGCTATTCACCGTGACCGTGTAATTTGTCTTTCGTTACAGGCTCGTACGAATTACAGATTCCTAGTATATCCAATGTATTCATCTGTGATCTGAAATGTTTATCATTGCAGTATATCTATATATGATATTATTTAGGCGTTGCTTATGTTTTACAGACGCGCTAGCCCAGCCCCCGCTCTGTCGTTAGTTAAGTAACCTAACGGGTAATGACGGGGCCCCGTGGCGAATGCGAATGGCATAAGCGTACGTCATATTTTGGTTGTTTTCTGCAATGGTAGGATTAAATGATGGGACGCATTAAAAGAACTAATGCAAGAATATCACGCATTAAAAGAACTAATGCAAGATAATAAACCAAGTTAAAGTCGTTGGAACACTTTCGAAAAACCACTCGGTTCTTTTCAAAACCAACTTTTAAATGCGGAGCTTGAGCCACTCCTTTTAAAAGCTATCTCGTTCCATCGACCAAATCAAGTTCACTACGTTCACGGTTTTGCCAAAACCATTCGTAGCCCTCCATCGTTTCGTATGAATATTCAATAGTATTCAAGCTGTGTTTGTTGACCTTCGTCAAGGCATAGTGATTGGTAGCTATTGGGTATTCATATGTAGCATAGATGGATGCGTTGGTTTGGGACATTCGCATTACCTTGTTGACCTTCGTCAAGGGTATATACGGGTGGATTCAAATTGACCTGGATAATGACGGGCAGAACTTGACATGTGACTTATGATTTGTTGACCTTCGTCAAGGTCATAAGAGCATGGGGCAAAAATCCACATCGGGAGTTTCATAAGTACTGAAACTTGCTAGATTTGCATACCATTTGGAGTGTGATGATTCTGGTAGGATTCCTTCAGTTTCGTCACGCAATGATATTTGGATCCCGATCCTACTGTGAGTATATGCTACTCCTCGGGAAATTTCTCACTAATCGATCAATGCTATAAACCTAGTAGGTGCCTAGAAAGGTGTTAGCGGGGCTACGCCCCCAGGGAAAAGAGGTTCTTTAATTAAGGAACTTCACGAAAGCGTTGGAAAACCTCCCTCGAAGTACCGACACCGGCCTGGCTGAACGGTTAAGCAAGTATTGTGCGGTGGGATTGATCCCGACTAATTCTTCCTTTATGGTTTGAGGAGGGATTCAAGAAACAGTGGGAGCCATCCTGTTTAGACAAACTAAAAACCACTCTAAACTTGCAAGAGCATCATGCTGAGTGTTTCTTCTTCTCTCTCCTAATTGCAGCGACCAAATCGACATGACTGGACTTAAGTTACTCCTAGATAAAAACAAACTGACAGGGCCAAACTACAAAGATTGGCTCAGGAATGTCAAGATAGCAATCACTTACGACAAGCTGGGGTATCTTCTTACCACCAAAGCTCCCCCTGTCCCTGGTCCAACTTCCAGCGTCGCGGATAAGGAAATCCGCAAGACTTGGGAGATTGATAGCGCGAAGGCCAAATGCCTCCTGCTTGCCTCGATGGACAACGAACATCAGAGGAGGCACGGGAATATGGACATGGAATCCATATTGCTTCATACAAAAGAACTGTATGGAGAGCAATCTCGTATCGCAAGATACGAAGCGTCGAAAAAGTTATTTTCGACAAGAATGGCCGTCGGATCATCAGTAGCCGAGCACGTGCTAAAGATGATCGGCTACATTGAAGAGCTCGCGGACCTAGGGATCATATTGGAGAGTGAACTATATACGGATATAGTTCTCCAGTCCCTTCCTTCCACTTACGCCCAGTTTATACTGAACTTCAACTTACAAGAAAAAGAGGTTGAACTTTCAGAGCTCCTCAACATGCTGAGGAGCGCAGAGGGCACCCTACAGAAAGGTAGGGATACATCCACTTTGTTTGTAGGAGGATCATCTTCTTCTAGGTCCAAGGCGAAAGCCAAGGGAAAGAAGAAGAAGGCCCCCGCCAAACCAAGGGGCGGTGTTAGTAAAGTGGATACGAAGGGAAAAGGTAAAGCAACAAAGATAGCGGGGAAGCTTGTGGATAAGGAAGAATGATTCTATTGTCATAAGAAAGGACACTGGAAGAATGATTGCAGGGCCTGGAAAGCCAGAACACAGGAATTGAAGCAGGTTGCAGCTTCAGCTTCAGGTGTGTATGTTATTGAAAACTGTCTTTCAATAAACTCTACTTCCTGGGTATTGGATACCGGATCAGGATCTCATATCTGTAATTCTTTGCAGGCGTTGAGAAACCGTAGGGTTTTGAAGGCAGGTGACATGACCCTCAGAGTTGCGAACGGAGCTAGCATGGATGCTAAAGCCGTGGGGGACTATCACCTGGGAATGTCAGATGGACATGTTTTGGTTTTGCGTAATTGCTTTTTTGTACCCAACGCAACTTGTAATATCATTTCTGTATCTTTAGTTTCTAAAGAAGGTTATGAATTTGCGTTTGTAAGTAATGTTGTAAACATTCACCTTAATCAAGTTTTGATTGGGTCAGGTACATTGAGTAATGGTATATACGTGTTAAACCAACCACAGATTTTTAATGTCCAGAATACACACAAAAGAAAGTCTCCCGAAATAAATCAGACTTTCTTATGGCATTGTAGATTGGGTCACATCAATGAGAGAAGGTTGACGAAGTTACATACAGAAGGGTATTTGAATGCGTTAGAATATCAGTCGTATGCCACTTGTCAATCCTGTCTCAAAGGAAAGATGACAAAGACTCCGTTTACTGGACATGGAGAAAGAGCGAGCGAGCTCTTGGGACTCGTACACAGTGACGTGTGCGGTCCAATGTCTATACATGCCCGAAGCGGACATTCTTACTTCATTACTTTTACGGATGACTTCTCAAGGTACGGTTATGTCTTCTTAATGAAACATAAGTCCGAGGCCTTTGGAAAATTCCAGGAGTATAAGAATGAAGTAGAGAAACAGACCGGCAAAAGTATTAAGATTCTAAGATCGGATCGAGGTGGAGAATACTTGAGTGCCGAATTCCTGAATTACTTAAAAGAGAATGGTATTCTCTCTCAGCTTACTCCTCCATACACTCCGCAACATAACGGTGTATCGGAGAGACGGAACCGAACCCTATTGGATATGGTTCGGTCCATGATGAGTAACGCTGAGTTACCGCGATCATTCTGGGGATATGCACTAGAAGCAGCTGCATATCTCTTGAACAAGGCTCCCACCAAGACTGTGCCTACCACCCCATATGAGATGTGGACTGGGAAGAAACCCTATCTTAAGTATCTTAAGGTATGGGGATGTCCAGCTTTTGTAAAGAAGCAGCATGCGGACAAGCTTGAGGCACGTTCAGTACAGTGTAAGTTTGTGGGATACCCAAGGAACTCCAGGGGGTAGCTTTTCTATTCCGTTGAGGAACAAAAGGTTTTTGTTTCTCAGCATGCCCGCTTCTTGGAAACTGAGTTTTTGGAAACCCAGATAAGTAGGAGCACAATAGAACTGGAAGAAGTTCCAAAACCACAGACTGTTACTGAAAGCTTAGTGGAACCAGAGGGTTCAACAGAACAGGACATTCCTACGCCGCTCCGCAGGAGTAGTAGGCAGACTCATCCGCCCAAGAGATACTACGGTTTTCTCATAGACGGGGATAGAGAGGATTGCATCATAGATTATGATGAGCCTACTAGCTTCCAGCAGGCCGTTCAGAGCGTTGACTCAGTGAAATGGCTGGATGCAATGCGGACCGAAATGGAGTCCATGTACACCAACAAGGTATGGACGTTGGACATTGCTCCAGACGGGGTAAAACCCGTAGGATGCAAGTGGATCTTCAAAAGGAAGATTGGTGTAGATGGGCAGGTTGAGACCTATAAAGCTAGGCTGGTAGCAAAGGGTTTTCGTCAAAGACCTGGCTTGGACTATGAAGAAACCTTTTCTCCAGTAGCCATGCTGAAATCCATTCGGATCCTTCTTGCCATTGCTGCCTTCCACGATTATGAGATCTGGCAAATGGACGTAAAGACAGCTTTTCTAAATGGAAATTTAGAGGAGTGTGTCTATATGGACCAACCAGAGGGTTTCATTCAGAGTGGGAGCAGCGGAAAGGTGTGCAAGTTGCTTAAGTCCATCTATGGACTAAAGCAGGCGTCGCGGAGTTGGAACATCTGCTTTGATGAGACGGTCAAAGAATTTGGCTTTATCAAAAATCCAGATGAACCATGCATCTATAGTAGATTTGTAGCGAGAACTGTAGTATTCCTCGTTTTATACGTGGATGACATTCTCTTAATAGGAAATGACATTCCTATGCTACAATCTGTCAAGGGGTTCTTGTCACACAGGTTCTCTATGAAAGACCTGGGTGATGCCTCATACATTCTGGGTATCCGGATCTACCGTGACAGATCCAAGAGGATATTAGGACTTTCACAGTCCAGGTACATCGACACCATACTGAAGAGATTCAGTATGGAAGATTCCAAGCGCGGTAACCTACCGGCTTGTCACGGGATCACCCTCTCTAAAGAGATGTCTCCCAAGACTGATTTGGAGAGGGATCGCAAGTCTATTATACCCTACGCTTCTGCGGTAGGCTCTATAATGTATGCGATGCTGTGTACCAGACCGGATGTAGCTTATGCACTGAGTGTGGTAAGCTGGTATCAGTCAAACCCTGGGGAGAAACACTGGATAGCGGTAAAGAACATTCTCAAGTACCTGAGAAGGACTAAGGAGGTGTTCTTGGTGTATAGCGGAAAAGACCTCCAGATCAAGGCCTTTGCTGACTCCAGCTTCCAGAGTGACAAGGATGATTCCAAGTCCATGTCGGGTTTTGTCTTTACCCTCAATGGAGGGGCGGTGTGTTGGAAGAGTTCCAAACAAGAAACCGTTGTAGACTCAACGATGGAAGCGGAATACATCGCTGCATCTGATGCCGCAAAAGAAGCTGTCTGGATGAGGAAGTTCTTGAAAGAACTTCAGGTGGTTCCGTCCATTGTTCATCCAATACCTCTGTATTGCGACAACAACGGGGCTATAGATTTAGCGAAGGAACCCAGGTCCCATCAGAAATCCAGGCACATCTTGAGGCGGTATCACCTGATCAGGGAGATCGTAGATCGCCAGGAGATCGAGGTTCGGAGAGTCGCTTCAGAAGATAACACTGCAGATCCATTCACCAAGGCCCTGCCCCAGACTCAGTTCGAGCGGCTGATCGAGATGATAGGTCTTCGATACGCCAGTACATGGCCTTAATGCAAGTGGGAGATTGTTAGTGTATATGCCCTAGAGGCCATTACTGTATCATACTAGTTTGTATATTACTTAATAGAAGCTTGGGATATTCACCTTGTATATACAATCTTGCTCAAAATAGTAGTATGCTACTTGGTTTGTTTCTACTTCAATGTGTACATGTGTTTATTTTTGTATATCGCCTATACACATTAGTAGAGCCCTTAGGATCTTTGCTTGATTACCAGCGATGTGATGGCCGTCACACTAGTGGGGCTGGGTAATCTATAAGCACATCCTTATGCAGGTCCCTGGTCGCAGGACTATCGAGACAGGGCATCGATACTCCGGAGTAGACCAGCGCATGCGCTTCTCATCCCAGTGTGGGAGACGGTCTGTCCCACAGCCGTCAGTACGTCGTACTTGAGATAGTATGCGGGTGCTCGTTAGGTTACGGGTACACTGGACAGGACTCGTCGGGAACTGACTAGTTGGTATTATACCTATCGTCAGTTATCAGTTCCCAGGTGACATGAGTACAGCTTAGTCCGCTGACTTGACACTGTCACTTCGCCTCGAGTGTGTTCCCACTGTACTTTGATCACTACCCTACCACGGCTCAAAGGAGTCGTGCAAACAGGTAATGGTTGGGTGCAGTCCCGAAGCACTTGGAGGCAGTGACGGTTAGACAGGATTCGTCTCTCCCGGTATTGGGGGTTGACATCGCGCTGTGTCTAGGAGAGCCATTACACGAGTAGTCCCTGGCCAGGGCAAACGAGATATACTGGTAGGTTTCCAGTGTTATCTCAGGGTGTTTTGGGCTTCGCTCCGGCACGACTTGTACCGCTATTGGGGGACTGACGTTTACCGCCCCCTAGGCCCGCCATGCGATGTATCAGACGAACAGACCGGACTGTACGGAGAATGTCACACTCAGGCTCAGTAGGAGTTCAGATGGGTTTCGCCTCGTCGGTCTTCTTATCGGCATTACCTGGGGACCGTTACGCACAGCTAGTGCCGCTTGCGGTCTGTGGTTAAACCCACTGCCAGCGTAGTGTCGAGTCTTTAGAGTCCCACACAGAAAGCTTTTCGCCTTTAGGCAAAAGAGTAGAGGTCGCATGGTATTGCGACAGGTCGCATGGTTTTGCGACAGGGTTCGGTCACATCCGTGCACTTGTGCACGTATAGTGTCCGGACAGTTTACACTAGCGGGCTTTGGTTTAAGCCAGATCCTAGTGTACCTTTTGGGATTGGATTTATCCAGTGTGCATTCGTGTTCCTCGGAACGCGGATGCGGGTGTGTATGCACAGTTGACAGGGAGGCAGAGGCAGCGTATTCTCATTAGGGTTGTTGACAGTTGACCGTTGACTATTTGACTTTTTGCTCAACCCTAATGAGAATATGATATGTGATTAACTATTATATTAATTAAGTATTATGGTGATATGGTTGTTGACTTTGTTGACTTGTTGACTTTTGTTGACTTGTTGACTTTGTTGACTTGTTGACTTTTGTTGACTAGGCTTGACTAGTTGACCATCATGATAACCATAGCCATCATTTCATGGCAAAGACTTTTGTTTGCTTGCTCATTTGTGCAAAATGAGTGCATGAAATGATGTGGTTATGGTTGCTTCAACCATCACATAAGACTTTTGTTAGTATGATGAGTTATCATGACTTTGGATTATGAGAGGGTGAGAGACAAAATACTTGCTCATTCTTTCTTGCTCATTCTCTCTCTTGTTCTTGAGCTCTCCTTTTGCTCTCACCCTTTTGCTCTTGCTCCTTCTCTTTAATCTATGGTTCTCTTGTCTCATGAGTTGAGAATCAAGAACCATAGATAAAATCCCACACAAAGTATTCTCTACTCATTCTAGTTCACTAGGTTTAGCAAACCAAGTGAACTATTTTCTTCAAAGAACGAAGAAGGAGCTAAAGGTTGGAGCTTTCAGGTGGATCTATCTTCGGCGTACGGAGACGACGAGAAGAAGCTAATCGGACCACCATCGGAGCTTGAAGACGAAGGAGTTCAAGACAAGCAAGGTATAACCCCCTAACCGAGTAGCTAGAAACTCATAGTTAGGTTGTTAGATAGATGTTTAACCAAGATCCGGGTTTTAGGTCTATGTTACCACCTCCGTAAAAATCGTTTTTTACCAAATTCCGCATTCCCGAAGGTACCGGGAGAGGTAGCATGGACTTACACATGTCCCCACTAGTATGATCCGCATCATAGTCCAGGTAGTCAAGTACAGATCCTAAGGGCTTTACCAACATGTAACAGAGAGACAATCAGCATACACGTTAAGGTAAAGGGTAACCAGATAGCATACTATCATGTCGAGCAAGAAAGTCCTCCCTATATATGTCCCATCATCCACTACAATATACATCCTATGTACAGTAATGGCCTCTAGGGCATACATATAACTAACAATCTCCCACTTGCACTAGGGCCATCTGTAGCAGTGGTTGCAGTATCTCATACTCAACCATCCCATGAAAGTCTCTCTCTGGGAACAGGCCTTTGTGAGTGGATCCGCTGTGTTGTCCTCTGAGTCTACTCTCCTAACCTCGATCTCCTTGGAGATCAACTATCTCCATGATCAGGCGATACTGCCTTAGAATAAGTCTGGATCACTGATGGGACCGGCGTTCCTTGGCACAAGCCACAACTCCATTGTCTCACAATGGTAGGAACGTAGTTCATCTCATGAACCAATATGCACCCAAACAGCCTCTTTGGTAGTATCTTAAGTAGCGATGTATCGTGCCTTTATCGTCTAGTATGTCACGGTATCTAGCTTGGAACTCTTCCAACATACCGTCCCTTTACTGAGGGTAAAGACAATGCCTGCGACTGACACTCAGTCGTCATTATCACCCTGGAACCCTTCCAGTGATTCTCCCCAGGATCGGTTGATACCGTCTCACTACAACTAGCGAGAGTCCTAACATCCAATTAGATCTATCTCATAGATCCAAAAACCCAGGATTTAGGAGGTATCACATTGATCCTATATGGAGAATCATCGTGATAAGCGGAGATTGATCGAGCATAGCATAGGAAACTCCTTCCCCATCAAGAGTATGTCATCCACGTACTCTACGAGGATCGTCACCATACTCCCTACTACCTTTTTGTTTATACAAGGTTCATCTACCATTTTGATGATGTCAAACTCTTTGACTAATTCATCAAAACAGATGTTCCAACTCCGCGATGCCTGCTTTATCCTATAAAGCATCTTGCACACGTTTCCGCTGCTCCCACTGTCTACGAAGCCCTCTGGCTGTGTAATTATAGACATTCTCTTCTAAAACATCATTTAGAAAAGATGTCATGGCACCCAACCGCCAGAAATCGTAGTCATGGTATGTAGCCGTGACAAGTAGGATCTGGATGGACTTAAGCATAGCTACTTGAAAAAGGTTTCATCATTATCCACACCTGGTCAATGATGCACACTTTTAACAAGTCTAGCTTTGAAAGTCTCAACTTTTCAATCTACACCAAGTAATCTTCTCAAGATATACTTGCTCCTGATGGGGATTTAACCCTTCAGATATAGCAACCAAAGTCCATACTTTGTTGGTGTATAAGGATTCCATCTCAGATCGATAAACATCCAGCCATTCTTACAGAGTCTCACTCCTGATGGCCAGCTCGAAACTAGTTGGGTCATCATCTCATGATGTAATCCTCGCTTCCACTGTCATAGAGAAACAGAAGTATCTCTCAGGTGGGTGAGGAACCCTACTAGATCGGCGGAGAGGCTGAGGTTCGTTGGTAATTATTGAATCCTTTGGTTCTGTCAAATCTTCAGCTGCAGTTTTGTCTAGCTGGAACATTTCCAGTTCTACATAACCGACCTTGCCTCGAGCTTGTCCGGATTTTGCTTTTCAGACATAGGCCGGACAACCCCAAATCTTAACTAGCTTAAGACATGGGCTCTTACCATACCATATCTCATATGAACTGGTAGGCAACTGATTTGATTCGAACCATATTCAATAGGTATGCAACTTCTCAAGTGCATAACACCCAAAAGGAAAAAGGTAACTCAGTAGTACTCATCATAGAGCACACCATATCAAATAGGGTGTATCTGCTCCGCCCCGACATACCATCGTGCAATGGTGTATACAGAGAAGTAATGCTGAGAGAGAATCTCATTCTCCTTTAGAATAATCCAGGATTTTCGTGCTCAAGTATTCTCCTCCTTGATCTCATCAAAGGACATAATACTTATACCCGTATTTTGGTTCTCTACTTCTCGCTTATATTCTGTGAATATCTCAAAAGGCTCAGACTCATGTTTCAACAGGAACATATGTCTGAATCTTGAGAGATTATCAGAGAATGTAATGAAGTACAAAGAACCAGTCCTGGCATGTGTAAACAGGGGACCTTACATACATCAACATGTATCATCCCAAGAGTTTACTAACTCTTTCTCTGTTTCCAATAAACAGAGCTGTGGTCATCTTATCTTTGTGACATGACTGGCGAGTTTCACAAGATGTAAATTCAAACTGATTTAAATATGCATCTAAATGTAACTTCAGCTAGTCGGGTCGCATTGATATGACCTAGTCTACAATGCCTCAAGTAGGATTCGTTCATATCTGAACTCTTCCTCTTGTGTGTGTTCCGTATACTAAGAACTGTAGTTTGATTTAGAACCTTAATGCTTTTAGATAACGTGCCTGAACCGATCAACTTTTGATATAGGAAATGTTCAAAACATTATCCAACAATACAAAATTTTATCATTTCTTCACTAATAAAGAGATAGATATGATTTTGTATATCAGGTTCGGTATCTAATAACATTCGTTCAGAATCAATGAATTTTTAATACAGGGTGACAGTGACCAACAGACTTGGCTGCAACACTTGCCCCGTTTTCTGTCTCATGAAACTTATCACCCGTTCTCAGTTTTTCTACCTTTTGTAGCCCTATGTAACAGATTACATATCTGGGATCCTGATCCGGTATCATATACCAGGATGCGGAGGATACTGAGAAACAGTTCTGTATAATGAACACACCCGAAGATGATGCATCAGCATGCACTCTCTTCGTTTGGGCGGCACGGGAAATCTGGTATTCCCCAATTTCCTGCTCGGTCTTATAACATTTATAAGTAGGAGCGGGACCAACGTTCCCCAGCTCAGTATAACAAGCGGGTTCGGTCAATATTCCGTTTTATTATCTTGATCAAGGCGTGATATGGTCGCTACCTGGAGAGAGAGAGAGAAGAAAACACTCAGCGTGCGCTCTTGCAAGAATAGATTGGTTATTATTTTATCTAATCAGGATGACTCCCACTGCTTTTTATCAAATCTTCCTTCAAACCCTAAAAGGAAAGACTAGCCGGGATTAATTACACACTACAAGTTCGCCAATCTTTCATCCAGGCCAGTGTCGGTACTTTGAGGGAGGTCCCCCGTGCTTTCGCACGAACCTAATTAATGTAAACCTCGTTTTCCCAGAGGCGTAACCCCGTTGACACCTTTCTAGACACCTACTTGATCGGCTAATTGTAATGTATAAAACTTTCCCAGGAGTAACACTTACTCGCAGCGGGTATCGGGATCCAACTATCTCATAGAAGGTATGCAATCTCATTGCAAATTTCAACACTTGAAATTCCCGATAATATTTTGCCCCGAACGATCTATGACCTTGACAAGGTCAACAAACCATAGACCGCAAGTCAAGTTCAACCCGTCATTTCTTGATTGAATCAAACCCACCCGCACGACCCTTGACAAGGTCAACAAGGCCGCACGACTACCCTAACCCAATCTGCGTCATATGCATAAGCAGATAAATACTGGTTAGCTACCGCACACTGCGCCTTGACAAGGTCAACAAACGCAGCACGAATACTAAACAGGATTTATCTGAAATGACGGAGGGCTACGACAGGTTTTTCTGAAAACCTATTGCGTAATGAACTTGATATCGTTGTAGAATCAAATGATTTTTGAAATGGAGTGTTTTTGAGGCTTTTCTAGTTTTGCTAAAGGAGTCACTCCCGGTGAAGGGATCGTCGGTCCTTTCCTCGTCGAATGAGGTGCGGGATATATCATATATATCACTGTGCAAAGCAAAAACACTTAAAAGCAATCAAAAAAACAAACCGAGTGTGTAGCATCTGCCAGTTATTGCTAAAGGAGTCACTCCCGGTGAAGGGATCTCGGTCCTTTCCTCATCGAATGAGGTACAGGATATATCACATATACCTCTGTGCAAAGCAAGAACTGTAGCTACCTGTTTTATTTTGAAATTCGATTCTACAACATCTTAGGTTTCTTTTATTTCATTAATCACATTAATGAAGTCCCATCATTTAAGTACCTAAACATCACAGATAGATATGACGTACACTTATGCCATCCGCATTCGCCTCGATGTCCCCTCATACACCGTTAGGTTAGGTAACTAAAGGCAGGGCAGGGCAGGGCTAGCGCGGGTGTAAAACATAAGTAACGTCTATATAATATATCATATATACTATATACTGTATCTATCAAAGAACATCACATGATCACATCACAGATATCGCAGCAGAAGAATCATATGAAATATTGGATATACTAGGACGTCCGTGTTTTCAATACGAGCCAGTATAAAACACGGATTCCACGGTCGTGATGAATAGCCAAACCCACACCCCTAGACCCCTACGAGAGCGGCAAGCAACCCTACCAATTCTAGAGTTAGGAGACCCGGACTCGACTCCTCGAGTTGGTCTCCCACTGGACTCCAGAACCCGGTTACTTGTGCTCCCCTCCTTGGGTCTATCCTAGTGCAGAAAAGTAAATAATATACAAGAGGTGACAACTTCCGCAACCTGGAAGCGCCCCAAATAAAAGAATATTACATACGAGTTTTTACATGAATGAAAAAGAAAACACTCATCTCACATAAAAACCCCCGGCTATTCAAACACGACGATCCAATATACCATATCCAGCAACACATAACATCATATGTCATCAACGTAAGTAAATATGCGCATCCCAATTGTCGTTGACATATAGCAACGAAACCGGCGATATCACATATTACATTTACGGTCACAGAAAAGAAAGTGTAAAACTATAACAGTTGGAGTCCGCAACCACCTCAGACATCGCATGCCTGACCAAATGAATTACTTAGATATCGCATGCCTAACAATTATAAACCCCGCATTTTAGTCTCAAAATCGAAAACACTTTTCAATACCAAGTCGAGTAATTCAACAAGATTCCCGACATCCTGATCGAATGCTCGTCGCAAACTTTAGTAGGCGGCCGCACCCCTAATACCGTCGATGAAGTGCACCAAGGCGGAACACCGCCACCGCGAGCATCCGAACGGATGCTTTCGGCGACGGGGTTCTCCTACAGTCACTTGGTCGGGGCTATGGAGTGAGGCTGTCTATTAAGTTTACCCGGCGAGTATCCGCGTACGCTACGTGATTGCGACGGACTTTTGATCACATCAAAATTCCGTGGCAACCGATCAAGTGAGACTAAACTGCTATGTTTATAATATTCATTCAGTTATCACATAACTTTTGTGAATTCCAATTATTTTATCCCATTCCGGATAAATAGAAAATGTCAAACTTTCCGATCGAACAATCGAACACCCAAGTTTTCCCGAAACTGATCAACACATGAAACAAGTATAACAACATTCCGTTCGTGCCTCAGTACCAACGGTCCAGCCGTAGAAGGGTCAAGCCAACGCCTCACATGTGGCACGCCGTACTGCCCCAAACCCGAAGGTTCAAAGGGCAGTTCAAGACGGTCACATAATCGAGTTAAGGTTTGTAGTCTTCTAGAGGGACCATCGCGTTACTTGCACTACTTAGAACGTCGTCAAACTACAGAAAAATCCAACACTTGAAAATTTCCCGACAGGGGAAAAATTGGGTATTTATATCCGGTCGAACTTTTTAACATATTCTAAAAATTTATCCCGAAAGCCACACTGACAAAATTTGATAATCCAATCGAATCATTGAACCCCCAATATAACCCCAAAATACTCAACTGTAGAATAAAATATTAAAATTATCCAGAAAACACAGGAGTCAAATATAACAATTACTGTGGAAAGAGGAGTCAAAGAGTCAACATTACTGCCGCGGAACCGCCGCGCCACGTGGGCTTAGGCCGCGGTTCCACGGCGTTATGACGGCGTTATCACTCCGTTTTTCACAGTAATTCATAATAAAGCCTGCTCGATTTTCTGGATATTTTTAATCTTCAAAAATCCACATTTTTAAAATCTGGACAGAGAGCATTTTTGAATATGGGTTTCGGGTTCGTTCGGATTTCAAACTCTGTCGGGACTTCGCCTAAGGCTCTAGCTAGGCTCTGATACCACTGCTGGGTTCTTAGGCACCCTAATGAGGTCTCACAAGGCATCGAACATGCCATTATAAAATTTTACGGGTGCCGAGAGACCCGACTACGGATCGTTTGCTAGAAAACTAGGCGAAAAAGCTAACTAGTTAACAATTAACTAAGGGAATACGGAAATACAACCTTTGTAGATCCGTTTGTCCACCTCCATAGCTCCGTAACGAAGTGCCTTCGCTGTCCAAGTGAACTCCCGGGCTCTAGCGTCGGCTTCGTCGAAGAATAAGCGAGCTAGGTCATCGATGTCCATGCCGAAGATGATCTACGTCGAGGCATCACTAAATCAAGCTCCACCTTCACCAAACCATGATGACTTGTGAAGGAAACACACTCTACTACTTGGCAAGAGGTAGAGGATGAAGAAATAGGAGGTGGGTAGACTTTAGAATTGGATTTCTCACTCATTTCCATCACTTGCCATTGATGGGGCAAGCTTTCTTCACTTGAAGAAATGGAAGAAGAAGAAGAAGAAAGTATGATAAGTTAATTATGAAAAGAATAATAATATCATTCTTATCATAACTTTAACCTAAGTTAAGTGTAGAGAATTGACCAAAGTTAAATGAATGGTTAGGGTTTAGGAGATGAGACAAAAATGGTTGCATCATAAAAGCTTCATGAAGCTTCAAGTGCAAACAAAATAAGCCACCATTTTTTTTTCATTTCTTTTCCTTTTTCCAAAAATAAAAAAGACTAATTAATGAATAAGTAAAACCCTTAACCATTTAAATAACTTTGGTTAAATTCTTTACACATAACCTAGCAATCATGCATCATCAAACATGATACAATAAAGTGCACAAAATCATATCGCATATGCAATGCGCACACCCGAGTGAGAAAATCCATTTTAAGTGAACCGATACTAGTTAATGCAAAGTAATATATCAAATATATAATTATGCATTAAATCATTAAATCAACACTTGATTTAATGATCCGGTCATATCGCATATAACCGGCTAGTATCATTAGTAACAACTTATCGAATCAACACTTGATCCGATAACCCGGCTATATCGCATATAACCGATCAATGTCACATCGCGAGAATCGAATACAGTATCACATACTGGTATTATTCTCGGTCCCGCACATATCTCATATGCGCTCCTATTTCGTTTCGCTTGAGCCAGGAAACCTCTGTGTAGGACTCTAAAGACTCGTCAATACGCCGGCAGCGGATAATGATCATATCAAACATCCACAAGCCGCAAGCGGTCTGCTAAACGTAACGGCCACCCGGGTATTGAGCGATCTGAAGATCGACGAGCAAGACCGCTCACACTCCAGTGAATCCAACCAGTAACACTACCGTACAGTCCGGTCTGATCGTCTGATATGTCGCATATCTCGCCTAGGGGTGGTAAACGTCAGACCCCAATAGCTCAATAAGTCGTGTCGATATGAGGTCTATAACAATTCGAGAAACTACTGGTAACACTTACCAGCAAATCTCAGCAACCCTGGCCAGGGATTTCTTGTTATAGCCAATCGAGCACAGCACAACATCAACTCCCTATACCGGGAGAGACGAATCCCCTCCTATCGCTCATTGCCTCCATGTGACTCGGGACTGTACCCAAAAACCACCGTTTTGCACACCCTCTTGGACGTGGTAAGATGGAAATCAAAGCACAGTGGGAACCACACAAGACTCTATGACGATCTCGGGTCAACAGACTACTCTGTACCAGTGTCACCAGAGAACTGCCATCTGACGTGAGGTATAATACCATCTGGGAGTTCTCGGCGAGTCCGTCCAGTGTACCCAGTCTCTACTGAGCACCCGTATATCATCTCTGATGTCAAACACCAATGGATATGGGATCATCCATCGCCTATCTATATGGGTCGAGAAGGTATACGCTAGTCTACTCTGGTATATCGATGCCCCGTCTCGATACACCCTCGACTAGGGACTTTGAAGGATGTACTTATGGACTACCATGTCCCCACTAGTATGATTCGCATCATAGTCCAGGTAGTCAAGTACAGATCCTAAGGGCTTTACCAACATGTAACAGAGAGACAATCAGCATACACGTTAAGGTAAAGGGTAACCAGATAGCATACTATCATGTCGAGCAAGAAAGTCCTCCCTATATATGTCCCAGCATCCACTACAATATACATCCTATGTACAGTAATGGCATCTAGGGCATACATATAACTAACAAATTCTGGCTTTTTGATTTGAGTTTGACAAATAGGTTAACTAGCTAGGAAAAACTAGATCTTAGACTTAGTAAATTAAAAACCCTAAAGATAACATTCCTTAAAGTTTAACGGTAGAAAGTATATGCCTTGTAGTTTATTTAGAAATAGGCAAATTTTGGGTTCACTTCTTGGGTTAAGTCAAAATGAGGGAAGAGTATTGATGTTCTTATTAGAGTATAAGTTTGAAAAATAGTTCCTAGCTTAAGTCTAGATTCTGAAAACGTATACCCTACAATTTGCACAATCACGCACCTTGAAACTTGGAATAGTAGAAGAGACCTTGAAATGCTCTTGTCTAAAGTCCTTGGTACAATGAAAATAAAAGAAAAAAAAAGTGAATAAAGAAAAAAATGGACACTGGTTTTTGTGATTACTTAAGGCTGTAAAAATAGAAAAATATTTAGCGAGGGTGCTTCATCACCTAGTGCCTTAGACCAACTGGTTTGGGAGTCACTGCTAAAGCCTTGGGTGTTGCAAAACTAGGAAGTACGCTTTAAAGTGCTAACGCATCTTGTAATCGGTTGTTGGTACCTCAAGAAGTATTAATGGTCTCATGAAGGATGTGTAAGCAAATTTCAAAAAAATTCACTAATTAATAAGTGCTTTGGACAATGGACGAGAGTACGATTGCTTGATTTGAATTTCCAAGTGTAGGGGTGATCTATACACACACGTGGGGATATGTGATTGGAGTTTAGATAAGAGAAAGGAATGAAGAATAGAACTTGTTTCTTTAATAGAGTTGATAGAAATTTCTAACTAGAGATGGAGCTTTAGAAGGAAAACTTAGGAGATGCCGAAAGCTAAGTAGGTTTACATAACATATATAATCTTAAGTTAAATAATGAGGAAGTGTGAAGAATGTGGGTGGATAATTTGCGAGTCAAAAGATAATAGAATTCTTAGTTAGAAAACCTAATTGGAGAACAAAAGTCAATGGGCCAAATTGATAGGATTTTGTGGGTAGTATCCGCTGAAAACCCTCAGGAGACAACACTCCTCCTACTAGGGACACCTAGAGGTTTAACGGCTTATTGCACGTGCTCAGTGCAATCGCGTTTCCCTGCGAAAGTGTGGTTAGGATTTTAGTGAATAAGAAATAAGTTTGCTCGAGGACGAGCAAAAGATAAGTTTGGGGGTATTTGTTCAGACCATAATATTGCATTTTTCATTCCTCTATTCTTATCCGTTTTATAAATAAACAGGTACTCTTGACGCACGTTTGTTGCATATTACAGGACACAGGCTCTTGGAGTGAACACGGTGAAAAAGACGAAAGTTGATACAGAAAAAGGACTTTTGACCAACAAGTAGACGGATCCTAGTCACGAAGAACAATTTACAATTGTATAAGGCAATGCAGTCCGAAATGTCAAAGTGAACGGTCAAAAGATCTTTATAAGTTTTCACTGAAGATCTGGAGAAGGCCCAGAAGTTAAATAAAGAAAAGAAGTATAAAAGTGGAAAGCCCATGAAGCATATAAGGAAGCCCAGAAGTTTGGTGAGCTGAGCTCACCAAAGGGCCGCGGAACCGCGGCCCTACCCCTACATTTGCCGCGGTTCCGCGGCCGCTTAGAGCCCGTGTCGGTGCAAATTTCGTGAGTCGGTGCGTCGGTGCGGGTGTTGGGATTTTCCGTGGGCAAATCTGTAATTGCACATGTGCGAGAGTCTGTAACCCTAGTTTTCATGTTTTCCTATAAATTGTAATCACAGATCTGTAAAACTCATGCCTCTTTTCAATAAACAAATTCAGATCTGTTCTGTATTATTGCTTGGAGGGAGCCATCGGAGCCATCAAATTAGTAAGTTAATTTTATTTCTTCGCTTTTAATTAGTATGTCTTTTAATCCCCTATTGAGCGAGCAATCTCCTCGCTTGTTAGGGTTAGCCTTAGGGAAAGGTTTGAGAGATGAGATCTCTCACCCCTTTCATGCCATTTCATACCTAAGAATTAGAACTCCATACATACATGCACAACCGCTCCCTACGGCACCCTACCCCTCGAGGTAACGGTGACACCGTAGTATAAAGGCCCGGTTGCGCGTGTTTTCCATGGAGGTTAGGGTAATTATCGATAAAGGAAGGATACGAATCTAGAGGAAGAAACATCTTCCCGAAAGACTCTAATCCACTTTATTGATAATTACCGTAACATCTAATTGATCAAAAATAAGGCATTGAAAGCGGTGAGGAAACCTTTAATCTCCAAACTTCCCCTAATCCTAACCCTAGCAAGACTTTAATTTAGATTAATTTAGTTTATTTTCAGATCTAGACTTATTAGATTTAATAAAATCAATCCAAACAACATTTGGAATCAACTCGTAAAAGCACATTAAGAAAATTACCCATCTCTGTGGATCGACCCGTATTCACCGGCTAGCTGCAAAGCGACGCCGTTTCTGATTACGGTAAACAAGTATTTTTGGATTAATCAGTGCCTCTGTCGGACACAAACCAAGTCGGAATGCCGTGTAGTCGCACAATATCATCAACATATATCTGAGGATGCTGAATGAATCCGAAAGTGATCTTTACTGGTATAAAATGAGCCGCTTTCCTCAACTGGTATATGATCACCTAAAAAGAGTCATACCCTCGACTGGTCAAAGGTAGACCCATGATGAAATCCATAGAGATCTGATCCCATTTCCACTCCGGAATGGGAAAAGGCTGTAACTCTCCTGCCAGCCTCTGGTGCTCGGCCTTGACTTGCTGGCAAATCAGGCATCTCGAAACGAAATCTGCGACATCACTCTTCATCCCTTCCCACCAGTAGACATATCTCAAGTCATGATACATCTTGGTGGACCCCGGATGAATACTATATGCTGACTGATGCGCCTCCACTAAGATCTCGCATCTCAGCCCCTCGGAATCTGGCATACATAGTCAAGTCCCAAATCGTAGTACTCCCTGGTCATCGATCACGAACTCTGAATCTCTGTCCTGTCGAACCTGCTCTATGATCTCTGACAAGTGAGCATCATTGTACTGTGTCTCCCGAATGTGATCAAGTAATAGTGGACGTGCACGGACATGGGCAAGCTGTACTTCAGTTGAAGTAAACTCAAACTATACCCGGTTGTCTCATAAGATCTGCCAATCTATGGAGGACTGTCTCTGAACTGCGCTCAAATAGGACAAGCTACCATCGGACCTCCGACTCAAAGCATCAGCTACAACATTCGTCTTGCCCGGATGATAAAGAATCTCGCATTCATAGTCTTTCACTAGCTCCATCCAACGGCGCTGCCTCAAATTCAGATCTTGCTGCTCAAAGATGTACCTTAAGCTCTTATAGTCCATGAATATCTGGCATGACTCGCCGTATAAGTAATGCCTCTAAATCTTAAGTGCAAAAACCACCGCAGCCATCTCTAAGTCGTGAGTGCTGGGTTCCTTAGCACGACCACTAGGTTTCTCTGACGACCCGAAATGGCACGTGACTGGCACTTGAATCATGTGAATTCTATAGGACCCCACCTAATTCAAGTAAGCTAAAATCCCAGAAATCTAAAACTTTTAGGGAAAATAGTGGAGGTAAAGTTTTGAAATAAGGTTTAACGAAATCAGGTTCCTTCTTTAAATACATAGGTAATATAATGTGAAAACAACGTTTTGTAACTAATTGAAAACACTCTTCGCCATTGAAAATTTCGACAGCACCTCCTTTGTATATTTTAACCCGAAAACGGTACAAGAAATATAATAAAGGCATCCCAAGCAGGAGCTAGCTCTTCGCCAAATGGAGGAACAACCACGTAAGATAAAATGAATATACAACGCCGAAGGGTGAGGATCAAGACTCAGAAAAAGTAAAGAACTCAACATCATCAAGGAGCCCAGAAAACCGTAATAATACATGAGCGCGACTCTATGGTCGAAAGAATAAACAACTGTGATTTTCTAAGTCTACTAAATATACAAGTCTGGTTGATGGAGCTTACTAGATACATCTGAAATAAATAAAACTACAACGGTGGTCACGATGCAAGTGATCCCACCAGCCAAAGCAATCACCCGGAAGAAAGTGAAGTGCCAGCAAGCTGCTACGGAACCTGTATGGCAAAACCCGCAAGAAGCTGTAGCACAACGGGGGTGAGTTTCCAACTCGTGAGTAGAAAACATCACCGAGCAGAAATCGAAAGTATGACTATCTCCTAGGTCATACAGTAATGTCCTCAATATAACCTGAAACATCTAATAATGGCAAGGGTAATCATCTAAACATAAGTGTAATACCAAGTGCTCGTGTCAGTGCCTCAGGTAGCAACACGTCACATATAAGATGTACGAATGCATTAAGAATGAAAGCAGAATACATCTTGTACGAGAAAACTGTTTTCTTATCTCAGTAAGATTTTAGTGTATAAACTGAAGTATTATCAACGAAATTAACAGAAAATCCGTGTCAATCATCGACACAAAATATATATCCCAATATCTCAATGTCTCAATATCTTAATATCTCAATATCTCAAGCTCCGTCAGTCCGGATCGGCCCATATCATCAAATCTCACAACTACACCGGTATCCTCCGGATATCCTCCGTGTCACAAATAACCGGTTGGTAGTGCTCCCCTGCCAGGCACAACGCCATCATCTGCGACCATCTTGCCCTAGGGTACCGTACCGGGTCCACCATACACCCGCAGAAGGTTCATCCCCCCTCGAATCGGGTGTATGATACCGCTCAAGGACCGAGAAAACTCATGGCGGACACCTCTCACATCATATCATGAGAAAACCGCAAATTTCAATATTTAGAAATGATAATGAGTTTATAAAATCCTTGCGGTTTCTCCAAATCCAGAAATCTCATGGAAAATCCGAAATCCCAAAATCGAGAGTCAATAAACAGTAAATTACCGACATAAAGCCCCATAATATTGCATGACAAATGAATATATACATGCATGGGTATCTAAGTAATGAATGAAATATATAAACTAGCATAGTAATGATATATTAGAACTATCAGCTAGTAAGTTATATCAATGAAGTAATATTATCTAAAGTGTACGTGACATGGCAATTACCGATGATGATGTGTGTGAGCCGGCAAGCAAGTGTCCATTGACATATGCATCATCGGTAATGGTGCTGGTGTCCTAACAATCGATATCATAATAGTTAAGGAAACACATATATAACATGCAATGCAAAGAGAACACGAATATAACGGAGAATGAAAAGTAAACGCAACATTGAAGAATGTACATTTTTATATACGAGTCATACAGTTTTGGCATTTGAAATAGCACGAATCGTGGTATTTTTAGAAAATAGGGGCTACGGTGTTTTTATGAAAAGGTACATCCTTTGAAAAAACCATAATATCCCTCGAGCTGTCTTTTGAAAATGCTCACGATTCGTTAGTTTTTGAAAATAGATATGACTCAAGCCTGGTCTAACATCTTCCTAATCAACTAAAAGACTAAACTAAGGAATTAGTCGAAAGATTAAGAAATCCACCTAAATTCCGAGTCGATATATCTAATAGTCGGAGATCCTGCCTCAATAGCGTCACGTACGGTAAAATACATAGTATGACATCCTCGAGTCAAGAGTGCGGATCAATCATCATATCTATACCTCATACGGTAAAATCCATCGTACGGCAACCCAAAATTAGGGTACGGGTCAAATATCACATATACCTCATTATTCATATATATCCTCGTGTGTATGAAAACACATGGCCCATCGATCCACTATAACATCATGTCGTATATCATATCACGACCCAATCATATATCACAATCTTACGGCATCATGCCCGATCATATCGACTCACCTCCAAGTATCATATATTATCCTCATCACCCGTGTATACGTATATATATATATATATATATATATATATGTATGTATGTATGTACCAACGCATCCACATATGTATATATACATACATATAAACATATACACCCATAATCATGTCACGTGTGTGCGTGTGTGTGTGTGTCAACCTTTACCCTAAGATTTCGCGACTAAGAACTGAACTAAAAGCACTCTCATCCAATTACGCTAAAACTAACCCATGGTCTCCTAAAGCCTTTCCTGCTATTTATTCACATCTCACAATACACATATTTATATATATAACATATTCGCATACTACACTACGAATCTGCGGGGGTGCTATACGCCATCCACCCGACTTCCCCCGTAGATATACATCTACTCATCTTGATCCTTGCTTACCGAAGTCGATATCGCATGCTCTTCCTTGTTATCTGAAGTCCACATGAAGGTGCCTATATATATAAACACATAGTATTGTAAACAGAAATCACGTACGAAAAAAATGGCACATGAATCAAACATAGGTTAAAACATATGGTCTACGCATGCAAGAATAACCAAACAACTCCCGATATCGACGTACAAACGTCAAGTGACCGAGACAAAACACAATATCCAAAGTTCAAGTCATTAACAATCATGAAACCAAAACAAAACCTCAGAAAACATGCTCCGGATTTTTGGTCAGGTGAATTGGGGATAAACAAGCAGTACAGTGGGGTAGTATATGGGGTATGTGAGCTACAGAACCAATCCTAACACCAATACCCACAGATGACCCGGCGACATCAATAGAAATTCCAGCATGGCCGGTCTTGGATGGTTGGTTTGGGTTCGTATTTTCAGGGTGGTCTTCTAGTGTTAAATCTAGTTCGATAGAGTTGCTTGTTTTTCCTGTAAAGATCTCATGTCACTCCAGATTTCCTGTAAGCATAAAATATTCACAAAACTGACATTGAAATATCTAACTCAAGTTTCATGGTCTAGGCTCTGGTTTGATCTATGTTTTAACACCAAAGGGGTTCTAGTCACCAATTACACCTCAATTGCACCATCACTGTAACAATCCTAAACTTCCTGCACAACTTTCTGTACAAATTTTTTCAAAAATACAGAATGGGGTACTTTTGCCTGAGCACAAGTTATAAGTTTGTTTTGCTTTTTAATAGCAAAAAGGAGCTTGTAGCTATTTGGTAAGACCTTGCACTGCTGAACCAAAGCACCAGAGTTCAAATCCCATCACCCACATTATTTTTAATATTGATTTCTTTTTAAATTTTTAGAATCCCAAGAGTCTACACGTGCTAAACCCATAAAACAAAAATTCAGAAATAAAACAAACTGATCCAGGAGAACAACCAAGAGACACTGGACACGTGGCAACGAGTTCGGCCCCGACTCGGCCTGACTCGGCCGGCGGACCGGCCGACTCGGCCACCGCCGCCGGCCGATTCAGCTCTGATCGGGTTTGGCCCTTCTGTGAACTTGTGTCTTTTTGTATCCCCATTACCCCTGTATACTTTAATTACCCTGCACAATTCCAGAGCCTTTAAAATTCGATTAAAACTCTTTTTAATACAAAATTTAATACATTTTCTTCTCACCCTTTCACCTACCATAAACCTAGTTTTACCCTATAAATATCACCCCTAAACACACCCCCCTCACTCACAAATTCTGTCCAAACTCTCAAGAAAACTCTCTAGAATTTTGTGTACAAGTGGAGTTAGCGAAGGGCGAAGCTCCGGCGATTTTCCGACAACGACTCTAGGTGTTTCCGGAGACGAAATGACGCACCGGCAAATCCTACTTCCTCCTCTCCCTCTTCTCTAACCTAACAGCAAGTATGTCCCTTCTCCCTCTTCACTTTTCTATTCTAAAAAGTCGTATTTCTAAAACCCGACGGAATCCGAGTTAATCCGACTTCCGATTCGTTTCTTCTTAAAATTCCACCTTTTCTTAAATACAAACATACTAAACCCTTACATGTTGACTATTAAACATTAACAAAACATCATGAACAAGTTCCATAGCAAAATATTTCATATTGCAATTTTTATCGTACTTTTTTAGTAAAATACCATGTAGTTTAGTTTCGAAATTAAAACATCATATTTCTTGCTATACCTTTAAATAGATCACGAGGTAATAACCTACCTCCTCACAACACTTATATGCAAGATAGCACGATACCTTTTCAGAAATATAGATTCGGGAAAATACCGTTTTACACAAAACTACCCTTAATTTATAAAAACCATTTTCACAAGATTATGTATTTTAAACAAGTCTTTGCAAAGCGCCGCTACAACCCATTTGGGGAACCCGTTCGGGATGGTGCGGATTATCGTACATCCTCGGGCTTAGTAGTGCGAGATACAGACCTCCGCAAGGAGCATTCGGTCTCGAAAGATTTAAAAATACAAAAATCTTTAGAAAATGAGATTTCTAGAAAAATAATAAATTAAAATTATTTTTACATATATATATATTATATATATATATATGTATTATCAAAATATCTATTTTTGATATAGTATAAATATTCCAACTTTTCTAAGTCAAAAGAATCACTTTACATGAAAAATACCATGCAATTTCATCCAAGTTCAATATTGCAAATAAATGCCCTATATTATGAAAAATAGGTTTTACTCACTAGAAATGTCACACATATAAAATATACATTTATGAAAACTCTATAGACGATAATTAAATACTTGGGGTGTATTTTTAAAATTATACAAAATTATTTTTACATAAAACCCCCTCAAGTTCTATAAATTACCCTAAAGACCCTAGTAAATATAGGTTTAAGCGGGACCAGTCTCTTGAGCCTCAGGGAGCTAGAGATATGGGTGCTTACCTATTTAAGGTAAACAACATAATAAACGGTGTTATCAATATGGTAATCGTATTTGAAAAAGACACAAATCCTGCCGTCCATGTGCAACGGTTACCGATAACACCAAAACCTAATTCAGGACTTCAATTTTATTTTCTAATTGTTCTGACTCAGACTGTGTCTCATTATAAATAATTGACTTGAATATGATTCAAGTACAAACTACAATTCAACATGAATCTATGAATCCATACAATCTATACAATCTGTATAAACCAAACCATGGATATATTCCATTTACATGATTATCCAGTACCTCCATTTCCATTTATACGATATCATGGTTTCGGCAAGTCTTCCATTTACAATACAAGTCTTCCATTTACATTTACAAAACAGTACAAACAACACATTTACAATACAATCAAGACATCGCGGGGTTTATAAGGGGTAGATTGGTACGAAAGGTGTTAGAAGTAGCACGAGACTGCAACCATAAGACACCTAACCTGAATTCAATCGCCGTTGTTCTAGGCATTCTAATGGATCCTTGTACTCCATTTACCTTTAGTCTCTGGCATATAGAGACTCCTCTCGTATACACTGGCCTCTTCTGTACCAAGTTACAAACAACAACGTTAACACTAAATACAACAGTATACAATATAATACAACCTTAAATGCTCCTCTCTTTCTCTGTCTATTCTACTTCTCTCTTATCTTTGGGACTTACTGTTCACACCATAATATTGCATTATTATATTCCACATTCTTATATATTTTAAAAATAAACGGGTGCTTTTGACGCATGTTTGCTACATGTTACAGGTTGCAGGTTCTTGGACAGAAAACAGTGAAAATAATGAAAAGACAATGCAAAAGTGGACTTTGATCAACAAACAGAAGACTCTTGATCAAGCCGACATAAGGAACAATTCATAAAGCAAGATTCAAGACATCGTCTCAAAGCGAAGGGTTAAAGTTCACTACAAGTATTCACTGGAAGATCTGGAGAAGAACCAGAAGCTAAATTGAGAAAAAACATAAAGAAATAAGAAGATAAAAAGTACCATAGCCAGCCCTAAAAATCCAGAGAGCCAATTCCACTGTTTGGCCGCGGAACCGCGGCCAAACCACGCCTCGGGCCGCGGTTCCGCGGCAGTTTAAAGGATTTAAAAAGTAATTTTTTTATAAAAATAAAAGGGCGGCGTTGACTGGTCTTCATAAGGGTATTTTTGTAATTTCGGACATGCGAAACAAATGTAACCCTAGGGTTTCCTATTCTCTATAAATAGGAATTCTATAGATTGTAAACCTTATGCCTCCTTTTAATAATAAATTCCAGAATTCTTTTGGAGAGCATCGATGCCTCTTTTCAATTCATGAATTCAGATCTGACAACCCTGCGTTGATGTTTGGAGAGAGCCATCTGTAAGTAGTTTTATTTAATTGCTCTAGTTTAAATTTTAATTCGTTGCCCTAGGTAGATTTAATTTCATGCCCTAGGAACTTGTTTAGGGTTTAGCTTTGAGGAAGGATTTTGAGAGATGAGATCTCTCATTCCTTTCTTACCCACCAAATATTTACAATAGGACTCCATGCATACACGCACATACCGCGCCCTACGGCATCCTACCCCTCGAGGTAACGATGACACCGTAGTGTAAAGGACCAGTTGCGCGTGTTTTCCATGGAGGTTAAGGTAAGGATCTCTAAAGGAAGGATAAGAACCTAGAGGAAGGAACACCTTCCCGAACGGATCTAATCCCCTTTATTGATAATTACCATAACTCCTCACAGATCTTCATTCGGGTATTGAAAGCGGTGAGATTTAATTACATTTCCAAACCATCCCTAAACCTAGCCCTAGCAAGAGTAGATCTAGATAATTGCCCTAGGTTAATTCAGTTTTTAGATTTAATAATTAATCCGAACACCCTTCGGAATTAACTCGTTAGCGTGACTAGGAAATTCACAAAATCCCTGTGGACCGACCCGTACTCACCGGCTAGCTTCATGCGACGCCGTTCTTAATTGCGGTTTAGAAATAGTTTTAGACATACAAATCAAATGGCGCCGTTGCCGGGGATGGCGTAAAACTTCCTTTTCGCAATTTCGGGTTAATCATAAAATTTAAAAAAATCATAAAAATCTGAAAAATCAAAAAAATATAAAAATATATATAATCTGTTATTTTTGGAAGGGATACTTTGTTGTTTTAATTTTGCAGGATCAAATTCGGATCTAGAAATCTACAGAGATCAAAACAGAAAAAAAAACAGATCGGAACAACAGAAGATCACAACAACCGAGGAACAGAAGAAATTTGGAGGACCGAGTCTACAAGTTAACCGTGGTGATCTGTTCCAGCAAAAAAAAATCCGCCGAAGCGACCAAGACGCGGCGGAACCGCCGCCCGAACCCCTTTTTGGCCGCGGAACCGCTGCGGCCTGGTCGATTCAGGGCTTGAAAAAAAAAATGGCAGAACCGCGATAAAAAAAAAACCAGTTCCGCCACTGCAAATTTTTGTGAGTTTTCTCTCTCCTCCTCTGCAAATCTTGATATATCTTCTGTAAATTTGCCTGCAGGATTTCTTTGCGCTCAAAAATCTTTTCCCTTTCGAATAACAATCTTGTGCAGGATTTTTGCGCCCCGCTTAAATTAGAAATTAGATTGCAAGTAATATTTTGCTGTTGCATATCTTGTATTGAAAATCTTTTTGCAACAAGTTTTTCCTAATAAAGAGAAAAAAAAAGAGAATAAGGAAAATTTTATAGAAACTTGCAAAGTTTTTTTTTAGCCGCAAATAAATCCTTGCACCACAATAAACTTTCCTTCTTTTCCCCTTTTCTTACAACATGGGTACCCCACATAATAAATCATTAGCCGAACTTTGGTTTCCCGAACCTAATTTTGCGTCGTACGTCAATTTGTTCGGTCAATTTAAAGACGATCCTTCCTTGCCAAAAATTTCGTTGAAAGATCACATAGAGGCGTCTAGGAGAAACAGTTTGACTTTTCAACCCACTTTGTGTCAACCAAGTCAACCTTCACCACCTTCGTCTGTTGACACCACTTTTTCAAGTTCAGCTGTAACTCCTAAGCCGATGTCTATTGCTGAGCATATTGCTCAATCTCGCAGTCGATCTTTCACCCTTCTCCACTCATCTAGTTCTAAGGATCCACATGACTATTCACCTTTTTATCCACATGTTGACCCTACCCCTGTCCAATCACCCACTTCCTACCAGTCCTACCCGACCTTCCCACCTTCACTAGACATTGTTTCTACACAGCCATTAGGGAGTTTTGCATATCCACACGATTCCGAATCTTTTACCGAAACCCCTTAACCACCCAAGTCTAGTTTGGAAGAGTCGTTGGAGGCATATATTGCTGCAACAAATAAAATGATGAGGAATATGGAAGCGTCCATGGCCGCCCTTATGCAACCTAGTGAACCGGTAGCTAGTGTCCCGCTAGCTCCAAATTTTTCAATGTATGAGGCGGCAGTTGGACAGAGTGAGAATGAGAGAGGATTTTCAAATCAAACCTACCCTTACCCAATTGAAGCCCACAACTCCTGTTTTCCATCGATTGCCCTAAATAGTTCACCTGTTGAAAATAAAAACGAGTTGTGTGATTTTATAGTGTTTGATTTGCCAAATTGTGAGGAACCCCTTTCGAGTGAAACCGCACCTAATTCTTTCGATCTTTACACCTCCACTCTAGAACCTAAATCGATACATATCCAAGCTGATGAGGTGTCTAAAGAAATTGATTTTCACTTGATTGAGAATATAGACGCCGGGAATATTTCGGATGATGAACCTGTCGATTTGCTTGAAATTTTATGTTCAAATCATCATCCTGAGTTATTAAATGTTTCTCCCGAATCTCATATGCGTCTAGATTTTGATGATAATGGCGTGGATGAGTTGAATATTGAGGATAGTATTGAGAAGAGTCTTGAGGATAATATTGAGGTTGAATCATTTTTGTTTGATGTGTCTGATTTTCCAATTCATCCTCCTGAACCTTTGACTGTTATATCACCCTCCCTCCTTCCCATCGTTCTGACCCCGCTTGAAGACTGTGAGCTTGAAACCTTTTCCTTTGAATCTGACACGATTCTCACAGACGATAACACCTACGAATGTTTCACTTTTTCGGACGATGCTGATGACTCACCGCCCGAGTTTGAGTCCTTTACATTTTCAGATGAGCCATCAGACTCGGTTGATTATAGTAGTTTCGAACCATTAATGGAATCTTTCAAGTTCGAAACAGTTTACTACGGTGAGAAAGATACTATCCCTAATTCACTCCCTTTCGTCCTTCCCATTGTTCCGACCGTACAAGTGACCGTTACGCTTTCATCTGCTATACCAAGTTCGGCGTACCCATGTTTTCTTGCGAATCTTGAGGGATTTGACCCCATTTCACGACGGGTTGATAGGTTAGCGCAATCGCTTTTAACACATCGGTCATCACATATTGCGCTAATTTATTCACTCGATTTACACCCTCAAGATTGCGCGACCCTTCTTTCTCCTTTCCGCCCTTCTTCGCCCCCACCGAGACCATACTCTACCATTCTTCTTTACACACGGTCTCGCGTGTTTCTTATTTCTTTCCTCCACACCCCATTCTTGCACCAACTATACCATTACCACGATAAGATTTTTGAATGGTTGGTGCTCACCTTTGGCTTGTGTAAGGCCAAGCTTAAGTTTGGGGGGAACCTTGTTGTATATATGTATATATATTTTTGTTTTCTTTTTCTATAAAAAATTCAAAAAAAATTCAAAACATTAAAAATATAAAAATAAATTATAAATAAATAAACAGGGGAGTGCCGGTATTTTGACCCTCTTGGTTTAGCATGACAGTGAGGACACTGTCAAGTTCAAGTTTGGGGGTATGCTCGGTACATTTTCTTCCTTCGCATTCATTTGTACATATTTTTTGCATTTGCATACTTATTTGAAAACCCATAAAAATTTGAAAATTTTCAAAAATTATAAAAATTAATGTATTCAAGTTTGGCTAATTGACTTGAGTTTGACAAATAGGTTAACTGGCTAGGAACAACTAGATCTTAGACTTAGTGAATTAAAAATCCTAAAAATAACATTCCTTAAAGTTTAACGGTAGAAAGTATATGCCTTGTAGTTTATTTAGAAATAGGCAAATTTTGGGTTCACTTCTTAGGCTAAGTCGAAACAAGGGAAGAGTATTGATGTTCTATTTAAAGTATAAGTTTGAAAAATAGTTCCTAGCTTAAGTCTAGATTCTGAAAATGTATACCCTACAATTTGCACAATCACGCATCTTGAAACTTGGAGTAGTAGAAGAGACCTTGAAATGCTCTTGTCTAAAGTCCTCAGTATGAAGAAAAAAAAGAAAAAAAAAGGTGTGAATAAAGAATAAAAAATGGACACTGGTTCTTGTGATTACTTAAGGCTTTAAAAATAGAAAAATATTTAGCGAGGGTGCTTAAACCTAGTGTCTTAGACCAACTGGTTTGGGAGTCACTGCTAAAAGCCTTAGGTGTTGCAAGACTAGGAAGTACGCTTTAATGTGCAAACACATCTTGTAATCGGTCGTTGGTACCTCAAGAAGTATTAACGGTCGCATGAAGGATGTGTAAGCGAAATTCAATTAAAAATTCACTAATTAATAAGTGCTTTGGACAATGGACGAGAGTACGATTGCTTGATTTGAATTTCCAAGTGTAGGGATGATATTTACACACACGTGGGGATATGTGATAAGAGTTTAGATAAGAGAAAGGAATGAAGAATAGAACTTGTATCTTTAGTAGAGTTGATAGAAATTCCTAAATGGAGATGGAACCCTAGAAGGAAAACTTAAGAGATACCGAAAGCTAAGTAAGTCCACAGGATATATATAATCTTAAGTTAAATAATGAGGAAGTGTGAAGAATGTGGGTGGATAATTTACAAGTAGAAAATAATAGAATTCCTTGTTAGAAAACCTAATTGGAGAACAAAAGTCAATGGGCCGAGTTGATAGGATTTTATGGGTGTAATCCGCTGAAAACCCTCAGGAGACAACACTCCTCCTACTAGGGACACCTAGAGGTTTAACGGCTTGTTGCACGTGCTCAGTGCAATCGCGTTTCCCTGCGAAAGTGTGGTTAGGATTTTAGTGAATAAAAATAAGTTTGCTCGAGGACGAGCAAAAGATAAGTTTGGGGGTATTTGTTCACACCATAATATTGCATTATTATATTCCCTATTCTTATATATTTTACAAATAAATGGGTGCTTTTGACACATGTCTGCTACAAGTTACAGGTTGCAGGTTCTTGGACAGAAAACAGTGAAAATAATGAAAAGACAATGCAAAAGTGGACTTTGATCAACAAACAGAAGACTCTTGATCAAGCCGACATAAGGAATAATTCATAAAGCAAGATTCAAGATATCGTCTCAAAGCGAAGGGTTAAAGTTCACTACAAGTATTCACTGGAAGATCTGGAGAAGAACCAGAAGCTAAATTGAGAAAAGACATAAAGAAATAAGAAGATAAAAAGTACCATAGCCAGCCCTAAAAATCCAGAGAGCCAATTCCACTGTTTGGCCGTGGAACCACGGCCAAACCACGCCTCGGGCCGCGGTTCCACGGCAGTTTAAAGGATTTAAAAAGTAATTTTTTTATAAAAATAAAGGGGCGGCGTTGACTGGTCTTCATAAGGGTATTTTTGTAATTTCGGACATGCGAAACAAATGTAACCCTAGGGTTTCCTATTCTCTATAAATAGGAACTCTAAAGATTGTAAACCTTATGCCTCCTTTTAATAATAAATTCCAGAATTCTTTTGGAGAGCATCGATGCCTCTTTTCAATTCATGCATTCAGATCTGACAACCCTGCGTTGATGTTTGGAGAGAGCCATCTGTAAGTAGTTTTATTTAATTGCTCTAGTTTAAATTTTAATTCTTTACCCTAGGTAGATTTAATTTCATGCCCTAAGAACTTGTTTAGGGTTTAGCTTCCAGGAAGGATTTTGAGAGATGAGATCTCTCATCCCTTTCTTACCCAACAAATATTTACAATAGGACTCCATGCATACACGCACATACCGCGCCCTACGGCATCCTACCCCTCGAGTTAACGATGACACCGTAGTATAAAGGACCGGTTGGGCGTGTTTTCCATGGAGGTTAGGGTAAGGATCTCTAAAAGAAGGACAAGAGCCTAGAGGAAGGAACACCTTCCCGAACGGATCTAATCCCCTTTATTGATAATTACCATAACTCCTCACAGATCTTCATTCGGGTATTGAAAGCGGTGAGATTTAATTACATTTCCAAACCATCCCTAAACCTAGCCCTAGCAAGAGTAGATCTAGATAATTGCTCTAGGTTAATTCAGTTTTTAGATTTAATAATTAATCCGAACACCCTTCGGAATTAACTCGTTGGCGCGACTAGGAAATTCACAAAATCCCTGTGGACCGACCCGTACTCACCGGCTAGCTTCATGCGACGCCGTTCTTGATTGCGGTTTAGAAATAGTTTTTGACATACCAATCACTTACCGAGCGATTTGTTCGCTGACAATATTCTCTTTCTTCTTCTTTGAAGTCGTCAGATGATTCTGATCTTCAGGAGATCGAGCCCACCAGTGAGGACTTGGATTAGCTAGCCTACGACCCAGAGCTTTAGATTCATTGTACACATTTCATTTCAGTACTTTACATTTCTGTTATGCCACTGTTTAGGCATTGCTTTCATTCAAATGTATTTACTTTTTCATGTACTGTAAAAGAATGTTAATAAATAAAGTTGTTGTTCAATTATACATTTCTTTGTCTCTTGTGCATTTTTATGTATATTGCTTAGATATGCTTAGCGAATTTACTTCAGAGTAAATACGTAGCGGTCAGTCGCGACCTCTGCCCGTATACTGGAAAGCGGGGCGTGACAATCACAACTCAAAAATCCCCAAAACTTCATCTTGGAATTTTCCAAGATCACTAAACCTCACTTAATCAATTCTAAACTAAAATAGAAGCTAAAGGAAATCAATTACTACACTAATGGTGAAAGAAATACCTCATTTGGAAACTCAATAATTTTCTTGAGTTGCCCCAAATACTCAAAATCTCAACTTGATTAGTCCACCATGCTTGTAGTGAGCTTGTGCACAATTTTAATGAAAGGAATACAAGGTTTTGATATGGATTTGGGGGTGTTGTGAGGAGGTAGAGGAGGTGGAGGGAGAAGGCAGCCATGAGAGGAGAAAGAGAAGAAGAATGGTGAAGATGAAGTGAAGAAAATGAGCCATGGTCAAAAGACCCCTCACCCTCTCTATCTCTTTCCCTCTCCCATGCCATGCCCATACCCCTTTGTCCTCACCATACAAAATATCTCTCTTATTTCATTTCTTTTCTTCACATTTCCATTTTAAAACTAAATCCATTCTTGAAAAAAAGAAAGAAGTCATGGTAGAATAAAATGTAACAAGTGTTTTTAAAATATGACATGGTGCATGTCATTTGTATAATCAAGCTTAATGCATGATTAGTGATTATTAATTAAGTTTAGCCGTAAACTTGTATGTAATTAATTCTAAAATATCCAAATTGACTTAATACACTCAAAAATCAATAATCATGTAGAATTTTCAAATATCTCCCGAATTATCGGTATATAGTTATACCATATCATTAAAACTAATCTCCATACTTTAAAATATTCATAATATTTAGTACTTAAATTGTTTAACTTCCCAAAAATAATATTTTATTTTTCTGAAATGTTACAGTTTCGGAAGGCATCAAACATGCTATTTTTAAAAATCTAGAGTGCTAGGAAACCCTCAACCAAGGATCTAAATAGAGAATTAGGCTTTAACTAAACAAGTAAACATCTTTACTCTAAGTGAACACGGAATACAACCTTTGTAGACCGGTCCTTCACTTCTAAAGCTCCATATAGTAATCCCTTCGCTCCAAGTAGTGGTCTCCCGGACTCTCGTTAGGCTCCACTAGGCGAAATGAACGAGCTTACTTAAAGATCTTTGAGGTCAAAGATGATCTACGCTAAGAAATCTCCAACTCAAGCTACATATTCACTAATTGAGAATTAGTGAAGCAAACAACCTACACTAAATGGCTAGTCTAGTATAGATTGATGAAGTAGGAATTTTGCTTACTTTAGAATAATTTTTCTCACTCTCATTCTTCATCTCAAGAAAACCTAGTGAGCTCTCATGAGATGAAGAAGATGAAGAAGTGGACTAGAATGGCAACCATGGATAAGATAATATCATATATTATCATTGTAGAGACTTAACTATGGTTAAAGATAAATGTTAGGTGAATAAATATCTAGAGAAAAACAAAATTAGTGGACTTTGTCAATGGTTTCCACAAGCTTCTACTGGCAACTAACCATGACAATTTTCCACCTAATTTTGATTTTCCCTTAATAATTAATTACCTCAATTATCTAAAGTATAGTGTGAGTCTCATACACCCATGTACAATGTAACATCAAGCATGACACAAAGAATAAATACAATAATATATATCACAAATATATTAAATGTACAGGTGAGAAAAAGAAATTCTTAAGTGAGCTAATATTAGTTAATGTATATTAATATGTCAAATATATAATCATACATTAAATTATTAAATCAACACTTGATTTAATAATCCGGCTATATCACATATAACCGACTAATATCATTTATATCAACTTATCGAATCAACACTTGATTCGATAACCCGTCTATATCTCATATAACCGACCGATATCATATATCGCAAGATTAGAATACGGTATCACATACACGTATTAATCTCGGTCCCGCGCATATCACATATGTGCCCTACTTTGTTTCTCCTGAGCCAGGAAACCTCTGTGTATGACTCTAAAGACTCGTCAATACGCCGACAATAGATGATAATCATATCAGTCACCCACAAGCCGTTAGCGGTACTAGCAGGACGTAACGGCTACCCGGGTATTGAGAGATCAGAATATGAACAAGCTAGCTTGGTCATACTTCTATGAATCCAATAAGTAACACTACCGTACAGTCCGGTCCCTTCGTCTGATATGTCGCATATCTAGCCTGGGGGTGGTAAACGTCTGACCCCGATAGCTTGATAATTCATGCCGATGTGAGGCTCATAATGGTTCGAGAAACTACTGATAACACTTACCAGTAAATCTCTGCAACCCTAGCCAGGGATTTCCTGTTATGGCCAATCGAGCACAGCGCAACATCAACTCCCAATACCGGGAGAGACGAAATCCCCTCCTATCGCTCATTGTCTCCATGTGAATCGGGACTGCACCCAAAAATCACCGTTTTGCACGCACTCTTGAACGTGGTAAGGTGGAAATAAAAGCACGGTGGGAATCACACAAGAGTCTATGATGATCTCGGGTCTACAGACTAACCTGTACCAGTGTCACTAGAGAACTGCTATCTGACGTGAGGTATAATACCAACTAGGAGTTCTCGGCAAGTCCTGTTCAGTGTACCCATTCTCCAATGAGTACCTGTGCACATTCTCTGATGTCAAACACCAATGGTTGTGGGATCAACCATCGGCCCATACAGGGTCAAGAATTGTATACACTAGTCTACTCTGGAATATGTATGCCCTATCTCGATACTCCCACGACTAGGATGTAACATTTCAGAAAAATAAAATATTATTTTTGGGAAGTTAAATAATTAAATAATGAATATTATGAATATTTTTATGTATGGAGAATGGTTTTAATGATATGGTATAGATATATACCGATACTTTGGAAAATATTCGGAATATTATAAGAAATATTGATTTTGAAAGGGATTTTAAGAATGGAGTATTCATAGAGTTTTATATGATTAATTATATTCTATGTTAATGCTAAATTCGATTAATTTTCACTAATCATGCATTAAGCTTGATTATGCACATGACATGCACCATGTCACATTTAAAAAAACAAACTTGGCTTAAATCCTTATTTGTGCATGGCTTCATTTTTTATTTTTACATATGTTTTATAAGTAAAACCAAAAGGAAAAGAAAAGGAAAAAGAATAAAGAATGGGGGCATGGCATGGAGGTATGGGCTTGAGAGTGAGAGAGATGGTGATCGGTCATTGACCATTGGTTCATTGTGTATCACTTCATCATCTTCATCATTTTCTTCTTCTCCTCTCCTCTCCCATGGCTGCCCTCTTCCTCCACCACCTCTACCTCCTCACTACAACCCCAAAACCACATCAAAACACTTCATTCCCTTCACAAAAAATATGCACAAGCTCACTATAAGCATGTTGGATCAAGAAAGTTTGGATTTTGAGCACTAAGGGCAACTCAAGAATTTTCTTGAGTTGCCAAATGAAGTATCTCTTTCACCTTTAGTGTAGTATTTGATTTCCTTTAGCTTCTATTGTAGTTTAGAATTGATTAAGTATAGTTTAGTGATCTTGGAAAATTCCAAGATGAGGGTTAGGGGATTTTATGAGCTGTGAAGTGTAAATTGAGGTTAGTTGAGGCCATAAAACCCCTCTAGTGTTAGAATTCATGACAAAACCTGAGACCATACCCTAAATCGTGAACTTGAACTTGGCCGATATCGGAAGTTGTGGTATTTGTGAGGTGTTATTGGAGATCTGCTATCACCCGGGGGCCCTAGAAATTATTTAGCAAAGACTGAGAGATGTGCAGACAACCTGTAAGCTAACCCCAAAACCCGAGACCACATAGGCAAGTTTGGGCCGCAAATAATCCTTTTTTGGCCGCAAATTGCGGCCTTGGTGTGAGAAAATTGACTCGTGCTTGGTCCATGGCTCCAATTTAGGCAAATTAGACCTACCCCATATGCAGAATTAGCTAATTTCACCTGACCAAAAATCTGTGACCATTTTCTTGAGTTGTTGTTTGGATTTGGTGACTTTTAATGACTTGAACTTTTGATATTGTGTTTTTTCTCGGTCACTTGACATTTGCACGTCAATATCGGGAGTTATTTGGTTCTTTTTTTTAGTAGACCATAGGTTTTAATCTATGTGTGATTCGTGCGCCATTTTGATTTTCGTGCACGATTTATGTTTTACGATGCTATGTGTGGATATATGTAGGTACCCTCATGTGGACTATGAACAACAAGAATGAGCGCGGCGTCATCGACTTCGGCAAGAAATAATCAATGTGAGTAGATATATATCTACGGAGGAAGTCGGGTGGATGGTGTATAGCACACCCGCACTTTCATAGGGTAGAATGAGAATGTTATATATATATATATATATATATATATATATATATATATATAGATGCGTTGGTACATATATATATACATATACGTATACACGGATGATGAGGATACTATACGATACTTGGAGGTCAGTCGATATGATCAGGCTGTAGGGATGCTAGGCACACAGACAAGGGTCTATGAGGCATCAACCATGCCCGATTAAAAATTTAGCCATGCCGAACAACCCTAAACAAGATCTTTAAACTAGAGATTAGGCGAAAACAAGCATGTTAAATACTTTAACACTAAGTGAGAGGGATTACAACCTTTGTAGATCCGGTCCTTCACTTCTTAAGCTCCGTGTTGAGGTCCTTTCGCTGCGATCATCGTGCATCCAGACTCTAGAGAGGCTCCACGAAGAGAAAGATGCAAGCTTGCTTCCGATCTTCGATAACAAAGATGATCTACCTTGAAGTTTCATTAACACAAGCTCTCACTCACAAAATGAAGTGAACACCCTCATCTAAATGGCAAGGGTAGATGAGGATGATGAAGTAGGATTTTTACTCTCATTTGTTTTCTTATTCTCACTCACTTTCATCACAAAAAGCAAAGCAAGAAAGCTTTGCATCAAGCAAGATGAAGAAGAAGAATAGTGAATCCTTTTGTGATGAATAATGAAAGATAAGAGAAGGTTAGAAATGCAACTATGGTCAAACTAACCTTTGTAAAGATTTAACTAGGGCTAGGGTTTGGGTTGAGTTAAGAATGAGTCATTACAAAATATCAACACAAATATCTTTTCCAAAACAAAAAAAGAAAACTTCTAGAAACTTCTAGAAAAGCTTAACCCAAATCAAACCCTAACCATGTTTAATCTCCACTAATCATGTTGCATTAATAACCACATCATGTTACAATATTATATATCACATATATAATATTTATTGTAACAAAATAAAATAATACAATTAACATATATCGCATATATATCAATTGTCACGACCCGAAAGAGCACGTGACTGGCCCTTGAATCCTATGAAGTCTATAGGACTCCATCTGATCCAAGTAAGCCAAAAGCCCAGAAATATAAAACCATTTAAGGAGTAAATAAGAAACTGGTTTTTAATAAGTAAAGAAAGCATGTTTGAAATCAAAGTTTTCAAATAACTAAGCCGAAATGCATTTTAAAAATGTGTAGTCTTTTCTGAAAATTTCGGCAGAGTTTCCTTTGTAAAAACTGGCCCCAAACGGGGCACAACAAGCATAATATATATGAAATGATAAAAGGCATCCCCAAGCGGGAGCTACCTCTTCGCCAATCGACGGTCACAACCATGCAAACAATAATAATATACAACGCCAAAGGGCGAGGATCAAAACCCAAAAAGAAACTCAAACCAGCCAGAAAACCATAAAAATACAAGCGTGACTCTAAGGTCGAAATAATAAGGTCGAAATAATACATCACTGTGTCTAAGTCTGAAACAATATACAAATTTTGGTTGATGGAATTTCTAGATACAAATGAATATACAGGTACAATGGCGGTTCTGATACAAAAGACCCACCTACCCAAGCAAGTCACCCATATGGAAGCAATGTGCCAGAAATGCCGCTATAGAATCTGTACGGCAAAAACCTGCAAGAACTGTGGTACAACGGGGGTGAGTTGCCAACTCGTGAATAGAAAGTATCTACAAGCAGAGATCGAATGTATGACCCATCCTAGGTCAATACGATCAGATATATATAAACCTCAATGTGAATAAGTCTGAGGCATACTAAACTGTCAATGTAATCTCTATACATGAGTGTAGTGTAAAGTGCTCGTGCCAATGCCTCAGGTAATAGCATATCATAAATGTGAGGTATGATCAATGTAATCAAATCTATATGTACGTGGATCCCGTCCACTCGTCACCCAATGACAATAAGCATCATGCATGTAAATATCATAAAGTATATGCATGGAAAAATATGAGGACAGAAACCATCTGTGTCCCTCGCGACACGCCAAAATCATGGAACTGGAGTGCCCAACATCGACACCCGAAAACAACATGAAAGCTGTGCCCAGCATCGGCACGTAAATCCTCATATATCGGGCTCCGTCAGTCCGGATCAGCCCACGGGCTCCGTCTGCGGAATCGGCCCTCGGCCCCAGCAGTACGCCCATATCCATCTATCGACTCTGGTCGGTATCCTCTGGATAACCGCCAGGTCCAACCAATCACTGGTAGTTAGTAGTCCCTCTGCCAGGCTCACCGTCTACTACACAGCAAAACCGTTCTCGCCCCGGGGTACCATACCGAGTCCACCATGTACCCGCAATCGACCTCATCCGCTTCCTCGAATCAGGTTTCACATATCACTCTCAGCACCGAGAAAACACATGGTGGACGCACTGAAATATCATATCAAGGGTAACCAGGTTTTTAAAACGATTACATATTCTCTTTTGAAATACCCGCGGTTCCCAAATCTAGAAATATCATGGAAATAACATATCTCAATGCGCATAATCAGAAAGCATGATGTATGTGACATATAAATGAAGTGCAAGTATAACGGTATATCATGCAGCATGGAATAATAGTATGCACATACAAGGGTCATATCCTGATGCGATAATACTACTGTGTAGTGACATGGCAATTACCGATGAAGATGTGTGTGAGCCGGCAAGTAAGTGTACGTGGTACATATACATCATCGGTAATGGTGCTGGTGTCCTAGCAGCATGATTGTAATATATCAATAAACACAAGCAATGCAATGCAAATAGCATGAATATGCGGAATCAATAATCAACGCAACAGTTGAGAACCTACCTCAATAAATATATCATGCAGTCTTGCCTTTTGAAATAAGACGAATCGGGGTTTTTGGTAAAATAAGGGCTACGGGGTTTTAAGAAAAGACGTGTCGTTTGAAAATATTCGTAGAATCCCTTCTGCCTATCTTTAAAATATCCCCGATTCGTTAGTTTTGAAATAGGTATGACTCGGGTCTAGTCTACGCCTACTATGCGAACTACGGACCCAACTATCAATTCAATCGGCAGGGGTATGGAAACCACCTAAATCTGAGTCGATATACAAATATATATACAATAGTCGGTAATCTCGCCTCAATAGTATCACGTACGATACGGTATATCATGTAACATCCTCGAGTCATGAGTGCGGATCTAACATCAATATAAAGCTCGTACGGTAAATCGTCGTACGGCATCCCAATAGTTGGGTACAGGTCAATATCACATTATCTCATCACATATCAGGTATCACTACCATCATATCACATAATCTAGGGTACAACTCTAAGTCTAGTACCATCGATACCATCTATATAAATATGAATGAGGGGTAAAACACATGCCCAAAAGCCCGCTAAACCCATCATGTCGCGTCTCAATTACGAACTCTGTCATATCGCCGAATCTCACGGCCTCAGATCAAATCTCATCGACTCATCGTAATCCCACGTATCATCCTCAAATCCCGTATATGAACACATATTCCCATACCCATGTGTAGATATACACACCTCCAAATGCGCACAGATAAAAGAAAGAATGTATGCAAGTATATGTGTACGTGTATGTGTGGGTGTGCAACCCCTACTCTAGGGTTTCGCACTATACTAAACCAATACATCCTTATCATCAATAATCCATTATTATCGTCAATAATCTTAAACAGCACATAATAAATATACGTGTGTATACGTATTCGTATACATTACCACGGACTGTGGGGGTGCTATACGCCATCCACCCGACTTCCCCCGTAGATATAATCTACTCACCTTGCATCTTTATCTGTCGACGTCGCCACGCGTTTGCTTGTCATCCCGAAGTCTTCATGGGGTACCTACAAGTATATCACAAACGCTAAAGCACATGAAAATCACATCGGAAAACCAAAACAGCACACGCTACTCGCATAGGTAAAAACCTATCGTCTCGCATGTAAACACGATCAATATCCACTTGTCGTTGACGTCCAAACGCCACCCGACAGGAATGAATCGCCAAATACCAAAATCCATGCTAAAACAAGTCGTAAATCATGCGCCAACATAGGAAAATCAACCCAGATTTTACCCTAGATGGAACCAGACAAAATTGCACATACCCAGGGTCAAGACTATTGGAAATAGGGCCATGCACCAAAAACGAGATGGTTTCCCCCTGCTCTGGCCGCAAATTGCGGCCAGAAGGAATTAATTGGCGGCCTGGAGTTGGAGTTGGGGGCTGGGGTTTGGTGTGGTGGTTCCATGATGCCTGCACATCTCACTGTCAACTCATTTTTATTTTTGGGGTCTCGGGGTGATAGCAGATTCCTAAAAACGATCACAGATTCACAGTTTTTCCCCCGACATCGTCTCATAAATCCGTATTCTGTGTTTTAGCTTCGGGTTTGGTCCAATAACACATCACCACAGGGGTTCTAAGGTCACCACAAGTCTCAATTTCACCCTTGAACTCAATTCAACTCCTCACCCTAACTTGAAGTTTAACAAATCCACCAAACGACACCATATCGACATGAAACTAGAATTGATGCACAAGAAATGAAATACTATTCTAATAGGTCCAAAATTTATCTCCTTTGGCAACTCAAGAAAAATCTTGAGTTGCTCAAAGTCCTCCAAATCCAATCTTGCTAGGTTCAATGTGTAGCTAGTGAGCTCGGGAACACTTTTTGTGAAATGGGAATAGGGTTTTGGTGAGGGAAATGAGAGGGATCTATGGAGTGAATGGGAAGGAGATGAGGGAGTAGCAGGACCAGCAGGAGCTCTTGCTTGAAGAGGGGAGAGAAAATGAGAAGGGAAATGATGGAGGAGCATAGGTCAAAAGAGGTTTGACCTTGTCTTTCTCTCTCATCATCATGAAACCTTTTCTTTTCTTTTCTTTTTCTTTTCTCATTTCTTTCTCACTCAATGGCAAGCCCTAAGCAACCATATTCCCAAAACATGTGACAAGTGTGTAAAATGATATGTGCACATTTTTGCACAAAAAAGCTAAAAATCCGATTAGCGATTTTTAATCGCGATTAGCACTAAATTAGCACATAACTAATCATAAAAACTTAAAAATGGCATAATTCCATAAAATACCCTATTTTAGAATTTTCCATAATTTTTCCCCATTTATTTGTATTTAATTAAACCGGAAAATTAAAATATTCATTAAAATAATATTAAATTATAAAAATTCCCAAAAATCATATTTTATTATTTTGAAACGTTACATCAATGTATTACCCGAGTGAGAAAAAGAATCTTTTAGTGAGCTAATATTAGTTAATGTAATTTAATATATCATATATATTATTATACATTAAATTATCGAATCAACACTTAATCCAACAATCCGGCTATATCGCATATAACCGACTAATATCTCATTTACCGATTCATCGAATCAACACTTGATCCGATGACCCGGATGATATCAAATATCGCGAGAATATAATACGGTATCTCATATCGCATTATCCTCGGTCCCGCACATATCATATATGTGCTCCTACTCCGTTTTGCCTGAGCCAAGAAACCTCTGTATAGGACTCTAAAGAATCGTCAATACGCCGGCAGTAGGTAATGATCATATCAAACACCTACAAGCTGCAAGCGGTCAGCTAAACGTAACAGCCACCCAGGTATTGAACGATCAGAAGATCAACAAGCAAGCCTGTAAATTCTCCTGTGAATCCAATCAGTAACACTCCCGTACAGTCCGGTCTCGTCGTCTGATATGTTTCATATCTCGCCTAGAGGTGGTAAACGTCAGACCCCAGTAGCTTGATAAGTCGTGTCGATATAAGGTCTATAAAAGTTCGAGAAACTACTGATAACACTTACCAGTAAATCTCAGCAACCCTGGCCAGGGATTTCCAGTTATAGCTAATCAAACACAGTACAACATCAACTCCCTATGCAGGGAGAGACAAATCCCCTCCTATCGCTCATTGCCTCCATGTGATTCGGGACTGTACCCAAAAGCCGCCTTTTTGCACGCCCTCTTGGACGTGGTATGATGGAAATCAAAGCACAGTGGGAATCACACAAGACTCTATGACGATCTCGGGTCAACAGACTACTATGTACCAGTGTCACCGGAGAACTGCCATCTGACGTGAGGTATAATACCATCTGGGAGTTCTCGGCGAGTCCATCCAGTGTACCCAGTCTCTACTGAGCACCCGTACACCATCCTTGATGTCAAACATCGATGGATATAGGATCATCCATCGCCCATCATATGGGTCAAGATGCGTATACGCTAGTCTACTCTGGTGTATCGATGCCCTATCTCGATACATCCTCGACTAGGAACAGTTATAGGATGTACTTACCGACTACCGTGGCCCCACTAGTATGATCTCATCATAGTCCCAGTAGTCGAGTACATATCCTAAGGGCTTTATCAACATGTAATATAGAGACAATCAGAGTACATGTTAAGATAAAGTACAACCAGATAGCATACTATCATGTCGAGCAAGAAAGTCCTCCCTATATATATCCTAGCATCCACTACAATATACATCGTATATACAGTAATGGCCTCTAGGGCATACATATAACTAACACAGGCATGATGCCATGAGATCGGTTATGTGTTTTGGGTCGTGTTATGAGATACGACAGGATATATTAGCGGATCGATGGGCGATGTGTTTTCATACACACGCGGATATATGTTGATGGTATCGAAATGTACTAGACTTTAGATCAGTACACTTAGTTCATGATTTATGATAGTGATACCATATGATTAATGAGGTATATGTGATGATCGGCCTGTACCCCGATCTGGGATGCTGTACGATGGATTTTACCGTACGAGATATAGATATGATGATTGATCCGCACTCTTGAATTAAGGATGTCTTATTACATATATTTTACCGTATATAACGCTATTGAGGTGGGATCATCGACTACTAGATATATCGACTCGGACTTAGGTGGTTTCCTTACCCTTTTGATTAGTCTCTTAGCTTTGTCCTATAGTTTACTAAGTAGATGTTAGACTGGGCTCGAGTCGTGCTTATTTCCAAAACTAAAGAATCATGAGTATTTTATAGACAGGCTAATGGATACTATGGATTTTTCAAAGGATGCACCTTTTCTTAAAAACACCGCAGCCCCTATTTTCTAAAAACACGATTCGTGCTATTTTAAATGTCAACACTTTATAACTCGTATGTATGTAAATGTATATTCTTCATTGTTGCGTTTATTATTCATTGTCCGTATATTCTTGCTATTCGCATCGCATTGCATGCTTAAATGTGTTTTCGTAGTTATTATGAAACCCTGCTTTCAAGACACCAGCACCATTACCGATGATGCATATGCTCCACGTACACTTACTTACCGGCTCACACACATCATCATCGGTAATTTCCATGTCACGTACACATTAGAAAACATTACTTCATTGTATAATTGCTAGCTGGTAGATTCGACTTAGTACTAGTACGTTTGCTTTCATATGCTAGTTTGATATAACATTTCTTACTTAGACACTTCGTGCATGTATATGTATATTCATTGTTATGAAATGTCATGGGGCTTTCAGCCGGTATTCCACCGTTATTTACTTTGGAGTTTGGGATTCGGATTTTCCATGAAATTTCTAGATTTGGAGAAACCGCAAGGATTTACAAACTCAATTTCATTTCAAAAGATAGAAATTTGTGGTTTTCTCATGATATGATTTGAGAGATGTCCACCATGAGTTTTCTCGGCTCTTGAGCGGTATCATACACCCGATTCGAGGAGTAGGAGGAACCTTCTGTGGGTGCATGGTGGACCCGGTGCGGTACCCCCAGGCAAGATGGTCGCAAATGATGGCGTTGAGCCCGACAGGGGAGCACTACCGACTGGTTATTTGTGACGCGGTGGATATCCGGAGGATACTGACGTAGTCTTGAGATTTGATGATATGGGCCAGTCCGGATTGCCGGAGCCCGAGATATTGAGATTTGATGATATGGGCCAGTCCGGATTGTCGGAGCCCGAGATATTGGATATTAGGATATATGATTTGTGTCAATGCTTGACATGGATTCTATGTTGATTTCATTGAGGATACCTCGATTTTTATATACAGAAATCTCACTAAATAAAGAAAATAGTTTTCTCATTCATGATGTATTCTGTTTTCATTTGTAATGCATTCGTACATCGTATATGTGCTATGTTACTATCTGGCACTGACACGAGCACTTGGTACTACACTATAGTGGATGTTTACCTCGCTATTATTAGATGCTTCAGGTTATTTATATTATGAGGATATTATTGTATGACCTAGGATAGAGTCATACATGCGGTTTCTGCTCGGTGATATTTTCTAATCACGAGTTGGCAACTCACCCCCGTTGTACCACAGTTTCTTGCAGGTCTTGCCGTACAGGTTTCGTTGCGGCTTACTGGTACACTGCTTCCTTCCGGGTGATTGCTTTGGTAGGTGGGTTCACTCGCATCGTGACCACCGTAGTATTTGTATTTATTTCAGTTGTATCTACTAACTCCATCAACCAGACTTGTATATTTATAGACTTAGAAGACCAGTTATATTTTCTTTCGACTTTAGAGTCGCGCGCTTGTATACTTATGGTTTTCTGGTGGATATTGGTTTTATTCTGAGTTTTGATCCTCGCCCTTCGGCGTTATATATTATATTACTTGCGTGGTTGTGTCCCCCAATTGGCGAATAGCTAGCTCCCGCTTGGGGATGCCTTTATTCATCATTTATATATATTCATGTGTTGTACCCGTTTAGGGCCAGTATTTACGAAGGAGACTCTGCCGAAATTTTCGGGAAAATATGACGTTGCTTTTAAATGTTTATTGCCACTTATTTATTAAAACCACTTGCTTTAAACAAGTTTTACTTCACTTCTTATTTAAAATGGTTTAGATTTCTGGGCTTTTGGCTTACCTGAATTAGGTAGGGTCCTATATACTTCACATGATTCAAGTGCCGGTCACGTGCTATTTCGGGTCGTGAAAAAGTTGGTATCAAAACGCTAGGTTTAACCTTGGTTCGAGTCTATGTTTGACTATGCAGAGTCTAGGGCGTATATTTATATTCGGAACCTAGGCTTGACCTTACGGAACATAGACTTGGTCGAGGGGGTATTAGACCCGAACTTTCGTCGTATAGGTTGACCTTGGTTGATGGAGTAGGCGACTTAAGTAGAGTGATGTACCGTGTGTATGTTCCACGGAATACTTACGATTCGCTACTCCACTTAAGAAGCCTTAGGATGTACATTTCTTTGCACCGCATTTTATTCGTTCATATGATATATCCTCATTGATATCGGTTGGTGGTTTTGTTACCACGATTGCATAGGCAGAGGGAGCTACGGCTAGAATTGCGGTCAGCACGAGTTCGTCTTGGATGAGGACTGACCAGGGTGTAATTCCGGTGACACACAATTGCATAGATGTGTCGTTTTATTGTGTTTTTTCGCGCCATGGGCGTTGATGGATTGCTTTTACTAAAATTTCTCGAACGTGCAGATCAGCACCATGGGATTTGGCCACTGCTAGAGGCCAGCTACAATGTGATGACCGTTAATGTATCATCTATTCTTAAGGATTGAGGCACTGTTCAGCGTGCAGACGAATGAGCCAGCTGTTGCTGCGACTGACAAGATATCGCCCCGGATGTTTAAAGCTATTGCAGCACGAGTTGTACTTAGAGATATGATAGAAGATCGCTAGTCTCCCAAGGATGAATGACTAGGACATGTGGTTCGTTGCATACGCCGATGCGAGGTCATCAGATTGATTGATTCTAGCTTGGGAAGACTTCACGCAGGTATGTTGAGAGTCGATAGAAAACGATCGAATATCAGAAACCCATTTTTCCAAGTTTAAATTATTCGGAAAAACATGCAAGTAATTCTGTGAACCCTCCAGAAGAATGAAACCCTAACTCGATATAATGACCATGGAAATGCTTTTGAACCTTAGGGTTTACTGCAGTTCCACGGTGCCATTAATGAGGCTTGGGGTTGCCCTTCTACGGCTGGTCCATAAGTACTATGGTATGTACTGGATATTATTAAACCGTGCTCAAGCGTTGAGCTCTCAGGGAATTATGGGACCTTAACGAATCGATCGAAAAGTTTAACGACGTCCGGATATCATGTGATGGGATACATTGCTTGGGAGACTCTAGGTATGAGTATAGCCGTTGTAGCGCAGTCCATACAGCTACGAACAGACGAGTCCGAATTAAGTCGACATTAGAGAAAAGTGGAGTAAGAGGTTCGTACGTGATTTTGATGAGATGGCATTCCAGTCCGTTGACATCAGAGATGTGATACGCATGCAGAGGCGTTGAATATGGATATATCTTCCAGAAGGAGTCGTGATGAGTATGCAGCCGTTCCGGAAAAAGAAATAGATTTAGTAAAGGGTGATAACTTCCGGGAAGTTCAGCAGAAACGAGATTTAGGAGAGACCCCGACAAGATCTTTCTGGAAATACTAAACAAGAAGACTTGGACCCAGGATCGGTCGTATTACGCATACCTAGTAGGCCATAGTTTGGCTGCATCGACAAGACATGTTATGAGTGACCATGATAGTTGGTCAGAGATCTTTATAGGATGTGCCAGAGCGGAACTGTTTCCGTCATCGTTCCATATTGGGCCGTTGAGCCGATGAGTTATGTAGATGACAATTCGCAGTGAGAGACGAAAGCCTAAGGGCATAAGGCGCCAGTCCATGAAAAGGAAGCAAGTAGATATCTTGCTTTGCTAGTTTTGGATGTACTGACACCTTCTCGACATTGAAGGAAGGACATATCGACGACAGTATTTATGAGTTGTGATTTGGTGATTCGAATATCACGTATCCGTCATTTTGGATTTCGGTAATTTGGGCGATTTATTTGCATAATTGAGTTTTTGTGCACCACAGTTGCACTCGACTTCGATTTGATGTCATTCGAGATGCTGATTTGATTTCATGCCTATGGTATGCATGTGATTTGACTTGTGCCTTCGGTGTAGTTTTCATGCACTTCAGTATTTTGATTCGATTTTTTGCACGCTGATGGACGTAGTTATGAGATTATATACCACGGTATACCTGATTTGTATTGATGCATGATGTATACCGTCGATTTTGATTGTGATATTCGATATTTTTTTTCGTGCACCTTGTGCACTTGATTTGGGTTCTTGTGCATACTTGGCGCGCTTGAGGCGATTTTGGTGCACACCAGATGCATTAAATCGAGATTCTTCGTGCATATCAGATGCACCTGATACTGCTGTCAGGCATACCCGTTGCCCTTGACAGGTGTTTTCGTGCACACCCGTTGCACTTAGATTTTTGTTTCTGTGCACATGTATGGCACATTCATTGATTTTGATTTCTGTGCCCGCCAGGTGCACGTTGCATTATTTACATATGCTATTGAGTGTGATTTCTTGGAGCATTACATTTTTGTGATATTCACCATTTGGTTTAGTAACTGAGTAGGACTAGTCAGAGGACAGTACCTTAATATGTTTTTGCATGCATCGATAGTTATCGAAGGGATTTCCAAAAGGAGCTACAGCCTCAGTATTTTTCCTACGTGTTCGAGATGACCCGAAACATTTTATAAAGGAAACCCTTCTAAATTATTTTCAAAACGGCGGGACGTGTATGTTAAATAAAGGATATATATATATATATATATATATATATATATATAGTTATTTTCTTACTATAAACGTCTGCTTCTTGTGCCATGATATGCGCATCGTGCAGTGATTTGAAAAAGGTTTGGCATGCATTTCCTTTCAAAGGTTTTGACGGAGTCTTAATTTTGAATTGCTTACTCGTTTCCATGCACATGCATTACGCTACAATGTGTTTTATGTATTTATGATTTCGAAGCCCCGACGACTTGATCATTTAACTGAAATGTTTTAGTATTTGAGGGTTTTAAATTTAAATTCGGGGACCGAATTTATTTAAGGGGGGAAGACTGTAACATTTCAGAAAAATAAAATATTATTTTTAGGAAGTTAAATAATTGAATAATTAATATTATGAATATTTTAATGTATGGAAATTGGTTTTAATGATATGGTATAGTTATATACCGATAGTTTGGAAAATATTTGGAATATTATAAGAAATATTGATTTTGAAAGGGATTTTAAGAATGGAATATTCATAGAGTTTTATATGATTAATTATATTCTATGTTAATGCTAAATTCGATTAATTTTCACTAATCATGTATTAAGCTTGATTATGCACATAACATGCACCATGTCACATTTAAAAAAAACTTGGCTTAAATCCTTATTTGTGCATGGTTTCAATTTGATTTTTACAATTGATTTATAAGTAAAACCAAAAGTAAAAGAAAAATAATAAAGAAAAGGAAAATGAATAAAGAATGGGGGCATGGCATGGAGGTATGGGCTTGGGAGAGAGAGGGGGGTGACGGGTCATTGACCATTGGTTCATTGTGTATCACTTCATCATTTTCTTCTTCTCCTCTCCTCTCCCATGGCTGCCCTCTTCCTCCACCACCTCTACCTCCTCACTACAACCCCAATACCACATCAAAACACTTCATTCCCTTCACAAAAAATATGCACAGGCTCACTATAAGCATGTTGGATCAAGAAAGTTTGGATTTTGAGCACTTAGGGCAACTCAAGAATTTTCTTGAGTTGCCAAATGAGGTATCTCTTTCACCCTTAGTATAGTATTTGATTTTCTTTAGCTTCTATTGTAGTTTATAATTGATTAAGTGTAGTTTAGTGATCTTGGAAAATTCCAAGATGAGGGTTGGGGGATTTTATGAGTTGTGAAGTGTAAATTGAGGTTAGTTGAGGCCATAAAACCCCTCTAGGGTTAGAATTCAAGACAAAACCTGAGACCGAACCCCAAATTGTGAACTTGAACTTGGCCGATATCGGAAGTTGTGGTATTTGTGAGGTGTTATTAGAGATCTGCTACCACCCGGGGACCCTAGAAATTATTTAGCAAAGACTGAGATAGGTGCAGAAAACCTAGAAGCTAACCCTAAAACCCGAGACCACATAGGCAAGTTTGGGCCGCAAATAATCCCTTTTTGGCCGCAAATTGCAGCCTTGGTGTGAGCAAATTGGCTCGTGCTTGGTCCATAGCTCCAATTTAGGCAAATTAGACATACCCCATATGCAGAATTGGCTAATTTCACCTGACCAAAAACCTGTGACCATTTTCTTGAGTTGCTGTTCGGATTTGGTGACTTTTAATGACTTGAACTTTTGATATTGTGTTTTGTCTCGGTCACTTGACGTTTGTACGTCGATATTGGGAGTTATTTGGTTCTTTTACATGAGTAGACCATAGGTTTTAACCTATGTGTGATTCGTGTGCCGTTTTGGTTTTCGTGCGCGATTTATGTTTTACGATGCTATGTGTGTATATATGTAGGTAGCTGATTGATCAGTCTTTTGCGTGTGTGCGTTTTAAAATAAAAGTTAAGAATATACCGCAATCAATAACGGTGTCTCTTGGTAGCTAACCGGTTGAGTACGGGTCGGTCCACAGGAAAAACGTGTTCTTTTCTTTAAGTTCTTACGAGTTAAGTCATATTTTTGGTAGGTTTTGATTGCTATAAAAACTAAGATTGAATTTAAATTGATTTGAAGCCTTGCTAGGGTTAGGATTATATTAGTTTGGAAAAATAACTCTACTCACTGCTTCTTTTGCCTTAATTAAGAACATAGGTGTAGGGTAATAGTCAACAAAGGGGATTAGCACGACTAGGAAGAAATTTCGTTTCTTCCTTTTGGTCCTTGTCCGTCCTTTCTTAACTCTTAGCCCTAACCTCTATGTAAATCAACCACAACCGGTATAACTAGGGAATCACCGCTACCTCGTAGGATTGGGTGCCGTAGTGAGCGGTGTATGTTTGATTCAAATAGAGTCCTAATTAAAATGTTATATGGGCAACAAAGGAGTGAGAGATTTCCATCTCTCAAACCTATCCAATCCTAACCCTAACAAGTGAGAAATTACTCACTCATTAGGAAAGTTACGATGAAATTCATTTTTGTAATTTTTGTTTTAAATAAACTAATTAACTTGCAGATAAATAAAGACTGATAAAAAAAATGCAGAAAAATAAATTTCAATTACGAAGAATGCAAGATAAAAAAAACTTACTTTTATTGACACCTCTTCAATGATTACAAGAAATAAAATTTAGTCTAAAAAAATAAAAGGTGGCATGCCCCAAAAGAGGTTGTAGGCTTTCCTATTTATAGACAGGAGAAACCCTAGGTTTTACATCTGATCCATACTTGAAATTACAAGACTACCCTAAGAAAGCCGGGTCAAAGCACCGACACCACCAACACGTGCACCGACACGTGCACTGCACGGCCGCGGAACCGCGGCGGAATGCCATGTTTGGCCACGGATCCGCGGCCGTATGGTGAGATCTCTGGCTCGGTTCTTTAGGGATGCTTCAAGTTGCTTTTTCCTTCTGTTTTCTTCTCTTGGTTCCTCAGAATCTTTTCTTCTTTCTTTCAGATTTCCAACAGTGCAGAATTTGTGAACTTTTACCGTTAGCTTCGCGTTGAAGTCTTAAATCTTGTGCTACCCTTATGTTTTGTGCATTGAACTGTCTAATGATTTTCATTTGTTCCTTGAACTGGTAGGCGACATCATATGGATTCATCTATTGTTGGTCGTAGTCTCACAATCGTAGCGATTTTTCATGAATTTCACTGTAACGATCTGAGAACCTATAACCTGCAACTATTTAGCAGTCATGGATCAAAAGCACCTATTTATTCGTAATATGATTAAGAATGGGGAATATAATAATGCAAAATTCTGATATGAACAAATACTCACAAACTTATCTTTTGCTCGTCCTGAGCAAAACTATTTTTATTCTCGAAAAAAACTAACCTCACTTTCGCAGGGAATCGCGATTGCACTGAGCTCGTGCAACAAGCCGTTAAACCTCTAGGTGTCCCTAGTAGGAGGAGTGTCAGCGGATACTACCCACAAAATCCGATCAATTTGGCATGTTGACTTTCATTCTTCAATTCGGTGTTCTAGCAAGAAATTCTATTATCTTCAACTTAGAAATCATCATCCCATATTTTTCACACTCACTTATCATTTAACTTATGATCATATATGTTCTGCAAATTTATTAAGCTTTCATCATCTTTTGAATTTTCCTTCTAAGGTTCCATCTCAACTTAGGAATTTTTATCATCTCTACTGAAAATATAAGCCCTATCTTTCATTCCTATCTCTCATCCAAACTCCAATCATATACCCCTACGTGTGTGTGATTATCACCCCTACACTTGGAAATTCAATTCAAGCTATCATACTCTTGTCCATCGTCCAAAGTACTTTTAGTTGGTGAATTTTAGATGAAATTGCTCACCCATCCTTCATGCGGCCGTTAATACTTCATGAGGTACTATCGACTGATTACAAAATGTGTTCGCGCATTTAAGCATAATTCCTCGTCTTGTAATACCTAAGGCTTTAGCAGTGACTCCCAAACCAGTTGGTCTAAGGCACTAGGTGATAAAGCACCCTCGCTATATATTTTTTTTATTTTACGCAGCCTTAAGTAATTACAAAACCAGTATTCATTTTTTTTTATATATCTTATTTCACACTTATACTTTAATTTTTTTTTAATACTAAGGATTTTAGACAAGAGCATTTCAAGGTATCCTCTGCTATCCCAAGTTTCAAGATGCGTGTATGTGCGAGTTGCAGGGTATATATTTTCAGACTTTAGACTAAAGGGTCGGAATTATTTTTCAGACTTACTCTTCAATAAAAATTTCAATACTCTTCCCTTATTTTGACTTAGCCCAAGAACTGAACTCAAAATTTGCCTATTTCTAAATAAACTACAAGAACATATATTTTCTACCGTTAAACTTTAAGAAAGGTTATTTTTAGGGTTTTTAATTTACTAAGTTTAGGATCTAGTTTTTCCTAGCTAGTTAACCGTCTTGTCAAACTTAAATCAAATATGGCCAAAATTGAAGAAAAAAATTCAAATTTTTTTTTTAGTTTTTCAATTTTTTATTTGATTTTTCTTTTATATTTTTTTAATTTTTATTTTTAAATTTTTTTAAATTTTTTTTTATAAAGATGCAATGCAGAATTAAACATGCAAAGAAAGAAAAGAAAAAAATATGTACAAAAATTAAAATATGCAATGCAATGATAACTATTTACAAACCACCTCCTCCTCTAAACTTACCAAAAGCAGTGCCCTCACTGCTCATGACCTCGCCGTCCCCTTGAACGTGAACGGGAACGTTCCTCTCTCGCCAGCAGTGTAGACACACCATGCTCTATTTCGGTCACACGGTGATCCAAGTTGGTCACCAACCCTACCAATCTGTCAATCCCCCTTGTGGCTTTCTTAAGTAGACATGCATGTTCTGCAGGGGTAAGCTCTTCCTCGCTCGCGGTCGAGCTGGAGCTGGGTGTTCTGGCCAGTACATGCTCGGCCGGTTCAGTTCGCGACCATACATCATTCAAGCGGGTATAGGATGCGGATATGCCCTCAATAAGAGGCCTAATAGGGATACCTCCATGCATGTAAAACTCAAATTCCTCCGCAGGGAGGAAATAGCGACACAGTTGTGTCACTAACATAGGGCATGGGTAATTTGCAGCCCTTTTACTAGCACCAATTGAATTAAGCAATGCCGTGCACATGTTATATCTTGGGTTCCCAGTCATTACATGATGTGAAGAGATGGTGTGAAAAAGATGGTATTGTGTGAACTACCAAAAATGTTGTTTTGTTTCCAACGGCACACAGTCAATACATTTGCAAAGAGGGTTCTAGCTTGGATGCCCTTATGTGGCTCCCTCGAACAGTCAGTACCCATCAAGGGTAAATAATCCTCGAATTGGAGGGGTTGGTCATGGGTAGGTAGTCTAGTTATTAGGGTGACTTCATGGATGAAGTCCCTATTGATAATGATTTCCCTATCACCCCAAATAAGCCTAATATATCCGTGTTGTGAAAGGCATCCGTCTTCCATGCATTCATAAAATCGTATGACGAGATCTGGAAGAGAGAAGGAGTTTGGATGGTTAAACAGTAAAAAATTCCACCCTCGCCTCCGGATCTCTTTACCGAAATAGCTTCCGTAAATTGTGTGTGCAAAGATTTGTGAAAAGTCCCTCTCAAATTGTAGGGTTGGTGCCATTACAGAGATTGAAAGTTTCAGAATATTTCTAAAAAATTAACAGAGAGAACCAGAGAATGCAAACCTCCTCTGAAGTTTTCAAAGGGTGACGATTCTAGACGACGGCGGATACACGGCACAGAGGCGGGTTCGGCGGCGGATGCGCGGTAGCGTAGTGGAATCTCTCTGCAGAAATTGGAGCGGCGGCTAGGGTTTTCTGAAAGGAAGTTTTAGGGTTTGATAAAAACGGAGTAGGGTCGGGTTCTCTTTATAGGGGGAATGTGTTGGTTATTTGCAAAAAAACCCTCTTAAAAAGAGGAAATTATTTGTAAATAAATTTTTTATATATTATTTATTTATTTATTTATTATTACTGAAAATTTACAAAAATACCCAAAAATTTTTTATTTTTAATTTTTTTATTTTTATTTTGTTTTTATATAATTACAAGTGATACATACCTCTAAACTTATTTGAAACAGTATTTTGGCTAGATAATCGAAATTTAAGGGTAGATGGAGAAAGATCAGTCAATGTAAATTGGCTCCTGCAAAAACAGGAGCTCCTCCGAAGGGTCCGCAGTGAGGAACGGTTTAAGTCTATGTCCGTTCACTTTAATTAGTGAACCGTCCTCCGGATTTTCTAGATCAACCGCACCGTGCGGATATACGGTGCGTATAAAAAATGGCCCTTTCCATCGAGATCTGAACTTGCCGGGATGGAAATGTAGCCGAGTGTCGTAAAGTAAAACCTGTTGACCAGGTTTGAAAGTTTTGCGCATAAGGTGTTTATCTTGGAACACCTTCGTTCGGTTTTTAACGACTACTGCATTCTCGTAGGCATCATCCCGAAGCTCGCTCAATTCGTTCAACTGCAGCTTTCTATTGCTGCCCGCATCTCCTAGAGATAGATTCAACTTTTTTATTGCCCAAAATACTCTATGCTCAATTTCAACTGGAAGGTGGCAAGCCTTTTCATAAACAAGCCTATATGGAGACATGCCAAGATCGGTCTTTTTAGCAGTTCGAAATGCCCAAAGGGCATCAATAAGTTTTGACGACCAATCTTTACGGTTTTTGGAAACCGTTTGCTCCAATATCTGTTTAATTGCCGATTTGAAATCTAGGCTTGCCCACAAGTTTGGGGATGATAGGGCGTTGATAGCTTGTGAGTAATGGAATATTTCCGCATTAAGGACTCGAAAGTCCTATTACAAAAATGGGATCCATTATCGCTGATAATTGCGCGGGGGTGCCCAAAACAAGAAAAAATGTTTTCTTTGATAAGTCTAACAACAACCTTGTTGTCCTTAGTTCGGCTGGGCACAGTCTCGACCCATTTTGAAACATAGTCAACAGCGAAGAGAATATACACGTTCCCAAAAGAGTTGGGAAACGGTCCATAAAGTCTATCCCCCAAACATCAAAAATTTCAACAACCAATATTGGTTGGAGCGGCATTTCATTTCTCCTAGATATCCGGCCCAAGTGTTGGCACCGGGAACATGTCTTGCAGTAATCGTGTGCGTCTTTAAAAAGTTGTGGCCAGTAGAAGCCACACTGCAAGATCTTTTCTGTTGTCATTTTAGGGACAAAATGCCCACAACACGTTTGATCATGGCAAAATGACAGCACGCTCTTAAACTCATTGTCGGGGACACACCGACGAATAATTTGGTTGGGACAGTATTTGAATAGATATGGTTCATTCCAGTAAAAATGTTTTACCTGGGATAGAAATATGAGTCTGTCCTGATTCGACCATTCGTTTGGTATCAGTCTGGTGGACATACAATATCTGCGAACCATGGTTCGCATGACACGGTCAAGAGCTGCTCATCTGGAAAAACGTCTTTAATAGGAATTGAAGTGTAGGCGAAGAAGGGAGGCGTGAAAGGTGGTCGGCGACTACGTTTTCGCATCCTCTCTTATCTCTGATGACAAGGTCAAACTCTTGTAGTAAGAGGATCCAACGTATCAGCCGAGACTTAGCGTCCTTTTTCGCGAAAAGATGGCGAAGAGCTGAGTGGTCAGTGTAAACGATGACTGGAGAGCCGATTAAATAGGGCCTGAACTTTTCTAATACAAACACAACAGCTAAGAATTCCTTCTCAGTTGTTGTGTAATTTAATTGGGCCTCGTTCAAGGTTCGGTTCGCGTAATAAATCACATGCGGCATCTTATTGATGTGCTGTCCAAGGATAGCACCAGTGGCAAAATTAGATGCATCGCACATAATCTCAAATGGATGCGTCAAGTCAGGAGATGAAAGAATGGGAGCGGAAGTAAGTGAGTTTTTCAATGACTCGAATGCCTTCATACAGCTTGAGTCGAAATCAAATGTGGTGTCCTTGGCCAACAAAAGAGTCAAGGGTCTAGATATCTTGCTAAAATCCTTGATGAACCGTCTATAGAAACCGGCATGGCCAAAGAAGGCTCGAATGTCTCGGACGCACATGGGAGGAGGAAGATTGGAAATGACTTCAATCTTATCTTTATCTACCTCAATGCAATTTTGCGATATGATATGTCCTAAGACAATACCTTCTCATACCATAAAGTGGCATTTCTCCCAATTTAAAGTAAGGTTCTTATCCCTACATCGGGTAAGAACAACGTCTAAATGTAGCAAACACTCATCAAAGGATTCGCCAAAAATGGAGAAATCATCCATGAAAATCTCCAAGAATTTTTCCACCATGTCTGAAAAAATACCCATCATACACCGCTGGAAAGTAGCGGGTGCATTGCATAACTAAAAGAGCATGCGACAGTAAGCAAACGTACCAAAAGGACAAGTGAATGTGGTCTTGTCTTGGTCCTTTTCGGCGATGGGAACTTGATTATAGCCGGAGTAGCCATCCAAAAAGCAGTAAAATTCATGCACAGCCAATCGTTCTAGCATTTGGTCAATAAAAGGTAATGGAAAGTGGTCTTTCCGTGTCGCGGCGTTGAGTTTTCTATAATCGATGCAAACTCGCCACCCAGTTTGGGTGCGAGTAGCTATTAACTCATTCGCCTCATTAGTTATGACCGTTATGCCCGATTTCTTTGGGACAACGTGAATGGGGCTAACCCACTGGCTATCAGAGATAGGGTAAATGATACCACTATCAAGACATTTTAAAATCTTCTTTTTAACAGCCTCTTTCATTATAGGATTTAGTCGTCTCTGTGGATCCCTTGCTGGCTTGGCATCATCCATCATATGAATATGATGTTCAACTATTAGGGGACGGATCCCCTTGATGTCCGCCATAGTCTACCCAAAAGCTTGCCGATTATTTTGTAAGACCATTAAAAGGGATTTCTCTTGCTCGGGGGCTAGAGAGGCCGAGATGATAACAGGAAGGGTCTCATTCTCACCCAAGTAAGCGTATTTAAAGTGAGACGGCAATAGCTTGATTTTGAGTTTTGGAGGCGAAACAATTGAAGGTAAAATTGGTGAAACTGTCTCAAACTCGATGGATTCCAATAGAGGTTCAAAGCGAGTGTAAGCAACCGAGTCTGATGGTTCAGTTAACTCATCCGAAAATTCAAAGGATTCAAACTCGGGTGGTGATTCTTCAAAATCGTTCGAGAAAGTGAAACACTCGTAATCATCATCGGGTGTGAAAGCAGTGTCAGATTCGGGGAGGAACGCACCAGTGGCGTCAAAATTGCTGTGACCGAACAGAAATTTTTCGAGCTCACAGTCCTCCTGAGTGATCTCTTGGATCGAGCAAACATCAAGTATATTAGCATTAGGTTCGGAGGGCTGATTCCCCAACTTAAAAATGTTGAGTTCAATTGTCATGTTTCCAAAAGATAGGTTCATCGAACCATTTTGACAATTGATCACTGCATTAGAAGTTGCAAGGAATGGTCGACCGAGTATCACCGGAATTTGACTCCGGGGGTTAGCTACAGGCTGTGTGTCCATAACAATGAAATCAACAGGGAAAATGAAGTCCCCTACTTTAATCAACACATCCTCTAACTCACCCCTAGGATGGGTGATGGATCGGTCGGCCATTTGCAGAGTACAATGTGTGGGTTTCAGCTCTCCAACGCCTAATTGCTCATAAACTGAATAAGGAAGCAGATTAACACTGGCACTAAGATCTAAAAGTGCGCGGTTGATGTTCTTATCCCCAATAGTTATTGAAATTGTAGGACAGCCAGGGTCCTTGTGTTTTTAAGGTAAAGGTTGGGTAAGAGCATCACTTACTGCACTAGCCAAGAAAACTTTCTTGGGTACCTGTGATTTCCTCTTCTTGGTGCATAAGTCCTTCATGATTTTAGCGTAAGAAGGTACTTGTTGGATTGCATCCAAGAGAGGTATGTTTATGCTAACCTGTTTAAATAACTCCACAATCTTCTCCATTTGCGGAGTTTGTTTATTGGATCTCAACCTGTTTGGAAATGAAATGTTTTGAAAATTTGTTGAGTCTAATATTTGTGGTGTAAATTGCAGAGTTGGAACGGATCCCAGTGTTGGTGTTTTCGTGGAATGAGATGTTGGTCCATTCGGAGCAGTAGAAGAAGTAAAGCCTTGTGAAGAATGAAGAACATGCTCTGAAGATGAAGATGATGAAGAAGAAGAAACGGGAGTCGGGGTGTCATTATTAGTGCCAACGTTGTTGTGCAATACCTTTCCAGATCTCAATGTAGTCACGGCACTCACATTATGATTTTGTTGTTCATGAGCAACATGTGCATTTTGCGTGTTACCAGGATTTGGCAGTGGTTGAGATGGAAGCTTCCCCTTCTCTCGCTCGCTTAAAACAGCATTCAGCTGTGCAATTTGAGCTTCAATGGTTTTGATACTTTGCCCATGTGATGCAGTGTGTTACACCAAAGACTGAATGGAAGACTGGATGTTGGCTGAGGATTGAGTAGATTGTTTTAAAAACGCATCCAGACTTCGTTCTAGCGAGGAAACCTTATCGTTATTTGGTAGAACAAAATTGTTTTGAGGAAAAGAGTTGTTTGGTGCAAAATTGTTCATTTGATTTTGGTAAGGTTGGGGTTGGAAGGGCTGCTGATATTAAGTTTGTTGAGGGGCTTGTTGTTGTGGAGGAGGTCTCTGAAAATTGTTATTGCCTTGGAATTGTTGTTGATTTTGATTCCAAGCAAAATTGGGGTGGTTCCTCCAACCAGGATTATAAGTTGAAGAGTATGGATCATTTCTTTGTCTCTACTGAAAGGCAGCATTGACTTGATCCTGTCCTTGCGCAGGTGGGTTGTTAGGACACTCTTCGATCAAGTGGGATGGATCCGAACAACAAGCGCATATAGTGCGAGGGGGTAAAGCGGGGACAGGAGAAGACGATGAGAATTTTCTCTCAATTGCTTCTAGTTTATGTGTAATTGCGGCCATTTCGGCTTTCATTGCAATTGACATGTCAAGTTGATGAACACCTGCCCTAGACGGACCGAATGAAGTAAATGTAGTGGAAGAAGCGGTCTGTCAAGTGTTTTCCCACTGAAGTGTTTGTTCAACAAGATCGTCGAGAAATTGCCAACCTTCCTCGTCAGATTTTGTAAGAAAGTGACCTTGACAAATGGTTTCCAGCAACTGCTTAGTTGCTGGGTTCGGTCCTTCATATAAAGTTTGGCAAAGTTGTCATCTCTCGATACCGTGGTGAGGGCACTGAACAAGAAGGTACTTAAATCATTCTAAACACTTCCAAAAAGGTACGGATGGAAGCTGGGAAAATTGATTAATTTCATTACGAATTCTCGCGGTCTTATGGTGTGGGTAAAACTTTTTTAAGAAAAGCCTTAACAAACTCTTCCTAACTTTTTATGGAATGCGATGTTGTACTATATAGCCACTTTTCAGCTAGGTCGTATAAAGTGAAGGGAATGACTCGTAGCCTTATAGCATCATCGGAAAGTTGGGTGGTCTTCATCTTTGCACAAACATTCTGGAACTTGTTAATGAAGATGTAGGAATCTTCGGATTCCAGCCCATGAAATTTAGGCAACATATTGATGAAGTGGGGCTTGATTTCGAAATTATCCCCATTAGCCGGTGGAAGTGAAAGACAAGTAGGAAGTGCGGTGCGGGTTGGATAGACAAGATCCTGGAGCATGATTCGTTGGGGCGCTTCAACAGGAGGGTGTTGTGGGTTATTCGCACCTAGTTGAGGTGGAATCAGTCCCGAAGTAGGTAAGGGGTTGTTAGGATTGAATCCCGCCATCTCCTTAGAAGATGATGAATTTGAAGATGAATGTAAAGAAGTGGAAAGAATTTCGACTTCGGAGTCGAACACGTCGTCAGTAGGGAATAACGATACACGGACTAAATGGGAGCTAGTGTCCCTAGTCCAACCGGACATACACTAAATGAGGTGTAGTGTAGTCAAACGTAGAAAGTGGGGGTAAGAAAACGTCAATGGTGAAAAGGTGGTGAAAGTTGGGTGCAATGGATTTCTAGCGACAAATGGAAAGTTTTTATAAAAATTTTGTTTTGTGGTTTTTTTTATAAAGAGTTTTTGCAAAAGATTTTATACAGAACTATGACACACTTTCAAGCAATCACAATTTGAACATGCACAATCAAGCCTAGAGCTAGGGTCTCCTAAGTCAACTAGACTGCTCCTAACTGGTCCAAAGGGCAAGTTGTGAGATATCCCTCAAATCGCCTCTTCACCGCCAATTATAGCCAGGTAAGTACAAGTGAAGGAAGGAGAGATCCGCTCATGAATCATCGTGAGACAAGCCTTTTAAAATTACCTATCCCACTTGTCTAGCCTAGGCACCACAAAGTCAGGTTTAGATAAACGACCGATTGCCCACAACCTTCCTCTGTCCTAATGAGCGCGACTGTCCTTAATTGGCTGAGTCTAGATATTTTTTTTAAGTAACTCAAGGGTTGATGCGTATGTTTTTTGTGATTTTTGGGGTTTTAGGAAGGGTAATGAAATCCCCACCCAATCTGGATTGGTGTTATAGCCCCTTAATTTCCGTTTTAAAATTGCAAAACGGTAAACACACAAAATCTAAAACACTTGCCAAAATTTTTATTTTTATTTGCGGCGCAAAGAACCCTGCACAAAATTGATTTATTGGAGAGGGAGAAGAAGTTTTGCACAAAGAACCCTGCAGGAAAATTTTTCAGAGGAGTACAGATGGTGGAAGATAGGACAAAATACTTACAGAGAAATTTTTTAAGTGCTGACGTCGGCAGTTGACCGCGGTACCGCGGTCAAACCCTTGAATCCGCCGCGGTTCCGTGGTGGGTCAGTTAGATCAAGCCGTCAAAACTTTTCTGTTTTCTGTTATGGTTCTCCTCTGTCTGTTGGTTCTCCTCTGTCTGTTCAGATCCTTTGTTTGCTGATTTGTTCACTGAGTTTGCTCCAGATCTGAATCAGTCTGTCTTCCGTTCCTGCACAATTCGCACAAAAGCAGATAAAAAAATAACAAGATGATTTTTTTATATATATTTTTGTTTTTCAGTTTTTATAAAAAAATCAATTTTAATTAACCCGAAATTACAAAAAGAAAATAACTACCGTTATCCCCGGTAACGGCGCCATTTGATTGATTAGTCTTTTGCGTGCGTGCGTTTTAAAATCAAAGTTAAGAATATACCGCAATCGATAACGGTGTCGCTTGGTATCTAACCGGTTGAGTACGGGTCGGTCCACAGGGTAAATGTGTTCTTTTCTTTAAGTTCTTACGAGTTAAGTCCTATTTTTGGTAGGTTTTGATTGTTATAAAAACTAAGATTGAATTTAAATTGATTTGAAGCCTTGCTAGGGTTAGGATTAGGTTAGTTTGGAAAAATAACTCTACTCACTGCTTCCTTTTCCTTAATTAAGAACATAGGTGTTAGGGTAATAGTCAACAAAGGGGATTAGCACGACTAGGAAGAAACTTCGTTTCTTTCTTTTGGTCATTGTCCGTCCTTTCTTAACTCTTAGCCCTAACCTCTATATAAATCAACCACAACCGGTCTAACTAGGGAATCACTGCTATCTCGTAGGATTGGGTGCCGTAGTGAGCGGTGTGTGTTTGATTCAAATAGAGTCCTAATTAAAATGTTATATGGGCAAGAAAGGAGTGAGAGATTTCCATCTCTCAAACCCACCCAATCCTAACCCTAACAAGTGAGGAATTACTCACTCATTAAGAAAGTTACGATGAAATTCATTTTTATAATTTTTGTTTTAAATAAACTAATTAACTTGCAGATAAATAAAGACAGATAAAAAATTGCAGATAAATAAATTTCAATTACGAAGAATGCAAGATAAAAAAAAACTTACTTTTATTGACACCTCTTCAACAATTACAAGAAATAAAATTTAGTTTAGAAAAATAAAAAGAGGCATGCCCTAAAAGAGGCTGTAGGCTTTCCTATTTATAGACAGGAGAAACCCTAGGTTTTACATCTGATCCATACTTGAAATTACAAGACTACCCTAAGAAAGCCGGGTCAAAGAACCGACACCCGCCGACACGTGCACCGACACGTGCACTGCACGGCCGCGGAACCGCGGCGGAATGCCATGTTTGGCCGCGGATCCGCGGCCGTATGGTGAGATCTCTGGCTTAGTTCTTTAGGGATGCTTCAAGTTGCTTTTTCCTTCTGTTTTCTCCTCTTTGTTCCTCAGAATCTTTTCTTCTTTCTTCCAGATTTCCAACAGTGCAGAATTTGTGGACTTTTACCGTTAGCTTCGCATTGAAGTCTTGAATCTTGTGCTGCCCTTGTGCTTTGTGTATTGAACTGTCTAATGATTTTCATTTGTTCCTTGAACTGGTAGGCGGCAACATACGGATTTATCTATTGTTGGTCGTAGTCTCACAATCGTAGCGATTTTTCATGAATTTCACTGTAACGATCTGAGAACCTGTAACCTGCAACTATTTAGCAGTAGCACCTATATATTCGTAATATGATTAAGAATGGGGAATATAATAATGAAAAATTCTGATATGAACAGTACCCTCTTGTGGACTATGAACAACAAGGATGAGCATGGCGTCATCGACTTCGGCAAACAAAAATCAATGTGAGTAGATATATATCTATGGGGGAAGTCGGGTGGATGGCGTATAGCACCCCCGCACTTTCGTAGGGTAGAATGTTATAGATGCGTTAGTACATACACACACACACACATACGTATACACGGATGATGAGGATAGTATACGGTACTTGGAGGTTAGTCGATATGATCGGCCATGATGCCGTGAGATCGGTTATGTGTTTTGGGTCGTGTTATGAGATACGACATGATATATTAGCGGATCGATAGGCGATGTGTTACACACGCGGATATATGTTGATGGTATCGGAATGTACTAGACTTTAGATCAGTACACTTAGTTTATGATTTATGATACTGATACCATATGATTAATGAGGTATATGTGATGATCGACCCGTACCCCGATTTGGGATGCCGTACGATGGATTTTACCGTTCGAGATATAGATATGATGATTGATCCGCACTCTTGAATTGAGGATGTCGTATTACATATATTTTACCGTATGTGACGTTATTGAGGCGGGATCACCGACTACTAGATATATCGACTCAGACTTAGGTGGTTTCCTTACCCTTTTGATTAGTTTCTTAGCTTTGTCCTGTAGTTTACTTAGTAGATGTTAGACTGGGCTCGAGTCGTACTTATTTCCAAAACTAACGAATAGTGAGTATTTTAAAGACAGGCCAAGGGATACTACGAATTTTTCAAAGGATGTACCTTTTCTTAAAAACACCGTAGCCCCTATTTTCTAAAAACCACGATTCGTGCTATTTCAAATATCAACACTGTAGGACTCGTATGTATGTAAATGTATATTATCCATTGTTGCATTTATTATTCATGGTTCGTATATTCTTGCTATTCGCATAACATTGCATGCTTAAATGTGTTTTCGTAGTTATTATGAAACCCTGCTGTCAGGACACCAGCACCATTACCGATGATGCGTATGCTCCATGTACACTTACTTGCCGGCTCACACATATCATCATCGGTAATTTCCATGTCACGTACACATTAGAAAACATTACTTCATTATATAAGTGCTAGCTTGTAGATTCGACTTAGTAATAGTACGTTTGCTTTCATATGCTAGTTTGATATCGCATTTCTTACTTAGACATTTCGTGCATGTATATGTATATTCATTGTCATGCAATGTCATGGGGATTTATGCCTGTATTTCACCGTTATTTACTTTGGAGTTTGGGATTCGGATTTTCCATGAGATTTCTGGATTTGGAGAAACCGCAAGGATTTACAAACTCATTTTCATTTCAAAAGATAGAAATTTGCGGTTTTCTCGTGATATGATTTGAGAGATGTCCACCATGAGTTTTCTCGGCTCTTCAGAGGTATCATACACCCGATTCGAGGAGGAGGAGGAACCGTCTGCGGGTGCATGGTGGACCCGGTGCTGTACCCCGGGACAAGATGGTCGCAGATGATGGCGTTGAGCCCGGCATGGGAGCACTACCAACCGGTTATTTGTGATGTGGTGGATATCTGGAGGATACCGACGTAGTCTTGAGATTTGACGATATGGGCCAGTCCGGATTGTTGGAGCCCGAAATATTGAGATTTGATGATATGGGCCAGTCCGGATTTCCGGAGCCCGAGATATTGAGATTTGATGATATGGGCCAGTCCGGATTGTCGGAGCCTGAAATATTGGATATTGGGATATATGTTTTGTATCGATGATTGACATGGATTCTATGTTGATTTCATTGAGGATACATCGATTTTTATATACAGAAATCTCACTAAATTAAGAAAACAGTTTTCTCATTTATGATGTATTTTGTTTTCATTTATAATGCATTAGTACATCGTATATGTGATATGTTACTAGCTGAGGTACTGACACGTGCACTTGGTACTACACTACAGTGGATGTTTACTGTTCAGTTGATAAAACTGCACATTTGTTATTACATTTTTCCTACTATTTCTATATTAAAAAGGTCTTTATTATAATATATCATACATATGAGGGTTTATCTGTAAAAATACTATTTTCCATGTGTTGATATATTATAATAAGCATTTGGTAGGAAAATGCATGCAAATAATATTATTGACCAAATCCTAGTAGAACAAAGTCTACTAAATATTATTTAAGTTGTTGTGCAGAATTTTCAGGTCTTAAATCAAGGAAATCAAGTTGTTAAAGCTAACCTGCCTAATTAAGAAAGCAAAACTTGGAGACCAAGTCTGGCAGCAACTACGAGAAGATTTCAAAGTTCTAAAGGTCCCAGATATTGCCACATGTCACAAGGATGAAGTCGTAAAACATTGATCAAGTGATCAACACCCTTGGCCACGGATCCGCGGCCAAACCCCCCTGTTGGCCGCGGATCCGCGGCAGTGTAGGGGAGTTAGGGTTTGCAAATTTTGGGGGTGAATCTATACTGTTAGCTTCCAATTTTGGAAGCTAAATTTTTGGCTTTGGGACTATAAATAAAGACCGAGAGCCTCTTGAAAAAATCATCAAGTCGACGCGATCACGAAGTCCAAGACGGTTCACGCATCCAGGCTGATCATCAACGGTTCATCTACCTCCTTAGAAGAGATCGAAAAGCAAAACTATGATTTGTAATCATTTTCTAAGGAATCAAAGTGTAATGAATATTGTTGATTAACAAAGGTAGCTCTTTTTCATATTCTATTTCTTTGTAGTTTAATTATGCATTTTCTCTCCATCTCTTTTTCTCCCAACATGAGCGAGTAATTCTCCGCTTGTTAGGGTTCGTAGGATTAGGGTAGGCTAATGGATGATGAAAATACCTAAACTCTTTTTACGTCTTATAAAGTTTATAAACTTTATCAAAAGAATCATTAACATCCTAATCGGGCGCGCTACCAATTCATTGTTAGTCTCGACCGCGATTAGAGATTAGATTAATGGTTGTTTTGGTAAAGGCTAGATATGAACGGAGTTCCGTGTCGAGATAAGGGTTAAGAGTGGGATTCCTTTTCCCTCCAGAAACCCTAATCTACACGCATCACTGTCGTTCTAGTTTTAAATCTATTAAAGGATAGAAAAAGTAATCTTTAATTAATCATTCATAACTACTAAATCCTAATGAACCCTACAAGCCCTCTTCTTATATAAACTTACTTCCATAGTTAATCTAGATCTATATTTTTCATCTTCGTTTAAACGTAGATCTAGATCCTACAACCATTCTACAACATTCTTAATTCTTCCTCCTCTCTTTCTCAACACATCTAAAGTAAGATTGAAAGGTTCCACGTTTCCCTGAGGACGACCCATACTCACCTCGGTCTAGCTACACGCGACACCGTTCTGATTGCGGTTACACTACAAACACTCTTTCGAATCAAACAATCAAATGGCGCCGTTGCCGGGGATACGTGCGTAATTTTTTTATTCTTACTATTTGTGTTGAATTCTTAGACGATTCATATCATTATTAAAACAAAACTGCAAATTGCATATTTAACGATTTGTGTGTGAATTTTGCGAGGGAATCTGGAGTCACGGACTTAAGGAAACAGGAGATCTAGGGTTTCACACTTCTTTGGTATCTTTCTTAACTCCTTCTCTCTCCTCTCAAATCCAATAAAATCTATTTTCTGCAGGATTCTTTGCAAAATATCGCCGCTCAAAAATCTTTTTGCAAAGTTTTGTTTTGCGGTTTGTTTTTGCATATTTTAATACGGATTTTTAAGGGGCAAGACCAAATCCAAATTAGGTGGGGATTTCATCACCCTTCCTAAGCCCCACAAATCACAAACCGAGCATCTGCATCAACCCTACATTAATTTAAAAAATATCTAGACCAGACTCTAAGGACCGTCGCTCTCAATAAGGACGGAGGATGGTCGTGGGTAATCTATCGCTTATCCGCATTACTTTTGTGGTGACTAGGCAAGTGTGTCCAAGGCGAGTGGTTACTTAATTAGGACCACCACTTTTGTAGTGGGGAGCCTCCCACTCACCTGGCACTTATCTGGCTACAAGGGTAGTAAAGAGGCGGTAGAGGATTTATCCTGCGGCTTGTCCTTTGGAAGTCTAGGAGCAGTCTAGAGACTGGACCTAGGTAACCATAGTTCTAGGGTTGTTTGTGTATTTTTGTGTGATTTGTCTAAATCCGTCATTTTTCAAAACAAACTAATTATTTTCTCCCCTTTTCACCCCTTCCCCCTTCTTCTCTTCTTATAATGGGTGACCTAAACAGAAGAACACTTGCCGAGCTTTGCTGTCCACAACCAGATATCTCTTGTTTTCGTAATCCCTTCGGTATACCGTCCGGCTCTTCCATGTCCTTAAGAGATCATATAGAACAAGCAGGAAGAAGCAGTTGGCCACCTCAGTCTAGGTCTTATCAACCATATCCTAATCCTACACATGTTTCAGTTCATACCCAGAGTGAGGAAGCCCCTAGACGAATGTCCATTGCTGAGCACATAGCTAGGGCTAGAGGCCAAAGTTTCAACCCGGACCAATATCAACCATCACCACCACTGTCCGGAGAAGAGTTTGATATGCGGTTTGTGGCATATAAGATGTCTGTTGAAAATAGCCAACCAACCAACCCATATCAATATTCTTCTTATCATAATATTGATCCTACTCCTACCCAAGTTCCGCAACCATTCTATTCCTATCAATCCAATCCGACTTTCCCACCTACTCTAGACAGTTCTTCTAATCAGTCATTTGGGAGTTTTAATTATCCACGGGAATTTCAATCTTATACTGAAACCCCTTATCAACCCAAGACTAGTCTGGAGCAGACATTAGAAAAATTTCTGGAACTGTCGAACCAAATTAGGAAGGATTTGGGTAGTAAGACAGAACTGTACACCCTTCCTAATCAAACCTCCTGTTTCCAAACTGAAATCCACAACTCCAGTTTCATAGATTCATCAAGTACACCAAATAGAATGACTGATAAGTTGTGTGATTTTGTAGTGTTTGATTTACCCGACTGTGAAGGGTCCAATTCAAGTGAAACCATATCCATCCCTTGTGATCTCTACACCTCCACTCTTGAACCAAAACTGATTGAAAACCATAATTTTGATGAGGTGTTTGAGAATTTTAACCTTCACTTGAATGAGGTGATTGACGTTGGGGATATATTGATTAATGAACCCGAAATTTTGGATGATTTTGTCCCACCAATTCATCAAATCCTTTCACTTCCGTGTGGTCATCATCTTGAGCCTTTAATTCTTCCCGAATCTTAAATATATCTTAAAGTTGATGATAATGGTATGCCCGAAGATCAGACCAAAATACAGCCTCCATCTTCCATATCTGGTACAGCAACACTCGACACACCAATTTGTTTACCCATTTCACCTTCTATTTTCTCCGGTTCTTCTTCTGTTCCTATAATTTCAGTGAGTTTTGATGAATCACAATCCGTTAATTCAAGTTCAGTAATACCAGAAATTCAACTTGATTTGGATATTTTTGAAAATGAGGTAGATGAGTTTTTCGAGTCCTCTACCTCAATGATTTTTGATGAATCAAGTAGGATAAATTCTGGCACAAAACTCTTTGACAGCAAAATGTTCAATCACACCATTGATAAAAGTTTTAAAGATCTTTTTGCTGACGAACTTGAATTTTTAAACAATACGGATTTTGTGATTGATCAATCTCCACCTATAGAGGTTGAACCATCACCATTCCTTCTTCCTAATTATTCACATTCATCCTCATTCTTTCTTTTCTCTAATTTCAAACCCTTTCCAGACCACCTCTTATCCCTTCCCCATTTTTTCTTGACTCGGTACAACACATTCTTCTACCAACCTATACGCTATACTGATAAAATCTTTGAATGGTTGGTGTTAACTTTTGGTCTTTGTAAAGTCTTACTTTGACCAAATGACTCACCCCCTCTTAAAATGCTTCGTATTGTCTAACTTATGTTTGAGGGGGGGTATATTTTTTGCTCTTGAACATAACTTTTGTCCTCAAATTTGTGAGCCAAAAATAAGTTTGGGGGAGGATTTTCATTTTCATATATTTTTTCCCCATTAATAATGTCCTCTCAAGCTTACAGGTTTTTGTGATCCAGCAGATAGCAACAGTGAGGACACTGTTGAAAAAAAGTTTGGGGGAGGTTTGTGCTTATTTACACATCAATTTGCATCATATTTTGCATAAGCACAACTTTTTTAGAAAAAAAAATTTATAACAAAAGAGTAGAGTGTGAAAAATTACATCCAAAAGATAGGAATAGTTTAAGAAAACCAAGAAAATTAGAAGTTTTCTTAAACGAACTAGTAATAAGTAGTTATGAGCTGTTGTCCCAAGGGTTAGTAAGATGAAGGAAATCACTAATCTAAGGATAAAAATAACTCTGAAAAATAGTTTCTATTCTGGAAGACAAACATTTGAATGTTGATACCCTACTATATGCACTTACACACGTCTTGAAACTCGGGATAGTAGAGGATACCTTGAAATGCTCTTGTCTAAAAGCCAAAGTATGAAGGAAATAAAAAAAATGAAGAAAATATAAAAATGGTGAAAAGAAAAATGAACACTGGTTTTGTTATCGCCAAGGCAGCAATAAAAAAATATAGCGAGGGTGCCTCTTCACCTAGTGCCCTAAGGCCAACTGGTCTGGGAGTCACTGCTAAGCCTTAGGTGATGCAAGACGAGGAAAATACTATCACCTAATCAGCAAGCACATGAGTAATCGGTCGGTTAGTACCTCAAGAAGTATTAACGGTCGCATGAAAATGTTTGAGCAAATCTAAATATTCATCAAATTAAAAAGTACTACGGCAGATGGACAAGAGTATGATAGCTTGAATTGAATTCTCCGAGTGTAGGGATGTTCTATTCACACACGTAGGGGTATATGATCGATGTTTGGATGAAAGATAGTAATGAAGAATAAAGACGATGTTTTATTGAGAGATGATGTGATTTCTAACATTTTTTCATGACTATTAAGATAGGGCTCATGACAACTGAAAAGCTAGTGTAGTTGGAAACTCTTATTTTCAAAGTCTTTCTTTTATGGTTCTTATCTTTATATGTAAATTTCACCATCTCTCTTTTATTATAGAATTTTGTGGGTGTAATCCGCTGAAAACCCTCAGGAGACAACACTCCTCCTACTAGGGACATCTAGAGGTTTAACGGCTTGTTGCACGTGCTCAGTGCAATCGTGTTTGCCTACGAAAGTGTGCTTAGTTTTCTCGTTTCTTTTCTCTCCTTCTCTTGAATAAACTAGTTTGCTCGGGACGATCAAAGATAAGTTTGGGGGTATTTATTCAGTTGATAAAACTGCACATTTGTTATTACATTTTTCCTACTATTTCTATATTAAAAAGGTCTTTATTATAATATATCATACATATGAGGGTTTATCTGTAAAAATACTATTTTCCATGTGTTGATATATTATAATAAGCATTTGGTAGGAAAATGTATGCAAATAATATCATTGACCAAATCCTAGTAGAACAAAGTCTACTAAATATTATTTAAGTTGTTGTGCAGAATTTTCAGGTCTTAAATCAAGGAAATCAAGTTGTTAAAGCTAACCTGCCTAATTAAGAAAGCAAAACTTGGAGACCAAGTCTGGCAGCAACTACGAGAAGATTTCAAAGATCTAAAGGTCCCAAATATTGCCACATGTCACAAGGATGAAGCCCTAAAAAATTGATCAAGTGATCAACACCCTTGGCCGCGGATCCGCGGCCAAACCCCCCTGTTGGCCGTGGATCCGCGGCAGTGTAGGGGAGTTAGGGTTTGCAAATTTTGGGGGTGAATCTATACTGTTAGCTTCCAATTTTGGAAGCTAAATTTCTGGCTTTGGGACTATAAATAAAGACCGAGAGCCTCTTGAAAAAATCATCAAGTCGACGCGATCACGAAGTCCAAGACGGCTCACGCATCCAGGCTGATCATCAACGGTTCATCTACCTCCTTAGAAGAGATCGAGAAGCAAAACTATGATTTGTAATCATTTTCTAAGGAATCAAAGTGTAATGAATATTGTTGATTAATAAAGGTAGCTCTTTTTCATATTCTATTTCTTTGTAGTTTAATTATGCATTTTCTCTCCATCTCTTTTTCTCCCAATATGCGCGAGTAATTCTCCGCTTGTTAGGGTTCGTAGGATTAGGGTAGGCTAATGGATGATGAAAATACCTAAACTCTTTTTACGTCCTATAAAGTTTATAAACTTTATCAAAAGAATCATTAACATCCTAATCGGGCGCGCTACCAATTCATTGTTAGTCTCGACCGCGATTAGAGATTAGATTAATGATTGTTTTGGTAAAGGCTAGATATGAACGGAGTTCCGTGTCGAGATAAGGGTTAAGAGTGGGATTCCTTTTCCCTCCAGAAACCCTAATCTACACGCATCACTGTCGTTCTAGTTTTAAATCTATTAAAGGATAGAAAGAGTAATCTTTAATTAATCATCCATAACTACTAAATCCTAATGAATCCTACAAGCCCTCTTCTTATATAAACTTACATCCATAGTTAATCTAGATCTATATTTTTCATCTTTGTTAAACGTAGATCTAGATCCTACAACCATTCTACAACATTCTTAATTCTTCCTCCTCTCTTTCTCAACACATCTAAAGTAAGATTGAAAGGTTCCACGTTTTTCTGAGGACGACCCGTACTCACCTCGGTCTAGCTACACGCGACACCGTTCTGATTGCGGTTACACTACAAACACTCTTTCGAATCAAACAATCATTTACATCGCTATTATTAGATGCTACAGGTTATTTATATTATGAGGATATTATTGTATGACCTAGGATAGAGTTATACATGCGATTTCTGCTCGGTGATATTTTTTACTCGCGAGTTGGCAACTCACCCTCGTTGTGCCACAGTTTCTTGGAGGTTTCGCCATAGAGGTTTCGTCGCGGCTTGCTGGCACACTGCTTCCTTCCGGGTGATTGCTTTGGTAGGTGGGTTCACTCGCATCGTGACCACCGTAGTATTTGTATTTATTTCAGTTGTTTCTAGTAACTCCATCAACTAGACTTGTATATTTGATAGACTTAGAAGACTTGTTGTATTTTCTTTCGACCTTAGAGTCGCACGCTTGTATATTTATGGTTTTCTGGTGGATATTGGTTTTTTTTAGTTTTGATCCTCGCCCTTCGGCATTGTATATTATATTGCTTGCGTGGTTGTGTCCGCCAATTGGCGAAGAGCTAGCTCCCGCTTAGGGATGCCTTTATTCATCATTTATATATATTCATGTGTTGTACCCGTTTGGGGCCAGTATTTACAAAGGAGACTCTGCCGAAATTTTCGGGAAAATATGACGTTGCTTTTAAATGTTTAATGCCGCTTATTTATTAAAACCACTTGCTTTAAACAAGTTTTCCTTCACTTCTTATTTAAAATGGTTTAGATTTCTGGGCTTTTGGCTTACCTGAATTAGGTGGGGTCCTATAGACTTCACATGATTCAAGTGCCGTTCACGGGCTATTTCGGGTCGTGACATAGGAACAATTAAAGGATGTACTTATGGACTACCCTATCCCCACTAGTATGATCTCCATCATAATCCTGGTAGTCAAGTACACATCCTAAGGTCTTTATCAACATGTAACAGAGAGACAGTCAAGTATACATGTTAAGATAAAGAGTAACCAGATAGCATACTATCATGTTGAGCAAAAAAGTCCTCCCTATATATGTCCAAGCATCCATTATAATATACAATCATGTACAATAATGGCCTCTAGGGCATACATACAACTAACAATCTCTCACTTGCGCTAAGACCAGTTGTTGTAGTATCTCATAACCAACGTCCCATAAATGTCTCTCTTGTGAAAGGCCTTCGTGAGTGGATCCGCTGTGTTATTCTTCGCGTCAACTCTCATGACCTCGATCCCCTGGTGATCAACCATCTCCCTAATCAGGTGATACTGCCTCAGAATATGTCTGGATCGCTGATGGGACCGGGGTTCCTAGGCCAAAGCCACAACTCCATTGTTGTCACAATACCAGTATTGGACGCTCAATGGTAGGAATCAAGTTCATCTTATGAATAAGGAATATCCAGACAACCTCTTTTGCAGCATCGTTGGTAGCAATGTATTTAGCCTCTATCATCTAGTCTGCTACGGTATCTAGCTTGGAAATCTTCCAACATACCGTCCCTCCACTGAGGGTAAAGACAAAACCCAAGACTGACTTTCAGTCTACCTTATCTCTCTGGAAACTCGAATCAGTAAAGGACTCCTACTGGAGTTCACCGTTAGCATACACCAAGAACATTTCTTTAGTGTTTCTCGATTACTTAAGAATGTCCTTCACAGCTGTCCAGTGTTTCTCCCTAGGATATAAAAGGCATCACCCAAATCCTTCATAGAGAACCCTTCTGATAAGAGGAGCTTGACCAAGTGTAGCATAGGAACACCATTTCCTATCAAGAGTATGCCATCTATGTACAATACGAGAAAGACAATCTTACTCTCTACAACCTTCTTGTATATACAAGGTTCATATATATTTTTGATGAAGTCAAACTCTTTGACTGCTACATCAAAACAGATGTTCCAACTCCGCGATGCCTGCTTCAACCCGTAGATTGATTTAAGCAGCTTGCATACCTTTCCGCTGCTCCCACTGTCTACGAAGCCTTCTAGCAGTGTCATGCACACGCTCTCTTCTAAATCACCATTTAGAAAAGCGGTTATGATGTCCAACTGCCAGATTTCGTAAACATGGTATGCAGTGATGGAAAGTAGGATCCGGATGGACTTAAGCATAGCCACTGGAGAAAAGGTTTCATCATAATCCACACTTGGTTGTTGACGAAAACCTTTTGCTACAATTCTAGCTTTGAAAGTCTCAACTTTTTCATCTACACCAAGTATCTTTCTCCAAGATCCACTTGCTCCCGATGGGTTGTACCCTCTCAGGAGCGACATGCAAAGTCCATACTTTGTTTGTGTATATGGATTCCATCTCAGATCTCATTACATCCAGCCATTTCATAGATTCCCCACTTGTGATTGCCTGCTTGAAACTAGTTGGGTCATCATCCTCGATGATGCAATCCTCGCTCCCACCGTCACTGAGGAAACCGTAGTATCTCTCAGGTGGATGAGGAACCCTACTAGATCGGCGGAGAGGCTGAGGTTCGTTGGAGACTATCGAATCCTCTGGTTCCACTAAATCATCAGTCGCAGTTTGTGTAGCTGGAACCTTTTCCAGTTCTACCTCATGACCACTAATTTGTTTTTCAAGAAATTCCTTTTTCAAAATGTGGCATGCCGAGAAACAAAACACCTTTTGTTCTTCGGTGTAGTAGAAAATATTCCCTCGCGAATGTTTGGGGATATCCAACAAACTTACAGAATTGACCTTGCCTCGAGTTTGTCCGGATTTTGCCTTTCAACATAGGTCGGACAACCCCATATCTTAACTCGTTTAAGACATGGTCTCTTCCCATACCATATCACATATGGAGTTGTAGGCACTGATTTGGTAGGAAGCCTATTCAATAGGTTTGCAGCTTTCTTAAGTGCATATCCCTAAAAGGAAATAGGTAACTCGGCAATACTCATCATAGAGCGCACCATATCTAATAGGGTGCGATTCTTCCGCCCCGATATACCGTTGTGCTGTGGTGTATATGGAGGAGTAAGCTAAGAGGGAATCCCATTCTCATTTTGATAATCCAGGAACTCCGTGCTCAAGTATTCTCCTCCTCGAACAGATCGAAGGATTTTAATGCTTTTACCCGTCTAGTTCTCAACTTTACACTTATATTCTTTGAATTTCTCAAAAGCATCAGACTTGTGTTTCAACAGGAACACATGTCCGAAACTTGAAAGATCGTCAGTGAATATAATAAAGTATGAGGAACTATTCCTGACATGAGTAGACATGGGACCGCATACATCACCATGTATCAGTCCTAAGAGTTCAGTAGGTCTTTCTCCGTTTCCTGTAAACGGAGTTTTGGTCATTTTACCTTTGAGATGTAACTGGCAAGTTTTCATATGATGTAAATTCGAACGGATTCAAATATGCAACTTTATGTAACTTAGCTAGTCGTGTCGCATTGATATAACCTAGTCTACAATGCCACAAGATGGATTCGTTCATTTCTGAACTTTTCCTCTTGTGTGTGTTCTGTATACTTAGAACTGTGGTTTGATTTAGAACGTATATGCCATTACATAATGTGTCTGATCCAATCAACTTTTGATTCAGGAAAATGTTCACAACATTATCCTGCAATATAAAATTATATCCTTCTTTAACTTAATAAAGAGACCGATATAATGTTGCATATCAAGTTCGGTATGTAATAATTTCGTTCAGATTCAATCTATTACTATTTGGTAATACAAGGTGATATTTGTCAACTGATTTGGGTGCAACAATTGCACCATCACCTGATCTCAGTTCTCTACCTTTCTAAAGCCCATGTAACGGATTATATATGTGGGATCCTGATCAGGTTTCTAATACCCAGGACGTAAAGCATACTGAGAAACAATTCTCGGTAATGAACACACCTGAAGAAGATACATCAATATGCTTTTTCTTCGTTCGGGTGGCATAGGAATCCCGGTATTCCCCTATTTCCTGCTTAGACTTATAACAATTATAAAGAAGAGCGGAACCAACGTTCCCCAGCTCAGTATAATAAGCAGGTTCGGTCAATACATCCATATTATTATCTTGATTAAGGCATGTCACGGTCGCTACCAGGAGGGAGAGAGAGAGAGAAGAAAACACTCTGCGTATGCTCTTGCAAGATCAAATTGGTTATTGTTTTATATAATCAGGATGGCTCCCACTGTTTTTATCAAATCTTCCTTCAAACCCTAAAAGGTAAGACTAGCCGGGATTAATTATACCCTACAAGTTCGCTAATCGTTCAGCCAGGCCAATGTCGGCACTTTGAGGAAGGTGCCCCGTGCTTTCGCACGGACCTAATTAAAGTAAACCTCATTTTCCCAGAGGTATAACCCCATTGACACCATTCTAGAAACCTAATGGGTTAGCTAATTGTAAAGTGCAAAACACTCCCAGGAGTAACACTTACTCATAGCGGGTATCGGGATCCAACCATCTCATAGAAGGTATGCAATCTCATTGCAAATTTCAACACTTGAAATTCCCAATAATATTTTGCCCCAAGCGTAATATGACCTTGACAAAGGCCAACAAACTATAGGGCGCTAGTCAAGTTCAACCTGTCATTTCGTGATTGAATTAATCCCACCCCCACGACCCTTGATAAAGGCCAGCAAGGTCGTACGACTACTCTTATCCAATCGCATCACATGCTTTTGCAGATAAGCACTAATTAGCTACCGCACACTACGTCTTGACAAAGGCCAACTAACGCAACACGAATACTAAATAGCACTTATCTGAAATGACGGAGGGTTACGATAGGTTTTTAAGAAAACCTTTTGCGTAGTGAACTTGATATCGTCGTAGAATCGAGTGATTTTGAAATGGTGTGTTTTTTAGGCTTTTACTAGTTTCGCTAAAGAGGTCACTTTCGGTGAAGGGATCTCAACTCTTTCCTCATCGAATGAGGTGCTGGATATTTATCAAGGAATACCACTATGCAAAGCAAGAACTAGAGAAGCAATCAAAAGACAAAACCGAGTGGGTTATAGCATTTTCTAGTTTCGCTAAAGAGGTCACTCCCGGTGAAGGGATCTCGGCTCTTTTCTCATCGAATGATTTGCTGGATATGCATCAAGGAATACCACTATGTAAAGCAAAAACTAGAGCTACCCTTTTTGAAAATTTGATTCCACGACATCATTAGGTTTCTTTGCTTTTCATTAATCTCATTAATGAAGTCCCATCATTTATGCATCCTAAGCATCACAGATAAATAAATGAAAATAGCTCGTACGCTTATGCCATCCGTATTCGCCACCGGGCCCCGTCTTCACCATTAGGTTAGTTAACTACCGGCAGAGCGCGGGCTGGACTAGCGTGGGTGCAAAACATAAGAAACGTTTATTATATATCATATATATAATAATAACCATTCATTTCAGCATATAAAGTGATCACATCACAGAACATTGCAGCAGAAGTCAACATATGAAATATTGGATATACTAGAAGTTCCGTGTTTTAAATTAAGTCAGTAAAAAAAACACGGATTCTACGGTCGAGATGAATAGCCAAACCCACATCTCTAGACCCCTACGAGAGCGGAAAGAAATCCTGCCAATTCTAGAGTTAGGAGACCCGGTCTCGACTCCTCGAGATGGTCTCCCACTGGACCCTAGAACCCGGTTACTTGTGCTCCCCTCCTTGGGTCTTTCCTAATTCGGAAAAGTAAATAATATACATCAATGGTGACATCATCCTCAACCCGGAAGTGTCCCAATAAAAGAATATTACATACAAATTCTTACATGAATGAAAATGAAAAAAAACTCTCATCTCACATAAAAAAACCCGGATATTCAAATACGACGATCCAATATAACATATCACAGCAACACATAACATCACATGTCATCAATATAAGTAAATATGCGTATCCCAATTGTCGTTGACGTATAGCAACGAAACCGGCGATACCCCACATATTACACTTACGGTCGCAGAAAAGAAAGTGAAAACTACGACAATTGGAATCCGCAACATCCTTAGACATCATAAACCCAAAATATCACATACTTCGGATTTCATGCCTATCCAATTGAATTCCTTAGACATCATAAACACGGAATATCTGATATTCCTAATTTCATTCCTAACATTATAAACCCCGCATTTTAGTCTGGATATTGAAAACACTTTTCAATAACAAGTCGGGCAATTCAACAAGATTCCAGGCATCCTGATCGGATGCTCGTTGGAAATTTTAGTAGACGGCCGCACCCCTGATGCCGTCGACGAAGTGCACTTAGGCGGAACACCGCGGCCGTGAGCACCCGAACGGATGCTTTAGGCAACGGGTTCTCCTACAGTCACTTGGTCGGGGCGTGGCTATCTAGTAATGTTACCCGACGAGTATCCACATACACTATATAATTGCGACAGAGTTTTGATCCGAATCAAAACCCCACGGCAACCGATCAAATAAGACTAAATTGCTAGATTTATAAAATTCAAACTATTTTTCACAAAACTAATTATTGTGGATTCCAAATATTGTATCACAAATCACAGATAGCTAGATGATGTTAAACATTTTGATCGAATCAACAAAAACCTATATTTCCCAAAGAGCTCAACACATGAGACACAGTTAGAAATACCCAGAATATGCCACAAGTACCCACGGACCTATACAAGAAGGGCCGTTCCTGGCCCCACCTACGACGCCGCGGAACCGCCGCAAACCCTAGGGTTTGGCTGCAGTTCCGTAGTCGTAGTGTCGAGTTAGGAGTTCGTTCTTTTTATGGATCCATAGAAAACCCTGCACGATTTTCTGAATATTTTTAACTTGGAAAAATCCAACATTTCGAAAAATTTCCAGAGAGCATGAAAATGTGGGTTTTTGGAGTTCGTTCGAACACTTTAACTTTGCCTAGACCACTCCTAATGCTCTAGCTCGGCTCTGATACCACTGCTGGGTTCCTTAGCACGACTACAAGGTTTCGGAAGGCATTAAACATGCTATTATAAAAAATCTAGAGTGCTAGGAAACCATCAACCAAGGATCTAACTAGAAAATTAGGGTTTAACTAAACAAGTAAACATCTTTACTCTAAGTGAACAAGGAATATAACCTTTGTAGACCGGTCCTTCACTTCTAAAGCTCCATGTAGTAGTTCATTCGCTCCAAGTAGTTGTCTCCCGGACTCTCGTTAGGCTCCACTATGCGAAATGAACGAGCTTCCTTAAAGATCTTCGTGGCCAAAGATGATCTACGTCGAGGAATCTCCAACTCAAGCTACCTCTTCACTAATTGAGAATTAGTGAAGCAAACAACCCACACAAAATGGCTAGTCTAGTATAGATTGATGAAGTAGGAATTTTGCTCACATTAGAATAATATTTCTCACTCTCATTCTTCAACTCAAGAAAACCTAGTGAGCTCTCATGAGGTGAAGAAGATGAAGATATGGACTAGAATAGCAACCATGGGTGAGATAATATTATATATTGTCATTGAAGAGACTTAACCATGGCTAAAGATAAAGGTTAGGTTAATAAATATCTAGAGAAAAACAAAATTAGTGGACTTTGTCAATGGTTTCCACAAGCTTCTACTAGCAACTAACCATGACAATTTTCCACCTAATTTTGATTTTCCCTTAATAATTAATTACCTCAATTATCTAAAGTATGGTGTGAGTCTTATACACCCATATACAATATATCATCAAGCATGACACAAAGAATAAATACTATAATATATATCACATATATATTAAATATACAAGTGAGAAAAAGAAATTCTTAAGTGAACTAATATTAGTTAATGTATATTAATATATCAAATATATAATCATACATTAAATTATTAAATCAACATTTAATTTAATAATCCGGCTATATCACATATAACAGACTAATATCATTTATATCAACTTTCCAAATCAACACTTGATTCGATAACCCGGTTATATCTCATATAACTGACCGATATCACATATCGCGAGATTAGAATATGGTATCACATACACGTATTAATCTCGGTCCCGCACATGTCATATATGTGTTGGCTATAGTGCCCTCAAGTCAATTATTGAATCGCAGGCACACGATTGTGATGATTGAGGGAGGACCTATACCGGTGGAACGGTCTTACTCGAGATGATAGTATGCTATCTAGTTTGTCTTTATCATCATGTACAGTGTTAGGTGGCATTACAGATCACTATTACATGTTGATAGAGCCCATAGGATTCTTGCTTGACTACCAACATTATGATGGCGATCATATACGTGGGAGCTGGGTGGTCTATAAGCACATCCTTAAATGTCCCTAGTCGTGGGAGTATCGAGACTGGGCATCGATACTCTAGAGTAGACTATTGTATACTTATCGAGACCCTGACGAGGGGCGGTGGCCGGTCTCACAAGCCATTGGTGTCAGTTAGTCACCTAAGATAGTATATGGGTGCTCATTGGGTTATGAGTACACTGGACGGACTCGCCGGGAACCTGCTAGTTGGTATTATACATATTGTCAGATAGCAGTTCCCAGGTGACATGAGTACAGGTTAGTCTGTCGACTTGAGATCGTCATTTGTCTCATGTGAGTTCCCACTGTGCTTTGATTACTACCCTACCATAGCTCAAAAGATAAACCAGATAGCATACTATCATTTCGAGCAAAGATTGTTTCTGTACATATACATACCTAGCATCCTATACAATACAGGCCTCTAGGGCATACATATCTAACAATCTCTTACTTGAACTAAGGCCTGTAGTTGGTGCAATAGGTATGTGCTGTCATCTCTGTAAGCAGCTGCTGGCGTACCGCATGCCCAACATCTCGAAGAGTCTTTCGAACTGTACTTGAGGGATGACCTTGGTGAATGGATTTGCTGTGTTGTCTTTCGTGTCTACTCTCCGTATCTCGATCTCCTGGCGATCCACTATCTCCTTGATGAGGTGATACCGCCTCAAGATATGACTGGATTTCTGATGGGACCCTGGTTCCTTTGCCAAAGCCATGGCTCCATTGTTATCGCAATACAAAGGTATTGGGTTAGTAATGGTTGGAACCACCTGAAGTTCAGAAATGAACTTCCTCATCCAGACTGCCTCTTTTGCGGCATCATTAGCAGCAATATACTAAGCTTCCATCATGGAGTTAGCGACGGTATCTTTCTTGGAACTCTTCCAACATACCGCCCCTCCATTTAGGGTAAATACAAACCCCGAGATGGATTTACTGTCATCCTTATCGCCCTGGAAGCTGGAGTCGCTAAAATCCTCCATTTGGAGATCTTCGTTGCCATACACCAGTAACATTTCTTTAGTCCTTCGCAAGTACTTAAGAATGTTCTTCACAGAAGTCCAGTGTTTCTCCCCAGAATTGGATTGATACATGCTTACTGCACTCAGTGCATAAGCTATATCTGGGCGAGTACATAACATCACATACATTATAGATCTTACCGCCGAAGCGTAGGGTATAATGCTCATGCGAGCCCTCTCTTCATCAGTCTTTGGAGACATCTCTTTGGAGAGGGTGATCCCGTGACAAGCGGGTAAATTAGCTCGCTTGGAATCTTCCATACTAAATCTCTTTAGTATGGTGTCTATATACCTCGATTGGGACAATCCCAATATTCTCTTTGTTCTATCTCCATAGATCGTTCCTAGAATACATGAGGCATCACCCAGGTCCTTTATGGAGAACCTCTGTGATAAGAACAGTTTGACCGATTGTAGCATAGGAACATCATTTCCTATCAGGAGAATGCCATCTACGTACAATACGAGGAATGTGACTGTGCTCCCTACAATCTTCTTATAAATGCAAGGTTCATCCACATTTTTGAAAAAATCAAACTCTTTGATTGTATCATCAAAGAAGATGTTCCAACTTCATGATGCCTGCTTTAATCCATAAATAGATTTAAGCAACCTGCATGCTTTTCCGCTGCTCCCATTGTCAATGAAGCCCGCTGGCTAATCCATAAAAACACATTCATCTAAATCACCATTTAGAAATGCGGTTTTAACGTCCATCTTCCAGATTTCATGGTCGTAGTAAGCAGCAACAACAAGTAAGATTCGAATGGATTTAAGCATTGCAACTGGAAAAAATGTCTCGTCATAGTCCAATCCTCGTCTTTGATGGAATCCTTTTGCTACCAGCCTATCTTTATCGGTCTCCACCTGTCCATCCACACTAATCTTTATCTTAAAGATCCACTTGCACCCTATGGGTTTTACCCCAGAAGGTGCAACCTTTAAAGTCCATACTTTGTTGGTGTGCATGGATTCCATTTCGGATCGCATGGCATCCAGCCACTTCTCTGAGTCACTACTCATGACAACTTGCTGAAAACTAGTAGGGTCATCATCATCCATGATGCAATCTTCTCTATCATCATCAATTAGAAAACCGTAGTATCTATCAAGTGGGTGAGAAGTCCTACTACATCTATGGAGTGGCTGGGGTTCGTCAGGTTCTATTGAAACCTCAGGTTCAACCAAATCATCGGTATTTTTTTGTGGATCTGGAGTTTCTTCCAGTTCTACCGCATTTCCAACGGTGTCATTTGTAAAAAATTCATTTTCTAAAAATGTGGAATACTGAGAAACAAACACCCTTTGTTCCTCCTTGTGGTAGAAAAGATATCCATACAAATGTTTTGAGTATCCCACAAATTTACACAAAACCAATCTTGTTTCGAATTTGTCCGGATTTTGCTTTTTCATATAAGCCGGACAACCCCATATCCTAACTCGTTTAAGAGACGGTCTCTACCGATACCATATCTCATATGGAGTGGCAGACACGGTTTTGGTCGGAACCCTGTTTAATAGATATATTGCAGTCTCCAATGCATGCCCCCAGAATGATAGTGGTAACTTAACATCACTCATCATAGAACGTACCATATCTAATAGGATACGATTTCTTTTCTATGACACACCATTGTGCTGTGGTGTGTACGGAGGAGTGAGTTGAGAGAAAATCCCATTCTCTTTTAGGAAATCTAGAAACTTTGTGCTTATGTACTCACCACCTCGATCCGATCGAAGTTTCTTAATACTCAAGCCTGTTTGTTTTTCTACTTCAGATTTATACTCTTTGAATTTTTCGAAGGGTTCAGACTTATGTTTCAACAAGAACATGTGTCCGAATCTCGAGAAATCATCAGTGAAAGTTATAAAGTAGGAATAACCACCTCTAGCATGTGTAGACATTGGTCCACATACATCACTATGTATGAGGCCTAAGAGTTCGGTAGCTCTTTCTCCGTCTTCAGTAAACGGAGTTTTGGTCATTTTACTTTTGATACAAGACTGGCAAGTCGCATAAGATTTATATTCAAACGGGTTTAAATATCGATCTTTATGTAGCTTGGTTAGTCTTGTTTCGTTAATATGACCAAGTCTACAATGCCAAATGAAAGCTTCACTTATGTCTGAAATCTTTCTTTTGTTTGTGTGTTGTATATTGAAAACTGTATGTTGATTTAGGACGTATATCCCGTTATTTAATGTACCAGACACAATCAACTCTTGATTAAGGTTAATGTTCATAATATTATATTGTAACAAAAAATTATATCCTTCATTGTCCAACAATGATATTGATATAATATTACATAACATGGAGGGTACAAAATAACACGGGTTCAGAACTAATATACATCCAGATGGCAAACCAAGGTGATACTCTTCCACTGCTACAGCATGTACAGAGGAACCATTCCCAACTCAGAGAGTGTGATCACCTTTCTTCAAAAACCTGCTATTTCTCAGCCCCTGCATACAATTGCAGATCTGAGATCCTGACCCGGTATCTAATACCCAGGAAGCAGAGTTAATTGAAAAATAGTTTTCTGTTACAAACACAACTGAAGTGGAAGCATCAGCATGCTTCTTCTTCTTGAGGTCGGCCAGGTATCCAACGCAGTTTCTCTTCCAGTTCCCAGTCTTGTGGCAATAGAAGCATTCCCCTCTTCCTGTCGTAGCAGCCCTTATCTTGTCCCTTCCCGGTGCCTTTTTCACTCCTCCTCTCGGCTTGATGGGATTCTTATTCTTATTTCCCTTGGCCTTAGCTGTCGGGACGGAAGAGGAAGATGGCCCAGCAATTAAAGCGGGAGTTTTCGCTACTTTTAGCGTACTCTCTGCACTCCTCAACATATTGAGGAGTTCAGGAAGTGACTTCTCCAGATTGTGCATGTTGATGTTCACTATGAACGGAGTAAAGGCATAGGGGAGAGACTGTAAAACAATATCAATATACTGTTCATTCTCCATTGTCCATCCCAGATACTCTAGTTCTTCAATAAGTACTGTCATCTTCAATACATGGTCACTTACAGACGTTCCAGCGGCCATCCGCATCTGAAACAACTTTCTAGATGCCTCGTAACGGAGAGTACAAGATTGCTCCCCATACAACTCCTTTGTATGTAGAAAGATGGACTGAACATCCAACTTCTCATGTTGCTTCTGATGTTCATTGTCCATCGTAGCAAGCACAAGGCATTTGGCTGTTCCGCAATCTATATCCCATGTCTTGCCGACTTCCTTGACTGCAACTAAAGAATCAGGTCCTTGGAGGGGAGGGGCTTTAGCTGTAAGGACGTAAGCGACCTTATCATAGGTTAGGGCAATATTTACGTTCCTTATCCATTCTTTATAATTCGGTCCCGTGAGTTTATTTTTGTCTAATAGAAGCTTAAGTCTTGTCATAGGTATCTGCCATTAGGAGAGAGAAAAGAAGACACTCAGCGATTGCTCTTGCAAGATTAGATTGGTTATTAATCTTATCTAATCGAAGGCTCCCATTGCTTTTTATCAAATTTTCCATCAAACCTTAAAAAGAAAATCAGCCATGATTAATTGCAATCTACAAGTTCGCTAACCGGTTGTCACATCCCGAAAAGTATGGAACATGACCGGCACTAAAATTACGAAACGTCTCGAGACGTACGTAATCTAAGTAAACCAAAACCCAGAAATCAAAACCAAAGAAGCAGTAGAGTGAAGGAAAAACCAATTTAAAGTAAGTAGTTTTAACAACATAGGCCGAAGTATGCGTTTTTAAAATCTCAAGTATTTTGTAAAAATTTCGGTAGAGTTTCCTTTGAAAATACAGACCCTAAACGGGTACAAAATCTGATAAAACATATATAATGAATAAAGGCATCCCCAAGCGGGAGCTAGCTCTTCGTCAATCGACGGTCACCACCATGCAAGCAATATAATATACAACGCCGAAGGGCGAGGATCAAAACACAAAAGGAAACTCAAAACATCAAGAAAACCCATAATAATACAACACACGACTCTAAGGTCGAAAGAATAAACACTGGTCTTCTATGTCTATCAAATATACAAGTCTGGTTGAAGGAATTTTACTAGATACAACTGAAATAAATATACAATGGTGGTCCTGATGCAAAAGAACCCACCTACCAAAGCAATCACCCGGAAGGAACAGTGTGCCAGCAAAGCCGCAACGAAACCTGTACGGCAAAACCTGCAAGGAACTGTGGCACAACGGGGGTGAGTTGCCAACTTGTGAGTAGAAAACATCTACGAGTAGAAATCGCATGCATGACGCTATCCTAGGTCATAACGGGTAATATCCTCAAATAATATCCAGATCCATCTACATGTAAGTGCAATACTACGTGCTCGTGTCAGTGCCTCAGATAGCTACATATCAGATATATGATGTATGAATGCATGATGAATAAAAACATAATACATCATGAATGAGACAACTGTTTCTTTATTTAATGAGATTTCTGTATGTATATAAATCGGGTATCATCATGAAATCAACAGAGAAATCAATGTCAACCATCGACACAAAACATAAATCTCAATATCTCAATATCAATATCTCAATATCTCTGTATCTCAAATCTCAATATCTCAAAACCTCGGGCTCCGTCAGTCCGGATCGGCCTATATCATCAATCACACGACCACGAACGGTATCGTCCGGATATCCGCCGCGCCAGGTAAAATCACCGGTAGGCAGTCTGCCCCTGCCGGGCTCATCGTCTACAACTCGATCTTCTTGCCCCGGGGTACCATACCGGGCCCACCATGTACCCGAGACGGTTCATCCGGCTTCTCGAATCGGGACTCAAAATCCAAAAGCAATCATGAAACTCATAGTGGACGACTCATACATCATGAGAAAACCGCAACTTGCATTTTAAGAAGAATGAGAGGGAGAAAAGTCTATATATATTCTTACGGTTTTCCGCCAAATCCAGAAATCTCATGGAAATCCGAAATCCAAGAATCAAGAGTAAGTAAACAATGAATATCGGCATAAATCTCCACAATGCTGCATGACCAATGAGTATATGAATGCAACTGATATCTTGCAATGAATGCAATAGTTAAACTAGCATATGGGAGCTATAACATGTTGCGACTATCAGCTAGCAAGCTATGTCAATGAAATGGTATTTTCTAAAGTGTACATGACATGGCAATTACCGATGATGATGTGTGTGAGCCGGCAAGTAAGTGTATGTGGAACATACGCATCATCGATAATGGTGCTGGTGTCCTGACAGCATGATTTCGATACTACCATATGAAAACATAATATAAGCATGCAATGCGAGGCGACCAGCAGTAATATGCGGGAGCTGAATAATAAACATAACAATGATGAACATACAATAAATAATAAGAGTCATACACTAAACTACAGGTCTAACTAACAGTCTAATCCAAAGGTAAGGATACCACCTAAATCTGAGTCGATATATATATATGTATATAATAGTCGGTGATCCTGCCTCCATAGTATCCTATACGATACCCTATATACTATGACATCCTCGAGTGAAGAGTGCAGATCTATCATCAATATATAGCTCGTACGGTAAATCCGTCGTACAGCCTCCCAAGCCTGGGTACGGGTTAAACATCACATTTATCTCATTATTCGTCTGGTATCCTTTTCATCATATATCATGATATGGGGGTACTGATCTAAGTCCGGTACAATACTGATACCATCTATGTATATACCTGCGTGTGTATGAAAACACCACGCCTAAAGAACCCGCTAAAATATCATGCGTATCTCAAATACGAACCATATCACATCATCGATCGCATGGCCTCAAGCCCAATCTCATCGACTCATCTCCAACTATCATCTATTATCCTCATTATCAGTACATACATATATACCATCTCATCCACACATCTATGTATTCCATATAACCATATATAACGATAACAGACCACGTGTGTGCACGTATGTGTGTGTCAATCCTTTACTCTAAGGTCTTTCGACTAATAACTGAACTAAAATCTCTTTCCTCCAAATTTCACTATATCCAACCCATGATCACTTAATACCTTTCGTTCCAAGTATTCGCATTTCACCTATATACATATAATATCACATATGTCTTACGAAATTGCGGGTGTTTTATACGCCATCCACCCGACTTCCCCCGTAGATAAAATCTACTCACTTCGATCTTGCTTGCTGGAGTCGATGATGCCACACCCATCCTCGTCATCTCGAAGTCCACATGGGGTACCTACATATCATATATAGCATCATAAACGAAATCACGCACGAAAAACCAAAATGTTGCACGAATCACCCATAGGTTAAAACCTATGGTCTACTCATACAAAAGGACCAAATAACCCTCAACATCGACGTACAAACGCTGATTGATCAAGAAAAACCCAAACGTACCATTCATGGTCTCACCACACACTAAATATATATATATATATATATATATGAAATATGGTTCAAATCATCAAAACTTCAAATTTGCTTTAAAAGTTATTTTTCCGAAACTCTAGTAAGCAACAATCACCAATTTAGTTTCAATCTAGTTGTTTTAACAATTCTAACGGCTACAATACTCACTAAACATCTTCAATAAGTCATACAAACCATTTACATAATTTTATCACACCAATTGTAGAAATCTTAAAATTTTAGTTCGCAATTTTATCCAATTTTAACCATTTTAAAAATACAATTAGCAAACTAGCAACTATCTTTGTTTTAGCATGCCCACTAGATGTTAACTACACGATTAACCCATGATCAATGAATATAAACCCTAACCTAGTTCAAACCCTTCTCTTTAAATTTCAACTTTCAATTAAACCCACAATTTAAACACCTAATTAGCTTAGATTACAACAAAAACTAACAAGGTACAATTAGTGTAGGATTATACCTCACAAATTTGAAGATCTAACATGAAAATCTTGGCCTCCAAAATGACTTCTTGCTCCATGATCCATACTAGAATAGGTCAAGAAGAAATGGGTAGAGATTGGATTTTGATTTTGTGAGGCTTTTATGTTGATTTTTGGGCATTTTGTGGAATTTTTGAGGTGAAATGAGAAGGAGAAGAGGGGGAGGGCTGCTGCTGATTTGGGAAGAGGGAGGGCTCGGCCATTGTGTGGGAGATGAGGAGAGAGAGTGAGGGTTGAATGAATGATACAATTTCCAAGTCAACAAAGTCATGCTTCATTCTTTATTAATTCCCTTTTCTTTTCTTTGACTTTTGAGGTGAGAAATTGGAAGGAAAAGTGAGGGCTGCTGCTAGGGGAGTAAAAATAAGGGTGTGTGGGTTTGTATGGTGAGGAAAAATGATAAATACTATATCCCAAGTCAACCTAGAACCATACCTCAATTCTATTTAGCTATTTTCACCATTTAAGCCTTTATAGTTTATATTTTCTAAAACCATCTTAATAATTTCTTTTCATTTAAAAAACAATATTTTACATGTTAGTTTAATGTGTCATGATATACAAAATTTGTATCAACCCATTCCAATTTGTAATTATCCCTAATTAAATGTATTAGTCACGGCTAAAAAAATATTAAAATAATTAATTTCGGAAAAAATTTCAGTAAACTAGAAATTTTACAAGTGGCTCAATAAATACCAAATACTAGAAATTATATAGCTAGAATATGTATATTTAATTTTATATTAAAAGATAATTAAATCTTGATTTTTACGGAAAACACCCGTTATTTACCGAAAATCGGAAATTTCGCCTAAACGATTTTCAAAACGTTACAATCTTCCCCCCTTAAAGAAATTCGATCCCCGAATTTAAATTAAAACTCTCCCAAATACAAAAACATTTCAGTAAAATGACAAAGTCGTCGGGGCTCCAAAATCATCAATACATAAAACACATCGTAGCGCAATGCATGCACATGAAAAAGAGTGTATAACTCAAAAATCAAAACTCTGTTAAGCATCCCGCAATCATCGGAGTTATTGGGAAGACATCAATGTCCAAATCCAAAACGAAAATCAATATGATATACTCAAAACTATAATATGTACATAGCACGCATCTTTGTAACTCGTCAAAACATCTAAAAGAAATGCATGCCAAAGTCTTTTCAAGTCGCTGTGCGATGCGCGTATCACTGCACAGTGGCGGACGTATATTGTAAGAAAATAGCTATATATATATATATATATATATATATATATATATATATATATATATATATCCTTTGTTTAACATGCACGTCCTGCCGTTTTGAAAACAATTTAGAAGGGTTTCCTTTATAAAAAGTTTCATGTCATCATGGACACGTAAGTAAATACTGAGACTATAGCTCCCTTTTTGGAAATCCCTTCGATAGCTATCAATACATGCAAAAATATACTCAGGTACTGTTCTCTGACTAGTCTTGCTCAGTACTAAACCAAATAGCAAGTATCATAAAATATACTGCTCCAAAAGAAATCAATCTCAAATATATATGAATGTCACGTGCGTCTGGTGCTCACGGAAATCAAAATCCATGAATGTGCCATACATGTGCACATAAACAAAATCTAAGTGCAACGGGTGTGCATGAAAACACCTGTCAATGACAACGGGTGTGCCTGACAGCAGTATCAGGTGCATCTGCTATGCACGAAGAATCCCGATTTAGTGCATCAGGTGTGCACAAAAATCAAACCTCATATCATACGCTCAATATGCACGAAAATCCAAATCAAGTGCATATGTCCCGCACGAATGAAATCGCATCCAATATGCACGGATAAAAATCTAAATCAAGTGCACAAAGTACCAAATACAGTGCATTCAGTGCACGAAATACCAAATACAGTGCATCCAGTGCACGAAATACCAAATACTGTGCATCCAGTGCATGAAAATGCATTAATAACTCAAAGGCGTACAAAAACAACACCGAGTGTACCAAGGTGTATAAAATCCAAAAAACGCGTGCAACTGCATGCACGAAACACGTACTAATGCACTGCAAGCATATGAGAGCTGTACCGAGTGCAGAAACCAAATCGGGTGCGTACCACATGCACAAAAATCAAATCATCCGCATGAAATCCACGAAAACATAAACGTGTGCAGCCAAGGCACAACATCAACATCAAGTGCAATAAATATGCATAAATCATAAATCAACACAACGGTGTATAAAAACATATCTCAAGTGCAATAACTATGCACAAACACGTAAATACCCCGTAGGTGCAGCCATGGTGCACGAAATCAATATCAAGAAACTCATCATCAAAACTCAAATCCAAGCGATATAAGCGTGATACTCGGATCACAAACGCAAATCGCAACAAATGACATTGAGGTACACCTCCTACAATGTCAAAAAAGTGTCGGTGCGCCCAACGCAGCTAAGCTAATATGCGCCCGAGAAAGCTTACGGAGGTAAGCTCTATTCGGTCCGGAGCATTGACTGGCAAAGCAAGAACATCCACTTGCCTCCTTTCCACGGTCTGGCGTCCTCTGTCATTGTGAATTACCGAACTCGCAATCCATCGGCTAGCCGGTCCGGTCCGGTGTACTAACGGAAACGATCCACTCTCGTACTCCTCTGGTCCTCTCACGGCCAATTAGCACGACCATTCATCAGGCAGCACGTCTCTAGCATCGGCCTCTGGCCCTCTGGATACACGTCACACATCTGATCCACGGTAAAAAATCTTATTGCAGCAGTGTCCTGGGAAGAACCTACTAGGGTTTCTTCCAATCTTTCCTATGCCGAACTATACGGAGGATGGTACTCTTGCCTAATCCTTTCTCGTTTTCTGGACATCTGCGTTCTCAGCATAACTTCTCCTCGGGAACTGGTCATATCTCAACGCCTTTGTATGCATATCACACCTCTGATGTCAGCGGAGTAGAACGCCCTCTCATCAAGATCTCGAACGAACCTTTTACTCCACTTTTCTCTAATGTCGACTGCTTCGGACTCGTCTCTTCGTGGCTGCATGGACCGCGCTCCAACGGCTACACTCGTATCTGGAGTCTCCCAAGCAATGTATCCCATCACATGATATCCGAATGATGTCGAACTTTTCGATCGATTAGTCAAGGTTCCATAATCCCCCAAGAGCTCAACATCTTGGGTACAGTTTAATAGTATCGAATATATGCCACAGCACCTATGGACCAACCGTAGAAGGGTAAACCCAAGCCTCACTAATGGCACCGCTGAACTACCGCAAACCCTAAGGTTCACCGGCGTTCCATGGTCTTTAAGTCGAGTTAGGGTTTCATTCTTCTAGACGGTCCGTATAATTACTTGCATTGTTTTCCGAATAATTTAAACTTGGAAAGTGGGTTCCCTACATTCGATCGTCTATATCGACTCTCAACGTATTAGCGTGAAGTCGTCTCTAGCTGGAATCAATCAATCTGATGACCTCGCATCGGGGTAGGCAATAAATCACATATCCTAGTCTTTCATCTTTGGTGACTAGTGATATTCTATCATATCTCGAAGTATAACTCGTGCGGCATTAGCTTCAAACATCTGGGGCAATATCTCGTCAGTCGCAGCAGAAACTGAATCCTTCGTCCACACGCTGAACAGTGCCTTACTCATCAAAATACGGTGCATTAATGGTCATCACATTCTGGCTAGCCTCTAGCAGTGGCCCAATCCTTAGGTGCCAATTTGCACGTCCGAGAAATCTCGTAAAAGTGATCCATCAAATGCTCATGGCGCGAAAACACAATAAAATGACGCCTCTATGCAAACGTATGTCCCTGGAATCACGCCCTGGTCAGTCCTCGTTCGTGACGAGCTCGTGCTGACCGCATCTCTAGCCGCTGCTCTCTCTGCACGTACAACCGTGGTAACAAAACAATAACTGGTACTGATGAGGATAGATCATAGGAATGAATATAATATTGTGCAAAGAAATGTACCTCCTAAGGCTTCTTAAGCGAAGTATCGTATCATAAGTATGCCGCGGAACATACACACGGTACGTCACTCTACTTGAGTCACATCCTCCATCAACCAAGGGTCATCCTACACTCCGAAGGTAAAACCTAACGCTCTGATACCAACTTTGTCACGTCCCGAAAAGTACGGAACATGACCGGCACTTAAATTACGAAACATCTCAAGGCGTACGTAATCTAAGTAAGCCAAAACCCAGAAATCAAAACCAAAGAAGCAGTAGAGTGAAAGAAAAACCAATTTAAAGCAAGTAGTTTTAACAACATAGGCCAAAGTATGCATTTTTAAAATCTCAAGTAATTTGTAAAAATTTCGGCAGAGTTTCCTTTGTAAATACAGACCCCAAATGGGTACAAAACCTGATAAATCATATATATTGAATAAAGGCATCCCCAAGCGGGAGCTAGCTCTTCGTCAATCGACGGTCACCACCACGCAAGCAATATAATATACAACGCCGAAGGGCGAGGATCAAAACACAAAAGAAAACTCAAAACATCAAGAAAACCCATAATAATACAACGCGCGACTCTAAGGTCGAAATAATAAACACTGGTCTTCTATGTCTATCAAATATACAAGTCTAGTTGATGGAATTTTACTAGATACAACTGAAATAAATATATAATGGTGGTCCTGATGCAAAAGAACCCACCCACCAAAGCAACACCCGGAAGGAACAGTGTGCCAGCAAAGCCGCAACGAAACCTGTACGGCAAAATCTGCAAGGAACTGTGGCACAACAGGGGTGAGTTGCCAACTCGTGAGTAGAAAACATCTACGAGTAGAAATCGCATGCATGACGCTATCCTAGGTCATAACGGGTAATATCCTCATAATATCCAGATCCATCTACTTGTAAGTGCAATATTATGTGCTCGTGTCAGAGCCTCAGATAGCTACATATCAGATATATGATGTATGAATGCATGACGAATAAAAACAGAATACATCATGAATGAGACAACTGTTTCTTTATTTAATGAGATTTCTGTATGTATATAAATCGGGTATCATCAATGAAATCAACAGAGAAATCAGTGTCAAGTATCGACACAAAACATAAATCTCAGTATCTCAATATCAATATCTCAATATCTCTGTATCTCAAATCTCAATATCTCAATATCTCAATATCTCTGTATCTCAATATCTCAATATCTCAATATCTCAATATCTCAATACCTCGGGCTTCGTCAGTCCGGATCGGCCCATATCATCAACCACACAACCACGAATGGTATCCTCCGGATATCCGCCGCGCCAGGTAAAATCACTGGTAGGCAGTCTGCTCCTGCCGGGCTCATCGTCTACAACTCGATCTTCTTGCCCCGGGGTACCATACCGGGCCCACCATGTACCCAAGACGGTTCATCCAGCTCCTCGAATCGGGTCTCGAAATCCAACAGCAATCATGAAACTCATGGTGGACTACCCATACATCACGAGAAAACCGCAAATTGCATTTTAAAAAGAGGGAGCGAGAGAAAAGTTTATATATATTCTTGAGATTTTCCCCCAAATCCAGAAATCTCATGGAAATCCGAAATCCATGAATCAAGAGTAAGTAAACAGTGAATATCGGTATAAATCTCCATAATGCTGTATGACCAATGAGTATATGAATGCCACTGATATCTTGCAAAGAATGCAATGGTTAAACTAGCATATAGGAGCTATAACATGTTGCGACTATCAGCTAGCAAGCTATGTCAATGAAATAGTATTTTTAAAAGTGTACGTGACATGGCAATTACCGATGATGATGTGTGTGAGCCGGCAAGTAAATGTATGTGGAACATACGCATCATCGGTAATGGTGCTGGTGTCCTGACAACATGATTTCGATATTAACATATGAAAACATAATATAAGTATGCAATGCGAGGCGAGCAGCAGTAATATGTGGGAGCTGAATAATAAACATAACAATGATGAATATGCAATAAATAATAAGAGTCATACAGTAAACTACAAGTCTAACTAACAGTCTAATCCAAAGGTAAGGAAACCACTTAAATCTGAGTCGATACATATATATGTATATAATAGTCGGTGATCCCACCTGCATAGTATCCCATACGATACCCTATATACTATGACATCCTCGAGTCAAGAGTGCGGATCTATCATCAATATATAGCTCATACGGTAAATCCGTCGTACGGCCTCCCAAGTCTGGATACGGGTTAAATATCATATTTATCTCATTATTCGTTTGGTATCCTTTTCATCATATATCATGATCTAGGGGTACTGATCTAAGTCTTGTACAATACTGATACCATCTATGTATATACTTGCGTGTGTATGAAAATACCCCGCCTAAAGAACCCGCTAAAATATCATGTCGTATCTCAAATACGAACCATATCACATCATCGATCTCATGGCCTCAAGCCCAATCTCATTGACTCATCTCCAACTATCATCCACTATCCTCATTATCAGTACATACATTTATACCATCTCATCCACACATCTAGGTATTCCATATAAGCATATATAACGATAACAGACCACTTCTATGCACGTATGTGTGTGTCAATCCTTTACTCTAAGGTCTTTCGACTAATAACTGAACTAAAATCTCTTTCCTCCAAATTTCACTATATCAAACCCATGATCACTTAATACCTTTCGTTCCAAGTATTCACATTTCACCTATATACATATAATATCACATATGTCTTATGAAATTGCGGGGGTGCTATACGCCATCCACCCGACTTCCCCCGTAGATAAAATCTACTCACTTCGATCTTGCTTGCTGGAGTCGATGACGCCACGCTCATCCTCGTCGTCTCAATGTCCACATGGGGTACCTACATATCATATATAGCATCGTAAATGAAATCACGCACGAAAAACCAAAATGTCGCACGAATCACCCATAGGTCAAAACCTATGGTCTACTCATGCAAAAGGACCAAATAACCCTCAATATCGGCGTACAAACGCCGATTGATCGAGAAAAACCCAAACGTACCATTCATGGTCTCACCACACACTAAATATATATATATATATATATATATATATGAAATAGGGTTCAAATCATCAAAACTTCAAATTCGCTTTAAAGACTATTTTTCTGAATCTCTAGTAAGCAACAATTGCCAATTTAGTTTCAATCTAGTTGTTTTAACAATTCTAGCGGCTACAATACTCACTAAACATCTTCAATAAGTCATACAAACTATTTCCATAATTTTATCACACCAATTGTAGAAATCTTAAAATTTTAGTTTGCAATTTTATCCAATTTTAACCATTTTAAAAATACAATTAGCAAACTAGCAACTAGCTTTGTTTTAGCATGACCACAAGATGTTAACTACACAATTAACCCATGACCAATAAATATAAACCCTAACCTAGTTCAAACCCTTCTCTTTAAATTTCAACTTTCAATTAAACCCACAATTTAAACACCTAATTAGCTTAGATTACAACAAAAACTAACAAGGTACAATTAGTGTAGGATTATACCTCACAAATTTAAAGATCTAACATGAAAATCTTAGCCTCCAAAAAGGCTTCTTTCTCCATGATCCATACTAGAATAGGTCAAAAAGAAATTGGTAGAGATTGGATTTTGATTTTGTGAGGTTTTTGTGTTGATTTTTGGGCATTTTGTGGAATTTTTGAGGTGAAATGAGAAGGAGAAGAGGGGGGCTACTGCTGATTTGGGGAGAAGGAGGGCTCGGCCATTGTGTGGGAGATGAGGAGAGAGAGTGAGGGTTGAATGAATGATACAATTTCTAAGTCAACAAAGTCATGCTTCATTCTTTATTAATTCCCTTTTCTTTTCTTTGACTTTTGAGGTGCGAAATTGGGGGGAAAAGTGAGGGCTTCTGCTAGGGGAGTAAAAATAGGGGTGTGTGGGTTTGTATGGTGAGAAAAAATTATAAATACTATATCCCAAGTCAACCTAGAACCATACCTCAATTCTATTTAGCTATTTTCACCATTTAAGCCTTTATAGTTTATATTTTCTAAAATCATCTTAATAATTTCTTTTCATTTCAAAAACAATATTTTACATGTTAGTTTAATGTGTCTTGATACACAAAATTTGTATCAACCCATTCCAATTTGTAATTATCCCTAATTAAATGTATTAGTCACGGCTAAAAAATATTAAAATAATTAATTTCGGAAAAAATTTCAACAAACTAGAAATTTTATAAGTGGCTCAATAAACACCAAATACTAGCAATTACATAGCTAGAATATGTATATTTAATTTTATATTAAAAGATAATTATATCTTGATTTTTACGGAAAACACTCGTTATTTACCGAAAATCGGAAATTTCGCCTAAACGATTTTCAAAACGTTACACCGGTCGGCCATGCCAGTGTCGGTACTCCGAGGGATGTTCCCCGTGCTTTCACATGGACCTAATTAAAGTAAACATCATTTTCCCAGAGGCATAACCCCATTGACACCTTTCTAGACACCCACTGGATTATCTAATTGTAAAGTGCAAAACTCTCCCGGGAGTAACTTTTACTCACAGTGCGATCGGGATCCGACTATCAAATAGAAGGTATGCAATCTCATTGCAAATTTCAACTCTTGAAATTCCTGATATGGTTTTTACCCCTAGTGTCTTATGACCTTAACTATGGTCAACAAATCATAAGCACTAGACAAGTTCTACCCGCCATTTCCTGATTGATTTAGACCCACCCGCATGACCCTTAACTATGGTCAACAAAGTCATACGAATGTCCTAATCGATAGCATCACATGCTTTGTAGGAAGACATCACTTAGCTACCGTACACCACGCCTTAACTATGGTCAACAAATATGGCACGAATACTAACTACTCTACTTCCTAAAATGGCGGAGGATTACGGATGGTTTTGATGAAAACCTTTAACGTTTTGAACTTGATATCGTTGTAGAATCTAATGAAAAGGAGTGGTTTAAGCTCCAGTTTTAAAAATCGAATGGTTTTGTAGAATATTTCTAATTTTTCTAAAGAGGTCACTCCCGGGGAAGGGATCTCGGCTCTTTCCTCATCGAATGAGGTGCTGGATATTCATCAAGAAATACCACTGTGCAAAGCAAAAATTAGATCAACTATAAAAAAACAAATCGAGTGCTTTGTAACATTTGCTAGTTTTGCTAAATGGGTCACTCCAGGTGAAAGGATCTCGGCCCTTTCATCGTCGAATGAGGTGCTGGATATTCATCAAGGAATACCACTATGCGAAGCAAAAACTAGAGTTACGTTTTTTGAAAAAGTTTGATTCTACAACATCTTTAGGTTTCTTTGCTTAACATTAATCACATTAATGTTGTCCCATCATTTACGTTTCCTAAACATCACAGAAATAAATGAAAATAGAACGTACGCTTTGCCATCCGCATTCGCCACGGGGCCCCGTCATGCACCGTTAGGTTACTTAACTAACGACAGAGCGGGGGTTGGACTAGCGCGGATGCAAAACAAGAGCAACGTTTACTATATATCTCATATATAAATATAACCATTCATCACACGCAGTTATAAACATTCCAGATCACAGATGAATACATTGGATATACTAGAAATTCCGTATTTCGTTCAAGCCCTTAATGAAAGACGGGTTCCATGGTCGTGATGAATAGCCAAACCCCAACCATAGACCCCTACGGGTGCGGCAAACAACCCGCCAAATTCCCAAAGTAAATCAACCTCCCTCAACAAAGTGAGTAGGCCACTCGGCACTTCAAAGAACCCGGTAGTTTGTGCACCCCACCTTGGGCCTATCTTAGAAGAAAAAATAGTAAAAAGAAATTATACAACGGTGGCTACAACCTTAACCCGGATGTGCCCCGGAAAATAATATTACATCGCTTTTTTACAAATTACATGAATGAAAGAAAAGAAAAACACTCTACTCACACCCCCATGTTGGGGTTTCTTAGCACATCTACTAGGGTTTCAATAGTGTATCAAGTATACAATTTTAAAAAAAATAGTGTGCTAATGAAATCAAACTTAGAATCGAACTAGAGAATTAGGGTTTTACATCAGGTAAGCAAGCATAAACATAAGTGAATATGGAATACAACCTTTTTAGACCGGTCCATCACTTCAAATGCTCCATGTAGAAGTCCCTTCGCTTCAAGTAGTGGTGTTCCTGTTAGTTATATGTATGCCTTAGAGGCCATTACTGTACATGTGATGTATATTGTAGTGGATGCTTGGACATATATAGGGAGAACTTTCTTCCTCGCATGAATAGTATGCTATTTGGTTGCACTTTATCTTAACATATACACTTATTGTCTCTCTATTACATGTTGATAAAGCCCTTAGGATGAGTACTTGACTACCAGAACTATGATGCAGATCATACTAGTGGGGACATGGGTAGTCGGAAAGTACATCCTTCAATTGTTCCTAGTCATGGGAGTATTGAGATAGGACATCGATACTCTGGAGTAGACTAGCGTAAGCGCTTCTTGACCCATATGATGGGCGATGGATGATCCCACATCGATTGGTGTTTGATATCAGAGAAGGTATACGGGTGCTCAATGGAGACTGGGTATACTGAACGGACTCGCCGAGAACTCCTAGATGGTATTATACATATCGTCGGATAGCAGTTCTCTGGTGACATTGGTACAGGTTAGTCCGTAGACCCGAGATCGTCATAGAGTCTTGTGTGATTCCCATTGTGCTTTGATTTTCACCATACCACGGTCAAGTGATCGTGCAAAAAGGTGGTTTTTGGGTACATTCCCGAGTCACATGGAGGCAATGAGCGATAGGAGGGGTTTTGTCTCTCCCGGTATTGGGAGTTGATGTTGCGCTATGCTCGATTGGCCATAACAGGAAATCCCTGGTGCGGAGATCTACTGGTAAGTGTTATCAGTTGTTTCTCGAACCGTTCTGGACTTTGCATCAGCATGACTTATCAGGCTATTGGGGTCTGACGTTATACCACCCCCAGGCTGTGATGTGCTACATATCAGACGAAAAGACCGGACTATACGGTAGTGTTACTGATTGGATTCGCAGAAGTATGAGCAGGCTTGCTTGTTGGTCTTCTGATTGCTCAATACCATGGTGGCCTTTATGTTTAGCAGACCGATTGCGGCTTGTGGGTGTTTGATATGATCATCACCTACTGCCTGAGTATTGACGAGTCTTTAGAGTCCTACACAGAGGTTTCCTGGTTCATGCGAAACGGAGTAGGAGTACATATGTGATATGTGCGGGACCGAGATTAATGCGTGTATGTGGTACCGCATTCTATTTTCGCGTTTTGTGACATCGTAGGTTATATGTGAAATAGCCAAGTTATCGGATCAAGTGTTGATTCGATAAGTTGTTACATTTGATATTAGTCGGTTATATGTGATATAGCCTGATTATTAAATCAAGTGTTGATTTAATAATTTAATGTAGAATTATATATTTGATATATTAAATTACATTATCTAATATTAGCTCACTTAAGTATTCATTTTTCTCACTTATGATACATTGACATATATATGATATATGTTAAATGTATTGTTTTCTTTTTGCGCGCGCGCGCACACACACACATACATATATATATGTGTGTGTGTGTGTGTGTGTGTGTGTGTGTGTGTGTGTGTGTGTGTGTGTGTGAGATATATATTAGTGTGTCATGCTAGGTTACACATGCAACATGTTTGTATGACACCTAAACCATGCTAGGTTTATGTTATGGTTTTATTTATCATTAAGCAAATTCAAAAAGGTGGAAATTATGTCATGGCTCAAAGCTTGTAGAAGCTTGTAGGTTTCATTGACTTAGTCCACTCTTTTGTCTTTCTTAAGATATTTTTTGACCTAACAATTAACCATACACCATGGTTTAGTCTCTACAACGGTTAGTGTATGTCATATACTCACCATGGTTGCATTTCTAACCTCATGTTTTTCATTCATCATCTTCTTCCTCACTTGAGAAAAAGCTTGCTAGTTTTTTCTAAGTGATGAAACCTTGTGATAAAAATAAATCTAAAGTGAGCTCACTTCCTACATCATCATCCTCTACTATTAGCCATTTAGTTTAGGGTGTTTGCTTCACTAATTTCACCATTAGTGTAGAGGTAGCATGAGCTCAAGTCTCTTCCTAAAGTGGATTAGTACCATCGGGAAGAAACTAGGTTTCTTCTTCTAGGTTCCTGTCCTTCCTTTCTTAATTCTTACCCTAACATCTAATAGATCTTAATTAGGGCATAAAAAGCGGTGAGGAATATTGACTTTCCAAACTTAACCTAAACCTAACCCTAGCAAGGTTTTAATCCTAGTCTAGATCAACTTAGTTTTTAGTGATAATTGATCCAACACCGTTTGGAATTAACTCGTTAGAACAAATTGAGAATACACAAAATCCCTGTGGACCGACCCGTACTCACCGGCTAGCTACCAAGCGACGCCGTTCTTGATTGCGGTTAACAATTCTTTGATGCAAAATAAATCTTTCAATCAAATGGCGTCGTTGCCGGGGATGACGTTGTTATTTTCTTTTTATAATTTCGGGTTAATATAAAATTGAAAAATCATAAAAGCTGAAAAATAAAAAAATATAAAAAATTTATCATCTTGTTATTTTGTGAAGGGTATTTTCGTTTGAATTGTGCAGGATCGAAGAACAAATTCAGATCTGGAAAAATCCAGAGAGCAAAACAAAAAACAGCAGATCTGAACAAACAGAGGATAACCACAACAGAGCAACAGAAGAAGTTGGAGGACTGAGTCAACGATCCCACCGCGTTACCGCCGCCGAAAGCGCCTTGTGACCGCGGCTCCATGGTGACGTCAGCACGAGGAAAAATCACTGTAAGTTTTTTCTTCTTCTCTGTAACCCCATTATCTCCTCTGTAAAAATTTTCCTGCAGGATTCTTTGCGCAAAAACTTCTTCCCTTCTCCAATAACTTGATCTTGTGCAGGATTCTTTGCGCCGCGCTAAAAAAAAATGTTTGCAAGCGATTGTGTTTACTGCTTTGCATATTTTAAATTGACTTTAAGGGGCTTGAACACCAATCCAGATTGGGTGGGGATTTTATTACCCTTCCCAGGACCCCAAAAATCACATAAAGCATATTGCATTGACCATCAAGTTAATTAAAAAAGATTAGACTCGGCCCTAAGGACTTCGCGCTCAATAGGACAAAGGAAAAGTTGTAGGCATCGACCGTTGATCTAAACCTGACTTTATGGTGCCTATGCAAGACAGGTAGGGAAAGGTAACTTTAAAAGGCCCGTCTCACGGTGATTCGTGAGCGGATCCCTCCTTTCTCTACTTGTGCTTATCTAGCCACAATTGGCGGTGAAGAGGCGGTTTGAGGTCCTCACATCTTGCCCTTTGGAACAGTTAGAAGCAGTCTAGTTGACCTAGGTGACCCTAGATCTAGGCTTGATTGTGCACTTTGTGATTGATTGAACGTGTGTCTAAGCTTCTTATTGAAAATCTTTTTGCAAAAAGCTCCTTATATAAAAAAAAACACAAAACAGAAATTTTTTATAAAAACTTGCCCCTTGTCGCTAAGAAATCCATTGCACCCCACTTACACCCACATTCTTTTTCTTCTCCTTCTTACATCATGGGTACGCCACCTCCCAAAACTCTTGCCGAACTTTGGTACCCTCAACCAAACTTTGCTTCTTACGCGAATTGTTTTGGTCGAATTACGGATGATCCCTCCATGCCCAAAATTTCTTTGAAAGATCGAATAGAAGCGTCTAGGAGAAATAGTTCAACTCTGCAATCCACTTTGTATCAACCATTTCAACCTTCACTACCTTCTTACATTGATACTACTTTTTCGAGTCCTGTTGTAACTCCGAAAGCCATGTCTATTGCTGAACATATTGAACAATCTCGTAACCGATCTTTCACTCCTTTCAACACTTCTAGTTCTTGGGATCAACAAGTCCATTCACCTTTTTATCTAAATGTTGATCCTACTCCTGTCCAACCATTCAATTCCTACCAGTCCTACCCGACTTCCGCACCTTCACTAGACATTGCTTCTACACAACCATTTGGGAGTTTCACGTATCCAAACAACTTTGAATCTACTGAAACCCCTTCACAATCCATGTCTAGTCTAGAACAGTCGTTGGAAGCTTATATTGTAGCGACAAACAAACAGATGAGGAATTTGGATGCGTCCATTGCCGCCCTTATGCAACCTAGTGACCCGGTAGCTAGTTTCCAACTAGCTCCAAAAATACCAATGTATGATGAGGCGGTTGGACAGAGTGAGAATTTGAGTGGTGAGAGTGAGTTGTGCACATTTCCAAATCAAACCTACCCATACCCAATTGAATCCCACAACTCCAGTTTTCAATCAAGTGCCCCAAATGATTCACCAGTTGAAGATAAAACGTATAATGAGTTGTGCGATCTTGTAGTACTTGATTTGCCAGATTGTGAAGGGTCCTTTTCGAGTGAAACCATCACCAACCCTTTCAACCTCTACACCTCCACTCTAGAACCTGAATTGATAAATATCCATGCTTTTGATGAGGTGTCTAAAAAAATTGATTTTCACTTGATTGAGGATATTGACGCCGGGAATATTTTGGATGATGAACCCGCAGATTTGACTGAATTTTTCTCTCCAATTCATCATCCCGGGTCATTAAATGTTTCTCCTGAACTTCATATGTATCTTGATTTTGAGGATAACTGCATGGATGAGATAACTTTTGAGGAGAATTATGAGGATAGTATTGAAGATAGTATTGAGGATGAACCAGTTTTGTTTGATGTGTCGTATTTTCCAATTCATCCTCCTGAACCTTTTAACTGTTATACTTCCTAAATCACCCCCCTCTTTTCCATCGTTCCAACCACGCAAAAGATCACGCAGGAGGACTGTGAGCTTGAAAAATTTCTGTTCGATCACAGCAGTTTGGACGCCACTAGTACGTTCCTCTTTGAATCTGATACAGTTCTCACAGCCGATAACGATTACGAGTGTTTCACTTTTTCGGACGATTTTGAAGACTCACCGTCCGAGTTTGAGTCCTTTGAATTTTCAGATGAGTTAGTTGAACCATCAGAATCGGTTGCTTACAGTCATTTCGAACCATTGATGGAATCCTTCAAGTTCGAAACAGTTTACTTAGGTGAGAATAAGACTATCCCTAAATCACTCACCTTCGTCCTTTCCATCATTTCGACCGCGCAAGAATCCGTCGCGCTTCCATTTTCAATGGATGGTTTACCAAGTTCAACGTACCCATGTTTTCTTGCAAATCTTGAGGGATTGGATCCCATTTCTCGATGGGTTGATAAATTAGCACAATCGCTTTTAACACATCGGTCATCACAATTTGTGCTAATTTATTCACTCAATTTATACCCTCAAGTTCGTACTACACTTCTTTCTCTCTTCCGCCATTCTACCATATTCCACCCTTCTTCCCATATGGTCTCGTGTGTTTCTCAACTCCTTTCTCTACACTCCATTCTTCCACCAACCCTACCATTATAACGATAAAATTTTTGAATGGTTGGTGCTAACCTTTGGCCTGTGTAAGGCCTTGTATAGTTTGATTTTTCTCCTCCCTAACTCTGAACTTTAACGCTTAAAACAGTGGAAACACTGTCTTACTTAACTTTGGGGGGACCTTTTTGTATATATATATTTTTGTTTTTCTTTCAACAATAAAAAAAATATAAAAATAAATAAATAAATAAACAGGGGAGTGCCGACATTTTTGATCCTCTTGGTGTGGCATGACAGTGAGGACACTGTCAAGTTTAAGTTTGGGGGTATGCTCGGTAAGCTTTCTTCCTTCGCATTCATGTGTATATTCTTGCATTTGCATACTTATTTTAAAATCCATAAAAATTGAAAATTTTGAAAATTATAAAAATTAAAACATTCAATTTTAGCCATAATTGACTTGAGTAACTAGCTAGGAATAACTAGATCTTAGACTTAGTAAATTAAAAACCCTAAAAATAACCTTTCTTAAAATTTAATGGTAGAAAATATATGTTTTTGTAGTATATTTAGAAATAGGCAAATTTCGAGTTGACTTCTTGGGCTAAGTAAAAACAAGGGAAAAGTATTGATATTTTTATTAAAGTATAAGTTTGAAAAATAATTCCTAAGCTTAAGTCTAAATTCTGAAATATATACCCTACAAATTGCACAAACACGAACCTTGAAACTTGGAATAGTAGAAGAGACCTTGAAATGCTCTTGTCTAAAGTCCTTAGTATGAAGGAAAATAAAATAAAAATACAAGTGTGAATAAAGAGATAAAAAAAATAAACACTGGTTTTTGTAATTACTTAAGGCTGCATTAATAGAAAAAATATTTAGCGAGGGTGCTTCATCACCTAGTGCCTTAGACCAACTGGTTTGGGAGTCACTATTATAAGCCTTAGGTATTACAAGACTAGGAATTACGCATTAATGTGCAAGCACATTTTGTAATCGATCGTTGGTACCTCAAGAAGTATTAACGGTCGCATGAAGAATGTGTGAGCAATTTCATCTAAAAATTCACCAATTGAAAAATACTTTGGATGATGGACAAGAATATAATAGCTTGATTTGAATTTCCAAGTGTAGGGGTGATACATACACACATGTAGGGGTATGTGATTGGGGTTTAGATAAGAGATAGGAATGAAAAATAAGACTTGTATCTTTAGTAGAGATGATAAAAATTCCTAAGTTGAGATAGAACCCTAGAAAGAAAACTTAAAAGATGCTAAAAGCTAAGTAAGTATACAGAACATATATAATCTTAAGTTAAATAATAAGGAAGCGTGAAAAATACGGGTGGATAATTTCTGAGTCGGAGATAATAGAGTTCTTGTTAGAAAACCTAATTGGAGAATAAAAGTCAATAAGCCGAATTGATAAGATTTTGTGGGTAGTATCCGCTGAAAACCCTCTGGAGACAACACTCCTCCTACTAGGGACACCTAGAGGTTTAACGGCTTGTTGCACGAGCTCAGTGCAATCGCGTTTCCCTGCGAAAGTGAGGCTAGGTCTTTTTCGAGAATAAAACTAGGTTTGCTCGAGGACGAGCAAAAGATAAGTTTGGGGGTATTTGTTCATATCATAATTTTGCATTATTATATTCCCCATTCTTATTCATTTTACAAATAAACAGGTGCGTTTGATCTATGTCTGCTACATAGTTGCAGATTACAGGTTCTCGGAACAAAAACAGTGAAATTGACGAAAAGATGATACAAAAGTGAGACTACGACCGATAAATGGTAGGATCTTGATCATGCCTACATTTTGAGGAACAATGAAGATCAATGAACAAGTTCACAAAGTACAAAGGCAGCGCAAGTTTGAAGACTTCGACACGAAGCAAACGGTAAAGTCCACGACATTATTCACTGTGGAAATCTGGAAGAAATCTTGAAGACAATCTGAGAAACCAAGTGAAGAAACAAGAAGACAAATGTAACCAGAAGCATCCCAGAGAAACTCAGCCAACAAGACCACTATATGGCCGTGGATCCGCGGCCAAACAGGGCTTTTGGCCGCGGTTCCACGGCCATAGGGAGCGCGTGTCGGTGCTAAAAAATGTCGGTGTGGCGGTGAGTTGACTAGGCTTCTTAGGGTATATTTGTAAATGCAGATATGAATCGAATGTAACCCTAGGGTTTCTATGCTCTATAAATAGAAATCCTAAACCTCTTTTTGAGATATGACTCTTTTCATTGATCAAAAATTCAGAATTCTATGTATGAAGAGAGCATCAAATAAAGTAAGTAGATTTTTTTACCTTGCCCTAGTTCTTAAATTCCTTTCTGCCCTAGTATAGATTTTATTATCTGCCCTAGTTAATTAGTTTAGAACTTTCAATTATTTGTCGTAGATAAAATAAAAATGTTTTTCAATTCCCTAATGAGTGAGTAGTTCCTCACTTGTTAGGGTTAGGAATAAGAGAGGTTTGAGAGATGAAAATCTCTCACCCCTTTCGTGCCCATCATATATTTTAATAGGACTCCATGCATACATACACACACCGCTCCCTACGGCATCCTATCCCACGAGGTAGCGATGATACCGTAGTATAAAAGACCGGTTGTATATGTTTTCTATGGAGGTTAGGGTAAGAATTAAGAAAGGAAGGACAAGAACCTAGAGGAAGAAACATAGTTTCTTCCCGATGGTACTAATCCACTTTATTAATTATTACCATAACACCTAATAGATCTTAATTAGGGCATAGAAAGCGGTGAGGAATATTGACTTTCCAAACTTAACCTAAACCTAACCCTAGCAAGGTTTTAATCCTAGTCTAGATCAACTTAGTTTTTAGTGATAATTGATCCAATACCGTTTGGAATTAACTCGTTAGAACAAATTGAGAATACAAAAAATCCCTGTGGACCGACCCGTACTCACCGGCTAGCTACCAAGCGACGCTGTTCTTGATTGCGGTTAACAATTCTTTGATGCAAAATAAATCTTTCAATCAAATCACACAAGACTCTATGACGATCTCGGGTCTGCAAACTAACCTGTACCAGTGTCACCAGAGAACTGCTATCTGACGTTAGGTATAATATCATCTAGGAGTTCTCGGCGAGTCCTGTTCGGTGTACCCATTCTCTAATGAGCACCTGTGCACATCCTCTGATGTCAAACACCAATGGTTATGGGATCAACCATCGCCCCATACTGGGTCAAGAATCGTAAACACTAGTCTACACTGGAATATCGATGCCCCGTCTCAATACTCCCTCGACTAGGAACAATTAAAGGATGTACTTGTGGACTACCCTGGCCCCACTAGTATGATCTACATCATAGTCCTGGTAGTCAAGTCCACATCCTAAGGGCTTTATTAACATGTAACGGAGATACGGTATAAAGATACATAAGCGTACATGTTAAGATAAAGTGCAACCAGATAGCATACTATCATGTCGAGCAAGAAAGGCTTCTCTATATATGTCCAAGCATCCACTATAATATACAATCATGTACAACAATGGCCTCTAAGGCATACATATAACTAACACATCCATGACGATCCAACATATTCATATACACATACCATCACATGATATATCACATGTGCAACCCCCACTAATCGTCATATAGCAATTAGCGGACGTTTCAAACACATATCAAAAAAACAGTAAACCCAATTAGCCAAACACTTAGAATTTCGATCGAGGATCTTAAACCGTGTCAACATTTGTCACATTCCAGTATACAAACAACTTTGTATAGAATCTAGATATCCCAGAAAGCAAATTTCCTCATTCTAAACACACTGCAGAAAAACAAGTCAACTCGGCCATGAATCGGCAGCGGAACGGCGGCCAAACAATGAGTTTGGCCGCGGTTCCGCGGCGTTCCTAGCTAGATACGAGCTCGTTTTTCTACAGTGTTCTTAGAAAACCCTGTACGTATTTTTAAGACCTCTGAAATGATTTTTTGAACACTTTAAAAAGTCGACAGTGAGCAGGACACAAAACGTGTTTTCGGGAGAAAAATCCGTCGATCGAAGTTCTAACCTTTGGCTAACGATCTAGTTATGGTTTAGCTAGGCTCTGATACCATGTTAGTGTATGTTGCACACCCTCACAACACTTGTATGGAGGCGGAAGTAGCAAACAATAATTTTCTTGCATGCAACACCTACTTTAAACCTAGATCTTATGCTAAACCATAACTAGAAACCCTATCTAGAGATCTTATCTACTATGATAGTGGGTTATACCTTTAGAGTCGGTCCTTCGGGTCTTCATTTGGATGCGACTCCTAGGCTCCTTTGATGCTTGTAATGTCCTCGATCTCCGGTCACCTCAAGACGTAGATGATTCACCCGAGAGCTATGGAACAAGCTTCAAACTTTTCTCAAAAGTTAACTAAGAGATCAAGTGTGCTAGAAGTGATCACTTAGATGATGTAGAGATCAAGTAATGGATTACTTTTAACCCTAAGCTTTTGATTCACAACACATGTGAAGGATAAAGCTAAGAGGAGGAAGAAGGAGATAATAAGGAGAGAGAATGTGAGAGTGATGAATGAAAAATAATCAAGCAGGGAAAATGATATGGCTAAAAGAAAATAATTGAAGCATGTAATAAATAATGTACCATGCTTCAATAGTAATCCCAAATGAATAAAAAAAGAAATAAGCCATTCCTTCATCCATCTTTGACTCTCTCCAAATTCCACCTCACAATTTCCTTTTTCATAAAAAGGAAACCATTTATGAGGTGTCCCCTTCTAGAAGGTATTCTTATACAATTACAAGAATACCCCTCCAACGTATACTGTATAAATATACCCGTATCCGAATTCCAAAAAAATATGAATACTAACGATCCAATAATATAATACCAGTATCCGGCTTAAACCAAAACCTACCAGAATTATCGTTCCGATCATTATTGCTGTAGCCAGTACACGAACATGATCGAAACCCTGTCGTAACAACTTACGGCCTCTACATCTTTTTCCTGAACCACGGAACCCTCTGTGTGGGACTCTAAAGACTCGACAGTACACTGGCAGTGGGTTTAACCATAAGCAAGTCAGCGGCACTAGCTGTACATAACGGCTACCCAGGTACATGACGAAAAGATGGCCGACGAGGGAACTCATCACAACCCTAACGAGCCTATAAGCAACACTTACCATACAGTGCAGTCTCTTCGTCTGATACGTCGCATTCGAAGACTAAAGGTAGTAAACGTTATGTTAGTTATATGTATGCCCTAGAGGCCATTATTGTACATGTGATGTATATTATAGTGGATGCTTGGATATATACAGAGAGGACTTTCTTGCTCGACATGATAGTATGCTATCTGGTTGCTCTTTGTCTTAACATGTTGACTTGTATAAGTGATGTTGTCTTGCTCTCACATATTGATAAAGCCCTTAGGATGTGTACTTGACTACCAGGACTTTGATGGAGATCATACTAGTGGAGCCATTGGTAGTCCACAAGTACACCCTATAATTGTTCCTAGTCGAGGGTGTATCGAGACAAGGCATCGATATTTCATGGTAGACTAGCGTATACGCATCTTGACCCATATGATGGGCGATGGATGATCCCACATCCATTGGTGTTTGACATCAAAGATGGTATACGGGTGCTCAGTGGAGACTGGGTACACTGAACGGACTCGCCGAGAACTCCTAGCTGGTATTATACCTATAGTCAGATAGCAGTTCTCTGGTGACACTGGTACAGGTTAGTCTGTAGACCCGAGATCGTCACAGAGTCTTGTGTGATTCCCACTATGCTTTGATTTCCACCTTACCACATTCAAGAGAATGTGCAAAACGGGGGATTTTAGGTACAGTCCCGAATCACATGGAGGCAATGAGCGATAGGAGGGGATTCGTCTCTCCCGGTATTGGGGGTTGATGTTGCGCTATGCTCGATTGGCCATAACGATAAGTCCCTGGCCAGAGCTGATACGGAGATTTACTGATAAGTGTTATCAGTAGTTTCTCGACCCGTTATGAGCCTTACATCGGTACGACTTATCGGTTACTGGGGTCTGACGTTTACCACCCGTAGACTAGATATGCGATATATCAGACGAAAAGACCGGACTATTACTGAAAGGCTTTTCAAGAGTAAGAGCAGGCTTGCGTGTTAATCTTCTGATCGCTCAATACCCGGGTAGCCGTTACGTCCATCTAGTACCGCTGACGGCTTTTGGGTGCTTGATATGATCATCACCTACTGCCGGCGTATTGACGAGTCTTTAGAGTCCTACACAGAGGTTTCACTGGCTCTGGCAAAATGAAGTAGGAGCACATATGTGATATGTGCGGGACCGAGATTAATACAAGTTTGATATATCATATTCTATTCTCGCGATTTATGTTATCGGTCGGTTATATGAGAAATAGCCAGGTTATCGAATCAAATGTTGATTCGATAAGTCGATTCCGTATCGGTCAGTTATATAAGATGTAGCCGGGTTATCGAATCAAGTGTTGATTCAATAAGATGATACATACGATATTAGTCGGTTATATGTGATATAGCCGGATTATTAAATCAAGTGTTGATTTGATAATTTAATGTATAATTGTATATTTGATATACTAGATTACATTAACTAATATTAGCCCACTTAAACATTTCTTTTTCTCACTTGTGTGCATATAGCATATATGTGATATATATTAATGTACATTTTATTTGTGTCATGCTTGATGATACACACTACATGGGTGTATTAGACTTACACCATGCTCATGATAATGTGAGGATTATTTATTTAAAGTAAATCCAAATTAAATGGAAATTAGTCACATGCATGAAGCTTGTGGAAGCTTGTAGATGCATTGACATGTCCACTAATTTTATTTTCCTTAAGATATTTATTAACCCAACCATTCTCATTAGCCATGGTTATGTCTCTACATGAGTTAGTATATGATACAAACTTACTCATGGTTGCCATTCACTCTCTCATCCATTATTTGCTTCTTCTTCTTCTTCTTCTTCTTCTTCACTTGAGAGAGCTCACTAGGTTTTTTAGAGGAGCATAAAATTAGTGAGAAAATTAATTCTAAAGTGAGAAAACTCCTACTTCATCATCCTCTACTAGATTACCAATTTAGTTTAGGGTGTTAGCTTCACTAATCCCATATTAGTGAAGAGGTAGCTTGGGTTAGTATCTCCTCGACGTAGATCATCTTCGGACTCGAAGACATCGTGCAAGCTCGTTGCTTTCTTCTTGTGGAGCCACTCTAGAGTCCGCAAGATCACTACTAGGAGCGGAAGGTCTACTACAAGGAGCTATTGAAGTGAAGGACTGGTCGACAAAGGTTGTATTTCTAGTTCACTTAGTTGTAAAGTTGTTTACACATTGTATTGTCTAAATCTTTAGTTAAGATTCTAGGGTTAGGATTGTTTTGAACGGAAATTTTTTGAAAATGGCATGGACGATGCCTCCCGAACCCTTGCTGTCATGCTAAGCAAACCTACAGTGGTATCGGAGCCAAGCTAAAGATTTAGACGATATTTGTAGAATTACGAAACCGAAACAACTCCGAAACACTCGAAACTAGCAACCCAGTTTCTGTCAATTTTTAAAGTCATCGAAATTTTTTTAAGCAACTGCCGAATGTTATATGAGATGTAACATAAACACTGAACAAATACGAACTCAATTGGGTAGATTTGACCCGAGCACAACCCCTTAAAAACCGAGCAGGCCGGCCCCTTGATGAGTTCTGGGCTTCGTATTTGTCTGGTGTTCCGGTCTCTGGGTTATGGTTGTTTCAGGTGTTTGCTAAATTTGCATGTGATGTTATCTTTTTGCAAAGGCAATTCGGAGTGTTTCGTAGTCGTAATTCTAACAATATTTCGGGTTATTTAGACGGTGTTAAAAAATTTGAACGGATATCAAATACCCACTTTAACCTTCGACGGAAAATTTTCCAAGAGTTGGATTTTTTCCGAGTTAAAGAATATTCAAAAATCATGCAAGTAATGCGATGGACCCTCTAGAAGAACAAAACCCTAACTTGATTCTATGAACGTAAGAACCGCCGCTAAACCCTAGGGTTTGCGGTAGTTCCACGGCGCCATAAGTGAGGCAAGAGTTGACCCTTCTACGGTTGGTCCATTGGTACTGTGGCATGTTCTGAGTATTTTTAAACTACGCTCAAGTGTTGAGCTTTTTGGGAAATTTTGAGTGTTTATTGATTCGATCGGAATGGTTAACATTGTCTAGCTATTTGTGGAATTTGATACAATATGTGGAATTCATATAGTTAGGCATGAAATCCGAAGTATGTGATATTTCGGGTTTATGATGTCTAAGGTGATTGTGGATTCCAAATGTTGTAGTTTGATATTTTCTTTTCTGTAGCCGTAAGTGTAATATGTGGTGTATCACCATTTTCGTTGCTATATGTCAACGACAATTGTGATACGCATATTTACTTACGTTGATGACATGTGTTGCAATGATATGTTATATTGGATCGTCGTGTTTTGAATAGCCGGGGGTTTTATGTGAGATGAGAGTTTTTATTTTCATTCATGTAAAATTCAATGTATGTAATATTCTTTTATTGGGGAACTTCCGGGTTGAGGATGATGTCACCATTATTGTATATTATTTACTTTTCCGCATTAGGATAGACCCAAGGTGGGGAGCACAAGCAACCGGGTTCTAGAGTCCAGTGGGAGACCATCTCGAGGAGTCGAGTTCGGGTCACCTAACTCTAGAATTGGTAGGGTTGCTTGCCGCTCTCATAGGGGTCTAGGGATGTGGGTTTGGCTATTCATTGTGAGTGTGGAATCCGTGTTTTATACTGGCTTAATTTAAAACACGGAATCCCTAGTATATCCAATATTTCATATGTTATCTTCTGCTGCTGATATTCTGTGATGTGATCACATTATATGCGTGAGACGTATGCTTTATTATTGTATATATGATATATAATAAACGTTGCTTATATTTTGCACCCGCGCTAGTCCCGCCCCGCTATACCGTTAGTTAAGTAACGTAACGGTTCATAATGGGACACTGTGGCAAATGCGGATGGCATAAGCATACGTTGTATTTTCGTTTCTTCTGTGATGCTTAGGAAGCATAAATGATTGGACTTCATTAATGAGATTAATGAAAAAGAAAGAAACCTAGAAGATGTTGTAGAATCATATTTTCAAAAAGGGTAGCTCTAGTTTTGCTTTGCATAGCGGTATTACTTGTAGAATATCCAGCACCTCATTCGATAAGGAAAGAGCCGAGATCCCTTCACCGGGAGTGACCTATTTAGCGAAACTAGAAGATGCTACAACCCACTCGGTTTTGTCTTTTGATTGCTTCTTTTAGTTCTTGCTTTGCATAGCGGTATTTATGAAATATCCTGCCGAGTTGACTCAGTGTCAACTCGGAATTTAGAGTTAGTTTGGTCATTTCATTTGGGCTCAGAATCTTGCCCTAGGGTTTCAGCACTCAACCTATAAATAGCCCAGTTTTGTGCCAAGCCAAGGATGCTTCTTTTTGTTAGGATTTAGTTTAGCTTTAGTTCTTCTTCTTCTTCTTCTTCTTCATGTATTCCTCCATTAAAATGTAGTGAGAGCATTGAGTGGATGATGAAATGAAGATGAGGGTTTGTTATTTTGTATCTTTTTCTTGCATTGTAATTTTAATTCTAGTGTAACTTTTATTATTTTTTGTTAACTAGTTGTTGTTATTTCTTGCTCTTTTTCTTTTCTTCTTATCCGTATTATTTTCAAGCCGTGATACTCGACGAAGTTCCTTTCTTAGGTGAGACCCAAGTAGTTAGCTTGCATCATTTGTAAAACCGTATTTTCCTTTTCCTTCTTTTCTTCCTTCTGGTTTTGTTTTTCTTTTCATTTATAATGTGTGAATAATTCCACACTTGTTAAGGCTGAGGAAGATGGTATGAGGGACAGAAAAATCTCTTGTGCTTCACTTCACCAAACATCTTGAAACGAATCTCGACCAAACAAACGCAACCCCCTCACTTAGGCGCGCTATACGTGACATATAGCCGACCTAAGTCGAGATGTCCTTAAAGTGCACTACAACGTGACATGTAGTTGTGACTTAATTGGATACGTGGTTGCAGGTGTTTGGCCGAGGGTTGGAAATAAGCGCATATAGCGGACGAACAAGGGGCACTAGGAATGGATTTAGCGTTGGAAAGCTTGCTTAAACTCTCAAATCCCATTCCTATGTCCTCCTAATCCCCGTTATTTTCGATTATCCCAACATCGGTTTAAGAATGGCAAAGATAAGCACAAGAATAATCCTAACTCTAATAACCAACCTTAACCTTAACAAGTTTACTTGAACATAAATACGAACACTTGGGATAGATTTGGACCATACACATATACATTCTTCATTGACTCGTCTAAGATAAGAACAGACATACAACCATCTCCCTGCGGATCGACCCGTGCTCAACCGGCTAGCTGCAAAGCGATACCGTCTTGATCGCGGTTGTAACTTTAAAACTTTGAATTCCGACACGCCAAAAGCGTGCGATCAAATGGCGCCGTTGCCGTGGAGACGGTAACGTATTTTCTTTCTTGTTATTCGGGTTAATATATTTTTATGTATATATATAAAATTATAAATAAAATATAAAAAGAAATCTTTTTTTGATATTTTTTTGTGTGCAAGTGTGCAGGCTATCTAAAGCAAGTACAGTAATCAAAAAAGAAAACAGAGCATTTTATTTTGGAGTAGAGAGCAAGGAGAGTCCATAGACAATTTTGATGCCCCAATTCCAACGTTTGACCGCGGAACCGCGGTCAAACCTTGCGTTGTGCGACGGTTCCGTTGCAACATTGAGGTTTCTGAGCCTCAATTTTTTTTCACCTACTCTTTTTCCTATTATCTCTCTGTAAATTCCACTTAACCGTATTTTCTGCAGGTATCTTTGCACAGAATTGCGCCGCCGCCAAATAATTTTTTTGTTGTTTTAGATTTTTGTTTTACGCGCTTTGCATATAATAATATGGACTTTAAGGGGCTATAACACCAATTCAGATTGGGTGGGGATTTCATCACCCTTCCTAAGACCCTATAAATCACTAATTGCATACGCATTACCTTGAGTTAATAAAAAATATCTAGACCAAACCTATAAGGACTTGTCGCGCTCATTTAGGATAAGTGAATGTTGCGGGGAATCGATCGTTTATCTAAACTTGACTTTGTGGTGCCTAGGCTAGACAAGTGAGGAGGTAATTTTAAAAGGCCCGTCTCACGGTGATTCGTGAGCGGAACCCTCCTTCCCTCACTTATGCTTACCTGGTCACAATTGGCAGTGAAGAGGCGATTCGAGAGTTATCCTGCAACTTGTTGCTTGGAAGTCTAGGAGCGGTCTAGTTAGACTTTGAAGACCCTAGCTCTAGGTATTGTTTGTGCATATTGTGATTGTGATTGTGCTTGTAAAAAAGTTAGTCACATAATTCCGTATTCTTTCAAAAACAAACAATTTCAAAACTCAAAAAACAAACTTTTTTTTTAAATAAAAAAAAAACCACTTCGTTCCCTCCCTACCTTTTCACTCTTCTAACATGGGTACCCCACCTCGAAAAACTCTTGCCGAAATTTGGTACCCACAACCAGACATTTCTTCTTACGGTTCTTGCTTTGGTCGAAACTCGAACGATCCTTCCATGCCTAAAATTTCTTTGAAAGATCGGATAGACGCGTCTAGGACAAACAATTTGACTCCGCAATCCACTTCTTATCAACCGTTTCAAACATTCACCCCTTCTTACGTTGATACCCCTTTTGAGAGTCCGGTTGTAACTCCAAAACCCATATCTATTGCTGAACGTATTGACCAATCTCGTAGACGATCTTTCACTCTTTTCACCACTTCCAATTCGTGGGATTAACAATTCCATTCACCATCTTATCCAAATGTTGATCCTACTCCTGTTCAACCATTCAATTCCTTTCCATCCTACCCAACTGTTGCACCTTCCCTAGACATTGCTTCTACGCAGCCATTTAGGAGTTTCACATATCCAGATAACTTTGAATCTTTAACTGAAACCCCTTCACAACCCATGTCTAGTCTAGAACAGTCGTTGGAAGACTTTCAGGTAGCGTCGTACCAACAGATGATGGATTTGAATGCGTCCATGGTCGCCCTCATACAACCTAGTGACCCAGTAGCTAGTTTCCAACTAGCTCAAAATTTTCCATTGTATGATGAGGCTGTTGGACAGGTTGAGAATTTGAGTGGAGAGAGTGAGCCTATACCCTAAACCTACCCGTTTCAACTTGAATCCCACAACTCCGATTTTGAATGTCTATCAAGGATTCCAAATGATTAGCCAGTTGAAGATATAACGTTTGGTGAGTTGTGTGACTTCGTAGTGTTTGATTTAGCAGATTGTGAAGGGTCCCTTTCGAGTGAAACCGCACCCAATCACTTTGATCTCTACACCTCCATCTTAGAACCTGAATTGATTAATATCCATGCTTTTGATGAGGTGTCTGAGAATATTGATTTTCATTTGATTGAGGATATCGACGCCCGGAATATTTCGGATGATGAACCCACAACTTTGGATGAGTTTGTATTTCAATTTCAACATTTACTTTCACTTCCGTGTGGACATAATCACGAGTCATTAACTGTCTTTCCCGAACTCCATATGCGTCTTGATGTTGATGATGAATGCATGGATGAGCTGATTTTTGAGGAGAATGTTGAGGATATTTTTGGGGACGAACCAGTTTTGCTTGATGAGGCGGATTTTCCAATTCATCATATCCCTTTAGTTGACTTTGTACACCCTCCTGAGCCTTTAACCAATACCCTTCCTCGATCACTTCCCTTCATCGTTTCAACCTTGCAAGAAATCGCATCACTCATTTCCAGTGTCTAGTTTACCAAGTTCGGCTTACTCATGTTTTCCCACGAATCTTGAGGGATTTGACCCCATTTCTCGATGGGTTAATAGATTAGTACAATCGCTTTTTACACATCGGTCATCACAAATTGTACTAATTTATTCACTCCAAGTTCGTACTCCATTTCTTTTTCCCTTCCGCTATTCTTCTTCTCATATACCGAGACTGTATCCCACTTCTATCCGCATACGGTCTCGCGTATTCTCCATTTCTTTTCTCTCCGCATTCTTTCACCAACTGCTGCATTATAGCGATAGAATTTTTGAATGGTTGGTGCTCACTTTTTCCTGTGTAAGGCCTTGTATAGCTTGTTACTGTTTTCTCCCCCCTAACTCTGAACTTCAACGCTTAAACAGTGGAAACACTGTTTCACTTAAGTTTGGGGGGAACCTTTTGTGTATATATTTTTGTTTCGCCTTTTGTTTTGTATAAAATTTTCTTTATAGAGCGCCGACAATTTTGACCCTCTTGGTGTAGCCTGACAGTGAGGGCACTGTCAAGTTTAAGTTTCGGGGTGTGCTCGATAAGCTTTCTTCCTTCGCATTCATTTGTATATTTTGCATTTGCATACCTTATTAAAAAACCCACAAAAATCGAAATTTTTTAAAAAAATATGAAAACTTTGTCGTCAAGTTAGCTAATAGGGTAACTTAGATTTTTATTCCGAAAGCTTAGTTGATACGTTAGAAATAACTAAATCTTAGGTTTAGGAATTAAAAACCCTAAAAATAACCCTCATTTTGTTTAACCTTGGTAATTATACGTCCTTACAATTTTTTTTATAGAAGTAGGTAATCATGAGTTCAGTTCTTGAGTGAAGTCAAGATGAAGGGAAAGTATTGATGCTTTATTGAAAGATAAGTCTGAAAAATAGTTCCTATTCTTGAATCCAAATTTAGAAAGTATATACCCAAACAGCACATACACGTACCTTGAAACTTGAGATAGTAGAGGATACCTAGAAATACTCTTGCCTGAAAACCTAGTATGAAGAAAAAACGGTATTTAAAGCTAACCACAAAAAGAGTTTCATTGAAAAATATATCCGGACTTGAAAAAGAAAAATAAAGAAAAAGAAAAAAAAGAATAAAGTATAAGACCTGGAAACTGCTATTTACGCTTTAAGCTCACGCATTCAGTAATCGACTGTTAGTGCCTCAAGAAGCATTAATAGTCGCATGAAAGGAGTGTGAGAAGCACCGTCCATCATTAATGAAAAGAAGTAGTATTAGGTATTATGGCAAGGGTACTATAGCTTGAATTGAATTCTTAAGTGTAGGGGTGAAAAATTACACACACGTAGGGGTATACGTTCGATATTTGGAGGAAAGATAGAAATAAAGAATAAGATTTATGTTTTCCATAAAACTGATAAAAATCCATGATTTGAGACCGCACTTTAGAAAGAAAACTCAGGAAAGACCGAGATCTTTCTAAACTGTAAAACGTATAGGATCTGAGGTTGAATAAATTAGATGTGTGAAAAATAAGGGTTGAATATTTCTAACTTAGGATGATAGAATTTCTAGCCTAGATACCAAACTGTAGGAGTAGAAGCGACGTTAACTTATGAAACTAGCTTGACGGGATTTTGTGGGTAGTATCCGCTGAAAACCCTCAGGAGACAACACTCCTCCTATTAGGGACACCTAGAGGTTTAATGGCTTGTTTCACGAGCTCGGTACAATCATGTTCCCTGTGAAAGTGAGGTTAGGACTTTTTGTGAATAATTGATTTTGCTCGGGACGAGCAAAAGTTAAGTTTGGGGGTATTTGTTCATACCAGAATATTGCATTTAATACCGCCTATTCTTATGCTCGTTTGTTTATAGGCGGGTGCTTTTGATCCGTGTTTGCTACATATTTACAGGTTATATGTTCTTAGTCCAAAATAATGCAAATCATATAAAATCTCCACAGTTACGCAAAAATCCAGAACATCTGTTGCTAATAGATAAAAGCCGGGTTCCAGTCATCCGTATCCGTCCAGTGCCGCTTACCAGTTCCAGAGACAAGACAAATGACAGTGGTCATTCGTGTCTCGGACAAGCACAGAGCACGACAGAGACATCATAAGAATCAATGGGTGCGTGGAGCTCGAGGAGATAAGGTCAAAAGAATTATTTTTTATGCCAATTTGGACTGTTGCAGATCTGAAGAAATTGTGGATGCAATTTGCAATTTGGAACATGTAGAACAACACAAGAGAGCAACACAAGAAACCCCACAAAAAACGACAGGCCAACTCCTCAAAATAGCGGTGGAACCGCGGCCAAAGTGGCGACTCGGCCGCGGATCCGCGGCCGAGTTGACTCAGTGTCAACTCGGAATTTTGGGTTAGTTTGGTCATTTCATTTGGGCTCAGAATCTTGCCCTAGGGTTTCTGCACTCAGCCTATAAATAGCCCAGTTTTTTGCCAAGCCAAGGATGCTTCTTTTTGTTCGGATTTAGTTTAGCTTTAGTTCTTCTTTTTCTTCTTCTTCATGTATTCCTCCATTAAAATGTATTGAGAGCATTGAGTAGATGATGAAATGAAGATGAGGGTTTGTTATTTTGTATCTTTTTCTTGCATTGTAATTTTAATTCTAGTGTAACTTTTATTATTTGTTGTTAACTAGTTGTTGTTATTTCTTGCTCTTTTTCTTTTCTTCTTATCCGTATTATTTTCAGGTCGTGATACTCGAAGGAGTTCCTTGCTCAGGTGAGGACCCAAGTAGTTAGCTTGCATCATTTATAAAATCGTATTTTCCTTTAACTTCTTTTCTTCCTTCTTGTTTTGTTTTTCTTTTCATTTATAATGTGTGACACTTGTTAAGGCTAAGGAAGATGGTATGAGGGACGGAAAAATCCCTTGTGCTTCTCTTTGCCAAACATCTTGAAACAAACCTCGACCAAACAAATGCAACCCCCTCACTTAGGCACGCTATACGTGACATATAGCCGCGACCTAAGTCGAGAAGTTCTTTTAGCGCACTACAATGTGACATGTAGTTATGACTTAATTGGATACATGGTTGCGGGTGTTTTGCCGAGAGTTGGAAATAAGCGCATTTAGCGGACGGATAAGGGGCACTAGGAATGGATATAGCATTGGAAAGCTTGCTTAAACTCGCAAATCCCATTCTTATGTCCTCCTAATCCCCGCTACTTTCGATTATCTCAACATCGTTTTAAGAATGGCAAAGATAATTACAAGACTAATCCTAACTCTACTAACCAACCATAACCTTAACAAGTTTACTTGAATATAAATACGAACACTTAGGATAGATTTGGACCATACACATATATATTCATCATTGACTCGTCTAAGATAAGAACGGACATACAACCATCTCCCTGCGGATCGACCGTTCTCAACCGGCTAGCTGCAAAGCGATACCGTCTTGATCGTGGTTATAACTTTAGAACTTTGAATTCCGACACGCCAAAAGCGTGCGATCACGTACCCTCTATGATATGCAATTTAATATCTGTTTCTTTATTAGATAAAGAAGGATATAACTTTGTTATAGAGAATAATGTTATGAACATTTACCTAAATCAAGTATTGATTGGGTTTGGTGCGTTATGTAACGGGTTATACGTTCTGAATCAAAACACGGTTCTTAACATACAGAACAAACACAAGAGGATGAGTTCAGAGATGAACGAATCTTTCTTGTGGCATTGTAGACTAGGTCATATCAATGCAACACGACTAGCTATGTTACATAAGGATGGATATTTGAATCCGTTCGAATTATCATCTTATGAAACTTGACAGTCATGTCTCAAAGGCAAAATGACCAAAACTTCATTTAGTGGACACGGAGAAAAGGTTACGGAGCTCTTGGAACTGATACATAGTGATGTATGCGGTCCCATGTCTACATATGACAGGAATGGTTCCTCGTACTTCATTACATTCACTGACGATCTCTCAAGATATGGACATGTGTTCCTAATGAAACACAAGTCTGAAGATTTTGAGAAATTCAAAGAATATAAGCATGAAGTTGAGAACCAAACTGATAAAAGTATTAAAATCCTACGATCCGATCGGGGAGGAGAATACCTGAGCATGGAATTCCGTGACTATATAAAAGAGAATGGGATTCTCTCTCAGCTTACTCCTCCGTATACACCACAGCACAACGGTGTATTGGAGCGGAGGAATCGCACCCTATTAGATATGGTGCGCTCTATGATGAGCACCGTTGAGTTACCTTTTTCCTTTTGGAGTTATGCGCTTGAGACAGCAGCATACCTATTGAATAGAGTTCCAACCAAATCTGTGCCTACCACTCCATATGAGATATGGAATGGGAAGAGACCATCTCTTAAGTTAAAATATGGTGTTGTCCGGCCTATGTCAAAAAGCAAAATACAGACAAACTAGAGGCACGATCAGTTCTTTGCATGTTTGTGGGATATCCAAACAATTCGTATGGATATCTTTTCTACCTAAGTAAGGAACAAAGGTGTTTGTTGCTCAACATGCCACCTTTTTAGAAAAGGAATTTCTTGTAAAAGAGATTAGTGGCAAAGAGGTAGAGCTGGAAGAAGTTCCAGCTGAACAAACTACAACTGAAGATTTAGTGGAACCAGAGGATTCGATAGCTCCCAATGAACCTCAACCTCTCCGCCGATGTAGTAGAGTTCCTCATCCACCTGAGAGATACTACTGTTTTCTCGTATACGGTGGGAGCGAGAATTGCACCATGGAAGATGATGACCCAACTAGTTTCGAGCTGGCCATCAAGAGTGGGGACTCTATGAAATGGATGGATACAATGCGATCTGAGATGGAATCCATATACAAAGTATGGACTTTGGAAGATGCTCCTGAAGGGGTAAAACCCATTGGAAGTAAGTGGATCTTCAAGAAAAAAATTTGTGTAGATGGAAAAGTTGAGACTTTCAAAGATAGACTTGTTGCAAAATGTTTTCGTCAATGACCAAGTATGGATTATGATGAAACCTTTTCTCTAGTGGCTATGCTTAAGTCCATCCAGATCGTACTTGCCATCGCTGCATACCATGACTACGAAATCTGGCAAATGGATGTTAATACCGCCTTTCTAAATGGTGATTTAGAAGAGTGTGTGTACCAGAGGGCTTCATAGACAGTGGGAGCAGCAGGAAGGTGTGCAAGCTGTTTAAATCCATCTACGGGTTAAAGCAGGCATCATGGAGTTGGAACATCTGTTTTGATGTGGTACTCAAAGAGTTTGACTTCATCAAAAATGTAGATGAACCTTGTATATACAAGAAGGTGGCAGAGAGTAAGGTTGTCTTTCTCGTATTGCACGTGGATGACATACTCTTGATAGGAAATGATATTCATATGCATCACTCAGTCAAGATCTTCTTATCACATAGATTCTTAATGAAAGATCTAGGTGATACCTCCTACATCTTGGGGATTAAGATCTATAGAGATAGATCTAAACGGAAACAGGGATTGTCCCAATCTAGGTACATTGACACCATACTAAAGAGATTTAGTATGGAAGAATCTAAGCGTGGGAATTTACCCACGATCACAGGACTCACTCTCTCCTAAGAGATGTCTTCTAAGACTGGTTTGGAGAGAGCTCGCATGCAAGGGATACCCTATGCTTCGGGAGTAGGCTCTATCATGTATGCGATGTTATGTACCAGACCCGATGTAGCATAATCACTAAGTGTAGTGAGTAAGTATCAAGTAGATCCAGGAGAAAGTCACTGGACAGCTGTGAAGAACATTCTCAAGTACTTGAGAAGGACTAAAGAGATGTTCTTGTTGTATGGTAACTGCGAACTCCAAGTGGAGTCCTTTACCGATTCGAGCTTCCAGAGTGATAAGGACGACTCTAAGTCGGTCTCAGGATTTGTCTTTACCCTCAATGGAGGGGCGGTTTGTTGGAAGAGTTCCAAGCAAGAAACCGTGGCAGACTCGACGATGGAGGCTGAATATATCGCTGCCAACGATGCTGCCAAAGTGGCTGTCTGGATGAAGAAGTTCATAACTGAACTTGGAGTGGTTCCGTCCATTGAGCATCCAATACCTTTGTATTACGATAACAATGGAGCAGTAGCAATGGCCAAGGAACCCAGGTCCCATCAGCGATCCAGGCAAATTCTGAGGCGGTATCACCTGATCCGGGAGATAGTTGATTGCCGGGAGATCGAGGTCAGGAGAGTTGACACGAAGGACAACACAGAGGATCCACTCACAAAGGCCATACCCCATATACAATTTGAGAGACTCTTCAGGATGTTGGGTATGAGATACTACTACAACTGGCCTTAGTGCAAGTGTGAGATTGTTAGTTATATGTATGCCCTAGAGGCCATTATTGTACATGTGATGTATATTATAGTGGATGCTTTGATATATATATATAGAGGAATTTCTTGCTCGACATGATAGTATGCTATCCGATTGCTCTTTGTCTTAACATGTTGACTTGTATAAGTGATGTTGTCTTGCTCTCACATGTTGATAAAGCCCTTAGGATATGTACTTGACTACCAGGACTATGATGGAGATCATACTAGTGGGGCCAATAGTAGTCCACAAGTACACCCTATAATTATTCCTAGTCGAGGGTGTATCGAGACAGGGCATCGATATTCCAAAGTAGACTATCGTATACGCATCTTGACCCATATGATGGGCGATGGATGATCCCACATCCATTGGTGTTTGACATTAAAGATGGTATACAGGTGCTCAGTGGAGACTGGGTACACTGAACGGACTCGCCAAGAACTCCAAGCTGGTATTATACCTATCGTCAGATAGCAGTTCTCTGGTGACACTGGTACAGGTTAGTCTGTAGACCCGAGACCGTTATAGAGTCTTGTGTGATTCTTACTGTACTTTGATTTCCACCTTACCACGTTCAAGAGAACGTGCAAAACTGTGGCTTTTGGGTAAAGTCCCGAAGCACATGGAGGCAATGAGCGATAGGAGGGGATTCTTCTCTTCCGGTATTGGGGGTTAATGTTGCGCTATGCTCGATTGATACAGAGATTTACTGATAAGTGTTATCAGTAGTTTCTCAACCCGTTATAAGCCTTACATCGGCACGACTTATCGGTTACTGGGGTCTGACGTTTACCACCCCTAGACTAAATATGCGACATATCAAACGAAAAGACCGGACTATATGGTAGTGTTACTGACAGGCTTTTCAGGAGTAAGAGCAGGCTTGCTTGTTGATCTTCTGACCGCTCAATACCCGGGTAGCCGTTACGTCCATCTAGTACCGCTGAAGGCTTGTGGGTGCTTGATATGATCATCACCTACTGATGGCGTATTGACGGGCCTTTAGAGTCCTACACAGAGGTTTCACTGGCTCTGGCAAAACGAAGTAGGAGCACATATGTGATATGTGCGGGACCGAGATTAATACGAGTATGAGATACCGTATTCTATTCTCGCGATTTATGTTATCGGTCAGTTATATAAGATATAGCCGGGTTATAGAATCAAATGTTGATTCGATAAGTCGATACTATATCGGTCGGTTATATGAGATGTAGCCGGGTTATCGAATCAAGTGTTGATTCGATAAGATGATACATATGATATTAGTCGGTTATATGTGATATAGCCGGATTATTAAATCAAGTGTTGATTTGATAATTTAATGTATATTTGATATACTAGATTACATTAACTAATATTAGCTCACTTAAACATTTCTTTTTCTCACTTGTGTGCATACAGTATATATGTGATATATATTAATGTACATTTTATTTGTGTCATACTTGATGATACACACTGCATGGGTGTATTATACTTACACCATGCTCATGATAATGTGAGAATTGTTTATTTAAAGTAAATCCAAATTAGATGGAAATTAGTCACATGCATGAAGCTTGTGGAAGCTTGTAGATGCATTGACTTGGTCCACTAATTTTGTTTTGCTTAAGATATTTATTAACCCAACCATTATCATTAGCCATGGTTATGTCTCTACATGAGTTAGTATAAGATACAAACTCACCCATGGTTGCCATTCACTCTCTCATCCATTATTTGCTTCTTCTTCCTCTTCACTTGATAGTGCTCTCTAGGTTTTTTAGAGGAGCATAAAATTAGTGAGAAAATTAATTCTAAAGTGAGAAAAAATCCTGTTTCATCATCCTCTACTAGATTAGCAATTTAGTTTAGGTTGTTAGCTTTACTAATCCCACATTATTGAAGAGGTAGCTTGGGTTAGTGTCTCCTCGACGTAGATCATCTTCGGCCTTGAAGACATCGTGCAAGCTCGTTGCTTTCTTCTTGTGGAGCCACTCTAGAGTCCACAAGATCGCTACATGGAGTGAATGGACTACTACAAGGAGCTATTGAAGTGAAGGACTGGTCTACAAAGGTTGTATTCCTAGTTCACTTAGTTGTAAAGTTGTTTACACATTGTGTTGTCTAAATCTTTAGTTAAGATTCTAGGGTTAGGATTGTATTGTACGACAAAATTTTGAAAATGGCATGGACGATGCCTCCCGAACCCTTGCTGTCGTGCCAAGCAAACCTATACGTCAGACCTCAGTAACTTGACAAGTCATGCTGATGTATGGCTCATAATGGTTCGAGAAACTATTGATAACTATTATCAGTAAATCTCGATAACCGAGGCCAGGGATTTACTATTATGGCCGATCAAGCATAGCGCGACATCAACTCCCTATACTGGGAGAGACAAAACCCCTCCTATCACTCACTGCCTCCATGTGACTCGGGACTTGTCATGACCCGAAATATTAGCTCATGACCAGCACTTGAATCACGCAACGTCCAAAGGCGTAATGGAATTCAAGTAAGCTGAAACCCAGAAATCTAAACCTTTTAAGAAAAATAAAGGAGTTGGGGTTTTGAAATAAAGGTATAATGAAATAAAGTATTCTTAATGCATAGAAAAGGAACATGAATGATGCAAGTGAAATTTACTAGTTTGAAAACATGTTTCGTCTTTTAAAAAATTTGGCAGCACCTCCTTTGTATATTTTGATCCAAAACCACAAATACAAAATAATGATAAAGGCATCCCCAAGCGGGAGCTAGCCCTTCGCCAAACGGCGGATCACAACCATGCAATACAGTAAAAATAAGTATACGACGCCCAACGGCGAAGTTCACCACAAAAAGATAAATAAATAAGCAAGACATCAAAACCACAAGTAGCGAAAAAACCCTCGCTCTAAGCCTCGGAACCACAATCTCACTAAGTCTCATTACTTATACAATTTACTAATTTTTATTGATGGAGTTAACTAGATACAATAATGAAATATAGATACAAGAGTGGGTATGATACAAATGTCCCACCTACCAATGCAAAACACCCGAATGCAACTGTGTGCCAGCGAAGCCGCTACTGATCCAAGCGGTCAACCTGCAATAACTGTGGCACAACAGGGGTGAGTTGCCAACTCGTGAGTAGAAAAAACATCTACAAGTAGAAATCAAATAAACAACGACTCCTAGTTCAACTATATCATAAAGGTAATACTATGATATCTAGGGTGACCGGGTCGGTATATGTGCCAACAAGGTAGTCAAACCTATATGAATGCGGATATCATCCGACAATATAACCAGTGTATGTATGCATATGGATCTCGTCCAACTATATAATCAATGTATGTAGGTATATGAATCTCGTCCACCCATAATCAATGTCTGTATGCATGTAAGTATGAGGATAGAAATCAGCGGTGTCCCTCGCGACACATTGAAATCATGGAACCTGAGTGCCTAGCATCGACACTCGAAAACATCATGAAAACCGTGCCCAGTATCGGCATGTAAATCCTCATATATCGGGCTCCGTCAGTCCGAATCGGCCCATGGGCTCCGTCTGTAGAATCGGCCCTCAGCCCCGGCAGTATGGGTCGGCCCGTATCCATCTCTCATCTCTGGTCAGTATCCTCCGGATAACCGTCAGGTCCAACCAATCACCGGTAGGTAGTAGTCCCTCTGCCAGGCTCACCGTCACTGCACAGCGATCCGTTCTCGCCCCGGGGTACCATACCGGGTCCACCATGCACCCGCAATCGGCCTCATCCGCCTCCTCGAATCGGGTTTCACATGTCGCTCTCAGAACCGAGAAAACACATGGTGGACGCACTGAAATATCATATCAGGAGAAACCGGGTTTTTAAAACAACACATAATCTCTTTTAAAATGTACACGGTTCTCAAATCCAGAAATCTCATGAAAACAGCATATCTCAATGCGTAAAATCATAGAGCATGATGCATGCGACATATAATAGAAATGTAAGCATCTCTATGTATCATGCAACATGGAACTGTGATATGACATATTAAGGGAAAACCGCTCTTTTAAAATGATTCCTGTTTTTAAAATATAACATGCGGTTCCCAATTTTCCAATAAAACCAGTTATCTATGTAGGCACAATATGTATATGCGCAAGTATAGAGGTACCAATGTGTATATGCGCCAAGATGGGTATGCAATGTGAATATGTGCAAGTATGGATGTATTAATGTATATATGTGCACTAATATGAATATACAATGTGTATGTGCGCAAATAAGGATGTATCAATGTATATGTGCACCAATACGAATATACAATGTGTATGTGCGCAAATAAGGATGTATCAATGTATATGTGCACCAATACGAATATGCAATGTGTATGTGCGCAAATATAGATATATCGATGTATATGTAAGCGTGTTATGCAAAGAGTCATATCATGATGCAGCAATCCTACTGTGTAGTGACATGGCAATTATCGATGATGAAGTGTGTGAGCGTGTAACATACGCATCATCGATAATGGTGCAGGTGTACTCTCACAGGTATAAGTAGTACAATGTGAATAGCATGAATGCATCATAAGGTAAATCGTCAGCTGGCAGCTATAAGGTATACATACCTAACATGATCGAGTCGGTGAATCTATCAATCGGCATCCAGCCTAACAATATTGCGTACGGTATAATCCATCGTACGACAACCTCTAGTCAAGGGTATGGATCAATCATCAAGTCAAACTCATCACGCACGGAAAATCATCGTACGGCTGCATTAAGCTAATACGGATCCTATCATCCTATACGACAAATGAGAGTACAGCCTAATATCACGTATGGCCTATCATCCATGATTCACAACATTCTCTCTCTCTCTCTCTCTCTCTCTATATATATATATATATATATATATATATATATATACCTATGTCCCAGGTCACTTCCGTAATAATCTCTTATCAGGGGACCGGCAGGGTATAAATCATCTCGATCGACTCGCATCCGTATACCATCATATCATCATATCGATCTTATATTCTTTCTTCGCATTAATATCTCACATCATGTCGAGTTTACATAAAAATTCTATCTCTACTATAAGTATAAGTATCTAATCTAACATACACACACCGAACCATACAATCAGATTTTTAAAGAAGCGAATCGTAGTTTTGAAGATAGGGGTTACGGTGTTTTTAAAAAAAAATATCATTTGAAAATCCATAACATCCCTCAAGGTATATATTTAAAAGATACATACGATTCTTCGGTTTAGAAAAAGGTATGGTTCGGATGACGCATCTACATCGACTATCTAGTCCTATAGTACCATAAACGGCAATATCGCTAAACGTCATCCTATGATAGTCGTAACATATCACTTCTAACTATCCTCTAGTTCTAATAAGGTTTCATAGCTATCTTCATTCTATCCCTAGTTTCCTAATCTAGGTTTTCTTAACCATATTCTATAAATCAGTTTTCCATCAAAACTTTGTGGGGGTGCTATATGCCATCCACCCGACTTCCCCGGTAGATATAGATCTACTCACCTGGTCTTCGCTTGCCGAAGTCGATGACGCCACGCTCCGTCGTCTCGGAATCCACGTGAAGGTACCTACAATAATAAACAATCGCAATGCGTGTTAAAATCAAGGCGGAAAACTAAAACGGAGCGCGCCTTGCTCATAGGTTAGAACCTATGGCTTACGCGTACAAAATCAACCAAACAACCCTTGTTGTTGATGTATGAACATCCAGCAACTAAATACAAATCCAAATATCAAGAATTAGCATTTCAAAATACGGAAAACATATCCAAAATCACACCAAAATGCTCCCAGATTTTGACTCAGGTCAAACTAGCCAATTTTACATATGGGGTTGTTCTAGATATCTGATAAGGAGGCTATGGTCCAAAAATCACACAAAAACACCCCTACTTGGCCGCAATTTACGGCCAAATGTAATAAATCTGCGGCCTGGAAGAGTGGGTTTAGGCTCGGGTCTCTGCGGTAGCTTCCTGGGTGCCTGCATGTGTCACTGTGTTTGCAAAATTATTTTTAATGGTCTCGGGTCATCTCAGATTCCATAATACTACCTCAAACTGTCAATTTAACCGATGTCGGAAAGTTCCAAGTTCGTGTTTGGGTTCCATTCTCTATTCTAGGTTAGTAAAAACACCACTAAGGTTTGTAGGCAGCCACTACACATCACCAATTTCAAACAAACACTCAAACCCTTTACTAGGGTTTCCCAAAGTTCAGTAAACATCACAATTTCACCTCTAAACTTGCATGAAAGGTAAAGTGAATGAAATAATATGCTAAGGGTGATGAAATTACCTCACTTGGGCAACCCAAGAAAAACCCTGGCTCCTCAAAGTTGTCAAAATCTCAATTTTCTTGGTCCAAAGCGTAGAGGAGAAGGAGGTGATCAACTTTTGTAAAAGGGGTTTAGGGTTTTGATGAAGCCTTTTAGATGATCTCTAGGGGTGAAGGTAGAGGGAGGCTTAAGGAAGGAGGAGATGAAAGAAATAATGGGGAAGGGATTTGTGGTTGTCCCTCTCTCTCTTCTCTCTTTTATTCTCACCCACTCTCACTAATTACGCTTTTTCCATTCCCCTTTTCTTTTCTTTTCTCCTATAACTTTAAAACCAAAACACAAAATACCCAAACCAACACAAGAAAACAACATGTAACCAAAAGCAATATGACATGGTGCACTAGCAATATGACATGGTGCACTAGCCATGAAAAGCTGTAGAAATGCGGATTTGGCTTAATCGCGATTAGCGGTGCACTAATCGGGTTTTTATCAAAATTGCATATAATAAATTTTAAAAATACCAAATCCTTTAATTATATTATTAAATGAATAAATCATTTTAATTTCCATTTATTTCATAAATATTGGTATATATTTATACCCTTTTTCGAAAACCCCAATTTCGCAAATCGGGCGGTTTTCGGAAAATATGTTATTTCAATATTAAATTCCAAAAATAATATTTTATATTTTCTGAAATGTTACAATCTCCCCCCTTAAATAAATTCGGTCCCCGAATTTAAATTTAAACCCCCAAAATCTAAAACATTTCAATAATCGGCTCAAATTAACGGGGCTCCGAAATCACGGAAGATGCAGAAATAACACAGCGCGTCCAGTGCGCATAAAAAAAAGAGTACAAAACTCAAAATCAAACTCCGTCAAGCGTCACGCAAATTATCGGATTTGCACGCATATCCTCGGAGTTACAATAGAGATGTAGATCTCGAAATCCACTACTGAAATCCAATATAGACTAGTCAAATACTATAATACGTGTATAGTACGCATCTTTGAAAACTCCAAAATTTGAATAAAATACATGCAAAATCTTTTCTAAATCGCCGCAGGAATGCGTAACTCACGGCATAACTGTCGGATGCTCATTTTAAAATAATAATATATGTCCATATATGTTTTCATAAATACACGTTCCGTCGTTTTCAAAATATCCCAAGAGGTTTTCCTTTATAAACGTTCGTGTCGTTCACGGACACGTAGGAAATAGCGAGACTATAGCTCCTTTGAAAACCTCTTGGTAAGCTTTTTAATGCATGCAAAGTACTCAGATACTGTCCTAGGATCAGTCCTGTTTGGCTACTACACAATATAGTGCTCAGAAGCAAAATCAGCCTCAAAAGGCGTATCCAATAATCACATGCGTCTGATGCGCATGGAAATAAAATCCAAATACAGGTGCCACAATACGCACAAAGCAAAACTAAGTGCAACGGGTGTGCACAAAAGCATCTGTCCACTGCAACGGGTGTGCACGACAACAATATCTGGTGCATCTATTTTGCACGAAAACAACATCTGGTGCAACAAATACACGAAATACAATCAATAACTCAAACGCATAAAAAGCAACACCGAGTACAACATGGTGTATAAATCAAAATCATGTGCAACTATGTGCACAATATCCGTATCAATGAACTACAAGCACATGTGAGCTATACCGAGTGCAAAAATCACCTCATCCGTGTGAAATCCAAGAAATCATAAACACATGCTACGAAGGTACAAAATCGACATCAAACGCAATAGGCATGCACAAATCGCAAATCAACACAACGGTGTATAGAATATATATCAACTGCGATAACTATGCGCAGAATGTAAATACTCAGTAGGTGCGCCATGGTGCACGAAATCAATATCAGGAACTCTTCATCAAAACTCAAATCCAAGCGATATAAGCATGATACTCGGATCACAAACGCAAATCGCAATAAATGACATCGAGGTATACCTCCTACAATGTTGAAAAAAAGGTCGGTGAGCCCAAAACTGGCAGAGCAAGAACATCCGCTTGCCTCCTGCTCATGGCCTGGCATCCTCTGTCTCTGGGTCCTTATCTTCTCTATGGATTACCAATCCCACAATCCATCGGCTTATCGGCCCTGTCAGGTGTGCTAACGGGAACGATTCCGCTCTAACACTTCTCTGGTCGTCTCTCGGTCAATCATCATGACCACTCGTAAGGCGGCATGTTACTGGCGTTGGCCTCTGGCCCTCTGAATACACGTGACACATCTGTTCCTGGGTGCAAATCTCATTGCAACAGTGTCCTGGAAGGAATCCTGCTCATGGTCTCCTCCGATCTTGCCTATGCCGAACTGTACGGAGGCTGGTACTCTTACATAATCTTTTCTCGTTTTCTGGACATCTGCGTGTTCCGCACACATTTCCTCGGAAACTGGCCGTATCCCAACGCCTCTGTAAGCATATCAGGTCTCTGATCTCAACGGGGAGTAATAACAGCTCGTCAGCGTCTCGCACGAACTTTTGGTTCCACTCGTCTTTATCGTCGTCCACTATGATGTCACTCTATGCTATCTGCGCACTGCAACTGTTCTCGGCCGCTGTCAATCCAAAGTCTCTCACACGGACTCGAAATTGCGTACTCTGTATCTTCATCACTCTGTAGAAGATATCTGGCCGAACACGTCCTCGGAAACTCGTCCCAACCATCGGAGGAATACTCAATACTCGTCCGTCCTCGATCAACTCACAATGTATCAGGGTGAGGTCCTCTATACGAAGCTGGTCAGCTTACTGGTCTCTTATCACATAGTATCCGGACGACGTCAAACTTTTCGATCGAGTCATCAAGGTCCCAAAATTTCCCGAAGGCTCAACACCTGAGCGCGGTCTAAAAATATCTGGTACATACCACAGTACCTCTGGACCAACCGTAGAAGGGCAAACCCAAGCCTCACTGATGGCACCGCTAAACTGCCACAAACCTTAAGGTTCAAAGCGGTTCAATGGTCATCATATCGAGTTAGGGTTTCATTCTTCTAGAGGGTCCACAGAATTACCTGCATGTTCCTCCGAACACTTTAAACTTGGGGAAAATAGGTTTCTGACACTCGTTCGAACTTTTTAGCTTCGCCTATACAACATGTGAATATTCTTCGCCCGCATGCTAAACAATGCCCCAATCCTCCAGGAAAGGCGATACACCGACGGTCATCTCTGGATCGGTCTGCTCTAGGTCTGAGTAAGACTCTCCACACTGGAAATCTTCAACTCAACTGGGCCTGCGTCACGCATCAATCTGACGAATCACTTTCTCCTCTCAAATCGGGTTGACTAGCTATCATCTGTCGCATCTCTGCCCGGAAGCTCCGGCGATCTTAGCTCGTAAGCTCTGGAAGAGACATCCCATCATCTCAGCAACAGCTGGGTCACCTGTCTGCACGGTAGGCGACATCAAAATCTCTGAGGTATGCTGTACATCAACAGTCCTCTCGCAACTGGCAGCTCTAACAATGGCCCGATCATCCGGTGTAAAATCAAGCACTCGCCTCCACAAGAGGTCACAACATAAATACTAACTCGAGACGTTCCCATGTCACCAGAAAACACAATGGTCAGCCCTCGTACCAAACGAGCTCGCCCTGACCGGAACATTAGCAGCAGCTCAATCCACACTCACACATGGTGACAGGAACCTCAATCGAGTATCGAAGAAAGCAGATCAACGGCATGAGAGGAAACGACAGATGTAGAATGGATACATGATCATAAGAAGGAACAGCATCAACGAAAGTATGATCATGAAACTAATAGAATCGAGGATCTCAAATGGATGTATAATCATGGATACGAAGAGAATCACAGGTCTCAAAATATGTACATCCTAAGGTTTCTTAAGTGGAGTATTGTATCGTAAATATGCCGCGGAACATACGTACGGTACGTCACTCTACTCAAGCTACCTACTCCATCAATCAGGGTCAGCCTATGAAACGAAAGTTCAGGTTTAATACCCCCACCGTTCAAGTCTAAGTTCCATAAGGTCAAGCCTAGGTTCCGAAATACATACCCGCCCTAGACTTCGCATAGTCAAACATAGACTCGAACAAAGGTTAAACCGAGCGCTCTGATACCAACTTTGTCACGACCCGAAATATTAGCTCATAACCAGCACTTGAATCACGTAATGTCCAAAGGCATAACGGAATTCAAGTAAGCTGAACCCAGAAATCTAAACCTTTTAAGAAAAATAAAGGAGGTGAGGTTTTGAAATAAAGGTATAATGCAATCAAGTATTCTTAATGCATAGAAAAGTAACATGAATGATGCAAGTGAAATTTACTAGTTTGAAAACATGTTTCGTCTTTTAAAAATTTTGGAAGCACCTCCTTTGTATATTTTGATTCAAAACCACAAATACATAATAATGATAAAGGCATCCCCAAGCGGAAGCTAGCTCTTCTTCAAACGGCGGATCACAACCACGCAATACAGTAAAAATAAGTATACGACGCCCAACGGCAAAGTTCACCACAAAAAGATAAATAAATAAGCAAGACATCAAAACCACAAGTAGCGAAAAACCCCTCGCTCTAAGCCTCGCAACCACAATCTCACTAAGTTTCATTACTTATACAATTTACTAATTTTGATTGAGGGAGTTAACTAGATACAATAATGAAATATAAATACAAGAGTGGGTACGAAACAAATGTCCCACCTACCAATGCAAAACACCCGAATGCAACTGTGTGCCAGCGAAGCCGCTACCGATCCAAGCGGTCAACCTGCAAGAACTGTGGCACAACGGGGGTGAGTTGCCAACTTGTGAGTATAAAAAATATCTACAAGTAGAAATCGAATAAACAACGACTCCTAGGTCAACTATATCATAAAGGTAATACTATGATATCTAGAGTGACCGGGTCGGTATATATGCCAACAAGGTAGTCAAACCTATATGCATGCGGATATCATCCGACAATATAACCAGTGTATGTATGCATATGGATCTCATCCAACTATATAATCAATGTATGTTGGTATGTGGATATCGTCCACCCATAATCAATGTCTGTATGCATGTAAGTATGAGGATAGAAATCAGCGGCATCCTTCGCGACACATCAAAATCATGGAACCTGTGTTGGGTTCCTAGGCACTCATACAAGGGTCTATAAGGCATCAACCATGCCTGATTTAAAATTTAGACATGCCGAACAACCCAAAGCTAGGATCTTTGCTAGATAATTAGGGTTAAACATGTAAGTAAACATCTTTACAACTAAGAGAGAGGGATTACAACCTTTGTAGTCCGCTCCTTCGCTTCATATGCTCCGAGTAGAAGTCCCTTCGCCGCGATCCATGATCTCCTGGACTCAAGAGATGCTCCACAACCCGAACGATCCATACTTGCTTGAAGTCTTCCTTTTCAAAGATGATCTACCTTGAAGCTCCTTTAACTCAGGCTCTTTCTCACTAATGAGGTGAACACCCTAATCTAATTGGCTAGATTAGATGAGGATGATGAAGTAGGATTTATGCTCTCTTTTATTATCAAATTCTCACACTAATTCATCACAAATCTCAAATCTAGAAAGCTTTGCAAGGAGGAAGAAGAAGAAGAATCCTTTTGTGATGAATAATGAAAAAGATTATATGATTACAAATGCAACCATGGTCAAAGATGACAAGGCAAACCATTGTAGAGAGTTAACTAGGGTTAAGGGTGTGGTTTGGGTTTACAAATATCTCACAAAAATATCAACCATAATATCTTTGCAAGAAACAAAAGAAAACCTTCTAGAAGGTTCATGAAAGAACTAACCCAAATCAAACCCTAACCATATTTAATCTCCACTAATCATGTTGCATTAGTAATTATAACATGTTACAATATTATATATCACATATATAATATATTTTGTAACAAAAGAAAATAATACAATTAACATATATCGCATATATATCAATGTATTATCCGGTGAGAAAATGAAATAATAAAGCGAGCCAATATTAGATAATGTAATGTAATATATCACATATATAATTATACATTGAATTATCGAATCGACACTTGATCCGACAATCCGGCTATATCGAATATAACCAACTAATATATCATATACCGATTCATCGAATCAACACTTGATCCGATGACCCGGCTCATATCAAAATATCGTGAGAATATAATACGGTATCTCATATCGTATTATCCTCGGTCCTGCATATATCACATATGTTCCCCTACTCCGTTTTCCTGGGTCAAGAAACCTCTGTGTAGGACTCTAAAGAATCGTCAATACGCCGGTAGCAGGTGATGATCATATCAAACACCCACAAGCTGCAAGCGGTCAGCTAAACGCAACAGCCACCCAGGTATTGAGCTATCAGAAGATCAACAAGTAAGCATGTACATTCTCCTGTGAATCCAAACAGTAACACTCCCGTACAGTCCGGTCTCTTCGTCTGATATGTTGCATATCTAGTCTAGGGGTGGTATACGTCAGACCCCAGTAACCGATAATTCGTGTCGATACTGTTGGATATATGTATGCCCTAGAGGCCATTATATGATAGTGGATGTATTTATACATGTGTGTGTGTGTGTGTGTGTGTGTATATATATATATATATATATATATATATATATTCAGTGTACATTCTTGCTCGACATGATAGTATGCTATTTGGTTCTTCTTTATCTGACATGTTGATTTGATCATGCTTTTATTCATTCATACATGTTGATAAAGCCCTGAGGATATAGGCTTGACTTCTGTGATTATGATGGAGATCATACTAGTGGGACATATGTAGTTTATAAGCATATCCTGAAATGTCCCTAGTCGTAGGTGTATCGAGACGGGGCATCGATATACCAGAGTAGACTAGTGTATATGATACTGGACCCATATGATGGGCGATGGATGTTCCCACATTCATCGATGTTTAACATCAAGATCGTATACGGGTGCTCAGTGGTGACTGGGTACACTAGACGGACTCACCGAGAACTCCTATATGGAATTATATCTATCGTCGGATAGCAGTTCTCAGGTGACACTGGTGCAGGTTAGTCTGTAGACCCGAGATCGTCATAGAGTCTTGCATGTTCTCCCACTGTACTTTGATTACCACCCTACCACGGCTCTACTAAGTCGTGCAAACAGGTGGCCGTTGGGTACAGTCCCGAGACACAGGAAGGCGATGAGCGATAGGAGGGGTTTCGTCTCTCCCGGTATTGGGAGTTGATGTTGTGCTGTGCTCGACTGGCTATATCAGTAAGTCCCTGACCAGGGCTATTGAGATTTGCTGATAAGTGTTATCAGTAGTTTCTCGATCTGTTATAGACCATTCATCAGCACGACTTATTGAGTTATTGGGGTCGACGTTACCATCCCTAGACTCGATATGCAGCATATCTGACGAAGAGACCGGACTGTACGGTAGTGTTGCCGGTTGGCTCGACGGGAGTTGTAACAGGTTCGCTTGTTTTCTTCTGATCGCTCAATACCCGGGTGGCCGTTACGTTTAGATGACCGCTTGCGGCTTGTAAGTATTTGATATGATCATTACCTACTGCCGGCGTATTGACGAGTCTTAGAGTCCCACAATGAAGTTTCCTGGCTCAGACGAAAAGATGTGGTGTGCATATGAGATATGCGCGGGGGCCCGATTAAATACGGATATGTGATACCGTATATTAATCGAGCATTTTCTATTGGTCGGGTCGTATGTGATATGACCGGTTTGCAAAATCAAGTGTTGATTTAACAAATGACTTTTAGATTAATTCTTTAATCAAACTCTTTTTCTATTTTTGTATGCATGCATGTATGCACATGATGATGTGCATGGATACATACATACATACATTGTATCATGGTTGTTGATACATGCTTGGTGGCAATGCAAGACTCATATTGTAGAATTATCTATTTGTTTATCATTTAGAAAAAGAAAAGGGATAATTCACACAAGGTTTATACTTATCTTCTTTGACCATGCTTCAACCACCATTAAACCTTGAGTTAATTATCCTTTCATCTTTAACCCATTTGATAAAAATCTAGATGATTCTAACCATGGCTGAAGTGAGAAAGGATTAAGATATATTATTCTTTTCTCATTTCAATTATTCACTCTCTCATATCTTTTTTTGTGTGAAAAAGCTTAGCCACCATCTTCTTCTTCCTCTCTTGATTATTTTCTTAAGTGAGGTTAATAAAAAGAAAGAGTTTTTATCAAAGAATACAAACCACATCATCATACTACACACATCTAGCTGGTTTGTGTAGGGTGTTTGCTCTAGTTCATTGATATATCGAGTAAAGCAAGAAGCTTTGGGCAAAGGAGCTTCGGGTGGATCGTCGTGGACTTAGAAAACCTCAAGCGAACCTTTTTCCAACCCTCAAGTAACCAAGGAGTCTAGCGTAGGGAGCTACAAAGGTTGTACTCTCAAAACCCTAGCCTTTATTACTTGTGATGTTGTCTTTGTAATGAAACCCTAATTTTCTAGTGATGATTCTTTGTATGTTCACTTAACACCTTAAAAATTTGATTTTGAGACATGTGATGCTTCCAAACCCTTCATGAGGTGCTAGGTAAACCTAACATTGGTATCAGAGCCGACCTAGAACTTTAGGCGACACTTTAGCGAAGTTAAAACTCCGATCGAACAAAAAATACGGTTTTTTGAACCCTCTCTGGACATTTTTTGAAACTGTGTTATTTTCAGAATTAAAAATACGTAAAAAATTCAGCAGGGAAATCTAAGAAACACTGTAAAAAACGAATCCCTAATTTATACATAGCGCCGCGGCACCGCGGCCAGACCTTGCTTGGGCCGCGGATCCGCGGCCGTACAGGAGATTTATGGCATCATTTTTATACGGTAATGTTTGTACCTGCTTGTATACATTTTTGGGTATGTTTAATCTGATTCAAGTCTTGAATGTTCTGGGGATTGTTTTGGATTCGGTGATTCGATCAGAATTTTAATCTCGTGCCTTTTTCGGATAATTTAGAAAGTATTAAAAAGTTCGAACGGATATCATTAACTCATTTTTTTCCCGACACGAAAAATTTTCAAGTGTTGAATCTTTTTTCGAGTTTAAATCTTTCAGAAATACGTGCAAGTTTTGTGGTGGACCCTCTAGAAGAACACAAACCTTAACTCGATTATGTGACCGTCTGAACTGCCTCTAAACCTTAGGGTTTGGGGCAGTACGGCGTGCCACATGTGAGGCGTTGGCTTGACCCTTCTTTAAGGGGGGAAGACTGTAACATTTCAGAAAAATATAATATTATTTTTGGGAATTTTTATAATTTAATATTATTTTGTTGAATATTTTAATATTTCGGTATAATTAAATACTGATAAATGGGGGAAATTCTGAAGAAAAATTATGGAAATTCTAAAATATGTTTAATGTAGGGTTTTGGTAAAAAGTCTACCAAAATTGGTTTCTGATGATTTATCTGGTTTTATGAATATTTTATCAGATGTTTTATCTGGGCTGCACACATATGTGCATGGTAGCTAGGGTTGAGCCTAGGGTTGAACCATGCTTAGATGACCATGGTGGCTTAAACCATATGATTAGGTTAAGTGTGTTGTTTAAGGGTGATTAGAGTGTGGTTGACTTGTGGCTAGAGAGGGTGGACCATGAAGGTTGTCATGCTAGCATCTATTGAGAGAGAGAAGGGTGGCTATAGGTTGTGTCACATCCCTTTTCATTTCAAAACTTTTTGCATCTCACATCTATCCCTCTCACTCTCAAACATCAGCCCCATTATCAAGCATCAACCCCTAACACCTTAGCCCCATACCTACACACTCACATCAGCTCAACACTTCAGCCCCATTTCTTAACAACATCAGCTGCAACAGCAACCACGTCTTTCAAACACCAGAAACAGCCCCTAGCATTATTGCAACATCACCACACCACCTTACCCACACCAAAACCACAACGACTCACCATGCTCAACAACAACAGCAGCTGATGAAGCTACAGCAACAGCAACAAGCTGTTGTTGAAATACAACAACAGCATCAGCTGCAAAGGCAACACCAGCAGCTGTAGGAGCAACTCAGCAGTCCACCAACAGCCCTTTCTCCTCATCCTCCTCTTCTCTACATCCTAGGATCTCTTGAGGTATAATCTTGTAATCTAACTCCTTTCTTGTTAAGTTATAGTTGTGTAGCTGAAGCTTAGTATCATTATTGTGATCTAGTGCTAGTTTGGTGTGATTTTGAGTGAGACTTGACCAAGTGATGGTTTTGATGATTAGTGTAACCTTATTAGGTGTGTTTGAGACCAGTTCACCCCAGAATTTCCCCGGATTCCAGCAAAATACCAGATTGTTCGATTTAATGTCCGTTAGCGTTTTGTCGACTTTTAAAGCCTTTCTGGAATCTGCTACAACCCAGGACCTCCTAAAATAAAATTGACTTGGCAGTGAGATGTGCAGGTAGATAGAAGCCAACACCCAAAACCCTAGCCCCAACCATCTTACCCCGGCCGCAGATTTAATCCCTTGCGGCCAGAGCACTAGGGAACCCCCTCGTTTTGCATGCACAGCTCTTTTACCTGTAAACTTGACCCTGGGAATGTCTAGTTTTGACTGGTTCCAACCAGGGTAGAATCTGGGTTGATTTTCTTAACTTGGCGCATGATTTACGACTTGTTTTCGTATGGATTTTGGTTAGATGATTCGTCTCTGTCGGGTGGCGTTTGAACGCCAACGACAGAGGGTTATGGACTGTGTTTGCATGCGAGGCCACAGGTTTTTTACCTATAGGCGTAGCATGCACCATTTTGGCTTCCGACATGGTTTTTATGTGTTTTAGCGTGTGATATCCTTGTAGGTACCCCACGTGGCGTCGAAGCGTTGGACATGCAAATGGCGACATCGGCACCGGCACACATAAGAAGGTGAGTAGATTTATATCTACGGGGAGAAGTCGGGTGGATGGCGTATAGCACCCCTGCAGTCCGATGTCTAGTATACCATATATACTGTACTTATATATGATAGCTTATGTCTGACTTGGTTGTTCAGGATTAGGGTTAAAAGTAACTAGTGTAGTTCCTAGTCGCGAACCCTAGAATAGTTTGCACCCACACGCACACACGTGCTTATTTGCTATGTTCATACTGTGATGACGAGGATATTGGAGGACATTGGATGTGAGTCGATAAGTTTGGGCATAGTGCCATGATATCAGTGATGTGATGTAATTCGTATTTGGGATACGATATATGATTTTTAGCGGGCCTTTGGGCGTGTCTTTCGCACACGCATTCATACTTATGTAGATGGTATCGATTCGTACTAGACTTAGATCAGTACCCCAGATTTTGTGACATGATGATAAGGATACCAGATAATTGATGTGATGATTGTGATATTGACCCGCACCCAGCTATTGGGATGCCGTACGACGATTTACCGTGATGATTGGTCCGCACTCATGACTTGAGGGTGTCAGATGATTTACGGTATCGTATGCGATACTATTGATGCGGGATCACCGACTACTATCTTTATTTTCATATGTATCGACTCAGATTTAGGTGGTTTCCATACACTTCCATATTGACTTGATAGTTGATCAGTAGTTAGTATAGTAGATGTTAGACTAGACCCAAGTCATACCTATTTCAAAACTAACGAATCGGGAGTATTTTAAAGACAGGCACAAAGGGATTCTACGGATAATTTCAAAAGACGCATCTTTTCTTAAAATCACCGTAGCCCTTATTTTACTAAAAACCCCGATTCGTCTTATTTCAAAAAGGCAAACTACATGATACTTACATATTGATGTAGACTCTTCACTATTGCGTTGATTATTTGATTCCGTATATTCATATTATTTGCTTCGCATTACTTGTGTTTATTGAGATATTACCATCATGCTGTTAGGACACCAGCACCATTATCGATGATGCGTATGTTCCACGTACACTGGTTGCCGGCTCACACACTTCATCATCGATAATTGCCATGCCACTACACTGTAGTACTGTTGCATTCATGATGTGATTCTTGCATGGCATATTGTACACTTATATCTGTACACATACATAGATGACTCTGGCTTGATTAGAGATTTGGGAATCGCAAGATATTCTTTAAAACTGATTCATTTAAAAGAGCGGTTTCCCTCGACATGCGCACATTACTATTCCATGTTGCATGACTTACTCATATGCTTACCTTTCTTTACATGTCGCATACATCATGTTTGATTATACGCATTGAGATATGTTGTTTCCATGATATTTCTGGATTTGGGGACCGTGGATATTTCAAAAGAAAATATGTAATTATTTTAAAAATCCGGTCACCCTTGATATGATATTTTCAGTGCGTCCACCATGAGTTTTCTCGGTTCCAAAGAGCTTGTGTGGGTATACCCGATTCGAGGAGCGGTAGGCACCGATTGCGGGTACATGGTGGACCCGGTGAGGTATCCCGGGGCAAGAAGACTCATATATGCTAGACGGTGAGCCCGGCAGGGAGAGTACTACCTACCGGTGATAGTATTTGGGACCCGTCGGTTATCTGGGGGATACCGACTGGAGTCATGAGATGGATATGAGGGCCGATCAGGGTGTGCGGTGCCTGAGATACATGAGGATTTACGTGTCGATGCTAGGCACAGGTGTTCATGATGTTTTCGAGTGTCGATGCTAGGCACTCAGGTTCCATGATTTGATTATATCCTCATATTTCCATGCATATGCTTTACGATATTTACATGCATGATGCTTGTTGTCATTGGGTGACACGTGGACGGGATCCACGGATTTACAGATATTGATTACCTAGTTGGAGGAAATCCACATACTACTAGATTCATGTTATAGCTGGCATTGATTCATATTGATTATATCGATCATACCTCATTTGTATATATAACAGTGAGTGAGGACACTGTTATATATACCCTTACACCAATATTAGTGGAATGGGACGCTAATATATGTGTATTGATATCATTTTAGATACTTCATCATATTACTCTATGCAGACATACCTCATATTTCTGACATGTTATTACCTGAGGCATTGGCGAGTACTTGGCACACATACTTGTATAGATGTTGCATTGCCACCTCAGCATCCTTCAGACTTATTCAATTGAGGTTTATATATGTTGATCGTATGACCTAGGATTGCATCATACATGCGATTTTCTGTTCATAGATGTTCTTCTATTCACGAGTTGGCAACTCACCCCCGTTGTGCCCCAGTTCTTGCAGGTGTTTGCCGTACAGGGATTCATTACGGCTTGCGGCACTGCTTCTTTCGGGTGACTTGCTAGTAGGTAGGTTTATTTATATCGTACCCATCATTATACATTGTATATTATATTCAGTTGTATCTAGAAGTTCCATCAACCAAACATGTACTTATTTGAGATAGAGACCAGTGTTGATTATTCTTTCAACCTTAGAGTCGCACGTTATATTTCTCTGAGATTCATGCTGTTGAGTTTCCTTTCTGTTGTGATCCTCGCCTTTAGGCGTTGTATATTATATTGCAGACTGGTTGTTTTACTTATGGTTTTTCCTTCACTCCACTACTTTTCTTGGTTTGGATTTCTGGGCTCGGCTTACTTAGAGTACGTATGCCTTGAGACGTTCGTAGTCTAAGTGCCGGTCATGTTCCGTACTTTCGGGTCGTGACACCCTAATTCATACATAGCGCCGCGGAACCGCGGCCAGACCTTGCTTGGGCCGCGGATCCGCGGCCGTACAGGAGATTTATGGCATCATTTTTATACGGTAATGTTTGTACCTGCTTGTATACATTTTTGGGTATGTTTAATCTGATTCAAGTCTTGAATGTTCTGGGGATTGTTTTGGATTCGGTGATTCGATCGGAATTTTAATCTCGTTCCTTTTTCGGATAATTTAGAAAGTATTAAAAAGTTCGAACGGATATCATTAACTCACTTTTTCCCGACATGAAAAATTTTCAAGTGTTGAATCTTTTTTCGAGTTTAAATCTTTCGGAAATGCGTGCAAGTTTTATGGTGGACCCTCTAGAAGAACACAAACCTTAACTCGATCATGTGACCGACTGAACTGCCTCTAAACCTTAGGGTTTGGGGCAGTACGGCGTGCCACATGTGAGGCGTTGGCTTGACCCTTCTACAGCTGGACCGCTGCTACTTTGACACATTCCGGGTTTTTTAAACTCCGCTCAAGTGTTGAGCTTTAGGAAATTTTGGGTATTTGATTATTCGATCGAAAAGTTTACTACTGTCTATTTATCTGGAATGTGATACAATATGTGGAATTCATATAGTTAGACATAAAATGCGAAGTATGTGATATTTTGGATTTACGATGTCTAAAGAGAATGTGGATTCCAAATGTTGTAGTTTTACACTTTCTTTTCTGTGACCGTAAGTGTAGTATGTCGCTTATCGCCGGTTTCGTTGCTATACATCAACGACAATCGGGGTACGCATACTTACTTACGTTGATAATATATGATATTATGTGTTGCTGAGATATGATGTGCAAGATTGTCGCGATTGAATAGCCGGGGGGTTTTATGTGAGATGAGAGTTTTATTTTCATTCATGTAAAATTTAAATGTAATGTAATATTCTTTTATTTGGGGCACTTCTGGGTTGAGGTTGATGTCACCAGTGTTGTATATTATTTACTTTTCCGCATTAGGATAGACCCAAGGAGGGGAGCACAAGTGACCGGGTTCTGGGGTTCAGTGGGAGGCCATCTCGAGGAGTCGAGACCGGGTCTCCTAAACTCCAGGATTGGTAGGGTCGCTTGCCGCTCTCGTAGGGGTCTAGGGGTGTGGGCTTGGCTATTCATCGCGACTTTGGAATCCGTATTTTCTATTGTTGGCTAAATACTAAATACGGACATCCTAATATATCCCACATTATATCTGGGTTTCTGTTGTGTTGGATATAGTGCCCTCTAAGTCAATTATTGGATCGCAGGTACGTGATTGCAATGATTGAGGGAGGACTTATACCGATAAAACAGTCTTACTCGAGATGATAGTATGCTATCTGGTTTGTCTTTATCATCATGATAGAGCCCATAGGATTCTTGTTTGACTACCAGCAGTATGATGGCGATCATATATGTGGGAGCTGGGGTCTATAAGCACATCCTTAAAGTGTCTCTAGTCGTGGGAGTTTCGAGACAGGGCATCGATACTCTAGAGTAGACTAGTCTATACAGTCGAGACCCCGACGAGGGGCGGTGGCCGGTCTCGCAAGCCACTGGTGTCAGTTGGATCACCTAAGATGTATACAGGTGCTCATTAGGTTATGAGTACACCGGACAGGACTCGCCGGGAACATGCTAGTTGGTATTATACATATCGTCAGATAGCAGTTCCCTGGTGACATGTGTACAGGTTAGTTCATTGACCTGAGGTCGTCATTTGTCTCGTGTGAGTTCCCACTGTGCTTTGATTTATACCCTACCATGGGTCAAAGGAGTCGTGCAAACAGGTATATTTTGGGTACAGTCCCGAGCCACATTGGAGGCAAGTGAGCGGATCTTCGGGGATTCGTCTCTCCCGGTATTGGGGGTGAGATCGCGCTGTGTTTAAGAGAGCCATTACACGAAATCCCTGGCCAGGGTAATCGAGATTTACTGGAAGGTATTCCAGTAGTATCTCAGGGTGTTCTGGGCTGCTCTCTGACACGACTTATACAGCTGTTGGAGGTCTGACGTTTACCGGCCCCCTAGGCCATATATGCGATACTCATAGACGAATGTTCCGGATTGTACGGTTATTGTCACTGTCAGGCTCAGTAGGGTTTATAAATGAGTTCGCTCGTCAGCTTCCCTTCCAATCAATACATAGGCAAAACGTTACGTACAACTTATACCTCTGACGTGCTAGTGGTTATACCCAGTGCCAGTATACTGAGGAGTCATTAGAGTCCCCCACAGACACTTTCCCAGGTTCGGGCGAAACGTTGTAGATGCCGTATGGTATTATGGCAAGGTTCGGAAAAAGCACGTGCGTTTTCGCATGTGTTATTTTTCGGGCAGATAATACTGGTAGGCTTTGGTTTAAGCCAGATCCCAGTATTATACTATGTAGATATAATATCTTTATCTCAGTTGTATTTGTATTCGGTCGTAATATAAATGCGGGTATGTTTATACTGTTACGGGGTTATCCTGAAATTCGTTTCAGGATCACTTTTGGAAGTTGCCAGTTTTCAGTTTTCTATCAGCCGTCTTTAAACATTCGGTTAAAGACGGATTTATCTTTTCTTCTTTTGGTGAGTCATAGTTCTAGAAGATTCTAGATATAGTGACTAGATTCATGATTCATTTGTGAGCATTAATGGTGTGATGAGTTGTTAAGGTGACTAGGTTTATGTTCATTGGTTGCTTTTAATGTTAGTTGATGATTCATTCATGCTTTTATTATGATGATAAGTATGAAGGGTTATGGTCACCACTTGAAGCTCCTACACCCACCTCCCTCTTCTATTTATTGTGGCCGGCCCTCTTTGTGAGGCAATGGTTGTTCATTTGATTTCATTTGCAAAAGATTATGATAGTTTTGTGTATGGAAATTTCATATAGTTCAATTTCCATTCACCCGATTCTAAATGGCAACTTCTTTTAACCGTTCATTCATAGCCTTGGACGTAACGAGACAAAGTGTTCTATTCATTCTCTACTTCATCTTGGTCGTCTCTTTTAGCAAACTTGACGATCGAATTGCCTCGGTTCAGAGGCGGGAGCCCGTTTAAAGATCCGTCGACGTGGTGCCACCTGGACGACGAGACCGGAGATCGAGCAAGTTCGGATCAGTTGCAACATAGCGTGGGATGATGGTTGAAGACCGAAGGACTCGGATCATTCGGTATAACAATTCTACCCTCTTTACAATTAGTTAGTTTAGCTTTAATGACAGATCCGGGTTATAGTACGCGATAACGCCAGCCGTAAAAGTTTTGTTCCGCATATTGGCGTCTGTTAGACGGCCGGGGCGCTGCCGTGTACTTACAGTGGTATCAGAGACTAACCATTAAGCTATACTAACTTGTGCTAACGTGTTTAAAAGATCGATCGAACGGAATTTCCGAAACTACATTTTTCTGTACTTAAACTTTCTGTTGATTTTCAAACTGTTCAAAAATTATTTTTGCATACCACAGAAAAACAAGCAGGCATTTTTAAGCAGCCCGTACAAATTTGGACACGTGATCCCATTAAATCACCGCGGAACCGCGGTCAAACCTAGGGTTTGACCGCGCTTCCGCGGCGGTTTAGTAGGAATAGAGCTCCAAATTTGTACAGGGGCTTATATACAGGGAATTGTGGTTTCTGGTACTGTTATTTTGGGCCCATATTTTATTACTGTACAGCAGATGTACGTGGGGCCCACTTCGGGAAATTTTGTCGATCGAAATTTTAAACTTGTTAGTTTACAGTACTTTCATAATATCTCCGACCGGGAATGTCATTTGATCGGTAAACCGCGTCTGATTGCTATAGTTCTTTTAGACGGGTTTGCGAACGTGACATTCGCGTTGATGTTCTGTGTTGTGCTGTGATGTTGCGGTTTTGTCGTGGTGGATAGCAGGATGCAATGATAGTGCTGTTTGGATTTATTTGTACATTTGATATTGCAGGGCGAGCGTCCGACTTGTAGACTGCCGTCACTGCCTGTTGTATAATATTCTTTTAGGGCACGACCGGGTCGAGGTCGATGTACCCGTTGTATATATTTTTATTTCTGTACTAGGTTTATCCCACGAAGGAGTGCACGAATAGCCGGGTTCTGGAGGGCAACGGGTCCGTATCTCATGGCTTTGAGAGGCAAAGGGACCTCACTCTAAAATTGACAGACTATTCACCGCGCTCGTAAGGGGTACAGGTTGACCCAAGGAGGGGTGCTCAATTTACCGGATTCCGTGAAGTGTCGGGTGTTCCATTCACTATGTTGTGGGGACCACCTCGCTTCAGGTTTTGGCGGGTAACTTGCCGCACCCGTAGGGGTCTAGGTTTTATTACACAGGCTATCCACACGACCAGGGGAACGTCGGGTTTCAGTAGCGGCTCTGTGAAACCTGGGGATCCCAGATTATCTGTATTGTTCTGTGATGCTTATTACTTTTCTGTAATGTTGCATTTTATCACGCCTGGAGCAATTATTGTATATTAGTATATATACTATTAGATGTTGTATATGTTTTACACCCGCGCTAGTCCAATCCCCGCTCTGTCGTTAGTTAAGTAACCTAACGGGTGATGACGGGACCCAGTGACGAATGCGGATGGCATATACGTATATTTTATTTTCGTTCTTTTCTGGTGTGATTGATTGATGGGACTGCATTGATTCTTTTCAATGCAAGGATAAAACAAACCTATATTTGATGTTGTTGGAACAAATTCAAAAAAAAATTATTACAAAGACGTTTCCTTTTGTTCTGCATAGCGGTATTCAGTTGGAATATCCTGCACCTCATTCCACGAGGAAAGAGCCGAGATCCCTTCACCGGGAGTGACTTCTTTAGCAAAAGGTTTTTGCTACTATATATTTTTATAAAGCTATCAGGTTCCTTCAACGAGATCAAGTTCATTACGTTAAAGGTTTTTTTCGCCAAAAACCAGTCGTAATCCTCCGTCGTTTCTTATAGATGGTCAGTAGTATTCAAGCTATGTTTGTTGGCTTACGTCAAGGCGTAGTGTTTGGTAGCTGCTGGGTATTCATTTGTTGCATAGATAGATGCATTAGTTTAAGTCAGACGTACAGCCTTGTTGGCCTACGTCAAGGGCATGTACGATGACTTAAGTTAATCAGGACAACGATGGGTAGAACTTGACATGTTGCTTATGATTTGTTGGCCTACGTCAAGGTCATAAGAGCATGGGATAAAAATTACATCGGGAGTTTCAAACATACAAGAAACTTGCCAGACTTGCGCATACCTTCTGGAGTGTGTTAACTTGAGTGGCTTCCATTAAGTTATCATACGATGATAGTTGGATCCCGATTCTCACTGATGAGTTAGTTTACTCTTCGGGTGACCCCCACTAATTCTTCTTTCAGGTTTGGAGGAGAATTTGAGATAACAGTGGGAGGTTTCCTTATTAGATAAAGTGATAACCATTCTGATTTAAGCTAGAGTGCACGCAGGGTGTTTCTTTTCTCTCTCTCTTATGGCAGCGACCTTTGACCGACCCTAGACTATAACTCAATGACCAAGTTGACCGAACCTTCTTAATATACTGGCTTTTGGATTGTCTATAGTTGCATAAGTCATTGCAGCTCCTTCTTTTACCCTTTGTATTTCTCAGAACACCCCGTATTACTACGGACATCCACTTCCATTGGATAGATCCATCGTATGGTTATATACGAACTCGAAGGGAATTCTTCGAGGATGGATCCAGGTTCAGGAGAAAAAGAATTAGATTATTCAGTTGTCTTTTATTATCACCTTCTCTTAGGTTGCGAGGGCTCCTTAGTTTAGGAGAGTACACCCATTACACTTATTGGATAGTCTTATTCTAAACCATAGACAGGTGCCGAAAGGTAGGGAATAAAGAAAACCAATTAGCCTAAGTAGGGTGTGCAGAAGGTAATATGAAAAGACAAAATAAAAGGATTAGAAAGAGGGCAAAGTAAATTGCGACTACAAACATTCACGACCAAACCATGTATTTCATCGCCACTCCTACTTCACCTTTAATTTCTCCTGAATAACCCGTATCACTACGAACATCCAATTCCATTGCATAAATCCATCGTATGGTTATATACGAACTCGAGGGATAATTTTTCGAGGATGGATTCTGGTTCAGGAGAAATAGGAATAAGGTTTATTCAGTTGTCTTTTATCATCACCTTCTCTCAAGTTGCGAGTACTCCTAGGATTAGGAGAGTACACCTATTATGCTTACTGGATAGTCTTCTTCCAAACCATAGGCTGGTGCCGAACGGTAGGGAAGGAAGAAAACCAGTTAGCCTAATGATGGTGTACAGAAGGTAACGACTAAAGACAAATAAAAGGAATTGGAAAGATGGCAGGGAAATATACGGTAAAAGTCATGATTATGGGAGAGGCATTACTAAAGAATACCAGGATACCCCTACGAAACATATTTATGTTTCATATTCACTGTGCATTGTTAATAGAAAACTGATTTCCCAATTAGATACTTACTCCGGGGTTTGTATTTACCAGGTATGATTCTCACATCTGTATGGTTTTACAGATGTTGAGAGGGAGCAAGTTATTGGAAATTAGGTGATCATCCTCATTATATCGGAATTCGTTGTAATTGGTGATATTTGAGGAAATCACCTGGGTACATTTTTCAACCTACGATGCACAGGTCTTGAGTTATTAAATCAGCGGACTTATACAGAGTATTGTATGTTGTCCAGTGTCCATCAGGACAAAGGGGTTGGTCCTCGTATTATATTCTGTTTACTTGTAACTTCTCTAGTTTATAGACAAGTGTTTCGTAGAAATACAATGTCTAAGTATTGAGAAGTTGCGGGTATAGGAATAAAGTAAAGAACCATGTGTCGCAAGTATCGGGATTCTTCAAAAAGAATTCGAAGATGTAGATACTTGTGATAGGTATTCAGTTGATAGTAATGGTTTTGAAAAACTTGTTTCTCTTTCAGGTTACTCATAATTGGATGGATTCCTAAGTTGAGTAATGTTGATTAGCCTCTCTCCATTAAAATGATATACACTGGAGACAGCTGCATAATTTGAATCTGGTTCCAATTAAATAAGTACCAAATTTTCTATATTGGATATAGAATGCTACATATCTTAACGATGTTAAGGTACGGAGAGTTGTCCAACTTATGCTTAAAACCAGACACTGGATAACTCATGGCACGTTTCTGTAATGGCAGTTTGTGGGTTGACCCTAGCTTCGACGAGGGTTGATTTTCTACCATCTGGAAGATCAATAGTGATATTGTTCTTGACTCGCCACAGTTTTATTAAAATGGATTTTTTTTCAGAAAACAGCAGTGGGAGTATGGTAGAACTGAAAGTGATTCCAGAACCGCAAACGATTACGAAAAATTTAATAGGACCTATATATTCAATCAGGTTTGACATTCCAATAGCCACTCCGCAGATATGGTAGGTAACCTCAGACACCCGAGAGGTACTCTGGTAGCCTCAAGGACGATGACAGGGAGGTTCTTGTTTACCCGGACTTGACACTACTGTTGTTCCATACTATGAGACCCGGCAGGAGGATATGTATAGCGTCATTCTAAACTAGTTTTTAGAAATGTACGTATATATTATTCTGCCAGAGGGTTGTCGTAGTCAGTGGGAGCAGCGGAAGCATAGTGGGCAAGAAGCTAGTGTCTATTTATAGACTTGAGCAGATATAGCGGAAATAGATCATCTGATTTTTGATGTGAAAGTCATGAGTTTGACTTCAACAGAATAAGGGATGGATCTGTTAAAAAGGTAGTAGGGTGTGATGTCCTGGTATTTGGATAGCATACACAGCGTAGGAAGTAAAATTCCTATACTACGATCAGGTTGTGCTTTGGTCATCACACAGTTGTTTCTCCACAAAGGATATGGATATAATATCTAACATTCTGGTTACTAGATCTAATGGTTTTAGATCTAGATTTGGGTAATTTCCCAATGTGGGTACTTTAACAATATTCTAATAGTATTTTAGAATAGATGACTCCTGGCATGGTGGTGTACCTGCAGGTAATGGAGTCACCCTCTCTAAAGTTGTCTTACAGACTAAAGGGGAGAGGAACGTTCATGATTGGCAGATCACTTGCTTAGGCAATTGAGTCAATCGTGAGATGTTAAATACCACACCAGATGTTGTTATTGCACTAGATGCGATAAGTTTATATTAATCCAATCCTGGAGAAACATTAGAAAGCAGTTATAGAACATAAGTACATGTTCTACGGATTTGATGACGGCAGCCTCCTTCGGGAGACAGTTATTATACCAGGCTTCACAGGTGACATGGATGACAGAGTGATTGTCAGAGTTACAGTTTTCCTTCCGACGAGGGACAGTATTATGGACAGGCGGTCCAAGAGGATACTGTGGAAGGCATAGTGCTTGACACTGATTAGTTTCAGTGATCGATACAGTCTAAGAAGTTTGGATCTGGAGTTCATTTATGAACTAGGTCCCATCAGATATCCAGACATATTCTAAGACAGGTATTACTCGATTCGGGAGATGGTTTTCTCCGCGAACTTAAGATTAAGAGAGACATAGAAAGAAACTTCAAGGCGAATCCACTCACTGAGGCTATTTCTCAATACAATAGTTTGCAAACGAGCTTTGTGAAACTGATTAGTAGAGGAGTGGATGCTCGGTATCACACGAGCTGTGAGTACACGACATCGTATAATTAGCCTTAAGTGCAAGTGGGAGATTGTTGGATATAGTGCCCTCTAAGTCAATTATTGGATCACAGGTACGTGATTGCAATGATTGAGGGAGGACCTATACCGATAAAACAGTCTTACTCGAAGGATAGTATGCTATCTGGTTTGTCTTTATCATCATGATAGAGCCCACAGGATTCTTGTTGACTACCAGCAGTATGATGGCGATCATATATGTGGAAGCTGGGGTCTATAAGCACATCCTTAAAGTGTCCCTAGTCGTAGGGAGTTTCGAGACAGGGCAGCGATACTCCAGAGTAGACTAGTCCATACAGTCGAGACCCCGACGAGGGGCGGTGGCCGGTCTCGCAAGCAATGGTGTCAGTTGGATCACCTAAGATGTATACAAGTGCTCATTAGGTTATGAGTACACCGGACAGGACTCGCCGGAAACATGCTAGTTGGTATTATACATATCGTCAGATAGCAGTTCCCTGGTGACATGTGTACAGGTTAGTTCATTGACCTGAGGTCGTCATTTGTCTCGTGTGAGTTCCCGCTGTGCTTTAATTTATACCCTACCACGGGTCAAAGGAGTCGTGCAAACAGGTATATTTTGGGTACAGTCCCGAGCCACATTGGAGGCAAGTGAGCGGATCTTCGAGGATTCGTCTCTCCCGGTATTAGGGGTGAGATCGCGCTATGTTTAAGAGAGCCATTACACAAAATCCCTGGCCAGGGTAATCGAGATTTACTGGAAGGTATTCCAGTAGTATCTCAGGGTGTTCTGGGCTGCTCTCTGACACGACTTATACAGCTGTTGGGGGTCTGACGTTTACCGGCCCCCTAGGCCATATATGCGATACTCATAGACGAATGTTCCGGACTGTACGGTTATTGTCACTGTCAGGCTCAGTAGGGTTTATAGATGAGTTCGCTCGTCAGCTTCCCTTCCAATCAATACATAGGCAAAACGTTACGTACAGCTTATACCTCTGACGTGCTAGTGGTTATACCCAGTGCCAGTGTACTGATGAGTCATTAGAGTCCCCCACAGACACTTTCCCAAGTTCGGGCGAAACGTTGTAGATGCCGTATGGTATTATGGCAAGGTTCGGAAAAAGCACGTGCGTTTTCGCACGTGTTATTTTTCGGGCAGATAATACTGGTAGGCTTTAGTTTAAGCCAGATCCCAGTATTATACTGTGTGGATATAATATTTTTGTCTCAGTTGTATTTGTATTCGGTCGTAATATAAATGCGGGTATGTTTATACTGTTACGGGGTTATCCTGAAATTCGTTTCAGGATCACTTTTGGAAGTTGCTAGTTTTCATTTTTCTATCAGCCGTCTTTAAACATTCGGTTAAAGACGGATTTATCTTTTCTTCTTTTGGTGAGTCATGGTTCTAGAAGATTCTAGATATAGTGACTAGATTCAGGATTCATTTGTGACCATTAATGGTGTGATGAGTTGTTAAGGTGACTAGGTTTAAGTTCATTGGTTGCTTTTAATGTTAGTTGATGATTCATTCATGCTTTTATTATGATGATAAGTATGAAGGGTTATGGTCACCACTTGAAGCTCCTACACTCACCTCCCTCTTCTATTTATTGTGGCCGGCCCTCTTTGTGAGGCAATGGTTGTTCATTTGATTTCATTTGCAAAAGATTATGATAGTTTTGTGTATGGAAATTTCATATAGTTAAATTTCCATTCACCCGATTCCAAATGGCAACTTCTTTTAACTATTCGTCCATAACCTTGGACGTAACGAGACAAAGTGTTCTACTCATTCTCTACTTCATGTTGGTCGTCTCTTTTAGCAAACTTGACGATCGAGTTGCCTCGGTTCAGAGGCGGGAGCCCGTTTAAAGATCCGTCGACGTGGTGCCACCTGGACGACGAGACCGGAGATCGAGCAAGTTCGGATCAGTTGCAACATAGCGTGGCATGATGGTTGAAGACCGAAGGACTCGGATCATTCGGTATAACAATTCTACCCTCTTTACAATTAGTTAGTTTAGCTTTAATGGCAGATCCGGGTTATAGTACGCGATAGCGCCAGTCGTAAAAGTTTTGTTCCGCATATTGGCGTCTGTTAGACTGCCGGGGCACTGCCGTGTACTTACATGCTGCCTGTGTTCTGTGATATCTGAGACGAATGATATATTATATATGAGATATATAGTAGACGTTGCTTATGTTTTACACCCACGCTAGTCCCGTCCTGGTATGCCGTTAGTTAAGTAACCTAACAATGCATAACGGAATATTGCGGTGAATGCGAATGGCATAAGCAAACGTTGTATTTTCATTTCTGTTCTGTGATTGGCTTTAGGACTTAAATGATGGGATTACATTAATATGATTAATGTAAAGAAAATAAACCTAAAAAGATGTTGTAGAATCGGATTTAAAAACCACTCGGCTCTTTATGAAAAAGCTACATTTCAAAACTGCGGAGCTCAAGCCACTCCTTTTGAAAACCATTTGATTCTACGACGATATCAAGTTCAAAGCGTTAAAGATTTTCTTAAAAATCATCCGCAACCCTCCGTCATTTTAGGAAGTAGAGTACTTAGTATTCGTGCTACGTTTGTTGACTATAGTTAAGGCATAGTGAACGGTAGCTAAGTGATGTCTTCCTATACTGCATATGATGCAGATTAATTAGGACATTCATGCAACTTTGTTGACCATAGTTAAGGGTCATATTAGTGGGTCTAATTAATCAAGAAATGACGGGTAGAACTTGACCGGTACTTATGATTTGTTGACCATAGTTAAGGTCATAGGTACTAAGGGTAAAAACCGCATCGGGAATTTCAAGTGTTGAGATTTGCAATGAGATTGCATACCTTCCATATGATGGTTGGATCCCGATCCCACTGTGGGCAATAGTTGCTTCCAGGAGAGTTTTGCAGTTTACAATTAGCTAACTCATCAGGTGTCTAGAAAGGTGTTAACGGGGCTACGCCTCTGGGAAAACGAGGTTTACTTTAATTAGGTCCGTGTGAAAGCACGGGGAACCCCCCTCAAGTACCGACACTGGCCTGGCTGAACGGTTAGCGAAGTTGTAGACTGTAATTAATCCTGGCTAGTTTTCTTTTTAAGGATTGAAAGAAAAACTTGATTAAAGCAGTGGGAGACATCGAAAGACAAAATAATAACCAATCTGATCTTTGCAAGAGCTTTCGCTGAGTGTATTCTTTTCTCTCTCTTAATGGCAGATACCAATGACTAGACTCAAGCTTCTACTAGATAAAAATAAACTGAATGGGAAAAATTATAAAAACTGGCTGAGGAATCTGAAAATTGCCTTGACTTATGATAAAGTATCATATGTTCTCACGGCTTCAGCCCCGCCCGTCCCAGGTCTAAAATCCTCAATTGCGGACAAAGAAGTCCGTAAGACATGGGACGCTGACTGTGCCACAGCCAAATGCCCCGCGCTTGCATCGATGGACAACACACAACAAAAGCAGCACGAGAATATGGACATTCAAGCCATATTCCTCCATACAAAGGAGTTGTATGGAGAACAATCCCGCGTATTACGATACGAAGTATCAAAGAAATTGTTTCAGATGCGAATGGCCCCTGGCACATCAGTAGGAGACCATGTTCTGAAGATGATAGCTCTCATAGAAGAGCTTGAGGACCTCGGATGGACGATGGACAATGAACAATATACGGATATTATTCTGCAGTCCCTCCCCTCCACCTTTGCTCAATTCATAGTTAACTTCAACATGCACAACATGGAGAGGGAACTACCTGAACTCCTTAATATGTTAAGGAGTGCAGAGAGCACACTGAAATCAGTGAAAACTCCCGTTTTGACTGTTGGACAATCTTCCTCTTCTCGCCCAAAGGCTAAGGCCAAGGGAAAGAAAAAGAAGAAGCCCACCAATCCTAAGGGTGGAGTTAAAAAGGTTAAGGGGAAGGAAAAGTCCAAAGCTGGAGAATCGGGGAAAGGGGAATGTTTTCATTGCCACAAAACAGGACATTGGAAGCGTAACTGTACGGAGTACTTGAATCTCAAGAAGAAGCATGGGGATGCTTCCGCTTCAGGTGTGTTTGTGACAGAAAACTGTTTTTCAATAAACTCTGCTTCCTGGGTATTAGATACCGATTCAGGTTCTCACATTTGCAATTCTATGCAGGGGCTGAGAAATAGCAAGGTTTTGAAGACAGGTGACCATACTCTCCGCGTTGGAAATGGTTCCAATGTACATACAGTCGCAGTGGGAGAGTATCACTTGGGGTTGTAGGGATCCTAGGCACTCTAATGAGGTCTCACAAGGCATCAACCATGCCAATTTAACATTTTACATGTGCCGAGAAACCCTAATACGGATCGTTAACTAGAATATTAAGCGAAAGATGCAACTAGTTAACAACTTAACTAAAACAACGGAAATACAACCTTTGTAGATCCGGTCCTCCACCTCCATAGCTCCGCAATGAAGTCTCCTCAGTGTCCAAATCGAATCCCGGGCTCTAGCGTCGGCTTCATCGGAAAAATGGGCGGGCTAGGTCATCGACTACGATGCCGAAGATGATCTACGTCGAGACATCACAAGACAGAGCTCCCACTTCACCAAGTCATAAAACTTGTGAAGAGAACACCCTATACTACTTGGCAAGTGGTAGAGGATGAAGAAATAGGAAGTGGGTTCACTTTAGAATTGGATTTCTCACTCATTTTCTCAAGTTGCCATTGATGGAGGCAAGCTTCTTCTTGAAGAAGAAGAAGAAGAAGAAGAAGAAAAATTCTATGATAAGTAATTTCAAAAAGAAAATAAAATGAATACTTATCATAATCCAACCATGGTCAAGTGTAGAGAATAAACTAGGGTTAGGTCAATGGTTAGGGTTAAGCATGAAGACAAAAATGGTGACTTAGTCAAAGCTTCATGAAGCTTCAACATGCATCCAAAGAAAGCCACCATTTTTCTTTTCTTTTGCCTAAAAGAAATAAATAAATAAATGAATAAATAGATATGAAAAACAAAACCCTAACCATTTAAATAACCATGGTTTAATCTTTACACAAACTCAAGTAAGCATGTATCATCAAACATGATACAATCAAGTGCACAAAAGTATATCACATATACAACATTTGAACTTCAAGTGAGAAAATCCATTTAAAGTGAACCAATACTAGTTAATGCAAAGTAATATATCAAATATATAATTATGCATTAAATCATTAAATCAACACTTGATTTAACGATCCGGTCATATCGCATATAACCGACTAATATCCAATGTATCGACTTATCGAATCAATCCTTGATTCGATAACTAAGTTATATCGCATACAACCATATCGATACATTCATCGCGAGAATAGAATACGGTATCACATACACGCATTATTCTCGGTCCCGCACATATCTCATATGCGCTCCTATTTCGTTTCGCTTGAGCCAGGAAACCTCTGTGTAGGACTCTAAAGACTCGTCAATACGCCGGCAGCAGGTGATGATCATATCAAATACCCACAAGCCGCGAGCGGTCTGCTAAACATAACGGCCACCCGGGTATTGAGCGATCAGAAGATCGAAGAGCAAGCCCGCTCACACTCTTGTGAATCCAACCAGTAACACTTACCGTGCAGTCCGGTCTGATCGTCTGATATGTCGTATATCTTGCCTAGGGGTGGTAAACGTCAAACCCCAATAGCTCGATAAGTCGTGTCGATATGAGGCCTATAACAGTTCGAGAAACTACAGGTAACACTTACCAGTAAATCTCAGCAACCCTGGCCAGGGATTTCCGGTCATAGCCAATCGAACACAGCGCAACATCAACTCCCTATACCGGGAGAGACGAATCCCCTCCTATCGCTCATTGCCTCCATGTGATTCGGGACTGTACCCAAAAACCACCATTTTGCACGCCCTCTTGGACGTGGTAAGATGGAAATCAAAGCACAGTGGGAACCACACAAGACTCTATGACGATGTCGGGTCAACAGACTACTCTGTACCAGTGTCACCAGAGAAATGCCATCTGACGTAAGGTATAATACCATCTGGGAGTTCTCGGCGAGTCCATCCAGTGTACCCAGTCTCCACTGAGCACCCGTATATCATCTCTGATGTCAAACACCAATGGATATGGGATCATCCATCGCCCATCTGTATGGGTCGAGAAGGTATACGCTAGTCTACTCTGGTATATCGATGCCCTGTCTCGATACACCCACGACTAGGGACCTTGAAGGATGTACTTATGGACTACCATGTCCCCACTAGTATGATCTGCATCATAGTCCAGGTAGTCAAGTACACATCCTAAGGGCTTTACCAACATGTAACAGAGAGACAATCAGTATACACGTTAAGGTAAAAAGCAACCAGATAGCATACTATCATGTCGAGCAAGAAAGTCCTCCCTATATATGTCAAAGCATCCACTACAATATACATCCTATGTATAGTAATGGCCTCTAGGGCATACATATAACTAACAATCTCCCACTTGCACTAGGGCCATCTGATAGCAGTGGTTGTAGTATCTCATACTCAACCATCCCATAAAAGTCTCTCTATGGGAAAAGGCCTTTGTGAGTGGATCCGCCGTGTTGTCCTCTGAGTCTACTCTCGTAACCTCGATCCCTTAGAGATCAACCATCTCCATGATCAGGTAATACTGCCTTAGAATATGTCTGGATCACTGATGGGACGGACGTTCCTTGGCATAAGCCACAACTCCATTGTCACACAATGGGAGGAACAGAGTTCATCTCATGAACAAATATACACCTAGACAGCCTCTTTGGTAGCATCTTAAGTAGCGATGTATTCAGCCTTAATCGTCTAGTATGTCACGGTATCTAGCTTGGAACTCTTCCAACATACCGTCCCTTTACTGAGGGTAAAGACGATGCCTGTGACTGACATTCAGTCGTCCTTATCACCCTGGAACCTTTCCAGTGATTCTCCCCAGGATCAACTGATACCATCTCACTACAACTAGTGAGTCTCCTAACATCCAATTAGATCTATCTCATGGATCCAAAATCCAGGATTTAGGAGGTATCACTTTGATCCTATATGGAGAATCATTGTGATAAACGGAGATTGACCGAGCGTAGCATAGGAAACTCCTTCCCTATCAAGAGTATATTATCCACGTACTCTACGAGGATCGCCACCATACTCCCTACTACCTTTTCGTTTATACAAGGTTCATCTACCATTTTGATGATGTCAAACTCTTTGACTTTCACATCAAAACAGATGTTCCAACTCCGCGATGCCTGCTTTATCACATAAAAAATCTTGCACACGTTTCCGCTGCTCCCACTGTCTACGAAGCCTTCTGGCTGTGTACTTATAGACGCTCTCGTCCAAATCATCATTTAGAAAAGCAGTCATGACACCCAACCACCAGATATCGTAGTCATGGTATGTAGCCGTGGTAAGTAGGATCTGGATAGACTTAAGCATAGATTTTTAGAAAAAGTTTCATCATGATCCACACCTGGTCAATGATGCAAACCTTTAACAAGTCTAGCTTTGAAAGTCTCAACTTTTTCATCTACACCAAGTAATCTTCTCAAGATATACTTGCTCCTGATGGGGATTTAACCCTTCAGATATAGCAACCAAAGTCCATACTTTGTTGGTGTACATGGATTCCATCTCAGATCACTAAGTATCCAGCCATTCTTACAGAGTCTCACTCCTGATGGCCAGCTCGAAACTAATTGGGTTATCATCTTATGATTCAATCCTCGCTCCCACTGTCATAGAGAAACAGAAGTATCTCTCAGGTGGGTGAGAAAACCCTACTAGATCGACGGAGAGGCTGAGGTTCGTTGGTAACTATTGAATCCTTTGGTTTTATAAAATCAACTGCTGTTGTTTGTATAGCTGGAACCTTTCCAGTTGTACATAACAGACCTTGCTTCGAGCTTGTCCGGATTTTGCTTTTCAGACATAGGCTAGACAACCCCAAATCTTAACTTACTTAAGAGATGGGCTCTTCCCTTTCCATATCACATATGAAGCGGTAGGCAACTGATTTGATTGGAACCCAATTCAATTGGTATGCAGCTTCTCAAGTGCATAACTCCCAAAAGGAAATAGGAAACACAGTAGTACTCATCATAGAGCACACCATATCACATAGGGTGCTATTGCTCCGCCCCGATATACCATCGTGCTATGGTGTATACGGAGGAATAATGCTGAGAGAGAATCTCATTCTCCTTTAGAATAGTCCAGGAATTCCGTGCTCAAGTATTCTCCTCCCTGATCACACCAAAGGACAAAATACTTATACCCTCTATTGGTTCTCTACTTCTAGCTTATATTCTGTGAATATCTCAAAAGGTTCGGACTTGTGTTTTAACAGGAACATAGGTCTGAATCTCGAAAGATCATCAGAGAATGTAATGAAGTATAAAGAACCGGTCTTGGCAAGTGTAGACAGGGGACCTACATACATCAACATGTATCATCCCAAGAGTTTACTAACTCTTTCTCTGTTTCCAGTAAACAGAGCTATGGTCATCGTATCTTTATGACATGACTAGCAAGTTTCATAAGATGTAAATTCAAACAGATTTAAATATGCATCTAAATGTAACTTCAGCTAGTCAGGTCACATTGATATGACCTAGTCTACAATACCTCAAGAAAAATTCGTTCATTTCTGAACTCATCTTCTTGTGTGTGTCCTGTATACTAAGAACTGTAGTTTGATTTAGAACATCAACGCTTTTAGATAACGTGCCTGATCCGATCAACTTTTGATATAGGAAATGTTCAAAACATTATCCAGTAATACAAAATTTTATCATTTCTTTACTAATAAAGAGACTGATATGATTTTGTATATCAGGTTCGGTATCTAATAACATTCGTTCAGAATCAATGTATTTGGAATACAGGGTGACAGTGACCAACAGACTTGGCTGCAACTCTTGCCCCGTTTTCTGCCTCATGAAACTTATCACCCGTTCTCAGTTCTTACCTTTCTATAGCCCTATGTAACAGATTACATATCTGGGATCCTGATCTGGTATCACATACCCAGAACGTAGAGGATACTGAGAAACAGTTCTTTGTAATGAACACACCCGAAGATGATGCATCAGCATGCACTCTCTTCGTTTGGGCGGCACGGGAATTCTGGTAATCCCCAATTTCCTGCTCGGTCTTATAACAATTATAAGTTGGAGCGGGACCAACGTTCCCCAGCTCAGTATAACAAGCGGGTTCGGTCAATAATCCGTATTATTATCTTGATTAAGGCGTGACATGGTCGCTACCTGGAGAGAGAGAGAAGAAAACACTCAGCGTGCGCTCTTGCAAGATCAGATTGGTTATTATTTTATCTAATCAGGACGGCTCCCACTGCTTTTTATCAAATCTTCCTTCAAACCCAAAAAGGAAACACTAGCCGGGATTAATTACACACTACAAGTTCGCCAATCTTTCAGCCAGGCCAGTGTCGGTACTTTGAGGGAGGTCCCCCGTGCTTTAGCACGAACCTAATTAATGTAAACCTCGTTTTCCCAGAGGCGTAACCTCGTTGACACCTTTCTAGACACCTACTTGATCGGCTAATTGTAATGTGTAAAACTCTCCCAGGAGTAACAATTACTCGCAGCGGGTATCGGGATCCAACTATCACATAGAAGGTATGCAATCTCATTGCAAATTTCAACACTTGAAATTCCCGATAATATTTTGCCCCTAACGTGCTATGACCTTGACGAAAGCCAACAAACCATAGCCCGCTAGTCAAGTTCAACCCGTACATTTCTTGATTGAATTAAACCCACCCGCACGACCCTTGATGAAAGCCAACAAAGCCGCACGACTACCCTAATCCAATCTCATCGTATGCAGCAGATAAGCAGCATATAGCTACCGCACACTACACCTTGACGAAAGCCAACAAATGTAGCACGAATACTATATACAACTTATCTGAAATGACGGAGGGCTACGACAGGTTTTTCTGAAAACCTATTGCGTAATGAACTTGATATCGTTGTAGAATCAAATGATTTTTAAATGGAGTGTTTTTTAGGCTTTTCTAGTTTTGCTAAAGGAGTCACTCCCGGTGAAGGGATCGTCGGTCCTTTCCTCGTCGAATGAGGTGCGGGATATATCATATATATCGCTGTGCAAAGCAAAAACTCTTAAAAGCAATCAAAAGACAAACCGAGTGTGTAGCATCTGCCAGTTATTGCTAAAGGAGTCACTCCCGGTGAAGGAATCTCGGTCCTTTCCTCATCGAATAAGGTGCAGGATATATCACATATACCTCTGTGCAAAGCAAGAACTGTAGCTACCCTTTTTATTTTGAAATTCGATTCTACAACATCTTTAGATTTCTTTTTCATTCATTAATCACATTAATGAGGTCCCATCTTTTATATTCCTAAACATCACAGATAAATACGACGTACACTTATGCCATCCGCATTCGCCTCGATGTCCCCTCGTGCACCGTTAGGTTAGGTAACTAACGGCAGAGCGGGGCAGGGCTAGCGCGGGTGTAAAACATAAGTAACGTCTATATAATATATCATATATACTATACACAGTATCTATCACAGAACATCATATGATCACATCACAGATATCGCAGCAGAAGAATCATATGAAATATTGGATATACTAGGACGTCCGTGTTTTCAATACGAGCCAGTATAAAACACGGATTCCACGGTCGCGATGAATAGCCAAACCCACACCCCTAGACCTCTACGAGAGCGGCAAGCAACCCTACCAATTCTAGAGTTAGGAGACCCGGACTTGACTCCTCGAGTTGGTCTCCCACTGGACTCCAGAACCCGGTTACTTGTGCTCCCCTCCTTGGGTCTATCCTAGTGCGGAAAAGTAAATAATATACAAAGGGTGACATCTTCCGCAACCAGGAAGTGCCCCAATAAAAGAATATAACATACAAGTTTTTCCATGAATGAAAATGAAAAACACCCATCTCACATAAAAACCCCCGGCTATTCAAACACGACGATCCAATATAACATATCCAGCAACACATAACAACACATGTCATCAACGTAAGTAAATATGCCCATCCTAATTATCGTTGACATATAGCAACGAAACCGGCGATATCACATATTACACTTACTGTCACAGAAAAGAAAGTGTAAAACTACAACAGTCGGAATCCGCAACATCCTCAGACATCGCATGCCTGACTAAATGAATTCCTTAGACATCGCATGCCTAACAATTATAAACCCCGCATTTTAGTCTCATTATCGAAAACTCTTTTCAATACCAAGTCGGGCAATTCAACAGGATTCCCGACAGCCTGATCGAATGCTCGTCGCAAACTTCAGTAGACGGCCGCACCCCCGATGCCGTCGATGAAGTGCACCAAGGTGGAACACCGCTACCGGGAGCACCCGAACGGATGCTTTCGGCGACGGGGTTCTCCTACAGTCACTTGGTCGGGGCTAAGGGATGTAGCTGTCTATTAAGTTTACCCGGCGAGTATCCGCGTACGCTACGTGATTGCGACGGACTTTTGATCACATCAAAATTCCGTGGCAACCGATCAAGTGAGACTAAATTGCTAGATTTATAACATTCATTCAGTTATCTCATAACTTTTGTGAATTCCAATTATTGTATCACATTCCGGATAAATAGAAAATGTTAAACTTTCCGATCGAATACCCAAGTTTTCCCGAAACAGCTCATCACATGAAATGAGTTCAAAAACATTCACTTCGTGCCTCAGTACCAACGGTCCAGCCCTAGAAGGGTCAAGCCAACGCCTCACATGTGGCACGCCGTACTGCCCCAAACCCTAAGGTTCAAAAGGCAGTTCAAGACGGTCACATAATCGAGTTAAGGTTTGTTGTCTTCTAGAGGGACCATCGCATTACTTGCACTACTTAGAACGTCTTTAAACCACGGAAAAATCCAACACTTGGAAATTTTCCGGCAGGGGAAAAGTTGGGTATTTATATCCGGTCGAACTTTTTAACATATTCTAAAATTATCCGAAAAAGCACACAGACAGAATTAGACAATCCGATCGATACACCGAGTCCCCAATACAACCCAGAAAATTCAACTCTTGAATAAATATTAAAAATTCCCAGGAAAACCAGCATTGGAAACTAAGAATTACTGTGCAAAATTCTTTATATAATGAGGCCGTACGGCCGCGGAACCGCGGCGACTTAGTGGAATTGGGCTGTCGAATTTCACAGTAACTCTTAGATATTCCTGCTGGTTTTTCTGCATATTTTTAATCTGGAAAAAACCCAGTTTTTCAAAATTGTCCAGAGAGCAAATTTGGGTTTGGGTTTTGATTCGATCGGACTTCTAATTCCGTCTACGCATCGCCTAAGGCTCTAACCTGTCTCTGATACCACTGTAGGGTTCCTAGGCACTCTAATGAGGTCTCACAAGGCATCAACCATGCCAATTTAACATTTTACATGTGCCGAGAAACCCTAATACGGATCGTTAACTAGAATATTAGGCGAAAGATGCAACTAGTTAACAACTTAACTAAAAGAACGGAAATACAACCTTTGTAGATCTGGTCCTCCACCTCCATAGCTCCGCAATGAAGTCTCCTCGCTGTCCAAATCGAATCCCGGGCTCTAGCGTCGGCTTCATCGGAAAAATGGGCGGGCTAGGTCATCGACTACGATGCCGAAGATGATCTACGTCGAGGCATCACAAGATCAAGCTCCCACTTCACCAAGTCATGAAACTTGTGAAGAGAACACCCTATACTACTTGGCAAGTGGTAGAGGATGAAGAAATAGGAAGTGGGTTCACTTTAGAATTGGATTTCTTACTCATTTTCTCAAGTTGCCATTGATGGAGGCAAGCTTCTTCTTGAAGAAGAAGAAGAAGAAGAAGAAGAAAAATCTTATGATAAGTATATTTCAAAAAGAAAATAAAATGAATACTTATCATAATCCAACCATGGTCAAGTGTAGAGAATAAACTAGGGTTAGGTCAATGGTTAGGGTTAAGCATGAAGACAAAAATGGTGACTTAGTCAAAGCTTCATGAAGCTTCAACATGCATCCAAAGAAAGCCACCATTTTTCTTTTCTTTTGCCAAAAAGAAATAAATAAATAAATGAATAAATAGATATGAAAAACAAAACCCTAACCATTTAAATAACCATGGTTTAATCTTTACACAAACTCAAGTAAGCATGTATCATCAAACATGATACAATCAAGTGCACAAAAGTATATCACATATACAACTTGTGAACTTCAAGTGAGAAAATCCATTTAAAGTGAACCAATTCTAGTTAATGCAAAGTAATATATCAAATATATAATTATGCATTAAATTATTAAATCAACACTTGATTTAACGATCCGGTCATATCGCATATAACCGACTAATATCCAATGTATCGACTTATCGAATCAATCCTTGATTCGATAACTAGGTTATATCGCATACAACCATATCGATACATTCATCGCAAGAATAGAATACGGTATCACATACATGCATTATTCTCGGTCCCGCACATATCTCATATGCGCTCCTATTTCGTTTCGCTTGAGCCAGGAAACCTCTGTGTAGGACTTTAAAGACTCGTCAATACGCCGGCAGCAGGTGATGATCATATCAAATACCCACAAGCCGCAAGCGATCTGCTAAACGTAACGGCCACCCGGGTATTGAGCAATCAGAAGATCGACGAGCAAGCCCGCTCACACTCCTGTGAATCCAACCAGTAACACTTACCGTACAGTCCGGTCTGATCGTCTGATATGTCGCATATCTTGCCTAGGGGTGGTAAACGTCAGACCCCAATAGCTTGATAAGTCGTGTCGATATGAGGCTTATAACAGTTCGAGAAACTACAGGTAACACTTACCAGTAAATCTCAGCAACCCTGGCCAGGGATTTCCGGTCATAGCCAATCGAACACAGCGCAACATCAACTCCCTATACCGGGAGAGACGAATCCCCTCCTATCGCTCATTGCCTCCATGTGATTCGGGACTGTACCCAAAAACCACCGTTTTGCACGCCCTCTTGGACGTGGTAAGATGGAAATCAAAGCACAGTGGGAACCACACAAGACTCTATGACGATGTCGGGTCAACAGACTACTCTGTACCAGTGTCACCAGAGAACTGCCATCTGACGTAAGGTATAATACCATCTGGGAGTTCTCGGCGAGTCCGTCCAGTGTACTCAGTCTCCACTGAGCACCCGTATATCATCTCTGATGTCAAACACCAATGGATATGGGATCATCCATCGCCCATCTGTATGGGTCGAGAAGGTATACGCTAGTCTACTCTGGTATATCGATGCCCTGTCTCGATACACCCACGACTAGGGACCTTGAAGGATGTACTTATGGACTACCATGTCCCCACTAGTATGATCTGCATCATAGTCCAGGTAGTCAAGTACACATCCTAAGGGCTTTACCAACATGTAACAGAGAGACAATCAGTATACACGTTAAGGTAAAGAGCAACCAGATAGATACTATCATGTCGAGCAAGAAAGTCCTCCCTATATATGTCCAAGCATCCAATACAATATACATCCTATGTATAGTAATGGCCTCTAGGGCATACATATAACTAACAGGGGTTGCCATCTGGGTGTATATTGGTTTTGAACCCATGTTATTTTGTACCAAGTATGCTTTGTAATATAATATATGTTTCTTTGTTAGACAATGAAGGATATAATTTTGTATTGCAGAACAATGTTATGAACATTCACCTGAATCAAATGTTGGTTGGGTATGGTACGCTTAATAACGGGATATACGTCCTGAATCAACACACAGTTTTCAGCATACAACACACTAATAAAAGAAAACTTTCATAAATAAATGAAGCTTTTCTTTGGCACTGTAGACTTGGTCATATTAACGAATCAAGACTAAACAAGTTACACAAAGATGGATATTTAAACTCTTTTGAATATAAATCTTATGCGACTTGCCAGTCTTGTATCAAGGGTAAAATAAACAAAACTCCGTTTACCGGACACGGAGAAAGAGCTACCCAGCTCCTAGGACTCATACATAGTGATGTATGTGGGCCAATGTCTACATAAGCTAGAGGCGGTTTTTCTTACTTCATTACTTTCACTAACGATTTCTCAAGATTCGGTCATGTATTTTTATTAAAGCACAAATCCGAAGCTTTCGAGAAATTCACTGAATATAAACAAGAAGTAGAAAAACAAACCGGCTTGAGTATCAAAATGCTTCGATCAGATCGAGGTGGGGAGTACCTCAGTACAGAATTTGCAAACTACCTAAAAGAGAATGGGATTCTCTCTCAGCTCACTCCTCCTTACACACCACAGCACAACGGTGTGTCTGAACGACGGAATAGGACCCTATTAGATATGGTCGGATCCATGATGAGTGATGCTGAGTTACCTGTCTCATTTTGGGGGCTTGCATTGGAGACTGCAGCGTTTCTACTGAACAGGGTTCCAACCAAAACCGTGTCTACCACGTCATATGAGATATGGCATGGGAAAAGACCATCTCTTAAGAGAATTAAGATTTGGGGTTGCCCGGCCTATGTTAAAAAGCAGAATCTGGACAAACTCGAGACACGGTCGGTCATGTGTAACTTTGTGGGATATCCAAGGAACTCTTATGGATATCTATTCTACCACAAGGAGGAACAAAAGGTGTTTGTTTCTCAGTATGCCACATTCTTGGAAAAAGGGTTTTTCACAGATAAAGATGATGGCAATGTGGTGGATCTAGAAGAGGTTCTAGAGACACAAACTATAAATGACAACTTGGTTGAACCGGCTGTTGCAATAGAAACTGAGGAACCTCGGCCACTCCGTAGGTCTGGTAGGACTTCTCGCCCACCGGAGAGGTACTACGGTTTCCTCATTGATGGTGACAGAGAAGATTGCATCATAGAGGATGATGATCCTACCAGTTTTCAGCAAGCTATCACGAGTGGAGACTCTGTGAAGTGGCTGGATGCCATGAGATCCGAAATGGAGTCTATGTACACCAACAAAGTATGGACTTTGGACGTTGTACCCCCTGGGGTAAAACCTGTGGGGTGCAAGTGGATCTTTAAAAGAAAGATTGGTGTAGATGGGCAGGTAGAGACCTGTAAAGCAAGACTTGTGGCGAAGGGTTTTCGTCAAAGACCAGGTTTGGACTATGACGAGAATTTTTCGCCCGTAGCCATGCTTAAATCCATTCGGATCCTACTTGCTATTGCTGCTCACTACGACTATGAAATCTGGCAGATGGACGTTAAAACGGCATTTCTAAATGGGGATTTAGAAGAATGCGTTTATATGGATCAGCCAGAGGGCTTCATTGACAGTGGGAGCAGCGGGAAAGCATGTATATTGCTTAAATCCATATATATGTTAAAGCATACATCACAGAGTTGGAACATCTGTTTCGATGATGTTATCAAAAAGTTTGATTTCATCAAAAATCCAGATGAACCTTGTGTTTATAAGAAGGCTGTAGGGAGAGCTGTCACATTCCTCGTATTGTACGTGGATGACATTCTTCTGATAGGAAATGACATTCCAATGCTACAGTCGGTCAAATCTTTCTTATCACTAAGGTTCTCCATGAAGGACCTGGGTGATGCCACCTACATTCTGGGCATTAGGATCTATAGGGATAGATCCAAAAGGTTATTGGGATTGTCCCAAACCAGGTACATCGACACCATCCTAAAAAGGTTTAGTATGGAAGACTCCAAGCGGAGTGCCTTACCCGCTTGCCATGCGGTCACTCTCTCCAAGGACTCTTCCCCAAAGACTGATGAAGAGAGAGCTCGCATGAGCATTATACCCTATGCTTCGGCTGTAGGATCTATAATGTATGCGATGTTATGTACACGCCCAGATGTAGCTTATGCACTTAGTGTTGTAAGCAGATATCAATCCAACCCAGGGAAGAATCACTGGATAGCTGTGAAGAACATTCTTAAGTACTTACGAAGGACTAAAGAATTGTTCTTGGTGTATGGTAATGGAGATCTCCAAATGGAGGCCTTTACCGATTCGAGCTTCCAGAGTGATAAGAACGACAGCAAATCTATCTCAGGGTTTGTATTTGCCCTCAATGGAGGGGCGGTAAGTTGTAAGAGTTTCAAACAGGATACCGTTGCAGACTCTACGATGGAGGCTAAGTACATTGCTGCGAATGATGCCGCTAAGGAAGCCGTCTGGATGAGGAAGTTCGTCTCGGAGCTAGGAGTGGTTCCAACCATTATTGATCCAATACCATTGTATTATGATAATAATGGGGCTATGGCGTTAGCCAAGGAGCCTAGGTCCCATCAGCGGTCCAGACACATCCTGAGGCGTTTTCATTTGATCCGGGAGATTGTTGATCGCCGCGAGATCGAGATTAGGATAGTAGACACAAAGAATAACGCCGCGGATCCACTCACCAAGGCCCTCCCTCAGCCGTAGCATGAGCGACTTTTTGAGACGTTGGGTATGAGATACGCCAATAACTGGCCTTAGTGCAAGTGGGAGATTGTTGGATATATATATGCCCTAGAGGCCATTATATGATAGTGGATGTATTTATACATGTATATATATATATATATATATATATATTCGGTGTACATTCTTGCTCGACATGATAGTATGCTATCTGGTTCTTCTTTATCTGACATGTTGATTTGATCATGCTTTTATTCATTCATACATGTTGATAAAGCCCTGAGGATATAGGCTTGACTACTGTGATTATGATGGAGATCATACTAGTGGGACATCTGTAGTTTATAAGCATATCCTGAAATGTCCCTAGTCGTAGGTGTATCGAGACGGGGCATCGATATACCAGAGTAGACTAGCATATATGATACTGGACCCATATGATGGGCGATGGATGTTCCCACATTCATCGATGTTTGACATCAAGATCGTATACGGGTGCTCAGTGGTGACTGGGTACACTGGACGGACTCGCCGAGAACTCCTATATGGAATTATATCTATCGTCGGATAGCAGTTCTCAGGTGACACTGGTGCAGGTTAGTCTGTAGACCCGAGATCGTCATAGAGTCTTGTGTGTTCTCCCACTATACTTTGATTACCATCCTACCACGGCTCTACTGAGTCGTGCAAACAGGTGGCCGTTGGGTACAGTCCCGAGACATACGAAGGCGATGAGCGATAGGAGGGGTTTCGTCTCTCCCGGTATTGGGAGTTGATGCTGTGTTGTGCTCGACTGGCTATATCAGTAAGTCCCTGGCCAGGGCTGTTGAGATTTGCTGATAAGTGTTATCAGTAGTTTCTCGATCTGTTATAGACCATTCATCGGCACGACTTATTGAGTTATTGGGGTCAACGTTTCCATCCAGACAGTCTCTTTAGCAGCATCGTTGGCAGCGATGTATTCAGCCTCCATCGTCGAGTCTGCAACGGTATCCTGTTTGGAACTCTTCCAACATACCGCCCCTCCATTGAGGGTAAAGACAATTCCCGAGTGCGACTTAGAGTCGTCCTTATCACTTTGGAAGCTCGAATCGGTAAAGGACTCCACCTGGAGTTCTCCGTTACCATACACCAAGAACATCTTTTTAGTCCTTCTCAAGTACTTGAGAATGTTCTTCACAGCTATCCAGTGACTCGCTCCAGGATTTGCTTGATACCTACTCACTACACTTAGTGAGTATGCTACATCGGGTCTGGTACATAGAATCGCATACATGATAGAGCCTACTGCCGAAGCATAGGGTATCCCTTGCATGCGAGCTCTCTCCAAATCAGTCTTGGGAGACATCTCTTTGGAGAGAGTGAGTCCAGCGATCGTGGGTAGGTTCCCACGCTTGGATTCTTCCATACTAAACCTCTTTAGTATGGTGTCAATGTACCTAGATTGGGACAATCCCAGTATCCTTTTAGATCTATCTCTATAGATCATTATTCCCAGTATGCAGGAGGCATCACCTAGATCTTTCATTGAGAATCTTTATGATAAGAAGAGCTTGACTGATTGCAGCATAGGAACGTCATTTCCTATCAAGAGTGTGTCATCGACGTACAATACGAGGAAGACAACCTTACTCTCTGCAACTTTCTTATAAATACAAGGTTTATCTACGTTTTTGATGAAGTCAAACTCTTTGACTACAACATCAAAGCAGATGTTCCAACTCCGCGATGATTACTTTAACCCATAGATGGATTTAAGCAGTTTGGATACATTTCCGCTGCTCCCACTATCTACGAAGCCCTCTGGCTAAGTCATGTACACGCACTCTTCTAAATCACCGTTTAGAAAGGCGGTCTTAACATCCATTTTCCAGATTTCGTAGTCATGGTATGCAGCAATGGCAAGTAAGATCAGTATGGACTTAAGCATAGCCACTGGAGAAAAGGTTTCGTCATAATCCGCACCTGGTCGTTGACGAAAACCCTTTGCAACAAGTCTAGCTTTGAAAGTCTCAACTTTTCCATCTACACCAATTTACTTTTTAAAAATCCACTTGCTCCCAATGGTTTTTACCCCTTCAGGAGCATTCTCCAAAGTCCATACTTTATTGGTGTACATAGATTCCATCTCAGATCGCATTGCATCCAGCCATTTCACAGAGTCACCACTTGTGATGGCCTGCTCGAAACTAGTCGGGTCATTATCTTCTATAATGCAATCCTCTCTCCCACAATCAATGAGAAAACCGTAGTATCTCTCAGGTGGATGAGAAACCCTACTAGATCGTCGGAGAGGCTGGGGTTCGTCAGGAACTACTGAATCCTCTGGTTCCATCAAATCTTCTGTCGTAGTTTGTGTCGCTGGAACATCTTCCAGTTCTACCTCATTGCCACTAATTTGTTTCATAAGAAAACCTTTTTCTAAGAAAGTGGCATGTCGAGAAATAAACACTTTTTGTTCCTCGGGGTGGTAGAAGATATACCCTTGTGAATTTTTTGGATATCCTACAAACTTGCATAGGACAGACCTTGCCTTGAGTTTGTCCGGATTGTGCCTTTTGACATAGGCCGGACAACCCCATATCTTAACATACTTAAGAGATGGTCTCTTCCCTTTCCATATCTTATATGGAGTGGTAGGCACTGATTTAGTAGGAACCATATTCAATAGGTGTATGGCTGTCTCAAGCGCATACCCCCAGAAGGAAATAGGTAACTCAGCATTGCTCATCATAGAGCGTACCATATCCAATAGGGTGCGATTCCTCCGCTCCGATATACCGTTGTGCTGTGGTGTATAAGGAGGAGTAAGCTGAGAGAGAATCCCATTCTCTTTTAGATAGTCCAGGAACTCATTGCTCTCATTGCTCAAGTATTCTCCTCCTCGATCAGATCGAAGGATCTTAATACTTTTGCCCGTTTGGTTCTCTACTTCGTGCTTATATTCTCTGAATTTCTTAAAAGCTTCAGACTTGTGTTTCATCAGAAACACATGTCCGTATCTAGAGAGATCGTCAGTGAATGTAATGAAGTAGGAAGAACCGTTCCTGGCGTGTGTAGACATGGGACCGCATACATCACTATGTACCAGTCCTAAGAGTTCCGTAACTCTTTCTCTGTGTCCACTAAACGGAGTTTTGGTCATTTTTCCTTTGAGACATGAATGGCAAGTATCATAAGATGATAATTCGAACGGATTCAAATATCCATCCTTATGTAACTTAGCTAGCCGTGTCGCATTGATATGACTAAGTCTACAATGCCACAAGAAGGATTCGTTCATTTCTGAACTCTTCCTCTTGTGTGTGTTTTGTATATTAAGAACTGTATTTTGATTGAGAATGAATATGCCATTATGTAACGAGCCTGATCCAATCAACTTTTGATTCAGAAATATGTTCATAACATTATCCTGTACTACAAAATTATATCCTTCTTTACTTAATAAAGAAACTGATATAATGTTGCACATCATGTTCGGTATATAATAGCACTCGTTCAGAATCAATGTATTACTACTTGGTAATATAAGGTAATATTCGCCAACTGTTTTGGCTGCAATACTTGCACCATTCCCTACTTGTACGGAATGATCACCCTTTCCCAGCTCTCTACCTTTACGTAGCCCACGTAACAATTTACGTATGTGGGATCCCGATCCGGAATCTAATACCCAGGATGTAGGGTGAACTGAGAAACAGTTCTCAATAACTAACACACCTGAAGAAGATGCATCAGCATGCTTGTTCTTCATTTGGGAGGCATGAGAATCCAGATATTCTCATATTTCCTGCTCAGTCTTATAACTCTTATAAGAAAGAACGGGACCAACGATCCCCTGCTCAGTATAATAAGTGGGTCAGTCAATACATCCATATTATTATCTTGATTAAGGCCTGAAATGGTCGCTACCTGGAGAGAGAGAGAGAAGGAAAACAATTTAGCGTATGCTCTTGCAAGATTAGATTGGTCATTATCTTATCTAATCAGGATGTCTGCCACTGTTTTTATCAAATCTTCCTTCAAACCCTAAAAGGTAAGATTAGCCGGGATTAATCACACCCTACAATTTCGTCAATCTTTCAGCCAGATCAGTGTTGGTACTTAAGGGAGGTTCCCCATGCTTTCGCACGGACCTAATTAAAATAAAACTCATCTTCCCAGAGGCTTAACCCCGTTAACACCTTTCTAGACACCTACTTGATAGGCTAATTGTCCTGTGTAAAATTCTCCCAGGAGTAACTTTTACTCGCAGTGGGTATCGGGATCCATCTATCTCATAGAAGGTATGCAATCTCATTGCAAATTTCAACACTTGAAATTCCCGATAATGCTTCTGCCCCTAACGTGCTATGACCTTGACGAATGCCAAACAACCCATAGTGCGCTAGTCAAGTTTAACCCATACATTTCTTGATTGAATTAAACCCACCTGCACGACCCTTGACGAATGCCAAACAACGCCGTACGAATACTCTAATCCAATCGCATCTCATGCTACAGATAAGTAGTAAATAGCTACCGTACACTATGCCTTGACGAATGCCAAACTACCGTAGCACGAATACTAATTAATACCTATCTGAAATGACGGAGGGCTACGCAGGTTTTTCAGAAAACCAAGAGCGTAATGAACTCGATATCGTTGTAGAAATAAGTGATTTTGAAAAGGAGTGTTTTTGAGGCTTTTCCAGTTTCGCTAAAGAGGTCACTCCCGGTGAAGGGATCTCGGCTCTTTCCCCATCGAATAAGGTGCAGGGTATATCATATATACCGCGGTGCAAAGCAAGAACTATTTAAGCTGTCAAAAACTAAACCGTGAGTTTGTAGCATCTGCCAGTTTTGCTAAAGAGGTCACTCCCGGCAAAGGGATCTCGGCTCTTTCCCCATCGAATAAGGTGCAGAGTATATCATATATACCGCTTTGCAAAGCAAGACTGTAGCTACCTTTTTATAAAGTTTTGATTCTACAACATCTTTTAGGTTTCTTTTCTTTTATTAATCTCTTTAATATATCCTATCAGCTTATGCTTCCTAAGCATCACAGTAGAAACGAAAGCAGTAATATTTATATATCAGCATATATATATATATAGTATAAGCATTCGTCTCAGGCAGTAATATGATCTCATCACAGAACATTGCAGCAGAAGAACATATATGAAATATTGGATATACTAGGATGTCCGTGTTTTAATACGAGCCTGTATAAAACATGGATTCTACGGTCGCGATGAATAGCCAAACCCACATCCCTAGACCCCTACGAGAGCGGCAAGCAACACTGTCAATTCTAGGGTTAGGAGACCCGGTCTCGACTCCTCGAGATGGCCTCCCACTGGACCCTAGAACTCGGTTACTTGTGCTCCCCTCCTTGGGTCTACCTGATGCGGAAAAGTAAATAATATACACTGGTGACATCAACCTCATCCCAGAAGTGCCCCAATAAAAGAATATTACATACAAATGAATTTTACATGAATGAAAATAAAAACCCTCATCTCACATAAAACCCCCTGCTATTCAGAACACAACGATCCAATATAACATATCACAGCAACACATAATATCTCATATCATCAACGTAAGCAAGTATGCGTATCCCGATTGTCGTTGATGTATAGCAACGAAGCCGGCTATACCCCACATACTACGCTTACGGTCACAGAAAAGAAAGTGTAAAACTACAACATTTGGAATCCACAATCACTTTAGACATCGTAAATCTGAAATATCACATACTTCGCATTTCATGCCTAACTATATGAATTCCACATATTGTATCACATTCCAGATAAATAGAAAATATTAAACTTTCCGATCGAATAATCAAATACCCAAGATTTCCTACATAGCTCAACACTTGAGCGGAGTTCAAAAATTCCCAGAATATGTCACAGTACCAATGGTCCAGCCTAGAAGGGTCAAACCAACGCCTCACATGTGGCAACGCCATACTGCCCCAAACCCTAAGGTTTAGAGTCGGTTCAGACGGTCACATAATCGAGTTAAGGTTTGTGTTCTTCTAGAGGGTCCACCGCGTTACTTGCACGTTTTTCCGAAAGATTTAAACTCAATAAAAATTCAACACTTGAAAGTTTTTCATGCCGGGAAAAAGTGAGTTAATGATATCCGTTCGAACATTTTAACAGTTTCTAAAATATCCGGAAAACAGAATGAAGTTAAACTTTCCGATCGAATCGACGAGTACTGAAAAATCCCCAGAACACTCAACACTTGAGTAAGATTAAAAATACCCAGAAGCGGCTACAAATACCAACGGATGTACTGTGCCAAAAAGCTAACCGTAATTCTACTGTGCTGTCGCGGAACCGCCTGCAAGGCATGGTATTGCCGCAGTTCCGCGGCGCTTTAGTGGAATTGTGGTGTCGTTTTTCACGGTAACTCTTAGAATTCCCTGCTGATTTTTTTGAGTATTTTTAATGCAGAAAAAATCACATTTTTACAAAATTTCCAGAGAGGGGGTCAAAATCGACGTATCGGGGTTCGATCGGACTTTTAACTTCGTATACACATTGCCTAATGCTCTAGCTAGGCTCTGATACCACTGTTGGGTTTCTAGGCACTCATACAAGGGTCTATAAGGTATCAACCATGCCCGATTTAAAATTTAGACGTGCCGAACAACCCAAAGCTAGGATCTTTGCTAGATAATTAGGGTTAAACATGCAAGTAAACATCTTTACAACTAAGAGAGAGGGATTACAACCTTTGTAGTCCGCTCCTTCGCTTCATAAGCTCCGAGTAGAAGTCCCTTCGCCGCGATCAATGATCTTCCAGACTCAAGAGAGGCTCCACAACCCGAACGATCCATGCTTGCTTGAAGTCTTCCTTTTCAAAGATGATCTACCTTGAAATTCCTTTAACTCAAGTTATTTCTCACTAATGAGGTGAACACCCTAATCTAATTGGCTAGATTAGATGAGGATGATGAAGTAGGATTTATGCTCTCTTTTATTATCAAATTCTCACACTAATTCATCACAAATCTCAAAGCTAGAAAGCTTTGCAAGGAGAAAGAAGAAGAAGATGAATGAAAAATCCTTTTGTGATGAATAATGAAAAAGATTATATGATTACAAATGCAACCATGGTCAAAGATGACAAGGCAAACCATTGTAGAGAGTTAACTAGGGTTAAGGGTGTGGTTTGGGTTTACAAATATCTCACAAAAATATCAACCATAATATCTTTGCAAGAAACAAAAGAAAACCTTCTAGAAGGTTCATGAAAGAACTAACCCAAATCAAACCCTAACCATATTTAATCTCCACTAATCATGTTGCATTAGTAATTATAACATGTTACAATATTATATATCACATATATAATATATTTTGTAACAAAAGAAAATAATACAATTAACATATATCGCATATATATCAATGTATTAACCGGTGAGAAAATGAAATAATAAAGCGAGCCAATATTAGATAATGTAATGTAATATATCACATATATAATTATACATTGAATTATCGAATCGACACTTGATCCGACAATCCGGCTATATCGAATATAACCAACTAATATATCATATACCGATTCATCGAATCAACACTTGATCCGATGACCCGACTCATATCAAAATATCGTGAGAATATAATACGGTATCTCATATTGTATTATCCTCGGTCCTGCATATATCACATATGTTCCCCTACTCCGTTTTCCTGGGTCAAGAAACCTCTGTGTAGGACTCTAAAGAATCGTCAATACGCCGGTAGCAGGTGATGATCATATCAAACACCCACAAGCTGCAAGCGGTCAGCTAAACGCAACAGCCACCCAGGTATTGAGCTATCAGAAGATCAACAAGTAAGCATGTACATTCTCCTGTGAATCCAAACAGTAACACTCCCGTACAGTCCAGTCTCTTCGTCTGATATGTTGCATATCTAGTCTAGGGGTGGTATACGTCAGACCCCAGTAACCGATAATTCGTGTCGATACGAGGCTCATAACAGGTCGAGAAACTATTGGTAACACTTACCAGTAAATCTCTATATCAGCCCTGGCCAGGGACTTCTAGTTATAGCCAATCGAACACAGCACAACATCAACTCCCTATACCGGGAGAGACGAATCCTCTCCTATCGCTCATTGCCTCCATGTGATTCGGGACTGTACCCAAAAGCCACCATTTTGCACGCCCTCTTGGACGTGGTAAGGTGGAAATCAAAGCACAGTGGGAATCACATAAGACTCTATGACGATCTTGGGTCTACAGACTACCCTGTACCAGTGTCACCAGAGAACTGCCATCTGACGTGAGGTATAATACCATCTGGGAGTTCTCGGCGAGTCTGTCCAGTGTACCCAGTCACCACTGAGCACCCGTACACCATCCTTGATGTCAAACACCGATGGATATGGGATCATCCATCGCCCATCATATGGGTCAAGATGCGTATACGCTAGTCTATTCTGGTGTATCGATGCCCTGTCTCGATACACCCTCGACTAGGAACAGTTATAGGATATACTCGTCGACTACCGTGGCCCCACTAGTATAATCTCATCATAGTTCCAGTAGTCTAGTACATATCCTAAGGGCTTTATCAACATGTGAGAGTAAGACAGTAAACTAATATAAGTCAACATGTTAAGATAAAGAGAAACCAAATAGCATACTATCATGACGAGCAAGAAAGTCATCTCTATATATATCCAAGCATCCATTATAATATACATCATATGTACAACAATGGCCTCTAGGGCATATACATAACTAACAACCTGAGTGCCTAGCATCGACACTCGAAAACATCATGAAAACCGTGCCCAGCATCGGCACGTAAATCGTTATATATCGGGCTCCGTCAGTCCGGATCGGCCCATGGGCTCCGTCTGCGGAATTAGCCATCGGCTTCGGCAGTATGGGTCGGCCCGTATCCATCTCTCATCTCTGGTCAGTATCCTCCAGATAACCGCCAAGTCCAACCAATCACCGGTAGGTAGTAGTCCCTCTGCCAGGCTCACCGTCTACTGCATAGCGATCCGTTCTCGCCTCGGGGTACCATACCGGGTCCACCATGTACCGCAATCGGCCTCATCCGCCTCCTCGAATCGGGTTTCACATGTCGCTCTTAGAACCGAGAAAACACATAGTGTACGTACTGAAATATCATATCAGGAGAAACCGGGTTTTTAAAACAACACATAATCTCTTTTAAAATGTCCACGGTTCTCAATTCCAGAAATCTCATGAAAACAACATATCTCAATGCGTAAAATCATAGAGCATGATGCATGTGACATATAATAGAAATGTAAGCATCTCCGTGTATCATGCAACATGGAACTGTGATATGACATATTAAGGGAAAACCGTTCTTTTAAAATGATTCCTGTTTTTAAAATATAACATGCGGTTCCCAATTTTCCAATAAAACCAGTTATCTATGTAGGCACAATATGTATATGCGCAAGTATAGAGGTACCAATGTGTATATGCGCTAAGATGGGTATGCAATGTGCATATACGCAAGTATAGATGTATCAATGTATATATGTGCACTAATATGAATATACAATGTGTATGTGCGCAAATAAGGATGTATCAATGTATATGTGCACCAATACGAATATACAATGTGTATGTGCACAAATAAGGATGTATCAATGTATATGTGCACCAATACGAATATGCAATGTGTATGTGCGCAAATATAGATATATCGATGTATATGTAAGCGTGTTATGCAAAGAGTCATATCATGATGCAGCAATCCTACTGTATAGTGACATGGCAATTATCGATGATGAAGTGTGTGAGCCTACAATCTGTGTACGCGTAACATACGCATCATCGATATTGGTGCAGGTGTACTCTCACAGGTACAATGTGAATAGCATGAATGCATCATAAGGTAAATCGTCAGCTAGCAGCTATAAGGTATACATACCTAACATGATCGAGTCGGTGAATCTATCAATCGGCATCCAGCCTAACAACATTGCGTACGGTATAATCCATCGTACGACAACCTCTAGTCAAGGGTATGGATCAATCATCAACTCAAACTCATCACGCACGGAAAATCATCGTACGGCGGCATTAAGCTAATAGGGATCCTATCATCCTATACGACAAATGAGAGTATGGCCTAATATCACGTATGGCCTATCATCTATGATTCACAACATTATATATATATACCTATGTCCCAGGTCACTTCCGCAATAATCTCTTATCAGGGGACCGGCAGGGTATAAATCATCTAGATCGACTCGCATCCGTATACCATCATATCATCATATCCGTCTTACATTCTTTCGTCGCAATAATATCTCACATCATGTCGAGTTTACATAAACATTCTATCTCTACTATAGGTATAAGTATCTAATCTAACATACACACCCGAACCAAACAATCAGATTTTTAAAGAAGCGAATTGTAGTTTTGAAGATAGGGGTTACGGTGTTTTTAAGAAAAAGATGTCATTTAAAAATCCGTAACATCCCTCAAGGTATATATTTAAAAGATACATACGATTCTTCGGTTTAGAAAAAGGTATGGTTCGGATGACGCATCTACATCGACTATTTAGTCCTACAGTACCCTAAACGGCAATATCGCTAAACGTCATCCTGTGATAGTCGTAACATATCACTTCTAACTATCCTCTAGTTTCTAATAAGGTTTCATAGCTATCTTCATTCTATCCCTAGTTTCCTAATCTAGGTTTTCTTAACCATATCCTATAAATCAGTTTTCTATCAAAACTTTGCGGGGGTGCTATACGCCATCCACCCGACTTCCCCGGTAGATATAGATCTACTCACATGATCTTCGCTTGCCAAAGTCGATTATGCCACACTCCGTCGTCTCAGAATCCACGTGAAGGTACCTACAATAATAAACAATCGCAATGCGTGTTAAAATCAAGACGGAAAACTAAAACGGCGCGCGCCTTGCTCATAGGTTAGAACCTATGGCTTACGCGTACAAAATCAACCAAATAACCCTTGTTGTTGATGTATGAACATCCAGCAACCAAATACAAATCCAAATATCAATAATTAGCATTTCAAAATACGGAAAACATATCCAAAATCACACCAAAATGCTCCCAGATTTTGACTCGGGTCAAACTAGCCAATTTTGCATATGGGGTTGTTCTAGATATCTGATAAGGAGGCTATGGTCCAAAAATCACACAAAAACACCCTTACTTGGCCGTAATTTGCGGCCAAATGTAATAAATCTGTGGCCTGGAAGAGTGGGTTTGGGCTCGGGTCTCTGCGGTAGCTTCCTGGGTGCCTGCATGTGTCATTGTGTTTGCAAAATTATTTTTAGTGGTCTCGGGTCATCCCAGATTCCATAATACTACCTCAAAATGTCTATCTAACCAATGTCGGAAAGTTCCAAGTTCGTGTTTGGGTTCCATTCTCTATTTTAGGTCAGTAAAAACACCACTAAGGTCTGTAGGCAGCCACTACACATCACCAATTTCAAACAAACACTCAAACCCTTTACTAGGGTTTCCCAAAGTTCACTAAACATCACAATTTCACCTCTAAACATGCATGAAAGGTAAAGTGAATGAAATTCTATGCTAAGGGAGATGAAATTACCTCACTTGGGCAACCCAAGAAAAACCCTAGCTCCTCAAGGTTGTCAAAATCTCAATTTTCTTGGTCCAAAGCGTAGAGAAGAAGGAGGTGATCAATTTTTGTAAAAGGGGTTTAGGGTTTTGATGAAGCGTTTTAGATGATCTCTAGGGGTGAAGGTGGAGGGAGGCTTGAGGAAGGAGGAGGTGAAAGAAATAATGGGGAAGGGATTTGTGGCTGCCCCTCTCTCTCTCTTCTCTCTTTTATTCTCACCCACTCTCACTAATTACCCTTTTGCCATTCCCCTTTTCTTTTCTTTTCTTTTCTCCTATAACTTTAAAACCAAAACACAAAATACCCAAACCAACACAAGAAAACAAAATATAACCAAAAGCAATATTACATGGTGCACTAGCCATGAAAAGCTGTAGAAATGCGGATTTGGCTTAATCGCGATTAGCGGTGCACTAATCGGGTTTTTATCAAAATTGCATATAATAAATTTTTAAAATGCCAAATCATTTAATTATATTATTAAATGAATAAATCATTTTAATTTCCATTTATTTCACAAATATTGGTATATATTTATACCCTTTTTCGAAAATCCCAATTTCGCAAATCGGGCGGTTTTCGGGAAATATATTATTTTAATATTAAATTCCAAAAATAATATTTTTTATTTTTTGAAATGTTACAGGACTGTACCCAAAATCCATCTGTTTGCACGACTCAGTAGAGCTATGGTAGGGAGGAAATCAAAGTACAGTAGGAATCACACAAGACTCTATGGCGATCTCGGGTCTACAGACTAACCTGTACAAGTGTCACCAGAGAACTGCTATCTGACGATAGGTATATATCACAACTAGCAGTTCTCGACGAGCCATGTTCGGTGTACCCATTCTCCAATGAGCACCTGTGTACAATTTTTGATGTCAAACACCAATGTTTATGGGATCAACCATTGCCCTCTAAGGATCAAGAAACATACACACTAGTCTACTATGGAATATCGATGACCTTGTCTCGATATTTCCTCGACTAGGAACTGTTGAAGGATATACTTTTGGACCACCCTGGCCTCACTAGTATGATCTCATCATAATCCTGGTGGTCAAGTACATATCTTAAAGGCTTTACCAACATGTAAGAGAAAGACAGTAAAGAATACCGGTCAACATGTTAAGATAAAGATAAACCAGATAGCATACTATCATTTCGAGCAAAGATTGTTTCTGTACATATACATGCCTAGCATCCTATACAATACAGGCCTCTAGGGCATACATATCTAACAGGGTACAGTCCCGAGCCACATAGAGGCGGTGAGAGGATCGTCGGGGATTCGTCTCTCCCGGTATTGGGGGTTGATGCCGCACAGTGCACGGGTGGCCATAACCAGAAATCCTTAGCCAAGGTAGTCGAGAATTACTGATCTAGAATCAGTAGTTTCTCAGGTGGTGATGGGATTCATACCGACATGAATTGTCGCGTTATTAGGGGTCTGACATTATCCACCCTGTAGGGTTTTCCGGCACTACTACAAGGTCTTGGAAGGCATTTAACGTGCCACATTTTAAAATTTCTAGCGTGCCGAAGAACCCGACCTAGGATCTAACTAGAGTTTTTGGAGCTAACATAGAATGTAAACAACTTTACAACAAAGTGAAAAGGAATACAACCTTGTAAACCTGTCATTCACTTCAATAGCTCCGTGTAATAGTCCCTTCGCTCCAAGTAGTGATCTCCCGGACTCAAATTTGGCTCCATAAGGAGAAATGAACGATCATGCTAGAAGTCTTCGAGGCCGAAGATGATCTACGTCGTGAAGACGCTAACTCAATGTAGCGTTTTGAAAATCGTTTCGGTGAAATTTCGGAAAATCGGTAAAATAAGGGGGTTTTCTGTAAAAAGTCAAAATGCAAATATCTTATTATAAAAATTAAATATACATATTCTAGCTATATAATTGCTAGTATTTAGTGTTTATTGAGCCACTGGTGAAATTTCAAATTTTCTGAAAAATTTTCTGAAATTTATTATTTTAATATTATTTTAAGCCGTCACTAATATATTTAATTAGGGAAAATTACAAATTGGAATGAGTTGAAACAAATTTTGTGCATCATAAAACTTTAAATAAAATTTTATCATGTGGTTTTTGAAACGAAATCGTTTGCCTAAACGGTTTAGAAATTATTGAAGAAAAAAAGAGGCTTTTTTCGGTGAAATTAGTGTTAATGGGAATTGGGGTAATACATTTATCTTTTTGCCTAACCCATACACCCATAACTCACCCTCTCTCCCTCTCCCCATGTGGCCGACCCCACCATGACAGCCCTCCCCCTCTCTCTCTCTCCAATCACAAAGAAAAGAGAAGAAAAGAAAAGAAAATGATAAAAGAAAATGTGGACTTTGACTTTCCCACTTTCTCCACCTCACTCTCTCTCCTCCCTCACTCATTTCCCCTCCCCATTCTGGCCGAAAACTGCAAATTCCTGCAGCCCCTCCCCTCTTAATTTCCTCACCTCATCTCTCTCCCAAAAATCTACAAAAAAATTCCATGAAAAATCAAGCAAACCTCACCGAAATCAAAATCTAACTCCTACCCATTATTCTTTATCCCATCTAGCATGGATCTTGGAGCATAGAAGCTAATTTGGGAGGCTAAATTGGATGTAGATCTACAAGTCTTGGAGGTATAAAACTTGTCCAAATGGTTAAATTGTTGGTATTTTGCTTAAGCTAAAGTAGTTAAAAGTTGTTTGGGTTTCTAATTTAAAGTGAGGATTTGTGAAATTCAAGAGAAGGATTTGAATCATATTAGGCTTGTGATAAATTGATGATGGTTGTGATATGTATTTTAGCATCTTATGATATGCAAATCTAGTCTAGTAGTTGTTTTGTATATTGTCACTTAAAATTGTTAAAATTGGAGTTTTAACAAACTAGGTTTTTGAAAATTGTTTAAATATTGGGTTTAAAAATGTGATTAGGTTTTTCATGACTTCATTAACATTATAAAATATAGTTTAATACTTTAGTTCATGAAAAATCCAAGCTAAATTGTTGTTTGTGCATTTTTGCTATAAAATTGTTAAATTTGGGTATATTGTAAACTAGAATTTTGGAACTTATGGAATTTGATGAGAATAAATTATAGGAATGGTTTATATGACTTTGTTATGATATTTAGTGAATATTGTGGCCGCTAGATTCGTTTAAACATCAATATGTTGTATTAAAGCGGATAATTTTGCTTATTCGGTTTTCGGAAAAATAGCTTTAAAGCGAATTTGAAGTTTTGGTGATTTTAACTTTTTATATATATATATTTAAGGTGTTGTGAAACCACGATTGATACGTTTGAGTTTTTCAAGATGGTTTGGCGTTTGTAAGCCGACGTCGAGGGTTTTTGGGTTGATTTGTGAAAGCAACCATAGGTTTTGACCTACGTGGGATTCACGTGTCGTTTTGGGTCATGAATCGGATTTTAATACGACACGGTGCATTATGATATGTAGGTACCCCATGTGGACTTCGAGACGACAAGCAAGCGTGTGGCGACGTCGGCACCGGCTAGCGAGGACCAGGTGAGTAGATTTATATCTACGGGGAGAAGTCGGGTGGATGGCGTATAGCACCCCCGCAGTCCGTAGTGTAGCTTATATTTATATGTTTATATAGGTGTTTTATGATACGAGAATGTGTATTCATGTTATGTTTATGTGTTCCTGGATTAGTTTTGGGTTAGTTGCGAAACCCTAGAGTAGTTGTTATACCCACATACGCACACACAGACTTGCATACATTACTTTCTTATGCGCCGATTGGGATGTGTATATATGTATATATGCGTGGGTATGGGACTATGCATATGTACATTCATATACACATGCATGGATAATGAGGATAGTACTTGGGATTTAAGATGAGTCGATGAGATTTGATTTGAGGCCGTGAGATCGGTGATATAGCAGGGTTCGTATTTGAGATACGACATGATGTTGTAACGGGTCTTGACGTAGTGTTTCACACACGTGCATGCATACTTAGGCGGTATCAGTATTGTACTAGACATAGATCAGTACCCCGATCATGATGTTTGATAAAGAGGATACCAGGTGAATAGTATGATGAATGTGATATTGACCCGTACCCAGATTTGGGATGCCGTACGACGGATTTACGTACGAGCTATATTGATGATTGATCCGCACCCTTGACTTGGGATGCCTGCTTATAGATATGGTATCGGAGATGATATTATTGAGGCGGGATCACCGACTGTATATATACAGGTATGTATATGTATCGACTCAAATGATAGGCGGTTTCCTTACCTGTAGTTCAGCTTGTTAGTTCAGCCGTATAGTTTAGTGTAGTTGTTAGATTAGATTAGACTCCTACCTATTTCAAAACTAGCGGATCGTGGGTATTTTAAAAGACAGGTCAAGGGATCGACGGATATTTCAAAAGACGTATCCTTTCTTAAAAACCACCGTAGCCCTATTTTCAAAACCCCGCGATTCGTGTTATTTCAAATGGCACCATTGTTTAATATTTAGCTCCCGCTCATTTTGGTTGCTCGCTCCGCATCGCATATTTACATTGTTATTTCATATTGCATTGTTGACATTATGCTGTTAGGACACCAGCACCATTACCGATGATGCGTATGTACCACATACACTTACTTACCGGCTCACACACATCTTCATCGGTAATTGCCATGTCACGTACACCTTAGAAAATATTATTGCTTAACTTAGCTTGATAGCCAGTAGTTTGACATAATATTAGTGTACATACCTTATATGCCAGCTTAGATATTGTAATTATTACTTGTCGCTTCATGCATACTGTTATTCATTCTCATGCTTATATTCATGGTTTTACATGCTATTGATGACTCGGATTTCCATGATATTTCTGGATTTGGAAGAAAACCGCAAAAACATAAATAAACCTTTTGTCTCTCTTTTTAAATAAAAAGTGCGGTTTTCCCATGATGTATGAGTCGTCCACCATGAGTTTGCTGATGGATTTCGAGACCCGATTCGAGGAGACGGATGAACCGTTTCGGGTACATGGTGGGCCGGTAAGGTACCCCGGGGCAAGAAGCGCGTGATGATGACGATGTGAGCCTGGCAGGGGAGACTACCTATCAGTGATATTACAGGACGCGTCGGATATCCGGAGGATACCGTCATGGTCTTGAGATGGATGGTAGGGGCCGGTCTGGACTGACGGCGCCCTAGATATTGAGATTGAGACATTGAGATTTCGAGATATTGAGGTACTGAGATTTCATGATACAGGCCAGTCCGGATAGCCGGAGCCTGAGGTTTTGAGACATTGAGATTTATGTTTTGTGTCGATGCTAGACACTGTTGATGCTGATTTCATTTATGATACCTTATTTTAAAAATACAAAGGAAATCTCACTAATTTATGAAAACAGTTTCTTCATGTACATGTATTCTGTTTTCATGCATTCATACATCATTCATATGATATATTGCTACCTGAGGCACTGACACGGGCACATGAGATCACACTCGGGTAATATTACCCTAGCCATTGTTATAGGCTGCATGTTATACATATATTTGAGGATATATATTATGATCATTGACCTAGGTTGCGTTATTTATGCGATTTCTGTGCGTAGATGTTTTTCTATTCACGAGTTGGCAACTCACCCCCGTTGTGCCCCAGTTTCTTGCAGGTTTGCCGTACAGGTTTTATTACGGCTTGCGGGCATAGTTTCCTTCGGGTGATTTGCTAGTAGGTGGGTTTACTTATATCGTACCACCCATTATATAACTTGTATATTATTACTCTGTTGTATCTAGAAGTTCCATCAACCAAACATGTAATTATTTTGAGATAGAGACCAGTGATGTTATTCCTTCGACCTTAGAGTCGCGCGTTATATTTCTGTGGTTTTCTTATGGATTTGAGTTTCCTTTTGAATTTTGATCCTCGCCGTTGGCATTGTATATTATTTTGCTTGTGTGGTTGTGACCGTCGATTGACGAAGAGCTAGCTCCCGCTTGGGGATGCCTTTTTTTTTATTTCGTATACTATTCATGTTGTATCCCGTTTGGGGGCCTGTATTTACAAAGGAGACTCTGCCGAAATTTTCAGGAAATATTTGATGTTTTTAAAACCGCATAATTCGGCTTATGCTATTAAAACTACTTGATTTTAAATTGGTTTCCTTCACTCTACTACTGTTCTTGGTTTGGATTTCTGGGTTTTCGGCTTACTTAGATTACGTACGCCTCGAGACGTTTCGTAGTCTAAGTGTCGGTCATGTTCCGTACTTTCGGGTCATGACACTCAAGCTACCTCTTCACTAATTAGGAATTAATGAAGCAAACAACCAATAATAAGTGGGTAGTGTAGTGTAGGTTGATGAAGTAGGAATTTTGCTTGTTAGTTATATGTATGCCCTAGAAGCCATTACTATACATAGGATGTATATTGTAGTGGATGCTTGGACATATATAGGGATGACTTTCTTGCTCGATATGATAGTATGCTATCTGGTTACTCTTTACTTTAACGTGTACACTGATTGTCTCTCTGTTACATGATGGTAAAGCCCTTAGGATGTGTACTTGACTACCTGGACTATGATGCGGATCATACTAGTGGGGATATGGTAGTCCATAAGTACATCCTTCAAAGTCCCTAGTCGTGGGTGTATCGAGACGGGGCATCGATATACCAGAGTAGACTAGCTTATACCTTCTCGACCCATACAGATGGGCGATGGATGATCCCATATCCATTGGTGTTTGATATCAGAGATGATATACGGGTGCTCAGTGGAGACTGGGTACACTGGACGGACTCGCCAAGAACTCCCAGATGGTATTATACCTTAAGTCAGATGGCAGTTCTCTGGTGACACTGGTGTAGGTTAGTCTGTAGACCCGAGATCGTCATAGAGTCTTGTGTGATTCCCACTGTGCTTTGATTTCCACCTTACCACGTCCAAGAGGGCATGCAAAACAGTGGTTTTTGGGTACAGTCCCGAATCACATGGAGGCAATGAGCGATAGGAGGGGTTTCGTCTCTCCCGGTATAGGGAGTTGATGTTGTGCAGTGCTCAATTGGCTATAACAGGAAGTCCTTGGCCAAGGCTGCTTTAGGGATTTACTGGTAAGTGTTACCAGTAGTTTCTGGACCCGTTATGAGCCTCATATCGACACGACTTATCGAGTTATTGGGGTCTGACGTTTACCACCCCTAGAAAAGATATGCGACATATCTGACGAACAGACCGGACTGTACGGTGGTGTTACTGGTTGGATTCATAGGAGTGTGAGCGGGCTTGCTCGTTGATCTTCTGATCGCTCAATATCCGGGTGGCCGTTACGTTTAGCAGACCGCTTGCGGCTTGTGGGTGTTTGATATGATCATCACCTACTGCCGGCGTATTGACGAGTCTTTAGAGTTCTACACAGGGGTTTCCTGGCTCAAGCGAAACGAAATAGGAGCGCATATGAAATATGTGCGGGACCGAGAATAATACCAGTATGTGATACTGTATTCTATTCTCGCGATTTGTGACATTGATCGGTTGTATGTGATATAGCCGGGTTATCGGATCAAGTGTTGATTCGATAAGTTGTTACTATTGATATTAGTCGGTTATATGCAATATGACCGGATCGTTAAATCAAGCGTTGATTTAATGATTTAATGTATAATTATATATTTGATATATTACTTTACATTAACTAGTATTGGTTCACTTAAGATTGATTTTCTCACTTGAATGTGCACATTGTTTATATGTGATATATGCAAGTGTACATGTTTGTATCATACTCGATGATACAAACAAGTTGAGTGTATGAAACTTGAACCAAATCAAGGTTAAATTAAGGTTTACTATTTTCCTAGCATATAACAAAAGAGTGTGACTTTGGTCAAAGTTATCAAGCTTCATGAAGCTTGATAAACATTGACAAAGTCAACTCTTTTGTCGTTTGTATAAGATATTATTTAACTCAACCCTTAACCTAATGCTTTGGTTAATTCTCTACATGAGTTAAGCATGAGGGCTTAACTCAACCATGGTGCCATTATTTATTGGATAAGTTTTCATTTTGGAGATATAATTCTTTTCTTCTTCTTCTCCTTCATCAAGCTCCACAAAAGCTTGCTAGCTCCAATGGTGCCATGGGAAAAAGAGTGAGAAATCCAATTCTAAAGTGAACCCACTTCCTATTTCTTCATCCTCTACTACTTGCCATGTAGTATAGGGTGTTCTCTTCACAAAGTTTTTCACCAAGTGAAGGAATAGCTTGAGTTTGAGTCTCCCCGACGTAGATCATCTTCGGCCTCGAAGTCAATGACCTAGCCCGATCATTTCTCCGACGAAACCATCGCTAGAGTCCGGGATCCGATGATCGCATCGGAGGGACGTCAACATGGAGCTTTAGAAGTGGAGGACCGGATCTACAAAGGTTGTATTTCCATTCACTTAGTAGCAAAGTAGTTTGCTTGCACTTGTAGTTTCGCCTAATCTCTAGTTAACGATCTTCATTAGGGTTTCTCGGCACATAAAAATTTGAATTTGGCATGGTAGATGCCTTGTGGAACCTCTTGAGTGTCCATAGGAACCCTACAGTGGCATCAGAGCCTAGCTAGAGCTTTAGGCGAAGTATAGACGAAGTTAGAAGTCCGATCGAACCCGAAACCCTAATCCAAAACCCTTCTCTGTACATTTTTCAAAACTGTGGATTTTTGTGAATTAAAAATACTCAGAAAAATCAGCAGGCTTTTCTAAGGATTACTGTGCAGCACGTGCGCTTAACTCGCTCATTGAGCCGCGGAACCGCGGCAAGAGCATGCTCATGCGGCGGTTCCGCGGTCGTACAGTCACATTGATACTTTATTTATGCACAGCAACTTCCTTATTAGTTTACTGAATCTTCTGGAAATTTTTAATGTATACTCAAATGTTGAGTTTTCTGGGTTGTATTGGGAGTTCGACGATTCGATCGGAATCTTTAACTTTGTCTGTGTTTTTTCCGGATAATTTAGAATATGTTAAAAAGTTCGACCGGATAAAAATACCCAATTTTTCCCCTGCCGGGAAATTTCCAATTGTTGGATTTTTCCGTAGTTTAATAAAGTTCTAAGTAGTGCAAGTAATGCGATGGACCCTCTAGAAGACAACAAACCTTAACTCGATTATGTGACCATCTTGAACTGCCCTTTGAACCTTCGGGTTTGGGGCAGTACGGCGTGCCACATGTGAGGCGTTTGCTTGACCCTTCTACGGCTGGACCGTTGATACTGAGGCATGAACTGGATGTTTTTAAACTTATTTCATGTGTTGAGCTGTTTCGGGAAAACTTGGGTGTTTGTTTGTTCGATCGGAAAGTTTAACATTTTCTATTTATCTGGAATGTGATACAATATTTGGAATCCACAAGTAGTTATGAGATAACTGATTTGGATGTTATAAACATAGCAGTTTAGTCTCGAATGATCGGTTGCCACGGAATTTTGATGCGATTAAAAGTCCGTCGCAATCACATAGCGTACGCGGATACTCGCCGGGTAAACTTAATAGATAGCCATGCCCCATAGCCCCGACCAAGTGACTGTAGGAGAACCCCATCGCCAAAAGCATCCGTTCGGGTGCTCGCGGCAACGGTGTTGCGCCTTAGTGCACTTCGTCGACGGCATCCGGGGGTGCGGCCATCTACTAAAGTTTGCGATGAGCATTCGATCAGTTTATCGGGAATCTTGTTGAATTACGCGACTAGATATTGAAAAGTGTTTTCGATATAGAGACTAAAATGCGGGGTTTATAATTGTTAGGCATGCGATGTCTAAGGAGGTTGCGGATTCCAACTGTTGTAGTTTTACACTCTCTTTTCTGTGACCGTAAGTGTAATATGTGATATCGCCGGTTTCGTTGCTATATGTCAACGATAATTGGGATGCGCACATTTACTTTCGTTGATGACATGTGATGTTATGTGTTGCTTGATATGTTATATTGGATCGTCGCGTTTTGAATAGCCGGGGGTTTTATGTGAGATAAGAGTTTTTATTTTCGTTCATGTAAAATTTATTGTATGTAATATTCTTTTATTGGGACACTTCCAGGTTGAGGTTGCTGTCACCATTTGTATATTATTTACTTTTCCGCACTAGGATAGACCCAAGGAGGAGAGCACAAGTAACCGGGTTCTAGAGTCCAGAGGGAGACCAACTCGAGGAGTCGAGTCCGGGTCTCCTAACTCTAGAATTGGTAGGGTTGCTTGTCGCTCTCGTAGGGGTTTAGAGGTGTGGGTTTGGCTATTCATCACGACCGTGGAATCCGTGTTTTATACAGGCTCGTATTGAAAACACGGACGTCTTAGTATATCCAATGTTTCATATGTTTCTTCTGCTGCGATATATGTGATCATTTGATATATTTTGACAGATACTGTATATAGTATATATGATATATTATATAGACGTTACTTATGTTTTACACCCGCGCTAGCCCTGCCCCGCTCTGCCGTTAGTTACCTAACCTAACGGTGCACAAGGGGACATCGAGGCGAATGCGGATGGCATAAGTGTACGTCTTATTTATCTGTGATGTTTAGGTGATTTAAATGATGGGACTTCATTAATATGATTAATGAAAGAAAAAGAAACCTAAAAGATGTTGTAGAATCAAATTTTCAAAAACAGGTAGCTACGGTTCTTTCTTTACATCGCGGTGTTCCTTGTAGAACATCCTGCACCTTATTCGATAAGGAAAGGGCCGAGATCCCTTCACCGGGAGTGACCCCTTTAGCAATGACTGGCAGATGCTACACCCCTCGGTTTGTCTTTTGATTGCTCCTATAGTTCTTGCTTTGCACAGCGGTATATATGATATATCCTGTACCTTATTCGATGAGGAAAGGGCCGACGATCCCTTCACCGGGAGTGACCCCTTTAGCAAAACTAGAAAAGCCTCAAAAACACTCCATTTTAAAATCATTTGATTCTACAACGATATCAAGTTCATTACGCAATAGGTTTTTAGAAAAACCTGTCGTAGCCCTCCGTCATTTCAGATAAGTTGTATATAGTATTCGTGCTACATTTCTTGGCTTTCGTCAAGGTGTAGTGTGCGGTAGCTATATACTGCTTATCTGCTGCATACGATGCGATTGGATTAGGGTAGTCGTACGGCTTTGTTGGCTTCCGTCAACGGTCGTGCGGATGGGTTTAATTCAATCAAGAAATGTACGGGTTGAACTTGACTAGCGGGCTATGGTTTGTTGGCTTTCGTCAAGGTCATAGCAGGTTAGGGGCAAAATTATCGGGAATTTCAAGTGTTGAAATTTGCAATGAGATTGCATACCTTCTATGAGATAGTTGGATCCCAATACCCACTGCGAGTAATTGTTACTCCTGGGAGAGTTTTACACATTACAATTAGCCGATCAAGTAGGTGTCTAGAAAGGTGTTAACGGGGTTACGCCTCTGGGAAAATGAGGTTTACTTTAATTAGGTCTGTGCGAAAGCACGGGGAACCTCCCTCAAAGTACCGACACTGGCCTGGCTGAAAGATTGGCGAACTTGTAGCATGTAATTAATCCCGGCTAGTCTTTCCTTTTAGGGTTTGAAGGAAGATTTGATAAAAACAGTGGGAGCCATCCTGATTAGATAAAATAATAACCAATCTGATCTTGCAAGAGCGCATGCAGAGTGTTTTCTTCTCTCTCTCTCCAGGTAGCAACCATGTCACGCCTTAATCAAGATAATAAAACGGATATATTGACCGAACCCGCTTGTTATACTGAGCTGGGGAACGTTGGTCCCGCTCCAACTTATAATTGTTATAAGACAGAGCAGAAAATTGGGGAATACCAGATTTCCCGTGCCGCCCAAACGAAGAAAGTGCATGTTGATGCATCATCTTCGGGTGTGTTCGTTACACAGAACTGTTTCTCGGTATCCTCTGCGTCCTGGGTATCTGATACCGGATCAGGATCCCACATATGTAATATATTACATGGGCTACAGAAAGGTAGAGAACTGAGAACGGGTGATAAGTTTCATGAGGCAGAAAACGGTGCAAGTGTTGCAGCCAAGTCTGCCGGTCACTGTCACCCTGTATTACCAGAATACATTGATTCTGAACAAATGTTATTAGATACCGAACCTGATATACGAAATCATATCAGTCTCTTTATTAGTAAAGAAGGATATAATTTTGTATTGTTGGATAATGTTTTGAACATTTCCTAAATCAAGAGTTGATCGGTTCAGGCACGTTATCTAAAAGTATTGACGTTCTAAATCAAACTACAGTTCTTAGTATACAGAACACACACAAGAGGAAGAGTTCAGAAATGAACAAATCCTTCTTGAGGCATTGTAGACTAGGTCATATCAATGCGACCCGACTAGCTGAAGTTACATTAAGATGCATATTTAAATTAGTTTGAATTTACATCTTGTGAAACTTGCCAGTCATTTCACAGAGATAAGATGACCATAGCTCTGTTTATTGGAAACACAGAAAGAGTTATTGAACTCTTGGGATTGATACATGCTGATGTATGAAGGTCCCCTGTCTACACATGCCAAGATTGGTTCTTTGTACTTCATTACATTCTCCGATGATCTCTCAAGATTCAGACATATGTTCCTGTTGAAACACAAGTCCGAAATTTTTGAGATATTCACATAATATAAGTTAGAAGTAGAGAACCAAAATACAGGTATAAGTATTATGTCCTTTGATGTGATCAAGGAGGAGAATACTTGAGCACGGAATTCCTGGATTATTCTAAAGGAGAATGAGATTCTCTCTCAGCATTACTCCTCCATATACACCATAGCACGATGGTATATCGGGGCGGAGCAATAACACCCTATGTGATATGGTGTGCTCTATGATGAGTACTACTGAGTTTCCTATTTCTTTTGGGAGTTATGCACTTGAGAAGTTGCATACCTATTAAATAGGGTTCCGATCAAATCAGATGCCTACCATTTCATATAAGATATGGAAAGAGAAGAGCCCATATCTTAAGTTTGTTAAGATTTGGGGTTGTCCAGCCTATGTCTAAAAGCATAATTCGGACAAGCTCGAGGCAAAGTCAGTTCTGTGGAAGTTTGTTGGATATCCCAAGCATACGCAAGGGAATATCTTCTACCTAACCGAGGAACAAAAGATGTTTTGTTACTCAGCATGCCACCTTTGTGAAAGGGAATTTCTTGTGAAGAAATTATTGGTCATAAGGTAGAACTGGAAACAGTTCCAGCTATACAAACTGCAGCTGATGATTTGGTAGAACCAAAGGATTCAATAGCAACCAACGAACCTCAGCCTCTCCGCCGATCTAGTAGGTTTCCTCACCCACCTGAGAGATACTCTGGTTTCTCTATGACAGTGGGAGCGAGGATTGCATCATAGGATGATGACCTAACTAGTTTCGAGCTGGCCATCAGGAGTGGGACTCTGTAAGAATGGCTGGATGTTAATCGATTTGAGATGGAATCCTTCTACACCAATAAAGTATGGACTTTGGTTGCTTTATCTGAAGGGTTAAATCCCCATCAGGAGCAAGTATATCTTGAGAAGATTACTTGGTGTACATGGAAAAGTTGAGACTTTCAAAACTAGACTTGTTAAAGGTTTGCATCATTGACCAGCTATGGATTGTGATGAAACTTTTTCTAAGTACCTATGCTTAAGTCCATCCAGATCCTACTTGCCACGGCTACATACCATGACTACGATATCTGGCGGTTGGGTGTCATCACTGCTTTTCTAAATGATGTTTTAGAAGAAAGAGTCTGTAAGTACACAGTCAGAGGGCTTCGTAGACAGTGGGAGCAGCGGAAACGTGTGCAAGATGTTTTATGTGATAAAGCAGGCATCGCGGAGTTAGAACATCTGTTTTGATGTGGTAGTCAAAGAGTTTGACTTCATCAAATTGGTAGATGAACCTTGTATATACAAAAAGGAAGTAGGGAGTATGGTGGTGATCCTCGTAGAGTACGTGGATGACATACTCATGATAGGAAAGAAGTTTCCTATGCTACGCTCGGTCAATCTCCGCTTATCACAAGGATTCTCCATATAGGATCAAAGTGATACCTACTAAATCCTGGATTTTGGATCTATGAGATAGATCTAATTGGATGTTAGGATACTCACTAGTTGTAGTGAGAAGGTATCAATTGATCCTGGGGAGAATCACTGGAAAGGTTCCAGAGTGATAAGGATGACTGAATGTCAGTCACAGGCATTGTCTTTACCCTCAATGTCACGACCCGAAAGTACGGAACGTGACCAGCACTTAGATTACGAATCGTCTAGAGGCGCCACGTGACCTAAGTAAGCCGAAGCCCAGAGATCTAAACCAAAAAAGAAGAAAAAGAAGAAAAGAAAAGAAAACAAGTAAAAAAAAAACATCAGCAAATTTTACCAAAAATTTCGGCAGAGTCTCCTCTGTAAAAACTGGCCCCCAAACGGGTACAACAAGTAATATGAATAAACAATAAAAAGCATCCCCAAACGGGTGCTAGCATCAACGCCAACAGGCGAAAACAACCACAACAAGCACAATAATATACAACGCCAGAGGGCGAGGCTCAAAACTCAAAAGAAAGCAAAACCACCAGATCAGAATAATACAGGCGCGACTCTAAAGTCGAAGTAAAAGACTGGTCCAATAACTTATCAAGTAATACAAATATGGTTGATGGAGCTTACTAGATACAAATGAATGAATAAAAGTACAATGGTGGTTCGGATACAAGTGAACCAACCTACCGTGCCAATCGCCCTGAAGAAAAGATGTGCCAACAAGCTGCCACTGGAAACCTGTACATCGAACCTGTAAAGAATTTAGCACAACGGGGGTGAGTTGCCAACTCGTGAGTAGAAGACATCTACGAAAAGAAATCGAATGCACAACGCTATCCTAGGTCATAATAATACACTACTATATCCCAAACATCTAGTAATAGCAGGGTAATACTACGTGTAAGTGCAAATACTCCGTGTCGTGTCAGTGCCTCATATAGTACTAAGTCATATGAAATGAAATGCATGCACCATGAATGTAAAGTCACAAATCCTGAAATCCAGATATATATGTATGAGAACCTTTAGCTGTTATCATAGTAAAGTGTGTATAAGCATCTGAAATCTCAACAATGAAATCCATGGAAATCCGTGTCAAGCATCGACACAACACATGTAACCTCAAGTATCAATATGTCGGGCTCCGTCAGTCCGGATCGGCCCATATCATCAAATCCCACGACAACGGTCGGTATCCACCGGATATCCGCCGTGCCAGACATCACCGGTAGGTAGCCTTCCCCTGCCAGGCTCATCGTCTACAACTCGATCTTCTTGCCCCGGGGTACCATACCGGGCCCACCATGTACCCGAGACGGTTCATCCACTCCTCAAATCGGGTCTCGAAATCCATCAGAAAACATGAAATACTCATGGTGGACGACACATACATCACGAGAAAACCGCATCTTATTTTAAAAAAAGAGAAGAGGAGAGAGAGAGAAGTTTTTATATATTTTTGCGGTTTTTCCCAAAAATCCAGAAATCTCATAGAAATCCAAATCTCAAAATCATGAGTACTATATGATAAGTGTCGGCATATGCCCATAATACTGCATGATAACACGAAAATATGAATGCATGAATGTCTAAGTAATGAATGTCATGTCTTATACTTAACATCAGAGAGTGATCACAATACTACATCGGTTTAGTTGTTAACTGATTCTATCAATAAAAGATAATATGATCTAAAGTGTACGCGACATAGCAATTACCGATGATAATGTGTGTGAGCCGGCAAATAAGTGTGCGTGGAATATGCGCATCATCGGTAATGGTGCTGGTGTCCTAACAGGTAAGGTTTATACTATTTATAGCAACATATGTATGAACATGCAACATTATGATTACAGTGTGAAAGTAAAGACAAATGTATATTACCTACTCATTTAATATACTAATACTATTACCACTATATGACTCGAACCTAACCTAGTGTCCTTCTAACCGCCTAAGGAAAACTAAACCTAAGAACTAGTCAATAGAAATAAGAGTCTACCTAAGGTCTGAATCAATATCTCTAATAGTCGGTGATCCCGCCTCAACAGTGTCACGTACGTAGTACGGCTTCCTCGAATCAAGAGTGCGGATCAATCATCAAATCTAAGCCTCGTACGGTAAAATCCATCGTACGGCATCCCAATGTCGGGGTACGGTCAAGTATCTCCTAGGTGTCTCCTCATTCGTATAATGTCATATGTATCATATTGTGATTAAGTCATACTCATATGATATCGGCATCAGGTCACACCAATATAATGTCGAAATCAAGTTATACATATATCATATCGTAATCAGTCACAAGTAACAGTCCGAGTACTACTCTAGCGTCCCATGTACATCAATATCACCACCACTCTTTGTAATTTATATATTCAAGTTCATTATCTCATTCCCTAATGATCCGCTGACACTTTATTACGACTGTATAGTCAAAAATCACGGCATCAAGCCCAGTTATACTATTTCATCATACCTCGGATATCATATCACATCACTGAATCACCTATATGTGTTGTATATATATGTATATACCTATACCTAGTTCTATATATATACACATACACGTACCCCATGTCGATTTTCAGTGTGTGCGCGGGTGTGTTTCTATCTGAAACCTACGAACCTCTTCCAAGGTACTCATCCTCTGATATAGTTTTCCTCAATCGGTCTAGTCCAGCCTAGGGTAATACTAGGGTCCTACTAGGGTCACGTCTGGTTTTCTAATGTCAATAAGTACTATTCCTATTCTACGTTGCGGGGTGCTAAACGCCATCCACCCGACTTCCCCCCGTAGATATGCATCTACTCACCTGGTCCATGTCTCCCGAAGACAGTGTCGCCATCCTCCTCTTCATCGCCCGCGGTCCACGTGAGGGTACCTAGATGCAAACATATAAATAGCATCGTAAACCGAATCACATACAAAAGTCAAACGATACGAAGAGCAAGCACAGGTTAAAACCTATGTCCCGTCCACGCAAAAGAACCAAATACCGCTCGATATCGGCGTACAAACTCCGATAGATCGAGATAACATCATCAAACAACTTGTAGTTTTAAAACACATTACTTATATTGTAAAACATGATCAAATTCATCGAAACACTAAAATCGATCAAATCGTCCGTTTTCGAAAAACCCGAAAATGCCAATTTACCGTTTTTCATCGAAACTTGACATTTAAATGAAACCAATGGTCATAAAACTCATTAAATAGTATTACTAGACTATACAAACCATTACTATATTTTTATTACACAATTTTGCATTTATTTGAAATTTCTAGTTTGCAACTTTTAACAATTTTAACATTTTCCAAGCAAAATACCACAATTCCACCTCAAAACATGATTTTGCATAAATTAATCACTTAAACCACAATTTATGATGATAATGATGTAATGAAACTATAATTATATTTTTAATCACATTTATTTATAAATTCCTAAAATCTAGTTTACAAAATAATATCATTTTATTACTATTTTTCCAATTATCAAAATAATCTAGTGATCAAACTAAGTTTTTCATTCAATTAATATGCTAATATTCTCACTAAAATTACCATCTAATGATAACACCCTTAATAAGAATTTTATTTTACCCACAACACATTTTAGAAAAAATCTAGTTAGCTAAATAGTTTAAATTAAACAATTTCGATCAACAATTTATTATACCACCACCATGCAAGAATTTTCCACTCTAAAAGATGTTAAACTAGCTATTATAACCCGAATTAATTAACAAAAACCACCTCTTGAATTTTCAAATCCTAACTTGAATTTTAGAATTTGCAACAAGAATTAATCTAATTAATCTAATTATGCTTTAAAAGAAATATCTAATAGAAATAAAACAAAAGAGAAGGATTTATACCTCCACAACCTCATGTCCAAACTTGAAAATGAGCCTCAAAAATACATGCTTTCCCACTCCAAAATCCATGTAGAGAAGAGTAGAGAATAAAGGGTATGAAATAATTAGGTTTTTGTGGAATTTAAATTAGATTTTTGTAGTATTTTTGATGATTTTTGAATAAAAATGAGGTGGAAAATGGGGGGGCAGCCATGGTGATGGGGAGGCCGGCCACAATAAGGGGAAGAGGGAGAAACACATGAGAAATGGTGTAGAAACTTCTCCAAAATGTCATCATCTTAATGTCTTTTCATGCTTTATTCATTTTCTTTTAATTCTTTTCTAAAATAACTCAAGAAAGATCTAGAAACACGAAAAAATTTGCAAATAAATTTTGCATGATACACACTAAATTCTAATATGCCATGATTCATTTTTACAAATTAAAACCATTTAAATTTGTAATTTACACTAATTTAGTGTAAAAATAAAGCTTATGTTAATATTTAAAATAATTAATTTAGGAAAAATATTTTATTAAACCAAAAATTTATAAGTGGCTAAATAAACACTATTTACTAGTAATTTCATAATTAAAATAGATATTTTTAAATTTATAGTGAAAAACAATCACGGTTTGGTTTTACGAAAAATACATTTTACTTTACCGAAAATCCTAAAATTCACTTAAACACTTTTATTCATTTAATTATTTATTTAATTATTTTTAAAATGTTACAATCTTCCCCCCTTTAAGAAATTCGGTCCCCGAATTTAAATTAACACTCCCCTTCCAAATACTAAAACATTTAGCAAAATACTCAAATCGTCGGGGCTCCGAAATCATTAATACATAACGAAAATCAACTCCGTCAAGCATGACGCAATCATCGGAGTTATGGCGATAATGAAATATCATAACCCAATATGAAAACCATCATAATATACATCAATCTATAACTTATATATAGTTCGCATCCTAGTAAAATCGCCGAATCATCATAATAAAGCAGCATACAAAAACCCCTTCTTGAAAATTGCCGTGCAATGCACGTGTCACGGTCTAAGTAGCGGACGTTTAAATTTTTTTTTAAAAAAAATATAGCTACATATATATCTTTTATTTAACATACACGTCCCGCCTGGTTACTAACTCAAATAATAATGATCATGAAAACATACTGCTCAAACTAAAATCAATCCCAATCACATCAATAAAATGTCATGTGCGTCCGGTGCGCACTGAAATCGAAACCAAATGCAGAAACCATGAATACCCACAAAACAAAACTAAGTGCAACAGGTGTGCACCAAAAACATCTGTCAAGTGCAACGGGCGTGCACGACTCACTATAAGGTGCATCTAATCTGCACAAAACCCCGATTTAGTGCATCTGGTGTGCACAAAATCGCATCAAGTGCGCCAAGTATGCGCAAGAATCCTAATCAGGTGCACATGGAGCACGAAAACATACATTGAATATCAAAATCGAAATCACAGCACAAAAATGCATGAAAATTAGGTCGAAACATATGTCAAAATCACGTGTAACCCCTATGCATGAAATCAAATCAAAAATCTCAAAAAAATATATAAAACCAAATCAAGTGTACTGGGTGCGTACTAAACCACATCAATACAACTGATATAAGAAACACAGATAGAATGAAGGTACACATAGGAAATACCAATCGTAGAACAAGTCCTCAAAATACAAAAATCCAATCAACGAAAATAGGAAATTCAAATCACTAAATCACAATCGTAAATACTATCGTCAATGTGCGCCTCTTTCCTCTGATGTCGACCGCTTCGAACTCGTTCTTTCATAGGTGTGCTGACTGCGCTACCAACGGCAATACTCATGTCTAGATTCTCCCACCTAGTCGATCCCTTCACTTGATATCCGGACTACATTAAACTTCTCGATCGATCCATCAAAATCCCATAATTCCCCGAGAGCTCAACACTCAAGTACAGTTTAAAAATATCCGGTACATACCCCAGCATCGATGATCCAGCTGTAGAAGGGCAAACCCAAGCCTCACTAATGGCACAGCGGAACTGCCGTAAACCCTAAGGTTCAAGGGCATTCTCGTGGTCATTATGTCGAGTTAGGGTTTCATTCTTCTAGAGGGTCCATCGAAATACCTGCATGTTCTTCCGAATACTTTAAACTTAGGAAATGGTTTTCTGATAATCGTTCGAACCCTTTAACTTCATCCGGACGGCATGTGAATACCCTTCGTCCGCACGCTAAGCAATGCTTCAGCCCTCAAGAATAACCAATACTCTAATGGTTACTGCATTCGAGCCGCATCTCCCTCTGCCCGTGGTAACAGAAACCACCATCCGACATTGACGAAGATAGATCAAAGGAACGAATGAAATACGGTGCAAACAATGTAAATCCTAGGGCTCCTTAAGCAGAGTAGCGTATCGTAAGTATGCCGCGGACCATACCCACGGTACGTTACTATACCTAACTCGCCTACTCCATCAACCAAGGGTCACCTAGACTTATACAAGGTTAAACCTAGCGCTCTGATACCAACTTTGTCACGACCCGAAAGTATGGAACGTGACCGGCTCTTAGATTACGAAGCGTCTAGAGGCGCCACGTGACCTAAGTAAGCCGAAGCCCAGAGATCTAAACCAAAAAAGAAGAAAAAGAAGAAAAGAAAAGAAAACAAGTAAAAAAAAACATCAGCAAATTTTACCAAAAATTTCGGCAGAGTCTCCTCTGTAAAAACTAGCCCCCAAACGGGTACAACAAGTAATATGAATAAACAATAAAAAGCATCCCCAAACGGGTGCTAGCATCAACGCCAACAGGCGAAAACAACCACAACAAGCACAATAATATACAACGCCAGAGGGCGAGGCTCAAAACTCAAAAGAAAGCAAAACCACCAGATCAGAATAATACAGGCGCGACTCTAAAGTCGAAGTAAAAGACTGGTCCAATAACTTATCAAGTAATACAAATATGGTTGATGGAGCTTACTAGATACAAATGAATGAATAAAAGTACAATGGTGGTTCGGATACAAGTGAACCAACCTACCGTGCCCATCGCACTGAAGAAAAGATGTGCCAACAAGCTGCCACTGGAAACCTGTACATCGACCCTGTAAAGAATTGGCACAACGGGGGTGAGTTGCCAACTCGTGAGTAGAAAACATCTACGAAAAGAAATCGAATGCATGACGCTATCCTAGGTCATAATAATACACTACTATATTCCAAACATCTAGTAATAGCAGGGTAATACTACGTGTAAGTGCAAATACTCCGTGTCGTGTCAGTGCCTCATATAGTACTAAGTCATATGAAATGAAATGCATGCACCATGAATGTAAAGTCACAAATCCTGAAATCCAGATATATATGTATGAGAACCTTTAGCCGTTATCATAGTAAAGTGTGTATAAGCATCTGAAATCTCAACAATGAAATCCATGGAAATCCGTGTCAAGCATCGACACAACACATGTAACCTCAAGTATCAATATGTCGGGCTCCGTCAATCCGGATCGGCCCATATCATCAAATCCCACGACAACGGTCGGTATCCTCCGGATATCCGCCGCGCCAGACATCACCGGTAGGTAGCCTTCCCCTGCCAGGCTCATCGTCTACAACTCGATCTTCTTGCCCCGGGGTACCATACCGGGCCCACCATGTACCCGAGACGGTTCATCCACTCCTCAAATCGGGTCTCGAAATCCATCAGAAAACATGAAATACTCATGGTGGACGACACATACATCACGAGAAAACCGCATCTTATTTTAAAAAAAGAGAAGAGGAGAGAGAGAGAGAAGTTTTTATATATTTTTGCGGTTTTCCCCAAAAATCCAGAAATCTCATAGAAATCCAAATCTTTAAATCATGAGTACTATATGATAAGTGTCGGCATATGCCCATAATACTGCATGATAACACGAAAATATGAATGCATGAATGTCTAAGTAATGAATGTCATGTCTTATACTTAACATCAGAGAGTGATCACAATACTACATCGGTTTAGTTGTTAACTGATTCTATCAATAAAAGATAATATGATCTAAAGTGTACGTGACATAGCAATTACCGATGATAATGTGTGTGAGCCGGCAAATAAGTGTGCGTGGAATATGCGCATCATCGGTAATGGTGCTGGTGTCCTAACAGGTAAGGTTTATACTATTTATAGCAACATATGTATGAACATGCAACATTATGATTACAGTGTGAAAGTAAAGACGAATGTATATTACCTACTCATTTAATATACTAATACTGTAAGTGCACGGCGGCGCCCCGGCCGTCAATCCGACGCCGGAATGCGGAAGCGTTGATAAACTTTAATTTTGTGGACTTTGCAAACCGGCACCACCGCGCACTAAACTCCGGATCGTAACCATTAACAAGTCTAAGCTAACTAGAAGATGGGTTAGAGATATACCGACTGATCCAAGTCCTCCGGTCTTCATCTCCACTCCGATCTCCTCGCGGGATCTCCGTCCGTCTCCTCCTCGTCGGAAAGGGCACCACATCGCCTGTAGCTTTTACGGGCTCCCACCTCAATACCGAGGCAACTCGGGCGCGAAGCTGGCGAATCGACGCGTCCAAGATTTGCTGTAGGAAGTGTAGTGTAGAATCGTAGTCTCTTTTTGGGGTCTTGGAGTTGCCTTTAGATGGAGGGAAGAATGAAACTTTGGAGGCAAATGATGCTATCAATTTTTGCAAGGAAATGAGATGAACAAATGAAGCACCAAAAATGAACCTCTCATTTTCTCTCCTCACCAAAATGTGGCCGGCCTCTTCTCTTGGAGAATGGTGGAGGGATAAGATATGAAACATGAAGGGAGGTGAGTGTAGGAGTGAACAAGAGGTGACCACAACCCAAGACAAGAAAACATACAAGCATGCTTCATTAAATCCGACCATACCCTTTTCTAATCAAATTTAATGCAAAAGCATGGATGAAAGATATGAAGCTATCATAATCAATACTTTTGCAATAAACCCCTCCTCAAAATGTTATTTGCACAATTGCAAATAACCCCCTCCATCGGAAAAGTCCGGCCGGGAAAGAACAAAGGAAAACCGGCCGGAACGGAATGCAAACTGGCAACTCCAGAAAACTGGTCCCGTAATAAATTACAGGAAAACCCCGATACTGTGCATACACACCCGCATCTGTATTCCGTCCGGATACAAATGCAAAGAGACAAAATCTACACTGTACTAAACTAGAACCGGCTTAAACCAAAGCCGGCTAGTAAAAACCGTTCGATCCTGATCTGTGCAATACCGCACGTATCTGATCGAACCCTGCCATATTACCATACGGCCACTAGTACAAAGCTGTCCGATCCTGGTCCGTGCAATACCGCACGTATCTGATCGGACCCTGCCATATCTCCATACGGCCTCTACAGCGTTTCGCCCGAAAGCTTGAGTAACTGAAAGTGTGGTAGACTCTAAAGACTCGTCAATACTATGGCTGTGGATTTAACCACTAGCACGTCAGAGGTATAAGCCAATACGTGACGGGCCACCAGCTATTGACTAAAATGGACGTCGATGAGCGAACTCATCCTGACACCCTACTGAGCCTGTCAGTGACAATATCCGTACAGTCCGGTCCGTTCGTCTATGAGCATCGCATGGCGGGCCTAGGGGGTTGGTAAAAGTCAGACCCCCAAAAGCGGTACAAGTCGTGTCGGAGTGCAGCCCAGAACACCCTGAGATACTACTGGAATACCTACCAGTAAATCTCCTGCCTTGGCCAAGGACTTCGTGTAATGGCTCTCCTAGACACAGCGCGACCTCACCCCCAATACCGGGAGAGACGAACCCCCGAAGATCCGCTCACTGCCTCCATGTGGCTCGGGACTGTACCCAACTAAAACCTGTTTGCACGACTCCTTTGAGCCGTGGTAGGGTAGTAATCAAAGCACAGTGGGAACTCACACGAGACAAATGACGATCCCCAGGTCGATGAACTAAACTGTACACATGTCACCTGGGAACTGCTATCTGACGTCAGGTATAAGACCAACTAGCATGTTCCCGGAGAGTCCTGTCCGGTGTACTCATAACCCAATGAGCACCTGTATACATCTTAGGTGAACCAACTGACACCAGTAGCTTGTGAGACCGGCCACCGCCCCTCGTCGGGGTCTCGACTGTATACACTAGTCTACTCTGGAGAATCGATGCCCTGTCTCGAAACTCCCACGACTAGGGACCTTTTAAGGATGTGCTTGTAGACCCCAGCTCTCACGTATATGATCGCCCTCATACTGCCGGTAGTCAAGCAAGAATCCTAGGGGCTCTATCAACGTGCAATAGTGACATGTCATGTCACCTAAAGCAGTACACGATGATAAAGGTAAACCAGATAGCAAACTATCATCTCGAGTAAGACTGTCGTCTCGGGATAGGTCCTCCCTCAATCATTGCAATCACGTGCCTGTGATCCAATAATTGACTCTGAGGGCACTATCTCCAACAATCTCCCACTTGCACTCAAGGCTAATTATTGCGATGTCGCATACTCACAGCCCGTGTGATACCGAACACCCAACTCCTCTACTACTCAGTCGCACAAAGCCTGTTTGCGAAACTATTGCGTTCGAGGAATAGCCTCAGCGAGTGGATCCGCTCTGAAGTTTCTTTCTATATCTCTCTCTATCTCAAGTTCGCAGAGAAAGCCATCTCCCGAAATGAGCAATACCTGTCTTAGAGTGTCTGGATGTCTGATGGGACCGAGCTCATAAATGAACTCCAAATCCAAACTTCTTAGACTGTATCGTCAACTGAACTTAATCAGTATCCTGCGCCATGCCTCTCTCAGTATTGCCTTGGACCACCTGTCCAAAATACTGCCCCTCGTCAGAAGGAAAACTATAACTCTGACAACCTCCTTGTCGTCCATGTCACCTTGGAAGCCTGGAATGATAACTGCCTCCCGAATGAGGCTGTCGTTATCATATCCTTAGAACATCCACTTATGTTCTAAAACTGCTTCCGACTGTTTCTCCAGGATTGGATCAATGTCAACTTATTGCATCTAGTGCAAGAACAACATCTGGTGTGGTACTTGACATCTCATGATTGACCCAATTGCCTAAGCAAGTGATCTGTCAATCATGCACATCCCTCTCTACTTTAGTCTATAAGACACCTTTAGAGAGGGTGACTCCATCACCTGCAGGTACACTACCGTGCCAGGAGTCGTCCATTCTAAATACTCTTAGAATGCTGTCAAACTACCCTGATTGGGAAACCACCCAAATCTAGATCTAAAACCATAGATCTAGTAGCCAGTATGTCTGATATAATGTCAAAGTCCTTTGTGGAGAAACCACTGTGTGACGACTAAAGTATAACCGATCGTAGTATAGGAATATCACTTCCTACTACCTTCTCAACAGATCCATCCCCTATTCTGATGACGTCAAACCCATGACTGTCACATCAGAAATAGATAATCTATCTCCGCTACATCTGCTTTGGTCTATAAATAGACATAAGCCTGATGTCCACCAATGCTTCCGCTGCTCACACTGACTACGACAACCCTCTGGCAGAGTCATATACACGTACACTTCTGAAACTAGTTCAGAACGACGCTATACTCATCCTCCTGCCGGGTCTCGCAGCCTGGAACAACAGCAATGGCAAGTGTGGGTAAACAAGAACTTCCCTGTCACCGTCCTTGAGGCTACCGTAGTACCTCTCGGGTGCCTGAAGTTACCCACCGTATCTGCGGAGTGGCCAATGGAATGTCAAATCAGATTGAATCTTTAGGTTCCTTATCAAATCTTCAGTAATCGTTTGCAGTTCTGGAATCGCTTCCAGTTCTACCATACTCCCACTACTGTTTTCTGAAAAAAAACATTTCCTTTTAAAATGTGGCGAGTTAAGAACAATATCACTATTGATCTTTCTTATGGTAGAAAGTCAACCCTCGTCATAGCCTGGGTCAACCCACAAACAGCCATTACAGAAACGTGCCTTGAGTTATCCAGAGTCTGGTTTTAATCATAAGCCGGACAACTCCCCGTACCTTAACAATGTTAAGATATGAACTGTACTATATCCAATATAGAACCAGAGGCACTGATTTAATTGAACCAGATTCAAATCATGCAGCTGTCTCCAGTGCATGTCAACTAAATGGAGAGAGGCCGATCAGCGTTACTCAACTTAGGAATGCTTCCAATTATGAGTAACCTGAAAGAGAAGCAATTTCTCTTTATCATTACTATCAACCGAATACCATACACAAGTATCTACATCTTCGATCACCTTGAAGAATCCCGATACTTTCTACACCTGGTTCTCTACTCTATTCAAATACCTATAACTCCTCAAAACCTAGACCCTGTGTTTCTACGAAACACATGTCTAAGAACTAGAGAAGTTAAAAGTAAACAGAATATAGTATGAGGACCAACCCCTTTGTCCTAATGGACACTGGACAACATACAATACTCTGTATAAGTCCGCTGAGTCTAACAACTCTTTCACTGTGTGTCGTAGGTTGAAAACTGTACTTATGGTTAAGAAGAATTACACCGCTGTTTAATGCTCCTTGCCTAACCATCCACTGATATAGGTAAATGTCATCGACATAATATCAAAAGGTATATCTCACTCTATGAAAATAGACGTACAGATATATCAATTTGAAATTGGTGCACAACAGCGGATATTCAAAACCAAATGTTTGCCGACCGGCAAACAGCCCAAGTGATCTCCTCAAATATCACCGATTACAACGAATCCCGATATAATGAGGATGATCACCCAATTCCCAATAACTTACTCCCACTCATCATCTGTAAAGCCATACAGATGTGAGAATCAAACCTGGTAAATACATACCCTGGAGCAAGTGTCTAATCAGGAAATCAGTTTTCTTTTAACAGTACACAGTTGAACTGAAACATTGAAATGTTTCGATAGGGTATCCTGGTATTCCTAGGAATGCCTCTACCATTATCCAGATTCATAACTAAAACCGTATAATTCTTTGCCACCTCTCCAAATCCCTTTATATGTCTTTAGTCATTACCTTCTGCACACCCCTTAGGCCAAATGGTTTTCTTCCCTACCGTTCGGCACCAGCCTATGGTTTGGAAGAAGACTATCCAATAAGCATAATGGGTGTACTGTCCTAGTCCTAGGAGCACTCGCAATGCGAGAGAAGGTGAAGATAAAAGACAACCGAATAAACCTTATTCCTATTTCTCCTGGACCAGAATCCATCCCCGAACTGGAACAAATTCCTTTCGAGTTCGTATATAACCATACGATGGATTATCCAATAAACTGTGGATCTTCGTAGTGATACGGAGTGTCCTGGAGAAATACAAAGGTGATTTAGGATTGGCGAAGAAATACTTGGTTTGGTCGTGAATATCAGTCGCAATTTACTTTGCCCTCTTAGTAATCCCTTGCTTTGTCTTAATCTTAATACCTTCTGCACACCGTTTAGGCTAATTGGTTTTCTTCATTCCCTACCGGTCGGCACCAGCCTAAGGTTTGGAAGAAGACTATCCAATTTTCGTAATAGGTGTACTATCTCCTAAACTAAGGATTACTCACAACTTGAGAAAAGGTAAAAGGGAAAAGACAACTGAATAATCCTATCCGTTTTCTCCAGAACCGGAAACCATCCTCGAATTCCTTCGAGTTCGTATCTAACCATACGATGGTTTTGTCCAATGGAAGTGGACGTTCGTAGCAATACGGGGTGTCCTGGAGAAAAGGGTAAAAGTAGGAGTGGCAATGAGGTCTGCAACTCTGACAATCCAAAAGCCAGTGTTAAGAAGGTTCGGTTAACTTGGTCTCTGAGTCATAGTCTTAGGGTCGGGTCAATGGTCGCTGCCAGAGAGAGAGAGAAAAGAAACACTCAGCGTGCACTCTAACCAAGATCAGAATGGTTACCAATTTATCTAATCTGGAAACCTCCCACTGTACCTCAAATTCTCCTCCAAACCTGAAAGAAGAATTAGTCGGGGTCACCCGAGGAGTAAACCAACTCATCAGTGGGAATCGGGATCCAACTATCATCGCATGATAACGTGACGGAATCCGCTCACGGTATAACACTCCAGAAGGTATGCGCATATCTGGCAAGTTTCAGTTCTTTTGAAACTCCCGATGTGATTTCTACCCCATGCTCTTATGACCTTGACTTTGGCCAACATATCATAAGTCACATGTCAAGTTCAACCCGTCATTCTCCAGGTTAATTTGAGTCCACCCGTACATACCCTTGACTTTGGCCAAAATGGCAGTACGACTGTCCCAAACCAACGCATCTATCTATGCTGCATATGAATACCCAACAGCTACCAAACACTGTGCCTTGACTTTGGCCAACATACACAGCTTGAATACTATTGACTATCCATATGAAACGACGGAGGGCTACGAATGGTTTCTGGCGAAAACCTTTAACGTAATGAACTTGATATCGTTGAAGGAACGGATAGCTTTTTAGAAAATATAGTGACGAAAACCTTTACTAAAGAGGTCACTCCCGGTGAAGGGATCTCGGCTCTTTCCCCGTAGAATGAGGTGCAGGATATTCCAACTGAATACCACGGTGCAAAGCAAAAGTAATCGGCTATAGTGAAGTTAATGCCCTGACGCAAACTTCTGTCCAAGGGGTCACTCCCGGTGAAGGGATCTCGGCCCTTGCCTCGTCGACTGAGGAGCAGGATATTCCAAATGAATACCACGATGCAAAACAAAAGTGAACGTCCTTGCAATAACAGCTTTTTGAAAAGTGTTCCAAAAACATCAGAATAGGTTTGTTTAACTTGCATTGATCCGAATCAACGCAGTCCCATCAATTGATCACACCACAAAGAACGAAAATATACTGACGTACGTATATACCATCCGCATTCGCCACTGGGTCCCGTCATCACCCGTTAGGTTAGCTAACTAACGGCAGAGCGGGGACTGGACTAGCGCGGATGAAAAACATATACAACATCTACTAATATATATACCAATATATAGTATTTCGCTCAACGCGTGAATAAAATGCAACATCACAGAAATGTACAGCATCACAGAACAATACAGATATCTGGGATCCCCGGGTTTCACAGAGCCACTGCTGAAACCCGACGTTCCCCTGGTCGTGTGGATAGCCTGTGCAATGAAAACCTAGACCCCTACGGGCGCGGCAAGTCACCCGCCAAAACCTGAAGCGAGGCAGCCCCCTTCAGCACCGTGAATGGACCACCCAGCACTTCACGGAATTCGGTAACTTGGGCACCCCTCCTGGGTCAACCTGTACCCCCTACGAGTGCGGCGAATAGCCCGCCAATTCCAGACTGAAGCCCCTTCCGTCTCAATGCCCTGAGATGCGGGCCCGTTGCCCTCTAGAACCCGGCTATCCGTGCACCCCTCCGCGGGGTAACCCTTGTACAGAAAGTAAAATATACATTCAACGGATACATCGACCGCAACCAGGTCGTGCCCCAAAAGAATAATACAAACAGGCAGTGACGGCAGTCCACATGTCGGACGCTCGTCCCGCAATGACAAATGTACATAATACAACAGAAACTGTACTAGCATTGCATCCAGGCTATCCCCCACGACCGATCCGCAACATCACAGCAAATACAAAAAAACATCAACGTGAAAGTCACGTTCGCAAATCTGTCTAACCGGGCTATAGCAGTCAGACCGGATTTACCGATCGAGTGACATTCACGGTCGCAGATATAATGTAAATACTGTGAAATAATGTGTTTAAAATATCCGATCGATCAAATTTTAATAAGTGGGCCCCAAAGCAATACTGTAGCACTCACAGAAAATCTGGGCCCAAATATAATATTCCAAATACCCTAAAATAACCCCAGAACCCCACTAGAGAAGTTTGACAAATTGACCATATCATAGTGCGGCGGAACCGCGGCCCAAGGTGGGGTTTGGCCGCGGTTCCGCGCTCCACATAGAAGATCAATTGGTCGAATTTTCCCAGATCTCTTATAATATCATGTACATCAATTTTCTGCCACCTGAAAAATTTTTAGACACCAAAAAATCTTAACAGAAAACTGATGTGAGGTAAAATGTAGATTTTGGAATTTTGGTCGATCGGAAACGTAAAACACATCAAACGAAGCTAGACGAAGTTAATGGCGAGGCTCTGATACCACTGTAAGTGCACGGCGGCGCCCCGGCCGTCAATCCGACGCCGGAATGCGGAAGCGGTGATAAACTTTAATTTTGCGGACTTTGCAAACCGGCACCACCGCGCACTAAACTCCGGATCGTAACCATTAACAAGTCTAAGCTAACTAGAAGATGGGTTAGAGATATACCGACTGATCCAACTCCTCCGGTCTTCATCTCCACTCCGATCTCCTCGCGGGATCTCCGTCCGTCTCCTCCTCGTCGGAAAGGGCACCACATCGCCTGTAGCTTTTACGGGCTCCCACCTCAATACCGAGGCAACTCGGACGCGAAGCTGGCGAATCGACGCGTCCAAGATTTGCTGTAGGAAGTGTAGTGTAGAATCGTAGTCTCTTTTTGGGGTCTTGGAGTTGCCTTTAGATGGAGGGAAGAATGAAACTTTGGAGGCAAATGATGCTATCAATTTTTGCAAGGAAATGAGATGAACAAATGAAGCACAAAAAATGAACCTCTCATTTTCTCTCCTCACCAAAATGTGGCCGGCCTCTTCTCTTGGAGAATGGTGGAGGGATAAGATATGAAACATGAAGGGAGGTGAGTGTAGGAGTGAACAAGAGGTGACCACAACCCAAGACAAGAAAACATACAAGCATGCTTCATTAAATCCAACCATACCCTTTTCTAATCAAATTTAATGCAAAAGCATGGATGAAAGATATGAAGCTATCATAATCAATACTTTTGCAATAAACCCCTCCTCAAAATGTTATTTGCACAATTGCAAATAACCCCCTCCATCGGAAAAGTCCGGCCGGGAAAGAACAAAGGAAAACCGGCCGGAACGGAATGCAAACTGGCAACTCCAGAAAACTGGTCCCGTAATAAATTACAGGAAAACCCCGATACTGTGCATACACACCCGCATCTGTATTCCGTCCGGATACAAATGCAAAGAGACAAAATCTACACTGTACTAAACTAGAACCGGCTTAAACCAAAGCCGGCTAGTAAAAACCGTTCGATCCTGATCTGTGCAATACCGCACGTATCTGATCGAACCCTGCCATATTACCATACGGCCACTAGTACAAAGCTGTCCGATCCTGGTCCATGCAATACCGCACGTATCTGATCGGACCCTGCCATATCTCCATACGGCCTCTACAGCGTTTCGCCCGAAAGCTTGAGTAACTGAAAGTGTGGTAGACTCTAAAGACTCGTCAATACTATGGCTGTGGATTTAACCACTAGCACGTCAGAGGTATAAGCCAATACGTGACGGGCCACCAGCTATTGACTAAAAGGGACGTCGATGAGCGAACTCATCCTGACACCCTACTGAGCCCGTCAGTGATAATATCCGTACAGTCCGGTCCGTTCGTCTATGAGCATCGCATGGCGGGCCTAGGGGGTTGGTAAAAGTCAGACCCCCAAAAGCGGTACAAGTCGTGTCGGAGTGCAGCCCAGAACACCCTGAGATACTACTGGAATACCTACCAGTAAATCTCCTGCCTTGGCCAAGGACTTCGTGTAATGGCTCTCCTAGACACAGCGCGACCTCACCCCCAATACCGGGAGAGACGAACCCCCGAAGATCCGCTCACTGCCTCCATGTGGCTCGGGACTGTACCCAACTAAAACCTGTTTGCACGACTCCTTTGAGCCGTGGTAGGGTAGTAATCAAAGCACAGTGGGAACTCACACGAGACAAATGACGATCCCCAGGTCGATGAACTAACCTGTACACATGTCACCTGGGAACTGCTATCTGACGTCAGGTATAAGACCAACTAGCATGTTCCCGGCGAGTCCTGTCCGGTGTACTCATAACCCAATGAGCACCTGTATACATCTTAGGTGAACCAACTGACACCAGTGGCTTGTGAGACCGGCCACCGCCCCTCGTCGGGGTCTCGACTGTATACACTAGTCTACTCTAGAGAATCGATGCCCTGTCTCGAAACTCCCACGACTAGGGACCTTTTAAGGATGTGCTTGTAGACCCCAGCTCTCACGTATATGATCGCCCTCATACTGCCGGTAGTCAAGCAAGAATCCTAGGGGCTCTATCAACGTGCAATAGTGACATGTCATGTCACCTAAAGCAGTACACGATGATAAAGGTAAACCAGATAGCAAACTATCATCTCGAGTAAGACTGTCGTCTCGGGATAGGTCCTCCCTCAATCATTGCAATCACGTGCCTATGATCCAATAATTGACTCTGAGGGCACTATCTCCAACAAATACTACTACCACTATATGACTCGAACCTAACCTAGTGTCCTTCTAACCTCCTAAGGAAAACTAAACCTAAGAACTAGTCAATAGAAATAAGAGTCTACCTAAGGTCTGAATCAATATCTCTAATAGTCGGCGATCCCGCCTCAACAGCGTCACATACGTAGTACGGCTTCCTCGAATCAAGAGTGCGGATCAATCATCAAATCTAAGCCTCGTACGGTAAAATCCATCGTACGGCATCCCAATGTCGGGGTACGGTCAAGTATCTCCTAGGTGTCTCCTCATTCGTATAATGTCATATGTATCATATTGTGATAAAGTCATACTTATATGATATCGGCATCAGGTCACACCAATATAATGTCGAAATCAAGTTATACATATATCATATCGTAATCAGTCACAAGTAACAGTCCGAGTACTATTCTAGCGTCCCATGTACATCAATATCACCACCACTCTTTGTAATTTATATATTCAAGTTCATTATCTCATTCCCTAATGATCCGCTGACACTTTATTACGACTGTATAGTCAAAAATCACGGCATCAAGCCCAGTTATACTATTTCATCATACCTCGGATATCATATCACATCACTGAATAACCTATATGTGTTGTATATATATGTATATACCTATACCTAGTTCTATATATATACACATACACGTACCCCATGTCGATTTTCAGTGTGTGCGCGGGTGTGTTTCTATCTGAAACCTACGAACCTCTTCCAAGGTACTCATCCTCTGATATAGTTTTCCTGAATCGGTCTAGTCCAGCCTAGGGTCAATACTAGGGTCCTACTAGGGTCACGTCTGGTTTCCTAATGTCAATAAGTACTATTCCTATTCTACGTTGCGGGGTGCTAAACGCCATCCACCCGACTTCCCCCCGTAGATATGCATCTACTCACCTGGTCCATGTCTCCCGAAGACAGTGTCAACATCCTCCTCTTCATCGCCCGCAGTCCACGTGAGGGTACCTAGACGCAAACATATAAATAGTATCGTAAACCGAATCACATACAAAAGTCAAACGATACGAAGAGCAAGCACAGGTTAAAACCTATGTCCCGTCCATGCAAAAGAACCAAATACCGCTCGATATCGGCGTACAAACTCCGATGGATCGAGATAACATCATCAAACAACTTGTAGTTTTAAAACACATTACTTATATTGTAAAACATGATCAAATTCATCGAAACACTAAAATCGATCAAATCGTCCGTTTTCGAAAAACCCGAAAATGCCAATTTACCGTTTTTCATCGAAACTTGACATTTAAATGAAACCAATGGTCATAAAACTCATTAAATAGCATTACTAGACTATACAAACCATTACTATATTTTTATTACACAATTTTGCATTTATTTGAAATTTCTAGTTTGCAACTTTTAACAATTTTAACATTTTCCAAGCAAAATACCACAATTCCACCTCAAAACATGATTTTGCATAAATTAATCACTTAAACCACAATTTATGATGATAATGATGTAATGAATCTATAATTATATTTTTAATCACATTTATTTATAAATTCCTAAAATCTAGTTTACAAAATAATAGCATTTTATTACTATTTTTCCAATTATCAAAATAATCTAGTGATCAAACTAAGTTTTTCATTCAATTAATATGCTAATATTCTCACTAAAATTACCATCTAATGATAACACCCTTAATAAGAATTTTATTTTACCCACAACACATTTTAGAAAAAATCTAGTTAGCTAAATAGTTTAAATTAAACAATTTCGATCAACAATTTATTATACCACCACCATGCAAGAATTTTCCACTCTAAAAGATGTTAAACTAGCTATTATAACCCTAATTAATTAACAAAAACCACCTCTTGAATTTTCAAACCCTAACTTGAATTTTAGAATTTGCAACAAGAATTAATCTAATTAATCTAATTATGCTTTAAAAGAAATATCTAATAGAAATAAAACAAAAGAGAAGGATTTATACCTCCACAACCTCATGTCCAAACTTGAAAATGAGCCTCAAAAATACATGCTTTCCCACTCCAAAATCCATGTAGAGAAGAGTAGAGAATAAAGGGTATGAAATAATTAGATTTTTGTGGAATTTAAATTGGATTTTTGTAGTATTTTTGATGATTTTTGAATAAAAATGAGGTGGAAAATGGGGGGGCAGCCATGGTGATGGGGAGGCCGGCCACAATAAGGGGAAGAGGGAGAAACACATGAGAAATGGTGTAGAAACTTCTCCAAAATGTCATCATCTTAATGTCTTTTCATGCTTTATTCATTTTCTTTTAATTCTTTTCTAAAATAACTCAAGAAAGATCTAGAAATAAGCAAAAATTTGCAAATTTTTGCATGATACACACTAAATTCTAATATGCCATGGTTCATTTTTACAAATTAAAACCATTTAAATTTGTAATTTACACTAATTTAGTGTAAAAATAAAGCTTATGTTAATATTTAAAATAATTAATTTAGGAAAAATATTTTATTAAACCAAAAATTTATAAGTGGCTAAATAAACACTATTTACTAGTAATTTCATAATTAAAATAGATATTTTTAAATTTATAGTGAAAAACAATCACGGTTTGGTTTTACGAAAAATACATTTTACTTTACCGAAAATCCTAAAATTCACTTAAACACTTTTATTCATTTAATTATTCATTTAATTATTTTTAAAATGTTACACTCAGTAAAGGGACGGTATGTTGGAAGAGTTCCAAGCTAGATACCGTGGCATACTAGACGATAAAGGCTGGATACATCGCTACCAAAAATGCTACCAAAGAGGCAGTCTGGGTGTATATAAGTTCATGAGATGAACTCCGTTCCTCCCATTGTGTGACAATGGAGTTGTGGCTTATCCCAAGGAACGCCCATCCCATCAGTGATCCAGACATATTCTAAGGCAGTGTCACCTGATCGTGGAGATGGTTGATCTCCAGGGGATCGAGGTTAGGAGAGCAGACTCAGAGGACAACACGGTGGATCCACTCACAAAGGCCTTTTCCCAGAGAGAGACTTTTATGGGATGGTTGAGTATGAGATACTACAACCACTGCTATCAGATGGCCCTAGTGCAAGTGGGAGATTGTTAGTTATATGTATGCCCTAGAGGCCATTACTATATATAGGATGTATATTGTAGTGGATGCTTGGACATATATAGGGATGACTTTCTTACTCGATATGATAGTATGCTATCTGGTTACTCTTTACTTTAATGTGTACACTGATTGTCTCTCTGTTACATGTTGGTAAAGCCTTTAGGATGTGTACTTGACTACCTGGACTATGATGTGGATCATACTAGTGTTGGAGATAGTGCCCTCAGAGTCAATTATTGGATCACAGGCACGTGATTGCAATGATTGAGGGAGGACCTATCCCGGTAGGACAGTCTTACTCAAGATGATAGTATGCTATCTGGTTTACCTTTATCATCGTGTACTGCTTTAGGTGACCTTACAGGTCACTATTGCACGTTGATAGAGCCCCTAGGATTCTTGTTTGACTGCCAGCAATATGAGGGCGATCATATACGTGGGAGCTGGTAGTCTATAAGCACATCCTTAAAAGGTCCCTAGTCGTGGGAGTTTTGAGACAGGGCATCGATACTCCAGAGTAGACTAGTGTATACAGTTGAGACCCTGACGAGGGGCGGTGGCCGGTCTCACAAGCCACTGGTGTCAGTTGGTTCACCTAAGATGTATACAGGTGCTCATTGGGTTATAAGTACACCGGACAGGACTCGCCGGGAACATGCTAGTTGGTCTTATACCTGACGTCAGATAGCAGTTCCCTGGTGACATGTGTACAGGTTAGTTCATCGACCTAAGGATCGTCATTTGTCTCGTGTGAGTTCCCACTGTACTTTGATTACTACCCTACCACGCTCAAAGGAGACGTGCAAACAGGTTTTAGTTTGGTACAGTCCCGAGCCACATGGAGGCAGTGAGCGGATCTTCAGGGGTTCGTCTCTCCCGGTATTGGGGGTGAGGTCGCGCTGTGTCTAGGAGAGCCCTTACACGAAGTCCTTGGCCAAGGCAGGAGATTTAATGGTAGGTATTCCAGTAGTATCTCAGGATGTTCTGGGCTACACTCCGACACGACTTGTACCGCTTTTGGGGGTCTGACTTTTACCAACCCCTTAGGCCCGCCATGCGATGCTCATAGACGAACGGACCGGACTGTATGGATATTGTCACTGACAGGCTCAGTAGGGTGTCAGGATGAGTTCGCTCATCGACGTCCCTTTTGGTCAATAGCTGGTAGCCCGTCACGTATGGCTAATACCTCTGACGTGCTAGTGGTTAAATCCACAGCCATAGTATTGACGAGTCTTTAGAGTCCACCACACACACAGTTACTCAAGTTTCGGGCGAAACGCTGTAGAGGTCGTATGAAGATATGGCAGGGTTCGATCAGATACGTGCGGTATTGCACGGATCAGGATCGGACGGTTAGTACTAGAGGCCGTATGGAGATATGGCAGGGTTCGATCAGATACGTGCGGTATTGCACGGATCAGGATCGGACGGTTAATGCTAGAGGCCGTATGGATATATGGCAGGGTTCGATCAGATATGTGCGGTATTGCACGGATCAAGATCGGAAGGATAATACTAGTTGGCTTTGGTTTAAGCCGGATCCTAGTATAGTGCAGTGTAGATTTTGTCTCATTGCATTTGTATTTCGGTCGGAGTACAGATGCGGGTGTGTATACACAGTATCGGGGTTTTCCTGTAATTTATTACGGGACCAGTTTTCTGGAGTTTCCAGTTTGCTTTCTGTTTCGGCCATATTTCTTTGTATCCTTCATTGGCCGATGATTGGTGGAGGAGGGCTTATTTGCATTTGTGCAAATAAGCAATTTGGAAGGGGGTATTTGCATATTTTTGGATCATGATGGTTGCACCATCCATTGACTTGTTTTGACTCCATGATGACTTGACTTTTGTGAGTGATGATGGAGGGTCATGATGGTGGGTTTGGTGTGTTGGTTTTGCTAGTGATGATGATTCTTGCATGATGACCATTCCTCTCACTTGCATTATTCTTGTGGCTATCTTTTTCATGCTCCTCTCTCATTCCCTCATGTATGGCCGGCCAAGCCAAGGAGGGGCTGTCCCAATATTTGGTGAGGGGATTTTTGGTCTTTTGGCTTCACAAAAATCCCAAAGTTTCATCTCCAAAAAGTCTAAGTTCCTTTCCTCCACCAAAGGCAACTTCTACTGCCCCAAAATGAGACACGAGTTCTACACACATTCTACAGCAAACCTTGGGCACGTCGGCTCGCCAACTTCGTGCCTGAGTTACCTCAGTCCAGAGGTGGGAGCCCGTAAAAGAAGCAGGCGACGTGGTGCCCTTCCGGCGACTTGGTGGAGACCGGAGATTCCGCGGGGAAATCGGGACGACGACGAGAAGACCGAAGGACACGGATCGCTCGGTATATCTCTCTACCCCTTCTCTTGATAGCTAGGACTAGATTAATGGCACGATCCGGGTATATAGTGCGCGGTAGTGCCGGTTCAAAAATTAAAGTAAATCACCGCTTCCGCATTCCGGCGTTGGATTGACGGCCGGGGCGCCGCCGTGCACTTACAGTGGTATCAGAGCCTCGCCATTAACCTAGTCTAGTTTTGGCTAATGTGTTTTACATTTCCGATCGAACAAAAATCCCAAAACCGCGTTTTCATGTACAATCAGTTTCTGTCGAAATTTTTTTGTCTCCAAAAATTTTTCAGGGTGATGCAGAATGATGTGCAGAGAATCCTAAGAACACTGTAAAATTTTGGTGACATGATCTCTCCATATAACCGCGGAACCGCGGCCGTAACCCCTCTTTGGCCGCGGTTCCGCCGCAGAAATTTAGCTTCACTTCACCAATTTTTGCAGTGGGCTTTTGGGCCAAAAATAGGGGTTTTGGTATACTTTGTTTGGGCCCAGAATTTCTGTGAGTGCTACAGTATTGCTTGGGGGCCCACTTGGTAAAATTTAATCGATCGGATATTTTAAACACATTTGTTCACAGTATTTACATTATATCTACGACCGTGAATGTCACTTGATCGGTAAATCCCGTCTAACTGCTATAGCCCGGTTAGACGGATTTGCGAACGTGACATTCACCTTGATGTTCTGTGTTATGCTGTGATGTTGCGGATTGGTCGTGGGGGATAGCCTGGATGCAATGCTAGTACAGATTTTGTTGTATTATGTACATTTGATATTGCGGGGCGAGCGTCCGACATGTGGACTGCCGTCACTGCCTGTCTGTATATTATTCTTTTGGGGCACGACCAGGTCGAGGTCGATATACCCGTTGTATGTATATTTTACTTTCTGTACTAGGATTACCCCAAGGAGAGGTGCACGGATAGCCGGGTTCTAGAGGGCAACAAGCCCGCATCTCATGGCATTGAGACGGAGGGGGCTTCACTCTAGAATTGGCGGGCTATTCGCCACACTCGTAGGGGGTACAGGTTGACCCAGGAGGGGTGCCCAAGTTACCGGATTCCGTGAAGTGCCGGGTGGTCCATTCACGTTGCTGAAGGGGGCTGCCTCGCTTCAGGTTTTGGCGGGTAACTTGCCGCGCCCGTAGGGGTCTAGGATTACATTGCACAGGCTATCCACACGACCAGGGGAACGTCGGGTTTCAGTAGTGGCTCTGTGAAACCCGGGGATCCCAGATATCTGTATTGTTCTGTGATGATGTACATTTCTATGATGTTGCATTTTATCATGCCTTGAGCGAATATTAATATTGATATATATTAGTAGATGTTGTATATGTTTTGCATCCGCGCTAGTCCAGTCCCCGCTCTGTCGTTAGTTAGCTAACCTAACGGGTAATGACGGGACCCAGTGGCTAATGCGGATGGCATATACGTACATCAATATATTTTCGTTCTTTGTGGTGTGATCAATTGATGGGACTGCGTTGATTCGGATCAATGCAAGTTAAAAACAAACCTATTCTGATGTTGTTGGAACCTTTTTCAAAAAGCTGTTATTGCAAGGACGTTCTCTTTTGTTTTGCATCGTGGTATTCAGTTGGAATATCCTGCTCCTCAGTCGATGAGGCAAGGATCGAGATCCCTTCACCGGGAGTGACCCCTTGGACAAAAAGTTTGCGTCAGGGCAATAACTTCACTATAGCCGATTACTTTTGCTTTGCACCGTGGTATTCAGTTGGAATATCCTGCACCTCATTCTACGGGGAAAGAGCCGAGATCCCTTCACCGGGAGTGACCTCTTTAGCAAAGGTTTTCGTCACTATATTTTTCATAAAAGCTATCCAGTTCCTTCAACGACATCAAGTTCATTACGTTAAAGGTTTTCGCCAGAAACCATTCGTAGCCCTCCATCGTTTCATATGGGTGGTCAATAGTATTCAAGCTATGTATGTTGGCCAAAGTCAAGGCACAGTGATTGGTAGCTATTGGGGTATTCATATGCAGCATAGATAGATGCGTTGGTTTGGGGCAGTCGTACTACTATTTTGGCCAAAGTCAAGGGTATGTACGGGTGGGCTCAAATTAACCTGGAGAATGACGGGTAGAACTTGACATGTGACTTATGATATGTTGGCCAAAGTCAAGGTCATAAGAGCATGGGACAGAAATCACATCGGGAGTTTCTAAAGAAACTGAAACTTGCCAGATATGCGCATACCTTCTGGAGTGTGATGACGTGAGCGGATTCCGTCAAGTTATCATGCGATGATAGTTGGATCCCGATTCCCACTGATGAGTTAGTTTACTCCTCGGGTGACCCCGACTAATTCTTCTTTCAGGTTTGGAGGAGAATTTGAGGTAACAGTAGGAGGTTTCCAGATTAGATAAATTGGTAGCCATTCTGATCTAGGTTAGAGTGCACGCTGAGTGTTTCTTTTCTCTCTCTCTTTGGCAGCGACCATTGACTCGACCCTAAAACTATGACTCAGTGACCAAGTTGACCGAACCTTCTTAAAAACTGGCTTTTGGATTGTCAGAGTTGCAAACCTCATTGCCACTCCTACTTTTACCCTTTTCTCCAGGACACCTCGTATTACTACGAACGTCCACTTCCATTGGACAAAACCATCGTATGGTTATATACGAACTCGAAGGGATTTATTCGAGGATGGTTTCCGGTTCTGAGAAAACGAATAGGACTATTCAGTTGTCTTTTCCTTTTACCTTCTCTCAGGTTGCGAGTACTCCTTGGTTTAGGAGATAGTACACCTATTACGCAAATTGGATAGTCTTCTTCTAAATCATAGGCTGGTGCCGAACGGTGGGGAATGAAGAAAACCAATTAGCATAACGATGGTGTACAGAAGGTATTAAGTAAAGACATAACAAGGGATTAGTAAGAGGGCAAAGTAAATTGCGACTGATATTCACGACCAAACCAAGTTTTTCTTCGCCAATCCTAAAATCACCTTTGTATTTCTCCAGAACACTCCGTATCACTACGAAGATCCACAGTTTATTGGATACTCCATCGTATGGTTATATACAAACTCGAAAGGAACTTGTTCTAGTTCGGGGATGGATTTTGGTTCAAGAGAAATAGGAATAAGGTATATTCGGTTGTCTTTTATCTTCACCTTCTCTCGCATTGCTAGTGCTCCTAGGATTAGGACAGCACACCCATTATGCTTATTGGATAGTCTTCTTCCAAACCATAGGCTGGTGCCGAACAGTAGGGAAGGAAGAAAACCATTTAGCCTAAGAGGGTGTGCAGAAGGTAATGACTAAAGACATATAAAGGGATTTGGAAAGATGGCAAAGAATTACACGGTTACAGTTATGAATCTGGATAATGGAAGAGGCATTACTAGGAATACCGGAATACCCCATCAAAACATTTCAATGTTTCAGTTTCACTGTGTACTGATAAAGGAAAACTGATTTCCCGATTAGATATTTACTCCAGGGTATGTATTTACCAGGTAAGATTCTCACATCTGTATGGTTTTACAGATGATGAGTGGGAGTAAGTTTTTGGGAATTGGGTGATCATCCTCATTATATCGGGATTCGTAGTAATCGGTGATATTTGAGGAAATCACCTGGGCTGTTTGCCGGTCGGCAAATATTTGGTTTTGAATATCCGCTGTTATGCACCAATTTCAAATCGATATATCTGTACGTCTGTTTTCATAGAGTGAGATATACCTTTTTGAAATTATGTCTATGACATTTACCTATATCAGTGGATGATTAGGTAAGGAGCATTAAACAGCAGTGTAATTCTTCATAACCATAGTACAGTTTTCAACCTACGACACACATGGATTGAGTTATCAGACTCAAGAGACTTATACAGAGTATTGTATGTTGTCCAGGGTCCATCAGGACAGAGGGGTTGGTCCTCGTACTATATTCGGTTTACTTATGACTTCTCTAGTTTTTAGACAGGTGTTTCGTGAAAACACAGGGTCCGAATTTTGAGAAGTTATAGGTATTTGAATAAAGTAAAGAACCAGGCATTGCAAGTATCAGGATTCTTCAAGGTGATCAAAGATGTAGATACTTGTGTATGGTATTCAGTTGATAGTAATGGTTAAGAGAACTTGCTTCTCTTTCAGGTTACTCATAATTGGAAGCATTCCTAAGTTGAGTAACGCTGAACGGCCTCTTTCCATTTAGTTGACATGCACTGGGGACAGCTGCATGATTTGAATCTGGTTCAATTAAATCAGTGCCTCTGGTTCTATATTGGATATAGAACAGTTCATATCTTAACGATGTTAAGGTACGGAGAGTTGTCCGGCTTATGATTAAAACCAGACACTGGACAGCTCAAGGCACGTTTCTGTAGTGGCTGTTTGTGGGTTGACCCAGGCTATGACGAGGGTTGACTTTCTACCATCTGGAAGATCAATAGTGATATTGTTCTAGACTCGCCACAGTTTTAATAAAAATGGATTTTTTCAGAAAACAGTAGTGGGAGTATGATAGAACTGGAAGTGATTCCAGAACCGCAAACGATTACTGAACATTTGATAGGAACCTAAAGATTCAATCTGGTTTGACATTCCATTGGCCACTCCGCAGATAAGATGGGTAACCTCAGGCACCCGAGAGGTACTCCGGTAGCCTCAAGGACGGTGACAGGGAGGTTCTTGTTTACCCAGACTTGCCATAGCTGTTGTTCCAGACTGTGAGACCCAGCAGGAGGATGAGTATAGCATCGTTCTAAACTGGCTTTAGAAGTGTACGTCTATATGACTCTGCCAGAGGGTTGTCGTAGTCAGTGGGAACAGCGGAAGCATGGTGGACAAGTGGCTTATGTCTATTTATAGACTAAGCAGAGTAGCGGAAATAGATCATCTATTTCTGATGTGACAGTCATAGGTTTGACTTCATCAGAATAGGGGATGGATCTGTTAAGAAGGTAGTAGGGTGTGATGTCATGGTATTTGGGTGACATACATAGAGTAGGAAGTGATATTCCTATACTACGATCGGTTATACTTTGGTCGTCACACAGTGGTTTCTCCACACAGGACTTGGATATTATATCAGACATACTGGTTACTAGATCTATGGTTTTAGATCTAGATTTGGGTGGTTTCCCAATCAGGGTACTTAGACAGCATTCTAAGAGTATTTAGAATAGACGACTCCTGGCATGGTGGTGTACCTGCAGGTGATGGAGTCACCCTCTCTAAAGGTGTCTTACAGACTAAAGGGGAGAGGGATGTGCATGATTGGCAGATCACTTGCTCAGGCAATTGAGTCACTCATGAGATGTCAAGTACCACACCAGATGTTGTTCTTGCACTAGATGCAATAAGTTTACATTGATCCTATCCTGGAGAAACAGTCGGAGGCAGTTTTAGAACATAAATGGATATTCTAGGGATATAATAACGACAGTCTCATTCGGGAGACAGTTATCATTCCAGGCTTCCAAGGTGACATGGACGACAAGGAGGTTGTCAGAGTTATAGTTTTTCCTTCTGACGAGGGGAAGTATTTTGGACAGGTGGTCCAAGGCAATACTGAGGGAGGCATGGCGCAGGATACTGATTAAGTTCAGTTGACAATATAGTCTAAGAAGTTTGGATTTGGAGTTCATTTATGAGCTAGGTCCCATCAGACATCCAGACACATTCTAAGACAGGTATTGCTCATTTCGGGAGATGGGTTTCTCCGCGAACTTGAGGTATAGAGAGACATAGAAAGAAACATCAAAGCGGATCCACTCGCCGAGGCTATTCCTCGAACGCAATAGTTTCGCAAACGAGATTTGTGAAACTGACTAGTAGAGGAGTTGGGTGTTCGGTATCACACGGGCTGTGAGTATGCGACATCGTAATAATTAGCCTTGGGTGCAAGTGGGAGATTGTTAGAGATAGTGCCCTCAGAGTCAATTATTGGATCACAGGCACGTGATTGCAATGATTGAGGGAGGACCTATCCCGGTAGGACAGTCTTACTCAAGATGATAGTATGCTATCTGGTTTACCTTTATCATCGTGTACTGCTTTAGGTGACCTTACAGGTCACTATTGCACGTTGATAGAGCCCTTAGGATTCTTGCTTGACTGCCAGCAATATGAGAGCGATCATATACGTGGGAGCTGGTAGTCTATAAGCACATCCTTAAAAGGTCTCTAGTCGTGGGAGTTTCGAGACAGGGCATCGATACTCCAGAGTAGACTAGTGTATACAGTTGAGACCCCGACGAGGGACGGTGGCCGGTCTCACAAGCCACTGGTGTCAGTTGGTTCACCTAAGATGTATACAGGTGCTCATTGGGTTATGAGTACACCGGACAGGACTCGCCAGGAACATGCTAGTTGGTCTTATACCTGACGTCAGATAGCAGTTCCTTGGTGACATGTGTACAGGTTAGTTCATCGACCTGAGGATCGTCATTTGTCTCGTGTGAGTTCCCACTGTACTTTGATTACTACCCTACCACGCTCAAAGGAGATGTGCAAACAGGTTTTAGTTGGGTACAGTCCCGAGCCACATGGAGGCAGTGAGCGGATCTTCAGGGGTTCGTCTCTCCCGGTATTGGGGGTGAGGTCACGCTGTGTCTAGGAGAGCCCTTACATGAAGTCCTTGGCCAAGGCAGGAGATTTACTGGTAGGTATTCCAGTAGTATCTCAGGGTGTTCTGGGCTACACTCCGACACGACTTGTACCGCTTTTGGGGGTCTGACTTTTACCAACCCCCTAGGCCCGCCATGCGATGCTCATAGACGAACGGACCGGACTGTACGGATATTGTCACTGACAGGCTCAGTAGGGTGTCAGGATGAGTTCGCTCATCGACGTCCCTTTTGGTCAATAGCTGGTAGCCCGTCACGTATGACTAATACCTCTGACGTGCTAGTGGTTAAATCCACAGCCATAGTATTGACGAGTTTTTAGAGTCCACCACACACACAGTTACTCAAGTTTCGGGCGAAACGCTGTAGAGGCCGTATGGAGATATGGCAGGGTTCGATCAGATACGTGCGGTATTGCACGGATCAGGATCGGACGGTTAGTACTAGAGGCCGTATGGAGATATGGCAAGGTTCGATCAGATACGTGCGGTATTGCACGGATCAGGATCGGACGGTTAGTACTAGAGGCCGTATGGATATATGGCAGGGTTCGATCAGATACGTGCGGTATTGTACGGATCAGGATCGGACGGATAATACTAGTGGGCTTTGGTTTAAGCCGGATCCTAGTATAGTGCATTATAGATTTTGTCTCATTGCATTTGTATTTCGGTCGGAATACAGATGCGGATGTGTATACACAGTATCGGGGTTTTCCTGTAATTTATTACGGGACCAGTTTTCTGGAGTTTCCAGTTTGCTTTCCGTTTCGGCCATATTTCTTTGTATCCTTCATTGGCCGAAGATTGGTGGAGGAGGGCTTATTTGCATTTGTGCAAATAAGCAATTTGGAAGGGGGTCTTTGCATATTTTTGGATCATGATGGTTGCACCATCCATTGACTTGTTTTGACTCCATGATGACTTGACTTTTATGAGTGATGATGGAGGGTCATGATGGTGGGTTTGGTGTGTTGGTTTTGCTAGTGATGATGATTCTTGCATGATGACCATTCCTCTCACTTGCATTATTCTTGTGGCTATCTTTTTCATGCTCCTCTCTCATTCCCTCATGTATGGCCGGCCAAGCCAAGGAGGGGCTGTCCCAATATTTGGTGAGGGGATTTTTGGTCTTTTGGCTTCACAAAAATCCCAAAGTTTCATCTTCAAAAAGTCTAAGTTCTTTTCCTCCACCAAAGGCAACTTCTACTGCCCCAAAATGAGACACGAGTTCTACACACATTCTACAGCAAACCTTGGTCACGTCGGCTTGCCAACTTCGTGCCCGAGTTGCCTCGGTCCAGAGGTGGGAGCCCGTAAAAGAAGCAGGCGACGTGGTGTCCTTCTGGCGACTTGGTGGAGACCGGAGATTCCGCGGGGAGATCGGGACGACGACGAGAAGACCGAAGGACATGGATCGCTCGATATATCTCTCTACCCCTTCTCTTGATAGCTAGGACTAGATTAATGGCACGATCCGGGTATATAGTGCGCGGTGGTGCCGGTTCAAAAATTAAAGTAAATCACCACTTCCGCATTCCGGCGTCGGATTGACGGCCGAGGCGCTGCCGTGCACTTACAACTAGTGGGGACATGGTAGTCCATAAGTACATCCTTCAAAGTCCCTAGTCGTGGGTGTATCGAGACGGGGCATCGATATACCAGAGTAGACTAGTGGATACCTTCTCGACCCATACAGATGGGCGATGGATGATCCCATATCCATTGGTGTTTGACATCAGAGATGATATACGGGTGCTCAGTGGAGACTGGGTACACTGGACGGACTCGCTGAGAACTCCCGGATGGCATTATACCTTACGTCAGATGGCAGTTCTCTGGTGACACCGGTGCAGGTTAGTCTGTAGATCCGAGATCGTCATAGAGTCTTGTGTGATTCCCACTGTGCTTTGATTTCCACCTTACCACGTCCAAGAGGGCGTGCAAAACGGTGGTTTTTGGGTACAGTCCCGAATCACATGGAGGCAATGAGCGATAGGAGGGGTTTTGTCTCTCCCGGTATAGGGAGTTGATGTTGCGCAGTGCTCGATTGGCTATAACAGGAAGTCCTTGGCCAAAGCTGCTTTAGGGATTTACTGGTAAGTGTAACCAGTAGTTTCTGGACCCGTTTTGAGCCTCATATCGACACGACTTATCGAGTTATTGGGGTCTGACGTTTACCACCCCTAGACAAGATATGCGACATATCAGACGAACATACCGGACTGTACGGTAGTGTTACTGGTTGGATTCACAGGAGTGTGAGCGAGCTTGCTCGTTGATCTTCTGATCGCTCAATACCCGGGTGGCCGTTACGTTTAGCAGACCGCTTGCGGCTTATGGGTGTTTGATATGATCATCACCTACTGCCGGCGTATTGACGAGTCTTTAGAGTCCTACACAGGGGTTTCCTGGCTCAAGCGAAATGAAATAGGAGCGCATATGAGATATGTGCGGGACCGAGAATAATACCAGTATATGATACTGTATTCTATTCTCGCGATTTGTGACATTGATCGGTTGTATGCGATATAGACGGGTTATCGGATCAAGTGTTGATTCGATAAGTTGTTACTATTGATATTAGTCGGTTATATGCAATATGACCGGATCGTTAAATCAAGAGTTGATTTAATAATTTAATGTATAATTATTTATTTGATATATTACTTTACATTAACTAGTATTGGTTCACTTAAGATTGATTTTCTCACTTGAATGTGCACATTGTTTATATGTGATATATGCAAGTGTACATGTTTGTATCATGCTTGATGATACAAACAAGTTGAGTGTATAAGACTTGAACCAAATCAAGGTTAAATTAGGGTTTACTATTTTCCTAGCATATAACAAAAGAGTGTGACTTTGGTCAAAGTTATCAAGCTTCATGAAGCTTGATAAACATTGACAAAGTCAACTCTTTTGTCATTTGTATAAGATATTAGTTAACCCAACCCTTAACCTAATGCTTTGGTTAATTCTCTACATGAGTTAAGCATGAGGGCTTAACTCAACCATGGTTCCATTATTTATTGGATAAGTTTTCAGTTTGGAGATATTATTCTTTTCTTCTTCTTCTCCTTCATCAAGCTTCACAAAAGCTTGCTAGCTCCAATGGTGCCATGGGAAAAAGAGTGAGAAATCCAATTCTAAAGTGAACCCACTTCCTATTTCTTCATCCTCTACTACTTGCCATGTAGTATAGGGTGTTCTCTTCATAAATTTTTTCACCAAGTGAAAGAATAGCTTGAGTTTGAGTCTCCCCGACGTAGATCATCTTCGGCCTCGAAGTCAATGACCTAGCCTGATCATTTCTCCGACGAAACCATCGCTAGAGTCCGGGATCCGATGATCGCAGCGGAGGGACGTCATCACGGAGCTTTAGAAGTGGAGGACCGGATCTACAAAGGTTGTATTTCCAGTCACTTAGTAGCAAAGTAGTTTGCTTGCACTTGTAGTTTCGCCTAATCTCTAGTTAACGATCTTCATTAGGATTTCTCGGCACATAAAAATTTGAATTTGGCATGGTAGATGCCTTGTGGAACCTCTTAAGTGTGCATAGGTGTTAGTGTATATGCCCTAGAGGCCATTACTGTATCATACTAGTTTGTATATTACTTGATGGAAGCTTGGGATATTCACCTTGTATAAACAATCTTGCTCAATATAGTACTATGCTACTTGGTTTGTTTCTACTTCAATGTGTACTTGTGTTTATTTCAGTATATCACTTATACGCATTAGTGGAGCCCTTAGGATCTTTGCTTGATTACCAGCGTTGTGATGGCAGTCACACTAGTGGGGGCTGGGTAATCTATAGGCACATCCTTATACAGGTCCCTAGTCGTAGGACTATCGAGACAGGGCATCGATACTCCGGAGTAGACTAGCGTATGCGCTTCTCATCCCAGTGTGGGAGATGGTCTGTCCCACAGCCATCAGTACGTCGTACTGGAGATAGTATACGGGTGCTCGTTGGGTTACGAGTACACTGGACAGGACTCGTCGGGAACTGACAGGTTGGTATTATACCTATCGTCAGTTATCAGTTCCCAGGTGACATGAGTACAGCTTAGTCCGCTGACTTGACACTGACACTTCGCCTCGAGTGTGTTCCCACTGCACTTTGATCACTACCCTACCACGGCTCAAAGGAGTCGTGCAAACATGTGGTGGTTGGGTGCAGTCCCGAAGCACTTGGAGGCAGTGACGGTTAGACAGGATTCGTCTCTCCCGGTATTGGGGGTTGACATCGCGCTGTGTCTAGGAGAGCCATTACACGAGTAGTCCCTGGCCAGGGCAAGCGAGATATACTGGTAGGTTTCCAGTGTTATCTCAGGGTGTTTTGGGCTTCACTCCGACACGACTTGTACCGCTATTGGGGGACTGACGTTTTACCGCCCCCTAGGCCCGCCATGCGATGTATCAGACGAACAGACCGGACTGTACGGAGAATGTCACATTCAGACTCAGTAGGAGTTCAGATGGGGTTTCACCTCGTCAGCCTTCTTGTCGGCATCTACCTGGGGACCGTTACGCACAGCTAGTGCCGCTTGCGGTCTGTGGTTAAACCCACTGCCAGCGTAGTGTCGAGTCTTTAGAGTCCCACACAGAGGGTATTCGCCTCTGGGCAAAACAGAGTAGAGGTCGCATGGTTTTGCGACAGGGTTCGTTCTCATCCGCGCACTTGTGCACGTTTGGAGTCCGGACGGATTATACTGGCAGGCTCTGGTTTGAGCCAGATACTGGTATATGTTTTGGGGGTTGCTTTTATATCTTGGTATTCTTGTTCCTCGGAACGAGAATGCAGGTGTGTATGCACAGTTGCTTGAGGCGGAGAACGAGGTTTTTCATTAGGGTTTCGGATCGGGTGCGTATGCACAGTTGACAGTTATCTTTTTCCAAACCCTAATGGATTTATTTATTATCTATTAATAATAGTAATTAAATAAGAATTATGTTATGGTTGTTTTTTGTTGACTTGTTGACCTTGGTTGACTTGTTGACCATTGACCACTTTCATGCCTTGAAAGTCTTCCTTGATTCATGCTTACACTTCATTTAAAGAAGCATGATAGTGGTCATTCCAAAATTACCATCAACTATTCTTATTTCAATTATTATCATTTAGATAATTCATTTCTTTTGCAATATGGTTGCAAGAAAGAAATAATTGAGCTCATTCTATCATAACCTCTCTCTCTCCTCATTTCATCTTCTTCTTCCTCTTGAAAAGAGAAACCTTCTCATGTGTTGAGAATCATTCTCTTTAGAAAGAAAAGCAAACCCTAATCTCTCTCTACTCATTCTAGGATGAAGGTTTAGCAAGCCGGAAACCCTAGTTCACTCAAAGATCGAGGAAGAGCCCAAAGTCGAACCTTCGAGGTGGATCCATCTTCGACGGGAGAAGGCGACGTAAAGAGAACCATCAACCTCTACAAGGTTTGAAGAAGAAGGAGTTCAAGTTTAGGTATAACCATCTTCCATAGTAGCTAACTCTCTTTAGCTAGAATGCTAGTTTTAGTTTAGACAACGATCCCGACCAAGTTTAGTCCATGTTGCCTCTTGCGATAAAAATTCGTTTTTTATACCGTTTCCGCCTCCCCGTAAGCACCGGGGGTCGCAATATAGACTTACAGTGGTATCAGAGCCTAACTAAACTTAAACTAGCATGGTAGTGAAGTGTAACGAAGTTCGGAAACAAAAAATCACAAAACCGGAAATTCAAAACCCTAACTTTCTGTTGAATTTTTTTCTGCTCAAAATGAAAAACTTTATACTTGTAAATTTGTCTCAGGGTTTTCTAAGAACACACAAGAAAAACGATAGCATGTTTCCTCCAAGCCGCCGCCCTTCCGCGGCCTCACCTACTCATCTGGCCGCGGAACCGCCGCAGGTTGTAGTCATCTTTGCATCGTTTTTCGTGCAGTGTTCTTCTGTGTTGGTTTTGGGATTTTTCAGATATATTATATGTACCCAGATTTTCCAGAACTGAAATTCACTTTTGGGGTCCTATAATTCCGTATTTTTTTCCGAACTTCACTGCACTTTGGCTATGTTGGTTATATCTGTGATGTTTGCATGTATTGAACGTCGGCTAATCGCTATAAGTCGATTAGTCGGGGTTATACATGATCTATAATGTGCTGGAATGTGTATATGAATGTGTTGGACTGTCGCGGGTGAATAGTCGGGGTGGATGTGAGATGAGCTTTTATTTTTCTTTCATTCATTGTAAATGTAAATTGATGTAATTATATTATTTGTTTGGCCACACAACCGGGTCGGGGTTGTAGCCGTCATTGTATAATTCTTTTTACTGTTTTTTGCTCCTAGGATAGACCCATGGTGGGGTGCACAAACTACCGGGAACTTGGCGGGTAGTTTGCCGCACCCGTAGGGGTCTTGGGTGGGGTATTTGCTATTCACCGCGACCGTGTTATCCGCTTTTCGTTTCAGGCTCGAAAGAAATGCGGATTGCTAGTATATCCAATGTATTCATCTGTGATCTGTAATGTCTATCATTGCTTTCTATTTAGGCGTTGCTTATGTTTTACAGCCGCGCTAGCCCAGCCCCCGCTCTGTCGTTAGTTAAGTAACCTAACGAGTGATGACGGGACCCCGTGGCGAATGCGAATGGCATAAGCGTACGTCATATTTTGGTTGTTTTCTGCAATGGTAGGAATTAAATGATGGGACGCATTAAAAGAACTAATGCAAGAATATCACGCATTAAAAGAACTAATGCAAGATAATAAACCAAGTTTAAGTCGATGGAACACTTTCGAAAAACCACTCGGTTCTTTTCAAAACTAACTTTTAAATGCGGAGCTTGAGCCACTCCTTCTAAAAGCTATCTCGTTCCATCGATTATATCAAGTTCACTACGTTCACGGTTTCGCCAAAACCATTCGTAGCCCTCCGTCGTTTCACATAAATAGTCAATAGTATTCAAGCCGTGTTTGTTGGCCAAAGTCAAGGCATAGTGATTGGTAGCTATTGGATATTCATGTGCAGCATAGATAGATGCGTTGATTTGGAACAGTCGTACTGCCTTGTTGGCCAAAGTCAAGGGTATGTACGGGTGGATTCAAATTAACCTGGATAACGACGGGAAGAACTTGACATGTGACTTATGATTTGTTGGCCAAAGTCAAGGTCATAAGAGCATGGGGCAAAAATCCACATCGGGAGTTTCATAAGTACTGAAACTTGCTAGATTTGCATACCATTTGGAGTATGATGATTATGGTAGGATTCCTTCATTTTCGTCACGCGATGATATTTGGATCCCGATCCTACTGTGAGTATATGCTACTCCTCGGGAAATTTCTCACTAAACGATCAATGCTATAAACCTAGTAGGTGCCTAGAAAGGTGTTAGCGGGGCTACGCCCCCAGGGAAAAGAGGTTCTTAAATTAAGGAACTTCGCGAAAGCGTTGGAAAACCTCCCTCGAAGTACCGACACTGGCCTGGCTGAACGGTTAAGCAAGTATTGTACGGTGGGATTGATCCCGGCTAATTCTTCCTTTGTGGTTTGAGGAGGGATTCGAGAGACAGTGGGAGCCATCCTGTTTAGACAAATTAAAAACCATTCTAAACTTGCAAGAGCATCGTGCTAAGTGTTTCTTCTCTCCCCCTGCAGCGACCAAACCGAAATGACTGGACTTAAGTTACTTCTAGATAAAAACATACTGACAGGGCCAAACTACAAAGATTGGCTCAGGAATGTCAAATTGGCAATCTCTTACGACAAGCTGGGGTATCTTCTTACCACCAAAGCTCCCCCCGTCCCAGGTCCCACCTCCAGCGTCGCGGATAAGGAAATCCGTAAGACTTGGGAGATTGACAGCGCGAAGGCCAGATGCCTCGTACTTGCCTCGATGGACAATGACCATCAGAGGAGGCACGAGAATATGGATTTGGAATCCATATTTCTTCATACAAAAGAACTGTATGGAGAGCAGTCTCGTATCGCAAGATACGAAGTGTCGAAGAAGTTATTTTCGACTAAGTTGGCCGTCGGATCATCGGTAGCGGACCACGTGCTTAAGATGATTGGCTACACTGAGGAGCTCGCGGAACTTGGGACCACGTTGGATAGTGAACTCTACACAGATATAATTCTCCAGTCCCTTCCATCCACTTACACCCAGTTCATACTGAATTTCAACTTGCAAGAAAAGGAAGTTGAACTTTCAGAACTCCTCAACCTGCTGAGGAGCGCAGAGGGCACCCTACAGAAGGGTAGGGATACATCCACTTTGTTTGTAGGAGGATCTTCTTCTTCTAGGTCCAAGGCGAAAGCCAAGGGAAAGAAGAGGAAAGCCCCCGCCAAACCAAGGGGCGGTGTTAGTAAAGTGGGTGCGAAGGGAAAGGAAAAGGCAACAAAGATAGCGGGGAAGCTTGTTGGTAAAGAGGAATGCTTCTATTGTCACAAGAGTGGACACTGGAAGAAAGATTGCAGGGCTTGGAAAGCCAGGACACAGGAACTGAAGCAGGTTGCAGCTTCAGCTTCAGGAGTGTATGTTATTGAAAACTGTCTTTCTATAAACTCTACTTCCTGGGTATTGGATACCGGATCAGGATCTCATATCTGTAATTCTTTGCAGGCGTTGAGAAACCGTAGGTTTTTGAAGGAAGGTGACATGACCCTCAGAGTTGCGAACGGAGCTAGCATGGATGCTAAAGCCGTGGGGGACTATCACCTAGGAATGTCAGATGGACATGTTTTGGTTTTGCGTAATTGCTTTTTTGTACCCAACGCAACTTGTAATATCATTTCTGTATCTTTGGTTTCTAAAGAAGGTTATGAATTTGCGTTTGTAAGTAATGTTGTTAACATTCACCTTAATCAAGTTCTGATTGGGTCAGGTACATTGAGCAATGGTATATACGTATTAAACCAACCACAGATTTTCAATGTCCAGAATACACACAAAAGAAAGTCACCAGATATTAATCAGACTTTCTTATGGCATTGTAGACTGGGTCACATCAATGAGAGAAGGTTGACTAAGTTACATACAGAAGGATATTTGGATCCGTTCGAATATCAATCATATGCCACTTGTCAATCCTGTCTCAAAGGAAAGATGACAAAGACTCCGTTCACTGGACACGGAGTAAGAGCGAGCGAGCTCTTGGGACTCGTACACAGCGACGTGTGCGGTCCAATGTCTACACATGCACGAAGCGGTTATTCTTACTTCATTACTTTTACGGATGATTTTTCAAGATACGGTTATGTCTTCTTAATGAAACATAAGTCAGAATCTTTTGAAAAGTTCCAGGAATTTAAGAATGAAGTAGAAAAACAGACCGGCAAAAGTATCAAGATTCTAAGATCGGATCGAGGTGGAGAATACTTAAGTGCCGAGTTCCTGAATTACTTAAAAGAGAATGGGATTCTCTCTCAGCTTACTCCTCCATACACTCCGCAACACAACGGTGTATCGGAGAGACGGAACCGAACCCTATTGGATATGGTACGGTCCATGATGAGTAACGCTGAGTTACCGCGATCATTCTGGGGGTATGCACTAGAATCAGCTGCGTACCTTTTGAACCGAGTTCCTACTAAGACTGTGCCTACTACACCATATGAGATGTGGTGTGGGAACAGACCCCATCTCAGTCACATCAAGACTTGGGGATGTCCAGCTTTTGTTAAAAAGCAGCATGCGGACAAGCTCGAGGCACGCTCAGTACAGTGTAAGTTCGTGGGATATCCAAAGAACTCCAAGGGATATTTCTTCTACTGTGAAGAGGAACAAAAAGTCCTTGTTTCTCGTCATGCCTACTTCTTGGAAACTGAGTTTTTGGAAAACCAGATAAGTGGGAGCACAGTAGAACTGGAAGAAATTCCAGAACCACGGACTATTACTGAAAGCTTAGTGGAACCAGAGGGTTCAAATGAACAGGACATTCCTATGCCGCTCCGTAGAAGTAGTAGGCAGTCTCATCCGCCCGAGAGATACTACGGTTTTCTCATAGACGGGGATAGAGAGGATTGCATCATAGACTATGATGAGCCTACTAGCTTCCAGCAGGCCGTTCAGAGCATTGACTTGGTAAAATGGCTGGATGCAATGCGGACCGAAATGGAGTCCATGTACACCAACAAAGTATGGACGTTGGACATTGCTCCAGACGGGGTAAAACCCGTAGGATGCAAGTGGATCTTCAAAAGGAAGATTGGTGTAGATGGACAGGTTGAGACCTATAAAGCTAGACTTGTAGCAAAGGGTTTCCGTCAAAGACCTGGCTTGGACTACGACGAAACCTTTTCTCCAGTGGCTATGCTGAAATCCATTCGGATCCTTCTTGCCATTGCTGCCTTCCACGATTATGAGATTTGGCAGATGGACGTAAAAACCGCTTTTCTAAATGGAAATTTAGAGGAGTGTGTCTATATGGATCAGCCAGAGGGTTTCATTCAGAGTGGGAGCAGCGGAAAGGTGTGCAAGTTGCTTAAGTCCATCTATGGACTAAAGCAGGCATCGCGGAGTTGGAACATCTGTTTTGATGAGACGGTCAAGGAATTTGACTTTATCAAAAATCCAGATGAACCGTGCATCTATAGTAGATTTGTAGCGAGAACTGTGGTATTCCTTGTTTTATACGTGGATGACATTCTCTTAATAGGAAATGACATTCCTATGCTACAATCTGTCAAGGGTTTCTTGTCACACAGGTTCTCCATGAAAGACCTGGGTGATGCCTCTTACATCCTGGGGATCCGGATCCATCGTGATAGATCCAAGAGGATATTAGGACTTTCACAGTCCAGGTACATCGACACCGTACTGAAAAGATTCAGTATGGAAGATTCCAAGCGCGGTAACCTACCGGCTTGTCACGGGATCACCCTCTCTAAAGAGATGTCTCCCAAGACTGATTTGGAGAGGGATCTCATGTCTATTATACCCTATGCTTCTGCGGTAGGCTCTATAATGTATGCGATGTTGTGTACCAGACCGGATGTAGCTTATGCACTGAGTGTAGTAAGCCGGTATCAGTCAAACCCTGGGGAGAAACATTGGATAGCGGTAAAGAACATTCTCAAGTACCTGAGGAGGACTAAGGAGATGTTCTTGGTGTATGGCGGAAAAGACCTCCAGATTGAGGCCTTTGCTGACTCCAGCTTCCAGAGTGACAAGGATGATTCCAAGTCCATGTCGGGTTTTGTCTTTACCCTCAACGGAGGGGCGGTGTGTTGGAAGAGTTCCAAACAGGAAACCGTTGCAGACTCGACTATGGAAGCGGAATACATCGCTGCATCTGATGCCGCAAAAGAAGCTGTCTGGATAAGGAAGTTCTTAAAAGAACTTCAGGTGGTTCCGTCCATTGTTGACCCAGTACCTCTGTATTGCGACAACAACGGGGCTATAGCTTTAGCAAAGGAACCCAGGTCCCATCAGAGATCCAGGCACATCTTGAGGCGGTATCACCTGATCAGGGAGATCGTGGATCGCAAGGAGATCGAGGTTCGGAGGGTTGCTTCAGAAGAGAACACTGCAGATCCATTCACCAAGGCCCTACCCCAGACTCAGTTCGAGCGGCTGATCGAGATGATAGGTCTTCGATACGCCAGTACATGGCCTTAGTGCAAGTGGGAGATTGTTAGTGTATATGCCCTAGAGGCCATTACTGTATCATACTAGTTTGTATATTACTTGATGGAAGCTTGGGATATTCACCTTGTATAAACAATCTTGCTCAATATAGTACTATGCTACTTGGTTTGTTTCTACTTCAATGTGTACTTGTGTTTATTTCAGTATATCACTTATACGCATTAGTGGAGCCCTTAGGATCTTTGCTTGATTACCAGCGTTGTGATGGCAGTCACACTAGTGGGGGCTGGGTAATCTATAGGCACATCCTTATACAGGTCCCTAGTCGTAGGACTATCGAGACAGGGCATCGATACTCCGGAGTAGACTAGCGTATGCGCTTCTCATCCCAGTGTGGGAGATGGTCTGTCCCACAGCCATCAGTACGTCGTACTGGAGATAGTATACGGGTGCTCGTTGGGTTACGAGTACACTGGACAGGACTCGTCGGGAACTGACAGGTTGGTATTATACCTATCGTCAGTTATCAGTTCCCAGGTGACATGAGTACAGCTTAGTCCGCTGACTTGACACTGACACTTCGCCTCGAGTGTGTTCCCACTGCACTTTGATCACTACCCTACCACGGCTCAAAGGAGTCGTGCAAACATGTGGTGGTTGGGTGCAGTCCCGAAGCACTTAGAGGCAGTGACGGTTAGACAGGATTCGTCTCTCCCGGTATTGGGGGTTGACATCGCGCTGTGTCTAGGAGAGCCATTACACGAGTAGTCCCTGGCCAGGGCAAGCGAGATATACTGGTAGGTTTCCAGTGTTATCTCAGGGTGTTTTGGGCTTCACTCCGACACGACTTGTACCGCTATTGGGGGACTGACGTTTTACCGCCCCCTAGGCCCGCCATGCGATGTATCAGACGAACAGACCGGACTGTACGGAGAATGTCACATTCAGACTCAGTAGGAGTTCAGATGGGGTTTCACCTCGTCAGCCTTCTTGTCGGCATCTATCTGGGGACCGTTACGCACAGCTAGTGCCGCTTGCGGTCTGTGGTTAAACCCACTGCCAGCGTAGTGTCGAGTCTTTAGAGTCCCACACAGAGGGTATTCGCCTCTGGGCAAAACAGAGTAGAGGTCGCATGGTTTTGCGACAGGGTTCGTTCTCATCCGCGCACTTGTGCACGTTTGGAGTCCGGACGGATTATACTGGCAGGCTCTGGTTTGAGCCAGATACTGGTATATGTTTTGGGGGTTGCTTTTATATCTTGGTATTCTTGTTCCTCGGAACGAGAATGCAGGTGTGTATGCACAGTTGCTTGAGGCGGAGAACGAGGTTTTTCATTAGGGTTTCGGATCGGGTGCGTATGCACAGTTGACAGTTATCTTTTTCCAAACCCTAATGGATTTATTTATTATCTATTAATAATAGTAATTAAATAAGAATTATGTTATGGTTGTTTTTTGTTGACTTGTTGACCTTGGTTGACTTGTTGACCATTGACCACTTTCATGCCTTGAAAGTCTTCCTTGATTCATGCTTACACTTCATTTAAAGAAGCATGATAGTGGTCATTCCAAAATTACCATCAACTATTCTTATTTCAATTATTATCATTTAGATAATTCATTTCTTTTGCAATATGGTTGCAAGAAAGAAATAATTGAGCTCATTCTATCATAACCTCTCTCTCTCCTCATTTCATCTTCTTCTTCCTCTTGAAAAGAGAAACCTTCTCATGTGTTGAGAATCATTCTCTTTAGAAAGAAAAGCAAACCCTAATCTCTCTCTACTCATTCTAGGATGAAGGTTTAGCAAGCCGGAAACCCTAGTTCACTCAAAGATCGAGGAAGAGCCCAAAGTCGAACCTTCGAGGTGGATCCATCTTCGACGGGAGAAGGCGACGTAAAGAGAACCATCAACCTCTACAAGGTTTGAAGAAGAAGGAGTTCAAGTTTAGGTATAACCATCTTCCATAGTAGCTAACTCTCTTTAGCTAGAATGCTAGTTTTAGTTTAGACAACGATCCCGACCAAGTTTAGTCCATGTTGCCTCTTGCGATAAAAATTCGTTTTTTATACCGTTTCCGCCTCCCCGTAAGCACCGGGGGTCGCAATATGGACTTACAATAGGAACCCTACATTGCTCACTTTAGATTTATTTTTCTCACTAATTTTCTTCACCTCCTCAAAACCTATAGAGCTTAAAGGAGATGAAGAAGAAGAAGTGGAGAAGAGAATGAAACTCATTAGGTGAGAATAGCAACCATGGGTGAGTTTGTATCATATACTAACTCATGTAGAGAATAAACCATAGCTAATGATAATGGTTGGGTTAATAAATATCTAATGTGAGACAAAATTAGTGGACTAAGTCAGATTCCTTAAGCTTCTCCAAGCTTCCAACCTTGACATAATTCCAACTAATTTTGATTTACTTTAAATAAATAAACCATACATTATCATATGCATGGTGTAAGTCTCATACACCCATGTAGCATGTAACAACTAGCATAACACAATAATATATATCACATATATATTAAATATGCACAAATGAGAAAAAGAAATGCTTAAGTGAGCTAATATTAGTTAATGTAAATTAATATATCAAAAATATAATTATACATTAAATTATTAAATCAACACTTGATTTAATAATCCGGCTATATCATATATAACCGACTAATATCATTTATATCAACTTATCGAATCAACACTTGATTCGATAACCCGGCTATATCACATATAACCGACCGATATCATATATCGAGAGATTAGAATACGGTATCATATACACGTATTAATCTTGGTCCCGCACATATACATATGTGCTCCTACTTCGTTTCGCCTGAGCTAGGAAACGTCTGTGTAGGACTCTAAAGATTCGTCAATACGCTGGCAGTAGGTAGTGATCATATCACATACCCACAAACCATCGGCGGCACTAGTTGTACATAACGGCTCCCAGGTATTGAGCGATCATAAGATCAACAAGCAGGTTTTCTCATACACCCGTGAATCCAAAAAGTAATACTACCGTACAGTCCGGTATGTCCGTCTGATATGTCGCATATCCAGCCTGGGGGTGGTGAAACGTCAGACCCTAATAGCTTGATAAGTCATGCCGATGTGAGGCTGATAACGGTTCGAGAAACTACTGATAACACATACCAGTAAATCTCAGCAACCCTGGCTAGGCATTTCCTGTTATGGCCAATCGAGCACAGTACAACATCAACCCCCAATACCGGGAGAGACGAAATCCCCACCTATCGCTCATTGCCTCCATGTGACTCGAGACTGTACCCAAAAGCCACCTATTTGCACAACTCAGTAGAGCCGTGGTAGGGTGGAAATCAAAACACAGTGGGAGACATACAAGACTCTATGACGATCTCGGGTCTACAGACTAACATGTACTAGTGTCACCAGAGAACTGCTATCTGACGTGAGGTATAATACCATCTAGGAGTTCTCGGCGAGTCCTGTTCAGTGTACTCATTCTCCACTGAGCACCTGTGCACATTCTTTGATGTCAAACACCAATGGTTGTGGGATCAACCATCGCCCCATATAAGGTCAAGAATCGTACACACTAGTCTACTCTGGAATATCGATGCCCTGTCTCGATACTCCCACGACTAGGTGTAGGGTTACTAGGCACTGTCACAAGGGTCTATAAGGCATCAACCATGCCCGATTTAAATTTTAGACGTGCCGAACAAGCCTAACCAAGATCTTATACTAGAGATTAGGTGAAACAAATAGCAAGTAAACAACTTTACTTCTAAGAGTTTGGGATTACAACCTTTGTAGTCCGTTCCTTCACTTCAAAAGCTCCGTGTTGAGTTGCCTTCGCTGCGATCATCGAGTACCCGGACTCTAGAGAGGCTCCATGAAAAGAAAGATGCAAGCTTGCTTCCGATCTTCAATAACAAAGATGATATACCTTGAAGAAACTCAAACCTAAGCTCTTGCTTTTCTAATCAAGTATTAGCAAAGCAAACACCCTAATTTAAGTGGCTAGAATAGATGAGGATGATGAAGTAGGAATTTAGCTCTCATATATTTTCTATTTCTCGCTCATTTTCATCACATAAGAAAAAGCTATAAAACTTTTCTCAAAAGAAGAAGAAGAAGAATTACTTTGTGATGAATAATGAAAAATCTAGTGTTATGGTTACCAATCAACCCTTGGTTAAGAAACAAAATACTTAACCTTTGTAGAGAATGAACCATGGTAAAGGGTTTGGGTTGGGTTAAGAAAATATCTTCAAAAAATCATAACAAAATATCTTTGCTTAAAACAAAACATAAAGCTTCTAAAAGCTTCATGAAAGTGTTAACCCAAATCAAACCCTAATCATGTTTAATCTCCACAAATCATGTTGCATTAGTAATCATAACTTGTTACAATATTATATATATCACATATACAATATTTATTGTAACAAAATAAAATAATACAATTAACATATATCACATATATATTAATGTATTACCCGAGTGAGAAAAAGAATCTTTAAGTGAGCTTATATTTGTTAATGTAATTTAATATATCAAATATATAATTATACATTAAATTATCGAATCAACACTTGATCCGATAATCCGTCTATTTCACAAATAACCGACTAATATAATCTGTATCAGTTCATCGAATCAACACTTGATCCGATGACCCGGCTATATCACATATACCCGGCCGATATCACATATCGCGAGAATCTAATACGGTATCGCATACTCGTATTATTCTCGGTCCCGCACATATCGCATATGTGCTCCTACTCCATTTTGCCTGAGCCAAGAAACCTCTGTGTAGGACTCTAAAGAATCGTCAATACGCCGGCAGTAGGTGATGATCATATCAAACACCCACAAGCTGCAAGCGGTCAGCTAAACGTTACAGCCACCCAGGTATTGAGCGATCAGAAGATCAACAAGCAAGCATGTACATTCTCCTGCGAATCCAATCAGTAACACTCCCGTACAGTCCGGTCTCTTTATCTGATATGTCGCATATCTCGCCTAGGGGTGGTAAACGTCAGACCCCAGTAGTTTGATAAGTCGTGTCGATATGAGGTCTATAACAGTTGGAGAAACTACTGATAACACTTACCAGTAAATCTCAGCAACCCTGGCCAGGGATTTCCAGTTATAGCCAATCGAACACAGCGCAACATCAACTCCCTATACCGGGAGAGACGAAACCCCTCCTATCGCTCATTGCCTCCATGTAATTCGGGACTGTACCCAAAAGCCACTGTTTTACACGCCCTCTTGGACGTGGTATGATGGAAATCAAAGCACAGTGGGAATCACACAAGACTCTATGACGATCTCGGTTCTACAGACTAACCTGTACCAGTGTCACCAGAGAACTGCCATCTGACGTGAGGTATAATACCATCTGGGAGTTCTCGGCGAGTCCGTCCAGTGTACCCAGACTCTACTGAGCACTCGTATACCTTCTCTGATGTCAAACACCAATGGATATGGGATCATCCATCACCCATCATATGGGTCAAGAAGCGCATACGCTAGTCTACTCTGGAGTATCGATTCCCTGTCTCGGTACTCCCACGACTAGGAACATTTGAAGGATGTACTTAGCGACTACACTGTCCCCACTAGTATGATCTGTATCATAGTCCTGGTAGTCAAGTACTCATCCTAAGGGCTTTATCAACATGTAACATAGAGACAATCAGAGTACATGTTAAGATAAAGTGTAACCAGATTGCATACTATCATGTCGAGCAAGAAAGTCCTCCATATATATGTCCAAGCATCCACTACAATATACATCGTATGTACAGTAATGGCCTCTACGGCATACATATAACTAACAATCTCCCACTTGCACTAGGGCCATCTGTTGTGGTATCGCATACCCAACAATCAGCTGTGGTTGAAATATCTCATACTCAACCATCCCATAAAAGTCTCTACTGGGGAATAGGCCTTTGTGAGTGGATCCGCGCTGTTGTCCTCTTGCGTCTACTCTCCTGACCTCGATCTCCCTGAAGATCAACCATCTCCATGATCAGGCGATACTGCCTAAGAATATGTCTGGATCACAGATGGGATGGGGTTCCTAGGCCTAAGCCACAACTTCATTGTCACACAATGGTAGGAACGAAGTTCATCTCATGAACTAGTGTACATACAGACTATTTCTTTGGTAGCATCCTTGGTAACGATGTATCTAGCCTTTAATCGTCTAGTCTGTCACGGTATCTAGCTTGGAACTCTTCCAACATACCGTCCCCCACTGAGGGTAAAGACAATGCCTGTGACTGACATTCAGTCAACCTTACCACTCTGGAACCGTTCCAGTGATTCTCCCCAGGATCGATTGATACCGTCTCACTACAACTAGTGAGAATCCTAACATCCAATTACATCTATCTCATAGATCAAAACCCAGGATTTAGGAGGTATCACTTTGATCCTTATGGAGAATCATTGTGATAAGAGGAGATTGACCGAGCGTAGCATAGGAAACTCCTTTCCTATCAAGAGTATGTCATCCACGCACTCTACGAGGATCACCACCATACTCCCTACTACCTTTTTGTATATACAAGGTTCATCTACCATTTTGATGAAATCAAACTCTTTGACTACCATATCAAAACAGACGTTCCAACTCCGCGATGCCTGTTTTATCGCATAAAACATCTTGCACACATTTCCGCTGCTCCCACCATCTACGAAGCTCTCTGGCTGTGTACTTATAGACGCTCTCTTCCAAAACATCATTTAGAAAAGCAGTCATGACACCCAACCACCAGATATCGTAGTCATGGTATGTAGCAGTAGCAAGTAGGATCTGGATGGACTTAAGCATAGCTTTGAAAGTCTCAACTTTTCCATGTACACCAAGTAATCTTCTCAAAATATACTTGCTCCTGATGGGGATTTAACCCTTCAGATAAAGCAACCAAAGTCCATACTTTGTTGGTGTATAAGGATTCCATCTCAGATCGCTAAGCATCCAGCCATTCTTACAGAGTCCCACTCCTGATGGCCAGCTCGAAACTAGTTGGGTCATCATCTCATGATGCAATCCTCGCTCCTACTGTCATAAAGAAAATCGAAGTATCTCTCAGGTGGGTGAGAAACCCTACTAGATCGGCGGAGAGGCAGAGGTTCATTGGAAACTATTGAATCCTTTGGTTTTATCAAATCATCAGCTGCAGTTTTGTATAGCTGGAACTTTTTCCAGTTCTACCTTATGACCACTAATTTCTGCACAAGAAATTCCCTTTCACAAAGGTGGCATGCTGAGAAACAAAACATCTTTTGTTCCTCAGTTTGGTAGAAGATATTCCCTTGCGAATGCTTATGATATCCAACAAACTTCCACAGAACTGACCTTGCCTTGAGCTTGTCTGGATTATGCTTTTAGACATAGGCTGGACAACCCCAAATCTTAACATACTTAAGATATGGGCTCTTCCCATTCCATATCATATATGAAGTGGTAGGCAACTTATTTGATTGGAACCCTATTCAATAGGTATGCTGCTTCTCAAGTGCATAACTCCCAAAAGGAAATAGGAAAATCAGTAGTACTCATCATAAAGCGCACCATATCTAATAGGGTGAGATTGCTCCGCCCCGATACACCGACGTGCTGTGGTGTATACGGAGGAGTAATGCTGAGAGAGAATCTCATTCTCCTTTAGAATAGTCTAGGATCTCCGTGCTCAAGTATTACCTTCCTGATCACATCATAATACTTATACCCGTTTTGGTTCTCTACTTCTAACTCATATTCATTGAATTTCTCAAAAGGTTTAGACTTGTGTTTCAACAGGAACATATGTCCGAACCTTGAGAGATAATCAGTGAATGTAATGAAGTATAAAGAACCGGTCCTGGCATATGTAGACAGGGGATCTTTCATACATCATCATGTATCAATCCAAGAGTTCACTAACTCTTTCTCTGTTTCTAATAAACAGAGCTATGGTCATCTTATCTTTATGACATGACCGGCAAGTTTCACAAGATGCAAATTCAAACTAATTTAAATATGCATCTAAATGTAACTTAGCTAGTCGGGTCGCATTGATATGACCTAGTCTACAATGCCTCAAGAAGGATTCGTTCATTTCTGAACACTTCCTCTTGTGTGTGTTCTGTACACTAAGAACTGTGGTTTGATTTAGAACGTATATGCTTTTAGATAACGTGCCTGAACCGATCAACTCTTGATATAGGAAATGTTCAAAACATTATCCAACAATATAAAATTACATCCTTCTTTACTAATAAAGAGACTGATATGATGTTGTATATCAGGTTCGGTATCTAATAACATTCGTTCAGAATCAATGTATTCTGGTAATACAGGATGATAACTGCCAACAGACTTGGCTGCAACACTTGCACCGTTTCCAATTCTTGAAACTTATCACCCGATCTCAGTTCTCTACCTATCTGTAGCCTATGTAATATAATACATATGCGGGATCCTGATCCGGTATCTCATACCCAGGACGTAAAGAATACTGAGAAACAGTTCTCTGTAATGAACACACCCGAAGAAGATGAATCAGCATGCACTTTTTTAGTTTGGGCGGCAATGGAATTTTGGTAATCCCCAATTTCCTGCTCTGTCTTATAACATTTATAAGTTGGAGCGGGACCAACGTTCCCTAGCGCAGTATAACAAGAGGGTTCGGTCAATACATCTGTATTATTATCTTGATTAAGGCATGACATGATCGCTACCTGGAGAGAGAGAGAAGAAAAAACCCAGCGTATGCTCTTGCAAGATTAGATTGGTTATTAATATATCTAATCAGGATGTCTCCCACTGTTTTTAGTCAAATCTTCCTTCAAACTCTAAAAGGAAAGACTAGCTGGGATTAATTACACACTACAAGTTCGCCAATCTTTCAGCCAGGCCAGTGTCGATACTTTGAGGGAGGTTCCCTGTGCTTTCGCACAGACCTAATTGAAATAAACCTCGTTTTCCCAGGGGCGTAACCCCGTTAACACCTTTCTAGACACCTACTTGATCGGCTAATTGTAATGTGTAAAACTCTCCCATGAGTAACTCTTACTCGCAGCGGGTATCGGGATCCAACTATCTTATAGAAGGTATGCAATCTCATTGCAAATTTCAACACTTGAAATTCCCAATAATATTTTACCTCAAGCGTCCTATGACCTTGACAGAGGTCAACAAACCATAGGCTGTTACTCAAGTTCAACCCGTCATTTCCTGATTGAAGTAAACCAACCCGCACGAACCTTGACAGAGGTCAACAAGGCCACACGACTACCCTAAATCAATCACATCATATGCTTATACAGATAAGCACTAATCAGCTACCGCACACTACGCCTTGACAGAGGTCAAAAAACGCAGCACGAATACTAACTATTACTTATCTGAAATGACGGAGGGCTACGACAGGTTTTTAAAAAAACTCTTTGCGTAATGAACTTGATATCATTGTAGAATCGAGTGAATTTTATAAAAGGAGTGTTTTTGAGGCTTTTCTAGTTTCGCTAAAGAGGTCACTCCCGGTGAAGGGATCTCGGCTCTTTCCTTATCGAATAAGGTGCAGGATATTTCATAAATACCACTATGCAAAGCAAACACTATAGAAGCAAATCAAAAGACAAACCGAGTGTGTAGCATCTGCTAGTTTCGCTAAAGAGGTCACTCCCGGTAAAGGGATCTCGGCTCTTTCCTTATCGAATAAGGTGCTGGATATTCTACAAGGAATACCGCTATGCAAAGCAAGAACTAGAGCTACCAATTTTTAAACAAGTTTCTACAATATCTTTAGGTTTCTTTTATTTCATTAATCTCATTAATGAAGTCCCATTTTATTATGCTTCACAAGAATCACATTTGAAACAAAATCAGCAATATAACATATATATAATATATATAATATAAACATTCGTCTCAGGCAGTAATATGATCTCATCACAGAACATTGCAGCAGAAGAACATATATGAAATATTGGATATTCTAGGATGTCTATGTTTTAATACGAGCCTGTATAAAACACGGATTCCACGGTCTTGATGAATAGCCAAACCCACATCCCTAGACCCCTACGAGAGCGGCAAGTAACCCTGCCAGTTCTAGAGTTAGGAGACCCGGTCTCGACACCTCGAGATGGTCTCCCACTGGACCTTAGAACCCGGTTACTTGTGCTCCCCGCCTTGGGTCTAACCTAATGCGGAAAAGTAAATAATATACAATGGTGACATCATCCTCAGCCCGGAAGTGCCCCAATAATAGAATATTACATACAATTGAATTTTACATGAATGAAAAAGAAAAACTCTCATCTCACATAAAACCCCCGGCTATTCAAAACACGACGATCCAATATAACATATCACAGCAACACGTAACATCATATGTCATCAACATAAGTAAATATGCGTATCCCAATTGTCGTTGATGTATAGCAACGAAACCGGCGATACACCACATATTACACTTACGGTCGCAGAAAAGAAAGTGTAAAACTACAACAGTTGGAATCCGCAACCTCCTTAGATATTGCATGCCTAACCAAATGAATTCTTTAGACATAGCATGCCTAACAATTATAAACCCCGCATTTTAGTCTCAATATCGAAAACACTTTTCAATATCTAGTCGGGCAATTCAACAATATTCCCGACATTTTGACCGAATGCTCGTCGAAAACTTTAGTAGACGGCCGCACCCCCGATGCTGTCGACGAAGTGCACTGAGGCAGAACACCGCTGCCGTGAGCACCCGAACGGATGCTTTTGGCGACGGGGTTCTCCTACAGTCACTTGGTCGAGGCTATGAGGCGTGGATGTCTATTAAGTTTACCCGGCGAGTATCCGCGTACACTACGTGATTACGACAGACTTTTGATCACGACAGACTTTTGATCGTATCAAAACCCGTGGCAACCGATCATCTGAGACTAAACTGCTAGATTTATAACATTCAAATTAATTATCTCATAACTACATGTGGATTCCAAAAATTGTATCACATTCCAGATAAATAGACAATGTTAAACTTTCCGATCGAATAATTAAACACCCAAGATTTCCTAAATGGCTCAACGCTTGAGCGGAGTTTAAAAGCATCCATCACATGCCACAGTACCAATGGTCCAGCCTTAGAAGGGTCAAACCAACGCCTCACATGTGGCAACGCCGTACTGCTCCAAACCCTAAGGTTTAGAGGCAGTTTAGACGGTCACATAATCGAGTTAAGGTTTGTGTTCTTCTAGAGGGTCCACCGCGTTACTTGCACGACTTTGAAAGTTCTTTAACTAAGGAAAAATCCAACACTTGGAAATTTTCCGACAGGGAAAAAGTGAGTTATTGATATCCGTTCGAACTTTTTAACACGTTCTAAAATTACCCGGAAAAACTTAAACGAAGCTAAACTTTCCGATCGAATCAACGAATACAGAAGATCTCCAGAAAACTCAACACTTAAGTAATATTAAAAATTCCCATAAGCATGTAGAATTAGCTACGGATGTTACTGTAGAAAAAGCAAACCCTAACACCCCTATACGGCCGCGGAACCGCCGCGCAAGGCAGGGTATTGCCATGGCATATACCAACCATGGTTACATTTCTAACCTCATGAGATTATTTTCTCTTCATTACTTTCATTTCATCTTCTTCTTGCTCTTTGAAGCGCTCTTGATTTTCATGAAGTGATGAAATTGAATGAGAAAAATAAATCTAAAGTGAGCCCACTTCCTACTTCATCATCCTTTACTATTAGCCATTTAGTTTAGGGTGTTTGCTTTACTAATTTCACCATTAGTGAAGAGGCAGTATGAGCTCGAGTCTTCTCGACGTAGATCATCTTCGGCCTCGAAGACATTGAGCAAGCTTGTTTGTTTCTTCATGTGAACCCTTACTAGAGTCCGGGTCTTCACAACTTGCAGCGAAGAGACTACGACATGGAGCTTTAGAAGTGAAGAAACGATCTACAAAGGTTGTATTCCCTCATTAACTTAGATGTAAAGTGTTTACATTTAGAATCGTCGGATTTTCTAGTAACGATTCTAGGGTTAGGGTTAGCTAATACGGCATTTTTTAAAAATTGGCATGGACGATACCTCCCGAAACCTTGCTGCCATGCTAGGCAACCCAACAGTGATGGTGTGCAACATCCACTAATGGTCTCGTCATATCATAATACTCTTCTTTTATTTTTCAAAGAACCCTACTTGCTCCAGATTCAATTTGAACGACACAAACTTCACAAAAATCCTACTTTTCCGACATTTAACAAGGAATTCTGAAACTATGATATTTACCTATATGGATTGAGCACAAAGAAATTCTAAGCACTTGAAGTGTTTGTTTGAAACTTCATGAGGTTGTATTGGCCTAACTTGAAGTTTTGAAGATTCTAAATGAAGATATCATCAACTCTTAGTGATTTTATGAAGAGTTGCAAAAATTGAGATGAAGCTTTGAGGGAGAAGTGATAAGTTCAATTAGAAAAGGAAATGAACCATTAGAATTATGAGAGAATGAAGGAGGAGGTGTAGATAACGGGGTAGAGCAAGTAGCAGAGCAAGTAGTAGAGCAAGTAGTGTATGAGAGGGTCTGATGTGTATGAAGGTTTACCCTAAACCTATCATAAATCAAATACTCATTACCAAATAAAAACCTTTTACAATAAATACTTTCACAAATAAATACCACAATCTCACACCAAAATCTCATATCATTCTCAAAACAAAATACTTATTATTTTTAGAATATCTCATATTTTCATTTTCCTCAAAATAATTACATTTTTACGGATACCAATCCGGAACTCAAAATCCATACATGATATTATTTTCGTAAACTCATAATACCCATATTTAAATTATAAATTAATATTTATAATTTTTCAAAATATTACAGAAAATAACCAGCAACATTGAACAAGATCAATAAATGAAACAATCTATCCATGATATTAATTTTGTTATATATATTAAATTATTAGAGTACACAATATTATTAAAAAAAGTATAAGATGTCTAAGGTAAAATAATACCTTAAACATCTATCCATTGTAACATAAAATTTTAGGATGTATTTATTGAGTTGAAATAAGTAAAAGGTAATATATGTGTTTGTTTATTTGATCAGCTACCCAGAGATATAATATTTTACAAATGCTTTAAAAAAATTCGTCTTCAAACCAAACCAAATGCACCGTTATCGCTATTTATCCTACTTTAATATAGACCACGTAATCAAGTTTAAATAGTTTTTAGCACATGTTTAATTAAAAATTAGTCTTAATCAACGTTTTAAGGTTTATATCCAGAATTTTATAAAAGCAAGACCGCTGGATTAGTAATTTCGTTTAAATAATGCATCCGAGAATGCTGAAACCAAAATAGTAGAATATAACTCTTAAACTATGAAAATGTATAAATGATATATTGATATATGGTACGTCAGGAAATAAAATTGGGACCACCGCCATAAATTCTGAGAAAGGAAATACATAACAACTCGCGAGAAACCCAAATCCATAGGTGGCTTCTCACTGGGTCCGCGAGAATAGGAAGAACCAGTGAGAATTACTTGGGATAAAATCAAGGGTCCAGATACACAAAAGCATCCATCTAATAATCGAGAAGCATCACCCGATCCGGATTCCCGAGGTCGCAAATTAAAACCCTAAACCCCTTTCCTCATTTGCCTCTCATTCCTCTCTCTATCTCCCATACATCTCTGCGCTACTTCCTCCATTAATCCCTTCTCCAATGGCGAAGGCGAAGACCGAAAGCAATTCTTCGAAGAAGAAGAACAAGAGAAAGAAGACGAAGAATCTACTTTCAGCCTCAGCCGCCGCCGCCATGAAATCCTCTAAGCAACAAACGAAGATCAACCCTTTCGAGATCATGTGGTCTCGTAAGAAGTTCGATGTCCTCGGCAAGAAGCGAAAGGGCGAAGATCGCAGCATCGGCCTCGCCCGATCCCTCGCCGTCGAAAAGGTAAGCTCATACGAATCCAATCGAAACTTCTTGGGGTAGGGTTTTAAAATATTAGATTGGGTACTTATAATTAGATGATTTTTGTTTTCTTCTGTTTGCAGAGGAAGAAGACTTTGCAAAAGGAGTTTGAGCAAAGTACTAAGTCGTCGGTGTTTGTTGATAAGCGAATCGGTGAGAACGACGATAACTTGCAAGAATTCGATAAGTCTGTATTAAGACTGCAGCGAGAACGTCAGGTAATGGATTATTTAAGTTTAATTTCCTTTCCCCCCCTACCGATGTCCAATTTCTTAACTTTGACTTGGATCACATGCAAGCTCTGTGCTAGTGTCGTTAAAAGCTTTTCGTAGGAACAGATTTCTTAACCTGAACCGCTGCTGTCAGAATGGGCTCGGTCACTTGGTGTTATAGGACCATTGCTCTTCAGTGTTCACCTTTAACCGAGGTTTTAAGTTTAGGCTTTAGGTTAATTTTTGCCTTGATCCAGAGAGAAATACTTTTGGGTTAGCTTGTTATGTATATCACTATATTAATATAGAATAGCAATGAAAAACCAAAGCCTGTGGACTTTATGAAGTAAAAAAAGAGATGAATCTTTAGTGCTATATGGAGGGAGTAATGCATGTCATCAATTCATTAGAAGTGACAATGGAAGAAAAATTAGAACAACTATGAAGTTTGAGCTGTGCAACACTTATTCATAACACTATGACAAACATCCATACCACACAATGTTCGTCCATGAAATTGAAATTCAAGCCGTATCACTCTTCTTAATACATCAAGTGCTAATTGGTCCACTCATCATGGTTTAACTTTGTCCTAGATTCACAAGTAACAGTGGAAGCCTCTTTGGGACCAAGCAATGATGTCCTAGCACTCAAGTTTTCTTTCATGAGTTTGTTGAAATTGACTTCAGGAGTAACCTTACAATTGAGATGTCAATTATTTATAGAGAAAACTTTAAAACATCAATGAGGAATGCTCTTCATGCATCAAAAAATAAGTATCAGCAAGATGAGTATCAGATCTCAATATCACATTGTAGTAGCAGGAAACAAGAGACAATTATCTTTTCCTTAAAATGGGGAAATTGATAATAGTGAAAAGGATTTTTGTAACCTGGGAATTGATATGCCAATTCTTTATAGGGAGGTATTAAAACATTAGCGAGGAACGCACTTCGTGCATTTTTAAGATTTAAACTGAAAAATGAATAAGCGTAAAATGAGGAACATATCACATTGTAGTGGTGCAGGAAACAAGACTCGATTTATCTTTCGCTTAATACCAAGAAAGTGAATATTGGAAAGGATTTGTACCGTCACTGATCAGTCGAAAATACTGCATCTTTTAACTGGCAATTTCCCTATCATTTGCACTCATTTAGAAGTGTACGGTATTCATATTTCATATATTAGCAAATCAGTCGTTAAATATCAGATTGCATGTGTTAGATTCTAAAACCGACATTTCTGAGGAAATTGACTGCATATCATGGCATCGCATCATCCCTATATTGTGCAACACTTGTCTCGAGAAATTGTGCAGGAAAATCCAGAAGAAAGACCAAAATTGTCATTTTTGCTGATCAAACATTACGCCAATTCAAAGACCTGAGACCCGGTAGCAATATAGAAGGCCAAATGAAATTCAACACATCAAAACAAGGCCCAAATATTATAGAGGGAATTCCCAGAAAAGACCAAAGCCTAAGGCCCACAAACCGCCGTGGATCCGCGGCGGGAGCCTGTTTGCGCCGCGGATCCGCCGCGCCTCTGCCACGTCATCAGTCCAAATTTGCTGCATAACCCTTCTCTCAGTGTCTACAGCTCAGAAACATGATTCAAATTCCAGAAAACCCTCGAAGCTTCTGCCAGATCAACAAAGATCATTAAGCAACCTAATCTTGATTAAGCTAATCAAGCCCCTAACTAACCTCTTCTAGAAGCCTCTCCTCTAACTAACTTTTGGAGGGAAATTCAAATCTCCTCAACAAACTTTTGGAGGGAAACTTAAAATTCAAATCCTAGATCTAGGGTTTTGGGGAAATCTATAAATAGAAGCCTAGACCTAGGGTTAAAGTTCTTCCTTGTTCAATAATCTTTAGTCTTCTTCAATCCTTAGTAGTGCAATTCTTCATCTTCTTCCACAAGTCTAGTGACAAGACTTGTGCGAAATCCTAACCCTAATTCCAATCCAAATTCAAGATCCCGAGTACCAATCAAGCGAGGAGCCCTTCAACCTTTTAGGAGCGGAGCCGATCTTCAATCGAGCAAATGATCCAAGCCGATCCGCGACTCACGGAGACGAGCGAAGCCAAATCGACGATCGAGTTCTTCCTCTTGTAGTTCTTGAGCGATTGTAACGAAATTGTTGATATAAATAAAAGGTGAAATTCTTTAATCTTTCTTTCTTTAAATTCTTGCATCATGATTCGATCTCATTTTGTAATTGTAGTTCTTGTTGTGATGTTCGAGTAAAACTCCGCTCGTCGAGGAGTCGAGACGATCAATAGAATGATGATATAACAAATCTTAATACAATTCTTAAGTCCTACGGGTTTTGTAAACCCTAGCAAGTTCAAGAATCGATGACCTTGTTTCGTTGCAATGCTTTCTTGATTGTGATCGCTCGAAATTAGGGATCTACGATCGTTTCTTGAATTTACTAGAGGCTAGAATGTAAATGATATCGACGAATGAACAAGGGATAAATGATGAAACCCTAGTTTCACTAGAAATCTCTAATTCTCGTCGATCATCATCGATCTAGTATCAATCCATCGAAGGATGAGAATACGTCATCTTGAGATTGCATCACATCTATAGATCCGATCGATTCCTACGAGCCTCATTTCGATTCTTGATATTTGGTTGGAAAAATCATCAAACTATCAATTTTTGATTCTATCCTTTTCTTGTTATTAGATCTATATTTTCTAATTCTTGAACTTCAAATATAAATCATGAATTGTTTTGTTTTGTTTTCTTTAAAGTTTCTACTCATCTAATTCAAAAGACAAACGAATACACTTTTCCTATGGACGATCCGCACCCGCTAACGATCTACAACCGACACCGTAGTTGATTGCGGTCAAAACAATTCTTTGATTGTGAATTTTATTCATTTTCTTAACACACAAAGAAATTTTATTCATTTTCTTAACTCACTGTAGCCTCTCTGTTCCATTTTTCTCTGGTAATTTCTCAACTTTCTTATCTCTCTCTAAACCTGTTCCAAATAACAATTTGTGCAGGTTTCTTTGCAAATAAATCGCAGCGCCGCAAAAGCAAAATAAATTGTGCGTGTTTTGATTTTTTTTGTGGTTGTTTGCATCATTAATATGGACATTAAGGGGCAAAGACCAAATCCAGATTAGGTGGGGAGTTCATTACCCTTCCTAAACCCCGAAAATCGCAAAATTGCATCCGCATTTACCCTAATTAACTAAAAAATATCTAAAGATGACTCTAAGGACTGTCGCGCTCACTTAGGACAGAAGAAGGCCGTGGGTAATTCATTGCTTATCCGCGTTTCTCTTGTGGTGTTTAACGCAAGTGTGTCGAAGGCTAGTGGTTACTTAATTAGGCCCATTACTTATGTAGTGGAGAACCTCCCACTTACCTGGCACTTACCTGGCCACAGGAGAGACAAAGAGGCGGTGGAGGATTTATCCTGCGACTTGTCTTTTGGTAGTTAGGAGCGGTCTAGAGTTTGACCTAGGTGACCATTAGATTCTAGGGTTTTGCTTGTTGCATTTTGTGATTTGCATCATTTTTTTCAAAAATCCGTATCAATTTTCAAAACAAACACCGCATTCATTCATTTCCCCTAATTATAAATTCACGCTGCCACTTGTACTAACCTTTTTTAATACAAGATAGGCTGGACAACAGGATTCTAGTGCCTGTTTAGTCCGCGTTTCCTTGATCGACCCTAAAGTCGGTATTTCTACATTTACCCTTTCTTTTACCCACCACCACACCCACATCGATGGATCCGTCTCCATCGAACTTCTTTTCCACTACTCTGCCGCCGTCCGTTGGTGCGCAGAATCCACCTCGCATCTCTCTCCAAGAGATGTGCTATCCTACACGAGATCCCCTTTCCATCTGTCTTTCCATTCCACCAGCCAACGGGGAAAATTTTCAAATAAAACCCCAATACATCAACCTTCTACCAAAATTTCACGGTCTCGAGTCTGAAGACGCATATGCATTTATCACCAAATTTGAAAATGTATGCGCAATGATGGGTACTTCACAGTATTCTGTGGATGCTTTACGTCTTCGTCTTCTCCCATTTACTTTGTGCGATTTAGCCGAGAAGTGGCTATATAATACTACCGCACATTCCATTTCAAATTGCGACAAATTCGTCAAAGCATTCCTTAAGAAATTCTACCCACATCAAAAGACAGCTCGAGTCCGTAGCAAAATCTATCAATTCACCCAACTTCCAAATGAAACATTTTCAAAATGTCTTGAACGTTTCAAGGATCTGTTAGTCCAATGTCCACATCACGGCATCCCGAGATGGGAACTGTGCCGAATCATTTATGAGGGCATTAATCCTAACACAAGACAGACCCTTGAATCCATGTGTCAAGGCAACTTCATGACTAAAGATGATGGGGAAGCCTGGAATTTTCTAGAAAATTTCGCTGAAAAATCTTTACAGTGGGAGGGTGTGAGTCAATAGTCTAGGGATGGCAATGATATTTCCATAGGAGTTAGAGCTGACATTTCAGCTATACACAAGAAACTCGAGACTATGGAAAACAAATTTTTAGCTGCCGTCCTAAATCAAATGTCACTCTCCAAAACTGTATGTGGCTGCTGTTCTGATCCTTCTCACTTGACGGAAGAATATCCGTTTCAAGGTCACGAGCATACCAATGCCGCATTTCAAAGACCTAAAAACGACCCATTTTCTTCCACATATAATCAGGATTGGAGGAATCACCCAAATTTTGCTTGGAACCAATCACAATCTCAAAACACGGTTCCAACCCAAAACAGTTTCCAAAGGGTCCCTCCACCACAACAGCACCCACCACTTCAATTGAGTCAGCACCCCTTCCAATCACAAAACTTCCAAAATCCGGCCAACACTTTTGCACCACATGAAAACTTGTTGCAATTGACCGGTACAGATAATACCTCTGCACTAGCACAAACCTTGGATACTTCATGAAACAATCCATCCAAGGGATGGCATGTTTGCAATCTTCCGTCGAAAATGTGATGAAGATCATTATCCTCAAAATGAGAACATCAAATCGATGGAAGAACAAATTGCACAACTAAAAGCCGAAATGCGTGCAAGAGAGAAAGGGAAACTTCCAGCTCAACCTTTACCCAATCCTGGCTATTCACATCATGTGGATGCAATCACGTTGAGATCTGGAAGAGTGCTTGACAATCATGTTGGGGAAGAGTTTGATGACACTGATAAATCAATCAATAACACCCCGGCTGAGACCTTTCCTCACACACACACTTCTAATTCTAACCCCAGTTCTTCTACCCCACCACCTTCTTCCGAGCCTATTCTTCGTTTCCCAAAAGGCTCGCCACTTCAGCCCACCTCTTTTACTCCTCCACGGACGATCCCCACTTCTATTTTGGGATCGGGGCCACACACACTTCCTTCTCCTATGATGGACCCAGCGCTTATTGCTAAAGCACCTTATCTTAATCGGTTAAGGGCTAACACACCGAGTCCACATATAGAGAAGATTATGGACATTTTTAAGCAAGTTAACATCAACATCCCTCTCCTAGATGCTATCCAACAAGTTCCGTCCTATGCGAAAACTCTTAAGAACTTGTGCACTAAGAAGAGGAAGACTCAAGTGCCCAAGAAGATGTTCATGGCAAAAACAGTAGATACGGCCTTCCCCCAACAATTACCGAGGAAACGTAAGGATCCTGAATATCCTACGATTTCCATTTCTATTGGGGAAAAACATATCAACCGTGCTCTACTAGACCTTGGCGCTAGTGTTAACTTGCTTCCATACTCTATTTATGAGCAACTAGGAATCGGAGAGTTGAAGCCAACCCATTGCACTCTCCAAATGGCTGACCGATCTATCACCAAACTTAGGGGTGAACTGGAGGATGTGTTAATAAAAATCGGAGAATTTATATTCCCTGTGGACTTTATTGTAATTGATATACGGCCTGTAGCGAACCCACGGAATCAAATTCCGGTGATTTTAGGTCGCCCCTTTTTGGCCACTTCCAATGCTATCATCAATTGTCGTAATGGTTCTATGACCCTATCTTTCGGGAATAGGTCAATAGAGCTGAACATTTATAAGTTGGGAAGTGTACCCTCCGAACCTACTGCTCAGGTCTGTTCTGTTGACTTAATGGATGTCGACAGCAGCGAATTTGATGATCCTCCTGATACCGATCTTGACTCTTTTTATACGTTATTGTTTGACCTAACTATGTATCATACACATATGGACTCTTCCACCGAGATGTCCGGGTCAACAATTAACACTGATTATAAACCATTCTTAGAGTCTGAAGATCACCCCGCACTTTGTGATGACATTATTCATCGGGGTATTGATGCAACTTTTGAGGAAATCTTCGCTGATGAACTCGCATTTTTAAATGACACGGGTGTTGAGATGAATCATCTCCCAATCAATGAAATTGAACCTCCACCCCTTTTTCTGAACTGTAAAAAGAATGCGAGTAATCCATCACATTCACTGCATCGTCTCCCCAAAATGAGACGCACCCACATTCTATTCCACCACTTACCCTTTCCCCACTTCTTCTTCCACCAACCAGAGCACTGCATTGATAAAATTTTTGAATGGTTGGTGTTAACTTTCGGTCTTTACAAAGCTTGGCATCGACCAATGATTTTTGACCCCCTCATGTGATTTCCAAAGATTAATATTGCATAACTCAAGTTTGGGGGGGCATTTTTTCTGGCTCTTGAAAAGAAATTTTTTTTACATAAAATGTTGAGCCAAAAATAAGTTTCGGGGAGGATCTTCACTTAAATATTTTGCCCCCACTAATAAATTCCTCCCAAGCTTACAGGTTTTTCAGATTTAGCAGAAGGCAACAGTGAGGACACTGTTGAAAACAAGTTTGGGGGAGGTTTGTGCTTATTTTCGCATCATTTGCATCATACTTTGCATAAACACAAAATATTTTTTGAAAACCATAAAAATTTAAAAAATTTCAAAAGATAAAAATATTTTTTGTACATAAATAAGATAATAAAAGATTAGATAGTGAAAAATTACATCCATGAGATTAGAAAAATTTAAGAAAACCAAGAAAATTAGAAGTTTTCTTATACGAACTGGTAATAAGTAGTTATGAGCCGTTGTCCCAAGGGTTAGTAAGATGAAGGAAGTCACTAATCTGAGGATAAAAATAAGTCTGAAAAATAGTTTCTATTTTGAAAACCAAACATTTTGAACGTTGATACCCTGCTATTCGCACTTACACACGTCTTAAAGCCTGGGATAGTAGAGGATACCTTGAAATGCTCTTGTCTTAAAGCCGATGTATGAAGGAAATAAAAAAAAATGAAGAAAATATAAAATGGTGAGAAAAATGGACACTGGTTTTGATATCACCAAGGGCAATAAAAAAATATAGCGAGGGTGTCTCTTCACCTAGTGCCCTAAGGCCAACTGGTCTGGGAGTCGCTGCTAAGCCTTAGGTGGTGCAAGACGAGAAAAATACACCAAGTAAGTAAGCACATGAGTAATCGGTCGGTTAGTACCTTAAGAAGTATTAACGGTCGCATGAAAGTGTGTGAGCAATCTCATCTAAATATTCATTAATTAAAAAGTACTGAGGCTGATGGGAAAGAGTATGATAGCTTGAATTGAATTCTCCGGGTGTAGGGATGTCTTTACACACACGCAGGATTATATGATCGATGTTTAGAAGAAAGATAGGAATGAAAAATAAGACGATGTTTTATTGAGAGAGGACGTGATTTCCGACATCTTTTCATGACCATTAAGATAGGGCTCATGACAACCGAAAAGCTAGCTTAGTTGGAAACCCTAATTTTTGAAGCTTTTCTTTTACAATTCTTTTCTTTAAATGTAAATTTCATGATCTTACTTTTATTATTGGATTTTGTGGGTGCAATCTGCTGAAAACCCTCAGGAGACAAAACTCCTCCTACTTGAGACACCTAGAGGTTTAAAGGTTTGTTGCACGTGCTCAGTGCAATCGTGTTGTCTACGAAAGTGTGCTAGTTAGTTTTTCTCTTTTTTTATTTTCTCCTTCTCTTTTTAATAAAACAGTTCGCTCGAGACGATCGAAAATAAGTTTGGGGGAATTTGATCAGTCGAAAATACTGCATCTTTTAACCGGCAATTTCCCTATCATTTGCACTCATTTAGAAATGTACGGTATTCATATTTCACATATTAGCAAATCAGTCGAATATCAGATTGCGTGTGTTAGATTCTAAAACCGACATTTCTGAGGAAATTGACTGCATATCATGGCATCGCATCATCCCTATATTGTGCAACACTTATCTTGAGAAATTGTGCAGGAAAATCCAGAAGAAAGACTAAAATTGTCATTTTTGCTGATCAAACATTACGCCAACTCAAAGACCTGAGAACTGGTAGCAATACAGAAGGCCAAATGAAATTCAACACATCAAAACACGGCCCAAATATTATAGAGGGAATTCCCAGAAAAGACCAAAGCCCAAGGCCCACAAACCGCCGGGGATCCGCGACGGGAGCCTGCTTGCGCCGCAGATCCGCCGCGCCTCTGCCACGTCATCAGTCCAAATTTGCTGCATAACCCTTCTCTCAATGTCTACAGCTCAGAAACATGATTCAAATTCCAGAAAACCCTCGAAGCTTCTGCCAGATCAGCAAAAATCATTAAGCAACCTATTCTTGATTAAGCTAATCAAGCTCCTAACTAACCTCTTCTAGAAGCCTCTCCTATAACTAACTTTTGGAGGGAAATTCAAATCTCCTCAACAAACTTTTGGAGGGAAACTTAAAATTCAAATCCTAGATCTAGGGTTTTGGGGAAATCTATAAATAGAAACCTAGACCTAGGGTTAAAGTTCTTCCTTGTTCAATAATCTTTAGTCTTCTTCAATCCTTAGTAGTTCAATTTTTCATCTTCTTCCACAAGTCTAGTGACAAGACTTGTGCGAAACCCTAACCCTAATTCCAATCCAAATTCAAGATCCCGAGTACCATCAAGCGAGGAGCCCTTCAACCTTTTAGGAGCGGAGCCGATCTTCAATCGAGCAAGTGATCCAAGCCGATCCGCGACTCACGGAGACGAGCGAAGCCAAATCGACGATCGAGTTCTTCCTCTTGTAGTTCTTGAGCGATTGTAACGAAATTGTTGATATAAATAAAAGGTGAAATTATTTAATCTTGCTTTCTTTAAATTCTTGCATCATGATTCGATCTCAATTTGTAATTGTAGTTCTTGTTGTGATGTTGGAGTAAAACTCCGCTCGTCGAGGAGTCGAGACGATCAATAGAATGATGATGTAACAAGTCTTAATACAATTCTTAAGTCCTACGGGTTTTGTAAATCCTAGCAAGTTCAAGAATCGATGACCTAGTTTCGTTGCGATGCTTTCTTGATTGTGATCGCTAGAAATTAGGGATCTACGATCGTTTCTTGAATTTACTAGAGACTAGAATGTGAATGATATCGACGAATAAATAAGGGATAAGTGATGAAAGCCTAGTTTCACTAGAAATCCCTAATTCTCGTCAATCATCATCGATCTAGTATCAATCCATCGAAGGATGAGAATACGTCATCTTGAGATTGCATCACATCTATAGATCCGATCGATTCCTACGAGCCTCATTTCGATTCTTGATATTTGGTTAGAAAAATCATCAAACTATCAATTTTTGATTCTATCTTTTTCTTGTTATTAGATCTGTATTTTCTAATTCTTGAACTTCAAATATAAATCATGAATTGTTTTGTTTTCTTTTCTTTAAAGTTTCGACTCATCTAATTCAAAAGACGAACGATTACACTTTCCCTGTGGACGATCCGCACTCGCTAACGATCTACAACCGACACCGTAGTTGATTGCGGTCAAAACAATTCTTTGATTGTGAATTTATTCATTTTCTTAACACACACAAAGAAATGATCAATTAGTCACCTATATACATTATATGTTCTGGCTTCAATATGTATAGTGAACTGTCAATACAAGTTTATCTAGGTACCACGAGTCAAGGAATGCCATATGTTTTAGCATGCAAAAATATCTGTTGCACTATTCTAGTTGTTTAGGCATTTGACTCGTTCTTTGCAATTTTTAAATGACTACAATGTTGACCAGGCTTAGGTTTTACACTAAGCCAATAAGGCAGCTACGCATGAACCTAAAAGCTTTACTTTCAGAAACTATGATGTTGAAAAAAATGTCCTACGTTAAACAATCTTACATATATTCAAAATATATATGTTGTCTTTTATGTTTAAACTGCCCTCGGTAGTTATCATAATGTTTTCTCGGATTTTATTTATTGTAAACTTTACATAAATTAAGAGTAAGTTCTTGTAATTTGCAGTTGTTATTGACTGAAGATTGTTTAACCCAAGTGTCTTCATTTTTCATAATCTTTGTGTTCCATTACTTAAATTCTAGTAATTTGGTATTATTTTAGTCATTATTTTACTTAAGTGCTTCATGTATTTGTTAATTGTTCAAGAAAAGTAGCATACAGTCAAACATTTATCAAAATTTGAAACATACAAGCAATTTATGCATCTGCTTATTTTTCTTGTGCATTTATAATTGAATTTGGGCTTGATGGCTGTTTTGACCATTTCTTCTTTTTCATGCAAAACTCTTTTTCTAATGAGTCTATTTCTAATGAGCACACGCCACCAGAGTCTGTTTTGCTAACCTTGCTTTATCCTCTTTCTACAGTTGAAGTTAAGAAAAGGTAGCAAATATAATTTGGAGGATGTTGATGAAAATGACACTTCATTTCGTCAAACCTTAGCACTTTCGGAGATGGATGATTTTGATGAAGATATACCTCTTGAAGATGATGAGGATTCGTTAGGTGAGACTTAGGATACATACGCTCTTTGTTGGAACACATGCCATAATCAGATATGTTTTTGTTCATGGAAATGCAATTTGAATGAAACTCTATGCTGGTTTCTCACGCATAAGCTTCTTGTTCATGGAAATGCAATTTGAATGAAACTCTATGCTGGTTTCTCACGCATAAGCTAACATGTCGAAAACATGACACTTTCTTTGCTTCAATAGATTAAGCCCAGTAGTACAAGCACAAAGCCACACAAACAGATTTGGTGTTCTTGTACAAGTGCATACACACAAACATAAGAAGGGTGGGGGACTTGAGTTCTTCATGTTGGATTTAAACTGAAATACAACCTATTTAAACTCGCTGGTGGGGGTTCTTGAACTGAAAAACCCAATTAAAGAGCTCTACAACATATAGAATCCATTAAATAAACTTAAATGCAATGGAAGTTACTACTATATCCAAAGTTTGAAGATCCACATATACATTTATAGCATCATGATGTTATGGCGTGATTCATGGCTTCAAACCAACGGTGTAGAATTATTATATAATTATTATATCATCATTTGAAAACACACCTTAAGCTTGGAAGAACGAAGACCTTCTTGAAGCACTCAATCATAACTCTCATTCTCTCTCCTCCATCCCATCTCTTTATGCCCACACTTGCACGCACAAAGATATAGTTTAGATTTGGTAGTATATGCTAAGTAAGGCTTGACAATTTTATCATAAATCACAACAATTTTTATTCTTTATAACATGAGTGGAGTTAGTGTATAATTAAACAATATAGTACACGTAAAGCTATACTAGATGGAGATGATAGGGAAATATTACTAACCTTTATATACTATAGGCTTAATTTCAATGAACTACAAATAAGTTTGGTCGATTTTCAAGGAACTGCCAAACATAAAATTATAATCTACCAATTGAGTTGAATGGTTTTCATAAATCAAAAGTCTCAACATAAACGGTTACAATAAACCCTCTTATATAGTTTTTAACGCACACCTGTACCTGCTATAATAAACTCAAATCAACTCTAATTGACCGGACTAAGTAAACTACACTCTTGAAAAGGAAATAAAATCTATCTCACAAAAGGAAATAAAATTATATCTCATATTACCAAAACTTAATAAACTACTCTCTTAATACAGAAATAGAATCTACCATAATATTTGACCAAGTATCCATCATGTCTTTTCTCAATGTGCATCCTTAACTTTTTCTAATTTATTTAGGAAGGCAGCTGGGAGAAGGACATGTTGACCATGTATTAGATCAAATAGAGTTTGCTTTTGTGCACATACTTGAGACCGATGTTTTTTCTGTTAATGGTAGTGAAGGAAGTTTACCTTGAATTTTTTTAGTTGATGCATTTGGGAAGATATATCGCATGATATGTGTAAAATTGATCATCTTATTACTTAATCAGCATTTAGTTTTTTTTATGTAGGCACATGTTGAGGTTTATTAGTGTAAAACTCGGTTTGGACCCAATACACATATGCCCATACATGGATGCACATGATCTTGTAATATAGTGGGAGTCCATCCAAAAGACTCAAGCCTTTTGGAGGTTTATCCCATCTTATATTTTATACCCATATGCATCCTATAGTTTTTCCAATGTCGGACTAAATGTTACCAACATTCTCAACACTTCCGCTCACGTGCAACGGAGATTTCACATGTGAGGGCTCAAACCTCATATGCAACGTGGATAAACAAACAAACACATGAGCTCAGATACCATGTAAAACTCGGTTTGGGGCCACAACATATGAGCCCACAAATTGATGCACATGGACTTTTAATATAGCGAGATTCCATCCAAAAGACTCAAGCCTTTTGGAGGTTTATCATATCTTATATTTTATACCCATATGCATCCTATAGTTTTTCCAATGTCGGAGTAAATGTTACCAACATTCTCAACACTCCCGCTCACGTGCAACGGGGATTTCACATGTGAGGGCTCAAACCTCATATGCAACGTGGATAAACAAACAAACACATGAGCTCTGATACCATGTAAAGCTCGGTTTGGGGCCACTACATATGAGCCCACAAATTGATGCACATGGACTTTTAATATAACGAGACTCCATCCAAAAGACTCAAGCCTTTTGGAGGTTTATCCCATCTTATATCTTATACCCATATGCATCCCATAGTTTTTCTAATTTGGGACTAAATGTTAAGTTTTTCTAATTTGGGACTAAATGTTAACCATATTCTCAACAATTAGTTCATGTTTTTATACTTTGAAATTGAATTCTTTACCGACTTATCTGAGATTTTATAACATCCCTTCTATTACTATGTAGCAATGACAAGTATCTGGTCCCCTTGTTTCTTCATCCTTTTCCATCTTTTTACATTCAATTTTGATTACCCGTCTGATTTCATTAACTTATAACTAAAAAGGCCAATGTTTACCTGCAATTCTTGATTTCCTCTTTGCATTACTATGATACTGATGGGATGCTGATATTCATGACCTTGCTTTCTGTCAGGAATCATTCTCATTTAAACTCATCAATGCTAAAAGTATCTTTCTCCATGTTGCATCTTCGATTCTATCCTATTTGTAATTATTATTTATTTAGCGCGTGCGCACACACTATAATGCTTACTACATGTCTTTGGTCATGCCCTACCATCAATTTTGTGTTGGTTGAACAAGGGCAAATTTTGTAGAGAGGTTTCACTAGCAGTATATGGTGGTTGATAAATCTATTTTACTAGGCTACAACCTCTCTTGGAAATAAAAGAAAGAAAAAGTAAAGAAAAAATACTGTAGCTGCTTACCAAGGCTACACATGTTATATGTGATGTTTCCAAATGCTTGTCACTAGCACTTAAATGGATGTTCAAGAGTAGTTCAAATACAAACTAAAGTGTCTCATTTGCTAATAGATGCCCGATCTACATTATTGTTGAATTTGCTAGAAGTATCTAAGTTCTGTAAGACGTATCGCCTGATTGCACATCGGAAGCGTTTCTTTGACTTCAACTTTCTGGAGTATGTTTCTGTGAATTAGTGAATACTTCCTATCTTCTGTTTTCAATTATTCCTTATCTCTAAAGATGATAAGTAAACATAAACAAGATACAACTATTTAACAGATAACCATCTCTGTCTCAAATTCATTGTAATACTACAACGAGTTGGTCCAAAGAAGTGCTATAGGGTGCATGCCTCTGAAAGTGCTTTGCTCACCTTGGTGCACACTTGTTTCTTCATTCGTATTTCTTGATTCTTAATTGTGGTATATCATATGGTCTTTACCATTGTTCTTGCTTACTAAAATACTTCTGTTGCATATTCTGGCCTATACATGAAGGTATTGAGCTTGTTTATCTGCTATTGGTATTTCAGGCCCAGAAAGCAAAGGATAAGGAAGAGGATGATCAGCTAGCGGAAAAATTAGATCAAGACTTCACATCCTTGGCACAAAGTGAGGCCCTAGCATCTTTAACACAACCAAGCAAGATGAGTGCTCTAAAAGCTATTGCAAACAAGAGTAATACCAGTCAGTTAAGTAAACAAGGATTATCAAGTTCAGAATAGAAAGAATCCTTTATAAAGGTAAGGCAACATGTCGACTGTTTCTGACGTGTATTATATCTTAGGATGTAATTTTGATCACAGGCGCATAGCTCAACTGCCTTTATTTGTTTTTCCCGACTAGCCTTTTATTCATTGAAAAACATATATGCAAAGGTGGCTTGCTAACATAATTATTTGCGTCATGAATTCTGCTGGATCCTAATATATAGGTTTTCTTATTCAGTGAAGTCCGGCGACCACCCTTTTAATTTCCTTAAGAATTATTGGAATAACAACATGGATTTAGTTCCTTTCGTATCTACTCGATCCTTTAAGAATATTATACTTGTTTACTTGTTGTCTAATGTCCAGCAAGATACGGGTTAGTTGGATAAAAATGTCAAATCTATGCCAACTATGGGGGAACATCTGAATCTCTTGCATTCTGCATATACTGGTTTTAATACACCTGATCGAGCTTTCAAGTGGATACTGAAATTGTTCTTTTCATCTACAACAATGACATGATTTTTATTCCTAGCAATTCATAGGCACATGTTGAATGCCGAATTCCTCTATTCTTCCCCCCTAGCTTAGGTTTTTGTCTGTTCACATTAGACTTCTGTCCTATTTCCATTTCCTTCAAAATTTTGAAGTCAATAAATACTTCCAAGCATGCATTTACTTACCATAAGCGCAATAACCCTCGCTGCCCTGTGATTCCTTGGTTGTAGTTTTGGTTTGTATATTTTGGTTTCCTTTATATTTCTTAAATGACTACATAGGTTACCCACTCAGCCCACTTAAACAGAAATCATTACAATTCATTTGATTCTGTTCGCAGGATAAACCTGATGCTTATGACAAACTTGTCAAAGAGATGTCACTCGATATGCGTGCTCGGCCATCAGACAGAACGAAGACCCCAGAAGAAATTGCTCAAGAAGAGAGGGAACGACTTGAAGCATTAGAGGTAAGTCAGCATCACTTATAAGATGATATATTAGTAAAGTTTGTCCAAGTTTCTTTGAGCTATGCTACTAGGAAGCAACTCCATGGTCATGTGTTGGTGCCAAGTGAGATCAATATCGAGTATTGAATGAACTTACAGTGCAATTAGACGCCTAAAGAACAGATAACAAATTGGTTCTTCTCTTATGAAATGTAATGTTACAAGTAACTATTTTGTAAAAATGTAAAGTGAAAGTACATATCCACAAGCACTATTTTGTATATAATTTTGAAATATGTAGAGTCAGAAATAGAGCTTTGTTAGCTCACATACATATTGAAAAGTTAAAGAATCGGATATTTCTAATCGGGAGAAAAAACATATAGAGTCACATATACTTCAATTACGTTGTAGGTGGAATGCTCTATATGCAAGTTCAAACTAATTAAAGACATACAGCCAGTCAAAGTTAAGCTAGAAACTATCAAGAAGATAATAATTAATAGCACCTCCTTTATGTTCTTATATTATATTATTTGCCATTTCCTCCCATACAATCAAACTCATTTAAGTATTCGTTGGGCTCAAAAACAATTATAAATTCTGATTGAAAAGAATTTACTTTAAAATCACATAAACTTGCTCCAAATATGGAAATTTAAAACCTCAGGTAAAAGATGTGCATACATTAGTACCAATAATGTGACTGCACATTTTTCCCAAAAAAAAAACATAATATGACTGCACTTCTCTGTATATATTGAATTTGATTTGGCGGATGCCACAACGATCTTTTTTCGAGAATCGAAAGGGAGAAAATTAAGAACCATAAGTTGAAACTTATACTTGGAATTACATAATTATTTGAAAACCACTTAAAACACTCTTCATATGAAATTCTTCGAAAAGCAAAGTCGGATCTACCTATCATGGTTAAGAATTAAACATAAGAATCTATTTGATAATGCTTTTTAAAAGAGAAAATTACACACCAAATGATATATTCTAAGCCACAATTTGAGGACAGAAAGAAAATCTAGAAAAACCAAGTTGCAAATTAAGAAAAGAGAAAGGTTGTGTGTTTTTTTACTTTCTTTTTATACTCCACTTAATGCTATATATATGGGTTGATGGGCATTGTTGTTCTGTTTGTAACTTGTAGGAAGAGCGCCGGAAAAGGATGTGTAATACCGATTCCTCTGATGACGACGGCAGTGATGGTGAAGATCACAATATGGGACCCACAAAGTTCAAGTCTGTGTCAGGAGATGACCTTGGAGATTCATTTTCAGTTGAGGAGGAAGCAGCAGATAAGAAGGGCTGGGTTGATGATATTTATGAAAAAGAAGATGGAGGCAATCAAGATGAGGAAAACACATCTCTCGAGGGTTCAGAAAGTAGTGAAGAAGAAGAAGAAGAAGAAGGAAGTGGCAGTGAGGATGATGGTGATGACGACACGAGTGGTAATGAGCTTGGGAAGATGTCCTCTATGAAAGATTGGGAGCAAAGTGATGATGATGACCTGGATCTGGATGATAATGATGATAGTGATGAGACAGAGCTCATTAGAGTAAACAAGAAAGCAGAAAAGGCAGAATCTATTGATTATAAGAAATCTAGTTCTACAGGGAACCAGGCTGTGCCCAAACCAGAGGCTCTTCCTTTTGTAATTGAAGCTCCAAAGAACCTGGAAGAACTGTCATCTTTACTTGATGGACGATCAGATGAGGAAGTTGCTGATGCTATTAATCGAATCCGTGCATGCAACTCAATAAGGCTTGCTGCAGAGAACCGAAGGAAAATGCAAGTACGTCTGTCCACCGCTTTAAGCAGTAAGCTACTTGCTTGTCTAATTGAATTTACATACCAATAAATTGGTTGTAATTTCAATTAGGGAAACACCAAGTTTTGAGCATATATTTTTAGTTAAAAAGTTGGACCCATGTGTGAGATCGGTCCCCTCCAGAAAAATAGGATTGTTCCTCTCCTGTGGTGCTTACATTCCTTGAGTTGTGACCTTTTCACAATTCTCATGCCTTGACAACTCTCCCACCTCAGATTATCACTTTGCTAACATGTAATTCGTGAATTGCAGGTTTTTTATGGCATTCTTTTGCAGTATTTTGCTGTCCAAGCAACTCAGAGACCGCTGAGTTTAAAAAGATTGGATTCCCTAGTCAAATCTTATAATTTAGTTGCCATAACCTCTATATTGCCTCCCCTGTTTGCTTCCCCCCAAAACAAGGCAGAAAAGGGGATGGAAAAGACAACTCAAAATTCAAATTCTGAGTTTCTACATTGAGGTGTTGATGCACAATCTGTGGCATTTTGATTCCATTGCAATAAATCTTATGCAGTTTTGTTAAGGGTCGAGACTATGATCCTGATAGAGAAAGGGCAGAGAGAAAGAAGTTAAAGAAACTTTTGAAGAGAGAAGCCAAGGGGGCAGTACGTGAACTACGAAAGGATAATCATTTCATATTTGGATTGAAGGAGAAGGATAGGTTACTCGAACAAGAGGAGCGTGCAGAAAAATATGGTAAAGCAAGGGCTTTCCTTCAAGAACAAGAGCATGCCTTTAAATCTGGGCAACTTGGTAAAGGCAGAAAGAGGAGGAGGTGAGGCCTGCATGATGTCCATATACTGGATTCTGCTTCCAATCTGTTTAAGGCATGGGCCAAGCTGATTAGTTTATTTCATTTTGGTTGTGTTTGTGTGTTGACCAATCTATGTTTTTAGTAAACGAAAATATGTAACATAACTCATGCATGAATTTATTCATGACGTGGCATTTCTTATTGAACCAAGCGTGTTGTATGTTCATTGAAAGAAGGCTTAATTTCCTAGAACTACCTTAAATTTTACCCATATGGGGCATCTAGCTACCAAAAGAAACGGTCTCTAAATTATGAAAACTACCATGACTAATGACCAAAGCTGGTCAACACATAACAGTGTTAATTGTGCATATGAAATGACATTCTTGCCCTTTTAATAATTGTAGTTAATTAAATTTTGAAATATTAATTATTTTAGTAAGATTTTTAATCATTGTAAACTAAAAACTTATCGGCGATGGTGGAGGTGGCGACGGGTGAAGGTGGCCGGCGGCGGCGGCGAGGAGGTGGATGGAAGCGGCTATGGCTTTGGCGGCAAGAGTATGAAGGAGCTGAAGGGAAGGGTTAGGGTTAGGCTAAAGTCAGGAAATGAGGATGAAGAAGGAAATGAAAGGAAGGGCGATAAGGAGGTGACTGGAGGCTGCGGCGTCAAGAGAGCGCATGGATTCTATGGTTAGGGTGCCTAGGGTTGCGTTAGTTTAGAGTTAGGGGGGAGGGGGGAGGAAGGAGATGGCAGCAGGGGTGGCGAGGGAGGTGGGCGGCACAGTGGTGGTCAAAGCAGAGGGGGCAGCGGCTAGGGTTAGGATGAGGGTTGGATTTACAATAAAGAAGGGTATTTTTGGGGGTTTATTTTGCTTTTTCTTATGATGTGGCAGCTTGAGTGAGGGTGACATGGCGGTGCTGTGGCGTTGCAAGTGCCGACGGTAGTTTCTCGTAATTAACAGACCTTTTTGTAGTATTTTGCCTTGCCAGTAAATGTTTTGGTAGTATCTGCGAATCAAGTCTTGAAACTACACAGGCAAAAGGTAAAATCTGAAATCACAGCAAAAATTGTGTTCCTTTTTTGCACTGCAGCTGTTCTCACCCTGTTAATTTTCTCTTGTTCAACCGCTTTTTAAATGACAAGGATCGAGAGAACTTTTGTAAGGTCAAAACTTATGGCTTGTTACTTTTACTAAGCTAATAAACTAACCCAGCCCTTCACTACACAAGTGCCTAACTTACCCCTTTGCCTATAACCTGAAGTAGTTATAGTGCTTTGTGCAAGTTTTTCCCCATGGTTACTTATATTCTGCATAATCTGATCAGATTAAGTTTTGGTTAGCTCAAGAACTCCGGGGGCTCATCCTAAGCTTCGGAGTTTATGATCCAAGATATACCTTTCCTTTAGGTGAATAATATCCTTCTTAACTGAAGGTTTAGAAATGTACTTGACATAATCTCATGGAGAAGAAATTAGAAAAATTGGGACCAAGGCTTTTAAGAACCTCACCTTCGTTCAGGAAGTAAAGTTAACAAAGTAGATATGGGCCTTATACACAGTGACATCCACAAGTGCAATCCGCAGTGTGCCTCCTTTCTTAACTAGACTAGATATGGGCCTTATACACATTGTGTCAAACTGAAAGCTGTTCTTAAATAGACTAGATAATTTTTTCCTTTATCGGCTTAAGCCGCTTCTCTAGGCAATTGCTCAACCTGATATAGAAGTTTGTCAGCACATAAGTGCACATTGCGGACCATTCTCCTCTTTAGAGAGATGGATTTTAAGCTTTGGATGCTGGGTCAAATATATGTGTTCTTATACTCAAAATTGGCAAGTTTGATGTAATATCCATATTCTTAAGCTTCGGATGCTGGGTCAAACAATGATGACTTTGTGACGATCCTATATTGTTTTCTCCTTTGAAAGATAAAAATATACCTCCCAAATATTTCATGTGTTTTTTGTAGCGACTATTATGCTAAGTGCTCACCTGCTCATGGATAGACCGTCTACATGATTGTTTGAATTCTAACGTTTACACCATCCTCTTATGCTAAGTGCTCACCTGCTCATGCAGGACAATAATTTTAAGCTTCTTTGCAAAATTTTACTCAAACCTCCTACTTTGCCGAAACTTGTAAGTCAACTGATTCCGTACAGGAGGTGTAGCTACGTGTTGCAGTATACAGTATGTGGAGTTCTTCCCTTTTTGCATTTCTATGGGGAGCGAATTAGGATGCTGGTGTTGGAGATGTAATTTATGCTTTTTTGTTCTGATCTATTGGACACTAATATTCTTATGCTGCCCAATGTCGTAAAATTTTGTTAGCCTGGTATGTTTTTAATATCGTTATTTAGATTGAACAATGATTTACACTCGAGTAGGGTTTGCCCTACTCAAATTTGTACCTTTTTTTCTGAACACTGCAAAATTTTTTCTATAGCAGTATCTTTCCTTGGTTGGTTTCCATTTTCCATACAAAGTTACGGGGATATGAATGAGCCAGTAGAAATTTCATGCAAAAGCTTAGAAGAAAACTGCTGTTCCAAAAGCACAATCAATAAGCTGTCGCAAGTTTTAATTATTGGAAAATGATACTAGTAAACAAAATACATCATGTGGCAAAGGGGTTTGGGAGCACATGTCCTGTAAATTTTGCAGCTAAAGAATTGGAGATCTTAGCGATTTTCTGCTGAGGAAAAATTTAAAAGCTTTTCCTTTTATCACAATATGAACTAGCGCTTATGAGGTAAGAGGTTGGGACAGTTATCAAAATAGGTAGGCAAGCAGAATTTTTAACTCGAGACAAGAAAGGAACATGTCTGCAGAAATATGCCAAAATGAAGAAACACAACTAGAGATTCAACGAACTCATGATCTGTTCCTTAGCCATTGTTAATGCCCCCAAAAAAGAAAAGAAAACATAATTCATGATTTGAGCTTCTTCTAAATCCGGCGCTCCCTCTCAGCGTCATTCAACTTTTTGGAAGCAGTCATCAGAATTTTGGATGCCAGTTTGTAAAGAGGTGCACATCATGGAGCTAGGATCGTCACCAGAGAGCAAAGCCAACCCCACGCCATCTCTCCCCCTCTCCCCCTCTCCCTCTACTTGTTTAACATTTTTAGAGGTTACTTTGAGGGATTTAAATAGAATAAGAGGTCCTGGGTAAAGTTTGAAGGATAATGAATCGTTGGTTGCAAGTTTGGGTTTCCAAGATTCCAACTTTAATTCCGCCTTTGCATTTTCTGTTATTTAAATTTTATTGTTATTGGAACAGCTCGAACATGCATCTTAATTTTGTACACATAGGAAGAGGAATAGACTGCTGAATAAATATGTAGACTCTAATCCCCATGAAATGTAGAGTAATATAAAGTGATGCATCAATTGTCCTGCTACTGGCTTGGATTTGCGGCGAGTGCTATTGTTTTCATACTATTTTGGTACTATTTGTGAATCCTAGCTCACATCAAGATCACAACACCACGGCTTCCCTTGTTTAACCCTATTAGCCACCATTAGTCCATGAATAGCACCAATACTATGTGCTCAAAATAGCACTCATCCCGAATCCTGCTAGCTGCTAGTCATTATTTTAGAAAAAATATTAATAATTAGGCTTAATTTGTTTTATCTCTTTGGGCCAAAAAAAGCCACAAAATTAGAGGAAATTACCATATCTAACGGTGGCATGTAAGCATTCACAGTGTCACGTTATTGCCATGTCGGTATCGTTATTTAACTTGCCACATCATACTGGAATTTTTATAAAATTTTAGCACATTTTATTGTTAAAATAATCTATGTATATTAGTAAAATTTAATTATCCATTTTACTGGTTAGTCATTATGTTTCTATTAATTAGGTATATATCTGATATGCTCAATATTGACGACCTCCAAGATCAGGACACGTGGCAGGGGGCGTGTCCAGAACACAGAAGAGGGCCCACAGGGGGCCGACCCGGCTACCCTGTACCCGACCTGCAAACACCAGCTGGCCCACCTTGGGGCCCGCTGCAAATTGGCTTCCTCGTCCTCGCAGCTCACGTCGAGCTGCCGCAAGACCCGGACTCCTCGGCCTCCCCGCTCGTCCGAGCTCCTAGCCGAGGCCATCTTCCTCGGCCCCCCGACCAAAGTCATCGCACACAGGCGTAACCGCCGCTCCACGAATCTCGCCATGCGCGGATTCTCCGCCAGCAACATCCCACGTTCCATGCTTCCGCGATCCCCATTAATGGGCGATCCGCTCTCTACGCGGGCGTGACGTCGGGAGCATAACTGCCGGCGAGATTCTCGCGCCCGCTGCTGCGTGCCATCACCACTATATAAGCCCCCATCACAGAGGGGTCAAGTAAGCCATTTTTTACACTTTACGCCGTTACTCTGCTCGGACCTCATCACCAACTTAAGCGTCGGAGGGTCCTCGGTGGTACCAAACTACCCCGGGACTTCTTTGCAGGTACTCGGCAACAGCTTCCACACCTCACCTCTTCCTCCAAAAACCTATTGAGACCCACACGCAACGAAGGATAATCAGCTATGTTCACCGCGAGATCTACGGAAGACAACATCTGACGGAGGCCTGAAATGTTAGTTGTATGTATGCCCTAGAGGCCAGTATTGTACAGATTATGTATATTATATTGGATGCTTGGACATATATAGAGATGAATTTCTTGCTCGACATGATAGTATGCTATCTGGTTGCTCTTTATCTTAACATGTACACTAGTCTCTTTATACTGTCTTATAGTTACATGTTGGTAAAGCCCTTAGGATTTGTACTTGACTACCTGGACTATGATGCAGATCATACTAGTGGGGACATGGTAGTCCATAAGTACATCCTTCAAGGTCCCTAGTCGTGGGTGTATCGAGACGGGGCATCGATATACCAGAGTAGACTAGCGTATACGCTTCTCGACCCATGTGATGGGCGATGGATGATCCCATATCCATTGGTGTTTGACATCAGAGATGGTATACGGGTGCTCAGTGGAGACTGAGTACACTGGACGGACTCGTCGAGAACTCCCAGATGGTATTATACCTCACGTCAGATGGCAGTTCTCAGGTGACACTTGTACAGGTTAGTCTGTAGACCCGAGATCGTCATAGAGTCTTGTGTGATTCCCACTGTGCTTTGATCTCCACCTTACCACGTCCATGAGGGCGTGCAAAACGGTGGTCTTTGGGCACAGTCCCGGGTCACATGGAGGCAATGAGCGATAGGAGGGGTTTCGTCTCTCCCGGTATTGGGGGTTGATGTTGCGCAGTGCTCGATTGGCCGTAACAGGGAAGTCCCTGGCCAGGGCTGATCAGAGATTTGCTGGTAAGTGTTACTAGTAGTTTCTCGACCCGTTACGAGCCTCACATCGGCACGACTTATCGGGTTATTGGGGTCTGACGTTTACCACCCCTAGACTTGATATGCGACGTATCAGACGAAGAGACCGGACTGTACGGTAAGTGTTACTGGTCGGATTCGCAGGAGTGTGAGCGGGCTAGCTCGTCGATCTTCTGATCGCTCAATACCCGGGTGGCCGTTACGTTTAGCAGACCGCTTGCGGCTTGTGGGTGCTTGATATGATCATCATCTGCTACCGGCGTATTGACGAGTCTTAGAGACCTACACAGAGGTTTCCTGGTTCAAGCGAAACGAAATAGGAGCGCATATGAGATATGTGCAGGACCGAGAATAATGCGTATATGTGATACCGCATTTCATTCTCGCGATATATGTTTCGATTGGTTATATTCGATATGACCTAGTTATCGAATCATTGATTCGATAAATCGATGCATTGAATACTAGTCGGTTATGTGCGACATGACCGGATCATTGAATCAAGTGTTGATTTAATGATTTAATGTATAATTATATATTTGATATATTACTTTGCATTAACTAGTATTGGTTCACTTTAAACGGATTTTTCTCACTTGGATTGCACATTGTATATGTGATATACTTTTGTGCACTTTTTTGTATCATGTTTGATGATACTTGATCATATGGTTAAGTGAATAGAATTAAACCATGGTTATTATGATAATTAGGGTTTTACATATTTAGTTATTCATTTATTTGGATAAGTTTAAGATAAGAATGGTGGCTTTATTTGTTTTATGTTGAAGCTTCATGAAGCTTTGACTTTGCTAACCATCCTTATCTTCATGCTTAACCCTTACCCATCCAAGTGACCATGGTTAATTCTCTACACTTAACCCTAGTTTAAGTTATGATAAGTATTTGATTTTCTATTTCTTTTTAATAGAACTTATCATAACTATCTTGATCTTCTTCTTTTTCAAGCTTGCTACATCAATGGCAACTTGAGTTTTAGTGAGTAAAATCCAATTCCAAAGAGAACCCACCTCCTATTTCTTCACCCTCTACCTCTTGCCAAGTTGTTTTGGGTGTTTACTTCACAAGTTTCACAACTTTGTGAAGTCGGAGCTTGAGTTTGTGCAACCTCGACGTAGATCGTCTTTGACACGAAGCCGACGACCTATTCCGCACGTTTCTCCGATGAAGCCGTCACGAGAGTCCAAGCTTCAAGATGGACAGCGAGAGGACGCCCTCGTGGAGCTAAGGAAGTGGAAATCCGGATCTACAAAGGTTGTAGCATCTAACTTTTAGTTAAAGTGTTAACTAGTTTATAGTTTCGCCTAGACATCTAGCAACGATCCGTTAACTAGGGTTTCTCGGCACCATATTTTTTAAATTTGGCATGTTCGATGCCTTGTGAGACCTCTATAGGGTGCCTAGGAACCTTTCACTGGTATCAGAGCCTAGCTAGAGCCTTAGGCGAAGTCTAGACGGATTTTGAAGTCCGATTGAACCCGAAAGTCCAAAATTTCCATGCTCTCTGTACTTTTTTGAAAACAGTGATTTTTTCAACATTTAAAATATTCAGAAAATCAAGCAGGGTTTTATATGAATTACTGTAAAATCCGGGGCCCTAATTCAAATAATCCACCGCGGAACCGCGGCACGAGCTAGGCATGTGCGGCGGTTCCGCGGCAGTTTGGTCTCCCCATGAGTTGACTTTTGCACACTAGTTTATATTTAACAGTGATGTGTTCTCTGGATAGTTTTATTATTTATTCAAGTGTTGAATAATCTGGGATGTTTTGGAGCTTTGGTATTTCGATCGGATTATCAAATTTCGTCTTTTGTGTTTTTCCGGATAATTTCCAGAATATGTTAAAAAAGTTCGACCGGATATAAATACCCAATTTTTCCCCTGTCGGGAAATTTCCAAGTGTTGGATTTTTCCGAAGTTTAACGATGTTCTAAGTAGTGCAAGTAACGCGATGGACCCTCTAGAAGACAACAAACCTTAACTCGATTATGTGACCATCTTGAACTGCCCTTTGAACCTTCGGGTTTGGGGCAGTACGGCGTGCCACATGTGAGGCGTTGGCTTGACCCTTCTACGGCTGGACCGTCGGTACTGAGGCACGAACTGAATGTTGTTAGACTTATTTCATGTGTTGAGCTGTATCGGGAAAACTTGGGTATTCGACTGTTCGATCGGAAAGTTTAACATTTTCTGTTTATCTGGAATGTGATACAATAATTGGAATTCACAAACAGTTATGAGATAACTGGATGAATGTTATAAATCTAGCAGTTTAGTCCCATACGATATTGAAAAGAGTTTTCGATAATGAGACTAAAATGCGGGGTTTGTAACTATTAGGCATGTGATGTCTACAGAGGTTGCGGATTCCAACTGTTGTAGTTTTACACTTTCTTTTCTGTGACCGTAAGTGTAATATGTGAATCGCCGGTTTCGTTGCTATATGTCAACGACAATTGGGATGCGCATATTTACTTACGTTGATGACATGTGATGTTATGAGTTGCTGGATATGTTATATTGGATCGTCGTGTTCGAATAGCCGGGGGTTTTTATGTGAGATGAGTGTTTTTCATTTTCATTCATGTAAAAACTTGTATGTAATATTCTTTTATTTGGGGCACTTCCAGGTAGCGGAAGTTGTCACCCTTTGTATATTATTTACTTTTCCGCATTAGGTCAGACCCAAGGAGGGGAGCACAAGTAACCGGGTTCTGGGGTCCAGTGGGAGACCAACTCGAGGAGTCAAGTTCGGGTCTCCTAACCCTAGAATTGGCAGGGTTGCTTGCCGCTCTCGTAGGGGTCTAGGGGTGTGGGATTGGCTATTCATCACGACCGTGGAATCCGTGTTTTATACTGGCTCATATTGAAAACACGGACGTCCTAGTATATCCAATATTTCATATGTTTATTCTGCTGCGATATCTGTGTTGTGATTCTGTGATGGATATAGTATATGGTATATATGATATATTATATAGACGTTACTTATGTTTTACACCCGCGCTAGCCCTGCCCTGCTCTGTCGTTAGTTACCTAACCTAACGGTGCACGAGGGGACATCGAGGCGAATGCGGATGGCATAAGTGTACGTCATATCTATCTGTGATGTTTAGGTATTTAAATGATGGGACTTCATTAATGTGATTAATGAAAGATAAGAAACCTAAGATGTTGTAGAATCAGATTTTAAAATAAAACAGGTAGCTACAGTTCTTGCTTTGCATAGCGGTATATATGATATACCCTGCACCTTATTCGATGAGGAAAGGACCGAGATCCCTTTACCGGGAGTGACTCCTTTAGCAGTAACTGGCAGATGCTACACACTCGGTTTGGCTTTGATTGCTTTTAAGAGTTTTTGCTTTGCACAGTGATATATATGATATATCCCGCACCTCATTCGACGAGGAAAGGGCCGACGATCCCTTCACCGGGAGTGACCCCTTTAGCAAAACTGGAAAAGCCTCAAAATCACTCCATTTCAAAACTCCACTTGATTCTACAACGATATCAAGTTCATTACGCTCATGGTTTTTATGAAAAACCTGCGTAGCCCTCCGTCATTTCAGATAAGTGCTAGTTAGTATTCGTGCTACGTTTGTTGACTATGTTAAGGCGTAGTGTGCGGTAGCTAATTAGTGCTTATCTGTATTAGCATATGATGTGATTGGATTAGGGTAGTCGTGCGACTTTGTTGACTATGTTAAGGGTCGTGCGGGTGGGTTTAATTCAATCAGGAAATGACGGGTTGAACTTGACTAGCACTTATGATTTGTTGACTATGTTAAGGTCATATAGCTGCTAGGGGCAAAAGCATTATCGGGAGTTTCAAGTGTTGAAATTTGCAATGAGATTGCATACCTTCTATGAGATAGTTGGATCCCGATACCCACTGCGAGTAAGAGTTACTCCTGGGAGAGTTTTGCACACTACAATTAGCCGATCAAGTAGGTGTCTAGAAAGGTGTCAACGAGGTTACGCCTCTGGGAAAACGAGGTTTACGTTAATTAGGTTCGTGCGAAAGCACGGGGGACCTCCCTCAAAGTACCGACACTGGCCTGGCTGAAAGATCGACGAAGTTGTAGGGTGTAATTAATCCCGGCTAATCTTTCCTTTTAGGGTTTGGAGGAAGATTTGATAAAAAGCAGTGGGAGCCATCCTGATTAGATAAGATAATAACCAATCTGATCTTGCACGAGCATACGCTAAAGTGTTTTCTTCTCTCTCTCTCCAGGTAGCGACCATTTCAGGCCCTAATCAAGATAATAATATGGATGTATTGACCGAACCCGCATGTTATACTGTGCTGGGGAACGTTGGTTCCGTTCTTTCTTATAAGAGTTATAAGAATGAACAGGACATAGGGGAATACCAGGATTCCCATGCCACCCGAATGAAGAAAGTACATGTTGATGCATTTTCTTCGGGTGTGTTCGTTACTGAGAACTGTTTCTCCATTTGCTCTACGTCCTGGGTATTAGATACCGGGTCAGGATCCCATATATGTAATCAGTTACATGGGCTTAGGAAAGGTAGAGAATTTGGAGAAGGTGATAAAGACATTAGAGTTGGAAATGGTGCAATTGTTGCAGCTAAGACTGTCGGGGAATATCACCTTGTATTACCAACTGGTAATACATTGGTTCTGAACGAATGCTATTACATGCTGAACCTGATATGCAACATTATATCGGTTTCTTTATTAAGCAAAGAAGGATATAATTTTGTATTACAGGACAATGTTATGAACATTTTCCGTAACCAAAAGTTGGTTGGATCAGGCACGTTATGCAATGGCATTTATGTTCTAAATCAATCAACAGTTCTGAGCATAACAAACACACACAAGAGGAAGAGTTTTGAACTCAACGAATCCTTCTTGTGGCATTGTAGACTGGGTCACATCAATGTGACACGACTGGCTAAGTTTCATAAGGATGGATATTTGAAACCTTTCGAATTTTCATCTTATGACACTTGCCAGTCATGTCTCAAAGGCAAGATGACCAAAACTCCGTTTACGGGACACGGAGAAAGAGTCACCGAACTCTTGGGACTGATACATAGTGATGTATGCGGTCCCATGTCTACACTTGTCAGGGATGGTTCTTCGTACTTCATTACATTCACTGACGATCTCTCTAGATTCGGATGTGTTCCTGATGAAACACAAATCAGAAGCTTTTGAGAAATTTAGAGAATATAAACAAGAAGTCGAGAACCAAACCGGAAAAAGTATTAAAATCCTTCGATCTGATCGAGGAGGTGAATACTTGAGCAATGAATTCCTGGACTTCCTAAAAGAGAATGGGATTCTCTCTCAGCTGACTCCTCCATATACACCACAGCACAACGGTGTATCAGAACGGAGGAACCGCACCCTATTAGATATGGTGCGCTCGATGATGAGCACAGCTGAGTTACCTATTTCCTTCTGGGGATATGCGCTGGAGACAGCAGCATACCTATTGAATCAAGTTCCATCTAAATCTGTACCTACCACACCATATGAGATATGGAGTGGGAAGAGACCATATTTTAAACGAGTTAAAATATGGGGTTGTCCGGCCTATGTCAAAAGGCAAAATCCAGACAAACTCGAGGCACGGTCAGTTCTTTGCAAGTTTATGGGATATCCTAAGAATTCCCAAGGATATTTTTTCTACCATGCTGAGGAACAAAAAGTGTTTGTTTCTCAATATGCCACCTTTTTAGAAAAGGAATTTCTTGAAAAAGAAATTAGTGGCAAAGTGATAGAGCTGGAAGAGGTTCCAGATACACAAACAGTAACTGAAGATTTAGTGGAACCAGAGGATTCAGTAGCTCCCAATGAACCCCAGCCTCTCCGCCGATCTAGTAGGGTTTCTCGTCCACCTGAGAGATACTACGGTTTTCTCATTGATGGTGGAAGCGAGGATTGCATCATGAATGATGATGACCCAACTAGCTTCGAGCAGGCCATCACGAGTAGGGACTCAGTGAAATGGCTGGATGCTATGCGGTCCGAGATGGAATCCATGTACACCAACAAAGTATGGACTTTGGAAGTTGCTCCTGAAGGGGTAAAACCCATTGGGAGCAAGTGGATCTTCAAGAAGAAACTTGGTGTAGATGGGAAAGTGGAGACTTTCAAAGCTAGACTTGTAGCAAAGGGTTTTCGTCAAAGACCAGGTGTGGACTATGACGAAACTTTTTCTCCAGTGGCTATGCTTAAATCCATCCGAATCATGCTTGCCATTGCTGCTTTTCATGACTACGAAATCTGGCAAATAGATGTTAAGACCGTCTTTCTAAATGGTGATTTAGAAGAGTGCGTGTACATGACTCAGCCAGAGGGCTTCGTAGACAGTGGGAGCAGCGGGAAGGTGTGCAAGCTGCTTAAATCCATTTATGGATTAAAGCAAGCATCGCGGAGTTGGAACATCTGCTTTGACGTCGTTATCAGAGAGTTTGATTTCATCAAAAATCCAGATGAACCTTGTATTTACAAGAAGGTGGCAGAGAGTAAGGTTGTCTTCCTCGTATTGTACGTGGACGCCATACTCTTGATAGGAAATGATATTCCTATGCTACAATCGGTCAAGCTCTTCTTATCACAAAGATTCTCAATGAAAGATCTTGGTGATGCCTCCTGCATATTGGGAATTAGGATCTATAGAGATAGATCCAAACGGATTTTGGGATTGTCCCAATCCAGGTACATTGATACCATACTAAAGAGGTTTAGTATGGAAGAATCCAAGCGTGGGAATTTGCCCACGATCTCTGGAGTCACTCTCTCCAAAGAGATGTCTCCCAAGACTGATTTGGAGAGAGCTCGCATGCAAGGGATACCCTATGCTTCGGCAGTAGGCTCTATCATGTATGCGATGCTATGTACCAGACCCGATGTAGCATACTCACTAAGTGTAGTGAGCAGGTATCAAGCTGATCCTGGAGAGAGTCACTGGACAGCTGTGAAGAGCATTCTCAAGTACTTGCGAAGGACTAGAGATATGTTCTTGGTGTATGGTAACGGAGAACTCCAAGTGGAGTCCTTTACCGATTCGAGCTTCCAGAGTGATAAGGACGACTCTAAGTCGCAGTCGGGCTTTGTCTTTACCCTTTACGGAGGGGCGGTTAGCTGGAAGAGTTCCAAGCAGGAAAACGTGGTAGACTCGACGATGGAGGCTGAATACATCACTGCCAACGATGCTGCTAAAGAAGCTGTCTGGATCAAGAAGTTCATTTCTGAACTTGGAGTGGTTCCATCCATTGAGCATCCAATACCTTTGTATTGCGATAACAATGGAGCGGTGGCTTTGGCTAAGGAACCCAGGTCCCATCAGCGGTCCAGGCATATTCTGAGGCGGTATCACCTGATCCGGGAGATAGTTGATCGCCGGGAGATCGAGGTCAGGAGGGTTGACACGAAGAACAACACGGCGGATCCACTCACGAAGGCCATTCCCCAGATACAGTTTGAGAGACTCTTCGGGATGCTCGGTATGAGATACTACAGCAGCTGGCCCTAGTGCAAGTGGGAGATTGTTAGTTGTATTTATGCCCTAGAGGCCAGTATTGTACAGATTATGTATATTATATTGGATGCTTGGACATATATAGAGATGACTTTCTTGCTCGACATGATAGTATGCTATCTGGTTGCTCTTTATCTTAACATGTACACTAGTCTCTTTATACTGTCTTATAGTTACATGTTGGTAAAGCCCTTAGGATTTGTACTTGACTACCTGGACTATGATGCAGATCATACTAGTGGGGACATGGTAGTCCATAAGTACATCCTTCAAGGTCCCTAGTCGTGGGTGTATCGAGACGGGGCATCGATATACCAGAGTAGACTAGCGTATACGCTTCTCGACCCATGTGATGGGCGATGGATGATCCCATATCCATTGGTGTTTGACATCAGAGATGGTATACGGGTGCTCAGTGGAGACTGAGTACACTGGACGGACTCGCCGAGAACTCCCAGATGGTATTATACCTCACGTCAGATGGCAGTTCTCAGGTGACACTTGTACAGGTTAGTCTGTAGACCCGAGATCGTCATAGAGTCTTGTGTGATTCCAACTGTGCTTTGATCTCCACCTTACCACGTCCATGAGGGCGTGCAAAACGGTGGTCTTTGGGCACAGTCCCGGGTCACATGGAGGCAATGAGCGATAGGAGGGGTTTCGTCTCTCCCGGTATTGGGGGTTGATGTTGCGCAGTGCTCGATTGGCCGTAACAGGGAAGTCCCTGGCCAGGGCTGATCAGAGATTTGCTGGTAAGTGTTACCAGTAGTTTCTCGACCCGTTACGAGCCTCACATCGGCACGACTTATCGGGTTATTGGGGTCTGACGTTTACCACCCCTAGACTTGATATGCGACGTATCAGACGAAGAGACCGGACTGTACGGTAAGTGTTACTGGTCGGATTCGCAGGAGTGTGAGCGGGCTAGCTCGTCGATCTTCTGATCGCTCAATACCCGGGTGGCCGTTACGTTTAGCAGACCGCTTGCGGCTTGTGGGTGCTTGATATGATCATCATCTGCTACCGGCGTATTGACGAGTCTTTAGAGTCCTACACAGAGGTTTTCTGGTTCAAGCGAAACGAAATAGGAGCGCATATGAGATATGTGCAGGACCGAGAATAATGCGTGTATGTGATACCGCATTTCATTCTCGCGATATATGTTTCGATTGGTTATATTCGATATGACCTAGTTATCGAATCATTGATTCGATAAATCGATGCATTGAATACTAGTCGGTTATGTGCGACATGACCGGATCATTGAATCAAGTGTTGATTTAATCATTTAATGTATAATTATATATTTGATATATTACTTTGCATTAACTAGTATTGGTTCACTTTAAACGGATTTTTCTCACTTGGATTGCACATTGTATATGTGATATACTTTTGTGCACTTTTTTGTATCATGTTTGATGATACTTGATCATATGGTTAAGTGAATAGAATTAAACCATGGTTATTATGATGATTAGGGTTTTACATATTTAGTTATTCATTTATTTAGTTATTCATTTATTTGGATAAGTTTAAGATAAGAATGGTGGCTTTATTTGTTTTATGTTGAAGCTTCATGAAGCTTTGACTTTGCTAACCATCCTTATCTTCATGCTTAACCCTTACCCATCCAAGTGACCATGGTTAATTCTCTACACTTAACCCTAGTTTAAGTTATGATAAGTATTTGATTTTCTATTTCTTTTTAATAGAACTTATCATAAATATCTTGATCTTCTTCTTCTTCAAGCTTGCTACATCAATGGCAACTTGAGTTTTAGTGAGTAAAATCCAATTCCAAAGAGAACCCACCTCCTATTTCTTCACCCTCTACCTCTTGCCAAGTTGTTTTGGGTGTTTACTTCACAAGTTTCACAACTTTGTGAAGTCGGAGCTTGAGTTTGTGCAACCTCGACGTAGATCGTCTTTGACACGAAGCCGACGACCTATTCCGCACGTTTCTCCGATGAAGCCGTTACGAGAGTCCAAGCTTCAAGATGGACAGCGAGAGGACGCCCTCGTGGAGCTAAGGAAGTGGAAATCCGGATCTACAAAGGTTGTACCATCTAACTTTTAGTTAAAGTGTTAACTAGTTTATAGTTTCGCCTAGACATCTAGCAACGATCCGTTAACTAGGGTTTCTCGGCACCATATTTTTTAAATTTGGCATGTTCGATGCCTTGTGAGACCTCTATAGGGTGCCTAGGAACCTTTCATGAAAAAGAGCTCCATCAGTTGGCGCCGTCTGTGGGAACTTAAATTCCACAACATACAAAGTTGGCCTTCCCATCTCCTCTCTCATGGCGGACGACCATCCTGGGGATCCCAGCACCAGCCTTCGCCTTCCACTCACCGAAGGCGAGGATGAACCTCCCACATGACTGTCATCAACGCCCTCGCAGGCCGGATAGATCGCCTGCAATCCCTCGTGGAGGCCCTCGTCCGCGTCCAAACGGCCGCGCCCGGGCCCCAGATCGCTGCTCCACCGCCTCCAGAAGACTCTGTCCCTGTCTGGACGACCGACCATCAGCAGGCTGCATCCCCTGGCTGCCGGTCCCTCGAACCGGTGCTCCCTAAGGCCCGTTGGGCATCCCAGGGCTCCACGCCGAGATCCACCGCTAGGGTGTCTCGCCCCGAGCAGGAGATGGGATAAGCGGACTTTGAGCGCGAAAGGACAGGCAGAACCGTTGTTGCCTGATGGGAACTTCCCCCCTACCCCCCTGAGGAAATGTCGGTCACCTCTCCTATCCACGAGCGTGGCCGACCCCACCATGATCGGCGGGGTCGCACAGAAGCGGTCCACCCCGGCGACTCAAGAGCTACCCTATCCCGGGATATGAGGCACCTCATCGAGAGAAACCGGGGCCGCTCCCACACACAGTTCACTGGAAGCAGGGCTCGGGAATCCCGAGGCGCCGATTCCTCGAGGTACCACGGTCGGCTCGACGCCCTCGAGAAGAAGATCGAGGGCATGCGCCGAGAAGCTCACCTCTCGAGCGACGGGGCTAAGTACGCCTCCAACTCGTTCACGAAGCCATTCACCGAGGAACTGCTAGCTGTAAGTCTACGGTAGCGTCCCGGCCGTCTTTCAGACGCCAAACGCGGAACAAAATTTTTTTAATTGGCGCTATCGCATACTATATCCCGGATCTTTCCATTAACGCTAAACTAACTAACTGTAAAGTGGGTAGAAAGGCTATACCGAACGATTCGAGTCTTTCGGTCTTTAGCCATCATCCCATGCTCCTTTGCGGTATCTGCGATCTCGCTCGATCTTCGGTCTCCTCGTCCAGGTGGCACCACGTCAACGGATCTTTATACGGGCTCCCGCCTCTGAACCGAGGCAACTCGGACATGAAGTTTGCTAGCCGACATGTCCAAGATTGATGTAGAGAATGAGTAGAATACTTTGTCTCGTCTCATCCAAAACCATGGATGAACGGTTAATGAAGTTGCCTTTTATCAAGTAATGAGAAATGAACATATGAAATTTCCATGAACCAAATTCTATAATCTTTTTTCCAACAACCATCTAGCCTCCATAAGAATGGCCGGCCACTAAAAGGAGAGGAGGGGGTGAGTGTAGTAGCAAGGGAGGGTGACCATTAGCAATAATACTTATCACAACTCATCACAACATTAATGGAAAGAAACACCTCATCAAACCAATTAATGCATACAATGAATCATATAACACCTCACTAACCTAGTCACCATTTCTAGAAACTTCCTCATGACTCACCCTCATGACTCACCAAAAGAAGAAAAGATAATTCCGCATTAAACCGAATGTTTAAGATGGGTGATGGAAAACTCAACTTCCAAAAGCGATCCCGAAACGAATTTCAGGATAACCCTGTAACAGTATAAACATACTCGCATTTGTATTATGACCGAATACAAATGCAACTGAGGTAAAGATATTATATCTACACAGTATAATACTCGGATCCGGCTTAAACCAAAGCCCACCAGTATTATCTATCCGAAATATGGCACGTGCGTAAACGCACGTGCATTTTCCGAACCCTGCCATAAAACCATATGGCCTCTACAACATTTCGCCCGAACTTGGGAACCTATCTGTGGGGTACTCTAATGACTCGTCAGTACCCTGGCAGTGGGTTTAACCACAAACCGTCAGCGACACTAGCTGTGCGTAACGGCTGCCCATGTACTGACCTCAAGGGAAGCCGATGAGCGAACTCATCCTGGAACCCTACTGAGCCTAACAGTGACAATATACGTATAGTCTGGTTCGTTCGTCTATGAGTATCGCATATCGGGCCTAGGGGGCTGGTAACGTCAGACCCCCAATAGCGGTATAAGTCGTGTCGGAGTGTAGCCCAGAACACCTTGAGATACTACTGGAGTACCTACCAGTAAATCTCCTACCTCGGCCGAGAGCTTTGTGTAATGGCTCTCCTAGACACAGCGTGATCTCACCCCCAATATCGGGAGAGACGGAATCCCCTGCCGATCTGCTCACTTGCCTCCATGTGGCTCGGGACTGTACCCAAAAAATACCTGTTTGCACGACTCCTTTGAGCCGTGGTAGGGTAGAAATCAGAGCACAGTGGGAACTCACACGAGACAAATGACGACCTCAGGTCGATGAACTAACTTGTACACATGTCACCAGGGAACTGCTATCTGACGATAGGTATAATACCAACTAGCAGGTTCCCGGCGAGTCCTGTCTGGTGTACTCATAACCCAATGAGCACCTGTATACATCTTAGGTTATCCAACTGACACCAGTGGCTTGTGAGACCGGCCACCGCCCCTCGTCGGGGTCTCGACTGTATACACTAGTCTACTCCGGAGTATTGATGCCCTGTCTCGAAACTCCCACGACTAGGGACCAACATTAAGGATGTGCTTATAGACTACCCAACTCTCACGTATATGATCGCCATCATACTGTTGGTAGTCAAGCAAGATCCTAAGGGCTCTATCAACGTGTAACAGTGATCAGTCACCTGACCCTGTACACGACTGATAAAGGCAAACCAGATAGCATACTATCATCTCGAGTAAGACTGTACTACCGGTATAGATCCTCCTCAATTATTGCAATCACGTACCTGCGATCCAATAATTGACTTTGAGGGCACTATATCCAACAATCTTCCACTTGCACTTAAGGCTAATTATTGCGATGTCGCATACTCGCAGCCCGTGTGATACCGAACACCCAACTCCTCTACTAATCAGTTTCACAAAGCCTGTTTGTAAAACTATTGTGTTCGAGAAATAGCCTCAGTGAGTGGATCCGCCATGATGTTTCTTTCTATGTCTCTCTTAATCTCAAGTTCGCGGAGAAAGCCATCTCCCAAATTGAGTAATATCTGTCTTAGAATATGTCTGGATATCTGATGGGACCTAGTTCATAAATGAACTCCAAATCCAAACTTCTTAGACTGTATCGTCAACTGAACCCAATCAGTATCCTGCACCATGCCTCCCACAGTATCCTCTTGGACCACCTGTCCATAATACTGTCCCTCGTCAGAGGGAAAACTATCACTCTGACAATCACCCTGTCATCCATGTCACCTTTGAAGCCTGGAATGATAACTGTCTCCCGAAGGAGGCTGCCGTCATCAAATCCGTAGAACATGCACTTATGTTCTAAAACTGCTTCCTTATATTTCTTCAGGATTAGATTAATATAAACTTATCGCATCTAGTGCAAAAACAACATCTGGTGTGGTACTTGATATCTCACGATTGACTCAATTGCCTAAGCAAGTGATATGCCAATCATGCACATCCCTCTTCCCTTTAGTCTGTAGACACTTTTAGAGAGGGTGACTCCATCACCTGCAGGTACATCACCATGCCAAGAGTCATCTTGTCATGACCCGAAGGTACGGAACGTGACCGTCACTTAAATTACGAAGCGTCTAGAGGCGCAACGTAATCTAAGTAAGCCGAAGCCCAGAAATCTAAACCATATAAAAGAAGAAGTAAAGGAAAACATATAGGAAAACAAGTTTAAAAGCAACATCAAATTTTCTCAAAAATTTCGGCAGACTTTCCTTTGTAAAAACTGGCCCCAAACGGGTACAAACAAGTAAAATATATACGAACAATAAGAAAGCATCCCCAAGCGGGAGCTAGCTCTACGCCAACAGGCAGAAACAACCACACAATGCACAATAATATACAACGCCAAAGGGCGAGGCTCAAAACTCAAAAGAAAACCAAATCCACCAGAAACAATAATAATACAAGCGCTACTCTAAGGTCGAAATAAAAACAACTGGCCTTCTAAACTATCAAGAATACAAGTCTGGTTGACAGAGCTTACTAGATACAAATGAAATAATAAAAGTACAACGGCGGTCCTGATACAATGATCCAACCTACCAAGCAAATCACCCTGAATGTAATGATGAGCCAGCAAACTGCCAAGAAAACCTGTACATCGAACCTGAAATAAAATTTGGCACAACGGGGGTGAGTTGCCAACTCGTGAGTAGAAGACATCTGCGAGAAGAAATCGAATGCACGGCGCTGTCCTAGGTCATAATAATATACTAATATATCACTAGTCATCTAGTAATGGTAGGGTAATAAACTACGCGTAAGTACAAATGCTCAGTGCTCGTGTCATTGCCTCAAATAGTAATATGTCATGTGAATGAGTATGCATGCACCATGAATGTAAAACAATCAACCCTGAAATCTGGATATATCTGTATAAGAAGTCTTTAACTTTTATCATAGTGAAATTTGTATAGAAATCTGAAACATCATCGATGAAATCCATGGAAATCCGTGTCAAGCATCGACACAAAACATATAAATCTCAAGTCTCAATACCTCATAGTCTCAATATCTCGGGCTCCGTCAGTCCGGATCGGCCCATATCAGTAAATCTCAAGACAACGGTCGGTATCTTTCAGATATCCGCCGCGCCAGACATCACCGGAAGGTAGTCTTCCCCTGCCAGGCCCATCGTCTACAACTCGATCTTCTTGCCCCGGGGTACCATACCGGGCCCACCATGTACCCGAGACGGTTCATCCACTCTTCGAATCGGGTCTCAAAACCCAACAGAAAACATGAAATCTCATGGTGGACGACACATACATCACGAGAAAACCGTAACATGTATTTTAAAAAGAGGGAGAGAGAGAAGTTTTTATATATATTCTTGCGGTTTTCCCCAAAATCCAGAAATCTCATAGAAATCCCAAATCCCAAATCATGAGTAAGTAAATAATAAGTATCTGCATAAGCCCCACAATACTCAATGATAACATGAAAATGTGAATGCATGAAATGTCTAAGTAATAAATGCAATGTCTAGACTAACACCTGAGAGTAGTCACAATATTATGTTGATATAGCATTTAGTTGATTCTATCAATAAGAGATAATATGTTCTAAAGTGTACGTGACATAGCAATTACCGACGATGATGTGCGTGAGCTGGCAAATAAGTGTACGTGGAATATGCGCATCATCGGTAACGGTGCTGGTGTCCTAACAGGCAGAGTTTCATTTTAACTAAAGGAACATATGTATGAACATGCAACGTGATGATTACAATCTGAATATAAAGATGAATGTGTACTAACCACTCATTTGGAATATACATATCTAACTACAAACTATATGACTCGAGCCTAAACTGGTATCTATCTAACCCACTAAGGAACTAAACTAAAGAAACCAGTCGATAGAAAATAAGAATCCATCTAAGGTCTGAGTCCATATCTCTAATAGTCGGCGATCCAGCCTCAATAGCGTCACGTACGTAGTACGACTTTCTCGAATCAAGAGTGCGGATCAATCATTACATCTATACCTCGTACGGTAAAATCCATCGTATGACATCCCAAAATCGGGGTACGGGTCAAGTATCACCTATGTACATCATCATTCGTATAATATCATCATCAAATATTATCATGATCAAGGGTACTATGCTATAATCGCATGCATCCCCATATCATCAAACATATATCATTGTCTGTGTAAATATATATCGTCAATTGGTCCTCAGAAATATCATGTCACATATATCATATCGTGATCAAGTCACACATATATCATATCGTGATTCAGTCACATATTACAGTCCGGGTTCTATTCTAGAGTCTCGTATATCTCAATGTCATCATCACCTATTATCGTTTATGCATACATATCCATTATCTCATTTTCCATCGATCCGCTAATATCATAGTACATCTCATATCATACTCGATCGTATATCTTTAACTCACGGCATCACTCCCAATTATACTGACTCCTTCCCAGATATCATATAACCTCCCAATATCACGTGTATATGTTATGTGTGTGTGTGTGTGTGTGTGTATAGAAACCTACACACAATCATATATATATACATACATACATATACACCAAGCCAAATGTATGTGTGTGCGCGTGTGTGTGTCTACTTGAAACCTACGAATTCCCTCTAAGGCATTCATTCTTTGGTTAAGTCTTTCTAAATCGGTCTGGTCCAACCAAAAGTATTTAATAGGATCCTACTCGCCAAGAATCTAAGGTCACGCCCGACTTCCTATGACAGTAAGTAATATTCCTATTCTACGTTTGCGGGGGTGCTAAACGCCATCCACCCGACTTCCCCCGTAGATATACATCTACTCACCTGGCCCTTGTCTGCCGAAGTCAATGCCGCCATCCTCTTCTTCATCGTCCGAAGTCCACGTGAGGGGTACCTATACGCAAACATATATAATATCGTAAACCAAATCACGAACAAAACCAAAACAGCGCACGAACGTACATAGGTCAAAACCTATGACCCGCTCATGCAAGAGAACCAAATATCGCTCGATATCGGCGTTCAAACGTCGATTGATCTAGATAACACACAAACAAACAACTCGTAGTTCCAAAACTCATTATTTATAATATAAAATATGGTTTAAATCATCGAAACCTTAAAATCGATCAAATCGTCCTATTTCGCAAAAACCTAGAAAACGTCAATTAACCGTTTTATTTCAAACTTGATGTTTAAATGAAACTAATAGCCATAATATTTATTAAATATCATAACTAAGTCATACAAATCAATACTATATTTTTATCACACTAATTTATATTAAATTGAAAATTCTAGTTTGCAATTTTATCAAATTTCAACACCTTGTAAGCAAAAATTCCCAATTCCATAACTAAACTTGATTTTGCATGAATTAAATTATTAAACTACAATTTATGATGTTAATAATGTCATGAAACCATAATTAGATTTTAAATCTCAATTATTTAAGCAATTTCTAAAACCTAGTTTACCAAAATAGCATATTTATCACATTTTATTAGCTAACACTTTGAAACTAATAATTAGATTAGGTTTTTCATTCCTTTAACATGTTAATATTCTCATTAAAACCACAATCTAATGATAAAAACCTTAATTAGAATTTTACCTCACTACTATATATAATTTATAAATATCTAGTTTGCAAAATTGTTTAATTTAAACAATTTTGAATGAACAATTTACAATACATCAACCATGTTAGATTTTTCCTTTCTAAAAATATTAAACTACTTATTATAACCCCACTCAATTAATAAAAACCCTAACTTCATTTTAAAACCTTCTCTTGAATTTTTTATTTAGCAATAGAACCAAAATTAATCACTTAATTAGCTAATTTAAAGTAACTAACTCACAAATTAACTATAGGATTAAAGTTATACCTCCACAACATGAGATTAACCATGCAAATCTTAGCCTCCCAAAGTGACTCTCTTGCTCCAAGATCGAAACTTGATAAGTGAAAGAATATTGGGTAATGGTTAAATTAGGAATTGTGATGTTTTTTTTATGGATTTTTCATGAATTTTGATGAATTTTTGGAGGATTTTTGAACTAAAATGAAGTGTGGAAATTGGGGGGGGGGGGGCTGCCATTGGGGTAATTTTGGCCATGGTGGGGGTAGTGAGGGGAGAGAGAGAAAGTGTGTAGAAAAGTGTGGAAGAATTCCTTAATTAATGATTCTTTTTAAGTCTTTTCAAAACTATTTAATTTTATTTATTTTTAGTTTAATTTTCCTATGAAGTTTCTAGATCTTTGAAGACAATTCAAGGAGAGAAAAGGCATGCTACATACTAAACTCTAGTATGTTATGGCTCACTTTGCCAAATTAACCCATTTCCAAATTGTAATTTACACTAATTTAATGTATATTTAAAAGCTTATGTTAATTTTTAAAATAATTAATTAAAGAAAAATATTTAAGTAAAATAATAATTTATAAGTCACTAAATAAACACCATTTACTAGTAATTACATAATTAAAATAGGTCTTTTTAAATTTATGATGGAAATAATTTATAGTTAAGTTTTACGGAAAATACGGTTTATTTTACCGAAAATCAGAAAATTCACCTTAAGGATTTTATTTATTTATTTATTTATTTTTAAAACGCTACAATCTTCCCCCTTAAAGAAATTCGGTCCCCGAATTTAAATTAAACTCCCCCACAAATACTAAAATATTTAGCAAAACTCTCAAATTATCGGGGCTCCAAAATCATCAATGCATAACTAAAAATCAACTCCGTCAAGCATAACACAATCATCAGAATTATGGTGAGAATAAAATATCAAAGCCCAATACAAAAACCAACATGATATACATCAAAACTATATCTTATATATAGTGTACATCGTAGTAAAATCGGTTAAACATCTTAATAAAGAAGCACGCAAAACCCCCCTTTTTTAAAATCGCCGTGCGATACGCGTGTCACGGCATAAGTAGCAGACGCTTATTTTAAAAAAAATAGCTATACATATATATCTTTTATTTAATATACACGTCCTGCCTGGTTACTAAACCAAATAGTAATTATTATAAAAACATACTGCTCAAAATGAAATAAATCCCAATCACATCATAAAAATATCTTGTGCGTCCGGTGCGCACTGAAATCGAAACCAAATATAGATGCCACGAATACGCACAGAAACAAAACTGAGTGCAACGGGTGTGGACCAAAAACATCTGTCAAGTGCAACGGGCGTGCATGACAATAATATCAGGTGCATCTAATCTGCACAAAACTCCGATTTAGTGCATCTGGTGTGCACAAAATCGTATTAAGTGCGCCAAGTGTGCGCAAGAATCTCAATTAAGTGCACATGGTGCACGAAAACATACACCGAATATCAAAATCGAAATCACGGTACGAAAAATGCATGAAGACTAGGTCGAAGTATACGTTAAAATCATGTGCAACCCATATGCACGAAATCAAATCAATATCTCAAAATGTATAAAACCAAATCGAGTGCACTGGGTATGCACAAAACAACATCAATACCACTGATATATGAAACGCAAATAGAGTGTAATGAATGTACACATATGAAATACCAATCATAGAACAAAATCCTCAAAATACCAAAATCCAAACAACGGAAATATGAAATTCAAATCACCAAATCACAATCGTAAACACTATCGTCAATATGCGCCTTTTCTAGTGTCGACTGATTCGGACTCGTCTCCTCATCGCTGTACTGACTGCGCTACAAACGGCTATGCTCATATTGAGAGCTTCCCGCGTAATCTATCCCTTCACCTGATATCCGTACTTCGATCGATTCATCAAAATCCCATAATTTCTCGAGAGCTCAACACTCAAGTACAGTTTAAAAATATCCAGTACATGCCCCAGCATCTGCGGACTAGCCGTAGAAGGGCAAACCCAAGCCTCACTAATGACACTACGGAACTGCCGTAAACCCTAAGATTCAAAGGCGTTCTTGTGGTCATTATGTCGAGTTAGGGTTTCATTCTTCTAGAGGGTCCATAGAAATACCTGCATGTTCTTCCGAATACCTTAAACTTGAGAAAATGGGTTTCTGACAATCATTCGAACCCTTTAACTTCGTCTGGACGGCATGTGAACACCCTTCGTCCGCACGCTAAATAATGCTTCAATCCTCAAGAATAAACGATACCCTAATGGTCATCACATTCGAGCTGCAGCTCCCTCTGCCCGTGCGACTGTGGTAACAGAAACCACCATCCGATATCGACGAAGATAGATCAAAGGAACGAATAGAATACGGTGCAAAGAAATATACATCCTAAGGCATCTTAAGCAGAGTAGCGTATCGTAAGTATGCCGTGGATCATACCCATGGTACGTCACTCTACCTAAGTCACCTACTCTATCAACCAAGGATTACTCTAGACTTATACAAAGGTTAAACCTAGCGCTTTGATACCAACTTTGTCACGACCCGAAGGTACGGAACGTGACCGGCACTTAAATTACGAAGCGTCTAGAGGCGCAACGTAATCTAAGTAAGCCGAAGCCCAGAAATCTAAACCATATAAAAGAAGAAGTAAAGGAAAATATATAGGAAAACAAGTTTAAAAGCAACATCAAATTTTCTTAAAAATTTCGGCAGAGTCTCCTTTGTAAAAACTGGCCCCAAACGGGTACAGACAAGTAAAATATATACGAACAATAAGAAAGCATCTCCAAGCGGGAGCTAGCTCTACGCCAACAGGCGGAAACAACCACACAATGCACAATAATATACAACGCCAAAGGGCGAGGCTCAAAACTCAAAAGAAAACCAAATCCACCAGAAACAATAATAATACAAGCGCTACTCTAAGGTCGAAATAAAAACAACTGGCCTTCTAAACTATCAAGAATACAAGTCTGGTTGATGGAGCTTACTAGATACAAATGAAATAATAAAAGTACAACGGCGGTCCTGATACAATGGACCAATCTACCAAGCAAATCACCCTGAATGTAATGATGAGCCAGCAAACTGCCAAGGAAACCTGTACATCGAACTTGAAATAAAATTTGGCACAACGGGGGTGAGTTGCCAACTCGTGAGTAGAAGACATCTGCGAGAAGAAATAGAATGCACGAAGCTGTCCTAGGTCATAATAATATACTAATATATCACTAGTCATCTAGTAATGGTAGGGTAATAAACTACGCGTAAGTACAAATGCTCAGTGCTCGTGTCATTGCCTCAAATAGTAATATGTCATATGAATGAGTATGCATGCACCATGAATGTAAAACAATCAACCCTGAAATCTGGATATATCTGTATAAGAAGTCTTTAACTTTTATCATAGTGAAATTTGTATAGAAATCTGAAATATCATCGATGAAATCCATGGAAATCCATGTCAAGCATCGACACAAAACATATAAATCTCAACTCTCAATACCTCATAGTCTCAATATGTCGGGCTCCGTCAGTCCGGATCGGCCCATATCAGCAAATCTCACGACAACGGTCGGTATCCTCTGGATATCCGCCATGCCAGACATCACCGGTAGGTAGTGTTCCCCTGCCAGGCCCATCGTCTACAACTCGATCTTCTTGCCCCGGGATACCATACCGAGCCCACCATGTACCCGAGACGGTTCATCCACTCCTCGAATCGGGTCTCGAAATCCAACAGAATACATGAAATCTCATGGTGGACGACACATACATCACGAGAAAACCGCAACTTGTATTTTAAAAAGAGAGGGAGAGAGAGAGAAGTTTTTATATATATTCTTGCGGTTTTCCCCAAAATCCAGAAATCTCATAGAAATCCCAAATCCCAAATCATGAGTAAGTAAATAATAAGTATCGGCATAAGCCCCACAATACTGCATGATAATATGAAAATATGAATGCATGAAATATCTAAGTAATAAATGCAATGTCTAGACTAACACCTGAGAGTAATCACAATATTATGTTGATCTAGCCTTTAGTTGATTCTATCAATAAGAGATAATATGTTCTAAAGTGTACGTGACATAGCAATTACCGATAATGATGTGTGTGAGCCGGCAAATAAGTGTACGTGGAATATGCGCATCATCGGTAACGGTGCTGGTGTCCTAACAGGCAAAGTTTCATTTTAACTAAAGGAACATATGTATGAACATGCAACGTGATGATTACAATCTGAATATAAAGATAAATGTGTACTAACCACTCATTTGGAATATACATATCTAACTACAAATTATATGACTCGAGCCTAAACTGGTATCTATCTAACCCACTAAGGAACTAAACTAAAGAAACTAGTCGATAGAAAATAAGAATCCACCTAAGGTCTGAGTCCATATCTCTAATAGTCGGCGATCCAGCCTCAATAGCGTCACGTACGTAGTACGACTTTCTCGAATCAAGAGTGCGGATCAATCATTATATCTATGCCTCGTACGGTAAAATCCATCGTACGACATCCCAAAATCGGGGTACGGGTCAAGTATCACCTATGTACATCATCATTCGTATAATATCATCATCAAATATTATCATGATCAAGGGTACTATGCTATAATTGCATGCATCCCCATATCATCAAACATATATCATTGTTTGTGTAAATATACATCGTCAATTGGTCCTCAGAAATATCATGTCACATATATCATATCGTGATCAAGTCACACATATATCATATCGTGATTCAGTCACATATTACAGTCCGGGTTTTATTCTAGAGTCTCGTATATCTCAATGTTATCATCACCTATTATCGTTTATGCATACATATCCATTTTCTCATTTCCCAATGATCCGCTAATATCATAGTACATCTCATATCATACTCGATCGTATATCTTTAACTCACGGTATCACGCCCAATTATACTGATTCCTTCCCAGATATTATATAACCTCCCAATATCACGTGTATATGTTATGTGTGTGTGTGTGTGTGTGTAGAAACCTACACACAATCATATATATATACATACATACATATACACCAAGCCAAATGTATGTGTGTGCGCGTGTGTGTGTCTACTTGAAACCTACGAATTCCCTCTAAGGCATTCATTCTTTGGTTAAGTCTTTCTAAATCGGTCTGGTCCAACCTAAAGTCTTTAATAGGATCCTACTCGCCAAGAATCTAAGGTCACGCCCGACTTCCTATGACAGTATGTAATATTCCTATTCTACGTTTGCGGGGGTGCTAAACGCCATCCACCCGACTTCCCCCGTAGATATACATCTACTCACCTGGCCCTTGTCTGCCGAAGTCGATGCCGCCATCCTCTTCTTCATCGTCCGAAGTCCATGTGAGGGGTACCTATACGTAAATATATATAATATCGTAAACCAAATCATGAACAAAACCAAAACAGCGCACGAACGTACATAGGTCAAAACCTATGACCCGCTCATGCAAGAGAACCAAATATCGCTTGATATCGGCGTTCAAACATCGATTGATCGAGATAACGCACAAACAAACAACTCGTAGTTCCAAAACTCATTATTTATAATATAAAATATGGTTTAAATCATCGAAACCTTAAAATCGATCAAATCGTCCTATTTCGCAAAAACCTAGAAAACGTCAATTAACCGTTTTACTTCAAAACTTGATGTTTAAACGAAACTAATAGCCATAATATTTATTAAATATCATAACTAAGTCATACAAATCAATACTATATTTTTATCACACTAATTTATATTAAATTGAAAATTCTAGTTTGCAATTTTATCAAATTTCAACACCTTGTAAGCAAAAATTCCCAATTCCATAACTAAACTTGATTTTGCATGAATTAAATTATTAAACTACAATTTATGATGTTAATAATGTCATGAAACCATAATTAGATTTTAAATCTCAATTATTTAAGCAATTTCTAAAACCTAGTTTACCAAAATAGCATATTTATCACATTTTATTAGCTAACACTTTGAAACTAATAATTAGATTAGGTTTTTCATTCCTTAAACATGTTAATATTCTCATTAAAACCATAATATAATGATAAAAACCTTAATTAGAATTTTACCTCCCCATTATATATAATTTATAAATATCTAGTTTGCAAAATTGTTTCATTTAAACAATTTTGAATGAACAATTTACAATACATCAACCATGTTAGATTTTTCCTTTCTAAAAATGTTAAACTATTTATTATAACCCCACTCAATTAATAAAAACCCTAACTTCATTTTAAAACCCTCTCTTGAATTTTTTTATTTAGCAAGGGAACCAAAATTAATCACTTAATTAGCTAATTTAAAGTAACTAACTCACAAATTAACTATAGGATTAAAGTTATACCACCACAACATGAGATTAACCATGCAAATCTTAGCCTCCCAAAGTGACTCTCTTGCTCCAAGATCGAAACTTGATAAGTGAAAGAATATTGGGTAATGGTTAAATTAGGAATTGTGATGTTTTTTTGTGGATTTTCATGAATTTTGATGAATTTTTGGAGAATTTTTGGACTAAAATTGTCACGACCCGAAAGAGCACGTGACTGGACCTTGAACCATATAAAGTCTATAGGACCCCATCTGATCCAAGTAAGCCAAAAGCCCAGAAATCTAAAACCATTTAAAGAGTAAATAAGGAAAACTAGTTTTAAGAAGTAAAGAAATCGTGTTTCAAAAATCCAAGTTTTAAATAACTAAGCCGCATATGTATTTTTAAAATATGTAACCTTTCCTGAAAATTTCGGCAGAGTTTCCTTTGTAAAAACTGGCCCCGAACGGGGTACAACAAGAATAATATATATGAAATGATAAAAGGCATCCCCAAGCGGGAGCTAGCTCTTCGTCAATCGACGGTCACAACCACTTAAGCAATAATAATATACAACGCCAAAGGGCGAGGATCAAAACCCTAAAAGAAACTCAAAACAGCCAGAAAACCGTGATACTACAAGAGCGACTCTAAGGTCGAAATAATACAACACTGTTTTCTAAGTCTGAAACAATATATAAGTTTTGGTTGATGGAATTTCTAGATACAATGAATAAATAATGTACAATGGCGGTTCTGATACAAAGAACCCACCTACCAAAGCAAGTCACCCGTAAAGGAAGCAATGTGCCGAAAAACCGCAATGAAATCTGTACGGCAAAACCTGCAAGGACTGTGGCACAACGGGGGTGAGTTGTCAACTCGTGAATAGAAAATATCTACAAGCAGAGATCGAATGCATGACCCATCCTAGGTCAATACGATCAGATATAAATAAACCTCAATATGAATAAAGATGAAGCATGCAAAACTGGCAATGTAATCTCTATACATGAGTGTAGTGCCAAGTGCTCGTGCTCGTGCCTCAGGTAATAGCATATCATGAATGTAAGGTATGATCAATGTAATCAAATCTGCATGTACGTGGATCCCGTCCACTCGTCACCCAATGACAATAACCATCATGCATGTAAATATCATCAGCATATGCATGGGAATATGAGGATATAATCCACCTGTGTCCCTCGCGACACGTCAAAATCATGGAACCGGAGTGCCCAGCATCGACACTCGAAAACATTATGAAAACTGTGCCCAGCATCGGCATGTAAATCCTCATATATCGGGTTCCGTCAGTCCGGATCGGCCCACAGGCTCTGTCTGCGGTATCGGCCCTCGGCCCCGGCAGTACGCCCATATCCATCTATCGAACCTGGTCAGTATCCTCTGGATAACCGCCAGGTCCAACCAATCACCGGTAGGTACTCGCCACCCTGCCAGGCTCATCGTCTACTCCACGAAAAACATTTCTTGCCCCGGGGAACCATACCGGGCCCACCATGTACCCGCAATCGGCCTCATCCGCCTCCTCGAATCGGGTTTCACATGTCGCTCTCAGCACCGAGAAAACACATGGTGGACGCACTGAAATATCATATCAAGGGTAACCGGGTTTTAAAACAATTACTTAATCTCTTTTTTTGAAACACCCACGGTTCCCAAAAAGCCAGAAATATCATGGAAACAACATATCTCAATGCGTATAATCAGAAAGCATGATGTATGCGACATGTAAAGAAATGTAAGCAACATACACTGAATGCAACAGTACTGCAGTATAGTGACATGGCAATTATCGATGATGAAGTGTGTGAGCCGGTAAACAAGTGTACGTGGAACATACGCATCATCGATAATGGTGCTGGTGTCCTAGCAGCATGACTGAAATATATCAACAATACAAGCGATGCAATGCAAATAGCATGAATATGCGGAATCGAATAATCAACGCAACAGTAAAGAACCTGCCTCAATAGATATATCATGCAATCTTGCCTTTTGAAATAAGACGAATCAGGGCTTTTGGTAAAATAAGGGCTACGGTGTTTTAAGAAAAGATGCGTCGCTTGAAAATATCCGTAGAATCCCTTTTGCCTATCTTTAAAAATATCCCCGATTCGTTAGTTTTGAAATAGGTATGACTCGGGTCAATCCAATGTCTACTAAGTAATCTAAACAGGAGGGGTATGAAACCACCTACATCTGAGTCGACATACACATATATATACAATAGTCGTTGATCTCGCCTCAATAGTATCACGTATGATACGGTATATCATATAACATCCTCGAGTCATGAGTGCGGATCTAACATCAATGTAAAGCTCGTACGGTAAATCGTCGTACGGCATCCCAATAGCTGGGTACGGGTCAATATCACATTCATCTCCCCACATATCAGGTATCACTACCATCATAACACATAATCTAGGGTACAAATCTAAGTCTAGTACCATCGACACCATCTATATAAATATGCATGCGAAGTAAAACACATGCCCAAAGGCCCGCCAAAACCACCATGTCGCATCTCAAATACAAACTCTGTCATATCGCCGAATCTCACGACCTCAAGTCAAACTCATCAACTCATCTTAATCCCGTATATGAACACATAGTCCCATGCCCATGTGTAGATATACACCTCCAAATATGCACAGATAAACGAAAGAATGCATGCAAGTATATGTGTATGTGTATGTGTGGGTGTGCAACCCCTACTCTAGGGTTTCGCACTATACTAAACCAATTACATTCCTATCATCAACAATCCATTATTACCATCAATAATCCTAACAACACATAATAATTATATGTGTGTATACGTATTCGTATACATCATCACGGACTGCGGGGGTGCTATACGCCATCCACCCGACTTCTCCCCGTAGATATAAATCTACTCACCTTGCTTCTCGTATGCCAATGCCGATGTCGCTATCTTCATCTTCTTTGCCTCAACATCACGTGGGGTACCTACAAGGATATCACAAACGCTAAAGCACATGAAAATCACATCGGAAACCAAAACGGCACACGCTACGCCTATAGGTAAAAACCTATAACCTCGCATACAAACACGATCAATATCCACTTGTCGTTGACGTCCAAACGCCACCCGACAGGAACGAAACACCAAATACCAAAATCCATGCTAAAACAAGTCGTAAACCATGCACCAACATAGGAAAATCAACCCAGATTTTACCCTAGATGGAATCAGTCAAAACTAGACATACCCAGGGTCAAGACTAGAGAAATTAGGGCCATGCACAAAAATCGAGACAATTCCCTCCTGCTCTGGCCGTAATTTGCGGCCAGAAGGAATAAATTGGCGGCCGTACATTTGAGTTGGGGGCTAGGGTTTGGTGTGGTGGTTCCATGGTGCCTGCCCATCTCACTGTCAACTCAGTTTTATTTTTGGGGTCTCGGGGTGATAGCAGATTCCACAAAACACTCCCAGATTTACAGTTTTCCCCGATATCGATTCCTTAATTCCGTATTCTGGTTTCAATTTCAGGTTTGGGTCTAAACTAACATCACACCAGGGTTTCCAAGGTCACTACCATCCTCAATTTCATCTTTGATTTCAGTTTTACCCTAAACCCTAATTTAAAGTTTCACAATTCCACCAAACGACAACATATCGACATGAAACTAGAATGGATGCAATAAGAATTGAATTACTACTCTAATAGGTGCAGAAATTACCTCCTTTGGCAACTCAAGAAAATTCTTGAGTTGCTCAAAGTCCTTCAAATCCAATCTTGCTAGGTTCAATGTGTAGCTAATGAGCTTGGGAGCAAGTTTTGTGAAGTGGGAATGGGGTTTTGGCTTTGTTTTCATGGTGGATCTAGGGTTTCATGAAGAGGGAGAGAAAGGGAAAGGGAGCAGCAGCAGCTCAAGGTGAGGAAGAGGAGAGAGAATGAGAAGGGGAAATGATAGGAGCATGGTTCAAAAAGTGGGGTTGACTTGGTCTCTCTCTCTCTCATCATCACTTACTTTTTCCTTTTCTTTTCTTTTCCTTCACACTCCAATAGTGAACCCAAAAGAACAACCATGGCAAAAGAAATGTAACACAAGTATAACAAGTGTGGAAAATGATATGTGCACATTTTTGCACAAAAAAAGCTAAAAATCCAATTAGCGATTTTTAATCGCGATTAACACTAAATTAGCATATAACTAGTCTCAAAAACTTTAAAATGGCATAATTCCATAAAATACCCTATTTTAGAATTTTCCATAATTTCCCCCCATTTATTTGTATTTAATTATACCGGAACATTAAAATATTCATTAAAATAATATTAAATTATAAACATTCCCGAAAATAATATTTTATTATTTTGAAAACGTTACAATCTACCCCCTTAAAGAAATTCGGTCCCCGAATTTAAATTTAAACCCCCAAATACTAAAATATTTCTATACAAATTCCAAGTTATCGGGGCTCCGAAATCAGCAATACATATAACGTATCCTAGCGCAATGCAAGCGCATGAGCACTGAGCAGATACCTCAAAAGCAACACTCCATCAAGCATCCCGCAATCATCGGAGTCATGGTAAAGATACAAATGTCAAACCCAATACAAAACCAATATGATATAGACCAGAACTATACATGTAGACATCCAATCTATACATGTAAATAGCTGATGTAAATACATGCCAAATCTTTTTAAGTCGCTGTGCGATGCGCGTAACACTGCACAGTGGCGGACGTTTTTCATAAGAAAATAACTATATACGTATATATATATCCTTTGTTTTATAGGTACGTTCCGCCGTTTTGAAAACAATTTAGAAGGGTTTCCTTGTTTTTAAATGTTTCGTGTCATATCGGACACGTAGGTATATATATATCGAGACCATAGCTCGCTCTTTGGAAATCCCTTCGAACTATCAATGCATGCAAAATATATCTAGGTACTGTCCTCTGACTAGTCCTGCTCAGTATGAAAACAAATATCCAATATCATAAAAATGTACTACTCCAAAAGGAATAAATCCCAAAAATGCACATAACACCACCATGTGCGTCTGGTGCCCACGGAAATCAAAATCCATATATGTACCATACAGGTGCACAAAACAACATCTAGGTGCAACGGGTGTGCACGAAGCATCTGTCATAGGCAACGTGTGTGCCTGACAGCCAAAATCCGGTGCATCTGACATGCACGAAGAATCTCGATTTAGTGCATCGGGTGTGCACCAAAATCGTATCTCAAAACATGCGCCCAGCATGCGCGAAAATCCAAATCAGTGCATCCATCGTGCACGAATGAAAATCGAGACCCTGCGCACTCAACATGCACGAAATCACCAAATCCAATAGCAAACGTCGAACATGCGTAAGTCCAATCAAAAGCACGGAGTGCAAGAATCAATCATCAATATCAGGGTCAAAATCGACGATATAAAATGCGGCTCAATCAAGATCAAGTGTATCGCGATGAAAAATCTCCCAACCATGTGCATCAGCATGCACAAATCAAATCAAAACACTAAAAGTACATGAAAACTACGCTGGAAGCGTAAATCAAATCACCGGCATAAAATAGGCATGAAATCACAATCAATACCTCAAGAGTAATAACTCCGCACAAAATATGAATACCCAGTAAGTGCAACTATGGTGCACAAAATCAAATATCATGGAACTCAGTCATCAAGACTAAATCATGCAAACATAACGCCCAAAATACTGAAATCCAAGATGACGGATACGTGATAATCAAATCACAAAACCACAAATCATAAATCATAAATACCGTCGTCGGTATACCCTTCTTCGGGGTCGAGAAGGTACCGCTACATCCGATGCTAGCGGCGCAAGATATCTACTTGTCTCTTGCTCGCGGCTGGCGTCCTCTGCCTCTGGTTCCTTATCTCTCTGTGGGTTACCAATCTCGCAATCCATCGGCTCATCGGCCCGGTCAGGTGTGTTGACAGGAACGATTCCGTTCTGGCACTTTCCTGATCATCACTCGGTCAATCCTCACGACCCCTCGTAACGCAGCCCATCTCTGGCGCCGACCTCGGGTCCTCTGAATGCACATCACGCATCTGCTCCTGGTGCAAATCTTATTGCAGCAGTGTATTGGAAGGAATCCCTGCTCAAGGTCTCTTCTGATTTTGCCTAGGCCAAACTGTACAGGGCTGGTACTCTGGCATAATCTTTTCTCGCTCTCTGGACATCCGCGTCCTCAGCACAACATCTCCTCGGAATCTGGTCGCATCCCTGTGCCTCTGTATGCATATCCGACCTTTAAACTTAACGGGGTGTAGCACCAGCTCGTCTGCATCTCGCACGAACTTTTTGTCCCGCTTGTCTGTATCATCGTCCATTTCGACATCGTGTCTCTATCTGCGCACTACAATGTCCTCGGCTACGGTCCCTCCGAAGTCTCTAACACGGACTTGAAATCACGAACTCGGTATCTTCGTCACTCAGTAGGAGATATCTAGCTGATCACGTCCTCAGCGTGCGTATCGTATCTCTGATGTCAGCTGAGTAGAATGTCATCTCGTCGAAATCTCATGCGAACTCTACTCCACTCTTCTTCAATGTCGACTGATTCGGACTCATCTCATCGTGGCTACACAGGCTGCGCTCCAACGGCTACGCTTGTACCCGGAGTCTCCCAAGCAATGTATCCCATCACATGATATCCGAATGATGTCGAATCGTCCGATCGACTCGTCAGAACCTCATAATCCCCCAAGAGCTCAACATCTCGGGTACAGTTTAATAGTATCGAGTACATACCACAGCATCGGTGGTCCAGCCGTAGAAGGGCAAACCCAAGCCTCACTAATGGCGCCGAGGAACTGCCGCAAACCCTAAGGTTCAAAGGCTTTCACACGGTCATTATGTCGAGTTAGGGTTTCATTCTTCTAGAGAGTCCATAGAATCGCTTGCATGTCTTTCCGAATACTTTAAACTTGGAAAATGGGTTCCTGACATTCGATTGTCTCAATCGACTCTCAACGAATCTGCGTGAAGTCGCCTCTAGCTGGAATCAATCTATCTGGTGACCTCGCATCGGGGTAAGCGAACGAACCACATATCCTAGTCATTAATCCTCGGTGACTAGCGACTCACTATCATATCTCTAAGAATATGCTCATGCTGCAGTAGCTCCAATCATATGGGCGATATCTCATCATTAGCAGCAACGACTGGCTCATTCGTCTATACACTAAACAGCGCCTCAATCACCCTGGATAAGCGATAATATCAACGGTCATCACATCCTGGCTGGCCTCTATCAGTGGCTCAATCCTCCGGTGCCGATCAGCACATCCGGAAATCTCGTAAAAGCGATCAATCCAACGCTCATGTCGCGAAAACACAATAAGACGACTCCTCAATATGCAATCGTATGTCTCGGGAATCACGCCCTGGTCAGTCCTCGTCCACGACGAGCTCATGCTGACGCAACTCGAGCCGTAGCTCACTCTGCCCGTGCAATCGCGGCGGCAAAACCATAACCAGTATCGATGAGGATAGATCATAGGAAGGAATATAATACGGTGCAAGGAAATGTACAACCTAAGGTTTCTTAAGCGGAGTGGCGTGTCGTAAGTATGCCGCGGAACATACCCACGGTACGTCACTCTACTTTAGTCACCTATTCCATCAACCAAGGGTCATCCTACACGGCGAAAGTTCGGGTCTAATACCCCCTTGACTAGGTCTAAGTTCCGTAAGGTCAAGCTAAGTTCCTTATATAGATAACGCCCTAGGCTCCACATAGTCAAACTTAGACTCGAACCAAGGTCAACCTAGCTCTTTGATACCAACTTTGTCATGACCCGAAAGAGCACGTGACTGGCCCTTGAACCATATGAAGTCTATAGGACCCCATCTGATCCAAGCAAGCCAAAAGCCCAGAAATCTAAAACCATTTAAAGAGTAAATAAGGAAAACTAGTTTTAAGAAGTAAAGAAATCGTGTTTCAAAAATCCAAGTTTTAAATAACTAAGCCGCATATGTATTTTTAAAATGTGTAACCTTTCCTGAAAATTTCGGCAGAGTTTCCTTTGTAAAAACTGGCCCCGAACGGGGTACAACAAGAATAATATATATGAAATGATAAAAGGCATCCCCAAGCGGGAGCTAGCTCTTCGTCAATCGACGGTCACAACCACGCAAGCAATAATAATATACAACGCCAAAGGGCGAGGATCAAAACCCAAAAAGAAACTCAAAACAGCCAGAAAACCGTGATACTACAAGCGCGACTCTAAGGTCGAAATAATACAACACTGTTTTCTAAGTCTGAAACAATATACAAGTTTTGGTTGATGGAATTTCTAGATACAATGAATAAATAATGTACAATGGCGGTTCTGATACAAAGAACCCACCTACCAAAGCAAGTCACCCGTAAAGGAAGCAATGTTCCGAAAAGCCGTAATGAAATCTGTACGGCAAAACCTGCAAGGACTGTGGCACAACGGGGGTGAGTTGCCAACTCGTGAATAGAAAATATCTACAAGCAGAGATCGAATGCATGACCCATCCTAGGTCAATACGATCAGATATAAATAAACCTCAATATGAATAAAGCTGAAGCATGCTAAACTGGCAATGTAATCTCTATACATGAGTGTAGTGCCAAGTGCTCGTGCTCGTGCCTCAGGTAATAGCATATCATGAATGTAAGGTATAATCAATGTAATCAAATCTGCATGTACGTGGATCCCGTCCACTCGTCACCCAATGACAATAACCATCATGCATGTAAATATCATCAGCATATGCATGGGAATATGAGGATATAAGCCACCTGTGTCCCTCGCGACACGTCAAAATCATGGAACCGGAGTGCCCAGCATCGACACTCGAAAACATCATGAAAACTGTGCCCAGCATCGGCACGTAAATCCTCATATATCGGGCTCCGTCAGTCCGGATCAGCCCACGGGCTCTGTCTGCGGTATCGGCCCTCGGCCCCGGCAGTACGCCCATATCCATCTATCGACTCTGGTCAGTATCCTCCGGATAACCGCCAGGTCCAACCAATCACCGGTAGGTACTCGCCACCCTGCCAGGCTCATCGTCTACTCCACGAAAAACATTTCTTGCCCCGGGGAACCATACCGGGCCCACCATGTACCCGCAATCGGCCTCACCCGCCTCCTCGAATCGGGTTTCACATGTCGCTCTCAGTACCGAGAAAACACATGGTGGACGCACTGAAATATCATATCAAGGGTAACCGGGTTTTAAAACAATTACTTAATCTCTTTTTTTGAAACACCCACGGTTCCCAAAAATTCAGAAATATCATGGAAACAACATATCTCAATGCGTATAATCAGAACGCATGATGTATGCGACATGTAAAGAAATGTAAGCAACATACACTGAATGCAACAGTACTACAGTGTAGTGACATGGCAATTATCGATGATGAAGTGTGTGAGCCGGCAAACAAGTGTACGTGGAACATACGCATCATCGATAATGGTGCTGGTGTCCTAGCAGCATGACTGAAATATATCAACAATACAAGCGATGCAATGCAAATAGCATGAATATGCGGAATCGAATAATCAACGCAACAGTAAAGAACCTGCCTCAATATATATATCATGCAACCTTGCCTTTTGAAATAAGACGAATCAGGGCTTTTGGTAAAATAAGGGCTACGGTGTTTTAAGAAAAGATGCGTCGCTTGAAAATATCCGTAGAATCCCTTTTGCCTATCTTTAAAAATATCCCCGATTCGTTAGTTTTGAAATAGGTATGACTCGAGTCAATCCAATGTCTACTAAGTAATCTAAACATGAGGGGTATGAAACCACCTACATCTGAGTCGACATACACATATATATACAATAGTCGGTGATCTCGCCTCAATAGTATCACGTATGATACGGTATATCATATAACATCCTCGAGTCATGAGTGCGGATCTAACATCAATGTAAAGCTCGTATGGTAAATCGTCGTACGGCATCCCAATAGCTGGGTACGGGTCAATATCACATTCATCTCCCCACATATCAGGTATCACTACCATCATAACACATAATCTAGGGTACAAATCTAAGTCTAGTACCATCGACACCATCTATATAAATATGCATGCGGGGTAAAACACATGCCCAAAGGCCCGCCAAAACCACCATGTCGCATCTCAAATACAAACTCTGTCATATCGCCGAATCTCACGACCTCAAGTCAAACTCATCAACTCATCTCAATCCCGTATATGAACACATAGTCCCATGCCCATGTGTAGATATACACCTCCAAATACGCACAGATAAACAAAAGAATGCATGCAAGTATATGTGTATGTGTATGTGTGGGTGTGCAACCCCTACTCTAGGGTTTCGCACTATACTAAACCAATTACATTCCTATCATCAACAATCCATTATTACCATCAATAATCCTAACAACACATAATAATTATATGTGTGTATACGTATTCGTATACATCACCACGGACTGCGGGGGTGCTATACGCCATCCACCCGACTTCTCCCCGTAGATATAAATCTACTCACCTTGCTTCTCGTGTGCTAATGCCGATGTCGCTATCTTCATCTTCTTTGCCTCAACATCACGTGGGGTACCTACAAGGATATCACAAACGCTAAAGCACATGAAAATCACATCGGAAACCAAAACGGCACACGCTACGCCTATAGGTAAAAACCTATAACCTTGCATGCAAACATGATCAATATCCACTTGTCGTTGACGTCCATACGCCACCCGACAGGAACGAAACACCAAATACCAAAATCCATGCTAAAACAAGTCGTAAACCATGCACCAACATAGGAAAATCAACCCAGATTTATCCCTAGATGGAATCATTCAAAACTAGACATACCCAGGGTCAAGACTAGAGAAATTGGGGCCATGCACAAAAATCGAGACAATTCCCTCCTGCTCTGGCCGCAATTTGCGGCCAGAAGGAATAAATTGGCGGCCGTACATTTGAGTTGGGGGCTAGGGTTTGGTGTGGTGGTTCCATGGTGCCTGCCCATCTCACTGTCAACTCAGTTTTATTTTTGGGGTCTCGGGGTGATAGCAGATTCCACAAAACACTCCCAGATTTACAGTTTTCCCCTATATCGATTCCGTAATTCCGTATTCTGGTTTCAATTTCAGGTTTGGGTCTAAACTAACATCACACCAGGGTTTCCAAGGTCACTACCATCCTCAATTTCATCTTTGATTTCAGTTTTACCCTAAACCCTAACTTAAAGTTTCACAATTCCACCAAACGACAACATATCGACATGAAACTAGAATGGATGCAATAAGAATTGAATTACTACTCCAATAGGTGAAGAAATTACCTCCTTTGGCAACTCAAGAAAATTCTTGAGTTGCTCAAAGTCCTTCAAATCCAATCTTGCTAGGTTCAATGTGTAGCTAGTGAGCTTGGGAGCAAGTTTTGTGAAGTGGGAATGGGGTTTTGGCTTTGTTTTCATGGTGGATCTAGGGTTTCATGAAGAGGGAGAGAAAGGGAAAGGGAGCAGCAGCAGCTCAAGGTGAAGAAGAGGAGAGAGAATGAGAAGGGGAAATGATAGGAGCATGGTTCAAAAAGTGGGGTTGACTTGGTCTCTCTCTCTCTCTCATCATCACTTACTTTTTCCTTTTCTTTTCTTTTCCTTCACACTCCAATAGTGAACCCAAAAGAACAACCATGGCAAAAGAAATGTAACACAAGTGTAACAAGTGTGGAAAATGTTATGTGCACATTTTTGCACAAAAAAGCTAAAAATCCAATTAGCGATTTTTAATCGCGATTAACACTAAATTAGCATATAACTAGTCTCAAAAACTTTAAAATGGCATAATTCCATAAAATACCCTAGTTTAGAATTTTCCATAATTTTTCCCCATTTATTTGTATTTAATTATACCGGAATATTAAAATATTCATTAAAATAATATTAAATTATAAAAATTCCCGAAAATAATATTTTATTATTTTGGAAACGTTACAAAAATGAAGTGTGGAAATGGGGGGGCTGCCATTGGGGTAATTTTGGACATGATGGGGGTAGTGAGGGGGGAGAGAGAGAGAGTGTAGAAAAGTGTGGAAGAATTCCTTAATTAATGATTCTTTTTAAGTCTTTTCAAAACTATTTAATTTTATTTATTTTTAGTTTAATTTTCCTATGAAGTTTCTAGATCTTTGAAGACAATTCAAAGAGAGAAAAGGCATGCTATAAACTAAACTCTAGTATGTCATGGCTCACTTAGCCAAATTAACCCATTTTCAAATTGTAAGTTACACTAATTTAATGTATATTTAAAAGCTTATGTTAATTTTTAAAATAATTAATTAAAGAAAAATATTTAAGTAAAATAATAATTTATAAGTCACTAAATAAACACCATTTACTAGTAATTACATAATTAAAATAGGTCTTTTTAAATTTATGATGGAAATAATTTATAGTTAAATTTTACGGAAAATACGGTTTATTTTACCGAAAATCAGAAGATTCACCTTAAGGATTTTATTTATTTAATTATTTATTTATTTATTTTTAAAATTCTACACATCTATTCTAAAATACTATCAGAATACTGTCAAACTACCCATATTGGGAAACTACCCAATTCTAGATCTAAAATCATAGATCCAGTAACCAGAATGTCTGATATTATATCCATATCCTTTGTGGAGAAACAACTGTATGACAACCACAGTATAACTGATCGTAGTATAGGAATTTTACTTCCTACTCTGTGTATGTCATCCAAATACCAGGACATCACACCCTACTACCTTCTCAACAGATCCATCCCCTATTCTGATGAAGTCAAACCCATGACTGTTACATCAAAAATAGATGATCTATCTCCGCTATATCTGCTCAAGTCTATAAATAGACATAAGCTACTTGCCCACTATGCTTCCGCTACTCCCACTGACCACAACAACTCTCTGGCAGAATAATATATACGTGCACTTCTAAAGCTAGTTTAGAACGATGCTATACTTAACCTCCTGCCAGGTCTCATAGCCTGGAACAACAGTAGTGTCAAGTCTGGGTAAACAAGAACCTCCCTGTCACCGTCCTTGAGGCTACCGGAGTACCTCTCGGGTGTCTGAGGTTACCCACCATATCTGCGGAGTGGCTAATGGAATGTCAATTCTGATTGAATCTATAGGTCCTATTAAATTTTCCGTAATCGTTTGCGGTTCTAGAATCTCTTCCAGTTCTACCATAATCCCACTACTGTTTTCTGAAAAAATCTATTTTACTAAAACCGTGGCGAGTCAAGAACAATATCACTATTGATCTTCCAGATGGTAGAAAGTCAACCCTCGTCATAGCCTGAGCCAACCCACAAACAACCATTACAGAAACGTGCCTTGAGTTATCCAGAGTCTGGTTTTAATCATAAGCCGGACAACTCCCCGTACCTTAACATCGTTAAGATATGAACCATTCTATATCCAATATAGAAACTTTGGCACTTATTTAATTGGAACCAGATTCAAATCATGCAGCTGTCTCCAGTGCATATCAACTTAATGGAGAGAGGCCAATCAGCATTTACTCAACTTAAGAATGCATCCAATTATGAGTAACCTGAAAGAGAAACAAGTTTCTCAAAACTATTACTGAATACCAATCATAAGAATCTACATCTTCGATTTCTTTGAAGAATCCCGATACTTGCGACACATGGTTCTCTACTTTATTCCTATACCCATAACTTCTCAAAACTTAGACCTTGTATTTCTACGAAACACTTGTCTAAAAACTAGAGAAGTCACAAGTAAACAGAACATAGTATGAGGACCAACCCCTTTGTCCTAATGGACACTGGACAACATACAATACTCTGTATAAGTCCGTTGAGTTGAATAACTCAAAACCTGTGCATCGTAGGTTCAAAACTGTACTTATGGTTAAGAACTACTCCGTTGTTCAATGCTCCTTACCCAATCGTCAATTGATATAGGTAAATGTCACAGACATAATTTCAAAAAGTTATATCTCACTTTATAAAAATAAACGTACAGATATATCATTTTGAAATTAGTGCACAACAACGGATACTCAAAACCAAATACATGCCGTCCGGCAAAAACCCAGGCGATTTTCTCAAATATCACCAATTACAACGAATTCCGATATAATGAGGATGATCATCTAATTCCCAATAACTTACTCCCACTCATCATCTGTAAAACCATACAGATGTGAGAATCATACCTGGTAAATACATACCCTGGAGCAAGTGCTAATCGGGAAATCAGTTTTCTTTTAACAGTACACAGTGAAACAGAAACATGAAAATGTTTCGTAGGGGTATCCTGGTATTCCTAGTAATGCCTCTTCCATAATCCAATTCATGACTATAACCGTATATTTCTTTGCCATCTCTTCAAATCCATTTATTTGTCTTTAGTCGTTACCTTCTGTACACCCTCATTAGGTTAAATGATTTTCTTCCTTCCCTACCGTTCGCACCAGTCTATGGTTTGGAAGAAGACTATCCAGTAAGCATAATAGGTGTACTCTCCTAAACCAAGGAGTACTCGCAACTTGAGAGAAGGTGATGATAAAAGACAACTGAATAATACCTTATTCTATTTCTCCCGAACTGGGGAAAAAAACAAAGGTGAAATAGGAGTGGCGATGAACTACGCGGTTTGGTCGTGAATGATAGCAGTCGCAATTTACTTTGCTCTCTTTCTAATCCCTTTATTTTTGTCTTTAGTTATTACCTTCTGTACACCCTATTTAGGCTAATTGGTTTTCTTCATTCCCTATCTTTCGGTACTTGCCTATGGTTTGGAAGAAGACTATCCAATTAGCGTAATAGGTGTACTCTCCTAAACTAAGGAGCCCTCGCAACCTGAGAGAAGGTGATAATAAAAAACAACTGAATAAACCAATTCTATTTCTCCTGAACCTGGATCCATCCTCGAAGAAGTCCCTTCGAGTTCGTTTATAACCATACGATGGATCTATCCAATGGAAGTGGATGTTCGTAGTGATACGAGGTGTTCTGAGAAATGCAAAGGGTAAAAGAAGGAGCAGTAATGACTTATGCAACTCGGACAATCCAAAAACTAGTATTTTAAGAAGGTTCGGTCAACTTGGTTACTAAGTCATAGTCTAGGGTCGGTCAAAGGTCGCTGCCAAAGAGAGAGAGAAAAGAAACACTCTGCATGCACTCTAACCTAGATCAGAATGGATATCACTTTATCTAATCAGGAAACCTCCCACTGTACTGTCAAATTCTCCTCCAAACTTAAAAGAAGAATCAATCGGGATCACCCGAAGAGTAAACCAACTCATCAGTGGGAATCGGGATCCAACTCTCATCGCATGATAAAGTGACGGAATCCACTCATGTTATCACACTCCAGAAGGTATGCGCATACTTGGAAAGTTTCAGTTTCTTTAGAATCTTCCGATATGATTTTTGCCCCATGCTCTTGTGACCTTGGCGTAGGTCAAAATGCCATAAGTCACATGCCAAGTTCTACCCATCATTATCTTGTCAATTTGAACCCACCCGCACATGCCCTTGACTTTAGCCAAAATGGCAGAACGACTGTCCCAAACCAACTCATCTATCTATGCAACAAATGAATACCCAGCAGCTACCAAACACTATGTCTTGGCGTAGGTCAAAATACATAGCTTGAATACTACTGAATATCCAAATGAAATGACGGAGGGCTACGGCTGGTTTTTGGCGAAAAACCTTTAACGTAATGAACTTGATATCGCTGAAGGAACCTGATAGCTTTTTATAAAAATATAGTGACGAAAACCTTTGCTAAAGAGGTCACTCCCGGTGAAGGGATCTCGGCTCTTTCCTCGTGGAATGAGGTGCAGGATATTCCAACTGAATACCGCGATGCAAAGCAATATGTAATCGACTATAGTGAAGTTATTACCCTGACGCAAATATCTGCCCAAGGGGTCACTCCCGGTGAAGGGATATCGGCCCTTGCCTCGTCGAATGAGGTGCAGGATATTCCAACCGAATACCACTGTGCAAAACAAAAGGAAATGCCTTTGTAATAACATTTTTTAAAACTTTCCAACAACATCCAAACAGATTTGTTTTCCTTTGCATTGATCAAAATCAACGCAGTCCCATCAATTAATCACACCAGAAAAGAACGAAAAATAAAATGTACGTATATGCCATCCGCATTCGTCACTGGGTCCCGTCATCACCCGTTAGGTTACTTAACTAACGATAGAGCGGGGACTGGACTAGCGCGGGTGTAAAACATATACAACATCTACCGGTGTATATACCAATATACAATAATCGCTCCCGGCGTGATAATATGCAACATTACAGAAAAGTAATAAGTATCACAGAACAATACAGATAATCTGGGATCCCCGGGTTTCACAGAGCCTCTATTGAAACCCGACGTTCCCCTGGTCGTGTGGATAGCCTGTGCAATGAAACCTAGACCCCTACGGGTGCGGCAAGTTACCCGCCAAAACCTGAAGCGAGGCAGCCCCCTACAGCATAGTGAATGGACCACCGTGCATTTCACAGAATCCGGTAACTTGAGCACCCCTCCTTGGGTCAACCTGTACCACCTACGAGTGTGGCGAATAGTCTGCCAATTCTAGAGTGAGGCCCCTCTGCCTCTCAAAGCCATGAGATGCGGACCCGTTGCCCTCCAGAACCTGGCTATCCATGCACTCCGTTGCGGGGTAAACCTAGTACAGAAATGAAAAATATGTACAACGGGTAAATCGACCTCAGCCCGGTCGTGCCCCAAAAGAATATTATACAAACAGGCAGAGACGACAGTCCACATGTTGGAAGCTCGCCCCGCAATATCAAATGTACAAATAAATTCAAACGGCACTACCATTGTACACTGCTATCTACCACGACAAACCCGCAACATCACAGCACAACACAGAACATCAACGCGAATGTCACGTTCGCAAATCCGTCTAAAAGGACTATAGCAATTAGACGCAATTTACCGCTCGAATGACATTCACGGTCGGAGATATAATGTATGTACTGTAAACTAACACGTTTAAAATTTCGATCGACAAAACTTCCCGAAGCGGGCCCCCCGTACATCTGCTGTACAGTAACAAATCTGGGCCAAAAAAACATTCCATAAACTACAATTTTCCATGTAAGACATTACTGTATAAATATGGTTTACTGTTCCCACAAGCTGGCGGCGGAACCACGGCCAAACCATGGTTTTTGCGGCGGTTCCGCGGCAGCACAGTGGGATCAGTTGACCAAATTTCACCAGTTTTCTTAAAAAAGCCTGCACGATTTTCTGAGATGCTCAAAATGATTTTTAGGCCTGTTTTAAAAATCGACAGAAACTTTACACAGAAAATTGTAGTTTTCGAAATTCCGTTCGATCGATATTTTAAACGCGTTAGAACAAGTTAGTAAAGCTTAATGGCGTGGCTCTGATACCATGTAAGTCTACGGTAGCGCCCCGGCCGTCTTTCAGACGCCAAACGCGGAACAAAAACTTTTTAACTGGCGCTATCGCATACTATATCCCGGATCTTGCCATTAACGCTAAACTAACTAACTGTAAAGTGGGTAGAAAGGCTATACCGAACGATTCGAGTCCTTCGGTTTTTAGCCATCATCCGACGCTCCTTTGCGGCATCTGCGATCTCGCTCGATCTCCAGTCTCCTCGTCCAGGTGGCACCACGTCAATGGATCTTTATACGGGCTCCCGCCATTGAACCGAGGCAACTCGGATATGAAGTTTGCTAGCCGACATGTCCAAGATTGATGTAAAGAATGAGTAGAATACTTTGTCTCGTCTCATCCAAAACCATGGATGAACGGTTAATGAAGTTGCCTTTTATCAAGTAATGAGAAATGAACACATGAAATTTCCATGAACCAAATTCCATAATCTTTTTTCCAACAACCATCTAGCCTCCATAAGAATGGCCGGCCACTAAAAGGAGAGGAGGGGGTGAGTGTAGTAGCAAGGGAGGGTGACCATTAGCAATAATACTTATCACAACTCATCACAACATTAATGGAAAGAAACACCTCATCAAATCAATTAATACATACAATGAATCATATAACACCTCACTAACCTAGTCACCATTTCTAGAAACTTCCTCATGACTCACCAAAAGAAGAAAAGATAATTCCGCATTAAACCGAATGTTTAAGACGGGTGATGGAAAACTGGCAACTTCCAAAAGCGATTCCGAAACGAATTTCAGGATAACCCCGTAACAGTATAAACATACCCTCATTTGTATTACGACCGAATACAAATGCAACTGAGACAAAGATATTATATCTATACAGTATAATACTCGGATCCGGCTTAAACCAAAGCCCACCAGTATTATATGTCCGAAATATGGCACGTGCGTAAACGCATGTGCATTTTCCGAACCCTGCCATAAAACCATACGGCCTCTACAACGTTTCGTCCGAACTTGTTAAACTATCTGTGGGGGACTCTAACGACTCGTCACTACCCTGGCAGTGGGTTTAACCATAAGCCGTCAGCGGCACTAGCTGTGCGTAACGGCTGCCCATGTACTGACCTCAAGGGAAGCCGATGAGTGAACTCATCCTGGAACCCTACGGAGCCTAATAGTGACAATATACGTATAGTCCGGTCCGTTCGTCTATGAGTATCACATATCGGGCCTAGGGGGCTGGTAACGTCAGACCCCCAATAGCGGTATAAGTCGTGTCGGAGTGTAGTCCAGAACACCCTGAGATACTACTGGAATACCTACCAGTAAATATCCTGCCTCGGCCGAGGGCTTTGTGTAATGGCTCTCCTAGACACAGCGCGATCTCACATCCAATACCGGGAGAGACGAGTCCCCTGCCTATCCGCTCACTTGCCTCCATGTGGCTCGGGACTGTACCCAAAAAATACCTGTTTGCACGACTCCATTGAGCCGTGGTAGGGTAGAAATCAAAGCACAGTGGGAACTCACACGAGATAAATGACGACCTCAGGTCGATGAACTAACCTGTACACATGTCACCAGGGAACTGCTATCTGACGCTAGGTGTAAATACCAACTAGCAGGTTCCCGACGAGTGCTGTCCGGTGTACTCATAACCCAATGAGCACCTGTATACATCTTAGGTGATCCAACTAACACCAGTGGCTTGTGAGACCGGCCACCGCCCCTCGTCGGGGTCTCGACTGTAGACACTAGTCTATTCCGGAGTATCGATGCCCTGTCTCGAAACTCCCACGACTAGGGACCAACATTAAGGATGTGCTTACTACCCATCTCTCACGTATATGATCGCCATCATACTGTTGGTAGTCAAGTAAGATCTTAAGGGCTCTATCAACGCGTAACAGTGATCAGTCACCTGAACCTATGCATGACTGTTAAAGGCAAACCAGATAGCATACTATCATCTCGAGTAAGACTGTACTACTAGTATAGGTCCTTCTCAATCATTGCAATCACGTACCTGCGATCCAATAATTTACTTTGAGGGCACTATATCCAACACTCGCCGTGCGCGTCTCCTCGCGTAATAAGCCCCCGAAGGTCTCTCTGTTCGACGGGAAAACCGACCCGAAGGACCACTTGGACGCTTTCACCGCAGGAATGAGCTTCCAAGATCACTCCGACGCCGCCCAGTGCAGGGCCTTCCCGGCCATCCTCATCCGCACGGGTCAGGACTGGTTCCGGGGGCTCGAGCTTCGCTCGATTTCGACCTTCGATGAGTTGGCTACCCAGTTCCTCGGCCATTTCGTGGGGAACCGTCGACAGAAGCGCATGGTCGACTACCTCTTTACGGTTAAGAGCGGGGACAAGGAAACATTCAAGGCCTATATTACCCGCTTCTACAACGCCCTCCTCGAGGCGCCCGAGCACCGGGACGAGACCGTCATAACGGCACTCAGATCTGGTCCAAGGCATAAAGAATGGTTGCGCTCCTTCGCGCTGGCTTACCCTAAGACCATAGCCGAAGTCAAGGTGTGGACCGAGTGTGAGGTCCTACTAGAATCCGAAGTGAATGCTAATCTTCCCTGGGCGGATCGGCCCGACCAGAAGAAGAGGACTCGGGAGGAGAGGCCGGAGCGTCAGCAGCCCTACCATCTGAAGTTCCAGGAGTATACCCCACTCAATGTCTCCCTCGCGGTGTTGCTGGAGGAGGCCCAAAATGAGGGGTTTTTCAAGTTCCCCCCGGTCCCACGTCAGGCCGCTAAGCAAATCCAGGTCCCCCTACTGCGCTTTCTACCGAGTACTGGGCCACGCCATGGAGGACTGCAAACAACTGAGGGACTACATCAAGGAACTCATCCGGTCTGGGCACCTCGCCACCTACCTAAGGGACAAACGGCAGACCGACCGCAAGCAGGAGCAGCCTCGCCCTCCCACCGCCCTGACCATCGGCCAGATCATGCTTGTTTCAGCGGACGGCCAGCCCGGAGCTCAGGGAGCCCTATGCCCTATGCCAAGCACGGAGGCCGACAGCCCTTCAGGGAGCTTGGCCCTAGCCAACAAAGTCATCCTTTAGACTGTACCTATTTTTTTAAGGAAATGTAGATTCTTCCTAGGATCTATTGTTAATTTAATAAAGATCAACGGAGCATTGCGAAAAAAAAAGAAAATCTTTGTTTATTCAAAGGGTATTATGGGCTCCTCAGCCATACATGCAAAAAAAGGGGAGGGGGAAGGGTTATAATAGCGGGGGAACGGGGTGCAGCAAACACTGCTAATGGTACTCGGCGAAGATCTCCGCCAACCGGGGCTGCACAAGTTCCAGCCTCTGTTCCCGGTTCCCCCCGCGGGCATTAACCCTGAGCCTCAGCTCGTAGCATTCGCGGACGAGCACCTCTGAGCGCGCCAGCCGGTTCGTGGAGATCAAGCCGAAGCGCCTCAAAGACCGCAGCTTGCCCACGGCCTCATCGAAGATCTGCTCCGACAGGGTGTTGTAAAGCCCCGGCGATGCCCTCCAGATGGAGTACATCAGTAGCTGCAGCAGGGAGGAGCGCTTAGGGAGCAGCCGACCGAAATGCTCCTCAATGCGAGCGTGAACCAACTGCACCGTGTCCTCGGTGCGGTAGGGGTCATAAAGTGTAACACTTTGGATTTTCGTTAGAATGTTTTTCATGTTAATTAGCAATTGAGAGTGTTATTTCATATGTGTGCATGGGATTATTAGTTATAATTTAGTCGTGTTTACCCTAATTGCGAATTTTTGTGTTAAGTGCACACATGCACACTTAGCACAATTTTTGTGACCTAGGTAAAAAGTGTTAGCATGTTAACCATTTTTTTTTCATGCATGGTTGTTATTTTCCCCACCCTTTTATCAAAACAAAACCCTTTTTAAAATTCAAAATGTATTAGAATATAGAAGCATGGTGTTAGGTAGAGGGAATTGACTTTTGACCCATTTCTTTCTCTCTCTTTTCTCTCTTTCTCTTTTTTCTGGAACTCTCTGCAGAGAGGCAGCAGCAACACCAGAAATTCATCACATTTTCCTTCTCTTGTCTTTTCCCTTTGATCTTTACACAAAACCCTACACAAATCAACACTTTTCCTTCACAAAACCTTGGAAAAAGGGGCTTATTTGAGGTGTTTGGTGGTAGATCTGCCCACTTGAGGTTAAAGCTGGAACTTTTGGTTTTTCTAAGGTCATTTGAAGGTATGAATCTCCCTCCTAGCACCCTATCTCCATAACTTGCATGTTTAGTTTCAAAATATCATCTTTTGTGCAATTTTAGTGCTATTGAAGGGATTTAGTGATGATATGTTAAAATTTATGTTGTTGTGGCTTGATTAGCTTGTTAATGAGTTATTAGTGTGGGTTTAGACCTGGGTTTGCTTCAGGTTCCATAAAAATACCCTAAAGTTTCATTTTTGTGCAAAAGTGTGGATTTTAACTAGAAATAAGGCTCTGTAGGATCTGCTATTACCCGAGATGTTTCAGAGTGAAATTGGATTTACTGTAGCATACACAGGGAGTATAGAGTGCACACACCAAACCCGGGGGCCCACCTCCCTACCCAGGCCGCCGAAAAATGAGTTCTGGCTGCAAATTGCGGCCAGATTAGTGAACTGAGGGTTGGGGTTTGGGTCACAGGAGTCTGCTGCTATGTGGAGTGTTTTGGTATATCTATTTTTTTTAATATCTGTTCTGTAGCAAAATCTGGAGTAGAATACCCTTTTTCCCTTATTTTTTAATCTTTCGCGACACGCGTGATACGTGTGTGTGGGTTTGGGGTTTCTGCGTATCGCGACGCGTCGGAGCGACTTCAGGCGCGTATTCACATGTTTTAGCGTATCGCGCACACGCGCGCTTGGTTTGCGACACGGGTTTCTAGTTGATCTTAAATGTCGTGTTTGTATGATTTTGAGCTTATGCATGATATTCTGTGGAATTATAGGTTCGCAGGCGAGTGCGACGGACGCCGCGAAGAAGGGGAAACAAGTCATCGGCTATACCTAGCGAGAGACTACGGTGAGTAGATTTAACATCTACGGGGATATCGCCCGCATGGCATTCTACGTCAGGGCTGATAGGATCTTGTAGCTACATTTCCATACATTGACTGTTCATGGCTACTATTTAGTGCATACCACATTCCCTGATATATGTATATGAATTAGAATTGATAGAACACCGCACCATTACTAACGGTTCATGTTGCACAAGCACTATCTTGCATGCTACACACACATCGTTAGTAATTGCCATGACGCTCACACTGTAGAACTTGACATGATATTCATACTTGATGCATATATCACATCGGATCGTTATGTTGTAGCTCTTCTTTATGTGACTTGACATGATATTCATACTTGATGCATATATCACATCGGATCGTTATGTTGTAGCTCATCTGTATGTGACTTGACATGATATTCATACCTGATGCACATATCACATCACATTGACATGCATATTGGTTTGGATTACATGTGATTTCTGGATTTGGGAACCGTGGCTATTTCAAACATGTAATCATTTAAAAACCCGGTTCCCTTGATATGATATTTTGGTGCGTCTACCCTATGTTTTCTCGATGCTAGAGCGAGATATATATGAGATAGAGGGGGCTGACCCGGACTGACGGATGCCCGATATATATGAGATAGAGGGGGCTGACCCGGACTGACGGATGCCCGATATATATGAGATAGAGGGGGCTGACCCGGACTGACGGATGCCCGATATATATGAGAGAGAGGGCTGACCCGGACTGACGGATGCCCGATAGACATATGAGAGAGGGGGCTGACCCGGAGTGACGTATGCCCGATATAGGAAGATTTGCGTGTCGATGCTAGACACGAGTATTTATAATATTTGGGTGCCGATGTTGGGCACTCGTGATTCTCAGTGATGTACAGAATTTGAGGGCCGATGGGAGTGCCGGCGTCTGGGTTGTTGGGATTTGGGGTGCATTGATGGACACCGATTACATATTCCACGTTGACATTCCGTGTAGATGTTATACTTCCCATGCTCAGTATTCATTATTGTATCTCATCCTGTAGTTATATTACCTGATAGAGCACTTGCATGATTATTGCACATACTGCTTATCACACATTGATATCATCAGTTGGCATATGATAGAGTAGCGCAGTACGTGCATGCTCGCGATTACCTTTATATGTTATCTCTATTCACGAGTTGGCAACTCACCCCCGTTGTGCCACAGTGTTTGCAGGTTGCCCTTCGGGGTAGTCACGGCAGGCTGCGTTTTGCATCTTTTGACACAGATACCCCCATAGTTGGTGTGCTAGCTCTTTTGCTGATAGGTGGGTTTTGTGCGGTATCAGTTTATCTTTCAGTTATGTATATTGTTGTATCTAGTATTCTCCATCTACCATGTATGTATTTGACTTAGAGACAGTGTGAGGACGATGATGTATATTATTTGTATTCTGGTGTCGAGCTCGTTGTGAGCCGACTGTACTTGCAGTTTATTCTATCTGTGATGTTCCCACTTGTGGATCTTGATCTTCGCTACGGCGTCGTATATTGCTATCTTGGTGATTGTTTACTTAAGATTTCTTATCACTTCTAAATGCTTCCTTTTAAAACTTAAAACACTCTATATTTTTACTGGTTTGGTTTCTGGGTTTTCGGTTTACTTAGTCGCGTTACGCCTGTAGACGTTACGTGGTTAAGTGCCGGTTACGGGCCAAACTTTGGGTCGTGACATAAAGATACACATCTGCAGAATTGACGATTTCGGGGATAGTGAACGGGAAATCCTCCATTTTCGATGGACTATCTGCGAAGGGGGAAGAACCAGTGCTCCTTATATAGCCCATTGTGCAGCCCAACAGCAGCCACGCGGCATCCATCGAACGTTACCCGGTGGAAACGAAGCGATGCACCCCTGTCGCTTCGCCTCCCCCCGCATTCAACGCACTAGCTGTGTGCGCCGTTGCCCCGACCATTCCCATTCCCCACACCTACAACCTAACGACCAGGCTGCACCTCGTCAAAGTTTCAACTCAGCAGCTACCCTGCTTTGACATCCCCGGCCGGAAGCTCCTCTAGCACAATGCCGGGGATCAGAAATCCCTCCCAGAGGCAGCCGAGCCCGAGGTTCCCTCGCTCGGCTATCCCCAGCGGGCAGCTTCCTTGCCACAACGCCAAGGATCAGAAAAGACCTCCTAGAGGTAGCCGAGCCCGAGGTTCCCTTGCTCGGCTATCCCCCGCGGGCAGCTTCCCTGCCACAATGCCGGGGATCAAAAAGCCCTTTCAGAGGCAGCCGAGCCCGAGGTTCCCTCGCTCGGCTATCCCCCGCGGGCAGTTTCCTTGCCACAACGCCGGGATCAAAAAGCCCTCCCAGAGGCAGTCGAGGCCCGAGGTTCCCTCACTCGGCTATCTTTCAGGACAAAAGCCCTCGCTAAGAAGCACCGGGAAGTAACCCTGCCCGGCCAAGGGTCCTTGGTGGGCTTCCTACAGCCTTATAGCTTTTCTCGCGCCAACAACCAAAGTCCTCCCAGAGGCAGTTGGGTCCTTGTCCGGCTATCCCTGGCTGGTAGCTTCCTACCACAACCGACAGGGATCAAAGTCCTCGCCAAGAGGCACTGGGCAGTAAACCTGCTCGGTCCCCGTCCTGAAGGATCGGAAAGCCCTCCCAGAGGCAGTCGAGCCCGAGGTTCTCTCGCTCGGCTATCCCCGGCGGGCAGCTTCCCTGCCACACGCCGGGGATCAAAAAGTCCTCCCCTAGGCAGTCGGGTCCTTTCCCAGCCATCAACGGCTGGTAGCTTCCTACCGCCGTCCTTAAGGATCAAAAGCCCTCATGCAGAGGCACCCGAGCAGCTACCCTGCTCGGTCAAACTCTGGCTCCTACCCTCTACGCCAGGGGTCAAAAGCCCTCACAAGGGGCATCGGGGCGGCTACCCCGCTCAACCATCCCAGGCTGGTAGTCGCCTACCCACAACTCTAAAGAACCAAGCCCCCGAAAGAGACGACCGAGCAACTCCCTGCTCGGCCATCCCTGCCGGGTAACCCCCATACCGCCGCGACAGATGCATGAGGCCTTAGCAGGAGATGACGGCGCAGCTACCCTGCCCGGTCACCCCCAGATGACGACCAATACTTTAAATCAGAAATGGATGTCAGGTCTGTCCAAGTCTAAATGATCTCCCCTTGATCCCGGGGCCCACCGTGGGGTTACCTCCTCGGAGACGCTCGTCGGCAAGCGATTGCAGTCAGCTCGACGGACGATCGTTAAACAAAAGGCCAACCTGACATGAAAGCACAACGGCGCAAGTAAAAACATCACAACGGCGCAAGTAAAAACATCCCAAACGAGCATTCTTCACAAACAGAAGGCAGAAAGAAAAACTTTATCACAGCTGAAGAAAGACTTTATTACTACTGCTAAAGATAAGTTTTTTTTACAAAGGTATTTTTTGGGCTCCTCAGCCCTACAAAAGTAAATAGAAAAACAAAATGAAGGTAGGGGAGCGGGGGCTCTCCACCTCAGGCCCGGGCGCGACTTCGAGGTCTTCGACCTCCACCACCGGGGGCGCTGGGTCCTCGGCCCCCTCCCCGCCGGGAGCATCTCCCCCTTGCTCGTCGGCGCCCACGAGGGGAAACTCGGCCTGCAGATCCGCGTCATCAAACTCCGGCATCCGAGACTTGACGGCATCAAGGGCGTCGTGCCAAATGCAGGTCGTGGCCACGACCAAGTCGTCATAAAAGTCCCTCGACCCCTTGTAGCTCGCCACGGCCCTCGATCCAGCCGACTTATAGGCCTCGGCCGTCGCCCCCAGCTCCTTTCGGAGGGTCTTCACCGTCTTCTTCAGGTTGCAGGCAAGCACCTGGGAGTCCTCGAGCTTGCCTTCGGCGATCGCGGCGGCCTCGTGATGTCGGGAGACCTCCCTTTTCCCGGCATCCACCTTGCCCTCCAGGGCGGCGATCCTCGCCGACATCGCCTCCTGCTCTCGCCTGGAGCTCTCTTGCAACGCGGCGAGCTGGCCCGCGGCCTCCACTGCCCTACCACCTCGGTCTCCATGCGAAGGGCGAGGGCCACGTAGTGGAGAGTATGGGAAGACATAAAACAAAAAGGATCAGAAATATGAAGGAAATCACTAAATCTCACCGCGCACTGGGGGCTTACCTGCACGGCTTCCTGGGCGATTGACGCCAGCTGAGCCTTGAGGGTTGCCCCAGGAACCTGACCCCGGCCGAGGTCTCTATCTCGTGGAGGATGCTGTCCGCGACCGACAGTCCGGACGGCACCGCAAACCGGAGCCCCCTTCCTCCACCACGGTCGGGGAAGACCGGCCCCGGGAAGGTCTCCGAGAACTCCTCTTGAGCGGCTCTGAAGGGGAGCCGATCTCCTCTTCCGAGGCCGTGTCCTCCACAATCAGGGCTCGCCTTCGACCCGACGCTCTGCTGGGGCCCGGGGCGGGATCCACCGTCGAGCGTCCTCGGGGCACCGCCACCGGGGTGGTGGGAGCAGGGGCAGGCTGTGCCCGGGAAGAGCTGGCGCCCCCAGCCCTAGCAGGCTGCCTCGGTTGGCGCATAGCATTTCGGAGAACGTCGAAGTCCATGGATCCTGCACGAAACAGACACCCAACTTATCAGCAACGCAGTAAAACATAAACCCAGAAAGCAAGCCTAACTTACCAACGAACTCGATGGGGCTAAGCCCGGCCCAGATCAAAACCCTCTCGGACAGCAGCACGTTGTATCGAGGGATGGGTTCCCACGACGCCACTCTCACCGCGGCGGGGTCATCGGACAGGTTCCCCGGCAGACTCTTCTCCCTCGACCACTTGGTGGGCACCGGCCGGTCCTCGCCCTCGGGAGGGGAGACGAAGAAAAATTTCTTCTTCCAGTCGTGAATGGAGGAGGGCAAGGCTACGACCCCAGTCCCGGAAGCGACCCCGAGTCGCTTCCTAAAAGTAAAGTAAACCCACCTCGGGTCGCCAGCTTGACCGCTGGGGTGACTCTTGAAAGCAAGGGAGGAATCGAGAAGGGAAAGGCTGAAAGGAACCGCCTGCAGCTTTAGGCGGATCAGGAACCCGAGGAGGATCCTCCATGCGTTCGGCACTAACTGGCCGGGAGCCAAGCCGAAGAAATTCAGAGTGGCGATGACCTCAGGAGAGAAGGGCAAGCGCATTCTGCCCCAAAAAGATTCCAAATATAGGGCAATCTCCCTGCTCCATACCTGGTCTGCCCTCTCTCCCTCCTCGGCCAGACGAAGCGTGTAGCGCGGGGGAATGTGGAAGCGAGCTCGTCCTCATGCCTCACCCAGCACGGGGTGCTGGGGGCTACATCTACCGCCTCCTCCCTGGAGGCGGCCCCCGCCTCACGGCTTCGGGGAGAGGGCTCAGCCCCTGCCCCCCGAGGAGACTCGGACACATCTAAAGGAATCCTAACATCTACTCCTACAACGTATACTGATTCTACATGGGAAGACATCTAATCTGGGAAAGAAATTCTTCAAAGGTTGGGAACGAAAGAGGGGAGACGAGCGCCGAGCAGCTAGGGCTTGAGGAAGAGAAATATGAGTGAGTAAGGGCCCTAGGGCGGGCCCCACCCGTATTTATTACCGCATACGGCCTCATCCAATGGCGTCCATCGTTGTAACATTTCAAAAAAATAAAATATTATTTTTGGGAATTTTCATAATTTAATATTAATTTTTAATGAATATTTTAATATTTCGGTATAATTAAATACCGATAAATGGGGAAAATTTTGGAAAAAAATTATGGAGATTCTAAAATAGGGTGTTTTGTTGAAATATGCCATTTTAAAGTTTTTATGGTTAAGTATATGCTATTTTAGTGTTAATCGCGATTAAAAATCGCTAATTGGATTTTTGGCTTTTTGTGCAAAAATGTGCACATAACATTTTCCACACTTGTCACACTTGTTTTATGTTTTGGATTCTTGGTAGCCTACGGTTGAACCATGCTTAGATGACCATGGTGACTTAAACCTTTTGGTTAAGATAATTGGGGTTAATCAAGGGTTTTGGTTTTGTTTAATGGTGATTAGGGATGGGGGTTGACTTGTGTAGGGAGAGAGAGTGAGCCATGATGGCTTGTGTGTGCTACCAATTAATAAGAGAGAGAGAAAGGTGGCTCTAGGGTGTCATGGTCCATCTCATTTCAACTCTTTTGCTCTCCCCTCACATCTCTCCCTCTCACCCACATCTTTCAACTCTCTCTCACACTCACATCTCTCACAACTCACACACACATGACCAATAAAACTGCTGTGAAAACAGCCACAGCAACAACAACATCATATACTCAACACCACACACCACTATCATACACTACATCACTCTCACACTTCACCAAAGCCACCAAAACTGCTGCAACAGCAGTTGATGTAACACCATTAGCCCCAATTTTATCAACATCAGCAGCCACACCAGCCCCTAGCATCATTGCAACAATACCATCAGCCTCAACACCCTCAAATACTTCAACTTCATCAACACCACAACATCAGCCCTTAACACCAAAAACAACAGCAGTTGCTGCTGCAACAACAACAAGAAAAAACAATTTGCAGCAGCAGCTTCAGCCCAGAAAACAGCATCAGCATCAGCTATTGCAGCAACACAGCAGCTCAGCAGTTCAGCAACAGCCCCCTTTCCTCTCCTTCATCTTCTCTTCTCCTACATTCTAGGATTTCCCTTGAGGTATAATCTTGCAACCCAACTCCTATCTTGTTAAGTTATAGTTGTTGAGCAGAAATTTAGTGTTATTATGTAGATCAGTTTAGGAAAATTTGAGTGAGATTTGGCCAAGTGTTGGTTTTGAATGTTAATATAACCTTATTAGGTGTATTTGAGACCAGTTAACCCAAGATCATTCCAGATTTCACCCAAATACCAGATAGTTTAGAATCGGTGAAATTTAGCGATTTTGTCGACTTTGTAGCCTTTCTGGAATCTGCTACAACCCGAGATACCCTAAAATAATTTTGACTTGGCAGTGAGATATGCAGGCAGATAGAAACCAATACCCAAAACCCTAGCCCCCACCTCTTGATCCCGGCCGCAGATTTAATCCCCCTGGCCGCAATTTGTGGCCAGAGCAGGGGTTCTAGTGCTCGTTTTGGTTCTGTAGCCATATACCCTGTAGACTTGACCCTGGGTATGTCTAGTTTTGACTGATTCCAGTTAGGGTAAAATCTGGGTTGATTTTCATGAGTTGGCGCACGATTTACGACTCGTTTAGCATAGATTTTTGGTATTCGATGATTCATTTCTGTCGGGTGGCGTTTGAACGCCAACGGCAGAGGGTTATTGGCTGTGTTTGCACGCGAGGCTGCAGGTTTTTACCTATGAGCGTAGCGTGTACCGTTTTGGTTTCCGACATGGTTTTCATATGTTTTAGCATGTGATATCCTTGTAGGTACCCCACGTGGCGTCGAGGCATTGGAGATGCAAATGGCGACATCGGCACCGGCACGCATAATGCAATGTGAGTAGATTTATATCTACGAGGAGAAGTCGGGTGGATGGCGTATAGCACCCCCGCAGTTCGTGGTGATGTATACGGATGCGTATACACACCAACAATTATTATATGTTATTTGGGATTAATGATGATGTTTAGGATGGATATTGGTGTGTTGGATCGATTTAGTGTCGTGAAACCCTAGAGTAGCCGGTGCACTACACATACACACACATACATACTTGCAAACATCCTTATTTCATATATCCATAAAGGGGATTCTATATAGTTATGTGTTCAGATGGGTATGGGACTATGTGTTCACATACGGATTGTAGGATGATACATGGGATTGAGATGAGTCGATGATATTTGATCTGAGATTATGATATCGGTGATAGGGCAGGATTCGTACTTGAGATACATCCTGATATGATAAGCGGGTCTTTGGATGACGATGCCATGTGCATAGTGATATATATATAAAATGATCGACATGTGATTATGTTACGAGATATGATATGACAAGATAGCTATGATAGGCCGCATCGGGCGATGTATACTTCTTTGTGATGATATATGCTGATGATATCGATTTATACGAGACTGTCGATCAGTAGTCAGATCATGATTATAGTGGTGATATTAGCATTGTACTGAACGTAGGTCAGTACCCCAGTTGATGATCTTGATAAGAGGATACCAGATGAGTAATATAATGAATATGATATTGACCCGTACCCAGATTTGGGAATGCCGTACGACAGATTTACGTACAAGCTATATATTGATGTTTGATCCGCACTCTTGACTTGGGAATAACCGATTATAGAGATATGGTATCGGATGTGATATTATCGAGACGGGATCACCGACTATATATATATATGTATCGACTCAGAGGTTAGGCGGTTTCCCTTACCTGCAGTTAGCCTATTAGCTCAGCCCTATAGTTGGTGTAGCTGTATGACTTTTATGACATTAGATGCAGTTTAGCTATTATTGTGCTTAGTATTCAGCTTCCGTACATTATTATTGTTGCTCCGCATCGCATACTGTTGTGATTCATATTCTATTATTGATATCCTGCTGTTAGGACACCATCACCATTACCGATGATGCGTATGTACCATGTACACTTATTTGCCGGCGCACACACATCTTCATCGGTAATTGCCATGTCACGCACACTTAGAAAATATTATTACTTGATTTAGCTTGTTAGCTAGTAGTGACATGATATCAGTGTACTTGCTTTATATGCCAGCTTGACATTGTAGTTATTACTTGTCACTTCATGCACACTGTTATTCATTATATGCCGCATTCATGGATTCTCATGCCTATATTCATGGTTTTACATGCTATTGATGATTTAGATTCGGATTTCCATGATATTTTCTGGATTTGGGGGAAAACCGCAAAACTTATATAAACTGCTTTCTCTCTTTTTAAATAAAAAGTGCGGTTTTCCCATGATGTATGAGTCGTCCACCATGAGTTTGTTGATGGATTTCGAGACCCGATTCGAGGAGGCGGATGAACCGTTTCGGGTATATGGTAGGCCCGATGCGGTACTCCGGGGCAAGAAGATCGCAGGAGATGGCGTTGAGCCTGGCAGAGGGAGCACTACCGACCGGTGATTTTACCCGACACGTCGGATATTCGGAGGATACCGTCGTGGTCATGAGATGGATGGTAGAGGACGGTCTGGACTGACGGCGCCCTGGATATTGTGATTGAGACATTGAGATTTTGCGATATTGAGGTACAGAGATTGTGATATAGAGATATCGAGATATTGGGATTTATGTTTTGTGCCGATGCTAGGCACTGTTTATGCTGATTTCAGTTATGATACCTCATTTTAAAAATACAGAAACCTCACAAATTTATGAAAGCAGTTTTCTTCAGTACATGCATTCTGTTTCATGCATTCATACATCATTCATATGATTCATTGCTACCTGAGGCACTGGCACGGGCACATGGGATTACACATGGGTTAGATATTTACCCTAGCCATGGTTATAGATTGCTGGTTATATATTTGAGGATTATATATTATGATCGTATGACCTAGGATTGCGTCATACATGCGATTTTCTGTTCGTAGATCTTTTTTCTACTCACGAGTTGGCAACTCACCCCCGTTGTGCCCCAGTTTCTTGCAGGTTTTGCCGTATAGGTTTCATTACGGCTTTGCGGGCACTGCTTCTTTCGGGTGACTTGCTAGTAGGTGGGTTTATTTGTATCGTACCCATCATTATTACATTGTATATCATATTTCAGTTGTATCTAGAAGTTCCATCAACCAAACAAGTACTTATTTGAGATAGAGACCAGTGATGTTTATTCTTTCGACCTTAGAGCCGCGCGTTATATTTCTGTGGATTTTATGCTGTTTGAGTTTCCTTCTCTGTTGTGATCCTCGCCTTTAGACGTTGTATATTATATTGCAAACTGGTTGATTTAAAATGGTTTTTCCTACACACTACCACTTTTCTTGGTTTGGATCTCTGGGTTCGGCTTACTTAGGGTACGTATGCCTCGAGACGTTCGCAGTCTAAGTGCCGGTCATGTTTCGTACTTTCGGGACGTGATAATCGTCTCCCGTCGAAACAGCACTTTGCGCCCAGCGGCCTCGATCGCACCACGTGGCAGCCCAGCGATTGACCGCGTCCCATTAGACGCCGCAGACCTGCGCGCGTCGCATCAGCTAATTGGCGCTCGACATGTGGACCGTCGCTTTGACTGCAGAGTGCACGAACCGGCGCTCCCTCCTTAAATGCAAAGATCTCGCCTCTATTCGCTAGTGGAAAAGACAACTGACGGCTCGAGGACTCATCCCGACATAACCCTGTGAGAAGGAGCTCACCTCGGGGGGCCCGGCAGTCCACTCCTGACCCGACCCGCTAGCTGGCCGGGGCAAGAGTGGGGGGGCTAATGATGATGCTCAATATTGGCGACCTCCAAGATCAGAACACATGGCAGGGGGCGTGTCCAGAACCCAGAAGAGGGCCCACAGGGGGCCGACCCGTCTGCCCTGTACCCGACCTGCAAACACCAGCTGGCCCACCTCGGGACCCCCTGCAAATTGGCTTCCTCGTCCCCACAGCTCACGCCGAGCTGCCGCAAGACCCGGACTCCTCGGCCTCCCCGCTCGTCCCGAGCTCCTAGCCGAGGCCATCTTCCTCGCCCCCCCGACCAAAGTCACCGCATACAGGCGTAACCGCCGCTCCGCGAATCTCGCCATGCGTGGATTCTCTGCCAGCAACATCCCACGTTCCACGCCTCCGCGATCCCCATTAATGGGCGATCCGCTCTCTATCCGGGCGCGACGTCGGGAGCATAACTGCCGACGAGATTCTCGCGCCAGCTGCTGCGTGCCATCACCACTATATAAACCCCCATCACAGAGGGGTCAAGTAAGCCATTCTTTACACTTTACGCCGTTACTCTGCTCGGACCTCATCACCAACTTGAGCGTCGGAGGGTTCTCGGTGGTACCAAACCACCCCGGGACTTCTTTGCAGGTATTCGGCAACAGTTTCCACACCTCACCTCTTCCTCCAAAAACCCATTGAGATCCATACGCAACGAAAGATAATCAGCTAAGTTCACCGCGAGATCTACGGAAGACAACATTTGACGGAGGCCCGAAGGAGCTCCATCAATATCATTTGATCCAAGGCTTAGGAATGCTAGCATTTTGCAGAGAGAGAGAGAGAGAGAGAGTGTGTGTGTGTGTGTGTGTGTATGTATAAATTGACCGAATATTAAAGAAAAATATACAGGGGTAGAAGATTCTCTCGTCTCTTAACAACAGAATAGTACTTCATAACTCTTACTGTGATATTTTTATTCAGAAATTATTATAGGAGTAGTTACTGATTGATTTCATCCAACATTCAGTGGGTCCCACCTGTAAAAACTGAAAGATGAGAAACAAAATTTTAATTTATTTCTTAATATAAAATGTTTGGAATTTTATAATTTTTTTGTTTGATTTTTTGAGAATTGGATAATGCCACCTCCGCAATCAATTAGGGAATTGTAGACTCACACATCATCGAAAAAACATGCCTAACATTTGAAACGTCAACAATCAATCGGCGCATGCATAACTGGATTTTTTGAAATTGAAATTTTATCGAATGATCTCTACTTAATTTGCAAATTTGAAGAGTAAAAGCCGTGATTCATGGGCCAGCATAGGTTGCAGAATGCGGCCGCTGCTGTGTAAAACCCATAAAACGTTTTCCTCTCCAAGTTCTTAGATATAATTTTGGGTATTTGGCTCATTAAAAGTAATAACTAGTTGAAAAATAGCTCGAAATGGGATATATATGCGCATGCATGGAGGGTGCATGTTGTTGTGAAAAATCGGCATCAAAATACGCAGCGGATGATCGATACACGCGAATCGAAACTAATGAAAAAGATTAAACACATTAATTATGAAAAAGTAATAAGTAATAATAAAAAAATACACCAAGAAAAGTGTTAGGATGCTTGTGCTAGGGTTGCTTCACTAGAGGACCATGCGAAATACATAACGATTTTAAAGCTAGCACAAGCAACCAATCCCAAAAAATTATCCATATACTAAAAACAGCAAAAACTAGTAAAGCATGTCAAAGCAAGTTTGAGTTTTTATAGAACTACAACCTTTGAAGCGTGACTACTAAGTTTTAGTAGACCTTTGCTAAGCTCCGTGTCCACCGGAAATGAGCTTGGATGCCGTTCTTTCTCGCCGAAAATAATCCACTTGAAGGAAATCTAACCAAAGCTCCACTTCACCAAAGAAAATTCCAAGTAAAGCAACTTGCTTTCACTTTTGCTAGAAATGAGAACACAACATGATGTATAATGGTTTCATTTTTATTTTCATTTTCCTTTCTTTTTCTTTTTCCTTTCTTTTTCTCTCTACACTGGACAAAGGAGCAGAGAGAATGAGGATCCACCAACCATGTAAATCATTAGAATAAAATAATACACACCATTCCTCTATGTCCTTGCCTATCTTTTGGGTCATTTCTTTCTTTTTGTTCCCTTTATTAGAAAAAGAAAATGACATGTCCTCCTTCTAGATGCATGTATATATCAAATATATAATACATACAAGTATATGTATCGTATACATATACGCGTATTCGTATCATATACGAATAGCAAATGCGAGAGAAATAGAAAATGAACATAATACTAGAATACACACACATATATAATATTATTAAATGAACACTTGAGTTAATAATTCGGCTTTATCATAAGCCGGTTAGTATTATTAAACATCCGATTAATGTACGTGTATCAAATACACGCGTTTAATCAAAGTCCCGCATGTATCATCATATGCGCTCTACATCGTTTCACCTGAACTGGGAAACCCTCTGTGTGAGACTCTAAAAACTCAACAATACGCTGACATTGAGTTACTGGGTCAAATCCATAAGCACAAGAACGTTAGCGGCACTAGCTGTACGTAACGGCTATCTAGGTATCTGTCAAAAGAAAGGCTAACAAACAAACTCATCCGTACACTACAGAGCCTATCAGTGACATTCACCGTATAGTCCGGTATCTTCGTCAGAGAGTCGCATATTGGGTCTGAGGGTGAATTCAGTCAGCCCCCTAATTATAAGGTTCCTTAGCACCCTCACTATGTTTTGTAATGCATCAAGCATGCAATTTTAAAAATCTTGGAGTGCTAACAAACACTAACACAAGGATCTTAATTAGAGAATTAGGGTAAAGCGAATATGTAAACTGTTAGTGATATATGCTCTAGAGGCCATTATTGTATCATACTGGATTGTATATTACTTAATGGGAGCTTGGGATATACACAGATATAGTAACAATCTTGCTCAAAGTGGTAGTATGCTACCTGGTTTGTTTCTACCTCAATATGTGCATGTATTTCTTTTAGCATATCGCTTATACATATTGGTAGAGCCCTTAGGATCTTTGCTTGATTACCGGCGTTGTGATGACAGTCATACTAGTGGGGGCTTGGTAACCTATAAGCACATCCTATACAGGTCCCTAGTCATAGGATTATCGAGATGGGGCATCGGTACTCCACAGTAGACTAGTGTATACGCTTCTTATCCCAGCAGAGGAGATGGTCTGTACCACAGCCATTAGTACGTCGTACTGGAAATAGTTTGCAGGTGCTCATTAGGTTATGAGTACACTGGACAGAACTCGTCCGGAACTGTTGGTGGGTATTATACCTGTCGTCGGGTAACAGTTCCCAGGTGACATGAGTGCAGCTTAGCTTGTCGACTTGACACCGCTACTTCGCCTCGAGTGTATTCCTACTGTACTTTGATTACTACCCTACCATGACTCAAAGGAGTCATGCAAACAGGTAGTAGTTGGGTGCAGTCCCGAAGCACATGGAGGCATTGGCGGTTAGAGAGGATTCGTCTCTCCCGGTATTGGGGGCTGATATCGCGCTGTGTTCGGAAGGCCATTACACAAAGTTCTTGGCCAAGGCAAGCGAGATTTACTGGTAGTTATTCCAGTAGTTTCTCAGGGTGTATTGGGCTACTCTCCGACATGACTTATTGAGCTATTAGGGGTCTGACGATTACCGCCCCTAAGCCCGATATGCGATACTCTTAGACAAACAGACCGGACTGTACAAAGATTGTCACATTCAGGCTCAGTAGGAGTTTGGATGGGTTTTACTCATCGGCCTTCTTATCGACATCAACCTAGTGACCGTTACGTACAACTAGTGCCGCTTGCGGTCTGTGGTTAAACCCACTGCCAGTGTAGTAGTCGAGTCTCTAGAGTCCCACACAGAGAGTTTCCCTACTACAGGCGAAACGATATAGAGGTCGTATGGTTTTACGGCAGGGCTTCGATTGTTGGATATAGTTCCCTCAGAGTCAATTATTGGATCACAAGCACATGATTGTAATAATTGAGGGAGGACCTATGCCGGTAGAACAGTCTTACTCAAGATGATAGTATGCTATCTGGTTTATCTTTATCATCGCGTACTGCTTTAGGTGACCTTACAGGTCACTATTGCACGTTGATAGAGCCCCTAGGATTCTTGCTTGACTGTCAGCAGTATGATGGCGATCATATACGTGGGAGCTGGGGTCTATAAGCACATCCTTAAAAGGTCCCTAGTCGTGGGGGTTTCGAGACAGGGCATCGATACTCCAGAGTAGACTAGTGTATACAGTCGAGACCCCGACGAGGGGCGGTGACCGGTCTCACAAGCCACTGGTGTCAGTTGGTTCACCTAAGATGTATACAGGTGCTCATTGGGTTATGAGTACACCGGACAGGACTCGCCGGGAACATGCTAGTTGGGATTATACCAGACGTCAGATAGCAGTTCCCTGGTGACATGTGTACAGGTTAGTTCATCGACCTGAGATCGTCATTTGTCTTGTGTGAGTTCCCACTGTACTTTGATTACTACCCTACCACGGCTCAAAGGAGCCGTGCAAACAGGTTTTAGTTGGGTACAGTCCCGAGCCACATGGAGGCAGTGAGCGGATCTGCAGGGGTTCGTCTCTCCCGGTATTGGGGTGAGGTCGCGCTGTGTCTAGGAGAGCCATTACACGAAGTCCCTGGCCAAGGCAGGAGATTTACTGGTAGGTATTCCAGTAGTATCTCAGGGTGTTCTGGGTTACACTCCGACACGACTTGTACCGCTTTTGGGGGTCTGACTTTTACCAACCCCCTAGGCCCGCCATGCGATGCTCATAGACGAACGGACCGGACTGTACGGATATTGTCACTGACAGGATTAGTAGGGTGTCAACATGAGTTCGCTCATCGACGTCCCTTTTGGTCAATACCTGGTAGCCCGTTACGTATGGCTAATACCTCTGATGTGCTAATGGTTAAATCCACAGCCAAAAGATTGACGAGTCTTTAGAGTCCCCCACAGACAGTTTCTCAAGTTTCGGGCGAAACGCTGTAGAGGCCGTATGGATATATGGCAGGGTTCGATCATATACGTGCAGTATTGCACGGATTATGATCGGACGGATAATACTAGCGGGCTTTGGTTTAAACCGGATCCTAGTATTGTACAGTGTAGATTTTGTCTCATTGCATTTGTATTCGGCCGGAATACAAATGCGGGTATGTATATACAGTCGTGGGGTTTTCCTGTAATTTATTACCGGATCACTTTTTGAAGTTGCCAGTTTGAATTCCGTTTCGGCCATTTTTCCTTTGTTCTTTCTTTGGCTGAAAATTGGTATGGAGGGGGTTATTTTCAAATGTGCAAATTTGCAAAGTGGAGGGTGGTTTTTGTAACTTGTTGGTTCATGATGGTTTTAGCTTCCATTGACTTCCTTGATTAATCATTGCTTGACTTTTGTGATGAGATGAGAGATGGTTGATGGAGTGGAGACTTGGTTGTGATCATATTTTTCTCATCATCACTCATTATTTCAATCTTGCATTATTGGTTCCCCCCTTGACTTTTCTCTCTCCCCCCTTGACAAAAGAAGGGCTGGCCACATGTTGTAGGGACTGTCCAATTTTTGTGTGAGGGATTTTGATCTTGTTGGCTCACACAAAATTCCATTGCTCATCCAAAAAGTTCACATCTCCTTCTACACTTCCAAATGGCAACTTCTTACAACCCCTAGAGACATAGTGATCTACACTTAGCCTACAGCATCCTTGGACACGTCGACTCGCCAACTTCGTGCCCGAGTTGCCTCGGTCCAGAGGTGGGAGCCCGTAAAAGGACACGGCGATGTGGTGCCTTTCCGACGAGAAGACCGGAGATCAGAGATTCCGCGGGGAGATCGGGATGGTGGCCGAAGACCGAAGGACACGGATCGCTCGGTATAGCATTCTACCCTTTCTCTAGTTTGCTACCATTAGGTTAATGGCCCGATCCGGGTTTTTAGTATGCGGTAGCGCCGGTTTCTAGTTTATAGAAAAGTTTCGTTTCCGCATTTTGGCCTCGGACAGACGGCCGGGGCGCTACTGTGCACTTACAATGGTATCAGAGCCACGCCGTTAACCTAGTCTAGCATGCTCTAACGTGTTTACAAGTTCGATCGAACGGATTTTCCAAAAACAGCGTTTCCATATCAAGTTTCTGTCGAATTTTTCTAGTGCTCTAAAAATTATTTGGTACATTGTAAAAATACATGCAGGGTTTTTTATGCATTCTGTGAAAATTTGGTAGCTTGATGGCACTGTTCCACCGTGGAACCGCGGCCAAACCCACGCATTGGCCGCGGTTCCGCCGCTATTTAAACTGATCACATCACCAAATTTTTACAGTGGGCTTCTGACATGGAAATAGAGTTTTTGGTATGTTCTGTTTGGGCCCAGATTTATTTTGAGTGCTACAGTAGTGCTTGAGGCCCACTTCGGTAAATTTAGTCGATCGAAAATTTTAAACATATTAGTTCACAGTATTTACATTATATCTGCAACCGTGAATGTCACTTGATCGGTAAATCCTGTCTAACTGCTATAGCCCTTTTAGACGGATTTGCGAACGTGACATTCATGTTGATGTTCTGTGTTGTGCTGTGCTGTGATGTTGCGGATTTGTCGTGGTGGATAGCCTGGATGCAATGGTAGTACAGTCTGGTTGTATGTGTACATTTGATATTGCGGGGCGAGCGTCCGACATGTGGACTGCCGTTACTGCCTGTTTGTATATTATTCTTTTGGGGCACGACCGGGCTGAGGTCGATGCACCCGTTGTATATATTTTACTTTCTGTACTAGGATTACCCCGCGGAGAGGTGCACGGGTAGCCGGGTTCTAAAGGGCAACGAGCCCGCACCTCATGGCGTTGAGACGGAGGGGGCTTCACTCTAGAATTGGCGGGCTATTCGCCGCACTCGTAGGGGGTATAGGTTGACCCAAGGAGGGGTGCCCAAGTTACCGGATTCCGTGAAGTGCTGGGTGGTCCATTCACGTTGCTGAAGGGGGCTGCCTCGCTTCAGGTTTTGGCGGGTAACTTGCCGCGCCTGTAGGGGTCTAGGATTTCATTGTGCAGGCTATCCACACGACCAAGGGAACGTCGGGTTTCAATAGCGGCTCTATGAAACCCGGGGATCCCAGATATCTGTATTGTTCTGTGATGCTTATTACATTTCTGTGATGCTGCATTTTATCACGCCTTGAGCGAATATTATTTATTGATATATATACTAGTAGATGTTGTATATGTTTTGCATCCGCGCTAGTCCAGTCCCCGCTCTGTCGTTAGTTAAGTAACCTAACGAGTGATGACGGGACCCCGTGGCGAATGCAGATGGCATACATGTACATCATTATTTTCGTTCTTTATTGGTGTGATCAATTGATGGGACTGCATTGATTCGGATCAATGCAAGCTAAACAAACCTATTCTGATGTTGTTGGAACATTTTTCAAAAAGCTGTTATTGCAAGGACGTTCTCTTTTGTTTTGCACAGTGGTATTCGGTTATGAATATCCAGCACCTCAGTCGATGAGGCAAGGGCCGAGATCCCTTCACCGGGAGTGACCCCTTGGACATAAGTTTGCATCAGGGTAATAACTTCACTATAGCCGATTGCCTTTTGCTTTGCATTGTGGTATTCAGTTGGAATATCCTGCACCTCATTCTACGGGGAAAGAGCCGAGATCCCTTCACCGGGAGTGACCTCTTTAGCAAAGGTTTTCGTCACTATATTTTTATAAAAAGCTATCCGGTTCCTTCAACGATATCAAGTTCATTACGTTAAAGGTTTTCGCTAAAAACCATTCGTAGCCCTCCGTCATTTCAGAAAGGTAGCACTTAGTATTCATGCTATGTATGTTGGCCTTCGTCAAGGCATAGTGTATGGTAGCTATTTTTTACTTTTCTGCTGCATAGATAGATGCGTTGGTTTGGGACAGTCGTACTACTATTTTGGCCTTCGTCAAGGGTATGTAAGGGTGGGTTCAAATTAACCTGGATAATGACGGGTAGAACTTGACATGTGATTTATGATATGTTGGCCTTCGTCAAGGTCATAAGAGCATGGGGTAAAAATCACATCGGGAGTTTCTAAAGAAACTGAAACTTGCCAGATATGCGCATACTTTCAGGAGTGTGATAACGTGAGTGGATTCCATCGCGTTATCATGCGATGATAGTTGGATCCCGATTCCCACCGAAGAGTTGGTTTACTCCTCGGGTGATCCCGACTAATTCTTCTTTCAGGTTTGGAGGAAAATTTGAGGTGACAGTGGGAGGTTTCCAGATTAGATAAATTGATAACCATTCTGATCTAGCTTAGAGTGCACGCTGAGTGTTTCTTTTCTCTCTCTCTTTGGCAGCGACCATAGCCCGACCCTTGACTATTGTAAGTCCATGTCACGCACCCCACGAACTTGCGGGGAGGCTGAATATATGAAAAACGATTATCAAAGCTTCGTAACACGGACTTGAGCGCATGAATCGTTTCTATACCGTTACTAGCAAACTACGAAAGGTTTAACAACTCGGATTCGAAATTATACCTCACGTTACTTGTCCTTCGGGTCTTCATCACGATCCTCCACTCCTCGTAGGCTCCTTGGAACATCGGCTCCTCAACGGCCTCCTCGAGTCAAAGACGATCCACCCGAGAGCTCCTACGCCAAGCTTGATCTCTAACTTGAGATAACTAGGTTGCTCAAAGTGCTAATCTAAGCTGCCTAGGGGATATAGAGTGAGGTTATGGAAGTATTAGTCTAGCTAACCCTTGATCTCAACACATGAGAGGTTAGGGTTAGGGTTTGAAGAGGGAGAGCTTGAGGAGAGAGAAGGTGAGAATATGAATTACTTTAGATGAATGAAATCATTTGAGTATATATGAAACATATGATATTATTAAGTAAATAATAAATAAAGCATTATAATCATGTTTCATTAATACCCTAAGTGATTCATCATATGAGTCATATAAATCATTAAATGAATCATTAACTCATTACATGAATCACTACATGACTCACTAATCCAATTAATGCAAATGCCACCTTAGCCTCCAACTCACCATGCTTCTAGAAGCTTTCCGGATAATTACGAGAATGCCCCTCCAATCCGTGAAAACACGAAAAAAATTTAGACTGTATAAATCTAATAACCCGATACCAAAGCCGGCTAGTAAAAACTGTCCGAACGTCGTACGTGCGTAAACACACGTATGCGTCCGAACCCTTGTCGTAAAACTATACGACCTCTATATCGTTTCGCCTGGAGCAGGGAAACTCTCTGTGTAGGACTCTAAAGACTCGACACTACGCTGGCAGTGGGTTTAACCACAGACCGGAAGCGGCACTAGCTGTACGTAACGGTCCCCTGGTAGATGTCGATAAGAAGGCCGATGAGGAAAACCATCCGAACTTTTACTGAGCCTGATGTGATAATCTCCGTACAGTCCGGTTTGTTCGTCTAAGACTATCGCAGATCGAGCCTAGGGGGCGGCAAGCGTCAGTCCCCTAATAGCTGTATAACTCGTGTCGGAGCGAAGCCCATTACACCCTGAGAAAACTACTGGAACCTACCGGTAAATCTCGCTTGCCCTGGTCAGGGACTTTGCGTAATGGCTCTCTGACACAGCGCGATATCAACTCCCAATACCGGGAGAGACGAATCCTGTCTAACCGCCACTGCTTCCAAGTGCTCGGGACTGCACCCAACTGCTACCTGTTTGCACGACTCCTTTGAGCCGTGGTAGGGTAGCAATCTAAGAACAGTGACACACTCGAGGCGAAGTAGCAGTGTAAAGTCTGCGGACTATGCTGTACTCATATCACCTGGGAACTGTTAACTGACGATGGGTATAATACCAACCAATCAGTTCCCCTGCGAGTCTTGTCCGGTATACCCGTAACCTAACGAGCACCTGTATACTATCTCCAGTACGACGTATTGATGGCTGTGGGACAGACCATCTCCCCAACTGGGATGAGAAGCGTACACACTTAGTCTACTCCGTAATATCGATGCCCTATCTCGATAATCCAACGACCAGGGACCTGTATAGGATGTTGCTTATAGACTACCCAGCCCCCACTAGTGTGACTGCCATCACAACGCTGGTAATCAAGCAAAGATCCTATGGGCTCTACTAATATGTATAAGTGATAAGTTACAAGAAACATATGCACATATTAAAGTAGACACAAACCAAGTAGCATACTACAATGTTTAGCAAGATTGTATATACAACTGTGAATATCCCAAGCTTCCATTAAGTAATATACATATAAGTATGATACAATAATGGCCCCTAGGGCATATAAACTAACAATCTCCCACTTGCACTAGGGCCATGAGCTGGCATATCGTAGACCTATCATCTCGAATAGCCTCTCGAACCGCGTCTCAGGATGGGCATTTGTAAATGGATCAGCAATGTTATTCTCTGTCTCTACTCTTTTCACCTCGATCTCCCGGCGATCTACGATCTCCATGATCAGGTGGTACCGCCTTAAGATGTGTCTGGGCTTCTGATGGGACCTGGGTTCCTTTGCTAAAGCTACAGCGCCGTTGTTGTCACAATACAGAGGTATTGGATCAACACTGGTAGGAACCACCTGAAGTTCTGTGAGTAGCTTCTTCATCCAGACCGCTTCTTTTGCGGCATCGCAAGCAGCTATGTACTCCGCTTCCATTGTTGAGTCAGCAACGGTCTCCTGCTTGGAACTCTTCCAACAGACCGCCCCTCCATTGATGGTAAAGACATAACCCGACATGGATTTGGAGTCATCCTTGTCACTCTGGAAGCCGGAGTCGGCAAAGGCCTCCATCTGGAGGTCTTTTCAGCCATATACCAAGAACATCTCCTTAGTCCTCCTCAGGTACTTGAGAATGTTTTTTACAGCTATCCAGTGCTTCTCCCCTGGGTTTGCCTGATACCGGCTTACAACGCTCAATACGTATGCTACATCTGGTCTGGTACATAACATCGCATACATTATAGAGCCTACTGCAGAAGCGTAGGGTATAATCGTCATGCGATCCCTTTCTAAATCAGTCTTGGGAGACATCTCTTTGGAGAGGGTGATTCCGCGACAAGCCGGTAGGTTACCGCGCTTAGAATCATCCATACTGAATCTCTTCACTATGGTGTCTATGTACCTGGACTGCGAAAGTCCCAACATCCTCTTTGATCTATCACGATAGATCCGGATTCCCAGAATGTAGGTGGCATCACCCAGGTCTTTCATGGAGAATTTGTGTGATAAGAATCTTTTGACTGACTGTAACATAGGAATATCATTTCATATTAGGAGAATGTCATCTACGTACAAGACGAGGAATACTACAGCTCTCCCTACAATCTTACTGTATATGCATGGTTCATCTGGATTTTTGATGAAGTCAAATTCTTTGACAGCATCATCAAAACAGATGTTCCAACTCCGCGATGCTTGCTTTAGTCCATAAATGGACTTAAGCAACTTGCATACCTTACTGCTGCTTCCACTCTGAATGAATCCTTCTGGCCGATCCATATAGACGCTTTCTTCCAAATTACCATTTAGAAAGGCTGTCTTTACGTCCATCTGCCAGATCTCATAATCGTGAAAGGCAGCAATAGCAAGAAGGACCCGAATAGATTTAAGCATAGCCATTGGAGAAAAGGTTTTGTCATAGTCCAAACCAGATCTTTGACGGAAACCCTTTGCAACAAGTCTAGCCTTATAGGTTTCAACCTGTCTATCTACACCAATCTTCTTTTTGAAGATCCATTTGCATCCTACGGATTTTATCCCATCTGGAGCAATGTCCAAAGTCCATACTTTGTTAGTGTACATGGACTCCATTTCGGTCCGCTTTGCATCCAGCCATTTTACTGAGTCACCGCTCTGAATGGCTTGCTGGAAGCTAGTAGGCTCATCATAGTCAATAGTGCAATCCTCTCTATCCCCGTCTATGAGAAAACTGTAGTATCTCTCGGGCGGATGAGATTGCCTACTACTCCTGCGGAGTGGCGTCGGGATGTCCTGTTCTCCTGAACCTTCTTGTTCTACCAAGGTTTCAGTAATAGCTTGTGGTTCTGGAATTTCTTCCAGTTCTACTGCGCTCCCACTCTTCTGATTTTCTAAAAATTCATCTTCTAAGAAGTGGGCATGACGAGAAACAAAAACCTTTTGTTCCTCTGCGTAATAGAAGTAATACCCTTTGGAGTTTTTTGGATATCCCACAAACTTACACTGTACTGAGCGTGCCTCGAGCTTGTCCGCATGTTGCCTTTTTACAAAAGCTGGACATCCCCATGTCTTAAAATGTTTTAGACAGGGTTTCTTCCCACTCTACATCTGATATGGCGTGGTAGGCACAGTTTTGGTAGGAACCTGGTTCAGAAGATATGCAGCTGATTCTAGTGCATATCCCCAGAATATTCGCGGTAACGCAGCCTTACTCATCATGGAACGAACCATATCCAATAGGGTTCGATTCCTCCTTTCTGATACACCGTTGTGTTGTGGTGTGTATGGAGGAGTAAGCTGAGAGAGAATTCCTTTCTCTTTTAAGTAACCCAGGAACTCAGCACTTAAGTATTCACCACCTCGATCAGATCTCAGTGTCTTGATACTTTTGCTGGTTTGGTTTTCCACTTCATTCTTGTATTCTTCGAATTTCTCAAAGGCCTCGGATTTGTGCTTCATTAAGAAGATATATCCATACCTAGAGAAATCATCCGTAGAAGTAATGAAGTAGGAATAACCTCCTCGCGCATGTGTAGACATTGGACCGCACACGTCACTGTGAACGAGTCCTAAGAGCTCGCTTGCTCTTACTCCGTGTCCAGTAAACGGAGTTTTTGTCATCTTTCCCATGAGACAAGATTCACAAGTAGCATAAGATTGATATTCGAACAGATTCAAATATCCTACTCTATGTAACTTAGTTAACCTTCTCTCATTGATGTGACCCAGTCTACAATGCCATAAGAAATCTTGATTTAATTCCGGAGACTTTCTTTTAAGTGTGTTCTGGATACTGAAATTCTGAGCTTGATTTAATACGTATATTCCGTTTTGTAATGTACCTGACCCAATCATAACTTGATTTAGGTGGATGTGAACCACATCGCTTATAAAAGTAAAATCATATCCTTCCTTAGAAAGTAAAGATACAGATATGATATTACAAGTTGTACCTGGTACATAAAAACAGTTACGCAGAATCAATATCTGCCCAGTTGTCAGTCCAAGATGATATTCCTCTACGGATTCAGCGTCCATGCTCATTCCGTTAGCAACTGTGAGGGTCATATCACCTATCCTGATAACCCTACGGTTTCTCAGAGCCTGTAACGAATTACAGATGTGAGATCCTGACCCGGTATCCAATACCCAGGAAGTAGGGTTAACTGACATACAGTTCTCTATCACAAACACACTCGAAGGTGAAGCCACAACATGCTTCGAATCCTGGCTACTGGCTTTGCTAGCCCTGCAATCATTCTGCCAATGTTCATTCCTGTAACAATAGGAACGTCCCTCTTTTACTATATCCAGTCCCGAAACTTTTGCCTTTCTCTTTCCTTCTACTTCCCTGGTTTCCTTCAGGGTAGGAGGCAGAGATTGTAGAATCAAGTCAGTATCTGACCTGTTTCCCAACATGGTCTTCAGGTCCTGGAGCTCATCAATGTAGCTAGTCATTGTAAGGACGTTGTCCCTTACAGATGACCCGACAGCCAACATCGCTTGAATTAATTCGGTCGAGGTCTTATATCTTGCGATATGAGACTGCTCTCCATATAAATCTTTGTTATGGAGAAAGATGGAAACTGAGTCTATTTTCTCGTGCTGCTTCTGGTATACACCATCAACTGAAGCTAACACGAGGCATTTGGCTTTCGCCTTATCCTTTTCCCTTGTCTGGAGGATATCCATATCCGTGACGGTGGAAACTGGACCTGGGACGGCGGGATCTTGAGTAGTAATAGGGTGGTCCAGCTTGTCATAGGCAATGGACATCTGGACAGACCTTTGCCAGTCATAAAAGTAAGATTCAGTCATTTTATTATCTAGATGTAACCTAGTCGTGGTCACAAAGTCACTGCAATTTAAGAGAGAGAAGAAAATACTATTAGCATGATGCTCTTGCAAGTTTAGATTGGTTTTTAATTTATCTAAACAGGATGGCTCCCACTGTTTCTCAAATCCCTCCTCAAACCATAAAAGAAGAATTAGTCAGGACTATTCTCACCGTACAATTCTTGCTTAACCGTTCAGCCAGGTCAGTGTCGATACTTCGAGGGAGGTTTTCCAACGCTTTCATGAAGTTCCATAATTAAATAACCTCTTTTCTCTGGGGGCGTAACCCCGCTGACACCTTTCTAGGCACCTACTTGGTTTATAGCATTGATCGTTAAGTGACGAATCTCCTGATAAGTAGCTTGTACTCATAGTAGGATCGGGATCCAAAATATCATCGTATGATAATGTTGAAGGAATCCTACCAACATTCATCAAACTCCAAAATGGTTTGCATCTCTCTGCAAATTTAAGTTTCTTTAGAAATTCCCGATGTGGATTTTTGCCCCATGCTCTTATGACCTTGACTAAGGGCCAAAAAATCATAAATCACATGTCAAGTTCTGCTCGTTATTGTCCAGGTTAATTTGAACCCATCCGTACATACTCTTGACTAAGGGCCAACAAAGTAATACGACTGTCCCAAACCAACGCATCTATCTATGCAACAAATGAATATCCCAGCAGCTACCAAACACTATGCCTTGACTAAGGGCCAACAAACATAGCTTGAATACTACTGACCATTCATAAGAAATGACGGAGGGCTACGAATGGTTTTGGCAAAACCGTGAACGTAGTGAACTTGATATAATCGAAGGAACCTGATACTTTTTAAAAGGAGTGGTTAAAGCTCCGTAATTTAAAAATTCTGATCTTTTAAAATAACCGAGTGGTTTCTTTTAAATTTATTCCAACGATTAAACTATGGTTTATTTTCTTTGCATTATAATAATGCGTCCCATCAGTTATCCTATCATTACAGAAAACAACGAAAATACCACGTCCTCTTATGCCATCCGCATTTGCCACGGGGTCCCGTCATCACCCGTTAGGTTACTTAACTAACGACAGAGCGGAGGCTGGGCTAGCGCGGGTGTAAAACATAAGTGACGTCTAATAGCTATCATATATAGAAATTATACATTCGTCAGACGCAATAATAAGCATTCCAGATCACAGATGAACTTTATTGGATATACTAGCAATCCGCATTTGCTTTGAGCCTGCAATAAAAGACGGATTACACAGTTGTGATGAATAGCCATTACTCCACCCTAGACCCCTACGGGTACGGCAAACTACCCGCCAAGTACCCGAAGTGAAGCGGTCTCCCTCAACAAAGTGAGTAGGCCACTAAACACTTCAAAGTACCCGGTAGTTTGTGTACCCCGCCTTGGGTCTATCCTAGGAGCAAAAACAGTAAAAAGAAATAATACAACGGTGGCTACAACCACAACCTGGATGTGCCCCGCAAAAGAATATTACATCATATTACATTTACATCGAATGAATGAATATTAAACCCATCTCAAACCCCGGCTAATCATCACAACATTCCAATCAAGTCCATATACACAAACAGTAAACATTACAGAAATGTGCAACCCCCTGCCAACCGACATACTAGCAGTTAGGGGAGGTTTACGAACATATTAAATATTACAGATAAAAACCCAATTAGCAAATATCTTAGAACATCGATCGATTACCATGTTCCGTGTCTACCCCAAAAGCAAAGCAGCACTGAAGTAACCTGGGTATAAACAGAACAAACAGAGAACCAAAACACCAAAAAATAAGAATTTCAGAGCAAATCCGAGTCAACTCGGAGTTGACTCGGCGGCGGATCCGCGGCACAAGCACTCTATTGCCGCGGATCCGCGGCCGTTTTACTGAGTTACTGGCTCGTATTTTCCCAGTATTCTTAAAATACCCTACTGTGAATTTTAAGGTATGTCAAAAATTTTTTGTGACATGTTTAAAATTAACAGAAACTGTTAAGGGGTTAGGGTTTTGTTTTCGTGTTTTACGTTGATCGAACTTCTAATTAGTTGCTAACAAGCTAGTAATGGTTTAGTTGGCTCTGATACCACTGTAAGTCCATGTCACGCACCCCACGAACTTGCGGGGAGGCGGAATATATGAAAAACGATTATCAAAGCTTCGTAACACGGACTTGAGCACATGAATCGTTTCTAAACCGTTACTAGCAAACTACGAAATGTTTAACTACTCGGATTCGAAGTTATACCTCACGTTACTTGTCCTTCGGGTATTCATCGCGGTCCTCCACTCCTCGTAGGCTCCTTGGAATATCGGCACCTCAACGGCCTCCTCGAGTCAAAGACGATCCACCCGAGAGCTCCTACACCAAGCTTGATCTCTAACTTGAGATAACTAAGTTGCTCAAAGTGCTAATCTAAGATACCTAGGGGATATAGAGTGAGATTATGGAAGTATTAGTCTAGCTAACCCTTGATCTCAACACATGAGAGGTTAGGGTTAGGGTTTGAAGAGGGAGAGCTTGAGGAGAGAGAAGGTGAGAATATGAATTACTTTGGATGAATGAAATCATTTGAGTATATATGAAACATATGATATTATTAAGTAAATAATAAATAAAGCATTATCATCATGTTTCATTAATACCCTAAGTGATTCATCATATGAGTCATATAAATTATTAAATAAATCATTAACTCATTACATGAATCACTACATGACTCACTAATCCAATTAATGCAAATGCCACCTTAGCCTCCAACTCACCATGCTTCTAGAAGCTTCCCGGATAATTATGAGAATGCCCCTCCAATCCGTGAAAACATAGAAAAACTTTAGACTGTATAAATCCAATAACTCGATACTAGAATCTGGCTTAAACCAAAGCTGGCTAGTAAAAACTGTCCGAACGTCGTACGTGCGTAAACACACGTATGCGTCCGAACCCTTGTCGTAAAACCATACGACCTCTATATCGTTTCGCCTGGAGCAGGGAAACTCTCTGTGTGGGACTCTAAAGACTCGACACTACGCTGGCAGTGGGTTTAACCACAGACCGCAAGCGGCCTTAGCTGTACGTAACGGTCCCCAGGTAGATGTCGATAAGAAGGCCGATGAGGAAAACCATCCGAACTCCTACTGAGCCTGATGTGATAATCTCCGTACAGTCCGGTCTGTTCGTCTAAGACTATCGCATATTGAGCCTAGGGGGCGGCAAGCGTCAGTACTCTAATAGCTGTATAAGTCGTGTCGGAGCGAAGCCCATTACACCCTGAGAAAACTACTGGAACCTACCAGTAAATCTCGCTTGCCCTGGCCAGGGACTTTGCGTAATGGCTCTCTGACACAGCGCGATATCAACTCCTAATACCCGGAGAGACGAATCCTGTCTAACCGCCACTGCCTCCAAGTGCTCGGGACTGCACCCAACTGCTACCTGTTTGCACGACTCCTTTGAGCCGTGGTAGGGTAGCAATCTAAGAACAGTGGGACACACTCGAGGTGAAGTAGCAGTGTCAAGTCTGCGGACTATTCTGTACTCATGTCACCTGGGAACTGTTAACTGACGATGGGTATAATACCAACCAATCAGTTCCCCTGTGAGTCCTGTCCGGTGTACCCGTAACCTAATGAGCACCTGTATACTATCTCCAGTACGACGTACTGATGGCTGTGGGACAGACCATCTCCCCAACTGGGATGAGAAGCGTACACACTTAGTCTACTCCAGAATATCGATGCCCTATCTCGATAATCCAACGACCAGGGACCTGTATAGGATGTTGCTTATAGACTACCCAGCCCCCACTAGTGTGACTGCCATCACAACGCTGGTAATCAAGCAAAGATCCTATGGGCTCTACTAATATGTATAAGTGATACGTTATAAGAAACATTTGCACATATTAAAGTAGACACAAACCAAGTAGCATATTACCATGTTTAGCAAGATTGTATATACAACTGTGAATATCCCAAGCTTCCATTAAATAATATACATACAAGTATGATACAATAATGGCCCCTAGGGCATATACACTAACAACTATGACTCAGTGACCAAGTTGACCGAACCTTCTTAAAACACTGGGTTTTGGATTGTCAGAGTTGCATACCTCATTACCACTCCTACTTTTACCCTTTTCTCCAGGACACCCCGTATTACTACGGACGTCCACTTCCATTGGATAAAACCATCGTATGGTTATATACGAACTCGAAGGAATTTATTCGAGGATGGTTTCCGGTTCTGGAGAAAACGAATAGGACTATTCAGTTGTCTTTTCCTTTTACCTTCTCTCAGGTTGCGAGTGCTCCTTGGATTAGGACAGTACACCTATTACGCAAATTGGATAGTCTTCTTCCAAACCATAGGCATGTGCCGACCGGTAGGGAATGAAGAAAACCAATTAGCCTAAGTGTGGTGTACAGAAGGTATTAAGTAAAGACAAATAAAAGGATTAGAAGGAGGGCAAAGTAAATTGCGACTGCTATTCACGACCAAACCAAGTATTTCATTACCATTCCCACTTCACCTTTGTATTTCTCCAGGACACTCCATATCACTACGAAGATCCACAGTTATTTGGATACTCCATCGTATGGTTATATACGAACTCGAAAGGAACTTGTTCCAGTTCGGGGATGGATTCTGGTTCAGGGGAAATAGGAATAAGGTTTATTCAGGTGTCTTTTATCTTTACCTTCTCTCGGGTTGCGAGTGCTCCTAGGATTAGGACAGTACACCCATTATGCTTATTGGATAGTCTTCTTCCAAACCATAGGCTGGTGCCGAAAGGTAGGGAAGGAAGAAAATCATTTAGCCTAAGAGGGTGTACAGAAGGTAATGACTAAAGACATATAAAGGGATTTGGAGAGATGGAAAAGAAATATACGGTTAAAGTCATGAATCTGGATAATGGAAGAGGCATTACTAGGAATACCCGGATACCCCATCGAAACATTTCAATGTTTCAGTTTCACTGTGTACTGTTAAAAGAAAACTGATTTCCCAATTAGCACTTGCTCCAGGGTATGTATTTACTAGGTATGATTCTCACATCTGTATGGTTTTATAGATGATGAGTGGGAGTTAGTTATTGGGAATTAGGTGATCATCCTCATTATATCGGAATTCGTTGTAATTAGTGATATTTGAGGAAATCACCTGGGTTGTTTGCTGGACGGCAAATATTTGGTTCTGAATATCCGCTGTTATGCACCAATTTTAAATTGATATATCTGTATGTCTATTTTTATAGAGTGAGATATACCTTTTTGAAATTATGTCCATGACATTTACCTATATCAGTGGATGGTTAGGTAAGGAGCATTAAACAGCGGTGTAGTTCTTCTCAGCCATAAGTACAGTTTTCAACCTACGACATACAGGGAATGAGTTGTTAAACTCAAGGGACTTATCCAGAGTATTGTATGTTGTCCAGTGTCCACTAAGACAAAGGGGTTGGTCCTCGTACTATATTCGGTTTACTTATGACTTCTCTAGTTTTTAGACAAGTGTTTCGTAGAAACACAAGTTCCAAATTTTGAGAAGTTATAGGTATATGAATAAAGTAGAGAATCAGGTATTGCAAGTATCGGGATTCTTCAAGGTGATGGAAGATGATGATACTTGTGGATGGTATTCAGTTAATAGTAATGATTAAGAGAACTTGCTTCTCTTTCAGGTTACTCATAATTGGAAGCATTCCTAAGTTGAGTAATGCTGATCGGCCTCTCTCCATTCAATTGACATGTACTGGAGACAGCTGCATGATTTGAATCTAGTTCAATTAAATCAGTGCCTCTGTTTCTGTATTGGATATAGAACAGTTCGTATCTTGACGATGTTAAGGTACGGGGAGTTGTCCAGCTTATGCTTAAAACCAGACACTGGACAACTCGAGGCACGTTTTCTGTAATGGCTATTTATGGGTTGACCCGGGCTATGACGAGGGTTGATTTTCTACCATCTGGAAGATCAATAGTGATATTGTTTTTGACTCGCTACAGTTTTAAAAGAAATGGATTTTTTTCCAGAAAACAGTAGTGGGAGTATGGTAGAACTGGAATTGATTCCAGAACCGCAAACGATTACTGAAAATTTGATAAGAACCTAAACATTCAATCTGATTTGACATTCCATTGGCCACTCCGCAGATATAGTGGGTAACCTCAGACACTCGAGAAGTACTTCGGTAGACTCAAGGACAGTGACAGGGAGGTTCTTGTATACCCAGACTTTCCATTGCTGTTGTTCCAGACTGTGAGATCCGGTAGGAGGATGAGTATAGCGTCGTTCTAAACTAGCTTTAGAAGTTTACGTCTATATGACTCTGCCAGAGGGTTGTCGTGGTCAGTGGGAGCAGCGGAAGCTAAGTGGGGACTTGACACTACTGTTGTTCTAGGCTATGAGACCCGGCAGGAGAATGAGTATAGCGTCGTTCTAAACTAGCTTTAGAAGTGTACGTGTATATTATTCTGCCAGAGGGTTGTCGTAGTCAGTGGGAGCAGCGGAAGTATAGTGGACAAGTAGCTTATGTCTATTTATTGGCTAAAGCAGATATAGCGGAGATAGATCATCTATTTCTGATGTGACAGTCATAGGTTTGAGTTCATCAAAATAGGGGATGGATCTGTTAAGAAGGTAGTAGGGTGTGATGTCCTGATATTTGGATGACATACACAGAGTAGGAAGTGAAATTCCTATACTACGATTGGTTATACTTTGGTTGTCACACAATGGTTTCTCCACATAGAAATTGGGTATTATATCAGACATTCTGGTTACTAGATCTATGGTTTTAGATCTAGATTTGGGAAGTGTCCCAATCAGGCTACTTAGACAGCATTCTTAAGGTGTTTTAGAATGGACGACTCCTAGCACGGTAGTGTACCTGCAGGTGATGGAGTCACCCTCTCTAAAGGTGTCTTACAGACTAAAGGGGAGAGGGATGTGCATGATTGGTAGATCACTTGCTTAGGTAATTGAGTCAATCATGAGATGTCAAGTACCACATCAGATGTTTTTGCAATAGATGCAATAAGTTGATATTGATCCTATCCTGGAGAAATATTCGGAAGTAGTTTTAGAACATAAGTGGATGTTCTAGGGATATGATAACAACAACCTCTTTCTGGAGATGGTTATCATTCCAGGCTTCCAAGGTGACCTGGATGACAGAGTGACTGTCAGAGTTATAGTTTTCCCTCTGACGAGGGGCAGTATTTTGGACAGGTGGTCCAAGCGAATACTGAGGGAGGCATGGCGCATGACACTGATTGAGTTCAGTTGACGATACAGTCTAAGAAGTATGGATTTGGAGTTCACTTATGAACTACGTCCCATCAGACATCCAAACATATTCTAAGACAGGTTTTGCTCATTTCGGGAGATGGTCTCTCCACGAACTTAAGATAAAGAGAGACATAGAAAGAAACATCAGGGCAGATCCACTCACTGAGTCTATTCCTCGAACGCAATAGTTTCGCAAACGGGCTTTGTGAGACTGATTAGTAGAGGTGTTGGGTGTCCGGTATCACACGGGCTGTGAGTATGTGACATCACAATAATTAGCCTTGAGTGCAAGTGGGAAATTGTTGGATATAGTGCCCTCAGAGTCAATTATTGGATCACAAGCACGTGATTGCAATGATTGAGGGAGGACCTATGCCTGTAGAACAGTCTTACTCAAGATGATAGTATGCTATCTTGTTTATCTTTATCATCGTGTACTGCTTTAGGTGACCTTACAGGTCACTATTGCACGTTGATAGAGCCCCTAGGATTCTTGCTTGACTGCCAGCAGTATGATGGCGATCATATACGTGGGAGCTGGGGTCTATAAGCACATCCTTAAAAGGTCCTTAGTCGTGGGAGTTTCGAGACAGGGCATCGATACTCCAGAGTAGACTAGTGTATACAGTCGAGACCCTGATGAGGGGCGGTGGCCGGTCTCACAAGCCACTGGTGTCAGTTGGTTCACCTAAGATGTATACAGGTGCTCATTGGGTTATGAGTACACCTGACAGGACTCGCCGGGAACATACTAGTTGGGATTATACCAGACGTCAGATAGCAGTTCCCTGGTGACATGTGTACAGGTTAGTTCATCGACTTGAGATCGTAATTTGTCTCGTGTGAGTTCCCACTGTACTTTGATTACTACCCTACTACGGCTCAAAGGAGTCGTGCAAACATGTTTTAGTAGGGTACAGTCCCGAGCCACATGGAGGCAGCGAGTGGATCTGCAGGGGTTCGTCTCTCCCGGTATTGGGGGTGAGATCGCGCTGTGTCTAGAAGAGCCAATACACGAAGTCCTTGGCCAAGGTAGGAGATTTACTGGTAGGTATTCCAGTAGTATCTCAGGGTGTTCTGGGCTACACTCCGACACGACTTGTACCGCTTTTAGGGGTCTGACTTTACCAACCCCCTAGGCCCGCCATGCGATGCTCTTAGATGAACGGACCGGACTGTACGGATATTATCACTGACAGGCTCAGTAGGGTGTCAACATGAGTTCGCTCATCGATGTCCCTTTTGGTCAATACCTGGTAGCCCGTTACGTATGGCTAATACCTCTGACGTGCTAGTGGTTAAATCCACAGCCAAAGGATTGACGAGTCTTCAGAGTCCCCCACAGACAGTTTCCTAAGTTTCGGGCGAAACGCTGTAGAGGCCGTATGGATATATGGCAGGGTTCGATCATATACGTGCGATATTGCACGGATTATGATCGGACGGATAATACTAGCGGGCTTTGGTTTAAGCCGGATCCTATTATTGTACAATGTTGATTTTGTCTCATTGCATTTGTATTCGGTCGGAATACAAATGCGGGTATGTATATACAGTCGCGGAATTTTCCTGTAATTTATTACCGGATCACTTTTTGATGTTGCCAGTTTGCATTCCGTTTCGGCCATTTTTCCTTTGTTCTTTCTTTGGCTGAAAATTGGTGTGGACGGGGTTATTTGCAAATGTGCAAATTTGCAAAGTGGAGGGTGGTTTTTGTAACTTGTTGGTTCATGATAGTTCTAGCTTCCATTGACTTCCTTGGTTAATCATTGCTTGACTTTTGTGATGAGATGAGAGATGGTTGATGGAGTGGAGACTTGGTTGTGATCATATTTTTCTCATCATCACTCATTATTTCACTCTTGCATTATTGGTTTCCCTCTTGACTTTTCTCTCTCCCCCCTTGACAAAAGAAGGGCCGGCCACATGTTGTAGGGGCTGTCCAATTTTTGTGTGAGGGATTTTGATCTTGTTGGCTCACACAAAATTCCATTGCTCATCCAAAAAGTTCACATCTCCTTCTACACTTCCAAATGGCAACTTCTTACAACCCCTAGAGACATAGTGATCTACACTTAGCCTACAGCATCCTTGGACACGTCGACTCGCCAACTTCGTGCCCGAGTTGCCTCTGTCCAGAGGTGGGAGCCCGTAAAAGGACCCGACGATGTGGTGCCTTTCCGACGAGAAGACCGGAGATCGGGATGGTGGCCGAAGACCGAAGGACACGGATCGCTCGGTATAGCATTCTTGTTGGATATATGTATGCCCTAGAGGCCATTATGTGATAGTGGATGTATTTATACATGTATGTATATATATATATATATATTCAGTGTACATTCTTGCTCGACATGATAGTATGCTATCTGGTTCTTCTTTATCTGACATGTTGATTTGATCATGCTTTTATTCATTCATACATATTGATAAAGCCCTGAGGATATTGGCTTGACTACAGTGATTATGATAGAGATCATACTAGTGGGACATCTGTAGTTTATAAGCATATCCTGAAATGTCCCTAGTAGTAGGTGTATCGAGACGGGGCATCGATATACCAGAGTAGACTAGCGTATATGATACTAGACCCATATGATGGGCGATGGATGTTCCCACATTCATCGATGTTTGACATCAAAATCATATACGGGTGCTCAGTGGTGACTGGGTACACTGGACGGACTCACCGAGAACTCCTATATGGAATTATATCTATCGTCGGATAGCAGTTCTCTGGTGACACTGGTACAGGTTAGTCTGTAGACCCGAGATCTTCATAGAGTCTTGTGTGCTCTCCCACTGTACTTTGATTACCGCCCTACCACGGCTCTACTGAGTCGTACAAAAAGGTGGCCGTTGGGTAAAGTCCCGAGACACACGAAGGCGATGAGCGATAGGAGGGGTTTCGTCTCTCCCGGTATTGGGAGTTGATGCTGTGCTGTGCTCGACTGGTTATATCAGTAAGTCCCTGGCCAGGACTGCTGAGATTTACTGATAAGTGTTATCAGTAGTTTCTCGATCTGTTATAGACCATTCACCGGCACGACTTATTGAGTTATTGGGGTCGACGTGACCATCCCTAGGCTCGATATGCAGCATATCTGACGAAGAGACCGGACTGTACGGTAGTGTTTCCGGTTGGCTCGATGGGAGTTGTAGCAGATTCGCTTGTTTTCTTCTGATCGCTCAATACCCGGGTGGCCGTTACGTTTAGCTGACCGCTTGCGGCTTGGGGGTGTTTGATATGATCATCACCCACTGCCGGCGTATTAACGAGTCTTAGAGTCCCACAAAGGAGTTACCTAGTCCAGGCGAAATGTTGTGGTGTGCGTATGCGATATGCGCATGGACCCGGTTAAAATGCGCGTATGAGATACCGTATATTAATCGGGCGGCTTGCTTTTGGTTAGGTCGTATGTGATATGGCCGGATTGATAAATCAAGTGTTGATTTATCATTTAACCATTAGCTTCTCACTAGAAATCCTTTCTTGTTCTTTTTGGATGTATGCATGCATGTATGCATTCATTCTTGTTCATGCACATATGGATGTGCATGCACACATGCATACATACATCATTCTATCATGGTTGTTTATACATAGAAAATGGTGGCAATATAAGACTCACACCTTGGTTATTTATATGGATAATTATTTCTATTTGTGTTAAAACAAAATGAAAAAGGAAAGGATAATTCATGGTTTGTTTCTACACTCTTCTTTGACCTAACCATGCTCACCTACTTTTAACCATGGATTAAACTTTCCTTTTATGTTTTAACTCAAATTAAGTAATATCTTTATCATTTAACCATGGTTTGAGATGAGAAGAGGAAAATATATATACATATATTTTCTGTTTTCTTTCATGAGATTATCTTTTCTCTTCTTCTTAAAAAGCCATCATCTTCTTCAACCTTACTCTTTTGCTCTCTAGATCTTTCAAGTGAGCAAAATACTCAACAAGATAGGATTTTGAAGTGAGAAAAAGAACCACAACACCATTCTACACAAGTCTTGCCCACTTGTTTAGAGTGTTAGCTTCATTTCTTTCTCTTGATAAAGTGAAGTTGTTAGCTTGGACAAAGGAGCTTCGGGTGGATCGTCGTGGACATTAGAAGACCTCAAGCAAACCCTTTTCCAACCATCAAGTGGCCAAGGAGTCTAGCGTAGGGAGCTACAAAGGCTGTACTCTCAAAACCTTAGTCTTTGTTACTTGTAAAGTTATGAAACCCTAATTTTCTAGGATTGATTCTTTGTGTGTTCACTTAGCACTTTAAAAACTTGATCTTTGTGACATGTGATGCTTCCAAACCTCTCATAGGGTGCTAGGTAAACCTAACTTTGGTATCAGAGCCGACCTAAAACATTATGCGACACTTTAGCGAAGTAAAAACTCCGATCGAACCGAAATACGGTTTTTTGGGGCACTCTCTGGACATTTTTTCAAATCTGTTATTTTTCAGAATTAAAAATACTTAAAAAATACAGCAGGTAAATCTAAGACAAACAGTAAAATTTGAAGCCATGAACAGTATACTTGACCGCGGAACCACGGCCCAAGCTTGCTTAGGCCGCGGCTCCGCGGCCGTACAGATGGCTCATTCCCTCATTTTTTGTACAGTGTTTTTCCCTACCTGCTTGTATATATTTTGAGTATGTTTAATCTGAATCTACTGTTGAATGTTCTGGGGTTTTGAGTTCAATGATTCGATCGAAATTTTGATTTCGTGTCTATTCCGGATAATTAGAAAATATTGAATTGTTCGAACGAGTGTCATTTGCTCATTCTTCACGGGGTTTAAATCTTTCGGAGATACGTGCAAGTTTTGTGGTGGACCCTTTAGAAGACAACAAACCTTAACTCGATTATGTGACCGTCTTGAACTGCCTTTTGAACCTTAGGGTTTGAGGCAGTACAGCGTGCTACATGTGAGGCGTTGGCTTGACCCTTCTACGGCTGGACCGCTACTACTGTGTCACACTCCGGGTTTTTGAACTCCGCTCAAGTGTTGAGCTTTAGGGAATTTTGGGTATTTGATCATTCGTTCGAAAACTTTAGTACTGTCTATTTATATGGAATGTGATACAATATGTGGAATTCATATCGTTAGGCATGAAATACGAAGTATGCGATATTTCGCATTTACGATGTCTAAAGAGAATGTGGATTCCAAATATTGTAGTTTTACATTTTCTTTTTGTAAGTCCATATTGCGACCCCCGGTACTTACGGGGAGGCGGAAACGGTATAAAAAACGAATTTTTATCGCAAGAGGCAACATGGACTAAACTATGTCGGGATCGTTATCTAAACTAAAACTAGTTAACAAGCTAAAGAGAGTTAGCTACTATGGAGGATGGTTATACCTAAACTTGAACTCCTTCTCTTCTTGTTGTTGTTCTTCTTTCTTGTTCTTTGTAGAAGCTTGAATGGTTCTCTTCTCGTCGCCTTCTTCTTGCCGAAGATAGATCCACCTTGAAGGTTCGACCTTTGGGCTCTTCCTCGATCTTTGAGTGAACTAGGGTTTCCGGCTTGCTAAACCTTCATCCTAGAATGAGTAGAGAGTGATTAGGGTTTGCTTTTCTATCTAAAGAGAATGATTCTCAACACATGAGAAGGTTTCTCTTTTCAAGAGGAAGAAGAAGATGAAATGAGGAGAGAGAGTGAGAATGATAGAATGAGCTCAATTATTTCTTTCTTGCAACCATATTGCAAAAGAAAATGAATTATCTAAATGATAATAATTGAAATAAGAATAGTTGATGGTTATTTTGGAATGACCACTATCATACCTCTTTTAATGAAGTGTAAGCATGAATCAAGGAAGACTTTCAAGGCATGAAAAGTGGTCAATGGTCAACAAGTCAACCAAGGTCAACAAGTCAACAAGAAAAACAACCATAACATAATTCTTATTTAATTACTATTATTAATAGATAATATACAAATTCATTAGGGTTTGGAAAATAATAACTGTCAACTGTGCATACGCACCCGATCCGAAACCCTAATGAAAAACCTCATTCTCCGCCTCAAGCAACTGTGCATACACACCTGCATTCTCGTTCCGAGGAACAAGAATACCAAGATATAAAAGCAACCCCCAAAACATATACCAGTATCTGGCTCAAACCAGAGCCTGCCAGTATAATCCGTCCGGACTCCAAACGTGCACAAGTGCGCGGATGAGAACGAACCCTGTCGCAAAACCATGCGACCTCTACTCTGTTTTGCCCAGAGGCGAATACCCTCTGTGTGGGACTCTAAAGACTCGACACTACGCTGGCAGTGGGTTTAACCACAGACCGCAAGCGGCACTAGCTGTGCGTAACGGTCCCCAGGAAGATGCCGACAAGAAGGCTGACGAGGTGAAACCCCATCTGAACTCCTACTGAGTCTGAATGTGACATTCTCCGTACAGTCCGGTCTGTTCGTCTGATACATCGCATGGCGGGCCTAGGGGGCGGTAAAACGTCAGTCCCCCAATAGCGGTACAAGTCGTGTCGGAGTGAAGCCCAAAACACCCTGAGATAAACACTGGAAACCTACCAGTATATCTCGCTTGCCCTGGCCAGGGACTACTCGTGTAATGGCTCTCCTAGACACAGCGCGATGTCAACCCCCAATACCGGGAGAGACGAATCCTGTCTAACCGTCACTGCCTCCAAGTGCTTCGGGACTGCACCCAACCACCACCTGTTTGCACGACTCCTTTGAGCCGTGGTAGGGTAGTGATCAAAGTGCAGTGGGAACACACTCGAGGCGAAGTGTCAGTGTCAAGTCAGCGGACTAAGCTGTACTCATGTCACCTGGGAACTGATAACTGACGATAGGTATAATACCAACCTGTCAGTTCCCGACGAGTCCTGTCCAGTGTACTCGTAACCCAACGAGCACCCGTATACTATCTCCAGTACGACGTACTGATGGCTGTGGGACAGACCATCTCCCACACTGGGATGAGAAGCGCATACGCTAGTCTACTCCGGAGTATCGATGCCCTGTCTCGATAGTCCTACGACTAGGGACCTGTATAAGGATGTGCTTATCGATTACCCAGCCCCCACTAGTGTGACTGCCATCACAACGCTGGTAATCAAGCAAAGATCCTAAGGGCTCCACTAATGCGTATAAGTGATATACTGAAATAAACACAAGTACACATTGAAGTAGAAACAAACCAAGTAGCATACTACTATATTGAGCAAGATTGTTTATACAAGGTGAATATCCCAAGCTTCCATCAAGTAATATACAAACTAGTATGATACAGTAATGGCCTCTAGGGCATATACACTAACAATCTCCCACTTGCACTAAGGCCATGTACTGGCGTATCGAAGACCTATCATCTCGATCAGCCGCTCGAACTGAGTCTGGGGTAGGGCCTTGGTGAATGGATCTGCAGTGTTCTCTTCTGAAGCAACCCTCCGAACCTCGATCTCCTTGCGATCCACGATCTCCCTGATCAGGTGATACCGCCTCAAGATGTGCCTGGATCTCTGATGGGACCTGGGTTCCTTTGCTAAAGCTATAGCCCCGTTGTTTTCGCAATACAGAGGTACTGGGTCAACAATGGACGGAACCACCTGAAGTTCTTTTAAGAACTTCCTTATCCAGACAGCTTCTTTTGCGGCATCAGATGCAGCGATGTATTCCGCTTCCATAGTCGAGTCTGCAACGGTTTCCTGTTTGGAACTCTTCCAACACACCGCCCCTCCGTTGAGGGTAAAGACAAAACCCGACATGGACTTGGAATCATCCTTGTCACTCTGGAAGCTGGAGTCAGCAAAGGCCTCAATCTGGAGGTCTTTTCCGCCATACACCAAGAACATCTCCTTAGTCCTCCTCAGGTACTTGAGAATGTTCTTTACTGCTATCCAATGTTTCTCCCCAGGGTTTGACTGATACCGGCTTACTACACTCAGTGCATAAGCTACATCCGGTCTGGTACACAACATCGCATACATTATAGAGCCTACCGCAGAAGCGTAGGGTATAATAGACATGCGATCCCTCTCCAAATCAGTCTTGGGAGACATCTCTTTAGAGAGGGTGATCCCGTGACAAGCCGGTAAGTTACCGCGCTTGGAATCTTCCATACTGAATCTTTTCAGTACGGTGTCGATGTACCTGGACTGTGAAAGTCCTAATATCCTCTTGGATCTATCACGATGGATCCGGATCCCCAGGATGTAAGAGGCATCACCCAGGTCTTTCATGGAGAACCTGTGTGACAAGAAACCCTTGACAGATTGTAGCATAGGAATGTCATTTCCTATTAAGAGAATGTCATCCACGTATAAAACAAGGAATACCACAGTTCTCGCTACAAATCTACTATAGATGCACGGTTCATCTGGATTTTTGATAAAGTCAAATTCCTTGACCGTCTCATCAAAACAGATGTTCCAACTCCGCGATGCCTGCTTTAGTCCATAGATGGACTTAAGCAACTTGCACACCTTTCCGCTGCTCCCACTCTGAATGAAACCCTCTGGCTGATCCATATAGACACACTCCTCTAAATTTCCATTTAGAAAAGCGGTTTTTACGTCCATCTGCCAAATCTCATAATCGTGGAAGGCAGCAATGGAAAGAAGGATCCGAATGGATTTCAGCATAGCCACTGGAGAAAAGGTTTCGTCGTAGTCCAAGCCAGGTCTTTGACGGAAACCCTTTGCTACAAGTCTAGCTTTATAGGTCTCAACCTGTCCATCTACACCAATCTTCCTTTTGAAGATCCACTTGCATCCTACGGGTTTTACCCCGTCTGGAGCAATGTCCAACGTCCATACTTTGTTGGTGTACATGGACTCCATTTCGGTCCGCATTGCATCCAGCCATTTTACCGAGTCAATGCTCTGAACGGCCTGCTGGAAGCTAGTAGGCTCATCATAGTCTATGATGCAATCCTCTCTATCCCCGTCTATGAGAAAACCGTAGTATCTCTCGGGCGGATGAGACTGCCTACTACTTCTGCGGAGCGGCATAGGAATGTCCTGTTCATTTGAACCCTCTGGTTCCATTAAGCTTTCAGTAATAGTCTGTGGTTCTGGAATTTCTTCCAGTTCTACTGCGCTCCCACTTAATTCTTTTTCTAAGAACTGATGTTCTAGAAAGTGGGCATGACGAGAAACAAGAACTTTTTGTTCCTCTTCGTAGTAGAAGAGATATCCCTTAGAATTCTTTGGATATCCCACAAACTTACACAGTACTGAGCGCGCCTCGAGCTTGTCCGCATGCTGCTTTTTAACAAAAGCTGGACTTCCCCAAGTCTTAATGTGACTGAGATGGGGTTTCTTCCCACACCACATCTCATATGGTGTAGTAGGCACAGTCTTAGTAGGAACTCGGTTCAAAAGGTACGCAGCTGATTCTAGTGCATACCCCCAGAATGATCGCGGTAACTCAGCGTTACTCATCATGGACCGTACCATATCCAATAGGGTCCGGTTCCGTCTCTCCGATACACCGTTATGTTGCGGGGTGTATGGAGGAGTAAGCTGAGAGAGAATCCCATTCTCTTTTAAATAATTCAGGAACTCGGCACTTAAGTATTCTCCACCTCGATCCGATCTTAGAATCTTGATACTTTTGCCGGTCTGTTTTTCTACTTCATTCTTAAATTCCTGGAATTTTTCAAAAGATTCTGACTTATGTTTCATTAAGAAGACATAACCGTATCTTGAAAAATCATCCGTAAAAGTAATGAAGTAAGAATAACCGCTTCGTGCATGTGTAGACATTGGACCGCACACGTCGCTGTGTACGAGTCCCAAGAGCTCGCTCGCTCTTACTCCGTGTCCAGTGAACGGAGTCTTTGTCATCTTTCCTTTGAGACAGGATTGACAAGTGGCATATGATTGATATTCGAACGGATCCAAATATCCTTCTGTATGTAACTTAGTCAACCTTCTCTCATTGATGTGACCCAGTCTACAATGCCATAAGAAAGTCTGATTAATATCTGGTGACTTTCTTTTGTGTGTATTCTGGACATTGAAAATCTGTGGTTGGTTTAATACGTATATACCATTGCTCAATGTACCTGACCCAATCAGAACTTGATTAAGGTGAATGTTAACAACATTACTTACAAACGCAAATTCATAACCTTCTTTAGAAACCAAAGATACAGAAATGATATTACAAGTTGCGTTGGGTACAAAAAAGCAATTACGCAAAACCAAAATATGTCCATCTGACATTCCTAGGTGATAGTCCCCCACGGCTTTAGCATCCATGCTAGCTCCGTTCGCAACTCTGAGGGTCATGTCACCTTCCTTCAAAAACCTACGGTTTCTCAACGCCTGCAAAGAATTACAGATATGAGATCCTGATCCGGTATCCAATACCCAGGAAGTAGAGTTTATAGAAAGACAGTTTTCAATAACATACACACCTGAAGCTGAAGCTGCAACCTGCTTCAGTTCCTGTGTCCTGGCTTTCCAAGCCCTGCAATCTTTCTTCCAGTGTCCACTCTTGTGACAATAGAAGCATTCCTCTTTACCAACAAGCTTCCCCGCTATCTTTGTTGCCTTTTCCTTTCCCTTCGCACCCACTTTACTAACACCGCCCCTTGGTTTGGCGGGGGCTTTCCTCTTCTTTCCCTTGGCTTTCGCCTTGGACCTAGAAGAAGAAGATCCTCCTACAAACAAAGTGGATGTATCCCTACCCTTCTGTAGGGTGCCCTCTGCGCTCCTTAGCAGGTTGAGGAGTTCTGAAAGTTCAACTTCCTTTTCTTGCAAGTTGAAATTCAGTATGAACTGGGCGTAAGTGGATGGAAGGGACTGGAGAATTATATCTGTGTAGAGTTCACTATCCAACGTGGTCCCAAGTTCCGCGAGCTCCTCAGTGTAGCCAATCATCTTAAGCACGTGGTCCGCTACCGATGATCCGACGGCCAACTTAGTCGAAAATAACTTCTTCGATACTTCGTATCTTGCGATACGAGACTGCTCTCCATACAGTTCTTTTGTATGAAGAAATATGGATTCCAAATCCATATTCTTGTGCCTCCTCTGATGGTCATTGTCCATCGAGGCAAGTACGAGGCATCTGGCCTTCGCGCTGTCAATCTCCCAAGTCTTACGGATTTCCTTATCCGCGACGCTGGAGGTGGGACCTGGGACGGGGGGAGCTTTGGTGGTAAGAAGATACCCCAGCTTGTCGTAAGAGATTGCCAATTTGACATTCCTGAGCCAATCTTTGTAGTTTGGCCCTGTCAATATGTTTTTATCTAGAAGTAACTTAAGTCCAGTCATTTCGATTTGGTCGCTGCAGGGGGAGAGAAGAAACACTTAGCACGATGCTCTTGCAAGTTTAGAATGGTTTTTAATTTGTCTAAACAGGATGGCTCCCACTGTCTCTCGAATCCCTCCTCAAACCACAAAGGAAGAATTAGCCGGGATCAATCCCACCGTACAATACTTGCTTAACCGTTCAGCCAGGCCAGTGTCGGTACTTCGAGGGAGGTTTTCCAACGCTTTCGCGAAGTTCCTTAATTTAAGAACCTCTTTTCCCTGGGGGCGTAGCCCCGCTAACACCTTTCTAGGCACCTACTAGGTTTATAGCATTGATCGTTTAGTGAGAAATTTCCCGAGGAGTAGCATATACTCACAGTAGGATCGGGATCCAAATATCATCGCGTGATGAAAATGAAGGAATCCTACCATAATCATCACACTCCAAATGGTATGCAAATCTAGCAAGTTTCAGTACTTATGAAACTCCCGATGTGGATTTTTGCCCCATGCTCTTATGACCTTGACTTTGGCCAAAATATCATAAGTCACATGTCAAGTTCTTCCCGTCACTTTCCAGGTTAATTTGGATCCATCCGTACATACCCTTGACTTTGGCCAAAATGGCAGCACGACTGTCCCAAACCAACGCATCTATCTATGCTACACATGAACACCCAATAGCTACCAATCACTGTGCCTTGACTTTGGCCAAAATACACAGCTTGAATACTATTGCCTATTCATGCGAAACGACGGAGGGCTACGAATGGTTTTGGTAAAACCGTGAACGTAGTGAACTTGATATAATCGATGGAACGAGATAGCTTTTAGAAGGAGTGGCTCAAGCTCCGCATTTAAAAGTTAGTTTTGAAAAGAACCGAGTGGTTTTTCGAAAGTGTTCCATCGACTTAAACTTGGTTTATTATCTTGCATTAGTTCTTTTAATGCGTGATATTCTTGCATTAGTTCTTTTAATGCGTCCCATCATTTAATTCCTACCATTGCAGAAAACAACCAAAATATGACGTACGCTTATGCCATTCGCATTCGCCACGGGGTCCCGTCATCACTCGTTAGGTTACTTAACTAACGACAGAGCGGGGGCTGGGCTAGCGCGGCTGTAAAACATAAGCAACGCCTAAATAGAAAGCAATGATAGACATTACAGATCACAGATGAATACATTGGATATACTAGCAATCCGCATTCCTTTCGAGCCTGAAACGAAAAGCGGATAACACGGTCGCGGTGAATAGCAAATACCCCACCCAAGACCCCTACGGGTGCGGCAAACTACCCTCCATGTTCCCGGTAGTTTGTGCACCCCACCATGGGTCTATCCTAGGAGCAAAAACAGTAAAAAGAATTATACAATGACGGCTACAACCCCGACCCGGTTGTGCGGCCAAACAAATAATATAATTACATCAATTTACATTTACAATGAATGAAAGAAAAACAAAAGCTCATCTCACATCCACCCCGGCTATTCACCCGCGACAGTCCAACACATTCATAAACACATTCCAGAACATTACAGATCATGTATAACCCCGACTAATCGACTTATAGTGATTAGCCGACGTTCAATACATGCAAACATCACAGATATAACCAACATAGCCAAAGTGCAGTGAAGTTCGGAAAAAAATACGGAATTATAGGACCCCAAAAGTGAATTTCAGTTCTGGAAAATCTGGGTACATATAATATATCTTAAAAATCCCAAAACCAACACAGAAGAACACTGCACGAAAAACGATGCAAAGATAACACCAACTTGCGGCGGTTCCGCGGCCAAATGAGTAGGTGAGGCCGCGGAAGCGCGGCGGTTTGGAGGAATCATGATATCGTTTTTCTTGTGTGTTCTTAGAAAACCCTGATACGATTTTACAAGTATAAAGTTTTTCAATTTGAGCAGAAAAAAAAATCAACAGAAAGTTAGGGTTTTGATTTTCCGGTTTTGCGATTTTTCGGTTCCGAACTTCGTTACACCTTACTACCAAGCTAGTTTAAGTTTAGTTAGGCTCTGATACCACTGTAAGTCCATATTGCGACCCCCGGTACTTACGGGGAGGCGGAAACGGTATAAAAAACGAATTTTTATCGCAAGAGGCAACATGGACTAAACTATGTCGGGATCGTTGTCTAAACTAAAACTAGTTAACAAGCTAAAGAGAGTTAGCTACTATGGAGGATGGTTATACCTAAACTTGAACTCCTTCTCTTCTTGTTGTTGTTCTTCTTTCTTGTTCTTTGTAGAAGCTTGAATGGTTCTCTTCTCGTCGCCTTCTTCTTGCCGAAGATAGATCCACCTTGAAGGTTCGACCTTTGGGCTCTTCCTCGATCTTTGAGTGAACTAGGGTTTCCGGCTTGCTAAACCTTCATCCTAGAATGAGTAGAGAGTGATTAGGGTTTGCTTTTCTATCTAAAGAGAATGATTCTCAACACATGAGAAGGTTTCTCTTTTCAAGAGGAAGAAGAAGATGAAATGAGGAGAGAGAGTGAGAATGATAGAATGAGCTCAATTATTTCTTTCTTGCAACCATATTGCAAAAGAAAATGAATTATCTAAATGATAATAATTGAAATAAGAATAGTTGATGGTTATTTTGGAATGACCACTATCATACCTCTTTTAATGAAGTGTAAGCATGAATCAAGGAAGACTTTCAAGGCATGAAAAGTGGTCAATGGTCAACAAGTCAACCAAGGTCAACAAGTCAACAAGAAAAACAACCATAACATAATTCTTATTTAATTACTATTATTAATAGATAATATACAAATTCATTAGGGTTTGGAAAATGATAACTGTCAACTGTGCATACGCACCCGATCCGAAACCCTAATGAAAAACCTCATTCTCCGCCTCAAGCAACTGTGCATACACACCTGCATTCTCGTTCCGAGGAACAAGAATACCAAGATATAAAAGCAACCCCCAAAACATATACCAGTATCTGGCTCAAACCAGAGCCTGCCAGTATAATCCGTCCGGACTCCAAACGTGCACAAGTGCGCGGATGAGAACGAACCCTGTCGCAAAACCATGCGACCTCTACTCTGTTTTGCCCAGAGGCGAATACCCTCTGTGTGGGACTCTAAAGACTCGACACTACGCTGGCAGTGGGTTTAACCACAGACCGCAAGCGGCACTAGCTGTGCGTAACGGTCCCCAGGTAGATGCCGACAAGAAGGCTGACGAGGTGAAACCCCATCTGAACTCCTACTGAGTCTGAATGTGACATTCTCCGTACAGTCCGGTCTGTTCGTCTGATACATCGCATGGCGGGCCTAGGGGGCGGTAAAACGTCAGTCCCCCAATAGCGGTACAAGTCGTGTCGGAGTGAAGCCCAAAACACCCTGAGATAAACACTGGAAACCTACCAGTATATCTCGCTTGCCCTGGCCAGGGACTACTCGTGTAATGGCTCTCCTAGACACAGCGCGATGTCAACCCCCAATACCGGGAGAGACGAATCCTGTCTAACCGTCACTGCCTCCAAGTGCTTCGGGACTGCACCCAACCACCACCTGTTTGCACGACTCCTTTGAGCCGTGGTAGGGTAGTGATCAAAGTGCAGTGGGAACACACTCGAGGCGAAGTGTCAGTGTCAAGTCAGCGGACTAAGCTGTACTCATGTCACCTGGGAACTGATAACTGACGATAGGTATAATACCAACCTGTCAGTTCCCGACGAGTCCTGTCCAGTGTACTCGTAACCCAACGAGCACCCGTATACTATCTCCAGTACGACGTACTGATGGCTGTGGGACAGACCATCTCCCACACTGGGATGAGAAGCGAATACGCTAGTCTACTCCGGAGTATCGATGCCCTGTCTCGATAGTCCTACGACTAGGGACCTGTATAAGGATGTGCTTATCGATTACCCAGCCCCCACTAGTGTGACTGCCATCACAACGCTGGTAATCAAGCAAAGATCCTAAGGGCTCCACTAATGCGTATAAGTGATATACTGAAATAAACACAAGTACACATTGAAGTAGAAACAAACCAAGTAGCATACTACTATATTGAGCAAGATTGTTTATACAAGGTGAATATCCCAAGCTTCCATCAAGTAATATACAAACTAGTATGATACAGTAATGGCCTCTAGGGCATATACACTAACACTTTTCTGTGACCGTAAGTGTAGTATGTCGATATCGCCGGTTTCGTTGCTATACATCAACGACAATTGGGGTACGCATACTTACTTACGTTGATGATATATGATATTATGTGTTGCTGAGATATGATGTGCGGGATTGTCGCGATTGAATAGCCGGGGGTTTTTATGTGAGATGAGAGTTTTATTTTTCATTAATGTAAAATTCAAATGTAATGTAATATTCTATTATTTGGGGCACTTCCGGGTTGAGGTTGATGTCACCAGTGTTGTATATTATTTATTTTTCCGCATTAGGATAGACCCAAGGAGGGGAGCATAAGTGACCGGGTTTTGGGGTTCAGTGGGAGGCCATCTCGAGGAGTCGAGACCGGGTCTCCTAAACTCCAGGATTGGTAGGGTCGCTTGTCGGTCTCGTAGGGGTCTAGGGGTGTGGGCTTGGCTATTCATCGAGACTGTGGAATCCGTATTTTCTATTGTTGGCTAAATACTAATACGGACGTCCTGGTATATCCCACATTATATATATGTTTCTGCTGCCTGTGTTCTGTGATATCTGAGACGAATGATATATTATATATGTGATATATAGTAGACGTTGCTTATGTTTTACACCCGCGCTAGTCCCGTCCCGGTAGGCCGTTAGTTAAGTAACCTAACGGTGCATAACGGAACATTGCGGCGAATGCGGATGGCATAAGCGTACGTTGTATTTTCGTTTCTTTTCTGTGATTGGCTTAAGGATTTAAATAATGGGATTACATTAATATGATTAATGTAAAGAAAATAAACCTAAAAAAGATGTTGCAGAATCGGATTTGAAAACCACTCGGCTATTTATGAAAAAGCTATATTTCAAAACTGCGGAGCACAAGCCACTCCTTTTGAAAACCATTTGATTCTACGACGATATCAAGTTCAAAGCGTTAAAGATTTTCTTAAAAATCATCCGCAACCCTCCGTCATTTTAGGAAGTAGAGTACTTAGTATTCGTGCTACGTTTGTTGACCTTAGCCAAGGCGTAGTGTACGGTAGCTAAGTGATGTCTTCCTACAATGCATATGATGCAGATTAATTAGGACGGGTATATGACTTTGTTGACCTTAGCCAAGGGTCATGTAAACGGGTCTGATTAATCAAGAAATCACGAGCTGAACTTGACTAGTACTTGTGATTTGTTGACCATAGCCAAGGTCATAGGTACTAGGGGTAAAAATCACATCGGGAATTTCAAGTGTTGAGATTTGCAATGAGATTGCATACCTTCCATATGATGGTTGGATTCCGATCCCACTGTGGGCAATAGTTGCTCCTAGGAGAGTTTTGTAGTTTACAATTAGCTAACTCATTAGGTGTCTAGAAAGGTGTTAACGGGGCTACGCCTCTGGGAAAATGAGGTTTACTTTAATTAGGTCCGTGCGAAAGCACGGGGAACCTCCCTCAAGTACCGACACTGGCCTGGCTGAACGGTTAGCGAAGTTGTAGATTGTAATTAATCCTTGCTAGTTTTCTTTTTAAGGTTTGAAAGAAAAACTTAATTAAAGCAGTGGGAGACATCGATTAGACAAGATAATAACCAATCTGAGAGCTTTCGCTGAGTGTATTCTTTTCTCTCTCTTAATGGCAGATACCAATGACTGGACTCAAGCTTCTACTAGATAAAAACAAACTGAATGGGACCAATTATAAAGACTGGCTGAGAAATCTAAAAATAGCCTTGACTTATGATAAAGTATCATATGTCCTCACGGCTTCAGCCCCGCCCACCCCAGGTCCAAAATCCTCAGTTGCGGATATTGAAGTCCGCAAGACATGGGATACTGACTGTGCCATGGCCAATTGCCTCGCACTTGCATCGATGGACAATACACATCAAAAGCAGCACGAGAATATGGACATTCAAACCATATTCCTCCATACAAAGAAATTGTATGGAGAGCAATCCCGCGTATTACGATACGAAGCATCAAAAAAATTGTTTCAGATGCGAATGGACCCTGGCACACCGGTAGGAGACCATGTTCTGAAGATGATAGCTCTTATAGAAGAGCTTGAGGACCTTGGATGGACAATGGACGATGGACAATATACGGATATTATTCTGCAGTCCCTCCCCTCCACCTTTGCTCAATTCATAGTTAACTTCAACATGCACGGCATGGAGAAGGAACTACCTGAACTCCTTAATATGTTAAGGAGTGCAGAGAGCACTATGAAATCAGTGAAAACTCCCGTTATGACTATTGGACAATCTTCCTCTTCTCGCCCAAAGGCTAAGGCCAAGGGAAAGAAAAAGAAGAAGCCCACCAATCCTAAGGGTGGAGTTAAAAAGGTGAAGGGAAAGGAAAAGTCCAAAGCTGGAGACTCGGTGAAAGGTGAATGTTTTCATTGCCACAAAGCAGGACATTGGAAGCGCAACTGTACAGAGTACTTGAACCTCAAGAAGAAGCATGGGGATACTTCCGCTTCAGGTGTGTTTGTGACAGAAAACTGTTTTTCGATAAACTCTGCTTCCTGGGTATTAGATACCGGTTCAGGTTCTCACATTTGCAATTCTATGCAGGGGCTGAGAAATAGCAAAGTTTTGAAGACAGGTGACCATACTCTCCGCGTTGGAAATGGTTCCAATGTACATACAGTCGCAGTGGGAGAGTATCACTTGGGGTTGCCATCTGGGTGTATATTGGTTTTGAACCCATGTTATTTTGTACCAAGTATGCTATGTAATATAATATCAGTTTCTTTGTTAGACAATGAAGGATATAATTTTGTATTGCAGAACAATGTTATGAACATTCACCTAAATCAAATATTGGTTGGGTATGGTACACTTAATAACGGGATATACGTCCTAAATCAACACACAGTTTTCAGTATACAACACACTAATAAAAGAAAACTTTCAGAATTAAATGAAACTTTTCTTTGGCACTGTAGACTTGGTCATATTAACGAAACAAGACTAAACAAGTTACACAAAGATGGATATTTAAACTCTTTTGAATATAAATCTTATGCGACTTGCCAGTCTTGTATCAAGGGTAAAATGACCAAAACTCCGTTTACCGGACACGGAGAAAGAGCTACTGAGCTCCTAGGCCTCACACATAGTGATGTATGCGGGCCAATGTCTACACAGGCTAGAGGCGGTTTTTCATACTTCATTACGTTCACTGACGATTTCTCAAGATTCGGTCATGTATTTTTATTAAAGCACAAGTCCGAAGCTTTCGAGAAATTCATTGAATATAAACAAGAAGTAGAAAAACAAACCGGCTTGAGTATCAAGATGCTTCGATCAGATCGAGGTGGAGAGTATCTCAGTACGGAATTTGCAAACTTCCTAAAAGAGAATGGGATTCTCTCTCAGCTCACTCCTCCTTACACACCACAGCACAACGGTGTGTCAGAACGACGGAATAGGACCATATTAGATATGGTTCGATCGATGATGAGTGATGCTGAGTTACCTGTCTCATTTTGGGGGCATGCATTGGAGACTGCAGCGTTTCTTTTGAACAGGGTTCCAACCAAAACTGTGTCTACCACGCCATATGAGATATGGCATGGGAAGAGACCATCTCTTAAGAGGATTAAGATTTGGGGTTGCCCGGCCTATGTTAAAAAGCAGAATCCGGACAAACTTGAGACACGGTCGGTCATGTGTAACTTTGTGGGATATCCAAAGAACTCATATGGATATCTATTATACCACAAGGAGGAACAAAAGGTGTTTGTTTCTCAGCATGCCACATTCTTGGAAAAAGAGTTTTTCACAGATAAAGATGATGGCAATGTGGTGGATCTAGAAGAGGTTCTAGAAACACAAACTATAAATGACGACTTGGTTGAACCGGCTGTTGCAATAGAAACTGAGGAACCTCGGCCACTCCGTAGGTCTGGTAGGACTTCTCGCCCACCGGAGAGGTACTACGGTTTCCTCATTGATGGTGACAGAGAAGACTACATCATGGAGGATGATGATCCTACCAGTTTTCAGCAAGCTATCACGAGTGGTGACTCTGTGAAGTGGCTGGATGCCATGAGATCTGAAATGGAGTCTATGTACACCAACAAAGTTTGGACTTTGGACGTTGTACCCCCTGGGGTAAAACCTGTGGGATGCAAATGGATCTTTAAATGAAAGATTGGTGTAGATGGGCAGGTAGAGACCTACAAGGCAAGACTTGTGGCGAAGGGTTTTCGTCAAAGGCCAGGTTTGGACTATGACGAGAATTTTTCGCCCGTAGCCATGCTTAAATCCATTCGGATCCTACTTGCTATTGCTGCTCACTATGACTATGAAATCTAGCAGATGGACGTTAAAACGGCATTTCTAAATGGAGATTTAGAAGAATGCATTTATATGGATCAGCCAGAGGGCTTCACTGACAGTGGGAGCAGCTGGAAAGCATGTAGATTGCTTAAATCCATATATGGGTTAAACCAGGCATCACTGAGTTGGAATATCTGTTTTGATGATGTCATCAAAGAGTTTGATTTCATCAAAAATCCAGATGAACCTTGTGTTTATAAGAAGGCTGTAGGGAGAGCTGTCACATTCCTCGTATTGTACGTGGACGACATTCTTCTGATAGGAAATGATATTCCTATGCTACAGTCGGTGAAATCTTTCTTATCACTAAGGTTTTCCATGAAGGACCTGGGTGATGCCACATACATCCTGGGCATAAGGATCTATAAGGATAGATCCAAAAAGTTATTGGGATTGTCCCAAACCAGGTACATCAACACCATCCTAAAAAGGTTTAGTATGGAAGACTCCAAGCGGGGTGCCTTACCCGCTTGCCATGAGGTCACTCTCTCCAAGGATTCTTGTCCAAAGACCGATGAAGAGAGAGCTCGCATGAGCATTATACTCTATGCTTCGGCAGTAGGATCTATAATGTATGCGATGTTATGTACACGCCCAGATGTAGCTTATGCACTTAGTGTAGTTAGCAGGTATCAATCCAACCCAGGAGAGAATCACTGGATAGCTGTGAAGAACATTCTTAAGTACTTGCGAAGGACTAAAGAATTGTTCTTGGTGTATGGTAATGGAGATCTCCAAATGGAGGCCTTTACCGATTCGAGCTTCCAGAGCGATAAGGATGACAGCAAATCTATCTCTGGGTTTGTATTTACCCTCAACGGAGGGGCGGTAAGTTGGAAGAGTTCCAAACAGGATACCGTTGCAGACTCTACGATGGAAGCTGAGTACATTGCTGCGAATGATGCCGCCAAGGAATACGTTTGGATGAGGAAGTTCGTCTCGGAGCTAGGAGTAGTTCTAACCATTATTGATCCAATACCGTTGTATTGTGATAATAATGGGGCTATGGCGTTAGCCAAAGAGCCCAGGTCCCATCAGCGGTACAGACACATCCTGAGGCGCTTTCATTTGATCCGGGAAATTGTAGATCGCCGCGAGATCGAGATTAAGAGAGTAGACACAAAGAATAACACCGCGGATCACTCACCAAGGCTCTCCCTCAGCCGCAGCATGAGCGACTTTTTGAGACGTTGGGTATGAGATACGCCAATCACTGGCCTTAGTGCAAGTGGGAGATTGTTGGATATATGTATGCCCTAGAGGCCATTATGTGATAGTGGATGTATTTATATATATATATATATATATATATATATATATATATATATATATAGATATATTCAGTGTACATTCTTGCTCGACATGTTAGTATGCTATCTGGTTCTTTTTTATCTGACATGTTGATTTGATCATGCTTTTATTCATTCATACACGTTGATAAAGCCCTGAGGATATTGGCTTGACTACAGTGATTATGATAGAGATCATACTAGTGGGACATCTGTAGTTTATAAGCATATCCTGAAATATCCCTAGTCGTAGGTGTATCGAGACGGGGCATCGATATACCAGAGTAGACTAGCGTATATGATACTAGACCCATATGATGGGCGATGGATGTTCCCACATTCATCGATGTTTGACATCAAGATCATATACGGGTGCTCAGTGGTGACTGGGTACGCTGGACGGACTCACCGAGAACTCCTATATGGAATTATATCTATCGTCGGATAGCAGTTCTCAGGTGACACTGGTACAAGTTAGTCTGTGGACCCGAGATCGTTATAGAGTCTTGTGTGCTCTCCCACTGTACTTTGATTACCACCCAACCACGGCTCTACTGAGTTGTGCAAACAGGTGGCCGTTGGGTACAGTCCCGAGACACACGAAGGCGATGAGCAATAGGAGGGGTTTCGCCTCTCCCGGTATTGGGAGTTGATGCTGTGCTGTGCTTGACTGGTTATATCAGTAAGTCCCTGGCCAGGGCTGCTGAGATTTACTGATAAGTGTTATCAGTAGTTTCTCGATCTGTTATAGACCATTCACCGGCACGACTTATTGAGTTATTGGGGTCGACGTGACCATCCCTAGGCTCGATATGCAGCATATCTGACGAAGAGACCGGACTGTACGGTAGTGTTGCCGGTTGGCTCGACGGGAGTTGTAGCAGGTTCGCTTGTTTTCTTCTGATCGCTCAATACCCGGGTGGTCGTTATGTTTAGCTGACCGCTTGCGGCTTGGGGGTGTTTGATATGATCATCACCCACTGCCGGCGTATTGACAAGTCTTAGAGTCCCACAAAGGAGTTACCTAGTCCAGGCGAAATGTTGTGGTGCGCGTATGCGATATGCGCATGGACCCGGTTAAAATGCGCGTATGAGATATCGCATATTAATCGGGCGGCTTGCTTTTGGTTAGGTCATATGTGATATGGCCGGATTGATAAATCAAGTGTTGATTTATCATTTAACCATTAGCTTCTCACTAGAAATCCTTTCTTGTTCTTTTTGGATGTATGCATGCATGTATGCATTCATTCTTGTTCATGCACATATGGATGTGCATGCACACATGCATACATACATCATTCTATCATGGTTGTTTATACATAAAAAATGGTGGCAATATAAGACTCACACCTTGGTTATTTATATGGATAATTATTTCTATTTGTATTAAAACAAAATGAAAAAGGAAAGGATAATTCATGGTTTGTTTCTACACTCTTCTTTGACCTAACCATGCTCACCTACTTTTAACCATGAATTAAACTTTCCTTTTATGTTTTAACTCAAATTAAATAATATCTTTATCATTTAACCATGGTTTGAGATGAGAAGAGGAAAATATATATACATATATTTTCTATTTTCTTTCATGAGATTATCTTTTCTCTTCTTCTTAAAAAGCCATCATCTTCTTCAACCTTGCTCTTTTGCTCTCTAAATCTTTCAAGTGAGCAAAATACTCAACAAGATAGGATTTTGAAGTGAGAAAAAGAACCACAACACCATTCTACACAAGTCTTGCCCACTTGTTTAGAGTGTTAGCTTCATTTCTTTCTCTTGATAAAGTGAAGTTGTTAGCTTGGACAAAGGAGCTTCGGGTGGATCGTCGTGGACATTAGAAGACCTCAAGCAAACCCTTTTCTAACCCTCAAGTGGCCAAGGAGTCTAGCGTAGGGAGCTACAAAGGTTGTACTCTCAAAACCCTAGTTTTTGTTACTTGTAAAGTTATGAAACCCTAATTTTCTAGGATTGATTCTTTGTGTGTTCACTTAGCACTCTAAAAACATGATCTTTGTGACATGTGATGCTTCCAAACCTCTCATAGGGTGCTAGGTAAACCTAACAATTCTACCCTTTCTCTAGTTTGCTAGCATTCGGTTAATCGCCCGATCTGGGTTTTTAGTACGCGGTAGCGCCGGTTTCTAGTTTATAGAAAAGTTTCGTTTCCGCATTTTGGCCTCGGACAGACGGCCGGGGTGCTGCCGTGCACTTACATCGATCACTTACGTGCACTTGTACGCGTATGATGTTCGGGCGGATAATACTAGTGGGCTTTAGTTTAAGCCGGATCATAGTATTAAATTGATGGATCAATTTCGTCTCTTTGTATTCTTGTTTCTCAGAACACGAATGCAGGTATGTATATACGGATGAGAGGGGCGTAGAAGGAGACACCTCATTAGGATTTTGACCATTTACTTGATTAAAAAAATTATGAGGTGGAGGAAAATATTTGCTATATTTGTAAATAATAATTGTGGCATGGCTACTTGTTTTGATTTCTTGACTTGGTTTGACTCTTTGAATAGATATTTCTTGTGAGATATTTTGCGGCACTAGATATTTTGGGTGAGATATTTTCTTGCCATGCTTGTAGTCATGTCAAGTGATCCATTTCGTTTTATCATGATCATTATCAAAAACCATTTCTTTTTTCCTCAAGTTAGCTCTCTTCTTCTTCCTCCTATCAAAAACCCTTAAGGTCTCATGAGTTGAGTAAACTAGGGTTCCAAGAGACAAATAAATCCATCTTCATTCTCTACATCACCCAGGCCATCTAGTTTAGTAAGCTAGTTTCCCTAATTACCTTGAATTTGAGGTTGGAGCTCGGACTATAGACTCTCGGGTGGATCGTCTTTGACTCGAGGAAGCCGACGAGGAAGCTACGACCCGGATCAATCCTTGGAGCCTACGATGACGAGGAAGATAGCGGAGAAGACCCGAAGGACTTGTATCATGAGGTATAACATTCTTTCCGAGTAGTTAAATCTCTTGTTGTTTGCTAGCTAGGGTTTATGGACGATCCTTGGTTCTAGTCGGTGTTGCGAAGCCCGTTAAAATCATTTTTTGCAAATTCTGCCTCCCCGCGAACACTTGGGGTGCGCGACATCGACTTACAATGGTATCAGTGCCTCTCATAAACCCTAGATAGCTTGTAGCGATGTCAGAATTCCGCCGGTTTTTGTCGCGCAAAAACCGCCGAAAAAACAGTTTTCAAAAATGAAGTTTTGAGTTGTTTGCACACCCCGCGAGCTCACAGTTTGAACCGAGAAGCCGCGGAATAGAGCGTGCGTACCCCGGGTACCTTCCGGAGGGGCCTGAACGGCTAGGCCCACTCCCTAAGGCCACCACAAGGTGGTCTTGGCGGCGGGGACCCGAAACTGCCCCACCTTGGGCAGTTTCGGGTCTGCCTCACCCTCTAGCCACCCCGTGGTGGCCTCTGTTAGTTATATGTATGCTCTAGAGGCCATTACTGTGCATATAATGTATATTGTAATGGATGCTTAAACATATATAGGGAGGACTTTCTTGCTCGACATGATAGTATGCTATCTGGTTGCACTTTATCTTAACTAGTACTCTGATTGTCTCTATGTTACATGTTGATAAAGCTCTTAGGATATGTACTCAACTACTGGGACTATGATGAGATCATACTAGTGGGGCCACGGTAGTCGACGAGTACATCTTATAATAGTTCCTAGTCGATGATGTATCGAGACAGGGCATCGATACACAAGAGTAGACTAGCGTATACGCATCTTGACCCATATGATGGGCGATGGATGATCCTATATCCATCGGTGTTTGACATCAAGGATGGTGTACGGGTGCTCAATAGAGATTGGGTACACTGGACGGACTCGCCGAGATCTCCCAGATGGTATTATACCTCACGTCAGATGGCAGTTCTCCGGTGACACTGGTACAGGTTAGTCTGTAGACCCGAGATCGTCATAGAGTCTTGTGTGATTCCCACTGTGCTTTGATTTCCATCATACCACGTCCAAGAGGGTATGCAAAAAGGTGGCTTTTGGGTACAGTCCCGAATCACATGGAGGCAATGAGCGATAGGAGGGGATTCGTCTCTCCCGGTGTCACGACCTGAAAGTACGGAACGTGACCGGCACTTAGATTACGAAGCGTCTAGAGGCGCAACGTAACCTATGTAAGCCGAAGCCCAGAAATCTAAATCATAAAAGAAGAAGAAGTAAAAGAAAACATGAAGGAAACAAGTTTAAAAGCAACATCCAATTTTCTCAAAAATTTCGGCAGAGTCTCCTTTGTAAAAACTGGCCCCAAACGGGTACAAACAAGAATAATATATATACAAACAATAAAAAGCATCCCTAAACGGGAGCTTGCTCTACGCCAAAAGGCGGAAACAACCACATCAATGCACAATAGTATACAACGCCAAAGGGCGATGCTCAAAACTTAAAAGAAAACAAAACCACCAGATATCATAATAATACAAGCGCGACTCTAAGGTCGAAACAAATAAATGGTCCAGTAATCTATCAAGTAATACAAGTTTGGTTGATGGAGCTTTCTAGATCCAAATGAAATAATAAAAGTACAATGGCGCTCCAGATACAAGTGAACCAACCTACCGTGCAAATCACCCGGAATGAAATGATGTACCAGAAATTTGCCAAGGAACCCTGTACATCAACCTGTAATAAAATTTGGCACAACAGGGGTGAGTTGCCAACTCGTGAGTAGAAGACATCTACGAAAAGAAATCGAATGCACGACGCTATCCTAGGTCATAATAATACACTACTAAATCCCAATCATCTAGTAATGGCAGGGTAATACTACGTGTAAATGCAAATACTCCGTGCTCGTGTCAGTGCCTCATATAGTACTATATCATAAGAATGAGTATGCATGCACCATGAATATAACATAACCAATCCTGAAATCTTGATATATCTGTATAAGAAATCTTTAACTTTTATCATAGTAAAATGTGTATAGAAATCTGAAATAGCAACAATGAAATCCATGGAAATCCGTGTCAAGCATCGACACAAACCATGTAAATCTCAAGTCTCAATCCCTCATAATCTCAATGTCTCATAGTCTCAATATCTCGGGCTCCGTCAGTCCGGATCGGCCCATATCATCAAATCTCACGACAACGGTAGGTATCCTCCGGATATCCGCCGCGCCAGACATCACCGGTAGGTAGTCCTCCCCTGCCAGGCTCATCGTCTACAACTCGATCTTCTTGCCCTTGGGTACCATACCGGGCCCACCATGTACCCAAGACGGTTCATCCACTCCTCGAATCGGGTCTCGAAATCCAACAGAAAACATGAAATCTCATGGTGGACGACACATACATCACGAGAAAACCGCCACTTATATTTTAAAAAAGAGAGAGGAGGAGAGAGAGAGAGAAGTTTTTATATATTCTTGCAGTTTTCCCCAAAATCCAGAAATCTCATAGAAAACCAAAATCCCAAAATCATGAGTAAGTATACGATAAGTGTCGGCATATGCCTATAATACTGCATGATAACATGGAAATATGAATGCATGAAATGTCTAAGTAATCAATGCCATGTCTATACTAACACCAGAGAGCAATCACGATATTATATCAATCTAGCTGTTAGCTGATTGCATCAATAAACGATAATATGATCTAAAGTGTACGTGACATAGCAATTACCGATGATGATGTGTGTGAGCCGGCAAATAAGTGTGTGTGGAATATGCGCATCATCGGTAATGGTGCTAGTGTCCTAACAGGCAGAGTTTGATTCTGATTATAGAAACATATGTATGAACATGCAACATGATGATTACAATCTGAATGTAAAAATGGATCTGTAATAACCACTTATTGTAATATACAAGACTAACTACAACTACAAAACTCGAGCCTAAACTAGTGTCCATCTAACCTCCTAAGGAACTAGTCGATAAGAAAAAAGAGTACACCTAAAGTCTGAGTCCATATCTCTAATAGTCGGCGATCCAGCCTCAATAGTGTCACATACGTAGTACGATTTCCTCGAAACAAGAGTGCGGATCAATCATCACATCTATGCCTCGTATGGTAAAATCCATCGTACGGCATCCCAATATCGGGGTACGGGTCAAGTATCACCTATGTGTCTCATCATTCGTATAATATCATCATCAACACATGTCATGATCAAGGTGCTATACTGTAATCGCATACATCAATCATATATCATTGTCAGCATAAATATACATCGTTAATTTATCCTCAGAAATATCATGTCACATATATCATATCTTGATCAAGTCACATATGTCATGCCTATAAGATATCGAAATCAAGTTACATCTATATGATGTCGTAATCAAGTCACACATATATCATATCAGAATATCAATCACATGTTACGGTCCGGGTGCTATTTTAGAGTCCCATATACCTCTATATCATCATCACCCTTTATTATCTATGTATACCTATTCATTATCTCATTTTCTAATGATCCGCTAACATCATAATACGACCGTATAGTCAAGAATTACGGCATCAAGCCCAGTTATATCGTTTCATCCCCGTGTATCATATCACATCCTTGTATCACATATACGTATTGTGTATATATATATATATACCTACACCTAGTCCTATATATATACACATACACGTATACACCATATCGAGTCTCAGTGTGTGCGTGTGTGCGTATCTACCTAAAACCTACGAAATCTCCTCTAAGATATTCATCCTCGGGTAAGGTCTTTCTAAATCAATCTAGTCCAACCTAGGGTCACTATTAGGGTCCTACTCACCGAAATTCTAAGGTCACGTCAATCTTCCTAATGACAATAAGTACTATTCCTATTCTACGTTTGCGGGGGTGCTAACGCCATCCACCCGACTTCCCCCCGTAGATATACGTCTACTCACCTGGTCCTTGTCTGCCGAAGACGATGTCGCCCTCCTCTTCTTCCTTGTCCGAAGTCCATGCGAGGGGTACCTATATGCAAACACATATAATATCGTAAACCGAATCACAGACAAAACCAAAACGACGCACGAAACGCGCATAGGTTAAAACCTATGTCCCGCTCATGCAAAAGAACCATATACCGCTCGATATCGGCGTACAAACGCCGATTGATCGAGATAAACATCAACAAAAAAATTGTAGTTTAAAAACTCATTACTTATAATATAAAACTTGGTTTAATCCATCGAAACCCTAGAAATCGATCAAACAGTCCGATTTCGTAAAACCCGAAAATGCCAATTTACCGTTTTACTTCAAAACTTACTGTTTAAATGAAACTAATGGTCATGATACTCATTAAATAACCTAACTATATTATAGAAACCATTACCATATTTTTCTCACACTAATTTGTATAAAAATAGATTTCTAGTTTGCAATTTTATCCATTTCGACACTTTTCAAGCAAAATTTCATAATATCACAACTAAATATGATTTTAAAAGAATTAACTTAATAAACTACAATTCAAGATGATAATAATATAATGGAACTATAATTTAGATTTTAAAGCTCATTTATTTAAGAATTTCCAAAAACTAGTTAGCAAAAATATCAATTTTTATCACAATTTATCAATTATCAATAAAACTAGTAACTAAATTGAGTTTTTTTTCATTCCACCAACAAGTTAATATCCTCTTAAGACCACAATCTAGTGTTACAAATATTAATTGGACTTTTATTTCACCAAAATATACAATATATAGAAATCTAGTTTGCAAAAATGGTTTAATTTAACAATTTTGGAAAAGCAATTTACAATCTATCATCCATACAAGAATTTCCACTTATAAAAATGTTAAACTAGTTATTATAACCCTAATTAATTAATAAAAATCATAACTTGATTTTATAACCCTAACTTGAATTTTTAAAACTTAGAAATAGAATTAATTCATTAAATCAATTTATACTAGAATGAAACATTATATAACAATAATTTAAAAGAAAAAGATTTATACCTTCACACAAGAAATCCAAACATGAAAATAAGCCTCCAAAATGCATGCTTTCCATCTCCAAAATCCATATAAAGATGAGAAAAGAATAGAGGGTAGGAATTAATTAGGATTTTGTGGATTTTTATTTGGATTTTTGTAGGATTTTTGATGATTTTTGTAACAAAATCAAGAGAGGAAAATGGGGGGCTTCCAAGGGGAGGAGGCCGGCCAAAATTAGGAGGTGAGGGAGAGAAATAAAAGAGTGAAGAATGATGTAGAAACTTCCACCATAATATCACCTCTTTATGTCTTTTCAACATTTTCTTTAATTTCTTTCATTTCTAATGTAAATAAACCAAAGAAATGTCTAGAATCATGGAAAAATTTGTAAATAAATTTTGCATGATACACACTAGATTCTAATATGCAATGGTTCATTTTTGCAAATTAAACCCATTCAAATTTGTAATTTACACTAATTTAGTGCATAAATAAAGCTTATGTTAATATTTAAAATAATTAATTTATGAAAAATATTTAATTAAAATAAAAATTTATAAGTAACTAAATAAACACCATTTAATAGTAATAAAATAATTAAAATAGGTATTTTTAAATTTATAGTGAAAAATAATTACGCTTTTGTTTTACGATAAATACGTTTTACTTTACCGAAAATCATAAAATTCACTTAAACGATTTTATTTATTTAATTATTTATTTAATTATTTTTAAAACGTTACAATCTTCTTCCCTTTAAGAAATTCGGTCCCCGAATTTAAATCAAAACTCCCCCTCCAAATACTAAAACATTTAGCAAAACACTCAAATCGTCGGGGCTCCGAAATCATCAATACATAACTAAAATCAACTCCGTCAAGCATAACGCAATCATCGGAGTTATGGCGAGAATAAAATATCAAAACCCAATATGAAAACCATCATAATATACATCAATCTATAACTTATATATAGTGCGCATCATAGTAAAACCGTCCAAATATCTGGATAAAGAAATATGCAAAAACCCCTTTTGAAAATCGCCGTGTGATGCACGTGTCACGGCATAAGTAGCGGACGTTTATTTAAAAAAATAGCTATATATATATATATATCTTTTATTTAGCATACACGTCCCGCCTGGTTACTAAATCAAATAATAATGATTATGAAAACATACTGCTCAAACTGAAATCAATCCCAATCACATCATAAAAATATCATATGCGTCCGGTGCGCACTGAAATCGAAACCAAATACAGATACCATGAATACACACAAAAAAAAAACTAAGTGCAACAAGTGTGCACCGAAAACATCTGTCAAGTGCAACGTGCGTGCACGACTCAATATCAGGTGCATCTAATCTGCACAAAACCCCGATTTAGTGCATCTGGTGTGCACAAAATCGCATCAAGTGCGCCAAGTATGCGCAAGAATTCTAATCAGGTGCACATGGTGCACGAAAACATACACCGAATATCAAATCGAAATCACAGTACGAAAATGCATGGAAACTAGGTCGAAGCATATGTCAAAATCATGTGTAACCCATATGCACGAAATCAAATCAAAATCTCAAAATGTATTAAAACCAATTCAAGTGCACTGGGTATGTACTAAACAACATCAATACAACTGATATATGAAACACAAATAGAATGTAATGAAGGTACACATAAGAAATACCAATCGTAGAACAAAATCCTCAAAATTCCAAAATCCAACAACAGAAATATGAAATTCAAATCATCAAATCACAATCGTAAACACTATCGTCAATGTGCGCCTTTTTCCTCTGATGTCGATTGCTTCGAACTCATCTCTTCATAGCTGTGCTGACTGCGCTACCAACGACAATACTCATATCTAGAGTCTCCCACGTAGTCGATCCCTTCAGAAGCAAGTTTGCATCATTCTCTTCGTGCAGCCTCTCTAGAGTTCGGGTACATGATGATCGCAGCGAAGGGACCTCAACATGGAGCTTATGAAGTGAAGGACCGGACTACAAAGTTTGTAATCCCAAACTCTTAGATGTTAAAGTGTTTAACATGCTTTGTTTCACCTAATCTCTAGTTTAAAGATCTTGGTTAGGGTTGTTCGGCACGGCCAAAATTTAAATCGGGCATGGTTGATGCCTTGTAGAACCTTATTAGAGTGCCTAGTAACCCTACAGCCTCAGAGGTGGGGTACCCTCTCTAGGCCCCCCGACTCGAAGTTAATTTCCTGCTCTAACTTCCCGCGAAGGTTCAGGAGCGTTTCGTTTTGATTCGGACTTCCGAATTGGCTCAAAACTATCGGTTTTTGGAACCTTAACTCACTGGATTTTCATGTCTTGGAAAATTGTTTAAATTTGCTAATTTCGTGCGGAATTCTAATGTAATAGTTACTTTACAAGCTTTGTGTTGTATATATGTGTTTGGAAATGTCGACTAATTGCTATACGTCGATTAGTCGGGGTTGCACATATCTATGATGTTGTTATGATAGTTTTTGTATATGAACTTGTTGGATCGTCATGGACGAATAGCCGGGGATGTGAGATGAGGGTTTTCATTCTTTCATTCGATGTAAAATTTGTAAAGTGATGTAATATTATTTTGCGGGGCAATATCCGGGTTGAGGTTGTAGCCACCGTTGTATTATTTCTTTTACTGTTTTTGCTCCTAGGATAGACCCAAGGTGGGGTACACAAACTACCAGGTACTTTGAAGTGTCGAGTGGCCTACTCACTTTGTTGATGGAGGTTACTTCACTTCGAGCATTTAGCGGGTAGTTTGCCGCACCCGTAGGGGTCTAGGGTGGGGTTTTGGCTATTCACTTTGGGCATTTGGCGGGCCCCACCCGTATTTATTACCGCATACGGCCTTATCCAATGGCGCCTATCGTCTCCCGCCGAAACAGCACTTTGCGCCCAGTGGCCCCGATCGCTCCACGTGGCAGCCCAGCGATTGACCGCGTCCCATCAGACGCCGCAGACCTGCGCGCGTCGCATCAGCTAATTGGCGCTCAACACGTGGACCGTCGCTTCGACTGCAGAGTGCACGAACCGGCGCACCCTCCTTAAATGCAAAGATCTCGCCTCGATTCGCTAGCGGAAAAGACAACTGACGGCTCGAGGACTCATCCCGACATAACCCTGAGAAGGAGCTTACCTCGGGGGACCCGACAGTCCACTCCTGACCCGACCCGCTAGTTGGTCGGGGCAAGAGTGAGGGGCTAATGATGATGCTCAATATTGGCGACCTCCAAGATCAGGACACGTGGTAGGGGCGTGTCCAGAACCCAGAAGAGGGCCTACAGGGGGCCGACCTGACTGCCCTGTACCCGACCTGCAAACACCAGCTGGCCCACCTCGAGGCCCCCTGCAAATTGGCTTCCTCGTCCTCGCAGCTCATGCCGAGCTGCCGCAAGACCCGAACTCCTCGGCCTCCCCGCTCGTCCCGAGCTCCTAGCCGAGGCCATCTTCCTCGGCCCCCCGACCAAAGTCACCGCACACAGGTGTAACCGCCGCTCCGTGAGTCTCGCCATGCGTGAATTCTCCGCCAGCAACATCCCACGTTCCATGCCTCCGCGATCCCTATTAATGGGCGATCCGCTCTCTACGTGGACGTGATGTCGGGAGCATAACTACCGGCGAGATTCTCATGCCCACTGCTGCGTGCCATCACCATTATATAAACCCCCATCACAGAGGGGTCAAGTAAGCCATTCTTTACACTTACGCCGTTACTCTGCTCGGACCTCATCACCAACTTGAGCGTCGGAGGGTTCTCGGTGGTACTAAACCACCCCGGGACTTCTTTATAGGTACTCGGCAACAGTTTCCACACCTCACCTCTTCCTCCAAAAACCCATTGAGATCCACACGCAACGAAGGATAATCAGCTAAGTTCACCGCAAGATCTACAGAAGACAACATCTGACGGAGGCCCGAAAAGGAGCTCCGTCAATATCATTTGAGCCAAGGCTTAGGAATGCTAGCATTTTGCAGAGAGAGTGAGAGAGAGAGAGTGTGTGTGTATATGTATAAATTGACCGAATATTAAAGAAAAATATACAGGGGTAGAAGATTCTCTCGTCTCTTAACAGCAGAATAGTACTTCATAACTCTTACTGTGATATTTTTTATTCAGAAATTATTATAGGAGTAGTTACTGATTGATTTCATCCAACAATCAGTGGGTCCCACCTGTAAAAAATGAAAGATGAGAAACAAAATTTTAATTTATTTCTTAATATAAAATGTTTGGAATTTTATAATTTTTTTGTTTGATTTTTTGAGAATTGGATAATGCCACCTCCGCAATCAATTAGGAAATTGTAGACTCACACATCATCGAAAAAACATGCCTAACATTTGAAACGTCAACAATCAATCGGCGCATGCATAACTGGATTTTTTGAAATTGAAATTTTATCGAATGATCTCTACTTAATTTACAAATTTGAAGAGTAAAAGCCGTGATTCATGGGCCAGCATGAGTTGCAGAATGCGGCCGTTGCTGTGTAAAACCCATAAAAAGTTTTTCCTCTCCAAGTTCTTAGATTTAATTTTGGGTATTTGGCTCATTAAAAGCAATAACTTGTTGAAAAATAGCTCGAAATGCGATATATATGCGCATGCATGGAGGTGTTGGAGATAGTGCCCTCAGAGTCAATTATTAGGTCACAGGTACGTGATTGTAATGATTGAGGAAGGACCTATCCCGGTAGGACAGTCTTACTCGAGATGATAGTATGCTATCTGGTTTACCTTTATCATCGTGTACTGTTTTAAGTGACATGACACGTCGCTATTACACGTTGATAGAGCCCATAGGATTCTTGCTTGACCACCAGCAGTATGAGGGCGATCATATAAGTGGGAGCTGGGGGTCTACAAGCATATCCTTAAAAGGTCCCTAGTCGTGGGAGTTTCGAGACCGGGCATCGATACTCCATTAGTAGACTAGTGTATACAGTCGAGACCCCGACGAGGGGCGGTGGCCGGTCTCACAAGCCACTGGTGTCAGATGGATCACCTAAGATGTATACAGGTGCTCATTGGGTTATGAGTACACCGGACAGGACTCGCCGGGAACATGCTAGTTGGTCATATACCAGACGTCAGATGGCAGTTCCCTGGTGACATGTGTGCAGGTTAGTTCATCGACCTGGGGATCGTCATTTGTCTCGTGTGAGTTCCCACTGTACTTTGATTACTACCCTACCACGGCTCAAAGGAGTCGTGCAAACAGGTTTTAGTTGGGTACAGTCCCGAGCCACATGGAGGCAGTGAGCGTATCTTCAGGGGTTCGTCTCTCCCGGTATTGGGGGTGAGGTCGTGCTGTGTCTAGGAGAGCCATTACACAAAGTCCTTGGCCAAGGCAAGGAGATTTACTGGTAGGTATTCCAGTAGTATCTCAGGGTGTTCTGGGCTACACTCCGACACGACTTGTACCGCTTTTGGGGGTCTGACTTTTACCAACCCCCTAGGCCCGCCATGCGATACTCATAGACGAACGGACCGGACTGTACGGATATTGTCACTGACAGGCTCAGTAGGGTGTCAGGATGAGTTCGCTCATCGACGTCCCTTTTAGTCAATAGCTGGTGGCCCGTTACGTATTGGCTTATACCTCTGACGGGCTAGTGGTTAAATCCACAGCCATAGTATTGACGAGTCTTTAGAGTCTACCACACTTTCAGTTACTCAGCTTTCGGGCGAAACGCTGTAGAGGCCGTATGGAGATATGGCAGGGTTCGATCAGATACGTGCGGTATTGCACGGATCGTGATCGGACGGTTTTTACTAGCCGGCTTTGGCTTAAGCCGGATTCTAGTTTTAGATAGTGTAGATTTTGTCTCTTTGCATTTGTATCCGGACGGAATACAGATGCGGGTGTGTATGCACAGTATCAGGGTTTTCCTGTAATTTATTACGGGACCAGTTTTCTGGAGTTGCCAGTTTGCATTCCGTTCCGGCCGGTTTTCCTTTGTTCTTTCCCGGCCGGACTTTTCCGATGGAGGGTGTTATTTGCAAGTTTGCAAATAACACATTTGTGGAGGGGTTTTATGTAAAAGATTGATATGATAGCTTCATTATCCTTTGCTCCATCCCTTGCATTTATGGGGATTTGATAGGGTATGGATTATTTTGGCCGGCCACTGTTTTGAGCATGGAGTGAGTTTTTTTTTATTTGGATGGATTAATTCTTTTCATGCATTTGCGTGGACCCCCCCCACATGTTTTGTGCTGGATGTTTTTAATTGAGGTGATGAGTGATTAATATATAGGGAAATGAATGAGCTTAAATCAAGGCTCATTATTTTTTTCACAGCACAAAAGGGGAGAGAGAGTGCTTGCTTCAATTTCCTTTTCCAGTGAGCATTTTCAAGTTCTGGCCGAGCTCATCCTTCATGATATGCTCAAATTTTTTGAGCTTCCATCCATGAAAATTCTTGTGCTAAATTCCTCCATAAATGGCAATCTCCTAAACCCCAAAGAGACAACTATTCTGCACTATTCTACAGCAAATCTTGGACGCGTCGGCCAGCCAACTTCGCGCCCGAGTTGCCTCGGTATAGAGGTGGGAGCCCGTAAAAGAATCCGGCTATGTGGTGCCCTTCCGGCGAGGAGATGGAGACCGGACTTTCCGCGTGAGATCGGGACCATGACGAGAAGACCGGAGGACTTGGATCGTCGGTATATCTCTATTCCCATTCTTGTAGTTAGCTAGACTAGTTAATGGTTCGATCCGGTTAAAGTGCGCGGTGGTGCCGGTTTGCTTAGTCCGCAAAATTAAAGTTTATCACCGCTTCCGCATTCCGGCGTCGGATTGACGGCCGGGGCGCCGCCGTGCACTTACAGTGGTATCAGAGCCTCGCCATTAATTTCGTCTAGCTTTGTGTAATGTGTTTTGCATTTCCGATCGATCAAAAAGTTCCAAAACCCGTATTCCCTTCGCATCAGTTTCTGTCGAAATTTTTTGGAGTCTAAAAATTTTTCAGGTGGTCTCAGAATGATGTGCAGGGAGATGTAAGAACACTGAAAAAATTTCGTAGCACGATCAGTCCGTACGACCGCGGAAGGGCGGCGAAAACCCTAATTACGCCGCGCTTCCGCGGCACACTGTTCACATTACTGCACGATTTTTTTTCAGGTGTTTTCTGGGTTTAATATATGGGCTTTGGATTATTAAAGTTGGGCCAATTGTTTCTGTGAGTGCTACAGTTTTCTTTGGGGCCCACTTGTTAATTGTTTGATCAATCGGAAATTTTTTAAACACATTTTTCACAGTATTTATATTATATCTGCGACCGTGAATATCACTCGATCGGTAAATCCGGTCTAACTGCTATAGCCCGGTTAGACGGATTTGCGAACGTGACTTTCACGTTGATGTTCTATGTATTTGCTGTGATGTTGCGGATCGGTCGTGGGGATAGCCTGGATGCAATGCTAGTACAGTTGTGGTTGTATTATGTACATTTGATATTGCGGGGCGAGCGTCCGACATGTGGACTGCCGTCACTGCCAGTTTGTATTATTCTTTTGGGGCACGACCTGGTTGCTGTCGATGTACCCGGTGTATGTATATTTTACTTTCTGTACTAGGATTGCCCCGCGGAGGGGTGCACGGATAGCCGGGTTCTGGAGGGCAACAAGCCCGCATCTCATGGCATTGAGACGGAGGGGGCTTCACTCTAGGATTGGCGGGCTATTCGCCGCACACGTAGGGGGTACAGGTTGACCCAGGAGGGGTGCCCAAGTTACCGGATTCCGTGAAGTGCTGGGTGGTCCATTCACGGCGCTGAAGGGGGCTGCCTCGCTTCAGGTTTTGGCGGGTGACTTGCCGCGCCCGTAGGGGTCTAGGGTTTCATTGCATAGGCTATCCACACGACCAGGGGAACGTCGGGTTTCAGCGGCTCTGTGAAACCCGGGGATCCCAGATATCTGTATTGTTTCTGTGATGCTGTTCATTCTCTGTGATGTTGCATTCTATTCACGCCTTGAGCGAAATATAATATATTGGTATATATATTAGTAGATGTTGTATATGTTTTGCATCCGCGCTAGTCCAGTCCCCGCTCTGTCGTTAGTAAGCTAACCTAACGGGTAATGACGGGACCCAGTGGCGAATGCGGATGGCATATACGTACATCAGTATATTTTCGTTCTTTGTGGTGTGATCAATTGATGGGACTGCATTGATTCGGATCAATGCAAAGTTAAAAACAATCCTAATCTGATGTTGTTGGAACACTTTTTCAAAAAGCTGTTATTGCAAGGACGTTCTCTTTTGTTTTGCATCGTGGTATTCAGTTGGAATATCCTGCTCCTCAGTCGACGAGGCAAGGGCCGAGATCCCTTCACCGGGAGTGACCCCTTGGACAAAAAGTTTGCGTCAGGGCATTAACTTCACTATAGCCGATTGCTTTTGCTTTGCATCGTGGTATTCATTTGGAATATCCTGCACCCCATTCTACGGGGAAAGAGCCGAGATCCCTTCATCGGGAGTGACCTCTTTAGCAACGGTTTTCGTCACTATATTTTAAAAAGCTATCCGTTCCTTCGACGATATCAAGTTCATTACGTTAAAGGTTTTCGCCAGAAACCATTCGTAGCCCTCCGTCATTTCAGTTAAATATTCGGTAGTATTCAAGCTATGTATTTTGACCTCACGCCAAGGCATAGTGATTGGTAGCTGCCGGGTATTTATCTGTTGCATAGATAGATGCGTTGTTTTGGGACAGTCGTACTACTATTTTGGCCTACGTCAAGGGTATGTACGGGTGGGTTCAGATTAACCTGGATAATGACGGGCAGAACTTGACATGTGACTTATGATATTTTGACCTCACGCCAAGGTCATAAGAGCATGGGGCAGAAATTACATCGGGAGTTTCAAAAGAACTGAAACTTGCCAGATATGCGCATACCTTCTGGAGTATGATACCGTGAGCGGATTCCGTCACGTTATCATGCGATGAGAGTTGGATCCCGATTCCCACTGATGAGTTAGTTTACTCCTCGGGTGACCCCGACTAATTCTTCTTTCAGGTTTGGAGGAGAATTTGAGGTACAGTGGGAGGATTCCAGATTAGATAAATTGGTAACCATTCTGATCTAGGTTAGAGTGCACGCTGAGTGTTTCTTTTCTCTCTCTCTTTGGCAGCGACCATTGACCCGACCCTAAGACTTTGACTCAGTGACCAAGTTGACCGAACCTTCTTAACACTGGCTTTTGGATTGTCGGAGTTGCAGACCTCATTGCCACTCCTACTTTTACCCTTTTCTCCAGGACACCTCGTATTACTACGAACGTCCACTTCCATTGGACAAAACCATCGTATGGTTATATACGAACTCGAAAGAATTTATTCGAGGATGGTTTCAGGTTCTGGAGAAAACGGATAGGATTATTCAGTTGTCTTTTCCTTTTACCCTCTCTCAGGTTACGAGTACTCCTTGGTTTAGGGGTAGTACACCTATTACGCAAATTGGATTGTCTTCTTCCAAACCTTAGGCTGGTGCCGACCGGTAGGGAATGAAGAAAACCAATTAGCATAACGATGGTGTGCAGAAGGTATTAAGTTCAGACAAAGCAAGGGATTAGTAAGAGGGCAAAGTAAATTGCAACAGATATTCACGACCAAACCAAATATTTCGTTACCACTCCCACATCACCTTTGTATTTCTCCAGGACACTCCGTATCACTACGAAGATCCACAGTTTATTTGGATACTCCATCGTATGGTTATATACGAACTCGAAAGGAACTTGTTCCAGTTCGGGGATGGATCCTGGTTCAGGAGAAATAGGAATAAAGTACATTCAGGTGTCTTTTATCTTCACCTTCTCTCGTGTTGCGAGTGTTCCTAGGATTGGGACAGTACACCCATTATGCTTATTGGATAGTCTTCTTCCAAACCATAGGCTGGTGCCGAACGGTAGGGAAGGAAGAAAACCATTTGGCTTAAGGGGTGTACAGAAGGTAAAGACTAAAGACATATGAAGGGATTTGGAGAGGTGGCAAAGAACTATACGGTTACAGTCGTGAATCTGGAAGAGGCATTACTAGGAATACCAGGATACCCCAACGAAACATTTCAATATTTCAGTTTCACTGTGTACTATTAAAAGAAAACTGATTTCCCAATTAGACACTTACTCTAGGGTATGTATTTACCAGGTATGATTCTCACATCTGTATGGTTTTACAGATGATGAGTGGGAGTAGGTTATTGGGAATTGGGTGATTATCCTCATTATATCGGGATTCGTTGTAATCGGTGATATTTGAGGAAATCACCTGGCCTGTTTGCCGGTCGGCAAATATTTGGTTTTGAATATCCGCTGTTATGCACCAATTTCAAATTGATATATCTGTACGTCTATTTTCATAGAGTGAGATATACCTTTCTGAAATTATGTCTACGACATTTACCTATATCAGTGGATGGTTAGGTAAGGAGCATTAAACAGCGGTGTAATTCTTCTTAACCATAAGTACAGTTTTCAACGTACGGCACACAGTGAATGAGTTATCAGACTCAAGGGACTTATACAGAGTATTGTATGTTGTCCAGGGTCCATCAGGACAGAGGGGTAGGTCCTCGTACTATATTCGGTTTACTTATGACTTCTCTAGTTTTTAGACCGGTGTTTCGTGGAAACACAGGGTCCGAATTTTGAGAAGTTACAGGTATTTGAATGGAGTAGAGAACCAGGCGTAGCAAGTATCGGGATTCTTCAAAGAGATCGAAGATGTAGATACTTGTGCATGGTATTCAGTTGATAGTAATGATAAAGAGATCTTGCTTCTCTTTCAGGTTACTCATAATTGGAAGTACTCCTAAGTTGAGTAACGCTGATCGGCCTCCTTCTATTTAGTTGACATGCGCTGGGGACAGCTGCATGATTTGAATCTGGTTCAATTAAATCAGTGCCTCTGTTTCTATATTGGATATAGAACAGTTCATATCTTAACGATGTTAAGGTACGGGGAGTTGTCCGGTTTATGATTAAAACCAGACACTGGACAATTCAAGGCACGTTTCTGTAATGGCTGTTTGTGGGTTGACCCAGGCTATGACGAGAGTTGACTTTCTACCATCTGGATGAACAATAGCAATATTGTTCTAGACTCGCCACAGTTTTATTAAAAATGGATTTTTTCAGAAAACAGTAGTGGGAGTATGGTAGAACTGGAAGTGATTCCAGAACCACAAACGATTACTGAAGATTTGATAAGGAACCTAAAGATTCAATCTGGATTGACATTCCATTGGCCACTCCGCAGATAAGGTGGGTAACTTCAGGCACCCGAGAGGCACTACGGTAGCCTCAAGGACGGTGACAGGGAAGTTCTTGTTTACCCACAATTGCCATTGCTGTTCTTCCAGGTTACGAGACCCGGCGGGAGGATGAGTATAGCGTCGTTCTAAAACTAGTTTTAGAAGTGTACGTGTATATGACTCTGCCAGAGGGTTGTCGTAGTCAGTGGGAGCAGCGGAAGCATTGGTGGACAAGTAGCTTATGTCTATTTATAGACTAAAGCAGATGTAGCGGACATAGATCATCTATTTCTGACGTGACAGTCATAGGTTTGACTTCATCAGAATAGGGGATGGATCTGTTGAGAAGGTAGTAGGGTGTAATGTCATGGTATTTGGATGACATACACAAAGTAGGAAAGGAAACTCCTATACGACGATCGGTTATACTTTGGTCGTCACACAGTGGTTTCTCCACATAGGAAATGGATTTTATATCAGACATACTGGTTACTAGATCTATGGTTTTAGATCTAGATTTGGGTGGTTTCCCAATCAGGGTACTTGACAGCATTCTAAGAGTATTTAGGATGGACGACTCCTGGCACGGTAGTGTACCTGCAGGTAATGGAGTCACCCTCTCCAAAGGTGTCTTACAGACTAAAGGGGAGAGGGACGGGCATGATTGGCAGATCACTTGCTCAGGCAATTGAGTCAATCGTGAGATGTCAAGTACCACACCAGATGTTGTTCTTGCACTAGATGCAATAAGTTGACATTAATCCAATCCTGGAGAAACAGTCGGAAGCAGTTTTAGAACATAAGTGGATGTTCTAAGGAGATGATAACGACAGCCTCATTCAGGAGACAGTTATCATTCCAGGCTTCCAAGGTGACATGGACGACAAGGAGGTTGTCAGAGTTATAGTTTTTCCTTCTGATGAGGGGCAGTATTTTGGACAGGTGGTCCAAGGCAATACTGAGGGAGGCATGGCGCGCAGGATACTGATTAAGTTCAGTTGACGATACAGTCTAAGAAGTTTGGATTTGGAGTTCATTTATGAGCTAGGTCCCATCAGACATCCAGACATATTCTGAGACTGGTATTACTCTTTTCGGGAGATGGCTTTCTCCGCGAACTTGAAATATAGAGAGACATAGAAAGAAACAACTAAGCGGATCCACTCACTGAGGCTATTCCTCGAACGCAATAGTTTCGCAAACGAGCTTTGTGAGACTGACTAGTAGAGGAGTTGGATGTTCGGTATCACACGGGCTGTGAGTATGCGACATCGCAATAATTAGCCTTGAGTGCAAGTGGGAGATTGTTGGAGATAGTGCCCTCAGAGTCAATTATTAGGTCACAGGTACGTGATTGTAATGATTGAGGAAGGACCTATCCCGGTAGGACAGTCTTACTCGAGATGATAGTATGCTATCTGGTTTACCTTTATCATCGTGTACTATTTTAAGTGACATGACACGTCGCTATTACACGTTGATAGAGCCCCTAGGATTCTTGCTTGACCACCAGCAGTATGAGGGCGATCATATAAGTGGGAGCTGGGGGTCTACAAGCATATCCTTAAAAGGTCCCTAGTCGTGGGAGTTTCGAGACCGGGCATCGATACTCCATTAGTAGACTAGTGTATACAGTCGAGACCCCGACGAGGGGCGGTGGCCGGTCTCACAAGCCACTGGTGTCGGATGGATCACCTAAGATGTATACAGGTGCTCATTGGGTTATGAGTACACCGGACAGGACTCGCCGGGAACATGCTAGTTGGTCATATACCAGACGTCAGATGGCAGTTCCCTGGCGACATGTGTGCAGGTTAGTTCATCGACCTGGGGATCGTCATTTGTCTCGTGTGAGTTCCCACTGTACTTTGATTACTACCCTACCACGGCTCAAAGGAGTCGTGCAAACAGGTTTTAGTTGGGTACAGTCCCGAGCCACATGGAGGCAGTGAGCGTATCTTCAGGGGTTCGTCTCTCCCGGTATTGGGGGTGAGGTCGTGCTGTGTCTAGGAGAGCCATTACACAAAGTCCTTGGCCAAGGCAAGGAGATTTACTGGTAGGTATTCCAGTAGTATCTCAGGGTGTTCTGGGCTACACTCCGACACGACTTGTACCGCTTTTGGGGGTCTGACTTTTACCAACCCCCTAGGCCCGCCATGCGATACTCATAGACGAACGGACCGGACTGTACGGATATTGTCACTGACAGGCTCAGTAGGGTGTCAGGATGAGTTCGCTCATCGACGTCCCTTTTAGTCAATAGCTGGTGGCCCGTTACGTATTGGCTTATACCTCTGACGGGCTAGTGGTTAAATCCACAGCCATAGTATTGACGAGTCTTTAGAGTCTACCACACTTTCAGTTACTCAGCTTTCGGGCGAAACGCTGTAGAGGCCGTATGGAGATATGGCAGGGTTCGATCAGATATGTGCGGTATTGCACGGATCGTGATCGGACGGTTTTTACTAGCCGGCTTTGGCTTAAGCCGGATTCTAGTTTTAGATAGTGTAGATTTTGTCTCTTTGCATTTGTATCCGGACGGAATACAGATGCGGGTGTGTATGCACAGTATCAGGGTTTTCTTGTAATTTATTACGGGACCAGTTTTCTGGAGTTGCCAGTTTGCATTCCGTTCCGGCCGGTTTTCCTTTGTTCTTTCCCGGCCGGACTTTTCCGATGGAGGGTGTTATTTGCAAGTTTGCAAATAACACATTTGTGGAGGGGTTTTATGTAAAAGATTGATATGATAGCTTCATTATCCTTTGCTCCATCCCTTGCATTTATGGGGATTTGATAGGGTATGGATTATTTTGGCCGGCCACTGTTTTGAGCATGGAGTGAGTTTTTTTTTATTTGGATGGATTAATTCTTTTCATGCATTTGCGTGGACCCCCCCCCCACATGTTTTGTGCTGGATGTTTTTAATTGAGGTGATGAGTGATTAATATATAGGGAAATGAATGAGCTTAAATCAAGGCTCATTATTTTTTTCACAGCACAAAAGGGGAGAGAGAGTGCTTGCTTCAATTTCCTTTTCCAGTGAGCATTTTCAAGTTCTGGCCGAGCTCATCCTTCATGATATGCTCAAATTTTTTGAGCTTCCATCCATGAAAATTCTTGTGCTAAATTCCTCCATAAATGGCAATCTCCTAAACCCCAAAGAGACAACTATTCTGCACTATTCTACAGCAAATCTTGGACGCGTCGGCCAGCCAACTTCGCGTCCGAGTTGCCTCGGTATAGAGGTGGGAGCCCGTAAAAGAATCCGGCTATGTGGTGCCCTTCCGGCGAGGAGATGGAGACCGGACTTTCCGCGTGAGATCGGGACCATGACGAGAAGACCGGAGGACTTGGATCGTCGGTATATCTCTATTCCCATTCTTGTACTTAGCTAGACTAGTTAATGGTTCGATCCGGTTAAAGTGCGCGGTGGTGCCGGTTTGCTTAGTCCGCAAAATTAAAGTTTATCACCGCTTCCGCATTCCGGCGTCGGATTGACGGCCGGGGCGCCGCCGTGCACTTACAGGAGGGTGCATGTTGTTGTGAAAAATCGGCAACAAAATACACAGCGGATGATCGATACACGCGAATCGAAACTAATGAAAAAGATTAAACACATTAATTATGAAAACGTAATAAGTAATAATAAAAAACACCAAGCAAAGTGCTAGGATGCTTGTGCTAGGGTCCCTTCACTAGAGGACCATGCGAAATGCATAACGATTTTAAAGCTAGCACAAGCAACCAATCCCAAAAAATCATCCATCTACTAAAAATAGCAAAAACTAGTAAAGCATGTCAAAGCAAGTTTGAGTTTTTATAGAACTACAACCTTTGAAGCGTGACTACTAAGTTTTAGTAGACCTTTGCTATGCTCCGAGTCCACCGGAAACGAGCTTGGATGCCGTTCTTTCTCGCCGAAAATAATCCACTTGAAGGAAATCCAACCCAAGCTCCACTTCACTCCAAGTAAAGCAACTTGCTTTCACTTTTGCTTGAAATGAGAACACAACATGATGCATAATGGTTTCAATTTCATTTTCTTTTTCCTTTCTTTTGCTCTCTACACTGGACAAAGGAGCAGAGAGAATGAGGATCCACCAACCATGTAAATCATTAGAATAAAATAATACACACCATTCCTCCATATCCTTGCCTATCTTTTGGGTCATTTCTTTCTTTTTATTCCCTTTATTAGAAAAAGAAAATGACATGTCCTTCTTCTAGATGCATGTATATATCAAATATATAATACATACAAGTATATGTATCGTATACATATACGCGTATTCGTATCGTATACGAGTAGCAAATGTGAGAGAAATAGAAAATGAACATAATACTAGAATACACACACATATATAATATTATTAAATGAACACTTGAGTTAATAATCCGGCTTTATCATAAGCCGGTTAGTATTATTAAATATCCGATTAATGTACGTGTATCAAATACACGCGTTTAATCAAAGTCCCGCACGTATCATCATATGCGCTCTACATCGTTTCACCTGAACCGGGAAACCCTCTTTGTGAGACTCTAAAAACTCAACAATATGCTAGCATTGAGTTACCGGGTCAAATCCATAAGCACAAGAACGTTAGCGGCACTAGCTGTACGTAACGGCTATCTAGGGATCTGTCAAAAGAAAGGCTAACAAACAAACTTGTCTGTACACTACAGAGCCTATCAGTGACATTCACCGTATAGTCCGGTATCTTCGTCAGAGAGTCGCATATTGGGTCTGAGGGTGAATTCAGTCAGACCCCTAATTGTAAGGTTCCTTAGCACCCTCACTAAGTTTTGTAATGCATCAAGCATGCAATTTTAAAAATCTTGGAGTGCTAACAAACCCTAACACAAGGATCTTAACTAGAGAATTCGGGTAAAGCGAATATGTAAACTGTTAGTGATATATGCCCTAGAGGCCATTATTGTATCATACTGGATTGTATATTACATAATGGTAGCTTCGGATATACACAGATATAGTAACAATCTTGCTCAAAATGGTAGTATGCTACCTGGTTTGTTTCTACCTCAATATGTGCATGTGTTTCTTTTAGCATATCGCTTATACATATTGGTAGAGCCCTTATGATTTTTGCTTGATCACCAGCGTTGTGATGACAATCACACTAGTAGGGGATTGGTAACCTATAAGCACATCCTATACAAGTCCCTAGTCGTAGGATTATCGAGATGGGGCATCCGTACTCCATAGTAGACTAGTGTATACTCTTCTCATCCCAGCAGGGAAGATGGTCTGTACCACAGCCATTAGTACGTCGTACTGGAGATAGTATGCAGGTGCTCATTAGGTTATGAGTACACTGGACAGGACTCGTCCGGAACTGTTGGTGGGTATTATACCTGTCGTCGGGTAGCAGTTCCCAGGTGACATGAGTGCAGCTTAGTCCGTCGACTTGACACTGCTACTTCGCCTCGAGTGTGTTCCCACCGTACTTTGATTACTACCCTACCACGACTCAAAGGAGTCATGCAAACAGGTAGTAGTTGGGTGCAGTCTCGAAGCACATGGAGGCAGTGGCGGTTAGATAGGATTCGTCTCTCCCGGTATTGGGGGTTGATATCGCGCTATGTTCGGAAGGCCATTACACAAAGTTCTTGGCCAAGGCAAGCGAGATTTAATAGTAGGTATTCCAGTAGTTTCTCAGGGTGTATTGGGCTATTCTTCGACATGACTTATTTCGCTATTAGGGGTCTGACGATTACTGCCCCTAGGTCCGATATGCGATACTCTTAGACGAACAGACCGGACTGTACAAAGATTGTCACATTCAGGCTCAGTAGGAGTTCAGATGGGTTTTCCTCACCGGCCTTCTTATCGACATCTACCTGGGGACCGTTACGTGCAGCTAGTACCTCTTGCGGCCTGTGGTTAAACCCACTGCCAGCGTAGTGTCGAGTGTTTAGAGTCCCACATAGAGAGTTTCCCTACACCGGGAAAAAGATGTAGAGGTCGTATGGTTTTACGGCAGGGCTTCGATCACTTACGTGCACTTGTGCGTGTATGATGTTCGGGCGGATAATACTAGTGGGCTTTAGTTTAAGCCGGATCCTAGTATTATATTGATGGATCAGTTTCGTCTCTTTGTATTCGTGTTTCTCGGAACACGAATGCGGGTATATATATACGGATGAGAGGGGCGTAGAAGGAGACACCTCATTAGGGTTTTGACCATTTACTTGATTAAAACAATTATGAGGTGGAGGAAAATATTTGCTATATTTGTAAATAATAATTGTGGCATGGTTACTTGTTTTGACTTCTTGACTTGGTTTGACTCTTTGACTAGATATTTCTTGTGAGATATTTTGCGGCATTAGATATTTTGGGTGAGATATTTTCTTGCCATGCTTGTAGTCATGTCAAGAGATCCATCTCATTTTATCATGATCATTATCAAAAACCATTTCTTTTTTCCTTAAGCTAGCTCTCTTCTTCTTCCTCATATCAAAAACCCTTAAGGTCTCATGAGTTGAGTAAACTAGGGTTCCAAGAGATAAATAAATCCATCTTCATTCTCTACATCACCCAGGCCATCTAGTTTAGCAAGTTAGTTTCCCTAATTACCTTGAATTTGAGGTTGGAGCTCGGACTATAGATTCTCGGGTGGATCGTCTTTGACTCGAGGAAGCCGACTAGAAAGCTATGACCCGGATCGATCCTTGGAGCCTACGATGATGAGGAGGATAGCGGAGAAGACCTGAAGGACTTATATCATGAGGTATAACATTCTTTCCGAGTAGTTAAATCTCATGTTGTTTGCTAGCTAGGGTTTATGGACGATCCTTAGTTCTAGTCGGTGTTGCGAAGCCCGTTAAAATCATTTTTTTCAAATTCCGCCTCTGCACGAACACGTGGGGTGCACGAAATCGACTTACAGTAGTATCAGTGCCTCTCATAAACCCTAGATAGCTTGTAGCGATATTAGAATTCCGCCGGTTTTTGTCGCGCAAAAACTGCCGAAAAAATAGTTTTCAAAAGTGAAGTTTTGAGTTGTTTGCACAACCCTCGAACTCACGGTTTGAACCGAGAAGCTACGGGATGGAGCGTGCGCACCTTGGGGACCCTCTGGGGGGGCCTAAATGGCTGGGCCCACTCCCCAAGGCCACCACAAGGTGGTCTTGGCGGCGGGGACCCGAAACTGCCCCACCTTGGGCAGTTTCGGGTCTGCCTCACCCTCTGGCCACCTCTTGGTGGCCTCAAGGGTGGGGTACCCTCTTTAGGCCCCCCGACTCGAAGTTAATTTCATGCTCTAACTTCCCGTGAAGGTTCAGGAGCATTTCGTTTTGATTCGGACTTCCGAATTGGCTCAAAACTATCGGTTTTTAGAACTTTAACTCACTGAATTTTCATGTCTTGGAAAATTGTTTAAGTTTGCTAATTTCGTGAGGAATTCTAATGTCGTAGTTACTTTACAAGCTTTGTGTTGTATATATGTGTTTGGAAATGTCGACTAATTGCTATACGTCGATTAGTCGGGGTTGCACATATCTGTGATGTTGTTATGATAATTTGTGTATATGAACTTGTTGGATCGTCGTGGATGAATAGACGGGGATGTGAGATGAGGATTTTCATTCTTTCATTCGATGTAAAATTTGTAAAGTGATGTATTATTATTTTGCGGGGTACATCCGGGTTGAGGTTGTAGCCACCGTTGTATTATTTCTTTTACTCTTTTTGCTCATAAGATAGACCCAAGGTGGGGTGCACAAACTACCGGGTACTTTAAAGTGCCGAGTGGCCTACTCACTTTGTTGATGGAGGTTGCTTCACTTCGGGCATTTGGCGGGTAGTTTGCCGCACCCGTAGGGGTCTAGGGTGGAGTTTTGGCTATTCATCACGACCGTGGAATCCGACTTTCGTTACAGGCTCAAACGAAACGCGGAATTCCTAGTATATCCAATGTGTTCATCTGTGATCTAGAATGCCTATTATTGCGTATGACGAATGGGTATTATTATATATGTATTACATAATAGACAATGCTTATGATTTGCATCCGCGCTAGTCCAGCCCCCGCTCTGTCGTTAGTTAAGTAACCTAACGGGTGATGACGGGGCCCCGTGGCGAATGCGGATGGCATAAGCGTACGTTGTATTTTCGTTATTTTCTTCAATGGTAGGTTAATTGATGGGACTGCATTACATTAATGCAAAGCAAACAAACCAAAGCTGAATCGTTGGAACAAATTTTAAAACCACTCGGTTATTTTAAAACAACAGACTTTTAAATGCGGAGCTTAAACCACTCCTTTTAGAAGCTATCAGGTTCCTTCGATTATATCAAGTTCACTACGTTCACGGTTTAGCCAAAACCATTCATAGCCCTCCGCCATTTCATATGAATAGTCAGTAGTATTCAAGCTATGTTTGTTGGTCTTCGTCAAGGCATAATGATTGGTTGCTGCCGAGTGTTCATATGTAGCATAGATAGATGCGTTTGTTTGGGACAGTCGTATTACTTTGTTGGCCTTCGTCAAGGGTATATACGGGTGGGTTCAAATTAACCTGGACAATGATGGGTAGAACTTGACATGTGACTTATGATTTGATGGCCTTCGTCAAGGTCATAAGAGCATGGGGGCAAAAATCCACATCGGGAGTTTATAAAGAAACTGAAACTTGCTAGTGCTTCATACCATTTGGAGTTTGATAATGTTGATAGGATTCCTTCAGCATTATCACACAATGATATTTGGGTCCCGATCCTACTGTGAGTATCCGCTACTCCCCAGGAGATGCTTCACTTAACGATCCATGCTATAAACCAAGTTGGTGTCTAGAATAGTGTTAACGGGGCTACACCTCTAGGGAAAAGAGATTATTTAATTAAGGAATTTCACGAAAGCGTCGTAAAACCTCTCTCGAAGTACCGACACTATCCTGGCCTAACGGTTAAGCAAGTATTGTACAGTAAGATTAATCCTGACTAATTCTTCTTTTATGGTTTGAGGAAGGATTCGAGAAACATGGGAGCCATCCTGTTTAGATAAATTAAAAACCAATCTAAACTTGCAAGAGCATCATGCTGAGTGTATTCTTCTCTCTCTTCTAATTGCAGCAAGAAGGTGACCGGATTAGGTTACAGATAGATAATAAAATGACTGAGTTATACTATATTGACTGGTAAAGGTTTGTTCAGATGTCTATTACCTATGACAAGCTGGACCACCTCATTACTACTCATACCCCCTCCGTCCCAGGTCCAGTTTCCACCGTCGCGGATGTTGATATCCGTAAGACAAGGGAAAAGGACAGTTCAAATGCTAAGTGCCTCGTGTTGGCCTCAGTTGATGGTGTATACCAGAGGCAGCACGAGAAGATGGACTTAGTTTCCATCTTCCTCCATAACAATATTTTATATGGAGAGCAATCTCGTATCGCATGATATGAGACCTCGAAAGAATTGCTTCAAGCGAGGTTGGCTGTCGGATCATCTGTAGGGGACCACGTCCTTACAATGATTAGCTATATTAAAATGCTCACGGAACTGGAGACCATGTTGGAGAGCGAGTCATATGCCGACTTGATTCTACAGTCCCTACCTCCTACTTATGTCCAGAGGAAGAAAGTTATACTTCCAGTTGAGGGCACCCTGAAGGAAACCAGGGAGACACCCATTCTGCTTATTGGGGAATCTTCCTCTTCTGGATCTAAGGCGGATGCAAAAGGTGAGAAGAAGAAGACCTCCACAAAGCCGATAGGCGGTGTCGATAAGGTAGAAGAAAAGAGAAGGGCAAAAGTTTTGGGGTTAACAGTAAGGAAGGAGGGATGTTCCTATTGTTATGGGAAAGGGCAATGGAAGAAGGGATGTAGGGCTTGGAAAGCCAGAATCCAGGATCCGAAGCATGTTGTGGCTTCGACTTTGGGTGTGTTTGTGATTGAAAACGGTCTGTCAATTAACTCCACTTCCTGGGTACTAGATGCCGGATCAGGATCTCATATCTGTAATTCATTATAGGCTTTGAGAAACCGTAGAGTTATCGTGGCAGGTGATATGATTCTCAGGGTTGCTAACGGAATGAGCATGGACGCTGTATCCGTATGGTATATCACCTAGAATTGACAAGTGGGCAAATATTGATTCTACGTAACTGTTTGTGTGTACCAAGTCTAGTTTGTAAGCGATGTGGTTCACATCCACCTAAATCAAAGATTGATTGGGTCAGGTACACTAGAGGACAATATATATTGAATCAAGCTCAGATTTTCAAATGTCCAGAACACACTTAAAAGAAAATCTCCAGAATTAAATATGGCTCTCTTAAGGCATTATAGACTGGGTCACATCAATGAAACACGGTTGACGAAGTTACATGAGAGGCATATTTGGATCTGTTCGAATATCAGTCTTATGAAACTTGTCAATCTTGTCTCATAAGAAAGATGACAAAGACTCCGTTCACTGGACACGGAGTAAGAGCGAGCGAGCTCTTGGGACTCATACACAGTGACGTGTGTAGTCCAATATCTACAGATGCACGAAGTGGTTATTCCTATTTCATTACTTTTACAGATAATTTCTCTAGGTTAGGACATGTCTTCTTGTGAAAGGATAAATCCGAACCCTTTGAAAAATTCCGTGAATATAAGAATGAATTGGAAAAACAAACAGGCAAAAGTATCAAGACACTGAGATCTGATCGACGTGGTGAATACTTAAATTGCCGAGTTCCTGAATTACCTAAAAGAGAATAGAATTCTCTTTCAGCTTACTTTAAGTCGACGTCACCTACCCCATGGGTTTGCGGAGAAGCGGAACGGGTAAAAACTGTTAGTTATATGTATGCCCTAGAGGCCATTACTATGAATGAGATGTATATTGTAGTGGATGCTTGGACATATATAAGGAGGACTTTCTTGCTCGACATGATAGTATGCTATCTGGTTACTCTTTACCTTAACGTGTATACCGATTGTCTCTCTGTTACATGTTGGTAAAGCCCTTAGGATGTGTACTTGACTACCTGGACTATGATGCGGATCATACTAGTGGGGACATGGTAGTCCATAAGTACATCCTTCAAGGTCCCTAGTCGTGGGTGTATCGAGACGGGGCATCGATATACCAGAGTAGACTAGCGTAAACCTTCTCGACCCATATAGATGGGCGATGGATGATCCCATATCCATTGGTGTTTGGCATCAGAGAAGATATACGGGTGCTCAGTGGAGACTGGGTACACTGGACGGACTCGCCGAGAACTCCTAGATGGTATTATACATTACGTCAGATGGCAGTTCTCTGGTGACACCGGTACAGGTTAGTCTGTAGACCCGAGATCATCATAGAGTCTTGTGTGATTCCCACTGTGCTTTGATTTCCACCTTACCACGTCCAAGAGGGCATGCAAAACGGTGGTTTTTGGGTACAGTACCGAGTCACATGGAGGCAATGAGCAATAGGAGGGGTTTCGTCTCTCCCGGTATTAGGGGTTGATGTTGCGCTATGCTCGATTGGCCATAACAGGGAAATCCCTGGCCAGGGCTGGTTTAGAGATTTACTGGTAAGTGTTACCAGTAGTTTCTCGACCCGTTATGAGCCTCGCATCGGCATGACTTATCGGTTATTAGGGTCTGACGTTTACCACCCCTAGACTTGATATGCGACATATCAGACGAGGAGATCGGACTGTACGGTAGTGTCACTGTCAGGCTTTTTGCAGGAGTTGGAGTGGGCTTTCTTGCTGATCTTCTGATCGCTCCATACCCGGGTAGCCGTTACGTCCAGCTAGTACCGCTGACGGCTTGTGGGTGCTTGATATGATCATCAACTACTGCCGGCGTATTGACGAGTCTTTAGAGTCCTACATATGTTAGTTATATGTATGCCCTAGAGGCCATTACTGTACATACGATGTATATTGTAATGGATGCTTGGACATATATAGGGAGGACTTTCTTGCTCGACATGACAGTATGCTATCTGGTTGTACATTATCTTAACATGTACTCTGATTGTCTCTATATTACATGTTGATAAAGCCCTTAGGATATGTACTCGACTACTGGGACTATGATGAGATCATACTAGTGGGGCCACGGTAGTCGACGAGTACATCCTATAACTGTTCCTATTCGAGGGTGTATTGAGACAGGGCATCGATGCACCAGAGTAGACTAGCGTATACGCATCTTGACCCATATGATGGGCGATGGATGATCCCATATCCATCGGTGTTTAACATCAAGGATGGTGTATGGGTGCTCATTGGAGACTGGGTACACTGGACGGACTCGCCGAGAACTCCCAGATGGTATTATACCTCACGTCAGATGGCAGTTCTCCGGTGACACTGGTACAGAGTAGTCTGTTGACCCGAGATCATCATAGAGTCTTGTGTGATTCCCACTGTGCTTTGATTTCCATCATACCACGTCCAAGAGGGCGTGCAAAATGGTGGCTTTTGGGTACAATCCTGAATCACATGGAGGCAATGAGCGATAGGAGGGGATTCGTGTCTCCCGGTATAGGGAGTTGATGTTGTGCTGTGTTCGATTGACTATAACCGAAAATCCCTGGCCAGGGTTGCTGAGATTTACTGGTAAGTGTTATCAGTAGTTTCTCGAACTGTTATAGACCTCATATCGACACGACTTATCGAGTTACTGGGGTCTGACGTTTACCACCCCTAGGCGAGATATGCGACATATCAGACGACGAGACCGGACTACACGGGAGTGTTACGTTTGGATTTACAGGAGAATGTACATGCTTGCTTGTTGATCTTTTGAGCACTCAATACCTGGGTAGCTGTTACGTTTAGCTGACCGCTTGCAGCTTGTGGGTGTTTGATATGATCATCACCTACTGCCGGCGTATTGACGATTCTTTAGAGTCCTACACAGAGGTTTCTTGACTCAGGCAAAACGGAGTAGGAGCACATATGTGATATGTGAGGGACTGAGGATAATACGATATGAGATACCGTATTCTATTCTCGCGATATTTGATATCAGCTGGGTAATCGGATCAAGTGTTGATTCGATGAATCGGTACGGATAAATATTAGTCGGTTATATGCGATATAGCTGGATTGTCGGATCAAGTGTTGGTTCGATAATTTAATGTATAATAATATATATGATATATTAAAATTACATTAACTAATATTTTCTCACTAAAAGATTCTTCTCACTCGGGTAATACATTGATATATATGCGATATATGTTAATTGTATTATTTTTTGTTACGACAAATATTGTATATGTGATATAATATTGTAACATGATATGATTACTAATGCAACATATTTAGTGGAGATTAAATATGGTTAGGGTTTGATTAGGGTTAAGCTTTTCTAGATGTTTCTAGAAGCTTTCTTTTTGTTTTGTGCAAAGATATTTGTTTAGATATTTTTGCATGATATTTCCTTAACCCAACCACACCCCTTAACCCTAGTTCAATCTCTACAAAGGTTACTTGACCATGGTTGCATTATTCATCATGATTATCCTTTCATTATTCATCACAAAAGGTTTCATGTTGATTGTTCATCTTCTTCCTTCTTTCTTTTCATGAAAAAGCTTTCTAGCTTTTTCGAAGTGATGAAAAATAAGTGAGAATAAGAAAACAAATGAGAGCAAAAATCCTACTTCATCATCCTCATCTATCCTTTCCATTTAGATGAGGGTGTTCACATCATTTCATGAGTGATGGCTTGTGTTAACGAAACTTCAAGGTAGATCATCTTTGTTATCGAAGATCGGAAGCAAGACTGCATCTTTCTCCTCGTGAAGCCTCTCGAGAGTCCGGAACATGATGATCCCAGCGAAGGGACCTCAACACGGAGCTTAAGAAGTGAAGGACCGGATCTACAAAGGTTGTAATCTCTCGCACTTAGTGTTAAAGAGTTTAACATACTTGTTTTCGCCTAAACCCTAGTTTAAAGATCCGGCTTTGGGTTGTTCGGCACGGCTAAAATTTTAATCGGGCATGGTTGATGCCTCGTAGACCCTTGTGCGCGTGCCTAGCAACCCTACAGTGGTATCAGAGCCAAGCTAGAGCTTTAGGCGAAGTCTAGGCGAAGTTTAAAGTCCGATCGAACCCGGAAACCCCGATGTTTACCCTTCTTTGTACATTTTTCAAAATTGTGGGTTTTTATGAATTAAAAATGCTCAGAAAAACAAGCAGGAAAAACTAAGAATTACTGTGAAGTACGGTCCACTAAGTTGCTCACGTGACCGCGGAACCGCGGCCAAAACATGGGTTCCGCGGCCAAAATTTGGACTTAGTCCCTCATATTTCATATATTTATTCTTAGGTCCTTTATTGTTATTTTTTTCTGGGAAGTTTTTAATTCCACTCAAGTGTTGAGTTTTCTAGGGTTGTATTAGGGACTCGTTGATTCGATCGGATAATTTAACTTCGTTTAGTTTTGTCCGGGTAATTTTTAGAAACTGTTAAAAAGTTCGAACGGATATCAATAACTCACTTTTTCCCCTGTCGGAAAATTTTTAAAAGTTGGATTTTTTTCTCTTGTTTGAAACTTTCGTAAAGTTATGCAAGTAATGCGGTGGACCCTCTAGAAGACAACAAACCTTAACTCGATTATGTGACCGTCTTGAACTGCCTATAAACCTTAGGGTTTGGGGGTAGTACGGCATGCCACATGTGAGGCGTTGGCTTGACATTTCTACGGCTGGACCATTGGTACTGCGACATGTGATGGATGTTTTTAAACTAATTTCAAGTGTTGAGATATATTGGGGAAATCTTGGGTGTTTGATTATTCGATCGGAAAGTTTAACATTGTCTATTTATCTGGATTGTGATACAATATTTGGAATCCACAAGAAGTTATGAGATAACTAATTTGAATATTATAAACATAGCACTTTAGTCTCAGATGATCGGTTGCCTCGGAATTTTGATGTGATCAAAAGTCCGTCGTAATCACGTAATGTACGCGGATACTCGCCGGATAAACTTAACAGACAGCCACGCCCCATAGCCCCGACCATGTGACTGTAGGAGAACCCCGTTGCCAAAAGCATCCGTTCGGGTGCTCGCGGCAGCGGTGTTCCGCCTTAGTGCACTTCGTCGACGGCATCCGGGGGCACGACCGTCTACTAAAGTTTGCGACGAGCATTCGATCAGGATGTCGGGAATCTTGTTGAATTGCCCGACTTGATATTGAAAAGTGTTTTCGATAAAGAGACTAAAATACGGGGTTTATAATTGTTAGGCATGCGATGTCTAAGGAATTCATTTGGTTAGGCATGCGATATCTAAGGAGGTTGCGGATTCCAACTATTGTAGTTTTACACTTTCTTTTCTGTGACCGTAAGCGTAGTATGTGGTGTATCGCCGGCTTCGTTGCTATACATCAACGACAATCGGGATACGCATACTTGCTTACGTTGATGATATGTTGTATTGGATTGTTGCGTTTGAATAACCGGGGGTTTTATGTGAGATGAGAGTTTTTCTTTTTTCATTCATGTAAAATTCATTTGTATGTAATATTCTTTTATTGGGGTACTTCCGGGCTGAGGATGATGTCACCGTTGTATATTATTTACTTTTCCGCATTAGGTAGACCCAAGGCGGGGAGCACAAGTAACCGGGTTCTAGGGTCCAGTGGGAGACCATCTCGAGGAGTCGAGACCGGGTCTCCTAACCCTAGAATTGGCAGTGTTACTTGCCTCTCTCGTAGGGGTCTAGGGATGTGGGTTTGGCTATTTATCGCGACCGTGGAATCCGTGTTTTATACAGGCTCGTATTTAAAACACGGCTTTCGTCGAAAAGGCTAGACTGGTTCCTCCGGCCGGTGAGCCCGAACAGGGAGCGGTTCCCAAAAGGTGCTAGATCCTTCTTGTACTACTGATCGCATCAGACGTCCTAGTATATCCAATATTTCATATATGTTCTTCAGCTGCAATGTTCTGTGATGAGATCATATTACTGCCTGAGACGAATGTTTATATTATATATATAAGATATATGTTATATTGCAGATTTCGTTTCAAATGTGATGCTTGTGAAGCATATTAAAATGGGACTTCATTAATGAGATTAATGAAATAAAAGAAACCTAAGCTGTTGTAGAAACTTGTTTAAAAACTGGTAGCTCTAGTTCTTGCTTTGCATAGCGGTGTTCCTTGTAGAACATCCAGCACTTTATTTGATAAGGAAAGAGCCGAGATCCCTTCACCGGAAGTGACCTCTTTAGTAAAACTAGCAGATGCTACAAACTCGGTTTGTCTTTTGATTGCTTCTATAGTTTTTGCTTTGCATAGTGGTATATATGATATATCCTGCACATTATTCGATGAGGAAAGGGCCGACGATCTCTTCACCAAGAGTGACCCCTTTAGCAAACCTAGAAAAGCCTCAAAAACATTCCATTTAAAATCACTCGATTCTACAACGATATCAAGTTCATTACGCAAAGGGTTTTCTTAAAAACCTGTCGTAGCCCTCTGTCATTTCAGATAAGTACTTCATAGTATTCGTGCAACGTTTGTTGTCTTTCGTCAAGGCGTAGTGTGCGGTAGCTATTTATGCTTATCTGTATAAGCATATGATGCGATTGAGTTAGGGTAGTCGTGCCACTTTGTTGGCATTCGTCAAGGGCCGTGCGGGTGGGTTTAATTCAATCGGGAAATAATGGGTTGAACTTGACTAGTAGCCTATGGTTTGTTGGCATTCGTCAAGGTCATAGGACGCTAGGGCAAAATATTATTGGGAAGTGTTGAAATTTGCAATGAGATTGCATACCTCCTATGAGATAGTTGGATCCCGATACCCGCTACGAGTAAGAGTTACTCCTGGGAGAGTTTTACACATTACAATTAGCCGATCAAGTAGGTGTCTAGAAAGGTGTTAACGGGGTTACGCCCCTGGGAAAACGAGGTTTTCTTTAATTAGGTTCATGCGAAAGCACGGGGGACCTCCCTCAAAGTACCGACACTGGCCTGGCTGAAAGATTAGCGAACTTGTAGCGTGTAATTAATCCAGGCTAGTCTTTCCTTTTAGGGTTTGAAGGAAGATTTGACTAAAACAGTGGGAGACATCCTGATTAGATATATTAGATAACCAATCTAATCTTGCAAGAGCATACGCTGAGTGTTTTCTTCTCCCTCTCTCCAGGTAGCGACCATATCACGCCTTAATCAAGATAATAATATGGATGTATTGACCGAACCCGCTTGTTATACTGAGCTGGGAACCGTTGGCCCCGCTCCAACTTATAATTGTTATAAGACAGAGCAGGAAATTGGAGAATACCAGATTTTCCGTGCCGCCCAAACGAAGAAAGTGCATGCTGATGCATCTTCTTCGGGTGTGTTCATTACAGAGAACTGTTTCTCAGTATCCTTTACGTCCTGGGTATGAGATACCGGATCAGGATCCCGCATATGTAATAAGTTACATGGGCTCCAGATAGGTATAGAACTGAGAACGGGTGATAAGTTTCATGAGATAGAAACGGTGCAAGTGTTGCAGCTAAGTCTGTTGGTCACTATCACCCTGTATTACCAGAATACATTGATTATGAACAAATGTTATTAGATACCGAACTTGATATACAACATCATATCAGTCTCTTTACAAGTAAAGAAAGGATATAATTTTGTATTGTTGGATAATGTTTTGAACATTTCCTATATCAAGAGTTGATCGGTCCAGGCACGTTATCTAAAATCATAGACGTTCTAAATCAAACCACGGTTCTTAAACGTATAGAACACACACAAGAGGAAGAGTTCAGAAATGAACAAATCCTTCTTGAGGCATTGTAGACTAGGTCATATCAATGCGACCCGACTAGCTGAAGTTACTTTAAGATGCATATTTAAATTTGTTTGAATTTACATCTTGTGAAACTTGCCGGTCATGTCACAAAGATAAGATGACCATAGCTCTGTTTATTGGAAACAGAGAAAGAGTTAGTAAACTCTTGGGATTGATACATGCTGATGTATGAAGGTCCCCTGTCTACACATGCCAAGACCGGTTCTTTGTACTTTATTACATTCTCTGATGATCTCTCAAGATTCAGACATATGTTCCTGTTGAAACACAAGTCCGAACCTTTTGAGATATTCACAGAATGTAAGTTAGAAGTAGAGAACCAAAATATGGGTAAAAGTATTATGTCCTTTGATGTGATCAAGGAGGAGAATACTTGAGCACGAAATTCCTGGACTATTCTAAAGGAGAATGAGATTCTCTCTCAGCATTACTCCTCCGTATACACCACAGCACGTCGGTGTATCGGGGCGGAGCAATAGCACCCTATGTGATATGGTGTGCTCTATGATGAGTACTACTGAGTTTCCTATTTCATTTTGGGTGTTATGCACTTGAGAAACTGCATACCTATTGAATAGGGTTCAAATCAAATCAGTTGCCTACCACTTCATATGTGATATGGAAAGGGAAGAGCCCATATCTTAAGTTTGTTAAGATTTGGGGTTGTCCGGCCTATGTCTGAAAAGCAAAATCCGGACGAGCTTGAGGCAAGGTCTGTTATGTAGAACTGGAAAGGTTCCAGCTATACAAACTGCAGCTGATGATTTGGTAGAACCAAATGTTGGATATATGTATGCCCTAGAGGCCATTATGTGATAGTCGATGTATCTATACATGTATATATATTCAGTTTGCATTCTTGCTCGACATGATAGTATGCTATCTGGTTCTTCTTTATCTGACATGTTGATTTGATAATGCTTTTATTCATTCATACATGCTGATAAAGCCCTGAGGATATCGTCTTGACTACTCTGATTATGATGGAGATCATACTAGTGGGACATCTGTAGTCTATAAGCATATCCTGAAACGTCCCTAGTCGTAGGTATATCAAGACGGGGCATTGATATACCAGAGTAGACTAGCATACATGATACTAGACCCATACGATGGGCGATGGATGTTCCCACATTCATCGATGTTTGACATCAAGATCATGTACGGGTGCTCAGTAGTGACTGGGTACACTGGACGGACTCACCGAGAACTCCTATATGGAATTATATCTATCGTCGGATAGCAGTTCTCAGGTGACACTGGTACAGGTTAGTCTGTAGACCCGAGATCGTCATGGAGTCTTGTGTGTTCTCCCACTGTACTTTGATTGCCACCCTACCACGGCTCTACTGAGTCGTGCAAACAGGTGGTCGTTGGGTACAGTCCCGAGACACACGAAGACGATGAGCGATAGGAGGGGTTTCATCTCTCCCGGTATTGGGAGTTGATGCTGTGCTGTGCCCGACTGGTTATAACAGCAAGTCCCTGGCCAGGGCTGCTGAGATTTGCTGATAAGTGTTATCAGTAGTTTCTCGATCTGTTATAGACCATTCATCGGCATGACTTATTGAGTTATTAGGGTCGACGTGACCATCCTTGGGCTCGATATGCAGCATATCTGACGAAGAGACCGGACTGTACGGTAGTGTTGCCGGATGGCTCGACGGAAGTTGTAGCAGGTTCGCTTGTTGTCTTTTGATCGCTCAATACCCGGGTGGCCGTTACGTTTAGCTGACCGCTTGCGGCTTGAGGGTACTTGATATGATCATCACCCTCTGCCGGCGTATTGACGAGTCTTAGAGTCCCACAAAGGAGTTACCCAGTCCAGGCGAAACGTTGTGGTGCGCGTATGCGATGTGCGCATGCACCCGATTGAAATGTGCGTATATGATACCGAACATTGATCGGGTGAACTGCTTTTGGTGGGGTCATATGAGATATGACCGGATTGATAAATCAAGTGTTGGTTTATCATTTAACCATTAGTTTTCTCACTTAAAACCTTTTCTTAGATGATAGATGTATGCAAGCATGTGTGCTTTTCTTTCTTTCTTTCATGCTAGTTTCATGCACATGTGGATGTGCATACATGCACACATACATACACTCATCCATCATGGTTGTTAGCATATGGAAATAGTGGCAATATAAGACTCACACCATGGATTATATAATGGATTATTATTTAATTTTGGATTTAAAAGAAAATGAAAAAGGAAAGGATAATCATTCTTGCTTCTACATTCTTCCTTTGACCTAACCATGCTCAACTACCACTAACCTAAGGTTATCCTTCTCTTTATCATTCCAAACTAAAGTTAAATAATGTCTCCATCACTTTAACCATGATTCATAGCATGAAGGAATAAAATATATATTGATATATTTCTTTTTCTTCACTTGAGTTATCTTTTTACCTCTTGTCAAAAACTTGCCACCATCTTCTTCCTCTTGCTCTTTTGCTCTCTAGTTTTTTCTAGTGAGCAAATACCACTTAAAGATAGGTTTTTGAAGTGAGAAACCTAACCACAACATCATTCTACACAAGCTTAGCCGTTTTGTTTAGAGTGTTCTCTTCGGTTTGACGAAGTTGCGAGCTTGGACGGAGATCTCCGTGGTGGATCGTCGTGGACACAAGGGAACTTCAAGAGGACCTCGATTCAACACCCAAGACACCAAGGAGTCCAGCGAAAGGGAGCTACAAAGGTTGTAGTCTCGAAACCCTAGATTAGTTCATTTTTATTTCGAAACCCTAATTTTCTAGGATCGATTCCTTTGCATGTTTGTTTAGCACTATAAAAATTTAAACTTTGGGTCATGTGATGCTTCAAAACTCTTCATGGGGTGCTAAACAAACCTTTCATTAGTATCATAGCCGACCTAGAACATTAGGCGGCGTTTTTACGAAGTGAAAACCCCGATCGGACAAAAATACGGTATTCTTGGGTGCTCTCTGGAAATTTTCTAAAATTTGATAATTTGCAGAATTAAAAATATGTAAAAAATACAGCAGGAAAAAATAAGGATTACGGTACAAAAATTTTCCAGTGAACAGTGATTCTCGCCGCGGAAACGCGGCCGTATAAATGAATTGATGAATATTTTTTGTACAGTAATTCATGAATCTGCTTGTATAAATTTTTGGATATTTTTAATCTGTATTTGGTTTTGAAAAGTTCTGGAGATGGTTTTGGACTCGTCATTTCGATCGGGATTTTCATTTCGTAGCTCTTCCGGGTAGATTAGAAAGTATTGAAGTGTTTGAACGAGTATCATTTACTCACTATTCACAGGGTTTAAATACTTTGGAGATACGTGCAAGTCTTTTTGCGGTGGTCCCTCTAGAAGACAACAAACCTTAACTCGATTATGTGACCATCTCGAACTGCCCTTTGAACCTTAGGGTTTGGGGCAGTACGGCGTGCCACATGTGAGGCGTTGGCTTGACCCTTCTACGGCTGGACCGCTACTACTGTGTCACACTCCGGATTTTTGAACCCTGCTCAAGTGTTGAGCTTTAGTGAATCTTGGGTGCTTGATCGTTCGTTCGAAAACTTTAATACTGTCTGTTTGTCTGGGATGTGATACAATATGTGGAATTCATATAGTTTAGGCATGAAATACGAAATATGTGATATTTCGCATTTATGATGTCTAAAGAGAATCTGGATTCCAAATATTGTAGTTTTACACTTTCTTTTCTGTGACCGTAAGTGTAGTATGTTAGATATCGCCGGTTTCGTTGCTATACATCAACGACAATCGGGGTACGCATACTTACTTACGTTGATGATATGAGATATTATGTGTTGCTGAGATATGATGTGCAGGATTGTCGCGATCGAATAGCCGGGGGGTTTTGTGAGATGAGAGTTTTATATTTTCATTCACGTAAATTCAAATGTAATGTAATATTCTTTTATTTGGGGCACTTCCAGGTTGCGGTTGTGTCACCAGTGTTGTATATTATTTACTTTTCCGCATTAGGATGGACCCAAGGAGGGGAGCATAGGTGACCGGGTTCTGGGGTTCAGTGGGAGGCCATCTCGAGGAGTCGAGACCGGGTCTCCTAAACTCCAGAATTGGTAGGGTCACTTGCCGCTCTCGTAGGGGTCCAGGGTGTGGGCTTGGCTATTCATAGCTACTGTGGAATCCGTATTTTCTATTCTGGCTAAATACTAAATACGGACGTCCTAGGATATCCCACGTTATATCTATGTTTCTGCTGCCTGTGTTCTGTGAAATCTGAGACGAATGACATATTATATATATGATATATAGTAGACGTTGCTTATGTTTTACACCCGCGCTAGTCCCGTCCCGGTATGCCGTTAGTTAAGTAACCTAACGGTGCATAACGGAACATTGCGGCGAATGCGGATGGCATAAGCGTACGTGTTATTTTCGTTTCTTTTCTGTGATTGGCTTAAGGACTTAAATGATGGGATTACATTAATGTGATTAATGTAAAGAAAATAAACCTAAAAAGATGTTGTAGAATCAGATTTAAAAACTACTCGGCTATTTATGAAAAAGCTACATTTCAAAACTGCGGAGCTTAAGCCACTCCTTTTGAAAACTGTTTGATTCTACAACGATATCAAGTTCAAAGCGTTAAAGATTTTCTTAAAAATCATTCACAACCCTCCGTCGTTTTAGGAAGTAGAGTACTTAGTATTCGTGCTACGTTTGTTGACTTTAGTTAAGGCGTAGTGTACGGTAGCTAAGTGATGTCTTCCTACACTGCATATGATGCAGATTAATTAGGACATTCATGCGACTTTGTTGACCATAGTTAAGGGTCATATGGGTGGGTCTAATTGATCAAGAAATGACGGGTAGAACTTGACTGGTACTTATGATTTGTTGACCATAGTTAAGGTCATAAGTACTAGGGGTAAAAAATTACATCGGGAATTTCAAGTGTTGAAATTTGCAATGAGATTGCATACCTTCCATATGATGGTTGGATCCCGATCCCACTGTGGGCAATAGTTGCTCCTAGGAGAGTTTTACAGTTTACAATTAGCTAACTCATTAGGTGTCTAGAAAGGTGTTAACGGGGCTCCGCCTCTGGGAAAACGAGGTTTACTCTAATTAGGTCCGTGCGAAAGCACGGGGAACCTCCCTCAAAGTACCGACACTGGCCTGGCCAAACGGTTAGCGAAGTTGTAGACTGTAATTAATCCTGGCTAGTTTTTTCTTTTTAAGGTTTGAAAGAAAAACTCGATAAAAGCAGTGGGAAACATCGATTAGACAAGATAATAAACCAATCTAATCTATGCAAGAGCTTTCGCTGAGTGTATTCTTTTCCCTCTCTTAATGGCAGATACCAATGACTGGACTTAAGCTTCTACTAGATAAAAACAAACTGAATGGGACCAACTATAAAGACTGGCTGAAGAATCTGAAAATCGCCTTGACTTATGATAAAGTATCATATGTCCTCACGGCTTCAGCTCCGCCCGTCCCTGGTCCAAAATCCTCAGTTGCGGACATTGAAGTCCGCAAGACATGGGACGCTGATTGTGCCACGGCCACATGCCTCGCGCTTGCATCGATGGATAACACACATCAAAAGCAGCACGAGGACATGGACATTCACGGTATATTGCTCCATACAAAGGAGTTGTATGGGGAGCAATCCCGCGTATTACGATACGAAGCATCAAAGAAATTGTTTCAGATACGAATGGCCCCTGGCACACCAGTAGGAGACCATGTTCTGAAGATGATAGCTCTTATAGAAGAGCTTGAGGACCTTGGATGGACAATGGACAATGAACAATATATAGATATTATTCTGCAGTCCCTCCCCTCCACCTTTGCTCAGTTCATAGTGAACTTCAACATGCATGGCATGGAGAAGGACCTCCCTGAACTCCTTAATATGTTAAGGAGTGCAGAGAGCACTATGAAGTTAGCAAAAACTCCCGTTATGACTATTGGACAGTCTTCCTCTTCTCGCCCGAAAGCCAAGGCCAAGGGAAAGAAAAAGAAGAAACCCACTAATCCTAAGGGCGGAGTTAAAAAGGTGAAGGGAAAGGGAATGTCCAAGGCTGGAGACTCGGGGAAAGGCGAATGTTTTCATTGCCACAAGACAGGACATTGGAAGCGCAATTGCACGGAGTACTTAAGTCTCAAGAAGAAGCATGGTGATGCTTCTGCTTCAGGTGCGTTTGTGACTGAAAACTGTTTTTCTATAAACTCTGCTTCCTGGGTATTGGATACCGGTTCAGGTTCTCACATTTGCAATTCTATGCAGGGGCTGAGAAATAGCAAGGTTTTGAAGATAGGTGACCATACTCTCCGTGTTGGAAATGGTTCCAATGTACATACAGTCGCAGTGGGAGAGTATCACTTGGGATTGCCATCTGGATGTATTTTGATTTTGAATCCATGTTATTTTGTACCAAGTATGCTATGTAATATAATATCCGTTTCTTTGTTGGACAATGAAGGATATAATTTTGTGTTGCAGAACAATGTTATGAACATTCACCTGAATCAAATGTTGGTTGGGTATGGTACGCTTAATAATGGAATATATGTCCTAAATCAACACACAGTTTTCAGTATACAACACACTAATAAAAGAAAACTTTCAGAATTAAATGAAGCTTTTCTTTGGCATAGTAGACTTGGTCATATTAACGAAACAAGACTAAACAAGTTACATAAAGATGGATATTTAAACTCTTTTGAATATAAATCTTATGCGACTTGCCAGTCTTGTATCAAGGGTAAAATGACTAAAACTCCGTTTACAGGACACGGAGAAAGAGCTACTCAGCTCCTTGGCCTCATACATAGTGATGTATGTGGGCCAATGTCTACACAGGCTAGAGGCGGTTTTTCATACTTCATTACATTCACCGACGATTTCTCAAGATTCGGTCATGTATTTTTATTAAAACACAAGTCCGACGCTTTCGAGAAATTCGTTGAATATAAACAAGAAGTAGAAAAACAAACCGGCTTGAGTATTAAGATGCTTCGATCAGATCGAGGTGGAGAGTATCTCAGTACAGAATTTGAAAACTTCCTAAAAGAGAATGAGATTCTCTCTCAGCTCACTCCTCCTTACACACCACAGCACAACGGTGTGTCAGAACGACGGAATAGGACCCTATTAGATATGGTCCGGTCCATGATGAGTGACGCTGAGTTACCAGTCTCGTTTTGGGGGCATGCATTGGAGACTGCAGCGTTTCTGCTAAACAGGGTTCCAACCAAAGCCGTGTCTACCACGCCATATGAGATATGGAATGGGAAGAGACCATCTCTTAAGAGAATTAAGATTTGGGGTTGCCCGGCCTGTGTTAAAAAGCAGAATCCGGACAAACTCGAGACACGGTCAGTCATGTGTAACTTTGTGGGATATCCAAAGAATTCTTATGGATATCTGTTCTACCACAAAGAGGAACAAAAAGTGTTTGTTTCTCAGTATGCCACATTCTTGGAAAAAGAGTTTTTCACAGATAAAGATGATGGCAAGGTAGTAGATCTAGAAGAGGTTCTGGAAACACAAACTACAAATGACGATTTGGTTGAACCGGCTGTTGCAACAGAAACTGAAGAACCTCGGCCACTCCGTAGGTCTGGCAGGACTTCTCGCCCACCGGAGAGGTACTACGGTTTCCTCATTGATGGTAACGGAGAAGATTGCATCATAGATGATGATGATCCTACCAGTTTTCAGCAAGCTATCACGAGTGGTGACTCTGTGAAGTGGCTGGATGCCATGAGATCCGAAATGGAGTCTATGTACACCAACAAAGTATGGACTTTGGACGTTGTACCCCCTGGGGTAAAACCTGTAGGGTGCAAATGGATCTTTAAAAGAAAGATTGGTGTGGATGGGCAGGTAGAGACCTATAAGGCAAGACTTGTAGCGAAAGGTTTTCGTCAAAGACCAGGTTTGGACTATGACGAAACTTTTTCGCCCGTAGCCATGCTTAAATCCATTCGGATCCTACTTGCTATTGATGCTCACTACGACTATGAAATCTGGCAGATGGATGTTAAAACAGCATTTCTAAATGGAGATTTAGAAGAATGCGTTTATATGGATCAGCCAGAAGGCTTCATTGACAGTGGGAGCAGCGAGAAAGCATGTAAATTGCTTAAATCCATATATGGGTTAAAGCAGGCATCTCGGAGTTGGAACATCTGTTTCGATGATGTTATCAAAGAGTTTGATTTCATCAAAAATCCAGATGAACCTTGTGTTTATAAGAAGGCTGTAGGAAAAGCTGTCACATTCTTCGTATTATACGTGGATGACATTCTTCTGATAGGAAATGATATTCCTATGCTACAGTCGGTCAAATCATTCTTATCACTAAGGTTCTCCATGAAGGACCTGGGTGATGCCACATACATCCTGGGCATAAGGATCTATAGGGATAGATCCAAAAAGTTATTGGGATTGTCCCAAACCAGGTACATCAACACCATCCTAAAAAGGTTTAGTATGGAAGACTCCAAGCGGGGTGCCTTACCCGCTTGCCATGGAGTCACTCTCTCCAAGGATTCTTGTCCAAAGACCGATGAAGAGAAAGCTCGCATGAGCATTATACCTTATGATTCGGCAGTAGGATCTATAATGTATGCGATGTTATGTACACGCCCAGATGTAGCTTATGCACTTAGTGTTGTAAGCAGGTATCAATCCAACCCAGGGGAGAACCACTGGACAGCTGTGAAGAACATTCTTAAGTACTTTCGAAGGACTAAAGAATTGTTCTTGGTGTATGGTAATACAGATATCCAAATGGAGGCCTTTACCGATTCGAGCTTCCAGAGCGATAAGGATGACAGCATATCTATCTCAAGGTTTGTATTTACCCTCAATGGAGGGGCGGTAAGTTGGAAGAGTTCCAAACAAGATACCGTTGCAGACTCTACGATGGAAGCTGAGTACATTGCTGCAAATGATGCCGCCAAGGAAGCCGTCTGGATGAAGAAGTTCGTCTCGGAGCTAGGAGTAGTTCCAACCATTATTGATCCAATACCTTTGTATTGTGACAATAATGGGGCGATGGCGTTAGCCAAGGAGCCCAGATCCCATCAGCGGTCCAGACATATCCTGAGGCGCTTTCATTTGATCCGGGAGATTGTAGATCGCCGCGAGATCGAGATTAAGAGAGTAGATACAAAGAACAACGCCGCGGATCCACTCTCCAAGGCCCTCCCTCAGCCACAGCATGAGCGACTTTTTGAGATGTTGGGTATGAGATACGCCAATAACTGGCCTTAGTGCAAGTGGGAGATTGTTGGATATATGTATGCCCTAGAGGCCATTATGTGATAGTCGATGTATCTATACATGTATATATATTCAGTTTGCATTCTTGCTCGACATGATAGTATGCTATCTGGTTCTTCTTTATCTGACATGTTGATTTGATCATGCTTTTATTCATTCATACATGCTGATAAAGCCCTGAGGATATCGGCTTGACTACTCTGATTATGATGGAGATCATACTAGTGGGACATCTGTAGTCTATAAGCATATCCTGGAACGTCCCTAGTCGTAGGTATATCGAGACGGGGCATTGATATACCAGAGTAGACTAGCGTATATGATACTAGACCCATACGATGGGCGATGGATGTTCCCACATTCATCGATGTTTCACATCAAGATCATGTACGGGTGCTCAGTGGTGACTGGGTATACGGGACGGACTCACCGAGAACTCCTATATGGAATTATATCTAACGTCGGATAGCAGTTCTCAGGTGACACTAGTACAGGTTAGTCTGTAGACCCGAGATCGTCATGGAGTCTTGTGTGTTATCTCACTGTACTTTGATTGCCACCCTACCACGGCTCTACTAAGTCATGCAAACAGGTGGCCGTTGGGTACAGTCCCGAGGCATACGAAGATGATGAGCGATAGGAGGGGTTTCGTCTCTCCCGGTATTGGGAGTTGATGCTGTGCTGTGCCCGACTGGTTATAACAGCAAGTCCCTGGCCAGGGCTGCTGAGATTTGCTGATAAGTGTTATCAGTAGTTTCTCGATCTGTTATAGACCATTCACCGGCACGACTTATTGAGTTATTGCGGTCGACGTGACCATCCCTGGGCTCGATATGCAGCATATCTGACGAAGAGACCGGACTGTACGGTAGTGTTGCCGGATGGCTCGACGGGAGTTGTAGCAGGTTCGCTTGTTGTCTTCTGATCGCTCAATACCCGGGTGGCCGTTACGTTTAGCTGACCGCTTGCGGCTTGAGGGTACTTGATATGATCATCACCCTCTGCCGGCGTATTGACGAGTCTTAGAGTCCCACAAAGGAGTTACCCAGTCCAGGCGAAACGTTGTGGTGCGCGTATGCGATGTGCGCATGCACCCGATTGAAATGTGCGTATATGATACCGAACATTGATCGGGTGAACTGCTTTTGGTGGGGTCATATGAGATATGACCGGATTGATAAATCAAGTGTTGGTTTATCATTTAACCATTAGTTTTCTCACTTAAAACCTTTTCTTAGATGATAGATGTGTGCATGCATGTGTGCTTTTCTTTCTTTCTTTCATGCTAGTTTCATGCACATGTGGATGTGCATACATGCACACATACATACACTCATCCATCATGGTTGTTAGCATATGGAAATGGTGGCAATATAAGACTCACGCCATGGATTATATAATGGATTATTATTTAATTTTGGATTTAAAAGAAAATGAAAAAGGAAAGGATAATCATTCTTGCTTCTACATTCTTCCTTTGACCTAACCATGCTCAACTACCACTAACCTAAGGTTATCCTTCTCTTTATCATTCCAAACTAAAGTTAAATAATGTCTCCATCACTTTAACCATGATTCATAGCATGAAGGAATAAAATATATATTGATATATTTCTTTTTCTTCACTTGAGTTATCTTTTTACCTCTTGTCAAAAACTTGCCACCATCTTCTTCCTCTTGCTCTTTTGCTCTCTAGTTTTTTCTAGTGAGCAAATACCACTTAAAGATAGGTTTTTGAAGTGAGAAACCTAACCACAACATCATTCTACACAAGCTTAGCCGTTTTGTTTAGAGTGTTCTCTTCGGTTTGACGAAGTTGCGAGCTTGGACGGAGATCTCCGTGGTGGATCGTCGTGGACACAAGGGAACTTCAAGAGGACCTCGATTCAACACCCAAGGCACCAAGGAGTCCAGCGAAAGGGAGCTACAAAGGTTGTAGTCTCGAAACCCTAGATTAGTTCGTTTTTATTTCGAAACCCTAATTTTCTAGGATCGATTCCTTTGCATGTTTGTTTAGCACTATAAAAATTTAAACTTTGGGTCATGTGATGCTTCAAAACTCTTCATGGGGTGCTAAACAAACCTTTTACCAAAGGATTCAATAGTTTCCAACGAACCTCAGCCTCTCCGCCGATCTAGTAGGGTTCCTCACCCACCTGAGAGATACTTCGGTTTCTCTATGACAGTGGGAGTGAGGATTGCATCATGAGATGATGACCCAACTAGTTTCGAGCTGGCCATCAGGAGTGGGACTCTGTAAGAATGGCTGGATGCTTAGCGATCTGAGATGGAATCCTTATACACCAACAAAGTATGGACTTTGGTTGCTTTATCTGAAGGGTTAAATCCCCATCAGGAGCAAGTATATCTTGAGAAGATTGCTTGGTGTACATGAAAAAGTTGAGACTTTCATAGCTATGCTTAAAGTCCATCCAGATCCTACTTGCCACGGCTACATACCATGACTACGATATCTGGCGGTTGGGTGTCATGACTGCTTTTCTAAATGTTGATTTGGAAGAGAGCGTCTATAAGTACACAGCCAGAGGGCTTCGTAGACAGTAGGAGCAGCGGAAACGTGTGCAAGATGTTTTATGTGATAATGCAGGTATCGCGAGGTTGGAACATCTGTTTTGATGTGGCAGTCAAAGAGTTTGACTTCATCAAAATGGTAGATGAACCTTGTATATACAAAAAGGTAGTAGGGAGTATGGTGGTGATCCTCGTAGAGTACGTAGATGACATACTCTTGATAGGGAAGGAGTTTCCTATGCTACGCTCGGTTAATCTCCGCTTATCACAAGGATTCTCCATATAGGATCAAAACGATATCTCCTAAATCCTGGGTTTTGGATCTATGAGATAGATCTAATTGGATGTTAGGATTATCACTAGTTTTAGTGAGATGGTATCAATCGATCCTGGGGAGAATCACTTGAAAGGTTCCAGGGTGATAAGGACGACTGAATGTCAGTCGCAGGCATTGTCTTTACCCTCAGTGGAGGGACGGTATGTTGGAAGAGTTCCAAGATAGATACCGTGACATACTAGACGATTAAAGGCAAGATACATCGTTACCAAGGATACTACCAAAGAGGCTGTCTGGATATATATAAGTTCATGAGATGAACTTCATTCCTACCATTGTGTGACAATGGAGTTATGGCTTTAGCCAAGGAACTACCGTCCCATCAGAAATCCAGATATAATTCTTAGACAGTATCACCTGATCATGGAGATGGTTGATCTCCAGGGAGATCCAGGTTAGGAGAGTAGATACAGAGGACGATAGCGTGGATCCACTCACAAAGGCCTTTTTCCCAGAAGAGACTTTTATGGGATGGTTGAGTATGAGATACTTTAACCACAGCTAATTGTTGGGTATGTGATACCATAATAGATGGCCCTAGTGCAAGTGGGAGATTGTTAGTTATATGTATGCCCTAGAGGCCATTACAGTACATACGATGTATATTGTAATGGATGCTTGGACATATATAGGGAGGACTTTCTTGCTCGACATGATAGTATGCTTTCTGGTTGTACTTTATCTTAACATGTACTCTGATTATCTCTATATTACATGTTGATAAAGTCCTTAGGATATGTACTCGACTACTGGGACTATGATGAGATCATACTAGTGGGGTCACGGTAGTCGACGAGTACATCCTATAACTGTTCCTAGTCGAGGGTGTATCGAGACAGGACATCGATGCACCAGAGTAGACTAGCGTATACGCATCTTGACCCATATGATGGGCGATGGATGATCCCATATCCATCGGTGTTTGACATCAAGGATGGTGTACGGGTGCTCAGTGGAGACTGGGTACACTGGACGGCTCGCCGAGAACTCCCAGATGGTATTATACCTTACATCAGATGGCAGTTCTCCGGTGACACTGGTACAGAGTAGTCTGTTGACCCGAGATCGTCATAGAGTATTGTGTGATTCCCACTGTACTTTGATTTCCATCATACCACGTCTAAGAGGGCGTTCAAAAAGGTGGCTTTTGGGTACAGTCCCAAATCACATGGAGGCAATGAGCGATAGGAGGGGATTCGTTTCTCCCGGTATAGGGAGTTGATGTTGTGCTATGTTCGATTGGCTATAATCGGAAATCCCTGCCCAGGGTTGCTGAGATTTACTGGTAAGTGTTATCAGTAGTTTCTCGAACTGTTATAGACCTCATATCGACACGACTTATCGAGCTACTGGGGTCTGACGTTTACCACCCCTAAGCGAAATATGCGACATATCAGACGACGAGACCGGACTGCACGGGAGTGTTACTGTTTGGATTCACAGGAGAATGTACAGGCTTGCTTGTTGATCTTCTGAGCGCTCAATACCTGGGTAGCTGTTACGTTTAGCTGACCTCTTGCAGCTTGTGGGTGTTTGATATGATCATCACCTACTGCCGGCGTATTGACGATTCTTTAGAGTCCTACACAGAGGTTTCTTGACTCAGGAAAAACGGAGTAGGAGCACATATGTGATATGTGAGGGACCGAGGATAATACGATATGAGATACCGTATTTTATTCTCGCGATATTTGATATCAGCCGGGTCATCGGATCAAGTGTTGATTCGATGAATCGGTACGGATAAATATTAGTCGGTTATATGCGATATAGCTGGATTGTCTTATCAAGTGTTGATTCGATAATTTAATGTATAATAATATATATGATATATTAAAATTACATTAACTAATATTTTCTCACTAAAAGATTCTTTTTCTCACTCGGGTAATACATTGATATATATGCGATATATGTTAATTGTATTATTTTTTGTTACGATAAATATTGTATATGTGATATATAATATTGTAACATGATATGATTACTAATGCAACATATTTAGTGGAGATTAAACATGGTTAGGGTTTGATTAGGGTTAAGCTTTTCTAGATGTTTCTAGAAGCTTTCTTTTTGTTTTGTGCAAAGATATTTGTTTAGATATTTTTGCATGATATTTCCTTAACCCAACCACACCCCTTAACCCTAGTTCAATCTCTACAAAGGTTACTTGACCATGGTTGCATTATTCATCATGATTATCCTTTCATTATTCATCACAAAAGGTTTCATGTTGATTGTTCATCTTCTTCCTTCTTTCTTTTCATGAAAAAGCTTTCTAACTTTTTCTAAGTGATGAAAAATAAGTGAGAATAAGAAAACAAATGAGAGAAAAAATCGTACTTCATCATCTTCATCTATCCTTGCCATTTAGATGAGGGTGTTCACATCATTTCATGAGTGATAGCTTGTGTTAACGAAACTTCAAGGTAGATCATCTTTGTTATCGAAGATCGGAAGCAAGACTGCATCTTTCTCTCGTGAAGCCTCTCGAGAGTCCGGAACACGATGATCGCAGCGAAGGGACCTCAACACGGAGCTTAAGAAGTGAAGGACCGGATCTACAAAGGTTGTAATCTCTCTCACTTAGTGTTAAAGGGTTTAACATACTTGTTTTCGCCTAAACCCTAATTTAAAGATCCGGCTTTGGGTTGTTCGGCACGGCTAAAATTTTAATCGGGCATGGTTGATGCCTCGTAGACCCTTGTGCGCGTGCCTAGCAACCCTACAACATAAAGGTTATACTGGATCAGGCAAAACGAAATAGGAGCGCATATATGATATGTGCGGGACCGAGAATAATGGGTGTATGTGATACCGTATTCTATTCTCGCGACTATTGTATCGGCCGGTTATATGAGATATAGCCGGGTTATCGAATCAAGTGTTGATTCGATAAGTTGGTACATTTTGTGTTAGTCGGTTATATGAGATATAACCGGATTATTAAGTCAAGTGTTGATTTAATAATTTAGTGTATAATTGTATATGTGATATACTAATTTACATTAACTAACATTGGTTCACTTAAGCATTTGTTTTTCTCACTTGTGCACAACTTAATATATATGTGATATATATTAAAATGTGTTTTCTTCTTGTATCATGGTTGTTGATACAACATTCATGGGTGTATGAGACTTACACCATGCTATTTGTTATGTTGGGTTTAATGTATATAAAGTAATTACAAAATTAGTGGAAAATTAGAAAATGCATGAAGCTTATGGAAGCTTGTGGATGCATTGACTAAAGTCCACTAAGTTTGTTTTTACTTTGGATTTTTGTTAACCTAACCATCATACTTAGCCATGATTAAGTCTCTACATGAGTTAATATATGATACTCACTCACCATGGTTAGTTCTCTCACTCTCTTGATTAGTCTTCATTCTCATTTTGAGCTCATCTTCTTCCTCCTTCAATTTCTTTCTAGGGTTTGAAAAAGAGAGAGAATGAAAGTGAGAAAAGAAATTCTAAAGTGTACCCATTTCCTATTTCATCATCCTCTACTAGAATAGCACTTTAGTTTAGGGTGTTTGCTTCACTAATTCTTTAGTTAGTGAAGTAGAAGCTTGAGTTCGTATTCCCTCGACGTAGATCATCTTTGGCCTCGAAGACTTCAAGCAATACCGTTGCAATTTTCTCATGGAGCCGTCCGAGAGTCCGGGAGTTCGATGATCGCAGCGAAGGGACTATTAGAAGAAGCTTAAGAAGTGAAGGACCGATCTACAAAGGTTGTATTTCGTATTCACTTAGAGATAATTGTTATTTTCTTGCATGTGTTACCCTAATTATCTAGCAAAGATCTTATTTAGAGTTATTCGGCACGGCTAAAATTTTAATCGGGTATGGTTGATGCCTTGTAGAACCTTCTTAGAGTGCCTAGTAACCCTACAGTGGTATCAGAGCCTAGCTAGAGCATTAGGCGACGTGTATACGAAGTTAAAACTCCGAACGAATCCGGAATCCCCTGATTTTACCCCTCTCTGGACATTTTCTGAAAATGTATTTTTTTCCAAATTAAAAATTCTTAAAAAAATCAGCAGGAAATTATATGGAAAACTGTGCAAACAGACAACGTTTGGCGCCCAAAGCGCCGCGGAACCGCAGCAGGAGCAGGCTCCCGCGGCGGTTCCGCGGCCATAAGGTAACGTCACACTTACCTGTTTGCACAGTAATGTTCCTATTTAATTTCCTGATGTTTCTGAGTATTTTTAATTTATACTCAAGTGTTGAGTTTTCTGGGTTGTATTTGGAGCTCATTGATTCGATCGGAAAGTTTAACTTCGTCTATGTGTTTTTCGGGGTAATTTTTAGAACGTGTTAAAAAGTTCGAACGGATATCAATAACTCACTTTTTCCCCTGCCGGAAAATTTTCGAGTGTTGGATTTTTCCGTAGTTTAAGAACGTCTAAATCGTGCAAGTTACGCAATGGACCCTCTAGAAGACAACAAACCTTAACTCGATTATGTGACCGTCTTAAACTGCCTTTTGGACCTTAGGGTTTGGGGGAGTACGGCGTTGCCACATGTGAGGCGTTGGCTTGACCCTTCTACGGCTGGACCATTGGTACTGTGGCATGTGATGGATGTTTTTAAACTCCCCTCAAGTGTTGAGAACTATTTGGGAAAACTTGGGTGTTTGATTATTCGATCGGAAAGTTTAACATTGTTTATTTATCTGGAATGTGATACAATATTTGGAATCCACAAGCAGTTATGAGATAACTAAATTGGATGTTATAAACATAGCAGTTTAGTCTTAAATGATCGGTTGCCACGGAATTTTGATGCGATCAAAAGTTCGTCGCAATCACGTAGCGTACGTGGATACTTGCCGGGTAAACTTAATAGACAGCCATGCCCCATAGCCCCGACTAAGTGACTGTAGGAGAACCCCGTCGCCAAAAGCATCCGTTCGGATGCTCGCGGCAGCGGTGTTCCGCCTTAGTGCACTTCGTCGACGGCATCCGGGGGTGCGGCCGTCTACTAAAGTTTGCGACGAGCATTCGATCACATATCGGGAATCTTGTTGAATTGCCCGACTAGATATTGAAAAGTATTTTCGATATAGAGACTAAAATGCGGGGTTTATAATTATTAGGCATGTGATGTTTAAGGAGGTTGCGGATTCCAACTGTTGTAGTTTTACACTTTCTTTTCTGCGACCGTAAGTGTAATATGTGTTATCGCCGGTTTCGTTGCTATATGTCAACGACAATTGGGATGTGCATATTTACTTACGTTGATGACATGTGATGTTATGTGTTGTTGGATATGTTATATTGGATCGTCGCGTTTTTGAATAGCCGAGGGTTTTATGTGAGATGAGGGTTTTTATTTTCATTCATGTAAAATTAATTGTATGTAATATTCTTTTATTGGGGCACTTCCGGGATGAGGTTGACGTCACCATTTGTATATTATTTACTTTTTCCACATTAGGTAGACCCAAGGAGGAGAGCACAAGTAACCGGGTTCTAGGGTCCAGTGGGAGACCAACTCGAGGAGTCAAGTCCGGGTCTCCTAACTCTCGAATTGGAAGGGTTGCTTGCCGCTCTCGTAGGGGTCTAGGGGTGCGGGTTTGTCTATTCATCGCGACCGTGGAATCCGTGTTTTATAGAGGCTCAAAATAAAACACGGACGTCCTAGTATATCCAATGTTTCATATGTTTCTTCTGCTGCGATATCTGTGATGTGATCATTTGATGTGTTGTGATAAATACTGTATATAGTATATATGATATATTATATAGACGTTACTTATGTTTTACACCCGCGCTAGCTCTGCCCCGCTCTGCCGTTAGTCACCTAACCTAACGGTGCACGAGGGGACATCGAGGCGAATGCGGATGGCATAAGTGTACGTCGTATTTATCTGTGATGTTTAGGTGTTTAAATGATGGGAATTCATTAATATGATTAATGAAAGAAAAGAAACCTAAAAGATGTTGTGGAATAGAATTTTCAAAAACAGGTAGCTACAGTTCTTACTTTGCATCGCAGTGTTTCTTGTAGAACATCCTGCACCTTATTCGATAAGGAAAGGGCCGAGACCCCTTCACCGGGAGTGACCCCTTTAGCAATAACTGGCAGATGCTACAACACCTCGGTTTGTCTTTTTATTGCTTTTATAGTTCTTGCTTTGCACAGTGATATATATGATATATCCTGCACCTCATTCGACGAGGAAAGAGCCGAGATCCCTTCACCGGGAGTGACCTCTTTAGCGAAACTAGCAAAAGCCTAAAAAACACTCCATTTTTAAAATCATTTGATTCAACAATGATATCAAGTTCATTACGCAATAGGTTTTCAGAAAAACCTGTCGTAGTGCTCCGTCATTTCAGATAAGTAGTAGTTAGTATTCGTGTTGCGTTTGTTGGCTTTTGTCAAGGCGTAGTGTGCGGTAGCTGACTAGTGCTTATCTGCCTATGCATATGATGCAGATTGGGTTAGGGTAGTCGTACGACCTTGTTGGCCTTTGTTAAGGGTCGTGCGGGTGGGTTTAATTCAATCAAGAAATGACGGGTTGAACTTGACTAGCATCCTATGGTTTGTTGGCCTTTGTTAAGGTCATAGGAGGTTAGGGGCAAAATTATCGGGAATTTCAAGTGTCGAAATTTGCAATGAGATTGCATACCTTCTATGAGATAGTTAGATCCCGATACCCACTGCGAGTAATTGTTACTCCTGGAAGAGTTTTACACATTACAATTAGCCGATTAAGTAGGTGTCTAGAAAGGTGTCAACGGGGTTACGCCTATGGGAAAACGAGGTTTACTTTAATTAGGTCTGTGCGAAAGCACGGGGAACCTCCCTCAAAGTACCGACACTGGCCTGGCTGAAAGATTGGTGAAGTTGTAGGGTGTAATTAATCCCGGCTAGTCTTTCCTTTTAGGGTTTGAAGGAAGATTTGATAAAAACAATGGGAGCCATCCTGATTAGATAAAATAATAACCAAATCTGATCTTGCTAGAGCGCACGCAGAGTGTTTTCTACTCTCTTTCTCCAGGTAGCGACCATGTCACGTCTTAATCAAGATAATAATACGGATGTATTGACCGAACCCGCTTGTTATACTGTGCTGGGGAACGTTGGTCCCGCTCCAACTTATAAATGTTATAAGACAGAGCAGGAAATTGGGGATTACCAGGATTCCCGTGCCGCCTAAACGAAGAAAGTGCATGATGATGCATCTTCTTCGGGTATGTTCATTACAGAGAACTGTTTCTCAGTATCCTTTACGTCCTGAGTATGAGATACCGGACCAGGATCCCACATGTGTAATTTGTTACATGGGCTACAGATAGGTAGAGAACCGAGAATGGGTGATAAATTTCATGAGATAGAAACGATGCAAGTGTTGCAGCCAAGTCTTTTGGTCACTATCACCCTGTATTACCAGAATACATTGATTCTGAACGAATGTTATTAGATACCGAACCTGATATAAAACATCATATCAGTCTCTTTATTAGTAAAGAAAGGATATAATTTTATATTGTTGGATAATGTTTTGTACATTTCCTATATCAAGAGTTGATCGGTTCAGGCACGTTATCTAAAAGCATAGACGTTCTAAATCAAACTACAGTTCTTAGTATACAGAACACACACAAGAGGAAGAGTTCAGAAATGAACGAATCCTTCTTGAGGTTTTGTAGACTAGGTCATATCAATGCTACCCGACTAGCTGAAGTTACATATAGATGCATATTTAAATTAGTTTGAATTTACATCTTGTGAAACTTTCCGGTCATGTCACAGAGATAAGATGACCATAGCTCTGTTTATTAGAAGCAGAGAAAGAGTTAGTGAACTCTTGGGATTGATACATACTGATGTATGAAAGTCCCCTGTCTACACATGCCAAGACCGGTTCTTTGTACTTCATTACATTCTCTGATCATCTCTCAAGATTCAGACATATGTTCCTGTTGAAACACAAGTCCGAAGCTTTTGAGATATTCACAGAATATAAGTTAGAAGTAGAGAACCAAAACGGGTATAAGTATTATGTCCTTTGATAAGATCAAGGAGGAGAATACTTGAGCACGGGATCCCTGGACTATCTAAAGGAGAATGAGATTCTCTCTCAGCATTACTCCTCCGTATACACCACAGCACGTCGGTGTATCGGGGCGGAGCAATCAACACCCTATGTGATAAGGTGTGCTCTATGATGAGTACTACTGAGTTACCTATTTCCTTTTGGGAGTTATGCACTGGAGGAGTTGCATACCTATTAAATAGGGTTCCGATCAAATCAGTTTCCTACCACTTTATATGAGATATGGAAAGGGAAGAGCCCATATCTTAAGTTTGTTAAGATTTGGGGTTGTCCGGCCTATGTCTAAAAGCATAATCCGGACAAGCTCGAGGCAAAGTCAGTTCTGTGGAAGTTTGTTGGATATCCCAAGCATTCGCAAGGGAATATCTTCTACCTAATCGAGGAACAAAAGATGTTTTGTTTCTCAGCATGCCACCTTTGTGAAAGAGAATTTCTTGTGAAGAAATTAGTGGACATGAAGTAGAATTGGAAGGAGTTCCAGCTATACAAACTGCAGCTGATGATTTGGTAGAACCAAAGGATTCAATAGTTTCCAACGAACCTCAGCCTCTCCGCCGATCTAGTAGGGTTCCTCATCCACCTGAGAGATACTTCAGTTTCTCTATGACAGTGGGAGCGAGGATTGCATCATGAGATGATGACCCAACTCGTTTCGAGCAGGCCATCAGGAGTGGGGACTCTGTAAGAATGGTTGGATGCTTAATGATCTGAGATGGAATCCTTATACACCAACAAAGTATGGACTTTGGTTTCCATATCTGAAGGGTTAAATTCCCATCAGGAGCAAGTATGTCTTGAGAAGATTACTTGGTGTACATGGAAAAGTTGAGACTTTCAAAGCTAGACTTGTTAAAGGTTTGCATCATTGACCAGGTATGGATTATGATGAAACCTTTTCTAAGTAGCTATGCTTAAGTCCATCCAGATCCTATTTGGCACAGCTACATACCATGACTACGATATCTGGCGGTTGGGTGTCATGACTGCTTTTCTAAATAATGTTTTAGAAGAGAGAGTCTATAAGTGCACAGTCAGAGGGCTTCGTAGACATTGGGAGCAGCGGAAACGTGTGCAAGATGTTTTATGTGATAAAGCAGGCATCACGGAGTTGGAACGTCTGTTTTGATGTGTTAGTCAAAGAGTATGACATCATCAAAATGGTAGATGGACCTTGTATATACAAAAAGGTAGTAGAGAGTATGGTGGAGATCCTCGTAGAGTACGTGGATAACATACTCTTGATAGGAAAGGAGTTTCCTATGCTACACTCGGTCAATCTCCGCTTATCACAATGATTCTCCACATAGGATCAAAGTGATACCTACTAAATCCTGGGTTTTGGATCTATGAGATAAATCTAATTGGATGTTAGGATACTCACTAGTTGTAGTGAGATGGTATCAATTGATCCTGGGGAGAATCACTGGAAAGGTTCCAGGGTGATAAGGACGACTGAGTGTCAGTCGCAGGCATTGTTTTTACCCTCGCTAAAGGGACGGTATGTTGGAAGAGTTCCAAACTAGATACCGTGGCATACTAGACGATAAAGGCTAGATACATCGCTACCAAAGATGCTACCAAAGAGGAAATCTGGGTGTATATTAGTTCATGAGCTGAACTTCGTTCCTGCCATTATATGACAATGGAGTTGTGGCTTATGCCTAGGAACGCCCGTCCCATCAGTGATCCAGACATATTCTAAGGCAGTGTCACCTGATCATGGAGATGGTTGATCTCCAGGGGATCGAGGTCAGGAGAGTAGACTCAGAGGACAACACGGCGGATCCACTCACAAAGGCCTTTTCCCAGAGAGACTTTTATGGGATGGTTGAGTATGAGATACTACAACCGCTGTTATCAGATGGCCCTAGTGCAAGTGCGAGATTTTTAGTTATATGTATGTCCTAGAGGCCATTACTATACATGAGATTTATATTGTAGTGGATGCTTGGACATTTATAGGGAGGAATTTCTTGCTCGACATGATAGTATGCTATCTGGTTACTCTTTACCTTAATATGTATGCTGATTGTCTCTCTGTTACATGTTGGTAAAACCCTTAGGATGTGTACTTGACTACCTGGACTATGATGCGGATCATACCAGTGGGGACATGGTAGTCCATAAGTACATCCTTCAAGGTCCCTAGTCGTAGGTGTATCGAGACGGGGCATGGATATACCAGAGTAGACTAGCGTATACCTTCTCGACCCATGTAGATGGGCGATTGTCACGACCCGCAGGGTACGGAACGTGACTGGCACTTAAGTTTACGAAACGTCTAAAGGCGTCCGTAAAATAAGTAAGCCAAAGCCCAGAAAACAAAACCAATGAAGCAAAAGAGTGAAGAAAACCCAATCAATTGAAAGCGAGTTATCAAATAAGTCATGTAAAACCCTTTTTAAAAACAATACCAATTTTTCCCGAAAATTTCGGCAGAGTCTCCTTTGTAAATACTGGCCCCCAAAAATGGGTACAACAAGAATATATACATGAATCCAACAAAATAGGGCATCCCCAAGCGGGAGCTAGCTCTTCGCCACAAGGCGGTCACAAATCCCACGCAATGTAAATGACAGCAAGCATAATAAAGCATAAGGAAGCATGAGAAAAGTAGCATGTCGGCTCAAGTGAGCTCGACCCCAAAATACAGCATAGAATCCACAAACCTCACAGTCTCATCTCTAGGTCAATATACAATAATCTGGTGGAAACAGTAGATGGAGTACACTAGATACAAGAATATACAAGGTGGTACAAAAATAATAACATAACCCACCTATGAGCAAATCTCGAGCCCAAGCAAAAGAGGCGAAAGAACAAGTGCGCCCGCCGCTACTGAACTGACGGAGCGGACCTGCAAAAGACTGTGGCACAACGGGGGTGAGTTGCCAACTCGTGAGTAATAAATAACATCTACAAAGGCTATCGTATGCATGCACACAAGCATCCTAGCATCTATAATACGGGTATGACTGGATGCACTACCAGGTGTGTATGTAACATCAGTGTACTAATATGTCTGCAACATGAATATCTGAGGTCTCAATAGGTATAAATAAGAAATATTTTATCTCTTTTTGTTTTTGAAACTCTTTTAGAATGCCAGCGTAATGTCAATGAATCGAAGAAAATCGGTGTCCAGCAACGACACCTAAAAGCTGTCTCAAATCTCATAAAACCATGTCATAGTGTCTCTGGCCTCAGCCATCCGGCTGACCCATCTCAATATCAATATCTCATCCTCTCGCGGCCCCGGTCGGTATCCTCTGGATATCCGCCGTGCCCAATGAAGTCACCGGTAGGTAATCCGCCCCCTGCCAGGCTCATCGTCAACACCACGAGCTTCTTGCCCCGGGGTACCCTACCGGGCCCACCATGTACCCGAAACGGTTCATCCAACTCCTCGAAACGGGTCTCCAAAAACCACAGCAAACTCATGGTGGACGACACTTACATCACTAGAAAACCGCAATTTACATGTTTTAAAAATATCATAAGTTTGGAAATTTTGCGGCTTTCCCCCGAAATCCAGCAATATCATAAAATCTCAAGAAATCCTCATAAGTGCATATATCAATGATAATGAATGCGTATGATATCAATAATCAAGTTGCGATGTGTGATTAATGTATTAAGCATGAACAATGAATATGATGAAGTACATGCACATGAATAGGAATCCTACGGTTTCATTTTAAGGAATTAAAGGAAATAGCACAATTTAAGTATCAATTAGTAAAAGGTTTAAATTAAAGGTTATCTAGTATGGTGGCATGGCAATTACCAGGGTGTGTGTGTAAGCATGAATAGTGCTCGTGCTGCATATAAAAACCTGGTAATGGTGCATGTGTCCTATAATTGAGTTTGCGTATATGGGTATAACATATTGATCTAATTGCAGCAATTATCATGCCAGTATTATTATTCTAATGTCACAAGTGGTTATCCAGTTTACAAGTTTTCAGTTTACTAAATCTATCGGGCGACTTGCGCCATCCAAACGATCGTCCCCCATAGATGTTAAATCTACTCACCGGAATCCCTGGCTAGCTGTGTCCAATCACCGCCTTTCCCTTTCGCGCCGCGTCTGACGTTTCCGCGACCGAACCTGGAATTTACATCAATACCAAATATAAGGTTACATATCAAGAATGACGCAAAACCCCAACGAAACAACTAAAGTTCGCTAACTAGGTACAACGTGCGCAAAGTGCGCGGAACACACGCGAAAATCGCAAAAACTGCCAAAAAAAACGCCGATTTGGGTCGCCCGGCAAAACTAAAACCCGACTACCCAAAAACCGCACTCACGCATCCTAAAAATCGTAGGACAAGCCATTACAATCATCAAGATATCAAAAATAATCCATCACATAATTTATATAAAAATCTAGTAAGCATATACATTCCAAAAATCGGTACAACAATCGCCGATTTGCGACAAAACGACTACAATATAGCATAATTACCCAAGCACACTACAAGCAATCTACAAACACTAATTACAACACAATAGCAATGATTCCAATCCTATTTTCCATAAACAACCATTCTTGGATTTATAATCTAGCAAATTCCAATTCAATTTCCACACTTGAAACTTTAAATTAACACAACAAAGCCCACTTAAGAAAATTAACCTCTTAGGTTAGGTTAGCAAAATACTAGATAGCAATTTAGGTTTAATCAACTAAATAATGTTTTCTAAAACTTAATCAACTCACTAATCATGTTTCACAAGCCAATTCCATACAAAAACCCTCTCTTGAAAATCCTAAAAAAGCAATTTCACACTTCTAAATTTAACCAAATTAGCATAATTGAAAACTACATCAACAAGATAACTATATGGATTAGTTAATTAACCACTAGATTAACTATAAAACAATCTAATTAAGTATTATGGCTTCACAACCCTAGCTAAAAATTTTTTCAAGCAAAACCTAAGAAAACTAGATTAAAACTACACTAAATTTAACACTAAACCATGCATTTAAAGGAATTAGCAACAAAAGAAAGTAACTTTGATGGAATTTATACCTCTTGATCTATGGATCAAGCAAGAAAATTTTGCTCCAATTGATGGCCTCAAGCACCAAGATCCAAGCAAGAATGGTTAAGGAAAGGATAGCATAAGGATTTTGTGTTGAAAAAGAGAAGGATTTGTGGATTTTTATTGAATTTTGTTGCAAATTTTGAAGAAAATGAGAGAGAAAGAGAAGGAAAATAATGGAGATGCGGGATGGTGCACGTCTCGGCCAGAGAAGGAATGGGGGAGGGTGTGGGCAAGTGGGGAAAGCCAAGGGTCAAGTTCCAAAGTCAAATGCACCATACTTTGTCCAATATATTTAAAATAAATCCATAAACAATCCCAATTTCACACAAGAAGGCAACCAAAGAAAGGAGCCCAGAAATTTCTGGTCTTGGTCAGGGTTGGGCTGTTCTAGGGCTGAGGAAAAAGAGAGGGGGGTTTTACGAAAGAAATTTTATGCAAAAAGGCCCCCTACAACTCAAAAATTGCAAGTTTTAGCTCAAAATTCAATAAATTCGTTTCATAACATAAACATTTGTTAAAAATCAAAATAATTTACTAAAAATTCATGTTATCACTAGATTATAATTATCATAATTTTAGAGATTAAAATTAGCCCGGAAAAATTTGTATTTATCGCTTATTTAATGTATTTTCTTTACCGGCTTAAAATAATATTAAAAAATTGAAAAATAGGGAAAAATTTTTAAATGACCAAAATTTCATAATTAACTCATTAGCTACTAAAAACAAGTAATTACCTATCCACTTAAGGTATAATTAGCCCTAAACTGCAAAATATCGAGAAAGACGGTTTTCGGAAAAATACCGAATTTTCACCGAATTTCAGGAAAACACCAAAACGACTTTTCAAGACGCTACAGCGATGGATGATCCCATATCCATTGGTGTTTGACATCAGAGATGATATACGGGTGCTCAGTGGAGACTGGGTACACTGGACGGACTCGCCGAGAACTCCTAGATGGTATTATACCTTACGTCAGATGGCAGTTCTCTGGTGACACTGGTACAGGTTAGTCTGTAGACCCGAGATCGTCATAGAGTCTTATGTGATTCCCACTGTGCTTTGATTTCCACCTTACCACGTCCAAGAGGGCGTGCAAAACGGTGGTTTTTGGGTACAGTCCCGAGTCACATGGAGGCAATGAGCGATAGGAGGGGTTTCGTCTCTCCCGGTATTGGGGGTTGATATTGCGCTATGCTCGATTGGCCATAACAAGGAAGTCCCTGGCCAGGGCTGGTTTAGAGATTTACTGGTAAGTGTTACCAGTAGTTTCTCGACCCGTTATAAGCCTCGCATCGCCATGACTTATCGGTTATTAGGGTCTGACGTTTACCACCTCTAGACTTGATATGCGACATATCAGACGAGGAGACCGGACTGTACGGTAGTGTCACTGTCAGGATTTTTGCAGGAGTTGGAGCAGGCTTGCTTGCTGATCTTCTGATCGCTCAATACCCGGGTAGCCGTTGCGTCCATCTAGTACCGCTGACGGCTTGTGGGTGCTTGATATGATCATCACCTACTGCCGGCGTATTGACGAGTCTTTAGAGTCCTACATAGAGGTTATACTGGCTCAGGCAAAACGAAATAGGAGCGCATATGTGATATGTGCGGGACCGAGAATAATGTGTATATGCGATACCGTATTCTATTCTCGCGACTATTGTATCGGCCGGTTATATGAGATATAGCCGGGTTATCGAATCAAGTGTTGATTCGATAAGTTGGTACATTTTGTGTTAGTCGGTTATATGAGATATAACCAGATTATTAAGTCAAGTGTTGATTTAATAATTTAGTGTATAATTGTATATGTGATATACTAATTTACATTAACTAACATTGGTTCGCTTAAGCATTTGTTTTTCTCACTTGTGCACAACTTAATATATATGTGATATATATTAAAATGTGTTTTCTTTTTGTATCATGGTTGTTGATACAACGTTCATGGGTATATGAGACTTACACCATGCTATTTGTTATGTTGGGTTTAATGTATTTAAAGTAATTACAAAATTAGTGGAAAATTAGAAAAAGCATGAAGCTTATGGAAGCTTGTGGATGCATTGACTAAAGTCCACTAAGTTTGTTTTTACTTTGGATTTTTGTTAACCTAACCATCACTCTTAGCCATGATTAAGTCTCTACATGAGTTAGTATATGATACTCACTCACCTTGGTTAGTTCTCTCACTCTCTTGATTAGTCTTCATTCTCATTTTGAGCTCATCTTCTTCCTCCTTCAATTTCTTTATAGGGTTTGAAAAAGAGAGAGAATGAATGTGAGAAAAGAAATTCTAAAGTGTACCCATTTCCTATTTCATCATCCTCTACTAGACTAGCACTTTAGTTTAGGGTGTTTGCTTCACTAATTCTCTAGTTAGTGAAGTAGAAGCTTGAGTTCGTATTCTCTCGACGTAGATCATCTTCGGCCTCGAAGACTTCAAGCAATACCGTTGAAATTTTCTCATGGAGCCGTCCGAGAGTCTGGGAGTTCGATGATCGCAGCGAAGGGACTACTACAAGGAGCTTAAGATGTGAAGGACCGATCTACAAAGGTTGTATTTCGTATTCACTTAGAGATAATTGTTATTTTCTTGCATGTGTTACCCTAATTATCTAGCAAAGATCTTGTTTAGAGTTATTCGGCATGGCTAAAATTTTAATCGGTAATGGTTGATACCTTGTAGAACCTTCTTAGAGTGCCTAGTAACCCTACAAAAACGATTTTTACAAACAAGGTAATATTGACTTGAACTCCAAGATCTTAGCTAAACCATATCTAACAAACTAATTAGAGGTTTTATCTACTATGTAAGAAGATTATACCTAAAGTTTCAATTCCTTCTTGTCTTCCCGTTGTCCTTCTTCACCTCACGAGCTCCTTGGAGTAGAAATGGAAAGCACCTCCTCGTCTGCTTTTCGAAGTAGTAGAAGATCCACCCGAGAGTTCCAACCTTGAGCTTAACCTCCAAGTTGAGGCAACTAGATCACTTGGTGTGCTAAACTAAGTAACCTAGAATGAGTAGAGTGTGATTTTGGGTATCTTGTCTCACTAATCCCTTGATTCTCAACACACGAGACACTAGGGTTTGAGAGAGGAAGAAGGAGAGAGTGAACCCTTAAGGAAAGAGAAATGTTTTTGATAAATGATAATTGATAAATGGAATGGCTCCTTGATATGACAATAAGCATGGCATGAAAATAATATTTTAACAAGAATATCTAGGTCACAAAATATCTCATCAAAAATCTAAAGTCAAAAAGTTAATCCAAGTCAAATTGTCAACCCAAGTAGCCATGCCACAAAATTATCATTTACCAAAAATAACAAATACTTTTCTCCACCTCATATTTGTTTTCACTAAGTCAATGGTCAAAACCCTAATGAGGTGTCTCCTTCTTTACCCTCTCTCATCCGTACATACATACCCGCATCCGTGTTCCGAGAAACACGAATACTAAGAGACGAAGCTAATCCAATAATCAAATACTAGAATCTGGCTTAAACCAAAACCCACTAGTATTGTCCACTGGAACACCACACGCACACAAGTACACGTATGTGATCGAACCCTGTCGTAAAACCATATGACCTCTACATCGTTTCGCCCGAAGCTGGGAAACCATCTGTGTGGGACTCTAAAGAATCGATAGTACTCTGGCAGTGGGTTTAACCATAAGCACGTCAGCGACACTAGCTGTACGTAACAGCTACCCAGGTATCTGTCGATAAGAAGGCCGATGAGCAAGCTCATCCAAACTCTTACTGAGCCTGTCTGTGGCAATCTCCGTACAGTCCGGTCTGTTCGCCTAAGATTGTCGCATATCGGTCCTAGGGGCGGCAAGCGTCAAACCCCTAATAGTGCAATAAGTCGTGTCAGAGTATAGCCCAAAACACCCTGAGAAACTACTGGAGTACCTACCAGTAAATCTCGCTTGCCCTGGCCAGGGACTTTGTGTAATGGCTTTCCGAACACATCGCGACATCAACCCCCAATACCGGGAGAGACGAATCCTATCTAACCGCCACTGCCTCCAAGTGCTTCGGGACTGCACCCAACTACTACCTGTTTGCACGCCTCAATAGAGCTGTGGTAGGGTAGCAATCTAAGAACAGTGGGAACTGTAAGTGCACGGCGGCTCCCCGGCCGTCAATCCGAGGCCGGAATGCGGAAACGAAAACTTTTCTTTAAACTTTAAACCGGCACCACCGCGCACTAAAAACCCGGATCGGGCCATTAACCTAACTCTAGCAAACTAGAAAATGGGGTAGAGAGCTATACTGAGCGATCCGTGTCCTTCGGTCTTCGGCCTCCACTCCGATCTCCTCGCGGAATCTCCGGTCTTCATCTCCTCGTCGGAACGGGCACCACATTGCCGGGTTCTTTTACGGGCTCCCACTTCTGGACCGAGGCAACTGGGGCATGAAGTTGGCAAGCCGACGTGCCCAAGAATACTGTAGGCTAGTGTAGAATCACTTTGTCTCAATGGGGGTATGAAGTTGCCATGATGGAGAAGGGAAGAGGAAAGATGAACTTTGGAAATGGCTATGGAATTTTTGTGGCAAGCAAAGTGAGATGAGTAATTCCCCACACCAAAAATGAATCCCTCTCCCTCTCAAGAATGTGGCCGGCCATCACAATGGTGAAGGAAAAAAAAATATCATCCAAGAATACAAGTGGGGAAAGTGAATGATAATGAGAAGAAAATGATCACATCAATTTCCAATCTATATCCAAATCAATTCCCATCCAATAAATGCAAGTAATGATGCACTAAACTAAATCAATCTCATCAAGAACCATCATGAAGCCCCACTTACAAATAACCCCCTCCATATTACTAATTTTCACACTAGCAAATTAGCCCCTCCCATCAAAAAAGTCCGGCCGTAAAGGAACAAAGGAAGCCAGGCCGAAACGGAATGCAAACTAGCAACTTCAGAAAACTGATTCCGTAATAAATTACAGGAAAACCCCATGACTGTACATACATACCCCCATTTATATTCCGACCGAATACAAATGCAAAGAGACAAAATTTACACTGTACAATACTAGGATCCGGCTTAAACCAAAGCCCGCTAGTATTTTCCGTCCGATCACGATCCGTGCAATACCGCACGTATCTGATCGAACCCTGCCATATCTCCATACGGACTCTACAGCGTTTCGCCCGAAACTTGAGAAAACGGTCTGTGGGGGACTCTAAAGACTCGTCAATATTTTGGCTGTGGATTTAACCACTAGCACGTCAGAGGTATTAGCCATACGTGACGGGCTACAAGGTATTGACCAAAAGGGACGTCGATGAGCGAACTCATCCTGACACCCTACTGAGCCTGTCAGTGACAATATCCGTACAGTCCGGTCCGTTCGTCTATGAGCATCGCATGGCGGGCCTAGGGGGTTGGTAAAGTTAGACCCCTAAAAGCGGTACAAGTCGTGTCAGAGTGTAGCCTAGAACATCCTGAGATACTAATGGAATACCTGCCAGTAAATCTCCTGCCTTGGCCAAGGACTTCGTGTAATGACTCTCCTAGACACAGCGTGACCTCACCCCCAATACCGGGAGAGACGAACCCCTGCAGATCCGCTCACTTCCTCCATGTGGCTCGGGACTGTACCCAACTAAAACCTGTTTGCATAACTCCTTTGAGCGTGGTAGGGTAGTAATCAAAGTACAGTGGGAACTCATACGAGACAAATGATAATCTCAGGTCGATGAACTAACCTATACACATGTCACCAGGGAACTGCTATCTGACGTCAGGTATAAGACCAACTAGCATGTTCCCGACGAGTCCTGTTCGGTGTACTCATAACCTAATGAGCACCTGTATACATCTTAGGTGAACCAACTGACACCAGTGGCTTGTGAGACCGGCCACCGCCCCTCATCGGGGTCTCGACTGTATACACTAGTCTACTCTGGAGTATCGATGCCCTGTCTCGAAACTCCCACGACTAGGGACCTTTTAAGGATGTGCTTATAGACCCCAGCTCCCACGTATATGATCGCACTCATACTGCTGGCAGTCAAGCAAGAATCCTAGGGGCTCTATCAACGCGCAATAGTGACCTGTAAGGTCACTTAAAGCAGTACAAGATGATAAAGATAAACCAGATAGCATACTATCATCTTGAGTAAGATTGTCCTACCGGTATAGGTCCTCCCTCAATCATTGCAATCACTTGCCTGTGATCCAATAATTGACTCTGAGGGCACTATCTCCAACAATCTCCCACTTGCACTCAAGGCTAATTATTGCGATGTCGCATACTCACAGCTCGTGTGATACCAAACACACAACTCCTCTACTAGTCAGTCTCACAAAGCTCGTTTGCGAAACTATTGCGTTCGAGGAATAGCCTCAGTGAGTGGATCCGCCGTGATGTTTCTTTCTATGTCTCTCTTTATCTCAAGTTCGCGGAGAAACCCATCTCCCGAAATGAGCAATACTTGTCTTAGAATATGTTTGGATGTCTGATGGGACCTAGTTCATAAGTGAACTCCAAATCCAAACTTCTTAGACTGTATCATCAACTGAACTTAATCAGTATCCTGCGCCATGCCTCCCTCAGTATCCGCCTGGACCACCTGTCAAAACTACTGCCCCTCGTCAGAGGGAAAACTATAACTCTGACAGCCACTCTGTCATCCAGGTCACCTTGGAAGCCTGGAATGATAACTGTCTCCTGAAGGAGGATGCTGTTATCATATCCCTAGAACATCCACTTATGTTCTAAAACTGCTTCCGAATGTTTCTTCAGTATTGGATCAATATCAATTTATTGCATCTACTGTAAAAACAACATCTGGTGTGGTACTTAACATCTCATAATTGACTCAATTGCCTAAGCAAGTGATCTGCCAATCATGCACATCCCTCTCCCCTTTAGTCTGTAAGACTCCTTTAGAGAGGGTGACTCCATCACCTGCAGGTACACTACCGTGCCAGGAGTCATCCATTTTAAAACACCTTTAGAATGCTGTCTAAGTACCCAGATTGTGACACTTCCCAAATGTAGATCTAAAACCATAGATCTAGTAACCAGAATGTCTGATATAAAATCCAATTCCTATGTGGAGAAACCACTGTGTGACAACCAAAGTTTAACCGACCGTAGTATAGGAATTTCACTTCCTACTCTGTGTATGTCATCTAAATACCAGGACATCACACCCTACTACCTTCTTAACAGATCCATCCCCTATTCTGATGAAGTCAAACCTATGACTGTCACATCAGAAATAGATGATCTATCTCCGCTGTATCTGCTTTAGTCTATAAATAGACATAAGCCACTTGTCCACTATGCTTCCGCTGCTCCCACTGACTATGACAACCCTCTGGCAGAGTCATATAGACATACACTTCTAAAGCTAGTTTAGAACGACTCTATACTCATCCTCCTGCCGGGTCTCACAGCCTGGAGCAACAGCAATGGCAAGCCTGGGTAAACAAGAACCTCCCTGTCACCGTCTTTGAGGCTACCGGAGTACCTCTCGGGTGCCTGAGGTTACCCACCATATCTGCGGAGTGGCCAATGGAATGTCAAATCAGATTGAATCTTTAGGTTCTTATCAAATTTTCAGTAATCGTTTGCGGTTCTGGAATCACTTCCAGTTCTACTACACTCCACTACTGTTTTCTGAAAAAAAATAATCGATTTTTATTAAAACTGTGGTGAGTCAAGAACAATATCACTATTGATCTTCCTGATGGTAGAAAGTCAACCCTCGTCATAGCCTGGGTCAACCCACAAACAGCCATTATAGAAACGTGCCTTGAGTTATCCAGAGTCTGGTTTTAAGCATAAGCTGGACAACTCCCCGTACCTTAACAATGTCAAGATATGAACTGTTCTATATCCAATATAGAAACAGAGGCACTGATTTAATTGAACCAGATTCAAATCATACAGCTGTCTCCAGTGCATGTCAACTAAATGGAAGGAGGCCGATCGGCGTTACTTAACTTAGGAATGCTTCCAATTATGAGTAACTTGAAAGAGAAGCAAGTTCTCTTAATCATTACTATTAACTGAATACCACACACAAGTATCTACATCTTCGATCACCTTGAAGAATCCCGATACTTGCAATACTTGGTTCTCTACATTACTCTTATACCTATAACTTCTCAAAATTTGGACCCTGTGTTTCTACGAAACACTTGTCTAAAAACTAGAGAAGTCATAAGTAAACCGAATATAGCACGAGGACCAACCCCTCTGTCCTAATGGACACTGAACAATATACAATACTCTGTATAAGTCCCCTGAGTCTAGTGACTTATTCACTGTGTGTCGTAGGTTGAAAACTGTACTTATGGTAAGAAGAATAACACCGTTGTTCAATGCTCCTTACCTAACCATCCACTGATATAGGAAAATGTCATAGACATAATTTCAAAAAGGTATATCTCACTCTATAAAAATAGACGTACAGATATATCAATTTGAAATTGGTGCATAGCAACGGATATTCAAAACCAAATATTTGTCGTCCGGCAAACAACCCAGGTGATTTCCTCAAATATCACCAATTACAACGAATTCCGATATAATGAGGATGATCACCTAATTCCCAATAACTTACTCCCACTCATCATTTGTAAAACCATATAGATGTGAGAATCATACCTGGTAAATACATGTTAGTTGTATGTATGCCCTAGAGGCCAGTATTGTACAGATGATGAATATTATATTGGATACTTGTACATATATAGAGAGGAATTTCTTGCTCGATATGATAGTATGCTATCTGGTTGCTTTTTACTTTAACATGTATATTTGTCTCTTTATACTGTCTTATAGTTACATGTTGGTAAAGCCCTTAGGATGTGTACTTGACTACCTAGACTATGATACGGATCATACTAGTGGGGACATGGTAGTCCATAAGTACATCCTTCAAGGTCCCTAGTCGTGGGTGTATCGAGACGGGGCATCGATATACCAGTGTAGACTAGCGTATACGCTTCTCGACCATGAGATGGGCGATGGATGATCCCATATCCATTGGTGTTTGACATCAGAGATGGTATACGGGTGCTCAGTGGAGACTGGGTATACTGGACGGACTCGCCGAGAACTCCCAGATGGTATTATACCTCACGTCAGACGGCAGTTCTCTGGTGACACTTGTGCAGGTTAGTCTGTAGACCCGAGATCGTCATAGAGTCTTGTGTGATTCCCACTGTGCTTTGATTTCCACCTTACCACGTCCATGAGGGCGTGCAAAACGGTGGTTTTTGGGTACAGTCCCGAGTCACATGGAGGCAATGAGCGATAGGAGGGGTTTCGTCTCTCTCGGTATTGGGGGTTGATGTTGCACTGTGCTCGATTGGCCGTAACAGGGAAGTCCCTGGCCAGGGCTGATTAGAGATTTACTGGTAAGTGTTACCAGTAGTTTCTCGACCCGTTATGAGCCTCACATCGGCACGACTTATCGGTTATTGGGGTCTGACGTTTACCACCCCTAGACTTGATATGCGACATATCAGACGAGGAGACCGGACTGTACGGGAAGTGTTACCGGCAGGTTTTTACAGGAGTTGGAGCGGGCTTGCTTGCTGATCTTCTGATCGCTTAATACCCGGGTTGCCGTTACGTCCAGCTAGTACCGCTGACGGCTTGTGGGTGCTTGATGTGATCATCACCTACTGCCGGCGTATTGACGAGTCTTTTGAGTCCTACATAGAGGTTTTTTTGGCTCAGGAAAAACGAAATAGGTGCACGTATGTGATATGTGCAGGACCGAGAATAATGCATGTATGTGATACCGTATTCTATTCTCGCGACTTTATGTATCAGTCGGTTATATATGATATAACCGGGTTATCGAATTAAGTGTTGATTCGATAAGTCGATACATTGGATGTTAGTCGGTTATATGTGATATGACCGGATTATTAAGTCAAGTGTTGATTTAATAATTAAGTGTATAATTGTATATTAGATATACTAGTTTACATTTACTAACACTTGTTCACTTTAGGATTTTTCTCACATGAGCACAATTTAAATGTATATATGATATATGTTAAAATGTGTTTTCCTTTTTGTATCATGGTTGATGATACACTTGACTTGGGTGTATGAGACTTACACCATGCTATCTTTTATGTTGGATTTTAATATTCAAAGTAATTACAAAATTAGTGGAGGATTAGCTAAATGCTTGAAGCTTGTGGAAGCATTTGACCAATTCCACTAAATTTGTTTTTACTATGGATATTTCTTAACCCAACCATAAACTTTAGCCATGGTTATGGCTCTACAAGGGTTAGTATATGATACTCACTCACCATGGTTAGCCTTCTCACTTGATCATAATCCTCATCTCTTTCTTTTCTTCTTCTTCTGTAAGTGCACGGCGGCGCCCCGGCCGTCAATCCGACGCCGGAATGCGGAAGCGATGCTTTTCTTTAACTTTTTGAACCGGCACCACCGCGCACTATAAACCCGGATCGTGTCATCAAACTAGTCCTAGCTATCTAGAGAACGGGTAAAGAGATATACCGAGCGATCCGTGTCCTTCGGTCTTCTCGCCGTCGTCCCGATCTCCCCACGGAATCTCCGGTCTTCACCTCCTCGCCGGAAAGGCACCACGTCGCCGGCTTCTTTTATGGGCTCCCACCTCTGGACCGAGGCAACTCGGGCATGAAGTTGGCGAGTCGACGTGCCCAAGGTTTGCTGTAGAATAGTGTAGTGTCATGTCTCATTGGGGTTGTAGAAGTTGCCATTGGTGGAGGATTGAGATGATAGCAATTTTTGCAGATGAAATTGGGGATTTTGCAAACTCAAGAGAACCAAAAACCCCCACAAAAACTTGGGACAGCCCCTACATGGCTTGGCCGGCCATGACAAGGTGAGGAGAAGAGAGTAGGAGAATGATGGAGAGTCTCACAAGAATAATGCAAGAGAGAGAGATCAAAAAAGTTATCATGAAAGGAAATGATCACACACTCAAACCCACACTCAACCAACCATCATCATTACTCCAAAGTCAAGCAATGATCAACAACCAAAACCAATACTCCATCAATTAATCATCAACAACCATGATGAGAAGAAGAAGGAGTCAAATGGTGGAGGAATTATCATGATACAAAGATAAGCAAAGACAACCCTCCAAAATGCTTATTTGCACAAATGCAAATATGCCCTCCTCCACCAATCTTCGGCCAATGAAAGATACAAAGAAATATGGCCGAAACGGAAAACAAACTGGCAACTCCAAAAAACTGATCCCGTAATAAATTACAGGAAAACCCCGCTACTGTATATACATACCCGCATTCGTATTCCGACCGAATACAAATGTAATGAGACAAAATCTATACTGTACTATACTAGGATCTAGCTTAAACCAAAGCCCGCTAGTATAACCGTCCGATTCTGATCCGTTCAATACCGCACGTATCTGATCGAACCCTGCCATATCTCCATACGGCCTCTATAGCGTTTCGCCCGAAACTTGCGAAACTGGTCCGTGGGGCACTTTAAAGACTCGTCAATACTTTGGTTGTGGATTTAACCACTAGCACGTCAGAGGTATTAGCCTATTCGTAACGAGCTACCAGGTATTGACCAAAAGGGACGTCTGTGAGCGAACTCAGCCTGACATCCTACTGAGCCTGTCAGTGACAATATCCGTACAGTTCGGTCCGTTCGTCTATGAGCATCGCATGGCGGGCCTAGGGGGTTGGTAAAAGTCAGACCCCAAAAGCGGTACAAGTCGTGTCGGAGTGTAGCCCAGAACACCCTAAGATACTACTGGAATATCTACTAGTAAATCTCCTGCCTTAGCCAAGGACTTCGTGTAATGGCTCTCCTAGACACAGCGCGACCTCACCCCCAATACCGGGAGAGACGAACCCCTGAAGATCCGCTCACTGCCTCCATGTGGCTCCGGACTGTACCCAACTAAAACCTGTTTTCACGTCTCCTTTGAGCGTGGTAGGGTAGTAATCAAAGTACAGTGGGAACTCACACGAGACAAATGATGATCCTCAGGTCGATGAACTAACCTGTACACATGTCACCAGGGAACTGCTATCTGACGTCAGGTATAAGACCAACTAGCATGTTCCCGACGAGTCCTGTTCGGTGTACTCATAACTCAATGAGCACCTGTATACATCTTAGGTGAACCAACTGACACCGGTGGCTTGTGAGACCGGCTACCGCCCCTCGTCGGGATCTCGACTGTATACACTAGTCTACTCTTGAGTATCGATGCCCTGTCTTGAAACTCCCACGACAAGGGACCTTTTAAGGATGTGCTTATAGACTGCCAGCTCCCACGTATATGATCGCCCTCATACTGCTGGCAGTCAAGCATGAATCCTAGGGGCTCTATCAACGTGCAATAGTGACCTGTAAGGTCATCTAAAGCAGTACACGATGATAATGGTAAACCAGATAGCATACTATCATCTCGAGTAAGACTGTCCTACCGGGATAGGTCCTCCCTCAATCATTGCAATTACGTGCCTGTGATCCAATAATTGACTTTGAGGGCACTATCTCCAACAATCTCCCACTTGCACTCAAGGCTAATTATTGCGATGTCGCATACCCACTGCCTGTGTGATACCGAACACCCAACTCCTCTACTAGTCAGTCTCACAAAGCTCGTTTGCGAAACTATTGCGTTCGAGGAGTAGCCTTAGTGAGTGGATCTGCTTTGATGTTTCTTTCTATGTCACTCTATATCTCAAGTTCGTGGAGAAAGCCATCTCCCGAAATGAGCAATACCTGTTTTAGAATCTGTCTGGATGTCTGATGGGACCTAGCTCATAAATGAACTCCAAATCCAAACTTCTTAGACTGTATGTCAACTGAACTTAATCAGTATCCTGCGCCATGCCTCCCTCAATATTTCCTTAGACCACCTGTCCAAAATACTGCCCCTCGTCAGAAGAAAAACAATAACTCTGACAACCTCCTTGTCGTCCAGGTCACCTTGGAAGCCTGGAATGATAACTGTCTCCCGAATGAGGCTGTCGTTATCATATCCCTAGAACATCCACTTATGTTCTAAAACTGCTTCCGACTGTTTCTCCAGGATTGGATCAATGTCAACTTATTGCATCTAGTGCAAAAACAACATCTGGTGTGGTACTTGACATCTCATGATTGACTCAATTGCCTAAGCAAGTGATCTGCCAATCATGCACATCCCTCTCCCCTTTAGTCTGTAAGAAAACTTTAGAGAGGGTGACTCCATCACCTGCAGGTACACTACCGTGCCAGGAGTCGTCCATTCTAAATACTCTTAGAATGCCGTCTAAGTACCCTGATTGGGAAACTACCCAAATCTAGATCTAAAACCATAGATCCAGTAACCAGAATGTCTGATATAATGTCCAAGTCCCATGTGGAGAAAACACTGTGTAACGACCAAAGTATAACCGATCGTAGTATAGGAATATCACTTCCTACTCTGTGTATGTCATCCAAATACCATGACATCACACCCTACTACCTCCTTAACAGATCCATCCCCTATTCTGATGAAGTCAATCCTATGACTGTCACATCAGAAATAGATGATCTATCTCCGCTATATCTGCTTTAGTCTATTTATAGACATAAGCCACTTGTCCACCAATGCTTCCGCTGCTCCCACTGACTACGATAACCCTCTGGCAGAGTCATATAGACGTACACTTCTAAAGCTAGTTCAGAACGATGCTATACTCATCTCCTGCCGGGTCTCACAGCCTGGAACAACAGCAATGGCAAGTCTGGGTAAACAAGAACCACCCTGTCACCGTCCTTGAGGCTACCGGAGTACCTCTCGGGTGCCTGAGGTTACCCACCGTATCTGCGGAGTGGCCAATGGAATGTCAAACTAGATTGAATCTTTAGGTTCCTATCAAATCTTCAGTAATCGTTTGTGGTTCTGGAATCACTTCCAGTTCTACCATACTCCCACCACTGTTTTCTGAAAAAATCCTTTTTTATTAAAACTGTGGCGAGTCAAGAACAATATCGCTATTGATCTTCCAGATGGTAGAAAGTCAACCTTCGTCATAACCTGGGTCAACCCACAAACAACCATTACAGAAACGTGCCTTGAGTTATCCAGAGTCTGGTTTTAAGCATAAGCCGGACAACTCCCCGTACCTTAACATCGTTAAGATATGAACTGTTCTATATCCAATATAGAAACAAAGGCACTGATTTAATTGAACCAGATTCAAATCATGCAGCTGTCTTCAGCGCATGTCAACTAAATGGAAGGAGGCCGATCAGCGTTACTCAACTTAGGAATGCTTCCAATTATGAGTAACCTGAAAGAGAAGCAAGTTCTCTTAATCATTACAATCAACTGAATACCATACACAAGTATCTACATCTTCGATCACCTTGAAGAATCCCGATACTTGCAACACCTGGTTCTCTACTTTATTCATATACCTATAACTTCTCAAAACTTGGACCCTGTGTTTGCACGAAACACTTGTCTAAGAACTAGAGAAGTCATAAGTAAACAGAATATAGTACGAGGACCAACCCCTCTGTCCTAATGGACACTGGACAATATACAATACTCTGTATAAGTCCCCTGAGTCTAATAACTCATTCACTGTGTGTCGTAGGTTGAAAACTGTACTTATGGTAAAGAAGAATTACACCGCTGTTCAATGTTCCTTACCTAACCATCCACTGATATAGGTAAAGGTCATAGACATAATTTCAAAAAGGTATATCTCACTCTATAAAAATAGACGTACAGATATATCAATTTGAAATTGGTGCATAACAACGGATATTCAAAACCAAATATTTGCCGTCCGGCAAACAACCCAGGTGAGTTCCTCAAATATCACCAATTACAACGAATCCTGATATAATGAGGATAATCACCTAATTCCCAATAACTTACTCCCACTCATCATCTGTAAAACCATACAGATGTGAGAATCAAAACTGGTAAATACATACCCTGGAGCAAGTGTCTAATTGGGAAATCAGTTTTCTTTTAACAGTACACAGTGAAACTGAAACATTGAAATGTTTCAATGGGGTATCCTGGTATTCCTAGTAATGCCTCTTCCATTATCCAGATTCATGACTATAACCGTGTAATTCTTTGCCACCTCTCCAAATCCCTTTATATGTCTTTAGTCATTACCTTCTGCACACCCCTTTAGGCCAAATGGTTTTCTTCCTTCCCTACCGATCGGCATCAGCCTATGCTTTGAAAGAAGACTATCTAATAAGCATAATGGGTGTACTGTCCTAATCCTAGGAGCACTCGCAACGCGAGAGAAGGTGAAGATAAAAGACACCTGAATAAACCTTATTCCTATTTCTCCTGAACCAGAATCCATCCCCGAACTGGAACAAGTTCCTTTCGAGTTCGTATATAACCATACGATGGAGTATCCAATAAACTGTGGATATTCGTAGTGATACGGAGTGTCCTGGAGAAATACAAAGGTGAATTGGGAGTGGTAATGAAATACCTGGTTTGGTCGTGAATATCAGTCGCCATTTACTTTACCCTCTTACTAATCCCTTGATATGTCTTTACTTAATACCTTCTGTACACCATCATTAGGCTAATTGGTTTTCTTCATTCCCTACCGGTCGGCACCAGCCTAAGGTTTGGAAGAAGACTATCCAATTTGTGTAATAGGTGTACTATCTCCTAAACCAAGGAGTACTCGCAACCTGAGAGAAGGTAAAAGGAAAAGACAACTGAATAGTCCTATTCGTTTTCTCCAGAACCGGATACCATCCTCGAATAAATCCCTTCGAGTTCGTATATAACCATACGATGGTTTTTGTCCAATGGAAGTGGACGTTCGTAGTAATACGGGGTGTCCTGGAGAAAAGGGTAAAAGTAGGAGTGGCAATGAGGTTTGCAACTCTGACAATCCAAAAGCCAGTGTTTAAGAAGGTTCGGTCAACTTGGTCACTGAGTGATAGTCTTAAGGTTGGGTCAAAGGTCGCTGCCAAAGAGAGAGAGAAAAGAAACACTCAGCGTGCACTCTAACCAAGATCAGAATTGTTACCCGTTTATCTAATCTGGAAACCTCCCACTGTACCGTCAAATTCTCCTCCAAACCTGAAAGAAGAATTAGTCGGGATCACCCGAGAAGTAAACCAACTCATCAGTGGGAATCAGGATCCAACTATCATCGCATGATAACGTGACGGAATCCGCTCACGCTATTACACTCCAGAAGGTATGCGCATATCTGGCAAGTTTCAGTTTCTTTAGAAACCCCCGATGTGATTTTTGCCCCATGCTCTTATGACCTTGACGAAGGTCAACAAATCGTAAGTCACATGTCAAGTTCCACCCGTCATTGTCCAGGTTAATTTGAACCCACCCGTACAAGCCCTTGACGAAGGTCAACAAGGCTATACGACTGTCCCAAACTAACGCATCTATCTATGCAACAGAAAGGCAACAAGCAGCTACCATACACTATGCCTTGACGAAGGTCAACAAACATAGCATGAATACTACGTGCTACCCGTCTGAAACGACGGAGGGCTACGAATGGTTTCTGGCAAAAACCTTTAACGTAATGAACTTGATGTCGTTGAAGGAACTGCATAGCTTTTATAAAAATATAGTAACGAAAACCATTGCTGAAGAGGTCACTCCCGGTGAAGGGATCTCGGCTCTTTCCCCGTAGAATGAGGTGCAGGATATTCCAACTGAATACCACGATGCAAAGCAAAAGCAATCGGCTATAGTGAAGTTATTGCCCTGACGCAAACTTTTGTCCAAGGGGTCACTTCCGGTGAAGGTATCTCGGCCCTTGCCTCGTCAACTGAGGAGCAGGATATTCCAACTGAATACCACTGTGCAAAACAAAAGTGAACGTCCTTGCAATAACAGCTTTTTGAAAAGTGTTCCAACAACATCAGATTAGGTTTGTTTAACTTGCATTGATCCGAATCAACGCAGTCCCATCAATTGATCACACCAATAAAGAACGAAAATAATGACGTACGTATATGCCATCCGCATTCGCCACTGAGTCCCGTCATTACCCGTTAGGTTAGCTAACTAACGACAGAGCGGGGACTGGACTAGCGCGGATGCAAAACATATACAACATCTACCAGTATATATATCAATATATAATATTTCGCTCAAGGCGTGATAAAATGCAACATCACAGAAATGTACAGTATCACAGAACAATACAGATATCTGGGATCCCCGGGTTTCACAGAGCCGCTACTGAAACCCGACGTTCCCCTGGTCGTGTGGATAGCCTGTGTAATGAAATCCTAGACCCCTACGGGCGCGGCAACTTACCCGCCAAAACCTGAAGCGAGGCAGCCCCCTTCAGCAACGTAAATGGACCACCCAGCACTTCACGGAATCCGGTAACTTGGGCACCCCTCCTGGGTCAACCTGTACCCCATACGAGTGCGGCGAATAGCCCGCCAATTCTAGAGTGAAGCCCCCTCCGTCTCAACGCCATGAGATGCGGGCTTGTTGCCCTCTAGAACCCGGCTATCCGTGCACCCCTCTGCGGGGCAATCCTAGTACAGAAAGTAAAATATACATACAACGGGTACATCGACCGCAACCTGGTCGTGCCCCAAAAGAATAATATACAAACAGGCAGTGACGGCAGTCCACATGTCGGACGCTCGCCCCGCAATATCAAATGTACATAATACAACAAAAACTGTACTAGCATTGCATCCAGGCTATCCCCCACGACCAATCCGCAACATCACAGCACAATCATAGAACATCAACGTGAATGTCACGTTCGCAAATCCGTCTAACCGGGCTATAGCAGTTAGACAGGATTTACCGATCAAGTGACATTCACGGTCGCAGATATAATGTAAATACTGTGAACTAACATGTTTAAAATTTTCAATCGATCAAATTTTACCAAGTGGGCCCCAAGCACTACTGTAGCACTCACAGAAATTCTGGATCCAAAAGGAATATCCCAAGAACCCTATTTTCAAACCAGGAGCTCTTTGTAAAACTTTGGTGCATTGAACAGTACATATTGCGGCGGAACTGCGGCCCAAGTATGGGTTTGGCCGCGGTTCCGCGGTGGTATAGTGGGTTCGTGCAACTAAATTTTTACAGAGTGCATATACTCCACTGCACATCATTCTGCAACTACCTGAAAAATTTTTGGAGCCAAAAAAAATTCGACAGAAACTGATGCTATTGAAAACGCGGATTTTGGAATTTTTTTTTGTTCGATCGGAAATGTAAACACATTAGACAAAGCTAGACTAGGTTAATGGCGAGGCTCTGATACCACTGTAAGTGCACGGCGACGCCCCGGCCGTCAATCCGACGCCGGAATGCGGAAGCAATGCTTTTCTTTAACTTTTTGAACCGACACCACTATAAACCCGGATCGCGCCATTAAACTAGTCCTAGCTATCTAGAGATTGGGTAAAGAGATATACCGAGCGATCCGTGTCCTTCGATCTTCTCGTCGTCGTCCCGATCTCCCCGCGGAATCTCCGGTCTTCACCTCCTCGCCGGAAGGGCACCACGTCGCCGGCTTCTTTTACGGGCTCCCACCTCTGGACCGAGGCAACTCGGGCACGAAGTAGGCGAGTCGACGTGCCCAAGGTTTGCTGTAGAATAGTGTAGTGTCATGTCTCATTGGGGTTGTAGAAGTTGCTATTGGTGGAGGATTGAGATGATAGCAATTTTTGGAGATGAAATTGGGGATTTTGCAAACTCAAGAGAACCAAAAATCCCCCACAAAAACTTGGGACAACCCCTACATGGCTTGGCCGGCCATGACAAGGTGAGGAGAAGAGAGTGGGAGAATGAGGGAGAGTCTCACAAGAATAATGCAAGAGAGAGAGATCAAAAAAGTTATCATGAAAGGAAATGATCACACACTCAAACCCACACTCAACCAACCATCATCATTACTCCAAAGTCAAGCAATGATCAACAACCAAAACCAATACTCCATCAACTAATCATCAACAACCATGATGAGAAGAAGAAGAAGTCAAATGGTGGAGGAATTATCATGATACAAAGATAAGCAAAGACAACCCTCCAAAAAGCTTATTTGCAGAAATGCAAATAAGCCCTCCTCCACCGAGAGTCTCACAAGAATAATGCAAGAGAGAGAGATCAAAAAAGTTATCATGAAAGGAAATGATCACACACTCAAACCCACACTCAACCAACCATCATCATTACTCCAAAGTCAAGCAATGATCAACAACCAAAACCAATACTCCATCAACTAATCATCAACAACCATGATGAGAAGAAGAAGAAGTCAAATGGTGGAGGAATTATCATGATACAAAGATAAGCAAAGACAACCCTCCAAAAAGCTTATTTGCAGAAATGCAAATAAGCCCTCCTCCACCAATCTTCGGCCAATGAAAGATACAAAGAAATATGGCCGAAACGGAAAACAAACTGGCAACTCCAAAAAACTGATCCCGTAATAAATTACAGGAAAACCCCGCTACTGTATATACATACCCGCATTTGTATTCCGACCGAATACAAATGTAATGAGACAAAATCTACACTGTACTATTCTAGGATCTGGCTTAAACCAAAGCTCGCTAGTATAACCGTCCGATCTTGATCCGTTCAATACCTCACGTATCTGATCGAACCCTGCCATATCTCCATACGGCCTCTACAGCGTTTCGCCCGAAACTTGAGAATCTGGTCTGTGGGGGACTCTAAAGACTCGTCAATACTTTGGTTGTGGATTTAACCACTAGCACGTCAGAGGTATTAGCCTATACGTAACGGGCTACCAGGTATTGACCAAAAGGGACGTCTGTGAGCGAACTCAGCCTGACACCCTACTGAGCCTGTCAGTGACAATATCCGTACAGTCCGGTCCGTTCGTCTATGAGCATCGCATGGCGGGCCTAGGCGGTTGGTAAAAGTCAGACCCCCAAAAGCGGTACAAGTCATGTCAGAGTGTAGCCCAGAACACCCTGAGATACTACTGGAATAGCTACCAGTAAATCTCCTGCCTTGGCCAAGGACTTCGTGTAATGGCTCTCCTAGACACAGCGTGACCTCACCCCCAATACCGGGAGAGACGAACCCCTGAAGATCCGCTCACTGCCTCCATGTGGCTTGGGACTGTACCCAACTAAAACCTGTTTGCACGTCTCCTTTGAGCGTGGTAGGGTAGTAATCAAAGTACAGTGGGAACTCACACGAGACAAATGACGATCCTCAGGTCGATGAACTAACCTGTACACATGTCACCAGGGAACTGCTATCTGACGTCAGGTATAAGACCAACTAGCATGTTCCCGGCGAGTCCTGTCCGGTGTACTCATAACCCAATGAGCACCTGTATACATCTTAGGTGAACCAACTGACACCAGTGGCTTGTGAAACCGGCCACCGCCCCTTGTCGGGGTCTCAACTGTATACACTAGTCTACTCTGGAGTATCGATGCCCTGTCTCGAAACTCCCATGACTAGGGACCTTTTAAGGATGTGCTTATAGACTGCCAGCTCCCACGTATATGATCGCCCTCATACTGCTGGCAGTCAAGCATGAATCCTAGGGGCTCTATCAACGTGCAATAGTGACCTGTAAGGTCACCTAAAGCAGTACACGATGATATAGGTAAACCAGATAGCATACTATCATCTCGAGTAAGACTTTCCTACCGGGATAGGTCCTCCCTCAATCATTGCAATAACGTGCTTGTGATCCAATAATTGACTCTGAGGGCACTATCTCCAACATCTTCTTCATTTTGTTAAGAAAGAAAAAGCTTGCTAGGGTTTGATCTAAAGTGAGAAAGCTTGTGAGAAATAAAATTCTAAAGAGAACCCACTTCCTATTTATCCATCCTCTACTAGACTAGCACTTTAGTTTAGGGTGTTTGCTTCACTAATTCTCAAGTTAGTGAAATAGAAGCTTGAGTTGGCATTCCCTCGACGTAGATCTTCTTCGGTCTCGAAGACTTCAAGCAAGGACGCGCCTTTCGCCTCGTGAAGCCATGTAAGGGTCCGGGAGAACCACGAACGCAGCGAAGGGACTTCAACAAGGAGCTAAAGAAGTGAAGGACCGATCTACAAAGGTTGTATATCGTATTCACTTAGTTGTAAACATAGTTTACTAGCATATGAAACCCTAATTTTCTAGCAACGATCTTGTTTAAGGTTATTCGGCACGGCTAAAATTTTAAACGGGCATGTTTGATGCTTCCTTAAACCTTATTAGGGTGCCTAGTAACCCTACAGTGGTATAAGAGCCTAGCTAGAACATTAGGCGATGTGTTAACGAAGTTAAAACTTCGAACGAACCCGAACACGTCAAGATAACCCCCTCTCTGCACATTTTTTAAAATCTGTGATTTTTCTGAATTAAAAATACCTAAAAAAATCAGCTGGTAAATATAAATATTACTGTAGAAAACAAACCCATGAACAGTAATATCCACCGCGGAACCGCGGCCATACCTCTCTTGGGCCGCGGATCCGCGGCCGTATTGTAGCAATGGGCCTTTATTTTTCTATAGTAATGTATATTTCTGTGTGTATATCTTTCTGGGTATTTTTTATTCTGACTCAAGTGTTGAGTATTTTGGGGTTTATTTTGTAATCGTCAATTCGATCGGAGAATTTAATTTTGTTATGTTATTCCGGATAATTTAGAAAGTATTAAAATATTCGAACAGATATCATTAACTCAATTTTTCCCGGCCCGAAAAAATTTTCAAGTGTTGAATTTTTCTCGGGTTTAAATCTTTCGGAAAAATATGCAAGTAATGCGATGGACCCTCTAGAAGACAACAAACCTTAACTCGATTATGTGACCGTCTTGAACTGCCTTTTGAACCTTAGGGTTTGGGGCAGTACGGCATGCCACATGTGAGGCGTTGGCTTGACCCTTCTACGGCTGGACCGTTGCTACTGTGACGTATTCTGAAATTTTTGAACTCCGCTCAAGTGTTGAGCTATTTAGGAAATCTTGGGTATTTGATTATTCGATCGGAAAGTTTAATACTGTCTATTTATCTGGAATGTGATACAATATATGGAATTCATACAGTTAGGCATGAAATGCGAAATATGTGATATTTCGGATTTACGATGTCTAAAGAGATTATGCATTCCAAATGTTGTAGTTTTACACTTTCTTTTCTGTGACCGTAAGTGTATTATGTGATATCGCCGGTTTCGTTGCTATATGTCAACGACAATTGGGATGCACATATTTACTTACGTTGATGACATGTGATGTTATGTGTTACTGGATATGTTATATTGGATCGTCGCGTTCTGAATAGCCCGGGGGGTTATGTGAGATGAGAGTTTTCATTTTCATTCATGTAAAATTAAATGTATGTAATATTCTTTTATTAGGGCACTTCCGGGATGAGGTCGATGTCACCATTTGTATATTATTTACTTTTCCGCACTAGGATAGACCCAAGGAGGAGAGCACAAGTAACCGGGTTCTGGAGTCCAGTGGGAGACCAACTCGAGAAGTCGAGTCCGGGTCTCCTAACTCTAGAATTGGTAGGGTTGCTTGCCGCTCTCGTAGGGGTCTAGGGGTGTGGGTTTGGCTATTCATCGCGACCGTGGAATCCGTGTATTATAGAGGCTCAAAATAAAACACGGACGTCCTAGTATATCCAATGTTTCATATATTTCTTCTGCTGTGATATCTATGATGTGATCATGTGATGTGCTGTGATAAATACTGTATATAGTATATATGATATATTATATAGGCGTTACATATGTTTTACACCCGCGCTAGCCCTGCCCCGCTCTGCCGTTAGTTACCTAACCTAACGGTGCACGAGGGGACATCGAGGCGAATGCGGATGGCATAAGTGTACGTCGTATTTATCTGTGATGTTTAGGTGACTTAAATGATGGGACTTCATTAATGTGATTAATGAAAGAAAAGAAACCTAAAAGATGTTGTAGAATCAAATTTTTCAAAAAGGGTAGCTACAGTTTTGCTTTACATAGCGATATATGTGATATATCCCGCACCTTATTCGATGAGGAAAGAGCCGAGATCCCTTCACCGGGAGTGACCTCTTTAGCAAAACTGGCAGATGCTACAACACTCGGTTTGTTTTTGATTGCTTTTGGAGTTTTTGCTTTGCAAAGTGATGTATATGATATATCCTGCACCTTATTCCATAAGGAAAGAGCCGAGATCCCTTCACCGGGAGTGACCTCTTTAGCAAAACTAATAAAAGCCTCAAAATCACTCCATTTCAAAATTCACGTGATTCTACAACGATATCAAGTTCATTACGCAATAGGTTTTCAGAAACACCTGTCGTAGCCCTCCGTCATTTCAGATAGGAACTGTTTAGTATTCGTGCTGCGTTTGTTGGACTTTGTCAAGGCGTAGTGTGCGGTAGCTAAATGGTGCTTATCTGTTTTTGCATATGAAGCAGATTGTTTTGGGGTAGTCGTACGACCTTGTTGGCCTTTGTCAAAGGTCGTGCGGGTGGGTTTGATTCAATCAAGAAATGACGGGTTGAACTTGACTAGCTTCCTATGATTTGTTGGCCTTTGTCAAGGTCATAGGGGTTAGGGGCAAAATATTATCGGGAATTTCAAGTGTGGAAATTTGCAATGAGATTGCATACCTTCTATGAGATAGTTGGATCCCGATACCCACTGTGAGTAATTGTTACTCCTGGGAGAGTTTTACACAGGACAATTAGCCGATCAAGTAAGTGTCTAGAAAGGTGTCAATGGGGTTACGCTTCTGGGAAAACGAGGTTTACTTTAATTAGGTCCGTGCGAAAGCACGGGGAACCTCCCTCAAAGTACTGACACTGGCCTGGCTGAAAGATTGGCGAAATTGTAGGGTGTAATTAATCCCGGCTAGTCTTTCCTTTTAGGGTTTGAAGGAAGATTTGATAAAAACAGTAGGAGCCATCCTGATTAGATAAAATAATAACCAATCTGATCTTGCAAGAGCATACGCTAAAGTGTTTTCTTCTCTCTCTCTCCAGGTAGCGACCATATCATGCCTTAATCAAGATAATAATATGGATGTATTGACCGAACCCGCATGTTATACTGTGCTGGGGAACGTTGGTTCCGTTCTTTCTTATAAAAGTTATAATACTGAACAGGATATAGGGAATACCAGGATTCCCATGCCACCCGAATGAAGAAAGTACATGTTGATGCATTTTCTTCGGGTGTGTTCGTTACAGAGAACTGTTTCTCCATTTGCTCTACGTCCTGGGTATTAGATACCGGGTCAGGATCCCATATATGTAATCAGTTACATGGGCTTAGGAAAGGTAGAGAACTTGGAGAAGGTGATAAAGACATAAGGATTGGAAATGGTGCAATTGTTGCAGCTAAAACCGTCGGGGAATATCACCTTGTATTGCCAACTGGTAATACATTGATTCTGAACGAATGCTATTACATGCCGAACCTGATATGCAACATTATATCGGTTTGTTGAGTAAAGAGGGATATAATTTTGTATTACAGGATAATGTTATGAACATTTTCCTTAACCAAAAGTTGGTTGGATCAGGCACGTTGTGCAATGGCATTTATGTTCTAAATCAATCAACGGTTCTGAGCATAACAAACACACACAACAAGAAGAATTCAGAAATGAACAAATCCATCTTGTGGCATTGTAGACTGGGTCACATCAATGTGACACGACTAGCCAAGTTGCATAAGGATGGATATTTGAACCCATTTGAATTTTCATCTTATGACACTTGCCAGTCATGTCTCAAAGGCAAGATGACCAAAACTCCGTTTACGGGACACGGAGAGAGAGTTACAGAACTCTTGGGACTGGTACATAGTGATGTATGCGGCCCCATGTCTACACATGCCAGGAATGGTTCTGCGTACTTCATTACATTCACTGACGATCTCTCTAGATTCGGATATGTGTTCCTGATGAAACACAAATCAGAAGCTTTTGAGAAATTTAGAGAATATAAACAGGAAGTCGAGAACCAAACCGGAAAAAGTATTAAAATCCTACGATCTGATCGAGGAGGAGAATACTTGAGCAATGAATTCCTGCACTTCCTAAAAGAGAATGGGATTCTCTCTCAGCTGACTCCTCCATATACACCACAGCACAACGGTGTATCTGAACGGAGGAACCGCACCCTATTAGATATGGTGCGCTCTATGATGAGCACAGCTGAGTTACCTATTTCCTTCTGGGGGTATGCGCTGGAGACAGCAGCATACCTATTGAATCAAGTTCCACCTAAATCTGTACTTACCATACCATATGAGATATGGAGTGGGAAGAGACCATGTCTTAAACGAGTTAAGATATGGTGTTGTCCGGCCTATGTCAAAACGCAAAATCCGGACAAACTCGAGGCACGGTCAGTTCTATGCAAGTTTGTGGGATATCCCAAACATTCACATGGATATCTTTTCTACTATACTGAGGAACAAAAAGTGTTTATTTCTCGACATGCCACCTTTTTAGAAAAGGAATTTCTTGCAAAAGAAATTATTGGCGACGAGGTAGAACTGGAAGAAATTTCGGCTACACAAACTCAAATTGAAGATTTAGTGGAACTGGAGGATTCGGTAGTTCCCAACGAACCTCAGCCTCTCCGCCGATCTAGTAGGATTTCTCACCCACCTGAGAGATACTACGGTTTTCTTATGGACGGTGGGAGCGAGGATTGTATCATGGTTGATGATGACCCAACTAGCTTCGAGCAGGCCATCATGAGTGGGGACTCAGTGAAATGGCTGGATGCAATGCGGTCCGAGATGGAATCCATGTACACCAACAAAGTATGGACTTTGGAAGTTGCTCCTGAAGGGGTAAAACCCATTGGGAGCAAGTGGATCTTCAAGAAAAAACTTAGTGTAGATGGGAAAGTGGAGACTTTCAAAGCTAGACTTGTTGCAAAAGGTTTTTGTCAAAGGCCTGGTGTGGACTATGATGAAACCTTTTCTCCAGTGGCAATGCTTAAATCCATCCGGATCATGCTTGCCATCGCTGCATATCATGACTACGAAATCTGGCAAATGGATGTTAAGACCGCCTTTCTAAATGGTGATTTAGAAGAGTGCGTGTACATGACTCAGCTAGAAGGCTTCGTAGATAGTGGGAGCAGCGGGAAGGTGTGCAAGCTGCTTAAATCCATTTATGGATTAAAGCAAGCATCGCGGAGTTGGAAAATCTTCTTTGACGTCGTTATCAAAGAGTTTGATTTCGTCAAAAACGTAGATGAACCTTGTATCTACAAGAAGGTGGCAGAGAGTAAGGTTGTCTTCCTTGTATTGTACGTGGACGACATACTCTTGATAGGAAATGACATTCCTATGCTGCAATCGGTCAAGCTCTTCTTATCATAAAGATTCTCAATGAAAGATCTAGGTGATGCCTCCTGCATACTGGGAATTATGATCTATAGAGATAGATCAAAAAGGATATTGGGATTGTCCCAATCCAGGCACATTGACACCATACTAAAGAGGTTTAGTATGGAAGAGTCCAAACATGGGTTTTTACCCACGATTTCAGGGCTCACTCTCTCCAAAGAGATGTCTCCCAAGACTGATTTGGAGAGAGCTCGCATGCAAGGGATACCCTATGCTTCGGCAGTAGACTCTATCATGTACGCGATGCTATGTACCAGACCCGATGTAGTATACTCACTAAGTGTAGTGAGCAGGTATCAAGCTGATCCTGGAGAGAGTCATTGGACAGCTGTGAAGAGCATTCTCAAGTACTTGCGAAGGACTAAAGAGATGCTCTTGGTGTATGGTAACGGAGAACTCCAAGTGGAGTCCTTTACCGATTCGAGCTTCCAGAGTGATAAGGACGACTATAAGTCGCAGTCGGGGTTTGTCTTTACCCTTTACGGAGGGGCGGTTAGTTGGAAGAGTTCCAAGCAGGAAACCGTGGCAGACTCGACGATGGAGGCTGAATACATCGCTGCCAACGATGCTGCCAAAGAGGCTGTCTGGATCAAGAAGTTCATTACTGAACTTGGAGTGGTTCCATCCATTGAACATCCAATACCTTTGTATTGCGATAACAATGGAGCGGTGGCTTTGGCCAAGGAACCCAGGTCCCATCAGCGATCCAGGCATATTCTGAGGCGGTATCACCTGATCTGGGAGATAGTTGATCACCGGGAGATCGAGATCAGGAGGGTTGACACGAAGAACAACGCAGCGGATCCACTCACAAAGGCCATTCCCCAGATACAATTTGAGAGACTCTTCGGGATGCTCGGTATGCGATACTACAGCAGCCGGCCCAAGTGCAAGTGGGAGATTTTAGTTGTATGTATGCCTTAGAGGCCAGTATTGTACAGATGATGTATATTATATTGGATGCTTGGACATATATAGAGAGAACTTTCTTGCTCGATATGATAGTATGCTATCTGGTTGCTCTTTACTTTAACATGTATACTTATCTCTTTATACTGTCTTATAGTTACATGTTGGTAAAGCCCTTAGGATGTGTACTTGACTACCTGGACTATGATACGGATCATACTGGTGGGGACATGGTAGTCCATAAGTACATCCTTCAAGGTCCCTAGTCGTGGGTGTATCGAGACGGGGCATCGATATACCAGTGTAGACTAGCGTATACGCTTCTCGAACAATGAGATGGGCGATGGATGATCCCATATCCATTGGTGTTTGACATCAGAGATGGTATAAGGGTGCTCAGTGGAGACTGGGTACACTGTACGGACTCACCGAGAACTCCCAGATGGTATTATACCTCACGTCAGATGGCAGTTCTCTGGTGACACTTGTGCAGGTTAGTCTGTAGACCCGAGATCGTCATAGAGTCTTGTGTGATTCCCACTGTGCTTTGATTTCCACCTTACCACGTCCATGAGGGCATGCAAAACGGTGTTTTTTGGGTACAGTCCCGAGTTACATGGAGGCAATGAGCGATAGGAGGGGTTTCGTCTCTCCCGGTATTGGGGGTTGATGTTGCGCTGTGCTCGATTGGCCGTAACAGGGAAGTCCCTGGCCAGGGCTGATTAGAGATTTATTGGTAAGTGTTACCAGTAGTTTTTCGACCCGTTATGAGCCTCACATCGGCACGACTTATCGGTTATTGGTGTCTGACGTTTACCACCCCTAGACTTGATATGCGACATATCAGACGAGGAGACCGGACTGTACGGGAAGTGTTACCGGCAGGTTTTTACAGGAGTTGGAGCGGGCTTGCTTGATGATCTTCTGATCGCTCAATACCCGGTAGCCGTTACGTCCAGCTAGTACCGCTGACGGCTTGTGGGTGCTTGATGTGATCATCACCTACTGCCGGCGTATTGACGAGTCTTTAGAGTCCTACATAGAGGTTTTACTGGCTCAGGAAAAACGAAATAGGTGCACGTATGTGATATGTGCAGGACTGAGAATAATGCATGTATGTGATACCGTATTCTATTCTCGCGACTTTATGTATCAGTCGGTTATATATGATATAGCCGGGTTATCGAATCAAGTGTTGATTCGATAAGTCGATACATTGGATGTTAGTCGGTTATATGTGATATGACCGGATTATTAAGTCAAGTGTTGATTTAATAATTAAGTGTATAATTGTATATTAGATATACTAGTTTACATTTACTAACACTTGTTCACTTTAGGGTTTTTCTCACATGAGCACAATTTTAATATATATATGATATATGTTAAAATGTGTTTTTCTTTTTGTATCATGGTTGATGATACACTTGACTTGGGTGTATGAGACTTACACCATGCTATCTTTTATGTTGGATTTTAATATTCAAAGTAATTACAAAATTAGTGGAGGATTAGCTAAATGCTTGAAGCTTGTGGAAGCATTTGACTAATTCCACTAAATTTGTTTTTACTATGGATATTTCTTAACCCAACCATAAACTTTAGCCATGGTTATGGCTCTACAAGGGTTAGTATATGATACTCACTCACCATGGTTAGCCTTCTCACTTGATCATAATCCTCATCTTTTTCTTTTCTTCTTCTTCTTCATTTTGTTAAGAAAGAAAAAGCTTGCTAGGGTTTGATCTAAAGTGAGAAAGCTTGTGAGAAATAAAATTCTAAAGAGAACCCACTTCCTATTTCTCCATCCTCTACTAGACTAGCACTTTAGTTTAGGGTGTTTGCTTCACTAATTCTCAAGTTAGTGAAGTAGAAGCTTGAGTTGGCATCCCCTCGACGTAGATCTTCTTCGGCCTTGAAGACTTCAAGCAAGGACGCACCTTTCGCCTCGTGAAGCCATGCAAGGGTCCGGGAGAACCACGATCGCAGCGAAGGGACTTCAACAAAGAGCTAAAGAAGTGAAGGGCCGATCTACATAGGTTGTATATCGTATTCACTTAGTTATAAACATAGTTTACTAGCATATGAAACCCTAATTTTCTAGCAACGATCTTGTTTAGGGTTATTCGGCACGGCTAAAATTTTAAACGGACATGTTTGATGCTTCCTTAAACCTTATTAGAGTGCCTAGTAACCCTACAATACATACCCTGGAGCAAGGGTCTAATTAGGAAATCAGTTTTCTTTTAACAGTACACAGTGAAACTGAAACATTGAAATGTTTCGATGGGGCATCCCGGTATTCCTAGTAATGCCTCTTCCAGTATCCAGATTCACAACTGTAACCATATAATTCTTTGCCATCTCTCCAAATCCCTTTATATGTCTTTAGTCATTACCTTCTGTACACCCTCTTAGGCTAAATGGTTTTCTTCCTTCCCTACTGTTCGACACCAGCCTATGGTTTGGAAGAAGACTATCCGATAAGCATAATGGGTGTACTGTCCTAATCCTAGGAGTACTCGCAATGCGAGAGAAGGTGAAGATAAAATACAACGGAATAAACCTTATTCTTATTTCTCCTGAACAAGAATCCATCCCCGAGCTGGAACAAGTTCCTTTCGAGTTCGTATATAACCATACGATGGAGTATCCAATAAACTGTGGATCTTCGTAGTGATACAGAGTATCCTGGAGAAATACAAAGGTGATTTAGGATTGGCGAAGAAATACTTGGTTTAGTCATGAATAGCAGTCGCAATTTACTTTTCCCTCTTACTAATCCCTTGATTTGTCTTTACTTAATACCTTCTGTACACCATCGTTATGCTAATTGGTTTTCTTCATTCCCTACCGTTCGGCACCAGCCTAAGGTTTGGAAGAAGACTATCCAATTTGCGTAATAGGTGTACTATCTCCTAAACCAAGGAGTACTCGCAACCTGAGAGAAGGTAAAAGGAAAAGACAACTGAATACTCCTATTCGTTTTCTCCAGAACCGGAAACCATCCTCGAATAAATTCCTTCGAGTTCATATATAACCATACGATGGTTTTGTCCAATGGAAGTGGATGTTCGTAGTAATACGAGGTGTCCTGGAGAAAAGGGTAAAAGTAGGAGTTGTAATGAGGTATGCAACTCTGCCAATCCAAAAGCCAGTGTTTAAGAAGGTTCGGTTAATTTGGTCACTGAGTCATAGTCAAGGGTCGGGTCATGGTCGCTGCCAAAGAGAGAGAGAAAAGAAACACTCAGCGTGCACTCTAACATAGATCAGAATGGTTATCACTTTATCTAATCAGGAAACCTCCCACTGTAACGTCAAATTCTTCCCCAAACCTGAAAGAAGAATTAGTCGGGATCACCCGAAGAGTAAACCAACTCATCAGTGGGAATCGGGATCCAACTATCATCGCATGATAATGTGACGGAATCCACTCACGTTATCACACTCCAGAAGGTATGCGCATATCTGGCAAGTTTCAGTTTCTTTAGAAACTCCCGATGTGATTTTTGCCCCATGCTCTTATGACCTTGACGAAGGTCAACAAATCATAAGTCACATGTCAAGTTCTACCCGTCATTGTCCAGGTTAATTTGAACCCACCCGTACAAGCCCTTGACGAAGGTCAACAAGGCTATACGACTGTCCCAAACCAACACATCTATCTATGCAGCAGAAAGGTAACAAGCAGCTACCATACACTATGCCTTGACGAAGGTCAACAAACATAGCATGAATACTACGTGTTACCTGTCTGAAACGACGGAGGGCTACGAATGGTTTCTGGCGAAAAACCTTTAACGTAATGAACTTGATATCGTTGAAGGAACCGGATAGCTTTTATAAAAATATAGTGACGAAAACCTTTGCTAAAGAGGTCACTCCCGGTGAAGGGATCTCGGCTCTTTCCCCGTGGAATGAGGTGCAGGATATTCCAACTGAATACCACGAGCCAAAGCAAAAGTAAATGACTATAGTGAAGTTATTGCCCTGACGCAAACTTCTGTCCAAGGGGTCACTCCCGGTGAAGGGATCTCGGCCCTTGCCTCGTCAACTGAGGTGCAGGATATTCCAACTGAATACCACTGTGCAAAACAAAAGAGAACGCCCTTGCAATAACAGCTTTTTGAAAAATTGTTCCAACAACATCAAAATAGGTTTGTTTAGCTTGCATTGATCCGAATCAACGCAGTCCCATCAATTGATCACACCAATAAAGAACGAAAATAATGATATATGTATATGCCATCCGCATTCGCCACTGGGTCCTGTCATCACTCGTTAGGTTACTTAACTAACGACAGAGCGGGGACTGGACTAGCGCGGATGCAGAACATATACAACATCTACTAGTATATATATCAATATATAATAATCGCTCAAGGTGTGATAAAATGCAACATCACAGAAATGTAATAAGCATCACAGATCAATACAGATATCTGGGATCCCCGGGTTTCATAGAGCCGCTACACACAGTCGTCCCTGGCCAGGGCAAGCGAGATGCACTGGTAGGTTTCCAGTGTTATCTCAGGGTGTTCTGGGCTACACTCTGACACGACTTGTACTACTATTAGGGGACTGACGTTCACTGCCCCCTAGGCCCGCCATGCGATATTTCAGACGAACAGACCGGACTGTATGGAGACTGTCACATTCAGGCTCAGTAGGAGTTCAGATGGGTTTCACCTCGTCCATCTTCTTATCGGCATCTACCTGGGGGCCGTTACCCACAGCTAGTGCCGATTGCAGTCTGTGGTTAAACCCACTGCCAGCGTAGTGTCGAGTCTTTAGAGTCCCACACAGAGAGCTATTCGCCTTTAGGAAAAAGAGTAGAGGTCGCATGGTTTTGCGACAGGGTTCGGTCACATCCGCGCACTTGTGCACGTTTGGTGTCCGGGCAGTTATTACTAGCGGGTTTTGGTTTAAGCTAGATCCTAGTATACGTTTTGGGATTGGTTTTATATCGTTTGTATTCGTGTTCCTCGGAACGCGGATGCGGGTGTGTATGCACGGTTGACAGAGACAGAAGCAGAGGATTCTCATTAGGGTTGTTGACTTTTGCTAAACCCTAATGAGAATTAGAAATATGATTAATAATAATATTAATTAAGTATTATTATGCCATGGTTTGGTTGAAAGGTTGACTTTGTTGACTTGTTGACTTTGTTGATCGGTTAACTAGGTTGGACTTGTTGACCACCATCATGACAATGGCTATCATTTCATGGCATTGACCTTTGCTTACTTGTTTGTTCACAAATTGCATTTAATGCATGAAATGATATTGCCATTTGATATGATAACAACCATCACATAATACTCAATTATTATTATTTGTTATGATTATTTTGGATTATGAAGAGGATGGTTGTAAAAGTCTTTCTCATTCTATCATTTGTATTCTCTCTCATCCTCAAGCTCTCCCTCTTCCTCTTGCTCTCTCTCTAGCTCAAGAAAACTCCCTCTCTTGAGTTGAGAACCATTTCCTTAGAGATAAAACCTAAAACACTTCTCTACTCAACCTAGTATACAAGGTCTAGCAAACCAAGTGTTCTAGTTTCCTCTAGATTGAGGTTGGAGCCAAAGGTAGAAGCTTTCGGGTGGATCCATCTTCGGCACAAGGAGACGACGAGGAGAGAACCATCCGACCACCCCAAGGAGTCGAAGAGAAGGAGTTCAAGTTAAGGTATAATCCCCTAACCGAGTAGGTAAAACTCCTAGTTAGGTTGTTAGATAGTTAGTTTAACAAAGATCCGTTTATGAGTCCATGTTACCCCACCGTAGAAAATCGTTTTTCACCATTTCCGCAACCCCAAAGAACCGGGGACGGGTAACGTGGAGTTACACGCCTGAGGTACATAACACTCCAATCGAGTGCAGTCACCTCGCACGAAATTCTCAACAAGTGCACCTGGTGTGCACAAAATATAAATCAAAAGGAATTAACTGTGCATGGAAATCTCATCAAGTGCACCTGGTGTGCACAAAACAAAAATTGTCCCTCAAATCCTCAAAATACATATATCAAAATAACGGACGTTGAGTTGTCCTTTCTCTAACGTTGAAAAATGAAATGTTTTAGATCATAAAAATGCAAATCGAACTCAAAAGACATTGAAGACTATCCTCTTCAAAGTCGGAAGGTGCTTATACCACCAGAATTGGCATAGAAAGGATTACTACTTGCCGTCTTCCATGTTCTAACGTTCTCTGTCTCTGAATTCTGGTTCTTCTTGCGGATCTCTTATACCATGGCTTCTTTATGCGATCGTCCGGTGAGGAGTAACGACACCATTCGTCTTATTGATGATACATCTCATCACATCTTCTTGACCAATAGTCCAGTCTCTTATAACGCAACATGTTGACAACAGCAATCTCTAATCTCTGCGGGTTTGCTAACAACTAATTCTGGGTCCAATCTTACTTATTATCAACTTCTAGAAAGAACTCCTTCAGGTCTCCTGCTGTCCTCAGCTATCCAGCCTACCCGGAACTAGCACTCATTACTGAATCCACTTACTCTTTAGTAACAACTGTCATCCCTTTCTAATTTCCTCCTGAAAGTATAGTCGCACGCTTCTCAGTATATGCATCAAATTTTTCAATATCAACGGTGAAGAACAACTGTCCACTGAAACTTCGCCCCAATCTCCTGTTCCATAAATTTCGAATATCAACCACTTAAGGAGCGTATCTCGATTATCCGGCGAGTTGCAAGTCATACTCGATTATGATCATACCCGGAGCCTTACAAGACTTCCAAAAACAAAAATCCGGCATCTCTGATACCTGTAGAAAAATCTGGCTAAGTTCACCTTTAAAAACTAGTCCCAATTCGTCGGAGGAAAACTTACTGCACGATCTCTTTCTTGAGCGACTTGCATCAGGTCTAAGCAAGATCCATTGGAAGAAGCAATAAATTTCACCGATCTCCTATCGGAGCGCCACTACGAATTAAAAGTCCTAACCATCCCACATCTGAACGGCAATGAATCCTTCTGATCCATCTACACTTGTAAACATCGTCAACCTTTAACTTCATGAACTCTGGAAGCAACCTCTCGATTACCTCAGCAATGTTTGTTACCGCTATCTGAACAGTACGCGACAGCACGATCTTCGGAGAGGAGAAAACATCATGCCTCAAGTCCGGCTGACTTTCAGCAATGACGCGACCATCTGGTACGGATCCCGAAGAACTCGTTTCAACATTAGAACTCGATCATTTATGAATAAACGACATGTCTCTATATCACCGGAAAGTCGCCCTGGTCAGTCCTTGTCCCCGACAAGTCTGCTCTGATCGTATCTCTAACCGCAGCCCTCTCGGCTCCTATAAACATGGTGACCGAAACAATCATCGTGCACAGACGATGATAGATCAATGGAACGAATAGAAGGGAGATCTCAAGATATAAATCCTATGGCAACTTAGGCGGAGTATCATATCGTAAATATACCGCGGAACATATGTACGGTACGTCACTCTACTTAGTACCTACTTCATCAACCAAGGTCAACCTATATAACGAAAGTTCGGGTATAAGACCCCCAAAGTCAAGTCTAAGTCCTATAAGGTAAGTCCAGGTAACACAAGTGCATGCCTAGATCCCATATAGCCAACCTAGACTCGAACAAAGGTTAAACCAAACGCTCTGATACCAACTTTGTCATGACCCAAATGTGGCACGTGACCGGCACTTAAATCGCGTGACATCTAAAGACGTCGACACGGTTCATGTAAGCCGAAACCCGGAATCTAAACCCTTTTTGAAAAATATTAGAGGTGAGTTTAAAATAGTCCTCAGATGGAATCAATTTAAATAACATTTAAACTTAACTAATTATGTTTGAAAAAAAGCATCGATTGTTGGAGATAGTGCCCTCAGAGTCAATTATTGGATCACAGGCACGTGATTGCAATGATTGAGGGAGGACCTATCCCAGGAGGACAGTCTTACTCGAGATGATAGTATGCTATCTGGTTTATCTTTATCATCGTGTACTGCTTTAGGTGACCTGACATGTCGCTATTACACGTTGATAGAGCCCCTAGGATTCTTGCTTGACGACCAGCAGTATGATGGCGATCATATACGTGGGAGCTGGGGTCTATAAGCGCATCCTTAAAATGTCCCTAGTCGTGGGAGTTTCGAGACTGGGCATCGATACTCCATTAGTAGACTAGTGTATACAGTCGAGACCCCGACGAGGGGCGGTGGCCGGTCTCACAAGCCACTGGTGTCAGTTGGTTCACCTAAGATGTATACAGGTGCTCATTGGGTTATGAGTACACCGGACAGGACTCGCCGGGAACCTGCTAGTTGGGCTTATACCTGACGTCAGATAGCAGTTCCCTGGTGACATGTGTACAGGTTAGTTCATCGACCTGAGGATCGTCATTTGTCTCGTGTGAGTTCCCACTGTGCTTTGATTACTACCCTACCACGGCTCAAAGGAGTCATGCAAACAGGTTTTAGTTGGGTACAGTCCCGAGCCACATGGAGGCAGTGAGCGGATCTTCAGGGGTTCGTCTCTCCCGGTATTGGGGGTGAGGTCGCGCTGTGTCTAGGAGAGCCATTACGCAAAGCCCTCGGCCGAGGCAGGAGATTTACTGGTAGGTATTCCAGTAGTATCTCAGGGCGTTCTGGGCTACACTCCGACACGACTTGTTCCGCTTTTGGGGGTCTGACTTTCACCAACCCCCTAGGCCCGCCATGCGATACTCATAGACGAACGGACCGGACTGTACGGATATTGTCACTGACAGGCTCAGTAGGGTGTCAGGATGAGTTCGCTCATCGACGTCCCTTTTGGTCAATAGCTGGTGGCCCGTTACGTATTGGCTTATACCTCTGACGTGCCAGTGGTTAAATCCACAGCCATAGTATTGACGAGTCTTTAGAGTCCACCACACTTACAGTTACTCAAGCTTTCGGGCGAAACGCTGTAGAGGCCGTATGGAGATATGGCAGGGTCCGATCAGATACGTGCGGTATTGCACGGATCAGGATCGGACAGTTTTGTACTAGTGGCCGTATAGTTATATGGCAGGGTTCGATCAGATACGTGCGGTATTGTACGGATCAGGATCGAACGGATTTTACTAGCCGGCTTTGGCTTAAGCCCGTCCTAGTTTAGTACAGTGTAGATTTTGTCTCTTTGCATTTGTATCCGGACGGAATACAGATGCGGGTGTGTATGCACAGTATCGGGGTTTTCCTGTAATTTATTACGGGACCAGTTTTCTGGAGTTGCCAGTTTGCATTCCGTTCCGGCCGGTTTTCGTTTGTTCTTTCCCGGCCGGACATTTCCGATGGAGGGGGTTATTTGCAGTTTTGCAAATTACTTTTGTGGAGGGGTTTTCTTGCATAAAGTTTGATTATGATAGCTTCATATCTTTCATCCATGCTTTTGCATTAAATGAGATTATGAAAGGTTATCGAGTGAATAGAAGATAGAAGCATGGTTGATGTTTTCTTGTCTAGGATGTGGTCACCATTCTTGTGCTCCTACACTCACCTCCCTTCATGCTTCATATACTTTCTTTCCTCCACCATTTTATTCTTAGATGATGATAAGTTTTTCATGAGAAGAAAAAGAAAGAGAGAAGAAGAAGAAGAGAGCTTCATCTTGAGAGTTTCATTCATGATCTCATTTTCTTGCTAGAAAAATGCAAGCACCATTTTTCTATTCTTGATTCCTCCATCACCATGGCAACAAACCCCAAATGAGACAACCATCTTCTACACTACATTCTACAGCATATCTTGAGCATGTCGAGTTGCCGGCTTCATGCTCGAGTTGCCTCGGTATTGAGGAGGGAGCCCGTAAAAGACGCAGGCGATGTGGTGCCCTTTCCGGCGAGGAGGCGACGATATGGAGACAAGACTTTCCGCGGGAGATCGGGACGATGAAGAGAAGACCGGAGGACTCGGATCACTCGGTATACTTCTCACCCTATCTCTTGATTGCTAGAATTAGGTTAATGGTTACGATCCGGGTTTTCTTTGTCCGCGGTAGCGCCGGTTTCCGAGTAAGGAAAAATTTTTGATTCCGCATTTTGGCCTCGAGTACGAGGCCGGGGCGCTGCCGTGGCGCAACATGGTATCAGAGCCACGCCATTAACTTAGCCTAGCTTGTGCTAACGTGTTTAGAACTCGATCGAACAAAAAATTGCAAAAACCGCATTTTTCTTCACATCAGTTTCTGTCGAAATTTTTTGAAGTCCAAAAATTTTTCAGGTTGTTTCAGAATGATGTGTAGGACATTATAAGAGATCTGTAAAAATTTGGACTCGTGAACAGTCAGAACCGCCGTGGAAGCGCGGCCAAAGCCATGCTTTGGCCGTGGTTCCGCCGCGAGTTCAACTGTTCAGTCACCCAAATTTTTTGCAGAATGTTCCTGTTTTGAAAATGTGGTTTCTGGAATGTTAATTTTGGGCCCAGAATTTCTGTGAGTGCTACAGTATTGCTTGGGGGCCCACTTGGTAATTTTGATCGATCGGATAATTTTTAAACACATTAGTTCACAGTATTTACATTATATCTGCGACCGTGAATGTCACTCGATCGGTAAATCCGGTCTAACTGCTATAGCCCGGTTAGACGGATTTGCGAACGTGACTTTCACGTTGATGTTCTATGTTTATGCTGTGATGTTGCGGATCGGTCGTGGGGGATAGCCTGGATGCAATGCTAGTACAGTTTTGTTGTATTATGTACATTTGATATTGCGGGACGAGCGTCCGACATGTGGACTGCCGTCACTGCCTGTTTGTATTATTCTTTTGGGGCACGACCTGGTTGCGGTCGATGTATATTTTACTTTCTGTACTAGGATTACCCCGCGGAGGGGTGCACGGATAGCCGGGTTGTAGAGGGCAACGGGCCCGCATCTCATGGCATTGAGACGGAGGGGGCTTCGCTCTAGGATTGGCGGGCTATTCGCCGCACTTGTAGGGGGTACAGGTTGACCCAGGAGGGGTGCCCAAGTTACCGGATTCCGTGAAGTGCTGGGTGGTCCATTCACGGTACTGAAAGGGGCTGCCTCGCTTCAGGTTTTGGCGGGTGACTTGCCGCGCCCGTAGGGGTCTAGGATTTCATTGCACAGGCTATCCACACGACCAGGGGAACGTCGGGTTTCAGCAGCGGCTCTGTGAAACCCGGGGCTTCCAGATATCTGTATTGTTCTGTGATGCTGTACATTTCTGTGATGTTGCATTTTATTCACGCCTTGAGCGAAATACTATATATTGGTATATATATTAGTAGATGTTGTATATGTTTTTCATCCGCGCTAGTCCAGTCCCCGCTCTGCCGTTAGTTAGCTAACCTAACGGGTGATGACGGGACCCAGTGGCGAATGCGAATGGCATATACGTACGTCAGTATATTTTCGTTCTTTGTGGTGTGATCAATTGATGGGACTGCGTTGATTCGGATCAATGCAAGATAAACAAACCTATTCTGATGTTGTTGGAACATTTTTTCAAAAAGCTGTTATTGCAAGGACGTTCACTTTTGTTTTGCATCGTGGTATTCATTTGGAATATCCTGCTCCTCAGTCGACGAGGCAAGGGCCGAGATCCCTTCACCGGGAGTGACCCCTTGGACAGAAGTTTGCGTCAGGGCAATAGCTTCACTATAGCCGATTACTTTTGCTTTGCATCGTGGTATTCAGTTGGAATATCCTGCACCTCATTCTACGGGGAAAGAGCCGAGATCCCTTCACCGGGAGTGACCTCTTTAGTAAAAGTTTTCGTCACTATATTTTTATAAAAGTTATCCAGTTCCTTCAACGATATCAAGTTCATTACGTTAAAGGTTTTCGCCAGAAACCATTCGTAGCCCTCCGTCATTTCGGATTAGTATTGCTTAGTATTCGCGCTACGTTTGTCGTTGCTATTCGCCGAGGCGTAGTGTGCGGTAGCTCTGTAATGCTTTCTGTCGCATGGATATGTGGATTGGTTAGGACAGTCGTGCGACTTTGTTGATTATTCGTCAAGGGTCGTGCGGGTGGGTTTAACGCAATCAAGATAATGACGGGTTGAACTTGACTAGGACCTTTTGATTTGTTGATTATTCGTCAAGGTCACTTGGGTCCTAGGGGTAAAAATCACATCGGGAGTTTCAAAAGAACTGAAACTTGCCAGGCATGCGCATACCTTCTGGAGTGTGGTGACGTGAGTGGATTCCGTCACGTTATCATGCGATGAGAGTTGGATCCCGATTCCCACTGATGAGTTGGTTTACACCTCGGGTGATCCCGACTAATTCTTCTTTCAGGTTTGGAGAAGAATTTGACGGTACAGTGGGAGGTTTCCAGATTAGATAAAGTAACAACCATTCTGATCTGGGTTAGAGTGCACGCTGAGTGTTTCTTTTCTCTCTCTCTTTGGCAGCGACCATTGACCCGACCCTGGACTTTGACTCAGTGACCAAGTTGACCGAACCTTCTTAACACTGGCTTTTGGATTGTCAGAATTGCAGACCTCATTGCCACTCCTACTTTTACCCTTTTCTCCAGGACGCCCCGTATTACTACGAACGTCCACTTCCATTGGACAAAACCATCGTATGGTTAGATACGAACTCGAAGGAATTCGAGGATGGTTTCTGGTTCTGGAGAAAACGAATAGGATTATTCAGTTGTCTTTTCTTTTCACCTTCTCTCTTTGCGAGTACTCCTTGGTTTAGGAGATAGTACACCTATTACGCAAATTGGATAGTCTTCTTCCAAACCTTAGGCTGGTGCCAACCGGTAGGGAATGAAGAAAACCAATTAGCATAACTATGGTGTGCAGAAGGTATTAAGTTAAGACAAAGCAAGGGATTAGTAAGAGGGCAAAGTAAATTGCGACTGCTATTCACGACCGAACCAAGTGTTTCTTCGCCAATCCTAAATCACCTTTGTATTTCTCCAGGACACTCCGTATCACTACGAAGATCCACAGTTTATTGGATACTCCATCGTATGGTTATATACGAACTCGAAAGGAACTTGTTCCAGTTCGGGGATGGATTCTGGTTCAGGAGAAATAGGAATAAGGTTTATTCGGTTGTCTTTTATCTTCACCTTCTCTCGCTTTGCGAGTGCTCCTAGGATTAGGACGGTACACCCTTTATGCTTATTGGATAGTCTTCTTCCAAACCATAGGCTGGTGCCGAACGGTAGGGAAGGAAGAAAACCAATTGGCCTAAAGGGGTGTGCAGACGGTAATGACTAAAGACATATAAAGGGATTTGGACAGATGGCAAAGAGATATACGGTTACAGTTGTGAATCTGGATAATGGAAGAGGCATTACTAAGAATACCGGAATACCCCACCGAAACATTTCAATGTTTCAGTTCAACTGTGTACTGTTAAAAGAAAACTGATTTCCCGATTGGACACTTGCTCCAGGGTATGTATTTACCAGGTTTGATTCTCACATCTGTATGGTTTTACAGATGATGAGTGGGAGTAAGTTATTGGGAATTGGGTGATCATCCTTATTATATCGGGATTCGTTGCAATCGGTGATATTTGAGGAGATCACCTGGTCTGTTTGCCGGTCGGCAAATATTTGGTTTTGAATATCCGCTGTTATGCACCAATTTCAAATTGATATATCTGTACGTCTATTTTCATAGAGTGAGACATACCTTTTGATATTATGTCGATGACATTTACCTATATCAGTGGATGGTTAGGTAAGGAGTATTGAACAGCGGTGTAATTCTTCTTAACCATAAGTACAGTTTTCAACCTACGACGCACAGTGAATGAGTTGTTAGACTCAGCGGACTTATACAGAGTATTGTATGTTGTCCAGTGTCCATTAGGACAGAGGGGTTGGTCCTCATACTATATTCTGTTTACTTTTAACTTCTCTAGTTCTTAGACATGTGTTTCGTAGAAACACAGGGTCTAAGTTTTGAGGAGTTATAGGTATTTGAATAGAGTAGAGAACCAGGTGTAGCAAGTATCGGGATTCTTCAAAGTGATCGAAGGTGTAGATACTTGTTTATGGTATTCAGTTGATAGTAATGATAAAGAGAAATTGCTTCTCTTTCAGGTTACTCATAATTGGAAGCATTCCTAAGTTGAGTAACGCTGATCGGCCTCCTTCCATTTAGTTGACATGCACTGGAGACAGCTGCATGATTTGAATCTGGTTCAATTAAATCAGTGCCTCTGGTTCTATATTGGATATAGAACAGTTCATATCTTAACGATGTTAAGGTACGGGGAGTTGTCCGGCTTATGCTTAAAACCAGACTCCGGATAACTCAAGGCACGTTTCTGTAATGGCTGTTTGTGGGTTAACCCAGGCTATGACGAGGGTTGACTTTCTACCATCTGGCAGATCAATAGAAATATTGTTCTAGACTCGCCACAGTTTTATTAAAAATGGATTTTTTCAAAAACAGCAGTGGGAGTATGGTAGAACTGGAAGTGATTCCAGAACCGCAAACGATTACTGAAGATTTAATAAGGAACCTAAAGATTCAATCTGATTTGACATTCCATTGGCCACTCCGCAGATAAGGTGGGTAACTTCAGGCACCCGAGAGGTACTCCGGTAGCCTCAAGGACGGTGACAGGGAAGTTCTTGTTTACCCACACTTGCCATTGTTGTTGTTCCAGGCTGCGAGACCCGGCAGGAGGATGAGTATAGCGTCATTCTAAACTAGCTTTAGAAGTGCACGTCTATATGACTCTGCCAGAGGGTTGTCGTAGTCAGTGGGAGCAGCGGAAGCATTGGTGGACAGCAGGCTTATGTCTATTTATAGACTAAAGCAGATATAGCGGAGTTAGGTCATCTGTTTCTGATGTGACAGTCATAGGGTTGACGTCATCAGAATAGGGGATGGATCTGTTGAGAAGGTAGTAGGAAGTGATATTCCTATACTACGATCGGTTATACTTTGGTCGTCACACAGTGTTTTCTCCACATGGGACTTGGACATTATATCAGACATACTGGTTACTAGATCTATGGTTTTAGATCTAGATTTGGGTGGTTTCCCAATCAGGGTACTTTGACAGCATTCTAAGAGTATTTAGAATGGACGACTCCTGGCATGGTAGTGTACCTGCAGGAAATGGAGTCACCCTCTCTAAAGGTGTCTTACAGACTAAAGGGGAGAGGGATACGCATGATTGACAGATCACTTGCTTAGGCAATTGAGTCAATCATAAGATGTCAAGTACCACACCAGATGTTGTTCTTGCACTAGATGCAATAAGTTGATATTGATCCAATCCTGGAGGAACAGTCGGAAGCAGTTTTAGAACATAAGTGAATGTTCTAGGGAAATGATAACGGCTGCCTCCTTTAGGAGACGGTTATCACTCCAGGCTTCCAAGGTGACATGGACGACAAGGAGGTTGTCAGAGTTATAGTTCTCCCTCTGACGAGGGGCAGTATTTTGGACAGGTGGTCCAAGGCAATACTGAGGGTGGCATGGCGCAGGATACTGATTAAGTTCAGTTGACGATACAGTCTAAGAAGTTTGGATTTGGAGTTCATTTATGAGCTAGGTCCCATCAGACATCCAGACATTCTAAGACAGGTATTGCTCATTTCGGGAGATGGCTTTCTCCGCGAACTTGAGATATAGAGAGACATAGAAAGAAACATCACAGCGGATCCACTCACTGAGGCTATTCCTCGAACGCAATAGTTTCGCAAACGAGCTTTGTGAGACTGACTAGTAGAGGAGTTGGGTGTTCGGTATCACACGGGCTGTGAGTATGCGACATCGCAATAATTAGCCTTGAGTGCAAGTGGGAGATTGTTGGAGATAGTGCCCTCAGAGTCAATTATTGGATCACAGGCACGTGATTGCAATGATTGAGGGAGGACCTATCCCAGGAGGACAGTCTTACTCGAGATGATAGTATGCTATCTGGTTTATCTTTATCATCGTGTACTGCTTTAGGTGACCTGACATGTCGCTATTACACGTTGATAGAGCCCCTAGGATTCTTGCTTGACGACCAGCAGTATGATGGCGATCATATACGTGGGAGCTGGGGTCTATAAGCGCATCCTTAAAATGTCCCTAGTCGTGGGAGTTTCGAGACTGGGCATCGATACTCCATTAGTAGACTAGTGTATACAGTCGAGACCCCGACGAGGGGCGATGGCCGGTCTCACAAGCCACTGGTGTCAGTTGGTTCACCTAAGATGTATACAGGTGCTCATTGGGTTATGAGTACACCGGACAGGACTCGCCGGGAACCTGCTAGTTGGGCTTATACCTGACGTCAGATAGCAGTTCCCTAGTGACATGTGTACAGGTTAGTTCATCGACCTGAGGATCGTCATTTGTCTCGTGTGAGTTCCCACTGTGCTTTGATTACTACCCTACCACGGCTCAAAGGAGTCGTGCAAACAGGTTTTAGTTGGGTACAGTCCCGAGCCACATGGAGGCAGTGAGCGGATCTTCAGGGGTTCGTCTCTCCCGGTATTGGGGGTGAGGTCGCGCTGTGTCTAGGAGAGCCATTACGCAAAGCCCTCGGCCGAGGCAGGAGATTTACTGGTAGGTATTCCAGTAGTATCTCAGGGCGTTCTGGGCTACACTCCGACACGACTTGTTCCGCTTTTGGGGGTCTGACTTTCACCAACCCCCTAGGCCCGCCATGCGATACTCATAGACGAACGGACCGGACTGTACGGATATTGTCACTGACAGGCTCAGTAGGGTGTCAGGATGAGTTCGCTCATCGACGTCCCTTTTGGTCAATAGCTGGTGGCCCGTTACGTATTGGCTTATACCTCTGACGTGCCAGTGGTTAAATCCACAGCCATAGTATTGACGAGTCTTTAGAGTCCACCACACTTACAGTTACTCAAGCTTTCGGGCGAAACGCTGTAGAGGCCGTATGGAGATATGGCAGGGTCCGATCAGATACGTGCGGTATTGCACGGATCAGGATCGGACAGTTTTGTACTAGTGGCCGTATAGTTATATGGCAGGGTTCGATCAGATACGTGCGGTATTGCACGGATCAGGATCGAACGGATTTTACTAGCCGGCTTTGGCTTAAGCCCGTCCTAGTTTAGTACAGTGTAGATTTTGTCTCTTTGCATTTGTATCCGGACGGAATACAGATGCGGGTGTGTATGCACAGTATCGGGGTTTTCCTGTAATTTATTACGGGACCAGTTTTCTGGAGTTGCCAGTTTGCATTCCGTTCCGGCCGGTTTTCGTTTGTTCTTTCCCGGCCGGACATTTCCGATGGAGGGGGTTATTTGCAGTTTTGCAAATTACTTTTGTGGAGGGGTTTTCTTGCATAAAGTTTGATTATGATAGCTTCATATCTTTCATCCATGCTTTTGCATTAAATGAGATTATGAAAGGTTATCGAGTGAATAGAAGATAGAAGCATGGTTGATGTTTTCTTGTCTAGGATGTGGTCACCATTCTTGTGCTCCTACACTCACCTCCCTTCATGCTTCATATACTTTCTTTCCTCCACCATTTTATTCTTAGATGATGATAAGTTTTTCATGAGAAGAAAAAGAAAGAGAGAAGAAGAAGAAGAGAGCTTCATCTTGAGAGTTTCATTCATGATCTCATTTTCTTGCTAGAAAAATGCAAGCACCATTTTTCTATTCTTGATTCCTCCATCACCATGGCAACAAACCCCAAATGAGACAACCATCTTCTACACTACATTCTCCAGCATAACTTGAGCATGTCGAGTTGCCGGCTTCATGCTCGAGTTGCCTCGGTATTGAGGCGGGAGCCCGTAAAAGACGCAGGCGATGTGGTGCCCTTTCCGGCGAGGAGGCGACGATATGGAGACAAGACTTTCCGCGGGAGATCGGGACGATGAAGAGAAGACCGGAGGACTCGGATCACTCGGTATACTTCTCACCCTATCTCTTGATTGCTAGAATTAGGTTAATGGTTACGATCCGGGTTTTCTTTGTCCGCGGTAGCGCCAGTTTCCGAGTAAGGAAAAATTTTTGATTCCGCATTTTGGCCTCGAGTACGAGGCCGGGACGCTGCCGTGGCGCAACATCGATGACGTTTTGAAATGTGACAACACCTCCTTTGCATTTTTGTATAACCCGATACAACATAATAATAAAATAGCATCCCAATGGGAGCTAACTTTCGCGTCCAAACGACGGAGCATCCAAACAATTTATATCAGAAGTCGACTCCAAAGAGTGCGACCTCACAATTTCTAAGTCTCACTTCTAAGTCCACAATATACCATTTCTAAGTTGATAGAGTTTCCACTAGATACAAGAATATAAGAATAATCAAGAGTGAGTACGATACAATAATAACCCACTTACCAATCAATCACCGAAAGGAATGTGTGCCCAAACCGCTGATAATCAAAGCGGTAAAACCTGCAAGAAACTGTGGCACAACGGGGATGGGTTGCCAACTCTGTGAATAAAAGTACATCTAAATGTAGAAATCGAAATGCAAGACGATACCTAGGTCATAAGTATAGTACTACCAAAATCTGTACTAATATACTATATGATATGCATATATATCATAATGCAACATTAACTGTCATGCGATCCCAAGTAGAATATATATATATGTATATATATATATATATATATATATATATATATATATAGGTACTGTTCTCCGGATCAGTTCTAGTCGAATCCAATAGTGAAATCTAATTGTGTACCTCATGATAACAATCTTATCAATATATATGGATGTCCAGCATCGACATCGAAATCAGAAATCTCTCATGTCCAGCATCAAAACGTAAATACAGATATCGTTGACACCATCTCAATAGATGATTGCCACCCGATATCCCTGGCCCGGTCGGTATCCCCTGGATATCCGCCATGCCCATCGAACCCCAGTCAGTTTCCCCTGGATATCTGCCGTGCTCATCTCTATCTCTGGTATCGAGTATTCTCGTTAGGCTCCCCGCCTATAATGCGGCTATCCTGCCCCTCGGTCTCGAACCGGGTCCACCATGTACCCGCTGTATAGCTATCCCACTCAGTACGGATAAGTCACAAGTCCGAAACCGTATAGCTACCCCACTCGGTTCGGAATAAAACAGTTAGAAAACGTCAAAACTCATGGTGGACGTTAAATCATCATCTTCAGAAAACATCAAGTAAAGAAAGAGAACATCTGCATAGATTATCCTGATGATATATTATATATATACATATATAACAGTGTCCCATACCACTGATATATATCATCAAAAGTAAAACGTTCAGAAATTCATAAAATCAAATATAACATTCATAGTACTGGTATTCATAATGCTTAACAGATAATAAGGTAAAGTACGTAAATAAATCATACAAGCAATTAATGTATCGATTCTACTGTGTCATGACAATGCTAATGATGTGTAGTGTAGTATACGCGTCTGTGCTCGTGCAACATGGCAATCATTAGTATTTGTGCAAGTGTTCTACGTTGTAATAACATATTCATATTAACATATATACATACGCATTATATAACAGAATGGTTCTACAGTGACATGGCAGTACCAATGAGGTGTAGTGTAACATATAGGTACGTGCTGGTGCAGCATTGTACTCATTGATAATTGTGCAGTGTTCTATCAGAGTGTTAGTATTACAGAAACGTCTACTATCGATAAATATAATGTGAACATATAAAGCAAATCTAAGCATAACTAATAACTGTAATTTCCTGCTATGAGCTATATCATTATCTTTCGAAAAGGGAACGAAACGTTGGTTTTGAGATAAAGAAGCTGCCTTAGATTAAAATAGATATCCGTTTTGGAAATTGACACCACATCCTTGTATTTTATCATTAAAAAGCGAAACGAATCGTAGTTTTTAAAAGAATATAGCTCACACAAGTATTACATCCTAAAACGGAAAATAATCTAGCTCTGCGAGTCTAAAGGAAAACTTGGCTGTTACTCGGCTATAAATCTCATCATTTCCAATACATATAATTCCTTGTATAAAACCTCATTGTATCACTGTATTTGTATCATTTCAAGTACGGCATGATTCCTCGTATAAATCCATCAAATCATATCCATGTCATAAGGATCTAACGTCACGTACGTATGTCATTAAAACAATGCATGAAACTATATGTAACGAAGGACATACTATATATATGATACTATATCAATAACATTAACATCTAATTAGATATCATACTATTTTATTTATAAGGTTGCGAGGGTGCTATACGCCATCCACCCGACTTCCCCTATAGATGTAAATCTACTCACCAACTTGATGAGCTTGCTGAAATCCACGTTGCTAAGTTCGTCAATTCCGTCTCGGAATCCTTTGCGATCGCACCTATAATCGTATTTAAAATTGCACCTATATCTTGAGAAGATTACTTCGTGTAGATGGAAAAGTTGAGACTTTCAAAGCTAGACTTATTGCAAAAGGTTCTTGTCATCGACCAGATGTGGATAATGATGAAACCTTTTCTAGTGCCTATGCTTAAGTCCATCCGGATCCTACTTGCCATTGCTACATACCATGACTATGATATCTGGCGGTTGGATGATTAAGAAATGAGCGTCTATAAGTACACAGCCAGAGAGCTTCATAGACAGTAGGAGCAGCAGAAAAGTGTGCAAGTTGCTTTACGGGTTAAAGCAGGCATCGCGGAGTGGGAACATCTGTTTTGATATGGTAGTCAAAGAGTTTGACTTCATCAAAATGGTAGATGAACCTTGTATATACAAAAGGGTAGTAGAGAGTAAGGTGGTCTTCCTTGTATTGTACATGGATAACATACTCTTGATAGGAAAAAAGTTTTCTATGCTACACTCGATCAATTTCCTCTTATCACAAGGATTCTCCATATAGGATAAAGATGATACCTCCTAAATCCTGGGTTTTGGATCTATGAGATAGATCTAAGTGGATGTTTGGATTCTCACTAGGTGTAGTGAGATGGTATCAATCGATCTTAGGGAGAATCACTGGATAGATTCCAGGGTGGTAAGGTTGACTAAAAGTCAGTCACATGCATTGTCTTTACCCTCAGTGGAGGGATGGTATGTTGGAAGGGTTCCAAGCTAGATACCGTGGCAATCTAGAAGATAAAGGCTGAATACATCGCTACCAACGATACTACCAAAGAGGAAGTCTGAGTGTATATTAGTTCATGAGATGAACTTCGTTCCTACCATTGTGTGACAATGGAATGGTGGCTTAGGCCTAGGAACCCCCGTCCCATCAATGATCCAGACATATTCTTAGGCAGTATCACCTGATCATGGAGATGGATGATTTACAGGGAGATCGAGGTTAGGAGAGTAGACTTAGAGGTTAACACGGCGGATCTACTCACAAAGGCTTTATCCCAGGAGAGACTTTTATGGGATGGTTGAGTATGAGATACTTCAACCACTGCTGATTGTTGGGTATGGGATACTACAATATATGACCATAGTGCAAGTGGGAGATTGTTAGTTATATGTATGCCCTAGAGGCCATTACTGTACATACGATGTATATTGTAGTGGATACTTGGACATATATAGGGAGGACTTTCTTACTCGACATAACAGTATGCTATCTGGTTGCTCTTTATCTTTACATATACACTGATTGTCTCTATGTTATATGTTGATAAAGCCCTTAGGGTGAGTATTTGACTACCAGGATTATGATGCAGATCATATTAGTGGGGACAGAGTAGTCGGTAAGTACATCCTTCAACTGTTCTTAGTCGTGTGTGTATCGAGACAGGGCATCGATATACCAGAGTAGACTAGCGTATAACTTCTCGACCCATGTAGATGGGCGATGGATGATCCCATATCCATTGGTGTTTGACATCAGAGATGGTATACGGGTGCTCAATGGAGACTGGGTACACTGAACGAACTCGCCGAGAACTCCTAGATGGTATTATACCTATAGTCAGATAGCAGTTCTCTGGTGACACTGGTATAGGTTAGTCTGTAGACCTGAGATCGTCATAGAGTCTTGTGTGACTCCCACTGTGCTTTTATTTCTACCTTACCATGTTCAAGAGAATGTGCAAAATGGTGGATTTTGGGTACAGTCTCGAATCATATGGAGGCAATGAGCGATAGGAGGGGTTTCGTCTCTCCCGGTATTAGGGTTGATGTTACGCTGTGCTCAATTGGCTATAACAGGAAGTCCTTGGCCATGGCTGCTTTAGAGATACACTGGTAAGTGTTATCAGTAGTTTCTCTACCCATTATGAGCCTCATATCGGCACGACTTATCGAGTTACTGGGGTCTGACGTTTACCACCCCTAGACGAGATATGCAACATATCAGACGAAGAGACAGGACTGTACGGTAGTAAAACTGATTAGATTCGCAGGAGAATGAGAAGGCTTGCTTGTTGATCTTTAGATCGCTCAATACCCGGGTGGCCGTTATGTTTAGCAGACCGCTTGCGGCTTGTAGGTGTTTGATATGATCATCGCCTACTGCCGGCGTATTGACGAGTCTTTAGAGTCATACACAGAGGTTTCCTGGCTCAAGCGAAATGGAGTAGGAGTACATATGTGATATGTGCGGGACCGAGATTAATGCGTGTATGTGATACCGCATTCCATTCTCGCGACATGTGACATCGGTCGGTTATATGTGATATTGTCGGGTTATCGGATCAAGTGTTGATTTGATAAGTTGTTACATTTGATATTAGTCGGTTATATCTGATATAGCCGGATTATTAAATCAAATGTTGATTTAATGATTTAATGTATAATTATAAATTTGATATATTAATTTACATTAACTAGTATTGGCTCACTTATGATTTCTTTTCTCACTTGATTTTGTGCACATAATATATATGCGATATATATTTGTGTACATGATTTGTGTCATGCTTGATGATACATGCAACAAGGGTGTGTGTGTGACTTACACCATGCTATGTATAAATTAGGGTTTATTAATTGATTAAGTAATTCAAAATGGTTGTATATTGGTCATGGCTAGAAGCTTGGATAACCATTGACTAATTCAACTATTTTTGTTTTGCTTAAGATATTTTATAAACCCAACCATTATATTTAGCCGTGGTTAATTCTCTACAAGAGTTAGTGTATGTCATATGCTCACCATGGTTTATTTTCTCACCTCATGAGGTCACTCTCTCTTGATCACTTCATCTTCTTCTTCATGAGAAAAAAAGCTTACTAGATTTTTCTTAAGTGAGAAAATATCGTGAGAAAAATAAAATTAAAATGAGCAAAATTCCTACTTCATAATCTTTTACTACTAGTCATTTAGTATAGGGTGTTTGCTTCACTAATTCTATAATTAGTGAAGAGGTAGCTTGGGTTAGTGTCTTCTCGACGTAGACCATTTTCGGCCTCGAAGACTTCGATGCAAGCTTGTTCATTTCTTCATGGGAGCCTTTCTAGAGTCCGGGAGTTCATGATCGCAGCGAAGGGACTACTACATGGAGCTATTGAAGTGAAGGACAGGTCTACAAAGGTTGTATTCTTTGTTCACTTCTTATGCAAAGTTGTTTGCATTTCATTTCGTCGAATTTTATAGTATACGATTCTAGGTTAGGGTTAGTTAGTACGGCTAAAGTTTTAATTTGGCATGGAAGATGCCTCCCAAAACCTTGTTGCCGTGCTAGACAACCCTACAGGAATATCTTCTACCACTTTGAAGAGCAAAAGGTGTTTTGTTTCTCAGCATACCACCTTTTTAGAAAAGGAATCTCCTGTGAAGAAATTAGTGGACATGAGGTAGAACTGGAAGGAGTTCCAGCTAGACAAACTAACAACTGATGATTTGGTGAAACCAAAGGATTCAATAGTCTCTAATGAACTTCAGCCTCTCCACGAATCTGGTAGGGTTCCTCATCCACTTGAGAGATACTATGGTCTTCTCGGTGATAGTAGGAGCGAGGATTGCATCATGATTGATGATGGCACAACTAGGTTCAGGCAGGCCATCACGAGTGGGGACTCTGTGAAGTGGCTGGATGCTATGCGATCAAAGATGTAATCCATATACACCAACAAAGTATGACTTTGAATGTTGCACCTAAAGGTATAAAACCCATTGGGAGCAAATGGATTTTGAGAAGATTCTTGGTATAGATGGAAAAGTTGAGACTTTCAAAACTATGCTTAAGTCCATCAGGATCAATACAAGCATCGCGGAGTTGTAACATCTGTTTTGATGTGGCAGTCAAAGATATTGACTTCATCAAAAGGGTAGATGAACATGTATATACAAGAAGGTTGTAGAGAGTAAGGTTGTCTTCCACGTATTGTACGTAGATGACGTACTCTTGATAGGAAATGGTTTCCTATGCTACACTCGGTCAAGCTCCTCTTATCACGAGGATTCTTAATAGAAGATCTGGATGATACCTACTACATCTTGTGGATTATGATCTATGGTGATAGATCTAAGTGGATGTTGGGAGTGTCCTAAATCCAGGTACATTAACACCATACTAAAGGGGTTTAGTATGGACGATTCTAAGCGTGGTGGTTCTCCCATTTACTCATGGACCACTCTCTCCAAAAGGATGTCTTCTAAGACTGATTTGGAAAGAGCTCGCGTACAAGGGATAACCTATGCTTCGGCAGTAGGCTCTATCAGAGTATGCGATATTATGTACCAGACCAAATGTAGATGACTCACTAGGTGTAGTGATCAGGAATCAATCGGATCTTGGGAGAATCACTAGAAAGCTGTGGATGACATTCTTAAGTACTTGAGAAGCACTAAAAGAAAGTTCTTGGTTTGAGCTTCCAGAGTGATAAGGTCGACTGAGAGTCAGTCACAGTCATTGTCTTTACCCTCCATGCAGGGACGGTATGTTGGGAGAGTTCCAAGCTAGATACCGTGACATACTGGACGATAAAGGCTGAATACATTGCTACCAATATGGCTGTCTGGGCATTTCTTATTCAGCGTCCAATAACTGTTATTGTGACAACAATGGAATTATGGTTTTGGCCTAGGAACGAAGGTCCCATCAGCGTTCCAGACACATTCTGAAGCAAGTATCACCTGATCAGGGAGATGGTTGATCTCCAAGGGATCGAGGTCAGGAGAGTAGACACGAAGGATAACACAGCGGATCCACTCACAAAGGCCTCATCCCTAGAGAGACTTCTATGAGATGGTTGAGTATGGGATACTACAACCACTGCTACATTGTTGGGTATTGTATACTACAACAAATGGTCTTAGTGCAAGTGGGAGATTGTTAGTTATATATATGCCCTAGAGGCCATTACTATACATGCGATGTATATTGTAGTGGATGCTTGGACATATATAGGGAGGACTTTCTTTCTCGACATGATAGTATTTTATCTGGTTGCACTTTATCTTAACATGTACACTTATTGTCTCTCTATTACATGTTGATAAAGCCCTTAGGATGAGTACTTGACTACCAGGATTATGATGTAGATCATACTAGTGGGGACATATGTAGTCGGTAAGTACATCCTTCAAATGTTCCTAGTCGTGGGAGTAACGAGACAGGGCATCGATACTCCAGAATAGACTAGTGTATACGCTTCTCGACCCATGTGATGGGCGATGGATGATCCTATATCCACTGGTGTTTGACATCAGAGATAGTATACGGGTGCTCAGTGGAGACTGGGTACACTGAACGGACTCGCCGAGAACTTCTTGATGGTATTATACCTATCGTCGGATAGCAGTTCTCTGGTGACACTGGTACATGTTAATCTGTAGACCCGAGATCGTTATAGTGTCTTGTGTGATTCCCACTGTGCTTTGATTTCCACCATACCACGGTCAAGAGATCGTGCAAAAAGGTGGTTTTTGGGTACAGTCCCGAGTCACATGAGGCAATGAGCGATAGGAGGGGTTTCGTCTCTCCCGGTATTAGGAGTTGATGTTGCGCTATGCTCGATTGGCCATAACAGGAAATCCCTGGTCAGGATTGTTGAGATTTACTGGTAAGTGTTATCAGTGGTTTCTCGAACCGTTATAGACCTTGCATCGGCATGAGTTATCAGGCTATTGGGGTCTGACGTTATATCACCCCCAGGCTGTGATATGCAACATATCAGATGAAGAGACCGGACTGTACGGTATACTGATTGGATTCACACAGATATGAGCAGGCTTGCTTTCTGATCGCTCAATACCCGGGTGGCCGTTACGTTTAGCAGACTGCTTGCGGCTTGTGGGTGTTTGATATGATAATCACCTACTGCCGGCGCATTGACGAGTCTTTAGAGTCCTACACAAAGGTTTCCTGGTTCATGCGAAACGGAGTAGGAGCACATATGTGATATTGGTGGGACCGAGATTAATGCGCGTATGCGATACCGCATTCTATTCTCGCAACTTGTAACATTGGTCGGTTATATGTGATATAGCCGGGTTATCTGATCAAGTGTTGATTCGATAAGTTGTTGCATTTGATATTAGTCGGTTATACAGAATATAGCCGGATTATTAAATCAAGTGTTGATTTAATAATTTAATGTATAATTATATATTTGATATATTACATTACATTAACTAATATTAGCTCACGTAAGTATTCATTTTTCTCACTTATGATACATTGATATATATGTGATATATGTTAAATATATTGTTTTCTTTTTGCACAAAATATATATGTGATATATATTGTTCTGTCATGCAAGGATACACATGCAACATATTTGTATGAGACTCACACCATGCTAGGTTAATGCTAGGGTTTTATTTGTTTTAAGTAATTCAAACATTTGGAATTAGTCATGGATGAGCTTGGAGAAACTAGTAGAACAATGACTTGGTCTACTTGTTTGTCTAGCTTAAGATATTTATTAACCCAACCCTTAACCTTTAGCCCTGGTTTATTCTTTACAAGGGTTTGGCATGGCATATACCATTACATTTCTAACCTCATGAGATTATTTTCTCTTCATTACTTTCATTTCATCTTCTTCTTGCTCTTTGAAGCGCTCTTGATTTTCATGAAGTGATGAAATTGAATGAGAAAAATAAATCTAAAGTGAGCCCACTTCCTACTTCATCATTGATCAGTCGAAAATATTGCATTTTTTAACACATCAATTTCCATACCATTTGCACTCATCTAAAGGTGTTCGGTATGAATATAGCATATATTAGCAAAACATCCGTAAAATACCAAATTACATGAGTTATATCTTATAACCGGCATTTTGAGGGAAATTGAGTGTTTATCATTGCATCGTATAATCTTTATATAGCGCAACACTTGTCTCGAGAATCTGTGCAGGAAATTCCAGGAAAAGAGCTGAAACTGTGAAAAGTACTGACAAAAATACGCTAAGTCCAAGACTTGTGATCTGGCAATGAAAGAGAAAGCATAAAAAGATTCTACACATGAGAAAAGTGCCACAATGTCAGTAAAAGAATATTCCAGAAAGATCATGCACAGAAGCCTTCATTGTGCCGCGGATCCGCAGCCAAAGCCCCATTCCCGCCGCGGATCCGCGGCTATTTAGTGACGTCATCATCCCAAATTCTCCCACGTGGCTTCCTGTAACGGAAAATGCTTCCAGAAGACTCCAAAATGTCACGTGGCTTTATCCAGAAGGCTCGTCCTAACAACTTCATCCAAGAATATTTCTCATTCTAGAATATTCCCTCCAACAAATTTCTTCTAGAAGCCTCTCTCTAACAAACTTTTTAGAGGGAAGTTTGAATTTTGAATTCTAGATCTAGGGTTGAGGGGATTATAAAAGGAGACCTAAATCTAGGGTTTTAGGTTGTTCATTAAGGGGTTAATTAGTTCATTAGTTCTCTAATTCCTAAAACAAGTTGAGTGACACAACTTGTAACCCTAACCCTAATCCAATCACCAAAACCAAATTCAAGATCCCCGAGTACAATTCAAGAAAGAAGCCTTCAACCTTTTAGGAGCGAAGTCGATCTTCATCTGAGCAAGTGCTCCAAGACGATCCGCGACTCACGAAGACATGCGACGTCAAATCGTTGATCAAGTTCTTTCCTCATTGTAGATCTTGAGAGAAATGTAACAAAATTGTTGGTAAATAAAAGGTGAAATTCTTTATCTTGCTTTCTTTACATTCTTGCATCATGATTAGATCTCAATTCTTGATTATGTTCTTTGATATGATGTTTGAGTAAAAACTCCGCTCGTGAAGGAGTCGAGAGAATTAATAGATGATGATGTTACAAATCTTGAAACGATTCTTAAGTCCTATAAGTTTTGTAAACTTTAGTAAATTGAAGAATCGACAACCTAGTTTCGAGCGATACTTTCTTGATTGTGTTCGCTCTTAATTAGTGATCCACGATTGATTCTTGAATTTACTATAGGCTAGAATGTGAATGAAATCAACAAAAGGACAAGGGATAGATGATGAAACCCTAGTTTCCGTAAGAAATCCCTAATTCTCGTTGATCGTCATCGATCTAGCATCAAATCATTAATGGATAAGAAAACGTAATCACAAGTTTTCATCACGTCTATAGATTCGATCGATTCCTACGAGCCTCACTTCGATTCTTGAAACCTAATTCGATTGGAAATCATTAATTCTTGATTCTTGATTTTAATGTTTTCTTGCTATTAGATCTAGATTTTAATAATTCTTGAATTCACTTTTAAATCTTGAATTGAATTGTCTTTTCTTTTCTCTTTAATTTTCAATTCATCTAAATCAAATTCGAACGGATCACACTTTCCCTGTGGACGATCCGCACTCGCTAACGCGCTATATACGACACCATATTGATTGCGGTCAAAAATTTCTTTGGTTGTGATTTCTTACACTTTTCTTATGTATACATCGGAAAAAGATTCAATCAAATGGCGCCGTTGCCAGAGATAGTGTGCTAATTTGTTCGTTTTTGAAATTTGAGTTGAAAAATTTATTCCATCAGAATTTTTTGATCAAAATTCGCACAAACACTAAACGATTCGTTGTGATTTGTTGCGAGGAAATCTGGAATCTGTGGAGCGAGAGGAAAAATTTTCAGAGCATTCCAGAGAGCTCAGGAAGTGAACAGTAGCATCTGCAAGAAATTTTGTGCAGTGATCAAACTTTTCGACCGCGTTTCCGCGGCATTAAAGGGTATCTCGCGGCGGTTCTGCGGCCCTCCTAGGAACTTGCTGTGCCAAACTTTCTCGATGACTCTCTAACTTTCTTATCTCCTTCTCAATCTGCTCCATTAACAAATTTCTGCAGGTTTCTTTGCAAAAATTCGCAGCGCCATAAAAAGCAAAAATTGTGCGTGTTTGATCTTGGTTGTTTGCATTTTTAATACGGAAATTAAGGGCAAAGACCAAATTCAGATTAGGTGGGGAGTTCATTACCCTTCCTAAGCCCCGAAAATCACAAAACTGCATCCACATTACCCTCATTAATTAAAAAAGATCTAGACATGACTCTAAGGACCGTCGCGCTCATTTAGGACAGAATGAGGTCGTGGGTAATTTATTGCTTATCCGCGTTTCTTTTGTGGTGTCTAAGGCAAGTGTGTCTAAGGCAAGTGGTTACTTAATTAGGCCCACTACTTACGTAGTGGGAACCTCCCACTTACCTGGTACTTACCTGGCCACAGGAGGGACAAAGAGGCAGTAGAGGATTGATCTTGCGACTTGTCTTCTAGCAGTTAGCAGCGGTCTAGAGACTTGACCTAGGTGACCATTAGACTTAGGGTTTTGCTTGTGCATTTGTTGTGATTTGCATCATTTTTTCAAAAATCCGTATCTTCTTCAAAACAAACACCACTTCATATTTCCCCTAGTTATCATAACGCTGCCACTTGTACTAAACCCTTTAGTGTAAGCTCGACTGGACACGGGATTCTAATGCCCGTCTTGTCCGCGTTCCCCCATCGACCCTAAAGTCGGTATTTCTACATTTTCTTTTTCCCACCACCACCGTGATGGATGGATTTCCATCAAAATTTTACACCACTCTGCCACCACCCGCAGGTGCACAGAATCCTCCACGCATTTCTCTCTAATAGAGATGCTATCCTTCACGTGTTCCCCTTCCCACCTGTCTTTCTATACCACCAGCCAACGGGAAAAATTTTGAAATCAAACCCCAATTCATCAAACTGTTACCCAAATTTCATGGTCTTGATTCTGAAGACGCATACGTTTTTATCTCCAAATTCGAAAACGTATGCGCAATGATTGGAACGTCACAACTGTCTGTGGATGCTCTGCGTTTACATTTTCTCCCATTCACTTTGTGCGACTTAGCCGAGAAGTGGCTTTACAATACAGCCACACATTCTATTTCAAAATGGGATGAATTTGTTGTAGCATTGTTTACCCCAATCAGAGCAAAGCTCTGTTCAAATTCCAAGGCGGAAGATGAAGCGTTACCCCAATCAGAGCAAAGCTCTATTCAAATTCCAAGGCGGAAGATGAAGCAACGCTTCATCTTCCCCCAATCAGAGCAAAGCTCTACTTTGAAAATTTAAACTTTAGAAAATGAAGCAACGCTTCAGATTCTTTGCGCTGCGCGCAACGCGCCACGTGTCAAAAGCTGTTACATCAGCGCAGCGCCCGAGGCAGCGCGCCCAATCAGAGCAAAGCTCTATTTAAGACAAAATTAAAGGAAGCAACGCTTCTGTTGCGTAATCACTGCGCTGTGCGACACGTGTCAGCGCAGTTGCGCTGCGCTTTGCGCTGCGCGACACGTGTCATGTTAGTTATATGTATGCCCTAGAGGCCATTACTATACATAGGATGTATATTGTAGTGGATGCTTGGACATATATAGGGAGGACTTTCTTGCTCGACATGATAGTATGCTATCTGGTTGCTCTTTACCTTAACGTGTACACTGATTGTCTCTCTGTTATATGTTGGTAAAGCCCTTAGGATGTGTACTTAACTACCTGGACTATGATGCGGATCATACTAGTGAGGACATGGTAGTCCATAAGTACATCCTTCAAGGTCTCTAGTCGTGGGTATATCGAGACAGGGCATCAATATACCAGAGTAGACTAGCGTATACCTTCTCGACCCATACAGATGGGCGATGGATGATCCTATATCCATTGGTGTTTGACATCAAAGATGATATACGGGTGCTCAGTGGAAACTGGGTACACTGGACGTGTAGGGTTCCTAGGCACGCTAGTGAGGTCTCCCAAGCCATCAACCATGGCAATTTCAAAAATTATGGTGCCGAGAAACCTTAGGCTACGGATCGATAACTAGAAAACTAGGCGAACAATGAACTAGTTAACACTTAACTAATGAGAAAACGGAAATACAACCTTTGTAGATCCGGTGCTCCACTTCCACAGCTCCGCAACGAAGTCCTCTCCGCTGTCCAAAACAAATCCGGGCTCTAGAGTCGGCTTCGTCGAAGAAAAAGTGAGCTAGGTCGTCGATGTCCATGCCGAAGATGATCTACGTCGAGGCATCGCTAAATCAAGCTCCACCTTCACCAAGCCCTAAAACTTGTGAAGGAAACACACTCTACTACTTGGCAAGAGGTAGAGGATGAAGAAATAGGAAGTGGGTAGACTTTAGAATTGGATTTCTCACTTGTTTGCTCAATTCACCATTGTTGAAGAAAGCTTTTTCGTCTTTTGTTCAAGGAAGAAGAAGAAGAAATGTTATGATAAGAATAATAGAATAGAAAATAAAATCCGTTCTTATCATAATATTAACCTTAGTTTAGTGTAGAGAATGAACCATGGTTAGATATGATGGTTAGGGTTAAGGAAGAGATAAGAATGGTTGACTTGATCAAAGTTTCAAGAAACTTCAACATAAAACAAAATAAGCCACCATCCTTAAATAATTTCCAAAATGAATATATATAAATAAATGAATAAGATAATCAAAACCCTAATCATTAAGTAAACCATGGTTTAATCTTTACACTTAACCAAGTTAATATGCATCATCAAACATGATACAAACATGTGCATAAAAGTATATCACATATACAACTTGCACAATCCAAGTGAGAAAATCCATTTAAAGTGAACCATTACTAGTTAATGCAAAGTAATATATCAAATATATAATTATACATTAAATCATTAAATCAACACTTGATTCAATGATCCGGTCATGTCGCACACAACCGACTAGTATACAATGTATCGGCTTATCGAATCAACGCTTGAATCGATAACTAGGTTGTATCGCATACAACCACTCGATACATTCATCGCGAGAATGGAATACGGTATCACATACACGCATTATTCTCGGTCCCGCACATATCTCATATGCGCTCCTATTTCGTTTCGCTTGAGCCAGGAAACCTCTGTGTAGGACTCTAAAGACTCGTCAATACGCCGGCAGCGGATGATGATCATATCAAACATCCACAAGCCGCAAGCGGTCTGCTAAACGTAACGGCCACCCAGGTATTGAGCGATCTGAAGATCGACGAGCAAGCCCGCTCACACTCCAGTGAATCCAACCAGTAACACTACCGTACAGTCCGGTCTGATCGTCTGATATGTCGCATATCTCGCCTAGGGGTGGTAAACGTCAGACCCCAATAGCTTGATAAGTCGTGTCGATATGAGGTCTATAACTGTTCGAGAAACTACTGGTAACACTTACCAGTAAATCTCAGCAACCCTGGCCAGGGATTTCCTGTTATAGCCAATCGAACACAGCGCAACATCAACTCCCTATACCGGGAGAGACGAATCCCCTCCTATCGCTCATTGCCTCCATGTGACTCGGGACTGTACCCAAAAACCACCGTTTTGCACGCCCTCTTGGACGTGGTAAGATGGAAATCAAAGCACAGTGGGAACCACACAAGACTCTATGACGATCTCGGGTCAACAGACTACTCTGTACCAGTGTCACCAGAGAACTGCCATCTGACGTGAGGTATAATACCATCTGGGAGTTCTCGGCGAGTCCGTCCAGTGTACCCAGTCTCTACTGAGCACCCGTATATCATCTCCGATGTCAAACACCAATGGATATGGGATCATCCATCGCCCATCTGTATGGGTCGAGAAGGTACACGCTAGTCTACTCTGGTATATCGATGCCCCGTCTCGATACACCCACGACTAGGGACTTTGAAGGATGTACTTATGGACTACCATGTCCCCACTAGTATGATCCGCATCATAGTCCAGGTAGTCAAGTACAGATCCTAAGGGCTTTACCAACATGTAACAGAGAGACAATCAGCATACACGTTAAGGTAAAGGGTAACTAGATAGCATACTATCATGTCAAGCAAGAAAGTCCTCCCTATATATGTCCCAGCATCCACTACAATATACATCCTATGTACAGTAATGGCCTCTAGGGCATACATATAACTATCAATCTCCCACTTGCACTAGGGCCATCTGTAGCAGTGGTTGTAGGATCTCATACTCAACCATCCCATAAAAGTCTCTCTCTGGGAACAGGCCTTTGTGAGTGAATCCGCTGTGTTGTCCTCTGAGTCTACTCTCCTAACCTCGATCTCCCTGGAGATCAACCATCTCCATGATCAAGTGATACTGCCTTAGAATATGTCTGGATCACTGATGGGACCGGCGTTCCTTGGCATAAGCCACAACTCCATTGTCACACAATGGGAGGAACATAGTTCATCTCATGAACCAATATACACCCAGACTGCCTCTTTGGTAGCATCTTAAGTAGCGATGTATCCAGCCTTAATCGTCTAGTATGCCATGGTATCTAGCTTGGAACTCTTCCAACATACCGTCCCTTTACTGAGGGTATAGACAATGCCTGTGACTGACATTCAGTCGTCATTATCACCCTGGAACCCTTCCAGTGATTCTCCCCAGGATCGATTGATACCATCTCACTACATCTAGTGAGAATTCTAACATCCATTTAGATCTATCTCATAGATCCAAAACCCAGGATTTAGTAGGTATCATCTTGATCCTTATGTGGAGAATCCATGTGATAAGCGGAGATTGACCGAGCGTAGCATAAGAAACTCTTTTCTTATCAAGAGTATGTCATCCACGTACTCTACGAGGATCGTCACCATACTCCCTACTACCTTTTTGTTTATACAAGGTTCATCTACCATTTTGATGATGTCAACTTCTTTGACTAACACATCAAAACAGACGTTCCAACTCCGCGATGCCTGCTTTATCCTATAAAGCATCTTGCACACGTTTCCGCTGCTCCCACTGTCTACGAAGCCCTCTGGCTGTGTACTTATAGACGCACTCTTCTAAAACATCATTTAGAAAAGCAGTCATGACACCCAACCACCAGATATCGTAGTCATGGTATGTAGCCATGGCAAGTAGGATCTGGATGGACTTAAGCATAGCCACTTGAAAAGGTTTCATCATTATCCACGCCTGGTCAATGATGCAAACTTTTAACAAGTCTAGCTTTGAAAGTCTCAACTTTTCATGTACACCAAGTAATCTTCTCAAGATATACTTGCTCCTGATGGGGATTTAACCCTTCAGATATAGCAGCTAAAGTCCATACTTTGCTGGTGTATAAGGATTCCATCTCAGATCACTAAGCATCCAGCCATTCTTATAGAGTCTTACTCCTGATGGCCAGCTCGAAACTAGTTGGGTCATCATCTCATGATGCATTCCTCGCTCCCACTGTCATAGAGAAACCGAAGTATCTCTCAGGTGGGTGAGGAACCCTACTAGATCGGCGGAGAGGCTGAGGTTCGTTGGTTTCCACTGAATCCTCTGGTTGTACCAAATCATGCTATAGTTTGTATAGCTGGAACACTTCCAGTTCTACATAACAGACCTTGCCTCGAGCTTGTCCGGATTTTGCTTTTCAGACATAGGCCGGACAACCCCAAATCTTAACTAACTTAAGAAATGGGCTCTTCCTTTTCCATATCACATATGAAGTGGTAGGCAACTGATTTGATTTGAACCCTATTCAATAGATATGCAGCTTCTCAAGCGCATAACACCCAAAAGGAAACAGGTAACTCAGTAGTACTCATCATAGAGCACACCTTATCACATAGGGTGTAATTGCTCTACCCCGATATACCATCGTGCTATGGTGTATGCGGAGGAGTAATGCTGAGAGAGAATCTCATTCTCCTTTAGAAAAGTCCAGGATTTCCGTGCTCAAGTATTCTCCTCCTAGATCACATCAAAGGACATAATACTTATACCCGTATTTTGGTTCTCTACTTCTAACTTATATTCTGTGAATATCTCAAAAGGTTCGGACTTGTGTTTCAACAAGAACATATGTCTGAATCTAAAGAGATCATCAGAGAACGTAATGAAGTGTAAAGAACCAGTCCTGGCATGTATAGACAGGGGACCTTACATACATCAACATGTATCATCCCAAGAGTTCGCTAACTCTTCCTCTGTTTCCAATAAACGGAGCTATGGCCATCTTATTTTTGTGACATGACTGGCGAGTTTCACAAGATGCAAATTCAAACTGATTTAAATATGCATCTAAATGTAACTCTAGCTAGTCGGGTCACATTGATCTGACCTAGTCTACAATGCCTCAAGAAGGATTCGTTCATTTCTGAACTCTTCCTCTTATGTGTGTTCCATATACTAAGAACTGTAGTTTGATTTAGAACATCAATGCTTTTAGATAACGTGCCTGAACCGATCAACCTTTGATATAGGAAATGTTCAAAACATTATCCAACAATACAAAATTTTATCATTTCTTTACTAATAAAGAGACTGATATGATTTTGTATATCAGGTTCGGTATCTAATAACATTCGTTCAGAATCAATGTATCGGTAATACAGGGTGATAGTGACCGACAGACTTGGCTGCAACTCTTGCCCCGTTTTCTGCCTCATGAAACTTATCACCCATTCTCAGTTCTCTACCTTTCTGTAGCCCTATGTAACAGATTACATATCTGGGATCCTGATCTGGTATCACATACCCAGGACGTAAAGGATACTGAGAAACAGTTCTGTATAATGAACACACCCGAAGATGATGCATCAGCATGCACTTTCTTCGTTTGGGCGGCATGGGAATTCTGGTAATCCCCAATTTCCTGCTCTGTCTTATAACATTTATAAGTTGGAGCGGGACCAACGTTCCCCAGCTCAGTATAACAAGCGGGTTCGGTCAATTATCCGTATTATTATCTTGATTAAGGCGTGATATGGTCGCTACCTGGAGAGAGAGAGAAGAAAACACTCAGCGTGCGCTCTTGCAAGAATAGATTGGTTATTATTTTATCTAATCAGGATGGCTCCCACTGCTTTTTATCAAATCTTCCTTCAAACCCTAAAAGGAAAGACTAGCCGGGATTAATTACACACTACAAGTTCGCCAATCTTTCAGCCAGGCCAGTGTCGGTACTTTGAGGGAGGTCCCCCGTGCTTTCGCACGAACCTAATTACTGTAAACCTCATTTTCCTAGAGGCGTAACCCCGTTGACACCTTTCTAGACACCTACTTGATCGGCTAATTGTAATGTATAAAACTCTCCCAGGAGTAACTCTTACTCGCAGCGGGTATCGGGATCCAACTATCTCATAGAAGGTATGCAATCTCATTGCAAATTTCAACACTTGAAATTCCCGATAATATTTTGCCCCTAGCACCATATGACCTTGACGGAGGCCAACAAACCATAGGCTACTAGTCAAGTTAAACCCGTCATTTCTTGATCGAATCAAACCCACCCGCACGACCCTTGACGGAGGCCAACAAGGTCGCACGACTACCCTAACTCAATCTGCATCATATGCATAAGCAGATAAATACTGGTTAGCTACCGCACACTGCGCCTTGACGGAGGCCAACAAACGCAGCACGAATACTAAACAGCACTTATCTGAAATGACGGAGGGCTACGACAGGTTTTTATGAAAACCTATTGCGTAATGAACTTGATATCGTTGTAGGATCGAATGAATTTAAAATGGAGTGCTTTTGAGGCTTTTCTAGTTTTGCTAAAGGAGTCACTCCCGGTGAAGGGATCGTCGGTCCTTTCCTCGTCGAATGAGATGCGGGATATATCATATATATCACTGTGCAAAGCAAAAACACTTAAAAGCAATCAAAAGACAAACCGAAGGTTGTAGCATCTGCGAGTTATTGCTAAAGGAGTCACTCCCGGTGAAGGGATCTCGGTCCTTTCCTCATCGAATAAGGTGCAGGATATATCATATATACCGCTGTGCAAAGCAAGAACTATAGCTACCTGTTTTATTTTGAAATTCGATTCTACAACATCTTAGGTTTCTTTTAATTCATTAATCACATTAATGAAGTCCCATCATTTAAATACCTAAACATCACAGATAAATACGACGTACACTTATGCCATCCGCATTCGCCTCGATGTCCCCTCGTGCACCGTTAGGTTAGGTAACTAACGACAGAGCGGGGCAGGGCTAGCGCGGGTGTAAAACATAAGTAACGTCTATATAATATATCATATATACTATATACTGTATCTATCACAGAACATCACATGATCACATCACAGATATCGCAGCAGAAGAAACATATGAAATATTGGATATACTAGGACGTCCGTGTTTTCAATACGAGCCAGTATAAAACACGGATTCCACGGTCGCGATGAATAGCCAAACCACACCCCTAGACCCCTACGAGAGCGACAAGCAACCCTACCAATTCTGGAGTTAGGAGACCCGGACTCGACTCCTCGAGTTGGTCTCCCACTGGACTCCAGAACCCGGTTACTTGTGCCCTCCTCCTTGGGTCTATCCTAGTGCGGAAAAGTAAATAATATACAAACGGTGACAACTCCCGCAACCTGGAAGCGCTCCAATAAAAGAATATTACATACAAGTTTTTACATGAATGAAAATGAAAAACACTCATCTCACATAAAAACCCCCGGCTATTCAAACACGACGATCCAATATAACATATCCAGCAACACATAACATCACATGTCATCAACGTAAGTAAATATGTCCATCCCAATTGTCGTTGACATATAGCAACAAAACCGGCGATATCACATGTTACACTTACGGTCACAGAAAAGAAAGTGTAAAACTACAACAGTTGGAATCCACAACCTCTTCAGACATCGCATGCCTGACCAAATGAATTACTTAGACATCGCATGCCTAACAATTATAAACCCCGCATTTTAGTCTCATTATCGAAAACACTTTTCAATATCAAGTCTGGTAATTCAACAAGATTCCCGACATCCTGATCGAATACTCGTCGCAAACTTCAGTAGGCGGCCGCACCCCCGATACCGTCGACGAAGTGCACCAAGGCGGAACACCGCTGCCGCGAGCACCCGAACGGATGCTTTCGGCGGCGGGGTTCTCCTACAGTCACTTGGTCGGGGCTATGGAGTGAGGCTGTCTATTAAGTTTACCCGGCGAATATCCGCGTACGCTACGTGATTGCGACGGACTTTTGATCACATCAAAATTCCGTGGCAACCGATCAAGTGAGACTAAACTGCTATGTTTATAACATTCATTCAGTTATCTCATAACTTCTTGTGAATTCCAATTATTGTATCCCATTCCAGATAAACAGAAAATGTTAAACTTTTCGATCGAACATTCGAACACCCAAGTTTTCCCGATACAGCTCAACACATGAAATAAGTCTAACAACATTCAGTTCGTACCTCAGTACCAACGGTCCAGCCGTAGAAGGGTCAAGCCAACGCCTCACATGTGGCACGCCGTACTGCCCCAAACCCGAAGGTTCAAAGGGCAGTTCAAGACGGTCACATAATCGAGTTAAGGTTTGTTGTCTTCTAGAGGGACCATCGCGTTACTTGCACTACTTAGAACGTCGTTAAACTACGGAAAAATCCAACACTTGGAAATTTCCCGACAGGGGAAAAATTGGGTATTTATATCCGGTCGAATTTTTTTAACATATTCTAAGATTTATCCGGAAAGCCAGACAGACAAAATTTGATACTCCGATCGAAACACCGAATCCCCAAATCAACTGCAGAAAATTCAACTCTTGAAAAATTATTAAAAATTCCCAGAAAACCCATCAAATTAAAATAGGAATTACTGTGCAGTAATTGGGAGGTGACGTCATCACCAAGCCGCGGAACCGCCGCAGAAGCTGGGCTTCTGCCGCGGTTCCGCGCTCTGTTTGATGAATTATTCACCTGAGTTTATACAGTAATTCTTATAATTATTTATTGAATTTTTTAGGCATTTTTAATACACAAAAATCCGCATTTTCGGAAAAAGTACAGAGAGCATATTTGTTTTGGGGTTCCGGGTTCGTTCGGACTTCAAATTCCGTCTGGACTTCGCCTAAGGCTCTAGCTAGGTTCTGATACCACTGTAGGGTTCCTAGGCACACTAGTGAGGTCTCCCAAGCCATCAACCATGGCAATTTCAAAAATTATGGTGCCGAGAAACCCTAGGCTATGGATCGATAACTAGAAAACTAGGCGAACAATGAACTAGTTAACACTTAACTAATGAGAAAACGGAAATACAACCTTTGTAGATCTGGTGCTCCACCTCCACAGCTCCGCAACGAAGTCCTCTCCGCTGTCCAAAACAAATCCGGGCTCTAGAGTCGGCTTCGTCGGAGAAAAAGTGAGCTAGGTCGTCGATGTCCATGCCGAAGATGATCTACGTCGAGGCATCGCTAAATCAAGCTCCACCTTCACCAAGCCCTAAAACTTGTGAAGGAAACACACTCTACTACTTGGCAAGAGGTAGAGGATGAAGAAATAGGAAGTGGGTAGACTTTATAATTGGATTTCTCACTTGTTTGCTCAATTCACCATTGTTGAAGAAAGCTTTTTCTTCTTTTGTTCAAGGAAGAAGAAGAAGAAATGTTATGATAAGAATAATAGAATAGAAAATAAAATCCATTCTTATCATAATATTAACCTTAGTTTAGTGTAGAGAATGAACCATGGTTAGATATGATGGTTAGGGCTAAGGAAGAGATAAGAATGGTTGACTTGATCAAAGTTTCAAGAAACTTCAACATAAAACAAAATAAGCCACCATCCTTAAATAATTTCCAAAATGAATATATATAAATAAATGAATAAGATAATCAAAACCCTAATCATTAAGTAAACCATGGTTTAATCTTTACACTTAACCAAGTTAATATGCATCATCAAACATGATACAAACATGTGCATAAAAGTATATCACATATACAACTTGCACAATCCAAGTGAGAAAATCCATTTAAAGTGAACCATTACTAGTTAATGCAAAGTAATATATCAAATATATAATTATACATTAAATCATTAAATCAACACTTGATTCAATGATCCGGTCATGTCGCACACAACCGACTAGTATACAATGTATCGGCTTATCGAATCAACGCTTGAATCGATAACTAGGTTATATCGCATACAACCACTCGATACATTCATCGCGAGAATGGAATACGGTATCACATACACGCATTATTCTCGGTCCCGCACATATCTCATATGCGCTTCTATTTCGTTTCGCTTGAGCCAGGAAACCTCTGTGTAGGACTCTAAAGACTCGTCAATACGCCGGCAGCGGATGATGATCATATCAAACATCCACAAGCCGCAAGCGGTCTGCTAAACGTAACGGCCACCCGGGTATTGAGCGATCTAAAGATCGACGAGCAAGCCCGCTCACACTCCAGTGAATCCAACCAGTAACACTACCGTACAGTCCGGTCTGATCGTCTGATATGTCGCATATCTCGCCTAGGGGTGGTAAACGTCAGACCCCAATAGCTTGATAAGTCGTGTCGATATGAGGTCTATAACTGTTCGAGAAACTACTGGTAACACTTACCAGTAAATCTCAGCAACCCTGGCCAGGGATTTCTTGTTATAGCCAATCGAACACAGCGCAACATCAACTCCCTATACCGGGAGAGACGAATCCCCTCCTATCGCTCATTGCCTCCATGTGACTCGGGACTGTACCCAAAAACCACCGTTTTGCACGCCCTCTTGGACGTGGTAAGATGGAAATCAAAGCACAGTGGGAACCACACAAGACTCTATGACGATCTCGGGTCAACAGACTACTCTGTACCAGTGTCACCAGAGAACTGCCATCTGAAGTGAGGTATAATACCATCTGGGAGTTCTCGGCGAGTCCGTCCAGTGTACCCAGTCTCTACTGAGCACCCGTATATCATCTCCGATGTCAAACACCAATGGATATGGGATCATCCATCGCCCATCTGTATGGGTCGAGAAGGTACACGCTAGTCTACTCTGGTATATCGATGCCCCGTCTCGATACACCCACGACTAGGGACTTTGAAGGATGTACTTATGGACTACCATGTCCCCACTAGTATGATCCGCATCATAGTCCAGGTAGTCAAGTACAGATCCTAAGGGCTTTACCAACATGTAACAGAGAGACAATCAGCATACACGTTAAGGTAAAGGGTAACCAGATAGCATACTATCATGTCAAGCAAGAAAGTCCTCCCTATATATGTCCCAGCATCCACTACAATATACATCCTATATACAGTAATGGCCTCTAGGGCATACATATAACTAACAGGACGGACTCGTCGAGAACTCCCAGATGGTATTATACCTTATGTCAGATGGCAGTTCTCTGGTGACACTGGTACAGAGTAGTTTGTTGACCCGAGATCGTCATAGAGTCTTGTTTGATTCCCACTGTGCTTTGATTTCCACCTTACCACGTCCAAGAGGGCGTGCAAAACGGTGGTTTTTGGGTACAGTCCCGAATCACATGGAGGCAATGAGCGATAGGAGGGGATTCGTCTTGTAAGTCTACGTTAGCGCCCCGGCAGTCTACAGACGCCAAATGCGGAATAAAACTTTTTAACTTGGCGCTATCGTATACTTTAACCCGGATCTGCCATTATTGCTAAACTAACAAACAGTAAAGAGTGTAGAAAGGTTGTACCGACTGATCCGAGTCCTCCGGTCTTCATCTCCACTCCGATCTCCTCGCGGGATCTCCGTCCGTCTCATCCTCGTCGGAAAGGGCACCACATCGCCTGTAGCTTTTACGGGCTCCCACCTCAATACCGAGGCAACTCGGGCGCGAACCTGGCGAATCGACGCGTCCAAGATTTGCTGTAGGAATATAGTGTAGAGTGTATGTCTCACTTTGGGGTTGGTTGCCATAGATGGAGGAATCAAGAAGAACTTTGGAGAGGTGAGAAGGTTTTGTGTACAAGGCAAGAATGAGATCATCAAATTTCCTCATACAAAAATGAACCAATTTTCCACACCTCCACCAAAATGTGGCCGGCCAATCCATGTAGGAAAATGGTGGTGGATTTGAACAAATTGCAAGAGGGAGGTAAGTGTAGGATAACAAGTGGTGACCACAACAAAAGACATCAACCATGCTTATACACTATTGAACCCATACCCTTTCCAATCACCATTAAAAGCAAGCATGGTGCAAAGATAAGAAAGCTATCATAATCAAGACAAGTGCAAGAAACCCCCTCCTCAATATGTTATTTGCACAATTGCAAATAACCCCCTCCATCGGAAAAGTCCGGCCGGGAAAGAACAAAGGAAAACCGGCCGGAACGGAATGCAAACTGGCAACTCCAGAAAACTGGTCCCGTAATAAATTACAGGAAAACCCCGACACTGTGCATACACACCCGCATCTGTATTCCGTCCGGATACAAATGCAAAAAGACAAAATCTACACTGTACTAAACTAGGACCGGCTTAAACCAAAGCCAGCTAGTAATATCCGTTCGATCCTGATCCGTGCAATACCGCACGTATCTGATCGAACCCTGCCATATACCTATACGGCTACTAGTACAAACCGTCCGATCCTGATCCGTGCAATACCGCACGTATCTGATCGGACCCTGCCATATCTCCATACGGCCTCTACAGCGTTTCGCCCGAAAACTGAGTAACTGAAAGTGTGGTAGACTCTAAAGACTCGTCAATACTATGGCTGTGGATTTAACCACTAGCACGTCAGAGGTATAAGCCAATACGTGACGGGCCACCAGCTATTGACTAAAAGGGACGTCGATAAGCGAACTCATCCTGACACCCTACTGAGCCTGTCGGTGACAATATCCGTACAGTCCGGTCCGTTCATCTATGAGCATCGCATGGCGGGCCTAGGGGGTTGGTAAAAGTCAGACCCCCAAAAGCGGTACAAGTCGTGTCGGAGTGTAGCCCAGAACACCCTGAGATACTACTGGAATACCTACCAGTAAATCTCCTGCCTTGGCCAAGGACTTCGTGTAATGGCTCTCCTAGACACAGCGCGACCTCACCCCCAATACCGGGAGAGACGAAACCCCCGAAGATCCGCTCACTGCCTCCATGTGGCTCGGGACTGTACCCAACTAAAACCTGTTTGCACGACTCCTTTGAGCCGTGGTAGGGTAGTAATCAAAGCACAGTGGGAACTCACACGAGACAAATGACGATCCCCAGGTCGATGAACTAACCTGTACACATGTCACCTGGGAACTGCTATCTGACGTCAGGTATAAGACCAACTAGCATGTTCCCGGCGAGTCCTGTCCGGTGTACTCATAACCCAATGAGCACCTGTATACATCTTAGGTGATCCTACTGACACCAGTGGCTTGTGAGACCGGCCACCGCCCCTCGTCGGGGTCTCGACTGTATACACTAGTCTACTCTGGAGTATCGATGCCCTATCTCGAAACTCCCACGACTAGGGACCTTTTAAGGATGTGCTTGTAGACCCCAGCTCCCACGTATATGATCGCCCTCATACTGCCGGTAGTCAAGCAAGAATCCCAGGGGCTCTATCAACGTGCAATAGTGACATGTCATGTCACCTAAAGCAGTACACGATGATAAAGGTAAACCTGATAGCATACTATCATCTCGAGTAAGACTGTTCTACCGGGATAGGTCCTCCCTCAATCATTGCAATCACGTGCCTGTGATCCAATAATTGACTCTGAGGGCACTATCTCCAACACGTCTCTCCCGGTATAGGGAGTTGATGTTGCGCTGTGTTTGATTGGCTATAACCGGAAATCCCTGGCCAGGGTTGCTGAGATTTACTGGTAAGTGTTACCAGTAGTTTCTCGAACTGTTATAGACCTCATATCGACACGACTTATCGAGTTATTGGGGTCTGACGTTTACCACCCCTAGGCGAGATATGCGACATATCAGACGAACAGACCGGACTGTACGGTAAGTGTTACTGGTTGGATTCACAGGAGTGTGAGCGGGCTTGCTCGTCGATCTTCTGATTGCTCAATACCCGGGTGGCCGTTACGTTTAGCAGACCGCTTGCGGCTTGTGGGTGTTTGATATGATCATCATCTGCTGCCGGCGTATTGACGAGTCTTTAGAGTCCTACACAGAGGTTTCCTGGCTCAAGCGAAACGAAATAGGAGCGCATATGAGATATGTGCGGGACCGAGAATAATGCGTGTATGTGATACCGTATTCTATTCTCGCGATGAATGTATCAAATGGTTGTATGCGATATAACCTAGTTATCGAATCAAGGATTGATTCGATAAGTCGATACATTGGATACTAGTCGGTTATGTGCGACATGACCGGATCATTGAATCAAGTGTTGGTTTAATTATTTAATATATAATTATATATTTGATATATTACTTTGCATTAACTAGTATTGGTTCACTTTAAATGGATTTTCTCACTTGAAATGCACATTGTATATGTGATATATTTTTGTGCACAAGATTGTATCATGTTTGATGATACATGCTAACTTGGGTTTGTGTAAAGAATTAAACCATGGTTAGTTAATGGTCAGGGTTTCATTTGATTTACTTATTCATTTATTTATTTATTTTGGCAAAAGAAAATGATATGGTGGCTTTCTTTGTTTGCTTGTTGAAGCTTCATGAAGCTTTGAACAAGTCCACCATATTTGTCTCATGCTTAACCCTAACCATTCCACCTAACCATAGTCTATTCTCTACACCTAACCATGGTTAGTATATGATAAGTATTCATATTATTTTCCTTTTTGAATATAACTTATGATATTCTTTTCTTCATCTTCTTCTTCTTCAACAAAGGAAGAAAGCTTGCCTCCATCAATGGCAACTTGAGAAAAAGAGTGAGAAATCCAATTCTAAAGTGAACCCACTTCCTATTTCTTCATCCTCTACCACTTGCCAAGTAGTATAGGGTGTTTTCTTCACAAGTTTCATGGCTTGGTGAAGTTGGAGCTTGATCTTGTGTTGCCTCGACGTAGATCATCTTCTGCATCGAAGTCGACGACCTAGCCCGCCCATTTCTCTGATGAAGCCGACGTTAGAGCCCGAGATCCGATGATCGCAGCGAGGGGACCTCATCACGGAGCTATGGAGGTGGAGGACCGGATCTACAAAGGTTGTAGTCACTTCCCTTTTAGCAGTAAAGTTGTTTACTAATTCTTGTTTCGCCTAATTTCTAGTTAACGATCCGTATAGGGTTTCTCGGCACATGTAAAATTTGAAATTGGCATGGTTGATGCCTTGTGAGACCTCATTAGTGTGCCTAGGAACCCTACAGTGGTATCAGAGCCTAGCTAGAGACTGAGGCGAAGTGTAGACGACGTTTGAAATCCGAACGAACATCGAAACCAGAACTCAAATTGCTCTCTGGACAATTTTTGAAAATGTGGATTTTTCCATATTAAAAATATGCAGAAAAATAAGCAGGAATTTCTAAGAATTACAGTGAAGTTCGATCACCTGATTCCATCAAAGTGCGGCGGAACCGCCGCATTAGCATGGCTAATGCGGCGGTTCCGCGGCCATTTTGTCTCTTCTCCCATTTATCTTTGCACAGTAATTCTTATATATTGGTGCTTTATTTTCTGGGAATTTTTAATATGCACTCACGAGTTGAGTTTTCTGGGTTGTATTGGGAGTTCGTAGATTCGATCGGATTATCAGACTTTGTCTATGTGGCTATCCGGGTATTTTTAGAATATGTTAAAAAGTTCGACCGGATATAAATACCCATTTTTTCCCCTGTCGGGAAATTTCCAAGTGTTGGATCTTTCCGTGGTTTAATAACGTTCTAAGTAGTGCAAGTAACGCGATGGTCCCTCTAGAAGACAACGAATCTTAACTCGATTATGTGACCGTCTTGAACTGCCCTTTGAACCTTAGGGTTTGGGGCAGTACGGCGTGCCACATGTGAGGCGTTGGCTTGACCCTTCTACGGCTGGACCGTTGGTACTGAGGCATGAACTGGATGTTTTTAAACTTGTTTCATGTGTTGAACTATTTCGGGAAAACTTGGGTGTTTGAATGTTCGATCGGAAAGTTTGACATTTTCTATTTATCTGGAATGGGATACAATAATTGGAATTCACAAGTTGTTATGAGATAACTGAATGAATGTTATAAACATAGCAGTTTAGTCTCACTTGATCGGTTGCCACGGAATTTTGATGTGATCAAAAGTCCGTCGCAATCACGTAGCGTACGCGGATACTCGCCGGATAAACTTATTAGACTGCTACATCCCTTAGCCCTGACCAAGTGAATGTAGGAGAACCCCGTCGCCGAAAGCATCCGTTCGGGTGCTCGCGGTAGCGGTGTTCCGCCTTGGTGCACTTCGTCGACGGCGTCGGGGGTGCGGCCGCCTACTGAAGTTTGCGACGAGCATTCGATCAGGATGTCAGGAATCTTGTTGAATTGCCCGACTTGATATTGAAAAGAGTTTTCGATAATGAGACTAAAATGCGGGGTTTATAATTGTTAGGCATGTGATGTCTAAGGAATTCATTTGATTAGGCATGCGATGTCTATGCAACTTGCGGATTCCAACTGTTGTAATTTTACACTTTCTTTTCTGCGACCGTAAGTGTAATATATGATATCGCCGGTTTTGTTACTATATGTCGACGACAATTGGGAACGCATGTTTACTTACGTTGATGACATGTGATGTTATGTGTTGCTGGATATGTTATATTGGATCGTCGTGTTTGAATAGCCGGGGGGTTTTTATGTGAGATGAGTGTTTTTTCATTTTCATTCATGTAAAAACTTGTATGTAATATTCTTTTATTGGGGCACTTCCAGGTTGCGGAAGATGTCACCGTTTGTATATTATTTACTTTTCCGCACTAGGATAGACCCAAGGACGAGGGCACAAGTAACCGGGTTCTGGAGTCCAGTGGGAGACCAACTCGAGGAGTCGAGTCCGGGTCTCCTAACTCTAGAATTGGTAGGGTTTCTTGCCGCTCTCGTAGGGGTCTAGGGGTATGGGTTTGGCTATTCATCGCGACCGTGGAATCCATGTTTTATACTGGCTCGTATTGAAAAGACGGACGTCCCAGTATATCCAATATTTCATATGTTTCTTCTGCTGCGATATCTGTGATGTGATCATTTTGTGTTCTGTGATAAATACTGTATATAGTATATATGATATATTATATAGGCGTTACTTATGTTTTACACCCGCACTAGCCCTGCCCCGTTCTGCCGTTAGTTACCTAACATAACGGTGCACGAGGGGATATCGAGGCGAATGCGGATGGCATAAGTGTACGTCGTATTTATCTGTGATGTTTAGGTAAATTAAATGATGGGACTTCATTAATGTGATTAATGAAAGAAAAAGAAACCTAAAGATGTTGTGGAATCGAATATCAAAATAAAACAGGTAGCTACAGTTCTTGCTTTGCACAGCGGTATATATGATATATCCTGCACCTTATTCGATAAGGAAAGGACCGAGATCCCTTCACCGGGAGTGACTCCTTTAGCAATAACTGGCAGATGCTACACCCCTCGGTTAGTCTTTTGATTGCTTCTATAGTTTATGCTTTGCACAGTGATATATATGATATATCCCGCACCTCATTCAACGAGGAAAGGGCCAACGATCCCTTCACAGGGAGTGACCCCTTTAGCAAAACTAGAAAAGCTTCAAAAACACTCCATTTCAAAATTCATTTGATTCTACAACTATATCAAGTTCATTACGCAATAGGTTTTCACAAAAACCTGTCGTAGCCCTCCGTCATTTCTGATAAGTTGTATATAGTATTCGTGCTGCATTTGTTGGCTTTCGTCAAGGTGCAGTGTGCGGTAGCTATATGCTGCTTATCTGCTGCATATGATGCGATTGGATTAGGGTAGTCGTGCGGCTTTGTTGGCTTTCGTCAAGGGTCGTGCGGGTGGGTTTAATTCGATCAAGAAATGACGGGTTGAACTTGACTAGCGGGCTATGGTTTGTTGGCTTTCGTCAAGGTCATAGCACGTTAGGGGCAAAATATTATCGGGAATTTCAAGTGTCGAAATTTGCAATGAGATTGCATACCTTCTATGAGATAGTTGGATCCCGATACCCGCTGTGAGTAAGAGTTACTCCTGAGAGAGTTTTACACATTACAATTAGCCGATCAAGTAGGTGTCTAGAAAGGTGTTAACGAGGTTACGCCTCTGGGAAAACGAGGTTTACATTAATTAGGTTCGTGCGAAAGCACGGGGGACCTCCCTCAAAGTACCGACACTGGCCTGGCTGAAAGATTGGCAAACTTGTAGTGTGTAATTAATCCCGGCTAGTCTTTCCTTTTAGGGTTTGAAGGAAGATTTGATAAAAACAGTGAGAGCCATCCTGATTAGATAAAATAATAACCAATCTATTCTTGACAGAGCGCACGCAGAGTGTTTTCTTCTCTCTCTCTCCAGGTAGCGACCATATCACACCTTAATCAAGATAATTATATGGAATATTGACCGAACCCGCTTGTTATACTGAGCTGGGGAACGTTGGTCCCACTCCTACTTATAATTGTTATAAGACAGAGCAGGAAATTGGGGATTACCAGAATTCCCGTGCCGCCCAAACGAAGAAAGTGCATACTGATGCATCATCTTCGGGTGTGTTCATTATACAGAACTGTTTCTCAGTATTCTTTACGTCCTGGATATGAGATACCGGATCAGGATCCCTCATATGTAATTTGTTACATGGGCTACAGATAGGTAAAGAACTGAGAACGGGTGATAAGTTTCATGAGACAGAAAACGGGGCAAGTGTTGCAGCCAAGTCTGTTGGTCACTGTCACCCTGTATTCCAAATACATTGATTCTGAACGAATGTTATTAGATACCGAACCTGATATACAAAATCATATCAATCTCTTTATTAGTAAAGAAATGATAAAATTTTGTATTGTTGGATAATGTTTTGAACATTTTCTATATCAAAAGTTGATCGGTTCAGGCACGTTATCTAAAAGCATTGATGTTCTAAATCAAACTACAGTTCTTAGTATACAGAACACACACAAGCGGAAGAGTTCAGAAATGAATGAATCCTTCTTGAGGTATTGTAGACAACGTCATATCAATATGACCCGACTGGCTGAAGTTACATTTAGATGCATATTTAAATCTGTTTGAATTTACATCTTGTGAAACTTGCCAGTCATGTCACAGAGATAAGATGACCATAGCTCTGTTTACTGGAAACAGAGAAAGAGATAGTGAACTCTTGGGATGATACATGTTGATGTATAAAGGTCCCCAGTCTACACATGCCAAGACCGGTTCTTTGTACTTCATTACATTCTCTGATGATCTCTCAAGATTCAGACATATGTTCCTGTTGAAACACAAGTCCGAACCTTTTGAGATATTCACAGAATATAATTTAGAAGTAAAGAACCAAAACACGGGTATAAATATTATGTCCTTTGATGAGATCAAGGAGGAAAATACTTGAGTACGGAATTCCTGGACTATTCTAAGGGAGAATGAGATTCTCTCTCAGCATTACTCCTCCGTATACACCATAGCACGATGGTATATCGGGGCGGAGCAATAACACGCTATGTGATAAGGTGTGCTCTATGATGAGTACTACTAAGTTACCTGTTTCCTTTTGGGAGTTATGCACTTGAGAAGCTTCATACCTATTGAATAGGGTTCAAATCAAATCAGTTGCCTACCACTTCATATGTGATATGGAAAGGGAAGAGCCCATATCTTAAGATGGTTAAGATTTGGGTTGTCCGGCCTATGTCTAAAAGCAAAATCCGGACAAGCTCGAGGCAAGGTCTGTTGTGTAGAACTGGAAAGGTTCCAGCTATACAAACTACAGCAGATGATTTGAAAGAACCAAAGGATTCAATAGTTACCAACGAACTTCAGCCTCTCCGCCGATATAGTAAGGTTCCTCACCCTCCTGAGAGATACTTCGGTTACTCTATGACAGTAGGAGCGAGGATTGCATCATGAGATGGTGACCCAACTAGTTTCGAGCTGGCCATCAGGAGTGGGACTCTGTAAGAATGGCTGGATGCTTAGCGATCTGAGATGGAATCCTTATACACCAACAAAGTATGGACTTTGGTTGCTATATCTGAAGGGTTAAATCCCCATCAGGAGCAAGTAAATCTTGAGAAGATTACTTGGTGTACATGGAAAAGTTGTGACTTTCGGAGCTAGACTTGTCAAAGGTTTTCGTCATCGACCAGGCGTGGATAATGATGAAACCTTTTCCAGTGGCTATGCTTAAGTCCATCCGGATCCTACTTGCCACGGCTACATACCATGACTACGATATCTGGCGGTTGGGTGTCATGACTGCTTTTCTAAAATGATGTTTTAGAAGTGAGCGTCTGTAAGTACACAGCCAGAGGGCTTCATAGACAGTGGGAGCAGCGGAAACGTGTACAAGATGCTTTATAGGATAAAGCAGGCATCACGGAGATGGAAAGTCTGTTTTGATGAAGTAGTCAAAGAGTTCGACATCATCAAAATGGTAGATGAACCTTGTATAAACGAAAAGGTAGTAGGGAGTATGGTGGTGATCCTCGTAGAGTACGTGGATGACATACTCTTGATAGGGAAGGAGTTTCCTATGCTACGCTTGGTCAATCTCCGCTTATCACAATGATTCTCCAAATAGGATCAAAATGATACCTCCTAAATCCTGGATTTTGGATCTATGAGATAGATCTAAATGGATGTTAGGATTCTCACTAGTTGTAGTGAGACGGTATCAATTGATCCTGGGGAAAATCACTGGAAAGGTTCCAGGGTGATAAGGACGACTGAATGTCAATCACAGGCATTGTCTTTACCCTCAGTAAAGGGACGGTATGTTGGAAGAGTTCCAAGCTAGATACCGTGGCATACTAGACGATAAAGGCTGGATACATCGCTACTTAAGATGCTATCAAAGAGGCAGTCTGGGTGTATATTGGTTCATGAGATGAACTTCGTTCCTCCCATTGTGTGACAATGGAGTTGTGGCTTATGCCAAGGAACACCCGTCCCATCAGTGATCCAGACATATTCTAAGGCAGTATCACCTGATCATGGAGATGGTTGATCTCCAGGGTGATCGAGGTTAGGAGAGCAGACTCAGAGGATAACACGGCGGATTCACCCACGAAGGCCTATTCCTAGAGAGAGACTTTTATGGGATGGTTGAGTATGAGATACTACAACCACTGCTACAGATGGCCCTAGTGCAAGTGGGAGATTGTTAGTTATATGTATGCTCTAGAGGCCATTACTATACATAGGATGTATATTGTAGTGGATGCTTGGACATATATAGGGAGGACTTTCTTGCTCGACATGATAGTATGCTATCTGGTTGCTCTTTACCTTAACGTGTACACTGATTGTCTCTCTGTTACATGTTGGTAAAGCCCTTAGGATGTGTACTTGACTACCTGGACTATGATGCGGATCATACTAGTAGGACATGGTAGTCTATAAGTACATCCTTCAAGGTCCCTAGTCGTAGGTATATCGAGATAGGGCATCGATATATCAGAGTAGACTAGCGTATACCTTCTCGACCCATACAGATGGGCGATGGATGATCCTATATCGGCGAAGGGATATCGGCCCTTGCCCCGTCGAATGAGGTGCAGGATATTCCACTGAAAACCTCTATGCAAAACAAAAGGAAACATCTTTGCAATAACACTTTTTAAATTGTTCCAACAACATCAAACAGGTTTGTTTTACTTTGCATTGATCAGAATCAACGCAATCCCATCAATCAATCACACCAGAAAAGAACGAAAATAAAATGTACGTATATGCCATCCGCATTCGTCACTGGGTCCCGTCATCATCCGTTAGGTTACTTAACTAACGACAGAGCGGGGACTGGACTAGCGCGGGTGTAAAACATATACAACATCTAATAGTATATAAACCAATATACAATAATCACTCCAGGCGTGATAATATGCAACATTACAGAAAAGTAATAAGCATCACAGAACAATACAGATAATCTGGGATCCCCGGGTTTCACAGAACCGCTGCTGAAACCCGACGTTCCCCTGTCGTGTGGATAGCCTGTGCAATGAAACCTAGACCCTTACGGGTGCGGCAAGTTACCCGCCAAAATCTGAAGCGAGGCAGCCCCCTACAGCAAAGTGAATGGACCACCCAGCACTTCACGGAATCCGGTAATCTTGGGCACCCCTCCTTGGGTCAACCTGTACCCCCTACGAGTGCGGCGAATAGTCTGCCAATTCTAGAGTTGGGCCCCTCTGCCTCTCAAAGCCATGAGATGCGGACCCGTTGCCCCTCAGAACCCGGCTATCCGTGCACTCCGTCGCGGGGTAAAACCTAGTACAGTAATGAAAAATAGTACAACAGGTACATCGACCGCAACCTGGTCGTGCCCCAAACGAATATTATACAACAGGCAGTGACGGCAGTCCATAAGTTGGACGCTCGTCCCGCAATATCAAATGCACAAATAAACTCAAACTGCACTACCATTGCACACTGCTATCCACCACGACAAATCCGCAACTGTTGGAGATAGTGCCCTCAGAGTCAATTATTGGATCACAGGCACGTGATTGCAATGATTGAGGGAGGACCTATCCCGGTAGGACAGTCTTACTCGAGATGATTGTATGCTATCTGGTTTATCTTTATCATCGTGTACTGCTTTAGGTGACCTGACATGTCGCTATTACACGTTGATAGAGCCCCTAGGATTCTTGCTTCACTGCCAGCAGTATGATGGCGATCATATACGTGGGAGCTGGTAGTCTACAAGCACATCCTTAAATGGTCCCTAGTCGTGGGAGTTTCGAGACTGGGCATCGATACTCTATCAGTAGACTAGTGTATACAGTCGAGACCCCGACGAGGGGCGGTGGCCGGTCTCACAAGCCACTGGTGTCAGTTGGTTCACCTAAGATGTATACAGGTGCTCATTGGGTTATGAGTACACCGGACAGGACTCGCCGGGAACCTGCTAGTTGGTCTTGTACCAGATGTCAGATAGCAGTTCCCTGGTGACATGTGTACAGGTTAGTTCATCGACCTGAGATCGTCATTTATCTCGTGTGAGTTCCCACTGTGCTTTGATTACTACCCTACCACGGCTCAAAGGAGTCGTGCAAACAGGTTTTAGTTGGGTACAGTCCCGAGCCACATGGAGGCAGTGAGCGGATCTGCAGGGGTTCGTCTCTCCCGGTATTGGGGGTGAGGTCGCGCTGTGTCTAGGAGAGCCATTACGCAAAGCCCTCGGCCGAGGCAGGAGATTTACTGGTAGGTATTCCAGTAGTATCTCAGGGCGTTCTGGGCTACGCTCCGACACGACTTGTACCGCTTTTGGGGGTCTGACTTTTACCAACCCCCTAGGCCCGCCATGCGATACTCATAGACGAACGGACCGGACTGTATGGATATTGTCACTGACAGGCTCAGTAGGGTGTCGGGGTGAGCTTCCTCATCGACGTCCCTTTTGTTCAATAGCTGGTGGCCCGTCACGTATTGGCTTATACCTCTGACGTGCCAGTGGTTAAATCCACAGCCATAGTATTGACGAGTCTTTAGAGTCCACCACACTTCCAGTTACTCAAGCTTTCGGGCGAAACGCTGTAGAGGCCGTATGGAGATATGGCAGGGTCCGATCAGATACGTGCGGTATTGCACGGATCAGGATCGGACGGTTTGTACTAGTAGCCGTATAGGTATATGGCAGGGTTTGATCTGATACGTGCGGTATTGCACGGATCAGGATCGAACGGATTTTACTAGCCGGCTTTGGCTTAAGCCGGTCCTAGTTTAGTACAGTGTAGATTTTGTCTCATTGCATTTGTATCCGGTCGGAATACAGATGCGGGTGTGTATGCACAGTGTCGGGGTTTTCCTGTAATTTATTACGGGACCAGTTTTCTGGAGTTGCCAGTTTGCATTCCGTTCCGGCCGGTTTTCCTTTGTTCTTTCCCGGCCGGACTTTTCCGATGGAGGGGGTTATTTGCAGTTTTGCAAATAACACTTTGTGGAGGGGTTTCTTTGCATAAAGATTGATTATGATGGCTTCTTTTTCTTTGCTCCATGCTTGCTTTTATGTGATGGGAAAGGGTATGGAGGAAAAGCATGGTTGTTGTTTTGTTGACCTTGGATGTGGTCACCTCTTCATTTGATCCTACACTCACTCTCCTTCATAGTTGTTTTGTATGGTTGATTTCCTTTTTCCCACCATTCATTCTCATCTCCTTTTTGGCCGGCCACTCTTTTGGAGGAGAGGAAAAAATGAGAGTGTTGCTTTTTGATCATCTCATTTTTTGCTTGCTAAAATTGATAGCATCATTTCTCTCAAAGTTTCATTCTTCCTTCACCTCCTCAATGGCAACAACATAACCCCAAATGAGACATATCATCCATACTATATTCTACAGCAATTCTTGGGCATGTCGAGTTGCCGGCTTCATGCTCGAGTTGCCTCGGTATTGAGGCGGGAGCCCGTAAAAGACGAAGGCGATGTGGTGCCCTTTCCGGCGAGGAGGCGACGATGTGGAGCAAAGACTTTCCGCGGGAGATCGGGATGATGAAGAGAAGACCGGAGGACTCGGATCACTCGGTATACTTCTCACCCCATCTCTTGTTAGCTAGCGTAGGTTAATGGTAAACGATCCGGGTTTTCTTTGTCCGCGGTAGCGCCGGTTTCCGAGTAAGGAAAAATTTTGATTCCGCAATTTGGCCTCGAGTAAGACGGCCGGGGCGCTGCCGTGGCGCAACATGGTATCAGAGCCACGCCATTAACCTTACCTAGCTTCGTTTGATGTGTTTGCGTTTCCGATCGACCGAAATTTCCAAAAACCGTATTTTTATTGCACATCAGTTTCTGTCGAAATTTTTTGGAGTCTAAAAATTTTTCAGGTGGTCTCAGAATGATGTGCAGGGAGTTCCAAGAACACTGAAAAAATTTGGTGAGATGAATGATCCGTACGACCGCGGAAGGGCAGCCAAAACCCCATTTTGGCCGCGCTTCCGCGGCAGAAACTGTGCTTCACTGCACCAACTTTTTTCCGTGGGCTTCTGAGCTTATTTTAGGGGTTTTGGAATATTAAACTTGGGCCCAGGTTTTCTGTGAGTGCTACAGTTTTGTTTGGGGGCCCACTTGTTAATTTTTGGTCAATCGGAAAATTTTAAACACATTATTTCACAGTATTTACATTATATCTGCGACCGTGAGTGTCACTCGATCGGTAAATCCGGTCTAACTGCTATAGCCCGGTTAGACGGATTTGCGAACGTGATTTTCACGTTGATGTTCTATGTTTATGCTGTGTTGTTGCGGATCGGTCGTGGGGGATAGCCTGGATGCAATGCTAGTACAGTTTTGGTGTATTATGTACATTTGATATTGCGGGGCGAGCGTCCGACATGTGGACTGCCGTCACTGCCTGTTTGTATTATTCTTTTGGGGCACGACCTGGTTGCGGTCGATGTACCCGGTGTATGTATATTTTACTTTCTGTACTAGGGTTGCCCAGCGGTGGGGTGCACGGATAGCCGGGTTCTGGAGGGCAACGGGCCCGCATCTCAGGGCATTGAGACGGAGGGGGCTTCAGTCCAGGATTGGCGGGCTATTCGCCGCACTCGTAGGGGGTACAGGTTGACCCAGGAGGGGTGCCCAAGTTGCCGGATTCCGTGAAGTGCTGGGTGGTCCATTCACGGTACTGAAAGGGGCTGCCTCGCTTCAGGTTTTGGCGGGTGACTTGCCGCGCCCGTAGGGGTCTAGGATTTCATTGCACAGGCTATCCACACGACCAGGGGAACGTCGGGTTTCAGCAGCGGCTCTGTGAAACCCGGGGCTTCCAGATATCTGTTTTGTTCTGTGATGCTGTACATTTCTGTGATGTTGCATTTTATTCACGCCTTGAGCGAAATACTATATATTGGTATATATATTAGTAGATGTTGTATATGTTTTTCATCCGCGCTAGTCCAGTCCCCGCTCTGCCGTTAGTTAGCTAACCTAACGGGTGATGACGGGACCCAGTGGCGAATGCGGATGGCATATACGTACGTCAGTATATTTTCGTTCTTTGTGGTGTGATCAATTGATGGGACTGCGTTGATTCGGATCAATGCAAGATAAACAAACCTATTCTGATGTTGTTGGAACATTTTTCAAAAAAGCTGTTATTGCAAGGATGTTCACTTTTGTTTTGCATCGTGGTATTCATCTGGAATATCCTGCTCCTCAGTCGACGAGGCAAGGGCCGAGATCCCTTCACCGGGAGTGACCCCTTGGACAGAAGTTTGCGTCAGGGCATTAACTTCACTATAGCCGATTACTTTTGCTTTGCATCGTGGTATTCAGTTGGAATATCCTGCACCTCATTCTACGGGGAAAGAGCCGAGATCCCTTCACCGGGAGTGACCTCTTTAGTAAAGGTTTTCGTCACTATATTTTCTAAAAGGCTATGCAGTTCCTTCAACGATATCAAGTTCATTACGTTAAAGGTTTTTCGCCAAAAACCATTCGTAGCCCTCCGTCATTTCTTATGGGTATTATTTAGTATTCGTGCTGCGTTTGTTGACTCCGTCAAGGCGTAGTGTACGGTAGCTAAGTGGTGCTTGTTTGTTGCATAAGTGGGATTGGTTAGGACAGTCGTGCGGCCTTGTTGACTCCGTCAAGGGCACGTACGGGTGGGTTTAATGCAATCCAGATAATGACGGGTTGAACTTGACTAGGACTCTTTGATTTGTTGACTCCGTCAAGGTCACTTGAGTCCTAGGGGTAAAAATCACATCGGGAGTTTCAAAAGAACTGAAACTTGCCAGGCATGCGCATACCTTCTGGAGTGTGGTGACTTGAGTGGATTCCGTCAAGTTATCATGCGATGATAGTTGGATCCCGATTTCCACTGATGAGTTAGTTTACTCCTCGGGTGATCCCGACTAATTCTTCTTTCAGGTTTGGAGGAGAATTTGAGGTACAGTGGGAGGTTTCCAGATTAGACAAAGTGGTAACCATTCTGATCTAGGTTAGAGTGCACGCTGAGTGTTTCTTTTCTCTCTCTCTGGCAGCGACCATTGACCCGACCCTGGACTATGACTCAGTGACCAAGTTGACCGAACCTTCTTAACACAGGCTTTGGATTGTCAGAGTTGCAGACCTCATTGCCACTCCTACTTTTACCCTTTTCTCCAGGACACCCCGTATTACTACGAACGTCCACTTCCATTGGACAAAACCATCGTATGGTTAGATACGAACTCGAAGGACTTCGAGGATGGTTTCTGGTTCTGGAGAAAACGGATAGGATTATTCAGTTGTCTTTTCTTTTCACCTTCTCTCATTGCGAGTACTCCTTGGTTTAGGTGTAGTACACCTATTACGCAAATTGGATAGTCTTCTTCCAAACCATAGGCTGGTGCCGACCGGTAGGGAATGAAGAAAACCAGTTAACCTAAACGGTGTGCAGAAGGTATTAAGTTCAGACAAATAAAGGGATTAGTAGGAGGGCAAAGTAAATTGCGACTGATATTCACGACCAAACCAAGTATTTCTTCGCCAATCCTAAATCACCTTTGTATTTCTCCAGGACACTCCGTATCACTACGAAGATCCACAGTTTATTGGATATTCCATCGTATGGTTATATACGAACTCGAAAGGAACTTGTTCCAGTTCGGGGATGGATTCTGGTTCAGGAGAAATAGGAATAAAGTACATTCAGGTGTCTTTTATCTTCACCTTCTCTCGCATTGCGAGTGCTCCTAGGATTAGGACAGTACACCCTTTATGCTTATTGGATAGTCTTCTTCCAAACCATAGGCTGGTGTCGAACGGTAGGGAAGGAAGAAAACCAATTGGCCTAAAGGGGTGTGCAGACGGTAATGACTAAAGACATATAAAGGGATTTGGACAGATGGTAAAGAGATATACGGTTACAGTTGTGAATCTGGATAATGGAAGATGCATTACTAGGAATACCAGAATACCCCGACGAAACATTTCAATGTTTTAGTTTCACCGTGTACTGTTAATAGAAAACTGATTTCCCGATTAGAAACTTGCTCCAGGGTATGTATTTACCAGGTTTGATTCTCACATCTGTATGGTTTTACAGATGATGAGTGGGAGTAAGTTATTGGGAATTGGGTAATCATCCTCATTATATCAGGATTCGTTGTAATCGGTGATATTTGAGGAAGTCACCTGGGTTGTTTGCCGGTCGGCAAATATTTGGTTTTGAATATCCGCTGTTGTGCACCAATTTCAAATCGATATATCTGTACGTCTATTTTCATAGAGTGAGATATACCTTTTGATATTATGTCGATGACATTTACCTATATCAGTGGATGGTTAGGTAAGGAGCATTGAACAGCGGTGTAATTCTTCTTAACCATAAGTACAGTTTTCAACCTACGACGCACAGTGAAAGAGTTGTTAGACTCAGCGGACTTATACAGAGTATTGTATGTTGTCCAGTGTCCATTAGGACAGAGGGGTTGGTGCTCGTACTATATTCGGTTTACTTATGGCTTCTCTAGATTTTAGACAGCTGTTTCGTGGAAACACAGGGTCTAAGTTTTGAGGAGTTATAGGTATTTGAATAGAGTAGAGTACCAGGTGTAGCAAGTATCGGGATTCTTCAAAGAGATTGAAGATGTAGATACTTGTGTATGATATTCAGTTGATAGTAATGATGAAGACAGATTGCTTCTCTTTCAGGTTACTCATAATTGGAAGCATTCCTAAGTTGAGTAACGCTGATCGACCTCCTTCCATTTAGTTGACATGCACTGGAGATAGTTGCATGATTTGAATCTGGTTCAATTGAATCAGTGCCTCTGGTTCTATATTGGATATAGAACAGTTCATATCTTAACGATGTTAAGGTACGGGGAGTTGTCCAGCTTATGATTAAAACCAGACACTGGACAACTCAAGGCACGTTTCTGTAATAGCTGTTTGTGGGTTGACCCAGGCTATGATGAGGGTTGACTTTCTACCATCTGGATGAACTATAGCAATATTGTTCTAGACTCGCCACAGTTTTTATTAAAAATGGATTTTTTCAGAAAAAGTAGTGGGAGTATGGTAGAACTGGAAGTGATTCCAGAACCACAAACGATTACTGAAGATTTGATAAGGAACCTAAAGATTCAATCTGATTTGACATTCCATTGGCCACTCCGCAGATAAGGTGGGCAACTTCAGGCACCCGAGAGGTACTCCGGTAGCCTCAAGGACGGTGACAGGGAAGTTCTTGTTTACCCACACTTGCAATTGTTGTTGTTCCAGGCTGCGAGACCCGGCAGGAGGATGAGTATAGCGTCGTTCTAAACTAGCTTTAGAAGTGCACGTCTATATGACTCTGCCAGAGGGTTGTCGTAGTCAGTGGGAGCAGCGAAAGCATTGGTGGACATCTGGCTTATGTCTATTTATAGACTAAAGCAGATATAGCGGAGTTAGATCATCTGTTTCTGATGTGACAGTCATGGGTTTGACGTCATCAGAATAGGGGATGGATCTGTTGAGAAGGTAGTAGGAAGTGATATTCCTATACTACGATCGGTTATACTTTGGTCGTCACACAGTGGTTTCTCCACAAGGGACTTGGACATTATATCAGACATACTGGTTACTAGACCTATGGTTTTAGATCTAGATTTGGGTGGTTTCCCAATCAGGGTACCTTGACAGCATTCTATGAGTATTTAGAATGGACGACTCCTGGCATGGTAGTGTACCTGCAGGTAATGGAGTCACCCTCTCTAAAGGTGTCTTATAGACTAAAGGGGAGAGGGATACGCATGATTGACAGATCACTTGCTTAGGCAATTGAGTCAATCATGAGATGTCAAGTACCACACCAGATGTTGTTCTTGCAGTAAGTGCAATAAGTTGATATTAATCCAATCCTGGAAAAACAGTCGGAAGAAGTTTTTAGAACATAAGTGAATGTTCTAGGGATATGATAACAGCTGTCTCCTTTAGGAGACGGTTATCACTCCAGGCTTCCAAGGTGACATGGATGACAAGGAGGTTGTCAGAGTTATAGTTCTCCCTCTGACGAGGGGTAGTATTTTGGACAGGTGGTCCAGGGCAATACTGAGGGAGGCATGGCGCAGGATACTGATTAAGTTCAGTTGACGATACAGTCTAAGAAGTTTGGATTTGGAGTTCATTTATGAACTAGGTCCCATCAGACATCCAGACATTCCAAGACAGGTATTGCTCATTTCGGGAGATGGCTTTCTCCGCGAACTTGAGATATAGAGAGACATAGAAAGAAACATCACAGCGGATTCACTCACTGAGGCTATTCCTCGAACGCAATAGTTTCACAAACGAGTTTTGTAAGACCGACTAGTAGAGGAGTTGGGTGTTCGGTATCACACGGGCTGTGAGTATGCGACATCGCAATAATTAGCCTTGAGTGCAAGTGGGAGATTGTTGGAGATAGTGCCCTCAGAGTCAATTATTGGATCACAGGCACGTGATTGCAATGATTGAGGGAGGACCTATCCCGGTAGGACAGTCTTACTCGAGATGATAGTATGCTATCTGGTTTATCTTTATCATCGTGTACTGCTTTAGGTGACCTGACATGTCGCTATTACACGTTGATAGAGCCCCTAGGATTCTTGCTTCACTGCCAGCAGTATGATGGCGATCATATACGTGGGAGCTGGTAGTCTACAAGCACATCCTTAAATGGTCCCTAGTCGTGGGAGTTTCGAGACTGGGCATCGATACTCCATCAGTAGACTAGTGTATACAGTCGAGACCCCGACGAGGGGCGGTGGCCGGTCTCACAAGCCACTGGTTTCAGTTGGTTCACCTAAGATGTATACAGGTGCTCATTGGGTTATGAGTACACCGGACAGGACTCGCCGGGAACCTGCTAGTTGGTCTTGTACCAGATGTCAGATAGCAGTTCCCTGGTGACATGTGTACAGGTTAGTTCATCGACCTGAGATCGTCATTTGTCTCGTGTGAGTTCCCACTGTGCTTTGATTACTACCCTACCACGGCTTAAAGGAGTCGTGCAAACAGGTTTTAGTTGGGTACAGTCCTGAGCCACATGGAGGCAGTGAGCGGATCTGCAGGGGTTCGTCTCTCCCGGTATTGGGGGTGAGGTCGCGCTGTGTCTAGGAGAGCCATTACGCAAAGCCCTCGGCCGAGGCAGGAGATTTACTGGTAGGTATTCCAGTAGTATCTCAGGGCGTTCTGGGCTACGCTCCGACACGACTTGTACCGCTTTTGGGGGTCTGACTTTTACCAACCCCCTAGGCCCGCCATGCGATACTCATAGACGAACGGACCGGACTGTACGGATATTGTCACTGACAGGCTCAGTAGGGTGTCGGGGTGAGCTTCCTCATCGACGTCCCTTTTGTTCAATAGCTGGTGGCCCGTCACGTATTGGCTTATACCTCTGACGTGCCAGTGGTTAAATCCACAGCCATAGTATTGACGAGTCTTTAGAGTCCACCACACTTCCAGTTATTCAAGCTTTCGGGCGAAACGCTGTAGAGGCCGTATGGAGATATGGCAGGGTCCGATCAGATACGTGCGGTATTGCACGGATCAGGATCGGACGGTTTGTACTAGTAGCCGTATAGGTATATGGCAGGGTTTGATCTGATACGTGCGGTATTGCACGGATCAGGATCGAACGGATTTTACTAGCCGGCTTTGGCTTAAGCCGGTCCTAGTTTAGTACAGTGTAGATTTTGTCTCATTGCATTTGTATCCGGTCGGAATACAGATGCGGGTGTGTATGCACAGTGTCGGGGTTTTCCTGTAATTTATTACGGGACCAGTTTTCTGGAGTTGCCAGTTTGCATTCCGTTCCGGCCGGTTTTCCTTTGTTCTTTCCCGGCCGGACTTTTCCGATGGAGGGGGTTATTTGCAGTTTTGCAAATAACACTTTGTGGAGGGGTTTCTTTGCATAAAGATTGATTATGATGGCTTCTTTTTCTTTGCTCCATGCTTGCTTTTATGTGATGGGAAAGGGTATGGAGGAAAAGCATGGTTGTTGTTTTGTTGACCTTGGATGTGGTCACCTCTTCATTTGATCCTACACTCACTCTCCTTCATAGTTGTTTTGTATGGTTGATTTCTTTTTTCCCACCATTCATTCTCATCTCCTTTTTGGCCGGCCACTCTTTTGGAGGAGAGGAAAAAATGAGAGTGTTGCTTTTTGATCATCTCATTTTTTGCTTGCTAAAATTGATAGCATCATTTCTCTCAAAGTTTCATTCTTCCTTCACCTCCTCAATGGCAACAACATAACCCCAAATGAGACATATCATCTATACTATATTCTACAGCAATTCTTGGGCATGTCGAGTTGCCGGCTTCATGCTCGAGTTGCCTCGGTATTGAGGCGGGAGCCCGTAAAAGACGAAGGCGATGTGGTGCCCTTTCCGGCGAGGAGGCGACGATGTGGAGCAAAGACTTTCCGCGGGAGATCGGGATGATGAAGAGAAGACCGGAGGACTCGGATCACTCGGTATACTTCTCACCCCATCTCTTGTTAGCTAGCGTAGGTTAATGGTAAACGATCCGGGTTTTCTTTGTCCGCGGTAGCGCCGGTTTCCGAGTAAGGAAAAATTTTGATTCCGCAATTTGGCCTCGAGTAAGACGGCCGGGGCGCTGCCGTGGCGCAACAGCAACATCACAGCACAACACAGAACATCAACGCGAAGGTCACGTTCGCAAACCCGTCTAAAAGAACTATAGCAATCAGACGCGGTTTACCGATCAAATGACATTCCCGGTCGGAGATATAATATAAGCACTGTAAGCTAACATGTTTAAATTTCGATCGACTAAATATCACGAAGTGGGCCCCACGAACAACTGGTGAACAGTAACAAAATCTGGGCCCAAAAGATATATACCAAAAACCCCAAATTCCAACATAGAAGACACTGTGCAAATTTGGTGCACTGATTCAATAGAACGGCCGCAGATGCGCGGCCAAACCATGGGTTTGGCCGCGATTCCGCGGCGGCTTGGTGGAATCACGTGCTCAAATTTGGTCGGTGTGCTTCTAAAACCCTGCACAACTTTCTGTGATATGTAGAATAATTTTACGACATCATTTAAAATCTACAGAAACTGTGAATTTGAAATTTGCAGTTTTTGATTTCCGGTTCGATCGATGTTTTAAACGCGTTAGAACAAGTTAGTATAGCAAAATGGTGAGGCTCTGATACCACTGTAAGTCTACGGTAGCGCCCCGGCCGTCTACAGACGCCATATGCGGAACAAAAAACTTTTAACTGGCGCTATCGTATACTTTAACCCGGATCTGCCATTATTGCTAAACTAACAAACTGTAAAGAGTGTAGAAAGGTTATACCGAACGATCCGAGTCCTTCATTCTTTAACCATCATCCCACGCTCCGTTGCGGCTGCTCTGATCTCGTCGATCTCCGATCTGCTCGTCCAGGTGGCACCACATCAATGATTCTTTAAACGGGCTCCCGCCTCTGACTCGAGGTAACTCGGTCGTCAAGTTTGCTAAAAGAGACGACCAAGAATGATGTAGAGAATGAGTGGAATACTTTGTATCGCTTCGTCCAAAACCATGGACGAACGGTTAATGAAGCTGCCATTTTATTGGGTGATGGAATGAAAGAGGTAATGAAATTTCCATGCACCCTAAACCATAGTCTTTTCTCTCCAAAAAGGAAATCAATCACACTCTCCACTCAAAGAATGGCCGGCCACTATATAGCAAAGAGGGAGGTGATGGTAGGAGCAAGTGGTGACCATAACATGAAGCTTATCATGAAGAAAAAATCTTAAGCAATCCAAAAGACATTAATTAAAACCATGAGTCACAAAAACCTAGTCACCATATAATAAATGCAAAGAAAGATGCATGAATCTAGTCACCAATCTAGAAGCTTCTAGAAGCACGACTCACCTCATCCAAGAAAAGATAAATCCGTCTTTAACCGAATGTTAAAAGACGGCAGATAGAAAACTGGAAACTGGCAACTTCCAAAAGTGATCCTGAAACGACTTTCAGGATAACCCCGTAACTGTATAAAAATACCCGCATTTGTATTACGACCGAATACAAATGCAACTGAGACAAAGATATTATATCTACTCAATATAATACTCGGATCCGGCTTAAACCAAAGCCGACCAGTATAATCTGCCCGAAAAATAACACGTGCGTAAACGCACGTGCATTTTCCGAACCCTGCCATAAAACCATACGGCCTCTACAACGTTTCGCCCGAACTTGGGAAACTGTCTGTGGGGGACTCTAATGACTCGTCAGTACCCTGGCAGTGGGTTTAACCACAAACCGTCAGCGGCACTAGCAATGCGTAACGGCTGCCCATGGACTGACCTCAAGGGAGGCCGATGAGCGAACTCATCCGGAAACCCTACTGAGCCTAACAGTGACAATGTATATACAGTCCGGTCCGTTCGTCAATGAGTATCGCATATCTGCCTAAGGGGCTAGTAACGTCAGACCCCCATTAGCAGTATAAGTCGTGTCGGAGTGAAGCCCAATAACACCCTGAGATACTACTGGAGTACCTACCAGTAAATCTCCTGCCACGGCCGTGGGCTATGTGTAATGGCTCTCCTAGACACAGCACGATCTCGCCCCCAATACCGGGAGAGACGAATCCCTAGCCGATCCGCTCACGTGCCTCCATATGGCTCGGGACTGTACCCAAAAACTACCTGTTTGCACGACTCCTTTGAGCCGTGGTAGGGTAGAAATCAAAGCACAGTGGGAACTCACACGAGACAAATGACGACCTCAGGTCGATGAACTAACCTGTACACATGTCACCAGGGAACTGCTATCTGACGATAGGTATAGTACTAACTAGCAGATTCCCGGCGAGTCCTGTCCGGTGTACTCATAACCCAATAAGCACCTGTATACATCTTAGGTGATCCAACTAACACCAGTGGCTTGTGAGACCGGCCACCGTCCCTCGTCGGGGTCTCGACTGTATACACTAGTCTACTCCGGAGTATCGATGCCCTGTCTCGAAACTCCCACGACTAGGGACCATAATTAAGGATATGCGTATAAACCACCCAACTCTCACGTATATGATCGCCATCATACTGTTGGTGGTAAAGCAAGATCCTAAGGGCTCTATCAAAGTGTAACATGTAATCAGTCACCTGAACATGTACACGACTGATAAAGGCAAACCAGATAGCATACTATCATCTTGAGTAAGACTGTCCTACCGGTATAGGTCCTCCGCAATCATTGCAATCACGTACCTGTGATCCAATAATTGACTATGAGGGCACTATCTCCAACAATCTCCCACTTGCACTCAAGGCTAATTATTGCGATGTCGACTACTCACAGCCCGTGTGAAACCGAACATCCAACTCCTCTACTAATCAGTTTCACAAAGCCCGTTTGTAAAACTATTGTGTTCGAGAAATAGCCTCAGTGAGTGGATCCACCTAGAAGTTTCTTTCTATATCTCTCTAAATCTCAAGTTCGCGGAGAAAGCCATCTCCCGAATCGAGTAATACCTGTCTTAGAATATGTCTGGATATCTGATGGGACCTAGTTCCTAAATGAACTCCAAATCCTAACTTCTTAGACTGTATCGATCACTGAACCTAATCAGTATCCGGCACCATGCTACCCACAGTATCCTCTTAGACCACCTGTCCATAATACTGTCCCTCTTTGTCAGAGGGAAAAACTATAACTCTGACAATCACTCTGTCAACCATGTCACCTTTGAAGCCTGTATTGAGAACCGTCTCCCGAAAGATGCTGCCGTCATCAAATCCGTAGAACATGTACTTATGTTCTAAAACTGCTTCCTTATGTTTCTCCAGGATTGGATTAATATAAACTCATCGCATCTAGTGCAAAAACAACATCTGGTGTGGTACCTGACATCTCATGATTGACTCAGTTGCCTAAGCAAGTGATCTGTCAATCATGCACATCCCTCTCCCCTTTAGTCTATACGACACCTTTAGAGAGGGTGACTCCATCACCTGCATGTACACCACCATGCTAGGAGTCAACTATTCTAAAAACCATTAGAATATCTGTCAAAGTACCCACATTGGGAAACTACCCAAATCCAGATCAAAAACCATAGATCTAGAAACCAGAATGTCTGATATTATATCCATACCCTGTCTGGAGAAACAACTGTGTGACGACCACAGTACAACCGATCGTAGTATAGGAATTTTACTTCCTACTTTGTGTATGTCATTCAGATACCTTGACATCACACCCTAATACCTTCTTAACAGATCCATCCTCTATTCTGATTGAAGTCAATCCCATGACCGTCATATCAAAATTAGATGATCTATCTCCGCTATAACTGCTCAAGTCTATAAATAGACATAAGCTACTTGCCCACTATGCTTCTGCTGCTCCCACTGACTACGACAACCCTCCTACCGGGTCTCATAACCTGGAACAATAGTAGTGTCAAGTCTGGATAGATAAGAACCTCCCTGTCACCGTCCTTGAGGCTACCGAAGTACCTCTCGGGTGTCTGAGGTTACCCACCATATCTGCGGAGTGGCTATTGGAATGTCAATCTTGATTGAATCTTTAGGTCCTATTAAATTTTTCGTAATCGTTTGCGGTTCTGGAATCACTTCCAGTTCTATCATACTCCCACTACCGTTTTCTGAAAAAATCCATTTTACTAAAACTGTGGCGAGTCAAGAACAATATCACTATTGATCTTCCAAATGGTAGAATATCAACCCTCGTCATAGCCAGGGTCAACCCACAAACAGCCATTACAGAAACGTGCCCTGAGTTATCCAGAGTCTGGTTTTAAGCATAAGCTGGACAACTCCCCATACCTTAACATCTTTTAAGGTACGAACCATTCTATATCCAATATAGAAACTTTGGCACTTATTTAATTGGAACCTGATTCAAATCATGCAGCTGTCTCCAGTGCATATCAACTTAATGGAAAGAGGCTAATCAGCATTACTCAACTTAGGAATCCATCCGATTATGAGTAACCTGAAAGAGAAACACGTTTCTCAAAACCATCACTATCATCTGAATACCAATCACAAGAATCTACATCTTCGATCTCTTTGAAGAATCCCGATACTTGTGATACCTGGTTCTCTACTTTATTCTTATACCCACAACTTCTCAAAACTTAGACCTTGTATTTCTACGAAACACTTGTCTAAATACTAGAGAAGTTATAAGTAAACAGAACATAGTACGAGGACCTACCCCTTTGTCCTGATGGACACTTGGACAACATACAATACTCTGTATAAGTCCGCTGAGTTGAACAACTCAAAACCTGTGCGTCGTAGGTTGAAAACTGTACCCTGGCGATTTCCTCAAATATCACCAATTACAACGAATTCCGATATAATGAGGATAATCACCTAATTCCCAATAACTTACTCCTACTCATCATCTGTAAAACCATACAGATATGAGAATGAAACCTGGTAAATACATACCCTTGGAGTAAGTATCTAATTGAGAAAACAGTTTTACTTTAACAATGCACTGAAACATGAAAATGTTTCGTAGGGGTATCCGGGTATTCATAGCAATGCCTCTTCCATAATCCAATTCATGACTTCAACCGTATATCTCTTTGCCATCTCTCCAAATCCCTTTATTTGTTTTTAGTTTTTACCTTCTGTACACCATCGTTAGGCTAAATGGTTTTCTTCCTTCCCTACCGTTCGGCACCAGCCTATGGTTTGGAAGAAGACTATCCAGTAAGCATAATAGGTGTACCCTCCTAAACCAAGGAGTACTCGCATCTTGAGAGAAGGTGATGATAAAAGACAACTGAATAATACCTTATTCTTTTAAAGGTGAAATAGGAGTGGCGATGAAGTACACGGTTTGGTCATGAATGATATCAGTCGCAATTTACTTTGCCCTCTTTCTAATCCCTTTATTTTGTTTTTAGTTATTTCCTTCTGCACACCCTACTTAGGCTAATTGGTTTTCTTCATTCCCTACCTTTCGGCACCTGCCTATGGTTTGGAATAAGACTATCCAATAAGCGTAATAGGTGTACTCTCCTAAACCAAGGAGCTCTCGCAACCTAAGAGAAGGTGATAATAAAAGACAACTGAATAAACCAATTCTATTTCTCCTGAACCTGGATCCATCCTCGAAGAAGTCCCTTCGAGTTCGTATATAACCATACGATGGATCTATCCAATGGAAGTGGATATCCGTAGTAATACGGGTGTTCTGAGAAATTCAAAGGGTAAAAGAAGGAGTGGCAATGACTTATGCAACTCAGACAATCCAAAAGCCAGTATTTTAAGAAGGTTCGGTCAACTTGGTTACTGAGTCATAGTCTAGGGTCGGTCAAAGGTCGCTGCCAAAGAGAGAGAGAAAAGAAACACTCTGCGTGCACTCTAACCAAGATCAGAATGGTTATCGCTTTATCTAATCCGGAAACCTCCCACTGTCCTGTCAAATTCTCCTCCAAACCTGAAAGAAGAATCAATCGGGATCACCCGAAGAGTAAACCAACTCATCAGTGGGAATTGGGATCCAACTCTCATCGCATGATAACGTGATGGAATCCACTCACGTTATCACACTCCAGAAGGTATGCGCATACTTGGCAAGTTTCAGTTTCTTTAGAAACTCCCGATAAGATTTTTGCCCCATGCTCTTATGATCGTGACTAAGGGCCAACCCATCATAAGTCACATGTCAAGTTCTTCCCATCATTATCTTGTTAATTTGAACCCACCCGTACTCGCCCTTGACTAAGGGCCAACAAGGTTGTACGACTGTCCCAAACCAACGCATCTATCTATGCAACATATGAACACCCCAGCAGCTACCAATCACTATGTCCTAGCTAAGGGCCAGACCAACATAGCTTGAATACTACTGACCATTCACATGAAATGACGGAGGGCTACGGCTGGTTTTTGGCGAAAAACCTTTAACGTAATGAACTTGATCTCGTTGAAGGAACCTGATAGCTTTTTAAAATATAGTGGCGAAAACCTTTTGCTAAAGAGGTCACTCCCGGTGAAGGGATCTCGGCTCTTTCCTCGTGGAATGAGGTGCAGGATATTCCACTGAATACCGCGATGCAAAGCAACTTGTAATCGACTATAGTAAAGTTATTACCCTGACGCAAACTTCTGCCCAAGGGATCAGTCCCGGCGAAGGGATATCGGCCATTGCCCGTCGAATGAGGTGCAGGATATTCCACTGAATACCTCTATGCAAAACAAAAGGAAACATCTTTGCAATAACACTTTTTAAATTGTTCCAACAACATCAAACAGGTTTGTTTTACTTTGCATTGATAAGAATCAACGCAATCCCATCAATCAATCACACCAGAAAAGAACGAAAATAAAATGTACGTATATGCCATCCGCATTCGTCACTGGGTCCCGTCATCATCCGTTAGGTTAGTTAACTAACGACAGAGCGGGGACTGGACTAGCGCGGGTGTAAAACATATACAACATCTAATAGTATATAAACCAATATACAATAATCGCTCCAGGCGTGATAATATGCAACATTACAGAAAAGTAATAAGCATCACAGAACAATACAGATAATCTGGGATCCCCGGGTTTCACAGAGCCGCTGCTGAAACCCGACGTTCCCCTATCGTGTGGATAGCCTGTGCAATGAAACCTAGACCCTTACGGGTGCGGCAAGTTACCCGCCAAAACCTGAAGCGAGGCAGCCCCCTACAGCAAAGTGAATGGACCACCCAGCACTTCACGGAATCCGGTAATCTTGGGCACCCCTCCTTGGGTCAACCTGTACCCCCTACGAGTGCGGCGAATAGTCTGCCAATTCTAGAGTGGGGCCCCTCTGCCTCTCAAAGCCATGAGATGCGGACCCGTTGCCCCTAAGAACCCGGCTATCCGTGCACTCCGTCGCGGGGTAAAACCTAGTACAGTAATGAAAAATAGTACAACAGGTACATCGACCGCAACCTGGTCGTGCCCTAAAAGAATATTATACAACAGGCAGTGACGGCAGTCCACAAGTTAGACGCTCGTCCCGCAATATCAAATGCACAAATAAACTCAAACTGCACTACCATTGCACACTGCTATCCACCACGACAAATCCGCAACATCACAGGACAACACAGAACATCAACGCGAATGTCACGTTCGCAAACCCGTCTAAAAGAACTATAGCAATCAGACGCGGTTTACCGATCAAATGACATTCCCGGTCGGAGATATAATGTAAGCACTGTAAGCTAACGTGTTTAAATTTCGATCGACTAAATATCACGAAGTGGGCCCCACGAACAACTGTTGAACAGTAACAAAATCTGGGCCCAAAAGATATATACCAAAAACCCCAAATTCCAACATAGAAGACACTGTGCAAATTTGGTGCACTGATTCAATAGAACGGCCACAGATGCGCGGCCAAACCATGGGTTTGGCCGCGATTCCGCGGCGGCTTGGTGGAATCACGTGCTCAAATTTGGTCGGTGTGCTTCTAAAACCCTGCACAACTTTCTGTGATATGTAGAATAATTTTACGACATCATTTAAAATCTACAGAAACTGTGAATTTGAAATTTGCAGTTTTTGATTTCCGGTTCGATCGATGTTTTAAACGCGTTAGAACAAGTTAGTATAGCAAAATGGTGAGGCTCTGATACCACTGTAAGTCTACGGTAGCGCCCCGGCCGTCTACAGACGCCATATGCGGAACAAAAAACTTTTAACTGGCGCTATCGTATACTTTAACCCGGATATGCCATTATTGCTAAACTAACAAACTGTAAAGAGTGTAGAAAGGTTATACCGAACGATCCGAGTCCTTCATTCTTTAACCATCATCCCACGCTCCGTTGCGGCTGCTCTGATCTCGTCGATCTCCGATCTGCTTGTCCAGGTGGCACCACATCAATGATTCTTTAAACGGGCTCCCGCCTCTGACTCGAGGCAACTCGTTCGTTAAGTTTGCTAAAAGAGACGACCAAGAATTATGTAGAGAATGAGTGGAATACTTTGTATCGCTTCGTCCAAAACCATGGACGAACGGTTAATGAAGCTGCCATTTTATCGGGTGATGGAATGAAAGAGGTAATGAAATTTCCATGCACCCTAAACCATAGTCTTTTCTCTCCAAAAACGAAATCAATCACACTCTCCACTCAAAGAATGGCCGGCCACTATATAGCAAAGAGGGAGGTGATGGTAGGAGCAAGTGGTGACCATAACATGAAGCTTATCATGAAGAAAAAATCTTAAGCAATCCAAAAGACATTAATTAAAACCATGAGTCACAAAAACCTAGTCACCATATAATAAATGCAAAGAAAGATGCATGAATCTAGTCACCAATCTAGAAGCTTCTAGACGCACGACTCACCTCATCCAAGAAAAGATAAATCCGTCTTTAACCGAATGTTAAAAGACGGCAGATAGAAAACTGGAAACTGGCAACTTCCAAAAGTGATCCTGAAACGACTTTCAGGATAACCCCGTAACTGTATAAAAATACCCGCATTTGTATTACGACCGAATACAAATGCAACTGAGACAAAGATATTATATCTACTCAATATAATACTCGGATCCGGCTTAAACCAAAGCCGACCAGTATCATCTGCCCGAAAAATAACACGTGCGTAAACGCACGTGCATTTTCCGAACCCTGCCATAAAACCATACGGCCTCTACAACGTTTCGCCCGAACTTGGGAAACTGTCTGTGGGGGACTCTAATGACTCGTCAGTACCCTGGCAGTGGGTTTAACCACAAACCGTCAGCGGCACTAGCAATGCGTAACGGCTGCCCATGGACTGACCTCAAGGGAGGCCGACGAGCGAACTCATCCGGAAACCCTACTGAGCCTAACAGTGACAATGTATATACAGTCCGGTCCGTTCGTCAATAAGTATCGCATATCTGCCTAAGGGGCTAGTAACGTCAGACCCCATTAGCAGTATAAGTCGTGTCGGAGTGAAGCCCAATAACACCCTGAGATACTACTGGAGTACCTACCAGTAAATCTCCTGCCACGGCCGTGGGCTATGTGTAATGGCTCTCCTAGACACAGCACGATCTCGCCCCCAATACCGGGAGAGACGAATCCCCTGCCGATCCGCTCACGTGCCTCCATATGGCTCGGGACTGTACCCAAAAACTACCTGTTTGCACGACTCCTTTGAGCCGTGGTAGGGTAGAAATCAAAGCACAGTAGGAACTCACACAAGACAAATGACGACCTCAGGTCGATGAACTAACCTGTACACATGTCACCAGGGAACTGCTATCTGACGATAGGTATAGTACTAACTAGCAGATTCCCGGCGAGTCCTGTCCGGTGCACTCATAACCCAATGAGCACCTGTATACATCTTAGGTGATCCAACTAACACCAGTGGCTTATGAGACCGGCCACCGCCCCTCGTCGGGGTCTCGACTGTATACACTAGTCTACTCCGGAGTATCGATGCCCTGTCTCGAAACTCCCACGACTAGGGACCATAATTAAGGATATGCGTATAAACCACCCAACTCTCACGTATATGATCGCCATCATACTGTTGGTGGTAAAGCAAGATCCTAAGGGCTCTATCAAAGTGTAACATGTAATCAGTCATCTGAACATGTACACGACTGATAAAGGCAAACCAGATAGCATACTATCATCATGAGTAAGACTGTCCTACCGGTATAGGTCCTCCGCAATCATTGCAATCACGTACCTGCGATCCAATAATTGACTATGAGGGCACTATCTCCAACAATACGGATGCTCAGTGGAGACTGGGTACACTGGACGGACTCGCCGAGAACTCCCAGATGGTATTATACCTTACGTCAGATGGCAGTTCTCTGGTGACACTGGTACAGAGTAGTCTGTTGACCCGAGATCGTCATAGAGTCTTGTGTGATTCCCACTGTGCTTTGATTTCCACCTTACCACGTCGAAGAGGGCGTGCAAAATGGTGGTTTTTGGGTACAGTCCCGAATCACATGGAGGCAATGAGCGATAGGAGGGGATTCGTCTCTCCCGATTTAGGGGGTTGATGTTGCGCTGTGTTCGATTGGCTATAACCGGAAATCCCTGGCCAGGGTTGCTGAGATTTACTGGTAAGTGTTACCAGTAGTTTCTCGAACTGTTATAGACCTCATATCGACACGACTTATCGAGTTATTGGGGTCTGACGTTTACCACCCCTAGGCGAGATATGCGACATATCAGACGAACAGACCGGACTGTACGGTAAGTGTTACTGGTTGGATTCACAGGAGTGTGAGCGGGCTTGCTCGTCGATCTTCTGATCGCTCAATACCCGGGTGGCCGTTACGTTTAGCAGACCGCTTGCGGCTTGTGGGTGTTTTATATGATCATCATCTGCTGCCGGCGTATTGACGAGTCTTTAGAGTTCTACACAGAGGTTTCCTGGCTCAAGCGAAACGAAATAGGAGCGCATATGAGATATGTGCGGGACCGAGAATAATGCGTGTATGTGATACCGTATTCTATTCTCGTGATGAATGTATCGAATGGTTGTATGCGATATAACCTAGTTATCGAATCAAGGATTGATTCGATAAGTCGATACATTGGATACTAGTCGGTTATGTGCGACATGACCGGATCATTGAATCAAGTGTTGATTTAATGATTTAATGTATAATTATATATTTGATATATCACTTTGCATTAACTAGTATTGGTTCACTTTAAATGGATTTTCTCACTTGAAATGCACATTGTATATGTGATATATTTTTGTGCACAAGATTGTATCATGTTTGATGATACATGCTAACTTGGGTTTGTGTAAAGAATTAAACCATGGTTAGTTAATGGTTAGGGTTTCATTTGATTTACTTATTCATTTATTTAATTATTTTGGCAAAAGAAAATGATATGGTGGCTTTCTTTGTTTGTTTGTTGAAGCTTCATGAAGCTTTGAACAAGTCCACCATATTTGTCTCATGCTTAACCCTAACCATTCCACCTAACCATAGTCTATTCTCTACACCTAACCATGGTTAGTATATGATAAGTATTCATATTATTTTCCTTTTTGAATATAACTTATGATATTCTTTTCTTCATCTTCTTCTTCTTCCACAAAGGAAGAAAGCTTGCCTCCATCAATGGCAACTTGAGAAAAAGAGTGAGAAATCCAATTCTAATGTGAACCCACTTCCTATTTCTTCATCCTCTACCACTTGCCAAGTAGTATAGGGTGTTTTCTTCATAAGTTTCATGGCTTGGTGAAGTTGGAGCTTGATCTTGTGTTGCCTCGACGTAGATCATCTTCGGCATCGAAGTCGACGACCTAGCCCGCCCATTTCTCCGATGAAGCCGACGCTAGAGCCCGAGATCCGATGATCGCAGCGAGGGGACCTCATCACGGAGCTATGGAGGTGGAGGACTTGATCTACAAAGGTTGTAGTCACTTCCCTTTTACCAGTAAAGTTGTTTACTAATTCTTGTTTCGCCTAATTTCTAGTTAACGATCCGTATTAGGGTTTCTCGGCACATGTAAAATTTGAAATTGGCATGGTTGATGCCTTGTGAGACCTCATTAGTGTGCCTAGGAACCCTACATGTCACGCGCTGGAGCGTTTGCGCCAAACAGAATTAAGATTTTAAAGAAATCTTTCTGTTCTTGTTAAAACAAGAAGATTTTCTTCTGTAAAACAGAAGCCCTTGGATCAAAGATCCAACGGTGGGGAAAATTCCCCAAATCACTCAGAGAAAGATCTCTTTAACAAATTTATGGGCACTATATAAAGGCCTCTAGACCTCAAATCAAATATATCAACATTTTGTGAGAAATTAAAAACTTCAAACAGAGAGAACTCTGAAAAATTGGAGAGAATTCCTCAAGAACAAAAAAGGTAAAAACCTTTAAAAAAAGAGAAAATTCTTTTATGAACAGATAATTGATCTGAGAACAAGATCAAGGATCTCTAATAATAAATAAATAAATAAATGATAATAAGTGCCTTTCACTTTTCTATGAACCATTGGTTCCCTGAGATAAAAAAAAAACAAGAAGAACTTGTTTTCTTTGATCTAAATTAGATCAAGAAAACAAACAGTGCTTTGCACTTCTTTTATGAACCATTGGTTCTGAATCTAAAAGATTCTCAAGTTAATAGTGCCTTGCACTTGTAAATCTGCACTGTTGCGCTCTTGGGTTGGCGCAAGGTACCAGAGAGCGCCACGTGTCAGCATCTGGACCATTTGCGCTATGCGCTTTTGAAATGGAGCCTTGCTTTCTGAAACTGGCGCAACTCACCACAGCGCGCCATGTGTCGGCAGCGCAAGCGCAGCGCACTGCGCTTGCATGACACGTGTCATCACCACAAGCGCTTATGCTCTTTGATTGGCGCAAAGCGCCTGACAAATGCAATGCATTTCTTCTGCTAAAGGGCCAGGCCCAAATCAAGAAGACCTAGCAGGTCAAAATAAATTGCAAAGCAATAAAAGGGCAGAGCCCAAGTTAAATTGATGCTCTGCATCATTTATAAATGGGCAGAGCCCAAAACAAATTGATGCTCTGCATCCTTTATGGGCAGAGCCCAAACAAAAATAAAAAGCAATGCAATGCATTATTTAAATGTGGGCAAAGCCCTAGTACAAGTCTAATAGACCAAAAATAAATAAAAGCGTTGAATATTTTTTAACTGGACTTAGCCCAATCATGGCCGTAAGTCCTCAAATTAAATCGATTGAGCACAGCTGCTCTCTCTTAAATCAATTTACTACCGGTTCGAGGGTACATCTCCGAACTCCTTTGACTCCTATCGTTGTAATCCTTCAACGATGTCAGAGAGGTGACGGGTCCCGATAACCACACATCAACATGGACTATGGGGTCCTTAAACTCATGGACTTAAGCATCCTTAAACTAATAGACGGATTATGGGATCCTTAAACCCATGGACTTAAGCGTCCTTAAACTAAAAGGCGGATTATGGGATCCTTAAACCCGCGGACTTATGCGTCCTTAAACTAAAAGATGGATTGTGGGATCCTTAAACCCATGGACTTAAGCGTCCTTAAACTAAAAGAATGATTGTGGGATCCTTAAACCCGCGGACTTATGCGTCCTTAAACTAAAAGACAGATTGTGGGATCCTTAAACCCGCGGACTTATGCGTCCTTAAACTAAAAGACGGATTGTGGGATCCTTAAACCCATGGACTTAAGCGTCCTTAAACTAAAAGAATGATTGTGGGATCCTTAAACCCGCGGACTTATGCGTCCTTAAACTAAAAGACAGATTGTGGGATCCTTAAACCCGCGGACTTATGTGTCCTTAAACTAGAACACCGACTGTGGGGTCATTAAACCCACAGACTTAAGCGTCCTTAAACTACCTATGGACCGCAATGTCCTTAAACTACCTATGGACCATTATGTCCCTAAACTGTGACAATAGAGTCCCCAAACGCTCTTTTTCGGATCCAAACGATCCCGTTAAGTTGATCTTAGTCTCAAATCAGACTAACGTATCCTTAACGAACGTTTAAGTCGATCTTAGTCTAAATATGGCTAACGTATCCTTAAACCAAAACACCAAACCCAAATCTAAGTAAATACGGATTTGGACTAATCCACGTCCAACGGGCGACGGCATCACTTAGTCTCTGTATACAATCCATGGGCAACCACAAACAAAACAAACACACACGACACGAAGTGAAATTCTGGAGAAGGAGAAAGTTGTTACAGCGATGCGGTAGTGTAATTAACTGCACGGGCTTGCGCCTGCAGGGAAGAGCGCCCCCACAATCAAAAACCCCTCAAGCGAGGGGGAATCTGACGAAGTCTGCTACATCGGCAGCATCCGTCTAAACCTCCGATACACGGTGCCATAAATCAACTTGGCCTCTTCGGAGAGGTGGACGGATAAAACCAAATAGTATCTGCCCCGAATCTCAGCGTCAGGACTTCGCAGCCCTGTGCGCCGCCTTTCGGAGAGGAACATATTCTGGCATGCCCGGTGGGACCTTTTCCTCTTTCCACTCCACACTTCGTGTGTCGTCTTCGCGAACAAATCCCCGTTTGTTAATGGTTGCCTTTGGATTTCAAGTTTACTAAGATTTGGTCTCTTGCTTGGCGCAGAAAAGAAATAAAGCATCGATGGTCTCTACTTGTTCGAAGTGCTCTAACTGCAGCTGCAACGCGCGTTCTGCCTCGACTGGGGGCATAACCTATGGGCCCCAAGCGGCCTCTTTGTTCACCATGCCCGTTGAGCAGATTACTCAAGCCACCACGGGGTTGTTTTTCGGAACTATGCTTCCGCCAACAAGCTTCAGCACCTCCATGCCCGTACAAGAAGCTCCTAAGAAGTCGGTCTTCGATCGACTTTCAATTACTGCGGCCCCTCTCAACGGGTCACCCAACACCAGTGCCTCGGTCTTCTCCAGACTGGGCCAAAACTCCTGCGGGCCCATAATGAAGCTTGCAGTCCCAGAAAAGGTTATTCCAAAAGGAGTAGCCAAACCTGCTCCCGAAGTCGTCAAGGCGGCTTCTCCGGCTAAGAGATCAGTCTCTACAAGACTGACCGTCCCAAATCCCACTCCTGCTCCTACTGCTTAAAAGATGTCAGTATTCAACAGGCTGACGCCGGCAACAGCCCCACACCTGAACAGGGGGCAAGAAGAAGCTGTTTCTGTTTCTGAACCAATACCGACGACTCGTCGCGCCCGACGACGCCACTGGCGCAGGGTAAGGAAGACCGGGGGCAACTCCCCTTCTGGGATGACTCCGCCAGCTCCAACGGTGGAAGTTAACGCTGCTGTTCCCACCGGGAACAGCTTCGAGCTACTGAATAGGGTACGCAGAAACTCGCCGACTGCAGTGCTCAAAAGATCTCCTCCACCAGTAGAGACTGCCGTGGAAGCAGAAAAGCCAGAGCAGTCTCCTCGATCGCTGTCCTCTAAGATCTATAAGACATGGCGACGAGTCCGAGAATCTGTGATTGATCCTAAGTTCTTTCGCCAACAGAAGAAGTCGAAAGGTCGGCAAGAAGAAAATCCCCGGAAAAGCAACGAATGGTGACGACCGCTTGGGTGCCCAAAGCAACGGCCCCCTCAACTTCTACGGCCCATAAAAGAAGAAGGCCGGAGAAAGTGCCAACGCCGATGACGAATATCAAAGGTGGTGAACCCAAACGCCCTAAGTCAGGGGGCATTGTAGTTCATACCGTCTACGTGGCGTCTGGTAAAGAGGACAGTCGCATATCTACGGGTCATCGACCGCTTACACGATCAGTGACCAAAGCGCAGGAGCAGCAGCAGAAGCTCCAAGAGATGATGAACGCTATGGCCGCGCTTACTGGGCCAAAAGAAAACCCTGAAACGTCCTCGGATGAACGCCAGGAGGAAGAAACAGACGCTGAATTCCTTCGTCGAATATTGGAGAAGAAGGACAAAGAGGCTGCTGAACAAGCAGCCAACATAAAGCGTATGGGCCTCCTATTCCAAGACATAGTGGGGATGATGATCCAACAAGATCCTCCGGCTGAAGATCCCCCGATCGTCCTTGAAGACGATAGGGGAGAGACGTCAAATCCTCCGCCAGCCCTATCAACAGCTACGGAGGATACAATCTCCAAGGCTGACCTGGATGAGTACATAGCCCAACAAATACGAGTTCATCATGCGACTGAAGCAGCCGGCCAGGTCGTAAAAACAGGACGGCCATATCCGAGTTGGTACGACCAGATCAAGTACCCGCCGGGCTATACAATTCCTAAGTTCCATGTCTACAAGGGGACGGGCAATCCTCACCAGCATGTTGCCCAGTTCAGGGCACTCTGTGGCAACACCGCCGGTGATGACAAGTTGTTGCTTCGCTAGTTTGTTGGAAGTTTATCAGATACGGCGTTCAAGTGGTACTCTGAGCTCCCGAACGACTCTATCAAAACCTTCACGGAGATGGAGCTATTGTTTACTCAGCGTTTTGCAAGCGCCAGTGAACGCACCCCGATGACGGCACTGATTAACGCCAGGGTAAAACCAGGCGAGACATGGGTTCAATATGCTATACGGTGGCGGAACTTATGGTCGAAGTGCGAGCAGCGCATTGAAGAAGCTCCCGCGGTGGGTATGTTTGTGGGAACCCTTAATCCGCAAGAAACCATCTCGCAATTTATGATGTTTTTTAAGCCGACTTCCTTCTAGGCCTTGATTGACAAGCTAGCGCAAATGGATCAGATGGGTCATAAACCCCCTCTTCCAAAGACGGACTCCCGAAATGACAAGGGGAAGGGAAAAGCGATCATTGTCGCTAATGCTCAACAACAACCGAGCAACTCGAAGCCGGTTGTTCATCAAAATAATATGCGCCCGTACGCAGCCCTTGAGGAGAGGCTAGGACATTCTTACTCTTTTCCCCGTGATAAAACGAGAAGGTTATTCGCGCTGGCGTTGCGCAACTGACTCATAAATCTGCCGGATCCAAAACGTCCGTCGCAACCAAATGATGTCAATGAGCCCAACTACTGTCCTTATCATCGAGTACTAGGTCATCCGATAGAAGATTGCTATATTTTCAAAAATTGGCTTGAAGACCAGTACCGACAGGGCAAGTTCGCGTTATCTGACAAATGGAAGGTGAATCCCCCGCAGCCCCATACCTCTAAGGGGATGAGTACGCCAGGGGCAATATGCTCTGTCATTGAAGAAGCTCCTTGAAAGGTTGTATTATCAGCCAAAACAAAGAGGATGCTTGTAACGTTTTGAAAATCGTTTCGGTGAAATTTCGAAAAATCGGTAAAATAAGGGGGTTTTCTGTAAAAAGTCAAAATACAAATATCTTATTATAAAAATTAAATATACATATTCTATCTATGTAATTGCTATTATTTGGTGTTTATTGAGCCGCTGGTGAAATTTCAAATTTTCTGAAAAAAATATTATTTTATTATTATTTAAGCCGTCACTAATACATTTAATTAGGGAAAATTAAAAATTGGAATGAGTTGAAACAAATTTTGTGCATCATAAAACATTAAATAAAATTTTATCATATGGTTTTTGGAACGAAATCATTTGCCAAAACCGTTTAGAAATTATTGAAGAAAAAAGGCTTTTTTTTAGCGTAAATGGATGTTTGGGGTATTATATTTATCATTTTTCATCACCCCACACCCATACCCACATCCACACACTCCCATTTACTTCTCCCCTTGAAGAATTCAGCAGCACCCATTTATTTTCCCCACTTGAATTTCAAAGGAAAGAAATGAAAGAAAAGAAAAGAAAATGGAGAAATGAGGTGGACCTTTGACCTTGAATTGACTTTGACTTCTCCCCCCACTTTCTCTACCTCCCTCTCTCTCCTCTCCCACTCCCATTCCAGCCGACCCCCCCTCCTACAGCAGCAGCAGCCCCCCCTATTTCCCTTCTCTTTTCTCTTCAAACTTCATCAAAAATTGCCTCAAATCCATCAAAAAAAAATCCCAAAATCCAAATCCGACTCCTACCCATTTTAGCTTAGCCCGTATAGCATGGATCTTTGTGAAAAGAGAGCATTTTGGGAGGCCATGGATGCTTTTGGATCTTCAAATATTTTTGGGTATAATTCTAAAACATTTTTGCTTAATTTGTTACTAATTTCTTAAAGCTAAACTACTTAAGTGTTAATTAGGCTTAAGTTGCAAGTTTTGGAATTCAAGTTATGAATTTGAATGCAAGTTAGGGTTTTATAAAATTGGTGTATGCTTGTGTGTTATATTTAGGCTTTTTGTCATGTTAATACAAGATTAGTAGCTTGTGCTAATGGTTAGTTTAAAAATTGTGTTAATTTGCTAATTTGCTTACTAGGTTTTTGAAATTGGTTAAATACTAGGGATTAAAAATGTGTTTAGGTTTTTCATGACTTCATTAACTTTATTAAGTGTGGTTTAATGCTTTAGATCATGCAAATCTAAGCTAGATTGTAGTTTGTGCATTTTTGCTTTGAAATTGTTAAATTTTAAGTATTTTGTAAACTAGAATATTAGGGATTTTGGAATTTAATGAGATTAAATTCCGGGAATTGTTTATATGACTTATTTAAGATATTTAATAAATATATTGGCCGCTACATTCATTTAAACATCCTGTTTTGTACAAAAACGGCGAATTGTGCGTGCTAGATTTTCGGAAAAATGACTTTTTAAGTAAAATTGGGGTTTTTGTGAGTTTTAACCTAGTTTATATTAAAATTAGTGTTCGTGAATGTACAAATGAGTGTAATTGGATTTTTCTCGATGGTTTGACGTTTGTACATCGACATCGAGGGTTTGTTTGACTATTCTTGCATGAGTAGGCGATAGGTTTGGACCTATGCGTGATACGCGTGCCGATTTTATTTTCGTATGCCGTTTGATTTCGAATTTAGTTTTAATGCGATATGGTGCGTTATGATATGCAGGTACCCCCATGTGGACTTCGAGACGACAAGCAAGCGCGTGGCGACGTCGGCACCGGCTAGCGAGGACCAGGTGAGTAGATTTATATCTACGGGGAGAAGTCGGGTGGATGGCGTATAGCACCCCCGCAGTCCGTGGTGGTGTATACGGATGCGTATACACACCAACAATTATTATATGTTATTTGGGGTTAATAACGATGCTTAGGATGGATATTGGTGTGTTGGATTACTTTAGTGTTGCGAACCCTAGGGTAGTGTTGCACTACACATACACACATACATACTTGCATACATTCCTATTGATATGTGCTCATGGGATTCTTTATAGTTATGGGTTCACATGGGTATGGGACTATGTGTTCACATACGGATTTGAGGATGATACTTGGGATTGAAATGAGTCGATGAGATTTGATTTGAGGCCGTGAGATCGGTGATATAGTAGGGTTCGTATTTGAGATACGACAAGACGTTGTAGCGGGTCCTTGACGTAGTGTTTCACACACGTCCATGCATACGTAGGCGGTATCAGTATGGTACTAGACGTAGATCAGTACCGCGATCATGATATTTGATAAAGAGGATACCAGGTGAATAGTATGATGAATGTGATATTGACCCGTACCCAGATTTGGGATGCCGTACGACGGATTTACGTACGAGCTATATTTTGATGATTGATCCGCACTCTTGACTTGGGATGTCTGATTATAGATATGGTATCGGATATGATATTATTGAGGCGGGATCACCGACTATACATATATACAGGTAGGTAAATGTATCGACTCAGATGATAGGCGGTTTCCTTACCTGTAGTTCAGCTTGTTAGTCCAGCCGTATAGTTTAGTGTAGTTGTTAGATTAGATTAGACTCCTACCTATTTCAAAAACTAACGAATCGTGGGTATTTTAAAAGACAGCCCAAGGGATCCTATAGATATTTCAAAAGACTTATCTTTTCATAAAAACACCGTAGCCCCTATTTTCAAAACCCCATGATTCGTGTTATTTCAAAAGGCACCATTTGTATGACTTATATTAGATTAATGCAGATTAGTTATAGTTGCGTCTAGTTTTCATCTCCCGCTCTTCTTTTGTGGTCCGCTTCGCATCGCATGCTTATTTTATGTTTCATACTCCATTATTGATATCATGCTGTTAGGACACCAGCACCATTACCGATGATGCGTATGTACCACGTACACTTATTTGCCGGCTCACACACATCTTCATCGGTAATTGCCATGTCACGTACACCTTAGAAAATATTATTGCTTGACATAGCCTGTTAGCTAATAGTTAGACATGATATTAGTGTACTTGCCTTATATGTTAGTTTAGACATTGTAGTTATTACCTGCTACTTCATGCATACTGTTATTCATTGTTATGCCGCATTCATGGATTCTCATGCATATATTCACCATTTTACGTGTTATTGAGGTTTTGGATTCGGATTTCCATGAGATTTTCTGGATTTGGAGGAAAACCGCAAAAACATAAATAAACCTTTTTCCTCTTTTAAAATAAAAAGTGCGATTTTCCCATGATGTATGAGTCGTCCACCATGAGTTTGCTGATGGATTTCGAGACCCGATTCGAGGAGACGGATGAACCGTTTCGAGTACATGGTGGACCCGGTAAGGTACCCCGGGGCAAGAAGCGCGTGATGATGACGATGTGAGCCTGGCAGGGGAGCACTACCTACCGGTGATTTTACCCGACGCGTCGGATATCCGGAGGATACCGTCGTGGTCTTGAGATGGATGGTAGGGGCCTGGCTGGACTGACGGCGCCCTAGATATTGAGACTGTGATATTGAGATTTCGAGATATTGAGGTACAGAGACTGTGATACAGAGATATCGAGATATTGGGATTATGTTTTGTGCCGATGCTAGGCACTGTTTTATGCTGATTTCATTATGATACCTCATTTTAAAAATACAAAGGAAATCTCACTAATTTATGAAAACAGTTCTTCATTTACATGTATTCTGTTTTCATGCATTCATACCTCATTCATATGATATATTGCTACCTGAGGCATTGACACGGGCACATGAGTTTACACTCGGGTTAGATACTACCCTATCCATTGTTATAGGCTGCATGTTATATACATTTTTGAGGATATATTATGATCATTGACCTAGGATTGCGTTATTTATGCGATTTCTGTGCGTATATGTTTTTCTATTCACGAGTTGGCAACTCACCCCCGTTGTGCCCCAGTTTCTTGCAGGTTTTGCCGTACAGGTTTAATTACGGCTTTGCGGCATAGTTTCGTTCGGGTGATTTGCTAGTAGGTGGGTTTACTTGTATCGTACCCCCATTATATATCTTGTATATCATTATTCGGTTGTATCTAGAAGTTCCATCAACCAAACATGTATTTATTGAGATAGAGACCAGTGTTGTTTATTCTTTCGACCTTAGAGTCGCTCGTTATATTTCTGGTGGTTTTGAGTTTCCTTTTGAGTTTTGATCCTCGCCGTTGGCGTTGTATATTATATTGCTTGTGTGGTTGTGACCGTCGATTGACGAAGAGCTAGCTCCCGCTTGGGGATGCCTTTTTCTTGATTTCGTATACTATTCATGTTGTATCCCGTTTGGGGGCCAGTATTTACAAAGGAGACTCTGCCGAAATTTTCAGTAAATTTTTGATGTTTTAAAAACTGCATAATTCGGCTTATGCTATTGAAATTACTTGCTTTAAGTTGGTTTTTCCTGCACTCTACTACTTTTCTTGGTTTGGATTTCTGGGTTTTCGGTTTACTTAGATTACGTACGTCTCGAGACATTCGTAGTTTAAGTGCCGGTCATGTTCCGTACTTTCGGGTCGTGACAAAGTTGGTATCAGAGCATTAGGTTTTACCTTCGGAGCGTAGGATGACCCTTGGTTGATGGAATAGGTGACTAAAGTAGAGTGACGTACCGTTGGTATGTTCCGCAGCATATTTACGACACGCCACTCCACTTAAGAAGCCTTAGGATGTACATTTCCTTGTTCAATATTATATTCCTTCCTGATCTAGCCTCATCGTTACCAGTTTGGTTTTGCTGCCACGATTTCGGGCAGTGAGAGCTACGGCTAGAGTTGCGGTCAGCAGGAGCTCGTCACAAACGAGGACTGACCAGGGCGTGATTCCGGCGACTCCCGATTGTACAGAGGTGTCTTTTGATTGTGTTTTCGCACCACGAGCGTTGATGGATCGCTGTATGAGATTACTCGGACGGACAGATCAGCACCAGAGGATTGAGCCAATGATAGAAGGTCGCTAGTCACCCACGGATGAATGACTGAGACATGTGGTTCGTTCGCCTACCCGATGAGAGGTCATCAGATAGATTGATTCCAGCTAGAGACGACTTCACGCGGAGACGTTGGGAGACGACAAAGACGATCGAATGTCAGAAACCTACTATTCTAAGTTTAAAGTAGTCGGAAGGACATGCAGGCAATTCTATGGTCCCTCTAGAAGAATGAAACCCTAACTCGACATAATGACCGTGTGAAAGCCTTTGAACCTTAGGGTTTGCGGCAGTTCCACGGCGCCATTAGTGAGGCTTGGGTTTGCCCTTCTACGGCTGGACCACCGATGCTGTGGTATGTAGTCGATACTATTAAACTGTACCAAGATGTTGAGCTCTTGGGGGATTATGAGGTTTCGACGAATCGATCGAATGGTTCGACTTCAATCGGATGCTAGGTGGTGAGATGCATTCTTGGGAGACTCCAGATACGAGGATAGCCGTTGGAGCTCAGTCCATACGGCCGCGACGAGACGAGTCCAAAGCAGACGACATTAGAGAAAAGTGGAGTAAGAGGTTCGTACCAGATCTAGATGAGATGACATTCCACTCCGCTGACATCAGAGATGCGATGCGCATGCCGAGGCATGGTACTTGGACTTACCTTCCAGAAGGAGTCGCGATGAGTATGCAGTCGTTCCAGAGCAAGATGCAGATATAGGAAAGGACAACGACTTCCGGACAGTTGGCAGAGACGAGACATGGAAGAGACCGTGAGCAGGATTCCTTCCAGGACACTGCTGCAATGATACTTGCACCCAGGATCAGATGTGTCACGTACATTCAGAGAGCCAGAGGCCGACGCCAGTGATATGCTGTCTCATGAGTGGTCGCGATGATTGACCGGGTGATGACAAGAGGCGTGCCAGAACGGGATCATCCCTGTTAGCACACCTGACAAGGCCGATGAGCCGAGGGACTGAGAGATTTGTAATTCCCAATGAAGACCTTGACCCAGGAGTGGTCATTGTTACGCACACCAGCAGGCCAGGGTTCATGATCATCGACGAGACATCCCATTAGTGATCGCGCCAGTTGGTCGAGATTCTTAGAGGATGCGCTTGAGCGGTACTATGCCGCCATTATTGATTTCGATGTTTTGGGTGATTTATTCGAATGATCTGATTTTGATGATTGAGGATTTATGATCTTTGCACAGTGTTGCACTTGATATCGTTTTCGTGCTTGGGTTTCACATGTTTGTGATTTTACGGTTTTAGACATTTGAGTTGATTTTGTGCGTATGTACGCATACGAATTGGTTTTTGTACTCAGTATAGTTCACATATGCTTGCAGTGTAGTGATACGCATTTTGTGCACTTAGATACACTGGACTTCGATTTCGATTGTGATACTCGATGTTTGTTTTATGCACCTTGTGCACCTGATTTGATTTTACGCATGTTCGGCGCTTGATATTGGATTTCATGATTTCGTGCATGATGGATGCCCCTGGTTTTGGGTTTTCGCGCATGATTGAGCGCAGGTTTTGAGATACGATTTTGGTGCACACCAGATGCACTAAATCGAGATTCTTCGTGCATGTTAGATGCACCTGATTTTGTTGTCAGGCACACATGTTGCCTACGACAGATGTTTCGTACACACCCGATGCACTTAGATGTTGTTTCTGTGCGCATGTATGGCACATTCATGGATTTTGATTTCCGTGCGCACCAGACGCACGTAGCATTCATGTGCATATTTTGGGATTGATTTCGTATAGAGCAGTACGTTTTTATGATATTGCTATGTATTTTCGTACTGAGCAGGACTAGTCAGAGGACAGTACCTGAATATATTTTGCATGCATTGATAGTTATTGAAGGGATTTCCAAAAAGCGAGCTATAGCCTCAGTATTTACATACGTGTCTGATATGACACGAAATGTTTAAAACAAGGAGACCCTTCTAAATTGTTTCCAAAACGGCGGAACGTACATTTCAAACAAAGGTATATATGTATATAGTTATTTTCTTATGATAGACGTCCGCCACTGTGCAGTGTTATACGCGTTGCACAGCGACTTAAAGAGATTTGGCATGCATTTCCTTCAGATACTTACAGATATAGATTCGATGTTTACATGTATAGTTTCGAGTTATATCATATTGGTTTGATTTAGATTTGGCATTGATGTCTTCTCCATGACTCCGATGATTGCGGGATGCTTGACGGAGTTTTTATTTGAGTTATATACTCATTTTTCAAGCGCATGCGCTGCGCTACGAATTGTTTTATGTAGTTACAATTTCGGAGCCCCGACGACTTGATGGTTTTTCTTAGATGTTTTAGTATTTGGAGGAGTTTGAATTTAAATTCGGGGACCGAATTTCTTTAAGGGGGGAAGATTGTAACGTTTTGAAAATCGTTTCGGTGAAATTTCGAAAAATCGGTAAAATAAGGGGGTTTTCTGTAAAAGTCAAAATACAAATATCTTATTATAAAAATTGAATATACATATTCTAGCTATGTAATTGCTATTATTTGGTGTTTATTGAGCCGCTGGTGAAATTTCAAATTTTCTGAAAAAAATATTATTTTATTATTATTTAAGCCGTCACTAATACATTTAATTAGGGAAAATTACAAATTGGAATGAGTTGAAAAAAATTTTGTGCATCATAAAACATTAAATAAAATTTTATCATGTGGTTTTTGGAACGAAATCATTTGCCAAAACGGTTTAGAAATTATTGAAGAAAAAAGGCTTTTTTTTTAGCGTAAATGGATGTTTGGGGTATTATATTTATCATTTTTCATCACCCCACACTCGTACCCACATCCACACACTCCCATTTACTTCTCCCCTTGAAGAATTCAGAAGCCCCCATTTATTTTCCCCACTTGAATTTCAAAGGAAAGAATGAAAGAAAAGAAAAGAAAATGGAGAAATGAGGTGGACCTTTGACCTTGAATTGACTTTGACTTCTCCCCCCACTTTCTCTACCTCCCTCTCTCTCCTCTCCCACTCCCATTCCAGCCGACCCCCCTCCTACAGCAGCAGCAGCCCCCCCCCCCCATTTCCCTTCTCTTTTCTCTTCAAACTTCATCAAAAATTGCCTCAAATCCATCAAAAAAAAATCCCAAAACCCAAATCCGACTCCTACCCATTTTAGCTTAGCCCGTATGACTTTTTAAGTAAAATTGGGGTTTTTGTGAGTTTTAACCTAGTTTATATTAAAATTAGTGTTCGTGAATATGCAAATGAGTGTGATTGGATTTTTCTCGATGGTTTGACGTTTGTACATCGACATCGAGGGTTGGTTTGACTATTCTTGCATGCGTAGGCGATAGGTTTGGACCTATGCGTGATACGCGTGCCGATTTGATTTTCGTATGCCGTTTCGATTTAGAATTTAGTTTTAATGCGATATGGTGTGTTATGATATGTAGGTACCCCCATGTGGACTTCGAGACGACAAGCAAGCGCGTGGCGACGTCGGCACCGGCTAGCGAGGACCAGGTGAGTAGATTTATATCTACGGGGAGAAGTCGGGTGGATGGCGTATAGCACCCCCGCAGTCCGTGGTGGTGTATACGGATGCATATACACACCAACAATTATTATATGTTATTTGGGATTAATAACGATGCTTAGGATGGATATTGGTGTGTTGGATTACTTTAGTGTTGCGAACCCTAGGGTAGTGTTGCACTACACATACACACATACATACTTGCATGCATTCTTATTGATATGTGCTCATGGGATTCTTTATAGTTATGGGTTCACATGGGTATGGGACTATGTGTTCACATACGGATTTGAGGATGATACTAGGGATTGAGCTGAGTCGATGAGATTTGATTTGAGGCCGTGAGATCGGTGATATAGCAGGGTTCATATTTGAGATACGACATGACGTTGTAGCGGGTCCTTGACGTAGTGTTTCACACACGTCCATGCATACGTAGGCGGTATCAGTATGGTTCTAGACGTAGATCAGTACCGCGATCATGATATTTGATAAAGAGGATACCAGGTGAATAGTATGATGAATGTGATATTGACCCGTACCCAGATTTGGGATGCCGTACGACGGATTTACGTACGAGCTATATTTTGATGATTGATCCGCACTCATGACTTGGGATGTCTGATTATAGATATGGTATCGGATATGATATTATTGAGGCGGGATCACCGACTATACATATACAGGTAGGTATATGTATCGACTCAGATGATAGGCGGTTTCCTTACCTGTAGTTCAGCTTGTTAGTCCAGCCGTATAGTTTAGTGTAGTTGTTAGATTAGATTAGACTCCTACCTATTTCAAAAACTAACGAATCGTGGGTATTTTAAAAGACAGCCTAAGGGATCCTACGGATATTTCAAAAGACTTATCTTTTCATAAAAACACCATAGCCCCTATTTTCAAAACCCCATGATTCGTGTTATTTCAAAAGGCACCATTTGTAGGACTTATATTAGATTAATGCAGATTAGTTATAGTTGCGTCTAGTTTTCATCTCCCGCTCTTCTTTTGTGGTCCGCTTCGCATCGCATGCTTATTTTATGTTTCATACTCCATTATTGATATCATGCTGTTAGGACACCAGCACCATTACCGATGATGCGTATGTACCACGTACACTTATTTGCCGGCTCACACACATCTTCATCGGTAATTGCCATGTCACGTACACCTTAGAAAATATTATTGCTTGACATAGTCTGTTAGCTAATAGTTAGACATGATATTAGTGTACTTGCCTTATATGTTAGTTTAGACATTGTAGTTATTACCTGCTACTTCATGCATACTGTTATTCATTGTTATGCCGCATTCATGGATTCTCATGCATATATTCACCATTTTACGTGTTATTGAGGTTTTGGATTCGGATTTCCATGAGATTTTCTGGATTTGGAGGAAAACCGCAAAAACATAAATAAACCTTTTTCCTCTTTTAAAATAAAAAGTGCAGTTTTCCCATGATGTATGAGTCGTCCACCATGAGTTTGCTGATGGATTTCGAGACCCGATTCGAGGAGACGGATGAACCGTTTCGGGTACATGGTGGACCCGGTAAGGTACTTCGGGGCAAGAAGCGCGTGATGATGATGATGTGAGCCTGGCAGGGGAGCACTACCTACCGGTGATTTTACCCGACGCGTCGGATATCCGGAGGATACCGTCGTGGTCTTGAGATGGATGGTAGGGGCCGGGCTGGACTGACGGCGCCCTAGATATTGAGACTGTGATATTGAGATTTCGAGATATTGAGGTACAGAGACTGTGATACAGAGATATCGAGATATTGGGATTATGTTTTGTGCCGATGCTAGGCACTGTTTTATGCTGATTTCATTATGATACCTCATTTTAAAAATACAAAGGAAATCTCACTAATTTATGAAAACAGTTCTTCATTTACATGTATTCTGTTTTCATGCATTCATACCTCATTCATATGATATATTGCTACCTGAGGCACTGACACGGGCACATGAGTTTACACTCGGGTTAGATACTACCCTAGCCATTGTTATAGGCTGCATGTTATATACATTTTTGAGGATATATTATGATCATTGACCTAGTATTGCGTTATTTATGCGATTTCTGTGCGTAGATGTTTTTCTATTCACGAGTTGGCAACTCACCCCCGTTGTGCCCCAGTTTCTTGCAGGTTTTGCCGTACAGGTTTAATTACGGCTTTGCGGCATAGTTTCGTTCGGGCGATTTGCTAGTAGGTGGGTTTACTTGTATCGTACCCCCATTATATATCTTGTATATCATTATTCGTTTGTATCTAGAAGTTCCATCAACCAAACATATATTTATTGAGATAGAGACCAGTGTTGTTTATTCTTTCGACCTTAGAGTCGCTCGTTATATTTCTGGTGGTTTTGAGTTTCCTTTTGAGTTTTGATCCTCGCCGTTGGCGTTGTATATTATATTGCTTGTGTGGTTGTGACCGTCGATTGACGAAGAGCTAGCTCCCGCTTGGGGATGCCTTTTTCTTGATTTCGTATACTATTCATGTTGTATCCCGTTTGGGGGCCAGTATTTACAAAGGAGACTCTGCCGAAATTTTCAGTAAATTTTTGATGTTTTAAAAACCGCATAATTCGGCTTATGCTATTGAAATTACTTGCTTTAAGTTGGTTTTTCCTGCACTCTACTACTTTTCTTGGTTTGGATTTCTGGGTTTTCGGTTTACTTAGATTACGTACGTCTCGAGACGTTCGTAGTTTAAGTGCCGGTCATGTTCCGTAGTTTCGGGTCGTGACAATGCTAAATGATCTTCAAGTGTGCCCAGCGATCAAGTGGAAGAACCCGTTGGAACCGCAGGTCATTGAGGGGATGTTGAAGCCACGTACAACTCCAAAGACCAATGGTAGTGGCCCAAGCACTCGCAACCAGCCGTCAAAATCTTTGAAAAAGAAGAAGAAGAAATCAAAGAAGCCCGTGAAGCCTGGCGACAAGCGTACGGACTTGCAAAAACAAATTGACGCGCTGGAGGAATACAACCAGAAGGCACGGACTCCCATTACATTCCAAGAGTTCCTCAATCATGTCTTTCAAGAGGAAGATGAAGGGGAAAGTTCATCTGATGAATCTGAAGAATATGTGGAAAGCTGTCATGTGATTTCCCATTCATTCATGGACGATGAGGAGACTCCTTATACTGAAACGCTGGGGGCAGATCCTGAACCAAAAATTCTGGGGCCATCAGATGAAGTAATTGACGCATTCCTTAATGAAGCTCGGTTGAAAAGTAAAGATGATCGAGAACGCGAGGCGGTCATATTTGAAAGGGCCAAGCGCCAGCGACTTGATGAAAGAGCTGAGACGATCCCGCTGGAGCAAAATACCTCCACTACCGACAAAAGCCAATTCAAGATGAGGAAAAGGTTTGTTAAGGCCATATCAATAGGCATGAAGCTACCATCCTCCGAAGGAAAAATTACTGGTGAAGTAGAAATGCACCCCTCCTGTTGCTTATATCATCAGAAGGTTTCGCACCCCACTCAAGAGTGCAAAGATTTGGATAGATGGTGGCAAGGATACGTTGCTCATCGACAACGCTTTAAGCGGGAAAACCGCAAAACTTGTCGGGAGCAAAGAAATACGACCGAAGGGCTTAAAAGAACTACCGGCGATTGTCGCATGGTTAACACCGGCGAGTCACAAGTGCCTACATTCGGGAGCGATTCTGATGAGGAGCTGAAACTTTCCCCTCTCTTTAAAGAGTCTACTTCGGGAAAAGAAGAAGAGCCGAAGGTTTGCGAAAATATTCGGCTGCGGAATCGGACGCTGCCTGAAAAGAATCTCGGACCCTCAAACAGAAAAGATAAAGGGAAAGAAAAAGTCTCTGAAGATATCGTCTTAGATGACCAAGTGGTGGAAGAGCTAAGCGCCAAGGACCCGCCGAAGAGAAATAAGGTGGATTACAACGTCTTAGCGCATCTGAGGAAGCTACCCTCACAGCTCAGCATTCTTGACGCCCTTTTGCTATCAAAGGAGGCGAGAGATTCGTTAATCAAGGCACTATAAGATCCGAAGCAATTCCAAGATTTCCTGGCAGAAGAAAGGATGAAGGATGAATTGGAGGAAGTGCACACGGCCGATGTCGCTTTTGGTGATGAAGACCTTCTCCTTAGGACGTGCGAACACAATCGCCCCCTCTATGTCTCAGGATACTGCCACGATATAAAGATAGGAAAAATCCTGATTGACAATGGATCCTCCGTTAACCTCCTCAATGTGCGGGTGTTAAAAGAAATCTGCATGAGCGTCCAGCACCTTGCTCGGGACAAGATCACCATCTCCGGGTTTGACTCCCAGTCATCAAGAACTCTTGGGTCTGTGATACTGACGCTACGCTTTGGGCTACTCATCATGGACATTAAGTTCCACGTCATAGACGCCAAGACATGCTACAATGCTCTGCTCGGCCGACCATGGTTACATGAGTACAACGTCATCCTTTCTACACAACATCAGTGTATGAAATACGCTAAGGATGGTCTCGAGTATACCGTGGCAGGAGAACTGAACCCGTTCTCCGTGAACGAGGTCCGCAAATATGAAGATGCCAAGTACTTCTTACCGGATTTCGAAGACACGGAAAGGTGTCACAAGCCGAAAAACAAAGCTAATGCCACCATCCCTATCTTCGGGAGTGATACCGAGGAGGAAGAGGAGATAGTTTATTCAAGTCCGCCCCAACACAACAAGCCAGGGCCATCTACTCTACGTTAATCTTTGGTAGCGACTCAGAAGATGAAGTCAATGCTGTATTCCCTGCTCGACCTTCAATACAAACGTCCGCTGACGAAGAGCAAAGTCTACAAGTCGCCATGGTGCCGCTTAAACACCGTAAAGAACTGGATGCACTTGATATTTACAATATAGAAGAGCTACAAACGTTCTATATCCCTCCCAGGCGAGAAAGTGAAAAAGCAATTCTATTCTACCGCTCTGAAGAAACCAAAGTGGAGAAAGAAATCTGGCATGGCGCGGATCCTACACTTGACAGGCTTCAGCCTATCCGTCTTCCCAGATATTATACGGAAGGTTTGAAAAAGCTGCTGAAACGCCTGGGGATACCCTTCAAGCAGACCGTTCGAAAAGCCAAGTTCTATGACAAAGTCTGGAACGTTCCCGGGACTCAACGCAAACTGCCTAATGGGAGAATGGAGACAAAAGGACTTGGATACATCCGGTCAAAGAAACGAGAGCTACTAAACAGCTGCTATGTCATGTATGACTTCGATGAAGAAGCGGATGCTCAATAGGAGGACGCTAATCCTGAGCCAGTGAAAGTTCCAGATGCAAAAGAGCCCAGTCCGTCGTTCGAAGAACAAATGGACAAGCTTATAAGGGAAGCGGGTCAAAAAGTCCGGGATGATCATAACCGCGAAATGGTCATCTACGAGAAAGCCAAAACGCAACGCCTTCTCCTACAGGCCGTGAAAGATGAAAATGCCTCTCCTTGTCAACCTGTTATAAAGAAGGCCCGACGCAGAGGCAGAAACAAGTCGAAACGCGAAAAAGGCGCTCAACAGCAACGAAGCGAGGCTAAAAGGCCACGCAAGCGGGAACCAAGCGGTTCCGATCTATCCCTCATGAGAAAAATGGGTCGAGCATACTCTTTTCCTCGGGACAAGACGAAGAAAATACTTGACTTCACTTTAAAACATCAGATGCTTACACTGCCGGAGTCTAAACACCCCGAACAAGCAGGCGAAGTCTCTCACCCGGACTATTGCCCTTATCACCGTGTGATAGGGCACCCTCTCGAGAATTGCTTCACCTTCAAGAATTGGGTTGAAGATCAGTATCAGCTTGGAAAGTTCGCTCTGTCCGACAACTGGAGGGTAGCGCCGCCACAGAAGCACGAACCCAAGGCCACGGAAGAAGAACCAATTCCGCATTGTGATTGGAAGCGAATTCGTACTTGTCACGTGATAACGATATCAAAAGAAGAGCCCGAGGACATGGATGACCTTCCCTGGTGCTTTGAAAACAGCAACGACGAGGTGATCTCAGAATTCCCACCAGCGCCAAAAGAGCTGGAAGATAGAATCCATACCACTGCAGATAACCTTAAGAAAATTGAGTTGGGAACGGCGAATGACCCGTGACCGACATTCATCAGCGAGCTGCTATCTGAAGAAAGGGTGGCTGCGTTAAACGATATGCTTCTACAGCATAGGGATTACTTCGCGTGGAACTATTTCGAAATGCCGGGACTAGATCCAGAAATTGCTGTGCACAGATTGGCGATACCTCCGGACGTCAAGCCAGTCAAACAGGCGCCGAGAAGAATGCGGCTCGAGCTTGAGATGAGTATCAATGCCGAGGTCAAGAAGCTGATCGACTCTGGCTTCATCCAGGAAGTTCAATACCCTGAATGGATCGCCAACATCGTCCCGGTGATGAAGAAAAATGGGACAGTGCGCAAATGCGTGGACTTCCGGGATCTCAATAAAGCTTGCCCGAAAAGACGATCTCCCAGTGCCAGTCACCGAACTGATGATAGACAATACGTCCACTCATGAAGTTTTCTCCTTCATGGACGGCTCGTCGGGGTATAATCAGATAAAGATGCATCCCGAAGACCAGAAGCACACCGCCTTCAGGACTCCTCTGGGAATATTCTGTTACAAGGTGATGCCCTTCGGTCTAAAGAACGCCGGTGCCACCTACCAGAGGACCATGACGAAAATCTTCGATGACCTTATACATGAAATCGTAGAATGCTATATCGACGATCTCGTGGTTAAAAGTAAATCATACGAGGAACATCTCGAGCATCTGAAGACCGTATTTCAACGCCTTCGACAATACAACTTGAAGATGAACCCTCTCAAATGTGCATTCAGAGTTTCTTCGGGCAAATTCCTGGGATTCATCGTCCGACACCGGGGTATCGAAATAGATCCGTCAAAGATCAAGGCGATCATGGAAATGCCTCCGCCAAGGACTCTCAAACAGCTGCGGTCTCTCCAAGGGAAGCTCGCGTATATATGGCAATTTATAGCCAACCTTTCAGGCAAGTGCCATCCTTACAGCCACCTGATGAAGAAGGGAACCCCGTTCGTCTGGGACCAAAAATGCCAAAACGTGCTAGATGAGATCAAGCAATACCTGCAGAACCCGCCAGTGTTGGCTGCTCCGGTCAAGGGAAAACCTCTCATTCTTTATACAACCGCCCTCGAAGGTTCCTTAGGCGCATTATGGGCACAAGAGAACGATCAAGGGAAGGAAAGAGCACTCTACTACTTAAGTCGAGTTCTGCTGGGGGCAGAAAGCAACTACTCCCCCATTGAAAAACACTGCCTGGCATTAATCTTCGTGATAACAAAGCTCAGGCACTATGCGTTGGCGCATGAGGTCCGTCTCATTTCGAAGGTGGACCCTCTTGAATATTTGATGTCGAAGGCCATATTGACGGGGCGACTCGCTAAATGGGCCCTGCTCTTGATGGAGTTCTCGATAACGTATCAACCTCTCAAGGCAGTGAAAGGCTAGGCCATCGCCGACTTCCTCGCTGAGCATCCGATACCCGCCGATTCTCCTTTAAATTGCGATCTTCCAGACGAACATGCGTTTGATGCGATCGACGGTGGTGATACCCGATGGGAGCTTTATTTCGATGGAGCATCCTCCATGAAGAAACGCAAACAAAGTGCCCCTATAATCAAATCGGGGGTAGGACTCATCTTTGTAACTCCACAATGTGGGATAATGCGTTTTGCCTTCTCCCTAACAAAGCCGAGGACAAACAATGAAGACGAATACGAAGCTCTGATAGCAGGCCTCGAGATCGCTATCGACATGGGAATTGAAAACCTCCTCATATATGGAGATTCCCAACTGGTCGTTAGTCAAGTAAACGGCGACTACCAAACATGCAAACCAGAATTGGTGAAGTACGGCGAAAAAGTGCAACAATTGTTGACCCAAATTCCTTCCTATACTTTGGAAAACATACCGTGCGCGGAAAACAGCAAAGCGGACGCATTGACCAAGCTCGCCAAGGAACTGGCTGATGAGAACCTCGATGACGTAAGAATCGTGGTACAAAATCGTCGGGTGCTCGCCCCAGCGGAATTATCTTCGGAATCATCCGAAGAAAAGGGAGCGACTGAGCAGACGACCCTGCAAATAAAAGATCAGGAAAATACCGAGGATTGGAGAGAAGTCTTTATAGACTACTTCAAATACTGCCAAACGCCCGAAGATGCGTCCTCAAGACATCAGCTTATGAAACGAGCTCTGTCTTTTGCCTTCGTCAATGATACTCTGTACAAGAGGTCGTTTGATTCTTTGTGGTTGAGATGCCTGGGACCTGACGAAGCGAAAATAGTCGTCCAGGAAGTTCATGACGGACTCTGCGGTTCTCACCAAGCGGGCCCAAAGATGAAGTTGAAGATCAAACGGATGGGCTACTACTGGCCCACGATGATTCAAGACTGCCTTAAATATGCGAAGCAATGCCACTCATGCCAAATTCATGGGGACTTCATCCACCAGCATCCAAATCCACTACATCCAACAGTGGCTAGCTGGCCGTTCGAAATGTGGGGAACTGATATAGTCGGTCCTATCGAACCAGCATCGTCCAGGGGACATCGTTTCATCCTAGCGACAACTGACTACTTCTCCAAATAGGCAGAGGCAGTACCGCTGAGGGAAGTTAAGACGGAAAATATCCTCCATTTCTTCAAGACGCACGTCCAATATCGGTTTGGAACTCCACGACGGATCATCTCCGATAACGGGACAGCCTACAGAAGCCACAAAATCAGTCGCTTCGCGCAACAACATAATATAGACTGGAGATATTCCTCGGTTTATAATCCGCGAGCTAATGGTCTAGCCGAGGCCTTCAACAAGACCTTGACAAAGATCATGAAGAAAACGGTGTCCCGAAATAAGAAGGACTGGCACGAGAGGATGCAAGAGGCTCTTTGGGCGTATCGAACTACGTTCAAGACAGCCACAAACACAATTCCATATGCGTTGGTATTCGGTACAGAAGCAGTACCCCCTCTCGAGATAGAGTTACCCTCTCTACGAGTGGCGGTACTAAGAGCTAACAGATGAAGAAAATGCTCACCTTCGGCTTGAGGAGCTCGATGCCCTCGATGAGACCCGGCTCATAGCGCAACAAAATCTGGAGGCTTATAAAGCAAAGATGACGCGCTCATATGAAAAATTGACCCGGTCAAGGACATTCCGCCAAGGCGAACTCGTGCTAGTGGTCAAAAGACCTATGATCCCCAATCGCGCCAAACGGGGAAAATTCGAGCCGAACTATGAAGGCCCGTACATCATAGACAAGGTCTACCAAGGTGGAGCCTATCTACTCATAGATATTCACGGTGAAAGGCCTTTCAGGCCAATAAACGGCCGCTTCCTAAAGAAATACTACGCTTAATAAGCCATAGCCTAGGTCAACGATAGGTGACGACGACTATGTCCGCTCGCTATCTTCCTAAGCTCAAACTTTATAAGCAGTGGCCAGCCCTCTCTTGGACGGACCGAACGTCCTTAAACTAAAGCCGGACCGAAACGTCCTTAAACTAATGATGGACCGAAACGTCCTTAAACTAAAGACGGAACGAAACGTCCCTAAACTAATGCCGAACCGAAACGTCCCTAAACTAATGAAGGACCGAAACGTCCTTAAACTACTACCGCAGCATCTTTAGGGTGACGAGAAGAATAAAAAATATATAAAATAAAAAATATATAAAAACGGTATGTCCAGAAGCAAAAAAGGGCACGGATGAAAACCTGAAAGGGCTCCGTGAGTAAAAACAGCAGGGCTACCGGCGAGTGTTCGTGAAAATCCGAAAGGGCGCGACCTCGTAAAAAAATATATAAAAATAAAAAGAATAAAAAAACGGTATGTCCATAAGCAAAATGGGCACGGATGAAAACCCGAAAGGGCTCCGTGAGTAAAAACAGCAGGACTACTGGCGAGTGTTTGTGAAAACCCGAAAGGGCGCGACCTCGTTAAAAGACACTTACAAGGTCCTCTCGACCTTGTAAGGAGAAACCACCCGCGTGAGATCCTTACGACTCACGAGGGAGCAACACACTTAGGGATCCCCATGATTCCTATGGAGAAAATACACTTGCGAGATCCTCACGACTCGTAAGGAAAGCTCTCTTATGGGACCTTCACGGCTCATAAGATTTGAAAGTCCTAAGTTACAGAGACCTAAACCTGTGCTTGAGCAACCCCCACAACTTTCGATATTGCCTACAAGTGGCTCAATACTGACCCTTGTATACAATCCACGGGCGCGAATAAACATTTCCCTAACCAAGTTTCATCCGTGATTGGGGATATGTGCGCATGATGAAGAACCCTTATAAGTCCTCTCGACTTACAAGGAGAAAACCCTTTTGTAGGATCCTTATGACTTACAGAGGAACATACACTTAGGAATCCTCACGATTCCTAAGGAGAAAATACACCTACACGATCCTCACGAATTGTAGGGAGAAATACCTTTGTGAGACACTTACGGCTCATGAGGTTAAAAGCCTTAGTTGACAGGACCTTAACCCTGTTCGCTAAGCCACCTTTTTTCAACATCGACAAAGGCAAATGATGATTTGCTCCTGGCAATATCCCAGTTGCAGCGGTGCTGATGCCGAAATCGGTGTCTAATTTCAGGTTTATGGTAAAAAGCCGGTAGGCCGCACATGCATACGAAATAGCCGAAATGATAGGGCAACTTGCAATAAAAAGTAGCAAGTAAAAACGTATGCATACGAAATAGCCGAAATGATAGGGCAACTTGCAATAAAAAGCAGCAAGTAAAAACGTATGCATACAAAATAGCCGAAATGATTGGGCAACTCGCAATAAAAATTAGTGAGTGAAAATAAAATAAAGAGCCTAAATGATTGGGCACCGCGAAAAATAGCCGAAATGATTGGGCAATCGCGACCTTTGCGATATAAAAGCTGAAATGATAGAGCATCGCGGAAATTAAAAAAAACGATAAAACTTTAGCCCTACAGTTGAGATCACATCGATCCCTGTATACAATCCAAGGACGCAAACAAAGAGGGAACCATACTTTCCCAACAGGCTCCGCCAGAAAACGAAGCCAAATCTCGACGGTTCATCCCAACCCCGAAGAAACCAGTGTCTTTGGCAAATCCTTTGACTCGAGGAAACAAGCGTCCTTGACGAAGAAAATCCTGATTCGCGTCGACTCGCAGAGAAACCTATATCTCCGTGGGAAATTATCGATCCGTTTCAACACCAGGGAAACAAATATCCTTGGCAAATTCCTCAATTCAGGGAAACAAACATCCTTGATGAGAGCCTCCTGATTCGCATCGGCTCGCAGAGAAACCAGTATCTCCGTGGGAAATTCTCTATCCGTTTCAACACCAGGGAAACAAATATCCTTGGCAAATACCTCAATTCAGGGAAACAAACATCTTTGATGAGAGCCTCCTGATTCGCGTCGACTCGCAGAGAAACCAGTGTCTCCGTGGGAAATTCTCGATCCGTTTCAACACCAGGGAAACAAATAATTCTTGGCAAATACCTCAATTCAGGGAAACAAACATCCTTGATGAGAGCCTCCTGATTCGCGTGGACTCGCAGAGAAACCAGTATCTCCGTGGGAAATTCTCGATCCGTTTCAACACCAGGGAAACAAATAATCCTTGGCAAATACCTCAATTCAGGAAAACAAACATCCTTGATGAGAGCCTCCTGATTCGCGTCGACTCGCAGAGAAACCAGTGTCTCCGTGGGAAATTCTCGATCCGTTTCAACACCAGGGAAACAAATAATCCTTGGCAAATACCTCAATTCAAGGAAACAAACATCCTTGATGAGAGCCTCCTGATTCGCATCGACTCGCAGAGAAACCAGTGTCTCCGTGGGAAATTCTCGATCCATTTCAACACCAGGGAAACAAATAATCCTTGGCAAATACCTCAATTCAAGGAAACAAATATCCTTAATGTGAGCCTCCTGATTCGCATCAACTCGCAGAGAAACCAGTGTCTCCGTGGGAAATTCTCGATCCGTTTCAACACCAGGGAAACAAATAATCCTTGGCAAATACCTCAACTCAGGGAAACAAACATCCTTGATGAGAGCCTCCTGATTTGCGTCGACTCGCAGAGAAACCAGTGTCTCCGTGGGAAATTCTCGATCCGTTTCAACACCAGGGAAACAAATAATCCTTGGCAAATACCTCAATTCAGGGAAACAAACATCCTTGATGAGAGCCTCCTGATTTGCGTCGACTCGCAGAGAAATCGGTGTCTCCGTGGGAAATTCTCGATCCGTTTCAACACCAGGGAAACAAATATCCTCGGAAAATACCTCAATTCAGGGACACAAACATCCTTGACGAGGGCCTCCTGATTCGCGTCGGCTCGCAGAGAAACCAGTGTCTCCGCGGGAAATTCCCGATTCGTCTCAACTTGCAAGATGAAGCCTCAGGCAACAGGGATTAAAAACTTGTTTCTTGAACAATGGGACCCTGCAAGTCAGTCTAAAATGGTTTATTGCATACTATTCATGGGTCTCACTCTCCAAAGTCGAATTTCGACGAGGAGGGAAACAACCGCTTACGGGTCCTCTCGACTCGTAAGAGGGATAAATTCTCTTATAAGATCCTTACGACTTATAAGAGAAAACGCACTTAGGAATCCTCACGATTCCTAAAGAGAAAACACACCTACGAAATACTCTCGTTCCGTGGGGAGAAAAATCTCTATGAGACCCTCACGGCTCATAGAGTTGAAAAGTCTTAGGCGGCAGATCTGAACCTGCATTCTAAGCCATCGCTATCTCTTCGAGAAATCTTGATGCTTACTCTATTATCTATCGACCCTGTTTAGTAAAACAGCATACGCACAATAAAAGAAATAAAGAAGTGTCAGGAAGAACATCCGATTTACATTTGATCAAGCGTTCGAGACACACTCATTCATGCATGTGCAAAAGATTCAGAACAAGAAATAGGACAAACTGAAATGGAAATTTTCTATTCATATCATAAAAAGGGGTCCTTACAATCACGGAGAAATAGATAATAACATTATTAAAATGTTTACAAAGGTATAACCTCGAACCCAGGACATGGATTGAGGAACTCGAAAGTGACCCTATCTATGACTTTCTAAGCCTCGCGAACCATCCTGGTGTGCTTTCTTTCGCGAGCACAAGCGTCAGGGTCCCCCCTGATGTCTTCCACCCTCCGATAAGCAGCGAGTATGGCAGACTGTTGAAATATCTCGTGCAAGAGATCGACAAGACTGTCTCTCCGTCTCTTCGAGATTAAGTTCATCAGGTACACCGAGTGCACCTTATCCTCGGCGGCATCCAACGCCCTAAGCGGTACGCCGGAACAGAATAGGGGAAGGGCTTCCCAGATGGCTCCCACGATAAGCTTAAGGAGGGAGGAACGTCGGGGAAGCAGTGGACCGTTGTATGCGTCGAAGCGGCTCATGATTTCAGCACACTCCGCGTTCGTGAACTCTCGATTTTGAGAACGGCCAAGTCGGCGGATGTCCCCATAAGAGATGATCGCGTCAAGAGCATACATATGGGCGTCCATTGTTCCTGCAAAAGAAGATCAACAGAATTAGCAGACCGACTGATTAAGCGAATTCTTGTTAAAAAAACGAGCACAGAGAGTTAAACTCCTCGAGAGCAATGCTCTACGAATAGGGGTGACGCCTATCAAATTCAATAATAAGGGAAATTTAAAGAAATCCCCCGAGAACTCTGAGATCATTACTATTAAAAGATGATATAATCTATTAAATACAAAATTCCATTTTTAATTTTCATTATCCATATTCAAACTCTTAAGAGTTTTTTTTTTAAGATCAAAGAGATCTGTGTTTTGCCAAAGATGCAAGGTTCTGTTCATGGGTTAAGAAACCCTGAAACAGATTCCTGAGAGCAAGGCTCTATTTGGTGAAACCCCAAAAGGGTTTTCTTTAGATCAAAGATCTATGAGAGCAAAGCTCTATCAATTAAAATTGATTTAATTCAAGACTAATTCTTACTTAAATAGTTTCTGTTAAAGAAAATCTAACTCAAGGAGTTCTTGAAGGCAAGAGCAAAGCTCTGAAGCTTTTGAAAATAAAAATCTTAAAGATGATAATCATCTGTGTAGGACCAAAGGTCCTATTTATAGGCATCAAGTGCCCTTTCAACTTCCAAAAGTTGCCGCAACGGTTGGAATTCTGCCACCATTGCGCTTGCGTTTGGGGCCACGTAAGCACAACGGTGGGGGGCATTTGTTTACCCCAATCAGAGCAAAGCTCTGTTCAAATTCTAAGGCGGAAGATGAAGCAACGCTTCATCTTCCCCCAATCAGAGCAAAGCTCTACTTTGAAAATTTAAACTTTAGTAAATGAAGCAACGCCTCAGATTCTTTGGGCAACGCGCCACGTGTCAAAAGCTGTTACATCAGCGCAGCGCCCGAGGCAGCGCGCCCAATCAGAGCAAAGCTCTATTTAAGACAAAATTAAAAGAAGCAACGCTTCAGTTGTGCAAGCACTGCGCTGCGCGACACGTGTCAGCGCAGATGTGCCGCACTTTGCGCTGCGCGACACGTGTCAGCGCAGATGCGCTAACGCAGATGCGCCGCGCTTTGCGCTGCACGACACGTGTCAGCGCAGGTGCTGCGCTGTGCGCTGCTTGACACGTGTCACACGCTGGGGCGTTTGCGCCAAACAGAATTAAGATTTTAAAGAAATATTTCTGTTCTTGTTAAAACAAGAAGATTTTCTTCTGTAAAACAGAAGCCCTTGGATCAAATATCCAACGGTGAGGAAAATTCCCCAAATCACTCAGAGAAAGATCTCTTTAACAAACTTATGGGCACTATATAAAGGCCCCTAGATCTCAATTCAAAGATATCAACATTTTGTGAGAAATTAAAAACTTCAAACAAAGAGAACTCTGAAGAATTGGAGAGAATTCCTCAAGAACAAAAAAGGTAAAAACCTTTTAAAAAAAAGAGAAAATTCTTTTATGAACAGATCATTGATCTGAGAACAAAATCAAGGATCTCCAATAAAAAAAAAATAAATAAATAATAATAAGTGCCTTGCACTTTTCTATGAACCATTGGTTCCCTGAGATAAAAAAAACAAGAAGAACTTGTTTTCTTTGATCTAAATTAGATCAAGAAAACAAACAGTGCTTTGCACTTCTTTTATGAACCATTGGTTCTGAATCTAAAAGATTCTCAAGTTAATAGTGCCTTGCACTTGTAAATCTGCACTGTTGCGCTCTTGGGTTGGCGCAAGCCACCAGAGAGCGCCACGTGTCAGCATCTGGACCATTTGCGCTATGCGCTTTTGAAATAGAGCCTTGCTCTCTGAAACTGGCGCAACTCACCACAGCGCGCCATGTGTCGGCAGCGCAAGCGCAGCGCACTGGCGCAGCGCACTGCGCTTGCATGACACATGTCATCACCATAAGCGCTTGCGCTCTTTGATTGGCGCAAAGCGCCTGACAAATGCAATGCATTTCTTCTGCTAAAGGGCCAGGCCCAAATCAAGAAGACCTAGCAGGTCAAAATAAATTGCAAAGCAATAAAAGGGCAGAGCCCAAGTCAAATTGATGCTCTGCATCATTTATAAATGGGCAGAGCCCAAAATAAATTGATGCTCTGCATCCTTTATGGGCAGAGCCCAAACAAAAATAAAAAGCAATGCAATGCATTATTTAAATGTGGGCAAAGCCCTAGTACAAGTCTAATAGACCAAAAATAAATAAAAGCGTTGAATATTTTTCAACTGGACTTAGCCCAATCATGGCCGTAAGTCCTCAAATTAAATCGATTGAGCACAGCTGCTCTCTCTTAAATCAATTTACTACCGGTTCGAGGGTACATCTCCGAACTCCTTTGACTCCTATCGTTGTAATCCTTCAACGATGTCAGAGAGGTGACGGGTCCCGACAACCACACATCAACACGGACTATGGGTCCTTAAACTCATGGACTTAAGCGTCCTTAAACTAAAAGACGGATTGTGGGATCCTTAAATCCATGGACTTAAGCGTCCTTAAACTAAAAGATGGATTGTGGGATCCTTAAACCCGCGGACTTATGCGTCCTTAAACTAAAAGACGGATTGTGGGATCCTTAAATCTATGGACTTAAGCGTCCTTCAACTAAAAGACGGATTGTGGGATCCTTAAACCCGCATACTTATGCGTCCTTAAAATAAAAGACAGATTGTGGGATCCTTAAACCCGCGGACTTATGCGTCCTTAAACTACCTATGGACCGCAATGTCCTTAAACTACCTATGGACCATTATGTCTCTAAACTAGAACAATAGAGTCTCCAAACGCTCTTTTGTCGGATCCAAATGATCCCGTTAAGTTGATCTTAGTCTCAAATCAGACTAACGTATCCTTAACGAACATTTAAGTCGATTTTAGCCTAAATATGGCTAACGTATCCTTAAACCAAAACACCAAACCCAAATCTAAGTAAATACGGATTTGGACTAATCCACATCCTACGGGCGACGGCATCACTTAGTCTCCGTATACAATCCACGGGCAACCACAAACAAAACAAACACACACGACACGAAATGAAATTCTGGAGAAGGAGAAAGTTGTTACCGCGATGCGATAGTGTAATTAACTGCAGGGGCTTGCGCCTGCAGGGAAGAGCGTCCCCACAATCAAAAACCACTCAAGCGAGGGGGAATCTGACGAAGTCTGCTATATCGGCAGCATCCGTCTAAACCTCCGATACACGGTGCCATAAATCAACTTGGCATCTTCGGAGAGGTGGACGGATAAAACCAAATAGCATCTGCCCCGAATTTCAGCGTCAGGACTTCGCAGTCCTCTGCGCCGCCCTTCGGAGGGGAACAAGCATTCCTTAAGAAATTTTATCCCAATCACAAGACTAGCCGTGTTCGGAGCGAAATCTTCAAATTTACCCAACTTCCCAATGAACCATTTTGGAAATTCTTTGAGCGGTTCAAGCATCTTCTTTTACAATGCCCTCATCACGGATCTGTGTCGAATTCTCTATGAGGGTATTGATCTCACGGCTAGACAGATGCTTGAAACCATGTGTCATTGCCAATTCCTATTAAAGTTGATGGTGAAACTTGGAAATACCTAGAAGATTTAGCTCAAAACACATTACAATGGGAAAGTGTTAGACTACCACCGCCTAGGGAAGATGTCAACCAGTTCGATGTTTCCGTCATAATGAGAGCCGAAATGGCCGCAATACAAAGGAAACCCGATGCTGTAGAAAACAAAATCTCTTCAGCCTCCCTAAAATAATACACACTTCCTAAAACCCCGTGTGGCTGCTGTTCAAATCCATCACATTTGACGGAAGAATGTCCTTTGAATGTACCATTTCAAGGTCACACTAATGCTGCATTTCAGGAAAGACCTGGAAACGATCCATCTTCTTCCTTATATACTCAAGATTGGAGGAATCACCCTAATTTTGCTTAGAACCAATCACAATCTTAAAACACGGTTCCAAACCAAAACAATTTCCAAAGGGCTCTTCCACCACAACAACAACCACACCAATTGAGTCAGCACCCCTACCAATCACAAAACTTCTAAAATCCGGCCAACACTTTTGCACCACATGAAAACTCTTTGCAATTGGCCGGTACTGATGAATCCTCTTCACTCGCTCAAACTGTGAATTTGCTTTTGACAAATTTCATGCAAGTTACGACAAATCTTCAGTCTTCCGTCGATAAAATCGAGAAAAACTATGCATCCCAAAGCGAGAATATTAAATCGATGGAAGCAGAAATTGCAAGATTAAAAGCCGAATTGAGTGCGAGAGAGAAAAGGAACCTTCCAACTCAACCTCTACCTGATCCCGGACCTTCACATTACACAAATGTGGATGCACTTACCACGTTGAGATCTGGAAGAGTGCTAGACAATCATGTGGGTGAACAAATTGATAATGATGAATTGATCATTAACACCCCGGTTTCCACTTCCACTTCCACTCCCACTTCTACTTCTTACCCTATTTCGTCTAATTTACCATCTTCTTCCGAGCCTATTCTCCGTTTTCCCAAAGGCTCGAACCCTCCACCCACTTCATCCTTCCCACCCCTACAAACTTCTCCACAAATGTTGGACCCAGTGCCCAAATAGAGAAGCTTGTGGACATGTTTAAGCAAGTTAACATCAACATCCCTCTCCTAGATGATATCCAACAAGTACCGTCCTATACGAAAACTCTTAAGAACTTGTGCACTAGGAAGTGGAAGACTCAAATGCCCAAGAAAATATTCATGGCAAAGACTGTAGACACGGCTTTCCCCCAACAATTACCAGGAAAACGTAAGGACCCTGACTGTCCTACTATTTCTATTTCTATTGAGGAAAAACACATCAACCGTGCTTTACTTGACCTTGGCGCTAGTGTTAACTTGCTTCCTTACTCGGTCTATGAGAAACTAGGTATCGGAGTGTGCCCTCGAGCATAACTCTCCAGATGGCTGACCGATCAATCACCAAACCTAGGGGTGAACTGGAGGATGTGTTAATAAAAATCGGGGAATTTGTATTCCCTGTGGACTTTATTGTACTTGATACACAGCCTGTAGCGAACCCATGTAATCAAATTCTGGTGATTTTAGGTCTCCCCTTTTTGGTTACTTCCAACGTTGTAATCGACTGTCGTAATGGTTCTATGACCCTATCCTTCGAGAATAGGTCAATTGAGCTGAACATTTACAAGTTGGGAAATGTACCCTCCGAACCTACTGCTCAGGTCTGTTCTGTCGAATTAATGGATGTCGACAGCAGAAATTGACGATCCTCATGATAATGATCTAGACTCTTTTCATATGTTGTTGTTTGAGCCAACTATGTATCATACACATACAGAATCTTTCACCGAGTTGTCCGGGTCAACAACTAACACTGATTATGAACTATTTTTGAAGTCTCAAGATCACCCCGCACTTTATGATGACATTATTCCTCGGGGCATTGATGAGACTTTTGAGGAGATCTTCGCTGATGAACTCGTATTTTTGAAAAGCACGGGTGTTGAGATGAATCCACATCAAAACAATGAAATTGAACCTCCACCCTTTCTTCTGGACTGTAAAAAGAATGCGAGTAATTCATCACAATCACTACATCGTCTCTCCAAAATGAGACGCAAACACATTTTATTCCACCGCTTACCCTTTCCCCACTTCTTCTTCCACCAACCAGAGCACTACATCGATAAAATTTTTGAATGGTTGGTGTTAACTTTCGGTCTTTGCAAAACTTGGCATCGACCAATAACTTTGACCCCCTCATGTGATTTTCAAAGATTAACATTGTTTAACTCAAGTTTGGGAGAGGGGGTATAATCTGGCTCCTGAAAAGAAAATTTTACAAAAATTGTTTAATAATGAGCCAAAAATAAGTTTGGGGGAGGATTTTCACTTAAATATTTTGACCCCGTTAATAAATTTCCTCCCAAGCTTACAGGTTTTTGAGATTTAGCGGATGGCAACAGTGAGGACACTGTTGAAAACAAGTTTGGGGGAGGTTTGTGCTTATTTTTCGCATCATTTGCATCATACGTTGCATAAGCACAAAACATTTTTAAAACCTATAAAAATTTAAAAAATTTCAAAAAATAAAATAAAATTTTTGTACATAAATAAGATAATAAAAGATTAGATAGTGAAAAATTACATCCAAAAGATTGAAAAAATTTAAGAAAACCAAGAAAATTAGAAGTTTTCTTATACGAACTAGTAATAAGTAGTTATGAGCCGTTGTCCTAAGGGTTAGTAAGATGAAGGAAGTCACTAATCTGAGGATAAAAATAAGTCTGAAAAATAGTTTCTATTCTAGAAGCCAAATATTTTGAATGTTGATACCCTACTATTCGCACTTACACACGTCTTGAAGCTCGGGATAGTAGAGGATACCTTGAAATGCTCTTGTCTAAAAGCCAAAGTATAAAGGAAATAAATAAAAAAATGAATAAAATATAAAATGTTAAGAAAAAAAATGACCACTGGTTTTGTTATCGCCAAGGCAGCAATAAAAAAATATAGCGAGGGTGCTTCATCAGCTAGTGCCTTAGACCAACTGGTCTGGGAGTCACTGCTAAGCCTTAGGTGGTGCAAGACGAGGAAAAAACACCGTATAAGCAAGCACATGAGTAATCGGTCGGTTAGTACCTCAAGAAGTATTAACGGTCGCATGAAAGTGTGTGAGCAAATTCGTCTAAATATTCATTAATTAAAAAGTACTGAGGTGGATGGACAAGAGTATGATAGCTTGAATTGAATTCTCCGGGTGTAGGGATGTATATTACACACACGTAGGGTTATATGATCGATGTTTGGAAGAAAGATAGGAATGAAGAATAACGACGATGTTTTATTGAGGGATGATGTGATTTCTGATATCTTTTCATGACTATTAAGATAGGGCTCATGACAACCGAAAAGCTAGCATAGTTGGAAACCCTAATTTTCAAAGTCTTTCTTTTAAAATTCTTATCTTTATATGTAACTTTCACGGTCTTCCTTTTATTATTGGATTTTGTGGGTGCAATCTGCTGAAAACCCTCAGGAGACAACACTCCTCCTACTAGGGACACCTAGAGGTTTAAAGGCTTGTTGCACGTGCTCAGTGCAATCGTGTTGCCTACGAAAGTGTGCTAGTTAGTTTTTCTCTTTCTTTATTTTCTCCTTCTCTTTTTAATAAAATAGTTAGCTCGAGAAGACCGAAAATAAGTTTGGAGGAATTTGATCAGTCGAAAATATTGCATTTTTTAACACATCAATTTCCCTACCATTTGCACTCATCTAAAGGTGTTCGGTATGAATATAGCACATATTAACAAAACATCCGTAAAATACAAAATTACATGAGTTATATATTATAACCGCCATTTTGAGGGAAATTAAGTGTTTATCATTGCATCGCATAATCTTTGTATAGCGCAACACTTGTCTCGAGAATCTATGCAGGAAATTCCAGGAAAAGAGCTGAAACTGTGAAAAGTGCTGACAAAAATACGCCAAGTCCAAGACTTGTGATCTGGCAGTGAAAGAGAAAGTATAAAAGGATTCTACACATGAGAAAAGTGCCACAATGTCAGTAAAAGAATATTCCAGAAAGATCATGAACAGAGGCCTTCATTGCTCCGCGGATCCGCAGCCAAAGCCCCATTCCCGCCGCGGATCTGCAGCTATTCAGTGGCGTCATCATCCCAAATTCTCCCTCGTGGCTTCCTGTAACGGCAACTGCTTCCAGAAGACTCCAGAATTCCACGTGGCTTTATCCAGAAGGCTCGGCCTAACAACTTCACCCAAGAATATTCCTCATTCTAGAATATTCCTTCCAACAAACTTCTTCTAGAAGCCTCTCTCTAACAACTTTTTGGAGGGAAATTTGAATTTTGAATTCTAGATCTAGGGTTGAGGGGATTATAAAAGGAGAGCTAGATCTAGGATTTTGGGTTGTTCATTAAGGGGTTAATTAGTTCATTAGTTCTCCAATTCCTAATACAAGTTGAGTGACACAACTTGTAACCTTAACCCTAATCCAATCACCAAAGCCAAATTCAAGATCCCCGAGTACAATTCAAGCAAGAAGCCTTCAACCTTTTAGGAGTGAAGCCGCTCTTCATTCGAGCAAGTGGTCCAAGACGATCCGCGACTCACGAAGACGTGCGACGCCAAATCGACGATCAAGTTATTTCCTCATTGTAGATCTTGAGAGAATTGTAACAAAATTGTTGATAAATAAAAGGTGAAATTCTTTTTCTTGCTTTCTTTACATTCTTGCATCATGATTAGATCTCAATTCTTGATTGTGTTCTTTGATATGATATTTGAGTAAAAACTCCGCTCGTGAAGGAGTCGAGAGAATCAATAGATGATGATGTTTCAAATCTTGAAACGATTCTTAAGTCCTATAAGTTTTGTAAACTTTAGTAAATTGAAGAATCGACAATCTAGTTTCGAGTGATACTTTCTTGATTGTGTTCGCTCTTAATTAGTGATCCACGATCGATTCTTGAATTTACTAGAGGCTAGAATGTGAATGAAATCAACGAAAGGACAAGGGATAGATGATTTAACCCTAGTTTCCGCAAGAAATCCCTAATTCTCGTTGATCATCATCGATCTAGCATCAAATCATTAATGGATAAGAAAACATAATCACAAGTTTTCATCACGTCTATAGATTCGATCGATTCCTACGAGCCTCTCTTCGATTCTTGAAACCTAATTCGATTGGAAATCATCAATTCTTGATTCTTGATTTTAATGTTTTCTTGCTATTAGATCTAGATTTTAATAATTCTTGAATTCACTTTTAAATCTTGAATTGAATTGTCTTTTCTTTTCTCTTTAATTTTCAATTCATCTAAATCAAATTCTAACGGATCACACTTTCCCTGTGGACGATCCGCACTCGCTAACGCGCTATATACGACACTGTTATTGATTGCGGTCAAAAATTTCTTTGGTTGTGACTTCTTACACTTTTCTTATATACACACTGGAAAATGATCAATCAATCATTATTTACTATTAGCCATTTAGTTTAGACTGTTTGCTTTACTAATTTCACCATTAGTGAAGAGGCAGCATGAGCTCGAGTCTTCTCGACGTAGATCATCTTCGGCCTTAAAGATATTGAGCAAGCTTGTTTGTTTCTTCATGTGAACCCTTACTAGAGTTAGGGTCATCACAACTTGCAGCGAAGAGATTAGGACATGGAGCTTTAAAAGTGAAGGACCGGTCTACAAAGGTTGTATTCCCTCATTCACTTAGATGTAAAGTGTTTACATTTAGAATCGTCGGATTTTCTAGTAACGATTCTAGGGTTAGGGTTAGTTAATACGGCAATTTTTTTAAATTGGCATGGACAATGCCTCCCGAAACCTTGCTGCCGTGCTAGGCAACACAACAGTGATGGTGTGCAACATCCACTAATGGTATCATCATATCATAATACTCTTCTTTTATTTTTCAGAGAACCCTACTTGCTCCAGATTCAATTTGAACAACACAAACTTCACAAAAATCTTACTTTTCAGACATTTAACAAGGAATTCTGAAACTTTAACATATGGAAACTTGGAAAAAAGATGATATTTACCTATATGGATTGAGCACAAAGGAATTCTAAGCACTTGAAGTGTTTGTTTGAGACTTCATGAGGTTGTATTGGCCTAACTTGAAGTTTTGAAGATTCTAAATGAAGATATCATCAACTCTTGGTGATTTTATGAAGAGTTGCAAAAATTGAGATGAAGCTTTGAGGGAGAAGTGATAAGTTCAATTAGAAAAAAAAATGAACCATTAGAATTATAAGAGAATGAAGGAGGAGGTATAGATAACAGGGTAGAGCAAGTAGGAGGTGTTAGCTAGATAGTGTATGAGAGGGTCTGATGTGTATGAAGGTTTATCCCAAACCTATCATAAATCAAATACTCATTAACAAATAAAAACCTTTTACAATAAATACTTTTACAAATAAATACCACAATCTTACACCAAAATCTCATATCATTCTCAAAACAAAATACTTATCATTTTTAGAATATCTCATATTTTCATTTTCCCCAAAATAATTACATTTTTACGGGTACCAATCCGAAACTCAAAATCCATACATGATATTATTTTCGTAAACTCATAATACCCATATTTAAATTATAAATTAATATTTATAATTTTTCAAAATATTACAGAAAATAACCAGCAACATTGAACAAGATCAATAAATGAAACAATCTATCCATGATATTAATTTTGTTATATATATATATGTATGTATATATATATATATGTATGTATATATATATATATGTATGTATGTATGTATGTATGTATGTATTAAATTATCAGAGTACACAATATTATTAAAAAAAGTATAAGATGACTAAGGTAAAATAATACCTTAAACATCTATCCATTGTAACATAAAATTTTAGGATGTATTTATTGAGTTAAAATAAGTAAAAGGTAATATATGTGTTTGTTTATTTGATTAGCTACCCAGAGATATAGTATTTTACAAATGCTTTAAAAAAATTCGTCTTCAAACCAAACCAAATGCACCGCTATCGCTATTTATCCTACTTTAATATAGACCACATGATCAAGTTTAAATCGTTTTTAGCACATGTTTAATTAAAAATTAGTCTTAATCAACGTTTTAAGGTTTATATCCAGAATTTTATAAAAGCAAGACCGCTGGATTAGTAATTTCGTTTAAATAATGCATCAGAGAATGCTGAAACCAAAATAGTATAATATAACTCTTAAACTATGAAAATGCATAAATGAAACATTTATATATGGTATGTCAGGAAATAAAATTGGGACCACCGCCCTAAATTCTGAGAAAGGAAATACATATCAACTCGTGAGAACCCCAAATCGATAGGTGGTTTCTCACTGGGTCCGCGAGAATAGGAAGAACCAGTGAGGATTACTTGGGGATAAAATCAACGGTCCAGATACATAAGAGCATCCATCTATTAATTGAGAAGCAGCACCCGATCCGGATTCCCGAGGTCGCAAATTAAAACCATGAACCCCTTTCCTCATTTGCCGCTCTTTCCTCTCTCTATCTCCCATACATCTCTTCGCTGCTTCTTCCATTAGTCCCTTCTCCAATGGCGAAGGCGAAGACCGAAAGCGATTCTTCGAAGAAGAAGAACAAGAGAAAGAAGACGACGAATCTACTATCAGCCCCAGCCGCCGCCGCCATGAAATCCTCTAAGCAACAAACGAAGATCAACCCTTTCGAGACCATGTGGTCTCGTAAGAAGCTCGATGTCCTCGGCAAGAAGCGAAAGGGCGAAGATCGCCGCAACGGCCTCGCCCGATCCCTCGCCGTCGAAAGGTAAGCTCATACGAATCCAATCGAAACTTCTAGGGTTAGGGTTTTAAAATATTAGATTGGGTACTTATAATTACACAATTTCAAATATTTGGTTTTGAATATCCGTTGTTATGCACCAATTTCAAATTGACATATCTGTACGTCTATTTTTATAGAGTGAGATATAACTTTTTGAAATTGTGTCTATGACATTTACCTATATCAGTGGATGGTTAGGTAAGGAGCATTAAACAGCGGTGTAATTCTTCTTAACCATAAGTACAGTTTTCAACCTACGACATATAGGGAATGAGTTATTAGACTCAAGGGACTTATACAGAGTATTGCATGTTGTCCAGTGTCCATTAGGACAGAGGGGTTGGTCCTCGTACTATATTCGGTTTACTTATGACTTCTCTAGTTTTTAGACAAGTGTTTCATAGAAACACAAGGTCCAAGTTTTGAGAAGTTATAGGTATATGAATAAAGAAGAGAACAAGGTATTGCAAGTATCAATATTCTTCAAGGTGATCGAAGATGTAAATACTTGTGTATGGTATTCAGTTAATAGTAATGATTAAGAGAACTTGCTTCTTTTTCAGGTTACTCATATCTGGATGCATTCCTAAGTTGAGTAACGCTGATCGGCTTCCTTCTATTTAGTTGACATGCACTGGAGACAGCTGCATGATTTGAATCTGGATCCAATTAAATCAGTGCCTCTGTTTCTATATTGGATATAGAACGGTTCATATCTTAACGATGTTAAGGTACGGGGAGTTGTCCGGCTTTTGCTTAAAACCAGACTCTGGATAACTCAAGGCACGTTTCTGTAATGGCTGTTTATGGGTTGACCCGGGCTATGACAAGGGTTGAGTTTCTACCATCTAGAAGATCAATAGTGATATTGTTCATGACTCGCCACAGTTTTAATAAAAATGGATTTTTTTTCAGAAAACAGTAGTAGGAGTATGGTAGAACTAGAAGTGATTCCAGAACCGCAAACGATTACTGAAAATTTAATAAGAACCTAAAGATCCAATCTGGTTTGACATTCCATTGGCCACTCCGCAGATATGGTGGGTAACCTCAGGCACTCGAGAGGTACTTCGGTATGCTCAAAGACGGTGACAGGGAGGTTCTTATTTACCCAGACTTGACACTACTGTTGTTCCAGACTATGAGACCCGCTAGGAGGATGCATATAGCGTCATTCTAAACTAGCTTTAGAAGTGCACGTATATATTATTCTGCCAGAGGGTTGTCGTAGTCAGTGGGAGCAGTGGAAGCATAGTGGACAAGTGGCTTATGTCCATTCATAGACTAAAGCGGTAATAGCGGAGTTAGATCATCTATTTCTGATGATCGATGTGACAGTCATAGATTTGACTTCATCAGAATAGGGGACGGATCTGTTAAGAAGATAGTAGGGTGTCATGTCCTGGTATTTGGATGACATACACATTGTAGGAAGTGATATTCCTGCACTACGATCGGTCATACTTTGGTTGTCACACAGTGGCTTCTCCACATAGGACTTGGATATTATATCAGGTATTCTGGTTACTAGATCTATGGTTTTAGATCTAGATTTGGGTAGTTTCCCAATCTGGGTACTTAGACAGCATTCTACAGGTGTTTTAGAATGGAAGACTCCTGGCACGGTGGTGTACCTGCAGGTGATGGAGTCACCCTCTCTGAAGGTGTCTTACAGACTAAAGGGGAGAGGGATGCGCATAATTGGCAGATCACTTATTTAGGCAATTGAGTCAATCATGATATGTCAAGTACCACACCAGATATTGTTTTTGCACAAGATGCAATAAGTTTATATTAATCTAATCCTGGAGAAACATTCGGAAGCAGTTTAGAACATAAGTTGATGTTCTGGGGATATGATAACAACAGCCTCTTTTAGGAGACAGCTATCATTCCAGGCTTCCAAGGTGACCTGGATGACAGAGTGACTGTCAGAGTTATAGTTTTCCCTCTGACGAGGGGCAGTAGTTTGGACAGGTGGTCCAGGCGGATACTGAGGGAAGCATGGCGCATGATACTGATTAAGTTCAGTTGACGATACAGTCTAAGAAGTTTGGATTTGGAGTTCATTTATGAGCTAGGTCCCATCAGATATCCAGACATATTCTAAGACAGGTATTGCTTATTTCGAGAGATGGCTTTATCCGTGAACTTGAGATAAAGAGAGACATAGAAAGAAACATCAGGGTGGATCCACTAGCTAAGGCTATTCCTCGAACGCAATAGTTTCGCAAACGGGTTTTGTGAGACTGATTAGTAGAAGAGTTGGGTGTTCGGTATCACACGGGCTGTGAGTATGTGACATCGCAATAATTAGCCTTGAGTGAAAGTGGGAGATTGTTGGATATAGTGCCCTCAGAGTCAATTATTGAATCGCAGGCACGTGATTGCAATGATTGAGGGAGGATCTATACCGGTAGAACAGTCTTACTCGAGAGCTTTGTATACTATCTGGTTAGTCTTTATCATCGTGTACATGCTTTAGGTAACATTGTAGTTCACTATTACACGTTGATAGAGAATAGTATGCTACCATGGTTTGTCTTTATCAGTCGTGTACAGTTTTAGGTGACATGTTCACTATTACACGTTGATAGAGCCCTTAGGATCCTGCTTGACTACCAACAGTATGATGGCGATCATATACGTGAGAGTTGGGTAGTCCATAAGCACATCCTTAAAAGTGGTCTCTAGTCGTGGGAGTTTCGAGACAGGGCATCGATGCTCCGGAGTAGACTAGTGTATACAGTCGAGACCCCGACGAGAGGCAGTGGCCGGTCTCACAAGCCACTGGTGTCAGTTGGTTCACCTAAGATGTATACAGGTGCTCATTGGGTTATGAGTACACCGGACAGGACTCGCCGGGAACCTGCTAGTTGGGATTATACCAGACGTCAGATAGCAGTTCCCTGGTGACATGTGTACAGGTTAGTTCATCGACCTGAGATCGTCATTTGTCTCGTGTGAGTTCCCACTATGCTTTGATTATTACCCTACCACAGCTCAAAGGAGTCGTACAAACAGGTTTTAGTTGGATACAGTCCCGAGCCACATGGAGGCAGTGAGCGGATCGGCAGGGGTTTCGTCTCTCCCAGTATTGGGGTGAGATCGCACTGTGTCTAGGAGAGCCATTACACAAAGCCCTCGGCCGAGGCAGGAGATTTACTGGTAGGTATTCCAGTAGTATCTCAGGGTGTTCTGGGATACACTCCGACACGACTTGTACCGCTTTTGGGGGTCTGACTTTTACCAACCCCCTAGGTCCGCCATGCGATGCTCATAGACGAACGGACCGGACTGTACGGATATTGTCAGTGACAGGCTCAGTAGGGTGTCAGGATGAGTTCGCTCATCGACCTCCCTTTTGTTCAATACCTGGTAGCCCGTTACGTACGGCTAATACCTCTGACATGCTAGTGGTTAAATCCACAGCCAAAGTATTGACGAGTCTTTAGAGTCCCCCACAGACAGTTTCGCAAGTTTCGGGCGAAACGTTGTAGAGGCCATATGATATATGGCAGGGTTCAATCATATACGTGCGGTATTGCACGGATCATGATCGGACGGATCATACTAGTGGGCTTTGGTTTAAGCCGGATCCTAGTATTAGATTTTTTGGATTACTTTAGTCTCGTCGCATTCGCATTCAGTCGGAATGCGGATGCAGGTATGTATATACATGTAAGGGGTATCCTTGTGATCCGTCATGAGTTTAGTTTAGATGTTGCCGTATCTTTTTATTGTTGTAAACATTTGAGTTAATGTTTACAAATGGAAATTATGAGCTAGAAACCATCATTTTGTGCATTAAATGATACGTGAGTTCATGGGTGAGTCATGGTATCATTTCTTGTGCAAACAGTACATTATGTGATTGATTAGTGGGTTGATTTGATGAGAGGAGAGAGAGGGGCAGCCATGGGTGAGCTCTCATATTATTGTTTCAACCCTCTCTCATTTGATCAATAAGAAATCAACACAAGAAAAGAAAAAGAAACCTCTTCTTTCTTCTTCTTCCTCTAGCTCATAGCCTCCATTAATGGCAACACCTTCATCCTCCATCCAAGCAATGGATGCAAGAGACAAAGTGATCACAAACATTCTCTACAACACTTTGGACACGTCGGCTAGCACGTGCCCGAGTTGCTTCGGATGAAGTGGGATCCCGAAAAAAGAATCGATGATGTGGTGCCCTTTCCGACGAGGAGATCGAGACCGGAGATGCCGTGAGGAGCTTGGGATGGTGGCCGAAGACCGAAGGACACGGATCGCTCGGTATAGCTTTCTATCCCTTCTTTAGATAGCTAGTTAGTAGGTAAATGGTTCGATCCGGGATTTAAGCATACGATAGCGCCTATTTTCTAGTTTAGAAAAAATTTCGTTTCCGTATTTTGGCCTCGGAAAGACGGCCGGGGCGCTACCGTAATCTTACATGGTATCAGAGCCACGTCATTAACCTTTACTAGCTTGCTCTACCGTGTTTAGAACTTCGATTGGACAGAATTTCCAAAAACCGCATTTCCAATTGTTCAGTTTCTGTCGATTTTATTTTGTGCTCTAAAAATTTTTTTGGGCATTGCAGAAAACCAGGCAGGGCTTTTTAGGAATTCTGACAAAAGTTGGTAGCACGTGGCTACAGTAACGCCGCGGAACCGCGGCCATACCCTTGTTTTGGCCGCAGTTCCGCCGCAGTAAAGTCTCTTCACTGCACCAAATTTTGTACAGTGTTCTCTGAGATGGAAATGGGGTTTCTGGTAATTTTATTTTGGGCCCAGATTTGTTTGGGTATTGGGTATTGTGCTTGGGGACCACTTCGGGAAATTTTGTCGATCGAAAATTTTAAACATGTTAGTTCACAGTATTTACATTATATCTGCGACCGTGAATGTCATTTGATCGGTAAATCCTGTCTAATTGCTATAGCCCTTTTAGACGGATTTGCGAACGTGACATTCACGTTGATGTTCTGTGTTGTGCTGTGATATTGAGGATTATCGTGGTGGATAGCCTGGTTGCAATGGTAGTACAGTTTGGTTGTATTTGTACATTTGATATTGCGGGGCGACCGTCCGACATATGGACTTCCGTCACTGCCTGTTTGTATATTCTTCTTTTGGGGCACGACCGGGCTGAGGTCGATGTACCCGTTGTATATATTTTACTTTCTGTACTAGGATTACCCCGTGGTGGGGTGCACGGATAGCCGGGTTCTAGAGGGCAACAGGCCCGCATCTCATGGCTTTGAGACGGAGGGGGCTTTACTCTAGAATTGACGGGCTATTCGCCGCACTCGTAGGGGGTATAGGTTGACCCAAGGAGGGGTGCCCAAGTTACCGGATTCTGTGAAGTGCTGGGTGGTCCATTCACTTTGTTGAAGGGGGCTGCCTCGCTTCAGGTTTTGGCGAGTAACTTGCCGCGCCCGTAGGGGTCTAGGATTTCATTGCACGGGCTATCCACACGATCAGGGGAACGTCGGGTTTCAGTAGCGGCTCTATGAAACCCGGGGATCCCAGATTATCTGTATTGTTTTGTGATGCTTATTACATTTCTGTGATATTGCATTTTATCATGCCTTGAGCGATTATTATATATTGATATATATACTAGTAGATGTTGTATATGTTTTACACCCGCCTAGTCCAGTCCCCGCTCTGTCGTTAGTTAAGTAACCTAACGGGTGATGACGGGACCCAGTGGCGAATGCGGATGGCATATACGTACATCATATTTTCGTTCTTTATTGGTATGATCAATTAATGGGACTGCATTGATTCGGATCAATGCAAGCTAAACAGACCTATTCTGATGTTGTTGGAATATTTTTCAAAAAAAGCTGTTATTGCAAGGACATTCTCTTTTGTTTTGCACAGTGGTATTCGGTTATGAATAAGCAGCACCTCAGTCAATAAGGCAAGGGCCGAGATCCCTTGTCACGCCCCGCTTCCTAGAGTACACTAAGGTAGGCACATGACATAGCCAACCATGCTACCTGTGGATAGGAAAAATCCTTCCACAGTCACATTACGGCTGTAGAGATATTAAGAACAGGAAAGTAGACTAAACTATCTAGTACATATCTATGAGCCAGAACAAATGAGTCAAGAAATAATATAGTATGCGGAAGCAAAGGATCAAATGAACACCTGGAAAGTAAGGCTGGATACCAACAGGATCCTTACCGCTCGGTCTAACAGCGGCAAAACTCCTGATCAGTCTGCAACAAAGGTAGAGGATCTAGGCCATGCAAAACCCAAACGTCAGCGCGTCATAACATCAAGCAATAATATATAAACAGGGTAGCAAGACATGCAAGTATGATCATAAAAGGTAAAGCAAGTGTAACAACAATGTAAATCAGGGCAGTGACAGGTAGTGTGCAGTGAGTAATCTAAACTGGTCTATTAGGTTAAATACTCTCAAATCTTTGAAATCAATTTGATGAATCGTCGATGTAACTCAATAGTATACCGTGCATGCCCGGGACCACGGTCTACAGACTCTCGGGCTGAAACCGAGACGTGCTGCTAGGCAGTAAAAGGTAGCAGGTACAGACGAGTGATGTCAGCATCATCACTCCGGGGCTGGCCTAGCCCGTAAGACTGATCAGAACAGGTATCGAACTGTTGAGTTACAAGTCAGGTTTCACCATTGATTTCCCCATACCCCCAAGTTATGTATGTCAAGTCAGGTATTCAGTAATCAAGACCTAATGCCAACACAGGATCAGGTAAAAGCAGGTTTGTCTGGATAGACAACAGGAACGGTCCGTAAGGACTACTGGTTATGTTTGTTGGCATTAGACACAAGATCAGGTAACAGGTAAAGCCATGGTACATCAGGTCAAGCCAGGTAATGTATAAAGGTGTCATGTCATGTCAAGAGTGAAAGGTGTCATGTCATGTCAAGAGTGTACGGTACCATGTCATGTCAAGTAAGAAGTGTAACAGGTCATGTCAGGAAGCATAAGATGTCATGTGGGTGCTCATAATCAAACTAACATAAGCATGTGTATAAATAAACAAGCATGGGTACTATCAGAACAATAAACTGGAACGTGTAATATGATATGCAAATAGATATAATTTCAAGGATATGGATGCACAGTTATCGTTTAGGGTTACACTTATAGTTCCAGTATTAATTAGGATACAATTTATTAAACATGGAGTGTTAATATCACAGTATTATATAGTAATGTGATCTATGGATGCAATTATATGTATCTTAAATGCGATGGATGCAAACGGGTATCCGAAAAGTTATAAAACTATAAAATGGTAATGTGGGATGTACATCTAAGCAATATGTGATATAAATATTGGTATAATAATATTAATATGGATAGCATATTCAAAGCGATTAATAACTATAAAAATGGTATTGATTAACCATGCACAAGAAAGTTCCGTTCAGAAATTCAGCGTCACCCTAATTTGTAAAATAGCTTAAAAATAACAAACGTTCTCCAAAAGGGACGTGTCTTATACCAAAACAAAGATAATTCAATAAGGTTTTCAGTTTTATAAGTATAAGCATCTCAGGTTGTCCCTACAAAAAGCTATGAACATTCTAACTTGAAAGTTTGCTGCTGGAATTTCCTTGGACAGCAGTTTAGAGACATTTTCATTTGCATTTTACGTTATTTAAACAATTTATTTTGCAAGTAAATATTTTATAGAGTTATATTATTATGAGTTAGATTCGTAACGAACTAAAGAACGTACACTAATGATTTTTCTATGATTTATAATGAATTTTATAAGGTAAGGTGTATAGTAAATTTCAGATTTGTCGTATCCGCTTTTTCAACGACGTTTCATGTGTAAACTATAATATTTTCAAATGTATAGCATTATAAAATGCAGAATATAAACTAATTAAAGATAATAATAAGAAATATTACGATGATATATATTTTAAATGATATGGATGCAGTATAATGTAATCTAGTATGTCACAAGATAATTTTTCATGATCTAGATTTAATATGATATAAACGGATGCAAACGGAACATCGAAACGTTATAAAATTAAACATGGGGCACTAGATTTAAACTATAGGTATGGTATTTATTTAAATAGGTATAAAATGAATTATATAACATGTAGCAAGATTAACTTGCCTAGACGGAACAAGAACGGATGTGTACGGAACGTCCTTCGTCGGCGAAATGTCGCGACGCGCACGGTATACGGAACGGTTCCAAACAATGCACGAGGGTGATCACGCAAGTCAGGTACGTTCACTGGATCACTCGGATCGTCGGCGATGAGCACGGCTCCGGCGGTGATCACCGGAATCAAGAAACAAGATCAAGAAAAAGAAAGAAGAAAGAAGAAGAAGTAAGAAGAAGAGATTGTGTATTAAATAAGAAAAGAAAAATTAACTAAATAAAATATATATAAATATATATATGCAGAGGAGAGAGAGAGAGAGGAGTTGTTAGTTTGTTAGGAAATTAGATTTAAAATTTTAAAAGATTTTTAGATCTAAAATTTTAGATAAGAGGTTTCAGTTTGTTAAAGAAATCATATGAAAATATTTAAACTAAATTTTAAAATTAAATAAATTGAATTTTGGCGGGATACAAAAATATTTCAAAACGCGCCTGGGTCGGGTCTAAACATTCAGATTTAAAATATTAAAAAATATATGCAACTTCCAAATTTCAAAATGAATGCTCAGTTAAAGAAAATGCATACCCCCAAGAACGGATGCCCGTACATGCGCGTAGCCATCCAAACACGTCCGTTTCACTGAACGGGACGAGAACAAGATGCGCGGATGCTACCACGGGGTTAGGGGTATCATGCAGGCTATGAAATGGAATTTTAAATTATTTTCTGAGACTTAAAAATGTTATATGATAAAAGATGCGATACTAGATAAAATACCAGTATGTACTAAACATGAGATGCACGTGTCCATGCAACAAGTCAAAGTAATCTATAGCTAAGAATCAAACAGGCTCAAGCAAGCGGGTCGGGTCGAATGCAATATAAAACATAAAATACCATTTGCACCCAAAATACGTTAAATTAAGAAATAACCCAAATAAAGAAATACGAGAACTGGAATTGGTATAAATGAACTCTGGCGTTACATTATACCCAACTACAAAAGAATTTCGTCCTCGAAATTCCAAGAACAAGAAAGGATAAACAATCAAGAATTGCAAGAATAGATGTGGAAACTTCTGTTGGACTTCATCTTCTCGTTCCCAAGTTGATTCTCCATGTGAATGATTTCCCCAAGAAACAAGTACAAGAGGGAAACCTTGTTCTTGAGAACCTTTTTCCCTTCGTTCCACAATCGACATCGGTTGTTCCTCAAAGGTCAAATCTTCACGTACAGTCATCCCTGAATGATCCAACATGTGTATTTCATCTCGAACATATTTACGGAGTTGAGATACGTGAAACACGTCATGAACATTGGCCAAGGGTTGCGGTAACATCAAACGAAACGTCACTTCTCCCACGCTCCAAGATCTCAAAAGGTCCAACGAACCGAGGACTAGGCTTTCCTCGACTTCCGAAATGGATCACTCTTCTATTTGGTGATATCTTCAAAACACTCAATCACCAACCACGAACTCCAGAGGTCTTCTCAATGTAGCTGCTCAACTCTTTTGTCAATCTTGTGCTGCTTTTATGTGATTCCGGATAGTGTTAACCTTCTCAACTGTTTGCACAATCAAATCCTGTCCCAACAATCTTCGTTCTCCAATATCGTCCCAACAAACAGGTGAACGACATTTGCGACTATGCAATGCTTCAAATGGAGCTATTTGAATAGTCGCCTGAAAACTGTCATTGTAAGAAAACTCCACTAAGTGTAGATTATCCTCCCATCAACCCTTGAAGTCTAACATGCAAGCTCTCAACATGTCCTCAAGAGTTTGGATCATTCTCTTCGACTGGCCATCTGTTTGAAGATGGTAAGTTGTGCTAAACTTCAATCAAGTCCCCAAACTTTCCTGTAAGCTCCTCCAAAATGTGGTAAGAAACGGGTGTCACGATCGGATACGATGCTCGCCGGCACTCCATGCAATCTTACAATCTCCTGCATGTACCGTTCTACCAAAGCTTCTGTTGATTGACCAACTCGAAATGGTATGGAATGAGCTGCCTTGGTCAATCGATCAACAATCACCCAAACTGCATTGTTGCCTTTTGGACTCCGCGATAGAGCTGTCATGAAATCCATGATTATATGTTCCAACTTCAACTGATCGTAAGTGGTTGCAAAAAACCAGCAACCCTTTGATATTCAGCCTTAACTTGCTGACACACCAAGCACTTTGCTACAAAGCGGGCAATCTCCTGCTTCATGCCTTCCCACCAGAAATACTGCCATAGATCTCGGTACAACTTTGTGCCTCCTGGATGTACGGAATATGCGGAACCGTGCGCCTCTTTCATAACTTCTTCGCGGATGTCTCCCTTTGGCACACACAACGACTACCATATCGTAACGAACCCTCTTCATGAACCAATGAGTCCGTTCGAAGTTCAGCTTCAACCCGTTCTCGAAACTTCTTCAATCTAGGGTCCTATAACTGCGCTGCTGTAATATTCTCGATCAACGATGACTGTACTTACAGCTGCATCAACTGTCCCGACGAATACGGTAGCACAATCTCCAAGTCAAATCTTCGAAAGTCTTCAATAAGTTCCTTCTGAGTAGTCAACGTCTGAATTGCTGGCAACCGACTAAGCGTATCCGGTACAACATTAACTTTCCCCGGATGGTACTTAAGATCGAGATCATAGTCAGCCGTCAGCTTCAACCATCTACGCTGTCTCACAATTAGCTCCTTCTGAGCGAACACGTACTTTAGGCTTTTGTGATCGGTGAATATTTCGACCCCTTTCGCCCAATAAGTAGTGTCTCCAAATCTTCAAAACGAAAAATCCCAGCTGCTAACTCCAAGTCATGAGTTGGGTAATTCTTCTCATGGGTCTTCAACTGTCTCGATGCGTAAGTTGTAACCTTCCCATGCTGCACCAAAACATATCCCAATTCTTTCTCCGGTGCGTCGCTGTGAATCACCAATTCTCCGGAACCGTCTGGAACGGTCAAAATAAGAGCGGTTATCAACCTCTGTTTCAACGTCTCGAAAGCTGACGCACACCTACCAGTCCCCACAAATGGTACTTCCTTGCGCGTAAGCTTAGTCAAAGGCTCTGCCAGACGAGCAAAGTTCTCCACGAACCTCCTGTAATACCAGGCAAGTCCAAGAAAGCTTCTTATCTCTGCAACATTCTTCGGAATCGGCCAATCTCGAACTGCTGCAATCCTCTTGTGATCAACGGCGATTCCATCACCGGATACGACATGCCCCAAAACTTCACTTCTTCAAGCCAAAACAAGCACTTGCTCATCTTTGCATACAATTTTCTTGCCTCAATGTCTACAATGCGATCTTCGAGTGTTCCACATGCTCTTCCTTGCTCCTCGAGTAGACCAGACTATCATCGATGAACACCTCTATAATCTGGTCCAGGAACGGTGAAAAGATTCGGTTCATCGGATCCTTAAATATCGCCGGTGCATTCGTTACTCCGGAGGGCATCACTAAATACTCGAAATGTCCATACCGAGTTCGGAACGCAGTCTTGCAAGATATCTTCTGATTTAACTCGGACCTGATGATATCCGGATTGCAAATCCAGCTTCGAGAATACCCTCGTGCCACTGAGTTGCTCGAATAATTTGCCAATGCGAGGATCAGGTACTTGTTCTTAATAGTCACCCGGTTTAATTCTCGATCTCCTTATGCCATCTTTCTTCTTTACTAGAAGAACTGGAGCTCCCCAAGGTGAGTTATTGCTGCGAATCTAACCCTTCTCAAGTAATTCAGTACCTGCTTCTTGACTTCTTCCAACTTCACAGGTGCCATCGGGTAATACGCCTTTGAGATTGGCGCTGCACCAGGAACAAGATCAATCGCGAACTCCACGTCTCGCTTCGGCAGTAAACCTGATATGTCTTCAAACACGTCCATGAAACTCTCGAATATAGCCGGCGCTTCTTCCTTATCCACTTCCATCGGCGAAAGAACATTATTTGTCGGCCTAGCCCTAAACTCGACTGGCCTGACAGAACCGATTCCTCCAGCAAAACAAGCTCCGGATGTCCGGGAATCTGGAGAATCACTTTCCTTTCCTTACAATCAATATGAGCATGGAAAGTGCTACGAAAATCCATTCCTAAGACAAAAACAAACAAAGGGATGCACCAGAATTGAATAAGCCTAATGTGGGGAAAACATAAACAAGTAAGATACTGAGATGACTTCATCCGAAGTCAAGATACTGAAGAAGATTAAGCACGGTAAACGTGATCCAAGCTGGCGATAAAATAATAACTGGTAAGCAATGAAACCGAGAGAAGCAAGGTAATATTACGATCATGAAACAAGGGAATGAATCAAGATCAGGACTCCAAGTTACTTAAATAGAGTACCCCATTGTAACCATGCTGCAGTTCATGGGTATAATTACATAACTCCACTCAAGTCGCCCAAATCCTAGTATCAGAATCAAGGAACAGGGAGAAACAATGGTCAACCAAAAAGGTTTCAAGTCGAGATGCAAGTGGTTTGCATATCGTCAAAGCGAAGGATAAAAGAAGGATATGATTCAAGAATTACGATAACAAGGTGGAAGGACATGTTCCTAATCACGAGTATTCTGATTCATGTATTGGGTCAAATACCCAACTACAAAAGAATCAAACTCGATTAACCTATATCATATGGCTTTGATACCAAAAGAACCATGTCACGCCCCGCTTCCCAGAGTACACTAAGGTAGGCACGTGACATAGCCAACCATGCTACATGTGGATAGGTAAAATCCTTCCACAGTCACATTACGGCTGTAGAGATATCAAGAACAGGAAAGTAGACTAAACTATCTAGTACATGTCCATGAGCCAGAACATATGAGTCAAGAAATAATATAGTATGCGGAAGCAAAGGATCAAATGAACACCTGGAAAGTAAGGCTGGATACCAATAGGATCCTTACCGCTCGGTCTAACAGCGGCCAAACTCCTGATCAGTCTGCAATAAAGGTAGAGGATCTGGTCCATGCAAAACCCAAACGTCAGCGCGTCATAACATCAAGCAATAATATATAAACAGGGTAGCAAGACATGCAAGTATGATCATAAAAGGTAAAGCAAGTGTAACAACAATGTAAATCAGGGCAGTGACAGGTAGTGTGCAGTGAGTAATCTAAACTGGTCTATTGGGTTAAATACTCTCAAGTCTTTGAAATCAATTTGATGAATCGTCGATGTAACTCAATAGTATCCCGTGCATGCCCGGGACCACGGTCTACAGACTCTCAGGCTGAAACCAAGACGTGCCGCTAGGCAGTAAAAGGTAGCAGGTACAGACGAGTAATGTCAGCATCATCACTCCGGGGCTGGCCTAGCCCGTAAGACTGATCAGAACAGGTATCGAACTGTTGAGTTACAAGTCAGGTTTCACCATTGATTTCCCCATACCCCCAAGTTATGTATGTCAAGTCAGGTATTCAGTAATCAAGACCTAATACCAACACAGGATCAGGTAAAAGCAGGTTTGTCTGGATAGACAACAGGAACGGTCCGTAAGAACTACAGGTTATGTTTGTTGGCATTAGACACAAGATCAAGTAACAGGTAAAGCCATGGTACATCAGGTCAAGCCAGGTAATGTATAAAGGTGTCATGTCATGTCAAGAGTGTACGGTACCATGTCATGTTAAGTAAGAAGTGTAACAGGTCATGTCAGGAAACACAAGATGTCATGTGGGTGCTCATAATCAAACTAACATAAGCATGTGTATAAATAAAAAAGCATGGGTACTATCAGAACAATAAACTGGAACATATAATATGATATGCAAATAGATATAATTTCAAGGATATGGATACACAGTTATCGTTTAGGGTTACACATATAGTTCCAATATTAATTAGGATGCAATTTATTAAACATGGAGTGTTAATATCACAGTATTATGTAGTAATGTGATCTATGGATGCAATTATATGTATCTTAAATGCGATGGATGCAAACGGGTATCCGAAAAGTTATAAAACTATAAAATGGTAATGTGGGATGTACAACTAAGCAATATGTGATATAAATATTGATATAATAACATTAATATGGATAGCATATTCAAAGCGATTAATAACTATAAAAGTGGTATTGATTAACCATACACAAGAAAGTTCCGTTCAGAAATTCAGCGTCACCCTAATTTGTAAAATAGCTTAAAAATAATAAACGTTCTCCAAAAGGGACGTGTTTTATACCAAAACAAAGATAATTCAATAAGGTTTTCAGTTTTATAAGTATAAGCATCTCAGGATGTCCCTAAAAAAAGCTATGAACATTCGAAGTTGAAAGTTTGCTGATGGAATTTCCCTGGACAGCAGTTTAGAGACATTTTCATTTGCATTTATGTTATTTAAACAATTTATTTTGCAAGTAAATATTTCATAGAGTTATAGTATTCTGAGTTAGCTTCATAACGAACTAAAGAACGTATACTAATGATTTTTCTATGATTTATAATGAATTTTATAAGGTAAGGTGTACAGTAAATTTCAGATTTGTCGTATCCGCTTTTTCAACGACGTTTCATGTGTAAACTATAATATTTTCAAATGTATAACATTATAAAATGCAGATTATAAACTAATTAAAGATAATAATATGAAATATTATGACGATATATATTTTAAATGATATGGATGCAATATAATGTAATCTAGTATGTCACAAGATAATTTTTCATGATCTAGATTTAATATGATATAAACGGATACAAACAGAACATCGAAACGTTATAAAATTAAACATGGGACGCTAGATTTAAACTATAGGTATGGTATTTATTTAAATAAGTATAAAATGAATTATATAGCATGTAGCAAGGTTAACTTGCCTAGACGGAACAAGAACGGATGTGTACGGAACGTCCTTCGTCGGCGAAATGTCGCGACGCGCGCACGGTACACGGAACGGTTCCAAACAACGCACGAGGGTGATCACGCAAGTCAGGTACGTTCACTGGATCACTCGGATCGTCGGCGACGAGCACGGCTCCGGCAGTGATCACCGGAATCATGAAACAAGATCAAGAAAAAAAAAGAAGAAAGAAGAAGAAGAAGTAAGAAGAAGAGATTGTGTATTAAATAAGGAAAGAAGAATTAACTAAATAAAATATATATAAATATATATACGCAGTCGAGAGAGAGAGAAAGGAGTTGTTAGTTTGTTAGGAAATTAGATTTAAAATTTTAAAAAAAATTTAGATCTAAAATGTTAGATAAGAGGTTTCAGTTTGTTAAAGAAATCATATGAAAATATTTAAACTAAATTTTAAAATTAAATAAATTGAATTTTGGCGGGATACAAAAATATTTCAAAACACGCCCGGGTCGGGTCTAAACATTCAGATTTGAAATATTAAAAAATATTTGCAACTTCCAAATTTCAAAATGAATGCTCAGTTAAAGAAAATGCATACCCCCAAGAACGGATGCCCGTACGTGCGCGTATCCATCCAAACACGTCTGTTTCACTGAACGGGACGAGAACAAGATGCGCGGATGCTACCACGGTGTTAGGGGTATCATGCAGGCTATGAAATGGAATTTTAAATTATTTTCTGAGACTTAAAAATGTTATATGATAAAAGATGCGATACTAGATAAAATACCAGTATGTACTAAACATGAGATGCACGTGTCCATGTAACAAGTCAAAGTAATCTATAGCTAAGAATCAAACAGGCTCAAGCAAGCTGGTTGGGTCGAATGCAATATAAAACATAAAATACCATTTGCACCCAAAATACGTTAAATTAAGAAATAATACAAATAAAGAAATACGAGAACTGGAATTGGTATAAATGAACTCGGGTGTTACATCCCTTCACCGGGAGTGACCCCTTGGACAGAAGTTTGCGTCAGGGTAATAATTTCACTATAGCCGATTGCCTTTTGCTTTGCATCATGGTATTCAGTTGGAATATCCTGCACCTCATTCTACGGGGAAAGAGCCGAGATCCCTTCTCCGGGAGTGACCTCTTTTGTAAAGGTTTTCGTCACTATAATTTTATAAAAAGCTATGCAGTTCCTTCAATGATATCAAGTTCATTACGTTAAAAGTTTTTCGACAAAAACTAGACGTATCCCTCCGTCATTTCTTACAAGTATTGCTTAGTATTTGTGCTGCGTTTGTTGACTGTGTCAAGGCGTAGTGTGTGGTAGCTAAGTAGTGTTTGTTTGTGGCATATTAATGGGATTGGTTAGGACAGTCGTGCGGCCTGGTTGACTGTGTCAAGGGCTTGTACGGGTGGGTTTAATGCAATCTAGGATAATGACGGGTTGACCTTGACTAGGACTCTTTGATTTGTTGACTGTGTCAAGGTCACTTGGGTCCTAGGGGTAAAAATCACATCGGGAGTTTCTAAAGAAACTGAAACTTGCCAGGCATGCGCATACCTTTTGGAGTGTAATAACGTGAGTGGATTCCGTCACGTTATCATGCGATGATAGTTGGATCCCGATTCCAACTGATGAGTTGGTTTACTCATCGGGTGATCCCGACTAATTCTTCTTTCAGGTTTGGAGGAGAATTTGAGGTTACAGTTGGAGATTTCCTGATTAGATAAATTGGTAACCATTCTGATCTAGGTTAGAGTGCACGCTGAGCGTTTCTTTTCTCTCTCTCTTTGGCAGCGACCATGACCCGACCCTTAACTAGGGTCTATCAACGTGTAATAGCGATATGTCAGGTCACCTAAAGCAGTACACGATGATAAAGATAAACCAGATAGCATACTATCATCTCGAGTAAGACTGTCCCACCGGGATAGGTCCTCCCTCAATCATTGCAATCACGTGCCTGTGATCCAATAATTGACTCTGAGGGCACTATCTCCAACAATCTCCCACTTGCACTCAAGGCTAATTATTGCGATGTCGCATACTCACAGCCCGTGTGATACCGAACACCCAACTCCTCTACTAGTCAGTCTCACAAAGCTCGTTTGCGAAACTATTGCGTTCGAGGAATAGCCTCAGTGAGTGGATCCGCTATGATGTTTCTTTCTATGTCTCTCTATATCTCAGATTCGCGGAGAAAACCATCTCCCGAAATGAGCAATACCTGTCTTGGAATGTCTGGATGTCTGATGGGACCTAGTTCATAAATGAACTCCAAATCCAAACTTCTTAGACTGTATCGTCAACTGAACTTAATCAATATCCTGCGCCATGCCACCCTCAGTATTGCCTTGGACCACCTGTCCAAAATACTGCCCCTCGTCAGAGGGAGAACTATAACTCTGACAACCTCCTTGTCGTCCATGTCACCTTGGAAGCCTGGAGTGATAACCGTCTCCTAAAGGAGGCAGCCGTTATCATATCCCTAGAACATTCACTTATGTTCTAAAACTGCTTCCGACTGTTCCTCCAGGATTGGATCAATATCAACTTATTGCATCTAGTGCAAGAACAACATCTGGTGTGGTACTTGACATCTTATGATTGACTCAATTGCCTAAGCAAGTGATCTGTCAATCATGCGTATCCCTCTCCCCTTTAGTCTGTAAGACACCTTTAGAGAGGGTGACTCCATTACCTGCAGGTGTACTACCTTGCCAGGAGTCGTCCATTCTAAATGCTCATAGAATGCTGTCAAGGTACCCAGATTAGGAAACCACCCAAATCTAGATCTAAAACCATAGATCTGGTAACCAGAATGTCTGATATAATATCTAAGTCCTGTATGGAGAAACCACTGTGTGACAACCAAAGTATAACCGATCGTATTGTAGGAGTTTCCTTTCCCACTCTGTGTATGTCATCCAAAACCAGGACATCACACCCTACTACCTTCTCAACAGATCCATCCCCTATTCTGATGACGTCAAACCCATGACTGTCACATCAGAAACAGATGATCTAACTCCGCTATATCTGCTTTAGTCTATAAGTAGACATAAGCATGAAGTCCACCAATGCTTCCGCTGCTCCCACTGACTACGACAACCCTCTGCCAGAGTCATATAGACGTGCACTTCTAAAGCTAGTTTAGAACGACGCTATACTCATCCTCCTGTCGGGTCTCACAGCCTGGAACAACAACAATGGCAAGTGTGGGTAAACAAGAACTTCCCTGTCACCGTCCTTGAGGCTACCGGAGTACCTCTCGGGTGCCTGAAGTTACCCACCTTATCTGCGGAGTGGCCAATGGAATGTCAAATCAGATTGAATCTTTAGGTTCCTTATCAAATCTTCAGTAATCGTTTGCGGTTCTGGAATCACTTCCAGTTCTACCATACTCCCACTGCTGTTTTTGAAAAAAACCATTTTTAATAAAACTGTGGCGAGTCTAGAACAATATTTCTATTGATCTTTCAGATGGTAGAAAGTCAACCCTCGTCATAGCCTGGGTCAACCCACAAACAGCCATTACAGAAACGTGCCTTGAGTTGTCCAGTGTCTGGTTTTAAGCATAAGCCGGACAACTCCCCGTACCTTAACAATGTCAAGATATGAACTGTTCTATATCCAATATAGAACCAGAGGCACTGATTTAATTGAACTAGATTCAAATCATGCAGCTGTCTCCAGTGCATGTCAACTAAATGGAAGAAGGCCGATCAGCGTTACTCAACTTAGGAATGCTTCCAATTATGAGTAACCTGAAAGAGAAGCAATTTCTCTTTACTATCAACTGAATACCATACACAAGTATCTACATCTTCGATCACTTTGAAGAATCCCGATACTTGCTACACCTGGTTCTCTACTCTATTCAAATACCTATAACTCCTCAAAACTTAGACCCTGTGTTTCCACGAAGCACATGTCTAAGAACTAGAGAAGTTAAAAGTAAACAGAATATAGTATGAGGACCAACCCCTCTGTCCTAATGAACACTGGACAACATACAATACTCTGTATAAGTCCGCTGAGTCTAACAACTCTTTCACTGTGCGTTGTAGGTTGAAAACTGTACTCATGGTTAAGAAGAATTACACCGCTGTTTGATGCTCCTTACCTAACCATCCACTGATATAGGTAAATGTCATCGACATAATATCAAAAGGTATATCTCACTCTATGAAAATAGACGTACAGATATATCAATTTGAAATTGGTGCACAACAGCGGATATTCAAAACCAAATATTTGCCGACCGGCAAACAGCCCAGGTGATCTCCTCAAATATCACCGATTACAACGAATCCCGATATAATGAGGATGATTACCCAATTCCCAATAACTTACTCCCACTCATCATCTGTAAAACCATACAGATGTGAGAATCAAACATGGTAAATACATACCCTGGAGCAAGTGTCCAATCGGGAAATCAGTTTTCTTTTAACAGTACACAGTTGAACTGAAACATTGAAATGTTTCGGTGGGGTATTCCGGTATTCTTAGTAATGCCTCTTCCATTATCCAGATTCACAACTATAACCGTATAATTCTTTGCCACCTCTCCAAATCCCTTTATATGTCTTTAGTCATTACCTTCTGCACACCCCTTTAGGCCAATTGGTTTTCTTCCTTCCCTACCGTTCGGCACCAGCCTATGGTTTGGAAGAAGACTATCTAATGAGCATAAAAGGTGTACTGTCCTAATCCTAGGAGCACTCGCAATGCGAGAGAAGGTGAAGAGAAAAGACAACCGAATAAACCGAATTCCTATTTCTCCTGGACCAGAATCCATCCCCGAACTGGAACAAGTTCCTTTCGAGTTCGTATATAACCATACGATGGAGTATCCAATAAACTGTGGATCTTCGTAGTGATACGGAGTGTCCTGGAGAAATACAAAGGTGATTTAGGATTGGCGAAGAAATACTTGGTTTGGTCGTGAATATCAGTCGCAATTTACTTTGCCCTCTTACTAATCCCTTGCTTTGTCTTAATCTTAATACCTTCTGCACACCATCATTATGCTAATTGGTTTTCTTCATTCCCCACCGTTCGGCACCAGCCTAAGGTTTGGAAGAAGACTAACCAATTTGCGTAATAGGCGTACTATCTCCTAAACCAAGGAGTACTCGTAATGAGAGAAGGTGAAAAGAAAAGACAACTGAATAATCCTATTCGTTTTCTCCAGAACCAGAAACCATCCTCGAAGTCCTTCGAGTTCGTATATAACCATACGATGGTTTTGTCCAATGGAAGTGGACGTTCATAGTAATACGGGGTGTCCTGGAGAAAAGGGTAAAAGTAGGAGTGGCAATGAGGTCTGCAACTCTGACAATCCAAAAGCCAGTGTTAAGAAGGTTCGGTCAACTTGGTCACTGAGTCATAGTTCAGGGTCGGGTCAATGGTCGCTGCCAGAGAGAGAGAAAAGAAACACTCAGCGTGCACTCTAGCCTAGATCAGAATGGTTACCACTTTGTCTAATCTGGAAACCTCCCACTGTACCTCAAATTCTCCTCCAAACCTGAAAGAAGAATTAGTCGGCGTCACCCGAGGAGTAAACCAACTCATCAGTGGGAATCGGGATCCAACTATCATCGCATGATAACATGACGGAATCCACTCACGTCACCACACTCCAGAAGGTATGCGCATACCTGGCAAGTTTCAGTTCTTTTGAAACTCCCGATGTGATTTTTACCCCTAGGACCCAAGTGACCTTGACACAGTCAACAAATCAAAGAGTCCTAGTCAAGTTCAGCCCGTCATTATCCTGGATTGCATTAAACCCACCCGTACGAGCCCTTGACACAGTCAACAAGGCCGCACGACTGTCCTAACCAATCCCATTAATATGCTACAAACAAACACTACTTAGCTACCGCACACTACGCCTTGACACAGTCAACAAACGCAGCACGAATACTAAGTAATACTTGTAAGAAATGACGGAGGGCTACGGCTGGTTTTTGGTGAAAAACCTTTAACGTAATGAACTTGATATCGTTGAAGGAACTGCATAGCATTTTATAAAATATAGTGACGAAAACCTTTACTAAAGAGGTCACTCCCGGTGAAGGGATCTCGGCTCTTTCCCCGTAGAATGAGGTGCAGGATATTCTAACTGAATACCACGATGCAAAGCAAAAGTAATCGGCTATAGTGAAGTTAATGCCCTGACGCAAACTTCTGTCCAAGGGGTCACTCCCGGTGAAGGGATCTCGGCCCTTGCCTCGTCGACTGAGGAGCAGGATATTCCAAATGAATACCACGATGCAAAACAAAAGTGAACGTCCTTGCAATAACAGCTTTTTGAAAATTGTTCCAACAACATCAGAAAAGGTTTGTTTATCTTGCATTGATCCGAATCAACGCAGTCCCATCAATTAATCACACCATAAAGAACGAAAATATACTGACGTACGTATATGCCATCCGCATTCGCCACTGGGTCCCGTCATCACCCGTTAGGTTAGCTAACTAACGGCAGAGCGGGGACTGGACTAGCGCGGATGAAAAACATATACATCTACTAATATATATACCAATATATAGTATTTCGCTCAAGGCGTGAATAAAAATGCAACATCACAGAAATGTACAGCATCACAGAACAATACAGATATCTGGAAGCCCCGGGTTTCACAGAGCCGCTGCTGAAACCCGACGTTCCCCTGGTCGTGTGGATAGCCTGTGCAATGAAATCCTAGACCCCTACGGGCGCGGCAAGTCACCCGCCAAGACCTGAAGCGAGGCAGCCCCCTTCAGCACCGTGAATGGACCACCCAGCACTTCATGGAATCCGGTAACTTGGGCACCCCTCCTGGGTCAACCTGTACCCCCTACGAGTGCGGCGATTAGCCCGCCAATCCTAGAGTGAAGCCCCCTCCATCTCAATGCCATGAGATGCGGTCCCGTTGCCCTCTAGAACCCGGCTATCCGTGCACTCCTCCGCGGGGTAATCCTAGTACAGAAAGTAAAATATACATACACCGGGTACATCGACCGCAACCAGGTCGTGCCCTAAAAGAATAATACAAACAGGCAGTGACGGCAGTCCACATGTCGGACGCTCGCCCCGCAATATCAAATGTACATAATACAACAAAACTGTACTAGCATTGCATCCAGGCTATCCCCCACGACCGCTCCGCAACAACACAGCATAAACATAGAACATCAACGTGAAAGTCACGTTCGCAAATCCGTCTAACCGGGCTATAGCAGTTAGACGGGATTTACCGATCAAGTGACATTCACGGTCGCAGATATAATGTAAATACTGTGAAATAATATGTTTAAAATATCCGATCGATCAAACAATTAACAAGTGGGCCCCCAACCAATACTGTAGCAGTCACAGAAAACCTGGGCCCAAATTTAATATTCCAAAACCCACAAAATTAGCCCAAAAGCCCACTGTAAAATTTTGACAAGGTGAGCACAGTATAGTGCAGCGGAACCGCGGCCCAAAGGGGGGTTTGGCCGCGGTTCCGCGCTCCACTGTACGTCTTACACTGTCGAATTTTTTACAGCGGTCTTAGAATTTCCTGCACATTATTTTTCTGCAACCTGAAAAATTTTTAGACACCAAAAAATTCCAACAGAAAACTGATGTGAAGGAATATGTGGTTTTTGGGATTTCGGTCGATCGGATAAGCAAAACGCATTAGAACAAGCTAGGAAAGGTTAATGGCGTGGCTCTGATACCATGTTGCGCCACGGCAGCGCCCCGGCCTCGCACTCGAGGCCAAAATGCGGAATCAAAAATTTTCCTTACTCGGAAACCGGCGCTACCGTGGACAATGAAAACCCGGATCGTTTACCATTAACCTAATGCTAGCAATCAAGAGATAGGGTGAGAAGTATACCGAGTGATCCGAGTCCTCCGGTCTTCTCTTCATCGTCCCGATCTCCCGCGGAAAGTCTTGTCTCCATATCGTCGCCTCCTCGCCGGAAAGGGCACCACATCGCCTGCGTCTTTTACGGGCTCCCGCCTCAATACCGAGGCAACTCGAGCATGAAGCCGGCAACTCGACATGCTCAAGATATGCTGTAGAATGTAGTGTAGAAGATGCTTGTCTCATTTGGGGTTTGTTGCCATGGTGATGGAGGAATCAAGAATAGAAAAATGGTGCTTGCATTTTTCTAGCAAGAAAATGAGATCATGAATGAAACTCTCAAGATGAAGCTCTCTTCTTCTTCTTCTTCTTTCTTTCTTTTTCCTCTCATGAAAAACTTATCATCTAAAATGAGAATGGTGGAGGAGGTAATATGAAGCAAGAAGGGAGGTGAGTGTAGGGTAAAGCAAGTGGTGACCACATCAAGACATAATCATCATCAAACTTACATCAACCTCAAATCCAATCTTTTCACAATAAAGCATGAAAGGAATGGTATCTAAAAGGTTATCATAATAAATCATCTTACAAATAAAACCTCCACCAAAAGTTATTTGCAAAACTGCAAATAACCCCCTCCATCGGAAAAGTCCGGCCGGGAAAGAACAAAGGAAAACCGGCCGGAACGGAATGCAAACAGGCAACTCCAGAAAACTGGTCCCGTAATAAATTACAGGAAAAACCCCGACACTGTGCATACACACCCGCATCTGTATTCCGACCGGATACAAATGCAAAGAGACAAAATCTACACTGTACTAAACTAGGACCGGCTTAAGCCAAAGCCGGCTAGTAAAATCCGTTCGATCCTGATTCGTGCAATACCGCACGTATCAGATCAAACCCTGCCATATAACTATACGGCCACTAGTACAAAACTGTCCGATCCTGATCCGTGCAATGCCGCACGTATCTGATCGGACCCTGCCATATCTCCATACGGCCTCTACAGCGTTTCGCCCGAAAGCTTGAGTAACTGAAAGTGTGGTGGACTCTAAAGACTCGTCAATACTATGGCTGTGGATTTAACCACTAGCACGTCAGAGGTATAAGCCAATACGTGACGGGCCACCAGCTATTGACCAAAAGGGACGTCGATGAGCGAACTCATCCTGACACCCTACTGAGCCTGTCAGTGACAATATCCGTACAGTCCGGTCCGTTCGTCTATGAGTATCGCATGGCGGGCCTAGGGGGTTGGTAAAAGTCAGACCCCCAAAAGCGGTACAAGTCGTGTCGGAGTGTAGCCCAGAACGCCCTGAGATACTACTGGAATACCTACCAGTAAATCTCCTGCCTCGGCCGAGGGCTTTGCGTAATGGCTCTCCTAGACACAGCGCGACCTCACCCCCAATACCGGGAGAGACGAACCCCTGCAGATCCGCTCACTGCCTCCATGTGGCTCGGGACTGTACCCAACTAAAACCTGTTTGCACGACTCCTTTGAGCCGTGGTAGGGTAGTAATCAAAGCACAGTGGGAACTCACACGAGACAAATGACGATCTCAGGTCGATGAACTAACCTGTACACATGTCACCAGGGAACTGCTATCTGACATCTGGTATAAGACCAACTAGCAGGTTCCCGGCGAGTCCTGTCCGGTGTACTCATAACCCAATGAGCACCTGTATACATCTTAGGTGAACCAACTGACACCAGTGGCTTGTGAGACCGGCCACCGCCCCTCGTCGGGGTCTCGACTGTATACACTAGTCTACTAATGGAGTATCGATGCCCAGTCTCGAAACTCCCACGACTAGGGACATTTTAAGGATGTGCTTATAGACCCCAGCTCCCACGTATATGATCGCCATCATACTGCTGGTCGTCAAGCAAGAATCCTAGGGGCTCTATCAACGTGTAATAGCGACATGTCAGGTCACCTAAAGCAGTACACGATGATAAAGATAAACCAGATAGCATACTATCATCTCGAGTAAGACTATCCCACCGGGATAGGTCCTCCCTCAATCATTGCAATCACGTGCCTGTGATCCAATAATTGACTTTGAGGGCACTATCTCCAACAACTAGTAGGGACTGGGTAGTCTACAAGCACATCCTTATTCAGGTCCCTAGTCGTAGGATTATCGAGACAGGGCATCGATACTCCAGAGTAGACTAGTGTGTACGCTTCTCATCCCAGTTGGGGAGATGGTCTGTCCCACAGCCGTCAGTACATCGTACTGGAGATAGTATGCAGGTGCTCATTAGGTTATGGGTACACCGGACAGGACTCACAGGGAACTGTTGGTTGGTTTTATACCAGTCGTCAGTTAACAGTTCCCAGGTGACATGAGTACAGCATAGTCCGCAGACTTGACACTGCTACTTTGCCTCGAGTGTGTCCCACTATTCTTAGATTGCTATCCTACCACGGCTCAAAGGAGTCGTTCAAACAGGTAGCAGTTGGGTGCAGTCCCGAGCACTTGGAGGCAGTGGCGGTTAAACAGGATTCGTCTCTCCCGGTATTGGGAGTTGATATCGCGCTGTGTCAGAGAGCCATTACGCAAAGTCCCTAGCCAGGGTAAGTGAGATTTGCTGGTAGGTTCCAGTAGTTTCTCATGGTGTAATGGGCTTCACTCCGACACGACTTATACCGCTATTAGGGGACTGACGCTTGCCGCCCCCTAGACCCGATATGCGATAGTCTTAGACGAACAGACCGGACTGTACGGAGATTGTCACATCAGACTCAGTAGGAGTTCGGATGGGTTTCCTCATCGGCCTTCTTATCGACATCTACCTGGGGACCGTTACGTACAGCTAGTGCCGCTTGCGGTCTGTGGTTAAACCCACTGCCAGCGTAGTGGTCGAGTCTCTAGAGTCCCACACAGAGAGTTTCCTTATTCCAGGCGAAACGATATAGAGGTCGTATGGTTTTACGACAAGGGTTCGGACGCATACGTGTGTTTACGCACGTACGACATCTGGACGGTTTTTACTAGCCGGCTTTGGTTTAAGCCAGTTTCTAGTATCCGGTTATTAAATTTATACAGTCTAAAGTTTTTCCGTGTTTTCACGGATAGGAGGGGCGTTCTCGTAATTTTGCGAGAAGCTTCTAGAAGATGGTGACTTGAGGGTTAAGGTGGTATATGCATTAAATGAGATTAGTGATTCATTTGTGTGATTCATCCATGTCATTAATATATCATAAATGCTTAATGACTCATGGAGATGAATCACCCATTTGTATTTATGAAGCATAGTTGTAAATCCTTTATTTTCTTTTATTGGATAAATAATAATGCTTCATATATATTATGATAGATCATTATCTCATTCTCATTCTCTTGCTCACCTTCTCTCTCCTCAAGCTCTCTCTCTTCAAACCCTAATCCTCCCCTCTCATGTGTTGAGACCAAGGATTAGAATAGACTACTTAATCCTTAACCATTCTCTATATCACCTAGGTTACTTAGATTAGCGATTTAAGAAACCTAGTTACCTCAAGTTAGAGGTGAAGCTTGAAGTAAAGCTCTCGGGTGGATCATCGACTGTTGCGCCACGGCAGCGCCCCGGCCTCGTACTCGAGGCCAAAATGCGGAATAAAATTTTTTTCCTAACTCGGAAACCGGCGCTACCGCGGACAAAGAAAACCCGGATCGAAACCATTAACCTAATGCTAGCAATCTAGAGATGGGGTGAGAAGTTATACCAAGCGATCCGTGTCCTTCGGTCTTCGTCTCCACTCCGATCTCCCGCGGAATCTCCGTCACCTCCTCGCTCGTCGGAAAGGGCACCACGTAGCCGGAATCTTTTACGGGCTCCCGCCTCTTAACCGAGGCAACTCGGGCGCGAAGTTGGCTAGCCGACGCGTCCAAGGCTTGCTATAGAATAGTGTAGTGAACTTGTCTCTTTAGGGTTCTTGAAGTTGCCATGATGTGGAGGAATGGAGAAGAGAAGGAGAGAAAGAAATGAGCTTTTGAAGCTAATCTTTTGCAACCATGGAATGAGATGAAAAATGCCACACCAAAAATTAAGTATCCCTCTCTCCCTCTCTCTCCATGAAATGGCCGGCCCCTCTCACTCTCAAAATAGATTGGAGAGAGAAAAAGAATGAAAAAGGCAAAAACAAATATAGAAAGTGGTCACTCTCATTCTAATCCAACTCCTTTCCACCAACCATCAAATGAAAAGCAAGTGATGAGATTAAAAAGGAATCTCATCATGACAAAGGCACATAAGCAACAAGACCCTCCACAAAAGAGTTATTTGCAAACTGCAAATAACCCCTTTCCAACAAGAAAGTCCGACCGAGAAGGAATGAAGGAAAACCGGCCGGAACGGAATGCAAACTGGCAACTTCAGAAAACCGATCCCGTAATAAATTACAGGAAAACCCCACTACTGCAAATACATGCCCGCATTTGTATTCCCACTGAACACAAATGCAAAGAGACAAAACTACACTATCAAATACTAGAATCGATCACGATCCGTGCAATACCGCACGTATCTGATCGAACCCTGCCATATCTCCATACGGCCTCTACAGCGTTTCGCCCGAAACTTGAGTAACTGTAACTGTGGTGGACTCTAAAGACTCGTCAATACTATGGCTGTGGATTTAACCACTGGCACGTCAGAGGTATAAGCCAATACGTGACGGGCCACCAGCTATTGACCATATGGGACGTCGATGAGGAAGCTCACCCCGACACCCAACTGAGCCTGTCAGTGACAATATCCGTACAGTCCGGTCCGTTCGTCTATGAGTATCGCATGGCGGGCCTAGGGGGTTGGTGAAAGTCAGACCCCCAAAAGCGGTACAAGTCGTGTCGGAGCGTAGCCCAGAACGCCCTGAGATACTACTGGAATACCTACCAGTAAATCTCCTGCCTCGGCCGAGGGCTTTGCGTAATGGCTCTCCTAGACACAGCGCGACCTCACCCCCAATACCGGGAGAGACGAACCCCTGCAGATCCGCTCACTGCCTCCATGTGGCTCGGGACTGTACCCAACTAAAACCTGTTTGCACGACTCCTTTGAGCCGTGGTAGGGTAGTAATCAAAGCACAGTGGGAACTCACACGAGACAAATGACGATCTCAGGTCGATGAACTAACCTGTACACATGTCACCAGGGAACTGCTATCTGACATCTGGTATAAGACCAACTAGCAGGTTCCCGGCGAGTCCTGTCCGGTGTACTCATAACCCAATGAGCACCTGTATACATCTTAGGTGAACCAAATGACACCAGTGGCTTGTGAGACCGGCCACCGCCCCTCGTTGGGGTCTCGACTGTATACACTAGTCTACTAACGGAGTATCGATGCCCTGTCTCGAAACTCCTACGACTAGGGACCTTTTAAGGATGTGCTTATAGACCACCAGCTCCCACGTATATGATCGCCATCATACTGCTGGTAGTCAAGCAAGAATCCTAGGGGCTCTATCAACGTGTAATAGCGACATGTCAGGTCACCTAAAGCAGTACACGATGATAAAGATAAACCAGATAGCATACTATCATCTCGAGTGAGACTGTCCTACCGGGATAGGTCCTCCCTCAATCATTGCAATCACGTGCCTGTGATCCAATAATTGACTCTGAGGGCACTATCTCCAACATCGACTACATAGAGAAGGCCGGAGAAGACGTGGAGAACAAAAAGACAAAGGACATGGTTCATCAGGTATAATCACTTTTCATAGTAGTTGTTAACTTCTATGATTCTTGTTAGTTATAGTTTAGCAATGATTCTCGGTTAGTCGATGTTTACACCTAAAACAAGATCGTTTTTCATTATTCCGCCTCCCCGCAAGTCGTGGGGTGTTGTACATCTACCGATTTGTCCGCCTCCCCGCAGTTATGAGGCTCCACCTGCCATCTGGTTAGCAGGGCGCTTGACTCATGCAGACTGAGATCTGCCCCTTGCTTTTATCACTGCCTCATAACTGCGGGCAGCTTCTAGAGCATCCTCATGAGTCAAAAATTTTCCTGTGGCTAAAGCAGCCTGAATCTCCGTGTCCAGTCCTTGTTGGAAACGACGGGCTCTGATATCGTCCGTCGGTATCAAATATGCCGCGAATCTGTTCAAGGATAGTGTTAGTTGTGTGGTATGTGATATTTAAAACTGAACTATTACGACATATCTTACCGGCTTAACATGGTGAATTCAGCGTCATATTCATCTACCCATTTGTCCCACATTGATCCTTACTGTAGATGAATGAACTGCTGCTCCATGGCAAACCTGGCAGTCAGAGGGAAGTATTTCGCGTCGAACTTCTCGCGAAACGTTTTCTATTCAATAGGCTGCGCAAGACGGCTTTCTTCCGCCTTCCACCAGTTGCGAGCGTTGTCCGTGAGCTGTAGTTTCGCTACACGGACCCAAGCGATATCTGGCACTTGTGCTGCGGCCAGATCACCCTTGATACTTTGAGCCCATTCCTCAGCTTCCAGTGGGCTCCCCTTTTCTGAGAACTGCTTTGGATGTAAAGCCCTGAATTGCTTTACCCCCGGAGCGTCAGTCTCGGGACGGTTCAAGAGTTGTTGTTGTCTCTCGAGAAAGCTGCGGATTGCCTCAAGTAGCACTGTTTGCTCGGTAGGTGGCGCAAGAATAGCTGGTGTGAGAGGTAGTGCTGGATGTGTGTTGTTGACGTTGGTGCTGGTGTTGTTTGGGGAATCCATAACCCTGAAGAAAAATTTGGGTTAGGACAGATTCAAGTACATGAAATGATAAGATTCAAGGAATAGAAATTTGTAAGATTCAAGAAACATGAATTGTAAAGAATGTTTTAGTTGCCGGTTCTTGTGTTATATTGCTTAGGTTGTTCATGCAGATCAGAACTGCATGATAGGGATTCATACAGCTCTGACCTGCATGGGCCACCAACAAAACCTGTCACGCCCCGCTTCCCAGTGTACGGCGAAGGAGACGCGACGAGGTCCGCTACGTATATACTCGGAGTACATACGCTAAGCGTATCTAAGCAATATAAAATAAATACACAAGAGACAAGATATAAAAGAACAGCAACTTTTATTTATTAATATTTTTTGTACAATACATGAAAGGAAATACAACTGAAATAAAAAGATGCCTAAACAGTGGCATAACAGGAAATGAAAAGTACAGAAAGAAAAATGTACAATGAAACTACAGTGCAGGGTCTTCAGTAAATTGCTCCAAGTCTTCTTGCGATGGCTCGATCTCTGCCGGGTCCAAGTCACCTGACGACATTCAAAGAAGAAAGAAACAGAATGTCGTCAGCGAACAGGTCGCTCGGTAAGTCCCAAAGGTAAGAGGGAAGTAGAAAAAGACAGAATAAGAAGATACATTTTAAAGTGTAAACTATTGTTGTAATGTTATGTCAACGCTGTTGTTTGTAGCTTGGTACAGAAGGATGCCAGTGTATACGAGGGGAATCTCTATATGCCAGAGACTAAGGGCACGTATAGTACAAGGAACCGTTTATGCCACGGTACAACAGCAACTGGATTCATGTTAGGTGTGTTAAGTCTGGCCACCTCGTGCTACCTCTAACACCTTCCGTACCAATCTACCCCTTAAACTCCGCGATGTCTTGTGTGTATTGTTATCTTGTAAATTGTAGTGATTGTATAATTGATTGACTGACCGACCGAAACCATGATATTAAGAAACGGTTATAACCGTAGAGTCAAGTAAATGGAATACTGAGAATCATGTAAAAGTAATATATATCCATGGTTCGGTTCAGTCAAGTTGTGTAAATTGATGATTGTATTCATGGATTCATGTGTTCGTATTGAATTGGAATCTTGTAGTTTATAGATTGACTTGAATCATATTCAAGTCAGATTAATCAGACTCAAACCCGAGTCAGACAATCAGAAATGTGAATCGAAGTCTTATAATTACTAGGGTCTTTAAGGTAATTTATAAACTTGAGGGGGTTTTATGTAAAAATACTTTTATATACTTTTCAAAATACACCTCAAGTATTTATTTTTTGTCTTTAGAGTTGTGGATTTTATGTTGTGACATTTCTAATGAAAATATCCTAGTTTCATAAATAATGGTATTTATCTGTAATATTGATTATTTGAAGTTCATGGTATTTTAGTGTAACCTTTATTCTTTTGTGATTTTTAGAAGAAAAAAAGGTGGAAAATTTATATTATAATAAAATAGGTATTTAAAAGATAAATATACATATGTTTATACAAAAATAATTTTAATAAATATTTTATATTTCAAAAATCTCATTTTCTTAATATGTCGTATTTTAAACCTTTCGAGACCGAATGCTCCTTGCGGAGGTCTGAATCACGCACTACTAGCCCGAGGGTGCGCGATAAACCGCACGATCCTGAACGGGTTCCCCAAAGATGGGTTGTAGCGGCGCTTTGCAAAGATTGTAAAATACTAATCCTTTAGAAAACGGTTTTTATAAAGTAAAAGGTATTTATTTGAAAAGTGCAATTTTCCGTATTTTAGGTTCTAGGGTTTCCTAAGCCAACTAGCCTATTTCTAAATGGTCTAAACGACAAGTCGTTAGAAGCCTCAAATCGCCTCTTCACCGCCAATTGTGGCCAGGTAAGTACAAGTGAGGAAGGAGGGATCCGCTCACGAATCGTGAGGCGGGCCTTTTAAAATTACCTAAGCTCACTTGCCTAGCCTAGACACCACAAAGCCGGGTTTAGATAAACGATCGATGTCCACAACTTAGCGTATTTTTCCTACTAAGAAGTATTTACTTAAAAGTGTATCAAATCTAAAACCTTTAAGTATGGTTTTATTAAGATTATGGTATTTTAATGAAAGTTTCGTTTTATCGTATTCTAAGTTTTGATGATATCGTTTTAGGGTTGTATTTGCGTGTGTGTAGAGGTAGGTCATTACCTCGTGCTCTACTTTAAATGTATATTAAGGTTAAGGGGTTAAATGTGAAATTGAAACATAATGGTATTAAAGTGAAAAAATACGGTAAATTGAAAAGGTTATCATTTCATGTATGAAAACTTATTCAAATTGATTTTTACAAGTTTAATGGTCAAGATAAAGATGTTTAGGAATGATTGAATTGATTAGAAGAAGAAAAATAAATATTATGGTATTAAAGTGAAAAGGAATACGATATTGCAAAAGCCATCATTTCATGTGAGAAACTTTGTCCAAATTAGTTGTTATGTGATTAATAGTCAACATGAATAAGTTTAAGTATTATGGAATTGGTGATAAGTGAGATTTTATAAAAAAACCGAATCGGAAATTGGTTTGTTCCGATTTCCGTCGGGTTTCGTAATTTCGTATTTTTGAGAAGTAGAAAGAAAGAAAGAATGGGACTTACGAGTTTCGATCTATACTAAAGAGTATAGTGGAACTAGATGAGTAGCCGAGGTGTTGTTTCGTCGCCGGTTGTTTCAAAAAAGTCGCCGGAATTCCGTCGGCGCTTCGCCGTGAACTCGATTTCAAAGTACACCCTTCTTGTAAAAATTTTGAGAGAGTAAACCTAGTGTTTTGGGATGAGAGGGTAGAGGGTAGGGGGTCTATTTATAGGGTAGGCTAGGGTAGGGTAGGTGAAAGGTTTTTATTTTAAAAAAAATTGTAAAAATAATAGGAAAATCATTAAAATTTGTAGTAAATAGGGTGTAATAAACTCTCGGGAACCGATCCATTAAATTGGAGTATACAGGGGAGTTTAGAAGACGAAAAGCCAGAACTTTCGTGTTGGCGACTCAGCCGTCCGGCCGAGTCCGGCCGGTGCCGCCGGCCCGAGTCGGGGTGCCGTTGGATGGGGAATCTCCTGACGTAGCTCCTGGTATATTCACTTTTTAGGGTTCAGTTCAACTTTTGGGAGTTATGGCCCGTGGACTGTTGGGCTTCCAAGAATTTTAAAAAAAAATAATCTAAAAATAATGTGGGGCATGGGATTTGAAATCTGGTGGCTTGGTTCAGCAGTGCAAGATATTACCAATGAGCTACAAGCTCCTTCTTGTAATTATTGTGGGAAAATAGATACTTAAAGTGATAACAGCAACATTAAATACTCCAAGTATACTTCAAATTTAAATCAAATTTATGTATACAAAAATTGGAGTTGTTACATCGCCCGATAGATTTAGTAAACTTGAAAATAGTAAACTTTAACATTTACTTGTGACATTAGAAATAATAATACTTGCATGATATTTGCTGCAGTTAGGATCTATATGTTGTACCCATATGCGCAAACTCATTCTGTAGGACACATGCACCATTACCAGGTTTTTATATGCAGCACGAGCACTATTCATGTGTACACACACACCCTGGTAATTACCATTTCACAACACTAGATAACTATTAATCTGAAACATGTTAATTGCTTAAACCTATGCTATTGCCATAAATCTCTAAAATGGAATCATAGAATTGCTACTCTCGTGCATATTCATCATTATATCAGTTGTTTATGCCTAGTTATAAATCATACATTGCAACTTGAACATTGATACTATATGCATTCATTATCATCGACATATGCACCCATGATGATTTCATGAGATTTATGATATTTCTGGATTTCAGGGGAAAGCCGCAAGATTTCAAACTTATAATCTTTTAAAATGTAAAAGTTGCGGTTTTCTAGTGATGTAAAGTGTCGCCCACCATGAGTTTGCTGTGGTTTTCAAGACCCGTTTCGAGGAGGTGGATGAACCATCTCGGGTACATGGTGGGCCCGGTAAGGTACCCCGGGGCAAGAAGATCGCAGGAGATGGCGTTGAGCCTGGCAGAGGACGGACTACCTACCGGTGACTTCATTTGGCACGGCGGATATCCAGAGGATACCGACCGTGGCTGCTAGATTGAGATATGGATATTTGGGATGGATCAGCCGGATGGCTGAGACCAGAGATACTTGACATGGATATATGAGATTGAGACAGTTTTGAGATGTCGTTGCTGGACACGGATTTTGTTGATTTCATGGATATTATGCTGATATTTGAAAAGAGTTTCAAAAACAAAGAAAGAATAGTTCTTGTACTTACATGTTGAGATCTTGAGTTGACTCACATAGCATACATACATGTTAGTACATCCATGTGGCATACATACCTGCTAGTACACTGATGTTACATACATACCTGCTAGTACATATAGCCATACCTGTTAGAGATGCTAGGATACTTGTGTGCATGCATGCGATAGCCTTTGTAGATGTTATTTATTACTCACGAGCTGGCAACTCACCCCCGTTATGCCACAGCTTTTCTGCAGGTCCGTTCCGTCAGCACTGTAGCGGCGGACGCTTTTGCCTCTTTTGCCCTTTTTGCCTGGACTCGAGGCTTTTTCTCATATGTGGGTTGTTATCATTTTGTACCACCTTATATATTCATTGTATCTAGAGTACTTCATCTGCTATTATTTCAGTTGTACCAGTTATTTGGATTGCTGTATATTGACCTAGAGGTGAGATTGTGAGACTTGTGGATTTTATGTTCTATTGGGGTCGAGCTCACTTGAGTCGACATATTATTTTACTTGTGCTTTCATGCTTACTTATGAACATTGTATTTTTCATTGCGTGGGATTTGTGACCGCCTTGAGGCGAAAAGCTAGCTCCCGCTTGGGGATGTCATATTTCTGTTATTCACTTATATTCATGTTTGTGCCCGTCGGGGGACTATTTTTACAAAGGAGATTTTGCCGGAAATTTTGGAAAGGAAACTCGTTTTTAAAAAGAGACTTGATATGGTTTAATGGGACAAAGTGCTTTAAATAAAAATGGTTTCTCCTTCACTCTATTTCTAAATCAGGTTTTGATTTCTGGGCTTCGGCTTACTTATCTTACGGACGCCTCAAGACGTTTCGTAACTTAAGTGTCGTTCACGTTCCGTACTCTGTGGGTCGTGACAGCTTTTTATATTTTATCTTGGAGCATCACGTGCTGACACATGACGGGGATTTGTGTGCTGATTGTTAAAACTTTTGCCAAGGGGTCACGTAGTGACACGTGAGAGCGCCCAGAGTCCTTATTTCTTTTGCTTTTTTCTTTTTGTGCTTCAGGGGTCACGTGGAGCACGTGAGGAGTTCATTCCTCCTTATTTCTGTGGATCTTTACAGGGGTCACGTGGGGACACGTGACCCGGGTTCTTTGAATGCATGAAGATCCCTTCAACTTTAAATAATTAAATTCTCTGTGGGTTTAATCTCAACTATAACTCCAGAGGAATTAAATTCCTATTTTCCTTGGAAGAATTTTATTCTTATGTAGGGTTAAACCCTAATTTTCTTTTAGAGGAATTACATTCCCACATATGTAAAAGAATTCAATTCTTATATAGGGTGAAAAACCCTAATTTCATCATTTTAAGAGGAATTAAATTCCTGCGAATTTAGAGAATTAAATTCTCAATTAGGGTTAAACCCTAGCTTTGTCCACCTTGAAGGAATTAAATTCCAAAAGTTTTAAGAGAATTAAATTCTCAGATAGGGTTTAACCCTAATCTCAACATAAAGGAATTAAATTCCTGTAAACTTAGGAGAATTAAATTCTTAGATAGGGTTAAACCCTAATTTTTTTTTGAGAGAATTAAATTCTCTAAACTCAATTCCCCTTCTATGTTTTAGATCTGCATGGCAGGATCTCGACCCGATGAGAATTAAATTCTTAACTTATGGGGAGATGTGCTCTGTGATGATCTTCAACAAGGAGAAGAACTAAGTTCTTAGCAAAAGAGTTAAACTCTTAGATTTTTGAGAATTAAATTCTCCTTTTTTCTGAAGTCTTGATCCCCTTTCTTTTTCTCACCTAGGGTTTTCTTTCTGAATTTTCAAGATGCCAAAGTTCTCTGTCAAGCTTTCTCTCCAAAATTCTCTCTCCCTTTTTTTTCTTAATTCTCCCTTCTCGGCTCCTATTTATAGGAGGAGAAAAAGAATCAATTTGTTTAGTAAATCTTTCATTGAAAGATTTGATTTCTTTTCATCATTAACCTGAGGCTTTAGATTATTGGGTGAATTTTATTCACCGTTGGATATTTTGATCTAAAGATATTCTATTTGTTATTTCGGTGAGATTTAGGGGAAATCTTTCCTTGTCCAAGATTTTTCCATAAATTGGTGATATTTAATCACCCATGGATTCTTAATCCAACGTTTCTCCTTAATTCTTCTCCATTTTGGAAAGATTTAAATGGTCTTTTTAGAATTTAATTCTGTTAAACCGTGAGACTTTTAAAGCCAGTCACGTGTTGACACGTGACCTTTAGTCGCGTGTGAGCACGTGACCCCCGGTCACGTGTAAGCACGTGACCCCCGGTCACGTGTAAGCACGTGAATGGCTTCTCTTCTCTGCGCTATTTTGCACTGCTGCTTTAACCATCACGTGTCAACACGTGACCATTGTTCGCGTGCAAGCACGTGATGCAACGTCTGAAGTTTTCTTGATTTTTTAATCAGGGAACAAATGCCCCCACAGCGTTGTTCTCACGTGTCTGCACGTGAGTGCAACGCTGTCGCTTTTGTGACCGTTGGATCCGTTCTGAGTAGGGTAGATGAAGCGTTTCCATCACATCCTATAAATGCAGGGGTCTCTTCAGAAGTACATCCACTCTTTCATCTTCCTCCCTTGGCTATCTTTTCTTTTGAGAATTTAATTCTCGTTTCTCTGAGCTTAGTTCTCTGTCTTGCAAATTTTCCAGAGTTTAACTCTATTGAAAGATTTCCTTTTCGTCAGATAATGCTCTTGAACGAACGAAGAACTTTCACAGAAATCACCACGGGATTTCAAATCCACACCAAGGGTTTTCCCTTTTGACAAGAACTCATTTTTTAAGTTCCTTAACAAAAACAGAAAACCATCCAAATACTAGATCTTTTAAAGTTTCTCTGATCTTTAGGGATCGGTGGTGGTGTCTGTCTTTTCCATGGAATTTAATTCCATCCCAAAAAAACTTTGGTTCTAGAAAGTGTCACTGGGAATTTAATTCCCCTCTTTTAACAAGGAATTTTAATTCCTATGAAGAACTCAGTTCTTCTCAGGGGACTTCTTGGGTCTTCCTTGCCCTGAGTTGTTTCTTTCACATCCGAGAATAAGAAGTTTGCAATGTCCCTTCCTGGGAATTTAATTCTCTTGATTCTGTTTGATTTGTCACAGAGTCCAAAATAGATTTCTTTTTAGGGGAATGTGCAGGGTTACTTGAAATCCACTGCTTATTTAATGAGAATCTTCCTTTTGTCTCATTATAATTGCTTGGCCTCATTATTAACGAGCCTTCATCTTGATTCTGTAGAACCCATGTGTTTTGTAGCCAATAATCCCATAAAAAGGAGTCTGTTGTCGCTTTCTTCAACTGTCTTCTTATATATATATTTATAATCATTTATATATACTGCTGGCTTCGCTTTTAACAGTTTTCCCTCTATTTTATTTCAGGTACAATGACTTCTGTTCCATACTTTCCTTTCACTCGCTTGGAGGCCGCCTTTCCTCAGTCACCATCTGATGAGGAAGTGATGGTGATGATCAAGGCTCATGACCCGACCTGCACCAACTTGCTTTTGTGGGGGACCTGGTACGGTCATATTATCCGGGGGCGCCGAAGCTTCCTTTGCGAAGTACCAACGGAGCCCACCTTTCCGTTTCTGCCAATGGACCCTCCAAGGACAGTCTTTGCCGTGGAGATGCCGAATTGGACTCCAACAGGGCGGCTTGAGCCTTCAACGACTGGTATCCCGAACCATCTGATCCCAGCCATAGATATTTTAGGACGGCATATTTGCCAGGGTGAGGCCCAACCATAGGGACAAATCTACAAGATAGGGCTCACCCCTCGACACCCTACGGGCTACCTCCTCTGGGCTCGTTACATCCTTTCTTCCCATCGCGCGCGGCTGCAGAAGGTCGGGCTTTACCAGGCGATGTATGCGTCGCTCTTCCATTACCAATCCCCGCATGTCTGGTGGGTTAAGGCGTTCTTGAAACGGTGGAATCTCCCCACCAACACTTTTCTTCTAGGGGACAGCGAGGTTTCGATCACCTTGGAAGAATTTTATGAAATCTCGGGGTTGCCAATCCGGGGGACACTTTATGAGGAGTTGCTGCCTCCCGATGAGTACGTCTTTGAGACCGAGCCTGCAATCCTTGACGGCTTGTCAAGCGAGAATGTGTAGCATCTTGAAAAGTCGTTTTGGTGTTTTCCTGAAATTCGGTGAAAATTCGGTATTTTTCCGAAAACCGTCTTTCTCGATATTTTGCAGTTAGGGCTAATTATACCTTAAATGGATAGGTAATTACTTGTTTTTAGTAGCTAATGAGTTAATTATGAAATTTTGGTCATTTAAAAATTTTTCCCTATTTTTCAATTTTTTAATATTATTTTAAGCCGGTAAGAAAATACATTAAATAAGCGATAAATACAAATTTTTCCGGGCTAATTTTAATCTCTAAAACTATGATAATTATAATCTAGTGATAACATAAATTTTTAGTAATTTATTTTGATTTTTTTCAAATTTTTATGATTTGAAACGAATTTATTGAATTTTGGGCTAAAACTTGCAATTTTTGAGTTGTAGGGGGCCTTTTTGCATAAAATTTCTTTTGTAAAACCCCTCTCTCTTTTTCCTCAGCCCTAGGACAGCCCCACCTTGTGTGAGACCAGAAATTTCTGGCCTCATTTCTTGAGTTGCTTCTTGAGTTGAAATTTGATAGTTTTTGGAATTAATTTAAATATAATGGATAAAGTATGATACATTGACTTTTGTGGACTTGACCATGACTTTCCCCACTTGCCCACACCCTCCCCCATTCCTCCTCTGGCCGAAAATCTTGCACACCCTCTTCTTCCTCTCTTTTCTTTTCATTTTCTTCAATTTCTTCAAGAAAATACATCAAAATCCATGATTTAATTCAAAAATCCAAACAAAATCCTTAAGCTATCATTATCCTTAGCCATTCTTGCTTGGATCTTGGTGTTGAGGCCATCAATTGGAGCAAAATTTTCTTGCTTGATCCATAGATCAAGAGATATAATTTCTATCATGTTAAATTCTTTTGTTTAAGTTTCTTATGTTGTATGGTTTAGTGTTAATTTAGTGTAGTTTAATCTAGTTTTCTTAGGTTTTGCTTGAAAAATCTAACTAGGGTTTGAAAGCCATAATAGTTAATTAAGTTGTTTTATAATTAATCTAGTGGTTAATGAACTAATCTATATGGTTACCTTGTTATGTAGTCTTTTATTTGTGTTAATTTAGTTAACTTTAAAAGTTCGATTTTAGTTGTAATTGTCGTTTTAAGGAATTTCAAGAGAGGGTTAGTGTATGGAATTGAGTTGTGAAGCTTGATTAGTGAGTTGATTAAGGTTTAGAAAACATTATTTAATTGATTAAACCTAATTTGCTATCTAGTGTTTTGCTAACCTTAATCTAAGTGGTTAACTTGCTTATTAGGCTAAAAATTAGTGTTAATTAAGTTTTTCAAGTATGGATTTTGATTTGCAATTGCTATTTATAAAAATCAAGAAAGGGTTTGGTTGTGGAATATAGGTTTTGGAGCATGGTTAATGTGTTGTAATTAGTGTGTGTGGATTGCTTGTAGTGTGCTTGGGTGAGTATGCTAGATTGTAGTTGTTTTGTCGCAAATCGGCGACGTTGCACCGATTTTTGGAATGTATCTGCTTACTAGATTTTTATATAAATTATGTTATGGATTATTTTCGACATCTTGATGATCGTAATGGCTTGTCCTATGACTTTTAGGATGCGTGAGTGAGGATTTTTGGGTAGTCGGGTTTTAGTTTTGGCGTGCGACCAAATCGGCGTTTTTTGGCAGTTTTTGCGATTTTCGCGTGTGTCCGCGCACTTTGTGCACGTTGTACCTAGCTAGCGAACTTGAGTAGTTTCGTTGGGGTTTTGCGTCGTTCTTGATATGTAACCTTATATTTGGTACTGATGTAAATTCCAGGTTCGGTCGCGGAAACGTCAGACGCGGCGCGAAAGGGAAAGGCGGTGATTGGACACAGCTAACCAGGGATTCCGGTGAGTAGATTTAACATCTACGGGGGACGATCGTTTGGATGGCGCAAGTCACCCGATAGATTTAGTAAACTGGAAAATAGTAAATTGGATAATCACTTGTGACATTAGAATAATAATATTGGCATGATAATTGCTGCAATTAGATCAATATGTTATACCCATATACGCAAACTCAATTATAGGACACATGCACCATTACCAGGTTTTTATATGCAGCACGAGCACTATTCATGCTTACACACACACCCTGGTAATTGCCATGCCACCACACTAGATAACCTTTAATTTAAACCTTTTACTAATTGATACTTAAATTGTGTTATTTCCTTAAAATGAAACCGTAGGATTGCTATTCATGTGCATGTACCTCATCATATTCATTGTTCATACTTAATACATTAATCACACATCGCAACTTGATTATTGATATCATACGCATTCATTATCATTGATATATGCACTTATGAGGATTTCTTGAGATTTTATGATATTGCTGGATTTCGGGGGAAAGCCGCAAAATTTCCAAACTTATGATATTTTTAAAACATGTAAATTGCGGTTTTCTAGTGATGTAAGTGTCGTCCACCATGAGTTTGCTGTGGTTTTTGGAGACCCGTTTCGAGGAGTTGGATGAACCGTTTCGGGTACATGGTGGGCCCGGTAGGGTACCCCGGGGCAAGAAGCTCGTGGTGTTGACGATGAGCCTGGCAGGAGACGGATTACCTACCGGTGACTTCATTGGGCACGGCGGATATCCAGAGGATACCGACCGGGGCCGCGAGAGGATGATATATTGATACTGAGATGGGTCAGCCGGATGGCTGAGGCCAGAGACACTATGACATGGATTTATGAGATTTGAGACAGCTTTTGGGTGTCGTTGCTGGACACCGATTTTCGTCGATTCATTGACAATATGCTGGCATTCTAAAAGAGTTTCAAAAACAAAAAGAGAATAAATATTTCTTATATATACATATTGAGACCTCAGATATTCATGTTGCATACATTTTAGCACACTGATATGATATACACACCTGCTAGTGCATCCAGTCATACATGTATTTTAGATGCTAGGATGCTTGTGTGCATGCATACGATAGCCTTTGCAGATGTTATTTATTACTCACGAGTTGGCAACTCACCCCCGTTGTGCCACAGTCTTTTGCAGGTCCGCTCCGTCAGTTCAGTAGCGGCGGGCGCACTTGTTCTTTTGCCTCTTTTGCTTGAGCTCGAGATTTGCTCATAGGTGGGTTATGTTATTATTTTTGTACCACCTTGTATATTCTTGTATCTAGTGTACTCCATCTACTGTTTCTACCAGATTATTGTATATTGACCTAGAGATGAGACTGTGAGGTTTGTGGATTTTATGCTGTATTTTGGGGTCGAGCTCACTTGAGCCGACATGCTACTTTTTCATGCTTCCTTATGCTTTATTATGATTATTATGCTTGCTGTCATTTACATTGCGTGGGATTTGTGGCCGCCTTATAGCGAAGAGCTAGCTCCCGCTTGGGGATGCCCTATTTTGTTGGATTCATGTATATATTTTGTTGTACCCATTTTTGGGGGTCAGTATTTACAAAGGAGACTCTGCCGAAATTTTCGGGAAAAATTGGTATTGTTTTTAAAAAGGGTTTTACATGACTTATTTGATAACTTGCTTGCAAATGATTGGGTTTTCTTCACTCTTTTGCTTCATTGGTTTTGTTTTCTGGGCTTTGGCTTACTTATTTTACGGACGCCTTTAGACGTTTCGTAAACTTAAGTGCCAGTCACGTTCCGTACCCTGTGGGTCGTGACAAAGTTGGTATCAGAGCGATAAGTTTTACCTTTGTGAGTGTAGGATGACCCTTGGTAGATGGAGTAAGTGACTTAAGCAGGGTAACGTAGCGTGCATATGTCCGCGGCATACTTACGATACGGTACTCCGCCTAAGTGACTTTAGGATATACTTGCTTGAAAATTCCTTCTTCAATTCCGTGTATCCTATGATCCTATTGCACTGTTCTTATTATCCGTTTTCCTGTAACAGCCACTATGCCGCCGAAGGCTACGAGGGCACAGAGGGCAGCCGCCAGAGACGAGATTCGAGCTGGCTCGTCCGAGACTAGGACTGAGCAGGGTGGTATGCCTACGCCGCAGGGACAGACCGATCCACCTTCCCCAGGCCGTATGGATAGGCTCGAGACTGGTATGGAGGAGTTGCGACAGATGATGGGAGGCATGCAGGAGCTACGTCAGATGGTAGGATCCCCAGTTGCAGCCAGTCGTACACCGAGGCCGGATGACGTACCTACTACATCACAGACGACCATGATACCTGCTCCTACTACTACCACCGTGGCCATTCCGGTTTCACTACAGGATTTCATGAGGCTGAGACCTCCAGTATTCACCGGCACCGAGACAGCGGAGGACCCACAGACGTTCCTTGACAGTTTAGCCAGGATCTGCCGTTCGCTGAGATGTTCGGATGATCGATGGGTAGAGCTTGCGAGTTTCCGACTAGAGGGTCTCGCGCAGACATGGTGGGAGTCAGTCTTGAGAGGTCGAGCTGCAGGTCTACCGCCTATGACTTGGGCCGAGTTTACAGCGGTCTTTCTAGCCCGTTTCCTTCCAGAGAGCGTTCGTGATGCCAGAGCTCGCAGCTTCGAGGCCTTAGTCAAGACATCTGGGATGACGGTGTCTGAGTATGACATCCAGTTTACACAGTTATCCCGATATGCTCAGTATTTGGTGGATACCGAGGAGAAGATGGTGAAGAGGTTCGTACAGGGACTTGATGCCCAGCTATATCTTGCCATTGGCGCCCAGCACTACGACACTTATTCAGCTGCTAGGGATACGGCATTGCGGATGGAGGCACGCATATCACAGACTTCGGCCGTTTCTGGGCCGAAGAGGATTCGCACCGATGTACCGTCTCAGAGGCAGCGCGCCAGATTCTTTCCGAGAGATAGGCCTGGCAGAGGATTTGGGCGGGGACAGTTATATGGTTCTTATCCCCAGGGGCAGCAGCCGTCACCAGGATGTTTTGGGTGCGGGAGTCCGCACCATCTTGTCAGAGACTGTCCGGTGAGACGGCAGGGAGCAGCGACAGTTCCGCACGTGACCCTACCACCATCACCACCCCCTCCTCAGAGAGCCCTACTTTCTACCCCAGGCGATGCTCCACGCCAGCTAGGTGCACCGAGAGGCCGTGGACGCGGCGGTCCTGTTCAGAGAGGACGAGGAGGCAGAGGCCGAGGTCGAGGTCAGCCCGCTATCGGTGGAGGACAGGCCCGAGTATTTGCTTTGACACCGCAGGATGCGCAGGCATCCAATGCCGTTGTGACAGGTACTTTGCCAGTTTGTTCTTTCGACGCACGGGTATTATTCGACCCAGGTTCCACACATTCGTACGTATCTACACACTTTGCACCGAAGTTGGGCCGTGAGTCGTCGTCGTTAGATCAGCCGCTTGTTGTTGTTACTCCGGTAGGCGAGTCGTTTGTCGCTCGGTTTGTATTTCGTTTGTGTTCCGTTCGTATCGGGGAGAGGGATTCATCAGTTGATTTGATACTCCTTGATATGTTGGACTTTGATGTGCTTCTGGGCATGGATTGGCTAGCCACTTGTTATGCTTCGGTGGACTGCCGTGAGAAGGCAGTCAGATTTAGCTTTCCGGGAGAGCCAGTCCTTGTTATTCAGGGAGACCGCAGTGTCACCCTTCCGAGCTTAATTTCGTCTCTTCGCGCTGGTCAGCTCTTGCGGAAGGGATGTCAGGGATTCTTCGCGTTTGTTTGTGATACTCAAGCTGCAGAGGTTCCGTTGGACCGGGTCCCGGTAGTTTGTGAGTTCCCTGATGTTTTCCCTGATGAGCTACCTGGGCTACCGCCTGAGCGCAATGTTGAGTTCTGCATTGATTTGATTCCCGGTTCGGGGCCTATTTCTATACCTCCTTATCGGATGGCCCCGGCAGAGCTTCGAGAGCTGAAGGATCAGTTGCAGGACCTGTTAGATAAGGGGCTTATTCGGCCGAGTGTTTCTCCGTGGGGTGCTCCGGTCCTGTTTGTCAAGAAGAAGGATGGAAGTTTGCGCTTATGTATCGACTACCGCCAGCTGAACAAAGTTACCGTTCGGAACAGATATCCGTTGCCGCGCATTGATGATTTGTTCGACCAGCTTCAGGGTGCGGGGTATTTTTCGAGGATCGACTTGCGATCAGGATACCATCAGCGGCGAGTTCGACAGGAGGATATACCGAGGACAGCTTTCCGCACGCGCTACGGCCACTACGAGTTTTTGGTGATGTCGTTCGGACTCACCAACGCCCCAGCAGCATTCATGGATTTGATGAACCGTACATTCAGGCCGTATCTTGACTTGTTCATCATCGTGTTTATCGACGATATCTTGGTGTACTCCCGGAGCAGAGAGGAGCACGAGCAGCACTTGCGGATTACGTTACAGACTCTGAGGGAGCATCAGCTGTTCGCGAAGTTCTCCAAGTGTGCTTTCTGGCTGGACAGCGTCGGATTCTTGGGTCACGTGGTTACGAGAGACGGCATTTGTGTGGACCCGAAGAAGATTGAGGCTGTTCAGCAGTGGCCCCGACCTACATCGGTGACTGAGATCCGTAGTTTTCTAGGCTTGGCGGGCTACTACAGGCGTTTTGTTCAGGACTTCTCCCGTATAGCTGCACCGTTGACCGGTTTGACCCGGAAGGGAGTTCCTTTCGTCTGGACAGAGGAGTACGAGCGCAGTTTTCAGCAGCTACGGACTTGTTTGACTACGGCGCCGGTATTATCTGTGCCTTCGGGATCAGGCGGATTTGTTGTCTACTGTGATGCTTCGCGAGTGGGATTAGGATGCGTATTGATGCAGCATGGCCGGGTGATCGCTTATGCTTCTCGGCAGTTGAAGAAGCATGAACAGAACTACCCCACTCATGATTTGGAGATGGCTGCAGTGGTCTTTGCACTGAAGATTTGGCGACATTACCTGTACGGCGAGCCGTGTCAGATATTCACCGATCACAAGAGCTTAAAGTACATATTAAAGCAGCGAGACCTGAACCTCAGACAGCGTCGTTGGATGGAGTTGGTGAAAGACTACGACTGCGAGATCTTATATCACCCCGGCAAGGCGAATGTGGTGGCAGATGCGTTGAGTAGGAGGCCCGGGGGTAGTCTATCCTTTTTGCGCGCAGTGCAGAGGCAATCATCAGCAGATTGGCAGATGTTATGCGACAGCCGAGTTGAGTTCGAGTTCACTCAGACAGGGGGACAGCTCGTGTATGTTCGTGCACGCCCACAGTTGCTTGACCGTATATATGAGGCACAGCGCAGTGACGACCGTTGCTCAGAGATCATGGCACAGATGGGACAAGGCAGATTTTCCGAGTTCATGGTCGACGATCAGGGGATTTTACGATATGGATCTAGACTGTGCGTACCAGATGCTGATGGATTGCGGCGCGACATTCTTGAGGAGGCACACCGATCAGTGTATAGTGTCCACCCCGGTTCCACCAAGATGTACCATGATATGAGAGAGACCTACTGGTGGGATGGGATGAAGAGGGACATTGCGGAGTTCGTTTCAAGATGCCTGACTTGTCAGCAAGTCAAGGCCGAGCACCAGAGGCCCGCAGGAGAGCTACAGCCGTTACCCATTCCAGAGTGGAAATGGGAGCAGATTTCGATGGATTTCATTGTGGGTCTACCCAGGACCAGTCGAGGGTACGACTCTATCTGGGTGATCGTGGATAGATTGACGAAAGCGGCTCACTTTCTTCCGGTGAAGACGACTTTCAGCTTCGCTCAGTATGCTCAGCTCTATATTGACGAGATCGTGCGACTACATGGCGTACCGACTTGTATCGTGTCAGATCGAGGCACTCAGTTCACCAGCCGACTTTGGCAGAGACTTCAGGAGGTTTTGGGCACTCGTTTGAGCTTCAGCACAGCGTTTCATCCGCAGACAGACGGACAGTCAGAGCGGACCATTCAGACTCTCGAGGACATGCTCAGAGCGTGCGTTTTAGACTTTGGTGGTAGCTGGGATCGTCATTTACCTCTAGTAGAGTTCTCCTACAACAACAGCTTCCAGGATACGATTCAGATGGCACCTTTCGAGGCATTGTATGGGAGGAGATGCAGATCGCCCGTTTGTTGGACAGAGCTCAGCGAGAGCAGCATTTTGGGGCCGCAGCTTGTTGAGGAGACGACAGCGAAGATACAGTTGATCCGAGACCGGATGAGAGCGGCTCAGAGCAGGCAGAAATCGTATGCAGACAGGCGCCGTCGCAGGTTAGAGTTCGCAGTTGGCGACCATGTTTTTCTGAAAGTCTCCCCGATGAAGGGCGTGATGCGTTTTGGGCGAAAGGGGAAGCTTAGCCCTAGATTCGTAGGTCCCTTCGAGATCCTCGAGCGGGTTGGCGCTGTTGCATATCGTTTGGCTCTTCCTCCCAGCTTTCCCGATGTTCACCCCGTCTTCCATGTTTCGATGCTCCGCAAGTACCTTCACGACCCTTCGCATGCGATTCAGCACCCGACAGTCCAGCTAGAGCGCGACCTTTCTTTTGCAGAGCAGCCGGTGGCCATCTTGGATCGGCAGGTGAAGAAGTTGAGGTCGAAGATTATACCAACCGTCAAGGTCCTTTGGCGTAGCCCGAGCAGCGAGGAGGTTACCTGGGAGACCGAGGGCGAGATGAGGAAGAAATATCCCCATCTCTTTGAAGGTACGCGTAGTTATATTTTTTAAATTCGGGGACCGAATTTCTTTAAGGGGGGAAGATTGTAGCGTCTTGAAAAGTCATTTTGGTGTTTTCCTGAAATTCGGTGAAAATTCGGTATTTTTCCGAAAACCGTCTTTCTCGATATTTTGCAGTTAGGGCTAATTATACCTTAAATGGATAGGTAATTACTTGTTTTTAGTAGCTAATGAGTTAATTATGAAATTTTGGTCATTTAAAAATTTTTCCCTATTTTTCAATTTTTTAATATTATTTTAAGCCGGTAAGAAAATACATTAAATAAGCGATAAATACAAATTTTTCCGGGCTAATTTTAATCTCTAAAACTATGATAATTATAATCTAGTGATAACATAAATTTTTAGTAATTTATTTTGATTTTTTTCAAATTTTTATGATTTGAAACGAATTTATTGAATTTTGGGCTAAAACTTGCAATTTTTGAGTTGTAGGGGGCCTTTTTGCATAAAATTTCTTTTGTAAAACCCCTCTCTCTTTTTCCTCAGCCCTAGGACAGCCCCACCTTGTGTGAGACCAGAAATTTCTGGCCTCATTTCTTGAGTTGCTTCTTGAGTTGAAATTTGATAGTTTTTGGAATTAATTTAAATATAATGGATAAAGTATGATACATTGACTTTTGTGGACTTGACCATGACTTTCCCCACTTGCCCACACCCTCCCCCATTCCTCCTCTGGCCGAAAATCCTGCACACCCTCTTCTTCCTCTCTTTTCTTTTCATTTTCTTCAATTTCTTCAAGAAAATACATCAAAATCCATGATTTAATTCAAAAATCCAAACAAAATCCTTAAGCTATCATTATCCTTAGCCATTCTTGCTTGGATCTTGGTGTTGAGGCCATAAATTGGAGCAAAATTTTCTTGCTTGATCAATAGATCAAGAGGTATAATTTCTATCATGTTAAATTCTTTTGTTTAAGTTTCTTATGTTGTATGGTTTAGTGTTAATTTAGTGTAGTTTAATCTAGTTTTCTTAGGTTTTGCTTGAAAAATCTAACTAGGGTTTGAAAGCCATAATAGTTAATTAAGTTGTTTTATAATTAATCTAGTGGTTAATGAACTAATCTATATGGTTACCTTGTTATGTAGTCTTTTATTTGTGTTAATTTAGTTAACTTTAAAAGTTCGATTTTAGTTGTAATTGTCGTTTTAAGGAATTTCAAGAGAGGGTTAGTGTATGGAATTGAGTTGTGAAGCTTGATTAGTGAGTTGATTAAGGTTTAGAAAACATTATTTAATTGATTAAACCTAATTTGCTATCTAGTGTTTTGCTAACCTTAATCTAAGTGGTTAACTTGCTTATTAGGCTAAAAATTAGTGTTAATTAAGTTTTTCAAGTATGGATTTTGATTTGCAATTGCTATTTATAAAAATCAAGAAAGGGTTTGGTTGTGGAATATAGGTTTTGGAGCATGGTTAATGTGTTGTAATTAGTGTGTGTGGATTGCTTGTAGTGTGCTTGGGTGAGTATGCTAGATTGTAGTTGTTTTGTCGCAAATCGGCGACGTTGCACCGATTTTTGGAATGTATCTGCTTACTAGATTTTTATATAAATTATGTTATGGATTATTTTCGACATCTTGATGATCGTAATGGCTTGTCCTACGACTTTTAGGATGCGTGAGTGCGGATTTTTGGGTAGTCGGGTTTTAGTTTTGCCGGGCGACCAAATCGGCGTATTTTGGCAGTTTTTGCGATTTTCGCGTGTGTCCGCGCACTTTGTGCACGTTGTACCTAGCTAGCGAACTTGAGTAGTTTCGTTGGGGTTTTGCGTCGTTCTTGATATGTAACCTTATATTTGGTACTGATGTAAATTCCAGGTTCGGTCGCGGAAACGTCAGACGCGGCGCGAAAGGGAAAGGCGGTGATTGGACACAGCTAACCAGGGATTCCGGTGAGTAGATTTAACATCTACGGGGGACGATCGTTTGGATGGCACAAGTCGCCCGATAGATTTAGTAAACTGGAAAATAGTAAATTGGATAATCACTTGTGACATTAGAATAATAATACTGGCATGATAATTGCTGCAATTAGATCAATATGTTATACCCATATACGCAAACTCAATTATAGGACACATGCACCATTACCAGGTTTTTATAAGCAGCACGAGCACTATTCATGCTTACACACACACCCTGGTAATTGCCATGCCACCACACTAGATAACCTTTAATTTAAACCTTTTACTAATTGATACTTAAATTGTGCTATTTCCTTAAAATGAAACCATAGGATTGCTATTCATGTGCATGTACCTCATCATATTCATTGTTCATGCTTAATACATTAATCGCACATCGCAACTTGATTATTGATATCATACGCATTCATTATCATTGATATATGCACTTATGAGGATTTCTTGAGATTTTATGATATTGCTGGATTTCGGGGGAAAGCCGCAAAATTTCCAAACTTATGATATTTTTAAAACATGTAAATTGCGGTTTTCTAGTGATGTAAGTGTCGTCCACCATGAGTTTGCTGTGGTTTTTGGAGACCCGTTTCGAGGAGTTGGATGAACCGTTTCGGGTACATGGTAGGCCCGGTAGGGTACCCCGGGGCAAGAAGCTCGTGGTGTTGACGATGAGCCTGGCAGGGGACGGATTACCTACCGGTGACTTCATTGGGCACGGCGGATATCCAGAGGATACCGACCGGGGCCGCGAGAGGATGATATATTGATACTGAGATGGGTCAGCCGGATGGCTGAGGCCAGAGACACTATGACATGGATTTATGAGATTTGAGACAGCTTTTGGGTGTCGTTGCTGGACACCGATTTTCGTCGATTCATTGACATTATGCTGGCATTCTAAAAGAGTTTCAAAAACAAAAAGAGAATAAATATTTCTTATATATACATATTGAGACCTCAGATATTCATGTTGCATACATTTTAGCACACTGATATGATATACACACCTGCTAGTGCATCCAGTCATACATGTATTTTAGATGCTAGGATACTTGTGTGCATGCATACGATAGCCTTTGCAGATGTTATTTATTACTCACGAGTTGGCAACTCACCCCCGTTGTGCCACAGTCTTTTGCAGGTCCGCTCCGTCAGTTCAGTAGCGGCGGGCGCACTTGTTCTTTTGCCTCTTTTGCTTGAGCTCGAGATTTGCTCATAGGTGGGTTATGTTATTATTTTTGTACCACCTTGTATATTCTTGTATCTAGTGTACTCCATCTACTGTTTCTACCAGATTATTGTATATTGACCTAGAGATGAGACTGTGAGGTTTGTGGATTTTATGCTGTATTTTGGGGTCGAGCTCACTTGAGCCGACATGCTACTTTTTCATGCTTCCTTATGCTTTATTATGATTATTATGCTTGCTGTCATTTACATTGCGAGGGATTTGTGGCCGCCTTATGGAGAAGTGCTAGCTCCCGGTTGGGGATGCCCTATTTTGTTGGATTCATGTATATATTTTGTTGTACCCATTTTTGGGGGTCAGTATTTACAAAGGAGACTCTGCCGAAATTTTCGGGAAAAATTGGTATTGTTTTTAAAAAGGGTTTTACATGACTTATTTGATAACTTGCTTGCAAATGATTGGGTTTTCTTCACTCTTTTGCTTCATTGGTTTTGTTTTCTGGGCTTTGGCTTACTTATTTTACGGACGCCTTTAGACGTTTCGTAAACTTAAGTGCCAGTCACGTTCCGTACCCTGTGGGTCGTGACAGAATGCCGCCCGCCACAAGCGTCCAAGTCTGATCAAGGCGTTGGGTATCTTCGACCGGCTGTTCACAGAATCTGAGGAGAAAGGTGTTACTTTCAAGACCTTCATTTCTCGCTTCCTTCGCGAGGATGTCCTGTCGAAGACGTCTCCGAAATTCGCCAATATCAATGACCCCTTCGGGTTTGGTCCGAAGAAGCTGCCGGCCAAGGAATCGGATTTACCACAGTATTACATTCCTATAATGTCGCCGGTGTCTTTCTAATCCATTACAGCTCCCGACATGGACGAGGAGACATTCTTCGTGGGCTTCGTCAGTGTCTGGCTCAGTTGGTTTGCCATCCCCATGCATCGCCGCTTCATGAGAGTCTCGGTTATCTATCCGGCTCATTGTATTGCTGAGGGGACACGGCTAGCCGTCGGCATCCCAGCATTAGCGCATCTCTATCATGGGTTGGGCGCTGCGGCCAATACCTCTACTCATGGCGTAGAGGTAGTAAACTTTTCTCTATATTACTTCACGTCTTGGATTTAAATGCACGTGTTAGGGGCTTTTGCTATGCATCAGAGGCCCGCATTTTACGACGCCTACACCTTCCCATGCCTTATGCAGTTGGTGAATGCTTCTGCTTCTGACCCGACTCAATTTGGGGCCATTCGGGCGTTGATTGCTCCTTATGCTACTGCTGGCGGATTGGTTTTTACCGACCGGGTTTTATCTTCTCCTTCAGGTCCAGCTCAGCAACTCTGGGACCAGTCAAAGGACAATGTTCCTTCTTTGAGGCCCCGGGAGGCCACGCACTTGTATGCAATCAGGCCAGGCTATCTGGTATTACGCCAGGATAGTGCGGCTCTTTTCATGTGGTACAACCCGCATCGCTTCGCCCGACAGCTTGGATACGACCAGGGCGTCCCTTTCGAGGCTTTCAAAGTCGCGCCGGTCCCTTCACTCGATGTCGTTCGCGATGCCGCTCATCATTTCGTGAGGTTGAACACCGGCTCCCACTTCATGATCCCTGAAGCTGACCATCTTCCCCGGTGCGTGGGGTCGTTTACGGGCAAGTACCTTCATCGGGTCAACCCGATTATTGTTGAGGAGAGAAGGGTACTCCTTGGACATGAGCTACGCTGCGACCGTGCGCCCCGGTCCGCTTTCCCCTGAGGGATATCGATGTTGCGCTTATTCCGGGATGTTAGTTATATGTATGCCCTAGAGGCCATTACTGTACATACGATGTATATTATAATGGATGCTTGGACATATATAGGGAGGACTTTCTTGCTCGACATGATAGTACGCTATCCGGTTGTACTTTATCTTAACATGTACTCTAATTGTCTCTATATTACATGTTGATAAAGCCCTTACGATATGTACTCGACTACTGGGACAATGATGAGATCATACTAGTGGGGCCACGGTAGTCGATGAGTACATCCTATAACTGTTCCTAGTCGAGGGTGTATCGAGACAAGGCATCGATACACTAGAGTAGACTAGCGTATACGCATCTTGACCCATATGATGGGCGATGGATGATCCCATATCCATCGGTGTTTGACATCAAGGATGGTGTACGGGTGCTCAGTAGAGACTGGGTACACTGGACGGACTCGCCGAGAACTCCCAGATGGTATTATACCTCACGTCAGATGGCAGTTCTCCGGTGACACTGGTACAGAGTAGTCTGTTGACCCGAGATCGTCATAGAGTCTTATGTGATTCCCACTGTGCTTTGATTTCTATCATACCACGTCCAAGAGGGCGTGCAAAAAAGTGGCTTTTGGGTACAGTCCCGAATCGCATGGAGGCAATGAGCGATAGGAGGGGATTCGTCTCTCCCGGTATAGGGAGTTGATGTTGCGCAGTGTTCGATTGGCTATAACTGGAAATCCCTGGCCAGGGTTGCTGAGATTTACTGGTAAGTGTTATCAGTAGTTTCTCAAACTGTTATAGACCTCATATCGACATGACTTATCAAGCTACCGGGGTCTGACGTTTACCACCCCTAGGCGAGATATGCGACATATCAGACGAGGAGACCGGACTGTACGGGAGTGTTACTGATTGGATTCACAGGAGAATGTACAGGCTTGCTTGTTGATCTTCTGAGCGCTCAATACCTGGGTGGCTGTTACGTTTAGCTGACCGCTTGCAGCTTGTGGGTGTTTGATATGATCATCACCTACTGCCGGCGTATTGACGATTCTTTAGAGTCCTACACAGAGGTTTCTTGACTCAGGCAAAACGGAGTAGGAGCACATATGTGATATGTGCGGGACCAAGGAAAATGCGGTATGTGATACCGTATTGGATTCTCGCGATATGAGATATCGGCCGGGTATATGTGATATAGCCGGGTCATCGTATTAGTCGGTTATATGCGATATAACCGGATTGTCGGATCAAGTGTTGATTCGATAATTTAATGTATAATAATATATATGATATATTAAATTACATTAACTAATATTAGCTCACTAAAAGATTCTTTTTCTCACTCGGGTAATATATTGATATATATGCGATATATGTTAATTGTATTATTTTATTTTGTTACGATAAATATTGTATATGTGATATATAATATTGTAACATGATATGATTACTAATGCAACATGTTTAGTGGAGATTAAACATGGTTAGGGTTTGATTAGGGTCTTTTCTAGATGTTTCTAAAAGCTTTCTTTTTGTTTTGTGCAAAGATATTTGTTTAGATATTTTTGCATGATATTTCCTTAACCCAACCACACCCCTTAACCCTAGTTCAAGCTCTACAAAGGTTACTTGACCATGGTTGCGTTATTCATCATAATTATCCTTTCATTATTCATCACAAAAGGATTGATCACTATTCTTCTTCTTCTTCCTCCTTTTTTGCAAAGCTTTCTTGCTTTTTATTTGTGATGAAAAATGAGTGAGAATAAGAAAACAAATGAGAGCAAAAATCCTACTTCATCATCCTCATCTACCATTGCCCTTTAGATGAGGGTGTTCACTTCATTTAGTGAGTGTTAGCTTGTGTTAATGAAACTTCAAGGTAGATCATCTATGTTATCGAAGATCGGAAGCAAGACTGCATCTTTCTCTTCGTGGAGCCTCTCGAGAGTCCGGAACACGATGATCGCAGCGAAGGGACCTCAACACGGAGCTTAAGAAGTGAAGGACCGGATCTACAAAGGTTGTAATCCCTCTCACTTAGTGTTAAAGAGTCTAATATGCTTATTTTCGCCTAATCTCTAGTTTAAAGATACGGCTTTGGGTTTTTTGGCACGGCTAAAATTTCAATCGGGCATGGTTGATGCCTCGTAGACCCTTGTATGCATGCCTAGTAACCCTACAGTGGTATCAGAGCCAAGTTAGAGCTTTAGGCGAAGTCTGAGCGAAGTTTAAAGTCCGATCGAACCCGGAAACCCCAACGAATACCCTTCTCTGGATATTTTTCAAAAATGTGATTTTTTATGAATTAAAAATGCTCAGAAAATTAAGCAGGAAAAACTAAGAATTACTGTGAAGTATGGTCCACTAAGTCGCTCACGTGACTGCGGAACCGCGGCCAAACCAAGGGTTTGGCGGTGGTTCCGCGGCCAAAATTTGGACTTTGTCCCTCATATTTCATATATTTATTCTTAGGTCCTTTCTTGTCATTTTTTTCTGGGAATTTTTTAATTCCCCTCAAGTGTTGAGTTTTATAGGGTTGTATTGGGGACTCGTTGATTCGATCAGATAATTTAACTTTGTTTAGTTTTGTCCGGGTAATTTTTAGAACGTGTTAAAAAGTTCGAACGGATATCAATAACTCATTTTTTCCCTGCCGGAAAATTTCCAAGAGTTGGATTTTTCCGTAGTTTAAGAACGTTCTAAGTCGTGTAAGTAACGCGGTGGACCCTCTAGAAGACAACAAACCTTAACTCGATTATGTGATCGTCTTGAACTGCCTCTAAACCTTAGGGTTTGTGGCAGTACGGCGTGCCACATGTGAGGCGTTGGTTTGACCCTTCTACGGCTGGACCATTGATACTGTGGCATGTGATGGATGTTTTAAAACTAATTTCAAGTGTTGAGAACTATTTGGGAAAACTTGGGTGTTTGTTTATTCGATCGGAAAATTTAACATTGTCTATTTATCTGGAATGTGATACAATATTTTGAATCCATAAGTAGTTATGAGATAACTAAATTTAATGTTATAAACATAGCAATTTAGTCTCAGATGATCGGTTGCCACGGGATTTTGATGCTATCAAAAGTTCGTCGCAATCACATAGCGTACGTGGATACTCGCCGAGTAAACTTAATAGACAGCTACACCCCATAGCCCCGACCAAGTGACTGTAGGAGAACCCCGTCACCAAAAGCATCCGTTCGGGTGCTCACGGCAGCGGTGTTCCGCCTTAGTGCACTTCGTCGACGGCATCGGGTGCGGCCGTCTACTAAAGTTTGCGACGAGTATTCGATCAGGATGTCGGGAATCTTGTTGAATTGCCCGACTTGATATTGAAAAGAGTTTTCGATAATGAGACTAAAATGTGGGGTTTATAATTGTTAGGCATGCGATGTCTAAGGAATTCATTTGGTTAGGCATGCGATGTCTAAGGAGGTTGCGGATTCCAGCTGTTGTAGTTTTACACTTTCTTTTCTGTGACCGTAAGCGTAGTATGTGGTGTATCGCCGGCTTCTTTGCTATACATCAATGACAATCGGGATACGCATACTTGCTTATGTTGATGATATGAGATATTATGTGTAGCTGTGATATGTTATATTGGATCGTCGCGTTCTGAATAGCTGGGGGTTTTATATGAGATGAGAGTTTTTCTTTTTCATTCATGTAAAATTCATTTGTATGTAATATTCTTTTATTGGGGCACTTCCGGGCTGAGGATGATGTCACCATTGTATATTATTTACTTTTCCGCATTAGGTAGACCCAAGGCGGGGAGCACAAGTAACCGGGTTCTAAGGTCCAGTGGGAGACCATCTCGAGGAGTCGAGACCGGGTGTCCTAACCCTAGAATTGGCAGTGTTGTTTGCCGCTCTCGTAGGGGTCTAGGTGTTAGTGTATATGCCCTAGAGGCCATTACTGTATCATACTAGTTTGTATATTACTTAATGGAAGCTTGGGATATTCATCTTGTATATACAATCTTGCTCAAAATAGTAGTATGCTACTTGGTTTGTTTCTACTTCAATGTGTACATGTGTTTATTTTAGTATATCGCCGATACACATTAGTGGAGCCCTTAGGATCTTTGCTTGATTACCAGCGTTGTGATGGCAGTCACACTAGTGGGGCTGGGTAATCTATAAGCACATCCTTATGCAGGTCCCTGGTCGCAGGACTATCGAGACAGGGCATCGATACTCCGGAGTAGACTAGCGCATGCGCTTCTCATCCCAGTGTGGGAGACGGTCTGTCCCACAGCCGTCGGTACGTCGTACTTGAGAGAGTATGTGGGTGCTCGTTGGGTTACGAGTACACTGGACAGGACTCGTCGGGAACTGACTAGTTGGTATTATGCCTATCGTCAGTTATCAGTTCCCAGGTGACATGAGTACAGCTTAGTCCGCTGACTTGACACTGTCACTTCGCCTCGAGTGTGTTCCCACTGTACTTTGATTACTACCCTACCACGGCTCAAAGGAGTCGTGCGAACAGGTGGTAGTTGGGTGCAGTCCCGAAGCACTTGGAGGCAGTGACGGTTAGACAGGATTCGTATCTCCCGGTATAGGGGGTTGACATCGCGCTGTGTCTAGGAGAGCCATTACACGAGTAGTCCCTAGCCAGGGCAAACGAGATATACTGGTAGGCTTCCAGTGTTATCTTAGGGTGTTTTGGGCTTCACTCCGACACGACTTGTACCGCTATTGGGGGACTGACGTTTACCGCCCCTAGGCCCGCCATGCGATGTATCAGACGAACAAACCGGACTGTACGGAGAATGTCACATTCAGGCTCAGTAGGAGTTCAGATGGGTTTCGCCTCGTCAGTCTTCTTGTCGGCATCTACCTGGGGACCGTTACGCTTAGCTATTGCCGCTTGCGGTCTGTGGTTAAACCCACTGCCAGCGTAGTGTCGAGTCTTTAGAGTCCCATACAGAAAGCTATTCGCCTTTAGGCAAAAGAGTAGAGGTCGCATGGTTCTGCGACAGGGTTCGGTCACATCCGTGCACTTATGCACGTACAGTGTCCGGACAGTTTACACTAGCGGGCTTTGGTTTAAGCCAGATCCTAGTGTACCTTTTGGGATTGGATTTATCCAGTATGCATTCGTGTTCCTCGGAACGCGGATGCGGGTGTGTATGCACAGTTGACGGAGAGACAGAGGCAGAGGATTCTCATTAGGGTTGTTGACCGTTGACAGTTGACCTTTGACTTTTTGCTCAACCCTAATGAGAATATGATATGTGATTAACAATAATATTAATTAAGTATTGTGGTGACATGGTTGTTGAGGGGTTGACTTTGTTGACTTGTTGACTTTGTTGACCGGTTGACTAGGTTGGACTAGTTGACCATCATGATGACAATGGCTATCATTTCATGGCAAAGACTTTTTACTTGCTTGTTTCTTTTGTGAGAAATGAGTGCATGAAATGATTTAGCCATTTTGACTTGAACCATTTTACACAATACTTGATTATTATTTTTGTGATGATGGTTTTGGATTATGAGAGCCAAGAGAGAAAAGTCTTCTCTCATTCTTTCATGCTCATTCTCTCTCTTGTTCTTGAGCTCTCATCTTCCTCCTCTTGCTCTCCCTCTCTTGATTCTATGGTTCACTTGTCTCATGAGTTGAGAACCAAGAACCATAGATAAAATCCCATACAAACTCTTCTCTACTCACTCTAGCTCATAAGGTTTAGCAAACCGAGTGAACTAGTTTCTTCAAAGTTAGAAGAAGGAGCCAAAGGTTGAAGCTTTCAGGTGGATCTATCTTCGGCGCAAGGAGACGACGGGGAGAAGCCGATTCGGACGACCATCGAAGCTTGAAGACGAAGGAGTTCGAGAAAAAGAAAGGTATAACCCCCTAACCGAGTAGTTAGCAACTCGTAGTTAGGTTGTTAGTTAGATGTTTAACAAAGATCCGGGTTTTGAGTCCATGTTACCACCTCTAAGAAAATTGTTTTTCACCAAATTCCGCATGCCCGAAAGTACCGGGAGAGGTAGCATGGACTTACAGTGGTATCAGAGCCTAGTTAAACTCTATCTAATATGTTAGCAAAGTAGCTAGAAGATCGATCAAAGAAAAAGTCGCAAAACGAACCCGATATGATAAGTTTCTGCCGATTTTTTTCTGTTCAAAAATTGATAAATTTTATCTTAAAAATCGGCTCAGGATTTTGTGTGATCACGCACCAAATTTGGTCCAACGATCGAGTCAAAGCGCCGTGGATCCGTGGCCGAGTTGACTCGGCCGAGGTCCAAGTTTGGTGCAGTGTTTTTCTGGGGTTGTTTTGGGATTTTTGGTATATATATTTTCTGCCCAGATTTTCCAGAACGAAAATTTTATTATTGGGGTCCTGAAAATCCGTATTTTTGATCGAACTTCTAAAAGACTTTAGCTGACGGGTTTTTTCCTGTAATGTGATATTTGTATTGAACGTCTGCTAATCGCTATATGTCGATTAGTAGGGGTTATACAAATCTGTGATCTGTAATGTTATTGGAATGTGTATATGAATTCATTGGATTGTCGCGGGTGAATAGCCGGGGGTTGTGAGACGAGAGTTTTCTTTTCTTTCAATTCATGTAAATTTGTATATTGATGTAATAATTATTTGTATGGCCGCACAACCGGGTCGGGGTTGTAGCCGTCATTGTATAATTTCTTTTTACTGTTTTTGCTCCTAGGATAGACCCATGGAGGGGGTGCACAAACTACCGGGTATGCCGAAGTGCCGAGTGGCCTACTCACGGAGTTAAGGGAGGTTGCTTCGCTTCGGGTACTTGGCGGGTAGTTTGCCGCACCCGTAGGGGTCTTGGATGGGGTATTGGCTATTCACCGCGACCGTGTAATCTGCTTTTCGTTACAGGCTCATACGAATTGCGGATTCCTAGTATATCCAATGTGTTCATCTGTGATCTGAAATGGCTATCATTGCAGTATATCTATATATGATATTATTTAGGCGTTGCTTATGTTTTACAGCCGCGCTAGCCCAGCCCCCGCTCTGTCGTTAGTTATGTAACCTAATGGGTAATGACGGGGCCCCATGGCGAATGCGAATGGCATAAGCGTACGTCATATTTTGGTTGTTTTCTGCAATGGTAGGGTTAAATGATGGGACGCATTAAAAGAAGTAATGCAAGAATATCACGCATTAAAAGAACTAATGCAAGAAAATAAACCAAGTTAAAATCGTTGGAACACTTTCGAAAAACCACTCGGTTCTTTTCAAAACTAACTTTTAAATGCGGAGCTTGAGCCACTCCTTTTAAAAGCTATCTCGTTCCATCGATTATATCAAGTTCACTACGTTCACGGTTTTGCCAAAACCATTCGTAGCCCTCCATCATTTCAGTTAAATATTCGGTAGTATTCAAGCTATGTATTTTGACCTCACGCCAAGGCATAGTGATTGGTAGCTGCCGGATATTTATCTGTTGCATAGATAGAATGCGTTGGTTTGGGACAGCCGCACTACCATTTTGGCCTACGTCAAGGGTAGGTACGGGTGGATTCAAATTAACCTGGATAATGATGGGAAGAACTTGACATGTGACTTATGACATTTTGACCTCACGCCAAGGTCATAAGAGCATGGAGCAGAAATCCACATCGGGAGTTTCAAAAGAACTGAAACTTTCTAGTGTTGCATACCATTTGGAGTGTGATGATTCTGGTAGGATTCCTTCAGTTTCGTCACGCGATGATATTTGGATCCCGATCCTACTGTGAGTATATGTTACTCCTCGAGAAATTTCTCAATAAACGATCAATGCTATAAACCTAGTAGGTGCCTAGAAAGGTGTTAGCGGGGCTACGCCCCCAGGGAAAAGAGGTTATTTAATTAAGGAACTTCGCGAAAGAGTTGGAAAACCTCCCTCGAAGTACCGACACTGGCCTGGCTGAACGGTTAAGCAAGTATTGTGCGGTGGGATTGATCCTGACTAATTCTTCCTTTTTGGTTTGAGGAGGGATTCGAAAAACAGTGGGAGCCATCCTGTTTAGACAAACTAAAAACCACTCTAAACTTGCAAGAGCATCATGCTGGGTGTTTCTTCTCTCTCTCCTAATTGCAGCGACCATTCGACATGACTGGACTTAAGTTACTTCTAGATAAAAACATACTGACAGGGCCAAACTACAAAGATTGGCTCAGGAATGTCAAGATGGCAATCACTTACGACAAGCTGGGGTATCTTCTTACCACCAAAGCTCCCCCTGTCCCTGGTCCCACTTCCAGCGTCGCGGATAAGGAAATCCGTAAGACTTGGGAGATTGATAGCGCGAAGGCTAAGTGCCTCGTACTTGCCTCTATGGACAATGAACATCAGAGGAGGCACGAGAATATGGACTTGGAATCCATATTTCTTCATACAAAAGAACTGTATGGAGAGCAATCTCGTATCGCAAGATACGAAGCTTCGAAAAAGTTATTTTCGGCAAGGATGGCCGTCGGATCATCAGTAGCAGAACACGTGCTTAAGATGATCGGCTACATTGAGGAGCTCGCGGACCTAGGGACCACATTGGAGAGTGAGCTCTATACGGACTTAGTTCTCCAGTCCCTTCCTTCCACTTACGCCCAGTTTATACTGAACTTCAACTTACAAGAAAAAGAAGTTGAACTTTCAGAGCTCCTCAACATGCTGAGGAGCGCAGAGGGCACCCTACAGAAAGGTAGGGAAACATCCACTTTGTTTGTAGGAGGATCATCTTCTTCTAGGTCCAAGGCGAAAGCCAAGGGAAAGAAGAAGAAAGCCCCCGCCAAACCAAGGGGCGGTGTTAGTAAAGTGGATACGAAGGGAAAAGCTAAAGCAACAAAGAAAGCGGGGAAGCTTGTGGATAAGGAAGAATGCTTCTATTGTCATAAGAAAGGACACTGGAAGAATGATTGCAGGGCCTGGAAGGCCAGAACACAGGAATTGACGCAGGTTGCAGCTTCAGCTTCAGGTGTGTATGTTATTGAAAAATTTCTTTCAATAAACTCTACTTCCTGGGTATTGGATACCGGATCAGGATCTCATATCTGTAATTCTTTGCAGGCGTTGAGAAACCGTAGTGTTTTGAAAGCAGGTGACATGACCCTCAGAGTTGCGAACGGAGATAGCATGGATGCTAAAGCCGTGGGGGACTATCACCTAGGAATGTCAGATGGACATGTTTTGGTTTTGCTTAATTGCTTTTTTGTACCCAACGCAACTTGTAATATCATTTCTGTATCTTTAGTTTCTAAAGAAGGTTATGAATTTGCGTTTGTAAGTAATGTTGTAAACATTCACCTTAATCAAGTTTTGATTGGGTCGGGTACATTAAGCAATGGTATTTACGTATTAAACCAACCACGGATTTTCAATGTCCAGAATACACACAAAAGAAAGTCTCCGGAAATAAATCAGACTTTCTTGTGGCATTGTAGACTGGGTCACATCAATAAGAGAAGGTTGACGAAGTTACATACAGAAGGATATTTGAATGCGTTCGAATATCAATCGTATGCCACTTGTCAATCCTGTCTCAAAGGAAAGATGACAAAGACTCGGTTCACTGGACACGGAGTAAGAGCGAGCGAGCTCTTGGGACTCGTACACAGCGACGTGTGCGGTCCAATGTCTACACATGCGCGAAGCGGTTATTCTTACTTCATTACTTTTACGGATGACTTTTCAAGGTACGGTTATGTCTTCTTAATGAAACATAAGTCCGAAGCCTTTGGAAAATTCCAGGAATATAAGAATGAAGTAGAAAAACAGACCGGCAAAAGTATCAAGATTCTAAGATCGGATCGAGGTGGTGAATACTTGAGTGCCGAGTTCCTGGACTATTTAAAAGAGAATGGAATTCTCTCTCAGCTTACTCCTCCATACACTCCGCAACATAACGGTGTATCGGAGAGACGGAACCGCACCCTATTGGATATGGTACGGTCCATGATGAGTAACGCTGAGTTACCGCGATCATTCTGGGGGTATGCGCTAGAATCAGCTGCGTACCTTTTGAACCGAGTTCCCACTAAGACTGTGCCTACCACACCTTATGAGTTATGGAGTGGGAAGAAACCCTATCTTCAATATCTGAAGATCTGGGGATGTCCAGCTTTTGTCAAAAAGCAGCATGCGGACAAACTCGAGGCACGCTCAGTACTGTGTAAGTTTGTGGGATACCCAAAGAACACCAGGGGGTATCTTTTCTACCATGCAGAGGAACAAAATGTCCTTGTTTCTCGTAATGCCCACTTTCTAGAACACCAGTTCTTAGAAAAGGAAATAAGTGGGAGCGTAGTAGAACTGGAACAAATTCCAGAACCACAGACTATTACTGAAAGTTTAGTGGAACCAGAGGGTTCAAAAGAACATGACATTCCTACGCCGCTCCGCAGGAGTAGTAGGCAGTCTCATCCGTCCGAGAGATACTACGATTTTCTCATAGACGGGGATAGAGAGGATTGCATCATAGATTATGATGAGCCTACTAGCTTCCAGCAGGACGTTCAGAGCGTTGACTCAGTAAAATGGCTGGATGCAATGCGGACCGAAATGGAGTCCATGTACACCAACAAAGTATGGGCGTTGGACATTGCTCCAGACGGGGTGAAACCCGTAGGATGCAAGTGGATCTTCAAAAGGAAGATTGGTGTAGATGGACAGGTTGAGACCTATAAAGCTAGACTTGTTGCAAAGGGTTTCCGTCAAAGACCTGGCTTGGACTATGACGAAACATTTTCTCCAGTGGCTATGCTGAAATCCATTCGGATCCTTCTTGCCATTGCTGCCTTCCACGATTATGAGATCTGGCAAATGGACGTAAAGACCACTTTTCTAAATGGAAATTTAGAGGAGTGTGTCTATATGGACCAACCAAAGGGTTTCATTCAGAGTGGGAGCAGCGGAAAGGTGTGCAAGTTGCTTAAGTCCATCTATGGACTAAAGCAGGCATCGTGGAGTTGGAACATCTGTTTTGATGAGACGGTCAAGGAATTTGGCTTTATCAAAAATCCAGATGAACCATGCATCTATTGTAGATTTGTAGCGAGAACTGTAATATTCCTCGTTTTGTACGTGGATGACATTCTCTTAATAGGAAATGACATTCCTATGCTACAATCTGTCAAGGGGTTCTTGTCACACAGGTTCTCCATGAAAGACCTGGGTGATGCCTCATACATCCTGGGGATCCGGATCCATCGTGATAGATCCAAGTGGATATTAGGACTTTCACAGTCCAGGGACATCGACACCATACTGAAGAGATTCAGTTTGGAAGATTCCAAGCGCGGTAACCTACCGTCTTGTCACGGGATCACCCTCTCTAAAGAGATGTCTCCCAAGACTGATTTGGAGAGGGATCGCATGTCTATTATACCCTACGCTTCTGCGGTAGGCTCTATAATGTATGCGATGTTGTGTACCAGACCGGATGTAGCTTATGCACTGAGTGTGGTAAGCCGGTATCAGTCAAACCCTGGGGAGAAACACTGGATAGCAGTAAAGAACATTCTCAAGTACCTCAGAAGGACTAAGGAGATGTTCTTGGTGTATGGCGGAAAAGACCTCCAGATTGAGGCCTTTGCTGACTCCAGCTTCCAGAGTGACAAGGATGATTCCAAGTCCATGTCGGGTTTTGTCTTGACCCTCAATGGAGGGGCGGTGTGTTAGAAGAGTTCCAAACAAGAAACCGTTGCAGACTCGACGATGGAACGGAATACATCGCTGCATCTGATGCCGCAAAAGAAGCTGTCTGGATGAGGAAGTTCTTGAAAGAGCTTCAGGTGGTTCCGTCCATTGTTGATCCAATACTTCTGTATTGCGACAACAACGGGGCTATAGCTTTAGCGAAGGAACCCAGGTCCCATCCGAGATCCAGACACATCTTGAGGCGGTATCACCTGATCAGGGAGATCGTGGATCGCCAGGAGATCGAGGTTCGGAGAGTCGCTTCAGAAGATAACACTGCAGATCCATTCACCAAGGCCTTGCCCCAGACTCAGTTCGAGCGGCTGATCGAGATGATAGGTCTTCGATACGCCAGTTTATGGCCTTAGTGCAAGTGGGAGATTTGTTAGTGTATATGCCCTAGAGGCCATTACTGTATCATACTAGTTTCTATATTACTTAATGGAAGCTTGGGATATTCACCTTGTATATACAATCTTGCTCAAAATAGTAGTATGCTACTTGGTTTGTTTCTACTTCAATGTGTACATGTGTTTATTTTAGTATATCGCCTATACACATTAGTGGAGCCCTTAGGATCTTTGCTTGATTACCAGCGTTGTGATGGCAGTCACACTAGTGGGGCTGGGTAATCTATAAGCACATCCTTATGCAGGTCCCTGGTCGCAGGACTATCGAGACAGGGCATCGATACTCCGGAGTAAACTAGCGCATGCGCTTCTCATCCCAGTGTGGAAGACGGTCTGTCCCACAGCCGTCGGTACGTCGTACTTGAGAGAGTATGCGGGTGCTCGTTGGGTTACGAGTACACTGGACAGGACTCGTCGGGAACTGACTAGTTGGTATTATGCCTATCGTCAGTTATCAGTTCCCAGGTGACATGAGAACAGCTTAGTCCGCTGACTTGACACTGTCACTTCGCCTCGAGTGTGTTCCCACTGTACTTTGATTACTACCCTACCACGGCTCAAAGGAGTCGTGCAAACAGGTGGTAGTTGGGTGCAGTCCCGAAGCACATGGAGGCAGTGACGGTTAGACAGGATTCGTCTCTCCCGGTATTGAGGGTTGACATCGCGCTGTGTCTAGGAGAGCCATTACACGAGTAGTCCCTGGCCAGGGCAAACGAGATATACTGGTAGGCTTCCAGTGTTATCTCAGGGTGTTTTGGGCTTCACTCCGACACGACTTGTACCGCTATTGGGGGACTGACGTTTACCGCCCCCTAGGCCCGCCATGCGATGTATCAGACGAACAGACCGGACTGTACGGAGAATGTCACATTCAGGCTCAGTAGGAGTTCAGATGGGTTTCGCCTCGTCAGTCTTCTTGTCGGCATCTACCTAGGGACCGTTACGCACAGCTAGTGCCGCTTGCGGTCTGTGGTTAAACCCACTGCCAGCGTAGTGTCGAGTCTTTAGAGTCCCACACAGAAAGCTATTCGCCTTTAGGCAAAAGAGTACAGGTCGCATGGTTTTGCGACAGGTCGCATGGTTTTGCGACAGGGTTCGGTCACATCCGTGCACTTGTGCACGTACAGTGTCCGGACAGTTTACACTAGCGGGCTTTGGTTTAAGCCAGATCCTAGTGTACCTTTTGGGATTGGATTTATCCAGTATGCATTCGTGTTCCTCGGAACGCGGATGCGGGTGTGTATGCACAGTTGACGGAAAGACAGAGGCAGAGGATTCTCATTAGGGTTGTTGACCGTTGACAGTTGACCTTTGATTTTTTGCTCAACCCTAATGAGAATATGATATGTGATTAACAATAATATTAATTAAGTATTGTGGTGACATGGTTGTTGAGGGGTTGACTTTGTTGACTTGTTGACTTTGTTGACCGGTTGACTAGGTTGGACTAGTTGACCATCATGATGACAATGGCTATCATTTCATGGCAAAGACTTTTTACTTGCTTGTTTCTTTTGTGAGAAATGAGTGCATGAAATGATTTAGCCATTTTGACTTGAACCATTTTACACAATACTTGATTATTATTTTTGTGATGATGGTTTTGGATTATGAGAGCCAAGAGAGAAAAGTCTTCTCTCATTCTTTCATGCTCATTCTCTCTCTTGTTCTTGAGCTCTCATCTTCCTCCTCTTGCTCTCCCTCTCTTGATTCTATGGTTCACTTGTCTCATGAGTTGAGAACCAAGAACCATAGATAAAATCCCATACAAACTCTTTTCTACTCACTCTAGTTCACAAGGTTTAGCAAACCGAGTGAACTAGTTTCTTCAAAGTTCGAAGAAGGAGCCAAAGGTTGAAGCTTTCAGGTGGATCTATCTTCGGCGCAAGGAGACGACGGGGAGAAGCCGATTCGGACGACCATCGAAGCTTGAAGACGAAGGAGTTCGAGAAAAAGAAAGGTATAACCCCCTAACCGAGTAGTTAGCAACTCGTAGTTAGGTTGTTAGTTAGATGTTTAACAAAGATCCGGGTTTTGAGTCCATGTTACCACCTCTAAGAAAATTGTTTTTCACCAAATTCCGCATGCCCGAAAGTACCGGGAGAGGTAGCATGGACTTACACTAGGGATGTAGGTTTGGCTATTCATCGCGACCATGGAATCTGTGTTTTATACAGGCTCGTATTAAAAACACGGACGTCCTAGTATATCCAATATTTCATATATGTTTCTTCTGCTGCAATATTCTGTGATGAGATCATATTACTGCCTGAGATGAATGTTTATATTATATATATGAGATATATGTTATATTGCAGATTTCGTTTCAAATGTGATGCTTGTGAAGCATAATAAAATGGGACTTCATTAATGAGATTAATGAAACTAAAAGAAACCTAAAGATGTTGTAGAAACTTGTTTAAAAACTGGTAGCTCTAGTTCTTGCTTTGCATAGCGGTGTTCCTTGTAGAATATCCAGCACCTTATTCGATAAGGAAAGAGCCGAGATCCCTTCACCGGGAGTGAACTCTTTAGTGAAACTAGCAGATGCTACAAACTCGGTTTGTCTTTTGATTGCTTCTATAGTTCTTGCTTTGCATAGTGATATTTGTGAAATATCATGCACCTTATTCGATGAGGAAAGGGCCAACGATCCCTTCACCGGGAGTGACCCCTTTAGCAAAACTAGAAAAGCCTAAAAAACATTCCATTTAAAATCACTCGATTCTACAACGATATCAAGTTCATTACGCAAAGGGTTTTCTTAAAATCCTGTCGTAGTCCTCCGTCATTTCAAATAAATCATAGTTAGTATCCATGCTACGTTTGTTGACTATGTTAAGGCGTAGTGTGCGGTAGCTGATTAGTGCTTATATGTATAAGCATATGATGCGATTGGATTAGGGTAGTCGTGCGACTTTGTTGACTATGTTAAGGGTCGTGCGGGTGGGTTTAATTCAATCGGGAAATGATGGGTTGAACTTGACTAACACTTATGATTTATTGACTATATTAAGGTCATATAGCTGCTAGGGGTAAAATATTATCGGGAATTTCAAGTGTTGAAATTTGCAATGAGATTGCATACCTTCTATGAGATAGTTGGATCCCGATACCCGCTGCGAGTAAGAGTTACTCCTGGGAGAGTTTTACACATTACAATTAGCCGATCAAGTAGGTGTCTAGAAAGGTGTCAACGGGGTTACACCCCTGGGAAAACGAGGTTTACTTTAATTAGGTCTGTGTGAAAGCGCGGGGAACCTCCCTCAAAGTACCGGCACTGGCCTGGCTGAAACATTGGGGAACTTGTAGCGTGTAATTAATCCCGGCTAGTCTTTCCTTTTAGGGTTTGAAGGAAGATTTGACCAAAACAGTGGGAGACATCCTGATTAGATATATTAGATAACCAATCTAATCTTGCAAGAGCATACGCTGAGTGTTTTCTTCTCTCTCTCTCCAGGTAGCGACCATATCACGCCTTAATCAAGATAATAATACGGATGTATTGACCGAACCCGCTTGTTATACTAAGCTGGGGAACGTTGGTCCCGCTCCAACTTATAATTGTTATAAGACAGAGCAGGAAATTGGGGAATACCAGATTTCCCGTGCCGCCCAAACGAAGAAAGTGCATGCTGATGCATCTTCTTCGGGTGTGTTCATTATAGAGAACTGTTTCTCAGTATCCTTTACGTCCTGGGTATGAGATACCGGATCAGGATCCCGCATATGTAATCTGTTACATGGGCTACAGATAGCTAGAGAACTGAGAACGGGTGATAAGTTTCATGAGATAGAAAACGGTGCAAGTGTTGCAGCCAAGTCTGTTGGTCACTATTATCCTGTATTACCAGAATACATTGATTCTGAACGAATGTTATTAGATACCGAACCTGATATACAACATCATATCAGTCTCTTTATTAGTAAAGAAAGGATATAATTTTGTATTGTTGGATAATGTTTTGAACATTTCCTATATCAAGAGTTAATCGGTTCAGGCACGTTATCTAAAAGCATTGACGTTCTAAATCAAACTACAGTTCTTAGTATACAGAACACACACAAGAGGAAGAGTTCAGAAATGAACGAATCCTTCTTGAGGCATTGTAGACTAGGTCATATCAATGCGACCCGACTAGCTAAGTTACATTTAGATGCATATTTAATTTATTTTGAATTTACATCTTGTGAAACTTGTCGGTCATGTCACAGAGATAAGATGACCACAGCTCAGTTTATTGGAAACAGAGAAAGAGTTAGTGAACTCTTGGGATTGATACATGATGATGTATGTAAGGTCCCCTGTCTACACATGCCAAGACCGGTTCTTTGTACTTCATTACATTCTCTGATGATCTCTCAAGATTCAGATATATGTTCCTGTTGAAACACAAGTCCGAAGCTTTTGAGATATTCACAGAATATAAGTTAGAAGTAGAGAACCAAAATACGGGTATAAGTATTATGTCCTTTGATGAGATCAAGGAGGAGAATACTTGAGCACGGAATTTCTGGACTATTCTAAAGGAGAATAAGATTCTCTCTCAGCATTACTCCTCCGTATACACCATAGCACGATGGTATATCGGGGCGGAGCAATAGCACCGTATGTGATATGGTGTGCTCTATGATGAGTACTACTGAGTTTCCTATTTCCTTTTGGGAGTTATGCACTTGAGAAGTTGCATACCTATTGAATTGGGTTCAAATCAAATCAGTTGCCTACCACTGCATATGTGATATGGAAAAGGAAGAACCCATATCTTAAGTTTGTTAAGATTTGGGGTTGTCCGGCTTATGTCTAAAAAGCAAAATCAGGATAAACTCAAGGCAAAGTCAGATCTGTGGAAGTTTGTTGGATATCCCAAGCAAACACAAGGGAATATCTTCTACCTAACCGAAGAACAAAAGATGTTTTGTTTCTCAGCATGCCACCTTTGTAAAAGGGAATTTCTTGTGAAGAAATTAGTGGTCATGAGGTAGAACTGGAAAGAGTTCCAGTTATACAAACTACAGCTGATGATTTGGTAGAACCAAAGGATTCAATAGTAATCAACGAACCTCGGCCTCTCCGCCGATCTAGCAGGGTTCCTCACCCACCTGAGAGATACTTCGGTATCTCTATGACAGTGGGAGCAAGAATTGCATCATGAGATGATGACCCAACTAGTTTCGAGCTGGCCATCAGGAGTGTGACTCTGTAAGAATGGCTGGATGCTTAGTGATCTGAGATGGAATCCTTATACACCAACAAAGTATGGACTTTGGTTGCTTTATCTGAAGGGTTAAATCCCCATCAGGAGCGAGTATATCTTGAGAAGATTACTTGGTGTACATGGAAAAGTTGAGACTTTCAAAGCTATGCTTAAGTCCATCCAGATCCTACTTGCCACGGCTACATACCTTGACTACGATATCTGGTGGTTGGGTGTCATGACTGCTTTTCTAAATATTGATTTGGAAGAGATCATCTATAAGTACACAGCCAGAGGGCTTCGTAGACAGTGGGAGCAGCGGAAACGTGTGTAAGATGTTTTATATGATAAAGCAGGCATAGCGGAGTTGGAACGTCTGTTTTGATGTGGTAGTCAAAGAGTTTGACTTCATCAAAATGGTAGATGAACCTTGTATATACAAAAAGGTAGTAGAGAGTATGGTGGTGATCCTCGTAGATTACGTGGATGACATACTCTTAATAGGGAAGGAGTTTCCTATGCTACGCTCGGTCAATCTCCGCTTATCACAAGGATTCTCCATATAGGATCAAAATGATACCTCCTAAATCCTGGGTTTTGGATCTATGAGATAAATCTAATTGGATGTTAGGATACTCACTAGTTGTAGTGAGATGGTATCAATCGATCCCGGGGAGAATCACTGGAAAGGTTCCAGGGTGATAAGGACAACTGAATGTCAGTCGCAGGCATTGTCTTTACCCTCAGTGGAGGGACGGTATGTTGGAAGAGTTCCAAGCTAGATACCGTGACTTACTAGACGATTAAAGGCAAGATACATCGTTACCAAAGATGCTACCAAAGAGGCAGTCTGGATATATATAATTTCATGAGATGAACTTCGTTCTTACCATTGTGTGACAATGGAGTTGTGGCTTATGCCAAGGAACTACCATCCCATCAGTAATCCGGATATAATTCTTAGACAATATCACCTGATCATGGAGATGGTTGATCTCCAGGGAGATCGAGGTTAGGAGAGTAGACACAGAGGACAACAGCGCGGATCCACTCACAAAGGCCTTTTTCCCAGTAGAGACTTTTATGGGATAGTTGAGTATGAGATAATTCAACCACAGCTAATTGTTGGGTATGTGATACCACAACAGATGGCCCTAGTGCAAGTGGGAGATTGTTAGTTATATGTATGCCTTAGAGGCCATTACTATACATACGATGTATATTGTAATGGATGCCTGGACATATATAGGGAGGACTTTCTTGCTCGACTTGATAGTACGCTATCTGGTTGTACTTTATCTTAACATGTACTCTGATTGTCTCTATATTACATGTTGATAAAGCCCTTAGGATATGTACTCGACTACTGGGACTATGATGATATCATACTAGTGGGGCCACGGTAGTCAATGAGTACATCCTATAACTGTTCCTAGTCGAGGGTGTATCGAGACAGGGCATCGATACACCAGAGTAGACTAGCGTATACGCATCTTGACCCATATGATGGGCGATGGATGATCCCATATCCATCGGTGTTTGACATCAAGGATGGTGTACGGGTGCTCAGTAGAGACTGGGTACACTGGACGGACTCGCCGAGAACTCACAGATGGTATTATACCTCATGTCAGATGGTAGTTCTCCGGTGACACTGGTACAGAGTAGTCTGTTGACCCAAGATCGTCATAGCGTCTTATGTGATTCCCACTGTGCTTTGATTTCCATCATACCACGTCTAAGAGGGCGTGAAAAAAGGTGGCTTTTGGGTATAGTCCCGAATCGCATGGAGGCAATGAGCGATAGGAGGGGATTCGTCTCTCCCGGTATAGGGAGTTGATGTTGCGCAGTGTTCGATTAGCTATAACTGGAAATCCCTGGCCAGGATTGCTGAGATTTACTGGTAAGTGTTATCAGTAGTTTCTCGAACTGTTATAGACCTCATATCGACACGACTTATCAAGCTACCGGGGTCTGACGTTTACCACCCCTAGGCGAGATATACGACATATCAGACGAGGAGACCGGACTGTACGGGAGTGTTACTGATTGGATCCACAGGAGAATGTACAGGCTTGCTTGTTGATCTTTTGAGCGCTCAATACCTGGGTGGCTGTTACGTTTAGCTGACCGGTTGCAGCTTGTGGCTGTTTGATATGATCATCACCTACTGCCGGCGTATTGACGATTCTTTAGAGTCCTACACAGAGGTTTCTTGACTCAGGCAAAACGGAGTAGGAGCACATATGTGATATGTGCGGGACCGAGGATAATGCGATATGTGATACCGTATTGGATTCTCACGATATGAGATATCGGCCGGGTATATGTGATATAGCCGGGTCATCGTATTAGTCGGTTATATGCGATATAGCCGGATTGTCGGATCAAGTGTTGATTCGATAATTTAATGTATAATAATATATATGATATATTAAATTACATTAACTAATATTAGCTCACTAAAAGATTCTTTTTCTCACTCGGGTAATACATTGATATATATGCGATATATGTTAATTGTATTATTTTATTTTGTTACGATAAATATTGTATATGTGATATATATTATTGTAACATGATATGATTACTAATGCAACATGTTTAGTGGAGATTAAACATGGTTAGGGTTTGATTAGGGTCTTTTCTAGATGTTTTTAGAAGCTTTCTTTTTGTTTTGTGCAAAGATATTTGTTTAGATATTTTTACATGATATTTCCTTAATCCAACCACACCCCTTAATCCTAGTTCAAGCTCTACAAAGGTTACTTGACCATGGTTGCGTTATTCATCATAATTATCCTTTCATTATTCATCACAAAAGGATTGATCACTATTCTTCTTCTTCCTCCTCCTTTTTTGCAAAGCTTTCTTGCTTTTTATTTGTGATGAAAAATGAGTGAGAATAAGAAAACAAATGAGATAAAAAAATCCTATTTCATCATCCTCATCTACCCTTGCCCTTTAGATGAGGGTGTTCACTTCATTTAGTGAGTGTTAGCTTGTGTTAATGAAACTTCAAGGTAGATCATCTATGTTATCGAAGATCGGAAGCAAGACTGCATCTTTCTCTTCGTGGAGCCTCTCGAGAGTCCGAAACACGATGATCGCAGTGAAGGGACCTCAACACGGAGCTTAAGAAGTGAAGGACCGGATCTACAAAGGTTGTAATCCCTCTCACTTAGTGTTAAAGAGTTTAAATGCTTGTTTTCTCCTAATCTCTAGTTTAAAGATCCGGCTTTGGGTTGTTTGGCATGGCTAAAATTTCAATCGGGCATGGTTGATGCCTCGTAGACCCTTGTATGCATGCCTAGCAACCCTACACGGGAGGGTCGGCAGTAGACCTCACCCCAACAGTTGGTATGCTTTTGGGCACCCGGTCACGAGCTAATCGGGCTCAGGTAGCAGCACCACCACCCATGGCGTCGACAATGGCCGTATCATCCTCAGTTGTGGCGCCAAGAGAGGGTGGTAGGGACAAGGGTGTTGAAGATGAAGTAGTTAGGCGTCGTGCCAAGGCTCCACGGGGGAGGAAACGGTCGTCTTCGGAGGCCGATTCTGGATCTAAGTGGCGGAGGAAGGTGGCCACCAACTTACTCGATTCTTTAGCAAAGTTTGAGCCCATACCTCAAGATGAGCCATTGGCCATGCAAGAGTCGGACGCTGGTTTACTTTTTCCGGGTTCGGCTGCCGAGGAAGCCGCACAATTGGCTGAGGCTATAAGATGTTCTAAAGATGAGTCTCAGAACTTAAGGGTTTCAAAGAAGCCATATCCTGCCGTAATCTTCTATGAAGACCCCTCGTGGATCCGGCGGCAGTTCATTGGCCCTTTGGAGGAATGGGGAGAAAGGGCCCTGAAGCCAGCTGCTTCGGAGGATGCTGCGGACGCGCTTTCCTTGTGGACCGGTGGCCACGAGTCCACCCTCGAACCCCGGCGAGCACACCTCCTTGAGAAGGAGCATCGGCTTGAAGAAGCCATATTGAAGGCTTCCTTACGCATTGGTATGTTCTTATACTTCTTTGTAGCACTTTATATTGCTTACACTTATATGTATGTATCCTTATTCTTTCATGAATTGTGCAGAGACTTCGGCGATGGGGGAGGTTCCTACAGGCTTGTTGAAGATAGAGCCTGTTGACACCCCCAAATAAAGCATTGCTTGATATGGAGGGGGTTGACGACGTTGCGCCTCTCACGATAGAGCTTTCTGCGGCGGTTCTTGATCCTGGAGCACTCACTCCTTTAGGAAAGGCACCCTTGGTGGTCGCCGTCCCAACGGCTCTTCTTGAGGGCGGCCCAGAGGCTGGGATGGAGGTAGTCGGGACCACCCTCCCTTCGTTGGAACCCGAGGTCACGGCGGAGGCCGTTGAAGCTGCTATCCCCCCAGCTCAGAATGGGAGGAGCGTCGAAGGTAACCTTCTACATTTTAAACTAGTAATCTTTCTGTTATCTGGACTCTTTTGTCTTTTCAGAATTGCGCGGGCTGGCGGCCTCTATTGCCGATCTGTCTCCCCGACAATCCTTTCAGCGTCTGCTGGAGATGGCCGCTCCGCAGGCGATATCTCCTCAACGCATCGTCCTCTCGTCTGGACAAGGTTAGTATCGTTCACCATCTTTTCATAGCATCATTGTTATTTTGTGGAATGACATTGATGTTTTTTTTACAGTTCTGGAGGCTGATGACGAGGTTGAGGTCCTCGAAGAGCCAGGGGAACCTTTAGCTCCTTCTTGCATGACTGTGGGTAAGTGAAGTCTCAATATGGTTCCACTTGTTCCGTTGCTTAAGAGTTTCACTGATCTTTTATAAATCTGAACAGCCCTGCTAGCTCTAACAGTGCTGGAGTTGCGCTTCGCCATGCCGCCCGGCCCTTATGCTCTGTGAGCCTCAGAACGCTTGGCCAAGTTAAGCCTTGTCTCCCTATCATCTTTGATCGAGGAGCTTCGTGCTGGCAGCGCAATGACAGCTGAAGCATTTGCTGCCGAAGCTAACGGTTCTCTTCCTTTTCTTGCCACCTACCATAGCGAAGCGGTGGTGCGAGTCTGGGTGGAGTTCTGTCGGCAGGTGGAGGCTTGCTTGCACGCACTTGAGTGTTCCCGCCTTTCTTCGGAGGCTGTAGCTGCAAAGGCGGGCTTGCGGGGGCTGATAGAGCGGTGCACGGCGAACATGGTGTCGTGCGAGAAGTGGCTCGGCCGCAAATTCTCGGAGAGGGAGCTGGCCTCTAAGGCACTGAACGAGCTCCAGGTCAGCCTTACAGCCAAAGCCAATAAAATGTATGAACTCTGGCGAGTACTTCAAGAGTCTATCAAAGAGGTGGTGGCCCTCGATAAAGCTGCCGTGTTCACTCGTGAAAGGGTTGAGGCCCACAAGGCTACCGAGAAAGAGCTTGAAGGCCGGCTTGCCTCATATCAGGCCCAACTGGCTCAGGCGGAAGTCCATCTTCTGGCGATATTGAACCATGAAGGCGAGGCCCAGCGGAAAAGGGATGAGCTGACCAAGCAGCTAAATCGCCCGCCGTCCTGAAGACTTGTATCTCTTTTTTTCTTTTTGTACATACTCCTGAATGAGAGTATATATTTTTTTTGTTTTTTCATGAATTGTACTTTATATCCATTTTGGTTTATGAATAAAAGACATATTTTTCTTCTCGATGGCTTGTCCCTTTTTATTGAATGTATTCTGCGAATAGTCTATCTTGATCTCCTTGCAGGGCAGCGATGGCTTAGGATTCAGGGTTAAGATCTGCCTCCTGAGACTTTTGAGCTTTACGAGCCGTGAAGGTCCCATAAAGAGTTTCTCTGCCTACAGGTCGAGAGGGTCCCATATATGTAATTTCTCCTTAAGAATCGTGAGGATTCTTAAGCGTGTTTTCTCTTGAGAGTCGTAAGGATCTCACAAGAGAATTTTCTTCCCTACGGGTCATGAGGACCCGCAAGTGCTGGGTGCGGTTGCCCTTATCCGTATTTCATAGGGTCAGGGAATGTTTTCCGGGGTACCGTAGTTTAAATACATCGCGGTCGAGGTTAAGGACATCATAGTCCGTGGATTTAAGGACTCCGCCGTTCGTTTCTAGTTTTAAGACGTTACGGTCAAAGTTAAGGACATCATAGTCCGTGGGTTTAAGGACTCCACAGTCCAATGTTAGTTTTAAGACATCACGGTCAAGCTTAAGGACATCATAGTCCGTGGATTTAAGGACTCCACAGTCCAATTTTAGTTTTAAGACATCACGGTCAAGGTTAAGAACATCATAGTCTATGGATTTAAGGACTCCACAGTCCACGAAATGTGTGGTTAATGGGACCCGTCACCTCTTTGAAGACGTTGAGGAATTACAACGACAAATATCAAAGGAGTGAAGAGATGTACCCTTGAACCAAGGTAAAATCAGTCTAGAATCATTATGGTTGATCGTTAGTTTTAAGACATCACGGTCAAGGTTAAGGACATCATAGTCCGTAGATTTTAAGGACTCCACAGTCTGATGTTTGCTCTGGATGCTTCAAACGGGTTCACTGCCGTGCTCTGCGAGGACCAGGCTCCGCTCTACACGTTTTCCGCGGGGTCAAAGTGTGACGTTATCCGCGTTCCACGTGACCAGGAATTTTGCTCTGGATGCTTCCCACGGGTTCATTGCCGTGTTCGGCGAGGACCAGGCTCCACTCTGGATGCTTCCACGGGTTCACTGCCGTGCTCTGCGAGGACCAAGATCCGCTCTGGACGTTTTCCACAGGGTCAAAGAGTGACGATATCCGCGTTCCACGTGACCAGGAATTTTGCTCAGGATGCTTCCTACGGGTTCACTGCCGTGTTCGGCGAGGACCAGGCTCCGCTCTGGATGCTTCACACGGGTTCACTACCATGCTCTGCGAGGACCAGGATCCGCTCTGGACGTTTTCCACGGGGTCAAAGAGTGACGTTATCCGCGTTCCACATGACCAGGAATTTTGCTCTGGATGCTTCCCACGGGTTCACTGCCGTGTTCAGCGAGGACCAGGCTCTGCTCTGGATGCTTTACACGGGTTCACTGTCGTGCTCTGCGAGGACCAGGATCCGCTCTGGACGTTTTCCACGGAGTCAAGGAGTGACGTTATCCGCGTTCCACGTGACCAGGAATTTTTCTCTGGATGCTTCCTACGGTTCACTGCCGTGTTTGGCGAGGACCAGGCTCCGCTCTGGACGTTTTCCACGGGGTCAAAGAGTGACGTTATCCGCGTTCCACGTAACCAGGAATTTTGCTCTGGATGCTTCCCACGGGTTCGCTACCGTGTTTGGCGAGGACCAGGCTCCGCTCTGGACGTTTTCCACGGGGTTAAAGAGTGACGTTATCCGCGTTCCACGTGACCAGGAATTTTGCTCTGGTTGTTTCCCACGGGTTCACTGCCTTGTTCGGAAAGGACCAGGATCCGCTCTGTATGCTTCACACGGGTTCACTACCGTGCTCTGCGAGGACCAGGATCCTCTCTGGACGTTTTCCACGGGGTCAAAGAGTGACGTTATCCGCGTTCCACGTGACCAGGAATTTTGCTATGGATGCTTCCCACGGGTCACTGTCGTATTCGGCGAGGACCAGGCTCCGCTCTGGATGCTTCACACGAGCTCACTACGGTGCTCTGTGAAGACCAGGATCCGCTCTGGACATTTTCCACGGGATCAAAGAGTGACGTTATCCGTGTTCCACATGACCAGGAATTTTTCTCTGGATGCTTCCCACGGGTTCACTGCCGTGTTCGGCGAGGACCAGGCTCCGCTCTGGATGCTTCACATGGGTTCACTGCCGTACTCTGCGATGACCAGGATCCGCTCTGGACGTTTTCCATGGGGTCAAGGAGTGACGTTATCCGTGTTCCACATGACCAGGAATTTTGCTCTGGATGCTTCCCATGAGTTCACTGCCACGTTTAGCGAGGACCAGGCTCCGCTCTGGACGTTTTCCACGGGGTCAAAGAGTGACGTTATCCGCGTTCCATGTGACCAGGAATTTTGCTCTGGATGCTTCCCACGGGTTCACTGCCGTGTTTGGCGAGGACCAGGCTCCGCTCTGGACGTTTTCCACGGGGTCAAAGAGTGACGTTATCCGCGTTCCACGTGACCAAGAATTTTGCTCTGGATGCTTCCCACGGGTTCACTGCCGTGTTCGGGGAGGACCAGGATCCGCTCTGGATGCTTCACACGGGTTCACTGCCATGCTCTGCGAGGACCAGGGTCCTCTCTGGACATTTTCCACGGGGTCAAAGAGTGACGTTATCCGAGTTCCACGTGACCAGGAATTTTGCTCTGGATGCTTCCCACGGGTTCACTGCCGTGTTTAGCAAGGACCAGGCTCCGCTCTAGACGTTTTCCACGGGGTCAAAAAGTGACGTTATCCGCGTTCCACGTGACCAGGAATTTTGCTCTGGATGCTTCCCACGGGTTAACTGGCGTGATCGGCAAGGACCAGGCTCCGCTCTGGATGCTTCACATGGGTTCACTGCCGTGCTCTGCGAGGACCAGGATCCGCTCTGGACATTTTCCATAGGGTCAAAGAGTGACGTTATCCGTGTTCCACGTGATCAGGAATTTTTGACCTTGTCTGTACTTCACGAAGTCGGAATTTGACTCTCTGTCGGCTGTACGTCGCCGAGTCATGGAACTGGGAGTTGCCACTGTTCCACTTTGCTTAATGTGGTGTCTGCTGTAATGAGACGGGTGTTGATATGATCTTTAGGCTGTCTGTGAACCATCGAGATTTGGCTTTTTCTTCTGATAAAACCAAGGGGGGAAGAATATGATTCTTTCTTCGTTTGCGCCCCTGGATTGTATACAGGGATTGATGTAACATCACCTGTAAGGCATAAATTTCATTTTTATTTTATTTCTTTTTCGGCGATGCTCTATCATTTCAGCTTTTATATCGCGAAGGTCGCGATTGCCCCATCATTTCGGCTATTTTTCGCGGTGCCCAATCATTTCGGCTATTTATTTTATTTTTACTCGCTGCTTTTTATTGCGAGTTGCCCAATCGTTTCGGCTATTTTTCATGCATACATTTTTACTTGCTGATTTTGTCTGCAAGTTGCCCCATCATTTCGGCTCTTTCGTATGCATGTGTGGCTTGCTGGCTTTTCGCCACAAGCTTTGGATTAGATACTGTCATGACCCGAAATTCGACTCATGATCGACACTTAACCACACAACGTCTACAGGCGTAACGTGACTAAGTAAGCCGAACCCAGAAATCAAAACCATTTAAAAGTAGTGAGTGTTGAAAACATTTGATTAAAACAATTAGAAAATCTTAAGTAGTTTAATGAAGTTCTTTAAGGTTAAGTTATCATCTTAATAATTTTGGCAGCATTTCCTTTGTAAAACTAACCCCGAAGTCGGGTATAAAACAGGATATAAGTGAAAATGATATACAATGAAAATAAAGCATCCCCAAAAGGGAGCAATCACGGCCAACGGCGGAAACCACCACCATAAGAGTAATATACGACGCCGTAGCGAAGAAATGAGCAATAAGTAAAAACATCACAGAATAATAAAACTGCATATATAAAGTCGGCTCCCACGAGCTCGACACCAGAATACAAATAATACATATCATCGTCCTCACACTGTCTCTAAGTCAAATACATATAAAGGTAGATGGAGAATACTAGATACAAAAGTGTGTACAATAGAAGTAATCAGATACCACAACCCACCTATCAGCAAAACAGCTCTCGCACCAACGGTAGTGGTATCTGTAGCCAAAAGATGTAGGAAGGCAGCCTGCCGCGACTACTCTGAGGGCAACCTGCAAATACTGTGGCACAACGGGGGTGAGTTGCCAACTCGTGAATAGAGATAACATATAAAGGTAATCGCGAGCATGCACGTACTGCGCTACTCTATCAAATGCCAGCAGATAAAGTCTATATGCGATAAGCAGTATGTGCATAATCATGCAAGTGCTCGGTCAAGTAAAATAACAACAGGATGAGATACATAATAATAAATGCTGAGCATGGGATGAAATAACATCTACACAGAATGTCAACGTGGAAAAATAATCGGTGCCCATCAATGCACCCAAATCCCAATAAACTCAGGCGCCGGCACTCCCATCGGCCCTCAAATGCTGTAAATCTCAGAGAATCATGAATGCCCAACATCGGCACTCAAATATCATAAATACTAGTGTCCGGCATCGATACGTAAATCCTCATATATCGGGCTCCGTCAGTCCGGATCAGCCCACGGGCTCCGTCTGCGGTATCGGCCCTTGGCCCCGGCAGTACAGGTCATCCCGCATCCATCTATCGACTCTGGTCAGTATCCTCCGGATAACCGCCAGGTCCAACCAATCACCGGTAGGTACTCGCCACCCTGCCAGGCTCATCGTCTACTCCACAAAAAACATTTCTCGCCCCAGGAAACCATACCGGGTCCACCACGAACCCGCAAACGGATCATCCAACTCCTCGAATCGGGTTTCAAACACACGTCTCAGAACCGAGAAAACGCGTGGTGGACACCAAAATATCATATCAAGAGGAACCGGGTTTTCAAATAGTGCATAATTTCTTAAATAACCCTACGGTCCTCAAAACCAGAAATCACATGAAATCCCAAAACCAATGAGTAAGTCAATGCGATGTGATATGTACATTAAGTCATACTATAAGTAAAAGGGAGAAACCACTTTTTAAAATAGTTTCCGTTTTTCAAAAGGCATCATGTGGCTCCCACTTTCTATGAAAATCATATCGAATCATATGTGAGATGAACTACAGTATAATAATCACGGCAATTCTACAGTGAGAGTGTCATAGCAATTACTAACGGTGTGTGTGTAACATGCAGATTAGTGCTCGTGCAACATGAACCGTTAGTAATAGTGCGGTGTTCTATCAATTCTAAATTTATATACATATAGCAGGGAATGCGGTATGCAACAAACAGTATCCATGTAGGTAAATGTAATATGTTAGTATAAGGTCCTATCAGCCCTGACGCATAACGCCATGCGGGCGATATCCCCGTAGATGTTAAATCTATTCACCGTAGTCTCGCGCTAATTGTAGCCGACGACTTATTTCCCCTTCTTCGCGGCGTCCGTCGTACTCGCCTGCGAACCTAGAATTTCGCAGAATAACACACATAAGCTCAAATCTACAAAAACGCGATATTAAAGTCAAACTAGAAACCCGCGTCACAAACCAAGCGCGCGTGTGCACGATACGCTAAAACGTGTGATTACGCGCCTGAAGCTACCCTAACACGTCGCGATACGCAGAAACCCCAAACCCACACACGTATCACACACGTCGTGAAAGTTTTAAAAATACGAGAAATAGGGTAATTGATCCCAGATTTTGATACAGGAATAATTTTACAAAAATATATATACCATAAGCCTTCAAACAGTAGCAGACACCTACCACCCAAACCCCAAACCCCAGGTCCCCCATCTGGCCGCAATTTGCGGCCAGAAAGCATTTTCCGGCGGCCAGGGTAGGGAGATGAGCTCCCGGGTTTTGTGTGTGTACTCTATACCTATTGTGTATGCCCCAGTAATTACAATTTTAATCTGAAGCAACTCGGGTAGCAGCAGATTCAGCAGAGCCCAATTTCTAGTTAAAATGTCCATTTTGACACTAAAACGATACATTAGGGTATTTGTGAAACCTGAAGCAAACCCATGTTTAAAACCACACTAATAACACATTACCAAGCTAAGCAAGCCATACAAAGGTTAATTTAACAAAAACTTCACTAAATCCCTTCATTAGCGCTAAAAATGCATAAAAATGTGATCTTTAGCAACCAAACACACAAGTTATGAAAATAGGGTAACATGGTTGAGTTTAATACCTTCAAATGACCTTAGAAAAACCAAAATCTCCAGCTCTAGCCTCAAATGCCCAGACTTGCCATCAAACTCCCCCAAAAGGTCATTTTTCCAAGGTTTTTGTGAAGGGAAAAGGGATTTTTAGTGAAGGGTTTGAACAAGATTCAAAAGAGAGGTGAAAAGAGAAGGGAAAATGAAGAAAATGTTGTGGTTTCTGCTGTTGTTTCTGCAGGATTCAGAAAATGAGGAGAAGAGAGAGAAGAGAGAGAAGAAAATGTTTCCAACAAAGTCAAACCCTCACCTAACCACCATGCTCTAATTTACCATTTAAATTTTGGATTTCTTTAAATGGGGTTTGACTTGGTAAAAGGGTGGGGATAATGAACCATGCAAGAAAAATAAAATGGGTTACATGCAACACTTTTTAACCTAAGTCACAAAATGTGATAAGTGTGCATGTGCACTACACTAAACCTTGCTTAAGAAATAAATAAGGAACAATTTCCATATAAGGTGCACACAAGCTAAACTTAAAATTTATTAACCCTATTTATATATAAAAACACCTTATCACAATTAGCACTAGTTAAAATGAAAAAATAAGACTTTCGGGTTTTTATGAAAAACACGCACAATACTAATTAACGCGAAAATATCCTAAACGAATATCAAAGCGTTACAATCTACCCCCCTTAAAGAAATTCGGTCCCCGAATTTAAAATCTAACAACACGTACCTTCAAAGAGATGGGGATATTTCTTCCTCATCTCGCTCTCGGTCTCCCAAGTGACCTCCTCGCTACTCGGACTATGCCAAAGTACCTTGACGGACGGTATCTCCTTCGATCTTAATTTCTTCACTTGTCGATCCAAGATGGTCACCGGCTGCTCTGCATAGGAAAGGTCATGCTCAAGCTGGATCGTTGGGTGCTGAATCGCATGCGAAGAATCGTGAAGATACTTGCGGAGCATCGAAACGTGAAATACAGGGTGCACATATGGAAAACTGGGCGGAAGGGCTAACCGATACGCAACCGCACCAACACGCTCGAGGATCTCGAAGGGGCCCACATATCGGGGACTAAGCTTCCCCTTCTTGCCAAATCTCAGCACACCTTTCATTGGGGAGACCCTCAAGAAAACATGATCACCAACAGAAAACTCAAGTCTGCGCTGACGACGGTCCGCATAAGATCTCTGCCTACTCTGGGCTGCTCTCATCCTATCGCGAATCAACTGGATCTTCACGGTCGTCTCCTCAACAATCTGCGGCCCTAAGATACTGCTCTCACTGAGCTCTGTCCAACAGGCGGGCGATCTGCACCTCCTCCCATAAAGAGCCTCAAATGGTGCCATGTGAATGGTCTCCTGATAGCTGTTGTTGTAGGAGAACTCTACTAAGGGTAAATGATGATCCCAGCTACCTCCGAAGTCTAATACATACGCTCGGAGCATGTCCTCAAGAGTCTGAATAGTCCGCTCTGACTGTCCGTCGGTCTGCGGATGAAATGCTGTGCTAAAACTCAAGCGGGTGTCCAAAGCCTCCTGAAGCCTCTGCCATAGTCGGCTGGTAAACTGGGTGCCTCTGTCGGACACGATACATGTCGGAACTCCATGCAGTCGGATAATCTCGTCGATGTATATCTGGGCATACTGAGCAAATTCGAAAGTCGTCTTCACCGGTAGGAAGTGAGCCGCATTCGTCAAACGATCCACGATCACCCAGATGGAGTCATACCCTCGACTAGCCCTGGGTAGACCCACAATGAAGTCCATAGAAATCTGTTCACATTTCCACTCCGGAATGGGTAACGGCTGTAGCTCTCCCGCGGGCCTCTGGTGCTCGGCCTTGACTTGCTGACAAGTCAGGAATCTCGACACGAAATCTGCGATGTCCCTCTTCATTCCGTCCCACCAGTAAACATCTCTCATGTCATGGTACATCTTGGTGGAACCTGGATGAACACTGTACACCGATCGATGTGCCTCCTCAAGAATCTCACGCCACAGTCCTTCAGCATCTGGTACGCACAGTCTACCCCCAAATCGTAGTATCCCCTGATCATCGATCACGAACTCGGAAAATCTGCCCTGTCCAATCTGTGCCCTGATCTCTAAACATCGATCATCACTGTGTTGTGCCTCATGTATACGGTCAAGCAACTGTGGGCGTGCACGAACATGCGCAATCTGTCCTCCAATCGGCGTAAACTCAAACTGTACCCGGCTGTCGCATAAGATCTGCCAATCTGCCGACGACTGCCTATGTACTGCGCTCAAACAAGATAGACTACCCCCGGGCCTCCTACTCAAAGCATCCGCCACTACATTAGCCCTACCCGGGTGGTACAAGATCTCGCAATCGTAGTCCTTCACTAACTCCATCTAACAGCGCTGTCTAAGGTTCAGGTCTCGCTGCTGAAATATATACTTTAAGCTCTTGTGATCAGTGAATATCTGGCACGACTCGCCATATAGGTAATGTCACCAGATCTTAAGTGCAAAGACCACTGCAGCCATCTCCAAATCGTGAGTGGGGTAGTTCTGTTCATGTTTCTTCAATTGTCGTGAAGCATACGCGATCACCCTGCCATGCTGCATCAATACTGTAGGGTTACTAGGCACACTCAAGAGGTTCCACAAGGCATCAACCATGCCAAATTAAAATTTTACGGTGCCGAGAAACCCAAATATAGATCGTTAACTAGAAGTTAAGGAGAAAGAACATGCATGTTAACAACTTAACTACAAGTGAAAGGGATTACAACCTTTGTAGATCCGGTCCTCCACCTCTTTAGCTCCGTGTTGACGTCCCTCCGCTGCGATCATCAGGATCCCGAACTCTAGCAATGGTTTCGTCGGAGAAATGATCGGGCTAGGTCATTGACTTCTAGGCCGAAGATGATCTACGTCGGGGAGACTCAAACTCAAGCTATTCCTTCACTTGGTCAAGAACTTTGTGAAGAGAACACCCTCTACTAAATGGCAAGTAGTAGAGGATGATGAAGTAGGAAGGTTGCTCACTTTAAAATTGATTTTCTCACATTTTTCCTCAAGGCACCATTAGAGCTAGAAAGCTTTTCAAGGAGCTTGATGAAGAAGAAGAAGTGAATTATTCATCCAAATGAAAACTTATCCTCTTGAATAATTCACCCATGGTTGAGTTAAGCCCTCATGCTTAACTCATGTAGAGAATTAACTAAGGTATGAGGTTTAAGGGTAGAGAATTGACAAAAGAGTGGACTTTGTCAAAGTTTCTCCAAGCTTCTTCAAGCTTGACAACTTTGACTAAGTTTAACCCATTTGTTAAATCTTAAGATAATCCAATAACCCTAATATTAACCCTAATCTTAGTGTAAGTCTCATACACCCATCTTGTGTGTATCATCAAGCATGATACATACATGTACACTTGCATATATCACATATAAACATTGTGCACAAACTAGTGAGAAAATAAATCTTAAGTGAGCTAATATTAGTTAATGTAATGTAATATATCAAATATATAATTATACATTAAATTATTAAATCAACTCTTGATTTAATAATCCGGCTATAACCGACTAATATCAAAAGTAACAACTTACCGAATCAACACTTGATCCGATAACTCGGCTATATCCATACAACCGATGAATGTCACAAATCGCGAGAATCGAATACGGTATCTCATATCGTATCAATCTCGGTCCCGCACATATCACATATGCGCTCCTACTCCGTTTCTCTTGAGCCAGGAAACCCCTGTGTAGGACTCTAAAGACTCGTCAATACGCCGGCATCAGGTGATGATCATATCAAACACCCACAAGCCGCAAGCGGTCTGCTAAACGTAACGGCCACCCGGGTATTGAGCGATCAGAAGATCAACGAGCAAACCCGCTCACACTCCTGTGAATCCAACGAGTAACACTACCGTACAGTCCGGTCTGTTCGTCTGATATGTCGCATATCTAGTCTAGGGGTGGTAAACATCAGACCCCAATAACTCGATAAGTCTTGTCGATATGAAGCTCATAACGGGTCGAGAAACTACTGGTAACACTTACCAGTACATCACTAAAACAGCCTTGGCCAAGGACTTCCTGTTATAGCTAATCGAACACTGCGCAACATCAACTCCCTATACCGGGAGAGACGAAACCCCTCCTATCGCTCATTGCCTCCATGTGATTCGGGACTGTACCCAAAAGCCACCTTTTTGCATGCCCTCTTGGACGTGGTATGATGGAAATCAAAGCACAGTGGGAATCACACAAGACTCTATGACGATCTCGGGTCTACAGACTAACCTGTACCAGTGTCACCAGAGAACTGCCATCTTACGTAAGGTATAATACCATCTGGGAGTTCTCGGCGAGTCTGTCCAGTTTACCCAGTCTCCACTGAGCACCCGTATATCATCTCTGATGTCAAACACCAATGGATATGGGATCATCCATCGCCCATCTATATGGGTCGAGAAGGTACACGCTAGTCTACTCTGGTATATCGATGCCCCGTCTCGATACACCCACGACTAGGGACTTTGAAGGATGTACTTATGGACTACCACGTCCCCACTAGTATGATCCGCATCATAGTCCAGGTAGTCAAGTACACATCCTAAGGGCTTTACCAACATGTAACAGAGAGACAATCAGTGTACACGTTAAGGTAAAGAGTAACCAGATAGCATATTATCATATCGAGCAAGAAAGTCATCCCTATATATGTCCAAGCATCCACTACAATATACATCCTATGTATAGTAATGGCCTCTAGGGCATACATAAAACTAACAATCTCCCACTTGCACTAGGGCCATCTGATAGCAGTGGTTGTAGTATCTCATACTCAACCATCCCATAAAAGTCTCTCTTTGGGAAAAGGCCTTTCGTGAGTGGATCCGTCGTGTTGTCCTCTGAGTCTACTCTCCTAACCTCGATCTCCTGGAGATCAACCATCTCCACGATCAGGTGATACTGCCTAAGAATATGTCTGGATCACTGATGGGACGGGCGTTCCTTGGCATAAGCCACAACTCCATTGTCACACAATGGGAGGAACGAAGTTCATCTCATGAACTAATATACACCCAGACTTCCTCTTTGGTAGCATCTTTGGTAGCGATGTATCTAGCCTTTATCGTCTAGTATGCCACGGTATCTAGCTTGGAACTCTTCCAACATACCGTCCCTTTACTGTGGGTAAAGAAAATGCCTGCGACTGATATTCATTCGTCCTTATCACCCTGGAACCTTTCCAGTGATTCTCTCAAGGATCAATTGATACCTTCTCACTACAACTAGAGAGTATCCTAACATCCAATTACATCTATCTCATAGATCCAAAACCCAGAATATAGTAGGTATCACTTTGATCCTATATGGAGAATCCTTGTGATAAGCGGAGATTGACCGAGCGTAGCATAGGAAACTTCTTCCCTATCAAGAGTATGTCATCCACGTACTCTACGAGGATCACCACCATACTCCCTACTACCTTTTTGTATATACAAGGTTCATCTACCATTTTGATGATGCCAAACTCTTTGACTATCACATCAAAACAGATGTTCCAACTCCGCGATGCCTGCTTTATCACATAAAACATCTTGCACATGTTTCCGCTGCTCCCACTGTCTACGAAGCCCTCTGACTGTGTACTTATAGACTATCTCTTCTAAATCTTTATTTAGAAAAGCAGTCATGACACCCAACCGCCAGATATCGTAGTCATAGTAAGTAGTCGTGGCAAGTAGGATCTGGATGGACTTAAGCATAGCTACTTAGAAAAGGTTTCATCATAATCCATACCTGGTCAATGATGCAAACTTTTAACAAGTCTAGCTTTGAAAGTCTCAACTTTTCCATGTACACCAAGTAATCTTCTCAAGATATACTTGCTCCTGATGGGGTTTTAACCCTTCAGATGAAGAAACCAAAGTCCATACTTTGTTGGTGTATAAGGATTCCATCTCTGATCGATAAGCATTCAGCCATTCTTACAGAGTCACACTCCTGATGGCCAGCTCGAAACTAGTTAGGTCATCATCCCATGATACAATCCTCGCTCCCACTGTCATAGAGAAACCGGAATATCTCTCAGGTGGGTGAGGAAACCTACTAGATCGGCGGAGAGGCTGAGGTTCGTTGGTTTCTAATGAATCCTTTGGTTTTACCAAATCATCAGCTGCAGTTTGTATAGCTGGAACTGTTTCCAGTTCTACCTTATGTCCACTAATTTCTTCATAAGAAATTCCCTTTCACAAAGGTGGCATGCTGAGAAACAAAACATTTTTGTTCCTCGGTTAGGTAGAAGATATTCCCTTACGAATGCTTGGGATATCCAACAAACTTTCACAGAACTGACTTTGCCTCGAGTTTTTCCGGATTTTGCTTTTAGACATAGGCCGGACAACCCCAAATCTTAACAAACTTAAGATATGGGCTCTTCCCTTTCCATATCTCATATGAAATGGTAGGCATCTGATTTGATCGGAACCCTATTCAATAGGTATGCAACTTCATAAGTGCATAACTCCCTAAAAGGAAATAGGAAACTCAGTAGTACTCATCATAGAGCACACCATATCACATAGGGTGCTATTGCTTCGCCCCGATACACCGAGGTGCTGAGGTGTATACGGAAGAGTAATGCTGAGAGAGAATCTCATTCTTAGAATAGTCCAGGAATCCCGTGCTGAAGTATTCTCCTCCTTGATCACATCAAAAGACATAATACTTTTACCCGTATTTTGGTTCTCTACTTCTAACTTATATTCTATGAATATCTCAAAAGGTTCAGACTTGTGTTTCAACAGGAACATATGTCTAAATCTTGAGATATTATCAGAGAATGTAATGAAGTACAAAGAACCGGTCTTGGCATGTGTAGACAAGGGACTTTTATACATCAGCATGTATCAATCCCAAGAGTTCACTAACTCTTTCTCTGTTTCCAATAAACAGAGCTATGGTCATCTTATCTCTGTGACATGACTGGCAAGTTTCACAAGATGTAAATTCAAACTAATTTAAATATGCATCTTAATGTAACTTCAGCTAGTCGGGTCGCATTGATATGACCTAGTCTATAACGCCTGAAGAAGGAATCGTTCATTTCTGAACTCTTCCTCTTGTGTGTGTTCTATATACTAAGAACTGTGGTTTGATTTAGAACATCAATGTTTTTAGATAACGTGCCTAAACCGATCAACTATTGATATAGGAAATGTTCAAAACATTATCCAACAATACAAAATTATATCCTTCTTTACTAATAAAGAGACTGATATGATTTTGTATATCAGGTTCGGTATCTAATGACATTTGTTCAGAATCAATGTATTCAGGTAACACAGGGTGACAGTGACCAACAGACCTGGCTGCAACACTTGCACCGTTTTCTGCCTTATGAAACTTATCATCCGTTCTCAGTTCTCTACCTTTCTGTAGCCCATGTAACAAATTACATATGCGGGATCCTGATCTGGTATCACATACCTAGGACATAAAGGATACTGAGAAACAGTTCTCTGTAATGAACACACCCGAAGATGATGCATCGGTATGCACTTTCTTCGTTTGGGTGGCACGGGAATTCTGGTAATCCCCAATTTCCTGCTCTGTCTTATAACAATTATAAGTTGGAGCGGGACCAACGTTCCCCAGCTCAGTATAATAAGCGGGTTCGGTCAATGTATCCGTTTTATTATCTTGATTAAGGCGTGACATGGTCGCTACCTGGAGAGAGAGAGAAGAAAACACTCTGCGTGCTCTCTTGCAAGAATAGATTGGTTATTATTTTATCTAATCAGGATGGCTCCCACTGTTTTTTTTATCAAATCTTCCTTCAAACCCTAAAAGGAAAGACTAGCCGGGATTAATTACACGCTACAAGTTCGCCAATCTTTCAGCCAGGCCAGTGTCGGTACTTTGAGGGAGGTCCCCCATGCTTTCGCACGAACCTAATTAATGTAAACCTCGTTTTCCCAGAGGCGTAACCCCGTTGACACCTTTCTAGACACCTACTTGATCGGCTAATTGTAATGTGTAAAACTCTCCCAGGAGTAACTCTTACTCGCAGCGGGTATCGGGATCCAACTATCTCATAGAAGGTATGCAATCTCATTGTAAATTTCAACACTTGAAATTCCCGATAATATTTCACCCCTAACGTCCTATGACCTTGACAGAGGTCAACAAACCATAGGCTGCTAGTCAAGTTCAACCCGTCATTTCCTGATTGAAGTAAACCCACCCGCACGACCCTTGACAGAGGTCAACAAGGTCGCATGACTACCCTAAATCAATTACATCATATGCTTATACAGATAAGCACTAATCAGCTACCGCACACTACGCCTTGACAGAGGTCAACAAACGCAGCACGAATACTAACCAGTACTTATCTGAAATAATGGAGGGTTACGACAGGTTTTTAAGAAAACCTTTTGCGTAATGAACTTGATATCGTTGTAGGATCGAATGAATTTTAAAATGGAGTGTTTTTTAGGCTTTTCTAGTTTTGCTAAAGGGGTCACTCCCGATGAAGGGATCGTCGGCCCTTTCCTCATCGAATAAGGTACAGGATATATCATATATACCGTTGTGCAAAGCAAGAACTATAGGAGCAATCAAAATACAAACCGAGGGTTGTAGCATCTGCCAGTTATTGCTAAAGGGGTCACTCCCGGTGAAGGTATCTCGGCCATTTCCTTATCGAATAAGGTGCAGGATGTTCTACAAGGAACACCGCGATGCAAAACAAGAACTGTAGCTACCTGTTTTTGAAAATTCGATTCCACAACATCTTTAGGTTTCTTTTCTTTCATTAATCATATTAATGAAATCCCATCATTTAAGTACCTAAACATCACAGATAAATACGACGTACACTTATGCCATCCGCATTCGCCTCGATGTTTCGTGCACCGTTAGGTTAGGTAAGTAACGGCAGAGCGAGGCAGGGCTAGCGCGGGTGCAAAACATAAGTAATATCTATATAATATATCATATATACTATATACAGTATTTATCACAGGACATCAAATGATCACATCACAGATATCGCAGCAGAAGAATCATATGAAATATTGGATATATCAGGACGTCCGTGTTTTCAATACGAGCCAGTATAAAACACGGATTCCACGGTCGCGATAAATAGCCAAACTGTAACGTTTCCAAAATAATAAAATATTATTTTCGGGAAATTTTATAATTTAATATTATTTTAATGAATATTTTAATATTCGGGTATAATTAAATACAAATAAATGGGAAAAATTATGGAAAATTCTAAAATAGGGTATTTTTATGGAATTATGCCATTTTAAAGTTTTAAGATTAGTTATATGCTAATTTGGTGCTAATCGCGATTAAAAATCGCTAATTGGATTTTTAGCATTTTTGTGCAAAAATGTGCACATATCATTTTCCACACTTGTTACACTTGTGTTACATTTCTATTGCCATGGTTGTTCTTTTGGGTTCACTATTGGAGTGAGATGAAAGAGAAAAGAAAAGAAAAGGAAAAAATATGATGATGAGAGAGAGAGAGACTAGGTCAACCCCACTTTTTGAACCATACCCATCATTTTCCTTCTCCTTTTCTCTCCCCTCTTCATGAAGAGCTGTTGCTGCTCCTGCTCCCTTTCCCTCTCTCTCCCTCTTCATGAAACCCTAGATCCATAATGAAATCAACCCCAAAACCCCATTCCCACTTCACAAAACTTGCTCCCAAGCTCACTAGCTACACATTGAACCTAGCAAGATTGGATTTGGAGGACTTTGAGCAACTAAAGAATTTCCTTGAGTTGCCAAAGGAGGTAATTTCTGCACCCTCAAGTAGTATTTCAATTTCCTTGTGCATCAATTCTAGTTTCATATCGATATTGTGTCGTTTTATGGACTTTGGAGATTTTTAGTTAAGGTTTAGGGTAAATCTAAAATCAAAGATGAAATTGAGGATTGTGGTGACCTTAGAACCCCTGGTGTGATGTTATTTGGATCAAACTAGAGACTGTAACACAGAATACGGATTTATGAGACGATGTCGGGGGAAAAACTATGAATCTGTGATCGTATTTAGGAATCTGCTATCACCCCGAGACCCCAAAAATAAAACTGAGTTGACAGTGAGATGTGCAGGCACCATGGAACCACCACACCAAACTCTAGCCCCCAACTCCAAACCACGTCCGCCAATTTATTCCTTCTGGCCGCAATTTGCGGCCAGAGCAGGAGGGATTTGGTTCGTTTTTGGTGCATGGCCCCAATTCCTCTAGTCTTGACCCTGGGTATGTCTAGTTTTGTCTGATTCCATCTAGGGTAAAATATGGGTTGATTTTCCTATGTTGGTGCATGGTTTACGACTTGTTTTAGCATGGATTTTGGTATTTGGTGTTTCGTTCCTGTCGGGTGGCGTTTGGACGTCAACGACAAGTGGATATTGATCGTGTTTGCATGCGAGGTTATAGGTTTTTACCTATAGGCGTAGCGTGTGCCGTTTTGATTTCCGATGTGATTTTCATGTACTTTAGCGTTTGTGATATCCTTGTAGGTACCCCACGTGATGTTGAGGCGAAGAAGATGAAGATGGCGACATCGGCGTCGGCACACGAGAAGCAAGGTGAGTAGAGTTATATCTACGGGGAGAAGTCGGGTGGATGGCGTATAGCACCCCCGCAGTCCGTGGTGATGTATACGAATACGTATACACACATATATTTATTATGTGTACTTTAGGATTATTGATGGTAATAATGGGATGTATTGGTGTAGTATAGTGCGAAACCCTAGAGTAGTGGTTGCACTCACACATACACGTACACATATACTTGCATGCATTCTTTCATTTATCTGTGCGCATATAAAGGTGTGTATACCTACACATGGGTATGGGACTATGTGTTCATATACGGGATTGAGGATGATACATGGGATTGAGATGAGTCAATGAGGTTTGATTGAGGCCGTGAGATTCGGTGATATGACAGAGTTCGTATTTGAGATGTGATATGATGGTAGTGATACCAGATATGTGATGAGATGAATGGGATATTGACCCGTACCCAGCTATTGGGATGCCGTACGACGATTTACCGTACGAGCTTTATATTGATGTTAGATCCGCACTCATGACTCGAAAACGTTATATGATATACTGTATCGTACGTGATGCTATTGAGGCGAGATCACCGACTATATATATATATATATATATATATATATATATATATATGTATATCGACTCAGATTTAGGTGGCTTCCATACCCCTCCCGATTGACTTGATTGTTGGGTCCGTAGTTCGCATAGTAGGCGTTAGACTAGACCCGAGTCATACTTATTTCAAAACTAACGAATTGGGGATATTTTAAAGATAGGCAAAAGGGTTTATACGGATATTTTCAAACGACGCATCTTTTCTTAAAACACCGTAGCCCTTATTTTACCAAAAGCCCTGATTCGTTTTATTTCAAAAGGCTAGGTTGCATGTTATATCTATTGAGGCAGGTACCCTACTGTTGCGTTGATTACTCGATTCCGCATATTCATGCTATTTGCATTGCATCGCTTGTATTGTTGATATATTTCAGTCATGCTGCTAGGACACCAGCACCAATATCGATGATGCGTATGTTCCATGTACACTTGTTTGCCGGCTCACACACTTCATCATCGATAATTGCCATGTCACTACACTGTAGTACTTTTGCATTCAGTGTATGGTGCTTACATTTCTTTACATGTCGCATACATCATGCTTTCTGATTATGCGCATTGAGATATGTTGTTTCCATAATATTTCTGGTTTTTGGGAACCGTGGATGTTTCAAAAAGAGAATATGTAATTGTTTTAAAACCCGGTTACCCTTGATATGATATTTCAGTGCGTCCACCATGTGTTTTCTCGGTGCTGAGAGCGACATGTGAAACCCGATTCGAGGAGCCGGATGAGGCCGATTGCGGGTACATGGTGGACCCGGTATGGTTCCCCGGGGCAAGAAATGTTTTTCGTGGAGTAGACGATGAGCCTGGCAGGGTGACGAGTATCTACCGGTGATTAGTTGGACCTGGCGGTTATCCGGAGGATACTGACCAGAGTCGATAGATGGATATAGGCGTACTGCCGGGGCCGAGGGCCGATACCGCATACAGAGCCCATGGGCCGATCCGGACTGACGGAGCCCGATATATGAGGATTTACGTGCCGATGCTGGGCACAGTTTTCATGATGTTTTCGAGTGTCGATGCTGGGCACTCCGGTTCCATGATTTTGACGTGTCACGAGGGACACGGATGGTTTATATCCTCATATTATTTCCATGCACATGCTTTATGATATTTACATGCATGATGGTTATTTTCATTGGGTGACGAGTGGACGGGATCCACGTACATGCAGATTTGATTACATTGATCATACCTCACATTTATGCTATGCTATTACCTGAGGCATTGGCACGAGCACTTGGCACTACACTCATGCATAGAGATTACCTTGCCCGTTTAGCATGCTTCGGACTTATTCATATTAAGGTTTATTTATATCTGATCATATTGACCTAGGATGGGTCATGCATTCGATCTCTGCTTGTAGATATTTTCTATTCATGAGTTGGCAACTCACCCCCGTTGTGCCACAGTTCTTGCAGGTTTTGCCGTACAGATTCCATAGCGGCATTTCTGGCACACTGCTTCCTTATGGGTGACTTGCTTGGGTAGGTGGGTTCTTTTGTATCAGAACCGCCATTGTTCATGTATTATTCATTGTATCTAGAAATTCTATTAACCAAAACTTGTATATTGTTTCAGACTTAGAAAACAGTGTTGTATTATTTCGACCTTAGAGTCGCGCTTGTAGTATTACGGTTTTCTGGCTGTTGTGAGTTTCTTTTTGGGTTTTGATCATCGCCCTTTGGCGTTGTATATTATTATTGCTTGCGTGGTTGTGACCGTCGATTGACGAAGAGCTAGCTCCCGCTTGGGGATGCCTTTTATCATTTCATATATATTATTCTTGTTGTACCCGTTCGGGGCCAGTTTTTACAAAGGAAACTCTGCCGAAATTTTCAGGAAAGGTTACACATTTTAAAAATACATATTCGGCTTGGTTATTTAAAAACTTTGATTCTCGAAACATGATTTCTTTACTTCTTAAAACCAGTTTTCCTTATTTACTCTTTAAATGGTTTTAGATTTCTGGGCTTTTGGCTTACTTGGATCAGATGGGGTCCTATAGACTTCATATGGTTCAAGAACCAGTCACGTGCTCTTTCGGGTCGTGACAAAGTTGGTATCAGCGCTAGGTTGACCTTGGTTCGAGTCTAAGTTTGACTATGTGGATCCTAGGGCGTTATCTATATACGGAACTTAGGCTTGACCTTACGGAACTTAGACCTAGTCGAGGGGGTATTAGACCCGAACTTTCGCCGTGTAGGATGACCCTTGGTTGATGGAATAGGTGACTAAAGTAGAGTGACGTACCGAGGGTATGTTCCGCGGCATACTTACGACACGCCACTCCGCTTAAGAAACCTTAGGTTGTACATTTCCTTGCACCGTATTATATTCCTTCCTATGATCTATCATCATCTATACTGGTTATGGTTTTGCCGCCGCGATTGCACGGGCAGAGTGAGCTACGGCTCGAGTTGCGTCAGCATGAGCTCGTCGTGGACGAGGACTGACCAGGGCGTGATTCCCGAGACATACGATTGCAAATTGAGGAGTCGTCTTATTGTGTTTTCGCGACATGAGCGTTGGATTGATCACTTTTACGAGATTTCCGGATGTGCTGATCGGCACCAGAGGATTGAGCCACTGATAGAGGCCAGCCAGGATGTGATGACCGTTGATATTATCGCTTATCCAGGGTGATTGAGGCGCTGTTTAGCGTATAGACGAATGAGCCAGTCGTTGCTGCTAATGATGAGATATCGCCCATATGATTGGAGCTACTGCAGCATGAGCATATTCTTAGAGATATGATAGTGAGTCGCTAGTCACCGAGGATTAATGACTAGGACATGTGGTTCGTTCGCTTACCCCGATGCGAGGCCATCAGGTAGATTGATTCCAGCTAAAGGCGACTTCACGCAGATTCGTTGAGAGTCGATTGAGACGATCGAGTGTCAGGAACCCATTTTCCAAGTTTAAAGTATTCGGAAAGACATGCAAGCGATTTTATAGACCCTTTAGAAGAATGAAACCCTAACTCGACATAATGACCGTGTGAAAGCCTTTGAACCTTAGGGTTTGCGGTAGTTCCGCGGCGCCATTAGTGAGGCTTGGGTTTTCCCTTCTACGGCTGGACCACCGATGCTGTGGTATGTACTCGATACTATTAAACTGTACCCGAGATGTTGAGCTCTTGGGGGATTATGAGGTTCTGACGAGTCGATCGGACGATTCGACATCATTCGGATATCATGTGATGGGACACTGCTTGGGAGACTCCAGATATGAGCATAGCCGTTGGAGCGCAGTCTGTGTAGCCACGATGAGATGACGTTCCACTCCGCCGACGTTAGAGATGCAATATGCATGTTGAGGACGTGATCGGCAAGATATCTCCTACTGAGTGACGAAGATACCGAGTTCGTGATTTCGAGTCCGTGTTAGAGACTTCAGATGGACCGTAGCCGAGGGCATTGCAGTGTGCAGATGGAGACGCGATGTCGAAATGGTTGATGATACAGGCAAGCGGGATAAGAAGTTCGTGTGAGATGCTGACGAGCTGTTACTACACCCCGTTAAGATTAAAGGTCGGATATGCATACAGAGGCGCAGGGATGCGACCAACTTCCGAGGAGATGTTGTACTAACGACGCGGATGTCCATAGAGCGAGAAAAGATTATGCCAGAGTACCAGCCTCCGTACAGTTTGGCTTAGGCAAGATCAGAAGAGACCTTGAATAGGATTCCTTCCAGTACACTGCTGCAATAAGATTTGAACCAGGAGCAGATGCGTGATGTGCATTCAGAGGACCAGAGGTCGGCGCCAGAGATGTGCTGCGTTACGAGCGATCGTGAGGACTGACCGAGAGATGATCAGGAAAGTGCCAGAACGGAATCGTTCCTGTCAACACACCTGACCGGGCCGATGAGCCGATGGATTGCGAGATTGGTAACCCACAGAGAAGATAAGGAACCAGAGGCAGAGGACGCCAGCCGCGAGCAAGAGACAAGTAGATATCTTGCGCCGCTAGCATCGGATGTACCGGTACCTTCTCGACCCCGAAGAAGGGTATACCGACGACGGTATTTATGATTTATGATTTGTGGTTTTGTGATTTGATTATCACGTATCCGTCATCTTGGATTTCGGTATTTTGGGCGTTCTGTTTGCATGATTTAGTCTTGATGACTGAGTTCCATGATATTTGATTTTATGCACCATGGTTGCACTTACTGGGTATTTATACCTTGCACATAGTTATTACTCTTGAGGTGTTGATTGTGATTTCATGCCTATTTTATGCCGGTGATTTGATTTACGCTTCCAGCCTAGTTTTCATGTACTTTTAGTGTTTCGATTTTGCACTCGGTATAGCTTATATGTGCTTGTAGTGCATTGATATGTGTTTTGTGCACGCGGTTGCACACGTTTATGATTTTCTTTATATCTGGGTACACTTAGTGTTGCTGCTTACGCATTTGAGTTATTGCTGGCATTTGTGCATGGGATGCACAAGTTCTATACTTCGTGCGTTTGTCGCACCAGTTTTATGTTTCTTGCGTTTATCGCATCAGATTTATATATCATGCCTTTGTTGCACCGGATTTATATTTTGTGCATTACGGTTGCACCTGACTTCGATTTGATGTCTTTCGATATGTCGATTTTGATTCTGATATTGATGTGGATTCTTTCACTCCGTGCTTTTGACTGGACTTACGCATGTTCGGCGTTGCTATTGGATTTTATGATTCCATGTATGTTGAGTGCGCAGGGTCTAGATTTTCATTTGTGCATGATGGATGCACCGATTTGGATTTTCCCGCATGTTGGGCGCATGTTTTGAGATACGATTTTGGTGCACACCCGATGCACTAAATTGAGATTCTTCGTGCATGTCAGATGCACCGGATTTTGGCTGTCAGGCACACACGTTGCCTATGACAGATGCTTCGTGCACACCCATTGCACCTAAATGTGGTTTTGTGCACCTGTATGGCACATATATGGATTTTGATTTCTGTGCGCACCAGACGCACAGGGTGGTGTTATGTGCATTTTTGGGATTTATTCCTTTTGGAGCAGTACATTTTTATGATGTTTGATATTCGTTTTGTACCGAGCAGGACTAGTCAGAGGACAGTACCTGGATATATTTTGCATGCATTGATAGTTCGAAGGGATTTCCAAAGAGCGAGCTATGGTCTCGATATATATATACCTACGTGTCCGATATGACACGAAACGTTTAAAAACAAGGAAACCCTTCTAAATTGTTTTCAAAACGGCGGAACGTACCTATTAAACGAAGGATATATATGTGTGTATATAGTTATTTTCTTATGAAAAACGTCTGCCACTGTGCAGTGTTACGCGCATCGCACAGCAACTCAAAAGATTTGGCATGCATTTACATCAGCTATTCACATGTATAGATTGGATGTCTACATGTATAGTTCTGATCTATATCATATTGGTTTTGTATTGGACTTGACATTTGTGTCTTTACCATGACTCCGATGATTGCGGGATGCTTGATGGAGTGTTGCTTTTGCGTTATCTGCTCAGTACTCATGCGCATGCACTGCGCTATGATACGTTTTATGTATTGCTGATTTCGGAGCCCCGACGACTGGGAATTTGTATCGAAATGTTTCAGTATTTGGGGGTTTTTAATTTAAATTCGGGGACCGAATTTCTTTAAGGGGGTAGATTGTAATGTTTCCAAAATAATAAAATATTGTTTTCGGGAATTTTTATAATTTAATATTATTTTAATGAATATTTTAATATTCAGGTATAATTAAATACAAATAAATGGGAAAAATTATGGAAAATTCTAAAATAGGGTATTTTTATGGAATTATGCCATTTTAAAGTTTTAAGATTAGTTATATGCTAATTTGGTGCTAATCGCGATTAAAAATCGCGAATTGGAATTTTAGCATTTTTGTGCAAAAATGTGCACATATCATTTTCCACACTTGTTACACTTGTGTTACATTTCTATTGCCATGGTTGTTCTTTTGGGTTCACTATTGGAGTGAGATGAAAGAGAAAAGAAAAGAAAAGGAAAAAATATGATGATGAGAGAGAGAGAGACTAGGTCAACCCCACTTTTTGAACCATACCCATCATTTTTCTTCTCCTTTTCTCTCCCTTCTTCATGAAGAGCTGTTGCTGCTCCTGCTCCCTTTCCCTCTCTCTCCCTCTTCATGAAACCCTAGATCCACAATGAAATCAACCCCAAAACCCTATTCCCACTTCACAAAACTTGCTCCCAAGCTCACTAGCTACACATTGAACCTAGCAAGATTGGATTTGGAGGACTTTGAGCAACTAAAGAATTTTCTTGAGTTGCCAAAGGAGGTAATTTCTGCACCCTCAAGTAGTATTTCAATTTCCTTATGCATCAATTCTAGTTTCATATCGATATTGTGTCGTTTTGTGGACTTTGGAGATTTTTAGTTAAGGTTTAGGGTAAATCTAAAATCAAAGATGAAATTGAGGATTGTGGTGACCTTAGAACCCCTGGTGTGATGTTATTTGGATCAAACTAGAGACTAGAACACAGAATACGGATTTATGAGACGATGTCGGGGGAAAAACTATGAATCTGTGATCGTATTTAGGAATCTGCTATCACCCCGAGACCCCAAAAATAAAACTGAGTTGACAGTGAGATGTGCAGGCACCATGGAACCACCACACCAAACCCTAGCCCCCAACTCCAAACCACGGCCGCCAATTTATTCCTTCTGGCCGCAATTTGCGGCCAGAGCAGGAGGGATTTGGTTCGTTTTTGGTGCATGGCCCCAATTCCTCTAGTCTTGACCCTGGGTATGTCTAGTTTTGTCTGATTCCATCTAGGGTAAAATCTGGGTAGATTTTCCTATGTTGGTGCATGGTTTACGACTTGTTTTAGCATGGATTTTGGTATTTGGTATTTCGTTCCTGTCGGGTGGCGTTTGGACGTCAACGACAAGTGGATATTGATCGTGTTTGCATGCGAGGTTATAGGTTTTTACCTATAGGCGTAGCGTGTGCCGTTTTGGTTTCCGATGTGATTTTCATGTGCTTTAGCGTTTGTGATAACCTTGTAGGTACCCCACGTGATGTTGAGGCGAAGAAGATGAAGATGGCGACATCGGCGTCGGCACACGAGAAGCAAGGTGAGTAGAATTATATCTATGAGGAGAAGTCGGGTGGATGGCGTATAGCACACCCGCAGTCCGTGGTGATGTATACGAATACGTATACACACATATATTTATTATGTGTACTTTAGGATTATTGATGGTAATAATGGGATGTATTGGTGTAGTATAGTGCGAAACCCTAGAGTAGTGGTTGCACTCACACATACGCGTACACATATACTTGCATGCATTCTTTCATTTATTTGTGCGCATATAGAGGTGTGTATACCTACACATGGGTATGGGACTATGTGTTCGGGATTGAGGATGATACATGGGATTGGGATGAGTCGATGATGTTTGATTGAGGCCGTGAGATTCGGCGATATGACAGAGTTCGTATTTGAGATGTGATATGATGGTAGTGATACCAGATATGTGATGAGATGAATGGGATATTGACCCGTACCCAGCTATTGGGATGCCGTACGACAATTTACCATACGAGCTTTATATTGATGTTAGATCCGCACTCATGACTCGAGGACGTTATATGATATACTGTATCGTACGTGATGCTATTGAGGCGAGATCACTGACTATATTTATATATGTATATCGACTCAGATTTAGGTGGCTTCCATACCCCTCCCGATTGACTTGATTGTTGGGTCCGTTGTTCGCATAGTAGGCGTTAGACTAGATCCGAGTCATACCTATTTCAGAACTAACGAATTGGGGATATTTTAAAGATAGGCAAAAGGGTTTATACGGATATTTTCAAACGACGCATCTTTTCTTAAAACACCGTAGCCCTTATTTTACCAAAAGCCCCGATTCGTCTTATTTCAAAAGGCAAGGTTGCATGTTATATCTATTGAGGCAGGTACCCTACTGTTGCGTTGATTATTCGATTCCGCATATTCATGCTATTTGCATTGCATCGCTTGTATTGTTGATATATTTCAGTCATGCTGCTAGGACACCAGCACCATTATCGATGATGCGTATGTTCCACGTACACTTGTTTGCCGGCACACACACTTCATCATCGATAATTGCCATGTCACTACACTGTAGTGCTGTTGCATTCAGTGTATGGTGCTTACATTTCTTTACATGTCGCATACATCATGCTTTCTGATTATACGCATTGAGATATGTTGTTTCCATGATATTTCTGGTTTTTGGGAACCGTGGGTGTTTCAAAAAGAGAATATGTAATTGTTTTAAAACCCGGTTACCCTTGATATGATATTTCAGTGTGTCCACCATGTGTTTTCTCGGTGCTGAGAGCGACATGTGAAACCCGATTCGAGGAGACGGATGAGGCCGATTGCGGGTACATGGTGGACCCGGTATGGTTCCCCGGGGCAAGAAATGTTTTTCGTGGAGTAGACGATGAGCCTGGCAGGGTGGCGAGTACCTACCGATGATTGGTTGGACCTGGCGGTTATCCGGAGGATACTGACCAGAGTCGATAGATGGATATGGGCGTACTGCCGGGGCCGAGGGCCGATACCGCAGACAGAGCCCGTGGGCCGATCCGGACTGACGGAGCCCGATATATGAGGATTTACGTGCCGATGCTGGGCACAGTTTTCATGATGTTTTCGAGTGTCGATGCTGGGCACTCCGGTTCCATGATTTTGACGTGTCACGAGGGACACGGATGGTTTATATCCTCATATTATTTCCATGCACATGCTTTATGATATTTACATGCATGATGGTTATTGTCATTGGGTGACGAGTGGACGGGATCCACGTACATGCAGATTTGATTACATTGATCATACCTCACATTTATGCTATGCTATTACCTGAGGCATTGGCACGAGCACTTGGCACTACACTCATGCATAGAGATTACCTTGCCCGTTTAGCACGCTTCGGACTTATTCATATTAAGGTTTATTTATATCTGATCGTATTGACCTAGGATGGGTCATGCATTCGATCTCTGCTTGTAGATATTTTCTATTCATGAGTTGGCAACTCACCCCCGTTGTGCCACAGTTCTTGCAGGTTTTTCCGTACAGATTCCATAGCGGCATTTCTGGCATACTGCTTCCTTATGGGTGACTTGCTTGGGTAGGTAGGTTCTTTTGTATCAGAACCGCCATTGTTCATGTATTATTCATTGTATCTAGAAATTCCATCAACCAAAACTTGAATATTGTTTCAGACTTAGAAAACAGTGTTGTATTATTTCGACCTTAGAGTCGCGCTTGTAGTATTACGGTTTTCTGGCTGTTGTGAGTTTCTTTTTGGGTTTTGATCCTCGCCCTTTGGCGTTGTATATTATTATTGCTTGCGTGGTTGTGACCGTCGATTGACGAAGAGCTAGCTCCCGCTTGGGGATGCCTTTTATCATTTCATATATATTATTCTTGTTGTACCCGTTCGGGGCCAGTTTTTACAAAGGAAACTCTGCCGAAATTTTCAGGAAAGGTTACACATTTTAAAAATACATATTCGGCTTGGTTATTTAAAAACTTTGATTTTCGAAACATGATTTCTTTACTTCTTAAAACCAGTTTTCCTTATTTACTCTTTAAATGGTTTTAGATTTCTGGGCTTTTGGCTTACTTGGATCAGATGGGGTCCTATAGACTTCATATGGTTCAAGGGCCAGTCACGTGCTCTTTCGGGTCGTGACACAAACCCACACCTCTAGACCCCTACGAGAGAGGCAAGCAACCCTACCAATTCTAGAGTTAGGAGACCCGGACTCGACTCCTCGAGTTGGTCTCCCACTGGACTCCAGAACCCGGTTACTTGTGCCCTCCTCGTTGGGTTTATCCTAGTGCAGAAAAGTAAATAATATACAATGGGTGACATCTTCCGCAACCTGGAAGTGCCCCAATAAAAGAATATTACATACAAGTTTTTTACATGAATGAAAATGAAAAACACTCATCTCACATAAAAAAAACCCGGCTATTCAAGACACGACGATCCAATATAACATATCCAGCAACACATAACATCGCATGTCATCAACGTAAGTAAATGTGCGCATCCTAATTGTCGTTGATATATAGCAACGAAACTGGCGATATCACATATTACACTTACGGTCACAGAAAAGAAAGTGTAAAACTACAACAGTTGGAATCTGCAATCTCCTCAGACATCGCATGCCTGACTAAATGAATTCCTTAGACATCGCATGCCTAACAATTATAAACCCCGCATTTTAGTCTCTATATCGAAAACACTTTTCAATATCTAGTCGGGCAATTCAACAAGATTCCCGATAAACTGATCGAATGCTCGTCGGAAACTTTAGTAGACGGCCGCACTCCCGGATGCCGTCGACGAAGTGCACTAAGGCGGAACACCGTTGCCGCGAGCACCCGAACGGATGCTTTTGGCGACAGGGTTCTCCTACAGTCACTTGGTCGGGGCTATGGGGTATGGCTGTCTATTAAGTTTACCCGGCGAGTATCCGCGTACGCTACGTGATTGCGACGGACTTTTGATCGCATCAAAATTCCGTGGCAACCGATCAATTGAGACTAAAGTGCTATGTTTATAACATCCAAATCAGTTATCTCATAACTACTTGTGGATTCCAAATATTGCATCACATTCCAGATAAATAGAAAATGTTAAACTTTCCGATCGAACATTCAAACACCCAAGTTTTCCCGAAACAACTCAACTCTTGAAATAAGTTCAAAAACATCCAGTTCATGCCTCAGTACCAACAGTCCAGCCGTAGGAGGGTCAAGCCACGCCTCACATGTGGCACGCCGTACTGCCCCAAACCCTAAGGTTCAAAGGGCAGTTCAAGACGGTCACATAATCGAGTTAACATTTGTTGTCTTCTAGAGGGACCATCGCTTTACTTGCACTACTTAGAACGTTATTAAACTACGGAAAAATCCAACACTTCGAAATTTCCCGACAAGGGAAAAAGTGGGTATTTATATCCGGTCGAACTTTTTAACATGTTCTAAAAATATCCGGAAAAACATAACAAAATTAAATTCTCCGATCGAATCAACAATTACAAAATAAACCCCCAGAAAACTCAACACTTGAGTCAGTTTAAAAATACCCATAAAATAGCACTTTAATAAATAAGAATTACTGTGCAAACAAAATGACCCAATCCCTCAATACGGCCGCGGATCCGCGGCCCAAGCACGGTATGGCCGCGGTTCCGCGGCGGTTTGGAAGTGTTAGGTGCTCATTTTTCACCACAATTCTTATATTTCCCTGCTTGATTTTTCAGGTATTTTTAATTCAGAAAATACACGGTTTTGAAAAATTCTACAGAGAGGGGGTAAACTTGGACGTATCGGGTTCGTTCGGAGTTTTAACTTCGTTAGCACATCGCCTAAAGCTCTAGTTAGGCTCTGATACCACTGTAGGGTTACTAGGCACACTCAAGAGGTTCCACAAGGCATCAACCATGCCAAATTAAAATTTTACGGTGCCGAGAAACCCTAATATAGATCGTTAAATAGAAGTTAAGGCGAAAGAACATGCAAGTTAACAACTTAACTACAAGTGAAAGGGATTACAACCTTTGTAGATCTGGTCCTCCACCTCTTTAGCTCCGTGTTGACGTCCCTCCGCTACGGTCATCGGGATCCCGGACTCTAGCTGTCACGACCCGCAGGGTACGGAACGTGACTGGCACTTAAGTTTACGAAACATCTATAGACGCCCGTAAAATAAGTAAGCCAAAGCCCAAAAAACAAAACCAATTAAGCAAAAGAGTGAAGAAAACCCAATCAATTGAAAGCGAGTTTATCAAATAAGCCATGTAAAACCCTTTTTAAAAAAACAATACCAATTTTTCCGAAAATTTCGGCAGAGTCTCCTTTGTAAATACTGGCCCCCAAAATGGGTACAACAAAATATATATGAATCCAACAAAATAGGGCATCCCCAAGCGGGAGCTAGCTCTTCGCCACAAGGCGGTCACAAATCCCACGCAATATAAAATGACAACAAGCAAAATAATCATAATGAAGCATAAGAAAAGCAGCATGTCGACTCAAGTGAGCTCGACCCCAAAATACAGCATAAAAGTCTACAAATCTCACAGTCTCACCTCTAGGTCAATATACAATAATGCTGGTAAATACAGTAGATGGAGTACACTAGATACAAAGAATATACAAGGTGGTACAAAATAGTAATATAACCCACCTAGGAGCAAAACCTCGAGTCCAGGCAAAGGAGGCAAAAGAACAAGTGCGCCCGCCGCTACCGAACTGACGGAGCGGACCTGCAAAAGACTGTGGCACAACGGGGGTGAGTTGCCAACTCGTGAGTAATAAATAACACCTACAAAGGCTATCGTATGCATGCACACAAGCATCCTAGCATCTAAAATACAGGTATGAATGGATGCACTAGCAGGTGTGTATACAACATCAGTGTACGAATATGTATGCAACATGAATATCTGAGGTCTCAATAGGTATCTATAAGAAACATTTTATCTCTTTTTGTTTTTGAAACTCTTTTAGAATGCCAGCATAATACTCAAGGAGTCGACGAGAACCGGTGTCCAGCAATGACACCTAAAAGCTGTCTCAAATCTCATAAATCCATGTCATAGTGTCTCTGGCCTCAGCTGTCCGGCTGACCCATCTCAAATATCAATATCTCATCATCTAGCGGCCACGGTCGGTATCCTCTGGATATCCGCCGTCCCAAATAGTCACCGGTAGGTAATCCGTCCCCTGCCAGGCTCAACGTCAACACCACATTCCTCTTGCCCTGGGGTACCTTACCGGGCCCACCATGTACCCGTGCCGGTTCCTCCACTCCTCGACACGGATTTCCAAAACCACAGCAAACTCATGGTGGACGACACTTACATCACTAGAAAACCGCAATTTACATATTTAAAAAATATAATAAGTTTAGAAATTTTGCGGCTTTCCCCCGAAATCTAGAAATATCATAAAATCTCTAGAAATCCTCATAAGTTCATATATCAATGATAATGAATGCATATGAATAGCAATCCTACGGTTTCATTTTAAGGAATTAAAGGCAATAACACAAGTTTAAGTATCATTTAGTAAAAGGTTTAAATTTAAAGGTTATCTAGTGTGGTGGCATGGCAATTACCAGTGTGTGTGTGTAAGCATGAATAGTGCTCGTGCTGCATATAAAAACCTTGGCAATAGTGCAGGTGTCCTATAACATGGTTTCGTATATGTATGTCAATATAATACATGGATGCAGCAAATAATCATATACGTATTTCACCCCTAATTTCTAACATCACTAAGAATCTTGCAAGTTACTAAAACTATCGGGCGGCTTGCGCCATCCAACGATAGTCCCCCGTAGATGTTACATCTACTCACCGGAATCCCTGGCTAGCTGTGTCCAATCACCGCCTTCCCCTTTCGCGCCGCGTCTGACGTCTCCGCGACCGAACCTGGAATTTACATCAATACCAAACATAAGGTTACATATCAAGAACGACGCAAAACACCAACGAAACTACTAAAGTTCACTAGCTAGGTACAACGTGCGCAGGGTGCACGGAACATACGCGAAAATCGCAAAAACTGCCAAAAATCGCCGATTTGGTCGCCCGGCAAAACTAAAACCCGACTACTCAAAAACCCGCACACACGCATCCTAAACGTCATAGGATAAGCCAACACAATCATCCAGATGTCGAAAATAATCCATCACATAATTTTATAACAAAACTAGTAAGCAGATACATTCCAAAAATCGGTGCAACATCGCCGATTTGCTACAAAGACTACTATCAAGCTTGAACAACCAACCACACTACAAGCAATCTACAAACACTATAATTACAACACATTAGCAATGATTCAAAACCTATTTTCCATACATAAACCCTTTCTTGAATCTCCTAAAACAACAATTTACAACCAAAATCACACTTTTTTTAAAATTTAGTAAATTAGCATAGTTTAAAGACCACATAACAAGGTAACCTCTTAGATTAGGTTGTGTAGGAACTAGATTAATTACAAAACAATTTAATTAACTAACATGGCTTCAAGAACCCTAGTTTAATTTTTGTAATTAGCAATCACAAATCAAATTCCATACTACAAATTTAAATTAACACAATTAAAAGCCCACATAAGAAAATTAACCTCTTAGATTAGGTTAGCAAAATAACTAGATAGAAAAATAGATTTAATTAGCCTAGTAATGGTATGCTAAAACCCAAGTTCATATCAAACTACCCTCTTTAAACAAAACTAGATTAGGAATTAAGTAAAGATTTAACACTAAACAATTTCAAGGTTCTAATTAGCACCCTTAAGCAACAATGTAACCATTTGATTAGAAATTATACCTCCAAAGTTCAAACCCTATGATGCTAAAGCCTCCCAAGATGCCATCTTTCTCCAAGATTTGAGTCAATTTGGGTTTGAGAAGAGAGGGAATAAGGTTTTGCTTTGAAATTGTAAAAGGAATTGTTGATTTTTAAGGATTTTTGGATGAACTTTGAAGAAGAAAAGAGATGATGCAAGGAGGGGGAGGGGGCTGCTGTTTGCAGCTGAAACTTCAGCTGATGAGGAGTGGGGGAGAGGTGTGGGGGAGTGTGAGAAAAGTCAAGGTCAAAGCCATACCAATCAACAAAAACCCATACCCAATTATATATATTAAAACCCTTTACATATCATTTTGTGCAAATGAGTTGGGGAAAATTTTTTGTGGGGTTGCTGCTGAGGTAGGGCCAGCCTAGAGGTGAGGAATGAGTGAGAGAGAGTGCACAAAAAAAAATTTATGCAAAAAGACCCCCTACAAGTCCAAAATTGCAAATTTAAGCTTAAATTCAATAAATTTCGTTTCCTATAATAAAAATTAGTTAAAAATCAAAATAAAATACTAAAAATTTATGTTACAACTAGATTTTAATTAACATAATTTTAAAGATTAAAATTAACCCGGAAAAATTTGTATTTATCGCTAATTTAATGTATTTTCTTACCGGCTTAAAATAATATTAAAAAAATGAAAAATAGGGAAAAAATTTTAAATGACCAAAATTTCCTAAGTAACTCATTAGCTACTAAAAACAAGCAATTACCTATCCATTTTAAGTATAATTAGCCCTAAACTGCAAAATAACGAGAAAGACGGTTTTCGGAAAAATACCGAATTTTCACCGAATTTCAGGAAAACACCAAAACGACTTTTCAAGACGCTACAATCTTCCCCCTTTAAAGAAATTCGGTCCCCGAATTTAAAAAAAAATATAGCTACGCGTACCTTCGAAGATATGGGGATATTTCTTCCTCATCTCGCCCTCGGTCTCCCAGGTAACCTCCTCGCTGCTCGGGCTACGCCAAAGAACCTTGACGGTTGGTATAATCTTCGACCTCAACTTCTTCACCTGCCGATCCAGGATGGCCACCGGCTGCTCTGAAAAAGAAAGGTCGCGCTCTAGCTGGACTGTCGGGTGCTGAATCGCATGCGAAGGGTCGTGAAGGTACTTGCGGAGCATCGAAACATGGAAGACGGGGTGAACATCGGGAAAGCTGGGAGGAAGAGCCAAACGATATGCAACAGCGCCAACACGCTCGAGGATCTCGAAGGGACCTACGAATCTAGGGCTAAGCTTCCCCTTTCGCCCAAAACGCATCACGCCCTTCATCGGAGAGACCCTCAGAAAAACATGGTCGCCAACTGCGAACTCTAACCTGCGACGGCGCCTGTCTGCATAGGATTTCTGCCTGCTCTGAGCCGCTCTCATCCGGTCTCGGATCAACTGTATCTTCGCTGTCGTCTCCTCAACAAGCTGCGGCCCCAAAATACTGCTCTCGCTGAGCTCTGTCCAACAGACGGGCGATCTGCATCTCCTCCTATACAATGCCTCGAAAGGTGCCATCTGAATAGTATCCTGGAAGCTGTTGTTGTAGGAGAACTCCACTAGAGGTAAATGACGATCCCAGCTACCACCAAAGTCTAAAACGCACGCTCTGAGCATGTCCTCAAGAGTCTGAATGGTCCGCTCTGACTGTCCGTCTGTCTGCGGATGAAACGCTGTGCTGAAGCTCAAACGAGTGCCCAAAGCCTCCTGAAGTCTCTGCCAAAGTCGGCTGGTGAACTGAGTGCCTCGATCTGACACGATACAAGTCGGTACGCCATGTAGTCGCACGATCTCGTCAATATAGAGCTGAGCATACTGAGCGAAGCTGAAAGTGGTCTTCACTGGTAGGAAGTGAGCCGCTTTCGTCAATCTATCCACAATCACCCAGATAGAATCGTACCCTCGACTGGTCCTGGGTAGACCCACAACGAAATCCATCGAAATCTGCTCCCATTTCCACTCTGGAATGGGTAACGGCTGTAGCTCTCCTGCGGGCCTCTGGTGCTCGGCCTTGACTTGCTGACAAGTCAGGCATCTCGAAACGAACTCCGCAATGTCCCTCTTCATCCCGTCCCACCAGTAGGTCTCTCTCATATCATGGTACATCTTGGTGGAACCGGGGTGGACACTATACACTGATCGGTGTGCCTCCTCAAGAATGTCGCGCCGCAATCCATCAGCATCTGGTACGCACAGTCTAGATCCATATCGTAAAATCCCCTGATCGCCAACCACGAACTCAGAAAATCTGCCCTGTCCCATCTGTGCCATGATCTCTGAGCAACGGTCGTCACTGCGCTGTGCCTCATATATACGGTCAAGCAACTGTGGGCGTGCACGAACATGCGCGAGCTGTCCTCCTGTCTGAGTGAACTCGAACTCAACTCGGCTGTCGCATAACATCTGCCAATCTGCTGACGACTGCCTCTGCACTGCGCGCAAAAAGGATAGACTACCCCCGGGCCTCCTACTCAACGCATCTGCCACCACATTTGCCTTGCCGGGGTGATATAAGATCTCGCAGTCGTAGTCTTTCACCAACTCCATCCAAAGACGCTGTCTGAGGTTCTGGTCTCGCTGCTGAAATATGTACTTTAAGCTCTTATGATCGGTGAATATCTGACACGACTCGCCGTATAGGTAATGTCGCCAAATCTTCAGTGCAAAGACCACTGCAGCCATCTCTAAATCATGAGTGGGGTAGTTCTGTTCGTGCTTCTTCAACTGCCGAGAAGCATAAGCGATCACCCGGCCATGCTGCATCAATACGCATCCTAATCCCACTCGCGAAGCATCACAGTAGACAACAAATCCGCCTGATCCCGAAGGCAAAGATAATACCGGCGCCGTAGTCAAACAAGTCCGTAGCTGCTGAAAACTGCGCTCGCACTCCTCTTTCCAGACGAAAGGAACTCCCTTCCGGGTCAAACCGGTCAACGGTGCAGCTATACGGGAGAAGTCCTGAACAAAACGCCTGTAGTAGCCCGCCAAGCCTAGAAAACTACATATCTCAGTAACCGATGTAGGTCGGGGCCACTGCTGAACAGCCTCAATCTTCTTCGGGTCCACACAAATGCCGTCTCTCGTAACCACATGACCCAAGAATCCGACGCTGTCCAGCCAGAATGCACACTTGGAGAACTTCGCGAACAGCTGGTGCTCCCTCAGAGTCTGTAACGTAATCCGCAAGTGCTTCTCGTACTCCTCTCTGCTCCGGGAGTACACCAAGATATCGTCGATAAACACGATGATGAACAAGTCAAGATACGGCCTGAATGTACGGTTCATCAAATCCATGAATGCTGCTGGGGCGTTGGTGAGTCCGAACGACATCACCAAAAACTCGTAGTGGCCGTAGCGCGTGCAGAAAGCTGTCCTCGGTATATCCTCCTGTCGAACTCACAGCTGATGGTATCCTGATCGCAAGTCGATCCTCGAAAAATACCCCGCACCCTGAAGCTGGTCGAATAAATCATCAATGCGCGGCAACGGATATCTGTTCCGAACGGTAACTTTTTTCAGCTGGCAGTAGTCGATACATAAGCGCAAACTTCCATCCTTCTTCTTGACAAACAGGACCGGAGCACCCCACGGAGAAACACTCGGTCGAATAAGCCCCTTATCTAACAAATCCTGCAACTGATCCTTCAGCTCTCGAAGCTCTGCCGGGGCCATCCGATAAGGCGGTATAGAAATAGGCCCCGAGCCGGGAATCAAATCAATGCAGAACTCAACATCGCGCTCAGGCGGTAGCCTAGGTAGCTCATCAAGGAAAACATCAGGGAACTCACAAACTACCGGGACCCGGTCCAACGGAACCTCTGCAGCTCGAGTATCACAAATACATGCTAAGAATCCCGGACATCCCTTCCGCAAGAGCTGACCAGCGCGAAGAGACGAAATTAAGCTGGGAAGGGTGACACTGCGGTCTCCCTGAATAACAAGGACTGGCTCTCCCGGAAAGCTAAATCTGACTGCCTTCTCACGGCAGTCCACCGAAGCATAACAAGTGGCTAGCCAATCCATGCCCAGAAGCACATCAAAGTCCAACATATCGAGGAGAATCAAATCAACCGATGAATCCCTCTCCCCGATACGAACGGAACACAATCGAAAAACAAAACGAGCGACAAACGACTCGCCTACCGGAGTAACAACAACAAGCGGCTGATCTAACGACGACGACTCACGGCCCAACATCGGTGCAAAGTGTGTAGATACGTACGAATGTGTGGAACCTGGGTCGAATAATACCCGTGCGTCGAAAGAACAAACTGGCAAGGTACCTGTCACAACGGCATTGGATGCCTGCGCATCCTGCGGTGTCAAAGCAAAAACTCGGGCCTGTCCTCCACCGATAGCGGGCTGACCTCGACCTCGGCCTCTGCCTCCTCGTCCTCTCTGAACAGGACCGCCGCGTCCACGGCCTCTGGGTGCACCTAACTGGCGTGGAGCATCGCCTGGGGTAAGAAGTAGGGCTTTCTGAGGAGGGGGTGGTGATGGTGGCAGGGTCACATGCGGAACTGTCGCTGCTCCGTGTCGTCTCGCCGGACAGTCTCTGACAAGATGGTGCAAACTCCCGCACCCAAAACACCCTGGCGACGGCTGCTGCCCCTGGGGATAAGAACCATATAACTGTCCCCGCCCAAATCCTCTGCCAGGCCTATCTCTCGGAAAGAATCTGGCGCGCTGCCTCTGAGACGGTACATCGGTGCGAATCCTCTTCGGCCCAGAAACGGCCGAAGTCCGTGATATGCGTGCCTCCATCCGCAATGCCGTATCCATAGCAGCTGAATAAGTGTCGTAGTGCTGGGCGCCAATGGCAAGATATAGCTGGGCATCAAGTCCCTGTACGAACCTCTTCACCATCTTCTCCTCGGTATCCACCAAATACTGATCATATCGGGATAACTGTGTAAACTGGATGTCATACTCAGACACCGTCATCCCAGGTGTCTTGACTAAGGCCTCGAAGCTACGAGCTCTGGCGTCACGAATGCTCTCTGGAAGGAAACGGGCTAGAAAGACCGCTGTAAACTCGGCCCAAGTCATAGGCGGTAGACCTGTAGCTCGACCTCTCAAGACTGACTCCCACCATGTCTGCGCGAGACCCTCTAGTCGGAAACTCGCAAGCTCTACCCATCGATCATCCGAACATCTCAGCGAACGGCAGATCCTGGCTAAACTGTCAAGGAACGTCTGTGGGTCCTCCGCTGCCTCGGTGCCGGTGAATACTGGAGGTCTCAGCCTCATGAAATCCTGTAGTGAAACCGGGATGGCCACGGTGGTAGTAGTAGGAGCAGGTATCATGGTCGTCTGTGATGTAGTAGGTACGTCATCCGGCCTTGGTGTACGACTGGCTGCAACTAGGGATCCTACCATCTGACGTAGCTCCTGCATGCCTCCCATCATCTGTCGCAACTCCTCCATACCAGTCTCGAGCCTATCCATACGGCCTGGGGAAGGTGGATCGGTCTGTCCCTGCGGCGTAGGCATACCACCCTGCTCAGTCCTAGTCTCGGACGAGCCAGCTCGAATCTCGTCTCTGGCGGCAGCCCTCTGTGCCCTCGTAGCCTTCGGCGGCATAGTGGCTGTTACAGGAAAACGGATAGTAAGAACAGTGCAATAGGATCATAGGATACACAGAATTGAAGAAGAAATTTTCAAGCAAGTATATCCTAAAGTCACTTAGGCGGAGTACCGTATCGTAAGTATGCCGCGGACATACACACGCTACGTTACCCTACTTAAGTCACTTACTCCATCTACCAAGGGTCATCCTACACTCAAAAAGGTAAAACATATCGCTCTGATACCAACTTTGTCACGACCCGCAGGGTACGGAACGTGACTGGCACTTAAGTTTACGAAACGTCTAAAGACGCCCGTAAAATAAGTAAGCCAAAGCCCAGAAAACAAAACCAATTAAGCAAAAGAGTGAAGAAAACCCAATCAATTGAAAGCGAGTTTATCAAATAAGCCATGTAAAACCCTTTTTAAAAAAACAATACCAATTTTTCCGAAAATTTCGGCAGAGTCTCCTTTGTAAATACTGGCCCCCAAAATGGGTACAACAAAATATATATGTATCCAACAAAATAGGGCATCCCCAAGCGGGAGCTAGCTCTTCGCCACAAGGCGGTCACAAATCCCACGCAATATAAAATGACAACAAGCAAAATAATCATAATGAAGCATAAGAAAAGCAGCATGTCGACTCAAGTGAGCTCGACCCTAAAATACAGCATAAAAGTCTACAAATCTCACAGTCTCACCTCTAGGTCAATATACAATAATGCTGGTAAATATAGTAGATGGAGTACACTAGATACAAAGAATATACAAGGTGGTACAAAATAGTAATATAACCCACCTAGGAGCAAAACCTCGAGTCCAGGCAAAGGAGGCAAAAGAACAAGTGCGCCCGCCGCTACCGAACTGACGGAGCGGACCTGCAAAAGACTGTGGCACAACGGGGGTGAGTTGCCAACTCATGAGTAATAAATAACACCTACAAAGGCTATCGTATGCATGCACACAAGCATCCTAGCATCTAAAATACAGGTATGAATGGATGCACTAGCAGGTGTGTATACAACATCAGTGTACGAATATGTATGCAACATGAATATCTGAGGTCTCAATAGGTATCTATAAGAAACATTTTATCTCTTTTTGTTTTTGAAACTCTTTTAGAATGCCAGCATAATACTCAAGGACTCGACGAGAACCGGTGTCCAGCAACGACACCTAAAAGCTGTCTCAAATCTCATAAATCCATGTCATAGTGTCTCTGGCCTCAGCCGTCCGGCTGACCCATCTCAAATATCAATATCTCATCATCTAGCGGCCACGGTCGGTATCCTCTGGATATCCGCCGTCCCAAATAGTCACCGGTAGGTAATCCGTCCCCTGCCAGGCTCAACGTCAACACCACATTCCTCTTGCTCCGGGGTACCTTACCGGGCCCACCATGTACCCGTGCCGGTTCCTCCACTCCTCGACACGGATTTCCAAAACCACAGCAAACTCATGGTGGACGACACTTACATCACTAGAAAACCGCAATTTACATATTTAAAAAATATAATAAGGTTAGAAATTTTGCGGCTTTCCCCCGAAATCCAGAAATATCATAAAATCTCAAGAAATCCTCATAAGTTCATATATCAATGATAATGAATGCATATGAATAGCAATCCTACGGTTTCATTTTAAGGAATTAAAGGCAATAGCACAAGTTTAAGTATCATTTAGTAAAAGGTTTAAATTTAAAGGTTATCTAGTGTGGTGGCATGGCAATTACCAGGGTGTGTGTGTAAGCATGAATAGTGCTCGTGCTGCATATAAAAACCTTGGCAATAGTGCAGGTGTCCTATAACATGGTTTCGTATATGTATGTCAATATAATGCATGGATGCAGCAAATAATCATATAAGTATTTCACCCCTAATTTCTAACATCACTAAGAATCTTGTAAGTTGCTAAAACTATCGGGCGGCTTGCGCCATCCAACGATAGTCCCCCGTAGATGTTACATCTACTCACCGGAATCCCTGGCTAGCTGTGTCCAATCACCGCCTTCCCCTTTCGCGCCGCGTCTGACGTCTCCGCGACCGAACCTGGAATTTACATCAATACCAAACATAAGGTTACATATCAAGAACGACGCAAAACCCCAACGAAACTACTAAAGTTCACTAGCTAGGTACAACGTGCGCAGGGTGCGCGGAACATACGCGAAAATCGCAAAAACTGCCAAAAATCGCCGATTTGGTCGCCCGGCAAAACTAAAACCCGACTACTCAAAAATCCGCACACACGCATCCTAAACGTCATAGGATAAGCCAACACAATCATCCAGATGTCGAAAATAATCCATCACATAATTTTATAACAAAACTAGTAAGCAGAGACATTCCAAAAATCGGTGCAACATCGCCGATTTGCTACAAAGACTACTATCAAGCTTGAACAACCAACCACACTACAAGCAATCTACAAACACTATAATTACAACACATTAGCAATGATTCAAAACCTATTTTCCATACATAAACCCTTTCTTGAATCTCCTAAAACAACAATTTACAACCAAAATCACACTTTTTTTAAAATTTAGTAAATTAGCATAGTTTAAAGACCACATAACAAGGTAACCTCTTAGATTAGGTTGTGTAGGAACTAGATTAATTACAAAACAATTTAATTAACTAACATGGCTTCAAGAACCCTAGTTTAATTTTTGTAATTAGCAATCACAAATCAAATTCCATACTACAAATTTAAATTAACACAATTAAAAGCCCACATAAGAAAATTAACCTCTTAGATTAGGTTAGCAAAATAACTAGATAGAAAAATAGATTTAATTAGCCTAGTAATGGTATGCTAAAACCCAAGTTCATATCAAACTACCCTCTTTAAACAAAACTAGATTAGGAATTAAGTAAAGATTTAACACTAAACAATTTCAAGGTTCTAATTAGCACCCTTAAGCAACAATGTAACCATTTGATTAGAAATTATACCTCCAAAGTTCAAACCCTATGATGCTAAAGCCTCCCAAGATGCCATCTTTCTCCAAGATTTGAGTCAATTTGGGTTTGAGAAGAGAGGGAATAAGGTTTTGCTTTGAAATTGTAAAAGGAATTGTTGATTTTTAAGGATTTTTGGATGAACTTTGAAGAAGAAAAGAGATGATGCAAGGAGGGGGAGGGGGCTGCTGTTTGCAGCTGAAACTTCAGCTGATGAGGAGTGGGGGAGAGGTGTGGGGGAGTGTGAGAAAAGTCAAGGTCAAAGCCATACCAATCAACAAAAACCCATACCCAATTATATATATTAAAACCCTTTACATATCATTTTGTGCAAATGAGTTGGGGAAAATTTTTTGTGGGGTTGCTGCTGAGGTAGGGCCGGCCTAGAGGTGAGGAATGAGTGAGAGAGAGTGCACAAAAAAAAAATTATGCAAAAAGACCCCCTACAAGTCCAAAATTGCAAATTTAAGCTTAAATTCAATAAATTTCGTTTCCTATAATAAAAATTAGTTAAAAATCAAAATAAAATACTAAAAATTTATGTTACAACTAGATTTTAATTAACATAATTTTAAAGATTAAAATTAGCCCGGAAAAATTTGTATTTATCGCTAATTTAATGTATTTTCTTACCGGCTTAAAATAATATTAAAAAAATGAAAAATAGGGAAAAATTTTAAATGACCAAAATTTCCTAAGTAACTCATTAGCTACTAAAAACAAGCAATTACCTATCCATTTTAAGTATAATTAGCCCTAAACTGCAAAATAACGAGAAAGACTGTTTTCGGAAAAATACCGAATTTTCACCGAATTTCAGGAAAACACCAAAACGACTTTTCAAGACGCTACACTAGCGATGGTTTTGTCGGAGAAATGATCGGGCTAGTTCATTGACTTCGAGGCCGAAGATGATCTACGTCGGAGAGACTCAAACTCAAGCTATTCCTTCACTTGGTCAAGAACTTTGTGAAGAGAACACCCTCTACTAAATGGCAAGTAGTAGAGGATGATGAAGTAGGAAGGTTGCTCACTTTAAAATTGATTTTCTCACATTTTTCCTCAAGGCACCATTAGAGCTAGAAAGCTTTTCAAGGAGCTTGATGAAGAAGAAGAAGTGAATTATTCATCCAAATGAAAACTTATCCTCTTGAATAATTCACCCATGGTTGAGTTAAGCCCCCATGCTTAACTCATGTAGAGAATTAACTAAGGTATGAGGTTTAAGGGTTAGGTTAAAGAAATATCAAGAGTGGACTTTGTCAAAGTTTCTCCAAGCTTCTTAAAGCTTGACAACTTTGACTAAGTTTAACTCATTTGTTAAATCTTAAGATAATCCAATAACCCTAATCTTAATCCTAATCTTAGTGTAAGTCTCATTCACCCATCTTGTGTGTATCATCAAGCATGATACATACATGTACACTTGCATATATCACATATAAACAATGTGCACAAACTAGTGAGAAAATAAATCTTAAGTGAGCTAATATTAGTTAATGTAATGTAATATATCAACTATATAATTATACATTAAATTATTAAATCAACTCTTGATTTAATAATCCGGCTATAACCGACTAATATCAAAAGTAACAACTTAGCGAATCAACACTTGATCCGATAACCCGGCTATATCCAAACAACCGATGAATATCACAAATCGCGAGAATCGAATACGGTATCTCATATCGTATCAATCTCGGTTCCGCACATATCACATATGCGCTCCTACTCCGTTTCGCTTGAGCCAGGAAACCCCTGTGTAGGACTCTAAAGACTCGTCAATACGCCGGCAGCAGGTGATGATCATATCAAACACCCACAAGCCGCAAGCGGTCTGCTAAACGTAACGGCCACCCAGGTATTGAGAGATCAGAAGATCAACGAGCAAACCCGCTCGCACTCCTGTGAATCCAACGAGTAACACTACCGTACAGTCCGGTCTGTTCGTCTGATATGTCGCATATCTCGTCTAGGGGTGGTAAACGTCAGACCCCAATAACTCGATAAGTCGTGTCAATATGAGGCTCATAACGGGTCGAGAAACTACTGGTAACACTTACCAGAACATCCCTAAAACAGCCTTGGCCATGGACTTCCTATTATAGCCAATCGAACACTACGCAACATCAACTTCCTATACCGGGAGAGACGAAACCCCTCCTATCGCTCATTGCTTCCATGTGATTCGGGACTGTACCCAAAAGCCACCTTTTTGCACGCCCTCTTGGATGTGGTATGATGGAAATCAAAGCACAGTGGGAATCATACAAGACTCTATGACGATGTCGGGTCTACAAAATAACCTGTACCAGTGTCACCAGAGAACTGCCATCTGACATAAGGTATAATACCATTTGGGAGTTCTCGGCGAGTCCGTCCAGTGTACCCAGTCTCCACTGAGCACCCGTATATCATCTCTGATGTCAAACACCAATGGATATGGGATCATCCATCGCCCATCTATATAGGTCGAGAAGGTACACGCTAGTCTACTCTGGTATATCGATGCCCCGTCTCGATACACCCACGACTAGGGACTTTGAAGGATGTACTTATGGACTACCACGTCCCCACTAGTATGATCCGCATCATAGTCTAGGTAGTCAAGTACACATCCTAAGGGCTTTACCAATATGTAACAGAGAGACAATCAGTGTACACGTTAAGGTAAAGAGTAACCAGATAGCATACTATCATATCGAGCAAGAAAGTCATCCCTATATATGTCCAAGCATCCACTACAATATACATCCTATGTATAGTAATGGCCTCTAGGGCATACATATAACTAACAAATACGCACCCTAGACCTACTCGAGAAGCATCACAATAGACCACAAATCCGCCTGATCCTAAAGGCAATGATAACACCGGTGCCGTAGTCAGTCGAGTCCGTAGCTGCTATAAACTGTGCTCACACTCCTCCGTCCAATCGAAAGGAACTCCCTTCCGGGTCAACCCGGTCAAAGGTGTAGCAATACGGGAGAAGTCCTGCACGAATCGTCTGTAGTAACCGGCTAACCCTAAAAAGCTGCGAATCTCCGTAACTGATGTGGGTCTGGGCCAACTCCGAATGGCCTCAATCTTCCTCGGGTCTACACATATACCATCTCGTGTAATCACGTGGCCCAAGAAGTCTACGCTGTCCAGCCAGAAAGCACACTTAGAGAATTTGGCGAAAAGCTAGTGCTCCCTCATGGTCTGCAGTGTAATCCGCAGGTGCTGCTCGTGCTCCTCTCTACTCCGGGAATACACCGTCAATGAATACTATGATGAACAGATCAAGATACGGCCGGAATATACGGTTCATCAAGTCCATGAATGCTGTTGGCGCGTTGGTGAGTCCGAACGACATCACCAAAAACTCATAATGGACGTAGCGCGTGCGGAAAGCGGTCCTAGGAATGTCCTCCGGTCGAACCCGCAGCCGATGGTAGCCTGATCGCAAATCGATCCTCGAAAAGTATCCTGCCCCCTGAAGCTGGTCGAACAAATCATCGATACGTGGCAAAGGATACATGTTCCGCACTGTAACCTTGTTCAGCTGGCGGTAGTCGATACACAGACGCAAACTGTCGTCCTTCTTCTTGACAAACAGGACTGGAGCACCCCAAGGAGAAACACTGGGTCGAATAAGTCCCTTATCCAGCAAATCTTTCAACTGACCCTTCAATTCTCTAAGTTCCGCCGGGCCATCCGATAAGGCGGTACAGAAATAGGCCCCGTGCCCGGAATCAAATCAATACAGAAAGAAATATCACGCTCAAGCGGTAGCCCAGGAAGCTCGTCAGGGAACACATCAGGGAACTCGCTAACAACCGGAACCTGATCCAACGGAACCTCTGTAGCTCTAGTATCGCAAACATAGGCGAGAAATCCCTGACATCCCTTCCACAAAAGCTGTCCAGCGCGAAAAGAAGAAATCACACTGTGAGGGGCGGCACCACGGTCCCCCAACACAACAAAAACCGACTCGCCGGGAAAACAAAATCTAACTGTCTTCTCACGGCAGTCCACAGACGCATAGCACGTGGCTAACCAATCCATGCCCAAAAGAATATCGAAGTCCAACATCTCAAGAAGGATCAAATCGACAGGCAACTCTCTCTCACCAATACGGACGATACAGGATTGGAACACGTGCCTAGCAACAAACGACTCTCCCACAGGAGTGGTCACAACAAGCGGCTAATCAAACAAACAGGACTCTCTACCCAAACTCGGCACAATGTGTGTGGATATGTACGAGTGCGTGGATCCGGGATCAAACAACACGTATGCATCAACAGAACATACGGGAAGGATACCTGAGACCACCGCATTGGACGCCTGCACGTCCTGATGCGTCAAAGCAAAAACCCGTGCCTGTCCTCCACCTGTGACTGACTGTCCTCTGCCTCGATCATCCCGTCCTCTCTAAGCAACTCCCTCCAAGCCCACGACCTCTCTGTGTATGAGTCTGACATGGAGCAACCGTAGATACAACAGGCAATGCCCTCTGGGGTGGTGAAGGTGGTAAGGTAACATGCAGTGCTGTTGTCTCCCTCCGGTGTATCTCAGGACAATCTCTAACGAGGTGAAGTAGGCTGCCGCATCTAAAGCAACCCTGCGACGACGGCAGACTCTCCCGTGGATACGAACTAAACATCTGGCCTCGTCCCGAATCTCTGCCACTCCTCGTACCTGAACGATACCTGTCGCAGCGTCTGAATGTCTGTCTCCGTGCTGATATACCAGTACAAACTCTCTTCGGCTTTGGAACTACCGAAGTCTCAGCAAGGCTCTCCTCGACTAATAGGGCCGTATCTACAGCTGCTGCATAAGTCTCGTAATGCTGTGCACTGATCGTAAGGAACAGTAGTGTAAGCAAGCCTCGAACAAATCTCTTGACTCGCATCTCCTCAGTAGCCACTAGGTACGGAGCATAAACTGATAGTTCGGTGAACAGCACATCATACTCTGCCACTTACATCTCCGGAGTCTGGCATAAAGACTTGAACCTGCGTGCTCTAGCATCTCTGACACTCGGTGGAAGAAAGCGGGCAAAGAATAGCGCCACGAACTCTGTCCAGGTCATAGGAGGAAGACCTGATACTCTACCCTTCTCGACTGATTCGTACCATTTCTGCGCAAGACCTTCCAGGCGAAAGCTCGCGAGCTCTACCCATCTCGCGTCCGCACATCTAAGTGAATGACATATCCGAGCCATCCTATCAATGAAAGACTGTGGTCCTCGGCTGCATCGGTGCCTGTGAAGACCGGAGGCTTCAGCCTCATAAACTCTAATAGCGATACTGAGATGACCTCCGTAGCTGCAGGGGCAACTGCCTGTACTTTGGGTACCATCACGGTCCCTGCAACGGGTGGAACTACCTCTGGTCGCTGCGCTCGAAGTGTCTCATCTAGCGATCCCATCATCTGGCGCATCTCCTGCATACTGGACCCCACCGTCTGGCGCATCTCCTGCATACCAGCCCCTAACATGGCAATCTGATCTGTCATTGGAGGAACAGCCTGCTTGGGCACAACCGGTGTACTACCCGGATCAGTCCTCGTCTCGGACAGAGTTAACTCAAATCTCGGCCCTCACGGCCGCTCTCTGCGCCCTCGTAGTCTTTGGGCATAATGGCTGAAAGGAAAAAAAATAGGATTCGATAAGGATACGGAAATCGAATCGCAAGAATGTATATACTCATGAAGGAAATTTAAATCAATAAGTCCTAAGGTCGCTTTGGCGGAGTACCGTGTCGTGAGTATGCCGCGGAACATACACACGCTACGCCACTCTGCTTCAGCTACCTACTCTATTATACCAGGGTCATCCTACACTCCGAAAGATAAAACCTACGCTCTGATACCAACTTTGTCACGACCCGAAATTCAACTCGTGACCGGCACTTAACCACGCAACGTCTACAAACGTAACGCGACTAAGTAAGCCGAACCCAGAAATCAAAACCATTTAAAAGTAGTGAGTGTTGAAAACATTTGATTAAAACATTTAGAAAACCTTAAGTAGTTTAATGAAGTTCTTTAAGGTTAAGTTATCATCTTAATAATTTTGGCAGCATTTCCTTTATAAAACTAACCCCGAAGTCGGGTATAAAACAGGATATAAGTGAAAATGATATACAATGAAAATAAAGCATCCCCAAACGGGAGCAATCACGCCCAACGGCGGAAACCACTACCACAAGAGTAATATATGACGCCATAGCGAAGAAATGAGCAATAAGTAAAAACATCACATAATAATAAAACTGCATATATAAAGTCGGCTCCCACGAGCTCGACACCAGAATACAAATAATACACATCATCGTCGTCACACTGTCTTTAAGTCAAAAACATATAAAGGTAGATGGAGAATACTAGATACAAAAGTGTGTATAATAGAAGTAACCAGATACCACAACCCACCTATCAACAAAACAGCTCTCGCACCAACGGTAGTGGTATCTGTATCCAAACGATGTAGGAAGGCAGCCTGCCGCGACTACTCTGAGGGCAACCTGCAAATACTGTGGCACAACGGGAGTGAGTTGCCAACTCGTGAATAGAGATAACATATAAAGGTAATCGCGAGCATGCACGTATTGCGCTACTGTATCAAATGCCAGCAGATAAAGTCTATATGCGATAAGCAGTATGTGCATAATCATGCAAGTGCTCGGTCAAGTAAAATAACTACAGGATGAGATACATAATAATAAATGCTGAGCATGGGATGAAATAACATCTACACGGAATGTTAAAGTGGAAAAATAATCGGTGTTAGTTATATGTTTGCCCTAGAGGCCATTACTGTCACGACCCGCAGGGTACGGAACGTGACTGGCACTTAAGTTACGAAACGTCTCAAGACATCCGTAAAATAAGTAAGCCAAAGCCCAGAAACCAAAACCAAATAAGCAAAAGAATGAAGGAAAACCAATCAATTGAAAACGAGTTTATCAAATGAGTCACATCAAGTCTTTTTAAAAACAATATCAATTTTTTCGAAAATTTCGGCAGAGTCTTCTTTGTAAATACTGGCCCCCAAAATGGGTACAACGAGAATATAAGTGAATCCAACAAATATGGCATCCCCAAGCAGGAGCTAGCTCTTCGCCACAAGGCGGTCACAAATCCCACGCAATATAAAACAACAACATGCAAAATAATCATAAAGAAGCATGAGAAAACCGCACGTCGACTCAAGTGAGCTCGACCCCAAAATACAGCAAAAAGTCCACAAATCTCACAGTCTCATCTCTAGGTCAATATACAACAATACTGGTAGATACAGTAGATGGAGTACACTAGATACAAAGAATATACAAAGTGGTACAAAAATAATAATATAACCCACCTAAGAGCAAAACCTCGAGTTCAGGCAAAAGAAGCAAGTGCGCCCGCCGCTACTGTACTGACGGAGCGGACCTGAAAAAGGCTGTGGCACAACGGGGGTGAGTTGCCAACTCGTGAGTAATAAATAGCATCTACACAGGCTATCGAATGCATGCACACAAGCATCCTAGCATCTATAATACAGGTATGGCAGGACATAATAGCAGGTATGTATGCAATATGAATATACTAGCAGGTATGAATGCAATGTGAATCAACTCATGATCTGAATGTGTAAGTATAAGAATCATGTTTTTCCTTTAGGAACCTCTTTTGAAATACCAGCATAATACCACTAGAATCAACAAGAACCTGTGTCCAGCAACGACACCTCAAAACTATCACAAATCTCATATATCCATGTCATAGTATCTCTGGCCTTAGCCATCCGGCTGACCCATCTCAATATCAATATCTCATCATCTCGCGGCCACGGTCGGTATCCTCTGGATATCCGCCGTCCCAAACAGTCACCGGTAGGTAATCCGCCCCCTGCCAGGCTCATCGTCAGCACCACGAGCTTCTTGCCTCGGGGTACCTTACCGGGCCCACCATGTACCCGAGACGGTTCATCCAACTCCTCGAAATGGGTCTCGAAAACCACAGCAAACTCATGGTGGACGACACTTACATCACTAGAAAACCGCAATTTACATATTTTAAAAATATAATAAGTTTAGAAATTTGCGGCTTTCCCCCGAAATCCAGAAATATCACAAAATCTCAAGAAATCCTCATAAATGCATATGCCAATGATAATGAATGCATATGGTATCAATAATCAAGTTGCAATGTGTGATTAATAAACTAGGAATGAACAAATAATATGATGAGGTACATGCACATGAATAGCAATCCTACGATTTCATTTTAAGGAATTAAAGGCAATAGCACAAGTTTAAGTATCAATTATAGTAAAAGGTTTCAATTTATAGGTTATCTAGTGTGGTGGCATGGCAATCGCCAGGGCGTGGGTGTAGGCATGAATAGTGCTCGTGCTGCATATAAAAACCCTGGCAATGGTGCAGGTGTCCTATAGAATGGGTTCGCATATGTATGTCAATATAAGGCATGAATGTAGCAAATAATCATACAAGTATTACACCCCTAATTACTAACATTACTAAGAATCTTTTTAAGTTACTAAAACTATCGGGCGACTTGCGCCATCCAACGATAGTCCCCCGTAGATATTACATCTACTCACCGGAATCCCTAGCTAGTCACGTCCAATCACCGCTTTCCCCCTTCGTGCCGCGTCTGACGTCTCCGCGACCGAACCTGGAATTTTCATCAATACCAAACATAAGGTTACGTATCGAGAACGACGCAAAATCCAAACGAAAATACTAACGTTCACAAGCTAGGTACAACGTGCACAAGGTGCGCGGAACACACGCGAAAATCGCAAAAACTAACTAAAACGTCGATTTGGTCGCCCGGAAAAACTAAAACCCGAACACTCAAAAATCCGCACTCACACATCCTAAATGTCATAGGATATGCCAAAAATATCATCAAGATATTGCAAATAATTCACCACAATATTTTATAACAAAACTAGTAAGCTAGAAATTTCCAATTTGGTGCAAATATCAACAATTAGCGATAAAGTTAACACAAACTAGCAAGAACATCCAACCGCATAACTAGTTAACCACAATCACTTTAATTATAACACATTACAATGCTTCAAATCATAATTTTCCATAAACGACCCTCTCTTGATTTTTATAACCATCAATTAAATCCAAATTCACACTTGAACAACATAAATTAACACATATCAATGCCCACATAAGCAAAGTAATCTCATAAATTAGGTTTGTATAATAACTAGATAACAAAATAACTTAATTAATCTCATAATGGTGTCCTAAACCCTAATTTAATTTCAAACCATGAACTAGAACAAACTAGATTAGGATTTAGCTAAAATTTTCACACTAACACAACATGCAAGTCCTAATTAGCACACTTTAACTACAATTTAACCTTAGATTAGTAATTATACCTCACACTAGAGATCTAGCAAGAACAAGATGCCTCCAAAGATGCTATCTTTCTCCAAGATTTGAACCCACTTAGGTTTGAGAAGAGAGGAAATAGGGTTTTGCTTTGAAATTGTGAAGAAATTTGTTGATTTTGTTGAATTTTGAGATGAATTTGTGAACAAAAAGAGAGGGGAAAAATGAAGGGGGAGGGCTGCAAGTTTCGGCCAGAGGAGGGAGGAGGGGAATGGTGGGGTGTGTGGGAAATGACACCAAGTCAAACCCCCCCCCCCAAAGTCAAATACACCATACCTCCAAAATATTATATTTTAAAACCTACACATTCAACTCAATTCATCCCTAACAAAAGAATTTTAAAACAAAAGAGAGAGGGGGAATTTTTTGCAGTTTGGGCCAGCCAAGGAGATGTGAGGATGTGTGTGTGAGAGTGCACCAAAAAAAATTTGCAAAAAGACCCCCTACAAGTCCAAAATTGCAAGTTTAAGCTTAAATTCAATAAATTTCGTTTACCATAATAAAAATTAGTTAAAACTTAAAATAAATTACTAAAAATTTATGTTACAACTAGATTTTAATTAACATGATTTTAAAGCTTAAATTTAGCCCATTTAAATTTGTATTTATTGCTAATTTAATGTATTTTTTTACCGGCTTAAAATAATATTAAAAATTGAAAAATTAGGGAAAATTTTTAAACGACCAGAATTTCATAAGTAACTCATTTGCTACTAAAAACAAGCAATTACCTATCCAAATTAGGTATAATTAGTCCTAAACTGCAAAATAACAAAAAGACGATTTACGGAAAAATACCACATTTTCACCGATTTTCGGGAAAACACCAAAATGACATTTCAAGGCGCTACAATTACTGTACATGAGATGTATATAGTAGTGGATACTGGGACATATATAGGGAGGACTTTCTTGCTCGACATGATAGTACGCTATCTGCTTGCTCTTTATCTCAACATGTATACTTACTGTCTCTCTGTTACATATTGATAAAGCCCTTAGGATGTGTACTCGACTTGCAGGACTATGATGCAGATCATGCTAGTGGGGCCTGGGTAGTCCATGAGTACATCCTTCAATGTTCCTAGTCGTGGGAATATCGAGACGGGGCATCGATATTCCAGAGTAGACTAGCGTATATCTTCTCGATCCATGTGATGGGCGATGGATGATCCCATATCCATTGGTGTTTGACATCAGAGATGGTATGCTGGTGCTCAGTGGTGACTGGGTACACTGAACGGACTCGCCGAGAACTCCCAGATGGTATTATACCTCACGTTAGATGGCAGTTCTCTGGTGACACTGGTACAGCTTAGTCTGTTGACCCGAGATCATCATAGAGTCTTGTGTGTCTCCCACTGTGCTTTGATTTCCACCCTACCACAGCTCTACTGAGTCATGCAAACAGGTGGTTTTTGGGTACAGTCCCGATTCACATGGAGGCAATGAGCGATAAGAGGGGATTCGTCTCTCCCGGTATTGGAGGTTGATGTTGCGCTATGCTCGACTGGCCATAACTGGAAATCCCTGGCCAGGGTTGCAGTGATTTACTGGTAAGTGTTATCAGTAGTTTCATGCTTGTTGTGGACCTTATATCGGCATGACTTATCAAGCTACTGGGGTCTGACGTTTACCACCCCTAGACGAGATATGCAATATATCAGACGAACAGACCGGACTGTGCGGTAAGTGTTACTGATTGGATTCACAGGAGTGTGAGCAGGCTTGCTCGTTGATCTTCTGATCGCTCAATACCCAGGTGGCCGTTACGTTTAGCAGACCGCTTGCAGCTTGTGGGTGATTGATATGATCACCGCCTACTGCCGGCGTATTGACGAGTCTTTAGAGTCCTACACAGAGGTTTCCTGGCTCAAGCGAAACGAAATAGGAGCGCATATGAGATATGTGCAGGACCGAGAATAATACCAGTATGAGATACTGTATTCTATTCTCGCGATTTGTATCATCGGACGGTTATATGAGATATAGCCGGGTTACCGAATCAAGTGTTGATTCGATATATTGATACACTAGATATTAGTCGGTTATATGCGATATGACCGGATCGTTAAATCAAGTGTTGATTTAATGATTTAATGTATAATTATATATTTAATATATTACATTACATTAACTAGTATTGGTTCACTTAAGATTGATTTTCTCACTTGATGTGCACAAGTTGTATATGTGATATATGTTTGTGCACTTGTTTGTATCATGATTGATGATACATGCAAACTTGGGTGTGTGTATGACCTACACCATATTTAAGATAATGGTTTAGATTTTTATTTATTTTGGTAAAACAAAATGGTGGCTTTCTTTTTCTTTGCTTGAAGCTTCATGAAGCTTTCAAGTATTTTTGACAAAGTCCACTAATTTTGTTTTGCATAAGATTTTCATTAACCTAACCATTACCTCAAACTATGGTTTAGTCTCTACAAAGGTAAACTCACCCATGGTTGCATTATGATAGACTTCACTTGATTATTCTTTTTCATTAATTCATTATTCATTCTTATTCTTTCTTCTTCTTCTTCTTGAAGAAGAAGAAGACCTAGCTAGAAAATTTTCAAGTGAAGAAAAAGAGTGAGAAATCCAAATCTAAAGTGAACCCACTTCCTATTTCATCATCCTCTACTACTTGCCATTTAGTTTAGGGTGTTCTTTTCACAAAGTTCTTGACCTAGTGAAGATGGAGCTTGAGTTTGAGTCTCCTCGACGTAGATCATCTTCGGCCTCGAAGTCAACGACCTAGCCCGCTCATTTCTCCGAAGAAACCATCGCTAGAGTCCGGGATCTTGATGATCGCAGCGAAGGGACGTCAACACGGAGCTTTAGAAGTGAAGGACCGGATCTACAAAGGTTGTAATCCCTTTCACTTGTAGTTAAAATGTTTAACTTGCTAGTTTTCGCATAATCTCTAGTATACGATCTTGGTTAGGGTTGCTCGGCACGGCTAAATTTTTGAAACGGGCATGGTAGATGCCTAGTAGAACATTGTTAGAGTGCCTAGGAACCCTATAATCGGTGCCAATCAATGCACCCAAATCCCAATAAACTCAGGCGCCAGCACTCCCATCGGCCCTCAAATCCTGTAAATCTCAGAGAATCACGAATGCCCAACATCGGCACTCAAATATCATAAATACTCATGTCCAGCATTGACACGCAAATCCTCATATATCGGGCTCCGTCAGTCCGGATCAGCCCACAGGCTCCGTCTACGGTATCGGCCCTCGGCCCCGGCAGTACGGGTCATCCCGCATCCATCTATCGACTCTGGTCAGTATCCTCCGGATAACCACCAGGTCCAACCAATCACCGGTAGGTACTCACCACCCTGCCAGGCTCATCGTCTACTCCACGAAAAACATTTCTCGCCCCGGGGAACCATACCGGGTCTACCACGAACCCACAAATGGATCATCCAACACCTCGAATCGGGTTTCAAACACACGTCTCAGAACCGAGAAAACGCGTGGTGGACACCAAAATATCATATCAAGAGGAACCGGGTTTTCAAATAGTGCATAATTTCCTAAATAACCCCACGGTCCTCAAAACCAGAAATCACATGAAATCCCAAAACCAATGAGTAAGTCAATGCGATGTGATATGTACATCAAGTCATACTATAAGTAAAAGGGAGAAACCGCTTTTTAAAACAGTTTCATTTTTTCAAAAGGCATCATGCGGCTCCCACATTCTATGAAAATCATATCGAATCATATGTGAGATGAACTACAGTATAATAATCACAGCAATTCTACAGTGAGAGTGTCATGGCAATTACTAACGGTGTGTGTGTAACATGCAGATTAGTGCTCGTGCAACATGAACCGTTAGTAATAGCGCGGTGTTCTATCAATTCTAAGTTTATATACATATAGCAGGGAATGCGGTATGCAACAAACAGTATCCATGTAGGTAAATTCAATATGTAAGTATAAGGTCCTATCAGCGCTGACGCATAACGCCATGCGGGCGATATCCCCGTAGATGTTAAATCTACTCACCGTAGTCTCGCGCTAAGTATAGCCGACGACTTGTTTCCCCTTCTTCGCGGTGTCCGTCGTACTCGCCTGCGAACCTAGAATTTCGCAGAATAACACACATAAGCTCAAATCTACAAAAACGCGATATTAAAGTCAAACTAGAAACCCGCGTCGCAAACCAAGCGCGCGCGTGAACGATACGCTAAAACATGTGATTACGCGCCTGAAGCTACCCTGACAAGTCGCGATACGCAGAAACCCCAAACCCACACATGTATCACACGTGTCGCGAAGGTTTAAAAAATATGAGAAATAGGGTAATTGATCCCAGATTTTGATACAGGAATAATTTTACAAAAATATATATACCATAAGCCTTCAAACAGTAGCAGACACCTACCACCCAAACCCCAGGTCCTCCATCTGGCCGCAATTTGCGTCCAGAAAGCATTTTTCGGCGGCCAGGGTAGGGAGATGGGATCCCGGGTTTTGTGTGTGGTACTCTATACCTATTGTGTATGCCCCAGTAATTACAATTTTAATCTGAAGCAACTCAGGTAGCAGCAGATTCAACAGAGCCCAATTTCTAGTTAAAATGTCCATTTTGACACTAAAACGATACATTAGGGTATATTTATGAAACCTGAAGCAAACCCATGTTTAAAACCACACTAATAACACATTACCAAGCTAAGCAAGCCATACAAAGGTTAATTTAACAAAAACTTCACTAAATCCCTTCATTAGCACTAAAAATGCATAAAAATATGATTTTTAGCAACCAAACACACAAGTTATGAAAATAGGGTAACATGGTTGAGTTTAATACCTTCAAATGACCTTAGAAAAACCAAAATCTCTAGCTCTAGCCTCAAGTGCCCAGACTTTCCATCAAACTCCCCCAAAAGGTCATTTTTCCAAGGTTTTTGTGAAGGGAAAAGGGATTTTTAGTGAAGGGTTTGAACAAGATTCAAAAGAGAGGTGAAAAGAGAAAGGAAAATGAAGAAAATGTTGTGGTTTCTGTTGTTGTTTCTGCAGGATTCAGAAAATGAGGAGAAGAGAGAGAAGAAAATGTTTCAAACAAAGTCAAACCCTCACCTAACCACCATGCTCTAATTTACCATTTAAATTTTGGATTTCTTTAAAAGGGGTTTGACTTGGTAAAAGGGTGGGGATAATGAACCATGCAAGAAAAATAAAATGGGTTACATGCAACACTTTTTAATCTAAGTCACAAAATGTGATAAGTGTGCATGTGCACTACACTAAACCTTGCTTAAGAAATAAATAAGGAACAATTTCCATATAAGGTGCACACAAGCTAAACTTAAAATTTATTAACTCTATTTATATATAAAAACACCTTATCACAATTAGCACTAGTTAAAATGAAAAAATAAGACTTTCGGGTTTTTATGAAAAACACGCACAATACTAATTAACGCGAAAATATCCTAAACGAATATCAAAGCGTTACAATCTACCCCCCTTAAAGAAATTCGGTCCCCGAATTTAAAATCTAACAACACGTACCTTCAAAGAGATGGGGATATTTCTTCCTCATCTCGCTCTCGGTCTCCTAAGTGACCTCCTCGCTACTCGGACTACGCCAAAGTACCTTGACGGACGGTATCTCCTTCGATCTCAATTTCTTCACTTGTCGATCCAAGATGATCACCGGCAGCTCTGCATAGGAAAGGTCGCGCTCAAGCTAAATCGTCGGGTGCTAAATCGCATGCGAAGGATCGTGAAGATACTTGCGGAGAATCGAAAAGTGAAATACGGGGTGCACATCTGGAAAACTGGGCGGAATGGCTAACCGATACGCAACCGCACCAACACGCTCGAGGATCTTGAAGGGGCCCACATATCGGAGACTAAGCTTCCCCTTCTTCCCAAATCTCATCACACCTTTCATTGGGGAGACCCTCAAGAAAACATGATCACCAACAGAAAACTCAAGTCTGCGCCGACGACGATCCGCATAAGATCTCTGCCTACTCTAGGCTGCTCTCATCCTATCGCGAACCAACTGGATCTTCACGGTCGTATCCTCAACAATCTGCGACCCTAAGATACTGCTCTCACTGAGCTCTGTCCAACAGGCGGGCGATCTGCACCTCCTCCCATAAAGATCCTCAAATGGTGCCATCTGAATGGTCTCCTGGTAGCTATTGTTGTAGGAGAACTCTACTAAGGGTAAATGATGATCCCAGCTACCGCTGAAGTCTAATACACACGCTCGGAGCATGTCCTCGAGAGTCTGAATAGTCCGCTCTGACTGTCCGTCGGTCTGCGGATGAAATGATGTGCTAAAACTCAAGCGGGTGCCCAAAGCCTCCTGAAACCTCTGCCATAGTCGACTGGGAAACTGGGTTCCTCTGTTGGACACGATACATGTCGGAACTCCATGCAGTCGTACAATCTCGTCGATGTATATCTGGGCATACTGAGCAAATCTGAAAGTCGTCTTCACCGGTAGGAAGTGAGCCGCTTTTGTCAAACGATCCACGATCACCCAGATGGAGTCATACCCTCGACTAGCCCTGGGTAGACCCATAATGAAGTCCATAGAAATCTGTTCCCATTTCCACTCCGGAATGGGTAGCGGCTGTAGCTCTCCCGCGGGCCTCTGGTGCTCGGCCTTGACTTGCTGACAAGTCAGGAACCTCGACACGAAATCTGCGATGTCCCTCTTCATTCCGTCCCACCAGTAAACATCTCTCATGTCATGGTACATCTTGGTGGAACCTGGATGAACACTGTACACGGATCAATGTGCCTCTTCAAGAATCTCACGCCGCGGTCCCTCAGCATTCGGTACGCACAGTCTAGCCCCAAATCGTAGTATCCCCTGATCATCGATCACGAACTCGGAAAATCTGCCATGTCCAATCTGTGCCCTGATCTCTGAACATCGGTAATCACTGTGTTGTGCCTCATGTATACGGTCAAGCAACTATGGGCGTGCACGAACATGCGCAATCTGTCCTCCGATCGGCGTAAACTCGAACTATACCCGGCTGTCGCATAAGATCTGTCAATCTGCCGATGACTGCCTCTGTATTGCGCTCAAACAAGATAGACTGCCCTGGGCCTCCTACACAAAGCATCCGCCACTACATTAGCCCTGCTCGGGTGGTACAAGATCTCACAATCGTAGTCCTTCACTAACTCCATCCAACGGCGCTGTCTAAGGTTCAGGTCTCGCTGCTGAAATATATACTTTAAGCTCTTGTGATCAGTGAATATCTGGCACGACTCGCCATATAGGTAATGTCGCCAGATCTTAAGTGCAAAGACCACTGCAACCATCTCCAAATCGTGAGTGGGGTGGTACTGTTCATGTTTCTTCAATTGTCGTGAAGCATACACGATCACCCTGCCATGCTGCATCAATACACACCCTAGCCCTACTCGAGAAGCATCACAATAGACCATAAATCCGCCTGATCCTGAAGGCAATGATAACACCGGCGCCGTAGTCAGTCGAGTCCGTAGATGCTGAAAACTGTGCTCACACTCCTGCGTCTAATCGAAAGGAACTCCCTTCCGGGTCAACCCGGTCAAAGTGTAGCAATACGGGAGAAGTCCTGCACGAATCGCCTGTAGTAACTGACCAACCCTAAAAAGCTGCAAATCTCCGTAACTGATGTGGGTCTGGGCCAACTCCGAACGACCTCGATCTTCCTCGGGTCTACACATATACCATCCCGTGTAATCACGTGGCCCAAGAAGTCTACGCTGTCCAGCCAGAAAGCACACTTGGAGAATTTGGCGAAAAGCTGGTGCTCCCTCAAGGTCTGCAATGTAATCCGCAGGTGTTGCTCGTGCTCCTCTCAACTCCAGGAATACACCAGAATATCGTCAATGAATACTATGATGAACAGATCAAGATACGGCCGGAATATACGGTTCATCAAGTCCATGAATGCTGCTGGCGCGTTGGTGAGTCCGACCGACATCACCAAAAACTCATAATGGCCGTAGCACGTGCGGAAAGCCGTCCTAGGAATCTCCTCCTGTCGAACCCGCAGCCGATGGTAGCCTGATCGCAAATCGATCCTCGAAAAGTATCCTGCCCCTTGAAGCTGGTCGAACAAATCGTCGATGCGTGGCAAAGGGTACCTGTTCCGCACTGTAACCCTGTTCAGCTGGCGGTAATCGATACACAGACACAAACTGTCGTCCTTCTTCTTGACAAACAGGACTGGAGCACCCCAAGGAGAAACACTGGGTCGAATAAGTCCCTTATCCAGCAAATCTTGCAACTGACCCTTCAATTCTGTAAGTTCTGCCGGGCCATCCGATAAGGCGGTACAGAAACAGGCCCAGTGCCCGGAATCAAATCAATACAGAAAGAAGTATCACGCTCAGGCGGTAACCTAGGAAGCTCGTCAGGGAACACATCAGGGAACTCGCTAACAACCGGAACCTGATCTAACGGAACCTCTGTAGCTCTAGTATCACAAACATAGGCGAGAAATCCCTGACATCCCTTCCTCAAAAGCTGTCCAGTGCGAAAAGAAGAAATCACACTGTGAGGGGCGGCACCACGGTCCCCCAACACAACAAAAACCGATTCGCCGGGAAAAAAAATCTAACTGTCTTCTCATAGCAGTCTACAGACGCATAGCACGTGGCTAACCAATCCATGCCTAAAAGAACATCGAAGTCCAACATCTCAAGAAGGATCAAGTCGACAGGCAACTCTCTCTCGCCAATACGGACGATACAGGATCGGAACACGTGCCTAGCAACAAACGACTCTTCCACAGGAGTGGTCACAACAAGCGGCTGATCAAGCAAACCAGACTCTCTACCCAAACTCGGCACAAAGTGTGTGGATACATACGAGTGCGTGGATCCGGGATCGAACAACACGTGTGCATCAACAGAACATACGGGAAGGATACCTGAGACCACCGCATTGGACACCTGCGTGTCCTGATGCTTCAAAGCAAAAACCCGCGCCTGTCCTCCACCTATGACTGACTGTCCTCTACCTCGGTCATCCCGTCCTCTCTGAGCAACTCCTCCACTCCCACGACCTCTCTGTGTATGAGCCTGACACGGAACAACCGTAGGTACAACAGGAAACGCCCTCTGGGGTGGTGAAGCTGGTAAGGTAACATGCGGTGCTGCTGTCTCCCTCCGGTGTATCTCAGGACAATCTCTAACGAGGTGAAGTAGGCTGCCACATCTAAAGCAACCCTGCGACGACGGCTGACTCTCCCGTGGATACGAACTAAACATCTGGCCTCGTCCCGAATCTCTGCCACTCCTCGTACCTGAACGATACCAGTCGCGGCGTCTGAATGTCTGTCTCCGTGCTGATATACCAGTACGAACTCTCTTCGGCTTGGAACTACCGAAGTCTCAGCAAAGCGCTCCTCGACTAATAGGGCCGTGTCTACAGCTGCTGCATAAGTCTCGTAATGTTGTGCACTGATCGCAAGGAACAGTGGTGTAAGCAAGCCTCGAACAAATCTCTTGACTCGCATCTCCTCAGTAGCCACTAGGTACGGAGCATAAATTGATAGTTCGGTAAACAGCACATCATACTCTGCCACTGACATCTCCGGAGTCTGGCGTAAGGACTCGAACCTGCATGCTCTAGCATCTCTGACACTCAGTGGAAGCAAGCGGGCAAAGAATAGCGCCACGAACTCTGTCCAGGTCATAGGAGGAAGACCTGCTGCTCTACCCTTCTCGACTGATTCGCACCATTTCTGCGCAAGACCTTCCAGGCGAAAGCTCACGAACTTTACCCATCTCGCGTCCGCACATCTAAGTGAACGACATATCTGAGCCATCCTATCAATGAAAGACTGTGATCCTCGGCTGCATCGGTACCTGTGAAGACCGGAGGCTTCAGCCTCATAAACTCTGACAGCGATACTGAGATGACCCCCGTAGCTGCAGGGGAAACTGCCTGTACTGTGGGTACCATCACGGTCCCTGCAACGGGTGGAACTACCTCTGGTCGCTACGCTCAAAGTGTCTCAACTAGCGATCCCATCATCTGGCGCATCTCCTGCATACTGGACCCCACCATCTGGCGCATCTCCTGCATACCAGCCCCTAACATGGCAATCTGATCTGTCATGGGAGGAACAGCCTGCTCGGGCACAACCGGTGTACTACCCGGATCAGTCCTTGTCTCGGACGAGTCAACTCGAATCTCGGCCCTTGCGGCCGCTCTCTGCGCCCTAGTAGTCTTTAGCGGCATAATGGCTGAAAGGAAAAAAAATAGGATTCGATAAGGATACGGAAATCGAATCGCAAGAACGTATATACTCATGAAGGAAATTTAAATCAATAAGTGCTTAGGTCTCTTTGGCGGAGTACCGTGTCGTGAGTATGCCGCGGAACATACATACGCTACGCCACTCTGCTTCAGCTACCTACTCCATCATACCAGGGTCATCCTACACTCTGAAAGGTAAAACCTACGCTCTGATACCAACTATGTCACGACCCGAAATTCGACTCGTGACCGGCACTTAACCACGCAATGTCTATGGACGTAACGCGACTAAGTAAGCCGAACCCAGAAATCAAAACCATTTAAAAGTAGTGAGTGTTGAAAACATTTGATTAAAACATTTAGAAAACCTTAAGTAGTTTAATGAAGTTCTTTAAGGTTAAGTTATCATCTTAATAATTTTGGCAGCATTTCCTTTGTAAAACTAACCCCGAAGTCGGGTATAAAACATGATATAAGTGAAAATGATATACAATGAAAATAAAGCATCCCTAAATGGGAGCAATCACGCCCAACGGCGGAAACCATCACCACAAGAGTAATATACGACGCCGTAGCGAAGAAATGAGAAATAAGTAAAAACATCACAGAATAATAAAACTGCAAATATAAAGTCGGCTCCCACGAGCTCGATACCAGAATACAAATAATACACATCATCGTCCTCACACTGTCTCTAATTCAAATACATATAAAGGTAGATGGAGAATACTAGATACAAAAGTGTGTACAATAGAAGTAACCAGATACCACAACCCACCTATCAGCAAAACAGCTCTCGCACCAACGGTAGTGGTATCTGTAGCCAAACGATGTAGGAAGGCAGCCTGCCGCGACTACTCTGAGGGCAACCTGCAAATACTGTGGCACAACGGGGGTGAGTTTCCAACTCGTGAATAGAGATAACATATAAAGGTAATCGCGAGCATGCACGTACTGCGCTACTCTATCAAATGCCAGCAGATAAAGTCTATATGCGATAAGCAGTATGTGCATAATCATGCAAGTGCTCGGTCAAGTAAAATAACTAAAGGATGAGATACATAATAATAAATGCTGAGCATGGGATGAAATAACATCTACACGGAATGTCAACGTGGAAAACTAATCGGTGCTCATCAATGCACCCAAATCCCAATAAACTCAGGCGCCGGCACTCCCATCGGCCCTCAAATCCTGTAAATCTCAGAGAATCATGAATGCCCAACATCGGCACTCAAATATCATAAATACTAGTGTCCGGCATCGATACGCAAATCCTCATATATCGGGCTCCGTCAGTTCGGATCATCCCACGGGCTCCGTCTGCAGTATCGGCCCTCGGCCCCGGCAATACTGGTCATCCCGCATCCATCTATCGACTCTAGTCAGTATTCTCCGGATAACCGCCAGGTCCAACCAATCACCGGTAGGTACTCGCCACCCTTCCAGGCTCATCGTCTACTCCACGAAAAACATTTCTCGCCCCAGGGAACCATACCGGGTCCACCACGAACCCGCAAACGGATCATCCAACTCCTCGAATCGGGTTTCAAACATACGTCTCAGAACCTAGAAAACGCGTGGTGGACGCACCAAAATATCATATCAAGAGGAACCGGGTTTTCAAATAACCCCACGGTCCTCAAAACCAAAAATCACATGAAATCCCCAAACCAATGAGTAACTCAATGCGATGTGATATGTACATCAAGTCATACTATAAGTAAAAGGGAGAAACCGCTTTTTAAAATAGTTTTCGTTTTTCAAAAGGCATCATGCGGCTCCCACTTTCTATGAAAATCATATCGAATCATATGTGAGATGAACTACAGTATAATAATCACGGAAATTCTACAGTGAGAGTGTCATGGCAATTACTAACGGTGTGTGTGTAACATGCAGATTAGTGCTCGTGCAACATGAACCGTTAGTAATAGTGCGGTGTTCTATCAATTCTAAGTTTATATACATATAGCAGGGAATGAGGTATGCAACAAACAGTATCCATGTAGGTAAATGCAATATGTAAGTATAAGGTCCTATCAGCCCTGACGCATAACGCCATGCGGGCGATATCCCCGTAGATGTTAAATATACTCACCGTAGTCTAGCTCAAAGTGTAACCGACGACTTGTTTCCCCTTCTTCGCGGCGTCCGTCGTACTCGCCTGCGAACCTAGAATTTCGCAGAATAACACACATAAGCTCAAATCTACAAAAACGCGATATTAAAGTCAAACTAGAAATTCGCGTCGCAAACCAAGCGCGCGTGTGCACGATACGCTAAAACGTGTGATTACACGCTTGAAGCTACCCTGACAGGTCGCGATACGCAGAAACCCCAAACCCACACACGTATCACACGTGTCGCGAAGGTTTAAAAAATATGAGAAATAGGGTAATTGATCCCAGATTTTGATACAGGAATAATTTTACAAAAATATATATACCATAAGCCTTCAAACAGTAGCAGACACCTTCCACCCAAACCCCAAACCCCAGGTCCCCTATCTGGCGGCAATTTGCGACCAGAAAGCATTTTCCGGCAGCCAGGGTAGGGTGATGGGCTCCCGGGTTTTGTGTGTGTACTCTATACCTATTGTGTATACCCCAGTAATTACAATTTTAATCTGAAGCAACTCGGGTAGCAGCAGATTCAACAGAGCCCAATTTCTAGTTAAAATGTCCATTTTGACACTAAAATGATACATTAGGGTATATTTGTGAAACCTGAAGCAAACCCATGTTTAAAACCACACTAATAACACATTACCAAGCTAAGCAAGCCATACAAAGGTTAATTTAACAAAAACTTCACTAAATCCCTTCGTTAGCACTAAAAATGCATAAAAATGTGATTTTTAGCAACCAAACACACAAGTTATGAAAATAGGGTAACATGATTGAGTTTAATACCTTCAAATGACCTTAGAAAAACCAAAATCTCCAGCTCTAGCCTCAAGTGCCCAGACTTTCCATCAAACTCCCCCAATAGGTCATTTTTCCAAGGTTTTTGTGAAGGGAAAAGGGATTTTTAGTGAAGGGTTTGAACAAGATTCAAAAGAGAGGTGAAAAGAGAAGGGAAAATGAAGAAAATGTTGTGGTTTCTGCTGTTGTTTCTGCAGGATTCAGAAAATGAGGAGAAGAGAGAGAAGAGAGAGAAGAAAATGTTTCCAACAAAGTCAAACCCTCACCTAACCACCATGCTCTAATTTACCATTTAAATTTTGGATTTCTTTAAATGGGGTTTGACTTGGTAAAAGGGTGGGGATAATGAACCATGCAAGAAAAATAAAATGGGTTACATGCAACACTTTTTAACCTAAGTCACAAAATGTGATAAGTGTGCATGTGCACTACACTAAACCTTGCTTAAGAAATAAATAAGGAACAATTTCCATATAAGGTGCACACAAGCTAAACTTAAATTTATTAACCCTATTTATATATAAAAACACCTTATCACAATTAGCACTAGTTAAAAGGAAAAAATAAGACTTTCGAGTTTTTATGAAAAACACGCACAATACTAATTAACGCGAAAATATCCTAAACGAATATCAAAACGTTATAGACACCGATTTCGGCATCAGCACCGCAACAACTGGGATATTGTCAGGAGCGAATCATCATTTGCCTCTGTCGATGTCGAACAAAGGTGGCTTAGTAAATAGGGTTAGGGTCCTGTCGACTAAAGCTTTTGACTTCATGAACCGTAAGGGTCTCACAAAGGTATTTCTCCCTACAAGTCGTGAGGATCTCGTAGGTGTGTTTTCTCCTTAGGAATCGTGAGAATTCCTAAGTGTGTGTTCCCCTGTAAGTCGTAAAGATCTTACAAAAGGGTTTTCTCCTTATAAGTTGAGAGGACTTACAAGGGTTGTTCACCGTGCGAACATATCCCCAGTCTCGGATGGGACTCGGTTAGGGAAATGTTTATTCGCGCCCGTGGATTGCATACAAGGGTCAGTATGAGCCGCTTGTAGGGCAATATCGAAGGTTGTGGGGGGGTTTCTTAAGAACAAGTTCAGGTCTCTGTAACTTAAGACTTTCAAATCTTATGAGCCGTGAGGGTCCCATAAAAGAATTCTCCTTACGAGTCGTGAGGATCTCGCAAGCGTAATTTCTCCTTAGGAATCGTGGGGATCCCTAAGTGTGTTTCTCCCTTGTGAGTCGTAAGGATCTCATACAGGTGGTTTTTCCTCACAAGGTCGAGAGGACCCTGTAAGTGTCTTTTAACGAGATTGCGCCCTTTCAGGTTTTCACAAACACTCGCCGGTAGCCCTGCTGTTTTTACTCACGGAGCCCTTTCGGGTTTTCATCCGTGCCCATTTTGCTTATGAACATACCGTTTTCTCTTCTTCTTTTTTCTTTTTTTTTATTCTTCCCTTTTTTTTCTAACGAGGTTGCGCCTTTCGGGTTTTCACAAACACTCGCCGGTAGCCCTGCTTTTTTTACTCACGGAGACCTTTCGGGTTATCATTCGTGCCCATTTTGCTTACGGACATACCGTTTTCTCTTTTTTTTGTTCTTCTTTTTTTATTTTATATTATTTTTTTGTATCAGCTTTGGGATGCTGTAATCTACAGTAGTTTATCGACGTCTCGGTCAACGGCCAATTTTAGGACATAGTGGTCCATCATTAGTTTAAGGACGTTTCGGTCCACTGTTAGTTTAGGGACGTTTCGGTCCTCTGTTAGTTTAAGGACGTTTCGGTCCGTTTCCTAGCCACTACTTATAGAGTTTTGGGCTTAGGAAGATAGCGAGCGGACATAGTCGTCGTCATCTATCATTGACCTAGGTCGTAACTCGTTAGGCGTAGTATTTCTTCAGGAAGCGGTCGTTTATCGGTCTGAAATGTCTTTCGCCATGCATGTCCATGAGTAGATAGGCTCCACCCTGGTAGACCTTGTCTATAATGTATGGGCCTTCATAATTCGGCTCAAATTTTCCCCGCTCGGCGCGATTGGGGATCATAGAACCGAGCTTGTCGAATAGTCTGTTTGAAAGGTACCCCTTGGCGCTTCAATAGCCTTTTTAGTCCGTTCGTGTAATATCTGGGCAAACGGATGGGTTGGAGCCTCTCAAGTGTAGAATCTGCGCCGTGCCAGATTTCTTTCTCCACTCTTGTTTCCGTGGACCGATAGAATAGGATCGCCTTTTCACCTTTTCGCCTGGGAGGGACGTAAAATGTCTACAGGCCTTGCACACTGTAAGCTTCAAGTGCTTCGAGATCTTTGTAGTGCTCCCGCGGAATCATGGTAATTTGCAAACTCTGATTATCACCAGCAAATGCTTGTATTGATGGCCGACTGGAGAACACAGCATTAACCTCATCTTCCGAGTCGCTTTCGAAGAACATGGGGGCGGACGGTCCCGGGTTGTTGCGTCGAGACGGCCCAGCATAAACTATCTCTTCTTCTTCCTCGGTATCACTCCCGAAGACAGGAATGGTGATTACGGCTTTGTTCTCCGGTTTGTGACATCTCTCTGTGTCCTCGAAACCCGGCAAGAAGTATTTTGCATCTTCGTACTTGTGGACTTCGTTCACGGAGAATGGGTTCAGCTCACCTATTACGGTATACTCGAGACCATCCTTGAAATACTTCATACACTGATGTTGCGTAGAAGGGATGATGTTGTACTCGTGTAACCAAGGACGACCGAGCAAAGCATTGTAGCAGGTCTTGGCGTCAATGACGTGAAATTTAATCTCCGTGATGAGCAGTCTGAAGCGTAATGTTAGTATCACAGATCCGAGAGTTCGTGATGACTGGGAGTCGAAACCGGAGATGGTAATTTTATCACGCGCGAGGTGCTGAACGCTCATGCAGATTTCCTTCAACACCCGTACATTAAGGAGATTGACGGAGGATCCATTATCAACCAGGATTTTACCTATCTTGATATCGTGGCAGTATCCAGAGACATATAGGGGATGGTTGTGGTCGCACGTCCCAAGGAGAAGGTCTTCATCACCGAACGTGACATCGGCTGTGTGCACTTCTTCCAGCTCATCCTTCATCTTTTCTTTGTCGAGGAAGGCTTGGAATTGCTCGGGCTTTTGCAGTGCCTTGATTAATGAATCTCTCACTTCTTTTGATAATAAGAGGGCGTCGAGAATGCTGAGCTAAGAGGGTAGCTTCCTCAGGTGCGCTAGGACGTTGTATTCCACTTTACCTTTCCTTGGCGGGTCTTTGGCAGTCAGCTCTTTCATGACTTGGTCATCTAAGGCGATATCCTCAGCGACCTTTTCCTTTCCCTTATCTTTTCTACTTGCGAGCCCGAGATTCTTTTCTGGAAGCGTGCGATTGCGCAGCTGAATGTTTTCGCAGGCCTTTGGTTCTTCCTCTTTCCCTAAGATGGATTCTTTAAAGAGAGGGCCCAGAGCCATTTCTTCGTCAGAGTCGCTCCCAAAGGTGAGAACCTGTGATCCTCCGGGGTTGACCGTGCAACAGTTACCAGTAGTTCTTTTATGCTCCTCGGTCGTACTTCTCTGCTCCCGATGAGTTTTGCGTTTCATCCGCTTAAAATGTTGCCGGTGAGCAACATATCCCTGCCACCATCTTTTAAAAGCATCGCATTCCTCGGTAGGGTGTGAAATCTTTCGATGATATGAGCAGTAGCCAGGCTGCATCTCTACTTCACCAGGCGTGTTTCCTTCAGAGGGTGGTAGCTTCATTCCCATTGATATGGCTTTAGCAAACATTTTCCTCGTCTTGAACTTATTTTTATCTGCGAGGATGTTCCTTGATTCGGCGGAAGTGTCTCTACTCTTTCGTCTAGTCGCCGGCGTTTGGCTCTTTCAAATATGGCCATCCCGCATTCCCGATCAGCTTTACTTTTCAAGAGAGCCGTGTTCAGGAATGCATCAATTATTTCATCCGATGGCCCCAGAAGTTCCGGCTTGGGCTCTGCCCCCAGCTTCTCAATGCAAGGAGTTTCTTCGTCGTTTATCGATGAGTGAGAGATCACGTGGCAACTTGCCACATACTCCTCAGATCTATCCGACGAGTCTTCTTCATCATCTTCGCCTTCAAGGACGTGGCTGAAGAACTCTTGGAGCGTGATTAGGGTCCGCGCCTTCTGATTATACTCTTCCAGCGCGTCGACCTGTTTCTGCAGGTCCGTGCACTTGTCGCCAGGCTTCACGGGCTTCTTGGATTTCTTCTTCTTTTTCGAAAATTTCGACGCCTGGGTGTGAGCGCTTTGGCCATCACCACCGATCTTTGGAGTTGGGCGTGGCTTCAACATCCCTTCGATGATCTGGGGTTCCATCGGGTTCATCCACCTGATCGCTGGGCATGTCCGGAGATCACTCAGCATCCTTTTGGTTTTGGCTGAAAGCACGACCTCCCATGGAGCTTCTTCAACAAAAGAGCATGTTGCCCCCGGTGCATCCGTCCTCTTAGGAGTGTGAGGCTGTGGTGGGTTTACTTTCCACTTCTTAGACAGCGCAAACTTGCCTTGTAGGTATTGATCCTCAATCTATCCCTTAAAGACGAAGCAATCCTCAATCGGATGGCTTACCGTTTGGTGGTAAGGGCAATAATTGGGATTATTCACCTCGCTGGGTTGCGGCGGTCGCCTTGGATTTGGTAAGTTGATAAGCCTGTTGCGCACCGCCAGCTCGAACAGCCTCTTCGTTTTATCCTGCGGGAATGAGTAGGGGCGCTTCATTTTCTCATTGTAATAGCGTCGTCTCTCTTCCAATTGATCTGCTAGTCTTGGAGCACTGGGCTGCTGCTGGGTATTCGCAACGAAGGTTGCCTTCCCTTTCCCTTTATCATTCCGCGGTTCCGGCTTTGGGGGAGACGGTCTGTGACCCATTTGATCCATCTGGGCTAGCTTGTCGATTAAAGCCTGGAAGGTGGTCGGTTTGAAGAACATCATGAACTGCGAAATAGTTGCATGAGGATCTAGAGTACCCATGAACATGCCCACCGCTGGTGCTTCTTCGATGCGCTGTTCGCACTTCGACCACAAGTTCCGCCATCGGATTGCATATTGAACCCAAGTTTCGCCTGGCTTCACCCTTGCATTAATCAATGCTGTGATTGGAGTACGTTCGCTGGCGCTTGCGAAACGCTGGGTAAACAACAACTCCATTTCAGCGAAGTTTTGACAGAGTCATTTGGAAGTTCGGAATACCACTCAAATGCCGTCTCCGATAAACTGCCGACGAATTGGCGAAGCAAGAGCTTATCATCGCCGCTGGTATTACCATAAAGAGCCCTGATATGGGCGACATGTTGATGGGGATTGCCTGTCCCCTTGTAGACATGGAATTTCGGGATCGTGTAACCCGGCGGATATTTTATCTGGTCGTACCAACCTGGATACGGTCACCCAGTTCTAACAACTTGTCCAGCCGCTTCGTTCGCCTGGTGAACTCATATCTGCTGAGCTATATAATCATCCAGGGCGGTCTTAGAGATTGTTTCCTCTTTGGCTGTTGAAAGAGCCGGAGGTGGATTTGACGTTTCTCCTTTGTCGTCTTCGAGGATAATCGGAGGATCTTCGGCTGGAGAATCCGGCTGGATCATCATACCCACCATGTCCTGGAACAGAAGGGCCATTCGTTTTATATTGGCTACTTGTTCTGCAGCCTCTCTGTCCTTCTTTTCAAGTATTCTGCGAAGGAATTCGGCATCGGTTTCTTACTCCTGGCGCTGATCCGAGGATGCTTCTGTGCTTTCTCTTGGCCCGGTGAATGCGGCCATCACGGTCATCATCTCTTGGAGCTTCCGCTGCTACTCTTGAGCCTTAGTCACTGATCGCGTAAGCGGTCGATGACCTGTGGATATACGGTTATCCTCTTTCCCGGACGCCATGTAGACGGTATGTACCACCATGCCCCCGGACTTAGGGCGTTTAGGCTCACTGCCTTTGACATTTGCCACAGGCGTGGGGACTTTCTCCGGCCTTCTTCTCTTGTGGACAATCGACGTTGAGGGGGCCGTTGCAGTGGGCACCCAGGTAGCCGTCGTCTTCTCTGGCTTAACAGGACAGTTTTCTTCCTGTCGGACTTTCGACTTCTTGTGCTGGCGATCAATCACCGATTCTCGGACTTGTCGCCAAATTTTGTAAACTTTGGAAGACGGATGTTGAGGGGACTGCTCCGGCTTTGTTTCTACGACGGTCTCTACCGGGGGAGGAGATCTTTTAAGCATAGCATTTGGTGAATTCCTGCGTACCCTGTTCAGCAGCTCAAAGCTGTTCCCGGTTGGAACAGCAGCATTAATTTCCGTCGGTGGAGCCGGTGGAGTTAGCCTCGAGGGGGAGTTGCCCCCAGCCTTCTTTATTCAGCGCCAGTGGCGACGTCGAGCATGACGAGTTGCTGGGATTGGTTCAGCGACCGGGATGGCCTTGTCTTGCCCCATGTTCAGGAGAGGGGCTGTTGCCGGTGTCAGCCTCTTGAAGACTGACGTCCGTTGAGAAGCCATGTCCAAACGGTCAAAAACAGATTTCTGAGCAGGAGCGGGAATGGGAGCAGTCAGTCTTGCAAAGACCAACCCTCTGGCAGGAGAAGCCATCTTAACGACTTCAGGAGCAGGGATGACTATCTTCTTTAGGATGGCCACTTCAGGTATTATGGGCTTCTTGGTGGGCCCTTTGGAGCTCAAGTTCAGCCTGGTGAGGACCGAGGAGTTGGAATCGGACGACCCGTTGAGAGGGGCCGTGGTAGTAGCAAGTCGATCGAAGACCGACTTCTTTGAAGCTTCCGATACGGGTACAGGGACGGTGAAGCTCGCTGGTGGGAGCATGGTCCCGAAAAACAGCCTTGTGGTGGCTTGAGTAATCTACTCCACGGGCATCGTGAACAAAGAGGCCGCTTGGGGACCATAGGTTATGCCCCCAGTCGAGGTGGAGCGTACGTTGCAGTTGCATGTGGAACATTTTGAGCAGGTACCAGCCATTGATCCTTTGCTTTCTGCAGCAAGCGAAATGCCAAATCTTAGTACCACGAAACCCAAGGGCAACCATTAGCGAACCGCGATTGGTTCACGAACACGAAACATGAAGTGTGGAGTGGAAATAGGAAAAGGTCCCACCGGGCGTGCCAGAATCTGTTCCCCTCCGAAAGACAGCGCGACAGAACGTCTTGCCTGAGATTCGGGGCAGATGCTAACAGGTGCTATCCGTCCACCTCTCCGAAGATGCCAAGTTGATTTATGACACCATGTATCGAAGGTTTAAACGGATGCGGCCGATGTAGCAGACTTCATCAGATTCCCCCTCGTTTGAGGGGTTTTTTATTATGGGGACGCTCTTCCCTGCAGGCGCAAGGCTCTGCAGTTAATTACGCTACCGCATCGCGGTAACAACATTCTCCTTCTCCATATGATCATTTCGTGTCGTGGGTGTTTGTTTTGTGTTTGGTTGCCCGTGGATTGTATACGGAGACTAAGTTATATTGTCGCCCGTAGGCGTGGACTAGTCCAAATCTGTATCTTTCTTAGATTTGGGTTTTGGGGGGTTTGTGTTTAAGGATACGTTAGCCTTATTTGAGGCTAAGATCAACTTAAACGTTCGTTAAGGATACGTTAATCTAATTTTAGACTAAAATCAACTTAACGGGATCGTTTAGATCTGACAAGAGAGCAATTAGGGGGCTCTATTGTTTAGTTTAGTGACATTGCGGTCCATAGATAGTTTAAGGACATTGCGGTCCAATGTTAGTTTTAAGACATTGCGGTCAAGATTAAGGACATCATAGTCCGTGGATTTAAGGACTCCACAGTCCATCGTTAGTTTTAAGCAATCGCGGTCAAGGTTAAGGACATCATAGTCCATGAGTTTAAAGACCCCACGGTCCATTGTTAGTTTTAAGACATCACGGTCAAGGTTAAGGACATCATAGTCCATGAGTTTAAAGACCCCATAGTCCGTGAAATGTATGGTCGTTGGGACCCGTCACCTCTTTGAAGACGTTAAGGAATTACAACGATAAATATCAAAGGAGTGAAGAGATGTACCCTTGAACCAAGATAGATTAAATGTTTTGTAGCCCAATTTGGAATCAAGACCAATTAATTATATTATGAGCCCATTGGCTCAGTTAAGTCTGAATTGAGGACTTATGGCCTTCTTGGGCTAAGTCCAATCAAGTTTGGAATATTGGCCCTATGTTGGTCTATTGAAGGGGAGGCTTTGCCTCTGAAAATCAGCCAACTTGGCCAAGAGTAGTGTTAAACACTAAAGATCAAAAGTGTTAAACACTAAAGATAGAATTCTCAACTAGTGTTAAACACTAAGAATACAATCAGTGTTAAACACTGGAAATATAGTTCTCGATTTAGTGTCAAACATTAGAAAATAACAGTGTTAAACACTGCAAATAGGGTTTTCAAATCAGTGTTAAACACTAAGAAAATCAGTGTTAAACACTGGGAACAAAGATCTCGAATTAGTGTCAAACACTAAAGAAAGAGGGGTCACGTGTGGACACGTGAGAGCGCCCAGATTCCCCTTATTTTGCTCTGCAAAAAGTATTGAATGCTTTTTATATTTTATCTTGGAGCATCACGTGCTGACACGTGATGGGGATTTGTGTGCTGATTGTTAAAGTTTTTGCCAAGGGGTCACGTAGTGACACGTGAGAGCGCCCAGAGTCCTTATTTCTTTTGCTTTTTTCTTTTTGTGCTTCAGGGGTCACATGGAGCACGTGAGGCATTGCCTCTGAGTTCTTTCCTCCTTATTTCTGTGGATCTTTACAGGGGTTACGTGGGGACACGTGACCCAGGTTCTTTGCATGCATGAAGATCCCTTCAACTTTAAAGAATTAAATTCTCTGTGGGTTTAATCTCAACTATAACTCCAGAGGAATTAAATTCCTATTTTCCTTGGAAGAATTTTATTCTTATGTAGGGTTAAACCCTAATTTTCTTTTAGAGGAATTACATTCCCACATATGTAAAACAATTCAATTCTTATATAGGGTGAAAACCCCTAATTTCATCATTTTAAGAGGAATTAAATTCCTGCGAATTTAGAGAATTAAATTCTCAATTAGGGTTAAACCCTAGCTTTGTCCATCTTGAAGGAATTAAATTCCTAAAGTATTAAGAGAATTAAATTCTCAGATAGGGTTTAACCCTAATCTCAACATGAAGGAATTAAATTCCTATAAACTTAGGAGAATTAAATTCTCAGATAGGGTCAAACCTTAATTTTGTTTTGAGAGAATTAAATTCTCTAAACTCAATTCCCCTTCTAAGTTTTAGATCTGCATGGCAGGATCTTGACCCGATGAGAATTAAATTCTCAACTTATGGGGAGATGTGCTCTGTGCAGATCTTCAACAAGGAGAAGAACTAAGTTCTTAGTAAAAGAGTTAAACTCTTAGATTTTTGAGAATTAAATTCTTCTTTTTTCTGAAGTCTTGATCCCCTTTCTTTTTCTCACCTAGGGTTTTCTTTCTGAATTTTCAAGATGCTAAAGTTCTCTGTCAAGCTTTCTCTCCAAAATTCTCTCTCCCTTTTTTTCTTAATTCTCCCTTCTCTACTCCTATTTATAAGAGGAGAAAAAGGATCAACTTGTTTAGTAAATCTCTCATTGAAAGATTTGATTTGTTTTCGTCATTAACCTGAGCCTTTAGATTATTGGGTGAATTTTATTCACCGTTGGATATTTTGATCTAAAGATATTCTATTTGTTATTTCGGTGAGATTTAGGAGAAATCTTTCCTTGGCCAAGATTTTTCCATAAATTGGTGATATTTAACCACCCCTGGATTCTTAATCCAACGTTTTTCCTTAATTCTTCTCCATTTTGGAAAGATTTAAATGGTCTTTTTAGAATTTAATTCTGTTAAACCATGAGGCTTTTAAAGCCAGTCACGTGTTGACACGTGACCTTTGGTCGCGTGTGAGCACGTGACCCCCAGTCACGTGTAAGCACGTGACCCCTAAATGGCTTCTCTTCTCTGCGCTATTTTACGCTGTTGCTTTAACCATCACGTATCAACACGTGACCATTGGTCACATGCAAGCACGTGATGCAACGTCTGAAGTTTTTCCTGATTTTTTAATCAGGGAACAGGTAACGACTAAAGACATATAAAGGGATTTGGAGAGATGGCAAAGAAATATACGGTTACAGTTGTGAATCCGATAATGGAAGAGGCCTTACTAAGAATACCCGGATACCCCTTCGAAACATAAACATGTTTCAGTTTCACTGTGTACTGTTAAAGGAAAACTGATTTCCCAATTAGACACTTGCTCCAGGGTATGTATTTACCAGGTATGATTCTCACATCTGTATGGTTTTACAGATGATGAGTGGGAGTAAGTTATTGGGAATTAGGTGATCATCTGTAAGTGCACGGCGGCGTCCCGGCCGTCGATCCGACGCCGGAATGCGGAAACGAAACTTTTACAAAACTTGTAAACCGGCACCACCGCCCACAAAAATCCCGGATCGGGCCATTAACCTACTCCTGGCTAACTAGAGAAGGGGTAGAGAGATATACCGAGCGATCCGTGTCCTTCGGTCTTCTCGTCGTCGTCCCGATCTCCCCACGGAATCTCCGGTCTTCATCTCCTCGTCGGAAGGGCACCACATCGCCAGTTTCTTTTACGGGCTCCCACCTCTGGACCGAGGCAACTCGGGTACGAAGTTGGCGAGTCGACGTGTCCAAGAATTGCTGTAGAATAAGTGTAGTGCTCTTTGTCTCATGGGGTTGTAAGAAGTTGCCTTTTTGGTGGAGGAAATGAACTATAAACTTTTTGGATGAACTTGGGAATTTTGCAAGCATGAAGAGAACAAAATCCCACTCCCTCAAATTTTTGGCAGCCCTCCCATTCATCTTGAATGGCCGGCCCCATCACCTCAAGAAAGTGAGAAGAGGGAGAGAAAGCAAGGGGGTGCAATCATGAATGAAAGAGAGAGGAGTGATGATTAAGAATCATCATCATAACCAAATCCACACTCATAAACAACCATCTCATCACAAAGTCAAGTAATGATGAAGAAATAGAAGTCAAGGTCAAACAAGAGCCATCATGAAGCAACTATATACAAAGACCACCCTCCACAATACTAATTTGCACAATTGCAAATAAGCCCTCCTCCACCAATTTTCAGCCAAGGAAAGAAACAAAGGAAAATGGCCGAAACGGAAATCAAACTGGCAACTTCAGAAAACTGATCCCGTAATAAATTACAGGAAAACCCCGTGAATGTATATACATACCCGCATTTGTATTCCGACCAAATACAAATGCAATGAGACAGAATCTACACTGTACAATACTAGGATCCGGCTTAAACCAAAGCCCGCTAGTATTATCCGTCCGATCATGATCCGTGCAATACCGCACGTATATGATCGAACCCTGCCATATCTCCATACAGCCTCTACAGCGTTTTGCCCAAAACTTGAGAAAACGGTCTGTGGGGGACTCTAAAGACTCGTCAACACTTTGGCTGTGGATTTAACCACTAGCAAGTCAGAGGTATTAGCCATATGTAACCTACTACCAGGTATTGACCAAAAGGGACGTCGATGAGCGAACTCATCCTAACACCCTACTATGCCTGTCAGTGACAATATCCGTACAGTCCGGTTCGTTCGTCTATGAGCATCGCATGTCGGGCCTAAGGGGTTGGTAAAAGTCAGACCCCCAAAAGTAGTACAAGTCGTGTCGGAGTGTAGCCCAGAACACCCTGAGATACTACTGGAATACCTACCAGTAAATCTCCTACCTTGGCCAAGAACTTCGTGTAATGGCTCTCCTAGACACAACGCGACCTCACCCCCAATACCGGGTGTAACAACCGAGTCCAGTTCTGCAAATTTCAGTTACCGTATGAATGGTGTGTGGTATTTATTTCGTTGATCTTACTTGGCTGTGCTTATTGTAATTTACCCGACAATTCAAATTCTTGCATATAAGAATTTAAGTCTTTTAAAATAAATTAAAAATACTTGTCATGGCCTGCTCGACATCCTTAACCCAGTGGTAGCATCCTTACATCGTGTTCTCGTCCCGTTCAGTGAAACGGACGTGTTTGGACGGCTACGCGCACGCACGTGCGTCCGTTCTTGGGGGTATGCTTTTTAATTATAAAATCCTTCATTTTAATTTTTGGAACCCGCCAATAATTTTCTTATTTCAAATTCAAATTTTTGGACCTGACCCAGGCGCAATTCTGAAATATTTTGCATTTGCGCCAAATCCTATTTTTCAAGTATTTTAAAACCAACGAAATTGAATTCATAACCCAGAAAATATTTTTTCCATTTTCTTTAAAATCTTTTTAAAGTTTTCCCTAACTGTTCATCCCCACAAATCCTTCACAGAATTTTTCCCTAGCCAATCACAAATGTTTCTTCTTCCCCCGGGCCCCACACATTTCCTTCATTCACTAAAATCTTTCTCATTTTTCCCTTTATTTTGGCCACGAGCGAATCAGAGCTTCTCATTCCTCCTGGGCCCTACCGTCTCGCCTTCTCTCTCTCCTTTCCTTTCTCCTTCTCTCTCTCTCTCTTTTCCTCTCACCCCGCTAACAAACAATTCTCTCTCTCCTTCACTTTCTCTCTCCTCTTGCTTCTCTCTTCCTCTCTCCTATCGCGCATCTCTCTCACTCCTATCACGGTGAAAAAGGGTCGCGTTACCTCCCGTGTGGCTATCGTCACCTCCCTTCACGTTCTCTTTTTCTTTCCTTTTAAAACCTCGCGCCTCCTTCCTTTTTAAACCCATCGCAGAGAAACCTAGCCACCTCGTCTCCTCTCACCGTTGCCTTAGCCGCCTCTGCCTCGTCACCATCTCCATCTCTTCTTCTTCTTCTCAATCTCCTCCTCATCGCTTTCATCTTCTTTCTCTTTCTTTCCCCCTGTGCACACCCAGAACCGACCCGGCAACCTCAGCCCCTCGCGTCGCCACCGACTCCCTCTCACCATCATCACCACCTCATTCCCGTCCTCTCCTCGACACCATTCCCTCACCAGAATCCCATCACTTAACCCTGCAACCCTAGCCCGAGTCATCCCTGCAGCGTGGACCCTGTCACCTAGCCTTTGATCTCGTCGGCGATCCCTTGGCGACGACTTCCCCCTTGGCATCCCCAGACGTCTCCCAAACCCCAGTAAGCGTCTCTTTTCTCGCTCATCCTTCTCTTCTTCTTCTACATATGATTGTTCTGCTAAGATTTTTTCTTGCTATGTTTGAGAAGCATCTGGTGATCGTCGGAGCTCCGTCGATCTCACCACCGTGGTCTCACCGTCGCCGTTAGCATCCCTCTGCAGCTAGTAAGCACCCCTCCTCTAGCCTCCTTCTCTTCTTAATCTTTTCTTCTTCTTTATTTCATGCATGCTTGTATGTTTATTGTTCTCTGTTGTCTGTTCGCCGGAATCCGGCGATGCCGACGACGATTTCCCAACGATCCAGCGAGGAACTCTGACCCATGTGGTTCCACTGTTTGTCGTTCGGACTTATTCCGTGCACCGCGCACGCGTCGCGACTTTTCCCCGCCGACACGTAACGTTCCGTTTTCCGTTTCGCGACCCGTCGAGGAAAGTGAAACTTGCTACATGCTATAATAAACTATTCATATGCTAAATTACTTATTTCCTGTTAAATCTCTAGTTAGAATAGAAAGAAATGGATTACAAGTTAACCGTGTAAGATTCCGTTATACATTTCATGATTCCAAACGTGGAACCTAATCTTGCATCTAATTATTTACACCTAATAATCACCTGTACATGATAGATCACATTGTTATTGCTGTGATACCTTTTTAGCCTACCGGACATCCATGTGCAACTTTAACCGATCTAATTACAACTGCATTCATTAAACAGATTTTACATGTCATCGCATCCATGGACCACTCAATATTTATTAACCTGTTTTCAGCATTTACATCTTTCATACTGTATTCACATTATGCCGACATTGTCTGTTAAACACAATTGATAACTGTACAGTTAAATAAACAAATCTGCTTTATTGCTTAACTCATTGATTAGATCATGTTGTTGATAACCATGCTTGATTATTTAACTGATTATGAGCACACCCATGATATCGTTTACACCTTGACATGACTTGCTACATACATATTGATTGACCCGACATGGTACCGTACACTACTTGACTTGACCTGGTGTACCATGACTTGACCCGGTACCTCATCTTGTGTCTAATGCCATCAAACCTGACATGTAGTCCTCACGGACCGTTCCTGTTGTCTATCCAGACAAACCTGCTTACCCGATCCTGTGTTGGCATTAGTTCTTGATTACTGAATCCCTGACTAGACATACACATATAACTTGGGGGTATGAGGAAATCAATGGTGAAACCTGACTTGTAACTCAACAGTTCGATACTTGTTCTGATCATTTTTAGAGGCTAGGCCAGCCTAGGGATGATGCTGCTGACATCATTCATCTGTACATATTCATGTTTTAGTGCCTAGCGGCATGTCTCGGTTTCAGCCCGAGAATCTGGACCGTGGTCCCGGGTATGCACGGGATACTATTGAGTTACATCGATGATTCATCAATTTGATTTCAAAGACTTTAGAACAGAAAACCTGATAGAACGGTTTAGTTTACTCAATGCACACTTCCCTGCACTTCCCTGACTTACATTACTGTTACACCTGCTTTTCATTCATGTTTATATTTGCATTGCCTGTTACCCTGTTTATATTTTTGACACGACGCGCTGACGTCTGGGTTTTGCATGGCCCAGATTCTGTACCGCTGCTGCAGTCCGAGCAGGAGTACTTCAGCCAGCAGGCTGAGCTATGAGATGTCAGCGGTAGTTAGTTCTTTTATTTCCTGCATTTTATTCCTGATGTGAGCCCGCATTATGGGACATACATTCCAGTTATTTTGGTATTGGATCTTTTGCTTCCGCATTTTATTATTCTTGACTCATGTTATCTTGGCTTATGGACATGTTTTAGATAGTTTTATTTTGTTCTTGATATCTCTACAGCCGTAATGTGACTGTGGATGGATACTTCCTACCCACAGGTAGCATGGTTGGCTATGTCACGTGCCCATTTTAGCGTACTCTGGGAAGCGGGGCGTGACACCGGGAGAGACGAGCCCCTGCTGATCCGCTCACTGCCTCCATGTGGCTCGGGACTGTACCCAACTAAAACCTGTTTGCACGTCTCCTTTGAGTGTGGTAGGGTAGTAATCAAAGTACGGTGGGAACTCACACGAGACAAATGACGATCTCAGGTCGATGAACTAACATGTACACATGTCACCAGGGAACTGCTATCTGACGTCAGGTATAAGACCAACTAGCATATTCCCGGCGAGTCCTGTCCGGTGTACTCATAACCCAATGAGCTCCTGTATACATCTTAGGTGAACCAACTGACACCAATGGCTTGTGAGACCGGCCACCGCCCCTCGTCGGGGTCTCGACTGTATACACTAGTCTACTCTGGAGTATCGATGCCCTGTCTCGAAACTCCCACGACTAAGGACCATTTAAGGATGTGCTTATAGACTATCAGCTCCCACGTATATGATCGCCCTCATACTGCTGGCAGTCAAGCAAGAATCCTAGGGGCTCTATCAACGAACAATAGTGACCTGTAAGGTCACCTAAAGCAGTACACAATGATAAAGATAAACCAGATAGCATACTATCATCTTGAATAAGACTGTCCGATCGGGATAGGTCCTCCATCAATCATTGCAATCACGTGCCTGTGATCCAATAATTGACTCTGAAGGCACTATCTCCAACAATCTCCGACTTGCACTCAACGCTAATTATTGCGATGTCGCATACTCACAGCCCGTGTAATACCGAACACCCAACTCCTCTACTGATCAGTCTCACAAAACTAGTTTGCGAAACTAATGTGTTCGAGGAATAGCCTCGGTGAGTGGATCCGCCTTGATGTTTCTTTCTATGTCTCTCTTTATCTCAAGTTCGATGAGAAAGCCATCTCCCGAAATGAGCAATACCTGTCTTAGAATATGTCTGGATATCTGATGGGACCTAGCTCATAAATGAACAGCAAATCCAAACTTCTTAGACTGTATCGTCAACTGAACTTAATCAGTATCCTGCATCATGCCTCCCTCAGTATCCCCTTGGACCACCTGTCCAAAATACTGCCCCTGGTCAGAAGGAAAACTATAACTCTGACAACCTCTCTGTCATCCATGTCACCTTGGAAGCCTGGAATGATAACTGTCTCCTAAAAGAGAATGTTGTTATCATATCCCTAGAACATCCACTTATGTTCTAAAACTGCTTCCTAATGTTTCTCCAGGATTGGATTAATATCAACTTATTGCATCTAGTGCAAAAACATCTGGTGTGGTACTTGACATCTCATGATTGACTCAATTGCCTAAGCAAGTGATCTGTCAATCATGCACATCCCTCTCCCTTTTATTCTGTAAGACAACTTTAGAGAGGGTGACTCCATCACCTGCAGGTACACTACCGTGCAAGAAGTCGTCTATTCTAAAACACCTTCAGAATGCTGTCTAAGTACCCTGATTGGGAAACTACCCAAATCTAGATCTAAAACCATAGATCCAGTAACCAGAATGTCTTGATATTATATCCAAGTCCCATATGGAGAAACCACTGTGTGGCAACCAAAGTATAACCGATCGTAGTATAGGAACATCACTTCCTACTCTGTGTATGTCATCCAAATTTCAGGACATCACACCCTACTACCTTCTTAACAGATCCATCCCCTATTCTGATGAAGTCAAACCTATGACTGTCATATCAGAAATAGATGATCTATCTCCGCTACATCTGCTTTAGTCTATAAATAGACATAAGCCACTTGTTCACTCCACTTCTCCCACTGACTGCGATAACCCTCTGGCAGAGTCATATACACGTACACTTCTAAAGCTAGTTTAGAACGACGCTATACTCATCCTCCTGCCGGGTCTCGCAGCCTGGAACAACAGCAATGGCAAGTCTGGGTAAACAAGAACCTCCCTGTCACCGTCCATGAGGCTACCGGAGTACCCCTCGGGTGCCTGAGGTTACCCACCGTATCTGCGGAGTGGCCAATAGAATGTCAAACCAGATTGAATCTGTAGGTTCTTATCAAATTGTCAGTAATCGTTTGCGGTTCTGGAATCACTTCCAGTTCTACCATACTCCCACTACTGTTTTCTGAAAAAATCCATTTTTATTAAAACTGTGGGGAGTCTAGAACAATATCACTATTGATTTTCCAGATGGTAGAAAGTCAACCCTCGTCATAGCCTGGGTCAACCCACAAACAGCCATTACAGAAACGTGTCTTGAGTTATCCAGAGTCTGGTTTTAAGCATTGTTGGATATATGTATGCCCTAGAGGCCATTATGAGATAGTGTATGTACTGATGTGTATATATATATATATATATTCAGAGGACAGTCTTGCTCGATATGGTAGTATGCTATCTGGTTTTACTTTATCATATGTTCACTTGATCATGTTTATATTCATTTAGTACATGTTGATAAAGCCCTGAGGATATTGGCTTGACTACTGGGATTATGATGCGGATCATACTAGTGGGAAGTCTGTAGTTTAAAAGCATATCCTTGAAATGTTCCTAGTCGTAGGTATATCGAGATAGGGCATCGATATTCCAGTTTAGACTAGCGTATACCATTCTTGTTCCATATGATGGGCGATGGATGATCCCATATCCGTCTGGTGTGTTGACACCGAAGATAGTATACGGGTGCTTAGTGAGACTGGGTACACTGACGGACTCACTAAGAACTCCTATATGGTATTATATCATACGTCGGATAGCAGTTCTCAGGTGACACTGGTACAGGTTAGTCTGTAGACCCGAGATCGTCATAGAGTCTTGTGTGTCCTCCCACTATACTTTGATCTCCACCCTACTGCGGTTCTACTGAGTCGTACAAACAGGTGGATTTTGGGTATAGTCTCGAGGCATATGGAGGCAGTGAGCGATAGGAGGGGTTTCGTCTCTCCCGGTATTGGGGGTTGATGCTGTGCTGTGCACGATTAGCTATAACGGGAAGTCCCTGGCCAGGGCTACTGAGATATTACTGATAAGTGTTATCAGTAAGTTTCTCGATCTGTTATAGACTATATACCGGCATGACTTATTAAGTTATTGGGGTCAACGATTCCATCCCTAGACTCGATATGCAGCATATCTGACGAAGAGACCGGACTGTACGGTAAGTGTTGCCGGGTGGATTGACAGGAGTTTTGACAGGTTCGCTTGTTCTTATTCTGATCGCTCAATACCCGGGTGGCCGTTACGTTTAGCTGACCGCTTGCGGCTTGTGGGTGTATGATATGATCATCATCTACTGCTGGAGTATTGACGAGTCTTAGAGTCCCATATAGAAGTTTCTCGGCTCAGGCGAAACGAAGTGGTGCGCATATGAGATATGTGCAAAGGCTCGATTAAATACAAGTATGTGATACTGTATTTTAATCGGGCATTTAATATTAGTCGGGTCGCATAAGATATGACCAATTTATTAAATCAAGTGTTGATTTAATATTGCCTTTTATATTATTTATTTAAATCATTTTCTTCTTATGGATACATGCATGTATATGTACATGATGATGTGCATACATACATACATGAAAAGTATCATGGTTGATGATACAAAGAGGATGGCAATATAAGAATCATATTGTAGATAAAATAATATATGGATATTTTCAATAAAGATTAAAGGCAAAAGAAAAGATTAATGAGTCATTTCTTCTACACTTTTCTACACATTTCCATGGTTGAATTTAACTCAACCATGGTTTCTTTTCCTTTTGCCTTTAACCTAAATTGAAATATCTAGATATTATATTTAACCATAGTTATGGTTATGATAAGATATATCTCTCTCTCTCTCATTTTCTTTTTTATCATTATCATTTTCACTCCAAAAGAAAAAGAGAGAGCCATCTTCTTCCTCAAAACCCTAGCTCTCTTTTAAATGCTAAAATAGAGTTAGAGAAAGAAAAGAAAAGGTATTAAATAAGAATAGCAACCACTTCATCATTCTACACAACCTTAGCTATCTTGTGTAGGGTATTGTGCTTCAAGTTTTTCAAAGATCGAAGGAAGCATCAAGCTTAGGGCAAAGTGCTTCGGGTGGATCATCGTGGACGAGGAGTTGATCAAGCGAACCCTTTCAAAGCCAAGGAGTCTTCCAAAGAGGTCTACAAATTTAGAAGCATCATACATGCTATAACAATAAAATTTTGAGGTGCTAAGCAAGCTATACTATGAATCGAACTAGAATATATGAAGTAACTACTAATAGTATCAACAATTAAGACTTAAGTTATACTAGGTGATGAGACTACAACCTTTGTAGACCTCTTTGGAAGACTCCTTGGCTTTGAAAGGGTTCGCTTGATCAACTCCTCGTCCACGACGATCCACCCGAAGCACTTTGCCCTAAGCTTGATGCTTCCTTCGATCTTTGAAAAACTTGAAGCACAACACCCTACACAAGATAGCTAAGGTTGTGTAGGATGATGAAGTGGTTGCTATTCTTATTTAATACCTTTTCTTTTCTTTCTCTAACTCTATTTTAACATTTAAAAGAGAGCTAGGGTTTTGAGGAAGAAGATGGCTCTCTCTTTTTCTTTTGGAGTGAAAATGATAATGATAAAAAAGAAAATGAGAGAGAGAGAGAGAGAGAGAGAGATTTATCTTATCAAAACCATAACTATAGTTAAATATAATATCTAGATATTTCAATTTAGGTTAAAGGCAAAAGGAAAAGAAACCATGGTTGAGTTAAATTCAACCATGGAAATGTGTAGAAAAGTGTAGAAGAAATGACTCATTAATCTTTTCTTTTGCCTTTAATCTTTATTGAAAATATCCATATATTATTTTATCTACAATATGATTCTTATATTGCCATCCTCTTTGTATCATCAACTATGATACTTTTCATGTATGTATGTATGCACATCATCATGTACATATACATGCATGTATCCATAAGAAGAAAAGGATTTAAATAAATAATATAAAAGCCAATATTAAATCAACACTTGATTTAATAAATTGGTCATATCTTATACGACCCGACTAATATTAAATGCCCGATTAAAATACAGTATCACATACTTGTATTTAATCGAGCCTCTGCACATATCTCATATGTGCACCACTTCGTTTCGCCTGAGCCGAGAAACTTCTATGTGGGACTCTAAGACTCGTCAATACTCCAGCAGTAGATGATGATCATATCATACACCCACAAGCCGCAAGCGGTAAGCTAAACGTAACGGCCACCCGGGTATTGAGCGATCAGAATATGAGCAAGCGAACCTGTCAAAACTCCTGTCAATCCATCCGGCAACACTTACCGTACAGTCCGGTCTCTTCGTCAGATATGCTGCATATCGAGTCTAGGGATGGAATCGTTGACCCCAATAACTCAATAAGTCATGTCGGTATATAGTCTATAACAGATCGAGAAACTTACTGATAACACTTATCAGTAATATCTCAGTAGCCCTGGCCAGGGACTTCCCGTTATAGCTAATCATGCACAACACAGCATCAACCCCCAATACCGGGAGAGACGAAACCCCTCCTATCGCTCACTGCCTCCATATGCCTCGAGACTATACCCAAAATCCACCTGTTTGTACGACTCAGTAGAACCGCAGTAGGGTGGAGATCAAAGTATAGTGGGAGGACACACAAGACTCTATGACGATCTCGGGTCTACAGACTAACCTATACCAGTGTCACCTGAGAACTGCTATCCGACGTATGATATAATACCATATAGGAGTTCTCGGTGAGTCCGTTCGGTATACCCAGTCTCACTGAGCACCCGTATACTATCTTCGGTGTCAACACACCAGACGGATATGGGATCATCCATCGCCCATCATATGGAACAAGAATGGTATACGCTAGTCTAAACTGGAATATCGATGCCCTATCTCGATATACCTACGACTAGGAACATTTCAAGGATATGCTTTTAAACTACAGACTTCCCACTAGTATGATCCGCATCATAATCCCAGTAGTCAAGCCAATATCCTTAAGGCTTTATCAACATGTACTAAATGAATATAAACATGATCAAGTGAACATATGATAAAGTAAAACCAGATAGCATACTACCATATCGAGCAAGACTGTCCTCTGAATATTTATATATATATATATATATATATATATACACACACATCAGTACATACACTATCTCATAATGGCCTCTAGGGCATACATATATCCAACAATCTCCCACTTGCACTAAGGCCAGTTATTGGCATATCTCATACCCAACATCTCAAAAAGTCGCTCATGCTGCGGCTGAGGGAAGGCCTTGGTGAATGGATCTGCAGCATTGTTCTTTGTGTCTACTCTCTTAATCTCGATCTCGCGGCGATCAACTATCTCCCGGATTACATGATATCGCCTCAGGATGTGTCTGGACTTCTGATGGGACCTGGGCTCTTTGGCCAACGCCATAGCCCCATTATTGTCATAATATAAAGGTATTGGATCAATAATGGTTGGAACTACTTCTAGCTCCGCGATGAATTTCCTCATCCAGACGGCTTCCTTGGCAGCATCATTTGCAACAATATATTCAGCTTCCATCGTTGAGTCTGCAACGGTATCCTGTTTGGAACTCTTCCAACTCACCGTCCCTCCATTGAGGGTAAATGCAAACCCTGAGATAGACTTGCTGTCATCCTTGTCACTCTGGAAGCTCGAATCGGTAAAGGCCTCCATTTGGAGATCCCCATTACCATATACCAAGAACAATTCTTTAGTCCTTCACAAGTACTTAAGAATGTTCTTTACAGCAATCCAGTGATTCTCCCCTGGGTTAGATTGATACCTGCTTACTACACTAAGTGCATAAGCAACATCAGGGCGTGTACATAACATTGCATACATTATCGATCCTACTGCCGAAGCATAGGGAATAATGCTCATGCGAGCTCTCTCTATATCAGACTTTGGGCAATCGTCTTTTGAGAGAGTGACTCCGTGGCAAGCGGGTAAGGCACCCCGCTTGGAGTCTTCCGTACTAAACCTCTTTAGGATGGTGTTAATGTACTTGGTTTGGGACAATCCCAATAACTGTTTGGATCTATCCCTATAGATCCGTATACCCAATATGTATGTGGCATCACCCAGGTCCTTCATGGAGAACCTTTGTGATAAGAATGATTTGACCGACTGTAGCATGGGAATGTCATTTCCTATCAGAAGTATGTCATCCACGTACAATACGAGGAATGCGACATTTCTCCCTACAGTCTTCTTATAAACACAAGGTTCATCTAGATTTTTGACGAAATCAAACTCTTTGATAACATCATCAAAATAGATGTTCCAACTCCGTGATGCTTACTTTAATCCATAAATGGATTTAAGCAACTTACATGCTTTACCGCTGCTCCCACTGTCAATGAAGCCTTCTGGCTGATCCATATAAACGCATTCATCTAAATCGCCATTTAGGAATGCAGTTTTAACGTCCATCTGCCAGATTTCATAGTCGTAGTGAGCAGCAATAGCAAGTAGGATCCGAATGGATTTAAGCATGGCTACCGGAGAGAAAGTCTCGTCATAGTCCAAACCTGGTCTTTGACGAAAACCTTTCGCTACCAACATTGCCTTATAGGTCTCTACCTATCCATCTACACCGATCTTTCTTTTAAAGATCCATTTGCATCCCACAGGTTTTATCCCGGAGGGTACATCTTCCAAAGTCCATACTTTGTTGGTGTACATGGACTCCATTTCGGATCTCATGACATCCAGCCATTTCACAGAGTCACCACTCGTGATAGCCTGATGAAAACTGGCAGGATCATCATCATCCATGATGCAATCTTCTCTATCACCATCAACGAGAAAACCGTAGTATCTCTCCGATGGGCGAGAAGTTCTACCAGATCTACGGAGTGGCTGAGATTCATTAGATTCTGTTATAACTTCAGGTTCAGCCAAGTTGCCATTTGTAACTTGTGTTTCTAGAACTTCTTCTAGATCTACCACATTGCCATTTGTATTGCTTGAAAAAATCTCATCTTCTAAAAAGGTGGCATACTAAGAAACAAATACTTTTTGTTCCTCTTTGTGGTAGAAAAGATACCCAAACGAATGTTTAGGATATCCTACAAATATACATTTGACTGATCGTGTCTCGAGTTTGTCTGGATTCTGCTTTTTGACAAAAGCCGGACAACCCCAAATCTTAACTCTTTTAAGAGATGGTTTCTTCCCATGCCATATCTCATATGGAGTGGTAGACACGGTCTTGGTTAGAACTTTGTTTAACAGAAAAGCTGTTGTTTCCAATGCATGCCCCCAAAACGAGAGAGGTAACTCAGAATCACTCATCATGTATCGTACCATATCTAATAGGGTACGGTTCCTTCGTTCTGACACACCGTTGTGCTGTGGTGTGTAAGATGGAGTGAGCTGAGAGAGAATCCCATTCTCTTTTAGGAAGTCTAAGAACTCAGTGCTCAAGTACTCTCCACCTCGATCTGATCGAAGTATCTTGATACTCTTTCCTGTTTGGTTTTCTACTTTATGTTTATACTCCTTGAATTTCTCGAAAGCTTCAGATTTATGCTTTATCAAATACACATGACCAAATCTTGAGAAATCATCAGTAAAAGTTATGAAGTATGAAAAACCGCCTCTAGCATGTGTAGACATTGGTCCGCATACATCACTATGTATGAGGCCTAGGAGCTCAGTAGCTCTTTCTCCGTGTCCTGTAAACGGGGTTTTGGTTATTTTACCTTTGATACAAGACTGGCAAGTTGCATAAGATTTATACTCAAACGAATTTAAATATCCATCTTTATGAAGCTTGTTTATTCTTGTTTCATTAATATGACCAAGTCTACAATGCCAAAGAAAAGCTTCATTTATCTCTGAAAATTTTCTTTTATTTTTGTGTTGTACGTTGAAAACTGTATGTTGATTAAGGACGTATATTCCGTTATTTAATGTACCACAACCAATCAACTCTTGATTAAGTCTAATGTTCATAACATTGTGTTGCACAGCAAAATGATACCCTTCATTGTCTAACAAGGAAACAGATATAATATTACAAAGCATACTTGGTACAAAAATAACATGGGTTCAAAACCAATATACAACCCGAAGGCAAACCTAGGTGATACTCTCCTACTGAAACTGCATTTACATTGGAACCATTTCCAACTTGGAGAGTATGATCACCTGTCTTCAGAACTCCGCTATTTCTCAACGCCTACACAAAATTGCAAATATGAGAACTCGAACCGGTATCCAATACCCAGGAAGCAGAGTTAATAAAAAAACAATTTTCAATTACGAACACACCTGAAGCTGAAGCATCACCATGCTTCTTCTTGAGTGCTAGGTACTCAATACAGTTCCTCTTCCAGTGTCCCGTCTTCTTGCAATGGAAACATTCACCTTTCCTGATTCCCCAACCTTGGACTTGTCTTTTCCCTTCACCTTTTTGACTCCACCCTTAGGTTTGGTGGGTTTCTTCTTCATCTTTCCCTTGGCCTTAGCCTTCGGGTAAGAGGAGGAGGATTGCCCAACAGACATAACGGGAGTCTTCAATGACTTCAGTGCGCTCTCTGCACTCCTTAACATATTAAGGAGTTCAGGCAGTTCCTTCTCCATGTTGTGCATGTTGAAGTTAACGATGAACTGAGCAAAAGTGGAGGGGAGAGACTGCAGAATAATATCTGTATACTGTTCATTGTCCATTGTCCACCCAAGGTCCTCAAGCTCTTCTATGAGAGCTATCATTTTTAGAACATGGTCTCCTACTGCTGTGCCAGCGGTCATGCGCATCTGAAACAGTTTCTTAGACGCTTCGTATCGTAATACGCGAGATTGCTCTCCATACAACTCTTTTGTATGGAGAAATATGGCTTTTACGTCCATATTCTCGTGCTGCTTCTGATGTGTGTTATCCATCGATGCAAGCGCGAGGCATTTTGCCGTGGCACAGTCAGCGTCCCATTTCTTGTGGATATCCCTATCCGCAACTGAAGATTTAGGACCTAGGAGGGCAAGGCTGGAGCTGTAAGGACATATGATACTTTATCATAAGTCAAGGCTATGTTTAAATTCCTCAGCCAGTCTTTATAGTTGGTCCCATTCAGCTTGTTTTTATCTAATAAAAGCTTAAGTCCTGTCATGGGTGTCTGCCATTAAGAGAGAGAAAAGAATACACTTAGCGAAAGCTCTTGCAAAGATCAGATTGGTTATTTTCTTGTCTAATCGATGTCTCCCACTGCTTTTATCAAATTTTCTTTAAAACCTTTTAAAAAGAAAACTAGCCGGGATTAATTACATTCTACAACTTCACCAACCTCTCAGCCAGGCCAGTGCCGGTACTCGAGGGAGGTTCCCCGTGCTTTCGCACGGACCTAATTAAAGTAAACCTCGTCTTCCCAGAGGCGTAGCCCAGTTTGGCACCTTTCTAGACACCTACCGAGTCAGCTAATTGTAAAGTGCAAAATTCTCCCGGGAGCAACATTTGCTCGCAGTGGGATCGGGATTCTACTATCATATAGAAGGTATACAATCTCATTGTAATTTTCAACTCTTGAAATTCACGATATTATTTTTACCCCTAGTACTTATGACCTTAACTAAAGTCAACATATCATAAGTACTAGTCAAGTTCTTTCCGTCATTTCGTGATTAACTAGACCCACTCATATGACCCTTAACTAAAGTCAACATAATCATATGAATGTCCTAACTGATCTGCATCATATGCAGTGTACGAAGACATCACTCAGCTACCGTACACTGCGTCTTAACTAAAGTAAAAATACGCAGCACGAATACTAAGTACTCTACTTCCTAAAATGACGGAGGGTTGCGGATAGTTTTTAAGAAAACTTTTGACGCTTTGAACTTGATATCGTTGTAGAATCTAATGGGTTTAAAAGGAGTGGCTTAAGCTCCGCATTTTGAAACTTGCTTTTTTATTAAAAAAAAGGCCGAGTGTGTTTCAAATCTGATTCTACAACATCTTTTTAGGTTCATTTATCTATTACATTAATCTCATTAATGTAGTCCCATCATTTAAATCCTAAGCCATTACAGAAAGAAACGAAAATATAACGTACACTTATACCACTCGCATTCGTCACAGTGTCTTGATATGCACCGTTAGGTTACTTAACTAACGGTATACCGGGACGGGGCTAGTGCAGGTGCAAAACATAAGTAACGTCTAATATATATCATATATATATAATATTTCATTCGTCTCAGATATGCATCAAAAGATCACATCAGATAATAAAAGCAGCAGAAGCACATAAAGGATATCTAGGAGGTCCGTATTTTATATTTAGCCAGCAATAAAAAATACGGATTCCACGGTCGCGATGAATAGCCAAGCCCACACCTCTAGACCCCTACGAGAGCGGCAAGCGACCCTACCAATTCTGGAGTTTAGGAGACCCGGTCTCGACTCCTCGAGATGGCCTCCCACTGAACCCAAGAACCCGGTCACTTGTGCCCTCCACCTTGGGTCTATCCTAATACGGAAAAGTAAATAATATACAACACTGGTGACAACAACATCATCCCGGAAGTGCCCGAAATAAAAGAATATTACATACAATTTAATTTTACATGAATTAAAAGAATACTCTCATCTCACATAAAAAAGAAAACCCCCGGCTATTCATTGCGACAATCCTGCATTTCAAATCTCATCGACACATAATATCAAATATCATCAACGTAAGTAAGTATGCATCATACACCAGAGTTGCTGAGATTTACTGGTAAGTGTTATCAGTAGTTTCTCGAACTGTTATAGACCTCATATCGACTATTAATAGTTACTTCATATATTCTAGTTCGATTCATAGTATAGTTTGCTTAGCACCTCAAAATTTTATTGTTATAGCATGTATGATGCTTCTAAACCCTAATAGAGGTGTTAAGGAAACCCTACAAGCATAAGCCGGACAACTTCCCGTACCTTAACATCGTTAAGATATGAATTGTTCTATATCCAATATAGAACCAGAGGCACTGATTTAATTGAACCATATTCAAATCATGCAGCTGTCTCCAGTGCATGTCAACTAAGTGGAAAGAGGCCGATCAACCTTACTCAACTTAGGAATGCTTCCAATTATAAGTAACCTGAAAGAGAAGCAAGTTCTCTTAATCATTACTATCAACTGAATACCATACACAAGTATCTACATCTTCGATCACCCTGAAGAATCCCGATACTTGCAACACCTGGTTCTCTATTTTATCCACATACCTATAACTTCTCAAAACTTGGACCCTGTATTTCTACGAAACACCTGTCTAAAAACTAGAGAAGTCATAAGTAAACAGAATATAGTGCGAGGACCAACCCCTCTGTCCTAATGGACACTGGACAACATACAATACTCTGTATAAGTCCTTTGAGTCTAATAACTCATTCCCTGTGTGTCGTAGGTTGAAAACTGTACTTATGGTTAAGAAGAATTACACCGATGTTCAATGCTCCTTACCTAACCATCCACTGATATAGGTAAATGTCATAGACATAATTTCAAAATGTTATATCTCACTCTATAAAAATAGACGTACAGATATATCAATTTGAAATTGGTGCATAACAACGGATATTCAAAACCAAATATTTGCCGTCCGGCAAAAAACCCAGGTGACTTCCTCAAATATCACCAATTACAACGAATTCCGATATAATGAGGATAATCACCTAATTCTCAATAACTTACTCACACTCATCATCTGTAAAACCATACAGATGTGAGAATCATATCTGGTAAATACATACCCTGGAGCAAGGGCTGAATGGGAAATCAGTTTTCTTTTAACTGTACATAGTGAAACTGAAACATTGAAATGTTTCGTAGGGGTATCCGGGTATTCCTAGTAATGCCTCTTCCATTATCCAGATTCACAACTGTAACCGTATGTTTCTTTGCCATCTCTCCAAATCTTTTTATATGTCTTTAGTCATTACCTTCTGTACACCCCTTTAGGCTAAATGGTTTTCTTCCTTCCCTACCGTTCGGCACCAGCCTATGGTTTGGAAGAAGACTATCCAATAAGCGTAATGGGTGTACTGTCCTAATACTAGGAGCACTCGCAACGCGAGAGAAGGTGAAGATAAAAGACATCCGAATAAACCTTATTCCTATTTCTCCCGAACCAGAATCCATCCCCGAACTGGAACAAGTTCCTTTCGAGTTCGTATATAACCATATGATGGAGTATCCAAATAAACTGTGGATCTTCATAGTGATACGGAGTGTTCTGGAGAAATACAAAGGTGAAGTGGGAGTGGTAATGAAATACTTGGTTTGGTCATGAATAGCAGTCGCAGTTTACTTTGCCCTCTTACTAATCCCTTTATTTATCTTAACTTAATACCTTCTGCACACCATCGTTATGCTAGTTGGTTTTCTTCATTCCCCACCGTTCGGCACCAGCCTAAGGTTTGGAAGAAGACTATCCAATTTGCGTAATAGGTGTACTATCTCCTAAACCAAGGAGTACTCGCAACCTGAGAGAAGGTAAAAGGAAAAGACAACTGAATAGTCCTATTCGTTTTCTCCAGAACCAGAAACCATCCTCGAATAAATTCCTTCGAGTTCGTATATAACCATACTATGGTTTAATCCAATGGAAGTGGACGTTCGTAGTAATACGGGGTGTTTTGGAGAAAAGGGTAAAAGTAGGAGTGGCAATGAGGTATACAACTCTGACAATCCAAAAAGCCAGTGTTTAAGAAGGTTCGGTTAATTTTGGTCACTGAGTCATAGTCTTAGGGTCGGGTCATGGTCGCTGCCAAAGAGAGGGAGAAAAGAAACACTCAGCGTGCACTCAAACCTAGATCAGAATGGTTACCGATTTATCTAATCAGGAAACCTCCCACTGTACCGTCAAATTCTCCTCCAAACCTGAAAGATGAATTAGTCGGGATCACCTGAGGAGTAAACTAACTCATCAGTGGGAATCGGGATCCAACTATCATCGCATGATAACGTGACGGAATCCGCTCACGTTATCACACTCCAGAATATGCGCATATCTGGCAAGTTTCAGTTTCCTTAGAAACTCCTGATGTGATTTTTGCCCCATGCTCTTATGATCTTGACTAAGGCCAACAAATCATAAGTCACATGTCAAGTTCTACCCGTCATTATCCAGGTTAATTTGAACCCACCCGTACAAGCCCTTGACTAGGGCCAACAAGGCTATACGACTGTCCCAAACCAACGCATCTATCTATGCAGCAGAAAGGTAACAAGCAGCTACCATACACTATACCTTGACTAAGGCCAACAAACATAGCATGAATACTACGTGCTACCCGTCTGAAATGACGGAGGGCTACGAATGGTTTTTGGCGAAAAACCTTTAACGTAATGAACTTGATATCGTTGAAGGAACCGGATAGCTTTATAAAAATATAGTGACGAAAACCTTTGCTAAAGAGGTCACTCCCGGTGAAGGGATCTCGGCTCTTTCCCCGTAGAATGAGGTGCAGGATATTCCAACTGAATACCACGATGCAAAGCAAAAGGCAATCGGCTATAGTGAAGTTATTACCCTGACGCAAACTTCTGTCCAAGGGGTCACTCCCGATGAAAAGATATCGGCCCTTGCCTCGTCGACTGAGGTGCAGGATATTCCAACTGAATACCACTGTGCAAAACAAAAGTGAACGTCCTTGCAATAACAGCTTTTTGAAAAATTGTTCCAACAACATCAGAATAAGTTTGTTTAGCTTGCATTGATCTGAATCAATGCAGTCCCATCAATTGATCACACCAATAAAGAATGAAAATAATGATGTACGTATATGCCATCTGCATTCGCCACTGGGTCCCGTCATCACCCGTTAGGTTACTTAACTAACGACAGAGCGGGGACTGGACTAGCACGGATGTAAAACATATACAACATCTACTAGTATATATATCAATATATATAATATTCGCTCAAGGCGTGATAAATGCAACATCACAGAAATGTAATAAGCATCACAGAAATGTAATAAGCATCACAGAACAATACAGATATCTGGGATCCCCGGGTTTCATAGAGCCGCTACTGAAACCCGACGTTCCCATGGTCGTGTGGATAGCCTGTGCAATGAAATCCTAGACCCCTACGGGCACGGCAAGTTACCCGCCAAACCTGAAGCGAGGCAGCCCCCTTCAGCAACGTGAATGGACCATCCAGCACTTCACGGAATGCGGTAACTTGGGCACCCCTCCTGGGTCAACCTGTACCCCCTACGAGTGCGGCGAATAGCCCGCCAATTCTAGAGTGAGGCCCCTTCCGTCTCAACGCCATGAGATGCGGGCCCGTTGCCCTCTAGAACCCGGCATCCATGCACCCCACCTTGGGGTAATCCTAGTACAGAAAATAAAATATACATACAACGGGTACATCGACCTCACCTCGGTCGTGCCCCAAAAGAATAATATGCAAACAGGCAGTGACGGCAGTCCACATGTCGGACGCTCGCCCCACGATATCAAATGTACATAATAACCCAAACTGTACTACCATTGCATCCAGGTTATCCACCACGACAATCCGCAACATCACAGCACAATACAGAACATCAACGTGAATGTCACGTTCGCAAATCCGTCTAAAAAGGCTATAGCAGTTAGACAGGATTTACCGATCAAGTGACATTCACGGTCACAGATATAATGTAAATACTGTGAACTAACATGTTTAAAATTTTCGATCCACTAAAATTTCCCAAGTGGGCCCCAAGCACAACTGCAGTACTCAAAAATAATCTGGGCCCAAACAGAATATTCCAAAACCCCCATTTCCAAGTCCAAAAGCCTCTGTAAAAATTTGGTGCTACAAGGAGTCATTATGGCCGCGGAACCGCGGCCAATGCATAGGTTTGGCCACGGTTCCGTGGTGGAACAGTAAAGTTAAGCCACCAAATTTTTGCAGAACTCTTAGAATTGCCTGCATGTGTTTCTGCAATGCACTGAAAAAAAATTCGAGCCAAAAAAAATTCGACAGAAACTGATGCAATGAAAACGCGGTTTTTGGAAAATCCGTTCGATCAAACTTGTAAACATGTTAGAGCAAGCTAGACTAGGTTAATGGCGAGGCTCTAATACCATGTAAGCGCACGGCGGCGCCCCGGCCGTCGATCCGACGCCGGAATGCGGAAACGAAACTTTTACAAAACTTGTAAACCGGCACCACCGCGCACAAAAACCCGGATCGGGCCATTAACCTACTCCTAGCTAACTAGAGAAGGGGTAGAGAGATATACCGAGCGATCCGTGTCCTTCGGTCTTCTCGTCGTCGTCCCGATCTCCCCGCAAAATCTCCGGTCTTCATCTCCTCGTCGGAAGGGCACCACATCGCCGAGTTCTTTTACGGGCTCCAACCTCTGGACGGAAGCAACTCGGGCACGAAGTTGGCGGGTCAACGTGTCCAAGAATTGCTGTAGAATAAGTGTAGTGCTCTTTGTCTCATGGGGTTGTACGAAGTTGCCTTTTTGGTGGAGGAAATGAACTATAAACTTTTTGGATGAACTTGGGAATTTTGCAAGCATGAAGAGAACAAAATCCCACTCCCTCAAATTTTTGGCAGCCCTCCCATTCATCTTGAATGGCCGGCCCCATCACCTCAAGAAAGTGAGAAGAGGGAGAGAAAACAAGGGGGTGCAATCATGAATGAAAGAGAGAGGAGTGATGATTAAGAATCATCATCATAACCAAATCCACACTCATAAACAACCATCTCATCACAAAGTCAAGTAATGATGAAGAAATAGAAGTCAAGGTCAAACAAGAGCCATCATGAAGCAACTATATACAAAGACCACCTTCCACAATGCTAATTTGCACAATTGCAAATAAGCCCTCCTCCACCAATTTTCAGCCAAGGAAAGAAACAAAGGAAAATGGCCGAAACGGAAATCAAACTGGCAACTTCAGAAAACTTATCCCGTAATAAATTACTGGAAAACCCCGCGAATGTATATACATACCCGCATTTGTATTCTGACCGAATACAAATGCAATGAGACAAAATCTACACTGTACAATACTAGGATCCGGCTTAAACCAAAGCCCGCTAGTATTATCCGTCCGATCATGATCCGTGCAATACCGCACGTATCTGATCGAACCCTGCCATATCTCCATACGGCCTCTACAGCATTTCGCCCGAAACTTGAGAAAACGGTCTATGGAGGACTCTAAAGACTCGTCAACACTTTGGCTGTGGATTTAACCACTAGCAAGTCAGAGGTATTAGCCATACGTAACCTTCTACCAGGTATTGACCAAAAGGGACGTCGATGAGCGAACTCATCCTGACACCCTACTGAGCCTGTCAGTGACAATATCCGTATAGTCCAGTCCGTTCGTCTATGAGCATCGCATGGCGGGCCTAGGGGGTTGGTAAAAGTCAGACCCCCAAAAGCGGTACAAGTCGTGTCGGAGTGTAGCCCAGAACACCCTGAGATACTACTGGAATACCTACCAGTAAATCTCCTGCCTTGGCCAAGGACTTCGTATAATGGCTCTCCTAGACACAGCGCGACCTCACCCCCAATACCGGGAGAGACAAACCCCTACAGATCCGCTCACTGCCTCCATGTGGCTCGGGACTGTACCCAACTAAAACCTGTTTGCACGTCTCCTTTGAGCGTGGTAGGGTAGTAATCAAAGTACAGTGGGAACTCACACGAGACAAATGACGATCTCAGGTCAATGAACTAACCTGTACACATGTCACCAGGGAACTGCTATCTGACGTCAGGTATAAGACCAACTAGCATGTTCCCGGCGAGTCCTGTCCGGTGTACTCATAACCCAATGAGCACCTGTATACATTTTAGGTGAACCAACTGACACCAATGGCTTGTGAGACCGGCCACCGCCCCTCGTCGGGGTCTCGACTGTATACACTAGTCTACTTTGGAGTATCGATGCCCTGTCTCAAAACTCCCACGACTAGGGACCATTTAAGGATGTGCTTATAGACTACAAGCTCCCACGTATATGATCGCCCTCATACTGCTGGCAGTCAAGCAAGAATCCTAGGGGCTCTATCAACACGCAATAGTGACCTGTAAGGTCACCTAAAGCAGTATACGATGATAAAGATAAACCAGATAGCATACTATCATCTTGAGTAAGACTGTCCGATCGGGATAGGTCCTCCATCAATCATTGCAATCACGTGCCTGTGATCCAATAATTGACTCTGAGGGCACTATCTCCAACATCATCCTCATTATATCGGAATTCGTTGTAATTTGTGATATTTGAGGAAATCACCTGGGTTGTTTGCCGGATGGCAAATATTTGGTTTTGAATATCCGTTGTTATGCACCAATTTCAAATTGACATATCTGTACGTCTATTTTTATAGAGTGAGATATAACTTTTTGAAATTGTGTCTATGACATTTACCTATATCAGTGGATGGTTAGGTAAGGAGCATTAAACAGCGGTGTAATTCTTCTTAACCATAAGTACAGTTTTCAACCTACGACACACAGGGAATGAGTTATTAGACTCAAGGGACTTATACAGAGTATTGCATGTTGTCCAGTGTCCATTAGGACAGAGGGGTTGGTCCTCATACTATATTCGGTTTACTTATGACTTCTCTAGTTTTTAGACAAGTGTTTCGTAGAAACACAAGGTCCAAGTTTTGAGAAGTTATAGGTATATGAATAAAGTAGAGAACCAGGTATTGCAAGTATCAGGATTCTTCAAGGTGATCGAAGATGTAGATATTTGTGTATGGTATTCAGTTAATAGTAATGATTAAGAGAACTTGCTTCTTTTTCAGGTTACTCATATCTGGATGCATTCCTAAGTTGAGTAACGCTGATCGGCCTACTTCTATTTAGTTGACATGCACTGCAGACAGCTGCATGATTTGAATCTTGTTCCAATTAAATCAGTGCCTCTGTTTCTATATTGGATATAGAACGGTTCATATCTTAACGATGTTAAGGTACGGGGAGTTGTTCGGCTTTTGCTTAAAACCAGACTCTGGATAACTCAAGACATGTTTCTGTAATGGCTGTTTGTGGGTTGACCCGGGCTATGACAAGGGTTGACTTTCTACCATCTGGAAGATCAATAGTGATATTGTTCATGACTCGCCACAGTTTTAATAAAAATGGATTTATTTCAGAAAACAGTAGTAGGAGTATGGTAGAACTGGAAGTGATTCCAGAACCGCAAACGATTACTGAAAATTTGATAAGAACCTAAAGATTCAATCTGGTTTGACATTCCATTGGCCACTCCGCAGATATGGTGGGTAACCTCAGGCACTCGAGAGGTACTTCGGTATGCTCAAAGACGGTGACATGGAGGTTCTTGTTTACCCAGACTTGCCACTACTGTTGTTCCAGACTATGAGACCCGGCAGGAAGATGGGTATAGCGTCATTCTAAACTAGCTTTAGAAGTGCACGTGTATATTATTCTACCAGAGGATTGTCGTAGTCAGTGGGAGCAGCGGAAGCATAGTGGACAAGTGGCTTATGTCCATTCATAGACTAAAGCGGTAATAGCGGAGTTAGATCATCTATTTCTGATATGACAGTCATAAATTTGACTTCATCAGAATAGGGGACGGATCTGTTAAGAAGATAGTAGGGTGTCATGTCCTGGTATTTGGATGACATACACATAGTAGGAAGTGATATTCCTGCACTACGATCGGTTGTATATTGGTTGTCACATAGTGGCTTCTCCACATAGGACTTGGATATTATATCAGGTATTCTGGTTACTAGATCTATGGTTTTAGATCTAGATTTGGGTAGTTTCCCAATCTGGGTACTTAGACAGCATTCTACAGGTATTTTAGAATGGACGACTCCTGGCATGGTGGTGTACCTGCAGGTGATGGAGTCACCCTCTCTGAAGGTGTCTTACAGACTATAGGGGAGAGGGATGCGCATGATTGGCAGATCACTTGCTTAGGCAATTTAGTCAATCATGATATGTCAAGTACCACACCAGATGTTGTTTTTGCATGAGATGCAATAAGTTTATATTAATCCAATCCTGGAGAAACATTCGGAAGCAGTTTAGAACATAAGTTGATGTTCTGGGGATATGATAACAGCAGCCTCTTTTAGGAGACAGTTATCATTCCAGACTTCCAAGGTGACCTGGATGACAGAGTGACTGTCAGAGTTATAGTTTTCCCTCTGACGAGGGGCAGTAGTTTGGACAGGTGGTCCAGGCGGATACTGAGGGAGGCATGGCGCAGGATACTGATTAAGTTCAGTTGACGATACAGTCTAAGAAGTTTGGATTTGGAGTTCATTTATGAGCTAGGTCCTATCAGATATCCAGACATATTCTAAGACAGGTATTGCTTATTTCGGGAGATGGCTTTCTCCGCGAACTTGAGATAAAGATAGACATGGAAAGAAACATCAGGGCGGATCCACTAGCTGAGGTTATTCCTCGAACGCAATAGTTTCGCAAACGGGTTTTGTGAGACTGATTAGTAGAGGAGTTGGGTGTTCGGTATCACACGGGCTGTGAGAATGCGACATCGCAATAATTATCCTTGAGTGCAAGTGGGAGATTGTTGGATATAGTACCCTCAGAGTCAATTATTGGATCGCAGGCACATGATTGCAATGATTGAGGGAGGACCTATACCGCTAGGACAGTCTTACTCGAGAGGTTTGTATACTATCTGGTTAGTCTTTATCATCGTGTACATGCTTTAGGTGACATTGTAGTTCACTATTACACGTTGATAGAGAATAGTATGCTACCATGGTTTGTCTTTATCAGTCGTGTACAGCTTTAGGTGAAATGTTCACCATTACACGTTGATAGAGCCCGTAGGATCCTGCTTGACTACCAACAGTATGATGGTGATCATATACGTGAGAGTTGGGTAGTCCATAAGCACATCCTTAAAAGTGGTCCCTAGTCGTGGGAGTTTCGAGACAGGGCATCGATACTCCGGAGTAGACTAGTGTATACAGTCGAGACCCCGACGAGGGGCGGTGGCCGGTCTCACAAGCCACTGGTGTCAGTTGGTTCACCTAAGATGTATACAGCTGGTCATTGGGTTATGAGTACACCGGACAGGACTCGCCGGGAACCTGCTAGTTGGGATTATACCAGATGTCAGATAGCAGTTCTCTGGTGACATGTGTACAGGTTAGTTCATCGACCTGAGATCGTCATTTGTCTCATGTGAGTTCCTACTGTGCTTTGATTACTACCCTACCACGGCTCAAAGGAGTCGTGCAAACAGGTTTTAGTTAGGTACAGTCCCGAGCCACATGGAGGCAGTGAGCGGATCGGCAGGAGTTTCGTCTCTCCCGGTATTGAGGGTGAGATCGCGCTGTGTCTAGGAAAGCCATTACACAAAGCCCTCGGCCGAGGCAGGAGATTTACCGGTAGGTATTCCAGTAGTATCTCAGGGTGTTCTGGGCTACACTCCGGCACGACTTGTACCGCTTTTGGGGGTCTGACTTTTACCGACCCCTTAGGCCCGCCATGCGATACTCATAGACGAACGGACCGGACTGTACGGATATTGTCACTGACAGGCTCAGTAGGGTGTCAGGATGAGTTCGCTCATCGACCTCCCTTTTATTCAATACATGGTAGCCCATTACGTATGGCTAATACCTCTGACGTGCTAGTGGTTAAATCCACGGCCAAAGTATTGACAAGTATTTAGAGTCTCCCACAAACAGTTTCTCAAGTTTCGGGCGAAACGTTGTAGAGGCCATATGATATATGGCAGGGTTTAATCATATACGTGCGGTCTTGCACGGATCATGATCGGACGGATTATACTAGTGGGTTTTGGTTTAAGCCGGATCCTAGTATTAGATATTTTGGATTACTTTAGTCTCGTCGCATTCGCATTCAGCCGGAATGCGGATGCAGGTATGTATATACACGTGAGGGGTATCCTTGTAATCCGTCATGAGTTTACTTTAAATGTTGCCGTATCTTTTTATTGTTGTAAACATTTGGGTTAATGTTTACAAATGGAAATTATGAGCTAGAAACCATCATTTTGTGCATTAAATTATACGTGTACTTCATGGGTGAGTCATGGTATCATTTCTTGTGCAAACATCACATTATGTGATTGATTAGTGGGTTGATTTGATGAGAGGAGAGAGAGGGGCAGCCAAGGGTGAGCTCTCATATTATTGTTTCAACCCTCTTATTTGATCAATAAGAAATCAACACAAGAAAAGAAAAAAGAAACCTCTTCTTTCTTCTTCTTCCTCTAGCTCATAGCCTCCATTAATGGCAACACTTTCATCCTCCATCCAAGCAATGGATGCAAGAGACAAAGTGATCACAAACATTCTCTACAACACCTTGGACACGTCGGCTAGCACACTTCGTGCCCGAGTTGCTTTGGATGAAGTGAGAGCCCATAAAAAGAATCGATGATGTGGTGCCCTTTCCGACGAGGAGATCGAGACCGGAGATGCCGCGAGGAGCTTGGATGGTGGCCGAAGACCGAAGGACACGGATCGCTCAGTATAGCTTTCTATCCCTTCTCTAGATAGCTAGTTAGTAGGTAAATGGTTCAATCTGGGATTTAAGCATACGATAGCGCCGGTTTTCTAGTTTAGAAAAATTTTCGTTTCCGCATTTTGGCCTCGGAAAAACGGCCGGGACACTACCGTAGTCTTACAAAGGTAGCAAATATAATTGGAGGATGATGATGAAAACGACACTGCATTTCGTCAAACCTTAGCACTTTCGGAGTTGGATGATTTTGATGAAGATATACCTCTTGAAGATGATGAGGATCCGTTAGGTGAGACTTAGGATACATACGCTCTTTATTGGAACACATGCCATAATCAGATATGTTTTTGTTCATGGAAATGCAATTTGAATGAAACACTATGCCGGTTTCTCACGCATAAGCTTTTTGTTCATGGAAATGCAATTTGAATGAAACTCTATGCTGGTTTCTCACGCATAAGCTAACATGTCGAAAACATGACACTTTCTCTGCTTCAATAGATTAAGCCCAGAAGTACAAGCACAAAGCCACACAAACAGATTTGTTGTTCTTGTACAAGTGCATACACACAAACATAAGAAGGGTGGGGGACTTGAGTTCTTCATGTTGGATTTAAACTGAAATCCAACCTATTTAAACTCGCTGGTGGGGGTTCTTGAACTGAAAAACCCAATTAAAGAGCTCTACAACATATAGAATCCATTAAATAAACTTAAACGCCATGGAAGTTACTACTATATCCAAAGTTTGAAGATCCGCATATACATTTATAGCATCATGATGTTATGGCGTGATTCATGGCTTCAAACCAACTGTGTAGAATTATTATATAATTATTATATCATCATTTGAAAGCACACCTTAAGCTTGGAAGAAGGAAAACCTTCTTGAAGCACTCAATCATAACTCTCATTCTCTCTCCTCCATCCCATCTCTTTATGCACACACTTGCACGCACAAAGATATAGTTTAGATTTGGTAGTATATGCTAAGTAAGGCTTGACAATTTTATCATAAATTACAACATTTTTTATTCTTTATAACATGAGTGGAGTTAGTGTATAATTAAACAATATAGTACACGTAAAGCTATACTAGATGGAGATGATAGGGAAATATTACTAGCCTTTATATACTATAGGCTTAATTTCAATGAACTACAAATAAGTTTGGTCGATTTTCAAGGAACTGCCAAACATAAAATTATAATCTACCAATTGAGTTGAATGGTTTTCATAAATCAAAAGCCTCAACATAAACGGTTACAATAAACCCTCTTATATAGTTTTTAACGCACACATGTACCTGCTATAATCAACTCAAATCAACTCTAATTGACCGGACTAAGTAAACTACACTCTTGAAAAGGAAATAAAATCTATCTCACAAAAGAAAAGAAAATTATATCTCATATTACCAAAACTTAATAAACTACTCTCTTAATACAGAAATAGAATCTACCATAATATTTGACCAAGTATCCATCATGTGTTTCCTCAATGTGCATCCTTAACTTTTTCTAATTTATTTAGGAAGGCAGCTGGGAGAAGGACATGTTGACCATGTATTAGAGCAAATAGAGTTTGCTTTTGTGCGCATACTTGAGACCGATGTTATTTCTGTTAATGGTAGTGAAGGAAGTTTACCTTGAATTTTTTTAGTTGATGCATTTGGGAAGATATATCGCATGATATGTGAAAAATTGATCATTTATTACTTAATCGGCATTTAGTTTTTTTTATGTAGGCACATGCTGACGTTTATTAGTGTAAAACTCGGTTTGGGACCACAACATATAAGCCCACAAATTGATGCACATGGACTTTTAATATAGTGAGACTCCATCCAAAAGACTCAAGCCTTTTGGAGGTTTACCCTATCTTATATTTTATATCCATATGCATCCTATAGTTTTTCCAATGTCGGAGTAAATGTTACCAACATTCTCAACACTCCCGCTCACGTGCAACGGGGATTTCATATGTGAGGGCTCAAACCTCATATGCAACGTGGATAAACAAACAAACACATGAGCTCTGATACCATGTAAAGCTCGGTTTGGGCTCACAAAATATGAGCCCACAAATTGATGCACATGAACTTTTAATATAGTGAGACTCCATCCAAAAAATATAGTGAGACTCCATCCAAAAGACTCAAGCCTTTTGGAGGTTTATCCCATCTTATATCTTATACCCATATACATCCCATAGTTTTTCTAATGTGGGACTAAATGTTAACAATATTCTGAACAATTAGTTTATGTTTTTATACTTTGAAATTGAATTCTTTACCGACTTATCTGAGATTTTATAACATCCCTTCTATTACTATGTAGCAATGACAAGTATCTGGTCCCCTTGTTTCTTCATCCTTTTTCTTCTTTTTTACATTCAATTTTGATTACCCGTCTGATTTCATTAACTTATAACTAAAAAGGCCAATGTTTACCTGCAATTCTTGATTTCCTCTTTGCATTACTATGATACTGATGGGATGCTGATATTCATGACCTTGCTTTCTATCAGGAACCATTCTCATTTAAACTCATCAATGCTAAAAATATCTTTCTCCATGTTGCATCTTCGATTCTATCCTATTTGTAATTATTATTTATTTAGCGCATGCGCACACACTATAATGCTTACTACATGTCTTTGGTCATGCCCTACCATCAATTTTGTGATGGTTGAACAAGGGCAAATTTTGTAGAGAGGTTTCACTAGCAGTATGTGGTGGTTGATAAATCTATTTTACTAGGCTACAACCTCTCTTGGAAATAAAAGAAAGAAAAAGTAAAGAAGAAAAAATACTGTAGCTGCTTACCAAGGCTACACATGTTATATGTGATGTTTCCAAATGCTTGTCACCAGCACTTAAATGGATGTTCAAGAGTAGTTCAAATACAAACTAAAGTGTCTCATTTGCTAATAGATGCTCGATCTACATTATTGTTGAATTTATTAGAAGTATCTAAGTTCTGTAAGACGTATCGCCTGATTGCACATCGGAAGCGTTTCTTTGACTCCAACTTTCTGGAGTATGTTTCTGTGAATTAGTGAATACTTCCTATCTTCTGTTTTCAATTATTCCTTATCTCTAAAGATGATTTTTTTTTGTTTGCAGATGGTTCAGCATCTTCAAAATATTTGAGTTTTCATGCAGGGCATGGAACGCCAGAAACTGACTTGGTAGACGGAACAGAAAATGTGAGTTCTTATTTAGAAGAATAAATAACTTGTTTCTTGTTACTTGATTTTATCTTTTTTCCTTAGCCGACCCCAAAGATTTGGGATAGGGTTTTGCTGTTTCTGTTGCTTTATTTATTATTCCAAACTTCATTCAATTTTAATCTGCTGTGCTGCCTGATTGATTATGAAATATGCTTGGTCTACTATATATTATTCTGTTTTTTTTATTTTCCTTATAACCAATATGAAATTGAATTGGTTTTCTAAGTTTTCTGAGCTTATTTTACCTATGATAAATTTATTTCATATAGGTGCTAGTTTCCGCGATTAAGTTGCGAACTTTTTGTATAATTTCCTTTGATGTTGTATAATCGCTTGTTGAAAAATTTATTCCTAACAGAGTTCTAATCACATGAGGCAAACAAAGTTAGGAATAATATATATCCATTAATTCTGCATCAGTAGCCTCTTGGTTACGCTTGCAGGGTTATGAAATAAGAAGACCTCAACAATGTATTAACCTGCGATTTATAAATGGCCAGCATGTTTCTAGTCCTTCCAACATGGACAAAGCTTCTAACACATGAGAGACGCCTTAGAACAATTATATCTGCTGCCATGGTATTTTTACCTAGAAGTATAGGAATTAGCTATCACAACACAACAACAACAACAACTGAGCCTTTTATCCCAAGCATATGGGGTAGGCCACATGAACCAACATGAGAATCACGCCGGGTCCAACAGGATGAATTAGCTATCACCAGAATCCATAAATAGTTGAATCAAAGTATCTGTTGAAGTTCACAGAATCCCTTAGTGAATTGTTTGCTTTGTCATTTGTTGTTCGAGAAAATTTCGTTTGTCAGCAAAGTTTTGTAAGCTTAGATGGGGCATATGGTTTGCAGAGAGTTTCCAAGTAGATGAGCCATCCAATGAAGGAATAAAGATCTAAAAGGCAATTAAAATGGAGCATAAAAGATGTCATTTTGAACCCAAAATATAGATTATTTTACATAAGAAATAATATTCGCAGTTGAGTTATAAGAAGTAATAAAAAGGAATTGAGTTACAATATCGCGGAGAGAAAGATTGAAAGACAGTTGCGTATCTGTCTTATATTGTAGATTTCTAAAATGAATGTTTGAGTTGGACTATAGGGCGTACAGGGTCCTAGTCACATATCTTTGATAGTAACAGTAAGAATTTTGGGGGTTTTTTTGAAATAGGATGATTTTAAATTGATATTATTAAAATAGAGTAGTTAAAATTTTTTTTATGAAAATAGGATGGTTTGTGGACCCCACATAATTAAAAAAAAAAATTTAAGAGGGCGGGTTCTGCCCGCCCTCTCCTTTATAAAGGAGAGAACCCGTCCTCTTCACAAATGAGGGGAGGGCGGGTTCTAGGAACCCGCCCTCCCCTATAATAAGTGGAGGGCGGGTTCTTAGAACCCGCCCTCTAAACTGGGGAGGGGGAGGGGGAGGGGGTCCACCAAACCGTCCTATTTTCATAAAAAAAATTTAACTACCCTATTTTAATAATATAAATTTAAAACCATCCTATTTCAAAAAAAACCCTAAGAATTTTACTGAACTTGCCTTGCTCTGACGGAGACGACTTATTTTCTTTTCCATATAAAAGAAGCAAGTCTTAGTTTATAGACATTGAGAAACCTGTAAAAAAACTGAGTGCAACTGATATAAAAATGTTAGATAGACGGGTTCTCAAAAAGATAGGATTAGTGAGCAGACCCAGAAGAAAATGGACGTAACTTTTGAGAGGGTAAAATGAGGAAAACTGATTCGGATAGCTTGGTAATCTGCAACGAGAGCCAATATCTCAACAAAATTATGGTTAATGGTACAATGAGCGCTAGAGGTTGTTGGAGATTTTGACAGAGCAATAATGAAAAATTGGAAGCAAAAGTGATTCTGCAGATGAATTTTATTAGAGTAAAAAACAAAGCCTTTAAATAGGCATTACAAGCTAAACGTGACTTGAAAGCAGAGCAAATTCTTAGCCTAGAAATTCTGAACTGTTTAACTACTTCCATCGGCACATAATCTGCCTAAGAGATTTATTCAACTTGACTACTAACAAACTACTAACAGAAACATTCGAATTACTCTAATTTCAACACTCCCCCTTTATTCGAAAGTTGAAACTCCCAATTGTGTACTGAATTCTTCATGTTTTGCTTGTGGCAAACTCTTGGTTAATAAGTCTGCAATATGTTCATTGGTTCTACAGTTATCCAACTGAATTTCTTCTTTAGCAATCAGCTCCCTTATAAAATGATGCTTGATTTCGATGTGTTTCGTCCTGCTGTGGTGCACCGAATTCTTTGCTAACATCACTGATGACTTGTTATCACATTTCATACTAGTAGCTTTGATCTGTTCTTGCCCTAAGTTGCTTAGAATCCTCCTTAACCAGACTGCTTGACAACTTGCTGCAGCAGCTGCCACATACTCGGCCTCTGTCGAAGATAAAGCCACTGAGGCCTGTTTCTTCAAACTCCAGGATATGGCCGCAGTACCTAGGACGAAACAATTGCCGGATGTGCTTCTCCTATCTTGCACAGAACCGGCCCAGTCGCTGTCGGTGAAACCTTTTAGGCTGAAGTCATCAGTCTTGCAAAACCAAATACCATAACCTTTAGTTCCTGCCAAGTAGCGGAGAACTCTCTTGGCTGCTTCAAAATGATGGCTTGTTGGACTGTGCATAAACGAGATAAGACACCAACAGAATAAGCTACATCAGGTCGAGAATGAGTAAGATAAATTAGTCTTCCAACCAAACTTCTGTAGAGTCTTGCATCTGTCAATCTCGTACTGTCATCCGAACTTAATTTCTCATTTATATTCATTGGTGTCACAACAGGCTTGCATCCTTGCATATTAAATTTCTTTAATGTGTCATCCACATATTTCCTCTGTGACATGAATATCCCTTTCTGAGTTTGAACGATCTCCAGCCCCAAAAAATATTGTAACTCTCCTAAATCAGTCATCTCAAACATCTTTTTCATTGATGCTTGAAATTCATGTATAACCTGCAAGGACGAGCTAGTATAGATCATATCATCTACGTAAAAACTTACTATGAGTAAGTCATTTGTACCTTGATTCTTTACATAGAGAGTTGGTTCGTGAAGGCTCCTTTCAAACCTATTCTTGAGGAAGAAATCGTCGATCTTACTGTACCAGGCACGTGGTGCTTGCTTGAGCCCATAGAGAGCTTTCCGCAACCGAAGTACCTTGTCTTCCTCTGTCTTATTTTCGAAACCTGGTGGCTGACTTACATAGACCTCCTCCTTTAAATCGCCATTTAGAAATGCGGATTTAACATCGAACTGAAAAATTTTCCATTTCTTTTGGACTGCTACCGCTAAGATTATCCGCACGGTTTCAAAACGAGCCACCGGAGAGAATGTTTCTTCGTAGTCGATTCCCTGTTGCTACGTGAAACCTCTAACCACCAGCCTAGCTTTATGTTTCTGAACACTTCCATCAGCCAAATACTTTGTCTTGAAGATCCATTTTAAACTAATAACATTTTTACCTTCTGGAAGATCGACCAACTCCCAAGTTTGATTTCTTTGGATTGCTGACAGTTCTTCTCTCATTGCAAGTCTCCATTCTTTTATTTCCATGGCTTCTTCCATAGTGATTGGGTCCCTAGCAAATAGAACCAGTGCTGAAGTTGTGTTCCCCTCAATCTCAAACCGACGTCGAGGAACTCTCCCCCGCTCATTTCTACGTAGCTGAGCTGACTCTTTCGGAGAAGATTCTTCAGATGTTGAGACTGAGCTTGATTTCTCCGGAGTTGAAGACTGTGAACCTTCTGAACCATCATTTTCGGGCTCGACTTGTTCAAGGGCACTTTGTTCTTCTTCAGTCTGAACGTGAGGGATTTGGCTGTTGTCTTTAGCTTCCTAATCCCAACTGGCCTATTCGTCAAATACAACATTGCGACTAATAGCAATCTTTTTACTCAAGGGATCATATACTCGGTAAGCCTTTGATTTAGTGCAATAACCAATAAACACATGCTTTTATGATTTCCCATCTAGTTTATGTCGTCCTGTTGTAAGCAAGACATAACATATGCACCCGAACACTCGAAGATGACTTACGGAGGGTTTACTTCCGCTCCATGCTTCATACGGAGTTTGGTTCCATACTGCTTTGGTCGGTGAGATGTTGAGAATATGAACAGCTGCTGCAACTCCTTCAGCCCAAAAAGAATCTGATATTCCATTCTTTTTCAACATCGATCGAACCATTTCCACAACCGTCCGATTCTTGCGTTCAGCCACGCCGTTCTGTTCGGGAGTATACGGTGCTGTGAGCTGCCTTCTTATTCCTTGTTCATCACAGAAGGCATCGAAATCTTTTGAGGTAAACTCACCTCCACGGTCGGTACGGAGTATTTTTACAACGTTCCCACTTTGTTTTTCCACAAGTGCCTTGAACTTCTTGAAGCACTCGAAGCATTCTGATTTGTGCATCAAGAAATATACCCAGCTCATCCTACTAAAATCATCAATAAATAGGAGAAAGTACTTACTACCAGCTAATGATTCTGTTCTCATGGGACCACACAGATCGACATGGATGAGCTTGAGAATATCTTCAGCTCTTTTTGATTTTCCTATCGGAAAAGATCGTTTTGCTTGCTTTCCAATCATGCACCCTTCACAGACTTTCTCTAATGACGTGATGACAAGAAGATCATTCACCATTTGCTTGTTCTTTAGCAGTTGCAGTCCTTTAATGCTTAGATGGCCATATCGCTGATGCCATAGCTCGTTTTCCGCAAGAGTCTTGCTCACCATGGCTCTTTCTATTATTTCAGCAAAATCAAGAGCATACATACGATTTGATGACATACGAGCACAAGCAAGAATTTTACCAGTGATTTTTTGTTTCACCGTGCATTTAAAATCATCAAATACCACCATGTAACCAGATTCATTCAATTGTCTAACGCTCAGCAAGTTGTGTGCTAAAGATGGAGCAAAATGAACAACCTTAATAAATTTTTTCTGGTTACCTATTGAGATCTCAGCCATGCCCTTGCCTTTAATCTGTAGTTGTTTATCATCTCCAAGCCGTACTTGTGATTTGACAGTCTCATTGATTGATCTCAAAAATATCTATTACCGCAATCAAGAACGGCGTCGCTTTGCAGCTAGCCGGTGAGTACGGGTCGGTCCACAGGGATGTTGTGAGTTTCCTAATCGCGCTAACGAGTTAATTCCGATGAGTGTCGAATTGATTTATTAAATCTAAAAACTACCAAATTAAGTTATACTAAAATTATCTAGATCTAAATCTTGCTAGGGTTAGATTTAGGAATGGTTTGGAAATATAAATAAATCTCAACGCTTTCTATACCCAAATGAAGATCTATGAGGAGTTATAGTAATTATTAATAAAGGGGATTAGATCCATTCGGAAAGGTGTTCCTTCCTCTAGGTTCTTGTCCTTCCTTTAGAGATCCTTACCCTAACCTCCATTGAAAACGTGCGCAACCGGGCCTTTATACTACGGTATCACTGCTACCTCGAGGGATAGCGTGCCGTAGGGCGCGGTGTGTGCGTGTATGCATGGAGTCCTATTGATTATATGTGATGGGTAAGAAAGGAATGAGAGATCTCATCTCTCAAAAGCCTTCCCCAAAGCTAACATCTAAGGCAAGGAATTAAAATATAAACTAGAGCAATTAAATAAAACTACTTACAGATGGCTCTCTCCAAACATCAACACAGGATTGTCATATCTGAATTCATGAAATGAAAAGAGGCACCGATGCTCTCCAAAAGAATTCTAAAATTTATTAATGAAGGGAGGCATAGCCATTACAATGATTTAGAGTTCCTATTTATAGAGGATAGGAAACCCTAGGTTACAATTGATTCGCACGTCTACATTTACCAAAATATCCTTAGGAAAACCTAGTCAAAGGAGACTCCAAGCTTTGGTAAAATTTTATGTCTCTGTCTCTTTAAAAGGAAGTATTGGGCCTTGAAATTTCCTTTGTGGGCTCTTCTGTCTTTGGGCTTCCTTATTATTTGGTTCTTTTATTAAAATAGCTTCTATGTTTCTTCCAGATCTCCAGTGAATAATTACGGTGGACTTTTAACCATTCGCTTTGTAATCTTGGACCTTGCATTGCCTTGTACTTTGTGAATTTTATCTTTGATGTAGGCTTGATCAAGAGTCTTCTGTTTGTTGGTCAAAGTCCACTTTTGCATCGTCTTTTCATCGTTTTCACTCTTTTAGATCCAAGAACCTGTAAGCTGTAATATGTAGCAGACATGCGTCAAAAGCACATGTTTATTTATAAAATGAATAAGAATGGGGAATATAATAATATAATATTATGGTGTGAACAAATACCCCCAAACTTATCTTTTGCTCGTCCTCGAGCAAACTTATTTTTATTCTCTACAAAAAACCTAACCGCACTTTTGCAGGGAAACGCGATTGCACTGAGCTCTGCAACAAGCCGTTAAACCTCTAGGTGTCCCTAGTAGGAGGAGTGTTATCTCCTGAGGGTTTTCAGCGGATACTACCCATAAAATCCTATCAATTCGGCCCATTAACTTTAATTCTCCAATTAGGTCTTCTAACAAGGCATTCTATTATCGTCGACTCGTAAATTATCCACCCATATTCTTCATACTTCCTCATTATTTAACTTAAGATTATATATGTTCTATAGACTTACTTAGCTTTCGGCATCTCTTAAGTTTTCATTCTAGGGTTCCATCTCCACTTAGGAATTTTTATCAACTCTACTAAAGATACAAGTTCTATTCTTCATTCCTTTCTCTCATCTAAACTCCAATCGCATATTCCTACGTGTGTGTATAAGTCACCCCTACATTTGGAAATTCAAATCAAGCAATCATACCCTTGTCCGTTGTCCAAAGCACTTATTAATTGGTGAATTTTTAAATGAATTTTGCTACACATCCTTCATGCGACCATTAATACTTCTTGAGGTACCAACGACTGATTACAAAATGCGTTTGCACTTTAAAGCGTACTTCCTAGTCTTGTAACACCCAAGGATTTTTAGCAGTGACTCCCAAACCAGTTGGTCTAAGGCACTAGGTGATGAAGCACCCTCGTTAAATATTTTTCTATTTTTTGCAGCCTTAAGTAATCACAAAAACTAGTGTTCATTTTTTTTCTTTATTCACTTTTTTTTCTTTTATTTTCATTGTACTAAGGACTTTAGACAAGAGAATTTCAAGGTCTCTTCTACTATTCCAAATTTCAAGGTGCGTGATTGTGCAAATTGTAGGGTATACATTTTCAAAATATAGACTTAAGCTGGGAATTATTTTTCAAACTTATACTCTAATAAGAACATCAATACTTTTTCTTTGTTTCAACTTAGCCCAAGAACTGAAATCAAAATTTGCCTATTTCTAAATAAACTACAAAAACATATACTTTCTACTGTTAAGCTTTAAGAAAAGTTATTTTTAGGGTTTTTAATTTACTAAGTCTAAGATCTAGTTGTTCCTAGCCAGTTGACCTATTTGTCAAACTCAAATCAAATATGGCCAAAATTGAATACAATAATTTTTATAATTTTTGAAATTTTTCAATTTTTTATGGGTTTTAAAATAAGTATGCAAATGCAAAAATATACACATGAATGCGAAGGAAGAAAACGTACCGAGCATACCCCCAAACTTAAACTTGACAGTGTTCTCACTGTCATGCCACACCAAGAGGGTCAAAATGTCGGCACTCCCCTGTTTATTTATTTATAAATTTTTATTTTTTTTATTTTTTTTGTTTTGAAATTTTTTTTTAGTTTTATTTTTTTATAGAAACAAAAAATATATATACATATATACAACAAGGTCCTCCCCAAACTAAACAAGGCCTTACATAAGCCAAAGGTGAGCACCAACCATTCAAAAATCTTATCGTGGTAATGGTAGGGTTGGTGAAAGAATGGGATGGAAAGAAAAGAAATGAGAAGCACACGAGACCGAATGGGAAGAAGAGTGGAATATGGTCTCGGTGGAGGAGAAGAATGGCGGAAAAGAGAAAGAAGTGGAGTACGATCTTGAGGGTGTAACTCGAGTGAGTAAATTAGCGCAATTTGTGATGACCGAAATGTTAAAAGTGATTGTGCTAATCTATCAACTGGTCGTGAAATGGGGTCAAATCCCTCAAGATTCGCAAGAAGGAATGGGTACGCCGAACTTGGTATTGGAGATGAAAGCGTAACGGTCCCTTGTACGGTCGGAACGATAGGAAGGACGAAAGGGAGTGAATTAGGGATAGTGTTATTCTCACCTAAGTAATCTGTCGCGAATTTGAAGGATTCCAACAATGGTTCGAAACAACTGTAAGCAACCGAGTCTGATGGTTCGACTAACTCATCTGAAAATGTAAAGGACTCAAACTCGGGCGATGTAAGTAATCTGTCTTTGGGCTTCCTTATTATTTGGTTCTTTTATTAAAATAGCTTCTATGTTTCTTCCAGATCTCCAGTGAATAATTACGGTGGACTTTTAACCGTTCGCTTTGTAATCTTGGACCTTGCATTGCCTTGTACTTTGTGAATTTTATCTTTGATGTAGGCTTGATCAAAAGTCTTCTGTTTGTTGGTCAAAGTCCACTTTTGCATCGTCTTTTCATCGTTTTCACTGTTTTAGATCAAAGAACCTGTAACCTGTAATATGTAGCAGACATGCGTCAAAAGCACATGTTTATTTATAAAATGAATAAGAATGGGGAATATAATAATACAATATTATGGTATGAACACTCATCGAGCTCTTTGAATTTGGAGCGATCTCCGGTCATATGATGAGAGCAGCCGCTATCAATGTACCAGATGTCATTCTTCTTTGTTGTTGTTGCTACTGTCATAAACAGGAAGTTATCTTCCTTTTCTTCAACATAATTTGCCTCTTCTGGTTTGGACCAACAATATCTATCAGAGTGCCCAAATTTATTACAGTATGAGCACTTGACAGTATTGTTTCTGCCTCGGCCCTTGCCTCTATGGCCTCCTCGACCTCTTCCTCTTCCATATTGATTTGAGGATTCAGACTCCCCCTTGGTCTGAAAGGCTATTTCTTCTTCCTTCCTATTAGATCGGTTGATTCGCGCATCATGAGCTTGAAGTGATCCCATCAGTTCATCAAACGAGAAGGTGGACAGGTCCTTAGATTCTTCGATTGCAGTCACCACATGATCGAACTTGGATGGCAGACTCCTTAGAACCTTGGTAACGACTGTTTCATCTGATATCTGATCTCCATAGGATCTCATTTGCCCTACAACTGACGAAACTCTTGCTAGAAAATCTTGCACAAACTCGTTATTTTTCATGGAAGAAGTTTCAAAATCACGCCATAGGGATTGCAACATTACCCTTATTACCTTAGAGGAACCCTGATATTCAGTCTTGACCGTGGTCCATGCTTGCTTGGCCGTGGTAGCTGCGGCTATCCTGGAAAAAATCGACTCATCCATTGCCTGCTGGATGAAGAAGAGAGCTTTGGCATCCCGTTTTAGATGCTCTTTGTTGCGAGTCTCGTCTTCTTTATTTTCTTCAAACCCTGTTTCGACATAATCCCATAGATCTTGAGATCGAAACAGTGTCTTCATTTTGATGCTCCAAAATTCATATGAATCTCCTTTGAACAGCGGAATTTGTGGCTGTGAAGTACTGACACCGGCGTTGGCAGCCATGTTTGCGAGTGAAGCAGTCAAAGAAAATTCCCAGTTCTGAAAGAACCTGGCGCTGATACCACACTTGTTTGAGATTTTGATAGAGCAATAATGAAAAATTGGAAGCAAAAGTGATTCTGCAGATGAATTTTATTAGAGCAAAAAACAAAGCCTTTAAATAGGCATTACAAGCTAAACATGACTTGAAAGCAGAGCAAATTCTTAGCCTAGAAAATCTCAACTGTTTAACTACTTCCATCGGCACATAATCTGCCTAGAAGATTTATTCAACTTGACTACTAACAAACTACTAACAAACTACTAAAAGAAACATTCAAATTACTCTAACTTCAACAGAGCTAAGACCTAAAGAAACAATGCTGGAGGCCGTGAAAAAATGCAAGAAGTGGAATCATGTAGCTGAAAAATTTAGGACAAAGGCTTCTTGTTGTTTTTCCATGGATATTACTGTATGCTTATGCAAACTAAACAATAAATTAAGAGGATTTTCTGATGTAAGAGAAAAATGTCTTGTGTTGAATTATGTTTATATGCTACTTTGATAATGAAATTGCAAACTGTAAAACCTGTTGATCGATGGCTGTGTTGAAGTTTTGTTTGGTTTAGACAGAATTAAAAGCTTTGAGGCGTGTATGATACACTTTTCGAAAGGTGATATTGCCCCCACTACGGAAGTACAGTAGAAGGCAATCACCCCCAAGATACAACAAAGCCCTTGAAAACTCTCTTAGAAGATAATGAGAAGAAGATGCCTTAAATGTGAAGAGCAGGACACAATTTATAGACTTGATCAGACACAACCATCTGAATGGTTGTGACCATTAAGAGTTGAACAGACACGACCACAACCGTTTGAATGGTTGTGATCATTAAGCGTTGAACAGACACAGCCGTTAGTTCTGTTCAGACAATCTTTGAATCTGAAGTTCAAAAAGTCAACTCTGTTACTAAGTCAACCCAAGATGCCCCAAGTGCCCAAGTGCCTCATCAAAGACAATAATAAATAAATGTTATAAGCCTGCTAGAAATCTGGCCCACTTGGCTCATTATTCACTTTATTTATTACTTAAATATTGGGAACTATTATAAAGACTTGGGTGTTTGTCTCTCCATCCGATGTGGGACTATTTCCCACTTACAAATGCAACCAATATATTCAAACTACTAACAATCCCCCACTAGTTTGTATATATTGGCTGCAACCACATCTCTCTCGTGACAAATATTATGCATAAAGAAAGGTATCTCTCGATTTAAACCTTCCATTAGTGTATATATATCAATCGTCTAACAAAGTTATTGGTGTCCGCAGATTAAACTAAAACTTTTTATTATTAGAATTTGAAATACAACACACATAATATTCATCTTATTTTCTAAGAGGTTTATAACTACTTTAGCACTATTATGGCCATGTGCTAATCTTGTACTTCATAAGCATTTACAAAAGAATACTTCATATCTCTTGTTGAAACGGCACCACTTCTATGCTAATATAGGTGGAGTTTCCTTTATTATATCCCTGTTACTGTGGATATTTAAAAATTAAATAACTCCATTGAGAGCTTTCGCTCATCCTCTTTATCGTAACAGACAGCACTATATACTTATTTATATAAGAATGAGACGCCTAGTGCAATACAGGCACGTGACAGTAACTTGTTATTACCCATTGAACTATTAAAATTAGTTTTTACTAATTAAAGTTGGGTTACTATTACTGGTGCCAAATTGTAAATGTTTAAGTCCCATTCCAATTGACGTATTCTTTACCAAATCTCTAGATAATGCCTTGGTAAAGGGATCTGCTAAATTCTTTGCAGATCTCACATAAACTATGGTAATTATTTCATTAGTTATTAATTCTCGAATATATTCATGCCTTAAGCTAATGTGTCTAGATTTACCATTATAAACATTATTATAAGCTCTAGACATAGTCGCCTCACTATCGCAATGCAAGGAAATAGATGGCATTGGTTGTGGCCACAACTCTATATCCAATAAAAAATTTCTCAGCCATTCCGCTTCCTTGCCGGCAGCAGCCAAAGCGACAAATTCAGATTCCATTGTTGAATGTGTGATGCAAGTTTGTTTCTTAGAGGCCCAACTAATGGCACTGCCTCCAATTGTAAATACCCAACCTGTTGTGGATTTATTATCACTTGCACTTATGATCCAACTTGCATCCGAGTAACCTTCTAGTACTGCAGGATAATTGGAATAAAATAGACCAAACTCTTTTGTTCTTTTTAGATATCCAAAAACTCTACTGATGGCCTTCCAATGATTGGTACTGGGTTTACTGGTATATCATGATAATTTGCATACTGCAAAAGCTATATCAGGCCTTGTACAATGCATCGCATACATAAGGCTTCCAATAGCGCTAGCATATTCTAATTGCGCAATTACATTGTCACAATTCTCATTTAATTTCATACTCGGATCATACGGAGTAACACTTTCTTTAATATTAAGATGTTGGAATTTATTTAATAATTTCTCTATATAATGAGATTGGTTTAGCACAAACCCTTCACTATGTTTTTTCACCTTTATTCCTAAAATAGTATCTACTTCATTCAAATCTTTCATTGTGAATACTGAAGTTAAATACATTTTTGTTTCATTTATTCCAATCATGTTTGTACCAAATATCAACATGTCGTCTACATAGAGACATATGATTATCCCATAATTCTGATTGAATTTGGAATATACACATTTATCCGCACTATTATGCTTAAAACCATTTGATATGATTGCTTTATCAAATTTCTCATGCCATTGTTTAGGGGCCTGTTTTAAACCATATAGCGACTTAGTTAATTTATAAATTTTGTTCTCATTTCCAGGAAGTATGAAACCTTCGGGTTGTTCCATGTATACTTCCTCATTTAATTCACCATTTAAAAAGGCTATTTTTACATCCATTTGATGCACATATAAATTATATATTGAAGCCAAAGCTAAAAGAATTCTAATGGATGTTATTCTAGCCACAGGTGCATAAGTATCAAAATAATCTATGCCCTCCTTTTGTGTGAATCCTTTAGCCACTAATCTTGTCTTGAAAGTTTGTATAGAGTCATCTGTATTTAGTTTTCTTCTAAATATCCATTTACACTTTATAGGCTTAGATCCTTGAGGCAAGTCAACCAATATCCAAGTATTGTTAGACATTATTGAGTCCATTTCGTCATCAATAGCCTCTTTCCAAAATGCAGTGTCTCTTGATGACATTGCTTCACTAAATGTTTTAGGATCATCTTCTATATTAAGTAGAACAGGTACTTTGTTAAGCACTTTGGTTCTATCTCCTTCAACGAGAAAGGCTATTGAACGCGAATCAATAAAATCAGGACCAAAAGATTTTTCTTTCCTGATTCTTTGACTTTTTCTTGGTTCAATATTTTCATTACTTTCTCTTCTTTTCTCATTTGTAATTTTCTAAGAAGTTGCTGCATTTTCATCATTATACAAATTAGAATCAACATTGTCATGCATAAATTTATTTTCAAAAAATTCAACATGTATCGACTCAATTATGACATTTGATTCTAAATCTAGAAGTCGATATGCTTTAGAATTCTGTGCATATCCAACAAATATATTTCTGATGCCTCTCGGCCCTAATTTAGATTTATATGGATCAGTCACTTTATAATATGCTATGCACCCCCACACTTTAATATACTTTAAATTGGGTTTTCTACCATTCCAAATTTCATATGGTGAAACATGAGTTTTCTTGGATGGTATTCTATTATGAATATAGCATGCTGTTAAAAGCGCCTCACCCTAAAGATTAAAAGGTAATTTAGCATTTAAAAGCATAGCATTTACCATTTCAACTAAACTCCTATTTTTCCTTTCGGCTAATCCATTGTGTTGAGGCGTATAAGGTGCAGTTCTTTGATGAATAATACCATGCATTTCGCAGAATTGAGAAAAAGAATCAGAAAAATATTCTCCCCCTCTATCACTTCTAAGGATTTTAATCCTTCTATCTTTCTGATTTTCTACAACTGACTTATACTCTTTAAATTTCTTAAATGCTTCATCTTTCGTTCTTAATAAATATACATATGCAAAACGAGAATGATCATCAGTAAAGGTTATAAAATATCTTTTTCCTCCTCTAGTGAATTGACCATTTAATTCACAAATATCAGAATGAACAAGTTCTAATAAATTAGTATCTCTTTCGATTTTAGGGAAAGGTTTTCTAGTCATTTTTGCTTCTATGCAAATCTCACATTTATCATTATGATCATTTTGACATGCAATGTAACCATGTTTAGACATATACTTTAAAGAGCGAAAATTTAAATGACATAGTCTAGCATGCCACAAGGAAAAAGAATACTCGACAACATAAGCAAACATGCAATTTATTTCATTAATACTGAGTTTGAACATGCCATCACAGGAATATCCATTTCCTACAAATATACCATTCTTCGATATTACAACTTTGTCAGACTCTAGAACAATTTTAAATCCCTTCTTGCACAGCAGATTTGCAGATACAAGATTTTTCCTCAAATCAGGAACATGAAACACATTAAGCAGAGTAAGTTTCTGTCCAGATGTAAACTTCAATTCAACACTTTCTTTACCGAGCACTTTGGCCGAAACGTGGTTTTCCATCAACACCTCTTCAGATTCTTTCTGATCCGTATAGGTTTTGAACATTGCTTTGTTATTGCATACATAGATGGTTGCGCCAGAATCGAGCCACCAATCTGCAGTTTTAGTTACCGCAGCCATATGCAATTTCATAATCATGCCTATCTGCATGTTAGAAACCATAGCAACAAGTTCTTTGACTTCATTTTCTATTAGATTTGCCTTGTTGCTATTTTCTGATCCGAAACCAAATTTCTTTCCGGTATTTCTGAATTTGCAATCTTTAATATAGTGGCCTTTCTTTCCACAGTTATAACAAGGCCACTTGTTTTTTGCAAAATTAGATTTCTTAAAATTTCCCTTCTTCTGGACTTTGAAATTGTTGTGAAATTTTCTATGACCATTTTCACTGACATGATTCACCTTAGAGTTGGTTTTAGAACTAAGAAAAATCATGTCACGTGCACGGTTCTCTACATCAATTTGTAGATGAGTCTGAAATTGCTCTATGGTAAAACTTTCAGGGGAGTGCAGAATTTTCTTTCTGTATTCATTCCAAGTAGGAGGAAGTTTAGATAGAATCGCTCCAACTTGAAATGAATCAGGGACTTTAATTTCGAGTTCGCTCAGTTTAGAAACGAGTAATTGTAATTCATGCACTTGATCCATGATTGGCATGTCATCAGACATCTTAAATTCAAAATATTTAAGTGCTAGAAATTTATCCGTACCTTTCTTCTCATTTTTGTACTTTGTTTCAAGGGCGCTCCAGATTTCCTTTGGTGTCTTCATATTTCTGTAAAGATCGTACAGACGGTCGGTGAGGGAATTGAGAATGTAACCGTGACAAACTAGTTCGTCTTCTCCACGCTTGTTTTTCTCTGTTCTGGCACTCTCGGCATCATTCGAACTTGACACTGAATCTGGAATTGGCGGCAAGTTCAGATCGAGAACATAAAATATCTTCAAGGCGGTCAACAAGAACACCATCTTGTCTTTCCATCTAGTGTAGTTGCTCCCATCGAATCGATCCAGTTTGATAACATCTTGGTTCTGGAAATGAACCTTGACACTTGAATTTAATTCCGTCTCCATGATATAACCTTTCGATTGTTGAAGTTTTGTTTGGTTTAGACAGAATTGAATGGTTGTGACTCTCTTAGAAGATAATGAGAAGAAGATGCCTTAAATGTGAAAATCAGGACACAATTTATAAACTTGATCAGACACAACCGTATGAATGGTTGTGACCATTAAGATTTGAACAGACACGACCACAACCGTTTGAATAATGAGAAGAAGATGCCTTAAATGTGAAGAGCAGGACACAATTTATAGACTTGATCAGACACAACCGTATTGTGCATGCACTTGATCCATGATTGGCATGTCATCAGACATCTTAAATTCAAAATATTTAAGTGCTAGAAATTTATCCGTACCTTTCTTCTCATTTTTGTACTTTGTTTCAAGGGCGCTCCAGATTTCCTTTGGTGTCTTCATATTTCTGTAAAGATCGTACAGACGATCGGTGAGGGAATTAAGAATGTAACCGTTTTTCTCTATTCTGGCACTCTCGGCATCATTCGAACTTGACACTGAATCTGGAATTGGCGACAGGTTCAGATCGAGAACATAAAATATCTTCAAGGCGGTCAACAAGAACACCATCTTGTCTTTCCATCTAGTGTAGTTGCTCCCATCGAATCGATCCAGTTTGATAACATCTTGGTTCTGGAAATGAACCTTGACACTTGAATTTAATTCCGTCTCCATGATATCACCATTAAGATTTGAACAGACACAACCACAACCGTTTGAATAATGAGAAGAAGATGCCTTAAATGTGAAGAGCAGAACACAATTTATAGACTTGATCAGACACTACCGTATTGTGCATGCACTTGATCCATGATTGACATGTCATCAGACATCTTAAATTCAAAATATTTAAGTGCTAGAAATTTATCCGTACCTTTCTTCTCATTTTTGTACTTTGTTTCAAGGGCGCTCCAGATTTCCTTTGGTGTCTTCATATTTCTGTAAAGATCGTACAGACTATCGGTGAGGGAATTAAGAATGTAACCGTTTTTCTCTATTCTGGCACTCTCGGCATCATTCGAACTTGACACTGAATCTGGAATTGGCGACAGGTTCAGATCGAGAACATAAAATATCTTCAAGGCGGTCAACAAGAACACCATCTTGTCTTTCCATCTAGTGTAGTTGCTCCCATCGAATCGATCCAGTTTGATAACATCTTGGTTCTGGAAATGAACCTTGACACTTGAATTTAATTCCGTCTCCATGATATCACCATTAAGATTTGAACAGACACAACCACAACCGTTTGAATAATGAGAAGAAGATGCCTTAAATGTGAAGAGCAGGAGACACAATTTATAGACTTGATCAGACACAACCGTATTGTGACCATTAAGATTTAAACAGACACGGCCGTTAGTTCTGTTCAGACAATCTTTGAAGGGTCCACAAATGCCAAATCAAAGACTATAATAAATAAATGTTATAAACCTGCTAGAAATCAAACCCACTTGGCTCAATACTCACTTAATTTATTACTTAAATATTGGGAACTATTATAAAGACTTGGGTGTTTGTCTCTCCATCCAATGTGGGACTATTTCCCACTTACAAATGCAAACAATATATTCAAACTACTAACAGGCTGTGGACTGTCTTTTGGGATGTAGAACAACTGATACGTTGAATTTCACTCGGCGTTTAAATGTAAGGATTGAAGTTGTGAATTCCATGAATGAAGATGATATATGTCCTTGGCTTATATACTGTGTTATCAAGATTTAAGATTTTGGTGGATGATATCTTATCCACATACATATATAAGGAAAATTACAGTCCATGTGACCCATGATGATATCTTCTTACTACATGAATTTTGATCCACAAACATATCAGGACATGATAACCGTGCTAAATGATGTTTCTTATTCATTGGGATGATACTTAATATGGTTTTGAGCCTGCAAAGGTAGAAACGGTCCAGCCCTGCAAGTGAATACTTTTCTGTACGATACCCTTGTGCAAAAGGCTAATTCTTTTATATTTGGTTCTTGGTCATTACGCTATGACACCTAATTCTTTTATATTTGGTTCTTGGTCATTACACTATGACACCTAATTCTTTTATATTTGGTTCTTGAGCGCTCTGCAAAATTCCTATTTTTTTTGTGAAAAAGTTCTTCTATGGTCCTTCATGCAATCAATGCAAATATGTTCAATTTCCGTAGATAATTTACTTTTAGTTCATTTGTGACAGTTTTTAATTTTTGATTTGCAGGTGCACAAAACCAAGAAACAAGTAATGTCAGAGATTATTTTGAAGAGCGAGTTTTACAAGGTTGTGTCCCATCCATTATTTTATTTGTGTTATTCTATATTTACTTAATCGTGTCAATGGGACTGCAGCTTCTGACAAATTCTTGTTACATCTAGTTTAGTTTTTTTAGCAACTGAGAGTAACTATACCAACGTCTGTCAGCCAGGTCGTAAAAATATTTGACAGATCTCCACAAACACATTAAGGCCAACAAGTAATCAGTTTACATAGTGCGGTATGCGGCACCCAATGTTTAGTAAAGCGTTTAAATGAACCAATGAATCTTCTCAGTATCAGAAAATTAGGACTGCATTTTTCTAACTTTGAGTGAAACTGGGAACGTTGCAGCGTTTTTTAATCATGAATTAGTAACAACAGACCAACTGCATTGGAATTTATCCAGCAAACTATTTTTTCATTCTTACATATAACTCATGTCAAAAATTTACAATGCATTAAAACATTTACCACAAGCTTACAAGATCAAGAAGGTTGTTTTCACCAGCATATGAGCAGACCTCTTAAGTCTTGGAGTAAACATAAACAAGACACAACTATTTAACAGATAACCATCTCTGTCTCAAATTCATTGTAATACTACAACGAGTTGGTCCAAAGAAGTGCTATAGGGTGCATGCCTCTGAAAGTGCTTTGCTCACCCTGGTGCACACTTGTTTCTTCATTCGTATTTCTTGATTCTTAATTGTGGTATATCATATGGTCTTTACCATTGTTCTTGCTTACTAAAATACTTCTGTTGCATATTCTGGCCTATACATGAAGGTATTGAGTTTGTTTATCTGCTATTGGTATTTCAGGCCCAGAAAGCAAAGGATAAGGAAGAGGATGATCATCTAGCTGAAAAATTAGATCAAGACTTCACATCCTTGGCACAAAGTGAGCGCAATAACCCTCGCTGCCCTGTGATTCCTTGGTTGTAGCTTTGGTTTGTATATTTTGGTTTCCTTTATATTTCTTAAATGACTACATAGGTTACGCACTCAGCCCACATAAACAGAAATCATTACAATTCATTTGATTCTGTTCGCAGGATAAACCTGATGCTTATGACAAACTTGTCAAAGAGATGTCACTCGATATGCGTGCTCGGCCATCAGACAGAACGAAGACCCCAGAAGAAATTGCTCAAGAAGAGAGGGAACGACTTGAAGCATTAGAGGTAAGTCAGCATCACTTATAAGATGATATATTAGTAAAGTTTGTCCAAGTTTGTTTGAGCTGTGCTACTAGGAAGCAACTCCACGGTCATGTGTTGGTGCCAAGTGAGATCAATATCGAGTATTGAATGAACTTACAGTGCAGTTAGACGCCTAAAGAACAGATAACAAATTGGTTCTTCTCTTATGAAATGTAACGTTATAAGTAACTATTTTGTAAAAATGTATAGTGAAAGTACATATCCACAAGCACTATTTTGTATATAATTTTGAAATATGTAGAGTCAGAAATAGAGCTTTGTTAGCTCACATACATATTGAAAAGTTAAAGAATCGGATATTTCTAATCGGGAGAAAAAACATATAGAGTCACATATACTTCAATTACGTTGTAGGTGGAATGCTCTATATGCAAGTTCAAACTAATTAAAGACATACAGCCAGTCAAAGTTAAGCTAGAAACTATCAAGAAGATAATAATTAATAGCACCTCCTTTATGTTCTTATATTATATTATTTGCCATTTCCTCCCATACAATCAAACTCATTTAAGTATTCGTTGGGCTCAAAAACAATTATAAATTCTGATTGAAAAGAATTTACTTTAAAATCACATAAACTTGCTCCAAATATGGAAATTTAAAACCTCAGGTAAAAGATGTGCATACATTAGTACCAATAATGTGACTGCACATTTTTCCCAAAAAAAAACATAATATGACTGCACTTCTCCGTATATATTGAATTTGATTTGGCGGATGCCACAACGATCTTTTTTCGAGAATCGAAAGGGAGAAAATTAAGAACCATAAGTTGAAACTTATACTTGGAATTACATAATTATTTGAAAACCACTTAAAACACTCTTCATATGATATTCTTCGAAAAGCAAAGTCGGATCTACCTATCATGGTTAAGAATTAAACATAAGAATCTATTTGATAATGCTTTTTAAAAGAGAAAATTACACACCAAATGATATATTCTAAGCCACAATTTGAGGACAGAAAGAAAATCTAGAAAAACCAAGTTGCAAATTAAGAAAAGAGAAAGGTTGTGTGTTTTTTTACTTTCTTTTTATACTCCACTTAATGCTATATATATGGGTTGATGGGCATTGTTGTTCTGTTTGTAACTTGTAGGAAGAGCGCCGGAAAAGGATGTGTAATACCGATTCCTCTGATGACGACGGCAGTGATGGTGAAGATCACAATATGGGACCCACAAAGTTCAAGTCTGTGTCAGGAGATGACCTTGGAGATTCATTTTCAGTTGAGGAGGAAACAGCAGATAAGAAGGGCTGGGTTGATGATATTTATGAAAAAGAAGATGGAGGCAATCAAGATGAGGAAAACACATCTCTCGAGGGTTCAGAAAGTAGTGAAGAAGAAGAAGAAGAAGAAGGAAGTGGCAGTGAGGATGATGGTGATGACGACACGAGTGGTAATGAGCTTGGGAAGATGTCCTCTATGAAAGATTGGGAGCAAAGTGATGATGATGACCTGGATCTGGATGATAATGATGATAGTGATGAGACAGAGCTCATTAGAGTAAACAAGAAAGCAGAAAAGGCAGAATCTATTGATTATAAGAAATCTAGTTCTACAGGGAACCAGGCTGTGCCCAAACCAGAGGCTCTTCCTTTTGTAATTGAAGCTCCAAAGAACCTGGAAGAACTGTCATCTTTACTTGATGGACGATCAGATGAGGAAGTTGCTGATGCTATTAATCGAATCCGTGCATGCAACTCAATAAGGCTTGCTGCAGAGAACCGAAGGAAAATGCAAGTACGTCTGTCCACCGCTTTAAGCAGTAAGCTACTTGCTTGTCTAATTGAATTTACATACCAATAAATTGGTTGTAATTTCAATTAGGGAAACACCAAGTTTTGAGCATATTTTTTTAGTTAAAAAGTTGGACCCATGTGTGAGATCCGTCCCCTCCAGAAAAATAGGACTGTTCCTCTCCTGTGGTGCTTACATTCCTTGAGTTGTGACCTTTTCACAATTCTCATGCCTTGACAACTCTCCCACCTCAGATTATCACTTTGCTAACATGTAATTCGTGAATTGCAGGTTTTTTATGGCATTCTTTTGCAGTATTTTGCTGTCCAAGCAACTCAGAGACCGCTGAGTTTAAAAAGATTGGATTCCCTAGTCAAATCTTATAATTTAGTTGCCATAACCTCTATATTGCCTCCCCTGTTTGCTTCCCCCCAAAAAAAAGGCAGAAAAGGGGATGGAAAAGACAACTCAAAATTCAAATTTTGAGTTTCTACATTGAGGTGTTGATGCACAATCTGTGGCATTTTGATTCCATTGCAATAAATCTTATGCAGTTTTGTTAAGGGTCGAGACTATGATCCTGATAGAGAAAGGGCAGAGAGAAAGAAGTTAAAGAAACTTTTGAAGAGAGAAGCCCAGGGGGCAGTACGTGAACTACGAAAGGATAATCATTTCATATTTGGATTGAAGGAGAAGGATAGGTTACTCGAACAAGAGGAGCGTGCAGAAAAATATGGTAAAGCAAGGGCTTTCCTTCAAGAACAAGAGCATGCCTTTAAATCTGGGCAACTTGGTAAAGGCAGAAAGAGGAGGAGGTGAGGCCTGCATGATGTCCATATACTGGATTCTGCTTCCAATCTGTTTAAGGTATGGGCCAAGCTGATTAGTTTATTTCATTTTTGGTTGTGTTTATGTGTTGACCAATCTATGTTTTTAGTAAATGAAAAGCTGTAACATAACTCATGCATGAATTTGTTCATGATGTGGCATTTCTTATTGATCCAAGCGTGTTGTATGTTCATTGAAAGAAGGCTTAATTTCCTAGAACTACCTTAAATTTTACCTATATGGGGCATCTAGCTACCAAACGAAACGGTCTCTAAATTATGAAAACTACCATGACTAATGACCAAAGCTGGTCAACACATAACAGTGTTAATTGTGCATATGAAATGACATTCTTGCCCTTTTAATAATTGTAGGTAATTAAATTTTGAAATATTAATTATTTTAGTAAGATTTTTAATCATTGTAAACTAAAAACTTATCGGCGATGGTGGAGGTGGCGACTGGTGGAGGTGGCCGGCGGCGGCGGCGAGGAGGTGGATGGAAGCAGCTATGGCTTTGGCGGCAAGAGTATGAAGGAACTGAAGGGAAGGGTTAGGGTTAGGCTAAAGTCAGGGAATGAGGATGAAGAAGGAAATGAAAGGAAGGGCGATGAGGAGGTGACCGGAGGCTGCAGCGTCAAGAGAGCACATGGATTCTATGGCTGGGGTGCCTAGGGTTGCGTTAGTTTAGAGTTAGGGGGGAGGGGGGAGGAAGGAGATGGCAGCAGGGGTGGCGAGGGAGGTGGGCGGCACAGTTGTGGTCAAAGCAGAGGGGGCAGCGGCTAGGGTTAGGATGAGGGTTGGATTTACAATAAAGAAGGGTATTTTTGGGGGTTTATTTTGCTTTTTGTTATGATGTGGCAGCTTGAGTGAGGGTGACATGGCGGTGTTGTGGCGTTGCAAGTGCCGACGGTAGTTTCTCGTAATTAACAGACCTTTTTGTAGTATTTTGCCTTGCCAGTAAATGTTTTGGTAGTATCTGGGAATCAAGTCTTGAAACTACACAGGCAAAAGGTAAAATCTGAAATCACAGCAAAAATTGTGTTCTCTTTTTGCACTGCAGCTGTTCTCACCCTCTTAATTTTCTCTTGTTCAACCGCTTTTTAAATGACAAGGATCGAGAGAACTTTTGCAAGGTCAAAACTTATGGCTTGTTACTTTTACTAAGCTAATAAACTAACCCAGCCCTTCACTACACAAGTGCCTAACTGACCCCTTTGCCTATAACCTGAAGTAGTTATAGTGCTTTGTGCAAGTTTTTCCCATGGTTACTTATATTCTGCATAATCTGATCAGATTAAGTTTTGGTTAGCTCAAGAACTCTGGGGGCTCATCCCAAGCTTCGGAGTTTATGATCCAAGATATACCTTTCCTTTAGGTGAATAATATCCTTCTTAACTGAAGGTTTAGAAATGTACTTGACATAATCTCATGGAGAAGAAATTAGAAAAATTGGGACCAAGGCTTTTAAGAACCTCACCTTCGTTCAGGAAGTAAAGTTAACAAAGTAGATATGGGCCTTATACACAGTGACATCCACAAGTGCAATCCGCAGTGTGCCTCCTTTCTTAACTAGACTAGATATGGGCCTTATACACATTGTGTCAAACTGAAAGCTGTTCTTAAATAGACTAGATAATTCTTTCCTTTATCGGCTTAAGCCGCTTCTCTAGGAAATTGCTCAACCTGATATAGAAGTTTGTCAGCACATAAGTGCACATTGCGGACCATTCTCCTCTTTAGAGAGGATGGATTTTAAGCTTTGGATGCTGGGTCAAATATATGTGTTCGTATACTCAAAATTGGCAAGTTTGATGTAATATCCATATTCTTAAGCTTCGGATGCTGGGTCAAACAATGATGACTTTGTGACGATCCTATATTGTTTTCTCCTTTGAAAGATAAAAATATACCTCCCAAATATTTCATGTGTTTTTTGTAGCGACTATTATGCTAAGTGCTCACCTGCTCATGGATAGACCGTCTACATGATTGTTTGAATTCTAACGTTTACACCATCCTCTTATGCTAAGTGCTCACCTGCTCATGCAGGACAATAATTTTAAGCTTCATTGCAAAATTTTACTCAAACCTCCTACTTTGCCGAAACTTGTAGGTCAACTGATTCCGTACAGGAGGTGTAGCTACGTGTTGCAGTATACAGTATGTGGAGTTCTTCCTTTTTTGCATTTCTATGGGGAGCGAATTAGGATGCTGGTGTTGGAGATGTAATTTATGCTTTTTTGTTCTAATCTATTGGACACTAATATTCTTATGCTGCCCAATGTCGTAAAATTTTGTTAGCCTGGTATGTTTTTAATATCGTTATTTAGATTGAACAATGATTTACACTAGAGTAGGGTTTGCCCTACTCAAATTTGTACCTTTTTTTCTTAACACTGCAAAATTTTTTCTATAGCAGTATCATTCCTTGGTTGGTTTCCATTTTCCATACAAAGTTACGGGGATATGAATGAGCCAGTAGAAATTTCATGCAAAAGCTTAGAAGAAAACTGCTGTTCCAAAAGCACAATCAATAAGCTGTCGCAAGTTTTAATTATTGGAAAATGATACTAGTAAACAAAATACATCATGTGGCAAAGGGGTTTGGGAGCACATGTCCCGTAAATTTTGCAGCTAAAGAATTGGAGATCTTAGCGATTTTCTGCTGAGGAAAAATTTAAAAGCTTTTCCTTTTATCACAATATGAACTAGCGCTTATGAGGTAAGAGGTTGGGACAGTTGTCAAAATAGGTAGGCAAGCAGAATTTTTAACTCGAGACAAGAAAGGAACATGCCTACAGAAATATGCCAAAATGAAGAAACACAACTAGAGATTCAACGAACTCATGATCTGTTCCTTAGCCATTGTTAATGCCCCCAAAAAAGAAAAGAAAACATAATTCATGATTTGAGCTTCTTTTAAATCCGGCGCTCCCTCTCAGTGTCATTCAACTTTTTGGAAGTAGTCATCAGAATTTTGGATGCCAATTTGTAAAGAGGTGCACATCATGGAGCTAGGATCGTCACCAGAGAGCAAAGCCAACCCCACGCCATCTCTCCCCCTCTCCCTCTACTTGTTTAACATTTTTAGAGGTTACTTTGAGGGATTTAAATAGAATAAGAGGTCCTGGGTAAAGTTTGAAGGATAATGAATCGTTGGTTGCAAGTTTTGGTTTCCAAGATTCCAACTTTAATTCCGCCTATGCATTTTCTGTTATTTAAATTTTATTGTTATTGGAACAGCTCGAACATGCATCTTAATTTTGTACACATAGGAAGAGGAATAGACTGCTGAATAAATATATAGACTCTAATCCCCATGAAATGTAGAGTAATATAAAGTGATGCATCAATTGTCCTGCTACTGGCTTGGATTTGCGGCGAGTGCTATTGTTTTCATACTATTTTGGTACTATTTGTGAATCCTAGCTCACATCAAGATCACAACACCACGGCTTCCCTTGTTTAACCCTATTAGCCACCATTAGTCCATGAATAGCACCAATACTATGTGCTCAAAATAGTACTCATCCCGAATCCTGCTAGCTCCTGGTCATTATTTTAGAAAAAATATTAATAATTAGGCTTAATTTGTTTTATCTCTTTGGGCAAAAAAAAGCCACAAAATTAGAGGAAATTACCATATCTAACGGTGGCATGTAAGCATTCACAGTGTCACGTTATTGCCATGTCGGTATCGTTATTTAACTTGCCACATCATACTGGAATTTTTATAAAATTTTAGCACATTTTATTGTTAAAATAATCTATGTATATTAGTAAAATTTAATTATCCATTTTACTGGTTAGTCATTATGTTTCTATTAATTAGGTATATATCTGATATGCTCAATATTGGCGACCTCCAAGATCAGGACATGTGGCAGGGGGCGTGTCCAGAACACAGAAGAGGGCCCACAGGGGGCCGACCCGGCTACCCTGTACCCGACCTGCAAACACCAGCTGGCCCACCTTGGGGCCCGCTGCAAATTGGCTTCCTCGTCCTCGCAGCTCACGTCGAGCTGCCGCAAGACCCGGACTCCTCGGCCTCCCCGCTCGTCCGAGCTCCTAGCCGATGCCATCTTCCTCGGCCCCCCCGACCAAAGTCATCGCACACAGGCGTAACCGCCGCTCCGCGAATCTCGCCATGCGCGGATTCTCCGCAAGCAACATCCCACGTTCCATGCCTCCGCGATCCCCATTAATGGGCGATCCGCTCTCTACGCGGGCATGACGTCGGGAGCATAACTGCCGGCGAGATTCTCGCGCCCGCTGCTGCGTGCCATCACCACTATATAAACCCCCATCACAGAGGGGTAAAGTAAGCCATTCTTTACACTTTATGTTAGTGTATATGCCCTAGAGGCCATTACTGTATCATACTAGTATGTATATTACTTGATGGAAGCTTGGGATATTCACAGTTGTACAGACAATCTTGCTCAATATAGTAGTATGCTACTTGGTTTGACTCTGCTTTAATGTGTACATGTGTGTTTATTTATCACCTATACGCATTAGTAGAGCCCTTAGGATCTTTGCTTGATTACCGGCGTTGTGATGGCGATCACACTCGTGGGGGCTGGGTAATCTACAAGCACATCCTTATACACGTCCCTAGTCGTGGGAGTATCGAGATAGGGCATCGATACTCCAGAGTAGACTAGCGTATGCGCTTCTCATCCCAGCTCGGGAGACGGTCTGTCCCACAGCCGTCAGTACATCGTACTTGAGATAGTATGCGGGTGCTCGTTAGGTTACGAGTACACTGGACAGGACTCGTCGGGAACTGATGGTTGGTATTATACCTATCGTCAGTTATCAGTTCCCAGGTGACATGAGTACAGCTTAGTCCGCTGACTTGACACTGTCACTTCGCCTCGAGTGTGTTCCCACTGTTCTTTGATTGCTACCCTACCACGGCTCTACTGAGTCGTGCAAACAGGTAGTAGTTGGGAGCAGTCCCGAAGCACTTGGAGGCAGTGACGGTTAGACATGATTCGTCTCTCCCGGTATTGGGGGTTGACATCGCGCTGTGTCTAGGAGAGCCATTACACGAGTAGTCCCTGGCCAGGGCAAGCGAGATATACTGGTAGGTTTCCAGTGTTATCTCAGGGTGTATTGGGCTTCACTCCGACACGACTTGTACCGCTATTAGGGGACTGACGTTTACCGCCCCCCTAGGCCCGCCATGCGATGTATCAGACGAACAGACCGGACTGTACGGAGATTGTCACATACAGGCTCAGTAGGAGTTCGGATGGGTGTACCTCATCGGCCTTCTTATCGACATCTACCTGGGGACCGTTACGTACAGCTAGTGCCGCTTGCGGTCTGTGGTTAAACCCACTGCCAGCGTAGTGTCGAGTCTTTAGAGTCCCACACAGAGAGTTTCCCTGCACTGAGCAAAACGTGTAGAGGCCGTATGGTTTTACGGCAGGGCTGCGATCACTTACGTACACTTGTGTGCGTATGGTGTTCGGGCAGGCAATACTAGTGGGCTTTGGTTTAAGCCGGATCCTAGTATTGCATGGATAGATTTGTTTTGTCTTCTGTGCATCCGCATTCTACGGAATACGGATGCAGGTGTGTGTATGCACAGTTTTCTGGAGCGATGAAGGAGGAGGTGCCTCATTAGGGTTTTGGCAGTTGGTTCGGCCAAAACCATTATGTGGCAGGCTCATTAGGGTTTTGACAGTTCGTTTGGTCAAAACCATTATGAGCAGCGAACATCATTTACTAATCCTATTAGTGATAATCTTTTGATGGCTAATTGCATTGACCATTTGACCCCGTTGACCCCTCTTGACTTTGTTGACCGGTTGACCGGGTTGACCATTGACTTTCAAGAGGTTTCCACACTCTTCTTTTCTTTTCCATTTTCTTTTGGATTATGATAATGGTCATTTCAATTGTAGCCATCAACTTTATCTTGATGGAATTAGTAATGATGTTGTTTTTGCATTATTGCAACCATGGTTAGCTTTTCTCTTGGTTAAGCTTATCATAATTTTATTCTCTTTCTCTCTCTTGAAAATGAGAAGCTCCATGGTTGCTAAAAACCTCCTTCTTCTTCCTCCTCTTGATTTCTCCTTTGATCTCATGTGTTGAGAGAAAAAGGTTTTCACTTGACAAACACATCCATACATCTTCTCTACACAACCTAGGGCTTCTAGATTAGCAATCTCCTTGCCCTAGTTACCTCGGCTTGAGGTGGAGCTCGGCGTACATCTCTCGGGTGGATCGTCTTCGACTCAAGGAGGCCGCGGAGGTGACCGAAGTCCGGATCAACCTTTGAGCAAGCAATGAAAAGAACAACAAGAAGAGAAGAACATCATAGAAGAACAACAACTAGAAGTGAAGGAGTTCAAGTTGAGGTATAACCCCTAACCGAGTAGATAAATCTCTTGTTAGGTTGCTAGTTTATTGTTTAGCAAAGATCCGGCTTTTACGGTCCATGCTACAAAGCTTAGAAAAATTTTTGTTTTACCGTTTCCGCAACCCCGAAAGTACCGGGAGAGGTAACGTGGACCTAACAGTGGTATCAGAGCCTAACTAAACATAAACTAGCTTGGTAGTAAAGTGTATCGAAGTTCGAAACGGAAAAATCAAAAAAACCAAGTTAAGAAAACCTGAGTTTCTGTTAATTTTTTTCTCGTCAAAACAAAATTTATTATAGTCCAAAAATCATCTCAGGGTTTTTAGAAGAAACCCACCAAAAACGAGACAGCAACTCTACCAGAGCGCGGCGCTTCCGCGGCAATAGCAAGCTATTGCCGCGGAAGCGCGGCCAACTTGGTGAGTTACTATGTCGTCTTTGGTGCAGTATGTTTCTGACATGGTTTTAGGATTTTTCAGATATATTATATGTGCCCAGATTTTCCAGTACAAAATTGTTTTTGGGGGCCTATAATTCCGTATTTTTTTCGAACTTCAATATACTTTGACTATATCGGTTATATCTGTGATGTTTGTATGTATTGAACGTCGGCTAATCGCTATAAGTCGATTAGTCGGGGTTATACATCTCTGTGATCTGTGATTGTTATTGGTTTGTGGATATGAACTCGTTGGATTGTCGCGGATGAATAGCCGGGGTGGATGTGAGATGAGAGTTTCTTTTTCTTTCATTCATGTAATAAATTTGTAAATTGATGTAAATTATTTGTTTGGCCGCACAACCGGGTCGGGGTTGTAGCCGTCATTGTATAATTCTTTTTACTGTTTTTGCTCCTAGGATAGACCCATGGAGGGGTGCACAAACTACCGGGTAGCTCGAAGTGCCGAGTGGCCTACTCATGGCATTGAGGGAGGTTGCTTCGCTTCGGATACTTGGCGGGTAGTTTTCCGCACCCGTAGGGGTCTTGGGTGGGGTTTTGGCTATTCATCGCGACCGTGTAATCCGTTTTTCGTTGCAGGCTCGAACGAATTGCGGATTCCTAGTATATCCAAAGTGTTCATCTGTGATCTGGATTGGCTATCATTGCTATATTGCTATATATAATAACTATTTAGGCGTTGCTTATGTTTTACAGCCGCGCTAGCCCAGCCCCCGCTCTGTCGTTAGTTAAGTAACCTAACGGGTGATGACGGGGCCCCGTGGCGAATGCGAATGGCATAAGCGTACGTCATATTTTGGTTGTTTTCTGCAATGGTAGGATTTAAATGATGGGACGCATTAAAAGAACTAATGCAAGAAAATAAACCTAAAATACGTTGTTGGAACAAGTTTTTCAAAAAGCTGTTATTACAAGGACGTTCATCTTTTTGTTTTGCATCGAGGTATTCGGTTATGAATGCCCAGCACCTCAATCGACGAGGCAAGGGCCGAGATCCCCTCATCGGGAGTGACCCCTTGGACAAAAGGTTTGCGTCAGGGTAATAACTTCACCATAGTCGATTATTCTTGCTTTGCATCGAGGTATTCATCTTACGAATGCCCAGCACCTCACTCGACGAGGAAAGAGCCGAGATCCCTTCACAGGGAGTGACCTCTTTAGCAAAAGTTTTCGCCACTATGTTTTTCAAAAGGATGTATCACGTTCCTTCAACGATATCAAGTTCATTACGTTAACGGGTTTTTCGCCAAAAACCCAGCCGTAGCCCTCCGTCGTTTCTTATAAGTTATACTTAGTATTCGTGCTGCGTTTGTTGACTGTGTCAAGGCGCAGTGAACGGTAGCTAAGTGTAGCTTATTTGCTGGATACAAAGTGATTGGTTAGGACATTTGTAGAACCTTGTTGACTGTGTCAAGGGTTATGCAGGTGGGTTTAATGCAATCAAGATAATGACGGGATGAACTTGACTAGGACCTTTTGATTTGTTGACTGTGTCAAGATCACTTGGGTCCTAGGGGCAAAAACTACATCGGGAGTTTCAAAAGTACTGAAACTTGCAGATTTAGTATACCTTCTGGAGTGTGGTGACTAGAGTGGATTCCATCTAGGTCATCACACAATGATGGTTGGATCCCGATCCCACTGATGAGTTGGATTACTCTCGGGAGATTATTTCACTTAACGATCAATGCTATAAACCTAGTAGGTGTCTAGAAAGGTGTTAGCGGGGTTACGCCCCCAGGGAAAAGAGGTTATTTAATTAAGGAACTTCGCGAAAGCGTTGGAAAACCTCCCTCGAAGTACCGACACTAGCCTGGCTGAAAGGTTAAGCAAGTATTGTGACGTGAATTAAAACCCGACTAGTTCTTCTTTTAAAAGGTTTTAAGAAGAATTTGAGTAAACAGTGGGAGACATCCTGGTTAGATAAATTAATAAACCAATCTAATCTTGCAAGAGCATACGCTGAGTGTTTCTTTTCTCTCTCTCCAGGCAGCAACCTTTTCACGCCCTAATCAAGATAATAAAATGTATCGCTTGACCGATCCGAATTCTTATTCGGGACTGGGGAAAGTTGGTTCAGCTCTAACTTGTGACAACAGTCATGAGTATGAGAATGGGAAAGATGAAAGTATGGATTTCCAGGATACCCAGTTGAAGAAGAAGCATGGTTTTGCATCTACTTCAGGTGTTCTTGTAATTGAGAACTGTTTTACGGTCAGCCCTACCTCCTGGGTACTTGATACCGGATCAGGATCTCATATCTGTAATTTATTGCAAGGACTGAGAAAAAGTAGGAAAGTTGCACCGGGTGATATGTCGCTCAGAGTAGCGAACGGAGCACAAGTTAATGCGGCAGCCGTCGGTGAATATCACCTAGTATTGCCAAATGGCAAGACTATGATTTTAAACGATTGCTACTATGTACCCTCCATGGTTTGCAACATCATATCAGTTTCTTTACTCGATAAAGATGGATATAACTTTGTTCTTGAAAAGAATATCATGAACATTTACCTTCATAAGGTACTGGTTGCAGAGGGTACACTGTGTAATGGTATCTACGTTCTAAATCAGAATACAGTTCTCAATATACAAAACACACGCAAGAGGAAGAATTCAGATACGAATGAATCCTACTTGTGGCATTGTAGGCTTGGTCATATCGGAGAGAAAAGACTGAGTAAGTTGCATAAAGATGGACTCTTGAATACGTTCGAGTTTTCATCTTATGAAACTTGTCAGTCTTGTCTCAAAGGGAAGATGACCAAATCTCCGTTCACCGGACATGGAGAAAGAGCAAGAGAGCTCTTGGGACTCATACACAGTGATGTGTGTGGTCCGATGTCTATACATGCAAGGGGTGGGTTCTCATACTTCATCACATTCACTGACGATCTCTCTAGGTTCGGATATGTGTATCTGATGAAACACAAATCTGAAGCTTTTGAGAAATTCAAGGAATTCAGAAACGAAGTAGAGAACCAGACTGGCAAAAGTATCAAGATCCTCCGGTCTGACAGGGGAGGGGAGTACTTAAGCACGGAATTCCTAGATTACTTAAAAGAGAATGGTATTCTCTCTCAGCTTACTCCTCCTTATACACCACAGCACAACGGTGTATCGGAGCGGAGGAATCGTACCCTACTGGATATGGTTCGCTCCATGATGAGTAGTGCTGAGTTACCTCTTTCATTCTGGGGATATGCACTTCAAACTGCAGCACATCTATTGAATCAAGTTCCATCCAAATCCGTGCCTAAGACTCCGTATGAAATATGGAGTGGTAAAAGTTTGTATCTTAAACGTATTAAGATTTGGGGTTGCCCAGCTTATGTCAAAAAGCAGAACCCAGACAAACTTGAGGCACGGGCAGTTTTGTGTAAGTTTGTGGGATACCCAAAAGATTCAAGTGGGTATCTATTCTACCATGCAGAGGAACAGAAGATAATTGTTTCAAGAAATGCCACATTTTTAGAAAAAGAATTTCTTGTTAAAAACATTAGTGGCAGCACGGTAGAACTGGATGAAATTCCAGAAACACAAGCTTTAATAGAAAATTTGGAGGAACCGCTAGATTCAATAACCCCAAACGAACCTCAGCCACTCCGCAGATCTGGTAGGATTTCTCATCCGCCCGAGAGATACTACGGTTTTCTCATAGACGGGGATCGAGAGGATTGCATCTTGGAAGAAGATGACCCTACCAGTTTCAGGCAGGCCATTATCAGTAGGGACTCTGATAAGTGGCAGGAAGCAATGCAATCCGAAATGGAGTCCATGTACGCCAATAAAGTGTGGACCTTGGATATTGCTCCATCTGGGGTAAAACCCGTTGGATGCAAATGGATCTACAAAAGGAAACTTGGTGTAGATGGGCAGGTGGAAACCTATAAAGCTAGACTCGTTGCAAAAGGTTTCCGTCAAAGACCTGGTTTGGACTATGACGAGACTTTTTCTCCGGTGGCTATGCTCAAATCCATTCGGATCTTACTTGCCATTGCTGCCTTCCATGACTATGAAATCTGGCAGATGGATGTGAAGACGGCTTTCCTAAACGGTTGTTTGGAAGAGTGCGTTTACATGGATCAACCAGAAGGTTTCGTAGACAGTGGGAGCAGCGGAAAGGTGTGCAAGTTGCTTAAATCCATTTATGGATTAAAGCAGGCATCGCGGAGCTGGAACATCTGTTTTGATGAGGCAATCAAGGAATTTGATTTCATCAAGAACGAAGATGAACCCTGTGTTTATAAGAAGATTGTAGGACGAACTGTCGTGTTCCTAGTCTTGTACGTGGACGACATTCTTTTGATAGGAAATGGCATTCCTATGCTACAATCGGTCAAGCTGTTTTTGTCACAAAGGTTCTCCATGAAGGACCTGGGTGATGCCTCGTACATTCTGGGGATCAAGATCTATAGAGATAGATCCAAGAAACTATTGGGACTTTCGCAGTCCAGGTACATAGAGACCATACTAAAGAGATTTAGTATGGAGGATTCCAAGCGCGGTAACATACCCGCATTGCACGGAATTACCCTCTCCAAGAAGATGTCTCCTAAGACTGACGAGGAGAGGGTTCGCATGAGCACTATACCCTACGCTTCGGCGGTAGGATCTATAATGTATGCGATGCTATGTACAAGACCAGATGTTGCTTACGCGTTGAGCACGGTAAGCCGGTATCAGTCGGACCCAGGGGAGGACCACTGGACAGCAGTGAAGAACATTCTCAAGTACCTGAGAAGGACTAAGGAGATGTTCCTGGTTTACGGTAATGGAGACCTCAGGGTCGAGTCCTTTACCGATTCAAGCTTCCAGAGTGACAAAGATGACAGCAAGTCCGTCTCGGGTTTTGTGTTTACCCTCAACGGAGGGGCGGTATGTTGGAGGAGTTCCAAGCAGGATACCGTCGCAGACTCGACGATGGAGGCTGAATACATTGCTGCAAGCGATGCCGCAAAAGAGGCGGTCTGGATTAAGAAGTTCATTAGTGAACTTCAGGTGGTTCCGTCCATTGTTGACCCAATACCTTTGTATTGCGATAACAATGGGGCTATAGCTTTAGCGAAGGAACCAAGGTCCCATCAGAAATCCAGGCACATCTTAAGGCGGTATCACCTGATCAGGGAGATCATTGATCGACAGGAGATCGAGGTGCGGAGAGTGGACACAAAGGACAACACTGCGGACCCATTCACGAAGGCTTTACCCCAGACTCAGTTCGAGCGGCTGATCGAGATGATAGGTCTTCGATACGCCAGTACATGGCCTTAGTGCAAGTGGGAGATTGTTAGTGTATATGCCCTAGAGGCCATTACTGTATCATACTAGTATGTATATTACTTGATGGAAGCTTGGGATATTCACAGTTGTACAGACAATCTTGCTCAATATAGTAGTATGCTACTTGGTTTGACTCTGCTTTAATGTGTACATGTGTGTTTATTTATCACCTATACGCATTAGTAGAGCCCTTAGGATCTTTGCTTGATTACCGGCGTTGTGATGGCGATCACACTCGTGGGGGCTGGGTAATCTACAAGCACATCCTTATACACGTCCCTAGTCGTGGGAGTATCGAGATAGGGCATCGATACTCCAGAGTAGACTAGCGTATGCGCTTCTCATCCCAGCTCGGGAGACGGTCTGTCCCACAGCCGTCAGTACATCGTACTTGAGATAGTATGCGGGTGCTCGTTAGGTTACGAGTATACTGGACAGGACTCGTCGGGAACTGATGGTTGGTATTATACCTATCGTCAGTTATCAGTTCCCAGGTGACATGAGTACAGCTTAGTCCGCTGACTTGACACTGTCACTTCGCCTCGAGTGTGTTCCCACTGTTCTTTGATTGCTACCCTACCACGGCTCTACTGAGTCGTGCAAATAGGTAGTAGTTGGGAGCAGTCCCGAAGCACTTGGAGGCAGTGACGGTTAGACAGGATTCGTCTCTCCCGGTATTGGGGGTTGACATCGCGCTGTGTCTAGGAGAGCCATTACACGAGTAGTCCCTGGCCAGGGCAAGCGAGATATACTGGTAGGTTTCCAGTGTTATCTCAGGGTGTATTGGGCTTCACTCCGACACGACTTGTACCGCTATTAGGGGACTGACGTTTACCGCCCCCCTAGGCCCGCCATGCGATGTATCAGACGAACAGACCGGACTGTACGGAGATTGTCACATACAGGCTCAGTAGGAGTTCGGATGGGTGTACCTCATCGGCCTTCTTATCGACATCTACCTGGGGACCGTTACGTACAGCTAGTGCCGCTTGCGGTCTGTGGTTAAACCCACTGCCAGCGTAGTGTCGAGTCTTTAGAGTCCCACACAGAGAGTTTCCCTGCACTGAGCGAAACGTGTAGAGGCCGTATGGTTTTACGGCAGGGCTGCGATCACTTACGTACACTTGTGTGCGTATGGTGTTCGGGCAGGCAATACTAGTGGGCTTTGGTTTAAGCCGGATCCTAGTATTGCATGGATGGATTTGTTTTGTCTTCTGTGCATCCGCATTCTACGGAATACGGATGCAGGTGTGTGTATGCACAGTTTTCTGGAGCGATGAAGGAGGAGGTGCCTCATTAGGGTTTTGGCAGTTGGTTCGGCTAAAACCATTATGTGGCAGGCTCATTAGGGTTTTGACAGTTCGTTTGGTCAAAACCATTATGAGCAGCGAACATCATTTACTAATCCTATTAGTGATAATCTTTTGATGGCTAATTGCATTGACCATTTGACCCCGTTGACCCCTCTTAACTTTGTTGACCGGTTGACCGGGTTGACCATTGACTTTCAAGAGGTTTCCACACTCTTCTTTTCTTTTCCATTTTCTTTTGGATTATGATAATGGTCATTTCAATTGTAGCCATCAACTTTATCTTGATGGAATTAGTAATGATGTTGTTTTTGCATTATTGCAACCATGGTTAGCTTTTCTCTTGGTTAAGCTTATCATAATTTTATTCTCTTTCTCTCTCTTGAAAATGAGAAGCTCCATGGTTGCTAAAAACCTCCTTCTTCTTCCTCCTCTTGATTTCTCCTTTGATCTCATGTGTTGAGAGAAAAAGGTTTTCACTTGACAAACACATCCATACATCTTCTCTACACAACCTAGGGCTTCTAGATTAGCAATCTCCTTGCCCTAGTTACCTCGGCTTGAGGTGGAGCTCGGCGTACATCTCTCGGGTGGATCGTCTTCGACTCAAGGAGGCCGCGGAGGTGACCGAAGTCCGGATCAACCTTTGAGCAAGCAATGAAAAGAACAACAAGAAGAGAAGAACATCATAGAAGAACAACAATTAGAAGTGAAGGAGTTCAAGTTGAGGTATAACCCCTAACCGAGAAGATAAATCTCTTGTTAGGTTGCTAGTTTATTGTTTAGCAAAGATCCGGCTTTTACGGTCCATGCTACAAAGCTTAGAAAAATTTTTGTTTTACCGTTTCCGCAACCCCGAAAGTACCGGGAGAGGTAACGTGGACCTAACACTTTACGCCGTTACTCTGCTCGGACCTCATCACCAACTTAAGCGTCGGAGGGTCCTCGGTGGTACCAAACTACCCCGGGACTTCTTTGCAGGTACTCGGCAACAGTTTCCACACCTCACCTCTTCCTCCAAAAACCTATTGAGACCCACACGCAACGAAGGATAATCAGCTATGTTCACCGCGAGATCTATGGAAGACAACATCTGACGAAGGCCTGAAAAGGAGCTCCATCAGTTGGCGCCGTCTGTGGGAACTTAAATTCCACAAAATACAAAGTTGGCCTTCCTATCTCCTCTCTCATGGCGGACGACCATCCTGGGGATCCCAGCACCAGCCGTCGCCTTCCACTCACCGAAGGCGAGGATGAACCTCCCCCATGACCGTCATCAACGCCCTCGCAGGCCGGATAGATCACCTGCAATCCTTCGTGGAGGCCCTCATCCGCGTCCAAACGGCCGCGCCCTGGCCCCAGATCGCTGCTCCACCGCCTCCAGAAGACTCTGTCCCTATCTGGACGACCGACCATCAGCAGGCTGCATCCCTTGGCCGCCGGTCCCTCGAACCGGTGCTCCGTGAGGCCCGTTGGGCATCCCAGGGCTCCACGCCGAGATCCATTGCTAGGGGGCCTCGCCACGAGCCTCCTCGCGACCCTTACCCCCCTGGGGAAATGTCAGTCACCTCTCCTATCCACGAGCGTGGCCGACCCCACCATGATCGGCGGGGTCGCACAGAAGCGGTCCACCCTGGCGACTCAAGAGCTACCCCATCCCGGGATATGAGGCACCTCATCGAGAGAAAACGGGGCCGCTCGCAGACGCAGTTCACTGGCAGCGGGGCTCGGGAATCCCGAGGCGCCGATTCCTCGAGGTACCACGGTCGGCTCGACGCCCTCGAGAAGAAGATCGAGGGCATCCGCCGAGAAACTCACCTCTCGAGCGACGGGGCTAAGTACGCCTCCAACTCGTTCACGAAGCCATTCACCGAGGAACTGCTCGCTGTAAGTCTACGGTAGCGCCCCGGCCGTCTTTCAGACGCCAAACGCGGAATAAAATTTTTTTAATTGGCGCTATGGCATACTATATCCCGGATCTTTCCATTAACGCTAAACTAACTAACTGTAAAGTGGGTAGAAAGGCTATACCGAACGATTCGAGTCTTTCGGTCTTTAGCCATCATCCCATGCTCCTTTGCGGTATCTGCGATCTCGCTTGATCTTCGGTCTCCTCGTCCAGGTGGCACCACGTCAACGGATCTTTATACGGGCTCCCGCCTCTGAACCGAGGCAACTCGGACATGAAGTTTGCTAGCCGACATGTCCAAGATTGATGTAGAGAATGAGTAGAATACTTTGTCTCGTCTCATCCAAAACCATGGATGAACGGTTAATGAAGTTGCCTTTTATCAAGTAATGAGAAATGAACATATGAAATTTCCATGAACCAAATTCTATAATCTTTTTTCCAACAACCATCTAGCCTCCATAAGAATGGCCGGCCACTAAAAGGAGAGGAGGGGGTGAGTGTAGTAGCAAGGGAGGGTGACCATTAGCAATAATACTTATCACAACTCATCACAACATTAATGGAAAGAAACACCTCATCAAACCAATTAATGCATACAATGAATCATATAACACCTCACTAACCTAGTCACCATTTCTAGAAACTTCTTCATGACTCACCAAAAGAAGAAAATATAATTCCGCATTAAACCGAATGTTTAAGACGGGTGATGGAAAACTCAACTTCCAAAAGCGATCCCGAAACGAATTTCAGGATAACCCTGTAACAGTATAAACATACTCGCATTTGTATTATGACCGAATACAAATGCAACTGAGGTAAAGATATTATATCTACACAGTATAATACTCGGATCCGGCTTAAACCAAAGCCCACCAGTATTATCTGTCCGAAATATGGCACGTGCGTAAACGCACGTGCATTCTCCGAACCCTGCCATAAAACCATATGGCCTCTACAACGTTTCGCCCGAACTTGGGAACCTATCTGTGGGGTACTCTAATGACTCGTCAGTACCCTGGCAGTGGGTTTAACCACAAGCCGTCAGCGACACTAGCTGTTATTTAACGGCTGCCCATGTACTGACCTCAAGGGAAGCCGATGAGCGAACTCATCCCAGAACCCTACTGAGCCTAACAGTGACAATATACGTATAGTCTGGTTCGTTCGTCTATGAGTATCGCATATCGGGCCTAGGGGGCTGGTAACGTCAGACCTCCAATAGCGGTATAAGTCATGTCGGAGTGTAGCCCAGAACACCCTGAGATACTACTGGAGTACCTACCAGTAAATCTCCTACCTCGGCCGAGAGCTTTGTGTAATGGCTCTCCTAGACACAGCGCGATCTCACCCCCAATACCGGGAGAGACGAATCCCCTGCCGATCTGCTCACTTGCCTCCATGTGGCTCGGGACTGTACCCAAAAAATACCTGTTTGCACGACTCCTTTGAGCCGTGGTAGGGTAGAAATCAAAGCACAGTGGGAACTCACACGAGACAAATGACGACCTCAGGTCGATGAACTAACCTGTACACATGTCACCAGGGAACTGCTATCTGACGATAGGTATAATACCAACTAGCAGGTTCCCGGCGAGTCCTGTCTGGTGTACTCATAACCCAATGAGCACCTGTATACATCTTAGGTGATCCAACTGACACCAGTGGCTTGTGAGACCGGCCACCGCCCCTCGTCGGGGTCTCGACTGTATACACTAGTCTACTCCGGAGTATCGATGCCCTGTCTCGAAACTCCCACGACTAGGGACCAACATTAAGGATGTGCTTATAGACTACCCAACTCTCACGTATATGATCGCCATCATACTGTTGGTAGTCAAGCAAGATCCTAAGGGCTCTATCAACGTGTAACAGTGATCAGTCACCTGAACCTGTACATGACTGATAAAGGCAAACCAGATAGCATACTATCATCTCGAGTAAGACTGTACTACCGGTATAGATCCTCTTCAATCATTGCAATCACGTACCTACGATCCAATAATTGACTTTGAGGACACTATATCCAACAATCTTCCACTTGCACTTAAGGCTAATTATTGCGATGTCGCATACTCGCAGCCCGTGTGATACCGAACACCCAACTCCTCTACTAATCAGTTTCACAAAGCCTGTTTGTAAAACTATTGTGTTCGAGAAATAGCCTCAGTGAGTGGATCCGCCATGATGTTTCTTTCTATGTCTCTCTTAATCTCAAGTTCGCGGAGAAAGCCATCTTCCGAATTGAGTAATATCTGTCTTAGAATATGTCTGGATATCTGATGGAACCTAGTTCATAAATGAACTCCAAATCCAAACTTCTTAGACTATATCGTCAACTGAACCCAATCAGTATCCTGCACCATGCCTTCCACAGTATCCTCTTGGACCACCTGTCCATAATACTGCCCCTCGTCAGAGGGAAAACTATCACTCTGACAATCACCCTGTCATCCATGTCACCTTTGAAGCCTGGAATGATAACTGTCTCCCGAAGGAGGCTGCCGTCATCAAATCCGTAGAACATGCACTTATGTTCTAAAACTGCTTCCTTATATTTCTTCAGGATTAGATTAATATAAACTAATCGCATCTAGTGCAAAAACAACATCTGGTGTGGTACTTGATATCTCACGATTGACTCAATTGCCTAAGCAAGTGATATGCCAATCATGCACATCCCTCTCCCCTTTAGTCTGTAGACACTTTTAGAGAGGGTGACTCCATCACCTGTAGGTACACCACCATGCCAAGAGTCATCTTGTCATGACCCGAAGGTACGGAACGTGACTGACACTTAAATTACGAAGCGTCTAGAGGCGCAACGTAATCTAAGTAAGCCGAAGCCCAGAAATCTAAACCATATAAAAGAAGAAGTAAAGGAAAATATATAGGAAAACAAGTTTAAAAGCAACATCAAATTTTCTCAAAAATTTCGGCAGAGTATCCTTTGTAAAAACTGGCCCCAAACGGGTACAAACAAGTAAAATATATACGAACAATAAGAAAGCATCCCCAAGAGGGAGCTAGCTCTACGCCAACAGGCAGAAACAACCACACAATGCACAATAATATACAACGCCAAAGGGCGAGGCTCAAAACTCAAAAGAAAACCAAATCCACCAGAAACAATAATAATACAAGCGCTACTCTAAGGTCGAAATAAAAACAACTGGCCTTCTAAACTATCAAGAATACAAGTCTGGTTGATAGAGCTTACTAGATACAAATGAAATAATAAAAGTACAACGGCGGTCCTGATACAATGAACCAACCTACCAAATAAATCACCCTGAATGTAATGATGAGCCAGCAAACTGCCAAGGAAATCTGTACATCGAACCTGAAATAAAATTTGGCACAACGGGGGTGAGTTGCCAACTCGTGAGTAGAAGACATCTGCGAGAAGAAATCGAATGCACGACGCTGTCCTAGGTCATAATAATAGACTAATATATCACTAGTCATCTAGTAATGGTAGGGTAATAAACTACGCGTAAGTACAAATGTTCAGTGCTCGTGTCATTGCCTCAAATAGTAATATGTCATGTGAATGAGTATGCATGCACCATGAATGTAAAAAAATCAACCATGAAATCTGGATATATCTGTATAAGAAGTCTTTAACTTTTATCATAGTGAAATTTGTATAGAAATCTGAAACATCATCGATGAAATCCATGGAAATCCGTGTCAAGCATCGATACAAAACATATAAATCTCAAGTCTCAATACCTCATAGTCTCAATATCTCGGGCTCCGTCAGTCCGGATCGGCCCATATCAGCAAATCTCACAACAACGGTCGGTATCCTTCAGATATCCGCCGCGCCAGACATCACCGGAAGGTAGTCTTCCCCTGCCAGGCCCATCGTCTACAACTCGATCTTCTTGCCCCGGGGTACCATACCGGGCCCACCATGTACCCGAGACGGTTCATCCACTCCTCGAATCGGGTCTCGAAATCTAATAGAAAACATGAAATCTCATGGTGGACGACACATACATCACGAGAAAACCGCAACATGTATTTTAAAAAGAGAGGGGGAGAGAGAGAGAAGTTTTTATATATATTCTTGCGGTTTTCCCCAAAATCCAGAAATCTCATAGAAATCCCAAATCCCAAATCATGAGTAAGTAAATAATAAGTATCTGCATAAGCCCCACAATACTCAATGATAACATGAAAATGTGAATGCATGAAATGTCTAAGTAATAAATGTAATGTCTAGACTAACACCTGAGAGTAATCACAATATTATGTTGATATAGCATTTAGTTGATTCTATCAATAAGAGATAATATGTTCTAAAGTGTACATGACATAGCAATTATCGATGATGATGTGCGTGAGCTGGCAAATAAGTGTACGTGGAATATGCGCATCATCGGTAACGGTGCTGGTATCCTAACAGGAAAAGTTTCATTTTAACTAAAGGAACATATGTATGAAAATGCAACGTGATGCTTACAATCTGAATATAAAGATGAATGTGTACTAACCACTCATTTGGAATATACATATCTAACTACAAACTATATGACTCGAGCCTAAACTGGTATCTATCTAACCCACTAAGGAACTAAACTAAAGAAACTAGTCGATAGAAAATAAGAATCCACCTAAGGTCTGAGTCCATATCTTTAATAGTCGGCGATCCAGCTTCAATAGCATCACGTACGTAGTACGACTTTCTCGAATCAAGAGTGCGGATCAATCATTACATCTATACCTCGTACGGTAAAATCCATCGTACGACATCCCAAAATCGGGGTACGGGTCAAGTATCATCTATGTACATCATCATTCGTATAATATCATCATCAAATATTATCATGATCAAGGATACTGTGCTATAATCGCATGCATCCCCATATCATCAAACATATATCATTGTTTGTGTAAATATATATCGTCAATTGGTCCTCAGAAATATCATGTCACATATATCATATCGTGATCAAGTCACACATATATCATATCGTGATTTGGTCACATATTACAGTCCGGGTTCTATTCTAGAGTCTCGTATATCTCAATGTCATCATCACCTATTATCGTTTATGCATACATATCCATTATCTCATTTCCCAACGATCCGCTAATATCATAGTACATCTCATATCATACTCGATCGTATATCTTTAACTCACGGCATCACCCCCAATTATACTGACTCCTTCCCAGATATTATATAACCTCCCAATATCACGTGTATATGTTATGTGTGTGTGTGTGTGTGTATAGAAACCTACACACAATCATATATATATATACATACATACATATACACCAAGCCAAATGTATGTGTGTGCGCGTGTGTGTGTCTACTTGAAACCTACGAATTCCCTCTAAGGCATTCATTCTTTGGTTAAGTCTTTCTAAATCGGTCTGGTCCAACCAAAAATCTTTAATAGGATCCTACTCGCCAAGAATCTAAGGTCACGCCCGACTTCCTATGACAGTAAGTAATATTCCTATTCTACGTTTGCGGGGGTGCTAAACGCCATCCACCCGACTTCCCCCGTAGATATACATCTACTCACCTGGCCCTTGTCTGCCGAAGTCGATGCCGCCATCCTCTTCTTCATCGTCTGAAGTCCACGTGAGGGGTACCTATACGCAAACATATGTAATATCGTAAACCAAATCACGAACAAAACCAAAACAGCGCACGAACGTACATAGGTAAAAACCTATGACCCGCTCATGCAAGAGAACCAAATATCGCTCGATATCGGCGTTCAAACATCGATTGATCGAGATAACACACAAACAAACAACTCGTAGTTCCAAAACTCATTATTTATAATATAAAATATAGTTTAAATCATCGAAACCTTAAAATCGATCAAATCGTCCTATTTCGCAAAAACCTAGAAAATGTCAATTAACCGTTTTATTTCAAACTTGATGTTTAAATGAAACTAATAGCCATAATATTTATTAAATATCATAACTAAGTCATACAAATCAATACTATATTTTCATTACACTAATTTATATTAAATTGAAAATTCTAGTTTGCAATTTTATCAAATTTCAACACCTTGTAAGCAAAAATTCCCAATTCCATAACTAAACTTGATTTTGCATGAATTAAATTATTAAACTACAATTTATGATGTTAATAATGTCATGAAACCATAATTAGATTTTAAATCTCAATTATTTAAGCAATTTCTAAAACCTAGTTTACCAAAATAGCATATTTATCATATTTTATTAGCTAACACTTTGAAACTAATAATTAGATTAGGTTTTTCATTCCTTTAACTTGTTAATATTCTCATTAAAACCACAATCTAATGATAAAAACCTTAATTAGAATTTTACCTCACTACTATATATAATTTATAAATATCTAGTTTGCAAAATTGTTTAATTTAAACAATTTTGAATGAACAATTTACAATACATCGACCATGTTAGATTTTTCCTTTCTAAAAATATTAAACTACTTATTATAACCCCACTCAATTAATAAAAACCCTAACTTCATTTTAAAACCTTCTCTTGAATTTTTTTATTTAGCAATAGAACCAAAATTAATCACTTAATTAGCTAATTTAAAGTAACTAACTCACAAATTAACTATAGGATTAAAGTTATACCTCCACAACATGAGATTAACCATGCAAATCTTAGCCTCCCAAAGTGACTCTCTTGCTCCAAGATCCAAACTTGATAAGTGAAAGAATATTGGGTAATGGTTAAATTAGGAATTGTGATGTTTTTTTTTATGGATTTTTCATGAATTTTGATGAATTTTTAGAGGATTTTTGAACTAAAATGAAGTGTGGAAATTGGGGGGGGGGGGCTGCCATTGGGGTAATTTTGGCCATGGTGGGGGTAGTGAGGGGAGAGAGAGAAAGAGTGTAGAAAAGTATGGAAGAATTCCTTAATTAATGATTCTTTTTAAGTCTTTTCAAAACTATTTAATTTTATTTATTTTTAGTTTAATTTTCCTATGAAGTTTCTAGATCTTTGAAGACAATTCAAGGAGAGAAAAGGCATGCTCCAAACTAAACTCTAGTATGTCATGGCTCACTTTGCCAAATTAACCCATTTCCAAATTGTAATTTACACTAATTTAATTTATATTTAAAAGCTTATGTTAATTTTTAAAATAATTAATTAAAGAAAAATATTTAAGTAAAATAATAATTTATAAGTCACTAAATAAACACCATTTACTAGTAATTACATAATTAAAATAGGTCTTTTTAAATTTATGATGGAAATAATTTATAGTTAAGTTTTACGGAAAATACGGTTTATTTTACCGAAAATCAGAAAATTCACCTTAAGGATTTTATTTATTTATTTATTTATTTATTTTTAAAACGCTACAATCTTCCCCCTTAAAGAAATTCGGTCCCCGAATTTAAATTAAACTCCCCCCAAATACTAAAACATTTAGCAAAACTCTCAAATTATCGGGGCTCCAAAATCATCAATGCATAACTAAAAATCAACTCCGTCAAGCATAACACAATCATCGGAATTATGGTGAGAATAAAATATCAAAGCCCAATACAAAAACCAACATGATATACATCAAAACTATATCTTATATATAGTGTACATCGTAGAGGCTAAACATCTTAATAAAGAAGCACGCAAAAACCCCTTTTTTAAAATCGCCGTGCGATACGCGTGTCACGGCATAAGTAGCGGACGTTTATTTTAAAAAAAATAGCTATACATATATATCTTTTATTTAATATACACGTCCCGCCTGGTTACTAAACCAAATAGTATTTATTATAAAAACATACTGCTCAAAATGAAATAAATCCCAATCACATCATAAAAATATCTTGTGCGTCCGGTGCGCACTGAAATCGAAACCAAATATAGATGCCACGAATACGCACAGAAACAAAACTGAGTGCAATGGGTGTGGACCAAAAACATCTGTCAAGTGCAACGGGCGTGCACGACAATAATATCAGGTGCATCTAATCTGTACAAAACTCCGATTTAGTGCATCCGGTGTGCACAAAATCGTATTAAGTGCGCCAAGTGTGCGCAAGAATCTCAATTAAGTGCACATGGTGCACGAAAACATACACCGAATATCAAAATCGAAATCACGGTACAAAAAATGCATGAAGACTAGGTCGAAGTATACGTCAAAATCATGTGCAACCCATATGCACAAAATCAAATCAATATCTCAAAATGTATAAAACCAAATCGAGTGCACTGGGTATGCACAAAACAACATCAATACCACTGGTATATGAAACGCAAATAGAGTGTAATGAATGTACACATATGAAATACCAATCATAGAACAAAATCCTCAAAATACCAAAATCCAAACAACGGAAATATGAAATTCAAATCACCAAATCACAATCGTAAACACTATCATCAATGTGCGCCTTTTCTAGTGTCGACTGATTCGGACTCGTCTCCTCATCGCTGTACTGACTGCGCTACAAACGGCTATGCTCATATTGAGAGCCTCCCGCGTAATCTATCCCTTCACCTGATATCCGTACTATGTTAAACTTTTCGATCGATTCATCAAAATCTCATAATTCCTCGAGAGCTCAACACTCAAGTACAGTTTAAAAATATCCAGTACATGCCCCAGCATCTGCGGACTAGCCGTAGAAGGGCAAACCCAAGCCTCACTAATGGCACTACGGAACTGCCGTAAACCCTAAGGTTCAAAGGCGTTCTTGTGGTCATTATGTCGAGTTAGGGTTTCATTCTTCTAGAGGGTCCATAGAAATACCTGCATGTTCTTCCGAATACCTTAAACTTGAGAAAATGGGTTTCTGACAATCGTTCGAACCCTTTAACTTCGTCTGGACGGCATGTGAACACCCTTCGTCCGCACGCTAAACAATGCTTCAATTCTCAAGAATAAACGACACCCTAATGGTCATCACATTCGAGCCGCAGCTCCCTCTGCCCGTGCGACCGTGGTAACAGAAACCACCATCCGATATCAACGAAGATAGATCAAAGGAATGAATAGAATACGGTGCAAAGAAATGTACATCCTAAGGCATCTTAAGCAGAGTAGCGTATCGTAAGTATGCCGTGGATCATACCTATGGTACGTCACTCTACCTAAGTCACCTACTCTATCAACCAAGGGTTACTCTAGACTTATACAAAGGTTAAACCTAGCGCTTTGATACCAACTTTGTCACGACCCGAAGGTACGGAACGTGACCGGCACTTAAATTACGAAGCGTCTAGAGGCGCAACGTAATCTAAGTAAGCCGAAGCCCAGAAATCTAAACCATATAAAAGAAGAAGTAAAGGAAAATATATAGGAAAACAAGTTTAAAAGCAACATCAAATTTTCTTAAAAATTTCGGCAGAGTCTCCTTTTGTAAAAACTGGCCCCAAACGGGTACAAACAAGTAAAATATATACGAACAATAAGAAAGCATCTCCAAGCGGGAGCTAGCTCTACGCCAACAGGCGGAAACAACCACACAATGCACAATAATATACAACGCCAAAGGGCGAGGCTCAAAACTCAAAAGAAAACCAAATCCACCATAAACAATAATAATACAAGCGCTACTCTAAGGTCGAAATAAAAATAACCGGCCTTCTAAACTATCAAGAATACAAGTCTGGTTGATGGAGCTTACTAGATACAAATGAAATAATAAAAGTACAACGGCGGTCCTGATACAATGAACCAATCTACCAAGCAAATCACCCTGAATGTAATGATGAGCTAGCAAACTGCCAAGGAAACCTGTACATCGAACCTGAAATAAAATTTGGCACAACGGGGGTGAGTTGCCAACTCGTGAGTAGAAGACATCTGCGAGAAGAAATAGAATGCACGACGCTGTCCTAGGTCATAATCATATACTAATATATCACTAGTCATCTAGTAATGGTAGGGTAATAAACTACGCGTAAGTACAAATGCTCAGTGCTCGTGTCATTGCCTCAAATAGTAATATGTCATGTGAATGAGTATGCATGCACCATGAATGTAAAACAATCAACCCTGAAATCTGGATATATCTGTATAAGAAGTCTTTAACTTTTATCATAGTGAAATTTGTATAGAAATCTGAAATATCATCGATGAAATCCATGGAAATCCATGTCAAGCATCGACACAAAACATATAAATCTCAAGTCTCAATACCTCATAGTCTCAATATGTCGGGCTCCGTCATTCCGGATCGGCCCATATCAGCAAATCTCACGACAACGGTCGGTATCCTCCGGATATCCGCCGCGCCAGACATCACCCGTAGGTAGTCTTCCTCTGCCAGGCCCATCGTCTACAACTCGATCTTCTTGCCCCGGGGTACCATACCGAGCCCACCATGTACCCGAGACAGTTCATCCACTCCTCGAATCGGGTCTCGAAATCCAACAGAATACATGAAATCTCATGGTGGACGACACATACATCACGAGAAAACCGCAACTTTTATTTTAAAAAGAGAGGGAGAGAGAGAGAATTTTTTATATATATTCTTGCGGTTTTCCCCAAAATCCAGAAATCTCATAGAAATCCCAAATCCCAAATCATGAGTAAGTAAATAATAAGTATCGGCATAAGCCCCACAATACTGCATGATAATATGAAAATGTGAATGCATGAAATGTCTAAGTAATAAATGCAATGTCTATACTAACACCTGAGAGTAATCACAATATTATGTTGATCCAGCCTTTAGTTGATTCTATCAATAAGAGATAATATGTTCTAAAGTGTACGTGACATAGCAATTACTGATGATGATGCGTGTGAGCCGGCAAATAAATATACGTGGAATATGCGCATCATCGGTAACGATGCTGGTGTCCTAACAGGCAGAGTTTCATTTTAACTAAAGGAACATATGTATGAAAATGCAACGTGATGATTACAATCTGAATATAAAGATAAATGTGTACTAACCACTCATTTGGAATATACATATCTAACTACAAATTATATGACTCGAGCCTAAACTGGTATCTATCTAACCCACTAAGGAACTAAACTAAAGAAACTAGTCGATAGAAAATAAGAATCCACCTAAGGTCTGAGTCCATATCTCTAATATTCGGCGATCCATCCTCAATAGCGTCACGTACGTAGTACGACTTTCTTGAATCAAGCGTGCGGATCAATCATTACAACTATGCCTCGTACGGTAAAATCCATCGTACGACATCCCAAAATTGGGGTACGGGTCAAGTATCACCTATGTACATCATCATTCGTATAATATCATCATCAAATATTATCATGATCAAGGGTACTATGCTATAATCGCATGCATCCCCATATCATCAAACATATATCATTGTTTGTGTAAATATACATTGTCAATTGGTCCTTAGAAATATCATGTCACATATATCATATCGTGATCAAGTCACACATATATCATATCGTGATTCAGTCACATATTACAGTCCGGGTTTTATTCTAGAGTCTCGTATATCTCAATGTCATCATCACCTATTATCGTTTATGCATACATATCCATTTTCTCATTTCCCAATGATCCGCTAATATCATAGCACATCTCATATCATACTCGATCGTATATCTTTAACTCACGGTATCACGCCCAATTATACTGACTCCTTCCTAGATATCATATAACCTCCCAATATCACGTGTATATGTTATATGTGTGTGTGTGTGTGTGTGTAGAAACCTACACACAATCATATATATATACATACATACATATACACCAAGCCAAATGTATGTGTGTGGGCGTGTGTGTGTCTACTTGAAACCTACGAATTCCCTCTAAGGCATTCATTCTTTGGTTAAGTCTTTCTAAATCGGTCTGGTCCAACCTAAAATCTTTAATAGGATCCTACTCACCAAGAATCTAAGGTCACGCCCGACTTCCTATGACAGTAAGTAATATTCCTATTCTACGTTTGCGGGGGTGCTAAACGCCATCCACCTGACTTCCCCCGTAGATATCCATCTACTCACCTGGCCCTTGTCTGCCGAAGTTGATGCCCCCATCCTCTTCTTCATCGTCCGAAGTCCATGTGAGGGGTACCTATACGCAAATATATATAATATCGTAAACAAAATCATGAACAAAACCAAAACAGCGCACGAACGTACATAGGTCAAAACCTATGACCCGCTCATGCAAGAGAACCAAATATCGCTTGATATCGGTGTTCAAACGTCGATTGATCGAGATAACACACAAACAAACAACTCGTAGTTCCAAAACTCATTATTTATAATATAAAATATGGTTTAAATCATCAAAACCTTGAAATCGATCAAATCGTCCTATTTCGCAAAAACCTATAAAACGTCAATTAACCGTTTTACTTCAAAACTTGATGTTTAAACGAAACTAATAGCCATAATATTTATTAAATATCATAACTAAGTCATACAAATCAATACTATATTTTTATCACACTAATTTATATTAAATTGAAAATTCTAGTTTGCAATTTTATCAAATTTCAACACCTTGTAAGCAAAAATTCCCAATTCCATAACTAAACTTGATTTTGCATGAATTAAATTATTAAACTACAATTTATGATGTTAATAATGTCATGAAACCATAATTAGATTTTAAATCTCAATTATTTAAGCAATTTCTAAAACCTAGTTTACCAAAATAGCATATTTATCACATTTTATTAGCTAACACTTTGAAACTAATAATTAGATTAGGTTTTTCATTCCTTTAACATGTTAATATTCTCATTAAAACCACAATCTAATGATAAAAACCTTAATTAGAATTTTACCTCACCACTATATATAATTTATAAATATCTAGTTTGCAAAATTGTTTAATTTAAACAATTTTGAATGAACAATTTACAATACATCAACCATGTTATATTTTTCCTTTCTAAAAATGTTAAACTACTTATTATAACCCCACTCAATTAATAAAAACCCTAACTTCATTTTAAAACCCTCTCTTGAATTTTTTTATTTAGCAAGAGAACCAAAATTAATCACTTAATTAGCTAATTTAAAGTAACTAACTCACAAATTAACTATAGGATTAAAGTTATACCTCCACAACATGAGATTAACCATGCAAATCTTAGCCTCCCAAAGTGACTCTCTTGCTCCAAGATCGAAACTTGATAAGTGAAAGAATATTGGGTAATGGTTAAATTAGGAATTGTGATGTTTTTTTGTGGATTTTTCATGAATTTTGATGAATTTTTGGAGCATTTTTGAACTAAAATTGTCACGACCCGAAAGAGCACGTGACTGGCCCTTGAACCATATGAAGTCTATAGGACCCCATCTGATCCAAGTAAGCCAAAAGCCCAGAAATCTAAAACCATTTAAAGAGTAAATAAGGAAAACTGGTTTTAAGAAGTAAAGAAATCGTGTTTCAAAAATCCAAGTTTTAAATAACTAAGCCGCATATGTATTTTTAAAATGTGTAACCTTTCCTGAAAATTTCGGCAGAGTTTCCTTTGTAAAAACTGGCCCCGAACGGGGTACAACAAGAATAATATATATGAAATGATAAAAGGCATCCCCAAGCGGGAGCTAGCTCTTCGTCAATCGACGGTCACAACCACGCAAGCAATAATAATATACAACGCCAAAGGGCGAGGATTAAAACCCAAAAAGAAATTCAAAACAGCCAGAAAACCGTGATACTACAAGCGCGACTCTAAGGTCGAAATAATACAACACTGTTTTCTAAGTCTGAAACAATATACAAGTTTTGGTTGATGGAATTTCTAGATACAATGAATAAATAATGTACAATGGCGGTTCTGATACAAAGAACCCACCTACCAAAGCAAGTCACCCGTAAAGGAAGCAATGTGCCGAAAAGCCGCAATGAAATCTGTACGGCAAAACCTGCAAGGACTGTGGCACAACCGGGGTGAGTTGCCAACTCGTGAATAGAAAATATCTACAAGCAGAGATCGAATGCATGACCCATCCTAGGTCAATACGATCAGATATAAATAAACCTCAATATGAATAAAGCTGAAGCATGCTAAACTGGCAATGTAATCTCTATACATGAGTGTAGTGCCAAGTGCTCGTGCTAGTGCCTCAGGTAATAGCATATCATGAATGTAAGGTATGATCAATGTAATCAAATCTGCATGTACGTGGATCCCGTCCACTCGTCACCCAATGACAATAACCATCATGCATGTAAATATCATCAGCATATGCATGGGAATATGAGGATATAAGCCACCTGTGTCCCTCGCGACATGTCAAAATCATGGAACCGGAGTGCCCAGTATCGACACTCGAAAACATCATGAAAACTGTGCCCAGCATCGGCACGTAAATCCTCATATATCGGGCTCCGTCAGTCCGGATCGGCCCACAGGCTCTGTCTGCGGTATCGGCCCTCGGCCCCGGCAGTACGCCCATATCCATTTATCGACTCTGGTCAGTATCCTCCGGATAACTGCCAGGTCCAACCAATCACCGGTAGGTACTCGCCACCTTGCCAGGCTCATCGTCTACTCCACGAAAAACATTTCTTGCCCCGGGAAACCATACCGGGCCCACCATGTACCCGCAATCGGCCTCATCCGCCTCCTCGAATCGGGTTTCACATGTCGCTCTCAGCATCGAGAAAACACATGATGGACGCACTGAAATATCATATCAAGGGTAACCGGATTTTAAAACAATTACTTAATCTCTTTTTTTGAAACACCCACGGTTCCCAAAAAGCCAGAAATATCATGGAAACAACATATCTCAATGCGTATAATCAGAAAGCATGATGTATGCGACATGTAAAGAAATGTAAGCAACATACACTGAATGCAACAGTACTAAAGTGTAGTGACATGGCAATTATCGATGATGAAGTGTGTGAGCCGGCAAACAAGTGTACGTGGAACATACGCATCATCGATAATGGTGCTGGTGTCCTAGCAGCATGATTGAAATATATCAACAATACAAGCGATGCAATGCAAATAGCATGAATATGCGGAATCGAATAATCAACGCAACAGTAAAGAACCTGCCTCAATAGATATATCATGCAACCTTGCCTTTTGAAATAAGACGAATCAGGGCTTTTGGTAAAATAAGGGCTACGGTGTTTTAAGAAAAGATGCGTCGCTTGAAAATATCCATAGAATCCCTTTTGCCTATCTTTAAAAATATCCCCGATTCGTTAGTTTTGAAATAGGTATGACTCGGGTCAATCCAATGTCTACTAAGTAATCTAAACAGGAGGGGTATGAAACCACCTACATCTGAGTCGACATACACATATATATACAATAGTCGGTGATCTCGCCTCAATAGTATCACGTATGATACGGTATATCATATAACATCCTCGAGTCATGAGTGCGGATCTAACATCAATGTAAAGCTCGTACGGTAAATCGTCGTACGGCATCCCAATAGCTGGGTACGGGTCAATATCACATTCATATCCCCACATATCAGGTATTACTACCATCATAACACATAATCTAGGGTACAAATCTAAGTCTAGTACCATCGACACCATCTATATAAATATGCATGCGGGGTAAAACACATGCCCAAAGGCCCGCCAAAACCACCATGTCGCATCTCAAATACAAACTCTGTCATATCGCCGAATCTCACGACCTCAAGTCAAACTCATCAACTCATCTCAATCCCGTATATGAACACATAGTTCCATGCCCATGTGTAGATATACACCTCCAAATACACACAGATAAATGAAAGAATGCATGCAAGTATATGTGTATGTGTATGTGTGGGTGTGCAACCCCTACTCTAGGGTTTCGCACTATACTAAACCAATTACATTCCTATCATCAACAATCCATTCTTACCATCAATAATCCTAACAACACATAATAATTATATGTGTGTATACGTATTCGTATACATCACCACGGACTGCGGGGGTGCTATACGCCATCCACCCGACTTCTCCCCGTAGATATAAATCTACTCACCTTGCTTCTCGTGTGCCAATGCCGATGTCGCTATCTTCATCTTCTTTGCCTCAACATCACGTGGGGTACCTACAAGGATATCACAAACGCTAAAGCACATGAAAATCACATCGGAAACCAAAACGGCACACGCTACGCCTATAGGTAAAAACCTATAACCTCGCATGCAAACACGATCAATATCCACTTGTCGTTGACGTCCAAACGCCACCCGACAGGAACGAAACACTAAATACCAAAATCCATGCTAAAACAAGTCGTAAACCATGCACCAACATAGGAAAATCAACCCAGATTTTACCCTAGATGGAATCAGTCAAAACTAGACATACCCAGGGTCAAGACTAGAGAAATTGGGGCCATGCACAAAAATCGAGACAATTCCCTCCTGCTCTGGCCGCAATTTGCGGCCAGAAGGAATAAATTGGCGGCCGTACATTTGAGTTGGGGGCTAAGGTTTGGTGTGGTGGTTCCATGGTGCCTGCCCATCTCACTGTCAACTCAGTTTTATTTTTGGGGTCTCGGGGTGATAGCAGATTCCACAAAACACTCCCAGATTTACAGTTTTCCCCGATATCGATTCCGTAATTCCGTATTCTGGTTTCAATTTCAGGTTTGGGTCTAAACTAACATCACACCAGGGTTTCCAAGGTCACTACCATCCTCAATTTCATCTTTGATTTCAGTTTTACCCTAAACCCTAACTTAAAGTTTCACAATTCCACCAAACGACAACATATTGACATGAAACTAGAATGGATGCAATAAGAATTGAATTACTACTCTAATAGGTGCAGAAATTACCTCCTTTGGCAACTCAATAAAATTCTTGAGTTGCTCAAAGTCCTTCAAATCCAATCTTGCTAGGTTCAATGTGTAGCTAGTGAGCTTGGAAACAAGTTTTGTGAAGTGGGAATGGGGTTTTGGCTTTGTTTTTATGGTGGATCTAGGGTTTCATGAAGAGGGAGAGAAAGGGAAAGGGAGCAGCAGCAGCTCAAGGTGAGGAAGAGGAGAGAGAATGAGAAGGGGAAATGATAGGAGCATGGTTCAAAAAGTGCGGTTGACTTGGTCTCTCTCTCTCTCATCATCACTTACTTTTTCCTTTCCTTTTCTTTTCCTTCACACTCCAATAGTGAACCCAAAAGAACAACCATGGCAAAAGAAATGTAACACAAGTGTAACAAGTGTGGAAAATGATATGTGCACATTTTTGCACAAAAAAGCTAAAAATCCAATTAGCGATTTTTAATCGCGATTAACACTAAATTAGCATATAACTAGTCTCAAAAACTTTAAAATGGCATAATTCCATAAAATACCCTATTTTAGAATTTTTCATAATTTTTCCCCATTTATTTGTATTTAATTATACCGGAATATTAAAATATTCATTAAAATAATATTAAATTATAAAAATTCCCGAAAATAATATTTTATTATTTTGGAAACGTTACAAAAATGAAGTGTGGAAATGGGGGGGCTGCCATTGGGGTAATTTTGGCCATGGTGGGGGTAGTGAGGGGAGAGAGAGAAAGAGTGTAGAAAAGTGTGGAAGAATTCCTTAATTAATGATTCTTTTTAAGTCTTTTCAAAACTATTTAATTTTATTTATTTTTAGTTTAATTTTCCTATGAAGTTTCTAGATCTTTGAAGACAATTCAATGAGAGAAAAGGCATGCTACAAACTAAACTCTAGTATGTCATGGCTCACTTTGCCAAATTAACCCATTTCCAAATTGTAAGTTACATTAATTTAATGTATATTTAAAAGCTTATGTTAATTTTTAAAATAATTAATTAAAGAAAAATATTTAAGTAAAATAATAATTTATAAGTCACTAAATAAACACCATTTACTAGTAATTACATAATTAAAATAGGTCTTTTTAAATTTATGATGGAAATAATTTATAGTTAAGTTTTACGGAAAATACGGTTTATTTTACCGAAAATCAGAAAATTCACCTTAAGGATTTTATTTATTTAATTATTTATTTATTTATTTTTAAAATGCTACACATCTATTCTAAAATACTATCAGAATACTGTCAAACTACCCATATTGGGAAACTACCCAATTCTAGATCTAAAATCATAGATCCAGTAACCAGAATGTCAGATATTATATCCATATCCTTTGTGGAGAAACAACTGTATGACAACCACAGTATAACTGATCGTAGTATAGGAATTTTACTTCCTACTCTGTGTATGTCATCCAAATACCAGGACATCACACCCTACTACCTTCTCAACAGATCCATCCCCTATTCTGATGAAGTCAAACCCATGACTGTCACATCAAAAATAGATGATCTATCTCCGCTATATCTGCTCAAGTCTATAAATAGACATAAGCTACTTGCCCACTATGCTTCCGCTGCTCCCACTGACCACAACAACTCTCTGGCAGAATAATATATACGTGCACTTCTAAAGCTAGTTTAGAACGATGCTATACTTAACCTCCTGCCGGATCTCATAGCCTGGAACAACAGTAGTGTCAAGTCTGGGTAAACAAGAACCTCCCTGTCACCATCCTTGAGGCTACCGGAGTACCTCTCGGGTGTCTGAGGTTACCCACCATATCTGCGGAGTGGCTAATGGAATGTCAATCTTGATTGAATCTATAGGTCCTATTAAATTTTCCGTAATCGTTTGCGGTTCTGGAATCTCTTCCAGTTCTACCATACTCCCACTACTGTTTTCTGAAAAAAATCCATTTTACTAAAACTGTGGCGAGTCAAGAACAATATCACTATTGATCTTCCAGATGGTAGAAAGTCAACCCTCGTCATAGCCTGAGCCAACCCACAAACAACCATTACAGAAACGTGCTTTGAGTTATCCAGAGTCTGGTTTTAATCATAAGCCGGACAACTCCACGTACCTTAACATCGTTAAGATATGAACCATTCTATATCCAATATAGAAACTTTGGCACTTATTTAATTAGAACCAGATTCAAATCATGCAGCTGTCTCCAGTGCATATCAACTTAATGGAGAGAGGCCAATCAGCATTTACTCAACTTAAGAATGCATCCAATTATGAGTAACCTGAAAGAGAAACAAGTTTCTCAAAACTATTACTGAATACCAATCACAAGAATCTACATCTTCGATTTCTTTGAAGAATCCCGATACTTGCGACACATGGTTCTCTACTTTATTCCTATACCCATAACTTCTCAAAACTTAGACCTTGTATTTCTACGAAACACTTGTCTAAAAACTAGAGAAGTCACAAGTAAACAGAACATAGTATGAGGACCAACCCCTTTGTCCTAATGGACACTGGACAACATACAATACTCTGTATAAGTCCGCTGAGTTGAATAACTCAAAACCTGTGCATCGTAGGTTCAAAACTGTACTTATGGTTAAGAACTACTCCGTTGTTCAATACTCCTTACCCAATCGTCAATTGATATAGGTAAATGTCACAGACATAATTTCAAAAAGTTATATCTCACTTTATAAAAATAAACGTACAGATATATCATTTTGAAATTAGTGCACAACAATGGATACTCAAAACCAAATACATGCCGTCCGGCAAAAACCCAGGCGATTTTCTCAAATATCACCAATTACAACGAATTCCGATATAATAAGGATGATCATCTAATTCCCAATAACTTACTCCCACTCATCATCTGTAAAACCATACAGATGTGAGAATCATACCTGGTAAATACATACCCTGGAGCAAGTGCTAATCGGGAAATCAGTTTTCTTTTAACAGTACACAGTGAAACAGAAACATGAAAATGTTTCGTAGGGGTATCCTGGTATTCCTAGTAATGCCTCTTCCATAATCTAATTCATGACTATAACCGTATATTTCTTTGCCATCTCTTCAAATCCCTTTATTTGTCTTTAGTCGTTACCTTCTATACACCCTCATTAGGTTAAATGATTTTCTTCCTTCCCTACCGTTCGCACCAGTCTATGGTTTGGAAGAAGACTATCCAGTAAGCATAATAGGTGTACTCTCCTAAACCAAGGAGTACTCACAACTTGAGAGAAGGTGATGATAAAAGACAACTGAATAATACCTTATTCTATTTCTCCCGAACTGGGGAAAAAAACAAAGGTGAAATGGGAGTGGCGATGAACTACGCGGTTTGGTCGTGAATGATAGCAGTCGCAATTTACTTTGCTCTCTTTCTAATCCCTTTATTTTTGTCTTTAGTTATTACCTTCTGTACACCTTATTTAGGCTAATTGGTTTTCTTCATTCCCTACCTTTCGGCACCTGCCTATGGTTTGAAAGAAGACTATCCAATTAGCGTAATAGGTGTACTCTCCTAAATTAAGGAGCCCTCGCAACCCGAGAGAAGGTGATAATAAAAAACAACTGAATAAACCAATTCTATTTCTCCTGAACCTGGATCCATCCTCGAAGAAGTCCCTTCGAGTTCGTTTATAACCATACGATGGATCTATCCAATGGAAGTGGATGTTCATAGTGATACGAGGTGTTCTGAGAAATGCAAAGGGTAAAAGAAGGAGCAGTAATGACTTATGCAACTCAGACAATCCAAAAACTAGTATTTTAAGAAGGTTCGGTCAACTTGGTTACTAAGTCATAGTCTAGGGTCGGTCAAAGGTCGCTGCCAAAGAGAGAGAGAGAAAAGAAACACTCTGCGTGCACTCTAACCTAGATCAGAATGGATATCACTTTATCTAATCAGGAAACCTCCCACTGTACTGTCAAATTCTCCTCCAAATTTAAAAGAAGAATCAATCGGGATCACCCGAAGAGTAAACCAACTCATCAGTGGGAATCGGGATCCAACTCTCATCGCATGATAAAGTGACGGAATCCACTCATGTTATCACACTCCAGAAGGTATGCGCATACTTGGAAAGTTTCAGTTTCTTTAGAAACTTCCGATATGATTTTTGCCCCATGCTCTTATGACCTTGGCGTAGGTCAAAATGCCATAAGTCACATGCCAAGTTCTACCCATCATTATCTTGTCAATTTGAACCCACCCGCACATGCCCTTGACTTTAGCCAAAATGGCAGAACAACTGTCCCAAACCAACTCATCTATCTATGCAACAAATGAATACCCAGCAGCTACCAAACACTATGCCTTGGCGTAGGTCAAAATACATAGCTTGAATACTACTGAATATCCAAATGAAATGACTGAGGGCTACGGCTGGTTTTTGGCGAAAAACCTTTAACGTAATGAACTTGATATCGCTGAAGGAACCTGATAGCTTTTTATAAAAATATAGTGACGAAAACCTTTGCTAAAGAGGTCACTCCCGGTGAAGGGATCTCGGCTCTTTCCTCGTGGAATGAGGTGCAGGATATTCCAACTGAATACCACGATGCAAAGCAACATGTAATCGACTATAGTGAAGTTATTACCCTGACGCAAACATCTGCCCAAGGGGTCACTCCCGGTGAAGGGATATCGGCCCTTGCCTCGTCGAATGAGGTGCAGGATATTCCAACCGAATACCACTGTGCAAAACAAAAGGAAATGCCTTTGTAATAACACTTTTTAAAACTTTCCAACAACATCCAAACAGATTTGTTTTCCTTTGCATTGATCAAAATCAACGCAGTCCCATCAATTAATCACACCAGAAAAGAACGAAAAATAAAATGTACGTATATGCCATCCGCATTCGTCACTGGGTCCCGTCATCACCCGTTAGGTTACTTAACTAACGATAGAGCGGGGACTGGACTAGCGCGGGTGTAAAACATATACAACATCTACTGGTATATATACCAATATACAATAATCGCTCCCGGCGTGATAATATGCAACATTACAGAAAAGTAATAAGCATCACAGAACAATACAGATAATCTGGGATCCCTGGGTTTCACAGAGCCTCTATTGAAACCCGACGTTCCCCTGGTCGTGTGGATAGCCTGTGCAATGAAACCTAGACCCCTACGGGTGTGGCAAGTTACCCGCCAAAACCTGAAGTGAGGCAGCCCCCTACAGCATAGTGAATGGACCATCCTGCATTTCACAGAATCCGGTAACTTGAGCACCCCTCCTTGGGTCAACCTGTACCACCTACGAGTGCGGCGAATAGTCTGCCAATTCTAGAGTGAGGCCCCTCTGCCTCTCAAAGCCATGAGATGCGGACCCGTTGCCCTCCAGAACCTGGCTATCCATGCACTCCGTTGCGGGGTAAACCTAGTATAGAAATGAAAAATATGTACAACGGGTAAATCGACCTCAGCCCGGTCGTGCCCCAAAAGAATATTATACAAACAAGCAGAGACGACAGTCCACATGTTGGAAGCTCGCCCCGCAATATCAAATGTACAAATAAATTCAAACGGCACTACCATTGAACACTGCTATCCACCACGACAAATCCGCAACATCACAGCACAACACAGAACATCAACGCGAATGTCACGTTCGCAAATCCGTCTAAAAGGACTATAGCAATTAGACGCAATTTACCGCTCGAATGACATTCACGCTTGGAGATATAATGTATGTACTGTAAACTAACACGTTTAAAATTTCGATCGACAAAACTTCTCGAAGTGGGCCCCCCGTACATCTGCTGTACAGTAACAAATCTGGGCCAAAAAAACATTCCATAAACTACAATTTTCCATGTAAGACATTACTGTATAAATAGGGTTTACTGTTCCCACAAGCTGGCGGCGGAACCGCGACCAAACCATGGTTTGTGCGGCGGTTCCGCGGCAGCACAGTGGGATCAGTTGACCAAATTTCACCAGTTTTCTTAAAAAAGCCTGCACGATTTTCTGAGATGCTCAAAATGATTTTTAGGCCTGTTTTAAAAATCGACAGAAACTTTACACAGAAAATTGTAGTTTTCGAAATTCCGTTCGATCTATATTTTAAACGCGTTAGAACAAGTTAGTAAAGCTTAATGGCGTGGCTCTGATACCATATAAGTCTACGGTAGCGCCCCGGCCGTCTTTCAGACGCCAAACGCGGAACAAAAACTTTTTAACTGGCGCTATCGCATACTATATCCCGGATCTTGCCATTAACGCTAAACTAACTAACTGTAAAGTGGGTAGAAAGGCTATACCGAACGATTCGAGTCCTTCGGTTTTTAGCCATCATCCCACGCTCCTTTGCGGCATCTGCGATCTCGCTCGATCTCCAGTCTCCTCGTCCAGGTGGCACCACGTCAATGGATCTTTATACGGGCTCCCGCCACTGAACCGAGGCAACTCGGATATGAAGTTTGCTAGCCGACATGTCCAAGATTGATGTAGAGAATGAGTAGAATACTTTGTCTCGTCTCATCCAAAACCATGGATGAACGGTTAATGAAGTTGCCTTTTATCAAGTAATGAGAAATGAACATATGAAATTTCCATGAACCAAATTCCATAATCTTTTTTCCAACAACCATCTAGCCTCCATAAGAATGGCCGGCCACTAAAAGGAGAGGAGGGGGTGAGTGTAGTAGCAAGGGAGGGTGACCATTAGCAATAATACTTATCACAACTCATCACAACATTAATGGAAAGAAACACCTCATCAAATCAATTAATGCATACAATGAATCATATAACACCTCACTAACCTAGTCACCATTTCTAGAAACTTCCTCATGACTCACCAAAAGAAGAAAAGATAATTCCGCATTAAACCGAATGTTTAAGACGGGTGATGGAAAACTGGCAACTTCCAAAAGCGATCCCGAAACGAATTTCAGGATAACCCCGTAACAGTATAAACATACCCGCATTTGTATTACAACCGAATACAAATGCAACTGAGACAAAGATATTATATCTATACAGTATAATACTCGGATCCGGCTTAAACCAAAGCCCACCAGTATAATCTGTCCGAAACATGGCACGTGCGTAAAAGCATGTGCATTTTCCGAACCCTGCCATAAAACCATACGGCCTCTATAACGTTTCGTCCGAACTTGTGAAACTATCTGTGGGGGACTCTAATGACTCGTCACTACCCTGGCAGTGGGATTAACCATAAGCCGTCAGCGGCACTAGCTGTGCGTAACGGCTGCCCATGTACTGACCTCAAGGGAAGCCGATGAGCGAACTCATCCTGGAACCATACTGAGCCTAATAGTGACAATATACGTATAGTCCGGTCTGTTCGTCTATGAGTATCGCATATCGGGCCTAGGGGGCTGGTAACGTCAGACCCCCAATAGCGGTATAAGTCGTGTCGGAGTGTAGCCCAGAACACCCTGAGATACTACTGGAATACCTACCAGTAAATATCCTGCCTCGGCCGAGAGCTTTGTGTAATGGCTCTCCTAGACACAGTGCGATCTCACTTCCAATACCGGGAGAGACGAATCCCCTGCCGATCCGCTCACTTGCCTCCATGTGGCTCGGGACTATACCCAAAAAATACCTGTTTGCACGACTCCATTGAGCCGTGGTAGGGTAGAAATCAAAGCACAGTGGGAACTCACACGAGAAAAATGACGACCTCAGGTCGATGAACTAACCTGTACACATGTCACCAGGGAACTGCTATCTGACGCTAGGTGTAAATACCAACTAGCAGGTTCCCGACGAGTCCTGTCCGGTGTACTCATAACCCAATGAGCACTTGTATACATCTTAGGTGATCCAACTGACACCAGTGGCTTGTGAGACCGGCCACCGCCCCTCGTCGGGGTCTCGACTGTATACACTAGTCTATTCCGGAGTATCGATGCCCTGTCTCGAAACTCCCACGACTAGGGACCAACATTAAGGATGTGCTTACTACCCATCTCTCACGTATATGATCGCCATCATACTGTTGGTAGTCAAGCAAGATCTTAAGGGCTCTATCAACGCGTAACAGTGATCAGTCACCTGAACCTATCCACGACTGATAAAGGCAAACCAGATAGCATACTATCATCTCGAGTATGACTGTACTACCAGTATAGGTCCTCCTCAATCATTGCAATCATGTACCTGCGATCCAATAATTGACTTTGAGGGCACTATATCCAACACTCGCCGTGCGCGTCTCCTCACATAATAAGCCCCCGAAGGTCTCTCTGTTCGACGGGAAAACCGACCCGAAGGACCACTTGGACGCTTTCACCGCAGGAATGAGCTTCTAAGATCACTCCGACGCCGCCCAGTGCAGGGCCTTCCCGGCCACCCTCATCCGCACGGGTCAGGACTGGTTCCGGTGGCTCGAGCTTCGCTCGATTTCGACCTTCGATGAGCTGGCTACCCATTTCCTCGGCCATTTCGTGGGGAACCGTCGACAGAAGCGCACGGTCGACTACCTCTTCACGGTTAAGAGCGGGGACAAGGAAACGTTCAAGGCCTATATTACCCGCTTCTACAATGCCCTCCTCGAGGTGCCCGAGCACCGGGATGAGACCGTCATAACGGCACTCAGATCTGGTCCAAGGCACAAAGAATGGTTGCGCTCCTTCGCGCTGGCTCAACCTAAGACCATGGCCGAAGTCAAGGCGTGGACCGAGCGCGAGGTCCTACTGGAATCCGAAGTGAATGCTAATCTTCCCTGGGCGGATCGGCCCGAGCAGAAGAAGAGGACTCGGGAGGAGAGGCCAGAGCGTCAGCAGCCCTACCACCTGAAGTTCCAGGAGTATACCCCCCTCAACGTCTCCCTCGCGGTGTTGCTGGAGGAGGCCCAAAATGAGGGGTTTTTCAAGTTCCCCCCGGTCCCACGTCAGGCCGCTAAGCGAACCCGGGTCCCCCTACTGCGCTTTCTACCGAGTACTGGGCCACGCCATGGAGGACTGCAAACAACTGAGGGACTACATCAAGGAACTCATCCGGTCTGGGCACCTCGCCACCTACCTAAGGGACAAACGGCAGACCGACCGCAAGCAGGAGCAGCCTCGCCCTCCCACCGACCTGACCGTCGGCCAGATCATGCTTGTTTCAGCGGACGGCCAGCCCGGAGCTCAGGGAGCCCTATACCCCATGCCAAGCACGGAGGCCGACAGCCCTTCAGGGAGCTTGGCCCTAGCCAACAAAGCCATCCTTTAGACTGTACCTATTTTTTTTAGGCAATGTAGATTCTTCCTAGGATCTATTGTTAATTTAATAAAGATCAACGGAGCATTGCAAAAAAGAAAGAAAATCTTTGTTTATTCAAAGGGTATTATGGGCTCCTCAGCCATACATGCAAAAAAGGGGGAGGGGGAAGGGTTATAATAGCGGGGGAACGGGGTGCAGCGAACACTGCTCGTGGTACTCGGCGAAGATCTCCGCCAACCGGGGCTGCACAAGTTCCAGCCTCTGTTCCCAGTTCCCCCCGCGGGCATTAACCCTGAGCCTTAGCTCGTAGCATTCGCGGACGAGCGCCTCTGAGAGCGCCAGCCGGTTCGCGGAGATCAAGCCGAAGCGCCTCAAAGACCGCAGCTTGCCCACGGCCTCATCGAAGAGCTGCTCCGACAGGGTGTTGTAAAGCCCCGGAGATGCCCTCCAGATAGAGTACATCAGTAGCTGCAGCAGGGAGGAGCGCTTAGGGAGCAGCCGACCGAAATGCTCCTCAATGCGAGCGTGAACCAACTGCACCGTGTCCTCGGTGCGGTAGGGGTCATAAAGTGTAACACTTTGGATTTTTGTTAGAATGTTTTTCATGTTAATTAGCAATTGAGAGTGTTATTTCATATGTGTGCATGGGATTATTAGTTATAATTTAGTCATGTTTACCTTAATTGGGAATTTTTGTGTTAAGTGCACACATGCACACTTAGCACAATTTTTGTGACCTAGGTAAAAAGTGTTAGCATGTTAACCATTTTCTTTCATGCATGGTTGTTATTTTCCCCACCCTTTTATCAAAACAAAACCCTTTTTAAAATTCAAAATGTATTAGAATATAGAAGCATGGTGTTAGGTAGAGGGAATTGACTTTTGACCCATTTCTTTCTCTCTCTTTTCTCTCTTTCTCTTTTTTCTGGAACTCTCTGCAGAGAGGCAGTAGCAACACCAGAAATTCATCACATTTTCCTTCTCTTTTCTTTTCCCTTTGATCTTTACACAAAACCCTACACAAATCAACACTTTTCCTTCACAAAACCTTGGAAAAAGGGGCTTATTTGAGGTGTTTGGTGGTAGATTTGCCCACTTGAGGTTAAAACTGGAACTTTTGGTTTTTCTAAGGTCATTTGAAGGTATGAATCTCACTCCTAGCATCCTATCTCCATAACTTGCATGTTTAGTTTCAAAATATCACCTTTTGTGCAATTTTAGTGCTATTGAAGGGATTTAGTGATGATATGTTAAAATTTATGTTGTTGTGGCTTGATTAGCTTGTTAATGAGTTATTAGTGTGGGTTTAGACCTGGGTTTGCTTCAGGTTCCATAAAAATACCCTAAAGTTTCATTTTTGTGCAAAAGTGTGGATTTTAACTAGAAATAAGGCTCTGTAGGATCTGCTACTACCCGAGATGTTTCAGAGTGAAATTGGATTTACTGTAGCATACACAGGGAGTATAGAGTGCACACACCAAACCCGGGGGCCCACCTCCCTACCCGGGCCGCCGAAAAATGAGTTCTGGCCGCAAATTGCTGCCAGATTAGTGAACTGAGGGTTGGGGTTTGGGTCACAGGAGTCTGCTGCTATGTGGAGTGTTTTGGTATATCTATTTTTTAAATATCTGTTCTGTAGCAAAATCTGGAGTAGAATACCCTTTTTCCCGTATTTTTTAATCTTTCGCGACACGCGTGATACGTGTGTGTGGGTTTGGGGTTTCTGCGTATCGCGACGCGTCGGAGCGACTTCAGGCGCGTATTCACATGTTTTAGCATATCGCGCACACGCGCGCTTGGTTTGCGACACGGGTTTCTAGTTGATCTTAAATGTCGTGTTTGTATGATTTTGAGCTTATGCATGATATTCTGTGGAATTCTAGGTTCGCAGGCGAGTGGGACGAACGCCGCGAACAAGGGGAAACAAGTCATCGGCTATACCTAGCGAGAGACTACGGTGAGTAGATTTAACATCTACGGGGATATCGCCCGCATGGCGTTCTACGTCAGGGCTGATAGGATCTTGTAGCTACATTTCCATACATTGACTGTTCATGGCTACTATTTAGTGCATACCACATTCCCTGATATATGTATATGAATTAGAATTGATAGAACACCGCACCATTACTAACGGTTCATGTTGCACAAGCACTATCTTGCATGCTACACACACATCGTTAGTAATTGCCATGACGCTCACACTGTAGAACTTGACATGATATTCATACTTGATGCATATATCACATCGGATCGTTATGTTGTAGCTCTTCTTTATGTGACTTGACATGATATTCATACTTGATGCATATATCACATCGGATCGTTATGTTGTAGCTCATCTGTATGTGACTTGACATGATATTCATACCTGATGCACATATCACATCACATTGACATGCATATTGGTTTGGATTACATGTGATTTCTTGATTTGGGAACCGTGGCTATTTCAAACATGTAATCATTTAAAAACCCGGTTCCCTTGATATGATATTTTGGTGCGTCTACCCTATGTTTTCTCGGTGCTAGAGCGAGATATATATGAGATAGAGGGGGGCTGACCCGGACTGACGGATGCCCGATATATATGAGATAGAGGGGGCTGACCCGGACTGACGGATGCACGATATATATGAGATAGAGGGGGCTGACCCGGACCGACGGATGCCCGATATATATGAGAGAGAGGGCTGACCCGGACTGACGGATGCCCGATAGACATATGAGAGAGGGGGCTGACCCGGACTGACGGATGCCCGATATAGGAAGATTTGCGTATCGATGCTAGATACGAGTATTTATGATATTTGGGTGCCGATGTTGGGCACTCGTGATTCTCAGTGATGTACAGAATTTGAGGGCCGATGGGAGTGCCGGCGTCTGGGTTGTTGGGATTTGGGGTGCATTGATGGACACCGATTACATATTCCACGTTGACATTCCGTGTAGATGTTATACTTCCCATGCTCAGCATTCATTATTGTATCTCATCCTGTAGTTATATTACCTGATAGAGCACTTGCATGATTATTGCACATACTGCTTATCACACATTGATATCATCAGTTGGCATATGATAGAGTAGCGCAGTACGTGCATGCTCGCGATTACCTTTATATGTTATCTCTATTCACGAGTTGGCAACTCACCCCCGTTGTGCCACAGTGTTTGCAGGTTGCCCTTCGGAGTAGTCACGGCAGGCTGCGTTTTACATCTTTTGACACAGATACCCCCATAGTTGGTGTGCTAGCTCTTTTGCTGATAGGTGGGTTTTGTGCGGTAACTGTTTATCTTTCAGTTATGTATATTGTTGTATCTAGTATTCTCCATCTACTATGTATGTATTTGACTTAGAGACAGTGTGAGGACGATGATGTATATTATTTGTATTCTGGTGTCGAGCTCGTTGTGAGCCGACTGTACTTGCAGTTTATTCTATCTGTGATGTTCCCACTTGTGGATCTTGATCTTCGCTACGGCGTCGTATATTGCTATCTTGGTGATTGTTTACTTAAGATTTCTTATCACTTCTAAATGCTTCCTTTTAAAACTTAAAACACTCTATATTTTTACTGGTTTGGTTTCTGGGTTTTCGGTTCACTTAGTCGCGTTACGCCCGTAGACGTTACATGGTTAAGTGCCGGTTACGGGCTAAACTTTGGGTCGTGACATAAAGATACACATCTGCATAACTGACGATTTCGGGGATAGTGAACGGGAAATCCTCCATTTTCGATGGCCTATCTGCGAAGGGGGAAGAACCAGTGCTCCTTATATAGCCCGTTGTGCAGCCCAACAGCCGCCACGCGGCGTCCATCGAACGTTACCCGGTGGAAACGAAGCGATGCGCCCCTGTCGCTTCGCCTCCCCCCGCATTCAACGCACTAGCTGTGTGCGCCGTTGCCCCGACCATTCCCATTCCCCACACCTACAACCTAACGACCAGGCTGCACCTCGTCAAAGGTTCAACTCAGCAGCTACCCTGCTTAGACATCCCCGGCCGGAAGCTCCTTTAGCACAATGCCGGGGATCAGAAATCCTTCCCAGAGGAAGCCGAGCCCAAGGTTCCCTCGCTCGGCTATCCCCAGCTGGAAGCTTCCCTGCCACAACGCCAAGGATCAGAAAAGACCTCCTAGAGGCAGCCGAGCCCGAGGTTCCCTCGCTCGGCTATCCCCCGCGGGCAGCTTCCCTGCCACAATGCCGGGGATCAAAAAGCCCTTTCAGAGGCAGCCAAGCCCGAGGTTCCCTCGCTCGGCTATCCCCCGCGGGCAATTTCCCTACCACAACGCCGGGATCAAAAAGCCCTCCCAGAGGCAGTCGAGGCCCGAGGTTCCCTCACTCGGCTATCTTTTAGGACAAAAGCCCTCGCCAAGAAGCACCGGGAAGTAACCCTGCCTGGCCAAGGGTCCTTGGTGGGCTTCCTACATCCTTATAGCTTTTCTCGCGCCAACAACCAAAGTCCTCCCAGAGGCAGTTGGGTCCTTGTCCGGCTATCCCTGGCTGGTAGCTTCCTACCACAACCGACAGGGATCAAAGTCCTCGCCAAGAGGCACTGGGCAGTAACCCTGCTCGGTCCCAGTCCTGAAGGATCGGAAAGCCCTCCCAGAGGCAGTCGAGCCCGAGGTTCTCTCGCACGGCTATCCCCGGCGGGCAGCTTCCCTGCCACACGCCGGGGATCAAAAAGTCCTCCCCTAGGCAGTCGGGTCCTTTCCCAGCCATCAACGGCTGGTAGCTTCCTACCGCCGTCCTTAAGGATCAAAAGCCCTTATGCAGAGGCACCCGAGCAGCTGCCCTGCTCGGTCAAACTCTGGCTCCTACCCTCTACGCCAGGGGTCAAAAGCCCTCACAAGGGGCATCGGGGCGGCTACCCCGCTCAACCATCCCAGGCTGGTAGTCACCTACCCACAACTCTAAAGAACCAAGCCCCCGAAAGAGACGACCGAGCAACTCCCTGCTCGGCCATCCCTGCCGGGTAACCCCCATACCGCCGCGACAGATGCATGAGGCCTTAGCAGGAGATGACGGCGCAGCTACCCTGCCCGGTCACCCCCAGATGACGACCAATACTTTAAATCAGAAATGGATGTCAGGTCTGTCCAAGTCTAAATGATCTCCCCTCGACCCCGGGGCCCACCGTGGGGTTACCTTCTCGGAGACGCTCGTCGGCAAGAGATTGCAGTCAGCTCGACGGACGATCGTTAAACAAAGGGCCAACCTGACATGAAAGCACAACGGCGCAAGTAAAAACATCACAACGGCGCAAGTAAAAACATCCCAAACGAGCATTCTTCACAAACAGAAGGCAGAAAGAAAAACTTTATCACAGCTGAAGAAAGACTTTATTACTACTGCCAAAGATAAGTTTTTTTTACAAAAGTATTTTTTGGGCTCCTCAGCCCTATAAAAGTCAAAGAAAAACAAAATGAAGGTAGGGGAGCGGGGGCTCTACACCTCAGGCCCGGGCGCGACTTCGAGGTCCTCGACCTCCACCACTGGGGGTGCTGGGTCCTCGGCCCCCTCCCCGCCGGGAGCATCTCCCCCTTGCTCGTCGGCGCCCACGAGGGGGAACTCGGCCCGCAGATCCGCGTCATCGAACTCCGGCATCCGAGACTTGACGGCATCAAGGGCGTCGTGCTAAATGCAGGTCGTGGCCACGACCAAGTCGTCATAAAAGTCCCTCGACCCCTTGTAGCTCGCCACGGCCCTCGATCCAGCCGACTTATAGGCCTCGGCCGTCGCCCCCAGCTCCTTCCGGAGGGTCTTCACCGTCTTCTTCAGGTTGCAGGCGAGCACCTGGGAGTCCTCGAGCTTGCCCTCGGCGATCGCGGCGGCCTCGTGATGCCGAAAGACCTCCTTTTTCCCGGCATCCACCTTGCCCTCCAGGGCGGCGATCCTCGCCGACATTGCCTCCTGCTCTCGCCTGGAGCTCTCTTGCAACGCGGCGAGCTGGCCCGCGGCCTCCACTGCCAGTGCTACCACCTCGGTCTCCATGCGAAGGGCAAGGGCCACGTAGTGGAGAGTCTGGGAAGACATAAAACAAAAAGGACCAGAAATATGAAGGAGATCACTAAATCTCACCGCTCACTGGGGGTTTACCTGCACGGCTTCCTGGGTGATTGACGCCAGCTGAGCCTTGAGGGTTGCCCCAGGAACCTGACCCCGGCCGAGGTCTCTATCTCATGGAGGATGCTGTCCGCGACCGACAGCCCGGACGGCACCGCGAACCGGAGCCCCTTTCCTCCACCACGGTCGGGGAAGACCGGCCCCAGGAAGGTCTTCGAGAACTCCTCTTGAGCGGCTCTGAAGGGGAGCCGATCTCCTCTTCCGAGGCCGTGTCCTCCACAATCAGGGCTCGCCTCCGACCCGACGCTCTGCTGGGGCCCGGGGCGGGATCCACCGTCGAGCGTCCTCGGGGCACCGCCACCGGGGTGGTGGGAGCAGGGGCAGGCTGCGCCCGGGAAGAGCTGGCGCCCCCAGCCCTAGCAGGCTGTCTCGGTTGGCGCATAGCATTTCGGAGAATGTCGAAGTCCATGGATCCTGCACGAAACAGACACCCAACTTATCAGCAACGCAGTAAAACATAAACCCAGAAAGCAAGCCTAACTTACCAACAAACTCGATGGGGCTAAGCCCGGCCCAGCTCAAAACCCTCTCGGACAGCAGCACGTCGTATCGAGGGATGGGTTCCCACGACGCCACTCTCACCGCGGCGGGGTCATCGGACAGGTTCCCCGGCAGACTCTTCTCCCTCGACCACTTGGTGGGCACCGGCCAGTCCTCGCCCTCGGGAGGGGAGACGAAGAAAAATTTCTTCTTCCAGTCGTGAATGGAGGAGGGCAAGGCTATGACCCCAGTCCCGGCAGCGACCCCGGGTCGCTTCCTAAAAGTAAAGTAAACCCACCTCGGGTCGCCAGCTCGACCGCCGGGGTGACTCTTGAAAGTAAGGGAAGAATCGAGAAGGGAAAGGCTGAAAGGAACCGCCTGCAGCTTCAGGCGGATCAGGAACCCGAGGAGGATCCTCCATGCGTTCGGCACTAACTGGCCGGGAGCCAAGACGAAGAAATTCAGAGCGGCGATGACCTCAGAAGAGAAGGGCAAGCGCATTCTGCCCCAAAAAGATTCCAAATATAGGGCAATCTCCCTGCTCCATACCTGGTCTGCCCTCTCTCCCTCCTCGGCCAGACGAAGCGTGTAGCGCGGGGGAATGTGGAAGCGAGCTCGAGCGTTGGCGAGCTCGTCCTCATGCCTCACCCAGCACGGGGTGCTGGGGGCTACATCTACCGCCTCCTCCCTGGAGGCGGCCCCCGCCTCACGGCTTCGGGGAGAGGGCTCAGCCCCTTCCCCCCGAGGAGACTCGGACACATCTAAAGGAATCCTAACATCTACTCCTACAATGTATACTGATTCTACATGGGAAGACATCTAATCTGGGAAAGAAATTCTTCAAAGGTTGGGAACGAAAGAGGGGAGACGAGCGCCGAGCAGCTAGGGCTTGAGGAAGAGAAATATGAGTGAGTAAGGGCCCTAGGGCGGGCTCCACCCGTATTTATTACCGCATACGGCCTCATCCAATGGCGCCCATCGTTGTAACATTTCAAAAAAATAAAATATTATTTTTGGGAATTTTCATAATTTAATATTAATTTTTAATGAATATTTTAATATTTCGGTATAATTAAATACCGATAAATGGGGAAAATTTTGGAAAAAAATTATGGAGATTCTAAAATAGGGTGTTTTGTTGAAATATGCCATTTTAAAGTTTTTATGGTTAAGTATATGCTATTTTAGTGTTAATCGCGATTAAAAATCGTTAACTGGATTTTTGGCTTTTTGTGCAAAAATGTGCACATAACATTTTCCACACTTGTCACACTTTTTTTATGTTTTAGATTCTTGGTAGCCTACGGTTGAACCATGCTTAGATGACCATGGTGACTTAAACCTTTTGGTTAAGATAATTGGGGTTAATCAAGGGTTTTGGTTTTGTTTAATGGTGATTAGGGATGAGGGTTGACTTGTGTAGGGAGAGAGAGTGAGCCATGATGGTTTGTGTGTGCTACCAATTAATAAGAGAGAGAGAAAGGTGGCTCTAGGGTGTCATGGTCCATCTCATTTCAACTCTTTTGCTCTCCCCTCACATCTCTCCCTCTCACCCACATCTTTCAACTCTCTCTCACACTCACATCTCTCACAACTCACACACACATGACCAAGAAAATTGCTGTGAAAACAGCCACAGCAGCAACATCATCATATACTACAACACCACACACCACTATCATACACTACATCACTCTCACACTTCACCAAAGCCACCAAAACTGCTGCAACAGCAGTTGATGTAACACCATCAGCCCCAATTTTATCAACATCAGCAGCCACACCAGCCCCTAGCATCATTGCAACAATACCATCAGCCTCAACACCCTCAAATACTTCAACTTCATCAACACCACAACATCAGCCCTTAACACCAAAAACAACAGCAGTTGCTGCTGCAACAATAACAAGAAAAAACAATTTGCAGCAGCAGCTTCAGCCCAGAAAACAGCATCAGCATCAGCTACTGCAGCAACACAGCAGCTCAGCAGTCCAGCAACAGCCCCCTTTCCTCTCCTTCATCTTCTCTTCTCCTACATTCTAGGATTTCCCTTGAGGTATAATCTTGCAACCCAACTCCTATCTTGTTAAGTTATAGTTGTTGAGCAGAAATTTAGTGTTATTATGTAGATCAGTGCTAGTTTAGGAAAATTTGAGTGAGATTTGGCCAAGTGTTGGTTTTGAATGTTAGTATAGCCTTATTAGGTGTATTTGAGACCAGTTAACCCAAGATCATTCCAGATTTCACCCAAATACCAGATAGTTTAGAATCGGTGAAATTTAGCGATTTTGTCGACTTTGTAGCCTTTCTGGAATCTGCTACAACCCGAGATACCCTAAAATAATTTTGACTGGGCAGTGAGATATGCAGGCAGATAGAAACCAATACCCAAAACCATAGCCCCCACCTCTTGATCCCGGCAGCAGATTTAATCCCCCTGGCCGCAATTTGTGGCCAGAGCAGGGGTTCTGGTGCTCGTTTTGGTTCTGTAGCCATATACCCTGTAGACTTGACCCTGGGTATGTCTAGTTTTGACTGATTCTAGTTAGGGTAAAATCTGGGTTGATTTTCTTGAGTTGGCGCACGATTTACGACTCGTTTAGCATAGATTTTTGGTATTCGATGATTCATTTCTGTCGGGTGACGTTTGAACGCCAACGGCAGAGGGTTATTGGCTGTGTTTGCACGCGAGGCTACAGGTTTTTACCTATGAGCGTAGCGTGTACCGTTTTGGTTTCCGACATGGTTTTCATATGTTTTAGCGTGTGATATCCTTGTAGGTACCCCACGTGGCGTCGAGGCATTGGAGATGCAAATGGCGACATCGGCACCGGCACGCATAATGCAATGTAAGTAGATTTATATCTACGGGGAGAAGTCGGGTTGATGGCGTATAGCACCCCCGCAGTTCATGGTGATGTATACGGATGCGTATACACACCAACAATTATTATATGTTATTTGGGATTAATGATGATGTTTAGGATGGATATTGGTGTGTTGGATCGATTTAGTGTCGCGAAACCCAGAGTAGCGGGTGCACTACACATACACACACATACATACATGCAAACATCCTTATTTCATATATCCATAAAGGGGATTCTATATAGTTATGTGTTCAGATGGGTATGGGACTATGTGTTCACATACGGATTGTAGGATGATACATGGGATTGAGATGAGTCGATGATATTTGATCTGAGATTATGATATCGGTGATAGGGCAGGATTCGTACTTGAGATACGTCCTGATATGATAAGCGGGTCTTTGGATGACGATGCCATGTGCATAATGATATATATATATATAAAATGATCGACATGTGATTATGTTACGAGATATGATATGACAAGATAGTTATGATAGGCCGCATCGGGCGATGTATACTCCTTTGTGATGATACGTGCTGATGATATCGATTTATACGAGACTGTCGATCAGTAGTCAGATCATGATTATAGTAGTGATATTAGCATTGTACTGAACGTAGGTCAGTACCCCAGATGATGATCTTGATAAGAGGAAACCAGATGAGTAATATAATGAATATGATATTGACCCGTACCCAAATTTGGGAATGCCGTACGACGGATTTACGTACGAGCTATATATTGATGTTTGATCCGCACTCTTGACTTGGGAATAACTGATTATAGAGATATGGTATCGGATGTGATATTATCGAGGCGGGATCACCGACTATATATATATATATATATGTATCGACTCAGAGGTTAGGTGGTTTCCCTTACCTGCAGTTAGCCTATTAGCTCAGCCCTATAGTTGGTGTAGCTGTATGACTCTTATAACATTAGATGTAGTTTAGCTATCATTGTGCTTAGTATTCAGCTTCCGTACATTATTATTGTTGCTCCGCATCGCATACTGTTGTGATTCATATTCTATTATTGATATCCTGCTGTTAGGACACCATCACCATTACTGATGATGCGTATGTACCATGTACACTTATTTGCCGGCGCACACACATCTTCATCGGTAATTGCCATGTCACTCACACTTAGAAAATATTATTGCTTGATTTAGCTTGTTAGCTAGTAGTGACATGATATCAGTGTACATGCCTTATATGCCAGCTTGACATTGTAGTTATTACTTGTCACTTCATGCACACTGTTATTCATTATATACCGCATTCATGGATTCTCATGCCTATATTCATGGTTTTACATGCTATTGATGATTTAGATTCGGATTTCCATGATATTTTCTGGATTTGGGGGAAAACCGCAAAACTTATATAAACTGCTTTCTCTCTTTTTAAATAAAAAGTGCGATTTTCCCATGATGTATGAGTCGTCCACCATGAGTTTTTTGATGGATTTCGAGACCCGATTCGAGGAGGCGGATGAACCGTTTCGGGTACATGGTGGGCCCGATGCGGTACCCCGGGGCAAGAAGATCGCAGGAGATGGCGTTGAGCCTGGCAGAGGGAGCACTATCGACCGGTGATTTTACCCGACACGTCGGATATCCGGAGGATACCGTCGTGGTCATGAGATGGATGGTAGGGGACGGTCTGGACTGACGGTGCCCTGGATATTGTGATTGAGACATTGAGATTTTGAGATATTGAGGTACAGAGATTGTGATACAGAGATATCGAGATATTGGGATTTATGTTTTGTGCCGATGCTAGGCACTGTTTATGCTGAATTCAGTTATGATACCTCATTTAAAAAATACAGAAACCTCACAAATTTATGAAAGCAGTTTTCTTCAGTACATGCATTCTGTTTCATGCATTCATACATCATTCATATGATTCATTGCTACCTGAGGCACTGGCACGGGCACATGGGATTACACATGGGTTAGATATTTACCCTAGCCATGGTTATAGATTGCTGGTTATATATTTGAGGATTATATATTATGATCGTATAACCTAGGATTGCGTCATACATGCGATTTTCTGTTCGTAGATCTTTTTTCTACTCACGAGTTGGCAACTCACCCCCGTTGTGCCCCAGTTTCTTGCAGGTTTTGCCATATAGGTTTCATTACGGCTTTGCAGGCACTGCTTCTTTCGGGTGACTTACTAGTAGGTGGGTTTATTTGTATCGTACCCATCATTATTACATTGTATATCATATTTCAGTTGTATCTAGAAGTTCCATCAACCAAACAAGTACTTATTTGAGATAGAGACCAGTGATATTTATTCTTTCGACCTTAGAGCCGCGCGTTATATTTCTGTGGATTTCATGCTGTTTGAGTTTCCTTCTCTGTTGTGATCCTCGCCTTTAGACGTTGTATATTATATTGCAAACTGGTTGATTTAAAATGGTTTTTCCTACACTCTACCACTTTTCTTGGTTTGGATCTCTGGGTTCGGCTTACTTAGGGTACGTATGCCTCGAGACGTTCGCAGTCTAAATGCCGGTCATGTTTCGTACTTTCGGGACGTGACAATCGTCTCCCGCCGAAACAGCACTTAGCGCCCAGCGGCCCCGATCGCACCACGTGGCAGCCCAGCGATTGACCGTGTCCCATTAGACGCCGCAGACCTGCGCGCGTCGTATCAGCTAATTGGCGCTCGACATGTGGACCATTGCTTTGACTGCAGAGTGCACGAACCGGCGCTCCCTCCTTAAATGCAAAGATCTCGCCTCTATTCGCTAGTGGAAAAGACAACTGACGGCTCGAGGACTCATCCCGACATAACCCTGAGAAGGAGCTCACCTTGGGGGGCCCGGTAGTCCACTCCTGACCCGACCCTCTAGCTGGCCGGGGCAAGAGTGGGGGGCTAATGATGATGCTCAATATTGGCGACCTCCAAGATCAGAACACGTGGCAGGGGCGTGTCCAGAACCCAGAAGAGGGCCCACAGGGGCCCGACCCGTCTGCCCTGTACCCGACCTGCAAACACCAGCTGGCCTACCTCGGGCCCCCCTGCAAATTGGCTTCCTCGTCCCCACAGCTCACGCCGAGCTGCCTCAAGACCCGGACTCCTCGGCCTCCCCGCTCGTCCCGAGCTCGTAGCCGAGGCCATCTTCCTCGCCCCCCAACCAAAGTCACTGCATACAGGCGTAACCGCCGCTCCACGAATCTCGCCATGCACGGATTCTCCGCCAGCAACATCCCACGTTCCACGCCTCCGCGATCCCCATTAATGGGCGATCCGCTCTCTATGCGGGCGCGACGTCGGGAGCATAACTGCCGGCGAGATTCTCGCGCCCGCTACTGCGTGCCATCACCACTATATAAACCCCCATCACAGAGGGGTCAAGTAAGCCATTATTTACACTTTACGCCGTTACTCTGCTCGGACCTCATCACCAACTTGAGCGTTGGAGGGTTCTCGGTGGTACCAAACCATCCCGGGACTTCTTTGCAGGTACTCGGAAACAGTTTCCACACCTCACCTCTTCCTCCAAAAACCCATTGAGATCCATACGCAATGAAAGATAATCAGCTAAGTTCACCGCGAGATCTACGGAAGACAACATTTGACGGAGGCCCGAAGGAGCTCCATCAATATCATTTGATCCAAGGCTTAGGAATGCTAGCATTTTGCAGAGAGAGAGAGAGTGTGTGTGTGTGTGTATGTATAAATTTACCGAATATTAAAGAAAAATATACAGGGGTAGAAGATTCTCTCGTCTCTTAACAACAGAATAGTACTTCATAACTCTTACTGTGATATTTTTATTCAGAAATTATTATAGGAGTAGTTACTGATTGATTTCATCCAACATTCAGTGGGTCCCACCTGTAAAAACTGAAAGATGAGAAACAAAATTTTAATTTATTTCTTAATATAAAATGTTTGGAATTTTATAATTTTTTTGTTTGATTTTTTGAGAATTGGATAATGCCACCTCCGCAATCAATTAGGGAATTGTAGACTCACACATCATCGAAAAAACATGCCTAACATTTGAAACGTCAACAATCAATCGGCACATGCATAACTGGATTTTTTGAAATTGAAATTTTATCGAATGATCTCTACTTAATTTGCAAATTTGAAGAGTAAAAGCCGTGATTCATGGGCCAGCATGGGTTGCAGAATGCGGCCGCTGCTGTGTAAAACCCATAAAACGTTTTCCTCTCCAAGTTCTTAGGTTTAATTTTGGGTATTTGGCTCATTAAAAGTAATAACTAGTTGAAAAATAGCTCGAAATGGGATATATATGCGCATGCATGGAGGGTGCATGTTGTTGTGAAAAATCGGCATCAAAATACGCAGCGGATGATCGATACACGCGAATCAAAACTAATGAAAAAGATTAAACACATTAATTATGAAAAAGTAATAAGTAATAATAAAAAAAATACACCAAGCAAAGTGTTAGGATGCTTGTGCTAGGGTCGCTTCACTAGAGGACCATGCGAAATACATAACAATTTTAAAGCTAGCACAAGCAACCAATCCCAAAAAATCATCCATATACTAAAAACAGCAAAAACTAGTAAAGCATGTCAAAGCAAGTTTGAGTTTTTATAGAACTACAACCTTTGAAGCGTGACTACTAAGTTTTAGTAGACCTTTGCTAAGCTCCGAGTCCACCGGAAATGAGCTTGGATGCCGTTCTTTCTCGCCGAAAATAATCCACTTGAAGGAAATGCAACCTAAGCTCCACTTCACCAAAGAAAACTCCAAGTAAAGCAACTTGCTTTCACTTTTGCTAGAAATGAGAACACAACATGATGTATAATGGTTTCATTTTCATTTTCCTTTCTTTTTCTCTCTACACTGGACAAAGGAGCAGAGAGAATGAGGATCCACCAACCATGTAAATCATTAGAATAAAATAATACACACCATTCCTCTATGTCCTTGCCTATCTTTTGGGTCATTTCTTTCTTTTTGTTCCCTTTATTAGAAAAAGAAAATGACGTGTCCTCCTTCTAGATGCATGTATATATCAAATATATAATACACACAAGTATATGTATCGTATACATATACGCGTATTCGTATCATATACGAATAGCAAATGCGAGAGAAATAGAAAATGAACATAATACTAGAATACACACACATATATAATATTATTAAATGAACACTTGAGTTAATAATCCGGCTTTATCATAAGCCGGTTAGTATTATTAAACATCTGATTAATGTACGTGTATCAAATACACGCGTTTAATCAAAGTCCCGCATGTATCATCATATGCGCTCTACATCGTTTCACCTGAACCGGGAAACCCTCTGTGTGAGACTCTAAAAACTCAACAATACGCTGGCATTGAGTTACTGGGTCAAATCCATAAGCACAAGAACGTTAGCGGCACTAGCTGTACGTAACGACTATCTAGGTATCTGTCAAAAGAAAGGCTAACAAACAAACTCGTCTGTACACTACAGAGCCTATCAGTGACATTCACCGTATAGTCCGGTATCTTCGTCAGAGAGTCGCATATTGGATCTGAGGGTGAATTCAGTCAGCCCCCTAATTTTAAGGTTCCTTAGCACCCTCACTATGTTTTGTAATGCATCAAGCATGCAATTTTAAAAATCTTGGAGTGCTAACAAACCCTAACACAAGGATCTTAATTAGAGAATTAGGGTAAAGCGAATATGTAAACTGTTAGTGATATATGCCCTAGAGGCCATTATTGTATCATACTGGATTGTATATTACTTAATGGGAGCTTGGGATATACACGGATATAGTAACAATCTTGCTCAAAATGGTAGTATGCTACCTGGTTTGTTTCTACCTCAATATGTGCATGTATTTCTTTTAGCATATCGCTTATACATATTGGTAGAGCCCTTAGGATCTTTGCTTGATTACCGGCGTTGTGATGACAGTCATACTAGTGGGGGCTTGGTAACCTATAAGCACATCCTATACAGGTCCATAGTCATAGGATTATCGAGATGGGGTATCGGTACTCCACAGTAGACTAGTGTATACGCTTCTCATCCCAGCAGAGGAGATGGTCTGTACCACAGCCATTAGTACGTCGTACTGGAAATAGTTTGCAGGTGCTCATTAGGTTATGAGCACACTGGACAGGACTCGTCCGGAACTGTTGGTGGGTATTATACCTGTCGTCGGGTAACAGTTCCCAGGTGACATGAGTGCAGCTTAGCTTGTCGACTTGACACTGCTACTTCGCCTCGAGTGTGTTCCCACTGTAATTTGATTACTACCCTACCATGACTCAAAGGAGTCATGCAAACAGGTAGTAGTTGGGTGCAGTCCCGAAGCACATGGAGGCAGTGGCGGTTAGATAGGATTCGTCTCTCCCGGTATTGGGGGCTGATATCGCGCTGTGTTCGGAAGGCCATTACACAAAGTTCTTGGCCCAAGGCAAGCGAGATTTACTGGTAGGTATTCCAGTAGTTTCTCAGGGTGTATTGGGCTACTCTCCGACATGACTTATTGCGCTATTAGGGGTCTGACGATTACTGCCCCTAAGCCCGATATGCGATACTCTTAGACAAACAGACCGGACTGTACAAAGATTGTCACATTCAGGCTCAGTAGGAGTTTGGATGGGTTTTACTCATCGGCCTTCTTATCGACATCTACCTGGGGACCGTTACGTACAACTAGTGCCGCTTGCGGTCTGTGGTTAAACCCACTGCCAGCGTGTAGTTGAGTCTCTAGAGTCCTACACAGAGAGTTTCCCTACTACAGGCGAAATGATATAGAGGTCGTATGGTTTTACGGCAGGGCTTCGATTGTTGGATATAGTGCCCTCAGAGTCAATAATTGGATCACAAGCACATGATTGTAATGATTGAGGGAGGACCTATGCCGGTAGAACAGTCTTACTCAAGATGATAGCATGCTATCTGGTTTATCTTTATTATCGCGTACTGCTTTAGGTGACCTTACAGGTTACTATTGCACGTTGATAGAGCCCCTAGGATTCTTGCTTGACTGCCAGCAGTATGATGGCGATCATATACGTGGGAGCTGGGGTCTATAAGCACATCCTTAAAAGGTCCCTAGTCGTGGGAGTTTCGAGACAGGGCATCGATACTCCAGAGTAGACTAGTGTATACAGTCGAGACCCCGACGAGGGGCGGTGACCGTTCTCACAAGACACTGGTGTCAGTTGGTTCACCTAAGATGTATACAGGTGCTCATTGGGTTATGAGTACACCGGACAGGACTCGCCGGGAACATGCTAGTTGAGATTATACCAGACGTCAGATAGCAGTTCCCTGGTGACATCTGTACAGGTTAGTTCATCGACCTGAGATTGTCATTTGTCTTGTGTGAGTTCCCACTGTACTTTGATTACTACCCTATCACGGCTCAAAGGAGTCGTGCAAACAGGTTTTAGTTGGGTACAGTCCTGAGCCATATGGAGGCAGTGAGCGGATCTGCAGGGGTTCGTCTCTCCCGGTATTAGGGTGAGGTCGCGCTGTGTCTAGGAGAGACATTACACGAAGTCCTTGGCCAAGGCAGGAGATTTACTGGTAGGTATTCCAGTAGTATCTCAGGGTGTTCTGGGTTACACTCCGACACGACTTGTACCGCTTTTGGGGGTCTGACTTTTACCAACCCCCTAGGCCCGCCATGCGATGCTCATAGACGAACGGACCGGACTGTATGGATATTGTCACTGACAGGATTAGTAGGGTGTCAACATGAGTTCGCTCATCGACGTCCCTTTTGGTCAATACCTGGTAGCCCGTTACGTATGGCTAATACCTCTGATGTGCTAGTGGTTAAATCCACAGCCAAAAGATTGACGAGTCTTTATAGTCCCCCACAGACAGTTTCTCAAGTTTCGGGCGAAACGCTGTAGAGGCCGTATGGATATATGGCAGGGTTCGATCATATACGTGCGGTATTGCACGGATTATGATCGGACGGATAATACTAGCGGGCTTTGGTTTAAACCGGATCCTAGTATTGTACAGTGTAGATTTTGTCTCATTGCATTTGTATTCGGCCGGAATACAAATGCGGGTATGTATATACCGTCGTGGGGTTTTCCTGTAATTTATTACCGGATCACTTTTTGAAGTTACCAGTTTGAATTCCGTTTCGGCCATTTTTCCTTTGTTCTTTCTTTGGCTGAAAATTGGTGTGGAGGGGGTTATTTTCAAAGGTGCAAATTTGCAAAGTGGAGGGTGGTTTTTGTAACTTGTTGGTTCATGATGGTTCTAGCTTCCATTGACTTCTTTGGTTAATCATTGCTTGACTTTTGTGATGAGATGAGAGATGGTTGATGGAGTGGAGACTTGGTTGTGATCATATTTTTCTCATCATCACTCATTATTTCACTCTTGCATTATTGGTTCCCCCCTTGACTTTTCTCTCTCCCCCCTTGACAAAAGAAGGGCCGGCCAGATGTTGTAGGGGCTGTCCAATTTTTGTGTGAGGGATTTTGATCTTGTTGGCTCACACAAAATTCCATTGCTCATCCAAAAAGTTCACATCTCCTTCTACACTTCCAAATGGCAACTTCTTACAACCCCTAGAGACATAGTGATCTACACTTAGCCTACAACATCCTTGGACACGTCGACTCGCCAACTTCATGCCCGAGTTGCCTCGGTCCAGAGGTGGGAGCCCGTAAAAGGACACGGCGATGTGGTGCCTTTCCGACGAGAAGACCGGAGATCAGAGATTCCGCGGGGAGATCGGGATGGTGGCCGAAGACCGAAGGACACGGATCGCTCGGTATAGCATTCTACCCTTTCTCTAGTTTGCTAGCATTAGGTTAATGGCCCGATCCAGGTTTTTAGTATGCGGTAGCGCCGGTTTCTAGTTTATAGAAAAGTTTCGTTTCCGCATTTTGGCCTCGGACAGACGGCCGGGACGCTACCGTGCACTTACAATGGTATCAGAGCCACGCCGTTAACCTAGTCTAGCATGCTCTAACGTGTTTACAAGTTCGATCGAACGGATTTTCCAAAAACCGCGTTTCCATGTCAAGTTTCTGTCGAATTTTTCCAGTGCTCTAAAAATTATTTGGTACATTGTAAAAATACGTGCAGGGTTTTTTATGCATTCTGTGAAAATTTGGTAGCTTGATGGCACTGTTCCACCGTGGAACCGCGGCCAAACCCACGCATTGGCCGCGGTTCCGCCGCCATTTAAACTGTTCACATCACCAAATTTTTACAGTGGGCTTCTGACATGGAAATAGGGTTTTTGGTATGTTCTGTTTGGGCCCAGATTTATTTTGAGTGCTACAGTAGTGCTTGGGGCCCACTTCGGTAAATTTAGTCGATCAAAAATTTTAAACATGTTAGTTCACAGTATTTACATTATATCTGCGACCGTGAATGTCACTTGATCGGTAAATCCTGTCTAACTGCTATAGCCCTTTTAGACGGATTTGCGAACATGACATTCATGTTGATGTTCTGTGTTGTGCTGTGCTGTGATGTTGCGGATTTGTCGTGGTGGATAGCCTGGATGCAATGGTAGTACAGTCTGGTTGTATGTGTACATTTGATATTGCGGGGCGAGCGTCCGACATGTGGACTGCCGTTACTGCCTGTTTGTATATTATTCTTTTTGGGCACGACCGGGCTGAGGTCGATGCACCCGTTGTATATATTTTACTTTCTGTACTAGGATTACCCCGCGGAGGGGTGCACGGGTAGCCGGGTTCTAGAGGGCAACGGGCCCGCATCTCATGGCGTTGAGACGGAGGGGGCTTCACTCTAGAATTGGCGGGCTATTCGCCGCACTCCTAGGGGGTATAGGTTGATCCAAGGAGGGGTGCCCAAGTTACCGGATTCCGTGAAGTGCTGGGTGGTCCATTCACGTTGCTGAAGGGGGCTGCCTCGCTTCAGGTTTTGGCGGGTAACTTGCCGCGCCCGTAGGGGTCTAGGATTTCATTGTGCAGGCTATCCACACGACCAAGGGAACGTCGGGTTTCAGTAGCGGCTCTATGAAACCCGGGGATCCCAGATATCTGTATTGTTCTGTGATGCTTATTACATTTCTGTGATGCTGCATTTTATCACGCCTTGAGCGAATATTATATATTGATATATATACTAGTAGATGTTGTATATGTTTTGCATCCGCGCTAGTCCAGTCCCCGCTCTGTCGTTAGTTAAGTAACCTAACGGGTGATGACGGGACCCCGTGGCGAATGCGGATGGCATATATGTACATCATTATTTTCGTTCTTTATTGGTGTGATCAATTGATGGGACTGCATTGATTCGGATCAATGCAAGCTAAACAAACCTATTCTGATGTTGTTGGAACATTTTTCAAAAAGCTGTTATTGCAAGGACGTTCTCTTTTGTTTTGCACAGTGGTATTCGGTTATGAATATCCAGCACCTCAGTCGACGAGGCAAGGGCCGAGATCCCTTCACCGGGAGTGACCCCTTGGACATAAGTTTGCATCAGGGTAATAACTTCACTATAGCCGATTGCCTTTTGCTTTGCATTGTGGTATTCAGTTGGAATATCCTGCACCTCATTCTACGGGGAAAGAGCCGAGATCCCTTCACCGGGAGTGACCTCTTTAGCAAAGGTTTTCGTCACTATATTTTTATAAAAAGCTATCCGGTTCCTTCAACGATATCAAGTTCATTACGTTAAAGGTTTTCGCTAAAAACCATTCGTAGCCCTCCGTCATTTCAGAAAGGTAGCACTTAGTATTCATGCTATGTATGTTGGCCTTCGGCAAGGCATAGTGTATGGTAGCTATTTTTTACTTTTCTGCTGCATAGATAGATGCGTTGGTTTGGGACAGTCGTATTACTATTTTGGCCTTCGTCAAGGGTATGTAAGGGTGGGTTCAAATTAACCTGGATAATGACGGGTAGAACTTGACATGTGATTTATGATATGTTGGCCTTCGTCAAGGTCATAAGAGCATGGGGTAAAAATCACATCAGGAGTTTCTAAAGAAACTGAAACTTGCCAGATATGCGCATACTTTCAGGAGTGTGATAATGTGAGTGGATTCCATCACGTTATCATGCGATGATAGTTGGATCCCGCTTCCCACCGAAGAGTTGGTTTACTCCTCGGGTGATCCCGACTAATTCTTCTTTCAGGTTTGGAGGAAAATTTGAGGTGACAGTGGGAGGTTTCCAGATTAGATAAATTGATAACCATTCTGATCTAGCTTAGAGTACACGCTGAGTGTTTCTTTTCTCTCTCTCTTTGGCAGCGACCATAGCCCGACCCTTGACTATTGTAAGTCCATGTTACGCACCCCACGAACTTGCGAGGAGGCTGAATATATGAAAAACGATTATCAAAGCTTCGTAAAACGGACTTGAGCGCATGAATCGTTTCTATACCGTTACTAGCAAACTATGAAAGGTTTAACTACTCGGATTCAAAGTTATACCTCACGTTACTTGTCCTTCGGGTCTTCATCGCGGTCCTCCACTCCTCGTAGGCTCCTTGGAACATCGGCACCTCAACGGCCTCCTCGAGTCAAAGACGATCCACCCGAGAGCTCCTACGCCAAGCTTGATCTCTAACTTGAGATAACTAGGTTGCTCAAAGTGCTAATCTAAGCTGCCTATGGGATATAGAGTGAGGTTATGGATGTATTAGTCTAGCTAACCCTTGATCTCAACACATGAGAGGTTAGAGTTAGGGTTTGAAGAGGGAGAGCTTGAGGAGAGAGAAGGTGAGAATATGAATTACTTTGGATGAATGAAATCATTTGAGTATATATGAAACATATGATATTATTAAGTAAATAATAAATAAAGCATTATAATCATGTTTCATTAATACCCTAAGTGATTCATCATATGAGTCATATAAATCATTAAATGAATCATTAACTCATTACATGAATCACTACATGACTCACTAATCCAATTAATGCAAATGCCACCTTAGCCTCCAACCCACCATGCTTCTAGAAGCTTTCCGGATAATTACGAGAATGCCCCTCCAATCAGTGAAAACACGGAAAAACTTTAGACTGTATAAATCCAATAATCCGATACTAGAATCTGGCTTAAACCAAAGCCGGCTAGTAAAAACTGTCCGAACGTCGTACGTGCGTAAACACACGTATACGTCCGAACCCTTGTCGTAAAACCATACGACCTCTATATCGTTTCTCCTGGAGCAGGGAAACTCTCTGTGTAGGACTCTAAAGACTCGACACTACGCTGGCAGTGGGTTTAACCACAGACCGCAAGCGGCACTATCTGTACGTAACAGTCCCCAGGTAGATGTCGATAAGAAGGCCGATGAGGAAAACCATCCGAACTTTTACTGAGCCTGATGTGATAATCTCCGTACAGTCCGGTTTGTTCGTCTAAGACTATCGCAGATCGAGCCTAGGGGGCGACAAGCGTCAGTCCCCTAATAGCTGTATAACTCGTGTCGGAGCGAAGCCCATTACACCCTGAGAAAACTACTGGAACCTACCGGTAAATCTTACTTGCCCTGGCCAGGGACTTTGCGTAATGGCTCTCTGACACAGCGCGATATCAACTCCCAATACCGGGAGAGACGAATCCTGTCTAACCGCCACTGCCTCCAAGTGCTCGGGACTGCACCCAACTGCTACCTGTTTGCACGACTCCTTTGAGCCGTGGTAGGGTAGCAATCTAAGAACAGTAACACACTCGAGGCGAAGTAGCAGTGTAAAGTCTGCGGACTATGCTGTACTCATATCACCTGGGAACTGTTAACTGACGATAGGTATAATACCAACCAATCAGTTCCCCTGCGAGTCTTGTCTGGTGTACCTGTAACCTAACGAGCACCTGTATACTATCTCCAGTACGACGTATTGATGGCTGTGGGACAGACCATCTCCCCAACTGGGATGAGAAGCGTACACACTTAGTCTACTCCGGAATATCGATGCCCTATCTCGATAATCCAACGACCAGGGACCTGTATAGGATGTTGCTTATAGACTACCCGGCCCCCACTAGTGTGACTGCCATCACAACGCTGGTAATCAAGCAAAGATCCTATGGGCTCTACTAATATGTATAAGTGATAAGTTACAAGAAACATATGCACATATTAAAGTAGACACAAACCAAGTAGCATACTACAATGTTTAGCAAGATTGTATATACACCTGTGAATATCCCAAGCTTCCATTAAGTAATATACATACAAGTATGATACAATAATGGCCCCTAGGGCATATAAACTAACAATCTCCCACTTGCACTAGGGCCATGAGCTGGCATATCATAGACCTATCATCTCGAATAGCCTCTCGAACCGCGTCTCAGGAAGGGCCTTTATGAATGGATCAGCAATGTTATTCTTTGTCTCTACTCTTTTCACCTCGATCTCCCGGCGATCTACGATCTCCCTGATCAGGTGGTACCGCCTTAAGATGTGTCTGGACTTCTGATGGGACCTAGGTTCCTTTGCTAAAGCTATAGTGCCGTTGTTGTCACAATACAGAGGTATTGGATCAACACTGGTAGGAACCACCTGAAGTTCTGTGAGTAACTTGTTCATCCAGACCGCTTCTTTTGCGGCATCGCAAGCAGCTATGTACTCCGCTTCCATTGTTGAGTCAGCAACGGTCTCCTGCTTGGAACTCTTCCAACAGACCGCCCCTCCATTGAGGGTAAAGACATAACCCGATATGGATTTGGAGTCATCCTTGTCACTCTGGAAGCCGGAGTCGGCAAAGGCCTCCATCTGGAGGTCTTTTCAGCCATATACCAAGAACATCTCCTTAGTCTTCCTCAGGTACTTGAGAATGTTCTTTACAGCTATCCAGTGCTTCTCCCCTGGGTTTGCCTGATACCGGCTTACAACGCTCAATGCGTATGCTACATCTTGTCCGGTACATAACATCGCATACATTATAAAGCCTACTGCAGAAGCGTAGGGTATAATCGACATGCGATCCCTTTCTAAATCAGTCTTTTGAGACATCTCTTTGGAGAGGGTGATTCCGCGACAAGCCGGTAGGTTGCCGTGCTTAGAATCATCCATACTGAATCTCTTCACTATGGTGTCTATGTACCTGGACTGCGAAAGTCCCAACATCCTCTTTGATCTATCACGATAAATCCGGATTCCCAGAACGTAGGTGGCATCACCCAGGTCTTTCATGGAGAATTTGTGTGATAAGAATCTTTTGACTGACTGTAACATAGGAATATCATTTCCTATTAGGAGAATGTCATCCACGTACAAGACGAGGAATACTACAACTCTCCCTACAATCTTACTGTATATGCATGGTTCATCTGGATTTTTGATGAAGTCAAATTCTCTGACAGCATCATCAAAACAGATGTTCCAACTCCGCGATGCTTGCTTTAGTCCATAAATGGACTTAAGCAACTTGCATACCTTACTGCTGCTTCCACTCTGAATGAATCCCTCTGGCCGATCCATATAGACGCTTTCTTCCAAATTACCATTTAGAAAGGCTGTCTTTACGTCCATCTGCCAGATCTCATAATCGTGAAAGGCAGCAATAGCAAGAAGGACCCGAATAGATTTAAGCATAGCCACTGGAGAAAAGGTTTCGTCATAGTCCAAACCAGATCTTTGACGGAAACCCTTTGCAACAAGTCTAGCCTTATAGGTTTCAACCTGTCTATCTACACCAATCTTCTTTTTGAAGATCCATTTGCATCCTACGGGTTTTACCCCATCTGGTGCAATGTCCAAAGTCCATAGTTTGTTAGTGTACATGGACTCCATTTCGGTCCGCTTTGCATCCAGCCATTTTACTGAGTCACCGCTCTGAATGGCTTCCTGGAAGCTAGTAGGCTCATTATAGTCAATAGTGCAATCCTCTCTATCCCCATCAATGAGAAAACTGTAGTATCTCTCGGGCAGATGAGATTGCCTACTACTCCTGCGGAGTGGCGTCGGGATGTCCTGTTCTCCTGAACCTTCTTGTTCTACCAAGGTTTCAGTAATAGCTTGTGGTTCTGGAATTTCTTCCAGTTATACTGCGCTCCCACTCTTCTGATTTTCTAAAAATTCATCTTCTAAGAAGTGGGCATGACGAGAAACAAAAACCTTTTGTTCCTCTGCGTAATAGAAGTAATACCCTTTGGAGTTTTTTGGATATCCCACAAACTTACACTGTACTGAGCGTGCCTCGAGCTTGTCCGCATGTTGCCTTTTTACAAAAGCTGGACATCCCCATGTCTTAAAATGTTTTAGACAGGGTTTCTTCCCACTCCACATCTGATATGGTGTGGTAGGCACAGTTTTGGTAGGAACCTGGTTCAGAAGATATGCAGCTGATTCTAGTGCATATCCCCAGAATGATCGCGGTAACTCAGCCTTACTCATCATGGAACGAACCATATCCAATAGGGTTTGATTCCTCCTTTCTGATACACCGTTGTGTTGTGGTGTGTATGGAGGAGTAAGCTGAGAGAGAATTCCTTTCTCTTTTAAGTAACCCAGGAACTCAGCACTTAAGTATTCACCACCTCGATCAGATCTCAGTGTCTTGATACTTTTGCCGGTTTGGTTTTCCACTTCATTCTTGTATTCTTGGAATTTCTCAATGGCCTCGGATTTATGCTTCATTAAGAAGATATATCCATACCTAGAGAAATCATCCGTAAAAGTAATGAAGTAGGAATAACCTCCTCGCGCATGTGTAGACATTGGACCGTACACGTCACTGTGTACGAGTCCTAAGAGCTCGCTTGCTCTTACTCCGTGTCCAGTAAACGGAGTTTTTGTCATCTTTCCCATGAGACAAGATTCACAAGTAGCATAAGATTGATATTCCAACAGATTCAAATATCCTACTCTATGTAACTTAGTTAACCTTCTCTCATTGATGTGATCCAGTCTACAATGCCATAAGAAAGCTTGATTTAATTCCGGAGACTTTCTTTTAAGTGTGTTCTGGATACTGAAAATCTGAGCTTGATTTAATACGTATATTCCGTTTTGTAATGTACCTGACCCAATCATTACTTGATTTAGGTGGATGTGAACCACATCGCTTATAAAAGTAAAATCATATCCTTCCTTAGAAAGTAAAGATACAGATATGATATTACAAGTTGTACCTGGTACATAAAAATAGTTACGCAGAATCAATATCTGCCCAGTTGTCAGTCCAAGATGATATTCCTCTACGGATTCAGCGTCCATGCTCATTCCGTTAGCAACTGTGAGGGTCATATCACCTATCCTGATAACCCTACGGTTTCTCAGAGCCTGTAACGAATTACAGATGTGAGATCCTGACCCGGTATCCAATACCCAGGAAGTAGGGTTAACTAACATTCAGTTCTCTATCACAAACACACTCGAAGCTGAAGCCACAACATGCTTCGAATCCTGGCTACTGGCTTTGCTAGCCCTGCAATCATTCTGCCAATGTTCATTCCTGTAACAATAAGAACGCCCCTCTTTTACTATATCCAGTCCCGAAACTTTTGTCTTTCTTTTTCCTTCTACTTCCCTGTTTTCCTTCAGGGTAGTAGGCAGAGATTGTAGAATCAAGTCAGTATTTGACCTGTTTCCCAACGTGGTCTTCAGGTCCTGGAGCTCATCAATGTAGCTAGTCATTGTAAGGACGTTGTCCCCTACAGATGACCCGACAGCCAACCTCGCTTGAATTAATTCGGTCGAGGTCTTATATCTTGCGATATGAGACTGTTCTCCATATAAATCTTTGTTATGGAGAAAGATGGAAACTGAGTCCATTTTCTCGTGCTGCTTCTGGTATACACCATCAACTGAAGCTAACATGAGGCATTTGGCTTTCGCTTTATCCTTTTCCCTTGTCTGGAGGATATCCATATCCGTGACGGTGGAAACTGGACCTGGGACGGCGGGATCTTGAGTAGTAATAGGGTGGTCCAGCTTGTCATAGGCAATGGACATCTGGACAGACCTTTGCCAGTCATAAAAGTAAGATTCAGTCATTTTATTATCTAGATGTAACCTAGTCGTGGTCACAAAGTCACTGCAATTTAAGAGAGAGAAGAAAATACTATTAGCATGATGCTCTTGCAAGTTTAGATTGGTTTTTAATTTATCTAAACAGGATGGCTCCTACTGTTTCTCAAATCCCTCCTCAAACCATAAAAGAAGAATTAGTCAGGACTATTCTCACCGTACAATTCTTGCTTAACCGTTCAGCCAGGTCAGTGTCGATACTTCGAGGGAGGTTTTCCAACGCTTTCGCGAAGTTCCACAATTAAATAACCTCTTTTCTCTGGGGGCGTAACCTCGCTGACACCTTTCTAGGCACCTACTTGGTTTATAGCATTGATCGTTAAGTGACGAATCTCCTGATAAGTAGCTTGCACTCATAGTAGGATCGGGATCCAAAATATCATCGTATGATAATGTTGAAGGAATCCTACCAACATTCATCAAACTCCAAAATGGTTTGCATCTCTCTGCAAATTTAAGTTTCTTTAGAAATTCCCGATGTGGATTTTTGCCCCATGCTCTTATGACCTTGACTAAGGGCCAAAAAATCATAAGTCACATGTCAAGTTCTACCCGTCATTGTCCAGGTTAATTTGAACCCACCCGTACATACTCTTGACTAAGGGCCAACAAAGTAATACGACTGTCCCAAACCAACGCATCTATCTATGCAACAAATGAATATCCCAGCAGCTACCAAACACTATGCTTTGACTAAGGGCCAACAAACATAGCTTGAATACTACTGACCATTCATAAGAAATGACGGAGGGCTACGAATGGTTTTGGCAAAACCGTGAACGTAGTGAACTTGATATAATCGAAGGAACCTGATACTTTTTAAAAGGAGTGGTTAAAGCTCCGTAATTAAAAAATTCTGATCTTTTAAAATAACCGAGTGGTTTCTTTTAAATTTGTTCCAACGATTAAACTATGGTTTATTTTCTTTGCATTATAATAATGCGTCCCATCAGTTATCCTATCATTGCAGAAAACAACGAAAATACCACGTCCTCTTATGCCATCCGCATTTGCCACGGGGTCCCGTCATCACCCGTTAGGTTACTTAACTAACGACAGAGCGGAGGCTGGGCTAGCGCGGGTGTAAAACATAAGTGACGTCTAATAGCTATCATATATAGATATTGTACATTCGTCAGACGCAATAATAAGCATTCCAGATCACAGATGAACTTTATTGGATATACTAGAAATCCGCATTTTCTTTGAGCCTGCAATAAAAGACGGATTACACAGTTGTGATGAATAGCCATACCCCACCCTAGACCCCTACGGGTACTGCAAACTACCCGCCAAGTACCCGAAGTGAAGCGGTCTCTCTCAACAAAGTGAGTAGGCTACTAAACACTTCAAAGTACCCGGTAGTTTGTGTACCCCGCCTTGGGTCTATCCTAGGAGCAAAAACAGTAAAAAGAAATAATACAACGGTGGCTACAACCGCAACCTGGATGTGCCCCGCAAAAGAATATTACATCATATTACATTTACATCGAATGAATGAATATTAAACACATCTCAAACCTCGGCTAATCATCACAACATTCCAATCAAGTCCATATACACAAACAGTAAACATTACAGAAATGTGCAACCCCCTGCCAACCGACATACTAGCAGTTAGGGGAGGTTTACGAACATATTAAATATTACAGATAAAAACCCAATTAGCAAATATCTTAGAATATCGATCGATTACCATGTTCCGTGTCTACCCCAAAAGCAAAGCAGCACTGAAGTAACCTGGGTATAAACAGAACAAACAGAGAACCAAAACACCAAAAAATAAGAATTACAGAGCAAATCCGAGTCAACTCGGAGTTGACTCGGCGGCGGATCCGTGGCACAAGCACTCTATTGCCGCGGATCCGCGGTCGTTTTATCGAGTTACTGGCTCGTATTTTCCCAGTATTCTTAAAATACCCTGCTGTGAATTTTAAGGTATGTCAAAAATTTTTTGTGACATGTTTAAAATTAACAGAAACTGTTAAGGGGTTAGGGTTTTGTTTTCGTGTTTTACGTTGATCGAACTTCTAATTAGTTTCTACCAAGCTAGTAATGGTTTAGTTGGCTCTGATACCACTGTAAGTCCATGTCACGCACCCCACGAACTTGAGGAGAGGCGGAATAAATGAAAAACGATTATCAAAGTTTCGTAACACGGACTTGAGCACATGAATCGTTTCTATACCGTTACTAGCAAACTACGAAAGGTTTAACTGCTCGGATTCGAAGTTATACCTCACGTTACTTGTCCTTCGGGTATTCATCGCGGTCCTCCACTCCTCATAAGCTCCTTGGAACATCGGCACCTCAACGGCCTCCTCGAGTCAAAGACGATCCACCCGAGAGCTCCTACGCCAAGCTTGATCTCTAACTTGAGATAACTAGGTTGCTCAAAGTGCTAATCTAAGCTGCCTATGGGATATAGAGTGAGGTTATGGAAGTATTAGTCTAGCTAAACCTTGATCTCAACACATGAGAGGTTAGGGTTAGGGTTTGAAGAGGGAGAGCTTGAGGAGAGAGAAGGTGAGAATATGAATTACTTTGGATGAATGAAATCATTTGAGTATATATGAAACATATGATATTATTAAGTAAATAATAAATAAAGCATTATCATCATATTTCATTAATACCCTAAGTGATTCATCATATGAGTCATATAAATTATTAAATAAATCATTAACTCATTACATGAATCACTACATGACTCACTAATCCAATTAATGCAAATGCCACCTTAGCCTCCAACTCACCATGCTTCTAGAAGCTTCCCGGATAATTATGAGAATGCCCCTCCAATCCGTGAAAACACAGAAAAACTTTAGACTGTATAAATCCAATAACTCGATACTAGAATCTGGCTTAAACCAAAGCCGGCTAGTAAAAACTGTCCGAACGTCGTACGTGCGTAAACACACGTATGCGTCCGAACCCTTGTCGTAAAACCATACGACCTCTATATCGTTTCGCCTGGAGCAGGGAAACTCTCTGTGTGGGACTTTAAAGACTCGACACTACGCTGGCAGTGTGTTTAACCACAGACCGCAAGCGGCACTAGCTGTACGTAACGGTCCTCAGGTAGATGTCGATAAGAAGGCCGATGAGGAAAACCATCCGAACTCCTACTGAGCCTGATGTGATAATCTCCGTACAGTCCGGTCTGTTCGTCTAAGACTATTGCATATCAAGCCTAGGGGGCGGCAAGCGTCAGTCCTCTAATAGCTGTATAAGTCGTGTCGGAGCGAAGCCCGTTACACCCTGAGAAAACTACTCCTACCAGTAAATCTCGCTTGCCCTGGCCAGGGACTTTGCGTAATGGCTCTCTGACACAGCGCGATATCAACTCCTAATACCGGGAGAGACGAATCCTGTCTAACCGCCACTGCCTCCAAGTGCTCGGGACTGCACCCAACTGCTACCTGTTTGCACGACTCCTTTGAGCCGTGGTAGGGTAGCAATCTAAGAATAGTGGGACACACTCGAGGCGAAGTAGCAGTGTCAAGTCTGCGGACTATGCTGTACTCATGTCACCTGGGAACTGTTAACTGACGATGGGTATAATACCAACCAATCAGTTCCCCTGTGAGTCCTGTCCGGTGTACCCGTAACCTAACGAGCACCTGTATACTATCTCCAGTACGACGTACTGATGGGTATGGGACAGACCATCTCCCCAACTGGGATGAGAAGCATACACACTTAGTCTACTCCGGAATATCGATGCCCTATCTCGATAATCCAACGACCAGGGACCTGTAAAGGATGTTGCTTATAGACTACCCAGCCCCCACTAGTGTGACTGCCATCACAACGCTGGTAATCAAGCAAAGATCCTATGGGCTCTACTAATATGTATAAGTGATACGTTATAAGAAACATATGCACATATTAAAGTAGACACAAACCAAGTAGCATACTACCATGTTTAGCAAGATTGTATATACAACTGTGAATATCCCAAGCTTCCATTAAGTAATATACATACAAGTATGATACAATAATGGCCCCTAGGGCATATAAACTAACAACGATGACTCAGTGATCAAGTTGACCGAACCTTCTTAAAACACTGGCTTTCGGATTGTCAGAGTTGCATACCTCATTACCACTCCTACTTTTACCCTTTTCTCCAGGACACCCCGTATTACTACGGACATCCACTTCCATTGGATAAAACCATCGTATGGTTATATACGAACTCGAAAGAATTTATTCGAGGATGGTTTCCGGTTCTGGAGAAAACGAATAGGACTATTCAGTTGTTTTTTCCTTTTACCTTCTCTCAGGTTGCGAGTGCTCCTTGGATTAGGACAGTACACCTATTACGCAAATTGGATAGTCTTCTTTCAAACCACAGGCATGTGCCGACCGGTAGGTGATTAGTAGAAAATAGTGCATATTTTAGCCGGCAATTTCCTCATCATTTGCATCCATATAGAAGTGTTCGACATTCATATTTTACATATTAGCAAAACTGTCGCAAAATATCAGATTGCATGTATTAGACTCTGAAACCGACACTATAAAGGAAATTGACTGCATTTCATGGCATCGCATCATCCCTATATTGCGCAACACTTGTTTTGAGATCTGTGCAGGAAAATCCAGAAGAAAGGCCAAAATTTATACGGTACCGATCAAATATTACGCCAACTCAATGATTTCAATTCTGGTACCAATCCAAAAGGCAAAACAAAAATCAACATATCAAAGAAAGGCTCAAATGTCAACCCAAGACCACTGCAAAGAACTAAAGCCCCAAGGATCCAACATGGCCGCGGAACCGCGGTTGGAGCCTGCTTGCGCCGCGGTTCCGCGGCTGTTTTGCCACGTCATCCACCAAATTTTGGGCCATAATGCTTCTCTCAGGGTCTACACTTTAGCAAGACATGTTAATTTCCAGAAGACTCCAGAGACTTCTGCTAGATCAGCAAACCCTTGTTCCTACACTAAACTAAGCCTTGTATTCTAGAAACTTCTCCTTAAACCCTAGCTTAAACCCTAAGCTAAGCCTAACAAACTCTTTCTAGAAGTCTTTCAACAAACTTTTGGAGGGAACTCAAACACTTAGGGTTTGGGAGATCTATAAATAAGACCCTAGGCTCACTTGTAAAAGGGACTTGATCCTTGACTAGTTCATTTAGCCAATTTAGATCCATTCACTCTCTTTCTTCATCTTCTTCTTCCACAAGTCTAGTGAGAGGACTTGTGTGAAACCCTAACCCTAATTCCAATCAAAAGCCAAGATCCCGAGTACCCATCGAGCAAGAAGCCTTGCAACCTTTTATGAGCCGAGCCGATCTTCAACAGAGCAAGTGGTCCAAGCCGATCCGCGACTCAAGGAGCCGAGCGACGCCAATTCAACAATTTAGTTCTTCCTCTTGTAGTTCTTGAGCGACTGTAATCAAATTGTTGATATAAATAAAAGGTGATATTCTTTTATCTTGTTTTCTTTAAATTCTTGCATCATGATATCTTTTCAATTCTTGAATGTTTTCTGTATGATGATGTTTGAGTAATACTCCGCTCGTCGAGGAGTCGAGACGATCAATAGAATGATGATGTAATATATCTTAAATCGATTCTTGAATCCTACTAGTTTTGTAAACCCTAGCAAGTTCAAGAATTGACGACCCAATTCATTGCGATGCTTTCTTGATTGATATCGCTCGAGATTGGGGAGTTACGATCGTTTCTTGAAATTGCTAGAGGTTAGAATGTGAATGATATCTACGAAAGAACAAGGGTTAAACGATGAAACCCTAGTTTCATCATGAAAGCCCTAACTCTCGTCGATGATCATCGATCTAATATCAATCCTTCGAAGGACAAGAACACGAAATCTTGAGATTACATCACGTCTATAGATCCGATCGATTCCTACGAGCCTCATTTAGATTCTTGACATTTGGTTGGAAATATCATCGAAACCCGATTCTTGATTGTTTATCTTTTTCTTAATTCTTGAATAGAATAGTGACACTTGAACAATTGATAAATCTTGAATCATGCTTTCTTTTCTTCGCAATTAACTTTGCAATTCAAACAAATTGAACATTGAAACGAATCGCACAATCCCTGTGGACGATCCGCACTCGCTTACGATCTACAACTGACACCGTAATTGATTGCGGTCAAATATAATTCTTTGGTTGTGATTTCTTTATACAATTTTCTAAATACCGATACAAGATACTATTATCAATCAAATGAAACAGTTATCGGGAAACAATTGATTCGATACTTGCTTTTACAAACACAAACCGAAAATTGTTACAATCAAAATGGCGCCGTTGCCGGGGATCACGTGCTAATTCGTTTCATATTATAGTTTGAATTGAAAGAATTATTCCATTGTTAGTTTGAGATCAAAATTCGTGCAAACCCTAAACAATTTGTTGTGGTTCATTGCAAGGAAATCTGGAGCTGTTTGGCAATTGAAGAAAATTTTTGGAAAATACCAGAGAGTTGAGCGAGTCTACAGAAGCTCCCTGAAAAATTTTGGTGGGGTGATCTCATCACGAGACCGCGGAAGCGCGGCCTAAGTGCCCAATTGCGGCGGAACCGCGGCAAGCTTGGGGGATCTCTGCAAAATTTTTGCTTCAGGTGAATTCTTACCTTCTCCTCTCTCCTCTTTTTAGCTCCAACTAACACTTTGCTGCAGGATTCTTTGCAAATAATAGCAGCGCCGCAAAAGAAAAATTAAATTTGAGCGTGATTTTGATTTCTTGGTTGTTTGCATTCTAAATACGGAAATTAAGGAGCACGGCCAAATCCAAATTAGGTAGGGATTTCATTACCCTTCCTAGGCCCCGAAAACCACAAAACTTGCATCCGCATTGACCCATATTAACTAAAAGAAATCTAGAGAAGACTCTAAGGACTGTCGCGCTCAATTAGGACAAGAGAAGGCCGTGGGTAATTCATTGCTTATCCGCGTTTTCTTGTGGTGCCTAAGGCGAGTGTGTCTAAGGCTAGTGGTTTTTAATTAGGCCCACTACTTACGTAGTGGAGTACCTTCCCACTTACCTGGCACTTATCCGGCCACAGGGGGACAAAGAGGCAGTGGAGGATTCTATCCTGCGACTTATCTTTTGGCAGTTAGGAGCGGCCTAGAGCCGGACTTAGGTGATCACTAGATTCTAGGGTTTGTGTGCTGCATTTGTTTTGTCGCATCATTTTTTTAAAAAAAAAAAATCCGTCCCTTTTTCAAAAGCAAGCACCGCATTCATTCATTACCCCTAATTATAAGTCAACGCTGCCACTTGTACTAACCTATTTTAGTGCATGATAGGCTGGACACGGGATTCTAGTGCCCGTTTAGTCCGCGTACCCTTTATCGACTCCGAAGTCGATATTTCTCCATTTACCTTTTCTTTACCCACTACCACACCCACACCGATGGATCCGAATCCATCAAACTTCTTTAACCCTAATCTGCCGCCGTCCGTTAGTGCGCAGAATCCATCCCGTATCTCTCTCCAGGAGAGGTCCTACCCTATTCGAGGTCCTCTTTCGATCTGCTTATCCACACCACCAGCCAATGGGGATAACTTTGAGATTAAGCCCCAGTATATCAATCTTTTACCCAAATTCCACGGACTCGAGACTGAGGACGCTTACGTTTTCATTACCAAATTTGAAAACGTATGCGCAATGATGGGTACGTCACAACTTTCAGTGGATGCTATGCGTCTACGACTTCTTCCATTTACATTGTGCGATATAGCCGAGAAGTGGCTATATAACACTACCGCACACTCTATTACGAATTGGGAAGAATTCATAGCGGCATTCCTTAAGAAATTTTACCCAATACAAAAGACAGCTCGAATCCGTAGCGAACTGAATCAATTTGCCCAGCTCCTTGCTGAATCATTTTCAAAATGTTTTGAACGTTTCAAGGATCTATTAGTTCAGTGTCCTCATCACGGCATCCCGAGATGGGAATTGTGCCGAATCATTTATGAGGGCATTAACCCAAACACTAAACAGAGCCTTGAAAACATGTGTCAAGGTAATTTTATGACCAAAGATGATGGGGAAGCTTGGAAGTATTTAGAAGAGTTCGCTGAAAAATCACTACAGTGGGAGAGTGGAACCCAACCATTGAATAGGGGTGGCGTACACCAAATAGATGTGTCCATAGGTGTTCGAGCTGAAATGGCAGCAATGCAAAAGAAGCTTGACGCTATGGAACACAAATTTGCAACAGCCTCCCTAAACCCAGTGTCACTCCCCAAAACTGTTTGTGGGTGCTGTTCTGATCCGTCTCATTTAACGAAAGAATGTCCATTAAACTCTGCATTTCAAGGTCACGAGCATTCTAATGCCGCATTTCAAAGACCTCGAAACGATCCTTATTCTTCCACGTACAATCAGGGTTGGAGGAATCACCCGAATTTCGCTTGGAACCAAAACCAATCTCAAAACACGGTTCCAAACACGAATCAATTTCAAAGGGCTCTTCCTCCACCATAACAGCAACCCCTTCAACTCACTCAGCACCCCTATCAGTCACAAAATTTCCAAAATCAGGTCAACACTCCTGCACAGTCTAATCCTATGACCTGTTCTGACGATTTCTCCCAATTCACTCAAACCATGAAATCACTTTTGTCAAATTTCATAGAGGTTTCGGCTGAGGTTAGATCTTCCGTCGGTGAGATAAAGAAAAACTCAGCGTCCCAAGCTGAGAGTATCAGAACGATGGAAGCTAAAATCGCACGACTTAAAGCCGGAATGAGTGCGAGAGAAAAAGGGAAACTTCCCTCTCAACTCCTACAGAATCCTGGGCATTACAATGTAAATGCCATCACAACGTTGAGATCGGGAAGAGTGCTGAACAATCATGTCGGGGAAGGTATTGATGATACTGAAAATCATATCAACACCCCGGCTAAGACCTTTCCACACACACACACTTCTCCTTCTGATCCTTCTTCTTCTACCACACCATTTTCTCGCGAGCCTATTCTCCATTTCCCACTAGGCTCGACACCTTCTCCCAACCCTTATAGTTCTCCACAGAAGGTCCCCACACCTCTTTTGGGACCTCGTCTACCCCCTCTTCCTTCTCCTGTGATGGACCCTGCGCTTATTGCGAAAGCTCCTTACCCGAACAGGTTAAGGGCTAATAGAACGAGTACTCATATGGAGAAAATTTTGGAAATGTTCGAACAGGTTAACATCAATATCCCTCTCCTAGATGTAATTCAACAAGTCCCCGCTTATGCGAAAATTCTTAAGGACTTGTGCACTAGGAAGAGGAAGACTCAAGTGCCGAAGAAGGTCTTCATGTCTAATAATATCAGCACTGCTTTTATACCCCAGCTTCCAAAGAAAAGAAAGGACCCAGGATGTCCTACAATATCGATTTCGATTGGGGATAAAAACATAAATCGTGCTCTTTTAGACCTTGGCGCAAGTGTTAACCTGCTCCCTTATTCTGTCTATGAGCAACTAGGGATTGGAGAGCTGAAACCTGCTCACTGCACTCTCCAGATAGCAGACCGATCTATCACCAAACCAAGGGGTGAATTAGAGGATGTGTTGATAAACGTCGGGGAATTTGTTTTCCCTGTAGACTTCATTGTGCTCGACACACATCCTGTAGCAAACCCCCGGGGCCAAATTCCGGTGATTCTGGGTCATCCTTTCCTTGCCACTTCCAACGCTGTTATAAACTGTAGAAATGGTTCAATGAATTTATCATTTGGAAATATGACCATTGAACTAAATATCTACAAAGTTGGAAGTCAGCCATCAGAACCCTCTGCTCATATTTTAGATGTGTGCTCTGTTCATGAGATCGCTCCCGATAGTTGTGGAGCTGAGGAAATTTGCTTTACTGATCTCGATGACATTACCACATCTCTGTTTGATTTCACACATGATCTTAGTGAGGACACTTTCTCTACACTTGAGTCCTGCACTCCTGACTTTACTCCACCCGAGTCTGTATCTTTCACAGGCTCTGAGCTTCTTTGTAAATCCAAGAATCACTCAATGATCCCTCCTTCTATCATTTCTCCGCCCGAATTAGATCTCAAAATTTTACCTTCTCACCTTAAATATGCATATCTAGGTGAGAATGAGTCTTTACCGGTTATCATATCCGCTTCTCTTGCATCAGAGCAAGAAAATGCACTTTTATCGGTATTGAGATCTAACAAAGAGGCGTTTGGTTGGAGTATGGCGGACATCAAAAGGATTAGTCCCTTGATAGTTGAACATCATATACATGTGATGGATGATGCCAGACCGACCCGAGAACCACAGAGACGGTTGAATCCCGTCGTGAAGGAAGCTGTCATGAAAGAGATTGTCAAATGCCTAGATAATGGTATTATATACCCCATCTCCGATAGCCAGTGGGTGAGTCCTATACATGTCGTTCCTAAGAAATCCGGCATCACTGTTATAGCCAATGAGGCAAATGAGTTGATTCAGACACGCGCCCAAACAGGGTGGCATGTATGTATTGATTATAGAAAACTCAATGCGGCCACGAGGAAAGACCACTTTCCTCTACCATTCATTGATCAGATGCTGGAACGCTTAGCGGGACGAGAGTATTATTGTTTTATGGACGGATACTCAGGCTATAATCAGGTCCCCATCGCCAAAAAGGATCAAGATAAAACCACTTTTACTTGTCCTTTTGGTACCTTTGCTTACAGTCGCATGCCCTTCGGGTTATGCAATGCTCCCGCTACCTTTCAGCGGTGTATGATGGGGATATTTTCTGATGGTGGAGAATTTTCTGGAGATCTTTATGGACGACTTCTCGATTTTTGGAGACTCTTTTTCTGATTGCCTAGCGAATCTTGACGCTGTTCTTACTCGTTGCAAAGAGAAGAACTTGACTTTGAACTGGGAAAAATGCCATTTTATGGTCCAAGAAGGAATAGTACTTGGACATGTCATTTCACAGAAAGGCATTGAGGTTGACAGAGCTAAGATAGATGTCATTCAAAACCTACCTCATCCCAAAAACGTCAAAGATATTCGATCTTTCCTTGGCCATGCGGGCTTTTATAGGAGATTCATTAAGGACTTTAGCAAAATTGCTAGACCTTTAACTCTTCTCCTGGCCAAGGATACGACCTTCCATTTTGACTCAGACTGCGAGACAGCTTTCGACTCACTTAAACACTCACTCACTTCAGCCCCCGTTTTATCATCACCAAACTGGGACTACCCCTTTGAGCTGATGTGTGACACATCTGATTTTGCAGTAGGTGCAGTCTTAGGACAGCACATCGAAAAGATGCCACACGTGATATACGAAAAGATGCCACACATGATATACTATGCAAGTAAGACCCTGAATGATGCGCAAATCAATTATACAACCACAGAAAAAGAACTCTTAGCGGTTGTATTTGCATTAGAAAAATTCAGGCCTTACTTAATTGGCTCACCTATAGTTGTGTATACTGACCATTCCGCTTTAAAACATCTTCTGGCGAAGAAAGATGCAAAAGGTCGACTAATACGTTGGATCCTTCTGTTACAAGAATTCGATCTTGTTATCAAAGATAAGAAAGGATGTGAAAACGTAGTAGCTGACCATCTTTCACGCATCATTTCTTCTCCTGTGACCCTGCCAATCAATGATTCATTCCCTGACGAACAACTCTTGAGCATATCCGCTGAACCATGGTTCAGGGATATTGTGAACTATCATGCCACGGGACTTATACCGAGCGATTGGTCAAAACAGGACAAATATCGTTTTCTTTCCCAAGTAAAACACTTTTACTGGGACGAGCCCTATTTGTTTAAATATTGTCCTGATCAGATCATTCGCCGATGTGTCCCGAATGAAGAGTTTAAGAGTGTTCTTTCATTTTGTCATGATCAGGCTTGTGGGGGTCACTTCGGTCCTAGAAAGACAGCGGAGAAGGTTTTGCAATGTGGATTTTATTGGCCTACCTTATTCAAGGACGCATTTGAGCATTGCAAAACCTGTACACAATGTCAGTATACGGGTGGAATATCCCAGAGGAATGAAATGCCTCAGCAACCCATTCTGGTTGTTGAAATATTTGATGTTTGGGGCATTGATTTTATGGGTCCTTTTCCCAACTCCTTTGGGAATTTGTACATTCTGCTGGCGGTTGATTATGTCTCAAAGTGGGTAGAAACCATTCCATGTCGCACTAATGACAAGAAAGTTGTTATTAAGTTCTTAAAAGAGAATATCTTCTCGCGATTTGGACACCCACGCACTATTATTAGCGATAATGGGACACACTTCTGCAACAGGTCTTTCGAGACTCTGATGCGAAAATACTCAATCAACCACCGACTTTCTACACCCTATCATCCCCAAACTAACGGGCAGGCTGAAATCTCAAACAGACAAATCAAACTTATCCTGGAGAAAACTGTTGCTAAAAATAGAAAAGACTGGTCGACCAAATTGACGGATGCTCTTTGGGCATTCAGAACTGCATTTAAGACCGACCTAGGAATGTCTCCATATAGGATAGCGTTTGGGAAAGCATGTCATTTACCCGTCGAGATAGAGCATAAAGCATTGTGGGCTATAAAAGAAATAAATTTTGATCTAAACCTTGCTTGCAACTTTCGGAAGCTGCAAATAAATGAGCTAAGCGAACTCCGCGATGAAGCTTATGATAACGCTGTAATCACAAAGAATAGGACTAAGGTTTTTTACGATAAAAACATTTTGAGGAAAACATTTTCACCTGGTCAACAAGTCCTTCTTTATGATTCACGATTACACCTTCACGCGGGTAAGCTCCGATCTCGATGGAAGGGACCTTTTGTTGTGCGGTCTGTATACCCGCACGGGGCAGTAGAAGTAGAAAATGTTAAAAATGGCACATTTTTCAAAGTGAATGGACATAGACTAAAGCCGTATTTTTCCACTGACTCCACGGAGGAGCTCTTGTTCTTACAAGAGCCAGTTTATTTTGATTAAAATTCCTCCGTCTCACCTTCATATCCAGTATATCATTGCATCAATTTTTGAAGGTGAGTGAAAAGAGTAAGTTTGGGGGAAGTTCTTTACTTATATATTTTGCCCCCACTAATAATTCCCCCCAGGCTTACAGTTTTTGTAGGTATAGCGGTTGGCAACAGCGAGGACACTGTTGAAAACAAGTTTGTGGGAGGTTTGTGCTTATTTTTTTGCATCATTTGAATATCATCTGCATAAGCACAAAACATTTCTTTAAAAATCTATAAAAATTTAAAAAAATTTCAAAACCCATAAAAATATAAAAATTTTCAAGTATAAAAATAATTTTAATATTTACATTTTTTTTTGTACATAAATAAGATAATGAAAGTTTAGATAGTGAAAAATTACATCCATGAGATTGGAAGAATTTTAGAAAACTAAGAAAATTAGAAGTTTTCTTATACGAACTAGTAATAAGTAGCTATGAGACGTTGTCCCAAGGGTTAGTAAGATGAAGGACGTCATTAATCTGAGGATAAAAATAAGTCTGAAAAATAGTTTCTATTCTGGAAGCCAAACATTTTGAACGTTGCTACCCTGCTATTCGCACTTACACACGTCTTGAAACCTGGGATAGTAGAGGATACCTTGAAATGCTCTTGTCTTAAAGCCGATGTATGAAGGAAATAAAAAGAAAAAATGAATAAAAAAAATATAAAGTGGTGAGAAAAATGAACACTGGTTTTGTTATCACCAAGGGCAATAAAAATGTATAGCGAGGGTGCTTCTTCACCTAGTGCCCTAAGGCCAACTGGTCTGGGAGTCACTGCTATGCCTGAGGTGGTGCAAGACGAGAAAAATACACCAAGTAAGCAAGCACAGGAGTAATCGGTCGGTTAGTAACTCAAGAAGTATTAACGGTCGCATGAAAGTGTGTGAGCAATCTCATCTAAATATTCATTAATTAAAAAGTACTGAGGCTGATGGGCAGGAGTATGATAGCTTGAATTGAATTCTCCGGGTGTAGGGATGTCTTTACACACACGCAGGGTTATATGATCGATGTTTGGACAACAGATAGGAATGAAGAATAAGATGATGTTTTATTGAGGGAGGACGTGATTTCTAACATCTTTTCATGACCATTAAGATAGGGCTCATGACAACCGAAAAGCTAGCTTAGTTGGAAACCCTAATTTTCGAAGCTTTTCTTTTACAATTCTTGTCTTTAAATGTAATATTCAGGATCTTTCTTTTATTATTGGATTTTGTGGGTGCAATCCGCTGAAAACCCTCAGGAGAAAACACTCCTCCTACTAGGGACACCTAGAGGTTTAAAGGCTTGTTGCACATGCTCAATGCAATCGTGTTGCCTACGAAAGTGTGCTAGTTAGTTTTTCTCTTTGTTTATTTTCTCCTTCTCTTTTTTTAATAAAACAGTTCGCTCGAGACGATCGAAATTAAGTTTGGGGGAATTTGATTAGTCGAAAATAGTGCATATTTTAGCCGGCAATTTCCTCATCATTTGCATCCATATAGAAGTATTCGGCATTCATATTTTACATATTAGCAAAACTGTCGCAAAATATCAGATTGCATGTATTAGACTCTGAAACCGACACCATAAAGGAAATTGACTGCATTTCATGGCATCGCATCATCCCTATATTGCGCAACACTTGTTTTGAGATCTGTGCAGGAAAATCCAGAAGAAAGGCCGAAATTTATACGGTACCGATCAAATATTACGCCAACTCAATAATTTCAATTCTGGTACCAATCCAAAAGGCAAAACAAAAATCAACATATCAAAGAAAGGCTCAAATGTCAACCCAAGACCACTGCAAAGAGCTAAAGCCCCAAGGATCCAACATGGCCGCGGAACCGTGGCTGGAGCTGCTTGCGCCGCGGTTCCGCGGCTGTTTTGCCACGTCATCCACCAAATTTTGGGCCATAATGCTTCTCTCAGGGTCTACACTTCAGCAAGACATGTTAATTTCCAGAAGACTCCAAAGACTTCTGCCAGATCAGCAAACCCTTGTTCCTACACTAAACTAAGCCTTGTATTCTAGAAACTTCTTCTTAAACCCTAGCTTAAACCCTAAGCTAAGCCTAACAAACTCTTTCTAGAAGTCTTTCAACAAACTTTTGGAGGGAACTCAAAGACTTAGAGTTTGGGAGATCTATAAATAAGACCCTAGGCTCACTTGTAAAAGGGACTTGATCCTTGACTAGTTCATTTAGCCAATTTAGATCCATTCACTCTCTTTCTTCATCTTCTTCTTCCACAAGTCTAGTGAGAGGACTTGTGTGAAACCCTAACCCTAATTCCAATCAAAAGCCAAGATCCCGAGTACCCATCGAGCAAGAAGCCTTGCAACCCTTTATGAGCCGAGCCGATCTTCAACATAGCAAGTGGTCCAAGCCGATCCGCGACTCAAGGAGCCGAGCGACGCTAATTCAACAATTTAGTTCTTCCTCTTGTAGTTCTTGAGCGACTGTAATCAAATTGTTGATATAAATAAGAGGTGATATTCTTTTATCTTGTTTTCTTTAAATTCTTGCATCATGATATCTTTTCAATTCTTGAATGTTTTCTGTATGATGATGTTTGAGTAATACTCCGCTCGTCGAGGAGTCGAGACGATCAATAGAATGATGATGTAATATATCTTAAATCGATTCTTGAATCCTACGAGTTTTGTAAACCCTAGCAAGTTCAAGAATTGACGACCCAATTCGTTGCGATGCTTTCTTGATTGATATCGCTCGAGATTGGGGAGTTACGATCATTTCTTGAAATTGCTAGAGGTTAGAATGTGAATGATATCTACGAAAGAACAAGGGTTAAACGATGAAACCCTAGTTTCATCAAGAAAGCCCTAACTCTCGTCGATGATCATCGATCTAATATCAATCCTTCGAAGGACAAGAACACGAAATCTTGAGATTACATCACGTCTATAGATCCTATCGATTCCTACGAGCCTCATTTAGATTCTTGACATTTGGTTGGAAAATCATCGAAACCCGATTCTTGATTGTTTATCTTTTTCTTGATTCTTGAATAGAATAGTGACACTTGAACAATTGATAAATCTGGAATCATGCTTTCTTTTCTTCGCAATTAACTTTGCAATTCAAACAAATCGAACATTGAAACGAATCGCACAATCCCTGTGGACGATCCGCACTCGCTTACGATCTACAACTGACACCGTAATTGATTGCGGTCAAATATAATTCTTTGGTTGTGATTTCTTTATACAATTTTCTAAATACCGATACAAAATACTATTATCAATCAAATGAAACAGTTATCGGGAAACAATTGATTCGATACTTGCTTTTACAAACACAAACCGGAAATTGTTACAATCAGTAGGGAATGAAGAAAACCAATTAGCCTAAGTGTGGTGTACAGAAGATATTAAGTAAAGACAAATAAAAGGATTAGAAGGAGGGCAAAGTAAATTGCGACTGCTATTCACGACCAAACCAAGTATTTCATTACCATTCCCACTTCACCTTTGTATTTCTCCAGGACACTCCATATCACTACGAAGATCCACAGTTATTTGGATACTCCATCGTATGGTTATATACGAACTCGAAAGGAACTTGTTCCAGTTCGGGGATGGATTCTGGTTCAGGGGAAATAGGAATAAGGTTTATTCAGGTGTCTTTTATCTTTACCTTCTCTCGGGTTGCGAGTGCTCCTAGGATTAGGACAGTACACCCATTATGCTTATTGGATAGTCTTCTTCCAAACCATAGGCTGGTGCCGAAAGGTAGGGAAGGATGAAAATCATTTAGCCTAAGAGGGTGTACAGAAGGTAATGACTAAAGACATATAAAGGGATTTGGAGAGATGACAAAGAAATATACGGTTAAAGTCATGAATCTGGATAATGGAAAAGGCATTACTAGGAATACCCGGATACCCCATCGAAACATTTCAATGTTTCAGTTTCACTGTGTACTGTTAAAAGAAAACTGATTTCCCAATTAGCACTTGCTCCAGGGTATGTATTTACCAGGTATGATTCTCACATCTGTATGGTTTTACAGATGATGAGTGGGAGTTAGTTATTGGGAATTAGGTGATCATCCTCATTATATCGGAATTCGTTGTAATTGGTGATATTTGAGGAAATCACCTGGGTTGTTTGCTGGACGGCAAATATTTGGTTCTGAATATCCGCTGTTATGCACCAATTTCAAATTGATATATCTGTACGTCTGTTTTTATAGAGTGAGTTATACCTTTTTGAAATTATGTCCATGACATGTACCTATATCAGTGGATGGTTAGGTAAGGAGCATTAAACAGCGGTGTAATTCTTCTCAGCCATAAGTACAGTTTTCAACCTACGACACACAGGGAATGAGTTGTTAAACTCAAGGGACTTATACAGAGTATTGTATGTTGTCCAGTGTCCACTAAGACAAAGGGGTTGGTCCTCGTACAATATTCGGTTTACTTATGACTTCTCTAGTTTTTAGACAAGTGTTTCGTAGAAACACAAGATCCAAATTTTGAGAAGTTATAGGTATATGAATAAAGTAGAGAATCAGGTATTGCAAGTATCGGGATTCTTCAAGGTGATGGAAGATGATGATACTTGTGGATGGTATTCAGTTAATAGTAATGATTAAGAGAACTTGCTTCTCTTTCAGGTTACTCATAATTGGAAGCATTCCTAAGTTGAGTAATGCTGATCGGCCTCTCTCCATTCAGTTGATATGTACTGGAGACAGCTGCATGATTTGAATCTAGTTCAATTAAATTAGTTCCTCTGTTTCTGTATTGGATATAGAACAGTTCGTATCTTGACGATGTTAAGGTACGGGGAGTTGTCTAGCTTATGCTTAAAACCAGACACTGGACAACTCGAGGCACGTTTTCTGTAATGACTATTTATGGGTTGACCCGGGCTATGACGAGGGTTGATTTTCTACCATCTAGAAGATCAATAGTGATATTGTTTTTGACTCGCCACAGTTTTAAAAGAAATGGATTTTTTTTTCAGAAAACAGTAGTGGGAGTATGGTAGAACTGGAAGTGATTCCAGAACCGCAAACGATTACTGAAAATTTGTTAAGAACCTAAACATTCAATCTGGTTTGACATTCCATTGGCCACTCCGCAGATATAGTGGGTAACGTCAGACACTCGAGAAGTACTTCGGTAGCCTCAAGGACGGTGACAGGGAGGTTCTTGTATACCCAGACTTTCCATTGCTGTTGTTCCAGACTGTGAGACCCGGCAGGAGGATGACTATAGCGTCGTTCTAAACTAGCTTTAGAAGTGTACGTCTATATGACTCTGCCAGAGGGTTGTCGTGGTCAGTGGGAGCAGCAGAAGCTAAGTGGGGACTTGACACTACTGTTGTTCCAGGCTATGAGACCCGGCAGGAGAATGAGTATAGCGTCGTTCTAAACTAGCTTTAGAAGTGTACGTGTATATTATTCTGCCAGAGGGTTGTCGTATTCAGTGGGAGCAGCGGAAGTATAGAGGACAAGTAGCTTATGTCTATTTATTAGCTAAAGCAGATATAGCGGAGATAGATCATCTATTTCTGATGTGACAGTCATAGGTTTGAGTTCATCAGAATAGGGGATGGATTTGTTAAGAAGGTAGTAGGGTGTGATGTCCTGATATTTGGATGACATACACAGAGTAGGAAGTGAAATTCCTATACTACGATTGGTTATACTTTGGTTGTCACACAATGGTTTCTCCACATAGAAATTGGGTATTATATCAGACATTCTGGTTACTAGATCTATGGTTTTAGATCTAGATTTGGGAAGTGTCCCAATCAGGCTACTTAGACAGCATTCTTAAGGTGTTTTAGAATGGACGACTCCTAGCACGGTAGTGTACCTGCAGGTGATGGAGTCACCCTCTCTAAAGGTGTCTTACAGACTAAAGGGGAGAGGGATGTGCATGATTGGCAGATCACTTGCTTAGGCAATTGAGTCAATCATGAGATGTCAAGTACCACACCAGATGTTTTTGCAATAGATGCAATAAGTTGATATTGATCCTATCCTGGAGAAATATTCGGAAGCAGTTTTAGAACATAAGTGGATGTTCTAGGGATATGATAACAACAGCCTCTTTCTGGAGATGGTTATCATTCCAGGCTTCCAAGGTGACCTGGATGACAGAGTGACTGTCAGAGTTATAGTTTTCCCTCTGACGAGGGGCAGTATTTTGGACAGGTGGTCCAAGCGAATACTGAGGGAGGCATGGTGCATGACACTGATTAAGTTCAGTTGACGATACAGTTTAAGAAGTTTGGATTTGGAGTTCACTTATGAACTACGTCCCATCAGACATCCAAACATATTCTAAGACAGGTTTTGCTCATTTCGGGAGATGGCCTTCTCCGCAAACTTGAGATAAAGAGAGACATAGAAAGAAACATCAGGGTGGATCCACTCACTGAGTCTATTCCTCGAACACAATAGTTTCGCAAACGGGCTTTGTGAAACTGATTAGTAGAGGTGTTGGGTGTCCGGTATCACACGGGCTGTGAGTATGTGACATCACAATAATTAGCCTTGAGTGCAAGTGGGAAATTGTTGGATATAGTGCCCTCAGAGTCAATTATTGGATCACAAGCACGTGATTGCAATGATTGAGGGAGGACCTATGCCGGTAGAACAGTCTTACTCAAGATGATAGTATGCTATCTTGTTTATCTTTATCATCGTGTACTGCTTTAGGTGACCTTACAGGTCACTATTGCACGTTGATAGAGCCCCTAGGATTCTTGCTTGACTGCCAGCAGTATGATGGTGATCATATACGTGGGAGCTGGGGTCTATAAGCACATCCTTAAAAGGTCCTTAGTCGTGGGAGTTTCGAGACAGGGCATCGATACTCCAGAGTAGACTAGTATATACAGTCGAGACCCCGACGAGGGGCGGTGGCCGGTCTCACAAGCCACTGGTGTCAGTTGGTTCACCTAAGATGTATACAGGTGCTCATTGGGTTATGAGTACAACTGACAGGACTCGCCGGGAACATACTAGTTGGGATTATACCAGACGTCAGATAGCAGTTCCCTGGTGACATGTGTACAGGTTAGTTCATCGACTTGAGATCGTCATTTGTCTCGTGTGAGTTCCCACTGTACTTTGATTACTACCCTACCACGGCTCAAAGGAGTCGTGCAAACAGGTTTTAGTAGGGTACAGTCCCGAGCCACATGGAGGCAGTGAGCGGATCTGCAGGGGTTCGTCTCTCCCGGTATTGGGGGTGAGATCGCGCTGTGTCTAGGAGAGCCATTACATGTAGTCCTTGGCCAAGGTAGGAGATTTACTGGTAGGTATTCCAGTAGTATCTCAGGGTGTTCTGGGCTACACTCCGACACGACTTGTACCGCTTTTGGGGGTCTGACTTTTACCAACCCCCTAGGCCCGCTATACGATACTCATAGACGAACGGACCGGACTGTACGGATATTGTCACTGACAGGCTCAGTAGGGTGTCAACATGAGTTCGCTCATCGACGTCCCTTTTGGTCAATACCTGGTAGCCCGTTACGTATGGCTAATACCTCTGACGTGCTAGTGGTTAAATCCACAGCCAAAGGATTGACGAGTCTTTAGAGTCCCCCACAGACAGTTTCTTAAGTTTCGGGCGAAACGCTGTAGAGGCCGTATGGATATATGGCAGGGTTCGATCATATACGTGCGATATTGCACGGATTATGATCGGACGGATAATACTAGCGGGCTTTGGTTTAAGCCGGATCCTATTATTGTACAGTGTAGATTTTGTCTCATTGCATTTGTATTCGGTCGGAATACAAATGCGGGTATGTATATACTGTCGCGGGATTTTCCTGTAATTTATTACCGGATCACTTTTTGAAGTTGCCAGTTTGCATTCCGTTTCGGCCATTTTTCCTTTGTTCTTTCTTTGGCTGAAAATTGGTGTGGAGGGGGTTATTTGCAAATGTGCAAATTTGCAAAATGGAGGGTGGTTTTTGTAACTTGTTGGTTCATGATAGTTCTAGCTTCCATTGACTTCCTTGGTTAATCATTGCTTGACTTTTGTGATGAGATGAGAGATGGTTGATGGAGTGGAGACTTGGTTGTGATCATATTTTTCTCATCATCACTCATTATTTCACTCTTGCATTATTGGTTTCCCTCTTGACTTTTCTCTCTCCCCCCTTGACAAAAGAAGGGCCGGCCACATGTTGTAGGGGCTGTCCAATTTTTGTGTGAGGGATTTTGATCTTGTTAGCTCACACAAAATTCCATTGCTCATCCAAAAAGTTCACATCTCCTTCTACACTTCCAAATGGCAACTTCTTACAACCCCTAGAGACATAGTGATCTACACTTAGCCTACAACATCCTTGGACACGTCGACTCGCCAACTTCGTGCCCGAATTGCCTCGGTCCAGAGGTGGGAGCCCGTAAAAGGACCCGGCGATGTGGTGCCTTTCCGACGAGAAGACCGGAGATCAGAGATTCCGCGAGGAGATCGGGATGGTGGCCGAAGACCGAAGGACACGGATCGCTCGGTATAGCATTCTTGTTGGATATATGTATGCCCTAGAGGCCATTATGTGATAGTGGATGTATTTATACATGTATATATATATATATATATTCAGTGTACATTCTTGCTCGACATGATAGTATGCTATCTGGTTCTTCTTTATCTGACATGTTGATTTGATCATGCTTTTATTCATTCATACATGTTGATAAAGCCCTGAGGATATTGGCTTGACTACAGTGATTATGATAGAGATCATACTAGTGGGACATCTGTAGTTTATAAGCATATCCTGAAATGTCCCTAGTCGTAGGTGTATCGAGACGGGGCATCGATATACCAGAGTGGACTAGCGTATATGATACTAGACCCATATGATGGGCGATGGATGTTCCCACATTCATCGATGTTTGACATCAAAATCATATACGGGTGCTCAGTGGTGACTGGGTACACTGGACGGACTCACCGAGAACTCCTATATGGAATTATATCTATCGTCGGATAGCAGTTCTCAGGTGATACTGGTACAGGTTAGACTGTAGACCCGAGATCGTCATAGAGTCTTGTGTGCTCTCCCACTGTACTTTGATTACCGCCCTACCATGGATCTACTGAGTCGTACAAAAAGGTGGCCGTTGGGTAAAGTCCCGAGACACATGAAGGCGATGAGCGATAGGAGGGGTTTCGTCTCTCCCGGTATTGGGAGTTGATGCTGTGCTGTGCTCGACTGGTTATATCAGTAAGTCCCTGGCCAGTGCTGATGAGATTTACTGATAAGTGTTATCAGTAGTTTCTCGATCTGTTATAGACCATTCACCGGCACGACTTATTGAGTTATTGGGGTCGACGTGACCATCCCTAGGCTCGATATGCAGCATATCTGATGAAGAGACCGGACTATACGGTAGTGTTTCCGGTTGGCTCGATGGGAGTTGTGGCAGGTTCGCTTGTTTTCTTCTGATCGCTCAATACCCGGGTGGCCGTTACGTTTAGCTGACCGCTTGCGGCTTGGGGGTGTTTGATATGATCATCACCCACTGCCGGCGTATTGACGAGTCTTAGAGTCCCACAAAGGAGTTACCTAGTCCAGGCGAAATGTTGTGGTGTGCGTATGCGATATGCGCATGGACCCGGTTAAAATGCGCGTATGAGATACCGTATATTAATCGGGCGGCTTGCTTTTGGTTAGGTCGTATGTGATATGGCCGGATTGATAAATCAAGTGTTGATTTATCATTTAACCATTAGCTTCTCACTAGAAATCCTTTCTTGTTCTTTTTGGATGTATGCATGCATGTATGCATTCATTCTTGTTCATGCACATATGGATGTGCATGCACACATGCATACATACATCATTCTATCATGGTTGTTTATACATAGAAAATGGTGGCAATATAAGACTCACACCTTGGTTATTTATATCGATAATTATTTCTATTTGTGTTAAAACAAAATGAAAAAGGAAAGGATAATTCATGGTTTGTTTCTACACTCTTCTTTGACCTAACCATGCTTACCTACTTTTAACCATGGATTAAACTTTCCTTTTATGTTTTAACTCAAATTAAATAATATCTTTATCATTTAACCATGGTTTGAGATGAGAAGAGGAAAATATATATACATACATTTTCTATTTTCTTTCATGAGATTATCTTTTCTCTTCTTCTTAAAAAGCCATCATCTTCTTCAACCTTACTCTTTTGCTCTCTAGATCTTTCAAGTGAGCAAAATACTCAACAAGATAGGATTTTAAAGTGAGAAAAAGAACCACAACACCATTCTACACAAGTCTTGCCCACTTGTTTAGAGTGTTAGCTTCATTTCTTTCTCTTGATAAAGTGAAGTTGTTAGCTTGGACAAAGGAGCTTCGGGTGGATCGTCGTGGACATTAGAAGACCTCAAGCAAACCCTTTTCCAACCCTCAAGTGGCCAAGGAGTCTAGCGTAGGGAGCTACAAAGGCTGTACTCTCAAAACCCTAGTCTTTGTTACTTGTAAAGTTATGAAACCCTAATTTTCTAGGATTGATTCTTTGTGTGTTCACTTAGCACTTTAAAAACTTGATCTTTGTGACATGTGATGCTTCCAAACCTCTCATAGGGTGCTAGGTAAACCTAACATTGATATCAAAGCCGACCTAGAACATTAGGCGACACTTTAGCGAAGTAAAAGCTCCGATCGAACCGAAATACGGTTTTTTGGGGCACTCTCTGGACATTTTTTCAAATCTGTTATTTTTCAGAATTAAAAATACTTAAAAAATACAGCTGGTAAATCTAAGACAAACAGTAAAATTCAAAGCCATGAACAGTATACTTGACCGCGGAACCGCGGCCCAAGCTTGCTTAGGCCGCGGCTCCGCGGCCGTACAGATGGCTCATTCCCTCATTTTTTGTACAGTGTTTTTCCCTACCTGCTTGTATATATTTTGAGTATGTTTAATCTGAATCTACTGTTGAATGTTCTGGGGGTGGTTTTGAGTTCAATGATTCGATCGAAATTTTGATTTCGTGTCTATTCCAGATAATTAGAAAATATTGAATTGTTCTAACGAGTGTCATTTGCTCATTCTTCACGGGGTTTAAATCTTTCGGAGATACGTGCAAGTTTTGTGGTGGTCCCTCTAGAAGACAACAAACCTTAACTCGATTATGTGATCGTCTTGAACTGCCTTTTGAACCTTAGGGTTTGAGGCAGTACGGCGTGCCATATGTGAGGCGTTGGTTTGACCCTTCTACGGCTGGACCGCTACTACTGTGTCACACTCCGGGTTTTTGAACTCCGCTCAAGTGTTGAGCTTTAGGGAATTTTGGGTATTTGATCATTCGTTCGAAAACTTTAGTACTGTCTATTTATATGGAATGTGATACAATATGTGGAATTCATATCGTTAGGCATGAAATACGAAGTATGCGATATTTCGCATTTACGATGTCTAAAGAGAATGTGGATTCCAAATATTGTAGTTTTACACTTTCTTTTCTGTGACCGTAAGTGTAGTATGTCGATATCACCGGTTTCGTTGCTATACATCAACGACAATTGGGGTACGCATACTTACTTACGTTGATGATATATGATATTATGTGTTGCTGAGATATGATGTGTAGGATTGTCGCGATTGAATAGCCGGGTTTTTTTTATGTGAGATGAGAGTTTTATTTTTCATTCATGTAAAATTCAAATGTAATGTAATATTCTATTATTTGGGGCACTTCCGGGTTGAGGTTGATGTCACCAGTGTTGTATATTATTTATTTTTCCGCATTAGGATAGACCCAAGGAGGGGAGCATAAGGGACCGGGTTCTGGGGTTCAGTGGGAGGCCATCTCGAGGAGTCGAGACCGGGTCTCCTAAACTCCAGGATTGGTAGGGTCGCTTGCCGCTCTCGTAGGGGTCTAGAGGTGTGGGCTTGGCTATTCATCGCGACTGTGGAATCCGTATTTTCTATTGTTGGCTAAATACTAATATGGACGTCCTAGTATATCCCACATTATATATATGTTTCTGCTGCCTGTGTTCTGTGATATCTGAGACGAATGATATATTATATATGAGATATATAGTAGACTTTGCTTATGTTTTACACCCGCGCTAGTCCCGTCCCGGTATGCCGTTAGTTAAGTAACCTAACGGTGCATAACGGAACATTGCGGCGAATGCGGATGGCATAAGCGTACGTTGTATTTTCGTTTCTTTTCTGTGATTGGCTTAAGGATTTAAATGATGGGATTACATTAATATGATTAATGTAAAGAAAATAAACCTAAAAAAGATGTTGTAGAATCGGATTTGAAAACCACCCGGCTATTTATGAAAAAGCTATATTTCAAAACTGCGGAGCACAAGCCACTCCTTTTGAAAACCATTTGATTCTACGACGATATCAAGTTCAAAGCGTTAAAGATTTTCTTAAAAATCATCCGCAACCCTCCGTCATTTTAGGAAGTAGAGTACTTAGTATTCATGCTACGTTTGTTGACCTTAGCCAAGGCGTAGTGTACGGTAGCTAAGTGATGTCTTCCTACAATGCATATGATGCAGATTAATTAGGACGGGTATATGACTTTGTTGACCTTAGCCAAGGGTCATGTAAACGGGTCTGATTAATCAAGAAATCACGGGCTGAACTTGACTAGTATTTGTGATTTGTTGACCATAGCCAAGGTCATAGGTACAAGGGGTAAAAATCACATCGGGAATTTCAAGTGTTGAGATTTGCAATGAGATTGCATACCTTCCATATGATGGTTGGATCCCGATCCCACTGTGGGCAATAGTTGCTCCTAGGAGAGTTTTGAAGTTTACAATTAGTTAACTCATTAGGTGTCTAGAAAGGTGTTAACGGGGCTAGGCCTCTGGGAAAACGAGGTTTACTTTAATTAGGTCCGTGCGAAAGCACGGGGAACCTCCCTCAAGTACCGACACGGCCTGGCTGAACGGTTAGCGAAGTTGTAGATTGTAATTAATCCTTGCTAGTTTTCTTTTTAAGGTTTGAAAGAAAATCTTAATTAAAGCAGTGGGAGACATCGATTAGACAAGATAATAACCAATCTGATCTATGCAAGAGCTTTCGCTGAGTGTATTCTTTTCTCTCTCTTAATGGAAGATATCAATGACTGGACTCAAGCTTCTACTAGATAAAAACAAACTAAATGGGACCAATTATAAAGACTGGCTGAGAAATCTAAAAATAGCCTTGACTTATGATAAAGTATCATATGTCCTCACGGCTTCAGCCCCGCCCACCCCAGGTCCAAAATCCTCAGCTGCGGATATTGAAGTCCGCAAGACATGGGATACTGACTGTGCCACGGCCAAATGCCTCGTACTTGCATCGATGGACAATACACATCAAAAGCAGCACGAGAATATGGACATTTAAACCATATTCCTCCATACAAAGGAATTGTATGGAGAGCAATCCCGCGTATTACGATACGAAGCATCAAAGAAATTGTTTCAGATGCGAATGGCCCCTGGCACACCGGTAGGAGACCATGTTCTGAAGATGATAGCTCTTATAGAAGAGCTTGAGGACCTTGGATGGACAATGGACAATGAACAGTATACGGATATTATTCTGCAGTCCCTCCCCTCCACCTTTGCTCAATTCATAGTTAACTTCAACATGCACGGCATGGAGAAGGAACTACCTGAACTCCTTAATATATTAAGGAGTGCAGAGAGCACTATGAAATCAGTGAAAACTCCTGTTATGACTATTGGACAATCTTCCTCTTCTCGCCCAAAGGCTAAGGCCAAGGGAAAGAAAAAGAAGAAGCCCACCAATCCTAAGGGTGGAGTTAAAAAGGTGAAGGGAAAGGAAAAGTCCAAAGCTGGAGACTCGGGGAAAGGTGAATGTTTTCATTGCCACAAAGCAGGATATTGGAAGCGCAACTGTACAGAGTACTTGAACCTCAAGAAGAAGCATGGGGATGCTTCCGCTTCAGGTGTGTTTGTGACAGAAAACTGTTTTTCAATAAACTCTACTTCCTGGGTATTAGATACCGGTTCAGGTTCTCACATTTGCAATTCTATGCAGGGGCTGAGAAATAGCAAAGTTTTGAAGACAGGTGACCATACTCTCCGCGTTGGAAATGGTTCCAATGTACATACAGTCGCAGTGGGAGAGTATCACTTGGGGTTGCCATCTGGGTGTATATTGGTTTTGAACCCATGTTATTTTGTACCAAGTATGCTATGTAATATAATATCAGTTTCTTTGTTAGACAATGAAGGATATAATTTTGTATTGCAGAACAATGTTATGAACATTCACCTAAATCAAATGTTGGTTGGGTATGGTACACTTAATAACGGGATATACGTCCTAAATCAACACACAGTTTTTAGTATACAACACACTAATAAAAGAAAACTTTCAGAATTAAATGAAACTTTTCTTTGGCACTGTAGACTTGGTCATATTAACGAAACAAGACTAAACAAGTTACACAAAGATGGATATTTAAACTCTTTTGAATATAAATCTTCTGCGACTTGCCAGTCTTGTATCAAGGGTAAAATGACCAAAACTCCGTTTACCGGATACGGAGAAAGAGCTACTGAGCTCCTAGGCCTCATACATAGTGATGTATGCGGGCCAATGTCTACACAGGCTTGAGGCGGTTTTTCATACTTCATTACGTTCACTGACGATTTCTCAAGATTCGGTCATGTATTTTTATTAAAGCACAAGTCCGAAGCTTTTGAGAAATTCATTGAATATAAACAAGAAGTAGAAAAACAAACCGGCTTGAGTATCAAGATGCTTCGATCAGATCGAGGTGGAGAGTATCTCAGTACGGAATTTGCAAACTTCCTAAAAGAGAATGGGATTCTCTCTCAGCTCACTCCTCCTTACACACCACAGCACAACGGTGTGTCAGAACGATGGAATAGGACCCTATTAGATATGGTCCGATCGATGATGAGTGATGCTGAGTTACCTGTTTCATTTTGGGGGCATGCATTGGAGACTGCAGCGTTTCTTTTGAACAGGGTTCCAACCAAAACTGTGTCTACCGTGCCATATGAGATATGGCATGGGAAGAGACCATCTCTTAAGAGGATTAAGATTTGGGGTTGCCCGGCCTATGTTAAAAAGCAGAATTCGGACAAACTTGAGACATGGTCAGTCATGTGTAACTTTGTGGGATATCCAAAGAACTCATATGGATATCTATTCTACCACAAGGAGGAACAAAAGGTGTTTGTTTCTCAGCATGCCACATTCTTGGAAAAAGAGTTTTTCACAGATAAAGATGATGGCAATGTGGTGGATCTAGAAGAGGTTCTAGAGACACAAACTACAAATGACGACTTGGTTGAACCGGCTGTTGCAATAGAAACTGAGGAACCTCGGCCACTCCGTAGGTCTGGTAGGACTTCTCGCCCACCGGAGAGGTACTACGGTTTCCTCATTGATGGTGACAGAGAAGACTGCATCATGGAGGATGATGATCCTACCAGTTTTCAGCAAGCTATCACGAGTGGTGACTCTGTGAAGTGGCTGGATGCCATGAGATCTGAAATGGAGTTTATGTACACCAACAAAGTTTGGACTTTGGACGTTGTACCCCCTAGGGTAAAACCTGTGGGATGCAAATGGATCTTTAAAAGAAAGATTGGTGTAGATGGGCAGGTAGAGACCTACAAGGCAAGACTTGTGGCGAAGGGTTTTCGTCAAAGGCCAGGTTTGGACTATGACGAGACTTTTTCGCCCGTAGCCATGCTTAAATCCATTCGGATCCTACTTGCTATTGCTGCTCACTATGACTATGAAATCTAGCAGATGGACGTTAAAACGGCATTTCTAAATGGAGATTTAGAAGAATGCGTTTATATGGATCAGCCAGAGGGCTTCACTGACAGTGGGAGCAGCGGGAAAGCATGTAGATTGCTTAAATCCATATATGGGTTAAAGCATGCATCACTGAGTTGGAACATCTGTTTCGATGATGTCATCAAAGAGTTTGATTTCATCAAAAATCCAGATGAACCTTGTGTTTATAAGAAGGCTGTAGGGAGAGCTGTCATATTCCTCGTATTGTACGTGGACGACATTCTTCTGGTAGGAAATGATATTCCTATGCTACAGTCGGTGAAATCTTTCTTATCACTAAGGTTCTCCATGAAGGACCTGGGTGATGCCACATACATCCTGGGCATAAGGATCTATAGAGATAGATCCAAAAAGTTATTGGGATTGTCCCAAACCAGGTACATCAACACCATCCTAAAAAGGTTTAGTATGGAAGACTCCAAGCGGGGTGCCTTACCCGCTTGCCATGGGGTCACTCTTTCCAAGGATTCTTGTCCAAAGACTGATGAAGAGAGAGCTCGCATGAGCATTATACTCTATGCTTCGGCAGTAGGATCTATAATGTATGCGATGTTATGTACACGCCCAGATGTAGCTTATGCACTTAGTGTAGTAAGCAGGTATCAATCCAACCCAGGAGAGAATCACTGGATAGCTGTGAAGAACATTCTTAAGTACTTGCGAAGGACTAAAGAATTGTTCTTGGTGTATGGTAATGGAGATCTCCAAATGGAGGCCTTTACCGATTCAAGCTTCCAGAGCGATAAGGACGACAACAAATCTATCTCTGGGTTTGTATTTACCCTCAACAGAGGGGCGGTAAGTTGGAAGAGTTCCAAACAGGATACCGTTGCAGACTCTACGATGGAAGCTGAGTACATTGTTGCGAATGATGCCGCCAAGGAAGACGTCTGGATGAGGAAGTTCGTCTCGGAGCTAGGAGTAGTTCTAACCATTATTGATCTAATACCGTTGTATTGTGATAATAATAGGGCTATGGCGTTAGCCAAAGAGCCCAGGTCCCATCAGCGGTCCAGACACATCCTGAGGCGCTTTCATTTGATCCGGGAGATTGTAGATCGCCGCGAGATCGAGATTAAGAGAGTAGACACAAAGAATAACACCGCGGATCCACTCACCAAGGCTCTCCCTCAGCCGCAGCATGAGCGACTTTTTGAGACGTTGGGTATGAGATACGCCAATCACTGCCCTTAGTGCAAGTGGGAGATTGTTGGATATATGTATGCCCTAGAGGCCATTATGTGATAGTGGATGTATTTATACATGTATATATATATATATATTCAGTGTACATTCTTGCTCGACATGATAGTATGCTATCTGGTTCTTTTTTATCTGACATGTTGATTTGATCATGCTTTTATTCATTCATACATGTTGATAAAGCCCTGAGGATATTGTCTTGACTACAGTGATTATGATAGAGATCATACTAGTGGGACATCTGTAGTTTATAAGCATATCCTGAAATGTCCCTAGTCGTAGGTGTATCGAGACGGGGCATCGATATACCAGAGTAGACTAGCGTATATGATACTAGACCCATATGATGGGCGATGGATGTTCCCACATTCATCGATGTTTGACATCAAGATCATATACGGGTGCTCAGTGGTGACTGGGTACACTGGACGGACTCACCGAGAACTCCTATATGGAATTATATCTATCGTCGGATAGCAGTTCTCAGGTGACACTGGTACATGTTAGTCTGTAGACCCGAGATCGTCATAGAGTCTTGTGTGCTCTCCCACTGTACTTTGATTACCACCCTACCACGGCTCTACTGAGTGGTGCAAACAGGTGGCCGTTGGGTACAGTCCCGAGACACACGAAGGCGATGAGCAATAGGAGGGGTTTCGTCTCTCCCGGTATTGGGAGTTGATGCTGTGCTATGCTTGACTGGTTATATCAGTAAGTCTCTGGCCAGGGCTGCTGAGATTTACTGATAAGTGTTATCAGTAGGTTCTCGATCTGTTATAGACCATTCACTGGCACGACTTATTGAGTTATTGGGGTCGACGTGACCATCCCTAGGCTCGATATGCAGCATATCTGACGAAGAGACCGGACTGTACGGTAGTGTTGCCGGTTGGCTCGACGTTAGTTGTAGCAGGTTCGCTTGTTTTCTTCTGATCGCTCAATACCCGGGTGGCCGTTATGTTTAGCTGACCGCTTGCGGCTTGGGGGTGTTTGATATGATCATCACCCACTGCCGGCGTATTGACGAGTCTTAGAGTCCCACAAAGGAGTTACCTAGTCCAGGCGAAATGTTGTGGTGCGCGTATGCGATATGCGCATGGACCCGGTTAAAATGCGCGTATGAGATATCGTATATTAATCAGGCGGCTTGATTTTGGTTAGGTCGTATGTGATATGGCCGGATTGATAAATCAAGTGTTGATTTATCATTTAACCATTAGCTTCTCACTAGAAATCCTTTCTTGTTCTTTTTGGATGTATGCATGCATGCATGTATGCATTCATTCTTGTTCATGCACATATGGATGTGCATGCAGACATGCATACATTCATCATTCTATCATGGTTGTTTATATATAGAAAATGGTGGCAATATAAGACTCACACCTTGGTTATTTATATGGATAATTATTTCTATTTGTGTTAAAACAAAATGAAAAAGAAAAGGATAATTCATGGTTTGTTTCTACACTCTTCTTTGACCTAACCATGCTCACCTACTTTTAACCATGAATTAAACTTTCCTTTTATGTTTTAACTCAAATTAAATAATATCTTTATCATTTAACCATGGTTTGAGATGAGAAGAGGAAAATATATATACATATATTTTCTATTTTCTTTCATGATATTATCTTTTCTCTTCTTCTTAAAAAGCCATCATCTTCTTCAACCTTGCTCTTTTGCTCTCTAAATCTTTCAAGTGAGCAAAATACTCAACAAGATAGGATTTTGAAGTGAGAAAAAGAACCACAACACCATTCTACACAAGTCTTGCCCACTTGTTTAGAGTGTTAGCTTCATTTCTTTCTCTTGATAAAGTGAAGTTGTTAGCTTGGACAAAGGAGCTTCGGGTGGATTGTCGTGGACATTAGAAGACCTCAAGCAAACCCTTTTCCAACCCTCAAGTGGCCAAGGAGTCTAGCGTAGGGAGCTACAAAGGTTGTACTCTCAAAACCCTAGTTTTTGTTACTTGTAAAGTTATGAAACCCTAATTTTCTAGGATTGATTCTTTGTGTGTTCACTTAGCACTCTAAAAACATGATCTTTGTGACATGTGATGCTTCCAAACCTCTCATAGGGTGCTAGGTAAACCTAACAATTCTACCCTTTCTCTAGTTTGTTAGCATTCGGTTAATCGCCCGATCTAGGTTTTTAGTACGCGGTAGCGCCGGTTTCTAGTTTATAGAAAAGTTTCGTTTCCGCATTTTGGCCTCGGACAGACGGCCGGGGTGCTGCCATGCACTTACATCGATCACTTACGTGCACTTGTGCGCGTATGATGTTGGGCGGATAATACTAGTGGGCTTTAGTTTAAGCCGGATCCTAGTATTATATTGATGGATCAATTTCGTCTCTTTGTATTCTTGTTTCTCAGAACACGAATGCAGGTATGTATATACAGATGAGAGGGGCGTAGAAGGAGACACCTCATTAGGATTTTGACCATTTACTTGATTAAAAAAATTATGAGGTGGAGAAAAATATTTGCTAATATTTGTAAATAATAATTGTGGCATGGCTACTTGTTTTGATTTCTTGACTTGGTTTGACTCTTTGAATAGATATTTCTTGTGAGATATTTTGCGGCACTAGATATTTTGGGTGAGATATTTTCTTGCCATGCTTGTAGTCATGTCAAGTGATCCATTTCATTTTATCATGATCATTATCAAAAACCATTTCTTTTTTCCTCAAGTTAGCTCTCTTCTTCTTCCTCATATCAAAAACCCTTAAGGTCTCATGAGTTGAGTAAACTAGAGTTCCAAGAGACAAATAAATCCATTTTCATTCTCTACATCACCCAGGCCATCTAGTTTAGCAAGCTAGTTTCCCTAATTACCTTGAATTTGAAGTTGGAGCTCGGACTATAGACTCTCGGGTGGATCGTCTTTGACTCGAGGAAGCCGACGAGGAAGCTACGGCCCGGATCAATCCTTGGAGCCTACGATGACGAGGAGGATAGCGGAGAAGACCCGAAGGACTTGTATCATGAGGTATAACATTCTTTCCGAGTAGTTAAATCTCTTGTTGTTTGCTAGCTAGGGTTTATGGACGATCCTTGGTTCTAGTCGGTGTTGCGAAGCCCGTTAAAATCATTTTTTGCAAATTCCGCCTCCCCGCGAACACTTGGGGTGCGCGACATCGACTTACAATGGTATCAGTGCCTCTCATAAACCCTAGATAGCTTGTAGCGATGTCAGAATTCCGCCGGTTTTTGTCGCGCAAAAACCGCCGAAAAAACAGTTTTCAAAAGTGAAGTTTTGAGTTGTTTGCACACCCCGCAAGCTCACAGTTTGAACCGAGAAGCCGTGGAATAGAGCGTGCGCACCCCGGGGACCTTCCGGAGGGGCCTGAATTGCTAGGCCCACTCCCCAAGGCCACCACAAGGTGGTCTTGGCGGTGGGGACCCGAAACTGCACCACTGTCACGACCCAAAGTACGGAACAAGACCGGCACTTAAACTACGAACGTCTCGAGGCGTACGTAATCTAAGTAAACCGAAAACCCAGAAATCCAAACCAAGAAAAGATGTAGAGTGCAGGAAAAACCAACTTAAAGCAAGAAGTTTCAATAGCATAAGCCGAATTATGCGGTTTTTTAAAAACATCAAAAAATTTCTGAAAATTTCGGCAGAGTCTCCTTTGTAAATACTGGCTTCCAAACGGGATACAACATGAATAGTATACGAAATCAATAAAAGGCATCCCTAAGCGGGAGCTAGCTCTTCGTCAATCGACGGTCACAACCACACAAACAATATAATATACAACGCCAACGGCGAGGATCAAAACTCAAAGGAAACTCAAAACCACAAGAAATCCGCAGAAATATACGCGTGACTCTAAGGTCGAAAGAATAACATCACTGGTCTCTATCTCAAAAATAAATACATGTTTGGTTGATGGAACATCTAGATACAACAGAATAATGATATACAAGATATATAATGGGGGTACGATACAAGTAAACCCACCTACTAGCAAATCACCCGAAGGAAACTATGCCCGCAAAGCCGTAATGAAACCTGTACGGCAAACCTGCAAAAAACTGGGGCACAACGGAGGTGAGTTGCCAACTCGTGAGTAGAAAAACATCTACGCACAGAAATTGCATAAATAACGCAATCCTAGGTCAATGATCAGAATATATCCTCAAAAATGTATAAAACATGCAGCCTATAACAATGGCTAGGGTAAATATCTAACACGAGTGTGATCTCATGTGCCCGTGTCAGTGCCTCAGGTAGCAATATATCATATGAATGATGTATGAATGCATGAAAACAGAATACATGTAAATGAAGAAACTGTTTTCATAAATTAGTGAGATTTCCTTTGTATTTTTAAAATGAGGTATCATAAATGAAATCAGCATCAACAGTGTCTAGCATCGACACAAAACATAAATCTCAATGTCTCAAAACCTCAGGCTCCGGCTATCCGGACTGGCCTGTATCATCAAATCTCAGTATCTCAATATCTCGAAATCTCAATGTCTCAATATCTAGGGCACCGTCAGTCCAGACCGGCCCCTACCATCCATCTCAAGACCACGACGGTATCCTCCGGATATCCGACGCGTCGGGTAAAATCACCGGTAGGTAGTCTCCCCCTGCCAGGCTCATCGTCATCACCATGAGCTTCTTGCCCCGGGATACCTTACCGGGCCCACCATGTACCCGAAACGGTTCATCCAACTCCTCGAATCGGGTCTCGAAATCCATCAGCAAACTCATGGTGGACTACTCATACATCATGAGAAAACCGCATTTTTATTTAAAAAGAGAGAAGCAGTTTATAAATGTTTTACGGTTTTCCTCCAAATCCAGAAAATATCATGGAAATCGAATCGTCAATAGCATGTAAAACCATGAATATAAGCATGAGAATGAATAACAGTATGCATGAAGTGACAAGTAATAACTACAATATCTAAGCTGGCATATAAGGTATGTACACTAATATTATGTCAAACTACTGGCTATCAAGCTAAGTTAAGCAATAATATTTTCTAAGGTGTACGTGACATGGCAATTACCGATGAAGATGTGTGTGAGCCGGCAAATAGGTGTATGTGGTACATACGCATCATCGGTAATGGTGCTGGTGTCCTAACAGCATAATGTCAACAATGCAATATGAAATAACAATGTAAAAATGCGATGCGGAGCGAACAGTAATAATGCGCGGGAGCTAAATACTAAACACAACGATAACTAATCTGCATTACCCTAATATAAATCCTACAAATGGTGCCTTTTGAAATAACACGAATCATGGGGTTTTGAAAATAGGGGCTACGGTGTTTTTATGGAAAGATACGTCTTTTGAAATATCCGTAGGATCCCTTGGGCTGTCTTTTAAAATACCCACGATTCGTTAGTTTTTGAAATAGGTAAGAATCGAATCTAATCTAATCAACTAAACTAAACTAAAGGACTAAGTTAACAAGCTGGGCTGCAGGTAAGGAAACCGCCTAACATCTGAGTCGATACATATACATACCTGTATATATATATATTAGTCGGTGATCCCGCCTCAATAATATCATATCCGATACCATATCTATAACCAGACATCCCAAGTCAAGAGTGCGGATCAATCATCAAAATATAGCTCGTACGTAAATCCGTCGTACGGCATCCCCAAATCTGGGTACGGGTCAATATCATATTCCTCACACTATTCCTCTGGTATCCTCTTTATCCAAGATCATAGTCTAGGGTACTGACCTATGTCTAGTACAATACTAATATCCTCAATATACTCATGATCTAACTACTGATCGACAACCTCGTACAAACCGATATCGTCAGCATATATCATCATCAAGGGGTATACATCGCCCGATACGGCCTAATATCAATATCCTAGCATATCAAGCCTCATATCACGATCACATGTCGACCATTTTATTTATAACACTATTCACCCGTATCGCCGCCCCAAGATCCGCTATAACACTAGGACGTACCTCAAGTACGAATCCTGCCATATCACCGATATCACAACCACAAAACAAATCTCATCGACTCAGCTCAATCCCAAGTATCATCCTCAAATCCGTATGTGAACACATAGTCCCATACCCATGTGAACACATAACTATAAAGAATCCCATGAGCACATATAAAAAGGAATGTATGTAAGTATGTATGTGTGTATGTGTAGTGCAACTCTACCCTAAGGTTCGCAACACTAAAATAATCCAACACACCAATATCCATCCTAAATATCGTTATTAATCCCAAAAAACATATAATAATTGTTGGTGTGTATACGCATCCGTATACACCACCACGGACTGCGGGGGTGCTATACGCCATCCACCCGACTTCTCCCCGTAGATATAAATCTACTCACCTGGTCTTCGCTCGCCGGTGCCGACGTCGTCTCGCGCTTGCTTGTCGTCTTGAAGTCCACATGGGGGTACCTACATATCATAACGCACCGCATCGCATTAAAATCCTACTCATGACCAAAACGACACACGAATCCCACATAGGTGAAAACCTATGGTTGCTTTCACAAATCAACCCAAAAACCCTCGACGTCGGTGTACAAACGCCAGACCATCGAGAAAAATCCAAACACACTCATTTGCACATTCACGAATACTAATTTTAATATAAAATAGTTTAAAACTCACAAAAACCCCAATTTCGCTTAAAAAGTCATTTTTCCGAAAATCTAGCAAGCACAATTCGCCGTTTTTGTACAAAACATGATGTTTAAATGAATGTAGCGGCCAATATAATTAAATATCTTAAATAAGTTATAGAAATAATTTCCGGAATTTAATCTCATTAAATTCCAAAAACCCTAATATTCTAGTTTACAAAATACCCTTTTTAACAATTTCATAGCAAAAATGCATAAACTACAATTTAGGTTGGATTTCCATGAACTAAAGTGTTAAACTATACTTAATAAAGTTAATAATATGATAAAAACCCTAACCATATTTTTAATCTCATATTTCGAATTAAATCAAAAAAACTAGTTTGCAACAAAAAGCTTAATTTGGACATTTTTCAAGTAACAACTTGTAATTAACAACTAGATTAGCTTTCTACAAAACTAAATATGTTAATCCACATCACTAAACCATGCACAATCAAACACAACTCATTTCCACAACAAACCCTAACTTGAAATCTTTAATCATGTAATTAAACTCACATAACCCAAATTAACACTTAATTAAATTAGCTTTAAGAAATTAAGTAACAAACTAAGCAAAAAAGTTTAGAATTATACCCAAAAATATTTGAAGATCCACAAGCATCCATGGCCCTCCAAAATGCTCTCTTTTCACAAGGATCCATGCTATACGGGCTAAGCTAAAATGGGTAGGAGTCGGATTTGGGTTTTGGGATTTTTTTTGATGGATTTTGGGGCAATTTTTGATGAGGTTTTGAAGAGAAAAGAGAAGGGAAATGGGGGGGGGGGGCTGCTGCTGCTGCTGTAGGAGAGGGGGGTCGGCTGGAATGGGAGGGGGAGAGGAGAGAGAGGGAGGTAGAGAAAGTGGGGGGAGAAAGTCAAAGTCCAACCAAAGTCAAAAGTCTAACTAATTTATCCATTTTCTTTTCTTTTCTTTCATTTCTTTTCCTTTGAAATTCAAGTGGGGAAAAAGATGGTGGCTGCTGAATTCAGCCAAGGGGAGAAGTAAATGGGGGTGTGTGGGTGTGGGTACGGGTGTGGGGTGATGAAAAATGATAAATACAATACCCCAAACATCCATTTACGCTAAAAAAAAGCCTTTTTTCTTCAATAATTTCTAAACCGTTTTGGCAAATGATTTCGTTCCGAAAACCACATGATAAAATTTTATTTAATGTTTTATGATGCACAAAATTTGTTTCAACTCATTCCAATTTGTAATTTTCCCTAATTAAATATATTAGTGACGGCTTAAAATAATAATAAAATAATATTTTTTTTCAGAAAATTTGAAATTTCACCGGCGGCTCAATAAACACCAAATAATAGCAATTACATAGCTAGAATATGTATATTTAATTTTTATAATAAGATATTTGTATTTTGACTTTTTACAGAAACCCCCTTATTTTACCGATTTTTTCGAAATTTCACCGAAACGATTTTCAAAACGTTACAATATTCCCCCCTTAAAGAAATTCGGTCCCCGAATTTAAATTCAAACTCCCCCAAATACTAAAACATCTAAGAAAACCCATCAAGTTGTCGGGGCTCCGAAATTGTAAATACATAAAACAAATCGTAGCGCAGCGCATGCGCTTGAAAAATGAGCATATAACTCAAATCAAAACTCCGTCAAGCATCCCGCAATCATCAGAGTCATGGAGAAGACATCAATGCCAAATCCAAATCAAACCAATATGATATAACTCGAAACTATACATGTAAACATCGAATCTATATCTGTAAGTATCTGAAGGAAATGCATGCCAAATCTCTTTAAGTCGCTGTGCAACGCGTATAACACTGCACAGTGGCGGACGTCTATCATAAGAAAATAACTATATACATATATACCTTTGTTTGAAATGTACGTTCCGCCGTTTTGGAAATAATTTAGAAGGGTCTCCTTATTTTAAACATTTCGTGTCATTTCAGACACGTAGGTAAATACTGAGGCTATAGCTTGCTTTTTGGAAATCCCTTCAATAACTATCAATGCATGCAAAATATATCCAGGTACTGTCCTCTGACTAGTCCTGCTCAGTACGAAAACACATAGCAATATCATAAAAACGTACTGCTCTATAAGAAAAATCAATCCCAAAATACGCGTATGAATACTACGTGCGTCTGGTGCGCACGGAAATCAAAATCCAAATATGTACCATATATATGCACAGAAACAACATCTAAGTGCATCGGGTGTGCACGAAACATCTGTCGTAGGCAACATGTGTGCCTGACAGCAAAATCAGGTGCATCTGACATGCACGAAAAATCTCGATTTAGTGCATCTGGTGTGCACCAAAATCACATCTCAAAACATGCGCTCAACATGTGCGAAAATCCAAGGCAGGTGCATCCATCATGCACGAAATCATGAAATCCAATATCAAGCGCCGAACATGCGCAAAATCAAATCAGGTGCACAAGGTGCACAAAACAAATATCAAACATCACCATCGAAATCAAAGTCCAATGCATCTGAGTGCACAAAAGGCGTATCACTGCACTGCAAGCATATATAAACTATACAGAGTGCAGGAACCAAATCGTGTGCGTGCATACGCACAAAATCAACTCAAATGTCTAAAACCGTAAAATCACAAACATGTGAAACCCAAGCACGAAAACGATATCAAGTGCAACACTGTGCAAGGATCGTAAATCCTCAATCATCAAAATCAAATCATTCGAATAAATCACCCAAAACATCGAAATCAATAATGGCGGCATAGTACCGCTCAAGTGCATCCTCTAAGAATCTCGGCCAACTGTCGCGGTCACTAGTGGGACGTCTCGTCGATGATCATGAACTCTGTCCTGCTGGTGTGCGTAACAATGACCGCTCCTGGGTCAAGGTCTTCACTGTGAATTACCAATCTCTCGGTCCATCGGCTCATCGGCCCTGTCAGGTGTGCTAACGGGGATGATTCCGTTCTGGCACTTCTCTGGTCATCTCTCGGTCAATCATCGCGACCATTCGTAAGAAAGCATACCACTGGCGTCGGCCTCTGCCTCTCTGAATGAACGTGACACATCTGATCCTGGGTGCAAGTATCATTGCAGTAGTGTCCCGGAAGGAATCCTGCTCACCGTCTCATCCACGTCTCGTCTCTGCCAACTGTCTGGAAGTCATCGTCCCTTACTAGATCTGTTCTCGTTCCGGCAGGGCTGCATACCCATCGCGACTCCTTCTGGAAGGTATATCCAAGTACAATGCCTCGGCATATGTATCGCATCCCTGACGTCGGCGGAGGGGAACGTCATCATATCCAGATCTTGTACGAACCTCATACTTCACTTTTCTCTAATGTCGTCTGCTTTGGACTCGTCTCATCGCGGCTGCATGGACTGAGCTCCAACGGCTATCCTCGTACCTGGAGTCTCCCAAGAAATGCATCTCACCACCTAGCATCCGAATTAAGTCGAGCCATCCGATCGAGTCGCCAAAACCTCATAATCCCCCAAGAGCTCAACATCTTGGGCACAGTTTAATAGTATCGAGTACATACCCCAGCATCGGTGGTCCAGCCGTAGAAGGGCAAACCCAAGTCTCACTAATGGCGCCGTAGAACTGCCGCAAACCCGAAGGTTCAAAGGCTTTCACACGGTCATTAAGTCGAGTTAGGGTTTCATTCTTCTAGAGGGACCATAGAATTGCCTGCATGTCTTTCCGACTATTTTAAACTTGTAATAATAGGTTTCTGACATTCGATCGTCTCTGTCGACTCCCAACGTCTCCGCGTGAAGTCGTCTCTAGCTGGAATCAATCTATCTGATGACCTCGTATCGGGGTAGGCGAACGATCCACATGTCCTAGTCATTCATCCTCGATGACTAGCGACCTTCTATCATCTCTTAGTATAACTCATTCTGCACTAACTCCAGCATCTGGGGCAATATCTCGTCGTTCGCAGGAATAACTGGCTCGCTCGTCTTCACGCTGAATGGTGCCTCAATCATCAGGAGTAAGCAATACTTCAATGGTCATCAAAATCTGGCTGGCCTCTATCAGTGGCTCAATCCTCTAGTGCAAATCGGCACGTCCGAGTAATCTCATACAGCAATCCACCCAACGCTCGTGTCGTGGAGACACAATGAAAAGACACATCTCTGCAATCGTGTGTCGCCGGAATCATGCCCTGGTCAGTCCTCATTCTTGACGAGCTCATGCTGACCGCAACTCTAGCCGTAGCTCTCCCTGCCCGTAATCGTGGCAGCAAAACAATAACTGGTACTGATGAGGCTAGATCGGAATGAATATAATACTGAGCAAAGAAATGTACATCCTAAGGCTTCTTAAGTGGAGTAGCGTATCGTAAATATGCCGCGGAACATACCTACGGTACGTCACTCTACTTTAGTCACCTATTCCATCAACCAAGGGTCATCCTACGCTCCGAAGGTAAAACCTAACGCTCTGATATCAACTTTGTCACGACCCGAAGTACGGAACATAACCGGCACTTAAACTACGAACGTCTCGAGGCGTACGTAATCTAAGTAAACCGAAAACCCAGAAATCCAAACCAAGAAAAGATGTAGAGTGCAGGAAAAACCAACTTAAAGCAAGAAGTTTCAATAGCATAAGCCGAATTATGCGGTTTTTTAAAAACATCAAAAATTTCCTGAAAATTTCGGCAGAGTCTCCTTTGTAAATACTGGCTCCCAAACGGGATACAACATGAATAGTATACGAAATCAATAAAAGGCATCCCCAAGCGGGAGCTAGCTCTTCGTCAATCGACGGTCACAACCACACAAGCAATATAATATATAACGCCAACGGCGAGGATCAAAACTCAAAGGAAACTCAAAACCACAAGAAATCCGCAGAAATATATGCGCGACTCTAAGGTCGAAAGAATAACATCACTGGTCTCTATCTCAAAAATAAATACATGTTTGGTTGATGGAACTTCTAGATACAACAGAATAATGATATACAAGATATATAATGGGGGTACGATAAAAGTAAACCCACCTACTAGCAAATCACCCGAAGGAAACTATGCCTGCAAAGCTGTAATGAAACCTGTACGGCAAACCTGCAAGAAACTGGGGCACAACGGAGGTGAGTTGCCAACTCGTGAGTAGAAAAACATCTACGCACAGAAATCGCATAAATAACGTAATCCTAGGTCAATGATCAGAATATATCCTCAAAAATGTATAAAACATGCAGCCTATAACAATGGCTAGGGTAAATATCTAACCCGAGTGCGATCTCATGTGCCCGTGTCAGTGCCTCAGGTAGCAATATATCATATGAATGATGTATGAATGCATGAAAACAGAATACATGTAAATGAAGAAACTGTTTTCATAAATTAGTAAGATTTCCTTTGTATTTTTAAAATGAGGTATCATAAATGAAATCAGCATCAACAGTGTCTAGTATCGATACAAAACATAAATCTCAATGTCTCAAAACCTCAGGCTCCGGCTATCCGGACTGGCCTGTATCATCAAATCTCAGTACCTCAATATCTTGAAATCTCAATGTCTCAATATCTAGGACACCGTCAGTCCAGACCGGCCCCTACCATCCATCTCAAGACCACGACGGTATCCTCCGGATATCCGACGCGTCGGGTAAAATAACCGGTAGGTAGTCTCCCCCTGCCAGGCTCATCATCATCACCACGAGCTTCTTGCCCCGGGGTACCTTACCGGGCCCACCATGTACCCGAAACGGTTTATCCAACTCCTCGAATCGGGTCTCGAAATCCATCAGCAAACTCATGGTGGACTACTCATACATCATGGGAAAACCGCATTTTTATTTAAAAAGAGAGAAGCAGTTTATATATGTTTTGCGGTTTTCCTCCAAATGCAGAAAATATCATGGAAATCGAATCGTCAATAGCATGTAAAACCATGAATATAAGCATGAGAATGAATAACAGTATGCATGAAGCGACAAGTAATAACTACAATATCTAAGCTGGCATATAAGGTATGTACACTAATATTATGTCAAACTACTGGCTATCAAGCTAAGTTAAGCAATAATATTTTCTAAGGTGTACGTGACATGGCAATTACCGATGAAGATGTGTGTGAGCCGGCAAGTAGGTGTATATGGTACATACGCATCATCGGTAATGGTGCTGGTGTCCTAACAGCATAATGTCAACAATGCAATATGAAATAACAATGTAAGTATGCGATGCGGAGCGAACAGTAATAATGCGCGGGAGCTAAATACTAAACACAACGATAACTAATCTGCATTACCCTAATATAAATCCTACAAATGGTGCCTTTTGAAATAACACGAATCATGGGGTTTTGAAAATAGGGGCTACGGTGTTTTTATGGAAAGATACGTCTTTTGAAATATCCGTAGGATCCCTTGGGCTGTCTTTTAAAATACCCACGATTCGTTAGTTTTTGAAATAGGTAAGAATCGAATCTAATCTAATCAACTAAACTAAACTAAAGGACTAAGTTAACAAGCTGGGCTGCAGGTAAGGAAACCGCCTAACATCTGAGTCGATATATATACATACCTGTATATATATATATATATTAGTCGGTGATCCCGCCTCAATAATATCATATCCGATACCATATCTATAACCAAACATCCCAAGTCAAGAGTGCGGATCAATCATCAAAATATAGCTCGTACGTAAATCCGTCGTACGGCATCCCCAAATCTGGGTACGGGTCAATATCATATTCCTCACACTATTCCTCTGGTATCCTCTTTATCCAAGATCATAGTCTAGGGTACTAACCTATGTCTAGTACAATACTAATATCCTCAATATACTCATGATCTTACTACTGATCGACAACCTCGTACAAACCGATATCGTCAGCATATATCATCATCAAGGGGGATACATCGCCCGATACGGCCTAATATCAATATCCTAGCATATCAAGCCTCATATCACGATCACATGTCGACCATTTTATTTATAACACTATTCACCCGTATCGCCGCCCCAAGATCCGCTATAACACCAGGACGTACCTCAAGTACGAATCCTGCCATATCACCGATATCACAACCACAAAACAAATCTCATTGACTCAGCTCAATCCCAAGTATCATCATCAAATCCGTATGTGAACACATAGTCCCATACCCATGTGAACACATAACTATAAAGAATCCCATGAGCACATATAAAAAGGAATGTATGCAAGTATGTATGTGTGTATGTGTAGTGCAACCCTACCCTAAGGTTCGCAACACTAATATAATCCAACAAACCAATATCCATCCTAAACATCGTTATTAATCCCAAAAAACATATAATAATTGTTGGTGTGTATACGCATCCGTATACACCACCACGGACTGCGGGGGTGCTATACGCCATCCACCCGACTTCTCCCCGTAGATATAAATCTACTCACCTGGTCTTCGCTCGCCGGTGCCGACGTCGCCTCGCGCTTGCTTATCGTCTCGAAGTCCACATGGAGGTACCTACATATCATAACGCACCGCATCGCATTAAAATCCTACTCATGACCAAAACGACACACGAATCCCACATAGGTGAAAACCTATGGTTGCTTTCACAAATCAACCCAAAAACCCTCGACGTCGGTGTACAAACGCCAGACCATCGAGAAAAATCCAAACACACTCATTTGCACATTCACGAACACTAATTTTAATATAAAATAGGTTAAAACTCACAAAAACCCCAATTTCGCTTAAAAAGTCATTTTTCCGAAAATCTAGCAAGCACAATTCGCCGTTTTTGTACAAAACATGATGTTTAAATGAATGTAGCAGCCAATATACTTATTAAATATCTTAAATAAGTCATAGAAACAATTTCCGGAATTTAATCTCATTAAATTCCCAAAACCCTAATATTCTAGTTTACAAAATACCCTTTTTAACAATTTCATAGCAAAAATGCATAAACTACAATTTAGGTTGGATTTCCATGAACTAAAGTGTTAAACTACACTTAATAAAGTTAATAATATGATAAAAACCCTAACCATATTTTTAATCTCATATTTCGAATTAAATCAAAAAAACTAGTTTGCAACAAAAAGCTTAATTTGGACATTTTTCAAGTAACAACTTGTAATTAACAACTAGATTAGCTTTCTACAAAACTAAATATGTTAATCCACATCACTAAACCATGCACAATCAAACACAACTCATTTCCACAACAAACCCTAACTTGAAATCTTTAATCATGCAATTAAACTCACATAACCCAAATTAACACTTAATTAAATTAGCTTTAAGAAATTAAGTAACAAACTAAGCAAAAAAGTTTAGAATTATACCCAAAAATATTTGAAGATCCACAAGCATCCATGGCCCTCCAAAATGCTCTCTTTTCACAAGGATCCATGCTATACGGGCTAAGCTAAAATGGGTAGGAGTCGGATTTGGGTTTTGGGATTTTTTTTGATGGATTTTGGGGCAATTTTTGATGAGGTTTTGAAGAGAAAAGAGAAGGGAAATGGGGGGGGGGCTGCTGCTGCTGCTGTAGGAGAGGGGGGTCGGCTGGAATAGGAGAGGGAGAGGAGAGAGAGGGAGGTAGAGAAAGTGGGGGGAGAAAGTCAAAGTCCAACCAAAGTCAAAAGTCTAACTAATTTATCCATTTTCTTTTCTTTTCTTTCATTTCTTTTCCTTTGAAATTCAAGTGGGGAAAAAGATGGTGGCTGCTGAATTCAGCCAAGGGGAGAAGTAAATGGGGGTGTGTGGGTGTGGGTACGGGTGTGGGGTGATGAAAAATGATAAATACAATACCCCAAACATCCATTTACGCTAAAAAAAAAGCCTTTTTTCTTCAATAATTTCTAAACCGTTTTGGCAAATGATTTCGTTCCGAAAACCACATGATAAAATTTTATTTAATGTTTTATGTTGCACAAAATTTGTTTCAACTCATTCCAATTTGTAATTTTCCCTAATTAAATGTATTAGTGACGGCTTAAAATAATAATAAAATAATATTTTTTCAGAAAATTTGAAATTTCACGGCTCAATAAACACCAAATAATAGCAATTACATATCTAGAATATGTATATTTAATTTTTATAATAAGATATTTGTATTTTGACTTTTTACAGAAAACCCCCTTATTTTACCGATTTTTTCGAAATTTCACCGAAACGATTTTCAAAACGTTACACCCACCTTGGGCAGTTTCGGGTCTGCCTCACCCTCTAGCCACCCCGTGGTGGCCTCTGTTAGTTATATGTATGCTCTAGAGGCCATTACTGTGCATATAATGTATATTGTAATGGATGCTTAGACATATATAGGGAGGACTTTCTTGCTCGACATGATTGTATGCTATCTGGTTGCACTTTATCTTAACAAGTACTCTGATTGTCTCTATGTTATATGTTGATAAAGCTCTTAGGATATGTACTCAACTACTGGGACTATGATGAGATCATACTAGTGGGGCCACGGTAGTCGACGAGTACATCCTATAATAGTTCCTAGTCGAGGATGTATCGAGACAGGGCATCGATACACCAGAGTAGACTAGCGTATACGCATCTTGACCCATATGATGGGCGATGGATGATCCTATATCCATCGGTGTTTGACATCAAGGATGGTGTACGGGTGCTCAGTAAAGACTGGGTACACTGGACGGACTCACCGAGATCTCCCAGATGGTATTATACCTCACGTCAGATGGCAGTTCTCCGGTGACACTGGTACAGGTTAGTCTGTAGACCCGAGATCGTCATAGAGTCTTGTGTGATTCCCACTGTGCTTTGATTTCCATCATACCATGTCCAAGAGGGCATGCAAAAAGGTGGCTTTTGGGTACAGTCCCGAATCACATGGAGGCAATGAGCGATAGGAGGGGATTCGTCTCTCCCAGTGTCACGACCTGAAAGTACAGAACGTGACCGGCACTTAGATTACGAAACGTCTAGAGGCGCAACGTAACCTATGTAAGCCGAAGCCCAGAAATCTAAACCATAAAAGAAGAAGAAGTAAAAGAAAACATGAAGGAAATAAGTTTAAAAGCAACATCCAATTTTCTCAAAAATTTCGGCAGAGTCTCCTTTGTAAAAACTGGCCCCAAACGGGTACAAACAAGAATAATATATATACAAACAATAAAAAGCATCCCCAAACGGGAGCTAGCTCTACGCCAAAAGGCGGAAACAACCACATCAATGCACAATAGTATACAACACCAAAGGGCGAGGCTCAAAACTTAAAAGAAAACAAAACCACCAGATATCATAATAATACAAGCGCGACTCTAAGGTCGAAACAAATAAATGGTCCAGTAATCTATGAAGTAATACAAGTTTGGTTGATGGAGCTTTCTAGATCCAAATGAAATAATAAAAGTACAATGGCGGTCCAGATACAAGTGAACCAACCTACCGTGCAAATCACCCGGAACGAAATGATGTACCAGAAATCTGCCAAGGAACCCTGTACATCAACCTGTAATAAAATTTGGCACAACAGGGGTGAGTTGCCAACTCGTGAGTAGAAGACATCTACGAAAAGAAATCGAATGCACGACACTATCCTAGGTCATAATAATACACTACTAAATCCCAATCATCTAGTAATGGCAGGGTAATACTACGTGTAAATGCAAATACTCCGTGCTCGTGTCAATGCCTCATATAGTACTATATCATAAGAATGAGTATGCATGCACCATGAATGTAACATAACCAATCCTGAAATCTAGATATATCTGTATAAGAAATCTTTAAATTTTATCATAGTAAAATGTGTATAGAAATCTGAAATAGCAACAATGAAATCCATGGAAATCCGTGTCAAGCATCGACACAAAACATGTAAATCTCAAGTCTCAATACCTTATAATCTCAATGTCTCATAGTCTCAATATCTCGGGCTCCGTCAGTCCGGATCGGCCCATATCATCAAATCTCACGACAACGGTCGGTATCCTCCGGATATCCGCCGTGCCAGACATCACCGGTAGGTAGTCCTCCCCTGCCAGGCTCATCGTCTACAACTCGATCTTCTTGCCCCGGGGTACCATACCGGGCCTACCATGTACCCGAGACGGTTCATCCACTCCTCGAATCGGGTCTCGAAATCCAACAGAAAACATGAAATCTCATGGTGGACGACACATACATCACGAGAAAACCGCCACTTATATTTTAAAAAAAAGAGAGGAGGAGAGAGAGAGAAGTTTTTATATATTCTTGCGGTTTTCCCCAAAATCCAGAAATTTCATAGAAAACAAAAATCCCAAAATCATGAGTAAGTATATGATAAGTGTCGGCATATGCCCATAATACTGCATGATAACATGGAAATATGAATGCATGAAATGTCTAAGTAATCAATGCCATGTCTATACTAACACCAGAGAGCAATCACGATATTATATCAATCTAGCTGTTAGCTGATTGCATCAATAAACGATAATATGATCTAAAGTGTACGTGACATAGCAATTACCGATGATGATGTGTATGAGCCGGCAAATAAGTGTGTGTGGAATATGCGCATCATCGGTAATGGTGCTAGTGTCCTAACAGGCAGAGTTTGATTCTGATTATAGAAACATATGTATGAACATGTAACATGATGATTACAATCTGAATGTAAAAATGGATCTGTAATAACCACTTATTGTAATATACAAGACTAACTACAACTACAAAACTCGAGCCTAAACTAGTGTCCATCTAACCTCCTAAGGAACTAGTCGATAAGAAAAAAAAATACACCTAAAGTCTGAGTCCATATCTCTAATAGTCGGCGATCCAGCCTCAATAGTGTCACGTACGTAGTACGATTTCCTCTAAACAAGAGTGCGGATCAATCATCATATCTATGCCTCGTATGGTAAAATCCATTGTACGGCATCCCAATATCGGGGTACGGGTCAAGTATCACCTATGTGTCTCATCATTCGTATAATATCATCATCAACACATGTTATGATCAAGGTGCTATACTGTAATCGCATACATCAATCATATATCATTGTCAGCATAAATATACATCGTTAATTTATCCTCAGAAATATCATATCATATATATCATATCTTGATCAAGTCACATATGTCAGGTCGTGATTAAGTCACGCCTATAAGATATCGAAATCAAGTTACATCTATATGATGTCGTAATCAAGTCACACATATATCATATCAGAATATCAATCACATGTTACGGTCCGGGTGCTATTTTAGAGTCCCATGTACCTCTATATCATCATCACCCTTTATTATCTATGTATACCTATTCATTATCTCATTTTCTAATGATCTGCTAACATCATAATACGACCGTATAGTCAAGAATTACGGCATCAAGCCCAGTTATATCGTTTCATCCCCGTGTATTATATCACATCCTTGTATCATATATACGTATTGTGTATATATATATATATATATATACCTACACCTAGTCCTATATATATACACATACACGTATACACCACATCGAGTCTCAGTGTGTGCGTGTGCGTATCTACCTAAAACCTACGAAATCTCCTCTAAGATATTCATCCTCGGGTAAGGTCTTTCTAAATCAATCTAGTCCAACCTAGGGTCACTATTAGGGTCCTACTCACCGAAATTCTAAGGTCACGTCAATCTTCCTAATGACAATAAGTACTATTCATATTCTACGTTTGCGGGGGTGCTAACGCCATCCACCCGACTTCCCCCGTAGATATACGTCTACTCACCTGGTCCTTGTCTGCCGAAGACGATGTCGCCCTCCCCTTCTTCCTCGTCCGAAGTCCACGCGAGGGGTACCTATATGCAAACACATATAATATCGTAAACCGAATCACAGACAAAACCAAAACGACGCACGAAACGCGCATGGCTTAAAACCTATGTCCCGCTCATGCAAAAGAACCATATACCGCTCGATATCGGCGTACAAACGCCGATTGATCGCGATAAATATCAACAAAAAACTTGTAGTTTAAAAACTCATTACTTATAATATAAAACTTGGTTTAATCCATCGAAACCCTAGAAATCGATCAAACAGTCCGATTTCGTAAAACCCGAAAATGCCAATTTACCGTTTTACTTCAAAACTTACTGTTTAAATGAAACTAATGGTCATGATACTCATTAAATAACCTAACTATATTATAGAAACCATTACCATATTTTTCTCACACTAATTTGTATAAAAATAGATTTCTAGTTTGCAATTTTATCCATTTCGACACTTTTCAAGCAAAATTTCATAATATCACAACTAAATATGATTTTACAAGAATTAACTTACTAAACTACAATTCAAGATGATAATAATATAATGGAACTATAATTTAGATTTTAAAGCTCATTTATTTAAGAATTTCCAAAAACTAGTTAGCAAAAATAGCAATTTTTATCACAATTTATCAATTATCAATAAAACTAGTAACTAAATTGAGTTTTTTTTCATTCCACCAACAAGTTAATATCCTATTAAGACCACAATCTAGTGTTACAAATATTAATTGGACTTTTATTTCACCAAAATATACAATATATAGAAATCTAGTTTGCAAAAATGGTTTAATTTAACAATTTTGGAAAAGCAATTTACAATCTATCATCCATACAAGAATTTCCACTTATAAAAATGTTAAACTAGTTATTATAACCCTAATTAATTAATAAAAATCATAACTTGATTTTATAACCCTAACTTGAATTTTTAAAACTTGGAAATAGAATTAATTCATTAAATCAATTTATACTAGAATGAAACATTAAATAACAATAATTTAAAAGAAAAAGATTTATATCTTCACACAAGAAATCCAAACATGAAAATAAGCCTCCAAAATTCATGCTTTCCATCTCCAAAATCCATATAAAGATGAGAAAAGAATAGAGGGTAGGAATTAATTAGTATTTTGTGGATTTTTATTTGGATTTTTGTAGGATTTTTGATGATTTTTGTAACAAAATCAAGAGAGGAAAATGGGGGGCTTCCAAGGGGAGGAGGCCGGCCAAAATTAGGAGGTGAGGGAGAGAAATAAAAGAGTGAAGAATGATGTAGAAACTTCCACCAAAATATCACCTCTTTATGTCTTTTCAACATTTTCTTTAATTTCTTTCATTTCTAATGTAAATAAACCAAAGAAATGTCTAGAATCATGGAAAAATTTGTAAATAAATTTTGCATGATACACACTAGATCCTAATATGCAATGGTTCATTTTTCCAAATTAAACCCATTCAAATTTGTAATTTACACTAATTTAGTGTATAAATAAAGCTTATGTTAATATTAAAAATAATTAATTTAGGAAAAATATTTAATTAAACTAAAAATTTATAAGTGACTAAATAAACACCATTTAATAGTAATAACATAATTAAAATAGGTATTTTTAAATTTATAGTGAAAATAATTACGCTTTTGTTTTACGAAAAATACGTTTTACTTTACCGAAAATCATAAAATTCACTTAAACGATTTTATTTATTTAATTATTTATTTAATTATTTTTAAAACGTTAAAATCTTCCCCCCTTTAAGAAATTCGGTCCCCTAATTTAAATCAAAACTCCCTCTCCAAATACTAAAACATTTAGCAAAACACTCAAATCGTCGGGGCTCCGAAATCATCAATACATAACTAAAATCAACTCCGTCAAGCATAACGCAATCATCGGAGTTATGGCGAGAATAAAATATCAAAACCCAATATGAAAATCATCATAATATACATCAATCTATAACTTATATATAGTGCGCATCATAGTAAAACCGTCCAAATATCGGGATAAAGAAATATGCAAAAACCCCTTTTAAAAATCGCCGTGTGATGCACGTGTCACGGCATAAGTAGCGGACGTTTATTTAAAAAAATAGCTATATATATATATATCTTTTATTTAGCATACACGTCCCACCTGGTTACTAAATCAAATAATAACGATTATGAAAACATACTGCTCAAACTGAAATCAATCCCAATCACATCATAAAAATATCATATACGTCCGGTGCGCACTGAAATCGAAACCAAATACAGATACCACGAATACACACAAAAACAAAACTAAGTGCAACAGGTGTGCACCGAAAACATCTGTCAAGTGCAACGGGCGTGCACGACTCAATATCAGGTGCATCTAATCTGCACAAAAACCCGATTTAGTGCATCTGGTGTGCACAAAATCGCATCAAGTGCGCCAAGTATGCGCAAGAATTCTAATCAGGTACACATGGTGCACGAAAACATACACCGAATATCAAAATCGAAATCACAGTACGAAAATGCATGGAAACTAGGTCGAAGCATATGTCAAAATCATGTGTAACCCATATGCACGAAATCAAATCAAAATCTCAAAATGTATTAAAACCAATTCAAGTGCACTGGGTATGTACTAAACAACATCAATACAACTGATATATGAAACACAAATAGAATGTAATGAAGGTACACATAAGAAATACCAATCATAGAACAAAATTCTCAAAATTCCAAAATCCAACAACAGAAATATGAAATTCAAATCATCAAATCACAATCGTAAATACTATCGTCAATGTGCGCCTCTTTCCTCTGATGTCGATTGCTTCGAACTCGTCTCTTTATAGCTGTGCTGACTGCGCTACCAACGACAGTACTCATATCTAGAGTCTCCCACGTAGTCGATCCCTTCGGAAGCAAGTTTGCATCATTCTGTTCGTGCAGCCTCTCTAGAGTTCGGGTACATGATGATCGCAGCGAAGGGACCTCAACATGGTGCTTATGAAGTGAAGGACCAGACTACAAAGGTTGTAATCCCAAACTCTTAGATGTTAAAGTGTTTAACATTCTTTGTTTCACCTAATCTCTAGTTTAAAGATCTTGGTTAGGGTTGTTCGGCACGGCCAAAATTTAAATCGGACATGGTTGATGCCTTGTAGAACCTTATTAGAGTGCTTAGTAACCCTACAGCCTCAGGGGTGGGGTACCCTCTCTAGGCCCCCCGACTCGAAGTTAATTTCCTGCTCTAACTTCCCGCGAAGGTTCAGGAGCGTTTCGTTTTGATTCGGACTTCCGAATTGGCTCAAAACTATCGGTTTTTGGAACCTTAACTCACTGGATTTTCATGTCTTGGAAAATTGTTTAAATTTGCTAATTTCGTGCGGAATTCTAATGTCATAGTTACTTTAGCTTTGTGTTGTATATATGTGTTTAGAAATGTCAACTAATTGCGATACGTCGATTAGTCGGGGTTGCACATATCTATGATGTTGTTATGATAGTTTTTGTATATGAACTTGTTGGATCGTCGTGGACGAATGGCCGGGGATGTGAGATGAGGGTTTTCATTCTTTCATTCGATGTAAAATTTGTAAAGTGATGTAATATTATTTTGCGGGGCAATATCCGGGTTGAGGTTGTAGCCACCGTTGTATTATTTCTTTTACTGTTTTTGCTCTTAGGATAGACCCAAGGTGGGGTACACAAACTACCAGGTACTTTGAAGTGTCGAGTGGCCTACTCACTTTGTTGATGGAGGTTGCTTCACTTCGGGCATTTAGCGGGTAGTTTTCCGCACCCGTAGGGGTCTAGGGTGGGGTTTTGGCTATTCACTTTGGGCATTTGGCGGGCCCCACCCGTATTTATTACCCGATACGGCCTTATCCAATGGCGCCCATCGTCTCCCGCCGAAACAGCACTTTGCGCCCAGCGGCCCCGATCGCACCACGTGGCAGCCCAGCGATTGACCGCGTCCCATCAGACGCCGCAGGCCTGCGCGCGTTGCATCAGCTAATTGGCGCTCGACACGTGGACCGTCGCTTCGACTGCAGAGTGCACGAACCGACGCACCCTCCTTAAATGCAAAGATCTCGCCTCGATTCGCTAGCGGAAAAGACAACTGACGGCTCGAGGACTCATCCCGACATAACCCTGAGAAGGAGCTTACCTCGGGGGACCCGACAGTCCACTCCTGACCCGACCCTCAAGCTGGTCGGGGCAAGACTGAGGGGCTAATGATGATGCTCAATATTGGCGACCTTCAAGATTAGGACATGTGGTAGGGGGCGTGTCCAGAACCCAGAAGAGGGCCTACACGGGGCCGACCTGACTGCCCTGTACCCGACCTGCAAACACCAGCTGGCCCACCTCGGGGCCCCGTGCAAATTGGCTTCCTCGTCCCCGCAGCTCACGCCGAGCTGCCGCAAGACCCGAACTACTCGGCCTCCCCGCTCGTCCCGAGCTCCTAGCCGAGGCAATCTTCCTCAGCCCCCGACCAAAGTCACCGCACACAGGCGTAACCGCCGCTCCGTGAGTCTCGCCATGCACGAATTCTCCGCCAGCAACATCCCACGTTCCACGCCTCCGCGATCCCCATTAATGGGCGATCCGCTCTCTACGTGGACGTGACGTCGGGAGCATAACTACCGGCGAGATTCTCGCGCCCACTGCTACGTGCCATCACCACTATATAAACCCCCATCACAGAGGGGTCAAGTAAGCCATTCTTTACACTTTACGCCGTTACTCTGCTCGGACCTCATCACCAAGTTGAGCGTCGGAGGGTTCTCGGTAGTACTAAACCACCCCGGGACTTCTTTGTAGGTACTCGGCAACAGTTTCCACACCTCACCTCTTCCTCTAAAAACCCATTGAGATCCACACGCAACGAAGGATAATCAGCTAAGTTCACCGCAAGATCTACAGAAGACAACATCTGACGGAGGCCCGAAAAGGAGCTCCATCAATATCATTTGAGCCAAGGCTTAGGAATGCTAGCATTTTGCAGAGAGAGTGAGAGAGAGAGAGTGTGTGTGTGTGTGTATGTATAAATTGACCGAATATTAAAGAAAAATATACAGGGGTAGAAGATTCTCTCGTCTCTTAACAGCAGAATAGTACTTCATAACTCTTACTGTGATATTTTTTATTCAGAAATTATTATAGGAGTAGTTACTGATTGATTTCATCCAACATTCAGTGGGTCCCACCTGTAAAAAATGAAAGATGAGAAACAAAATTTTAATTTATTTCTTAATATAAAATGTTTGGAATTTTATAATTTTTTTGTTTGATTTTTTGAGAATTGGATAATGCCACCTCCGCAATCAATTAGGGAATTGTAGACTCACACATCATCGAAAAAACATGCCTAACATTTGAAACGTCAACAATCAATCGGCGCATGCATAACTGGATTTTTTGAAATTGAAATTTTATCGAATGATCTCTACTTAATTTGCAAATTTGAAGAGTAAAAGCCGTGATTCATGGGCCAGCATGGGTTGCAGAATGCGGCCGCTGCTGTGTAAAACCCATAAAACGTTTTTCCTCTCTAAGTTCTTAGATTTAATTTTGGGTATTTGGCTCATTAAAAGTAATAACTTGTTGAAAAATAGCTCGAAATGGGATATATATGCGCATGCATGGAGGGTGCATGTTGTTGTGAAAAATCGGCAACAAAATACGCAGCGGATGATCGATACACGCGAATCAAAACTAATGAAAAAGATTAAACACATTAATTATGAAAAAGTAATAAGTAATAATAAAAAACACCAAGCAAAGTGCTAGGATGCTTGTGCTAGGGTCCCTTCACTAGAGGACCATGCGAAATACATAACGATTTTAAAGCTAGCACAAGCAACCAATCCCAAAAAATCATCCATATACTAAAAATAGCAAAAACTAGTAAAGCATGTCAAAGAAAGTTTGAGTTTTTATAGAACTACAACCTTTGAAGCGTGACTACTAAGTTTTAGTAGACTTTTGCTATGCTCCGAGTCCACCGGAAACGAGCTTGGATGCCGTTCTTTCTCGCCGAAAATAATCCACTTGAAGGAAATCCAACCCATGCTCCACTTCACCAAAGAAAACTCCAAGTAAAGCAACTTGCTTTCACTTTTGCTTGAAATGAGAATACAACATGATGTATAATGGTTTCATTTTCATTTTCTTTTTCCTTTCTTTTGCTCTCTACACTGGACAAAGGAGCAGAGAGAATAAGGATCCACCAACCATGTAAATCATTAGAATAAAATAATACACACCATTCCTCCATATCCTTGCCTATCTTTTGGGTCATTTCTTTCTTTTTATTCCCTTTATTAGAAAAAGAAAATGACATGTCCTCCTTCTAGATGCATGTATATATCAAATATATAATACATACAAGTATATGTATCGTATACATATACGCGTATTCGTATCTTATACGAGTAGCAAATGTGAGAGAAATAGAAAATGAACATAATACTAGAATACACACACATATATAATATTATTAAATGAACACTTGAGTTAATAATAAGCCGGTTAGTATTATTAAATATCCGATTAATGTACGTGTATCAAATACACGCGTTTAATCAAAGTCCCGCACGTATCATCATATGCGCTCTACATCGTTTCACCTGAACCGGGAAACCCTCTGTGTGAGACTCTAAAAACTCAACAATATGCTAGCATTGAGTTACCGGGTCAAATCCATAAGCACAAGAACGTTAGCGGCACTAGCTGTACGTAACGGCTATCTAGGTATCTGTCAAAAGAAAGGCTAACAAACAAACTCGTCCGTACACTACAGAGCCTATCAGTGACATTCACTGTATAGTCCGGTATCTTCGTCAGAGAGTCGCATATTGGGTCTGAGGGTGAATTCAGTCAGACCCCTAATTGTAAGGTTCCTTAGCATCCTCACTAAGTTTTGTAATGCATCAAGCATGCAATTTTAAAAATCTTGGAGTGCTAACAAACCCTAACACAAGGATCTTAACTAGAGAATTCGGGTAAAGCGAATATGTAAACTGTTAGTGATATATGCCCTAGAGGCCATTATTGTATCATACTGGATTGTATATTACATAATGGTAGCTTCGGATATACACATATATAGTAACAATCTTGCTCAAAATGGTAGTATGCTACCTGGTTTGTTTCTACCTCAATATGTGCATGTGTTTCTTTTAGCATATCATATATACATATTGGTAGAGCCCTTAGGATTTTTGCTTGATCACCAGCGTTGTGATGACAATCACACTAGTAGGGGATTGGTAACCTATAAGCACATCCTATCCAAGTCCCCAGTCGTAGGATTATCGAGATGGGGCATCCGTACTCCATAGTAGACTAGTGTATACTCTTCTCATCCCAGCAGGGAAGATGGTCTGTACCACAGCCATTAGTACGTCGTACTGGAGATAGTATGCAGGTGCTCATTAGGTTATGAGTACACTGGACAGGACTCGTCCGGAACTGTTGGTGGGTATTATACCTGTCGTCGGGTAGCAGTTCCCATGTGACATGAGTGCAGCTTAGCCCGTCGACTTGACACTGCTACTTCGCCTCGAGTGTGTTCCCACCGTACTTTGATTACTACCCTACCACGACTCAAAGGAGTCATGCAAACAGGTAGTAGTTGGGTGCAGTCCCGAAGCACATGGAGGCAGTGGCGGTTAGATAGGATTCGTCTCTCCCGGTATTGGGGGTTGATATCGCGCTATGTTCGGAAGGCCATTACACAAAGTTCTTGGCCAAGGCAAGCGAGATTTACTAGTAGGTATTCCAGTAGTTTCTCACGGTGTATTGGGCTACTCTTCGACATGACTTATTTCGCTATTAGGGGTCTGACGATTACTGCCCCTAGGTCCGATATGCGATACTCTTAGACGAACAGACCAGACTGTACAAAGATTGTCACATTCAGGCTCAGTAGAAGTTCAGATGAGTTTTCCTCACCGGCCTTCTTATCAACATCTACCTGGAGACCGTTACGTGCAGCTAGTACCTCTTGCGGCCTGTGGTTAAACCCACTGCCAGCGTAGTGTCGAGTGTTTAGAGTCCCACATAGAGAGTTTCCCTACACCGGGCAAAAGATGTAGAGGTCGTATGGTTTTACGGCAGGGCTTCGATCACTTACGTGCACTTGTGCGTGTATGATGTTCGGGCGGATAATACTAGTGGGCTTTAGTTTAAGCCGGATCCTAGTATTATATTGATGGATCAGTTTCGTCTCTTTGTATTCGTGTTTCTCGGAACACGAATGCGGGTATATATATACGGATGAGAGGGGCGTAGAAGGAGACACCTCATTAGGGTTTTGACCATTTACTTGATTAAAACAATTATGAGGTGGAGGAAAATATTTGCTATATTTGTAAATAATAATTGTGGCATGGTTACTTGTTTTGACTTCTTGACTTGGTTTGACTCTTTGACTAGATATTTCTTGTGAGATATTTTGCGGCATTAGATATTTTGGGTGAGATATTTTCTTGCCATGCTTGTAGTCATGTCAAGAGATCCATCTCATTTTATCATGATCATTATCAAAAACCATTTCTTTTTTCCTTAAGCTAGCTCTCTTCTTCTTCCTCATATCAAAAACCCTTAAGGTCTCATGAGTTGAGTAAACTAGGGTTCCAAGAGATGAATAAATCCATCTTCATTCTCTACATCACCCAGGCCATCTAGTTTAGCAAGCTAGTTTCCCTAGTTACCTTGAATTTGAGGTTGGAGCTCGGACTATAGATTCTCGGGTGGATCGTCTTTGACTCGAGGAAGCCGACTAGAAAGCTATGACCCGGATCGATCCTTGGAGCCTACGATGATGAGGAGGATAGCGGAGAAGACCCGAAGGACTTATATCATGAGGTATAACATTCTTTTCGAGTAGTTAAATCTCATGTTGTTTGCTAGCTAGGGTTTCTAGACGATCCTTGGTTCTAGTCGGTGTTGCGAAGCCCGTTAAAATCATTTTTTTCAAATTCTGCCTCTGCACGAACACGTGGGGTGCACGAAATTGACTTACAGTGGTATCAGTGCCTCTCATAAACCCTAGATAGCTTATAGCGATATTAGAATTCCGCCGGTTTTTGTCGCGCAAAAACTGCCGAAAAAACAGTTTTCAAAAGTGAAGTTTTGAGTTGTTTGCAAACCCCTCGAGCTCACGGTTTGAACCGAGAAGCTGCGGGATGGAGCGTGCGCACCTTGGGGACCCTCCGGGGGGGCCTAAATGGCTGGGCCCACTCCCCAAGGCCACTACAAGGTGGTCTTGGCGGCGGGGACCCGAAACTGCCCCACCTTGGGCAGTTTCGGGTCTGCCTCACCCTCTGGCTACCTCTTGGTGGCCTCAGGGGTGGGGTACCCTCTTTAGGCCCCCCGACTCGAAGTTAATTTCATGGTCTAACTTCCCGTGAAGGTTCAGGAGCATTTCATTTTGATTCGGACTTCCGAATTGGCTCAAAACTATCGGTTTTTGGAACTTTAACTCACTGGATTTTCATGTCTTGGAAAATTGTTTAAGTTTGCTAATTTCGAGAGGAATTCTAATGTCGTAGTTACTTTACAAGCTTTATGTTGTATATATGTGTTTGGAAATGTCGACTAATTGCTATACGTCGATTAGTCGGGGTTGCACATATCTGTGATGTTGTTATGATAGTTTGTGTATATGAACTTGTTGGATCGTCGTGGATGAATAGACGGGGATGTGAGATGAGGATTTTCATTCTTTCATTCGATGTAAAATTTGTAAAGTGATGTAATATTATTTTGCGGGGTACATCTGGGTTAAGGTTGTATCCACCGTTGTATTATTTCTTTTACTCTTTTTGCTCATAGGATAGACCCAAGGTAGGGTGCACAAACTACCGGGTACTTTAAAGTGCCGAGTGACCTACTCACTTTGTTGATGGAGGTTGCTTCACTTCGGGCATTTGGCGGGTAATTTGCCGCACCCGTAGGGGTCTAGGGTGGACTTTTGGCTATTCATCAAGACCGTGGAATCCGTCTTTCGTTACAGGCTCAAACGAAACGCGGAATTCCTAGTATATCCAATGTGTTCATCTGTGATCTAGAATGCCTATTATTGCGTATGACGAATGGATATTATTATATATGTATTATATAATAGACATTGCTTATGTTTTGCATCCGCGCTAGTCCAGCCCCCGCTCTGTCGTTAGTTAAGTAACCTAACGGGTGATGACGGGGCCCCGTGGCGAATGCGGATGGCATAAGCGTACGTTGTATTTTCGTTATTTTCTTCAATGGTAGGTTAATTGATGGGACTGCATTACATTAATGCAAAGCAAACAAACCAAAGCTGAATCGTTGGAACAAATTTTAAAACCACTCGGTTATTTTAAAACAACAGACTTTTAAATGCGGAGCTTAAACCACTCCTTTTAGAAGCTATCAGGTTCCTTCGATTATATCAAGTTCACTAGGTTCACGGTTTCGCCAAAACCATTCGTAGCCCTCCGCCATTCATATGAATAGTCAGTAGTATTCAAGCTATGTTTGTTGGTATTCGTCAAGGCATAATGATTGGTTGCTGCCGAGTGTTCATATGTAGCATAGATAGATGCGTTTGTTTGGGACAGTCGTATTACTTTGTTGGCCTTCGTCAAGGGTATATACGGGTGGGTTCAAATTAATCTGGACAATGATGGGTAGAACTTGACATGTGACTTATGATTTGATGGCCTTCATCAAGGTCATAAGAGCATGGGGGCAAAAATCCACATCGGAGTTTATAAAGAAACTGAAACTTGCTAGTGCTTCATACCATTTGGAGTTTGATAATGTTGATAGGATTCCTTCAGCATTATCACACAATGATATTTGGGTCCCGATCCTACTGTGAGTATCCGCTACTCCCCGGGAGATGCTTCACTTAACGATCCATGCTATAAACCAAGTTGGTGTCTAGAATAGTGTTAACGGGGCTACACCTCCAGGGAAAAGAGGTTATTTAATTAAGGAATTTCGTGAAAGCGTCGTAAAACCTCTCTCGAAGTACCGACACTATCCTGGCCTAACGGTTAAGCAAGTATTGTACAGTAAGATTAATCCTGACTAATTCTTCTTTTATGGTTTGAGGAAGGATTCGAGAAACATGGGAGCCATCCTGTTTAGATAAATTAAAAACCAATCTAAAGTTGCAAGAGCATCATGCTGAGTGTATTCTTCTCTCTCTTCTAATTGCAGCAACAAGGTGACCGGATTAGGTTACAGATAGATAAAAAAATGACTGAGTTATATTATATTGACTGGTAAAGGTTTGGCCAGATGTCTATTATCTATGACAAGCTGGACCACCTCATTACAACTCATACCCCCTCCGTCCCAGGTCCAGTTTCCACCGTCGCGGATGTTGATATCCGTAAGACAAGGGAAAAGGACAGTTCAAATGCTAAGTGCCTCGTGTTGGCCTCAGTTGATGGTGTATACCAGAGGCAGCACGAGAAGATGGACTTAGTTTCCATCTTCCTCCATAACAATATTTTATATGGAGAGCAATCTCGTATCGCATGATATGAGACCTCGAAAGAATTGCTTCAAGCGAGGTTGTGTATGGTTCCTAGGCACACAAATGAAGTCTCACAAGGCATCAACCATGCCAATTTCTAATTTTACAAGTGCCGAGAAACCCTAATACGGATCATTAACTAGAATTTTAGGCGAAAAGTGAAACTAGTTAACATCTTAACTAAAAGTGAGAAGCTACAACCTTTGTAGATCCGGTTCTCCACTTCCTTAGCTCCACGTAGACGTCCTCTCACTGTCCAAGTCGGATCTCGGACTCTAGCATCGGCTTCATCGGAGAAATGAGCGGACTAGTCGTCGGCTACGATGCCGAAGATGATCTACGTCGAGGTTACACAAGATCAAGCTCCAACTTCACCAAGTTATGAAGTTTGTGAAGAAAACACCCTATACTACTTGGCAAGAGGTAGAGGGTGAAGAAATAGGAGGTGGGTTCACTTTAGAATTGGATTTCTCACTCTTTTGCTCAAGATGCATTAATGGTGGCAAGCTTTTTCTTGAAGAAGAAGAAGATGCTCAAGATAGAATATGATAAAAAGTATTGAAAAAATAGAAAAGAAAATGAATACTTATCATATCCTAACCTTAGTTAGGTGTAGAGAATATACCATGGTTAGTAGGAATGGTTAGGGTTAAGCATGAGACAAATATGGTGGACTTGTTCAAAGCTTCATGAAGCTTCAACAAGCATCCAAAGAAAGCCACCATATTCTCCTTTATCTTTTTCAAAATAAACAAATAAATAAATAAGTAACAAAAAGAAAACCCTAACCATTACACAACCATGGTTTAATCTTTACACATACTCAAGTTAGCATGTATCATCAAACATGATACAAACAAGTGCACACTAAAATATATCACATATACAATGTGCACATCAAGTGAGAAAATCCTTTTTAAAGTGAACCAATACTAGTTAATGCAAAGTAATATATCAAATATATAATTATATATTAAATCATTAAACCAACACTTGATTCAATGATCCGGTCATGTCGCACATAACCGACTAGTATCCAATGTATCGACTTATCGAATCAATCTTCGATTCGATAACTAGGTTATATCGCATACAACCATTCAAAACATTCATGGCGAGAATGAAATATGGTATCACATACACGCATTATTCTCGGTCCCGCACATATCTCATATGCGCTCCTATTTCGTTTCGCTTGAGCCAGGAAACCTCTGTGTAGGACTCTAAAGACTCGTCAATACGCCGGCAGCAGATGATGATCATATCAATCACCCACAAGCCGCAAGCTGTCTGCTAAACGTAACGGCCACCCGGATATTGAACGATCAGAAGATCGACGAGCTAGTCCGCTCACACTCCTGTGAATCCAACCAGTAACACTTACCGTACAGTCCGGTCTGTTCGTCTGATATGTCGCATATCAAGTCTAGGGGTGGTAAACTTCAGACCACAATAACCGATAAGTCGTGCCGATGTGAGGCTCATAACGGGTCGAGAAACTACTGGTAACACTTACCAGCAGATCTCTGATCAGCCTTGGCCAGGGACTTCCCTGTTACGGCCAATCGAGCACAGTGCAACATCAACCCCCAATACCGGGAGAGACGAAACCCCTCCTATCGCTTATTGCCTCCATGTGACTCGGGACTGTATCCAAAGACCACCGTTTTGCATGCCCTCATGGACGTGGTAAGGTGGAGATCAAAGCACAGTGGGAATCACACGAGACTCTATGACGATCTCGGGTCTACAGACTAACCTGTACAAGTGTCACCTGAGAACTGCCATCTGACGTGAGGTATAATACCATCTGGGAGTTCTTGGCGAGTCCGTCCAGTGTACCCAGTCTCCACTGAGCACCCGTATACCATCTATGATGTCAAACACCAATGGATATGGGATCATCCATCGCCCATCTCATGGGTCGAGAGGCATATACGCTAGTCTACTCTGGTATATCGATGCCCCGTCTCGATACACCCACGACTAGGGACCTTGAAGGATGTACTTATGGACTACCATGTCCCCACTAGTATGATCTGCATCATAGTCCAGGTAGTCAAGTACACATCCTAAGGGCTTTATCAACATGTAACTATAAGACAGTTTAAAGAGACTAGTAAACATGTTAAGATAAAGAGCAACCAGATAGCATACTATCATATCGAGCAAGAAAGTCATCTCTATATATGTCCAAGCATCCAATATAATATACATCATCTGTACAATACTGGCCTCTAGGGCATACATACAACTAACAATCTCCCACTTGCACTAGGGCCAGCTGCTGTAGTATCGCATACCGAGCATCCGGAAGAGTCTCTCAAACTGTATCTGGGGAATGGCTTTCGTGAGTGGATCCACCGTGTTGTTCTTCGTGTCAACCCTCCTGACCTCGATCTCCCGGCGATCAACTCTCTCCCGGATCAGGTGATACCGCCTCAGAATATGCCTGGATCGCTGATGGGACCTGGGTTCCTTGGCCAAAGCCACTGCTCCATTGTTATCGCAATACAAAGGTATTGGATGCTCGATGGATGGAACCACACCAAGTTCAGTAATGAACTTCTTGATTCAGACAGCCTCTTTAGCAGCATCGTTGGCAGCTATGTATTCAGCCTCCATCGTCGAGTCTGCCACGGTTTCCTGCTTGGAACTCTTCCAGCTAACCGCCCCTCCGTAAAGGGTAAAGACAAATCCCGACTGCGACTTAGAGTCGTCCTTATCACTCTGGAAGCTCGAATCGGTAAAGGAATCCACTTGGAGTTCTCCGTTACCATACACCAAGAGCATCTCTTTAGTCCTTCTCAAGTACTTGAGAATGCTCTTCACAGCTGTCCAGTGACTCTCTCCAGGATCAGCTTGATACCTGCTCACTACACTTAGTGAGTATGCTACATCGGGTCTGGTACATAGCATCGCATACATGATAGAGCCTACAGCCGAAGCATAGGGTATCCCTTGCATGCGAGCTCTCTCCAAATCAGTCTTGGGAGACATCTCTTTGGATAGAGTGACTCCAGAGATCGTGGGCAAGTTCCCACGCTTGGATTCTTCCATACTAAACCTCTTTAGTATGGTATCAATGTACCTGGATTGGGACAATCCCAATATCCGTTTGGATCTATCTCTATAGATCCTAATTCCCAATATGCAGGAGGTATCACCAAGATCTTTCATTGAGAATCTTTGTGATAAGAAGAGCTTGACCGATTGTAGCATGGGAATATCATTTCCTATCAAGAGTATGTCGTCGACGTACAATACGAGAAAGACAACCTTACTCTCTGCCACCTTCTTGTAGATACAAGGTTCATCTGGGTTTTTGACGAAATCAAACTCTTTGATAACGACGTCAAAGCAGATGTTCCAACTCCGCGATGCTTGCTTTAATCCATAAATAGATTTAAGCAGCTTGCACACCTTCCCGCTGCTCCCACTGTCTACGAAGCCCTCTGGCTGAGTCATGTACACGCACTCTTCTAAATCACCGTTTAGAAAGGCGGTCTTAACATCCATTTGCCAGATTTCGTAGTCATGATATGCAGCGATGGCAAGCATGATTCGGATGGATTTAAGCATAGCCACTGGAGAAAAGGTTTCGTCATAGTCCACCCCTGGTCTTTGACGAAAACCCTTTGCAATAAGTCTAGCTTTGAAAGTCTCCACTTTCCCATCTACACCAAGTTTTTTCTTGAAGATCCACTTGCTCCCAATGGGTTTTACCCCTTCAGGAGCAACTTCCAAAGTCCATACTTTGTTGGTGTACATGGATTCCATCTCGGACCACATTGCATCCAGCCATTTTACTGAGTCCCTACTCGTGATGGCCTGCTCGAAGCTAGTTGGGTCATCATCCTCCATGATGCAATCCTCGCTCCCACCATCCATGAGAAAACCGTAGTATCTCTCAGGTTGGCGAGGAACCCTACTAGATCGGCGGAGAGGCTGGGGTTCGTCGGGTACTACTGAATCTTCTGGTTCCACTAAATCTTCAGTTACGGTTTGTGTATCTGGAATTTCTTCCAGCTCTACCACTTTGCCACTAATTTCCTTTTCAAGGAATTCCTTTTCTAAAAAGGTGGCATATTGAGAAACAAACACCTTTTGTTCTTCAGCATGGTAGAAAAAATATCCTTGTGAATTCTTAGGATATCCCACAAACTTGCAAAGAACTGACCGTGCCTCGAGCTTGTCCGAATTTTGTCTTTTGACATAGGCTGGATAACCCCATATCTTAACTCGTTTAAGATATGGCCTCTTCCCACTCCATATCTCATATGGTGTGGTAGGTACAGATTTAGATGGAACTTGATTTAATAGGTATGCTGCTGTCTCCAGCGTATATCCCCAGAAGAAAATAGGTAACTCAGCTGTGCTCATCATAGAGCGCACCATATCTAATAGGGTGCGGTTCCTCCGTTCTGATACACCGTTGTGCTGTGGTGTATATGGAGGAGTCAGCTGAGAGAGAATCCCATTCTCTTTTAGGAAGTCCAGGAATTCATTGCTTAAGTATTCACCTCCTCGATCAGATCGTAGGATTTTAATACTTTTTCCGGTTTGGTTCTCGACTTCTTGTTTATATTCTCTAAATTTCTCAAAAGCTTCTGATTTGTGTTTCATCAAGAACACATATCCGAATCTAGAGAGATCATCAGTGAATGTAATGAAGTACGAAGAACCATCCCTGGCATGTGTAGACATGGGACCGCATACATCACTATGTATCAGTCCCAAGAGTTCCATAACTCTTTCTCCGTGTCCCGTAAACGGAGTTTTGGTCATCTTGCCTTTGAGACATGACTGGCAAGTGTCATAAGATGAAAATTCGAGTGGTTTCAAATATCCATCCTTATGCAACTTAGCCAGTCGTGTCGCATTGATGTGACCCAGTCTACAATGCCACAAGAAGGATTCGTTCAGTTCAGAACTCTTCCTCTTGTGTGTGTTTGTTATGCTCAGAATTGTTGATTGATTTAGAATATAAATGCCATTACACAACGTGCCTGATCCAACCAACTTTTGGTTACGGAAAATGTTCATAACATTGTCCTGTAATACAAAATTATATCCCTCTTTACTCAACAAAGAAACCGATATAATGTTGCATATCAGGTTCGGCATGTAATAGCATTCGTTCAGAACCAATGTATTACCAGTTGGTAATACAAGGTGATATTCCCCGACAGTCTTAGCTGCAACAATTGCACCATTTCCAACTCTAATGTCTTTATCACCTTCTCCAAGTTCTCTACCTTTCCTACGCCCATGTAACTGATTACATATATGGGATCCTGACCCGGTATCTAATACCCAGGATGTAGAGCAAATGGAGAAACAGTTCTCTGTAACGAACACACCCGAAGAAAATGCATCAACATGTACTTTCTTCATTCGGGTGGCATGGGAATCCTGGTATTCCCCTATATCCTGTTCATTCCTATAACTCTTATAAGAAAGAACGGAACCAACGTTCCCCAGCATAGTATAACATGCGGGTTCGGTCAATACATCCATATTATTATCTTGATTAGGGCATGACATGGTTGCTACCTGGAGAGAGAGAGAAGAAAACACTTTAGCGTATGCTCGTGCAAGATCAGATTGGTTATTATCTTATCTAATCAGGATGGCTCCCACTGGTTTTTATCAAATCTTCCTTCAAACCCTAAAAGGAAAGACTAGCCGGGATTAATTACACCCTACAACTTCGCCAATCTTTCAGCCAGGCCAGTGTCGGTACTTTGAGGGAGGTTCCCCGTGCTTTCGCACGGACCTAATTAAACTAAACCTCGTTTTCCCAGAGGCGTAACCCCGTTGACACCTTTCTAGACACCTACTTGATCGGCTAATTGTAATGTGTAAAACTCTCCCGGGAGTAACTCTTACTCGCAGTGGGTATCGGGATCCAACTATCTCATAGAAGGTATGCAATCTCATTGCAAATTTCAACACTTGAAATTCCCGATAATATTTTGCCCCTAGCATCTATATGACCTTAACATAGTCAACAAATCATAAGTGCTAGTCAAGTTCAACCCGTCATTTCCTGATTGAATTAAACCCACCCGCACGACCCTTAACATAGTCAACAAAGTCGCATGACTACCCTAATCCAATCACATCATATGCTTATACAGATAAGCACCAATCAGCTACCGCACACTACGCCTTAACATAGTCAACAAACGTAGCACGAATACTAACTAGTACTTATCTGAAATGACGGAAGGCTACGACAGGTTTTTCTGAAAACCTATTGCGTAATGAACTTGATATCGTTGTAGAATCAAATGAAGTTTTGAAATGGAGTGATTTTGAGGCTTTTCTAGTTTTGCTAAAGGGGTCACTCCCGGTGAAGGGATCGTCGGCCCTTTCCTCGTCGAATGAGGTGCGGGATATATCATATATATCACTGTGAAAAGAAAAAACTATAGAATCTATCAAAAGACAAACCGAGTGTAGCATCTGCCAGTTATTGCTAAAGGAGTCACTCCCGGTGAAGGGATCTCGGTCCTTTCCTCATCGAATAAGGTGCAGGGTATATCATATATACCGCTATGCAAAGCAAAACTGTAGCTACCCTTTTTATTTAAAATTTGATTCTGCAACATCTTTTAGGTTTCTTTTCTTTCATTAATCACATTAATGAAGTCCCATCATTTAAGTCACCTAAACATCACAGATAAATACGACGTACACTTATGCCATCCGCATTCGCCTCGATGTCCCCTCGTGCACCGTTAGGTTAGGTAACTAACGACAGAGCAGGGCAGGGCTAGCGCGGGTGTAAAACATAAGTAACGTCTATATAATATATCATATATACTATATACAGTATCCATCAGAACATATCACATGATCACATCATAGATATCGCAGCAGAAAACATCATATGAAATATTGGATATACTAGGACGTCCGTGTTTTTAATACGAGCCAGTATAAAACATGGATTCCACGGTCGTGATGAATAGCCAATCCCACACCCCTAGACCCCTACGAGAGCGGCAAGCAACCCTACCAATTCTAGGGTTAGGAGACCCGGACTCGACTCCTCGAGTTGGTCTCCCACTGGACTCCAGAACCCGGTTACTTGTGCTCCCCTCCTTGGGTCTATCCTAGTGCGGAAAAGTAAATAATATACAGAGGATAAAAGAATATTACATACAAGTTCTTACATGAATGAAAATAAAAAAACACTCATCTCAAAAAAAAAACCCCGGCTATTCGAACACGACAATCCAATATAACATATCCAGCAACACATAACATCATATGTCATCAACGTAAGTAAGTATGCGCATCCCAATTGTCGTTGACATATAGCAACGAAACCGGCGATATCACATATTACACTTACGGTCACAGAAAAGAAAGTGTAAAACTACAACAGTTGGAATCCGCAACCTCTTTAGACATCGCATGCCTAATCAAATGAAATACTTAGACATCACATGCCTAACAGTTATAAACCCCGCATTTTAGTCTCATTATCGAAAACTCTTTTCAATATCAAGTGAGACTAAACCGCTAGATTTATAACATTCATTCAGTTATCTTATTACTGTTTGTGAATTCCAATTATTGTATCCCATTCTGGATAAAATAGAAAATATTAAACTTTCCGATCGACCATTCGAACACCCAAGTTTTCCCGAAACCGTTCAACACATGAAATAAGTTCAAAGACATTCACTTCATGCCTCAGTACCAACGGTCCAGCCGTAGAAGGTTCAAGCCAACGCCTCACATGTGGCACGCCGTACTGCCCCAAACCCGAAGGTTCAAAGGGCAGTTCAAGACGGTCACATAATCGAGTTAAGGTTTGTTGTCTTCTAGAGGGACCATCGCGTTACTTGCACTACTTAGAATGTCCTTAAACCACAGAAAAATCCAACACTTGGAAATTTTCCGTCAGGGGAAAAAGTGGGTATTTATATCCGGTCGAACTTTTTAACATATTCCAAATATCCGGAAAACACATAGACAAAGTTTGAAATTACCGATCGAATCATCGAGGCTCTAAAACAACCCAGAAAACTCAACTCTTGAGTGCAAATTAAAAATTCCCAGAAAACGCAGCACCTGGAAAAATGAATTACTGTGCAAAAACTACAGGCAACTCCCTTCATTTGGCCGCGGAACCGCCACAGAAGCCATGCTTCTGCCGCGGTTCCGCCGCACTATGAACATATCATGGGTTAATTTTTGCATCGTAATTCTTAGAATTCCTTGATGAATTTTTCAAGCATTTTTAATCTGGAAAAATCCCAGTTTTTGAAAAAAGTCCATAGAGCAATTTGTTTTAGGGTTTCGATGTTCATTCGGGTTTCAAACGCCGTCTACACTTCGCCTAAGGCTCTAGCTAGGCTCTGATACCACTGTAGGGTTCCTAGGCACACAAATGAAGTCTCACAAGGCATCAACCTTGCCAATTTCTAATTTTACAAGTGCCGAGAAACCCTAATACGGATCATTAACTAGAATTTTAGGCGAAAAGTGAAACTAGTTAACATCTTAACTAAAAGTGAGAAGCTACAACCTTTGTAGATCCGGTTCTCCACTTCCTTAGCTCCGCGTAGACATCCTCTCGCTGTCCAAGTTGGATCTTAGACTCTAGCATCGGCTTCATCGGAGAAATGAGCGGACTACTCGTCGGCTACGATGCCGAAGATGATCTACGTCGAGGTTACACAAGATCAAGCTCCAACTTCACCAAGTTGTGAAGTTTGTGAAGAAAACACCCTATACTACTTGGCAAGAGGTAGAAGGTGAAGAAATAGGAGGTGGGTTCACTTTAGAATTGGATTTCTCACTCTTTTGCTCAAGATGCCATTAATGGTGGCAAGCTTTTTCTTGAAAAAGAAGAAGAAGCTCAAGATAGAATATGATAAAAAGTATTGAAAAAATAGAAAAGAAAATGAATACTTATCATATCCTAACCTTAGTTAGGTGTAGAGAATATACCATGGTTAGTGGGAATGGTTAGGGTTAAGCATGAGACAAATATGGTGGACTTGTTCAAAGCTTCATGAAGCTTCAACAAGCATCCAAAGAAAGCCACCATATTCTCCTTTATCTTTTTCAAAATAAATAAATAAATAAATAAGTAAAAAAAAGAAAACCCTAACCATTACACAACCATGGTTTAATCTTTACACATACTCAAGTTAGCATGTATCATCAAACATGATACAAACAAGTGCACACTAAAATATATCACATATACAATGTGCACATCAAGTGAGAAAATCCTTTTTAAAGTGAACCAATACTAGTTAATGCAAAGTAATATATCAAATATATAATTATACATTAAATCATTAAATCAACACTTGATTCAATGATCCGGTCATGTCGCACATAACCGACTAGTATCCAATGTATCGACTTATCGAATCAATCTTCGATTCGATAACTAGGTTATATCGCATACAACCATTCGAAACATTCATGGCGAGAATGAAATACGGTATCACATACACGCATTATTCTCGGTCCCGCACATATCTCATATGCGCTCCTATTTCGTTTCGCTTGAGCCAGGAAACCTCTGTGTAAGACTCTAAAGACTCGTCAATACGCCGGCAGCAGATGATGATCATATCAATCACCCACAAGCCGCAAGCTGTCTGCTAAACGTAACGGCCACCCGGATATTGAACGATCAGAAGATCGACGAGCTAGTCCGCTCACACTCCTGTGAATCCAACCAGTAACACTTACCGTACAGTCCGGTCTATTCGTCTGATATGTCGCATATCAAGTCTAGGGGTGGTAAACATCAGACCCCAATAACCGATAAGTCGTGCCGATGTGAGGCTCATAACGGGTCGAGAAACTACTGGTAACACTTACCAGCAGATCTCTGATCAGCCCTGGCCAGGGACTTCCCTGTTACGGCCAATCGAGCACAGCGCAACATCAACCCCCAATACCGGGAGAGACGAAACCCCTCCTATCGCTCATTGCTTCCATGTGACTCGGGACTGTACCCAAAGACCACCGTTTTGCATGCCCTCATGGACGTGGTAAGGTGGAGATCAAAGCACAGTGGGAATCACACGAGACTCTATGACGATCTCGGGTCTACAGACTAACCTGTACAAGTGTCACCTGAGAAGTGCCATCTGACGTGAAGTATAATACCATCTGGGAGTTCTCGGCGAGTCCGTCCAGTGTACCCAGTCTCCACTGAGCACCCGTATACCATCTCTGATGTCAAACACCAATGGATATGGGATCATCCATCGCCCATCTCATGGGTCGAGAGGCGTATACGCTAGTCTATTCTGGTATATCGATGCCCCGTCTCGATACACCCACGACTAGGGACCTTGACGGATGTACTTATGGACTACCATGTCCCCACTAGTATGATCTGCATCATAGTCCAGGTAGTCAAGTACACATCCTAAGGACTTTATCAACATATAACTATAAGACAGTTTAAAGAGACTAGTAAACGTGTTAAGATAAAGAGCAACCAGATAGCATACTATCATATCGAGCAAGAAAGTCATCTCTATATATGTCCAAGCATCCAATATAATATACATCATCTGTACAATACTGGCCTCTAGGGCATACATACAACTAACAGGTTGGCTGTCGGATCATCTGTAGGGGACCACGTCCTTACAATGATTAGTTATATTAAAATGCTCACGGAACTGGAGACCATGTTGGAAAACGAGTCATATGCCGACTTGATTCTACAGTCCCTACCTCCTACTTATGTCCAGAGGAAGAAAGTAATACTTCCAGTTGAGGGCACCGTGAAGGAAACCAGGGAGACACCCATTATGCTTATTGGGGAATCTTCCTCTTCTGGATCTAAGGCGGATGCAAAGGGTGAGAAGAAGAAGACCTCCACAAAGCCGATAGGCGGTGTCGATAAGGTAGAAGAAAAGAGAAAGGAAAAAGTTTTGGGGTTAACAGTAAGGAAGGAGGGATGTTCCTATTGTTATGGGAAAGGGCATTGGCAGAAGGGATGTAGGGCTTGGAAAGCCAGAATCCAGGATCCGAAGCATGTTGTGGCTTCGACTTTGGGTGTGTTTGTGATTGAAAACGGTCTGTCAATTAACTCCACTTCCTGGGTACTAGATGCCGGATCAGGATCTCATATCTGTAATTCATTATAGGCTTTGAGAAACCGTAGAGTTATCATGGCAGGTGATATGATTCTCAGGGTTGCTAACGGAATGAGCATGGACGCTGTATACGTATGGTATATCACCTAGAATTGACAAGTGGGCAAATATTGATTCTATGTAACTGTTTGTATGTACCAAGTCTAGTTTGTAAGCGATGTGGTTCACATCCACCTAAATCAAAGATTGATTGGGTCAGGTACACTGGAGGGCAATATATATTGAATCAAGCTCAGGTTTTCAAATGTCCAGAACACACTTAAAAGAAAATCTCCAGAATTAAATATGGCTCTCTTAAGGCATTATAGACTGGGTCACATCAATGAAACACGGTTGACGAAGTTACATGAGAGGCATATTTGGATCTGTTCGAATATCAGTCTTATGAAACTTGTCAATCTTGTCTCATAAGAAAGATGACAAAGACTCCATTCACTGGACACGGAGTAAGAGCGAGCGAGCTCTTGGGACTCATACACAGCGACTTGTGTAGTCCAATATCTACAGATGCACGAAGTGGTTATTCCTATTTCATTACTTTTATGGATAATTTCTCTAGGTTAGGACATGTCTTCTTGTGAAAGGATAAATCCGAACCCTTTGAAAAATTCCGGGAATATAAGAATGAATTGGAAAAACAAACAGACAAAAGTATCAAGACACTGAGATCTGATCGACGAAGTGAATACTTAAATTGCCGAGTTCCTGAATTACCTAAAAGAGAATAGAATTCTCTCTCATCTTACTGTAAGTCGACGTCACCTACCCCATGGGTTTACGGAGAAGCGGAACGGGTAAAAACTGTTAGTTATATGTATGCCCTAGAGGCCATTACTATGAATGAGATGTATATTGTAGTGGATGCTTGGACATATATAAGGAGGACTTTTTTGCTCGACATGATAGTATGCTATCTGGTTACTCTTTACCTTAACGTGTATACCGATTGTCTCTCTGTTACATGTTGGTAAAGCCCTTAGGATGTGTACTTGACTACCTGGACTATGATGCGGATCATACTAGTGGGGACATGGTAGTCCATAAGTACATCCTTCAAGGTCCCTAGTCATGGGTGTATCGAGACGGGGCATCGATATACCAGAGTAGACTAGCGTAAACCTTCTCGACCCATATAGATGGGCGATGGATGATCCTATATCCATTGGTGTTTGGCATCAGAGAAGATATACGGGTGCTCAGTGGAGACTGGGTACACTGGACGGACTCGTCGAGAACTCCCAGATGGTATTATACATTACGTCAGATGGCAGTTCTCTGGTGACACTGGTACAGGTCAGTCTGTAGACCCGAGATCATCATAGAGTCTTGTGTGATTCCCACTGTGCTTTGATTTCCACCTTACCACGTCCAAGAGGGCGTGCAAAACGGTGGTTTTTGGGTACAGTCCTGAGTCACATGGAGGTAATAAGCGATAGGAGGGGTTTCGTCTCTCCCGGTATTAGGGGTTGATGTTGCGCTATGCTCGATTGGCCATAACAGGGAAGTCCCTGGCCAGGGCTGGTTTAGAGATTTACTGGTAAGTGTTACCAGTAGTTTCTCGACCCGTTATGAGCCTCGCATCGGCATGACTTATCAGTTATTAGGGTCTGACGTTTACCACCCCTAGACTTGATATGCGACATATCAGACGAAGAGACCGGACTGTACGGTAGTGTCACTGTCAGGCTTTTTGCAGAAGTTGGAGCGGGCTTGCTTGCTGATCTTCTGATCGCTCAATACCCGGGTAGCCGTTATGTCCAGCTAGTACCGCTGACGGCTTGTGGGTGCTTGATATGATCATCACCTACTGCCGGCGTATTGACGAGTCTTTAGAGTCCTACATATGTTAGTTATATGTATTCCCTAGAGGCCATTACTGTACATACGATGTATATTGTAATGGATGCTTGGACATATATAGGGGGGACTTTCTTGCTCGACATGATAGTATGCTATCTGGTTGTACATTATCTTAACATGTACTCTGATTGTCTCTATATTACATGTTGATAAAGCCCTTAGGATATGTACTCGACTACTGGGACTATGATGAGATCATACTAGTGGGGCCACGGTAGTCGATGAGTACATCCTATAACTGTTCCTATTCGAGGGTGTATTGAGACAGGGCATCGATGCACCAGAGTAGACTAGCGTATACGCATCTTGACCCATATCATGGGCGATGGATGATCCCATATCCATCGGTGTTTGACATCAAGGATGGTGTACGGGTGCTCAGTGGAGACTGGGTACACTGGACGGACTCGCCGAGAACTCCCAGATGGTATTATACCTCACGTCAGATGGCAGTTCTCCGGTGACACTGGTACAGAGTAGTCTGTTGACCCGAGATCATCATAGAGTCTTGTGTGATTCCCACTGTACTTTGATTTCTATCATACCACGTCCAAGAGGGCGTGCAAAATGGTGGCTTTTGGGTACAGTCCTGAATCACATGGAGGCAATGAGCGATAGGAGGGGATTCGTCTCTCCCGGTATAGGGAGTTGATGTTGTGCTGTGTTCGATTGGCTATAACCGGAAATCCCTGTCCAGGGTTGCTGAGATTTACTGGTAAGTGTTATCAGTAGTTTCTCGAACTGTTATAGACCTCATATTGACACGACTTATCGAGTTACTGGGGTCTGACGTTTACCACCCCTAGGCGAGATATGCGACATATCAGACGACGAGACCGGACTGCACGGGAGTGTTACGTTTGGATTTACAGGAGAATGTACAGGCTTGCTTGTTGATCTTCTGAGCGCTCAATACCTGGGTGGCTGTTATGTTTAGCTGACCGCTTGCAGCTTGTGGGTGTTTGATATGATCATCACCTACTGCCGGCGTATTGACGATTCTTTAGAGTCCTACACAGAGGTTTCTTGACTCAGGAAAAACGGAGTAGGAGCACATATGTGATATGTGAGGGACCGAGGATAATACGATATGAGATACCGTATTCTATTCTCGCGATATTTGATATCAGCCGGGTCATCGGATCAAGTGTTGATTCGATGAATCGGTACGGATAAATATTAGTCGGTTATATGCGATATAGCTGGATTGTCGGATCAAGTGTTGATTCGATAATTTAATGTATAATAATATATATGATATATTAAAATTACATTAACTAATATTTTCTCACTAAAAGATTCTTCTCACTCGGGTAATACATTGATATATATGCGATATATGTTAATTGTATTATTTTTTGTTACGATAAATATTGTATATGTGATATATAATATTGTAACATGATATGACTACTAATGCAACATATTTAGTGGAGATTAAATATGGTTAGGGTTTGATTAGGGTTAAGCTTTTCTAGATGTTTCTAGAAGCTTTCTTTTTGTTTTGTGCAAAGATATTTGTTTAGATATTTTTGCATGATATTTCCTTAACCCAACCACACCCCTTAACCCTAGTTCAATCTCTACAAAGGTTACTTGACCATGGTTGCATTATTCATCATGATTATCCTTTCATTATTCATCACAAAAGGTTTCATGTTGATTGTTCATCTTCTTCCTTCTTTCTTTTCATGAAAAAGCTTTCTAGCTTTTTCGAAGTGATGAAAAATAAGTGAGAATAAGAAAACAAATGAGAGAAAAAATCCTACTTCATCATCCTCATCTATCCTTGCCATTTAGATGAGGGTGTTCACATCATTTCATGAGTGATGGCTTGTGTTAACGAAACTTCAAGCTAGATCATCTTTGTTATCGAAGATCGGAAGCAAGACTGCATCTTTCTATTCGTGAAACCTCTCGAGAGTCCGGAACATGATGATCGCAGCGAAGGGACCTCAACACGAAGCTTAAGAAGTGAAGGACCGGATCTACAAAGGTTGTAATCTCTCGCACTTAGTGTTAAAGAGTTTAACATACTTGTTTTCGCCTAAACCCTAGTTTAAAGATCCGGCTTTGGGTTGTTCGGCACGGCTAAAATTTTAATCGGGCATGGTTGATGCCTCGTAGACCCTTGTGCGCGTGCCTAGCAAACCTACAGTGGTATCAGAGCCAAGCTAGAGCTTTAGGCGAAGTCTAGACGAAATTTAAAGTCCGATCGAACCCGGAAACCCCGATGTTTACCCTTCTCCGTACATTTTTCAAAATTATGGTTTTTTATGAATTAAAAATGCTCAGAAAAACAAGCAGGAAAAACTAAGAATTACTGTGAAGTACGGTCTACTAAGTCGTTCACATGACCGCGGAACCGCGGCCAAAACATGGGTTTGGCGGCGGTTCCGCGGCCAAAATTTGGACTTGGTCCCTCATATTTCATATATTTATTCTTAGGTCCTTTATTCTTATTTTTTTCTGGGAAGTTTTTAATTCCACTCAAGTGTTGAGTTTTCTAGGGTTGTATTGGGGACTCGTTGATTCGATCGGATAATTTAACTTCGTTTAGTTTTGTCCGGGTAATTTTTAGAAACTGTTAAAAAGTTCGAACGGATATCAATAACTCACTTTTTCCCCTGTCGGAAAATTTTCAAAAGTTGGATTTTTTTCTCTTGTTTGAAACTTTCGTAAAGTTATGCAAGTAATGCGGTGGACCCTCTAGAAGACAACAAACCTTAGCTCGATTATATGACCGTCTTGAACTGCCTATAAACCTTAGGGTTTGGGGGTAGTACGGCGTGCCACATGTGAGGCGTTGGCTTGACCTTTCTACGGCTGGACCATTGGTACTGTGGCATGTGATGGATGTTTTTAAACTGATTTCAAGTGTTGAGATATATTGGGGAAATCTTGGGTGTTTGATTATTCAAACGGAAAGTTTAACATTGTCTATTTATCTGGATTGTAATACAATATTTGGAATCCACAGGTAGTTATGAGATAACTAATTTGAATATTATAAACATAGCAGTTTAGTCTCAGATGATCGGTTGCCACGGAATTTTGATGTGATCAAAAGTCCGTCGCAATCACGTAGTGTACGCGGATACTCGCCGGATAAACTTAATAGACAGCTACGCCCCATAGCCCCGACCAAGTGACTGTAGGAGAACCCCGTCGCCGAAAGCATCCGTTCGGGTGCTCCTGGTAGCGGTGTTCCGCCTTGGTGCACTTCGTCGACGGTATCAGGGGTGCGGCCGTCTACTAAAGTTTGCGACGAGCATTCGATCAGGACAGTCGGGAATCTTGTTGAATTGCCCGACTTGATATCGAAAAGAGTTTTCGATAATGAGACTAAAATGCGGGGTTTATAATTGTTAGGCATGCGATGTCTAAAGGTATTCATTTGGTTAGGCATGCGATGTCTAAGTAGGTTGCGGATTCCAACTGTTGTAGTTTTACACTTTCTTTTCTGTGACCGTAAGCGTAGTATGTGGTGTATCACCGGCTTCGTTGCTATACATCAACGACAATCGGGATACGCATACTTGCTTACGTTGATGATATGACATATTATGTGTTGCTGTGATATGTTGTATTGGATTGTTGCGTTTGAATAGCCGGGGGTTTTATGTGAGATGAGAGTTTTTCTTTTTTCATTCATGTAAAATTCATTTGTATGTAATATTCTTTCATTGGGGCACTTCCGGGCTGAGGATGATGTCACCGTTGTATATTATTTATTTTTCCGCATTAGGTAGACCCAAGGCGGGGAGCACAAGTAACCGGGTTCTAGGGTCCAGTGGAAGACCATCTCGAGGAATCGAGACCGGGTCTCCTAACCCTAGAATTGGCAGTGTTACTTGCCTCTCTCGTAGGGGTCTAGGGATGTGGGTTTGGCTATTCATCGCGATCGTGGAATCCGTGTTTTATACAGGCTCGTATTTAAAACACGGACGTCCTAGTATATCCAATATTTCATATATGTTCTTCTGCTGCAATGTTCTGTGATGAGATCATATTACTGCCTGAGATGAATGTTTATATTATATATATAAGATATATGTTATATTGCAGATTTCGTTTCAAATGTGATGCTTGTGAAGCATATTAAAATGGGACTTCATTAATGAGATTAATGAAATAAAAGAAACCTAAGCTGTTGTAGAAACTTGTTTAAAAACTGGTAGCTCTAGTTCTTGCTTTGCATAGCGGTGTTCCTTGTAGAACATCCAGCACCTTATCTGATAAGGAAAGAGCCGAGATCCCTTCACTGGGAGTGACCTCTTTAGTGAAACTAGCAGATGCTACAAACTCGGTTTGTCTTTTGATTGCTTCTATAGTTTTTGCTTTGCATAGTGGTATATATGATATATCCTGCACCTTATTCGATGAGGAAAGGGCCGACGATCTCTTCACCGGGAGTGACCCCTTTAGCAAAACTAGAAAAGCCTAAAAAACATTCCATTTAAAATCACTCGATTCTACAACGATATCAAGTTCATTACGCAAAGGGTTTTCTTAAAAACCTGTCGTAGCCCTCCGTCATTTCAGATAAGTACTTCATAGTATTCGTGCAGCGTTTGTTGGCTTTCGTCAAGGCGTAGTGTGCGGTAGCTATTTATGCTTATCTGTATAAGCATATGATGCGATTGAGTTAGGGTAGTCGTGCCACTTTGTTGGCATTCGTCAAGGGCCGTGCGGGTGGGTTTAATTCAATCGGGAAATAATGGGTTGAACTTGACTAGTAGCCTATGGTTTGTTGGCGTTCGTCAAGGTCATAGGACGCTAGGGGCAAAATATTATTGGGAATTTCAAGTGTTGAAATTTGCAATGAGATTGCATACCTTCTATGAGATAGTTGGATCCCGATACCCGCTGCGAGTAAGAGTTACTCCTGGGAGAGTTTTACACATTACAATTAGCCGATCAAGTAGGTGTCTAGAAAGATGTTAACGGGGTTACGCCCCTGGGAAAACGAGGTTTTCTGTAATTAGGTTTGTGCGAAAGCACGGGGGACCTACCTCAAAGTACCGACACTAGCCTGGCTGAAAGATTAGCGAACTTGTAGCGTGTAATTAATCCAGGCTAGTCTTTCTTTTTAGGGTTTGAAGGAAGATTTGACTAAAACAGTGGGAGACATTCTGATTAGATATATTAGATAACCAATCTAATCTTGCAAGAGCATACACTGAGTGTTTTCTTCTCCCTCTCTCCAGGTAGCGACCATATCATGCCTTAATCAAGGTAATAATATGGATGTATTGACCGAACCTGCTTGTTATACTGAGCTGGGAACCGTTGGCCCCGCTCCAACTTATAATTGTTATAAGACAGAGCAGGAAATTGGAGAATACCAGATTTCCCGTGCCGCCCAAACGAAGAAAGTGCATGCTGATGCATCTTCTTCGGGTGTGTTCATTACAGAGAACTGTTTCTCAGTGTCCTTTACGTCCTGGGTATGAGATACCGGATCAGGATCCCACATATGTAATAAGTTACATGGGCTACAGATAGGTATAGAACTGAGAATGGGTGATGAGTTTCATGAGATAGAAACGGTGCAAGTGTTGCAGCCAAGTCTGTTGGTCACTATCACCCTGTATTACCAGAATACATTGATTATGAACAAATGTTATTAGATACCGAACTTGATATACAACATCATATCAGCCTCTTTACAAGTAAAGAAAGGATATAATTTTGTATTGTTGGATAATGTTTTGAACATTTCCTATATCAAGAGTTGATCGGTCCATGCACGTTATTTAAAATCATAGACGTTCTAAATCAAACTACAGTTCTTAAACGTATAGAACACACACAAGAGGAAGAGTTCAGAAATGAACAAATCCTTCTTGAGGCATTGTAGACTAGGTCATATCAATGCGACCCGACTAGCTGAAGTTACTTTAAGATGCATATTTAAATTTGTTTGAATTTACATCTTGTGAAACTTGCCGGTCATGTCACAAAGATAAGATGACCATAGCTCTGTTTATTGGAAACAGAGAAAGAGTTAGTAAACTCTTGGGATTGATACATGCTGATGTATGAATGTCCCCTGTCTACACATGCCAAGACCGGTTCTTTGTACTTCATTACATTCTCTGATGATCTCTCAAGATTCAGACATATGTTCCTGTTGAAACACAAGTCCGAACCTTTTGAGATATTCACAGAATGTAAGTTAGAAGTAGAGAACCAAAATACGGGTAAAAGTATTATGTCCTTTGATGTGATCAAGGAGGAGAATACTTGAGCACGAGATTCCTGGACTATTCTAAAGGAGAATGAGATTCTCTCTCAGCATTACTCCTCCGTATACACCACAGCACGTCGGTGTATCGGGGTGGAGAAATAGCACCCTATGTGGTATGGTGTGCTCTATGATGAGTACTACTGAGTTTCCTATTCCTTTTGGGTGTTATGCACTTGAGAAGCTGCATACCTATTGAATAGGGTTCAAATCAAATCAGCTGCCTACCACTTCATATGTGATATGGAAAGGGAAGAGCCCATATCTTAAGTTTGTTAAGATTTGGGGTTGTCCGGCCTATGTCTGAAAAGCAAAATCCGGACGAGCTTGAAGCAAGGTCTGTTATGTAGAACTGGAAAGGTTCCAGCTATACAAACTGCAGCTGATGATTTGGTAGAACCAAAGGATTCAATAGTTTCCAACGAACCTCAGCCTATCCGTCGATCTAGTAGGGTTCCTCACCCACCTGAGAGATACTTCGGTTTCTCTATGACAGTGGGAGTGAGGATTGCATTATGAGATGATGACCCAACTAGTTTCGAGCTGGCCATCAGGAGTGGGACTCTGTAAGAATGGCTGGATGCTTAGCTATCTGAGATGGAATCCTTATACACCAACAAAGTATGGACTTTGGTTGCTTTATCTGAAGGGTTAAATCCCCATCAGGAGCAAGTATATCTTGAGAAGATTACTTGATGTACATAAAAAAGTTGAGACTTTCATAGCTATGCTTAAAGTCCATCCAGATCCTACTTGCCACGGCTACATACCATGACTACGATATCTGGAGGTTGGGTGTCATGACTGCTTTTCTAAATGTTGATTTGGAAGAGAGCGTCTATAAGTACACAGCCAGAGGGCTTCGTAGACAGTGGGAGCAGCGGAAACGTGTGCAAGATGTTTTATGTGATAATGCAGGTATCGCGGGGTTGGAACATCTGTTTTGATGTGGCAGTCAAAGAGTTTGACTTCATCAAAATGGTAGATGAACCTTGTATATACAAAAAGGTAGTAGGGAGTATGGTGGTGATCCTCGTAGAGTACGTAGATGACATACTCTTGATAGGGAAGGAGTTTCCTATGTTACGCTCGGTTAATCTCCGCTTATCACAAGGATTCTCCATATAGGATCAAAACGATACCTTCTAAATCCTGGGTTTTGGATCTATGAGATAGATCTAATTGGATGTTAGGATTATCACTAGTTTTAGTGAGATGGTATCAATCGATCCTGGGGAGAATCACTTGAAAGGTTCTAAGGTGATAAGGACGACTGAATGTCAGTCGCAGGCATTGTCTTTACCCTCAGTGGAGGGACGGTATGTTAGAAGAGTTCCAAGCTAGATACCGTGACATACTAGACGATTAAAGGCAAGATACATCGTTATTAAGGATACTACCAAAGAGGCTGTCTGGATATATATAAGTTCATGAGATGAACTTCAATCCTACCATTGTGTGACAATGGAGTTATGGCTTTAGCCAAGGAACTACCGTCCCATCAGAAATCCAGATATAATTCTTAGGCAGTATCACCTGATCATGGAGATGGTTGATGTCCAGGGAGATCCAGGTTAGGAGAGTAGATACAGAGGACGATAGCGTGGATCCACTCACAAAGGCCTTTTTCCCAGTAGAGACTTTTATGGGATGGTTGAGTATGAGATACTTTAACCACAGCTAATTATTGGGTATGTGATACCATAATAGATGGACCTAGTGCAAGTGGGAGATTGTTAGTTATATGTATGCCCTAGAGGCCATTACAGTACATATGATGTATATTGTAATGGATGCTTGGACATATATAGGGAGGACTTTCTTGCTCGACATGATAGTATGCTTTCTGGTTGTACTTTATCTTAACATGTACTCTGATTGTCTCTATATTACATGTTGATAAAGCCCTTAGGATATGTACTCGACTACTGGGACTATGATGAAATCATACTAGTGGGGTCACGGTAGTCGACGAATACATCCTATAACTGTTCCTAGTCGAGGGTGTATCGAGACAGGGCATCGATGCACCAGAGTAGACTAGCGTATACGCATCTTGACCCATATGATGGGCGATGGATGATCCCATATCCATCGGTGTTTGACATCAAGGATGGTGTACGGGTGCTCAGTGGAGACTGGGTATACTGGACGGCTCGCCGAGAACTCCCAGATGGTATTATACCTCACATCAGATGGCAGTTCTCCGGTGACACTAGTACAGAGTAGTCTGTTGACCCGAGATCGTCATAGAGTCTTGTGTGATTCCCACTGTACTTTGATTTCCATCATACCACGTCAAGAGGGCATGCAAAAAGATGGCTTTTGGGTACAGTCCCGAATCACATGGAGGCAATGAGCGATAGGAGGGGATTCGTCTCTCCCGGTATAGGGAGTTGATGTTGTGCTATGTTCGATTGGCTATAATCGGAAATCCCTGCCCAGGGTTGCTGAGATTTACTGGTAAGTGTTATCAGTAGTTTCTCGAACTGTTATAGACCTCATATCGACACGACTTATCGAGCTACTGGGGTCTGACGTTTACCACCCCTAAGCGAGACATGCGACATATCAGACGACGAGACCGGACTGCACGGGAGTGTTACTGTTTGGGTTCACAGGAGAATGTACAGGCTTGCTTGTTGATCTTCTGAGCGCTCAATACCTGGGTAGCTGTTACGTTTAGCTGACCTCTTGCAGCTTGTGGGTGTTTGATATGATCATCACCTACTGCCGGCGTATTGACGATTCTTTAGAGTCCTACACAGAGGTTTCTTGACTCAGGAAAAACGGAGTAGGAGCACATATGTGATATGTGAGGGACCGAGGATAATACGATATGAGATACCGTATTCTATTCTCGCGATATTTGATATCAGCCAGGTCATCGGATCAAGTGTTGATTCGATGAATCGGTACGGATAAATATTGGTCGGTTATATGCGATATAGCTGGATTGTCTTATCAAGTGTTGATTCGATAATTTAATGTATAATAATATATATGATATATTAAAATTACATTAACTAATATTTTCTCACTAAAAGATTCTTTTTCTCACTCGGGTAATACATTGATATATATGCGATATATGTTAATTGCATTATTTTTTGTTACGATAAATATTGTATATGTGATATATAATATTGTAACATGATATGATTACTAATGCAACATATTTAGTGGAGATTAAACATGGTTAGGGTTTGATTAGGGTTAAGCTTTTCTAGATGTTTCTAGAAGCTTTCTTTTTGTTTTGTGCAAAGATATTTGTTTAGATATTTTTGCATGATATTTCCTTAACCCAACCCACCCCTTAACCCTAGTTCAATCTCTACAAATGTTACTTGACCATGGTTGCATTATTCATCATGATTATCCTTTCATTATTCATCACAAAAGGTTTCATGTTGATTGTTCATCTTCTTCCTTCTTTCTTTTCATGAAAAAGCTTTCTAGCTTTTTCTAAGTGATGAAAAATAAATGAGAATAAGAAAACAAATGAGAGAAAAAATCTTACTTCATCATCTTCATCTATCCTTGCCATTTAGATGAGGGTGTTCACATCATTTCATGAGTGATAGCTTGTGTTAACGAAACTTCAAGGTAGATCATCTTTGTTATCGAAGATCGGCAGCAAGACTGCATCTTTCTCTTCGTGAAGCCTCTCGAGAGTCCGGAACACGATGATCGTAGCGAAGGGACCTCAACACGGAGCTTAAGAAGTGAAGGACCGGATCTACAAAGGTTGTAATCTCTCTCACTTAGTGCTAAAGGGTTTAACATACTTGTTTTCGCCTAAACCCTAGTTTAAAGATCCGGCTTTGGGTTGTTCGGCACGGCTAAAATTTTAATTGGGCATGGTTGATGCCTCGTAGACCCTTGTGCGCGTGCCTAGCAACCCTACAATATAAAGGTTATACTGGATCAGGCAAAACGAAATAGGAGCGCATATATGATATGTGCGGGACCGAGAATAATGGGTGTATGTGATACCGTATTCTATTCTCGCGACTATTGTATCGGCCGGTTATATGAGAAATAGCCGGGTTATCGAATCAAGTGTTGATTCGATAAGTTGGTACATTTTGTGTTAGTCGGTTATATGAGATATAACCGGATTATTAAGTCAAGTGTTGATTTAATAATTTAGTGTATAATTATATATGTGATATACTAATTTACATTAACTAACATTGGTTCACTTAAGCATTTGTTTTTCTCACTTGTGCCCAACTTAATATATATGTGATATATATTTAAATGTGTTTTCTTCTTGTATCATGGTTGTTGATACAACATTCATGGGTGTATGAGACTTACACCATGCTATTTGTTATGTTGGGTTTAATGTATTTAAAGTAATTACAAAATTAGTGGAAAATTAGAAAATGCATGAAGCTTATGGAAGCTTGTGGATGCATTGACTAAAGTCCACTAAGTTTGTTTTTACTTTGGATTGTTGTTAACCTAACCATCACACTTAGACATGATTAAGTCTCTACATGAGTTAGTATATGATACTCACTCACCATGGTTAGTTCTCTCACTCTCTTGATTAGTCTTCATTCTCATTTTGAGCTCATCTTCTTCCTCCTTCAATTTCTTTCTAGGGTTTGAAAAAGAGAGAGAATGAAAGTGAGAAAAGAAATTCTAAAGTGTACCCATTTCCTATTTCATCATCCTCTACTAGAATAGCACTTTAGTTTAGGGTGTTTGCTTCACTGATTCTCTAGTTAGTGAAGTAGAAGCTTGAGTTCGTATTCTCTCGACGTAGATCATCTTCGGCCTCGAAGACTTCAAGCAATACCATTGCAATTTTCTCATGGAGCCGTCCGAGAGTCCGGGAGTTCGATGATCGCAGCGAAGGGACTACTAGAAGAAGCTTAAGAAGTGAAGGACCGATCTACAAAGGTTGTATTTCGTATTCATTTAGAGATAATTGTTATTTTCTTGCATGTGTTACCCTAATTATCTAGCAAAGATCTTATTTAGAGTTATTCGGCACGGCTAAAATTTTAATCGGGCATGGTTGATGCCTTGTAGAACCTTCTTAGAGTGCCTAGTAACCCTACAAAAACGATGCAAGTGTTGCAGCCAAGTCTGTTGGTCACTATCACCCTGTATTACCAGAATACATTGATTCTGAATGAATGTTATTAGATACCGAACCTGATATACAACATCATATCAGTCTCTTTATTAGTAAAGAAAGGATATAATTTTGTATTGTTGGATAATGTTTTGTACATTTCCTATATCAAGAGTTGATTGGTTCAGGCACGTTATCTAAAAGCATAGACGTTCTAAATCAAACTACAGTTCTTAGTATACAGAACACACACAAGAGGAAGAGTTCAGAAATGAACGAATCCTTCTTGAGGTTTTGTAGACTAGGTCATATCAATGCTACCCGACTAGCTGAAGTTACATATAGATGCATATTTAAATTAGTTTGAATTTACATCTTGTGAAACTTGCCGGTCATGTCACAGAGATAAGATGACCATAGCTCTGTTTATTGGAAGCAGAGAAAGAGTTAGTGAACTCTTGGGATTGATACATACTGATGTATGAAAGTCCCCTGTCTACACATGCCAAGACCGGTTCTTTGTACTTCATTACATTCTCTAATCATCTCTCAAGATTCAGACATATGTTCCTGTTGAAACACAAGTCCGAAGCTTTTGAGATATTCACAGAATATAAGTTAGAAGTAGAGAACCAAAACGGGTATAAGTATTATGTCCTTTGATAAGATCAAGGAGGAGAATACTTGAGCACGGGATCCCTGGACTATCTAAAGGAGAATGAGATTCTCTCTTAGCATTACTCCTCCGTATACACCACAGCACGTCGGTGTATCGGGGCGGAGCAATCAACACCCTATGTGATAAGGTGTGCTCTATGATGAGTACTACTGAGTTACCTATTTCCTTTTGGGAGTTATGCACTGGAGGAGTTGCATACCTATTGAATAGGGTTCCGATCAAATCAGTTTCCTACCACTTTATATGAGATATGGAAAGGGAAGAGCCCATATCTTAAGTTTGTTAAGATTTGGGGTTGTCCGGCCTATGTCTAAAAGCATAATCCGGACAAGCTCGAAGCAAAGTTAGTTCTGTGGAAGTTTGTTGGATATCCCAAGCATTCGCAAGGGACTATCTTCTACCTAATCGAGGAACAAAAGATGTTTTGTTTCTCAGCATGCCACCTTTGTGAAAGAGAATTTCTTGTGAAGAAATTAGTGGACATGAGGTAGAATTGGAAGGAGTTCCAGCTATACAAACTGCAGCTGATGGTTTGGTGGAACCAAAGGATTCAATAGTTTCCAACGAACCTCAGCCTCTCCGCCGATCTAGTAGGGTTCCTCAACCACCTGAGAGATACTTCAGTTTCTCTATGACAGTGGGAGCGAGGATTGCATCATGAGATGATGACCCAACTCGTTTCGAGCAGGCCATCAGGAGTGGGGACTCTGTAAGAATGGTTGGATGCTTAACGATCTGAGATGGAAACCTTATACACCAACAAAGTATGGACTTTGGTTTCCATATCTGAAGGGTTAAATTCCCATCAGAAGCAAGTATATCTTGAGAAGATTACTTGGTGTACATGGAAAAGTTGAGACTTTCAAAGCTAGACTTGTTAAAGGTTTGCATCATTGACCAGGTATGGATTATGATGAAACCTTTTCTAAGTAGCTATGCTTAAGTCCATCCAGATCCTATTTGGCACGGCTACATACCATGACTACGATATCTGGCGGTTGGGTGTCATGACTGCTTTTCTAAATGATGTTTTAGAAGAAAGAGTCTATAAGTGCACAGTCAGAGGGCTTCGTAGATAGTGGGAGCAGCGGAAACGTGTGCAAGATATTTTATGTGATAAAGCAGGCATCGCGGAATTGGAACGTCTGTTTTGATGTGTTAGTCAAAGAGTATGACATCATCAAAATGGTAGATGGACCTTGTATAAACAAAAAGGTAGTAGAGAGTATGATGGAGATCCTCGTAGAGTACGTGGATAACATACTCTTGATAGGAAAGGAGTTTTCTATGCTACACTCGGTCAATCTCCGCTTATCACAATGATTCTCCACATAGGATCAAAGTGATACCTACTAAATCCTGGGTTTTGGATCTATGAGATAAATCTAATTGGATGTTAGGATACTCACTAGTTGTAGTGAGATGGTATCAATTGATCCTGGGGAGAATCACTGGAAAGGTTCCAGGGTGATAAGGACGACTGAGTGTCAGTCGCAGGCATTGTCTTTACCCTCGCTAAAGGGACGGTATGTTGGAAGAGTTCCAAACTAGATACCGTGGCATACTAGACGATAAAGGCTAGATACATCGCTACCAAAGATGCTACCAAAGAGGAAATCTGACTGTATATTAGTTCATGAGATGAACTTCGTTCCTGCCATTATATGACAATGGAGTTGTGGCTTATGCCTAGGAACGCCCGTCCCATCAGTGATCCAGACATTTTCTAAGGCAGTGTCACCTGATCATGGAGATGGTTGATCTCCAGGGGATCGAGGTCAGGAGAGTAGACTTAGAGGACAACACGGCGGATCCACTCACAAAGGCCTTTTCCCAGAGAGAGAATTTTATGGGATGGTTGAGTATGAGATACTACAACCACTGTTATCAGATGGCCCTAGTGCAAGTGGGAGATTGTTACTTATATGTATGTCCTAGAGGCCATTACTATACATGAGATGTATATTGTAGTGGATGTTTGGACATATATAGGGAGGAATTTCTTGCTCGACATGATAGTATGCTATCTGGTTACTCTTTACTTTAACGTGTATGCTGATTGTCTCTCTGTTACATGTTGGTAAAACCCTTAGGATGTGTACTTGACTACCTGGACTATGATGCGGATCATACCAGTGGGGACATGGTAGTCCATAAGTACATCCTTCAAAGTCCCTAGTCGTGGGTGTATCGAGACGGGGCATCGATATACCAGAGTAGACTAGCGTATACCTTCTCGACCCATGTAGATGGGCGATTGATGATCCCATATCCATTGGTGTTTGACATCAGAGATGATATACGGGTGCTCAAGGGAGACTGGGTACACTGGACGGACTCGCCGAGAACTCCCAGATGGTATTATACCTTACGTCAGATGGCAGTTCTCTGGTGACACTGGTACAGGTTAGTCTGTAGACCCAAGATCGTCATAGAGTCTTGTGTGATTCCCACTGTGGTTTGATTTCCACCTTACCACGTCCAAGAGGGCGTGCAAAACGGTGGTTTTTGGGTACTGTCCCGAGTCAGATGGAGCCAATGAGCGATAGGAGGGGTTTCGTCTCTCCCGGTATTGGGGGTTGATATTGCGCTATGCTCGATTGGCCATAACAGGGAAGTCCTTGGCCAGGGCTGGTTTAGAGATTTACTGGTAAGTGTTACCAGTAGTTTCTCGACCCGTTATAAGCCTCGCATTGGCATGACTTATCGGTTATTAGGGTCTGACGTTTACCACCCCTAGACTTGATATGCGACATATCAGACGAGGAGACCGGACTGTACGGTAGTGTCACTGTTAGGCTTTTTGCAGGAGTTGGAGCAGGCTTGCTTGCTGATCTTCTGATCGCTCAATACCCGGGTAGCCGTTACGTCCATCTAGTACCGCTGACGGCTTGTGGGTGCTTGATATGATCATCACCTACTGCCGGCGTATTGACGAGTCTTTAGAGTCCTACATAGAGGTTACACTGGCTCAGGCAAAACGAAATAGGAGCGCATATGTGATATGTGCGGGACCGAGAATAATGCGTGTATGCGATACCGTATTCTATTCTCGCGACTATTGTATCGGCCGGTTATATGAGATATAGCCGGGTTATCGAATCAAGTGTTGATTCGATAAGTTAGTACATTTTGTGTTAGTCGGTTATATGAGATATAACCAGATTATTAAGTCAAGTGTTGATTTAATAATTTAGTGTATAATTGTATATGTAATATACTAATTTACATTAACTAACATTGGTTCACTTAAGCATTTGTTTTTCTCACTTGTGCACAACTTAATATATATGTGATATATATTAAAATGTGTTTTCTTTTTGTATCATGGTTGTTGATACACCATTCATGGGTGTATGAGACTTACACCATGCTATTTGTTATGTTGGGTTTAATGTATTTAAAGTAATTACAAAATTAGTGGAAAATTAGAAAATACATGAAGCTTATGGAAGCTTGTGGATGCATTGATTAAAGTCCACTAAGTTTGTTTTTACTTTGGATTTTTGTTAACCTAACCATCACACTTAGCCATGATTAAGTCTCTACATGAGTTAGTATATGATACTCACTTACCTTGGTTAGTTCTCTCACTCACTTGATTAGTCTCCATTCTCATTTTGAGCTCATCTTCTTCCTCCTTCAATTTCTTTCTAGGGTTTGAAAAAGAGAGAGAATGAATGTGAGAAAAGAAATTCTAAAGTGTACCAATTTCCTATTTCATCATCCTCTACTAGACTAGCACTTTAGTTTAGGGTGTTTGCTTCACTGATTCTCTAGTTAGTGAAGTAGAAGCTTGAGTTCGTATTCCCTCGACGTAGATCATTTTCGGCCTCGAAGACTTCAAGCAATACCGTTGCAATTTTCTCATGGAGCCGTCCGAGAGTCCGGGAGTTCGATGATCGCAGCGAAGGGACTACTACAAGGAGCTTAAGATGTGAAGGACCGATCTACAAAGGTTGTATTTTGTATTCACTTAGAGATAATTGTTATTTTCTTGCATGTGTTACCCTAATTATCTAGCAAAGATCTTGTTTAGAGTTATTCGGCACGGCTAAAATTTTAATTGGGAATGGTTGATACCTTGTAGAACCTTCTTAGAGTGCCTAGTAACCCTACAAAAACGATTTTTACAAACAAGGTAATATTGACTTGAACTCCAAGATCTTAGCTAAACCATATCTAACAAACTAATTAGAGGTTTTATCTACTATGTAAGAAGATTATACCTAAAGTTTCAATTCCTTCTTGTCTTCCCACTGTCCTTCTTCACCTCACAAGCTCCTTGGAGTAGAAATGGAAAGTACCTCCTCGTCGGCTTCTCGAAGTAGTAGAAGATCCACCCGAGAGTTCCAATATTGAGCTTAACCTCCAAGTTGAGGCAACTAGATCACTTGGTGTGCTAAACTAAGTAACCTAGAATGAGTAGAGTGTGATTTTAGGTATCTTGTCTCACTAATCCCTTGCTTCTCAACACATGAGACACTAGGGTTTGAGAGAGGAAGAAGGAGAGAGTGAACTCTTAAGGAAAGAGAAATGTTTTTGATAAATGATAATTGATAAATGGAATGGCTCCTTGATATGACAATAAGCATGGCATGAAAATAATATTTAACAAGAATATCTAGGTCACAAAATATCTCATCAAAATATCTAAAGTCAAAAAGTTAATCCAAGTCAAATTGTCAACCCAAGTAGCCATGCCACAAAATTATCATTTACCAAAAATAACAAATACTTTTCTCCACCTCATATTTGTTTTCACTAAGTCAATGGTCAAAACCCTAATGAGGTGTCTCCTTCTTTACCCTCTCTCATCCGTACATACATACCCGCATCCGTGTTCCGAGAAACACGAATACTAAGAGACGAAGCTAATCCAATAATCAAATACTAGAATCTGGCTTAAACCAAAACCCACTAGTATTGTCCACCGGAACATCACACGCACACAAGTACACGTATGTGATCGAACCCTGTCGTAAAACCATATGACCTCTACATCGTTTCGCCCGAAGCTGGGAAACCCTCTGTGTGGGACTCTAAAGAATCGATAGTACTCTGGCAGTGGGTTTAACCACAAGCACGTCAGCGACACTAGCTGTACGTAACAGCTACCCAGGTATCTGTCGATAAGAAGGCCGATGAGCAAGCTCATCCAAACTCCTACTGAGCCTGTCTGTGGCAATCTCCGTACAGTCCGGTCTGTTCGCCTAAGATTGTCGTATATCGGTCCTAGGGGCGGCAAGCGTCAAACCCCTAATAGTGCAATAAGTCGTGTCAGTATAGCCCAAAACACCCTGAGAAACTACTGGAGTACCTACCAGTAAATCTCGCTTGCCCTGGCCAGGGACTTTGTGTAATGGCTTTCCGAACACAGCGCGACATCAACCCCCAATACCGGGAGAGACGAATCCTATCTAACCACCACTGCCTCCAAGTGCTTCAGGACTGCACCCAACTACTACCTGTTTGCACGCTTCAATAGAGCTGTGGTAGGGTAGCAATCTAAGAACAGTGGGAACTGTAAGTGCACGGCGGCTCCCCGGCTGTCAATCCGAGGCCGGAATGCGGAAACGAAAACGTTTCTTTAAACTTTAAACCGGCACCACCGCGCACTAAAAACCCGGATCGGGCCATTAACCTAACTCTAGCAAACTAGAAAATGGGGTAGAGAGCTATACTGAGCGATCCGTGTCCTTCGGTCTTCGGCCTGCACTCCGATCTCCTCGCGGAATCTCCGGTCTTCATCTCCTCGTCGGAACGGGCACCACATTGCCGGGTTCTTTTACGGGCTCCCACTTCTGGACCGAGGCAACTCGGCATGAAGTTGGCAAGCCGACGTGCCCAAGAATACTGTAGGCAAGTGTAGAATCACTTTGTCTCAATGGGGGTATGAAGTTGCCATGATGGAGAAGGGAAGAGGAAAGATGAACTTTGGAAATGGCTATGGAATTTTTGTGGCAAGCAAAGTGAGATGAGTAATTCCCCACACCAAAAATGAATCCCTCTCCCTCTCAAGAATGTGGCCGGCCATCACAATGGTGAAGGAAAAAAATATCATCCAAGAATACAAGTGGGGAAAGTGAATGATAATGAGAAGAAAATGATCACATCAATTTCCAATCTATATCCAAATCAATTCCCATCCAATAAATGGAAGTAATGATGCACTAAACTAAATCAATCTCATCAAGAACCATCATGAAGCCCTACTTACAAATAACCCCCTCCATATTACTAATTTGCACACTAGCAAATTAGCCCCTCCCATCAAAAAAGTCCTGCCGTGAAGGAACAAAGGAAGCCTGGCCGAAACGGAATGCAAACTAGCAACTTCAGAAAACTGATTCCGTAATAAATTACAGGAAAACCCCACGGCTGTACATACATACCCGCATTTGTATTCCGACCGAATACAAATGCAAAGAGACAAAATCTACAATGTACAATACTAGGATCCGGCTTAAACCAAAGCCCGCCAGTATTTTCCGTCCGATCACGATCCGTGCAATACCGCACGTATCTGATCGAACCCTGCCATATCTCCATACGGACTCTACAGCGTTTTGTTGCGCCACGGCAACGCCCCGGCCGTCTATCCGAGGCCAAATTGCGGAATCAAAAATTTTCTTATCTTTTAAACTGGCGCTACCGCGGACAATATACCCGGATCGTAACCATTAACCTAATGCTAGCTAACAAGAGATGGGAAGAGAAGTATACCGAGTGATCCGAGTCCTCCGGTCTTCTCGTCATCGTCCCGATCTCCCGCGGAAAGTCTTGTCTCCACATCGTCGCCTCCTCGCCGGAAGGGCACCACATCGCCTGCGTCTTTTACGGGCTCCCGCCTCAATACCGAGGCAACTCGGGCATGAAGCCGGCAACTCGACATGCTCAAGATATGCTGTAGAATGTGTAGTGTAGTGTCTCACTTGGGTTTTGGTTGCCTTGATGGAGGAATGAAGAACTTTGGAGAGGGTTTCTCCTTTTGTTGCATGAATGAATAATGTGAGATAGATAAAATGAGAACAACCAAACTCTCTCATTTTTCTCTCCTCTCCTATTTGGAAAAGTGGCCGGCCCTCACTTGGGTTTTGGTTGAGATGATCAAAAACTAATGCAAAGGGAGGTAAGTGTAGTAAAAGGTGGAGGTGACCACATCCAAACATAATCATTACAAACTTACATCAACCATTCTTATCAATTCTAATCAACATAAATGAAAAAGGTTGATGCAAAAGGAATCTCATCATGATGCCACACAATTACAAAGGACCCCCTCCACAAATGTTATTTGCAAACTTGCAAATAACCCCCTCCATCGGAAAAGTCCGGCCGGGAAAGAACAAAGGAAAAACCGGCCGGAACGGAATGCAAACTGGCAACTCCAGAAAACTGGTCTCGTAATAAATTACAGGAAAACCCCGATACTGTGCATACACACCCGCATCTGTATTCCGACCGGACATAAATGCAATGAGACAAAATCTACACTGTACTAAACTAGGACCGGCTTAAACCAAAGCCGGCTAGTAAAAACCGTTCGATCCTGATCCGTGCAATACCGCACGTATCTGATCGAACCCTGCCATATCACCATACGGCCGCTAGTACAAACCGCCCGATCCTGATCCGTGTAATACCGCACGTATCTGATCGGACCCTGCCATATCTCCATACGGCCTCTACAGCGTTTCGCCCGAAAGCTGAGTAACTGAAAGTGTGGTGGACTCTAAAGACTCGTCAATACTATGGCTGTGGATTTAACCACTAGCACGTCAGAGGTATTATCCAATACGTGACGGGCCACCAGCTATTGACCAAAAGGGACGTCGATGAGCGAACTCATCCTGACACCCTACTGAGCCTGTCAGTGACAATATCCGTACAGTCCGGTCCGTTCGTCTATGAGTATCGCATGGCGGGCCTAGGGGGTTGGTAAAAGTCAGACCCCCAAAGGCGGTACAAGTCGTGTCGGAGTGTAGCCCAGAACACCCTGAGATACTACTGGAATACTTACCAGTAAATCTCCTGCCTCGGCCGAGGGCTTTGTGTAATGGCTCTCCTAGACACAGCGCGACCTCACCCCCAATACCGGGAGAGACGAACCCCTGCAGATCCGCTCACTGCCTCCATGTGGCTCGGGACTGTACCCAACTAAAACCTGTTTGCACGACTCCTTTGAGCCGTGGTAGGGTAGTAATCAAAGCACAGTGGGAACTCACACGAGACAAATGACGATCTCTGGTCGATGAACTAACCTGTACACATGTCACCTGGGAACTGCTATCTGACGTCTGGTATAATCCCAACTAGCAGGTTCCCGGCGAGTCCTGTCCGGTGTACTCATAACCCAATGAGCACCTGTATACATCTTAGGTGAACCAACTGACACCAGTGGCTTGTGAGACCGGCCACCGCCCCTCGTCGGGGTCTCGACTGTATACACTAGTCTACTAATAGAGTATCGATGCCCTGTCTCGAAACTCCTACGACTAGGGACCTTTTAAGGATGTGCTTATAGACTACCAGCTCCCACGTATATGATCGCCATCATACTGCTGGTAGTCAAGCAAGAATCCTAGGGGCTCTATCAACGTGTAATAGCGACATGTCAGGTCACCTAAAGCAGTACACGATGATAAAGATAAACCAGATAGCATACTATCATCTCGAGTAAGACTGTCCTACCGGGATAGGTCCTCCCTCAATCATTGCAATCACGTGCCTGTGATCCAATAATTGACTCTGAGGGCACTATCTCCAACAATCTCCCACTTGCACTCAAGGCTAATTATTGCGATGTCGCATACTCACAGCCCGTGTGATACCGAACACCCAACTCCTCTACTAGTCAGTCTCACAAAGCTCGTTTGCGAAACTATTGCGTTCGAGGAATAGCCTCAGTGAGTGGATCCGCTGTGATGTTTCTTTCTATGTCTCTCTATATCTCAAGTTCGCGGAGAAAGCCATCTCCCGAAATGAGCAATACCTGTCTTAGAATGTCTGGATGTCTGATGGGACCTAGCTCATAAATGAACTCCAAATCCAAACTTCTTAGACTGTATCATCAACTGAAACTAATCAGTATCCCGCGCCATGCCTCCCTCAGTATTTCCTTGGACCACCTGTCCAAAATACTGCCCCTCGTCAGAGGGAGAACTATAACTCTGACAACCTCTTTGTCGTCCATATCACCTTGAAAGCCTGGAGTGATAACCGTCTCCTAAAGGAGGCAGCCGTTATCATATCCCTAGAACATTCAGTTATGTTCTAAAACTGCTTCCGACTGTTCCTCCAGGATTGGATCAATATCAACTTATTGCATCCAGTGCAAGAACAACATCTGGTGTGGTACTTGACATCTCATGATTGACTCAATTGCCTAAGCAAGTGATCTGTCAATCATGCACATCCTCTCCCCTTTAGTCTGTAAGACACCTTTAGAGAGGGTGACTCCATTACCTGCAGGTGTACTACCGTGCCAGGAGTCGTCCATTCTAAATACTCTTAGAATGCTCTCAAAGTACCCTGATTGGGAAACCACCCAAATCTAGATCTAAAACCATAGATCTAGTAACCAGTATGTCAGATATAATATCCAAGTCCCTTGTGGAGAAACCACTGTGTGACGACCAAAGTATAACCGATCGTAGTATAGGAATATCACTTCCTACTACCTTCTCAATAGATCCATCCCCTATTCTGATGACGTCAAACCTATGACTGTCACATCAGAAACAGATGATCTAACTCCGCTATATCTGCTTTAGTCTATAAATAGACATAAGCCTGATGTCCACCAATGCTTCCGCTGCTCCCACTGACTATGACAACCCTCTGGCAGAGTCATATAGACGTGCACTTCTAAAGCTAGTTTAGAACGACGCTATACTCATCCTCCCACCGGGTCTCGCAGCCTGGAACAACAGCAATGGCAAGTGTGGGTAAACAAGAACTTCCCTGTCACCGTCCTTGAGGCTACCGAAGTACCTCTCGGGTGCCTGAAGTTACCCACCGTATCTGCGGAGTGGCCAATGGAATGTCAAATCAGATTGAATCTTTAGGTTCCTTATCAAATCTTCAGTAATCGTTTGCGGTTCTGGAATCACTTCCAGTTCTACCATACTCCCACCACTGTTTTCTGAAAAATAACCATTTCTTTTTAAAATGTGGCGAGTTAAGAACAATATCACTATTGATCTTCCAGATGGTAGAAAATCAACCCTCGTCATAGCCTGGGTCAACCCACAAACAGCCATTACAGAAACGTGCCTTGAGTTGTCCAGTGTCTGGTTTTAAGCATAAGCCGGACAACTCCCCGTACCTTAACATCGTTAAGATATGAACTGTTCTATATCCAATATAGTACCAGAGGCACTGATTTAAATGAACCAGATTCAAATCATGCAGCTATCTCCAGTGCATGTCAACTAAATGGAAGAAAGCCGATCAGCGTTACTCAACTTAGGAATGCTTCCAATTATGAGTAACCTGAAAGAGAAGCAATTTCTCTTTATCATTACTATCAACTGAATACCATACACAAGTATCTACATCTTCGATCACTTTGAAGAATCCAGATACTTGCTACACCTGGTTCTCTACTCTATTCAAATACCTATAACTCCTCAAAACTTAGACCCTGTGATTCTACGAAACACATGTCTAAGAACTAGAGAAGTTAAAAGTAAACAGAATATAGTATGAGGACCAACCCCTCTGTCCTAATGGACACTGGACAACATACAATACTCTGTATAAGTCCGCTGAGTCTAACAACTCTTTCACTGTGCGTCGTAGGTTGAAAACTGTACTTATGGTTAAGAAGAATTACACCGCTGTTCAATGCTCCTTACCTAACCATCCACTGATATAGGTAAATTTCATCGACATAATATCAAAAGGTATATCTCACTCTATGAAACTAGACGTACAGATATGTCAATTTGAAATTGGTGCATAACAGCGGATATTCAAAACCAAATATTTGCCGACCGGCAAACAGCCCAGGTGATCTCCTCAAATATCACCGATTACAACGAATCCCGATATAATGAGGATGATCACCCAATTCCCAATAACTTACTCCCACTCATCATCTTTAAAACCATACAGATGTGAGAATCATACCTGGTAAATACATACCCTGGAGTAAGTGTCTAATCGGGAAATCAGTTTTCTTTTAACATTACACAGTGAAACTGAAACATTGAAATGTTTCTGTGGGGAATCCTGGTATTCCTAGTAATGCCTCTACCATTATCCAGATTCACAACTATAACCGTATAATTCTTTGCCACCTCTCCAAATCCCTTTATATGTCTTTAGTCATTACCTTCTGTACACCCCTTTAAGCCAAATGGTTTTCTTCCTTCCCTACCGTTCGGCACCAGCCTATGGTTTGGAAGAAGACTATCCAAAAAGCATAAAGGGTGTACTGTCCTAATCCTAGGAGCACTCGCAACGCGAGAGAAGGTGAAGATAAAAGACACCTGAATGTACTTTATTCCTATTTCTCCTGAACCAGAATCCATCCCCGAACTGGAACTAGTTCCTTTCGAGTTCGTATATAACCATACGATGGAGTATCCAATAAACTGTGGATCTTCGTAGTGATACGGAGTGTCCTGGAGAAATACAAAGGTGATTTAGGATTGGCGAAGAAATACTTGGTTTGGTCGTGAATATCAGTTGCAATTTACTTTGACCTCTTACTAATCCCTTGCTTTGTCTTAATCTTAATACCTTCTGTACACCATCGTTATGCTAATTGGTTTTCTTCATTCCCCACCGTTCGGCACCAGCCTAAGGTTTGGAAGAAGACTATCCAATTTGCGTAATAGGTGTACTATCTCCTAAACCAAGGAGTACTCGCAATGAGAGAAGGTGAAAAGAAAAGACAACTGAATAATCCTATTCGTTTTCTCCAGAACCAGAAACCATCCTCGAAGTCCTTCGAGTTCGTATATAACCATACGATGGTTTTGTCCAATGGAAGTGGACGTTCGCAGTAATGCGGGGTGTCCTGGAGAAAAGGGTAAAAGTAGGAGTGGCAATGAGGTCTGCAACTCTGACAATCCAAAAGCCAGTGTTAAGAAGGTTCGGTCAACTTGGTCACTGTGTCATAGTCCAGGGTCGGGTCAATGGTCGCTGCCAAAGAGAGAGAGAAAAGAAAACACTCAGCATGCACTCTAACCTAGATCAGAATGGTTATCACTTTATCTAATCTGGAAACCTCCCACTGTACCTCAAATTCTCCTCCAAACCTGAAAGAAGAACTAGTCGGGATCAGCCGAGGAGTAAACCAACTCATCAGTGGGAATCGGGATCCAACTATCATCGCATGATAACTTGACGGAATCCACTCAAGTCACCACACTCCAGAAGGTATGTGCATATCTGGCAAGTTTCAGTTCTTTTGAAACTCCCGATGTGGGTTTTTACCCCTAGGACCCAAGTGACCTTGACAATGCCAACAAATCAAAGAGTCCTAGTCAAGTTCTACCCGTCATTATCTTGATTGCGTTAAACCCACCCGTACGAGTCCTTGACAATGCCAACAAGACTGTACGACTGTCCTAACCAATCCACTTATCCATGTGACAGAAAAACATTACATAGCTACCGAACACTACGCCACGGCAATGCATGACAAACGCAGCACGAATACTAAGTAATACTAATCTGAAATAACGGAGGGCTACGACTGGTTTTTGGCGAAAAACCTTTAACATAATGAACTTGATATCGTTGAAGGAACTGGATAACCTTTTAGAAAATATAGTGACGAAAACCTTTACTAAAGAGGTCACTCTCGGTGAAGGGATCTCGGCTCTTTCCCCGTAGAATGAGGTGCAGGATATTCCAACTGAATACCACGATGCAAAGCAAAAGTAATCGACTATAATGAAGTTAATGCCCTGACGCAAACTTCTGTCCAAGGGGTCACTCCCGGTGAAGGGATCTCGGCCCTTGCCTCGTCGACTGAGGAGCAGGATATTCCAGATGAATACCACGATGCAAAACAAAAGCGAACGTCCTTGCAATAACAGCTTTTTGAAAAGTGTTCCAACAACATCAGAATAGGTTTGTTTAAACTTGCATTGATCCGAATCAATGCAGTCCCATCAATTGATCACACCACAAAGAACGAAAATATACTGACGTACGTATATGCCATCCGCATTTGCCACTGGGTCCCGTCATCACCCGTTAGGTTAGCTAACTAACGGCAGAGCGGGGACTGGACTAGCGCGGATGTAAAACATATACAACATCTACTAATATATATACCAATATATAGTATTTCGCTCAAGGCGTGAATAAAATGCAACATCACAGAAATGTACAGCATCACAGAACAATACAGATATCTGGAAGCCCCGGGTTTCACAGAGCCGCTGCTGAAACCCGACGTTCCCCTGGTCGTGTGGATAGCCTGTGCAATGAAATCCTAGACCCCTACGGGCGCGGCAAGTCACCCGCCAAAACCTGAAGCGAGGCAGCCCCCTTCAGTACCGTGAATGGACCACCCAGCACTTCATGGAATCCGGTAACTTGGGCACCCTTCCTGGGTCAACCTGTACCCCCTACGAGTGCGGCGAACAGCCCGCCAATCCTGGAGTGAAGCCCCCTCCGTCCCAATGCCATGAGATGCGGGCCCGTTGCCCTCCAGAATCCGGCTATCCGTGCACCCCTCCGCGGGGCAAACCTAGTACAGAAAGTAAAATATTCATACACCGGGTACATCGACCGCAACCAGGTCGTGCCCCAAAAGAATAATACAAACAGGCAGTGACGGCAGTCCACATGTCGGACGCTCTCCCCGCAATATCAAATGTACATAATACAACAAAACTGTACTAGCATTGCATCCAGGCTATCCCCCACGACCGATCCGCAACAACACAGCATAAACATAAAACATCAACGTGAAAATCACGTTCGCAAATCCGTCTAACCGGGCTATAGCAGTTAGACGGGATTTACCGATCAAGTGACATTCACGGTCGCAGATATAATGTAAATACTGTGAAATAATGTGTTTAAAAATATCCGATCGATCAAACAATTAACAAGTGGGCCCCCAAGTAAAACTGTAGCAGTCACAGAGATTCTGGGCCCAAATTTAATATTCCAAAGCCCACAAAATAAGCCCAGAAGACCACTGTACAAATTGGACACACTGAAGGGACCAATATGCGGCGGAACCGCGGCCCAAGGGGGGTTTGGCCGCGGTTCCGCGCTACAGTCAACGACTGAGTGTGTCGAATTTTCACAGATGTCTTAGAATGTCTTGTACAGCAGTTTTCTACAACCTGAAAAATTTTAGACACCAAAAAATTCCAACAGAAAACTGATGCAAAGGAAATGTGGTTTTTGGGATTTTGTTCGATCGGAAATGCAAAACACATTAGAACAAGCTAGGTAAGGTTAATGGCCTGGCTCTGATACCATGTTGCGCCACGGCAGCGCCCCGGCCGTCTATCCGAGGCCAAATTGCGGAATCAAAAATTTTCTTATCTTTTAAACTGGCGCTACCGCGGACAATATACCCGGATCGTAACCATTAACCTAATGCTAGCTAACAAGAGATGGTAAGAGAAGTATACCGAGTGATCCGAGTCCTCCGGTCTTCTCGTCATCGTCCCGATCTCCCGCGGAAAGTCTTGTCTCCACATCGTCGCCTCCTCGCCGGAAGGGCACCACATCGCCTGCGTCTTTTACGGGCTCCCGCCTCAATACTGAGGCAACTCGGGCATGAAGCCGGCAACTCGACATGCTCAAGATATGCTGTAGAATGTGTAGTGTAGTGTCTCACTTGGGTTTTGGTTGCCTTGATGGAGGAATGAAGAACTTTGGAGAGGGTTTCTCCTTTTGTTGCATGAATGAATAATGTGAGATAGATAAAATGAGAACAACCAAACTCTCTCATTTTTCTCTCCTCTCCTATTTGGAAAAGTGGCCGGCCCTCACTTGGGTTTTGGTTGAGATGATCAAAAACTAATGCAAAGGGAGGTAAGTGTAGTAAAAGGTGGAGGTGACCACATCCAAACATAATCATTACAAACTTACATCAACCATTCTTATCAATTCTAATCAACATAAATGAAAAAGGTTGATGCAAAAGGAATCTCATCATGATGCCACACAATTACAAAGGACCCCCTCCACAAATGTTATTTGCAAACTTGCAAATAACCCTCTCCATCGGAAAAGTCCGGCCGGGAAAGAACAAAGGAAAAACCGGCCGGAACGGAATGCAAACTGGCAACTCCAGAAAACTGGTCCCGTAATAAATTACAGGAAAACCCCGATACTGTGCATACACACCCGCATCTGTATTCCGACCGGACACAAATGCAATGAGACAAAATCTACACTGTACTAAACTAGGACCGGCTTAAACCAAAGCCGGCTAGTAAAAACCGTTCGATCCTGATCCGTGCAATACCGCACGTATCTGATCGAACCCTGCCATATCACCATACGGCCGCTAGTACAAACCGCCCGATCCTGATCCGTGTAATACCGCACGTATCTGATCGGACCCTGCCATATCTCCATACGGCCTCTACAGCGTTTCGCCCGAAAGCTGAGTAACTGAAAGTGTGGTGGACTCTAAAGACTCGTCAATACTATGGCTGTGGATTTAACCACTAGCACGTCAGAGGTATTATCCAATACGTGACGGGCCACCAGCTATTGACCAAAAGGGACGTCGATGAGCGAACTCATCCTGACACCCTACTGAGCCTGTCAGTGACAATATCCGTACAGTCCGGTCCGTTCGTCTATGAGTATCGCATGGCGGGCCTAGGGGGTTGGTAAAAGTCAGACCCCCAAAGGCGGTACAAGTCGTGTCGGAGTGTAGCCCAGAACACCCTGAGATACTACTGGAATACTTACCAGTAAATCTCCTGCCTCGGCCGAGAGCTTTGTGTAATGGCTCTCCTAGACACAGCGCGACCTCACCCCCAATACCGGGAGAGACGAACCCCTGCAGATCCGCTCACTGCCTCCATGTGGCTCGGGACTGTACCCAACTAAAACCTGTTTACACGACTCCTTTGAGCCGTGGTAGGGTAGTAATCAAAGCACAGTGGGAACTCACACGAGACAAATGACGATCTCAGGTCGATGAACTAACCTGTACACATGTCACCTGGGAACTGCTATCTGACGTCTGGTATAATCCCAACTAGCAGGTTCCCGGCGAGTCCTGTCCGGTGTTCTCATAACCCAATGAGCACCTGTATACATCTTAGGTGAACCAACTGACACCAGTGGCTTGTGAGACCGGCCACCGCCCCTCGTCGGGGTCTCGACTGTATACACTAGTCTACTAATGGAGTATCGATGCCCTGTCTCGAAACTCCTACGACTAGGGACCTTTTAAGGATGTGCTTATAGACTACCAGCTCCCACGTATATGATCGCCATCATACTGCTGGTAGTCAAGCAAGAATCCTAGGGGCTCTATCAACGTGTAATAGCGACATGTCAGGTCACCTAAAGCAGTACACGATGATAAAGATAAACCAGATAGCATACTATCATCTCGAGTAAGACTGTCCTACCGGGATAGGTCCTCCCTCAATCATTGCAATCACGTGCCTGTGATCCAATAATTGACTCTGAGGGCACTATCTCCAACACGTTTCGCCCGAAACTTGAGAAAACGGTCTGTAGGGGACTCTAAAGACTCGTCAATATTTTGGCTGTAGATTTAACCACTAGCACGTCAGAGGTATTAGCCATACGTGACGGGCTACCAGGTATTGACCAAAAAGGACGTCGATGAGCAAACTCATCCTGACACCCTACTGAGCCTGTCAGTGACAATATCCGTACAGTCCGATCCGTTCGTCTATGAGCATCGCATGGCAGGCCTACGGGGTTGGTAAAAGTTAGACCCCTAAAAGCGGTACAAGTCGTGTCGGAGTGTAGCCTAGAACACCCTGAGATACTAATGGAATAGCTTCCAGTAAATCTCCTGCCTTGGCCAAGGACTTCGTGTAATGACTCTCCTAGACACAGCGCGACCTCACCGCCAATACCGAGAGAGACGAACCCCTGCAGATCCGCTCACTTCCTCCATGTGGCTCGGGACTGTATCCAACTAAAACCTGTTTGCATAACTCCTTTGAGCGTGGTAGGGTAGTAATCAAAGTACAGTGGGAACTCACACGAGACAAATGACAATCTCAGGTCGATGAACTAACCTATACACATGTCACCAGGGAACTGCTATCTGACGTCAGGTATAAGACCAACTAGCATGTTCCCGGCGAGTCATGTCCGGTGTACTCATAACCCAATGAGCACCTGTATACATCTTAGGTGAACCAACTGACACCAGTGGCTTGTGAGACCGGCCACCGCCCCTCATCGGGGTCTCGACACTAGTCTACTCTGGAGTATCGATGCCCTGTCTCGAAACTCCCACGGCTAGGGACCTTTTAAGGATGTGCTTATAGACCCCAGCTCCCACGTATATGATCGCCCTCATACTGCTGGCAGTCAAGCAAGAATCCTAGGGGCTCTATCAGCACGCAATAGTGACCTGTAAGGTCACTTAAAGCAGTACACGATGATAAAGATAAACCATATAGCATACTATCATCTTGAGTAAGATTGTCCTACCGGTATAGGTCCTCCCTCAATCATTGCAATCACTTGCCTGTGATCCAATAATTAACTCTGAGGGCACTATCTCCAACAATCTCCCACTTGCACTCAAGGCTAATTATTGCGATGTCGCATACTCACAGCTCGTGTGATACCAAACACCCAACTCCTCTACTAGTCAGTCTCACAAAGCTCGTTTGCGAAACTATTGCGTTCGAGGAATAGACTCAGTGAGTGGATCCGCTGTGATGTTTCTTTCTATGTCTCTCTTTATCTCAAGTTCGCAGAGAAACCCATCTCCCGAAATGAGAAATACTAGTCTTAGAATATGTTTGGATGTCTGATGGGACCTAGTTCATAAGTGAACTCCAAATCCAAACTTCTTAGACTGTATCATCAACTGAACTTAATCAGTATCCTGCGCCATGCCTCCCTCAGTATCCGCCTGGACCACCTGTCCAAACTACCGCCCCTCGTCAGAGGGAAACCTATAACTCTGACAGCCACTCTGTCATCCAGGTCACCTTGGAAGCCTGGAATGATAACTGTCTCCTGAAGGAGGATGCTGTTATCATATCCCTAGAACATCCACTTATGTTCTAAAACTGCTTCCGAATGTTTCTTCAGTATTAGATCAATATCAATTTATTGCATCTACTGTAAAAACAACATCTGGTGTGGTACTTGACATCTCATGATTGACTCAATTGCCTAAGCAAGTGATCTGCCAATCATGCACATCCCTCTCCCCTTTAGTCTGTAAGACTCCTTTAGAGAGGGTGACTCCATCACCTGCAGGTACACTACCGTGCCAGGAGTCATCCAGTTTAAAACACCTTTAGAATGCTGTCTAAGTACCCAGATTGTGACACTTCCCAAATGTAGATCTAAAACTATAGATCTAGTAACCAGAATGTCTGACATAAAATCCAATTCCTATGTGGAAAAACCACTGTGTGACAACCAAAGTTTAACCGACCGTAGTATAGGAATTTCACTTCCTACTCTGTGTATGTCATCTAAATACCAGGACATCACACCCTACTACCTTCTTAACAGATCCATCCCCTATTCTGATGAAGTCAAACCTATGACTGTCACATCAGAAATAGATGATCTATCTCCGTTGTATCTGCTTTAGTCTATAAATAGACATAAGCCACTTGTCCACTATGCTTCCGCTGCTCCCACTGACTATGACAACCCTCTGGCAGAGTCATATAGACATACACTTCTAAAGCTAGTTTAGAACGACACTATACTCATCCTCCTGCCGGGTCTCACAGCCTGGAGCAACAGCAATGGCAAGTCTGGGTAAACAAGAACCTCCCTGTCACCGTCCTTGAGGATACCGGAGTACCTCTCGGGTGCCTGAGGTTACCCACCATATCTGCAGAGTGGCCAATAGAATGTCAAATCAGATTGAATCTTTAGGTTCTTATCAAATTTTCAGTAATCGTTTGCGGTTCTGGAATCACTTCCAGTTCTACCATACTCCACTGCTGTTTTCTGAAAAAAAATAATCCATTTTTATTAAAACTGTGGTGAGTCAAGAACAATATCACTATTGATCTTCCTGATGATAGAAAGTCAACCCTCGTCATAGCCTGGGTCAACCCACAAACAGCCATTATAGAAACATGCCTTGAGTTATCCAGAGTCTGGTTTTAAGCATAAGCTGGACAACTCCCCGTACCTTAACAATGTCAAGATATGAACTGTTCTATATCCAATATAGAAACAGAGGCACTGATTTAATTGAACCAGATTCAAATCATACAGCTGTCTCCAGTGCATGTCAACTAAATGGAAGGAGGCCGATCAGCGTTACTCAACTTAGGAATGCTTCCAATTATGAGTAACCTGAAAGAGAAGCAAGTTCTCTTAATCATTACTATTAACTGAATACCACACACAAGTATCTACATCTTCGATCACCTTGAAGAATCCCGATACTTCCAATACTTGGTTCTCTACTTTACTCTTATACCTATAACTTCTCAAAATTTGGACCCTGTGTTTCTACGAAACACTTGTCTGAAAACTAAAGTCATAAGTAAACCGAATATAGCACGAGGACCAACCCCTCTGTCCTAATGGACACTGAACAATATACAATACTCTGTATAAGTCCCCTGAGTCTAGTGACTTATTCACTGTGTGTCGTAGGTTGAAAACTGTACTTATGGTTAAGAAGAATTACACCGCTGTTCAATGCTCCTTACCTAACCATCCACTGATATAGGAAAATGTCATAGACATAATTTCAAAAAGGTATATCTCCCTCTATAAAAATAGACGTACAGATATATCAATTTGAAATTGGTGCATAGCAACGGATATTCAAAACCAAATATTTGTCGTCCGGCAAACAACCCAGGTGATTTCCTCAAATATCACCAATTACAACGAATTCCGATATAATGAGGATGATCACCTAATTCCCAATAACTTACTCCCACTCATCATTTGTAAAACCATATAGATGTGAGAATCATACCTGGTAAATACATGTTAGTTGTATGTATGCCCTAGAGGCCAGTATTGTACAGATGATGTATATTATATTGGATGCTTGGACATATATAGAGAGGAATTTCTTGCTCGATATGATAGTATGATATCTAGTTGATTTTTACTTTAACATGTATATTTGTCTCTTTATACTGTCTTATAGTTACATGTTGGTAAAGCCCTTAGGATGTGTACTTGACTACCTGGACTATGATACGGATCATACTAGTGGGGACATGGTAGTCCATAAGTACATCCTTCAAGGTCCCTAGTCGTGGGTGTATCGACACGGGGCATCGATATACCAGTGTAGACTAGCGTATACGCTTCTCGACCATGAGATGGGCGATGGATGATCCCATATCCATTGGTGTTTGACATCAGATATGGTATACGAGTGCTCATTAGAGACTGGGTATACTGGACGGACTCGCCGAGAACTCCCAGATGGTATTATACCTCACGCCAGATGGCAGTTCTCTGGTGACACTTGTGCAGGTTAGTCTGTAGACCCGAGATCGTCATAGAGTCTTGTGTGATTCCCACTGTGCTTTGATTTCCACCTTACCACGTCCATGAGGGCGTGCAAAACGGTGGTTTTTGGGTACAGTCCCGAGTCACATGGAGGCAATGAGCGATAGGAGGGGTTTCGTCTCTCCCGGTATTGGGGGTTGATGTTGCGCTGTGCTCGATTGGCCGTAACAGGGAAGTCCCTGGCCAGGGCTGATTAGAGATTTACTGGTAAGTGTTACCAGTAGTTTCTCGACCCGTTATGAGCCTCACATCGGCACGACTTATCGGTTTTTGGGGTCTGACGTTTACCACCCCTAGACTTGATATGCGACATATCAGACGAGGAGACCGGACTGTACGGGAAGTGTTACCGGCAGGTTTTTACAGGAGTTGGAGCGGGCTTGCTTGCTTGTAACATTTCAAAAAAATAAAATATTATTTTTGGGAATTTTCATAATTTTTAATGAATATTTTAATAGTCGGTGTAATTAAATACCGATAAATGGTGAAAATTCCGGAGAAAGTTTTAGAAATTCTAAAATAGGGTATTTTGTGGAAGTATGTCATTTTTAAGCTTTTATGGTTGCGTATATGTTATTTTGGTGTCAATCGCAATTGGCAATCGCTAAGTGGATTTTTGGCTTTTTGTGCAAAAATGTGCACATGACATTTTCTACACCTGTTTCTTGTTTTGGTCATGGTAGCCTAGGGTTGGACCATGTTTAGGTGACCATGGTGGGTTGAACCATTTGATTAGAGCTGGGATTATGTCGACTATGTAGGGAGAAGTGAGCCATGGTGGCTTGGTGTCTTGTGAGCATTGTTCCGGAGAAAAGAGAGATGGTTAGGATGTGCCATGATCCATCCCATTTCATTATTCCTTGTGTTTTGTTACGCTCTCTCACATCTCTCCCCACAACATAACACCCCTTAAGGAAAAACCACCAGCAGCAGGTGCTGAAACATTGCAACAGCCTTACATCAGCTCCTGATATACCAAATCAGCCCCCATTCTCTCACATCAACAGCTACATCAGCTCCATAGCTGATATACATCAGCCCCTAGCACATTTCAGCCCCCCATTGCTGACCAAACACCCCCCCATCGAGACTTATCAGCCCCCTAGCTGATCTACAATCTCCCATCACCATTTTTCAGCCCCCAATGGCTGACTTTGCTACTAATCAGCCCTGATTTCAGCTGAAAATGAATCTATTAGCCACATACCTTTGCACCCTTTGTCAATACTTTCAGCCTACAATGATGGACTTCAGCAACCCCTAGCCCCTAGCACCATAGCCCCATACGCATGCACCCTTATCAACACATCAGCCATATCATATTATCATCAGCACAATTCAGCCACTAAAGCATCAGCCAACATCAATATTTCAGCCCCTTGTGCATCAGCTTATGCAGCAACAGCATTAACTTCATACAAAAACAACAACACTACCACACCACCACAACCATTCCCACAACACTCTGATCCTGCAACACTTAGAAAAAGAATGGAAGAGAAAAGAAAGAAAGAAAACCAAAAGGGAGAGAGAGTTGCAAGCATCAGCAACTACAAAGAACAACATCAGCTTTAAGCATCAGCCTGATGCTGCAACAGCCCAATGGAGCAACTCCCCAGCAGCAACCACACCCTCCTCCTTCCTTCATCTTCCCTTCTCCTTCATTCTAGGACCCCCTCGAGGTATAATCCCGCATCCCAACTCAGTTCTTGCTCAGTTCTAGTGTAATATCTGAAAGTTTACTGTTTTAGTGTGATATTGTGCTAGTTTAGGCAATTTTGAGTGAAACTTGACCTAGTATTGGTTTTGATCGTTAGTATAACCATATTAGATGTTTTTGAGACCATTGTAACCAATATTACTCTAGAATCCAAGTATTTACCAGAGTTATTCGACTTGGCGTATTTTACCGTTTTTGTCGATTTTGAGGCCTTTCTGAGATCTGCTTTCACCCGGGGCCTCCTAAAGAAAAGTAGACATGTCAGTGAGCTGTGCAGGCACCCTGGAACCCCTACCAAAAGCCTTAGCCACTAATTCAAAACTCCGGCCGCAAATTACCTCATTCTGGCCGCAATTTGCGGCCAGACCTGCATAAAAATGCCTCGTTTTGCGTGCAAAGGCCCTTTTTCATGTAAAATTGACCCCCGGCATGTCTAGTTTTGATTGGTTCCTGTTAGGATAAAATCTGGGTTCATTTTCGTGAATTGGAGTATGATTTACGACGTGTTTTCGTATGGATTTTGATATTCGATGATTCGTATCTGTCGGGTGGCGTTCGGACGTCGACGACGGTGGATATTGGCTGTTTTTGCCCACAAGGTCACAGGTTTTTACCTATGGGCGTAGTGTGCACCATTTTGGTTTCCGATGTGATTTTTATGAGTTTTAGCATGTGATATCCTTGTAGGTACTCACGTGACGTCGAAGCGTTGGAGATGCAAATGGCGACATCGGCACCGAAACACATAACTAGGTGAGTAGATTTATATCTACGGGGAGAAGTCGGGTGGATGGCGTATAGCACCCCCGCAGTCCGTGGTGATGTATACGGATGCGTATACACACCAACAATTTATTATTTGTTGTTGGATTAATTATTGATGTTAAATGGATATTGGTGGACTTGGATGATTTGAGTTACGAAACCATAGGGTAGTGGGTGTACTACACATACATGCACACATATACATATTTGCATACATCCTCACTTCATATATTCTTATGGGATTCGTTATGGACATGTGTTCACTTGGGTATGAGGCTATGTGTTTATTACGGATTTGAGGATGATACATGGAATTGATATGAGTCGATGAGCTTGATCCGAGATCATGATATCGGTGATATGGTAAAATTCATGATTTAGATACACCTTGATGCCTTAGCGGATTTTGGGATAATGATGCCATAGGAATAGTGATACAAATATGTAAATGATCGACATGTGATTATGATACGAGATATGATATGATATGATATGACAGGATATTTATAATAGGCCGCCTTGGGCGGGGTATACTCCTTGAGATGATATATGCTGATGATATCGATTTATACGGGATTGTCGATCAGTAGTTAGATCTTGATTATAGTGATGATGTTGGAATTGTACTAAACATAGGTTAGTACCCAGATGATGATAATTGATAAAGAGAATACTCGATGAATGATATGACAAATGCGATATTGACCCGTACCCAGATTTGGGAGGCCGTACGACGGATTTACGTACGAGCTATATTTTGATGTTTGATCCGCCTATTTGACTTGGGAATAACCGATTATAGGGACACAGTATCGGATGTGATATGATCGAGGCGGGATCACCGACTATATATATGTATATATATATGTATCGACTCAGAGGTTAGGCATTTCCCTTACCTACTACTAGCTTTAGCTCAGCCTTGTAGTAGTGTAGCTACATGACCTTTATGACATTAGATGCAGTTTAGCGATCATGGTGTTCAGTATTTCAGCTCCCGCATATTATTATTGTTGCTCTGCATCACATACTGTTATGATTCATATTCTATTATTGATATCATGCTGTTAGGACACCAGCACAATTACCGATGATGCGTATGTTCCACATACACTTACTTGCCAGTTCACACACATCTTCATCGGTAATTGCCATGTCACTACACAGTAGTATTATTGCATCAGGATATGACCCTTGTATGTGCATACTATTATTCCATGTTGCAAGACATACTGTTACACTTGCATTCCATTTATATGTCACATACATCATGCTTCCTGATTATACGCATTGAGATATGTTGTTTCTATGTTATTTCTGAATTTGGGAACCGTGGGTATTTCAAAGAGATTATGTAAATGTTTTAAAAGCCCGGTTACCCTTGATATGATATTTCAGTGCGTTCACCATGTGTTTTCTCGGTGCTGAGAGTGACATATGAAACCCGAATCGAGGAGGCGGATGAGACCGATTGCGGGTACATGGTGGACCCGGTGCGGTACCCCGGGGCAAGAAGATCGCAGATGATGGCGTTGAGCCTGTGCAGGGGAACACTACCTACCGGTGATATTACCCGACACGTCGGATATCCGGAGGATACCGTCGTAGTCATGAGATGGATGGTAGGGGCCGATCTGGACTGACGGCGCCCTAGATTTTGTGATTGAGACATTGAGATTTCGAGATATTGAGGTACAGAGATTGTGATACAGAGGTATCGAGATACTGAGACTTATGTTTTGTGCCGATGCTAGGCACTGTTTATGCTGATTTCATTTATGATACCTCATTTTAAAATACAGAAATCTCACAAATTATGAAAACAGTTTTCTTCAGTACATGCATTCTGTTACATGCATTCATACATCATCTATATGATACATTGTTACCTGATGCACTGACATGGACATATGGGATTACACTTGGGTTAGATATTTACATTAGCCATGGTTAGAGATTACTGGTTATATATTTGAGGATTATATATATTATGATCGTATGACCTAGGTTGCGTCATACATGCGATTTGCTGTTCGTAGATCTTTTTCTACTCACGAGTTGGCAACTCACCCCCGTTGTGCCCCAGTTTCATGCAGGTGTTGCAGTACGGATTTCATTACGGCTTTGCGGGCACATCTTCTTCAGGTGACTTGCTAGTAGGTGGGTTTATTGTATCTTACCCATCATTATACATTGTATATTATATTTCAGTTGTATCTAGAAGTTCCATCAACCAAAACATGTACTTATTTGAGATAGAGACCAGTGATGTTTATTCTTTCGACCTTAGAGTCGCGGGTTATATTTCCATGGGTTCTTGCTGGTTGAGTTTCATTTCTGTTATGATCCTCGCCTTTAGGCGTTGTATATTATGATGCATACAGGTTGATTTAGTATGGTTTTTCCTACACTCCACTACTTCTCTTGGTTTGGATTTCTGGGCTTCGGCTTACTTATTTTACGGACGCCTTGAGACGTTCGTAACTTAAGTGCCGGTCATGTTCCGTAATTTCGGGTCGTGACATTGCTGATCTTCTGATCGCTCAATACCCGGGTAGCCATTACGTCCAGCTAGTACCGCTGACGGCTTGTGGGTGCTTGATGTGATCATCACCTACTGCCGGCGTATTGACGAGTCTTTAGAGTCCTACATAGAGGTTTTTTTGGCTCAGGCAAAACGAAATAGGTGCACGTATGTGATATGTGCAGGACCGAGAATAATGCATGTATGTGATACCGTATTCTATTCTCGCGACTTTATGTATCAGTCGGTTATATATGATATAGCCGGGTTATCGAATCAAGTGTTGACTCGATAAGTCGATACATTGGATGTTAGTCGGTTATATGTGATATGACCGGATTATTAAGTCAAGTGTTGATTTAATAATTAAATGTATAATTGTATATTATATATACTAGTTTACATTTACTAACACTTGTTCACTTTAGGGTTTTTCTCACATGAGCACAATTTAAATGTATATATGATATATGTTAAAATGTGTTTTCCTTTTTGTATCATGGTTGATGATACACTTGACTTGGGTGTATGAGACTTACACCATGCTATCTTTTATGTTGGATTTTAATATTCAAAGTAATTACAAAATTAGTGGAGGATTAGCTAAATGCTTGAAGCTTGTGGAAGCATTTGACCAATTCCGCTAAATTTGTTTTTACTATGGATATTTCTTAACCCAACCATACACTTTAGCCATGGTTATGGCTCTACAAGGGTTAGTATATGATACTCACTCACCATGGTTAGCCTTCTCACTTGATCATAATCCTCATCTCTTTCTTTTCTTCTTCTTCTGTAAGTGCACGGCGGCGCCCCGGCCGTCAATCCGACGCCGGAATGCGGAAGCGATGCTTTTCTTTAACTTTTTAAACCTGCACCACCACGCACTATAAACCCGGATCGTGCCATTAAACTAGTCCTAGCTATCTGGAGAACGGGTAAAGAGATATACCGAGCGATCCGTGTCCTTCGGTCTTCTCGTCGTCGTCCCGATCTCCCCACGGAATCTCCGGTCTTCACCTCCTCGCCGGAAGGGCACCACGTCGCCGGCTTCTTTTACGGGCTCCCACCTCTGGACCGAGGCAAGTCGGGCATGAAGTTGGCGAGTCGACGTGCCCAAGGTTTGCTGTAGAATAGTGTAGTGTCATGTCTCATTGGGGTTGTGGAAGTTGCCATTGGTGGAGGATTGAGATGATAGCAATTTTTGGAGATGAAATTGGGGATTTTGCAAACTCAAGAGAACCAAAAATCCTCTACAAAAACTTGGGACAGCCCCTACATGGCTTGGCCGGCCATGACAAGGTGAGGAGAAGAGAGTGGGAGAATGAGGGAGAGTCACACAAGAATAATGCAAGAGAGAGAGATCAAAAAAGTTATCATGAAAGGAAATGATCACACACTCAAACCCACACTCCACCAACCATCATCATTACTCCAAAGTCAAGCAATGATCAACAACCAAAACCAATACTCCATCAACTAATCATCAACAACCATGATGAGAAGAAGAAGAAGTCAAATGGTGGAGGACTTATCATGATACAAAGATAAGCAAAGACAACCCTCCAAAATGCTTATTTGCACAAATGCAAATAAGCCCTCCTCCACCAATCTTCGGCCAATGAAAGATACAAAGAAATATGGACGAAACGGAAAACAAACTGGCAACTCCAAAAACCTGATCCCGTAATAAATTACAGGAAAACCCCGCTACTGTATATATATACCCGCATTTGTATTCCGACCGAATACAAATGTAATGAGACAAAATCTACACTGTACTATTCTAGGATCTGGCTTAAACCAAAGCCCGCTAGTATAACCGTCCGATTCTGATCCGTGCAATACCGCACGTATCTGATCGAACCCTATCATATCTCCATACGGCCTCTACAGCGTTTCGCCCGAAACTTGAGAAACTGGTCCGTGGGGGACTCTAAAGACTCGTCAATACTTTGGTTGTGGATTTAACCACTAGCACGTTAGAGGTATTAGCCTATACGTAACGGGCTACCAGGTATTGACCAAAAGGGACGTCTGTGAGCGAACTCAGCCTGACACCCTACTAAGCCTGTCAGTGACAATATCCGTACAGTTTGGTCCGTTCGTCTATGAGCATCGCATGGTGGGTCTAGGGGGTTGGTAAAAGTCAGACCCCCAAAAGCGGTACAAGTCATGTCGGAGTGTAGCCCAGAACACCCTAAGATACTACTGGAATACCTACCAGTAAATCTCCTGCCTTAGCCAAGGACTTCGTGTAATGGCTCTCCTAGACACAGCGCGACCTCATCCCCAATACCGGGAGAGACGAACCCCTGAAGATCCGCTCACTGCCTCCATGTGGCTCGGGACTGTACCCAACAAAAACCTGTTTTCACGTCTCCTTTGAGCGTAGTAGGGTAGTAATCAAAGTAGAGTGGGAACTCACACGAGACAAATGACGATCCTCAGGTCGATGAACTAACCTGTACACATGTCACCAAGGAACTGCTATCTGACGTCAGGTATAAGACCAACTAGCATGTTTCCGGCGAGTCCTGTCCGGTGTACTCATAACCCAATAAGCACCTGTATACATCTTAGGTGAACCAACTGACACCGGTGGCTTGTGAGACCGGCTACCTCCCCTCGTCGGGATCTCGACTGTATACACTAGTCTACTCTTGAGTATCGATGCCCTGTCTCGAAACTCCCACGACAAGGGACCTTTTAAGGATGTGCTTATAGACTGCCAGCTCCCACGTATATGATCGCCCTCATACTGCTGGCAGTCAAGCATGAATCCTAGGGGCTCTATCAACGTGCAATAGTGACCTGTAAGGTCATCTAAAGCAGTACACGATGATAAAGGTAAACCAGATAGCATACTATCATCTCGAGTAAGACTGTCCTACCGGGATAGGTCCTCCCTCAATCATTGCAATTACGTGCCTGTGATCCAATAATTGACTCTGAGGGCACTATCTCCAACAATCTCCCACTTGCACTCAAGGCTAATTATTGCGATGTCGCATACCCACTGCCCGTGTGATACCGAACACCCAACTCCTCTACTAGTCAGTCTCACAAAGCTCCCTTGCGAAACTATTGCGTTCGAGGAGTAGCCTTAGTGAGTGGATCTGCTTTGATGTTTCTTTCTATGTCTCTCTATATCTCAAGTTCGTGGAGAAAGCCATCTCCCGAAATGAGCAATACCTGTCTTAGAATGTGTCTGGATGTCTGATGGGACTAAGCTCATAAATGAACTCCAAATCCAAACTTCTTAGACTGTATCGTCAACTGAACTTAATCAGTATCCTGCGCCATGCCTCCCTCAATATTTCCTTAGACCACCTGTCCAAAATACTGCCCCTCGTCAGAAGAAAAACTATAACTCTGACAACCTCCTTGTCGTCCAGGTCACCTTGGAAGCCTGGAATGATAACTGTCTCCCGAATGAGGCTGTCGTTATCATATCCCTAGAACATCCACTTATGTTCTAAAACTGCTTCCGACTGTTTCTCCAGGATTGGATCAATGTCAACTTATTGCATCTAGTGCAAAAACAACATCTGGTGTGGTACTTGACATCTCATGATTGACTCAATTGCCTAAGCAAGTGATCTGCCAATCATGCACATCCATCTCCCCTTTAGTCTGTAAGACACCTTTAGAGAGGGTGACTCCATCACCTGCAGGTACACTACCGTACCAGGAGTCGTCCATTCTAAATACTCTTAGAATGCCGTCTAAGTACCCTGATTGGGAAACTACCCGAATCTAGATCTAAAACCATAGATCCAGTAACCAGAATGTCTGATATAATGTCCAAGTCCCATGTGGAGAAACCACTGTGTGACGACCAAAGTATAACCGATCGTAGTATAGGAAATCACTTCCTACTCTGTGTATGTCATCCAAATACCATGACATCACACCCTACTACCTCCTTAACAGATCCATCCCCTATTCTGATGAAGTCAATCCTATGACTGTCACATCAGAAATAGATGATCTATCTCCGCTATATCTGCTTTAGTTTATAAATAGACATAAGCCACTTGTCCACCAATGCTTCCGCTGCTCCCACTGACTACGACAACCCTCTGGCAGAGTCATATAGACGTACACTTCTAAAGCTAGTTCAGAACGACGCTATACTCATCCTCTTGCCGGGTCTCACAGCCTGGAACAACAGCAATGGCAAGTCTGGGTAAACAAGAACCACCCTGTCACCGTCCTTGAGGCTACCGGAGTACCTCTCGGGTGCCTGAGGTTACCCACCGTATCTGCGGAGTGGCCAATGGAATGTCAAACTAGATTGAATCTTTAGGTTCCTATCAAATCTTCAGTAATCGTTTGTGGTTCTGGAATCACTTCCAGTTCTACCATACTCCCACCACTGTTTTCTGAAAAAAATCCATTTTTATTAAAACTGTGGCGAGTCAAGAACAATATCGCTATTGATCTTCCAGACGGTAGAAAGTCAACCCTCGTCATAGCCTGGGTCAACCCACAAACAGCCATTACAGAAACGTGCCTTGAGTTATCCAGAGTCTGGTTTTAAGCATAAGCCGGACAACTCCCCGTACCTTAACATCGTTAAGATGTGAACTGTTCTATATCCAATATAGAAACAGAGGCACTGATTTAATTGAACCAGATTCAAATCATGCAGCTGTCTTCAGCGCATGTCAACTAAATGGAAGGAGGCCGATCAGCGTTACTCAACTTAGGAATACTTCCAATTATGAGTAACCTGAAAGAGAAGCAAGTTCTCTTAATCATTACTATCAACTGAATACCATACAAAAGTATCTACATCTTCGATCACCTTGAAGAATCCCGATACTTGCAACATCTGGTTCTCTACTTTATTCATATACCTATAACTTCTCAAAACTTAGACCCTGTGTTTGCACGAAACACTTGTCTAAGAACTAGAGAAGTCATAAGTAAACAGAATATAGTACGAGGACCAACCCCTCTGTCCTAATGGACACTGGACAATATACAATACTCTGTATAAGTCCCCTGAGTCTAATAACTCATTCACTGTGTGTCGTAGGTTGAAAACTGTACTTATGGTAAAGAAGAATTACACCGCTGTTCGATGTTCCTTACCTAACCATCCACTGATATAGGTAATGTCATAGACATAATTTCAAAAAGGTATATCTCACTCTATAAAAATAGACGTACAGATATATCAATTTGAAATTGGTGCATAACAATGGATATTCAAAACCAAATATTTGCCGTCCGGCAAACAACCCAGGTGAGTTCCTCAAATATCACCAATTACAACGAATCCTGATATAATGAGGATAATCACAAAATTCCCAATAACTTACTCCCACTCATCATCTGTAAAACCATACAGATGTGAGAATCAAAACTGGTAAATACATACCCTGGAGCAAGTGTCTAATTGGGAAATCAGTTTTCTTTTAACAGTACACAGTGAAACTTAAACATTGAAATGTTTCAATAGGGTATCCTGGTATTCCTAGTAATGCCTCTTCCATTATCCAGATTCATGACTATAACCGTGTAATTCTTTGCCACCTCTCCAAATCCCTTTATATGTCTTTAGTCATTACCTTCTGCACACCCCTTTAGGCCAAATGGTTTTCTTCCTTCCCTACCGATCGGCATCAGCCTATGCTTTGGAAGAAGACTATCCAATAAGCATAATGGGTGTACTGTCCTAATCCTAGGAGCACTCGCAACGCGAGAGAAGGTGAAGATAAAAGACACCTGAATAAACCTTATTCCTATTTCTCCTGAACCAGAATCCATCCCCGAACTGGAACAAGTTCCTTTCGAGTTCGTATATAACCATACGATGGAGTATCCAATAAACTGTGGATCTTCGTAGTGATAGGAGTGTCCTGGAGAAATACAAAGGTGAAGTGGGAGTGGTAATGAAATACCTGGTTTGGTCGTGAATATCAGTCGCAATTTATTTTGCCCTCTTACTAATCCCTTGATATGTCTTTACATAATACCTTCTGTACACCATCGTTAGGCTAATTGGTTTTCTTCATTCCCTACCGGTCGGCACCAGCCTAAGGTTTGGAAGAAGACTATCCAATTTGCGTAATAGGTGTACTATCTCCTAAACCAAGGAGTACTCGCAACCTGAGAGAAGGTAAAAGGAAAAGACAACTGAATAGTCCTATTCGTTTTCTCCAGAACCGGATACCATCCTCGAATAAATCCCTTCGAGTTCGTATATAACCATACGATGGTTTTTGTCCAATGGAAGTGGACGTTCGTAGTAATACGGGGTGTCCTGGAGAAAAGGGTAAAAGTAGGAGTGGCAATGAGGTTTGCAACTCTGACAATCCAAAAGCCAGTGTTTAAGAAGGTTCGGTCAACTTGGTCACTGAGTCATAGTCTTAGGGTTGGGTCAAAGGTCGCTGCCAAAGAGAGAGAGAAAAGAAACACTCAGCGTGCACTCTAACCAAGATCAGAATGGTTACCAGTTTATCTAATCTGGAAACCTCCCACTGTACCGTCAAATTCTCCTCCAAACCTGAAAGAAGAATTAGTCAGGATCACCCGAGGAGTAAACCAACTCATCAGTGGGAATCGGGATCCAACTATCATCGCATGATAACGTGACGGAATCCGCTCACGCTATCACACTCCAGATGGTATGCGCATACTGGCAAGTTTCAGTTTCTTTAGAAACTCCTGATGTGATTTTTGCCCCATGCTCTTATGACCTTGACGAAGGTCAACAAATCATAAGTCACATGTCAAGTTCCACCCGTCATTGACCAGGTTAATTTGAACCCACCCGTACAAGCCCTTAACGAAGGTCAACAAGGCTATACGACTGTCCCAAACTAACGCATCTATCTATGCAACAGAAAGGCAACAATCAGCTACCATACAGTATGCCTTGACGAAGGTCAACAAACATAGCATGAATACTACGTGCTACCCGTCTGAAACGACGGAGGGCTACGAATGGTTTCTGGCAAAAACCTTTAACGTAATGAACTTGATATCGTTGAAGGAACTGGATAGCTTTTATAAAAATATAGTAACGAAAACCTTTGCTAAAGAGGTCACTCCCGGTGAAGGGATCTCGGCTCTTTCCCTGTAGAATGAGGTGCAGGATATTCCAACTGAATACCACGATGCAAAGCAAAAGTAATCGGCTATAGTGAAGTTATTGCCCTGACGCAAACTTTTGTCTAAGGGGTCACTTCCGGTGAAGGGATCTCGGCCCTTGCCTCGTCAACTGAGGAGCAAGATATTCCAACTGAATACCACTGTGCAAAACAAAAGTGAACGTCCTTGCAATAACAGCTTTTTGAAAAGTGTTCCAACAACATCAGATTAGGTTTGTTTAACTTGCATTGATCCGAATCAACGCAGTCCCATCAATTGATCACACCAATAAAGAACGAAAATAATGACGTACGTATATGCCATCCGCATTCGCCACTGAGTCCCGTCATTACCCGTTAGGTTAGGTAACTAACGACAGAGCGGGGACTGGACTAGCGCGGATGCAAAACATATACAACATCTACCAGTATATATATCAATATATAATATTTCGCTCAAGGCGTGATAAAATGCAACATCACAGAAATGTACAGTATCACAGAACAATACAGATATCTGGGATCCCCGGGTTTCACAGAGCCGCTACTGAAACCCGACGTTCCCCTAGTCGTGTGGATAGCCTGTGCAATGAAATCCTAGACCCCTACGGGCGCGGCAAGTTACCCGCCAAAACCTGAAGCGAGGCAGCCCCCTTCAGCAACGTAAATGGACCACCCAGCACTTCACGGAATCCGGTAACTTAGGCACCCCTCCTGGGTCAACCTGTACCCCATACGAGTGCGGCGAATAGCCCGCCAATTCTAGAGTGAAGCCCCCTCCGTCTCAACGCCATGAGATGCGGGCTTGTTGCCCTCTAGAACCCGGCTATCCGTGCACCCCTCCGCGGGGCAATCCTAGTACAGAAAGTAAAATATACATACAACGGGTACATCGACCGCAACCTGGTCGTGCCCCAAAAGAATAATATACAAACAGGCAGTGACGGCAGTCCACATGTCGGACGCTCGCCCCGCAATATCAAATGTACATAATACAACAAAAACTGTACTAGCATTGCATCCAGGCTATCCCCTACGACCAATCCGCAACATCACAGCACAATCATAGAACATCAACATGAATGTCACGTTCGCAAATCCGTCTAACCGGGCTATAGCAGTTAGACAGGATTTACCGATCAAGTGACATTCACGGTCGCAAATATAATGTAAATACTGTGAACTAACATGTTTAAAATTTTCGATCGATCAAATTTTACCAAGTGGGCCCCAAGCACTACTGTAGCACTCACAGAAATTCTGGACCCAAAAGGAATATCCCAAGAACCCTATTTTCAAACCAGGAGCTCTCTGTAAAACTTTGGTGCATTGAACAGTACATATTGCGGCGGAACTGCGGCCCAAGCATGGGTTTGGCCGCGGTTCCGCGGTGGTATAGTGGGTTCGTGCAACTAAATTTTTACAGAGTGCATATACTCCACTGCACATCATTCTGCAGTTTTGGAAAACTGATGCTATTGAAAATGCGGATTTTGGAATTTTTTTTTGTTCGATCGGAAATGTAAACACATTAGACAAAGCTAGACTAGGTTAATGGCGAGGCTCTGATACCACTGTAAGTGCACGGCGGCGCCCCGGCCGTCAATCCGACGCCGGAATGCGGAAGCGATGCTTTTCTTTAACATTTTGAACCGGCACCACCACGCACTATAAACCCGGATCGTGCCATTAAACTAGTCCTAGCTATCTAGAGATTGGGTAAAGAGATATACCGAGCGATCCGTGTCCTTCGGTCTTCTCGTCGTCGTCCCGATCTCCCCGCGGAATCTCCGGTCTTCACCTCCTCGCCGGAAGGGCACCACGTCGCCGGCTTCTTTTACGGGCTCCCACCTCTGGACCGAGGCAACTCGGGCATGAAGTTGGCGAGTTGACGTGCCCAAGGTTTGCTGTAGAATAGTGTAGTGTCATGTCTCATTGGGGTTGTAGAAGTTGCTATTGGTGGAGGATTGAGATGATAGCAATTTTTGGAGATGAAATTGGGGATTTTGCAAACTCAAGAGAACCAAAAATCCCCCACAAAAACTTGGGACAGCCCCTACATGGCTTGGCCGGCCATGACAAGGTGAGGAGAAGAGAGTGGGAGAATGAGGGAGAGTCTCACAAGAATAATGCAAGAGAGAGAGATCAAAAAAGTTATCATGAAAGGAAATGATCACACACTCAAACCCACACTCAACCAACCATCATCATTACTCCAAAGTCAAGCAATGATCAACAACCAAAATCAATACTCCATTGTTCAGTTGATAAAACTGCATATTTAATATGACATTTTTCCTACTATTATTATATAATAAAAGGTGTTTATTATAATATATGATACATATGAGGGTTTATCTGTAAAAATACTATTTTCATGTGTTTATATATTATAAATAACATTTTGTAGGAAAAAGTAAGCATATAATATCCATATAACATTTGGCCCATTTAAATATGCTTACGTTATTAAATACCTTTGACCAATTCTTAATGGTTAAGTTAATATCTCAATATAACAAACTCTACTAAATATTGTTTGTTGAGATATTGTGCAGAATTTGCAGGGCTAAAATCAAGAAAATCAAAGTTGGCAAATCAAATCTACCAAAGATATTCAAGAAACTAATTCTGGTAGAAATGTAGAAAAGATTTTCAAAGTTTAGATACTCAAAAGATTACCAAGTGTTACAGATATGAAGCTACAAAAATTAGAGGCCGGGGGTGGATCCGCGGCCAAACCTATCCAATGGCCGCGGATCCGCCGCAAGTCTAGGGAGTTAGAGTGCAATATTTTTTGGGGTGAATCAAATCTATATTTTACCAAGTTTTCAACAATAAGATTCTGGCTTTGCACTATAAAAGGGCACCGAGAGCCTCTTGGAAAAGTCATCAAGCCGAAGAGATCACGAAGCTCCCGACGCTCACGCATCCAGGCTGATCATCGACTGTTCGACTACCTCCTTAGGAAAGATCGAGAAGCAACTAGTTGTAATCATTTTCTATGGATTAAAAGTGTAGTTTGTTCAAGTCGATTAATAAAAGTAGTTCTTTTTAATTGTTTTTGCATTTTACATTATGTTTTCCCTCTCTGTCTTTTCATCTTCTTCTCCCAACATGCGCGAGAAATTCTCCGCTTGTTAGGGTTCGTAGGATTAGGGTAGGCTAATGGACGATGAAAATAATTAAACCCTTTTTAAGTCCTATAAAGTTTATGAACTTTATCAAAAGAATCACTAACATCCTAATCGGGCGTGCTAGCAATTCTTTGCTAGTTCCGACCGCGATTAGAGATTAGATTAATGATTGTTTTGGTAAAGGCTAGATATGAACGGAGTTCCGTGTCGAGATAACGGTTAAGAGTGAGATTCCTTTTCCCTCCAGAAACCCTAATCTACACGCATCACCGTCGTTCTAGTTCTAAATCTATTAATGGATAAAAAGGGTAACTTTTAATTAATCGTCCATAACTACTAAATCCTAACGAACCCTACAAGCCCTCTTATTATATTAACTGTATCTTTAAAATAATCTAGATCTATATTTTACATTCTTGTTTAACGTAGATCTAGAAACCATTCTATAAAAATTATTTCTTCCTCCTCTCTTTCTCAACACATCTAAAGTAAAAGTAAAAGGTTCCACGTTTCCCAGAGGACGACCCGTACTCATCTCGGTCTAGCTACACACGACACCGTTATTGATTGCGGTTAAACTACAAAACAAACACTTTCTCGTATCAATCATCCATCAACTAATCATCAACAACCATGATGAGAAGAAGAAGAAGTCAAATGGTGGAGGAATTATCATGATACAAAGATAATCAAAGACAACCCTCCAAAAAGCTTATTTGCAGAAATGCAAATAAGCCCTCCTCCACCAATCTTCGGCCAATGAAAGATACAAAGAAATATGGCCGAAACAGAAAACAAACTGGCAACTCCAAAAAACTGATCCCGTAATAAATTACAGGAAAACCCCGCTACTGTATATACATACCCGCATTTGTATTCCGGCCGAATACAAATGTAATGAGACAAAATCTACACTGTACTATTCTAGGATCTGGCTTAAACCAAAGCCCGCTAGTATAACCGTCCGATCCTGATCCATTCAATACCTCACGTATCTGATCGAACCCTGCCATATCTCCATACGGCCTCTACAGCGTTTCGCCCGAAACTTGAGAAACTGGTCCGTGGGGGAGTCTAAAGACTCGTCAATACTTTGGTTCTGGATTTAACCACTAGCACGTCAGAGGTATTAGCCTATACGTAACGGGCTACTAGGTATTGACCAAAAGAGACGTCTGTGAGCGAACTCAGCCTGACACCCTACTGAGCCTGTCAGAGACAATATCCGTACAGTCCGGTCCGTTCGTCTATGAGCATCGCATGGTGGGCCTAGGCGGTTGGTAAAAGTCAAACCCCCAAAAGCGGTACAAGTCATGTCAGAGTGTAGCCCAGAACACCCTGAGATACTACTGGAATACCTACCAGTAAATCTCCTGCCTTGGCCAAGGACTTCGTGTAATGGCACTCCTAGACACAGCGCGACCTCACCCCCAATACCGGGAGAGACGAACCCCTGAAGATCCGCTCACTGCCTCCATGTGGCTCGGGACTGTACCTAACTAAAACCTGTTTGCACGTCTCTTTTGAGCGTGGTAGGGTAGTAATCAAAGTACAGTGGGAACTCACACGAGACAAATGACGATCCTCAGGTCGATGAACTAACCTGTACACATGTCACCAGGGAACTGCTATCTGACATCAGGTATAAGACCAACTAGCATATTCCCGGCGAGTCCTGTCCGGTGTACTCATAACCCAATGAGCACCTGTATACATCTTAGGTGAACCAACTAACCCCAGTGGCTTGTGAGACCGGCCACCACCCCTCGTCGGGGTCTCAACTGTATACACTAGTCTACTCTGGAGTATCGATGCCCTGTCTCGAAACTCCCATGACTAGGGACCTTTTAAGGATGTGCTTATAGACTGCCAGCTCCCACGTATATGATCGCCCTCATACTGCTGGCAGTCAAGCTTGAATCCTAAGGGCTCTATCAACGTGCAATAGTGACCTGTAAGGTCACCTAAAGCAGTACACGATGATATAGGTAAACCAGATAGCATACTATCATCTCGAGTAAGACTGTCCTACCGGGATAGGTCCTCCCTCAATCATTGCAATCTCGTGCCTGTGATCCAATAACTGACTCTGAGGGCACTATCTCTAACATCTTCTTCATTTTGTTAAGAAAGAAAAAGCTTGCTAGGGTTTGATCTAAAGTGAGAAAGCTTGTGAGAAATAAAATTCTAAAGAGAACCCACTTCCTATTTATCTATCCTCTACTAGACTAGCACTTTAGTTTAGGGTGTTTGCTTCACTAATTCTCAAGTTAGTGAAGTAGAAGCTTGAGTTGGCATCCCCTCGACGTAGATCTTCTTCGGCCTCGAAGACTTCAAGCAAGGACGCGCCTTTCGCCTCGTGAAGCCATGCAAGGGTCCGGGAGAACCACGATCGCAGCGAAGGGACTTCAACAAGGAGCTAAAGAAGTGAAGGACCGATCTACAAAGGTTGTAGATCGTATTCGCTTAGTTGTAAACATAGTTTACTAGCATATGAAACACTAATTTTCTAGCAACGATCTTGTTTAGGGTTATTCGGCACGGCTAAAATTTTAAACGGGCATGTTTGATGCTTCCTTAAACCTTATTAGGGTGCCTAGTAACCCTACAGTGGTATAAGAGCCTAGCTAGAACATTAGGCGATGTGTTAAAGAAGTTAAAACTCCGAACGAACCCGAACACGTCAAGATAACCCCCTCTCTGCACATTTTTAAAATCTGTGATTTTTCTAAATTAAAAATACCTAAAAAAATCAGCTGGTAAATATAAATATTACTGTAGAAAACAAACCCATGAACAGTAATATCCACCGCGGAACCGCGGCCATACCTCTCTTGGGCCGCGGATCCGCGGCCGTACTGTAGCAATGGGCCTTTAATTTTCTACAGTAATGTATATTTCTGTGTGTATATCTTTCTGGGTATTTTTTATTCTGACTCAAGTGTTGAGTATTTTGGGGTTTATTTTGTAATCGTCAATTCAATCGGAGAATTTAATTTTGTTATGTTATTCCGGATAATTTAGAAAGTATTAAAATGTTCGAACGGATATCATTAACTCAATTTTTCTCGGCACGAAAAAATTTTCAAGTGTTGAATTTTTCTCGGGTTTAAATCTTTCGGAAAAATGTGCAAGTAATGCGATGGACCCTCTAGAAGACAACAAACCTTAACTCGATTATGTGACCGTCTTGAACTGCCTTTTGAACCTTAGGGTTTAGGGCAGTACGGCGTGCCACATGTGAGGCGTTGGCTTGACCCTTCTACGGCTGGACCGTTGCTACTGTGACGTATTCTGAAATTTTTGAACTCTGCTCAAGTGTTAAGCTATTTAGGAAATCTTGGGTATTTGATTATTCGATCGGAAAGTTTAATACTGTCTATTTATCTGGAATGTGATACAATATGTGGAATTCATACAGTTAGGCATGAAATGCGAAATATGTGATATTTCGGATTTACGATGTCTAAAGAGATTATGCATTCCAAATGTTGTAGTTTTACACTTTCTTTTCTGTGACCATAAGTGTAATATGTGATATCGCCGGTTTCGTTGCTATATGTCAACGACAATTGGGATGCACATATTTACTTACGTTGATAACATGTGATGTTATGTGTTGCTGGATATGTTATATTGGATCGTCGCGTTCTGAATAGCCCGGGGGGTTATGTGAGATGAGAGTTTTCATTTTCATTCATGTAAATTTAAATGTATGTAATATTCTTTTATTAGGCCACTTCCGGGATGAGGTCGATGTCACCATTTGTATATTATTTACTTTTCCGCACTAGGATAGACCCAAGGAGGAGAGCACTAGTAACCGGGTTCTGGAGTCCAGTGGGAGACCAACTCGAGGAGTCGAGTCCGGGTCTCCTAACTCTAGAATTGGTAGGGTTGCTTGCTGCTCTCGTAGGGGTCTAGGGGTGTGGGTTTGGCTATTCATCGCGACCGTGGAATCCGTGTTTTATAGAGGCTCAAAATAAAACACGGACGTCCTAGTATATCCAATGTTTCATATATTTCTTCTGCTGTGATATCTGTGATGTGATCATGTGATGTGCTGTGATAAATAGTGTATATAGTATATATGATATATTATATAGGCGTTACATATGTTTTACACCCGCGCTAGCCCTGCCCCGCTCTGCCGTTAGTTACCTAACCTAACGGTGCACGAGGGGACATCGAGGCGAATGCGGATGGCATAAGTGTACGTCGTATTTATCTGTGATGTTTAGGTGACTTAAATGATGGGACTTCATTAATGTGATTAATGAAAGAAAAGAAACCTAAAAGATGTTGTAGAATCAAATTTTTCAAAAAGGGTAGCTACAGTTTTGCTTTGCATAGCGATATATGTAATATATCCCGCACCTTATTCGATGAGGAAAGAGCCGAGATCCCTTCACCGGGAGTGACCTCTTTAGCAAAACTGGCAGATGCTATAACACTCGGTTTGTTTTTGATTGCTTTTGGAGTTTTTGCTTTGCAAAGTGATGTATATGATATATCCTGCACCTTATTCCATAAGGAAAGAGCCGAGATCCCTTCACCGGGAGTGACCTCTTTAGCAAAACTAATAAAAGCCTCAAAATCACTCCATTTCAAAATTCACGTGATTCTACAACGATATCAAGTTCATTACGCAATAGGTTTTCAGAAACACCTGTCGTAGCCCTCCGTCATTTCAGATAGGAACTGTTTAGTATTCGTGCTGCGTTTGTTGGACTTTGTCAAGGCGTAGTGTGCGGTAGCTAAATGGTGCTTATCTGTCTTTGCATATGAAGCAGATTGTTTTGGGGTAGTCGTGCGACCTTGTTGGCCTTTGTCAAGGGTCGTGCAAGTGGGTTTGATTCAATCAAGAAATGACGGGTTGAACTTGACTAGCTTCCTATGATTTGTTGGCCTTTGTCAAGGTCATAGGGGTTAGGGGCAAAATATTATCGGGAATTTCAAGTGTTGAAATTTGCAATGAGATTGCATACCTTCTATGAGATAGTTGGATCCCGATACCCACTGTGAGTAATTGTTACTCCTGGGAGAGTTTTACACAGGACAATTAGCCGATCAAGTAAGTGTCTAGAAAGGTGTCAATGGGGTTACGCCTCTGGGAAAACGAGGTTTACTTTAATTAGGTCCATGCGAAAGCACGGGGAACCTCCCTCAAAGTACTGACACTGGCCTGGCTGAAAGATTGGCGAAATTGTAGGGTGTAATTAATCCCGGCTAGTCTTTCCTTTTAGGGTTTGAAGGAAGATTTGGTAAAAACAGTGGGAGCCATCCTGATTAGATAAAATAATAACCAATCTGATCTTGCAAGAGCATACGCTAAAGTGTTTTCTTCTCTCTCTCTCCAGGTAGCGACCATATCATGCCTTAATCAAGATAATAATATGGATGTATTGACCGAACCCGCATGTTATACAGTGCTGGGGAACGTTGGTTCCGTTCTTTCTTATAAAAGTTATAAGACTGAACAGGATATAGGGAATACCAGGATTCCCATGCCACCCGAATGAAGAAAGTACATGTTGATGCATTTTCTTCGGGTATGTTCGTTACAGAGAACTGTTTCTCCATTTGCTTTACGTCCTGGGTATTAGATACCGGGTCAGGATCCCATATATGTAATCAGTTACATGGGCTTAGGAAAGGTAGAGACTTGGAGAAGGTGATAAAGACATAAGGGTTGGAAATGGTGCAATTGTTGCAGCTAAAACCGTCGGGGAATATCACCTTGTATTGCCAACTGGTAATACATTGATTCTGAACGAATGCTATTACATGCCGAACCTGATATGCAACATTATATCGGTTTCTTTGTTGAGTAAAGAGGGATATAATTTTGTATTACAGGATAATGTTATGAACATTTTCCTTAACCAAAAGTTGGTTGGATCAGGCACGTTGTGCAATGGCATTTATGTTCTAAATCAATCAACGGTTCTGAGCATAACAAACACACACAAGAAGAAGAATTCAGAAATGAACGAATCCTTCTTGTGGCATTGTAGACTGGGTCACATCAATGTGACACGACTAGCCAAGTTGCATAAGGATGGATATTTGAACCCGTTTGAATTTTCATCTTATGACACTTGCCAGTCATGTCTCAAAGGCAAGATGACCAAAACTCCGTTTACGGGACACGGAGAGAGAGTTACAGAACTCTTGGGACTGGTACATAGTGATGTATGCAGCCCTATGTCTACACATGCCAGGAATGGTTCTGCGTACTTCATTACATTCACTGACGATCTCTCTAGATTCGGATATGTGTTCCTGATGAAACACAAATCAGAAGCTTTTGAGAAATTTAGAGAATATAAACAGGAAGTCGAGAACCAAACCAGAAAAAGTAATGAATTCCTGGACTTCCTAAAAGAGAATGGGATTCTCTCTTAGCTGACTCCTCCATATACACCACAGCACAACGGTGTATCTGAACGGAGGAACCGCACCCTATTAGATATGGTGCGCTCTATGATGAGCACAGCTGAGTTACCTATTTGCTTCTGGGGGTATGCGCTGGAGACAGCAGCATACCTATTGAATCAAGTTCCACCTAAATCTGTACCTACCACACTATATGAGATATGGAGTGGGAAGAGACCATGTCTTAAACGAGTTAAGATATGGGGTCGTCCGGCCTATGTCAAAACGCAAAATCCGGACAAACTCGAGGCACGGTCAGTTCTATGCAAGTTTGTGGGATATCCCAAACATTCACATGGATATCTTTTCTACCATACTGAGGAACAAAAAGTGTTTGTTTCTCGACATGCCACCTTTTTAGAAAAGGAATTTCTTGCAAAAGAAATTAGTGGCGACGAGGTAGAACTGGAAGAAATTCCGGCTACACAAACTCAAATTGAAGATTTAGTGGAACCGGAGGATTCGGTAGTTCCCAACGAACCTCAGCCTCTCCGCCGATCTAGTAGGATTCCTCACCCACCTGAGAGATACTACAGTTTTCTCATGGACGGTGGGAGCGAGGATTGCATCATGGTTGATGATGACCCAACTAGCTTCGAGCAGGCCATCACGAGGGGACTCAGTGAAATGGCTGGATGCAATGCGGTCCGAAATGGAATCCATGTACACCAACAAAGTATGGACTTTGGAAGTTGCTCATGAAGGGGTAAAACCCATTGGGAGCAAGTGGATCTTCAAGAAAAAACTTAGTGTAGATGGGAAAGTGGAGACTTTCAAAGCTAGACTTGTTGCAAAAGGTTTTTGTCAAAGGCCTGGTGTGGACTATGATGAAACCTTTTCTCCAGTGGCTATGCTTAAATCCATCCGGATCATGCTTGCCATCGCTGCATATCATGACTACGAAATCTGGCAAATGGATGTTAAGACCGCCTTTCTAAACGGTGATTTAGAAGAGTGCGTGTACATGACTCAGCTAGAAGGCTTCGTAGATAGTGGGAGCAGCGGGAAGGTGTGCAAGCTGCTTAAATCCATTTATGGATTAAAGCAAGCATCGCGGAGTTGGAACATCTGCTTTGACGTCGTTATCAAAGAGTTTGATTTCGTCAAAAACGTAGATGAACCTTGTATCTACAAGAAGGTGGCAGAGAGTAAGGTTGTCTTCCTTGTATTGTACGTGGACGACATACTCTTGATAGGAAATGACATTCCTATGCTGCAATCGGTCAAGCTCTTCTTATCACAAAGATTCTCAATGAAAGATCTAGGTGATGCCTCCTGCACACTGGGAATTATGATCTATAGAGATAGATCAAAAAGGATATAGGGATTGTCCCAATCCAGGCACATTAACACCATACTAAAGAGGTTTAGTATGGAAGAGTCCAAACATGGGTTTTTACCCACGATTTCAGGGCTCACTCTCTCCAAAGAGATGTCTCCCAAGACTGATTTGGAGAGAGCTCGCATGCAAGGGATACCCTATGCTTCGGCAGTAGACTCTATCATGTACGCGATGCTATGTACCAGACCCGATGTAGTATACTCACTAAGTGTAGTGAGCAGGTATCAAGCTGATCCTGGAGAGAGTCATTGGACAGCTGTGAAGAGCATTCTCAAGTACTTGCGAAGGACTAAAGAGATGCTCTTGGTGTATGGTAATGGAGAACTCCAAGTGGAGTCCTTTACCGATTCGAGCTTCCAGAGTGATAAGGACGACTCTAAGTCGCAGTCGGGGTTTGTCTTTACCCATTACGGAGGGGCAGTTAGTTGGAAGAGTTCCAAGCAGGAAACCGTGGCAGACTCGACGATGGAGGCTGAATACATCGCTGCCAACGATGCTGCCAAAGAGGCTGTCTGGATCAAGAAGTTCATTACTGAACTTGGAGTGGTTCCATCCATTGAACATCCAATACCTTTGTATTGCGATAACAATGGAGCGGTGGCTTTGGCCAAGGAACCCAGGTCCCATCAGCGATCCAGGCATATTCTGAGGCGGTATCACCTGATCCGGGAGATAGTTGATCACCGGGAGATCGAGATTAGGAGGGTTGACACGAAGAACAACACAGCGGATCCACTCACAAAGGTCTTTCCCCAGATACAGTTTGAGAGACTCTTCAAGATGCTCGGTATGCGATACTACAGCAGCCGGCCCTAGTGCAAGTGGGAGATTGTTAGTAGTATGTATGCCTTAGAGGCCAGTATTGTACAGATGATGTATATTATATTGGATGCTTGGACATATATAGAGAGGACTTTCTTGCTCGATATGATAGTATGCTATCTGGTTGCTCTTTACTTTAACATGTATACTTGTCTCTTTATACTGTCTTATAGTTACATGTTGGTAAAGCCCTTAGGATGTGTACTTGACTACCTGGACTATGATACGGATCATACTAGTGGGGACATGGTAGTCCATAAGTACATCCTTCAAGGTCCCTAGTCGTGGGTGTATCGAGACGGAGCATCGATATACCAGTGTAGACTAGCGTATACGCTTCTCGACCAATGAGATGGGCGATGGATGATCCCATATCCATTGGTGTTTGACATCAGAGATGGTATAAGGGTGCTCAGTGGAGACTGGGTACACTGTACGGACTCACCGAGAACTCCCAGATGGTATTATACCTCACGTCAGATGGCAGTTCTCTAATGACACTTGTGCAGGTTAGTCTGTAGACCTGAGATCGTCATAGAGTCTTGTGTAATTCCCACTGTGCATTGATTTCCACCTTACCACGTCCATGAGGGCATGCAAAACAGTGGTTTTTGGGTACAGTCCCGAGTCACATGGCGGCAATGAGCGATAGGAGGGGTTTCGTCTCTTCCGGTATTGGGGGTTGATGTTGCGCTGTGCTCGATTGGCCGTAACAGGGAAGTCCCTGGCCAGGGCTGATTAGAGATTTACTGGTAAGTGTTACCAGTAGTTTCTCGACCCGTTATGAGCCTCACATCGGCACGACTTATCGGTTATTGGGGTCTGACGTTTACCACCCCTAGACTTGATATACGACATATCAGACGAGGAGACCGGACTGTACGGGAAGTGTTACCGGCAGGTTTTTACAGGAGTTGGAGCGGGCTTGCTTGATGATCTTCTGATCGCTCAATACCCGGGTAGCCGTTACGTCCAGCTAGTACCGCTGACGGCTTGTTGGTGCTTGATGTGATCATCACCTACTGCCGGCGTATTGACGAGTCTTTAGAGTCCTACATAGAGGTTTTACTGGCTCAGGAAAAACGAAATAGGTGCATGTATGTGATATGTGCAGGACCGAGAATAATGCATGTATGTGATACCGTATTCTATTCTCGCGACTTTATGTATCAGTTGGTTATATATGATATAGCCGGGTTATCGAATCAAGTGTTGATTCGATAAGTCGATACATTGGATGTTAGTCGGTTATATGTGATATGACCGGATTATTAAGTCAAGTGTTGATTTAATAATTAAGTGTATAATTGTATATTAGATATACTAGTTTACATTTACTAACACTTGTTCACTTTAGGGTTTTTCTCACATGAGCACAATTTTAATGTATATATGATATATGTTAAAATGTGTTTTCCTTTTTGTATCATGGTTGATGATACACTTGACTTGGGTGTATGAGACTTACACCTGTTCAGACCATAATATTGCATTTATCATTCCCCTATTCTTATCCTTTTTATAAATAAACAGGTACTCTTGACGCACGTTTGTTGCATATTACAGGTTACAGGTTTCTGGAGCAAATACAGTGAGAAAGACACAAAACAACAGAAAAAGGGACTTTTGACCAACAATTAGACGGATCTACGTCAAGCCTGGTCGAAGAACAGTGCAAGGTCCAAAAAGTCAAGTGAAACGGTTAAAAAGCCCAATACAAGTCTTCACTAAAAATCTGGAGAAGACCCAAAAGCCCAACAGAGAAACTATATATGGAATAAGAAGTCCAAAGAGCCACTGAACCAAGCCCAAAAAGCACAAATCCCGAGTCCACACTTTGGCCGCGGAAACGCGGCCAAACCTAGCCTGGTGCCGCTCTTCCGCGGCCGTACAGAGAGCATGTCGGTGGATCTTTTCTGAGTCGGCGCGACTGTTCTGTTGTTGGGATTCTAAGGGGTCAAATCTGTAAATTCACGTGTGCGAGAGACTGTAACCGTAGGTTTCTATTTTCCTATAAATTGTAATTTTAGATCTAAAAATTGTATGCCTCTTTTCGATAAATAAAATTCAGAAAATTCTGGAGGTGACATTCAGATCTGTTCTTTATCGTTTGGAGGGAGCCATCAAATCTTAGGTAATTTATTTCATTGCTTTTAGTTCTTTTAATTATAATGTTATTTCATCCCCTAATGAGCGAGTAGTCTCCTCGCTTGTTAGGGTTAGCCTTAGGGAAAGGGTTGAGAGATGAGATCTCTCACCCCTTTCAATACGTAACCATTAAGAACTCCATGCATGCGCGCACAACCGCTCCCTGCGGCACCCTACCCCTCGAGGTAACGGTGAACCGCAGTATAAAGGGCCGGTTGCGCGCGTTTTCCATGGGGGTTAGGGTAATTAACGATAAAGTAAGGATACGAATCTAGAGGAAGAAAACATCTTCCCAAAAGAGTCGTATCCACTTTATCGATAATTACTATAACACCTAATGGATCTACGGCATTGAAAGCGGTGAGGAAACATCAATCTCCAAAACTTCCTCTAAGCCTAACCCTAGCAAGAATTTAAATTAGGTTAATTAAGTTTTAGATCTAGATTTTTATAAAACCAAAAACGACAAATACAATCAACTCGTTAAACCACACTAAAGAAATTTACCCGTCTCTGTGGATCGACCCGCACTCACCGGCTAGCTGCGAAGCGACGCCGTTTCTGATTGCGGTAAACTACACATTTTTGGATCAATCAACACCATGCTATCTTTTATGTTGGATTTTAATATTCAAAGTAATTACAAAATTAGTGGAGGATTAGCTAAATGCTTGAAGCTTGTGGAAGCATTTGACTAATTCCACTAAATTTGTTTTTACTATGGATATTTCTTAACCCAACCATAAACTTTAGCCATGGTTATGGCTCTACAAGGGTTAGTATATGATACTCACTCACCATGGTTAGCCTTCTCACTTGATCATAATCCTCATCCTTTTCTTTTCTTCTTCTTCTTCATTTTGTTAAGAAAGAAAAAGCTTGCTAGGGTTTGATCTAAAGTGAGAAAGCTTGTGAGAAATAAAATTCTAAAGAGAACCGACTTCCTATTTCTCCATCCTCTACTTGACTAGCACTTTAGTTTAGGGTGTTTGCTTCACTAATTCTCAAGTTAGTGAAGTAGAAGCTTGAGTTGGCATCCCCTCGACGTAGATCTTCTTCGGCCTCGAAGACTTCAAGAAAGGACGCACCTTTCGCCTCGTGAAGCCATGCAAGGGTCCGGGAGAACCACGATCGCAGCGAAGGGACTTCAACAAGGAGCTAAAGAAGTGAAGGGCCGATCTACATAGGTTGTATATCGTATTCACTTAGTTGTAAACATAGTTTACTAGCATATGAAACCCTAATTTTCTAGCAACGATCTTGTTTAGGGTTATTCGGCACGGCTAAAATTTTGAACGGACATGTTTGATGCTTCCTTAAACCTTATTAGAGTTCCTAGTAACCCTACAATACATACCCTGGAGCAAGGGTCTAATTAGGAAATCAGTTTTCTTTTAACAGTACACAGTGAAACTGAAACATTGAAATGTTTCGATGGGGCATCCCGGTATTCCTAGTAATGCCTCTTCCATTATCCAGATTCACAACTGTAACCGTATAATTCTTTGCCATCTCTCCAAATCCCTTTATATGTCTTTAGTCATTACCTTCTGTACACCCTCTTAGGCTAAATGGTTTTCTTCCTTCCCTACCGTTCGACACCAGCCTATGGTTTGGAAGAAGACCATCCGATAAGCATAATGGGTGTACTGTCCTAATCCTAGGAGTACTCACAATGCGAGAGAAGGTGAAGATAAAATACAACGGAATAAACCTTATTCTTATTTCTCCTGAACCAAATCCATCCCCGAACTGGAACAAGTTCCTTTCGAGTTCGTATATAACCATACGATGGAGTATCCAATAAACTGTGGATCTTCATAGTGATACAGAGTATCCTGGAGAAATACAAAGGTGATTTAGGATTGGCGAAGAAATACTTGGTTTAGTCGTGAATAGCAGTCGCAATTTACTTTGCCCTCTTACTAATCCCTTGATGTGTCTTTACTTAATACCTTCTGTACACCATCGTTATGCTAATTGGTTTTCTTCATTCCCCACCGTTCGGCACCAGCCTAAGGTTTGGAAGAAGACTATCCAATTTGCGTAATAGGTGTACTATCTCCTAAACCAAGGAGTACTCGCAACCTGAGAGAAGGTAAAAGGAAAAGACAACTAATACTCCTATTCGTTTTCTCCAGAACCGGAAACTATCCTCGAATAAATTCCTTCGAGTTCGTATATAACCATACGATGGTTTTGTCCAATGGAAGTGGACGTTCGTAGTAATACGGGGTGTCCTGGAGAAAAGGGTAAAAGTAGGAGTTGTAATGAGGTATGCAACTCTGCCAATCCAAAAGCCAGTGTTTAAGAAGGTTCGGTTAATTTGGTCACTGAGTCATAGTCAAGGGTCGGGTCATGGTCGCTGCCAAAGAGAGAGAGAAAAGAAACACTCAGCGTGCACTCTAACCTAGATCAGAATGGTTATCACTTTATCTAATCAGGAAACCTCCCACTGTAACGTCAAATTCTTCCCCAAACTTGAAAGAAGAATTAGTCGGGATCACCCGAGGAGTAAACCAACTCATCAGTGGGAATCGGGATCCAACTATCATCGTATGATAACGTGACGGAATCCGCTCACGTTATCACACTCCAGAAAGTATGCGCATATCTGGCAAGTTTCAGTTTCTTTAGAAACTCCCGATGTGATTTGTGCCCCATGCTCTTATGACCTTGATGAAGGACAACAAATCATAAGTCACATGTCAAGTTCTACCCGTCATTGTCCAGGTTAATTTGAACCCACCCGTACAAGCCCTTGACGAAGGTCAACAAGGCTATACGACTGTCCCAAACCAACACATCTATCTATGCAGCAGAAAGGTAACAAGCAGCTACCATACACTATGCCTTGACGAAGGTCAACAAACATAGCATGAATACTACGTGTTACCCGTCTGAAACGACGGAGGGCTACGAATGGTTTCTGGAGAAAAACCTTTAACGTAATGAACTTGATATCGTTGAAGAAACCGGATAGCTTTTATAAAAATATAGTGACGAAAACCTTTGCTAAAGAGGTCACTCCCGGTGAAGGGATCTCGGCTCTTTCCCCGTGGAATGAGGTGCAGGATATTCCAACTGAATACCACGAGGCAAAGCAAAAGTAAACGACTATAGTGAAGTTATTGCCCTGACGCAAACTTCTGTCCAAGGGGTCACTCCCGGTGAAGGGATTTCGGACCTTGCCTCGTCGACTGAGGTGCAGGATATTCCAACTGAATACCACTGTGCAAAACAAAATAGAACGCCCTTGCAAATAACAGCTTTTTGAAAAATTGTTCCAACAACATCAGAATAGGTTTGTTTAGCTTGCATTGATCCGAATCAACGCAGTCCCATCAATTGATCATACCAATAAAGAACGAAAATAATGATGTATGTATATGCCATCCGCATTCGCCACTGGGTCCCGTCATCACTCGTTAGGTTACTTAACTAACGACAGAGCGGGGACTGGACTAGCGCGGATGCAAAATATATACAACATCTACTAGTATATATATCAATATATAATAATCGCTCAAGGTGTGATAAAATGCAACATCACAGAAATGTAATAAGCATCACAGAACAATACAGATATCTGGGATCCCCGGGTTTCATAGAGCCGCTACACACAGTCGTCCCTGGCCAGGGCAAGCGAGATGCACTGGTAGGTTTCCAGTGTTATCTCAGGGTGTTCTAGGCTACACTCCGACACGACTTGTACTGCTATTAGGGGACTGACGTTCACCGCCCCCTAGGCCCGCCATGCGATATTCTCAGACGAACAGACCGGACTGTACGGAGACTGTCACATTCAGGCTCAGTAGGAGTTCAGATGGGTTTCACCTCGTCCGTCTTCTTATCGGCATCTACCTGGGGGCCGTTACGCACAGCTAGTACCGCTTGCAGTCTGTGGTTAAACCCACTGCCAGCGTAGTGTCGAGTCTTTAGAGTCCCACACAGAGAGCTATTCACCTTTAGGCAAAAGAGTAGAGGTCGCATGGTTTTGCGACAGAGTTCGGTCACATCCGCGCACTTATGCACCTTTGGTGTCCGGGCAGTTATTACTAGCGGGTTTTGGTTTAAGCTAGATCCTAGTATACGTTTTGGGATTGGTTTTATATCATTTGTATTCGTGTTCCTCGGAACGCGGATGCGGGTGTGTATGCACGGTTGACAGAGACAGAAGCAGAGGATTCTCATTAGGGTTGTTGACTTTTGCTAAACCCTAATGAGAATTAGAAATATGATTAATAATAATATTAATTAAGTATTATTATGCCATGGTTGGGTTGAAAGGTTGACTTTGTTGACTTGTTGACTTTGTTGACCGGTTAACTAGGTTGGACTTGTTGACCACCATCATGACAATGGCTATCATTTCATGGCATTGACCTTTGCTTACTTGTTTGTTCACAAATTGCATTTAATGCATGAAATGATATTGCCATTTGATATGATAACAACCATCACATAATACTCAATTATTATTATTTGTTATGATTATTTTGGATTATGAAGAGGATGGTTGTAAAAGTCTTTCTCATTCTATCATTTATATTCTCTCTCATCCTCAAGCTCTCCCTCTTCCTCTTGCTCTCTCTCTCTAGCTCAAGGAAACTCCCTCTCTTGAGTTGAGAACCATTTCCTTAGAGATAAAACCTAAAACACTTCTCTACTCAACCTAGTATACAAGGTCTAGCAAACCAAGTGTTCTAGTTTCCTCTAGATTGAGGTTGGAGCCAAAGGTAGAAGCTTTCGGGTGGATCCATCTTCGGCACAAGGAGACGACGAGGAGAGAACCATCCGACCACCCCAAGGAGTCGAAGAGAAGGAGTTCAAGTTAAGGTATAATCCCCTAACCGAGTAGGTAAAACTCCTAGTTAAGTTGTTAGATAGTTAGTTTAACAAAGATCCGTTTATGAGTCCATGTTACCCCACCGTAGAAAATCGTTTTTCACCATTTCCGCAACCCCAAAGAACCGGGGACGGGTAACGTGGACTTACACGCCTGAGGTACATAACACTCTAATCGAGTGCAGTCACCTCGCATGAAATTCTCAACAAGTGCACCTGGTGTGCACAAAATATAAATCAAAAGGAATTAACTGTGCATGGAAATCTCATCAAGTGCACCTGGTGTGCACAAAACAAAAATTGTCCCTCAAATCCTCAAAATACATATATCAAAATAACGGACGTTGAGTTATCCTTTCTCTAACGTTGAAAAATGAAATGTTTTAGATCATAAAAATGCAAATCGAACTCAAAAGACATTGAAGACTATCCTCTTCAAATTCGGAAGGTGCTTATACCACCAGAATTGGCATAGAAAGGATTACTACTTGCCGTCTTCCACGTTCTAACGTTCTCTGTCTCTGAATTCTGGCTCTTCTTGTGGATCTCTTATACCATGGCTTCTTTATGCGATCGTCCGGTGAGGAGTAACGACACCATTCGTCTTATTGATGATTCATCCCATCACATCTTCTTGACCAATAGTCCAGTCTCTTATAACGTAACATGTTGACAACAGCAATCTCTAATCTCTGCGGGTTTGCTAACAACTAATTCTGGGTCCAATCTTACTTATTATCAACTTCTAGAAAGAACTCCTTCAGGTCTCCTGCTGTCCTCAGCTATCCAGCCTACCCAGAACTAGCACTCATTACTGAATCCACTTACTCTTTAGTAACAACTGTCATCCCTTTCTAATTTCCTCCTGAAAGTATAGTCGCACGCTTCTCAGTATATGCATCAAATTTTTCAATATCAACGGTGAAGAACAACTGTCCACTGAAACTTCGCCCCAATCTCCTATTCCATAAATTTCGAATATCAACCACTTAAGGAGCGTATCTCGATTATCCAGTGAGTTGCAAGTCATACTCGATTATGATCATACCCGGAGCCTTACAAGACTTCCAAAAACATAAATCCGGCATCTCTGATACCTGTAGAAAAATCTGGCTAAGTTCACCTTTGAAAACTAGTCCCAATTCGTCGGAGGAAAACTTACTGCACGATCTCTTTCTTGAGCGACTTGCATCAGGTCTGAGCAAGATCCATTGGAAGAAGCAATAAATTTCACCGATCTCGTATCGGAGCGCTACTACGGATTAAAAGTCCTAACCATCCCACATCTGAACGGCAATGAATCCTTCTGATCCATCTACACTTGTAAACATCGTCAACCTTTAACTTCATAACTCTGGAAGCAACCTCTCGATTACCTCAGCAATGTTTATTACCGCTATCTGAAAGTACGCGACAGCACGATCTTCAGAGAGGAGAAAACATCATGCCTCAAGTCCGGCTGACTTTCAGCAACGACGCGACCATCTGGTACGGATCTCGAAGAACTCGTTTCAACATTAGAACTCGATCATATATGAATAAACGACATGTCTCTATATCACCGGAAAGTTGCCCTGGTCAGTCCTTGTCCCCGACAAGTTTACTCTGACCGTATCTCTAACCGCAGCCCTCTCGGATCCCATAAACATGGTGACCGAAACAATCATCGTGCACAGACGATGATAGATCAATGGAATGAATAAAAGGGAGATCTCAAGATATAAATCCTAAGGCAACTTAGGCGGAGTATCATATCGTAAATATACCACGGAACATATGTACGGTACGTCACTCTACTTAGTACCTACTTCATCAACCAAGGTCAACCTATATAACGAAAGTTCGGGTATAAGACCCCCAAAGTCAAGTCTAAGTCCTATAAGGTAAGTCCAGGTAACACAAGTGCATGCCTAGATCCCATATAGCCAACCTAGACTCGAACAAAGGTTAAACCAAATGCTCTGATACCAACTTTGTCATGACCTAAATGTGGCATGTGACCGGCACTTAAATCGCGTGACATCTAAAGACGTCGACAAGGTTCAAGTAAGCCGAAACCCGGAATCTAAACCCTTTTTGAAAAATATTAGAGGTGAGTTTAAAATAGTCCTCAGATGGAATCAATTTAAATAACATTTAAACTTAACTAATTATGTTTGAAAAAAAGCATCGATGACGTTTTGAAATGTGACAACACCTCCTTTGCATTTTTGTATAACCCGATACAACATAATAATAAAATAGCATCCCAATGGGAGCTAACTTCCGCGTCCAAACGACGGAGCATCCAAACAATCTATATCAGAAGTCGACTCCAAAGAGTGCGACCTCACAATTTCTAAGTCTCACTTCTAAGTCCACAATATACCATTTCTAAGTTGATAGAGTTTCCACTAGATACAAGAATATAAGAATAATTAAGAGTGAGTACGATACAATAATGACCCACTTACCAATCAATCACCGAAAGGAATGTGTGCCCAAACCGCTGATAATCAAAGCGGTAAAACCTGCATGAAACTGTGGCACAACGGGGATGGGTTGCCAACTCAGTGAATAAAAGTACATCTAAATGTAGAAATCGAAATGCAAGACGATACCTAGGTCATAAGTATAGTACTACCAAAATCTGTACTAATATACTATATGATATGCATATATATCATAATGCAACATTAACTGTCATGCGATCCCAAGTAGAATATATATATATATATATGTATGTATATATATATATAGGTACTGTTCCCCGGATCAGTTCTAGTCGAATCCAATAGTGAAATCTAATTGTGTACCTCATGATAACAATATTATCAATATATATGGATGTCTAGCATCGACATCGAAATTAGAAATCTCTCATGTCCAGCATCAAAACGTAAATACAGATATCGTTGACACCATCTCAATAGATGATTGCCACCCGATATCCCTGGCCCGGTCGGTATCCCCTGGATATCCGCCGTGCCCATCGAACCCCGGTCAGTTTCCCCTGGATATCTTCCGTGCTCATCTCTATCTCCGGTATCGAGTATTCTCGTTAGGCTTCTCGCCTATAATGCGGCTATCCTGCCCCTCGGTCTCGAACCGGGTCCACCATGTATCCCGCTGTATAGCTACCCCACTCAGTACGGATAAGTCACAAGTCCGAAACCGTATAGCTACCCCACTCGGTTCAGAATAAAACAGTTAGAAAACGTCAAAACTCATGGTGGACGTTAAATCATCATCTTCAGAAAACATCAAGTAAAGAAAGAGAATATCTGCATAGATTATCCTGATGATATATTATATATATACATATATAACAGTGTCCCATACCACTGATATATATCATCAAAAGTAAAACGTTCAGAAATTCATAAAATCAAATATAACATTCATAGTACTGGTATTCATAATGCTTAACAGATAATAAGGTAAAGTACGTAAATAAATCATACAAGCAATTAATGTATCGATTCTACTGTGTCATGACAATGCTAATGATGTGTAGTGTAGTATACGCGTCTGTGCTCGTGCAACATGGCAATCATTAGTATTTGTGCAAGTGTTCTACGTTGTAATAACCTATTCATATTAACATATATACATACGCATTATATAACAGAATGGTTCTACAGTGACATGGCAGTACCAATGAGGTGTAGTGTAACATATAGGTACGTGCTGGTGCAGCATTGTACTCATTGATAATTGTACAGTGTTATATCAGAGTGTTAGTATTACAGAAACGTCTACTATCGATAAATGTAATGTGAACATATAAAGCAAATCTAAGCATAACTAATAACTGTAATTTCCTGCTATGAGCTATATCATTATCTTTTGAAAAGGGAACGAAACGTTGGTTTTGAGATAAGGAAGCTGCCTTAGATTAAAATAGATATCCGTTTTGGAAATTGACACCACATCCTTGTATTTTATCATTAAAAAGCGAAACGAATCGTAGTTTTTAAAAGAATATAGCTCACACAAGTATTACATCCTAAAACGGAAAATAATCTAGCTCTGCGAGTCTGAAGGAAAACTTGGCTGTTACTCGGCTATAAATCTCATCATTTCCAATACATATAATTCCTTGTATAAAACCTCATTGTATCACTGTATTTGTATCATTTCAAGTACGGCATGATTCCTCGTATAAGTCCATCAAATCATATCCATGTCATAAGGATCTAACGTCACGTACGTATGTCATTAAAACAATGCATGAAACTATATGTAATGAAGGACATACTATATATATGATACTATATCAATAACATTAACATCTAATTAGATATCATACTATTTTATTTATAAGGTTGCGAGGGTGCTATACGCCATCCACCCGACTTTCCCCATAGATGTAAATCTACTCACCAACTTGATGAGCTTGCTGAAATCCACGTTGCTAAGTTCGTCAATTCCGTCTCGGAATCCTTTGCGATCGCACCTATAATCGTATTTAAAATTGCACCTATATCTTGAGAAGATTACTTCGTGTAGATGGAAAAGTTGAGACTTTCAAAGCTAGACTTATTGCAAAAGGTTCTCGTCATCGACCAGATGTGGATAATGATGAAACCTTTTCTAGTGCCTATGCTTAAGTCCATCCGGATCCTACTTGCCATTGCTACATACCATGACTATGATATCTGGCGGTTGGGTGTCATGACTGCTTTTCTAAATAGTGATTAAGAAAAGAGCGTCTATAAGTACACAGCCAGAGGGCTTCATAGACAGTGGGAGCAGCAGAAAAGTGTGCAAGTTGCTTTACGGGTTAAAGCAGGCATCGCGGAGTGGGAACATCTGTTTTGATATGGTAGTCAAAGAGTTTGACTTCATCAAAATGGTAGATGAACCTTGTATATACAAAAGGGTAGTAGAGAGTAAGGTGGTCTTCCTTGTATTGTACATGGATGACATACTCTTGATAGGAAAAAAGTTTTCTATGCTACACTCGATCAATCTTCTCTTATCACAAGGATTCTCCATATAAGATAAAGATGATACCTCATAAATCCTGGGTTTTGGATCTATGAGATAGATCTAAGTGGATGTTAGGATTCTCACTAGGTGTAGTGAGATGGTATCGATCGATCTTAGGGAGAATCACTGGATAGATTCCAGGGTGGTAAGGTTGACTAAAAGTCAGTCACATGCATTGTCTTTACCCTCAGTGGAGGGATGGTATGTTGGAAGGGTTCCAAGCTAGATACCGTGGCAATCTAGAAGATAAAGACTGAATACATCGCTACCAACGATACTACCAAAGAGGAAGTCTGGGTGTATATTAGTTCATGAGATGAACTTCGTTCCTACCATTGTGTGACAATGGAATGGTGGCTTAGGCCTAGGAACCCCCGTCCCATCAATGATCCAGACATATTCTTAGGCAGTATCACCTGATCATGGAGATAGATGATTTACAGGGAGATCGAGGTTAGGAGAGTAGACTTAGAGGTTAACACGGCGTATCTACTCACAAAGGCTTTATCCCAAGAGAGACTTTTATGGGATGGTTGAGTATGAGATACTTCAACCACCGCTGATTGTTGGGTGGGATACTACAACATATGACCATAGTGCAAGTGGGAGATTGTTAGTTATATGTATGCCCTAGAGGCCATTACTGTACATACGATGTATATTGTAGTGGATGCTTGGACATATATAGGGAGGACTTTCTTACTCGACATAACAGTATGCTATCTGGTTGCTCTTTATCTTTACATATACACTGATTGTCTCTATATTATATGTTGATAAAGCCCTTAGGATGAGTATTTGACTACCAGGATTATGATGCAGATCATACTAGTGGGGACTGTAGGGTTGCTAGGCACGCGCACAAAGGTCTACAAGGCATCAACCATGCCCGATTAAAAATTTAGCCGTGCCGAACAACTCGAATACGGAACTTTAAACTAGAGATTAGGCGAAAACAAGCATGCTAAACACTTTAACACTAAGTGAGAGGGATTACAACCTTTGTAGATCTGGTCCTTCACTTCATATGCTCCGTGTTGTGGTCCCTTCGCTGCGATCATCGGGATCCGGACTCTCGAGAGGTTTCACGAAGAGAAAGACGCAACCTTTGCTTCCGATCTTCGATACTAAGATGATCTACCTTGAAGTTTCTTTAACACAAGCTAACACTCATGAAATGATGTGAACACCCTCATCTAAATGGCAAGGGAAGATGAGGATGATGAAGTAGGATTTTTGCTCTCTTTATTTATCTTTTTCTCATATTTATCCATCACAAAAATCAAAGCAAGAAACCATTTCAAGCAAAGAAGAAGAAGGAAGAAGATGATGAACAACCTTAGAATCATTTTATGATGAATAGGAAAAGAAATGATATGATGAATAATGTAACCATGGTCAAACTAACCCTTGTAGAGATTTGACTAAGGTTAAAGGTTTGGTTAGGTTAAGGAAATATCTAGCATAATATCTTAACAAAGACAAAGAAAGAAAGCTTCTAGAAAACCTTAACCCTAATCAAACCCTAACCATGTTTAATCTCTACTAAACAAGTTGCATTAGTTATCATATCATGTTACAATATTATATATCACATATATAATATTTATCGTAATAAAATAAAATAATACAATTAACATATATCGCATATATATCAATGCATTATACGAGTGAGAAAAAGAATCTTTTAGTGAGCAAATATTAGTTAATGCAATTTAATATATCATATATATTATTATACATTAAATTATCGAATCAACACTTGATCCGACAATCCGGCTATATCGCATATAACCGACTAATATTTATCCGTACCGATTCATCGAATCAACACTTGATCCGATGACCCGGCTGATATCAAATATCGCGAGAATACAATACGGTATCACATATCGCATTATCCTCGGTCCCGCACATATCACATATGTGCTCCTACTCCGTTTTGCCTGAGTCAAGAAACCTCTGTGTAGGACTCTAAAGAATCGTCAATACGCCGGCAGTAGGTGATGATCATATCAAACACCCACAAGCTGCAAGCGGTCAGCTAAACGTAACAGCTACCCAGGTATTGAGCGCTCAGAAGATCAACAAGCAAGCCTGTACATTCTCCTGCGAATCCAAACAGTAACACTCCCGTACAGTCCGGTCTCGTCGTCTGATATGTTGCATATCTCGCCTAGGGGTGGTAAACGTCAGACCCCAGTAGCTTGATAAGTCATGTCGATTTGAGGTCTATAACAGTTCGAGAAACTACTGATAACACTTACCAGTAAATCTCAGCAACCCTGGCCAGGGATTTCCGGTTATAGCCAATCGAACACAGCACAACATCAACTCCCTATACCGGGAGAGACGAATCCCCTCCTATCGCTCATTGCCTCCATGTGATTCGGGACTGTACCCAAAAGCCACCTTTTTGCATGCCCTCTTGGACGTGGTATGATGGAAATCAAAGCACAGTGGGAACCACACAAGACTCTATGACGATCTCGGGTCAACAGACTACTCTGTACCAGTGTCCCCGGAGAACTGCCATCTGACGTATGGTATAATACCATCTGGGAGTTCTCGGCGAGTCCGTCCAGTGTACCCAGTCTCCACTGAGCACCCGTACACCATCCTTGATGTCAAACACCGATGGATATGGGATCATCCATCGCCCATCATATGGGTCAAGATGCGTATACTCTAGTCTACTCTGGTGTATCGATGCCCTGTCTCGATACACCCTCGACTAGGAACAGTTATAGGATGTACTCGTCGACTACCGTGGCCCCACTAGTATGATCTCATCATAGTCCCAGTAGTCGAGTACATATCCTAAGGGCTTTATCAACATGTAATATAGAGACAATCAGAGTACATGTTAAGATAAAGTACAACCAGATAGCATACTATCATGTCGAGCAAGAAAGTCCTCCCTATATATGTCCTAGCATCCACTACAATATACATCGTATGTACAGTAATGGCCTCTAGGGCATACATATAACTAACAATCTCCCACTTGCACTAGGGCCATCTGTTATGGTATCGCATACCCAACAATTAGCTGCGGTTGAAGTATCTCATACTCAACCATCCCGTAAAAGTCTCTACTGGGAAAAAGGCCTTTATGAGTGGATCCGCGCTGTTGTCCTCTGTGTCTACTCTCCTAACCTTGAATCTCTCTGGAGATCAACCATCTCCATGATCAGGTGATACTGCCTAAGAATTATATCTGGATTTCTGATGGGACGGTAGTTCCTTGGCAAAAGCCACAACTCCATTGTCACACAATGGTAGGAACGAAGTTCATCTTATGAACTTATAAATATCCAGACTGCCTCTTTGGTAGCATCCTTGGTAACGATGTATCTTGCCTTTAATCGTCTAGTATGTCACGGTATCTAGCTTGGAACTCTTCCAACATACCATCCCTCCACTGAGGGTAAAGATAATGCCTACGACTGACATTCAGTCGTCCTTATCACCCTGGAACCTTTCCAGTGATTCTCCCCAGGATCGATTGATACCATCTCACTACAACTAGTGAGTATCCTAACATCCAATTAGATCTATCTCATAGATCCAAAACCTAGGATTTAGTAGGTATCACTTTGATCCTATATGGAGAATCCTTGTGATAAGCGGAGATTGACCGTGCGTAGCATAGGAAACTTCTTCCCTATCAAGAGTATGTCATCCACGTACTCTACGAGGATTTCCACCATACTCCCTACTACCTTTTTGTATATACAAGGTTTATCTACCATTTTGATGAAGTCAAACTCTTTGACTAGCACATCAAAACAGATGTTCCAACTCCGCGATGCCTGTTTTATCATATAAAACATCTTGCACATGTTTCCGCTGCTTCCACTGTCTACGAAGCCCTCTGGCTGTGTACTTATAGACGTTCTCTTCTAAAACATCATTTAGAAAAGCAGTCATGACACCCAACCACCAGATATCGTAGTCATGGTATGTTTCCGTGGCAAGTAGGATCTGGATGGACCTAAACATAGCTTTGAAAGTCTCAACTTTTCCATGTACACCAAGTAATCTTCTCAAGATATACTTGCTCCTGATGGGGATTTAACCCTTCAGATAAAGTAACCAAAGTCCATACTTTGTTGGTGTATAAGGATTCCATCTCAGATCGATAAGCATCCAGCCATTCTTACAGAGTCCCACTCCTGATGGCCAGCTCGAAACTAGTTAGGTCATCATCTCATGATGCAATCCTCGCTCCCACTGTCATAAAGAAACCAAAGTATCTCTCAGGTGGGTGAGGAACCCTACTAGATCGGCAGAGAGGCTGAGGTTCGTTGGAAACTATTGAATCCTTTGGTTCTATCAAATCAGCTGCAATTTGTATAGCTGGAACATTTTCAGTTCTACATAACAGTCCTTGCCTCGAGCTTGTCCGGATTTTTCTTTTAGACATAGGCTGGACAACCCCAAATCTTAACAAACTTAAGATATGGGCTCTTCCCTTTCCATATCACATATGAAGTGGTAGGCAACTGATTTGATTTGAACCCTATTCAATAGGTATGCAACTTCACAAGTGCATAACTCCCAAAAGGAAATAGGAAACTCAGTAGTACTCATCATAGAGCACACCATATCACATAGGGTGCTATTGCTCCGCCCCGATACACCGACGTGCTGTGGTGTATACGGAGGAGTAATACTGAGAGAGAATCTCATTCTCCTTTAGAATAGTCCAGGAATTCCGTGCTCAAGTATTCTCCTCCTTGATCTTATCATAGGACATAATACTTTTACCCGTATTTTGGTTCTCTTCTTCTAATTTATATTCTGTGAATATCTCAAAAGGTTCGGACCTGTGTTTCAACAGAAACATATGTCTGAATCATGAGAGATTATCAGAGAATGTAATGAAGTACAAAGAACCGGTCTTGGCATGTGTAGACAGGGGACCTTCATACATCAGCATGTATCAATCCCAAGAGTTCATTAACTCTTTCTCTGTTTCCAATAAACAGAGCTGTGGTCATCTTATCTTTGTGACATGACCGGCAAGTTTCACAAGATGTAAATTCAAACTAATTTAAATATGCATCTAAATGTAACTTCAGCCAGTCGGGTCGCATTGATATGACCTAGTCTACAATGCCTCAAGAAGGATTCATTCATTTCTGAATGCTTCCTCTTGTGTGTGTTCTGTATACTAAGAACTGTAGTTTGATTTAGAACGTCAATGCTTTTAGATAACGTGCCTGAACCGATCAACTCTTGATATAGGAAATGTTCAAAACATTATCCAACAATACAAAATTATATCCTTTCTTTACTAATAAAGAGACTGATATGATTTTGTATATCAGGTTCGGTATCTAATAACATTTGTTCAGAATCAATGTATTCTGGTAATACAGGGTGACAGTGACCAACAGACTTGGCTGCAACACTTGCACCTTTTTCTGTCTCATGAAACTTATCACCCGTTCTCAGTTCTCTACCTTTCTGTAGCCCATGTAACAGATTACATATGCGGGATCCTGATCCGGTATCACATACCCAGGACGTAAAGGATACTGAGAAACAGTTCTCTGTAATGAACACATCCGAAGATGATGCATCAGCATGCACTTTCTTCGTTTGGCCGGCACGGGAAATCTGGTATTCCCCAATTTCCTGCTCTGTCTTATAACAATTATAAGTTGGAGCGGGACCAACGTTCCCCAGCTCAGTATAACAAGCGGGTTCGGTCAAATATATCCGTATTATTATCTTGATTAAGGCGTGATATGGTCGCTATCTGGAGAGAGAGAAAAGAAAACACTCAGCGTATGCTCTTGCAAGATTAGATTGGTTATCTAATATATCTAATCAGGATGTCGTCCACTGTTTTAGTCAAATCTTCCTTCAAACCCTAAAAGGAAAGACTAGCCGGGATTAATTACACGCTACAAGTTCGCCAATCTTTCGGCCAGGCCAGTGTCGGTACTTTGAGGGAGGTCCCCCGTGCTTTCGCACGAACCTAATTAAAGTAAACCTCGTTTTCCCAGTGGCATAACCCCGTTAACACCTTTCTAGACACCTACTTGATCGGCTAATTGTAATGTGTAAAACTCTCCCAGGAGTAACTCTTACTCGCAGCCGGTATCGGGATCCAACTATCTCATAGAAGGTATGCAATCTCATTGCAAATTTCAACACTTGAATTCCCAATAATATTTTACCCCTAGTGACTTATGACCTTAACTATGGTCAACAAATCATAAGCACTAGTCAAGTTCTACCCGTCATTTCTTGATTAATTAGACCCACCCACATGACCCTTAACTAAGGTCAACAAAGTCATATGACTGTCCTAACTAATCGCATCATATGCTATATAGGAAGACATCACTTAGCTACCGTACACTGTGCCTTAACTATGGTCAACAAACACAGCATGAATACTAAGTACTCTACTTCCTAAAATGACGGAGGATTACGACAGGTTTTTAAGAAAACCTATTGCGTAATGAACTTGATATCGTTGTAGAATCGAGTGATTTTAAATGGAGTGTTTTTGAGGCTTTTCTAGTTTTGCTAAAGGGGTCACTCCCGGTGAAGGGATCGTCGGCCCTTTCCTCATCGAATAAGGTGCAGGATATTTCAAAAATATCACTATGCAAAGCAGAAACTATAGAAGCAATCAAAAGACAAACCGAGTTTGTAGCATCTGCCAGTTATTGCTAAAGGAGTCACTCCCGATGAAGGGATCTCGGTCCTTTCCTTATCGAATAAGGTCCAGGATGTTCTACAAGGAACACCTCTATGCAAAGCAAGAACTAGAGCTACCAGTTTTTATAAACAAGTTTCTACAACATCTTAGGTTTCTTTGATTTCATTAATCTCATTAATGAAGTCCCATTTTATTATGCTTCACAAGCATCTCTTTTGAAAACGAAATCTGCAATATAACATATATCTCATATATATAATATAAACATTCTTCTCAGGCAGTAATATGATCTCATCACAGAACATTGCAGCAGAAGAACATATATGAAATATTGGATATACTAGGACGTCCGTGTTTTTAATACGAGCCTGTATAAAACACGGATTCCACGGTCGCGATGAATAGCCAAACCCACATCCCTAGACCCCTACGAGAGCGGCAAGTAACACTGCCAATTCTAAGGTTAGGAGACCCGGTCTCGACTCCTCGAGATGGTCTCCCATTGGACCCTAGAACCCGGTTACTTGTGCTCCCCTCCTTGGGTCTACCTAATGCGGAAAAGTAAATAATATACAACGTTGACATCTTCCGCAACCTGGAAGTGCCCCAATAAAAGAATATTACATACAAATGAATATTACATGAATGAAAAAGAAAAACTCTCATCTCACATAAAAACCCCCGGCTATTCAAACGCGACGATCCAATACAACATATCACAGCAACACATAATATCACATATCATCAACGTAAGCAAGTATGCGTATCCCGATTGTCGTTGATGTATAGCAACGAAGCCGGCGATACACCACATACTACGCTTACGGTCACAGAAAAGAAAGTGTAAAACTACAACAGTTGGAATCCGCAACCTACTTAGACATCGCATGCCTAACCAAATGAATACCTTTAGACATCGCATGACTAACAATTATAAACCCCGCATTTTAGTCTCATTATCGAAAACTCTTTTCGATATCAAGTCGGGCAATTCAACAAGATTCCCGACTGTCCTGATCGAATGCTCGTCGCAAACTTTAGTAGACGGCCGCACCCCTGATACCGTCGACGAAGTGCACCAAGGCGGAACACCGCTACCAGGAGCACCCGAACGGATGCTTTCGGCGACGGGGTTCTCCTACAGTCACTTGGTCGGGGCTATGGGGCGTAGCTGTCTATTAAGTTTATCCGGCGAGTATCCGCGTACACTACGTGATTGCGACGGACTTTTGATCACATCAAAATTCCGTGGCAACCGATCATCTGAGACTAAACTGCTATGTTTATAATATTCAAATTAGTTATCTCATAACTACCTGTGGATTCCAAATATTGTATCACATTCCAGATAAATAGAAAAAGTTAAACTTTCCGATCGAATCATCAAACACCCAAGATTTCCCCAATGTATCTCAATACTTGAAATCAGTTTAAAAACATCCATTACATGCCACAGTAGCAATGGTCCAGCCGTAGAAGGGTCAAGCCAACGCCTCACATGTGGCACGCCGTACTGCCCCAAACCCTAAGGTTCAAAAGGCAGTTCAAGACGGTCACATAATCGAGTTAAGGTTTGTTGTCTTCTAGAGGGTCCACCGCGTTACTTGCACGACTTAGAATGTTCTTAAACACGAGGAAAAATCCAACTTTTGAAAAATTTTCCGACAGGGGAAAAAGTGAGTTATTGATATCCGTTCGAACTTTTTAACAGTTTCTAAAAATTATCCGGACAAAACTAAACAAAGTTAAAATATCCGATCGAATCTATATGTCCCCAATACAACCCAGATAATTCAACAGTTGAATAAAAAATAAATAAAAATTTCCAGAAGACTCAGCACTTGAAGACAAGAATTACTGTGCAAGCCACGTGGTGTAACTCACCAAAGTGGCCGCGGAACCGTCGCGAAACCCAGGGTTGGGCCGCTGTTCCGCGCCTCCTTTGTCGAGTTAGCATCACGTGCTTCACAGTAACTCATAGAATTCCCTGCTGAATTTTTTGGCAATTTTTAATTCACAAAAATCCAAAGTTTCAGAAAATTTCCAGAGAAGGGGTTATATCGGGTTTTCCAGGTTCGATCGGACTTTAAACTTCGTCTAGACATCGCCTAAAGCTCTAGCTTGGCTCTGATACCACTGTAGGGTTGCTAGGCACGCGCACAAGGGTCTACGAGGCATCAACCATGCCCGATTAAAAATTTAGCCGTACCGAACAACCCGAATACGGAACTTTAAACTAGAGATTAGGCGAAAACAAGCATGCTAAACACTTTAACACTAAGTGAGAGAGATTACAACTTTTGTAAATCCGGTCCTTCACTTCATATGCTCCGTGTTGTGGTCTCTTCGCTGCGATCATCGGGATCCGGACTCTCGAAAGGTTCCACGAAGAGAAAGACGCAACCTTTGCTTCCGATCTTCGATACTAAGATGATCTACCTTGAAGTTTCTTTAACACAAGCTAACACTCATGAAATAATGTGAACACCCTCATCTAAATGGCAAGGAAAGATGAGGATGATGAAGTAGGATTTTTGCTCTCTTTATTTATCTTTTTCTCATATTTATCCATCACAAAAATCAAAGCAAGAAACCATTTCAAGCAAAGAAGAAGAAGGAAGAAGATGATGAACAACCTTAGAATCATTTTGTGATGAATAGGAAAGAAATGATATGATGAATAATGTAACCATGGTTAAACTAACCCTTGTAGAGATTTGACTAAGGTTAAAGGTTTGGTTAGGTTAAGGAAATATCTAGCATAATATCTTAACAAAGACAAAGAAAGAAAGCTTCTAGAAAACCTTAACCCTAATCAAACCCTAACCATGTTTAATCTCTACTAAACAAGTTGCATTAGTTATCATATCATGTTACAATATTATATATCACATATATAATATTTATCGTAACAAAATAAAATAATACAATTAACATATATCGCATATATATCAATGTATTATCCGAGTGAGAAAAAGAATCTTTTAGTGAGCAAATATTAGTTAATGCAATTTAATATATCATATATATTATTATACATTAAATTATCGAATCAACACTTGATCCGACAATCCGGCTATATCGCATATAACCGACTAATATTTATCCGTACCGATTCATCGAATCAACACTTGATCCGATGACCCGGCTGATATCAAATATCGCGAGAATACAATACGGTATCACATATCGCATTATCCTCGGTCTCGCACATATCACATATGTGCTCCTACTCCGTTTTGTCTGAGTCAAGAAACCTCTGTGTAGGACTCTAAAGAATCGTCAATACGCCGGCAGTAGGTGATGATCATATCAAACACCCACAAGCTGCAAGCGGTCAGCTAAACGTAACAGCTACCCAGGTATTGAGCGCTCAGAAGATCAACAAGCAAGCCTATACATTCTCCTGCGAATCCAAACAGTAACACTCCCGTACAGTCCGGTCTCGTCGTCTGATATGTTGCATATCTCGCCTAGGGGTGGTAAACGTCAGACCCCAGTAGCTTGATAAGTCGTGTAGATTTGAGGTCTATAACAGTTCGAGAAACTACTGATAACACTTACCAGTAAATCTCAGCAACCCTGGCCAGGGATTTCCGGTTATAGCCAATCGAACACAGCACAACATCAACTCCCTATACCGGGAGAGACGAATCCCCTCCTATCGCTCATTGCCTCCATGTGATTCGGGACTGTACCCAAAAGCCACCTTTTTGCACGCCCTCTTGGATGTGGTATGATGGAAATCAAAGCACAGTGGGAACCACACAAGACTCTATGACGATCTCGGGTCAACAGACTACTCTGTACCAGTGTCACCGGAGAACTGCCATCTGACGTATGGTATAATACCATCTGGGAGTTCTCGGCGAGTCCGTCCAGTGTACCCAGTCTCCACTGAGCACCCGTACACCATCCTTGATGTCAAACACCGATGGATATGGGATCATCCATCGCCCATCATATGGGTCAAGATGCGTATACGCTAGTCTACTCTGGTGTATCGATGCCCTGTCTCGATACACCCTCGACTAGGAACAGTTATAGGATGTACTCGTCGACTACCGTTGCCCCACTAGTATGATCTCATCATAGTCCCAGTAGTCGAGTACATATCCTAAGGGCTTTATCAACATGTAATATAGAGACAATCAGAGTACATGTTAAGATAAAGTACAACCAGATAGCATACTATCATGTCGAGCAAGAAAGTCCTCCCTATATATGTCCTAGCATCCACTACAATATACATCGTATGTACAGTAATGGCCTCTAGGGCATACATATTACTAACAGGGACAGAGTTGTCGGTAAGTACATCCTTCAAATGTTCCTAGTCGTGTGTGTATCGAGACAGGGCATCGATATACCAGAGTAGACTAGCGTATAACTTCTTGACCCATGTAGATGGGCGATGGATGATCCCATATCCATTGGTGTTTGACATCAGAGATGGTATACGGGTGCTCAATGGAGACTGGGTACACTGAACGAACTCGCCGAGAACTCCTAGATGGTATTATACCTATAGTCAGATAGCAGTTCTTTGGTGACACTGGTATAGGTTAGTCTGTAGACCTGAGATCGTCATAGAGTTTTGTGTGACTCCCACAGTGCTTTTATTTCCACCTTACCATGTTTAAGAGAATGTGCAAAATGGTGGATTTTGGGTACAGTCTCGAATCATATGGAGGCAATGAGCGATAGGAGGGGTTTCGTCTCTCCCGGTATTAGGGTTGATGTTACGCTGTGCTCAATTGGCTATAACAAGAAGTCCTTGGCCATGGCTTCTTTAGCGATATACTGGTAAGTGTTATCAGTAGTTTCTCTACCCATTATGAGCCTCATATCGGCACGACTTATCGAGTTACTGGGGTCTGACGTTTACCACCCCTAGACGAGATATGCAACATATCAGACGAAGAGACAGGACTGTACGGTAGTAAAACTGATTAGATTCGCAGGAGAATGAGAAGGCTTGCTTGTTGATCTTTAGATCGCTCAATACCCGGGTGGCCGTTATGTTTAGCAGATCGCTTGCGGCTTGTAGGTGTTTGATATGATCATCGCCTACTGCCGGCGTATTGACGAGTCTTTAGAGTCATACACAGAGGTTTCCTGGCTCAAGCGAAATGGAGTAGGAGCACATATGTGATATGTGCGGGACCGAGATTAATACGTGTATGTGATACCGCATTCCATTCTCGCAACATGTGACATCGGTCGGTTATATGTGATATTGTCGGGTTATCGGATCAAGCGTTGATTTGATAAGTTATTACATTTGATATTAGTCAGTTATATCTGATATAGCCGGATTATTAAATCAAATGTTGATTTAATAATTTAATGTATAATTATAAATTTGATATATTAATTTACATTAACTAGTATTGGCTCACTTATGATTTCTTTTCTCACTTGATTTTGTGCACATAATATATATGCGATATATATTTGTGTACATGATTTGTGTCATGCTTGATGATACATGCAACAAGGGTGTGTGTGTGACTTACACCATGCTATGTCTAAATTAGGGTTTATTAATTGATTAAGTAATTCAAAATGGTTGCATATTGGTCATGGCTAGAAGCTTGGATAACCATTGACTAATTCAACTAGTTTTTTTTGCTTAAGATATTTTATAAACCCAACCATTATATTTAGCCGTGGTTAATTCTCTACAAGAGTTAGTGTATGTAATATGCTCACCATGGTTTATTTTCTCACCTCATGAGTTCACTCTCTCTTGATCACTTCATCTTCTTCTTCATGAGAAAAAAAGCTTACTAGATTTTTCTTAAGTGAGAAAATATCGTGAGAAAAATAAAATTAAAATGAGCAAAATTCCTACTTCATAATCTTTTACTACTAGTCATTTAGTATAGGGAGTTTGCTTCACTAATTCTATAATTAGTGAAGAGGTAGCTTGGGTTAGTGTCTCCTCGACGTAGATCATTTTCGGCCTCGAAGACTTCGATGCAAGCTTGTTCATTTCTTCATGGGAGCCTTTCTAGAGTCCGGGAGTTCATGATCGCAGCGAAGGGACTACTACATGGAGCTATTGAAGTGAAGGACAGGTCTACAAAGGTTGTATTCTTTGTTCACTTCTTATGCAAAGTTGTTTGCATTTCATTTCGTCGAATTTTATAGTATACGATTCTAGGTTAGGGTTAGTTAGTACGGCTAAAATTTTAATTTGGCATGGAAGATGCCTCCCAAAACCTTGCTGCCATGCTAGGCAACCCTACAGGAATATCTTCTACCACTTTGAAGAGCAAAAGGTGTTTTGTTTCTCAGCATGCCACCTTTTTAGAAAAGGAATCTCCTGTGAAGAAATTAGTGGACATGAGGTAGAACTGGAAGGAGTTCCAGCTAGACAAACTAACAGCTGATGATTTGGTGAAACCAAAGGATTCAATAGTCTCCAACGAACTTCAGTATCTCCACGAATCTGGTAGGGTTCCTCATCCACTTGAGAGATACTATGGTCTTCTCGGTGATAGTGAGAGCGAGGATTGCATCATGATTGATGATGGCACAATTAGGTTCAGGCAGGCCATCACGAGTGGGGACTCTGTGAAGTGGCTGGATGCTATGCGATCAAAGATGGAATCCATATACACCAACAAAGTATGACTTTGAATGTTGCACCTAAAGGGATAAAACCCATTGGGAGCAAATGGATTTTGAGAAGATTCTTGGTATAGATGGAAAAGTTGAGACTTTCAAAACTATGCTTAAGTCCATCAGGATTAATACAAGCATCGCGGAGTTGTAACATCTGTTTTGATGTGGCAGTCAAAGATATTGACTTCATCAAAAGGGTAGATGAACATGTATATACAAGAAGGTTGTAGAGAGTAAGGTTGTCTTCCACGTATTGTACGTAGATGACGTACTCTTGATAGGAAATGGTTTCCTATGCTACACTCAGTCAAGCTCCTCTTATCACGAGGATTCTTAATAGAAGATCTGGATGATACCTACTACATCTTGTGGATTATGATCTATGGTGATAGATCTAAGTGGATGTTGGGAGTGTCCTAAATCCAGGTACATTAACACCATACTAAAGGGGTTTAGTATGGACGATTCTAAGCATGGTGGTTCGCCCATTTACTCATGGATCACTCTCTCCAAAAGGATGTCTTCTAAGACTGATTTGGAGAGAGCTCGCGTACAAGGGATAACCTATGCTTCGGCAGTAGGCTCTATCAGAGTATGCGATATTATGTACCAGACCAAATATAGATGACTCACTAGGTGTAGTGATCAGGAATCAATCGGATCTTGGGAGAATCACTAGAAAGCTGTGGATGGCATTCTTAAGTACTTGAGAAGCACTAAAAGAAAGTTCTTGGTTTGAGCTTCCAGAGTGATAAGGTCGACTGAGAGTCAGTCACAGTCATTGTCTTTACCCTCCGTGCAGGGACGGTATGTTGGGAGAGTTCCAAGCTAGATACCGTGACATACTGGACGATAAAGGCTGAATACATTGCTACCAATATGGCTGTCTGGGCATTTCTTGTTCATGAGATGAACAAGGTTCCTACCATTGAGCGTCCAATAACTGTTATTGTGACAACAATGGAATTATGGTTTTGGCCTAGGAACGAAGGTCCCATCAGCGTTCCAGACACATTCTGAAGCAAGTATCACCTGATCAGGGAGATGGTTGATCTCCAAGGGATCGAGGTCAGGAGAGTAGACACGAAGGATAACACAGCGGATCCACTCATAAAGGCCTCATCCCTAGAGAGACTTCTATGAGATGGTTGAGTATGGGATACTACAACCAGTGCTACATTGTTGGGTATTGGATACTACAACAGATGGTCTTAGTGCAAGTGGGAGATTGTTAGTTATATATATGCCCTAGAGGCCATTACTATACATGCGATGTATATTGTAGTGGATGCTTGGACATATATAGGGAGGACTTTCTTTCTCGACATGATAGTATTTTATCTGGTTGCACTTTATCTTAACATGTACACTTATTGTCTCTCTATTACATGTTGATAAAGCCCTTAGGATGAGTACTTGACTACCAGGATTATGATGTAGATCATACTAGTGGGGACATATGTAGTCGGTAAGTACATCCTTCAAATGTTCCTAGTCGTGGGAGTAACGAGACAGGGCATCGATACTCCAGAATAGACTAGTGTATACGCTTCTCGACCCATGTGATGGGCGATGGATGATCCTATATCCACTGGTGTTTGACATCAGAGATAGTATACGGGTGCTCAGTGGAGACTGGGTACACTGAACGGACTCGCCGAGAACTTCTAGATGGTATTATACCTATCGTCGGATAGCAGTTCTCTGGTGACACTGGTACATGTTAGTCTGTAGACCCGAGATCGTCATAGTGTCTTGTGTGATTCCCACTGTACTTTGATTTCCACCATACTACGGTCAAGAGATCGAGCAAAAAGGTGGTTTTTGGGTACAGTCCCGAGTCACATGAGGCAATGAGCGATAGGAGGGGTTTCGTCTCTCCCGGTATTAGGAGTTGATGTTGCGCTATGCTCGATTGGCCATAACAGGAAATCCCTGGTCAGAGTAGCTGAGATTTACTGGTAAGTGTTATCAGTAGTTTCTCGAACCGTTATAGACCTTGCATCGGCATGAGTTATCAGGCTATTGGGGTCTGACGTTATATCACCCCCAGGCTGTGATATGCAACATATCAGATGAAGAGTGTCACGACCCGAAAGTACGGAACGTGACTGGCACTTAGATTACGAGACGTCTAAAGGCGTAATGTAACCTAAGTCAGCCAAAGCCCAGAAAAATCTAAACCAAAATCAAAAGAGAGTGAAGGAAAACCTTACATGAAAACGATTTGTAAATCAATTAAGTTGCATTGAAACCCTTTTTAAAAACATCAAAAATTCCCGAAAATTTTGGCAGAGTCTCCCCTGTATTTTCTATCCCCCAAAATGGGTACAACAAGATAATAAACCTGTAATCATAAAAATGGCATCCCCAAGCGGGAGCTAGCTCTTCGCCCAAGGCGGATCACAACCACATGCAATATAATAGTAATATCAAGAAAAAGAGCATAAAAGAAATGCAAAATACCAGAAAACACACGTCGGCTCAAGTGAGCTCGACCCAAAAGAAACCACAAATATACAAACCTCTCAGTCTCGTCACTAGGTCGCATATACAATATAAAGTGGTAGATGGAGAATACTAGATACAATGATAAAGCAAAAAGAAATAAAGTGTGCTCGCAACCCACCTACGGGTGATGTCGCGAGTCTGAGCAAAAAGGAACTGAGGATAAGATGGCCCGCCGCTACAAGACTGACGGGTCTGACCTGCAAGACACTGTGGCACAACGGGGGTGAGTTGCCAGCTCGTGAGTAAATATAACATCTAATAAGGCAATCGTAAGAATGCACGCAATGCACCACAACATGCATGTCCATATGTGATATAATATCTCTAGTATGCATGCACAGGTATGCAATGTCATTATTAAGTCTTTAAGTGTTTTAAATGCTAAGGGTATTGAATTCTTAACTTTAGAACATGAATATCTGTATAATAGCTAAATACCATCAAGAAATCATCTGAAAACCCGTGTCAAGCATCGACACCAAATAGGAATCATATCTGTCTCAATATCAGGCTCCGTCAGTCCGGATCGGCCCATATCATAAATCTCACGACAACGGTCGGTATCCTCCGGATATCCGCCGCGCCAGACATCACCGGTAGGTAGTCTTCCCCTGCCAGGCTCATCGTCTACAACTCGATCTTCTTGCCCCGGGGTACCATACCGGGCCCACCATGTACCCGAGACGATTCATCCACTCCTCGTATTGGGTCTCGAAATCCAACAGAAAACATGAAAACTCATGGTGGACGACACATACATCACGAGAAAACCGCAACTTTGTTTTGAAAATGATAAATATAAGGTTTTGTTAAATTCTTGCGGTTTTCCCCAAAAATCCAGAAATCGCAGCAATACTGAAATCCTTAAGAAAATCATAATGTCCACATGTTATATATGATAAATGTCTATGATATCAATTCATACGATGTGAATTTTGCTAGAAATCTATATAAATATGATGATGATGCGAGGTATACGTATGCTATGCAATTTCATATATCAAGTATGAATGCAAGTGGCGATATTATGATAAACAGGTTCTATAGTGCACGTAGCATGGCAATTACCAAAGGCGTGTGTGTCACATGAATAGTGCGCGTGCAACAGATGCCAATGGTAATGGTGTTCGTGCCCTATGAAGTGTTATCGCATATGTGCATATGAATATCCATGCAATCTAGCATATTATTAACTATAAGGGTATGCAATGTCAATGAAGGGGTAAGCTAACTAACAACATGAATCTTACAAGAGATAAGGAAATCCTAACTAGGGGGCGCATCGCGCCATCCAGACGATTCCCCCATAGATGAATACATCTACTCACCTGAAATCCCCGCTAATCCGTTCCGGCCACCGCCTTGCCTTTTCGCACCGTGTCCGAAGTTTCCCCGACCGATCCTATATTTGCACAATATCAAGCATAAGATTACAAAACCTAACACAATGCAAGTCACAACATACAATTATCCACGCTCTCGTATTAATCATAGCATACACTCGGTGCGCGGAAAAACGCACGAAAATCGCAATCCTTTAACTAGAATCGTCATTTCGGGAAAATCGACAAAACTACAACCCGACTAGACGAAACCCCGCATTCGTGCACTCTAATTGTCCTATACGAAGCTAATTATATCGCTAACATAACGCAATTTGATCGCATTCTAAACTTCGTAAAAATCTAGCAAGCAATTTTCTAGCCGATTCGATACAAACATCGCAATTTGTCGATTTAGCAAGCGTATCATTACACAATTAACCATTCTAATCAATTATATAACCAAAACCATAACTTAATTTTTACAACCATATTTCAAACCCTAACTCAATATCAAAATCCATTCTTGATTTTTCAAGACAACCCATTATAATGAAATTAACACTTTAAACATCTAATTTAGCATAAACAAACAACAAATTAGCAACTAGTTTAGGATTTTACCTTACAAGTGAAAACCTAGCATGATCAAGTCACCAAGAAAGCCTCCTTTCACCATGTTTTTGAACTAATTTGGGTTGAGAGGGAAAGGATTAGGGTTTGGCTTTGAATGGTTAATGAAATTTGTTGATTTTTAAAGGATTTTAGCATGAAAATGAAGAAGAAAAGAAGTGAGAAGAGGGGATTTGCTGCAGGATTGGGGTCGGCTGCAGGTTGAGGAGGGAGTGTGGGATTTTTGGGAGAAGTTTCTAGGTCTACAAACCCATCATGTTATCATTTAATGCTTTCATGTCAACCTTTTTACAAAAAAACCCATTTTTACTTCATTTTTTCACAAATTTTCCCACCCTAAAACCAAAAGTTTGCAAGACATGATATAATTTTATTAACACCATATTTTAGCTTATAAAGACTCCTAATTATTGTTAGGTCCACGTTACCTCTCCCGGTACTTACGGGGTTGCGGAAACGGTAAATCAAAATTTTTTCTAAACTTTGTAACATGGACCGTAAAAGCCGGATCTTTGCTAAACTAAAACTAGTATTCTAGCTAAAGAGAGTTAGCTACTATGGAAGATGGTTATACCTAAACTTGAACTCCTTCTCTTCTTGTTGTTGTTCTTCTTTCTTGTTCTTTGTAGAAGCTTGAATGGTTCTCTTCTCGTCGCCTTCTTCTTGCCGAAGATAGATCCACCTCGAAGGTTCGACCTTTGGGCTCTTCCTCGATCTTTGAGTGAACTAGGGTTTCCGGCTTGCTAAACCTTCATCCTAGAATGAGTAGAGAGTGATTAGGGTTTGCTTTTCTTTCTAAAGAGAATGATTCTCAACACATGAGAAGGTTTCTCTTTTTCAAGAGGAAGAAGAAGATGAAATGAGGAGAGAGAGAGGTTATGATAGAATGAGCTCTCATTTTTCTTTCTTGCAACCATATTGCAAAAAGAAAAATATTATCTAAATTGTAATAATTGAAAATGAGAATAGTTGATGGTAGTATTTTGAATGACCACAACCATGCTTCATTTAATAAAAAGTAAGCATGAATCAAGGAAGACTTTCAAGGCATGAAAGTGGTCAATGGTCAACAAGTCAACCAAGGTCAACAAGTCAACAAAAAAACAACCATAACATAATTCTCATTTAATTATTATTATTAATAGATAATATATAAATCCATTAGGGTTTGGAAAAAGAAGACTGTCAACTGTGCATACACACCCGATCCGAAACCCTAATGAAAAACCTCATTCTCCGCCTCAAGCAACTGTGCATACACACCTGCATTCTCGTTCCGAGGAACAAGAATACCAAGATATAAAAGCAACCCCAAAAACATATACCAGTATCTGGCTCAAACCAGAGCCTGCCAGTATAATCCGTCCGGACTCCAAACGTGCACAAGTGCGCGGATGAGAACGAACCCTGTCGCAAAACCATGCGACCTCTACTCTGTTTTGCCCAGAGGCGAATACCCTCTGTGTGGGACTCTAAAGACTCGACACTACGCTGGCAGTGGGTTTAACCACAGACCGCAAGCGGCACTAGCTGTGCGTAACGATCCCCAGGTAGATGCCGACAAGAAGGCTGATGAGGTGAAACCCCATCTGAACTCCTACTGAGTCTGAATGTGACATTCTCCGTACAGTCCGGTCTGTTTGTCTGATACATCGCATGGCGGGCCTAGGGGGCGGTAAACGTCAGTCCCCTAATAGCGGTACAAGTCGTGTCGGAGTGAAGCCCAATACACCCTGAGATAACACTGGAACCTACCAGTACATCTCGCTTGCCCTGGCCAGGGACTACTTGTGTAATGGCTCTCCTAGACACAGCGCGATGTCAACTCCCAATACCGGGAGAGACGAATCCTGTCTAACCGTCACTGCCTCCAAGTGCTTCGGGACTGCTCCCAACTACTACCTGTTTGCACGACTCAATAGAGCCGTGGTAGGGTAGTAATCAAAGAACAGTGGGAACACACTCGAGGCGAAGTGACAGTGTCAAGTCAGCGGACTAAGCTGTACTCATGTCACCTGGGAACTGATAACTGACGATAGGTATAATACCAACCATCAGTTCCCGACGAGTCCTGTCCAGTGTACTCGTAACCCAACGAGCACCCGCATACTATCTCAAGTACGACGTACTGACGGCTGTGGGACAGACCGTCTCCCGTGCTGGGATGAGAAGCGCATACGCTAGTCTACTCCGGAGTATCGATGCCCTATCTCGGTACTCCCACGACTAGGGACGTGTATAAGGATGTGCTTGTAGATTACCCAGCCCCCACGAGTGTGATCGCCATCACAACGCCGGTAATCAAGCAAAGATCCTAAGGGCTCTACTAATGCGTATAGGTGATATAATAAATAAACACACATGTACACATTAAAGCAGAGGCAAACCAAGTAGCATACTACTATATTGAGCAAGATTGTCTGTACAACTGTGAATATCCCAAGCTTCCATCAAGTAATATACATACTAGTATGATACAGTAATGGCCTCTAGGGCATATACACTAACAATCTCCCACTTGCACTAAGGCCATGTACTGGCGTATCGAAGACCTATCATCTCGATCAGCCGCTCGAACTGAGTCTGGGGTAAAGCCTTCGTGAATGGGTCCGCAGTGTTGTCCTTTGTGTCCACTCTCCGCACCTCGATCTCCTGTCGATCAATGATCTCCCTGATCAGGTGATACCGCCTTAAGATGTGCCTGGATTTCTGATGGGACCTTGGTTCCTTCGCTAAAGCTATAGCCCCATTGTTATCGCAATACAAAGGTATTGGGTCAACAATGGACGGAACCACCTGAAGTTCACTAATGAACTTCTTAATCCAGACCGCCTCTTTTGCGGCATCGCTTGCAGCAATGTATTCAGCCTCCATCGTCGAGTCTGCGACGGTATCCTGCTTGGAACTCCTCCAACATACCGCCCCTCCGTTGAGGGTAAACACAAAACCCGAGACAGACTTGCTGTCATCTTTGTCACTCTGGAAGCTTGAATCGGTAAAGGACTCGACCCTGAGGTCTCCATTACCGTAAACCAGGAACATCTCCTTAGTCCTCCTCAGGTACTTGAGAATGTTCTTCACTGCTGTCCAGTGGTCCTCCCCTAGGTCTGACTGATACCGGCTTACCGTGCTCAACGCGTAAGCTACATCTGGTCTTGTACATAGCATCGCATACATTATAGATCCTACCGCCGAAGCGTAGGGTATAGTGCTCATGCGAACCCTCTCCTCGTCAGTCTTAGGAGACATCTTCTTGGAGAGGGTAATTCCGTGCAATGCGGGTATGTTACCGCGCTTGGAATCCTCCATACTAAATCTCTTTAGTACGGTCTCTATGTACCTGGACTGCGAAAGTCCCAATAGTCTCTTGGATCTATCTCTATAGATCTTGATCCCCAGAATGTACGAGGCATCACCCAGGTCCTTCATGGAGAACCTTTGTGACAAAAACAGCTTGACCGATTGTAGCATAGGAACATCATTTCCTATCAAAAGAATGTCGTCCACGTACAAGACTAGGAACACGACAGTTCGTCCTACAATCTTCTTATACACACAGGGTTCATCTTCGTTCTTGATGAAATCAAATTCCTTGATTGCCTCATCAAAACAGATGTTCCAGCTCCGCGATGCCTGCTTTAATCCATAAATGGATTTAAGCAACTTGCACACCTTTCCGCTGCTCCCACTGTCTACGAAACCTTCTGGTTGATCCATGTAAACGCACTCTTCCAAACAACCGTTTAGGAAAGCCGTCTTAACATCCATCTGCCAGATTTCATAGTCATGGAAGGCAGCAATGGCAAGTAAGATCCGAATGGATTTGAGCATAGCCACCGGAGAAAAAGTCTCATCATAGTCCAAACCAGGTCTTTGACGAAAACCTTTTGCAACGAGTCTAGCTTTATAGGTTTCCACCTGCCCATCTACACCAAGTTTCCTTTTGTAGATCCATTTGCATCCAACGGGTTTTACCCCAGGTGGAGCAATATCCATGGTCCACACTTTATTGGCGTACATGGACTCCATTTCAGATTGCATTGCTTCCTGCCACTTATCAGAGTCCCTACTGATAATGGCCTGCCTGAAACTGGTAGGGTCATCTTCTTCCAAGATGCAATCCTCTCTATCCCCGTCAATGAGAAAACCGTAGTATCTCTCGGGCGGATGAGAAATCCTACCAGATCTGCGGAGTGGCTGAGGTTCTTCTGGGGTTATTGAATTCTGAGGTTCTGTCAAATTTTCAGTTTTATTTTGTGGTCGCTGAATTTCTTCCAGTTCTACCGAACTCCCACTTGTTTCTTTTGCAAGAAATTGCCACTCTAAAAAGGTGGCGTGGCGAGATACAAACACCTTCTGTTCCTCGGTGTGGTAGAACAGATATCCTGCGGAGTTCTTAGGATATCCCACAAATTTACATAGAACTGAACGTGCCTTAAGTTTGTCCGGATTTTGTACTTTTACATAGGCCGGACAACCCCATATCTTAATGCCTTTAAGATACGGCTTCTTACCATTCCATATCTCGAACGGTGTCTTAGGCACAGATTTAGACGGAACATCGTTCAATAGGTACGCCGCTGTCAGAAGCGCATGTCCCCAAAATGAAAGAGGCAACTCAGCACTACTCATCATGGAGCGAACCATATCCAATAGGGTACGATTCCTCCGCTCCGATACACCGTTGTGCTGTGGTGTATAAGGAGGAGTAAGCTGAGAGAGAATACCATTCTCTTTTAAGTAATCTAGGAATTCCGTGCTTAAGTACTCCCCTCCCCTGTCAGACCGGAGGATCTTGATACTTTTGCCTGTCTGGTTCTCTACTTCCTTTCTGTATTCCTTGAATTTCTCAAAAGCTTCAGATTTGTGTTTCATCAGATACACATATCCGAACCTAGAGAGATCGTCAGTGAATGTGATGAAGTACGAGAACCCACCCCTTGCATGTATAGACATCGGACCACACACATCACTGTGTATGAGTCCCAAGAGCTCTCTTGCTCTTTCTCCATGTCCGGTGAACGGAGATTTGGTCATCTTCCCTTTGAGACAAGACTGACAAGTTTCATAAGATGAAAACTCGAACGCATTCAAGAGTCCATCTCTATGCAACTTACTCAGTCTTTTCTCTCCGATATGACCGAGTCTACAATGCCACAAGTAGGATTCATTCGTATCTGAATTCTTCCTCTTGCGTGTGTTTTGTATATTGAGAACTGTATTCTGATTTAGAACGTAGATACCATTAAACAGTGTACCCTCTGCAACCAGTACCTTATCAAGGTAAATGTTCATGATATTCTTTTCAAGAACAAACTTATATCTATCTTTATCGAGTAAAGAAACTGATATGATGTTGCAAACCATAGAGGGTACATAGTAGCAATCGTTCAAAATCATAGTCTTGCCATTTGGCAATACTAGGTGATATTCACCGACGGCTGCCGCATAAACTTGTGCTCCGTTCGCTACTCTGAGCGACATATCACCCGGTGCAACTTTCCTACTTTTTCTCAGTCCTTGCAATAAATTACAAATATGAGATCCTGATCCGGTATCAAGTACCCAGGAGGTAGGGCTGACCGTAAAACAGTTCTCAATTACAAGAACACCTGAAGTAGATGCAAAACCATGCTTCTTCTTCAACTGGGTATCCTGGAAATCCATACTTTCCTCTTTCCCATTCTCATACTCATGACGGTTGTCACAAGTTAGAGCTGAACCAACTTTCCCCAGTCCCGAATAAGAATTCGGTTCGGTCAAGCGATACATTTTATTATCTTGATTAGGGCGTGAAAAGGTTGCTGCCTGGAGAGAGAGAAAAGAAACACTCAGCGTATGCTCGTGCAAGATTAGATTGGTTTATTAATTTATCTAACCAGGGTGTCTCCCACTGTTTCCTCAAATCCTTCTTAAAACCTTTTTTAAAAGAAGAACTAGCCGGGTTTTAATTCACGTTACAATACTTGCTTAACCTTTCAGCCAGGCTAGTGTCGGTACTTCGAGGGAGGTTTTCCAACGCTTTCGCGAAGTTCCTTAATTAAAGAACCTCTTTTCCCTGTGGGCGTAACCCCGCTAACACCTTTCTAGACACCTACTAGGTTTATAGCATTGATCGTTAAGTGAAATAATCTCCCGAGAGTAAACCAACTCATCAGTGGGATCGGGATCCAACTGTCATTGTGTGATAACCTAGATGGAATCCACTCTAGTCACCACACTCCAGAAGGTATGCTAAACCTGCAAGTTTCAGTTCTTTTGAAACTCCCGATGTGGTTTTTGCCCCTAGGATCCAAGTGACCTTGACTGAGCCAAAATGTCAAAAGATCCTAGTCAAGTTCAACCCGTCATTATCTTGACTGCATTAGACCCACCCGTACGAGTCCTTGACTGAGCCAAAATGACCGCACGACTGTCCTAACCAATCACTTTGTATCCTACGGAAAAATATTACATAGCTACCGTTCACTACGCCTCGGCTGAGCACGAAATACGTAGCACGAATACTAAGCAATATTAATCCGAAACGACGGAGGGCTACGACTGGGTTTTTGGCGGAAAAACCCGTTAACGTAATGAACTTGATTTCGTTGAAGGAACGTGATACACCCTTTTGAAAATATAGTGGCGAAAAACTTTTGCTAAAGAGGTCACTCCCGGTGAAGGGATCTCGGCTCTTTCCTCGTCGAGTGAGGTGCTGGGCATTCGTAAGATGAATACCTCGATGCAAAGCAAGAATAATCGACTATAGTGAAGTTATTACCCTGACGCAAATTTTTGTCCAAGGGGTCACTCCCGGTGAAGGGATCTCGGCCCTTGCCTCGTCGACTGAGGTGCTGGGTATTCATAACCGAATACCGCGATGCAAAACAAAAATGAACGTCCTTGTAATAACAGCTTTTTGAAAAAATTTGTTCCAACAACGTCTTTTAGGTTTATTTTCTTGCATTAGTTCTTTTAATGCGTGATATTCTTGCATTAGTTCTTTTAATGCGTCCCATCATTTAATCCTACCATTGCAGAAAACAACCAAAATATGACGTACGCTTATGCCATTCGCATTCGCCACGGGGTCCCGTCATCACTCGTTAGGTTACTTAACTAACGACAGAGCGGGGGCTGGGCTAGCGCGGCTGTAAAACATAAGCAACGCCTAAATAGTAAAGCAATGATAGACATTACAGATCACAGATGAATACATTGGATATACTAGCAATCCGCAATCCTTTCGAGCCTGGAACGAAAAGCGGATAACACGGTCGCGGTGAATAGCCAAATACCCCACCCAAGACCCCTACGGGTGCGGCAAACTACCCGCCAAGTACCCGAAGCGAAGCAACCTCCCTCAATGCCATGAGTAGGCCACTCGGCACTTCGAGCTACCCGGTAGTTTGTGCACCCCTCCATGGGTCTATCCTAGGAGCAAAAACAGTAAAAAGAATTATACAATGACGGCTACAACCCCGACCCGGTTGTGCGGCCAAACAAATAATATAATTACATCAATTTACATTTACAATGAATGAAAGAAAAACAAAAGCTCATCTCACATCCACCCCGGCTATTCACCCGCGACAGTCCAACACATTCATATACACATTCCAGCACATTACAGATCATGTATAACCCCGACTAATCGACTTATAGCGATTAGCCGACGTTCAATACATGCAAACATCACAGATATAACCAACATAGTCAAAGTGCAGTGAAGTTCGGAAAAAATACGGAATTATAGGACCCCAAAAGCAAATTTCAGTTCTGGAAAATCTGGGTACATATAATACATCTTAAAAATCACAAAATCCAACCAGAAGAACACTGCACGAAAAAAAATGCAGCAAGGAAACCAATCTGCGGCGCTTCCGCGGCACATGCCTACCTCGTGCCGCGGAAGCGCGGCGACTTAAATGAATGACGTCATCGTTTTTCTTCTGTGTTCAAACAAAACCCTGAGACGATTTTACAAGTATAAAGTTTTTCATTTTGAGCCAAAAAAATTTCAACAGAAACTCAGGTTTTTAGTTTTCCGGTTTTGCGATTTTTCGGTTCCGAACTTCGTTACACTTCACTACCAAGCTAGTTTAAGTTTAGTTAGGCTCTGATACCACTGTTAGGTCCACGTTACCTCTCCCGGTACTTACGGGGTTGCGGAAACGGTAAATCAAAATTTTTTCTAAACTTTGTAACATGGACCGTAAAAGCCGGATCTTTGCTAAACTAAAACTAGTATTCTAGCTAAAGAGAGTTAGCTACTATGGAAGATGGTTATACCTAAACTTGAACTCCTTCTCTTCTTGTTGTTGTTCTTCTTTCTTGTTCTTTGTAGAAGCTTGAATGGTTCTCTTCTCGTCGCCTTCTTCTTGCCGAAGATAGATCCACCTCGAAGGTTCGACCTTTGGGCTCTTCCTCGATCTTTGAGTGAACTAGGGTTTCCGGCTTGCTAAACCTTCATCCTAGAATGAGTAGAGAGTGATTAGGGTTTGCTTTTCTTTCTAAAGAGAATGATTCTCAACACATGAGAAGGTTTCTCTTTTTCAAGAGGAAGAAGAAGATGAAATGAGGAGAGAGAGAGGTTATGATAGAATGAGCTCTCATTTTTCTTTCTTGCAACCATATTGCAAAAAGAAAAATATTATCTAAATTGTAATAATTGAAAATGAGAATAGTTGATGGTAGTATTTTGAATGACCACAACCATGCTTCATTTAATAAAAAGTAAGCATGAATCAAGGAAGACTTTCAAGGCATGAAAGTGGTCAATGGTCAACAAGTCAACCAAGGTCAACAAGTCAACAAAAAAACAACCATAACATAATTCTCATTTAATTATTATTATTAATAGATAATATATAAATCCATTAGGGTTTGGAAAAAGAAGACTGTCAACTGTGCATACACACCTGATCCGAAACCCTAATGAAAAACCTCATTCTCCGCCTCAAGCAACTGTGCATACACACCTGCATTCTCGTTCCGAGGAACAAGAATACCAAGATATAAAAGCAACCCCAAAAACATATACCAGTATCTGGCTCAAACCAGAGCCTGCCAGTATAATCCGTCCGGACTCCAAACGTGCACAAGTGCGCGGATGAGAACGAACCCTGTCGCAAAACCATGCGACCTCTACTCTGTTTTGCCCAGAGGCGAATACCCTCTGTGTGGGACTCTAAAGACTCGACACTACGCTGGCAGTGGGTTTAACCACAGACCGCAAGCGGCACTAGCTGTGCGTAACGATCCCCAGGTAGATGCCGACAAGAAGGCTGACGAGGTGAAACCCCATCTGAACTCCTACTGAGTCTGAATGTGACATTCTCCGTACAGTCCGGTCTGTTCGTCTGATACATCGCATGGCGGGCCTAGGGGGCGGTAAACGTCAGTCCCCTAATAGCGGTACAAGTCGTGTCGGAGTGAAGCCCAATACACCCTGAGATAACACTGGAACCTACCAGTACATCTCGCTTGCCCTGGCCAGGGACTACTTGTGTAATGGCTCTCCTAGACACAGCGCGATGTCAACTCCCAATACCGGGAGAGACGAATCCTGTCTAACCGTCACTGCCTCCAAGTGCTTCGGGACTGCTCCCAACTACTACCTGTTTGCACGACTCAATAGAGCCGTGGTAGGGTAGTAATCAAAGAACAGTGGGAACACACTCGAGGCGAAGTGACAGTGTCAAGTCAGCGGACTAAGCTGTACTCATGTCACCTGGGAACTGATAACTGACGATAGGTATAATACCAACCATCAGTTCCCGACGAGTCCTGTCCAGTGTACTCGTAACCCAACGAGCACCCGCATACTATCTCAAGTACGACGTACTGACGGCTGTGGGACAGACCGTCTCCCGTGCTGGGATGAGAAGCGCATACGCTAGTCTACTCCGGAGTATCGATGCCCTATCTCGGTACTCCCACGACTAGGGACGTGTATAAGGATGTGCTTGTAGATTACCCAGCCCCCACGAGTGTGATCGCCATCACAACGCCGGTAATCAAGCAAAGATCCTAAGGGCTCTACTAATGCGTATAGGTGATATAATAAATAAACACACATGTACACATTAAAGCAGAGGCAAACCAAGTAGCATACTACTATATTGAGCAAGATTGTCTGTACAACTGTGAATATCCCAAGCTTCCATCAAGTAATATACATACTAGTATGATACAGTAATGGCCTCTAGGGCATATACACTAACAATTATGAAATTTACCCAATTAAATTTGTATTTATCACTAATTTAATGTATTTAAAAAGGCTTAAAATAATAAAAAAATAATTAATTACGAAAAAAATTTTATTTAACTAGAAAATTATAAGTGACATTTTAGTGACAAAATTATAGTAATATCTTGTCTAAATTTTGTATAATTAGTCCTACAATGAAAAACACCTATTTTGACTTTTTACGGAAAAAGCCGAAAAATTTGCCGATTACCGAAAAACTGCCTAAACGATTTTTTTTCGAAGGGTTACAATCTTCCCCCCTTAAACAAATTCGGTCCCCGAATTTAGAATATAACTACGCGTACCTTCAAAAAGATGGGGATATCTCTTCCTCATCTCGACCTCGGTCTCCCAGGTGACCTCCTCGCTGTTCGGGCCACGCCAAAGAACCTTGACGGACGGTATGACCTTCGACCTCAATTTCTTCACCTGCCGATCCAAGATGACCACTGGCTGCTCGGTAAATGAAAGATCACACTCTAACTGGATCTTCTGGTGCTGAATCGCCTGGGAAGGATCATGAAGGTACTTGCGGAGCATCGAGACATGGAATACGGGGTGAACATCGGGGAAGCTGGGCGGAAGAGCTAACCGATAAGCGACCGGACCAACACGCTCTAGGATCTCGAAAGGACCAACATATCTAGGACTCAGTTTCCCTTTCCGCCCAAATCTCATCACACCCTTCATCAGAGAGACCTTCAGGAAAACATGATCGCCAACAGCGAACTCCAGTCGGCGACGGCGCCTGTCGGCATATGATTTCTGCCTACTCTGTGCCGCTCTCATCCTGTCCCGAATCAGCTGTATCTTCTCAGTCGTCTCCTGTACAATCTGCGGCCCCAAAATACTGCTCTCCCTAAGCTCTGTCCAACATACAGGCGATCGACATCTCCTTCCATATAAAGCCTCAAAAGGTGCCATCTGAATCGTCTCCTGAAAGCTATTATTGTAGGAAAACTCGATCAAAGGCAAATGACGATCCCAGCTACCACCGAAATCTAAAACACAAGCTCTGAGCATGTCCTCAAGAGTCTGAATAGTACGCTCCGACTGACCGTCAGTCTGAGGATGAAAGGCTGTGCTAAAACTCAATCGGGTGCCCAAAGCTTCCTGTAGTTTCTACCACAATCGGCTGGTAAACTGGGTGCCACGGTCGGACACGATGCAAGTCGGAACACCATGCAGTCGCACGATCTCATCAATATAAACCTGGGCGTACTGAGAAAATCCAAAAGTGGTCTTCACTGGCAGGAAGTGAGCCGCTTTCGTCAGTCGATCAACAATCACCCATGTAGAGTCATACCCTCGACTAGTCCTGGGTAGACCGACAATGAAGTCCATGGAGACCTGCTCCCACTTCCACTCAGGGATGGGCAAAGGCTGTAACTCGCCGGCTGGCCTCTGGTGCTCGGCCTTGACTTGCTGACAAGTCATGCATCTCGACACAAAGTCTGTAATATCCTTCTTCATCCCGTCCCACCAGTAAACCTCTCTCAAATCACGGTACATCTTGGTGGAACCTGGATGCACACTGTATACTGATCTATGAGCCTCCTCGAGAATATCACGCCTCAGTCCCTCTGAATCTGGCACGCACAGTTGAGTCCCAAATCGAAGTATCCCCTGATCATCAATCACGAACTCAGAAACTCTGCCCTGCCGAATCTGCTCAATAATCTCTAATGTACGGGCATCGCCGGACTGTGCCTCGTGGATACGGTCAAGTAACTGTGGGTGTTCTCTGAAATGGGCTAGCTGTCCCCCTGTAGGAGTAAACTCGAACTGCACTCTTCTATCACATAACACCTGCCAATCCGCCGTCGACTGCATCTGTACTGCGCTCAAACAAGATAAGCTACCTCCGGGCCTCCTACTCAAAGCATCTGCCACCACATTCGCCTTGCCCGGATGGTATAAAATCTCGCAGTCATAATCCTTCACCAACTCCATCCAACGGCGCTGTCTCAAGTTCAGATCTCGCTGCTGGAAGATATACTTCAAACTCTTGTGGTCAGTGAATATCTGGCACGACTCACCGTATATGTAATGTCTCCAGATCTTAAGTGCAAATACCACTGCAGCCATCTCTAAATCATGGGTGGGGTAGTTCTGTTCGTGTTTCCTCAGCTGTCAAGAAGCATACGCGATAACTCTGTCGTGCTGCATCAATACACATCCCAGCCCCACTCTAGAAGCATCACAATATACCACGAACCCGCCTGATCCTGAAGGCAATGCTAACACTGGTGCAGTAGTCAAACGAGTCTTCAACTGCTGGAAACTATCCTCACATGCCTGGGTCCAATCAAAAGGAGCCCCCTTCCGGGTCAACCCGGTCAACGGTGCAGCAATGCGGGAGAAATCCTGGACAAAACGTCGAAAATAGCCGGCCAGACCTAGAAAGCTGCGAACCTTTGTAACTGATACTGGTCTAGGCCAACGCTGAATTGCCTCGATCTTCTTCGGGTCCACACAAATACCATCTCTCGTCACCACATGACCCAAGAAATCGACACTGTTTAGCCAGAATGCGCACTTGGAGAATTTAGCGAACAGCTGGTACTCCCTCAAAGTCTGCAATGTGATACGTAAGTGCTGCTCATGCTCCTCCCGGCTCCGAGAATAAACCAAGATGTCGTCAATGAACACAATAATGAACCGATCGAGATACGGCCTGAATACGCGGTTCATCAAATCCATAAATGCTGCCGGGGCATTGGTGAGCCCGAACGACATCACCAAGAACTCATAATGACCATATCGAGTACGGAAGGCGGTCTTCGGAATATCCTCCTTCCGAACTCACAACTGGTGATAACCTGACCGTAAATCAACCTTCGAGAAAAACCCTGCACCCTGGAGCTGATCAAATAAGTCATCAATGCGGGGTAGGGGATACCTGTTCCGCACAGTAACCCGGTTCAGCTGACGATAATCAATGCATAAACGCATACTCCCGTCCTTCTTCTTAACAAACAAGACGGGAGCACCCCAAGGTGACACACTCGGTAGGATAAGCCCTTTGTCCAGCAAGTCCTGTAACTGATCCTTTAGCTCTCTCAACTCCGCCGGGGCCATCCGATAAGGCGGTATAGAGATAGGCCCCGTGCCAGGGATCAAGTCAATACAGAACTCAATCTCGCGCTCTGGTGGCAGACCAGGCAGCTCGTCAGGGAATACATCAGGAAACTCTCTCACAATAGGGACCTGGTCCAACGGAACCTCTATGGAACTAGTATCACAAACATAGGCTAAGAATCCCTGACACCCTTTCCTTAAGAACTGACCAGCGCGAAGAGAAGAAATCAAGCTGGGAAGGGTAGCACTACGATCTCCCTGAATAATAAGAACCGGCTCACCAGGAAAACTGAATCTGACTGCCTTTTCACGGCAGTCCACGAATGCATAACAGGTGGCTAGCCAGTCCATACTAAGAAGAACGTCAAAGTCTAGCATATCGAGGAGAATCAAATCTACTGAAGAATCTCTCTCCCCGATACGAACGGAACAAGATCGGTACACAAAACGGGCAACAAAAGACTCGCCTACTGGGGTAATAACGACAAGCGGCTGATCTAACGGAGAAGACTCTCGGCCCAACCTCGGTGCAAAGTACGTAGATACATAGGAATGTGTGGAGCCTGGATCAAATAATACCCGTGCATTAAAAGAACATACTGGCAGAGTACCTGTCACAAAGGCATTAGATGCCTGTGCATCCTGAGGAGTCAATGCGAACACTCGGGCCTGTCCACCACTAATAGCTGGCTGTTTTCTGCCTCTACCTCGGCCTCTGCCTCTGTCGCCTCGTCCTCTCGGAACTGGACCGCCACGCCCACGGCCTCTAGAAGCATCTGACTGACGTGGAGCATCATCAGGAGTAGGAAGTAAAGCTCTCTGAGAAGGTGGTGAGGGTGGTAAAGTCACATGCGGGACTGTCGCCGAGCCCTGGCGTCCCATGGTACAATCTCTGACACGGTGGTACTGACTCCCACACCGAAAATATCCTGGAGACGACTGCTGAGTCTGTGGATATGAACCAAATAACTGACCTCGTCTCAATCCTCTACCTCCATCATCTCCCGGAAATAATCTATCGCGGTGTCTGCCCATCTGCCGCTGAGCTGGCGTATCAGTACGGATCCTCTTCGGCCCAGAAACGACCGGAGTCTCAGAAATACGCTCCTCCAAAAGTAAGGCTGCATCCATCGCGGCTGCGTATGTATCAAAGTGCTGGGTGCCGATGGCAAGGAATAGCTGTGTATCAAGCCCTCGTACAAACCTCTTTATTCTCTTCTCTTCTGTGCCGACTAGGTACGGAGCATATCGAGACAACTGGGTAAACTGTATATCATACTCCGACACTGTCATCCCAGGAGTCTTGTGGAAAGACTCAAAACTACGGGCTCGAGCATCTCGGACACTCTCCGGAAGAAAACGGGCAAGAAATGCAGCTGTAAACTCATCCCAGGTCATAGAAGGCAGACCTGCAGCTCGGCCTCTCTCTACTGAGTCGTACCATGTCTGGGCAAGACCCTCCAGACGAAAACTCGCAAACTCCACCAATCTATCATCAGAACACCTCAACGAACGGCAAATCCGAGCCATCCTATCAAGAAATGCCTGTGGGTCCTCTGTCGCATCTGTACCGGTAAAAGCTGGAGGTCTCAATCTCATGAACTCCTGTAGTGAAACAGGGATAGTCTCCGTAGTAGCAGCAGGAGTGACCATCTGTGCAGCAGGTACGATCGTGGTCTGTGCGGTGGAAGGAACGTCCTCGGATCTCTGTGTCCGACTGGACTCAACTAAAGATCCCATCATCTGCCGCAACTCTTGCATGCCGGCCTCTAATCTGGCAATACGGTCAGGATAAGGCGGATCAGTATGACCCTGAGGGGTAGGTGTATCATCCCGCTCGATCCTCGCCTCAGACGGGCCCGCCCGAATCTCATCCCTAGCGGCAGCCCGCTGAGCTCTCGTAGTCTTTGGCGGCATCGAAGCTGGAATAAGAAACATGACTGATAAGATCATTGCAATTGAATCAAGGAATGCAAGGAATCAAGAAAGGAAATACAAGCAATTATGTCCTAAGGTCACTTAGGCGGAGTACCGTATCGTAAGTATGCCGCGGATCATACCCACGGTACGCCACTCTGCTTAAGTCACCTACTCCATCTACCAAGGTCGTCCTACACTCAGAAAGGTAAAACCTACGCTCTGATACCAACTTTGTCACGACCCGAAAGTACGGAACGTGACTGGCACTTAGATTACGAGACGTCTAAAGGCGTAATGTAACCTAAGTCAGCCAAAGCCCAGAAAAATCTAAACCAAAATCAAAAGAGAGTGAAGGAAAACCTTACATGAAAACGATTTGTAAATCAATTAAGTTGCATTGAAACCCTTTTTAAAAACATCAAAAATTCCCGAAAATTTTGGCAGAATCTCCCCTGTATTTTCTATCCCCCAAAATGGGTACAACAAGATAATAAACCTGTAATCATAAAAATGGCATCCCCAAGCGGGAGCTAGCTCTTCGCCCAAGGCGGATCACAACCACATGCAATATAATAGTAATATCAAGAAAAAGAGCATAAAAGAAATGCAAAATACCAGAAAACACACGTCGGCTCAAGTGAGCTCGACCCAAAAAAAACCACAAATATACAAACCTCTCAGTCTCGTCACTAGGTCGCATATACAATATAAAGTGGTAGATGGAGAATACTAGATACAATGATAAAGCAAAAAGAAATAAAGTGTGCTCGCAACCCACCTACGGGCGATGTCGTGAGTCTGAGCAAAAAGGAACTGAGGATAAGATGGCCCGCCGCTACAAGACTGACGGGTCCGACCTGCAAGACACTGTGGCACAACGGGGGTGAGTTGCCAGCTCGTGAGTAAATATAACATCTAATAAGGCAATCGTAAGAATGCACGCAATGCACCACAACATGCATGTCCATATGTGATATAATATCTCTAGTATGCATGCACAGGTATGCAATGTCATTATTAAGTCTTTAAGTGTTTTAAATGCTAAGGGTATTGAATTCTTAACTTTAGAACATGAATATCTGTATAATAGCTAAATACCATCAAGAAATCATCTGAAAACCCGTGTCAAGTATCGACACCAAATAGGAATCATATCTGTCTCAATATCGGGCTCCGTCAGTCCGGATCGGCCCATATCATAAATCTCACGACAACGGTCGGTATCCTCCGGATATCCGCCGCGCCAGACATCACCGGTAGGTAGTCTTCCCCTGCCAGGCTCATCGTCTACAACTCGATCTTCTTGCCCCGGGGTACCATACCGGGCCCACTATGTACACGAGACGGTTCATCCACTCCTCGAATCGGGTCTCGAAATCCAACAGAAAACATGAAAACTCATGGTGGAAGACACATACATCACGAGAAAACCGCAACTTTGTTTTGAAAATGATAAATATAAGGTTTTGTTAAATTCTTGCGGTTTTCCCCAAAAATCCAAAAATCGCAGCAATACTGAAATCCTCAAGAAAATCATAATGTCCACATGTTATATATGATAAATGTCTATGATATCAATGCATACGATGTGAATTTTGCTAGAAACCTATATAAATATGATGATGATGCGAGGTATACGTATGCTATGCAATTTCATATATCAAGTATGAATGCAAGTGGCGATATTATGATAAACAGGTTCTATAGTGCACGTGGCATGGCAATTACCAAAGGCGTGTGTGTCACATGAATAGTGCGCGTGCAACAGATGCCAATGGTAATGGTGTTCGTGCCCTATGAAGTGTTATCGCATATGTGCATATGAATATCCATGCAATCTAGCATATTATTAACTATAAGGGTATGCAATGTCAATGAAGGGGTAAGCTAACTAACAACATGAATCTTACAAGAGATAAGGAAATCCTAACTAGGGGGCGCATCGCGCCATCCAGACGATTCCCCCATAGATGAATACATCTACTCACCTGAAATCCCCGCTAATCCGTTCCGGCCACCGCCTTGCCTTTTCGCGCCGTGTCCGAAGTTTCCCCGACTGATCCTATATTTGCACAATATCAAGCATAAGATTACAAAACCTAACACAATGCAAGTCACAACATACAATTATCCACGCTCTCGTATTAATCATAGCATGCACTCGGTGCGCGGAAAAACGCACGAAAATCGCAATCCTTTAACTATAATCGTCATTTCGGGGAAATCGACAAAACTACAACCCGACTAGACGAAACCCCGCGTTCGTGCACTCTAATAGTCCTATACGAAGCTAATTATATCGCTAACATAACGCAATTTGATCGCATTCTAAACTTCGTAAAAATCTAGCAAGCAATTTTCTAGCCGATTCGATACAAACATCGCAATTTGTCGATTTAGCAAGCGTATCATTACACAATTAACCATTCTAATCAATTATATAACCAAAACCCTCACTTAATTTTTACAACCATGTTTCAAACCCTAACTCAATATCAAAACCCATTCTTGATTTTTCAAGACAACCCATTATAATGAAATTAACACTTTAAACATCTAATTTAGAATAAACAAACTACAAATTAGCAACTTGTTTAGGATTTTACCTTACAAGTGAAAACCTAGCATGATCAAGTCACCAAGAAAGCCTCCTTTCACCATGTTTTGAACTAATTTGGGTTGAGAGAGAAAGGATTAGGGTTTGGCTTTGAATGGTTAATGAAATTTGTTGATTTTTAAAGGGTTTTAGCATGAAAATGAAGAAGAAAAGAAGTGAGAAGAGGGGATTTGCTGCAGGATTGGGGTCGGCTGCAGGTTGAGGAGGGAGTGTGGGATTTTTGGGAGAAGTTTCTAGGTCTACAAACCCATCATGTTATCATTTAATGCTTTCATGTCAACCTTTTTACAAAAAAACCCATTTTTACTTCATTTTTTCACAAATTTTCCCACCCTAAAATCAAAAGTTTGCAAGACATGATATAATTTTATTAACACCATATTTTATCTTATAAAGACTCCTAATTATGAAATTTACCCAATTAAATTTGTATTTATCACTAATTTAATGTATTTAAAAAGGCTTAAAATAATAAAAAAATAATTAATTACGAAATTTTTTTTATTTAACTAGAAAATTATAAGTGACATTTTAGTGACAAAATTATAGTAATATCTTGTCTAAATTTTGTATAATTAGTTCTACAATGAAAAACACCTATTTTGACTTTTTACGGAAAAAGCCGAAAAATTTGCCGATTACCGAAAAACTGCCTAAACGATTTTTTTTCGAAGGGTTACAATCTTCCCCCCTTAAAGAAATTCGGTCCCCGAATTTAGAATATAACTACGCGTACCTTCAAAAAGATGGGGATATCTCTTCCTCATCTCGACCTCGGTCTCCCAGGTGACCTCCTCGCTGTTCGGGCCACGCCAAAGAACCTTGACGGACGGTATGACCTTCGACCTCAATTTCTTCACCTGCCGATCCAAGATGACCACTGGCTGCTCGGTAAATGAAAGATCACACTCTAACTGGATCGTCTGGTGCTGAATCGCCTGGGAAGGATCATGAAGGTACTTGCGGAGCATCGAGACATGGAATACGGGGTGAACATCGGGGAAGCTGGGCGGAAGAGCTAACCGATAAGCGACCGGACCAACACGCTCTAGGATCTCGAAAGGACCAACATATCTAGGACTCAGTTTCCCTTTCCGCCCAAATCTCATCACACCCTTCATCGGAGAGACCTTCAGGAAAACATGATCGCCAACAGCGAACTCCAGTCGGCGACGGCGCCTGTCGGCATATGATTTCTGCCTACTCTGTGCCGCTCTCATCCTGTCCCGAATCAGCTGTATCTTCTCAGTCATCTCCTGTATAATCTGCGGCCCCAAAATACTGCTCTCCCTAAGCTCTGTCCAACATACAGGCGATCGACATCTCCTTCCATATAAAGCCTCAAAAGGTGCCATCTGAATCGTCTCCTGAAAGCTATTATTGTAGGAAAACTCGATCAAAGGCAAATGACGATCCCAGATACCACCGAAATCTAAAACACAAGCTCTGAGCATGTCCTCAAGAGTCTGAATAGTACGCTCCGACTGACCGTCAGTCTGAGGATGAAAGGCTGTGCTAAAACTCAATCGGGTGCCCAAAGCTTCCTGTAGTTTCTATCACAATCGGCTGGTAAACTGGGTGCCACGGTCGGACACGATGCAAGTCGGAACACCATGCAGTCGCACGATCTCATCAATATAAACCTGGGCGTACTGAGAAAATCCAAAAGTGGTCTTCACTGGCAGGAAGTGAGCCGCTTTCGTCAGTCAATCAACAATCACCCATATAGAGTCATACCCTCGACTAGTCCTGGGTAGACCGACAATGAAGTCCATGGAGACCTGCTCCCACTTCCACTCAGGGATGGGCAAAGGCTGTAACTCGCCGGCTGGCCTCTGGTCTCGGCCTTGACTTGCTGACAAGTCATGCATCTCGACACAAAGTCTGTAATATCCTTCTTCATCCCGTCCCACCAGTAAACCTTTCTCAAATCACGGTACATCTTGGTGGAACCTGGATGCACACTGTATACTGATCTATGAGCCTCCTCGAGAATATCACGCCTCAGTCCCTCTGAATCTGGCACGCACAGTCGAGTCCCAAATCGAAGTATCCCCTGATCATCAATCACGAACTCAGAAACTCTGCCCTGCCGAATCTGCTCAATAATCTCTAATGTGCGGGCATCGCCGGACTGTGCCTCGTGGATACGGTCAAGTAACTGTGGGCGTGCTCTGAAATGGGCTAGCTGTCCCCCTGTAAGAGTAAACTCGAACTGCACTCTGCTATCACATAACACCTGCCAATCCGCTGTCGACTGCATCTGTACTGCGCTCAAACAAGATAAGCTACCTCCGGGCGCTCAAACAAGATTTTATATCATTCCCGGATGGTATAAAATCTCGCAGTCATAATCCTTCACCAACTCCATCCAACGGCGCTGTCTCAAGTTCAGATCTCGCTGCTGGAAGATATACTCCAAACTCTTGTGGTCAGTGAATATCTGGCACGACTCACCGTATATGTAATGTCTCCAGATCTTAAGTGCAAATACCACTGCAGCTATCTCTAAATCATGGGTGGGGTAGTTCTGTTCGTGTTTCCTTAGCTGTCAAGAAGCATACGCGATAACTCTGTCGTGCTGCATCAATACACATCCCAGCCCCACTCTAGAAGCATCACAATATACCACGAACCCGCCTGATCCTGAAGGCAATGCTAACACTGGTGCAGTAGTCAAACGATGACTTGGTCTACTTGTTTATCTAGCTTAAGATATTTGTTAACCCAACCCTTAACCTTTAGCCCTGGTTTATTCTTCATAAGGGTTTAGCATGGCATATACCATTACATTTCTAACCTCATGAGATTATTTTCTCTTCATTACTTTCATTTCATGTTCTTCTTGCTCTTTGAAGCGCTCTTGATTTTCATGAAGTGATGAAATTGAATGAGAAAAATAAATCTAAAGTGAGCCCACTTCTTACTTCATCATTGATCAGTCGAAAATATTGCATTTTTTAACACATCAATTTCCATACCATTTGCACTCATCTAAAGGTGTTCGGTATGAATATAGCATATATTAGCAAAACATCCGTAAAATACCAAATTACATGAGTTATATATTATAACCGGCATTTTGAGGGAAATTGAGTGTTTATCATTGCATCGCATAATCTTTATATAGCGCAACACTTGTCTCGAGAATCTGTGCAGGAAATTCCAGGAAAAGAGCTGAAACTGTGAAAAGTGCTGACAAAAATATGCTAAGTCCAAGACTTGTGATCTGGCAATGAAAGAGAAAGCATAAAAAGATTCTACACATGAGAAAAGTGCCACAATGTCAGTAAAAGAATATTCCAGAAAGATCATGCACAGAAGCCTTCATTGTGCCGCGGATCCGCAGCCAAAGCCCCATTCCTGCCGCGGATCCACGGCTATTTAGTGACGTCATCATCCCAAATTCTCCCACGTGGCTTCCTGTAACGGAAAATGCTTCCAGAAGACTCCAAAATGTCATGTGGCTTTATCCAGAAGGCTCGTCCTAACAACTTCATCCAAGAATATTTCTCATTCTAGAATATTCCCTCCAAAAAATTTCTTCTAGAAGTCTCTCTCTAACAAACTTTTTAGAGGAAAGTTTGAATTTTGAATTCTAGATCTAGGGTTGAGGGGATTATAAAAGGAGACCAAGATCTAGGGTTTTGGGTTGTTCATTAAGGGGTTAATTAGTTCATTAGTTCTCCAATTCCTAATACAAGTTGAGTGACACAGCTTGTAACCCTAACCCTAATCCAATCACCAAAACCAAATTCAAGATCCCCGAGTACAATTCAAGGAAGAAGCCTTCAACCTTTTAGGAGCGAAGTCGATCTTCGTCTGAGCAAGTGCTCCAAGACGATCCGCGACTCACGAAGATGTGCGACGCCAAATCGTTGATCAAGTTCTTTCCTCATTGTAGATCTTGAGAGAATTGTAACAAAATTGTTGGTAAATAAAAGGTGAAATTCTTTATCTTGCTTTCTTTACATTCTTGTATCATGATTAGATCTCAATTCATGATTATGTTCTTTGATATGATGTTTGAGTAAAAACTCCGCTCGTGAAGGAGTCGAGAGAATTAATAGATGATGATGTTACAAATCTTGAAACGATTCTTAAGTCCTATAAGTTTTGTAAACTTTAGTAAATTGAAGAATCGACAACCTAGTTTCGAGCGATACTTTCTTGATTGTGTTCGCTCTTAATTAGTGATCCACGATCGATTCATGAATTTACTAGAGGCTAGAATGTGAATGAAATCAACAAAAGGACAAGGGATAGATGATGAAACCCTAGTGTGAGCCTCCTGATTCGCATCGACTCACAGAGAAACCAGTGTCTCCGTAGGAAATTCTCGATCCGTTTCAACGCCAGGGAAACAAATAATCCTTGGCAAATACCTCAACTCAGGGAAACAAACATCCTTGATGAGAGCCTCCTGATTCGCGTCGACTCGCAGAGAAACCAGTGTCTCCGTGGGAAATTCTCGATCCGTTTCAACACCAGGGAAATAAATAATCCTTGGCAAATACCTCAATTCAGGGAAACAAACATCCTTGATGAGAGCCTCCTGATTTACGTCGACTCGCAGAGAAACCAGTGTCTCCGTAGAAAATTCTCGATCCGTTTCAACACCAGGGAAACAAATATTCTTGGAAAATACCTCAATTCAGGGACACAAACATCCTTGATAAGGGCCTCCTGATTCGCGTCGGCTCGCAGAGAAATCAGTGTCTCCGCGGGAAATTCCCGATTCGTCTCAACTTGCAAGATGAAGCCTCAGGCAACAGGGATTAAAAACTTGTTTCTTGAACAATGGGACCCTGCAAGTCGGTCTAAAACGGTTTATTGCATACTATTCATGGGTCTCACTCTCCAAAGTCGAATTTCGACGAGGAGGGAAACAACCGCTTACGGGTCCTCTCGACTCGTAAGAGGGATAAATTCTCTTATAAGATCTTTACGACTTATAAGAGAAAACGCACTTAGGAATCCTCATGATTCCTAAGGAGAAAACACACCTACGAAATCCTCTCGTTCCGTAGGGAGAAAAATCTCTATGACTTTCCAAGCCTCGCGGACCATCCTGGTGTGCTTTCTTTCGCGAGCACAAGCGTCAGGGTCCCCCCTGATGTCTTCCACCCTCCGATAAGCAGCGAGTATGGCAGACTGTTGAAATACCTCATGCAAGAGATCGACAAGACTGTCTCGCCGTCTCTTCAAGATTAAGTTCATCAGGTACACCGAGTGCACCTTATCCTCGGCGGCATCCAACGCCCTAAGCGGTACGCCGGAACAGAATAGGGGAAGCGCTTCCCAGATGGCTCCCACGATAAGCTTAAGGAGGGAGGAACGTCGGGGAAGCAGTGGACCGTTGTATGCGTCGAAGCGGCTCATGATTTCAGCACACTCCGCGTTCGTGAACTCTCGATTTTGAGAACGGCCAAGTCGGCGGATGTCCCCATAAGAGATGATCTCGTCAAGAGCATACATATGGGCGTCCATTGTTCCTGTAAAAGAAGATCAACAGAATTAGCAGACCGACTGATTAAGCGAATTCTTGTTAAAAAAACGAGCATAGAGAGTTAAACTCCTCGAGAGCAATACTCTACGAATAGGGGTGACGCCTATCAAATTCAATAATAAGGGAAATTTAAAGAAATCCCCCGAGAACTCTGAGATCATTACTATTAAAAGATGATATAATCTATTAAATACAAAACTCCATTTTTAATTTTCATTATCCATATTCAAACTCTTAAGAGTTTTTTTTTAGATCAAAGAGATCTGTGTTTTGCCAAAGATGCAAGGTTCTGTTCATGGGTTAAGAAACCCTGAAACAGATTCCTGAGAGCAAGGCTCTATTTGGTGAAACCCCAAAAGGGTTTTCTTTAGATCAAAGATCTATGAGAGCAAAGCTCTATCAATTAAAATTGATTTAATTCAAGACTAATTCTTACTTAAATAGTTTCTGTTAAAGAAAATCTAACTCAAGGAGTTCTTGAAGGCAAGAGCAAAGCTCTGAAGTTTTTGAAAATAAAAATCTTAAAGATGATAATCAACTGTGTAGGACCAAAGGTCTTATTTATAGGCATCAAGTGCCCTTTCAACTTCCAAAAGTTGCCGCAGCGGTTGGAATTCTGCCACCGTTGTGCTTGCGTTTGGGGCCACGTAAGCACAACGGTGGGGAGCATTTGTTTACCCCAATCAGAGCAAAGCTCTGTTCAAATTCCAAGGCGGAAGATGAAGCAACGCTTCATCTTCCCCCAATCAGAGCAAAGCTCTACTTTGAAAATTTAAACTTTAGTAAATGAAGCAAAGCTTCAGATTCTTTGGGCTACGCGCAACGCGCCACGTGTCAAAAGCTGTTACATCAGCGCAGCGCCCGAGGCAGCAGGCCCAATCAGAGCAAAGCTCTATTTAAGACAAAATTAAAGGAAGCAACGCTTCAGTTGCGCAAGCACTGCGCTGCGCGACACGTGTCAGCGCAGATGCGCCGCGCTTTGCGCTGCGCGACACGTGTCAGCGCAGGTGCGCTAGCGCAGTTGCGCTAGCGCAGTTGCGCTGCGCTGTGTGCTGCTTGACACGTGTCACACGCTGGGGCGTTTGCGCCAAACAGAATTAAGATTTTAAAGAAATCTTTCTGTTCTTGTTAAAACAAGAAGATTTTCTTCTGTAAAACAGAAGCCCTTGGATTAAATATCCAACGGTGGGGAAAATTCCCTAAATCATTCAGAGAAAGATATCTTTAACAAATTTATGAGCACTATATAAAGGCCCCTAGATCTCAATTCAAAGATATCAACATTTTGTGAGAAATTAAAAACTTCAAACAGAGAGAACTCTGAAGAATTGGAGAGAATTCCTCAAGAACAAAAAAGGTAAAAACCTTTAAAAAAAGAGAAAATTCTTTTATGAACAGATCATTGATCTGAGAACAAGATCAAGGATCTCCAATAAAAAATAAATAAATAAATAATAATAAGTGCCTTGCACTTTTCTATGAACCATTGGTTCCCTGAGATAAAAAAAACAAGAAGAACTTGTTTTCTTTGATCTAAATTAGATCAAGAAAACAAACAGTGCTTTGCACTTCTTTTATGAACTATTGGTTCTGAATCTAAAAGATTCTCAAGTTAATAGTGCCTTGCACTTGTAAATCTGCACTGCTGCGCTCTTGGGTTGGCGCAAGCCACCAGAGAGCGCCACGTGTCAGTATCTGGACCATTTGCGCTATGCGCTTTTGAAATAGAGCCTTGCTCTCTGAAACTGGCGCAACTCACCACAGCGCGCCACGTGTCGGCAGCGTAAGCGCAGCGCACTGGCGCAGCGTACTGCGCTTGCATGACACGTGTCATCACCATAAGCGCTTGCGCTCTTTGATTGGCGCAAAGCGCCTGACAAATGCAATGCATTTCTTCTGCTAAAGGGCCAGGCCCAAATCAAGAAGACCTAGCAGGTCAAAATAAATTGCAAAGCAATAAAAGGGCAGAGCCCAACTCAAATTGATGCTCTGCATCATTTATAAATGGGCAGAGCCCAAAATAAATTGATGCTCTGCATCCTTTATAGGCAGAGACCAAAGAAAAATAAAAAGCAATGCAATGCATTATTTAAATGTGGGCAAAGCCCTAGTACAAGTATAATAGACCAAAAATAAATAAAAGCGTTGAATATTTTTCAACTGGACTTAGCCCAATCATGGCCGTAAGTCCTCAAATTAAATCGATTGAGCACAGCTGCTCTCTCTTAAATCAATTTACTACCGGTTCGAGGGTACATCTTTGAACTCCTTTGACTCCTATCGTTGTAATCCTTCAACGATGTCATAGAGGTGACGGGTCCCGACAACCACACAACAACACGGACTATGGGGTCCTTAAACTCATGGACTTAAGCGTCCTTAAACTAAAAGACGGATTGTGGGATCCTTAAATCCATGAACTTAAGCGTCCTTAAACTAAAAAACGGATTGTGGGATCCTTAAACCCGCGGACTTATGCGTCCTTAAACTAAAAGATGGATTGTGGGATCCTTAAACCCATGGACTTAAGCGTCCTTCAACTAAAAGACGGATTGTGGGATCCTTAAACCTGCAGACTTATGCGTCCTTAAAATAAAAGACAGATTGTGGGATCCTTAAACCCGCGGACTTATGCGTCCTTAAACTACCTATGGACCGCAATGTCCTTAAACTACCTATGGACCATTATGTCCCTAAACTGGAACAATAGAGTCTCCAAACGCTCTTTTGTCGGATCCAAATGATCCCGTTAAGTTGATCTTAGTCTCAAATCAGACTAACGTATCCTTAACGAACGTTTAAGTCGATTTTAGCCTAAATATGGCTAACGTATCCTTAAATCAAAACACCAAACCCAAATCTAAGTAAATACGGATTTGGACTAATCCACATCCTACGGGCGACGGCATCACTTAGTCTCCGTATACAATCCACGGACAACCACCAACAAAACAAACACACACGACACGAAGTGAAATTCTGGAGAAGGAGAAAGTTGTTACCGCGATGCGGTAGTGTAATTAACTGCAGGGGCTTGCGCCTGCAGGGAAGAGCGTCCCCACAATTAAAAACCCCTCAAGCGAGGGGGAATCTGACGAAGTCTGCCATATCGGCCGCATCCATCTAAACCTCCGATACACGGTGCCATAAATCAACTTGGCATCTTCGAAGAGGTGGACGGATAAAACCAAATAGCATCTGTCCCGAATCTCAGCGTCAGGACTTCGCAGTCTTGTGCGCCGCCCTTCGGAAGGGAACAAGCATTCCTTAAGAAATTTTATCCCAATCACAAGACCAGCCGTGTTCGGAGCGAAATCTTCAAATTTACCCAACTTCCTAATGAACCATTTTGGAAATGCTTTGAACGGTTCAAGCATCTTCTTTTACACTGCCCTCATCACGGATCTGTGTTGAATTCTCTATGAGGGTATTGATCTCACGACTAGACGGATGCTTGAAACCATGTGTCATTGCCAATTCCTATTAAAGTTGATGATGAAACTTAGAAATACCTAGAAGATTTAGCTCAAAACACATTACAATGGGAAAGTGTTAGACCACCACCGCCTAGGAAAGATGTCAACCAGTTCGATGTTTCCGTCATAATGAGAGCCGAAATGGCCGCAATACAAAGGAAACCCGACGCTGTAGAAAACAAAATCTCTTCAGCCTCCCTAAAACAATACACACTTCCTAAAACCCCGTGTGGCTGCTGTTCAAATCCATCACATTTGACGGAAGAATGTCCTTTGAATGTACCGTTTCAAGGTCACACTAATGCTGCATTTCAGGAAAGACCTGGAAACGATCCTTCTTCTTCCTTATATACTTAAGATTGGAGGAATCACCCTAATTTTGCTTGGAACCAATCACAATCTTAAAACACGGTTCCAAACCAAAACAATTTCCAAAGGGCTCTTCCACCACAACAACAACTACACCAATTGAGTCAGCACCCCTACCAATCACAAAACTTCCAAAATCCGGCCAACACTTTTGCACCATATGAAAACTCTTTGCCATTGGCCGGTACTGATGAATCCTCTTCACTCGCTCAAACTGTGAATTTGCTTTTGACAAATTTCATGCAAGTTACGACAAATCTTCAGTCTTCCGTCGATAAAATCGAGAAAAACTATGCGTCCCAAAGCGAGAATATTAAATCGATGGAAGCAGAAATTGCAAGATTAAAAGCCGAATTGAGTGCGAGAGAGAAAGGGAACCTTCCAACTCAACCTCTACCTGATCCTGGACCTTCACATTACACAAATGTGGATGCACTTACCACGTTGAGATCTGGAAGAGTGCTAGACAATCATGTGGGTGAACAAATTGATAATGATGAATTGATCATTAACACCCCGGTTTCCACTTCCACTTCCACTCCCACTTCTACTTCTTACCCTATTTCGTTTAATTTACCGTCTTCTTCCGAGCCTATTCTCCGTTTTCCCAAAGGCTCGAACCCTCCACCCACTTCATCCTTCCCACCCCTACAAACTTCTCCACAAATGTTGGACCCAGTGCCCAAATAGAGAAGCTTGTGGACATGTTTAAGCAAGTTAACATCAACATCCCTCTCCTAGATGATATCCAACAAGTTCCGTCCTATGCGAAAACTCTTAAGAACTTGTGCACTAGGAAGAGGAAGACTCAAATGCCCAAGAAAATATTCATGGCAAAGACTGTAGACACGGCTTTCCCCCAACAATTACCAAGAAAACGTAAGGACCCTGACTGTCCTACTATTTCTATTTCTATTGAGGAAAAACACATCAACCGTGCTTTACTTGACCTTGGCGCTAGTGTTAACTTGCTTCCTTACTCGGTCTATGAGAAACTAGGTATCGGAGTGTTAAAGCCCTCGAGCATAACTCTCCAGATGGCTGACCGATCAATCACCGAACCTAGGGGTGAACTGGAGGATGTGTTAATAAAAATCGGGGAATTTGTATTCCCTGTGGACTTTATTGTACTTGATACACAGCCTGTAGCAAACCCATGGAATCAAATTCCAGTGATTTTAGATCTCCCCTTTTTGGTTACTTCCAACGCTGTAATCAACTGTCGTAATGGTTCTATGACCCTATCCTTCGAGAATAGGTTAATTGAGCTGAACATTTACAAGTTGGGAAGTGTACCCTCCGAACCTACTGCTCAGGTCTGTTCTGTCGAATTAATGGATGTCGACAGCAGAAATTGACGATCCTCATGATAATGATCTAGACTCTTTTCATATGTTGTTGTTTGAGCCAACTATGTATCATACACATACAGACTCTTCCATCGAGTTGTCCGGGTCAACAACTAACACTGATTATGAACTATTTTTGGAGTCTCAAGATCACCCCGCACTTTATGATGACATTATTCTTCGGGGCATTGATGAGACTTTTGAGGAGATCTTCGCTGATGAACTCGCATTTTTGAAAAGCACGGGTGTTGAGATGAATCCACATCAAAACAATGAAATTGAACCTCCACCCTTTCTTCTAGACTGTAAAAAGAATGCGAGTAATTCATCACAATCACTACATCGTCTCTCCAAAATGAGACGCAAATACATTTTATTCCACCGCTTACCCTTTCCCCACTTCTTCTTCCACCAACCAGAGCACTACATTGATAAAATTTTTGAATGGTTGGTGTTAACTTTCGGTCTTTGCAAAGCTTGGCATCGACCAATAACTTTGACCCCCTCATGTGATTTTCAAAGATTAACATTGTTTAACTCAAGTTTGGGGGGGGGGGTATAATCTGGCTCCTGAAAAGAAAATTTTACAAAAATTGTTTAATAATGAGCCAAAAATAAGTTTGGGGGAGGATTTTCACTTAAATATTTTGACCCCGTTAATAAATTTCCTCCCAAGCTTACAGGTTTTTGAGATTTAGCGGATGGCAACAGTGAGGACACTGTTGAAAACAAGTTTGGGGGAGGTTTGTGCTTATTTTTCGCATCATTTACATCATACGTTGCATAAGCACAAAACATTTTTGAAAACCTATAAAAATTTAAAAAATTTCAAAAAATAAAATAAAATTTTTGTATATAAATAAGATAATAAAAGATTAGATAGTGAAAAATTACATCCAAAAGATTGAAAAATTTTAAGAAAACCAAGAAAATTAGAAGTTTTCTTATACGAACTAGTAATAAGTAGTTATGAGCCGTTGTCCCAAGGGTTAGTAAGATGAAGGAAGTCACTAATCTGAGGATAAAAATAAGTCTGAAAAATAGTTCCTATTCTAGAAGCCAAACATTTTGAACGTTGATACCCTACTATTCGCACTTACACACGTCTTGAAGCTCGGGATAGTAGAGGATACCTTGAAATGCTCTTGTCTAAAAGCCAAAGTATAAAGGAAATAAATAAAAAAATGAATAAAATATAAAATGGTGAGAAAAAAAATGACCACTGGTTTTGTTATCGCCAAGGCAGCAACAAAAAAATATAGCGAGGGTGCTTCATCACCTAGTGCCTTAGACCAACTGGTCTTGGAGTCACTGCTAAGCCTTACGTGGTGCAAGACGAGGAAAAAACACCGTATAAGCAAGCACATGAGTAATCGGTCGGTTAGTACCTCAAGAAGTATTAACGGTCGCATGAAAGTGTGTGAGCAAATTCGTCTAAATATTCATTAATTAAAAAGTACTGAGGTGGATGGACAAGAGTATGATAGCTTGAATTGAATTCTCCGGGTGTAGGGATGTATATTACACACACGTAGGGTTATATGATCGATATTTGGAAGAAAGATAGGAATGAAGAATAACGACGATGTTTTATTGAAGGATGATGTGATTTCTGATATCTTTTCATGACTATTAAGATAGGGCTCATGACAACCGAAAAGCTAGCATAGTTGAAAACCCTAATTTTCAAAGTCTTTCTTTTAAAATTCTTATCTTTATATGTAACTTTCACGGTCTTCCTTTTATTATTGGATTTTGTGGGTGCAATCTGCTGAAAACCCTCAGGAAACAACACTCCTCCTACTAGGGACACCTAGAGGTTTAAAGGCTTGTTGCACGTGCTCAGTGCAATCGTGTTGCCTACGAAAGTGTGCTAGTTAGTTTTTCTCTTTCTTTATTTTCTCCTTCTCTTTTTAATAAAACAGTTCGCTCGAGACGACCGAAAATAAGTTTGGAGGAATTTGATCAGTCGAAAATATTGCATTTTTTAACACATCAATTTCCCTACCATTTGCACTCATCTAAAGGTGTTCGGTATGAATATAGCACATATTAACAAAACATCCGTAAAATACCAAATTACATGAGTTATATATTATAACCGCCATTTTGAGGGAAATTAAGTGTTTATCATTGCATCGCATAATTTTTGTATAGCGCAACACTTGTCTCGAGAATCTGTGCAGGAAATTCCAAGAAAAGAGCTGAAACTGTGAAAAGTGCTGACAAAAATACGCCAAGTCCAAGACTTGTGATCTGGCAGTGAAAGAGAAAGTATAAAATGATTCTACACATGAGAAAAGTGCCACAATGTCAGTAAAAGAATATTCCAAAAAGATCATGCACAGAAGCCTTCATTGCTCCGCGGATCCGCAGCCAAAGCCCCATTCCCACCGCGGATCTGCAGCTATTTAGTGGCGTCATCATCCTAAATTCTCCCACGTGGCTTCCTGTAACGGCAACTGCTTCCAGAAGACTCCAGAATTCCACGTGGCTTTATCCAGAAAGCTCGGCCTAACAACTTCACCCAAGAATATTCCTCATTCTAGAATATTCCCTCCAACAAACTTCTTCTAGAAGCCTCTCTCTAACAAACTTTTTGGAGGGAAATTTGAATTTTGAATTCTAGATCTAGGGTTGAGGGGATTATAAAAGGAGAGCTAGATCTAGGGTTTTAGGTTGTTCATTAAGGGGTTAATTAGTTCATTAGTTCTCCAATTCCTAATACAAGTTGAGTGACACAACTTGTAACCCTAATCCTAATCCAATCACCAAAGCCAAATTCAAGATCCCCGAGTACAATTCAAGCAAGAAGCCTTCAACCTTTTAGGAGTGAAGCCGCTCTTCATTCGAGCAAGTGGTCCAAGACGATCAGCGACTCACGAAGACGTGCGACGCTAAATCGACGATCAAGTTATTTCTTCATTGTAGATCTTGAGAGAATTGTAACAAAATTGTTGATAAATAAAAGGTGAAATTCTTTTTCTTGCTTTCTTTACATTCTTGCATCATGATTAGATCTCAATTCTTGATTGTGTTCTTTGATATGATATTTGAGTAAAAACTCCGCTCGTGAAGAAGTCGAGAGAATCAATAGATGATGATGTTTCAAATCTTGAAACGATTCTTAAGTCCTATAAGTTTTGTAAACTTTAGTAAATTGAAGAATCGACAATCTAGTTTCGAGTGATACTTTCTTGATTGTGTTCGCTCTTAATTAGTGATCCACGATCGATTCTTGAATTTACTAGAGGCTAGAATGTGAATGAAATCAACGAAAGGACAAGAGATAGATGATGAAACCCTAGTTTCCGCAAGAAATCCCTAATTCTCGTTGATCATCATCGATCTAGCATCAAATTAGTAAAGCAAACAGTGTGTATACATTTGATTGATCAATCCCTAGTTTGTATACTGTTTGCTTTACTAATTTCACCATTAGTGAAGAGGTAGCATGAGCTCGAGTCTTCTCGACGTAGATCATCTCGGCCTTGAAGACATTGAGCAAGCTTGTTTGTTTCTTCATGTGAACCCTTACTAGAGTCCGGGTCATCACAACTTGCAGCGAAGAGATTAGGACATGGAGCTTTAAAAGTGAAGGACCGGTCTACAAAGGTTGTATTCCCTCATTCACTTAGCTGTAAAGTGTTTACATTTAGAATCGTCGGATTTTCTAGTAACGATTCTAGAGTTAGGGTTAGTTAATACGTCAATTTTTTTTAAATTGGCATGGACGATACCTCCCGAAACCTTACTGCCATGCTAGGCAACACAACAGTGATGGTGTGCAACATCCACTAATGGTATCATCATATCATAATACTTTTCTTTTATTTTTCAGAGAACCCTACTTGCTCCAGATTTAATTTGAACAACACAAACTTCACAAAAATCTTACTTTTCCGACATTTAACAAGGAATTCTGAAACTTTAACATATGGAAACTTGGAAAAAAGATGATATTTACCTATATGGATTGAGCACAAAGGAATTCTAAGCACTTGAAGTGTTTGTTTGAGACTTCATGAGGTTGTATTGGCCTAACTTGAAGTTTTGAAGATTCTAAATGAAGATATCATCAACTCTTGGTGATTTTATGAAGAGTTGCAAAAATTGAGATGAAGCTTTGAGGGAGAAGTGATAAGTTCAATTAGAAAAAAAAATGAACCATTAGAATTATAAGAGAATGAAGGAGGAGGTATAGATAACAGGGTAGAGCAAGTAGGAGGTGTTAGCTAGATAGTGTATGAGAGGGTCTGATGTGTATGAAGGTTTATCCCAAACCTATCATAAATCAAATACTCATTAACAAATAAAAACCTTTTACAATAAATACTTTTACAAATAAATACCACAATTTTACACCAAAATCTCATATCATTCTCAAAACAAAATACTTATCATTTTTAGAATATCTCATATTTTCATTTTCCCCAAAATAATTACATTTTTATGGATACCAATCCGAAACTCAAAATCCATACATGATATTATTTTCGTAAACTCATAATACCCATATTTAAATTATAAATTAATATTTATAATTTTTCAAAATATTATAGAAAATAACCAGCAACATTGAACAAGATCAATAAATGAAACAATCTATCCATGATATTAATTTTGTTATATATATATATATATATATATATATATATATATATATATATATATATATATATATATATATATGTATGTATATATTAAATTATCAGAGTACACAATATTATTAAAAAAAGTATAAGATGACTAAGGTAAAATAATACCTTAAACATCTATCCATTGTAACATAAAATTTTAGGATGTATTTATTGAGTTAAAATAAGTAAAAGGTAATATATGTGTTTGTTTATTTGATTAGCTACCCAGAGATATAGTATTTTACAAATGCTTTAAAAAAAATCGTCTTCAAACCAAACCAAATCACCGCTATCGCTATTTATCCTACTTTAATATAGACCACATAATCAAGTTTAAATCGTTTTTAGCACATGTTTAATTAAAAATTAGTCTTAATCAACGTTTTAAGGTTTATATCCAGAATTTTATAAAAGCAAGACCGCTGGATTAGTAATTTCGTTTAAATAATGCATCAGAGAATGTTGAAACCAAAATAGTATAATATAACTCTTAAACTATGAAAATGCATAAATGAAATATTTATATATGGTATGTCAGGAAATAAAATTGGGACCACCGCCCTAAATTCTGAGAAAGGAAATACATATCAACTCGTGAGAATCCCAAATTGATAGGTGGTTTCTCACTGGGTCCGCGAGAATAGGAAGAACCAGTGAGGATTACTTGGGGATAAAATCAACGGTCCAGATACACAAGAGCATCCATCTATTAATTGAGAAGCAGCACCCGATCCGGATTCCCGAGGTCGCAAATTAAAACCATAAACCCCTTTCCTCATTTGCTGCTCTTTCCTCTATCTATCTCCCATACATCTCTTCGCTGCTTCCTCCATTAGTCCCTTCTCCAATGGCGAAGGCGAAGACCGAAAGCGATTCTTCGAAGAAGAAGAACAAGAGAAAGAAGACGAAGAATCTACTATCAGCCCCAGCCGCCGCCGCCATGAAATCCTCTAAGCAACAAACGAAGATCAACCCTTTCGAGATCATGTGGTCTCGTAAGAAGCTCGATGTCCTCGGCAAGAAGCGAAAGGGCGAAGCTCGCCGCAACGGCCTCACCCGATCCCTCGCCGTCGAAAAGGTAAGCTCATACGAATCAAATCGAAACTTCTAGGGTTAGGGTTTTAAAATATTAGATTGGGTACTTATAATTACATAATTTCAAATATTTAGTTTTGAATATCCGTTGTTATGCACCAATTACAAATTGACATATCTGTATGTCTATTTTTATAGAGTGAGATATAACTTTTTGAAATTGTGTCTATGACATTTACCTATATCAGTGGATGGTTAGGTAAGGAGCATTTAACAGCGGTGTAATTCTTCTTAACCATAAGTACAGTTTTCAACCTACGACATACAGGGAACTACGACATACAGGGAATGAGTTATTAGACTCAAGGGACTTATACGGAGTATTGCATGTTGTCCAGTGTCCATTAGGACAAAGGGGTTGGTCCTCGTACTATATTCGGTTTACTTATGACTTCTCTAGTTTTTAGACAAGTGTTTCGTAGAAACACAAGGTCCAAGTTTTGAGAAGTTATAGGTATATGAATAAAGTAGAGAACCAGGTATTGCAAGTATCAATATTCTTCAAGGTGATCGAAGATGTAAATACTTGTGTATGGTATTCAGTTAATAGTAATGATTAAGAGAACTTGCTTCTTTTTCAGGTTACTCATATCTGGATACATTCCTAAGTTGAGTAACGCTGATCGGCCTTCTTCTATTTAGTTGACATGCACTGGAGACAGCTGCATGATTTGAATCTGGTTCCAATTAAATCAGTGCCTCTGTTTCTATATTGGATATAGAATGGTTCATATCTTAACGATGTTAAGGTACGGGGAGTTGTCCGGCTTTTGCTTAAAACCAGACTCTGGATAACTCAAGGCACGTTTTTGTAATTGCTGTTTATGGGTTGACCCGGGCTATGACAAGGGTTGAGTTTCTACCATCTGGAAGATCAATAGTGATATTGTTCATGACTCGCCACAGTTTTAATAAAAATGGATTTTTTTCAGAAAACAGTAGTAGGAGTATGGTAGAACTAGAAGTGATTCCAGAACCGCAAACGATTACTGAAAATTTAATAAGAACCTAAAGATCCAATCTGGTTTGACATTCCATTGGCCACTCCGCAGATATGGTGGGTAACCTCAGGCACTCGAGAGGTACTTCGGTATGCTCAAAGACGGTGACAGGGAGGTTCTTATTTACCCAGACTTGACACTACTGTTGTTCCAGACTATGATACCCGCTAGGAGGATGCATATAGCGTCATTCTAAACTAGCTTTAGAAATGCACGTATATATTATTCTGCCAGAGGGTTGTCGTAGTCAGTGGGAGCAGTGGAAGCATAGTGGACAAGTGGCTTATGTCCATTCATAGACTAAAGCGGTAATAGCGGAGTTAGATCATCTATTTCTGATGTGACAGTCATAGATTTGACTTCATCAGAATAGGGGACGGATCTGTTAAGAAGATAGTAGGGTGTCATGTCCTGGTATTTGGATGACATACACATAGTAGGAAGTGATATTCCTGCACTACGATCGGTCGTACTTTGGTTGTCACACAGTGGCTTCTCCACATAGGACTTGGATATTATATCAGGTATTCTGGTTACTAGATCTATGGTTTTAGATCTAGATTTGGGTAGTTTCCCAATCTGGGTACTTAGACAGCATTCTACAGGTGTTTTAGAATGGACGACTCCTGACAAGGTGGTGTACCTGCAGGTGATGGAATCACCCTCTCTGAAGGTGTCTTACAGACTAAAGGGGAGAGGGATGCGCATAATTGGCAGATCACTTATTTAGGCAATTGAGTCAATCATGATATGTCAAGTACCACACCAGATGTTGTTTTTGCACAAAATGCAATAAGTTTATATTAATCCAATCCTGGAGAAACATTCGGAAGCAGTTTAGAACATAAGTTGATGTTCTAGGGATATGATAACAACAGCCTCTTTTAGGAGACAGTTATCATTCCAGGCTTCCAAGGTGACCTGGATGACAGAGTGACTGTCAGAGATATAGTTTTCCCTCTTACGAGGGGCAGTAGTTTAGACAGGTGGTCCAGGCGGATACTGAGGGAAGCATGGCGCATGATACTGATTAAGTTCAGTTGACGATACAGTCTAAGAAGTTTGGATTTGGAGTTCATTTATGAGCTAGGTCCCATCAGATATCCAGACATATTCTAAGACAGGTATTGCTTATTTCGAGAGATGGCTTTCTCCGCGAACTTGAGATAAAGAGAGACATAGAAAGAAACATCTGGGCGGATCCACTAGCTAAGGCTATTCCTCGAACGCAATAGTTTCGCAAACGGGTTTTGTGAGACTGATTAGTAGAAGAGTTGGGTGTTCGGTATCACACGGGCTGTGAGTATGCGACATCGCAATAATTAGCCTTGAGTGAAAGTGGGAGATTGTTGGATATAGTGCCCTCAGAGTCAATTATTGAATCGCAGGCACGTGATTGCAATGATTGAGGGAGGACCTATACCGGTAGAACAGTCTTACTCGAGAGGTTTGTATACTATCTGGTTAGTCTTTATCATCGTGTACATGCTTTAGGTAACATTGTAGTTCACTATTACACGTTGATAGAGAATAGTATGCTACCATGGTTTGTCTTTATCAGTCGTGTACAGTTTTAGGTGACATGTTCACTATTACACGTTGATAGAGCCCTTAGGATCCTGCTTGACTACCAACAGTATGATGGCGATCATATACGTGAGAGTTGGGTGGTCCATAAGCACATCCTTAAAAGTGGTCCCTAGTCGTGGGAGTTTCAACACAGGGCATCGATGCTCCGGAGTAGACTAGTGTATACAGTCGAGACCCCGACGAGAGGCGGTGGCCGGTCTCACAAGCTACTGGTGTCAGTTGGTTCACCTAAGATGTATACAGGTGCTCATTGGGTTATGAGTACACCGGACAGGACTCGCCGGGAACCTGCTAGTTGGGATTATACCAGACGTCAGATAGCAGTTCCCTGGTGACATGTGTACAGGTTAGTTCATCAACCTGAGATCGTCATTTGTCTCGTGTGAGTTCCCACTATGCTTTGATTATTACCCTACCACAGCTCAAAGGAGTCGTACAAACAGGTTTTAGTTGGATACAGTCCCGAGCCACATGGAGGCAGTGAGCGGATCGGCAGGGGTTTCGTCTTTCCCGGTATTGGGGTGAGATCGCGCTGTGTCTAGGAGAGCCATTACACAAAGCCCTCGGCCGAGGCAGGAGATTTACTGGTAGGTATTCTAGTAGTATCTCAGGGTGTTCTGGGATACACTCCGACACGACTTGTACCGCTTTTGGGGGTCTGACTTTTACCAACCCCCTAGGCCCGCCATGCGATGCTCATAGACGAACGGACTGGACTGTACGGATATTGTCGGTGACAGGCTCAGTAGGGTGTCAGGATGAGTTCGCTCATCGACCTCCCTTTTGTTCAATACCTGGTAGCCCGTTACGTATGGCTAATACCTCTGACATGCTAGTGGTTAAATCCACAGCCAAAGTATTGACGAGTCTTTAGAGTCCCCCACAGACAGTTTCTCAAGTTTCGGGCGAAACGTTGTAGAGGCCATATGATATATAGCAGGGTTCAATCATATACGTGCGGTATTGCACGGATCATGATCGGACGGATCATACTAGTGGGCTTTGGTTTAAGCCGGATCCTAGTATTAGATTTGTTGGATTACTTTAGTCTCGTCGCATTCGCATTCAGTCAGAATGCGGATGCAGGTATGTATATACATGTAAGGGGTATCCTTGTGATCCGTCACGAGTTTACTTTAGATGTTGCCGTATCTTTTTATTGTTGTAAAAATTTGAGTTAATGTTTACAAATGGAAATTATGAGCTAGAAACCATCATTTTGTGCATTAAATGATACGTGACTTCATGGGTGAGTCATGGTATCATTTCTTGTGCAAACAGTACATTATGTGATTGATTAGTGGGTTGATTTGATGAGAGGAGAGAGAGGGGAAGCCAAGGGTGAGCTCTCATATTATTGTTTTAACCCTCTCTCATTTGATCAATAAGAAATCAACACAAGAAAAGAAAAAGAAACCTCTTCTTTCTTCTTCTTCCTCTAGCTCATAGCCTCCATTAATGGCAACACCTTCATCCTCCATCCAAGCAATGGATGCAAGAGACAAAGTGATCACAAACATTCTCTACAACACTTTGGACACGTCGGCTAGCACACTTCGTGCCCGAGTTGCTTCGGATGAAGTGGGAGCCCGTAAAAAGAATCGATGATGTGGTGCCCTTTCCGACGAGGAGATCGAGACCGGAGATGCCGTGAGGAGCTTGGGATGGTGGCCGAAGACCGAAGGACACGGATCGCTCGGTATAGCTTTCTATCCCTTCTCTGGATAGCTAGTTAGTAGGTAAATGGTTCGATCCGGGATTTAAGCATACGATAGCGCCTGTTTTCTAGTTTAGAAAAAATTTCGTTTCCGCATTTTGGCCTCGGAAAGACGGCCGGGGCGCTACCGTAATCTTACATGGTATCAGAGCCGCGTCATTAACCTTTACTAGCTTGCTCTAGCGTGTTTAGAACTTCGATCGGATAGAATTTCCAAAAACCGCATTTCCAATTGTTCAGTTTCTGTCGATTTTATTTTGTGCTCTAAAAATTTTTTTGGGCATTGCAGAAAACTAGGCAGGGCTTTTTAGGAATTCTGACAAAAGTTGGTAGCACGTGGCTACAGTAACGCCGCGGAACCGCGGCCATACCCTTATTTTGGCCGCAGTTCCGCCGCAGTAAAGTCTCTTCACTGCACCAAATTTTGTACAGTGTTCTCTGAGATGGAAATGGGGTTTCTGGTAATTTTATTTTGGGCCCAGATTTGTTTGGGTATTGGGTATTGTGCTTGGGGACCACTTCGGGAAATTTTGTCGATCGAAAATTTTAAACATGTTAGTTCACAGTATTTACATTATATCTGCGACCGTGAATGTCATTTGATTAGTAAATCCTGTCTAATTGATATAGCCCTTTTAGACGGATTTGCGAACGTGACATTCACGTTGATGTTCTGTGTTGTGCTGTGATATTGAGGATTATCGTGGTGGATAGCCTGGTTGCAATGGTAGTACAGTTTGGTTGTATTTGTACATTTGATATTGCGGGGCGAGCGTCCGACATGTGGACTGCCGTCACTGCCTGTTTGTATATTATTCTTTTGGGGCACGACCGGGCTGAGGTCGATGTACCCGTTGTATATATTTTACTTTCTGTACTAGGATTACCCCGTGGTGGGGTGCACGGATAGCCGGGTTTTAGAGGGCAACGGGCCCGCATCTCATGGCTTTGAGACGGAGGGGGCTTTACTCTAGAATTGACAGGCTATTCGCCGCACTCGTAGGGGGTATAGGTTGACCCAAGGAGGGGTGCCCAAGTTACCGGATTCTGTGAAGTGCTGGGTGGTCCATTCACTTTGTTGAAGGGGGCTGCCTCGCTTCAGGTTTTGGCGAGTAACTTGCCGCGCCCGTAAGGGTCTAGGATTTCATTGCACCGGCTATCCACACGATCAGGGGAACGTCGGGTTTCAGTAGCGGCTCTATGAAACCCGGGGATCCCAGATTATCTGTATTGTTTTGTGATGCTTATTACATTTCTGTGATGTTGCATTTTATCATGCCTTGAGCGATTATTATATATTGATATATATACTAGTAGATGTTGTATATGTTTTACACCCGTGCTAGTCCAGTCCCCGCTCTGTCGTTAGTTAAGTAACCTAACGGGTGATGACGGGACCCAGTGGCGAATGCGGATGGCATATACGTACATCATATTTTCGTTCTTTATTGGTATGATCAATTAATGGGACTGCATTGATTCGGATCAATGCAAGCTAAACAGACCTATTCTGATGTTGTTGGAATATTTTTCAAAAAAAAGCTGTTATTGCAAGAACATTCTCTTTTGTTTTGCACAGTGGTATTCGGTTATGAATAAGCAGCACCTCAGTCAATGAGGCAAGGGCCGAGATCCCTTGTCACGCCCCGCTTCCTAGAGTACACAAAGGTAGGCACGTGACATAGCCAACCATGCTACCTGTGGATAGGAAAAATCCTTCCACAGTCACACTACGGCTGTAGAGATATCAAAAACAGGAAAGTAGAGTAAACTATCTAGTACATGTCTATGAGCCAGAACAAATGAGTCAAGAAATAATATAGTATGCGGAAGCAAAGGATCAAATGAACACCTGGAAAGTAAGGCTGGATACCAACAGGATCCTTACCGCTCGGTCTAACAGCGGCAAAACTCCTGATCAGTCTGCAACAAAGGTAGAGGATCTGGGCCATGCAAAACCCAAACGTCAGCGCGGCATAACATCAAGCAATAATATATAAACAGGGTAGCAAGACATGCAAGTATGATCATAAAAGATAAAGCAAGTGTAACAACAATGTAAATCAGGGCAGTGACAGGTAGTGTGCAGTGAGTAATCTAAACTGGTCTATTGGGTTAAATACTCTCAAATCTTTGAAATCAATTTGATGAATCGTCGATGTAACTCAATAGTATCCCGTGCATGCCCGGGACCACGGTCTACAGACTCTCGGGCTGAAACCGAGACGTGCTGCTAGGCAGTAAAAGGTAGCAGGTACAGACGAGTGATGTCAGCATCATCACTCCGGGGCTGGACTAGCCCGTAAGACTGATCAGAACAGGTATCGAACTGTTGAGTTACAAGTCAGGTTTCACCATTGATTTCCCCATACCCCCAAGTTATGTATGTCAAGTCAGGTATTCAGTAATCAAGACCTAATGCTAACACAGGATCAGGTAAAAGCAGGTTTGTCTGGATAGACAACAGGAACGGTCCGTAAGGACTACAGGTTATGTTTGTTGGTATTAGACACAAGATCAGGTAACAGGTAAAGCCATGGTATATTAGGTCAAGCCAGGTAATGTATAAAGGTTTCATGTCATGTCAAGAGTGTACGGTACCATGTCATGTCAAGTAAGAAGTGTAACAGGTCATGTCAGGAAGCACAAGATGTCATGTGGGTGCTCATAATCAAACTAACATAAGCATGTGTATAAATAAACAAGCATGGGTACTATCAGAACAATAAACTGGAACATGTAATCTGATATGCAAATAGATATAATTTCAAGGATATGGATGCACAGTTATCGTTTAGGGTTACACTTATAGTTCGAGTATTAATTAGGATGCAATTTATTAAATATGGAGTGTTAATATCACAGTATTATGTAGTAATATGATCTATGGATGCAATTATATGTATCTTAAATGCGATGGATGCAAACGGGTATCCGAAAAGTTATAAAACTATCAAATGGTAATGTGGGATGTACATATAAGCAATATGTGATATAAATATTGATATAATAATATTAATATGGATAGCATATTCAAAGCGATTAATAACTATAAAAATGGTATTGATTAACCATGCACAAGAAAGTTCCGTTCAGAAATTCAGCGTCACCCTAATTTGTAAAATAGCTTAAAAATAACAAACGTTCTCCAAAAGGGACGTGTCTTATACTAAAACAAAGATAATTCAATAAGGTTTTCAGTTTTATAAGTATAAGCATCTCAGGTTGTCCCTACAAAAAGCTATGAACATTCTAACTTGAAAGTTTGCTGCTGGAATTTCCTTGGACAGCAGTTTAGAGACATTTTCATTTGTATTTTACGTTATTTAAACAATTTATTTTGCAAGTAAATATTTTATAGAGTTATATTATTATGAGTTAGCTTCGTAACGAACTAAAGAACGTACACTAATGATTTTTCTATGATTTATTATGAATTTTATAAGGTAAGGTGTACAGTAAATTTCAGATTTGTCGTATCCGCTTTTTCAACGACGTTTCATGTGTAAACTATAATATTTTCAAATGTATAACATTATAAAATGCAGAATATAAACTAATTAAAGATAATAATAAGAAATATTACGACGATATATATTTTAAATGATATGGATGCAGTATAATGTAATCTAGTATGTCACAAGATAATTTTTCATGATCTACATTTAATATGATATAAACGGATGCAAACGGAACATCGAAACGTTATAAAATTAAACATGGGGCACTAGATTTAAACTATAGGTATGGTATTTATTTAAATAGGTATAAAATGAATTATATAGCATGTAGCAAGATTAACTTGCCTAGACGGAACAAGAACGGATGTGTACGGAACGTCCTTCGTCGGCGAAATGTCGCGACGCGCGCACGGTATACGGAACGGTTCCAAACAATGCACGAGGGTGATCACGCAAGTCAGGTACGTTCACTGGATCACTCGGATCGTCGGCGACGAGCACGGCTCCGGCGGTGATCACCGGAATCAAGAAACAAGATCAAGAAAAAGAAAGAAGAAAGAAGAAGAAGAAGAAGTAAGAAGAAGAGATTGTGTATTAAATAAGGAAAGAAAAATTAACTAAATAAAATATATATAAATATATATATGCAGAGGAGAGAGAGAGGAGTTGTCAGTTCGTTAGGAAATTAGATTTAAAATTTTAAAAGATTTTTAGATATAAAATTTTAGATAAGAGGTTTCAGTTTGTTAAAGAAATCATATGAAAATATTTAAACTAAATTTTAAAATTAAATAAATTGAATTTTGGCGGGATACAAAAATATTTCAAAACGCGCCCAGGTCGGGTCTAAACATTCAGATTTAAAATATTAAAAAATATATGCAACTTCCAAATTTCAAAATGAATGCTCAGTTAAAGAAAATGCATACCCCCAAGAACGGATGCCCATACATGCGCGTAGCCATCCAAACACGTCCGTTTCACTGAACGGGACGAGAACAAGATGTGCGGATGCTACCATGGGGTTAGGGGTATCATGCAGGTTATGAAATGGAATTTTAAATTATTTTCTGAGACTTAAAAATGTTATATGATAAAAGATGCGATACTAGATAAAATACCAGTATGTACTAAACATGAGATGCACGTGTCCATGCAACAAGTCAAAGTAATCTATAGCTAAGAATCAAACAGGCTCAAGCAAGCGGGTCGGGTCGAATGCAATATAAAACATAAAATACCATTTGCACCCAAAATACGTTAAATTAAGAAATAACCCAAATAAAGAAATACGAGAACTGGAATTGGTATAAATGAACTCGGGTGTTACATTATACCCAACTACAAAAGAATTTCGTCCTCGAAATTCCAAGAACAAGAAAGGATAAACAATCAAGAATTGCAAGAATAGATGTGGAAACTTCTGTCGGACTTCATCTTCTCGTTCCCAAGTTGATTCTCCATGTGAATGATTTCCCCAAGAAACAAGTACAAGAGGGAAACCTTGTTCTTGAGAACCTTTTCCTTTCGTTCCACAATCGACATCGATCGTTCCTCAAAGGTCAAATCTTCACGTACAGTCATCCCTGAATGATCCAACATGTGTGTTTCATCTCGAACATATTTACGGAGTTGAGATACGTGAAACACATCATGAACATTGGCCAAGGGTTGCGGTAACATCAAACGAAACGTCACTTCTCCCACGCTCTAAGATCTCAAAAGGTCCAACGAACCGAGGACTAGGCTTTCCTCGACTTCCGAAATGGATCACTCTTCTATTTGGTGATATCTTCAAAACACTCAATCAACAACCACGAACTCCAGAGGTCTTCTCGATGTAGCTGCTCAACTCTTTTGTCAATCTTGTGCTGTTTTTATATGATTCCGGATAGTGTTAATCTTCTCAACTGTTTGCACAATCAAATCCGGTCCCAACAATCTTCGTTCTCCAATATCGTCCCAACAAACAGGTGAACGACATTTGCGACTATGCAATGCTTCAAATGCAGCTATTTGAATAGTCGCCTGAAAACTGTCATTGTAAGAAAACTCCACTAAGTGTAGATTATCCTCCCATCAACCCTTGAAGTCTAACATGCAAGCTCTCAACATGTCCTCAAGAGTTTGGATCATTCTCTCCGACTGGCCATCTGTTTGAGGATGGTAAGTTATGCTAAACTTCAATCAAGTCCCCAAACTTTCCTGTAAGCTCCTCCAAAATGTGGTAAGAAACGGGTGTCACGATCGGATACGATGCTCGCCGGCACTCCATGCAATCTTACAATCTCCTGCATGTACCGTTCTACCAAAGCTTCTGTTGATTGACCAACTCGAAATGGTATGAAATGAGCTGCCTTGGTCAATCGATCAACAATCACCCAAACTGCATTGTTGCCTTTTGGACTCCGCGGTAGAGCTGTCACGAAATCCATGATTATATGTTCCAACTTCAACTGATCGTAAGTGGTTGCAATAAACCAGCAACCCTTTGATGTTCAGCCTTAACTTGTTGACACACCAAGCACTTTTCCACAAAGCGGGCAATCTCCTGCTTCATGCCTTCCCACCAGAAATACTGCCGTAGATCTCGGTACAACTTTGTGCCTCCTGGATGTACGGAATATGCGGAACCGTGCGCCTCCTTCATAAATTCTTCGCGGATGTCTCCCTTTGGCACATACAACGACTACCATATCGTAACGAACCCTCTTCATGAACCAATGAGTCCGTTCGAAGTTCAGCTTCAACCCGTTCTCGAAACTTCTTCAATCTAGGGTCCTGTAACTGCGCTGCTGTAATATTCTCGATCAACGATGACTGTACTTGCAGCTGCATCAACTGTCCCGACGAATACGGTAGCACAATCTCCAAGTCAAATCTTCGAAAGTCTTCAATAAGTTCCTTCTGAGTAGTCAACGTCTGAATTGCTGGCAACCGACTAAGCGTATCCGGTACAACATTAACTTTCCCCGGATGGTACTTAAGATCGAGATTGTAGTCAGCCGTCAGCTTCAACCATCTACGCTGTCTCACAATTAGCTCCTTCTGAGCGAACACGTACTTTAGGCTTTTGTGATCGGTGAATATTTCGACCCCTTTCGCCCAATAAGTAGTGTCTCCAAATCTTCAAAACGAAAAATCCCAGCTGCTAACTCCAAGTCATAAGTTGGGTAATTCTTCTCATGGGTTTTCAACTGTCTCGATGCGTAAATTGTAACCTTCCCATGCTGCACCAAAACATATCCCAATTCTTTCTCCGGTGCGTCGCTGTGAATCACCAATTCTTCGGAACTGTCTGGAACGGTCAAAATAAGAGCGGTTATCAACCTCTGTTTCAACGTCTCAAAAGCCGACGCACACCTACCAGTCCCCACAAATGGTACTTCCTTGTGCGTAAGCTTGGTCAAAGGCTCTGCCAGACGAGCAAAGTTCTCCACGAACCTCCTGTAATACCCGGCAAGTCCAAGAAAGCTTCTTATCTCTGCAACATTCTTCGGAATCGGCCAATCTCGAACTGCTGCAATCCTCTCGGGATCAACGGCGATTCCATCACCGGATACGACATGCCCCAAAACTTCACTTCTTCAAGCCAAAACAAGCACTTGCTCATCTTTGCATACAATTTTCTTGCATCAATGTCTGCAATGCGATCTTCGAGTGTTCCACATGCTCTTCCTTGCTCCTCGAGTAGACCAGACTATCATCGATGAACACCTCTATAATCTGGTCCAGGAACGGTGAAAAGATTCGGTTCATCGGATCCTTAAATATCGCCGGTGCATTCGTTACTCCGGAGGGCATCACTAAATACTCGAAATGTCCATACCGAGTTCGGAACGCAGTCTTGCAAGATATCTTCTGATTTAACTCGGACCTGATGATATCCATATTGCAAATCCAGTTTCGAGAATACCCTCGTGCCACTGAGTTGCTCGAATAATTTGCCAATGCGAGGATCAGGTACTTGTTCTTAATAGTCACCCGGTTTAATTCTCGATCTCCTTGTGCCATCTTTCTTCTTTACTAGAAGAACTGGAGCTCCCCAAGGTGAGTTATTGCTGCGAATCCAACCCTTCTCAAGTAATTCAGTATCTGCTTCTTGACTTCTTCCAACTCCACAGGTGCCATCGGGTAATTCGCCTTTGAGATTGGCGCTGCACCAGGAACAAGATCAATCGCGAACTCCACGTCTCGCTTCGGCGGTAAACCTGATATGTCTTCAAACACGTCCATGAAACTCTCGAATATAGCCGGCGCTTCTTCCTTATCCACTTCCATCGGCGAAAGAACATTATTTGTCGGCCTAGCCCTAAACTCGACTGGCCTGACAGAACCGATTCCTCCAGCAAAACAAGCTCCGGATGTCCGGGAATCTGGAGAATCACTTTCCTTTCCTTACAATCAATATGAGCATGGAAAGTGCCACGAAAATCCATTCCTAAGACAAAAACAAACAAAGGGATGCACCAGAATTGAATAAGCCTAATGCGGGGAAAACATGAACAAGTAAGATACTGAGATGACTTCATCCGAAGTCAAGATACTGAAGAAGATTAAGCACGGTAAACGTGATCCAAGCTGGCGATAAAATAATAACTGATAAGCAATGAAACTGAGAGCAGCAAGGTAATATAACGATCATGAAACAAGGGAATGAATCAAGACCAGGACTCCAAGTTACTTAAATAGAGTACCCCATTGTAACCATGCTGCAGTTCATGGGTACAATTACATAACTCCACTCAAGTCGCCCAAATCCTAGTATCAGAATCAAGAAACAGGGAGAAACAATGGTGAACCAAAAAGGTTTCAAGTCGAGATGCAAGTGGTTTGCATATCGTCAAGGCGAAGGATAAAAGAAGGATATGATTCAAGAATTACGATAACAAGGTGGAAGGACATGTTCCTAATCATGAGTATTCTGATTCGTGTATTGGGTCAAATACCCAACTACAAAAGAATCAAACTCGATTAACCTATATCATATGGCTTTGATACCAAAAGAACCATGTCACGCCCCGCTTCCCAGAGTACACTAAGGTAGGCACGTGACATAGCCAACCATGCTACCTGTGGATAGGTAAAATCCTTCCACAGTCACATTACGGCTGTAGAGATATCAAGAACAGGAAAGTAGACTAAACTATCTAGTACATGTCCATGAGCCAGAACAAATGAGTCAAGAAATAATATAGTATGCGGAAGCAAAGGATCAAATGAACACCTAGAAAGTAAGGCTGGATACCAACAGGATCCTTACCGCTCGGTCTAACAGCGGCCAAACTCCTGATCAGTCTGCAATAAAGGTAGAAGATCTGGGCCATGCAAAATCCAAACGTCAGCGCGTCATAATATCAAGCAATAATATATAAACAGGGTAGCAAGACATGCAAGTATGATCATAAAAGGTAAAGCAAGTGTAACAACAATGTAAATCAGGGCAGTGACAGGTAGTGTGCAGTAAGTAATCTAAACTGGTCTATTGGGTTAAATACTCTCAAGTCTTTGAAATCAATTTGATGAATCGTCGATGTAACTCAATAGTATCCCGTGCATGCCCGGGACCACGGTCTACAGACTCTCGGGCTGAAACCAAGACGTGCCGCTAGGCAGTAAAAGGTAGCAGGTACAGATGAGTAATGTCAGCATCATCTCTCCGGGGCTGGCCTAGCCCGTAAGACTGATCAGAACAGGTATCGAACTGTTGAGTTACAAGTCAGGTTTCACCATTGATTTCCCCATACCCCCAAGTTATGTATGTCAAGTCAGGTATTCACTAATCAAGATCTAATGCCAACACAGGATCAGGTAAAAGCAGGTTTGTCTGGATAGACAACAGGAACGGTCCGTAAGGACTACAGGTTATGTTTGTTGGCATTAGACACAAGATCAGGTAACAGGTAAAGCCATGGTACATCAGGTCAAGCCAGGTAATGTATAAAGGTGTCATGTCATGTCAAGAGTGTACGGTACCATGTTATGTTAAGTAAGAAGTGTAACAGGTCATGTCAGGAAACACAAGATGTCATGTGGGTGCTCATAATCAAACTAACATAAGCATGTGTATAAATAAACAAGCATGGGTACTATCAGATCAATAAACTGGAACATGTAATATGATATGCAAATAGATATAATTTCAAGGATATGGATACACAGTTATCGTTTAGGGTTACACATATAGTTCGAATATTAATTAGGATGCAATTTATTAAACATGGAGTGTTAATATCACAGTATTATATAGTAATGTGATCTATGGATGCAATTATATGTATCTTAAATGCGATGGATGCAAACGGGTATCCGAAAAGTTATAAAACTATAAAATGGTAATGTGGGATGTACAACTAAGCAATATGTGATATAAATATTGATATAATAACATTAATATGGATAGCATATTCAAAGCGATTAATAACTATAAAAGTGGTATTGATTAACCATGCACAAGAAAGTTCCGTTCAGAAATTCAGCATCACCCTAATTTGTAAAATAGCTTAAAAATAACAAACGTTCTCCAAAAGGGACGTGTCTTATACCAAAACAAAGATAATTCAATAAGGTTTTCAGTTTTATAAGTATAAGCATCTCAGGATGTTCCTACAAAAAGCTATGAACATTCGAAGTTGAAAGTTTGCTGCTGGAATTTCCCTGGACAGCAGTTTAGAGACATTTACATTTGTATTTACGTTATTTAAACAATTTATTTTGCAAGTAAATATTTCATAGAGTTATAGTATTCTGAGTTAGCTTCATAACGAACTAAAGAACGTATACTAATGATTTTTCTATGATTTATAATGAATTTTATAAGGTAAGGTGTACAGTAAATTTCAGATTTGTCGTATACGCTTTTTCAACGACGTTTCATGTGTAAACTATAATATTTTCAAATGTATAACGTTATAAAATGTAGATTATAAACTAATTAAAGATAATAATAAGAAATATTACGACGATATATATTTTAAATGATATGGATGCAATATAATGTAATCTAGTATGTCACAAGATAATTTTTCATGATCTAGATTTAATATGATATAAACGGATGCAAACGGAACATCGAAACGTTATAAAATTAAACATGGGACACTAGATTTAAACTATAGGTATGGTATTTATTTAAATAGGTATAAAATGAATTATATAGCATGTAGCAAGGTTAACTTTCCTAGACGGAACAAGAACGGATGTGTACGGAACGTCCTTCGTCGGCGAAATGTCGCGACGCACGCACGGTACACGGAACGGTTCCGAACAACGCACGAGGGTGATCACGCAAGTCAGGTACGTTCACTGGATCACTCGGATCGTCGGCGACAATCCGAGTGATCACCGGAATCATGAAACAAGATCAAGAAAAAACAAGAAGAAAGAAGAAGAAGAGGTAAGAAGAAGAGGTTGTGTATTAAATAAGGAAAGAAAAATTAACTAAATAAAATATATATAAATATAAATATGCAGACGAGAGAGAGAGGGAGGAGTTGTTAGTTTGTTAGGAAATTAGATTTAAAATTTTAAAAAAAAATTTAGATATAAAATGTTAGATAAGAGGTTTCAGTTTGTTAAAGAAATCATATGAAAATATTTAAACTAAATTTTAAAATTAAATAAATTGAATTTTGGCGGGATACAAAAATATTTCAAAACGAGCCCGGGTCGGGTCTAAACATTCAGATTTGAAATATTAAAAAATATATGCAACTTCCAAATTTCAAAATGAATGCTCAGTTAAAGAAAATGCATACCCCCAAGAACGGATGCTCGTACGTGCGCGTAGCCATCCAAACACGTCTGTTTCACTGAACGGGACGAGAGCAAGATGCGCGGATGCTACCACGGGGTTAGGGGTATCATGCAGGCTATGAAATGGAATTTTAAATTATTTTCTGAGACTTAAAAATGTTATATGATAAAAGATGCGATACTAGATAAAATACCAGTATGTACTAAACATGAGATGCACGTGTCCATGCAACAAGTCAAAGTAATCTATAGCTAAGAATCAAACAGGCTCAAGCAAGCGGGTTGGGTCGAATGCAATATAAAACATAAAATACCATTTGCACCCAAAATACGTTAAATTAAGAAATAACCCAAATAAAGAAATACGAGAACTGGAATTGGTATAAATGAACTCGGGTGTTACATCCCTTCACCGGGAGTGACCCCTTGGACAGAAGTTTGCGTCAGGATAATAATTTCACTATAGCCGATTGCCTTTTGCTTTGCATCATGGTATTCAGTTGGAATATCCTGCACCTCATTCTACGGGGAAAGAGCCGAGATCCCTTCTCCGGGAGTGACCTCTTTTGCAAAGGTTTTCGTCACTATATTTTTATAAAAAGCTATGCAGTTCCTTCAATGATATCAAGTTCATTACGTTAAAAGTTTTTCGACAAAAACTAGACGTATCCCTCCGTCATTTCTTACAAGTATTGCTTAGTATTTGTGCTGCGTTTGTTGACTGTGTCAAGGCGTAGTGTGCTGTAGCTAAGTAGTGTTTGTTTGTGGCATATTAATGGGATTGGTTAGGACAGTCGTGCGGCCTTGTTGACTGTGTCAAGGGCTTGTACGGGTGGGTCTAATGCAATCTAGGATAATGACGGGTTAACCTTGACTAGGACTCTTTGATTTGTTGACCGTGTCAAGGTCACTTGGGTTCTAGGGGTAAAAATCACATCGGGAGTTTCTAAAGAAACTGAAACTTGCCAGGCATGCGCATACCTTTTGGAGTGTGATAACGTGAGTGGATTCCGTCACGTTATCATGCGATGATAGTTGGATCCCTATTCCAACTGATGAGTTGGTTTACTCCTCGGGTGATCCCGACTAATTCTTCTTTCAGGTTTGGAGGAGAATTTGAGGTTACAGTTGGAGATTTCCTGATTAGATAAATTGGTAACCATTCTGATCTAGGTTAGAGTGCACGCTGAGCGTTTCTTTTCTCTCTCTCTTTGGCAGCGACCATGACCCAACCCTTAACTATAACTCAGTGACCAAGATTAACCGGATCTTCTTATAACACTAGCTTTTGAATTATCAGAGTTGCATACCTCATTGCCACTCCTTCTTTTACCCTTTTCTCCAGAACACCTCGTATTATTATGAACATCCACTTCCATTGGATAAAACCATCGTATGGTTATATACGAACTCGAAGGAACTTGTTCCAGATTCGAGGATGGTTTCCGGTTTTGGAGAAAATGAATAGGACTATTCAGTTGTCTTTTCCTTTTACCTTCTCTCAGGTTGCGAGTGCTCCTTGGATTAGGACGGTATACCTATTACGCTAATTGGATAGTCTTCTTCCAAACCATAGGCAGGTGCCGAACGGTAGGGAATGAAGAAAACCAATTATCCTAACGATAGTGTACAGAAGGTATTAAGTAAAGACAAATAAAGGGATTAGAAAGAGGGCAAAATAAATTGCGACTACTATTCACGACCAAACCAAGTATTTCATTACCACTCCCACTTCACCTTTGTATTTCTCCAGAACACTCCGTATCACTATGAAGATCCACAGTTATTTAGATACTCCATCGTATGGTTATATACGAACTCGAAGGAACTTGTTCCAGTTCGAGGATGGATTCTGGTTCAGGAGAAATAGGAATAAGGTTTATTCAGTTGTCTTTTATCTTTACCTTCTCTCGCGTTGCGAGTGCTCCTAGGATTAGGACAGTACACCTATTACGCTTATTGGATAGTCTTCTTCCAAACCATAGGCTGGTGCCGAACGGTAAAGAATGAAGAAAACCATTTAGCCTAACGAAGGTGTACAGAAGGTAATGTTCCCCTCCGAAAGACGGCGCGACAGAACGTCTTGCCTTAGATTCGGAGAAGATGCTAACAGGTGCTATCCGTCCACCTCTCCGAAGATGACAAGTTGATTTATGGCACCATGTATCGAAGGTTAAAATGGATGCGGCCGATGTAGCAGACATCGACAGATTCCCCCTCGTTTGAGGGGTTTTTGATTGTGGGGACGCTCTTCCCTGCAGAAGCAAGCCCCTGCAGTTAATTACGCTACCGCATCGCCGTAACAACTTTCTCCTTCTCCATATGATCACTTCGTGTCGTGGGTGTTTGTTTTGTGTTTGGTTGCCCATGGATTGTATACGGAGACTAAGTTATGTTGTCGCCCGTAGGGCATGGACTAGTCAAAATCTGTATCTTTCTTAGATTTGGGTTTTGAGGGGGTTTGTGTTTAAGGATACGTTAGCCTTATTTGAGGCTAAGATCAACTTAAACGTTCGTTAAGGACACGTTAGTCTAATTTTAGACTAAGATCAACTTAACGGGATCGTTTAGATCCGACAAGAGAGCAATTGGGGGGCTCTATTATTTAGTTTGGTGACATTGCGGTTGATAGGTAGTTTAAGAACATTGCGGTCCAATATTAGTTTTAAGACATTGCGGTCAAGGTTAAGGACATCATAGTCCGTGGATTTAAGGACTCCACAGTCCATCGTTAGTTTTAAGATATCGCGGTCAAGGTTAAGGACATCATAGTTCATGAGTTTAAGGACCCCACAGTCCATTGTTAATTTTAAGACATCACGGTCAAGGTTAAGGACATCATAGTCCATGAGTTTAAAGACCCCACAGTCTGTGAAATGTATGGTCGTTGGGACCCGTCACCTCTTTGAAGACGTTAAGGAATTACAACGAAAAATATCAAAGGAGTGAAGAGATGTACCCTTGAACCAAGATAGATTAAATGATCTGTAGCCTAATTTAGAATCAAGACCAATTAATTATATTATGAGCCCATTGGCTCAGTTAAGTCTGAATTAAGGACTTATGGCCTTCTTAAGCTAAGTCCAATCAAGTTTGGAATATTGGCCCTATGTTGGTCCATTGAAGGGGAGGCTTTGCCTCTGAAAAATCAGCCAACTTGGCCAAGAGTAGTGTTAAACACTAAAGATCAAAAGTGTTAAACACTAAAGATAGAATTCTCAACTAGTGTTAAACACTAAGAATACAATCAGTGTTAAACACTGGAAATATAGTTCTCGATTTAGTGTCAAACATTAGAAAATAACAGTGTTAAACACTGCAAATAGGGTTTTCAAATCAGTGTTAAACACTAAGAAAATCAATGTTAAACACTGGGAACAAAGATCTCGAATTAGTGTCAAACACTAAAGAAAGAGGGGTCGCGTGTGGACATGTGAGAGCGCCCAGGTTCCCCTTATTTTGCTCTGCAAAAAGTATTGAATGCTTTTGTAACACCTGAGTCTGTGTTTAGTAGTAATTGTGTGTTAATATAGGTTTTTGGTGAAAAGTTTACCAAAACGGGTTTCTAGTAATTTATCTGGTTTTATGGTTATTTTAGTAGAATTTTATCACGGCCTTGTGCATGATAACTAGGGTTACCATGTTTGGGTGTGCATGGTGAGTTAACCATGTTTAGCCAACCATGGTGGGTTAGGCCATTGGTTAAGATAATTGAGTTGATTATGAGCTAATTAGTTTAATTATGGGTGATTAGGGATTAGGGTTGACTTGAGAAGGGATTTGATGGTTGTCATGTAATCATTAAATGAGAGAGAGAGAGAAAAGGCTTTAAGGTTGTGTCACACCATTTCAATTCAAAACTTTTTCCACTCACATCTTTCAACTCCCTCTCACTCACACCCTCACATCAGCCCAAACATCATCAGCTCAGCACATTAGCCACCAAATTCAACACCCAAATAGCAGCATCAGCTGCACTACAGCCCCCAACATCATAAACAACATCACTACACACCACACTCCACCACAAATACTACAACACCTTCTTCACCTGCTGCTACAACAGCAACACAAAAGAAAATACAACAGCAACACAAAAGAAAATACAACACAACACCAAGAGAAAGAAAACACAACAGAAACAGCAACAGCCTCAGCCTGATACAGCTTCAGCCAGAATCAACAGTTGCAGCAACAGCTCTTGGAGCTGCAGTAGCACCAATTCAGCAGCACAACGTCCTTCCTCCTTCTTCTCTTCTCCTTCACCTAGGAACTCTAGAGGTATAACCCCTTAACCCGACTCCTAATTGCTAAAGTTATGGTTATCTAGCTTAAATTAGTGTTTATCATATGTTTTAGTGGTAATTTTGGGTAATTTAGGGGAGTTTTGGCAAACTAATGGTTGTGATGACTAGAGTAGCCTTATTAGATGCTGTTGAGACTAGATCACCCAAGTTTGGTCCCAGATTTCACAAAAATATCCGATTTGTTCGAGTTGGCGTAATTTAGCGATTTTAGCGACTTTTTAGCCTCTGTTTGATCTGCTGTTGACCCGAACCTCCCAGAATAAAATTGGTGAAACTGTAGCATGGTGAGACTAGCATAAACACACACACAAAGCACGGGGACCCACCTCAAACTCTAGGCCGCCGGTTTATTCATTCTGGCCGCAAATTGCGGCCAGAGTAGGGGGTGGGGGTTAGGTTTTGGTGTGTGGGGGTGTTCTGGGTAGATTAGTGTGTTGGTATCTGTAACTTTTTAAGTTGGGCCCAGAGGCAAAATCTGGAGCTATAAACGTGTTTTCGATGTTTTTAAACTTGTGCGTCACGCGCGTGATACGCGTGGTTCTGTAGCGCGCTGCGCGACACAGCGCGTCGGAGTAGGTTCTGGTGGGTTTGCACGCGTCGTGACGTGTCATGTGCACGCGCGTTTAGTTTCACGCACGCGTATCCTTTTTATCGATATATCGTGTTTGCAGGATTTTCCTTATGTGGTGACTTTTGTAAATTCTAAGTTCGCCGGCGGAGACTTCGAACGCAGCGGAGAAAGGGAAGCAGGTGGTCGGACACACCTAGCGCGGGATCATGGGTGAATAGATTTCACACCTACAGGGGACGATCGTTTGGATGGCGCAAGTCGCCCGATAGATATAGTAAACTTGAAAATAGTAAACTTTAACATTTACTTGTGACATTAGAAATAATAATACTTGCATGATATTTGCTGCAGTTAGGATCTATATGTTGTACCCATATGCGCAAACTCGTTCTGTAGGACACATGCACCATTACCAGGTTTTTATATGCAGCACGAGCACTATTCGTGTGTACACACACATCCTGGTAATTTCCATTTCACAACACTAGATAACTATTAATCTGAAACATGTTAATTGCTTAGACCTGTACGATTGCCATAAATCTCTAAAATGGAATCATAGAATTGCTACTCTCGTGCATATTCATCATTATATCAGTTGTTCATTCCTATTTGTAAATCATACATTGCAACTTGAACATTGATACCATATGCATTCATTATCATCGACATATGCACCCATGATGATTTCATGAGATTTATGATATTTCTGGATTTCGGGGGAAAGCCGCAAGATTTCAAACTTATAATCTTTTAAAATATAAAAGTTGCGGTTTTCTAGTGATGTAAAGTGTCGTCCACCATGAGTTTGCTGTGGTTTTCGAGACCTGTTTCGAGGAGGTGGATGAACCGTCTCGGGTACATGGTGGGCTCGGTAAGGTACCTCGGGGCAAGAAGATCACAGGAGATGGCGTTGAGCCTGGCAGGGGATGGACTACCTACCAGTGACTTCATTTGGCACGGCGGATATCCAGAGGATACCGACCGTGGCTGCTAGATTGAGATATGGATATTTGGGATGGATTAGCCGGATGGCTGAGACCAGAGATACTTAACATGGATATATGAGATTGAGACAGTTTTGAGGTGTCGTTGCTGGACACGGATTTTGTTGATTTCATGGATATTATGCTGATATTTGAAAAGAGTTTCAAAAAAAAGAAAGAATAGTTCTTGTATTACATGTTGAGATCTTGAGTTGACTCACATAACATACATACATGTTAGTACATCCATGTGGCATACATACCTACTAGTACACTAATGTTGCATACATACTTGCTAGTACATATAGACATACCTGTTAGAGATGCTAGGATACTTGTATGCATGCATGCGATAGCCTTTGTAGATGTTATTTATTACTCACGAGCTGGCAACTCACCCCCGTTGTGCCACAGCTTTTCTGCAGATCCGTTCCGTCAGCACTGTAGCGGCGGACGCTTTTTCCTCTTTTGCCCTTTTTTTCCTGGACTCGAGGCTTTTGCTCATAGGTGCGTTGTTATCATTTTGTACCACCTTATATATTCATTGTATCTAGAGTACTCCATCTGCTATTATTTCAGTTGTACCAGTTATTTGGATTACTTTATATTGACCTAGAGGTGAGATTGTGAGACTTGTGGATTTTATATTATATTGGGGTCGAGCTCACTTGAGTCGACATATTATTTTACCTGTGCTTTCATGCTTACTTATGCACATTGTATTTTTCATTGTGTGGGATTTGTGACCGCCTTGAGGCGAAGAACTAGCTCCCGCTTAGGGATGCCATATTTCTGTTATTCACTAATATTCCTGTATGTACCCGTCGGGGGACTATTTTTACAAAGGAGATTTTGCCGGAAATTTGGGAAAGGAAACTCGTTTTTAAAAAGAGACTTGATATAGTTTAATAGGACAAAGTGCATTAAATAAAAATGGTTTCTCCTTCACTCTATTTCTAAATCAGGTTTTGATTTCTGGGCTTCGGCTTACTTATCTTACGGACGCATTGAGACGTTTCGTAACTTAAGTGCAAATCATGTTCCGTACTCTGCGGGTCGTGACAAAGTTGGTATCAGAGCGATAGGTTTCACCTTTCCGAGTGTAGGATGACCCTTAGTAGATGGAGTAAGTGACTTAAGCAGGGTCGCGTAGCGTGCATATGTCCGTGGCATACTTGCGATACGGTACTCCGCCTAGGTGACTTTAGGATATACTTGCTTGAAATTCCTTCTTCAATTCCGTGTATCCTACGATTCTATTGCACCGTTCTTATTGTCCTGTTTCCTGTACCAGTCACTATGCCGCAGAGGGCTGCCGCCCGAGACGAGATTCGAGCTGGCTCGTCCGAGACTAGGACTGAGCAGGGTGGTATGCCTACGCCGCAGGGACAGACTGACCCGCCTTCCCCAGGCCGTATGTATAGGCTTGAGTCTGGTATGGAGGAGCTGCGACAGATGATGGGGAGTATGCAGGAGCTACGTCAGATGGTGGGATCCTTAGTTGCGGCCAGTCGTGCACCAAGACCAGAGGACGTACCCACTACATTGCAAACTACTATGATACCTGCTCCTGCTACTACCACCATGGCCATCCTGATTTCGCTATAGGATTTCATGAGGCTGAGACTTCCAGCCTTCACGGGTACCGATGCAGCGGAGGACCCGCAGACGTTCATTGACAGTTTGGCCAGGATCTGCCGTTCGCTGAGATGTTCTGATGATCGATGGGTAGAGCTTGCGAGTTTCCGACTAGAGGGCCTCGCACAGATATGGTGGGAGTTAGTTTTGAGAGGTCGAGCTACAGGTCTACCGCCCATGACATGGACCAAGTTCACAGCAGTCTTTCTAGCCCGTTTCCTTCTGGAGAGCGTTCGTAACGCCAGAGCTCGTAGTTTTGAGGCCTTGATCAAGACTCCAGGGATGACGGTGTCTGAGTATGATGTCCAGTTTACACAGTTGTCATGATATGCTCCGTATTTGGTGGATACCGAAGCGAAGAGGGTGAAGAGGTTCATACAGGGACTGGATGCCCAGCTGTTTCTTGCCATTGGCGCCCAGCACTTCGATACCTATTTAGCGGCTATGGATACAGCATTGCGGATGGAGGCACGTATTTCAGCGACTTCTGTCGTTCCCGGGCCGAAGAGGATTCGTACCAACACGCCAGATCAGAAGCAGCATGCCAGATTCTTTCCGAGAGATAGGGCCGGCAGAGGGTTTGGACGGGGTCAGCTGTATGGTTCGTATCCACAGGGACAGCAGGCGTCGCCCGGATGTTTTGGGTGTGGGAGTCTGCACCATCGTATCAGATACTACCCGGCGAGATGACAGGGAGCGGCGACAGTTCCGCATGTGACCCTACCACCATCACCGCCCCTCCTCAGAGAGCTCTACTTCCTGCCACAGGAGATGCTCCATGCCAGTTAGGTGCACCCAGAGGCCGTGGACACGGCGGACCTATCCAGATAGGACGAGGAGGCAAAGGCAAAGGCCGAGGCCGAGGTCAGCCCGCTATTGGTGGAGGTCAGACCCGAGTTTTTGCGTTGACATCGCAGGATGCACAGACATCCAATGCCGTCGTGACAGGTACCCTAGCAGTATGTTCTGTTGATGCACACGTGTTGTTTGATCCCGGATCTACGCATTCGTACGTTTCCACTCACTTCATGCCGAGTCTGGGTAGAGAGTCCGGTTCGCTTGATCAGCCGCTTGTTGTGACCACTCCTGTGGGAGAGTCATTTGTTGCTAGGCACGTGCTCCGATCTTGTACTGTCCGTATTGAAGAGCGAGAGCTGCCTGTTGACTTGATCCTTCTCGAGATGTTGGACTGCGACGTTCTTTTAGGCATGGATTGATTAGCCACGTGCTATGCGTCTGTGGACTGCCGCGAGAAGACGGTTAGATTTTGTTTTCCCGGCGAGCCGACCTTTATTGTGCAGAGGGGCCGAGGTGCCACCCCTCACATATTGATTTCGTCTCTTCGCGCTGGTCAGCTGTTGAAGAAGGGATATCGGGGATTTCTAGCCTGTGTATGCGATACTAGGGCTACAGATGTTCCATTGGACCAGGTTCCGATTGTATGCGAGTTCCCCGATGTTTTCCCTGATGAGCTGCCAAGATTGCCGCCTGAGCGCGATGTTGAGTTCTGTATTGATTTGATTTCTGGCTCGGGGCCTATTTCTATACCGCCTTATCGGATGGCCCCGACGGAGCTTAGAGAATTGAAGGTTCAGCTGCAAGATTTGTTGGATAAGAGACTTATTCGACCTAGCGTTTCTCCATGGGGTGTTCCGGTCCTGTTTGTTAAGAAGAAGGACGGGAGTTTGCGCTTGTGTATCGACTACCGCCAGCTGAACAAAGTTACCGTGCGGAACAGATATCCCTTGCCACACATTGATGATTTGTTCGACCAGCTTCAGGGTGTGGGATATTTTTCGAGGATCGACTTGCGATCAGGATACCATCAGCTGCGAGTCCGACAGGAGGATATACCGAAGACAGCTTTCCGTACACGCTATGGTCACTATGAGTTTTTGGTGATGTCGTTCGGACTCACCAACGCCCCCACAGCATTCATGGACTTGATGAACCGTACCTTCAGGCCGTATCTCGACTTGTTCATCATAGTGTTCATTGATAATATTTTGGTGTATTCCCGGAGCCGAGAGGAGCACGAGCAGCACTTGCGGATTACGTTGCAGACTCTGAGGGAGCACCAGCTTTTCGCCAAATTTTCCAAGTGTGCATTCTGGTTGGACAGCGTTGGATTCTTGGGTCACGTGATTACGAGAGATGGCATATATGTAGACCCGAAGAAGATTGAGGCTGTTCAGCAGTTGCCCAGACCGACATCGGTTATGGAGATCCGCAGTTTTCTTGGCTTGGCTGGCTACTATAGGCGATTCGTTCAGGATTTCTCCCGTATTACTGCACCTTTGACCAGTTTGACCCGGAAGGGAGTTCCTTTCGTTTGGACAGAGGAGTGCGAACACAGTTTTCAGCAGCTACGGACTTGTTTGATTACGGCGCCGGTATTATCATTGCCTTCAGGATCAGGCGGATTCGTGGTTTATTGTGACACTTCACGGGTGGGGCTAGGATGCGTATTGATGCAGCATGACAGGGTGATCGTGTATGCTTCGCAGAAATTGAAGAAACATGAACAGAACTACCCCACTCACGATTTAGAGATGGCTGCAGTGGTCTTTGCACTTAAGATTTGGCGACATTACCTATACGGCGAGTCATGCCAGATATTCACTGATCACAAGAGCTTAAAGTATATCTTTCAGCAGCGAGATCTAAATCTGAGACAGCGTCGTTGGATGGAGCTGGTGAAAGACTATGACTGTGAGATCTTGTATCACCTGGGCAAGGCCAACGTAGTGGCGGATGCTTTAAGCAGGAGGCCCGGGGGTAGTCTATCATGTCTGAGCACCGTACTGAGGCAGTCGTCAACAGATTGGCAGATTTTATGCGACAACCGAGTTGAGTTCGAGTTTACTTCGACAGGGTGATAGCTTGCGCATGTTCGTTCACGTCCGCAGTTACTTGACAGTATTCGAGAGGCACAGCCCAGTGATGACCGTCTTTCAGAGATCATGGAGCAGATTAAGCAGGGCAGAGATTCCGAGTTCGTGATCGACGATCAGGGAGTACTATGATTTGGGACTCAATTGTGCGTACCATATTCAGAGGGACTGCGACGTGAGATTCTCGAGGAGGCGCATAGATCTACATACAGCATTCATCCAGGTTCCACCAAGATGTACCGTAATTTGAGAGATGTCTATTGGTGGGACGGGATGAAGAGGGATGTCGCAGAGTTCGTGTCGAGATGCCTGACTTGTCACCAAGTCAAGGCCGAGCATGTCACGTCCCGAAAGTACGGAACATGACCGGCACTTAAACTACGAATGTCTCGAGGCGTACGTAATCTAAGTAAGCCGAAAACCTAGAAATCCAAACCAAGAAAAGTAGTAGAGTGAAGGAAAACCAATTTAAAACAAGTAATTTTAATAGCATAAGCCGAATTATGCGGTTTTTAAGAATATCAAAATTTTTCTGAAAATTTCGGCAGAGTCTCCTTTGTAAATACTAGCCCCCAAACGGGATACAACATGAATAGTATACGAAATCAATAAAAAGGCATCCCCAAGCGGGAGCTAGCTCTTCGTCAATCGACGGTCACAACCACACAAGAAATATAATATACAACGCCAAGGGCGAGGATCAAAACTCAAAAGGAAACTCAAAATAGCAAGAAATCCATAGAAATACAACGCGCGACTCTAAGGTCGAAAGAATAAACATCACCGGTCTCTATCTGAAATAAATACATGTTTGGTTGATGGAATTTACTAGATATAACTGAATAATATTATACAAAGTAATATTATGGGTACGATATCAATAAACCCACCTACTAGCAAGTCACCCGAAATAAGCAGTGCCAGTAAGCCGTAATGAAACCTGTACGGCAAAACCTGCAAGAACTGTGGCACAACGGGGTGAGTTGCCAACTCGTGGGTAGAAAAACATCTACGAACAGAAATCGCATGAACAACGCAATCCTAGGTCATAAGATCATAATATATCCTCAAATATATAACATACAGCCTATAACAATGGTTAGGGTAAATATCTAACCCGAGTGTAAATCCATGTGCCGTGTCAGTGCCTCAGGTAGCAATGTATGAATGCATGAAACAGAATGCATGTACTGAAGAAAACTGCTTTCATAAATCAGTGAGATTTCTGTATTTTAAAAGTGAGGTACCATAAATGAAATCAGCATAAAACAGTGCCCAGCATCGACACAAAACAAGTGTCCAAATATCTCGATATCTCTGTATCACAATCTCTGTACCTCAATATCTCAAAATCAATATCTAGGGTACCGTCAATCCAGACCGGCCCCTACCATCCATCTCAAGACCACGACGGGATCCTCCGGATATCCGACGCGTCGGGTAATATCACCGGTCGGTAGTGCTCCCCTGCCGGGCTCAACGTCAACAACACATTCCTCTTGCCCCGGGGTACCGCACCGGGCCCACCATGTACCCGAAACGGTTCCTCCACTCCTCGAATCGGGTCTCGAAATCCATCAGCAAACTCATGATGGACGACTCATACATCATGGGAAAACCGCACTTTTTATTTTAAAATAGAGAAAAGGTTTATTTATGTTTTTGCGGTTTTCCTCCAAATCCAGAAAATCTCATGGAAATCCAAATTCAAAACCTCAATAACACGTAAAATAGTGAATATATGCATGAGAATCCATGAATGCGGCATAATAATGAATAACAGTATGCATGAAGTAGCAGGTAATGACTACAATGTCTAAACTATTAGCTAACAGGCTATGTCAAGCAATAATATTTTCTAAGGTGTACGTGACATGGCAATTACCGATGAAGATGTGTGTGAGCCGGCAAGTAAGTGTACGTGGTACATACGCATCATCGGTAATGGTGCTGGTGTCCTAACAGCATGATATCAATAATGGAGTATGAAACATAATATAAGCTTGCGATGCGAAGCGAACCACAATGATGAGCGGGAGCTGAATACTAGACGCAACTATAACTAATCTGCACTAATCTAATATAAGTCCTACAAATGGTGCCTTTTGAAATAACACGAATCATGGGGTTTTGAAAATAGGGGCTACGGTGTTTTTATGAAAAGATACGTCTTTTGAAATATCCGTAGGATCCCTTGGACTGTCGTTTAAAATACCCATGATTCGTTAGTTTTTGAAATAGGTAAGAATCGAATCTAATCTAACAACTAAACTAAACTAAAGGGCTAAGCTAACAAGCTGGACTACAGGTAAGAAAACCGCCTAACATCTGAGTCGATCCATATACATACCTGTATATATATTAGTCGGCGATCCCGCCTCAATAATATCATATCCGATACCATATGTATAATCAGACATCCCAAGTCAAGAGTGCGGATCAATCATCAAGATATAGCTCGTACGTAAATCCGTCGTACGGCATCCCCAAATCTGGGTACGGGTCAATATCATATTCCTCACACTATTCCTCAGGTATCCTCTTTATCCAAGATCATAGTCTAGGGTACTGACCTATGTCTAGTACAATACTAATATCCTCAATATACTCATGATCTGACTACTGATCGACAATCTCGTACAAACCGATATCGTCAGCACATATCATCATCAAGGGGTATACATCGCCCGATACGGCCTAATATCAACATCCTAGCATATCATGCCTCATATCACGATCACATGTCGACCATTTTATTTATAACACTATTCACCCGTATCGCCGCCCCAAGATCCGCTATAACACCAGGACGCACCTCAAGTGCGAATCCTGCCATATCACCGATATCACAACCACAAAACAAATCTCATCGACTCAGCTCAATCCCAAGTATCATCCTCAAATCCCTATGTGAACACATAGTCCCATACCCATGTGAACACATAACTATAAAGAATCACATGAGCACATATAAATAGGAATGTATGCAAGTATGTATGTGTGTATGTGTCGTGCAACACTACCCTAGGGTTCGCAACACTAAAGTAATCCAATACACCAATATCCATCCTAACATCGTTATTTGTCCCAAATAACATATAATAATTGTTGGTGTGTATACGCATCCGTATACACCACCACGGACTGCGGGGGTGCTATACGCCATCCACCCGACTTCTCCCCGTAGATATAAATCTACTCACCTGGTCCTCGCTCGCCGGTGCCGACGTCGCCACGCGCTTGCTTGTCGTCTCGAAGTCCACATGGGGTACCTACATATCATAATACACCTTATCGCATTAAAATCCGACTCATGACCAAAACGACAGACGAATCCCACATAGGTCAAAACCTATGATTGCTTTCACAAATCAACCCAAAAACCCTCGACATCGGCGTACAAACGTTGATTGATCAAGAAAAACACCAAACGTACCAATCATGGTTTCAAAACTCACTAACTGTATAAGAAATAGGGTTTAATTCGTCAAAACCATAAAATTAAACCAATCGTTTTATTTTCCAAAAACCTAGTTAGCACAAATTCCCATTTCGGTTCAAAACTTGATGTTTTAACCAATCTACAAATTTTAACGATTCAAATGGCCAAAATTCTCATTAAATAACATAAATAGGTCATACAAATCACTTTCATAAATTAATCTCATCGATTTGTATAAATTCCAAATTCATAGTTTGCAAAAATACTGATTTTAACTCTTTTTAAAGTAAAATTCACAATTTTACAATTAACCTTGGTTTTGCATATACTAAAGTATTAAACCACAATTTAATATGTTAATAATGCCATGAAACCCTAATTAGAATTTTATCTCACCAAAATATATATATTTTTAAAACCTAGTTTGCAATTTATATAATTATTACCAATTTAAATTAACAAAAATGCAAACTAGCAACTAGATTAATTTTAGCAAGCAAATACATTTTATCTACCCATCACATCCATAATCCAATGATAAAAACCCTAATTAAATTCAAACCCTAGTCTTGAATTTTCCAAACTTGCAATAAAACCCAATTAAACATCTAAATTGTTAACATTGAAGCAATAAAACAACAATATAAGCATAAGGTTAAAGTTTATACCTCATGATCAAGAGATCTAGCATGTAACATGATCTCCAAAATGCAAACTTTTCACCAAGATCCATGCTTGAGAGGCTAAGGAAAAATGGGTAGGAGTTGGATTTGGATTTAGCATTGATTTTGTATGGATTTTAAGGCATTTTTGATGAATTTTTGAAAAGAAAAGAGAAGGAAAATTAGGGGGGGCTGTTGTTGGAGGAGGGGGAGTTTGGCCAGAAATTGTGGGAGAGAGGAGAGAGATAGAGGTGGGGAAAATGATATCTAGTCAACCCAAGGTCAAAGCCCATACTCATTTAACTATTATCTTTGTTTTCTTTTCTTTTCATTTCTTTTCTTTTAGCAAAACTAGTAGGAAAATGAGGGGACACTTGGGTTGCTGATTTGGAGAGTGGAGAGAGGGTGTGGGTGAGTGTGCATGAGGGAAAAATGATAAATGTTATACCCCAACATCTATTTACACTAATTTCACTATTTAAGCCTTTTTCATCGATATTTTCTAACACCGTTTGGCAGTTTCATTTCATTTCAAAAACAACATGTTAAAATTTTGTTTAATTTGTTATGATGCACAAAATTTGTTTCAACCCAATCCAATTTGTAATTTTCCCTAATTAAATGTATTAGTGACGGCTTAAAATAATATTAAAATAATTATTTTCGGAAAATTTTTCAGAAAATTTGAAATTTCCCCAGTGGCTCAATAAACACCAAATACTAGCAATTACATAGTTAGAATATGTATATTTACTTTTATAATAAAGATATTTGTATTTTGACTTTTTACAGAAAACCCCCTTATTTTACCGATTTTCCGAAATTTCACCGTAACGATTTTCAAAACGTTACAATCTTCCCCCCTTAAAGAAATTTGGTCCCCGAATTTAAATTAAAACTCCCCCCAAATACTAAAATATTTCAGCCAAAACCGTCAAATTGTCGGGGCTCCGAAATCATAAATACATAAAACAAATCGTAGCGCAACGCATGCGCATGAAAAATGAGCCTATGACTCGAAATCAAACTCCATCCAGCATCCCGCAATCATCGGAGTCATGGGGAAGACATCAATGACAAGATCCAATATGAAAACCAACATGATATACATCATTAAAACATCTGAAAGCAATGCATGCCAACCTTTTTTTTTCCAAATCGCTGTGCGAAGTGTGTATCACTGCACAGTGGCGGACGTCCATTGTGAGAAAATAACTATATAGATACATATATATATATATCCTTTCTTTAACATACACGTCCCGCCGTTTTGAAAACAATTTAGAAGGGTTTCCTTGTTTTAAAACGTTTCGTGTCATATCAGACACGTAAGTAAATACTGAGACTATAGCTCGCTTTTTGGAAATCCCTTCGATAACTATCAATGCATGCAAAATATATTCAGGTACTGTCCTCTGACTAGTCCTGCTCAGTACGAAAACAATAATAACATCATAAAAACGTACTGCTCCATAAGAAATCAATCCCAAAATATGCACATGAATACTACGTGCGTCTGGTACGCACGGAAATCAAAATCCATGAATATGCCATACATGCGCACAGAAACAATATCTAAGTGCATCGGGTGTGCACGAAACATCTGTCAAGGCAACGTGTGTGCCTGACAGCAAAACCAGGTGCATCTGATATGCACGAAGAATCTCGATTTAGTGCATCTGGTGTGCACCAAAATCGCATCTCAAAACATGCGCTCAACATGCACGAAAATCCAAGACAGGTGCATCTATCATGCACGAAATCATGAAATCCAATATCAAGCGCCGAACATGCGCAAAATCCAATCAGTTGCACAAGGTGCACAAAACCAATATCGAGCATCACAAACGAAATCAAAGTCCAGTGCATCTAAGTACACAAATGCGTATCATTGCACTGCAAGCATATGTGAACTATACCGAGTGCAAAAACCAAATCGTGTGCGTGCATACGCACAAAATCAACTCAAATGTCTAAAACCGTAAAATTACAAACATGTGAAACCAAAGCACGAAAACGATATCAAGTGCAACGATTGTGCGAAAATCGTAAATCCTCAATCATCAAAACCAAATCATGCGAATAATTCACCCAAAACATCGAAATCTAGTATGGCGGAATAGTCCCGCTCAAGCACATACTCAAGAATCTCTGGCCAACTGTCGTGGTCACTCATAGCATGTCTCGTCAATGATCAAGAACTCTGGTCTGCTGGCGTGCGTAACATGACCACTCCTGGGTCCTAGTCTTCTCGTAATTCATTCCAGAAAGGTCCTGTTGGGGCTCTCCCAAATCACGTCTCTGCCGAACTGTCCGGAAGTTATCGTCCCTTACTAGACCTATTCTCGTTCCAGAAGGGCTACATACTCATCGCGACTCCTTCTGGAAGGTATATCCAAGTACAATGCCTCGGCATGCGTACCGCATCTCTGATGCCGGCTGAGTGGAACGTCGTCTCATCAAGATCTCGTACGAATCTTACTCCACTTTTCCCCAACGTCGACTACTTCGAACTCGTCTCGTCGTGGCTGCATGGACTGTGCTCCAACGGCTATCCTCGTATCTGGAGTCTCCCAAGAAGTGCATCTCGCCACATAGCATCCGAACAAAGTCGAACCATTCGATCAATTCGTCAAAACCTCATAATCCCCCAAGAGCTCAACATCTTGGTACAGTTTAATAGTATCAAGTACATACCCCAGTATGTACTTGGTCCAGCCGTAGAAGGGCAAACCCAAGCCTCACTAATGGCACCGCAGAACTGCCACAAACCCTAAGGTTCAAAGGCTTTCACACGGTCATTATGTCGAGTTAGGGTTTCATTCTTCTAGAGGGTCCATAGAATTGCCTGTATGTCTTTCCGACTACTTTAAACTTGGAATAATAGGTTTCTGACATTCGATCGTCTCTGTCGACTCCCAACGTCTCCGCGTGAAGTCGTCTCTAGTTGGAATCAATCTATCTGATGACCTCGCATCGGGGTAGGCGAACGATCCACATGTCCTAGTCATTCATCCTCGATGACTATCGACCTTCTATCATCTCTTAGTACAACTCGTTCTGCACTAACTCCAGCATCTGGGGCAATATCTCGTCGTTCGCAGCAATAACTGGCTCGCTCGTCTGCACGCTGAACAGTGCCTCGACCATCATGAATAAGCAACACACCAGCGGTCATCAAAATCTGGCTGGCCTCTATCATTGGCTCAATCCTCTAGTGTCGATCAGCACATCCGAGTAACCTCATAAAGGCGATCCGCCAAACGCTCGTGGCGCGGAAACACAGTAAAAAGACACATCTTCGCAATCGTGTGTCGCCGGAATCATGCCCTGGTCAGTCCTCGTTCTTGACGAGCTGATGCTGACCGCAACTCTAGCCGTAGCTCTCCCTGCCCGTAATCGTGGCAGCAAAACCATAACTGGTACTGATGAGGCTAGATCGGAATGAATATAAAACTGAGCAAAGAAATGTACATCATAAGGCTTCTTAAGTGGAGTAGCGTATCGTAAATATGCCGCGGAACATACCTACGGTACGTCACTCTACTTTAGTCACCTATTCCATCAACCAAGGGTCATCCTACGCTCCGAAGGTAAAACCTAACTCTCTGATACCAACTTTGCCACGTCCCGAAAGTACGGAACATGACCAGCACTTAAACTACGAATGTCTCGAGGCGTACGTAATCTAAGTAAGCCGAAAACCCAGAAATCCAAACCAAGAAAAGTAGTAGAGTGAAGGAAAACCAATTTAAAACAAGTAATTTTAATAGCATAAGCCGAATTATGCGGTTTTTAAGAATATCAAAATTTTACTGAAAATTTCGGCAGAGTCTCCTTTGTAAATACTGGCCCCCAAACGGGATACAACATGAATAGTATACGAAATCAATAAAAAGGCATCCCCAAGCGGGAGCTAGCTCTTCGTCAATCGACGGTCACAACCACACAAGCAATATAATATACAACGCCAAGGGCGAGGATCAAAACTCAAAAGGAAACTCAAAATAGCAAGAAATCCATAGAAATACAAAGCGCGACTCTAAGGTCGAAAGAATAAACATCACTGGTCTCTATCTGAAATAAATACATGTTTGGTTGATGGAATTTACTAGATACAACTGAATAATATTATACAAAGTAATATGATGGGTACGATACCAATAAATCCACCTACTAGCAAGTCACCCGAAATAAGCAATGCCAGCAAGCCGTAATGAAACCTGTACGGCAAAACCTGCAAGAACTGTGGCACAACGGGGGTGAGTTGCCAACTCGTGAGTAGAAAAACATCTACGAACAGAAATCGCATGAACAACGCAATCCTAGGTCATAAGTTCATAATATATCCTCAAATATATAACATGCAGCCTATAACAATGGCTAGGGTAAATATCTAACCCGAGTGTAAATCCATGTGCCGTGTCAGTGCCTCAGGTAGCAATGTATGAATGCATGAAACAGAATGCATGTACTGAAGAAAACTGCTTTCATAAATCAGTGAGATTTCTGTATTTTAAAAGTGAAGTACCATAAATGAAATCAGCATAAAACAGTGCCCAGCATCGACACAAAACAAGTGTCCAAATATCTCGATATCTCTGTATCACAATCTCTGTACCTCAATATCTCAAAATCAATATCTAGGGTGTCGTCAATCCATACCGGCCCCTACCATCCATCTCAATACCACGACGGTATCCTCCGAATATCGGACGCGTCGGGTAATATCACCGGTCGGTAGTGCTCCCCTGCCGGGCTCAACGTCAACAACACATTCCTCTTGCCCCGGGGTACCGCACCGGGCCCACCATGTACCCGAAACGGTTCCTCCACTCCTCGAATCGGGTCTCGAAATCCATCAGCAAACTCATGGTGGACGACTCATACATCATGGGAAAACCGCACTTTTTATTTTAAAATAGAGGAAAGGTTTATTTATGTTTTTGCGGTTTTCCTCCAAATCCAGAAAATCTCATGGAAATCCGAATCCAAAACCTCAATAACACGTAAAATAGTGAATATATGCATGAGAATCCATGAATGCGGCATAATAATGAATAACAGTATGCATGAAGTAGCAGGTAATGACTACAATGTCTAAACTATTAGCTAACAGGCTATGTCAAGCAATAATATTTTCTAAGGTGTACGTGACATGGCAATTACCGATGAAGATGTGTGTGAGCCGGCAAGTAAGTGTACGTGGTATATACGCATCATCGGTAATGGTGCTGATGTCCTAATAGAATGATATCAATAATGGAGTATGAAACATAATATAAGCATGCGATGCGAAGCGAACCACAATGATGAGCGGGAGCTGAATACTAGACGCAACTATAACTAATCTGCACTAATCTAATAAAAGTCCTACAAATGGTGCCTTTTGAAATAACACAAATCATGGGGTTTTGAAAATAGGGGCTACGGTGTTTTTATGAAAAGATACGTCTTTTGAAATATCCGTAAGATCCCTTGGATTGTCTTTTAAAATACCCACGATTCGTTAGTTTTTGAAATAGGTAAGAATCGAATCTAATCTAACAACTAAACTAAACTAAAGGGCTATGCTAACAAGCTGGACTACAGGTAAGGAAACCGCCTAACATCTGAGTCGATCCATATACATACCTGTATATATATTAGTCGGTGATCCCGCCTCAATAATATCATATCCGATAACATATGTATAATCAGACATCCCAAGTCAAGAGTGCAGATCAATCATCAAGATATAGCTCGTACGTAAATCCGTCGTACGGCATCCCCAAATCTGGGTACAGGTCAATATCATATTCCTCACACTATTCCTCAGGTATCCTCTTTATCCAAGATCATAGTCTAGGGTACTGACCTATGTCTAGTACAATACTAATATCCTCAATATACTCATGATCTGACTACTGATCGACAATCTCGTACAAACCGATATCGTCAGCACATATCATCATCAAGGGGTATACATCGCCCGATACGGCCTAATATCAACATCCTAGCATATCATGCCTCATATCACGATCACATGTCGACCATTTTATTTATAACACTATTCACCCGTATCGCCGCCCCAAGATCCGCTATAACACCAGGGCGCACCTCAAGTGCGAATCCTGCCATATCAACGATATCACAACAACAAAACAAATCTTATCGACTCAGCTCAATCCCAAGTATCATCCTAAAATCCCTATGTGAATACATAGTCCCATACCCATGTGAACACATAACTATAAAGAATCCAATAAGCACATATAAATAGGAATGTATGCAAGTATGTATGTGTGTATGTGTAGTGCAACACTACCCTAGGGTTCGCAACACTAAAGTAATCCAATACACCAATAATCATCCTAACATCGTTATTAATCCCAAATAACATATAATAATTGTTGGTGTGTATACGCATCCGTATACACCACCACGGACTGCGGGGGTGCTATACGCCATCCACCCGACTTCTTCCCGTAGATATAAATCTACTCACCTGGTCCTCGCTCGCCGGTGCCGACGTCGCCACGCGCTTGCTTGTCGTCTCGAACTCCACATGGGGTACCTACATATCATAACGCACCTTATCGCATTAAAATCCGACTCATGACCAAAACGACACACGAATCCCACATAAGTCAAAACCTATGATTGCTTTCACAAATCAACCCAAAAACCCTCGATATCGGCGTACAAACGTCGATTGATCAAGAAAAACACCAAACGTACCAATCATGGTTTCAAAACTCACTAACTGTATAAGAAATAGGGTTTAATTCGTCAAAACCATAAAATTAAACCAATCGTTTTATTTTCCAAAAACCTAGTTAGCACAAATTCCCATTTCGGTTCAAAACTTGATGTTTTAACCAATTTACAAATTTTAACGATTCAAATGGCCAAAATTCTCATTAAATAACATAAATAGATCATACAAATCACTTTCATAAATTAATCTCATCGATTTGTATAAATTCCAAATTCCTAGTTTGCAAAAATACCGATTTTAACTCTTTTTAAAGTAAAATTCATAATTTTACAATTAACCTTGGTTTTGCATATACTAAAGTATTAAACCACAATTTAATATGTTAATAATGCCATGAAACCCTAATTAGAATTTTATCTCACCAAAATATATATATTTTTAAAACCTAGTTTGCAATTTATATAATTATTACCAATTTAAATTAACAAAAATGCAAACTAGCAACTAGATTAATTTTAGCAAGCAAATACATGTTAATCTACCCATCACAACCATAATCCAATGATAAAAACCCTAATTAAATTCAAACCCTCGTCTTGAATTTTCCAAACTTGCAATAAAACCCAATTAAACATCTAAATTGTTAACATTGAAGCAATTAAACAACAATATAAGCATAAGGTTAAAGTTTATACCTCATGATCAAGAGATCCAGCATGCAAAATGATCTCCAAAATGCAAACTTTTCACCAAGATCCATTCTTGAGAGGCTAAGGAAAAATGGGTAGGAGTTGGATTTGGATTTAGCATTGATTTTGTATGTATTTTAAGGCATTTTTGATGAATTTTTGAAGAGAAAAGAGAAGGAAAATTAGGGGGGCTGCTGCTGTTGGAGGAGGGGGAGTTTGGCCAAAAATTGTGGGAGAGAGGAGAGAGAGAGAGGTGGGGAAAATGATATCTAGTCAACCCAAGGTCAAAGCCCATACTCATTTAACTATTATCTTTGTTTTCTTTTCTTTTCATTTCTTTTCTTTTAGCAAAACAAGTAGGAAAATGAGGGGACACTTGGGTTGCTGATTTGGAGAGTGGAGAGAGGGTGTGGGTGAGTGTGGGTGAGGAAAAAATGATAAATGTTATACCCCAACATCTATTTACACTAATTTCACTATTTAAGCCTTTTTTTCATCGATATTTTCTAACACCGTTTGGCAGTTTCATTTCATTTCAAAAACAACATGTTAAAATTTTGTTTAATTTATTATGATGCACAAAATTTGTTTCAACCCAATCCAATTTGTAATTTTCCCTAATTAAATGTATTAGTGACGGTTTAAAATAATATTAAAATAATTATTTTCGGAAAATTTTTCAGAAAATTTGAAATTTCCCCAGTGGCTCAATAAACACCAAATACTAGCAATTACATAGTTAGAATATGTATATTTAATTTTATAATAAAGATATTTGTACAGAAAACCCCCTTATTTTACCGATTTTCCGAAATTTCACCGAAACGATTTTCAAAACGTTCCAGAGCACCAGAGGCCAGCAGGGGAGTTGCAGCCTTTGCCCATTCCGGAGTGGAAATGGGAGCAGATTTCGATGGACTTCGTTGTGGGTCTACCCAGGACCAGTCGAGGGTACGACTCTATTTGGGTGATCGTTGATCGATTGGCGAAACCGGCTCACTTCCTGCCAGTGAAGACCACTTTCAGTTTTGCTCAGTATGCCCAGATTTACATTGACGAGATCGTGCGGTTACATGGCGTACCGACTTGTATAGTATCAGATCGAGGCACCCAGTTTACCAGCCGACTATGGCAGAGACTTCAGGAGGCATTGGGCACTCGATGAGTTTCAGCACAGCGTTCCATCCACAGACCGTCGGACAGTCAGAGCGGACTATTCAGACTCTCGAGGACATGCTCCGAGCATGTGTTTTGGACTTTGGTGGTAGCTGGGATCATCATTTACCATTAGTGGAGTTCTCCTACAACAACAGCTTCCAGGATACTATTCAGATGGCACCTTTCGAGGCCTTATAAGGGAGGAGATGTAGATCGCCCGTCTATTGGACTGAGCTGAGTGAGAGCAGTATCTTGGGGCCGCAGATCGTGCATGAGACGACCGAGAAAGTACAGTTGATTCGAGATCGGATGAGAGCGGCTCAGAGCAGGCAGAAATCGTATGCAGACAGGCGCCGTCGCAGATTAGAGTTCGCAGTTGGCGATCATGTTTTTCTGAGGGTCTCTCCGATGAAGGGCGAGATGCGATTTGGGCGAAAGGGGAAGCTTAGCCCCAGATTTGTGGGTCCCTTCGAGATCCTCGAGTGTGTCGGTGCAGTTGCATATCGTTTGGCTCTTCCACCCAGCTTTTCAGATGTTCACCCCGTCTTCCACGTGTCGATGCTACCCAGATATCTTCATGACCCTTCCCATAAGATTCAGCATCAGACCGTTCAGCTTGAGCCCGACCTTTCTTTCACCGTGCAGCCAGTTGAGATATTGGATCGGCAGGTGAAGAAACTGTTAGTTATATGTATGCCCTAGAGGCCATTACTGTACATAGGATGTATATTGTACTGGATGCTGGGACATATATAGGGAGGACTTTCTTGCTCGACATGATAGTATGCTATCTGGTTGCTCTTTATCTTAACGTGTACACTGATTGTCTCTCAGTTACATGTTGGTAAAGCCCTTAGGATGTGTACGTACTACCTGGACTATGATGCGGATCATACTAGTGGGGACATGGTAGTCCATAAGTACATCCTTCAAGGTCTCTAGTCGTGGGTGTATCGAAACGGGGCATCGATATACCAGAGTAGACTAGCGTATACCTTCTCGACCCATACAGATGGGCGATGGATGATCCCATATCCATTGGTGTTTGACATCAGAGATGATATACGGGTGCTCAGTGGAGACTGGGTACACTGGACGGACTCACCGAGAACTCCCAGATGGTATTATACCTTACGTCAGATGGCAGTTCTCTGGTGACACTGGTACAGGTTAGTCTGTAGACCCGAGATCGTCATAGAGTCTTGTGTGATTCCCACTGTGCTTTGATTTCCACCTTACCATGTCTAAGAGGGCGTGCAAAACGGTGGTTTTTGGGTACAATCCCGAATCACATGGAGGCAATGAGCGATAAGAGGGGATTCGTCTCTCCCGGTATAGGGAGTTGATGTTGCGCTGTGTTCGATTGGCTATAACCGGAAATCCCTGGCCAGGGTTGCTGAGATTTACTGGTAAGTGTTACCAGTAGTTTCTCGAACTGTTATAGACCTCATATCGACACGACTTATCGAGCTATTGGGGTCTGACGTTTACCACCCCTAGGCGAGATATGCGACATATCAGACGACGAGACCGGACTGTACGGTAAGTGTTACTGGTTAGATTCACAGAAGTGTGAGCGGGCTTGCTCGTTGATCTTCTGATCGCTCAATACCCGGGTGGCCGTTATGTTTAGCAGACCGCTTGCGGCTTGTGGGTGTTTGATATGATCATCACCTGCTGCCGGCGTATTGACGAGTCTTTAGAGTCCTACACAGAGGTTTCCTGGCTCAAGCGAAATGAAATAGGAGCGCATATGAGATATGTGCGGGACGGAGAATAATACCAGTATGTGATACTGTATTCGATTCTCGCGATTTGTGACATTGATCGGTTATATACGATATAGCCGGGTTATCAGATCAAGTGTTGATTCGATAAGTTGTTACTATTGATATTAGTCGGTTATATGAATATGACCGGATCATTAAATCAAGTGTTGATTTAATGATTTAATGTATAATTATATATTTGATATATTACTTTACATTAACTAGTATTGGTTCACTTAAGATTATTTTTCTCACTAGATTGTGCACATTGTATATTTGATATATTTTTGTGCACTAGTTTGTATCATGTTTGATGATACATGCAAACTTGGGTGTGTGTATCACTTTAACCATGTTTAGGTTAATGGTTATGTTTTATTTGTTTTATTTATCTTATTCATTTATTTTTGGCAAGAAAGAAAAATGGTGGCTTTCTTTGGTTTTTACTTGAAGCTTCATGAAGCTTTGAAAAGTCTAGCCATTTTGTCTTTTGCCTTAACCTAACCATTAAACCTAAACCCTAGTTTATTCTCTACATGTGTTACTTCACCCATGGTTGCATTATGATAAGTATTCACTTGATTTATTATTTTCAAGGATAATTGATATTCTTTCTTCTTCTTCATCTTCTTCTTCAAGTGAAGAAACCATTCTTGAAAATTTCAAGTGTTGAAATCAAGTGAGAAATCCAAATCCAAAGCGAACCCACTTCTTATTTCTTCATCCTCTACCACTTGCCATGTTGTATAGGGTGTTTTCTTCACAAGGTTCATGACCAAGTGAAGATGGAGCTTGAGTTTGAGTCGCCTCGACGTAGATCATCTTCGGCACCGAAGTCAACGACCTAGCCCACTCATTTCTCCGATGAAACCGACGCTAGAGTCTGGGATCCCGATGATCGCAGCGGAGGGACGTCAACACGGAGCTAAAGAAGTAGAGGACCGGATCTACAAAGGTTGTATTTCCATTCACTTAGTAGCAAAGTAGTTTGCTTGCTTGTTTGTTTCGCCTATCCTCTAGTTAACAATTTATATTAGGGTTTCTCGGCACATAAAATTTGAATTTGGCATGGTTGATGCCATATGGAACCTCTTGAGTGTGCCTAGAAACCCTACAGAAACTTCGATCAAAGGTCCTGCCGTCTGTAAAGGTTCTTTGGCGCAGCCCGAACGGTGACGAGACCACTTGGGAGGCCGAGGGAGAGATGTGGAAGAATTTCCCTCATCTTTTTGAAGGTACGCGTAGTTACATATTTTAAATTCGGGGATGAATTTTCTTAAGGGGGAAGACTGTAACATCTGAGTCTGTGTTTAGTAGTAATTGTGAGTTAATATAGGTTTTTGGTGAAAACTTTACCAAAACGGGTTTCTAGTAATTTATCTGGTTTTATGGTTATTTTAGTGGATTTTATCACGGCCGCACACACTTGTGCATGATAACTAGGGTTACCATGTTTGGGTGTGCATGGTGGGTTAACCATATTTAGCCAACCATGCTGGGTTAGGCCATTGGTTAAGATAATTGAGTTGATTATGAGCTAATTATTTTAATTAAGGGTGATTAGGGATTAGGGTTGACTTGAGAAGGGCTTTGATGGTTGTCATGTAATCATTAAATGAGAGAGAGAGAAAGAAGGCTTTAAGGTTGTGTCACACCATTTCAATTCAAAACTTTTTCCACTCACATCTTTCAACTCCCTCTCACTCACACCCTCACATCAGCCCAAACATCATCAGCTCAGCACATCAGCCACCAAATTCAACACCAAAACAGCAGCATCAGCTGCACTACAACCCCCAACTTCATAAACAACTTCACTACACACCATACTCCACCACAAATACTACAGCACCTTCTTCACCTGCTGCTACAACAGCAACACAAAAGAAAATACAACAACAACACAAAATAAAATACAACACAACACCAAGAGAAAGAAAACACAACAGAAACAGCAACAGCCTCAGCCTGATACAGCTTCAGCCAGAATCAGCAGTTGCAGCAACATCTCTTGGAGCTGCAGTAGCACCAATTCAGCAGCACAACATCCTTCCTCCTTCTTCTCTTCTCCTTCACCTAGGACCTCTAGAGGTATAACCCCTTAACCCGACTCCTAATTGCTAAAGTTATGGTTATCTAGCTTAAATTAGTGTTTATTATATGTTTTAGTGGTAATTTTGGGTAATTTAGGGGAGTTTTGGCAAAGTAATGGTTGTGATGGCTAGAGTAGCCTTATTAGATGCTGTTGAGACTAGATCACCCAAGTTTGGTCCCAGATTTCACAAAAATACCGGATTTGTTCGTGTTGGCGTAATTTAGCGATTTTAGCGACTTTTTAGCCTCTGTTAGATCTGCTGTTGACCCGAACCTCCCAGAATAAAATTGGTGAAACTGTAGCATGGTGAGACTAGCATAAACACACACACAAAGCACGGGGACCCACCTCAAACTCTAGGCCGCCGGTTTATTTGTTCTGGCCGCAAATTGCGGCCAGAGTAGGGGTGGGGGTTAGGTTTTGGTGTGTGGGGGTGTTCTGGATAGATTAGTGTGTTGGTATCTGTAACTTTTTAAGTTGGGCCCAGAGGCAAAATCTGGAGCTATAAACGTGTTTTCGATGTTTTTAAACTTGTGCGACACGCGCGTGATAAGCGTGGTTCTGTGGCACGCTGCGCGACACAGCGCGTCGGAGTAGGTTCTGGTGGGTTTGCGCACGTGGCGACGTGTCGTGTGCACGCACGTTTAGTTTCACGCACGCGTATCCTTTTTATCGATATATCGAGTTTGCAGGATTTTCCATATGTGGTGACTTTTGTAAATTCTAGGTTCGCCGGCGGAGACTTCGAGCGCAGCGGAGAAAGGGAAGCAGGTGGTTGGACACACCTAGAGTGGGATCACGGGTGAGTAGATTTCATATCTGTTAGTGTATATGCCCTAGGGGCCATTATTGTATCATACTAGTTTGTATATTACTTAATGGAAGCTTGGGATATTCACATGTATATAACAGTCTTGCTAAACATGGTAGTATGCTACTTGGTTTTTCTATCTTAATATGTGAGTATACGTATTGATAGAGCTCTTAGGATCTTGCTTGACTACCAGCGTTGTGATGGCAGTCACACTTGTGGGGGCTGGGTAGTCTACAAGCACATCCTTATTCAGGTCCCTAGTCGTAGGATTATCGAGACAGGGTATCGATACTCCGGAATAGACTAGTGTGTACGCTTCTCATCCCAGTTGGGGAGATGGTCTGTCCCTCAGCCGTCAGTATGTCGTACTGGAGATAGTATGCAGGTGCTCGTTAGGTTATGGGTACACCAGACAGGACTCATAGGGAACTGTTGGTTGGTTTTATACCAGTCATCAGTTAATAGTTTCCAGGTGACATGAGTACAGCATAATCCGCAGACTTGACACTGCTACTTCGCCTCGAGTGTGTCCCACTGTTCTTAGATTGCTACCCTACCACGGCTCAAAGGAGTTGTGCAAACAGGTAGCAGTTGGGTGCAGTTCCGAGCACTTGGAGGCAGTGGCAGTTAGACAGGACTCGTCTCTCCCGGTATTGGGAGTTGATATCGCGCTGTGTCAGAGAGCCATTACGCAAAGTCCCTGGCCAGGGCAAGCGAGATTTGCTGGTAGGTTCCAGTAGTTTCTCAGGGTGTAATGGGCTTCACTCCGACACGACTTATACCGCTATTAGGGGACTGACGCTTGCCGCCCCCTAGGCCCGATATGCGATAGTCTTAGACGAACAGACCGGACTGTACGGAGATTGTCACATCATACTCAGTAAGAGTTCGGATAGGTTTCCTCATCGGCCTTCTTATCGACATCTACCTGGGGACCGTTACGTACAGCTAGTGCCGCTTGCGGTCTATGGTTAAACCCACTGTCAGCGTAGTAGTCGAGTCTCTAGAGTCCCACACAGAGAGTTTCCTTACTCCAGGTGAAACGATATAGAGGTCGTATGGTTTTACGACAAGGGTTCGGACGCATACGTGTGTTTACGCACGTACGACATCCGGACAGTTTTTACTAGCCGGCTTTGGTTTAAGCCAGTTTCTAGTATCCGGTTATTGAATTTATAAAGTCTAAAGTTTTTCCGTGTTTTCACGGATAGGAGGGGCGTTCTCGTAATTTCGCGAGAAGCTTCTAAAAGATGGTGACTTGAGGGTTAAGGTGGCATATGCATTAAATGAGATTAGTGATTCATTTGTGTGATTCATCCATGTCATTAATGCATCATAAATGCTTAATGACTCATGGAGATGAATCACCTATTTGTATTTATGAAGCATGGTTGTAAATCCTTTTTTTTCTTTTATTGGATAAATAATAATGCTTCATATATATTATGATAGATCATTATCTCATTCTCATTCTCTTGCTCACCTTCTCTCTCCTCAAGCTCTCCCTCTTCAAACCCTAATCCTCCCCTCTCATGTGTTGAGACCAAGGATTAGAATAGACTACTTAATCCTTAACCATTCTCTATATCACCTAGGTAACTTAGATTAGCGATTTAAGAAACCTAGTTACCTTAAGTTAGAGGTGAAGCTTGAAATAAAGCTCTCGGGTGGATCATCTACTACATAGAGAAGGCCGGAGAGGACGTAGAGAACGAAAAGACGAAGGACACGGTTCATCAGGTATAATCACTTTTCATAGTAGTTGTTAACTTCTATGATTCTTGTTAGTTATAGTTTAGCAAAGATTCTCGGTTAGTCGATGTTTACGCCTAAAACAAAATCGTTTTTCATTATTCCGCCTCCCCGCAAGTCGTGGGGTGTTGTACATCGACTTATAATGGTATCAAAGCCTCGCTAAACAATAATTAACTCATTAGCAAAGTCGTATGAATTTCAAACGCAAAACGAACCGAAAAAGACATCGGTATCATAAGTTTCTGTCGAATTTAAAACAGGCTCTAAAAATTTTTCAGGGAGCTGCAGTATAACCTACAGAGAATTGTAAGAACACTGGTGAAAAATGGGTTCCTGAATCGGCCATACAGCCGCGGAACCGCGGCCGATCCCACCGATCCGCCGCGGATCCGTGGCCGAGTTGGGGCCGATTCAACCCAGTTTCCTCCAGTAACTCTTCTGTGATATTTTTGTATTTTCTGGAATGTTTATTTTCTGCTCAAGTCTCAGGTGCACAGAGAAGTTTTGGGAGTAGAATCTGAAATGTTTGCTCGATCGAAATTATACGATGTTTGCTAATTTGATTATATCTGTGATTGTATAATGTGTTCATAAACCTCCCCTAACTGCTAGTATGTCGGTTGGCAGGGGGTTGCACATTTCTGTAATGGTTTTTACTGTTTGTGGTTGTGAACTGTATTGGACCGTTGTGATGACTAGCCGGGGTTTGAGATGGGTTGTTATATTCATTCATTCAATATAATTGTAATATGTTGTAATATTATTTTGCGGGGCACATCCAGGTTGCGGTTGTAGCCACCGTTGTATTATTTCATTTTACTGTTTTTGCTCCTAGGATAGACCCAAGGTGGGGTGCACAAACTACCGGGTACTTTGAAGTGTTTAGTGGCCTACTCACTTTGTTGAGGGAGACCGCTTCACTTCGGGTATTTGGCTGGTAGTTTGCCGTACCCGTAGGGGTCTAGGGTGGGGTAATGGATATTCATCACAACTGTGTAATCCGTCTTTTGTTGCAGGCTCTAAACAAAAGCGGATTGCTTGCAAATCCAATAAAGTTCATATGAGATCTGGAATGCCTATTATTGCGTCAGACGAATGTACAATATCTATATATGATAGCTATTTAGACGTCACTTATGTTTTACACCCGCGCTAGCCCAGCCCCCGCTCTGCCGTTAGTTAAGTAACCTAACGGGTGATGACGGGACCCAGTGGCAAATACGGATGGCATAAGAGGACGTTGTATTTTCGTTGTTTTCTGCAATGATAGGTTAATGATGGGACGCATTATTTATAATGCAAAGAAAATAAACCAAAAAGTTGAATCATTGGAACAATTTAAAAGAAACCACTCGGTTATTTTAAAACAGTTGATATTTTTAATTGCGGGGCTTTAACCACTCCTTTTAAAAGCTATCAGGTACCTTCGGTCATATCAAGTTCACTACGTTCACGGTTTCGCCAAAACCATTCGTAGCCCTCTGTCATTTCATTTGGGTATTCAGTAGTATTCAAGCTATGCATTTTGGCCAAAGTCAAGGCATAGTGTTTGGTAGCTGCTGGGTATTCATTTGTTGCATAGATAGATGAGTTAGTTTGGGACAGTCGTATTATCATTTGACCAAAGTCAGGGGTATGTAAGGATGGGTTCAAATTGACAAGATAATGACGGGTAGAACTTGACATGTGACTTATGAAATTTTGACCAAAGCCAAGGTCAAAAGAGCATGGGGAAAAAACTTATATCGGGAATTTCTAAAGAAACTGAAATTTGCAAAGAGTTGCATACCATTTGGAGTTTGATGAATGTTGGTAGGATTCCTTCAACATTATCATACGATGATATTTGGATCCCGATCCTACTGTGAGTATATGCTACTCATCAGAATATTCGTCACTTAACGATCAATGCTATAAACCAAGTAGGTGTCAAGAAAGGTGTCAGCGGGGTTAAGCCCCCAGAGAAAAGAGGTTATTTAATTAAGGAACTTCGCGAAAGCGTTGGAAAACCTCCCTCGAAGTACCGACACCAGCCTGGCTGAATGGTTAAGCAAGTATTGTACAGTGAGAATAGTCCTGGCTAATTCTTCTTTTATGGTTTGAGGAAGGATTCGAGAAACAGTGGCAGCCATCCAGTTTAGATAAATTAAAAATCACTCTAAACTTGCAAGAGCATCATGCTAAAGAGTTTTCTTCTCTCTCTCCTAATTGCAGCGACCCTGAAAATGACTGGACTTAAGTTACTTTTAGAGAAAAATATACTGACAAGGCCAAACTATAAAGATTGACTGCGGAATGTCAAAATGGCTTTGACCTATGACAAATTGGGGTACGTCCTCACCGCTAAGGCACCTGCAGTCCCAGGTCCCAAATCCAGTAATGCGCATAAGGAAATCCGCAAAACCTGGGAGTATGATTGCGCGAAGGCCAAGTGCATCGTGCTTGCCTCGATGAACAATGAACATCAGAGGAGGCACGAGGATATGGATCTTGATGCTATATTTCTCCATACAAAAGAACTTTATAGAGAGCAATCTCGTATAGCAAGATACAAGACCTCTAAGAACTTGTTTCGAGCGAGGTTGGCCGTCGGATCATCGGTAGGAGAACATGTCCTAAAGATGATTGGCTACATAGAAAAGCTCGCAGACCTTGGGACGACTTTGGATAATGAGCTCTATACAGACCTTATTCTCCAGTCCCTTCCTTCCACCTACTTCCAGTTTATTCTGAACTTCAACATTCAAAGAAAAGAAGTTGAACTTCCGGAACTCCTTAACATGTTAAGGAGTGTAGAGGCCACCTTGCAGAAGGCAAGGGAAACACATGCTATGTTTGTTAGCGGTGCTTCTTTTTCTGGGTCCAAGGCTAGGGCCAAAGGAAGGAAAAAGAAGGCCGCCACCAAACCTAGGGGAGGTGTAAGTAAGGTGGGAGGGAAGAGAAAGAAAAAGTTTGCGGTACCGGTAGTGGCCCAGGATGAGTGTTTCCATTGTCATAGGAAAAGGCACTGGAAGAAAGATTGCAAGGCGTGGAACGCCAAGAACCAGGAACCGAAGCAAGCTGTGGCTTCGACTTCAGGTGTGTTTGTAATTGAGAATTTCTGTCAATCAACTCTACTTTCTGGGTATTGGATACCGGATCAGGATCTCATATTTGCAATTCATTGCAGGCACTGAGAAACCGTAGAGTGCTGAAGTATGGTGATATGACCCTAATGGTTGCTAACGGAGCTAGTGTGGGAGCTGTGTCCGTAGGGGATTATCACCTGGGATTGACGAGTGGACACATTTTGGTTTTACATAACTGTTTTTGTGTACCCAGCTTAACGTGTAATATTATATTTGTTTCCTTGTTATCAAATAAAGGTTATGATTTCACGTTTGTAAGTGGTGTTGTTAACATCCACCTTAATCATAGTTTGATTGGGTCCGGTACACTGGAAAACGGTATATATGTCTTAAACCAATTCCAAATTTTCAATGTCCAGAACACACTAAAAAGAAAGTCTCCAGATTTAAATAAAGCTTTCTTATGGCATTATAGACTGGGTCACATCAATGAGAGAAGGTTGACTAAGTTACATAGAAAAGGATATTTGGACTCGTTCGAATATCAAACTTATGCCACTTGTCAATCTTGTCTCAAAGGAAAGATGACAAAGACTCCATTTACTGGACATGTAGTAAGAGCGAGCGAGCTCTTAGGACTCATACACAGCGATGTATGTGGTCCAATGTCTACACATGCAAGAGGTGGTTTTTCCTATTTCATTACTTTTACGGATGATTACTCAAGATACGGATTCATTTATCTGATGAAACATAAATCCGAGGCTTTTGAGAAATTCCAAGAATATAAGAATGAAGTAGAAAAACAAACCGGCAAAAGTATCAAGACACTAAGATCTGATCGAGGTGGTGAATACTTGAGTGCCGAGTTCCTAAGTTACCTAAAAGAAAAAGGAATTCTCTCTCAGCTTACTCCTCCATACACTCCACAGCATAACGGTGTATCGGAGAGACGGAATCGAACCCTATTGGATATGGTACGATCCATGATGAGTAATGCTGAGTTACCGCGATCGTTTTGGGGTTATGCGCTAGATTCAGCGGCATATCTTCTGAATAGGGCTCCTACCAAGACTGTGCCTACCACCCCATATCAGATGTGGAGTGGGAAGAAACCCCATCTTCAACATATGAAGATTTGGGGATGTCCAGCTTTTGTTAAAAAGCAGCATGTGGACAAGCTCGAGGCACGATCAGTAAAGTGTAAGTTTGTGGGATATCCAAAGAACTCCAAGGGATATTATTTCTATTACGCAGAGGAACAAAAGGTTTTTGTTTCTCGTAATGCTCATTTTCTAGAACAGCAGTTTTTAGAAAATGAAATAAGTGGGAGCGAAATAGAACTGGAAGAAATTCCAGAACCACAAACTGCTACTGAAAGTTTGGTAGAACAAGTAGTTCAAGAAGAACAGGACATTCCCGCACCCCTCCGCAGGAGGGGTAGGCCGTCTCATCCGCCTGATAGATACTACGGTTTTCTCATAGATGGGGATAGAGAGGATTGCATCATCGATGATTATGAGCCTACTAGCTTCCAGCAGGCCATCCAGAGCGACGACTCGGTACGATGGCTAGATGCAATGCGGACCGAAATGGAGTCCATGTACACCAACAAAGTATGGATTTTGGACTTTGCTTCAGATGGGGTAAAATCCATAGGATGCAAATGGATCTTCAAGAAAAAGATTGGTATAGATGGACAAGTGGAAACCTATAAGGCTAGACTTGTTGCAAAGGGTTTTCGTCAAAGACCTGATTTGGACTATGACGAAACTTTTTCTCCATTGGCTATGCTCAAATCTATTCGGGTCCTTCTTGATATTGACGCCTTCCATGATTATGAAATCTGGCAGATGGACGTAAAGACGGCTTTTCTGAATGGAAATTTAGAACAGTGTGTCTATATGGATCAGCCAGAGGGTTTCAATCAGAGTGGGAGCAGCGGGAAATTATGCAAGTTGCTTAAATCCATTTATGGATTAAAGCAGGCATCGCGGAGTTGGAACATCTGTTTTGATGAAACGGTCAAAGAGTATGACTTTATCAAAAATCCAGATGAACCATGCATATATAGTAAAGTTGTAGCAAGAACTGTAGTATTCCTCATCTTGTACGTGGATGACATTCTATTGATAGGAAATGACATTCCTATGCTACAATCTGTCAAAGGATTCTTGTCACACAGGTTATCCATGAAAGACCTGGGTGATGCCTCTAACATTCTGGGGATCCGGATCTATCATGATAGATCCAAGAGAATGTTGGGACTTTCGCAGTCCAGGTATATCGACACTGTACTGAAAAGATTCTGTATGGAAGATTCTAAGCGCGGTAATCTACCGGCTTGTCACGGAATCACCCTATCCAAAGAGATGTCTCCCAAGACTAATTTGGAAAGGGAACGCATGTCTATTATACCCTACGCTTCTGCGGTAGGCTCTATAATGTATGCGATGTTGTGCACCAGACCAGATGTAGCTTACGCACTGAGCGTGGTAAGCCGGTATTAGTCAGACCCAGGGGAGAAGCACTGGATAGCAGTAAAGAACATTCTCAAGTACCTGACGAGGACTAAGAAGATGTTCTTGGTTTACGGCGGAAAAGACCTCAAGATGGAGGCTTATGCTGATTCTGGCTTCCAGAGTGATAAGGACGATTCCAAGTCCATGTCAGGTTATGTCTTTACCCTCAATGGAGGGGCAGTGTGCTGGAAGAGTTCCAAGCAGGACACCGTTGCTGACTCGACGATGGAAGCGTAGTATATTGCTGCTTGCAATGCCGCAAAAGAAGCGGTCTGGATGAAGAAGTTCCTAACAGAACTTCAGGTGGTTCCTACCATTGTTGATCCAATACCTCTGTATTGCGACAACAACAGAGCTATAGCTTTAGCGAAGGAACCAAGGTCCTATCAGAAGTCCAGACACATCTTAAGGCGGTATCACCTGATCAGGGAGATCATTGATCGTCGGGAGATCGAGGTTCGGAGAGTTGCTACTGAAGAGAACATTGCTGATCCATTCACGAAGGCCCTGCCTCAGATTCAGTTCGAAAGGCTACTCGAGATCATCGGTCTTCAATATGCCAGTACATGGCCCTAGTCCAAGTGGGAGATTGTTAGTGTACATGCCCTAGGGGCCATTATTGTATCATACTAGTTTGTATATTACTTAATAGAAGCTTGGGATATTCACATGTATATAACAGTCTTGCTAAACATGGTAGTATGCTACTTGGTTTTTCTATCTTAATATGTGAGTATACGTATTGATAGAGCTCTTAGGATCTTTCTTGACTACCAGCGTTGTGATGGCAGTCACACTAGTGAGGGCTGGGTAGTCTACAAGCACATCCTTATTCAGGTCCCTAGTCGTAGATTATCGAGACAGGGCATCGATACTTCGGAGTAGACTAGTGTGTACGCTTCTCATCCCAGTTGGGGAGATGGTCTGTCCCACAGCCGTCAGTACGTCGTACTGGAAATAGTATGCAGGTGCTCCTTAGGTTACGGGTACACTGGACAGGACTCACAGGGAATTGTTGGTTGGTTTTATACCAGTCGTCAGTTAACAGTTCCCAGGTGACATGAGTACAGCATAGTCCGCAGACTTGATACTGCTACTTCGCCTCGAGTGTGTCCCACTGTTCTTAGATTGCTACCCTACCACGGCTCAAAGGAGTCGTGCAAACAGGTAGCAGTTGGGTGCAGTCCCGAGCACTTGGAGGCAGTGGCGGTTAGACAAGATTCGTCTCTCCCGGTATTGGGAGTTGATATCGCGCTGTGTCAGAGAGCCATTATGCAAAGTCCCTGGCTAGGGCAAGCGAGATTTGCTGGTAGGTTCCAATAGTTTCTCAGAGTGTAATGGGTCTCACTCCGTCACGACTTATACCACTATTAGGGGACTGACGCTTGCCGACCCCTAGGCCCGATATGCGATAGTCTTAGATGAACAGACCGGACTGTACGGAGATTGTCACATCAGACTCAGTAGGAGTTCGGATGGGTTTCCTCATCGGCCTTCTTATCGACATCTACCTGGGGACCGTTACGTACAGCTAGTGCCGCTTGCGGTCTGTGGTTAAACCCACTGCCAGCGTAGTAGTCGAGTCTCTAGAGTCCCATACAGAGAGTTTCCCTACTCCAGGCAAAACGATATAGAGGTCGTATGGTTTTACGACAAGGGTTCGGACGCATACGTGTGTTTACGCACGTACGACATCCGGACAGTTTTTACTAGCCGGCTTTGGTTTAAGCCAGTTTCTAGTATCCGGTTATTGGATTTATACAGTCTAAAGTTTTTCCGTGTTTTCACGGATAGGAGGGGCGTTCTCGTAATTTCGCGAGAAGCTTCTAGAAGATGGTGACTTGAGGGTTAAGGTGGCATATGCATTAAATGAGATTAGTGATTCATTTGTGTGATTCATCCATGTCATTAATGCATCATAAATGCTTAATGACTCATGAAGATGAATCACCCATTTGTATTTATGAAGCATAGTTGTAAATCCTTTATTTTCTTTTATTGGATAAATAATAATGCTTCATATATATTATGATAGATCATTATCTCTTTCTCATTCTCTTGCTCACCTTCTCTCTCCTCAAGCTCTCCCTCTTCAGACCCTAATCCTCCCCTCTCATGTGTTGAGACAAAGATTAGAATAGACTACTTAATCCTTAACCATTCTCTATATCACCTAGGTTACTTAGATTAGCGATTTAAGAAACCTAGTTACCTCAAGTTAGAGGTGAAGCTTGAAGTAAAGCTCTCGGGCGGATCATCTACTACATAGAGAAGGCCGGAGAGGACGTGGAGAACGAAAAGACGAAGGACACGGTTCATCAGGTATAATCACTTTTCATAGTAGTTGTTAACTTCTATGATTCTTGTTAGTTATAGTTTAGCAAAGATTCTCGGTTAGTCGATGTTTACGCCTAAAACAAGATCGTTTTTCATTATTCTGCCTCCCCGCAAGTCGTGGGGTGTTGTACATCGACTTACAACATCTACGGGGGATGATCGTTTGGATGGCGCAAGTCGCCCGATAGATTTAGTAAACTTGAAAATAGTAAACTTTAACATTTACTTGTGACATTAGAAATAATAATACTTGCATGATATTTGCTGCAGTTAGGATCTATATGTTGTACCCATATGCGCAAACTCATTCTGTAGGACACATGCACCATTACCAGGTTTTTATATACAGCACGAGCACTATTCATGTATACACACACACCCTGGTAATTGCCATTTCACAACACTAGATATCTATTAATCTGAAACATGTTAATTGCTTAGACCTGTGCTATTGCCATAAATCTCTAAAATGAAATCATAGAATTGCTACTCTCGTGCATATTCATCATTATATCAGGTGTTTATGTCTAGTTATAAATCATACATTGCAACTTGAACATTGATACCATATGCATTCATTATCATCGACATATGCACCCATGATGATTTCATGATATTTATGATATTTCTGGATTTCGGGGGAAAGCCGCAAGATTTCAAACTTATAATCTTTTAAAATATAAAAGTTGCGGTTTTCTAGTGATGTAAAGTGTCGTCCACCATGAGTTTACTGTGGTTTTCGAGACCTGTTTCGAGGAGGTGGATGAACCATCTCGGGTACATGGTGGGCCCGGTAAGGTACCCCGAGGCAAGAAGATCGCAGGAGATGGCGTTGAGCCTGGCAGGGGACGGTCTACCTACCAGTGACTTTATTTGGCATGGCGGATATCCAGAGGATACCGACCGTGGCTGCTAGATTGAGATATGGATATTTGGGATGGATCAGCCGGATGGCTGAGCCAGAGATACTTGACATGGATATATGAGATTGAGACAGTTTTGAGGTGTCGTTGCTGGAAACGGATTTTGCTGATTTCATGGATATTATGCTGATATTTGAAAAGAGTTTCAAAAACAAAGAAAGAATAGTTCTTGTACTTACATGTTGAGATCTTGAGTTGACTCACATAGCATACATACATGTTAGTACATCCATGTGGCATACATACATGCTAGTACACTGATGTTGCATACATACCTGCTAGTACATATAGCCATACCTGTTTGAGATGCTAGGATACTTGTGTGCATGCATGCGATAGCCTTTGTAGATGTTATTTATTACTCACGAGCTGGCAACTCACCCCCGTTGTGCCACAGCTTTTCTACAGGTCCGTTCCGTCAGCACTGTAGCGGCAGACGCTTTTGCCTCTTTTGCCCTTTTTGCCTGGACTCGAGGCTTTTGCTCATAGGTGGGATGTTATCATTTTGTACCACCTTATATATTCATTGTATCTAGAGTACTCCATCAGCTATTATTTCAGTTGTACCAGTTATTTGGATTACTGTATATTGACCTAGATGTGAGATTGTGAGACTTGTGGATTTTATGTTATATTGGGGTCGAGCTCACTTGAGTCGACATATTATTTTACCTGTGCTTTTATGCTTACTTTGTTAGTTATATGTATGCCCTAGAGGCCATTACTATACATAGGATGTATATTGTAGTGGATGCTTGGACATATATAGGGAGGACTTTCTTGCTCGACATGATAGTATGCTATCTGGTTGCTCTTTACCTTAACGTGTACACTGATTGTCTTTCTGTTACATTTTGGTGAAGCCCTTAGGATGTGTACTTGACTACCTGGACTATGATGCAGATCATACTAGTGGGGACATGGTAGTCCATAAGTACATCATTCAAGGTCCCTAGTTGTGGGTGTATCGAGACGGGGCATCGATATACCAGAGTAGACTAGCGTATACCTTCTCGACCCATACAGATAGGCGATGGATGTGTAGGGTTCCTAGGCACACTCAAGTGGTCTCACAAGGAATCAACCATGCCAAATTCAAAATTTTCCGGTGCCGAGAAACCCTAAACTAGATCGTTAACTAGAGAATAGGCGAAAACAAAAGCTAGTAAATAACTTTACTGCTAAGTGAAATAGACTACAACCTTTGTAGATCCGGTCCTCCACTTCCTTAGCTCCGTGATGATGTCCCTCCGCTGCGATCATCGGATCCCGGACTCTCGCGATGGTTTCGTCGAAGAAATGATCGGGCTAGGTCGTCGACTTCGTTGCCGAAGATGATCTACGTTGAGGCAACACAAGATCAAGCTCCAACTTCACCAAGTCATGAAACTTGTGTAGAAAACACCCTATACTACCTGGCAAGTAGTAGAGGATGAAGAAATAGGAAGTGGGTTCACTTTAGATTTGGATTTCTCACTCTTTTCCTCATAGCACCATTAAAGCTAGTAAGGTTTAGTTTAACAAGTGTAGAGAATATGATATATCTAATAAAATTAATTGATTCATTATAATAAATCAAGGGATCTTATCATATAGCAACCATGGCTTAGTTTAACAAGTGTAGAGAATTAACTAGGGTTTAAGTAAATGGTTAGGGTTAAGGAAAGAAATAAAATAGTTAAACTTTCAAAGCTTCATGAAGCTTCAACTTAAAACAAAAGAAGCAACCATTTTCTTTCTTGCCCTTTAAAATAAATGCATAAAGAAAATAAATAAAACATTTAAAGCCCTAACCATTAACCTAAATCATAGTTTAAAAGCAAACATACCCAAGTTTGCATGTATCATCAAACATGATACAATCAAGTGCACAAAAATATATCACATATGCAATGTGCACATCAAGTGAGAAAATCCATCTTAAGTGAACCAATACTAGTTAATGCAAAGTAATATATCAAATATATAATTATGCATTAAATCATTAAATCAACGCTTGATTTAATGATCCGGTCATACTGCATATAACCGACTAATATTTAGTGTATCAATGTATCGAATCAACACTTGATTCGGTAACCCGGCTATATCTCATATAACCGTCCAATCATACAAATCGCGAGAATAGAATACAGTATCACATACTGGTATTATTCTCGGTCCCGCACATATCTCATATGCGCTCCTATTTCGTTTCGCTTGAGCCAGGAAACCTCTGTGTAGGACTCTAAAGACTCGTCAATACGCCGGCAGCAGATGATGATCATATCAAGCACCCACAAGCCGCAAGCGGTCTGCTAAACGTAACGGCCACCCGGGTATTGAGCGATCAGAAGATCGACGAGCAAGCCCACTCACACTCCTGTGAATCCAACCAGTAACACTTACCGTACAGTCCGGTCTGTTCGTCTGATATGTCGCATATCTCGCCTAGGGGTGGTAAACATCAGACCCCAGTAGCTCGATAAGTCGTGTCGATATGAGGTCTATAATAGTTCGAGAAACTACTGGTAACACTTACCAGTAAATCTCAGCAACCCTGGCCAGGGATTTCTGGTTATAGCCAATCGAACACAGCGCAACATCAACTCCCTATACCGGGAGAGACGAATCCCCTCCTATCGCTTATTGCCTCGATGTGATTCGGGACTGTACCCAAAAACCACCGTTTTGCATGCCCTCTTAGACGTGGTAAGGTGGAAATCAAAGCATAGTAGGAATCACACAAGACTCTATGACGATCTCGGGTCAACAGACTACTCTGTACCAGTGTCACCAGAGAACTGCCATCTGACGTAAGGTATAATACCATCTGGGAGTTCTCGGCGAGTCCGTCCAGTGTACCCAGTCTCCACTGAGCACCCGTATATCATTTCTGATGTCAAACACCAATGGATATGGGATCATCCATCGCCCATCTGTATGGGTCGAGAAGGTATACGCTAGTCTACTCTGGTATATCGATGCCCCGTCTTGATATACCCACGACTAGGGACCTTGAAAGATGTACTTATGGACTACCATGTCCCCACTAGTATGATCTGCATCATAGTCCAGGTAGTCAAGTACACATCCTAAGGGCTTTATCAACATGTAACAGAGAGACAATCAGTGTACACATTAAGCTAAAGAGCAACCAGATAGCATACTATCATGTCGAGCAAGAAAGTCCTCCTTATATATGTCCAAGCATCCACTACAATATACATCCTAAGTATAGTGATGGCCTCTAGGGCATACATATAACTAACAATCTCCCACTTGCACTAGGGCCATCTAATAGCAGTGGTTGTAGTATCTCATACTCAACCATCTCATGAAAGTCTCTCTCTGGGAAAAGGCCTTTGTGAGTGGATCCGTCGTGTTGTCCTCTGAGTCTGCTCTCCTAACCTTGATCTCCTTGGAGATCAACCATCTCCATGATCAGGTGATACTGCCTTAGACTATGTCTGGATCACTGATGGGACGGACGTTCCTTGGCATAAGCCACAACTCCATTGTCACACAATGGGAGAAACTAAGTTCATCTCATGAACTGATATACACCCAGACAGCCTCTTTGGTAGCATCTTAAGTAGCGATGTATCCAGCCTTTATCGTCTAGTATGCCACGGTATCTAGCTTGGAACTCTTTCAACATACCGTCCCTTTACTGAGGGTAAAGACAATGCCTGTGACTGACATTCAGTCGTCTTTATCACCCTGGAACCCTTCCAGTGATTCTCCCCAGGATCGATTGATACCATCTCACTATATCTAGTGAGTATCCTAACATCCAATTACATCTATCTCATAGATGAAAACTCAGGATTTAGGAGGTATCACTTTGATCCTATATGGAGAATCCTTGTGATAAGCGGAGATTGACCGAGCGTAGCATAGGAAACTCATTCCCTATCAAGAGTATGTCATCCACGCACTTTATGAGGATCACCACCATACTCCCTACTACCTTTTTGTATATACAAAGTTCATCTACCATTTCGATGAAGTCAAACTCTTTGACTACCATATCAAAACAGACGTTCCAACTCTGCGATGCCTGCTTTATCCTATAAAGCAACTTGTGCACGTTTCCGCTGCTCCCACTGTTTACGAAGCCCTCTAACTGTGTACTTATAGACTCTCTCTTCTAAAATATCATTTAGAAGAGCAGTCATGACATCCAACCGCCAGATATCGTAGTCATGGTATGTAGCCGTGGCAAGTAGGATCCGGATGGACTTAAGCATAGCCACTGGAAAAGGTTTCATCATTATCCACGCCTGGTCGATGACGAAAACCTTTAACAAGTCTAGTTTTGAAAGTCTCAACTTTTCCATCTACACCAAGTAATCTTCTCAAGATATACTTGCTCCTGATGGGGATTTAACCCTTTAGATAAAGCAACCAAAGTCCATACTTTGTTGGTGTATAAGGATTCCATCTCAGATCACTAAGCATCTAGCCATTCTTACAGAGTCCTATTCCTGATGGCCAGCTCGAAACTAGTTGGGTCATCATCTCATGATGCAATCCTCACTCCCACTGTCATAGAGAAACAAAAGTATCTCTCAGGTGGGTGAGGAACCCTACTAGATCGGCGGAGAGGCTGAGGTTTGTTGGTAACTATTGAATCCTTTGGTTCTATCAAATCATCTGTTGTAGTTTGTATAGCTGGAACCTTTCCAGTTCTACATAACAGACCTTGCCTCGAGTTTGTCCGGATTTTGCTTTTAGACATAGCCCGGACAACCCCAAATCTTAACCAACTTAAGATATGGGCTCTTCCCTTTCCATATCACATATGAAGTGGTAGGCAACAGGTTTGATTTGAACCCTATTCAATAAGTATGCAACTTCATAAGTGCATAACTCCCAAAAGGAAATAGGTAACTCAGTAGTACTCATCATAAAGCACACCATATCATATAGGGTGTTATTGCTCCGCCCCGATATACCATCGTGCTATGGTGTATACGGAGGAGTAATGTTGAGAGAGAATCTCATTTTCCTTTAGAATAGTCCAGAAATTCCGTGCTCAAGTATTCTCCTCCTTGATCACATCAAAGGACATAATACTTATACCCGTTTTAGTTCTCTACTTCTAACTTATATTCCGTGAATATCTCAAAAGGTTCGGACTTGTGTTTCAACAGGAACATATGTCTGAATCTAGAGAGATTATCAGAGAATGTAATGAAGTAAAAAAGAACCTTTCTTGGCATATGTAGACAAGGGACCTTCATACATCAGCATGTATCAATCCCAAAAGTTCACTAACTCTTTCTCTGTTTCCAATAAACAGAGCTGGTGTCATTATATCTTTGTGACATGACTGGCAAGTTTCACAAGATGTAAATTCAAACTGATTTAAATATACATCTATATGTAACTTCAGCAAGTCAGGTCACATTGATATGACCTAGTCTACAATGCCTCAAGAAGGATCCGTTCATTTCTGAACTCTTCCTCTTATGTGTGTTCTGTATACTAAGAACTGTAGTTTGATTTAGAACGTTAATGCTTTTAGATAACATACCTGAACCGATCAACTTTTGAAATAGGAAATGATCAAAATATTATCCAACAATAAAAAATTATATCCTTCTTTAATGAATAAAGAGATTGATATAATTTTGTATATCAGGTTCGGTATCTAATAACATTTGTTCAGAATCAACGTATTTGTAATACAGGGTGACAGTGACCAACAGACTTGGTTGCAACACTTGCACCGTTTTCTGCCTCATGAAACTTATCACCCATTCTCAGTTCTCTACTTAACTGTAGCACATGTAAAAAATTACATATGCGGGATCCTGATCCGGTATCAAATACCCAGGACGTAGAGGATACTTGAGAAACAGTTCTTTATAATGAACATACCCGAAGGAGATGCATCATATGCACTTTCCTTGTTTGGGCGGCATAGGAATTCTGGTATTCCCCAATTTCCTGCTCTGTCTTATAACAATTATAAGTTGGAGCGGGACCAACGTTCCCCAGCTCAGTATAACAAGCGGGTTCGGTCAATTCATCCGAATTATTATCTTGATTAAGGCGTGATATGGTCGCTACCTGGAGAGAGAGAGAAGAAAACACTCAGCGTACGCTCTTGCAAGAATAGATTGGTTATTATTTTATCTAATCAGGATGGCTCCCACTGTTTTTATCAAATTTTCCTTCAAACCCTAAAAGGAAAGACTAGCCGGGATTAATTACACGCTACAAGTTCGCCAATCTTTCAGCCAGGCCAGTGTCGGTACTTTGAGGGAGGTCCCCCGTGCTTTCGCACGAACCTAATTAATGTAAACCTCATTTTCCCAGAGGCGTAACCCCGTTGACACCTTTCTAGACACTTACTTGATCGGCTAATTGTAATGTGTAAAACTCTCCCAGGAGTAATAATTACTCGCAGTGGGTATCGGGATCCAACTATCTCATAGAAGGTATGCAATCTCATTGCAAATTTCAACACCTGAAATTCCCGATAACATTTTGCCCCTAGCGTCCTATGACCTTGACGGAGGCCAAACTACCCATAGTCCGCTATTCAAGTTCAACCCTTCATTTCCTGATTGAATTAAACCCACCCGCACGACCCTTGACGGAGGCCAAACAACGCCGTACGAATACCCTAATCCAATCGCATCATATGCTAGCAGATAAGCACTAGTTAGCTACCGTACACTACGCCTTGACGGAGGCCAAACTACCGCAGCACGAATACTAACTAGTACTTATCTGAAATGATGGAGGGCTACGACAGGTTTTTCTGAAAACCTATTGCGTAATGAACTTGATATCGTTGTAGAATCAAATGATTTTGAAATGGAGTGTTTTTTAGGCTTTTCTAGTTTTGCTAAAGGGGTCACTCCCGGTGAAGGGATCGTCGGCCCTTTCCTCGTCGAATGAGGTGCGGGATATATCATATACATCACTGTGCAAAGCAGAAACTATAGAAGCTATCAAAAGACAAACTGAGGGGTGTAGCATCTGCCAGTTATTGCTAAAGGGGTCACTCCCGGTGAAGGGATCGTCGGCCCTTTCCTTATCGAATAAGGTGCAGGATATATCATATATACCGCTGTGCAAAGCAAGAACTGTAGCTACCTGTTTTATTTTTGAAATTCGATTCCACAACATCTTAGGTTCCTTTTTCTTTCATTAATCACATTAATGAAGTCCCATCATTTAAAACACCTAAACATCACAGATAAATACGACGTACACTTATGTCATCCGCATTCGCCTCGATGTCCCCTCGTGCACCGTTAGGTTAGGTAACTAATGACAGAGCGGGGCAGGGCTAGTGCTGGTGTAAAACATAAGTAACGTCTATATAATATATCATATATACTATATACAGTATTTATCACAGAACATATCACATGATCACATCACAGATAACGCAGCAGATAATATCATATGAAATATTGGATATACTAGGACGTTCGTGTTTTTAATACGAGCCAGTATAAAACACGGATTCCACGGTCGCTGTGAATAGCCAAAACCTACACCCCTAGACCCCTACGAGAGCGGCAAGGAACCCTACCAATTCTAGAGTTAGGAGACCCGGACTCAACTCCTAGAGTTGGTCTCCCACTGGACTCCAGAACCCGGTTACTTGTGCCCTCCTCCTTGGGTCTATTCTAGTGCGGAAAAGTAAATAATATACAAAGGGTGACATCTTCCTCAACCTGGAAGTGCCCCAATAAAAGAATATTACATGCAAGTTTTTACATGTATGAAAATGAAAAACACTCATCTCACATAAAAAAAACCCGGCTATTCAAACACGACGATCCAATATAACATATCCAGCAACACATAACATCACATGTCATCAACGTAAGTAAACATGCGTATCCCAATTGTCGTTGACATATAGCAATGAAACCGGTGATATCACATATTACACTTACGGTCGCAGAAAAGAAAGAGTAAAACTACAACAGTTGGAATCCACAACCTCTTTAGACATCGCATGCCTAATCAAATGAATTCCTTAGACATCGCATGCCTAACGATTATAAACCCCACATTTTAGTCTCATTATCGAAAACTCTTTTCAATATCAAGTCGGGCAATTCAACAAGATTCCCGACATTGTGATCGAATGCTCGTCGCAAACTTTATTAGGCGGCCGCACCCATGATGCCGTCGACGAAGTGCACCAAGGCGGAATACCGCTGCCGCGAGCACCCGAATGGATGCTTTCGGCGACGGGGTTCTCCTACAGTCACTTGGTCGGGGCTATGGGGTGTAGCTGTCTATTAAGTTTACCCGGCGAGTATCCGCATACGCTACGTGATTGCGACGGACTTTTGATCACATCAAAATTCCGTGGCAACCGATCATTTGAGACTAAAGTGCTATGTTTATAACATCCAAATCAGTTATCTCATAACTACTTGTGGATTCCAAATATTGTATCACATTACAGATAAACAGAAAATGTTAAACTTTCCGATCGAACAGTTAAACACCCAAGTTTTCCCGAAACAGCTCAACACATGAAATAAGTTTAAAACATTCACTTCATGCCTCAGCACCAACGGTCCAGCCGTAGAATGGTCAAGCCAACGCCTCACATGTGGCACGCCGTACTGCCCCAAACCCTAAGGTTCAAAGGGCAGTTCAAGACGGTCACATAATCGAGTTAAGGTTTGTTGTCTTCTAGAGGGACCATCGCGTTACTTGAACTACTTAAAACGTCTTTATACCACGGAAAAATCCAACACTTGGAAATTTCCCGACAGGGGAAAAATTGGGTATTTATATCCGGTCGAACTTTTTAACATATTCTAAAATTACCCGGAAAAACACATAGACAAAGTTAGACAATCCGATCAAATCTACGAACTCCTAATACAACCCAGAAAACTCAACTCTTGAGTAAATATTAAAAATTCCCAGAAAATACAGCACTAACAGATAGGAATTACTGTGCCAAAAAAATGACAAGATACTCCAATATGGCCGCGGAACCACTGCAAATGCCATGCTATTGCCGCGGTTTCGCGGCCACTTGGTCGAGTTATGCGCACGTGCTTTATAGTAATTCTTGAAAAAGCCTGCTGATTTTTCTGCATATTTTTAATTTGGAAAAAAACCCGGTTTTGAAAAAATGTACAGAGAAGGCTTAGAATTAGGGTTTCGGGGTTCGATCGGGTTTCTAACATCGTCTACGCATCGCCTAAGGCTCTAGCTAGGCTCTGATACCACTGTAGAGTTCCTAGGCACACTCAAGAGGTCTCACAAGGCATCAACCATGCCAAATTCAAAATTTTCCGGTGCCGAGAAACCCTAAACTAGATCGTTAACTAGAGAATAGGCGAAAACAAAAGCTAGTAAACAACTTTACTGCTAAGTGAAAGAGACTACAACCTTTGTAGATCCGGTCCTCCACTTCCTTAGCTCTGTGATAATGTCTCTCCGCTGCGATCATCGGATCCCGGACTCTGGCGATGGTTTCGTCGAAGAAATGATCGGGCTAGGTCATCGACTTCGTTTCCGAAGATGATCTACGTCGAGGCAACACAAGATCAAGCTCCAACTTCACCAAGTCATGAAACTTGTGAAGAAAACACCCTATACAACCTAGCAAGTGGTAGAGGATGAAGAAATAGGAAGTGGGTTCACTTTGGATTTGGATTTCTCACTCTTTTCCTCATAGCACCATTAAAGCTAGTAAGGTTTCTCCTTCTTGAAGAAGAAGAAGAAGAAGAAAAAGAATATGATATATCTAATAAAATTAATTGATTCATTATAATAAATCAAGTGATCTTATCATATAGCAACCATGGGTTAGTTTAACAAGTGTAGAGAATTAAATAAGGTTTAAGTAAATGATTAGGGTTAAGGAAAGAAACAAAATGGTTAAGCTTTCAAAGCTTCATGAAGCTTCAACTTAAAAAAAAAGAAGCAACCATTTTCTTTCTTGCCCTTTAAAATAAATGCATAAAGAAAATAAATAAAACATTTAAAACCCTAACCATTAACCTAAATCATAGTTTAAAAGCAAACATACCCAAGTTTGCATGTATCATCAAACATGATACAATCAAGTGCACAAAAATATATCACATATGCAATGTGCACATCAAGTGAGAAAATCCATCTTAAGTGAACCAATACTAGTTAATGCAAAGTAATATATCAAATATATAATTATGCATTAAATCATTAAATCAACGCTTGATTGAATGATCCGGTCATACTGCATATAACCGACTAATATTTAGTGTATCAATGTATCGAATCAACACTTGATTTGGTAACCCGGCTATATCTCATATAACCGTCCAATCATACAAATCACGAGAATAGAATACAGTATCACATACTGGTATTATTCTCGGTCCCGCACATATCTCATATGCGCTCCTATTTCGTTTCGCTTGAGCCAGGAAACCTCTGTGTAGGACTCTAAAGACTCGTCAATACGCTGGCAGCAGATGATGATCATATCAAGCACCCACAAGCCGCAAGCGGTCTGCTAAACGTAACGGCCACCCGGGTATTGAGCGATCAGAAGATCGACGAGCAAGCCCGCTCACACTCCTGTGAATCTAACCAGTAACACTTACCGTGCAGTCCGGTCTGTTCGTCTGATATGTCGCATATCTCGCCTAGGGGTGGTAAACGTCAGACCTCAGTAGCTCGATAAGTCGTGTCGATATGAGGTCTATAACTGTTCGAGAGACTACTGGTAACACTTACCAGTAAATCTCAGCAACCCTGGGCAGGGATTTCCGGTTATAGCCAATCGAACACAGCGCAACATCAACTCCCTATACCGGGAGAGACGAATCCCCTCCTATCGCTCATTGCCTCCATGTGATTCGGGACTGTACCCAAAAACCACCGTTTTGCACGCCCTCTTGGACGTGGTAAGGTGGAAATCAAAGCACAGTGGGAATCACACAAGACTCTATGACGATCTCGGGTCAACAGACTACTCTGTACCAGTGTCACCAGAGAACTGCCATCTGACGTAAGGTATAATACCATCTGGGAGTTCTCGGCGAGTCCGTCCAGTGCACCCAGTCTCCACTGAGCACCCGTATATCATCTCTGATGTCAAACACCAATGGATATGGGATCATCCATCGCCCATCTGTATGGGTCGAGAAGGTATACGCTAGTCTACTCTGGTATATCGATGCCCCGTCTCGATACACCCACGACTAGGGACCTTGAAGGATATACTAATGGACTACTATGTCCCCACTAGTATGATCTGCATCATAGTCCAGGTAGTCATGTATACATCCTAAGGGCTTTACCAACATGTAACAGAGAGACAATCAGTGTACACGTTAAAGTAAAGAGCATCCAGATAGCATACTATCATGTCGAGCAAGAAAGTCCTCCCTATATATGTCCAAGCATCCACTACAATATACATCCTATGTATAGTAATGGCCTCTAGGGCATACATATAACTAACAATCTCCCACTTGCACTAGGGACATCTGATAGTAGTGGTTGCAGTATCTCATACTCAACCATCCCATAAAAGTCTCTCTCTGGGAAAAGGCCTTTGTGAGTGGATCCGCCGTGTTGTGGGTGTTTGATATGATCATCACCTGCTGCCGGCGTATTGACGAGTCTTTAGAGTCCTACACAGAGGTTTCCTGGCTCAAGCGAAACGAAATAGGAGCGCATATAAGATATGTGCGGGACCGAGAATAATACCAGTATGTGATACTGTATTCTATTCTCGCGATTTGTATCATTGGACGGTTATGTATGATATAGCCGGATTACCGAATCAAGTGTTGATTCGATACATTGATACACTTGATATTAGTCGGTTATATGCGATATGACCGGATCATTAAATCAAGTGTTGATTTAATGATTTGATGTATAATTATAAATTTGATATATTACTTTACATTAACATGTATTTGTTCACTTAAGATTATTTTCTCACTTGATTGTGCACATTGTATATATGATATATATTTGTGCACTAGTTTGTATCATGTTTGATGATACATGCAAACTTGGGTGTATGTTTGATCTAAACCATGTTTAGGTTAATGGTTAGGGTTTTGTTATCTTTACTTATTTTCTTTAATTCATTTTTGGCAAAATGAAATGGTGGCTAATTTTGTTTCTTTGCTTAAGCTTCATGAAGCTTCTTTGCATTATCTACCATTTTGTCTTTTGCCTTGACCTAACCTTTAAACCTAAACCTTAGTTTATTCTCTACACTTGTTAAACTAACCCAAGGTTGCATTATGATAAGATCACTTGATTTATTATTAATTGATAATTCTTTTTCATTCTTCATCTTCATCTTCTTCATGGGGTGAAAGAAAGCTTACTAGAAAAATTTCAAGTGATGAAATCAAGTGAGAAATCCAAATCCAAAGTGAACCAACTTCCTATTTCTTCATCCTCTACCACTTGCCATGTAGTAGAGTGTGTTATATTCACAAGTTCCATGACCTAGTGAAGATGGAGCTTGAGTTTGAGTTGCCTCGACGTAGATCATCTTCGACATCGAAGTCTACGACCTAGCCCGATCATTTCTCCAACGAAACCAACGCTAGAGTCCGGGATTTCGATGATCGCAGCGGAGGGACATCAACACGGAGCTAGAGAAGTGGTGGGCCGGATCTACAAAGGTTGTATTTCCATTCACTTAGCAATAAAGTTGTTAACTTGCATGATGTTTCGCCTTTGCCTCTAGTTATCGATCTAGTTTAGGGTTTCTCGGCACAAGAAAAATTTGATTTTGCCATGGTTGATGCCTTGTGGAACCTCTTGAGTGTCCCTAGGAACCCTACAGTGGTATCAGAGCCTAGCTAGAGCCTTAGGCGAAGTGTAGACGATGTTAGAAGTCCGATCGAACCCGAAACCCTAGTTTAAAACCTTTCTCTGTACATTTTTTCAAAACCGGGTTTTTTCCAAATTAAAAATATGCAGAAAATTCAGCAGGCTTTTTTAGGGATTACTGTGCAGCACGTGCTCATGATTCGACTAAAGCGCGGCGGAACCGCGGCACGAGCATGGCTCGTGCGGCGGTTCCGCGGCCAAGTAGTCACATCAGCTTTTGAAAATTGCACAGTAATTCTTATCTTTTAGTGCTGTATTTTCTAGGAATTTTTAACTTCTACTCAAGAGTTGAGTTTTCTGGGTTGTATTGGGGACTCGGTGTTTCGATCGGGAAGTTTAACTTCGTCTGTGTTTTTCTGGATAATTTTAGAATATGTTGAAAAGTTCGACCGGATATAAATACCCACTTTTTCCCCTGCCGGGAAATTTCCAATTGTTGAATTTTTCCGTAGTTTAATGACGTTCTAAGTAGTGCAAGTAACGCGATGGTCCCTCTAGAAGACAACAAACCTTAACTCGATTATGTGACCGTCTTGAACTGCCCTTTGAACCTTAGGGTTTGGGGCAGTACGGCGTGCCACATGTGAGGCGTTGGCTTGACCATTCTACGGCTGGACCGTTGGTGCTGAGGCATGAAGTGAATGTTTTAAACTTATTTCATGTGTTGAGCTGTTTCGGGAAAACTTGGGTGTTTAACTGTTCGATCGGAAAGTTTAACATTTTCTGTTTATCTGTAATGTGATACAATATTTGGAATCCACAAGTAGTTATGAGATAACTGATTTGGATGTTATAAACATAGCACTTTAGTCTCAAATGATCGGTTGCCACGGAATTTTGATGTGATCAAAAGTCCGTCGCAATCACATAGCGTACGCGGATACTCGCCGGTAAACTCAATAGATAGCCACGCCCCATAAACCCGACCAAGTGACTGTAGGAGAACCCCGTCGCCGAAAGCATCCGTTCGGGTGCTCGCGGCAGCGGTGTTCCGCCTTGGAGCACTTCATCGACGGCATCGGGGGTGCGGCTGCCTAATAAAGTTTGCGACGAGCATTCGATCAAAATGCCGGGAATCTTGTTGAATTTCCCGACTTGATATTGAAAAGTGTTTTCGATAAATGAGACTAAAATGCGAGGTTTATAATTGTTAGGCATGCGATGTCTAAGGAATTCAGATGGTTAGGCATGTGATGTCTAAGGAGGTTGCGGATTCCAACTGTTGTAGTTTTCTACTTTCTTTTCTGCGACCGTAAGTATAATATGTGATATCGCCGGTTTCATTGCTATATGTCAACGACAATTGGGATGGGCATATTTACTTACGTTGATGACATGTAATGTTATGTGTTGCTGGATATGTTATATTGGATCGTCGTGTTTGAATAGCCGGGGGGTTTTTATGTGAGATGAGTGTTTTTCATTTTCATTCATGTAAAAACTTGTATGTAATATTCTTTTGTTGGGGCACTTCCATATTGCGGAAGATGTCACCCATTGTATATTAGTTACTTTTCCGCACTAGGATAGACCCAAGGAGGGGAGCACAAGTAACCGGGTTCTAGAGTCCAGTGGGAGACCAACTCGAGGAGTCGAGTCCGGGTCTCCTAACTCTAGAATTGGTAGGGTTGCTTGCGGCTCTCGTAGGGGTCTAGGGGTGTGGGTTTGGCTATTCATCGCGATCGTGGAATCCGTGTTTTATACTGGCTTGTATTGAAAACACGGACGTCCTAGTTTATCCAATGTTTCATATGTTTCTTCTGCTGCGATATCTGTGATGTGATCATTTGATATGCTGTGATGGATACTGTATATAGTATATATGATATATTATATAGACGTTACTTATGTTTTACACCCGCGCTAGCCCTGCCCCGCTCTGTCGTTAGTTACCTAACCTAACGGTGCATGAGGGGACATCGAGGCGAATGCGGATGGCATAAGTGTACGTCGTATTTATCTGTGATGTTTAGGTAACTTAAATTATGGGACTTCATTAATATGATTAATGAAAGAAAAGAAACCTAAGATGTTGTGGAATCGAATTTTCAAAAACAGGTAGCTACAGTTCTTGCTTTGCATCACGGTGTTCCTTATAGAACATCCTGCACCTTATTCGATGAGGAAAGGACCGAGATCCCTTCACCGGGAGTGACTCCTTTAGCAATAACTGGCAGATGCTACAACCCTCGGTTTGTCTTTTGATTGCTTCTATAGTTTTTGCTTTGCACAGCGGTATATATGATATATCCTGCACCTTATTCGATGAGGAAAGGGCCGACGATCCCTTCACCGGGAGTGACCCCTTTAGCAAAACTAGAAAAGCCTCAAAAACACTCCATTTTAAAATCATTTGATTCTACAACGATATCAAGTTCATTACGCAATAGGTTTTCTTAAAAACCTGTCGTAGCCCTCCGTCATTTCAGATAAGTTGTATATAGTATTCGTACTACATTTGTTGGCTTTCGTCAAGGTGTAGTGTGCGGTAGCTATATGCTGCTTATCTGCTGCATATGATGCGATTGGATTAGGGTAGTCGTGCAGCTTTGTTGGCTTTCGTCAAGGGTCGTGCGGGTGGGTTTAATTCAATCAAGAAATGACAGGTTGAACTTGACTAGCGGGCTATGGTTTGTTGGCTTTCGTCAAGGTCATAGCATGTTAGGGGCAAAATTATCGGGAATTTCAAGTGTTGAAATTTGCAATGAGATTGCATACCTTCTATGAGATAGTTGGATCCCGATACCCGCTGCGAGTAAGAGTTACTCCTGGGAGAGTTTTACACATTACAATTAACCGATCAAGTAGGTGTCTAGAAAGGTATCAACGGGGTTACGCCTCTGGGAAAATGAGGTTTACTGTAATTAGGTCCGTGCGAAAGCACGGGGAACCTCCCTCAAAGTACCGACACTGGCCTGGCTGAAAGATTGGCGAACTTATAGCATGTAATTAATCCCGGCTAGTCTTTCCTTTTAGGGTTTGAAGGAAGATTTGATAAAAACAGTGGGAGCCATCCTGATTAGATAAAATAATAACCAATCTGATCTTGTAAGAGCATACACTGAGTGTTTTCTTCTCTCTCTCTCCAGGTAGCGACCTTATCACGCCTTAATCAAAATAATAATACGGATAAATTGACCGAACCCGCTTGTTATACTGAGCTGGGGAACGTTGGTCCCGCTCTAATTTATAATTGTTATAAGACCAAGCTGGAATTAGGGGAATACCAGGATTCCCGTGCCGCCCAAATGAAGAAAGTGCATTATGATGCATCTTCTTCGGGTGCGTTCATTATATAGAACTGTTTCTCAGTATCCTCTGCATCCTGGGTATTAGATACCAGATCAGGATCCCGCATATGTAATCTGTTACAAAGGGCTACAGAAAGGTAGAGAACTGAGAACGGGTGATAAGTTTCATGAGACAGAAAACGGTGCAAGTGTTGCAGCCAAGTCTGTTGGTCACTGTCACCCTGTATTCCAAATACATTGATTCTGAACGAATGTTATTAGATACCAAACCTGATATACAAAATCATATCAGTCTCTTTATATGTAAAGAAATGATAAAATTTTGTATTGTTGGATAATGTTTTGAACATTTCCTATATCAAAAGTTGATCGGTTCAGGCATGTTATCTAAAAGCATTGATGTTTTAAATCAAACTACAGTTCTTAGTATACGGAACACACACAAGAGGAAGAGTTCAGAAATGAACGGATCCTTCTTGATGTATTGTAGACTAGGTCATATCAATGCGACCCGACTGGCTGAAGTTACATTTAGATGCATATTTAAATCAGTTTGAATTTACATCTTGTGAAACTTACCAGTCATGTCACAAAGATAAGATGACCATAGCTCCGTTTACTGGAAACAGAGAAAGAGTTAGTAAACTCTTGGGACTGATACATGATGCTGTATGTAAGGTCCCCTGTCTACATATGCCAGGACCGGTTCTTTGTACTTCATTACATTCTCTGATGATCTCTCAAGATTCAGACATATGTTCCTGTTGAAACACAAGTCCAAAGCTTTTGAGATATTCACAGAATATAAGTTAGAACTAGAGAACCAAAATAAGGATATAAGTATTATGTCCTTCGATGTGATCAGGGAGGAGAATACTTGAGCACGGAAATCCTGGACTATTCTAAAAGAGAATGAGATTCTCTCTCAGCATTACTCCTCCTTATACACCATAGCACGATGGTATATCGGGGCGGAGCAATAGCACCCTATGTGATATAGTGTGCTCTATGATGAGTACTACTGAGTTTCCTATTTCCTTTTGGGAGTTATGCGCTTGAGAAGCTGCATACCTATTGAATAGGGTTCCAATCAAATCAGTTGCCTACCACTTCATATGTGATATGGAAAGGGAAGAATCAATATCATAACTTTGTTAAGATTTAGGGTTGTCCAGCCTATGTCTAAAAGCAAAATCCGGACAACATCGAGGCAGGTTCAGTTCTGTAGAACTGGAAAGGTTCCAGCTATACAAACTGCAATTGATGATTTGGTAGAACCAAAGGATTCAATAGTTTCCAACGAACCTCAGCCTCTCCGCCGATCTAGTAGGGTTTCTCACCCACCTAAGAGATACTTCTGTTTCTCTATGACAGTGGGAGCGAGGATTGCATCATAAGATGATGACCCAACTAGTTTCGAGCTGGCCATCAGGAGTGGGACTCTATAAGAGTGGCTGGATGCTTAGCGATCTGAGATAGAATCCTTATACACCAGTAAAGTATGGACTTTGGTTGCTTTATCTGAAGGGTTAAATCCCCATCAGGAGAAAGTATATCTTGAGAAGATTACTTGGTGTAGATGGAAAAGTTGAGACTTTCAAAGCTAGACATGTTAAAGATTTTCATCATCGACCAGGCGTGGATAATGATGAAACCTTTTTCAGTGGCTATGCTTAAGTCCATCCAGATCCTACTTGCCACGGCTACATACCATGACTACTACGATATCTGGCGGTTGGGTGTCATGACTGCTTTTCTAAAATGATGTTTTAGAATAGAGCGTCTGTAAGTACACAGCCAGAGTGCTTCGTAGACAGTGGGAGCAGCGGAAACGTGTACAAGATGCTTTATAAGATTAAAGCGGGCATCGCGGAGTTGGAACATCTGTTTTGATGAGATAGTCAAAGAGTTTGACATCATCAAAATGGTAGATGAACCTTGTATATACAAAAAAAGGTAGTAGGGAGTATGGTGATGATCCTCATAGAGTACATGGATGACATACTCTTGATAGGGAAGGAGTTACCTATGCTACGCTCGGTCAATCTCCGCTTATCACAAGGATTCTCCATATAGGATCAATGTGATACCTCATGAATCCTGAGTTGTCATCTATGAGATAGATGTAATTGGATGTTAGGATACTCACTAGATGTAGTGGGATGGTATCAATCGATCCTGGGGAGAATCACTGGAAGGGTTCCAGGGTGATAAAGACAACTGAATGTCAGTCACAGGGATTGTCTTTACCCTCAGTAAAGGGACGGTATGTTGGAAGAGTTCCAAGCTAGATACCGTGGCATACTAGACGATAAAGGCTGAATACATCGCTACTTAAGATGCTACCAAAAAGGCTGTCTGGGTGTATATTAGTTCATGAGATGACCTTAGTTCCTCCCATTGTGTGACAATGGAGTTGTGGCTTATGCCAAGGAACGTCCGTTCCATCAGTGATCCAGACATATTCTAAGGAAGTATCACCTGATCATGGAGATGTTTGATCTCCAAGGGGATCGAGGTTAGGAGAGCAGACTCAGAGGACAACACGGCGGATCCACTCACAAAGGCCTTTTCCCAGAGAGAGACTTTTATGGGATGGTTGAGCATGAGATACTGTAACCACTGCTACAGATGGCCCTAGTGCAAGTGGGAGATTGTTAGTTATATGTATGCCCTAGAGGCCATTACTATACATAGGATGTATATTGTAGCGGATGCTTGGACATATATAGGGAGGACTTTCTTGCTCGACATGATAGTATTCTATCTGGTTTCTCTTTACCTTAACGTGTACACTGATTGTCTCTCTGTTACATGTTGGTAAAGCCCTTAGGATGTGTACTTGACTACCTGGACTATGATGCAGATCATACTAGTGGGGACATGGTAGTCCATAAGTACATCCTTCAAGGTCCCTAGTCGTGGGTGTATCGAGACGAGGCATCGATATACCAGAGTAGACTAGCGTATACCTTCTCGACCCATACAGATGAGCGATGGATGATCCCATATCCATTGGTGTTTGACATCAGAGATGATATACGGGTGCTCAGTAGAGACTGGATACACTGGACGGACTCGCCGAGAACTCCCAGATGGTATTATACCTCATGTCAGATGGCAGTTCTCTGGTGACACTGGTACAGAGTAGTCTGTTGACCCGAGATCGTCATAGAGTCTTGTGTGATTCCCACTGTGCTTTGATTTCCACCTTACCATGTCCAAGAGGGCGTGCAAAACGGTGGTTTTTGGGTACAGCCCCGAATCACATAGAGGCAATGAGCGATAGGAGGGGATTCGTCTCTCCCGGTATAGGGAGTTGATGTTGTGCTGTGTTCGATTGGCTATAACCGGAAATCCCTGGCCAGGGTTGCTGAGATTTACTGGTAAGTGTTACCAGTAGTTTCTCAAACTATTATAGACCTCATATCGACACAACTTATCGAGCTATTGGGGTCTGACGTTTACCCCCCTAGGCGAGATATGCGACATATCAGACGACGAGACCGGACTGTACGGTAAGTGTTACTGATTGGATTCACAGGAGTGTGAGCGGGCTTGCTCGTTGATCTTCTGATCGCTCAACACCCGGATGGCCGTTACGTTTAGCAGACCACTTGCGTCTTGTGTGTGTTTGATATGATCATCACCTGCTGCCGGCGTATTGACGAGTCTTTAGAGTCCTACACAGAGGTTTCCTGGCTCAAGCGAAACGAAATAGGAGCGCATATGAGATATGTGCGGGACCGAGAATAATACCAGTATGTGATACTGTATTCTATTCTCGCGATTTGTATCATTGGACGGTTATATATGATATAGCCGGATTACCGAATCAAGTGTTGATTCGATACATTGATACACTTGATATTAGTCGGTTATATGCGATATGACCGGATCATTAAATCAAGTGTTGATTTAATGATTTGATGTATAATTATATATTTGATATATTACTTTACATTAACTAGTATTTGTTCACTTAAGATTATTTTCTCACTTGATTGTGCACATTGTGTATATGATATATATTTGTGCACTAGTTTGTATCATGTTTGATGATACATGCAAACTTGGGTGTATGTTTGATCTAAACCATGTTTAGGTTAATGGTTAGGGTTTTGTTATCTTTACTTATTTTCTTTAATTCATTTTTGGCAAAATGAAATGGTGGCTAATTTTGTTTCTTTGCTTAAGCTTCATGAAGCTTCTTTGCATTATCTACCATTTTGTCTTTTGCCTTGACCTAACCTTTAAACCTAAACCCTATTATTCTCTACACTTGTTAAACTAACCCAAGGTTGCATTATGATAAGATCACTTGATTTATTATTAATTGATAATTCTTTTTCATTCTTCATCTTCATCTTCTTCATGAGGTGAAAGAAAGCTTACTAGAAAAATTTCAAGTGATGAAATCAAGTGAGAAATCCAAATCCAAAGTGAACCCACTTCCTATTTCTTCATCCTCTACCACTTGCCATGTAGTAGAGTGTGTTATATTCATAAGTTCCATGATCTAGTGAAGGTGGAGCTTGAGTTTGAGTTGCCTCGACGTAGATCATCTTCGGCATCGAAGTCTACGACCTAGCCCGATCATTTCTCCAACGAAACCAACGCTAGAATCCGGGATTCCGATGATCGCAGTGGAGGGACGTCAACACGGAGCTAGAGAAGTGGTGGACCGGATCTACAAAGGTTGTATTTCCATTCACTTAGCAATAAAGTTGTTAACTTGCTTGATGTTTCGCCTTTGCCTCAAGTTATCGATCTAGTTTAGGGTTTCTCGACACAAGAAAAATTTGATTTTGCCATGGTTGATGCCTTGTGGAACCTCTTGAGTGTGCCTAGGAACCCTACATACTTATGCACATTGTATTTTTCATTGCGTGGGATTTGTGACCGCATTGAGTCGAAAAGCTAGCTCCCGTTTGGGGATGCTATATTCTGTTATTCACTTATATTCCTGTTTGTACCCGTCGGGGGACTATTTTTACAAAGGAGATTTTGCCAGAAATTTGGGAAAGGAAACTCGTTTTTAAAAAGTGACTTGATATGGTTTAATAGGACAAAGTACTTTAAATAAAAATGGTTTCTCCTTCACTCTATTTCTAAATCAGGTTTTGATTTCTGGGCTTCGGCTTACTTATCTTACGGACGCCTTGAGACGTTTCGTAACTTAAGTGCCGGTCACGTTCCGTACTCTGCGGGTCGTGACAAAGTTGGTATCAGAGCGATAGGTTTCACTTTTCCGAGTGTAGGATGACCCTTAGTAGATGGAGTAAGTGACTTAAGCAGGGTAGCATAGCGTGCGTATGTCCGCGGCATACTTGCGATACGGTACTCCGCCTAAGTGACTTTAGGATATACTTGCTTGAAATTCCTTCTTCAATTCCGTGTATCCTACGATTCTATTGCACCGTTCTTATTGTCCTGTTTCCTGTACCAGTCACTATGCCACAGAGAGATACCAGAGCGCAGAGGGCTGCCGCCCGAGACGAGATTTGAGCAGGCTCGTCCGAGACTAGGACCGAGCAGGGTGGTATGCCTACGCCGCGGGGACAGACTGACCCGCCTTCCCCAGGCCTTATGGATAGGCTTGAGTCTGGTATGGAAGAGCTGCGACAGATGATGGGGAGTATGCAGGAGCTACGTCAGATGGTGGGATCCTTAGTTGCGGCCAGTCGTGCACCGAGGCCGGAGGACGTACCCACTACATCCCAGACTACTATGATACCTACTCCTACTACTACCACCGTGTCCATCCCGGTTTTGCTACAGGATTTCATGAGGCTGAGACTCCAGTCTTCACGGGTACCGATGCAGCGGAGGACCCGCAGACGTTCCTTAACAGTTTGGCCAGGATCTGGCGTTCACTGAGATGTTCTAATGATCGATGAGTAGAGCTTGCGAGTTTCCGACTAGAGGGCCTCGCACAGATATGGTGGGAGTCAGTTTTGAGAGGTCGAGCTGCAGGTCTACCACCCATGATATGGACCGAGTTCACAGCAGTCTTTCTAGCCCGTTTCCTTCTGGAGAGCGTTCGTGACGCCAGCGCTCGTAGTTTTGAGGCCTTGATCAAGACTCCAGAGATGACGGTGTCTGAGTATGACGTCCAGTTTACATAGTTGTCACAATATGCTCCGTATTTGGTGGATACCGAAGCGAAGAGGGTGAAGAGGTTCATACAGGGTCTGGATGCCCAGCTATTTCTTGCCATTGGCGCCCAGCACTTCGATACCTATTCAGCGGCTATGGATACGGCATTGCGGATGGAGGCACGTATTTCAGCAACTTCGGCCGTTCCCGGGCCGAAGAGGATTCAGACCGGCACACCAGACCAGAGGCAGCATGCCAGATTCTTTCCGAGAGATAGGGCCGGCAGAGGGTTTGGACGAGGTCAGCAGTATGGTTCGTATCCACAGGGACAGCAAGCGTTGCAAGGATGTTTTGGGTGCGGGAGTCTGCACCATCGTATCAGAGACTGACCGGCGAGACGACAGGGAGCGGCGACAATTCCGCATGTGACCCTACCACCATCACCGCCCCCTCCTCAGAGAGCTCTACTTCCTGCCACAGGCGATGCTCCATGCCAGTTAGGTGCACCCAGAGGCCGTGGACGCTTTGGACCTATCCAGAGAGGACGAGGAGGCCGAGGCCGAGGTCAGCACGCTATTGGTGGAGGTCAGACTTGAGTTTTTGCGTTGACACCGCCGGATGCACAGGCATCCAATGTCGTCGTGACAGGTACCCTAGCAGTATGTTCTGTTGATGCACACGTGTTATTTGATCCCGGATCCACACATTTGTACGTTTCCACTCACTTCGTGCCGAGTCTGGGTAGAGAGTCCGGTTTGCTTGATCAGCCGCTTGTTGTGACCACTCCTGTGGGAGAGTCATTTGTTGCTAGGCACATGTTCCGATCCTGTACTGTCCGTATTAGAGAGCGAGGGGTGCCTGTCGAATTGATCCTTCTCGAGATGTTGGACTTCGACGTTCTTTTGGGCATGGATTGGTTAGCCACGTGCTATGCGTCTGTGGACTGCCGTGAGAAGACGATTAGATTTTGTTTTCCCGGCGAGCCGAACTTTGTTGTGCAGGGGGACCGAGGTGCCACCCCTCACATATTGATTTCGTCTCTTCGCGCTGGTCAGCTGTTGAGGAAGGGATGTCGGGGATTTCTAGCCTGTGTATGCGATACTAGGGCTACAGATGTTCCATTGGACCAGGTTCCGATTGTATGCGAGTTCCCCGATGTTTTCCCTGATGAGCTGCCAGGATTGCCGCCTGAGCGCGATGTTGAGTTCTGTATTGATTTGATTCCCGGCTCGGGGCCTATTTATATACCGCCTTATCGGATGGCACCGACGGAGTTTAGAGAATTGAAGGTTCAGCTGCAAGATTTATTGGATAAGGGACTTATTCGACCTAGCGTTTCTCCATGGGGTGCTCCGGTCCTGTTTGTCAAGAAGAAGGACGGGAGTTTGCGCTTGTGTATCGACTACCGCCAGCTGAACAAAGTTACCGTGCGGAACACATATCCCTTGCCACGCATTGATGATTTGTTCGACCAGCTTCAGGGTGCGGGATATTTTTCGAGGATCGACTTGCGATCAGGATACCATCAGCTGCGAGTCCGACAGGAGGATATACCGAAGACAGCTTTCCGTACACGCTATGGTCACTATGAGTTTTTGGTGATGTCGTTCGAACTCACCAATGCCCCCGCAGCATTCAAGGACTTGATGAACCGTACCTTCAGGCCGTATCTCTACTTATTCATCATAGTGTTCATTGATGATATTTTGGTGTATTCCCAGAGCCGAGAGGAGCACGAGCAGCACTTGCAGATTACGTTGCAGACTCTAAGGGAGCACCAGCTTTTCGCAAAATTTTCCAAGTGTGCATTCTGGTTGGACAGCGTTGGTTTCTTAGGTCACGTGATTACGAGAGATGGAATATGTGTAGACCCGAAGAAGATTGAGGCTGTTCAGCAGTGGCCCAGACCGACATCGGTTACGGAGATCCGCAGTTTTCTTGGCCTGGCTGGCTACTATAGGCGATTCGTTCAGGATTTCTCCCGTATTGCTGCACCTTTGACCGTTTTGACCCGGAAGGGAGTTCCTTTCGTTTGGACAGAGGAGTGCAAGCACAGTTTTCAGCAGCTACGGACTTGTTTGACTACGGCGCCGGTATTATCATTGCCTTCAGGATCATGCGGATTCATTGTTTATTGTGACGCTTCACGGGTGGGCCTAGGATGCGTATTGATGCAGCATGACAGGGTGATCGCGTATGCTTCGCGGCAATTGAAGAAACATGAACAGAACTACCCCACTCACGATTTAGAGATGGCTGCAGTGGTCTTTGCACTTAAGATTTGGCGACATTACCTATACGATGAGTCATGCCAGATATTCACTAATCACAAGAGCTTAAAGTATATCTTTCAGCAGCGAGATCTGAATCTGAGACAGCGTCGTTGGATGGAGCTGGTGAAAGACTATGACTGTGAGATCTTGTATCACCCGGGCAAGGCCAACGTAGTGGCGGATGCTTTGAGCAGGAGGCCCGGGGGTAGTCTATCATGTCTGAGCACCGTACTGAGGCAGTCGTCAGCAGATTGGCAGATTTTATGCAACAACCGAGTTGAGTTCGAGTTTACTCCGACAGGGGGACAGCTTGCGCATGTTCGTGCGCGTCCGCAGTTACTTGACAGTATTCGAGAGGCACAGCCCAATGATGACCGTCTTTCAGAGATCAGGGAGCAGATTAGGCAGGGCAGAGATTCCGAGTTCGTGATCGACGATCAGGGAGTACTACGATTTGGGACTCGATTGTGCGTACCATATTCAGAGGGACTGCGACGTGAGATTCTCGAGGAGGCGCATAGATCTACATACAGCGTTCATCCAGGTTCCACCAAGATGTACCGTAATGAGATGTCTATTGGTGGGATGGGATGAAGAGGGATGTCGCAGACTTCGTGTCGAGATGCCTGACTTGTCGGCAAGTCAAGGCCGAGCACCAGAGGCCAGCAGGAGAGTTGCAGCCTTTGCCCATTCCGGAGTGGAAATGGGAGCAGATTTCGATGGACTTCGTTGTGGGTCTACTCAGGACCAGTCGAGGGTATGACTCTATTTGGGTGATCGTGTATCGATTGACAAAAGCGGCTCACTTCCTGCAAGTGAAGACCACTTTCAGTTTTGCTCAGTATGCTCAGATTTACATCGACGAGATCGTGCGGTTACACAGCGTACCGACTTGTATAGTATCAGATCGAGGCACCCAGTTTACCAGCCGACTATGACAGAGACTTCAGGAGGCATTGGGCACTCGTTTCAGTTTCAGCACAGCGTTCCATCCGCAGACCGACGGACAATCAGAGCGGACTATTCAGACTCTCGAGGACATGCTCCGAGCATGTGTTTTGGACTTTGGTGGTAGCTGGGATCGTCATTTACCATTAGTGGAGTTCACCTACAACAACAGCTTCCAGGTTACTATTCAGATGGCACCTTTCAAGGCCTTGTATAGGAGGAGATGTAGATCGCCCGTCTGTTGGACTGAGCTGAACGAGAGCAGTATCTTGGGGCCGCAGATCGTGCTGGAGACGATCGAGAAAGTACAGTTGATTTGAGATCGGATGAGAGCGGCTCAAAGCAGGCAGAAATCGTATGCAGACAGGCGCCGTCGCAAATTAGAGTTCACAGTTGGCGATCATGTTTTTCTGAGGGTCTCTCCTATGAAGGGCGTGATGCGATTTAGGCGAAAGGGGAAGCTTAGCCCCAAATTTGTGGGTCCCTTCGAGATCCTCGAGCGTGTCGGTGCAGTTGCATATCGTTTGGATCTTCCACCCAGCTTTTCAGATGTTCACCCCGTCTTCCATGTGTCGATGCTACGCAGATATCTTCATGACCCTTCCTACACGATTCAGCATCAGACCGTTCAGCTTGAGCCCGACCTTTCGTTCACCGTGCAGCCAGTTGAGATATTGGATCGGCAGGTAAAGAAACTTCGATCAAAGGTCCTGCCGTCTGTGAAGGTTCTTTGGCGCAGCCCGAATGGTGAGGAAACCACTTGGGAGGCCGAGGGAGAGATGTGGAAGAAATTCCCTCATCTTTTTGAAGGTACGCGTAGTTACATATTTTAAATTCGGGGACAAATTTTCTTAAGGGGGAAGACTGTAACACCTGAGTCTATGTTTAGTAGTAATTGTGTGTTAATATAGGTTTTTGGTGAAAAGTTTACCAAAACGGGTTTCTAGTAATTTATCTAGTTTTATGGTTATTTTAGTAGAAATTTATAACGACCGCACACACTTATGCATGATAACTAGGGTTACCATGTTTGGGTGTGCATGGTGGGTTAACCATGTTTAGCCAACCATGGTGGGTTAGGCCATTGGTTAAGATAATTGAGTAGATTATGAGCTAATTAGTTTAATTAGGGGTGATTAGGGATTAGGGTTGACTTGAGAAGGGATTTGATGGTTGTCATGTAATCATTAAATGAGAGAGAGAGAGAGAAAGCTTTAAGGTTGTGTCACACCATTTCAATTCAAAACTTTTTCCACTCACATCTTTCAACTCCCTCTCACTCATACCCTCACATCAGCCCAAACATCATCAGCTCAGCACATCAGCCACCAAATTCAACACCAAAACAGCAGCATCAGCTGCACTACAGCCCCCAACTTCATAAACAACATCACTACACACCACACTCCACCACAAATACTACAACACCTTCCTCACCTGCTGCTACAACAGCAACACAAAAGAAAATACAACAGCAACACAAAAGAAAATACAACACAACACCAAGAGAAAGAAAACACAACAGAAACAGCAACAGCCTCAGCCTGATACAGCTTCAGCCAGAATCAGCAGTTGCAGCAACAGCTCTTGGAGCTGCAGTAGCACCAATTCAACAGCACAACATCCTTCCTCCTTCTTCTCGTCTCCTTCACCTAGGACCTCTAGAGGTATAACCCCTTAACCCGACTCCTAATTGCTAAAGTTATGGTTATCTAGCTTAAATTAGTGTTTATTATATGTTTTAGTGGTAATTTTGGGTAATTTAAGGGAGTTTTGGCAAAGTAATGGTTGTGATGGCTAGAGTAGCCTTATTAGATGCTGTTGAGACTAGATCACCCAAGTTTGGTCCCAGATTTCACAAAAATACCCGATTTGTTCGAGTTGGCGTAATTTAACAATTTTAGCGACTTTTTAGCCTCTGTTAGATCTGTTGTTGACCCAAACCTCCCAGAATAAAATTGGTGAAACTGTAGCATGGTGAGACTAGCATAAACACACACACAAAGCACGGGAACCCACCTCAAACTCTAGGCCGCCGGTTTATTCGTTCTGGCCGCAAATTGCGGCCAGAGTAGGGGGTGGGGGTTAGGTTTTGGTGTGTGGGGGTGTTCTGGGTAGATTAGTGTGTTGGTATCTGTAACTTTTTAAGTTGGGCCCAGAGGCAAAATCTGGAGCTATAAACGTGTTTTCGATGTTTTTAAACTTGTGCGACACGGGCGTGATACGCATGGTTCTGTGGCGCGCTGCGCGACACAGCGCGTCGGAGTAGGTTCTGGTGGGTTTGCGCACGTCGCGACGTATCGTGTGCACGCGCGTTTAGTTTCACGCGCGCGTATCCTTTTTATCGATATATCGTGTTTGCAGGATTTTCCTTATGTGGTGACTTTTGTAAATTCTAGGTTCGCCGGCGGAGACTTCGAGCGCAATGGAGAAAGGGAAGCAGGTGGTCGGACACACCTATCGCGGGATCACGGGTGAGTAGATTTCACATCTGTTGGTGTATATGCCCCAGGGGCCATTATTGTATCATACTAGTTTGTATATTACTTAATGGAAGCTTGGGATACTCACATGTATATAACGGTCTTGCTAAACATGGTAGTATGCTACTTGGTTTTTCTATCTTAATATGTGAGTATACGTATTGATAGAGCTCTTAGGATCTTACTTGACTACCAGTGTTGCGATGGCAGTCACACTAGTAGGGACTGGGTAGTCTACAAGCACATCCTTATTCAGGTCCCTAGTCGTAGGATTATCGAGACAGGGCATCGATACTCCGGAGTAGACTAGTGTGTATGCTTCTCATCCCAGTTAGGGAGATGGTCTGTCCCACAGCCGTCAGTACATCGTACTGGAGATAGTATGCAGGTGCTCGTTACGTTATGGGTACACCGGACAGGACTCACAGGGAACTGTTGGTTGGTTTTATACCAGTCGTCAGTTAACAGTTCCCAGGTGACATGAGTACAGCATAGTCCGCAGACTTGACACTGCTACTTCGCCTCGAGTGTGTCCCACTGTTCTTAGATTGCTACCCTACCACGGCTCAAAGGAGTCGTTCAAACAGGTAGCAGTTGGATGCAGTCCCGAGCACTTGGAGGCAGTGGCGCTTAGACAGGATTCGTCTCTCCCGGTATTGGGAGTTGATATCGCGCTGTGTCAGAGAGCCATTACGCAAAGTCCCTGGCCAGGGCAAGCGAGATTTGCTGGTAGGTTCCAGTAGTTTCTCATGGTGTAATGGGCTTCACTCCGACACGACTTATACCGCTATTAGGGGACTGACGCTTGCCTCCCCCTAGGCCCGATATGCGATAGTCTTAGACGAACAGACTGGACAGTACGGAGATTGTCACATCAGACTCGGTAGGAGTTCGGATGGGTTTCCTCATCGGCCTTCTTATCGACATCTACCTGGGGACCGTTACGTACAGCTAGTGCCGCTTGCGGTCTGTGGTTAAACCCACTGCCAGCGTAGTGGTCGAGTCTCTAGTGTCCCATACAGAGAGTTTCCCTACTCCAGGCGAAACGATATAGAGGTCGTATGGTTTTACGACAAGGGTTCGGACGCATACGTGTGTTTATGCACGTACGACATCCGGACAGTTTTTACTAGCTAGCTTTGGTTTAAGCCAGTTTCTGGTATCCGGTTATTGGATTTATACAGTCTAAAGTTTTTCCGTGTTTTCACGGATAGGAGGGGCGTTCTCGTAATTTCACGAGAAGCTTCTAGAAGATGGTGACTTGAGGGTTAAGATGGCATATGCATTAAATGAGATTAGTGATTCATTTGTGTGATTCATTTGTGTCATTAATGCATCATAAATGCTTAATGACTCATGGAGATGAATCACCCATTTGTATTTATGAAGCATGGTTGTAAATCCTTTATTTTCTTTTATTGGATAAATAATAATACTTCATATATATTATGATAGATCATTATCTCATTCTCATTCTCTTGCTCACCTTCTCTCTCCTCAAGCTCTCTCTCTTCAAACCCTAATCTTCCCCTCTCATGTGTTGAGACCAAGGATTAGAATAGACTACTTAATCCTTAACCATTCTCTATATCACCTAGGTTACTTAGATTACCGATTTAAGAAACCTAGTTACCTCAAGTTAGATGTGAAGCTTGAAGTAAAGCTCTCGGGTGGATCATCGACTACATAGAGAAGGCCGAAGAAGACGTGGAGAACGAAAAGACAAAGGACATGGTTCATCAGGTATAATCACTTTTCATAGTAGTTGTTAACTTCTATGATTCTTGTTAGTTATAGTTTAGCAATTATTCTCGGTTAGTCGATGTTTACACCTAAAACAAGATCGTTTTTCATTATTCCGCCTCCCCGCAAGTCTTGGGGTGTTGTACATCTACCGATTTGTCCGCCTCCCCGCAGTTATGAGGCTCCACCTGCCATCTGGTTAGCAGGGTGCTTGACTCCTGCAGACTGAGATCTGCCCCTTGCTTTTATCACTACCTCATAACTGCGGGCAGCTTCTAAAGCATCCTCATGAGTCAAAAATTTTCCTGTGGCTAAAGCAGCCTGAATCTCCGTGTCCAGTCCTTGTTGGAAACGACGGGCTCTGATATCGTCCGTCGGTATCAAATGTGCCACGAATCTGTTCAAGGATAGTGTTAGTTGTGTGGTATGTCATATTTAAAACTGAACTATTGCGACATATCTTACCGGCTTAACATGGTGAATTCAGCGTTATATTCATCTACCGAGTTGTCCCACATTGATCCTTACTGTAGATGAATGAACTGCTGCTCCATGGCAAACCTGGCAGTCAGAGGGAAGTATTTCGCATCGAACTTCTCGCGAAACATTTTCCATTCAATAGGCTGCGCAAGACGGCTTTCTTCCGCCTTCCACCAGTTGCGAGCGTTGTCCGTGAGCTGTAGTTTCGCTACACGGACCCAAGCAATATCTGGCACTTGTGCTGCGGCCAGATCATCCTTGATACTTTGAGCCCATTCCTCAGCTTCCAGTGGGCTCCCCTTTTCTGAGAACTGCTTTGGATGTAAAGCCCTGAATTGCTTTACCCCCGGAGCGTCAGTCTCGGGACGGTTCAAGAGTTGTTGCTGTCTCTCGAGAAAGCTGCGGATTGCCTCAAGTAGCACTGTTTGCTCGGTAAGTGGCGCAAGAATAGCTGGTGTGAGAGGTAGTGCTGGATGTGTGTTGTTGACGTTGGTGCTGGTGTTGTTTGGGGAATCCATAACCCTGAAGAAAAATTGGGTTAGGACAGATTCAAGTACATGAAATGATAAGATTCAAGAAATAGAAATTTGTAAGATTCAAGAAACATGAATTGTAAAGAATGTTTTAGTTGCTGGTTCTTGTGTTATATTGCTTAGGTTGTTCATGCAGATCAGAACTGCATGATAGGGATTCATACAGCTGCATGGGCCACCAACAAAACCTGTCACGCCCCGCTTCCCAGTGTACGGCGAAGGAGACGCGACGAGGTCCGCTACGTATATACTCGGAAGTACATACGCTAAGCGTATCTAAGCAATATAAAATAAATACACAAGAGAAAAGATATAAAAGAACAGCAACTTTTATTTATTAACATTTTTTGTACAATACATGAAAGGAAATACAACTGAAATAAAAAGATGCCTAAACAGTGGCATAACAGGAAATGAAAAGTACAGAAAGAAAAATGTACAATGAAACTACAGTGCAGGGTCATCAGTAAATTGCTCTAAGTCTTCTTGCGATGGCTCGATCTCTGCCGGGTCCAAGTCACCTGACGACATTCAAAGAAGAAAGAAACAGAATGTCGTCAGCGAACAGGTCGCTCGGTAAGTCCCAAAGGTAAGAGGGAAGTAGAAAAAGACAGAATAAGAAGATACATTTTAAAGTGTAAACTATTGTTGTAATGTTATGTCAACGCTGTTGTTTATAGCTTGGTACAGAAGGATGCCAGTGTATACGAGGGGAATCTCTATATGCCAGAGACTAAGGGCACGTATAGTACAAGGAACCGTTTATGCCACGGTACAACAGCAACTGGATTCATGTTAGGTGTGTTAAGTCTGGCCACCTCGTGCTACCTCTAACACCTTCCGTACCAATCTACCCCTTAAACTCCGCGATGTCTTGTGTGTATTGTTATCTTGTAAATTGTAGTGATTGTATGATTGATTGACTGACCGACCGAAACCATGATATTAGGAAACGGTTATAACCATAGAGTCATGTAAATGGAATACTGAGAATCATGTAAAAGGAATATATATCCATGGTTCGGTTCAGTCAAGTTGTGTAAATTGATGATCGTATTCATGGATTCATGTGTTCGTATTGAATTGGAATCTTGTAGTTTATAGATTGACTTGAATCATATTCAAGTCAGATTAATCAGACTCAAACCCGAGTCAGACAATCAGAAATGTGAATCGAAGTCATATAATTACTAGGGTCTTTAAGGTAATTTATAAACTTGAGGGGGTTTTATGTAAAAATACTTTTATATACTTTTCAAAATACACCTCAAGTATTTATTTTTTGTCTTTAGAGTTGTGGATTTTATGTTGTGACATTTCTAATGAAAATATCCTAGTTTTTTAAATAATGGTATTTATCTGTAATATTGATTATTTGAAGTTCATGGTATTTTAGTGTAACCTTTATTCTTTTGTGATTTTTAGAAAAAAAAAGGTGGAAAATTTATATTATAATAAAATAGGTATTTAAAAGATAAATATACATATGTTTATACAAAAATAATTTTAATAAATATTTTATATTTCAAAAATCTCATTTTCTTAATATGTCGTATTTTAAACCTTTCGAGACCGAATGCTCCTTGCGGAGGTCTGAATCTCGCACAACTAGCCCGAGGGTGCGCGATAAATCGCATGATCCCGAACGGGTTCCCCAAAGATGGGTTGTAGAGGCGCTTTGCAAAGATTGTAAAATACTAATCCTTTAGAAAACGGTTTTTATAAAGTAAAAGGTATTTATTTGAAAAGTGTAATTTTTCGTATTTTAGGTTCTAGGGTTTCCTAAGCCAACTAGCCTATTTCTAAATGGGCTAAACAACAAGTAGTTAGAAGCCTCAAATCGCCTCTTCACCGCCAATTGTGGCCAGGTAAGTACAAGTGAGGAAGGAGGGATCCGCTCACGAATCGTGAGGCGGGCCTTTTAAAGTTACCTAAGCTCACTTGCCTAGCCTAGACACCACAAAGTCAGGTTTAGATAAATGATCGATGTCCATAACTTATCGTATTTTTCCTACTAAGAAGTATTTACTTAAAAGTGTATCAAATCTAAAACCTTTAAGTATGGTTTTATTAAGATTATGGTATTTTAATGAAAGTTTCGTTTTATCGTATTCTAAGTTTTGATGATATCGTTTTAGGGTTGTATTTGCGTGTGTGTAGAGGTAGGTCATTACCTCGTGCTCTACTTTAAATGTATATTAAGGTTAAGGGGTTAAATGTGAAATTGAAACATAATGGTATTAAAGTGAAAAAATACGGTAAATTGAAAAGGTTATCATTTCATGTGTGAAAACTTATTCAAATTGATTTTTACAAGTTTAATGGTCAAGATAAAGATGTTTAGGAATGATTGAATTGATTAGAAGAAGAAAAATAAATATTATGGTATTAAAGTGAAAAGGAATACGATATTGCAAAAGCCATCATTTCATGTGAGAAACTTTGTCCAAATTAGTTGTTATGTGATTAATAGTCAACATGAATAAGTTTAAGTATTATGGAATTGGTGATAAGAGAGATTATATAAAAAAAACCGAATCGGAAATCGGTTTGTTCCGATTTCCGTCGGGTTTCGTAATTTCGTATTTTTGAGAAGTAGAAAGAAAGAAAGAATGGGACTTACGAGTTTCGATCTATACAAAAGAGTATAGGGGAACTAGATGAGTGGCCAAGGCGTTGTTTCGTCGCCGGTTGTTTCAAAAAAGTCGCCGGAATTCCGTCGGCGCTTCGCCGTGAACTCGATTTCAAAGTACACCCTTCTTGTAAAAATTTTGAGAGAGTAAACCTAGTGTTTTGGGATGAGAGGGTAGGAGGTAGGGGGTCTATTTATAGGGTAGGCTAGGGTAGGGTAGGTGAAAGGTTTTTATTTTAAAAAAAATTGTAAAAATAATAGGAAAATCATTAAAATTTGTAGTAAATAGGGTGTAATAAACTCTCGGAAACCGATCCATTAAATTGGAGTATACAGGGGAGTTTAGAAGACGAAAAGCCAGAACTTTCGTGTTGGCGACTCGGCCGTCCGGCCGAGTCCGGCCGGCGCCGCCGGCCCGAGTCGGCGGTCCGCCGGCCGACTCGGCCGAGTCGAGGTGCCGTTGGATGGGGAATCTCCTGACGTAGCTCCTGGTATATTCACTTTTTAGGGTTCAGTTCAACTTTTGGGAGTTATGGCCCGTGGACTATTGGGCTTCCAAGAATTTTAAAAGAAAAATAATCTAAAAATAATGTGGGGCATGGGATTTGAACTCTGGTGGCTTGGTTCAGCAGTGCAAGATATTACCAATGAGCTACAAGCTCCTTCTTGTAATTATTATGGGAAAATAGATACTTAAAGTGATAACAGCAACATTAAATACTCCAAGTATACTTCAAATTTAAATCAAATTTATGTATACAAAAATTGGAGTTGTTACATCGCCCGATAGATTTAGTAAACTTGAAAATAGTAAACTTTAACATTTACTTGTGACATTAGAAATAATAATACTTGCATGATATTTGCTGCAGTTAGGATCTATATGTTGTACCCATATGCGCAAACTCATTCTGTAGGACACATGCACCATTACCAGGTTTTTATATGCAGCACGAGCACTATTCATGTGTACACACACACCCTAGTAATTGCCATTTCACAACACTAGATAACTATTAATCTGAAACATGTTAATTGCTTAAACCTATGCTATTGCCATAAATCTCTAAAATGGAATCATAGAATTGCTACTCTCGTGCATATTCATCATTATATCAGTTGTTCATGCCTAGTCATAAATCATACATTGCAACTTGAACATTGATACCATATGCATTCATTATCATCGACATATGCACCCATGATGATTTCATGAGATTTTATGATATTTCTGGATTTCAGGAGAAAGCCGCAAGATTTCAAACTTATAATCTTTTAAAATATAAAAGTTGCGGTTTTCTAGTGATGTAAAGTGTCGTCCACCATGAGTTTGCTGTGGTTTTCAAGACCCGTTTCGGGGAGGTGGATGAACCGTCTCGGGTACATGGTGGGCCCGGTAAGGTACCCCAGGGCAAGAAGATCGCAGGAGATGGCGTTGAGCCTGGCAGGGGACGGACTACCTACCGGTGACTTCATTTGGCACGGCGGATATCCAGAGGATACCGACCGTGGCTGCTAGATTGAGATATGGATATTTGGGATGGATCAGCCGGATGGCTGAGACCAGATATACTTGACATGGATATATGAGATTGAGATAGTTTTGAGATGTCGTTGCTGGACACGGATTTTGTTGATTTCATGGATATTATGCTGATATTTGAAAAGAGTTTCAAAAAAAAAGAAAGAATAGTTCTTGTACTTACATGTTGAGATCTTGAGTTGACTCACATAGCATACATACATGTTAGTACATCCATGTGGCATACATACCTGCTAGTACACTGATGTTGCATACATACCTGCTAGTACATATAGCCATACCTGTTAGAGATGCTAGGATACTTGTGTGCGTGCATGCGATAGCCTTTGTAGATGTTATTTATTACTCACGAGCTGGCAACTCACCCCCGTTATGCCACAGCTTTTCTGCAGGTCCGTTCCGTCAGCACTGTAGCGGCGGACGCTTTTGCCTCTTTTGCCCTTTTTGCCTGGACTCGAGGCTTTTTCTCATAGGTGGGTTGTTATCATTTTGTACCATCTTATATATTCATTGTATCTAGAGTACTTCATCTGCTATTATTTCAGTTGTACCAGTTATTTGGATTACTGTATATTGACCTAGAGGTGAGATTGTGAGACTTGTGGATTTTATGTTATATTGGGGTCGAGCTCACTTGAGTCGACATATTATTTTACTTGTGCTTTCATGCTTACTTATGCACATTGTATTTTTCATTGCGTGGGATTTGTGACCGCCTTGAGGCGAAAAGCTAGCTCCCGCTTGGGGATGTCATATTTCTGTTATTCACTTATATTCCTGTTTGTACCCGTCGGGGGACTATTTTTACAAAGGAGATTTTGCCGGAAATTTCGGAAAGGAAACTCGTTTTTAAAAAGAGACTTGATATGGTTTAATGGGACAAAGTGCTTTAAATAAAAATGGTTTCTCCTTCACTCTATTTCTAAATCAGGTTTTGATTTCTGGGCTTCGGCTTACTTATCTTACGGACGCCTCAAGACGTTTCGTAACTTAAGTGCCGTTCACGTTCCGTACTCTGCGTGTCGTGACAGCTTTTTATATTTTATCTTGGAGCATTACGTGCTGACACGTGACGGGGATTTGTGTGCTGATTGTTAAAACTTTTGCCAAGGGGTCACGTAGTGACACGTGAGAGCGCCCAGAGTCCTTATTTCTTTTGCTTTTTTCTTTTTGTGCTTCAGGGGTCACGTGGAGCACGTGAGGAGTTCATTCCTCCTTATTTCTGTGGATCTTTACAGGGGTCACGTGGGGACACGTGACCCGGGTTCTTTGAATGCATGAAGATCCCTTCAACTTTAAATAATTAAATTCTCTGTGGGTTTAATCTCAACTATAACTCCAGAGGAATTAAATTCCTATTTTTCTTGGAAGAATTTTATTCTTATGTAGGGTTAAACCCTAATTTTCTTTTAGAGGAATTACATTCCCACATATGTAAAAGAATTCAATTCTTATATAGGGTGAAAAACCCTAATTTCATCATTTTAAGAGGAATTAAATTCCTGCGAATTTAGAGAATTAAATTCTCAATTAGGGTTAAACCCTAGCTTTGTCCACCTTGAAGGAATTAAATTCCTAAAGTTTTAAAAGAATTAAATTCTCAGATAGGGTTTAACCCTAATCTCAACATAAAGGAATTAAATTCCTGTAAACTTAGGAGAATTAAATTCTTAGATAGGGTTAAACCCTAATTTTGTTTTGAGAGAATTAAATTCTCTAAACTCAATTCCCCTTCTATGTTTTAGATCTGCATGGCAGGATCTCGACCCGATGAGAATTAAATTCTCAACTTATGGGGAGATGTGCTCTGTGCAGATCTTCAACAAGGAGAAGAACTAAGTTCTTAGCAAAAGAGTTAAACTCTTAGATTTTTGAGAATTAAATTCTCCTTTTTTCTGAAGTCTTGATCCCCTTTCTTTTTCTCACCTAGGGTTTTCTTTCTGAATTTTCAAGATGCCAAAGTTCTCTGTCAAGCTTTCTCTCCAAAATTCTCTCTCCCTTTTTTTTCTTAATTCTCCCTTCTCGGCTCCTATTTATAGGAGGAGAAAAAGAATCAATTTGTTTAGTAAATCTCTCATTGAAAGATTTGATTTTTTTTCATCATTAACCTGAGGCTTTAGATTATTGGGTGAATTTTATTCACCGTTGGATATTTTGATCTAAAGATATTCTATTTGTTATTTCGGTGAGATTTAGGAGAAATCTTTCCTTGTCCAAGATTTTTCCATAAATTAGTGATATTTAATCACCCCTGGATTCTTAATCCAACGTTTCTCCTTAATTCTTCTCCATTTTGGAAAGATTTAAATGGTCTTTTTAGAATTTATTCTGTTAAACCGTGAGACTTTTAAAGCCAGTCACATGTTAACACGTGACCTTTAGTCGCATATGAGCATGTGACCCCCGGTCACGTGTAAGCACGTGAATGGCTTCTCTTCTCTGCGCTATTTTGCGCTGCTGCTTTAACCATCACGTGTCAACACGTGACCATTGTTCGCGTGCAAGCACGTGATGCAACGTCTGAAGTTTTTCCTGATTTTTTAATCAGGAAACAAATGCCCCCACAGCGTTATTCTCACGTGTCTGCACGTGAGTGCAACGCTGTCGCTTTTGTGACCGTTGGATCCGTTCTGAGTAGGGTAGATGAAGCGTTTCCATCACATCCTATAAATGCAGGGGTCTCTTCAGAAGCACCTCCGCTCTTTCATCTTCCTCCCTTGGCTATCTTTTCTTTTGAGAATTTAATTCTCGTTTCTCAGAGCTTAGTTCTCTGTCTTGCAAATTTTCCAGAGTTTAACTATGTTGAAAGATTTCCTTTTCGTCAGATAATGCTCTTGAACGAACGAAGAACTTTCACAGAAATCACACGGGATTTCAAATCCACACCAAGGGTTTTCCCTTTTGACAAGAACTCATTTTTTAAGTTCCTTAACAAAAACAGAAAACCATCCAAATACTAGATCTTTTAAAGTTTCTCTGATCTTTAGGGATCGGTGGTGGTGTCTGTCTTTTCCATAGAATTTAATTCCATCCCAAAAATACTTTGGTTCTAGAAAGTGTCACTGGGAATTTAATTCCCCTCTTTTAACAAGGAATTTTAATTCCTATGAAGAACTCAGTTCTTCTCAGGGGACTTCTTGGGTCTTCCTTGCCCTGAGTTGTTTCTTTCACATCCGAGAAGAAGAAGTTTGCCATGTCCCTTCCTGAGAATTTAATTCTCTTGATTCTGTTTGATTTGTCACAGAGTCCAAAATAGATTTCTTTTTAGGGGAATATGCAGGGTTACTTGAAATCCACTACTTATTTAATGAGAATCTTCCTTTTGTCTCATTATAATTGCTTGGCCTCATTATTAACGAGCATTCATCTTAATTCTGTAGGACCCATGTGTTTTGTAGCCAATAATCCCATAAAAAGGAGTCTGTTGTCGCTTTCTTCAACTGTCTTCTTATATATATATTTATAATCATTTATATATACTGCTGGCTTCGCTTTTAACAGTTTTTCCTCTATTTTATTTCAGGTACAATGACTTCTGTTCCATACTTTCCTTTCACTCGCTTGGAGGCCGCTTTTCCTCAGTCATCATCTGATGAGGAAGTGATGGTGATGATCAAGGCTCATGACCCGACCTGCACCAACTTGCTTTTGTGGGGGACCTGGTACGGTCATATTATCCGGGGCGCCGAAGCTTCCTTTGCGAAGTACCAACGGAGCCCACCTTTCCGTTTCTGCCAATGGACCCTCCAAGGACAGTCTTTGCCGTGGAGATGCCGAATTGGACTCCAACAGGGCGGCTTGAGCCTTCAACGACTGGTATCCCGAACCATCCGATCCCAGCCATAGATATTCTAGGACGGCATATTTGCCAGGGTGAGGCCCAACCATAGGGACAAATCTACAAGATAGGGCTCACCCCTCGACACCCTACGGGTTACCTCCTCTGGGCTCGTTACATCCTTTCTTCCCATCGCGCGCGGCTGCAGAAGGTCGGGCTTTACCAGGCGATGTATGCGTCGCTCTTCCACTACCAATCCCCGCATGTCTGGTGGGTTAAGGCGTTCTTGAAATGGTGGAATCTCCCCACCAACACTTTTCTTCTAGGGGACAGCGAGGTTTCGATCACCTTGGAAGAATTTTATGAAATCTCGGGGTTGCCAATCCGGTGGACACTTTATGAGGAGTTGCTGCCTCCCGATGAGTACATCTTTGAGACCGAGCCTGCAATCCTTGACAGCTTGTCAAGCGAGAATGCCGCCCGCCACAAGCGTCCAAGTCTGATCAAGGCGTTGGGTATCTTCGACCGGCTGTTCACAGAATCTGAGGAGAAAGGCGTTACTTTCAAAAGCTTCATTGCTCGCTTCCTTCGCGAGGATTTCCTGTCGAAGACGTCTCCGAAGTTCGCCAATATCAATGACCCCTTCGGGTTTGGTCCGAAGAAGCTGCCGGCCAAGGAATCGGATTTACCACAGTATTACATTCCTATAATGTCGCCGGTGTCTTTCGAATCCATTGCAGCTCCCGACATGGACGAGGAGACATTCTTCGTGGGCTTCATCAGTGTCTGGCTCAGTTGGTTCGCCATCCCCATGCATCGCCGCTTCATGAGAGTCTCGGTAATCTATCCAGCTCATCATATTGCTGAGGGGACACGGCTAGCCGTCGGCATCCCAGCATTAGCGCATCTCTATCACGGGTTGGGCGCTGTGGCCAATACCTCTACTCCTGGCGTAGAGGTAGTAAACTTTTCTCTATATTACTTCACGTCTTAGATTTAAATGCACGTGTTGGGGGCTTTTGCTATGCATCAGAGGCCCGCATTTTACGACGCCTACACCTTCCCGCGACTTATGCGGTTGGTGAATGCTTCTGCTTCTGACCCGACTCAATTTGGGGCCATTCGGGCGTTGATTGCTTCTTATGCTACTGCTGGCGGATTGGTTTTTACCGACCAGGTTTTATCTTCTCCTTCAGGTCCAGCTCAGCAACTCTGGGACCAGTCAAAGGACAATGTGCCTTCTTTGAGGCCCTTGGAGGCCACGCACTTGTATGCAATCAGGCCAGGCTATCTGGTATTACGCCAGGATAGTGCGGCTCTTTTCATGCGGTACAACCCGCATCGCTTCACCCGGCAGCTTGGATACGACCAGGGCGTCCCTTTCGAGGCTTTCATAGTCGTGCCGGTCCCTTCACTCGATGTCGTTCGCGATGCCGCTCATCATTTCGTGAGGTTGAACACCGGCTCCCACTTCATGATCCCTGAAGCTGACCATCTTCCCCGATGCGTGGGGTCGTTTACGGGCTAGTACCTTCATCGGGTCAACCCGATTATTGTTGAGGAGAGAAGGGTACTCCTTAGACATGAACTACGCTGCGACCGTGCGCCCCGGTCCGCTTTCCCCTGAGGGATACCGATGTTGCGCTTATTCCGGGATGTTAGTTATATGTATGCCCTAGAGGCCATTACTGTACATACGATGTATATTATAATGGATGCTTGGACATATATAGGGAGGACTTTCTTGCTCGACATGATAGTACGCTATCCGGTTGTACTTTATCTTAACATGTACTCTGATTGTCTCTATATTACATGTTGATAAAGCCCTTACGATATGTACTCGACTACTGGGACTATGATGAGATCATACTAGTGGGGCCACGGTAGTCGATGAGTACATCCTATAACTGTTCTTAGTCGAGGATGTATCAAGACAAGGCATCGATACACTAGAGTAGACTAGCGTATACGCATCTTGACCCATATGATGGGCGATGGGTGATCCCATATCCATCGGTGTTTGACATCAAGGATGGTGTACGGGTGCTCAGTAGAGACTGGGTACACTGGACGGACTCGCCGAGAACTCCCAGATGGTATTATACCTCACGTCAGATAGCAGTTCTCCGGTGACACTGGTACAGAGTAGTCTGTTGATCCGAGATCGTCATAGAGTCTTATGTGATTCCCACTGTGCTTTGATTTCTATCATACCACATCCAAGAGGGCGTGCAAAAAGGTGGCTTTTGGGTACAGTCCCGAATCGCATGGAGGCAATGAGCGATAGGAGGGGATTCGTCTCTCCCGGTATAGGGAGTTGATGTTGCGCAGTGTTCGATTGGCTATAACTGGAAATCCCTGGCCAGGGTTGCTGAGATTTACTGGTAAGTGTTATCAGTAGTTTCTCGAACTGTTATAGACCTCATATCGACAGGACTTATCAAGCTACCGGGGTCTGCCATTTACCACCCCTAGGCGAGATATGCGACATATCAGACGAGGAGACCGGACTGTACGGGAGTGTTACTGATTGGATTCACAGGAGAATATACAGGCTTGCTTGTTGATCTTCTGAGCGCTCAATACCTGGGTGGCTGTTACGTTTAGCTGACCGCTTGCAGCTTGTGGGTGTTTGATATGATCATCACCTACTACCGGCGTATTGACGATTCTTTAGAGTTCTACACAGAGGTTTCTTGACTCAGGCAAAACGGAGTAGGAGCACATATGTGATATGTGCGGGACCGAGAAAAATGCGGTATGTGATACCGTATTGGATTCTCGCGATATGAGATATCGGCCGGGTATATATGATATAGCCGGGTCATCGTATTAGTCGGTTATATGCGATATAGCCGGATTGTCGGATCAAGTATTGATTCGATAATTTAATGTATAATAATATATATGATATATTAAATTACATTAACTAATATTAGCTCACTAAAAGATTCTTTTTCTCACTCGGGTAATACATTGATATATATGCGATATATGTTAATTGTATTATTTTATTTTGTTACGATAAATATTGTATATGTGATATATAATATTGTAACATGATATGATTACTAATGCAACATGTTTAGTGGAGATTAAACATGGTTAGGGTTTGATTAGGGTCTTTTCTAGATATTTCTAGAAGCTTTCTTTTTGTTTTGTGCAAAGATATTTGTTAGATATTTTTGCATGATATTTCCTTAACCCAACCACACCCCTTAACCCTCGTTCAAGCTCTACAAAGGTTACTTGACCATGGTTGCGTTATTCATCATAATTATCCTTTCATTATTCATCACAAAAGGATTGATCACTATTCTTCTTCTTCTTCCTCCTTTTTTGCAAAGCTTTCTTGCTTTTTATTTTTGATGAAAAATGAGTGAGAATAAGAAAACAAATGAGAGCAAAAATCCTACTTCATCATCCTCATCTACCATTGCCCTTTAGATGAGGGTGTTCACTTCATTTAGTGAGTGTTAGCTTGTGTTAATGAAACTTCAAGGTAGATCATCTATGTTATCGAAGATCGGAAGCAAGACTGCATCTTTCTCTTCGTGGAGCCTCTCGAGAGTCCGGAACACGATGATCGCAGCGAAGGGACCTCAACACGGAGCTTAAGAAGTGAAGGACCGGATCTACAAAGGTTGTAATCCCTCTCACTTATTGTTAAAGAGTTTAACATGCTTGTTTTCGCCTAATCTCTAGTTTAAAGATCCGGCTTTGGGTTGTTCGGCATGGCTAAAATTTCAATCGGGCATGGTTGATGCCTCGTAGACCCTTGTATGCATTCTTAGAAACCCTACAGCGGTATCAGAGCCAAGTTAGAGCTTTAGGCGAAGTCTGAGCGAAGTTTAAAGTCCGATCGAACCCGGAAACCCCGACGAATACCCTTCTCTGGATATTTTTCAAAAATGTGATTTTTTATGAATTAAAAATGCTCAGAAAATTAAGCAGGAAAAACTAAGAATTACTGTGAAGTATGGTCCACTAAGTCGCTCACGTGACCGCGGAACCGCGGCCAAACCAAGGGTTTGGCGGTGGTTCCGCGGCCAAAATTTGGACTTTGTCCCTCATATTTCATATATTTATTCTTAGGTCCTTTCTTGTCATTTTTTTCTGGGAATTTTTTAATTCCCCTCATGTGTTGAGTTTTATAGGGTTGTATTGGGGACTGGTTGATTCGATCAGATAATTTAACTTTGTTTAGTTTTGTCCGGGTAATTTTTAGAACGTGTTAAAAAGTTCGAACGGATATCAATAACTCATTTCTTCCCTGCCGGAAAATTTCCAAGAGTTGGATTTTTCCGTAGTTTAATAACGTTCTAAGTCGTGTAAGTAACGCGGTGGACCCTCTAGAAGACAACAAACCTTAACTCGATTATGTGATCGTCTTGAACTGCCTCTAAACCTTAGGGTTTGTGGCAGTACGGCGTGCCACATGTGAGGCGTTGGTTTGACCCTTCTACGGCTGGACCATTGATACTGTGGCATGTGATGGATGTTTTAAAACTAATTTCAAGTGTTGAGAACTATTTGGGAAAACTTGGGTGTTTGTTTATTCGATCGGAAAATTTAACATTGTCTATTTATCTGGAATGTGATACAATATTTGGAATCCACAAGTAGTTATGAGATAACTAATTTTAATGTTATAAACATAGCAGTTTAGTCTCAGATGATCAGTTGCCACGGGATTTTGATGCGATCAAAAGTTCGTCGCAATCACGTAGCGTACGCGGATACTCGCCGAGTAAACTTAATAGACAGCTACAACCCATAGCCCCGACCAAGTGACTGTAGGAGAACCCCGTCACCAAAAGCATCCATTCGGGTGCTCACAGCAGCGGTGTTCCGCCTTAGTGCACTTCATCGACGGCATCGGGGGTGCGGCCGTCTACTAAAGTTTGCGACGAGCATTCGATCAGGATGTCGGGAATCTTGTTGAATTGCCCGACTTGATATTGAAAAGAGTTTTCGATAATGAGACTAAAATGTGGGGTTTATAATTGTTAGGCATGCGATGTCTAAGGAATTCATTTGGTTAGGCATGCGATGTCTAAGGAGGTTGCGGATTCCAACTGTTGTAGTTTTACACTTTCTTTTCTGTGACCGTAAGCGTAGTATGTGGTGTATCGCCGGCTTCTTTGCTATACATCAACGACAATCGGGATACGCATACTTGCTTATGTTGATGATATGAGATATTATGTGTAGCTGTGATATGTTATCACTACTACAAATAAGGGTTGCCCCTACGGATTTATCGGTAGGGATAACCCACTGCCCCTACGGATATATACGTAGGGGCGAAAAAAGACCCCGTAGGTGCAAAGGCCGCAGGTGCAAGTTGAGGCCCTGAACGTGCCCCTACGGACAAATTTAAGCCTCTACGGATATATCAGTAGGTGTTATAGCCCCTACGGAGTACCCCGTAGGGGTAATAAAATCATATATGTAATTTTTTTTTTGAATATATTGTATATACCTACGGATATACCCGTAGGTCCCTTTTAGATCCCTACGGATATATCCGTAGGGGATATAGTGTAGTTCCTACGGTTAAGTCCGTAGGGGCTTATCCCAACACCCTGGACTGATATCAGGTGGGAAAATATCAGGAAACCTGATATTTTCCCCTACGGATAAATTCGTAGGGGATAGACACTGGCCCCTACGGACATATCCGTAGGGACAACCCCAACACCCTGCACTGATATCAGGTGGGAAAATATCAGGTTTCCTGATAGTTTGCCCCTACGGATATACCCGTAGGGTTATGGTATGTACCTGCGGCTTAATCCGTAGGTACATATTGTCTGTATTTTTTTTAAAAAAAAGGGCTGCCAGATTTTTTGCCGCCCTGTGCACAATACTATATACATCAATCAAATCATATATTGCAGTATTCATAATCACATCTCACGCATATATATAATATACAAAAGAAACCCAAAAACTGAATATGATATAAATACAAACCAATATCAATATCGTTTCAAAATGTAGTACAATGTGATATAAATAAATACATGTTTCAAAAAATAAGAACCAAAAAGCTACCCTAGTTTGGTCCAGCTCCACCTCCGAATAACGTTCGAATAACGCGCACCTGCTCCTCGGTAAATACACTCTCCAATGCTACATATAAGGGAGTCTGAGTGGCATGTGGAGCTGGCAATGTGGTCTGCGCAGCCGCCGTCGAGGTAGTCGCTTGCGGAGCCGCGGCTGCGGGAGTCTGAGTGGGCGGTGGAGCTACAGGAGCTGTCTGCGGAACCGCAGCCGATGTAGTGGCTTGCGGAGCCGCAGCCGAAGGAGATGCATGTGGAGGCTCGGCCGATCTACCCTGTCGCGTCTGGACATAACGTGTGTAAGAAGCGTGTAAGAACTGTGTATTATTCGAATTCGTTTCATTATTAAGTTATTTCGAAACCCTGTTTGGATATCTAGTTTGGAAAAGTGTTGTTTATTTTAATTACATATGTATGTATGATTAATCAGACTTAAGTCTAAAACCAAATAAGCTCAACCTACGTACTAATTATGGATATGTTGATATGTATATAATATGAAATGATATTTTACTATAAAGTAGTATACATACCAGCATCTCCTTCAACTCCTGAACGGTGGCCCTCAAGCTATCCAGTTCCTGATGGACATGCCGGCCACTGGAGACGGAGGAAGTAACCGCCGGGGTGGAGTCCAACCTCATATGGGCCCTGCTAGGGCCCAATCCCCGGCCTCTCTCCCAACCTCCGTGGTGCCCTCCGTGTGCGGCGTCCAGAACTGGGGTCAGCAGCCTCGGATCGTTCTGTCCGGTAAAATCGATCCCCGAGGCCTGGGCCTGCTCAACCACCCGCTCCTACACCCACATTAAGCAGTAAAGTATAAGTATAAAATTTAAACTTGAACCTTCCAAAACTAAAATTTCAAATTTGGGTAGAAAAAATATTAACACTTACACAGTACTCCTGGGTAGCGACGTCGGGACATCGAAGCTCGCCCGTGGCGGGATCTGTCGAGGTGCCGTGGACGGCAAGATATGCGGACAGCACGCTCGGTGTACCACCTGACGCCACGGTCCGAGATGTCTGCAATATTAGAAAGTAACTCTTAATATTAGAAATATTAGAGAATAACTCTTAATATTGCAGAATATTAGAGAATAACTCTTAATTTACCGATAACTCCATGGCTCGAGTAATGTTCCTCGAGCCACCTGTGTAAGTGGGGCGACCCCTCTTCGCCGACTTCCTGTTCTCCGTATTCTGAGCGGCCTGTTTCTGCACAACGCATTAACATTTAGTTTTCTAATTAAGAAACACAAAGAAATAAATTATATCATAAATAATGAATTAAATTTAAAATACATACTTGTTTGCGTTCGGAGTCGAAATAAGCGCACAATAGAGGCCATGTCTCTACGTCGACTCTCGCAAACGCCGGAGTAGATAGGAGGGCCGCTCTCTCTGCCTCGGGGGTCGCTATCCACAGGGAGTAGCAGTCGGCCTTCAGCTCATTCCTGTTGTATCGGACCTTGGCCTGCATGTTCTTCATCAGGCCATTGTACAGAGCATGAAGGTCGAGCACCCTCCCCGAGTGATCAGGGTCGGCTACAGGCTGAAAATCGTAATCCAACTGAAAATACAAAAAAAAAACATTGTTATTAGATTGCAAGTGTTAATAATAAACATATTGGATAGATCAAATGAAAATATATATTAATACATACCTGAGCCTGTTCAAAGAAGAGGGCGAATGAGCGCTGGTGCTGCTCGCCCCACTCAACGTGAAGTGGATAGTTCTTCACGATCCGGCTCTCGTCTCCCAAATACCGGCCGAACCTCTCGGCATGAGGACCGGTATAGCGATAGTCAAGGGTAAAAAATAGGGGGAATGCTGCCTCCCCCCTAGCTCTATTAGGCCTCAGCCTATGGGACTGATTCGGGCCTCGAGTCCCCCTCTGGGGATGGAGAGGCCCTGCGTCTGCACGAAATATCAAGACAATCAATAATAAGACAAAGTTGTATTAAGAAATCAAGGTTAAACAAAAATTCAAGTGTGATATATACCTCCGGTGAATAACGCACGAGCCTGGGCCCGAGCAGCAGCACGAGCGGGACGATAGTTCCTCCGGTGAGGAACAACCGGGGTCCCGGACCCGGACGCATCCCCTCCAACTATAAAATAAACATCGACGCTAAATCTCCATGAAGTTCATATTTATTCTATAGAGCATATGTAAAATAAATAAATATTTTAAATTTATTCATACTAACCTGCAGACGATGCGGAGGGTACGGAAGCGGCAGGAGTGGCCCCTGTGGAAGGTGTGGACGCACCACCTATAATTAGACAATTAAAAATAGATTTGATAAGTAATTGAAAAAAGAATGTGTAGATCAATAATATAACGTTCTAAATCAATATGCATGAACTATAGGACTTATAAACATACCCGCAGGTGCGGTGGTGTCACCACCTACAGCTAGACAATAATAAAAATTGCTAAGTAAGAGCAAAAGGAATGTGTATATTTATGATATAGCATTCTAAATCAATATACATACACTATATGATATATAAACATACCTGGAGGAGCGGGGGTGGCCTCTGTCCCAGATGTGGACGCAGGACCAACAACTAGACAATTAAAAATAGATTTGATAAGTAATTGCAAAAAAAATGTGAAGATCAATAATATAACGTTCTAAATCAATATGCATGCACTATAGGACATATAAACATACCCGCAGATACGGTGGTGTCACCACCTACAGCTAGACAATAATAAAAATTGCTAAGTAAGAGCAAAAGGAATGTGTATATTTATGATATAGCATTCTAAATCAATATACATACACTATATGATATATAAACATACCTGGAGGAGCGGTGGTGGCCTCTGTCCCAGATGTGGACGCAGGACCAACAACTAGACAATCAAACATTGACAATATAAGTAATTTTGACATAAACAGGCATGAATATCTGTAATATTAAATTGAAAATGGATATGCGTGCAGTATACCTGGAGGTGTGGCAAAATCCACACGGAAGGAGGCATCCGAAGGGGTCTCCGATCTGGGTGCAAGACCGGCCCTTTGAAGCTCCCTACGGAGCTCTCCGGGCGGCAGAACCGCTCTGCCTCTGCCTCTGCCTCTGCCGCGACTGGAGCTCCTGTCGCCCCTCGCTGCTCCCGACATCGTCATCCAATCTAGATAAACGGTTCGTGGACGCATTAGACAATCATTAAAAGTATTGACTATATATGATCTAGAGCGTAAAATGTGAAGTAATAATATAACATTACTGATAACCTTTTTCGTTTCGTGGGCGCATCATACATATCTACTTGGATTTCATCGTCGATGTCATTTCTAACCCACGTAACTTCATGATCGGTCGAAGACAACCCGTCCTTCGAAACAGACGGTCGGAGCACTTTAAGCCTTCTCTCTTCTTCGTCCTCATCGCTGTCCTCGTATTCTGGGACATCGTAGACATCTCTAGGTTTCCATTGGCATACAACACTCCACCCCGGATGCTTCAAACACTGTGAGTAGTATACTTGGAACGCTTGGTTCGGAAAGATAAACGGATCGTCTTGACCGTAAAATCGAAGTGTGTTCACACTGGTCAATCCATATTCATCTTTCCAAGTCCCAAGACTGCTTCTCCACCTGTCTGTATCGGTTCACGGATCGTACCAAGTACACTGGAATATATAAAAGGGTTCTGATCGTCCGGGATAGTGGATGCCGAGTATACAATTTAAGTACCCATAGTAAATCACACCGTCCGATCCTACCGTCGCAATACCACTATTCTGAGTGATTCTAGATGTTTCTATGTCCTTAACTTCGAATTTGTATCCAAGGACACCAAATCCTTTGTAATGTGCAACCTCCATACTAGGAAATTGAGCTAAACATCTTGAATCACTCTCAAATGATGCAGACAAGTTCGGATCGTGGATCTGACAAAACAAATTTTACGATAAATACATAACGATACAAGTTTAGATTAAAACTGATAGCAATAAAATGTAATTCGGATAACTTACATGCTCTGTGACCCAATCACAAAAATTATCCTGATGGTATTTTTCCAAACGCTCTTCGTTCCAATCAGGATGCCCCTCACGTACCTCATTAAAATGAGTTCTGTTTTCGACAAATAATTGTGACATTAATATTATGTCATTTCATACACACACAAACACAGATATAACAATTAATCCAAAAGAACTTACTCTCTAATTTGTTCAAGACATTCGCAATTAAGCAAGATAAACCGGTATATCTTGTTGATAAACATAGTGTCTACCCTCTTATACTCGGCTTTACCATATGGCCCGTCTTGAATTCTTCGTGGTCGGTTAAGCCTTGTCTCAATGTTCTCGTCCAGATAGCGGGAACAAAATGTGGTTGCTTCATCAAGAAGATAACCTTGCATGATAGAACCCTCTGGTCGATTTTTATTGCGTATATACTTCTTAAGAGTGTAAAGGTACCTAATGAGAATATGTTGAATAAATAAACACGGGCATACATGACAAAAATAAATTTATAAATTGCGCGAAACGAAAAATTACACGTACCTCTCGACGGGATACATCCATCGATATTGTACCGGTCCGGCTAACTTCGCCTCAGTTGCAAGATGAACCGTCAAGTGTATTATGATATCGAAGAATGACGGTGGGAAAATACGCTCAAACTTGCAAAGTATCAACGCAATAGAATTTTCTAGTTTATCCAGCGTCGCAACCTCCAGCGTTTTAGCACACAACTCCCTGAAAAAACAACATAGGTCGTTGATTACTAGACCAACCGAGTCGGGGAGAGAAGTCCTGAGGGCTAATGGAAGAAGGTGCTCCACGATAACATGGTGGTCATGACTTTTCAGCCCATCGATCTTGCCCTTCACAATTTTTATTTTCTTGCTAAATGATCCTGAGAAACCTGTGGGGACTTTCAAATCATGCAACACCTGCAGGAATCTTTTCTTCTCCGGTTGTGACATATGATAAGCGGCATTGGGAAGTACAAACTTGCCCGGTTTACCCGCTACCGGTTTAGGGTGCAGTTCATTTCTTATTCCCCACTCTTGTAGATCCATCCGGGCATTCATGTTGTCTTTCGATTTCCCGTCTTTACACAGAAGCAAGTTAAGTATGTGCTCTGATACTCCCTTCTCTATATGCATGACGTCCAGACAATGACGCACTGAATTTGTAGACCAGTACGGAAGCTCGAAGAAAATGCTTAACTTGTTCCAATATTGTGGTTTGACCTGTCTCGTCGGATCCTTCGGGAAGGTCACGTTATTGTAACCATCCCATTTAGCAGTCACGTCCTCTCCGGACAATGGGGATGGAGGCCCAAGAAGCTCCTGATGACCATCAAAGTGAACCGTGTCTAACCTGTAGGGGTGGTCTGGAGGCAGAAAACGTCGATGGCCGCAATAACAAACCTTCCTGCTAAAATTCAAAAATTTTGATGTTGTGTGTTCATGGCAATGAGGACATGCTTTGTGACCATGTACGGACCAACCTGAAAGCATTCCATATGCAGGAAAGTCATTAATTGTCCACATTAAAGCCGCACGCAGTATGAAGGTTGTATTTGTGTTTGAATCATATGTCTCTACACCATCAATAAACAAAGTTTTCAGCTCCTCAATCAGAGGTCGGAGATAGACGTCGATATTGTTCCCCGGTGAGTTTGGTCCGTCGATAAGAAGAGGCATCATAAAGTATGATTGGTCCATAGCCAACCAAGGCGACAGATTATAAATTATCATTACAACGGGCCATATACTGTGACTTCCAGCCATATAGTTGAATGGGCAGAAGCCATCGGCAGCCAGTCCGAGCCGGACATTGCGGGGATCGCTACTGAATATTGTGTGCCTCCTATCGAAATCCTTCCATGCCGGTGAATCTCTTGGATGGCTCATTTTTCCATTTTCGCTTGGAGGAGCACGATGATGCCAAATCATTGCTTCGGCTGTTTTCTTGCACCTGAATAGCCTCTGTAGCCTCTGTGTTATGGGAAAATATCGTGCTATCTTCACAGGTATATCAGGCTTCTTATCAGAATCTTTCGGCTTATACCTGGCCTCTCCGCATGTTGGACACTCTTTCAAATCTGAATTCTCTTTCCGGTACAACACGCAATTTTTAGGACATACTTGAATCTTCTCGCACTTTAGACCCAAATCAGACATCATTTTCTGGGCTTCGTACCAGCTTTCGGGCACATTATTTCCCGGAGGCATAGAATCTTTCAAGAACGAAAGAAGCATTGTGAATGACTTGTTGCTCCATCCATTTAGGCACTTAATTTGGAAAAGTTGGACGAACCATGAGAGGGTGGAATACTTCGCATTCTCATAAACTGGTTTCCTAGCATCATTCATGAAATTTTCATATTTATCCACACGCGGTCCTTGACCGGAAGGAATGTCATCTTCGGTACGAATAGATTCACCTAGGGCAGCCTCTACCATATCCTCCATTTCTTCTGATGGAAATAAATTTTCGTATCCTGCCGTATTACCGAATTCTTCTTCTTCTCCTGCCGCATTATCGTGTTCTCCTTCTTCTACCGCAGTACTGCATTCTTCTCCTTCCCCGTGATATTTCCAAATTGAATAAAGTCTAGTAAACCCATGTTTTACAATATGAAGCTCTGCCAATTCTACCTTCTGCCAGTACTTATTGCCACATCTATCGCACGGACAGAGAATCTTCTCTATTATGATCTTATTATGTGCTCGTGCAAATTCAAGGAAAGCAGCAACCCCTGCGACAAACTTAGGTTGCATACGTTGTTTCCAATCCACATACATCCAGTCCTTAACTCTGACGTACTCATGGGCCATGTTAGACTGAATAACATATAAATTGTAGGTTATGCTGACTATATTGAGAAATATAAGAACGGGATAGTTACTGACAAAGGAGAAAATCCATGTATATGCTTTGTGTGTGCGTTTGTCGTTGAAAAGAATAAATTATCGCACGTTATGTTGACCGATAGACGGGGACTAAGTGGCGCTTTTAATTAGTTTCATATATGGGTATCGATGGGAATATGAAGGTTTCATATTATCATATATTGGTTTTAACCCGAACATCTCGAGTCGCTCTCTGATTATGCGTTTGTATGTATGTGTTCCGGCTGTCGGGGGTAGGCTTCTATCCCATTAAGAATGTATAGAGCGAACGCCCATCACTTGTGCTTTCAACCGTTTCGAGTAAATTTCGGCAGCACCTCCCCGCTGTTCTCCGAGTACACTGTAATAGAATAGATAATCATTTCAAAGCTGTGAAACAACGTTGAAATGAACATCTAATCTATCTTTGTACACGGAGAACCAGCGGAAAGGTACCGACGAAATATCTCGAAACGGATGAAAACACAAGTGAATGAAGGCGTTTGCTTTATACATTCTTAACTTGTCCACACGGGACAAATCTATGGGTTACCATACGATTGAATTTTCTCGTCGCGCAGACTATACGACGGTTGTTAGTATCGAGCTATACTGTCCGATATTTAACAACCTTCGTATAGTTCTAGGTCACGACGAGCATCGCACGTATGTTAACCGATAGACGGGGACTAAGTGGCGCTTTAGTTTCATATACGGGTATCGATGGGAATATGAAGGTATCATATCATCATCGAGTATCATATATTGGTTTTAACCCGAACATCTCGAGTCGCTCTCTGATTATGCGTTTGTATGTATGTGTTCCGGCTGTCGGGGGTAGGCTTCTATCTCATTAAGAATGTATAGAGCGAACGCCCATCACTTGTGCTTTCAACCGTTTCGAGTAAATTTCGGCAGCACCTCCCCGCTGTTCTCCGAGTACACTGTAATAGAATAGATAATCATTTCAAAGCTGTGAAACAACGTTGAAATGAACATCTAATCTATCTTTATACACGGAGAACCAGCGGAAAGGTACCGACGAAATATCTCGAAACGGATGAAAACACAAGTGAATGAAGGCGTTTGCTTTATACATTCTTAACTTGTCCACACGGGACAAATCTATGGGTTACCATACGATTGAATTTTCTCGTCGCGCAGACTATACGACGGTTGTTAGTATCGAGCTATACTGTCCGATATTTAACAACCTTCGTATAGTTCTAGGTCACGACGAGCATCGCACGTATGTTAACCGATAGACGGGGACTAAGTGGTGCTTTAGTTTCATATACGGGTATCGATGGGAATATGAAAGTTTCATATCATCATCGAGTATCATATATTGGTTTTAACCCGAACATCTCGAGTCGCTCTCTAATTATGCGTTTGTATGTATGTGTTCCGGCTGTCGGGGGTAGGATTCTATCCCATTAAGAAAAAATGGAGTGTATTTCGCTGTGAGAGACTCTTCAAAGAAATGGAGGAAGAAGCACTAAAGAAAAAAGAGAGAAAAATAAGAATATAAAGTTGAAACTAAACTTGAGCTATCCGCTGAAATCATAAAGCATAGGAAAGTTGATTGAGTCTTGATCTATTGCTCTTTCTTTGCATTATCTCGTATGTCCATTTATAGATTTTAATGCCACATGAGATGTAATCAGTCAGCTCCCTATGGTTGTATTAATGTCAGCTCTTACACAATATGGGTATCTGCCTTACGATTAAGACAACTATGGAATATGTTAATTTAAAATGTAAGGCTAGCTTTCTATGTATTCTGAGGGACTGCTTGCATAGAACTTAGCTTGATCCTCTCAATTATTACACATAAATATGCTGACATGCCTCTCATAACCCTAACCCCAGCCCCACAGTAACCCTAACCCTAGCCCCAACCCTAACCCCAGCCCACCGTAACCCTACCCCAGCCCCACAGTAACCCTAACCCTAGCCCCAACCCTAACCCCAGCCCACCGTAACCCTACCCCAGCCCCACAGTAACCCTAACCCTAGCCCCAACCCTAACCCCAGCCCACCGTAACCCTACCCCAGCCCCACAGTAACCCTAACCCCAGCCCCACCGTAACCCTAACCCCAGCCCCACCACAGCAGCAGCCGAACCCCAACCCTAACCCTACCCCGACCCCGACCCCGACCCCGACCCCGACCGCCACCGCGCCCCTGCCCAAACCCAACTCTCGCGCGCGCAACCCAGACCCAGCCATGAATAAACCAAAAATGCTTTAATTTACCTCGAGATTTATACCTGAACGGGCGGTGGCGACGACGGCGTCGAATTGGCGAAGAAACCGGCGGTGGCGACGACGGTGGCGACGAAACCGGCGGTGGCGACGAGGATGGCGACGAAATCGGCGGTGGCGACGACGGCCGGCGACGGTGGCGACGCGACGGTGGCGATTTAGGGTTTTTCGCGCGCGTTTGAGGGAGAGAGAGAAAATGAGCGTAGGCTTTTCGATCTGGATTTGTTTTAAATCGATATTTACTTGCCCCTACGGATATATCCGTAGGTCCTTTGTTTGCGCCACCGTAGGGGCAAACACCAAATTAAGAGTTAAATTTTTTATTCTTGAAAGTCAGTGCCCGTAGGGGCAACCATTTAGCCCTACGGATTAATCCGTAGGGCCAAGTAAAATCTGCCCCAACGGATTATTCCATCCGTAGGGGCAACCCCCTATTTTACTAGTGTATATTGGATCGTCGCGTTCTGAATAGCTGGGGGTTTTATGTGAGATGAGAGTTTTTCTTTTTCATTCATGTAAAATTCATTTGTATGTAATATTCTTTTATTGGGGCACTTCCGGGCTGAGGATGATGTCACCATTGTATATTATTTACTTTTCCGCATTAGGTAGACCCAAGGCGGGGAGCACAAGTAACCGGGTTCTAAGGTCCAGTGGGAGACCATCTCGAGGAGTCGAGACTGGGTGTCCTAACCCTAGAATTGGCAGTGTTGTTTGCCGCTCTCGTAGGGGTCTAGGGATGTGGGTTTGGCTATTCATCGCGGCCGTGGAATCCGTATTTTATACAGGCTCATATTAAAAACACGGACGTCCTAGTATATCCAATATTTCATATATGTTTCTTCTGCTGCAATATTCTGTGATGAGATCATATTACTGCCTGAGACAAATGTTTATATTATATATATGAGATATATGTTATATTGCAGATTTCGTTTCAAATGTGATGCTTGTGAAGCATAATAAAATGGGACTTCATTAATGAGATTAATGAAACTAAAAGAAACCTAAAGATTTTGTAGAAACTTGTTTCAAAACTGGTAGCTCTAGTTCTTGCTTTGCATAGCAGTGTTCCTCGTAGAACATCCAGCACCTTATTCAATAAGGAAAGAGCCGAGATCCCTTCACCGGGAGTGAACTCTTTAGTGAAACTAGCAGATGCTACAAACTCGGTTTGTCTTTTGATTACTTCTATAGTTCTTGCTTTGCATAGTGATATTTGTGAAATATCCTGCACCTTATTCGATGAGGAAAGGACCGACGATCCCTTCATCTGGAGTGACCCCTTTAGCAAAACTAGAAAAGCCTCAAAAACATTCCATTTAAAATCACTCGATTCTACAACGATATCAAGTTCATTACGCATAGGGTTTTCTTAAAAACCTGTCGTAGTCCTCCGTCATTTCAGATAAGTCATAGTTAGTATCCAAGCTACGTTTGTTGACTATGTTAAGGCGTAGTGTGCAGTAGCTGATTAGTGCTTATCTGTATAAGCATATGATGCGATTGGATTAGGGTAGTCGTGCGACTTTGTTGACTATGTTAAGGGTCGTGCAGGTGGGTTTAATTCAATCGGGAAATGATGGGTTGAACTTGACTAGCACTTATGATTTGTTGACTATATTAAGGTCATATAGCTGCTAGGGGTAAAATATTATCGGGAATTTCAAGTGTTGAAATTTGCAATGAGATTGCATACCTTCTATGAGATAGTTGGATCCCGATACCCGCTGCGAGTAAGAGTTACTCCTGGGAGAGTTTTACACATTACAATTAGCCGATCAAGTAGGTGTCTAGAAAGGTGTCAACGGGGTTACACCCCTGGGAAAACGAGGTTTACTTTAATTAGGTCCGTGTGAAAGCGCGGGGAACCTCCCTCAAAGTACCGGCACTGGCCTGGCTGAAACATTGGCGAACTTGTAGCGTGTAATTAATCCCGGCTAGTCTTTCCTTTTAGGGTTTGAAGGAAGATTTGACTAAAACAGTGGGAGACATCCTGATTAGATATATTAGATAACCAATCTAATCTTGCAAGAGCATACGCTGAGTGTTTTCTTCTCTCTCTCTCCAGGTAGCGACCATATCACGCCTTAATCAAGATAATAATACGGATGTATTGACCGAACCCGCTTGTTATACTAAGCTGGGGAACGTTGGTCCCGCTCCAACTTATAATTGTTATAAGACAGAGCAGGAAATTGGGGAATACCAGATTTCCCATGCCGCCCAAACGAAGAAAGTGCATGCTGATGCATCTTCTTCGGGTGTGTTCATTATAGAAAACTGTTTCTTAGTATCCTTTACGTCCTGGGTATAAGATACCGGATCAGGATCCCGCATATGTAATCTGTTACATGGGCTACAGATAGCTAGAGAACTGAGAACGGGTGATAAGTTTTATGAGATAGAAAACGGTGCAAGTGTTGCAGCCAAGTCTGTTGGTCACTATTATCCTGTATTACCAGAATACATTGATTCTGAACGAATGTTATTAGATACCGAACCTGATATACAACATCATATCTGTCTCTTTATTAGTAAAGAAAGGATATAATTTTGTATTGTTGGATAATGTTTTGAACATTTCCTATATCAAGAGTTAATCGGTTCAGGCACGTTATCTAAAAGCATTGACTTTCTAAATCAAACTACAGTTCTTAGTATACAGAACACACAGAAGAGGAAGAGTTCAGAAATGAACGAATCCTTCTTGAGGCATTGTAGACTAGGTCATATCAATGCGACCCGACTAGCTAAGTTACATTTAGATGCATATTTAATTTATTTTGAATTTACATCTTGTGAAACTTACCGGTCATGTCACAGAGATAAGATGACCACAGCTCCGTTTATTGGAAACAGAGAAAGAGTTAGTGAACTCTTGGGATTGATACATGATGATGTATGTAAGGTCCCCTGTCTACACATGCCAAGACCGGTTCTTTGTACTTCATTACATTATCTGATGATTTCTCAAGATTCAGATATATGTTCCTGTTGAAACACAAGTCCGAAGCTTTTGAGATATTCACAGAATATAAGTTAGAAGTAGAGAACCAAAATACGGGTATAAGTATTATGTCATTTGATGAGATCAAAGAGGAGAATACTTGAGCACGGAATTTCTGGACTATTCTAAAGGAGAATGAGATTCTCTCTCAGCATTACTCCTCCGTATACACCATAGCACGATGGTATATCGGGGCGGAGCAATAGCACCCTATGTGATATGGTGTGCTCTATGATGAGTACTACTGAGTTTCCTATTTCCTTTTGGGAGTTATGCACTTGAGAAGTTGCTTACCTATTGAATAGGGTTCAAATCAAATCAGTTGCCTACCACTGCATATGTGATATGGAAAAGGAAGAGCCCATATCTTAAGTTTGTTAAGATTTGGGGTTGTCCGGCTTATGTCTAAAAAGCAAAATCCGGATAAACTCGAGGCAAAGTCAGATCTGTGGAAGTTTGTTGGATATCCCAAGCATACACAAGGGAATATCTTCTACCTAACCGAGGAACAAAAGATGTTTTGTTTCTCAGCATGCCACCTTTGTAAAAGGGAATTTCTTGTGAAGAAATTAGTGGTCATGAGGTAGAACTGGAAAGAGTTCCAGTTATACAAACTACAGCTGATGATTTGGTAGAACCAAAGGATTCAATAGTAATCAACGAACCTCGGCCTCTCCGCCGATCTAGTAGGGTTCCTCACCCACCTGAGAGATACTTCGGTTTCTCTATGACAGTAGGAGCGAGAATTGCATCATGAGATGATGACCCAACTAGTTTCGAGCTGGCCATCAGGAGTGTGACTCTGTAAGAATGGCTGGATGCTTAGTGATCTGAGATGGAATCCTTATACACCAACAAAGTATGGACTTTGGTTGCTTTATCTGAAGGGTTAAATCCCCATCAGGAGCGAGTATATCTTGAGAAGATTACTTGGTGTACATGGAAAAGTTGAGACTTTCAAAGCTATGCTTAAGTCCATCCAGATCCTACTTGCCACGGCTACATACCATGACTACGATATCTGGTGGTTAGGTGTCATGACTGCTTTTCTAAATATTGATTTGGAAGAGAGCATCTATAAGTACACAGCCAGAGGGCTTCGTAGACAGTGGGAGCAGCGGAAACGTGTGCAAGATGTTTTATATGATAAAGCAAGCATAGAGGAGTTGGAACGTCTGTTTTGATATGGTAGTCAAAGAGTTTGACTTCATCAAAATGGTAGATGAACCTTGTATATACAAAAAGGTAGTAGAGAGTATGGTGGTGATCCTCGTAGATTACGTGGATGACATACTCTTAATAGGGAAGGAGTTTCCTATGCTACGCTCGGTCAATCTCCGCTTATCACAAGGATTCTCCATATAGGATCAAAATGATACCTCCTAAATCCTGGGTTTTGGATCTATGAGATAAATCTAATTGGATGTTAGGATACTCACTAGTTGTAGTGAGATGGTATCAATCGATCCTGGGGAGAATCACTGGAAAGGTTCCAGGATGATAAGGACGACTGAATGTCAGTCGCAGGCATTGTCTTTACCCTCAGTGGAGGGACGGTATGTTGGAAGAGTTCCAAGCTAGATACCGTGACTTACTAGACGATTAAAGGAAAGATACATCGTTACCAAAGATGCTACCAAAGAGGCAGTCTGGATATATATAAGTTCATGAGATGAACTTCGTTCTTACCATTGTGTGACAATGGAGTTGTGGCTTATGCCAAGGAACTACCGTCCCATCAGTAATCCGGATATAATTCTTAGGCAATATCACCTGATCATGGAGATGGTTGATCTCCAGGGAGATCGAGGTTAGGAGAGTAGACACAGAGGACAACAGCGCGGATCCACTCACAAAGGCCTTTTTCCCAGTAGAGACTTTTATGGGATAGTTGAGTATGAGATAATTCAACCACAGCTAATTGTTGGGTATGTGATACCACAACAGATGGCCCTAGTGCAAATGGAAGATTGTTAGTTATATGTATGCCCTAGAGGCCATTACTATACATACGATGTATATTGTAATGGATGCTTGGACATATATAGGGAGGACTTTCTTGCTCGACATGATAGTACGCTATCTGGTTATACTTTATCTTAACATGTACTCTGATTGTCTCTATATTACATGTCGATAAAGCCCTTAGGATATGTACTCGACTACTGGGACTATGATTATATCATACTAGTGGGGCCACGGTAGTCAATGAGTACATCCTATAACTGTTCCTAGTCGAGGGTGTATCGAGACAGGGCATCGATACACCAGAGTAAACTAGAGTATACGCATCTTGACCCATATGATGGGCGATGGATGATCCCATATCCATCGGTGTTTAACATCAAGGATGGTGTACGGATGCTCAGTAGAGACTGAGTACACTGGACGGACTCGCCGAGAACTCACAGATGGTATTATACCTCACGTCAGATGGCAGTTCTCCGGTGACACTGGTACAGAGTAGTCTGTTGACCCGAGATCGTCATAGAGTCTTATGTGATTCCCACTGTGCTTTGATTTCTATCATACCACGTCTAAGAGGGCGTGAAAAAAGGTGGCTTTTGGGTACAGTCCCGAATCACATGGAGGCAATGAGCGATAGGAAGGGATTCGTCTCTCCCGGTATAGGGAGTTGATGTTGCGCAGTGTTCGATTGGCTATAACTGGAAATTCCTGGCCAGGATTGCTGAGATTTACTGGTAAGTGTTATCAGTAGTTTCTCAAACTGCTATAGACCTCATATCGACACGACTTATCAAGCTACCGGGGTCTGACGTTTACCACCCCTAGGCGAGATATGCGACATATCAGACGAGGAGACCGGACTGTACGAGAGTGTTACTGATTGGATCCACAAGAGAATATACAGGCTTGCTTGTTGATCTTTTGAGCGCTCAATACCTGGGTGGCTGTTACGTTTAGCTGACCGCTTGCAGCTTGTGGGTGTTTGATATGATCATCACCTACTACCGGCGTATTGACGATTCTTTAGAGTCCTACACAGAAGTTTCTTGACTCAGGCAAAACGGAGTAGGAGCACATATGTGATATGTGCGGGACCAAGGATAATGCGATATGTGATACCGTATTGGATTCTCACGATATGAGATATCGGCCGGGTATATGTGATATAGCCGGTTCATCGTATTAGTCGGTTATATGCGATATAGCCGGATTGTCGGATCAAGTGTTGATTCGATAATTTAATGTATAATAATATATATGATATATTAAATTACATTAACTAATATTAGCTCACTAAAAGATTCTTTTTCTCACTCGGGTAATACATTGATATATATGCGATATATGTTAATTGTATTATTTTATTTTGTTACGATAAATATTGTATATGTGATATATAATATTGTAACATGATATGATTACTAATGCAACATGTTTAGTGGAGATTAAACATGGTTAGGGTTTGATTAGGGTCTTTTCTAAATGTTTCTAGAAGCTTTCATTTTGTTTTGTGCAAAGATATTTTTGCATGATATTTCCTTAACCCAACCACACCCCTTAATCCTAGTTCAAGCTCTACAAAGGTTACTTGACCATGGTTGCATTATTCATCATAATTATCCTTTCATTATTCATCACAAAAGGATTGATCACTATTCTTCTTCTTCTTCCTCCTTTTTTGCAAAGCTTTCTTGCTTTTTATTTGTGATGAAAAATGAGTGAGAATAAGAAAAACAAATGAGATAAAAAATCATATTTCATCATCCCCATCTACCCTTGCCCTTTAGATGAGGGTGTTCACTTCATTTAGTGAGTGTTAGCTTGTGTTAATGAAACTTCAAGGTAGATCATCTATGTTATCGAAGATCGGAAGCAAGACTGCATCTTTCTCTTCGTGGAGCCACTCGAGAGTCCGAAACACGATGATGGACCTCAACACGGAGCTTAAGAAGTGAAGGACCGGATCTACAAAGGTTGTAATCCCTCTCACTTAGTGTTAAAGAGTTTAAATGCTTGTTTTCTCCTAATCTCTAGTTTAAAGATCCGGCTTTGGGTTGTTTGGCACGGCTAAAATTTCAATCGGGCATGGTTGATGCCTCGTAGACCCTTGTATGCGTTCCTAGCAACCCTACACGGGAGGGTCGGGAGTAGACCTCACCCCAACAATTGGTATGCTTTTGGCCACCCGGTCATGAACTAATCGGGCTCCGGTAGCAGCACCACCACCTATGGCGTCGACAATGGCCGTATCATCCTCAGTTGTGGCGCCAAGCGAGGGTGGTAGGGACAAGGGTGTTGAAGATGAAGTAGTTAGGCGTCATGCCAAGGCTCCACGGGGGAGGAAACGGTCGTCTTGTTAGTTGTATGTATGCCCTAGAGGCCAGTATTGTACAGATTATGTATATTATATTGGATGCTTGGACATATATAGAGATGACTTTCTTGCTCGATATGATAGTATGCTATCTGGTTGATATTTACCTTAACATGTACACTAGTCTCTTTATACTGTCTTATAGTTACATGTTGGTAAAGCCCTTAGGATTTGTACTTGACTACCTAGACTATGATGCAGATCATACTAGTGGGGACATGGTAGTCCATAAGTACATCCTTCAAGGTCCCTAGTCGTAGGTGTATCGAGACGGGGCATCGATATACCAGAGTAGACTAGCGTATACGCTTCTCGACCCATGTGATGGGCGATGGATGATCCCATATCCATTGGTGTTTGACATCAGAGATGGTATACGGGTGCTCAGTGGAGACTGGGTACACTGGACGGACTCGCCGAGAACTCCCAGATGGTATTATACCTCACGTCAGATGGCAGTTCTCAGGTGACACTTGTACAGGTTAGTCTGTAGACCCGAGATCGTCATAGAGTCTTGTGTGATTCCCACTGTGCTTTGATCTCCACCTTACCACGTCCATGAGGGCGTGCAAAATGGTGGTCTTTGGGTACAGTCCCGAGTCACATGGAGGCAATGAGCGATAGGAGGGGTTTCGTCTCTCCCGGTATTGGGAGTTGATGTTGCGCTGTGCTCGATTGGCCGTAACAGGGAAGTCCCTAGCCAGGGCTGATTAGAGATTTGCTGGTAAGTGTTACCAGTAGTTTCTCGACCCGTTACGAGCCTCACATCAGCACGATTTATCGGGTTATTGGGGTCTGACGTATACCACCCCTAGACTTGATATGCGACGTATCAGACGAAGAGACTTGACTGCATGGTAAGTGTTACTGGTCGGATTCGCAGGAGTGTGAGCGGGCTAGCTCGTCGATCTTCTGATCGCTCAATACCCAGGTGGCCGTTACGTTTAGCAGACCGCTTGCGGCTTGTGGGTGCTTGATATGATCATCATCTGCTACCGGCGTATTGACGAGTCTTTAGAGTCCTACACAGAGGTTTCCTGGCTCAAGCGAAACGAAATAGGAGCGCATATGAGATATGTGCAGGACCGAGAATAATGCGTGTATGTGATACCGCATTTCATTCTTGCGATATATGTTTCGATTGGTTATATTCGATATGACCTAGTTATCGAATCATTGATTCGATAAATCGATGCATTGAATACTAGTCGGTTATGTGCGACATGACCGGATCATTGAATCAAATGTTGATTTAATGATTTAATGCATAATTATATATTTGATATATTGCATTGCATTAACTAGTATTGGTTCATTTTAAACGGATTTTTCTCACTTGATGCACATTGTATATGTGATATGCTTTCGTGCACTTCTTTGTATCATGTTTGATGATACTTGATAATGTGGTTAAGTGTAAAGGGTTAAACCATGGTTAAGTGATGATTAGGGTTTTGGTTTATCATTTATTTATTTGTTTATTTATTTAAAAGGATTAAGTTAAGAATGGTGGCTATTTTTGGAGCTATGTTGAAGCTTCATGAAGCTTTGACAAAGTCCACCATCCTTATCTCATCCTTAACCCTAACCACACTTACTAACCTTGGTTTAATCTCTACACTTGACCATGGTCAAGATATGATAAGTATTCATATTAGTTTTATTTTTTAAAAATAGAACACTTATCATTCTTGCTTCATCTTCATCTTCTTCTTCTTCTTCAAGCTTGCTACAACAATGGCAACTTGAGTTCTAGTGAGATAAATCCAATTCTAAAGTGAACCCACCTCCTATTTCTTCACCCTCTACCTCTTGCCAAGTTGTTTTGGGTGTTTACTTCACAAGTTTCACAAGTTTGTGAAGTCGGAGCTTGAGTTTGTGCAACCTCGACGTAGATCGTCTTTGACACAAGGCCGACGACCTATTCCGCTTGCTTTCCCGATGAAGTCGATGATCGAGTCGAGGATTCATGATGGACAGCGAGGACATGACGTTGCGGAGCCGTGGAGGTGGATATCCGGATCTACAAAGGTTGTATATCCGTATCTTAGTAGTTAACTGTTAACTAGTTTTCTATTTCGCCTAAACATCTAGTTAAAGATCCGTAGTCTAGGGTTTCTCGGCACTAAAATTTTTAATTTGGCATGTTCGATGCCTTGAGAGAACCCACTAGGGTGCCTAGGAACCTTTCACTGGTATCAGAGCCTAGCTAGAGCTTTAGGCGAAGTCCCGACGCAGTTTGACGTCCGAACGAACACGAAACCCAAATACTTTAGAGCTCTCTGGACATTTTCATAAATCTGGGATTTTTCAATATTTAAAATGTCTAAAAAATTCAGCATAGAATTCTAAGCATTACTGTGCAAAACGATCCCCTCAACTGTTCATTCTGCCGCGGAAGCGCGGCAGAAGCATGCTTTCTGCCGCCCTTCCGCGGTCAAATGGTGACGTCATCCCAATTTTTTTGTACAGTAATACCTGATAAATTCTGGTGAGTTTTATGGGTATTTTTAAATTTATTTAAAGGTTGAGTGCTCTGGAGTAATATTGGGAATCGATGAATTCAATCGGAAAATCAAACTTTGTCTAAGTGTTTTTCCAGATAATTGTAGAATATGTTAAAGAGTTCGACCGGATATAAATACCCAGGTTTTCCCCTGCCGGAATAATTCCAAGTGTTGGACTTTTCTGTGGTTAAAAGACGTTCCAAGTAGTGCAAGTAACGCGATGGTCCCTCTAGAAGACACAAACCTTAACTCGATTATGTGACCGTCTTGAACTGCCCTTTGAACCTTCGGGTTTGGGGCAGTACGGCGTGCCACATGTGAGGCGTTGGCTTGACCCTTCTACGGCTGGACCGTCGGTACTGAGGTATGAAGTGAATGTCTTTGAGCCTATTTCATGTGTTGATCGGTGTCGGGGAAAACTTGGGTGTTCGAATGTTCGATCGGAAAGTTTGATATATTCTATTTATCCGGAATTGGATACAATAATTGGAATTCACAAACGGTTATGAGATAACTGGATGGATGTTATAAATCTAGCGGTTTAGTTTCATTGGATATCGAAAAGAGTTTTCGATAATGGGACTAAAATGCGGGATTTATATCTATTAGGCATGTGATGTCTAAAGAGATTGCGGATTCCAATTGTTGTAGTTTTACACTTTCTTTTCTGTGACCGTAAGTGTAGTATGTTCATATCGCCGGTTTCGTTGCTATACGTCAACGACAATTGGGGTATGCATACTTACTTACGTTGATGACATGTGATGTTATGTGTTGCTGGATATGTTATATTGGATCGTCGTGTTTGAATAGCCGGGGGTTTTTATGTGAGATGAGTGTTTTTCATTTTCATTCATGTAAAAACTTGTATGTAATATTCTTTTATTCGGGGCACTTCCAGGATGCGGGAGTTGTCACCCTTTGTATATTATTTACTTTTCTGCACTAGGATAGACCCAAGGAGGGGAGCACAAGTAACCGGGTTCTGGGGTCCAGTGGGAGACCAACTCGAGGAGTCGAGTCCGGGTCTCCTAACCCTAGAATTGGCAGGGTTGCTTGCCGCTCTCGTAGGGGTCTAGGGGTGTGGGATTGGCTATTCATCACGACCGTGGAATCCGTGTTTTATACTGGCTCGTATTGAAAACACGGACGTCCTAGTATATCCAATATTTCATATGTTTATTCTGCTGCGATATCTGAGTTGTGACTCTGTGATGGATATAGTATATAGTATATATGATATATTATATAGACGTTACTTATGTTTTACACCCGCGCTAGCCCTGCCCTGCTCTGTCGTTAGTTACCTAACCTAACGGTGCACGAGGGGACATCGAGGCGAATGCGGATGGCATAAGTGTACGTCATATCTATCTGTGATGTTTAGGTATTTAAATGATGGGACTTCATTAATGTGATTAATGAAAGGAAAGAAACCTAAGATGTTGTAGAATCGGATTTTAAAATAAAACAGGTAGCTAAATTTCTTGCTTTGCATAGCGGTATATATGATATACCCTGCACCTTATTCGACGAGGAAAGGACCGAGATCCCTTCACCGGGAGTGACTCCTTTAGCAATAACTGGCAGATGCTATACATTCGGTTTGTTTTTTATTGCTTTTATAGTTTTTGCTTTGCACAGTGATATATATGATATATCCCGCACCTCATTCGACGAGGAAAGGACCGAGATCCCTTCACCGGGAGTGACTCCTTTAGCAAAACTGGAAAAGCCTCAAAATCACTCCATTTTTAAAACTTCATTTGATTCTACAACGATATCAAGTTCATTACGCTCATGGTTTTCAGAAAAACCTGGCATAGCCCTCCGTCATTTCAGATGAGTAGTAGTTAGTATTCGTGCTACGTTTGTTGGCCTGCGTCAAGGCGTAATGTGCGGTAGCTAACTAATATTTATCTGCTTATGCATATGATGCAGATTGGATTAGGGTAGTCGTGCGACTTTGTTAGCCTGCGTCAAGGGTCGTACGGGTGGGTTTAATTCAATCAGGAAATGACGGGTTGAACTTGACTAGCGCACTATGGTTTGTTGGCCTGCGTCAAGGTCATAGCACGCTAGGGGCAAAATCATTATCGGGAATTTCAAGTGTTGAAATTTGCAATGAGATTGCATACCTTCTATGAGATAGTTGGATCCCGATACCCACTGCGAGTAAGAGTTACTCCTGGGAGAGTTTTACACATTGCAATTAGCCGATCAAGTAGGTGTCTAGAAAGGTGTCAACGGGGTTACGCCTCTGGGAAAACGAGGTTTACATTAATTAGGTTCGTGCGAAAGCACGGGGGACCTCCCTCAAAGTACCGACACTGGCCTGGCTGAAAGATTGGCGAACTTGTAGTGTGTAATTAATCCCGGCTAGTCTTTCCTTTTAGGGTTTGAAGGAAGATTTGATAAAAAGCAGTGGGAGCCATCCTGATTAGATAAGATAATAACCAATCTGATCTTGCACGAGCTTACGCTAAAGTGTTTTCTTCTCTCTCTCTCCAGGTAGCGACCATTTCATGCCTTAATAAAGATAATAAAATGGATGTATTGACCGAACCCGCATGTTATACTGTGCTGGGGAACGTTGGTTCCGTTCTTTCCTATAAGAGTTATAGGACTGAACAGGATATAGGGGAATACCAGGATTCCCATGCCACCCGAATGAAGAAAGTACATGTTGATGCATTTTCTTCGGGTGTGTTCGTTACTGAGAACTGTTTCTCCATTTGCCCTACGTCCTGGGTATTGGATACCGGGTCGGGATCCCATATATGTAATCAGTTACATGGGCTAAGGAAAGGTAGAGAACTTGGAGAAGGTGATAAAGACATTAGAGTTGGAAATGGTGCAATTGTTGCAGCTAAGACTGTCGGGGAATATCACCTTGTATTACCAACTGGTAATACATTGGTTCTGAACGAATGCTATTACATGCCGAACCTGATATGCAACATTATATCGGTCTCTTTATTAAGTAAAGAGGGATATAATTTTGTATTACAGGACAATGTTATGAACATTTTCCATAACCAAAAGTTGGTTGGATCAGGCACGTTATGCAATGGCATTTATGTTCTAAATCAATCAACAGTTCTGAGCATAACAAACACACACAAGAGGAAGAGTTCTGAACTCAATGAATCCTTCTTGTGGCATTGTAGACTGGGTCACATCAATGCGACACGACTAGCTAAGTTGCATAAAGATGGATATTTAAATCCGTTTGAATTTTCATCCTATGACACTTGCCAGTCATGTCTCAAAGGCAAGATGACCAAGACTCCGTTTACGGGACACGAAGAAAGAGTTACCGAACTCTTAGGACTGATACATAGTGATGTATGCGGTCCCATGTCTACACATGCCAGGGATGGTTCTTCGTACTTCATTACATTTACTGACGATCTCTCTAGATTCGGATATGTGTTCTTGATGAAACACAAATCAGAAGCTTTTGAGAAATTTAGAGAATATAAACAAGAAGTCGAGAACCAAACCGGAAAAAGTATTAAAACCCTTCGATCAGATCGGGGAGGTGAATACTTGAGCAATGAATTCCTGGACTTCCTAAAAGAGAATGGGATTCTCTCTCAGCTGACTCCTCCATATACACCACAGCACAACGGTGTATCAGAACGGAGGAACCGCACCCTATTAGATATGGTGCGCTCTATGATGAGCACAGCTGAGTTACCTATTTCCTTTTGGGGATATGCACTGGAAACAGCTGCAGACCTATTGAATATGGTTCCCACCAAAACCGTGCCGACCACTCCATATGAGATATGGAAAGGAAAGAGACCATATCTTAATTATGTTAAGATATGGGGTTGTCCGGCCTATGTAAAAACGCAAAATCCGGACAAACTCGCGGCAAGGTCCATTCTGTGTAAATTTATTGGATATCCCAAACATTCGCGAGGGTATATCTTCTACCACCCTGAGGAACAAAGAGTGTTTGTTTCTCGGCATGCCACCTTTTTAGAAAAGGAATTTCTTGAAAAAGAGATTAGTGGTCATGAGGTAGAACTGGAAGAGGTTCCAGCTGCACAAGCTACAACAGAAGATCTGGTGGAACCAGAGGATTCCATAGTTCCCGATGAACCCCGGCCACTCCGCCGATCTAGTAGGGTTCCTCGCCAACCTGAGAGATACTACGGTTTTCTCATGGACGGTGGGAGCGAGGATTGCATCATGGAGGATGATGACCCAACTAGCTTCGAGCAGGCCATCACGAGTGGGGACTCAGTGAAATGGCTGGATGCTATGCGGTCCGAGATGGATTCCATGTACACCAACAAAGTATGGACTTTGGAAGTTGCTCCTGAAGGGGTAAAACCCATTGGGAGCAAGTGGATCTTTAAGAAGAAACTTGGTGTAGATGGGAAAGTGGAGACTTTCAAAGCTAGACTTGTAGCAAAGGGTTTTCGTCAAAGACCAGGTGTGGACTATGACGAAACCTTTTCTCCAGTGGCTATGCTTAAATCCATCCGAATCATGCTTGCCATTGCTGCCTTTCATGACTACGAAATCTGGCAAATGGATGTTAAGACCGCCTTTCTAAATGGTGATTTAGAAGAGTGCGTGTACATGACTCAGCCAGAGGGCTTCGTAGACAGTGGGAGCAGCGGGAAGGTGTGCAAGCTGCTTAAATCCATTTATGGATTAAAGCAATCATCGCGGAGTTGGAACATCTGCTTTGACGTCGTTATCAAAGAGTTTGATTTCGTCAAAAATCCAGATGAACCTTGTATTTACAAGAAGGTGGCAGAGAGTAAGGTTGTCTTCCTCGTATTGTACGTGGACGACATACTCTTGATAGGAAATGATATTCCTATGCTGCAATCGGTCAAGCTCTTCTTATCACAAAGATTCTCAATGAAAGATCTTGGTGATGCCTCCTGCATATTGGGAATTAGGATCTATAGAGATAGATCCAAACGGATTTTGGGATTGTCCCAATCCAGGTACATTGACACCATACTAAAGAGGTTTAGTATGGAAGAGTCCAAGCGTGGGAACTTGCCCACGATCTCTGGAGTCACTCTCTCCAAAGAGATGTCTCCCAAGACTGATTTGGAGAGAGCTCGCATGCAAGGGATACCCTATGCTTCGGCGGTAGGCTCTATCATGTATGCGATGCTATGTACCAGACCCGATGTAGCATACTCACTAAGTGTAGTGAGCAGGTATCAAGCTGATCCTGGAGAGAGTCACTGGACAGCTGTGAAGAGCATTCTCAAGTACTTGCGAAGGACTAGAGATATGTTCTTGGTGTATGGTAACGGAGAACTCCAAGTGGAGTCCTTTACCGATTCGAGCTTCCAGAGTGATAAGGACGACTCTAAGTCGCAGTCGGGCTTTGTCTTTACCCTTTACGGAGGGGCGGTTAGCTGGAAGAGTTCCAAGCAGGAAACCGTGGCAGACTCGACGATGGAGGCTGAATACATCGCTGCCAACGATGCTGCTAAAGAAGCTGTCTGGGTCAAGAAGTTCATTACTGAACTTGGAGTGGTTCCATCCATTGAGTATCCAATACCTTTGTATTGTGATAACAATGGAGCGGTGGCATTGGCCAAGGAACCCAGGTCCCATCAGCGGTCCAGGCATATTCTGAGGCGGTATCACCTGATCCGGGAGATAGTTGATCGCCGGGAGATCGAGGTCAGGAGAGTTGACACGAAGAACAACACGGCGGATCCACTCACGAAGGCCATTCCCCAGATACAGTTTGAGAGACTCTTCGGGATGCTCGGTATGAGATACTACAGCAGCTGGCCCTAGTGCAAGTGGGAGATTGTTAGTTGTATGTATGCCCTAGAGGCCAGTATTGTACAGATTATGTATATTATATTGGATGCTTGGACATATATAGGGATGACTTTCTTGCTCGATATGATAGTATGCTATCTGGTTGATATTTACCTTAACATGTACACTAGTCTCTTTATACTGTCTTATAGTTACATGTTGGTAAAGCCCTTAGGATTTGTACTTGACTACCTAGACTATGATGCAGATCATACTAGTGGGGACATGGTAGTCCATAAGTACATCCTTCAAGGTCCCTAGTCGTAGGTGTATCGAGACGGGGCATCGATATACCAGAGTAGACTAGCGTATACGCTTCTCGACCCATGTGATGGGCGATGGATGATCCCATATCCATTGGTGTTTGACATCAGAGATGGTATACGGGTGCTCAGTGGAGACTGGGTACACTGGACGGACTCGCCGAGAACTCCCAGATGGTATTATACCTCACGTCAGATGGCAGTTCTCAGGTGACACTTGTACAGGTTAGTCTGTAGACCCGAGATCGTCATAGAGTCTTGTGTGATTCCCACTGTGCTTTGATCTCCACCTTACCACGTCCATGAGGGCGTGCAAAACGGTGGTCTTTGGGTACAGTCCCGAGTCACATGGAGGCAATGAGCGATAGGAGGGGTTTCGTCTCTCCCGGTATTGGGAGTTGATGTTGCGCTGTGCTCGATTGGCCGTAACAGGGAAGTCCCTGGCCAGGGCTGATTAGAGATTTGCTGGTAAGTGTTACCAATAGTTTCTCGACCCGTTACGAGCCTCACATCAGCACGATTTATCGGGTTATTGGGGTTTGACGTATACCACCCCTAGACTTGATATGCGACGTATCAGACGAAGAGACTTGACTGCATGGTAAGTGTTACTGGTCGGATTCGCAGGAGTGTGAGCGGGCTAGCTCGTCGATCTTCTGATCGCTCAATACCCGGGTGGCCGTTACGTTTAGCAGACCGCTTGCGGCTTGTGGGTGCTTGATATGATCATCATCTGCTACCGGCGTATTGACGAGTCTTTAGAGTCCTACACAGAGGTTTCCTGGCTCAAGCGAAACGAAATAGGAGCGCATATGAGATATGTGCAGGACCGAGAATAATGCGTGTATGTGATACCGCATTTCATTCTCGCGATATATGTTTCGATTGGTTATATTTGATATGACCTAGTTATCGAATCATTGATTCGATAAATCGATGCATTGAATACTAGTCGGTTATGTGCGACATGACCGGATCATTGAATCAAATGTTGATTTAATGATTTAATGCATAATTATATATTTGATATATTGCATTGCATTAACTAGTATTGGTTCATTTTAAACGGATTTTTCTCACTTGATGCACATTGTATATGTGATATGCTTTCGTGCACTTCTTTGTATCATGTTTGATGATACTTGATAATGTGGTTAAGTGTAAAGGGTTAAACCATGGTTAAGTGATGATTAGGGTTTTGGTTTATCATTTATTTATTTGTTTATTTATTTAAAAGGATTAAGTTAAGAATGGTGGCTATTTTTGGAGCTATGTTGAAGCTTCATGAAGCTTTGACAAAGTCCACCATCCTTATCTCATCCTTAACCCTAACCACACTTACTAACCTTGGTTTAATCTCTACACTTGACCATGGTCAAGATATGATAAGTATTCATATTAGTTTTATTTTTTAAAAATAGAACACTTATCATTCTTGCTTCATCTTCATCTTCTTCTTCTTCTTCAAGCTTGCTACAACAATGGCAACTTGAGTTCTAGTGAGATAAATCCAATTCTAAAGTGAACCCACCTCCTATTTCTTCACCCTCTACCTCTTGCCAAGTTGTTTTGGGTGTTTACTTCATAAGTTTCACAAGTTTGTGAAGTCGGAGCTTGAGTTTGTGCAACCTCGACGTAGATCGTCTTTGACACAAGGCCGACGACCTATTCCGCTTGCTTTCCCGATGAAGTCGATGATCGAGTCGAGGATTCATGATGGACAGCGAGGACATGACGTTGCGGAGCCGTGGAGGTGGATATCCGGATCTACAAAGGTTGTATATCCGTATCTTAGTAGTTAACTGTTAACTAGTTTTCTATTTCGCCTAAACATCTAGTTAAAGATCCGTAGTCTAGGGTTTCTCGGCACTAAAATTTTTAATTTGGCATGTTCGATGCCTTGAGAGAACCCACTAGGGTGCCTAGGAACCTTTCACGTCTTCGGAGGCCGATTCTGGATCTAAGTGGTGGAGGAAGGTGGCCACCAACTTACTCGATTCTTTAGCAAAGTTTGAGCCCATACCTCAAGATGAGCCATTGGCCATGCAAGAGTCGGATGCTGGTTTACTTTTTCCGGGTTCGGCTGCCGAGGAAGCCGCACAATTGGCTGAGGCTATAAGATGTTCTAAAGATGAGTCTCAGAACGTAAGGGTTTCAAAGAAGCCATATCCTGTCGTAATCTTCTATGAAGACCCCTCGTGGATCCGGCGGCAGTTCATTGGCCCTTTGAAGGAATGGGGAGAAAGGGCCCTAAAGCAAGCTGCTTCGGAGGATGCTGCGGACGCGCTTTCCTTGTGGACCGGTGGCCACGAGTCCATCCTCGAACCCCGGCTAGCACACCTCCTGGAGAAGGAGCATCGGCTTGAAGAAGCCATATTGAAGGCTTCCTTACGCATTGGTATGTTCTTATACTTCTTTGTAGCACTTTATATTGCTTACACTTATATGTATGTATCTTTATTCTTTCATGAATTGTGCAGAGACTTCGGTGATGGGGGAGGTTCCTACAGGTTTGTTGAAGATAGAGCCTGTTGACACCCCCAAATAAAGCATTGCTTGATGTGGAGGGGGTTGACGACGCTGCGCCTCTCACGATAGAGCTTTCTGCGGCGGTTCTTGATCCTGGAGCACTCACTCCTTTGGGAGAGGCACCCTTGGTGGTCGCCGTCCCAACGGCTCTTCTTGAGGGCGGCCCAGAGGCTGGGATGGAGGTAATCGGGACCACCCTCCCTTCATTGGAACCCGAGGTCACGGCGGAGGCCGTTGAAGCTACTATCCCCCCAGCTTATAATGGGAGGAGCGTCGAAGGTAACCTTCTACATTTTAAACTAGTAATCTTTCTGTTATCTGGACTCTTTTGTCTTTTCAGAATTGCACGGGCTGGCGGCCTCTATTGCCGATCTGTCTCCCCGGCAATCCTTTCAGCGTCTGCTGGAGATGGCCGCTCCGCAGGCGATATCTCCTCAATGCATTGTCCTCTCGTCTGGACAAGGTTAGTGTCGTTCACCATCTTTTCATAGCATCATTGTTATTTTGTGGAATGACATTGATGTTTTTTTTACAATTCTGGAGGCTGATGACGAGGTTGAGGTCCTCGAAGGGCCAGGGGAACCTTTAGCTCCTTCTTGCATGACTGTGGGTAAGTGAAGTCTCAATATGGTTTCACTTGTTCCGTTGCTTAAGAGTTTCACTGATCTTTTATAAATCTGAACAGCCCTGCTAGCTCTAACAGTGCTGGAGTCGCGCTTCGCCATGCCGCCCAGCCCTTATGCTCTGCGAGCCTCAGAACGCTTGGCCAAGTTAAGCCTTGTCTCCCTATCATCTTTGATCAAGGAGCTTCGTGCTGGCAGCGCAATGACAGCTGAAGCATTTGCTGCCGAAGCTAACGGTTCTCTTCCTTTTCTTGCCACCTACCATAGCGAAGCGGTGGTGTGAGTCTGAATGGAGTTCTGTCGGCAGGTGGAGGCTTGCTTGCACGCACTTGAGTGTTCCCGCCTTTCTTCGGAGGCTGTGGCTGCAAAGGCGGCCTTGCGGGGGCTGATAAAGCGGTGCACGGCAAACATGGTGTCGTGCGAGAAGTGGCTCGGCCGCAAATTCTCGGAGAGGGAGCTGGCCTCTAAGGCACTGAACGAGCTCCAGGTCAGCCTTACAGCCAAAGCCAATAAAGCGTATGAACTCTGGCGAGTACTTCAAGAGTCTATCAAAGAGGTGGTGGCCCTCGATAAAGCTGCCGTGTTCACTCGTGAAAGGGTTGAGGCCCACAAGGCTACTGAGAAAGAGCTTGAAGGCCGGCTTGCCTCGTATCAGGCCCAACTGGCTCAGGCGGAAGTCCATCTTCTGGCGATATTGAACCATGAAGGCGAGGCCCAGCGGAAAAGGGATGAGCTGACCAAGCTGCTAAATCGCCCGCCGTCCTGAAGACTTGTATCTCTTTTTTTCTTTTTGTACACTCCTGAATGAGAGTATATATTTTTTTGTTTTTTCATGAATTGTACTTTGTATCCATTTTGGTTTATGAATAAAAGACATATTTTTCTTCTCGATGGCGTGTCCCTTTTTATTGAATGTATTCTGCGGATAGTCTATCTTGATCTCCTTGCAGGGCAGCGATGGCTTAGGATTCAGGGTTAAGATCTGCCTCCTGAGACTTTTGAGCTTTACGAGCCGTGAAGGTCTCATAAAGAGTTTCTCTGCCTACAGGTCGAGAGGGTCCCATATATGTAATTTCTCTTTAAGAATCGTGAGGATTCTTAAGCGTGTTTTCTCTTGAGAGTCGTAAGGATCTCACAAGAGAATTTTCTTCCCTACGGGTCGTGAGGACCCGCAAGTGCTGGGTGCGGTTGCCCTTATCCGTATTTCATGGGGTCAGGGAATGTTTTCCGGGGTACCGTAGTTTAAATACATCGCGGTCGAGGTTAAGGACATCATAGTCCGTGGATTTAAGGACTCCGCTGTTCGTTTCTAGTTTTAAGACGTTACGGTCAAAGTTAAGGACATCATAGTCCGTGGGTTTAAGGACTCCACAGTCCAATGTTAGTTTTAAGACATCACGGTCAAGGTTAAGGACATCATAGTCCGTGGATTTAAGGACTCCACAGTCCAATGTTAGTTTTAAGACATCACGGTCAAGGTTAAGAACATCATAGTCCGTGGATTTAAGGACTCCACAGTCCACGAAATGTGTGGTTACTGGGACCCGTCACCTCTTTGAAGACGTTGAGGAATTACAACGACAAATATCAAAGGAGTGAAGAGATGTACCCTTGAACCAAGGTAAAATCAGTCTAGAATCATTATGGTTGATCGTTAGTTTTAAGACATCACGGTCGAGGTTAAGGACATCATAGTCCGTAGATTTTAAGGACTCCACAGTCTGATGTTTGCTCTGGATGCTTCACACGGGTTCACTGCCGTGCTCTGCGAGGACCAGGCTCCGCTCTGGACGTTTTCCGCGGGGTCAAAGTGTGACGTTATCCGCGTTCCACGTGACCAGGAATTTTGCTCTGGATGCTTCCCACGGGTTCATTGCCGTGTTCGGCGAGGACCAGGCTCCGCTCTGGATGCTTCCACGGGTTCACTGCCGTGCTCTGCGAGGACCAAGATCCGCTCTGGACGTTTTCTACGGGGTCAAAGAGTGACGATATCCGCGTTCCACGTGACCAGGAATTTTGCTCAGGATGCTTCCCACGGGTTCACTGCCGTGTTCGGCGAGGACCAGGCTCCGCTCTGGATGCTTCACACGGGTTCACTACCGTGCTCTGCGAGGACCAGGATCCGCTCTGGACATTTTCCACGGGGTCAAAGAGTGACGTTATCCGCGTTCCACGTGACCAGGAATTTTGCTCTGGATGCTTCCCATGGGTTCACTGCCGTGTTCAGCGAGGACCAGGCTCTGCTCTGGATGCTTTACACGGGTTCACTGTCATGCTCTGCGAGGACCAGGATCTGCTCTGGACGTTTTCCACGGAGTCAAGGAGTGACGTTATCCGCGTTCCACGTGACCAGGAATTTTGCTCTGGATGCTTCCCACGGTTCACTGCCGTGTTTGGCAAGGACCAGGCTCCGCTCTGGACATTTTCCACGGGGTCAAAGAGTGACGTTATCCGCGTTCCACGTAACCAGGAATTTTGCTCTGGATGCTTCCCACGGGTTCACTGCCGTGTTTGGCGAGGACCAGGCTCCGCTCTGGACGTTTTCCATGGGGTCAAAGAGTGACGTTATCCGCGTTCCTCGTGACCAGGAATTTTGCTCTGGTTGTTTCCCATGGGTTCACTGCCGTGTTCGGCAAGGACCAGGCTCCGCTCTGTATGCTTCACACGGTTTACTGCCGTGCTCTGTGAGGACCAGGATCCTCTCTGGACATTTTCCACGGGGTCAAAGAGTGACGTTATCCGCGTTCCACGTGACCAGGAATTTTGCTCTGGATGCTTCCCACGGGTTCACTGTCGTATTCGGCGAGGACCAGGCTCCACTCTGGATGCTTCACATGAGCTCACTGCGGTGCTCTGCGAAGACCAGGATCCGCTCTGAACATTTTCCACGGGGTCAAAGAGTGACGTTATCCGTGTTCCACGTGACCAGGAATTTTTCTCTGGATGCTTCCCACGGGTTCACTGTCGTGTTCGGCGAGGACCAGGCTCCGCTCTGGATGCTTCACATGGGTTCACTGCCGTGCTCTGCGAGGACCAGGATCCGCTCTGGACGTTTTCCACGGGGTTAAGGAGTGACGTTATCCGTGTTCCACATGACCAGGAATTTTGCTCTGGATGCTTCCCACGAGTTCACTGCCATGTTTAGCGAGGACCAGGCTCCGCTCTGGACGTTTTCCACGGGGTCAAAGAGTGACGTTATCCGCGTTCCATGTGACCAGGAATTTTGCTCTGGATGCTTCCCACGGGTTCACTGCCGTGTTTGGCGAGGACCAGGCTCCGCTCTGGACGTTTTCCACGGGGTCAAAGAGTGACGTTATCTGCGTTCCACGTGACCAGGAATTTTGCTCTGGATGCTTCCCACGGGTTCACTGCCGTGTTCGGGGAGGACCAGGCTTCACTCTGGATGCTTCACACGAGTTCACTGCCATGCTCTGCGAGGACCAGGATCCTCTCTGGACATTTTCCACGGGGTCAAAGAGTAACGTTATCCGTGTTCCACGTGACCAGGAATTTTGCTCTGGATGCTTCCCACGGGTTCACTGCCGTGTTTAGCGAGGACCAGGCTCCGCTCTAGACGTTTTCCACGGGATCAAAAAGTGACGTTATCCGCGTTCCACATGACCAGGAATTTTGCTCTGGATGCTTCCCACGGGTTAACTGCCGTGTTCGGCAAGGACCAGGCTCCGCTCTGGATGCTTCACATGGGTTCACTGCCGTGCTCTGTGAGGACCAAGATCCGCTCTGGACGTTTTCCATGGGATCAAAGAGTGACGTTATCCGTGTTCTACGTGATCAGGAATTTTTGACCTTGTATGTACTTCACGAATTCGGAATTTGACTCTCTGTCGGCTGTACATTGCCGAGTCATAGAACTGGGAGTTGCCACTGTTCCGCTTTGCTTGATGTGGTGTCTGCTGTAATGAGACGGGTGTTGAGATGATCTTTAGGCCGTCTGTGAACCATCGAGATTTGGCTTTTTCTTTTGATAAAACCTAGGGGGGAAGAGTATGATTCTTTCTTCGTTTGCGCCCCTGGATTGTATACAGGGATTGATGTAACATCACCTGTAGGGCATAAATTTCATTTTTATTTTATTTATTTTTCGGTGATGCTCTATCATTTCAGCTTTTATATCGCGAAGGTCATGATTGCCCCATCATTTTGGCTATTTTTCGCGGTGCCCAATCATTTCGGCTATTTATTTTATTTTTACTCGCTGCTTTTTATTGCGAGTTGCCCAATCGTTTCGGCTATTTTTCATGCATAAATTTTTACTTGCTGATTTTGTCTACAAGTTGCCCCATCATTTCGGCTCTTTCGTATGCATGTGTGGCTTGCTGGCTTTTCGCCACAAGCTTTGGATTAGACACTGTCACGACCCGAAATTCGACTCATGATCGGCACTTAACCATGCAACGTCTACAGGCGTAACGCGACTAAATAAGCCGAACCCAGAAATCAAAACCATTTAAAAGTAGTGAGTGTTGAAAACATTTGATTAAAACAATTAGAAAACCTTAAGTAGTTTAATGAAGTTCTTTAAGGTTAAGTTATCATCTTAATAATTTTGGCAGCATTTCCTTTGTAAAACTAACCTCGAAGTCGGGTATAAAACAGGATATAAGTGAAAATGATATACAATGAAAATAAAGCATCCCCAAACGGGAGCAATCATGCCCAACGGTGGAAACCACCACCACAAGAGTAATATACGACGCCGTAGAGAAGAAATGAGCAATAAGTAAAAACATCACAGAATAATAAAACTGCATATATAAAGTCGGCTCCCACGAGCTCGACACCAGAATACAAATAATACACATCATCGTCCTCACACTGTCTCTAAGTCAAATACATATAAAGGTAGATGGAGAATACTAGATACAAAAGTGTGTACAATAGAAGTAACCAGATACCACAACCCACCTATCAGCAAAACAGCTCTCGCACCAATGGTAGTGGTATCTGTAGCCAAAAGATGTAGGAAGGCAGCCTGCCGCGACTACTCTGAGGGCAACCTGCAAATGTTGTGGCACAACGGGGGTGAGTTGCCAACTCGTGAATAGAGATAACATATAAAGGTAATCGCGAGCATGCACGTACTGCGCTACTCTATCAAATGCCAGCAGATAAAGTCTATATGCGATAAGCAGTATGTGCATAATCATGCAAGTGCTCGGTCAAGTAAAATAACTACAGGATGAGATACATAATAATAAATGCTGAGCATGGGATGAAATAACATCTACACAGAATGTCAACGTGGAAAAATAATCGGTGCCCATCAATGCACCCAAATCCCAATAAACTCAGGCGCCGGCACTCCCATCAGCCCTCAAATGCTGTAAATCTCAGAGAATCACGAATGCCCAACATCGGCACTCAAATATCATAAATACTAGTGTCCGGCATCGATACGTAAATCCTTATATATCGGGCTCCGTCGGTCCGGATCATCCCACGAGCTCCGTCTGCGGTATCGGCCCTTGGCCCCGGCAGTACGGGTCATCCCGCATCCATCTATCGACTCTGGTCAGTATCCTCCGGATAACCGCCAGGTCCAACCAATTACCGGTAGGTACTCGCCACCCTGCCAGGCTCATCGTCTACTCCACGAAAAATATTTCTCGCCCCGGGAAACCATACCGGGTCCACCACGAACCCGCAAACGGATCATCCAACTCCTCGAATCGGGTTTCAAACACACGTCTCAGAACGGAGAAAACGCGTGGTGAACACCAAAATATCATATCAAGAGGAACCGGGTTTTCAAATAGTGCATAATTTCTTAAATAACCCCACGGTCCTCAAAACCAGAAATCACATGAAATCCCAAAACCAATGAGTAAGTCAATGCGATGTGATATGTACATTAAGTCATACTATAAGTAAAAGGGAGAAACCACTTTTTAAAATAGTTTCCGTTTTTCAAAAGGCATCATGCGGCTCCCACTTTCTATGAAAATCATATCGAATCATATGTGAGATGAACTACATGTAGGGTTCCTAGGCACTCCCAAGAGGTCTCACAAGGCATCAACCATGCCAATTTCAAATTTTAACGGTGCCGAGAAACCCTAATACGGATCGTTGGCTAGATTTTTAGGCGAAAATGAAACTAGTTAACAACTTAACTAAAGTGTAACGGAAATACAACCTTTGTAGATCCGGTGCTCCACCTCCATAGCTCCGCAATGAAGTCCTCTCGCTGTCCAAAACAAATTCCGGGCTCTAGCGTCGGCTTCATTGGAGAATAGGCGAGCTAGGTCGTCGATGTCCATGCCGAAGATGATCTACGTCGAAGCATCGCTAGATCAAGCTCCAACTTCACCAAGTCAAGAAAACTTGTGAAGGAAACACACTCTACTACTTGGCAAGAGGTAGAGGATGAAGAAATAGGAAGTGGGTTTACTTTAGAATTGGATTTCTCACACTTTTCATCAATCCACCATTGATGAAGTGAAGCTTTCTTCAATGAAGAAGATGAAGAAGAAGAAGAAAAGTGTTATGATAAGATAATTAAATTGAAAAGAAAAATGAATCCTTATCATAATTCCAACCATAGTTAGGTGTAGAGAATAGACTAGGGTTAGTGAATGGTTAGGTTAAGGAGATGAAGACAAAATGGTCAAAGTTGAATGAAGCTTCAAGAAACTTCATGAATCAATGCAACCATTTTGTTTTCTTCTCTCTTTATTAATCCAAAATAAATAGACAAATTAATGGATAAATAAATAAAAACCTAACCATATACTTAACCATAGGTTTAATTCTTTACACTTAACCAAAGCAAACATGTATCATCAAACATGATACAATCAATTGCACAAAAAGTATATCACATATACAATGTGCACATCCGAGTGAGAATATCCATTTAAAGTGAACCGATACTAGTTAACGCAAAGTAATATATCAAATATATAATTATACATTAAATCATTAAATCAACACTTGATTTAACGATCCGGTCATATCGCATATAACCGACTAGTATCCTATGTATCGGTTTATCGAATCAATCCTCGATTCGATAACTAGGTTATATCGCATACAACCATTCGACACATTCATCACGAGAATAGAATACGGTATCACATACACGCATTATTCTCGGTCCCGCACATATCTCATATGCGCTCCTATTTCGTTTCGCTTGAGCCAGGAAACCTCTGTGTAGGACTCTAAAGACTCGTCAATACGTCGGCAGCAGGTGATGATCATATCAATCACCCACAAGCCGCAAGCGGTCTTCTAAACATAACAGCCACCCGGGTATTGAGCGATCAGAAGATCGACGAGCAAGCCCGCTCACACTCCAGTGAATCCAACCAGTAACACTACCGTACAGTCCGGTCTGATCGTCTGATATGTCGCATATCTTGCCTAGGGGTGGTAAACGTCATACCCCAATAGCTCGATAAGTCGTGTCGATATGAGGTCTATAACACTTCGAGAAACTACAGGTAACACTTACCAGTAAATCTCAGCAACCCTGGCCAGGGATTTCCTGTTATAGCCAATCGAACACAGCGCAACATCAACTCCCTATACCGGGAGAGACGAATCCCCTCCTATCGCTCATTGCCTCCATGTGACTCAGGACTGTACCCAAAAACCACCGTTTTGCACGCCCTCTTGGACGTGGTAAGGTGGAAATCAAAGTACAGTGGGAACCACACAAGACTCTATGACGATCTCGGGTCAACAGACTACTCTGTACCAGTGTCACCAGAGAACTGCCATCTGACGTAAGGTATAATACATCTGGGAGTTCTCGGCGAGTCCATCCAGTGTACCCAGTCTCTACTGAGCACCCGTATATCATCTCTGATGTCAAACACCAATGGATATGGGATCATCCATCGCCCATCTGTATGGGTCGAGAAGGTATACGCTAGTCTACTCTGGTATATCGATGCCCCGTCTCGATACACCCACGACTAGGAACTTTGAAGGATGTACTTATGGACTACCATGTCCCCACTAGTATGATCCGCATCATAGTCCAGGTAGTCAAGTACACATCCTAAGGGCTTTACCAACATGTAACAGAGAGACAATCAGTATACACGTTAAGGTAAAGAGCAACCAGATAGCATACTATCATGTCGAGCAAGAAAGTCATCCCTATATATGTCCCAGCATCCACTACAATATACATCCAATGTACAGTAATGGCCTCTAGGGCATACATATAACTAACAATCTCCCACTTGCACTAGGGCCTTCTGTAGCAGTGGTTGTAGTATCTCATACTCAACCATCCCATAAAAGTCTCTCACTGGGAATAGGCCTTTGTGAGTGGATCCGCCGTGTCGTCCTCTTAGTCTACTCTCCTAACCTCGATCTCCCTGGAGATCAACCATCTCCATGATCAGGTGACACTGCCTTAGAATATGTCTGGATCACTGATGGGACGGACGTTCCTTGGCATAAGCCACAACTCCATTGTCACACAATGGGAGGAACATAGTTCATCTCATGAACCAATATACACCCAAACAGCCTCTTTGGTAGCATCTTAAGTAGCGATGTATCCTGCCTTTATCGTCTAGTATGTCTCGGTATCTAGCTTGGAACTCTTCCAACATACCGTCCCTTTACTGAGGGTAAAGACAATGCCTGTGACTGACACTCAGTCGTCATTATCACCCTGGAACACTTCCAGTGATTCTCCCCAGGATCGATTGATACCATCTCGCTGCAACTAGTAAGAATCCTAACAACCAATTAGATCTATCTCATAGATCCAAAACCCAGGATTTAGGAGGTATCACTTTGATCCTATATGGAGAATCATTGTGATAATCGGAGATTGATCGAGCGTAGCATAGGAAACTACTTCCCTATCAAGAGTATGTTATCCACGTACTCTACGAGGATCGTCACCATACTCCCTACTACCTTTTTGTTTTTACAAGGTTCATCTACCATTTTGATGATGTCAAACTTTTTGACTACTTCATCAAAACAGACATTCCAACTCCGCGATGCCTGTTTTATCCTATAAAGCATCTTGCACACGTTTCCGCTGCTCCCACTGTCTACGAGGCTCTCTGGCTGTGTACTTATAGACTCCCTCTTCTAAAACATCATTTAGAAAAGCTGTCATGACACCCAACCACCAGATATCGTAGTCATGGTATGTAGCCGTGGCAAGTAGGATCTGGATGGACTTAAGCATAAATCCTTAAAAAAAGTTTCATCATGATCCACACCTGGTCAATGATGCAAACCTTCAACAAGTCTAGCTTTGAAAGTCTCAACTTTTCCATGTACACCAAGTAATCTTCTCAAGATATACTTGCTCCTGATGGGGATTTAACCCTTCAGATATAGCAACCAAAGTCCATACTTTGTTGGTGTATAAGGATTCCATCTCAGATCACTAAGCATCCAGCCATTCTTATAGAGTCTTACTCCTGATGGCCAGCTCGAAACTAGTTGGGTCATCATCTCATGATGCAATCCTCGCTCCCACTGTCATTGAGAAACAGAAGTATCTCTCAGGTGGGTGAGGAACCCTACTAGATCGGCGGAGAGGCTGAGGTTCGTTGGAATCTACTGAATCCTTTGGTTCTACCAAATCATCTGCTATAATTTGTATAGCTGGAACCTTTCCAGTTCTACATTACAGACCTTGCCTCGAGTTTGTCCGGATTTTGCTTTTAGACACAGGCCGGACAATCCCAAATCTTAACTAACTTAAGACATGGGCTCTTCCCTTTCCATATCACATATGAAGTGGTAGGCAACTGATTTGATTTGAACCCTATTCAATAGGTATGCAGCTTCTCAAGTGCATAACTCCTAAAAAGGAAATAGGTAACTCAGCAGTACTCATCATAGAGCACACCATATCAAATAGGGTGTATCTGCTCCGCCCCGATATACCATCGTGCTATGGTGTATATGGAGGAGTAATGCTGAGAGAGAATCTCATTCACCTTTAGAATAATCCAGGAATTCCGTGCTCAAGTATTCTCCTCCCTGATCATATCAAAGGACATAATACTTATACCCGTATTAGTTCTCTACTTCTAACTTATATTCTATGAATATCTCAAAAGGTTCTGACTTGTGTTTCAACAGGAACATATGTCTGAATCTTGGGAGATCATCAGAGAATGTAATGAAGTATAAAGAACCAGTCCTGGCATGTGTAGACAGGGGACCTTACATACATCAACATGTATCATCCCAAGAGTTTACTAACTCTTTCTCTGTTTCCAATAAACAGGGCTATGGTCATCTTATCTCTATGACATGACTGGCAAGTTTCACAAGATGTAAATTCAAACTGATTTAAATATGCATCTACATATAACTTCAGCTAGTCGGTTCGCATTGATATGACCTAGTCTACAATGCCTCAAGAAGGATCCGTTCATTTCTGAACTCTTCCTCTTTTGTGTGTTCCGTATACTAAGAACTGTAGTTTGATTTAGAACATCAATGCTTTTAGATAACGTGCCTGAACCGATCAACTTTTGATATAGGAAATGTTCAAAACATTATCCAACAATACAAAATTTTATCATTTCTTTACTATTAAAGAGAGTGATATGATTTTGTATATCAGGTTCGGTATCTAATAACATTCGTTCAGAATCAATGTATTGGTAATACAGGGTGACAGTGACCGACAGACTTGGCTGCAACTCTTGCCCCGTTTTCTGCCTCATGAAACTTATCACCCGTTCTCAGTTCTCTACCTTTCTGCAGCCCTATGTAACAGATTACATATCTGGGATCCTGATCTGGTATCACATACCCAGGACGTAGAGGATACAGAGAAACAGTTCTTTATAATGAACACACCCGAAGATGATGCATCAGCATGCACTCTCCTCGTTTGGGCGGCACGGGAATTCTGGTAATCCCCAATTTCCTGCTCTGTCTTATAACAATTATAAGTTGGAGCGGGACCAACGTTCCCCAGCTCAGTATAACAAGCGGGTTCGGTCAAATATCCGTTTTATTATCTTGATTAAGGCGTGACATGGTCGCTACCAGGAGAGAGAGAGAAGAAAACACTCAGCGTGCGCTCTTGCAAGAATAGATTGGTTATTATTTTATCTTATCAGGATGGCTCCCACTGCTTTTTATCAAATCTTCCTTCAAACCCTAAAAGGAAAGACTAGCCGGGATTAATTACACACTACAAGTTCGCCAATCTTTCAGCCAGGCCAGTGTCGGTACTTTGAGGGAGGTCCCCCGTGCTTTCGCACGAACCTAATTAATGTAAACCTCGTTTTCCCAGAGGCGTAACCCCGTTGACACCTTTCTAGACACCTACTTGATCAGCTAATTGTAATGTATAAACCTCTCCCAGGAGTAACACTTACTCGCAGCGAGTATCGGGATCTAACTATCTCATAGAAGGTATGCAATCTCATTGCAAATTTCAACACTTGAAATTCCCGATAATATTTTGCCCCTAGCTCGCTATGACCTTGACGGAGGCCAAACAACCCATAGTCCGCTAGTCAAGTTCAACCCGTCATTTCCTGATTGAATTAAACCCACCCGCACGACCCTTGACGGAGGCCAAACAACGCCGTACGAATACCCTAATCCAATCGCATCATATGCTAGCAGATAAGCACTAGTTAGCTACCGTACACTACGCCTTGACGGAGGCCAAACAACCGCAGCATGAATACTAACTAGTACGTATCTGAAATGACGGAGGGCTACGACAGGTTTTTCTGAAAACCTATTGCGTAATGAACTTGATATTGCTGTAGAATCAAATGATTTTAAAATGGAGTGTTTTTTAGGCTTTTCTAGTTTTGCTAAAGGAGTCACTCCCGATGAAGGGATCGTCGGTCCTTTCCTCGTCGAATGAGGTGCGGGATATATCACATATATCACTGTGCAAAGCAAAAACACTTAAAAGCAATCAAAAGACAAACCGAGTGTGTAGCATCTGCCAGTTATTGCTAAAGGAGTCACTCCCGGTGAAGGGATCTCGGTCCTTTCCTTATCGAATAAGGTGCAGGATATATCATATATACCGCTGTGCAAAGCAAGAACTGTAGCTACCTGTTTTATTTTGAAATTCGATTCCACAACATCTTAGGTTTCTTTTATTTCATTAATCATATTAATGAAGTCCCATCATTTAAAGTACCTAAACATCACAGATAAATACGACGTACACTTATGCCATCCGCATTCGCCTCGATGTCCTCTCGTGCACCGTTAGGTTAGGTAACTAACGGCAGAGCGGGGCAGGGCTAGCGCGGTGTAAAACATAAGTAACGTCTATATAATATATCATATATACTATATACAGTATCTATCAAAGAACATCACATGATCGCATCACAGATATCGCAGCAGAAGAATCATATGAAATATTGGATATACTAGGACGTCCGTGTTTTCAATACGAGCCAGTATAAAACACAGATTCCACGGTCGTGATGAATAGCCAAACCCACAACCCTAGACCCTTACGAGAGCGGCAAGCAACCCTACCAATTCTAGAGTTAGGAGACCCGGACTCGACTCCTCGAGTTGGTCTCCCACTGGACTCCAGAACCCGGTTACTTGTGCCCTCCTCCTTGGGTCTATCCTAGTGCGGAAAAGTAAATAATATACATCAACGGTGACAACTTCCGCAACCTGGAAGCGCCCCAATAAAAGAATATTACATACAAGTTTTTACATGAATGAAAATGAAAAACACTCATCTCACATAAAAACCCCCGGCTATTCAAACACGACGATCCAATATAACATATCCAGCAACACATAACATCATGTTATCAACGTAAGTAAATATGTCCATCCCAATTGTCGTTGACATATAGCAACGAAACTGGCGATATCACATATTACACTTACGGTCACAGAAAAGAAAATGTAAAACTACAACAGTTGGAATCCGCAACCACCTCAGACATCGCATGCCTGACCAAATGAATTACTTAGACATCGCATGCCTAACAATTATAAACCCCGCACTTTAGTCTCATTATCGAAAACACTTTTCAATATCAAGTCGGGCAATTCAACAAGATTCCCGACAATTTGATCGAATGCTCGTCGCAAACTTCAGTAGGCGGCTGCACCCCCGATACCGTTGACGAAGTGCACCAAGGCGGAACACCGCTGCCGCGAGCACCCGAACGGATGCTTTCGGCGACGGGGTTCTCCTACAGTTACTTGGTCGGGGCTATGGAGTGAGGGCTGTCTATTAAGTTTACCCGGCGAGTATCCGCGTACACTACGTGATTGCGACGGACTTTTGATCACATCAAAATTCCATGGCAACCGATCAAGTGAGACTAAACTGCTATGTTTATAACATTCATTCAGTTATCTCATAACTACTTGTGAATTCCAATTATTGTATCCCATTCCAGATAATTAGATAATGTTAAACTTTCCGATTGAACATTCGAACACCCAAGTTTTCCCGATACAGATCAACACATGAAACAAGTCTAAAAACATTCAGTTCGTGCCTCAGTACCAACGGTCCAGCCGTAGAAGGGTCAAGCCAACGCCTCACATGTGGCACGCCGTACTGCCCCAAACCCGAAGGTTCAAAGGGCAGTTCAAGACGGTCACATAATCGAGTTAAGGTTTGTTGTCTTCTAGAGGGTCCATCGAGTTACTTGCACTACTTAGAACGTCTTTAAACTACGGAAAAATCCAACACTTGGAAATTTTCCGGCAGGGGAAAAGGTGGGTATTTATATCCAGTCGAACATTTTAACATATTCTAAAATTTATCCGGAAAACCACACAGACAAAATTTGATACTCCGATCGAAACACCGAATCCCCAAAACAATCCCAGAAAATTCAACTCTTGAATAAATATTAAAAAATCCCAGAAAATCCAGCACCCGAAACCATGAATTACTGTACAAAAATTATAGGACAATACAATAATAAGGCCGCGGAACCGCCGCATAAGCAGGGCTTATGCCGCGGTTCCGCCGTGCGTTGGAAGCTTCAATGGAAAAATTTTGTATCGTAATTCTTAGGTTTTCCTGCTGAATTTTTTACGAATTTTTAATTTGGAAAAATCCACGTTTTCAGAAAAAGTCCAGAGAGCACTTTTGAGTTGGGGTTTCGGGTTCGTTCGGGTTTCAAACTTCGTCTGGACTTCGCCTAAGGCTCTAGCTAGGCTCTGATACCACTGTAGGGTTCCTAGGCACTCCCAAGAGGTCTCACAAGGCATCAACCATGCCAATTTCAAATTTTAACGGTGCCGAGAAACCCTAATACGGATCGTTGGCTAGATTTTTAGGCGAAAATGAAACTAGTTAACAACTTAACTAAAGTGTAACGGAAATACAACCTTTGTAGATCCGGTGCTCCACCTCCATAGCTCCGCAATGAAGTCCTCTCGCTGTCCAAAACAAATTCCGGGCTCTAGCGTCGGCTTCATTGGAGAATAGGCGAGCTAGGTCGTCGATGTCCATGCCGAAGATGATCTACGTCGAAGCATCGCTAGATCAAGCTCCAACTTCACCAAGTCAAGAAAACTTGTGAAGGAAACACACTCTACTACTTGGCAAGAGGTAGAGGATGAAGAAATAGGAAGTGGGTTCACTTTAGAATTGGATTTCTCACACTTTTCATCAATCCACCATTGATGAAGTGAACCTTTCTTCAATGAAGAAGATGAAGAAGAAGAAGAAAAGTGTTATGATAAGATAATTAAATTGAAAAGAAAAATGAATCCTTATCATAATTCCAACCATAGTTAGGTGTAGAGAATAGACTAGGGTTAGTGAATGGTTAGGTTAAGGAGATGAAGACAAAATGGTCAAAGTTGAATGAAGCTTCAAGAAACTTCATGAATCAATGCAACCATTTTGTTTTCTTCTCTCTTTATTAATCCAAAATAAATGGATAAATTAATGGATAAATAAATAAAAACCTAACCATATACTTAACCATAGGTTTAATTCTTTACACTTAACCAAAGCAAACATGTATCATCAAACATGATACAATCAATTGCACAAAAGGTATATCACATATACAATGTGCACATCCGAGTGAGAATATCCATTTAAAGTGAACCGATACTAGTTAACGCAAAGTAATATATCAAATATATAATTATACATTAAATCATTAAATCAACACTTGATTTAACGATCCGGTCATATCGCATATAACCGACTAGTATCCTATGTATCGGTTTATCGAATCAATCCTCGATTCGATAACTAGGTTATATCGCATACAACCATTCGACACATTCATCGCGAGAATAGAATACGGTATCATATACACGCATTATTCTTGGTCCCGCACATATCTCATATGGCTCCTATTTCGTTTCGCTTGAGCCAGGAAACCTCTTTGTAGGACTCTAAAGACTCGTCAATACGCCGGCAGCTGGTGATGATCATATCAATCACCCACAAGCCGCAAGCGGTCTGCTAAACGTAACGGCCACCCGGGTATTGAGCGATCAGAAGATCGACAAGCAAGCCCGCTCACACTCCAGTGAATCCAACCAGTAACACTACCGTACAGTCCGGTCTGATCGTCTGATATGTTGCATATCTTGCCTAGGGGTGGTAAACGTCAGACCCCAATAGCTCGATAAGTCGTGTTGATATGAGGTCTATAACACTTCGAGAAACTACAGGTAACACTTACCAGTAAATCTCAGCAACCCTGGCCAGGGATTTCCTGTTATAGCCAATTGAACACAGCGCAACATCAACTCCCTATACCGGGAGAGACGAATCCCCTCCTATCGCTCATTGCCTCCATGTGACTCGGGACTGTACCCAAAAACCACCGTTTTGCACGCCCTCTTGGACGTGGTAAGGTGGAAATCAAAGCACAGTGGGAACCACACAAGACTCTATGACGATCTCGGGTCAACAGACTACTCTGTACCAGTGTCACCAGAGAACTGCCATCTGACGTAAGGTATAATACCATCTGGGAGTTCTCGGCGAGTCCGTCCAGTGTACCCAGTCTCTACTGAGCACCCGTATATCATCTCTGATGTCAAACACCAATGGATATGGGATCATCCATCGCCCATCTGTATGGGTCGAGAAGGTATACGCTAGTCTACTCTGGTATATCGATGCCCCGTCTCGATACACCCACGACTAGAGACTTTGAAGGATGTACTTATGGACTACCATGTCCCCACTAGTATGATCCGCATCATAGTCCAGGTAATCAAATACACATCCTAAGGGCTTTACCAACATGTAACAGAGAGACAATCAGTATACACGTTAAGGTAAAGAGCAACCAGATAGCATACTATGATAGCATACTATCATGTCGAGCAAGAAAGTCATCCCTATATATGTCTCAGCATCCAATACAATATACATCCAATGTACAGTAATGGCCTCTAGGGCATACATATAACTAACACTACAGTATAATAATAACGGCAATTCTACAGTGAGAGTGTCATAGCAATTACTAACGGTGTGTGTGTGTAACATGCAGATTAGTGCTCGTGCAACATGAACCGTTAGTAATAGTGCGGTGTTCTATCAATTCTAAATTTATATACATATAGCAGGGAATGCGGTATGCAACAAACAATATCCATGTAGGTAAATGCAATATGTAAGTATAAGGTCCTATCAGCCCTGACGCATAATGCCATGTGGGCGATATCCCCGTAGATGTTAAATCTACTCACCGTAGTCTCGCGCTAAGTGTAGCCGACGACTTATTTTCCCTTCTTCGCAGCGTCCGTCGTACTCGCCTGCGAACCTAGAATTTCGCAGAATAACACACATAAGCTTAAATCTACAAAAACGCGATATTAAAGTCAAACTAGAAACCCGCGTCGCAAACCAAGCGCGCGTGTGCACGATACGCTAAAACGTGTGATTACGCGCCTGAAGCTACCCTGACACGTCGCGATACGCAGAAACCCCAAACCCACACACGTATCACACATGTCGCGAAAGTTTAAAAAATACGAGAAATAGGGTAATTGATCCCAGATTTTGATACAGGAATAATTTTACAAAAATATATATACCATATGCCCTCAAACAGTAGCAGACACCTACCACCCAAACCCCAAACCCCAGGTCCCCCATCTGGCCGCAATTTGCGGCCAGAAAGCATTTTTCGGCGGCCAGGGTAGGGAGATGAGCTCTCGGGTTTTGTGTGTGTACTCTATACCTATTGTGTATGCCCCAGTAATTACAATTTTAATCTGAAGCAACTCGGGTAGCAGCAGATTCAGCAGAGCCCAATTTCTAGTTAAAATGTCCATTTTGACACTAAAATGATACATTAGGGTATTTGTGAAACCTGAAGCAAACCCATGTTTAAAACCACACTAATAACACATTACCAAGCTAAGCAAGCCATACAAAGGTTAATTTAACAAAAACTTCACTAAATCCCTTCATTAGCACTAAAAATGCATTAAAATGTGATCTTTAGCAACCAAACACACAAGTTATGAAAATAGGGTAACATGGTTGAGTTTAATACCTTCAAATGACCTTAGAAAAACTAAAATCTCCAGCTCTAGCCTCAAATGCCCAGACTTGCCATCAAACTCCCCCAAAAGGTCATTTTTCCAAGGTTTTTGTGAAGGGAAAAGGGATTTTTAGTGAAGGGTTTGAACAAGATTCAAAAGAGAGGTGAAAAGAGAAGGGAAAATGAAGAAAATGTTGTGGTTTCTACTGTTGTTTCTGCAGGATTCAGAAAATGAGGAGAAGAGAGAGAAGAGAGAGAAGAAAATGTTTCAAACAAAGTCAAACCCTCACCTAACCACCATGCTCTAATTTACCATTTAAATTTTGGATTTCTTTAAATGGGGTTTGACTTGGTAAAAGGGTGGGGATAATGAACCATGCAAGAAAAATAAAATGGGTTACATGCAACACTTTTTAACCTAAGTCACAAAATGTGATAAGTGTGCATGTGCACTACACTAAACCTTGCTTAAGAAATAAATAAGGAACAATTTCCATATAAGGTGCACACAAGCTAAACTTAAAATTTATTAACCCTATTTATATATAAAAACACCTTATCACGATTAGCACTAGTTAAAATGAAAAAATAATACTTTCGGGTTTTTATGAAAACACGCACAATACTAATTAACGCGAAAATATCCTAAACGAATATCAAAGCGTTACAATCTACCCCCCTTAAAGAAATTCGGTCCCCGAATTTAAAATCTAACAACACGTACCTTCAAAGAGATGGGGATATTTCTTCCTCATCTCGCTCTCGGTCTCCCAAGTGACCTCCTCGCTACTCGGACTACGCCAAAGTACCTTGACGGACGGTATCTCCTTCGATCTCAATTTCTTCACTTGTCGATCCAAGATGATCACCGGCTGCTCTGCATAGGAAAGGTCATGCTCAAGCTGGATCGTTGGGTGCTGAATCGCATGCGAAGGATCGTGAAGATACTTGCGGAGCATCGAAACGTGAAATACAGGGTGCACATATGGAAAACTGGACGGAAGGGCTAACCGATACGCAACCGCACCAACACGCTCGAGGATCTCGAAGGGGCCCACATATCGGAGACTAAGCTTCCCCTTCTTCCCAAATCTCATCACACCTTTCATTAGGGAGACCCTCAAGAAAACATGATCACCAACAGAAAACTCAAGTCTGCGCCGACGACGGTCCGCATAATATCTCTGCCTACTCTGGGCTGCTCTCATCCTATCGCGAATCAACTGGATCTTCACGGTCGTCTTCTCAACAATCTGCGGCCCTAAGATACTGCTCTCACTGAGCTCTGTCCAACAGGCGGGCGATCTGCACCTCCTCCCATAAAGAGCCTCAAATGGTGCCATGTGAATGGTCTCCTGGTAGCTGTTGTTGTAGGAGAACTCTACTAAGGGTAAATGATGATCCCAGCTACCGCCGAAGTCTAATACACACGCTCGAAGCATGTCCACAAGAGTCTGAATAGTCCGCTCTGACTGTCCGTCGGTCTGCGGATGAAATGCTGTGCTAAAACTCAAGCGGGTGCCTAAAGCCTCCTGAAGCCTCAGCCATAGTCGGCTGGTAAACTGGGTGCCTCTGTCGGACAAGATACATGTCGAAACTCCATGCAGTCGTATAATCTCGTCGATGTATATCTGGGCATACTGAGCAAATCCGAAAGTCGTCTTCACCGGTAAGAAGTGAGCCGCATTCGTCAAACGATCCACGATCACCCAGATGGAGTCATACCCTCGACTAGCCCTGGGTAGACCCACAATGAAGTCCATAGAAATCTGTTCACATTTCCACTCCGGAAACGGTAACGGCTATAGCTCTCCCGCGGCCTCTGGTGCTCGGCCTTGACTTGCTGACAAGTCAGGAATCTCGACACGAAATCTGCGATGTCCCTCTTCATTCCGTCCCACCAGTAAACATCTCTCATGTCATGGTACATCTTGGTGGAACCTGGATGAACACTGTACACCGATCGATGTGCCTCCTCAAGAATCTCACGCCGCAGTCCTTCAGTATCTGGTACGCACAGTCTAGCCCCAAATCGTAGTATCCCCTGATCATCGATCACGAACTCGGAAAATCTGCCTTGTCTAATCTGTGCCCTGATCTCTGAACATCGGTCATCACTGTGTTGTGCCTCATGTATACGGTCAAGCAACTGTGGGCGTGCACGAACATGCACAATCTGTCCTCCGATCGGCGTAAACTCGAACTGTACCCGGCTGTCGAATAAGATCTGCCAATCTGCCGACGACTGCCTATATACTGTGCTCAAACAAGATAGACTACCCCCGGGCCTCCTACTCAAAGCATCCGCCACTACATTAGTCCTGCCCGGGTGGTACAAGATCTCGCAATCGTAGTCCTTCACTAACTCCATCTAACGGCGCTGTCTAAGGTTCAGGTCTCGCTGCTGAAATATATACTTTAAGCTCTTGTGATCAGTGAATATCTGACACGACTCGCCATATAGGTAATGTCGCCAGATCTTAAGTGCAAAGACCACTGCAGCCATCTCCAAATCGTGAGTGGGGTAGTTCTGTTCATGTTTCTTCAATTGTCGTGAAGCATACGCGATCACCCTGCCATGCTGCATCAATACTGTAGGGTTACTAGGCACACTCAAGAGGTTCCACAAGGCATCAACCATGCCAAATTAAAATTTTACGGTGCCGAGAAATCCTAATATAGATCGTTAACTAGAGGTTAAGGTGAAAGAACATGCATGTTAACAACTTAACTACAAGTGAAAGGGATTACAACCTTTGTAGATCCGGTCCTCCACCTCTTTAGCTCCGTGTTGACATCCCTCCGCTGCGATCATCGGGATCCCGAACTCTAGCAATGGTTTCGTCGGAGAAATGATCGGGCTAGGTCATTGACTTCTAGGCCGAAGATGATCTACGTCGGGGAGACTCAAACTCAAGCTATTCCTTCACTTGGTCAAGAACTTTATGAAGAGAACACCCTCTACTAAATGGCAAGTAGTAGAGGATGATGAAGTAGGAAGGTTGCTCACTTTAAAATTGATTTTCTCACATTTTTCCTCAAGGCACCATTAGAGCTAGAAAGCTTTTCAAGGAGCTTGATGAAGAAGAAGAAGTGAATTATTCATCCAAATGAAAACTTATCCTCTTGAATAATTCACCCACGGTTGAGTTAAGCCCTCATGCTTAACTCATGTAGAGAATTAACTAAGGTATGAGGTTTAAGGGTAGAGAATTGACAAAAGAGTGGACTTTGTCAAAGTTTCTCCAAGCTTCTTCAAGCTTGACAACTTTGACTAAGTTTAACCCATTTGTTAAATCTTAAGATAATCCAATAACCCTAATATTAACCCTAATCTTAGTGTAAGTCTCATACACCCATCTTGTGTGTATCATCAAGCATGATACATACATGTACACTTGCATATATCATATATAAACAATGTGCACAAACTAGTGAGAAAATAAATCTTAAGTGAGCTAATATTAGTTAATGTAATGTAATATATCAAATATATAATTATACATTAAATTATTAAATCAACTCTTGATTTAATAATCCGGCTATAACCGACTAATATCAAAAAGTAACAACTTACCGAATCAACACTTGATCCGATAACCCGGCTATATCCATACAACCGATGAATGTCACAAATCATGAGAATCGAATACGGTATCTCATATCGTATCAATCTCGGTCCCGCACATATCACATATGCGCTCCTACTCCATTTCGCTTGAGCCAGGAAACCCCTGTGTAGGACTCTAAAGACTCGTCAATACGCCGGCAGCAGGCGATGATCATATCAAACACCCACAAGCCGCAAGCAGTCTGCTAAACGTAACGGCCACCCGGGTATTGAGCAATCAGAAGATCAACGAGCAAACCCGCTCACACTCCTGTGAATCCAACGAGTAACACTACCGTACAGTCCGGTCTGTTCGTCTGATATGTCGCATATCTCGTCTAGGGGTGGTAAACGTCAGACCCCAATAACTCGATAAGTCGTGTCGATATGAAGCTCATAACGGGTCGAGAAACTACTGGTAACACTTATCAGTACATCCCTAAAACAGCCTTGGCCAAGGACTTCCTGTTATAGCCAATCGAACACTGCGCAACATCAACTCCCTATACCGGGAGAGACGAAACCCCTCCTATCGCTCATTGCCTCCATGTGATTCGGGACTGTACCCAAAAGCCACCTTTATGCACGCCCTCTTGGACGTGGTATGATGGAAATCAAAGCACGGTGGGAATCACACAAGACTCTATGACGATCTCGGGTCTACAGACTAACCTGTACCAGTGTCACCAGAGAACTGCCATCTGACGTAAGGTATAATACCATCTGGGAGTTCTCGGTGAGTCTGTCCAGTGTACCCAGTCTCCACTGAGCACCCGTATATCATCTCTGATGTCAAACACCAATGGATATGGGATCATCCATCGCCCATCTATATGGGTCGAGAAGGTACACGCTAGTCTACTCTGGTATATCGATGCCCCGTCTCGATACACCCACGACTAGGGACTTTGAAGGATGTACTTATGGACTACCACGTCCCCACTAGTGTGATCCGCATCATAGTCCAGGTAGTCAAGTACACATCCTAAGGGCTTTACCAACATGTAACAGAGAGACAATCAGTGTACACGTTAAGGTAAAGAGTAACCAGATAGCATACTATCATATCGAGCAAGAAAGTCATCCCTATATATGTCCAAGCATCCACTACAATATACATCCTATGTATAGTAATGGCCTCTAGGGCATACATAAAACTAACAATCTCCCACTTGCACTAGGGCCATCTGATAGCAGTGGTTGTAGTATCTCATACTCAACCATCTCATAAAAGTCTCTATTTGGGAAAAGGCCTTTCGTGAGTGGATCCGCCGTGTTGTCCTCTGAGTCTACTCTCCTAACCTCGATCCCCTGGAGATCAACCATCTCCACGATCAGGTGATACTGCCTAAGAATATGTCTGGATCACTAATGGGACGAGCGTTCCTTGGCATAAGCCACAACTCCATTGTCACACAATGGGAGGAACGAAGTTCATCTCATGAACTAATATACACCCAGACTTCCTCTTTGGTAGCAATGTATCTAGCCTTTATCGTCTAGTATGCCACGGTATCTAGCTTGGAACTCTTCCAACATACCGTCCCTTTACTGTGGGTAAAGACAATGCTTGTAACTGACATTCAGTCGTCCTTATCACCCTGGAAACTTTCCAGTGATTCTCCCCAGGATCAATTGATACCTTCTCACTACAACTAGAGAGTATCCTAACATCCAATTACATCTATCTCATAGATCCAAAACCCAGAATATAGTAGGTATCACTTTGATCCTATATGGAGAATCCTTGTGATAAGCGGAGATTGACCGAGCGTAGCATAGGAAACTTCTTCCCTATCAAGAGTATGTCATCCACGTACTCTACGAGGATCACCACCATACTCCCTACTACCTTTTTGTATATACAAGGCTCATCTACCATTTTGATGATGTCAAACTCTTTGACTATCACATCAAAACAGATGTTCCAACTCCGCAATGCATGCTTTATCACATAAAACATCTTGCACACGTTTCCGCTGCTCCCACTGTCTACGAAGCCCTCTAACTGTGTACTTATAGACTATCTCTTCTAAATATTTATTTAGAAAAGCAGTCATGACACCCAACCGCCAGATATCGTAGTCATAGTATGTAGCCGTGGCAAGTAGGATCTGGATGGACTTAAGCATAGCTACTTAGAAAAGGTTTCATCATAATCCATACCTAGTCAATGATGCAAACTTTTAACAAGTCTAGCTTTGAAAGTCTCAACTTTTCCATGTACACCAAGTAATCTTCTCAAGATATACTTGCTCCTGATGGGGATTTAACCCTTCAGATGAAGCAACCAAAGTCCATACTTTGTTGGTGTATAAGGATTCCATCTCTGATCGATAAGCATTCAGCCATTCTTACAGAGTCACACTCCTGATGCCCAGCTCGAAACTAGTTAGGTCATCATCCCATGATACAATCCTCGCTCCCACTGTCATAGAGAAACCGGAGTATCTCTCAAGTGGGTGAGGAAACCTACTAGATCGGCGGAGAGGCTGAGGTTCGTTGGTTTCTAATGAATCCTTTGGTTTTACCAAATCATCAGCTGCAGTTTGTATAACTGGAACTGTTTCCAGTTCTACCTTATGTCCACTAATTTCTTGATAAGAAATTCCCTTTCACAAAGGTGGCATGCTGAGAAACAAAACATTTTTGTTCCTCGGTTAGGTAGAAGATATTCCCTTACGAATGCTTGGGATATCCAACAAACTTCCACAGAACTGACTTTGCCTCGAGTTTGTCCGGATTTTGCTTTTAGACATAGGCCGGACAACCCCAAATCTTAACAAACTTAAGATATGGGCTCTTCCCTTTCCATATCTCATATGAAATGGTAGGCATCTGATTTGATCGGAACCCTATTCAATAGGTATGCAACTTCATAAGTGCATAACTCCCTAAAAGGAAATAGGAAACTCAGTAGTACTCATCATAGAGCACACCATATCACATAGGGTGCTATTGCTCCGCCCCGATACACCGAGGTGCTGAGGTGTATACGGAGGAGTAATGCTGAGAGAGAATCTCATTCTTAGAATAGTCCAGGAATCCCGTGCTCAAGTATTCTCCTCCTTGATCACATCAAAAGACATAATACTTTTACCCGTATTTTGGTTCTCTACTTCTAACTTATATTCTATGAATATCTCAAAAGGTTCGGACTTGTGTTTCAACAGGAACATATGTCTGAATCTTGAGATATTATCAGAGAATGTAATGAAGTACAAAGAACCGGTCTTGGCATGTGTAGACAGGGGACTTTCATACATCAGCATGTATCAATCCCAAGAGTTCACTAACTCTTTCTCTGTTTCCAATAAACAGAGCTATGGTCAGCTTATCTCTGTGACATGACTGGCAAAATTCACAATATGTAAATTCAAACTAATTTAAATACGCATCTTAATGTAACTTCAGCTAGTCGGGTCGCATTGATATGACCTAGTCTATAACGCCTGAAGAAGGAATCGTTCATTTCTGAACTCTTCCTCTTGTGTGTGTTCTATATACTAAGAACTGTGGTTTGATTTAGAACATCAATGTTTTTAGATAACGTGCCTGAACCGATCAACTATTGATATAGGAAATGTTCAAAACATTATCCAACAATACAAAATTATATCCTTCTTTACTAATAAAGAGACTGATATGATTTTGTATATCAGGTTCGGTATCTAATGACATTTGTTCAGAATCAATGTATTCAGGTAATACAGGGTGACAGTGACCAACAGACCTGGCTTCAACACTTGCACCGTTTTCTGCCTCATGAAACTTATCACCCGTTCTCAGTTCTCTACCTTTCTGTAGCCCATGTAACAAATTACTGTAAGTCCACGTTGCCCACCCCGGTACTTGCGGGGAGGCGGAAAACGGAATAAAAATCAGATTTTTATGAGCTTAGGCAACATGGACTACACTGTGAAGGATCTTTGCTAAACAAAAACAAGCTAAAGCTAACTAGAAACTAGCTAAGTGCTAGAAAGGTTATACCTTGGGCTTTATGTCCTTCTCTCCTTGCTCCTTGGAGTGGTGGAAGGAGGTCACCTTTGTCGTCTTCTCACGTCGAAGAAAGATCCACCCGAAAGCCTCAACCTTTGGCTTCAACTCCAAGCTAGAAGTAACTAGGGTGCAAGAAGTGCTAATCCTTGAACCCTAGATGAGAGTAGAGATTATCAAGAGAGGGTTTTTCTCAAGCTCAAGTGTCTCTCAACACATGAGAGGGGAGAGCTTGAGGGAGAGGAAGAACAAGAGAGAGAAAAGGAATGATAGAATGAGAGAATAATAACCATTCTCACATATATGTGTGAATTATTGTAATTAGATAATTAGCTAGATAATTGTCATGGTTAATCAAGACATGACCATTATCATTTCATTTTTAATGCAATTTGCAAGGATCAAAGAGCATCTTCCAAATGAAATGATGATGGTCAAAGTGTCAACAAGGTCAACAAGTCAAGATAGGTCAAATGGTCAACAACCATAACCATGCACAATTATTAAACTAATATCAATTAACAATAATACACACATAAGCATTAGGGTTAATAAAATGACAATAGTCATTAACCCTAATTAAGGTCCTCTCCCTCTGTCTCAAGCAACTGTGCATACGCACCCGTATTCGTGATCCGAAGAACACGAATACAATGAGAAAAACCAATCCCAAATCATATACTAGGATCCGGCTTAAACCAAAGCCCGCTAGTATAAGCTGTCCGGACAGCAAACGTGCACAAGTGCGCGGATGTGAACGAACCCTGTCGCAAAACCATGCGACCTCTACTCATTTTGCCTAAAGGCGAATAGCTCTCTGTGTGGGACTCTAAAGACTCGACACTACGCTGGCAGTGGGTTTAACCACAGACCGCAAGCGGCACTAGCTGTACGTAACGGTCCCCAGGTAGATGTCGATAAGAAGACTGACGAGGTGAACCCCATCTGAACTCCTACTGAGCCTGTATGTGACAATCTCCGTACAGTCCGGTCTGTTCATCTGATACATCGCATGGCGGGCCTAGGGGCGGTGAACGTCAGTCCCCTAATAGCGGTACAAGTCGTGTCGGAGTGTAGCCCAGAACACCCTGAGATAACACTGGAAACCTACCAGTATATCTCGCTTGCCCTGGCCAGGGACTACTCGTGTAATGGCTCTCCTGGACACAGCGCGATGTCAACCCCCAATACCGGGAGAGACGAATCCTGTCTAACCGTCACTGCCTCCAAGTGCTTCGGGACTGCACCCAAAAACTACCTGTTTGCACGACTCCTTTGAGCCGTGGTAGGGTAGCAATCAAAGTGCAGTGGGAACACACTCGAAGCGAAGTGACAGTGTCAAGTCAGCGGACTAAGCTGTACTCATGTCACCTGGGAACTGATAACTGACAATAGGTATAATACCAACCAACAGTTCCCGACGAGTCCTGTCCAGTGTACTCGTAACCTAACGAGCACCCTCATACTATCTCAAGTACGACGTACTGACGGCTGTGGGACAGACCGTCTCCCACGCTGGGATGAGAAGCGCATACGCTAGTCTACTCCGGAGTATCGATGCCCTGTCTCGATAGTCCAACGACTAGGGACCTGTATAAGGATGTGCTTATAGATCACCCAGCTCCCACTAGTGTGAGCGCCATCACAACGCTGGTAATCAAGCAAAAATCCTAAGGGCTCTACTAATATGTATAACAGCGATATGCTAAAAGAAACACATGCACATATTAAAGCAGAGACAAACCAAGTAGCATACTACCATTTCGAGCAAGATTGTATATACAACTGTGAATATCCCAAGCTTCCATCAAGTAATATACAAACTAGTATGATACAGTAATGGCCTCTAGGGCATATACACTAACAATCTCCCACTTGCACTAAGGCCATGTACTGGCGTATCGAAGACCTATCATCTCGATCAGCCGCTCGAACTGAGTCTGGGGTAAGGCCTTGGTGAATGGATCTACTGTGTTATCTTCTGAAGCAACCCTCCAAACCTCGATCTCCTGGCGATCTACGATCTCCCTGATCAGGTGATACCGCCTCAAGATGTGTCTGGATTTCTGATGGGACCTGGGTTCCTTCGCTAGAGCTATAGCCCCGTTGTTGTCGCAATACAGAGGTATTGGGTCAACAATGGACGGAACCACCTGAAGTTCTCTCAAGAACTTCCTCATCCAGACAGCTTCTTTTGCGGCATCAGATGCAGTGATGTATTCCGCTTCCATAGTCGAGTCAGCAACGGTTTCCTGTTTGGAGCTCTTCCAACACACCACCCCTCCATTGAGGGTAAAGACAAAACCCGACATGGACTTGGAATCATCCTTGTCACTCTGGAAGCTGGAGTCAGCAAAGGCCTCAATCTGGAGGTCTTTTCCGCCATACACCAAGAACATCTCCTTAGTCCTTCTCAGGTACTTGAGAATGTTCTTTACTGCTATCCAATGTTTCTCCCCAGGGTTTGACTGATACCTGCTTACCACACTCAGTGCATAAGCCACATTCGGTCTGGTACACAACATCGCATACATTATAGAGCCTACCGCAGAAGCGTAGGGTATAACAGACATGCGATCCCTCTCCAAATCAGTCTTAGGAGACATCTCTTTGGAGAGGGTGATCCCGTGACAAGCCGGTGGATTACCGCGCTTGGAATCTTCCATACTGAATCTCTTCAGTATGGTGTCAATGTACCTGGACTGCGAAAGTCCTAATATCCTCTTGGATCTGTCACGGTAGATCCGGATACCCAGAATGTATGAGGCATCACCCAGGTCTTTCATGGAGAACCTGTGTGACAAGAACCCCTTGACAGATTGTAGCATAGGAATGTCATTTCCTATTAAGAGAATGTCATCCACGTATAAAATGAGGAATACTACAGTTCTCGCTACAAATCTACAATAGATGCATGGTTCATCTGGATTTTTGATAAAGCCAAATTCCTTGACCGTCTCATCAAAACAGATGTTCCAACTCCGCGATGCCTGCTTTAGTCCATAAATGGACTTAAGCAACTTGCATACCTTTCCGCTGCTCCCACTCTGAATGAAACCCTCTGGCTGATCCATATAGACACACCCCTCTAAATGTCCATTTAGAAAAGCTGTCTTTACGTCCATCTGCCAAATCTCATAATCGTGGAAGGCAGCAATGGCAAGAAGGATCCGAATGGATTTCAGCATAGCTACTGGAGAAAAGGTTTCGTCATAGTCCAAACCAGGTCGCTGACGAAAAACCCTTTGCTACCAGTCTAGCTTTATAGGTCTCAACCTGTCCATCTACACCAATCTTCCTTTTGAAGATCCACTTGCATCCTATGGGTTTTACCCCATCTGGAGCAATGTCCAACGTCCATACTTTATTGGTGTACATGGACTCCATTTCGGTCCGCATTGCATCCAGCCATTTTACCGAGTCGACGCTCTGAATGGCTTGCTGGAAGCTAGTAGGCTCATCAAAGTCTATGATGCAATCCTCTCTATCCCCGTCAATGAGAAAACCGTAGTATCTCTCGGGCGGATGAGACTGCCTACTACTCCTGCGGAGTGGCGTGGGAATGTCCTGATCTTTCGAACCCTCTGGTTCAACCAAGCTTTCAGTAATAGCTCGTGGTTCTGGAATTTCTTCCAGTTCTATTGCGCTCCCACTTAATTCTTTTTCTATGAACTGGTGTTCTAGAAAGTGGGCATGGCGAGAAACAAGGACTTTTTGTTCCTCTTCGCAATAGAAGTAATATCCCTTGGAGCTCTTTGGATATCCCACAAACTTGCACTGTACTGAGCGTGCCTCGAGCTTGTCCGCATGCTGCTTTTTCACAAAATCTGGACATCCCCATGTCTTAATGTGATTAAGATAGGGTCTCTTCCCACACCACATCTGATATGGTGTAGTAGGCACAGTCTTAGTTGGAACTCGGTTCAAAAGGTATGCAGCTGATTCTAGCGCATATCCCCAGAACGATCGTGGCAACTCAGCGTTACTCATCATAGACCGTACCATATCCAATAGGGTTCGGTTCTGTCTCTCCGATACACCGTTATGTTGCGGAGTGTATGGAGGAGTAAGCTGAGAGAGAATTCCATTCCCTTTTAAGTAACCCAGGAACTCGGCACTCAAGTATTCACCACCTCGATCAGATCTCAGTGCCTTGATACTTTTGCCTGTTTGTTTTTCTACTTCATTCTTATATTCCTAGAATTTTTCAAAAGCCTCGGATTTATGTTTCATTAAGAAGACATAACCGTACCTTGAAAAGTCATCCGTAAAAGTAATGAAGTAAGAATAACCGCTTCGTGCATATGTAGACATTGGACCGCACACGTTGCTGTGTACGAGTCCCAAGAGCTCGCTCGCTCTTACTCCGTGTCCAGTGAACGGAGTCTTTGTCATCTTTCCCTTGAGACAGGATTGACAAGTTGCATACGATTGATATTCGAACGAATCCAAATATCCTTCTGCATGTAACTTAGTCAACCTTCTCTCATTGATGCGACCCAGTCTACAATGCCATAAGAAAGTTTTATCGATTTCTGGAGACTTTCTTTTGTGTGTATTCTGGACATTGAAAATCTGTGGCTGGTTTAATACGTATATACCGTTGTTCAATGTACCTGGCCCAATCAAAACTTGATTAAGGTGAATGTTCACTACATTACTTACAAATGCAAATTCATAACCTTCTTTAGATAATAAAGATACAGAAATGATATTACAGGTTGCATTTGGTACATAATAACAACTACGAAAAACCAAAAAGTGTCCATCCGACAATCCCAGGTGATAGTCCCCCACGGCCTCAGCATCCATGCTAGCACCGTTTGCAACTCTGAAGGTCATGTCACCTGCCTTCAAAACTCTACGCTTTCTCAACGCCTGCAAAGAATTACAGATATGAGATCCTGATCCGATATCCAATACCCAGGATGTAGAGTTTATTGATAGACAGTTTTCAATAACATACACACCTGAAGCCGAAGCTGCAACTCGCTTCAAATCCTGTGTTCTGGCTTTCCAAGCCTTGCAATCCTGTTTCCAGTGACCACTTTTATGACAATAGAAGCATTCTTCCTTCCCCACCAACTTTCCCGCTATCTTTGTTGCTTTTCCTTTTCCCTTCGTATCCACTTTACCGACACCGCCTCTTGGTTTGGCGGGGGCTTTCTTCTTCTTGCCCTTGGTTTTCGTCCTGGACCTAGAAGAGGAAGATCCTCCTACAAACAAAGTGGATGTCTCCCTACCCTTCTGTAGGGTGCGCTCAGCACTCCTCAACATGTTCAGAAGCTCGGAAAGTTCAACCTCCTTTCCTTGCATGTTGAAGTTAAGAATAAACTGGGCGTAAGTGGAAGGAAGGGACTGGAGAATCAAATCAGTATAGAGTTCATTCTCCAACGTGGTCCTAAGGTCCGCGAGCTCCTCAATGTAGCCAATCATCTTAAGCACATGTTCCGCTACCGATGATCCGACGGCCAACCTTGCCGAAAACAACTTCTTCGACACTTCGTATCTTGCGATACGAGACTGCTCTCCATACAGTTCTTTTGTATGAAGAAATATGGACTCTAGGTCCATATTCTCATGCCTCCTCTGATGTTCGTTGTCCATAGAGGCTAGTACGAGGCATCTGGCCTTCACGCAATCTATTTCTCAGGTCTTGTAGATTTCCCTATCTACGACACTGGTTTTGGGACCTGGGACAGGGGGAGCTTTGGTGGTAAGGACATACCCCAACTCGTCGTAAGTGATTGCCATCTTGACATTCCTGAGCCAATCTTTGTAGTTTAGCCCTGTCAATATGTTTTTATCTAGTAATAACTTAAGTCCGGTCATGTTGAATGGTCGCTGCAATTAGGAGAGAGAAAAGAAACACTTTAGCATGATGCTCTTGCAAGTTTAGAGTGGTTTTTAATTTGTCTAAACTGGATGGCTCCCACTGTCTCTCGAATCCCTTCTCAAACCGTAAAGAAAGGATTAGTCAGGATCAATCTCACCGTACAATACTTGCTTAACCGTTCAGCCAGGCCAGTGTCGGTACTTCGAGGGAGGTTTTCCAACGCTTTCGCGAAGTTCCTTAATTAAGTAACCTCTTTTCCCTGTGGGTGTAGCCCCGCTAACACCTTTCTAGACACCTACTAAGTTTATAGTATTGATCGTTAAGTGAGAGTTTTCCCGAGGAGTAGCATATACTCACAGTAGGATCGGGATCCAAATATCATCGCGTGATAAAACCGAAGGAATCGTACCAGAATTATCACACTCCAAATGGTATGCAGCGCTAGCAAGTTTCAGTACTTATGAAACTCCCGATGTGGATTTTTGCCCCATGCTCTTATGACCTTGACTTTGGCCAAAATATCATAAGTCACATGTCAAGTTCTACCCGTCATTCTCCTGGTTAATTTGGACCCACCCGCACCTACCCTTGACTTTGGCCAAAATGGCAGCACGACTGTCCCAAACCAACGCATCTATCTATGCTGCACATGAATACCCAATAGCTACCAATCACTATGCCTTGACTTTGGCCAAAATACATAGCTTGAATACTTTTTGACCATTCATGTGGAATGACGGAGGGCTACGAATGGTTTTGGCGAAACCGTGAACGTAGTGAACTTGATATAATCGATGGAACGAGATAGCTTTTAAAAGGAGTGGCTCAAGCTCCGCGTTTAAAAGTTTAGTTTTGAAAAGAACCGAGTGGTTTTCAAAGTGTTCCAATCGACTTTTACTTGGTTTATTTTCTTGCATTAGTTCTTTTAATGCATCCCATCATTTAATCCTACCATTGCAGAAAACAACCAAAATATGACGTACGCTTATGCCATTCGCATTCGCCACGGAGCCCCGTCATCACCTGTTAGGTTACTTAACTAACGACAGAGCGGGGGCTGGGCTAGCGCGGCTGTAAAACATAAGCAACGCCTAAATAGTTATCATATATAAATATATAACAATGATAGACATTACAGATCACAGATGAATACATTGGATATACTAGGAAACCGCAATCCGTTCGAGCCTGCAACGAAAAGCGGATTACACGGTCGCGGTGAATAGCCAATACCCCACCCAAGACCCCTACGGGTGTGGCAAACTACCCGCCAAGTACCCGAAGCGAAGCAACCTCCCTCACCACCGTGAGTAGGCCACTCGGCACTTCGAGATACCCGGTAGTTTGTGCACCCCCTCCATGGGTCTATCCTAGGAGCAAAAATAGTAAAAAGAATTATACAATGACGGCTACAACCCCGACCCGGTTGTGCGGCCATACAAATAATATTATTACATCAATTTACATATTACAATGAATGAAAGAAAAGGCAACACTCATCTCACATCCACCCTGGCTATTCATCCGCGACAATCCAACCCATTCATATACACATACCATCATCAATCACAGATCACAGATGCGTATAACCCCGACTAATCGACATATAGCGATTAGCCGACGTTCAATACATATAAACATCACAGATATAACCTTTTAGTCAAAGTGTATTGAAGTTCGGAAAAAATACGGATTTATAGGCCCCCAAAAACAAATTTCTATTCTGGAAAATCTGGGCACATATAAACCATCTTAAAAATCCTAAAACCAAGCCATAAGAAAACTGCACCAAACTCGACTCAGTGAGGAGTCAAAACGGCGGCGGTTCCGCGGCAATAGCTTGCTATTGCCGCTGAATCGCGGTGGTTTAGACGACTCACTGGACCGGGTTTGCTGTGCTTCTTAAGAAAACCCTGAGATGATTTTTGGAGTATGACAAATTTTATTTCGAACAGAAAAATTTTAACAGAAACTTAGGATTTTTAAAACTCGGTTTTTCGATTTTTCCGATTCGAACTTCGATACACTCTACTACCTAGCTAGTTTATGTTTAGTTAGGCTCTGATACCACTGTAAGTCCACGTTGCCCACCCCGGTACTTACGGGGAGGCGGAAAACGGAATAAAAATCGGATTTTTATGAGCTTAGGCAACATGGACTACACTATGAAGGATCTTTGCTAAACAAAAACAAGCTAAAGCTAACTAGAAACTAGCTAAGTGCTAGAAAGGTTATACCTTGGGCTTTATGTCCTTCTCTCCTTGCTCCTTGGAGTGGTGGAAGGAGGTCACCTTTGTCGTCTTCTCACGTCGAAGAAAGATCCACCCGAAAGCCTCAACCTTTGGCTTCAACTCCAAGCTAGAAGTAACTAGGGTGCAAGAAGTGCTAATCCTTGAACCCTAGATGAGAGTAGAGATTATCAAGAGAGGGTTTTTCTCAAGCTCAAGTGTTTCACAACACATGAGAGGGGAGAGCTTGAGGGAGAGGAAGAACAAGAGAGAGAAAAGGAATGATAGAATGAGAGAATAATAACCATTCTCACATATATGTGTGAATTATTGTAATTAGATAATTAGCTAGATAATTGTCATGGTTAATCAAGACATGACCATTATCATTTCATTTTTAATGCAATTTGCAAGGATCAAAGAGCATCTTCCAAATGAAATGATGATGGTCAAAGTGTCAACAAGGTCAACAAGTCAAGATAGGTCAAATGGTCAACAACCATAACCATGCACAATTATTAAACTAATATCAATTAACAATAATACACACATAAGCATTAGGGTTAATAAAATGACAATAGTCATTAACCCTAATCAAGGTCCTCTCCCTCTGTCTCAAGCAACTGTGCATACGCACCCATATTCGTGATCCGAGGAACACGAATACAATGAGAAAAACCAATCCCAAATCATATACTAGGATCTGGCTTAAACCAAAGCCCGCTAGTATAAGCTGTCCGGACAGCAAACGTGCACAAGTGCGCGGATGTGAACGAACCCTGTCGCAAAACCATGCGACCTCTACTCATTTTGCCTAAAGGCGAATAGCTCTCTGTGTGGGACTCTAAAGACTCGACACTACGCTGGCAGTGGGTTTAACCACAGACCGCAAGCGGCACTAGCTGTACGTAACGGTCCCCAGGTAGATGTCGATAAGAAGACTGACGAGGTGAACCCGATCTGAACTCCTACTGAGCCTGTATGTGACAATCTCCGTACAGTCCGGTCTGTTCGTCTGATACATCGCATGGCGGGCCTAGGGGGTGGTGAACGTCAGTCCCCTAATAGCGGTACAAGTCATGTCGGAGTGTAGCCCAGAACACCATGAGATAACACTGGAAACCTACCAGTATATCTCGCTTGCCCTGGCCAGGGACTACTCGTGTAATGGCTCTCCTGGACACAGCGCGATGTCAACCCCCAATACCGGGAGAGACGAATCATGTCTAACCGTCACTGCCTCCAAGTGCTTCGGGACTGCACCCAAAAACTACCTGTTTGCACGACTCCTTTGAGCCGTGGTAGGGTAGCAATCAAAGTGCAGTGGGAACACACTCGAGGCGAAGTGACAGTGTCAAGTCAGCGGACTAAGCTGTACTCATGTCACCTGGGAACTGATAACTGACGATAGGTATAATACCAACCAACAGTTCCCGACGAGTCCTGTCCAGTGTACTCGTAACCTAACGAGCACCCGCATACTATCTCAAATAATACGTACTGACGGCTGTGGGACAGACCGTCTCCCACGCTGGGATGAGAAGCGTATACGCTAGTCTACTCCGGAGTATCGATGCCCTGTCTCGATAGTCCAACGACTAAGGACCTGTATAAGGATGTGCTTATAGATCACCCAGCTCTCACGAGTGTGAGCGCCATCACAACGCTGGTAATCAAGCAAAAATCCTAAGGGCTCTACTAATATGTATAACAGCGATATGCTAAAAGAAACACATGCACATATTAAAGCAGAGACAAACCAAGTAGCATACTACCATTTCGAGCAAGATTGTATATACAACTGTGAATATCCCAAGCTTCCATCAAGTAATATACAAACTAGTATGATACAGTAATGGCCTCTAGGGCATATACACTAACAATTACATATGCGGGATCCTAATCTGGTATCACATACCTAGGACGTAAAGGATACTGAGAAACAGTCCTCTGTAATGAACACACCCGGAGATGATGCATCGGTATGCACTTTCTTCGTTTGGGTGGCACGGGAATTCTGGTAATCCCCAATTTTCTGCTCTGTCTTATAACAATTATAAGTTGGAGCGGGACCAACGTTCCCCAGCTCAGTATAACAAGCGGGTTCGGTCAATGTATCCGTTTTATTATCTTGATTAAGGCGTGACATGGTCTCTACCTGGAGAGAGAGAGAAGAAAACACTCTGCGTGCGCTCTTGCAAGAATAGATTGGTTATTATTTTATCTAATCAGGATGGCTCCCACTGTTTTTTATCAAATCTTCCTTCAAACCCTAAAAGGAAAGACTAGCCGGGATTAATTACACGCTATAAATTCGCCAATCTTTCAGCCAGGTCAGTGTCGGTACTTTGAGGGAGGTCCCCCGTGCTTTCGCACAAACCTAATTAATGTAAATCTCGTTTTCCCAGAGGCGTAACCCCGTTGACACCTTTCTAGACACCTACTTGATCGGCTAATTGTAATGTGTAAAACTCTCCCAGGAGTAACTCTTACTCGCAGCGGGTATCGGGATCCAACTATCTCATAGAAGGTATGCAATCTCATTGCAAATTTTAACACTTGAAATTCCCGATAATATTTTACCTCTAGCATCCTATGACCTTGACAGAGGTCAACAAACCATAGGCTGCTAGTCAAGTTCAACCCGTCATTTCCTGATTGAAGTAAACCCACCCGCACGACCCTTGACAGAGGTCAACAAGGTCGCATGACTACCCTAAATCAATCACATCATATGCTTATACAGATAAGCACTAATCAGCTACCGCACACTGTTGCGCCACAGCAACGCCCCGGCCTCGTACTCGAGGCCAAAATGCGAAATCAAAAATTTTTCCTTACTCGGAAACCGGCGCTACCGCGGACAATGAAAACCCGGATCGTAACCATTAACCTAATGCTAGCAAACAAGAGATAGGGTGAGAAGTATACCGAGTGATCCGTGTCCTCCGGTCTTCTCGTCATCGTCCCGATCTCCCGCGGAAAGTCTTGCCTCCACATCGTCGCCTCCTCGCCGGAAAGGGCACCACAACGCCTGCGTATTTTACGGGCTCCCGCCTCAATACCGAGGCAACTCGGGCATGAAGCCGGCAACTCGACATGCTCAAGATATGTTGTAGAATGTGTAGTAGATCATGCTAGTCTCATTTGGGGTTTGTAGTTGCCATGATGGAGGAATGGGGTTAGGAAAAATGGTGCTTTCATTTTTCCGAAACAAGAAGAAGAAGGAGATGAAGAATTCCTCCCATAACAAAGATGAACTCTCTCATTCTTTTTCTTTCTCTCTTTTCTTTTTCTTCTTCTCTCTTTTCTTTTTCTTCTTCTCTCTTTTCTAATAAAAAACTTATCATCTCAAATGAGAATGGTGGAGGAAGAAGAATATATGAAACAAGAGGGAGGTGAGTGTAGGAGAGTATGAAGGGTGACCATAAACAAACATAATCATCACAAACTCACATCAACCATTCTAATCAAATCTCATCACAATAAAGCATGAAAAGATGAAGGAAAAGAATGGAATAAAAAGATGCTCTCATCATACAAAAAAAAACCCTCCACAAATGTAATTTGCAAAACTGCAAATTACCCCCTCCATCAGAAAAGTCCGGCCGGGAAAGAACAAAGAAAAACCGGCCGGAACGGAATGCAAACTGGCAACTCCAGAAAACTGGTCCCGTAATAAATTACAGGAAAACCCCGATACTGTGCATACACACCCGCATCTGTATTCCGTCCGGATACAAATGCAATGAGACAAAATCTACACTGTACTAAACTAGGATCCGGCTTAAACCAAAGCCGGCTAGTAATATCCGTTCGATCCTGATCCGTGCAATACCGCACGTATCTGATCAAACCCTGCCATATATCCATACGGCCACTAGTACAAACCGTCCGATCCTGATCCGTGCAATACCGCACGTATCTGATCGGACCCTGCCATATCTCCATACGGCCTCTACAGCGTTTTGCCCGAAAGCTTGAGTAACTGAAAGTGTGGTGGACTCTAAAGACTCGTCAATACTATGGCTGTGGATTTAACCACTAGCATGTCAGAGGTATAAGCCAATACGTGACGGGCCACCAGCTATTGACCAAAAGGGACGTCGATGAGCGAACTCATCCTGACACCCTACTGAGCCTGTCAGTGACAATATCCGTACAGTCCGGTCCGTTCGTCTATGAGCATCGCATGTCGGGCCTAGGGGTTGGTAAAAGTCAGACCCCCAAAGGCGGTACAAGTCGTGTCGGAGCGTAGCCCAGAACGCCCTGAGATACTACTGGAATACCTACCAGTAAATCTCCTGCCTCGGCCGAGGGCTTTGCGTAATGGCTCTCCTAGACACAGCGCGACCTCACCCCCAATACCGGGAGAGACGAACCCCTGCAGATCCGCTTACTGCCTCCATGTGGCTCGGGACTGTACCCAACTAAAACCTGTTTGCACGACTCCTTTGAGCCGTGGTAGGGTAGTAATCAAAGCACAGTGGGAACTCACACGAGACAAATGATGATCTCAGGTCGATGAACTAACCTGTACACATGTCACCAGGAAACTGCTATCTGACATCTGGTATAAGACCAACTAGCAGGTTCCCGGCGAGTCCTGTCCAGTGTACTCATAATCCAATGAGCACCTGTATACATCTTAGGTGAACCAACTGACACCAGTGGCTTGTGAGACCGGCCACCGCCCCTCGTCAGGGTCTCGACTGTATACACTAGTCTACTAATGGAGTATCGATGCCCTGTCTCGAAACTCCTACGACTAGGGACCTTTTAAGGATGTGCTTATAGACTACCAGCTCCCACGTATATGATCGCCATCATACTGCTGGCCGTCAAGCAAGAATCCTATGGGCTCTATCAACGTGTAATAGCGACATGTCAGGTCACCTAAAGCAGTACACGATGATAAAGAACAACCAGATAGCATACTATCATCTTGAGTAAGACTGTCCTACCGGGATAGGTCCTCCCTCAATCATTGCAATCACGTGCCTGTGATCCAATAATTGACTCTGAGGGCACTATCTCCAACACACACTACGTCTTGACAGAGATCAACAAACGCAGCACGAATACTAACCAGTACTTATCTGAAATGAAGGAGGGCTACGACAGGTTTTTAAGAAAACCTTTTGCGTAATGAACTTGATATCGTTGTAGAATCAAATGAATTTTAAAATGGAGTGTTTTTTAGGCTTTTCTAGTTTTGCTAAAGGGGTCACTCCCGATGAAGGGATCGTCAGCCCTTTCCTCATCGAATAAGGTGCAGGATATATCATATATACCGCTGTGCCAAGCAAGAACTATAGGAGCAATCAAAATACAAACCGAGGGTTGTAGCATCTGCCAGTTATTACTAAAGGGGTCACTCCCGGTGAAGGTATCTCGGCCCTTTCCTTATCGAATAAGGTGCAGGATGTTCTTCAAGGAACACCGCGATGCAAAGCAAGAACTGTAGCTACCTGTTTTTGAAAATTCGATTCCACAACATCTTTAGGTTTCTTTTCTTTCATTAATCATATTAATGAAGTCCCATCATTTAAGTACCTAAACATCACAGATAAATACGACGTACACTTATGCCATCCGCATTCGCCTCGATGTCCCTTCGTGCACCGTTAGGTTAGGTAAGTAACGGCAGAGCGGGGCAGGGCTAGCGCGGGTGCAAAACATAAGTAACATCTATATAATATATCATATATACTATATACAGTATTTATCACAGGACATCAAATGATCACATCACAGATATCGCAGCAGAAGAATCATATGAAATATTGGATATATTAGGACGTCCGTGTTTTCAATACGAGTCAGTTTAAAACACGGATTCCACGGTCGCGATAAATAGCCAAACTGTAACGTTTCCAAAATAATAAAATATTATTTTCGGGAAATTTTATAATTTAATATTATTTTAATGAATATTTTAATATTCGGGTATAATTAAATACAAATAAATGGGAAAAATTATGGAAAATTCTAAAATAGGGTATTTTTATGGAATTATGCCATTTTAAAGTTTTAAGATTAGTTATATGCTAATTTGGTGCTAATCGCGATTAAAAATCGCTAATTGGATTTTTAGCATTTTTGTGCAAAAATGTGCACATATCATTTTCCACACTTGTTACACTTGTGTTACATTTCTATTGCCATGGTTGTTCTTTTGGGTTCACTATTCGAGTGAGATGAAAGAGAAAAGAAAAGGAAAAAATATGATGATGAGAGAGAGAGAGACTAGCTCAACCCCACTTTTTGAACCATACCCATCATTTTCCTTCTCCTTTTCTCTCCCTTCTTCATGAAGAGCTGTTGCTGCTCCTGCTCCCTTTCCCTCTCTCTCCCTCTTCATGAAACCCTAGATCCACAATGAAATCAACCCCAAAACCCCATTCCCACTTCACAAAACTTGCTCCCAAGCTCACTAGCTACACATTGAACCTAGCAAGATTGGATTTGGAGGACTTTGAGCAACTAAAGAATTTTCTTGAGTTGCCAAAGGAGGTAATTTCTGCACCCTCAAGTAGTATTTCAATTTCCTTGTGCATCAATTCTAGTTTCATATCGATATTGTGTCGTTTTGTGGACTTTGGAGATTTTTAGTTAAGGTTTAGGGTAAATCTAAAATCAAAGATGAAATTGAGGATTGTGGTGACCTTAGAACCCCTGGTGTGATGTTATTTAGATCAAACTAGAGACTAGAACACAGAATACGGATTTATGAGACGATGTCGGGGGAAAAACTGTGAATCTGTGATCGTATTTAGGAATCTGCTATCACCCCGAGACCCCAAAAATAAAACTGAGTTGACAGTGAGATGTGCAGGCACCATGGAACCACCACACCAAACCCTAGCCCCCAACTCCAAACCACGGCCACCAATTTATTCCTTCTGGCCGCAATTTGCGGCCAGAGCAGGAGGGATTTGGTTCGTTTTTGGTGCATGGCCCCAATTCCTCTGGTCTTGACCCTGGGTATGTCTAGTTTTGTCTGATTGCATCTAGGGTAAAATCTGGGTTGATTTTCCTATGTTGGTGCATGGTTTACGACTTGTTTTAGCATGGATTTTGGTATTTGGTGTTTCGTTCCTGTCGGGTGGCGTTTGGACGTCAACGACAAGTGGATATTGATCGTGTTTGCATGCGAGGTTATAGGTTTTTACCTATAGGCGTAGCGTGTGCCGTTTTGGTTTCCGATGTGATTTTCATGTGCTTTAGCGTTTGTGATATCCTTGTAGGTACCCTAAGTGATGTTGAGGCGAAGAAGATGAAGATGGCGACATCGGCGTCGGCACACGAGAAGCAAGGTGAGTAAAGTTATATCTACGGGGAGAAGTCGGGTGGATGGCGTATAGCACCCCCGCGGTCCGTGGTGATGTATACGAATACGTATACACACATATATTTATTATGTGTACTTTAGGATTATTGATGGTAATAATGGGATGTATTGGTGTAGTATAGTGCGAAACCCTAGAGTAGTGGTTGCACTCACACATACACGTACACATATACTTGCATGCATTCTTTCATTTATCTGTGCGCATATAGAGGTGTGTATACTATACATGGGTATGGGACTATGTGTTCATATACGGGATTGAGGATGATACATGGGATTGAGATGAGTCGATGAGGTTTAATTGAGGCCGTGAGATTCGGCGATATGACAGAGTTCGTATTTGAGATGTGATATGATGGTAGTGATACCGGATATGTGATGAGATGAATGGGATATTGACCCGTACCCAGCTATTGGGATGCCGTACGACGATTTACCGTACGAGCTTTATATTGATGTTAGATCCGCACTCATGACTCGAGGACGTTATATGATATACTGTATCGTACGTGATGCTATTGAGGCGAGATCACCGAATATTTATATATATATGTATATCGACTCAGATTTAGGTGGCTTCCATACCCCTCCCAATTGACTTGATTGTTGGGTCCGTAGTTCGCATAGTAGGCGTTAGACTAGACCCGAGTCATACCTATTTCAAAACTAACGAATTGGGGATATTTTAAAGATAGGCAAAAGGGTTTATACGGATATTTTCAAACGACGCATCTTTTCTTAAAACACCATAGCCCTTATTTTACCAAAAGCCCCGATTCGTCTTATTTCAAAAGGCAAGGTTGCATGTTATATCTATTGAGGTAGGTACCCTACTGTTGCGTTGATTATTCGATTCTGCATATTCATGCTATTTGCATTGAATCGCTTGTATTGTTGATATATTTCAGTCATGCTGCTAGGACACCAGCACCATTATCGATGATGCGTATGTTCCACGTACACTTGTTTGCCGGCTCACACACTTCATCATCGATAATTGCCATGTCACTACACTGTAGTACTGTTGCATTCAGTGTATGGTGCTTACATTTCTTTACATGTCGCATACATCATACTTTCTGATTATACGCATTGAGATATGTTGTTTCCATGATATTTCTGGTTTTTGGGAACCGTGGGTGTTTCAAAAAGAGAATATGTAATTGTTTTAAAACCCGGTTACCCTTGATATGATATTTCAGTGCGTCCACCATGTGTTTTCTCGGTGCTGAGAGCGACATGTGAAACCCGATTCGAGGAGGCGGATGAGGCCGATTGCGGGTACATGGTGGACCCGGTATGGTTCCCCGGGGCAAGAAATGTTTTTCGTGGAGTAGACGATGAGCCTGGCAGGGTGGCGAGTACCTACCGGTGATTGGTTGGACCTGGCGGTTATCCGGAGGATACTGACCAGAGTCGATAGATGGACATGGGCGTACTGCCGGGGCCGAGGGCCGATACCGCAGACAGAGCCCGTGGGCCGATCCGGACTGACGGAGCCCGATATATGAGGATTTACGTGCCGATGCTGGGCACAGTTTTCATGATATTTTCGAGTATCGATGCTGGGCACTCCGGTTCCATGATTTTGACGTGTCACGAGGGACACGGATGGTTTATATCCTCATATTATTTCCATGCACATGCTTTATGATATTTACATGCATGATGGTTATTGTCATTGGGTGACGAGTGGACGGGATCCACGTACATGCAGATTTGATTACATTGATCATACCTCACATTTATGCTATGCTATTACCTGAGGCATTAGCACGAGCACTTGGCACTACACTCATGCATAGAGATTACCTTGCCCGTTTAGCATGCTTCAGACTTATTCATATTAAGGTTTATTTATATCTGATCGTATTGAGCTAGGATGGGTCATGCATTCGATCTCTGCTTGTAGATATTTTCTATTCACGGGTTGGCAACTCACCCCCGTTGTGCCACAGTTCTTGCAGGTTTTGCCGTACAGATTCCATAGCGGCATTTCTGGCACACTGCTTCCTTATGGGTGACTTGCTTGGGTAGGTAGGTTCTTTTGTATCAGAACCGCCATTGTTCATGTATTATTCATTGTATCTAGAAATTCCATCAACCAAATCTTGTATATTGTTTCAGACTTAGAAAACAGTGTTGTATTATTTCGACCTTAGAGTCGCGCTTGTAGTATTACGGTTTTCTGGCTGTTGTGAGTTTCTTTTTGGGTTTTGATCCTCGCCCTTTGGCGTTGTATATTATTATTGCTTGCGTGGTTGTGACCGTCGATTGACGAAGAGCTAGCTCCCGCTTGGGGATGCCTTTTATCATTTCATATATATTATTCTTGTTGTACCCGTTCGGGGCCAGTTTTTACAAAGGAAACTCTGCCGAAATTTTCCGGAAAGGTTACACATTTTAAAAATACATATTCGGCTTAGTTATTTAAAAACTTTAATTTTCGAAACATGATTTCTTTACTTCTTAAAACCAGTTTTCCTTATTTACTCTTTAAATGGTTTTAGATTTTTTGGGCTTTTGGCTTACTTGGATCAGATGGGGTCCTATAGACTTCTTATGGTTCAAGGGCCAGTCACGTGCTCTTTCGGGTCGTGACAAAGTTGGTATCAAAGCGCTAGGTTGACCTTGGTTCGAGTCTAAGTTTGACTATGTGGATCCTAGGGCGTTATCTATATACGGAACTTAGGCTTGACCTTACGGAACTTAGACCTAGTCGAGGGGGTATTAGACCCGAACTTTCGCCATAAAGGATGACCCTTGGTTGATGGAATAGGTGACTAAAGTAGAGTGACGTACCGTGGGTATGTTCCGCGGCATACTTACGACACGCCACTCCGCTTAAGAAACCTTAGGTTGTACATTTCCTTGCACCGTATTATATTCCTTCCTATGATCTATCCTCATCGATACTGGTTATGGTTTTGCCGCCGCGATTGCACGGGCAGAGTGAGCTACGGCTCGAGTTGCGTCAGCATGAGCTCGTCGTGGACGAGGACTGACCAGGGCGTGATTCCCGAGACATACGATTGCAAATTAAGGAGTCATCTTATTGTGTTTTCGCGACATGAGCGTTGGATTGATCGCTTTTACGAGATTTCCGGATGTGCTGATCGGCACCAGAGGATTGAGCCACTGATAGAGGCCAGCCAGGATGTGATGACCGTTGATATTATCGCTTATCCAGGGTGATTGAGGCGTTGTTTAGCGTATAGACGAATGAGCCAGTCGTTGCTGCTAATGATGAGATATCGCCCATATGATTGGAGCTACTGCAGCATGAGCATATTCTTAGAAATATGATAGTGAGTCGCTAGTCACCGAGGATTAATGACTAGGAAATGTGGTTCGTTCGCTTACCCCGATGCGAGGCCATCAGGTAGATTGATTCTAGCTAGAGGCGACTTCACGCAGATTCGTTGAGAGTCGATTGAGACGATCGAGTGTCAGGAACCCATTTTCCAAGTTTAAAGTATTCGGAAAGACATGCAAGCGATTCTATGGACCCTGTAGAAGAATGAAACCCTAACTCGACATAATGACCGTGTGAAAGCCTTTGAACCTTAGGGTTTGCGGCAGTTCCGCGGCGCCATTAGTGAGGCTTGGTTTGCCTTTCTACGGCTGGACCACCGATGCTGTGGTATGTACTCGATACTATTAAACTGTACCCGAGATGTTGAGCTCTTGGGGGATTATGAGGTTCTGACGAGTCGATCGGACGATTCGACATCATTCGGATATCATGTGATGGGACACTGCTTGGGAGACTCCAGATACGAGCATAGCCGTTGAAGCGCAGTCTGTGTAGCCACGATGAGATGATGTTCCACTCCGCCGACGTTAGAGATGCGATATGCACGTTGAGGACGTGATCGGCAAGATATCTCCTACTGAGTGACGAAGATACCGAGTTCGTGATTTCGAGTCCGTGTTAGAGACTTCGGATGGACCGTAGCCGAGGGCATTGCAGTGCGCAGATGGAGACACGATGTCGGAATGGTTGATGATACAGGCAAGCGGGATAAGAAGTTCGTGTGAGATGCCGACGAGCTGTTACTACACCCCGTTAAGATTAAAGGTCGGATATGCATACAGAGGCGCAGGGATGCGACCAGCTTCCGAGGAGATGTTGCACTAAGGACGCGGATGTCCATAGAGCGAGAAAAGATTATGCCAGAGTACCAGCCTCCGTACAGTTTGGCTTAGGCAAGATCAGAAGAGACCTTAAGTAGGATTCCTTCCAGTACACTGCTGCAATAAGATTTGAACCAGGAGCGGATGCGTGATGTGCATTCAGAGGACCAGAGGTCGGCGCCAGAGATGTGCTGCGTTACGAGCGATCGTGAGGATTGACCGAAAGATGATCAGGAAAGTGCCAGAACGGAATCGTTCCTGTCAACACACCTGACCGGGCCGATGAGCCGATGGATTGCGAGATTGGTAACCCACAGAGAAGATAAGGAACCAGAGGCAGAGGACGCCAGCGGCGAGCAAGAGACAAGTAGATATCTTGCGCCGCTAGCATCGGATGTACCAGTACCTTCTCGACCCCGAAGAAGGGTATACCGACGACGGTATTTATGATTTATGATTTGTGGTTTTGTGATTTGATTATCACGTATCCGTCATCTTGGATTTCGGTATTTTGGGCGTTCTGTTTGCATGATTTAGTCTTGATGACTGAGTTCCATGATATTTGATTTTATGCACCATGGTTGCACTTACTGGGTATTTATACCTTGCACATAGTTATTACTCTTGAGGTGTTGATTGTGATTTCATGCCTATTTTATGCCGGTGATTTGATTTACGCTTCCAGCCTTGTTTTCATGTACTTTTAGTGTTTCGATTTTGCACTCGGTATAGCTTATATGTGCTTGTAGTGCATTGATATGTGTTTTGTGCACGCAGTTGCACACGTTTATGATTTTCTTTATATCTGGGTACACTTAGTGTTGCTGCTTACGCATTTGAGTTATTGCTGGCATTTGTGCATGGGATGCACAAGTTCTATACTTCGTGCGTTTGTCGCACCAGTTTTATATTTCTTGCGTTTATCGCATCAGATTTATATATCATGCCTTTGTTGCACCGGATTTATATTTTGTGCATTACGGTTGCACCTGACTTCGATTTGATGTCTTTCGATATGTCGATTTTGATTCTGATATTGATGTGGATTCTTGCACTCCGTGCTTTTGACTGGACTTACGCATGTTCGGCGTTGCTATTGGATTTTGTGATTCCGTGTATGTTGAGTGCGCAGGGTCTAGATTTTCATTCGTGCACGATGGATGCACCGATTTGGATTTTCGCGCATCTTAGGAGCATGTTTTGAGATACGATTTTGGTGCACACCCGATGCACTAAATCGAGATTCTTCGTGCATGTCAGATGCACCGGATTTTGGCTGTTAGGCACACACGTTGCCTATGACAGATGCTTCGTGCACACCCATTGCACCTAAATATGGTTTTGTGCACCTGTATGGCACATATATGGATTTTGATTTCCGTGCGCACCAGACGCACAGGGTGGTGTTATGTGCATTTTTGAGATTTATTCCTTTTGGAGCAGTACATTTTTATGATGTTTGATATTCGTTTTGTACCGAGCAGGACTAGTCAGAGGACAGTACCTGGATATATTTTGCATGCATTGATAGTTCGAAGGGATTTCCAAAGAGCGAGCTATGGTCTCGATATATATATATACCTACGTGTCCGATATGACACGAAACGTTTAAAAACAAGGAAACCCTTCTAAATTGTTTTCAAAATGGCGGAACGTACCTATTAAACGAAGGATATATATATGTGTGTATATAGTTATTTTCTTATGAAAAACGTCCGCCACTGTGCAGTGTTACGCGCATCGCACAGCAACTCAAAAGATTTGGCATTCATTTACATCAGCTATTCACATGTATAGATTGGATGTCTACATGTATAGTTCTGATCTATATCATATTGGTTTTGTATGGGACTGTTAGTGTATATGCCCTAGGGGCCATTATTGTATCATACTAGTTTGTATATTACTTAATGGAAGCTTGGGATATTCACATGTATATAACAGTCTTGCTAAACATGGTAGTATGCTACTTGGTTTTTCTATCTTAATATGTGAGTATACGTATTGATAGAGCTCTTAGGATCTTGCTTGACTACCGGCGTTGTGATGGCAGTCATACTAGTGGGGGCTGGGTAGTCTACAAGCACATCCTTATTCAGGTCCCTAGTCGCAGGATTATCGAGACAGGGCATCGATACTCCGGAGTAGACTAGTGTGTACGCTTCTCATCCCAGTTGGGGAGATGGTCTGTCCCACAGCCGTCAGTACGTCGTACTGGAGATAGTATGCAGGTGCTCGTTGGGTTACGGGTACACCGGACAGGACTCACAGGGAACTGTTGGTTGGTTTTATACCAGTCGTCAGTGAACAGTTCCCAGGTGACATGAGTACAGCATAGTCCGCAGACTTGACACTACTACTTCGCCTCGAGTGTGTCCCACTGTTCTTAGATTACTACCCTACCACGGCTCAAAGGAGTCGTGCAAACAGGTAGCAGTTGGGTGCAGTCCCGAGCACTTGGAGGCAGTGGCGGTTAGACAGGATTCGTCTCTCCCGGTATTGGGGGTTGATATCGCGCTGTGTCAGAGAGCCATTACGCAAAGTCCCTGGCCAGAGCAAGCGAGATTTGCTGGTAGGTTCCAGTAGTTTCTCAGGGTGTAATGGGCTTCGCTCCGACACGACTTATACCGCTATTAGGGGACTGACGCTTGCCGCCCCCTAGGCCCGATATTCGATAGTCTTAGACGAACGGACCGGACTGTACGGAGATTGTCACATCAGACTCAGTAGGAGTTCGGATGGGTTTCCTCATCGGCCTTCTTATCGACATCTACCTGGGGACCGTTACGTACAGCTAGTGCCGCTTGCGGTCTGTGGTTAAACCCACTGCCAGCGTAGTAGTCGAGTCTCTAGAGTCCCACACAGAGAGTTTCCCTACTCCAGGTGAAACGATATAAAGGTCGTATGGTTTTATGACAAGGGTTCGGACGCGTACGTGTGTTTACGCACGTACGACTTTCGGACAGTTTTTACCAGTCGGCTTTGGTTTAAGCCAGTTACTGGTATCCGGTTATTGGATTTATACAGTCTAAAGTTTTTCCGTATTTTTGAGGAAAGGAGGGGCGTTCTCGTAATTGCGCGAGAAGCTTCTAGAAGGTGGTGACTAAGGAGGTTTAGGTGGCATATACAATGAATGTGATTAGTGAGTCATATGGATGATTCATCCATGTCATTAATGCTTCATAATTGCTTAATGACTCATGGAGATGAATCACCACAAGATATTTATCAAGCATGGTTGTAAATCATTTTATTTTCTTTTCTTGATAAAAAGAAATGCTTGATATATATTATGATAACTCATTATTCTCACTTCATTTTTTATCTTCACCTTCTCTCTCCTCAAGCTCTCCCTCTTCAAACCCTAACCCTCCCCTCTCATGTGTTGAGTACAAGGATTAGTTAGATTAATTAAACCATAACCCTCACTCTATATCACCTAGCTTCTTTGATTAGCACGTAAAGAAAGTTAGTTGCCTCAAGTTTAGAGGCTAAGCTTGGAGTAAAGCTCTTGGGTGGATCTTCTACTACTTCGAGAAGGTCGAGGAGGAGGTGGAGTTCGCAAAGACGAAGGACTCGATTCGTTAGGTATAATCCCTAAACATAGTAGTATAGAACTTCTATGTTTCTTGTTAGTTATCGTTTAGCTTCGATTCATGCGGTTAGTCGATGTTTAGCATTAAAACAAGATCGTTTTTCAAATTTCCGCCTCCCCGCAAGTCGTGGGGTGTTGCACATCGACTTACAGTGGTATCAGAGCCTCGCTAAACAATAAATAACTTACTTGCAAATTTGTATGAATTTCGAACGGAAAAAACGAAACCGGAAAAGCCAGAAATCATAAGTTTCTGTCGATTTTTAAATAAAGTCCAAAAATTTTTCAGGGATGTTCAGAAAGCTTTAAAAGACAGTAGAAGAACACCCAAGAAAATTGGGCCCCTGAATCGCCTAAAGCGCCGCGGAACCGCGGCGGATCCCACCGATCCGCCGCGATTCCGCCGCCGAGTTGGCGTTTCAGGAACCCAATTTTCCTGTGTTGCTTCTCTATGATATTTGGTATTTTCTGGAATATTTTATTTTTGCTCAGGTTTCAGATTGACAGAGAAGTATTGGAGCAAAATTAAAAGTGTTTAATCGATCGAAATTATACAGTATTTGCTTGTTGGATTATATCTGTGTTTGTATAATGTGTTCGTAAACCTCCCCTAACTGCTAGTATGTCGGTTGGCAGGGGGTTGCACATTTCTGTAATGGTTTTTACTGTTTGTGGATATGAACTGTGTTGGACTGTTGTGATGTATAGCCGGGGTTATGTGATGGGTTATTATTTAATTCATTTGATGTAAATGTAATTTGTTGTAATATTATTTTGCGGGGCACATCCAGGTTGCGGTTGTAGCCACCGTTGTATTATTTCATTTTACTGTTTTTTCTCCTAAGACAGACCCAAGGTAGGGTGCACAAACTGCCGGGCGGGTAGTTTGCCGTACCCGTTGGGGTCTTGGGTGGGGTAATGGCTATTCATCACAACTGTGTAATCCGTCTTTTGTTGCAGGCTCAAAACAAACACGGATTGCTTGCAAATCCAATAAAGTTCATCTGTGATCTGGAATGCCTATTATTGCGTCTGAAGAATGTACAATATCTATATATGATAGCTATTTAGACGTCACTTATGTTTTACACCCGTGCTAGCCCAGCCCCCGCTCTGTCGTTATTTAAGTAACCTAACGGGTGATGACGGGACCCCGTGGCGAATGCGGATGGCATAAGAGGACGTTGTATTTTTGTTTTTTTCCGCAATGATAGGTTAATGATGGGACGCATTATTTATAATGCAAAGAAAATAAACCAAAACGATTAATCGTTGGAACAATTTAAAAGAAACCACTCGGTTAATTTTAAAAACAGATATTTTTAAATGCGGAGCTTTAACCACTCCTTTTAAAAGCTATCAGGTTCCTTCGGTTATATCAAGTTCACTACGTTCACGGTTTCGCCAAAACCATTCGTAGCCCTCCGTCATTTCATCTGGGTATTCAGTAGTATTCAAGCTATGTATTTTGACCTAACGCCAAGGCATAGTGTTTGGTAACTACTAGGTATTCATTTGTTGCATAGATAGATGAGTTGGTTTGGGACAGTCGTATTATCATTTTGGCCGAACGTCAAGAATATATACGGATGGGTTCAAATTGACAAGATAATGATGGGTAGAACTTGACATGTGACTTATGACATTTTGACCTAACGCCAAGGTCATAAGAGCATGGGGCAGAAAAATATATATCGGGAATTTCTAAAGAAACTGAAATTTGCAAAGAGTTGCATACCATTTGGAGTTTGATGAATGTTGGTAGGATTCCTTCAACATTATCATACAATGATATTTGGATCCCGATCCTACTGTGAGTATATGCTACTTATCAGGAGATTTGTCACTTAACGATCAATGCTATAAACCAAGTAGGTGTCAAGAAAGGTGTCAGCGGGGTTACGCCCCCAGAGAAAAGAGGTTATTTAATTAAGGAACTTCGCGAAAGCGTTGGAAAACCTCCCTCGAAGTATCGACACTAGCCTGGCTGAACGGTTAAGCAAGAATTGTACAGTGAGAATAGTCCTGGCTAATTCTTCTTTTATGGTTTGAGGAAGGATTCGAGAAACAGTGGGAGCCATCCAGTTTAGATAAACTAAAAACCACTCTAAACATGCAAGAGCATCATGCTAAAGAGTTTTCTTCTCTCTCTCCTAATTGCAGCGACCCTGAAAATGACTGGACTTAAGTTACTTTTAGAGAAAAATATACTGACAGGGCCAAACTATAAAGATTGGCTGCGGAATGTCAAAATGGCTTTGACCTATGACAAATTGGGGTACGTCCTCACCGCTATGGCACCTGCTGTCCCTGGTCCCAAATCCAGCAATGCGGATAAGGATATCCGCAAAACCTAGGATTTAGATTGCGCGAAAGCCAAGTGCATCGCGCTTGCCTCAATGAACAATGAACATCAGAGGAGGCACGAGGATATGGACCTTGATGGCATATTTCTCCATACAAAGGAACTTTATGGAGAGCAATCTCGTATAGCAAGATACGAGACCTTTAAGAACTTGTTTCGAGCGAGGTTGGCTGTCGGGTCATCGGTAGGAGAACATGTCCTAAAGATGATCGGCTATATTGAAGAGCTCGCAGACCTTGGGACAACTTTGGATAATGAGCTCTATACAGACCTTATTCTCCAGTCCCTTCCTCACACCTACGCCCAGTTTATCCTGAACTTCAATATTCAAAGAAAAGAAGTTGAACTTCCGGAACTCCTGAACATGTTAAGGAGTGCAGAGGGCACCTTGCAGAAGACAAGGGAAACACCCGCTATGTTTGTTAGGGGTACATCTTCTTCCGGGTCCAAGGCAAGGGCCAAAGGAAGGAAGAAGAAGGCCGCCACCAAACCTAGAGGAGGTGTTAGTAAGGTGGGAGGGAAGGGAAAGAAAAAGTTTGCGGTACCGGTAGTTGGCCAGGATGAGTGCTTCCATTGTCACAGGAAAGGGCACTGGAAAAAGGATTGCAAGGCGTGGAACGCCAAGAACCAGGAACCGAAGCAAGCTGTGGTTTCGACTTCAGGTGTGTTTGTAATTGAGAATTGTCTGTCGATCAACTCTACTTCCTGGGTATTGGATACCGGATCAGGATCTCATATTTGCAATTCATTGCAGGCACTGAGAAACCGTAGAGTGCTGAAGGAAGGTGATATGACCCTAAAGGTTGCTAACGGAGCTAGCGTGGGAGCTGCGTCCGTCGGGGACTATCACCTAGGATTGACGAGTGGACACATTTTGGTTTTACATAACTGTTTTTTTGTACCAAGCTTAACGTGTAATATCATATCTGTTTCCTTGTTATCAAATAAAGGTTATGATTTCACGTTTGTAAGAGATGTTGTTAACATCCACCTTAATCATGGTTTGATTGGGTCCGGTACACTAAATAACGGTATATATGTTTTAAACCAACTCCAAATTTTCAATGTCCAGAACACACTTAAAAGAAAGTCTCCAGATTTAAATAAAGCTTTCTTATGGCATTGTAGACTGGGTCACATCAATGAGAGAAGGTTGACTAAGTTGCATAGAGAAGGATATTTGGACTCGTTCGAATATCAAACTTATGACACTTGTCAATCTTGTCTCAAAGGAAAGATGACAAAGACTCCATTTACTGGACATGGAGTAAGAACGAGCGAGCTCTTAGGACTCATACACAGCGATGTATGTGGTCCATTGTCTACACATGCAAGAGGTGGTTTTTCCTATTTCATTACTTTCATGGATGATTACTCAAGATACGGATTCATTTATCTGATGAAACATAAATCCGAGGCTTTTGAGAAATTCCGAGAGTATAATAATGAAGTAGAAAACCAAACCGGCAAAAGTATCAAGACACTTAGATCTAATCGAGGTGGTGAATACTTGAGTGCCGAGTTCCTAGGTTACCTAAAAGAGAAAGGAATTCTCTCTCAACTTACTCCTCCATACACTCCACAGCATAACGGTGTATCGGAGAGACGGAATCGAACCCTATTGGATATGGTACGATCCATGATGAGTAATGCTGAGTTACCGCGATCTTTCTGGGGTTATGCGCTAGAATCAGCGGCATATCTTTTGAACATGGTTCCTACCAAGACTGTGCCTACCACTCCATATCAGATGTGGAGCGGGAAGAAACCCCATCTACAGTATATTAAGATTTGGGGATGTCCAGCTTTTGTTAAAAAGCAGCATATGGACAAGCTCGAGGCACGATCAGTAAAGTGTAAGTTTGTGGGATATCCAAAGAACTCCAGGGGATATCTATTCTATTACGCAGAGGAACAAAAGGTATTTGTTTCTTGTAATGCCCATTTTCTAGAACATCAGTTTTTAGAAAAGGAATCAAGTGGGAGCGAAATAGAACTGGAAGAAATTCCAGAACCACAAACTGCTACTGAAAGTTTGGTAGAACCGGTAGTTCAAGAAGAACAGGACATTCCCGCACCCCTCCGCAGGAGTAGTAGGCCGTCTCATCCGCCTGAGAGATACTACGGTTTCTCATAGATGGGGATAGAGAGGATTGCATCATAGATGATGATGAACCTACTGACTTCCAGCAGGCCATCCAGAGCGGCGACTCGGTACGATGGCTAGATGCAATGCGGACCGAAATGGAGTCCATGTACACCAACAAAGTATGGACTTTGGACTTTGCTCCACCCATAGGATGCAAATGGATCTTCAAGAAAAAGATTGGTGTAGATGGACAGGTGGAAACCTATAAGGCTAGACTTGTTGCAAAGGGTTTTCGTCAAAGACCTGGTTTGAACTATGACGAAACTTTTTTTCCAGTGGCTATGCCCAAATCCATTCGGGTCCTTCTTGCTATTGCTGCCATCCATGATTATGAAATCTGGCAGATGGACGTAAAGACGGCTTTTCTGAATGGAAATTTAGAAGAGTGCGTCTATATGGATCAGCCAGAGGGTTTCAATCAGAGTGGGAGCAGCGGGAAAGTATGCAAGCTGCTTAAGTCCATTTATGGACTAAAGCAGGCATCGCGGAGTTGGAACATCTGTTTTGATGAGACAGTCAAAGAATATGACTTTATCAAAAATCCAGATGAACCGTGCATATATAGTAAAGTTGTAGCCAGAAGTGTCGTATTCCTCGTCTTGTACGTGGATGACATTCTATTGATAGGAAATGACATTCCTATGCTACAATCTGTCAAAGGATTCTTGTCACACAGGTTCTCCATGAAAGACCTAGGTGATGCCTCTTACATTCTGGGGATCCGGATCTATCGTGATAGATCCAAGAGGATGTTGGGACTTTCGCAGTCCAGGTATATCGACACTGTACTGAAAAGATTCAGTATGGAAGATTCTAAGCGCGGTAATCTACCGGCTTGTCACGGAATCACTCTCTCCAAAGAGATGTCTCCCAAGACTGATTTGGAAAGGGAACGCATGTCTATTATACCCTACGCTTCTGCGGTAGGCTCTATAATGTATGCGATGTTGTGCACCAGACCAGATGTAGCTTACGCACTGAGCGTGGTAAGCCGGTATCAGTCAGACCCAGGGGAGAAGCACTGGATAGCAGTAAAGAACATTCTCAAGTACCTGAGAAGGACTAAGGAGATGTTCTTGGTTTACGGCGGAAAAGACCTCAGGTTGGAGGCCTTTGCTGATTCCGGCTTCCAGAGTGATAAGGACGATTCCAAGTCCATGTCGGGTGATGTCTTTACCCTCAATGGAGGGGCGGTGTGCTGGAAGAGCTCCAAGCAGGACACCGTTGCTGACTCGACGATGGAAGCGGAGTATATAGCTGCTTGCGATGCCGCAAAAGAAGCAGTCTGGATGAAGAAGTTCCTAACAGAACTTCAGGTGGTTCCTACCATAGTTGATCCAATACCTCTGTATTGCGACAACAACGGAGCTATAGCTTTAGCAAAGGAACCAAGGTCCCATCAGAAGTCCAGACACATCTTAAGACGGTATCACCTGATCAGGGAGATCATTGATCGTCAGGAGATCGAGGTTCGGAGAGTTGCTTCTGAAGAGAACATTGCTGATCCATTCACGAAGGCCCTACCTCAGATTCAGTTCGAGAGGCTACTCGAGATCATCGGTCTTCTATATACCAGTACATGGCCCTAGTGCAAGTGGGAGATTGTTAGTGTATATGCCCTAGGGGCCATTATTGTATCATACTAATTTGTATATTACTTAATGGAAGCTTGGGATATTCACATGTATATAATAGTCTTGCTAAACATGGTAGTATGCTACTTGGTTTTTCTCTCTTAATATGTGAGTATACGTATTGATAGAGCTCTTAGGATCTTGCTTGACTACCGGCGTTGTGATGGCAGTCACACTAGTGGGGGCTGGGTAGTCTACAAGCACATCCTTATTCAGGTCCCTAGTCGCAGGATTATCGAGACAAGGCATCGATACTCCGGAGTAGACTAGTGTGTACGCTTCTCATCCCAGTTGGGGAGATGGTCTGTCCCGCAGCCGTCAGTACGTCGTACTGGAGATAGTATGCAGGTGCTCGTTGGGTTACAGGTACACCGGACAGGACTCACAGGGAACTGTTGGTTGGTTTTATACCAGTCGTCAGTGAACAGTTCCCAGGTGACATGAGTACAGCATAGTCCGCAGACTTGACACTACTACTTTGCCTCGAGTGTGTCCCACTGTTCTTAGATTACTACCCTACCACGGCTCAAAGGAGTCGTGCAAACAGGTAGCAGTTGGGTGCAGTCCCGAGCACTTGAAGGCAGTGGCGGTTAGACAGGATTCGTCTCTCCCGGTATTGGGGGTTGATATCGCGCTGTGTCAGAGAGCCATTACGCAAAGTCCCTGGCCAGGGCAAGCGAGATTTGCTGGTAGGTTCCAGTAGTTTCTCAGGGTGTAATGGGCTTCGCTCCGACACGACTTATACCGCTATTAGGGGACTGACGCTTGCCGCCCCCTAGGCCCGATATGCGATAGTCTTAGACGAACGGACCGGACTGTACGGAGATTGTCACATCAGACTCAGTAGGAGTTCGGATGGGTTTCCTCATCGGCCTTCTTATCGACATCTACCTGGGGACCGTTACGTACAGCTAGTGCCGCTTGCGGTCTGTGGTTAAACCCACTGCCAGCGTAGTAGTCGAGTCTCTAGAGTCCTACACAGAGAGTTTCCCTACTCCAGGCGAAACGATATAGAGGTCGTATGGTTTTACGACAAGGGTTCGGACGCGTACGTGTGTTTACGCACGTACGACTTTCGGACAGTTTTTACCAGTCGGCTTTAGTTTAAGCCAGTTACTGGTATCCGGTTATTGGATTTATACAGTCTAAAGTTTTTCCGTATTTTTGCGGAAAGGAGGGGCGTTCTCGTAATTGCGCGAGAAGCTTCTAGAAGGTGGTGACTAAGGAGGTTTAGGTGGCATATACAATGAATGTGATTAGTGAGTCATATGGATGATTCGTCCATGTCATTAATGCTTCATAATTGCTTAATGACTCATGGAGATGAATCACCACAAGATATTTATCAAGCATGGTTGTAAATCATTTTATTTTCTTTTCTTGATAAAAAGAAATGCTTGATATATATTATGATAACTCATTATTCTCACTTCATTTTTTATCTTCACCTTCTCTCTCCTCAAGCTCTCCCTCTTCAAACCCTAATCCTCCCCTCTCATGTGTTGAGTACAAGGATTAGTTAGACTAATTAAACCATAACCTTCACTCTATATCACCTAGCTTCTTTGATTAGCACTTAAAGAAAGTTATTTGCCTCAAGTTTAGAGGCTAAGCTTGGAGTAAAGCTCTCGGGTGGATCTTCTACTACTTCGAGAAGGCCGAGGAGGAGGTGGAGTTCGCAAAGACGAAGGACTTGATTCGTTAGGTATAATCCCTAAACATAGTAGTATAGAACTTCTATGTTTCTTGTTAGTTATCGTTTAGCTTCGATTCATGCGGTTAGTCGATGTTTAGCATTAAAACAAGATCGTTTTTCAAATTTCCGCCTCCCCGCAAGTCGTGGGGTGTTGCACATCGACTTACATGGACTTGACATTTGTGTCTTTACCATGACTCTGATGATTGCGGGATGCTTGATGGAGTGTTGCTTTTGCGTTATCTGCTCAGTACTCATGCGCATGCACTGCGCTATGATACGTTTTATGTATTGCTGATTTCGGAGCCCCGACGACTTGGAATTTGTATCGAAATGTTTTAGTATTTGGGGGTTTTAAATTTAAATTCGGGGACCGAATTTCTTTAAGGGGGGTAGATTGTAACGTTTCCAAAATAATAAAATATTATTTTCGGGAATTTTTATAATTTAATATTATTTTAATGAATATTTTAATATTCGGGTATAATTAAATACAAATAAATGGGAAAAATTACGGAAAAATCTAAAATAGGGTATTTTTATGGAATTATGCCATTTTAAAGTTTTAAGATTAGTTATATGCTAATTTGGTGCTAATCGCGATTAAAAATCGCTAATTGGATTTTTAGCATTTTTGTGCAAAAATGTGCACATATCATTTTCCACACTTGTTACACTTGTGTTACATTTCTATTGCCATGGTTGTTCTTTTGGGTTCACTATTCGAGTGAGATGAAAGAGAAAAGAAAAGGAAAAAATATGATGATGAGAGAGAGAGAGACTAGGTCAACCCCACTTTTTGAACCATACCCATCATTTTCCTTCTCCTTTTCTCTCCCTTCTTCATGAAGAGCTGTTGCTGCTCCTGCTCCCTTTCCCTCTCTCTCCCTCTTCATGAAACCCTAGATCCACAATGAAACCAACCCCAAAACCCCATTCCCACTTCACAAAACTTGCTCCTAAGCTCACTAGCTACACATTGAACCTAGCAAGATTGGATTTGGAGGACTTTGAGCAACTAAAGAATTTTCTTGAGTTGCCAAAGGAGGTAATTTCTGCACCCTCAAGTAGTATTTCAATTTCCTTGTGCATCAATTCTAGTTTCATATCGATATTGTGTCGTTTTGTTGACTTTGGAGATTTTAGTTAAGGTTTAGGGTAAATCTAAAATCAAAGATGAAATTGAGGATTGTGGTGACCTTAGAACCCCTGGTGTGATGTTATTTGGATCAAACTAGAGACTAGAACACAGAATACGGATTTATGAGACGATGTCGGGGGAAAAACTGTGAATCTGTGATCGTATTTAGGAATCTGCTATCACTCCGAGACCCCAAAAATAAAACTGAGTTGACAGTGAGATGTGCAGGCACCATGGAACCACCACACCAAACCCTAGCCCCCAACTCCAAACCACGGCCGCCAATTTATTCCTTCTGGCCGCAATTTGCGGCCAGAGCAGGAGGGATTTGGTTCGTTTTTGGTGCATGGCCCCAATTCCTCTAGTCTTGACCCTGGGTATGTCTAGTTTTGTCTGATTGCATCTAGGGTAAAATCTGGGTTGATTTTCCTATGTTGGTGCATGGTTTACAACTTGTTTTAGCATGGATTTTGGTATTTGGTGTTTCGTTCCTGTCGGGTGGCGTTTGGACGTCAACGACAAGTGGATATTGATCGTGTTTGCATGCGAGGTTATAGGTTTTTACCTATAGGTGTAGCGTGTGCCGTTTTGGTTTCCGATGTGATTTTCATGTGCTTTAGCGTTTGTGATATCCTTATAGGTACCCCACGTGATGTTGAGGCGAAGAAGATGAAGATGGCGACATCGGCGTCGGCACACGAGAAGCAAGGTGAGTAGAATTATATCTATGGGGAGAAGTCGGGTGGATGGCGTATAGCACCCCCGCAGTGTGTGGTGATGTATACGAATACGTATACACATATATATTTATTATGTGTACTTTAGGATTATTGATGGTAATAATGGGATGTATTGGTGTAGTATAGTGCGAAACCCTAGAGTAGTGGTTGCACTCACACATACACGTACACATATACTTGCATGCATTCTTTCATTTATCTATGCGCATATAGAGGTGTGTATACCTACACATGGGTATGGGACTATGTGTTCATATACGGGATTGAGGATGATACATGGGATTGAGATGAGTCGATGAGGTTTGATTGAGGCCGTGAGATTCGGCGATATGACAGAGTTCGTATTTGAGATGTGATATGATGGTAGTGATACCGGATATGTGATGAGATGAATGGGATATTGACCCGTACCCAGCTATTGGGATGCCGTACGACGATTTACCGTACGAGCTTTATATTGATGTTAGATCCGCACTCATGACTCGAGGACGTTATATGATATACTGTATCGTACGTGATGCTATTGAGGCGAGATCACCGACAATATATATATGTATATCGACTCAGATTTAGGTGGCTTCCATACCCCTCCCGATTGACTTGATTGTTGGGTCCGTAGTTCGCATAGTAGGCGTTAGACTAGACCCGAGTCATACCTATTTCAAAACTAACGAATTGGGGATATTTTAAAGATAGGAAAAAGGGTTTATACGGATATTTTCAGACGACGCATATTTTCTTAAAACACCGTAGCCCTTATTTTACTAAAAGCCCCGATTCGTCTTATTTCAAAAGGCAAGGTTGCATGTTATATCTATTGAGGCAGGTACCCTACTGTTGCGTTGATTATTCGATTCCGCATATTCATGCTATTTGCATTGCATCGCTTGTATTGTTGATATATTTCAGTCATGCTGCTAGGACACCAGCACCATTATCGATGATGCGTATGTTCCACGTACACTTGTTTGCCGGCTCACACACTTCATCATCGATAATTGCCATGTCACTACACTGTAGTACTGTTGCATTCAGTGTATGGTGCTTACATTTCTTTACATGTCGCATACATCATGCTTTCTGATTATACGCATTGAGATATGTTGTTTCCATGATATTTCTGGTTTTTGGGAACCGTGGGTGTTTCAAAAAGAGAATATGTAATTGTTTTAAAACCCGGTTACCCTTGATATGATATTTTAGTGCGTCCACCATGTGTTTTCTCGGTGCTGAGAGCGACATATGAAACCCGATTCGAGGAGGCGGATGAGGCCGATTGCGGGTACATGGTGGACCCGGTATGGTTCCCCGGGGCAAGAAATGTTTTTCGTAGAGTAGACGATGAGCCTGGCAGGGTGGCGAGTACCTACCGGTGATTGGTTGGACCTGGCGGTTATCCGGAGGATACTGACCAGAGTCGATAGATGGACATGGGCGTACTGCCGGGGCCGAGGGCCGATACCGCAGACAGAGCCCGTGGGCCGATCCGGACTGACGGAGCCCGATATATGAGGATTTACGTGCCGATGCTGGGCACAGTTTTCATGATATTTTCGAGTATCGATGCTGGGCACTCCGGTTCCATGATTTTGACGTGTCACGAGGGACACGGATGGTTTATATCCTCATATTATTTCCATGCACATGCTTTATGATATTTACATGCATGATGGTTATTGTCATTGGGTGACGAGTGGACGGGATCCACGTACATGCAGATTTGATTACATTGATCATACCTCACATTTATGCTATGCTATTACCTGAGGCATTGGCATGAGCACTTGGCACTACACTCATGCATAGAGATTACCTTGCCCGTTTAGCATGATTCAGACTTATTCATATTAAGGTTTATTTATATCTGATCATATTGACCTAGGATGGGTCATGCATTCAATCTCTGCTTGTAGATATTTTCTATTCACGGGTTGGCAACTCACCCCCGTTGTGCCACAGTTCTTGCAGGTTTTGCCGTACAGATTCCATAGCGGCATTTCTGGCACACTGCTTCCTTATGGGTGACTTGCTTGGGTAGGTAGGTTCTTTTGTTTCAGAACCGCCATTGTTCATGTATTATTCATTGTATCTAGAAATTCCATCAACCAAAACTTGTATATTGTTTCAGACTTAGAAAACAGTGTTGTATTATTTTGACCTTAGAGTCGCGCTTGTAGTATTACGGTTTACTGGCTGTTGTGAGTTTCTTTTTGGGTTTTGATCCTCGCCCTTTGGCGTTGTATATTATTATTGCTTGCGTGGTTATGACCGTCGATTGACGAAGAGCTAGCTCCCGCTTGGGGATGCCTTTTATCATTTCATATATATTATTCTTGTTGTACCCGTTAGGGGCCAGTTTTTACAAAGGAAACTCTGCCGAAATTTTCAGGAAAGGTTACACATTTTAAAAATACATATTCGGCTTAGTTATTTAAAAACTTTGATTTTCGAAACATGATTTCTTTACTTCTTAAAACCAGTTTTCCTTATTTACTCTTTAAATGGTTTTAGATTTCTAGGCTTTTGGCTTACTTGGATCAGATGGGGTCCTATAGACTTCATATGGTTCAAGGGCCAGTCACGTGCTCTTTCGGGTCGTGACAAAGTTGGTATCAAAGCGCTAGGTTGACCTTGGTTCGAGTCTAAGTTTGACTATGTGGATCCTAGGGCGTTATCTATATACGGAACTTAGGCTTGACCTTACGGAACTTAGACCTAGTCGAGGGGGTATTAGACCCGAACTTTCGCCATATAGGATGACCCTTGGTTGATGGAATAGGTGACTAAAGTAGAGTGACGTACCGTGGGTATGTTCCGCGGCATACTTACGACACGCCACTCCGCTTAAGAAACCTTAGGTTGTACATTTCCTTGCACCGTATTATATTCCTTCCTATGATCTATCCTCATCGATACTGGTTATGGTTTTGCCGCCGCGATTGCACGGGCAGAGTGAGCTACGGCTCGAGTTGCATCAGCATGAGCTCGTCGTGGACAAGGACTGACCAGGGCGTGATTCCCGAGACATACGATTGCAAATTGAGGAGTCGTCTTATTGTGTTTTCGCGACATGAGCGTTAGATTGATCGCTTTTACGAGATTTCCGGATGTGCTGATCGACACCAGAGGATTGAGCCACTGATAGAAGCCAGCCAGGATGTGATGACCGTTGATATTATCACTTATCCAGGGTGATTGAGGCGTTGTTTAGCGTATAGACGAATGAGCCAGTCGTTGCTGCTAATGATGAGATATCGCCCATATGATTGGAGCTACTGCAGCATGAGCATATTCTTAGAGATATGATAGTGAGTCGCTAGTCACCGAGGATTAATGACTAGGACATGTGGTTCGTTCGCTTACCCCGATGCGAGGCCATCAGGTAGATTAATTCTAGCTAGAGGCGTCACGCAGATTCGTTGAGAGTCGATTGAGACGATCGAGTATCAGGAACCCATTTTCCAAGTTTAAAGTATTCGGAAAGACATGCAAGCGATTCTATGGACCCTCTAGAAGAATGAAACCCTAACTCGACATAATGACCGTGTGAAAGCCTTTGAACCTTCGATACATAAATCCTTATATATCGGGCTCCGTCGGTCCGGATTATCCCACGGGCTCCGTCTACGGTATCGGCCCTCGGCCCCGGCAGTACGAGTCATCCCGCATCCATCTATCGACTCTGGTCAGTATCCTCCGGATAACCGCCAGGTCCAACCAATCACCGGTAGGTACTCACCACCCTGCCAGGCTCATCGTCTACTCCACGAAAAACATTTCTCGCCCCGGGGAACCATACCGGGTCCACCACGAACCCGCAAACGGATCATCCAACTGCTATAATCGGGTTTCAAACACACGTCTCAGAATCGAGAAAACGCGTGGTGGACACCAAAATATCATATCAAGAGGAACCGGGTTTTCAAATAGTGCATAATTTCTTAAATAACCCCACGGTCCTCAAAACCAGAAATCACATGAAATCCCAAAACCAATGAGTAAGTCAATGCGATGTGATATGTACATCAAGTCATACTATAAGTAAAAGGGAGAAACCACTTTTTAAAACAGTTTCCGTTCTTCAAAAGGCATCATGCGGCTCCCACTTTCTATGAAAATCATATCGAATCATATGTGAGATGAACTACAGTATAATAATCACAGCAATTCTACAGTGAGAGTGTCATGGCAATTACTAACGGTGTGTGTGTAACATGCAGATTAGTGCTCGTGCAACATGAACCGTTAGTAATAGTGCGGTGTTCTATCAATTCTATGTTTATATACATATAGCAGGGAATGCGGTATGCAACAAACAGTATCCATGTAGGTAAATGCAATATGTAAGTATAAGGTCCTATCAGCCCTGACGCATAACGCCATGCGGCGATATCCCCGTAGATGTTAAATATACTCACCGTAGTCTGGCTCTAAGTGTAACCGACGACTTGTTTCCCCTTCTTCGCGGCGTCCGTCGTACTCTCCTGCGAACCTAGAATTTCGCAGAATAACACACATAAGCTCAAATCTACAAAAACGCGATATTAAAGTCAAACTAGAAACCCGCGTCGCAAACCAAGAGCGCGTGTGCACGATACGCTAAAACGTGTGATTACGCGCCTGAAGCTACCCTGACACGTCGCGATACGCAGAAACCCCAAACCCACACATGTATCACACGTGTCGTGAAGGTTTAAAAAATATGAGAAATAGGGTAATTGATCCCAGATTTTGATACAGGAATAATTTTACAAAAATATATATACTATAAGCCTTCAAACAGTAGCAGACACCTACCACCCAAACCCCAGGTCCTCCATCTGGCCGCAATTTGCGTCCAGAAAGCATTTTCCGGCGGCCAGGGTAGGGAGATGGGATCCCGGGTTTTGTGTGTGGTACTCTATACCTATTGTGTATGCCTCAGTAATTACAATTTTAATCTGAAGCAACTCAGGTAGCAGCAGATTCAACAGAGCCCAATTTCTAGTTATAATGTCCATTTTAACACTAAAACGATACATTAAGGTATATTTATGAAACCTGAAGCAAACCCATGTTTAAAACCACACTAATAACACATTACCAAGCTAAGCAAGCCATACAAAGGTTAATTTAACAAAAACTTCACTAAATCCCTTCATTAGCAGTAAAAATGCATAAAAATATGATTTTTAGCAACCAAACACACAAGTTATGAAAATAGGGTAACATGGTTGAGTTTAATACCTTCAAATGACCTTAGAAAACCCAAAATCTCTAGCTCTAGCCTCAAGTGCCCAGACTTTCCATCAAACTCCCCCAAAAGGTCATTTTTCCAAGGTTTTTGTGAAGGGAAAAGGGATTTTTAGTGAAGGGTTTGAACAAGATTCAAAAGAGAGGTGAAAAGAGAAAGGAAAATGAAGAAAACGTTGTGGTTTCTGTTGTTGTTTCTGCAGGATTCAGAAAATGAAGAGAAGAGAGAGAAGAAAATGTTTCAAACAAAGTCAAACCCTCACCTAACCACCATGCTCTAATTTACCATTTAAATTTTGGATTTCTTTAAAAGGGGTTTGACTTGGTAAAAGGGTGGGGATAATGAACCATGCAAGAAAAATAAAATGGGTTACATGCAACACTTTTTAACCTAAGTCACAAAATGTGATAAGTGTGCATGTGCACTACACTAAACCTTCCTTAAGAAATAAATAAGGAACAATTTCCATATAAGGTGCACACAGGCTAAACTTAAAATTTATTAACTCTATTTATATATAAAAACACCTTATCACAATTAGCACTAGTTAAAATGAAAAAATAAGACTTTCGGGTTTTTATGAAAAACACGCACAATACTAATTAACGCGAAAATATCCTAAACGAATATCAAAGCGTTACAATCTACCCCCCTTAAAGAAATTCGGTCCCCGAATTTAAATTCTAACAACACGTATCTTCAAAGAGATGGGGATATTTCTTCCTCATCTCGCTCTCGGTCTCCCAAGTGACCTCCTCGCTACTCGGACTACGCCAAAGTACCTTGACGGACGGTATCTCCTTCGATCTCAATTTCTTCACTTGTCGATCCAAGATGATCACCGGCAGCTCTGCATAGGAAAGGTCGCGCTCAAGCTGGATCGTCGGGTGCTGAATCGCATGCGAAGGATCGTGAAGATACTTGCGGAGAATCGAAAAGTGAAATACGGGGTGCACATCTGGAAAACTGGGCGGAAGGGCTAACCGATACGCAACCGCACCAACACGCTCGAGGATCTCGAAGGGGCCCACATATCGGGGACTAAGCTTCCCCTTCTTCCCAAATCTCATCACACCTTTCATTGGGAAGACCCTCAAGAAAACATAATCACCAACAGAAAACTCAAGTCTGCGCCGACGACGATCCGCATAAGATCTCTGCCTACTCTAGGCTGCTCTCATCCTATCGCGAACCAACTGGATCTTCGCGGTCATATCCTCAACAATCTACGACCCTAAGATACTGCTCTCACTGAGCTCTGTCCAACAGGCGGGCGATCTGCACCTCCGCCCATAAAGATCCTCAAATGGTACCATCTGAATGGTCTCCTGGTAGCTGTTGTTGTAGGAGAACTCTACTAAGGGTAAATGATGATCCCAGCTACCGCTGAAGTCTAATACACACGCTCGGAGCATGTCCTCGAGAGTCTGAATAGTCCGCTCTGACTGTCCGTCGGTCTGCGGATGAAATGATGTGCTAAAACTCAAGCGGGTGCCCAAAGCCTCCTGAAACCTCTGCCATAGTCGGCTGGGAAACTGGGTTCCTCTGTTGAACACGATACATGTCGGAACTCCATGCAGTCGTACAATCTCGTCGATATATATCTGGGCATACTGAGCAAATCTGAAAGTCGTCTTCACTGGTAGGAAGTGAGCCGCTTTCGTCAAACGATCCACGATCACCCAGATGGAGTCATACCCTCGACTAGCCCTGGGTAGACCCACAATGAAGTCCATAGAAATCAGTTCCAATTTCCACTCCGGAATGGGTAACGGCTGTAGCTCTCCCGCGGGCCTCTGGTGCTCGGCCTTGACTTGCTGACAAGTCAGGAACCTCGACACGAAATCTACGATGTCCCTCTTCATTCCGTCCCACCAGTAAACATCTCTCATGTCATGGTACATCTTGGTGGAACCTGGATGAACACTGTACACGGATCAATGTGCCTCCTCAAGAATCTCACGCCGCAGTCCCTCAGCATCCGGTACGCACAGTCTAGCCCCAAATCGTAGTATCCCCTGATCATCGATCACGAACTCGGAAAATCTGCCCTGTCCAATCTGTGCCTTGATCTCTGAACATCGGTCATCACTGTGTTGTGCCTCATGTATACGGTCAAGCAACTGTGGGCGTGCACGAACATGCGCAATCTGTCCTCCGATCGGCGTAAACTCAAACTATACCCGGCTGTCGCATAAGATCTGCCAATCTGCCGATGACTGCCTCTGTACTGCGCTCAAACAAGATAGACTGCCCCCGGGCCTCCTACACAAAGCATCCGCCACTACATTAGCCCTGCCCGGGTGGTACAAGATCTCGCAATCGTAGTCCTTCACTAACTCCATCCAACGGCGCTGTCTAAGGTTCAGGTCTCGCTGCTGAAATATATACTTTAAGCTCTTGTGATCAGTGAATATCTGGCATGACTCGCCATATAGGTAATGTCGCCAGATCTTAAGTGCAAAGACCACTGCAACCATCTCCAAATCGTGAGTGGGGTAGTATTGTTCATGTTTCTTCAATTGTCGTGAAGCATACGCGATCACCCTGCCATGCTGCATCAATACACACCCTAGCCCTACTCGAGAAGCATCACAATAGACCATAAATCCGCCTGATCCTGAAGGCAATGATAACACCGGCGCCGTAGTCAGTCGAGTCCATAGCTGCTGAAAACTGTGCTCACACTCCTCCGTCTAATCGAAAGGAACTCCCTTCCGGGTCAACCCGGTCATAGTGTAGCAATACGGGAGAAGTCCTGCACGAATCGCCTGTAGTAACCGACCAACCCTAAAAAGCTGCAAATCTCCGTAACTGATGTGGGTCTGGGCCAACTCTGAACGGCCTCGATCTTCCTCGGGTCTACACATATACCATCCCGTGTAATCACATGGCTCAAGAAGTCTACGCTGTCCAGCCAGAAAGCACACTTGGAGAATTTGGCGAAAAGCTGGTGCTCCCTCAAGGTCTGCAATGTAATCCGCAGGTGCTGCTCGTGCTCCTCTCTACTCCAGGAATACACCAGAATATCGTCAATGAATACTATGATAAACAGATCAAGATACGGCCGGAATATACGGTTCATCAAGTCCATGAATGCTGCTGGCGCGTTGGTGAGTCCGACCGACATCACCAAAAACTCATAATGGCCGTAGCACGTGCGGAAAGCCGTCCTAGGAATCTCCTCCTGTCGAACCCGCAGCCAATGGTAGCCTGATCGCAAATCGATCCTCGAAAAGTATCCTGCCCCCTGAAGCTGGTCGAACAAATCGTCGATGTGTGGCAAAGGATACCTGTTCCGCACTGTAACCCTGTTCAGCTGGCGGTAGTCGATACACAGACGCAAACTGTCGTCCTTCTTCTTGACAAACAGGACTGGAGCACCCCAAGGAGAAACACTGGGTCGAATAAGTCCCTTATCCAGCAAATCTTGCAACTGACCCTTCAATTCTCTTAGTTCTGTCGGGCCATCCGATAAGGCGGTTCAGAAATAGGCCCCGTGCCCGGAATCAAATCAATACAGAAAGAAGTATCACGCTCAGGCGGTAACCTAAGAAGCTCGTCATGGAACACATCAGGGAACTCGCTAACAACCGGAACCTGATCTAACGGAACCTCTGTAGCTCTAGTATCGCAAACATAGGCGAGAAATCCCTGACATCCCTTCCTCAAAAGCTGTCCAGTGCGAAAAGAAGAAATCACACTGTGAGGGGCGGCACCACGGTCCCCCAACACAACAAAAACCGACTCGCCGGGAAAAAAAATCTAACTGTCTTCTCATGGCAGTCCACAGACGCATAGCATGTGGCTAACCAATCCATGCCTAAAAGAACATCGAAGTCCAACATCTTAAGAAGGATCAAGTCGACAGGCAACTCTCTCTCGCCAATACGGACGATACAGGATCGGAACACGTGCCTAGCAACAAACGACTCTCCCACAGGAGTGGTCACAACAAGCGGCTGATCAAGCAAACCAGACTCTCTACCCAAACTCGGCACAAAGTGTGTGGATACATACGAGTGCGTGGATCCGGGATCGAACAACACGTGTGCATCAACAGAACATACGGGAAGGATACCTGAGACCACCGCATTGGATACCTGCGCGTCCTGATGCTTCAAAGCAAAAACCTGCGCCTGTCCTCCACCTATGACTGACTGTCCTCTGCCTCGGCCATCCCGTCCTCTCTGAGCAACTCCTCCACGCCCACGACCTCTCTGTGTATGAGTCTGACACAGAACAACCGTAGGTACAATAAGAAACGCCCTCTGGGGTGGTGAAGGTGGTAAGGTAACATGCGGTGCTGCTGTCTCCCTCCGGTGTATCTCAGGACAATCTCTAACGAGGTGAAGTAGGCTGCCGCATCTAAAGCAACCCTGCGACGACGGCTGACTCTCCCGTGGATACGAACTAAACATCTGGCCTCGTCCCGAATCTCTGCCACTCCTCGTACCTGAACGATACCAGTCGCGGCGTCTGAATGTCTGTCTCTGTGCTGATATACCAGTACGAACTCTTTTCGGTTCTGGAATTACCGAAGTCTCAGCAAGGCGCTCCTTGACTAATAGGGCCACATCTACAGCTGTTGCATATGTCGCGTAATGCTGTGCGCTGATCGTAAAGAACAGTGGTGTAAGCAAGCCTCGAACAAATCTCTTGACTCGCATCTCCTCAGTAGCCACTAGGTACGGAGCATAAACTGATAGTTCGGTAAACAGCACATCATACTTTGCCACTGACATCTCCGGCGTCTGGCGTAAGGACTCGAACTTGCATGCTCTAGCATCTCTGACACTCAGTGGAAGCAAGCGGGCAAGGAATAGCGCCACGAACTCTGTCCAGGTCATAGGAGGAAGACCTGCTGCTCTACCCTTCTCGACTGATTCGCACCATTTCTGCGCAAGACCTTCCAGGCAAAAGCTCACGAACTCTACCCATCTCGCGTCCGCACATCTAAGTGAACGACATATCCGAGCCATCCTATCAATGAAAGACTGTGGTCCTCGGCTGCATCGGTACCTGTGAAGACCGGAGGCTTCAGCCTCATAAACTCCGATAGCGATACTGAGATGACCCCCGTAGCTGCAGGGAAAACTGCCTGTACTGTGGGTACCATCACGGCCCCTGCAACGGGTGGAACTACCTCTGGTCGCTGCGCTCGAAGTGTCTCAACTAGCGATCCCATCATCTGGCGCATCTCCTGCATACTGGACCCTACCGTCTGGCACATCTCCTGCATACCAGCCCCTAACATGGCAATCTGATCTGTCATGGGAGGAACAGCCTGCTCGGGCACAACCGGTGTACTACCCGGATCAGTCCTCGTCTCGGACGAGTCAACTCGAATCTCGGCCCTTGCGGCCGCTCTCTGCGCCCTAGTAGTCTTTAGCGGCATAATGGCTGAAAGGAAAAAAAATAGGATTCGATAAGGATACGGAAATCGAATCGCAAGAACGTATATACTCATGAAGGAAATTTAAATCAATAAGTCCTAAGGTCTCTTTGGCGGAGTACCGTGTCGTGAGTATGCCGCGGAACATACACACGCTACGCCACTCTGCTTCAGCTACCTACTCCATCATACCAGGGTCATCCTACACTCCGAAAGGTAAAACCTACGCTCTGATACCAACTATGTCACGACCCGAAATTCGACTCGTGACCGGCACTTAACCACGCAATGTCTACGGACGTAACGCGACTAAGTAAGCCGAACCCAGAAATCAAAACCATTTAAAAGTAGTGAGTGTTCAAAACATTTGATTAAAACATTTAGAAAACCTTAAGTAGTTTAATGAAGTTCTTTAAGGTTAAGTTATCATCTTAATAATTTTGGCAGCATTTCCTTTATAAAACTAACCCCGAAGTCGGGTATAAAACATGATATAAGTGAAAATGATATACAATGAAAATAAAGCATCCCCAAATGGGAGCAATCACGCCCAACGGCGGAAACCATCACCACAAGAGTAATATACGACGCCTAAGCGAAGAAATGAGCAATAAGTAAAAACATCACAGAATAATAAAACTGCAAATATAAAGTCGGCTCCCACGAGCTCGATACCAGAATACAAATAATACACATCATCGTCCTCACACTGTCTCTAATTCAAATACATATAAAGGTAGATGGAGAATACTAGATACAAAAGTGTGTACAATAGAAGTAACCAGATACCACAACCCACCTATCAGCAAAACAGCTCTCGCACCAACGGTAGTGGTATCTGTAGCTAAACGATGTAGGAAGGCAGCCTGCCGCGACTACTCTGAGGGCAACCTGCAAATACTGTGGCATAACGGGGGTGAGTTTCCAACTCGTGAATAGAGATAACATATAAAGGTAATCGCGAGCATGCACGTACTGCGCTACTCTATCAAATGCCAGCAGATAAAGTCTATATGCGATAAGCAGTATGTGGATAATCATGCAAGTGCTCGGTCAAGTAAAATAACTACAGGATGAGATACATAATAATAAATGCTGCGCATGGGATAAAATAACATCTATACGGAATGTCAACGTGGAAAACTAATCGGTGCCCATCAATGCACCCAAATCCCAATAAACTCAGGCGCCGGCACTCCCATCAGTCCTCAAATCCTGTAAATCTCAGAGAATCACGAATGCCCAACATCGGCACTCAAATATCATAAATACTAGTGTCCGACATCGACACGCAAATCCTCATATATCGTGCTCCGTCAGTTCGGATCATCCCACGGGCTCCGTCTGCAGTATCGGCCCTCGGCCCCGGCAATACGGGTCATCTCGCATCTATCTATCGACTCTAGTCAGTATTCTCCGGATAACCTCCAGGTCCAACCAATCACCGGTAGGTACTCGCCACCCTGCCAGGCTCATCGTCTACTCCACGAAAAACATTTCTCGCCCCAGGGAACCATACCGGGTCCACCACGAACCCGCAAACGGATCATCCAACTCCTCGAATCGGGTTTCAAACATACGTCTCAGAACCTAGAAAACGCGTGGTGGACGCACCAAAATATCATATCAAGAGGAACCGGGTTTTCAAATAACCCCACGGTCCTCAAAACCAGAAATCACATGAAATCCCAAAACCAATGAGTAACTCAATGCAATGTGATATGTACATCAAGTCATACTATAAGTAAAAGGGAGAAACCGCTTTTTAAAATAGTTTTCGTTCTTCAAAAGGCATCATGCGGCTCCCACTTTTTATGAAAATCATATCGAATCATATGTGAGATGAACTACAGTATAATAATCACGGAAATTCTACAGTGAGAGTGTCATGGCAATTACTAACGGTGTGTGTGTAACATGCAGATTAGTGCTCGTACAACATGAACCGTTAGTAATAGTGCGGTGTTCTATCAATTCTATGTTTATATACATATAGCAGGGAATGCGGTATGCAACAAACAGTATCCATGTAGGTAAATGCAATATGTAAGTATAAGGTCCTATCAGCCCTGACGCATAACGCCATGCGAGCGATATCCCCGTAGATGTTAAATATACTCACCGTAGTCTGGCTCTAAGTGTAACCGACGACTTGTTTCCCCTTCTTCGCGGCGTCCGTCGTACTCTCCTGCGAACCTAGAATTTCGCAGAATAACACACATAAGCTCAAATCTACAAAAACGCGATATTAAAGTCAAACTAGAAACCCGCGTCGCAAACCAAGCGCGCGTGTGCACGATACGCTAAAACGTGTGATTACGCGCCTGAAGCTACCCTGACACGTCGCGATACGCAGAAACCCCAAACCCACACACGTATCACACGTGTCGTGAAGGTTTAAAAAATATGAGAAATAGGGTAATTGATCCCAGATTTTGATACAGGAATAATTTTACAAAAATATATATACCATAAGCCTTCAAACAGTAGCAGACACCTACCACCCAAACCCCAAACCCCAGGTTCCCTATCTGGCCGCAATTTGCGACCAGAAAGCATTTTCCGGCGGCCAGGGTAGGGAGATGGGCTCCCGGGTTTTGTGTGTGTACTCTATACCTATTGTGTATGCCCCAGTAATTACAATTTTAATCTGAAGCAACTCGGGTAGCAGCAGATTCAACAGAGCCCAATTTCTAGTTAAAATGTCCATTTTGACACTAAAACGATACATTAGGGTATATTTGTGAAACCTGAAGCAAACCCATATTTAAAACCACACTAATAACACATTACCAAGCTAAGCAAGCCATACAAAGGTTAATTTAACAAAAACTTCACTAAATCCCTTCATTAGCACTAAAAATGCATAAAAATGTGATTTTTAGCAACCAAACACACAAGTTATGAAAATAGGGTAACATGGTTGAGTTTAATACCTTCAAATGACCTTAGAAAAACCAAAATCTCCAGCTCTAGCCTCAAGTGCCCAGACTTTCCATCAAACTCCCCCAAAAGGTCATTTTTCCAAGGTTTTTGTGAAGGGAAAAGGGATTTTTAGTGAAGGGTTTGAACAAGATTCAAAAGAGAGGTGAAACGAGAAGGGAATATGAAGAAAATGTTGTGGTTTTTGTTGTTGTTTCTGCAGGATTCAGAAAATGAGGAGAAGAGAGAGAAGAAAAATTCAAACAAAGTCAAACCCTCACCTAACCATTATGCTCTAATTTACCATTTAAATTTTGGATTTCTTTAAAATGGGTTTGACTTGGTAAAAGGGTGGGGATAATGAACCATGCAAGAAAAATAAAATGGGTTACATGCAACACTTTTTAACCTAAGTCACAAAATGTGATAAGTGTGCATTTGCACTACACTAAACCTTGCTTAAGAAATAAATAAGGAACAATTTCCATATAAGGTGCACACAAGCTAAACTTAAAATTTATTAACCCTATTTATATATAAAAACACCTTATCACAATTAGCACTAGTTAAAAGGAAAAAATAAGACTTTCGAGTTTTTATGAAAAACACGCACAATACTAATTAACGCGAAAATATCCTAAACGAATATCAAAGCGTTATAGATACCGATTTCGGCATCAGCACCGCAACAACTGGGATATTGTCAGGAGCGAATCATCATTTGCCTCTGTCGATGTCGAACAAAGGTAGCTTAGTAAACAGGGTTAGGGTCCTGTCGACTAAAGCTTTTGACTTCATGAGCCGTAAGGGTCTCACAAAGCTATTTCTCCCTACAAGTCGTGAGGATCTCGTAGGTGTGTTTTCTCCTTGGGAATCGTGAGAATTCCTAAGTGCGTGTTCCCCTGTAAGTCGTAAGGATCTTACAAAAGGGTTTTCTCCTTATAAGTCGAGAGGACTTACAAGGGTTGTTCACCGTGCGAACATATCCCCAGTCCCGGATGGGACTCGGTTAGGGAAATGTTTATTCGCGCCCATGGATTGCATACAAGGGTCAGCATGAGCCGCTTGTAGGGCAATATCGAAGGTTGTGGGGGGGTTGCTTAAGAACAAGTTCAGATCTCTGTAACTTAAGACTTTCAAATCTTATGAGCCGTGAGGGTCCCATAAGAGAATTCTCCTTACGAGTCGTGAGGATCTCGCAAGCGTAATTTCTCCTTAGGAATCGTGGGGATCCCTAAGTGTGTTTCTCCCTTGTGAGTCGTAAGGATCTCACACAGGTGGTTTTTCCTCACAAGGTCGAGAGGACCCTGTAAGTGTCTTTTAACGAGATTGCGCCCTTTCGGGTTTTCACAAACACTCGCCGGTAGCCCTGCTGTTTTTACTCACGGAGCCCTTTCGGGTTTTCATCCGTGCCCATTTTGCTTATGAACATACCGTTTTCTCTTCTTCTTTTTTCTTTTTTTTTATTCTTCCCTTTTTTTTCTAACGAGGTTGCGCCTTTCGGGTTTTCACAAACACTCGCCGGTAGCCCTGCTTTTTTTACTCACGGAGACCTTTCGGGTTATCATCCGTGCCCATTTTGCTTACGGACATACCGTTTTCTCTTTTTTTTGTTCTTCTTTTTTTATTTTATATTATTTTTTTGTATCAGCTTTGGGATGCTGTAATCCACGGTAGTTTATCGACGTCTCGGTCAACGGCCAATTTTAGGACATAGTGGTCCATCATTAGTTTAAGGACGTTTCGGTCCGCTGTTAGTTTAGGGACGTTTCGGTCCTCTGTTAGTTTAAGGACGTTTCGGTCCGTTTCCTAGCCACTGCTTATAGAGTTTTGGGCTTAGGAAGATAGCGAGCGGACATAGTCGTCGTCATCTATCATTGACCTAGGTCGTAACTCGTTAGGCGTAGTATTTCTTCAGGAAGCGGTCGTTTATCGGTCTGAAAGGTCTTTCGCCATGCATGTCCATGAGTAGATAGGCTCTACCCTGGTAGACCTTGTCTATAATGTATGGGCCTTCATAATTCGGCTCAAATTTTCCCCGCTCGGCGTGATTGGGGATCATAGAACCGAGCTTGTCGAATAGTCTGTTTGAAAGGTACCCCTTGGCGCTTCAATAGCCTTTTTAGTCCGTTCGTGTAATATCTGGGCAAACGGATGGGTTGGAGCCTCTCAAGTGTAGAATCCGCGCCGTGCTAGATTTCTTTCTCCACTCTTGTTTCCGTGGACCGATAGAATAGGATCGCCTTTTCGCCTGGAAGGGACGTAAAATGTCTACAGGTCTTGCACACTGTAAGCTTCAAGTGCGTCGAGATCTTTGTAGTGCTCCTGCGGAATTATAGTAATTTGCAAACTCTGATTATCACCAGCAAATGCTTGTATTGACGGTCGACTGGAGAACACAGCATTAACCTCATCTTCCGAGTTGCTTTCGAAGAACACGGGGGCGGACGGTCCCGGGTTGTTGCGTCGAGACGGCCCAGCATAAACTATCTCTTCTTCTTCCTCGGTATCACTCCCGAAGACAGGAATGGTGATGACGACTTCTTTCTCCGGTTTGTGACATCTCTCTGTATCCTCGAAACCCGGCAAGAAGTATTTTGCATCTTCGTACTTGTTGTTGGAGATAGTGCCCTCAGAGTCAATTATTAGGTCACAGGTACGTGATTGTAATGATTGAGGGAGGACCTATCCCGGTAGGACAGTCTTACTCGAGATGATAGTATGCTATCTGGTTTACCTTTATCATCGTGTACTGTTTTAGGTGACCTGACACGTCGCTATTACACGTTGATAGAGCCCCTAGGATTCTTGCTTGACCACCAGCAGTATGAGGGCGATCATATAAGTGGGAGCTGGGGGTCTACAAGCATATCCTTAAAAGGTCCCTAGTCGTGGGAGTTTCGAGACCGGGCATCGATACTCCATTAGTAGACTAGTGTATACAGTCGAGACCCCGACGAGGGGCGGTGGCCGGTCTCACAAGCCACTGGTGTCAGTTGGATCACCTAAGATGTATACAGGTGCTCATTGGGTTATGAGTACACCGGACAGGACTCGCCGGGAACATGCTAGTTGGTCATATACCAGACGTCAGATGGCAGTTCCCTGGTGACATGTGTGCAGGTTAGTTCATCGACCTGGGGATCGTCATTTGTCTCGTGTGAGTTCCCACTGTACTTTGATTACTACCCTACCACGGCTCAAAGGAGTCGTGCAAACAGGTTTTAGTTGGGTACAGTCCCGAGCCACATGGAGGCAGTGAGCGTATCTTCAGGGGTTCGTCTCTCCCGGTATTGGGGGTGAGGTCGTGCTGTGTCTAGGAGAGCCATTACACAAAGTCCTTGGCCAAGGCAAGGAGATTTACTGGTAGGTATTCCAGTAGTATCTCAGGGTGTTCTGGGCTACACTCCGACACGACTTGTACCGCTTTTGGGGGTCTGACTTTTACCAACCCCCTAGGCCCGCCATGCGATATCATAGACGAACGGACCGGACTGCACGGATATTGTCACTGACAGGCTCAGTAGGGTGTCAGGATGAGTTCGCTCATCGACGTCCCTTTTAGTCAATAGCTGGTGGCCCGTTACGTATTGGCTTATACCTCTGACGGGCTAGTGGTTAAATCCACAGCCATTATATTGACGAGTCTTTAGAGTCCGCCACACTTTCAGTTACTCAAGTTTCGGGCGAAACGCTGTAGAGGCCGTATGGAGATATGGCAGGGTCCGATCAGATACGTGCGGTATTGCACGGATCAGGATCGGACGGTTTGTACTAGTAGCCGTATAGGTATATGGCAGGGTTCGATCAGATACGTGCGGTATTGCACGGATCAGGATCGAACGGATATTACTAGCCGGCTTTGGTTTAAGCCGGTCCTAGTTTAGTACAGTGTGGATTTTGTCTCTTTGCATTTGTATCCGGACGGAATACAGATGCGGGTGTGTATGCACAGTATCGGGGTTTTCCTGTAATTTATTACGGGACCAGTTTTCTGGAGTTGCCAGTTTGCATTCCGTTCCGGCCGGTTTTCCTTTGTTCTTTCCCGGCCGGACTTTTCCGATGGAGGGGGTAATTTGCAGTTTTGCAAATTACATTTGTGGAGGGGTTTCCTTGCAAAAGGGTTTGATATGATAAGAATCTTTGCTTTTCAACCATGCTTTTGCTTTATGAGATTTGATTGAATGAGGATGAGATTTGAGAGGGTATGGGTTTAATAGTGAGAAGTATGGTTGATGTTGTGGTCACCACTTGCTTTTTCCTACACTCACTCTCCTTCTTGGTTTTTATCATGATTGATTTCCTTTTTTCCTCAACCATTCTCACATGAGGAATTATGGCCGGCCAACATTTTGGGAGAGGAGAGAAAAATGAGAGTTCTCATTTTGGTGAAAGAAATTAATCATCCATCTCATTCCATTTGCTAGAAAATTGAAAGCACCAATTTTCTTTAGACCATTCCTCCATCAAGGCAACTATAAACCCCATTGAGACAAAGCGTATTCTACACTACACTTCCTACAGCAAATCTTGGACGCGTCGATTCGCCAGCTTCGCGCCCGAGTTGCCTCGGTATTGAGGTGGGAGCCCGTAAAAGATACAGGCGACGTGGTGCCCTTTTCCGACGAGGAGGAGACGGACGGAGATCCCGTGAGGAGATCGGCGTGGAGATGAAGACCGGAGGACTCGGATCAGTCGGTATATCTCTAACCCATCTTCTAGTTAGCTTAGACTTGTTAATGGTTACGATCCGGAGTTTAGTGCGCGGTGGTGCCGGTTTGCAAAGTCCGCAAAATTAAAGTTTATCACCGCTTCCGCATTCCGGCGTCGGATTGACGGCCGGGGCGCCGCCGTGCACTTACAGTGGCATCAGAGCCTCGCCATTAACTTAGTCTAGCTTGGTGTAATGTGTTTGCATTTCCGATCGATCAAAAAGTCCAAAAACCCGTATTTTGTCGCATCAGTTTTCTGTTGGAAATTTTTAGTGTCGAAAATTTTTTCAGGTTGTGCAATATTGATGTACTGAAAAATCTAAGCACTCTGTAAAAATTTGATGAAGTGATACCATAGTCGGAGCGCGGAAGCGCCGCACTATCCCCCATTATGCCGCCCTTCCGCCGCACCCTGTAGCAATCACTGCACCATTTTTTTCCAGTGGCTTTCTGGGCTTAAATTATGGGTTTTAGGATATTAAAGTTGGGCCAATTATTTCTGTGAGTGCTACAGTTTTCTTTGGGGGCCCACTTGTTAAGGTTTGATCAATCGGAAAATTTTAAACACATTTTTCACAGTATTTACATTATATCTGCGACCGTGAATGTCACTCGATCGGTAAATCCGGTCTAACTGCTATAGCCCGGTTAGACGGATTTGCGAACGTGACTTTCACGTTGATGTTCTATGTATTTGCTGTGTTGTTGCGGATCGGTCGTGGGGATAGCCTGGATGCAATACTAGTACAGTTGTGGTTGTATTATGTACATTTGATATTGCGGGACGAGCGTCCGACATGTGGACTGCCGTCACTGCCTGTTTGTATTATTATTTTGGGGCACGACCTGGTTGCGGTCGATGTACCCGGTGTATGTATATTTTACTTTTTGTACTAGGATTACCCCGCGGAGGGGTGCACGGATAGCCGGGTTCTGGAGGGCAACAAGCCCGCATCTCATGGCATTGAGACGGAGGGGGCTTCACTCTAGGATTGGCGGGCTATTCGCCGCACTCATAGGGGGTACAGGTTTGACCCAGGAGGGGTGCCCAAGTTACCGGATTCCGTGAAGTGCTGGGTGGTCCATTCACGGTGATGAAGGGGGCTGCCTCGCTTCAGGTTTTGGCGGGTGACTTGCCGCGCCCGTAGGGGTCTAGGATTTCATTGCACAGGCTATCCACACGACCAGGGGAACGTCGGGTTTCAGCGGCTCTGTGAAACCCGGGGATCCCAGATATCTGTATTGTTCATTCTCTGTGATGTTGCATTTCTTTCACGCCTTGAGCGAATATAATATATTGGTATATATATTAGTAGATGTTGTATATGTTTTGCATCCGCGCTAGTCCAGTCCCCGCTCTGTCGTTAGTAAGCTAACCTAACGGGTAATGACGGGACCCAGTGGCGAATGCGGATGGCATATACGTACATCAGTATATTTTCGTTCTTTTTGGTGTGATCAATTGATGGGACTGCATTGATTCGGATCAATGCAAGTTAAAACAAACCTAATCTGATGTTGTTGGAACACTTTTCAAAAAGCTGTTATTGCAAGGACGTTTACTTTTGTTTTGCATCGTGGTATTCATTTAGAATATCCTGCTCCTCAGTCGACGAGGCAAGGGCCGAGATCCCTTCACCGGGAGTGACCCCTTGGACAAAAAGTTTGCGTCAGGGCATTAACTTCACTATAGCCGATTACTTTTGCTTTGCACCGTGGTATTCATTTGGAATATCCTGCACCTCATTCTACGGGGAAAGAGCCGAGATCCCTTCACCGGGAGTGACCTCTTTAGTAAAGGTTTTCGTCACTATATTTTCTAAAAAGCTATCCGTTCCTTCAACGATATCAAGTTCATTACGTTAAAGGTTTTCGCCAGAAACCATTCATAGCCCTCCGTCGTTTCAGACGGGTAGCACGTAGTATTCATGCTATGTTTGTTGACCTTCGTCAAGGCATAGTGTATGGTAGCTGCTTGTTACCTTTCTGCTGCATAGATAGATGCGTTGGTTTGGGACAGTCGTACAGCCTTGTTGACCTTCGTCAAGGGCTTGTACGGGTGGATTCAAATTAACCTGGATAATGACGGGTAGAACTTGACATGTGACTTATGATTTGTTGACCTTCGCCAAGGTCATAAGAGCATGGGGCAGAAATCACATCGGGAGTTTCAAAAGAACTGAAACTTGCCAGATACGCGCATACCTTCTGGAGTGTGATACCGTGAGCGGATTCCGTCACGTTATCATGCGATGAGAGTTGGATCCCGATTCCCACTGATGAGTTGGTTTACTCCTCGGGTGACCCCGACTAATTCTTCTTTCAGGTTTGGAGGAGAATTTGAGGTACAGTGGGAGGTTTCCAGATTAGATAAATTGGTAACCATTCTGATCTAGGTTAGAGTGCACGCTGAGTGTTTCTTTTCTCTCTCTCTCTGGCAGCGACCATTGACCCGACCCTAAGACTACGACTCAGAGACCAAGTTGACCGAACCTTCTTAACACTGGCTTTTGGATTGTCAGAGTTGCAGACCTCATTGCCACTCCTACTTTTACCCTTTTCTCCAGGACACCCCGTATTACTACGAACGTCCACTTCCATTGGACAAAACCATCGTATGGTTAGATACGAACTCGAAGGGATTCGAGGATGGTTTCCGGTTCTGGAGAAAACGGATAGGACTATTCAGTTGTCTTTTCCTTTTACCCTCTCTCAGGTTACGAGTACTCCTTGGTTTAGGGGTAGTACACCTATTACGCAAATTGGATTGTCTTCTTCCAAACCTTAGGCTGGTGCCGACCGGTAGGGAATGAAGAAAACCAATTAGCATAACGATGGTGTGCAGAAGGTATTAAGTTCAGACAAAGCAAGGGATTAGTAAGAGGGCAAAGTAAATTGCAACAGATATTCACGACCAAACCAAATATTTCGTTACCACTCCCACATCACCTTTGTATTTCTCCAGGACACTCCGTATCACTACGAAGATCCACAGTTTATTTGGATACTCCATCGTATGGTTATATACGAACTCGAATGGAACTGGTTCCAGTTCGGGGATGGATTCTGGTTCAGGAGAAATAGGAATAAGGTTTATTCGGGTGTCTTTTATCTTCACCTTCTCTCGCATTGCGAGTGTTCCTAGGATTGGGACAGTACACCCATTATGCTTATTGGATAGTCTTCTTCCAAACCATAGGCTGGTGCCGAACGGTAGGGAAGGAAGAAAACCATTTGGCCTAAAGGGGTGTACAGAAGGTAAAGACTAAAGACATATGAAGGGATTTGGAGAGGTGGCAAAGAATTATACGGTTACAGTCGTGAATTTGGAAGAGGCATTACTAAGAATACCAGGATACCCCATCGAAACATTTCAATGTTTCAGTTTCACTGTGTACAGTTAAAGGAAAACTGATTTCCCGATTAGATACTTACTCCAGGGTATGTATTTACCAGGTATGATTCTCACATCTGTATGGTTTTACAGATGATGAGTGGGAGTAAGTTATTGGGAATTGGGTGATTATCCTCATTATATCAGGATTCGTTGTAATCGGTGATATTTGAGGAAATCACCTGGGCTGTTTGCCGGTCGGCAAATATCTGGTTTTGAATATCCGCTGTTATGCACCAATTTCAAATTGATATATCTGTACGTCTATTTTCATAGAGTGAGATATACCTTTCTGAAATTATGTCTACGACATTTACCTATATCAGTGGATGGTTAGGTAAGGAGCATTAAACAGCGGTGTAATTCTTCTTAACCATAAGTACAGTTTTCAACCTACGACACACAGTGAATGAGTTTTCAGACTCAAGGGACTTATACAGAGTATTGTATGTTGTCTAGGGTCCATCAGGACAAAGGGGTTGGTCCTCGTACTATATTCGGTTTACTTATGACTTCTCTAGTTTTTAGACAAGTGTTTCGTGGAAACACAGGGTCCGAATTTTGAGAAGTTATAGGTATTTGAATAGAGTAGAGAACCAGGTATAGCAAGTATCGGGATTCTTCAAAGAGATCGAAGATGTAGGTACTTGTATATTGTATTCAGTTGATAGTAATGATTAAGAGAAATTACTTCTCTTTCAGATTACTCATAATTGGAAGCATTCCTAAGTTGAGTAACGCTGATCGGCCTCCTTCCATTTAGTTGACATGCGCTGGGGACAGCTGCATGATTTGAATCTGGTTCAATTAAATCAGTGCCTCTGTTTTTATATTGGATATAGAACAGTTCATATCTTAACGATGTTAAGGTACGGGGAGTTGTCCGGTTTATGATTAAAACCAGACACTGGATAACTCAAGGCACGTTTCTGTAATGGCTGTTTGTGGGTTGACCCAGGCTATGACGCGGGTTGACTTTCTACCATCTGGATGAACAATAGCAATATTGTTCTAGACTCGCCACAGTTTTATTAAAAATGGATTTTTTCAGAAAACAGTAGTGGGAGTATGGTAGAACTGGAAGTAATTCCAGAACCACAAACGATTACTGAAGATTTGATAAGGAACCTAAAGATTCAATCTGGATTGACATTCCATTGGCCACTCCGCAGATAAGGTGGGTAACTTCAGGCACCCGAGAGGCACTACGGTGGCCTCAAGGACGGTGACAGGGAAGTTCTTGTTTACCCACAATTGCCATTGCTGTTGTTCCAGGTTACGAGACCCGGCGGGAGGATGAGTATAGCGTCGTTCTAAAACTAGTTTTAGAAGTGTACGTGTATATGACTCTGCCAGAGGGTTGTCGTAGTCAGTGGGAGCAGCGGAAGCATTGGTGGACAGGTAGCTTATGTCTATTTATAGACTAAAGCAGATGTAGCGGAGATAGATCATCTATTTCTGACGTGACAGTCATAGGTTTGACTTCATCAGAATAGGAGATGGATCTGTTGAGAAGGTAATAGGATGTGATGTCATGGTATTTGGATGACATACACAAAGTAGGAAAAGAAACTCCTATACTACGATCGGTTATACTTTGGTCGTCACACAGTGGTTTCTCCACAAAGGAAATAGATTTTATATCTGACATACTGGTTACTGGATCTATGGTTTTAGATCTAGATTTGGGTGGTTTCCCAATCAGGGTACTTGACAGCATTCTAAGAGTATTTAGAATGGACGACTCCTGGCACGGTAGTGTACCTGCAGGTGATGGAGTCACCCTCTCTAAAGGTGTCTTACAGACTAAAGGGGAGAGGGACGTGCATGATTGGCAGATCACTTGCTCAGGCAATTGAGTCAATCGTGAGATGTCAAGTACCACACCAGATGTTGTTCTTGCACTAGATGCAATAAGTTGACATTAATCCAATCCTGGAGAAACGGTAGGAAGCAGTTTTAGAACATAAGTGGATGTTCTAGGGATATGATAACGACAGCCTTATTCGGGAGACAGTTATCATTCCAGACTTCCAAGGTGACATGGACGACAAGAAGGTTGTCAGAGCTATAGTTTTCCTTCTGATGAGGGGCAGTATTTTGGACAGGTGGTCCAAGGCAATACTGAGGGAGGCATGGCGCGCAGGATACTGATTAAGTTCAGTTGACGATACAGTCTAAGAAGTTTGGATTTGGAGTTCATTTATGAGCTATGTCCCATCAGACATCCAGACACATTCTAAGACAGGTATTGCTCATTTCGGGAGATGGGTTTCTCCGCGAACATGAGATATAGAGAGACATGGAAAGAAACAACAAAGCGGATCCACTCACTGAGGCTATTCCTCGAACGCAATAGTTCCGCAAACGAGCTTTGTGAGACTGACTAGTAGAGGAGTTGGATGTTCGGTATCACACGGGCTGTGAGTATGCGACATCGCAATAATTAGCCTTGAGTGCAAGTGGGAGATTGTTGGAGATAGTGCCCTCAGAGTCAATTATTAGGTCACAGGTACGTGATTGTAATGATTGAGGGAGGACCTATCCCTGTAGGACAGTCTTACTCGAGATGATAGTATGCTATCTGGTTTACCTTTATCATCGTGTACTGTTTTAGGTGACCTGACACGTCGCTATTACACGTTGATAGAGCCCCTAGGATTCTTGCTTGACCACCAGCAGTATGAGGGCGATCATATAAGTGGGAGCTGGGGGTCTACAAGCATATCCTTAAAAGGTCCCTAGTCGTGGGAGTTTCGAGACCGGGCATCGATACTCCATTAGTAGACTAGTGTATACAGTCGAGACCCCGACGAGGGGCGGTGGCCGGTCTCACAAGCCACTGGTGTCAGTTGGATCACCTAAGATGTATACAGGTGCTCATTGGGTTATGAGTACACCGGACAGGACTCGCCGGGAACATGCTAGTTGGTCATATACCAGACGTCAGATGGCAGTTCCCTGGTGACATGTGTGCAGGTTAGTTCATCGACCTGGGGATCGTCATTTGTCTCGTGTGAGTTCCCACTGTACTTTGATTACTACCCTACCACGGCTCAAAGGAGTCGTGCAAACAGGTTTTAGTTGGGTACAGTCCCGAGCCACATGGAGGCAGTGAGCGTATCTTCAGGGGTTCGTCTCTCCCGGTATTGGGGGTGAGGTCGTGCTGTGTCTAGGAGAGCCATTACACAAAGTCCTTGGCCAAGGCAAGGAGATTTATTGGTAGGTATTCCAGTAGTATCTCAGGGTGTTCTGGGCTACACTCCGACACGACTTGTACCGCTTTTGGGGGTCTGACTTTTACCAACCCCCTAGGCCCGCCATGCGATACTCATAGACGAACGGACCGGACTGCACGGATATTGTCACTGACAGGCTCAGTAGGGTGTCAGGATGAGTTCGCTCATCGACGTCCCTTTTAGTCAATAGCTGGTGGCCCGTTACGTATTGGATTATACCTCTGACGGGCTAGTGGTTAAATCCACAGCCATTATATTGACGAGTCTTTAGAGTCCGCCACACTTTCAGTTACTCAAGTTTCGGGCGAAACGCTGTAGAGGCCGTATGGAGATATGGCAGGGTCCGATCAGATACGTGCGGTATTGCACGGATCAGGATCGGACGGTTTGTACTAGTAGCCGTATAGGTATATGGCAGGGTTCGATCAGATACGTGCGGTATTGCACGGATCAGGATCGAACGGATATTACTAGCCGGCTTTGGTTTAAGCCGGTCCTAGTTTAGTACAGTGTGGATTTTGTCTCTTTGCATTTGTATCCGGACGGAATACAGATGCGAGTGTGTATGCACAGTATCGGGGTTTTCCTGTAATTTATTACGGGACCAGTTTTCTGGAGTTGCCAGTTTGCATTCCGTTCCGGCCGGTTTTCCTTTGTTCTTTCCCGGCCGGACTTTTCCGATGGAGGGGGTAATTTGCAGTTTTGCAAATTACATTTGTGGAGGGGTTTCCTTGCAAAAGGGTTTGATATGATAAGAATCTTTGCTTTTCAACCATGCTTTTGCTTTATGAGATTTGATTGAATGAGGATGAGATTTGAGAGGGTATGGGTTTAATAGTGAGAAGTATGGTTGATGTTGTGGTCACCACTTGCTTTTTCCTACACTCACTCTCCTTCTTGGTTTTTATCATGATTGATTTCCTTTTTTCCTCAACCATTCTCACATGAGGAATTATGGCCGGCCAACATTTTGGGAGAGGAGAGAAAAATGAGAGTTCTCATTTTGGTGAAAGAAATTAATCATCCATCTCATTCCATTTGCTAGAAAATTGAAAGCACCAATTTTCTTTAGACCATTCCTCCATCAAGGCAACTATAAACCCCATTGAGACAAAGCGTATTCTACACTACACTTCCTACAGCAAATCTTGGACGCGTCGATTCGCCAGCTTCGCGCCCGAGTTGCCTCGGTATTGAGGTGGGAGCCCGTAAAAGATACAGGCGACGTGGTGCCCTTTTCCGACGAGGAGGAGACGGACGGAGATCCCGTGAGGAGATCGGCGTGGAGATGAAGACCGGAGGACTCGGATCAGTCGGTATATCTCTAACCCATCTTCTAGTTAGCTTAGACTTGTTAATGGTTACGATCCGGAGTTTAGTGCGCGGTGGTGCCGGTTTGCAAAGTCCGCAAAATTAAAGTTTATCACCGCTTCCGCATTCCGGCGTCGGATTGACGGCCGGGGCGCCGCCGTGCACTTACACTTGTGGACTTCGTTCACGGAGAATGGGTTCAGCTCACCTATTACGGTATACTCGAGACCATCCTTGAAATACTTCATACACTGATGTTGCGTAGAAGGGATGATGTTGTACTCGTGTAACAAAGGACGACCGAGCAAAGCATTGTAGCAGGTCTTGGCGTCAATGACGTGAAACTTAATCTCCATGATGAGTAGTCTGAAGCATAATGTTAGTATCACAGATCCGAGAGTTCGTGATGACTGGGAGTCGAAACCGGAGATGGTAATTTTATCACGCGTGAGGTGCTGAACGCTCATGCAGATTTCCTTCAACACCCGTACATTAAGGAGATTGACGGAGGATCCATTATCAACCAGGATTTTACCTATATTGATATCGTGGCAGTATCCAGAGACATATAGGGGACGGTTGTGGTCGCACGTCCCAAGAAGAAGGTCTTCATCACCGAACGTGACATCGGCTGTGTGCACTTCTTCCAGCTCATCCTTCATCTTTTCTTTGGCGAGGAAGGCTTGGAATTGCTCGGGCTTTTGCAGTGCCTTGATTAATGAATCTCTCACTTCTTTTGATAATAAGAGGGCGTCGAGAATGCTGAGCTAAGAGGGTAGCTTCCTCAGGTGCGCTAGGACGTTGTAGTCCACTTTACCTTTCTTTGGCGGGTCTTTGGCAGTCAGCTCTTTCATGACTTGGTCATCTAAGGCGATATCCTCAGCGACCTTTTCCTTTCCCTTATCTTTTCTACTTGCGGGCCCGAGATTCTTTTCTGGAAGCGTGCGATTGCGCAGCTGAATGTTTTCGCAGGCCTTTGGTTCTTCCTCTTTCCCTAAGATGGATTCTTTAAAGAGAGGGCCCAGAGCCATTTCCTCTTCAGAGTCGCTCCCAAAGGTGAGAACCTGTGATCCTCCAGCGTTGACCGTGCGACAGTTACCAGTAGTTCTTTTATGCTCCTCGATCGTACTTCTCTGCTCCCGACGAGTTTTGCATTTCATCCGCTTAAAATGTATCCGGTGAGCAACATATCCCTGCCACCATCTTTTAAAAGCGTCGCATTCCTCGGTAGGGTGTGAAATCTTTCGATGATATGAGCAGTGGCCAGGCTGCATCTCTACTTCACCAGGCGTCTTTCCTTCAGAGGGTGGTAGCTTCATTCCCATTGATATGGCTTTAGCAAACCTTTTCCTCGTCTTGAACTTGTTTTTATCTGCGAGGATGTTCCTTGATTCGGCGGAAGTGTCTCTACTCTTTCGTCTAGTCGCCGGCATTTGGCTCTTTCAAATATGGCCATCTCGCATTCCCGATCAGCTTTACTTTTCAAGAGAGCCGTGTTCAGGAATGCATCAATTATTTCATCCGATGGCCCCAGAAGTTCCGGCTTGGGCTCTGCCCCCAGCTTCTCAATGCAAGGAGTTTCTTCGTCGTTTATCGATGAGTGAGAGATCACGTGGCAACTTGCCACATACTCCTCAGATCTATCCGACGAGTCTTCTTCATCATCTTCGCCTTCAAGGACGTGGCTGAAGAACTCTTGGAGCGTGATTGGGGTCCGCGCCTTCTGATTATACTCTTCCAGCGCGTCGACCTGTTTCTGCAGGTCCGTGCGCTTGTCGCCAGGCTTCACGGGCTTCTTGGATTTCTTCTTTTTCAAAAATTTCGACGGCTGGGTGTGAGCGCTTTGGCCATCACCACCGATCTTTGGAGTTGGGCGCGGCTTCAGCATCCCTTCGATGATCTGGGGTTCCAGCGGGTTCTTCCACCTGATCGCTGGGCATGTCCGGAGATCACTCAGCATCCTTTTGGTTTTGGCTGAAAGCACGACCTCCCATGGAGCTTCTTCAACAAAAGTGCATGTTGCCCCCGGTGCATCCGTCCTCTTAGGAGTGTGAGGCTATGGTGGGTTTACTTTCCACTTCTTAGACAGCGCAAACTTTCCTTGTAGGTATTGATCCTCAATCCATCCCTTAAAGACGAAGCAATCCTCAATCGGATGGCTTACCGTTTGGTGGTAAGGGCAATAATTGGGATTATTCACCTCGCTGGGTTGCGGCGGTCGCCTTGGATTTGGTAAGTTGATAAGCCTGTTGCGCACCGCCAGCTCGAACAGCCTCTTCATTTTATCCTGCGGGAATGAGTAGGGGCGCTTCATTTTCTCATTGTAATAGCGTCGTCTCTCTTCCAATTGATCTGCTAGTCTTGGAGCACTGGGCTGCTGCTGGGTATTCGCAACGAAGGTTGCCTTCCCTTTCCCCTTATCATTCCGCGGTTCCGGCTTTGGGGGAGACGGTCTGTGGCCCATTTGATCCATCTGGGCTAGCTTGTCGATTAAAGCCTGGAAGGTGGTCGGTTTGAAGAACATCATGAACTGCGAAATAGTTGCATGAGGATCTAGAGTACCCATGAACATGCCCACCGCTGGTGCTTCTTCGATGCGCTGTTCGCACTTCGACCACAAGTTCCGCCATCGGATTGCATATTGGACCCAAGTTTCGCCCGGCTTCACCCTCGCATTAATCAATGCTGTGATTGGAGTACGTTCGCTGGCGCTTGCGAAACGCTGGGTAAACAACAACTCCATTTCAGCGAAAGTTTTGACGGAGTCATTTGGAAGTTCGGAATACCACTCAAATGCCGTCTCCGATAAACTGCCGACGAATTGGCGAAGCAAGAGCTTATCATCGCCGCCGGTATTACCATAAAGAGCCCTGAACTGGGCGACATGTTGATGGGGATTGCCTGTCCCCTTGTAGACATGGAATTTTGGGATCGTGTAACCCGGCGGATATTTTATCTGGTCATACCAGCCTGGATACGGTCGCCCAGTTCTAACAACTTATCCAGCCGCTTCGTTCGCCTGGTGAACTCATATCTGCTGAGCTATATAATCATCCAGGGCGGTCTAAGATTGTTTCCTCTTTGGCTATTGAAAGAGCCGGAGGTGGATTTGACGTTTCTCCTTTGTCGTCTTCGAGAACAATCGGAGGATCTTCGGCTGGAGAATCCGGCTGGATCATCATACCCACCATGTCCTGGAATAGAAGGGTCATTCGTTTTATATTGGCTACTTGTTCCACAGCCTCTCTATCCTTCTTTTCAAGAATTCTGCGAAGGAATTCGGCATCGGTTTCTTGCTCCTGGCGCTGATCCGAGGATGCTTCTGGGCTTTCTCTTAGCCCGGTGAATGCGGCCATCACGGTCATCATCTCTTGGAGCTTCCGCTGCTGCTCTTGAGCCTTAGTCACTGATCGCGTAAGCGGTCGATGACCTGTGGATATACGGTTATCCTCTTTCCTGGACGCCATGTAGACGGTATGTACCACCATGCCCCCGGACTTAGGGCGTTTAGGCTCACTGCCTTTGACATTTGCCACAGGCGTGGGGACTTTCTCCGGCCTTCTTCTCTTATGGACAATCGACGTTGAGGGGGCCGTTGCAGTGGGCACCCAGGTAGCCGTCGTCTTCTCTGGCTTAACAGGACGGTTTTCTTCCTGTCGGACTTTCGACTTCTTGTGCTGGCGGGAGAAATTCGGATCAATCACCGATTCTCAGACTTGTCGCCAAATTTTGTAAACTTTGGAATACGGATGTTGAGGGGACTGCTCCGGCTTTGTTTCTACGACGGTCTCTACCGGGGGAGGAGATCTTTTAAGCATAGCATTTGGTGAATTCCTGTGTACCCTGTTCAGCAGCTCAAAGCTGTTCCCGGTTGGAACAACAGCATTAATTTCCGTCGCTGGAGCCGGTGGAGTTAGCCCCGAGGGGGAGTTGCCCCCAGCCTTCTTTATCCAGCGCCAGTGGCGACGTCGAGCATGACGAGTTGCTGGGATTGGTTCAGCGACGGGGATGGCCTTGTCTTGCCCCATGTTCAGGAGAGGGGCTGTTGCCGGTGTCAGCCTCTTGAAGACTGACGTCCGTTGAGAAACCATGTCCAAACGGTCAAAAACAGATTTCTGAGCAGGAGCGGGAATGGGAGCAGTCAGTCTTGCAAAGACCGACCCTCTGACAGGAGAAGCCGTCTTGACGACTTCAGGAGCAGGGATGACTATCTTCTTTAGGATAGCCACTTCAGGTATTATGGGCTTCTTGGTGGGCCCTTTGGAGCTCGAGTTCAGCCTGGTGAGGCCGAGGAGTTGGAATCGGACGACCCGTTGAGAGGGGTCGTGGTAGTAGCAAGTCGATCGAAGACCGACTTCTTTGAAGCTTCCGATACGGGTACAGGGACGGTGAAGCTCGCTGGTGGGAGCATGGTCCCGAAAAACAGCCTTGTGGTGGCTTGAGTAATCTACTCCACGGGTATCGTGAACAAAGAGGCCGCTTGGGGACCATAGGTTATGCCCCCAGTCGAGGTGGAGCGTAGGTTGCAGTTGCATGTGGAACATTTTGAGCAGGTACCAGCCATTGATCCTTTGATTTCTGCAGCAAGCGAAATGCCAAATCTTAGTACCTCGAAACCCAAGGGCAACCATTAGCGAACCGCGATTGGTTCACGAACACGACACATGAAGTGTGGAGTGGAAATAGGAAAAGGTCCCACCGGGCGTGCCAGAATCTGTTCCCCTCCGAAAGACGGTGCGACAGAACGTCTTGCCTGAGATTCGGGGCAGATGCTAACAGGTGCTATCCGTCCACCTCTCCGAAGATGCCAAGTTGATTTATGGCACCATGTATCGAAGGTTTAAACGGATGCGGCCGATGTAGCAGACTTCGTCAGATTCCCCCTCGTTTGAGGGGTTTTTGATTGTGGGGATGCTCTTCCCTGCAGGCGCAAGCCTCTGCAGTTAATTACGCTACCGCATCGCGGTAACAACTTTCTCCTTCTCCATATGATCATTTCGTGTCGTGGGTGTTTGTTTTGTGTTTGGTTGCCCGTGGATTGTATACAGAGACTAAGTTATATTGTCGCCCGTAGGCGTGGACTAGTCCAAATCCGTATATTTCTTAGATTTGGGTTTTGGGGGGTTTGTGTTTAAGGATACGTTAGCCTTATTTGAGGCTAAGATCAACTTAAACGTTCGTTAAGGATACGTTAATCTAATTTTAGACTAAAATCAACTTAACGGGATCGTTTAGATCTGACAAGAGAGCAATTGGGGGGCTCTATTGTTTAGTTTAGTGACATTGTGGTCCATAGATAGTTTAAGGACATTGCGGTCCAATGTTAGTTTTAAGACATTGCGGTCAAGATTAAGGACATCATAGTCCGTGGATTTAAGGACTCCACAGTCCATCGTTAGTTTTAAGATATCGCGGTCAAGGTTAAGGATATTATAGTCCATGAGTTTAAGGACCCCACGGTCCATTGTTAGTTTTAAGACATCACGGTCAAGGTTAAGGACATCATAGTCCATGAGTTTAAAGACCCCATAGTCTGTGAAATATATGGTCGTTGGGACCCGTCACCTCTTTGAAGACGTTGAGGAATTACAACGACAAATATCAAAGGAGTGAAGATATGTACCCTTGAACCAAGATAGATTAAATGTTTTGTAGCCCAATTTGTAATCAAGACCAATTAATTATATCATGAGCCCATTGGCTCAGTTAAGTCTGAATTGAGGACTTATGGCCTTCTTGGGCTAAGTCCGATCAAGTTTGGAATATTGGCCCTATGTTGGTCCATTGAAGGGGAGGCTTTGCCTCTGAAAATCAGCCAACTTGGCCAAGAGTAGTGTTAAACACTAAAGATCAAAAGTGTTAAACACTAAAGATAGAATTCTCAACTAGTGTTAAACACTAAGAATACAATCAGTGTTAAACACTGGAAATATAGTTCTCGATTTAGTGTCAAACATTAGAAAATAACAGTGTTAAACACTGCAAATAGGGTTTTCAAATCAGTGTTAAACACTAAGAAAATCAGTGTTAAACACTGGGAACAAAGATCTCGAATTAGTGTCAAACACTAAAGAAAGAGGGGTCACGTGTGGACACGTGAGAGCGCCCAGATTCCCCTTATTTTGCTCTGCAAAAAGTATTGAATGCTTTTTATATTTTATCTTGGAGCATCACGTGCTGAGACGTGACGGGGATTTGTGTGCTGATTGTTAAAGTTTTTGCCAAGGGGTCACGTAGTGACACGTGAGAGCGCCCAGAGTCCTTATTTCTTTTGCTTTTTTCTTTTTGTGCTTCAGGGGTCACATGGAGCACGTGAGGCATTGCCTCTAAGTTCTTTCCTCCTTATTTCTGTGGATCTTTACAGAGGTCATGTGGGGACACGTGACCCGGGTTCTTTGCATGCATGAAGATCCCTTCAACTTTAAAGAATTAAATTCTCTGTGGGTTTAATCTCAACTATAACTCCAGAGGAATTAAATTCCTATTTACCTTGGAAGAATTTTATTCTTATGTAGGGTTAAACCCTAATTTTCTTTTAGAGGAATTACATTCCCACATATGTAAAACAATTCAATTCTTATATAGGGTGAAAACCCCTAATTTCATCATTTTAAGAGGAATTAAATTCCTGCGAATTTAGAGAATTAAATTCTCAATTAGGGTTAAACCCTAGCTTTGTCCACCTTGAAGGAATTAAATTCCTAAAGTATTAAGAGAATTAAATTCTCAGATAGGGTTTAACCCTAATCTCAACATGAAGGAATTAAATTCCTGTAAACTTAGGAGAATTAAATTCTCAGATAGGGTCAAACCTTAATTTTGTTTTGAGAGAATTAAATTCTCTAAACTCAATTCCCCTTCTAAGTTTTATATCTGCATGGCAGGATCTTGACCCGATGAGAATTAAATTCTCAACTTATGGGGAGATGTGCTCTGTGCAGATCTTCAACAAGGAGAAGAACTAAGTTCTTAGCAAAAGAGTTAAACTCTTAGATTTTTGAGAATTAAATTCTTCTTTTTTCTGAAGTCTTGATCCCCTTTCTTTTTCTCACCTAGGGTTTTCTTTCTGAATTTTCAAGATGCTAAAGTTCTCTGTCAAGATTTCTCTCCAAAATTCTCTCTCCCTTTTTTTCTTAATTCTCCCTTCTCGACTCCTATTTATAGGAGGAGAAAAAGAATCAACTTGTTTAGTAAATCTCTCATTGAAAGATTTGATTTGTTTTCATCATTAACCTGAGCCTTTAGATTATTGGGTGAATTTTATTCACCGTTGGATATTTTGATCTAAAGATATTCTATTTGTTATTTCGGTGAGATTTAGGGGAAATCTTTCCTTGTCCAAGATTTTTCCATAAATTGGTGATATTTAACCACCCCTGGATTCTTAATCCAATGTTTCTCCTTAATTCTTCTCCATTTTGGAAAGATTTAAATGGTCTTTTTAGAATTTAATTCTGTTAAACCATGAGGCTTTTAAAGCCAGTCACGTGTTGACACGTGACCTTTGGTCGCGTGTGAGCACGTGACCCCCAGTCACGTGTAAGCACGTGACCCCTAAATGGCTTCTCTTCTCTGAGCTATTTTACGCTGTTGCTTTAACCATCACGTATCAACACATGACCATTGGTCACGTGCAAGCACGTGATGCAACGTCTGAAGTTTTTCTTGATTTTTTAATCAGGGAACAGGTAACGACTAAAGACGTATAAAGGGATTTGGAGAGATGGCAAAGAAATATACGGTTACAGTTGTGAATCCGATAATGGAAGAGGCATTACTAAGAATACCCGGATACCCCTTCGAAACATAAACATGTTTCAGTTTCACTGTGTACTGTTAAAGGAAAACTGATTTCCCAATTAGACACTTGCTCCAGGGTATGTATTTACCAGGTATGATTCTCACATCTGTATGGTTTTACAGATGATGAGTGGGAGTAAGTTATTGGGAATTAGGTGATCATCTGTAAGTGCACAGCGGCGTCCCGGCCGTCGATCCGACGCCGGAATGCGGAAATGAAACTTTTACAAAACTTGTAAACCGGCACCACCGCGCACAAAAATCCCGGATCGGGCCATTAACCTACTCCTAGCTAACTAGAGAAGGGGTAGAGAGATATACCGAGCGATCCGTGTCCTTCGGTCTTCTCGTCGTCGTCCCGATCCCCGCGGAATCTCCGGTCTTCATCTCCTCGTCGGAAGGGCACCACATCGCCGGGTTCTTTTACGGGCTCCCACCTCTGGACCGAGGCAACTCGGGCACGAAGTTGGCGAGTCGACGTGTCCAAGAATTGCTGTAGAATAAGTGTAGTGCTCTTTGTCTCATGGAGTTGTAAGAAGTTGCCTTTTTGGTGGAGGAAATGAACTATAAACTTTTTGGATGAACTTGGGAATTTTGCAAGCATGAAGAGAACAAAATCCCACTCCCTCAAATTTTTGGCAGCCCTCCCATTCATCTTGAATGGCCGGCCCCATCACCTCAAGAAAGTGAGAAGAGGGAGAGAAAACAAGGGGGGTGCAATCATGAATGAAAGAGAGAGGAGTGATGATTAAGAATCATCATCATAACCAAATCCACACTCATAAACAACCATCTCATCACAAAGTCAAGTAATGATGAAGAAATAGAAGTCAAGGTCAAACAAGAGCCATCATGAAGCAACTATATACAAAGACCACCCTCCACAATACTAATTTGCACAATTGCAAATAAGCCCTCCTCCACCAATTTTCAGCCAAGGAAAGAAACAAAGGAAAATGGCCGAAACGGAAATCAAACTGGCAACTTCAGAAAACTGATCCCGTAATAAATTACAGGAAAACCCCGTGAATGTATATACATACCCGCATTTGTATTCCGACCAAATACAAATGCAATGAGACAGAATCTACACTGTACAATACTAGGATCCGGCTTAAACCAAAGCCCGCTAGTATTATCCGTCCGATCATGATCCGTGCAATACCGCACGTATATGATCGAACCCTGCCATATCTCCATACGGCCTCTACAGCGTTTCGCCCAAAACTTGAGAAACGGTCTGTGGGGGACTCTAAAGGCTCGTCAACACTTTGGCTGTGGATTTAACCACTAGCAAGTCAGAGGTATTAGCCATACGTAACCTACTACCAGGTATTGACCAAAAGGGACGTCGATGAGCGAACTCATCCTAACACCCTACTAAGCCTGTCAGTGACAATATCCGTACAGTCCGGTCTGTTCGTCTATGAGTATCGCATGGCGGGCTTAAGGGGTTGGTAAAAGTCAGACCCCCAAAAATAGTACAAGTCATGTCGGAGTGTAGCCCAGAACACCCTGAGATACTACTGGAATACCTACCAGTAAATCTCCTGCCTTGGCCAAGAACTTCGTGTAATGGCTCTCCTAGACACAGCGCGACCTCACCCCCAATACCGGGTGTAACAACCGAGTCCAGTTCTACAAATTTCAGTTACCGTATGAATGGTGTGTGGTATTTATTTCGTTGATCTTACTTGGCTCTGCTTATTGTAATTTACCCGACAATTCAAATTCTTGCATATAACAATTTAAGTCTTTTAAAATAAATTAAAAATACTTGTCATGGCCTGCTCGGCATCCTTAACCCAGTGGTAGCATCCTTACATCGTGTTCTCGTCCCGTTCAATGAAACGGACGTGTTTGGACGGCTACACGCACGCGCGTGCGTCCGTTCTTGGGGGTATGCTTTTTAATTATAAAATCCTTCATTTTAATTTTTGGAACCCGCCAATAATTTTCTTATTTCAAATTCAAATTTTTGGACCTGACCCAGGCGCAATTCTGAAATATTTTGCATTTGCGCCAAATCCTATTTTTCAAATATTTTAAAACCAACAAAATTGAATTCATAACCCAGAAAATATGTTTTCCATTTTCTTTAAAATCTTTTTAAAGTTTTCCCTAACTGTTCATCCCCACAAATCCTTCACAGAATTTTTCCCTAGCCAATCACAAATGTTTCTTCTTCCCCCGGGCCCCACACATTTCCTTCATTCACTAAAATCTTTCTCATTTTTCCCTTTATTTTGGCTACGAGCCAATCAGAGCTTCTCATTCCTCCTGGGCCCTACCGTCTCACCTTCTCTCTCTCCTTTCCTTTCTCCTTCTCTCTCTCTCTCTTTTCCTCTCACCCCGCTAACAAACAATTCTCTCTCTCCTTCACTTTCTCTCTCCTCTCGCTTCTCTCTTCCTCTCTCCTATCGCGCATCTCTCTCTCTCCTATCGCGGTGACAAAGGGTCGCGTTACCTCCCGTGTGGCTATCGTCACCTCCCTTCACGTTCTCTTCTTCTTTCCTTTTAAAACCCCGCGCCTCCTTCCTTTTTAAACCCATCGCAGAGAAACCTAGCCACCTCGTCTCCTCTCACCGTTGCCCTAGCCGCCTCTGCCTCGTCGCCATCTCCATCTCTTCTTCTTCTTCTCAATCTCCTCCTCATCGCTTTCATCTTCTTTCTCTTTCTCTCCCCCTGTGCACACCCAGAACCGACCCGGCAACCTCAGCCCCTCGCGTCGCCGCCGACTCCCTCTCACCATCATCACCACCTCATTCCCGTCCTCTCCTCGACACCATTCCCTCACCAGAATCCCATCACTTAACCTTGCAACCCTAGCCCGGTCATCCCTGCAGCGTGGACCCTGTCACCTCGCCTTTGATCTCGCCAGCGATCCCTTGCCGACGACTTCCCCCTTGGCATCCCCAGACATCTCCCAAACCCCAGTAAGCGTCTCTTTTCTCTCTCATCCTTCTCTTCTTCTTCTACATATGATTGTTCTGCTAAGATTTTTTCTTGCTGTGTTTGAGAAGCATCTGGTGATCGTCGGAGCTCCGTCGATCTCACCACCGTAGTCTCACCGTCGCCGTTAGCATCCCTCTGCAGCTAGTAAGCACCCCTCCTCTAGCCTCCTTCTCTTCTTAATCTTTTCTTCTTCTTTATTTCATGCATGCTTGTATGTTTATTGTTCTCTGTTGTCTGTTCGCCGGAATCCGGTGATGCCGGCGACGATTTCCCGACGATCCAGCGAGGAACTCTGACCCATGTGGTTCCACTGTTTGTCGTTCGGACTTATTCCGTACACCGTGCATGCGTCGCGACTTTTCCCCGCCGACACGTAACGTTCCGTTTTCCATTTCGCGACCCGTCGAGGCAAGTGAAACTTGCTACATGCTATAATAAACTATTCATATGCTAAATTACTTATTTCCTGTTAAATCTCTAGTTAGAATAGAACGAAATGGATTACAAGTTAACCGTGTAAGATTCCGTTATACATTTCATGATTCCAAACGTGGAACCTAATCTTGCATCTAATTATTTACACCTAACAATCACCTGTACATGATAGATCACATTGTTATTGCTGTGATACCTTTTTAGCCTACCGGACATCCATGCAACTTTAACCGATCTAATTACAACTGCATTCATTAAACAGATTTTACATGTCATCGCATCCATGGACCACTCAATATTTATTAACCTGTTTTCAGCATTTACATCTTTCATACTGTATTCACATTATGCCGACATTGTCTGTTAAACACAATTGATAACTGTACAGCTAAATAAACAAATCTGCTTTATTGCTTAACTCATTGATTAGATCATGTTGTTGATAACCATGCTTGATTATTTAACTGATTATGAGCACACCCATGATATCGTTTACACCTTGACATGACTTGCTACATACATATTGATTGACCCGACATGGTACCGTACACTACTTGACTTGACCTGGTGTACCATGACTTGACCCGGTACCTGATCTTGTGTCTAATGCCATCAAACCTGACATGTAGTCCTCACGGACCGTTCCTGTTGTCTATCCAGACAAACCTGCTTACCCGATCCTGTGTTGGCATTAGTTCTTAATTACTGAATCCCTGACTAGACATATACATATAACTTGGGGGTATGAGGAAATCAATGGTGAAACCTGACTTGTACCTCAACAGTTCGATACTTGTTCTGATCAGTTTTAGAGGCTAGGCCAGCCTTGGGATGATGCTGCTGACATCATTCATCTGTACATATTCATGTTTTAGTGCCTAGCGGCATGTCTCGGTTTCAGCCCGAGAATCTGGACCGTGGTCCCGGGTATGCACGGGATACTATTGAGTTACATCGATGATTCATCAATTTGATTTCAAAGACTTTAGAACAGAAAACCTGATAGAACGGTTTAGTTTACTCAATGCACACTACCCTGCACTGTCCTGACTTACATTACTGTTACACATGCTTTTCGTTCATGTTTATATTTGCATTGCCTGTTACCCTGTTTATATTTTTGACACGACGCGCTGACATCTGGGTTTTGCATGGCCCAGATTCTGTACCGCTGCTGCAGTCCGAGCAGGAGTACTTCAGCCAGCAGGCTGAGCTGTAAGGTGTCAGCAGTAGTTAGTTCTTTTATTTCCTGCATTTTATTCCTGATGTGAGCCCGCATTATGGGACATACATTCCAGTTATTTTGGTATTGGATCTTTTGCTTCCGCATTTTATTATTCTTGACTCATGTTATCTTGGCTTATGGACATGTTTTAGATAGTTTTATTTTGTTCTTGATATCTCTACAGCCGTAATGTGACTGTGGATGGATACTTCCTACCCACAGGTAGCATGGCTGGCTATGTCACGTGCCCATTTTAGCATACTCTGGGAAGTGGGGCGTGACACCGGGAGAGACGAACCCCTGCAGATCCGCTCACTGCCTCTATGTGGCTCGGGACTGTACCCAACTAAAACCTGTTTGCACGTCTCCTTTGAGTGTGGTAGGGTAGTAATCAAAGTACAGTGGGAACTCACACGAGACAAATGACGATCTCAGGTCGATGAACTAACCTGTACACATGTCACCAGGGAACTGCTATCTGACGTCAGTGTTAGTTATATGTATGCCCTAGAGGCCATTGCTGTACATTGGATGTATATTGTAGTGGATGCTGGGACATATATAGGTAGGACTTTCTTGCTCGACATGATAGTATGCTATCTGGTTGCTCTTTATCTTAACATGTATACTCTCTGTCTCTCTGATTACATGTTGATAAAGCCCTTAGGATGTGTACTCGACTTCCAGGACTATGATGAAGATCATACTAGTGGGGCCTGGGTAGTCAATGAGTACATCCTTCATTGTTCCTAGTCGTGGGAATATCGAGACGGGGCATCGATATTCCAGAGTAGACTAGCATATATCTTCTCGACCCATGTGATGGGCGATGGATGATCCCATATCCATTGGTGTTTGACATCGGAGATGGTATGCGGGTGCTCAGTGGAGACTGGGTACACTGAACGGACTCGCCGAGAACTCCCAGATGGTATTATACCTCACGTCAGATGGCAGTTCTCTGGTGACACTGGTACAGCTTAGTCTGTTGACCCGAGATCGTCATAGAGTCTTGTGTGTCTCCCACTGTGCTTTGATTTCCACCCTACCACGGCTCTACTGAGTCGTGTAAACAGGTGGTTTTTGGGTACAGTCCCAATTCACATGGAGGCAATGAGCGATAGGAGGGGATTCATCTCTCCCGGTATTGGGGGTTGATGTTGCGCTATGCTCGACTGGCCATAACAGGAAATCCCTGGCCAGGGTTGCAGTGACCTACTGGTAAGTGTTATCAGTAGTTTCACACATGTCATGGACCTTACGTCGGCATGACTTATCAAGCTATTGGGGTCTAACGTTTACCACCCCTAGGCGAGATATGCGACATATCAGACGAACAGACCGGACTGTACGGTAAGTGTTACTGGTTAGATTCACAGGAGTTTGAGCGGGCTTGCTTGTCGATCTTCTGATCGCTCAATACCCGGGTGGCCGTTACGTTTAGTAGACCGCTTGCGGCTTGTGGGTGTTTGATATGATCATCATCTGCTGCCGGCGTATTGACGAGTCTTTAGAGTCCTACACAGAGGTTTCCTAGCTCAAGCGAAACGAAATAGGAGCGCATATGAGATATGTGCGGGACCGAGGATAATTCGTGTATGTGATACCGTGTTCCATTCTCGCGATGAATGTATTGATTGGTTATATGCGATATAACCTAGTTATCGAATCAAGGATCGATTCGATAAGCCGATACATTGGATACTAGCCGGTTATATGCGACATGACCGGATCATTGAATCAAGTGTTGATTTAATGATTTAATGTATAATTATATATTTGATATATTACTTTGCATTAACTAGTATTGGTTCACTTTAAATGGATTTACTCACTTGAAATGCACATTGTATATGTGATATATTTTTTGTGCACATGATTGTATCATGTTTGATGATACATTCTAGCTTGGTTTTGTGTAAAGAATTAAACCATGGTTAGTTAGTGGTTAGGGTTTCATTTCTTTTACTTATTCATTTATCTATTTATTTATTTTATTTATTTCATTTAGAAAAGATAAAGAGAAAAGAATGGTTGCTAGTTTTGTTTTTATTTGAAGCTTCTTGAAGCTTTGAACAAGTCCACCATTCTTGTCTCTTCTCTAACCCTAACCATTCATCTAACCTTAGTTAAATCTCTACACTAAACCATGGTTGAATACATGATAAGTATTCATTTTATTTTCTTTTTAAAATACTTATCATATTCATTTTCTTTCTTCTTCTTCTTCATGAGCAATGAAGAAAAGCTTGCTACATCAATGGCAAGTGATGAAAACAAGTGAGAAATCCAATTCTAAAGTGAACCCACTTCCTATTTCATCATCCTCTACCTCTTGCCAAGTAGTATAGGGTGTTTCCTTCACAAGTTTTCATGGCTTGGTGAAGTTGGAGCTTGATCTTGTGATGCCTCGACGTAGATCATCTTCGGCATCGAACCGACGACCAAGCCCGCCTATTTCTCCGATGAAGCCGATGCTAGAGTCATGGATTTGATTTGGACAGCGGAAGGACCTCGTCACGGAGCCTAGGACGTGGAGGACCGGATCTACAAAGGTTGTAGCTTCTTTCCTTTAGTTAAAAGTTGTTAACTTGCATCGCATAGCCTATATATCTAGTTAACGATCCGTATTAGGGTTTCTCGGCACTTGTAAAATTTAAAATTGGCGTGGTTGATGCCTTGTGAGACCTCATTAGCGTGCCTAGGAACCCTACAGTGGTATCAGAGCCTAGCTAGAGCCTTAGGCGATGCGTAGACGGAGTTAGAAATCCGATCGAACCGAAACCCTAACCCTAATATTGCTCTCTGTACATTTTTGAAATTCGTGGATTTTTGTGAATTAAAAATATGCAGAAAAATCAGCACGAGATTGTAAGGGTTACTGTAAAATTCGATGGCCTAATTCCTTAAAGGCGCCGCGGTTCCGCAGCACGAGCATGGCTCGTGCGGCGGTTCCGCGGCCATTTTGTCTTGTTGTGTATCGAATTTTATACAGTAATTCTTAGATTGCAGTGCTGGTTTTCCTGGGAATTTTTAATATTTATTCAAGAGTTGAATTTTCTGGGTTGTATTGGGGACTCGGTGTATCGATCGGATTGTCTATTTTGTCAGTGTGTTTTTCCGGGTATTTTTGAATATGTTAAAAAGTTCGACCGGATATAAATACCCACTTTTTCCCCTGCCGGGAAATTTCCAATTGTTGGATTTTTCCGTAGTTTAACGACGTTCTAAGTAGTGCAAGTAACGCGATGGTCCCTCTAGAAGACAGCAAACCTTAACTCGATTATGTGACCGTCTTGAACTGCCCTTTGAACCTTCGGGTTTGGGGCAGTACGGCGTGCCACATGTGAGGCGTTGGCTTGACCCTTCTACGACTGGACCGTTGGTACTGAGGCACGAACTGAATGCTGTTAGACTTATTTCATGTGTTGAGAATATCGGGAAAACTTGGGTGTTCGATTGTTCGATCGAAAAGTTTAGCATTTTCTATTTATACGGAATGTGATACAATAATTGGAATTCACAAGTAGTTATGAGATAACTGAATGAATGTTATAAATCTAGCAGTTTAGTCTCACTTGATCGGTTGCCACGGAATTTTGATGTGATCAAAAATCCGTCGCAATCACGTAGCGTACGCGGATACTCGCCGGGTAAACTTAATAGACAGCCTCACTCCATAGCCTCGACCAAGTGACTGTAGGAGAACCCCGTCGCCGAAAGCATCCGTTCGGGTGCTCGCGGCAGCGGTGTTCCGCCTTGGTGCACTTTGTCGAAGGCGTCGGGGGTGCGGCCGCCTACTAAAAGTTTGCGATGAGCATTCGATCAGAATGTCGGGAATCCTGTTGAATTGCCCGACTTGATATTGAAAAGAGTTTTCGATAATGAGACTAAAATGCGGGGTTTATAATTGTTAGGCGTACGATATCTAAAGAATTCATTTGGTCAGGCATGCGATGTCTGAGGTGGTTGCGGATTCCAACTGTTGTAGTTTTACACTTTCTTTTCTGTGACCGTAAGTGTAATATGTGATATCGCCGGTTTCGTTGCTATATGTCAACGACAATTGGGATACGCATGTTTACTTACGTTGATGACATGTGTTGTTATGTGTTGCTGGATATGTTATATTGGATTGTCGTGTTTGAATAGCCGGGGGGTTTTTATGTGAGATGAGTGTTTTTCATTTTCATTCATGTAAAAACTTGTATGTAATATTCTTTTATTGGGGCACTTCCAGGTTGCGGATGTTGTCACCGTTTGTATATTATTTACTTTTCCGCATTAGGATAGACCCAAGGAGGGGAGCACAAGTAACCGGGTTCTAGGGTCCAGTGGGAGACCAACTCGAGGAGTCGAGTCCGGGTCTCCTAACCCTAGAATTGGTAGGGTTGCTTGCCGCTCTCGTAGGGGTCTAGGGGTGTGGGATTGGCTATTCATCACGACCGTGGAATCCGTGTTTTATACTGGCTCGTATTGAAAACACGGACGTCCTGGTACATCCAATATTTCATATGATATTTTCTGCTGCGTTATCTGTGATGTGATCATGTGATGTTCAATGATAGATATAGTATATAGTATATATGATATATTATATAAACGTTGCTTATGTTTTACACCCGTGCTAGCCCTGCCCCGCTCTGCCGTTAGTTACCTAACCTAACGGTGCAGACGGGACATCGAGGCGAATGCGGATGGCATAAGCGTACGTTATATTTATCTGTGATGTTTAGGTGGACTTAAATGATGGGATATTCATTAATGAGATTAATGAAAGAAAATAAACCTAATTGATGTTGTGGAATCGAATTTCAAAATAAAAACAGGTAGCTACAGTTCTTGCTTTGCATCGCGGTGTTCATTATAGAACATCCTGCACCTTATTCGATGAGGAAAGGACCGAGATCCCTTCACCGGGAGTGACTCCTTTAGCAATAACTGGCCGATGCTACAACCCTCAGTTTGTCTTTGATCGCTTCTATAGTTTCCGCTTTGCACAGTGATATATATGATATATCCCGCACCTCATTCGACGAGAAAAGGGCCGACGATCCCTTCACCGGGAGTGACCCCTTTAGCAAAACTAGAAAAGCCTCGAAAACATTCCATTTAAAAAAAACCATTTGATTCCGCAACGAGATCAAGTTCAAAGCGTTAAAGGTTTTCATAAAAACCATTCGCAACCCTCCGTCATTTTAGGAAGTAGAGTACTTAGTATTCGTGCTACGTTTGTCGACCATAGCCGAGGCGTAGTGTGCGGTAGCTAAGTGATGTCTTCCTACACAGCATATGATGCGATTAGTTAGGACAGTCATGTGGCTTTGTTGACCTTAGCCAAGGGTCATGTGGGTGGGTCTAATTAATCACGAAATGACGGGCAGAACTTGACTAGTACCTATGATTTGTTGACCTTAGCCAAGGTCATAGGTGCTAGGGGTAAAAACCATTATTGGGAGTTTCAAGTGTTGAAATTTGCAATGAGATTGCATACCTTCTATCTGATAGTTGGATCTCGATACCCACTGCGAGTAATTGTTACTCCTGGGAGAGTTTTGCACTTTACAATTAGCCGATCAAGTAGGTGTCTAGAAAGGTGTCAACGGGGTTACGCCTCTGGGAAAATGAGGTTTACTGTAATTAGGTCCGTGCGAAAGCACGGGGAACCTCCCTTAAAGTACCGACACTGGCCTGGCTGAAAGATTGGCGAACTTGTAGAGTGCAATTAATCCCGGCTAGTCTTTCCTTTTAGGGTTTGAAGAAAGATTTGATAAAAACAGTGGGAGCCATCCTGATTAGATAAAATATATAACCAATCTAATCTTGCAAGAGCGCACGTAGAGTGTTTTCTTCTCTCTCTCTCTCCAGGTAGCGACCATATCACGCCTTAATCAAGATAATAATACAGATTATTGACCGAACCCGCTTATTATACTGAGCTGGGAAACATTGGTCCCGCTCCAACTTATAATTGTTATAAGACAGAGCAGGAAATAGGGGAATACCAGGATTCCCATGCCGCCCAAACGAAGAAAAGTGCATGTTGATGCATCATCTTCGGGTGTGTTCGTTACAAAGAACTGTTTCTCAGTATCCTCTGCATCCTGGGTATTCGATACCGGATCAGGATCCCAGATATGTAATCTGTTACATAGGGTTACAAAAGGGTAGAAAAACTGAGAACGGGTGATAAGTTTCATGAGATAGAAAACGGGGCAAGTGTTGCACCCAAGTCTGTTGGTCACTGTCACCCTGTATTACCAATACATTGATTCTGAACAAATGCTATTAGATACCGAACCTGATATACAAAATCATATCAGCCTCTTTATTAGTAAAGAAATGATAAAATTTTGTATTGTTGGATAATGTTTTGAACATTTCCTATATCAAAAGTTGATCGGTTTAGGCGCGTTATCTAAAAGCATTAACGTTCTAAATCAAACTACAGTTCTTAGTATTCAGAACACACACAAGAGGAAGAGTTCAGAAATGAACGAATCATTCTTGAGGCATTGTAGACTAGGTCATATCAATGCGACCCGACTAGCTGAAGTTACATTTTAGATGCATATTTAAATCAGTTTGAATTTACATCTTGTGAAACTTACCAGTCATGTCACAAAGATAAAATGACCATAGCTCTGTTTACTGGAAACAGAGAAGGAGTTAGTGAACTCTTGGGATGATACATGTAAGGTCTCCTGTCTATACATGCCAGGACTGGTTCTTTATACTTCATTATATTCTCTGATAATCTCTCAAGATTCAGTCGTATGTTCCTGTTGAAACATAACTCCGAAGCTTTTGAGGTATTCACAGAATATAAGTTGGAAGTAGAGAACCAAAATACGGGTATAAGTATTATGTCCTATGATGAGATCAGGGAGGAGAATACTTGTGCATGGTATTCCTGGACCATTCTAAAGGAGAATGCGATTCTCTCTCCGTATTACTCCTCTGAATACACCACAGCACAACGGTGCATCAGGGTGGAGCAATTGCACAATATTAGATATGGTGTGCTCTGTGATGAGTATTACTGAGTTACCTATTTCCTTTTAGGGTTATGCGCTTGAGAAGCTGCATACCTATTGAATTAGGTTCGAATCAGATCACTGCCTACCATTCCATATGAGATATGGTATGGGAAGAGCCCATCTCTTAAGTAAGTTAAGATTTAGGGTTGTCCGGCCTATGTCAAAAGCAAAATCCGGACAAGACCGAGGCAAGGTCTGTTCTGTAGAACTGGAATGGTTCCAGCTGCAGATGATGATTTGACAGAACCAAAGGATTCAATAGTCTCCGACGAACCTCAGCCTCTCCGCCGATCTGGTAGGGTTCCTCATCCGCCTAAGAGATACCTCGGTTTCTCGATGACAGTGGGAGCGAGGAATGCATCATGAGATGATGACCCAACTAGTTTCGAGCTGGCCATCAAGAGTGGGACTCTGTAAGAATGGCTGGATGCTTAGCGATCTGAGATGGAATCCATATACACCAACAAAGTATGGACTTTGATTGCGATATCTGAAGGGTTAAATCCCCATCAGGAGCAAGTATATCTTGAGAAGATTACTTGGTGTAGATGGAAAAGTTGAGACTTTCAAAGCTAGACTTGTTAAAGGTTTTCGTCATCGACTAGGCACGGATAATGATGAAACCTTTTTCAGGGACTATGCTTAAGTCCATCCAGATCCTACTTGCCACGGCTACATACTATGACTGCGATATCTGGTGGTTGGGTGTCATGACTGCTTTTCTAAATACTGATTTAGAATAGAAAGTCTATAAGTACACAGCCATAGGGCTTCGTAAACAGTGGGAGCAGCGGAAACATGTGCAAGTTGCTTTACAGGATAAAGCAGGCATCGCGAAGTTGGAACATCTGTTTTGATGTGGTAGTCAAAGTATTTGACTTCATCAAAATAGTAGATGAACCTTGTATATACAAAACGGTAGTAGAGAGTAAGGTGGTCATCCTCGTATTGTACATGAACAACATACTCTTGATAGGAAAAGAGTTTCCTATACTACGATCGGTCGATCTCCTCTTATCATAAGGATTCTCCAATAGGATAAAGATGATACCTCCTAAATCCTGGAATTCGGGTCTACGAGATAGATCTAAATGGATGTTAGGATTCTCACTAGCTGTAGTAAGATGGTATCAATCGATCCTGGGGAGAATCACTGAAAGTGTTCTAGAGTGATAAAGACGACTGAATGTCAGTCACAGGCAATGTCTTTACCCTCAGTGGAGGGACGGTATGTTGGAAGATTTCCAAGCTAGATACCGTGACAAACTAGACGATAAAGGCTGGTAACATCGCTATTAAAGATACTACCAAAGAGGCAGTTTGGGTGTATATTGGTTCATAGGATGAACCAAGTTCCTACCATTGTATGACAATGGAACTGTGGCTTTGGCCCTGGAACCCCGGTCCCATCAGTGACCCAGACATATTCTGAGGCAGCATCACCTGATTATGGAGATAGTTGATCTCCAGGGTGATCGAGGTTAGGAGAGTAGACTCAGAGGACAACACGGCGGATCCACTCACGAAGGCCTTTTCCCAAAGAGAGACTTTTAGGGGATGGTTGAGTATTAGATACTACAACTACTTCTACAGATGGCCCTAGTGCAAGTGGGAGATTGTTAGTTATATGTATGCCCTAGAGGCCATTACTGTACATTGGATGTATATTGTAGTGGATGCTGGGACATATATAGGTAGGACTTTCTTGCTCGACATGATAGTATGCTATCTGGTTGCTCTTTATCTTAACATGTATACTCTCTGTCTCTCTGATTACATGTTGATAAAGCCCTTAGGATGTGTACTCGACTTCCAGGACTATGATGAAGATCATACTAGTGGGGCCTGGGTAGTCAATGAGTACATCCTTCATTGTTCCTAGTCGTGGGAATATCGAGACGGGGCATCGATATTCCAGAGTAGACTAGCGTATATCTTCTCGACCCATGTGATGGGCGATGGATGATCCCATATCCATTGGTGTTTGACATCGGAGATGGTATGCGGGTGCTCAGTGGAGACTGGGTACACTGAACGGACTCGCCGAGAACTCCCAGATGGTATTATACCTCACGTCAGATGGCAGTTCTCTGGTGACACTGGTACAGCTTAGTCTGTTGACCCGAGATCGTCATAGAGTATTGTGTGTCTCCCACTGTGCTTTGATTTCCACCCTACCATGGCTCTACTGAGTCGTGCAAACAGGTGGTTTTTGGGTACAGTCCCGATTCACATGGAGGCAATGAGCGATAGGAGGGGATTCGTCTCTCCCGGTATTGGGGGTTGATGTTGCGCTATCTCGACTGGCCATAACAGGAAATCCCTGGCCAGGATTGCAGTGACCTACTGGTAAGTGTTATCAGTAGTTTCACACATATCATAGACCTTACGTCGGCATGACTTATCAAGCTATTGGGGTCTGACGTTTACCACCCCTAGGCGAGATATACGACATATCAGACGAACAGACCGGACTGTACGGTAAGTGTTACTGGTTGGATTCACAGGAGTTTGAGCGGGCTTGCTCGTCGATCTTCTGATCGCTCAATACCTACATTTAGCAGACCGCTTGCGGCTTGTGGGTGTTTGATATGATCATCATCTGCTGCCGGCGTATTGACGAGTCTTTAGAGTCCTACACAGAGGTTTCCTAGCTCAAGCGAAACGAAATAGGAGCGCATATGAGATATGTGCGGGACCGAGGATAATTCGTGTATGTGATACCGTGTTCCATTCTCGCGATGAATGTATTGATTGGTTATATGCGATATAACCTAGTTATCGAATCAAGGATCGATTCGATAAGCCGATACATTAGATACTAGCCGGTTATATGCGACATGACCGGATCATTGAATCAAGTGTTGATTTAATGATTTAATGTATAATTATATATTTGATATATTACTTTGTATTAACTAGTATTGGTTCACTTTAAATGGATTTACTCACTTGAAATGCACATTGTATATGTGATATATTTTTTGTGCACATGATTGTATCATGTTTGATGATACATTCTAGCTTGGTTTTGTGTAAAGAATTAAACCATGGTTAGTTAGTGGTTAGGGTTTCATTTCTTTTACTTATTCATTTATCTATTTATTTATTTTATTTATTTCATTTAGAAAAGATAAAGAGAAAAGAATGGTTGCTAGTTTTGTTTTTATTTGAAGCTTCTTGAAGCTTTGAACAAGTCCACCATTCTTGTCTCTTCTCTAACCCTAACCATTCATCTAACCTTAGTTAAATCTCTACACTAAACCATGGTTCAATACATGATAAGTATTCATTTTATTTTCTTTTTAAAATACTTATCATATTCATTTTCTTTCTTCTTCTTCTTCATGAGCAATGAAGAAAAGCTTGCTACATCAATGGCAAGTGATGAAAACAAGTGAGAAATCCAATTCTAAAGTGAACCCACATCCTATTTCTTCATCCTCTACCTCTTGCCAAGTAGTATAGGGTGTTTCCTTCACAAGTTTTCAAGGCTTGGTGAAGTTGGAGCTTGATCTTGTGATGCCTCGACGTAGATCATCTTCGGCATCGAACCGACGACCAAGCTCGCCCATTTCTCCGATGAAGCCGATGCTAGAGTCATGGATTTGATTTGGACAGTAGAGGGACCTCGTCACGGAGCCTAGGACGTGGAGGACCGGATCTACAAAGGTTGTAGCTTCTTTCCTTTAGTTAAAAGTTGTTAACTTGCATCGCATAGCCTATATATCTAGTTAACGATCCGTATTAGGGTTTCTCGGCACTTGTAAAATTTAAAATTGGCGTGGTTGATGCCTTGTGAGACCTTATTAGCGTGCCTAGGAACCCAACAGTCAGGTATAAGACCAACTAGCATGTTCCCGGCGAGTCCTGTCCGGTGTACTCACAACCCAATGAGCACCTGTATATATCTTAGGTGAACCAACTGACACCAATGGCTTGTGAGACTGGCCACCGCCCCTCGTCGGGGTCTCGACTGTATACACTAGTCTACTCTGGAGTATCGATGCCTTGTCTCGAAACTCCCACGACTAGGGACCATTTAAGGATGTGCTTATAGACTATCAGCTCCCACGTATATGATCGCCCTCATACTGCTGGCAGTCAAGCAAGAATCCTAGGGGCTCTATCAACGCGCAATAGTGACCTGTAAGGTCACCTAAAGCAGTACACGATGATAAAGATAAACCAGATAGCATACTATCATCTTGAGTAAGACTGTCCGATCGGGATAGTTCCTCCATCAATCATTGCAATCACGTGCCTGTGATCCAATAATTGACTCTGAGGGCATTATCTCCAACAATCTCCCACTTGCACTCAACGATAATTATTGCGATGTCGCATACTCACAGCCCGTGTGATACCGAACACCCAACTCCTCTACTGATCAGTCTCACAAAACTAGTTTGCGAAACTAATGTGTTCGAGGAATAGCCTGGGTGAGTGGATCCGCCTTGATGTTTCTTTCTATGTCTCTCTTTATCTCAAGTTCGCGGAGAAAGCCATCTCCCGAAATGAGCAATACCTGTCTTAGAATATGTCTGGATATCTGATGGGACCTACCTCATAAATGAACTGCAAATCCAAACTTCTTAGACTGTATCGTCAACTGAACTTAATCAGTATCCTGCATCATGCCTCCCTCAGTATCCCCTTGGACCACCTGTCCAAAATACTGCCCCTCGTCAGAAGGAAAACTATAACTCTGACAACCTCTCTGTCATCCATGTCACCTTGGAAGCCTGGAATGATAACTGTCTCCTAAAAGAGACTGTTGTTATCATATCCTAGAACATCCACTTATGTTCTAAAACTGCTTCCTAATGTTTCTCCAGGATTGGATTAATATCAACTTATTGCATCTAGTGCAAAAACATCTGGTGTGGTACTTGACATCTCATGATTGACTCAATTGCCTAAGCAAGTGATCTGTCAATCATGCACATCCCTCTCCCTTTTATTCTGTAAGACACCTTTAGAGAGGGTGACTCCATCACCTGCAGGTACACTACCGTGCCAGGAGTCGTCCATTCTAAAACACCTTCAGAATGCTGTCTAAGTACCCTGATTGGGAAACTACCCAAATCTAGATCTAAAACCATAGATCCAGTAACCAGAATGTCTTGATATTATATCCAAGTCCCATATGGAGAAACCACTGTGTGGCAACCAAAGTATAACCGATCGTAGTATATGAACATCACTTCCTACTCTGTGTATGTCATCCAAATTTCAGGACATCACACCCTACTACCTTCTTAACAGATCCATCCCCTATTCTGATGAAGTCAAACCTATGACTGTCATATCAGAAATAGATGATCTATCTCCGCTACATCTGCTTTAGTCTATAAATAGACATAAGCCACTTGTTCACTCCACTGCTCCCACTGACTGCGATAACCCTCTGGCAGAGTCATATACACGTACACTTCTAAAGCTAGTTTAGAACGACGCTATACTCATCCTCCTGCCGGGTCTCGCAGCCTGGAACAACAGCAATGGAAAGTCTGGGTAAACAAGAACCTCCCTGTCACCGTCCATGAGGCTACCGAAGTACCCCTCGGGTGCCTGAGGTTACCCACCGTATCTGCGGAGTGGCCAATGGAATGTCAAACCAGATTGAATCTTTAGGTTCTTATCAAATTGTCAGTAATCGTTTGCGGTTCTGGAATCACTTCCCGTTCTACCATACTCCCACTACTGTTTTCTGAAAAAATCCATTTTTATTAAAACTGTGGGGAGTCTAGAACAATATCACTATTGATTTTCCAGATGGTAGAAAGTCAACCCTCGTCATAGCCTGGGTCAACCCAAAAACAGCCATTACAGAAACGTGTCTTGAGTTATCCAGAGTCTGGTTTTAAGCATTGTTGGATATATGTATGCCCTAGAGGCCATTATGAGATAGTGTATGTACTGATGTGTATATATATATATATATATATTCAGAGGACAGTCTTGCTCGATATGGTAGTATGCTATCTGGTTTTACTTTATCATATGTTCACTTGATCATGTTTATATTCATTTAGTACATGTTGATAAAGCCCAGAGGATATTGGCTTGACTACTGGGATTATGATGCGGATCATACTAGTGGGAAGTCTGTAGTTTAAAAGCATATCCTTGAAATGTTCCTAGTCATAGGTATATCGAGATAGGGCATCGATATTCCAGTTTAGACTAGCGTATACCATTCTTGTTCCATATGATGGGCGATGGATGATCCCATATCCGTCTGGTGTGTTGACACCGAAGATAGTATACGGGTGCTCAGTGAGAATGGGTACACTGAACGGACTCACCGAGAACTCCTATATGCTAGTATATCATACGTCGGATAGCAGTTCTCAGGTGACACTGGTACAGGTTAGTCTGTAGACCCGAGATCGTCATAGAGTCTTGTGTGTCCTCCCACTATACTTTGATCTCCACCCTTCTGCGGTTCTACTGAGTCGTACAAACAGGTGGATTTTGGGTATAGTCTCGAGGCATATGGAGGCAGTGAGCGATAGGAGGGGTTTCGTCTCTCCCGGTATTGGGGGTTGATGCTGTGCTGTGCACGATTAGCTATAACGGGAAGTCCCTGGCCAGGGCTACTGAGATATTACTGATAAGTGTTATCAGTAAGTTTCTCGATCTGTTATAGACTATATACCGGTATGACTTATTGAGTTATTGGGGTCGACGATTCCATCTCTAGACTCGATATGCAGCATATCTGACGAAGAGACCAGACTGTACGGTAAGTGTTGCCGGATGGATTGACAGGAGTTTTGACAGGTTCGCTTGTTCTTATTCTGATCGCTCAATACCCGGGTGGCCGTTACATTTAGCTGACCGCTTGCGGCTTGTGGGTGTATGATATGATCATCATCTACTGCTGGAGTATTGACGAGTCTTAGAGTCCCACATAGAAGTTTCTCGGCTCAGGCGAAACGAAGTGGTGTGCATATGAGATATGTGCAGAGGCTCGATTAAATACAAGTATATGATACTGTATTTTAATCGGGCATTTAATATTAGTCGGGTCGTATAAGATATGACCAATTTATTAAATCAAGTGTTGATTTAATATTGGCTTTTATATTATTTATTTAAATCCTTTTCTTCTTATGGATACATGCATGTATATGTACATGATGATGTGCATACATACATACATGAAAAGTATCATGGTTGATGATATAAAGAGGATGGCAATATAAGAATCATATTGTAGATAAAATAATATATGGATATTTTCAATAAAGATTAAAGGCAAAAGAAAAGATTAATGAGTCATTTCTTCTACACTTTTCTACACATTTCCATGGTTGAATTTAACTCAACCATGGTTTCTTTTCCTTTTGCCTTTAACCTAAATTGAAATATCTAGATATTATATTTAACTATAGTTATGGTTATGATAAGATATCTCTCTCTCTCTCATTTTCTTTTTTATCATTATCATTTTCACTCCAAAAGAAAAACAGAGAGCCATCTTCTTCCTCAAAACCCTAGCTCTCTTTTAAATGTTAAAATAGAGTTAGAGAAAGAAAAGAAAAAGTATTAAATAAGAATAGCAACCACTTCATCATCCTACACAACCTTAGCTATCTTGTGTAGGGTGTTGTGCTTCAAGTTTTTCAAAGATCAAAGGAAGCATCAAGCTTAGGGCAAAGTGCTTCGGGTGGATCGTCGTGGATGAGGAGTTGATCAAGCGAACCCTTTCAAAGCCAAGGAGTCTTCCAAAGAGGTCTACAAATTTAGAAGCATCATACATGCTATAACAATAAAATTTTGAGGTGCTAAGCAAACTATACTATGAATCGAACTAGAATATATGAAGTAACTACTAATAGTATCAACAATTAAGACTTAAGTTATACTAGGTGATGAGACTACAACCTTTGTAGACCTCTTTGGAAGACTCCTTGGCTTTGAAAGGGTTCGCTTGATCAACTCCTCGTCCACGACTATCCACCCGAAGCACTTTGCCCTAAGCTTGATGCTTCCTTCGATCTTTGAAAAACTTGAAGCACAACACCCTACACAAGATAGCTAAGGTTGTGTAGGATGATGAAGTGGTTGCTATTCTTATTTAATACCTTTTCTTTTCTTTCTCTAACTCTATTTTAACATTTAAAAGAGAGCTAGGGTTTTGAGGAAGAAGATGGCTCTCTCTTTTTCTTTTGGAGTGAAAATGATAATGATAAAAAAGAAAATGAGAGAGAGAAAGAGATTTATCTTATCAAAACCATAACTATAGTTAAATATAATATTTAGATATTTCAATTTAGGTTAAAGGCAAAAGGAAAAGAAACCATGGTTGAGTTAAATTCAATCATGGAAATGTGTAGAAAAGTGTAGAAGAAATGACTCATTAATCTTTTCTTTTGCCTTTAATCTTTATTGAAAATATCCATATATTATTTTATGTACAATATGATTCTTATATTGCCATCCTCTTTGTATCATCAACCATGATACTTTTCATGTATGTTTGTATGCACATCATCATGTACATATACATGCATGTATCCATAAGAAGAAAAGGATTTAAATAAATAATATAAAAGCCAATATTAAATCAACACTTGATTTAATAAATTGGTCATATCTTATACGACCCGACTAATATTAAATGCCCGATTAAAATACAGTATCACATACTTGTATTTAATCGAGCCTCTGCACATATCTCATATGCGCACCACTTCGTTTCGCCTGAGCCGAGAAACTTCTATGTGGGACTCTAAGATTCGTCAATACTCCAGCGGTAGATGATGATCATATCATACACCCACAAGCCGCAAGCGGTCAGCTAAACGTAACGGCCACCCGGGTATTGAGCGATCAGAATAAGAACAAGCGAACCTGTCAAAACTCCTGTCAATCCATCCGGCAACACTTACCGTACAGTCCGGTCTCTTCGTCAGATATGCTGCATATCGAGTCTAGGGATGGAATCGTTGACCCCAATAACTCAATAAGTCATGCTGGTATATAGTCTATAACAGATCGAGAAACTTACTGATAACACTTATCAGTAATATCTCAGTAGCCCTGGCCAGGGACTTCCCGTTATAGCTAATCGTGCACAGCACAGCATCAACCTCCAATACCGGGAGAGACGAAACCCCTCCTATCGCTCACTGCCTCCATATGCCTCGAGACTATACCCAAAATCCACCTGTTTGTACGACTCAGTAGAACCGCAGTAGGGTGGAGATCAAAGTATAGTGGGAGGACACACAAGACTCTATGACGATCTCGGGTCTACAGACTAACCTATACCAGTGTCACCTGAGAACTGCTATCCGACGTATGATATAATACCATATAGGAGTTCTCGGTGAGTCCGTTCAGTGTACCCAGTCTCACTGAGCACCCGTATACTATCTTCGGTGTCAACACACCAGATGGATATGGGATCATCCATCGCCCATCATATGGAACAAGAATGGTATACGCTAGTCTAAACTGGAATATCGATGCCCTATCTCGATATACCTACGACTAGGAACATTTCAAGGATATGCTTTTAAACTACAGACTTCCCACTAGTATGATCCGCATCATAATCCCAGTAGTCAAGCCAATATCCTCAGGGCTTTATCAACATGTACTAAATGAATATAAACATGATCAAGTGAACATATGATAAAGTAAAACCAGATAGCATACTACCATATCGAGCAAGACTGTCCTCTGAATATATATGTATATATATACACATCAGTACATACACTATCTCATAATGGCCTCTAGGGCATACATATATCCAACAATCTCCCACTTGCACTAAGGCCAATTATTGGCATATCTCATACCCAACATCTCAAAAAGTCGCTCATGTTGCGGCTGAGGGAGGGCCTTGGTGAATGGATCTGCAGCGTTGTTCTTTGTGTCTACTCTCTTAATCTCGATCTCGCGGCGATCAACTATCTCCCGGATCACATGATATCTCCTCAGGATGTGTCTGGACTTCTGATGGGGCCTGGGCTCTTTGGCCAACGCCATAGCCCCATTATTGTCACAATATAAAGGTATTGGATCAATAATGGTTGGAACTACTTCTAGCTCCGCGATGAATTTCCTCATCCAGACGGCTTCCTTGGCAGCATCATTTGCAGCAATATATTCAGCTTCCATCGTTGAGTCTGCAACGGTATCCTGTTTGGAACTCTTCCAACTCACCGTCCCTCCATTGAGGGTAAATGCAAACCCTGAGATAGACTTGCTGTCATCCTTGTCACTCTGGAAGCTCGAATCGGTAAAGGCCTCCATTTGGAGATCCCCATTACCATATACCAAGAACAATTCTTTAGTCCTTCGCAAGTACTTAAGAATGTTCTTTACAGCAATCCAGTGATTCTCCCCTGGGTTAGATTGATACCTGCTTACTACACTAAGTGCATAAGCAACATCAGGGCGTGTACATAACATTTCATACATTATCGATCCTACTGCCGAAGCATAGGGAATAATGCTCATGCGAGCTCTCTCTATATCAGACTTTGGGCAATCGTCTTTTGAGAGAGTGACTCCGTGGCAAGCAGGTAAGGCACCCCGCTTGGAGTCTTCCGTACTAAACCTCTTTAGGATGGTGTTAATGTACTTGGTTTGGGACAATCCCAATAACTGTTTGGATCTATCCCTATAGATCCGTATACCCAATATGTATGTGGCATCACCCAGGTCCTTCATAGAGAACCTTTGTGATAAGAATGATTTGACCGACTGTAGCATGGGAATGTCATTTCCTATCAGAAGTATGTCATCCACGTACAATACGAGGAATGCGACATTTCTCCCTACAGTCTTCTTATAAACACAAGGTTCATCTAGATTTTTGACGAAATCAAACTCTTTGATAACATCATCAAAACAGATGTTCCAACTCCGTGATGCCTGCTTTAATCCATAAATGGATTTAAGCAACTTACATGCTTTACCGCTGCTCCCACTGTCAATGAAGCCTTCTGGCTGATCCATATAAACGCATTCATCTAAATCACCATTTAGGAATGCAGTTTTAACGTCCATCTGCCAGATTTCATAGTCGTAGTGAGCAGCAATAGCAAGTAGGATCCGAATGGATTTAAGCATGGCTACCGGAGAGAAAGTCTCGTCATAGTCCAAACCTGGTCTTTGACGAAAACCTTTCGCTACCAACATTGCCTTATAGGTCTCTACCTGTCCATCTACACCGATCTTTCTTTTAAAGATCCATTTGCATCCCACAGGTTTTATCCCGGAGGGTACATCTTCCAAAGTCCATACTTTGTTGGTGTACATGGACTCCATTTCGGATCTCATGGCATCCAGCCATTTCACAGAGTCACCACTCGTGATAGCCTGATGAAAACTGACAGGATCATCATCATCCATGATGCAATCTTCTCTATCACCATCAACGAGAAAACCGTAGTATCTCTCCGGTGGGCGAGAAGTCCTACCAGATCTACGGAGTGGCTGAGATTCATTAGATTCTGTTATAACTTCAGGTTCAGCCAAGTTGTCATTTGTAACTTGTGTTTCTAGAACTTCTTCTAGATCTACCACATTGCCATTTGTATTGCTTGAAAAAATCTCATCTTCTAAAAAGGTGGCATACTGAGAAACAAATACTTTTTGTTCCTCTTTGTGGTAGAAAAGATACCCAAACGAATGTTTAGGATATCCTACAAATATACATTTGACTGATCGTGTCTCGAGTTTGTCTGGATTCTGCTTTTTGACAAAAGCCGGACAACCCCAAATCTTAACTCTTTTAAGAGATGGTTTCTTCCCATGCCATATCTCATATGGAGTGGTAGACACGGTCTTGGTTGGAACTTTGTTTAACAGAAAAGCTGTTGTTTCCAATGCATGCCCCCAAAACGAGAGAGGTAACTCAGAATCACTCATCATGGATCGTACCATATCTAATAGGGTACGGTTTCTTCGTTCTGACACACCGTTGTGCTGTGGTGTGTAAGGTGGAGTGAGCTGAGAGAGAATCCCATTCTCTTTTAGGAAGTCTAAGAACTCAGTACTCAAGTACTCTCCACCTCGATTTGATCGAAGTATCTTGATACTCTTTCCTGTTTGGTTTTCTACTTTATGTTTATACTCCTTGAATTTCTCGAAAGCTTCAGATTTATACTTTATCAAATACACATGACCAAATCTTGAGAAATCATCAGTAAAAGTTATGAAGTATGAAAAACCGCCTCTAGCATGTGTAGACATTGGTCCGCATACATCACTATGTATGAGGCCTGGGAGCTCAGTAGCTCTTTCTCCGTGTCCTGTAAACGGGGTTTTGGTCATTTTACCTTTGATACAAGACTGGCAAGTTGCATAAGATTTATACTCAAATGAATTTAAATATCCATCTTTATGAAGCTTGTTTATTCTTGTTTCATTAATATGACCAAGTCTACAACGCCAAAGAAAAGCTTCATTTATCTCTGAAAATTTTCTTTTATTTTTGTGTTGTACGTTGAAAACTGTGTGTTGATTAAGGACGTATATTCCGTTATTTAATGTACCACAACCAATCAACTCTTGATTAAGTCTAATGTTCATAACATTGTATTGCACAGCAAAATGATACCCTTCATTGTCTAACAAGGAAACAGATATAATATTACAAAGCATACTTGGTACAAAAATAACACGGGTTCAAAACCAATATACAACCCGAAGGCAAACCTAGGTGATACTCTCCTACTGAAACTGCATTTACATTGGAACCATTTCCAACTTGGAGAGTATGATCACCTGTCTTCAGAACTCTGCTATTTCTCAACGCCTACACAGAATTGCAAATATGAGAACCCGAACCGGTATCCAATACCCAGGAAGCAGAGTTGATAAAAAAACAGTTTTCAATTACGAACACACCTGAAGCTGAAGCATCACCATGCTTCTTCTTGAGTGCTAGGTACTCAATACAGTTCCTCTTCCAGTGTCCCGTCTTCTTGCAATGGAAACATTCATCTTTCCTGATTCCCCAACCTTGGACTTGTCTTTTCCCTTCACCTTTTTGACTCCACCCTTAGGTTTGGTGGGTTTCTTCTTCATCTTTCCCTTGGCCTTAGCCTTCGGGTAAGAGGAGGAGGATTGCCCAACAGACATAACGGGAGTCTTCACTGACTTCAGTGTGCTCTCTGCACTCCTTAACATATTAAGGAGTTCAGGCAGTTCCTTCTCCATGTTGTGCATGTTGAAGTTAACGATGAACTGAGCAAAAGTGGAGGGGAGAGACTGCAGAATAATATCTGTATACTGTTCATTGTCCATTGTCCACCCAAGGTCCTCAAGCTCTTCTATGAGAGCTATCATTTTCAGAACATGATCTCCTACTGCTGTGCCAGCGGTCATGCGCATCTGAAACAGTTTCTTAGACACTTCGTATCGTAATACGCGAGATTGCTCTCCATACAACTCTTTTGTATGGAGAAATATGGCTTTTACGTCCATATTCTCGTGCTGCTTCTGATGTGTGTTATCCATCGATGCAAGCGCGAGGCATTTTGCCGTGGCACAGTCAGCGTCCCATTTCTTGTGGATTTCCCTATCCGCAACTGAAGATTTAGGACCTAGGGGGGCAAGGCTGGAGCTGTAAGGACATATGATACTTTATCATAAGTCAAGGCTATGTTTAAATTCCTCAGCCAGTCTTTATAGTTGGTCCCATTCAGCTTGTTTTTATCTAATAAAAGCTTAAGTCCTGTCATGGGTATCTGCCATTAATATGAGAGAGAAAAGAATACACTTAGCGAAAGCTCTTGCAAAGATCATATTGGTTATTTTCTTGTCTAATCGATGTCTCCCACTGTTTTTATCAAATTTTCTTTAAAACCTTTTAAAAAGAAAACTAGCCGGGATTAATTACATTCTACAACTTTGCCAACCTCTCAGCCAGGCCAGTGCCGGTACTCGAGGGAGGTTCCCCGTGCTTTCGCACGGACCTAATTAAAGTAAACCTCGTCTTCCCAGAGGCGTAGCCCCGTTTGGCACCTTTCTAGACACCTACCGAGTCAGCTAATTGTAAAGTGCAAAATTCTCCCGGGAGCAACATTTGCTCGCAGTGGGATCGGGATCCTACTATCATATAGAAGGAATACAATCTCATTGTAATTTTCAACTCTTGAAATTCCCGATATTATTTTTACCCCTAGTACTTATGACCTTAACTAAAGTCAACATATCATAAGTACTAGTCAAGTTCTTCCCGTCATTTCGTGATTAACTAGACCCACTCATATGACCCTTAACTAAAGTCAACATAATCATATGAATGTCCTAACTAATCTGCATCATATGCAGTGTAGGAAGACATCACTCAGCTACCGTACACTGCACCTTAACTAAAGTCAAAATACGCAGCACGAATACTAAGTACTCTACTTCCTAAAATGATGGAGGGTTGCGGATAGTTTTTAAGAAAACTTTTGACGCTTTGAACTTGATATCGTTGTAGAATCTAATGGGTTTAAAAGGAGTGGCTTAAGCTCCGCATTTTGAAACTTGCTTTTTTATAATAAAAAAAAAGGCCGAGTGTGTTTCAAATCTGATTCTACAACATCTTTTTAGGTTCATTTATCTTTTACATTAATCTCATTAATGTAGTCCTATCATTTAAATCCTAAGCCATTACAGAAAGAAACGAAAATATAACGTACACTTATGCCACTCGCATTCGTCACAGTGTCTTGATATGCACCGTTAGGTTACTTAACTAACGGCATACCGGGACGGGGCTAGTGCGGGTGCAAAACATAAGTAACGTCTAATATATATCATATATATATAATATTTCATTCGTCTCAGATATGCATTAAAAGATCACATCAGATAATAAAAGCAGCAGAAGCATATAAAGGATATCTAGGAGGTCCGTATTTTATATTTAGCCAGCAATAAAAAATACGGATTCCACGGTCGCGATGAATAGCCAAGCCCACACCCCTAGACCCCTACGAGAGCGGCAAGCGACCCTACCAATTCTGGAGTTTAGGAGACCCGGTCTCGACTCCTCGAGATGGCCTCCCACTGAACCTAAGAACCCGGTCACTTGTGCCCTCCACCTTGGGTCTATCCTAATGCGGAAAAGTAAATAATATACAACACTGGTGACAACAACCTCATCCCGGAAGTGCCCGAAATAAAAGAATATTACATACAATTTAATTTTACATGAATTAAAAGAATACTCTCATCTCACATAAAAAAGAAAACCCCCGGCTATTCATTGCGACAATCCTGCATTTCAAATCTCATCGACACATAATATCAAATATCATCAACGTAAGTAAGTATGCATCATACACCAGGGTTGCTGAGATTTACTGGTAAGTGTTATCAGTAGTTTCTCGAACTGTTATAGACCTCATATCGACTATTAATAGTTACTTCATATATTCTAGTTCAATTCATAGTATAGTTTGCTTAGCACCTCAAAATTTTATTGTTATAGCATGTATGATGCTTCTAAACCCTAATAGAGGTGTTAAGGAAACCCTACAAGCATAAGCCGGACAACTTCCCGTACCTTAACATCGTTAAGATATGAATTGTTCTATATCCAATATAGAACCAGAGGCACTGATTTAATTGAACCATATTCAAATCATGCAGCTGTCTCCAGTGCATATCAACTAAGTGGAAAGAGGCCGATCAACCTTACTCAACTTAGGAATGCTTCCAATTATGAGTAACCTGAAAGAGAAGCAAGTTCTCTTAATCATTACTATCAACTGAATACCATACACAAGTATCTACATCTTCGATCACTTTGAAGAATCCCGATACTTGCAACACCCGGTTCTCTATTTTATCCACATACCTATAACTTCTCAAAACTTGGACCCTGTGTTTCTACGAAACACCTGTCTAAAAACTAGAGAAGTCATAAGTAAACAGAATATAGTGCGAGGAACAACCCCTCTGTCCTAATGGACACTGGACAACATACAATACTCTGTATAAGTCCTTTGAGTCTAATAACTTATTCCCTGTGTGTCGTAGGTTGAAAACTGTACTTATGGTTAAGAAGAATTACACCGATGTTCAATGCTCCTTACCTAACCATCCACTGATATAGGTAAATGCCATAGACATAATTTCAAAATGTTATATCTCACTCTATAAAAATAGACGTACAGATATATCAATTTGAAATTGGTGCATAACAACGGATATTCAAAACCAAATATTTGCCGTCCGGCAAACAACCCAGGTGACTTCCTCAAATATCACCAATTACAACGAATTCCGATATAATGAGGATAATCACCTAATTCCCAATAACTTACTCCCACTCATCATCTGTAAAACCATACAGATGTGAGAATCATATCTGGTAAATACATACCCTGGAGCAAGGGCTGAATGGGAAATCAGTTTTCTTTTAACTGTACATAGTGAAACTGAAACATTGAAATGTTTCATAGGGGTATCCGGGTATTCCTAGTAATGCCTCTTCCATTATCCAGATTCACAACTGTAACCATATGTTTCTTTGCCATCTCTCCAAATCCCTTTATATGTCTTTAGTCATTACCTTCTGTACACCCATTTAGGCTAAATGGTTTTCTTCCTTCCCTACCGTTCGGCACCAGCCTATGGTTTGGAAGAAGACTATCCAATAAGCGTAATGGGTGTACTGTCCTAATACTAGGAGCACTCGCAACGCGAGAGAAGGTGAAGATAAAAGACATCCGAATAAACCTTATTCATATTTCTCCCGAACCAGAATCCATCCCCGAACTGGAACAAGTTCCTTTCGAGTTCGTATATAACTATACGATGGAGTATCCAAATAAACTGTGGATCTTCGTAGTGATACGGAGTGTTCTGGAGAAATACAAAGGTGAAGTGGGAGTGGTAATGAAATACTTGGTTTGGTCGTGAATAGCAGTCGCAGTTTACTTTGCCCTCTTACTAATCCGTTTATTTGTCTTAACTTAATACCTTCTGCACACCATCGTTATGCTAGTTGGTTTTTTTCATTCCCCACCGTTCGGCACCAGCCTAAGGTTTGGAAGAAGACTATCCAATTTGTGTAATAGGTGTACTATCTCCTAAACCAAGGAGTACTCGCAACCTGAGAGAAGGTAAAAGGAAAAGACAACTGAATAGTCCTATTCGTTTTCTCCAGAACCAGAAACCATCCTTGAATAAATTCCTTCGAGTTCGTATATAACCATACGATGGTTTAATCCAATGGAAGTGGACGTTCGTAGTAATACGGGGTGTCCTGGAGAAAAGGGTAAAAGTAGGAGTGGCAATGAGGTATGCAACTCTGACAATCCAAAAAGCCAGTGTTTAAGAAGGTTCGGTTAATTTTGGTCACTGAGTCATAGTCTTAGGGTCGGGTCATGGTCGCTGCCAAAGAGAGAGAGAAAAGAAACACTCAGCGTGCACTCAAACCTAGATCAGAATGGTTACCGATTTATCTAATCAGGAAACCTCCCACTGTACCGTCAAATTCTCCTCCAAACCTGAAAGAAGAATTAGTCGGGATCACCTGAGGAGTAAACCAACTCATCAGTGGGAATCGGGATCCAACTATCATCGCATGATAACGTGATGGAATCCGCTCACGTTATCACACTCCAGAAGGTATGCGCATATCTGGCAAGTTTCAGTTTCTTTAGAAACTCCCGATGTGATTTTTGCCCCATGCTCTTATGATCTTGACTAAGGCCAACAAATCATAAGTCACATATCAAGTTCTACCCGTCATTGTCCAGGTTAATTTGAACCCACCCGTACAAGCCCTTGACTAGGGCCAACAAGGCTATACGACTGTCCCAAACCAACGCATCTATCTATGCAGCAGAGAGGTAACAAGCAGCTACCATACACTATGCCTTGACTAAGGCCAACAAACATAGCATGAATACTACGAGCTACCCGTCTGAAATGACGGAGGGCTACGAATGGTTTTTGGCGAAAAACCTTTAACGTAATGAACTTGATATCGTTGAAGGAACCGGATAGCTTTATAAAAATATAGTGACGAAAACCTTTGCTAAAGAGGTCACTCCCGGTGAAGGGATCTCGGCTCTTTCCCCGTAGAATGAGGTGCAGGATATTCCAACTGAATACCACGATGCAAAGCAAAAGGCAATCGGCTATAGTGAAGTTATTACCCTGATGCAAACTTCTGTCCAAGGGGTCACTCCTGATGAAAAGATCTCGGCCCTTGTCTCGTCGACTGAGGTGCAGGATATTCCAACTGAATACCACTGTGCAAAACAAAAGTGAACGTCCTTGCAATAACAGCTTTTTGAAAAATTGTTCCAACAACATCAGAATAAGTTTGTTTAGCTTGCATTGATCCGAATCAATGCAGTCCCATCAATTGATCACACCAATAAAGAATGAAAATAATGATGTACGTATATGCCATCCGCATTCGCCACTGGGTCCCGTCATCACCCGTTAAGTTACTTAACTAACGACAGAGCAGGGACTGGACTAGCACGGATGTAAAACATATACAACATCTAATAGTATATATATCAATATATATAATATTCGCTCAAGGCATGATAAATGCAACATCACAGAAATGTAATAAGCATCACAGAACAATACAGATATCTGGGATCCCCGGGTTTCATAGAGCCGCTACTGAAACCCGACGTTCCCCTGGTCGTGTGGATAGCCTGTGCAATGAAATCCTAGACCCCTACGGGCACGGCAAGTTACCCGCCAAAACCTGAAGCGAGGCAGCCCCCTTCAGCAACGTGAATGGACCATCCAGCACTTCACGGAATCCGGTAACTTGGGCACCCCTCCTGGGTCAACCTGTACCCCCTACGAGTGCGGCGAATAGCCCGCCAATTCTAGAGTGAGGCCCCTTCCGTCTCAACGCCATGAGATGCGGGCCCGTTGCCCTCTAGAACCCGGCTATCCATGCACCCCACCTTGAGGTAATCCTAGTACAGAAAGTAAAATATACATACAACGGGTACATCGACCTCACCCCGGTCGTGCCCCAAAAGAATAATATACAAACAGGCAGTGACGGCAGTCCACATATCGGACGCTCGCCCCACGATATCAAATGTACATAATAAACCAAATTGTACTACCATTGCATCCAGGCTATCCACCACGACAATCCGCAACATCACAGCACAATACAGAACATCAACGTGAATGTCACGTTCGCAAATCCGTCTAAAAAGGCTATAGCAGTTAGATAGGATTTACCGATCAAGTGACATTCACGGTCACAGATATAATGTAAATACTGTGAACTAACATGTTTAAAATTTTCGATCCACTAAAATTTCCCAAGTGGGCCCCAAGCACAACTGCAGTACTCAAAAATAATCTGGGCCCAAACAGAATATTCCAAAACCCCCATTTCCAACTCCAAAAGCCTCTGTAAAAATTTGGTGCTACAAGGAGTCATTATGGCCGCGGAACCGCGGCCAATGCATAGGTTTGGCCGCGGAACCGCGGTGGAACAGTAAAGTTAAGCCACCAAATTTTTGCAGAACTCTTATAATTGCCTGCATGTGTTTCTGCAATGCACTGAAAAAAAATTCGAGCCAAAAAAAATTCGACAGAAACTGATGCAATGAAAACGCGGTTTTTGGAAAATCCATTCGATCGAACTTGTAAACACGTTGGAGCAAGCTAGACTAGGTTAATGGCGAGGCTCTGATACCATGTAAGTGCACGGCGGCGCCCCGGCCGTCGATCCGACGCCGGAATGCGGAAACGAAACTTTTACAAAACTTGTAAACCGGCACCACCGCGCACAAAAATCCCGGATCGGGCCATTAACCTACTCCTAGCTAACTAGAGAAGGGGTAGAGAGATATACCGAGCGATCCGTGTCCTTCGGTCTTCTCGTCGTCGTCTCGATCTCCCCGCGAAATCTCCGGTCTTCATCTCCTCGTCGGAAGGGCACCACATCGCCGAGTTCTTTTACGGGCTCCAACCTCTGGACGGAGGCAACTCGGGCACGAAGTTGGCGGGTCAACATGTTCAAGAATTGCTGTAGAATAAGTGTAGTGCTCTTTGTCTCATGGGGTTGTACGAAGTTGCCTTTTTGGTGGAGGAAATGAACAATAAACTTTTTGGATGAACTTGGGAATTTTGCAAGCATGAAGAGAACAAAATCCCACTCCCTCAAATTTTTGGCAGCCCTCCCATTCATCTTGAATGGCCGGCCCCATCACCTCAAGAAAGTGAGAAGAGGGAGAGAAAACAAGGGGGTGCAATCATGAATGAAAAAGAGAGGAGTGATGATTAAGAATCATCATCATAACCAAATCCACACTCATAAACAACCATCTCATCACAAAGTCAAGTAATGATGAAGAAATAGAAGTCAAGGTCAAATAAGAGCCATCATGAAGCAACTATATACAAAGACCACCCTCCACAATGCTAATTTGCACAATTGCAAATAAGCCCTCCTCCACCAATTTTCAGCCAAGGAAAGAAACAAAGGAAAATGGCCGAAACGGAAATCAAACTGGCAACTTCAGAAAACTGATCCCGTAATAAATTACAGGAAAACCCCGCGAATGTATATACATACCCGCATTTGTATTCTGACCGAATACAAATGCAATGAGACAAAATCTACACTGTACAATACTAGGATCCAGCTTAAACCAAAGCCCGCTAGTATTATCCGTCCGATCATGATCCGTGCAATACCGCACGTATATGATCGAACCCTGCCATATCTCCATACGGCCTCTACAGCATTTCACCCGAAACTTGAGAAAACGGTCTATGGGGGACTCTAAAGACTCATCAACACTTTGGCTGTGGATTTAACCACTAGCAAGTCAGAGGTATTAGCCATACGTAACCTGCTACCAGGTATTGACCAAAAGGGACGTCGATGAGCGAACTCATCCTGACACCCTACTGAGCCTATCAGTGACAATATCCGTACAATCCAGTCCGTTCGTCTATGAGCATCGCATGGCGGGCCTAGGGGGTTGGTAAAAGTCAGACCCCCAAAAGCGGTACAAGTCGTGTCGGAGTGTAGCCCAGAACACCCTGAGATACTACTGGAATACCTACCAGTAAATCTCCTGCCTTAGCCAAGGACTTCGTGTAATGGCTCTCCTATACACAGCGCGACCTCACCCCCAATACCGGGAGAGACGAACCCCTGCAGATCCGCTCACTGCCTCCATGTGGCTCGGGACTGTACCCAACTAAAACCTGTTTGCACGTCTCCTTTGAGCGTGGTAGGGTAGTAATCAAAGTACAGTGGGAACTCACATGAGACAAATGACGATCTCAGGTCAATGAACTAACCTGTACACATGTCACCAGAGAACTGCTATCTGACGTCAGGTATAAGACCAACTAGAATGTTCCCGGCGAGTCCTGCCCGGTGTACTCATAACCCAATGAGCACCTGTATACATCTTAGGTGAACCAACTGACACCAATGGCTTGTGAGACCGGCCACCGCCCCTCGTCGGGGTCTCGACTGTATACACTAGTCTACTTTGGAGTATCGATGCCCTGTCTCGAAACTCCCACGACTAGGGACCATTTAAGGATGTGCTTATAGACTACAAGCTCCCACGTATATGATCGCCCTCATACTGCTGGCAGTCAAGCAAGAATCCTAGGGGCTCTATCAATGCGCAATAGTGACCTGTAAGGTCATCTAAAGCAGTACACGATGATAAAGATAAACCAGATAGCATACTATCATCTTGAGTAAAACTGTCCGATCGGGATAGGTCCTCCATCAATCATTGCAATCACGTGCCTGTGATCCAATAATTGACTCTGAGGGCACTATCTCCAACATCATCCTCATTATATCGGAATTCGGTGTAATTGGTGATATTTGAGGAAATCACCTGGGTTGTTTGCCGGATGGCAAATATTTGGTTTTGAATATCCGTTGTTATGCACCAATTTCAAATTGACATATCTGTACGTCTATTTTTATAGAGTGAGATATAACTTTTTGAAATTGTGTCTATGACATTTACCTATATCAGTGGATGGTTAGGTAAGGAGCATTAAACAGCGGTGTAATTCTTCTTAACCATAAGTACAATTTTCAACCTACGACACACAGGGAATGAGTTATTAGACTCAAGGGACTTATACAGAGTATTGCATGTTGTCCAGTGTCCATTAGGACAGAGGGGTTGGTCCTTATACTATATTCGGTTTACTTATGACTTCTCTAGTTTTTAGACAAGTGTTTCATAGAAACACAAGGTCCAAGTTTTGAGAAGTTATAGGTATATGAATAAAGTAGAGAACCAGGTATTGCAAGTATCAGGATTCTTCAAGGTAATCGAAGATGTAGATACTTGTGTATGGTATTCAGTTAATAGTAATGATTAAGAGAACTTGCTTCTTTTTCAGGTTACTCATATCTGGATGCATTCCTAAGTTGAGTAACGCTGATCGGCCTCCTTCTATTTAGTTGACATGCACTGCAGACAGCTGTATGATTTGAATCTTGTTCCAATTAAATCAGTGCCTCCGTTTCTATATTGGATATAGAACGGTTCATATCTTAACGATGTTAAGGTACGGGGAGTTGTTCGGCTTTTGCTTAAAACCAGACTCTGGATAACTCAAGACATGTTTCTGTAATGGCTGTTTGTGGGTTGACCCGGGCTATGACAAGGGTTGACTTTCTACCATCTAGAAGATCAATAGTGATATTGTTCATGACTCGCCACAGTTTTAATAAAAATGGATTTATTTCAGAAAACAGTAGTAGGAGTATGGTAGAACTGGAAGTGATTCCAGAACCGCAAACGATTACTGAAAATTTGATAAGAACCTTAAGATTCAATCTGGTTTGACATTCCATTGGCCACTCCGCAGATATGGTGGGTAACCTCAGGCACTCGAGAGGTACTTCGGTATGCTCAAAGACGGTGACAGGGAGGTTCTTGTTTACCCAGACTTGACACTAATGTTGTTCTAGACTATGAGACCCGGCAGGAGGATGGGTATAGCGTCGTTCTAAACTAGCTTTAGAAGTGCACGTGTATATTATTCTACCAGAGGATTGTCGTAGTCAGTGGGAGCAGCGGAAGCATAGTGGACAAGTGGCTTATGTCCATTCATAGACTAAAGCGGTAATAGCGGAGTTAGATCATCTATTTCTGATGTGACAGTCATAGATTTGACTGTAAGTGCACGGCGGCGCCCCGGCCGTCAAACCGACGCCGGAATGCGGAAGCGGTGATAAACTTTAATTTTGCGGACTTAGCAAACCGGCACTACCGCGCACTAAACCCGGATCGGGCCATTAAACTAAATCTAGCTAACTACAAAGAGAAGGGGAAGAGATATACCGACGATCCAAGTCCTCCGGTCTTCTCGTCATGGTCCCGATCTCCTGCGGAAAATCCTGCCTCCTCCTCGTCGCCGGAAGTGCACCACATCGCCTACTTTGTTTACGGGCTCCCACCTCAATGCCGAGGCAACTCGGGCATGAAGCCGGCTACTCGACGTGCCCAAGAAATACTGTAGAATATAATCTAGAGCTTAAGTCTCATATGGGGTTATGGTTGCCATGGATGTGGAGGAATTTGTGCAAGGAATTTTTCATGGATGCTTGCTGGAAAGGAGATGGAGCATGCAATGTGTTGCTCGGCCAAAAAAAACCCAAATGAATGCTCTCTCCCTCTCTGGAAATCAGCCCCTGCACTCCCCAATTTATTTTTTTTTGCTCAATGCAAACATATATATTAATTAAGCCCACATCTCAATCACCTTTATTTCTCCAGCACACACATTTTGCCCATGCCCTCTTAATAAATTAATCCTATATAAAAACCACCAGCACAAGGGGGGGCCACGAATTCATGAATGGAAATTATCCATACAAAAAACAAATCAAACCTCTCTCTTTCTCCAACAGTGGCCGGCCCCCAATCCCAATTTTCAACACAAAATCACATCAAAAACTTTAAACCCATACCCTCTTATTAAATGCAAGGAAGTGATTAGAATGGAATCTAATCAAGACAAAGGCTACAATATGAAAGGAAGCCCTCCACTAAAAGTTATTTGCGAACTTGAAAATAACCCCTCCAACGGATAGTCCGGCCGCGAAGGAATAAAAGAAAAAACGGCCGGCACGGAATGCAAACTGGCAACCTCGGAAAACTGGTCCCATAATAAATTACAGGAAAACCCCGATACTGTGCATACACACCCGCATTTGTATTCCGACCGAAATACAAATGCAAAGAGACAAAACTACACTATCAAATACTAAGATCCGGCTTAAGCCAAAGCCGGCTAGTAAAAAACCGTCCGATCACGATCCGTGCAATACCGCACGTATCTGATCGAACCCTGCCATATCTCCATACGGCCTCTACAGCGTTTCGCCCGAAAGCTGAGTAACTGAAAGTGTGGTAGACTCTAAAGACTCGTCAATACTATGGCTGTGGATTTAACCACTAGCACGTCAGAGGTATAAGCCAATACGTAACGGGCCACCAGCTATTGACTAAAAGGGACGTCGATGAGCGAACTCATCCTGACACCCTACTGAGCCTGTCAGTGACAATATCCGTACAGTCCGGTCCGTTCGTCTATGAGCATCGCATGTCGGGCCTAGGGGTGGGTAAAAGTCAGACCCCCAAAAGCGGTACAAGTCGTGTCGGAGTGTAGCCCAGAACACCCTGAGATACTACTGGAATACCTACCAGTAAATCTCCTGCCTTGGCCAAGGACTTCGTGTAATGGCTCTCCTAGACACAGCGCGACCTCACCCCCAATACCGGGAGAGACGAAACCCCCGAAGATCCGCTCACTGCCTCCATGTGGCTCGGGACTGTACCCAACTAAAACCTGTTTGCACGACTCCTTTGAGCCGTGGTAGGGTAGTAATCAAAGTACAGTGGGAACTCACACGAGACAAATGACGATCCCCAGGTCGATGAACTAACCTGTACACATGTCACCTGGGAACTGCTATCTGACGTCAGGTATAAGACCAACTAGCATGTTCCCGGCGAGTCCTGTCCGGTGTACTCATAACCCAATGAGCACCTGTATACATCTTAGGTGAACCAACTGACACCAGTGGCCTGTGAGACCGGCCACCGCCCCTCGTCGGGGTCTCGACTGTATACACTAGTCTACTCTGGAGTATCGATGCCCTATCTCGAAACTCCCACGACTAGGGACCTTTTAAGGATGTGCTTATAGACTCCAGCTCTCACTTATATGATCGCCCTCATACTGCTGGCAGTCAAGCATGAATCCTAGGGCTCTATCAACGTGCAATAGCGACCTGTCAGGTCACCTAAAGCAATACACGATGATAAAGGTAAACCAGATAGCAAACTATCATCTCGAGTAAGACCGTCGTCCCGGGATAGGTCCTCCCTCAACCATTGCAATCACGTACCTGTGACATAATAATTGACTCTGAGGGCACTATCTCCAACAATCTCCCACTTGCACTCAAGGCTAATTATTGCGATGTCGCATACTCACAGCCCGTGTGATACCGAACACCCAACTCCTCTACTAGTTAGTCTCACAAAGCTCGTTTGCGGAACCATTGCGTTCGAGGAATAGCCTCAGTGAGTGGATCCGCTTAGTTGTTTCTTTCCATGTCTCTCTATATCTCAAGTTCGCGGAGAAAGCCATCTCCCGAAAAGAGCAATACCTGTCTCAGAATATGTCTGGATGTCTGATGGGAAATAGCTCATAAATGAACTCCAAATCCAAACTTCTTAGACTGTATCGTTAACTGAACTTAATCAGTATCCTGTGCCATGCCACCCTCAGTATTGCCTTGGACCACCTGTCCAAAATACTGCCCCTCATCAGAAGGAAAACTATAGCTCTGACAACTTCCTTGTCGTCCATGTCACCTTGGAAGACTGGAATAATAACTGTTTCCCGAATGAAGCTGTCGTTATCATATCCCTAGAACATCCACTTATGTTCTAAAACTGCTTCCGACTGTTTCTCCAGGATTGGATTAATGTCAACTTATTGCATCTAGTGCAAGAACAACATCTGGTGTGGTACTTGACATTTCATGATTGACTCAATTGCCTGAGCAAGTGATCTGCCAATCATGCACATCCCTCTCCCCTTTAGTCTGTAAGACACCTTTAGAGAGGGTGACTCCATCACCTACAGGTACACTACCGTGCCAGGAGTCGTCCATCCTAAATACTCTTAGAATGCTGTCAAGTACCCTGATTGGGAAACCACCCAAATCTAGATCTAAAACCATAGATCCAGTAACCAGTATGTCAGATACAAAATCCATTTCCTTTGTGGAGAAACCACTGTGTGACGACCAAAATGTAACCGATTGTAGCATAGGAGTTTCCTTTCCTACACTGTGTATATCATCCAAATACCAGGACATCACACGCTATCACCTCCTCAACAGATCCATTCCCTATTCTGATGACGTCAAACCTATGACTGTCATACCAGAAATAGATGATCTATCTCCGCTATATGTGCTTTAGTCTATAAATAGACATAAGCTATCTGTCCACCAATGCTTCCGCTGCTCCCACTGACTACGACAACCCTCTGGCAGAGTCATATAGACGTACACTTCTAAAGCTAGTTTAGAACGGCGCTATATTCATCCTTCTGCCGGATCTCACAGTCTGGAACAACAGCAATGGCAAGTTTGGGTAAACAAGAACCTCCCTGCCACCGTCCTTGAGCATACCGAAGTACCTCTCGAGCGCCTGAGGTTACCCACCAAAATCTGCGGAGTGGCCAATGGAATGTCAAATCAGATTCAAATCATGCAACTGTCTCCAGTGCATGTCAACTAAATGGAAGGAGGCTGATCAGCGTTACTCAACTTAGGAATACATCCAATTATGAAATAACCGGAAAGAGAAGCAAGTTCTCTTAATTATTACTATCAACTGAACACCATACACAAGTATCTACATCTTCGATCAACTTGAAGAATCCCAATACTTGCAACACTTGGTTCTCTACTCTATTCAAATACCTACAACTTCTCAAAATTCGGACCCTGTGTTTCCGCGAAACACTTGTCTAAAAACTAGAGAAGTCATAAGTAAACCGAATATAGTACGAGGACCAACCCCTCTGTCCTGATGGACTCTGGACAACATACAATACTCTGTATAAGTCCCTTGAGTCTGATAACTCATTCACTGTGTGTCGTATGTTGAAAATTGTACTTATGGTTAAGAAGAATTACACCGCTGTTTAATGCTCCTTACCTAACCATCCACTGATATAGGTAAATGTCATCGACATAATATCAAAAGGTATATCTCACTCTATAAAAATAGACGTACAGATATATCAATTTGAAATTGGTGCATGACAGCGGATATTCAAAACCAAATATTTGCCGACCGGCGAACAACCCAGGTGATTTCCTCAAATATCACCGATTACAACGAATCCCGATATAATGAGGATGATCACCCAATTTCCAATAACCTACTCCCACTCATCATCTGTAAAACCATACAGATGTGAGAATCATACTTGGTAAATACATACCCTGGAGTAAGTATCTAATCGGGAAATCAGTTTTCTTTTAACATTACACAGTGAAACTGAAACATCGAAATGTTTCGATGGGGTATCCTGGTATTCCTAGTAATGCCTCTTCCAGATTCACGTCTGTAACCTTGTAATTCTTTGCCACCTCTCCAAATCCCTTCATTTGTCTTTAGTCTTTACCTTCTGCACACCCCTTTAGGCCAAATGGTTTTCTTCCTTCCCTACCGTTCGGCACCAGCCTATGGTTTGGAAGAAGACTATCCAATAAGCATGATGGGTGTACTGTCCCAATCCTAGGAACACTCGCAATGCGAGAGGAGGTGAGGATAAAAGACAACCGAATAAACCTTATTCCTATTTCTCCTGAACCAAAATCCATCCCCGAACTGGAACAAGTTCCTTTCGAGTTCGTATATAACCATACGATGGAGTATCCAATAAACTGTGGATCTTCGTAGTGATACGGAGTGTCCTGGAGAAATACAAAGGTGATTTAGGATTGGCGAAGGAATACTTGGTTTGGTCGTGAATAGCAGTCGCACTTTACTTTGCCCTCTTACTAATCCCTTGCTTTGTCTTAACTCAATACCTTCTGTACACCATCGTCAGGCTAATTGGTTTTCTTCATTCCCTACCGGTCGGCACCAGCCTATGGTTTGGAAGAAGACTATCCAATTTGCGTAATAGGTGTACTACTCCTAAACCAAGGAGTACTCGCAACCTGAGAGAGGGTGAAAAGAAAAGACAACTGAATAATCCTATCCGTTTTCTCCAGAACCGGAAACCATCCTCGAATTCCTTCGAGTTCGTATCTAACCATACGATGGTTTTGTCCAATAGAAGTGGACGTTCGTAGTAATACGGGGTGTCCTGGAGAAAAGGGTAAAAGTAGGAGTGGCAATGAGGTCTGCAACTCTGACAATCCAAAAGCCAGTGTTAAGTAGGTTCGGTCAACTTGGTCACTGGGTCATAGTCTAGGGTCGGGTCAATGGTCGCTGCCAGAGAGAGAGAGAAAAGAAACACTCAGCGTGCACTCTAACCTATATCAGAATGGTTATCACTTTTTCTAATCAGGAAACCTCCCACTGTACCTCAAATTCTCCTCCAAACCTAAAAGAAGAATTAGTCGGGGTCACCCGAGGAGTAAACCAACTCATCAGTGGGAATCGGGATCCAACTCTCATCGCATGACAACGTGACGGAATTCGCTCACGGTATCACACTCCAGAAGGTATGCGCATATCTGGCAAGTTTCAGTTCTTTTGAAACTCCCGATGTGATTTTTACCCCATGCTCTTATGACCTTGGCGTGAGGTCAAAATATCATAAGTCACATGTCAAGTTCTGCCCGTCATTATCCAGGTTAATCTGAACCCACCCGTACATACCCTTGACGTAGGCCAAAATAGTAGTACGACTGTCCCAAACCAACGCATCTATCTATGCAACAGATAAATACCCGGCAGCTACCAATCACTATGCCTTGGCGTGAGGTCAAAATACATAGCTTGAATACTACCGAATATTTAACTGAAATGACGGAGGGCTACGAATGGTTTCTGGCGAAAACCTTTAACGTAATGAACTTGATATCGTTGAAGGAACTGATAGCTTTTAAAAATATAGTGACGAAAACCTTCGCTAAAGAGGTCACTCCCGGTGAAGGGATCTCGGCTCTTTCCCCGTAGAATGGGGTGCAGGATATTCCAAATGAATACCACGGTGCAAAGCAAAAGTAATCGGCTATAGTGAAGTTAATGCCCTGGCGCAAACTTCTGTCCAAGGGGTCACTCCCGGTGAAGGGATCTCGGCCCTTGCCTCGTCGACTGAGGAGCAGGATATTCCAACTGAATATCACGATGCAAAACAAAAGTGAACGTCCTTGCAATAACAGCTTTTTGAAAAGTGTTCCAACAACATCAGATTAGGTTTGTTTTTAACTTGCATTGATCCGAATCAATGCGGTCCCATCAATTGATCACACCAAAAAGAACGAAAATATACTGATGTACGTATATGCCATCCGCATTCGCCACTGGGTCCCATCATTACCCGTTAGGTTAGCTTACTAACGACAGAGCGGGGACTGGACTAGCGCGGATGCAAAACATATACAACATCTACTAATATATATACCAATATATTATATTTCGCTCAAGGCGTGAAAAGAAATGCAACATCACAGAAATGTACAGCATCACAGAACAATACAGATATCTGGGATCCCCGGGTTTCACAGAGCCACTACTGAAACCCGACGTTCCCCTGGTCGTGTGGATAGCCTGTGCAATGAAATCCTAGACCCCTACGGGCGCGGCAAGTCACCCGCCAAAATCTGAAGCGAGGTAGCCCCCTTCAGCGCCGTGAATGGACCACCCAGCACTTCACGGAATCCGGTAACTTGGGCACCCCTCCTGGGTCAACCTGTACCCCCTACGAGTGCGGCGAATAGCCCGCCAATTCTAGACTGAAGCCCCCTCCGTCTCAATGCCATGAGATGTGGGCTTGTTGCCCTCCAGAACCCGGCTATCCGTGCACCCCTCCGCGGGGTAATCCTAGTACAGAAAGTAAAATATACATACAACGGGTATATCGACCGCAACCAAGTCGTGCACCAAAAGAATAATACAATCAGGCAGTGACGGCAGTCCACATGTCGGACGCTCGCCCCGCAATATCAAATGTACATAATACAACCACAACTGTACTAGCATTGCATCCAGGCTATCCCCCACGACCGATCCGCAACATCACAGCAAAATCACAAAACTTCAACGTGAAAGTCACGTTCGCAAATCCGTCTAACCGGGCTATAGCAGTTAGACCGGATTTACCGATCGAGTGACATTCACGGTCGCAGATATAATGTAAATACTGTGAAATAATGTGTTTAAAATATCCGACCGATCAAATTTTTAACAAGTGGGCCCCAAGTGTTACTGCAGCACATCAAGAATTTCTGGGCCCAATATTAATATTCCAAAAACCCCAATTTAACCCCAGAAGCCCACTGGAGAACTTTGGCCCATTGATCTCTCTGAACTGCCGCGGAACCGCGGCCCAGGGTAGGGTTTGGCCGCGGTTCCGCGCTCCACATAAGAGATCACTTTGCCGAACTTTTCCAGTGGCCTTATATCTTCTTGTACAGTACTTTTATACAACCTGAAAAATTTTTGGGGACTGAAAATTTTCAACAGAAACTGATGCTGAAGGAAATGCGGGTTTTGGGATTTTTGATCGATCCGAATTGCAAACACATTAAACCAAGCTAGACTAAGTTAATGGCGAGGCTCTGATACCACTGTAAGTGCACGGCGGCGCCCCGGCCGTCAAACCGACGCCGGAATGCGGAAGCGGTGATAAACTTTAATTTTGCGGACTTAGCAAACCGGCACCACCGCGCACTAAACCCGAATCGGGCCATTAAACTAAATCTAGCTAACTACAAAGAGAAGGGGAAGAGATATACCGACGATCCAAGTCCTTCGGTCTTCTCGTCATGGTCCCGATCTCCTGCGGAAAATCCTGCCTCCTCCTCGTCGCCGGAAGTGCACCACATCGCCTACTTTGTTTACGGGCTCCCACCTCAATGCCGAGGCAACTCGGGCACGAAGCCGGCTACTCGACGTGCCCAAGAAATACTGTAGAATATAATCTAGAGCTTAAGTCTCATATGGGGTTATGGTTGCCATGGATGTGGAGGAATTTGTGCAAGGAATTTTTCATGGATGCTTGCTGGAAAGGAGATGGAGCATGCAATGTGTTGCTCGGCCAAAAAAAACCCAAATGAATGCTCTCTCCCTCTCTGGAAATCAGCCCCTGCACTCCCCAATTTTTTTTTTTTGCTCAATGCAAACATATATATTAATTAAGCCCACATCTCAATCACCTTTATTTCTCCAGCACACTCATTTTGCCCATGCCCTCTTAATAAATTTATCCTATATTAAAACCACCAGCACAAGGGGGGGCCACGAATTCATGAATGGAAATTATCCATACAAAAAACAAATCAAACCTCTCTCTTTCTCCAACAGTGGCCGGCCCCCAATCCCAATTTTCAACACAAAATCACATCAAAAACTTTAAACCCATACCCTCTTATTAAATGCAAGGAAGTGATTAGAATGGAATCTAATCAAGACAAAGGCTACAATATGAAAGGAAGCCCTCCACTAAAAGTTATTTGCGAACTTGCAAATAACCCCTCCAACGGATAGTCCGGCCGCGAAGGAATAAAAGAAAAAACGGCCGGCACGGAATGCAAACTGGCAACCTCAGAAAACTGGTCCCATAATAAATTACAGGAAAACCCCGATACTGTGCATACACACCCACATTTGTATTCCGACCGAAATACAAATGCAAAGAGACAAAACTACACTATCAAATACTAAGATCTGGCTTAAGCCAAAGCCGGCTAGTAAAAAACCGTCCGATCACGATCCGTGCAATACCGCACGTATCTGATCGAACCCTGCCATATCTCCATACGGCCTCTACAGCGTTTCGCCCGAAAGCTGAGTAACTGAAAGTGTGGTAGACTCTAAAGACTCGTCAATACTATGGCTGTGGATTTAACCACTAGCACGTCAGAGGTATAAGCCAATACGTAACGGGCCACCAGCTATTGACTAAAAGGGACGTCGATGAGCGAACTCATCCTGACACCCTACTGAGCCTGTCAGTGACAATATCCGTACAGTCCGGTCCGTTCGTCTATGAGCATCGCATGTCGGGCCTAGGGGTGGGTAAAAGTCAGACCCCCAAAAGCGGTACAAGTCGTGTCGGAGTGTAGCCCAGAACACCCTGAGATACTACTGGAATACCTACCAGTAAATCTCCTGCCTTGGCCAAGGACTTCGTGTAATGGCTCTCCTAGACACAGCGCGACCTCACCCCCAATACCGGGAGAGACGAAACCCCCGAAGATCCGCTCACTGCCTCCATGTGGCTCGGGACTGTACCCAACTAAAACCTGTTTGCACGACTCCTTTGAGCCGTGGTAGGGTAGTAATCAAAGTACAGTGGGAACTCACACGAGACAAATGACGATCCCCAGGTCGATGAACTAACCTGTACACATGTCACCTGGGAACTGCTATCTGACGTCAGGTATAAGACCAACTAGCATGTTCCCGGCGAGTCCTGTCCGGTGTACTCATAACCCAATGAGCACCTGTATACATCTTAGGTGAACCAACTGACACCAGTGGCCTGTGAGACCGGCCACCGCCCCTCGTCGGGGTCTCGACTGTATACACTAGTCTACTCTGGAGTATCGATGCCCTATCTCGAAACTCCCACGACTAGGGACCTTTTAAGGATGTGCTTATAGACTCCAGCTCTCACTTATATGATCGCCCTCATACTGCTGGCAGTCAAGCATGAATCCTAGGGCTCTATCAACGTGCAATAGCGACCTGTCAGGTCACCTAAAGCAATACACGATGATAAAGGTAAACCAGATAGCAAACTATCATCTCGAGTAAGACCGTCGTCCCGGGATAGGTCCTCCCTCAACCATTGCAATCATGTACCTGTGACATAATAATTGACTCTGAGGGCACTATCTCCAACATTGACTTCATCAGAATAGGGGACGGATTTGTTAAGAAGATAGTAGGGTGTCATGTCCTGGTATTTGGATGACATACACATAGCAGGAAGTGATATTCCTGCACTACGATCGATTGTATTTTGGTTGTCACACAGTGGCTTCTCCACATAGGACTTGGATATTATATCAGGTATTGATTGATCGATTTTCCCATTGTGTAGTATGTAGAAAATTTGTAAAGAACTTCACAACCAAAAAATTATTTTGACCGCAATCAAACTACGGTGTCGGATGTAGTTTGTAGTGAGTGCGGATCGTCCACAGGGATTGCACGATTCGTTTTTACAATATGTTTGAATTGAAAACTTAATTGACAAGAAAAGAAAACATGATTCAAGAATTTATCAATTGATTCAGATGTCACAATGTTTAATCAAGAATCAAGAACTGATAAACAATTAAGAATTGGGTTTTGATAATATTTTTCCAATCAACAGTCAAGAATCTAAAAGAGGCTCGTAGGAATCGATAGGATCAATAGATGTGATGTAATCTAAAGATATCGTGTTCTTGTCCTTCGAAGGATTGATACTAGATCGATGATCATCGACGAGAGTTAGGGCTTTCTCGTGAAACTAGGGTTTCATCTTATCTCTTGTTCTTTTGTCGATATCATTCACATTCTAGCCTCTAGCAATTTCAAGAAACGATCCTAACTCCCCAATTTCGAGCGATATCATTCAAGAAAGCATCGTAACGAAATGGGTTGTCGGTTCTTGAACTTGCTAGGGTTTACAAAACTTGTAGGAATCAAGAATCGATTAAAGCTATGTTACATGGTTGTCGGTTCTTGAACTTGCTAGGGTTTACAAAACTTGTAGGAATCAAGAATCGATTAAAGCTATGTTACATCATCATTCTATTGACCGTCTCGACTCCTTAACGAGCGGAGTTTTATTCGCACATCACCACACAGAAAAGATTCATAAATTGTAAAGATATCATGATGCAGAATTTAAAGAAAACAAGATAAAAGAATATCACCTTTATTTATCTCAACAATTTTGATTACATTCGCTTCAAGAACTACAAGAGGAAGAATCTAGATTGTTGATCGGGCGTCGCTCGGCTTCGTGAGTCGTGGATCGGCTCGAATCGCTTGCTCCGTTGAAGATCGGCTCCGCTCCTAAAGGTTGTAGGGCTTCTTGCTTAATGGGCACTCGGGATCTTGATCTTTAATTGGAATTAGGGTTAGGGTTTCCTACAAGCCCTCTCACTAGACTTGAGGAGGAAGGAGATGAAGAAGGAGAATGGCTAAAAATGTACTAAAATGAATCACACCCTCTCTTGGATGTATAATATGTGATGATATTCTAAGATGATTTATCCTTGAGTCTAGGGTCTTATTTATAGAACTCCCAAACCCTAGGTTTAGGTTTGAATTGGAACTTTCCCTCCCAAAGTTTGTTAAGTCTTCTAGAAGTAGTTTGTTAGGAGCTAGCTTAGGGTTTAAGCTAGGTTTAATTAGGCTTGTAAACCCTTGTTTGCTAATCTGGCAGAAACCCCTGGAGTCTTCTGGAAACTGAGATGCATTTCTGAACTGTAGGCCCTGAAACAGGAATTTTGGTGCCAAAATTACTTGATGACGTCACCAAGATGCCGCGGATCCACGGCACAAGCTGGCTCTGGCCGTGGATCCGCGGCCATGTTGAAGAGTTGGAGCTTGTGGCTTCTTCTGTGGTCTTGGGCTGACATATAGAGCTTTGTCTGATATATTTATTTGCAGTTTCTCCTTTGGATTGGTACCAGATTTGAAGTTAATGAGTTGATGTAACTTTTGAGCGGTGTAACGTTGAGCAAGCTTCTGATTTCCTGCACAGACTCCAAAACACGGGTTGCGACATATAGAAATATTGCGATGCCATGCAATGCAGTCAATTTCCCTAGAAATGCCGGTTTTAAGGTCTAATACATGTAATCTTATAATCTGTGATAGATTTGCTAATATGTGAAATACGGATACCGAACACTTCTATATGAATGCAAATGATGAGGAAATTGCCGGCTAAAATATGCAATATTTTCGACTGATCAAATACCCCCAAACTTAATTTCGATCGTCTCGAGCGAATGTTTTATTAAAAAGAGAAGGAGAAAATAAAGAAAGAGAAAAACTAACTACCACACTTTCGTAGGCAACACGATTGCACTGAGCACGTGCAACAAGCCTTTAAACCTCTAGGTGTCCCTAGTAGGAGGAGTGTTGTCTCCTGAGGGTTTTCAGCGGATTGCACCCACAAAATCCAATAATAAAATCAAGATCATGAATATTACATTTAAAGACAAGAATTGTAAAAGAAAAGCTTTGAAAATTAGGATTTCCAACTAAGCTAGCTTTTCGGTTGTCATGAGCCCTATCTTAATGGTCATGAAAAGATGTTAGAAATCACGTCCTCCCTCAATAAAACATCGTCTTATTCTTCATTCCTATCTTTCTTCCAAACATCGATCATATAACCCTGCGTGTGTGTAAAGACATCCCTACACCCAGAGAATTCAATTCAAGCTATCATACTCTTGTCCGTCAGCCTCAGTACTTTTTAATTAATGAATATTTAGATGAGATTGCTCATACACTTTCATGCGACCGTTAATACTTCTTGAGGTACTAATCGACCGATTACTCCTGTGCTTGCTTACTTGGTGTATTTTCCTCGTCTTGCACCACCTCAGGCATAGCAGTGACTCCCAGACCAGTTGGCCTTAGGGCACTAGGTGAAGAAGCACCCTCGCTATACATTTTTTATTGCCCTTGGTGATAACAAAACCAGTGTTCGTTTTTCTCACCACTTTATATTTTCTTCATTTTTTTATTTTTTTTATTTCCTTCATACTTTTGGGTTTAAGACAAGAGCATTTCAAGGTTTCCTCTACTATCCCAGACTTTAAGACGTGTGTAAGTGCGAATAGCAGGGTATCAACGTTCAAAATGTTTGACTTCCAGAATAGAAACTATTTTTCAGACTTAATTTTATCCTCAGATTAGTGACGTCCTTCATCTTACTAACCCTTGGGACAACGGCTCATAACTACTTATTACTAGTTCGTATAAGAAAACTTCTAATTTTCTTAGTTTTCTTAAATTTTTCTAATCTCATGGATGTAATTTTTCACAATCTAAACTTTCATTATCTTATTTATGTACAAAAACTATTTTATAATTTTGAAAAATTTTAAATTTTTATGGTTTTTAAAGAAATGTTTTGTGCTTATGCAATGTATGATGCAAAATGATGCAAAAATAAGCACAAACCTCCCCCAAACTTGTTTTCAACAATGTCCTCACTGTTGCCTTCTGCTAAATCTACAAAACCTGTAAGTCTGGGAGGAATTTATTAGTGGGGGCAAAATATATAAGTGAAGAACTTCCCAAAACTTATTTTGGCTCATCATTTTGTAAAAATTTTCTTTTCAAGAGCCGGAAAAATAATACCCCCCCCCCCAAACTTGAGTTATGCAATGTTAAACTTTGAAAATCACAAGAGGGGGTCAAAAATCAGTGGTCGATGCCAAGCTTTGCAAAGACCGAATGTCAACACCAACCATTCAAAAAATTTATCAATGCAATGCTCTGGTTGGTGGAAGGAGAAGTGGGGAAAGGTTAAGTGGTGGAATAAAATATGTGTGCGTCTCATTTTGGAGAGACGATGCAGTGTATGTGATGGATTACTCGCATTCTTCTTACAAGTCAGAAGAAGGGGTGGAGGTTCAATTTCAGTGAGTGGAACCTGATTCATCTCAACACCCGTGTTATTCAGAAATGCGAGTTCATCAGCGAAGATCTCCTCAAAAGTTTCATCTATACCCCGAAGAATAATGTCATCACAAAGTGCGGGGTGATCTTCAGACTCTAAAAGCAGTTCATAATCAGTGTTAATTGTTGACCCGGACATCTCGGTGGAAGAGTCCATATGTGTATGATACAAAGTTGGGTCAAACAATAACGTATGAAAAGAGTCAAGATCAGTATTATGAGGGTTATTAAATTCGCTGCTGTCGACATCCATTAAGTCGACAGAACAAACCTGAGCAGTAGGTTCAGAGGGTACACTTCCTAACTTGTAAATGTTCATCTCAATTGTCCTGTTCCCGAAGGATAGGGTCATAGAACCGTTACGACAATTGATGATAGCATTGGAAGTGGCCAAAAAGGGGCGACCTAAAATCACCGGAATTTGATTCTGTGAGTTCGCTACAGGCTGTGTATCAATTACAATAAAGTCTACAGGGAAGATAAATTCCCCGATTTTTATTAACACGTCCTCTAGTTCACCCCTAGGTCTGGTGATTGATCGATCAGCCATCTGGAGAGTGCATGGAGATGGTTTTAACTCTCCGATCCCTAACTGCTCATAAACTGAGAAAGGAAGTAGGTTAACACTTTCCCCAAGATCTAGTAGAGCACGGTTACTGTGTTTCTCCCCAATAGAGATGGAAATAGTAGGATATCCAGGATCCTTACGTTTCCTCGGTAATTGCTGGGGGAAAGCTGTGTCTACTGTTTTTGCCATGAATATTTTCTTGGGCATTTGTTTCTTCCTCTTTCTAGTGCAAAAATCTTTAAGAACTTTTGCATATGTAGGGACTTGTTGGATAGCATCTAGAAGAGGGATATTGATGTTAACCTGTTTAAACATCTCAGTGATCTTCTCCATATGTGGACTTGGTGTGTTAGCCCTTAACCGATTAAGATAAGGTGCTTTAGCAATAAGCGCTGGGTCCATCATAGGAGAAGGAAGTGTGTGTGGAACCGATCCCAAAATGGAAGTGGGTATCGTCCATGGAAGGGTAAAAGAGGTGGGCTGTAGTGGCGAGCCTTTTGAGAAACGAAGAATAGGCTCGGAAGAAGATGGTGGGGTAGAAGAACTGGGGTCAGAATTAGAAGTGTGTGTGTGAGGAAAGGTCTCAGCCGGGGTGTTGATATGATTTTCAGTATCATCAACTTCTTCCCCAACATGATTGTCAAGCACTCGTCCAGATCTCAACGTGGTGATTGCATTCACATGATGTGAATAGCCAGGATTGGGTAAGGGTTGAGCTGGAAGTTTCCCTTTCTCTCTTGCACTCATTTCGGCTTTTAATCGTGCAATTTCTTCTTCCATCGATTTAATACTCTCGCTTTGGGACGCAAAGTTTTTCTCAATTTTATCGACAGAAGACTTCATTTCAGCCGAAACTTGCATGATATTTGTCAGGACCAAATTCATGTATTGTGCAAAAGAAGAGGATTCATCAGTCCCGGTCAACTGTAAAGGACTAGACAGTGCAGGTGTGTTGACCTGATTTTGAAAATTATGTGCTTGAAAGGGGTGCTGACTCAATTGAAGTTGTGGCTGCTATTGTGGTGGAGGGACCCTTTGGAAATTGTTTTGGTTTGGAACCGTGTTTTGAGATTGTGATTGGTTCCAAGCAAAATTAGGGTGATTTCTCCAACCCTGATTATATATGGAAGAAAATGGGTCGTTTCTAGGTCTTTGAAATGTGGCATTGGTATGCTCATGACCTTGAAACGGACATTCTTCCGTCAAGTGAGACGGATCAGAACAGCAGCCACATACAGTTTTGGAAAGTGACATTTGATTAAGGGAGGCGGCTAAAAATTTGTTTTCCATAATCTCGAGTTTCTTTTGTATAGCTGAAATGTCAGCTCTTACTCCTATGGAAACATCTGATTGGTTGTTGCCACTCCTAAATGATGGACTTTTCCACTGTAAAGACTTTTCAGCGAACTCTTCTAAATATCGCCAAGCTTCCCCATCATCCTTGGACATGAAGGTACCTTGACACATGTTTTCAAGGCTCTGTTTAGTGTTAGGGTTACTGCCCTCATATATGATTCGGCACAATTCCCATCTCGAGATGCCGTGATGAGGACATTGAACCAATAGATCCTTGAAACGTTCAAAGCATTTTGAAAATGGTTCAGCAGGGAGCTGGACAAATTGATTCAGTTCGCTACAGATTCGAGCTGTCTTTTGTATTGGGTAAAATTTCTTAAGAAATGCAGCGACGAATTCTCCCCAATTCGTAATAGAATGTGCGGTAGTGTTGTATAGCCACTTCTCGGCTATATCGCACAAGGTAAATGGGAGAAGTCGTAGACGCATCGCATCCACTGAAAGTTGTGACGTACCCATCATTGCGCATACGTTTTCTTGGTAATGAAAACGTAAGCGTCCTCAGTCTCAAGTCCGTGGAATTTGGGTAAAAGTTTGATATACTGGGGCTTAATCTCAAAGTTATCCCCATTGGCTGGTGGTGTGGATAAGCAGGTCGAAAGAGGACCTCGAATAGGGTAGCACCTCTCCTGGAGAGAGATGCGGGGTGGATTCTGCGCACCAACGGACGGCGGCAGAGTAGTGGAAAAGAAGTTCGATGGAGGTGGATCCATCGATGTGGGTGTGGTAGTGGGTAAAGAAAAGGTAAATGGAGAAATATCGACTTCGGAGTCGATAAAGGGTACGCGGACTAAACGGGCACTAGAATCCCGTGTCCAGCCTATCTTGCACTAAAAAGGGTTAGTACAAGTGGCAGCGTTGGCTTATAATTAGGGGTAAAATGAATGCGGTGCTTGCTTTGAAAAAGGGACAGATTTTTGAAAAAAATGATGCGACAAAACAAATGCAGCACACAAACCCTAGAATCTAGTGGTCACCTAGGTCTGGCTCTAGACCGCTCCTAACTGCCAAAAGACAAGTCGCAGGATAGAATCCTCCACTGCCTCTTTGTCCCCCTGTGGCCGGATAAGTGCCAGGTAAGCGGGAAGGTACTCCACTACGTAAGTAGTAGGCCTAATTAAAAACCACTAGCCTTAGACACACTCGCCTTAGGCACCACAAGAAAACGCGGATAAGCAATGAATTACCCACGGCCTTCTCTTGTCCTAATTGAGCGCGACAGTTCTTAGAGTCTTCTCTAGATTTCTTTTAATTAATGAGGGTAATGCGGATGCAAGTTTTGCAATTTTCGGGGCCTAGGAAGGGTAATGAAATCCCCACCTAATTTGGATTTGGCCGTGCCCCTTAAATTTCCGTATTAGAATGCAAACAACCAAGAAATCAAAATTCATGCACAATTTTAATTTGCTTTTGCGGCGCTGCGATTTTTTGCAAAGAATCCTGCAGCAAAGTGTTAGTTGGAGCTAAAAGAGGAGAGAGGAGAGAGCAAGAAATCACCTGCAGGCAAAATTTTCCAGAGAACCCCCAACCTAGCCGCGGAACCGCCGCAAATCGTGGGTTCTGGCCGCTCTTCCGCGGTCTTATGTGCAGATCACTGCACCAATTTTCTTCAGAAGGCTTCTGTGGCCTTCCTCTACTCTCAGGTATATCCCAAATAATTTTTCCACGGCACAGAATGCTCCAGATCACCTTGCAATTAATCACAACTTACGTATAAGAGTTTGTACGAATTTTGCTTTCAAGAAGTAGAATGTAATAATTCTTTCACTTCAAACTAAAAAATGTAAACGAATTAGCGCGCGATCCCCGGCAACGGCGCCATTTTGATTGATCGATTTTCCTGTTGTGTAGTATGTAGAAAATTTGTAAAGAACTTCACAACCAAAAAATTATTTTGACCGCAATCAAACTACGGTGTCGGATGTAGTTTGTAGTGAGTGCGGATCGTCCACAGGGATTGCACGATTCGTTTTTACAATATGTTTGAATTGAAAACTTAATTGATAAGAAAAGAAAACATGATTCAAGAATTTATCAATTGATTCAGGTGTCACGATGTTTAATCAAGAATCAAGAACTGATAAACAATTAAGAATTGGGTTTTGATAATATTTTTCCAATCAACAGTCAAGAATCTAAAAGAGGCTCGTAGGAATCGATAGGATCAATAGACGTGATGTAATCTAAAGATATCGTGTTCTTGTCCTTCAAAGGATTGATACTAGATCGATGATCATCGACGAGAGTTAGGGCTTTCTCGTGAAACTAGGGTTTCATCTTATCCCTTGTTCTTTTGTCGATATCATTCACATTCTAGCCTCTAGCAATTTCAAGAAACGATCCTAACTCCCCAATTTCGAGCGATATCATTCACGAAAGCATCGTAACGAAATGGGTTGTCGGTTCTTGAACTTGCTAGGGTTTACAAAACGTGTAGGAATCAAGAATCGATTAAAGCTATGTTACATCATCATTCTATTGACTGTCTCGACTCCTTAACGAGCGGAGTTTTATTCGCACATCACCACACAGAAAAGATTCATAAATTGTAAAGATATCATGATGCAGAATTTAAAGAAAACAAGATAAAAGAATATCACCTTTATTTATCTCAACAATTTTGATTACATTCGCTTCAAGAACTACAAGAGGAAGAATCTAGATTGTTGATCGGGCATCGCTCGGCTTCGTGAGTCGTGGATCGGCTCGGATCGCTTGCTCCGTTGAAGATCGGCTCCGCTCCTAAAGGTTGTAGGGCTTCTTGCTTAATGGGCACTCGGGATCTTAATCTTTAATTGGAATTAGGGTTAGGGTTTCCTACAAGCCCTCTCACTAGACTTGAGGAGGAAGGAGATGAAGAAGGAGAATGGCTAAAAATGTACTAAAATGAATCACACCCTCTCTTGGATGTATAATATGTGATGATATTCTAAGATGATTTATCCTTGAGTCTAGGGTCTTATTTATAGAACTCCCAAACCCTAGGTTTAGGTTTGAATTGGAACTTTCCCTCCCAAAGTTTGTTGAGTCTTCTAGAAGTAGTTTGTTAGGAGCTAGCTTAGGGTTTAAGCTAGGTTTAATTAGGCTTGTAAACCCTTGTTTGCTGATCTGGCAGAAACCCCTGGAGTCTTATGGAAACTGAGATGCATTTCTGAACTGTAGGCCCTGAAACAGGAATTTTGGTGCCAAAATTACTTGATGACGTCACCAAGATGCCGCGGATCCGCGGCACAATCTGGATCTGGCCGTGGATCCGCGGCCATGTTGAAGAGTTGGAGCTTGTGGCTTCTTCTGTGGTCTTGGGCTGACATATAGAGCTTTGTCTGATATATTTATTTGCAGTTTCTCCTTTGGATTGGTACCAGATTTGAAGTTAATGAGTTGATGTAACTTTTGAGCGGTGTAACGTTGAGCAAGCTTCTGATTTCCTGCACAGACTCCAAAACACGGGTTGCGACATATAGAAATATTGCGATGCCATGCAATGCAGTCAATTTCCCTAGAAATGCCGGTTTTAAGGTCTAATACATGTAATCTTATAATCTGTGATAGATTTGCTAATATGTGAAATACGGATACCGAACACTTCTATATGAATGCAAATAATGAGGAAATTGCCGGCTAAAATATGCAATATTTTCGACTGATCAGGTATTATGGTTACTAGATCTATGGTTTTAGATCTAGATTTGGGTAGTTTCTCAATCTGGGTACTTAGACAGCATTCTACAGGTATTTTAGAATGGACGACTCCTGGCACGGTGGTGTACCTGCAGGTGATGGAGTCACCCTCTCTGAAGGTGTCTTACAGACTAAAGGGGAGAGGGATGCGCATGATTGGCAGATCACTTGCTTAGGCAATTGAGTCAATCATGATATGTCAAGTACCACACCAGATGTTGTTTTTGCATGAGATGCAATAAGTTTATATTAATCCAATCCTGGAGAAACATTCGGAAGCAGTTTAGCACATAAGTTGATGTTCTGGGGATATGATAACAGCAGCCTCTTTTAGGAGACAGTTATCATTCCAGACTTCCAAGGTGATCTGGATGACAGAGTGACTGTCAGAGTTATAGTTTTTCCTCTGACGAGGGGCAGTAGTTTGGACAGGTGGTCCAGACGGATACTGAGGGAGGCATGGCGCAGGATACTGATTAAGTTCAGTTGACGATACAGTCTAAGAAGTTTGGATTTGGAGTTCATTTATGAGCTAGGTCCTATCAGATATCCAGACATATTCTAAGACAGGTATTGCTTATTTCGGGAGATGGCTTTCTCCGCGAACTTGAGATAAAGATAGACATGGAAAGAAATATCAGGGCGGATCCACTAGCTGAGGTTATTCCTCGAACGCAATAGTTTCGCAAACGGGTTTTGTGAGACTGATTAGTAGAGGAGTTGGGTGTTCGGTATCACACGGGCTGTGAGTATGCGACATCGCAATAATTAGCCTTGAGTGCAAGTGGGAGATTGTTGGATATAGTGCCCTCAGAGTCAATTATTGGATCGCAGGCACGTGATTGCAATGATTGAGGGAGGACCTATACCGCTAGGACAGTCTTACTCGAGAGGTTTGTATACTATCTGGTTAGTCTTTATCATCGTGTACATACTTTAGGTGACATTGTAGTTCACTATTACACGTTGATAGAGAATAGTATGCTACCATGGTTTGTCTTTATCAGTCGTGTACAGCTTTAGATGAAATGTTCACCATTACACGTTGATAGAGCTCGTAGGATCCTGCTTGACTACCAACAGTATGATGGCGATCATATACGTGAGAGTTGGGTAGTCCATAAGCACATCCTTAAAAATGGTCCCTAGTCGTGGGAGTTCGAGACAGGGCATCGATACTCTGGAGTAGACTAGTGTATACAGTCGAGACCCCGACGAGGGGCGGTGGCCGGTCTCACAAGCCACTGGTGTCAATTGGTTCACCTAAGATGTATACAGCTGCTCATTGGGTTATGAGTACACCAGACAGGACTCGCCGGGAACCTGCTAGTTGGGATTATACCAGACGTCGGATAGCAGTTCTCTGGTGACATGTGTACAGGTTAGTTCATCGACCTGAGATCGTCATTTGTCTCGTGTGAGTTCCTACTGTGCTTTGATTACTACCCTACCACGGCTCAAAGGAGTCGTGCAAACAGGTTTTAGTTGGGTACAGTCCCGAGCCACATGGAGGCAGTGAGCGGATCGGCAGGAGTTTCGTCTCTCCCGGTATTGAGGGTGAGATCGCGCGGTGTCTAGGAAAGCCATTACACAAAGCCCTCAGCCGAGGCAGGAGATTTACTGGTAGGTATTCCAGTAGTATCTCAGGGTGTTCTGGACTACACTCCGGCACGACTTGTACCACTTTTGGGGATCTGACTTTTACCGATCCCTTAGGCCCGCCATGCGATGCTCATAGACAAACGGACCGGACTGTATGGATATTGTCACTGACAGGCTCAGTAGGGTGTCAGGATGAGTTCGCTCATCGACCTCCCTTTTGTTCAATACATGGTAGCCCATTAAGTACGGCTAGTACCTCTGACGTGCTAGTGGTTAAATCCACAGCCAAAGTATTGACGAGTATTTAGAGTCTCCCACAAACAGTTTCTCAAGTTTCGGGCGAAACGTTGTAGAGGCCATATGATATATGGCAGGGTTTAATCATATACGTGCGGTCTTGCACGGATCATGATCGGACGGATCATACTAGTGGGTTTTGGTTTAAGCCGGATCCTAGTATTAGATATTTTGGATTACTTTAGTCTCGTCGCATTCGTATTCAGCAGGAATGCGGATGTAGGTATGTATATACACGTGAGGGGTATCCTTGTAATCCGTCATGAGTTTACTTTAAATGTTGCCGTATCTTTTTATTGTTGTAAACATTTGGGTTAATGTTTACAAATGGAAATTATGAGCTAGAAACCATCATTTTGTGCATTAAATGATACGTGTACTTCATGGGTGAGTCATGGTATCATTTCTTGTGCAAACATCACATTATGTGATTGATTAGTGGGTTGATTTTATGAGAGGAGAGAGAGGGGCAGCCAAGGGTGAGCTCTCATATTATTGTTTCAACCCTCTTATTTGATCAATAAGAAATCAACACAAGAAAAGAAAAAAGAAACCTCTTCTTTCTTCTTCTTCCTCTAGCTCATAGCCTCCATTAATGGCAACACTTTCATCCTCCATCTAAGCAATGGATGCAAGAGACAAAGTGATCACAAACATTCTCTACAACACCTTGGACACGTCGGCTAGCACACTTCGTGTCCGAGTTACTTTGGATGAAGTGGGAGCCCATAAAAAGAATCGATGATGTGGTGCCCTTTCCGACGAGGAGATCGAGACCGGAGATGCCGCGAGGAGCTTCGGATGGTGGCCGAAGACCGAAGGACACGGATCGCTCAGTATAGCTTTCTATCCCTTCTCTAGATAACTAGTTAGTAGGTAAATGGTTCAATCCGGGATTTAAGCATACGATAGCGCCGGTTTTCTAGTTTAGAAAAATTTTCGTTTCCGCATTTTGGCCTCGGAAAAACGGCCGGGACGCTACAGTAGTCTTACAAAGGTAGCAAATATAATTGGAGGATGATGATGAAAACGACACTGCATTTCGTCAAACCATAGCACTTTCGGAGTTGGATGATTTTGATGAAGATATACCTCTTGAAGATGATGAGGATCCGTTAGGTGAGACTTAGGATACATACGCTCTTTATTGGAACACATGCCATAATCAGATATGTTTTTGTTCATGGAAATGCAATTTGAATGAAACACTATGCTGGTTTCTCACGCATAAGCTTTTTGTTCATGGAAATGCAATTTGAATGAAACTCTATGCTGGTTTCTCACGCATAAGCTAACATGTCGAAAACATGACACTTTCTCTGCTTCAATAGATTAAGCCCAGAAGTACAAGCACAAAGCCACACAAACAGATTTGTTGTTCTTGTACAAGTGTATACACACAAACATAAGAAGGGTGGGGGACTTGAGTTCTTCATGTTGGATTTAAACTGAAATCCAACCTATTTAAACTTGCTGGTGGGGGTTCTTGAACTGAAAAACCCAATTAAAGAGCTCTACAACATATAGAATCCATTAAATAAACTTAAACGCCATGGAAGTTACTACTATATCCAAAGTTTAAAGATCCACATATACATTTATAGCATCATGATGTTATGGCGTGATTCATGGCTTCAAACCAACTGTGTAGAATTATTATATAATTATTATATCATCAATTGAAAACACACCTTAAGCTTGGAAGAAGGAAGACCTTCTTGAAGCACTCAATCATAACTCTCATTCTCTCTCCTCCATCCCATCTCTTTATGCACACACTTGCACGCACAAAGATATAGTTTAGATTTGGTAGTATATGCTAAGTAAGGCTTGACAATTTTATCATAAATTACAACATTTTTTATTCTTTATAACATGAGTGGAGTTAGTGTATAATTAAACAATATAGTACACGTAAAGCTATACTAGATGGAGATGATAGGGAAATATTACTAACCTTTATATACTATAGGCTTAATTTCAATGAACTACAAATAAGTTTGGTCGATTTTCAAGGAACTGCCAAAAATAAAATTATAATCTACCAATTGAGTTGAATGGTTTTCATAAATCAAAAGCCTCAACATAAACGGTTACAATAAACTCTCTTATATAGTTTTTAACGCACACATGTACCTACTATAATCAACTCAAATCAACTCTAATTGACCGAACTAAGTAAACTACACTCTTGAAAAGGAAATAAAATCTATCTCACAAAAGAAAAGAAAATTATATCTCATATTACCAAAACTTAATAAACTACTCTCTTAATACAGAAATAGAATCTACCATAATATTTGACCAAGTATCCATCATGTGTTTCCTCAATGTGCATCCTTAACTTTTTCTAATTTATTTAGGAAGGCAACTGGGAGAAGGACATGTTGACGATGTATTAGAGCAAATAGAGTTTGCTTTTGTGCGCATACTTGAGACCGATGTTTTTTCTGTTAATGGTAGTGAAGGAAGTTTACCTTGAATTTTTTTAGTTGATGCATTTGGGAAGATATATCGCATGATATATGAAAAATTGATCATTTATTACTTAATCAGCATTTAGTTTTTTTTTATGTAGGCACATGCTGAGGTTTATTAGTGTAAAACTCGGTTTGGGGCCACAACATATGAGCCCACAAATTGATGCACATGGACTTTTAATATAGTGAGAATCCATCCAAAAGACTCAAGCCTTTTGAAGGTTTATCTTATCTTATATTTTATATCCATATGCATCCTATAGTTTTTCCAATGTCGGAGTAAATGTTACCAACATTCTCAACACTCCTGCTCACGTGCAACGGGGATTTCATATGTGAGGGCTCAAACCTCATATACAACGTGGATAAACAAACAAACACATGAGCTCTGATACCATGTAAAGCTCGATTTGGGTCACAAAATATGAGCCCACAAATTGATGCATATGGACTTTTAATATAGTGAGACTCCATCCAAAAGACTCAAGACTTTTGGAAGTTTATCCCATCTTATATCTTATACCCATATACATCCCATAGTTTTTCTAATGTGGGACTAAATGTTAACAATATTCTCAACAATTAGTTTATGTTTTTATACTTTGAAATTGAATTCTTTACCGACTTATCTGAGATTTTATAACATCCCTTCTATTACTATGTAGCAATGACAAGTATCTGGTCCCCTTGTTTCTTCATCCTTTTTCTTCTTTTTTACATTCAATTTTGATTACCCGTCTGATTTCATTAACTTATAACTAAAAGGGCCAATGTTTACCTGCAATTCTTGATTTCCTCTTTGCATTACTATGATACTGATGGGATGCTGATATTCATGACCTTGCTTTCTGTCAGGAACCATTCTCATTTAAACTCATCAATGCTAAAAATATCTTTCTCCATGTTGCATCTTCGATTCTATCCTATTTGTAATTATTATTTATTTAGCGCATGCGCACACACTATAATGCTTACTACATGTCTTTGGTCATGCCCTACCATCAATTTTGTGATGGTTGAACAAGGGCAAATTTTGTAGAGAGGTTTCACTAGCAGTATATGGTGGTTGATAAATCTATTTTACTAGGCTACAACCTCTCTTGGAAATAAAAGAAAGAAAAAGTAAAGAAGAAAAAATACTGTAGCTGCTTACCAAGGCTACACGTTATATGTGATGTTTCCAAATGCTTGTCACTAGCACTTAAATGGATGTTCAAGAGTAGTTCAAAAACAAACTAAAGTGTCTCATTTGCTAATAGATGCTCGATCTACATTATTGTTGAATTTACTAGAAGTATCTAAGTTCTGTAAGACGTATCGCCTGATTGCGCATCGGAAGCCTTTCCTTGACTTCAACTTTCTGGAGTATGTTTCTGTGAATTAGTGAATACTTCCTATCTTCTGTTTTCAATTATTCCTCATCTCTAAAGATGATTTTTTTTCAGCATATTCAAAATATTTGAGTTTTCATGCAGGGCATGGAACGCCAGAAACTGACTTGGTAGATGGAACAGAAAATGTGAGTTCTTATTTAGAAGAATAAATAACTTGTTTCTTGTTACTTGATTTTATCTTTTTTCCTTAGCCGACCCCAAAGATTTGGAGTAGGGTCTTGCTGTTTCTGTTGCTTTATTTATTATTCCAAACTTCATTCAATTTTAATCTGCTGTGCTGCCTGATTGATTATGAAATATGCTTGGTCTACTATATATTATTCTGTTTTTTTTTATTTTCCTTATAACCGATATGAAATTGAATTGGTTTTCTAAGTTTTCTGAGCTTATTTTACCTATGATAAATTTATTTCATATAGGTGCTAGTTTCCGCGATTAAGTTGCGAACTTTTTGTATAATTTCCTTTGATGTTGTATAATAGATATTCCTAACAGAGTTCTAATCACATGAGGCAAACAAAGTTAGGAATAATATATATCCATTAATTATGCATCAGTAGCCTTTTGGTTACGCTTGCAGGGTTATGAAATAGGAAGCCCTCAACAATGTATTAACCTGCGATTTATAAATGGCCAGCATGTTTCTAGTCCTTCCAACATGGCCAAAGCTTCTAACACATGAGAGACGCCTTAGAACAATTATATCTGCTGCGATGGTATTTTTACCTAGAAGTATAGGAATTAGCTATCACAACACAACAACAACAACTGAGCCTTTTATCCCAAGCATATGAGGTAGGCCACATGAACCAACATGAGAATCACGCCGGGTCCAACAGGATGAATTAGCTATCACCAGAATCCATAAATAGTTGAATCAAAGTATCTGTTGAAGTTCACAGAATCCCTTAGTGAATTGTTTGCTTTGTCATTTGTTGTTCGAGAAAATTTCGTTTGTCAGCAAAGTTTTATAAGCTTAGATGGGGCATATGGTTTGCAGAGAGTTTCCAAGTAGATGAGCCATCCAATGAAGGAATAAAGGTCTAAAAAGCAATTAAAATGGAGCATAAAAGATGTCATTTTGAACCCAAAATATAGATTATTTTACATAAGAAATAATATTCGCAGTTGAGTTATAAGAAGTAATAAAAAGGAATTGAGTTACAATATCGCGGAGAGAAAGATTGAAAGATAGTTGCGTATCTGTCTTATATTGTAGATTTCTAAAATGAATGTTTGAGTTGGACTATAGGGCGTACAGGGTCCTAGTCACATATCTTTGATAGTAACAGTAAGAATTTTGGGTTTTTTTTTGAAATAGGATGATTTTAAATTTATATTATTAAAATAGAGTAGTTAAATTTTTTTTTATGGAAATAGGTTGGTTTGTGGACTGCACATAATTAAAAAAAAAAATTTAAGAGGGCGGGCCCCGCCCTCTCCTTTACAAAGAAGAGGGCGGGTTCTGCCCGCCCACTCCTTTATAAAGGAGAGAACCCGTCCTCTTCACAAATGAGGGGAGGGCGGGAGGGCGGGTTCTTAGAACCCGTCCTCCCCTATAATAGGTAGAGGGCGGGTTCTTAGAACCCGCCCTCTAAACTGGGGAGGGGGAGGAGGTCCACCAAACCGTTCTATTTTCATAAAAAAAATTTAACTACCCTATTTTAATAATATAAATTTAAAACCATCCTATTTCAAAAAAAACCCTAAGAATTTTACTAAACTTGCCTTGCTCTGACGGAGACGACTTATTTTCTTTTCCATATAAAAGAAGCAAGTCTTAGTTTATAGACATTGAGAAACCTGTAAAAAAACCGAGTGCAACTGATATAAAAATGTTAGATAGACGGGTTCTCAAAAAGATAGGATTAGTGAGCAGACCCAGAAGAAAATGGACGTAACTTTTGAGAGGGTAAAATGAGGAAAACTGATTCGGATAGCTTGGTAATCTGCAACGAGAGCCAATATCTCAACAAAATTATGGTTAATGGTACAATGAGCGCTAGAGGTTGTTGGAGATTTTGACAGAGCAATAATGAAAAATTGGAAGCAAAAGTGATTCTGCAGATGAAATTTATTAGAGTAAAAAACAAAGCCTTTAAATAGGCATTACAAGCTAAACGTGACTTGAAAGCAGAGCAAATTCTTAGCTTAGAAAATCTCAACTGTTTAACTACTTCCATCGGCACATAATCTGCCTAAGAGATTTATTCCACTTGACTACTAACAAACTACTAACAGAAACATTCGAATTACTCTAATTTCAACACTCCCCCTTTATTCGAAAGTTGAAACTCCCAATTGTGTACTGAATTCTTCATGTTTTGCTTGTGGCAAACTCTTGGTTAATAAGTCTGCAATTTGTTCATTGGTTCTACAGTTATCCAACTGAATTTCTTCTTTAGCAATCAGCTCCCTTATAAAATGATGCTTGATTTTGATGTGTTTCGTCCTGCTGTGGTGCACCGAATTCTTTGCTAACATCACTGATGACTTGTTATCACATTTCATACTAGTAGCTTTGATCTGTTCTTGCCCTAAGTTGCTTAGAATCCTCCTTAACCAGACTGCTTGACAACTTGCTGCAGTAGCTGCCACATACTCGGCCTCTGTCGAAGATAAAGCCACTGAGGCCTATTTCTTCAAACTCCAGGATATGGCCGCAGTACCTAGGACGAAACAATTGCCAGATGTGCTTCTCCTATCTTCCACAGAACCGGCCCAGTCACTGTCGGTGAAACCTTTTAGGCTGAAGTCATCAGTCTTGCAAAACCAAATACCATAACCTTTAGTTCCTGCCAAGTAGCCGAGAACTCTCTTGGCTGCTTCAAAATGATGGCTTGTTGGACTGTGCATAAACGAGATAAGAAACCAACAGAATAAGCTACATCAGGTCGAGAATGAGTAAGATAAATTAGTCTTCCAACCAAACTTCTGTAGAGTCTTGCATATGTCAATCTCGTACTGTCATCCGAACTTAATTTCTCATTTATATTCCTTGGTGTCACAACAGGCTTGCATCCTTGCATATTAAATTTCTTCAATGTGCCATCCACATATTTCCTCTGTGACATGAATATCCCTTTCTGAGTTTGAACGATCTCCAGCCCCAAAAAATATTGTAACTATCCTAAATCAGTCATCTCAAACATCTTTTTCATTGATGCTTGAAATTCATGTATAAGCTGCAAGGATGAGCTAGTATAGATCATATCATCTACGTAAAGACTTACTATGAGTAAGTCATTCGTACCTTGATTCTTTACATAGAGAGTTGGTTCGTGAAGGCTCCTTTCAAACCCATTCTTGAGGAAGAAATCGTCGATCTTACTGTACCAGGCACGTGGTGCTTGCTTGAGCCCGTAGAGAGCTTTCCGCAACCGAAGTACCTTGTCTTCCTCTGTCTTACTTTCGAAACCTGGTGGCTGACTTACATAGACCTCCTCCTTTAAATCGCCATTTAGAAATGCGGATTTAACATCGAACTGAAAAATTTTCCATTGCTTTTGGACTGCTACCGCTAAGATTATCCGCACGGTTGCAAAACGAGCCACCGGAGAGAATGTTTCTTCGTAGTCGATTCCCTGTTGCTGCGTGAAACCTCTAACCACCAGCCTAGCTTTATGTTTCTGCACACTTCCATCAGCCAAATACTTTGTCTTGAAGATCCATTTTAAACTAATAACATTTTTACCTTCTGGAAGATCGACCAACTCCCAAGTTTGATTTCTTTGGATTGCTGACAGTTCTTCTCTCATTGCAAGTCTCCATTCTTTTCTTTCCATGGTTTCTTCCATAGTGATTGGGTCCCTGGCAAATAGAACCAGTGCTGAAGTTGCGTTCCCCTCAATCTCAAACCGATGTCGAGGAACTCTCCCCCGCTCACTTCTACGTAGCTGAGCTGACTCTTTCGGAGAAGATTCTTCAGATGTTGAGACTGAGCTTGATTTCTCCGGAGTTGAAGACTGTGAACCTTCTGAACCATCATTTTCGGGCTCGACTTGTTCAAGGGCACTTTGTTCGTCTTCAGTCTGAACGTGAGGGATTTTGCTGTTGTCTTTAGCTTCCTAATCCCAACTGGCCTATTCGTCAAATACAACATTGCGACTAATAGTAATCTTTTTACTCAAGGGATCATATACTCGGTAAGCCTTTGATTTAGTGCAATAACCAATAAACACATGCTTTTGTGATTTTCCATCTAGTTTATGTCGTCCTGTTGTAAGCAAGACATAACATATGCACCCGAACACTCAAAGATGACTTACGGAGGGTTTACTTCCGCTCCATGCTTCATACGGAGTTTGGTTCCATACTGCTTTGGTCGGTGAGATGTTGAGAATATGAACAGCTGCTGCAACTCCTTCAGCCCAAAAAGAATATGATATTCCATTCTTTTTCAACATCGATCGAACCATTTCCACAACCGTCCGATTCTTGCGTTCAGCCACGCCGTTCTGTTCGGGAGTATACGGTGCTGTGAACTGCCTTCTTATTCCTTGTTCATCACAGAAGGCATCGAAATCTTTTGAGGTAAACTCACCTCCACGGTCGGTACGGAGTATTTTTACAACTTTCCCACTTTGTTTTTCCACAAGTGCCTTGAACTTCTTGAAGCACTCGAAGCATTCTGATTTGTGCATAAGAAATATACCCAGCTCATCCTACTAAAATCATCAATAAATAGGAGAAAGTACTTACTACCAGCTAATGATTCTGTTCTCATGGGACCACACAGATCGACATGGATGAGCTCGAGAATATCTTCAGCTCTCTTTGATTTTCCTATCGGAAAAGATCGTTTTGCTTGCTTTCCAATCATGCACCCTTCGCAGACTTTCTCTAATGACTTGATGACAAGAAGATCATTCACCATTTGCTTGTTCTTTAGCAACTGCAGTCCTTTAATGCTTAGATGGCCATATCGCTGATGCCATAGCTCGTTTTCCGCAAGAGTCTTGCTCACCATGGCTCTTTCTGTTATTTCAACAAAATCAAGAGCATACATACGATTTGATGACATACGAGCACAAGCAAGAATTTTACCAGTGATTTTGTGTTTCACCGTGCATTTAAAATCATCAAATACCACCATGTAACCAGATTCATTCAATTGTCCAACGCTCAGCAAGTTGTGTGCTAAAGATGGAGCAAAATGAACAACCTTAATAAATTTTTTCTGGTTACCTATTGAGATCTCAGCCATGCCCTTGCCTTTAATCTGTAGTTGTTTATCATCTCCAAGCCGTACTTGTGATTTGACAGTCTCATTGATTGATCTCAAAAATATCTATTACCGCAATCAAGAACGGCGTCGCTTTGCAGTTAGCCGGTGAGTACGGTTCGGTCCACAGGGATGTTGTGAGTTTCCTAATCGCGCTAACGAGTTAATTCCGATGAGTGTCGGATTGATTTATTAAATCTAAAAACTACCAAATTAGGTTATACTAAAATTATCTAGATCTAAATCTTGCTAGGGTTAGGTTTAGGAATGGTTTGGAAATGTAAATAAATCTCAACGCTTTCTATACCCAAATGAAGATCTATGAGGAATTATGGTAATTATCAATAAAGGGGATTAGATCCATTCGGAAAGGTGTTCCTTCCTCTAGGTTCTTGTCCTTCCTTTAGAGATCCTTACCCTAACCTCCATGGAAAACGCGCGCAACCGGGCCTTTATACTACGGTATCACTGCTACCTCGAGGGATAGCGTGTCGTAGGGCGTGGTGTGTGCGTGTATGCATGAAGTCCTATTGATTATATGTGATGGGTAAGAAAGGAATGAGAGGTCTCATCTCTCAAAAGCCTTCCCCAAAGCTAACATCTAAGGCAAGGAATTAAAATATAAACTAGAGCTATTAAATAAAACTACTTACAGATGGCTCTCTCCAAACATCAACACAGGGTTGTCAGATCTGAATTCATGAAATGAAAAGAGGCACCGATGCTCTCCAAAAGAATTCTAAAATTTATTAATGAAGGGAGGCATAGCCTTTACAATGATTTAGAGTTCCTATTTATAGAGGATAGGAAACCCTAGGTTACAATTGATTCGCACGTCTACATTTACCAAAATATCCTTAGGAAAACCTAGTCAAAGTAGACTCTAAGCTTTGGTAAAATTTTATGTCTCTGTCTCTTTAAAAGGAAGTATTGGGCCTTGAAATTTCCTTTGTGGGCTCTTCTGTCTTTGGGCTTCCTTATTATTTGGTTCTTTTATTAAAATAGCTTCTATGTTTCTTCCAGATCTCCAGTGAATAATTACGGTTGACTTTTAACCATTCGCTTTGTAATCTTGGACCTTGCATTGCCTTGTACTTTGTGAATTTTATCTTTGATGTAAGCTTGATCAAGAGTCTTCTGTTTGTTGGTCAAAATCCACTTTTGCATCGTCTTTTCATCGTTTTCACTCTTTTAGATCCAAGAACCTGTAAGCTGTAATATGTAGCAGACATGCGTCAAAAGCATATGTTTATTTATAAAATGAATAAGAATGGGGAATATAATAATACAATATTATGGTGTGAACAAATACCCCCAAACTTATCTTTTGCTCGTCCTCGAGCAAACTTATTTTTATTCTCTACAAAAAACCTAACCGCACTTTCGCAGGGAAACGCGATTGCACTGAGCTCGTGCAACAAGCCGTTAAACCTCTAGGTGTCCCTAGTAGAAGGAGTGTTATCTCCTGAGGGTTTTCAGCGGATACTACCTATAAAATCCTATCAATTCGGCCCATTAACTTTAATTCTCCAATTAGGTCTTCTAACAAGGCATTCTATTATCGTCGACTCGTAAATTATCCACCCATATTCTTCACACTTCCTCATTATTTAACTTAAGATTATATATGTTCTATAGACTTACTTAGCTTTCGGCATCTCTTAAGTTTTCATTCTAGGGTTCCATCTCCACTTAGGAATTTTTATCAACTCTACTAAAGATACAAGTTCTATTCTTCATTCCTTTCTCTCATCTAAACTCCAATCACATATTCCTACGTGTGTGTATAAGTCACCCCTACACTTGGAAATTCAAATCAAGCAATCATACCCTTGTCCGTTGTCCAAAGCACTTATTAATTGGTGAATTTTTAAATGAATTTTGCTACACATCTTTCATGCGACCGTTAATACTTCTTGAGGTACCAACGACTGATTACAAAATGCGTTTGCACTTTAAAGCGTACTTCCTAGTCTTGTAACACCCAAGGATTTTTAGCAGTGACTCCCAAACCAGTTGGTCTAAGGCACTAGGTGATGAAGCACCCTCGCTAAATATTTTTCTATTTTTTGCAGCCTTAAGTAATCACAAAAACCAGTGTTCATTTTTTTTCTTTATTCACTTTTTTTTTCTTTTATTTTCATTGTACTAAGGACTTTAGACAAGAGCATTTCAAGGTCTCTTCTACTATTCCAAGTTTCAAGGTGCGTGATTGTGCAAATTGTAGGGTATACATTTTCAGAATCTAGACTTAAGCTAGGAATTATTTTTCAAACTTATACTCTAATAAGAACATCAATATTTTTTCTTTGTTTCAACTTAGCCCAAGAACTGAACTCAAAATTTGCCTATTTCTAAATAAACTACAAAAACATATACTTTCTACTGTTAAGCTTTAAGAAAAGTTATTTTTAGGGTTTTTAATTTACTAAGTCTAAGATCTAGTTGTTCCTAACCAGTTGACCTATTTGTCAAACTCAAATCAAATATGGCCAAAATTGAATACAATAATTTTTATAATTTTTGAAATTTTTCAATTTTTTATGGGTTTTTAAATAAGTATGCAAATGCAAAAATATACACATGAATGCGAAGGAAGAAAACGTACCGAGCATACCCCCAAACTTAAACTTGACAGTGTTCTCACTGTCATGCCACACCAAGAGGGTCAAAATGTCGGCACTCCCCTGTTTATTTATTTATAAATTTTTATTTTTTTTGTTTTTTTGTTTTGAATTTTTTTTTTAGTTTTATTTTTTATAGAAACAAAAAATATATATACATATATACAACAAGGTCCTCCCCAAACTAAACAAGGCCTTACATAAGCCAAAGGTGAGCACCAACCATTCAAAAATCTTATCGTGGTAATGGTAGGGTTGGTGAAAGAATGGGGTGGAAAGAAAAGAAATGAGAAGCACACGAGACCGAATGGGAAGAAGAGTGGAATATGGTCTCGTGGAGGAGAAGAATGGCGGAAAAGAGAAAGAAGTGGAGTACGATCTTGAGGGTGTAACTCGAGTGAGTAAATTAGCGCAATTTGTGATGACCGAAGTGTTAAAAGTGATTGTGCTAATCTATCAACTCGTCGTGAAATGGGGTCAAATCCCTCAAGATTCGCAAGAAGGCATGGGTACGCCGAACTTGGTATTGGAGATGAAAGCGTAACGGTCCCTTATAGGGTCGGAACGATAGGAAGGACGAAAGGGACTGAATTAGGGATAGTGTTATTCTCACCTAAGTAATCTGTCGTGAACTTGAAGGATTCCAACAATAGTTCGAAACAACTGTAAGCAACCGAGTCTGATGGTTCGACTAACTCATCTGAAAATGTAAAAGACTCAAACTCGGGCGATGTAAGTAATCTGTCTTTGGGCTTCCTTATTATTTGGTTCTTTTATTAAAATAGCTTCTATGTTTCTTCCAGATCTCCAGTGAATAATTACGGTGGACTTTTAACCGTTCGCTTTGTAATCTTGGACCTTGCATTGCCTTGTACTTTGTGAATTTTATCTTTGATGTAGGCTTGATCAAAAGTCTTCTGTTTGTTGGTCAAAGTCCACTTTTGCATCGTCTTTTCATCGTTTTCACTGTTTTAGATCCAAGAACCTGTAACCTGTAATATGTAGCAGACATGCGTCAAAAGCACCTGTTTATTTATAAAATGAATAAGAATGGGGAATATAATAATACAATATTATGGTATGAACACTCATCGAGCTCTTTGAATTTGGAGCGATCTCCGGTCATATGATGAGAGCAGCCGCTATCAATGTACCAGATGTCATTCTTCTTTGTTGTTGTTGCTACTGTCATAAACAGGAAGTTATCTTCCTTTTCTTCAACATAATTTGCCTCTTCTGGTTTAGACCAACAATACCTATCAGAGTGCCCAAATTTATTACAGTATGAGCACTTGACAGTATTGTTTCTGCCTCGGCCCTTGCCTCTATGGCCTCCTCGACCTCTTCCTCTTCCATATTGATTTGAGGATTCAGACTCCCCCTTGGTCTGAAAGGCTATTTCTTCTTCCTTCCTATTAGATCGGTTGATTCGCGCATCATGAGCTTGAAGTGATCCCATCAGTTCATCAAACGAGAAGGTGGACAGGTCCTTAGATTCTTCGATTGCAGTCACCACATGTTCGAACTTGGATGGCAGACTCCTTAGAACCTTGGCAACGACTGTTTCGTCTGATATCTGATCTCCGTACGATCTCATTTGCCCTACAACTGACGAAACTCTTGCTAGAAAATCTTGCACAAACTCGTTATTTTTCATGGAAGAAGTTTCAAAATCACGCCATAGGGATTGCAACATTACCCTTATTACCTTGGAGGAACCCTGATATTCAGTCTTGAGTGTGGTCCACGCTTGCTTGGCCGTGGTAGCTGCGGCTATCCTGGAAAAAATCGACTCATCCACTGCCTGCTGGATGAAGAAGAGAGCTTTAGCATCCCGTTTTAGATGCTCTTTGTTGCGAGTCTCGTCTTCTTTATTTTCTTCAAATCCTGTTTCGACATAATCCCATAGATCTTGAGATCGAAACAGTGTCTTCATTTTGATGCTCCAAAATTCATATGAATCTCCTTTGAACAGCGGAATTTGTGGCTGTGAAGTACTGACACCGGCGTTGGCAGCCATGTTTGCGAGTGAAGCAGTCAAAGAAAATTCCCAGTTCTGAAAGAACCTGGCGCTGATACCACACTTGTTGGAGATTTTGACAGAGCAATAATGAAAAATTGGAAGCAAAAGTGATTCTGCAGATGAATTTTATTAGAGCAAAAAACAAAGCCTTTAAATAGGCATTACAAGCTAAACATGACTTGAAAGCAGAGCAAATTCTTAGCCTAGAAAATCTCAACTGTTTAACTACTTCCATCGGCACATAATCTGCCTAGGAGATTTATTCAACTTGACTACTAACAAACTACTAACAAACTACTAACAGAAACATTCGAATTACTCTAACTTCAACAGAGGTAAGACCTAAAGAAACAATGCTGGAGGCCGTGAAAAAATGCAAGAAGTGGAATCATGTAGCTGAAAAATTTAGGACAAAGGCTTCTTGTTGTTTTTCCATGGATATTACTGTATGCTTATGCAAACTAAACAATAAATTAAGAGGATTTTCTGATGTAAGAGAAAAATGTCTTGTGTTGAATTATGTTTATATGCTACTTTGATAATGAAATTGCAAACTGTAAAAACTGTTGATCGATGGCTGTGTTGAAGTTTTGTTTGGTTGAGACAGAATTAAAAGTTTTGAGGCATGTATGATACACTTTTCGAAAGGTGATATTGCCCCCACTACGGGAGTACAGTAGAAGGCAATCACCCCCAAGATACAACAAAGCCCTTGAAAACTCTCTTAGAAGATAATGAGAAGAAGATGACTTAAATGTGAAGAGCAGGACACAATTTATAGACTTGATCAGACACAACCATCTGAATGGTTGTGACCATTAAGAGTTGAACAGACACGACCACAACCGTTTGAATGGTTGTGATCATTAAGCGTTGAACAGACACAGCCGTTAGTTCTGTTCAGACAATCTTTGAATCTGAAGTTCAAAAAGTCAACTCTGTTACTAAGTCAACCCAAGATGCCCCAAGTGCCCAAGTGCCTCATCAAAGACAATAATAAATAAATATTATAAGCCTGCTAGAAATCAGGCCCACTTGGCTCATTATTCACTTTATTTATTACTTAAATATTGGGAACTATTATAAAGACTTGGGTGTTTGTCTCTCCATCCGATGTAGGACTATTTCCCACTTACAAATGCAACCAATATATTCAAACTACTAACAATCCCCCACTAGTTTGTATATATTGGCTGCAACCACATCTCTCTCGTGACAAATATTATGCATAAAGAAAGGTATCTCTCGATTTAAACCTTCCATTAGTGTATATATATCAATCGTCTAACAAAGTTATTGGTGTCCGCAGATTAAACCAAAACTTTTTATTATTAGAATTTGAAATACAACACACATAATATTCATCTTATTTTCTAAGAGGTTTATAACTGCTTTAGCACTATTATGGCCATGTGCTAATCTTGTACTTCATAAGCATTTACAAAAGAATACTTCATATCTCTTGTTGAAGCGGCACCACTTCTATGCTAATATAGGTAGAGTTTCCTTTATTATATACCTGTTACTGTGGATATTTAAAAATTAAATAACTCTATTGAGAGCTTTCGCTCATCCTCTTTATCGTAACAGACAGCACTAGATACTTATTTATATAAGAATGAGACGCCTAGTGCAATACAGGCACATGACAGTAACTTGTTATTACCCATTGAACTATTAAAATTAGTTTTTACTAATTAAAGTTGGGTTACTATTACTGGTGCCAAATTGTAAATGTTTAAGTCTCATTCCAATTAACGTATTCTTTACCAAATCTCTAGATAATGCCTTGGTAAAGGGATCTGCTAAATTCTTTGCAGATCTCACATAAACTATGGTAATTATTCCATTAGTTATTAATTCTCGAATATAATCATGCCTTAAGCTAATGTGTCTAGATTTACCATTATAAACATTATTATAAGCTCTAGACATAGTCGCTTCACTATCGCAATGCAAGGAAATAGATGGCATTGGTTGTGGCCACAACTCTATATCCAATAAAAAATTTCTCAGCCATTCCGCTTCCTTGCCGGCAGCAGCCAAAGCGACAAATTCAGATTCCATTGTTGAATGTGTGATGCAAGTTTGTTTCTTAGAGGCCCATCTAATGGCACCGCCTCCAATTGTAAATACCCAACCTGTTGTGGATTTATTATCACTTGCACTTGTGATCCAACTTGCATCCGAGTAACCTTCTAGTACTGCAGGATAATTGGAATAAAATAGACCAAACTCTTTTGTTCTTTTTAGATATCCAAGAACTCTACTGATGGCCTTCCAATGATTGGTACTGGGTTTACTGGTATATCGTGATAATTTGCATACTGCAAAAGTTATATCAGGCCTTGTACAATGTATCGCATACATAAGGCTTCCAATAGCGCTAGCATATTCTAATTGTGCAATTACATTGTCACAATTCTCATTTAATTTCATACTCGGATCATACGGAGTAACACTTTCTTTAATATTAAGATGTTGGAATTTATTTAATAATTTCTCTATATAATGAGATTGGTTTAGCACAAACCCTTCGCTATGTTTTTTCACCTTTATTCCTAAAATAGTATCCACTTCATTCAAATCTTTCATTTTGAATACTGAAGTTAAATACATTTTTGTTTCATTTATTCCAATCATGTTTGTACCAAATATCAACATGTCGTCTACATAGAGACATATGATTATCCCATAATTCTGATTGAATTTGGAATATACACATTTATCCGCACTATTATGCTTAAAACCATTTGATATGATTGCTTTATCAAATTTCTCATGCCATTGTTTAGGGGCCTGTTTTACACCATATAGCGACTTAGTTAATTTACAAATTTTGTTCTCATTTCCAGGAAGTATGAAACCTTCGGGTTGTTCCATGTATACTTCCTCATTTAATTCACCATTTACAAAGGCTATTTTTACATCCATTTGATGCACATATAAATTATATATTGAAGCCAAAGCTATAAGAATTCTAATGGATGTTATTCTAGCCACAGGTGCATAAGTATCAAAAAAATCTATGCCCTCCTTTTGTGTGAATCCTTTAGCCACTAATCTTGCCTTGAAAGTTTGTATAGAGCTATCTGTATTTAGTTTTCTTCTAAATACCCATTTACACTTTATAGGCTTAGATCCTTGAGGCAAGTCAACCAATATCCAAGTATTGTTAGACATTATTGAGTCCATTTCGTCATCAATAGCCTCTTTCCAAAATGCAGTGTCTCTTGATGACATTGCTTCACTAAATATTTTAGGATCATCTTCTATATTAAGTAGAACAGATACTTTGTTAAGCACTTTGGTTCTATCTCCTTCAACGAGAAAGGCTATTGAACGCGAATCAATAAAATCAGGAGCAAAAGATTTTTCTTTCCTGATTCTTTGACTTTTTCTTGGTTCAATATTTTCATTACTTTCTCTTCTTTTCTCATTTGTAATTTTCTTAGAAGTTGCTGCATTTTCATCATTATACAAATTAGAATCAATATTGTCATGCATAAATTTATTTTCAAAAAATTCAACATGTATCGACTCAATTATGACATTTGATTCTAAATCTAGAAGTCGATATGCTTTAGAATTCTGTGCATATCTAACAAATATACTTCTGATGCCTCTCGGCCCTAATTTAGATTTATATGGATCAGTCACTTTATAATATGCTATGCACCCCCACACTTTAATATACTTTAAATTGGGTTTTCTACCATTCTAAATTTCATATGGTGAAACATGAGTTTCTTGGATGGTATTCTATTATGAATATAACATGCTGTTAAAAGCGCCTCACCCCAAAAATTAAAAGGTAATTTAGCATTTAAAAGCATAGCATTTACCATTTCAACTAAAGTCCTATTTTTCCTTTCGGCTAATCCATGGTGTTGAGACGTATAAGGTGCAGTTCTTTGATGAATAATACCATGCATTTCGCAGAATTGAGAAAAAGAATCAGAAAAATATTCTCCCCCTCTATCACTTCTAAGGATTTTAATCCTTCTATCTTTCTGATTTTCTACAACTGACTTATACTCTTTAAATTTCTTAAATGCTTCATCTTTCGTTCTTAATAAATATACATATGTAAAACGAGAATGATCATCAGTAAAGGTTATAAAATATCTTTTTCCTCCTCTAGTTAATTGACCATTTAATTCACAAATATCAGAATGAACAAGTTCTAATAAATTAGTATCTCTTTCGATTTTAGGAAAAGGTTTTCTAGTCATTTTTGCTTCTATGCAAATCTCACATTTATCATTATGATCATTTTGACATGCAATGTAACCATGTTTAGACATATACTTTAAAGAGCGAAAATTTAAATGACATAGTCTAGCATGCCACAAGGAAAAAGAATACTCGACAACATAAGCAAACATGCAATTTATTTCATTAATACTGAGTTTGAACATGCCATCACAGGAATATCCCTTTCCTACAAATATACCATTCTTCGATATTACAACTTTGTCAGACTCTAGAACAATTTTAAATCCCTTCTTGCACAGCAGATTTGCAGATACAAGATTTTTCCTCAAATCAGGAACATGAAACACATTAAGCAGAGTAAGTTTCTGTCCAGATGTAAACTTCAATTCAACACTTCCTTTACCGAGCGCTTTGGCCGAAACGTGGTTTCCCATCAACACCTCTTCAGATTCTTTCTGATCCGTATAGGTTTTGAACATTGCTTTGTTATTGCATACATGGATGGTTGCGCCAGAATCGAGCCACCAATCTGCAGTTTTAGTTACCGCAGCCATATGCAATTTCGTAATCATGCCTATCTGCATGTTAGAAACCATAGCAACAAGTTCTTTGACTTCATTTTCTATTAGATTTGCCTTGTTGCTATTTTCTGATCCGAAACCAAGTTTCTTTCCGGTATTTCTGAATTTGCAATCTTTAATATAGTGGCCTTTCTTTCCACAGTTATAACAAGGCCACTTGTTCTTTGCAAAATTAGATTTCTTAAAATTTCCCTTCTTCTGGACTTTGAAATTGTTCTGAAATTTTCTATGACCATTTTCACTGACATGATTCACCTTAGAGTTAGTTTTAGAACTAAGAAAAATCATGTCATGTGCACGGTTCTCTACATCAATCTGTAGATGAGTCTGAAATTGCTCTATGGTAAAACTTTCAGGGGAGTGCAGAATTTTCTTTCTGTATTCATTCCAAGTAGGAGGAAGTTTAGATAGAATCGCTCCAACTTGAAATGAATCGGGGACTTTAATTTCGAGTTCGCTCAGTTTAGAGACGAGTAATTGTAATTCATGCACTTGATCCATGATTGGCATGTCATCAGACATCTTAAATTCAAAATATTTAAGTGCTAGAAATTTATCCGTACCTTTCTTCTCATTTTTGTACTTTGTTTCAAGGGCGCTCCAGATTTCCTTTGGTGTCTTCATATTTCTGTAAAGATCGTACAGATGGTCGGTGAGGGAATTGAGAATGTAACCGCGACAAACTAGTTCGTCTTCTTCACGCTTGTTTTTCACTGTTCTGGCACTCTCGGCATCATTCGAACTTAACACTGAATCTGGAATTGGCGGCAAGTTCAGATCGAGAACATAAAATATCTTCAAGACGGTCAACAAGAACACCATCTTGTCTTTCCATCTAGTGTAGTTGCTCCCATCGAATCGATCCAGTTTGATAACATCTTGGTTCTGGAAATGAACCTTGACACTTGAATTTAATTCCGTCTCCATAATATCACCTTTCGATTGTTGAAGTTTTGTTTGGTTTAGACAGAATTGAATGATTGTGACTCTCTTAGAAGATAATGAGAAGAAGATGCCTTAAATGTGAAAAGCAGGACACAATTTATAGACTTGATCAGACACAATCGTATGAATGGTTGTGACCATTAAGATTTGAACAGACACGACCACAACCGTCTGAATAATAAGAAGAAGATGCCTTAAATGTGAAGAGCATGACACAATTTATAGACTTGATCAGACACAACCGTATTGTGCATGCACTTGATCCATGATTGGCATTTCATCAGACATCTTAAATTCAAAATATTTAAGTGCTAGAAATTTATCCGTACCTTTCTTCTCATTTTTGTACTTTGTTTTAAGGGCGCTCCAGATTTCCTTTGGTGTCTTCATATTTTTGTAAAGATCGTTTTTCTCTGTTCTGGCACTCTCGGCGTCATTCGAACTTGACACTGAATCTGGAATTGGCAGCAAGTTCAGATCGAGAACATAAAATATCTTCAAGGTGGTCAACAAGAACACCATCTTGTCTTTCCATCTAGTGTAGTTGCTCCCATCGAATCGATCCAGTTTGATAAACTGTTCAGACAATCTTTGAAGATTAAGTTCAGAAAGTTAACACTGTTGCTAAAGTCATCCCAAGATAAGTGTCCAAGTGCCTCATCAAAGACAATAATGAATAAATGTTACAAGCCTGCTAGAAATCAGGCCCACATGGCTCAACATTCACTTTATTTATTATTTAAATATTGGGAACTATTATAAAGACTTGGGTGTTTGTCTCTCCATCCAATGTGGGACTATTTCCCACCTACAAATGCAACCAATATATTCAAACTACTAACAGGCTGTGGACTGTCTTTTGGGATGTAGAACAACTGATACGTTGAATTTCACTCGGCGTTTAAATGTAAGGATTGAAGTTGTGAATTCCTTGAATGAAGATGATATATGTCCTTGGCTTATATACTGTGTTATCAAGATTTAAGATTTTGGTGGATGATATCTTATCCACATACATATATTAGGAAAATTACAGTCCATGTGACCCATGATGATATCTTCTTACTACATGAATTTTGATCCACAAACATATCAGGACATGATAACCGTGCTAAATGATGTTTCTTATTCATTGGGATGATACTTAATATGGTTTTGAGCCTGCAAAGGTAGAAACGGTCCAGCCCTGCTAGTGCATACTTTTCTGTACGATACCCCTGTGCAAAAGGAATGCATATTTCCATGCATTCATGTTCATTACACCATGACACCTAATTCTTTTATATTTGGTTCTTGAGCGCTCTGCAAAAATCCTATTTTTTTTGTGAAAATGTTCTTCTATGGTCCTTCATACAATCAATGCAAAAATGTTCTTTAACACAACCAAGTAAGATGGGTGCTCTAAAAGCTATTGCAAACAAGAGTAATACCAGTCAGTTAAGTAAACAAGGATTATCAAGTTCAGAAAAGAAAGAATCCTTTATAAAGGTAAGGCAACATGTCGACTGTTTCTGACGTGTATTATATCTTAGGATGTAATTTTGATCACAGGCGCATATCTCAACTGCCTTTATTTGTTTTTCCCGACTAGCCTTTTATTCATTGAAAAACATATATGCAAAGGTGGCTTGCTAACATAATTATTTGCGTCATGAATTCTGCTGAATCCTAATATATAGGTTTTCTTATTCAGTGAAGTCCGGCGACCACCCTTTTAATTTCCTTAAGAATTATTGGAATAACAACATAGATCTAGTTCCTTTCGTATCTACTCGATCCTTTAAGAATATTATACTTGTTTACTTGTTGTCTAATATCCAGCAAGATACGGGTTAGATGGATAATAATGTCAAATATATGCCAACTATGGGGGAACATCTGAATCTCTTGCATTCTGCATATACTGTTTTTAATACACCTGATCGAGCTTTCAAGTGGATACTGAAAAACAATTATAAATTCTGGTTGAAAACAATTTACTTTAAAATCACATAAACTTGCTCCGAATATGGAAATTTAAAACCTCAGGTAAAAGATGTGCATACATTAGGACCAATAATGTGACTGCACATTTTCCCCAAAAAAAAAAACATAATATGACTGCACTTCTCTGTATATATTGAATTTGATTTGGCGGATGCCACAACGATCTTTTTTCGAGAATCGAAAGGGAGAAAATTAAGAACCATAAATTGAAACTTATACTTGGAATTATATAATTATTTGAAAACCGCTTAAAACTCTTCATATGATATTCTTCGAAAAGCAAAGTCGGATCTACTTATCATGGTTAAGAATTAAACATAAGAATCTATTTGATAATGCTTTTTAAAAGAGAAAATTACACACCAAATGATATATTCTAAGCCACAATTTGAGGACAGAAAGAAAATCTAGAAAAACCAAGTTGCAAATTAAGAAAAGAGAAAGGTTGTGTGTTTTTTTACTTTCTTTTTATACTCCACTTAATGCTATATATATGGGTTGATGGGCATTGTTGTTCTGTTTGTAACTTGTAGGAAGAGCGCCCGAAAAGGATGTGTAATACCGATTCCTCTGATGACGACGGCAGTGATGGTGAAGATCACAATATGGGACCCACAAAGTTCAAGTCTGTGTCAGGAGATGACCTTGGAGATTCATTTTCAGTTGAGGAGGAAACAGCAGATAAGAAGGGCTGGGTTGATGATATTTATGAAAAAGAAGATGGAGGCAATCAAGATGAGGAAAACACATCTCTCGAGGGTTCAGAAAGTAGTGAAGAAGAAGAAGAAGAAGAAGGAAGTGGCAGTGAGGATGATGGTGATGACGACACGAGTTGTAATGAGCTTGGGAAGATGTCCTCTATGAAAGATTGGGAGCAAAGTGATGATGATGACCTGGATCTGGATGATAATGATGATAGTGATGAGACAGAGCTCATTAGAGTAAACAAGAAAGCAGAAAAGGAAGAATCTATTGATTATAAGAAATCTAGTTCTACAGGGAACCAGGCTGTGCCCAAACCAGAGGCTCTTCCTTTTGTAATTGAAGCTCCAAAGAACCTGGAAGAGCTGTCATCTTTACTTGATGGACGATCAGATGAGGAAGTTGCTGATGCTATTAATCGAATCCGTGCATGCAACTCAATAAGGCTTGCTGCAGAGAACCGAAGGAAAATGCAAGTACGTCTGTCCACCGCTTTAAGCAGTAAGCTACTTGCTTGTCTAATTGAATTTACATACCAATAAATTGGTTGTAATTTCAATTAGGGAAACACCATGTTTTGAGCATATATTTTTAGTTAAAAAGTTGGACCCATGTGTGAGATCGGTCCCCTCCAGAAAAATAGGATTGTTCCTCTCCTGTGGTGCTTACATTCCTTGAGTTGTGACCTTTTCACAATTCTCATGCCTTGACAACTCTCCCACCTCAGATTATCACTTTGCTAACATGTAATTCGTGAATTGCAGGTTTTTTATGGCATTCTTTTGCAGTATTTTGCTGTCCAAGCAACTCAGAGACCGCTGAGTTTAAAAAGATTGGATTCCCTAGTCAAATATTTGATAGACATGAGTGTGGAGACTCCATATTTTGCAGCTATTTGCGATCGGCAGAGACTAATACACATACGGGCAAGATTTTGTGAGGATATCAAAATCCCAGGTTACATCTTTATATTTACCAATCTATTTGTACCATACATTACATTATTGGCCTGTATGATAACTTTGATTCATTTATTGGATGATTTCTTACGTTGCAGAGAAGAGCAGCTGGCCATCTTTGAAGACTTTACTTTTGTTGAGACTCTGGTCGTTGATATTTCCATGTTCTGACTTCCGGCATGTAGTTATGACTCCTGCACTCCTCCTTTTGAGTGCCGACGGTAGTTTCTCGTAATTAACAGACCTTTTTGTAGTATTTTGCCTTGCCGGTAAATGTTTTGGTAGTATCTGGGAATTAAGTCTTGAAACTACACGTTAAAACGTAAAATCTGAAATCACAACAAAAATTGTGTTCCCTTTTTGCACTGCAGCTGTTCTCACCCTCTTAATTTTCTCTTGTTCAACCGCTTTTTAAAAGACAAGGATCAAGAGAACTTTTGCAAGGTCAAAACTTATGGCTTGTTACTTTTACTAAGCTAATAAACTAACCCAGCCCTTCACTACACAAGTGCCTAACTGACCCCTTTGCCTATAGCTTGAAGTAGTTATAGTGCTTTGTGCAAGTTTTTCCCCATGGTTGCTTATATTCTGCATAATCTGATCAGATTAAGTTTTGATTAGCTCAAGAACTCCGGGGGCTCATCCCAAGCTTCGAAGTTTATGATCCAAGATATACATTTCTTTTAGGTGAATAATATCCTTCTTAACTGAAGGTTTAGAAATGTACTTGACATAATCTCATGGAGAAGAAATTAGAAAAATTGGGACCAAGGCTTTTAAGAACCTCACCTTCGTTCAGGAAGTAAAGTTAACAAAGTAGATATGGGCCTTATACATAGTGACATCCACAAGTGCAATCTGCAGTGTGCCTCCTTTCTTAACTAGACTAGATATGGGCCTTATACACATTGTGTCAAACTGAAAGCTGTTCTTAACTAGACTAGATAATTCTTTCCTTTATCGGCTTAAGCCGTTTCTCTAGGCAATTGCTCAACCTGATATAGAAGTTTGTCAGCACATAAGTGCACATTGCGGACCATTCTCCTCTTTAGAGAGGATGGATTTTAAGCTTTGGATGCTGGGTCAAATATATCTGTTCTTATACTCAAAATTGGCAAGTTTGATGTAATATCCATATTCTTAAGCTTCGGATGCTGGGTCAAACAATGATGACTTTGTGACGATCCTATATTGTTTTCTCCTTTGAAAGATAAAATATGCCTCCCAAATATTTCATGTGTTTTTTATAGCGACTATTATGCTAAGTGCTCACCTGCTCATGGATAGACCGTCTACATGATTGTTTGAATTCTAACGTTTACACCATCCTCTTATGCTAAGTGCTCACATACTCATGCAGGACAATAATTTTTAGCTTCTGCGCAAAATTTTACTCAAACCTCCTACTTTGCTGAAACTTGTAGGTCAACTAATTCCGTACAGGAGGTGTAGCTACATATTGCAGTATACAGTATGTGGAGTTCTTCCCTTTTTGCATTTCTATGGGGAGCGAATTAGGATGCTGGTGTTGGAGATGTAATTTATGCTTTTTTGTTCTAATCTATTGGATACTAATATTCTTATGCTGCCCAATGTCGTAAAATTTTGTTAGCCTAGTATATTTTTAATATCGTTATTTAGATTGAACAATGTTTTACACTCGAGTAGGATTTGCCCTACTCAAATTTGTACCTTTTTTTCTGAACACTGCAAAAATTTTTCTATAGCGGTATCTTTCCTTTGTTGGTTTCCATTTTCCATACAAAGTTACGAGGATATGAACGAGCCTGTAGAAATTTCATGCAAAAGCATGGAAGAAAACTGATGTTCCAAAAACACAATCAATAAGCTGTCGTAAGTTTTAATTATTGGAAAACGATACTAGTAAACAAAATACATCATGTGGCAAAGGGGTTTGGGAGCACATGTCCTGTAAGTTTTGCAGCTAAAGAATTGGAAATCTTAGCGATTTTCTGCTGAGGAAAATTTTTAAAGCTTTTCCTTTTATCACAATACGAACTAGATTAAATGCCGCTTATGAGGTAAGAGGTTGGGACAGTTGTCAAAATAAGTAGGCAAGCAGATTTTTTAACTCGAGACAAGAAAGGAACATGCCTACAGAAATATGCCAAAATGAAGAAACACAACTAGAGATTCAACGAACTCATGATCTGTTCCTTAGCCATTGTTAATGCCCCAAGAAAAGAAAAGAAAAGAGAATTCATGATTTGAGCTTCTTCTAAATCCGGCGCTCCCTCTCAGTGTTATTCAACTTTTTGGAAGCAGTCATCAGAATTTTGGATGCCAGTTTGTAAAGAGGTGCACATAATGGAGCTAGGATCGTCACCAGAGAGCAAAGTGTTAGTAGTTTGAATATATTGGTAGCATTTGTATGTGGGAAATAGTCTCACATCGGATGGAGAGACGAATACCCAAGTCTTTATAATAGTTCCTAATATTTAAGTAATATCTTGAATAAAGTGGATTATGAGCCAAGTTGAGTGGGGACTCAGTGAAGTGGCTGCATGCTATGCAATCAAAGATGAAATTCATATACACCAACAAAGTATGACTTTGAATGTTGCACCTAAAGGGGATAAAACCCATTGGGAGCAAAATGGATTTTGAGAAGATTCTTGGTATATATGGAAAAGTTGAGACTTTCAAAGCTATGCTTAAGTCCATCAGGATCAATACAAGCATCGCGGAGTTGGAACATCTGTTTTGATGTGGCAGTCAAAGATATTGACTTCATCAAAAGGGTAGATGAACCTGTATATATAAGAAGGTTGTAGAGAGATAGGGTAGATGAACCTGTATATGCGATCAAAGATGGAATTCATATACACCAACAAAATATGACTTTGAATGTTGCACCTAAAGGGGATAAAACTCATTGTGAGCAAAATGGATTTTGAGAAGATTCTTGGTATAGATGGAAAAGTTGAGACTTTCAAAGCTATGCTTAAGCCCATCAGGATCAATACAAGGATCGCGGAGTTGGAACATCTGTTTTGATATGGCAGTCAAAGATATTGACTTTATCAAAAGGGTAGATGAACCTGTATATACAAGAAGGTTGTAGAGAGTAAGGTTGTCTTCCACATATTGTATGTAGATGACGTACTCTTGATAGGAAATGGTTTTCTATGCTACACTCGGTCAAGCTCCTCTTATCATGAGGATTCTTAATAGATGATACCTACTACATGTTATGCGATCAAAGATGGAATCCATATACATCAACAAAGTATGACTTTGAATGTTGCACCTAAAGGGATAAAACTCATTGGGAGCAAAATGGATTTTGAGAAGATTCTTGGTATAGATGGAAAAGTTGAGACTTTCAAAGTTATGCTTAAGTCCATCAGGATCAATACAAGTATCGCGGAGTTGGAACATCTGTTTTGATGTGGTAGTCAAAGATATTGACTTCATCAAAAGGGTAGATGAACCTGTATATACAAGAAGGTTGTAGAGAGTAAGGTTGTCTTCCACGTATTGTACGTAGATGACGTACTCTTGATAGGAAATGATTTCCTATGCTACACTCGGTCAAGCTCCTCTTATCACGAGAATTCTTAATAGATGATACCTACTACATCTTGTGGATTATGATCTATGGTGATAGATCTAAGGAGTGTCCTAAATCCAGGTACATTAACAACATACTAAAGGGGTTTAGTATGGACGATTCTAAGCGTGGTAGTTCGCCCACTTACTCATGGATCACTCTCTCATAAAGGAAGTCTTCCAAGACTGATTTGGAGAGAGCTCGCGTACAAGGGATAACCTATGCTTCGGCAGTTGGCTCTATCAGAGTATGCGATATTATGTATCAGACCAGATGTAGATGACTCACTAGGTGTAGTGATCAGGAATCAATCGGATCTTGGGAGAATCACTAGAAAGATGTGGAGGACATTCTTAAGTACTTGAGAAGCACTAAAAGAAAGTTCTTGGTTCGAGCTTCCACAGTGATAAGGTCGACTGAGAGTCAGTCATAGGCATTGTCTTTACCTTCGGTGCAGGGACGGTATGTTGGAAGAGTTCCAAGCTAGATACCGTGACATACTGGACGATAAAGGCTGAATACATTGCTACCAATGATGCTGCCAATGTGGCTGTCTGGGCATTTCTTATTCATAAGATGAACAAGGTTCCTACCATTGAGTGTCCAATAACTGTTATTGTGACAACAATGGAATTCTGGCTTTGGCCTAGGAACGAAGGTCCCATCAGCGTTCCAGACACATTCTGAAGCAAGTATCACCTGATCAGAAAGATGGTTGATTTCCAAGGGATCGAGGTCAGGAGAGTAGACACGAAGGATAACACAGCGGATCCACTCACAAAGGCCTTATCCCTAGAGAGACTTCTATGAGATGGTTGAGTATGGGATACTACAACAACTGCTACATTGTTGGGTATTGGATACTACAACAGATGGCCTTAGCGCAAGTGGGAGATTGTTAGTTATATGTATGCCCTAGAGGCCATTACTGTACATGCGATGTATATTGTAGTGGATGCTTGGACATATATAGGGAGGACTTTCTTGCTCGACATGATAGTATGCTATCTGGTTGCACTTTATCTTAACATGTACACTTATTGTCTCTCTATTACATGTTGATAAATTCCTTAGGATGAGTACTTGACTGCCAGGATTATGATATTGATCATACTAGTGGGGACATATGTAGTCGGTAAGTACATCCTTCAAATGTTCATAGTCGTAGGAGTAACAAGACAGGGCATCGATACTCCAGAGTAGACTAGTGTATACGCTTCTCGACCCATGTGATGGGCGATGGATAATCCCATATCCATTGGTGTTTGACATCAGAGATAGTATACGGGTGCTCAGTGGAGATTGGGTACACTGAACGGACTCGCCGAGAACTCCTAGATGGTATTATACCTATCGTCGGATAGAAATTCTCTGGTGACACTGGTACATGTTAATCTGTAGACCCGAGATCGTCATAGAGTCTTGTGTGATTCCCACTGTGCTTTGATTTCCACCATACCACGGTCAAAAGATCGTGCAAAAAAGTGGTTTTTGGGTACAGTCCCGAGTCACATGAGGCAATGAGCGATAGGAGGGGTTTCGTCTCTTCCTGTATTAGGAGTTGATGTTGTGCTATGCTCGATTGGCCATAACAGGAAATCCCTGGCCAGTGTTGCTGAGATTTACTGGTAAGTGTTATCAGTAGTTTCTCGAACCATTATGGACCTTGCATCGGCATGAGTTATCAGGATATTGGGGTTTGACGTTATATCACCCCCAGGCTGTGATATGCAACATATCAGATGAAGAGACCGGACTGTACGGTAGTGTTACTGATTGGATTTGCAGAGATATGAGCAGGCTTGTTTGTTGATCTTCTGATCGCTCAATACTCGGGTGGCCGTTACGTTTAGCAGACTGCTTGCGGCTTGTGGGTGTTTGATACGATCATCACCTACTGTCGGCGTATTGACGGGTCTTTAGAGTCCTACACAAAAGTTTCCTGGTTCATGCGAAATGGAGTAGGAGCACATATGTGATATTGGCGGGACCGAGATTAATGCGCGTATGTGATACCGCATTCTATTCTCGCGACTTGTGACATTGGTCGGTTATATGTGATATATCCGGGTTATCTGATCAAGTGTTGATTCGATAAGTTGTTGCATTTGATATTAGTCGGTTATACAGAATATAGCCGGATTATTAAATCAAGTATTGATTTAATAATTTAAGGTATAATTATATATTTGATATATTACATTAAATTAACTAATATTAGCTCACTTAAGTATTCATTTTTCTCACTTATGATACATTGATATATATGTGATATATGTTAAATATATTGTTTTCTTTTTGCACAAAATATATATTTGATATATATTGTTTTGTCATGCAAGGTTACACATGCAACATATTTGTATGAGACTCACACCATGCTAGGTTAATGCTATGGTTTTATTTGTTTTAAGTAATTCAAACATTTGGAATTAGTCATGATGAGTTTGGAGAAACTAGTAGAACATTGACTTAGTCTACTTGTTTGTCTAGCTTAAGATATTTGTTAACCCAACTCTTAATCTTTAGCCTTGGTTTATTCTCTACAAGGGCGTGGCATGGCATATACCAACCATGGTTACATTTCTAACCTCATGAGATTATTTTCTCTTCATTACTTTCATTTCATCTTCTTCTTGCTCTTTGAAGTGCTCTTGATTTTCATTAAGTGATGAAATTGAATGAGAAAAATAAATCTAAAGTAAACCCACTTCCTACTTGTCACGCCCCGCTTCCCAAAATATGGAAAACGAGGGAGGACTAGGCCAGCCATGCTTCCACGGTCAAGGAATAATCCCGCCGTAGTCACATTTCGGTTTCTAGCATTACATGGTAATCAGTAAACAAAGCACAGCAGTAAAAGAAATACATCACTAAAATATTACATCAAATCCCATTGTTCACAGATTACAAATAAATAAGAAGAGCTACTAACCAAGTTTGAATACACGATCTGTTTAGGGAAAGCAAAAAAGAAGAAAAAGGTACTCCAGACTAGATCTCCGCCAGCTCAAAAGGTAAATCCGACTCCTGCGTTGTTTCTTCCTCGTGGTCTGAGCATGCATATTCAGGTCGTCAGAGCAACGTAATAGCAAGATTATAATAATGACATGAAACAGGTAAATAAGGTAATAACAGCGAAAGTAAAATGCGGGTAATCACTATGTCACTAAATGATGCAAAGTGTGATATGTGTCCCTATCGGTCTCTAAGTCATGTTTGAAATCGTATAGTGGAAAGGAGGATTGTGTTCAACAAGAGTCTCGTACATACCCGAGACAGCGGCCCACACGCCCGGGACATAACCCTGTCAGCCGGATCACTAGATCCTACCTAATATATATAAGAATCACTGTTCGAATGATTATCCTCTAAAACACGGTCCCGCTAAATACGATGTTCTTTCCACTTCGATTTCCCTTTTCCCCCCAGGTTTACACTAATGATGATTATGATTTAGTCGTGTACAAGTATGCACCAATAGCACGGTTTTGTCACTGTTCACTGTATTAATCATTGTCACGAAATCATTCACTTTTCCATTGGCGCACTTGACACTCCTAAACAATATCATTTACGCACGATAATGCAATGTCCACTGAATAATAACGCGCACTAACCCTATGTATATGGCAGTTGGGTAAGGTATATACATTTATACAGTTAACAAGTCATGTGTGATATGAACTATTATGCACATCATAAGCTTACAAAAATTGCAGTAATTCATATGTTCAGAATTCAGTGAAAAGATACAAATACGGTAAAAGGTACACTCTATCGGCAGTTCAGAAAAATTGGTTTCAGTACAATCGGATTTCTGGTATTCAAGTTACAGCCGTTTCAATTTAAGTGCTCGCTGCAGGAAATTCAGTTTCTGAACTGAACGTGCGTTTCGCGACACGATTTTCACCCAGTTGGTCTCAGAATTTAGCGACGCTACAGTTGAATGAAATTTAGGATTTTCAATAGGGTTTCTAACTCAATAGACAGATTCACAATCGCGTCTCTACGTCAGAAATTATGCACTGTTCAACACTAGGGTATCAGTTATGTTTCTGTTTGGGACTGTTATACGTCCTGTTCTTTTAAATTGCAGTTTAAATAGTAAACGACGATAAAACGGGGTGAAATCACTTGCGTTATTTATCTAACAGATTCATATTCAATAAGGTGTAGGGTTCTGCAACATACAAGTTCAGGCAGCGAAGGGGTAGGCATTACGAGACAGAAAACAACAACCAGAGCTGCTCTGGACTGCAGTCCAGAGCCGCTCTCCGAACCAATTCTCGTCATAATTTCAGTATAGAAACATTAAGAACTTGTGCTGGGTTACAGGTCGTCGAGTCGGCTTCGATTTGATCCCTCGAAAGCATCATTTCAATATGTATACAATTAATTATGATTTAAACAAGTTTCAAGTGCGGGAATTTCTCAGTTTTTACGGGTGTAATTAGGGGTGATTTTTTAAGCCAGTAACAATCGTATTTTTCAGTAAAATTTCTACACAAGGTTCATTGCCAGACGGGCCAGAATATGCAGTCGAGTTCCGTCAGTTTAATGCAATATTCTAGTTCGGGTCTCGCATCAAACACTTATGTCATTTAAGTTTTCATGAATCGTAAACATGGAATTAATACGGTTTTGTTTTGTAACGGAAATAATCTAGCATGTAGCAAGTAGGGTACTTGCCTGGAGACATTTTGGCGACGCACGGCAGTGGTAACGGCACAGACGCACGACGAACGGCATGGTTTGGATGCGCGGCATCGGCTCGCGTTTCGGGTTCGTCGTCGGAGTTGACCGGAGATGGCTCGTGTTCGCTGGAAGCAAAGTGGGATGCTCTGTGGATCTCCTGGGATGTGCTGGGGTCGATGATGGTCGGCGGTGGTCCCTCCGGCGATGGCAGCAGCAAGGGTGAGGTTGCAACGAGGTTTTTTGTGTGGTTTTGGAGTGAGAGGGGGAGCAGTAGGGCTTGGGCTTGTAGGTAAGGCGATGATGCTGAGGATGTAGGGGTGTCGACGAGGTGATTCAGGTCGGTGGGGGATCGCCGGCGTCGAGGTGCATATGGTGGTGGCCAAGGGGAGTCGAGTGAGTTGGGTGTGCAGGGGTCTCTGTTGATGGAGAGAAGAGGGCGAGGGAGGAAGGATGAGGGCTTTAGGAGGAGGCTAGGGTGCTCGGTGATGAAGGGGGAGGACGGTCGTCGTCGTCGGGGGTGAGCGGATGCAGGAAGTGTGGGTTCGAAGTTGGGTTTTCTGTAGATCGAGAGAGAAGAGGAGTGAGTTGGAGAGTGAGAGGGAGAGGGGAGTTTGAGACGAGGAGTGGTTTGAGGGGCTCGAGTGGGTGCGCGGCGTGGGCGACGAGCACGGAGACGAGGCGACGTGGGCACGCGCGACGCAGGGAGAAAGGAAAATGAGCAGAAAAGTTTTTAACGAGTAGGGAAGAGGAGGCAACGGTCGGGTCGGGTTTGTGAAGGCGGGCGCGGGCTTTAGGGGTAGGGAATTTGGAAGCTGGGCCAGTGAGGAGTTGGGGAGTTTGGGCTGGGCCGGGAAAAATTTGGGATTTAATTTATTTGTTTTGTTGTTTTCTTTTGGGCTGGGTTGATTTATTATTTAGAAGTTTTGTTTTAATTTGCAAAGAAGGGGAGTGGGCCGGGGAAGAAGTGTATATATAAATATAGTTTGGGTTTTAATTTTTTATTCGCTTAGGAAAAACAATTAGTAAAACTTGAGCAACCAAATACCCACAAAAATCACGAGGAAAAATAGGGAAACAATCGGGGACTTGGGAAAAATATAGAAAGATTTTCATTGAAAGAAAACGGGGATTTATATCATACCCCCCTTACAAAAATTTCGTTCTCGAAATTTAACAAGGATACAGAGAAACAAAGTACTAAACAAAGAGATGTGGAAAACGTGCACGGATATCTTCCTTCCGCTCCCAGGTAGATTCTCCTGGGGAACGGCCGCCCCAAGACACTCGGACTAACGGAATGACCTTGTTCTTCAGCACTTTCTCTCTGCGGTCGAGAATGATGGTGGGCTGCTCCTCGTATGATAGATCGGTACCCAAGACTAACTCCGAATAGTCCAGAACGTGGCTCTCATCCCGAACATAACGCCGTAACTGTGACACGTGGAAGGTATTGTGCACACCAGCTAGCGATGGAGGCAAGGCAAGTCGGTAGGCCATCTCTCCTACTCGCTTTAGCACCTCAAAAGGTCCAATGAAACGGGAACTATGTTTTCCCCGACCTCTGAACCTGATAACTCCATGGGTAGGGGAAATTTTCAGGAACACGTGATCTCCGACTTTAAATTCTAGTGCCCTCTTGCTGGTATCTGCCCAACTCTTCTGTCGATCCTGAGCTGTCTTAATGCGCTGCCTGATCATTTGGACCTTATCGACTGTCTGAACAATGAGCTCGGGACCCAGTAATCTTTGTTCTCCCACATCATCCCAACAAACTGGAGATCGACACTTCCGCCCGTAAAGTGCTTCGAAAGGAGCCATCTGGATGCTAGCCTGGTAACTGTTGTTATAAGAAAACTCGACTAGATGCAGATGGTCTTTCAAGGAACCCTGAAAGTCCAACATGCAGGCTCTTAACATATCCTCGAGCGTCTGAATTGTACGCTCGGATTGCCCATCCGTCTGGGGGTGATAAGCTGTGCTGAACTTGAGGCGGGTACCCAAACTCTCCTATAAGCTCCTCAAGAAGTGCGAAACGAATCTGGTGTCTCGATCTGACACAATGCTGACTGGAACACCGTGAAGTCACACTATCTCCTGCATGTATCTCTCTGCCAGTGACTTTGTCTACTGTCCTACTCGGAAATGGTAAGCAGTGTGCAGCTTTCATGAGGCGATCGACGATAACCCAAATGGCGTTATTGCCCCTAGGGCTCTGCGGTAAGGCCGTCACGAAATCCATAGTAATATGCCCCCACTTCCATTCTGGTATCAGCAGCAGTTGTAACAGTCCTGCTATCCTCTGATGCTCCGCTTTCACCTGCTGGCAGACCAAGCATTTGGATACAAACCGTGCAATTTCTCGCTTCATCCCGTTCCACCAAAAATGCTGCTTTAGATCCCGATACATCTTTGTACCTCCCGGATGCAAAGAATAAGCTGAACTATGCGCCTCAGCCGGTACTTCTTCTCGAACATCTCCTATGGGTACGCAGAGTCTGCTACCGAATCTCAGAGAACCATCCTCATGTATGATTAAGTCCGTTCTCAGCCCGGCTTCTACTTGCGCTCTGAACTTTTGCAATCGAGGATCATCCGCTTGTGCAGCCTTGATGCGATCCACAAGGGAAGACTGCACCTGTAGTTTCCAAAACTGACTGAGTGCGCTCGGTGTAACGACCTCAAGCTCGAGTCTCTGAAAGTCCTCAATAATGCTCCTCTGACTGGTCAACATCATGACCGCTGGCTTGCGACTTAGCGCATCTGGTACAACATTTACTTTCCCCGGGTGTTACTGGAGGTCCAAGTCGTAATCCGCCATCGGTTCTAGCCATCGGCGCTGCCTCATGTTTAGTTCCTTCTGAGTGAAGACGTATTTCAGACTTTTATGATCCGTGTACACCTCCACCTTCTCGCCCAACAGATAGTGCCTCCAAATTTTCAACGCAAAAGTCACAGCAGCTAACTCCAAGTCATGCGTAGGGTAGTTCCTCTCGTGATTCCTCAGCTGTCGAGAGGCATAAGCAACCACTCGGCCGTGCTGCATCAGAACACAGCCTAATCCCTTCCCTAAGGCATCACTGTGTATCACCAAACCACCGGAATCATCTGGTACTGTAAGAATAGGCGCCGTGGTTAACTTCTGCTTTAGCGTCTTAAATGCCTGAGTACACTCTTCTGTCCACGCAAACGGTACCTCCTTCCGTGTCAGCCTCGTCAACGGTTCAGCGATTCTTGAAAAGTCTTGGACGAACCGCCGATAATAACCTGCCAATCCCAGAAAGCTTTTGATCTCGGCCACTGACTTCGGCGTTGGCCAATCTCCGACAGATTCCATCTTTGTCGGGTCCACCGAGATGCCTTCGCCCAAAACAATGTGTCCCAAGAACTGAATCTTGTCGAGCCAGAATTCACACTTACTTGATTTCGCATACAGTTTCTCTTCCCGAATAATTTGTAGAACCGTGCGCAAATGTTCGACATGCTCCTCCCGGGTCTTCAAGTAGACAAGTATGTCGTCGATAAATACAACGATAAACGTGTCCAAGTACTTTGCAAACACCCTGTTCATCAAATCCATGAATATCGCTGGAATATTGGTAACACCGAACGGCATCACAAGGAACTCATAATGTCCGTATCGTATCCTGAAAGCCGTCTTGCATACATCCTCGGCTGCTACTCTGATTTGATGATATCCAGAACGGAGATCCAACTTCGAGAATACCTTGGCCCCACTTAACTGATCGAATAAGACGTCGATGCGCAGGATTGGTACTTATTCTTTAATGTGACTTTGTTCAGCTCCCGATAATCTATACACATCCGCAGCGATCCATCCTTCTTCTTCACTAACAGAACTGGCGCACCCCATGGTGAAACGCTTGGCCGGATAAAACCCTTCTCCAGGAGTTCTTCGATTTGCTTCTTCAACTCCGCCAACTCAACCGGTGCCATTCTGTACGGGGCCTTGAAAACTGGTGCTGTACCCGGTGTCAAATCGATCGAGAATTCCAAGATGCGAGGAGGTGGTAGACCTGGTAAATCTTCAGGGAACACGTCCAGAAAATCCCGAACAATCTCTGGGGCTGCGCTCTCATCAATCTCCATAGCTGTCAGCTCCTTTGGCTTTGTTTCCTGATTTAAAATCAGGAAAGCTTCTGGGAAAAACTTCAAAAGAGGCCACGTGCTTACACGTGACAGCAGTCACGTGTTGACACGTGACCTACAAAATACAGAAAAAGCGCACTTTGATTCGCTGATCAAGTCAAGAAAAAAGCTTCAGAAGAGGTCACGTGCTCCCACGTGACCAGGGTCACGTGTCGACACGTGACGTTCAAAGCAGCAAACTCGCTCTCCAATTGAACCAAAGAAAGAAGCGCCAGACAGGGGTCGCGTGCTCACACGTGACCGGACGTCACGTGGTAGCACGTGATGGCTACAACAGCAACCGGAAGATAGCGCAGAAAGGAAGAGGATTCTTTATTCCAAAGGGGGTCACGTGTCTACACGTGACCATGGATCACGTGGTCACACGTGACCGGCTTTCAAAGCCCATATTTTTTTAACGACAGAATTAAATTCTGAAGGAAATTCGAATCTTTCCAAAGGAAAGTAATTATTTGGGACCAATCAAATTAAAGATTCAGAGATGATTAAATATCATCTATCTATGGAAAATCTCGGGTTTGGAAAGATTTCCCCTTTAAATCTAACCAAAATAGCAAGGGAGAATCTCTGGATTTAAAATCCAATGGTGAATAAAATTCACCTAATCATCCAACGGCCCAAAATGAATGATGAATGCAAATCAAATATCAATGAAGATTCGTCAAAAACTGATTGATTCGGCTGCTTCTCCTATAAATAGGAGCCAAAAGACACAGAGAAATATATACATACGCAGAGAAGAAAAGAGAAAAGGAGAAGAGCTTTGATACTTGAAAAAGACTCAGATCTTCTGCAAAAAACCCTAGGTAAGAAAGGGAAAGCCTTTTGGAAAGAAAAAGAATTTAATTCTCAACAGAGTTTAACTCTGAGGCATAAAACGAGAGAGCATATCTCCTCCCTCTTTGATAGAGAATCTGCAAAGTGCACATCTCCCCTTAAGGTTGAGAATTTAATTCTCAATGGGTCGAGATCCTGCCATGCAGATCCAAAACATAGAGAAGGAATGCAAGTATGAGAATTTAACTCTCATAGAACTATAGGAATTTAATTCCTCCTAAGTAAAGTTAGGGTTCGACCCTGTATTATGGGAATTTAATTCCTTCAAAACAAAAAGAAACAGGGTTGAACCCTAATCAAGAACATAGTTTTGTCGAAACAGTGGGAATTTAATTCCTTTAATCATAATCCTCAGAAAAGGGGAGTTTAATTCCTTAAAAGCTTTTAGGGTTTAACCCTATTCGGTTCTTCGCATAAACAAGGAATTTAATTCCCACAGAAAACTCAGATTCAAACTCTGTTCCAGAATATAAGCCTTCAAAAGGAAATAGGAATTTAATTCCTCTGAAATTAAAAGTTCGAGGAATTTAATTCCTGAAAGAGGAGCAACAGATCCTCCAAAAAACAGCATTGAGGCAGGGTCACGTGTCACCACGTGACCCCCCCCCAAAAGCCCTACAGAAAGCCCCTTTGAGGCAGCACCCCACGTGACACACGTGACTTTCAGCAGGAGCCTTAACACATAGGCATTTGAATGCCCGTCACGTGCTAACACGTGACGCTATCAAAGACACAGTAATTTCGGCAGAATCATTGAAGGGAAGGCACTCTCACGTGGGGCCACGTGACCGTTCTTGCTGTAGTGTTTGACACTAAGTTAAAACTCTCGAATCCAGTATTGAAATGCTATCGGGCCTTAGTGTTCAACACTAATTAAAGAATTTTGTTCGTAGTGTTCAATATTAATTGTTTTAATATTCGGCACTAATTTAAGATCCCCATTGCCAGTGTTCAACACTAAGCTGTTTTAGTGCTTATGATCATTTCAAGGCCTTGTTGCTGGTGTTTAACACCAATTATTCTTCTAGTGTTAAACACTAATTTGTCAAACTCATTCCCAGTGTTCAACACTGATTGCTTTGAAGTGTTTAACACTAGTCTATAGCCCAATTGGCTAAAGGGATGGAGGCAAAGCTTCTCCCTCGATGGACTCACAAGGAATCAATATTCCAGACATGATGGGACTTAGCCCAAGCTGGCCATAAGTCCTCAATTCGTGACTAATTGGGCCAATGGGCTCATAACATGATTAATCAGTCCTGACCTCAAATTGGGCCAGGGGCTGCTCAAGCCACTCCGGTCCTAGGGTACATCTCTTCACTCCTTTGATACTTGGCATTGTAATCCCTCAATGTCTTCAAAGAGGTGACGGGTCCCGACGACCACCCATGATATGGACTGTGGGGTCCTTAAACTCATACAAATTCCTGGTCATGTGGAATACGGATAATGTCACTCTTTGACCCCGTGGGAAACGTCCAGAGCGGATCCTGGTCCTCGCAGAGCACGGCAGTGAACCCGTGTGAAGCATCCAGAGCGGAGCCTGGTCCTCGCTAAGCACGGCAGTGAACCCGTGTGAAGCATCCAGAGCACATACCGGACTGTGGGGTCCTTAAACCCATGGACTACGACGTCCTTAACCTTGACCGAGATGTCTTAAAACTAACAACGGACCGCAATGTCCTTAAACTACCTACGGACCGCAATGTCCTTAAACTACCCACGGACCGCAATGTCCTTAAACTACCCACGGACCGCAATGTCCTTAAACTACCCACGGACCGCGATGTCCCTAAAACTAGAACAATAGAGCCCTTTCTTATGCTCTTTTGTTGGACCTAAACGGCCCCGTCTAAGTTGATCTTAGCCTTGGAGATGGTTAACGCGTCCTTAGACCCTCAAGCATACTGGACTACGAATCCCCCAAATTAACTCCGGCTCAAGGGTACATCTCTGAACTCCTCTGGCATCTGTCGTTGTAATCCTTCAACGTCGTCAGAGAGGTGATGGGTCCCGACAGCCATACAGACGATGGACCACTATGTCCCTAAACTGGAACATTAGAGTCCAAACACTCTTTTGTCGGATCTAAACGATCCCGTTAAGTTGATCTTAGTCACAAAGTTAGACTAACGTATCCTTAACAAACGTTTGAGTTGATCTTAGCCTCGAGTAGGGCTGACGTATCCTCAAACCAAACCCCCCCAAACCCAAATTTAAGATAATGCGGATTTGGACTAGTCCACGCCCTACGGGCGACGACATAACTCAGTCTCCGTAAACAATCCACGGGCAATAAAACAAACACCCACGACACGAAGTGACCATCTGGAGAAGGAGAAAGTTGTTACCGCAATGCGGTAGCGTAATTAACTGCAGGGGCTTGCGCCTGCAGGGAAGAGCGTCCCCACAATCAAAAACCCCTCAAACGAGGGGGAATCTGACGAAGTCTGCTACATCGGTCGCATCCGTTTAAACCTTCGATATATGGTGCCATAAATCAACTTGGCATCTTCGGAGAGGTGGACGGATAGCACCAATTAGCATCTGCCCCGAACCTAACGCCTCAGACGTCCCGACGTCCCGGCCGCCGTTCGGAGGGGAACAGATTCTGGCACGCCCGGTGGGACCTTTTCCTCTTTCCACTCCACACTTCGTGTGTCGTGATTCGCGAACCAAACGCGGTTCGCCAATAGTTGCCCTCGGGTTTCAAGGTACTGAGAATTGGCATCTCGCTTATTGCAGAAAACAAAGGATCGATGGCTTCCACCCCTGCGAAATCCTCCAACTGCTCAGACGGCAATTGCAGCCGACGCTCTGCCTCGCCAGGAGGTATAGCCTATGGACCCCAAGCTGCTTCGCTGTTCACAATGCCAGTGGAACAGGTCACTCGCGCCACCACAGGATTGTTCTTTGGGACTATGATCCCGCCGACAAACTTTACCGCTCCAGTGCTGACAAAGGAAACTCTCGGGAAGTCAGTCTTTGATCATCTTACCCCTGCCGCGGCTCCTCTCAACGAGTCGCCCAACGTCGATGCCTCGGTCTTCTCTAGACTGGGCCAGGAATCCTGCGAGCTCATCACGGGGCCTACAATCTCAGAGAAGGCTGCTTTTAAGAAAGTGGCCGCTCCCGTTCCCGAAATCGCCAAGGCGACCTCTCCAGCCAAAAAGTCAGTCTTTACAAGATTGACGGCTCCGGCCTTTGCTCCCGCTTCCCAGAGGACATCGGTCTTCGATAGGCTAACGCCAACAACAACCCCCCATCCACACAGGGGGCAAGAAGGAACCATTCTTACTGCTGACCCAACGCCATCCGCTCGACGCGCTCGACGTCGCCATTGGCGCCGAGTAAGGAAGGCTGGGGGCAACTCTCCCTCCGGGCTGACTCCAGCGGCCCCGGTGGCAGAGGTCAATGCTGCTGTTTCAACTCGGAACAGCTTTGAAATGCTAAATAAGGTGCGAAGGAATTCCCCCACGGCAGTACTGAAGAGGTCTCCTCCCTCATTGAAAAAGGTTGAGGAAACAAAACCCGAACAGCCCCGATCTCCTCAACGGCTGTCTTCCAAAATCTATAAGGCTTGGCGGCAGGCCCGAGACTCGATCATCGATCCAAACTTCTCCCGCCAGCACAAGAAGCTGAAAATCCAACCTGAAGCCAGTCACCAAGCTAAGCCCCAAAAAGCCGGTGATCAACTGACTCACAAAAGGAGGAGGCCAAAGAGGACCTCACAGCAAGTAGCGACGACTGAAAGCACTAAACCCAGACGCCCTGAGTCTGGGGGCATGGTGGTGCACACTGTCTACATGGCCTTTGGGAAAGAGGAAAGCCGCACTTCCACGGGCCACCGACCCCTAACCCGATCCGTGACGAAAGCCCAGGAGCAGCAACAAAAGCTTCAAGAAATGATGAATGCTATGGCCGCGCTCACCGGACCAAAAGAAAACCCAGAAACGTCCTCAGACGCATGCCGGGAGGAAGAAACAGACGCTGAATTCCTTCGCCGGACACTGGAGAGAAGGGACAAAGAGGCTGCTGAGCAAGCATCCAACATACAACGGATGGGCCTTCTCTTTCAAGACGTGATAGGAATGATGATCCAGCAGGACTCACCCGCCGAGGATCCCCCGATCGTTCTTGAAGACGACCGAGGAGAAACGTCAAATCCACCACCAGCCCTTTCAACGGCCAAGGAGGAGGCAATCTCTAAGGCTGACTTAGCTGACTACATAGCCCAGCAAATCCGAGTTCATCATGCGACGGAGGCAGCTGGTCAAGTCGTGAAAACGGGGCGGCCGTATCCGAGCTGGTACGATCAAATCAAATATCCGCAAGGCTATACGATACCGAAATTCCATGTGTATAAAGGGACCGGCAATCCCCATCAACATGTTGCCCAGTTCCGGGCCCTCTGCGGTAACACCGGCGGTGACGATAAATTGTTGCTTCGCCAGTTCGTGGGCAGCTTATCAGAAACAGCGTTCGAATGGTATTCAGAACTCCCGAACGATTCCATTAAAACGTTCGCTGAAATGGAGTTGTTGTTCACTCAGCGATTTGCAAGTGCCAGCGAACGCACTCCAATAACCGCACTTATTAACGCCAGGGTAAAGCCGGGCGAAACCTGGGTCCAGTACGCTATACGCTGGCGGAACTTGTGGTCGAGATGTGAGCAACGCATCGAGGAAGCACCTGCGGTGGGCATGTTCGTGGGAACCCTAGACCCCCACGCAACTATCTCCCAGTTCATGATGTTCTTTAAGCCAACCACATTCCAGGCTTTAATCGACAAGTTGGCTCAGATGGACCAGATGGGTCATAGACCATCTCCCCCAAAATCGGAACCGCGGAATGACAAGGGTAAAGGAAGGGCAACCTTCGTCGCGAACGCCCAACAGCAACCTAACGTCCCGAAATCGGCGGATCAACTGGAGGAAAGACGCCGGTACTATAATGAGAAAATGAAGCGTCCCTACTCGTTCCCGCGAGACAAGACGAAGCGGTTATTCGAGCTGGCGATACGCAACAGGCTTATAAACCTACCAAATCCAAGGCGACCGCCGCAACCCACCGAGGTAAATGACTCCAACTACTGCCCTTACCATCAAACGGTAGGCCATCCGATTGAAGATTGCTTCGTCTTCAAAGGATGGATTGAAGACCAATACCTCCAGGGGAAGTTTGTACTGTCCGAAAAGTGGAAGGTGAACCCACCACAGCCGCATGCTCCTAGGAAAGCGGATACACCGGGGGCAACATGTTCTTTTATTGAAGAAGCTCCATGGGAGGTCGTGCTATCAACTAAAACCAAAAGAATGCTGAAAGACCTTCATGCGTGCCCTGCGATCGAATGGAAGGACCCTCTTGAACCTCAAATTATCAAAGGAATGTTGAAGCCCCGCCCAATTATAAAGACTAACGATAAGAGCCCAAATACTCACGTCCAACCGTCAAAATCTTCGAAGAAAAAGAAGAAGAAATCCAAGAAGTCCGTGAAGCTTGGAAACGAGCACACGAACTTACAGAAGCAAATCGACGCGCTGGAAGAATACAATCAAAAGGCGCGAACTCCTGTCACACTGCAAGAGTTCCTCAACCATATCTTTCAAGAGGAAGATGAGGGAGAGAGCTCGTCGGATGAATCCGAAGGATATGTGGCGAGTTGTAACGTAATCTCCCACTCGTTTACCGATGATGGGAAAACTCCCGGCACTAAGAAGATGGAGGCAGAGCCTGTACCAGAGCGTCCATGGCCAACAGACGAAATGATCGACGCTTTTCTAGACGAGATTCGTCTAAAATGTAAAGCGGACCAGGAGCGTGAAATGACCACGTCGGAAAGAGCCAAATGCGGGCGACTGAACGGAAGAGTTGAACTACCTCCGCCAGAGCGAAAAGTATCCGAGGTGGACAAGAAGATATTCAAGACGAGAAAAAGGTTTGCCAAAGCCATGTCAATGGGGATGAAGCTACCGCCCTCGGAAGGAAACACACACGATGGGGTAGAGACGCACCCTGACTATTGCACATATCATCGGAAAATCTCACATCCCACGGAGGAGTGCGACGCCTTTAAGATATGGTGGCAAGGATATGTTGTTCGTCAGCAACATTTTAAGCGCATGAAACGCAAGATCCGTCGGGAGCGAAGAAGCACTGTCGATGGGCACAACATAACGACTGGCAATTGTTGCATGGTTAACGCCAGGGAGTCACAAGTTCTCACCTTTGGGAGCGACTCTGATGAAGAAATGGCTCTGGGCCCTCTCTTTAAAGAATCTTTCTCGGGGATGGAGGAGGAATCGGAGATCTGCGAGAACATCCAGCTGCGCAATTGCACGCTCCCAGAAAAGAATCTCGGGCCCGTCGGCCGAAAAGATAAGGGAAAGGAAAAGGTCATTGAAGATATCACCCTAGATGACCAGGTCACAAAAGAGCTAACTACCAAAAACCCTCCCAAAAAGGGTAAGGTAGACTATAACATCCTCGCGCACCTAAGGAAGCTACCTTCTCAGCTTAGCATTCTTGATGCCCTCCTATTATCGAAAGAAGCGCGAGACTCACTAATTAAGGCGTTACAAGAACCCGAGCAATTCCAAGCCTTCCTCGCCACTGAAAGGATGAAGGATGAACTGGAGGAAGTGCATACGGCCGATGTCACTTTCGGTGATGAAGACCTCCTTCTCGGGACGTGCGACCACAACCGCCCCCTATATGTCTCTGGATACTGCCATGACATCAAGATAGGCAAGATCCTGGTGGATAATGGATCCTCCGTTAACCTCCTCAATGTTCGGGTGTTGAAGGAAATCTGCATGAGTGTGCAACACCTCGCTCGTGACAAAATTACTATCTCCGGTTTCGACTCTCAATCGTCACGGACTCTCGGATCTGTAATACTGACGTTACGCTTCGGACTTCTCGTCACAGACATCAAATTCCATGTCATTGACGCCAAGACCTGCTACAACGCCTTGCTCGGTCGTCCTTGGCTACACGAGTACAACATCATCCCTTCTACGCAACATCAGTGTATGAAGTACTTCAAGGATGGTTTCGAGTACACCGTAACAGGCGAGTTGAACCCATTTTCTGTAAACGAAGTTCGCAAATACGAAGACGCGAAATACTTTTTGCCAGATTTCGAAGATACAGAAAGGTGTCGCGACCCAGAGGACAAAGCCGCCGCCACCATTCCCGTTTTTGGGAGCGATACTGAAGAGGAGGAGGAAATAGTGTATACAGGGCCATCCCAACGCAACAACCTGGGGGCGCCCACCCCCATACCGGTCTTCGGGAGTGATTCGGAGGACGAGGTTAACGCCGTATTCTCCAGTCGGCTGTCAATACAGGCACCCCTTTGCGAGGACCATAGTCTGCAAATCACCATGGTACCGCAAGAACACTATAAGGATCTCGACGCGCTTCAAGCTCACAGCGTGCAAGACCTGCAAACATTTTACGTCCCTCCCAGGCGAAGGGGTGAGAAGGTGATCCTATTCTACCAATCCTCAGAGTCGAAGGTGGAGAAAGAGATCTGGCACGGCGCGGATGTTATACTTGACAGGCTCCAACCCATCCGTCTGCCTAAATACTATACAAATGGATTGAAGAAGTTATTGAAGCGCCAAGGAGTACCTTTAAGACAGACGGTGCGGCAGGCTCGGTTCTATAACAGGATTTGGGATGTCCCCGGGACTCAGCGCAAATTGCCTAATGGGAAAATGGAAACACTTGGGCTTGGGTACGCGAGAACCGGAAAACGAGAGCGAACCCACAGCAGCTACGCTATATTTACCTTTGATGAAGAAGAGGACGCCCTGTCAGGAGAGGCCGACCCCTCATCAAAACTAGACCCCGCGATCGAAGCGCCAAGTCCGTCGTTTGAAGAGCGAATGGGCAAGCCTATCAGGAAGGTGGGTCAGAAAGCTCGGGAAGACCACAACCGCGAAATGGCCATCTACGAGAAGGCCAGGACGCAACGTCTATCTCAACGTGCTACAAAAGACAAACACGCTTATCCTCGTCAATCCGTTGTACGAAAGGCCCGACGCAGAGACGGAAATAAATCAAGAAGCGGCTCGGGCTTGTCCCTCATGAAGAAGATGAGTCGAGCGTACTCCTTCCCCCGAGACAAGACGGAGAGGCTGCTCAACCTCGCTATAAAACATCAAATGATCATGCTTCCAGAGTCTAGACATCCTGAGCAAGCTAGCAAGGTCTCTCATCCGAGTTATTGCTCTTATCACCGAGCCATAGGACATCCTACCGAAGACTGCTTCACCTTTAAGAACTGGGTCGAGGACCAGTACCGACGGGGCAGATTCGCTTTATCCGACGGTTGGAAAGTGACGCCGCCGCAAAAGCACGAGCCCAAAACCACAAGAGCAGAACCGGATCCGCCTCAGTCTTGGGAGCGAGTTCGCACCTGTTATATGATTACGATATTAAAAGAAGAGCCCGAGAACGAAGATGACCTTCCCCGGTGCTTCGAGAACAGCGATGATGAGTTGATCTCAGAATTCCCGCCCGCTCCGAAAGAACTGGAAGACGGTATACATACTACCGCAGATAACCTCAAGAAGATCGAGCTGGGATCGGCAGACGACCCGCGGCCGACATTTGTCAGCGAGCTGTTATCCGAGGAAAAGGTGGCCGCGTTAAAGAACGTGCTCCTACGGCATAAAGACTGCTTCGCGTGGAACTACTCCGAGATGCCAGGATTGGATCCGGAGATTGCGGTGCATAGATTAGCAATATCCCCGGATATCAAGCCAGTCAAGCAGGCGCCAAGGAGGATGCGACTTGAGCTGGAGATGAGCATCAACGCCGAAGTCAAGAAGTTGATCGATTCCGGATTTATCCAAGAAGTCCAATACCCCGACTGGATCGCCAATATCGTCCCGGTAATGAAGAAGAATGGAACGGTGCGCATATGCGTGGATTTCAGGGATCTCAATAAAGCATGCCCAAAGGACGATTTCCCGGTGCCGGTAACCGAGCTAATGATAGATAACACATCCACTCACGAGGTCTTCTCCTTTATGGATGGTTCATCAGGATACAATCAGATAAAGATGCATCCCGAAGACCAGAAGCACACCGCTTTCCGGACTCCTTTGGGCATATTCTGCTACAAGGTTATGCCCTTTGGTCTAAAGAACGCTGGCGCCACCTATCAAAGGGCCATGACAAAAATCTTCGACGATCTCATACACGACATCGTCGAATGCTATATCGATAACCTCGTAGTGAAGAGCATGTCATACGAAGAGCATTTAAAGCATCTCGAAACCGTATTTCAACGCCTTCGGCAATATAATTTAAAAATGAATCCCCTCAAATGCGCGTTTGGAGTCTCCTCGGGCAAATTTCTGGGATTCATCGTTCGACACAGAGGTATTGAAATAGATCCGTCAAAGATTAAAGCGATCATGGAAATGCCTCCGCCAAAAACCCTCAAGCAGTTGCGGTCTCTCCAAGGGAAGCTCGCATACATCCGGCGGTTTATCGCTAATCTTTCGGGCAAATGCCGTCCTTACAGCCACCTGATGAAAAAGGGAACCCCGTTCGTTTGGAATCACAAATGTCAAGGTGCACTAGACGAGATCAAACAATACTTGCAAAATCCGCCGGTGTTGGCTGCCCCAGTGAAAGGAAAGCCTCTCATTCTTTACACGGCCGCCCTTGAAGGTTCTTTGGGCGCATTATGGGCACAAGAGAATGATCAGGGGAAAGAAAGAGCACTTTACTACTTAAGTCGAGTGCTGCTGGGGGCAGAAAGCAATTACTCGCCCATCGAAAAACATTGCTTGGCATTAATCTTTGCAATAACGAAGCTCAGGCACTATGCGTTGGCACATGAAGTCCGCCTCATTTCGAAGGTGGACCCCCTTAAATACCTGATGTCAAAGGCTATATTGACGGGAAGACTCGCTAAATGGGCCTTGCTCTTGATGGAGTTCTCGATAACATATCAACCCCTCAAGGCAGTGAAGGGCCAGGCCATTGCCGACTTCCTCGCCGAGCACCCGATACCGGCCAACTCTCCTCTGAACTGTGATTTGCCGGATGAGCATGCATTTGATGCAATTGGCGGTGGAAGCACACGATGGGAACTCTATTTTGATGGAGCGTCCTCCATAAAGAAACAGAAACAGGGTAGCCCGATCATCAAATCGGGGATAGGCCTTATCTTTGCAACTCCACAAGGAGGAATAATGCGCTTCGCCTTCTCCTTAACGGAGTCAAGGACAAACAATGAAGCCGAATACGAAGCTCTGATAGCAGGCCTCGAAATCGCCATCAACATGGGAATTGAAGACCTCCTCATATACGGAGATTCTCAGCTGGTCATTAGCCAAGTAAATGGTGACTACCAAACGTGCAAACCAGAATTGGTGAAGTACGGCGAAAAGGTGCAACAACTGTTGGCCCAGATCCCCTTCTATATTCTAGAGAACATACCGCGCGCAGAGAACAGCAAAGCAGACGCATTGGCCAAACTCGCTAAAGAACTGGCCGACGAGAACCTCGATGACGTCAGAATCATAGTACAAAGCCGTCGAGTGCTCGCCCGGCAGAAATACCTCCGGAATTATATAAAGAAAAGGGAGCGATTGAGCAAGCGACCCTACAAATAAAAGACCGTGAGAAGGCTGAGGACTGGAGGGAAGTCTTCATAGACTACTTTAAGTCCCACCGAATGCCCGAAGAAGCGTCCTCAAGACATCAGCTTATGAAACGAGCTCTATCCTTCGCTTTCGTCAACGATACCCTGTACAAGAGATCGTTTGATTTTCTATGGCTGAGATGCTTGGGACCTGACGAAGCAGAAAGAGTCGTTCAAGAAGTTCACGACGGGCTTTGCGGTTCTCATCAAGCGGGCCCAAAGATGAAGTTAAAAATTAAACGGATGGGTTACTACTGGCCCACGATGATCCAGGACTGCCTCGAGTATGCGAAGCAATGCCACTCATGCCAGATCCATGGAGACTTCATCCACCAACATCCGAATCCACTACACCCAACGGTGGCCAGCTGGCCATTCGAAATGTAGGGGACTGACATAGTCGGCCCCATTGAGCCAGCATCATCCCGGGGACACCGCTTTATCCTGGCGACAACTGATTACTTCTCCAAATGGGCAGAAGCAGTACCACTGAAGGAAGTGAAGACGGAGAATATCCTCCATTTCTTCAAGACGCAAGTCATCTATCGGTTCGGAACTCCACGACGGATTATCTCCGATAATGGGCCGGCCTACCGAAGCCATAAGATTAGCCGCTTCGCACAGCAGCACAATATAGACTGGAGATATTCTTCAGTTTACAACCCACGAGCTAACGGTCTAGCCGAGGCTTTCAATAAGACCTTGACGAAGATCATAAAAAAGACCGTCTCCAGGAATAAGAGGGACTGGCACGAAAGGCTGCAAGAAGCCCTTTGGGCTTATCGAACTACATTCAAGACGGCCACGAACACAACACCGTACGCGTTGGTATTTGGGACGGAAGCAGTTCTCCCCCTTGAGATAGAGTTACCCTCTCTACGAGTACCAGTCCACCACGAGCTGACGAACGAAGAAAATGCTCACCTTCGGCTTGAGGAGCTTGACGCCCTCGATGAAACCCGGCTCATAGCGCAACAACATCTAGAAGCCTACAAAGCAAAGATGACGCGCTCGTACGAAAGATTGACCAGGCCGAGGACATTCCGCCCAGGCGAACTCGTACTAGTGGTCAAAAGACCTATGATCCCCAATCGCGCCAAGCGGGGAAAATTTGAGCCAAACTATGAAGGCCCGTACATCATAGACAAGGTCTACCAGGGTGGAGCCTACCTACTCATGGATATGCACGGTGAAAGGCCTTTCAGGCCAGTAAACGGCCGCTTCTTGAAGAAATACCATGCTTAATAAGCTGCAGCCTAGGTCAATGATGGATGACGACGACTATGTCCGCTCGCTATCTTCCTAAGCTCAGACTTTACAAGCAGCAGCCGGCCTTCCTATATCGACGGACCGAAACGTCCTTAAACTATCGTCGGACCGAAACGTCCTTAAACTAACAACGGACCGAAACGTCCTTAAACTATCGACGGACCGAAACGTCCCTAAACTACTACCGCAACGTCCTTAGGTTGACGAGATGGATAAATAAAAAAAAATAAAAATAAAAAAAATAAAAATAAAAAAAACGGTATGTCCATAAGCAAAGGGGGCACGGATGAAAACCCGAAAGGGCTCCGTGAGTAAAAACAGCAGGGCTGCCGGCAAGTGTTCGTGAAAACCCGAAAGGGCGCGACCTTATAAAAAGGAAAAGTAAAAAAGAATAAAAAAAAACGGTATGTCTATAAGCAAAATGGGCACGGATGAAAACCCGAAAAGGGCTCCGTGAGTAAAAACAGCAGGACTACCGGCGAGTATTTGTGAAAACCCGAAAGGGCGCAATCTCGTTAAAGGACACTTACAGAGTCCTCTCGACCTTGTAAGGAGAAACCACCTGCGTGAGATCCTTACGACTCACAAAGGAGCAACACACTTAGGGATCCTCACGATTCCTAAGGAGAAAATACACTTACGAGATCCTCACGACTCGTAAGGAGAATTCTCTTATGGGACCCTCACGGCTCATGAGATTTGAAAGTCTTAAGTTACAGAAACCTGAACCTGTTCTTAAGCAAATCCTCCACAACCTCCAATACATGCCCTACAAGAGGCTCAATACTGACCCTTGTATACAATCCACGGGCGCGAATAAACATTTCCCCAGCAAAGTCCAACCCTTGTAGGTCCTCTCGACCCATAAGGAGAAAACCCTCTTGTAGGATCCTTACGACTTACAGAGGAACATACACTTAGGAATCCTCACGATCCCTAAGGAGAAAAGACACCTGCAAGATCCTCACGACTTGTAGGGAGAAATACCTTTGTGAGACCCTTACGGCTCATGAAGTCAAAAGCCTTAGTCGACAGGACCTTAACCCTGTTTGCTAAGCCACCTTTGTTCAACATCGATAGAGGCAAATGATGATTCGCTCCTGGCAACATCCCAGTTGCAGCGATGCTGATGCCGAAATCGGTGTCCAAAATCCGAGCTTGCGGCGAAAAAGCTAGCAAGCCACACATGCCTACGAAATAGCCGAAATGATGGGGCAACTTGCAATAAAAAGCAGCAAGTAAAAATGTATGCATGAAAAATAGCCGAAATGATAGGGCAACTCGCAATAAAAAAAAACAGCGAGTAAAAATAAAACAAATAGCCGAAATGATTGGGCACCGCGAAAAATAGCCGAAATGATTGGGCAATCGCGACCTTCGCGATATAAAAAGCTGAAATGATAGAGCATCGCGGAAAGAATAAAAGAAATGATGGAAAAATGAAACCTTTTTGCCCTACAGGTGATACTACAACAATCCCTGTACACAATCGAGGGGCGCAAACAAAGAAGGAGTCGTACTCCTTCCCCCAGGTTTCACCAAAGAAGAAGAAGCCAGGTCTCGACGGGCCACAAGCGACCTAGAGATCATCCAAACACTCGTCTCGTAACAACGGACATGACTTCAAACAAAGCAGAGCAGCGGCAGCTCCCAGTTCCATGGCTCGGTGGTATACACATCGCCAACAGTCAAGCCTCCATCCCGCGAAATGCGGATACAATCAGTACAAACTTCCTGGTCACGTGGAACGCGGATAACGTCACTCTTTGACCCCGTGGAAAACGTCCAGAGCGGATCCTGGTCCTCGCAGAGCATGGCAGTGAACCCGTGCGAAGCATCCAGAGCGGAGCCTAGTCCTTGCCTAACGCGGCAGTGAACCCGTGTGAAGCATCTAGTGCAAACTTCCTGGTCACGTGGAACGCGGATAACGTCACTCTTGGACCCCGTGGAAAACGTCCAGAGCGGATCCTGGTCTTCGCAGAGCATGGCAGTGAACCCGTGCGAAGCATCCAGAGCGGAGCCTAGTCCTCGCCTAACGCGGCAGTGAACCCGTGTGAAGCATCTAGTGCAAACTTCCTGGTCACGTGGAACGCGGATAACGTCACTCTTTAACCCCGTGGAAAACGTCCAGAGCGGATCCTGGTCCTCGCAGAGCATGGCAGTGAACCCGTGTGAAGCATCCAGAGCGGAGCCTAGTCCTTGCCTAACGCGGCAGTGAACCCGTGTGAAGCATCTAGTGCAAACTTCCTGGTCACGTGGAACGCGGATAACGTCACTCTTTGACCCCGTGGAAAACGTCCAGAGCGGATCCTGGTCCTCGCAGAGCATGGCAGTGAACCCGTGCGAAGCATCCAGAGCGGAGCCTAGTCCTTGCCTAACGCGGCAGTGAACCCGTGTGAAGCATCTAGTGCAAACTTCCTGGTTACGTGGAACGCGGATAACGTCACTCTTTGACCCCGTGGAAAACGTCCAGAGCGGATCCTGGTCCTCGCAGAGCATGGCAGTGAACCCGTGCGAAGCATCCAGAGCGGAGCCTAGTCCTCGCCTAACGCGGCAGTGAACCCGTGTGAAGCATCTAGTGCAAACTTCCTGGTTACGTGGAACGCGGATAACGTCACTCTTTGACCCCGTGGAAAACGTCCAGAGCGGATCCTGGTCCTCGCAGAGCATGGCAGTGAACCCGTGCGAAGCATCCAGAGCGGAGCCTAGTCCTCGCCTAACGCGGCAGTGAACCCGTGTGAAGCATCTAGTGCAAACTTCCTGGTCACGTGGAACGCGGATAACGTCACTCTTTGACCCCGTGGAAAACGTCCAGAGCGGATCCTGGTCCTCGCAGAGCATGGCAGTGAACCCGTGCGAAGCATCCAGAGCGGAGCCTAGTCCTCGCCTAACGCGGCAGTGAACCCGTGTGAAGCATCTAGTGCAAACTTCCTGGTCACGTGGAACGCGGATAACGTCATTCTTTGACCCCGTGGAAAACGTCCAGAGCGGAGCCTGGTCCTCGCCAAGCACGGCAGTGAACCCGTGTGAAGCATCCAGAGCAAACACCGGACTGTGGAGTCCTTAAAATCCACGGACTATGACGTCCTTAACCTCGACCGTGATGTCTTAAAACTAACGATCAACCCCCCCCCGATTCCCTACGGATTTCGCCTTGGTTTAAGGGTACATCTCTTCACTCCTTTGATACCTGGCGTTGTAATTCCTCAACGTTTTCAAAGAGGTGACGGGTCCCTGCAACCAAACATCGGACTGTGGAGTCCTTAAATCCACGGACTATGAGGTCCTTAACCTTGACCGCGATGTCTTAAAACTAACAGCGGACTGTGGAGTCCTTAAATCCACGGACTATGAGGTCCTTAACCTTGACCGCGACGTCTTTAAACTACGATACCTTGAGAGATCCCTAACCCCGTGAAACACAAAAAAAAAAGGTGATCACACCCGGCACTTGCAGGCCCTCGCCACCTGTAAGGAAGAAAAACTCTCTTGTGAGATCCTTGCGACTCTCAAGGGAAAACCCGCTTAAGGATCCTCACGATCTTTAAGAAGAACTCACACCTATGGGATCTTCTCGACCTGTAGAGAGAAAAACTCTTCATGAGACCCTTGTGGCTCGCAGCAGCAGCAGCAAAAAAAAAAAAAAAAAAAAAATGTGCGCGCGACATGACAACAGCATTGATAATTGAAGAAAATTTTCATAAAAGGAACACAAAATTTATTCATGCAAGCGGAAACATACATACGAGTACTGAGCCTACATGGAAGTTCAACATAAAGCATGCAAAAAGGAAGGACTAATTTAAAAAAGGTTCTACACTAACGGAAAAGGTCACCAAACACAGGATCAACGGCACAGGGGTTAACGAAGCAAAGGACAAAATTCTCCATCTCTCTCTCCGCCTTCTCTAGCACATCGAAACGACGATTCTCGCGAGAAGTCGCTCCCCATCGGTTGGTGCCATGTTCGTCCGCGAATGCAAACATAATAGCTCGCCGGGCCCTGATCTCACTCAGCAGATGAATTAAGCAGTCCTTCAGAGCTTGGGTAATCAAGCATGCTTCATGGAAACCCTCGAGCTTTTCTTCCGCCGCATCAAGCATCGCCAGGGTCATCTCTGCCGGGTGAGGAGGAATGTCGGCAAGCACGGCCATGAGGATCATCCGGAGCCAGAGGGAACCCATCGGGAGGGGAGACCCTCTACGAATCGAGAGCTCGTGCATGGCCGAGTCACATTCGTTGTCGGTAAGGAGGGGGTCCACCAACCGAGCAGCAAAGCGGGGGATCATCTCCTCAAGAGGAACTTCCCATGGCTGTCGACGAGCATGAGGGCGATTACAAGCCATGGCACTCGTTTCTCCCTCAAGAAAAAATATATATATGATATGAATCTCTCTGTGAAAAGAAAAGAAGGCTATTGCCTCATATATAATTAAGCGCATTAAGTGCTGTGCGCGGAAAATCCTGCATGGTGAAATTATTTCCAAGGCCTAAAAAAGGAAAGGCACCGAAAATCAAGGAGATGGGACTATTTCCAAGGCCCTTTTTTTTCTGCACCTAGCATTGCGCACTGAAAATATGGCATGAGGAAAATCTTGTGAACAGCCACATCAAAGGATCCCACGTGTAGAACACGTGAGACCTAAACCTGAATTGCATTGAAAAGGGAAATATGGAGTGGCACCTTGCATGTTAAAAAGCACAAACAGCAATAGTAGCAAAATAATAAAATCTCAAAAAAAAAGGGGCGGGCAAACATACAAGGACACAACAAAATTTATCATCCAGACTTCAAGAAGGCGATACAGAATAAAAAGAAAAACTGTTACAATGGGAACACTTCAGATGCGGGGCATGGGTTGAGAAACTCAAAATTAACTTTATTCAAAACCTTCCAAACGTTGCGAACCTCCCGAGTATGCTTTCGCTCACGGTCACAAGCATCGGGATCCCCGCGGATGTCCTCTATCCTCCGATAGGCGCCCAGTATGGCTGATTGTTGAAAGAGCTGATGAAGGAGATTAATGAGATCATCCCGCCTCCTCTTTGAGATCAAGCCCATAAGGTACACCGAATGCACCTTATCCTCGGCAGCGTCTAAGTCCCCGAGTGGTATGCCGGCGCAAAAGAGAGGAAGGGCCTCCCGGATCGCCAGCACGATCAGCCTCAGAAGAGAAGAGCGACGGGGAAGTAGTCGATGGTTGTACTCATCAAAGCGGCTCATGATCTCGGCGCACTGAGCATCGGTGAACTCCTGGTTCTGACTACGGCCCAGCGCACGAATGTTCCCATAGGAAATGATCTCGTCAAGACGATACAGATGGGCGTCCATGATACCTAAAATAAAAGTCACTAGCATCATTACAAAATCCCCAGCGCATTAATTGCAGAAGAACAGCCTCGGGCCAAGGGACCCCAAGGAGCCTTTGTGTGAAGAGATTGAGTTCTTCATAGGAATTAAATTCCTTATTAAAAAAAAAAGAGGGGAATTAAATTCCCAGAAATAATTTTGATGGAATTAAAGTCCATGGAGTTGAAACGTTGTCATCATCTCTTCAAAGATCATCTAAACCCTAAGAGATCTACAGTTGAAAGATTAAACAGTTTCATGTTCTTATGGAAAATATGAAGAAAGAAGGGTAAAAACCCTTGTTTTGGATTTAAAATCCAGGAAAATGTGAAGGTCCATCGTTGTCCAAGAACATTACCTGAGGAAAAAGGATTCCTTTTGAGCAGAGTTAAACTCTGAAAATATTTTAAAACAGAGAACTAAGCTCTGGAAGAAGAGAATTAAATTCTCAGAAAAAGTTCTCAGAAGAAGAAGATGGGCAAAAGTGAAGGCTCCTATGAAGAGACAGCAGTATTTATAGAAAAACAATGGAAACGTTTCATCTCCCCAGATCCCTAAAGGAATCCAACGGTCGTGAGAGATGACAGCGTTGCACTCACGTGCCGACACGTGAGAACAACACTGTGGGGGCATTTGTTTCCTGATTTAAAATCAGGAAAGCTTCTGGGAAAAACTTCAAAAGAGGCCACGTGCTTACACGTGACAGCAGTCACGTGTTGACACGTGACCTACAAAATACAGAAAAAGCGCACTTTGATTCGCTGATCAAGTCAAGAAAAAAGCTTCAGAAGAGGTCACGTGCTCCCACGTGACCAGGGTCACGTGTCGACACGTGACGTTCAAAGCAGCAAACTCGCTCTCCAATTGAACCAAAGAAAGAAGCGCCAGACAGGGGTCGCGTGCTCACACGTGACCGGACGTCACGTGGTAGCACGTGATGGCTACAACAGCAACCGGAAGATAGCGCAGAAAGGAAGAGGATTCTTTATTCCAAAGGGGGTCACGTGTCTACACGTGACCATGGATCACGTGGTCACACGTGACCGGCTTTCAAAGCCCATATTTTTTTAACGACAGAATTAAATTCTGAAGGAAATTCGAATCTTTCCAAAGGAAAGTAATTATTTGGGACCAATCAAATTAAAGATTCAGAGATGATTAAATATCATCTATCTATGGAAAATCTCGGGTTTGGAAAGATTTCCCCTTTAAATCTAACCAAAATAGCAAGGGAGAATCTCTGGATTTAAAATCCAATGGTGAATAAAATTCACCTAATCATCCAACGGCCCAAAATGAATGATGAATGCAAATCAAATATCAATGAAGATTCGTCAAAAACTGATTGATTCGGCTGCTTCTCCTATAAATAGGAGCCAAAAGACACAGAGAAATATATACATACGCAGAGAAGAAAAGAGAAAAGGAGAAGAGCTTTGATACTTGAAAAAGACTCAGATCTTCTGCAAAAAACCCTAGGTAAGAAAGGGAAAGCCTTTTGGAAAGAAAAAGAATTTAATTCTCAACAGAGTTTAACTCTGAGGCATAAAACGAGAGAGCATATCTCCTCCCTCTTTGATAGAGGATCTGCAAAGTGCACATCTCCCCTTAAGGTTGAGAATTTAATTCTCAATGGGTCGAGATCCTGCCATGCAGATCCAAAACATAGAGAAGGAATGCAAGTATGAGAATTTAACTCTCATAGAACTATAGGAATTTAATTCCTCCTAAGTAAAGTTAGGGTTCGACCCTGTATTATGGGAATTTAATTCCTTCAAAACAAAAAGAAACAGGGTTGAACCCTAATCAAGAACATAGTTTTGTCGAAACAGTGGGAATTTAATTCCTTTAATCATAATCCTCAGAAAAGGGGAGTTTAATTCCTTAAAAGCTTTTAGGGTTTAACCCTATTCGGTTCTTCGCATAAACAAGGAATTTAATTCCCACAGAAAACTCAGATTCAAACTCTGTTCCAGAATATAAGCCTTCAAAAGGAAATAGGAATTTAATTCCTCTGAAATTAAAAGTTCGAGGGATTTAATTCCTGAAAGAGGAGCAACAGATCCTCCAAAAAACAGCATTGAGGCAGGGTCACGTGTCACCACGTGACCCCCCCCCCAAAAGCCCTACAGAAAGCCCCTTTGAGGCAGCACCCCACGTGACACACGTGACTTTCAGCAGGAGCCTTAACACATAGGCATTTGAATGCCCGTCACGTGCTAACACGTGACGCTATCAAAGACACAGTAATTTCGGCAGAATCATTGAAGGGAAGGCACTCTCACGTGGGGCCACGTGACCGTTCTTGCTGTAGTGTTTGACACTAAGTTAAAACTCTCGAATCCAGTATTGAAATGCTATCGGGCCTTAGTGTTCAACACTAATTAAAGAATTTTGTTCGTAGTGTTCAATATTAATTGTTTTAATATTCGGCACTAATTTAAGATCCCCATTGCCAGTGTTCAACACTAAGCTGTTTTAGTGCTTATGATCATTTCAAGGCCTTGTTGCTGGTGTTTAACACCAATTATTCTTCTAGTGTTAAACACTAATTTGTCAAACTCATTCCCAGTGTTCAACACTGATTGCTTTGAAGTGTTTAACACTAGTCTATAGCCCAATTGGCTAAAGGGATGGAGGCAAAGCTTCTCCCTCGATGGACTCATAAGGAATCAATATTCCAGACATGATGGGACTTAGCCCAAGCTGGCCATAAGTCCTCAATTCGTGACTAATTGGGCCAATGGGCTCATAACATGATTAATCAGTCCTGACCTCAAATTGGGCCAGGGGCTGCTCAAGCCACTCCGGTCCTAGGGTACATCTCTTCACTCCTTTGATACTTGGCATTGTAATCCCTCAATGTCTTCAAAGAGGTGACGGGTCCCGACGACCACCCATGATATGGACTGTGGGGTCCTTAAACTCATACAAATTCCTGGTCACGTGGAATACGGATAATGTCACTCTTTGACCCCGTGGGAAACGTCCAGAGCGGATCCTGGTCCTCGCAGAGCACGGCAGTGAACCCGTGTGAAGCATCCAGAGCAGAGCCTGGTCCTCGCTAAGCACGGCAGTGAACCCGTGTGAAGCATCCAGAGCACATACCGGACTGTGGGGTCCTTAAACCCATGGACTACGACGTCCTTAACCTTGACCGAGATGTCTTAAAACTAACAACGGACCGCAATGTCCTTAAACTACCTACGGACCGCAATGTCCTTAAACTACCTACGGACCGCAATGTCCTTAAACTACCCACGGACCGCAATGTCCTTAAACTACCCATGGACCGCAATGTCCTTAAACTACCCACGGACCGCGATGTCCCTAAAACTAGAACAATAGAGCCCTTTCTTATGCTCTTTTGTTGGACCTAAACGGCCCCGTCTAAGTTGATCTTAGCCTTGGAGATGGTTAACGCGTCCTTAGACCCTCAAGCATACTGGACTACGAATCCCCCAAATTAACTCCGGCTCAAGGGTACATCTCTGAACTCCTCTGGCATCTGTCGTTGTAATCCTTCAACGTCGTCAGAGAGGTGATGGGTCCCGACAGCCATACAGACGATGGACCACTATGTCCCTAAACTGGAACATTAGAGTCCAAACACTCTTTTGTCGGATCTAAACGATCCCGTTAAGTTGATCTTAGTCACAAAGTTAGACTAACGTATCCTTAACAAACGTTTGAGTTGATCTTAGCCTCGAGTAGGGCTGACGTATCCTCAAACCAAACCCCCCCAAACCCAAATTTAAGATAATGCGGATTTGGACTAGTCCACGCCCTACGGGCGACGACATAACTCAGTCTCCGTAAACAATCCACGGGCAATAAAACAAACACCCACGACACGAAGTGACCATCTGGAGAAGGAGAAAGTTGTTACCGCAATGCGGTAGCGTAATTAACTGCAGGGGCTTGCGCCTGCAGGGAAGAGCGTCCCCACAATCAAAAACCCCTCAAACGAGGGGGAATCTGACGAAGTCTGCTACATCGGTCGCATCCGTTTAAACCTTCGATATATGGTGCCATAAATCAACTTGGCATCTTCGGAGAGGTGGACGGATAGCACCAATTAGCATCTGCCCCGAACCTAACGCCTCAGACGTCCCGACGTCCCGGCCGCCGTTCGGAGGGGAACAGGCTTGGTCTATACTTGGCTGGCTCCAAAGATTCGCTTCCGCCTTCGAAAATAAACTCCGGGTGGTTGGGAATGCTGAAGATCACGTTCCTTGCTCGGTAATCAATAACTACATGGAAGGTACTCATCCAATCCATCCCGAGAATTGCGTCATAATTGCCTGTCCCGATCAAGAGGAAATTCACATAGAATTCCCTGCCACACACTACAACCGGGCATGATCTACATTCTCGACTAGATATTATAATGCCATTTCTCGTATGTATCTCCCAGCCCTTGGTTAGTGGTTCATGTGGTATGGAGTGTGTATCAATGAAATGCTCAGATACGAAACAGTGCGATACTCCAGAATCGAATGGTACTCTAGCTGGCAGGGAATGTACGAGTAGAGTACATGTAACCACTTCTCCTGAAGCCTCTGCCTGCTCGGCGGTCAAGGTGAAAGCCTGTCCCTGACCGCGGCCCGTGTAGGGTTGCCTCTGCTCCTGGGGCCTCTGCTGCTGTGGTCCAGAACCTCTCTGTAATTCTGCTCGCTCGGGGCAACCGCTAATCCTGTGATGACTGGATCCGCAAATCAAGCACTGTCCCTTGGCGCGGCGACAGTCCCTCTGGGTATGCCCATCTCTATTGCAGTAGCCGCAAACTACGTTCTGTCTTTGGGGGCGATGCTGGGGCACAAATGGGCGCTTCATCTGAGTCGTTCCAGGCCTGTGAACTGGTATGGCTCTTCGAGAAGGTGCATGGGTACGTGCTGGAACGACTGAGGGCTTCCTAAACTTATTGATCAATTTCTCCTGAATTCTCGCCGCGTTGAGTACCTGTGCAAAAGTCTGCAACTCCAGTGACGCGATCAACTGCTGCAGCTCGAAATCAAGTCCCTGCAAGAAGCGTTTGGCCCTGGTGGCCTCTGAAGCGACCATGTATGGAGCAAAACGGCTCAGACGGTTGAACTCTGCCGCATATAGGTCCACGGGGCGGCCATTCTGCTTCAGTAGAATGAATATTTCCTCCATCTCTGCCTTGGCGGTAGAAGGGAAATAATGGTCCAGGAAGCACTCCTTGAATTTGCTCTATTCAATTGGCCTGTCTAGCCTGCTTTCTTCCACTGACCACCATGTACGGGCTTCATCTTCCAACTGGATCTTTATCACATTCACTTTATCTTCCTCTTGTACCCTGGCAGCCGTCAGTAAATTCTCCATATTAACTAGCCATTGTTCGGCCTCAAGTGGCTCGGCTAGCCCTATGAATGCAGCTCGATGCAACCTCCGGAAATTTGATACGGTGCCATCCCTAGCAGAGTAAGCTGGTGGAGTAGTGCCCTCGGAGGCGGTAATGAGTGCGGAGGGTCCCCCTGCGACGGTAATAGCCCTGAGTCCCTCGGCGAGTAAGTCCATCTTCCTCTCCTGAGCTTCTGCGAGAGAGGTCAGTGCACTAAGTATTCTTTCCGTGCGATCCTGAGAACTTGAGTCCGAGGAGTGGTCGTTCGGGGACGTCATATCGCTGGAAGATTCAAAAGGATATGATTAGATTCAAGGATGAAAATCAGGAATAGTGAAGCGAAAATAATGTAATAGAGTATAGTTAATGTTATCCCTTACTATTAAACACGGCTCTGATACCAACAAAACCATGTCACACCCTGCTTCCCAAAATACGGAAAACGAGGGATGACTAGGCCAGCCATGCTCCTACGGTCAAGGAATAATCCCGCCGTAGTCACACTTCGGTTTCTAGCATTACATGGTAATCAGTAAACAAAGCACAGCAGTAAAGGAAATACATCACTAAAATATTACATCAAATCCCATTGTTCACAGATTACAAATAAACAAGAAGAGCTACTAACCAAGTTCGAATACACGATCTCTTTAGGGAAAGCAGAAAAGAAGAAAAAGGTACTCCAGACTAGATCTCCGCCAGCTCGAAAGGTAAATCCGACTCCTGCGCTGTTTCTTCCTCGAGGTTTGAGCATGCATACTCAGGTCGTCAGAGCGACGTAATAGCAAGATTATAATAATGACATGAAACAGGTAAATAAGGTAATAACAGTGAAAGTAAAATGCGGGTAATCACTATGTCACTAAATGATGCAAAGTATGATCTTTGTCCCTATCGGTCTCTAATTCATGTTTGAAATCGTATAGTGGAAAGGAGGATCATGTTTAACAGGAGTCTCGTACATACCCGAAACAAACTACCTACACGCCCGGGACATAACCCTGTCAGCCGGATCGCTAGATCCTACCTAATATATATAAGAATCACTGTTCGAATGATTATCCTCTAAAACACGGTCCCGCTAAATACGATACTCTTTCCACTTCGATTTCCCCTTTTTCCCCAGGTTTACACTAATGATGATTATGATTTAGTCGTGTACAAGTATGCACCAATAGCACGGTTTTGTCACTGTTCACTGTATTAATCACTGTCACGAAATCATTCACTTTTCCATTGGCGCACTTGACACTCCTAAACAATATCATTCACGCACGATAATGCAATGTCCACTAAATAATAACGCGCACTAACCCTATGTATATGGCAGTTGGGTAAGGAATGTACATTTATGCAGTTAACAAGTCATGTGTGATATGAACTATTATGCACGTCATAACTTTACAAAAATTGCAGTAATTCATATGTTCAGAATTCAGTGAAATGATACAAATACGGTAACAAGTACACTCTGTCGGCAGTTCATAAAAATTGGTTTCAGCACAATCGGATTTCTGGTATTCAAGTTACAGCCGTTTCAATTTAAGTGCTCGCTGCAGGAAATTCAATTTCTGAACTGAACGTCCGTTTCGCGACACGATTTTCACCTAGTTGGGCTCAGAATTTAGCGACGCTGCAGTTGAATGAAATTTAGGATTTTCAATAAGGTTTCCAAAGCAATAGACAGATTCTCAATCGCATCTCTACGTAAGAAATTATACACTGTTCAACACTAGGGTATCAGTTCTGTTTCTGTTTGGGACTGTTATACGTCCTTTTCTTATAAATTGCAGTTTAAATAGTAAACGGCGCTAAAATGGGGTGAAATCACTTGCGTTATTTATATAACAGATTCATCTTCAATAAGGTGTAGGGTTCCGCAACATACAAGTTCAGGAAGCGAAAGGGTAGGCATTACGAGACAGAAAACAACAACCAGAGCTGCTCTGGACTGCAGTCCAGAGCCGCTCTCCGAACCAATTATCGTCATAATTTCAGTACAGAAACAATTAAGAACTTGTGCAGGGTTACAGGTCGTCGAGTCGGCTTCGATTTGAGCCCTCGAACGCATCATTTCAATATGTATACAATTAATTGTGATTTAAACAAGTTTCAGGTGTGGGAATTTCTCAGTTTTTATGGGTGTAATTGGGGGTGATTGTTTAAGCCAGTAACAATCGTATTTTTCAGTAAAATTTCTACACAAGGTTCATTACCAGACGGGCCAGAATATGCAGTCAAGTTCCGCCAACTTAATGTAATATTCTCGTTCGGGTCTCGCATCAAACACTTATGTCATTTAAGTTTTCATGAATCGTAAACATGGAATTAATACGGTTTTGTTTTGTAACGAAAATAATCTAGTATGTAGCAAGTAGAGTACTTGCCTGAAGACGTTTTGGCGACGCACGGCAGCGGCAACGGCACGGACGCGCGACGAACGGCATGGTTTGGATTCGCGGCATCGGCTCGCGTTTCGGGTTCGTCGTCGGAGTTGCCCGGAGATGACTCGTGTTCGCTGGAAGCGGAGTGGGATGCTCTGTGGATCTTCTGGGATGTGCTGGGGTCGACGATGGTCGGCGGTGGTCGCTCCGGCGATGGTAGCAGTAAGGGTGAGGTAGGAACGGGGTTTTTGGTATGGTTTTGGAGTGAGAGGGGGAGCAGTGGGGCTTGGGCTTGTAGGTAAGGCGATGATGCTGAGGATATAGGGGTGTCGACGAGGTGGTTCAGGTCAGTGGGGGCTCGCCGGCGTTGAGGTGCAGATGGTGGTGGCCGAGGGGAGTCGAGTGAGTTGGGTGTGCATGGGTCTCTGTTGATGGAGAGAAGAGGGCGAGGGAGGAAGGATGAGGGCTTTAAGTGGAGGCTAGGGTGCTCGTTGATGAAGGGGGAGGGCGGCCGTCGTCGTCGGGGGTGAGCGGCTGCAGGGAGTGTGGGTTCGAAGTTGGGTTTTCTGAAGATCGAGAGAGAAGAGGAGTGAGTTGGAGAGTGAGAGGGAGAGGGGAGTTTGAGACGAGGAGTGGTTTGAGGGGCTCGAGAGGGTGCGCGGCGTGGGCGACGAGCACGGAGACGAGGCGACGTGGGCACGCACGACATGGGGAGAAAGGAAAATGAGCGGGAAAGTTTTTAACGAGTGGGGAAGAGAAAGCAACGGTCAGGTCGGGTTTGTGAAGGCGGGCGCGGGCTTTATGGGTAGGGAATTTGGATGCTGGGCCAGTGAGGAGTTGGGGAGTTTGGGCTGGGCCGGGAAAAATTTGGGATTTAATTTATTTGTTTTGTTGTTTTCATTGGGGTTGGGTTGATTTATTATTTAGAAGTTTTGTTTTAATTTGCAAAGAAGGGGAGTGGGCCGGGGAAGAAGTGTATATATAAATATAGTTTGGGTTTTAATTTTTTATTCGCTTAGGAAAAACAATTAGTAAAACATGAGCAACCAAATACCTACAAAAATCACGAGGAAAAATAGGGAAACAATCGGGGACTTGGGAAAAATATAGAAAGATTTTCATTAAAAGAAAACGGGGATCTACACTACTTCATCATCCTTTACTATTAGCCATTTAGTTTAGGGTGTTTGCTTTACTAAATTCATCATCAGCGAAGAGGCAGTATGAGCTCGAGTCTTCTCGACGTAGATCATTTTCGGCCTCGAAGACATTGAGCAAGCTTGTTTGTTTTTTCATGTAAACCCTTACTAGAGTCCGGGTCTTCACAACTTGCAGCGAAGAGACTACGACATGGAGCTTTAGAAGTGAATGACTGGTCTACAAAGATTGTATTCCCTCATTCACTTAGATGTAAAATGTTTACATTTAGAATCATCGGATTTTCTAGTAACGATTCTAGGGTTAGGGTTGGCTAATACGACAAATTTTCAAAATTGGCATGGACGATGCCTCACGAAACCTTGCTGCCGTGCTAGGCAACCCAACAGTGATGGTGTGCAACATCCACTAATGGTCTCATCATATCATAATACTCTTCTTTTATTTTTCAGAGAACCCTACTTGCTCCAGATTCAATTTGAATAACACAAACTTCAAAAAAATCCTACTTTTCCGACATTTAACAAGAAATTCTGAAACTTTAATATATGGAAACTTGGAAAAAAGATGATATTTACCTATATGGATTGAGCATAAAGGAATTCTAAGCACTTGAAGTGTATGTTTGAGACTTCATGAGATTGTATTGGCCTAACTTGAAGTTTTGAAGATTCTAAATTAAGATATTATCAACTCTTGGTGATTTTATGAAGAGTTGCAAAAATTGAGATGAAGCTTTGAGGGAGAAGTGATAAGTTCAATTAGAAAAAGAAATGAACCATTAGAATTATGAGAGAATGAATGACGAGATGTAGAAAACGGGTTAGAGCAAGTAATGGAGCAAGTAGGAGGTGTTAGCTAGATAGCGTATGAGAGGGTCTGATGTGTATGAAGGTTTACCCTAAACCTATCATAAATCAAATACTCATTAACAAATAAAAACCTTTTACAATAAATACTTTTATAAATTAATACCACAATTTTACACCAAAATCCCATATCATTCTCAAAACAAAATACTTATCATTTTTAGAATATCTCATATTTTCATTTTCCCTAAAATAATTACATTTTTACGGATACCAATCCGGAACTCAAAATCCATACATGATATTATTTTCGTAAACTCATAATACCCATATTTAAATTATAAATTAATATTTATAATTTTTCAAAATATTACAGAAAATAACCAGCAATATTGAACAAGATCAATAAATGAAACAATCTATCCATGATATTAATTTTTTTATATATATATTAAATTATTAGAGCACACAATATTATTAAAAAAAGTATAAGATGTCTAAGGTAAAATAATACCTTAAACATCTATCCATTGTAACATAAAATTTTAGGATGTATTTATTGAGTTAAAATAAGTAAAAGGTAATATATGTATTTGTTTATTTGATTAGCTACCCAGAGATATAGTATTTTACAAATGCTTTAAAAAAATTCGTGTTCAAACCAAACCAAATGCACCGCTATCGCTATTTATCCTACTTTAATATAGACCACGTAATCAAGTTTAAATAGTTTTTAGCACATGTTTAATTAAAAATTAGTCTTAATCAACGTTTTAAGGTTTATATCCAGAATTTTATAAAAGCAAGACCGCTGGATTAGTAATTTCGTTTAAATAATGCATCCAAGAATGCTGAAACCAAAATTGTATAATATAACTCTTAAACTATGAAAATGTATAAATGAAATATTGATATATGGTACGTGAGGAAATAAAATTGTGACCACCGCTCTAAATTCTGAGAAAGGAAATACATATTAACTCGCGAGAAACCCAAATCCATAAGTGGTTTCTCAGTGGGTCCGCGAGAATGGGAAGAACTAGTGAGGATTACTTGGAGATAAAATCAATGGTTCAGATAGACAAGAGCATCCATCTAGTAATTGAGAAGCTGCACCTCATCCGGATTCCCGACGTCCCAAATTAAAACCCTAAACCCCTTTCCTCGTTTGCCGCTCTTTCCTCTCTCTATCTCCCATACCTCTCTGCGCTGCTTCCTCCATTAATCCCTTCTCCAATGGCGAAGGCGAAGACGGAAAGCGATTCTTCGAAGAAGAAGAACACGAGAAAGAAGAGGAAGAATCTACTATCAGCCCCAGCCGCCGCCGCCATGAAATCCTCTAAGCAACAAACGAAGATCAACCCTTTCGAGATCATGTGGTCTTGTAAGAAGTTTGATGTCCTCGGTAAGAAGCGAAAGGGCGAAGATCGCCGCATCGGCCTCGCCCGATCCCTCGCCGTCGAAAAGGTAAGCTCATACGAATCCAATCGAAACTTCTAGGGTTAGGGTTTTAAAATATTAGATTGGGTACTTATAATTAGATGATTTTTGTTCTCTTCTGTTTGCAGAGGAAGAAGACTTTGCAAAAGGAGTTTGAGCAAAGCACCAAGTCGTCGGTGTTTGTTGATAGGCGAATCGGTGAGAACGATGATAACTTGCAAGAATTCAATAAGTCTATATTAAGACTGCAGCGAGAACGTCAGGTAATGGATTATTTAAGTTTAATTTCCTTTTCCCCCTACCGATGTCCAATTTCTTAACTTTGAATTGGATCACCTGCAAGCTTTGTGCTAGTGTCGTTAAAAGCTTTTCGTAGGAACAGATTTCTTAACCTGAACCGCTGCTGTCAGAATGGGCTCGGTCACTTGGTGTTATAGGACCATTGCTCTTCAGTGTTCACCTTTAACCGAGGTTTTAAGTTTAGGCTTTAGGTTAATTTTTGCCTTGATCCAGAGAGAAATACTTTTGGGTTAGCTTGTTATGTATATCACTATATTAATATAGAATAGCAATGAAAAACCAAAGCCTGTGGACTTTATGAAGTAAAAAAAGAGATGAATCTTTAGTGCTATATGGAGGGAGTAATGCATGTCATCATTTCATTGGATGTGACAATGGAAGAAAAATTAGAAAAACTATGAAGTTTGAGCTGTGTAACACTTATTCATAACACTATGACAAACATCCATACCACACAATGTTCGTCCATGAAATTGAAATTCAAGCCGTATCACTCTTCTTAATACATCAAGTGCTAATTGGTCCACTCATCATGGTTTAACTTTGTCCTAGATTCACGGGTAATAGTGGAAGCCTCTTTGGGGCCAAGCAATGATGTCCTAGCACTCAAGTTTTCTTTCATGAGTTTGTTGAAATTGACTTCAGGAGTAACGTTACAATTGAGATGTCAATTATTTATAGAGAAAACTTTAAAACATCAATGAGGAATGCTCTTCATGCATCAAAAAATAAGTAGCAGCAAGATGAGTATCAGATCACAATATCACATTGTAGTAGCAGGAAACAAGAGACAATTATCTTTTCCTTAAAATGGGGAAATTGATAATAGTGAAAAGGATTTTTGTAACCTGGGAATTGATATGCCAATTCTTTATAGGGAGGTATTAAAACATCAGCGAGGAACGCACTTCGTGCATTTTTAAGATTTAAACTGAAAAATGAATAAGCGTAAAATGAGGAACATATCACATTGTAGTGGTGCAGGAAACAAGACTCGATTTATCTTTCGCTTAATACGGAGAAAGTGAATATTGGAAAGGATTTGTACCGCCGCCTATATACATTATATGTTCTGGCTTCAATATGTATAGTGAACCGTCAATACAAGTTTATCTAGATACCACGGGTCAAGGAATGCCATATGTTTTAGCATGCAAAATTATCTGTTGCGCTACTCTAGTTGTTTAGGCATTTGACTCGTTCTTTACAATTTTTAAATGACTACAATGATGACCAGGCTTAGGTTTTACACTAAGCCAATAAGGCAGCTACGCACGAACCTAAAAGCTTTACTTTCAGAAACTATGATGTTGAAAAAAATGTCCTACGTTAAACAATCTTACATATATTCAAAATATATATGTTGTCTTTTATGTTTAAACTGCCCTCGGTAGTTATCATAATGTTTTCTCAGATTTTATTTATTGTAAACTTTACATAAATTAAGAGTAAGTTCTTGTAATTTGCAGTTGTTATTGACTCGAGATTGTTTAACCCAAGTGTCTTCATTTTTCATAATCTTTGTGTTCCATTACTTAAATTCTAGTAATTTGGTATTATTTTAGTCATGATTTTACTTAAGTGCTTCATGTATTTGTTAATTGTTCAAGAAAAGTAGCATACAGTCAAACATTTATCAAAATTTGAAACATACAAGCAATTTATGCATTTGCTTATTTTTCTTGTGCATTTATAATTGAATTTGGGCTTGATGGCTGTTTTGACCATTTCTTCTTTTTCTTGCAAAACTTTTTTTCTAATGAGTCTATTTCTAACGAGCACACGCCACCAGAGTCTGTTTTGCTAACCTTGCTTTATCCTCTTTCTACAGTTGAAGTTAAGAAAAGGTAGCAAATATAATTTGGAGGATGATGATGAAAATGACACTTCATTTCGTCAAACCTTAGCACTTTCGGAGATGGATGATTTTGATGAAGATATACCTCTTGAAGATGATGAGGATCCGTTAGGTGAGACTTTGGATACATACGCTCTTTGTTGGAACACATGCCATAATCAGATATGTTTTTGTTCATGGAAATGCAATTTGAATGAAACTCTATGCTGGTTTCTCACGCATAAGCTTCTTGTTCATGGAAATGCAATTTGAATGAAACTCTATGCTGGTTTCTCACGCATAAGCTAACATGTCGAAAACATGACACTTTCTCTGCTTCAATAGATTAAGCCCAGTAGTACAAGCACAAAGCCACACAAACAGATTTGTTGTTCTTGTACAAGTGCATACACACAAACATAAGAAGGGTGGGGGACTTTAGTTCTTCATGTTGGATTTAAACTGAAATCCAACCTATTTAAACTCGCTGGTGGGGGTTCTTGAACTGAAAAACCCAATTAAAGAGCTCTACAACATATAGAATCCATTAAATAAACTTAAATGCCATGGAAGTTACTACTATATCCAAAGCTTGAAGATCCACATATACATTTATAGCATCATGATGTTATGGCGTGATTCATGGCTTCAAACCAACGATGTAGAATTATTATATAATTATTATATCGTCATTTGAAAACACACCTTAAGCTTGGAAGAAGGAAGACCTTCTTGAAGCACTCAATCATAACTCTCATTCTCTCTCCTCCATCCCATCTCTTTATGCCCACACTTGCACGCACAAAGATATAGTTTAGATTTGGTAGTATATGCTAAGCAAGGCTTGACAATTTTATCATAAATTATAACAATTTTTATTCTTTATAACATGAGTGGAGTTCGTGTATACTTAAACAATATAGTACACGTAAAGCTATACTAGATGGAGATGATAAGGAAATATTACTAACCTTTATATACTATAGGCTTAATTTCAATGAACTACAAATAAGTTTGGTCGATTTTCAAGGAACTGCCAAACATAAAATTATAATCTACCAATTGAGTTGAATGGTTTTCATAAATCAAAAGTCTCAACATAAACGGTTACAATAAACCCTCTTATATAGTTTTTAACGCACACCTGTACCTGCTATAATCAACTCAAATCAACTCTAATTGACCGGACTAAGTAAACTACACTCTTGAAAAGGAAATAAAATCTATCTCACAAAAGGAAATAAAATTATATCTCATATTACCAAAACTTAATAAACTACTCTCTTAATACAGAAATAGAATCTACCATAATATTTGACCAAGTATCCATCATGTGTTTCCTCAATGTGCATCCTTAACTTTTTCTAATTTATTTAGGAAGGCAGCTGGGAGAAGGACATGTTGACCATGTATTAGAGCAAATAGAGTTTGCTTTTGTGCGCATACTTGAGACCGATGTTTTTTCTGTTAATGGTAGTGAAGGAAGTTTACCTTGAATTTTTTTAGTTGATGCATTTGGGAAGATATATCGCATGATATGTGTAAAATTGATCATTTATTACTTAATCAGCATTTAGTTTTTTTTATGTAGGCACATGCTGAGGTTTATTAGTGTAAAACTCGGTTTGGACCCAGTACACATGAGCCCACACATGGATGCACTTGAGATTTTAATATCGTGGGAGTCTATCCAAAAGACTCAAGCCTTTTGGAGGTTTATCCCATCTTATATTTTATACCCATATGCATCCTATAGTTTTTCCAATGTCGGACTAAATGTTACCAACATTCTCAACACTCCCGCTCACATGCAACGGAGATTTCACATGTGAGCGCTCAAACCTCATATGCAACGTGGATAAACAAACATACACATGAGCTCTGATACCATGTAAAGCTCGGTTTGGGCCCACAACATATGAGCCCACAAATTGATGCACATGGACTTTTAATATAGTGAGACTCCATCCAAAATACTCAAGCCTTTTGGAGGTTTATCCCATCTTATATCTTATACCCATATGCATCCCATAGTTTTTCTAATGTGGGACTAAATGTTAACCATATTCTCAACAATTAGTTCATGTTTTTATACTTTGAAATTGAATTCTTTACCGACTTATCTGAGATTTTATAACATCCCTTCTATTACTATGTAGCAATGACAAGTATCTGGTCCCCTTGTTTCTTCATCCTTTTTCTTCTTTTTTACATTCAATTTTGATTACCCGTCTGATTTCATTAACTTATAACTAAAAAGGCCAATGTTTACCTGCAATTCTTGATTTCCTCTTTGCATTACTATGATACTGATGGGATGCTGATATTCATGACCTTGCTTTCTGTCAGGAACCATTCTCATTTAAACTCATCAATGCTAAAAGTATCTTTCTCCATGTTGCATCTTCGATTCTATCCTATTTATAATTATTGTTTATTTAGCGCGTGCGCACACACTATAATGCTTACTACATGTCTTTGGTCGTACCCTACCATCAATTTTGTGTTGGTTGAACAAGGGCAAATTTTGTAGAGATGTTTCACTAGCAGTATATGGTGGTTGATAAATCTATTTTACTAGGCTACAACCTCTCTTGGAAATAAAAGAAAGAGAAAGTAAAGAAGAAAAATACTGTAGCTGCTTACCAAGGCTACACATGTTATATGTGATGTTTCCAAATGCTTGTCACTAGCACTTAAATGGATGTTCAAGAGTAGTGCAAATACAAACTATAGTGTCTCATTTGCTAATAGATGCTCGATCTACATTATTGTTGAATTTATTAGAAGTATCTAAGTTCTGTAGGACGTATCGCCTGATTGCACATCGGAAGCGTTTCTTTGACTCCAACTTTCTGGAGTATGTTTCTGTGAATTAATGAATACTTCCTATCTTCTGTTTTCAATTATTCCTTATCTCTAAAGATGATTTTTTTTTGTTTGCAGATGGTTCAGCATCTTCAAAATATTTGAGTTTTCATGCAGGGCATGGAACGCCAGAAACTGACTTGGTAGACGGAACAGAAAATGTGAGTTCTTATTTAGAAGAATAAATAACTTGTTTCTTGTTACTTGATTTTATCTTTTTTCCTTAGCCGACCCCAAAGATTTGGGATAGGGTTTTGCTGTTTCTGTTGCTTTATTTATTATTCCAAACTTCATTCAATTTTAATCTGCTGTGCTGCCTGATTGATTATGAAATATGCTTGGTCTACCATATATTATTCTGTTTTTTTATTTTCCTTATAACCAATATGAAATTGAATTGGTTTTCTAAGTTTTCTGAGCGTATTTTACCTATGATAAATTTATTTCATATAGGTGCTAGTTTCCTCGATTAAGTTGCGAACTTTTTGTATAATTTCCTTTGATGTTGTATAATCACTTGCTGAAAAATTTATTCCTAACAGAGTTCTAATCACATGAGGCAAACAAAGTTAGGAATAATATATATCCATTAATTTGCATCAGTAGCCTTTTGGTTACGCTTGCAGGGTTATGAAATAAGAAGACCTCAACAATGTATTAACCTGCGATTTATAAATGGCCAGCATGTTTCTAGTCCTTCCAACATGGACAAAGCTTCTAACACATGAGAGACGCCTTAGAACAATTATATCTGCTGCGATGGTATTTTTACCTAGAAGTATAGGAATTAGCTATCACAACACAACAACAACAACTGAGCCTTTTATCCCAAGCATATGGGGTAGGCCACATGAACCAAGATGAGAATCACGCCGGGTCCAACAGGATGAATTAGCTATCACCAGAATCCATAAATAGTTGAATCCCAAGTATCTGTTGAAGTTCACAGAATCCCTTAGTGAATTGTTTGCTTTGTCATTTGTTGTTCGAGAAAATTTCGTTTGTCAGCAAAGTTTTATAAGCTTAGATGGGGCATATGGTTTGCAGAGAGTTTCCAAGTAGATGAGCCATCCAATGAAGGAATAAAGGTCTAAAAGGCAATTAAAATGGAGCATAAAAGATGTCATTTTGAACCCAAAATATAGATTATTTTACATAAGAAATAATATTCGCAGTTGAGTTATAAGAAGTAATAAAAAGGAATTAAGTTACAATATCGCGGAGAGAAAGATTGAAAGACAGTTGCGTATCTGTCTTATATTGTTGATTTCTAAAATGAATGTTTGAGTTGGACTATAGGGCGTACAGGGTCCTAGTCACATATCTTTGATAGTAACAGTAAGAATTTTACTGAACTTGCCTTGCTCTGACGGAGACGACTTATTTTCTTTTCCATATAAAAGAAGCAAGTCTTAGTTTTTAGACATTGAGAAACCTGTAAAAAAAACCGAGTGCAACTGATATAAAAATGTTAGATAGACGGGTTCTCAAAAAGATAGGATTAGTGAGCAGACCCAGAAGAAAATGGACGCAACTTTTGAGAGGGTAAAATGAGGAAAACTGATTGGGATAGTTTGGTAATCTGCAACGAGAGCCAATATCTCAACAAAATTATGGTTAATGGTACAATGAGCGCTAGAGGTAAAAGACCTAAAGAAACAATGCTGGAGGCCGTGAAAAAATGCAAGAAGTGGAATCATGTAGCTGAAAATTTAGGACAAAGGCTTCTTGTTATTTTTCCATGGATATTACTGTATGCTTATGCAAACTAAACAATAAATTAAGAGGATTTTCTGATGTAAGAGAAAAATGTCTTGTGTTGAATTATGTTTATATGCTACTTTGATAATGAAATTGCAAACTGTAAAAACTGTTGATCGATGGCTGTGGACTGTCTTTTGGGAGGTAGAACAACTGATACGTTGAATTTCACTCAGCGTTTAAATGTAAGGATTGAAGTTGTGAATTCCATGAATGAAGATGATATATGTCCTTGGCTTATATACTGTGTTATCAAAATTTAAGATTTTGGTGGATGATATCTTATCCACATACATATATAAGGAAAATTACAGTCCATGTGACCCATGATGATATCTTCTTACTACATGAATTTTGATCCACAAACATATCAGGACATGATAACCGTGCTAAATGATGTTTCTTATTCATTGGGATGATACTTAATATGGTTTTGAGCCTGCAAAGGTAGAAACGGTCGAGCCCTGCGAGTGCATACTTTTCTGTACGATACCCTTGTGCAAAAGGAATGTGTATTTCCATGCATGCATGCTCATTACACTATGACACCTAATTCTTTTATATTTGGTTCTTGAGCGCTCTGCAAAATTCCTATTTTTTTTGGTGAAAATGTTCTACGGTCCTCCATACAATCAATGCAAATATGTTTGATTTCCATAGATAATTTACTTTTAGTTCATTTGTGACAGTTTTTAATTTTTGATTTGCAGGTGCACAAAACCAAGAAACAAGTAATGTCAGAGATTATTTTGAAGAGCAAGTTTTACAAGGTTGTGTCCCATCCATTATTTTATTTGTGTTATTCTATATTTACTTAATCGTGTCAATGGGACTGCAGCTTCTGACAAATTCTTGTTACATCTAGTTTAGTTTTTTTTAGCAACTGAGAGTAACTATACCAACGTCTGTTAGCCTGGTCGTAAAGATATTTGACAGATCTCCACAAACACATTAAAGCCAACAAGTAATCAGTTTACATTGTGCGGTACGCGTCACCTAATGTTTAGTAAAGCGATTAAATGAACCAATGAATCTTCTCAGTATCAGAAAATTAGGACTGCATTTTTCCTAATTTTGAGTGAAACTGGGAACGTCTTAGCGTTTTTTAATCATGAGTTTGTAACAACAGACCAACTGCATTGGAATTTATCCAGCAAACTATTTTTTCATTCTTACATATAACTCAAGTCAAAATTTTACAATGCATTAAAACATTTACCACAAGCTTACAAGATCAAGAAGGTTGTTTTCACCAGCATATGAGCAGACCTCTTTAAGTCTTAGAGTAAACATAAACAAGATACAACTATTTAACAGATAACCATCTCTGTCTCAAATTCATTGTAATACTACAACGAGTTGGTCCAAAGAAGTGCTATAGGGTGCATGCCTCTGAAAGTGCTTTGCTCACCCTGGTGCACACTTGTTTCTTCATTCGTATTTCTTGATTCTTAATTGTAGCATATCATATGGTCTTTACCATTGTTCTTGCTTACTAAAATACTTCTGTTGCATATTCTGGCCTATACATGAAGGTATTGAGCTTGTTTATCTGCTATTTGTATTTCAGGCCCAGAAAGCAAAGGATAAGGAAGAGGATGATCATATAGCGGAAAAATTAGATCAAGACTTCACATCCTTGGCACAAAGTGAGGCCCTAGCATCTTTAACACAACCAAGTAAGATGAGTGCTCTAAAAGCTATTGCAAACAAGAGTAATACCAGTCAGTTAAGTAAACAAGGATTATCAAGTTCAGAAAAGAAAGAATCCTTTATAAAGGTAAGGCAACATGTCGACTGTTTCTGATGTGTATTATATCTTAGGATGTAATTTTGATCATAGGCGCATATCTCAACTGCCTTTATTTGTTTTTCCCGACTAGCCTTTTATTCATTGAAAAACATATATGCAAAGGTGTCTTGCTAACATAATTATCTGTGTCATGAATTCTGCTGGATCGTAATATATAGGTTTTCTTATTTCAGTGAAGTCCGGCGACCACCCTTTTAATTTCCTTAAGAATTATTGGAATAACAACATGGATCTAGTTCCTTTCGTATCTACTCGATCCTTTAAGAATATTATACTTTTTTACTTGTTGTCTAATGTCCAGCAAGATACGGGTTAGATGGATAAAAATGTCAAATCTATGCCAACTATGGGGGAACATCTGAATCTCTTGCATTCTGCATATACTGGTTTTAATACACCTGATCGAGCTTTCAAGTGGATACTGAAAATGTTCTATTCATCTACAACAATGACATGATTTTTATTCCTAACAATTCATAGGCACATGTTGAATGCCGAATTCCTCTATTCTTCCCCCCTAGCTTAGGTTTTTGTCTGTTCACATTAGACTTCTGTCCTATTTCCATTTCCATCAAAATTTTGAAGTCAATAAATACTTCCAAGCATGCATTTACTTACCATAAGCGCAATAACCCTCGCTGCCCTGTGATTCCTTGGTTGTAGTTTTGGTTTGTATATTTTGGTTTCCTTTATATTTCTTAAATGATTACATAGGTTATCCACTCAGCCCACTTAAACAGAAATCATTACAATTCATTTGATTCTGTTCGCAGGATAAACCTGATGCTTATGACAAACTTGTCAAAGAGATGTCACTCGATATGCGTGCTCGGCCATCAGACAGAACGAAGACCCCAGAAGAAATTGCTCAAGAAGAGAGGGAACGACTTGAAGCATTAGAGGTAAGTCAGCATCACTTATAAGGTGATATATTAGTAAAGTTTGTCCAAGTTTCTTTGAGCTGTGCTACTAGGAAGCAACTCCACGGTCATGTGTTGGTGCCAAGTGAGATCAATATCGAGTATTGAATGAACTTACAGTGCAATTAGACGCCTAAAGAACAGATAACAAATTGGTTCTTCTCTTATGAAATGTAATGTTATAAGTAACTATTTTGTAAAAATGTAAAGTGAAAGTACATATCCACACGCACTATTTTGTATATAATTTTGAAATATGTAAAGTCAGAAATAGAGCTTTGTTAGCTCACATACATATTGAAAAGTTAAAGAATCGGATATTTCTAATCGGGAGAAAAAACATATAGAGTCAAATATACTTCAATTACGTTGTAGGTGGAATGTTCTATATGCAAGTTCAAACTAATTAAAGACATACAGCCAGTCAAAGTTAAGCTAGAAACTATCAAGATGATAATAATTAATAGCACCTCCTTTATGTTCTTATATTATATTATTTGCCATTTCCTCCCATACAATCAAACTCATTTAAGTATTCACTGGGCTCAATAACAATTATAAATTCTGATTGAAAACAATTTACTTTAAAATCACATAAACTTGCTCCAAATATGGAAATTTAAAACCTCAGGTAAAAGATGTGCATACATTAGTACCAATAATGTGACTGCACATTTTTCCCAAAAAAAACATAATATGACTGCACTTCTCTGTATATATTGAATTTGATTTGGCGGATGCCAGAACGATCTTTTTTCGAGAATCGTAAGGGAGAAAATTAAGAACCATAAGTTGAAACTTATACTTGGAATTACATAATTATTTGAAAACCACTTAAAATACACTTCATATGATATTCTTCGAAAAGCAAAGTCGGATCTACTTATCATGGTTAAGAATTAAACATAAGAATCTATTTGATAATGCTTTTTAAAAGAGAAAATTACACACCAAATGATATATTCTAAGCCACAATTTGAGGACAGAAAGAACATCTAGAAAAACCAAGTTGCAAATTAAGAAAAGAGAAAGGTTGTGTTTTTTACTTTCTTTTCATACTCCACTTAATGCTATATATATGGGTTGATCGGCATTGTTGTTCTGTTTGTAACTTGTAGGAAGAGCGCCGGAAAAGGATGTGCAATACCGATTCCTCTGATGACGACGGCAGTGATGGTGAAGATCACAATATGGGACCCACAAAGTTCAAGTCTGTGTCAGGAGATGACCTTGGAGATTCATTTTCAGTTGAGGAGGAAACAGCAGATAAGAAGGGCTGGGTTGATGATATTTATGAAAAAGAAGATGGAGGCAATCAAGATGAGGAAAACACATCTCTCGAGGGTTCAGAAAGTAGTGAAGAAGAAGAAGAAGAAGGAAGTGGCAGTGAGGATGATGGTGATGACGACACGCGTGGTAATGAGCTTGGGAAGATGTCCTCTATGAAAGATTGGGAGCAAAGTGATGATGATGACCTGGATCTGGATGATAATGATGATAGTGATGAGACAGAGCTCATTAGAGTAAACAAGAAAGCAGAAAAGGCAGAATCTATTGATTATAAGAAATCTAGTTCTACAGGGAACCAGGCTGTGCCCAAACCAGAGGCTCTTCCTTTTGTAATTGAAGCTCCAAAGAACCTGGAAGAACTGTCATCTTTACTTGATGGACGATCAGATGAGGAAGTTGCTGATGCTATTAATCGAATCCGTGCATGCAACTCAATAAGGCTTGCTGCAGAGAACCGAAGGAAAATGCAAGTACGTCTGTCTACCGCTTTAAGCAGTAAGCTGCTTGCTTGTCTAATTGAATTTACATACCAATAAATTGGTTGTAATTTCAATTAGGGAAACACCAAGTTTTGAGCATATTTTTTTAGTTAAAAAGTTGGACCCATGTGTGAGATCCGTCCCCTCCAGAAAAATAGGATCGTTCCTCTCCTGTGGTTCTTACATTCCTTGAGTTGTGACCTTTTCACAATTCTCATGCCTTCACAACTCTCCCACCTCTTAAGAGTAGTTTTGAGCATAATTATCACATTATTGATACAGATTATCACTTTGCTAACATGTAATTCGTGAATTGCAGGTTTTTTATGGCATTCTTTTGCAGTATTTTGCTGTCCAAGCAACTCAGAGACCGCTGAGTTTAAAAAGATTGGATTCCCTAGTCAAATATTTGATAGAAATGAGTGTGGAGACTCCATATTTTGCAGCTATTTGTGCTCGGCAGAGACTAATACACATACGGGCAAGATTTTGTGAGGATATCAAAATCCCAGGTTACATCTTTATATTTACCAATCTATTTGTACCATACATTACATTATTGGCCTGTATGATAACTTTGATTCATTTATTGGATGATTTCTTACGCTGCAGAGAAGAGCAGCTGGCCATCTTTGAAGACTTTACTTTTGTTGAGACTCTGGTCGTTGATATTTCCATGTTCTGACTTCCGGCATGTAGTTATGACTCCTGCACTCCTCCTTATGTGCGAGTATCTTATGCGCTGTCCTGTTATTTCTGGTCAAGATGTCGCTGTTGGATCGTTTTTGTGTTCCATGGTGCTCTTTGTAAGTGCCTTTAAGAGAATTTTAGTTAATCTGGTATTCTAATGTTAGAAGATTACAGCTGGAAGATATTTTCCCCATTGTCTCTGATTTCAGTTACATTGTTGCATTTGAAGCTCTGATATATTTTTATTTAATATTCAGATAGCTAAACAATCTCAGAAGTTCTGCCCTGAGGCTATAATCTTTCTGCAAACCCTTTTGATGTCTAGTTTGGAGCCAGATCACAGACTACAGCAGTATTCTCAGGTATGACTTTGAGGTTAAATACTATGGGACAATCGAACCTCACTCTTATGACATCTGATTGGCATGCCCAGCTGTAATAATGCTAAACGCTAAACGTGTAATTTGGCATCACAGAGCCACCATCTTATGGAGTTACAAACATTAAAACCATGGCTAGTGATATCTGATCAAACAATCGAAGTGAACCCTATTAATTTCCTTACGGTCATGGACATGAAAGCGGGCTCACCTTTTTTTATGTCTGATAATTTCAAGTAAGTCATACTTACAATTTGTTTGTTATAGTTGCAAAAATATGCATGGTCTTTCCAGAAACTTTGTTTCCTTATTCATCTTTTCAATTTCTCAATGGCAGGGCTAGCATACTTGTAACTGTGGTTGAAACATTAAAAGGATTTATCAACATATATGAAAACTTGAGCTCCTTTTCGGAAATATTTTTGCCCATTTCTGATTTGCTGCATCAAGTGCTACATAAAGCAAACTTTCCAAGTTTGCTACAAGGAATAATGAAAGATGTTATTGATTTGATAAAGATAAAAGCCAATGAACATCAGATGCTGAGGCAACCACTTCAAATGCGAAAACAAAAGCCTGTGCCAATCAAATTACTCAACCCAAAATTTGAAGAAAGGTACATATTTTTTCTAATCATTGCAAGTTGAGTTGTCTTTTATGGGCATTGAATAAGCATTGATGATGGCATGATAGACAAACATATGTTCTTTGCACTTTCTATATGGGAATCTTATAATTTAGTTGCCATAACCTCCTGCTTCAGTATCTATATTGCCTCCCCTGTTTGTTTCCCCCCAAAAAAAAAGGCAGAAAAGGGGATGGAAAAGACAACTCAAAATTCAAATTTTGAGTTTCTACATTGAGGTGTTGATGCACAATCTGTGGCGTTTTGATTCCATTGCAATAAATCTTATGCAGTTTTGTTAAGGGTCGAGACTATGATCCTGATAGAGAAAGGGCAGAGAGAAAGAAGTTAAAGAAACTTTTGAAGAGAGAAGCCAAGGGGGCAGTACGTGAACTACGAAAGGATAATCATTTCATATTTGGATTGAAGGAGAAGGATAGGTTACTCGAACAAGAGGAGCGTGCAGAAAAATATGGTAAAGCAAGGGCTTTCCTTCAAGAACAAGAGCATGCCTTTAAATCTGGGCAACTTGGTAGAGGCAGAAAGAGGAGGAGGTGAGGCCTGCATGATGTCCATATACTGGATTCTGCTTCCAATCTGTTTAAGGCATGGGCCAAGCTGATTAGTTTATTTCATTTTGGTTGTGTTTATGTGTTGACCAATCTATGTTTTTAGTAAACGAAAATATGTAACATAACTCATGCATGAATTTGTTCATGACGTGGCATTTCTTATTGATCCAAGCGTGTTGTATGTTCATTGAAAGAAGGCTTAAGAACTACCTTAAATTTTACCTATATGGGGCATCTAGCTACCAAACGAAACGGTCTCTAAATTATGAAAACTACCATGACTAATGACCGAGGCTGGTCAACACATAAAAGTGTTAATTGTGCATATGAAATGACATGCTTGCCCTTTTAATAATTGTAGTTAATTAAATTTTGAAATATTAATTATTTTAGTAAGATTTTTAATCATTGTAAACTAAAAACTTATCGGCGATGGTGGAGGTGGCGACGGGTGAAGGTGGCCGGAGGCGGCGGCGAGGAGGTGGATGGAAGCGGCTATGGCTATGGCGGCAAGAGTATGAAGAAGGAGATGAAGGGAAGGGAAGGGTTAGGGTTAGGCTAAAGTCAGGGAATGAGGATGAAGAAGGAAATGAAAGGAAGGGCAATGAGGAGGTGACTGGAGGCTGCGGCGTCAAGAGAGCACATGGATTCTATGGCTAGGGTGCCTAGGGTTGTGTTAGTTTAGAGTTAGGTGGGAGGGGGGAGGAAGGAGATGGCAGCAGGGGTGGCGAGGGAGGTGGGCGGCACAGTGGTGGTTAAAGCAGAGGGGGCAGCGGCTAGGGTTAGGATGAGGGTTAGATTTAGAATAAAGAAGGGTATTTTGGAGGGTTTATTTTGCTTTTTCTTATGATGCGACAGCTTGAGTGAGGGTGACATGGCGGTGCTGTGGCGTTGTAAGTGCCGACTGTAGTTTCTCGTAATTAACAGACCTTTTTGTAGTATTTTGCCTTGCCAGTAAATGTTTTGGTAGTATCTGGGAATTAAGTCTTGAAACTACACAGGCAAAAGGTAAAATCTGAAATCACAGCAAAAATTGTGTTCCCTTTTTGCACTGCAGCTGTTCTCACCCTCTTAATTTTCTCTTGTTCAACCGCTTTTTAAATGACAAGGATCGAGAGAACTTTTGCAAGGTCAAAACTTATGGCTTGTTACTTTTACTAAGCTAATAAACTAACCCAGCCCTTCACTACACAAGTGCCTAACTGACCCCTTTGTTTATAACCTGAAGTAGTTATAGTGCTTTGTGCAAGTTTTTCCCCATGGTTACTTATATTCTGCATAATCTGATCAGATTAAGTTTTGGTTAGCTCAAGAACTCCGGGGGCTCATCCCAAGCTTCGGAGTTTATGATCCAAGATATACCTTTCCTTTAGGTGAATAATATCCTTCTTAACTGAAGGTTTAGAAATGTACTTGACATAATCTCATGGAGAAGAAATTAGAAAAATTGGGACCAAGACTTTTAAGAACCTCACCTTCGTTCAGGAAGTAAAGTTAGCAAAGTAGATATGGGCCTTATACACAGTGACATCCACAAGTGCAATCTGCAGTGTGCCTCCTTTCTTAACTAGACTAGATATGGGCCTTATACAGATTGTGTCAAACTGAAAGCTGTTCTTAAATAGACTAGATAATTCTTTCCTTTATCGGCTTAAGCCGCTTCTCTTGCTCAACCTGATATAGAAGTTTGTCAGCACATAAGTGCACATTGCGGACCATTCTCCTCTTTAGAGAGGTTGGATTTTAAGCTTAGGATGCTGGGTCAAATATATCTGGTCTTATACTCAAAATTGGCAAGTTTGATGTAATATCCATATTCTTAAGCTTCGGATGCTGGGTCAAACAATGATGACTTTGTGACGATCCTATATTGTTTTCTCCTTTGAAAGATAAAAATATACCTCCCAAATATTTCATGTGTTTTTTGTAGCGACTATTATGCTAAGTGCTCACCTGCTCATGGATAGACCGCCTACATGATTGTTTGTGTAACACCCGAGCCCAATAGTACTATTTCTGTTACTAGTTGAGTGTTATACATTGCTTATTTCAATTATCCTGATTGTTTGGTGTTTATTGCTAAATTCTAACCGGTTAAGTCACTTTGCCACATAACAAATTTTAACACCTAAAATGAAATTAAAAATATCCATGTTGGCCTACTCGTCGCCACTAGTCGCGTGGTAGCGTCCGCGGGTCGAGATTTCTTCCCGTTCGGTTAAACGGGCAAGTTTGGACGGCTACGCGCGCGTGCAAGTGTCCGACTTGGGGGCATGCATTTTAATCATTAAACACCCCTTTTCAAAATTTGGAACCCGCTTAAAATCCTATAATTTGAATTTGAAACATTTGGGCGCAACCCGGGCGCGATTTGGAAATGTTTCATTTAGCGCCGAAAATACCCATTTTAATTTAATATTATTTAACTATATAAGATTTTTCTGTTACTATATATATACGAATTTATAACATTAAAAATCTTTAATCCCTTAAAATTTGCCTCCCAGCCAATCGCGAGCGCCTGTTTTCCCTCGTGGGCCCCCGATTCACTATCTCTCTCCCTCTCCGTCTCTCTCTATCTCTCTCTAATCTCCTTCTCTCTCTCCCTCTCTAAAATCTTTCTCTCTTTCTACCAATCTCTCTCTCTCTCTCCCTATATATTTTTACCTATATATTTTTACGCAGCCCCTCGTCTCCTCCCCATCTCACGAGAACCCCGAACCCTAACCCTAGCCACCTCCGGACATCGCCGTCGACCTCCCCGCGACCTCGCCATCACCGTCCTCGCCTCCTCAGCCTAGCCGCACCCTCCCTACCTCCTCTCCTCCCTCCTTCAGAGCCCGCGACCCAGCCCCGACGCCACCACCTGCACACGGGTCTCGCCGTCGCCGCCGCCTCCCATCGCCGACGACGCCAGGGATTCCCTCTCTTCACCCTCGTCCCGACCTCGTCGTCGTCTTCCTCCTCCCCTCGCCGGACCACCAGAACCCGAGCCCGACCCTAGCACCAACCCCCGGGTCGTCGGAAAACGTGCCGACGATCCTCGCCGTCGTCACCAGAGCCACCTCCGTCTCCTCTCGATCACCAGAGCGGGCCAGCACCCCTCGACTCACCGCACCACCCTCTTTCCAGCGAACCAGAAAAATTCCAGCCCTCGCCGCATCTCCTGTTCGCCGCCGGCGCGTCCATCGCCGTCGGGCCCGTCGTGGTTGCCCTGGTGTCTCCCTGTAAGCATCCCTTTACTTTCCATTGGTGCAAAAACCCCTCGCTGGTCGTTTGTCCACATGTATCGTGTTTGCTAACTTCGTTGCTTTTGACTTTTGCCGGATTCCGACCGTACCGTCGTTTGGACCCGACGCTCCAGCGAAGTACCCTGGTCCGTGTAGTCCCTCTGTTCGCTGTTGGGACTCGATCCGTAGTCCGTGCACCGTCTCGTGTTTTCTGCCTACATTGCATCCTTGCTTTCCGGTTTGCGAAACCGTCAAGGCAAGTATCCGAATACTTGCTTTAACATGCTAGTACACAATATCAAGTCTTGCTTTACTCTTGATTATCATATTATTTATTATAACCACACAGCTATTAGTAACATCGATATCTTTTTTTTATAACTTAGAATTGACGGTTACAATTATTCTTAACGTTGAATCGGTATGGTAGTTTCTTGAAATTAATCGGTCTGCTATCAATCCACACTTTAACTAACTAAACTAAGTAGATCATCCTTGCTTCGTTTGTTAAATCACCCATGAGACAATTATTATGCTTTAGTTTAAATTCATGTAGCTTCATTACGTATGTTGTTGATATTGTTTCACTTTGTGACTATTGCACCCCAAGGGTGCTCGAACCTGTTAATAAGAGAATACAAAGCATCACTGTGTTTACATGGAATAATATTGTTATTTACTGTTCCTGCTGTTGTTCCTTATTCGTTATATACCTGTTATAAGCGTACATTTGATTGCATTACATATTGACCCGATCTTGATATACCTGACACATGTACTGATACCCGGACATGACACCCTATACATACTGACTCAACCTATTGGACTACAACCTGACTTATTACATGATCTCATGCCTAATGCCAATAAACCTGACTTGGGGTCCTCATGGACCATTCCTGCTGTCTATCCAGACATACCTGTTTTACCTGATTCTGGGCTGACATTAATCCTGGACTACTGAATACCTGACCTGACATACATAACTTGGGGGTATGGGGAAATCAAAGGTGAAACCGACTTATAACTCAACAGTTCGATACTTGTTCTGATCAGTCTTACGGGCTTGGCCTGCCCCGGAGTGATGATGCTGACATCACTCATCCATCCTACTACCTTTTACTGCTTAGCGGCACGTCTCGGATTCAGCCCCGAGAACCTTGACCGTGGTCCCGGGCACGCACGGGATACTATTGAGTTACATCGACGATTCATCAATTGATTTCAAAGACTATAGAGTAGAAACCTGATAGGACAGTTTAGTCACCATTGCACATTACCCTGCTCTGTTATTTCTTCGTACTGCTTTATTCATGTTCATACCTGCATTGCTTATTACCATGTTTATATTATATTATTTGGTTGACATGACGCGCTGACGTCTGGGTTTTGCATGGCCCAGATTCCTTACCACTATCGACGACCGAGCAGCAGTACTTCAGCCAGCAGGCTGAACTGTGAGTTCCTTAGGGTTTAGTCTATTTATTTCATTTCATTTCCAGATGTGAGCCCGCATTATGGGACGTACTGTTTATTTATTGTATTGGATCATTTGCTTCCGCACTTATTGTTTATTGATTCTTGTCATTATGGATTTGGACATGTATTAGATTAGTTTATTATTTTGTTCTTGATATCTCTACAACCGTAATGTGACTGTGGATGGATATTTCCTACCCACAGGTAGCATGGTTGGCTATGTCACGTGCCCAATCTTGCGTACTCTGGGAAGCGGGGCGTGACAGTTTGAATTCTAACGTTTACACCATCCTCTTATGCTAAGTGCTCACCTGCTCATGCAGGACAATAATTTTAAGCTTCTGTGCAAAATTTTACTCAAACCTCCTATTTTGCCGAAACTTGTAGGTCAACTGATTCCGTACAGGAGGTGTAACTACGTGTTGCAGTATACAGTATGTGGAGTTCTTCCCTTTTTGCATTTCTATGGGGAGCGAATTAGGATGCTGGTGTTGGAGATGTAATTTATGCTTTTTTGTTCTAATCTATTGGACACTAATATTCTTATGCTGCCCAATGTCGTAAAATTTTGTTAGCATGGTATGTTTTTAATATCGTTATTTAGATTGAACAATGTTTTACACTCGAGTAGGATTTGCCCAACTCAAATTTGTACCTTTTTTTTTTCTGAACGCTGCAAAATTTTTTCTATAGCAGTATCTTTCCTTTGTTGGTTTCCATTTTCCATACAAAGTTACGGGGATATGAACGAGCCTGTAGAAATTTCATGCAAAAGCATGGAAGAAAACTGTTGTTCCAAAAACACAATCAATAAGCTGTCGCAAGTTTTAATTATTGGAAAACGATACTTGTAAACAAAATACATCATGTGGTAAAGGGGTTTGGGAGCACATGTCCTGTAAGTTTTGCAGCTAAAGAATTGGAAATCTTAGCGATTTTCTGCTGAGGAAAAATTTAAAAGCTTTTCCTTTCATCACAATACGAATAGATTAAATGCCGCTTATGATGTAAGAGGTTGGGACAGTTGTCAAAATAAGTAGGCTAGCAGAATTTTTAACTCGAGACAAGAAAGGAACATGCCTACAGAAATATGCCAAAATGAAGAAACACAACTAGAGATTCAACGAACTCATGATCTGTTCCTTAGCCATTGTTAATGCCCCAAAAAAAGAAAAGAAAAGAGAATTCATGATTTGAGTTTCTTCTAAATCCGGCGCTCTCTCTCAGTGTCATTCAACTTTTTGGAAGCAGTCATTAGAATTTTGGATGTTAGTTTGTAAAGAGGTGCACATAATGGAGCTAGGATCGTCACCAGAGAGCAAAGTGTTAGTAGTTTGAATATATTGGTAGCATTTGTACGTGGGAAATAGTCCCACATCGGATGGAGAGACGAATACCCAAGTCTTTATAGTAGTTTCCAATATTTAAGTAATATCTTGAATAAAGTGGATTATGAGCCAAGTGGGCCTGATTTCTAGCAAGCTTATAACATTTATTTTACTATTGTCTTTGATCAGGCAGGCCATCACGAGTGGGGACTCTGTGAAGTGGCTGGATGCTATGCGATCAAAAATGGAATCCATATACACCAACAAAATATGACTTTGAATGTTGCACCTAAAGGGATAAAACCCATTGGGAGCAAATGGATTTTGAGAAGATTCTTGGTATAGATGGAAAAGTTGAGACTTTCAAAGCTATGCTTTAAGTCCATCAGGATTAATACAAGTATCGCGGAGTTGGAACATCTGTCTTGATGTGGCAGTCAAAGATAATGACTTCATCAAAAGGGTAGATGAACTTGTATAAACAAGAAAGTTGTAGAGAGTAAGATTGTCTTTCACGTATTGTACGTAGATGACGTACTCTTGATAGGAAATGGTTTCCTATGCTACACTCAGTCAAGCTCCTCTTATCATGAGGATTCTTAATAGAAGATCTGAATGATACCTACTACATTTTGTGGATTATGTTCTATGGTGATAGATCTAAGTGGATGCTGGGAGTGTCCTAAATCCAGGTACATTAACACCATACTAAAGGGGTTTACTTTAGTATGGACGATTCTAAGCGTGGTGGTTCACCCACTTACTCATGGATCACTCTCTCCAAAAGGATGTCTTCCAAGACTGATTTGGAGAGAGCTCACGTACAAGGGATAACCTATGCTTCGGCAGTAGGCTCTATCAGAGTATGCGATGTTATGTACCAGACCAGATGTAGATGACTCACTAGATGTAGTGATCAGGAATCAATCGGATATTGGGAGAATCACTAGAAAGCTGTGGAGGACATTCTTAAGTAGTTGAGAAGCACTAAAAGAAAGTTCTTGGTTCGAGCTTCCAGAGTGATAAGGTCGACTGAGAGTCAATCATAGGCATTGTCTTTACCCTAAGTGCAGGGATGGTATGTTGGAAGAGTTCCAAACTAGATACCGTGACATACTGGACGATAAAGGCTGAATACATTGCTACCAATGATGCTGCGAATGTGGCTGTCTGGGCATTTCTTGTTCATGAGATGAACAAGGTTCCTACCATTGAGCGTCCAATAACTGTTATTGTGACAACAATGGAATTCTGGCTTTAGCCTAGGAACGAAGGTCCCATCAGCATTCCAGACACATTCTGAAGCAAGTATCACCTGATCAGGGAGATGGTTGATCTCCAAGGGATCGAGGTCAGGAGAGTAGACACGAAGGATAACACGGCGGATCCACTCACAAAGGCCTTATCCCTAGAGAGACTTATATGAGATGGTTAAGTATGGGATACTACAACCACTGCTACACTGTTGGGTATTGGATACTACAACAGATGGCCTTAGTGCAAGTGGGAGATTGTTAGTTATACGTATGCCGTAGAGGCCATTACTGTACATGCGATGTATATTGTAGTGGATGCTTGGACATATATAGGGAGGACTTTCTAGCTCGACATGATAGTATGCTATCTGGTTGCACTTTATCTTAACATGTACACTTATTGTCTCTTTATTACATGTTGATAAAGCCCTTAGGATGAGTACTTGATGTCACGACCCGAAAGAGCACGTGACTGGCCCTTGAATCCTATGAAGTCTATAGGACTCCATCTGATCCAAGTAAACCAAAAGCCCAGAAATCTAAAACCATTTAAAGAGTAAATAAGGAAAACTGGTTTTGAAAAGTAAAGAAATCATGTTTCGAAAATTAAAGTTTTTAAATAACTAAGCCGAATGTGTATTTTTAAAATGTGTAACCTTTCCTGAAAATTTCGGCAGAGTTTCCTTTGTAAAAACTGGCCCCGAACGGGGTACAACAAGAATAATATATATGAGATGATAAAAGGCATCCCCAAGCGGGAGCTAGCTCTTCGTCAATCGACGGTCACAACCACGCAAGCAATAATATACAACGCCAAAGGGCGAGGATCAAAACCCAAAAAGGAACTCAAAACAGCCAGAAAAAACGTAATACTACAAGCGCGACTCTAAGGTCGAAATAATACAACACTGCTTCTAAGTCTGAAACAATATACAAGTTTTGGTTGATGGAAATTCTAGATACAATAAATAATACATGAACAATGACGGTTCTGATACAAAAGAACCCACCTAACCAAGCAAGTCACCCCTAAGGAAGCAGTGTGCCAGAAATGCCGCTATGGAATCTGTACGGCAACCTGCAAGAACTGGGGCACAACGGGGGTGAGTTGCCAACTCGTGAATAGAAAAATATCTACAAGCAGAGATCGAATGCATGACCCATCCTAGGTCAATACGATCAGATATAAATAAACCTCAAAGTAAATAAAGCTGAACATGCTAAACTGGCAATGTAACCTCTATACATGAGTGTAGTGCCAAGTGCTCGTGCCGGTGCCTCAAGTAATAACATATCATAAATATGAGGTATGATCAATGCAATCAAATCTGTATACACGTGGATCCCGTCCACTCGTCACCCACTGATAATAACCATCATGCAAGTAAATATCATAAAACCTGTGCATGGAAATATGAGGACATAATCCACCCGTGTCCCTCGCGACACGTCAAATCATGGAACCGGAGTGCCCAGCATCGGCTCTCGAAAACATCATGAAAACCGTGCCCAGCATCGGCACGTAAATCCTCATATATCGGGCTCCGTCAGTCCAGATCGGCCCGCGGGCTCTGTCGGCGGTATCGGCCCTCGGCCCCGGCAGTATGCCCATATCCATCTATCGACTCTGGTCAGTATCCTCCGGATAACCGCCAGGTCCAACCAATCACCGGTAGGTACTCGCCCGCCTCCAGGCTCAATCGGCAAAGCTCATTGATCATCTTGCCGAGGGGAACCATACCGGGTCCACCATGTACCCGCAATCGGCTCATCCACTCCTCGATTCGGGTTTCACATGTCGCTCTCAGCACCGAGAAAACACATGGTGGACGCACTGAAATATCATACCAAGGGTAACCGGGTTTTTAAAGCAATGACATATTCTCTTTTGAAACACCCTCGGTTCCTAAATCCAGAAATATCATAGAAACAACATATCTCAATGCGTACAATCAAGAGCATGAAGTATGCGACATGTAAAGGAAGGTATGCACATCATCATGTCATGCAAGGATCATATACTGAATGAAATAGTACTACAGTGTAGTGACATGGCAATTATCGATGATGAGTATGTGAGCCGGCAACAAGTGTACGTGGAACATATGCATCATCGATAATGGTGCTGGTGTCCTAGCAGCATGACTGAAATATATCAACAATACAAGCGATGCAATGAAATAGCAGGAATATGCGGAAACGAATGATCAACGCAAAAGTACAGAACCTGCCCCAACAGATATGTCATGCAACCTTGCCTTTTGAAATAAGACGAATCAGGGCTTTTGGTAAAACAAGGGCTACGGTGTCTTAAGAAAAGATGCATCATTTGAAAATATCCGTAGAACCCTTCTGCCTATCTTTAAAATATCCCCGATTCGTTAGCTTTGAAATAGGTATGTCTCGGCTCAGTCTAAGGTCTACTAAGTAATCTAGACAGGAGGGGTATGAAACCACCTATATCTGAGTCGATATATATAGATATAATAGTCGGTGATCCCGCCTCAATAACATATCGTAAGATATCCTCGAGTCATGAGTGCGGATCTATCATCAATACCGGCTCGTACGGTAAATCGTCGTACGGCATCCCAATAACTGGGTAGGGGTCAATATCACACCATCTCATCACATATCAGGTATCACTTATCATCAGCTCGCACAATCTGGGGTTCTACTCTAAGTCTAGTACAAATCGATACCATCTATAAAAATATGAATGCGGGTAAAGCACATGTCCAAAGGCCCGCAAAAACTATCATATCGCACCTCAAGGACAAGCTATGTCACATTGCCGATCTCACGGCCTCACATCAAGTATCATCTCAAACCCACGTATCATCCTCAAATCCCGTATATAAACACATAGTCCCATACCCATGTGTAGATATACGCACCATCATATGCGCACAGATATATGAAAGAATGTATGCAAGTATGTGTGTATGTGTGAGTGTGGGTGCAACCACTATCCTAGGGTTTCGCACTACTCAACCAATACATTCTTATCATCAAAATACCATTATTACCATCAATAACCCTAAACAACACATAATAAATATACGTGTGTATACGTATTCGTATACATCACCACGGACTGCGGGGGTGCTATACGCCATCCACCCGACTTCTTCCCGTAGATATAAATCTACTCACCTTGCTTCTCATGTGTCGGTGCCGATATCGCCATCTTCATCTTCTTTGCCTCATATCTCGTAGGGTGCCTACAAGGATATCACAAACGCTAAAGCACATGAAAATCACATCGGAAACCAAAACGGCACACGCCACGCCTATAGGTAAAAACCTATAACCTCGCATGCAAACACGATCAATATCCACTTGTCGTTGACGTCCAAACGCCACCCGACAGGAACGAAACACCAAATACCAAAATCCATGCTAAAACAAGTCTCAAATCATGCACCAACATAGGAAAATCATCCCAGATTTCACCCTAGATGGAATCTGTCAAAACTAGACATACCCAGGGTCAATACTAGAGGAGATAGGGCCATGCACAGAAAACGAGGCAGATCCACCCTGCTCTGGCCGCAAATTGCGGCCAGAATGGAATAATTGGCGGCCTCGAAAAGGAGTTGGGGGCTAGGGTTTGGGGTGTTGGTTCTATGGTGCCTGCACATCTTACTGTTAACTCAGTTTTATTTTTAAGGTCCCGGGGTGATAGCAGATTACACAAAACAGTGACAGATTTCCAGTTTTCCCCCGATATCGGTTCCGTAATTCCGTATTCTGTTTACAAGTTCAGGTTAGGGTTCAAATTAGCATCACACAAGGGATTCTAAGGTCACCTCAATCCTCAATTTCATCTTAAGTTTCAGTTTTACCCTAAACCCTAACTTGATGTTTCACAAATCCACCAAACAACACCATATCGATACAAAACTAGTATGGATACACAAGGAATTTAAATACTACTCTATAGGTGCAGAAATTACCTTCTTTGGCAACTCAAGAAAATTCTTGAGTTGCTCAAAGTCCTCCAAATCCAATCTTGCTAGGTTCAATGTGAAGCTAGTGAGCTCGGGAACACTTTTTGTGAAGTGGGAATGAGGTTTTGGCTTTGTTTTCATGATGGATCTAGGGTTTTAGTGAAGAGGGTGAGAGAGTGAGGAAGAGGGCAGCAGCTCCATAGGAGAGGGAGAGAGAAATGAGAAGGGAATGATGGGGGCATGGCTTCAAAAGGTGGGGTTGACCTATACCTACCCTCTCTCTCTCATCATTCCATTTCCTTTTCCTTTTCTTTTCTTTTCTAACACTTCTCACTTGAATAGTGAACCCAAAAGAAAACCATGGCAAAAGAAATGTAACACAAGTGCAACAAGTGTGGAAAATGATATGTGCACATTTTTGCTCAAAAGTGCTAAAAATCCAATTAGCGATTTTTAATCGCGATTAACACTAAATTAGCATATAACTAATCTTAAAAACTTTAAAATGGCATAATTCCTTAAAATACCTTATTTTAGAATTTTCCATAATTTTCCCCATTTATTTGTATTTAATTATACCAGAATATTAAAATATTCATTAAAATAATATTAAATTATAAAATTTCCCAAAAATCATATTTTATTATTTTGAAGACGTTACAATCTACCCCCCTTAAAGAAATTCGGTCCCCGAATTTAACTTTAAAACCCCCAAATGCTGAAATATTTCAATACAATTTCTTAGTCATCGGGGCTCCGAAATCATCTATACATAAAACATCATAGCGCAATGCATGCGCATGAGTAATGAGCAGATAACTCAAAATCGAAACCCCGTCAAGCATCCCGCAATCATCGGAGTCATGGTAAAGACACAATGTCAAATCCAATAGAAAATCAATATGATATAAATCAGAACTATACATGTAGACATCCAATCTATACATATGAATAGCTGATGAAAATGCATGCCCAAACTTTTAAGTCGCTGTGCGATGCGCGCAACACTGCACAGTGGCGGACGTTTTTCATAAGAAAATAACTATATATGTGTATATATGTATCCTTTGTTTAATACGTACGTTCCGCCATTTTGAAAACAATTTAGAAGGGTTTCCTGTTTTTAAAACGTTCCGTGTCATATCGGACACGTAGGTATAAATACACCGAGACTATAGCTCGCTTTTTGGAAATCCCTTCGATAGCTATCGATGCATGCAAAATATATCCAGGTACTGTCCTCTGACTAGTTCTGCTCAGTATGAAAACAAATATCCAACATCATAAAATATACTGCTCCAAAAGGAATAAATCCCAAAAATGCACATAACACCACCCTGTGCGTCTGGTGCGCACGGGAATCAAAATCCATATATGTGCTAAACAGGTGCACAAAACAACATCTAGGTGCAACGGGTGTGCACGAAGCATCTGTCATAGACAACGTATGTGCCTGACAGCCAAAAATCCGGTGCATCTGACATGTACAAAGAAATCTCGATTTAGTGCATCGGGTGTGCACCAAATCGTATCTCAAAACATGCGCCCAACATGTGCGAAAATCCAAATCGGTGCATCCGTCGTGCACGAATGAAAATCTAAACCCTGAGCACTCAATATGCACGGAATCACAAAAATCCAATAGCAACGCCGAATATGCGTAAGTTCAGTCAAACACACGGAGTGCAAGAATCCACATCAATATCACAATCAGAATCGACATACCGAAAGGCATCAAATCGAAGTCAGGTGCAACCGTAATGCACAAAATATAAATCCGGTGCAACAAAGGCACGAATATAAATCTGATGCGGTAAACACAAGAAACATAAAACTGGTGCGACAAACGCACGAAGTATAGAATTGGTGCATCCCATGCACAAATACCAGCAATAACTCAAATGCGTAAGCAGCAACACTAAGTGTACCCAGATATAAAGAAAATCATAAACGTGTGCAACTGCGTGCACAAAACACACATCAATGCACTACAAGCACATATAAGCTATACCGAGTGCAAAAATCAAATCGTGTGCGTAACATATGCACAACATCAAATCAACCGTATGAAATCCATAAAGTCATAAGCAGGTGCAGCCAAGGCACGAAACGATATACAACGCGGCTCAATCAAAATCAGGTGTACCGCGATGGAAAAACTCACAACCGCGTGCATCAGCGTGCACAAATCAAAACACTAAAAGTACATGAAACTATGCTGGAAGCGTAAATCAAATCACCGGCATAAAATAGGCATGAAATTACAATCAATACCTCAAGAGTAATAACTCTGCACAAAATATGAATACTCAGTAAGTGCAACCATGGTGCACAAAAATCAAATATCATGGAACTCAGTCATCAAGACTGAATCATGCAAATAGATCGCCAAAATACTGAAATCCCAAAGTGACGGATACGTGATAGTCGAATCACAAAATCACAAATCATAAATACCGTCGTCAGTATATCCTCCTTCAAAGTCGAGAAGATGTCGGTACATCCAAAGCTAGCGGCGCAAGATATCTACTTGCCTCATGCTCGCGGCTGGCGTCCTCTGCCTCTGGTTCCTGATCTTTCATGTAGATTACCAATCTCGCAATCCATCGGCTCATCGGCCCGGTCAGACGTGCTGACAGGAACGATTCCGTTCTGGCACTTCCTTGGTAATCTCTCGGTCAATCCTCACGACTGCTCGTAAGGCAGCACATCTCGGGCGCCGACCTCGGGTCCTCTGAATGCACATCACGCATCTGCTCCTGGTGCAAATCTTATTGCAGCAGTGTATTGGAAGGAATCCCTGCTCAAGGTCTCTGCCGATCTTGCTTATGTCGATCCGTACGGAGACTGGTACTCTTGCTTAGTCTTTTCTCGCTCTCTGGACATCTGCGTCCTTAGTACAACATCTCCTCGAAAGCTGGTCGCATCCCTGTACCTCTGTATGCATATCCGACTTTTAATCTTAACGGGATGTAGTAGCAGCTCGTCTGCTTCTCGCACGAACTTCTTGTCCCGCTTGTCTGTATCATCGACCATTCGACGTCGCGCCTTTATCTGCGCACTGCAATGTCCTCGGCTACGGTCCATCCGAAGTCTCTAACACGGACTCGAAATCATGAACTCGGTATCTTCATCACTCAGTAGAAGATATCTAGCCGAACACGTCCCCAGCGTGCATATCACATCTCTGATGTCAGCGGAGTGGAACGTCATCTCGTCGAGATCTCGTGCAAACTCTTTACTCCACCTTGCTCCAATGTCGACTGATTCGGACTCATCCCATCGTGGCTACACAGACTGCGCTCCAACGGCTATGTTCGTATCTGGAGTCTCCCACGCAGTGTCCCATCACATGATATCCGAATGATGTCGACTCATCCGATCGACTCGTCAGAACCTCACAATCCCCCAAGAGCTCAACATCTCGGGTACAGTTTAATAGTATCGAGTACATGCCACATCGTCGGTGGTCCAACCGTAGAAGGGCAAACCCAAGCCTCACTAATGGCGCCGAGGAACTGCCGCAAACTCGAAGGTTCAAAGCTTTCACACGGTCATTAAGTCGAGTTAGGGTTTCATTCTTCTAGAGGGTCCATAGAATCACCTGCATGTCTTTCCGTATACTTTAAACTTGGGAAATAGGCTCCTGACATTCGATCGTCTCAATCGACTCTCAACGAACCTGCGTGAAGTCGCCTCTAGCTGGAATCAATCTACCTGATGACCTCGCATCGGGGTAAGCGAACGAACCACATGTCCTAGTCCTTCATCTTCGGTGGCTAGCGACTCACTATCATATCTCCAAGAACATGCCCATGCTGCAGTAGCTCCAATCATCTGGGCGATAATATCAACGGTCATCATAACCTGGCTGGCCTCTATCAATGGCTCAATCCTCCGGTACCAACCGGTACATCCGAAAAATCTCGCAACAGCGATCTGTCAAACGCCCAAAGTGCGGAAACACAATAAGACGACGCCTCAATATGCAATCGTATGCCTCGGGAATCACGCCCTGGTCAATCCTCGTCCACGACGAGCTCATGCTGACAACTCGAGCCGTAGCTCACTCTGCCCATGCAACCGCGGCAGCAACACCATAACCAGTATCGATAAAGATAGATCATAGGAAGGAATATAATACAGTGCAAAGAAATGCACAACCTAAGGTTTCTTAAACGGAGTGGCGTGTCGTAAGTATGCCGCGGAACATACCAACGGTACGTCACTCTACTTTAGTCACCTGTTCCATCAACCAAGGGTCATTCTACACGACGAAAGTTCGGGTCTAATACCACCTCGATTAAGTCTAAGTTCCGTAAGGTCAAGCCTATGTTCCGTATATAGATAACGCCCTAGGCTCCACATAGTCAAACTTAGACTCGAACCAAGGTCAACCTAGCGCTCTGATACCAATTTTGTCACGACCCGAAAGAGCACGTGACTGGCTCTTGAATCCTATGAAGTCTATAGGACTCCATCTGATCCAAGTAAGCCAAAAGCCCAGAAATCTAAAACCATTTCAAGAGTAAATAAGGAAAACTGGTTTTGAAAAGTAAAGAAATCATGTTTCGAAAATCAAAGTTTTTAAATAACTAAGCCGAATGTGTATTTTTAAAATGTGTAACCTTTCCTGAAAATTTTGGCAGAGTTTCCTTTGTAAAAACTGGCCCCGAACGGGGTACAACAAGAATAATATATATGAGATGATAAAAGGCATCCCCAAGCGGGAGCTAGCTCTTCGTCAATCGACGGTCACAACCACGCAAGCAATAATATACAACGCCAAAGGGCGAGGATCAAAACCCAAAAAGGAACTCAAAACAGTCAGAAAAAACGTAATACTACAAGCGCGACTCTAAGGTCGAAATAATACAACACTGCTTCTAAGTCTGAAACAATATACAAGTTTTGGTTGATGGAAATTCTAGATACAATAAATAATACATGAACAATGGCGGTTCTGATACAAAAGAACCCACCTAACCAAGCAAGTCACCCCTAAGGAAGCAGTGTGCCAGAAATGCCGCTATGGAATCTGTACGGCAACCTGCAAGAACTGGGGCACAACGGGGGTGAGTTGCCAACTCGTGAATAGAAAAATATCTACAAGCAGAGATCGAATGCATGACCCATCCTAGGTCAATACGATCAGTTATAAATAAACCTCAAAGTAAATAAAGCTGAACATGCTAAACTGGCAATGTAACCTCTATACATGAGTGTAGTGCCAAGTGCTCGTGCCGGTGCCTCAAGTAATAGCATATCATAAATATGAGGTATGATCAATGCAATCAAATCTGTATACACGTGGATCCCGTCCACTCGTCACCCACTGACAATAACCATCATGCAAGTAAATATCATAAAACCTGTGCATGGAAATATGAGGACATAATCCACCCGTGTCCCTCGCGACACGTCAAATCATGGAACCGGAGTGCCCAGCATCGGCACTCGAAAACATCATGAAAACCGTGCCCAGCATCGGCACATAAATCCTCATATATCGGGCTTCGTCAGTCCGGATCGGCCCGCGGGCTCTGTCTGCGGTATCGGCCCTCGGCCCCGGCAGTATGCCCATATCCATGTATCGACTCTTGTCAGTATCCTCCGGATAACCGCCAGGTCCAACCAATCACCGGTAGGTACTCGCCCACCTCCAGGCTCAATCGGCAAAGCTCATCGATCATCTTGCCGAGGGGAACCATACCGGGTCCACCATGTACCCGCAATCGGCTCATCCACTCCTCGATTCGGGTTTCACATGTCGCTCTCAGCACCGAGAAAACACATGGTGGACGCACTGAAATATCATATCAAGGGTAACCGGGTTTTTAAAGCAATGACATATTCTCTTTTGAAACACCCTCGGTTCCCAAATTCAGAAATATCATAGAAACAACATATCTCAATGCGTACAATCAAGAGCATGAAGTATGCGACATGTAAAGGAAGGTATGCACATCATCATGTCATGCAAGGATCATATACTGAATGAAATAGTACTACAGTGTAGTAACATGGCAATTATCGATGATGAGTGTGTGAGCCGGCAACAAGTGTACGTGGAACATATGCATCATCGATAATGGTGCTGGTGTCCTAGCAGCATGACTGAAATATATCAACAATACAAGCGATGCAATGAAATAGCAGGAATATGCGGAAACGAATGATCAGCGCAAAAGTACAGAACCTGCCCCAACAGATATGTCATGCAACCTTGCCTTTTGAAATAAGATGAATCAGGGCTTTTGGTAAAACAAGGGCTACGGTGTCTTAAGAAAAGATGCATCATTTGAAAATATCCGTAGAACCCTTCTGCTTATCTTTAAAATATCCCCGATTCGTTAGCTTTGAAATAGGTATGTCTCGGCAGTCTAAGGTCTACTAAGTAATCTAGACAGGAGGGGTATGAGACCACCTACATCTGAGTCGATATATATAGATATAATAGTCGGTGATCCCGCCTCAATAACATATCGTAAGATATCCTCGAGTCATGAGTGTGGATCTATCATCAATACCGGCTCGTACGGTAAATCGTCGTACGGCATCCCAATAACTGGGTAGGGGTCAATATCACACCATCTCATCACATATCAGGTATCACTTATCATCAGCTCGCACTGTTCCCCTCCGAACGGCGGCCCGTGACTTCGCGTCCGTTGCCTGAGGTTCGGGGCAGATGCTATTTGGTTTTATCCGTTTATCTCTCCAAAGATGCCAAGTTGATTTATGGCACCGTGTATCGGAGGTTTAGACGGATGCGGCCGATGTAGCAGACTTCGTCAGATTCCCCCTCAGGATGAGGGGTTTTTGATTGTGGGGACGCTCTTCCCTGCAGGCGCAAGCCCCTGCAGTTAATTACGCTACCGTATCGCGGTAACAACTTTCTCCTTCTCCAGAATTTCACTTCGTGTCGTGTGTGTTTGTTTTGTTTGTGGTTGCCCGTGGATTGTATACGGAGACTGAGTAATGCCGTCGCCCGTAGGGCGTGGATTAGTCCAAATCCGTGTTTGCTTAGATTTGAGTTTGGTGTTTTTTAGTTTAAGGATGCATTAGTCGCGTCGCGACTAAGATCAACTTAAACGTTTGTCAAGGATACTTTAGTCCTGTTTTGGACTAAGATCAACTTAACGCAGTGCTCGATTTAATTATCTGGCTGTCGGGACTCGTCACCTCTCTGACGTCGTTGAGGGATTACAACGACAAGCGTCTGAGGAGTTCAGAGATGTACCCTTGAACCAAAGTTGATTTGAGGTTTTATTGTTTATTTAAAGATCTAAGGACACATTAACCGTATTTGGGGCTAAGATCAACTTAGACGGGACCGTTTAGATCCGGCAAAAGAGCATTCGGGCTCTATTGCGCCAGTTTAAGGACGTGGTGGTCCATTGTTAGTTTTAGGGACGTTTCGGTCCGTTATTAGTTTAGGGACGTTTCGGTCCGTCGCCAGTTTAAGGACGTAGTGGTCCAATATTAGTTTAGGGACGTTTCGGTCCGATTTTAGTTTAGGGACGTTTCGGTCCGATTTTAGTTTATGGACGTTTCGGTCCGATATTAGTTTAAGGACGTTTCGGTCCGATATTAGTTTAAGGACGTCTCGGTCCGATATTAGTTTAGGGACATCTCGGTCCGATATTAGTTTAGGGACGTCTCGGTCCAATATTAGTTTAAGGACGTCTCGGTCCAATATTAGTTTAGGGACATCTCGGTCCAATATTAGTTTAGGGACATCTCGGTCCAATATTAGTTTAGGGACATCTCGGTCCACGAGTTTAAGGACCCCGCAGTCCATATCGATGTGTGGTCGTTGGGACCCGTCACCTCTTTGACGTCGTTGAGGAATTACAACGATGGATGTCAAAGGAGTTCGGAGATGTACCCTCGAACCGGATGTAGATTGATTTAGGAGAGCCATTTTGCTCAGTCAATTTAATTTAAGGACTTATGGCCACGATTGGGCTAAGTCCATTTCAACATTCTATTTGCATTGCATTTTTTTTATTTAGGCTCTACTCACAAAAGATACAGAATATCAGTTTATTTTGGGCTCTGCCCATTTGCAAAAGCATCTACTTCGTTTGGGCTTTGCCCCTTTTTAAAATGCATAGCATTCTGAATATTTTGTTTGGGCTCTGCCCATTTATAAATGATGCAAAGCATCTGTTCTTGTTTGGGCTCTGCCCCTTAAAATAATGTATTTGCGCTTTATTGAGCCTGTTAGGCCTTCTCTTAATTGGGCTTGGCCCTTTTTAATGCATCTGCGCTTTGCGCTAAGTAATGAGCGCAAGTCCATATGGTGATGACACGTGTCGTGCTCTGATGAGCGCAAGCGCACTAGCGCAGTGCAATGCGCTGTTGCGCTGCTGACACGTGGCGCGCTCTCAGCGAGTTGCGCCAATTCCAAAGAGCAAAGCTCTATCTTAAGGGCGCTGAGCGCAAGTGGTTTTATGGCCGACACGTGGCGCTCTCTTAAGAGCGCAGCGGCGCAACTTGGAAGTGCAAAGCACTAAGAATCTTTTTAGATTCAAGAAGGGAAATGCAAAGCACTGTTTAAGTTCTTGATCTAAATTAGATCAAAGAAAAATAAATTTCTTCTTTATTCGAAGAACAGAGGTTCATAAAAGTGCAAAGCACTATTCTTTAATTTTTTATATCGCTTTTAAAGAACCGAAGGTTCACAAGAAGTGCAAAGCACTGTTTTCTTCTTCTTTTTTTTTTTTATATAAAGATCATTGATCTTATATTTTTTTTTTTTTAGACTAATGGACTTTTAGAAGGAATTTCTTCTAATCCATGAAGGTTCTTTACCTTTTTCTTGAAATCTTCTCGGAGTTCTTTCCGTTTAAGGTTCTTGAATTCTCAAGAGAAAACTCGATGACTTTGAATTGAGGCCTAAGGTCCTTTTTATAGTGCTCACAAATTAGTTAAATTTGTTAAAGAGATCATCCTCTGAGTGATTTGGGGAATTTTCCCTACCGTTGGATCTTTGATCCAAGGGCTTCTGCTTTGCAGAAGGAAATCTTCTTGTTCCAACAAGAACAGAAAAGATTTCTTAAAAACCTTAATTTAGTTTGGCGCAGATTCCCCAGCGCGTGACACGTGTCGCGCAGCGCAACTGCGCTAGCGCATCTGCGCTGACACGTGTCGCGCAGCGCAGAGCGCTAGCGCAAAGGATCTGAAACGTTGCTTCCTTTAAACAGAGCTTTGCCCTGATTGGGCGCGCCTTCTTGGGCGCAGCGCTGATATATCTGCGCCTGACACGTGGCGCGTTGCGCTCAGCGCAGAGGATCTGAAGCGTTGCTTCATTTATTAAATTTCGGAGAATCAGAAGCGCCGCTTCATCTCCTCTTTTCAAGTCAAACTTGTATTCCCAAAATTCTGATTTCCCGGGCCTTGGCAATGATTTCATTGTGCACAGAATTTTCTGTGCTTGGGTCTATATATAAAACTCAAGGCTGAGCCTTTTCTTCTCTCATTTTCAGAGAACTTCTTCGATCATGGCTTGCAACCGCCCTCACGCCCGCCGACAACCATGGGAGGTGCCGATCCGGGACATCGTTCCTCGTTTTGCTGCACGTTTGGTGGACCCTTCTCTCTCGGACGAGCAATGCGACGCTGCAATGCATGAGCTTTTGACTCGTGTGGGGTCTCCTCTCCCTCCGAATTCCATTTGGCTTCGGATGATCCTTGCCTCGGCGCTCGCCGACATTCCCCCTCCTCCAGCAGAGATGTCCTCAGCAATGCTGGATGCCGCCGAAGATAAGATTGAGTGCTTTCTCGAAGCGCACTTGATCACCAAACCTTTGAGGGACTGCTCTTTCCACTTGCTGAGCCAGATACGGGCTCGTCGAGTCGTCATCGCCACTTTCTCCCAGGAATGCGGCGTCGACCGTTGGATGGCTACCCCTCGGGAAGATCGCCGCTTCGACGCGATGGAGAAGGCGGAGAGGGAGCTGAATAATTTTCTTTTCCTTTTTGTGAACCCTTGTCTCTCTGATCCCGTATTCGGTGATATTTTTTAAATTTAATAATAAATAAATGTTTTGATTAAGTATTTTATTATCTGTTAAGTGTTCTTTTTATTTGAGCTCTTTATTGTGCTTGTGCATCGTATTTTAATTTGTTGTTATCAAGTGCATGTAATTTTGCATGGCTAAATTGCCTTTGGCACTTAGCCCCTTTTTCTGCGCTAGCGCATCTGCGCTGACACGTGTCGCGCAGCGCAACTGTGTTGCCACGTGTCGCACAGCGCAGAGCGCAGCGCGGCGCTTCCTTTAACAGAGCCTTGCTCTGATTGGGTGCGCTGCGCTAATGTATCTGCGCTGCGCTAATGTATCTGCGCTGGACACGTGGCGCGTCGCGCGCAGCGCAAAGGATCTGAAGCGTTGCCTCCTTTAAACAGAGCTTTGCTCTGATTGGGTGCGCTGCGCTAATGTATTTGCGCTGGACACGTGGCGCATCGCGCGCAGCGCAAAGGATCTGAAGCTTTGCTTCCTCTAAACAGAGCTTTGCTCTGATTGGGTGCGCCTTCTTGGGCGCTGCGCTGATATATTAGCGCCAGACACGCGGCGCATTGCGCCTGAGACTTGAAACGTTGCTTCAAAAATTCAAAAATTTTAAATTTTGAATTCAAACAGAGCTTTGCTCTGATTGGGCGAAACAAATGCCCCCCCACCGTTGCGCTCACGTGGCGCACACGTGAGTGCAACGGTGGCAACCCCTCCTGACCGTTGGATCGAGGGGAATTCCAAGAGGCGCAAGCGCCTTATAAATAGGGTCTCTGGCCCTTAGAAAATTCTCCACCATTTTCTAGGTTTAGATTTTCAGAGCTCTGCTCTTGCTTAAGAATTTCAGAGCTTTGCTCTTGCTTTCGGAACTCTAGAGCTTTGCTCTCATTTCCCAAAGTTTTTTAGAAAACTTTAGGTAATATTTAATTTAAAATTAAGTTAAATTAATTTAAGTCAATTTCGACCCACAGAGCTTTGCTCTCATAGATCTTTTGATCTAAAGAAATTCCCTTTGGGGTTTTATCAACAGAGCTTTGCTCTCACAGATCTATAGATCTACATAGATCTTGTTCATGGGTTCTAACCCATGAACAGAGGTTTGCTCTTGAATCAAATGTAGATCTTTTAGATCTGAAAAACAAAGAACTCTTTTTTTTTTGTAAGTTTTCATGGATTTTTCGAGATTCCAGAAATTTTAATTTTAAATTTCTTTTCAAAAACTTTCTTTTTGATGGAATATTATAGAGCTAAGCTCTTTCTTAAGGAATTTTAATTCTTTTGAGACCAGAATTTGACAAGTGTCATTCTGTGACAGAGCTTTGCTCTGAAAGAGGAGATTTTCTCCTTGTCTCTAGGGATTCTTTCCCCCCCTTTTTTTTATGGGAATGTTCCCCCCAAGGACCAACTGACAATCTCATCCAATGATGAGTTTGTCTTCTTAATTGACGTATTGTCACTTAGATTTTGTGGGTCCCTCTTTGGTCCCCTACTCACTGCACTGTGGTGCGGTGTAATTAATTAATTTTGATTTTAATTTAATTAATGCATTTTCTTCTTTCAATGTCAAACGTTGGGATTACGACACTGACGGCTACATTGCTCTTTTTGCAGCGATCATGTCTGAAGACACTTCATTCCCGTTTGTCCGCTCGGAGGAGGGATTTCCAGAGGCGCCTTTGGACCGTGAGGTCCTGGCCATGATCAAGGCATATGACCCGGAGTACAAGAAACTCCACCTTTGGGGGTCTTGGTATAACCAGATTATTATGGGTCGACGCAGCTTCACTTGCGCGGTGCCGTCAGAACCTATCACGGCAATTCATTATGCTAACCCACCTCCAGTGCAGTATGCCGTGGAGATGATAGACTGGACTGCGAACAGCTTTCTTCATCCCGCTATGGATGCGGTCCCGGTTCAGCGTCCTATGGTTTTGGATATCCTAGGACGCCGTATCTGTCAGGGAGAAGCACGACCCTGGGGGCAATCATATAACCTTGGTTTGATTCCCCGCCACCCAATTGGATATCTGCCGTGGGCCCGGTACATCCTGTCGAAGAGGAAGTCGCAGTTGATAAGACTAGGACTGTACACTGCGGTCTACGTCTCTCTTTTCCAATATCCTACGCTCCCCACTTGGTGGTTCAAGGCTTTCTTGGAGCAATGGAATATTCCCACCCACACTTTCCTTGCCATGGATCGGGAAGTGTCCATTTCCTTGGAGGAATTCGCAGAGGTATCCGGCCTACCAGTCATGGGGGAACACTATGAAGAGCTGCTCCCGACAGATGAATATGTCTTCGGTGCTAAGCCGATGGTAAGGGGGATTACGTCAGAAAATGCCATTCAACACCAATTCCCAAGCCTGATCAAGGTGTTGAACATCTACGAGTCCCTTTTCATTGAACACGGGAGCCGAGGAGTTAATTTTGAGGACTTCATTGCTCGCTTCCTCCGTCCTAGCGTCATTTCGCCAGGAGCCGTCAAATCTGCTATTCTGGATGATCCTTTTGGTCTAGGTTTGGCTAACCTGCCGACGAAGGAAATAGACCAAAAGGCTTTCTTCCTCCCAGACTTTCCTACTATATCTTTCGCGGAGATTGCAGTCCCTGGGATGGATGAGGAGGCCTTTTTCTTAGGATTTCTCGGGCTGTGGCTGAGTTGGTTCGCGATCCCAATGCATTCTCATCGCATGCGGCCCTCTGTCTTTTATCCAGCCCACCGCATGGTCATTGGGGTAAAGGTGGCCGTGGGGATTGCCGGCCTGGCGCACCTATATCATGGCCTCAGCCGAGCAGCGGATGCCAATGAGCCCGGGGCACTGCACGTGGTCTTCCCGATGCACTACTTTGCATCGTGGCTCGAGTTACACACGGCGGGTGTCTTTGGCATGCATAAAAGGCCTTCATTCTTTGACAAGTGCGGTTTCCCTCGCGTTTTACATCTGATTGGCTCATCAATCGTGACCCCTTCACCACGGGACGCCAGGGGTTTACTGCTTCGCCCTCACACCGTTGGAGTCGGGACGTCCTTTATTGATAAGGTATTAACCATTGGGAAGGCGTCCACCACTGCGGTGCGACCATTACAGGACTCCTTCAAGGATGGAGCTTCAGTGTTGACGGCCCGGGAGATCCTCCATTTGTATTCTATTAGACCGGGTTTTCTAGTCTTCAGGCAGGGCGGTGCAGCAGTCTTCATGAGATATAACCCGCATCGTTTTGCCCGACAACTGGGTTACGATCAAGGGGTACCCTTAGAGGCTTTCTTATTGGAACCTGCTGTAAATGAAGAAGGGATGGAGAACGCGTTACACCACTTCATGCGCCTGAACACGGGTTCTCGTTTTTTTATTAGCCCACCGGTCTGTGCTCCACGACTCCTTAATGTATATAAAGACTGGTACAATCATGCGACGGGGGCTGTTATAAAGGAAGAGAGGCGAGTGTTGATTGACCGTAAAGAAGTACCCCCCGGTACCAATCGTAATGCTCCCTTGGCACCAAGGATCCTGGTGGTCCCTCCTCTAAAAGATGCTGGGGGCAGACCATTACGTGCGCAAAGTCCTCCACGTGAGCTGCCGCTCCCTGATATCACAGACGCACCTACCGCACCCCGTGCTTCAGTGGAGGCAGTGGTTGTACCCTCGCCGGAGTCTGGTGTGGGTACGGACATCGGGACTCGTCGTCCCAAAGCGGCTGCCAAACGGAAGTCGATTCCCCGCGAGCCTAGGGTTGGAGGGCAAAAGAAAAAGAAGTCACTCTTTGCTGCGGACGTTGCGTTCGGCCAGGAACCTCATGCTCCCTATTCCGAGGGTCTGCTTGAATATGGGACTAACGCAGGGTTGGTGATGCCGCCGCCGGACGATACAGACTTGGAGGCTGCTCTCAGAGCTTCGGCATGGTTGGTGAAGCGTGACGCGTGGCTGGCTAAGCTTGCGTAATCAGGTAACTACTAGTCGCTTTTTCTTTATTGCAACATATCCTCTTTATTATTTTTGACTAACGCTTTTCTTTCTTTCCTTTCAACAGGCATTACTGATGAAGAAGCCATTGCTGCTTCTCTGAGGACTTTTCAGGAGGAGGAACGTCTCAGGGCATCTATGGGCCTTAGTAAGTTTCCACTCATCAAGTTTTTTCATTTTTCTTGTGTTATGTTCAATCTAACCCTTCCCTCTTAATTACAGAGACTTCAATACCGTTCCCTCCTAGCGACGCAGATGTTGTACCAGCTGCTGACGTTCCTGCTTCTTCTGGGCCACCGCAGGAGGTTCGTCTTGGAGAGCCGATGAAAGATGCCTTAAAGGCTCTGGAGGCATCCCTGAATGAAGACGATGATGCCTTGAAGGAGGCATCACAGAGGTCCTTCGTGACCGCTCAGGAGGAGAGGAAGCGGTTGAGGCGTGAGGCGAAGGCGCGCAGGGCTGCCCTGGCTATGGGAGCGGGCCCGAGCACCGCTCCTCGAGCTGATACTCCATCCGAAGAGGCCCCTGTCGCCCTATCCACTGCCCGCAGAGAGGTGGCGCGTGCAGTTCGGAGCGCAAACGGTAAATCCGCTTCAGGTAATATTTCTCTCAGAGTTTTTATTATAAAGGGTTTTTAATGTCATTGGTCCTTATATCCCTCTTCTTGCAGGGCCGAGTCCGATCGAGGGGGAGGCGGAAACCGTTGATCCCAAAGAAGCAGAGGAGGCGGTACCTGCCGAACTCGAGCCGACGGTGGGCAACGTCGTTGTGGCTTTGGAGCCTGAGGCGGAGGTCGAGGGGCCTGCCGCCGAGAAGGTCATTGATGCTGAACCTGAAGTGGTGGCAGATGATATGATCATTATAAATGAGTCCAGGGTGGCGGCGAATGAAGCGCTCGAGGTCGGCGATCCCCCGACGACGGTGGACGATACAACCGCCACTACCGAACCTGAGATGGTAGTGGGCGAGGTGGCCACGATTCCTGAAGACGAGCCAGCCGCTCCTTCTCTAGAATCTGGCAATACTCCAGTCATAGCCCTTCCCGTCTGCAGTCCTCCGCCGCCTCCCGGTCTTGCGAGCACGACGACGGTTCCCGTTGAATCGGGCGACGAGGCCACAGGCGGTGGTCTCATGTCGATAGAGGAGGGAGTCGTCTCTGTTTCCGCCGGGAGCTCCTCAGGTACACCTTAAGTTGTTGTTTTCATTTTTATTTGCTTTACAATCTTTTCTGACAAGTTCATTTTTCGTAATGCAGGTGCAGCTAGTGTTGATGCCCCACTACTTGAGGGAGCTCCTTCCACGACTGCCTTGGCGATGGCTACCCCTCAGCCCTCTCTTACACCGTCAAAGATGTTGGAAGGTATGAGTTTGCAACTTACTAAACCCATCTTTCCAATGTATAATCCATATACTATATTCACATTATTGTGTCTTTCAGGAGTTCTTTTTGACCATTTGTATCAAGTGTTGGTCCCACACTTCTCCTTTTCATCTGAACTCGCCTCTCCCTCTGGTGGCGCCGGTGAGTAATGTTCCTGATTAATATCCTTGTTTTTTCCAGTGGTAGAATTATTTCTAACTTTCTCTTGTCCTGACTGCAGTGTTACAAATCGAAGGGGGAGAAGAAAGATCGGTTGCGCTACCGGCCCTTCCGTCCTTGCCACCTGCTCCCACCGGTATAGTAATTATCTTGTCAATGATTTTCTCCATATCTATTGGATCATCATCTAATCACATTTTGTCTTTTTCAGCTGTCGTTTCAGTCTCGGTGCCTTTTGAGTCTCGTATTACAGTACCGGGTGGCCCTTCCCAGCGACGTCCGTCTTCGAAAGGTGCCGCAAATAGTTTGCGCATGCTGAGCGACTATATCGAGGAATTCGACATTGCGGCTCCGGTGTCTGCTGAGGATTTCGCCACGACGGTTAACCCGATGTTGGCGATATTTGCTACCTTTCATGACGAGGGTGCTGTTGCCTCTTGGGTTAACTATTGTCGGGAAATCGAGGCTTGCCTTCATCAGCTAGAGTCAATGCGCTTGTCCCCTGAGATTTTGGCCTCAAGCACTCAACGGGGAGCGTGGCTCGAGCAAAGCGCTTCTCATTTCCGTCATCTGGAACAAGAAGTGGTTTTGAGGCTGAAGGATTGCCAAGAATCTTCAAGCAACGCTGCTCGCCTGCGGGCCGAAGTTGAGACGAACGCCGCTGAGGTAAAGGCCGTCTTCGAGGGCCTTCTGGAGTGCATCTCAAATGGGCTGAGACTGAAGCGGGCGCTCGATATTGCCGAGCGTGACATCGCAGGCCGTGAGGCTGCTCATCAGGCTATGAAGGACCAGCTTGCCTCCGTCGCACAGCAGCGGGCCCAAGTGGAGGCGGAGTTGGCAGTGGTGGCCAATCGGGAAAAGGCATGGAAGGAAGTGTGCGAGCAATTGCTGGATCTGTGCAAGACGCTTCCTTCTCAGTAATTTTCCTTGTATCGTTGGTATTTGTAACATATATGTATATCTTGTATTCTTTAGTACGATGTATCCTAAACTCAATCAAATTTTATGAATGAAGGATGCATATTTTTTTTTTGTAATGCCTTGTGTCATTTCTCCGTCTTTTTTTTTTATTATCAGCACATCATCTTAGCGAACATGGTCAACGGATAGTAGGGCACATCTTGACTTTCCTAATAATCGGCGATGGCTTAGGTCGCAGGTTCAGATCTGCTGCCTAAGACTTTTCAACTCCATAAGCCGTGAGGGTCTCATAGGGAATTTTCTCCCTACGGATCGAGAGGATCTCGTAGGTGGGTTTTCTCCTTAGGAATCGTGAGGATTCCTAAGTGTGGTTTTCTCTTATAAGTCGTAAGGATCCTACAAGAGAGTTTTTTCCCTCTTACGGGTCGAGAGGACCCACAAGCGGTTGTTTCCCTCCTCATCGAAATTCGACTTTGGAGAGTGAGACCCGTGAATAGTATGCAAGAGACCATTTAGGATTAACTTGCAGGATCCCATTGTTCAGGAAGTAAGTTTCTTTTTGAATCCTTACTGCCCGAGGTGTGAGTCAAGAGGCTCTTGTCACGGAGTGTTTGTATCCGTGAGTTGAGTATTTTGCTAGGGATTATTTGTTTCCCAAGCGCCAAGGATTATTTGTGTCCTTGGGGTTTGAGACGAGTCGATGGTTCCCACGGAAGCGCTGGTGGCTCTGCGAGTCGACGCGGATCAGAAGGCTCTCGTCAAGGAGTGTTTGTATCCGTGAGTCGAGGATTTTGCGAGGGATTATTTGTTTCCCAAGCGCCAAGGATTATTTGTGTCCTTGGGGTTTGAAACGAGTCGAGGGTTCCCACGGAGGCGCTGGTGGCTCTGCGAGTCGACGCGGATCAGAAGGCTCTCGTCAAGGAGTGTTTGTATCCGTGAGTCGAGGATTTTGCGAGGGATTATTTGTTTCCCAAGCGCCAAGGATTATTTGTGTCCTTGGGGTTTGAAACGAGTCGATGGTTCCCACGGAAGCGCTGGTGGCTCTGCGAGTCGACGCGGATCAGAAGGCTCTCGTCAAGGAGTGTTTGTATCCGTGAGTCGAGGATTTTGCGAGGGATTATTTGTTTCCCAAGCGCCAAGGATTATTTGTGTCCTTGGGGTTTGAAACGAGTCGAGGGTTCCCACGGAGGCGCTGGTGGCTCTGCGAGTCGACGCGGATCAGAAGGCTCTCGTCAAGGAGTGTTTGTATCCGTGAGTTGAGAAGTTTTCTGGTTTCTTCGGTTGAAATGAACCGTTGAGGTTTGGCTTCGTCGTTTGACGGAATCCGCTGGGGAAGTATGGTTTCTTCTTTGTTTGCGCCCTTGGATTGTATACAGGGATCGATGTGATCTTAACTGTAGGGTCGAAGTTTCATCATTTCTTATTTTTGTTTTATTTTATTTCCGCGATGCTCTATCATTTCAGCTTTTATATCGCGAAGGTCGCGACTGCCCAATCATTTCGGCTATTTTTCGCGGTGCCCAATCATTTCGGCTTTTTGCTTTATCTTTACCCGTTGCTTCTCATTACGAGTTGCCCAATCATTTCGGCTGTTTTGCATGCATATATCTTACTTGCTGTTTTTTATTGCAAGTTGCCCTATCATTTCGGCTATTTCGTATGCATGAGCGGCCTACTGGCTTTTTACCGTAAGCCTGAAATTAGACACCGATTTTGGCATCAGCACCGCTGCAACTGGGATATTGCCAGGAGCGAATCATCATTTGCCTCCGTCGTTGTCGAACAAAGGAGGCTTAGCGACCAGGGTTAGGGTCTTGTCGGCTAAGGCTTTTAACTTCATGAGCCGTAAGGGCCTCATAAAGGTATTTTTCCCTACAAGTCATGAGGATCTTGTAGGTGTATTTTTTCCTTAGGAATCGTAAGGGTTCCTAAGTGTTTTGTTCCTCCGTAAGTCGTAAGGATCCTACAGGGGGTTTTCTTCTTGTAAATCAAGAGGACTTACAAGGGTTATGCGAACATATCTCCGGTCACGGATGGACCTTGGTTAAGGAAATGTTTATTCGCGCCCGTGGATTGTATACAAGGGTCAATATTGAGCCACTTGTAGGGCAACATTGGAAGTTTGTGGGGGTTTGCTTAAGCACAGGTTTAGGTCTCTGTAACTTAAGACTTTCAAATCCTATGAGCCGTGAGGGTCCCATAAGAGAGTTCTCCTTACGAGTCGTGAGGATCTCGCAAGCGTATTTTCTCCTTAGGAATCGTGGGGATTCCTAAGTGTGTTGTTCCCTTGTGAGTCGTAAGGATCTCACGCGGGTGGTTTCTCCTTACAGGGTCGAGAGGACTCTGTAAGGGTTCTTTAACGAAGTTGCGCCCTTTCAGGTTTTCGCAAACATTCGCCGGTAGTCCTGCTGTTTTTACTCACGGAGCCCTTTCGGGTTTTCACCCGTGCCCATCTTGCTTATGGACATACCGTTTTTTTTTTTTTTTTTTTTTTTTTTTACAAGGTCGCGCCTTTTCGGGTTTTCACGAACACTCGCCGGTAGTCCTGCTGTTTTTATTCACGGAGCCCTTTCGGGTTTTCATCCGTGCCCTTCTTGCTTATGGACATACCTTTTTTTTTTTTTTTTTTTTTAAGCAGTAGTAGTTTAAAGACGTTTCGGTCTGATATTAGTTTAAGGACATTTCGGTCCAATATTGAGAGGGCTGGCTACTGCTTATAAAGCCTGAGCTTAGGAAGATAGCGAGCGGACATAGTCGTCGTCATCTATCATTGACCTAAACTAAGGCTCGTTAAGCGTAGTATTTCTTTAGGAAGCGACCGTTTATTGGCCTGAAAGGCCTTTCACCGTGCATGTCCATGAGTAGATAGGCCCCGCCCTGGTAGACCTTATCAATGATGTACGGTCCTTCATAGTTTGGCTCAAACTTTCCCCGCTTGGCGCGATTGGGGATCATGGGCCTTTTGACGACTAGCACGAGTTCGCCTTGGTGGAATGCCCTCGGGCGGCTCAATCTTTCATATGAGCGCGTCATCTTTGCTTTATAAGCTTCCAAATTTTGCTGTGCTAGAAGCCGGATTTCATCAAGGGCGTCAAGCTCTTCAAACCGAAGGTGAGCATTTTCTTCGTCCGTCAACTCGTAATGGACTGCCACTCGTAGAGAGGGTAATTCTATCTCGAGGGGGAGTACTGCTTCCGTCCCAAATACCAACGCGTACGGCGTTGTGTTTGTGGCCGTTTTAAATGTAGTTCGATACGCCCAAAGAGCCTCTTGCAATCTTTCGTGCCAATCTTTCTTATTTCGTGACACCGTTTTCTTGATGATCTTCGTCAAGGTCTTGTTGAAGGCCTCAGATAGACCGTTAGCTCGCGGGTTGTAAACTGAGGAATATCTCCAGTCTATATTGTGCTGCTGTGCGAAGCGGCTAATCTTATGACTTCGGTAGGCTGGCCCATTGTCAGAGATGATCCTTCTTGGGGTTCCAAACCGGTATATGACATGTGTTTTGAAGAAATGGAGGATGTTTTCCGTTTTCACTTCCCTCAACGGTACCGCTTCTGCCCATTTGGAAAAGTAATCAGTCGTCGCCAAGATGAAACGATGTCCCTTTGACGATGCTGGTTCGATGGGACCGACTATGTCAGTTCCCCACATTTCAAATGGCCAACTAGCCACTGTTGGATGCAATGGATTGGGATGCTGATGGATAAAGTCCCCATGAATTTGACATGAATGACATTGCCTCGCATATTCGAGGCAATCCTGCATCATCGTGGGCCAGTAGTAGCCCATCCGCTTTATCTTTAACTTCATCTTAGGGCCTGCTTGATGGGAACCGCAGAGTCCGTCGTGAACTTCTTGGACGACCCTTCTCGCTTCGTCAGGTCCTAAGCATCTCAACCACAGAGAATCGAATGACCTCTTGTACAAGGTATCATTGACGAAGGCGAAAGACAGAGCTCGTTTCGTGAGCTGATGTCTTGTGGACGCTTCTTCAGGTACTCGTTGGAACTTGAAGTAATCTATGAAAACTTCTCTCCAGTCTTCGGTCTTCCCATGGTCTTTTATTTGTAGGGTCGTCTCCTCGTTCGCTCCTTTTTCTTCAGACGATTCTGGAGATACTTCTGCTGGGGCAAGCACTCGACGGCTTTGTACCATGATTCTAACGTCGTCGAGGTTCTCGTCAGCCAGTTCTTTAGCAAGTTTGGCTAGTGCGTCCGCTTTGCTGTTTTCCGCTCGCGGTATGCTCTCCAAAGTGTAGGAGGGAATTTGGGTTAGCAGTTGCTGCACTTTTTCACCGTATTTTACCAATTCCGGTTTGCATGTTTGGTAATCGCCGTTCACTTGACTGACGACTAGTTGGGAGTCCCCATATATGAGGAGGCTCTCAATTCCCATATCGATGGCGATCTCGAGGCCTGCTATCAAAGCTTCATATTCAGCTTCATTATTCGTTCTCGGCTCCGTTAAGGAGAAGGCGAAGCGCATTATTCCTCCTTGGGGAGTCACAAAGATGAGTCCCACCCCTGATTTGATCGTTGGCATACTTTGTTTGTGCTTTTTCATAGAGGACGCTCCATCAAAGTAAAGCTCCCAACGGGTATCACCACTGTCGATTGCATCAAATGCATGTCTGTCTGGCAAATCGCAGTTTAAAGGAGAGTCGGCAGGTATGGGATGCTCAGCAAGGAAGTCAGCGATGGCCTGGCCTTTTACTGCCTTGAGAGGTTGATATGTTATGGAAAATTCCATCAAGAGCAGGGCCCATTTAGCGAGTCGTCCTGTCAATATGGCTTTTGACATTAAATATTTGAGAGGGTCCACTTTTGAAATCAGACGGACTTCGTGCGCCAACGCATAGTGCCTAAGCTTTGTTATTGCGAAGATCAATACCAAGCAGTGTTTTTCAATGGGAGAATAGTTGCTTTCTGCCCCCAGCAGCACTCGACTTAAGTAGTAGAGCGCCCTCTCTTTCCCTTGATCGTTTTCTTGTGCCCATAATGCGCCTAAGGAACCTTCGAGGGCGGTTGTATAAAGAATAAGAGGCTTCCCCTTAACCGGAGCAGCCAACACCGGCGGGTTCTGCAGGTATTGCTTGATCTCATCCAGTGCGCCTTGGCATTTTTGATCCCAAACGAATGGGGTTCCCTTTTTCATCAGGTGACTATAAGGACGGCACTTTCCTGAAAGGTTAGCTATAAATCGCCTTATATACGCGAGCTTCCCTTGGAGAGACCGCAGCTGTTTGAGAGTCCTCGGCGGGGGCATTTCCATAATCGCTTTAATCTTCGACGGATCTATTTCAATACCTCGGTGTCGAACGACGAATCCTAGGAATTTTCCCGAGGAAACCCTGAACGCACATTTAAGAGGATTCATCTTCAAATTGTATTGCCGAAGGCGTTGAAATACAGTCTTCAAATGCTCGAGATGTTCCTCGTATGATTTGCTCTTAACCACAAGATCGTCGATATAACATTCGACGATTTCATGTATAAGGTCGTCGAAGATCTTCGTCATGGCCCTCTGATAAGTAGCACCGGCGTTCTTCAAACCGAAGGGCATCACTTTATAACAAAATATACCAAGAGGAGTCCTGAAGGCTGTATGCTTCTGGTCTTCTGGATGCATTTTTATTTGATTATACCCCGATGAGCCGTCCATGAAGGAGAAAACCTCATGGGTGGATGTGTTGTCTATCATCAGTTCGGTGACTGGCACTGGGAAATCATCTTTTGGGCAGGCTTTGTTAAGATCCCGAAAATCCACGCATATACGCACCGTCCCATTTTTCTTCATCACTGGGACGATGTTGGCAATCCATTCAGGACTGAACTTCCTGGATGAAGCCAGAGTCTATCAGCTTTTTGACTTCGGCGTTGATGCTCATCTCAAGCTCGAGTCGCATTCTTCTCGGCGCTTGTTTGACTGGCTTGATGTCCGGGGATATCGCTAATTTGTGTACAGCAATTTCTGGATCTAGTCCCGGCATTTCGGAATAGTTCCATGCGAAGCAATCTTTGTGCTGTAGAAGCACATCCTTCAACGCGGCCACCTTTTCTTCAGATAGCAGCTCGCTGATGAATGTCGGTCGCGGGTCATTTGCCGTCCCCAACTCAATTTTCTTGAGATTATCCGCAGTGGTATGGATTCCATCCTCCAGTTCTTTCGGAGCTGGGGGAAATTCTGAGATCACCTCATCGCTGTCGTTTTCAAAGCACCAAGGGAGGTTGTTCATATCGTCGGACCCTTCTTTTAATATTGTTATCACATGACAGGTGTGACTTTTCTGCCCACTCTGATGTGGAACTGGTTTTTCTTTCGCGGTTTTGGGCTCGTGCTTCTGTGGTGGTGCTACCCTCCAGTTATCAGACAACGCGAACTTGCCAAGCTGATATTGATCTTCGACCCAATTCTTGAAGGTGAAGCAATCTTCGAGCGGATGCCCTATTACTCGATGGTAAAAGCAATACTTTGGGTTGGAGACTTCGCCTGCTTGCTCAGGGTGTTTAGACTTTGGCAGAGTAAGCATTCGATGTTTCAGAGCAAGCTCAAGTATTTTCCCTGTTTTGTTTTGAGGAAATGAGTATGCTCGACCCATTTTCTTCATGATGGCTTGGTCAACAACGCTCGACTCTCGGATGTGTGGCTTCTTAGCTTTGCTTTGTGGTTGTCGAGCGCTTCTCTTGCCTTTCAACTTATTTCTGCTTTCGAGTCGAACCTTCTTCATAGCAGGTTGACAAGGGGTGGCGTTTTCGTCTTTCATCGCCCGCTGAAGGAGGCGCCGTGTCTTGGCCTTCTCATAGATTGCCATTTCACGATCGTGATCATCTCGGGCTTCTCGACTGGCATCCCTTGTAGGTTTGCTCATTTGGCCTTCAGACGATGGGTTAGGAGGTCTCGCATCGGGAACTTTTACTGATTCAGGCTTAGCGTCTTCCCAGTGAGCGTCTGCTTCTTCATCAAAGTCATACATGACATAACAGCTGTTTATTAGCTCACGTTTCTTTGAGCGAATATACCCGAGTCCTTTCGTCTCTGTTCTCCCGTTAGGCAGTTTGCACTGAGTCCCGGGAACGTTCCAGACCTGTCATAGAATTTGGCTTTTTAGCGGTCTGTGTGAAGGACATCCCTTGGCGTTTCAGCAGTTTCTTTAAACCTTGGGTGTAATATCTGGGAAGACGGATAGGTTGGAGCCTGTCGAGCGTGGGATCCGCGCCGTGCCAAATTTCTTTTTCCACCTTGTTTTCTTCAGAACGGTAGAATAGGATTGCCTTCTCGCCTTTTCTTCCGAGAGGGATATAGAATGTCTGCAATTCTTCTACGCTGTTGGTGTCAAGTGCATCCAGTTCTTTGTAATGTTCAAGCGGCACCATGGTTATCTGTAGACTTCGCTCTTCATCAGTGGAAATCTGTATTAAGGGCCGAGCGGGGAATACAGCATGAACTTCATCCTCTGAATCACTACCGAAGATCAATGAAGGAACAGATGGTCCTGGCCTGGTGGACTGGGATGGACCTGAATAAATTATATCCTCCTCCTCCTCGGTGTCACTGCCGAAGACAGGGATGGTTGCGTTAGTTTTGTTTTCCGGTTTGTGACACCTTTCTGTGTCTTCGAAATTCGGTAAGAAGTATTTGGCATCTTCATACTTACGAACTTCGTTCACGGAAAACGGATTCAACTCTCCTGCCACTGTGTACTCGAGGCCGTCCCTAGAATACTTCATGCACTGATGCTGTGTAGAAGGGATGATATTGTATTCGTGTAGCCATGGTCGGCCAAGCAGAGCATTGTAGCACGTCTTGGCGTCTATAACATGGAACTTGATGTCTGTGACGAGCACCCCGAAGCGTAGCATCAATATCACAGATCCAAGAGTCTTTGAGGATTGAGAGTCGAAACCGGAGATGGTGATTTTATCCCGGGCGAGGTGTTGAACACTCATGCAAATCTCCTTTAACACTCGCACATTGAGTAAATTGACAGACGATCCGTTATCGACCAAGATTTTTCCTATCTTTATGTCATGGCAGTATCCTGAAACATAAAGTGGGCGATTGTGCTCACACGTTCCGAGGAGAAGGTCTTCATCACCAAAAGCAACGTCGGCTGTGTGCACCTCTTCCAATTCATCCTTCATCTTTTGTTCGGCTAGGAAAGCTTGGAACTGGTCCGGATCTTGTAGGGCCTTAACCAAAGAATCCCTCGCTTCTTTTGATAGCAATAGGGCATCGAGAATGCTGAGTTGTGAGGGTAGCTTTCTCAGATGCGCCAAGACATTGTAATCTACTTTATTCTTTTTTGGGGGATTCTTGGCTGTTAACTCTTCCGCAACTTGGTCATCCAAAGCGATGTCTTCAGAGACCTTCTCTTTCCCTTTGTTTTTCTTATTCAAGGGTCCGAGGTTCTTTTCGGGTAATGTTCGATTGCGCAGCTGTATATTCTCGCAGGCCTTCGGTTCTTTTTCTTTTCCCAGAGTGGATTCTTCGAAGAGAGGGCCAAGCTCTAGCTCTTCATCGGAGTCGCTCCCAAATGTAGGCACTTGTGACCCGGTAGTGTTAACCATGTGACAATTGCCGGCAGTTCTTTCAAGTTCTTTAGTCGTATTTCTTTGCTCTCGGCGAATTTTACGTTTTTCCCGTTTAAATCGTTGTCGATTAGCGACGTATCCTTGCCACCATCCATTGAAAGCTTTGCAATCTTGGGTGGAATGCGAGACCTTCTGATGGTATAAGCAATAAGAGGGGTGCATTTCTACCGCGCCAGTAACTTTTTCTTCAGAGGGTGGTAGCTTCATGCCCATCGATATGGCCTTAGCAAATTTCTTTTTTATCTTGAATTGGCTTTTGTCAGTGGTGGAGGCATTTTGCTCCAACGGGATCATTTCAGCTCCTTCCTCAAGTCGCTGACGCTTAGCCCTTTCGAATATAGCCATCTCGCGTTGTCGATCAGCCTTGCTTTTCAACCGAGCTTCATTAAGAAACGCATTAATCATTTCAACCGGTAACCCTGGGGTTCCTGATTCGGCATTTGCCCCCAGCGTTTCAGTGCCAGAATTTCCTTCATCGTTCGTGGTCGAATGGGAAATCATATGACAGCTTGCCACATATTCGTCAGATTCATCCGATGAACTTTCTCCTTCATCTTCTTTTTGGAAGACGTGATCAAGGAAATCTTAGAGCGTGATGGGAGTTCGCGCCTTTTGGTTATATTCATCCAGCGCATCGATTTGCTTATGTAAGTCCGTGCGCTTGTCGCCAGGCTTCACGGGCTTCTTAGATTTCTTCTTTTTCTTTTTCGAAGATTTTGACGGCTGGCTATGAACGCTTGAACTACCACCATCGGTCTTCGGAGTCGGTCGTGGCTTCAACATTCCCTCAATAACCTGCGGTTCCAAGGGGTTCTTCCACTTGACCGCTGGGCAGGTTTGAAGATCATTTAGCATTCTTTTCGTTTTGGCCGATAATACAACCTCCCAGGGAGCCTCTTCAATAACGGAGCATGTTGCCCCCGGCGTATTCGTCCCCTTATAGGTGTGGGGCTGTGGAGGGTTCACCTTCCATTTGTCAGACAGCGCAAATTTGCCCTGACGGTATTGATTCTCAAGCCAATTTTTGAAAACGTAACAGTCTTCGATTGGATGTCCCAACACTCTGTGATAAGTGCAGTAATTAGGATCGTTGACGTCATTCGGTTGTGACGGACGTTTTGGATCTGGCAGATTTATAAGCCTGTTGCGCAACGCCAGCTCGAATAGCCTCCTTGTTTTATCACGGGGGAAGGAGTAAGCACGTCCCATCCTGTCCTCAAGGGGTACGTATGGGCGTGTATTGTTTGGACGAGCAGCCGGCTTCGAGTCGCTCGGTTGTTGTTGGGCATTGGCGACGATGATCGCTTTTCCCTTTCCTTTATCGTTTCGGGGGTCCGGCTTCGGGAGAGGGGGTTTATGGCCCATCTGGTCCATCTGCGCTAATTTGTCGATCAAAGCCTGGAAGGAAGTCGGCTTGAAGAACATCATGAACTGCGAGATGGTTGCCTGTGGATCAAGCGTTCCAACAAACATTCCCACCGCTGGCGCTTCTTCTATGCGTTGTTCACACTTAGACCATAGATTACGCCACCGTATAGCGTATTGAACCCACGTCTCGCCGGGCTTTACCCTGGCGTTAATCAGCGCCGTCATCGGAGTACGCTCGCTGGCACTTGCAAAACGTTGGGTGAAGAGCAGCTCCATCTCCGCAAAGGTTTTAATAGAGTCGTTGGGGAGCTCGGAATACCACTCGAAAGCCGTGTCTGATAAGCTTCCAACGAATTGGCGCAGCAAAAGCTTGTCGTCGCCGCCTGTATTACCACAAAGCGCCCTGAACTGGGCAACATGTTGATGGGGATTGCCGGTCCCCTTGTAGACATGAAACTTAGGAATTGTGTAACCTGGCGGGTACTTGATTTGGTCGTACCAGCCCGGATATGGCCGCCCCGTTTTCACAATCTGACCGGCTGCTTCAACCGCCTGATGCACCCGTATTTGTTGAGCAATATATTCATCCAAATCAGCTTTTGATATGGTATCCTCTTTAGCTGCGGATAGAGCCGGTGGAGGATTCGATGTCTCTCCTCTATCATCTTCAAGAATGATCGGGGGATCTCCCGCAGGTGGATCTGGTTGAATCATCATACCCACCACATCCTGGAACAGGAGGGCCATTTTCTTTATGTTGGCCGCCTGTTCCGCAGCCTCTTTGTCTCTCTTTTCCAGTATTCGGCGGAGGAACTCAGCGTCGGTCTCCTCCTCTTGGCGTTCATCTAAGGACGTCTCAGGATTCTCTTTTGGCCCCGTGAGTGCAGCCATTGTAGTCATCATCTCCTGGAGCTTTTGTTGCTGCTCCTGAGACCTGGTCACTGACCGGGTAAGCGGTCGGTGACCCGTAGAAGTACGACTTTCTTCTTTTCCTGAAGCCATATAGATCGTATGAACTGTTATGCCCCCTGACTTGGGGCGTTTAGGTTCACCATTGTTAACTCTTGCTGCTGTTGCGGGAGCTTTCTCTGGCCTCCTTCTTTTGTAGACCTTTGAGGTTGAAGGAGCCGTTGAAGCGGGCATTCTAGCATTTGTTGCCTCCTGCTGTTTAATGGGGCAGTTTTTGTTACTCTCCACCTTCGCCTTCTTCTGGTGACGCAAGTGGTCCGGATCGATCACAGAGTTTTGAACCCTGCGCCATACTTTATAAACTTTTGATGACAGCCGTTGAGGGGGCTGTTCCTGTTTCGTCTCCGGAGCTTTTTCCATGGGTGGAGGAGACCTTTTCAATGTAGCAACTGGGGAGTTCTTTCTCACCTTTCTCAGCAATTCAAAGCTGTTCCCAGTTGGAACAGCAGCGTTGATCTCCGCCACTGGAGCAGGCGGGGTTAGCCCTGAAGGGGAGTTGCCTCCTGCTTTCCTTATTCGCTGCCAATGGCGACGTCGCGCACGACGAGCCATTGGGACTGGCTCAGATATCGGGATAGTTTCTTGTTGCCCCTTGTTTGGGTGTGGGGCAACTGCCGGTGTCAGCCTATCAAAGACTGATGCTTTTCGATCAGCTGAAGGAGGAGTAGGAACCGTCAATCTTGTGAAGACTGACTTTCTGATAGGAGAAGCCGCTTCAACGACTTCCGAAGCTGTGGCCGTTGCCCTCTTTGGGACAGTCACTTTATGATCCTGACCTAGCATGGTGAAAACAGAGGCTGTCAGCTTAGTAGCGGGCGACCCGTTGACAGGGGTCGTAGTAGCAGTGAGCCGGTCAAATACCGACTTCTTGTTCGCTTCTGGTGCGGATATCGGCGTAGAGAAGCTTGCAGGGGGGACCATGGTCCCGAAAAATAGGCCGGTGGTGGCCTGGGTCACCTGCTCTACCGGCAGAGTAAGGAAAGAGGCCGCTTGGGGCCCATATGTTACACCTCTCGGTGAGGTGGAACGTCCGCTGCAATGGCATTTCGAGCAATTGGTGGCCATTGAATCTTGAGTTCTGCGCCAGACAAAAGACCAAATCTTAGCAACTTGAAATTCGAGGACAACCATTTAACAAAGCGCGATTGGTTCGCGAAGACGACACACGAAGTGTGGAGTGGAAAGAGGAAAAGGTCCCACCGGGCGTGCCAGAATCTGTTCCCCTCCGAACGGCGGCCCGCGACTTCGCGTCCGTTGCCTGAGGTTCGGGGCAGATGCTATTTGGTTTTATCCGTTTATCTCTCCAAAGATGCCAAGTTGATTTATGGCACCGTGTATCGGAGGTTTAGACGGATGCGGCCGATGTAGCAGACTTCGTCAGATTCCCCCTCAGGATGAGGGGTTTTTGATTGTGGGGACGCTCTTCCCTGCAGGCGCAAGCCCCTGCAGTTAATTACGCTACCGTATCGCGGTAACAACTTTCTCCTTCTCCAGAATTTCACTTCGTGTCGTGTGTGTTTGTTTTGTTTGTGGTTGCCCGTGGATTGTATACGGAGACTGAGTAATGCCGTCGCCCGTAGGGCGTGGATTAGTCCAAATCCGTGTTTGCTTAGATTTGAGTTTGGTGTTTTTTAGTTTAAGGATGCATTAGTCGCGTCGCGACTAAGATCAACTTAAACGTTTGTCAAGGATACTTTAGTCCTGTTTTGGACTAAGATCAACTTAACGCAGTGCTCGATTTAATTATCTGGCTGTCGGGACTCGTCACCTCTCTGACGTCGTTGAGGGATTACAACGACAAGCGTCTGAGGAGTTCAGAGATGTACCCTTGAACCAAAGTTGATTTGGGGTTTTATTGTTTATTTAAAGATCTAAGGACACATTAACCGTATTTGGGGCTAAGATCAACTTAGACGGGACCGTTTAGATCCGGCAAAAGAGCATTCGGGCTCTATTGCGCCAGTTTAAGGACGTGGTGGTCCATTGTTAGTTTTAGGGACGTTTCGGTCCGTTATTAGTTTAGGGACGTTTCGGTCCTTCGCCAGTTTAAGGACGTAGTGGTCCAATATTAGTTTAGGGACGTTTCGGTCCGATTTTAGTTTATGGACGTTTCGGTCCGATATTAGTTTAAGGACGTTTCGGTCCGATATTAGTTTAAGGACGTGTCGGTCCGATATTAGTTTAAGGACGTCTCGGTCCGATATTAGTTTAGGGACATCTCGGTCCGATATTAGTTTAGGGACGTCTCGGTCCATTATTAGTTTAGGGACGTCTCGGTCCAATATTAGTTTAAGGACGTCTCGGTCCAATATTAGTTTAGGGACGTCTCGGTCCAATATTAGTTTAGGGACATCTCGGTCCACGAGTTTAAGGACCCCGCAGTCCATATCGATGTGTGGTCGTTGGGACCCGTCACCTCTTTGACGTCGTTGAGGAATTACAACGATGGATGTCAAAGGAGTTCGGAGATGTACCCTCGAACCGGATGTAGATTGATTTAGGAGAGCCATTTTGCTCAGTCAATTTAATTTAAGGACTTATGGCCACGATTGGGCTAAGTCCATTTCAACATTCTATTTGCATTGCATTTTTTTTATTTAGGCTCTACTCACAAAAGATACAGAATATCAGTTTATTTTGGGCTCTGCCCATTTGCAAAAGCATCTACTTCGTTTGGGCTTTGCCCCTTTTTAAAATGCATAGCATTCTGAATATTTTGTTTGGGCTCTGCCCATTTATAAATGATGCAAAGCATCTGTTCTTGTTTGGGCTCTGCCCCTTAAAATAATGTATTTGCGCTTTATTGAGCCTGTTAGGCCTTCTCTTAATTGGGCTTGGCCCTTTTTAATGCATCTGCGCTTTGCGCTAAGTAATGAGCGCAAGTCCATATGGTGATGACACGTGTCGTGCTCTGATGAGCGCAAGCGCACTAGCGCAGTGCAATGCGCTGTTGCGCTGCTGACACATGGCGCGCTCTCAGCGAGTTGCGCCAATTCCAGAGAGCAAAGCTCTATCTTAAGGGCGCTGAGCGCAAGTGGTTTTATGGCCGACACGTGGCACTCTCTTAAGAGCGCAGCGGCGCAACTTGGAAGTGCAAAGCACTAAGAATCTTTTTAGATTCAAGAAGGGAAATGCAAAGCACTGTTTAAGTTCTTGATCTAAATTAGATCAAAGAAAAATAAATTTCTTCTTTATTCGAAGAACAGAGGTTCATAAAAGTGCAAAGCACTATTCTTTAATTTTTTATATCGCTTTTAAAGAACCGAAGGTTCACAAGAAGTGCAAAGCACTGTTTTCTTCTTCTTCTTTTTTTTATATAAAGATCATTGATCTTATATTTTATTTTTTTTTAGACTAATGGACTTTTAGAAGGAATTTCTTCTAATCCATGAAGGTTCTTTACCTTTTTCTTGAAATCTTCTCGGAGTTCTTTCCGTTTAAGGTTCTTGAATTCTCAAGAGAAAACTCGATGCCTTTGAATTGAGGCCTAAGGTTCTTTTTATAGTGCTCACAAATTAGTTAAATTTGTTAAAGAGATCATCCTCTGAATGATTTGGGGAATTTTTCCCACCGTTGGATCTTTGATCCAAGGGCTTCTGCTTTGCAGAAGGAAATCTTCTTGTTCCAACAAGAACAGAAAAGATTTCTTAAAAACCTTAATTTAGTTTGGCGCAGATTCCCCAGCGCGTGACACGTGTCGCGCAGCGCAGAGCACAGCGCAACTGCGCTAGCGCATCTGCGCTGACACGTGTCGCGCAGCGCAGAGCGCTAGCGCAAAGGATCTGAAGCGTTGCTTCCTTTAAACAGAGCTTTGCTCTGATTGGGCGCGCCTTCTTGGACGCAGCGCTGATATATCTGCGCCTGACACGTGGCGCGTTGCGCTCAGCGCAGAGGATCTGAAGCGTTGCTTCATTTATTAAATTTCGGAGAATCAGAAGCGCCGCTTCATCTCCTCTTTTCAAGTCAAACTTGTATTCCCAAAATTCTGATTTCCCAGGCCTTGGCAATGATTTCATTGTGCACAGAATTTTCTGTGCTTGGGTCTATATATAAAACTCAAGGCTGAGCCTTTTCTTCTCTTATTTTCAGAGAACTTCTTTGATCATGGCTTGCAACCGCCCTCACGCCCGCCGACAACCATGGGAGGTGCCGATCCGGGACATCGTTCCTCGTTTTGCTGCACGTTTAGTGGACCCTTCTCTCTCGGACGAGCAATGCGACGCTGCAACGCACGAGCTTTTGACTCGTGTGGGGTCTCCTCTCCCTCCGAATTCCATTTGGCTTCGGATGATCCTTGCCTCGGCGCTCGCCGACATTCCCCCTCCTCCAGCAGAGATGTCCTCAGCAATGCTGGATGCCGCCGAAGATAAGATTGAGTGCTTTCTCGAAGCGCACTTGATCACCAAACCTTTGAGGGACTGCTCTTTCCACTTGCTGAGCCAGATACGGGCTCGTCGAGTCGTCATCGCCACTTTCTCCCAGGAATGCGGCGTCGACCGTTGGATGGCTACCCCTCGGGAAGATCGCCGCTTCGACGCGATGGAGAAGGCGGAGAGGGAGCTGAATAATTTTCTTTTCCTTTTTGTGAACCCTTGTCTCTCTGATCCCGTATTCGGTGATCTTTTTTAAATTTAATAATAAATAAATGTTTTGATTAAGTATTTTATTATCTGTTAAGTGTTCTTTTTATTTGAGCTCTTTATTGTGCTTGTGCATCGTATTTTAATTTGTTGTTATCAAGTGCATGTAATTTTGCATGGCTAAATTGCCTTTGGCACTTAGCCCCTTTTTCTGCGCTAGCGCATCTGCGCTGACACGTGTCGCGCAGCGCAACTGTGTTGCCACGTGTCGCACAGCGCAGAGCGCAGCGCGGCGCTTCCTTTAACAGAGCCTTGCTCTGATTGGGTGCGCTGCGCTAATGTATCTGCGCTGCGCTAATGTATCTGCGCTGGACACGTGGCGCGTCGCGCGCAGCGCAAAGGATCTGAAGCGTTGCCTCCTTTAAACAGAGCTTTGCTCTGATTGGGTGCGCTGCGCTAATGTATCTGCGCTGGACACGTGGCGCGTCGCGCGCAGCGCAAAGGATCTGAAGCTTTGCTTCCTCTAAACAGAGCTTTGCTCTGATTGGGTGCGCCTTCTTGGGCGCTGCGCTGATATATTAGCGCCAGACACGCGGCGCATTGCGCCTGAGACTTGAAACGTTGCTTCAAAAATTCAAAAATTTTAAATTTTGAATTCAAACAGAGCTTTGCTCTGATTGGGCGAAACACGCACAATCTGGGGTACTACTCTAAGTCTAGTACAAATCGATACAATCTATAAAAATATGAATGCGGGTAAAGCACATGTCCAAAGGCCCGCTAAAACTATCATATCGCACCTCAAGGACAAGCTATGTCACATTGCCGATCTCACGGCCTCACATCAAGTATCATCTCAAACCCACGTATCATCCTCAAATCCCGTATATAAACACATAGTCCCATACCCATGTGTAGATATACGCACCATCATATGCGCACAGATATATGAAAGAATGTATGCAAGTATGTGTGTATGTGTGAGTGTGGGTGCAACCACTATCCTAGGGTTTCGCACTACTCAACCAATACATTCTTATCATCAAAATACCATTATTACCATCAATAACCCTAAACAACACATAATAAATATACGTGTGTATACGTATTCGTATACATCACCACAGACTGCTGGGGTGCTATACGCCACCCACCCGACTTCTCCCCGTAGATATAAATCTACTCACCTTGCTTCTCATGTGTCGGTGCCGATGTCGCCATCTTCATCTTCTTTGCCTCATATCTCGTAGGGTGCCTACAAGGATATCACAAACGCTAAAGCACATGAAAATCACATCGGAAACCAAAACGGCACACGCCACGCCTATAGGTAAAAACCTATAACCTCGCATGCAAACACGATCAATATCCACTTATCGTTGACGTCCAAACGCCACCCGACAGGAACGAAACACCAAATACCAAAATCCATGCTAAAACAAGTCTCAAATCATGCACCAACATAGGAAAATCATCCCAGATTTCACCCTAGATGGAATCTATCAAAACTAGACATACCCAGGGTCAATACTAGAGGAGATAGGGCCATGCACAGAAAACGAGGCAGATCCACCCTGCTCTGGCCGCAAATTGCGGCCAGAATGGAATAATTGGCGGCCTCGAAAAGGAGTTGGGGGCTAGGGTTTGGGGTGTTGGTTCTATGGTGCCTGCACATCTTACTGTCAACTCAGTTTTATTTTTAAGGTCCCGGGGTGATAGCAGATTACACAAAACAGTGACAGATTTCCAGTTTTCCCCCGATATCGGTTCTGTAATTCCGTATTCTGTTTACAAGTTCAGGTTAGGGTTCAAATTAGCATCACACAAGGGATTCTAAGGTCACCTCAATCCTCAATTTCATCTTAAGTTTCAGTTTTACCCTAAACCCTAACTTGATGTTTCACAAATCCACCAAACAACACCATATCGATACAAAACTAGTATGGATACACAAGGAATTGAAATACTACTCTATAGGTGCAGAAATTACCTTCTTTGGCAACTCAAGAAAATTCTTGAGTTGCTCAAAGTCCTCCAAATCCAATCTTGCTTGGTTCAATGTGAAGCTAGTGAGCTCGGGAACACTTTTTGTGAAGTGGGAATGAGGTTTTGGCTTTGTTTTCAAGATGGATCTAGGGTTTTAGTGAAGAGGGTGAGAGAGTGAGGAAGAGGGCAGCAGCTCCATAGGAGAGGGAGAGAGAAATGAGAAGGAAATGATGGGGGCATGGCTTCAAAAGGTGGGGTTGACCTATACCTACCCTCTCTCTCTCATCATTCCATTTCCTTTTCCTTTTCTTTTCTTTTCTAACACTTCTCACTTGAATAGTGAACCCAAAAGTAAACCATGGCAAAAGAAATGTAACACAAGTGCAACAAGTGTGGAAAATGATATGTGCACATTTTTTCTCAAAAGTGCTAAAAATCCAATTAGCGATTTTTAATCGCGATTAACACTAAATTAGCATATAACTAATCTTAAAAACTTTAAAATGGCATAATTCCTTAAAATACCTTATTTTAGAATTTTCCATAATTTTTCCCCATTTATTTGTATTTAATTATACCAGAATATTAAAATATTCATTAAAATAATATTAAATTATAAAATTTCCCAAAAATCATATTTTATTATTTTAAAGACGTTACACTTGACTACCAGGATTATGATGTAGATCATACTAGTGAGGACATATGTTGTCGGTAAGTACATCCTTCAAATGTTCCTAGTCGTGGGAGTAACGAGACAGGGCATCGATACTCCAGAGTAGACTAGTGTATACGCTTCTCGACCCATGTGATGGGCGATGGATGGTCCCATATCCATTAGTGTTTGACATCAGAGATAGTATACGGTTGCTCAGTGGAGACTGGGTACACTGAACGAACTCGCCGAGAACTCCTAGATGGTATTATACCTATCGTCGGATAGCAGTTCTCTGGTGATACTGGTACATGTTAGTCTGTAGACCCGAGATCGTCATAGAGTCTTGTGTGATTCCCACTGTGCTTTGATTTCCACCATACCACGGTCAAGAGATCGTGCAAAAAGATGGTTTTTGGGTATAGTTCCGAGTCACATGAGGCAATGAGCGATAGGAGGGATTTCTTCTCTCCCGGTATTAGGAGTTGATGTTGCGCTATGCTCGATTGGCCATAACAGGAAATCCCTGGCCAGGGTTGCTGAGATTTACTGGTAAGTGTTATCAGTAGTTTCTCGAACCGTTATGGACCTTGCATCGGCATGAGTTATCAGGCTATTGGGGTCTGATGTTATATCACCCCCTGGCTGTGATATGCAACATATCAAATGAAGAGACCGGACTGTACGGTAGTGTTACTGATTGGATTCGCAGAGATATGAGCAGGCTTGCTTGTTGATCTTCTGATCGCTCAATACCCGGGTGGCCGTTACGTTTAGCAGACTGCTTGCGGCTTGTGGGTGTTTGATATGATCATCACCTACTGCCGGCGTATTGACGAGTCTTTAGAGTCCTACACAAAGGTTTCCTGGTTCATGTGAAACGGAGTAGGAGCACATATGTGATATTGGCGGGACCGAGATTAATGCACGTATGTGATACCGCATTCTATTCTCGCGACTTGTGACATTGGTCGGTTATATGTGATATAGCCGGGTTATCTGATCAAGTGTTGATTCGATAAGTTGTTGCATTTGATATTAGTCGGTTATACAGAATATAGCCGGATTATTAAATCAAGTGTTGATTTAATAATTTAATGTATAATTATATATTTGATATATTACATTAAATTAACTAATATTAGCTCACTTAAGTATTCATTTTTCTCACTTATGATACATTGATATATATGTGATATATGTTAAATATATTGTTTTCTTTTTGCACAAAATATATATGTGATATATATTGTTCTGTCATGCAAGGTTACACATGCAACATATTTGTATGAGACTCACACCATGCTAGGTTAATGCTAGGGTTTTATTTGTTTTAAGTAATTCAAACATTTGGAATTAGTCATGGATGAGCTTGGAGAAACTAGCAGAACATTGACTTAGCCTACTTGTTTGTCTAGCTTAAGATATTTGTTAATCCAACTCTTAACCTTTAGCCTTGGTTTATTCTCTACAAGGGTTTGGCATGGCATATACCAACCATGGTTACATTTCTAACCTCATGAGATTATTTTCTCTTCATTACTTTCATTTCATCTTCTTCTTGCTCTTTGAAGCGCTCTTGATTTTCATGAAGTGATGAAATTGAATGAGAAAAATAAATCTAAAGTGAGCCCACTTCCTACTTCATCATCCTTTACTATTAGCCATTTAGTTTAGGGTGTTTGCTTTACTAATTTCACCATTAGTGAAGAGGCAGTATGAGCTCGAGTCTTCTCGACGTAGATCATCTTCGGCCTCGAAGACATTGAGCACGCTTGTTTGTTTCTTCATGTGAACCCTTACTAGAGTCCGGGTCTTCACAACTTGCAGCGAAGAGACTACAACATAGAGCTTTAGAAGTGAAGGACCGGTCTACAAAGGTTGTATTCCCTCATTCACTTAGATGTAAAGTGTTTACATTTAGAATCGTCGAATATTTTATTAACGATTTTAGGGTTAGGGTTAGCTAATACGGCAATTTTTTAAAATTGGCATGGACGATGCCTCCCGAAACCTTACTGCCGTGCTAGGCAACCCAACAGTGATGGTGTGCAACATCCACTAATGGTCTCATCATATCATAATACCCTTCTTTTATTTTTCAGAGAACCCTACTTGCTCCAGATTCAATTTGAACAACACAAACTTCACAAAAATTCCGACATTTAACAAGGAATTCTGAAACTTTAACATATGGAAACTTGGAAAAAAGATGATATTTACCTATATGGATTGAGCACAAAGGAATTCTAAGCACTTGAAGTGTTTGTTTGAGACTTCATGAGGTTGTATTGGCCTAACTTGAAGTTTTGAAGATTCTAAATGAAGATATCATCAACTCTTGGTGATTTTATGAAGAGTTGCAAAAATTGAGATGAAGCTTTGAGGGAGAAGTGATAAGTTCAATTAGAAAAAGAAATGAACCATTAGAATTATGAGAGAATGAAGGAGGAGGTGTAGATAACGGGATAGAGCAAGTAGTAGAGCAAGTAGGAGGTGTTAGCTAGATAGTGTATGAGAGGGTCTGATGTGTGTGAAGGTTTTACCCTAAACCTATCATAAATCAAATACTCATTAACAAATAAAAACCTTTTACAATAAATACTTTTACAAATAAATACCACAATCTTACACCAAAATCTCATATCATTCTCAAAACAAAATACTTATCATTTTTAGAATATCTCATATTTTCATTTTCTCTAAAATAATTACATTTTTACGGATACCAATCCGGAACTCAAAATCCATACATGATATTATTTTCGTAAACTCATAATACCCATATTTAAATTATAAATTAATATTTATAATTTTTCAAAATATTACAGAAAATAACCTGCAACATTGAACAAGATCAATAAATGAAACAATCTATCCATGATATTAATTTTGTTATATATATATATATATATATTAAATTATTAGAGTACACAATATTATTAAAAAAAGTATAAGATGTCTAAGGTAAAATAATACCTTAAACATTTATCCATTGTAACATAAAATTTTAGGATGTATTTATTGAGTTAAAATAAGTAAAAGGTAATATATGTGTTTGTTTATTTGATCAGCTACCCAGAAATATAGTATTTTACAAATGCTTTAAAAAAATTCGTCTTCAAACCAAATCAAATGCACCGTTATCGCTATTTATCCTACTTTAATATAGACCACGTAATCAAGTTTAAATAGTTTTTAGTACATGTTTAATTAAAAATTAGTCTTAATCAACGTTTTAAGGTTTATATCCAGAATTTTATAAAAGCAAGACCGCTGGATTAGTAATTTCGTTTAAATAATGCATCCGAGAATGCTGAAACCAAAATAGTATAATATAACTCTTAAACTATGAAAATGTATAAATGATATATTGATATATGGTACGTCAGGATATAAAATTGGGACCACCGCCATAAATTCTGAGAAAGGAAATAAATAACAACTCGCAAGAAACCCAAATCCATAGGTGGTTTCTCACCGGGTCCGCGAGAATAGGAAGAACCGGTGAGGATTACTTGGGGATAAAATCAAGGGTCCAGATACACAAGATCATCCATCTATTAATCGAGAAGCAGCACCCGATCCGGATTCCCGAGGTCGCAAATTAAAACCCTAAACCATTTTCCTCATTTGCCACTCTTTCCTCTCTCAATCTCCCATATATCTCTGCGCTGCTTCCTCCATTAATCCCTTCTCCAATGGCGAAGGCGAAGACCGAAAGCGATTCTTCGAAGAAGAAGAACAAGAGAAAGAAGACGAAGAATCTACTATCAGCCACAGCCGCCGCCGCCATGAAATCCTCTAAGCAACAAACGAAGATCAACCCTTTCGAGATCATGTGGTCTCGTAAGAAGTTCGATGTCCTCGGCAAGAAGCGAAAGGGCGAAGATCGCCGCATCGGTCTCGCCCAATCCCTCGCCCTCGAAAAGGTAAGCTCATACGAATCCAATCGAAACTTCTAGGGTTAGGGTTTTAAAATATTAGATTGGGTACTTATAATTAGACGATTTTTGTTTTCTTCTGTTTGCAGAGGAAGAAGACTTTGCAAAAGAAGTTTGAGCAAAGTACCAAGTCGTCGGTGTTTGTTGATAGGCGAATCGGTGAGAACGATGATAACTTGCAAGAATTCGATAAGTCTATATTAAGACTGCAGCGAGAACGTCAGGTAATGGATTATTTAAGTTTAATTTCCTTTTCCCCCTACCGATGTCCAATTTCTTAACTTTGAATTGGATCACCTGCAAGCTTTGTGCTAGTGTCGTTAAAAGCTTTTCGTAGGAACATATTTCTTAACCTGAACCGCTGCTATCAGAATGGGCTCGGTCACTTGGTGTTATAGGACCATCGCTCTTTAGTGTTCACCTTTAACCGAGGTTTTAAGTTTAGGCTTTAGGTTAATTTTTGCCTTGATCCAGAGAGAAATACTTTTGGGTTAGCTTGTTATGTATATCACTATATTAATATAGAATAGCAAGGAAAAACCAAAGCCTGTGGACTTTATGAAGTAAAAAAAGAGATGAATCTTTAGTGCTATATGGAGGGAGTAATGCATGCCATCAATTCATTAGAAGTGACAATGGAAGAAAAATTAGAACAACTATGAAGTTTGAGCTGTGCAACACTTATTTATAACACTATGACAAACATCCATACCACACAATGTTCGTCCACGAAATTGAAATACAGGCCGTATCACTCTTCTTAATACATCAAGTGCTAATTGGTCCACTCATCATGGTTCAACTTTGTCCTAGATTCACAAGTAACAGTGGAAGCCTCTTTGGGACCAAGCGATGATGTCCTAGCACTCGAGTTTTCTTTCATGAGTTTGTTGAAATTGACTTCAGGAGTAACCTTACAATTGAGATGTCAATTATTTATAGAGAAAACTTTAAAACATCAATGAGGAAAGCTCTTCATGCATCAAAAGATAAGTAGCAGCAAGATGAGTATCAGATCACAATATCACATTGTAGTAGCAGGAAACAAGAGACAATTATCTTTTCCTTAAAATGGGGAAATTGATAATAGTGAGAAGGATTTTTGTAACCTGGGAATTGATATGCCAATTCTTTATAGGGAGGTATTAAAACATCAGTGAGGAACACACTTCGTGCATTTTTAAGATTTAAACTGAAAAATGAATAAGCGTAAAATGAGGAACATATCACATTGTAGTGGTGCTGGAAACAAGACTCGATTTATCTTTCGCTTAATACCGAGAAAGTGAATATTGGAAAGGATTTGTACCGTCACCTATATACATTATATGTTCTGGCTTCAATATGTATAGTGAACTGTCAATACAAGTTTATCTAGGTACCACGAGTCAAGGAATGCCATATGTTTTAGCATGCAAAAATATCTGTTGCACTATTCTAGTTGTTTAGGCATTTGACTCGTTCTTTGCAATTTTTAAATGACTACAATGATGACCAGGCTTAGGTTTTACACTAAGCCAATAAGGCAGCTACGCACGAACCTAAAAGCTTTACTTTCAGAAACTATGATGTTGAAAAAAATGTCCTACGTTAAACAATCTTACATGTATTCAAAATATATATGTTGTCTTTTATGTTTAAACTGCCCTCGGTAGTTAGCATAACGTTTTCTCAGATTTTATTTATTGTAAACTTTACATAAATTAAGAGTAAGTTCTTGTAATCTGCAGTTGTTATTGACTGGAGATTGTTAACCCAAGTGTCTTCATTTTTAATAATCTTTGTGTTCCATTACTTAAATTCTAGTAATTTGGTATTATTTTAGTCATGATTTTACTTAAGTGCTTCATGTATTAGTTAATTGTTCAAGAAAAGAAGCATACAGTCAAACATTTATCAAAATTTGAAACATACAAGCAATTTATGCATCTGCTTATTTTTCTTGTGCATTTATAATTGAATTTGGGCTTGATGGATGTTTTGACCATTTCTTCTTTTTCATGCAAAACTCCTTTTCTAATGAGTCTATTTCTAATGAGCACACGCCACTAGAGTCTGTTTTGCTAACCTTGCTTTATCCTCTTTCTACAGTTGAAGTTAAGAAAAGGTAGCAAATATAATTTGGAGGATGATGATGAAAACGACACTGCATTTCATCAAACCTTAGCACTTTCGGAGATGGATGATTTTGATGAAGATATACCTCTTGAAGATGATGAGGATCCGTTAGGTGAGACTTAGGATACATACGCTCTTTGTTGGAACACATGCTATAATCAGATATGTTTTTTTTCATGGAAATGCAATTTGAATGAAACTCTATGCTGGTTTCTCACGCATAAGCTTTTTGTTCATGGAAATGCAATTTGAATGAAATTCTATGCTGGTTTCTCACGCATAAGCTAACATGTCGAAAACACGACACTTTCTCTGCTTCAATAGATTAAGCCCAGCAGTACAAGCACAAAGCCACATAAACAGATTTGTTGTTCTTGTACAAGTGCATACACACAAACATAAGAAGGGTGGGGGACTCGAGTTCTTCATGTTGGATTTAAACTGAAATCCAACCTATTTAAACTCGCTGGTGGGGGTTCTTGAACTGAAAAACCCAATTAAAGAGCTCTACAACATATAGAATCCATTAAATAAACTTAAATGCCATGGAAGTTACTACTATATCCAAAGTTTGAAGATGCACATATACATTTATAGCATCATGATGTTATGGTGTGATTCATGGCTTCAAACCAACGGTGTAGAATTATTATATAATTATTATATCATCATTTGAAAACACACCTTAAGCTTGGAAGAAGGAAGACCTTCTTGAAGCACTCAATCATAACTCATTCTCTCTCCTCCATCCCATCTCTTTATGCCCACACTTGCACGCACAAAGATATAGTTTAGATTTGGTAGTATATGCTAAGCAAGGCTTGACAATTTTATCATAAATTACAACAATTTTTATTCTTTACAACATGAGTGGGGTTAGTGTATAATTAAACAATATAGTACACGTAAAGCTATACTAGATGGAGATGATAGGGAAATATTACTAACCTTTATATACTATAGGCTTAATTTCAATGAACTACAAATAAGTTTGGTCAATTTTCAAGGAACTGCCAAACATAAAATTATAATCTGCCAATTGAGTTGAATGGTTTTCATAAATCAAAAGTCTCAACATAAACGGTTACAATAAACCCACTTATATAGTTTTTAACGCACACATGTATCTACGATAATCAACTCGAATCAACTCTAATTGACCGGACTAAGTAAACCACACTCTTGAAAAGGAAATAAGATCTATCTCACAAAAAGAAATAAAATTATATCTCATATTACCAAAACTTAATAAACTACTCTCTTAATACAGAAATAGAATCTACCATAATATTTGACCAAGTATCCATCATGTCTTTCCTCAATGTGCATCCTTAACTTTTTCTAATTTATTTAGGAAGGCAACTGGGAGAAGGATATGTTGACCATGTATTAGAGCAAATAGAGTTTGCTTTTGTACGCATACTTGAGACCGATGTTTTTTCTGCTAATGGTAGTGAAGGAAGTTTACCTTGAATTTTTTTAGTTGATGCATTTGGGAAGATATATCACATAATATGTGTAAAATTGATCATCTTATTACTTAATCAACATTTATTTTTTTTTATGTAGGCACATGTTGAGGTTTATTAGTGTAAAACTCGGTTTGGACCCAATACACATGAGCCCACACATGGATGCACATGATCTTGTAATATAGTGGGAGTCCATCCAAAAGACTCAAGCCTTTTGGAGGTTTATCACATCTTATATTTTGTACCCATATGCATCCTATAGTTTTTCCAATGTCGGACTAAATGTTACCAACATTCTCAACACTCCCGCTCACGTGCAACGGAGATTTCACATGTGAGGGCTCAAACCTCATATGCAACGTGGATAAACAAACAAACACATGAGCTCAGATACCATGTAAAACTCGGTTGGGGGCCGCAACATATGAGCCCACAAATTGATGTACATGGACTTTTAATATAGTGAGACTCCATCCAAAAGACTCAAGCCTTTTGGAGGTTTATCCTATCTTATATTTTATACCCATATGCATCCTATAGTTTTTCCAATGTCGGAGTAAATGTTACCAACATTCTCAACACCCCCGCTCACGTGCAACGGGGATTTCATATGTGAGGGCTCAAACCTCATATGCAACGTGGATAAACAAACAAACACATGAGCTCTGATACCATGTAAAGCTCAGTTTGGGCCCACAACATATAAGCCCACAAATTGATGCACATGGACTTTTAATATAGTGAGACTCCATCCAAAAGACTCAAGCCTTTTGGTTACGCTTGCAGGGTTATGAAATAAGAAGACCTCAACAATGTATTAACCTGCGATTTATAAATGGCTAGCATGTTTCTAGTCCTTCCAACATGGACAAAGCTTCTAACACATGAGAGACACCTTAGAACAATTATATCTGCTGCGATGGTATTTTTACCTAGAACTATAGGAATTAGCTATCACAACACAACAATAACAACAACTGAGCCCTTTATCCCAAGCATATGGGGTAGGCCACATGAACCAACAGGAGAATCACGCCGGGTCCAACAGGATTAATTAGCTATCACCAGAATCCACAAATAGTTGAATCAAAGTATCTGTTGAAGTTCACAGAATCCCTTAGTGAATTGTTTGCTTTGTCATTTGTTGTTCGAGAAAATTTCGTTTGTCAGCAAAGTTTTATAAGCTTAGATGGGGCATATGGTTTGCAGAGAGTTTCCAAGTAGATGAGCCATCCAATGAAGGAATAAAGGTCTAAAAGGCAATTAAAATGGAGCATAAAAGATGTCATTTTGAACCCAAAATATAGATTATTTTACATAAGAAATAATATTCGCAGTTGAGTTATAAGAAGTAATAAAAGGAATTGAGTTACAATATCGCGGAGAGAAAGATTGAAAGACAGTTGTGTATCTGTCTTATATTGTTGATTTCTAAAATGAATGTTTGAGTTGGACTATAGGGCGTACAGGGTCCTAGTCACATATCTTTGATAGTAACAGTAAGAATTTTACTGAACTTGCCTTGCTCTGACGGAGACGACTTATTTTCTTTTCCATATAAAAGAAGCAAGTCTTAGTTTATAGACATTAAGAAACCTGTAAAAAAACCGAGTGCAACTGATATAAAAATGTTAGATAGACGGGTTCTCAAAAAGATAGGATTAGCGAGCAGACCCAGAAGAAAATGGACGTAACTTTTGAGAGGGTAAAATGAGGAAAACTGATTGGGATAGTTTGGTAATCTGCAACGAGAGCCAATATCTCAACAAAATTATGGTTAATGGTACAATGAGCACTAGAGGTAAGACCTAAAGAAACAATGCTGGAGGCCGTGAAAAAATGCAAGAAGTGGAATCATGTAGCTGAAAATTTAGGACAAAGGCTTCTTGTTGTTTTTCCATGGATATTACTGTATGGTTATGCAAACTAAATAATAAATTAAGAGGATTTTCTGATGTAAGAGAAAAATGTCTTGTGTTGAATTATGTTTATATGCTACTTTGATAATGAAATTGCAAACTGTAAAAACTGTTGATCGATGGCTGTGGACTGTCTTTTGGGATGTAGAACAACTGATACGTTGAATTTCACTTGGCATTTAAATGTAAGGATTGAAGTTGTGAATTCTATGAATGAAGATGATATATGTCCTTGGCTTATTACTTGTTACATCTAGTTTAGTTTTTTTAGTTGGCAACTGAGAGTAACTATACCAACGTCTGTTAGCCTGGTCGTAAAGATATTTGACAGATCTCCACAAACACATTAAAGCCAACAAGTAATCAGTTTACATTGTGCGGTATGCGGCACCCAATGTTTAGTAAAGCGATTAAATGAACCAATGAATCTTCTCAGTATCAGAAAATTAGGACTGCATTTTCCCTAATTTTGAGTGAAACTGGGAACGTCTTAGCTTTTTTTAATCATGAATTAGTAACAACAGACCAACTGCATTGGAATTTATCCAGCAAACTATTTTTTCATTCTTACATATAACTCATGTCAAAATTTTACAATGCATTAAAACATTTACCACAAGCTTACAAGATCAAGAAGGTTGTTTTCACCAGCATATGAGCAGACCTCTTAAGTCTTAGAGTGAACATAAACAACATACAACTATTTAACAGATAACTATCTCTGTCTCAAATTCATTGTAATACTACAACGAGTTGGTCCAATGAAGTGCTATAGGGTGCATGCCTCTGAAAGTGCTTTGCTCACCCTGGTGCACACTTGTTTCTTCATTCGTATTTCTTGATTCTTAATTGTAGTATATCATATGGTCTTTACCATTGTTCTTGCTTACTAAAATACTTCTGTTGCATATTCTGGCCTATACATGAAGGTATTGAGCTTGTTTATCTGCTATTGGTATTTCAGGCCCAGAAAGCAAAGGATATGGAAGAGGATGATCATCTAGCGGAAAAATTAGATCAAGACTTCACATCCTTGGCACAAAGTGAGGCCCTAGCATCTTTAACACAACCAAGTAAGATGAGTGCTCTAAAAGCTATTGCAAACAAGAGTAATACCAGTCAGTTAAGTAAACAAGGATTATCAAGTTCAGAAAAGAAAGAATCCTTTATAAAGGTAAGGCAACATGTCGACTGTTTCTGACGTGTATTATATCTTAGGATGTAATTTTGATCACAGGCGCATATCTCAACTGCCTTTATTTGTTTTTCCCGACTAGCCTTTTATTCATTGAAAAACATATATGCAAAGGTGGCTTGCTAACATAATTATCTGCGTCATGAATTCTGCTGGATCCTAATATATAGGTTTTCTTATTCAGTGAAGTCCGGCGACCACCCTTTTAATTTCCTTAAGAATTATTGTAATAACAACATGGATCTAGTTCCTTTCGTATCTACTCGATCCTTTAAGAATATTATACTTTTTTACTTGTTGTCTAATGTCCAGCAAGATACGGGTTAGATGGATAAAAATGTCAAATCTATGCCAACTATGGGGGAACATCTGAATCTCTTGCATTCTGCATATAATGGTTTTAATACACCTGATCGAACTTTCAAGTGGATACTGAAAATGTTCTATTCATCTACAACAATGACATGATTTTTATTCCTAGCAATTCATAGGCACATGTTGAATGCCGAATTCCTCTATTCTTCCCCTCTATCTTAGGTTTTTGTCTGTTCACATTAGACTTCTGTCCTAATTCTATTTCCATCAAAATTTTGAAGTCAATAAATACTTCCAAGCATGCATTTACTTACCATAAGCGCAATAACCCTCGCTGCCCTGTGATTCCTTGGTTGTAGTTTTGGTTTGTATATTTTGGTTTCCTTTATATTTCTTAAATGACTACATAGGTTTACCCACTCAGCCCACTTAAACATATATCATTACAATTCGTTTGATTCTGTTCGCAGGATAAACCTGATGCTTATGACAAACTTGTCAAAGAGATGTCACTCGATATGCGTGCTCGGCCATCAGACAGAACGAAGACCCCGAAAGAAATTGCTCAAGAAGAGAGGGAACGACTTGAAGCATTAGAGGTAAGTCAGCATCACTTATAAGATGATATATTAGTAAAGTTTGTCCAAGTTTCTTTGAGCTGTGCTACTAGGAAGCAACTCCACGGTCATGTGTTGGTGCCAAGTGAGATCAATATCGAGTATTGAATGAACTTACAGTGCAATTAGACGCCTAAAGAACAGATAACAAATTGGTTCTTCTCTTATGAAATGTAATGTTACAAGTAACTATTTTGTAAAAATGTAAAGTGAAAGTACATATCCACAAGCACTATTTTGTATATAATTTTGAAATATGTAAAGTCAGAAACAGAGCTTTGTTAGCTCACATACATATTGAAAAGTTAAAGAATTGCATATTTCTAATCGGGAGAAAAAACATATAGAGTCAAATATACTTCAATTACGTTGTAGGTGGAACGCTCTATATGCAAGTTCAAACTAATTAAAGACATACAGCCAGTCAAAGTTAAGCTAGAAACTATGAAGAAGATAATAATTAATAGCACCTCCTTTATGTTCTTATATTATATCATTTGCCATTTCCTCCCATACAATCAAACTCATTTAAGTATTCGCTGGGCTCAAAAACAATTATAAATTCTGATTGAAAACAATTTACTTTAAAATCACATAAACTTGCTCCAAATATGCAAATTTAAAACCTCAGGTAAAAGATGTGCATACATTAGTACCAATAATGTGACTGCACATTTTTCCCAAAAAAAAACATAATATGACTGCACTTCTCTGTATATATTGAATTTGATTTGGCGGATGCCACAATGATCTTTTTTCGAGAATCGAAAGGGAGAAAATTAAGACCCATAAATTGAAACTTATACTTTGAATTACATAATTATTTGAAAACCACTTAAAACTCTTCATATGATATTCTTCGAAAAGCAAAGTCGGATCTACTTATCATGGTTAAGAATTAAACATAAGAATCTATTTGATAATGCTTTTTAAAAGAGAAAATTACACACCAAATGATATATTCTAAGCCACAAAATTTGAGGACAGAAAGAAAATCTAGAAATACCAAGTTGCAAATTAAGAAAAGAGAAAGGTTGTGTTTTTTTACTTTCTTTTTGTACTCCACTTAATGCTATATATATGGGTTGATGGGCATTGTTGTTCTGTTTGTAACTTGTAGGAAGAGCGCCAGAAAAGGATGTGTAATACCGATTCCTCTGATGACGACGGCAGTGATGGTGAAGATCACAATATGGGACCCACAAAGTTCAAGTCTGTGTCAGGAGATGACCTTGGAGATTCATTTTCAGTTGAGGAGGAAACAGCAGATAAGAAGGGCTGGGTTGATGATATTTATGAAAAAGAAGATGGAGGCAATCAAGATGAGGAAAACACATCTCTCGAGGGTTCAGAAAGTAGTGAAGAAGAAGAGGAAGAAGGAAGTGGCAGTGAGGATGATGGTGATGACGACACGAGTGGTAATGAGCTTGGGAAGATGTCCTCTATGAAAGATTGGGAGCAAAGTGATGATGACCTGGATCTGGATGATAATGATGATAGTGATGAGACAGAGCTCATTAGAGTAAACAAGAAAGCAGAAAAGGCAGAATCTATTGATTATAAGAAATCTAGTTCTGCAGGGAACCAGGCTGTGCCCAAACCAGAGGCTCTTCCTTTTGTAATTGAAGCTCCAAAGAACCTGGAAGAACTGTCATCTTTACTTGATGGACGATCAGATGAGGAAGTTGCTGATGCTATTAATCGAATCCGTGCATGCAACTCAATAAGGCTTGCTGCAGAGAACCGAATGAAAATGCAAGTACGTCTGTCTACCGCTTTAAGGAGTAAGCTGCTTGCTTGTCTAATTGAATTTACATACCAATAAAGTGGTTGTAATTTCAATTAGGGAAACACCAAGTTTTGAGCATATTTTTTTAGTTAAAAAGTTGGACCCATGTGTGAGATCCGTCCCCTCCAGAAAAATAGGACTGTTCCTCTCCTGTGGTGCTTACATTCCTTGAGTTGTGACCTTTTCACAATTCTCATGCCTTGACAACTCTCCCACCTCAGATTATCACTTTGCTAACATGTAATTCGTGAATTGCAGGTTTTTTATGGCATTCTTTTGCAGTATTTTGCTGTCCAAGCAACTCAGAGACCGCTGAGTTTAAAAAGATTGGATTCCCTAGTCAAATCTTATAATTTAGTTGCCATAACCTCTATATTGCCTCCCCTGTTTGCTTCCCCCCAAAAAAAAGGCAGAAAAGGGGATGGAAAAGACAACTCAAAATTCAAATTTTGAGTTTCTACATTGAGGTGTTGATGCACAATCTGTGGCATTTTGATTCCATTGCAATAAATCTTATGCAGTTTTGTTAAGGGTCGAGACTATGATCCTGATAGAGAAAGGGCAGAGAGAAAGAAGTTAAAGAAACTTTTGAAGAGAGAAGCCCAGGGGGCAGTACGTGAACTACGAAAGGATAATCATTTCATATTTGGATTGAAGGAGAAGGATAGGTTACTCGAACAAGAGGAGCGTGCAGAAAAATATGGTAAAGCAAGGGCTTTCCGTCAAGAACAAGAGCATGCCTTTAAATCTGGGCAACATAAGTTTTACGTCACAAAATCTATGTTTTTAGTAAACGAAAAGCTGTAACATAATTCATGCATGAATTTGTTCATGATGTGGCATTTCTTATTGATCCAAGCGTGTTGTATGTTCATTGAAAGAAGGCTTAATTTCCTAGTACTGCCATAAATTTTACCTAGGCATCTAGCTACCAAACGAAACGGTCCCTAATTATGAAAACTACCATGACTAATGATCATAGCTGGTCAACACATAACAGTGTTAATTGTGCATATGAAATGACATGCTTGCCCTTTTAATAATTGTAGTTAATTAAATTTTGAAATATTAATTATTTTAGTAAGATTTTTAATCATTGTAAACTAAAAACTTATCGGCGAGGAGGTGGCTACGGGTGAAGGTGGCCACGGGTGAAGGTGGCCGGAGGCGGCGGCGAGGAGGTGGATGGAAGCGGCTATGGCTTTGGCGGCAAGAGTATGAAGAAGGAGATGAAGGGAAGGGTTAGTGTTAGGCTAAAGCCAAGGAATGAGGATGAAGAAGGAAATGAAAGGAAGGGCGATGAGGAGGTGACTGGAGACTGTGGCGTCAAGAGAGCACATGGATTCTATGGTTAGGGTGTCTAGGGTTGCGTTTGTTTAGAGTTAGGGGGGAGGAAGGAGATGGCAGCAGGGGTGGCGAGGGAGGTGGGCGACACAGTGGTGGTCAAAGCAAAGGGGGCAGCGGCTAGGGTTAGGATGAGGGTTAGATTTACAATAAAGAAGGGTATTTTTGGGGGTTTATTTTGCTTTTTCTTATGATGTGGCCGCTTGAGTGAGGGTGACATGGCGGTGCTGTGGCGTTGTAAGTGCCAACGGTAGTTTCTCGTAATTAACAGACCTTTTTGTAGTATTTTGCCTTGCCAGTAAATGTTTTGGTAGTATCTGGGAATTAAGTCTTGAAACTACACAGTTAAAAGGTAAAATCCGAAATCACAGCAAAAATTGTGTTTCTTTTTTGTACTGCAGCTGTTCTCACCCTTTTAATTTTCTCTTGTTCAACCGCTTTTTAAAAGTTAAGGATCGAGAGAACTTTTGCAAGGTCAAAACTTATGGCTTGTTATTTTTACTAAGCTAATAAACTAACCCAGCCCTTCACTACACAAGTGCCTAACTGACCCTTTTGCCTATAACCTGAAGTAGTTATAGTGCTTTGTGCACGTTTTTCCCCATGGTTGCTTATATTCTGCATAATCTGATCAGATTAAGTTTTGGTTAGCTCAAGAACTCCGGGGGCTCATCCCAAGCTTCGGAGTTTATGATCCAAGATATACCTTTCTTTTAGGTGAATAATATCCTTCTTAACTGAAGGTTTAGAAATGTACTTGACATAATCTCATGGAGAAGAAATTAGAAAAATTGGGACCAAGACTTTTAAGAATCTCACCTTCGTTCAGGAAGTAAAGTTAACAAAGTAGATATGGGCCTTATACATAGTGACATCCACAAGTGCAATCTGCAGTGTGCCTCCTTTCTTAACTAGACTAGATATGGGCATTATACACATTGTGTCAAACTGAAAGCTGTTCTTAACTAGGCTAGATAATTCTTTCCTTTATCGGCTTAAGCCGCTTCTCTAGGCAATTGCTCAACCTGATATAGAAGTTTGTCAGCACATAAGTGCACATTGCGGACCATTCTCCTCTTTAGAGAGGATGGATTTTAAGCTTTGGATGCTGGGTCAAACATATCTGTTCTTATACTCAAAATTGCCAAGTTTGATGTAATATCCATATTCTAAAGCTTCGGATCCTGGGTCAAACAATGATGACTTTGTGACGATCCTATATTGTTTTCTCCTTTGAAAGATAAAATATACCTCCCAAATATTTCATGTGTTTTTTTATAGCGACTATTATGCTAAGTGCTCACCTGCTCATGGATAGAACGTCTACATGATTGTTTGAATTCTAACGTTTACACCATCCTTTTATGCTAAGTGCTCACCTGCTCATGCAGGACAATAATTTTAAGCTTCTGCGCAAAATTTTACTCAAACCTCCTACTTTGCTGAAACTTGCAGGTCAACTGATTCCGTACAGGAGGTGTAGCTACGTGTTGCAGTATACAGTATGTGCAGTTCTTCCCTTTTTGCATTTCTATGGGGAGCGAATTAGGATGCTGGTGTTGGAGATGTAATTTATGTTTTTTTGTTCTAATCTATTGGACACTAATATTCTTATGCTGCCCAATGTCGTAAAATTTTGTTAGCCTGGTATGTTTTTAATATCGTTATTTAGATTGAACAATGTTTTACACTCGAGTAGGATTTGCCCTACTCAAATTTGTACCTTTTTTTCTGAACACTGCAAAAATTTTTCTATAGCGGTATCTTTCCTTTGTTGGTTTCCATTTTCCATACAAAGTTACGGGGATATGAACGAGCCTGTAGAAATTTCATGCAAAAGCATGGAAGAAAACTGCTGTTCCAAAAACACAATCAATAAGTTGTCGCAAGTTTTAATTATTGGAAAACGATACTAGTAAACAAAATACATCATGTGGCAAAGGGGTTTGGGAGCACATGTCCTGTAAGTTTTGCAGCTAAAGAATTGGAAATCTTAGCGATTTTCTGCTGAGGAAAATTTTAAAAGCTTTTCCTATTATCACAATACGAACTAGATTAAATGCCGTTTATGAGGTAAGAGGTTAGGACAGTTGTCAAAATAAGTAGGCAAGCAGAATTTTTAACTCGAGACAAGAAAGGAACATGCCTACAGAAATATGCCAAAATGAAGGAACACAACTAGAGATTCAACGAACTCATGATCTGTTCCTTAGCCATTGTTAATGCCCCAAAAAATGAAAAGAAAAGAGAATTCATGATTTGAGCTTCTTCTAAATCCGGCGCTCCCTCTCGGTATCATTCAACTTTTTGGAAGCGGTCATCAGAATTTTGGATGCCAGTTTGTAAAGAGGTGCACATAATGGAGCTAGGATCGTCACCAGAGAGCGAAGTGCTAGTAGTTTGAATATATTGGTAGCATTTGTATGTGGGAAATAGTCCCACATCGGATGGAGAGACGAATACCCAAGTCTTTATAATAGTTCCCAATATTTAAGTAATATCTTGAATAAAGTGGATTATGAGCCAAGTTGACCTGATTTCTAGCAGGCTTATAACATTTATTTACTATTGTCTTTGATCAGGCAGGCCATCACGAGTGGGGACTCTGTGAAGTGGCTGCATGCTATGCGATCAAAGATGGAATTCATATACACCAACAAAGTATGACTTTGAATGTTGCACCTAAAGGGATAAAACCCATTGGGAGCAAAATGGATTTTGAGAAGATTCTTGGTATAGATGGAAAAGTTGAGACTTTTAAAGCTATGCTTAAGTCCATCAGTATCAATACAAGTATCGCGGAGTTGGAACATCTAATTTGATGTGGCAGTCAAAGATATCGACTTCATCAAAAAGGTAGATGAACCTGTATATACAAGAAGGTTGTAGAGAGTAAGGTTGTCTTCCACGTATTGTATGTAGATGACGTACTCGGTCAAGCTCCTTTTATCACGAGAATTCTTAATAGATGATACCTACTGCATGTTATGCGATCTAAGATGGAATTCATATACACCAACAAAGTATGACTTTGAATGTTGCACCTAAAGGGATAAAACCCATTAGGAGCAAAATGGATTTTGAGAAGATTCTTGGTATAGATTGAAAAGTTAAAACTTTCAAAGCTATGCTTAAGTCCATCAGGATCAATACAAGCATCGCGGAGTTGGAACATCTGTTTTGATGTGGCAGTCAAAGATATTGACTTCATCAAAAGGGTAGATGAACCTGTATATACAAGAAGGTTGTAGAGAGTAAGGTTGTCTTCCACGTATTGTATGTAGATGACGTACTCGGTCAAGCACCTTTTATCACGAGGATTCTTAATAGATGATACCTACTGCATGTTATGCGATCAAAGATGGAATCCATATACACCAACAAAGTATGACTTTGAATGTTGCACCTAAAGGGATAAAACCCATTGGGAGCAAAATGGATTTTGAGAAGATTCTTGGTATAGATGGAAAAGTTGAGACTTTCAAAGTTATGCTTAAATCCATCAGGATCAATACAAGCATCGCGGAGTTGGAACATTTATTTTGATGTGGCAGTCAAAGATATTGACTTCATCAAAAGGGTAGATGAACCTGTATATACAAGAAGGTTGTAGAGAGTAAGGTTGTCTTCCACGTATTGTACGTAGATGACGTACTCTTGATAGGAAATGGTTTCCTATGCTACACTCGGTCAAGCTTCTCTTATCACTAGAATTCTTAATAGATGATACCTACTACATCTTGTGGATTATGATCTATGGTGATAGATCTAAGTGGATATTGGGAGTGTCCTAAATCCAGGTACATTAACAACATACTAAAGGGGTTTAGTATGGACGATTCTAAGCGTGGTGGTTCGCCCACTTACTCATGGATCACTCTCTCCAAAAGGATGTCTTCCAAGATTGATTTGGAGAGAGCTCGCGTACAAGGGATAACCTATGCTTCGGCAGTAGGCTCTATCAGAGTATGCGATGTTATGTACCAGACCAGATGTAGATGACTCACTAGGTGTAGTGATCAGGAATCAATCGGATATTGAGAGAATCACTAGAAAGCTGTGGAGGACATTCTTAAGTAGTTGAGAAGCACTAAAAGAAAGTTATTGGTCCGAGCTTCCAGAGTGATAAGGTCGACTGAGAGTCGGTCACATGCATTGTCTTTACCCTCGGTGCAGGGACGGTATGTTGGAAGAGTTCCAAGCTAGATACCGTGACATACTGGACGATAAAGGCTGAATACATTGCTACCAATGATGCTGTCAATGTGGCTGTCTGGGCATTTCTTGTTCATGAGATGAACAAGGTTCCTACCATTGAGCGTCCAATAACTGTTATTGTGACAACAATGGAATTCTGGCTTTGGCCTAGGAACGAAGGTCCCATCAGTGTTCCAGACACATTCTGAAGCAAGTATCACCTGATAAGGAAGATGGTTGATCTCTAAGGGATCGAGGTCAAGAGAGTAGACACGAAGGATAACACAGCGGATCCACTCACAAAGGCCTTATCCCTAGAGAGACTTCTATGAGATGGTTGAGTATGGGATACTACAACAACTGCTACATTGTTGGGTATTGGATACTACAACAGATGGCCTTAGTGCAAGTGGGAGATTGTTAGTTATATGTATGCCCTAGATGCCATTACTGTACATGCGATGTATATTGTAGTGGATGCTTGGACATATATTGGGAGGACTTTCTTGCTCGACATGATAGTATGCTATCTGGTTGCACTTTATCTTAACATGTACACTTATTGTCTCTCTATTACATGTTGATAAAGCCCTTAGGATGAGTACTTGACTACCAGGATTATGATATAGATCATACTAGTGGGGACATATGTAGTCGGTAAGTACATCCTTCAAATGTTCCTAGTCGTAGGAGTAACGAGACAGGGCATCGATACTCAAGAGTAGACTAGTGTATACGCTTCTCGACCCATGTGATGGGCGATGGATGATCCCATATCCATTGGTGTTTGACATCAGAGATAGTATACGGGTGCTCAGTGGAGACTGGGTACACTGAACGGACTCGCTGAGAACTCCTAGATGGTATTATACCTATCGTTGGATAGCAGTTCTCTGGTGACACTGGTACATGTTAGTCTGTAGACCCGAGATTGTCATAGAGTCTTGTGTGATTCCCACTGTGCTTTGATTTCCACCATACCACGGTCAAGAGATCGTGCAAAAAAGTGGTTTTTGGGTACAATCCCGAGCCACATGAGGCAATAAGCGATAGGAGGGGTTTCGTCTCTCCCGGTATTAGGAGTTGATATTGCGCTATGCTCGATTAGCCATAACAAGAAATCCCTGGCCAGGATTGCTGAGATTTACTGGTAAGTGTTATCAGTAGTTTCTCGAACCGTTATGGACCTTGCATCGGCATGAGTTATCGGGATATTGGGGTCTGACGTTATATCACCCCCAGGCTGTGATATGCAACATATCAGATGAAGAGACCGGACTGTACGGTAGTGTTACTGATTGGATTCGTAGAGATATGAGCAGGCTTGCTTGTTGATCTTCTGATCGCTCAATACCCGGGTGGCCGTTACGTTTATGTAAATGCACGGCAGCGCCCCAGCCGTCTGAACGAGGCCAAAATGCGGAATCAAAAACTTTTCTATAAACTAGAACCGGCGCTACCGCGGACTTTGAAACCCGGATCGGGCCATTAACCTACTTCTAGCTAACTAGAGAAGGGATGGAGAGATATACTGAGCGATCCGTGTCCTTCGGTCTTCTCGTCGTCGTCCCGATTTCCCCGCAGAATCTTCGGTCTTCATCTCCTCGTCGGAAGGGCACCACATTGCCCGGTTCTTTTACGGGCTCCCACCTCTGGACCGAGGCAACTCGAGTATGAAGTTGGCGAGTCGACGTGCCCAAGGAAACTGTAGACGAATTGTAGAAAGCTTTGTCTCATTGGGGTATGAAGTTGCCATTTGATAGAGAAAATGAACTATGGAGAGAGGTGAGAAATATGTAGCATGCAAAGAAAATGAGATCAACATTTTTCCTCTCAACAAAATGAATTCCCCCTCACCCCCAAGAATGGCCGGCCACCCTCAAAAGAAAGAGGAGAGAGAGAATGGGCAATAATGCAAGAATGTTATCATGAGGAATAATGATAACCCAAAATCTCACACCAAAATCCCAACACTCAACCCATCATTGCAAGCAATGATGATCAAAGGAAGTCAAGGTCAAACAAGAGCTATCATGAAGCAACTATTAACAAGAAACACCCTCCAAAATGCTAATTTGCACATTTGCAAATAAGCCCTCCTCCACCAATTTTCAGCCAAGGAAAAAAACAAAAGAAAATGGCCGAAACGGAAAACAAAGTGGCAACTTCAAAAAACCGATCTCGTAATAAATTACAGGAAAACCCCATGACTGTATATACATACCCGCATTTGTATTCCGACCGAATACAAATGCAATGAGACAAAATCTACACTGTACAATACTAGGATCCGGCTTAAACCAAAGCCCGCTAATAATATCCGTCCGATTATGATCTGTGCAATAACGCACGTATATGATTGAACCCTGCCATATCTCCATACGGCCTCTACAGCGTTTCGCCCGAAACTTGAGAAACGGTCTGTGGGGGACTCTAAAGACTCGCCAACACTTTGGCTGTGGATTTAACCACTAGCACGTCAGAGGTAATAGCCATACGTAACAGGCTACCAGGTATTGACCAAAAGGGACGTCGATGAGCGAACTCATCCCGACACCCTACTGAGCCTGTCAGTGACAATATCCGTACAGTCCGGTCCGTTCGTCTATGAGCATTGCATGGCGGGCCTAGGGGTTGGTAAAAGTCAGACCCCCAAAAGCGGTACAAGTCGTGTCGGGGTGTAGCCCAGAACACCCTGAGATACTACTGGAACACCTACCAGTAAATCTCTTGCCTTGGCCAAAGACTTCGTGTAATGGCTCTCCTAGACACAGCGCGACCTCACCCCCAATACCGGGAGAGACGAACCCCTGCAGATCCGCTCACTGCCTCCATATGGCTCGGGACTATACCCAACTAAAACCTGTTTGCACATCTCCTTTAAGCGTGGTAGGGTAGTAATCAAAGTACAGTGGGAACTCACACGAGACAAATGACGATCTCAGGTCGGTGAACTAACCTGTACACATGTCACCAGGGAACTGCTATCTGACGTCTGGTATAAGACCAACTAGCATATTCCCGGCGAGTCATGTCCAGTGTACTCATAACCCAATGAGCACCTGTATACATCTTAGGTGAACCAACTGACACCAGCGGCTTGTGAGACCGGCCACCGCCCCTCGTCGGGGTCTCGACTGTATACACTAGTCTACTCTGGAGTATCGATGCCCTATATTGAAAACTCCCACGACTAGGGACCTTTTAAGGATGTGCTTATAGACCCACGTATATGATCACCATCATACTGATGGTCGTCAAGCAAGAATCCTAAGGGCTCTATCAACGTATAATAGTGACCTGTAAGGTTACCTGAAGCAGTACACGATGATAAAGGTAAACCAGATAGCATATTATCATCTTGAGTAAGACTGTCCTAACGGTATAGATCCTCTATCAATCATTGTAATCACGTGCCTGTGATCCAATTATTGACTCTGATGGCACTATCTCCAACAATCTCCCACTTGCACTCAAGGCTAATTATTGCGATGTCGCATACTCACAGTTCGTGTGATACCGAACACCCAACTCCTCTACTAATCAGTCTCACAAACCCTGTTTGCGAAACTAATGCGTTCGAGGAATAGCCTCAGTGAGTGGATCCGCCCTAATGTTTCTTTCTATGTCTCTCTTTATCTCAAGTTCGCGGAGAAAGCCATCTCCCGAAATGAGCAATACCTGTCTTTGAGTATTTCTGGATATCTGATGGGACCTAGTTCATAAATGAACTCCAAATCCAAACTTCTTAGACTGTATCGTCAACTGAACTTAATCAGTATCCTGCGCCATGCCTCCCTCAATATCCACCTGGACCACCTGTCCAAAATACAGCCCCTCGTCAGAGGGAAAACTATAACTCTGACAGTCACTCTGTCATCCATGTCACCTTGGAAGCCTGGAATGATAACTGTCTCCCGAATGAGGCTGTCGTTATCATATCCCTAGAACATCCACTTATGTTCTAAAACTGCTTCCGAATGTCTCTCCAGCATAGGATTAATATCATCTTATTGCATCTACTCCAAAAACAACATCTGGTGTGGTACTTGGCATCTCATGATTGACTCAATTGCCTAAGCAAGTGATCTGCCAATCATGCACATCACTCTCCCCTTTAGTCTGTAAGACACCTTTAGAGAGGGTGACTCCATCACCTGCAGGTACACCACCATGCCAGGAGTCGTCCATCCTAAAGCACCTTTAGAATGTTGTCTAAGTACCCAGATTGGGATACTACCCAAATCTAGATCTAAAAACCATAGGTCTAGTAACCAGAATGTCTGACATAATATTCATATCCTATGTGGAGAAACCACTGTGTGACAACCAAAGTATAACCGACCGTAGTATAGGAATTTCACTTCCTACTCTATGTATGTCATTTAAACACCGGGACATCACACCTTACTACCTTCTTAACAGATCCATCCCTATTCTGATGAAGTCAAACATATGACTGTCACATCGGAAATAGATGATCTATCTCCGCTATATCTGCTTTAGTCTATAAATAGACATAAGCCTGTTGTCCATCAATGCTTCCGCTGCTCCCACTGACTACGACAACCCTCTGGCAGAGTCATATACACGTGCACTTCTAAAGCCAGTTCAGAACGACGCTATACTCATCCTCCTGCCGGGTCTCATAGTCTGGAACAACAGCAATGGCAAGTCTGGGTAAACAAGAACCTCCCTGTCACCGTCCTTGAGGCTACCGGAGTACCTCTCGGGTGCCTGAGGTTACCCACCTTATCTGCGGAGTGGCCAATAGAATGTCAAACCAGATTGAATCTTTTAGTTCTTATCAAATTTTCAGTAATCGTTTGCGGTTCTGGAATCACTTCCAGTTCTACCATACTCCCACTACTGTTTTCTGAAAAAATCCATTTTACTTAAAACTGTGCCGAGTCAAGAACAATATCACTATTGATCTTCCAGATGGTAGAAAGTCAACCCTCGTCATAGCCTGGGTCAACCCACAAACGACCATTACAGAAACGTGCATTGAGTTATCCAGAGTCTGGTTTTAAGCATAAGCCGGACAACTCCTCGTACCTTAACAATGTCAAGATATGAACTGTTCTATATCCAATACAGAAACAGAGGCACTGATTTAATTGAACCAGATTCAAATCATGCAGCTGTCTCCAGTGCATGTCAACTAAATGGAAGAAGGCCGATCAGCGTTATTCAACTTAGGAATGCTTCCAATTATAAGTAACCTGAAAGAGAAACAAGTTTCTCATAATTATTACTATCAAATGATTACCATACACAAGTATCTACATCTTCGATCACCCTGAAGAATTCCGATACTTGCAACACCTGGTTCTCTACTTTATCCGCATACCTATAACTTCTCAAAACTTGGACCCTGTGTTTCTACGAAACACCTGTCTAAAAACTAGAGAAGTCATAAGTAAACCGAATATAGTACGAGAACCAACCCCTCTGTCCTTATGGACGCTGGACAACATACAATACTCTGTATAAGTCCCTTGAGTCTAATAACTCATTCCCTGTGTGTCGTAGGTTGAAAACTGTACTTATGGTTAAGAAGAATTATACCGATATTTAATGCTCCTTACCTAACCATCCACTGATATAGGTAAATGTCATAATTTCAAAAGGGTATATCTCACTCTATAAAAATAGACGTACAGATATATCAATTTGAAATTGGTGCATAACAGCGGATATTCAAAACCAAATATTTGCCGTCTGGCAAACAACCCAGGTGGTTTCCTCAAATATCACCAATTACAACGAATTCCGATATAATGAGGACAATCACCTAATTCCCAATAACTTACTCCCACTCATCATCTGTAAAACCATGCAGATGTGAGATTCATACCTGGTAAATACATACCCTGGAGCAAGTGTCTAATTGGGAAATCAGTTTTCGTTTTAACAGTACACAGTGAAACTGAAACATTGAAATGTTTCGTTGGGGTATCCTGGTATTCCTAGTAATGCCTCTTCCATTATCCAGATTCACAACTGTAACCGTATATTTCTATCCCATCTCTCTACATCCCTTCATATGTCTTTAGTCATTACCTTCTGTACACCCTCTTAAGCTAAATGGTTTTCTTCCTTCCCTACCGTTCGGCACCAGCCTATGGTTTGGAAGAAGACTATCCAATAAGCGTAATGGGTGTACTGTCCTAATCCTAGGAGCACTCGGAAAGCGAGAGAAGGTGAAGATAAAAGACACCTGAATAAACCTTATTCCTATTTCTCCTGAACAAGAATCCATCCCCGAACTGGAACAAGTTCCTTACGAGTTCGTATATAACCATACGATGGAGTATCCAATAAACTGTGGATCTTCGTAGTGATACGGAGTGTCCTGGAGAAATACAAAGGTGAAGTGGGAGTGGTAATGAAATACTTGGTTTGGTCGTGAATAGCAGTCGCAATTTACTTTGCCCTCCTTCTAATCCCTTTATTTGTCTTAACTTAATACCTTCTGTACACCATCGTTATGCTAATTGGTATTCTTCATTCTCCACCATTCGGCACCAGCCTAAGGTTTGGAAGAAGACTATCCAATTTGCGTAATAGGTGTACTATCTCCTAAACCAAGGAGTACTCGCAACCTGAGAGAAGGTAAAAGGAAAAGACAACTGAATAGTCCTATTCGTTTTCTCCAGAACCGGAAACCATCCTCGAATCTGGAACAAGTTCCTTCGAGTTCGTATATAACCATACGATGGTTTTATCCAATGGAAGTGGACGTTCGTAGTAATACGGGGTGTCCTGGAGAAAAGGGTAAAAGTAGGAGTGGCAATGAGGTATGCAACTCTGACAATCCAAAAGCCAGTGTTTAAGAAGGTTCGGTCAATTTTGGTCACTGAGTCATAGTCTCAGGGTCGGGTCATGGTCGCTACCAAAGAGAGAGAGAAAAGAAACACTCAGCGTGCACTCTAACCTAGATCAGAATGGTTATCATTTTATCTAATCAGGAAACCTCCCACTGTACCGTCAAATTCTCCTCCAAACCTGAAAGAAGAATTAGTCGGGATCACCCGAGGAGTAGACCAACTCATCAGTGGGAATCGGGATCCAACTATCATCGCATGATAACGTGACGGAATCCGCTCACGTTATCACACTCCAGAAGGTATGCGCATATCTGGCAAGTTTTAGTTTCTTTAGAAACTCCCGATGTGATTTTTGCCCCATGCTCTTATGACCTTGACTAAGGCCAACAAATCATAAGTCACATATCAAGTTCTACCGGTCATTGTCCAGGTTAATTTGAACCCACCTGTACAAGCCCTTGACTAGGGCCAACAAGGTTATACGACTGTCCCAAACCAACGCATCTATCTATGCAGCAGAAAGGTAACAAGCAGCTACCATACACTATGCCTTGACTAAGGCCAACAAACATAGCATGAATACTACGTGCTACCCGTCTGAAATGACGGAGGGCTACGAATGGTTTTTAGTGAAAAACCTTTAACGTAATGAACCTGATATCGTTGAAGGAACTGGATAGCTTTTATAAAAATATAGTGACGAAAACCTTTGCTAAAGAGGTCACTCCCGGTGAAGGGATCTCGGCTCTTTCCCCGTAGAATGAGGTGCAGGATATTCCAACTGAATACCACGATGCAAAGCAAAAGTAATCGACTATAGTGAAGTTGTTACACTCGCAAAATTCTGTCCAAGGGGTCACTCCCGGTGAAGGGGTCTCGGCCCTTACCTCGTCGACTGAGGTGCTGGATATTCATAACCGAATACCACTGTGTAAAACAAAAGAGAACGTCCTTGCAATAACAGCTTTTTGAAAAATTGTTCCAACAACATCAGAATAGGTTTGTTTAGCATGCATTGATCCGAATCAATGCATGCCCATCAATTGATCACACCACAAAGAATGAAAAATAATGATGTACGTATATGCCATCCGCATTCGCCACTGGGTCCCGTCATTACCCGTTAGGTTACTTAACTAACGACAGAGCGGGGACTGGACTAGCGTGGATGCAAAACATATACAACATCTACTAGTATATATATCAATATATAATATTCGCTCAAGGCGTGATAAAATGCAACATCACAGAAATGTAATAAGCATCACAGAACAATACAGATATCTGGGATCCCCGGGTTTCATAGAGCCGCTACTGAAACCCGACGTTCCCCTGGTCGTGTAGATAGCCTGTGCAATGAAATCCTAGACCCCTACGGGCGCGGCAAGTTACCCGCCAAAACCTGAAGCGAGGCAGCCCCCTTCAACAACGTGAATGGACCACCCAGCACTTCACGGAATCCGGTAACTTGTGCACCCCTCCTTGGGTCAACCTGTACCCCCTACGAGTGCGGCGAATAACCCGCCAATTCTAGAGTGAAGCCCCCTCCGTCTCAACGCCATGAGATGAGGGCCCGTTGCCCTCTAGAAGCCGGCTATCCGTGCACCCCACCTTGGGGTAATCCTAGTACAGAAAGTAAAATATACATACAACGGGTACATCGACCTCAGCCCGGTCGTGCCCCAAAAGAATAATATGCAAACAGGCAGTGACGGAAGTCCACATGTCGGACGCTCGCCCCACAATATCAAATGTACATAAATAACCAAACTGTACTAATATTGCATCCAGGCTATCCCCCACGACCAATCCACAACATCACAGCACAACACAGAACATCAACGTGGTTTTGGCCGCTGATCCGCCGCGCTGCAGTAACTTCAGCCTACCAAATTTTCACAGAATGTATAAAAAAACCCTACACGTATTTTTAAAATGTACCAAATAATTTTTAAAGCACTGGAAAAATTCGACAGAAACTTGACATGGAAACGCGGTTTTTTGAAAATCCGTTTGATCGAACTTGTAAACACGTTAGAGCAAGCTAGACTAGGTTAATGGCGTGGCTCTGATACCAGTGTAAGTGCACGGCAGCGCCCCGGCCGTCTGAACGAGGCCAAAATGCGGAATCAAAAACTTTTCTATAAACTAGAACCGGCGCTACCGCGGACTTTGAAACCCGAATCGGGCCATTAACCTACTCCTAGCTAACTAGAGAAGGGGTAGAGAGATATACCGAGCGATCCGTGTCCTTCGGTCTTCTCGTCGTCGTCCCGATCTCCCCGCGGAATCTCCGGTCTTCATCTCCTCGTCGGAAGGGCACCACATCGCCGGGTTCTTTTACGGGCTCCCACCTCTGGACCGAGGCAACTCGAGTATGAACTTGGCGAGTCGACGTGCCCAAGGAAACTGTAAATGAAGTGTAGAAAGGTTTGTCTCATTGGGTATGAAGTTGCCATTTGATAGAGGAAATGAACTATGGAGAGAGATGAGGAATATGTAGCATGCAAAGAAAATGAGATCAACATTTTTCCTCTCAACAAAATGAATTCCCCCTCACCCCCAAGAATGGCCGGCCACCCTCAAAAGAAAGAGGAGAGAGAGAATGGGCAATAATGCAAGAATGTTATCATGAGGAATAATGATAACCCAAAATCTCACACCAAAAACCCAACACTCAACCCATCATTACAAGCAATGATGATCAAAGGAAGTCAAGGTCAAACAAGAGCCATCATGAAGCAACTATTAACAAGAAACACCCTCCAAAATGCTAATTTGCACATTTGCAAATAAGCTCTCCTCCACCAATTTTCAGCCAAGGAAAAAAACAAAGGAAAATGGCCGAAACGGAAAGCAAACTGGCAACTTCAAAAAACCGATCCCGTAATAAATTACAGGAAAACCCCACGACTGTATATACATACCCACATTTGTATTCCGACCGAATACAAATGCAATGAGACAAAATCTACACCGTACAATACTAGGATCCGGCTTAAACCAAAGCCCGCTAGTATTATCCATCCGATCATGATCCATGCAATACCGCACGTAAATGATTGAACCTCGCCATATCTCCATACGACCTCTACAGCGTTTCACCCGAAACTTGAGAAACGGTCTGTTGGGGACTCTAAAGACTCGTCAACACTTTGGCTGTGGATTTAACCACTAGCACGTCAGAGGTATTAGCCATACGTAACGGGCTACCAGGAGCGAACTCATCCTGACACCCTACTGAGCCTGTCAGTGACAATATCCATACAGTCCGGTCCTTTCGTCTATGAGCATCGCATGGCGGGCCTAGGGGGTTGGTAAAAGTCAGACCCCCAAAAGCGGTACAAGTCGTGTCGGAGTGTAGCCCAGAACACCCTGAGATACTACTGGAATACCTACCAGTAAATCTCCTGCCATGGCCAAGGACTTCGTGTAATGGCTCTCCTAGAAACAGCGCGACCTCACCCCCAATACCTGGAGAAACGAACCCCTGCAGATCCGCTCACTGCCTCCATGTGGCTCGGGACTATACCCAACTAAAACCTGTTTTCACGTCTCCTTTGAGCGTGGTAGGGTAGTAATCAAAGTACAGTGGGAACTCACACGAGACAAATGACGATCTCAGGTTGATGAACTAACCTGTACACATGTCACCAGAGAACTGCTATCTGACGTCTGGTATAAGACCAACTAGCTTGTTCCCGGCGAGTCCTGTCCGGTGTACTCATAACCCAATGAGCACCTGTATACATCTTAGGTGAACCAACTGACACCAGTGGCTTGTGAGACCGGCCACCGCCCCTCGTCGGGGTCTCGACTGAATACACTAGTCTACTCTGGAGTATCGATGCCCTGTATCGAAAACTCCCACAACTAGGGACCTTTTAAGGATGTGCTTATAGACCCCAGCTCCCACGTATATGATCGCCATCATACTGCTGGTCGTCAAGCAAGAATCCTAAGGGCTCTATCAACGTGTAATAGTGACCTGTAACGTCACCTGAAGCAGTACACGATGATAAAGGTAAACCAGATAGCATACTATCATCTTGAGTAAGACTGTCCTAACGGTATAGGTCCTCTATCAATCTTTGTAATCACGTGCCTGTGATCCAATAATTGACTCTGAGGGCACTATCTCCAACAGTTTAGCAAACTGCTTGCGGCTTGTGGGTGTTTGATACGATCATCACCTACTGCCGGCGTATTGACGAGTCTTTAGAGTCCTACACAAAGGTTTCCTGGTTCATGCGAAACGGAGTAGGAACACAGTGATATTGGCGGGACCGAGATTAATGCGCGTATGTGATATCGCATTCTATTCTCGCGACTTGTGACATTGGTCGGTTTTATGTGATATAGCCGGGTTATCTGATCAAGTGTTGATTCGATAAGTTGTTGCATTTGATATTAGTCGGTTATACAGAATATAGCCGGATTATTAAATAAAGTATTGATTTAATAATTTAATGTATAATTATATATTTGATATATTACATTAAATTAACTAAAATTAGCTCACTTAAGTATTCATTTTTCTCACTTATGATACATTGATATATATGTGGTATATGTTAAATATATTGTTTTCTTTTTGCACAAAATATATATGTGATATATATTGTTCTGTTATGCAAGGTTACACATGCAACATATTTGTATGAGACTCACACCATGCTAGGTTAATGCTAGGGTTTTATTTGTTTTAAGTAATTCAAACATTTGGAATTAGTTACGGATGAGCTTGGAGAAACTAGTAGAACATTGACTTAGTCTACTTGTTTGTCTAGCTTAAGATATTTGTTAACCCAACTCTTAATATTTAGCCTTGGTTTATTCTCTACAAGGGCGTGGCATGGCATATACCAACCATGGTTACATTTCTAACCTCATGAGATTATTTTCTCTTCATTACTTTCATTTCATCTTCTTCTTGCTCTTTGAAGCGCTCTTGATTTTCATGAAGTGATGAAATTGAATGAGAAAAATAAATCTAAAGTGAACCCACTTCCTACTTGTCATGCCCCGCTTCCCAAAATACGGAAAACGAGGGAGGACTAGGCCAGCCATGCTCCTACGGTCAAGGAATAATCCCGCCGTAGTCACACTTCGGCTTCTAGCATTACATGGTAATAAGTAAACAAAGCACAGCAGTAAAAGAAATACATCACTAAAATATTACATCAAATCCCATTGTTCACAGATTACAAATAAACAAGAAGAGCTACTAACCAAGTTCGAATACACGATCTCTTTAGAGAAAGCAAAAAAGAAGAAAAAGATACTCCAGACTAGATCTCCGCCAGCTCAAAAGGTAAATCCGACTCCTGCATTGTTTCTTCCTCGAGGTCTGAGCATGCATACTCAGGTCGTCAGAGCGACGTAATAGCAAGATTATAATAATGACATGAAACAGGTAAATAAGGTAATAACAGTGAAAGTAAAATGCGGATAATCACTATGTCACTAAATGATGCAAAGTATGATATGTGTCCTTATCGGTCTCTAAGTCATGTTTGAAATCGTATAGTGGAAAGGAGAATCGTTTTTAACAAGTGTCTCGTACATACTCGAGACAACGGTCCACACGCCCAGGACATAAACATGTCAGCCGGATCGCTAGATCCTACCTAATATATATAAGAATCACTGTTTGAATGATCATTCTCTAAAACACGGTCCCGCTAAATACGATGCTCTTTCCACTTCGATTTTCCCTTTTCCCCCAGGTTTACACTAATGATGATTATGATTTAGTCGTGTACAAGTATGCACAAATAGCACGGTTTTGTCACTGTTCACTGTATTAATCATTGTCACGAAATCATTCACTTTTCCATTGGCGCACTTGACACTCCTAAACAATATCATTCACGCACGATAATGCAATGTCCACTGAATAATAACGCGCACTAACCCTATGAATATGGCAGTTGGGTAAGGAATGCACATTTATGCAGTTAACAAGTCATGTGTGATATGAACTATTATGCACGTCATAAGCTTACAGAAATTGCAGTAATTCATATGTTCAGAATTCAGTGAAATGATACAAATACGGTAACAAGTACACTCTGTCGGCAGTTTAGTAAAATTAGTTTCAGTACAATCGGATTTCTGGTATTCAAGTTACAGCCGTTTCAATTTAAGTGCTCGCTGCAGGAAATTCAGTTTTTTAACTGAACGTCCGTTTCGCAACACGATTTTCACCCAGTTGGGCTCAGAATTTAGCGACACTACAGTTGAATGAAATTTAGTATTTTCAATAGGGTTTCCAACTCAATACACAGATTCTCAATCGCATCTCTACGTCAGAAATCATGCACTGTTCAACACTAAGGTATCAGTTCTGTTTCTGTTTGGGACTGTTATACGTCCTGTTCTTTTAAATTGCAGTTTAAATAGTAAACTACGATAAAACAGGGTGAAATCACTTGAGTTATTTATCTAACAGATTCATCTTCAATAAGGTGTAGGGTTCCGCAACATACAAGTTCAGGCAGCGAAGGGGTAGGCATTACGAGACAGAAAACAACAACCAGAGCTGCTCTGGACTGCAGTCCAGAGCCTCTCTCCGAACCAATTCTCATCATAATTTCAGTACAGAAACAATTAAGAACTTGTGCAGGGTTACAGGTCGTCGAGTCGGGTTCGATTTGAGCCCTCGAACGCATCATTTTAATATGTATACAATTAATTGTGATTTAAATAAGTTTCAGGTGCGGGAATTTCTCAGTTTTTACGGGTGTAATTGGGGGTGATTGTTTAAGCGAGTAACAATCGTATTTTTCAGTAAAATTTCTACACAAGGTTCATTGCCAGACGGGCCAGAATATGCAGTCGAGTTCCGTCAGTTTAATGTAATATTCTAGTTCGGGTCTCGCATCAAACACTTATGTCATTTAAGTTTTCATGAATCGTAAACATGGAATTAATACGGTTTTGTTTTGTAACGGAAATAATCTAGCATGTAGCAAGTAGGGTACTTGCCTGGAGACGTTTTGGCGACGCACGGCAACGGCAACGGCACGAACGCGCGACGAACGGCACGGTTTGGATTCGCGGCATCGGCTCGCGTTTCGGGTTCGTCGTCGGAGTTGACCGGAGATGGTTCGTGTTCGCTGGAAGCGGAGTGGGATGCTCTGTGGATCTCCTGGGATGTGCTGGGGTCGATGATGGTCGGCGGTGGTCGCTCCGGCGATGGCAGCAGTAAGGGTGAGGTTGCAACGAGGTTTTTAGTGTGGTTTTGGAGTGAGAGGGGAGCAGTGGGGCTTGGGCTTGTAGGTAAGGCGATGATGCTGAAGATGTAGGGGTGTCGACGAGGTGGTTCAGGTCGGTGGAGGCTCGCCGGCGTCGAGGTGCAGATGGTAGTGGCTGAGGGGAGTCGAGTGAGTTGGGTGTGCAGGGGTCTCTGTTGATGGAGAGAAGAGGGCGAGAAAGGAAGGATGAGGGCTTTAGGAGGAGGCTAGGGTGCTCGGTGATGAAGGGGGAGGCCGGTCGTCATCGTCGGGGGTGAGCGGCTGCAGGGAGTGTGGGTTCGAAGTTTGGTTTTCTGTAGATCAAGAGAGAAGAGGAGTGAGTTGGAGAGTGAGAGGGAGAAGGGAGTTTGAGACGAGGAGTGGTTTGAGGGGCTCGAGTGGGTGCGCGGCGTGGGCAACGAGCACGGAGATGAGGCGACGTGGGCACGCGCGACGTAGGGAGAATGGAAAATGAGCGGGAAAGTTTTTAACGAGTGGGGAAGAGGAAGCAACGGTCGGGTCGGGTTTGTGAAGGTGGGCGCGGGCTTTAGGGGTAGGGAATTTGGAAGCTGGGCCAGTGAGGAGTTGGGGAGTTTGGGCTGGGCCGGGAAAAATTTGGGATTTAATTTATTTGTTTTATTGTTTTCTTTTGGGCTGGGTTGATTTATTATTTAGAAGTTTTGTTTTAATTTGCAAAGAAGGGGAGTGGGCCGGGGAAGAAGTGTATATATAAATATAGTTTGGGTTTTAATTTTTTATTCGCTTAGGAAAAACAATTAGTAAAACTTGAGCGACCAAATACCTACAAAAATCACGAGGAAAAATAGGGAAACAATCGGGGACTTGGGAAAAATATAGAAAGATTTTCATTGAAAGAAAACGGGGATTTACATCATACCCCCCTTACAAAAATTTCGTCCTCGAAATTTAACAAGTATACAGAGAAACAAAGTACTAAACAAAGAGATGTGGAAAACGTGCACGGATATCTTCCTTCCGCTCCCAGGTAGATTATCCTGGGGAACGACCGTCCTAAGACACTCGGACTAACGGAATGACCTTGTTCTTCAGTACTTTCTCTCTGCGGTCGAGGATGGTGGTGGGCTGCTCCTCATATGATAGATCGGTACCCAAGACTAACTCCGAATAGTCCAGAACGTGGCTCTCATCCTGAACATAACGCCGCAACTGTGACACGTGGAAGGTATTGTGCACATCAGCTAGCGATGGAGGCAAGGCAAGTCGGTAGGCCACCTCTCCTACTCGCTCTAGCACCTCAAAAGGTCCGATGAAACGGGGACTGAGTTTTCCCGACCTCTGAACCTGATAACTCCATGGGTAGGGGAAATCTTCAGGAACACGTGATCTCCGACTTTAAATTCTAGTGCCCTCCTGCTAGTATCTGCCCAACTCTTCTTTCGATCTTGAGTTGTCTTAATGCACTGCCTGATCATTTGGACCTTGTCGACTGTTTGAACAATGAGCTCGGGACCCAGTAATCTTCGTTCTCCCACATCATCCCAGCAAACTGGAGATCGACACTTCCGCCCATAAAGTGCTTCGAAAGGAGCCATCTGGATGCTAGCCTGGTAACTGTTGTTATAGGAAAACTCGACTAGATGCAGATGGTCTTCCCAGGAACCCTGAAAGTCCAACATGCAGGCTCTCAACATATCCTCGAGCGTCTGAATTGTACGCTCGGATTGTCCATCCATCTGCGGGTGATAAGCTGTGCTGAACTTGAGGCGGGTACCCAAACTCTCCTATAAGTTCCTCCAGAAGTGCGAAACGAATCTGGTGTCTCGATCTGACATAATACTGACTGGAACACCGTGAAGTCGCACTATCTCCTGCATGTATCTCTCTGCCGGTGACTCTGTCGACTGTCCCACTCGGAATGGTAAGCAGTGTGTAGCTTTCGTGAGGCGGTCAACGATAACCTAAATGGCGTTATTGCCCCTAGGGCTCCGCGGTAAGGCCGTCACGAAATCCATAGTAATATGCTCCCACTTCCATTCTGGTATCGGCAGCGGTTGTAACAGTCCTGCTGTCCTCTGATGCTCCGCCTTCACCTGCTGGCAGACCAAGCATCTGGATATGAACCGTGCAATTTCTCGCTTCATCCCATTCCACCAAAAATGCTGCTTTAGATCCCAATACATCTTTGTACCTCCCGGATGCACAGAATAGGCTGAACTATGCGCCTCAGCCAGTACTTCTTCTCGAACATCTCCTCTGGGTATGTAGAGTCTGCTACCGAATCTCAGAGAACCGTCCTCATGTATGATTAAGTCCGTTCTCAGCCCGGCTTCTACTTGCGCTCTGAACTTTTGCAATCGAGGATCATTCGCTTGTGCAGCCTTGATGCGATCCACAAGGGAAGACTGCACCTGTAGTTGCCAAAATTGACTGAGTGCGCTCGGTGTAACGACCTCAAGCTCGAGTCTCTGAAAGTCCTCAATAATGCTCATCTGACTGGTCAATATCATGACCGCTGGCTTGCGACTTAGCGCATCTGGTACAACATTTACTTTCCCCGGGTGATACTGAAGGTCCAAGTCGTAATCCGCCATCAGTTCTAGCCATCGGCGCTGCCTCATGTTTAGTTCCTTCTGAGTGAAGACGTATTTCAGACTTTTACGATCCGTGTACACCTCCACCTTCTCGCCCAATAGATAGTGCCTCCAAATTTTCAATGCAAAAATCACAGCAGCTAACTCTAAGTCATGCGTAGGGTAGTTCCTCTCGTGATTCCTCAGCTGTCGAGAGGCGTAAGCAACCACTCGACCGTGCTGCATCAGAACACAGCCTAATCCCTTTCCTGAGGCATCACTGTGTATCACCAAACCACTGGAATCATCTGGTACTGTAAGAATAGGCGCCGTGGTTAACTTCTGCTTCAGCGTCTCAAATGCCTGAGTACACTCTTCTGTCCACGCAAACGGTACCTCCTTCCGTATCAGCCTCGTCAACGGTTCAGCGATTCTTGAAAAGTCTTGGATGAACCGCCGATAATAACCTGTCAATCCCAGAAAGCTTTTGATCTCGGCCACTGATTTCGACATTGGCCAATCTCCGACAGATTCCATCTTTGCCGGGTCCACCGAGATGCCTTCGCCCGAAACAATGTGTCCCAAGAACTGAACCTTGTCGAGCCAGAATTCACACTTGCTTAATTTCGCATACAGTTTCTCTTCCCGAAGAATTTGTAGAACCGTGCGCAAATGTTCGACATGCTCCTCCCGGGTCTTCAAGTAGACAAGTAAGTCGTCGATAAATATAACGACAAACGTGTCCAAGTACTTTGCAAACACCATGTTCATCAAATCCATGAATATCGCTGGAGCATTGGTAACACCGAACGGCATCACAAGGAACTCATAATGTCCGTATCACGTCCTGAAAGCCGTCTTGCATACATCCTCGGCTGCTACTCTGATTTGATGATATCCAGAACGGAGATCCAACTTCGAGAATATCTTGGCCCCACTTAACTGATCGAATAAGTCATCGATGCGCGGGATTGGTACTTGTTCTTTATTGTGACTTTGTTCAGCTCCCGATAATCTATACACATCCACAGCGACCCATCCTTCTTCTTCACTAACAGAACTGGCGCACCCCACGGTGAAACGCTTGGCCGGATAAAACCCTTCTCCAGGAGTTCTTCGATTTGCTTCTTCAACTCCGCTTACTCAACCGGTGCCATTCTGTACGGGGCCTTGGAAACTGGTGCTGTACCCGGTGTCAAATCGATCGAGAATTCCAACATGCGAGGAGGTGGTAGACCTGGTAAATCTTCAGGGAACACGTCCAGAAAATCCCGAACAATCTCTGGGGTTGCGCTCTCATCAATCTCCATAGCTGTCAGCTCCTTTGGCTTGGCTCTATACTTGGCTGGCTCCAAAGATTCGCTTCCGCCTTCGAAAATAAACTCCGGGTGGTTGGGAATGTGGAAGATCACGTTCCTTGCTCGGCAATCAATAACTGCATGGAAGGTACTCATCCAATCCATCCCGAAAATTGCGTCATAATTGCCTGTCCCGATCAAGAGGAAATTCGCATAGAATTTCCTGCCACACACTACAACCGGGCATGATCTACATTCTCGACTAGATATTATAATGCCATTACCCGTATGTATCTCCCAGCCCTTGGTTAGTGGTTTATGTGGTATGGAGTGTGTATCAATGAAATGCTCAGATATGAAACAGTGCGATGCTCCAGAATCGAATAGTACTCTAGCTGGCAGGGAATGTACGAGTAGAGTACCTGTAACCACTTCTCCTGAAGCCTCTGCCTGCTCGGCGGTCAAGGTGAAAGCCCGTCCCTGACCGCGGCCCGTGTAGGGTTGCCTCTGCTCCTGGGGCCTCTGCTGCTGTGGTCCAGAACCTCCCTGTAATTCTGCTCGCTCGGGACAACAGCTAATCCTGTGCTGACTGAATCCGCAAATCAAGCACTGTCCCTTGGTGCGGCGACAGTCCTTCTGGGTATGCCTAATTCTATTGCAGTAGCCGCAAACTACGTTCTGTCTTTGGGGGCGATACTGGAGCACAAATGGGTGCTTCATCTAAGTCGTTCCAGGCCTGTGAACTGGTATGGCTCCTCGAGAAGGTGCATGGGTGAAAGGTTCCTAGGCACCCTATAGAGGTCTCACAAGGCATCTAACATGCCATTTTACAAAAATTATGGTGCCAAGAAACCCTAACACGGATCTTAGACTAGAAATCTAGGCGAAAAGCTAAAATAGTTAGCAAATTAACTAAAGGTCGGAAGCTACAACCTTTGTAGATCCGGATTTCCACCTCCTTAGCTCCACGTGGTCATGCCCTCGCTGTCCATCATGAATCCTCGACTCATTCGTCGGCTTCATCGGAAAAGCGTGCGGAATAGGTCGTCGGCTTCGTGTCAAAGACGATCTACGTCGAGGTTGCACTAGTTCAAGCTCCGACTTCACAAAGTTGTGAAATTTGTGAAGAGAACACCCAAAACAACTTGGCAAGAGGTACAGGGTGAAGAAATAGAAGATGGGTTCACTTTAGATTTGGATTTCTCTCACTAAAACTCAAATTGCCATTGATGTAGCAAGCTTGAAGAAGAAGAAGAAGATGAAGATGAAGCAAGAATGATAAGTCTTCTCTTTTTAAAAATAAAACTAATATGAATACTTATCATATCTTGACCATGGTCAAGTGTAGAGATTAAACCAAGGTTAGTTAGAGTGGTTAGGGTTAAGGATGAGATAAGGATGGTGGACTTTGTCAAAGCTTCAAGAAGCTTCAACATAGCTCCAAAATATGTCACCATTCTTAACTTAATCCTTTCCAAATAAATAAACAAATAAATAAATGAAAAACCCAAACCCTAATCATCACTTAACCATGGTTTAACCCTTTACACTTAACCACATTATCAAGTATCATCAAACATGATACAAAGTAGTGCACTAAAGCATATCACATATACAATGTGCATCAAGTGAGAAAAATCCGTTTAAAGTGAACCAATACTAGTTAATGCAATGCAATATATCAAATATATAATTATGCATTAAATCATTAAATCAACATTTGATTCAATGATCCGGTCATGTCGCACATAACCGACTAGAATCCAATGTATCGATTTATCGAATCAATGATTCGATAACTAGGTCATATCGAATATAACCAATCGAAACATATATCGCGAGAATGAAATGCGGTATCACATACACGCATTATTCTCGGTCCTGCACATATCTCATATGCGCTCCTATTTCGTTTCGCTTGAGCCAGGAAATCTCTGTGTAGGACTCTAAAGACTCGTCAATACGCCGGTAGCAGATGATGATCATATCAAACACCCACAAGCCGCAAGCGGTCTGCTAAACGTAACGGCCACCCGGGTATTGAGCGATCAGAAGATCGACGAGCTATCCCGCTCACACTCCTGCGAATCCGACCAGCAACACTTACCGTACAGTCCGGTCTCTTCGTCTGATACGTCGCATATCAAGTCTAGGGGTGGTAAACGTCAGACCCCAATAACCCGATAAGTCGTGCTGATGTGAGGCTCGTAACGGGTCGAGAAACTACTGGTAACACTTACCAGCAAATCTCTGATCAGCCCTGGCCAGGGACTTCCCTGTTACGGCCAATCGAGCACAGCGCAACATCTACCCCCAATACCGGGAGAGACGAAACCCCTCCTATCGCTCATTGCCTCCATGTGACTCGGGACTGTACCCAAAGACCACCGTTTTGCACGCCCTAATGGACGTGGTAAGGTGGAGATCAAATGTCACGCCCCGCTTCCCAGAGTACGCAAGATTGGGCACGTGACATAGCCAACCATGCTACCTGTGGGTAGGAAGTATCCATCCACAGTCACATTACGGTTGTAAGGATATCAAGAACAAGATAATAAACTAATCTAATACATGTCCAAATCCATAATAACAAGAATCAATAAACAATAAGTGCGGAAGCTAATGATCCAATACAATGAATAAACAGTACGTCCCATAATGCGGGCTCACATCTGGAAATGGAAAGAAAATAAATAAACTAAACTCTAAGGAACTCACAGTTCAGCCTGCTGGCTGAAGTACTCCTGCTCGGTCGTCGATAGTGGTAAGGAATCTGGGCCATGCAAAACCCAGACGTCAGCGCGTCGTGACATCAAGTATATAATGTAAACATGATAATAAGCAATGCAAATATGAACATGAACAAAGCAGTACTAAGAAATGACAGAACAGGGTAATGTGCAGTGGTGACTAAACTGTCCTATCAGGTTTCTACTCTATAGTCTTTGAAATCAATTGATGAATCGTCGATGTAACTCAATAGTATCCCGTGCGTGCCCGGGACCACGGTCATGACCCTCGGGGCTGAGTCCGAGACGTGCCGCTAAGCAGTAAAAGGTAGTAGGATAGACGAGTGATGTCAGCATCATCACTCCCGGACTGGCCAAGCCCGTAAGACTGATCAGAACAATGTATCGAACTGTTGAGTTACAAGTCGGTTTCACCTTTGATTTCCCCATACCCCAAACTATGTATGTCAGGTCAGGTATTCAGTGGTCAAGGACTAATGCCAACACAAAATCCGGTAAGAGTAGGTCTGTCTGGATAGACAGCAGGAATGGTCAGGTTTGTTGGCATTAGGCATGAGATCAGGTAACAGGTAAAGCCATGGTACATCAGGTCAACCAGGTAATGTATAAAGGTGTCATGTCATGTCAAGAGTGTACGGTACCATGTCATGTCAAGTAGGAAGTGTAACAGGTCATGTCAGGAAGCACAAGATGTCATGTGGGTGCTCATAATCAAACTAACATAAACATGTGTATAAATAAACAAGCATGAGTACTATCAGAACAATAACTGGAACATGTAATATAATACGCCAATAGATATAATTTCAAGGATATGGATGCACAGTTATCGATTAGGGTTACATTTATGGTTCCAATATTAATTAGGATACAATTTATTAAACATGGAGTGTTAATATCACATTATTATGTAGTGATGTGATCTATGGATGCAATTATATATATCTTAAATGCGATAGATGCAAACGGGTATCCGAAAAGTTATAAAACTATAAAATGGTAATGTGGGATGTACAACTAAACAATATGTGATATAATAATATTAATATGGATAGCATATTCAAAGCGATTAGTAACTATAAAAGATGTATTGATTAACCATGCACAAGAAGGTTCCGTTCAGAAATTTAGCGTCACCCTAATTTGTAAAATAGCTTAAAAATAACAAATGTTCTCCAAAAGAGACGTATCTTATACCAAAACAAAGATAATTCAATAAGGTTTTCAGTTTTATAAGTATAAGCATCTCAGGTTATCCCTATAAAAAGTTATGAATATTCAAAGTTGAAAGTTTGCTGCTGGAATTTCCCTGGACAGCAGTTTAGAGACGTGTTCATTTGCATTTTACGTTAATTAAACAATTTATTTTGCAAGTAAATATTTCATAGAGTTATAGTATTCTGAATTATCTTCGTAACGAACTAAAGAACGTATCCTAATGATTTTTCTATGATTTATAATGAATTTTATAAGATAAGGTGTACAGTAAATTTCAGATTTGTCATATCCGATTTTTCAACGACATTTCATATGTAAACTATAAGATTTTCAAATGTATAATATTATAAAATGAAGATTATAAAAGTATATAGCATGTAGCAAGATTAACTTGCCTCGATGGGTCGCGAATCGGGAAAACGGAACGTTAACCGTCGGCGGGGAAAACTCGCGACGGCGCACGGTTCACGGAATGAACCCAAACGACGAACAAAGGAACCACACGGGTCGGGGTATCTCGCTGGAACATCGAGAAACGTCACCGGCACGACGGAATTCCGGTAACAAAAGAACAGTTAAAAGAAATGAGAAACGAGACATGAAGCAAGAAGAGAAAAATGATAAAGAGAAGTACGAGAGAATATATAAGGGAGAGGGAGAGAGAGGAAAAAGTGGAGAGGGAGGGAGAGAAAGTGGGGCCTACGGGGTTAAAGGGGAGGTTGCGATTGGCTGAGAGAATAAATTGAGAAGGATATAAAATATTGTAAAAATATTATATGGTTAACTTAAAGATTTAAAAGATAGGTAATGAACAGTAAGATATCAGATTAGTTAGAAAAATATATGCGAAGGTTTTAATAATATTAAAAATTTAGGATTTTGGCGCCAAATGAAACATTTCCAAATTGCGCCCGGGTTGGGTCCAAAAATTCAAAATTCAAATAATAGGATTTTAGGCGGGTTCCAAATTTTAAAATGAAATGTTTTATGATTAAAAAGCATACTCCCAAAACGGACACACGCACGTGCACGTAGCCATCCAAACTCGCCCGTTTTACTGAACGGGATGAGAACACAATGTACGGACGCTACCACGAGGCTAGGGGTGTCAAGTAGGCCAAGATGAATATTTTCAATTTTATTTTAGATGCTAAAATTTGTTATATGTAGAAATGACTTTGCCGGGTAAATTTTACAGTAAGCAACAAACAAGCAAATTAAATGAAATGAGTACCACATTATGCTCAAACAGTAACTGAAAATAGTAGCATTGGGCTCGGGTGTTACATCAAAGCACAGTGGGAATCACACAAGACTCTATGACGATCTCGGGTCTACAGACTAACCTGTACAAGTGTCACCTGAGAACTGCCATCTGACGTGAGGTATAATACCATCTGGGAGTTCTCGGCGAGTCCGTCCAGTGTACCCAGTCTCCACTGAGCACCCGTATACCATCTCTGATGTCAAACACCAATGGATATGGGATCATCCATCGCCCATCACATGGGTCGAGAAGCGTATACGCTAGTCTACTCTGGTATATCGATGCCCCGTCTCGATACACCCACGGCTAGGGACCTTGAAGGATGTACTTATGGACTACCATGTCCCCACTAGTATGATCTGCATCATAGTCCAGGTAGTCAAGTACAAATCCTAAGGGCTTTACCAACATGTAACTATAAGACAGTATAAAGAGACTAGTGTACATGTTAAGATAAAGAGCAACCAGATAGCATACTATCATGTCGAGCAAGAAAGTCATCTCTATATATGTCCAAGCATCCAATATAATATACATAATCTGTACAATACTGGCCTCTAGGGCATACATACAACTAACAATGGGTACGTGCTGGAACGACTGGGGGCTTCCTGAACTTGTCGATCAATTTCTCCTGAATTCTCGCCGCGTTGAGTACCTGTGCAAAAGTCTGCAACTCCAGTGACGCGATCAACTGCTGCAGCTCAAAATCAAGTCCCTGCAAGAAGCGTCTGGCCCTGGTGGCCTCTGAAGCGACCGTGTATGGAGCAAAACGGCTCAGACGGTTGAACTCTGCAGCATATACGTCCACGGGGCGGCCATTCTGCTTCAGTAGAATGAATCTTTCCTCCATCTCTGCCTTGGCGGTAGAAGGGAAATAATGGTCTAGGAAGCACTCCTTGAATTTGCTCCATTCAATTGGCATGTCTAGCCTGCTTTCTTCCACTGACCACTATGTACGGGTTTCATCTTCCAACTGGATCTTTATCACATTCACTTTATCTTCCTCTGGTACCCTGGCAGCCGTCAGTAAATTCTCCATATTAACTAGCCACTGCTCGGCCTCAAGTGGCTCGGCTAGCCCTGTGAATGCAGCTCGATGCAATCTCCGGAAATCTGATACGGTGCCAGACCTAGCAGAGTAAGCTGGTGGAGTAGTGCCCTCGGGGGCGGTAATGAGTGCGGAGGGTCCCCCTGCGGCGATAATAGCCCTGAGTCCCTCGGCGAGTAAGTCCATCTTCCTCTCCTGAGTTTCTGCGAGAGAGGTCAGTGCACTAAGTATTCTTTCCTTACGATCCTGAGAACTTGAGTCCGAGGAGTAGTCGTTCGGGGACGTCATATCGCTGGAAGATTCAAAAGGATATGATTAGATTCAAGGATGAAAATCAGGAATAGTGAAGCGAAAATAATGTAATACAATATAGTTAATGTTATCCCTTACTATTAAACACGGCTCTGATACCAACAAAACCATGTCACGCCCTACTTCCCAAAATACGGAAAACGAGGGATGACTAGGCCAGCCATGCTCCTACGGTCAAGGAATAATCCCGCCGTAGTCACACTTCGGCTTCTAGCATTACATGGTAATCAGTAAACAAAGCACAGCAGTAAAGAAAATACATCACTAAAATATTACATCAAATCCTATTGTTTACAGATTACAAATAAACAAGAAGAGCTACTAACCAAGTTCGAATACACGATCTCTTTAGGGAAAGCAGAAAAGAAGAAAAAGGTACTCCAGACTAGATCTCCGCCAGCTCGAAAGGTAAATCCGACTCCTGCGCTGTTTCTTCCTCGAGGTCTGAGCATGCATACTCAGGTCGTCAGAGCGACGTAATAGCAAGATTATAATAATGACATGAAACAGGTAAATAAGGTAATAACAGTGAAAGTAAAATGCGGGTAATCACTATGTCACTAAATGATGCAAAGTATGATCTCTGTCCCTATCGGTCTCTAAGTCATGTTTGAAATCGTATAATGGAAAAGAGGATCATGTTTAACAGGAGTCTCGTACATACCCGAGACAAACGGCCCACAAGCCCGAGACATAACCATGTCAGCCGAATCGCTAGATCCTACCTAATATATATAAGAATCACTGTTCGAATGATCATCCTTTAAAACACGGTCCCGCTAAATACGATACTCTTTCCACTTCGATTTTCCCTTTTTCCCCAGGTTTACACTAATGATGATTATGATTTAGTCGTGTACAAGTATGCACCAATAGCACGGTTTTGTCACTGTTCACTGTATTAATCATTGTCACGAAATTATTCACTTTTCCATTGGCGCACTTGACACTCCTAAACAATATCATTCACGCACGATAATGCAATGTCCACTGAATAATAACGCGCACTAACCCTATGTATACGGCAGTTGGGTAAGTGTTCATACCGTAATATTGCATTATTATATTCCCCATTCTTATTCTTTTCATAAATAAACAGGTGCTTTTGACGCATGTCTGCTACATGTTACAGGTTACAGGTTCTTGGACAGAAAACAGTGAAAACAATGTAAAGACGATGAAAAAGTGGACTTTGACCAACAAACAGAAGACTCTTGATCAAGCCTGCATCGAAGGACAGTTCACAATTAACAAGGCAACTCAAGGTCCAAGTTTACAAATCGAAACAACGGTTAAAATCCACTACACTATTCACTGGCGATCTGGAAGAAACCTCAAAGCCCATTTGAGAAAATACAGAATAAATAGGAAGCCCAAAATGACCAGAAGCTATAGAAGAAAGCTCAAAGCCCAATCCTCCTTGTTGACCGTAGAACCGCGGCCAAACAGGGCCTCGGGCCGCGGTTCCGTGGAAGTCTTGAGCATTTAGTGGCAGAAAATTTTACCAATTCTCATGGGCGGCGCTGACTAGTCAACCTAAGGGCTATTTTTGTAATTTTAGACATGCAGATCAATTGTAAACCTAGGGTTTCTATCTCTTAAATAGAACCCAAATTATTGTAAACCTTATGCCTCCTTTTAATAATAAAATACAGATCTCTTTATGGAGAGCATCGGTGTTTCTTTTCAACTCATGAATTCAGATCTGACAAACCTGCGTTGATGATTGGAGAGATACATCTGTAAATAGATTTAATTCCTTGCTCTAGTTTAGATTTCAATTCTTTGCCCTAGGTAGATTTAATTTCTTGCCGTAGATAAATTGTTTAAAGTTAGTTCTGAGGAAGGATTTTGAGAGATGAGATCTCTCATCCCTTTCTTACCCATAATATATTTTCAATAGGACTCCATGCATACACGCACACACCGCGCCCTACGGCACCCTATCCCTCGAGGTAGCGGTGACACCGTAGTATAAAGGCCCGGTTGCGCGCGTTTTCCATGGAGGTTAGGGTAAGGATCTCTAAAGGAAGGACAAGAACCTAGAGGAAGGAACACCTTTCCGAATGGATCTAATCCCCTTTATTGATAATTACCATAACTCCTCATAGATCTTCATTCGGGTATAGAAAGCGTTGAGATTTATCTGCATTTCCAAACCATCCCTAAACCCAACCCTAGCAAGACTGGATCTAGATAATCGTAGTATAGAATAATTAGGTTTTTAGATTTAATAATCTGTCCGACCACAATCGGAATTAACTCGTTAGCGCGATTAGGAAATTCACAAAATCCCTGTGGACCGACCCGTACTCACCGGCTAGCTGCAAAGCGACGCCGTTCTTGATTGCGGTTAATAGATAGTTTTGAGATAAATCAAATGGCGCCGTTGCCGGGGATGGCGTAGAGATTTCCTTTTTGCAATTTCGGGTTAATCAAAATTAAAAATATCATAAAAATCTAAAAAATCCAAAAATTATAAAAATATATCAATTGTTATTTTTTGGAAAATGTACTTTGATGTTTGAATCTTGCAAGAACAATCGAGACGGATCTAAAAATTTCCAGAAAGCGAAACAGAAAACGGGATATCGGAACAGAAGAGATTTTAAACAACAGAACAGTGGAATTTTTCTGGAGATCTGAACCCCTCGTCTCGCCGCTAAACCGCCGCGGAAACCACCCTTATACCGCGGATCCGCCGCGGTCTTGGAAGATCAGAACGTAGGAAAAATTCTTGGGAACCGTTACGGCTTTTTGACCGCGAAAACACGGCACTAAGGCTCTTTGGCCGCGGAACGGCGGCGCGCTGTTGACATCATCTTCTGAAAAAATTTCTGTAAGACTCTCTGTTCTTCCTCTGCAAAAATCTTCATATATTTTCTGGAAATTCCTGCAAGATTCCGTGAGCTATAAAATATATTCCCTTTCATATAACAATCTTGTGCAGGATTTTTGGGCCCCGCTTGAAATAAAAATTGATTGCAAGTAATATTTTTCTGTTGCATATCTTTTATCAAAATCTTTTTTGTAACAATTTCCAAATTAAGAGAAAAAGGAAAAATGACAAATCTTTTATAGAAACTTGCAAATTTTTGCCCCAAACAAATCCTTGCACCACCCAACTTTCTTTCTTTTTCCCTTTCTTCTAACATGGGTACCCCATATAATAAATCACTTGCCGAACTTTGGTATCCCGAACCTAATTTTGCGTCGTACGTCAATTCGTTCGGTCAATTTAAAGACGATTCTTCCATGCCTAAAATATCTTTGAAAGATCAAATAGAGGTGTCTAGGAGAAACAGTTTGACTTTTCAACCCACTTTGTGTCAACCAAGTCAACCTTTACCACCTCCATATGTTGATACCACTTTTTCAAGTCCTACCGTCTCTCCTAAGCCGATGTCCATTGCTGAGCATATTGCTCAATCTCGCAGCCGATCTTTCACCCCTCTCCACTCATCTAGTTCTAGGGATCCATACGACTATTCACCTTTTTATCCATATGTTGACCCTACCCCTGTCCAATCACCCACTTCCTACCAGTCCTACCCGACCTTACCAACCTCACTAGACATTGTTTCTACACAGCCATTAGGGAGTTTTGCATATCCACACGATTTCGAATCTTTTACCGAAACCCCCTCACCACCCAAGTCTAGTTTGGAAGAGTCGTTGGAGGCTTATATTGCAGCAACAAACAAAATGGTTAGGAATGTGGAAGCGTCCGTGGCCGCCCTTATGCAACCTGCTGAACCGGTAGCTAGTTTCCCGCTAGCTCCAAATTTTTCGATGTATGAGGAGGCGGTTGGACAGAATGAGAATGTGAGAGGATTTCCAAATCAAACCTACCCCTACCCAATTGAAGCCCACAACTCCGGTTTTCCATCGATTGTTCCAAATGATTCACCAGTTGAAAATAAAAACGAGTTGTGTGATTTTGTAGTGCTTGATTTTTCAAATTGTGAGGAACCCCTTTCGAGTGAAACCGCACCTAATCCTTTTGACCTTTACACCTCCACTCTAGAACCTAAATCGATAAATATCCATGCTTTTGATGAGGTGTCTAAGAAAATTGATTTTCACTTGATTGAGGATATAGACGCCGGGAATATTTCGGATGATGAACCTGTCGATTTAATTGAGATTTTATGTTCAAATCATCATCCCGAGTTATTAAATGTTTCTCCCGAATCTCATATGCGTCTTGATGTTGATGATACTGGCATGGATGAGTTGAATTTTGAGGAGAATTATAAGAAAAGTATTGAGGAGAGTTTTGAGGATAATATTGAAGTTGAATCATTTTTGTTTGATGTGTCGGATTTTCCAATTCATCCTCCCGAACCTTTAACTGTTATATCACCCTCCCTCCTTTCCATCGTTCCGACCACGATCACACTTGAAGACTGTGAGCTTGAAAATTTTTCCTTTGAATCTGATACTGTTCTCACAGATGATAACACTTACGAGTGTTTCACTTTTTCGGACGATGTTGAAAACTCACCTCCCGAGTTTGAGTCCTTTACATTTTCAGATGAGTTGGTTGAACCATCAGACTCGGTTGCTTACAGTTGTTTTGAACCATTGATGGAATCTTTCCAGTTCGATACATATTACTTAGGTGAGAGTACGACTATCTCTCAATCACCCCCTTTCGTCCTTCCTATTGTTCTGACCGTGCAAGTGACCGTTACGCTTTCATCTCAAATACCAAGTTCGGCGTACCCATGTTTTCTTGCGAATCTTGAGGGATTTGATCCCATTTCTCGACGAGTTGATAGGTTAGCGCAATCGCTTTTAACACATCGATCATCACAAATTGCGCTAATTTATTCACTCGATTTACACCCTCAAGATCGCGCAACCCTTCTTTCTCCCTTCCGCCATTCTTCTCCCACACCGAGACCCTATTCTACCATTCTTCTTCCCATTCGGTCTCGTGTGCTCCTCACTTCTTTCTTTTACACCCCATTCTTTCACCAATCTTACCATTACCATGATAAGATTTTTGAATGGTTGGTGTTAACCTTTGGCTTGTGTAAGGCCAAGCTTAAGTTTGGGGGGAATCTTGTTGTATATATGTATATATATTTTTGTTTTCTTTTTTCTATAAAAAATAAAAAAAATTCAAAACATAAAAAAAAATAAAAAAAATTTATAAATAAATAAACAGGGGAGTGCCGGCATTTTTGACCCTCTTGGTTTAGCATGACAGTGAGAACACTGTCAAGTTCAAGTTTGGGGTATGCTCGGTACGTCTTCTTCCTTCGCATTCATTTGTATATTTTTGCATTTGTATATTTATTTGAAAACCCATAAAAATTTGAAAATTTTAAAAAATTATAAAAATTATTATATTCAATTTTGGCTTATTTGACTAGAGTTTGACAGATAGGTAACTAGCTAGAAACAACTAGATCTTAGACTTAGTAAATTAAAAACCTTAAAGATAACCTTCCTTAAAGTTTAACGGTAGAAAGTATATGCCTTTGTAGTTTATTTAGAAACAGGCAAATTTTGGGTTCACTTCTTGGGCTAAGTTAAAACAAAGGAAAAGTATTGATATTTTTATTAGAGTATGAGTTTGAAAAATAATTCCTAGCCTAAGTCTAGATTCTGAAAATGTATACTCTACAATTTGCACAATCACGCACCTTGAAACTTGGAATAGTAGAAGAGACCTTGAAATGCTCTTGTCTAATGTCCTTAGTACGAAGGAAATGAAAATGTTATATAAGTGTGAATAAAAAAAAATGGACACTGGTTTTTGTGATCACTTAAGGATGTAAAAATAGAAAAATATTTAGCGAGGGTGCTTCATCACCTAGTGCCTTAGACCAACTGGTTTGGGAGTCACTGCTAAAGCTTTAGGTGTTGCAAGACTAGGAATTACGCTTTAATGTGCAAACATATCTTGTAATCGGTCGTTGGTACCTCAAGAAGTATTAACGGTCGCATGAAGGATGTGTAAGCAAAATTCAATTAAAAATTCACCTACTAATAAGTACTTTGGACAACGGACAAGAGTATGATTGCTTGATTTGAATTTTCAAGTGTAGGGGTGATTTATACACACACGTGGGGATATGTGATTGGAGTTTAGATGAGAGAAATGAATGAAGAATAGAACTTGTATCTTTAGTAGAATTGATAAAAATTCCTAAGTGGAGATGGAACCCTAGAAGGAAGACTTAAGAGATGCCGAAAGCTAAGTAAGTCTACAGAATATATATAATCTTAAGTTAAATAATGAGTAAGTGTGAAGAATATGGGTGGATAATTTACGAGTCGACCATAATAGAATTCCTTGTTAGAAAATCTAATTGGAGAACAAAAGTCGAAAAGCCGAATTGATAGGATTTTGTGGGTAGTATCCGCTGAAAACCCTCAGGAGACAACACTCCTCCTACTAGGGACACCTAGAGGTTTAACGGCTTGTTGCACGAGCTCAGTGCAATCGCGTTTCCTTGCGAAAGTGCGGTTAGGATTTTAGTGAATAAAAAAATAAGTTTGCTCGAGGACGAGCAAAAGATAAGTTTGGGGGTATTTGTTCATACCATAATATTGCATTATTATATTCCCCATTCTTATTCTTTTTATAAATAAACAGGTGCTTTTGACGCATGTCTGCTACATGTTACAGGTTACAGGTTCTTGGACAGAAAACAGTGAAAACAATGTAAAGACGATGAAAAAGTGGACTTTGACCAATAAACAGAAGACTCTTGACCAAGTCTGCATCGAAGGACAGTTCACAATTAACAAGGCAACTCAAGGTCCAAGTTTACAAATCGAATCAACGGTTAAAATCCACTACACTATTCACTGGCGATCTGGAAGAAACCTCAAAACCCATTTGAGAAAAATACAGAATAAATAGGAAGCCCAAAATGACCAGAAGCTATAGAAGAAAGCTCAAAGCCCAATCCTCCTTGTTGACCGCGGAACCGCGGCCAAACAGGGCCTCGGGCCGCGGTTCCACGGCAGTCTTGAGCATTTAGTGGCAGAAAATTTTACCAATTCTCATGGGCGGCGCTGACTAGTCAACCTAAGGGCTATTTTTGTAATTTCAGACATGCAGATCAATTGTAAACCTAGGGTTTCTATCTCTTATAAATAGAACCCAAATCATTGTAAACCTTATGCCTCCTTTTAATAATAAAATACAGATCTCTTTATGGAGAGCATCGGTGTTTCTTTTCAACTCATGAATTCAGATCTGACAAACCTGTGTTGATGATTGGAGAGATGCATCTGTAAGTAGATTTAATTCCTTGCTATAGTTTAGATTTCAATTCTTTGCCCTAGGTAGATTTAATTTCTTGCCGTAGATAAATTGTTTAGAGTTAGCTTTGGGGAAGGATTTTGAGAGATGAGATCTCTCATCCCTTTCTTACCCATAATATATTTTCAATAGGACTCCATGCATACACGCACACACCGCGCCCTACGGCACCCTATCCCTTGAGGTAGCGGTGACACCGTAGTATAAAGGCCCGGTTGCGCGCGTTTTCCATGGAGGTTAGGGTAAGGATCTCTAAAGGATGGACAAGAACCGAGAGGAAGGAACACCTTCCCGAATGGATCTAATCCCCTTTATTGATAATTACCATAACTCCTCATAGATCTTCATTCGGGTATAGAAAGCGTTGAGATTTACCTGCATTTCCAAACCATCCCTAAACCCAACCCTAGTAAGACTGGATCTAGATAATCGTAGTATAGAATAATTAGGTTTTTAGATTTAATAATCTGTCCGACCACAGTCGGAATTAACTCGTTAGCGCGATTAGGAATTTCACAAAATCCCTGTGGACCAACCCGTACTCACCGTCTAGATGCATGCGACACCGTTCTTGATTGCGGTTAATAGATAGTTTTGAGATAAATCAGTAAGGAATGTACATTTATGCATTTAACAAGTCATGTGTGATATGAACTATTATGCACGTCATAAGCTTACAAAAATTGCATTAATTCATATGTTCAGAATTCAATGAAATGATACAAATACAATAACAAGTACACTCTGTCGGAAGTTCAGCAAAATTGGTTTCAGTACAATCGGATTTCTGGTATTCAAGTTACAGACGTTTCAATTTAAGTGCTCGCTGCAGGAAATTCAGTTTTTTAACTGAACGTCCGTTTCGCAACACAATTTTTACCCAGTTAGACTCAGAATTTAGCGACGCTACAGTTGAATGAAATTTGGGATTTTCAATAGGGTTTCCAACGCAATAGACGGATTCTCAATCGCGTCTCTACGTCAGAAATTATGCACTGTTCAACACTAGGGTATCAATTCTGTTTCTGTTCGGGACTGTTATACGACCTGTTCTTTTAAATTGCAGTTTAAATAGTAAACGGCGATAAAACGGGGTGAAATCACTTGAGTTATTTATCTAAGAGATTCATATTCAATAAGGTGTAGGGTTCCGCAACATACAAGTTCAGGCAGCGAAGGGGTAGGCATTACGAGACAGAAAACAACAACCAGAGCTGCTCTGGACTGCAGTCCAGAGCCGCTCTCCGAACCAATTCTCGTCATAATTTCAGTACAGAAACAATTAAGAACTTGTTCAGGGTTACAGTTCGTCGAGTCGGCTTCGATTTGAGCCCTCGAACGCATCATTTCAATATGTATACAATTAATTGTGATTTAAACAAGTTTCAGGTGTGCGAATTTCTCAGTTTTTACGGGTGTAATTGGGGGTGATTGTTTAAGCGAGTAACAATTGTATTTTTCAGTAAAATTTCTACACAAGGTTCATTGCCAGACGGGCCAGAATATGCAGTCGAGTTCCGTCAGTTTAATGTAATATTCTCGTTCGGGTCTCGCATCAAACACTTATGTCATTTAAGTTTTCATGAATCGTAAACATGGAATTAATACGGTTTTGTTTTGTAACGGAAATAATCTAGCATGTAGCAAGTAGGGTACTTGCCTGGAGACGTTTTGGCGACGTACTGTAGCGACAACGGCACGGACGCGCGACGAACGGCACGGTTTGGATTCGCGGCATCGGCTCGCGTTTCGGGTTCGTCGTCGGAGTTGCCCGGAGATGGCTCGTGTTCGCTGGAAGCGGAGTGGGATGCTCTGTGGATCTCCTGGGATGTGCTGGGGTCGACAATGGTCGGCGGTGGTCGCTCCGGCGACGGCAGCAGTAAGGGTGAGGTAGGAACGAGGTTTTTGGTGTGGTTTTGGAGTGAGAGGGAGAGCAGTGGGGCTTGGGCTTGTAGGTAAGGCGATGATGCTGAGGATGTAGGGGTGTCGACGAGGTGGTTCAGGTCAGTGGGGGCTCGTCGGCGTCGAGGTGCAGATGGTGGTGGTCGAGGGGAGTCGAGTGAATTGGGTGTGCAGGGGTCTCTGTTGATGGAGAGAAGAGGGCGAGGGAGGAAGGATGAGGGCTTTAGGAGAAGGCTAGGGTGCTTGGTGATGAAGGGGGAGGCTGGTCGTCGTCGTCGGGGGTGAGCGGCTGCAGGGAGTGTGGGTTCGAAGTTGGGTTTTCTGTAGATCGAGAGAGAAGAGGAGTGAGTTGGAGAGTGAGAGGGAGAGGGGAGTTTGAGACGAGGAGTGGTTTGAGGGGCTCGAGAGGGTGCGCGGCGTGGGCGACGAGCACGGAGACGAGGCGACCTGGGCACGCACGACGTGGGGAGAAAGGAAAATGAGCGGGAAAGTTTTTAACGAGTGGGGAAGAGGAAGCAACGGTCGGGTTGAGTTTGTGAAGGCAGGCGCGGGCTTTAGGGGTGGGGAATTTGGAAGCTGGGCCAGTGAGGAGTTGGGGAGTTTGGGCTGGGCCGGGAAAAATTTGGGATTTAATTTATTTGTTTTATTGTTTTCTTTTGGGCTGGATTGATTTATTATTTAGAAGTTTTGTTTTAATTTGCAAAGAAGGGGAGTGGGCCGGGGAAGAAGTGTATATATAAATATAGTTTGGGTTTTAATTTTTTATTCGCTTAGGAAAAACAATTAGTAAAACTGGAGCAACCAAATACCTACAAAAATCACTAGGAAAAATAGGGAAACAATCGGGGACTTGGGAAAAATATAGAAAAATTTTCATTAAAAGAAAACGGGGATCTACACTACTTCATCATCCTTTACTTTTAGCCATTTAATTTAGGGTGTTTGCTTTACTAAATTCACCATTAGTGAAGAGGCAGTATGAGCTCGAGTCTTCTCGACATAGATCATCTTCGGCCTCGAAGACATTGAACAGGCTTGTTTGTTTCTTCATGTGAACCCTTACTAGAGTCCGGGTCTTAACAACTTGTAGCGAAGAGACTACGACATGGAGCTTTAGAAGTGAAGGACCGGTCTACAAAGGTTGTATTCCCTCATTCACTTAGATGTAAAGTATTTACATTTAGAATCGTCGGATTTTCTAGTAACGATTCTAAGGTCAGGGTTAGCTAATACGGCAATTTTTAAAAATTGGCATGGACGATGCCTCCCGAAACCTAGCTGCCGTGCTACTCAATCCAACAGTGATGGTGTGCAACATCCACTAATGGTCTCATCATATCATAATACTCTTCTTTTATTTTTCAGAGAACCCTACCTGCTCCAGATTCAATTTGAACAACACAAACTTCACAAAAATCCTACTTTTCCGACATTTAACAAGAAATTCTGAAACCTTAACATATGGAAACTTGGAAAAAAGATGATATTTACCTATATGGATTGAGCACAAAGGAATTCTAAGCACTTGAAGTGTTTGTTTGAGACTTCATAAGGTTGTATTGGCCTAACTTGAAGTTTTGAAGATTCTAAATGAAGATATCATCAACTCTTGGTAATTTTATGAAGAGTTGCAAAAACTGAGATGAAGCTTTGAGGGAGAAGTGATAAGTTCAATTAGAAAAAGAAATGAACCATTAGAATTATGAGAGAATGAAGGAGGAGGTGTAGATAACGGATTAGAGCAAGTAGTAGAGCAAGCATGAGGTGTTAGCTAGATAGTGTATGAGAGGGTCTGGTGTGTATGAAGGTTTACCTTAAACCTATCATAAATCAAATACTCATTAACAAATAAAAACCTTTTACAATAAATACTTTTACAAATAAATACCACAATCTTATACCAAAATCTCATATCATTCTCAAAACAAAATACTGATCATTTTTAGAATATCTCATATTTTCATTTTCCCCAAAATAATTACATTTTTACGGATACCGATCCGGAACTCAAAATCCATACATGATATTATTTTCGTAAACTCATAATACCCATATTTAAATTATAAATTAATATTTATAATTTTTCAAATATTACAGAAAATAACCAGCAACATTGAACAAGATCAATAAATGAAACAATCTATCCATGATATTAATTTTGTTATATATATATTAAAATATTAGAGTACACAATATTATTAAAAAAAATATAAGATGTCTAAGGTAAAATAATACCTTAAACATTTATCCATTGTAACATAAAATTTTAGGATGTATTTATTGAGTTAAAATAAGTAAAAGGTAATATATGTATTTGTTTATTTGATTAGCTATCCAGAGATATAGTATTTAACAAATGCTTTAAAAAAATTTGTCTTCAAACCAAACCAAATGCACCGCTATCGCTATTTATCCTGCTTTAATATAGACCATCTAATCAAGTTTAAATAGTTTTTAGCACATGTTTAATTAAAAATTAGTCTTAATCAACGTTTTAAGGTTTATATCCAGAATTTTATAAAAGCAAGACCGCTGGATTAGTAATTTCGTTTAAATAATGCATCCGAGAATGCTGAAACCAAAATAGTATAATATAACTCTTAAACTATGAAAATGTATAAATGAAATATTGATATATGATACGTGAGGAAATAAAATTGTGACCACCGTCGTAAATTCTGAGAAAGGAAATACATATCAACTCGCGAGAAACCCAAATTCATAGATGGTTTCTCACTGGGTACGCGAGAATAGGAAGAACCAGTGAGGATTACTTGGATAAAATCAATGGTCTAGATAGACAAGAGCATACATCTATTAATTGAGAAGCAGCTCCTCATCCGGATTCCCGACTTGGCAAATTAAAACCCTAAACCCCTTTCCTCATTTGCCGCTCTTTCCTCTCTCTATCTCCCATACATCTCTGCGCACCTTCCTCCATTAATCCCTTCTCCAATGGCGAAGGCGAAGACAGAAAGCGATTTTTCGAAGAAGAAGAACAAGAGAAAGAAGATGAAGAATCTACTATCAGCCCCAGCCGCCGCCGCCATGAAATCCTCTAAGCAACAAACGAAGATCAACCCTTTCGAGATCATATGGTCTCGTAAGAAGTTCGATGTCCTCGGCAAGAAGCGAAAGGGCGAAGATCGCCGCATCGGCCTCGCCCGATCCCTCGCCGTCGAAAAGGTAAGCTCATACGAATCCAATCGAAACTTCTAGGGTTAGGGTTTTAAAATATTAGATTGGGTACTTATAATTAGATGATTTTCCTTCTCTTCTGTTTGCAGAGGAAGAAGACTTTGCAAAAGGAGTTTGAGCAAAGTACCAAGTCGTCGGTGTTTGTTCATAGGCGAATTGGTGAGAACGATGATAACTTGCAAGAATTTGATAAGTCTATATTAAGACAGCAGCGAGAATGTTAGGTAATGGATTATTTAAGTTTAATTCCCTTTCCCCCCCTACCGATGTCCAATTTCTTAACTTTGAATTGGATCACATGCAAGCTTTGTGCTAGTGTCGTTAAAAGCTTTTCGTAGGAACAGATTTCTTAACCTGAACCGCTGCTGTCAGAATGGGCTCGGTCACTTGGTGTTATAGGACCATTGCTCTTCAGTGTTCACCTTTAACCGAGGTTTTAAGTTTTGGCTTTAGGTTGATTTTTGCCTTGATCCAGAGAGAAATACTTTTGGGTTAGCTTGTTATGTATATCACTATATTAATATAGAATAGCAATGAAAAACCAAAGCCTGTGGACTTTATGAAGTAAAAAAAGAGATGAATCTTTAGTGCTATATGGAGGGAGTAATGCATGTCATCAATTCATTAGAAGTGACAATGGAAGAAAAATTAGAACAACTATGAAGTTTGAGCTGTGTAACACTTATTCATAACACTATAACAAACATCCATACCACACAATGTTCGTCCATGAAATTGAAATTCAAGCCGTATCACTCTTCTTAATACATCAAGTGCTAATTGGTCCACTCATCATGGTTCAACTTTGTCCTAGATTCACAAGTAACAGTGGAAGCCTCTTTGGGACCAAGCAATGATGCCCTAGCACTCAAGTTTTCTTTCATGAATTTGTTGAAATTGACTTCAGGAGTAACCTTACAATTGAGATGTCAATTATTTATAGAGAAAACTTTAAAACATCAATGAGGAATGCTCTTCATGCATCAAAAATAAGTAGCAGCAAGATGAGTATATGATTACAATATCACATTGTAGTAGCAGGAAACAAGAGACAATTATCTTTTCCTTAAAATGGGGAAATTGATAATAGTGAAAAGGATTTTTGTAACCTGGGAATTGATATGCCAATTCTTTATAGGGAGGTATTAAAACATCAGTGAGGAACGCACTTCATGCATTTTTAAGATTTAAACTGAAAAATGAATAAGCGTAAAATGAGGAACATATCACATTGTTGTGGTGCAGGAAACAAGACTCGATTTATCTTTCGCTTAATACCGAGAAAGTGAATATTGGAAAGGATTTGTACCGTCACCTATATACATTATACGTTCTGGCTTCAATATGTATAGTGAACTGTCAATACAAGTTTATCTAGGTACCACGAGTCAAGGAATGCCATATGTTTTAGCATGCAAAAATATCTGTTGCACTATTCTAGTTGTTTAGGCATTTGACTCGTTCTTTGCAACTTTTAAATGACTACAATGTTGACCAGGCTTAGGTTTTACACTAAGCCAATAAGGCAGCTACACACGAACCTAAAAGCTTTACTTTCAGAAACTATGATGTTGAAAAAAATGTCCTACGTTAAACAATCTTACATATATTCAAAATATATATGTTGTCTTTTATGTTTAAACTGCCCTCGGTAGTTATCATAATGTTTTCTCAGATTTTATTTATTGTAAACTTTACATAAATTAAGAGTAAGTTCTTGTAATCTGCAGTTGTTATTGACTGGAGATTGTTTAACCCAAGTGTCTTCATTTTTCATAATCTTTGTGTTCCATTACTTAAATTCTAGTAATTTGGTATTATTTTAGTCATGATTTTACTTAAGTGCTTCATGTATTTGTTAATTGTTCAAGAAAAGTAGCATACAGTCAAACATTTATCAAAATTTGAAACATACAAGCAATTTATGCATCTGCTTATTTTTCTTGTGCATTTATAATTGAATTTGGGCTTGATGGCTGTTGTGACCATTTCTTCTTTTTCATGCAAAACTCTTTTTCTAATGAGTCTATTTCTAATGAGCACACGCCACCAGAGTCTGTTTTGCTAACCTTGCTTTATCCTCTTTCTACAGTTGAAGTTAAGAAAAGGCAGCAAATATAATTTGGATGATGATGATGAAAATGACACTTCATTTCGTCAAACCTTAGCACTTTCGGAGATGGATGATTTTGATGAAGATATACCTCTTGAAGATGATGAGGATCCGTTAGGTGAGACTTAGGATACATACGCTCTTTGTTGGAACACATGCCATAATCAGATATGTTTTTGTTCATGGAAATGCAATTTGAATGAAACTCTATGCTGGTTTCTCACGCATAAGCTTCTTGTTCATGGAAATGCAATTTGAATGAAACTCTATGCTGGTTTCTGACGCATAAGCTTACATGTCGAAAACATGACTCTTTCTCTGCTTCAATAGATTAAGCCCAGCAGTACATGCACAAAGCCACACAAACAGATTTGTTGTTCTTATACAAGTGCATACACACAAACATTAGAAGGGTGGGGGACTTAAGTTCTTCATGTTGGATTTAAACTGAAATCCAACCTATTTAAACTCGCTGGTGGGGGTTCTTGAACTGAAAAACCCAATTAAAGAGCTCTACAACATATAGAATCCATTAAATAAACTTAAATGCCATGGAAGTTACTACTATATCCAAAGCTTGAAGATCCACATATACATTTATAGCATCATGATGTTATGGCGTGATTCATGGCTTCAAACCAACGGTGTAGAATTATTATATAATTATTATATCATCATTTGAAAACACACCTTAAGCTTGGAAGAAGGAAGACCTTCTTGAAGCGCTCAATCATAACTCTCATTCTCTCTCCTCCATCCCATCTCTTTATGCCCACACTTGCACGCACAAAGATATAGTTTAGATTTGGTAGTATATGCTAAGTAAGGCTTGACAATTTTATCATAAATTACAACAATTTTGGTGGATGATATCTTATCCATATACATATATAAGGAAAATTACAGTCCATGTGACCCATGATGATATCTTCTTACTACATGAATTTTGATCCACAAACATATCAGGACATGATAACCGTGCTAAATGATGTTTCTTATTCATTGTGATGATACTTAATATGGTTTTGAGCCTGCAAAGGTAGAAACGGTCCAGCCCTGCAAGTGCATACTTTTCTGTACGATACCCTTGTGCAAAAGGAATGCGTATTTCCATGCATGCATGCTCATTACACTATGACACCTAATTCTTTTATATTTGGTTCTTGAGCGCTCTGCAAAATTCCTATTTTTTTTTGTGAAAATGTTCTTCTATGGTCCTCCATACAATCAATGCAAATATGTTTGATTTCCGTAGATAATTTACTTTTAGTTCATTTGTGACAGTTTTTAATTTTTGATTTGCAGGTGCACAAAACCAAGAAACAAGTAATGTCAGAGATTATTTTGAAGAGCAAGTTTTACAAGGTTGTGTCCCATCCATTATTTTATTTGTGTTATTCTATATTTAATCGTGTCAATGGGACTGCAGATTCTGACAAATTCTTGTTACATCTAGTTTAGTTTTTTTAGTTGGCAACTGAGAGTAACTATACCAACGTCTGTTAGCCTGGTCGTAAAGATATTTGACAGATCTCCACAAACACATTAAAGCCAACAAGTAATCAGTTTACATTGTGCGGTATGCGGCACCCAATGTTTAGTAAAGCGATTAAATGAACCAATGAATCTTCTCAGTATCAGAAAATTAGGACTGCATTTTTCCTAATTTTGAGTGAAACTGGGAACGTCTTAGCGTTTTTTAATCATGAGTTAGTAACAACAGACCAACTGCATTGGAATTTATCCAGCAAACTATTTTTCCATTCTTACATATAACTCGTGTCAAAATTTTACAATGCATTAAAACATTTACCACAAGCTTACAAGATCAAGAAGGTTGTTTTCACCAGCATATGAGCAGACCTCTTAAGTCTTTTAGAGTAAACATAAACAAGATACAACTATTTAACAGATAACCATCTCTGTCTCAAATTCATTGTAATACTACAACGAGTTGGTCCAAAGAAGTGCTATAGGGTGCATGCCTCTGAAAGTGCTTTGCTCACCCTGGTGCACACTTGTTTCTTCATTCGTATTTCTTGATTCTTAATTGTGGTATATCATATGGTCTTTACCATTGTTCTTGCTTACTAAAATACTTCTGTTGCATATTCTGGCCTATACATGAAGGTATTGAGCTTGTTTATCTGCTATTGGTATTTCAGGTCCAGAAAGCAAAGGATAAGGAAGAGGATGATCATCTACTGGAAAAATTAGATCAAGACTTCACATCCTTGGCACAAAGTGAGGCCCTAGCATCTTTAACACAACCAAGTAAGATGAGTGCTCTAAAAGCTATTGCAAACAAGAGTAATACCAGTCAGTTAAGTAAACAAGGATTATCAAGTTCAGAAAAGAAAGAATCCTTTATAAAGGTAAGGCAACATGTCGACTGTTTCTGACGTGTATTATATCTTAGGATGTAATTTTGATCACAGGCGCATATCTCAACTGCCTTTATTTGTTTTTCCCGACCAGCCTTTTATTCATTGAAAAACATATATGCAAAGGTGGCTTGCTAACATAATTATTTGCATCATGAATTCTGCTGAATCCTAATATATAGGTTTTCTTATTCAGTGAAGTCCGGCGACCACCCTTTTAATTTCCTTAAGAATTATTGGAATAACAACATGGATCTAGTTCCTTTCGTATCTACTCGATCCTTTAAGAATATTATACTTGTTTACTTGTTGTCTAATATCCAGCAAGATACGGGTTAGATGGATAATAATGTCAAATCTATGCCAACTATGGGGGAACATCTGAATCTCTTGCATTCTGCATATACTATTTTTAATACACCTGATCGAGCTTGCAAGTGGATACTGAAAATGTTCTATTCATCTACAACAATGACATGATTTTTATTCCTAGCAATTCATAGGCACATGTTGAATGCCGAATTCCTCTATTCTCCCCCCCTAGCTTAGGTTTTTGTCTGTTCACATTAGACTTCTGTCCTATTTCCATTTCCATCAAAATTTTGAAGTCAATAAATACTTCCAAGCATGCATTTACTTACCATAAGCGCAATAACCCTCGCTGCCCTGTGATTCCTTGGTTGTAGTTTTGGTTTGTATATTTTGGTTTCCTTTATATTTCTTAAATGACTACATAGGTTACCCACTCAGCCCACTTAAACAGAAAGCATTACAATTCATTTGATTCTGTTCGCAGGATAAACCTGATGCTTATGACAAACTTGTCAAAGAGATGTCACTCGATATGCGTGCTCGGCCATCAGACAGAACGAAGACCCCAGAAGAAATTGCTCAAGAAGAGAGGGAACGACTTGAAGCATTAGAGGTAAGTCAGCATCACTTATAAGATGATATATTAGTAAAGTTTGTCCAAGTTTCTTTGAGCTGTGCTACTAGGAAGCAACTCCACGGTCATGTGTTGGTGCCAAGTGAGATCAATATCGAGTATTGAATGAACTTACAGTGCAATTAAACACCTAAAGAACAGATAACAAATTGGTTCTTCTCTTATGAAATGTAATGTTATAAGTAACTATTTTGTAAAAATGTAAAGTGAAAGTACATATCCACAAGCACTATTTTGTATATAATTTTGAAATATGTAAAGTCAGAAACAGAGCTTTGTTAGCTCGCATACATATTGAAAAGTTAAAGAATTGCATATTTCTAATCGGGAGAAAAAACATATAGAGTCAAATATACTTCAATTACGTTGTAGGTGGAACGCTCTATATGCAAGTTCAAACTAATTAAAGACATACAGCCAGTCAAAGTTAAGCTAGAAACTATCAAGAAGATAATAATTAATAGCACCTCCTTTATGTTCTTATATTATATCATTTGCCATTTCCTCCCATACAATCAAACTCATTTAAGTATTCGCTGGGCTAAAATACAATTATAAATTCTGATTGAAAACAATTTACTTTAAAATCACATAAACTTGCTCCAAATATGGAAATTTAAAACCTCAGGTAAAAGATGTGCATACATTAGTACCAATAATGTGACTGCACATTTTTCCCAAAATAAACATAATATGACTGCACTTCTCTGTATATATTGAATTTGATTTGGTGGATGCCACAACGATCTTTTTTCGAGAATCGAAAGGGAGAAAATTAAGAACCATAAGTTGAAACTTATACTTGGAATTACATAATTATTTGAAAACCACTTAAAATACTCTTCATATGATATTCTTCGAAAAGCAAAGTCGGATCTACTTATCATGGTTAAGAATTAAACATAAGAATCTATTTGATAATGCTTTTTAAAAGAGAAAATTACACACCAAATGATATATTCTAAGCCACAATTTGAGGACAGAAAGAAAATCTAGAAAAACCAAGTTGCAAATTAAGAAAAGAGAAAGGTTGTGTTTTTTACTTTCTTTTCATACTCCACTTAATGCTATATATATGGGTTGATGGGCATTGTTGTTCTGTTTGTAACTTGTAGGAAGAGCGCCGGAAAAGGATGTGTAATACCGATTCCTCTGATGACGACGGCAGTGATGGTGAAGATCACAATATGGGACCCACAAAGTTCAAGTCTGTGTCAGGAGATGACCTTGGAGATTCATTTTCAGTTGAGGAGGAAACAGCAGATAAGAAGGGCTGGGTTGATGATATTTATGAAAAAGAAGATGGATGCAATCAAGATGAGGAAAACACATCTCTCGAGGGTTCAGAAAGTAGTGAAGAAGAAGAAGAAGAAGAAGGAATTGGCAGTGAGGATGATGGTGATGACGACACGAGTGGTAACGAGCTTGGAAGATGTCCTCTATGAAAGATTGGGAGCAAAGTGATGATGATGACCTGGATCTGGATGATAATGATGATAGTGATGAGACAGAGCTCATTAGAGTAAACAAGAAAGCAGAAAAGGCAGAATCTATTGATTATAAGAAATCTAGTTCTACAGGGAACCAGGCTGTGCCCAAACCAGAGGCTCTTCCTTTTGTAATTGAAGCTCCAAAGAACCTGGAAGAACTGTCATCTTTACTTGTTGGACGATCAGATGAGGAAGTTGCTGATGCTATTAATCGAATCCGTGCATGCAACTCAATAAGGCTTGCTGCAGAGAACCGAAGGAAAATGCAAGTACGTCTGTCTACCGCTTTAAGTAGTAAGCTGCTTGCTTGTCTAATTGAATTTACATACCAATAAATTGGTTGTAATTTCAATTAGGGAAACACCAAGTTTTGAGCATATTTTTTTAGTTAAAAAGTTGGACCCATGTGTGAGATCCGTCCCCTCCAGAAAAATAGGACGGTTCCTCTCCTGTGGTGCTTACATTCCTTGAGTTGTGACCTTTTCACAATTCTCATGCCTTGACAACTCTCCCTCCTCTTAGAGTAGTTTTGAGCATAATTATCACATTATTGATACAGATTATCACTTTGCTAACATGTAATTCGTGAATTGCAGGTTTTTTATGGCATTCTTTTGCAGTATTTTGCTGTCCAATCAACTCAGAGACCGCTGAGTTTAAAAAGATTGGATTCCCTAGTCAAATCTTTGATAGAAATAAGTGTGGAGACTCCATATTTTGCAGCTATTTGTGCTCGGCAGAGACTAATACACATACGGGCAAGATTTTGTGAGGATTTCAAAATCCCAGGTTACATCTTTATATTTATCAATCTATTTGTACCATACATTACATTATTGGCCTGTATGATAACTTTGATTCATTTATTGGATGATTTCTTACGCTGCAGAGAAGAGCTGCTGGCCATCTTTGAAGACTTTACTTTTGTTGAGACTCTGGTCATTGATATTTCCATGTTCTGACTTCCGGCATGTAGTTATGACTCCTGCACTCCTCCTTATGTGCGAGTATCTTATGCGCTGTCCTGTTATTTGTGGTCAAGATGTCGCTGTTGGATCGTTTCTGTGTTCCATGGTGCTCTTTGTAAGCGCCTTTAAGAGAATTTTAGTTAATCTGGTATTCTAATGTTAGATGATTACAGCTGGAAGATATTTTCCCCATTGTCTCTGATTTCATTTACATTGTTGCATTTGAAGCTCTGATATATTTTTATTTAATGTACAGATAGCTAAACAATCTCAGAAGTTCTGCCCTGAGGCTATAATCTTTCTGCAAACCCTTTTGATGTCTAGTTTGGAGCCAGATCACAGACTACAACAGTATTCTCAGGTATGACTTTGAGGTTAAATACTATGGGACAATCGAACTTCACTCTTATGACATCTGATTGACATGCCCAGCTGTAATAATGCTATATGCTAAATGTGTAATTTGGCATCACAGAGCCACCATCTTATGGAGTTACAAACATTAAAACCATGGCTAGTGATATCTGATCAAACAATCGAAGTGGACCCTATTAATTTCCTTACGGTCATGGACATGAAAGCGGGCTCACCTTTTTTTTATGTCTGATAGTTTCAAGTAAGTCATACTTACAATTTGTTTGTTATAGTTGCAAAACTATGCATGGTCTTTCCAGAAACTTTGTTTCCTTATTCATCTTTTCAATTTCTCAATGGCAGGGCTAGCATACTTGTAACGGTGGTTGAAACATTAGAAGGATTTGTCAACATATATGAAAACTTGAGCTCCTTTTCGGAAATATTTTTGCCCATTTCTGATTTGCTGCATCAAGTGCTACATAAAGCAAACTTTCCAAGTTTGCTACAAGGAATAATGAAAGATGTAATTGATTTGATAAAGACAAAAGCCAATGAACATCAGATGCTGAGGCAACCACCTCAAATGCGAAAACAAAAGCCTGTGCCTATCAAATTACTTAACCCAAAATTTGAAGAAAGGTACATATTTTTTCTAATCATTGCAAGTTGAGTTGTCTTTTTTGGGCATTGAATAAGCATTGATGATGGCATGATAGACAAACATATGTTCTTTGTACTTTCTATATGGGAATCTTATAATTTAGTTGCCATAACCTCCTGCTTCAGTATCTATATTGCCTCCCCTGTTTGCTTCCCCCCCCAAAAAAAAGGCAGAAAAGGGGATGGAAAAGACAACTCAAAATTCAAAATTTGAGTTTCTACATTGAGGTGTTGATGCACAATCTGTGGCATTGTGATTCCATTGCAATAAATCTTATGCAGCTTTGTCAAGGGTCGAGACTATGATCCTGATAGAGAAAGGGCAGAGAGAAAGAAGTTAAGGAAACTTTTGAAGAGAGAAGCCAAGGGGGCAGTACGTGAACTACGGAAGGATAATCATTTCATATTTGGATTGAAGGAGAAGGATAGGTTACTCGAACAAGAGGAGCGTGCAGAAAAATATGGTAAAGCAAGGGCTTTCCTTCAAGAACAAGAGCATGCCTTTAAATCTGGGCAACTTGGTAAAGGCAGAAAGAGGAGGAGGTGAGGCCTGCATGATGTCCATATACTGGATTCTGCTTCCAATCTGTTTAAGGTATGGGCCAAGCTGATTAGTTTATTTCATTTTTGGTTGTGTTTATGTGTTGACCAATCTATGTTTTTAGTAAATGAAAAGCTGTAACATAACTCATGCATGAATTTGTTCATGATGTGGCATTTCTTATTGATCCAAGCGTGTTGTATGTTCATTGAAAGAAGGCTTAATTTCCTAGAACTACCTTAAATTTTACCTATATGGCATCTAGCTACCAAACGAAACGGTCTCTAAATTATGAAAACTACCATGACTAATGACCAAAGCTGGTCAACACATAACAGTGTTAATTGTGCATATGAAATGACATTCTTGCCCTTTTAATAATTGTAGGTAATTAAATTTTGAAATATTAATTATTTTAGTAAGATTTTTAATCATTGTAAACTAAAAACTTATCGGCGATGGTGGAGGTGGCGACGGGTGAAGGTGGCCGGAGGAGGCGGCGAGGAGGTGGACGGAAGCGGCTATGGCTTTCGCGGCAAGAGTATGAAGAAGGAGATGAAGGGAAGGGTTAGGGTTAGGCTGAAGTCAGGGAATGAGGATGAAGAAGGAAATGAAAGGAAGGGCGATGAGGAGGTGACTGGAGGCTGCGGCGTCAAGAGAGCACATGGATTCTATGGCTAGGGTGCCTAGGGTTGCGTTAGTTTAGAGTTAGGGGAGGGGGAGGAAGGAGATGGCAGCAGGGGTGGCGAGGGAGGTGGGCGGCACAGTGGTGGTCAAAGCAGAGGGGGCAGCGGCTAGGGTTAGGATGAGGGTTAGATTTACAATAAAGAAGGGTATTTTTGCGGGTTTATTTTGCTTTTTCTTATGATGTGGCAGCTTGAGTGAGGGTGACATGGCGGTGCTGTGGCGTTGTAAGTGCCGACGGTAGTTTCTCGTAATTAACAGACCTTTTTGTAGTATTTTGCCTTGCCAGTAAATGTTTTGGTAGTATCTGGGAATTAAGTCTTGAATCTACACAGGTAAAAGGTAAAATCTGAAATCACAGCAAAACTTGTGTTCCCTTTTTGCACTGCAGCTGTTCTCACCCTCTTAATTTTCTCTTGTTCAACCGCTTTTTAAATGACAAGGATCGAGAGAACTTTTGCAAGGTCAAAACTTATGGCTTGTTACTTTTACTAAGCTAATAAACTAACCCAGCCCTTCACTACACAAGTGCCTAACTGACCCCTTTGCCTAGACTGACTCTCAGTAGTCTTTTGTTAGCCTGGCATGTTTTTAATATCGTTATTTAGATTGAACAATGTTTTACACTCGAGTAGGATTTGCCCTACTCAAATTTGTACCTTTTTTCTTTCTGAACACTGCAAATTTTTTTCTATAGCGGTATCTTTCCTTTGTTGGTTTCCATTTTCCATACAAAGTTACGGGGATATGAACGAGCCTGTAGAAATTTTATGCAAAAGCATGGAAGAAAACTGCTGTTCCAAAAACACAATCAATAAGCTGTCGCAAGTTTTAATTATTGGAAAACGATACTAGTAAACAAAATACATCATGTGGCAAAAGGGTTTGGGAGCACATGTCCTGTAAGTTTTGCAGCTAAAGAATTGGAAATCTTAGCGTTTTTCTGCTGAGGAAAAATTTAAAAGCTTTTCCTTTCATCACAATACGAACTAGATTAAATGCCGCTTATGATGTAAGAGGTTGGGACAGTTGTCAAAATAAGTAGGCAAGCAGAATTTTTAACTCGAGACAAGAAAGGAACATGCCTACAGAAATATGCCAAAATAAAGAAACACAACTAGAGATTCAACGAACTCATGATCTGTTCCTTAGCCATTGTTAATGCCCCAAAAAAAGAAAAGAAAAGAGAATTCATGATTTGAGCTTCTTCTAAATCCGGCGCTTCCTCTCAGTGTCATTCAACTTTTTAGAAGCAGTCATTAGAATTTTGGATGCCAGTTTATAAAGAGGTGCACATAATGGAGCTAGGATCGTCACCAGAGAGCAAAGTGTTAGTAGTTTGAATATATTGGTAGCATTTGTATGTGGGAAATATTCCTACATCGGATGGAGAGACGAATACCCAAATCTTTATAATAGTTTCCAATATTTAAGTAATATCTTGAATAAAGTGGATTATGAGCCAAGTGAGCCTCATTTCTAGCAGGCTTATAACATTTATTTACTATTGTCTTTGATCAGGCAGGCCATCACGAGTGGAGACTATGTGAAGTGGCTGGATGCTATGCGATCAAAGATGGAATCCATATACACCAACAAAGTATGACTTTGAATGTTGCACCTAAAGGGATAAAACCCATTGGGAGCAAATGGATTTTGAGAAGATTCTTGGTATAGATGGAAAAGTTGAGACTTTCAAAGCTATGCTTAAGTCCATCAGGATCAATACAAGCATCGCGGAGTTGGAACATCTGTCTTGATGTGGCAGTCAAAGATATTGACTTCATCAAAAGGGTAGATGAACCTGTATATACAAGAAGATTGTAGAGAGTAAGATTGTTTTCCACGTATTGTACGTAGATGACGTACTCTTGATAGGAAATGGTTTTCTATGCTACACTCGGTCAAGCTCCTCTTATCATGAGGATTCTTAATAAAAGATCTGAATGATACCTACTACATCTTGTGGATTATGTTCTATGGTGATAGATCTAAGTGGATGCTGCGAGTGTACTAAATCCAGGTACATTAACACCATACTAAAGGGGTTTACTTTAGTATGGACGATTTTAAGCGTGGTGGTTCGCCCACTTACTCATGGATCACTCTCTCCAAAAGGATGTCTTCCAAGACTGATTTGAAGAGAGCTCGCGTACAAGGGATAACCTATGCTTCGGCAGTAGGCTCAATCAGAGTATGCGATGTAATGTACCAGACCAGATGTAGATGACTCACTAGGTGTAGTGATCAGAAATCAATCGGATCTTGGGAGAATCACTAGAAAGCTGTGGAGGACATTCTTAAGTAGTTGAGAAGCACTAAAAGAAAGTTCTTGGTTCGAGGTTCCAGAATGATAAGGTCGACTGAGAGTCAGTCACAGGCATTGTTTTTACCCTCAGTGCAGGGACGGTATGTTGGAAGAGTTCCAAGCTAGATACTGTGACATACTGGACGATAAAGGCTGAATACATTGCTGCCAATGATGCTGCCAATGTGGCTGTCTGGGCATTTCTTGTTCATGAGATGAACAAGGTTCCTACCATTGAGCGTCCAATAACTGTTATTGTGACAACAATTGAATTCTGGTTTTGGCCTAGGAACGAAGGTTCCATCAGCGTTCCAGACACATTCTGAAGCAAGTATCACCTGATCAGGAAGATGGTTGATCTCTAAGGGATCGAGGTCAGGAGAGTAGACACGAAGGATAACACAGCGGATCCACTCACAAAGGCCTTATCCCTAGAGAGACTTATATGAGATGGTTAAGTATTGGATACTACAACCACTGCTACATTGTTGGGTATTGGATACTACAACAGATGGCCTTAGTGCAAGTGGGAGATTGTTAGTTATACGTATGCCCTAGAGGCCATTACTGTACATGCGATATATATTGTAGTGGATGCCTCGACATATATAGGGAGGACTTTCTTGCTCGACATGATAGTATGCTATCTGGTTGCGTCTCTCTATTACATGTCGATAAAGCCCTTAGGATGAGTACTTGACTACCAGGATTATGATGTAGATCATACTAGTGGGGACATATGTAGTCGGTAAGTACATCTTTCAAATGTTCCTAGTCGTGGGAGTAACGAGACAGGGCATCGATACTCCAGAGTAGACTAGTGTATACGCTTCTCGACCCATGTGATGGGCGATGGATGGTCCCATATCCATTGGTGTTTGACATCAGAGATAGTATACGGTTGCTCAGTGGAGACTGGGTACACTGAACGGACTCGCCGAGAACTGCTAGATGGTATTATACCTATCGTCGGATAGCAGTTCTTTGGTAACACTGGTACATGTTAGTCTGTAGACCCGAGATCGTCATAGAGTCATGTGTGATTCCCACCGTGCTTTGATTTCCACCATACCACGGTCAAGAGATCGTGCAAAAAGATAGTTTTGGGGTACAGTCCCGAGTCACATGAGGCAATGAGCGATAGGAGGGGTTTCGTCTCTCCCGGTATTAAGAGTTGATGTTGCGCTATGCTCGATTGGCCATAACAGGAAATCCCTGGCCAGGGTTGCTGAGATTTACTGGTAAGTGTTATCAGTAGTTTCTCGAACCGTTATGGTCCTTGCATCGGCATGAGTTATCAGGCTATTGGGGTCTGACGTTATATCACCCCCAGGCTGTAATATGCAACATATCAGATGTAGAGACCGAACTGTATGGTAGTGTTACTGATTGGATTCGCAGAGATATGAGCAGGCTTGCTTGTTGATCTTTTGATCGCTCAATATCCGGGTGGCCGTTACGTTTAGCAGACTGCTTGCGGCTTGTGGGTGTTTGAAATGATCATCACATACTGCCGGTGTATTGACGAGTCTTTAGAGTCCTACACGAAGGTTTCCTGGTTCATGTGAAACGGAGTAGGAGCACATATGTGATATTGGCGGGACCGAGATTAATGCGCGTATGTGATACCGCATTCTATTCTCGCGACTTGTTACATTGGTCGGTTATATGTGATATAGCCGGGTTATCTGATCAAGTGTTGATTCGATAAGTTGGTGCATTTGATATTAGTCGGTTATACAGAATATAGCCGGATTATTAAATCAAGTGTAGATTTAATAATTTAATGTGTAATTATATATTTGATATATTACATTAAATTAACTAATATTAGCTCACTTAAATATTCATTTTTTCCACTTATGATACATTGATATGTATGTGATATATGTTAAATATATTGTTTTCTTTTTGCACAAAATATATATGTGATATATATTGTTCTGTCATGCAAGGTTACACATGCAACGTATTTGTATGAGACTCACACCATGCTAGGTTAATGCTAGGGTTTTATTTGTTTTAAGTAATTCAAACATTTGGAATGTGTCATGGATGAGCTTGCAGAAACTAGCAGAACATTGACTTAGTCTACTTGTTTGTCTAGCTTAAGATATTTGTTAACCCAACTCTTAACCTTTAGCCTTGGTTTATTCTCTACAAGGGTTTGGCATGGTATATACCAACCATGGTTACATTTCTAATCTCATGAGATTATTTTCTCTTCATTACTTTCATTTCATCTTCTTCTTGCTCTTTGAAGCGCTCTTGATTTTCATGAAGTGATGAAATTGAATGAGAAAAATAAATCTAAAGTGAGCCCACTTCCTACTTCATCATCCTTTACTATTAGCCATTTAGTTTATGGTGTTTGCTTTACTAATTTCACCATTAGTGAAGAGGCAGTATGAGCTCGAGTCTTCTCGACGTAGATGTTCCGCTCCGAATGGCGACCGAGACATTAAGACGTCTTGCCTGAGATTCAGGGCAGATACTATTTGGTTTTATCCGTCCACCTCTCCGAAGATGCTAAGTTGATTTATGGCACCGTGTATCGGAGGTTTAGACGGATGCGGCCGATGTAGCAGACTTCGTCAGATTCCCCCTCGCTTGAGGGGTTTTTGATTATGTGGACGCTCTTCCCTGCAGGCGCAAGCCTCTGTAGTTAATTACGGTACCGCATCGCGGTAACAACTTTCTCCTTCTCCAGAAGTTCACTTCGTGTCGTGGGTGTTTGTTTTGTTTGTGGTTGCCCGTGGATTGTATACGGAGACTATTTATTTCGTCGCCCGTAGGACATGGATTAGTCCAAATCCGTACTTTCTTAGATTTGGGTTTTGGGTTTTGGTTTAATGATACGTTAGCCATATTTGAGACTAAGATCAACTTAAACGTTTGTTAAGTATACGTTAGTCTGATTTGAGACTACGATCGACTTAACGGGATCGTCTAGATCTATTTCCAGTTTAGGGACATGGTGGTCCATTTAATATATGGCCGTCAGGACCCGTCACCTCTTTGACGACGTTGAAGGATTACAACGACATGTGTCAGAGGAGTTCGGAGATGTACCCTTGAACCAAAGTTGATTGGGGGTCTTATAGTCCAATTTGGGACTAAAGTCTGTTTGAATGTTTAAGGATACGTTAGCCATATTTGAGGCTAAGATCAACTTAAACGGGACCGTTTAGATCTGACAAAAGAGCATTTGAGGGCTCTATTGTTCCAGTTTAGGGACGTAGTGGTCTATCGCCAGTTTAGGGACATAGTGGTCCATAGGTAGTTTAAGGACGCTTAAGTCCGTGGGTTTAAGGACCCCACAGTCCGTGTTTTAGTTTAAGGACGCATAAGTCCGCGGGTTTAAGGACCCCACAGTCCGTGTTTTGGTTTAAGGACGCATAAGTCCATGAGTTTAAGGACCCCACAGTCCGTGTTGATATGTGGTTGTCGGGACCCGTCACCTTTCTGACGTCGTTGAAGGATTACAACGATAGGAGTCAGAGGAGTTCGGAGATGTACCCTCGAACCGGATGTAAATTGATTTAAGAGAGCAACTGTGCTCGGTCAATTTAATTTGAGGACTTACGGCCATGATTGGGCTAAGTCCAGTTGAGAATATTCAACGTTTTTATCTTTGGCCTATTAGGTCCGTGCTAGGGCTTTGCCCCTGTTTAATAATGCACTGCATTTTATTTTGGCCTGCTAGGCCTTTCTGATTTGGGCTCTGTCCCTTTATAAATGATGCAGTGCATCTGTTTGGACTCTGCCCTTCTTTAAAGTAATGCATTGCATTTAATTTGGCATGTTAGGCCTTTTTTAATTGGGCTTGGCCCTTCTGTAAATAATGCAGCGCATTAATTGTCTGACAGTGGTCATGTGGCCTGTCAGGCGCTTTGCGCTAATTAATGAGCGCAAGCGCATGTGGAGGTGACACGTGTCACGCTCTGGTGAGCGCAAGCGCAGTGCGCTGCGCTGCGGATACGTGGCGCGCTCTGGTGAGTTGCACCAATTTCAGAGAGCAATGCTCTATTTTAAAAGCGCATAGCGCAAGTTGTTCTGGAGCTGACACGTGGCGCTCTCTGGTGGCTTGCGCCAACCCCAGAGCGCAACAGTACAGATTTACAAGTGCAAGGCACTGTTTTAATATCTTGATCCAATTTTGGATTCAAGAAAAGAATCTTTTTAAGATTCCAGAACCAGTGGTTCATCAAAAGGCAATGCCTTTGTGTAGATCAAATGATCTAATAAAGAAGTATATTACTTCTTATTTTATTCTTATTATTTGATCTTTTCTTTTTATTTTAAGATCTTGATCTTGTTCTTAGATCATTGATCTTTTCAGAAGAAATTCTTCTTTTCAAAGGTTTACCTTCTTTTCTTTCTGATTTCTTCTCAAACTTTCTTTTTAGGAGTTCTCTGAATTCTTTCTCTGTTTCTCTGTCAATGTTCTCTCTTCTCTTTTTTTTATTTTAGAAAGAAGGATCATTGGTCATTGGGACCCACCACCTCTCCGACAACACTGAGAGATTACAGTGCCATATATCGAAGGTGTGGAGAGATGTATCTTTTGAACCATGTCTCACTCATTAGGGGGGAAGAACAGGCTGGAGCTTAACCTTCTCGCTGCTGAAAAAGGCTTCTTTGCGTTCGCGCACGTGTTGGGCGCTCATATTTGCACGTAGCGCACATGGATCTTGCGCATATGCGCATTATGGGGGGGAGCAAGCTCCTATGGAGAACGAGTCTCATTTTAATTGAATATTCTCATGTGATGCGCACGTGCGTTGCACGTGGTGCGCGCGTGGCGGGCACACGTGCGTTGCGCGTGGCGCACATGAGCATTATGAGGAGAAGCAGGGCTTTTATATATGGAGAACATGCTCCTTTTAATATTATTAAATGTTCTCATGTGGTGCACACGTGCGTTGCACGTGGTGCTGCATGGCGGGCACACTTGCGTTGCACGTAGCGCACATGGCGCTTGCGCATATGCCCATTATGGGGAGGAGCATGCTCCTATCTTGGAGAACTAAGCTCCTTTGAGTATTGAATCTTTTGAGGATTTAACTCTACCCTTTCTAAGAGGTATCCCCTCTTATTTATATGGGACTGGTAGAGAAGCCATCTCTCCTTTTCCCGATGTGGGACTAAAAAAATGCATTCCCCATGTAGTAGAGCATTACTTTAGATTACACGTGCATAACACATTTGCTCATAACTTTTGATCTCGGATGAATTATGAGGCCCATAATATATCAAATCGAAGGTCTTTTCGAGATACTTTCAATATCATCAGAATTTAGCCATTTCTCGTTCCGGAGTTTGTCAATGTGATCTAAGGAAGAAGATGCGAACCAGTATTCGATATTGAAAGTCTTTTCAAGATGCTTTCAATACCATCAGAATTTAGCTGTTTCTCTTTCCGGAGTTTGTCAAAATACAGCTCGGAAAATACTGGTTCGCATCTTCTTCCTTAGATCACATGTGCATAACACATTTGCTCATAACTTTTGATCCCGGATGAATTATGAGGCCCATAATATATCAAATCGAAGGTCTTTTCGAGATGCTTTCAATACCATCATAATTTAACAGTTCCTCATTGGGGAGTTTATCAAAATACAGGCTGGAAGATACTGGTTCGTATTTTCTTAAGCGTATCGCTGCCATTTGATACCTTGGACTCTTTTGCGCAGAAATTTTTGGCGGGAACAGTAGATCATCTTCGGCCTCGAAGACATTGAGCAAGCTTGTTTGTTTTTTCATGTGAACCCTTACTAGAGTCCGGGTCTTCACAACTTGCAGCGAAGAGACTACGACATGGAGCTTTAGAAGTGAAGGACTGGTCTACAAAGGTTGTATTCCCTCATTCATTTAGATGTAAAGTGTTTACATTTAGAATCGTCGGATATTCTAGTAACGATTTTAGCGTTGGGGTTAGCTAATACGGTAATTTTTTAAAATTGGCATGGACGATACCTCCCGAAACCTTGCTGCCGTGCTAGGCAACCCAACAGTGATGGTGTGCAACATCTACTAATGGTCTCATCATATCATAATACCTTCTTTTATTTTTCAAAGAACCCTACTTGCTCCAGATTCAATTTGAACAACACAAACTTCACAAAAATTCCGACATTTAACAAGGAATTCTGAAACAACTTGGAAAAAAGATGATATTTACCTATATGGATTGAGCACAAAGGAATTCTAAGCACTTGAAGTGTTTGTTTGAGACTTCATGAGGTTGTATTGGCCTAACTTGAAGTTTTGAAGATTCTAAATGAAGATATAATCAACTCTTGGTGATTTTATGAAGAGTTGCAAAATTTGAGATGAAGCTTTGAGGGAGAAGTGATAAGTTCAATTAGAAAAAGAAATGAACCTTTAGAATTATGAGAGAATGAAGGAGGTGTAGATAACGGGATAGAGCAAGTAGTAGAGCAAGTAGGAGGTGTTAGCTAGATAGTGTATGAGAGGGTCTGATGTGTGTGAAGGTTTACCCTAAACCTATCATAAATCAAATACTCATTAACAAATAAAAACCTTTTACAATAAATACTTTTACAAATAAATACCACAATCTTACACCAAAATCTCATATCATTCTCAAAACAAAATACTTTATCATTTTTAGAATATCTCATATTTTCATTTTCCCCAAAATAATTACATTTTTACGGATACCAATCCGGAACTCAAAATTCATACATGATATTATTTTCGTAAACTCATAATACCCATATTTAAATTATAAATTAATATTTATAATTTTTTAAAATATTACAGAAAATAACCAGCAACATTGAACAAGATCAATAAATGAAACAATCTATCCATGATATTGATTTTGTTATATATATATATATTAAATTATTAGAGTACACAATATTATTAAAAAAAGTATAAGATGTCTAAGGTAAAATAATACCTTAAACATCTATCCATTGTAACATAAAATTTTAGGATGTATTTATTGAGTTAAAACAAGTAAAAGGTAATATATGTGTTTGTTTATTTGATCAGCAACCCAGAGATATAGTATTTTACAAATGCTTTAAAAAAATTCGTCTTCAAACCTAACCAAATGCACCGTTATCGCTATTTATCCTACTTTAATATAGACCACGTAATCAACTTTGAATAGTTTTTAGCACATGTTTAATTAAAAATTAGTCTTAATCAACGTTTTAAGGTTTATATCCAGAATTTTATAAAAGCAAGACCGCTGGATTAGTAATTTCGTTTAAATAATGCATCCGAGAATGCTGAAACCAAAATAGTATAATATAACTCTTAAACTATGAAAATGTATAAATGATATATTGATATATGGTATGGGAAATAAAATTGGGACCACCGCCATAAATTCTGAGAAAGGAAATATATAACAACTCGCGAGAAACCCAAATCCATAGGTGGTTTCTCACCGGGTCTGCGAGAATAGGAAGAACCAGTGAGGATTACTTGGGGATAAAATCAAGGGTCCAGATACACAAGAGCATCCATCTATTAATCGAGAAGCAGCACCCGATCCGGATTTCCGAGGTCGCAAATTAAAGCCCTAAACTATTTTCCTTATTTGCCTCTCTTTCCTCTCTCTATCTCCCATATATCTCTGCGCTGCTTCCTCCATTAATCCCTTCTCCAATGGCGAAGGCAAAGACCGAAAGCGATTCTTCGAAGAAGAAGAACAAGAGAAAGAAGACGAAGAATCTACTATCAGCCACAGCCGCCGCCGCCATGAAATTCTCTAAGTAACAAACGAAGATCAACCCTTTCAAGATCATGTGGTCTCGTAAGAAGTTCGATGTCCTCGGCAAGAAGCGAAAGGGCGAAGATCGCCGCATCGGCCTCGCCCGATCCCTCGCCGTCGAAAAGGTAAGCTCATACGAATCCAATCGAAACTTCTAGGGTTAGGGTTTTAAAATATTAGATTGGGTACTTATAATTAGACGAATTTTGTTTTCTTTTGTTTGCAGAGGAAGAAGACTTTGCAAAAGGAGTTTGAGCAAAGTACCAAGTCGTCGATGTTTGTTGATAGGCGAATCGGTGAGAACGATGATAACTTGCAAGAATTCGATAAGTCTATATTAAGACTGCAGCGAGAACGTCAGGTAATGGATTATTTAAGTTTAATTTCCTTTTCCCCTACCGGTGTCCAATTTCTTAACTTTGAATTGGATCACCTGCAAGCTTTGTGCTAGTGTCGTTAAAAGCTTTTCGTAGGAACATATTTCTTAACCTGAACCGCGGCTGTCAGAATGGGCTCGGTCACTTGGTGTTATAGGACCATCGCTCTTTAGTGTTCACCTTTAACCGAGGTTTTAAGTTTAGGCTTTAGGTTAATTTTTGCCTTGATCCAGAGAGAAATACTTTTGGGTTAGCTTGTTATGTATATCACTATATTAATATAGAATAGCAGGGAAAAACCAAAGCCTGTGGACTTTATGAAGTAAAAAAAGAGATGAATCTTTAGTGCTATATGGAGGGAGTAATGCATGCCATCAATTCATTAGAAGTGACAATGGAAGAAAAATTAGAAAAACTATGAAGTTTGAGCTGTGTAACACTTATTTATAACACTATGACAAACATCCATACCACACAATGTTCGTCCACGAAATTGAAATACAAGCCGTATCACTCTTCTTAATACATCAAGTGCTAATTGGTCCACTCATCATGGTTCAACTTTGTCCTAGATTCACAAGTAACAGTGGAAGCCTCTTTGGGACCAAGCAATGATGTCCTAGCACTCGAGTTTTCTTTCATGAGTTTGTTGAAATTGACTTCAGGAGTAACCTTACAATTGAGATGTCAATTATTTATAGAGAAAACTTTAAAACATCAATGAGGAATGCTCTTCATGCATCAAAAGATAAGTAGCAGCAAGATGAGTATCAGATCACAATATCACATTGTAGTAGCAGGAAACAAGAGACAATTATCTTTTCCTTAAAATGGGGAAATTGATAATAGTGAGAAGGATTTTTGTAACCTGGGAATTGATATGCCAATTCTTTATAGGGAGGTATTAAAACATCAGTGAGGAACACACTTCATGCATTTTTAAGATTTAAACTGAAAAATGAATAAGCGTAAAATGAGGAACATATCACATTGTAGTGATGCAGGAAACAAGACTCGATTTATCTTTCGCTTAATACCGAGAAAGTGAATATTGGAAAGGATTTGTACCGTCACCTATATACATTATATGTTCTGGCTTCAATATGTATAGTGAACTGTCAATACAAGTTTATCTAGGTACCACGAGTCAAGGAATGCCATATGTTTTAGCATGCAAAAATATCTGTTGCACTATTCTAGTTGTTTAGGCATTTGACTCGTTCTTTGCAATTTTTAAATGACTACAATGATGACCAGGCTTAGGTTTTACACTAAGCCAATAAGGCAGCTACGCATGAACCTAAAAGCTTTACTTTCAGAAACTATGATGTTGAAAAAAATGTCCTACGTTAAACAATCTTACATATATTCAAAATATATATGTTGTCTTTTATGTTTAAACTGCCCTCGGTAGTTATCATAATGTTTTCTCAGATTTTATTTATTGTAAACTTTACATAAATTAAGAGTAAGTTCTTGTAATCTGCAGTTGTTATTGACTGGAGATTGTTTAACCCAAGCGTCTTCATTTTTCATAATCTTTGTGTTCCATTACTTAAATTCTAGTAATTTGGTATTATTTTAGTCATGATTTTACTTAAGTGCTTCATGTATTTGTTAATTGTTCAAGAAAAGTAGCATACAGTCAAACATTTATCAAAATTTGAAACATACAAGCAATTTATGCATCTGCTTATTTTTCTTGTGCATTTATAATTGAATTTGGGCTTGATGGCTGTTGTGACCATTTCTTCTTTTTCATGCAAAACTCTTTTTCTAATGAGTCTATTTCTAATGAGCACACGCCACCAGAGTCTGTTTTGCTAACCTTGCTTTATCCTCTTTCTACAGTTGAAGTTAAGAAAAGGCAGCAAATATAATTTGGATGATGATGATGAAAATGACACTTCATTTCGTCAAACCTTAGCACTTTCGGAGATGGATGATTTTGATGAAGATATACCTCTTGAAGATGATGTGGATCCGTTAGGTGAGACTTAGGATACATACGCTCTTTGTTGGAACACATGCCATAATCAGATATGTTTTTGTTCATGGAAATGCAATTTGAATGAAACTCTATGCTGGTTTCTCACGCATAAGCTTCTTGTTCATGGAAATGCAATTTGAATGAAACTCTATGCTGGTTTCTGACGCATAAGCTTACATGTCGAAAACATGACTCTTTCTCTGCTTCAATAGATTAAGCCCAGCAGTACATGCACAAAGCCACACAAACAGATTTGTTGTTCTTATACAAGTGCATACACACAAACATAAGAAGGGTGGGGGACTTAAGTTCTTCATGTTGGATTTAAACTGAAATCCAACCTATTTAAACTCGCTGGTGGGGGTTCTTGAACTGAAAAACCCAATTAAAGAGCTCTACAACATATAGAATCCATTAAATAAACTTAAATGCCATGGAAGTTACTACTATATCCAAAGCTTGAAGATCCACATATACATTTATAGCATCATGATGTTATGGCGTGATTCATGGCTTCAAACCAACGGTGTAGAATTATTATATAATTATTATATCATCATTTGAAAACACACCTTAAGCTTGGAAGAAGGAAGACCTTCTTGAAGCGCTCAATCATAACTCTCATTCTCTCTCCTCCATCCCATCTCTTTATGCCCACACTTGCACGCACAAAGATATAGTTTAGATTTGGTAGTATATGCTAAGTAAGGCTTGACAATTTTATCATAAATTACAACAATTTTGGTGGATGATATCTTATCCATATACATATATAAGGAAAATTACAGTCCATGTGACCCATGATGATATCTTCTTACTACATGAATTTTGATCCACAAACATATCAGGACATGATAACCGTGCTAAATGATGTTTCTTATTCATTGTGATGATACTTAATATGGTTTTGAGCCTGCAAAGGTAGAAACGGTCCAGCCCTGCAAGTGCATACTTTTCTGTACGATACCCTTGTGCAAAAGGAATGCGTATTTCCATGCATGCATGCTCATTACACTATGACACCTATAATACCTTCTTTTATTTTTCAAAGAACCCTACTTGCTCCAGATTCAATTTGAACAACACAAACTTCACAAAAATTCTGACATTTAACAAGGAATTCTGAAACAACTTGGAAAAAAGATGATATTTACCTATATGGATTGAGCACAAAGGAATTCTAAGCACTTGAAGTGTTTGTTTGAGACTTCATGAGGTTGTATTGGCCTAACTTGAAGTTTTGAAGATTCTAAATGAAGATATCATCAACTCTTGGTGACTTTATGAAGAGTTGCAAAAATTGAGATGAAGCTTTGAGGGAGAAGTGATAAGTTCAATTAGAAAAAGAAATGAACCATTAGAATTATGAGAGAATGAAGGAGGAGGTGTAGATAACGGGATAGAGCAAGTAGTAGAGCAAGTAGGAGGTGTTAGCTAGATAGTGTATGAGAGGGTCTGATGTGTGTGAAGGTTTACCCTAAACCTATCATAAATCAAATACTCATTAACAAATAAAAACCTTTTACAATAAATACTTTTACAAATAAATACCACAATCTTACACCAAAATCTCATATCATTCTCAAAACAAAATACTTATCATTTTTAGAATATCTCATATTTTCATTTTCTCTAAAATAATTACATTTTTACGGATACCAATCCGGAACTCAAAATCCATACATGATATTATTTTCGTAAACTCATAATACCCATATTTAAATTATAAATTAATATTTATAATTTTTCAAAATATTACAGAAAATAACCAGCAACATTGAACAAGATCAATAAATGAAACAATCTATCCATGATATTAATTTTGTTATATATATATATTAAATTATTAGAGTACACAATATTATTAAAAAAAGTATAAGATGTCTAAGGTAAAATAATACCTTAAACATCTATCCATTGTAACATAAAATTTTTGGATTTATTTATTGAGTTAAAATAAGTAAAAGGTAATATATGTGTTTGTTTATTTGATCAGCTACCCAGAAATATAGTATTTTACAAATGCTTTAAAAAAATTCGTCTTCAAACCAAATCAAATGCACCGTTATCGCTATTTATCCTACTTTAATATAGACCACGTAATCAAGTTTAAATAGTTTTTAGTACATGTTTAATTAAAAATTAGTCTTAATCAACGTTTTAAGGTTTATATCCAGAATTTTATAAAAGCAAGACCGCTGGATTAGTAATTTCGTTTAAATAATGCATCCGAGAATGCTGAAACCAAAATAGTATAATATAACTCTTAAACTATGAAAATGTATAAATGATATATTGATATATGGTACGTCAGGATATAAAATTGGGACCACCGCCATAAATTCTGAGAAAGGAAATAAATAACAACTCGCGAGAAACCCAAATCCATAGGTGGTTTCTCACCGGGTCCGCGAGAATAGGAAGAACCGGTGAGGATTATTTGGGGATAAAATCAAGGGTCCAGATACACAAGATCATCCATCTATTAATCGAGAAGCAGCACCCGATCCGGATTCCCGAGGTCGCAAATTAAAACCCTAAACCATTTTCCTCATTTGCCACTCTTTCCTCTCTCAATCGCCCATATATCTCTGCGCTGCTTCCTCCATTAATCCCTTCTCCAATGGCGAAGGCGAAGACCGAAAGCGATTCTTCGAAGAAGAAGAACAAGAGAAAGAAGACGAAGAATCTACTATCAGCCACAGCCGCCGCCGCCATGAAATCCTCTAAGCAACAAACGAAGATCAACCCTTTCGAGATCATGTGGTCTCGTAAGAAGTTCGATGTCCTCGGCAAGAAGCGAAAGGGCGAAGATCGCCGCATCGGTCTCGCCCGATCCCTCACCGTCGAAAAGGTAAGCTCATACGAATCCAATCGAAACTTCTAGGGTTAGGGTTTTAAAATATTAGATTGGGTACTTATAATTAGACGATTTTTGTTTTCTTCTGTTTGCAGAGGAAGAAGACTTTGCAAAAGAAGTTTGAGCAAAGTACCAAGTCGTCGGTGTTTGTTGATAGGCGAATCGGTGAGAACGATGATAACTTGCAAGAATTCGATAAGTCTATATTAAGACTGCAGCGAGAACGTCAGGTAATGGATTATTTAAGTTTAATTTCCTTTTCCCCCTACCGATGTCCAATTTCTTAACTTTGAATTGGATCACCTGCAAGCTTTGTGCTAGTGTCGTTAAAAGCTTTTCGTAGGAACAGATTTCTTAACCTGAACCGCTGCTGTCAGAATGGGCTCGGTCACTTGGTGTTATAGGACCATCGCTCTTTAGTGTTCACCTTTAACCGAGGTTTTAAGTTTAGGCTTTAGGTTAATTTTTGCCTTGATCCAGAGAGAAATACTTTTGGGTTAGCTTGTTATGTATATCACTATATTAATATAGAATAGCAAGGAAAAACCAAAGCTTGTGGACTTTATGGAGTAAAAAAAGAGATGAATCTTTAGTGCTATATGGAGGGAGTAATGCATGCCATCAATTCATTAGAAGTGACAATGGAAGAAAAATTAGAACAACTATGAAGTTTGAGCTGTGTAACACTTATTTATAACACTATGACAAACATCCATACCACACAATGTTCGTCCACGAAATTGAAATACAAGCCGTATCACTCTTCTTAATACATCAAGTGCTAATTGGTCCACTCATCATGGTTCAACTTTGTCCTAGATTCACAAGTAACAGTGGAAGCCTCTTTGGGACCAAGCAATGATGTCCTAGCACTCGAGTTTTCTTTCATGAGTTTGTTGAAATTGACTTCAGGAGTAACCTTACAATTGAGATGTCAATTATTTATAGAGAAAACTTTAAAACATCAATGAGGAATGCTCTTCATGCATCAAAAGATAAGTAGCAGCAAGATGAGTATCAGATCACAATATCACATTGTAGTAGCAGGAAACAAGAGACAATTATCTTTTCCTTAAAATGGGGAAATTGATAATAGTGAGAAGGATTTTTGTAACCTGGGAATTGATATGCCAATTCTTTATAGGGAGGTATTAAAACATCAGTGAGGAACACACTTCGTGCATTTTTAAGATTTAAACTGAAAAATGAATAAGCGTAAAATGAGGAACATATCACATTGTAGTGGTGCAGGAAACGAGACTCGATTTATCCTTTGCTTAATACCGAGAAAGTGAATATTGGAAAGGATTTGTACCGTCACCTATATACCTTATATGTTCTGGCTTCAATATGTATAGTGAACTGTCAATACAAGTTTATCTAGGTACCACGAGTCAAGGAATGCCATATGTTTTAGCATGCAAAAATATCTGTTGCACTATTCTAGTTGTTTAGGCATTTGACTCGTTCTTTGCAATTTTTAAATGACTACAATGATGACCAGGCTTAGGTTTTACACTAAGCCAATAAGGCAGCTACGCATGAACCTAAAAGCTTTACTTTCAGAAACTATGATGTTGAAAAAAATGTCCTACGTTAAACAATCTTACATGTATTCAAAATATATATGTTGTCTTTTATGTTTAAACTGCCCTCGGTAGTTATCATAATGTTTTCTCAGATTTTATTTATTGTAAACTTTACATAAATTAAGAGTAAGTTCTTGTAATCTGCAGTTGTTATTGACTGGAGATTGTTTAACCCAAGTGTCTTCATTTTTCATAATCTTTGTGTTCCATTACTTAAATTCTAGTAATTTGGTATTATTTTAGTCATGATTTTACTTAAGTGCTTCATGTATTTGTTAATTGTTCAAGAAAAGTAGCATATAGTCAAACATTTATCAAAATTTGAAACATACAAGCAATTTATGCATCTGCTTATTTTTCTTGTGCATTTATAATTGAATTTGGGCTTGATGGCTGTTTTGACCATTTCTTCTTTTTCATGCAAAACTCTTTTTCTAATGAGTCTATTTCTAATGAGCACACGCCACCAGAGTCTGTTTTGCTAACCTTGCTTTATCCTCTTTCTACAGTTGAAGTTAAGAAAAGGCAGCAAATATAATTTGGATGATGATGATGAAAATGACACTTCATTTCGTCAAACCTTAGCACTTTCGGAGATGGATGATTTTGATGAAGATATACCTCTTGAAGATGATGAGGATCCGTTAGGTGAGACTTAGGATACATACGCTCTTTGTTGGAACACATGCTATAATCAGATATGTTTTTTTTTCATGGAAATGCAATTTGAATGAAACTCTATGCTGGTTTCTCACGCATAAGCTTTTTGTTCATGGAAATGCAATTTGAATGAAACTCTATGCTGGTTTCTCACGCATAAGCTAACATGTCGAAAACATGACACTTTCTCCGCTTCAATAGATTAAGCCCAGTAGTACAAGCACAAAGCCGCACAAACAGATTTGTTGTTCTTGTACGAGTGCATACACACAAACATAAGAAGGGTGGGGGACTCGAGTTCTTCATGTTGGATTTAAACTGAAATCCAACCTATTTAAACTCGCTGGTGGGGGTTCTTGAACTGAAAAACCCAATTAAAGAGCTCTACAACATATAGAATCCATTAAATAAACTTAAATGTCATGGAAGTTACTACTATATCCAAAGTTTGAAGATGCACATATACATTTATAGCATCATGATGTTATGGCGTGATTCATGGCTTCAAACCAACGGTGTAGAATTATTATATAATTATTATATCATCATTTGAAAACACACCTTAAGCTTGGAAGAAGGAAGACCTTCTTGAAGCACTCAATCATAACTCATTCTCTCTCCTCCATCCCATCTCTTTATGCCCACACTTGCACGCACAAAGATATAGTTTAGATTTGGTAGTATATGCTAAGCAAGGCTTGACAATTTATAATAAATTACAACAATTTTTATTCTTTACAACATGAGCGGGGTTAGTGTATCATTAAACAATATAGTACACGTAAAGCTATACTAGATGGAGATGATAGGGAAATATTACTAACCTTTATATACTATAGGCTTAATTTCAATGAACTACAAATAAGTTTGGTCAATTTTCAAGGAACTGCCAAACATAAAATTATAATCTGTCAATTGAGTTGAATGGTTTTCATAAATCAAAAGTCTCAACATAAACGGTTACAATAAACCCTCTTATATAGTTTTTAACGCACACATGTACCTACTATAATCAACTCAAATCAACTCTAATTGACCGGACTAAGTAAACTACACTCTTGAAAAGGAAATAAAATCTATCTCACAAAAAGAAATAAAATTATATCTCATATTACCAAAACTTAATAAACTACTCTCTTAATACAGAAATAGAATCTACCATAATATTTGACCAAGTATCCATCATGTCTTTCCTCAATGTGCATCCTTAACTTTTTCTAATTTATTTAGGAAGGCAACTGGGAGAAGGACATGTTGACCATGTATTAGAGCAAATAGAGTTTGCTTTTGTGCGCATACTTGAGACCGATGTTTTTTCTATTAATGATAGTGAAGGAAGTTTACCTTGAATTTTTTTAGTTAATGCATTTGGGAAGATATATCGCATGATATGTGTAAAATTGATCATCTTATTACTTAATCAGCATTTAGTTTTTTTTTATATAGGCACATGTTGAGGTTTATTAGTGTAAAACTCGGTTTGGACCCAATACACATGAGCCCACACATGGATGCACATGATCTTGTAATATAGTGGGAGCCCATCCAAAAGACTCAAGCCTTTTGGAGGTTTATCACATCTTATATTTTGTACCCATATGCATCCTATAGTTTTTCCAATGTCGGACTAAATGTTACCAACATTCTCAACACTCCCGCTCACGTGAAACGGAGATTTCACATGTGAGGGCTCAAACCTCATATGCAACGTGGATAAACAAACAAACACATGAGCTCAGATACCATGTAAAATTCGGTTTGGGGCCACAACATATGAGCCCACAAATTGATGCACATGGACTTTTAATATAGTGAGACTCCTTCCAAAAGACTCAAGCCTTTTGGAGGATTATCCCATCTTATATCTTATACCCATATGCATCCCATAGTTTTTCTAATGTGGGACTAAATGTTAACCATATTCTCAACAATTAGTTCATGTTTTTATACTTTGAAATTGAATTCTTTACCGAGTTATCTGAGATTTTATAACATCCCTTCTATTACTATGTAGCAATGACAAGTATCTGGTCCCCTTGTTTCTTCATCCTTTTTCTTCTTTTTTACATTCAATTTTGATTACCCGTCTGTTTTATTAACTTATAACTAAAAAGGCCAATGTTTACCTGCAATTCTTGATTTCCTCTTTGCATCACTATGATACTGATGGGATGCCGATATTCATGACCTTGCTTTTTGTCAGGAACCATTCTCATTTAAACTCATCAATGCTAAAAGTATCTTTCTCCATGTTGCATCTTCGATTCTGTCCTATTTGTAATTATTATTTATTTAGCCGCGTGCGCACACACTATAATGCTTACCACATGTCTTTGGTCATGCCCTACCATCAATTTTGTGTTGGTTGAACAAGGGCAAATTTTGTAGAGAGGTTTCACTAGCAGTATATGGTGGTTGATAAATCTATTTTACTAGGCTACAACCTCTCTTGGAAATAAAAGAAAGAAAAAGTAAAGAAGAAAAAATACCGTAGCTGCTTTCCAAGGCTACACATGTTATATGTGATGTTTCCAAATGCTTGTCACTAGCACTTAAATGGATGTTCAAGAGTAGTTCAAATACAAACTATAGTGTCTCATTTGCTAATAGATGCTCGATCTACATTATTGTTGAATTTACTAGAAGTATCTAAGTTTTGTAAGACGTATCGCCTGATTGCACATCGGAAGCGTTTCTTTGACTTCAACTTTCTGGAGTATGTTTCTGTGAATTAGTGAATACTTCCTATCTTCTGTTTTCAATTATTCCTTATCTCTAAAGATGATTTTTTTTTTGTGTTTGCAGATGGTTCAGCATCTTCAAAATATTTGAGTTTTCATGCAGGGCATGGAACGCCAGAAACTGACTTTGTAGACGGAACAGAAAATGTGAGTTCTTATTTAGAAGAATAAATAACTTGTTTCTTGTTACTTGATTTTATCTTTTTTCCTTAGCCGACCCCAAAGATTTGGGATAGGGTTTTGCTGTTTCTGTTGCTTTATTTATTATTCCAAACTTCATTCAGTTTTAATCTGCTGTGCTGCCTGATTGATTATGAAATATGCTTGGTCTACTATATATTATTCTGTTTTTTTAATTTTCCTTATAACCAATATGAAATTGAATTGGTTTTCTAAGTTTTCTGAGCTTATTTTACCTATGATAAATTTATTTCATATAGGTGCTAGTTTCCGCGATTAAGTTGCGAACTTTTTGTATAATATCCTTTGATGTTGTATAATCACTTGCTGAAAAATTTATTCCTAACAGAGTTCTAATCACATGAGGCAAACAAAGTTGGGAATAATATATATCCATTAATTTTGCATCAGTAGCCTTTTGGTTACGCTTGCAGGGTTATGAAATAAGAAGACCTCAACAATGTATTAACCTGCGATTTATAAATGGCCAGCATGTTTCTAGTCCTTCCAACATGGATAAAGCTTCTAACACATGAGAGACACCTTAGAACAATTATATCTGCTGTGATGGTATTTTTACCTAGAAGTATAGGAATTAGCTATCACAACACAACAACAACAACTGAGCCTTTTATCCCAAGCATATGGGGTAGGCCACATGAACCAACATGAGAATCACGCCGGGTCCAACATGATGAATTAGCTATCACCAGAATCCATAAATAGTTGAATCAAAGTATCTGTTGAAGTTCACAGAATCCCTTAGTGAATTGTTTGCTTTGTCATTTGTTGTTCGAGAAAATTTCGTTTGTCAGCAAAGTTTTATAAGCTTAGATGGGGCATATGGTTTGCAGAGAGTTTCCAAGTAGATGAGCCATCCAATGAAGGAATAAAGGTCTAAAAGGCAATTAAAATGGAGCATAAAAGATGTCATTTTGAACCCAAAATATAGATTATTTTACATAAGAAATAATATTCGCAGTTGAGTTATAAGAAGTAATAAAAGGAATTGAGTTACAATTTCGCGGAGAGAAAGATTGAAAGACAGTTGCGTATCTGTCTTATATTGTTGATTGCTAAAATGAATGTTTGAGTTGGACTATAGGGCGTACAGGGTCCTAGTCACATATCTTTGATAGTAACAGTAAGAATTTTACTGAACTTGCCTTGCTCTGACGGAGACGACTTATTTTCTTTTCCATATAAAAGAAGCAAGTCTTAGTTTATAGACATTGAGAAACCTGTAAAAAAAACCGAGTGCAACTGATATAAAAATGTTAGATAGACGGGTTCTCAAAAAGATAGGATTAGGGAGCAGACCCAGAAGAAAATGGACGTAACTTTTGAGAGGGTAAAATGAGGAAAACTGATTGGGATAATTTGGTAATCTGCAACGAGAGCCAATATCTCAACAAAATTATGGTTAATGGTACAATGAGCGCTAGAGGTAAGACCTAAAGAAACAATGCTGCAGGCCGTGAAAAAATGCAAGAAGTGGAATCATGTAGCTGAAAATTTAGGACAAAGGCTTCTTGTTGTTTTTCCATGGATATTACTGTATGCTTATGCAAACTAAACAATAAATTAAGAGGATTTTCTGATGTAAGAGAAAAATGTCTTGTGTTGAATTATGTTTATATGCTACTTTGATAATGAAATTGCAAACTGTAAAAACTGTTGATCGATGGCTGTGGACTGTCTTTTGGGATGTAGAACAACTGATACGTTGAATTTCACTCGGCATTTAAATGTAAGGATTGAAGTTGTGAATTCTATGAATGAAGATGATATATGTCCTTGGCTTATATACCGTGTTATCAAGATTTAAGATTTTGGTGGATGATATCTTATCCACATACATATATAAGGAAAATTACAGTCCATGTGACCCATGATGATATCTTCTTACTACATGAATTTTGATCCACAAACATATCAGGACATGATAACCGTGCTAAATGATGTTTCTTATTCATTGGGATGATACTTAATATGGTTTTGAGCCTGCAAAGGTAGAAACGGTCCAGCCCTGCAAGTGCATACTTTTCTGTACGATACCCTTGTGCAAAAGGAATGCGTATTTCCATGCATGCATGCTCATTACACTATGACACCTAATTCTTTTATATTTGGTTCTTGAGCGCTCTGCAAAATTCCTATTTTTTTTGTGAAAATGTTCTTCTATGGTCCTCCATACAATCAATGCAAATATGTTCGATTTCCGTAGATAATTTACTTTTAGTTCATTTGTGACAGTTTTTAATTTTTGATTTGCAGGTGCACAAAACCAAGAAACAAGTAATGTCAGAGATTATTTTGAAGAGCAAGTTTTACAAGGTTGTGTCCCATCCATTATTTTATTTGTGTTATTCTATATTTACTTAATCGTGTCAATGGGACTGCAGCTTCTGACAAATTCTTGTTACATCTAGTTTAGTTTTTTTAGCAACTGAGAGTAACTATACCAACGTCTGTTAGCCTGGTCGTAAAGATATTTGACAGATCTCCACAAACACATTAAAGCCAACAAGTAATCAGTTTACATTGTGCGGAATGCGGCACCCAATGTTTAGTAAATCGATTAAATGAACCAATGAATCTTCTCAGTATCAGAAAATTAGGACTGCATTTTCCCTAATTTTGAGTGGGGAACGTCTTAGCTTTTTTTAATCATGAGTTAGTAACAACAGACCAACTGCATTGGAATTTATCCAGCAAACTATTTTTTCATTCTTACATATAACTCATGTCAAAATTTTACAATGCATTAAAACATTTACCACAAGCTTACAAGATCAAGAAGGTTGTTTTCACCAGCACATGAGCAGACCTCTTAAGTCTTAGAGTAATGTCATGCCCCGCTTCCCAAAATCCGGAATACGGAGAGCGACGAAGGCCTGCCGTGCTACCTACGGTAAGGAAAAGTCCTTCCATAGTCACATAAGGCTGTCTAGATTAATCTGTCAAAATAAAATCTAATACCAAAAGAAATAATACTGATAATCATGCTGCAATGAAACCACAAGAAATCCTAAAAATGGGTCCCCTAGATAATTGATGCAATTAAAGATTCAAAACAAAAGATTCGGATTAAAATAAGATCCGAAAGAGATACAAAAGTTCTAATGTCCCATAAGGGCGCACATGATAAAAGCTAAAAGTAAAGAAAAATAAACCTACGATTAATGATCTTCAGCAAAGTCCTGGAATCTTGATAAACTCTTGAATTATTGCATTCAAATAGGGCTGTTACATCCTACCCACCTTACAGAAAATTTCGTCCTCGAAATTGGAAGGACGACTACAAGATCAAGGAAACAGGTGTGGGTACTTTTGACGAATCGTGTCCTCACGCTCCCAAGTATATTCTCCGCGAGAACGTCCGCCCCAAGATACAAGAACTAAAGGGATGATCTTGTTTCTCAATACCTTCTCCTTACGGTCGACAATGGCTGTAGGTTGCTCTTCATACGAGAGATCAGTGCTCAAGGTTAATTCAGAGTGATCGAGAACATGACTGTCATCGCAAACGTACCGACGCAACTGTGATACATGGAATACATCGTGCACACCGGCCAAAGAAGGTGTAAGGCCAATCTGTAAGCCACTGCTCCAACGCATTCCACAATCTCGAATGGTCCAATAAATCGGGGACTGAGTTTCCCACGACTACCGAATCTAATCACTCCTCGAGTTGGCGAAATCTTAAGGAAGGCATGATCTCCTACTCCAAACTCAAGAGGTCTTCGACTAGTATCCGCCCAGCTCTTCTGACGATCTTGTGCTGCCTTGATACGGTCCCTGATCAACTGGACCTTCTCAACTGTTTGGGTTACGAGCTCCGGTCCCAATAATCTTCGCTCACCCACATCATCCCAGCAAAGTGGGGAACGACATTTACGTCCGTAAAGTGCCTCGAACGGTGCCATCCGGATACTCGCCTGATGGCTGTTATTATACGAGAATTCCACCAAGTGAAGATGATCCTCCCATGATCCCTTGAAATCTAGCATATAGGCTCTCAACATATCTTCTAATATCTGTATCGTACGTTCAGACTGTCCGTCAGTCTGGGGATGGTAAGCTGTGCTGTAATGGAGACGAGTGTCTAAACTCTCTTGTAAGCTTCTCTAGAAATGTGAAAGGAATCTCGTGTCTCGGTCCGATACTATAGTGATAGGCACCCCATGCAACCGTACGATCTCTTGCATATATTTCTCTGCCAATGTCTCCGTCGATTGTCCCACTCGAAAGGGTAGAAAATGGGCCGCCTTTGTGAGACGGTCGACGATGACCCAAATAGCATTATTGCCCTTAGGACTCCGTGGTAAAGCCGTCACGAAGTCCATAGTGATGTGTTCCCACTTCTACTGGGGAATGGGAAGTGGTTGCAATAGGCCGGCCACTCGCTGATGTTCGGCCTTCACCTGCTGGCACACTAAGCACTTCGACACATAGCGGGCAATCTCTCTCTTCATGCCGTTCCACCAAAAGTGTTGCTTAACATCTCTATACATCTTGGTGCCACCCGGGTGCACCGAATAAGCCGAACTGTGTGCTTCCTTCAACACTTCCTCTCGAACGTCGCCCTTTGGCACGCATAATCGACTGTCGAATCTTAATGAGCCATCTTCGTGTATCAATAGGTATGTCCTCATTCCTGCCTTTACTAACCCGCGGAGCTTCTGCAATTGTTGGTCCCCAGCCTGTGCAGCTTTAATACGATCAACTAACGAAGACTGCACCTGTAGTTGCTAATATTGTCCGGGCGTCCCCTGTTCTACCACTTCTAAATTGAGTCTTCGAAATTCATCAATGAGTTCCTTCTGGCCAGTCAACCACATCGCTGTTGGTCTCCGACCGAGAGCATCCGGTACCACATTTACTTTCCTGGGATGATATTGCAAATCAATATCATAATCGGCCATGAACTCCAACCACCTATGCTGTCTCATGTTTTGCTCCTTCTGCGTGAATACATATTTCAAGCTCTTATGGTCCGTAAAAATTTCCATTCGTTCTCCCAAAAGATAATGCCTCCAAATTTTCAAAGCAAAAATTACAGTGGCCAACTCTAAATCGTGAGTTGGGTAATTCTTCTCGTGCGTCCTCAGTTGACGCGAGGCATAAGCGACAACACTCCTACGTTGCATCAAGACACAGCCTAGCCCCTTACCGGAAGCGTCGCTATGAATCACCAGTCCTCCTGTCCCATCTGGTACGGTCAATATGGGTGCAGTTGTGAGTTTCTCCTTCAATAATTCGAACGCTCGGTTGCACTCTTCTGACCATACGAATGGTATCCCCTTTCGAGTAAGTCTTGTCAATGGCTCAGCCGCTCGTGCAAAATCTTTAACAAATCTGCGGTAGTAGCCTGCGAGTCCCAAGAAACTTCTAATCTCTGCTACTGACTTCGGTGCTGGCCAATCCTTCACTGCTTCAATCTTCGCCGGATCTATTGATATACCATCTCCAGAAACGATGTGGCCCAAAAATTGAACTTGTTCAAGCCAAAACTTGCATTTACTAAGCTTGGCGTAAAACTTTTCTTGTCTCAGTATCTGCAACATGATCCTCAAATGCTCGACATGCTCCTCCTTGCTTTTGGAGTACACAAGAATGTCGTCGATGAAAACTACGACAAACTGATCAAGGTACTGGGAGAAAACTCGGTTCATTAAATCCATGAACACGGCTGGGGCATTAGTAACATCGAATGGCATTACCAAGAATTCATAATGACCGTATCGAGTTGTGAAGGCTGTCTTCCATACATCCTCCGCTTTAACACGAACTTGATGGTACCCCGACCGAAGGTTCAACTTAGAGAACACTCGAGTACCACATAATTGATCGAACAAATCATCGATCCGAGGTATAGGGTACTTGTTTTTAATCGTAACCCGGTTCAACTCTCGGTAGTCGATGCACATGCGTAACGAGCCGTCCTTCTTCTTTACTAGTAAAACTGGAGCGCCCCACGGAGAAGTACTCGGGCGAATGAATCCTTTGCTGAGGAGGTCTTCTATCTGCTTCTTCAATTTAATTCAACTGGTGCCATCCTGTAGGGTAACTTAGAAATTGGTGCCGTTCCTGGCAATAATTCTATCGAAAACCCCAAAAGCACGAGGCGGAGGTAAGCCGGGTAAGTCCTCAGGAAAGACATCCAAAAATTCCCGAACTACGACCGGTGCCGAACTCATATCAACCTCCATCGACGCTAGTATGTCGCACGTCGGCTTTGCTCTAAACTTTATGGGTCCCAAAGATTTGCTCTCTCCAGTGAACACGAACTCTGGGTGGTTAGGAATGCGAAAGTTTATAGTTTTGGCCCGACAATCAATATGTGCGTGAAAGATGCCCAACCAATCCATTCTTAAGATGACATCATAACTACCGGTCCCAATCAACAGGAAATCTGCGAAAAGCTTCCTGCCGTAAATCACAACCGGACAAAGCTTGCACTCTAGGTTGGTGGTAACTACTCCATTTCCAGTGTGAATGTCCCAACCTCTAGTCAGTGTTTTGTGTGCAATAGAATGTGTTGTGGCAAAATCCAAAGACATAAAACAGTGTGAAGCCCCGGAATCGAAAAGTGCTCTAGCAGGAACAGAACAAATTAGAATGGTACCTGAAACGACATCCTCCGATGCTTCCGCCTGCTCAGCTGTCAGGGTAAAGGCCCGTCCCTGTCCACGACCCGTGTTTCCTCGCCTCTGATAAAAAAGTTGCTCCTGAGGGACAAGTCCTTTCTGAGGTTGGTTGCGCTATGCTCTTCTTGGACAACTCCCAATCTGATGGTCACTAGCACCACAAATCAGACATAGACGCTTAGCGCGGCGGCAATTTCTCTCGACGTGTCCCGGTATCCGACAGTATCCACAAACTGGAGATTCCCGTTGTGGTGGGGTTGCGGTTGTAGGGTTCCTAGGCACTCTCAAGAGGTCTCACAAGGCATCAACCATGCCAATTTTAGATTTTACGGTGCCGAGAAACCCTAGACTAGATCGTTAACTAGAATTTTAGGCGACAAAGTGAAACTAGTTAACTACTTAACTAAAAGAAAGATGCTACAACCTTTGTAGATCCGGTTCTCCACTCCCTTAGCTCCACGTAGACGTCCTCTCGCTGTCCGTCTCGAATCCCGGACTCAAGCATCGGCTTCATCGGAGAAATGGGCGGGCAAGGTCGTCGGCTTCGTGCCGAAGATGATCTACGTCGAGGTTACACAAGATCAAGCTCCAACTTCACCAAGTTGTGAAACTTGTGAAGTAAACACCCTATACTACTTGGCAAGAGGTAGAGGATGAAGAAATAGGAGATGGGTTCACTTTAGAATTGGATAAGTCTCTTATTTAAAAAGAAACTATATGAATACTTATCATATCCTAACCATAGTCAAGTGTAGAGAGTAAACTAGGGTTAGTGGGAATGGTTAGGGTTAAGGATGAGATAAGAATGGTGGACTTGTTCAAAGGTTCAAGAAGCATCAACATACAAACAAAATAAGCCACCATTCTCTTTTATTTTCCAAAATGAATAAATAAATAAATAAGTAAATAAACAAAGCCCTAACCATTCATATAACCATGGTTTAATCTTTACACAAACCCAAGTGAGCAAGTATCATCAAACATGATACAAACAAGTGCAAAAAAATATATCACATATACAATGTGCATCAAGTGAGAAAATCCTTTTAAAATGAACCAATACTAGTTAATGCAAAGTAATATATCAAATATATTATTATACATTAAATCATTAAATCAACACTTGATTTAACGATCCGGTCATATCGCATATAACCGACTAGTATCCTATGTATCGGCTTATCGAATCAATCCTTAATTCGATATCTAGGTTATATCGCATATAACCAATTGATACATACATCGCGAAAATGAAATACGGTATCACATATACGCATTATTCTCGCTCCCGCACATATCTCATATGCGCCCCTATTTCGTTTCGCTTGAGCCAGGAAACCTCTGCGTAGGACTCTAAAGACTCGTCAATACGCCGGCAGTAGATGATGATCATATCAAGCATCCACAAGCCGCAAGCGGTCTGCTAAACGTAACGGCCACCCGGGTATTGAGCGATCAGAAGATCGACGAGCTAGCCCGCTCACACTCCTGTGAATCCAACCAGTAACACTTACCGTACAGTCCGGTCTGTTCGTCTAATATGTCGCATATCAAGTCTAGGGGTGGTAAACGTCAAACCCCAATAACCGATAAGTCGTGCCGATGTGAGGCTCATAACGGGTCGATAAACTACTGGTAACACTTACCAGCAAATCTCTGATCAGCCCTGGCCAGGGACTTCCCTGTTACGGCCAATCGAGCACAGCGCAACATCAACCCCCAATACCGGGAGAGACGAAACCCCTCCTATCGCTCATTGCCTCCATGTGAATCGGGACTGTACCCAAAGACCACCGTTTTGCACGCCCTTATGGACGTGGTAAGGTAGAGATCAAAGCACAGTGGGAATCACACAAGACTCTATGACGATCTGGGGTCTACAGACTAACCTGTACAAGTGTCACCTGAGAACTGCCATATGACGTGAGGTATAATACCATCTGGGAGTTCTCGGCGAGTCCGTCCAGTGTACCCAGTCTCCACTGAGCACCCGTACACCATCTCTGATGTCAAACACCAATGGATATGGGATCATCCATCGCCCATCTCATGGGTCGAGAAGCGTATACGCTAGTCTACACTGGTATATCGATGCCCTGTCTCGATACACCCACGACTAGGGACCTTGAAGGATGTACTTATGGACTACCATGTCCCCACTAGTATGATCTGCATCATAGTCCAGGTAGTTAAGTACACATCCTAAGGGCTTTATCAACATGTAACTATAAGACAGTTTAAAGAGACTAGTAAACATGTTAAGATAAAGAGCAACCAGATAGCATACTATCATATCGAGCAAGAAAGTCATCTCTATATATGTCCAAGCATCCAATATAATATACATCATCAGTACAATACTGGCCTCTAGGGCATACATACAACTAACAATCTCCCACTTGCACTAGGGCCAGCTGCTGTAGTATCGCATACCGAGCATCCCGAAGAGTCTCGCAAACTGTATCTGGGGAATGGCCTTCGTGAGTGGATCCGCCGTGTTGTTCTTCGTGTCAACTCTCCTGACCTCGATCTCCCGGCGATCAACTATCTCCCGGATCAGGTGATACCGCCTCAGAATATGCCTGGATCGCTGATGGGACTTGGGTTCCTTGGCTAAAGCCACCGCTCCATTGTTATCGCAATACAAAGGTATTGGATGCTCAATGGATGGAACCACTCCAAGTTCAATAATGAACTTCTTGATCCAGACAGCCTCTTTAGCAGCATCGTTGGTAGCGATGTATTCAGCCTCCATCGTCGAGTCTGCCACGGTTTCTTGCTTGGAACTCTTCCAGCTAACCGCCCCTCCGTAAAGGGTAAAGACAAATCCCGACTGCGACTTAGAGTCGTCCTTATCACTCTGGAAGCTCGAATCGGTAAAGGACTCCACTTGGAGTTCTGCATTACCATACATCAAGAGCATCTCTTTAGTCCTTCGCAAGTACTTGAGAATGCTCTTCACAGCTGTCCAGTGACTCTCTCCAGGATCAGCTTGATACCTGCTCACTACACTTAGTAAGTATGCTACATCGGGTCTGGTACATAGCATCGCGTACATGATAGAGCCTACAGCCGAAGCATAGGGTATCCCTTGCATGCGAGCTCTCTCCAAATCAGTCTTGGGAGACATCTCTTTGGAGAGAGTGACTCCAGTGATCGTGGGCAAGTTCCCACGCTTGGATTCTTCCATACTAAACCTCTTTAGTATGGTGTCAATGTACCTGGATTGGGACAATCCCAATATCCGTTTGGATCTATCTCTATAGATCATAATTCCCAATATGCAGGAGGCATCACCAAGATCTTTCATTGAGAATCTTTGTGATAAGAAGAGCTTGACCGATTGCAGCATAGGAATATCATTTCCTATCAAGAGTATGTCGTCCACGTACAATACGAGGAAGACAACCTTACTCTCCGCCACCTTCTTGTAGATACAAGGTTCATCTGGATTTTTGACGAAATCAAACTCTTTGATAACGACGTCAAAGCAGATATTCCAACTCCGCGATGCTTGCTTTAATCCATAAATGGATTTAAGCCGCTTGCACACCTTTCCGCTGCTTCCACTGTCTACGAAGCCCTCTGGCTGAGTCATGTACACGCACTCTTCTAAATCACCATTTAGAAAGGCGGTCTTAACATCCATTTGCCAGATTTCGTAGTCATGATATGCAGCGATGGCAAGCATGATCCGGATGGATTTAAGCATAGCCATTGGAGAAAAGGTTTCGTCATAGTCCATACCTGGTCTTTGACGAAAACCCTTTGCAACAAGTCTAGCTTTGAAAGTCTCCACTTTCCCATCTACACCAAGTTTTTTCTTGAAGATCCATTTGCTCCCAATGGGTTTTACCCCTTCAGGAGCAACTTCCAAAGTCCATACTTTGTTGGTGTACATGGATTCCATCTCGGACCGCATAGCATCCAGCCATTTCACTGAGTCCCTACTCGTGATGGCCTGCTCGAAGCTAGTTGGGTCATCATCCTCCATGATGCAATCCTCGCTCCCACAATCCATGAGAAAACCGTAGTATCTCTCAGGTGGGCGAGGAACCTAACTAGATCGGCTGAGAGGCTGAGGTTCATCGGGAACTACTGAATCCTCTGGTTCAACCAAATCTTCTGTTGTAGTCTGTATTGCTGGAACCTCTTCCAGTTTTACCTCCTTGCCACTAATCTCTTTTTCAAGAAATTCCTTTTCTAAAAAAGTGGCATGTCGAGAAACAAACACCTTTTGTTCCTCGGTATGGTAGAAGATATACCCGCGCGAATGTTTGGGATATCCAATAAACTTACACAAAATGGACCTTGCCGCGAGTTTGTCCGGATTTTGCGTTTTTACATATGCCGGACAATCCCATATCTTAACATAATTAAGACATGGTCTCTTTCCTTTCCATATTTCATATGGAGTGGTTGGCACGGTTTTGGTGGGAACCATATTCAATAGGTCTGCAGCTGTTTCCAGTGCATATCCCCAGAAGGAAATAGGTAACTTAGCTGTGCTCATCTTAGAGCGCACCATATCTAATAGGGTGCGGTTCCTCCGTTCTGATACACCGTTGTGCTGTGGTGTATATGGAGGAGTCAGCTGAGAGAGAATCACATTCTCTTTTAGGAAGTCCAGGAATTCATTGCTTAAGTATTCTCCTCCTCGATCAGATCGAAGGATTCTAATACTTTTTCCGGTTTGGTTCTCGACTTCTTGTTTATATTCTCTAAATTTCTCAAAAGCTTCTGATTTGTGTTTCATCAGGAACACATATCTGAATCTAGAGAGATCGTCAGTGAATGTAATGAAGTACGAAGAACCATCCCTGGTATGTGTAGACATGGGACCACATACATCACTATATATAAGTCCCAAGAGTTCGGTAACTCTTTCTCCGTGTCCCGTAAACGGAGTTTTGGTCATCTTGCCTTTGAGACATGACTGGCAAGTGTCATAAGATAAAAATTCGAACGGATTCAAATATCCATCCTTATGCAACTTAGCCAGTCGTGTCACATTGATGTGACCCAGTCTACAATGCCACAAGAAGGATTCGTTCAGTTCTGAACTCTTCCTCTTGTGTGTGTTTGTTATGCTCAGAACTGTTGATTGATTTAGAACATAAATGCCATTGCACAACGTGCCTGATCCAACCAACTTTTGGTTACGGAAAATGTTCATAACATTGTCCTGTAATACAAAATTATATCCCTCTTTACTCAATAAAGAAACCGATATAATGTTGCATATCAGGTTCGGCATGTAATAGCATTCGTTCAGAACCAATGTATTACCAGTTGGTAATTCAAGGTGATATTCCCCGACAGTCTTAGTTGCAACTATTGCACCATTTCCAACTTTAATGTCTTTATCACCTTCTCTAAGTTCTCTACCTTTCCTGAGCCCATGTAACTGATTACATATATGGGATCCTGACCCGGTATCTAATACCCAGGACGTAGAGCAAATGGAGAAACAGTTCTCTGTAACGAACACACCCGAAGAAAATGCATCAACATGTACTTTCTTCATTCGGGTGGCATGGGAATCCTGGTATTCCCCTATGTCCTGTTCATTCCCATAACTCTTATAAGAAAGAACGGAACCAACGTTCCCCAGCACAGTATAACATGCGGGTTCAGTCAATACATCCATATTATTATCTTTATTAGGGCATGATATGGTCGCTACCTGGAGAGAGAGAAGAAAACACTTTAGCGTATGCTCTTGCAAGATCAGATTGGTTATTATCTTATCTAATCAGGATGGCTCCCACTGGTTTTTATCAAATCTTCCTTCAAACCCTAAAAGGAAAGACTAGCCGGGATTAATTACACACTACAAGTTCGCCAATCTTTCAGCCAGGCCAGTGTCGGTACTTTGAGGGAGGTCCCCCGTGCTTTCGTACGAACCTAATTAATGTAAATCTCGTTTTCCCATAGGCGTAACCCCGTTGACACCTTTCTAGTCACCTACTTGATCGGCTAATTGTAATGCGTAAAACTCTCCCAGGAGTAACTCTTACTCGCAGTGGGTATCGGGATCCAACTATCTCATAGAAGGTATGCAATCTTATTGCAAATTTCAACACTTGAAATTCCCGATAATATTTTGCCCCTAGCGTCCTATGACCTTGACGCAGGCCAACAAACCATAGTGCGCTAGTCAAGTTCAACCCGTCATTTCCTGATTGAATTAAACCCACCCGCACGACCCTTGACGCAGGCCAACAAAGTCGCACGACTACCCTAATCCAATCTGCATCATATGCATAAGCAGATAAATACTAGTTAGCTACCGCACACTACGCCTTGACGCAGGCCAACAAACGTAGCACGAATACTAACTACTACTTATCTGAAATGACGGAGGGCTACGACAGGTTTTTCTGAAAACCTATTGCGTAATGAACTTGATATCGTTATAGAATCAAATGAAGTTTTGAAATGGAGTGATTTTGAGGCTTTTCTAGTTTTGCTAAAGGGGTCACTCCCGGTGAAGGGATCGTCGGCCCTTTCCTCGTCGAATGAGGTGCGGGATATATCATATATATCACTGTGCAAAGCAGAAACTATAGAAGCAATCAAAAGTCAAACCGAGTGTGTAGCATCTGCCAGTTATTGCTAAAGGAGTCACTCCCGGTGAAGGGATCTCGGTCCTTTTCTCATCGAATAAGGTGCAGGGTATATTATATATACCGCTATGCAAAGCAAGAACTGTAGCTATCTGTTTTGTTTAAAATTTGATTCTACAACATCTTAGGTTTCTTTTCTTTCATTAATCACATTAATGAAGTCCCATCATTTAAATCACCTAAATATCACAGATAAATACGACGTATACTTATGCCATCCGCATTCGCCTGGATGTCCTCTCGTGCACCGTTAGGTTAGGTAAGTAACGACAGAGCAGGGCAGGGCTAGTGCGGGTGAAAAACATAAGTAACGTCTATATAATATATCATATATACTATATACTGTATCTATCACAGAACATCATATGATCACATCACAGATATCGCAGCAGAAAATATCATATGAAATATTGGATATACTAGGATGTCCGTGTTTTCAATACGAGCCAGTATAAAACACGGATTCCACGGTCGTGATGAATAGCCAATCCCACACCCTAGACCCCTACGAGAGCAGCAAGCAACCCTACCAATTCTAGGGTTAGGAGACCCGGACTCGACTCCTCGAGATGGTCTCCCACTGAACCCTAGAACCCGGTTACTTGTGCTCCCCTCCTTGGGTCTATCCTAATGCGGAAAAGTAAATAATATACAAAAGGTGACAACTTCCGCAACCTGGAAGTGCCCCAATAAAGAATATTACATACAAGTTTTTACATGAATGAAAATGAAAAACACCCATCTCACATAAAAACCCCCGGCTATTCAAACACGACGATCCAATATAACATATCCAGTAACACATAACATCACATGTCATCAACGTAAGTATGCATACCCCAATTGTCGTTGACGTATAGCAACGAAACCGGTGATATCGTCATACTACACTTACGGTCACAGAAAAGAAAGTGTAAAACTACAACAATTGGAATCCGCAAGCTCTTTAGACATCACATGCCTAATCAAATGAAATACTTAGACATCACATGCCTAACAATTATAAACCCCGCATTTTAGTCTCATTATCGAAAACTCTTTTCAATATCAAGTGAGACTAAACTGCTAGATTTATAACATTCATTCAGTTATCTTATAACTGTGTGTGTATTCCAATTATTGTATCACATTCTAGATAAATAGAAAATGTTAAACTTTCCGATCGAACAGTCAAACACCCAAGTTTTCCCGAAACAGCTCAACACATGAAATAGGTTTAAAAACATCCAGTTCATGCCTCAGTACCAACGGTCCAGCCGTAGAAGGGTCAAGCCAACGCCTCACATGTGGCACGCCGTACTGCCCCAAACCCGAAGGTTCAAAGGGCAGTTCAAGACGGTCACATAATCGAGTTAAGGTTTGTTGTCTTCTAGAGGGACCATCGCGTTACTTGCACTACTTAGAACGTCTTTAAACCTCAGAAAAATCCAACACTTGGAAATTTTCCGGCAGGGGAAAAGTTGGGTATTTATATCCGGTCGAACTTTTTAACATATTCTAAAGTTATCCGGAAAAACACATAGACGAAATTTAATAATCCGATCGAATCAACGATTCCCAATACAAGCCCAGAACACTCAACTCTTGAGTCAAATTAAAAATACCCAGAATAATCAGCAACATAAAGTAGGAATTACTGTGCAAAACTCGAATGATGATGTCATCATATGGCCGCGGAACCGCCGCAGAAGCCAGGCTTCTGCAGCGGTTCCGCCGCGCTTTGAACTGATCTCTTGGAAAAATTTGCACCGTAATTCTTAGAGTTCCCTGCTGAATTTTTTAAGCATTTTTAGTCTGGAAAAAACCCAGTTTTTAGAAAAAGTCCAGAGAGCGTGAAAAAATAGGGTTTCGGGTTCGATCGGGTTTCAAACATCGTCTAAGCATCGCCTAAGGCGCTAGCTAGGCTCTGATACCACTGTAGGGTTCCTAGGCACTCTCAAGAGGTCTCACAAGGCATCAACCATGCCAATTTTAGATTTTACGGTGCCGAGAAACCCTAGACTAGATCGTTAACTAGAATTTTAGGCGACAAAGTGAAACTAGTTAACTACTTAACTAAAAGAAAGATGCTACAACCTTTGTAGATCCCGTTCTCCACTTCCTTAGCTCCACGTAGACGTCCTCTCGCTGTCCGTCTCGAATCCCGGACTCAAGCATCGGCTTCATCGGAGAAATGGGCGGGCAAGGTCATCGGCTTCGTGCCGAAGATGATCTACGTCGAGGTTACACAAGATCAAGCTCTAACTTCACCAAGTTGTGAAACTTGTGAAGTAAACACCCTATACTACTTGGCAAGAGGTAGAGGATGAAGAAATAGGAGGTGGGTTCACTTTAGAATTGGATTTCTCACTCAATTGCTCAAGTTGCCATTGATGAAGGCAAGGTTTTTCTTGAAGAAGAAGAAGGAGAGGATGAAGAATATGATTTCTCACTCAATTGCTCAAGTTGCCATTGATGAAGGCAAGGTTTTTCTTGAAGAAGAAGAAGAAGGAGAGGATGATGAATATGATAAGTCTATTATTTAAAAAGAAACTATATGAATACTTATCATATCCTAACCATAGTCAAGTGTAGAGAGTAAACTAGGGTTGGTGGGAATGGTTAGGGTTAAGGATGAGATAAGAATGGTGGACTTGTTCAAAGCTTCAAGAAGCTTCAACATACAAACAAAATAAGCCACCATTCTCTTTTATTTTCCAAAATGAATAAATAAATAAATAAGTAAAGAAACAAAGCCCTAACCATTCATATAACCATGGTTTAATCTTTACACAAACCCAAGTGAGCAAGTATCATCAAACATGATTCAAACAAGTGCACAAAAATATATCACATATACAATGTGCATCAAGTGAGAAAATCCTTTTAAAATGAACCAATACTAGTTAATGCAAAGTAATATATCAAATATATTATTATACATTAAATCATTAAATCAACACTTGATTTAACGATCCGGTCATATCGCATATAACCGACTAGTATCCTATGTATCGGCTTATCGAATCAATCCTTGATTCGATATCTAGGTTATATCGCATATAACCAATTGATACATACATCGCAAGAATGAAATACGGTATCACATACACGCATTATTCTCGCTCCCGCACATATCTCATATGCGCCACTATTTCGTTTCGCTTGAGCCAGGAAACCTCTGCGTAGGACTCTAAAGACTCGTCAATACGCCGGCAGTAGATGATGATCATATCAAGCACCCACAAGCCGCAAGCGGTCTGCTAAACGTAACGGCCACCCGGGTATTGAGCGATCAGAAGATCGACGAGCTAGCCCGCTCACACTCCTGTGAATCCAACCAGTAACACTTACCGTACAGTCCGATCTGTTCGTCTAATATGTCGCATATCAAGTCTAGGGGTGGTAAACGTCAGACCCCAATAACCGATAAGTCGTGCCGATGTGAGGCTCATAACGGGTCGAGAAACTACTGGTAACACTTACCAGCAAATCTCTGTTCAGCCCTGGCCAGGGACTTCCCTGTTACGGCCAATCGAGCACAGCGCAACATCAACCCCCAATACCGGGAGAGACGAAACCCCTCCTATCGCTCATTACCTCCATGTGACTCGGGACTGTACCCAAAGACCACCGTTTTGCACGCCCTTATGGACGTGGTAAGGTGGAGATCAAAGCACAGTGGGAATCACACAAGACTCTATGACGATCTCGGGTCTACAGACTAACCTGTACAAGTGTCACTTGAGAACTGCCATCTGACGTGAGGTACAATACCATCTGGGAGTTCTCGGCGAGTCCGTCCAGTGTACCCAGTCTCCACTGAGCACCCGTACACCATCTCTGATGTCAAACACCAATGGATATGGGATCATCCATCGCCCATCTCATGGGTCGAGAAGCGTATACGCTAGTCTACACGGGTATATCGATGCCCTGTCTCGATACACCCACGACTAGGGACCTTGAAGGATGTACTTATGGACTACCATGTCCCTACTAGTATGATCTGCATCATAGTCCAGGTAGTCAAGTACACATCCTAAGGGTTTTATCAACATGTAACTATAAGACAGTTTAAAGAGACTAGTAAACATGTTAAGATAAAGAGCAACCAGATAGCATACTATCATATCGAGCAAGAAAGTCATCTCTATATATGTCCAAGCATCCAATATAATATACATCATCAGTACAATACTGGCCTCTAGGGCATACATACAACTAACAGCGGTACGCTTCATCTGAACTCCTCCATGCTGTCTAACTGGAATCCTTCCTGAAGTTTGATTCATGGGCCGTTTGAATCTTCCACTCTGAAGTTTCTTCCTCTTATCCATAACTGTCTCAATTCTGCGGGCCGCATTTAATACCTCTGAATACGTCCTCAGATCATGTGAAGCTAACTTCTCATGTTTTTCCAGAGTGAGGCACTGTAAGAATCTTCTAGCCCTATCCTCTTCCTGGGCTACCATTGAAGGAGAAAAACGACTGAGTCGGATAAACTCAGCCGCTACCTCGTCCACTGTGCGATCTCTCTGACGAAGACTGATAAATTGATGTTCCATCTCGATCCTGGCCGATTTGGGAAAGAATTTCTCAAGGAAAGCCGTAGAGAAATCAGTCCATGCAATCGATTTCTTCAACCTGTTCTCTTCTGCGAGCCACCAAATTCTAGCAATATCCTGCAGTTGAATCTTGACTATATCCACTCTGTCCTCTTCAGGAACCCGGGCGACTGACAGTAAATTCTCCATGTCGACAATCCACTGCTCAGCATCCAGTGGTCCGTCCGCGCCAGTGAAAATTGCCGGCTGTAGTCTCCTGAAATCGGCGACGCTGCCCGGACGTCTACCTTCACGAACCTCAGCCACCTTGTTCGGGGCCGCAGTAGCGGTCTGCTGAGAAGCAAGTAGGCCCCCTTGTAGCAATTCGGTCTGCTGCTGTTGACTCTCCAGCATGCCACGTATAACTCCAAGTAGTGCAGTATTGTTGTCGCGTCTCCTATATACTCGCAAATTTTCTTCGGCCATGATTCTGAAGTCAAAACGAACGACGAGGTTTAGCAACGAAAACGAGGTTTAAATTCAAAATATTAAAACCGAGTGAAGCAAAGAGATAATGTAATAATCAATTCAAAGAATACGGATTAAGTGTAGGACTCTAAGTTACTCATACAGAATACCGTATTGTATCCATGCCGCGGTACATGGGCACAATATCGTAACTCTATGTAAGTCGCCTGAATTCTACGGTCAGAGTCAACGGAATCTGCAGCATGACATACTGGGGAAAACCTAGACATGCGATTCTAACCTAAAAGGTCGGAAGAACCCAGACTAACCTCTGACGTTAGCCTGGCTTTGATACCAACAAAACCTTGTCATGCCCCGCTTTCCAAAATCCGGAATACGGAGAGCGACGAAGGCCTGCCGTGCTACCTACGGTAAGGAAAAATCCTTCCATAGTCACATAAGGCTGTCTAGATTAACCTGTCAAAATAAAATCCAATACCAAAAGAAATAATACTGATAATCATGCTGCAATGAAACCACAAGAAATCCTAAAAATGGGTCCCCTAGATAATTGATGCAATTAAAGATCCAAACAAAAGATTCGGAATAAAATAAGATCCGAAAGAGATACAAAAGTTCTAATGTCCCATAAGGGCGCACATGCTAAAAGCTAAAAGTAAAGGAAAATAAACCTACGATTAATGATCTTCAGCAAAGTCCTGGTAGCCGCTCTGATCCTGCTCAGCCTGCAGATCTGTCTCTAAACCTGAGATGGCAAATCTCAGGGATGTCAGAACATCCCAGCAAGTACTCAACGTATAAAGTGTGTGTAGCATAATAACAAGAATATATAAAAGTGAAGCCCGGTGCGTAAGAAAAACATGTATATAAGTAATTAAATGCACTAACACTATGAAACATGTATGTAAGGGATTAGGTCATAACCTAACTGGCCACTAAAAGGTAAAATATCCTATCGTAAGCTTGAGTGTGTGCGTCAACCTCTGCAGGAGTATTCCTAACCCAAGAGTGGTGCCCCAGGGGCTAGGAAACACGGGCCCAACTGTGGAATGAACAAGAAACCGCTATAACCCGGTACGAGCTGTAAACATGTGACCGCTATAGCCCGGTACGAGCTGTAAACATGCGACCGCTATAGCCCGGTACGAGCTGCCGGCATGAGACTCCTGAGATCCTGTTGTACAACGCACACTCAAACTATCCCAACACTCACGTATTTATAACCGCTATGGTAAAAATTAAAATCACTATTTAAGAATGCTGAAAAGACATGAACTTATGGTATGGTAATTGTACGGAAATAAAACTGGTGAATAGTGGTGTCATGGCATGTAGTCCAGCATTCTAATTAATGATTTCATTTTAAAATAAATAATAAGGATCATGAATAAGCATGTCAAATCAAGGTGTTCTATACATGTAATCAACAGGAGTCTCGAATGTGTATAAAGCATGTAAAAGGATTCCTGTGCATAGTAATCATGTCATAGCATCATATACAGAAAAGCCAAAAGTACTTGCCCTGAGGTTAACGATCACGGAAAAAAAAGATGTACGTAATGCGGGCACGAACTCAGCTAAGGTGCGACTTGGGATCTGAGTTATACGATCCGCCTAGATAAATTTTCATCGATTAAATTATAAATATCTACATAAAAATTGTCACACAACCAAAACAAAATTATCTCAATTTAGGGTTTTGATACTAATTTCCCCTTTTCAAAATTCACTGTTATCATTTCATTTTTTTTATTCATATATATTTATATATTTTTTTCTTTTGTTTTCTGAAAAAAACAGGGATTACAGAAACTTACAGAGAATGAGTATCAAACTAGGGTTCACTTGCTTCGATGAACTCCAGCGAGGTCGATCTGGTGTCAGGGAGTCTCCGGCGAGGTGCACGAGGTGGACGAGGGTGGCTGTGGTGGGTTAGGGTTTGGTCAGTTGGTGGTTGCAGGGGTTTTGTTGGAGTGGATCGAGAGGGTTGCTGGAGGGGATCGACTTGCTGCAGCGATCGATAGGAACGAGGGATCGGTGGTTCGTGGAGGCGCCGGTGGGAACGAAGACGAGGGCAAGGGTGAAGGCGACGGCGAAGGGGTGATAGGTTGTTGAGTTGGGCTCGGGGTTGTAGTCGGGGTGAAGGAGAGAGAGAAGGAGGAGGTGGATGAGGTGAGAAGGTCGAGGTCGGGGGAAGACGGCGCGGCGACGGCTAGGGTTAGGGCTTTCGGGAGCGAAGCGGTGGTGAGGTGAGGAGAAGAACGAGGAGAGAGAGAGATGTGAGAATGAGAGATAGGGAGAGATTTTTTTGTTGTATATATAAAATATTTTTATAAATATATTTATAAAGATACATATCTTTAATTGGTTACATTTAGAGATTCGGTGCAGATTTTCTCGTTCTCATTTTAACAGTAAACAGATACGAAAAATGTTATTTTGCTGACTCTAAGAGAATATTATATATATAATCTAAAAACTGAATATTTTCCATATCGAAATTGTTTACAGAGAAAAAAAAATCTAAATTAAAATATTTTAGCGGCCAACTAAAAATTCAAAATTTTTGGGAAAAGAATTTTGATAAACTCTTGAATTATTGCATTCAAATAGGGCTGTTACAAGTAAACATAAACAAGATACAACTATTTAACAGATAACCATCTCTGTCTCAAATTCATTGTAATACTACAACGAGTTGGTCCAAAGAAGTGCTATAGGGTGCATGCCTCTGAAAGTGCTTTGCTCACCCTGGTGCACACTTGTTTCTTCATTCGTATTTCTTGATTCTTAATTGTGGTATATCATATGGTCTTTACCATTGTTCTTGCTTAGTAAAATACTTCTGTTGCATATTCTGGCCTATACATGAAGGTATTGGGCTTGTTTATCTGCTATTGGCATTTCAGGCCCAGAAAGCAAAGGATAAGGAAGAGGATGATCATCTAGCGGAAAAATTAGATCAAGACTTCACATCCTTGGCACAAAGTGAGGCCCTAGCATCTTTAACACAACCAAGTAAGATAAGTGCTCTAAAAGCTATTGCAAACAAGAGTAATACCAGTCAGTTAAGTAAACAAGGATTATCAAGTTCAGAAAAGAAAGAATCCTTTATAAAGGTAAGGCAACATGTCGACTGTTTCTGATGTGTATTATATCTTAGGATGTAATTTTGATCACAGTCGCATATCTCAACTGCCTTTATTTGTTTTTCCCGACCAGCCTTTTATTCATTGAAAAACATATATGCAAAGGTGGCTTGGTAACATAATTATTTGCGTCATGAATTCTGCTGAATCCTAATATATAGGTTTTCTTATTCAGTGAAGTCCGGCGACCACCCTTTTAATTTCCTTAAGAATCATTGGAATAACAACATGGATCTAGTTCATTTCGTATCTACTCGATCCTTTAAGAATATTATACTTGTTTACTTGTTGTCTAATATCCAGCAAGATACGGGTTAGATGGATAATAATGTCAAATCTATGCCAACTATGGGGGAACATCTGAATCTCTTGCATTCTGCATATACTGTTTTTAATACACCTGATCGAGCTTTCAAGTGGATACTGAAAATGTTCTATTCATCTACAACAATGACATGATTTTTAGTCCTAGCAATTCATAGGCACATGTTGAATGCCGAATTCCTCTATTCTTCCCCCCTAGCTTAGGTTTTTGTCTGTTCACATTAGACTTCTGTCCTATTTCCATTTCCATCAAAATTTTGAAGTCAATAAATACTTCCAAGCATGCATTTACTTACCATAAGCGCAATAACGCTCGCTGCCCTGTGATTCCTTGTTTGTAGTTTTGGTTTGTATATTTTGGTTTCCTTTATATTTCTTAAATGACTACATAGGTTACCCACTCAGCCCACTTAAACAGATATCATTACAATTCATTTGATTCTGTTCGCAGGATAAACCTGATGCTTATGACAAACTTGTCAAAGAGATGTCACTCGATATGCGTGCTCGGCCATCAGACAGAACGAAGACCCCAGAAAAATTGCTCAAGAAGAGAGGGAACGACTTGAAGCATTAGAGGTAAGTCAGCATCACTTATAAGATGATATATTGGTAAAGTTTGTCCAAGTTTCTTTGAGCTGTGCTACTAGGAAGCAACTCCACGGTCATGTGTTGGTGCCAAGTGAGATCAATATCGAGTATTGAATGAACTTACAGTGCAATTAGACGCCTAAAGAACAGATAACAAATTGGTTCTTCTCTTATGAAATGTAATGTTATAAGTAACTATTTTGTAAAAATGTAAAGTGAAAGTACATATCCACAAGCACTATTTTGTATATAATTTTGAAATATGTAAAGTCAGAAATAGAGCTTTGTTAGCTCACATACATATTGAAAAGTTAAAGAATTGCATATTTCTAATCGGGAGAAAAAACATATAGGGTCAAATATACTTCAATTACGTTGTAGGTGTAACGCTCTATATGCAAGTTCAAACTAATTAAAGACATACAACCAGTCAAAGTTAAGCTAGAAACTATCAAGAAGATAATAATTAATAGCACCTCCTTTATGTTCTTATATTATATCATTTGCCATTTCCTCCCATACAATCAAACTCATTTAAGTATTATAAATTCTGATTGAAAACAATTTACTTTAAAATCACATAAACTTGCTCCAAATATGGAAATTTAAAACCTCAGGTAAAAGATGTGCATACATTAGTACCAATAACGTGACTGCACATTTTTCCCAAAAAAAACATAATATGACTGCACTTCTCTGTATATATTGAATTTGATTTGGCGGATGCCATACCGATCTTTTTTCGAGAATCGAAAGGGAGAAAATTAAGAACCATAAATTGAAACTTATACTTGGAATTACTTAATTATTTGAAAACCACTTAAAACTCTTCATATGATATTCTTCAAAAAGCAAAGTCGGATCTACTTATCATGGTTAAGAATTAAACATAAGAATCTATTTGATAATGCTTTTTAAAAGAGAAAATTACACACCAAATGATATATTCTAAGCCACAAAATTTGAGGACAGAAAGAAAATCTAGAAAAACCAAGTTGCAAATTAAGAAAAGAGAAAGCTTGTGTTTTTTTACTTTCTTTTTATACTAGAAAAACCAAGTCGAAGTTGGGTTTTCTGTAGATCGAGAGAGAAGAGGAGTGAGTTGGAGAGTGAGAGGGAGAGGGGAGTTTGAGACGAGGAGTGGTTTGAGGGGCTCGAGAGGGTGCGCGGCGTGGGCGACGAGCACGGAGACGAGGCGACCTGGGCACGCACGACGTGGGGAGAAAGGAAAATGAGCGGGAAAGTTTTTAACGAGTGGGGAAGAGGAAGCAACGGTCGGGTCGAGTTTGTGAAGGCAGGCGCGGGCTTTAGGGGTGGGGAATTTGGAAGCTGGGCCAGTGAGGAGTTGGGGAGTCTGGGCTGGGCCGGGAAAAATTTGGGATTTAATTTATTTGTTTTATTGTTTTCTTTTGGGCTGGGTTGATTTATTATTTAGAAGTTTTGTTTTAATTTGCAAAGAAGGGGAGTGGGCCGGGGAAGAAGTGTATATATAAATATAGTTTGGGTTTTAATTTTTTATTCGCTTAGGAAAAACAATTAGTAAAATGGAGCAACCAAATACCTACAAAAATCACTAGGAAAAATAGGGAAACAATCGGGGACTTGGGAAAAATATAGAAAGATTTTCATTAAAAGAAAACGGGGATCTACACTGCTTCATCATCCTTTACTTTTAGCCATTTAGTTTAGGGTGTTTGCTTTACTAAATTCACCATTAGTGAAGAGGCAGTATGAGCTCGAGTCTTCTCGACATAGATCATCTTCGGCCTCGAAGGCATTGAGCAAGCTTGTTTGTTTCTTCATGTGAACCCTTACTAGAGTCCGAGTCTTAACAACTTGTAGCGAAGAGACTACGACATGGAGCTTTAGAAGTGAAGGACCGGTCTACAAAGGTTGTATTCCCTCATTCACTTAGATGTAAAGTATTTACATTTAGAATCGTCGGATTTTCTAGTAACGATTCTAAGGTCAGGGTTAGCTAATACGGCAATTTTTAAAAATTGGCATGGACGATGCCTCCCGAAACCTAGCTGCTGTGCTACGCAATCCAACAGTGATGGTGTGCAGCATCCACTAATGGTCTCATCATATCATAATACTCTTCTTTTATTTTTCAGAGAACCCTACTTGCTCCAGATTCAATTTGAACAACACAAACTTCACAAAAATCCTACTTTTCCGACATTTAACAAGAAATTCTGAAACCTTAACATATGGAAACTTGGAAAAAAGATGATATTTAGCTATATGGACTGAGCACAAAGGAATTCTAAGCACTTGAAGTGTTTGTTTGAGACTTCATGAGGTTGTATTGGCTTAACTTGAAGTTTTGAAGATTCTAAATGAAGATATCATCAACTCTTGGTAATTTTATGAAGAGTTGCAAAAACTGAGATGAAGCTTTGAGGGAGAAGTGATAAGTTCATTTAGAAAAAGAAATGAACCATTAGAATTATGAGAGAATGAAGGAGGAGGTGTAGATAAAGGGTTAGAGCAAGTAGTAGAGCAAGCAGGAGGTGTTAGCTAGATAGTGTATGAGAGGGTCTGGTGTGTATGAAGGTTTACCTTAAACCTATCATAAATCAAATACTCATTAACAAATAAAAACCTTTTACAATAAATACTTTTACAAATAAATACCACAATCTTACACCAAAATCTCATATCATTCTCAAAACAAAATACTGATCATTTTTAGAATATCTCATATTTTCATTTTCCCCAAAATAATTACATTTTTACGGATACCGATCCGGAACTCAAAATCCATACATGATATTATTTTCGTAAACTCATAATACCCATATTTAAATTATAAATTAATATTTATAATTTTTCAAATATTACAGAAAATAACCAGCAACATCGAACAAGATCAATAAATGAAACAATCTATCCATGATATTAATTTTGTTATATATATATTAAAATATTAGAGTACACAATATTATTAAAAAAAGTATAAGATGTCTAAGGTAAAATAATACCTTAAACATTTATCCATTGTAACATAAAATTTTAGGATGTATTTATTGAGTTAAAATAAGTAAAAGGTAATATATGTATTTGTTTATTTGATTAGCTATCCAGAGATATAATATTTAACAAATGCTTTAAAAAAATTTGTCTTCAAACCAAACCAAATGCGCCGCTATCGCTATTTATCCTGCTTTAATATAGACCACCTAATCAAGTTTAAATAGTTTTTAGCACATGTTTAATTAAAAATTAGTCTTAATCAACGTTTTAAGGTTTATATCCAGAATTTTATAAAAGCAAGACCGCTGGATTAGTAATTTCGTTTAAATAATGCATCCGACAATGCTGAAACCAAAATAGTATAATATAACTCTTAAACTATGAAAATGTATAAATGAAATATTGATATATGATACGTGAGGAAATAAAATTGTGACCACCGTCGTAAATTCTGAGAAAGGAAATACATATCAAACTCGCGAGAAACCCAAATTCATAGATGGTTTCTCACTGGGTCCGCGAGAATAGGAAGAACCAGTGAGGATTACTTGGATAAAATCAATGGTCCAGATAGACAAGAGCATACATCTATTAATTGAGAAGCAGCCCCTCATCCGGATTCCCGACTTGGCAAATTAAAACCCTAAACCCCTTTCCTCATTTGCCGCTCTTTCCTCTCTGTATCTCCCATACATCTCTGCGCACCTTCCTCCATTAATCCCTTCTCCAATGGCGAAGGCGAAGACCGAAAGCGATTTTTCGAAGAAGAAGAACAAGAGAAAGAAGATGAAGAATCTACTATCAGCCCCAGCCGCCGCCGCCATGAAATCCTCTAAGCAACAAACGAAGATCAACCCTTTCGAGATCATATGGTCTCGTAAGAAGTTCGATGTCCTCGGCAAGAAGCGAAAGGGCGAAGATCGCCGCATCGGCCTCGCCCGATCCCTCGCCGTCGAAAAGGTAAGCTCATACGAATCCAATCGAAACTTCTAGGGTTAGGGTTTTAAAATATTAGATTGGGTACTTATAATTAGATGATTTTCGTTCTCTTCTGTTTGCAGAGGAAGAAGACTTTGCAAAAGGAGTTTGAGCAAAGTACCAAGTCGTCGGTGTTTGTTCATAGGCGAATTGGTGAGAACGATGATAACTTGCAAGAATTCGATAAGTCTATATTAAGACTGCAGCGAGAATGTTAGGTAATGGATTATTTAAGTTTAATTCCCTTTCCCCCCCTACCGATGTCCAATTTCTTAACTTTGAATTGGATCACATGCAAGCTTTGTGCTAGTGTCGTTAAAAGCTTTTCGTAGGAACAGATTTCTTAACCTGAACCGCTGCTGTCAGAATGGGCTCGGTCACTTGGTGTTATAGGACCATTGCTCTTCAGTGTTCACCTTTAACCGAGGTTTTAAGTTTTGGCTTTAGGTTGATTTTTGCCTTGATCCAGAGAGAAATACTTTTGGGTTAGCTTGTTATGTATATCACTATATTAATATAGAATAGCAATGAAAAACCAAAGCCTGTGGACTTTATGAAGTAAAAAAAGAGATGAATCTTTAGTGCTATATGGAGGGAGTAATGCATGTCATCAATTCATTAGAAGTGACAATGGAAGAAAAATTAGAACAACTATGAAGTTTGAGCTGTGTAACACTTATTCATAACACTATGACAAACATCCATACCACACAATGTTCGTCCATGAAATTGAAATTCAAGCCGTATCACTCTTCTTAATACATCAAGTGCTAATTGGTCCACTCATCATGGTTCAACTTTGTCCTAGATTCACAAGTAACAGTGGAAGCCTCTTTGGGACCAAGCAATGATGCCCTAGCACTCAAGTTTTGTTTCATGAATTTCTTGAAATTGACTTCAGGAGTAACCTTACAATTGAGATGTCAATTATTTATAGAGAAAACTTTAAAACATCAATGAGGAATGCTCTTCATGCATCAAAAATAAGTAGCAGCATGATGAGTATATGATCACAATATCACATTGTAGTAGCAGGAAACAAGAGACAATTATCTTTTCCTTAAAATGGGGAAATTGATAATAGTGAAAAGGATTTTTGTAACCTGGGAATTGATATGCCAATTCTTTATAGGGAGGTATTAAAACATCAGTGAGGAACGCACTTCGTGCATTTTTAAGATTTAAACTGAAAAATGAATAAGCGTAAAATGAGGAACATATCACATTGTAGTGGTGCAGGAAACAAGACTCGATTTATCTTTCGCTTAATACCGAGAAAGTGAATATTGGAAAGGATTTGTACTGTCACCTATATACATTATACGTTCTGGCTTCAATATGTATAGTGAACTGTCAATACAAGTTTATCTAGGTACCACGAGTCAAGGAATGCCATATGTTTTAGCATGCAAAAATATCTGTTGCACTATTCTAGTTGTTTAGGCATTTGACTCGTTCTTTGCAACTTTTAAATGACTACAATGTTGACCAGGCTTAGGTTTTACACTAAGCCAATAAGGCAGCTACACACGAACCTAAAAGCTTTACTTTCAGAAACTATGATGTTGAAAAAAATGTCCTACGTTAAACAATCTTACATATATTCAAAATATATATGTTGTCTTTTATGTTTAAACTGCCCTCGGTAGTTATCATAATGTTTTCTCAGATTTTATTTATTGTAAACTTTACATAAATTAAGAGTAAGTTCTTGTAATCTGCAGTTGTTATTGACTGGAGATTGTTTAACCCAAGTGTCTTCATTTTTCATAATCTTTGTGTTCCATTACTTAAATTCTAGTAATTTGGTATTATTTTAGTCATGATTTTACTTAAGTGCTTCATGTATTTGTTAATTGTTCAAGAAAAGTAGCATACAGTCAAACATTTATCAAAATTTGAAACATACAAGCAATTTATGCATCTGCTTATTTTTCTTGTGCATTTATAATTGAATTTGGGCTTGATGGCTGTTGTGACCATTTCTTCTTTTTCATGCAAAACTCTTTTTCTAATGAGTCTATTTCTAATGAGCACACGCCACCAGAGTCTGTTTTGCTAACCTTGCTTTATCCTCTTTCTACAGTTGAAGTTAAGAAAAGGCAGCAAATATAATTTGGATGATGATGATGAAAATGACACTTCATTTCGTCAAACCTTAGCACTTTCGGAGATGGATGATTTTGATGAAGATATACCTCTTGAAGATGATGAGGATCCGTTAGGTGAGACTTAGGATACATACGCTCTTTGTTGGAACACATGCCATAATCAGATATGTTTTTGTTCATGGAAATGCAATTTGAATGAAACTCTATGCTGGTTTCTCACGCATAAGCTTCTTGTTCATGGAAATGCAATTTGAATGAAACTCTATGCTGGTTTCTGACGCATAAGCTTACATGTCGAAAACATGACTCTTTCTCTGCTTCAATAGATTAAGCCCAGCAGTACATGCACAAAGCCACACAAACAGATTTGTTGTTCTTATACAAGTGCATACACACAAACATAAGAAGGGTGGGGGACTTAAGTTCTTCATGTTGGATTTAAACTGAAATCCAACCTATTTAAACTCGCTGGTGGGGGTTCTTGAACTGAAAAACCCAATTAAAGAGCTCTACAACATATAGAATCCATTAAATAAACTTAAATGCCATGGAAGTTACTACTATATCCAAAGCTTGAAGATCCACATATACATTTATAGCATCATGATGTTATGGCGTGATTCATGGCTTCAAACCAACGGTGTAGAATTATTATATAATTATTATATCATCATTTGAAAACACACCTTAAGCTTGGAAGAAGGAAGACCTTCTTGAAGCGCTCAATCATAACTCTCATTCTCTCTCCTCCATCCCATCTCTTTATGCCCACACTTGCACGCACAAAGATATAGTTTAGATTTGGTAGTATATGCTAAGTAAGGCTTGACAATTTTATCATAAATTACAACAATTTTGGTGGATGATATCTTATCCATATACATATATAAGGAAAATTACAGTCCATGTGACCCATGATGATATCTTCTTACTACATGAATTTTGATCCACAAACATATCAGGACATGATAACCGTGCTAAATGATGTTTCTTATTCATTGTGATGATACTTAATATGGTTTTGAGCCTGCAAAGGTAGAAACGGTCCAGCCCTGCAAGTGCATACTTTTCTGTACGATACCCTTGTGCAAAAGGAATGCGTATTTCCATGCATGCATGCTCATTACACTATGACACCTAATTCTTTTATATTTGGTTCTTGAGCGCTCTGCAAAATTCCTATTTTTTTTTGTGAAAATGTTCTTCTATGGTCCTCCATACAATCAATGCAAATATGTTTGATTTCCGTAGATAATTTACTTTTAGTTCATTTGTGACAGTTTTTAATTTTTGATTTGCAGGTGCACAAAACCAAGAAACAAGTAATGTCAGAGATTATTTTGAAGAGCAAGTTTTACAAGGTTGTGTCCCATCCATTATTTTATTTGTGTTATTCTATATTTAATCGTGTCAATGGGACTGCAGATTCTGACAAATTCTTGTTACATCTAGTTTAGTTTTTTTAGTTGGCAACTGAGAGTAACTATACCAACGTCTGTTAGCCTGGTCGTAAAGATATTTGACAGATCTCCACAAACACATTAAAGCCAACAAGTAATCAGTTTACATTGTGCGGTATGCGGCACCCAATGTTTAGTAAAGCGATTAAATGAACCAATGAATCTTCTCAGTATCAGAAAATTAGGACTGCATTTTTCCTAATTTTGAGTGAAACTGGGAACGTCTTAGCGTTTTTTAATCATGAGTTAGTAACAACAGACCAACTGCATTGGAATTTATCCAGCAAACTATTTTTCCATTCTTACATATAACTCGTGTCAAAATTTTACAATGCATTAAAACATTTACCACAAGCTTACAAGATCAAGAAGGTTGTTTTCACCAGCATATGAGCAGACCTCTTAAGTCTTAGAGTAAACATAAACAAGATACAACTATTTAACAGATAACCATCTCTGTCTCAAATTCATTGTAATACTACAACGAGTTGGTCCAAAGAAGTGCTATAGGGTGCATGCCTCTGAAAGTGCTTTGCTCACCCTGGTGCACACTTGTTTCTTCATTCGTATTTCTTGATTCTTAATTGTGGTATATCATATGGTCTTTACCATTGTTCTTGCTTACTAAAATACTTCTGTTACATATTCTGGCCTATACATGAAGGTATTGAGCTTGTTTATCTGCTATTGGTATTTCAGGTCCAGAAAGCAAAGGATAAGGAAGAGGATGATCATCTACTGGAAATATTAGATCAAGACTTCACATCCTTGGCACAAAGTGAGGCCCTAGCATCTTTAACACAACCAAGTAAGATGAGTGCTCTAAAAGCTATTGCAAACAAGAGTAATACCAGTCTGTTAAGTAAACAAGGATTATCAAGTTCAGAAAAGAAAGAATCCTTTATAAAGGTAAGGCAACATGTCGACTGTTTCTGACGTGTATTATATCTTAGGATGTAATTTTGATCACAGGCGCATATCTCAACTGCCTTTATTTGTTTTTCCCGACCAGCCTTTTATTCATTGAAAAACATATATGCAAAGGTGGCTTGCTAACATAATTATTTGCATCATGAATTCTGCTGAATCCTAATATATAGGTTTTCTTATTCAGTGAAGTCCGGCGACCACCCTTTTAATTTCCTTAAGAATTATTGGAATAACAACATGGATCTAGTTCCTTTCGTATCTACTCGATCCTTTAAGAATGTTATACTTGTTTACTTGTTGTCTAATATCCTGCAAGATACGGGTTAGATGGATAATAATGTCAAATCTATGCCAACTATGGGGGAACATCTGAATCTCTTGCATTCTGCATATACTATTTTTAATACACCTGATCGAGCTTTCAAGTGGATACTGAAAATGTTCTATTCATCTACAACAATGACATGATTTTTATTCCTAGCAATTCATAGGCACATGTTGAATGCCGAATTCCTCTATTCTTCCCCCCTAGCTTAGGTTTTTGTCTGTTCACATTAGACTTCTGTCCTATTTCCATTTCCATCAAAATTTTGAAGTCAATAAATACTTCCAAGCATGCATTTACTTACCATAAGCGCAATAACCCTCGCTGCCCTGTGATTCCTTGGTTGTAGTTTTGGTTTGTATATTTTGGTTTCCTTTATATTTCTTAAATGACTACATAGGTTACCCACTCAGCCCACTTAAACAGAAAGCATTACAATTCATTTGATTCTGTTCGCAGGATAAACCTGATGCTTATGACAAACTTGTCAAAGAGATGCCACTCGATATGCGTGCTCGGCCATCAGACAAAACGAAGACCCCAGAAGAAATTGTTCAAGAAGAGAGGGAACGACTTGAAGCATTAGAGGTAAGTCAGCATCACTTATAAGATGATATATTAGTAAAGTTTGTCCAAGTTTCTTTGAGCTGTGCTACTAGGAAGCAACTCCACGGTCATGTGTTGGTGCCAAGTGAGATCAATATCGAGTATTGAATGAACTTACAGTGCAATTAAACACCTAAAGAACAGATAACAAATTGGTTCTTCTCTTATGAAATGTAATGTTATAAGTAACTATTTTGTAAAAATGTAAAGTGAAAGTACATATCCACAAGCACTATTTTGTATATAATTTTGAAATAGGTAAAGTCAGAAACAGAGCTTTGTTAGCTCGCATACATATTGAAAAGTTAAAGAATTGCATATTTCTAATCGGGAGAAAAAACATATAGAGTCAAATATACTTCAATTACGTTGTAGGTGGAACGCTCTATATGCAAGTTCAAACTAATTAAAGACATACAGCCAGTCAAAGTTAAGCTAGAAACTATGAAGAAGATAATAATTAATAGCACCTCCTTTATGTTCTTATATTATATCATTTGCCATTTCCTCCCATACAATCAAACTCATTTAAGTATTCGCTGGGCTAAAATACAATTATAAATTCTGATTGAAAACAATTTACTTTAAAATCACATAAACTTGCTCCAAATATGGAAATTTAAAACCTGAGGTAAAAGATGTGCATACATTAGTACCAATAATGTGACTGCACATTTTTCCCAAAATAAACATAATATGACTGCACTTCTCTGTATATATTGAATTTGATTTGGCGGATGCCACAACGATCTTTTTTCGAGAATCGAAAGGGAGAAAATTAAGAACCATAAGTTGAAACTTATACTTGGAATTACATAATTATTTGAAAACCACTTAAAATACTCTTCATATGATATTCTTCGAAAAGCAAAGTCGGATCTACTAATCATGGTTAAGAATTAAACATAAGAATCTATTTGATAATGCTTTTTAAAAGAGAAAATTACACACCAAATGATATATTCTAAGCCACAATTTGAGGACAGAAAGAAAATCTAGAAAAACCAAGTTGCAAATTAAGAAAAGAGAAAGGTTGTGTTTTTTACTTTCTTTTCATACTCCACTTAATGCTATATATATGGGTTGATGGGCATTGTTGTTCTGTTTGTAACTTGTAGGAAGAGCGCCGGAAAAGGATGTGTAATACCGATTCCTCTGATGACGACGGCAGTGATGGTGAAGATCACAATATGGGACCCACAAAGTTCAAGTCTGTGTCAGGAGATGACCTTGGAGATTCATTTTCAGTTGAGGAGGAAACAGCAGATAAGAAGGCCTGGGTTGATGATATTTATGAAAAAGAAGATGGATGCAATCAAGATGAGGAAAACACATCTCTCGAGGGTTCAGAAAGTAGTGAAGAAGAAGAAGAAGAAGAAGAAGGAATTGGCAGTGAGGATGATGGTGATGAAGACACGAGTGGTAACGAGCTTGGGAAGATGTCCTCTATGAAAGATTGGGAGCAAAGTGATGATGATGACCTGGATCTGGATGATAATGATGATAGTGATGAGACAGAGCTCATTAGAGTAAACAAGAAAGCAGAAAAGGCAGAATCTATTGATTATAAGAAATCTAGTTCTACAGGGAACCAGGCTGTGCCCAAACCAGAGGCTCTTCCTTTTGTAATTGAAGCTCCAAAGAACCTGGAAGAACTGTCATCTTTACTTGTTGGACGATCAGATGAGGAAGTTGCTGATGCTATTAATCGAATCCGTGCATGCAACTCAATAAGGCTTGCTGCAGAGAACCGAAGGAAAATGCAAGTACGTCTGTCTACCGCTTTAAGTAGTAAGCTGCTTTCTAGTCTAATTGAATTTACATACCAATAAATTGGTTGTAATTTCAATTAGGGAAACACCAAGTTTTGAGCATATTTTTTTAGTTAAAAAGTTGGACCCATGTGTGAGATCCGTCCCCTCCAGAAAAATAGGACTGTTCCTCACCTGTGGTGCTTACATTCCTTGAGTTGTGACCTTTTCACAATTCTCATGCCTTGACAACTCTCCCACCTCTTAGAGTAGTTTTGAGCATAATTATCACATTATTGATACAGATTATCACTTTGCTAACATGTAATTCGTGAATTGCAGGTTTTTTATGGCATTCTTTTGCAGTATTTTGCTGTCCAAGCAACCCAGAGACCGCTGAGTTTAAAAAGATTGGATTCCCTAGTCAAATCTTTGATAGAAATGAGTGTGGAGACTCCATATTTTGCAGCTATTTGTGCTCGGCAGTGACTAATACACATACGGGCAAGATTTTGTGAGGATATCAAAATCCCAGGTTACATCTTTATATTTATCAATCTATTTGTACCATACATTACATTATTGGCCTGTATGATAACTTTGATTCATTTATTGGATGATTTCTTACGCTGCAGAGAAGAGCTGCTGGCCATCTTTGAAGACTTTACTTTTGTTGAGACTCCGGTCGTTGATATTTCCATGTTCTGACTTCCGGCATGTAGTTATGACTCCTGCACTCCTCCTTATGTGCGAGTATCTTATGCGCTGTCCTGTTATTTCTGGTCAAGATGTCGCTGTTGGATCGTTTCTGTGTTCCATGGTGCTCTTTGTAAGCGCCTTTAAGAGAATTCTAGTTAATCTGGTATTCTAATGTTAGATGATTACAGCTGGAAGATATTTTCCCCATTGTCTCTGATTTCATTTACATTGTTGCATTTGAAGCTCTGATATATTTTTATTTAATGTACAGATAGCTAAACAATCTCAGAAGTTCTGCCCTGAGGCTATAATCTTTCTGCAAACCCTTTTGATGTCTAGTTTGGAGCCAGATCACAGACTACAACAGTATTCTCAGGTATGACTTTGAGGTTAAATACTATGGGACAATCGAACTTCACTCTTATGACATCTGATTGACATGCCCAGCTGTAATAATGCTAAACGCTAAATGTGTAATGCATCACAGAGCCACCATCTTTATGGAGTTACAAACCTTAAAACCATGGCTAGTGATATCTGATCAAACAATCGAAGTGCACCCTATTAATTTCCTTACGGTCATGGACATGAAAGCGGGCTCACCTTTTTTTATGTCTGATAGTTTCAAGTAAGTCATACTTACAATTTGTTTGTTATAGTTGCAAAAATATGCATGGTCTTTCCAGAAACTTTGTTTCCTTATTCATCTTTTCAATTTCTCAATGGCAGGGCTAGCATACTTGTAACTGTGGTTGAAACATTAAAAGGATTTATCAACATATATGAAAACTTGAGCTCCTTTTCGGAAATATTTTTGCCCATTTCTGATTTGCTGCATCAAGTGCTACATAAAGCAAACTTTCCAAGTTTGCTACAAGGAATAATGAAAGATGTAATTGATTTGATAAAGACAGAAGCCAATGAACATCAGATGCTGAGGCAACCACCTCAAATGCGAAAACAAAAGCCTGTGCCTATCAAATTACTTAACCCAAAATTTGAAGAAAGGTACATATTTTTTCTAATCATTGCAAGTTGAGTTGTCTTTTTTGGGCATTGAATAAGCATTGATGATGGCATGATAGACAAACATATGTTCTTTGCACTTTCTATATGGGAATCTTATAATTTAGTTGCCATAACCTCCTGCTTCAGTATCTATATTGCCTCCCCTGTTTGCTTCCCCCCCAAAAAAAAAGGCAGAAAAGGGGATGGAAAAGACAACTCAAAATTCAAAATTTGAGTTTCTACATTGAGGTGTTGATGCACAATCTGTGGCATTTTGATTCCATTGCAATAAATCTTATGCAGTTTTGTCAAGGGTCGAGACTATGATCCTGATAGAGAAAGGGCAGAGAGAAAGAAGTTAAGGAAACTTTTGAAGAGAGAAGCCAAGGGGGCAGTACGTGAACGACGGAAGGATAATCATTTCATATTTGGATTGAAGGAGAAGGATAGGTTACTCGAACAAGAGGAGCGTGCAGAAAAATATGGTAAAGCAAGGGCTTTCCTTCAAGAACAAGAGCATGCCTTTAAATCTGGGCAACTTGGTAAAGGCAGAAAGAGGAGGAGGTGAGGCCTGCATGATGTCCATATACTGGATTCTGCTTCCAATCTGTTTAAGGTATGGGCCAAGCTGATTAGTTTATTTCATTTTTGGTTGTGTTTATGTGTTGACCAATCTATGTTTTTAGTAAATGAAAAGCTGTAACATAACTCATGCATGAATTTGTTCATGATGTGGCATTTCTTATTGATCCAAGCGTGTTGTATGTTCATTGAAAGAAGGCTTAATTTCCTAGAACTACCTTAAATTTTACCTATATGGCATCTAGCTACCAAACGAAACGGTCTCTAAATTATGAAAACTACCATGACTAATGACCAAAGCTGGTCAACACATAACAGTGTTAATTGTGCATATGAAATGACATTCTTGCCCTTTTAATAATTGTAGGTAATTAAATTTTGAAATATTAATTATTTTAGTAAGATTTTTAATCATTGTAAACTAAAAACTTATCGGCGATGGTGGAGGTGGCGACGGGTGAAGGTGGCCGGAGGCGGCGGCGAGGAGGTGGACGGAAGCGGCTATGGCTTTGGCGGCAAGAGTATGAAGAAGGAGATGAAGGGAAGGGTTAGGGTTAGGCTGAAGTCAGGGAATGAGGATGAAGAAGGAAATGAAAGGAAGGGCGATGAGGAGGTGACTGGAGGCTGCGGCGTCAAGAGAGCACATGGATTCTATGGCTAGGGTGCCTAGGGTTGCGTTAGTTTAGAGTTAGGGGGAGGGGGGAGGAAGGAGATGGCAGCAGGGGTGGCGAGGGAGGTGGGCGGCACAGTGGTGGTCAAAGCAGAGGGGGCAGCGGCTAGGGTTAGGATGAGGGTTAGATTTACAATAAAGAAGGGTATTTTTGCGGGTTTATTTTGCTTTTTCTTATGATGTGGCAGCTTGAGTGAGGGTGACATGGCGGTGCTGTGGCGTTGTGAGTGCCGACGGTAGTTTCTCGTAATTAACAGACCTTTTTGTAGTATTTTGCCTTGCCAGTAAATGTTTTGGTAGTATCTGGGAATTAAGTCTTGAATCTACACAGGTAAAAGGTAAAATCTGAAATCACAGCAAAACTTGTGTTCCCTTTTTGCACTGCAGCTGTTCTCACCCTCTTAATTTTCTCTTGTTCAACCGCTTTTTAAATGACAAGGATCGAGAGAACTTTTGCAAGGTCAAAACTTATGGCTTGTTACTTTTACTAAGCTAATAAACTAACCCAGCTCTTCACTACACAAGTGCCTAACTGACCCCTTTGCCTATAACCTGAAGTAGTTATAGTGCTTTGTGCAAGTTTTTCCCCATGGTTACTTATATTCTGCATAATCTGATCAGATTAAGTTTTGGTTAGCTCAAGAACTCCGGGGGCTCATCCCAAGCTTCGGAGTCTATGATCCAAGATATACCTTTCCTTTAGGTGAATAATATCCTTCTTAACTGAAGGTTTAGAAATGTACTTGACATAATCTCATGGAGAAGAAATTAGAAAAATTAGGACCAAGGCTTTTAATAAACTCACCTTCGTTCAGGAAGTAAAGTTAACAAAGTAGATATGGGCCTTATACACAGTGACATCCACAAGTGCAATCTGCAGTGTGCCTCCTTTCTTAACTAGACTAGATATGGGCCTTATACACATTGTGTCAAACTGAAAGCTGTTCTTAAATAGACTAGATAATTCTTTCCTTTATCGGCTTAAGCCGCTTCTCTAGGCAATTGCTCAACCTGATATAGAAGTTTGTCAGCACATAAGTGCACATTGCGGACCATTCTCCTCTTTAGAGAGGATGGATTTTAAGCTTTGGATGCTGGGTCAAATATATCTGGTCTTATACTCAAAATTGGCAAGTTTGATGTAATATCCATATTCTTAAGCTTCGGATGCTGGGTCAAACAATGATGATTTTGTGACGATCCTATATTGTTTTCTCCTTTGAAAGATAAAAATATACCTCCCAAATATTTCATGTGTTTTTTGTAGCGACTATTATGCTAAGTACTCACCTGGTCATGGATAGACCGTCTACATGATTGTTTGAATTCTAACGTTTACACCATCCTCTAATGCTAAGTGCTCACCTGCTCATGCAGGACAATAATTTTAAGCTTCTGTGCAAAATTTTACTCAAACCTCCTACTTTGCTGAAACTTGTAGGTCAACTGATTCCGTACAGGAGGTGTAGCTACCTGTTGCAGTATACAGTATGTGGAGTTCTTCCCTTTTTGCATTTCTATGGGGAGCGAATTAGGATGCTGGTGTTGGAGATGTAATTTATGCTTTTTTGTTCTAATCTATTGGACACTAATATTCTTATGCTGCCCAATGTCGTAAAATTTTGTTAGCCTGGTATGTTTTTAATATCGTTATTTAGATTGAACAATGTTTTACACTCGAGTAGGATTTGCCCTACTCAAATTTGTACCTTATTTCTTTCTGAACACTGCAAAATTTTTTCTATAGCAGTATCTTTCCTTTGTTGGTTTCCATTTTCCATACAAAGTTACGGGGATATGAACGAGCCTATAGAAATTTCATGCAAAAGCATGGAAGAAAACTGCTGTTCCAAAAACACAATCAATAAGCTGTCGCAAGTTTTAATTATTGGAAAACGATACTAGTAAACAAAATACATCATGTGGCAAAGGGGTTTGGGAGCACATGTCCTGTAAGTTTTGCAGCTAAAGAATAGGAAAGCTTAGCGATTTTCTGCTGAGGAAAAATTTAAAAGCGTTTTCTTTCATCACAATACGAACTAGATTAAATGCCGCTTATGATGTAAGAGGTTGGGACAGTTGTCAAAATAAGTAGGCAAGCAGAATTTTTAACTCGAGACAAGATAGGAATGCCTACAGAAATATGCCAAAATGAAGAAACACAACTAGAGATTCAACGAACTCATGATCTGTTCCTTAGCCATTGTTAATGCCCCAAAAAAAGAAAAGAAAAGAGAATTCATGATTTGAGTTTCTTCTAAATCCGGCGCTCCCTCTCAGTGTCATTCAACTTTTTGGAAGCAGTCATTAGAATTTTGGATGCCAGTTTGTAAAGAGGTGCACATAATGGAGCTAGGATCGTCACCAGAGAGCAAAGTGTTAGTAGTTTGAATATATTGGTAGCATTTGTACATGGGAAATAGTCCCACATCGGATGGAGAGACGAATACCCAAGTCTTTATAGTAGTTTCCAATATTTAAGTAATATCTTGAATAAAGTGGATTATGAGCCAAGTGGGCCTGATTTCTAGCAAGCTTATAACATTTATTTTACTATTGTCTTTGATCAGGCAGGCCATCACGAGTGGGGACTCTGTGAAGTGGCTGGATGCTATGCGATCAAAGATGGAATTCATATACACCAACAAAGTATGACTTTGAATGTTGCACCTAAAGGGATAAAACCCATTGGGAGCAAATGGATTTTGAGAAGATTCTTGGTATAGATGGAAAAGTTGAGACTTTCAAAGCTATGCTTAAGTCCATCAGGATCAATACAAGCATCGCGGAGTTGGAACATCTGTCTTGATGTGGCAGTCAAATGGATTTTGAGTGGGACAATTGACGGAGACATTGGCAGAGAAATATATGCAAGAGATCGTACAGTTGCATGGGGTGCCTATCACTATAGTATCGGACCGAGACACGAGATTCCTTTCACATTTCTAGAGAAGCTTACAAGAGAGTTTAGACACTCGTCTCCATTACAGCACAGCTTACCATCCCCAGACTGACGGACAGTCTGAACGTACGATACAGATATTAGAAGATATGTTGAGAGCCTATATGCTAGATTTCGAGGGATCATGGGAGGATCATCTTCACTTGGTGGAATTCTCGTATAATAACAGCCATCAGGCGAGTATCCGGATGGCACCGTTCGAGGCACTTTACGGACGTAAATGTCGTTCCCCACTTTGCTGGGATGATGTGGATGAGCGAAGATTATTGGGACCGGAGCTCGTAACCCAAACAGTTGAGAAGGTCCAGTTGATCAGGGACCGTATCAAGGCAGCACAAGATCGTCAGAAGAGCTGGGCGGATACTAGTCGAAGACCTCTTGAGTTTGGAGTAGGAGATCATGCCTTCCTTAAGATTTCGCCAACTCGAGGAGTGATTAGATTCGGTAGTCGTGGGAAACTCAGTCCCCGATTTATTGGACCATTCGAGATTGTGGAATGCGTTGGAGCAGTGGCTTACAGATTGGCCTTACACCTTCTTTGGCTGGTGTGCACGATGTATTCCATGTATCACAGTTGCGTCGGTACGTTTGCGATGACAGTCATGTTCTCGATCACTCTGAATTAACCTTGAGCACTGATCTCTCGTATGAAGAGCAACCTACAGCCATTGTCGACCGTAAGGAGAAGGTATTGAGAAACAAGATCATCCCTTTAGTTCTTGTATCTTGGGGCGGACGTTCTCGCGGAGAATATACTTGGGAGCGTGAGGACACGATTCGTCAAAAGTACCCACACCTGTTTCCTTGATCTTGTAGTCGTCCTTCCAATTTCGAGGACGAAATTTTCTGTAAGGTGGGTATGATGTAACAGCCCTATTTGAATGCAATAATTCAAGAGTTTATCAAGATTCTATTCCCAAAATTTTTGAATTTTTAGTTGGCCGCTAAAATATTTTAATTTAGATTTTTTTTTCTCTGTAAACAATTTCGATATGGAAAATATTCAGTTTTTAGATTATATATATAATATTCTCTTAGAGTCAGCAAAATAACATTTTTCGTATCTGTTTACTGTTAAAATGAGAACGAGAAAATCTGCACCGAATCTCTAAATGCAACCAATTAAAGATATGTATCTTTATAAATATATTTATAAAAATATTTTATATATACAACAAAAAAATCTCTCTCTATCTCTCATTCTCACATCTCTCTCTCCTCGTTCTTCTCCTCACCTCACCGCCGCTTCACTCCCGAAAGCCCTAACCCTAGCCGTCGCCGCGCCGCGCCGTCTTCCCCCGACCTCGACCTTCTCCCCTCATCCATCTCTTCCTCTCTCTCTCCTTCACCCCGACTACAACCCCGAGCCCAACTCAACAACCTATCACCCCTTGGCCGTCGCCTTCACCTTTGCCCTCGTCTTCGTTCCTACCGGCGCCTCCACGAACCACCGATCCCTCGTTCCTATCGATCGCTGCAGCAAGTCGATCCCCTCCAGCAACCCCCTCAATCCACTCCAACAAAATTTATTCCTAACAGAGTTCTAATCACATGAGGCAAACAAAGTTGGGAATAATATATATCCATTAATTTTGCATCAGTAGCCTTTTGGTTACGCTTGCAGGGTTATGAAATAAGAAGACCTCAACAATGTATTAACCTGCGATTTATAAATGGCCAGCATGTTTCTAGTTCTTCCAACATGGACAAAGCTTCTAACACATGAGAGACACCTTAGAACAATTATATCTGCTGTGATGGTATTTTTACCTAGAAGTATAGGAATTAGCTATCACAACACAACAACAACTGAGCCTTTTATCCCAAGCATATGGGGTAGGCCACATGAACCAACATGAGAATCACGCCGGGTCCAACAGGATGAATTAGCTATCACCAGAATCCATAAATAGTTGAATCAAAGTATCTGTTGAAGTTCACAGAATCCCTTAGTGAATTGTTTGCTTTGTCATTTGTTGTTCGAGAAAATTTCGTTTGTCAGCAAAGTTTTATAAGCTTAGATGGGGCATATGGTTTGCAGAGAGTTTCCAAGTAGATGAGCCATCCAATGAAGGAATAAAGGTCTAAAAGGCAATTAAAATGGAGCATAAAAGATGTCATTTTGAACCCAAAATATAGATTATTTTACATAAGAAATAATATTCGCAGTTGAGTTATAAGAAGTAATAAAAGGAATTGAGTTACAATTTCGCGGAGAGAAAGATTGAAAGACAGTTGCGTATCTGTCTTATATTGTTGATTGCTAAAATGAATGTTTGAGTTGGACTATAGGGCGTACAGGGTCCTAGTCACATATCTTTGATAGTAACAGTAAGAATTTTACTGAACTTGCCTTGCTCTGACGGAGACGACTTATTTTCTTTTCCATATAAAAGAAGCAAGTCTTAGTTTATAGACATTGAGAAACCTGTAAAAAAAACCGAGTGCAACTGATATAAAAATGTTAGATAGACGGGTTCTCAAAAAGATAGGATTAGTGAGCAGACCCAGAAGAAAATGGACGTAACTTTTGAGAGGGTAAAATGAGGAAAACTGATTGGGATAGTTTGGTAATCTGCAACGAGAGCCAATATCTCAACAAAATTATGGTTAATGGTACAATGAGCGCTAGAGGTAAGACCTAAAGAAACAATGCTGCAGGCCGTGAAAAAATGCAAGAAGTGGAATCATGTAGCTGAAAATTTAGGACAAAGGCTTCTTGTTGTTTTTCCATGGATATTACTGTATGCTTATGCAAACTAAACAATAAATTAAGAGGATTTTCTGATGTAAGAGAAAAATGTCTTGTGTTGAATTATGTTTATATGCTACTTTGATAATGAAATTGCAAACTGTAAAACTGTTGATCGATGGCTGTGGACTGTCTTTTGGGATGTGGAACAACTGATACGTTGAATTTCACTCGGCGTTTAAATGTAAGGATTGAAGTTGTGAATTCTATGAATGAAGATGATATATGTCCTTGGCTTATATACCGTGTTATCAAGATTTAAGATTTTGGTGGATGATATCTTATCCACATACATATATAAGGAAAATTACAGTCCATGTGACCCATGATGATATCTTCTTACTACATGAATTTTGATCCACAAACATATCAGGACATGATAACCGTGCTAAATGATGTTTCTTATTCATTGGGATGATACTTAATATGGTTTTGAGCCTGCAAAGGTAGAAACGGTCCAGCCCTGCAAGTGCATACTTTTCTGTACGATACCCTTGTGCAAAAGGAATGCGTATTTCCATGCATGCATGCTCATTACACTGACACCTAATTCTTTTATATTTGGTTCTTGAGCGCTCTGCAAAATTCCTATTTTTTTGTGAAAATTTTCTTCTATGGTCCTCCATACAATCAATGCAAATATGTTCGATTTCCGTAGATAATTTGCTTTTAGTTCATTTGTGACAGTTTTTAATTTTTGATTTGCAGGTGCACAAAACCAAGAAACAAGTAATGTCAGAGATTATTTTGAAGAGCAAGTTTTACAAGGTTGTGTCCCATCCATTATTTTATTTGTGTTATTCTATATTTACTTAATCGTGTCAATGGGACTGCAGCTTCTGACAAATTCTTGTTACATCTAGTTTAGTTTTTTTAGCAACTGAGAGTAACTATACCAACGTCTGTTAGCCTGGTCGTAAAGATATTTGACAGATCTCCACAAACACATTAAAGCCAACAAGTAATCAGTTTACATTGTGCGGTATGCGGCACCCAATGTTTAGTAAAGCGATTAAATGAACCAATGAATCTTCTCAGTATCAGAAAATTAGGACTGCATTTTTCCTAATTTTGAGTGAAACTGGGAACGTCTTAGCTTTTTTTAATCATGAGTTAGTAACAAACAGACCAACTGCATTGGAATTTATCCAGCAAACTATTTTTTCATTCTTACATATAACTCATGTCAAAATTTTACAATGCATTAAAACATTTACCACAAGCTTACAAGATCAAGAAGGTTGTTTTCACCAGCACATGAGCAGACCTCTTAAGTCTTAGAGTAAACACAAACAAGATACAACTATTTAACAGATAACCATCTCTGTCTCAAATTCATTGTAATACTACAACGAGTTGGTCCAAAGAAGTGCTATAGGGTGCATGCCTCTGAAAGTGCTTTGCTCACCCTGGTGCACACTTGTTTCTTCATTCGTATTTCTTGATTCTTAATTGTGGTATATCATATGGTCTTTACCATTGTTCTTGCTTACTAAAATACTTCTGTTGCATATTCTGGCCTATACATGAAGGTATTGAGCTTGTTTATCTGCTATTGGCATTTCAGGCCCAGAAAGCAAAGGATAAGGAAGAGGATGATCATCTAGCGGAAAAATTAGATCAAGACTTCACATCCTTGGCACAAAGTGAGGCCCTAGCATCTTTAACACAACCAAGTAAGATAAGTGCTCTAAAAGCTATTGCAAACAAGAGTAATACCAGTCAGTTAAGTAAACAAGGATTATCAAGTTCAGAAAAGAAAGAATCCTTTATAAAGGTAAGGCAACATGTCGACTGTTTCTGATGTGTATTATATCTTAGGATGTAATTTTGATCACAGTCGCATATCTCAACTGCCTTTATTTGTATTTCCCGACCAGCCTTTTATTCATTGAAAAACATATATGCAAAGGTGGCTTGCTAACATAATTATTTGCGTCATGAATTCTGCTGAATCCTAATATATAGGTTTTCTTATTCAGTGAAGTCCGGCGACCACCCTTTTAATTTCCTTAAGAATTATTGGAATAACAACATGGATCTAGTTCCTTTCGTATCTACTCGATCCTTTAAGAATATTAAACTTGTTTACTTGTTGTCTAATATCCAGCAAGACACGGGTTAGATGGATAATAATGTCAAATCTATGCCAACTATGGGGGAACATCTGAATCTCTTGCATTCTGCATATACTGTTTTTAATACACCTGATCGAGCTTTCAAGTGGATACTGAAAATGTTCTATTCATCTACAACAATGACATGATTTTTATTCCTAGCAATTCATAGGCACATGTTGAATGCCGAATTCCTCTATTCTTCCCCCCTAACTTAGGTTTTTGTCTGTTCACATTAGACTTCTGTCCTATTTCCATTTCCATCAAAATTTTGAAGTCAATAAATACTTCCAAGCATGCATTTACTTACCATAAGCGCAATAACCCTCGCTGCCCTGTGATTCCTTGGTTGTAGTTTTGGTTTGTATATTTTGGTTTCCTTTATATTTCTTAAATGACTACATAGGTTACCCACTCAGCCGACTTAAACAGATATCATTACAATTCATTTGATTCTGTTCGCAGGATAAACCTGATGCTTATGACAAACTTGTCAAAGAGATGTCACTCGATATGCGTGCTCGGCCATCAGACAGAACGAAGACCCAAGAAGAAATTGCTCAAGAAGAGAGGGAACGACTTGAAGCATTAGAGGTAAGTCAGCATCACTTATAAGATGATATATTAGTGAAGTTTGTCCAAGTTTCTTTGAGCTGTGCTACTAGGAAGCAACTCCACGGTCATGTGTTGGTGCCAAGTGAGATCAATATCGAGTATTGAATGAACTTACAGTGCAATTAGACGCCTAAAGAACAGATAACAAATTGGTTCTTCTCTTATGAAATGTAATGTTATAAGTAACTATTTTGTAAAAATGTAAAGTGAAAGTACATATCCACAAGCACTATTTTGTATATAATTTTGAAATATGTAAAGTCAGAAACAGAGCTTTGTTAGCTCACATACATATTGAAAAGTTAAAGAATTGCATATTTCTAATCGGGAGAAAAAACATATAGAGTCAAATATACTTCAATTACGTTGTAGGTGGAACGCTCTATATGCAAGTTCAAACTAATTAAAGACATACAGCCAGTCAAAGTTAAGCTAGAAACTATGAAGAAGATAATAATTAATAGCACCTCCTTTATGTTCTTATATTATATCATTTGCCATTTCCTCCCATACAATCAAACTCATTTAAGTATTCGCTGGGCTCAAAAACAATTATAAATTCTGATTGAAAACAATTTACTTTAAAATCACATAAACTTGCTCCAAATATGGAAATTTAAAACCTCAGGTAAAAGATGTGCATACATTAGTACCAATAATGTGACTGCACATTTTTCCCAAAAAAAAAACATAATATGACTGCACTTCTCTGTATATATTGAATTTGATTTGGCGGATGCCACAATGATCTTTTTTCGAGAATCGAAAGGGAGAAAATTAAGAACCATAAGTTGAAACTTATACTTGGAATTACATAATTATTTGAAAACCACTTAAAATACTCTTCATATGATATTCTTCGAAAAGCAAAGTCGGATCTACTTATCATGGTTAAGAATTAAACATAAGAATCTATTTGATAATGCTTTTTAAAAGAGAAAATTACACACCAAATGATATATTCTAAGCCACAATTTGAGGACAGAAAGAAAATCTAGAAAAACCAAGTTGCAAATTAAGAAAAGAGAAAGGTTGTGTTTTTTACTTTCTTTTCATACTCCACTTAATGCTATATATATGGGTTGATGGGCATTGTTGTTTTGTTTGTAACTTGTAGGAAGAGCGCCGGAAAAGGATGTGTAATACCGATTCCTCTGATGACGACGGCAGTGATGGTGAAGATCACAATATGGGACCCACAAAGTTCAAGTCTGTGTCAGGAGATGACCTTGGAGATTCATTTTCAGTTGAGGAGGAAACAGCAGATAAGAAGGGCTGGGTTGATGATATTTATGAAAAAGAAGATGGATGCAATCAAGATGAGGAAAACACATCTCTCGAGGGTTCAGAAAGTAGTGAAGAAGAAGAAGAAGAAGAAGGAATTGGCAGTGAGGATGATGGTGATGACGACACGAGTGGTAACGAGCTTGGGAAGATGTCCTCTATGAAAGATTGGGAGCAAAGTGATGATGATGACCTGGATCTGGATGATAATGATGATAGTGATGAGACAGAGCTCATTAGAGTAAACAAGAAAGCAGAAAAGGCAGAATCTATTGATTATAAGAAATCTAGTTCTACAGGGAACCAGGCTGTGCCCAAACCAGAGGCTCTTCCTTTTGTAATTGAAGCTCCAAAGAACATGGAAGAACTGTCATCTTTACTTGTTGGACGATCAGATGAGGAAGTTGCTGATGCTATTAATCGAATCCGTGCATGCAACTCAATAAGGCTTGCTGCAGAGAACCGAAGGAAAATGCAAGTACGTCTGTCTACCGCTTTAAGTAGTAAGCTGCTTTCTAGTCTAATTGAATTTACATACCAATAAATTGGTTGTAATTTCAATTAGGGAAACACCAAGTTTTGAGCATATTTTTTTAGTTAAAAAGTTGGACCCATGTGTGAGATCCGTCCCCTCCAGAAAAATAGGACTGTTCCTCACCTGTGGTGCTTACATTCCTTGAGTTGTGACCTTTTCACAATTCTCATGCCTTGACAACTCTCCCACCTCTTAGAGTAGTTTTGAGCATAATTATCACATTATTGGTACAGATTATCACTTTGCTAACATGTAATTCGTGAATTGCAGGTTTTTTATGGCATTCTTTTGCAGTATTTTGCTGTCCAAGCAACCCAGAGACCGCTGAGTTTAAAAAGATTGGATTCCCTAGTCAAATCTTTGATAGAAATGAGTGTGGAGACTCCATATTTTGCAGCTATTTGTGCTCGGCAGTGACTAATACACATACGGGCAAGATTTTGTGAGGATATCAAAATCCCAGGTTACATCTTTATATTTATCAATCTATTTGTACCATACATTACATTATTGGCCTGTATGATAACTTTGATTCATTTATTGGATGATTTCTTACGCTGCAGAGAAGAGCTGCTGGCCATCTTTGAAGACTTTACTTTTGTTGAGACTCCGGTCGTTGATATTTCCATGTTCTGACTTCCGGCATGTAGTTATGACTCCTGCACTCCTCCTTATGTGCGAGTATCTTATGCGCTGTCCTGTTATTTCTGGTCAAGATGTCGCTGTTGGATCGTTTCTGTGTTCCATGGTGCTCTTTGTAAGCGCCTTTAAGAGAATTCTAGTTAATCTGGTATTCTAATGTTAGATGATTACAGCTGGAAGATATTTTCCCCATTGTCTCTGATTTCATTTACATTGTTGCATTTGAAGCTCTGATATATTTTTATTTAATGTACAGATAGCTAAACAATCTCAGAAGTTCTGCCCTGAGGCTATAATCTTTCTGCAAACCCTTTTGATGTCTAGTTTGGAGCCAGATCACAGACTACAACAGTATTCTCAGGTATGACTTTGAGGTTAAATACTATGGGACAATCGAACTTCACTCTTATGACATCTGATTGACATGCCCAGCTGTAATAATGCTAAACGCTAAATGTGTAATTTGGCATCACAGAGCCACCATCTTTATGGAGTTACAAACCTTAAAACCATGGCTAGTGATATCTGATCAAACAATCGAAGTGAACCCTATTAATTTCCTTACGGTCTTGGACATGAAAGCGGGCTCACCTTTTTTTATGTCTGATAGTTTCAAGTAAGTCATACTTACAATTTGTTTGTTATAGTTTCAAAAATATGCATGGTCTTTCCAGAAACTTTGTTTCCTTATTCATCTTTTCAATTTCTCAATGGCAGGGCTAGCATACTTGTAACTGTGGTTGAAACATTAAAAGGATTTATCAACATATATGAAAACTTGAGCTCCTTTTCGGAAATATTTTTGCCCATTTCTGATTTGCTGCATCAAGTGCTACATAAAGCAAACTTTCCAAGTTTGCTACAAGGAATAATGAAAGATGTAATTGATTTGATAAAGACAGAAGCCAATGAACATCAGATGCTGAGGCAACCACCTCAAATGCGAAAACAAAAGCCTGTGCCTATCAAATTACTTAACCCAAAATTTGAAGAAAGGTACATATTTTTTCTAATCATTGCAAGTTGAGTTGTCTTTTTTGGGCATTGAATAAGCATTGATGATGGCATGATAGACAAACATATGTTCTTTGCACTTTCTATATGGGAATCTTATAATTTAGTTGCCATAACCTCCTGCTTCAGTATCTATATTGCCTCCCCTGTTTGCTTCCCCCCCCAAAAAAAAGGCAGAAAAGGGGATGGAAAAGACAACTCAAAATTCAAAATTTGAGTTTCTACATTGAGGTGTTGATGCACAATCTGTGGCATTTTGATTCCATTGCAATAAATCTTATGCAGTTTTGTCAAGGGTCGAGACTATGATCCTGATAGAGAAAGGGCAGAGAGAAAGAAGTTAAGGAAACTTTTGAAGAGAGAAGCCAAGGGGGCAGTACGTGAACGACGGAAGGATAATCATTTCATATTTGGATTGAAGGAGAAGGATAGGTTACTCGAACAAGAGGAGCGTGCAGAAAAATATGGTAAAGCAAGGGCTTTCCTTCAAGAACAAGAGCATGCCTTTAAATCTGGGCAACTTGGTAAAGGCAGAAAGAGGAGGAGGTGAGGCCTGCATGATGTCCATATACTGGATTCTGCTTCCAATCTGTTTAAGGTATGGGCCAAGCTGATTAGTTTATTTCATTTTTGGTTGTGTTTATGTGTTGACCAATCTATGTTTTTAGTAAATGGAAAGCTGTAACATAACTCATGCATGAATTTGTTCATGATGTGGCATTTCTTATTGATCCAAGCGTGTTGTATGTTCATTGAAAGAAGGCTTAATTTCCTAGAACTACCTTAAATTTTACCTATATGGCATCTAGCTACCAAACGAAACGGTCTCTAAATTATGAAAACTACCATGACTAATGACCAAAGCTGGTCAACACATAACAGTGTTAATTGTGCATATGAAATGACATTCTTGCCCTTTTAATAATTGTAGGTAATTAAATTTTGAAATATTAATTATTTTAGTAAGATTTTTAATCATTGTAAACTAAAAACTTATCGGCGATGGTGGAGGTGGCGACGGGTGAAGGTGGCCGGAGGCGGCGGCGAGGAGGTGGACGGAAGCGGCTATGGCTTTGGCGGCAAGAGTATGAAGAAGGAGATGAAGGGAAGGGTTAGGGTTAGGCTGAAGTCAGGGAATGAGGATGAAGAAGGAAATGAAAGGAAGGGCGATGAGGAGGTGACTGGAGGCTGCGGCGTCAAGAGAGCACATGGATTCTATGGCTAGGGTGCCTAGGGTTGCGTTAGTTTAGAGTTAGGGGGAGGGGGGAGGAAGGAGATGGCAGCAGGGGTGGCGAGGGAGGTGGGCGGCACAGTGGTGGTCAAAGCAGAGGGGGCAGCGGCTAGGGTTAGGATGAGGGTTAGATTTACAATAAAGAAGGGTATTTTTGCGGGTTTATTTTGCTTTTTCTTATGATGTGGCAGCTTGAGTGAGGGTGACATGGCGGTGCTGTGGCGTTGTGAGTGCCGACGGTAGTTTCTCGTAATTAACAGACCTTTTTGTAGTATTTTGCCTTGCCAGTAAATGTTTTGGTAGTATCTGGGAATTAAGTCTTGAATCTACACAGGTAAAAGGTAAAATCTGAAATCACAGCAAAACTTGTGTTCCCTTTTTGCACTGCAGCTGTTCTCACCCTCTTAATTTTCTCTTGTTCAACCGCTTTTTAAATGACAAGGATCGAGAGAACTTTTGCAAGGTCAAAACTTATGGCTTGTTACTTTTACTAAGCTAATAAACTAACCCAGCTCTTCACTACACAAGTGCCTAACTGACCCCTTTGCCTATAACCTGAAGTAGTTATAGTGCTTTGTGCAAGTTTTTCCCCATGGTTACTTATATTCTGCATAATCTGATCAGATTAAGTTTTGGTTAGCTCAAGAACTCCGGGGGCTCATCCCAAGCTTCGGAGTCTATGATCCAAGATATACCTTTCCTTTAGGTGAATAATATCCTTCTTAACTGAAGGTTTAGAAATGTACTTGACATAATCTCATGGAGAAGAAATTAGAAAAATTAGGACCAAGGCTTTTAATAAACTCACCTTCGTTCAGGAAGTAAAGTTAACAAAGTAGATATGGGCCTTATACACAGTGACATCCACAAGTGCAATCTGCAGTGTGCCTCCTTTCTTAACTAGACTAGATATGGGCCTTATACACATTGTGTCAAACTGAAAGCTGTTCTTAAATAGACTAGATAATTCTTTCCTTTATCGGCTTAAGCCGCTTCTCTAGGCAATTGCTCAACCTGATATAGAAGTTTGTCAGCACATAAGTGCACATTGCGGACCATTCTCCTCTTTAGAGAGGATGGATTTTAAGCTTTGGATGCTGGGTCAAATATATCTGGTCTTATACTCAAAATTGGCAAGTTTGATGTAATATCCATATTCTTAAGCTTCGGATGCTGGGTCAAACAATGATGACTTTGTGACGATCCTATATTGTTTTCTCCTTTGAAAGATAAAAATATACCTCCCAAATATTTCATGTGTTTTTTGTAGCGACTATTATGCTAAGTACTCACCTGGTCATGGATAGACCGTCTACATGATTGTTTGAATTCTAACGTTTACACCATCCTCTAATGCTAAGTGCTCACCTGCTCATGCAGGACAATAATTTTAAGCTTCTGTGCAAAATTTTACTCAAACCTCCTACTTTGCTGAAACTTGTAGGTCAACTGATTCCGTACAGGAGGTGTAGCTACCTGTTGCAGTATACAGTATGTGGAGTTCTTCCCTTTTTGCATTTCTATGGGGAGCGAATTAGGATGCTGGTGTTGGAGATGTAATTTATGCTTTTTTGTTCTAATCTATTGGACACTAATATTCTTATGCTGCCCAATGTCGTAAAATTTTGTTAGCCTGGTATGTTTTTAATATCGTTATTTAGATTGAACAATGTTTTACACTCGAGTAGGATTTGCCCTACTCAAATTTGTACCTTATTTCTTTCTGAACACTGCAAAATTTTTTCTATAGCAGTATCTTTCCTTTGTTGGTTTCCATTTTCCATACAAAGTTACGGGGATATGAACGAGCCTGTAGAAATTTCATGCAAAAGCATGGAAGAAAACTGCTGTTCCAAAAACACAATCAATAAGCTGTCGCAAGTTTTAATTATTGGAAAACGATACTAGTAAACAAAATACATCATGTGGCAAAGGGGTTTGGGAGCACATGTCCTGTAAGTTTTGCAGCTAAAGAATAGGAAAGCTTAGCGATTTTCTGCTGAGGAAAAATTTAAAAGCTTTTTCTTTCATCACAATACGAACTAGATTAAATGCCGCTTATGATGTAAGAGGTTGGGACAGTTGTCAAAATAAGTAGGCAAGCAGAATTTTTAACTCGAGACAAGATAGGAATGCCTACAGAAATATGCCAAAATGAAGAAACACAACTAGAGATTCAACGAACTCATGATCTGTTCCTTAGCCATTGTTAATGCCCCAAAAAAAGAAAAGAAAAGAGAATTCATGATTTGAGTTTCTTCTAAATCCGGCGCTCCCTCTCAGTGTCATTCAACTTTTTGGAAGCAGTCATTAGAATTTTGGATGCCAGTTTGTAAAGAGGTGCACATAATGGAGCTAGGATCGTCACCAGAGAGCAAAGTGTTAGTAGTTTGAATATATTGGTAGCATTTGTACGTGGGAAATAGTCCCACATCGGATGGAGAGACGAATACCCAAGTCTTTATAGTAGTTTCCAATATTTAAGTAATATCTTGAATAAAGTGGATTATGAGCCAAGTGGGCCTGATTTCTAGCAAGCTTATAACATTTATTTTACTATTGTCTTTGATCAGGCAGGCCATCACGAGTGGGGACTCTGTGAAGTGGCTGGATGCTATGCGATCAAAGATGGAATTCATATACACCAACAAAGTATGACTTTGAATGTTGCACCTAAAGGGATAAAACCCATTGGGAGCAAATGGATTTTGAGAAGATTCTTGGTATAGATGGAAAAGTTGAGACATTCAAAGCTATGCTTAAGTCCATCAGGATCAATACAAGCATCGCGGAGTTGGAACATCTGTCTTGATGTGGCAGTCAAAGATATTGACTTCATCAAAAGGGTAGATGAACCTGTATAAACAAGAAAGTTGTAGAGAGTAAGATTGTCTTTCACGTATTGTACGTAGATGACGTACTCTTGATAGGAAATGGTTTTCTATGCTACACTCGGTCAAGCTCCTCTTATCATGAGGATTTTTAATAGAAGATCTGAATGATACCTACTACATCTTGTGGATTATGTTCTATGGTGATAGATCTAAGTGGATGCTGGGAGTGTCCTAAATCCAGGTACATTAACACCATACTAAAGGAGTTTAGTATGGACGATTCTAAGCGTGGTGGTTCGCCCACTTACTCATGGATCACTCTCTCCAAAAGGATGTCTTTCAAGACTGATTGGGAGAGAGCCCGCGTACAAGGGATAACCTATGCTTGGCAGTAGGCTCAATCAGAGTATGCGATGTTATGTACCAGACCAGATGTAGATGACTCACTAGGTGTAGTGATCAGAAATCAATCGGATCTTGGGAGAATCACTAGAAAGCTGTGGAGGACATTCTTAAGTAGTTGAGAAGTACTAAAAGAAAGTTCTTGGTTCGAGGTTCCAGAGTGATAAGGTCGACCGAGAGTCAGTCACAGGCATTGTCTTTACCCTCAGTGCAGGGACGGTATGTTGGAAGAGTTCCAAGCTAGATACCGTGACATACTGGACGATAAAGGCTGAATACATTGCTACCAATGATGCTGCCAATGTGGCTGTCTGGGCATTTCTTGTTCATGAGATGAACAAGGTTCCTACCATTGAGCGTCCAATAACTGTTATTGTGATAACAATGGAATTCTGGCTTTGGCCTAGGAACGAAGGTCCCATCAGCGTTCCAGACACATTCTGAAGCAAGTATCACCTGATCAGGGAGATGGTTGATCTCCAAGGGATCGAGGTTAGGAGAGTAGACATGAAAGATAACACAGCGGATCCACTCACAAAGGCCTTATCCCTAGAGAGACTTATATGAGATGGTTAAGTATGGGATACTACAACCACTGCTACATTGTTGGGTATTGGATACTACAACAGATGGCCTTAGTGCAAGTGGGAGATTGTTAGTTATACGTATGCCCTAGAGGCCATTACTGTACATGCGATGTATATTGTAGTGGATGCCTCGACATATATAGGGAGGACTTTCTTCCTCGACATGATAGTATGCTATCCGGTTGCGTCTCTCTATTACATGTTGATAAAGCCTTTAGGATGAGTACTTGACTACCTGGATTATGATGTAGATCATACTAGTGGGGACATATGTAGTCGGTAAGTACATCCTTCAAATGTTCCTAGTCGTGGGAGCAACGAGACAGGGCATCGATACTCCAGAGTAGACTAGTGTATACGCTTCTCGGCCCATGTGATGGGCGATGGATGGTCCCATATCCATTGGTGTTTGACACCAGAGATAGTATACGGTTGCTCAGTGGAGACTGGGTACACTGAACGGACTCGCCGAGAACTGCTAGATGGTATTATACCTATCGTCGGATAGCAGTTCTCTGGTGACACTGGTACATGTTAGTCTGTTGACCCGAGATCGTCATAGAGTCTTGTGTGATTCTCACTGTGCTTTGATTTCCACCATACCACGGTCAAGAGATCGTGCAAAAAGATGGTTTTTGGTTACAGTCCCGAGTCACATGAGGCAATGAGCGATAGGAAGGGTTTCGTCTTTCCCGGTATTAAGAGTTGATGTTGCGCTATGCTCGATTGGCCATAACAGGAAATCCCTGGCCAGGGTTGCTGAGATTTACTGGTAAGTGTTATCAGTAGTTTCTCGAACTGTTATGGACCTTGCATCGGCATGAGTTATCAGGCTATTGGGGTCTGACGTTATATCACCCCCAGGCTGTGATATGCAACATATCTGATGAAGAGACTGGACTGTACGGTAGTGTTACTGATTGGATTCGCAGAGATATGAGCAGGCTTGCTTGTTGATCTTCTGATCGCTCAATACCCGGGTGGCCGTTACGTTTAGCAGACTGCTTGCGGCTTGTGGGTGTTTGATATGATCATCACCTACTGCCGGCGTATTGACGAGTCTTTAGAGTCCTACACAAAGGTTTCCTGGTTCATGCGAAACGGAGTAGGAGCACATATGTGATATTGGCGGGACCGAGATTAATGCGCGTATGTGATACCGCATTCTATTCTTGTGACTTGTGACATTGGTCGGTTATATGTGATATAGCCGGGTTATCTGATCAAGTGTTGATTCGATAAGTTGGTGCATTTGATATTAGTCGGTTATACAGAATATAGCCGGATTATTAAATCAAGTGTAGATTTAATAATTTAATGTGTAATTATATATTTGGTATATTACATTAAATTAACTAATATTAGCTCACTTAAGTATTCATTTTTTTCACTTATGATATATATGTGATATATGTTAAATATATTGTTTTCTTTTTGCACAAAATATATATGTGATATATATTGTTCTGTCATGCATGGTTACACATGCAACGTATTTGTATGAGACTCACACCATGCTAGGTTAATGCTAGGGTTTTATTTGTTTTAAGTAATTCAAACATTTGGAATTAGTCATGGATGAGCTTGGAGAAACTAGCAGAACATTGACTTAGTCTACTTGTTTGTCTAGCTTAAGATATTTGTTAACCCAACTCTTAACCTTTAGCCTTGGTTTATTCTCTACAAGGGTTTGGCATGGCATATACCAACCATGGTTACATTTCTAACCTGATGAGATTATTTTCTCTTCATTACTTTCATTTCATCTTCTTCTTGCTCTTTGAAGCGCTCTTGATTTTCATAAAGTGATGAAATTGAATGAGAAAAATAAATCTAAAGTGAGCCCACTTCCTACTTCATCATCCTTTACTATTAGCCATTTAGTTTATGGTGTTTGCTTTACTAATTTCACCATTAGTGAAGAGGCAGTATGAGCTCGAGTCTTCTCGACGTAGATCATATTCGGCCTCGAAGACATTGAGCAAACTTGTTTGTTTCTTCATGTGAACCCTTATTAGAGTCCGGGTCTTCACAACTTGCAGCGAAGAGACTACGACCCGGAGCTTTAGAAGTGAAGGACCGGTCTACAAAGGTTGTATTCCCTCATTCACTTAGATGTAAAGTGTTTACATTTAGAATCGTCGGATATTCTAGTAACGATTTTAGGGTTAGGGTTAGCTAATACGGCAATTTTTAAAAATTGGCATGGACGATGCCTCCCGAAAACTTGCTGCCGTGCTAGGCAACCCAACAGTGATGGTGTGCAACATCCACTATTGGTCTCATCATATCATAATACCCTTCTTTTATTTTTCAGAGAACCCTACTTGCTCCAGATTCAATTTGAACAACACAAACTTCACAAAAATTCCGACATTTAACAAGGAATTCTGAAACTTTAACATATGGAAACTTGGAAAAAAGATGATATTTACCTATATGGATTGAGCACAAAGGAATTCTAAGCACTTGAAGTGTTTGTTTGAGACTTCATGAGGTTGTATTGGCCTAACTTGAAGTTTTGAAGATTCTAAATGAAGATATCATCAACTCTTGGTGACTTTATGAAGAGTTGCAAAAATTGAGATGAAGCTTTGAGGGAGAAGTGATAAGTTCAATTAGAAAAAGAAATGAACCATTAGAATTATGAGAGAATGAAGGAGGAGGTGTAGATAACGGGATAGAGCAAGTAGTAGAGCAAGTAGGAGGTGTTAGCTAGATAGTGTATGAGAGGGTCTGATGTGTGTGAAGGTTTACCCTAAACCTATCATAAATCAAATACTCATTAACAAATAAAAACCTTTTACAATAAATACTTTTACAAATAAATACCACAATCTTACACCAAAATCTCATATCATTCTCAAAACAAAATACTTATCATTTTTAGAATATCTCATATTTTCATTTTCTCTAAAATAATTACATTTTTACGGATACCAATCCGGAACTCAAAATCCATACATGATATTATTTTCGTAAACTCATAATACCCATATTTAAATTATAAATTAATATTTATAATTTTTCAAAATATTACAGAAAATAACCAGCAACATTGAACAAGATCAATAAATGAAACAATCTATCCATGATATTAATTTTGTTATATATATATATATTAAATTATTAGAGTACACAATATTATTAAAAAAAGTATAAGATGTCTAAGGTAAAATAATACCTTAAACATCTATCCATTGTAACATAAAATTTTTGGATTTATTTATTGAGTTAAAATAAGTAAAAGGTAATATATGTGTTTGTTTATTTGATCAGCTACCCAGAAATATAGTATTTTACAAATGCTTTAAAAAAATTCGTCTTCAAACCAAATCAAATGCACCGTTATCGCTATTTATCCTACTTTAATATAGACCACGTAATCAAGTTTAAATAGTTTTTAGTACATGTTTAATTAAAAATTAGTCTTAATCAACGTTTTAAGGTTTATATCCAGAATTTTATAAAAGCCAGACCGCTGGATTAGTAATTTCGTTTAAATAATGCATCCGAGAATGCTGAAACCAAAATAGTATAATATAACTCTTAAACTATGAAAATGTATAAATGATATATTGATATATGGTACGTCAGGATATAAAATTGGGACCACCGCCATAAATTCTGAGAAAGGAAATAAATAACAACTCGCGAGAAACCCAAATCCATAGGTGGTTTCTCACCGGGTCCGCGAGAATAGGAAGAACCGGTGAGGATTATTTGGGGATAAAATCAAGGGTCCAGATACACAAGATCATCCATCTATTAATCGAGAAGCAGCACCCGATCCGGATTCCCGAGGTCGCAAATTAAAACCCTAAACCATTTTCCTCATTTGCCACTCTTTCCTCTCTCAATCGCCCATATATCTCTGCGCTGCTTCCTCCATTAATCCCTTCTCCAATGGCGAAGGCGAAGACCGAAAGCGATTCTTCGAAGAAGAAGAACAAGAGAAAGAAGACGAAGAATCTACTATCAGCCACAGCCGCCGCCGCCATGAAATCCTCTAAGCAACAAACGAAGATCAACCCTTTCGAGATCATGTGGTCTCGTAAGAAGTTCGATGTCCTCGGCAAGAAGCGAAAGGGCGAAGATCGCCGCATCGGTCTCGCCCGATCCCTCGCCGTCGAAAAGGTAAGCTCATACGAATCCAATCGAAACTTCTAGAGTTAGGGTTTTAAAATATTAGATTGGGTACTTATAATTAGACGATTTTTGTTTTCTTCTGTTTGCAGAGGAAGAAGACTTTGCAAAAGAAGTTTGAGCAAAGTACCAAGTCGTCGGTGTTTGTTGATAGGCGAATCGGTGAGAACGATGATAACTTGCAAGAATTCGATAAGTCTATATTAAGACTGCAGCGAGAACGTCAGGTAATGGATTATTTAAGTTTAATTTCCTTTTCCCCCTACCGATGTCCAATTTCTTAACTTTGAATTGGATCACCTGCAAGCTTTGTGCTAGTGTCGTTAAAAGCTTTTCGTAGGAACAGATTTCTTAACCTGAACCGCTGCTGTCAGAATGGGCTCGGTCACTTGGTGTTATAGGACCATCGCTCTTTAGTGTTCACCTTTAACCGAGGTTTTAAGTTTAGGCTTTAGGTTAATTTTTGCCTTGATCCAGAGAGAAATACTTTTGGGTTAGCTTGTTATGTATATCACTATATTAATATAGAATAGCAAGGAAAAACCAAAGCTTGTGGACTTTATGGAGTAAAAAAAGAGATGAATCTTTAGTGCTATATGGAGGGAGTAATGCATGCCATCAATTCATTAGAAGTGACAATGGAAGAAAAATTAGAACAACTATGAAGTTTGAGCTGTGTAACACTTATTTATAACACTATGACAAACATCCATACCACACAATGTTCGTCCACGAAATTGAAATACAAGCCGTATCACTCTTCTTAATACATCAAGTGCTAATTGGTCCACTCATCATGGTTCAACTTTGTCCTAGATTCACAAGTAACAGTGGAAGCCTCTTTGGGACCAAGCAATGATGTCCTAGCACTCGAGTTTTCTTTCATGAGTTTGTTGAAATTGACTTCAGGAGTAACCTTACAATTGAGATGTCAATTATTTATAGAGAAAACTTTAAAACATCAATGAGGAATGCTCTTCATGCATCAAAAGATAAGTAGCAGCAAGATGAGTATCAGATCACAATATCACATTGTAGTAGCAGGAAACAAGAGACAATTATCTTTTCCTTAAAATGGGGAAATTGATAATAGTGAGAAGGATTTTTGTAACCTGGGAATTGATATGCCAATTCTTTATAGGGAGGTATTAAAACATCAGTGAGGAACACACTTCGTGCATTTTTAAGATTTAAACTGAAAAATGAATAAGCGTAAAATGAGGAACATATCACATTGTAGTGGTGCAGGAAACGAGACTCGATTTATCCTTCGCTTAATACCGAGAAAGTGAATATTGGAAAGGATTTGTACCGTCACCTATATACCTTATATGTTCTGGCTTCAATATGTATAGTGAACTGTCAATACAAGTTTATCTAGGTACCACGAGTCAAGGAATGCCATATGTTTTAGCATGCAAAAATATCTGTTGCACTATTCTAGTTGTTTAGGCATTTGACTCGTTCTTTGCAATTTTTAAATGACTACAATGATGACCAGGCTTAGGTTTTACACTAAGCCAATAAGGCAGCTACGCATGAACCTAAAAGCTTTACTTTCAGAAACTATGATGTTGAAAAAAATGTCCTACGTTAAACAATCTTACATGTATTCAAAATATATATGTTGTCTTTTATGTTTAAACTGCCCTCGGTAGTTATCATAATGTTTTCTCAGATTTTATTTATTGTAAACTTTACATAAATTAAGAGTAAGTTCTTGTAATCTGCAGTTGTTATTGACTGGAGATTGTTTAACCCAAGTGTCTTCATTTTTCATAATCTTTGTGTTCCATTACTTAAATTCTAGTAATTTGGTATTATTTTAGTCATGATTTTACTTAAGTGCTTCATGTATTTGTTAATTGTTCAAGAAAAGTAGCATATAGTCAAACATTTATCAAAATTTGAAACATACAAGCAATTTATGCATCTGCTTATTTTTCTTGTGCATTTATAATTGAATTTGGGCTTGATGGCTGTTTTGACCATTTCTTCTTTTTCATGCAAAACTCTTTTTCTAATGAGTCTATTTCTAATGAGCACACGCCACCAGAGTCTGTTTTGCTAACCTTGCTTTATCCTCTTTCTACAGTTGAAGTTAAGAAAAGGCAGCAAATATAATTTGGATGATGATGATGAAAATGACACTTCATTTCGTCAAACCTTAGCACTTTCGGAGATGGATGATTTTGATGAAGATATACCTCTTGAAGATGATGAGGATCCGTTAGGTGAGACTTAGGATACATACGCTCTTTGTTGGAACACATGCTATAATCAGATATGTTTTTTTTTCATGGAAATGCAATTTGAATGAAACTCTATGCTGGTTTCTCACGCATAAGCTTTTTGTTCATGGAAATGCAATTTGAATGAAACTCTATGCTGGTTTCTCACGCATAAGCTAACATGTCGAAAACATGACACTTTCTCCGCTTCAATAGATTAAGCCCAGTAGTACAAGCACAAAGCCGCACAAACAGATTTGTTGTTCTTGTACGAGTGCATACACACAAACATAAGAAGGGTGGGGGACTCGAGTTCTTCATGTTGGATTTAAACTGAAATCCAACCTATTTAAACTCGCTGGTGGGGGTTCTTGAACTGAAAAACCCAATTAAAGAGCTCTACAACATATAGAATCCATTAAATAAACTTAAATGCCATGGAAGTTACTACTATATCCAAAGTTTGAAGATGCACATATACATTTATAGCATCATGATGTTATGGCGTGATTCATGGCTTCAAACCAACGGTGTAGAATTATTATATAATTATTATATCATCATTTGAAAACACACCTTAAGCTTGGAAGAAGGAAGACCTTCTTGAAGCACTCAATCATAACTCATTCTCTCTCCTCCATCCCATCTCTTTATGCCCACACTTGCACGCACAAAGATATAGTTTAGATTTGGTAGTATATGCTAAGCAAGGCTTGACAATTTATAATAAATTACAACAATTTTTATTCTTTACAACATGAGCGGGGTTAGTGTATCATTAAACAATATAGTACACGTAAAGCTATACTAGATGGAGATGATAGGGAAATATTACTAACCTTTATATACTATAGGCTTAATTTCAATGAACTACAAATAAGTTTGGTCAATTTTCAAGGAACTGCCAAACATAAAATTATAATCTGTCAATTGAGTTGAATGGTTTTCATAAATCAAAAGTCTCAACATAAACGGTTACAATAAACCCTCTTATATAGTTTTTAACGCACACATGTACCTACTATAATCAACTCAAATCAACTCTAATTGACCGGACTAAGTAAACTACACTCTTGAAAAGGAAATAAAATCTATCTCACAAAAAGAAATAAAATTATATCTCATATTACCAAAACTTAATAAACTACTCTCTTAATACAGAAATAGAATCTACCATAATATTTGACCAAGTATCCATCATGTCTTTCCTCAATGTGCATCCTTAACTTTTTCTAATTTATTTAGGAAGGCAACTGGGAGAAGGACATGTTGACCATGTATTAGAGCAAATAGAGTTTGCTTTTGTGCGCATACTTGAGACCGATGTTTTTTCTATTAATGATAGTGAAGGAAGTTTACCTTGAATTTTTTTAGTTAATGCATTTGGGAAGATATATCGCATGATATGTGTAAAATTGATCATCTTATTACTTAATCAGCATTTAGTTTTTTTTTATATAGGCACATGTTGAGGTTTATTAGTGTAAAACTCGGTTTGGACCCAATACACATGAGCCCACACATGGATGCACATGATCTTGTAATATAGTGGGAGCCCATCCAAAAGACTCAAGCCTTTTGGAGGTTTATCACATCTTATATTTTGTACCCATATGCATCCTATAGTTTTTCCAATGTCGGACTAAATGTTACCAACATTCTCAACACTCCCGCTCACGTGAAACGGAGATTTCACATGTGAGGGCTCAAACCTCATATGCAACGTGGATAAACAAACAAACACATGAGCTCAGATACCATGTAAAATTCGGTTTGGGGCCACAACATATGAGCCCACAAATTGATGCACATGGACTTTTAATATAGTGAGACTCCTTCCAAAAGACTCAAGCCTTTTGGAGGATTATCCCATCTTATATCTTATACCCATATGCATCCCATAGTTTTTCTAATGTGGGACTAAATGTTAACCATATTCTCAACAATTAGTTCATGTTTTTATACTTTGAAATTGAATTCTTTACCGAGTTATCTGAGATTTTATAACATCCCTTCTATTACTATGTAGCAATGACAAGTATCTGGTCCCCTTGTTTCTTCATCCTTTTTCTTCTTTTTTACATTCAATTTTGATTACCCGTCTGTTTTATTAACTTATAACTAAAAAGGCCAATGTTTACCTGCAATTCTTGATTTCCTCTTTGCATCACTATGATACTGATGGGATGCCGATATTCATGACCTTGCTTTTTGTCAGGAACCATTCTCATTTAAACTCATCAATGCTAAAAGTATCTTTCTCCATGTTGCATCTTCGATTCTGTCCTATTTGTAATTATTATTTATTTAGCCGCGTGCGCACACACTATAATGCTTACCACATGTCTTTGGTCATGCCCTACCATCAATTTTGTGTTGGTTGAACAAGGGCAAATTTTGTAGAGAGGTTTCACTAGCAGTATATGGTGGTTGATAAATCTATTTTACTAGGCTACAACCTCTCTTGGAAATAAAAGAAAGAAAAAGTAAAGAAGAAAAAATACCGTAGCTGCTTTCCAAGGCTACACATGTTATATGTGATGTTTCCAAATGCTTGTCACTAGCACTTAAATGGATGTTCAAGAGTAGTTCAAATACAAACTATAGTGTCTCATTTGCTAATAGATGCTCGATCTACATTATTGTTGAATTTACTAGAAGTATCTAAGTTTTGTAAGACGTATCGCCTGATTGCACATCGGAAGCGTTTCTTTGACTTCAACTTTCTGGAGTATGTTTCTGTGAATTAGTGAATACTTCCTATCTTCTGTTTTCAATTATTCCTTATCTCTAAAGATGATTTTTTTTTTGTGTTTGCAGATGGTTCAGCATCTTCAAAATATTTGAGTTTTCATGCAGGGCATGGAACGCCAGAAACTGACTTTGTAGACGGAACAGAAAATGTGAGTTCTTATTTAGAAGAATAAATAACTTGTTTCTTGTTACTTGATTTTATCTTTTTTCCTTAGCCAACCCCAAAGATTTGGGATAGGGTTTTGCTGTTTCTGTTGCTTTATTTATTATTCCAAACTTCATTCAGTTTTAATCTGCTGTGCTGCCTGATTGATTATGAAATATGCTTGGTCTACTATATATTATTCTGTTTTTTTAATTTTCCTTATAACCAATATGAAATTGAATTGGTTTTCTAAGTTTTCTGAGCTTATTTTACCTATGATAAATTTATTTCATATAGGTGCTAGTTTCCGCGATTAAGTTGCGAACTTTTTGTATAATATCCTTTGATGTTGTATAATCACTTGCTGAAAAATTTATTCCTAACAGAGTTCTAATCACATGAGGCAAACAAAGTTGGGAATAATATATATCCATTAATTTTGCATCAGTAGCCTTTTGGTTACGCTTGCAGGGTTATGAAATAAGAAGACCTCAACAATGTATTAACCTGCGATTTATAAATGGCCAGCATGTTTCTAGTCCTTCCAACATGGATAAAGCTTCTAACACATGAGAGACACCTTAGAACAATTATATCTGCTGTGATGGTATTTTTACCTAGAAGTATAGGAATTAGCTATCACAACACAACAACAACAACTGAGCCTTTTATCCCAAGCATATGGGGTAGGCCACATGAACCAACATGAGAATCACGCCGGGTCCAACATGATGAATTAGCTATCACCAGAATCCATAAATAGTTGAATCAAAGTATCTGTTGAAGTTCACAGAATCCCTTAGTGAATTGTTTGCTTTGTCATTTGTTGTTCGAGAAAATTTCGTTTGTCAGCAAAGTTTTATAAGCTTAGATGGGGCATATGGTTTGCAGAGAGTTTCCAAGTAGATGAGCCATCCAATGAAGGAATAAAGGTCTAAAAGGCAATTAAAATGGAGCATAAAAGATGTCATTTTGAACCCAAAATATAGATTATTTTACATAAGAAATAATATTCGCAGTTGAGTTATAAGAAGTAATAAAAGGAATTGAGTTACAATTTCGCGGAGAGAAAGATTGAAAGACAGTTGCGTATCTGTCTTATATTGTTGATTGCTAAAATGAATGTTTGAGTTGGACTATAGGGCGTACAGGGTCCTAGTCACATATCTTTGATAGTAACAGTAAGAATTTTACTGAACTTGCCTTGCTCTGACGGAGACGACTTATTTTCTTTTCCATATAAAAGAAGCAAGTCTTAGTTTATAGACATTGAGAAACCTGTAAAAAAAACCGAGTGCAACTGATATAAAAATGTTAGATAGACGGGTTCTCAAAAAGATAGGATTAGGGAGCAGACCCAGAAGAAAATGGACGTAACTTTTGAGAGGGTAAAATGAGGAAAACTGATTGGGATAGTTTGGTAATCTGCAACGAGAGCCAATATCTCAACAAAATTATGGTTAATGGTACAATGAGCGCTAGAGGTAAGACCTAAAGAAACAATGCTGCAGGCCGTGAAAAAATGCAAGAAGTGGAATCATGTAGCTGAAAATTTAGGACAAAGGCTTCTTGTTGTTTTTCCATGGATATTACTGTATGCTTATGCAAACTAAACAATAAATTAAGAGGATTTTCTGATGTAAGAGAAAAATGTCTTGTGTTGAATTATGTTTATATGCTACTTTGATAATGAAATTGCAAACTGTAAAAACTGTTGATCGATGGCTGTGGACTGTCTTTTGGGATGTAGAACAACTGATACGTTGAATTTCACTCGGCATTTAAATGTAAGGATTGAAGTTGTGAATTCTATGAATGAAGATGATATATGTCCTTGGCTTATATACCGTGTTATCAAGATTTAAGATTTTGGTGGATGATATCTTATCCACATACATATATAAGGAAAATTACAGTCCATGTGACCCATGATGATATCTTCTTACTACATGAATTTTGATCCACAAACATATCAGGACATGATAACCGTGCTAAATGATGTTTCTTATTCATTGGGATGATACTTAATATGGTTTTGAGCCTGCAAAGGTAGAAACGGTCCAGCCCTGCAAGTGCATACTTTTCTGTACGATACCCTTGTGCAAAAGGAATGCGTATTTCCATGCATGCATGCTCATTACACTATGACACCTAATTCTTTTATATTTGGTTCTTGAGCGCTCTGCAAAATTCCTATTTTTTTTGTGAAAATGTTCTTCTATGGTCCTCCATACAATCAATGCAAATATGTTCGATTTCCGTAGATAATTTACTTTTAGTTCATTTGTGACAGTTTTTAATTTTTGATTTGCAGGTGCACAAAACCAAGAAACAAGTAATGTCAGAGATTATTTTGAAGAGCAAGTTTTACAAGGTTGTGTCCCATCCATTATTTTATTTGTGTTATTCTATATTTACTTAATCGTGTCAATGGGACTGCAGCTTCTGACAAATTCTTGTTACATCTAGTTTAGTTTTTTTAGCAACTGAGAGTAACTATACCAACGTCTGTTAGCCTGGTCGTAAAGATATTTGACAGATCTCCACAAACACATTAAAGCCAACAAGTAATCAGTTTACATTGTGCGGAATGCGGCACCCAATGTTTAGTAAATCGATTAAATGAACCAATGAATCTTCTCAGTATCAGAAAATTAGGACTGCATTTTCCCTAATTTTGAGTGGGGAACGTCTTAGCTTTTTTTAATCATGAGTTAGTAACAACAGACCAACTGCATTGGAATTTATCCAGCAAACTATTTTTTCATTCTTACATATAACTCATGTCAAAATTTTACAATGCATTAAAACATTTACCACAAGCTTACAAGATCAAGAAGGTTGTTTTCACCAGCACATGAGCAGACCTCTTAAGTCTTAGAGTAATGTCATGCCCCGCTTCCCAAAATCCGGAATACGGAGAGCGACGAAGGCCTGCCGTGCTACCTACGGTAAGGAAAAGTCCTTCCATAGTCACATAAGGCTGTCTAGATTAATCTGTCAAAATAAAATCTAATACCAAAAGAAATAATACTGATAATCATGCTGCAATGAAACCACAAGAAATCCTAAAAATGGGTCCCCTAGATAATTGATGCAATTAAAGATTCAAAACAAAAGATTCGGATTAAAATAAGATCCGAAAGAGATACAAAAGTTCTAATGTCCCATAAGGGCGCACATGATAAAAGCTAAAAGTAAAGAAAAATAAACCTACGATTAATGATCTTCAGCAAAGTCCTGGAATCTTGATAAACTCTTGAATTATTGCATTCAAATAGGGCTGTTACATCCTACCCACCTTACAGAAAATTTCGTCCTCGAAATTGGAAGGACGACTACAAGATCAAGGAAACAGGTGTGGGTACTTTTGACGAATCGTGTCCTCACGCTCCCAAGTATATTCTCCGCGAGAACGTCCGCCCCAAGATACAAGAACTAAAGGGATGATCTTGTTTCTCAATACCTTCTCCTTACGGTCGACAATGGCTGTAGGTTGCTCTTCATACGAGAGATCAGTGCTCAAGGTTAATTCAGAGTGATCGAGAACATGACTGTCATCGCAAACGTACCGACGCAACTGTGATACATGGAATACATCGTGCACACCGGCCAAAGAAGGTGTAAGGCCAATCTGTAAGCCACTGCTCCAACGCATTCCACAATCTCGAATGGTCCAATAAATCGGGGACTGAGTTTCCCACGACTACCGAATCTAATCACTCCTCGAGTTGGCGAAATCTTAAGGAAGGCATGATCTCCTACTCCAAACTCAAGAGGTCTTCGACTAGTATCCGCCCAGCTCTTCTGACGATCTTGTGCTGCCTTGATACGGTCCCTGATCAACTGGACCTTCTCAACTGTTTGGGTTACGAGCTCCGGTCCCAATAATCTTCGCTCACCCACATCATCCCAGCAAAGTGGGGAACGACATTTACGTCCGTAAAGTGCCTCGAACGGTGCCATCCGGATACTCGCCTGATGGCTGTTATTATACGAGAATTCCACCAAGTGAAGATGATCCTCCCATGATCCCTTGAAATCTAGCATATAGGCTCTCAACATATCTTCTAATATCTGTATCGTACGTTCAGACTGTCCGTCAGTCTGGGGATGGTAAGCTGTGCTGTAATGGAGACGAGTGTCTAAACTCTCTTGTAAGCTTCTCTAGAAATGTGAAAGGAATCTCGTGTCTCGGTCCGATACTATAGTGATAGGCACCCCATGCAACCGTACGATCTCTTGCATATATTTCTCTGCCAATGTCTCCGTCGATTGTCCCACTCGAAAGGGTAGAAAATGGGCCGCCTTTGTGAGACGGTCGACGATGACCCAAATAGCATTATTGCCCTTAGGACTCCGTGGTAAAGCCGTCACGAAGTCCATAGTGATGTGTTCCCACTTCTACTGGGGAATGGGAAGTGGTTGCAATAGGCCGGCCACTCGCTGATGTTCGGCCTTCACCTGCTGGCACACTAAGCACTTCGACACATAGCGGGCAATCTCTCTCTTCATGCCGTTCCACCAAAAGTGTTGCTTAACATCTCTATACATCTTGGTGCCACCCGGGTGCACCGAATAAGCCGAACTGTGTGCTTCCTTCAACACTTCCTCTCGAACGTCGCCCTTTGGCACGCATAATCGACTGTCGAATCTTAATGAGCCATCTTCGTGTATCAATAGGTCTGTCCTCATTCCTGCCTTTACTAACCCGCGGAGCTTCTGCAATTGTTGGTCCCCAGCCTGTGCAGCTTTAATACGATCAACTAACGAAGACTGCACCTGTAGTTGCTAATATTGTCCGGGCGTCCCCTGTTCTACCACTTCTAAATTGAGTCTTCGAAATTCATCAATGAGTTCCTTCTGGCCAGTCAACCACATCGCTGTTGGTCTCCGACCGAGAGCATCCGGTACCACATTTACTTTCCTGGGATGATATTGCAAATCAATATCATAATCGGCCATGAACTCCAACCACCTATGCTGTCTCATGTTTTGCTCCTTCTGCGTGAATACATATTTCAAGCTCTTATGGTCCGTAAAAATTTCCATTCGTTCTCCCAAAAGATAATGCCTCCAAATTTTCAAAGCAAAAATTACAGTGGCCAACTCTAAATCGTGAGTTGGGTAATTCTTCTCGTGCGTCCTCAGTTGACGCGAGGCATAAGCGACAACACTCCTACGTTGCATCAAGACACAGCCTAGCCCCTTACCGGAAGCGTCGCTATGAATCACCAGTCCTCCTGTCCCATCTGGTACGGTCAATATGGGTGCAGTTGTGAGTTTCTCCTTCAATAATTCGAACGCTCGGTTGCACTCTTCTGACCATACGAATGGTATCCCCTTTCGAGTAAGTCTTGTCAATGGCTCAGCCGCTCGTGCAAAATCTTTAACAAATCTGCGGTAGTAGCCTGCGAGTCCCAAGAAACTTCTAATCTCTGCTACTGACTTCGGTGCTGGCCAATCCTTCACTGCTTCAATCTTCGCCGGATCTATTGATATACCATCTCCAGAAACGATGTGGCCCAAAAATTGAACTTGTTCAAGCCAAAACTTGCATTTACTAAGCTTGGCGTAAAACTTTTCTTGTCTCAGTATCTGCAACATGATCCTCAAATGCTCGACATGCTCCTCCTTGCTTTTGGAGTACACAAGAATGTCGTCGATGAAAACTACGACAAACTGATCAAGGTACTGGGAGAAAACTCGGTTCATTAAATCCATGAACACGGCTGGGGCATTAGTAACATCGAATGGCATTACCAAGAATTCATAATGACCGTATCGAGTTGTGAAGGCTGTCTTCCATACATCCTCCGCTTTAACACGAACTTGATGGTACCCCGACCGAAGGTTCAACTTAGAGAACACTCGAGTACCACATAATTGATCGAACAAATCATCGATCCGAGGTATAGGGTACTTGTTTTTAATCGTAACCCGGTTCAACTCTCGGTAGTCGATGCACATGCGTAACGAGCCGTCCTTCTTCTTTACTAGTAAAACTGGAGCGCCCCACGGAGAAGTACTCGGGCGAATGAATCCTTTGCTGAGGAGGTCTTCTATCTGCTTCTTCAATTTAATTCAACTGGTGCCATCCTGTAGGGTAACTTAGAAATTGGTGCCGTTCCTGGCAATAATTCTATCGAAAACCCCAAAAGCACGAGGCGGAGGTAAGCCGGGTAAGTCCTCAGGAAAGACATCCAAAAATTCCCGAACTACGACCGGTGCCGAACTCATATCAACCTCCATCGACGCTAGTATGTCGCACGTCGGCTTTGCTCTAAACTTTATGGGTCCCAAAGATTTGCTCTCTCCAGTGAACACGAACTCTGGGTGGTTAGGAATGCGAAAGTTTATAGTTTTGGCCCGACAATCAATATGTGCGTGAAAGATGCCCAACCAATCCATTCTTAAGATGACATCATAACTACCGGTCCCAATCAACAGGAAATCTGCGAAAAGCTTCCTGCCGTAAATCACAACCGGACAAAGCTTGCACTCTAGGTTGGTGGTAACTACTCCATTTCCAGTGTGAATGTCCCAACCTCTAGTCAGTGTTTTGTGTGCAATAGAATGTGTTGTGGCAAAATCCAAAGACATAAAACAGTGTGAAGCCCCGGAATCGAAAAGTGCTCTAGCAGGAACAGAACAAATTAGAATGGTACCTGAAACGACATCCTCCGATGCTTCCGCCTGCTCAGCTGTCAGGGTAAAGGCCCGTCCCTGTCCACGACCCGTGTTTCCTCGCCTCTGATAAAAAAGTTGCTCCTGAGGGACAAGTCCTTTCTGAGGTTGGTTGCGCTATGCTCTTCTTGGACAACTCCCAATCTGATGGTCACTAGCACCACAAATCAGACATAGACGCTTAGCGCGGCGGCAATTTCTCTCGACGTGTCCCGGTATCCGACAGTATCCACAAACTGGAGATTCCCGTTGTGGTGGGGTTGCGGTTGTAGGGTTCCTAGGCACTCTCAAGAGGTCTCACAAGGCATCAACCATGCCAATTTTAGATTTTACGGTGCCGAGAAACCCTAGACTAGATCGTTAACTAGAATTTTAGGCGACAAAGTGAAACTAGTTAACTACTTAACTAAAAGAAAGATGCTACAACCTTTGTAGATCCGGTTCTCCACTCCCTTAGCTCCACGTAGACGTCCTCTCGCTGTCCGTCTCGAATCCCGGACTCAAGCATCGGCTTCATCGGAGAAATGGGCGGGCAAGGTCGTCGGCTTCGTGCCGAAGATGATCTACGTCGAGGTTACACAAGATCAAGCTCCAACTTCACCAAGTTGTGAAACTTGTGAAGTAAACACCCTATACTACTTGGCAAGAGGTAGAGGATGAAGAAATAGGAGATGGGTTCACTTTAGAATTGGATAAGTCTCTTATTTAAAAAGAAACTATATGAATACTTATCATATCCTAACCATAGTCAAGTGTAGAGAGTAAACTAGGGTTAGTGGGAATGGTTAGGGTTAAGGATGAGATAAGAATGGTGGACTTGTTCAAAGGTTCAAGAAGCATCAACATACAAACAAAATAAGCCACCATTCTCTTTTATTTTCCAAAATGAATAAATAAATAAATAAGTAAATAAACAAAGCCCTAACCATTCATATAACCATGGTTTAATCTTTACACAAACCCAAGTGAGCAAGTATCATCAAACATGATACAAACAAGTGCAAAAAAATATATCACATATACAATGTGCATCAAGTGAGAAAATCCTTTTAAAATGAACCAATACTAGTTAATGCAAAGTAATATATCAAATATATTATTATACATTAAATCATTAAATCAACACTTGATTTAACGATCCGGTCATATCGCATATAACCGACTAGTATCCTATGTATCGGCTTATCGAATCAATCCTTAATTCGATATCTAGGTTATATCGCATATAACCAATTGATACATACATCGCGAAAATGAAATACGGTATCACATATACGCATTATTCTCGCTCCCGCACATATCTCATATGCGCCCCTATTTCGTTTCGCTTGAGCCAGGAAACCTCTGCGTAGGACTCTAAAGACTCGTCAATACGCCGGCAGTAGATGATGATCATATCAAGCATCCACAAGCCGCAAGCGGTCTGCTAAACGTAACGGCCACCCGGGTATTGAGCGATCAGAAGATCGACGAGCTAGCCCGCTCACACTCCTGTGAATCCAACCAGTAACACTTACCGTACAGTCCGGTCTGTTCGTCTAATATGTCGCATATCAAGTCTAGGGGTGGTAAACGTCAAACCCCAATAACCGATAAGTCGTGCCGATGTGAGGCTCATAACGGGTCGATAAACTACTGGTAACACTTACCAGCAAATCTCTGATCAGCCCTGGCCAGGGACTTCCCTGTTACGGCCAATCGAGCACAGCGCAACATCAACCCCCAATACCGGGAGAGACGAAACCCCTCCTATCGCTCATTGCCTCCATGTGAATCGGGACTGTACCCAAAGACCACCGTTTTGCACGCCCTTATGGACGTGGTAAGGTAGAGATCAAAGCACAGTGGGAATCACACAAGACTCTATGACGATCTGGGGTCTACAGACTAACCTGTACAAGTGTCACCTGAGAACTGCCATATGACGTGAGGTATAATACCATCTGGGAGTTCTCGGCGAGTCCGTCCAGTGTACCCAGTCTCCACTGAGCACCCGTACACCATCTCTGATGTCAAACACCAATGGATATGGGATCATCCATCGCCCATCTCATGGGTCGAGAAGCGTATACGCTAGTCTACACTGGTATATCGATGCCCTGTCTCGATACACCCACGACTAGGGACCTTGAAGGATGTACTTATGGACTACCATGTCCCCACTAGTATGATCTGCATCATAGTCCAGGTAGTTAAGTACACATCCTAAGGGCTTTATCAACATGTAACTATAAGACAGTTTAAAGAGACTAGTAAACATGTTAAGATAAAGAGCAACCAGATAGCATACTATCATATCGAGCAAGAAAGTCATCTCTATATATGTCCAAGCATCCAATATAATATACATCATCAGTACAATACTGGCCTCTAGGGCATACATACAACTAACAATCTCCCACTTGCACTAGGGCCAGCTGCTGTAGTATCGCATACCGAGCATCCCGAAGAGTCTCGCAAACTGTATCTGGGGAATGGCCTTCGTGAGTGGATCCGCCGTGTTGTTCTTCGTGTCAACTCTCCTGACCTCGATCTCCCGGCGATCAACTATCTCCCGGATCAGGTGATACCGCCTCAGAATATGCCTGGATCGCTGATGGGACTTGGGTTCCTTGGCTAAAGCCACCGCTCCATTGTTATCGCAATACAAAGGTATTGGATGCTCAATGGATGGAACCACTCCAAGTTCAATAATGAACTTCTTGATCCAGACAGCCTCTTTAGCAGCATCGTTGGTAGCGATGTATTCAGCCTCCATCGTCGAGTCTGCCACGGTTTCTTGCTTGGAACTCTTCCAGCTAACCGCCCCTCCGTAAAGGGTAAAGACAAATCCCGACTGCGACTTAGAGTCGTCCTTATCACTCTGGAAGCTCGAATCGGTAAAGGACTCCACTTGGAGTTCTGCATTACCATACATCAAGAGCATCTCTTTAGTCCTTCGCAAGTACTTGAGAATGCTCTTCACAGCTGTCCAGTGACTCTCTCCAGGATCAGCTTGATACCTGCTCACTACACTTAGTAAGTATGCTACATCGGGTCTGGTACATAGCATCGCGTACATGATAGAGCCTACAGCCGAAGCATAGGGTATCCCTTGCATGCGAGCTCTCTCCAAATCAGTCTTGGGAGACATCTCTTTGGAGAGAGTGACTCCAGTGATCGTGGGCAAGTTCCCACGCTTGGATTCTTCCATACTAAACCTCTTTAGTATGGTGTCAATGTACCTGGATTGGGACAATCCCAATATCCGTTTGGATCTATCTCTATAGATCATAATTCCCAATATGCAGGAGGCATCACCAAGATCTTTCATTGAGAATCTTTGTGATAAGAAGAGCTTGACCGATTGCAGCATAGGAATATCATTTCCTATCAAGAGTATGTCGTCCACGTACAATACGAGGAAGACAACCTTACTCTCTGCCACCTTCTTGTAGATACAAGGTTCATCTGGATTTTTGACGAAATCAAACTCTTTGATAACGACGTCAAAGCAGATATTCCAACTCCGCGATGCTTGCTTTAATCCATAAATGGATTTAAGCCGCTTGCACACCTTTCCGCTGCTTCCACTGTCTACGAAGCCCTCTGGCTGAGTCATGTACACGCACTCTTCTAAATCACCATTTAGAAAGGCGGTCTTAACATCCATTTGCCAGATTTCGTAGTCATGATATGCAGCGATGGCAAGCATGATCCGGATGGATTTAAGCATAGCCATTGGAGAAAAGGTTTCGTCATAGTCCATACCTGGTCTTTGACGAAAACCCTTTGCAACAAGTCTAGCTTTGAAAGTCTCCACTTTCCCATCTACACCAAGTTTTTTCTTGAAGATCCATTTGCTCCCAATGGGTTTTACCCCTTCAGGAGCAACTTCCAAAGTCCATACTTTGTTGGTGTACATGGATTCCATCTCGGACCGCATAGCATCCAGCCATTTCACTGAGTCCCTACTCGTGATGGCCTGCTCGAAGCTAGTTGGGTCATCATCCTCCATGATGCAATCCTCGCTCCCACAATCCATGAGAAAACCGTAGTATCTCTCAGGTGGGCGAGGAACCTAACTAGATCGGCTGAGAGGCTGAGGTTCATCGGGAACTACTGAATCCTCTGGTTCAACCAAATCTTCTGTTGTAGTCTGTATTGCTGGAACCTCTTCCAGTTTTACCTCCTTGCCACTAATCTCTTTTTCAAGAAATTCCTTTTCTAAAAAAGTGGCATGTCGAGAAACAAACACCTTTTGTTCCTCGGTATGGTAGAAGATATACCCGCGCGAATGTTTGGGATATCCAATAAACTTACACAAAATGGACCTTGCCGCGAGTTTGTCCGGATTTTGCGTTTTTACATATGCCGGACAATCCCATATCTTAACATAATTAAGACATGGTCTCTTTCCTTTCCATATTTCATATGGAGTGGTTGGCACGGTTTTGGTGGGAACCATATTCAATAGGTCTGCAGCTGTTTCCAGTGCATATCCCCAGAAGGAAATAGGTAACTTAGCTGTGCTCATCTTAGAGCGCACCATATCTAATAGGGTGCGGTTCCTCCGTTCTGATACACCGTTGTGCTGTGGTGTATATGGAGGAGTCAGCTGAGAGAGAATCACATTCTCTTTTAGGAAGTCCAGGAATTCATTGCTTAAGTATTCTCCTCCTCGATCAGATCGAAGGATTCTAATACTTTTTCCGGTTTGGTTCTCGACTTCTTGTTTATATTCTCTAAATTTCTCAAAAGCTTCTGATTTGTGTTTCATCAGGAACACATATCTGAATCTAGAGAGATCGTCAGTGAATGTAATGAAGTACGAAGAACCATCCCTGGTATGTGTAGACATGGGACCACATACATCACTATATATAAGTCCCAAGAGTTCGGTAACTCTTTCTCCGTGTCCCGTAAACGGAGTTTTGGTCATCTTGCCTTTGAGACATGACTGGCAAGTGTCATAAGATAAAAATTCGAACGGATTCAAATATTCATCCTTATGCAACTTAGCCAGTCGTGTCACATTGATGTGACCCAGTCTACAATGCCACAAGAAGGATTCGTTCAGTTCTGAACTCTTCCTCTTGTGTGTGTTTGTTATGCTCAGAACTGTTGATTGATTTAGAACATAAATGCCATTGCACAACGTGCCTGATCCAACCAACTTTTGGTTACGGAAAATGTTCATAACATTGTCCTGTAATACAAAATTATATCCCTCTTTACTCAATAAAGAAACCGATATAATGTTGCATATCAGGTTCGGCATGTAATAGCATTCGTTCAGAACCAATGTATTACCAGTTGGTAATTCAAGGTGATATTCCCCGACAGTCTTAGTTGCAACTATTGCACCATTTCCAACTTTAATGTCTTTATCACCTTCTCTAAGTTCTCTACCTTTCCTGAGCCCATGTAACTGATTACATATATGGGATCCTGACCCGGTATCTAATACCCAGGACGTAGAGCAAATGGAGAAACAGTTCTCTGTAACGAACACACCCGAAGAAAATGCATCAACATGTACTTTCTTCATTCGGGTGGCATGGGAATCCTGGTATTCCCCTATGTCCTGTTCATTCCCATAACTCTTATAAGAAAGAACGGAACCAACGTTCCCCAGCACAGTATAACATGCGGGTTCAGTCAATACATCCATATTATTATCTTTATTAGGGCATGATATGGTCGCTACCTGGAGAGAGAGAAGAAAACACTTTAGCGTATGCTCTTGCAAGATCAGATTGGTTATTATCTTATCTAATCAGGATGGCTCCCACTGGTTTTTATCAAATCTTCCTTCAAACCCTAAAAGGAAAGACTAGCCGGGATTAATTACACACTACAAGTTCGCCAATCTTTCAGCCAGGCCAGTGTCGGTACTTTGAGGGAGGTCCCCCGTGCTTTCGTACGAACCTAATTAATGTAAATCTCGTTTTCCCATAGGCGTAACCCCGTTGACACCTTTCTAGTCACCTACTTGATCGGCTAATTGTAATGCGTAAAACTCTCCCAGGAGTAACTCTTACTCGCAGTGGGTATCGGGATCCAACTATCTCATAGAAGGTATGCAATCTTATTGCAAATTTCAACACTTGAAATTCCCGATAATATTTTGCCCCTAGCGTCCTATGACCTTGACGCAGGCCAACAAACCATAGTGCGCTAGTCAAGTTCAACCCGTCATTTCCTGATTGAATTAAACCCACCCGCACGACCCTTGACGCAGGCCAACAAAGTCGCACGACTACCCTAATCCAATCTGCATCATATGCATAAGCAGATAAATACTAGTTAGCTACCGCACACTACGCCTTGACGCAGGCCAACAAACGTAGCACGAATACTAACTACTACTTATCTGAAATGACGGAGGGCTACGACAGGTTTTTCTGAAAACCTATTGCGTAATGAACTTGATATCGTTATAGAATCAAATGAAGTTTTGAAATGGAGTGATTTTGAGGCTTTTCTAGTTTTGCTAAAGGGGTCACTCCCGGTGAAGGGATCGTCGGCCCTTTCCTCGTCGAATGAGGTGCGGGATATATCATATATATCACTGTGCAAAGCAGAAACTATAGAAGCAATCAAAAGTCAAACCGAGTGTGTAGCATCTGCCAGTTATTGCTAAAGGAGTCACTCCCGGTGAAGGGATCTCGGTCCTTTTCTCATCGAATAAGGTGCAGGGTATATTATATATACCGCTATGCAAAGCAAGAACTGTAGCTATCTGTTTTGTTTAAAATTTGATTCTACAACATCTTAGGTTTCTTTTCTTTCATTAATCACATTAATGAAGTCCCATCATTTAAATCACCTAAATATCACAGATAAATACGACGTACACTTATGCCATCCGCATTCGCCTGGATGTCCTCTCGTGCACCGTTAGGTTAGGTAAGTAACGACAGAGCAGGGCAGGGCTAGTGCGGGTGAAAAACATAAGTAACGTCTATATAATATATCATATATACTATATACTGTATCTATCACAGAACATCATATGATCACATCACAGATATCGCAGCAGAAAATATCATATGAAATATTGGATATACTAGGATGTCCGTGTTTTCAATACGAGCCAGTATAAAACACGGATTCCACGGTCGTGATGAATAGCCAATCCCACACCCTAGACCCCTACGAGAGCAGCAAGCAACCCTACCAATTCTAGGGTTAGGAGACCCGGACTCGACTCCTCGAGATGGTCTCCCACTGAACCCTAGAACCCGGTTACTTGTGCTCCCCTCCTTGGGTCTATCCTAATGCGGAAAAGTAAATAATATACAAAAGGTGACAACTTCCGCAACCTGGAAGTGCCCCAATAAAGAATATTACATACAAGTTTTTACATGAATGAAAATGAAAAACACCCATCTCACATAAAAACCCCCGGCTATTCAAACACGACGATCCAATATAACATATCCAGTAACACATAACATCACATGTCATCAACGTAAGTATGCATACCCCAATTGTCGTTGACGTATAGCAACGAAACCGGTGATATCGTCATACTACACTTACGGTCACAGAAAAGAAAGTGTAAAACTACAACAATTGGAATCCGCAAGCTCTTTAGACATCACATGCCTAATCAAATGAAATACTTAGACATCACATGCCTAACAATTATAAACCCCGCATTTTAGTCTCATTATCGAAAACTCTTTTCAATATCAAGTGAGACTAAACTGCTAGATTTATAACATTCATTCAGTTATCTTATAACTGTGTGTGTATTCCAATTATTGTATCACATTCTAGATAAATAGAAAATGTTAAACTTTCCGATCGAACAGTCAAACACCCAAGTTTTCCCGAAACAGCTCAACACATGAAATAGGTTTAAAAACATCCAGTTCATGCCTCAGTACCAACGGTCCAGCCGTAGAAGGGTCAAGCCAACGCCTCACATGTGGCACGCCGTACTGCCCCAAACCCGAAGGTTCAAAGGGCAGTTCAAGACGGTCACATAATCGAGTTAAGGTTTGTTGTCTTCTAGAGGGACCATCGCGTTACTTGCACTACTTAGAACGTCTTTAAACCTCAGAAAAATCCAACACTTGGAAATTTTCCGGCAGGGGAAAAGTTGGGTATTTATATCCGGTCGAACTTTTTAACATATTCTAAAGTTATCCGGAAAAACACATAGACGAAATTTAATAATCCGATCGAATCAACGATTCCCAATACAAGCCCAGAACACTCAACTCTTGAGTCAAATTAAAAATACCCAGAATAATCAGCAACATAAAGTAGGAATTACTGTGCAAAACTCGAATGATGATGTCATCATATGGCCGCGGAACCGCCGCAGAAGCCAGGCTTCTGCAGCGGTTCCGCCGCGCTTTGAACTGATCTCTTGGAAAAATTTGCACCGTAATTCTTAGAGTTCCCTGCTGAATTTTTTAAGCATTTTTAGTCTGGAAAAAACCCAGTTTTTAGAAAAAGTCCAGAGAGCGTGAAAAAATAGGGTTTCGGGTTCGATCGGGTTTCAAACATCGTCTAAGCATCGCCTAAGGCGCTAGCTAGGCTCTGATACCACTGTAGGGTTCCTAGGCACTCTCAAGAGGTCTCACAAGGCATCAACCATGCCAATTTTAGATTTTACGGTGCCGAGAAACCCTAGACTAGATCGTTAACTAGAATTTTAGGCGACAAAGTGAAACTAGTTAACTACTTAACTAAAAGAAAGATGCTACAACCTTTGTAGATCCCGTTCTCCACTTCCTTAGCTCCACGTAGACGTCCTCTCGCTGTCCGTCTCGAATCCCGGACTCAAGCATCGGCTTCATCGGAGAAATGGGCGGGCAAGGTCATCGGCTTCGTGCCGAAGATGATCTACGTCGAGGTTACACAAGATCAAGCTCTAACTTCACCAAGTTGTGAAACTTGTGAAGTAAACACCCTATACTACTTGGCAAGAGGTAGAGGATGAAGAAATAGGAGGTGGGTTCACTTTAGAATTGGATTTCTCACTCAATTGCTCAAGTTGCCATTGATGAAGGCAAGGTTTTTCTTGAAGAAGAAGAAGGAGAGGATGAAGAATATGATTTCTCACTCAATTGCTCAAGTTGCCATTGATGAAGGCAAGGTTTTTCTTGAAGAAGAAGAAGAAGGAGAGGATGATGAATATGATAAGTCTATTATTTAAAAAGAAACTATATGAATACTTATCATATCCTAACCATAGTCAAGTGTAGAGAGTAAACTAGGGTTGGTGGGAATGGTTAGGGTTAAGGATGAGATAAGAATGGTGGACTTGTTCAAAGCTTCAAGAAGCTTCAACATACAAACAAAATAAGCCACCATTCTCTTTTATTTTCCAAAATGAATAAATAAATAAATAAGTAAAGAAACAAAGCCCTAACCATTCATATAACCATGGTTTAATCTTTACACAAACCCAAGTGAGCAAGTATCATCAAACATGATTCAAACAAGTGCACAAAAATATATCACATATACAATGTGCATCAAGTGAGAAAATCCTTTTAAAATGAACCAATACTAGTTAATGCAAAGTAATATATCAAATATATTATTATACATTAAATCATTAAATCAACACTTGATTTAACGATCCGGTCATATCGCATATAACCGACTAGTATCCTATGTATCGGCTTATCGAATCAATCCTTGATTCGATATCTAGGTTATATCGCATATAACCAATTGATACATACATCGCAAGAATGAAATACGGTATCACATACACGCATTATTCTCGCTCCCGCACATATCTCATATGCGCCACTATTTCGTTTCGCTTGAGCCAGGAAACCTCTGCGTAGGACTCTAAAGACTCGTCAATACGCCGGCAGTAGATGATGATCATATCAAGCACCCACAAGCCGCAAGCGGTCTGCTAAACGTAACGGCCACCCGGGTATTGAGCGATCAGAAGATCGACGAGCTAGCCCGCTCACACTCCTGTGAATCCAACCAGTAACACTTACCGTACAGTCCGATCTGTTCGTCTAATATGTCGCATATCAAGTCTAGGGGTGGTAAACGTCAGACCCCAATAACCGATAAGTCGTGCCGATGTGAGGCTCATAACGGGTCGAGAAACTACTGGTAACACTTACCAGCAAATCTCTGTTCAGCCCTGGCCAGGGACTTCCCTGTTACGGCCAATCGAGCACAGCGCAACATCAACCCCCAATACCGGGAGAGACGAAACCCCTCCTATCGCTCATTACCTCCATGTGACTCGGGACTGTACCCAAAGACCACCGTTTTGCACGCCCTTATGGACGTGGTAAGGTGGAGATCAAAGCACAGTGGGAATCACACAAGACTCTATGACGATCTCGGGTCTACAGACTAACCTGTACAAGTGTCACTTGAGAACTGCCATCTGACGTGAGGTATAATACCATCTGGGAGTTCTCGGCGAGTCCGTCCAGTGTACCCAGTCTCCACTGAGCACCCGTACACCATCTCTGATGTCAAACACCAATGGATATGGGATCATCCATCGCCCATCTCATGGGTCGAGAAGCGTATACGCTAGTCTACACGGGTATATCGATGCCCTGTCTCGATACACCCACGACTAGGGACCTTGAAGGATGTACTTATGGACTACCATGTCCCTACTAGTATGATCTGCATCATAGTCCAGGTAGTCAAGTACACATCCTAAGGGTTTTATCAACATGTAACTATAAGACAGTTTAAAGAGACTAGTAAACATGTTAAGATAAAGAGCAACCAGATAGCATACTATCATATCGAGCAAGAAAGTCATCTCTATATATGTCCAAGCATCCAATATAATATACATCATCAGTACAATACTGGCCTCTAGGGCATACATACAACTAACAGCGGTACGCTTCATCTGAACTCCTCCATGCTGTCTAACTGGAATCCTTCCTGAAGTTTGATTCATGGGCCGTTTGAATCTTCCACTCTGAAGTTTCTTCCTCTTATCCATAACTGTCTCAATTCTGCGGGCCGCATTTAATACCTCTGAATACGTCCTCAGATCATGTGAAGCTAACTTCTCATGTTTTTCCAGAGTGAGGCACTGTAAGAATCTTCTAGCCCTATCCTCTTCCTGGGCTACCATTGAAGGAGAAAAACGACTGAGTCGGATAAACTCAGCCGCTACCTCGTCCACTGTGCGATCTCTCTGACGAAGACTGATAAATTGATGTTCCATCTCGATCCTGGCCGATTTGGGAAAGAATTTCTCAAGGAAAGCCGTAGAGAAATCAGTCCATGCAATCAATTTCTTCAACCTGTTCTCTTCTGCGAGCCACCAAATTCTAGCAATATCCTGCAGTTGAATCTTGACTATATCCACTCTGTCCTCTTCAGGAACCCGGGCGACTGACAGTAAATTCTCCATGTCGACAATCCACTGCTCAGCATCCAGTGGTCCGTCCGCGCCAGTGAAAATTGCCGGCTGTAGTCTCCTGAAATCGGCGACGCTGCCCGGACGTCTACCTTCACGAACCTCAGCCACCTTGTTCGGGGCCGCAGTAGCGGTCTGCTGAGAAGCAAGTAGGCCCCCTTGTAGCAATTCGGTCTGCTGCTGTTGACTCTCCAGCATGCCACGTATAACTCCAAGTAGTGCAGTATTGTTGTCGCGTCTCCTATATACTCGCAAATTTTCTTCGGCCATGATTCTGAAGTCAAAACGAACGACGAGGTTTAGCAACGAAAACGAGGTTTAAATTCAAAATATTAAAACCGAGTGAAGCAAAGAGATAATGTAATAATCAATTCAAAGAATACGGATTAAGTGTAGGACTCTAAGTTACTCATACAGAATACCGTATTGTATCCATGCCGCGGTACATGGGCACAATATCGTAACTCTATGTAAGTCGCCTGAATTCTACGGTCAGAGTCAACGGAATCTGCAGCATGACATACTGGGGAAAACCTAGACATGCGATTCTAACCTAAAAGGTCGGAAGAACCCAGACTAACCTCTGACGTTAGCCTGGCTTTGATACCAACAAAACCTTGTCATGCCCCGCTTTCCAAAATCCGGAATACGGAGAGCGACGAAGGCCTGCCGTGCTACCTACGGTAAGGAAAAATCCTTCCATAGTCACATAAGGCTGTCTAGATTAACCTGTCAAAATAAAATCCAATACCAAAAGAAATAATACTGATAATCATGCTGCAATGAAACCACAAGAAATCCTAAAAATGGGTCCCCTAGATAATTGATGCAATTAAAGATCCAAAACAAAAGATTCGGAATAAAATAAGATCCGAAAGAGATACAAAAGTTCTAATGTCCCATAAGGGCGCACATGCTAAAAGCTAAAAGTAAAGGAAAATAAACCTACGATTAATGATCTTCAGCAAAGTCCTGGTAGCCGCTCTGATCCTGCTCAGCCTGCAGATCTGTCTCTAAACCTGAGATGGCAAATCTCAGGGATGTCAGAACATCCCAGCAAGTACTCAACGTATAAAGTGTGTGTAGCATAATAACAAGAATATATAAAAGTGAAGCCCGGTGCGTAAGAAAAACATGTATATAAGTAATTAAATGCACTAACACTATGAAACATGTATGTAAGGGATTAGGTCATAACCTAACTGGCCACTAAAAGGTAAAATATCCTATCGTAAGCTTGAGTGTGTGCGTCAACCTCTGCAGGAGTATTCCTAACCCAAGAGTGGTGCCCCAGGGGCTAGGAAACACGGGCCCAACTGTGGAATGAACAAGAAACCGCTATAACCCGGTACGAGCTGTAAACATGTGACCGCTATAGCCCGGTACGAGCTGTAAACATGCGACCGCTATAGCCCGGTACGAGCTGCCGGCGTGAGACTCCTGAGATCCTGTTGTACAACGCACACTCAAACTACCCCAACACTCACGTATTTATAACCGCTATGGTAAAAATTAAAATCACTATTTAAGAATGCTGAAAAGACAGGAACTTATGGTATGGTAATTGTACGGAAATAAAACTGGTGAATAGTGGTGTCATGGCATGTAGTCCAGCATTCTAATTAATGATTTCATTTTAAAATAAATAATAAGGATCATGAATAAGCATGTCAAATCAAGGTGTTCTATACATGTAATCAACAGGAGTCTCGAATGTGTATAAAGCATGTAAAAGGATTCCTGTGCATAGTAATCATGTCATAGCATCATATACAGAAAAGCCAAAAGTACTTGCCCTGAGGTTAACGATCACGGAAAAAAAAGATGTACGTAATGCGGGCACGAACTCAGCTAAGGTGCGACTTGGGATCTGAGTTATACGATCCGCCTAGATAAATTTTCATCGATTAAATTATAAATATCTACATAAAAATTGTCACACAACCAAAACAAAATTATCTCAATTTAGGGTTTTGATACTAATTTCCCCTTTTCAAAATTCACTGTTATCATTTCATTTTTTTTATTCATATATATTTATATATTTTTTTCTTTTGTTTTCTGAAAAAAACAGGGATTACAGAAACTTACAGAGAATGAGTATCAAACTAGGGTTCACTTGCTTCGATGAACTCCAGCGAGGTCGATCTGGTGTCAGGGAGTCTCCGGCGAGGTGCACGAGGTGGACGAGGGTGGCTGTGGTGGGTTAGGGTTTGGTCAGTTGGTGGTTGCAGGGGTTTTGTTGGAGTGGATCGAGAGGGTTGCTGGAGGGGATCGACTTGCTGCAGCGATCGATAGGAACGAGGGATCGGTGGTTCGTGGAGGCGCCGGTGGGAACGAAGACGAGGGCAAGGGTGAAGGCGACGGCGAAGGGGTGATAGGTTGTTGAGTTGGGCTCGGGGTTGTAGTCGGGGTGAAGGAGAGAGAGAAGGAGGAGGTGGATGAGGTGAGAAGGTCGAGGTCGGGGGAAGACGGCGCGGCGACGGCTAGGGTTAGGGCTTTCGGGAGCGAAGCGGTGGTGAGGTGAGGAGAAGAACGAGGAGAGAGAGAGATGTGAGAATGAGAGATAGGGAGAGATTTTTTTGTTGTATATATAAAATATTTTTATAAATATATTTATAAAGATACATATCTTTAATTGGTTACATTTAGAGATTCGGTGCAGATTTTCTCGTTCTCATTTTAACAGTAAACAGATACGAAAAATGTTATTTTGCTGACTCTAAGAGAATATTATATATATAATCTAAAAACTGAATATTTTCCATATCGAAATTGTTTACAGAGAAAAAAAAATCTAAATTAAAATATTTTAGCTGCCAACTAAAAATTCAAAATTTTTGGGAAAAGAATTTTGATAAACTCTTGAATTATTGCATTCAAATAGGGCTGTTACAAGTAAACATAAACAAGATACAACTATTTAACAGATAACCATCTCTGTCTCAAATTCATTGTAATACTACAACGAGTTGGTCCAAAGAAGTGCTATAGGGTGCATGCCTCTGAAAGTGCTTTGCTCACCCTGGTGCACACTTGTTTCTTCATTCGTATTTCTTGATTCTTAATTGTGGTATATCATATGGTCTTTACCATTGTTCTTGCTTAGTAAAATACTTCTGTTGCATATTCTGGCCTATACATGAAGGTATTGGGCTTGTTTATCTGCTATTGGCATTTCAGGCCCAGAAAGCAAAGGATAAGGAAGAGGATGATCATCTAGCGGAAAAATTAGATCAAGACTTCACATCCTTGGCACAAAGTGAGGCCCTAGCATCTTTAACACAACCAAGTAAGATAAGTGCTCTAAAAGCTATTGCAAACAAGAGTAATACTAGTCAGTTAAGTAAACAAGGATTATCAAGTTCAGAAAAGAAAGAATCCTTTATAAAGGTAAGGCAACATGTCGACTGTTTCTGATGTGTATTATATCTTAGGATGTAATTTTGATCACAGTCGCATATCTCAACTGCCTTTATTTGTTTTTCCCGACCAGCCTTTTATTCATTGAAAAACATATATGCAAAGGTGGCTTGGTAACATAATTATTTGCGTCATGAATTCTGCTGAATCCTAATATATAGGTTTTCTTATTCAGTGAAGTCCGGCGACCACCCTTTTAATTTCCTTAAGAATCATTGGAATAACAACATGGATCTAGTTCCTTTCGTATCTACTCGATCCTTTAAGAATATTATACTTGTTTACTTGTTGTCTAATATCCAGCAAGATACGGGTTAGATGGATAATAATGTCAAATCTATGCCAACTATGGGGGAACATCTGAATCTCTTGCATTCTGCATATACTGTTTTTAATACACCTGATCGAGCTTTCAAGTGGATACTGAAAATGTTCTATTCATCTACAACAATGACATGATTTTTAGTCCTAGCAATTCATAGGCACATGTTGAATGCCGAATTCCTCTATTCTTCCCCCCTAGCTTAGGTTTTTGTCTGTTCACATTAGACTTCTGTCCTATTTCTATTTCCATCAAAATTTTGAAGTCAATAAATACTTCCAAGCATGCATTTACTTACCATAAGCGCAATAACGCTCGCTGCCCTGTGATTCCTTGTTTGTAGTTTTGGTTTGTATATTTTGGTTTCCTTTATATTTCTTAAATGACTACATAGGTTACCCACTCAGCCCACTTAAACAGATATCATTACAATTCATTTGATTCTGTTCGCAGGATAAACCTGATGCTTATGACAAACTTGTCAAAGAGATGTCACTCGATATGCGTGCTCGGCCATCAGACAGAACGAAGACCCCAGAAAAATTGCTCAAGAAGAGAGGGAACGACTTGAAGCATTAGAGGTAAGTCAGCATCACTTATAAGATGATATATTGGTAAAGTTTGTCCAAGTTTCTTTGAGCTGTGCTACTAGGAAGCAACTCCACGGTCATGTGTTGGTGCCAAGTGAGATCAATATCGAGTATTGAATGAACTTACAGTGCAATTAGACGCCTAAAGAACAGATAACAAATTGGTTCTTCTCTTATGAAATGTAATGTTATAAGTAACTATTTTGTAAAAATGTAAAGTGAAAGTACATATCCACAAGCACTATTTTGTATATAATTTTGAAATATGTAAAGTCAGAAATAGAGCTTTGTTAGCTCACATACATATTGAAAAGTTAAAGAATTGCATATTTCTAATCGGGAGAAAAAACATATAGGGTCAAATATACTTCAATTACGTTGTAGGTATAACGCTCTATATGCAAGTTCAAACTAATTAAAGACATACAACCAGTCAAAGTTAAGCTAGAAACTATCAAGAAGATAATAATTAATAGCACCTCCTTTATGTTCTTATATTATATCATTTGCCATTTCCTCCCATACAATCAAACTCATTTAAGTATTATAAATTCTGATTGAAAACAATTTACTTTAAAATCACATAAACTTGCTCCAAATATGGAAATTTAAAACCTCAGGTAAAAGATGTGCATACATTAGTACCAATAACGTGACTGCACATTTTTCCCAAAAAAAACATAATATGACTGCACTTCTCTGTATATATTGAATTTGATTTGGCGGATGCCATACCGATCTTTTTTCGAGAATCGAAAGGGAGAAAATTAAGAACCATAAATTGAAACTTATACTTGGAATTACTTAATTATTTGAAAACCACTTAAAACTCTTCATATGATATTCTTCAAAAAGCAAAGTCGGATCTACTTATCATGGTTAAGAATTAAACATAAGAATCTATTTGATAATGCTTTTTAAAAGAGAAAATTACACACCAAATGATATATTCTAAGCCACAAAATTTGAGGACAGAAAGAAAATCTAGAAAAACCAAGTTGCAAATTAAGAAAAGAGAAAGCTTGTGTTTTTTTACTTTCTTTTTATACTAGAAAAACCAAGTCGAAGTTGGGTTTTCTGTAGATCGAGAGAGAAGAGGAGTGAGTTGGAGAGTGAGAGGGAGAGGGGAGTTTGAGACGAGGAGTGGTTTGAGGGGCTCGAGAGGGTGCGCGGCGTGGGCGACGAGCACGGAGACGAGGCGACCTGGGCACGCACGACGTGGGGAGAAAGGAAAATGAGCGGGAAAGTTTTTAACGAGTGGGGAAGAGGAAGCAACGGTCGGGTCGAGTTTGTGAAGGCAGGCGCGGGCTTTAGGGGTGGGGAATTTGGAAGCTGGGCCAGTGAGGAGTTGGGGAGTCTGGGCTGGGCCGGGAAAAATTTGGGATTTAATTTATTTGTTTTATTGTTTTCTTTTGGGCTGGGTTGATTTATTATTTAGAAGTTTTGTTTTAATTTGCAAAGAAGGGGAGTTGGGCCGGGGAAGAAGTGTATATATAAATATAGTTTGGGTTTTAATTTTTTATTCGCTTAGGAAAAACAATTAGTAAAATGGAGCAACCAAATACCTACAAAAATCACTAGGAAAAATAGGGAAACAATCGGGGACTTGGGAAAAATATAGAAAGATTTTCATTAAAAGAAAACGGGGATCTACACTGCTTCATCATCCTTTACTTTTAGCCATTTAGTTTAGGGTGTTTGCTTTACTAAATTCACCATTAGTGAAGAGGCAGTATGAGCTCGAGTCTTCTCGACATAGATCATCTTCGGCCTCGAAGACATTGAGCAAGCTTGTTTGTTTCTTCATGTGAACCCTTACTAGAGTCCGAGTCTTAACAACTTGTAGCGAAGAGACTACGACATGGAGCTTTAGAAGTGAAGGACCGGTCTACAAAGGTTGTATTCCCTCATTCACTTAGATGTAAAGTATTTACATTTAGAATCGTCGGATTTTCTAGTAACGATTCTAAGGTCAGGGTTAGCTAATACGGCAATTTTTAAAAATTGGCATGGACGATGCCTCCCGAAACCTAGCTGCTGTGCTACGCAATCCAACAGTGATGGTGTGCAGCATCCACTAATGGTCTCATCATATCATAATACTCTTCTTTTATTTTTCAGAGAACCCTACTTGCTCCAGATTCAATTTGAACAACACAAACTTCACAAAAATCCTACTTTTCCGACATTTAACAAGAAATTCTGAAACCTTAACATATGGAAACTTGGAAAAAAGATGATATTTAGCTATATGGACTGAGCACAAAGGAATTCTAAGCACTTGAAGTGTTTGTTTGAGACTTCATGAGGTTGTATTGGCTTAACTTGAAGTTTTGAAGATTCTAAATGAAGATATCATCAACTCTTGGTAATTTTATGAAGAGTTGCAAAAACTGAGATGAAGCTTTGAGGGAGAAGTGATAAGTTCATTTAGAAAAAGAAATGAACCATTAGAATTATGAGAGAATGAAGGAGGAGGTGTAGATAAAGGGTTAGAGCAAGTAGTAGAGCAAGCAGGAGGTGTTAGCTAGATAGTGTATGAGAGGGTCTGGTGTGTATGAAGGTTTACCTTAAACCTATCATAAATCAAATACTCATTAACAAATAAAAACCTTTTACAATAAATACTTTTACAAATAAATACCACAATCTTACACCAAAATCTCATATCATTCTCAAAACAAAATACTGATCATTTTTAGAATATCTCATATTTTCATTTTCCCCAAAATAATTACATTTTTACGGATACCGATCCGGAACTCAAAATCCATACATGATATTATTTTCGTAAACTCATAATACCCATATTTAAATTATAAATTAATATTTATAATTTTTCAAATATTACAGAAAATAACCAGCAACATCGAACAAGATCAATAAATGAAACAATCTATCCATGATATTAATTTTGTTATATATATATTAAAATATTAGAGTACACAATATTATTAAAAAAAGTATAAGATGTCTAAGGTAAAATAATACCTTAAACATTTATCCATTGTAACATAAAATTTTAGGATGTATTTATTGAGTTAAAATAAGTAAAAGGTAATATATGTATTTGTTTATTTGATTAGCTATCCAGAGATATAATATTTAACAAATGCTTTAAAAAAATTTGTCTTCAAACCAAACCAAATGCGCCGCTATCGCTATTTATCCTGCTTTAATATAGACCACCTAATCAAGTTTAAATAGTTTTTAGCACATGTTTAATTAAAAATTAGTCTTAATCAACGTTTTAAGGTTTATATCCAGAATTTTATAAAAGCAAGACCGCTGGATTAGTAATTTCGTTTAAATAATGCATCCGACAATGCTGAAACCAAAATAGTATAATATAACTCTTAAACTATGAAAATGTATAAATGAAATATTGATATATGATACGTGAGGAAATAAAATTGTGACCACCGTCGTAAATTCTGAGAAAGGAAATACATATCAAACTCGCGAGAAACCCAAATTCATAGATGGTTTCTCACTGGGTCCGCGAGAATAGGAAGAACCAGTGAGGATTACTTGGATAAAATCAATGGTCCAGATAGACAAGAGCATACATCTATTAATTGAGAAGCAGCCCCTCATCCGGATTCCCGACTTGGCAAATTAAAACCCTAAACCCCTTTCCTCATTTGCCGCTCTTTCCTCTCTGTATCTCCCATACATCTCTGCGCACCTTCCTCCATTAATCCCTTCTCCAATGGCGAAGGCGAAGACCGAAAGCGATTTTTCGAAGAAGAAGAACAAGAGAAAGAAGATGAAGAATCTACTATCAGCCCCAGCCGCCGCCGCCATGAAATCCTCTAAGCAACAAACGAAGATCAACCCTTTCGAGATCATATGGTCTCGTAAGAAGTTCGATGTCCTCGGCAAGAAGCGAAAGGGCGAAGATCGCCGCATCGGCCTCGCCCGATCCCTCGCCGTCGAAAAGGTAAGCTCATACGAATCCAATCGAAACTTCTAGGGTTAGGGTTTTAAAATATTAGATTGGGTACTTATAATTAGATGATTTTCGTTCTCTTCTGTTTGCAGAGGAAGAAGACTTTGCAAAAGGAGTTTGAGCAAAGTACCAAGTCGTCGGTGTTTGTTCATAGGCGAATTGGTGAGAACGATGATAACTTGCAAGAATTCGATAAGTCTATATTAAGACTGCAGCGAGAATGTTAGGTAATGGATTATTTAAGTTTAATTCCCTTTCCCCCCCTACCGATGTCCAATTTCTTAACTTTGAATTGGATCACATGCAAGCTTTGTGCTAGTGTCGTTAAAAGCTTTTCGTAGGAACAGATTTCTTAACCTGAACCGCTGCTGTCAGAATGGGCTCGGTCACTTGGTGTTATAGGACCATTGCTCTTCAGTGTTCACCTTTAACCGAGGTTTTAAGTTTTGGCTTTAGGTTGATTTTTGCCTTGATCCAGAGAGAAATACTTTTGGGTTAGCTTGTTATGTATATCACTATATTAATATAGAATAGCAATGAAAAACCAAAGCCTGTGGACTTTATGAAGTAAAAAAAGAGATGAATCTTTAGTGCTATATGGAGGGAGTAATGCATGTCATCAATTCATTAGAAGTGACAATGGAAGAAAAATTAGAACAACTATGAAGTTTGAGCTGTGTAACACTTATTCATAACACTATGACAAACATCCATACCACACAATGTTCGTCCATGAAATTGAAATTCAAGCCGTATCACTCTTCTTAATACATCAAGTGCTAATTGGTCCACTCATCATGGTTCAACTTTGTCCTAGATTCACAAGTAACAGTGGAAGCCTCTTTGGGACCAAGCAATGATGCCCTAGCACTCAAGTTTTGTTTCATGAATTTCTTGAAATTGACTTCAGGAGTAACCTTACAATTGAGATGTCAATTATTTATAGAGAAAACTTTAAAACATCAATGAGGAATGCTCTTCATGCATCAAAAATAAGTAGCAGCATGATGAGTATATGATCACAATATCACATTGTAGTAGCAGGAAACAAGAGACAATTATCTTTTCCTTAAAATGGGGAAATTGATAATAGTGAAAAGGATTTTTGTAACCTGGGAATTGATATGCCAATTCTTTATAGGGAGGTATTAAAACATCAGTGAGGAACGCACTTCGTGCATTTTTAAGATTTAAACTGAAAAATGAATAAGCGTAAAATGAGGAACATATCACATTGTAGTGGTGCAGGAAACAAGACTCGATTTATCTTTCGCTTAATACCGAGAAAGTGAATATTGGAAAGGATTTGTACTGTCACCTATATACATTATACGTTCTGGCTTCAATATGTATAGTGAACTGTCAATACAAGTTTATCTAGGTACCACGAGTCAAGGAATGCCATATGTTTTAGCATGCAAAAATATCTGTTGCACTATTCTAGTTGTTTAGGCATTTGACTCGTTCTTTGCAACTTTTAAATGACTACAATGTTGACCAGGCTTAGGTTTTACACTAAGCCAATAAGGCAGCTACACACGAACCTAAAAGCTTTACTTTCAGAAACTATGATGTTGAAAAAAATGTCCTACGTTAAACAATCTTACATATATTCAAAATATATATGTTGTCTTTTATGTTTAAACTGCCCTCGGTAGTTATCATAATGTTTTCTCAGATTTTATTTATTGTAAACTTTACATAAATTAAGAGTAAGTTCTTGTAATCTGCAGTTGTTATTGACTGGAGATTGTTTAACCCAAGTGTCTTCATTTTTCATAATCTTTGTGTTCCATTACTTAAATTCTAGTAATTTGGTATTATTTTAGTCATGATTTTACTTAAGTGCTTCATGTATTTGTTAATTGTTCAAGAAAAGTAGCATACAGTCAAACATTTATCAAAATTTGAAACATACAAGCAATTTATGCATCTGCTTATTTTTCTTGTGCATTTATAATTGAATTTGGGCTTGATGGCTGTTGTGACCATTTCTTCTTTTTCATGCAAAACTCTTTTTCTAATGAGTCTATTTCTAATGAGCACACGCCACCAGAGTCTGTTTTGCTAACCTTGCTTTATCCTCTTTCTACAGTTGAAGTTAAGAAAAGGCAGCAAATATAATTTGGATGATGATGATGAAAATGACACTTCATTTCGTCAAACCTTAGCACTTTCGGAGATGGATGATTTTGATGAAGATATACCTCTTGAAGATGATGAGGATCCGTTAGGTGAGACTTAGGATACATACGCTCTTTGTTGGAACACATGCCATAATCAGATATGTTTTTGTTCATGGAAATGCAATTTGAATGAAACTCTATGCTGGTTTCTCACGCATAAGCTTCTTGTTCATGGAAATGCAATTTGAATGAAACTCTATGCTGGTTTCTGACGCATAAGCTTACATGTCGAAAACATGACTCTTTCTCTGCTTCAATAGATTAAGCCCAGCAGTACATGCACAAAGCCACACAAACAGATTTGTTGTTCTTATACAAGTGCATACACACAAACATAAGAAGGGTGGGGGACTTAAGTTCTTCATGTTGGATTTAAACTGAAATCCAACCTATTTAAACTCGCTGGTGGGGGTTCTTGAACTGAAAAACCCAATTAAAGAGCTCTACAACATATAGAATCCATTAAATAAACTTAAATGCCATGGAAGTTACTACTATATCCAAAGCTTGAAGATCCACATATACATTTATAGCATCATGATGTTATGGCGTGATTCATGGCTTCAAACCAACGGTGTAGAATTATTATATAATTATTATATCATCATTTGAAAACACACCTTAAGCTTGGAAGAAGGAAGACCTTCTTGAAGCGCTCAATCATAACTCTCATTCTCTCTCCTCCATCCCATCTCTTTATGCCCACACTTGCACGCACAAAGATATAGTTTAGATTTGGTAGTATATGCTAAGTAAGGCTTGACAATTTTATCATAAATTACAACAATTTTGGTGGATGATATCTTATCCATATACATATATAAGGAAAATTACAGTCCATGTGACCCATGATGATATCTTCTTACTACATGAATTTTGATCCACAAACATATCAGGACATGATAACCGTGCTAAATGATGTTTCTTATTCATTGTGATGATACTTAATATGGTTTTGAGCCTGCAAAGGTAGAAACGGTCCAGCCCTGCAAGTGCATACTTTTCTGTACGATACCCTTGTGCAAAAGGAATGCGTATTTCCATGCATGCATGCTCATTACACTATGACACCTAATTCTTTTATATTTGGTTCTTGAGCGCTCTGCAAAATTCCTATTTTTTTTTGTGAAAATGTTCTTCTATGGTCCTCCATACAATCAATGCAAATATGTTTGATTTCCGTAGATAATTTACTTTTAGTTCATTTGTGACAGTTTTTAATTTTTGATTTGCAGGTGCACAAAACCAAGAAACAAGTAATGTCAGAGATTATTTTGAAGAGCAAGTTTTACAAGGTTGTGTCCCATCCATTATTTTATTTGTGTTATTCTATATTTAATCGTGTCAATGGGACTGCAGATTCTGACAAATTCTTGTTACATCTAGTTTAGTTTTTTTAGTTGGCAACTGAGAGTAACTATACCAACGTCTGTTAGCCTGGTCGTAAAGATATTTGACAGATCTCCACAAACACATTAAAGCCAACAAGTAATCAGTTTACATTGTGCGGTATGCGGCACCCAATGTTTAGTAAAGCGATTAAATGAACCAATGAATCTTCTCAGTATCAGAAAATTAGGACTGCATTTTTCCTAATTTTGAGTGAAACTGGGAACGTCTTAGCGTTTTTTAATCATGAGTTAGTAACAACAGACCAACTGCATTGGAATTTATCCAGCAAACTATTTTTCCATTCTTACATATAACTCGTGTCAAAATTTTACAATGCATTAAAACATTTACCACAAGCTTACAAGATCAAGAAGGTTGTTTTCACCAGCATATGAGCAGACCTCTTAAGTCTTAGAGTAAACATAAACAAGATACAACTATTTAACAGATAACCATCTCTGTCTCAAATTCATTGTAATACTACAACGAGTTGGTCCAAAGAAGTGCTATAGGGTGCATGCCTCTGAAAGTGCTTTGCTCACCCTGGTGCACACTTGTTTCTTCATTCGTATTTCTTGATTCTTAATTGTGGTATATCATATGGTCTTTACCATTGTTCTTGCTTACTAAAATACTTCTGTTACATATTCTGGCCTATACATGAAGGTATTGAGCTTGTTTATCTGCTATTGGTATTTCAGGTCCAGAAAGCAAAGGATAAGGAAGAGGATGATCATCTACTGGAAATATTAGATCAAGACTTCACATCCTTGGCACAAAGTGAGGCCCTAGCATCTTTAACACAACCAAGTAAGATGAGTGCTCTAAAAGCTATTGCAAACAAGAGTAATACCAGTCTGTTAAGTAAACAAGGATTATCAAGTTCAGAAAAGAAAGAATCCTTTATAAAGGTAAGGCAACATGTCGACTGTTTCTGACGTGTATTATATCTTAGGATGTAATTTTGATCACAGGCGCATATCTCAACTGCCTTTATTTGTTTTTCCCGACCAGCCTTTTATTCATTGAAAAACATATATGCAAAGGTGGCTTGCTAACATAATTATTTGCATCATGAATTCTGCTGAATCCTAATATATAGGTTTTCTTATTCAGTGAAGTCCGGCGACCACCCTTTTAATTTCCTTAAGAATTATTGGAATAACAACATGGATCTAGTTCCTTTCGTATCTACTCGATCCTTTAAGAATGTTATACTTGTTTACTTGTTGTCTAATATCCTGCAAGATACGGGTTAGATGGATAATAATGTCAAATCTATGCCAACTATGGGGGAACATCTGAATCTCTTGCATTCTGCATATACTATTTTTAATACACCTGATCGAGCTTTCAAGTGGATACTGAAAATGTTCTATTCATCTACAACAATGACATGATTTTTATTCCTAGCAATTCATAGGCACATGTTGAATGCCGAATTCCTCTATTCTTCCCCCCTAGCTTAGGTTTTTGTCTGTTCACATTAGACTTCTGTCCTATTTCCATTTCCATCAAAATTTTGAAGTCAATAAATACTTCCAAGCATGCATTTACTTACCATAAGCGCAATAACCCTCGCTGCCCTGTGATTCCTTGGTTGTAGTTTTGGTTTGTATATTTTGGTTTCCTTTATATTTCTTAAATGACTACATAGGTTACCCACTCAGCCCACTTAAACAGAAAGCATTACAATTCATTTGATTCTGTTCGCAGGATAAACCTGATGCTTATGACAAACTTGTCAAAGAGATGCCACTCGATATGCGTGCTCGGCCATCAGACAAAACGAAGACCCCAGAAGAAATTGCTCAAGAAGAGAGGGAACGACTTGAAGCATTAGAGGTAAGTCAGCATCACTTATAAGATGATATATTAGTAAAGTTTGTCCAAGTTTCTTTGAGCTGTGCTACTAGGAAGCAACTCCACGGTCATGTGTTGGTGCCAAGTGAGATCAATATCGAGTATTGAATGAACTTACAGTGCAATTAAACACCTAAAGAACAGATAACAAATTGGTTCTTCTCTTATGAAATGTAATGTTATAAGTAACTATTTTGTAAAAATGTAAAGTGAAAGTACATATCCACAAGCACTATTTTGTATATAATTTTGAAATAGGTAAAGTCAGAAACAGAGCTTTGTTAGCTCGCATACATATTGAAAAGTTAAAGAATTGCATATTTCTAATCGGGAGAAAAAACATATAGAGTCAAATATACTTCAATTACGTTGTAGGTGGAACGCTCTATATGCAAGTTCAAACTAATTAAAGACATACAGCCAGTCAAAGTTAAGCTAGAAACTATGAAGAAGATAATAATTAATAGCACCTCCTTTATGTTCTTATATTATATCATTTGCCATTTCCTCCCATACAATCAAACTCATTTAAGTATTCGCTGGGCTAAAATACAATTATAAATTCTGATTGAAAACAATTTACTTTAAAATCACATAAACTTGCTCCAAATATGGAAATTTAAAACCTGAGGTAAAAGATGTGCATACATTAGTACCAATAATGTGACTGCACATTTTTCCCAAAATAAACATAATATGACTGCACTTCTCTGTATATATTGAATTTGATTTGGCGGATGCCACAACGATCTTTTTTCGAGAATCGAAAGGGAGAAAATTAAGAACCATAAGTTGAAACTTATACTTGGAATTACATAATTATTTGAAAACCACTTAAAATACTCTTCATATGATATTCTTCGAAAAGCAAAGTCGGATCTACTAATCATGGTTAAGAATTAAACATAAGAATCTATTTGATAATGCTTTTTAAAAGAGAAAATTACACACCAAATGATATATTCTAAGCCACAATTTGAGGACAGAAAGAAAATCTAGAAAAACCAAGTTGCAAATTAAGAAAAGAGAAAGGTTGTGTTTTTTACTTTCTTTTCATACTCCACTTAATGCTATATATATGGGTTGATGGGCATTGTTGTTCTGTTTGTAACTTGTAGGAAGAGCGCCGGAAAAGGATGTGTAATACCGATTCCTCTGATGACGACGGCAGTGATGGTGAAGATCACAATATGGGACCCACAAAGTTCAAGTCTGTGTCAGGAGATGACCTTGGAGATTCATTTTCAGTTGAGGAGGAAACAGCAGATAAGAAGGCCTGGGTTGATGATATTTATGAAAAAGAAGATGGATGCAATCAAGATGAGGAAAACACATCTCTCGAGGGTTCAGAAAGTAGTGAAGAAGAAGAAGAAGAAGAAGAAGGAATTGGCAGTGAGGATGATGGTGATGAAGACACGAGTGGTAACGAGCTTGGGAAGATGTCCTCTATGAAAGATTGGGAGCAAAGTGATGATGATGACCTGGATCTGGATGATAATGATGATAGTGATGAGACAGAGCTCATTAGAGTAAACAAGAAAGCAGAAAAGGCAGAATCTATTGATTATAAGAAATCTAGTTCTACAGGGAACCAGGCTGTGCCCAAACCAGAGGCTCTTCCTTTTGTAATTGAAGCTCCAAAGAACCTGGAAGAACTGTCATCTTTACTTGTTGGACGATCAGATGAGGAAGTTGCTGATGCTATTAATCGAATCCGTGCATGCAACTCAATAAGGCTTGCTGCAGAGAACCGAAGGAAAATGCAAGTACGTCTGTCTACCGCTTTAAGTAGTAAGCTGCTTTCTAGTCTAATTGAATTTACATACCAATAAATTGGTTGTAATTTCAATTAGGGAAACACCAAGTTTTGAGCATATTTTTTTAGTTAAAAAGTTGGACCCATGTGTGAGATCCGTCCCCTCCAGAAAAATAGGACTGTTCCTCACCTGTGGTGCTTACATTCCTTGAGTTGTGACCTTTTCACAATTCTCATGCCTTGACAACTCTCCCACCTCTTAGAGTAGTTTTGAGCATAATTATCACATTATTGATACAGATTATCACTTTGCTAACATGTAATTCGTGAATTGCAGGTTTTTTATGGCATTCTTTTGCAGTATTTTGCTGTCCAAGCAACCCAGAGACCGCTGAGTTTAAAAAGATTGGATTCCCTAGTCAAATCTTTGATAGAAATGAGTGTGGAGACTCCATATTTTGCAGCTATTTGTGCTCGGCAGTGACTAATACACATACGGGCAAGATTTTGTGAGGATATCAAAATCCCAGGTTACATCTTTATATTTATCAATCTATTTGTACCATACATTACATTATTGGCCTGTATGATAACTTTGATTCATTTATTGGATGATTTCTTACGCTGCAGAGAAGAGCTGCTGGCCATCTTTGAAGACTTTACTTTTGTTGAGACTCCGGTCGTTGATATTTCCATGTTCTGACTTCCGGCATGTAGTTATGACTCCTGCACTCCTCCTTATGTGCGAGTATCTTATGCGCTGTCCTGTTATTTCTGGTCAAGATGTCGCTGTTGGATCGTTTCTGTGTTCCATGGTGCTCTTTGTAAGCGCCTTTAAGAGAATTCTAGTTAATCTGGTATTCTAATGTTAGATGATTACAGCTGGAAGATATTTTCCCCATTGTCTCTGATTTCATTTACATTGTTGCATTTGAAGCTCTGATATATTTTTATTTAATGTACAGATAGCTAAACAATCTCAGAAGTTCTGCCCTGAGGCTATAATCTTTCTGCAAACCCTTTTGATGTCTAGTTTGGAGCCAGATCACAGACTACAACAGTATTCTCAGGTATGACTTTGAGGTTAAATACTATGGGACAATCGAACTTCACTCTTATGACATCTGATTGACATGCCCAGCTGTAATAATGCTAAACGCTAAATGTGTAATGCATCACAGAGCCACCATCTTTATGGAGTTACAAACCTTAAAACCATGGCTAGTGATATCTGATCAAACAATCGAAGTGCACCCTATTAATTTCCTTACGGTCATGGACATGAAAGCGGGCTCACCTTTTTTTATGTCTGATAGTTTCAAGTAAGTCATACTTACAATTTGTTTGTTATAGTTGCAAAAATATGCATGGTCTTTCCAGAAACTTTGTTTCCTTATTCATCTTTTCAATTTCTCAATGGCAGGGCTAGCATACTTGTAACTGTGGTTGAAACATTAAAAGGATTTATCAACATATATGAAAACTTGAGCTCCTTTTCGGAAATATTTTTGCCCATTTCTGATTTGCTGCATCAAGTGCTACATAAAGCAAACTTTCCAAGTTTGCTACAAGGAATAATGAAAGATGTAATTGATTTGATAAAGACAGAAGCCAATGAACATCAGATGCTGAGGCAACCACCTCAAATGCGAAAACAAAAGCCTGTGCCTATCAAATTACTTAACCCAAAATTTGAAGAAAGGTACATATTTTTTCTAATCATTGCAAGTTGAGTTGTCTTTTTTGGGCATTGAATAAGCATTGATGATGGCATGATAGACAAACATATGTTCTTTGCACTTTCTATATGGGAATCTTATAATTTAGTTGCCATAACCTCCTGCTTCAGTATCTATATTGCCTCCCCTGTTTGCTTCCCCCCCAAAAAAAAAGGCAGAAAAGGGGATGGAAAAGACAACTCAAAATTCAAAATTTGAGTTTCTACATTGAGGTGTTGATGCACAATCTGTGGCATTTTGATTCCATTGCAATAAATCTTATGCAGTTTTGTCAAGGGTCGAGACTATGATCCTGATAGAGAAAGGGCAGAGAGAAAGAAGTTAAGGAAACTTTTGAAGAGAGAAGCCAAGGGGGCAGTACGTGAACGACGGAAGGATAATCATTTCATATTTGGATTGAAGGAGAAGGATAGGTTACTCGAACAAGAGGAGCGTGCAGAAAAATATGGTAAAGCAAGGGCTTTCCTTCAAGAACAAGAGCATGCCTTTAAATCTGGGCAACTTGGTAAAGGCAGAAAGAGGAGGAGGTGAGGCCTGCATGATGTCCATATACTGGATTCTGCTTCCAATCTGTTTAAGGTATGGGCCAAGCTGATTAGTTTATTTCATTTTTGGTTGTGTTTATGTGTTGACCAATCTATGTTTTTAGTAAATGAAAAGCTGTAACATAACTCATGCATGAATTTGTTCATGATGTGGCATTTCTTATTGATCCAAGCGTGTTGTATGTTCATTGAAAGAAGGCTTAATTTCCTAGAACTACCTTAAATTTTACCTATATGGCATCTAGCTACCAAACGAAACGGTCTCTAAATTATGAAAACTACCATGACTAATGACCAAAGCTGGTCAACACATAACAGTGTTAATTGTGCATATGAAATGACATTCTTGCCCTTTTAATAATTGTAGGTAATTAAATTTTGAAATATTAATTATTTTAGTAAGATTTTTAATCATTGTAAACTAAAAACTTATCGGCGATGGTGGAGGTGGCGACGGGTGAAGGTGGCCGGAGGCGGCGGCGAGGAGGTGGACGGAAGCGGCTATGGCTTTGGCGGCAAGAGTATGAAGAAGGAGATGAAGGGAAGGGTTAGGGTTAGGCTGAAGTCAGGGAATGAGGATGAAGAAGGAAATGAAAGGAAGGGCGATGAGGAGGTGACTGGAGGCTGCGGCGTCAAGAGAGCACATGGATTCTATGGCTAGGGTGCCTAGGGTTGCGTTAGTTTAGAGTTAGGGGGAGGGGGGAGGAAGGAGATGGCAGCAGGGGTGGCGAGGGAGGTGGGCGGCACAGTGGTGGTCAAAGCAGAGGGGGCAGCGGCTAGGGTTAGGATGAGGGTTAGATTTACAATAAAGAAGGGTATTTTTGCGGGTTTATTTTGCTTTTTCTTATGATGTGGCAGCTTGAGTGAGGGTGACATGGCGGTGCTGTGGCGTTGTGAGTGCCGACGGTAGTTTCTCGTAATTAACAGACCTTTTTGTAGTATTTTGCCTTGCCAGTAAATGTTTTGGTAGTATCTGGGAATTAAGTCTTGAATCTACACAGGTAAAAGGTAAAATCTGAAATCACAGCAAAACTTGTGTTCCCTTTTTGCACTGCAGCTGTTCTCACCCTCTTAATTTTCTCTTGTTCAACCGCTTTTTAAATGACAAGGATCGAGAGAACTTTTGCAAGGTCAAAACTTATGGCTTGTTACTTTTACTAAGCTAATAAACTAACCCAGCTCTTCACTACACAAGTGCCTAACTGACCCCTTTGCCTATAACCTGAAGTAGTTATAGTGCTTTGTGCAAGTTTTTCCCCATGGTTACTTATATTCTGCATAATCTGATCAGATTAAGTTTTGGTTAGCTCAAGAACTCCGGGGGCTCATCCCAAGCTTCGGAGTCTATGATCCAAGATATACCTTTCCTTTAGGTGAATAATATCCTTCTTAACTGAAGGTTTAGAAATGTACTTGACATAATCTCATGGAGAAGAAATTAGAAAAATTAGGACCAAGGCTTTTAATAAACTCACCTTCGTTCAGGAAGTAAAGTTAACAAAGTAGATATGGGCCTTATACACAGTGACATCCACAAGTGCAATCTGCAGTGTGCCTCCTTTCTTAACTAGACTAGATATGGGCCTTATACACATTGTGTCAAACTGAAAGCTGTTCTTAAATAGACTAGATAATTCTTTCCTTTATCGGCTTAAGCCGCTTCTCTAGGCAATTGCTCAACCTGATATAGAAGTTTGTCAGCACATAAGTGCACATTGCGGACCATTCTCCTCTTTAGAGAGGATGGATTTTAAGCTTTGGATGCTGGGTCAAATATATCTGGTCTTATACTCAAAATTGGCAAGTTTGATGTAATATCCATATTCTTAAGCTTCGGATGCTGGGTCAAACAATGATGACTTTGTGACGATCCTATATTGTTTTCTCCTTTGAAAGATAAAAATATACCTCCCAAATATTTCATGTGTTTTTTGTAGCGACTATTATGCTAAGTACTCACCTGGTCATGGATAGACCGTCTACATGATTGTTTGAATTCTAACGTTTACACCATCCTCTAATGCTAAGTGCTCACCTGCTCATGCAGGACAATAATTTTAAGCTTCTGTGCAAAATTTTACTCAAACCTCCTACTTTGCTGAAACTTGTAGGTCAACTGATTCCGTACAGGAGGTGTAGCTACCTGTTGCAGTATACAGTATGTGGAGTTCTTCCCTTTTTGCATTTCTATGGGGAGCGAATTAGGATGCTGGTGTTGGAGATGTAATTTATGCTTTTTTGTTCTAATCTATTGGACACTAATATTCTTATGCTGCCCAATGTCGTAAAATTTTGTTAGCCTGGTATGTTTTTAATATCGTTATTTAGATTGAACAATGTTTTACACTCGAGTAGGATTTGCCCTACTCAAATTTGTACCTTATTTCTTTCTGAACACTGCAAAATTTTTTCTATAGCAGTATCTTTCCTTTGTTGGTTTCCATTTTCCATACAAAGTTACGGGGATATGAACGAGCCTATAGAAATTTCATGCAAAAGCATGGAAGAAAACTGCTGTTCCAAAAACACAATCAATAAGCTGTCGCAAGTTTTAATTATTGGAAAACGATACTAGTAAACAAAATACATCATGTGGCAAAGGGGTTTGGGAGCACATGTCCTGTAAGTTTTGCAGCTAAAGAATAGGAAAGCTTAGCGATTTTCTGCTGAGGAAAAATTTAAAAGCGTTTTCTTTCATCACAATACGAACTAGATTAAATGCCGCTTATGATGTAAGAGGTTGGGACAGTTGTCAAAATAAGTAGGCAAGCAGAATTTTTAACTCGAGACAAGATAGGAATGCCTACAGAAATATGCCAAAATGAAGAAACACAACTAGAGATTCAACGAACTCATGATCTGTTCCTTAGCCATTGTTAATGCCCCAAAAAAAGAAAAGAAAAGAGAATTCATGATTTGAGTTTCTTCTAAATCCGGCGCTCCCTCTCAGTGTCATTCAACTTTTTGGAAGCAGTCATTAGAATTTTGGATGCCAGTTTGTAAAGAGGTGCACATAATGGAGCTAGGATCGTCACCAGAGAGCAAAGTGTTAGTAGTTTGAATATATTGGTAGCATTTGTACATGGGAAATAGTCCCACATCGGATGGAGAGACGAATACCCAAGTCTTTATAGTAGTTTCCAATATTTAAGTAATATCTTGAATAAAGTGGATTATGAGCCAAGTGGGCCTGATTTCTAGCAAGCTTATAACATTTATTTTACTATTGTCTTTGATCAGGCAGGCCATCACGAGTGGGGACTCTGTGAAGTGGCTGGATGCTATGCGATCAAAGATGGAATTCATATACACCAACAAAGTATGACTTTGAATGTTGCACCTAAAGGGATAAAACCCATTGGGAGCAAATGGATTTTGAGAAGATTCTTGGTATAGATGGAAAAGTTGAGACTTTCAAAGCTATGCTTAAGTCCATCAGGATCAATACAAGCATCGCGGAGTTGGAACATCTGTCTTGATGTGGCAGTCAAATGGATTTTGAGTGGGACAATTGACGGAGACATTGGCAGAGAAATATATGCAAGAGATCGTACAGTTGCATGGGGTGCCTATCACTATAGTATCGGACCGAGACACGAGATTCCTTTCACATTTCTAGAGAAGCTTACAAGAGAGTTTAGACACTCGTCTCCATTACAGCACAACTTACCATCCCCAGACTGACGGACAGTCTGAACGTACGATACAGATATTAGAAGATATGTTGAGAGCCTATATGCTAGATTTCGAGGGATCATGGGAGGATCATCTTCACTTGGTGGAATTCTCGTATAATAACAGCCATCAGGCGAGTATCCGGATGGCACCGTTCGAGGCACTTTACGGACGTAAATGTCGTTCCCCACTTTGCTGGGATGATGTGGATGAGCGAAGATTATTGGGACCGGAGCTCGTAACCCAAACAGTTGAGAAGGTCCAGTTGATCAGGGACCGTATCAAGGCAGCACAAGATCGTCAGAAGAGCTGGGCGGATACTAGTCGAAGACCTCTTGAGTTTGGAGTAGGAGATCATGCCTTCCTTAAGATTTCGCCAACTCGAGGAGTGATTAGATTCGGTAGTCGTGGGAAACTCAGTCCCCGATTTATTGGACCATTCGAGATTGTGGAATGCGTTGGAGCAGTGGCTTACAGATTGGCCTTACACCTTCTTTGGCTGGTGTGCACGATGTATTCCATGTATCACAGTTGCGTCGGTACGTTTGCGATGACAGTCATGTTCTCGATCACTCTGAATTAACCTTGAGCACTGATCTCTCGTATGAAGAGCAACCTACAGCCATTGTCGACCGTAAGGAGAAGGTATTGAGAAACAAGATCATCCCTTTAGTTCTTGTATCTTGGGGCGGACGTTCTCGCGGAGAATATACTTGGGAGCGTGAGGACACGATTCGTCAAAAGTACCCACACCTGTTTCCTTGATCTTGTAGTCGTCCTTCCAATTTCGAGGACGAAATTTTCTGTAAGGTGGGTATGATGTAACAGCCCTATTTGAATGCAATAATTCAAGAGTTTATCAAGATTCTATTCCCAAAATTTTTGAATTTTTAGTTGGCCGCTAAAATATTTTAATTTAGATTTTTTTTTCTCTGTAAACAATTTCGATATGGAAAATATTCAGTTTTTAGATTATATATATAATATTCTCTTAGAGTCAGCAAAATAACATTTTTCGTATCTGTTTACTGTTAAAATGAGAACGAGAAAATCTGCACCGAATCTCTAAATGCAACCAATTAAAGATATGTATCTTTATAAATATATTTATAAAAATATTTTATATATACAACAAAAAAATCTCTCTCTATCTCTCATTCTCACATCTCTCTCTCCTCGTTCTTCTCCTCACCTCACCGCCGCTTCACTCCCGAAAGCCCTAACCCTAGCCGTCGCCGCGCCGCGCCGTCTTCCCCCGACCTCGACCTTCTCCCCTCATCCATCTCTTCCTCTCTCTCTCCTTCACCCCGACTACAACCCCGAGCCCAACTCAACAACCTATCACCCCTTGGCCGTCGCCTTCACCTTTGCCCTCGTCTTCGTTCCTACCGGCGCCTCCACGAACCACCGATCCCTCGTTCCTATCGATCGCTGCAGCAAGTCGATCCCCTCCAGCAACCCCCTCAATCCACTCCAACAAAATTTATTCCTAACAGAGTTCTAATCACATGAGGCAAACAAAGTTGGGAATAATATATATCCATTAATTTTGCATCAGTAGCCTTTTGGTTACGCTTGCAGGGTTATGAAATAAGAAGACCTCAACAATGTATTAACCTGCGATTTATAAATGGCCAGCATGTTTCTAGTTCTTCCAACATGGACAAAGCTTCTAACACATGAGAGACACCTTAGAACAATTATATCTGCTGTGATGGTATTTTTACCTAGAAGTATAGGAATTAGCTATCACAACACAACAACAACTGAGCCTTTTATCCCAAGCATATGGGGTAGGCCACATGAACCAACATGAGAATCACGCCGGGTCCAACAGGATGAATTAGCTATCACCAGAATCCATAAATAGTTGAATCAAAGTATCTGTTGAAGTTCACAGAATCCCTTAGTGAATTGTTTGCTTTGTCATTTGTTGTTCGAGAAAATTTCGTTTGTCAGCAAAGTTTTATAAGCTTAGATGGGGCATATGGTTTGCAGAGAGTTTCCAAGTAGATGAGCCATCCAATGAAGGAATAAAGGTCTAAAAGGCAATTAAAATGGAGCATAAAAGATGTCATTTTGAACCCAAAATATAGATTATTTTACATAAGAAATAATATTCGCAGTTGAGTTATAAGAAGTAATAAAAGGAATTGAGTTACAATTTCGCGGAGAGAAAGATTGAAAGACAGTTGCGTATCTGTCTTATATTGTTGATTGCTAAAATGAATGTTTGAGTTGGACTATAGGGCGTACAGGGTCCTAGTCACATATCTTTGATAGTAACAGTAAGAATTTTACTGAACTTGCCTTGCTCTGACGGAGACGACTTATTTTCTTTTCCATATAAAAGAAGCAAGTCTTAGTTTATAGACATTGAGAAACCTGTAAAAAAAACCGAGTGCAACTGATATAAAAATGTTAGATAGACGGGTTCTCAAAAAGATAGGATTAGTGAGCAGACCCAGAAGAAAATGGACGTAACTTTTGAGAGGGTAAAATGAGGAAAACTGATTGGGATAGTTTGGTAATCTGCAACGAGAGCCAATATCTCAACAAAATTATGGTTAATGGTACAATGAGCGCTAGAGGTAAGACCTAAAGAAACAATGCTGCAGGCCGTGAAAAAATGCAAGAAGTGGAATCATGTAGCTGAAAATTTAGGACAAAGGCTTCTTGTTGTTTTTCCATGGATATTACTGTATGCTTATGCAAACTAAACAATAAATTAAGAGGATTTTCTGATGTAAGAGAAAAATGTCTTGTGTTGAATTATGTTTATATGCTACTTTGATAATGAAATTGCAAACTGTAAAACTGTTGATCGATGGCTGTGGACTGTCTTTTGGGATGTGGAACAACTGATACGTTGAATTTCACTCGGCGTTTAAATGTAAGGATTGAAGTTGTGAATTCTATGAATGAAGATGATATATGTCCTTGGCTTATATACCGTGTTATCAAGATTTAAGATTTTGGTGGATGATATCTTATCCACATACATATATAAGGAAAATTACAGTCCATGTGACCCATGATGATATCTTCTTACTACATGAATTTTGATCCACAAACATATCAGGACATGATAACCGTGCTAAATGATGTTTCTTATTCATTGGGATGATACTTAATATGGTTTTGAGCCTGCAAAGGTAGAAACGGTCCAGCCCTGCAAGTGCATACTTTTCTGTACGATACCCTTGTGCAAAAGGAATGCGTATTTCCATGCATGCATGCTCATTACACTGACACCTAATTCTTTTATATTTGGTTCTTGAGCGCTCTGCAAAATTCCTATTTTTTTGTGAAAATTTTCTTCTATGGTCCTCCATACAATCAATGCAAATATGTTCGATTTCCGTAGATAATTTGCTTTTAGTTCATTTGTGACAGTTTTTAATTTTTGATTTGCAGGTGCACAAAACCAAGAAACAAGTAATGTCAGAGATTATTTTGAAGAGCAAGTTTTACAAGGTTGTGTCCCATCCATTATTTTATTTGTGTTATTCTATATTTACTTAATCGTGTCAATGGGACTGCAGCTTCTGACAAATTCTTGTTACATCTAGTTTAGTTTTTTTAGCAACTGAGAGTAACTATACCAACGTCTGTTAGCCTGGTCGTAAAGATATTTGACAGATCTCCACAAACACATTAAAGCCAACAAGTAATCAGTTTACATTGTGCGGTATGCGGCACCCAATGTTTAGTAAAGCGATTAAATGAACCAATGAATCTTCTCAGTATCAGAAAATTAGGACTGCATTTTTCCTAATTTTGAGTGAAACTGGGAACGTCTTAGCTTTTTTTAATCATGAGTTAGTAACAAACAGACCAACTGCATTGGAATTTATCCAGCAAACTATTTTTTCATTCTTACATATAACTCATGTCAAAATTTTACAATGCATTAAAACATTTACCACAAGCTTACAAGATCAAGAAGGTTGTTTTCACCAGCACATGAGCAGACCTCTTAAGTCTTAGAGTAAACACAAACAAGATACAACTATTTAACAGATAACCATCTCTGTCTCAAATTCATTGTAATACTACAACGAGTTGGTCCAAAGAAGTGCTATAGGGTGCATGCCTCTGAAAGTGCTTTGCTCACCCTGGTGCACACTTGTTTCTTCATTCGTATTTCTTGATTCTTAATTGTGGTATATCATATGGTCTTTACCATTGTTCTTGCTTACTAAAATACTTCTGTTGCATATTCTGGCCTATACATGAAGGTATTGAGCTTGTTTATCTGCTATTGGCATTTCAGGCCCAGAAAGCAAAGGATAAGGAAGAGGATGATCATCTAGCGGAAAAATTAGATCAAGACTTCACATCCTTGGCACAAAGTGAGGCCCTAGCATCTTTAACACAACCAAGTAAGATAAGTGCTCTAAAAGCTATTGCAAACAAGAGTAATACCAGTCAGTTAAGTAAACAAGGATTATCAAGTTCAGAAAAGAAAGAATCCTTTATAAAGGTAAGGCAACATGTCGACTGTTTCTGATGTGTATTATATCTTAGGATGTAATTTTGATCACAGTCGCATATCTCAACTGCCTTTATTTGTATTTCCCGACCAGCCTTTTATTCATTGAAAAACATATATGCAAAGGTGGCTTGCTAACATAATTATTTGCGTCATGAATTCTGCTGAATCCTAATATATAGGTTTTCTTATTCAGTGAAGTCCGGCGACCACCCTTTTAATTTCCTTAAGAATTATTGGAATAACAACATGGATCTAGTTCCTTTCGTATCTACTCGATCCTTTAAGAATATTAAACTTGTTTACTTGTTGTCTAATATCCAGCAAGACACGGGTTAGATGGATAATAATGTCAAATCTATGCCAACTATGGGGGAACATCTGAATCTCTTGCATTCTGCATATACTGTTTTTAATACACCTGATCGAGCTTTCAAGTGGATACTGAAAATGTTCTATTCATCTACAACAATGACATGATTTTTATTCCTAGCAATTCATAGGCACATGTTGAATGCCGAATTCCTCTATTCTTCCCCCCTAACTTAGGTTTTTGTCTGTTCACATTAGACTTCTGTCCTATTTCCATTTCCATCAAAATTTTGAAGTCAATAAATACTTCCAAGCATGCATTTACTTACCATAAGCGCAATAACCCTCGCTGCCCTGTGATTCCTTGGTTGTAGTTTTGGTTTGTATATTTTGGTTTCCTTTATATTTCTTAAATGACTACATAGGTTACCCACTCAGCCGACTTAAACAGATATCATTACAATTCATTTGATTCTGTTCGCAGGATAAACCTGATGCTTATGACAAACTTGTCAAAGAGATGTCACTCGATATGCGTGCTCGGCCATCAGACAGAACGAAGACCCAAGAAGAAATTGCTCAAGAAGAGAGGGAACGACTTGAAGCATTAGAGGTAAGTCAGCATCACTTATAAGATGATATATTAGTGAAGTTTGTCCAAGTTTCTTTGAGCTGTGCTACTAGGAAGCAACTCCACGGTCATGTGTTGGTGCCAAGTGAGATCAATATCGAGTATTGAATGAACTTACAGTGCAATTAGACGCCTAAAGAACAGATAACAAATTGGTTCTTCTCTTATGAAATGTAATGTTATAAGTAACTATTTTGTAAAAATGTAAAGTGAAAGTACATATCCACAAGCACTATTTTGTATATAATTTTGAAATATGTAAAGTCAGAAACAGAGCTTTGTTAGCTCACATACATATTGAAAAGTTAAAGAATTGCATATTTCTAATCGGGAGAAAAAACATATAGAGTCAAATATACTTCAATTACGTTGTAGGTGGAACGCTCTATATGCAAGTTCAAACTAATTAAAGACATACAGCCAGTCAAAGTTAAGCTAGAAACTATGAAGAAGATAATAATTAATAGCACCTCCTTTATGTTCTTATATTATATCATTTGCCATTTCCTCCCATACAATCAAACTCATTTAAGTATTCGCTGGGCTCAAAAACAATTATAAATTCTGATTGAAAACAATTTACTTTAAAATCACATAAACTTGCTCCAAATATGGAAATTTAAAACCTCAGGTAAAAGATGTGCATACATTAGTACCAATAATGTGACTGCACATTTTTCCCAAAAAAAAAACATAATATGACTGCACTTCTCTGTATATATTGAATTTGATTTGGCGGATGCCACAATGATCTTTTTTCGAGAATCGAAAGGGAGAAAATTAAGAACCATAAGTTGAAACTTATACTTGGAATTACATAATTATTTGAAAACCACTTAAAATACTCTTCATATGATATTCTTCGAAAAGCAAAGTCGGATCTACTTATCATGGTTAAGAATTAAACATAAGAATCTATTTGATAATGCTTTTTAAAAGAGAAAATTACACACCAAATGATATATTCTAAGCCACAATTTGAGGACAGAAAGAAAATCTAGAAAAACCAAGTTGCAAATTAAGAAAAGAGAAAGGTTGTGTTTTTTACTTTCTTTTCATACTCCACTTAATGCTATATATATGGGTTGATGGGCATTGTTGTTTTGTTTGTAACTTGTAGGAAGAGCGCCGGAAAAGGATGTGTAATACCGATTCCTCTGATGACGACGGCAGTGATGGTGAAGATCACAATATGGGACCCACAAAGTTCAAGTCTGTGTCAGGAGATGACCTTGGAGATTCATTTTCAGTTGAGGAGGAAACAGCAGATAAGAAGGGCTGGGTTGATGATATTTATGAAAAAGAAGATGGATGCAATCAAGATGAGGAAAACACATCTCTCGAGGGTTCAGAAAGTAGTGAAGAAGAAGAAGAAGAAGAAGGAATTGGCAGTGAGGATGATGGTGATGACGACACGAGTGGTAACGAGCTTGGGAAGATGTCCTCTATGAAAGATTGGGAGCAAAGTGATGATGATGACCTGGATCTGGATGATAATGATGATAGTGATGAGACAGAGCTCATTAGAGTAAACAAGAAAGCAGAAAAGGCAGAATCTATTGATTATAAGAAATCTAGTTCTACAGGGAACCAGGCTGTGCCCAAACCAGAGGCTCTTCCTTTTGTAATTGAAGCTCCAAAGAACATGGAAGAACTGTCATCTTTACTTGTTGGACGATCAGATGAGGAAGTTGCTGATGCTATTAATCGAATCCGTGCATGCAACTCAATAAGGCTTGCTGCAGAGAACCGAAGGAAAATGCAAGTACGTCTGTCTACCGCTTTAAGTAGTAAGCTGCTTTCTAGTCTAATTGAATTTACATACCAATAAATTGGTTGTAATTTCAATTAGGGAAACACCAAGTTTTGAGCATATTTTTTTAGTTAAAAAGTTGGACCCATGTGTGAGATCCGTCCCCTCCAGAAAAATAGGACTGTTCCTCACCTGTGGTGCTTACATTCCTTGAGTTGTGACCTTTTCACAATTCTCATGCCTTGACAACTCTCCCACCTCTTAGAGTAGTTTTGAGCATAATTATCACATTATTGGTACAGATTATCACTTTGCTAACATGTAATTCGTGAATTGCAGGTTTTTTATGGCATTCTTTTGCAGTATTTTGCTGTCCAAGCAACCCAGAGACCGCTGAGTTTAAAAAGATTGGATTCCCTAGTCAAATCTTTGATAGAAATGAGTGTGGAGACTCCATATTTTGCAGCTATTTGTGCTCGGCAGTGACTAATACACATACGGGCAAGATTTTGTGAGGATATCAAAATCCCAGGTTACATCTTTATATTTATCAATCTATTTGTACCATACATTACATTATTGGCCTGTATGATAACTTTGATTCATTTATTGGATGATTTCTTACGCTGCAGAGAAGAGCTGCTGGCCATCTTTGAAGACTTTACTTTTGTTGAGACTCCGGTCGTTGATATTTCCATGTTCTGACTTCCGGCATGTAGTTATGACTCCTGCACTCCTCCTTATGTGCGAGTATCTTATGCGCTGTCCTGTTATTTCTGGTCAAGATGTCGCTGTTGGATCGTTTCTGTGTTCCATGGTGCTCTTTGTAAGCGCCTTTAAGAGAATTCTAGTTAATCTGGTATTCTAATGTTAGATGATTACAGCTGGAAGATATTTTCCCCATTGTCTCTGATTTCATTTACATTGTTGCATTTGAAGCTCTGATATATTTTTATTTAATGTACAGATAGCTAAACAATCTCAGAAGTTCTGCCCTGAGGCTATAATCTTTCTGCAAACCCTTTTGATGTCTAGTTTGGAGCCAGATCACAGACTACAACAGTATTCTCAGGTATGACTTTGAGGTTAAATACTATGGGACAATCGAACTTCACTCTTATGACATCTGATTGACATGCCCAGCTGTAATAATGCTAAACGCTAAATGTGTAATTTGGCATCACAGAGCCACCATCTTTATGGAGTTACAAACCTTAAAACCATGGCTAGTGATATCTGATCAAACAATCGAAGTGAACCCTATTAATTTCCTTACGGTCTTGGACATGAAAGCGGGCTCACCTTTTTTTATGTCTGATAGTTTCAAGTAAGTCATACTTACAATTTGTTTGTTATAGTTTCAAAAATATGCATGGTCTTTCCAGAAACTTTGTTTCCTTATTCATCTTTTCAATTTCTCAATGGCAGGGCTAGCATACTTGTAACTGTGGTTGAAACATTAAAAGGATTTATCAACATATATGAAAACTTGAGCTCCTTTTCGGAAATATTTTTGCCCATTTCTGATTTGCTGCATCAAGTGCTACATAAAGCAAACTTTCCAAGTTTGCTACAAGGAATAATGAAAGATGTAATTGATTTGATAAAGACAGAAGCCAATGAACATCAGATGCTGAGGCAACCACCTCAAATGCGAAAACAAAAGCCTGTGCCTATCAAATTACTTAACCCAAAATTTGAAGAAAGGTACATATTTTTTCTAATCATTGCAAGTTGAGTTGTCTTTTTTGGGCATTGAATAAGCATTGATGATGGCATGATAGACAAACATATGTTCTTTGCACTTTCTATATGGGAATCTTATAATTTAGTTGCCATAACCTCCTGCTTCAGTATCTATATTGCCTCCCCTGTTTGCTTCCCCCCCCAAAAAAAAGGCAGAAAAGGGGATGGAAAAGACAACTCAAAATTCAAAATTTGAGTTTCTACATTGAGGTGTTGATGCACAATCTGTGGCATTTTGATTCCATTGCAATAAATCTTATGCAGTTTTGTCAAGGGTCGAGACTATGATCCTGATAGAGAAAGGGCAGAGAGAAAGAAGTTAAGGAAACTTTTGAAGAGAGAAGCCAAGGGGGCAGTACGTGAACGACGGAAGGATAATCATTTCATATTTGGATTGAAGGAGAAGGATAGGTTACTCGAACAAGAGGAGCGTGCAGAAAAATATGGTAAAGCAAGGGCTTTCCTTCAAGAACAAGAGCATGCCTTTAAATCTGGGCAACTTGGTAAAGGCAGAAAGAGGAGGAGGTGAGGCCTGCATGATGTCCATATACTGGATTCTGCTTCCAATCTGTTTAAGGTATGGGCCAAGCTGATTAGTTTATTTCATTTTTGGTTGTGTTTATGTGTTGACCAATCTATGTTTTTAGTAAATGGAAAGCTGTAACATAACTCATGCATGAATTTGTTCATGATGTGGCATTTCTTATTGATCCAAGCGTGTTGTATGTTCATTGAAAGAAGGCTTAATTTCCTAGAACTACCTTAAATTTTACCTATATGGCATCTAGCTACCAAACGAAACGGTCTCTAAATTATGAAAACTACCATGACTAATGACCAAAGCTGGTCAACACATAACAGTGTTAATTGTGCATATGAAATGACATTCTTGCCCTTTTAATAATTGTAGGTAATTAAATTTTGAAATATTAATTATTTTAGTAAGATTTTTAATCATTGTAAACTAAAAACTTATCGGCGATGGTGGAGGTGGCGACGGGTGAAGGTGGCCGGAGGCGGCGGCGAGGAGGTGGACGGAAGCGGCTATGGCTTTGGCGGCAAGAGTATGAAGAAGGAGATGAAGGGAAGGGTTAGGGTTAGGCTGAAGTCAGGGAATGAGGATGAAGAAGGAAATGAAAGGAAGGGCGATGAGGAGGTGACTGGAGGCTGCGGCGTCAAGAGAGCACATGGATTCTATGGCTAGGGTGCCTAGGGTTGCGTTAGTTTAGAGTTAGGGGGAGGGGGGAGGAAGGAGATGGCAGCAGGGGTGGCGAGGGAGGTGGGCGGCACAGTGGTGGTCAAAGCAGAGGGGGCAGCGGCTAGGGTTAGGATGAGGGTTAGATTTACAATAAAGAAGGGTATTTTTGCGGGTTTATTTTGCTTTTTCTTATGATGTGGCAGCTTGAGTGAGGGTGACATGGCGGTGCTGTGGCGTTGTGAGTGCCGACGGTAGTTTCTCGTAATTAACAGACCTTTTTGTAGTATTTTGCCTTGCCAGTAAATGTTTTGGTAGTATCTGGGAATTAAGTCTTGAATCTACACAGGTAAAAGGTAAAATCTGAAATCACAGCAAAACTTGTGTTCCCTTTTTGCACTGCAGCTGTTCTCACCCTCTTAATTTTCTCTTGTTCAACCGCTTTTTAAATGACAAGGATCGAGAGAACTTTTGCAAGGTCAAAACTTATGGCTTGTTACTTTTACTAAGCTAATAAACTAACCCAGCTCTTCACTACACAAGTGCCTAACTGACCCCTTTGCCTATAACCTGAAGTAGTTATAGTGCTTTGTGCAAGTTTTTCCCCATGGTTACTTATATTCTGCATAATCTGATCAGATTAAGTTTTGGTTAGCTCAAGAACTCCGGGGGCTCATCCCAAGCTTCGGAGTCTATGATCCAAGATATACCTTTCCTTTAGGTGAATAATATCCTTCTTAACTGAAGGTTTAGAAATGTACTTGACATAATCTCATGGAGAAGAAATTAGAAAAATTAGGACCAAGGCTTTTAATAAACTCACCTTCGTTCAGGAAGTAAAGTTAACAAAGTAGATATGGGCCTTATACACAGTGACATCCACAAGTGCAATCTGCAGTGTGCCTCCTTTCTTAACTAGACTAGATATGGGCCTTATACACATTGTGTCAAACTGAAAGCTGTTCTTAAATAGACTAGATAATTCTTTCCTTTATCGGCTTAAGCCGCTTCTCTAGGCAATTGCTCAACCTGATATAGAAGTTTGTCAGCACATAAGTGCACATTGCGGACCATTCTCCTCTTTAGAGAGGATGGATTTTAAGCTTTGGATGCTGGGTCAAATATATCTGGTCTTATACTCAAAATTGGCAAGTTTGATGTAATATCCATATTCTTAAGCTTCGGATGCTGGGTCAAACAATGATGACTTTGTGACGATCCTATATTGTTTTCTCCTTTGAAAGATAAAAATATACCTCCCAAATATTTCATGTGTTTTTTGTAGCGACTATTATGCTAAGTACTCACCTGGTCATGGATAGACCGTCTACATGATTGTTTGAATTCTAACGTTTACACCATCCTCTAATGCTAAGTGCTCACCTGCTCATGCAGGACAATAATTTTAAGCTTCTGTGCAAAATTTTACTCAAACCTCCTACTTTGCTGAAACTTGTAGGTCAACTGATTCCGTACAGGAGGTGTAGCTACCTGTTGCAGTATACAGTATGTGGAGTTCTTCCCTTTTTGCATTTCTATGGGGAGCGAATTAGGATGCTGGTGTTGGAGATGTAATTTATGCTTTTTTGTTCTAATCTATTGGACACTAATATTCTTATGCTGCCCAATGTCGTAAAATTTTGTTAGCCTGGTATGTTTTTAATATCGTTATTTAGATTGAACAATGTTTTACACTCGAGTAGGATTTGCCCTACTCAAATTTGTACCTTATTTCTTTCTGAACACTGCAAAATTTTTTCTATAGCAGTATCTTTCCTTTGTTGGTTTCCATTTTCCATACAAAGTTACGGGGATATGAACGAGCCTGTAGAAATTTCATGCAAAAGCATGGAAGAAAACTGCTGTTCCAAAAACACAATCAATAAGCTGTCGCAAGTTTTAATTATTGGAAAACGATACTAGTAAACAAAATACATCATGTGGCAAAGGGGTTTGGGAGCACATGTCCTGTAAGTTTTGCAGCTAAAGAATAGGAAAGCTTAGCGATTTTCTGCTGAGGAAAAATTTAAAAGCTTTTTCTTTCATCACAATACGAACTAGATTAAATGCCGCTTATGATGTAAGAGGTTGGGACAGTTGTCAAAATAAGTAGGCAAGCAGAATTTTTAACTCGAGACAAGATAGGAATGCCTACAGAAATATGCCAAAATGAAGAAACACAACTAGAGATTCAACGAACTCATGATCTGTTCCTTAGCCATTGTTAATGCCCCAAAAAAAGAAAAGAAAAGAGAATTCATGATTTGAGTTTCTTCTAAATCCGGCGCTCCCTCTCAGTGTCATTCAACTTTTTGGAAGCAGTCATTAGAATTTTGGATGCCAGTTTGTAAAGAGGTGCACATAATGGAGCTAGGATCGTCACCAGAGAGCAAAGTGTTAGTAGTTTGAATATATTGGTAGCATTTGTACGTGGGAAATAGTCCCACATCGGATGGAGAGACGAATACCCAAGTCTTTATAGTAGTTTCCAATATTTAAGTAATATCTTGAATAAAGTGGATTATGAGCCAAGTGGGCCTGATTTCTAGCAAGCTTATAACATTTATTTTACTATTGTCTTTGATCAGGCAGGCCATCACGAGTGGGGACTCTGTGAAGTGGCTGGATGCTATGCGATCAAAGATGGAATTCATATACACCAACAAAGTATGACTTTGAATGTTGCACCTAAAGGGATAAAACCCATTGGGAGCAAATGGATTTTGAGAAGATTCTTGGTATAGATGGAAAAGTTGAGACATTCAAAGCTATGCTTAAGTCCATCAGGATCAATACAAGCATCGCGGAGTTGGAACATCTGTCTTGATGTGGCAGTCAAAGATATTGACTTCATCAAAAGGGTAGATGAACCTGTATAAACAAGAAAGTTGTAGAGAGTAAGATTGTCTTTCAAGTATTGTACGTAGATGACGTACTCTTGATAGGAAATGGTTTTCTATGCTACACTCGGTCAAGCTCCTCTTATCATGAGGATTTTTAATAGAAGATCTGAATGATACCTACTACATCTTGTGGATTATGTTCTATGGTGATAGATCTAAGTGGATGCTGGGAGTGTCCTAAATCCAGGTACATTAACACCATACTAAAGGAGTTTAGTATGGACGATTCTAAGCGTGGTGGTTCGCCCACTTACTCATGGATCACTCTCTCCAAAAGGATGTCTTTCAAGACTGATTGGGAGAGAGCCCGCGTACAAGGGATAACCTATGCTTGGCAGTAGGCTCAATCAGAGTATGCGATGTTATGTACCAGACCAGATGTAGATGACTCACTAGGTGTAGTGATCAGAAATCAATCGGATCTTGGGAGAATCACTAGAAAGCTGTGGAGGACATTCTTAAGTAGTTGAGAAGTACTAAAAGAAAGTTCTTGGTTCGAGGTTCCAGAGTGATAAGGTCGACCGAGAGTCAGTCACAGGCATTGTCTTTACCCTCAGTGCAGGGACGGTATGTTGGAAGAGTTCCAAGCTAGATACCGTGACATACTGGACGATAAAGGCTGAATACATTGCTACCAATGATGCTGCCAATGTGGCTGTCTGGGCATTTCTTGTTCATGAGATGAACAAGGTTCCTACCATTGAGCGTCCAATAACTGTTATTGTGATAACAATGGAATTCTGGTTTTGGCCTAGGAACGAAGGTCCCATCAGCGTTCCAGACACATTCTGAAGCAAGTATCACCTGATCAGGGAGATGGTTGATCTCCAAGGGATCGAGGTTAGGAGAGTAGACATGAAAGATAACACAGCGGATCCACTCACAAAGGCCTTATCCCTAGAGAGACTTATATGAGATGGTTAAGTATGGGATACTACAACCACTGCTACATTGTTGGGTATTGGATACTACAACAGATGGCCTTAGTGCAAGTGGGAGATTGTTAGTTATACGTATGCCCTAGAGGCCATTACTGTACATGCGATGTATATTGTAGTGGATGCCTCGACATATATAGGGAGGACTTTCTTCCTCGACATGATAGTATGCTATCCGGTTGCGTCTCTCTATTACATGTTGATAAAGCCTTTAGGATGAGTACTTGACTACCTGGATTATGATGTAGATCATACTAGTGGGGACATATGTAGTCGGTAAGTACATCCTTCAAATGTTCCTAGTCGTGGGAGCAACGAGACAGGGCATCGATACTCCAGAGTAGACTAGTGTATACGCTTCTCGGCCCATGTGATGGGCGATGGATGGTCCCATATCCATTGGTGTTTGACACCAGAGATAGTATACGGTTGCTCAGTGGAGACTGGGTACACTGAACGGACTCGCCGAGAACTGCTAGATGGTATTATACCTATCGTCGGATAGCAGTTCTCTGGTGACACTGGTACATGTTAGTCTGTTGACCCGAGATCGTCATAGAGTCTTGTGTGATTCTCACTGTGCTTTGATTTCCACCATACCACGGTCAAGAGATCGTGCAAAAAGATGGTTTTTGGTTACAGTCCCGAGTCACATGAGGCAATGAGCGATAGGAAGGGTTTCGTCTTTCCCGGTATTAAGAGTTGATGTTGCGCTATGCTCGATTGGCCATAACAGGAAATCCCTGGCCAGGGTTGCTGAGATTTACTGGTAAGTGTTATCAGTAGTTTCTCGAACTGTTATGGACCTTGCATCGGCATGAGTTATCAGGCTATTGGGGTCTGACGTTATATCACCCCCAGGCTGTGATATGCAACATATCTGATGAAGAGACTGGACTGTACGGTAGTGTTACTGATTGGATTCGCAGAGATATGAGCAGGCTTGCTTGTTGATCTTCTGATCGCTCAATACCCGGGTGGCCGTTACGTTTAGCAGACTGCTTGCGGCTTGTGGGTGTTTGATATGATCATCACCTACTGCCGGCGTATTGACGAGTCTTTAGAGTCCTACACAAAGGTTTCCTGGTTCATGCGAAACGGAGTAGGAGCACATATGTGATATTGGCGGGACCGAGATTAATGCGCGTATGTGATACCGCATTCTATTCTTGTGACTTGTGACATTGGTCGGTTATATGTGATATAGCCGGGTTATCTGATCAAGTGTTGATTCGATAAGTTGGTGCATTTGATATTAGTCGGTTATACAGAATATAGCCGGATTATTAAATCAAGTGTAGATTTAATAATTTAATGTGTAATTATATATTTGGTATATTACATTAAATTAACTAATATTAGCTCACTTAAGTATTCATTTTTTTCACTTATGATATATATGTGATATATGTTAAATATATTGTTTTCTTTTTGCACAAAATATATATGTGATATATATTGTTCTGTCATGCATGGTTACACATGCAACGTATTTGTATGAGACTCACACCATGCTAGGTTAATGCTAGGGTTTTATTTGTTTTAAGTAATTCAAACATTTGGAATTAGTCATGGATGAGCTTGGAGAAACTAGCAGAACATTGACTTAGTCTACTTGTTTGTCTAGCTTAAGATATTTGTTAACCCAACTCTTAACCTTTAGCCTTGGTTTATTCTCTACAAGGGTTTGGCATGGCATATACCAACCATGGTTACATTTCTAACCTGATGAGATTATTTTCTCTTCATTACTTTCATTTCATCTTCTTCTTGCTCTTTGAAGCGCTCTTGATTTTCATAAAGTGATGAAATTGAATGAGAAAAATAAATCTAAAGTGAGCCCACTTCCTACTTCATCATCCTTTACTATTAGCCATTTAGTTTATGGTGTTTGCTTTACTAATTTCACCATTAGTGAAGAGGCAGTATGAGCTCGAGTCTTCTCGACGTAGATCATATTCGGCCTCGAAGACATTGAGCAAACTTGTTTGTTTCTTCATGTGAACCCTTATTAGAGTCCGGGTCTTCACAACTTGCAGCGAAGAGACTACGACCCGGAGCTTTAGAAGTGAAGGACCGGTCTACAAAGGTTGTATTCCCTCATTCACTTAGATGTAAAGTGTTTACATTTAGAATCGTCGGATATTCTAGTAACGATTTTAGGGTTAGGGTTAGCTAATACGGCAATTTTTAAAAATTGGCATGGACGATGCCTCCCGAAAACTTGCTGCCGTGCTAGGCAACCCAACAGTGATGGTGTGCAACATCCACTATTGGTCTCATCATATCATAATACCCTTCTTTTATTTTTCAGAGAACCCTACTTGCTCCAGATTCAATTTGAACAACACAAACTTCACAAAAATTCCGACATTTAACAAGGAATTCTGAAACTTTAACATATGGAAACTTGGAAAAAAGATGATATTTACCTATATGGATTGAGCACAAAGGAATTCTAAGCACTTGAAGTGTTTGTTTGAGACTTCATGAGGTTGTATTGGCCTAACTTGAAGTTTTGAAGATTCTAAATGAAGATATCATCAACTCTTGGTGACTTTATGAAGAGTTGCAAAAATTGAGATGAAGCTTTGAGGGAGAAGTGATAAGTTCAATTAGAAAAAGAAATGAACCATTAGAATTATGAGAGAATGAAGGAGGAGGTGTAGATAACGGGATAGAGCAAGTAGTAGAGCAAGTAGGAAGTGTTAGCTAGATAGTGTATGAGAGGGTCTGATGTGTGTGAAGGTTTACCCTAAACCTATCATAAATCAAATACTCATTAACAAATAAAAACCTTTTACAATAAATACTTTTACAAATAAATACCACAATCTTACACCAAAATCTCATATCATTCTCAAAACAAAATACTTATCATTTTTAGAATATCTCATATTTTCATTTTCTCTAAAATAATTACATTTTTACGGATACCAATCCGGAACTCAAAATCCATACATGATATTATTTTCGTAAACTCATAATACCCATATTTAAATTATAAATTAATATTTATAATTTTTCAAAATATTACAGAAAATAACCAGCAACATTGAACAAGATCAATAAATGAAACAATCTATCCATGATATTAATTTTGTTATATATATATATATTAAATTATTAGAGTACACAATATTATTAAAAAAAGTATAAGATGTCTAAGGTAAAATAATACCTTAAACATCTATCCATTGTAACATAAAATTTTTGGATTTATTTATTGAGTTAAAATAAGTAAAAGGTAATATATGTGTTTGTTTATTTGATCAGCTACCCAGAAATATAGTATTTTACAAATGCTTTAAAAAAATTCGTCTTCAAACCAAATCAAATGCACCGTTATCGCTATTTATCCTACTTTAATATAGACCACGTAATCAAGTTTAAATAGTTTTTAGTACATGTTTAATTAAAAATTAGTCTTAATCAACGTTTTAAGGTTTATATCCAGAATTTTATAAAAGCCAGACCGCTGGATTAGTAATTTCGTTTAAATAATGCATCCGAGAATGCTGAAACCAAAATAGTATAATATAACTCTTAAACTATGAAAATGTATAAATGATATATTGATATATGGTACGTCAGGATATAAAATTGGGACCACCGCCATAAATTCTGAGAAAGGAAATAAATAACAACTCGCGAGAAACCCAAATCCATAGGTGGTTTCTCACCGGGTCCGCGAGAATAGGAAGAACCGGTGAGGATTATTTGGGGATAAAATCAAGGGTCCAGATACACAAGATCATCCATCTATTAATCGAGAAGCAGCACCCGATCCGGATTCCCGAGGTCGCAAATTAAAACCCTAAACCATTTTCCTCATTTGCCACTCTTTCCTCTCTCAATCGCCCATATATCTCTGCGCTGCTTCCTCCATTAATCCCTTCTCCAATGGCGAAGGCGAAGACCGAAAGCGATTCTTCGAAGAAGAAGAACAAGAGAAAGAAGACGAAGAATCTACTATCAGCCACAGCCGCCGCCGCCATGAAATCCTCTAAGCAACAAACGAAGATCAACCCTTTCGAGATCATGTGGTCTCGTAAGAAGTTCGATGTCCTCGGCAAGAAGCGAAAGGGCGAAGATCGCCGCATCGGTCTCGCCCGATCCCTCGCCGTCGAAAAGGTAAGCTCATACGAATCCAATCGAAACTTCTAGAGTTAGGGTTTTAAAATATTAGATTGGGTACTTATAATTAGACGATTTTTGTTTTCTTCTGTTTGCAGAGGAAGAAGACTTTGCAAAAGAAGTTTGAGCAAAGTACCAAGTCGTCGGTGTTTGTTGATAGGCGAATCGGTGAGAACGATGATAACTTGCAAGAATTCGATAAGTCTATATTAAGACTGCAGCGAGAACGTCAGGTAATGGATTATTTAAGTTTAATTTCCTTTTCCCCCTACCGATGTCCAATTTCTTAACTTTGAATTGGATCACCTGCAAGCTTTGTGCTAGTGTCGTTAAAAGCTTTTCGTAGGAACAGATTTCTTAACTTGAACCGCTGCTGTCAGAATGGGCTCGATCACTTGGTGTTATAGGACCATCGCTCTTTAGTGTTCACCTTTAACCGAGGTTTTAAGTTTAGGCTTTAGGTTAATTTTTGCCTTGATCCAGAGAGAAATACTTTTGGGTTAGCTTGTTATGTATATCACTATATTAATATAGAATAGCAAGGAAAAACCAAAGCTTGTGGACTTTATGGAGTAAAAAAAGAGATGAATCTTTAGTGCTATATGGAGGGAGTAATGCATGCCATCAATTCATTAGAAGTGACAATGGAAGAAAAATTAGAACAACTATGAAGTTTGAGCTGTGTAACACTTATTTATAACACTATGACAAACATCCATACCACACAATGTTCGTCCACGAAATTGAAATACAAGCCGTATCACTCTTCTTAATACATCAAGTGCTAATTGGTCCACTCATCATGGTTCAACTTTGTCCTAGATTCACAAGTAACAGTGGAAGCCTCTTTGGGACCAAGCAATGATGTCCTAGCACTCGAGTTTTCTTTCATGAGTTTGTTGAAATTGACTTCAGGAGTAACCTTACAATTGAGATGTCAATTATTTATAGAGAAAACTTTAAAACATCAATGAGGAATGCTCTTCATGCATCAAAAGATAAGTAGCAGCAAGATGAGTATCAGATCACAATATCACATTGTAGTAGCAGGAAACAAGAGACAATTATCTTTTCCTTAAAATGGGGAAATTGATAATAGTGAGAAGGATTTTTGTAACCTGGGAATTGATATGCCAATTCTTTATAGGGAGGTATTAAAACATCAGTGAGGAACACACTTCGTGCATTTTTAAGATTTAAACTGAAAAATGAATAAGCGTAAAATGAGGAACATATCACATTGTAGTGGTGCAGGAAACGAGACTCGATTTATCCTTCGCTTAATACCGAGAAAGTGAATATTGGAAAGGATTTGTACCGTCACCTATATACCTTATATGTTCTGGCTTCAATATGTATAGTGAACTGTCAATACAAGTTTATCTAGGTACCACGAGTCAAGGAATGCCATATGTTTTAGCATGCAAAAATATCTGTTGCACTATTCTAGTTGTTTAGGCATTTGACTCGTTCTTTGCAATTTTTAAATGACTACAATGATGACCAGGCTTAGGTTTTACACTAAGCCAATAAGGCAGCTACGCATGAACCTAAAAGCTTTACTTTCAGAAACTATGATGTTGAAAAAAATGTCCTACGTTAAACAATCTTACATGTATTCAAAATATATATGTTGTCTTTTATGTTTAAACTGCCCTCGGTAGTTATCATAATGTTTTCTCAGATTTTATTTATTGTAAACTTTACATAAATTAAGAGTAAGTTCTTGTAATCTGCAGTTGTTATTGACTGGAGATTGTTTAACCCAAGTGTCTTCATTTTTCATAATCTTTGTGTTCCATTACTTAAATTCTAGTAATTTGGTATTATTTTAGTCATGATTTTACTTAAGTGCTTCATGTATTTGTTAATTGTTCAAGAAAAGTAGCATATAGTCAAACATTTATCAAAATTTGAAACATACAAGCAATTTATGCATCTGCTTATTTTTCTTGTGCATTTATAATTGAATTTGGGCTTGATGGCTGTTTTGACCATTTCTTCTTTTTCATGCAAAACTCTTTTTCTAATGAGTCTATTTCTAATGAGCACACGCCACCAGAGTCTGTTTTGCTAACCTTGCTTTATCCTCCTTCTACAGTTGAAGTTAAGAAAAGGCAGCAAATATAATTTGGATGATGATGATGAAAATGACACTTCATTTCGTCAAACCTTAGCACTTTCGGAGATGGATGATTTTGATGAAGATATACCTCTTGAAGATGATGAGGATCCGTTAGGTGAGACTTAGGATACATACGCTCTTTGTTGGAACACATGCTATAATCAGATATGTTTTTTTTCATGGAAATGCAATTTGAATGAAACTCTATGCTGGTTTCTCACGCATAAGCTTTTTGTTCATGGAAATGCAATTTGAATGAAACTCTATGCTGGTTTCTCACGCATAAGCTAACATGTCGAAAACATGACACTTTCTCCGCTTCAATAGATTAAGCCCAGTAGTACAAGCACAAAGCCGCACAAACAGATTTGTTGTTCTTGTACGAGTGCATACACACAAACATAAGAAGGGTGGGGGACTCGAGTTCTTCATGTTGGATTTAAACTGAAATCCAACCTATTTAAACTCGCTGGTGGGGGTTCTTGAACTGAAAAACCCAATTAAAGAGCTCTACAACATATAGAATTCATTAAATAAACTTAAATGCCATGGAAGTTACTACTATATCCAAAGTTTGAAGATGCACATATACATTTATAGCATCATGATGTTATGGTGTGATTCATGGCTTCAAACCAACGGTGTAGAATTATTATATAATTATTATATCATCATTTGAAAACACACCTTAAGCTTGGAAGAAGGAAGACTTTCTTGAAGCACTCAATCATAACTCATTCTCTCTCCTCCATCCCATCTCTTTATGCCCACACTTGCACGCACAAAGATATAGTTTAGATTTGGTAGTATATGCTAAGCAAGGCTTGACAATTTATAATAAATTACAACAATTTTTATTCTTTACAACATGAGCGGGGTTAGTGTATCATTAAACAATATAGTACACGTAAAGCTATACTAGATGGAGATGATAGGGAAATATTACTAACCTTTATATACTATAGGCTTAATTTCAATGAACTACAAATAAGTTTGGTCAATTTTCAAGGAACTGCCAAACATAAAATTATAATCTGTCAATTGAGTTGAATGGTTTTCATAAATCAAAAGTCTCAACATAAACGGTTACAATAAACCCTCTTATATAGTTTTTAACGCACACATGTACCTACTATAATCAACTCAATTCAACTCTAATTGACCGGACTAAGTAAACTACACTCTTGAAAAGGAAATAAAATCTATCTCACAAAAAGAAATAAAATTATATCTCATATTACCAAAACTTAATAAACTACTCTCTTAATACAGAAATAGAATCTACCATAATATTTGACCAAGTATCCATCATGTCTTTCCTCAATGTGCATCCTTAACTTTTTCTAATTTATTTAGGAAGGCAACTGGGAGAAGGATATGTTGACCATGTATTAGAGCAAATAGAGTTTGTTTTTGTGCGCATACTTGAGACCGATGTTTTTTCTATTAATGGTAGTGAAGGAAGTTTACCTTGAATTTTTTTAGTTGATGCATTTGGGAAGATATATCGCATGATATGTGTAAAATTGATCATCTTATTACTTAATCAGCATTTAATTTTTTTTATATAGGCACATGTTGAGGTTTATTAGTGTAAAACTCGGTTTGGACCCAATACACATGAGCCCACACATGGATGCACATGATCTTGTAATATAGTGGGAGTCCATCCAAAAGACTCCAGCCTTTTGGAGGTTTATCACATCTTATATTTTGTACCCATATGCATCCTATAGTTTTTCCAATGTCGGACTAAATATTACCAACATTCTCAACACTCCCGCTCACGTGAAACGGAGATTTCACATGTGAGGGCTCAAACCTCATATGCAACGTGGATAAACAAACAAACACATGAGCTCAGATACCATGTAAAATTCGGTTTGGGGCCACAACTTATAAGCCCACAAATTGATGCACATCTATTTTTAATATAGTGAGACTCCATCCAAAAGACTCAAGCCTTTTGGAGGTTTATCCTATCTTATATTTTATACCCATATGCATCCTATAGTTTTTCCAATGTCGGAGTAAATGTTACCAACATTCTCAACACCCCCGCTCAAGTGCAACGGGGATTTCACATGTGAGGGCTCAAACCTCATATGCAACGTGGATAAACAAACAAACACATGAGCTCTGATACCATGTAAAGCTCGGTTTGGGCCCACAACATATGAGCCCACAAATTGATGCACATGGACTTTTAATATAGTGAGACTCCATCCAAAAGACTCAAGCCTTTTGGAGGATTATCCCATCTTATATCTTTTACCCATATGCATCCCATAGTTTTTCTAATGTGGGATTAAATGTTAACTATATTCTCAACAATTAGTTCATGTTTTTATACTTTGAAATTGAATTCTTTACCGAGTTATCTGAGATTTTATAACATCCCTTCTATTACTATGTAGCAATGACAAGTATCTGGTCCCCTTGTTTCTTCATCCTTTTTCTTCTTTTTTACATTCAATTTTGATTACCCGTCTGTTTTATGAACTTATAACTAAAAAGGCCAATGTTTACCTGCAATTCTTGATTTCCTCTTTGCATCACTATGATACTGATGGGATGCCGATATTCATGACCTTGCTTTTTGTCATGAACCATTCTCATTTAAACTCATCAATGCTAAAAGTATCTTTCTCCATGTTGCATCTTCGATTCTATCCTATTTGTAATTATTATTTATTTAGCCGCCTGCACACACACTATAATGCTTACTACATGTCTTTGGTCATGCCCTACCATCAATTTTGTGTATGTTGAACAAGGGCAAATTTTGTAGAGAGGTTTCACTAGCAGTATATGGTGGTTGATAAATCTATTTTACTAGGCTACAACCTCTCTTGGAAATAAATGGAAGAAAAAGTAAAGAAGAAAAAATACTGTAGCTGCTTACCAAGGCTACACATGTTATATGTGATGTTTCCAAATGCTTGTCACTAGCACTTAAATGGATGTTCAAGAGTAGTTCAAATACAAACTAAAGTGTCTCATTTGCTAATAGATGCTCGATCTGCATTATTGTTGAATTTACTAGAAGTATCTAAGTTTTGTAAGACGTATCGCCTGATTGCACATCGGAAGCGTTTCTTTGACTTCAACTTTCTGGAGTATGTTTCTGTGAATTAGTGGTTTTCAATTATTCCTTATCTCTAAAGATGATTTTTTTTTTTGTGTTTGCAGATGGTTCAGCATCTTCAAAATATTTGAGTTTTCATGCAGGGCATGGAACGCCAGAAACTGACTTGGTAGACGGAACAGAAAATGTGAGTTCTTATTTAGAAGAATAAATAACTTGTTTCTTGTTACTTGATTTTATCTTTTTTCCTTAGCCGACCCCAAAGATTTGGGATAGGGTTTTGCTGTTTCTGTTGCTTTATTTATTATTCCAAACTTCATTCAATTTTAATCTGCTGTGCTGCCTGATTGATTATGAAATATGCTTGGTCTACTATATATTATTCTGTTTTTTTTATTTTCCTTATAACCAATATGAAATTGAATTGATTTTCTAAGTTTTCTGAGCTTATTTTACCTATGATGAATTTATTTCATATAGGTTCTAGTTTCCGCGATTAAGTTGCGAACTTTTTGTATAATTTCCTTTGATGTTGTATAATCACTTGCTGAAAAATTTATTCCTAACAGAGTTCTAATCACATGAGGCAAACAAAGTTAGGAATAATATATATCCATTAATTTTGCATCAGTAGCCTTTTGGTTACGCTTGCAGGGTTATGAAATAAGAAGACCTCAACAATGTATTAACCTGCGATTTATAAATGGCCAGCATGTTTCTAGTCCTTCCAACATGGACAAAGCTTCTAACACATGAGAGACACCTTAGAACAATTATATCTGCTACGATGGTATTTTTACCTAGAAGTATAGGAATTAGCTATCACAACACAACAACAACAACTGAGCCTTTTATCCCAAGCATATGGGGTAGGCCACATGAACCAACATGAGAATCACGCCGGGTCCAACAGGATGAATTAGCTATCACCAGAATCCATAAATAGTTGAATCAAAGTATCTGTTGAAGTTCACAGAATCCCTTAGTGAATTGTTTGCTTTGTCATTTGTTGTTCGAGAAAATTTCGTTTGTCAGCAAAGTTTTATAAGCTTAGATGGGGCATATGGTTTGCAGAGAGTTTCCAAGTAGATGAGCCATCCAATGAAGGAATAAAGGTCTAAAAGGCAATTAAAATGGAGCATAAAAGATGTCATTTTGAACCCAAAATATAGATTATTTTACATAAGAAATAATATTCGCAGTTGAGTTATAAGAAGTAATAAAAGGAATTGAGTTACAATTTCGCGGAGAGAAAGATTGAAAGACAGTTGCGTATCTGTCTTATATTGTTGATTGCTAAAATGAATGTTTGAGTTGGACTATAGGGCGTACAGGGTCCTAGTCACATATCTTTGATAGTAACAGTAAGAATTTTACTGAACTTGCCTTGCTCTGACGGAGACGACTTATTTTCTTTTCCATATAAAAGAAGCAAGTCTTAGTTTATAGACATTGAGAAACCTGTAAAAAAAACCGAGTGCAACTGATATAAAAATGTTAGATAGACGGGTTCTCAAAAAGATAGGATTAGTGAGCAGACCCAGAAGAAAATGGACGTAACTTTTGAGAGGGTAAAATGAGGAAAACTGATTGGGATAGTTTGGTAATCTGCAACGAGAGCCAATATCTCAACAAAATTATGGTTAATGGTACAATGAACGCTAGAGGTAAGACCTAAAGAAACAATGCTGCAGGCACTGAAAAAATGCAAGAAGTGGAATCATGTAGCTGAAAATTTAGGACAAAGGCTTCTTGTTGTTTTTCCATGGATATTACTGTATGCTTATGCAAACTAAACAATAAATTAAGAGGATTTTCTGATGTAAGAGAAAAATGTCTTGTGTTGAATTATGTTTATATGCTACTTTGATAATGAAATTGCAAACTGTAAAAACTGTTGATCGATGGCTGTGGACTGTCTTTTGGGATGTAGAACAACTGATACGTTGAATTTCACTCGGCGTTTAAATGTAAGGATTGAAGTTGTGAATTCTATGAATGAAGATGATATATGTCCTTGGCTTATATACCGTGTTATCAAGATTTAAGATTTTGGTGGATGATATCTTATCTACATACATATATAAGGAAAATTACAGTCCATGTGACCCATGATGATATCTTCTTACTACATGAATTTTGATCCACAAACATATCAGGACATGATAACTGTGCTAAATGATGTTTCTTATTCATTGGGATGATACTTAATATGGTTTTGAGCCTGCAAAGGTAGAAACGGTCCAGCCCTGCAAGTGCATACTTTTCTGTACGATACCCTTGTGCAAAAGGAATGCGTATTTCCATGCATGCATGCTCATTACACTATGACACCTAATTCTTTTATATTTGGTTCTTTAGCGCTCTGCAAAATTCCTATTTTTTTTGTGAAAATGTTCTTCTATGGTCCTCCATACAATCAATGCAAATATGTTTGATTTCCGTAGATAATTTACTTTTAGTTCATTTGTGACAGTTCTTAATTTTTGATTTGCAGGTGCACAAAACCAAGAAACAAGTAATGTCAGAGATTATTTTGAAGAGCAAGTTTTACAAGGTTGTGTCCCATCCATTATTTTATTTGTGTTATTCTATATTTACTTAATCGTGTCAATGGGACTGTAGCTTCTGACAAATTCTTGTTACATCTAGTTTAGTTTTTTTAGCAACTGAGAGTAACTATACCAACGTCTGTTAGCCTGGTCGTAAAGATATTTGACAGATCTCCACAAACACATTAAAGCCAACAAGTAATCAGTTTACATTGTGCGGTATGCGGCACCCAATGTTTAGTAAATCGATTAAATGAACCAATGAATCTTCTCAGTATCAGAAAATTAGGACTGCATTTTCCCTAATTTTGAGTGAAACTGGGAACGTCTTAGCTTGTTTTAATCATGAATTAGTAACAACAGACCAACTGCATTGGAATTTATCCAGCAAACTATTTTTTCATTCTTACATATAACTCATGTCAAAATTTTACAATGCATTAAAACATTTACCACAAGCTTACAAGATCAAGAAGGTTGTTTTCACCAGCACATGAGCAGACCTCTTAAGTCTTAGAGTAATGTCATGCCCCACTTCCCAAAATCCGGAATACGGAGAGCGACGAAGGCCTGCCGTGCTACCTACGGTAAGGAAAAGTCCTTCCATAGTCACATAAGGCTGTCTAGATTAACCTGTCAAAATAAAATCCAATACCAAAAGAAATAATACTGATAATCATGCGGCAATGAAACCACAAGAAATCCTAAAAATGGGTCCCTTAGATAATTGATGCAATTAAAGATCCAAAACAAAAGATTCGGATTAAAATAAGATCCGAAAGAGATACAAAAGTCCTAATGTCCCATAAGGGCGCACATGCTAAAAGCTAAAAGTAAAGGAAAATAAACCTACGATTAATGATCTTCAGCAAAGTCCTGGAAGCCGCTCTGATCCTGCTCAGCCTGCAGATCTGTCTCTAAACCTGAGATGGCAAATCTCAGGGATGTCAGAACATCCCAGCAAGTACTCAACGTATAAAATGTGTGTAGCATAATAACAAGAATATATAAAAGTGATGCCCGGTGCGCAAGAAAAACATGTATATAAGTAATTAAATGCACTAATACTATGAAATATGTATGTAAGGGATCAGGTCATAACCTAACTGGCCACTAAAAGGTAAACTATCCTATCGTAAGCTTGAGTGTGTGCGTCAACCTCTGCAGGAGTATTCCTAACCCAAGAGTGGTGCTCCAGGGGTTAGGAAACACGGGCCCAACTGTGGAATGAACAAGAGACCGCTAAAGCCCGGTACGAGCTGTAAACATGTGACCGCTATAGCCCGGTACGAGCTGTAAACATGCGACCGCTATAGCCCGGTACGAGCTGCCGGCATGGGACTCCTGAGATCCTGTTGTACAACGCACACTCAAACTACCCCAACACCCATGTATTTATAACCGCTATGGTAAAAATTAAAAATCACTATTTAAGAATGCTAAAAAGACAGGAACTTATGGTATGGTAATTGTACGGAAATAAAACTGGTGAATAGTGGTGTCATGGCATGTAGTCCAGCATTCTAATTAATGATTTCATTTTAAAATAAATAATAAGGATCATGAATAAGCATGTCAAATCAAGGTGTTCTATACATGTAATCAACAGGAGTCTCGAATGTGTATAAAGCATGTAAAAGGATTCCTGTGCATAGTAATCATGTTATAGCATCATATAAAGAAAAGCCAAGAGTACTTGCCTGAGGTTAACGATCACGGAAAAAAAAGATGTACGTAATGCGGGCACGAACTCAGCTAAGGTGCGACTTGGGATCTGAGTTATACGATCCGCCTAGATAAATTTTCATCGATTAAATTATAAATATCTACATAAAAATTGTCACACATCCAACACAAAATTATCTCAATTTAGGGTTTTGATACTAATTTCCCCTTTTCAAAGTTCACTGTTATCATTTCATTTTTTTTATTCATATATATTTATATATTTTTTCTTTTGTTTTCTGGAAAAAACAGGGATTACAGAAACTTACAGAGAATGAGTATCAAACTAGGGTTCACTTGCTTCGATGAACTCCAGCGAGGTCGATCTGGTGTCGGGGAGTCTCCGGCGAGGTGCACGAGGTGGACGAGGATGGCTGTGGTGGGTTAGGGTTCGGTCAGTTGGTGGTTGCAGGGGTTTTGTTGGAGTGGATTGAGGGGGTTGCTGGAGGGGATCGACTTGCTGCAGCGATCGATAGGAACGAGGGATCGGTGGTTCGTGGAGGCGCCGGTAGGAACGAGGGCAAAGGTGAAGGCGACGGCCAAGGGGTGATAGGTTGTTGAGTTGGGCTCGGGGTTGTAGTCGGGGTGAAGGAGAGAGAGAGGAGGAGGTGGATGAGGGGAGAAGGTCGAGGTCGGGGGAAGACGGCGCGGCGCGGCGACGGCTAGGGTTAGGGCTTTCGGGAGTGAAGCGGCGGTGAGGTGAGGAGAAGAACGAGGAAAGAGAGATGTGAGAATGAGAGATAGAGAGAGATTTTTTTGTTGTATATATAAAATATTTTTATAAATATATTTATAAAGATACATATCTTTAATTGGTTGCATTTAGAGATTCGGTGCAGATTTTCTCGTTCTCATTTTAACAGTAAACAGATACGAAAAATGTTATTTTGCTGACTCTAAGAGAATATTATATATATAATCTAAAAACTGAATATTTTTCATATCGAAATTGTTTACAGAGAAAAAAATCTAAATTAAAATATTTTAGCGGCCAACTAAAAATTCAAAAATTTTGGGAATAGAATCTTGATAAACTCTTGAATTATTGCATTCAAATAGGGCTGTTACATCCTACCCACCTTACAGAAAATTTCGTCCTCGAAATTGGAAGGACGACTACAAGATCAAGGAAACAGGTGGGGGTACTTTTGACGAATCGTGTCCCCACGCTCCCAAGTAGATTCTTCGCGAGAACGTCCGCCCCAAGATACAAGAACTAAAGGGATGATTTTGTTTCTCAATACCTTCTCCTTACGGTCGACAATGGCTGTAGGTTGCTCTTCATACGAGAGATCAGTGCTCAAGGTTAATTCAGAGTGATCGAGAACATGACTGTCATCGCAAACGTACCGACGCAACTGTGATACATGGAATACATCGTGCACACCAGCCAAAGAAGGTGTAAGGCCAATCTGTAAGCCACTGCTCCAACGCATTCCACAATCTCGAATGGTCCAATAAATCGGGGACTGAGTTTCCCACGACTACCGAATCTAATCACTCATCGAGTTGGCGAAATCTTAAGTAAGGCATGATCTCCTACTCCAAACTCAAGAGGTCTTCGACTAGTATCCGCCCAGCTCTTCTGACGATCTTGTGCTGTCTTGATACGGTCCCTGATCAACTGGACCTTCTCAACTGTTTGGGTTACAAGCTCCGGTCCCAATAATCTTCGCTCACCGACATCATCCCAGCAAAGTGGGGAACGACATTTACGTCCGTAAAGTGCCTCGAACGGTGCCATCCGGATACTCGCCTGATTGCTGTTATTATACGAGAATTCCACCAAGTGAAGATGATCCTCCCATGATCCCTTGAAATCTAGCATATAGGCTCTCAACATATCTTCTAATATCTGTATCGTACGTTCAGACTGTCCGTCAGTCTGGGGATGGTAAGCTGTGCTGTAATGGAGACGAGTGTCTAAACTCTCTTGTAAGCTTCTCTAGAAATATGAAAGGAATCTCGTGTCTCGGTCCGATACTATAGTGATAGGCACCCCATGCAACCGTACGATCTCTTGCATATATTTCTCTGCCAATGTCTCCGTCGATTGTCCCACTCGAAAGGGTAGAAAATGGGCCGCCTTTGTGAGACGGTCGACGATGACCCAAATGGCATTATTGCCCTTAGGACTCCGTGGTAAAGCCGTCACGAAGTCCATAGTGATGTGTTCCCACTTCTACTGGGGAATGGGAAGTGGTTGCAATAGGCCGGCCACTCGCTGATGTTCGGCCTTCACCTGCTGGCACACTAAGCACTTCGACACATAGCGGGCAATCTCTCTCTTCATGCCATTCCACCAAAAGTGTTGCTTAACATCTCTATACATCTTGGTGCCACCCGGGTGCACCGAATAAGCTGAACTGTGTGCTTCCTTCAACACTTCCTCTCGAACGTCGCCCTTTGGCACGCATAATCGACTGTCGAATCTTAATGAGCCATCTTCGTGTATCAATAGGTCTGTCCTCATTCCTGCCTTTACTAACCCGCGGAGCTTCTGCAATTGCGGGTCCCCAGCCTGTGCAGCTTTAATACGATCAACTAACGAAGACTGCACCTGTAGTTGCTAATATTGTCCGGGCGTCCCCTGTTCTACCACTTCTAAATTGAGTCTTCGAAATTCATCAATGAGTTCCTTCTGGCCAGTCAACCACATCGCTGTTGGTCTCCGACCGAGAGCATCCGGTACCACATTTACTTTCCTGGGATGATATTGCAAATCAATATCATAATCGGCCATGAACTCCAACCACCTATGCTGTCTCATGTTTTGCTCCTTCTGCGTGAATACATATTTCAAGCTCTTATGGTCCATAAAAATTTCCATTCGTTCTCCCAAAAGATAATGCCTCCAAATTTTCAAAGCAAAAATTACAGTGGCCAACTCTAAATCGTGAGTTGGGTAATTCTTCTCGTGCGTCCTCAGTTGACGTGAGGCATAAGCGACAACACTCCTACGTTGCATCAAGACACAGCCTAGCCCCTTACCGGAAGCGTCGCTATGAATCACCAGTACTCCTGTCCCATCTGGTACGGTCAATATGGGTGCAGTTGTGAGTTTCTCCTTCAATAATTCGAACGCTCGGTTGCACTCTTCTGACCATACGAATGGTATCCCCTTTCGAGTAAGTCTTGTCAATGGCTCAGCCGCTCGTGCAAAATCTTTAACAAATCAGCGGTAGTAGCCTGCGAGTCCCAAGAAACTTCTAATCTCTGCTACTGACTTCGGTGCTGGCCAATCCTTCACTGCTTCAATCTTCGCCGGATCTATTGATATACCATCTCCAGAAACGATGTGGCCCAAAAATTGAACTTGTTCAAGCCAAAACTTGCATTTACTAAGCTTGGCGTAAAACTTTTCTTGTCTCAGTATCTGCAACATGATCCTCAAATGCTCGACATGCTCCTCCTTGCTTTTGGAGTACACAAGAATGTCGTCGATGAAAACTACGACAAACTGATCAAGGTACTGGGAGAAAACTCGGTTCATTAAATCCATGAACACGGCTGGGGCATTAGTAACATCGAATGGCATTACCAAGAATTCATAATGACCGTATCGAGTTCTGAAGGCTGTCTTGCATACATCCTCCGCTTTAACACGAACTTGATGGTACCCCGACCGAAGGTCCAACTTAGAGAACACTCGAGTACCACATAATTGATCGAACAAATCATCGATCCGAGGTATAGGGTACTTGTTTTTAATCGTAACCCGGTTCAACTCTCGGTAGTCGATGCACATGCGTAACGAGCCGTCCTTCTTCTTTACTAGTAAAACTGGAGCGCCCCACGGAGAAGTACTCGGGCGAATGAATCCTTTGCTGAGGAGGTCTTCTATCTGCTTCTTCAATTCCGCTAATTCAACTGGTGCCATCCTGTAGGGTGACTTAGAAATTGGTGCCGTTCCTGGCAATAATTCTATCGAAAACCCCAAAAGCACGAGGCGGAGGTAAGCCGGGTAAGTCCTCAGGAAAGACATCCAAAAATTCCCGAACTACGACCGGTGCCGAACTCATATCAACCTCTATCGACGCTAGTATGTCGCACGTCGGCTTTGCTCTAAACTTTATGGGTCCCAAAGATTTGCTCTCTCCAGTGAACACGAACTCTGGGTGGTTAGGAATGCGAAAGTTTATAGTTTTGGCCCGACAATCAATATATGCGTGATGCCCAACCAATCCATTCCTAAGATGACATCATAACTACCGGTCCCAATCAACAGGAAATCTGCGAAAAGCTTCCTGCCGTAAATCACAACCGGACAAAGCTTGCACTCTAGGTTGGTGGTAACTACTCCATTTCCAGTGTGAATGTCCCAACCTCTAGTCAGTGTTTTGTGTGCAATAGAATGTGTTGTGGCAAAATCCAAAGACATAAAACAGTGTGAAGCCCCGGAATCGAAAATTGCTCTAGCAGGAACAGAACAAATTAGAATGGTACCTGAAACGACATCCTCCGATGCTTCCGCCTGCTCAGCTGTCAGGGTAAAGGCCCGTCCCTGTCCACGACCCGTGTTTCCTCGCCTCTGATAAAAAAGTTGCTCCTGGGGGACAAGTCCTTTCTGAGGTTGGTTGCGCTATGCTCTTCTTGGACAACTCCCAATCTGATGGTCACTAGCATCACAAATCAGACATAGACGCTTAGCGCGGCGGCAATTTCTCTCGACGTGTCCCGGTATCCGACAGTATCCACAAACTGGAGATTCCCGTTGTGGTGGGGTTGCGGTTGTAGGGTTCCTAGGCACTCTCAAGAGGTCTCACAAGGCATCAACCATGCCAATTTTAGATTTTACGGTGCCGAGAAACCCTATACTAGATCGTTAACTAGAATTTTAGGCGACAAAGTGAAACTAGTTAACTACTTAACTAAAAGAAAGATGCTACAACCTTTGTAGATCCGGTTCTCCACTTCCTTAGCTCCACGTAGACGTCCTCTCGCTGTCCGTCTCGAATCCCGGACTCAAGCATCGGCTTCATCGGAGAAATGGACGGGCAAGGTCGTCGGCTTCGTGCCGAAGATGATCTACGTCGAGGTTACACAAGATCAAGCTCCAACTTCACCAAGTTGTGAAACTTGTGAAGTAAACACCCTATACTACCTGGCAAGAGGTAGAGGATGAAGAAATAGGAGGTGGGTTCACTTTAGAATTGGATAAGTCTCTTATTTAAAAAGAAACTATATGAATACTTATCATATCCTAACCATAGTCAAGTGTAGAGAGTAAACTAGGGTTAGTGGGAATGGTTAGGGTTAAGGATGAGATAAGAATGGTGGACTTGTTCAAAGCTTCAAGAAGCTTCAACATACAAACAAAATAAGCCACCATTCTCTTTTATTTTCCAAAATGAATAAATAAATAAATAAGTAAATAAACAAAGCCCTAACCATTCATATAACCATGGTTTAATCTTTACACAAACCCAAGTGAGCAAGTATCATCAAACATGATACAAACAAGTGCAAAAAAATATATCACATATACAATGTGCATCAAGTGAGAAAATCCTTTTAAAATGAACCAATACTAGTTAATGCAAAGTAATATATCAAATATATTATTATACATTAAATCATTAAATCAACACTTGATTTAACGATCCGGTCATATCGCATATAACCGACTAGTATCCTATGTATCGGCTTATCGAATCAATCCTTAATTCGATATCTAGGTTATATCGCATATAACCAATTGATACATACATCGCGAAAATGAAATACGGTATCACATACACGCATTATTCTCGCTCCCGCACATATCTCATATGCGTCCTTATTTCGTTTCGCTTGAGCCAGGAAACCTCTGCGTAGGACTCTAAAGACTCGTCAATACGCCGGCAGTAGATGATGATCATATCAAGCACCCACAAGCCGCAAGCGGTCTGCTAAACGTAACGGCCACCCGGGTATTGAGCGATCAGAAGATCGACGAGCTAGCCCGCTCACACTCCTGTGAATCCAACCAGTAACACTTACCGTACAGTCCGGTCTGTTCGTCTAATATGTCGCATATCAAGTCTAGGGGTGGTAAACGTCAGACCCCAATAACCGATAAGTCGTGCCGATGTGAGGCTCATAACGGGTCGAGAAACTACTGGTAACACTTACCAGCAAATCTCTGATCAGCTCTGGCCAGGGACTTCCCTGTTACTGCCAATCGAGCACAGCGCAACATCAAACCCCAATACCGGGAGAGACGAAACCCCTCCTATCGCTCATTGCCTCCATGTGACTCGGGACTGTATCCAAAGACCACCGTTTTGCACGCCCTTATGGACGTGGTAAGGTGGAGATCAAAGCACAGTGGGAATCACACAAGACTCTATAACGATCTCGGGTCTACAGACTAACCTGTACAAGTGTCACCTGAGAACTGCCATCTGACGTGAGGTATAATACCATCTGGGAGTTCTCGGCGAGTCCGTCCAGTGTACCCAGTCTCCACTGAGCACCCGTACACCATCTCTGATGTCAAACACCAATGGATATGGGATCATCCATCGCCCATCTCATGGGTCGAGAAGCGTATACGCTAGTCTACACTGGTATATCGATGCCCTGTCTCGATACACCCACGACTAGGGACCTTGAAGGATGTACTTATGGACTACCATGTCCCCACTAGTATGATCTGCATCATAGTTCAGGTAGTTAAGTACACATCCTAAGGGCTTTATCAACATGTAACTATAAGACAGTTTAAAGAGACTAGTAAACATGTTAAGATAAAGAGCAACCAGATAGCATACTATCATATCGAGCAAGAAAGTCATCTCTATATATGTCCAAGCATCCAATATAATATACATCATCAGTACAATACTGGCCTCTAGGGCATACATACAACTAACAATCTCCCACTTGCACTAGGGCCAGCTGCTGTAGTATCGCATACCGAGCTTCCCGAAGAGTCTCTCAAACTGTATCTGGGGAATGGCCTTCGTGAGTGGATCCGCCGTGTTGTTCTTCGTGTCAACTCTCCTGACCTCGATCTCCCGGCGATCAACTATCTCCCGGATCAGGTGATACCGCCTCAGAATATGCCTGGATCGCTGATGGGACCTGGGTTCCTTAGCTAAAGCCACCGCTCCATTGTTATCGCAATACAAAGGTATTGGATGCTCAATGGATGGAACCACTCCAAGTTCAATAATGAACTTCTTGATCCAGACAGCCTCTTTAGCAGCATCGTTGGCAGCGATGTATTCAGCCTCCATCGTCGAGTCTGCCACGGTTTCTTGCTTGGAACTCTTCCAGCTAACCGCCCTTCCGTAAAGGGTAAAGACAAATCCCGACTGCGACTTAGAGTCGTCCTTATCACTCTGGAAGCTCGAATCGGTAAAGGACTCCACTTGGAGTTCTGCGTTACCATACATCAAGAGCATCTCTTTAGTCCTTCGCAAGTACTTGAGAATGCTCTTCACAGCTGTCCAGTGACTCTCCAGGATCAGCTTGATACCTGCTCACTACACTTAGTGAGTATGCTACATCGGGTCTGGTACATAGCATCGCGTACATGATAGAGCCTACAGCCGAAGCATAGGGTATCCCTTGCATGCGAGCTCTCTCCAAATCAGTCTTGGGAGACATCTCTTTGGAGAGAGTGACTCCAGTGATCGTGGGCAAGTTCCCACGCTTGGATTCTTCCATACTAAACCTCTTTAGTATGGTGTCAATGTACCTGGATTGGGACAATCCCAATATCCGTTTGGATCTATCTCTATAGATCATAATTCCCAATATGCAGGAGGCGTCACCAAGATCTTTCATTGAGAATCTTTGTGATAAGAAGAGCTTGACCGATTGCAGCATAGGAATATCATTTCCTATCAAGAGTATGTCGTCCACGTACAATACGAGGAAGACAACCTTACTCTCTGCCACCTTCTTGTAGATACAAGGTTCATCTGGATTTTTGACGAAATCAAACTCTTTGATAACGACGTCAAAGCAGATGTTCCAACTCCGCGATGCTTGCTTTAATCCATAAATGGATTTAAGCCGCTTGCACACCTTTCCGCTGCTTCCACTGTCTACGAAGCCCTCTGGCTGAGTCATGTACACGCACTCTTCTAAATCACCATTTAGAAAGGCGGTCTTAACATCCATTTGCCAGATTTTGTAGTCATGATATGCAGCGATGGCAAGCATGATCCGGATGGATTTAAGCATAGCCATTGGAGAAAAGGTTTCGTCATAGTCCATACCTGGTCTTTGACGAAAACCCTTTGCAACAAGTCTAGCTTTGAAAGTCTCCACTTTCCCATCTACACCAAGTTTTTTCTTGAAGATCCATTTGCTCCCAATGGGTTTTACTCCTTCAGGAGCAACTTCCAAAGTCCATACTTTGTTGGTGTACATGGATTCCATTTCGGACCGCATAGCATCCAGCCATTTCACTGAGTCCCTACTCGTGATGGCCTGCTCGAAGCTAGTTGGGTCATCATCCTCCATGATGCAATCCTCGCTCCCACCATCCATGAGAAAACCGTAGTATCTCTCAGGTGGGCGAGGAACCTAACTAGATCGGCTGAGAGGCTGAGGTTCATCGGGAACTACTGAATCCTCTGGTTCAACCAAATCTTCTGTTGTAGTCTGTATTGCTGGAACCTCTTCCAGTTCTACCTCCTTGCCACTAATCTCTTTTTCAAGAAATTCCTTTTCTAAAAAGGTGGCATGTCGAGAAACAAACACCTTTTGTTCCTCGGTATGGTAGAAGATATATCCGCGCGAATGTTTGGGATATCCAATAAACTTACACAAAATGGACCTTGCCGCGAGTTTGTCCGGATTTTGCGTTTTTACATATGCCGGACAATCCCATATCTTAACATAATTAAGACATGGTCTCTTTCCTTTCCATATTTCATATGGAGTGGTTGGCACGGTTTTGGTGGGAACCATATTCAATAGGTCTGCAGCTGTTTCCAGTGCATATCCCCAGAAGGAAATAGGTAACTTAGCTGTGCTCATCTTAGAGCGCACCATATCTAATAGGGTGCGGTTCCTCCGTTCTGATACACCGTTGTGCTGTGGTGTATATGGAGGAGTCAGCTGAGAGAGAATCCCATTCTCTTTTAGGAAGTCCAGGAATTCATTGCTTAAGTATTCTCCTCCTCGATCAGATCGAAGGATTCTAATACTTTTTCCGGTTTGGTTCTCGACTTCTTGTTTATATTCTCTAAATTTCTCAAAAGTTTCTGATTTGTGTTTCATCAGGAACACATATCTGAATCTAGAGAGATCGTCAGTGAATGTAATGAAGTACGAAGAACCATCCCTGGCATGTGTAGACATGGGACCACATACATCACTATGTATAAGTCCCAAGAGTTCGGTAACTCTTTCTCCGTGTCCCGTAAACGGAGTTTTGGTCATCTTGCCTTTGAGACATGACTGGCAAGTGTCATAAGATAAAAATTCGAACGGATTCAAATATCCATCCTTATGCAACTTAGCCAGTCGTGTCACATTGATGTGACCCAGTCTACAATGCCACAAGAAGGATTCGTTCAGTTCTGAACTCTTCCTCTTGTGTGTGTTTGTTATGCTCAGAACTGTTGATTGATTTAGAACATAAATGCCATTGCATAACGTGCCTGATCCAACCAACTTTTGGTTACGGAAAATGTTCATAACATTGTCCTGTAATACAAAATTATATCCCTCTTTACTCAATAAAGAAATCGATATAATGTTGCATATCAGGTTCGGCATGTAATAGCATTCGTTCAGAACCAATGTATTACCAGTTGGTAATTCAAGGTGATATTCCCCGACAATCTTAGTTGCAACTATTGCACCATTTCCAACTCTAATGTCTTTATCACCTTCTCTAAGTTCTCTACCTTTCCTGAGCCCATGTAACTGATTACATATATGGGATCCTGACCCGGTATCTAATACCCAGGACGTAGAGCAAATGGAGAAACAGTTCTCTGTAACGAACACACCCGAAGAAAATGCATCAACATGTACTTTCTTCATTCGGGTGGCATGGGAATCCTGGTATTCCCCTATGTCCTGTTCATTCCCATAACTCTTATAAGAAAGAACGGAACCAACATTCCCCAGCACAGTATAACATGCGGGTTCAGTCAATACATCCATATTATTATCTTTATTAGGGCATGACATGGTCGCTACCTGGAGAGAGAGAAGAAAACACTTTAGCGTATGCTCTTGCAAGATCAGATTGGTTATTATTTTATCTAATCAGGATGGCTCCCACTGGTTTTTATCAAATCTTCCTTCAAACCCTAAAAGGAAAGACTAGCCGGGATTAATTACACACTACAAGTTTGCCAATCTTTCAGCCAGGCCAGTGTCGGTACTTTGAGGGAGGTCTCCCGTGCTTTCGCACGAACCTAATTAATGTAAACCTCGTTTTCCCAGAGGCGTAACCCCGTTGACACCTTTCTAGTCACCTACTTGATCGGCTAATTGTAATGTGTAAAACTCTCCCAGAGTAACTCTTACTCGCAGTGGGTATCGGGATCCAACTATCTCATAGAAGATATGCAATCTCATTGCAAATTTCAACACTTGAAATTCCCGATAATATTTTGCCCCTAGCGTCCTATGACCTTGACGCAGGCCAACAAACCATAGTGCGCTAGTCAAGTTCAACCCGTCATTTCCTGATTGAATTAAACCCACCCACACGACCCTTGACGCAGGCCAACAAAGTCGCACGACTACCCTAATCCAATCTGCATCATATGCATAAGCAGATAAATACTAGTTAGCTACCGCACACTACGCCTTGACGCAGGCCAACAAACGTAGCACGAATACTAACTACTACTTATCTGAAATGACGGAGGGCTACGACAGGTTTTTCTGAAAACCTATTGCGTAATGAACTTGATATCGTTGTAGAATCAAATGAAGTTTTGAAATGGAGTGATTTTGAGGCTTTTCTAGTTTTGCTAAAGGGGTCACTCCCGGTGAAGGGATCGTCGGCCCTTTCCTCGTCGAATGAGGTGCGGGATATATCATATATATCACTGTGCAAAGCAGAAACTATAGAAGCAATCAAAAGTCAAACCGAGTGTGTAGCATCTGCCAGTTATTGCAAAAGGAGTCACTCCCGGTGAAGGGATCTCGGTCCTTTCCTCATCGAATAAGGTGCAGGGTATATCATATATACCGCTATGCAAAGCAAGAACTGTAGCTATCTGTTTTGTTTAAAATTTGATTCTACAACATCTTAGGTTTCTTTTCTTTCATTAATCACATTAATGAAGTCCCATCATTTAAATCACCTAAATATCACAGATAAATACGACGTACACTTATGCCATCCGCATTCGCCTGGATGTCCCCTCGTGCATCGTTAGGTTAGGTAACTAACGACAGAGCAGGGCAGGGCTAGTGCGGGTGAAAAACATAAGTAAGTCTATATAATATATCATATATACTATATACTGTATCTATCACAAAACATCATATGATCACATCACAGATATCGCAGCAGAAAATATCATATGAAATATTGGATATACTAGGACGTCCGTGTTTTCAATACGAGCCAGTATAAAACACGGATTCCACGGTCGTGATGAATAGCTAATCCCACACCCCTAGACCCCTACGAGAGCGGCAAGCAACCCTACCAATTCTAGGGTTAGGAGACCCGGACTCGACTTCTCGAGATGGTCTCCCACTGGACCCTAGAACCCGGTTACTTGTGCTCCCCTCCTTGGGTCTATCCTAATGCGGAAAAGTAAATAATATACAAAAGGTGACAACTTCCGCAACCTGGAAGTGCCCCAATAAAGAATATTACATACAAGTTTTTACATGAATGAAAATGAAAAACACTCATCTCACATAAAAACCCCCGGCTATTCAAACACGACGATTCAATATAACATATCCAGTAACACATAACATCACATGTCATCAACGTAAGTATGCATACCCCAATTGTCGTTGACGTATAGCAACGAAACCGGCGATATCGTCATACTACACTTACGGTCACAGAAAAGAAAGTGTAAAACTACAACAATTGGAATCCGCAACCTCTTTAGACATCACATGCCTAATCAAATGAAATACTTAGACATCACATGCCTAACAATTATAAACCCCGCATTTTAGTCTCATTATCGAAAACTCTTTTCAATATCAAGTGAGACTAAACTGCTAGATTTATAACATTCATTCAGTTATCTTATAACTGTGTGTGAATTCCAATTATTGTATCACATTCTAGATAAATAGAAAATGTTAAACTTTCCGATCGAACAGTCAAACACCCAAGTTTTCCCGAAACAGCTCAACACATGAAATAGGTTTAAAAACATCCAGTTCATGCCTCAGTACCAACGGTCCAGCCGTAGAAGGGTCAAGCCAACGCCTCACATGTGGCACGCCGTACTGCCCCAAACCCGAAGGTTCAAAGGGCAGTTCAAGACGGTCACATAATCGAGTTAAGGTTTGTTGTCTTCTAGAGGGACCATCGCGTTACTTGCACTACTTAGAACGTCTTTAAACCTCAGAAAAATCCAACACTTGGAAATTTTCCGGCAGGGGAAAAGTTGGGTATTTATATCCGGTCGAACTTTTTAACATATTCTAAAGTTATCCGGAAAAACACATAGACGAAATTTAATAATCCGATCGAATCAACGATTCCCAATGCAAGCCCAGAACACTCAACTCTTGAGTCAAATTAAAAATACCCAGAAAACTCAGCATCATAAAGTAGGAATTACTGTGTAAAAATCGAATGATGATGTCATCATATGGCCGCGGAACCGCCGCAGAAGCCAGGCTTCTGCCGCGGTTCCGCCGCGCTTTGAACTGATCTCTTGGAAAAATTTGCACCGTAATTCTTAGAATTCCCTGCTGAATTTTTTAAGCATTTTTAGTCTGGAAAAAACCCAGTTTTTAGAAAAAGTCCAGAGAGCGTGAAAAAATAGGGTTTCGGGTTCGATCGGGTTTCAAACATCGTCTAAGCATCACCTAAGGCTCTAGCTAGGCTCTGATACCACTGTAGGGTTCCTAGGCACTCTCAAGAGGTCTCACAAGGCATCAACCATGCCAATTTTAGATTTTACGGTGCCGAGAAACCCTAGACTAGATCGTTAACTAGAATTTTAGGCGACAAAGTGAAACTAGTTAACTACTTAACTAAAAGAAAGATGCTACAACCTTTGTAGATCTGGTTCTCCACTTCCTTAGCTCCACGTAGACGTCCTCTCGCTGTCCGTCTCGAATCCAGGACTCAAGCATCGGCTTCATCGGAGAAAAGGACGGGCAAGGTCATCGGCTTCGTGCCGAAGATGATATACGTCGAGGTTACACAAGATCAAGCTCCAACTTCACCAAGTTGTGAAACTTGTGAAGTAAACACCCTATACTACTTGGCAAGAGGTAGAGGATGAAGAAATAGGAGGTGGGTTCACTTTAGAATTGGATTTCTCACTCAATTGCTCAAGTTGCCATTGATGAAGGCAAGGTTTTTCTTGAAGAAGAAGAAGGAGAGGATGAAGAATATGATTTCTCACTCAATTGCTCAAGTTGCCATTGATGAAGGCAAGGTTTTTCTTGAAGAAGAAGAAGAAGGAGAGGATGAAAAATATGATAAGTCTCTTATTTAAAAAGAAACTATATGAATACTTATCATATCCTAACCATAGTCAAGTGTAGAGAGTAAACTAGGGTTAGTGGGAATGGTTAGGGTTAAGGATGAGATAAGAATGGTGGACTTGTTCAAAGCTTCAAGAAGCTTCAACATACAAACAAAATAAGCCACCATTCTCTTTTATTTTCCAAAATGAATGAATAAATAAATAAATAAGTAAATAAACAAAGCCCTAACCATTCATATAACCATGGTTTAATCTTTACACAAACCCAAGTGAGCAAGTATCATCAAACATGATACAAACAAGTGCACAAAAATATATCACATATACAATATGCATCAAGTGAGAAAATCCTTTTAAAATGAACCAATACTAGTTAATGCAAAGTAATATATCAAATATATTATTATACATTAAATCATTAAATCAACACTTGATTTAACGATCCGGTCATATCGCATATAACCGACTAGTATCCTATGTATCGGCTTATCGAATCAATCCTTGATTCGATATCTAGGTTATATCGCATATAACCAATTGATACATACATCGCGAGAATGAAATGCGGTATCACATACACGCATTATTCTCGCTCCCGCACATATCTCATATGCGCTCCTATTTCGTTTCGCTTGAGCCAGGAAACCTCTGCGTAGGACTCTAAAGACTCGTCAATACGCCGGCAGTAGATGATGATTATATCAAGCACCCACAAGCCGCAAGCGGTCTGCTAAACGTAACGGCCACCCGGGTATTGAGCGATCAGAAGATCGACGAGCTAGCCCGCTCACACTCCTGTGAATCCAACCAGTAACACTTACCGTACAGTCCGGTCTGTTCGTGTAATATGTCGCATATCAAGTCTAGGGGTGGTAAACGTCAGACCCCAATAACCGATAAGTCGTGCCGATGTGAGGCTCATAACGGGTCGAGAAACTACTGGTAACACTTACCAGCAAATCTCTGATCAGCCCTGGCCAGGGACTTCCCTGTTACGGCCAATCGAGCACAGCGCAACATCAACCCCCAATACCGGGAGAGACGAAACCCCTCCTATTGCTCATTGCCTCCATGTGACTCGGGACTGTATCCAAAGACCACCGTTTTGCACGCCCTTATGGACGTGGTAAGGTGGAGATCAAAGCACAGTGGGAATCACACAAGACTCTATGACGATCTCGGGTCTACAGACTAACCTGTACAAGTGTCACCCGAGAACTGCCATCTGACGTGTGAGGTATAATACCATCTGGGAGTTCTCGGCGAGTCCGTCCAGTGTATCACGTCTCCACTGAGCACCCGTACACCATCTCTGATGTCAAACACCAATGGATATGGGATCATCCATCGCCCATCTCATGGGTCGAGAAGCGTATATGCTAGTCTACACTGGTATATCGATGCCCTGTCTCGATATACCCACGACTAGGGACCTTGAAGGATGTACTTATGGACTACCATGTCCCCACTAGTATGATCTGCATCATAGTCCAGGTAGTCAAGTACACATCCTAAGGGCTTTATCAACATGTAACTATAAGACAGTTTAAAGAGACTAGTAAACATGTTAAGATAAAGAGCAACTAGATAGCATACTATCATATCGAGCAAGAAAGTCATCTCTATATATGTCCAAGCATCCAATATAATATACATCATCAGTACAATACTGGCCTCTAGGGCATACATACAACTAACAGCCGTACGCTTCATCTGAACTCCTCCATGCTGTCTAACTGGAATCCTTCCTGAAGTTTGATTCACGGGCCGTTTGAATCTTCCACTCTGAAGTTTCTTCCTCTTATACATAACTGTCTCAATTCTGCGGGCCGCATTTAATACCTCTGAATACGTCCTCAGATCATGTGAAGCTAACTTGTCATGTATTTCCAGAGTGAGGCACTGTAAGAATCTTCTAGCCCTATCATCTTCCTGGGGTACCATTGAAGGAGCAAAACGACTGAGTCGGATAAACTCAGCCGCTACCTCGTCCACTGTGCGATCTCTCTGATGAAGACTGATAAATTGATGTTCCATCTCGATCCTGGCCGATTTGGGAAAGAATTTCTCAAGGAAAGCCGTAGAGAAATCAGTCCATGCAATCGATTTCTTCAACCTGTTCTCTTCTGCGAGCCACCAAATTCTAGCAATTTCCTGCAGTTGAATCTTGACTATATCCACTCTGTCCTCTTCAGGAACCCGGGCGACTGACAGTAAATTCTCCATGTCGACAATCCACTGCTCAGCATCCAGTTGTCCGTCCGCGCCAGTGAAAACTGCCGGCTGTAGTCTCCTGAAATCGGCGACGCTGCCCGGACGTCTACCTTTACGAACCTCAGCCACCTTGTTCAGGGCCGCAGTAGCGGTCTGCTGAGAAGCAAGTAGGCCCCCTTGTAGCAATTCGGTCTGCTGCTGTTGACTCTCCAGCATGCCACGTATAACTCCAAGTAGTGCAGTATTGTTGTCGCGTCTCCCATATACTCGCAAATTTTCTTCGGCCATGATTCTGAAGTCAAAACGAACGACGAGGTTTAGCAACGAAAACGAGGTTTAAATTCAAAATATTAAAACCGAGTGAAGCAAAGAGATAATGTAATAATCAATTCAAAGAATACGGATTAAGTGTAGGACTCTAAGTTACTCATACAGAATACCGTATTGTATCCATGCTGCGGTACATGGGCACAATATCGTAACTCTATGTAAGTCGCCTGAATTCTACGGTCAGAGTCAACGGAATCTACAGCATGACATACTAGGGAAAACCTAGACATGCGATTCTAACCTAAAAGGTCGGAAGAACCCAGACTAACCTCTGACGTTAGCCTGGCTTTGATACCAACAAAACCTTGTCATGCCCCGCTTTCCAAAATCCGGAATACGGAGAGCGACGAAGGCCAGCCGTGCTACCTACGGTAAGGAAAAATCCTTCCATAGTCACATAAGGCTGTCTAGATTAACCTGTCAAAATAAAATCCAATACCAAAAGAAATAATACTGATAATCATGCTGCAATAAAACCACAAGAAATCCTAAAAATGGGTCCCCTAGATAATTGATGCAATTAAAGATCCAAAACAAAAGATTCGGAATAAAATAAGATTCGAAAGAGATACAAAAGTTCTAATGTCCCATAAGGGCGCACATGCTGAAAGCTAAAAGTAAAGGAAAATAAACCTACGATTAATGATCTTCAGCAAAGTCCTGGTAGCCGCTCTGATCCTGCTCAGTCTGCAGATCTGTCTCTAAACCTGAGATGGCAAATCTCAGGGATGTCAGAACATCCCAGCAAGTACTCAACGTATAAAGTGTGTGTAGCATAATAACAAGAATATATAAAAGTGAAGCCCGGTGCGCAAGAAAAACATGTATATAAGTAATTAAATGCACTAACACTATGAAACATGTATGTAAGGGATTAGGTCATAACCTAACTGGCCACTAAAAGGTAAACCATCCTATCGTAAGCTTGAGTGTGTGCGTCAACCTCTGCAGGAGTATTCCTAACCCAAGAGTGGTGCCCTAGGGGCTAGGAAACACGGGCCCAACTGTGGAATGAACAAGAAACCGCTATAGCCCGGTACGAGCTGTAAACATGTGACCGCTATAGCCCGGTACGAGCTGTAAACATGCGACCGCTATAGCCCGGTACGAGCTGCCGGCATGAGACTCCTGAGATCCTGTTGTACAACGCACACTCAAACTACCCCAACACCCACGTATTTATAACCGCTATGGTAAAAATTAAAATCATTATTTAAGAATGCTGAAAAGACAGGAACTTATGGTATGGTAATTGTACGGAAATAAAACTGGTGAATAGTGGTGTCATGGCATGTAGTCCAGCATTCTAATTAATGATTTCATTTTAAAATAAATAATAAGGATCATGAATAAGCATGTCAAATCAAGGTGTTCTATACATGTAATCAACAGGAGTCTCGAATGTGTATAAAGCATGTAAAAGGATTCCTGTGCATAGTAATCATGTCATAGCATCATATACAGAAAAGCCAAACGTACTTGCCCTGAGGTTAACGATCACGGAAAAAAAGATGTACGTAATGCGGGCACGAACTCAGCTAAGGTGCGACTTGGGATCTGAGTTATACGATCCGCCTAGATAAATTTTCATCGATTAAATTATAAATATCTACATAAAAATTGTCACACAACCAAAACAAAATTATCTCAATTTAGGGTTTTGATACTAATTTCCCCTTTTCAAAGTTCACTGTTATCATTTCATTTTTTTATTCATATATATTTATATATTTTTTTCTTTTGTTTTCTGAAAAAAACAGGGATTACAGAAACTTACAGAGAATGAGTATCAAACTAGGGTTCACTTGCTTCGATGAACTCCAGCGAGGTCGATCTGGTGTCAGGGAGTCTCCGGCGAGGTGCACGAGGTGGATGAGGGTGGCTGTGGTGGGTTAGGGTTCGGTCAGTTGGTGGTTGCAGGGGTTTTGTTGGAGTGGATCGAGAGGGTTGCTGGAGGGGATCGACTTGCTGCAGCGATCGATAGGAACGAGGGATCGGTGGTTCGTGGAGGCGCCGGTGGGAACGAAGACGAGGGCAAGGGTGAAGGCGACGGCGAAGGGGTGATAGGTTGATGAGTTGGGCTCGGGGTTGTAGTCGGGGTGAAGGAGAGAGAGAGAAGGAGGAGGTGGATGAGGGGAGAAGGTCGAGGTCGGGGGAAGACGGCGCGACGACGGCTAGGGTTAGGGCTTTCGGGAGCGAAGCGGTGGTGAGGTGAGGAGAAGAACGAGGAGAGAGAGAGATGTGAGAATGAGAGATAGAGAGAGATTTTTTTGTTGTATATATAAAATATTTTTATAAATATATTTATAAAGATACATATCTTTAATTGGTTGCATTTAGAGATTCGGTGCAGATTTTCTCGTTCTCATTTTAACAGTAAATAGATACGAAAAATGTTATTTTGCTGACTCTAAGAGAATATTATATATATAATCTAAAAACTGAATATTTTCTATATCGAAATTGTTTACAGAGAAAAAAAATCTAAATTAAAATATTTTAGCGGCCAACTAAAAATTCAAAATTTTTGGGAAAAGAATTTTGATAAACTCTTGAATTATTGCATTCAAATAGGGCTGTTACAAGTAAACATAAACAAGATACAACTATTTAACAGATAACCATCTCTGTCTCAAATTCATTGTAATACTACAACGAGTTGGTCCAAAGAAGTGCTATAGGGTGCATGCCTCTGAAAGTGCTTTGCTCACCCTGGTGCACACTTGTTTCTTCATTCGTATTTCTTGATTCTTAATTGTGGTATATCATATGGTCTTTACCATTGTTCTTGCTTACTAAAATACTTCTGTTGCATATTCTGGCCTATACATGAAGGTATTGAGCTTGTTTATCTGCTATTGGCATTTCAGGCCCAGAAAGCAAAGGATAAGGAAGAGGATGATCATCTAGCGGAAAAATTAGATCAAGACTTCACATCCTTGGCACAAAGTGAGGCCCTAGCATCTTTAACACAACCAAGTAAGATAAGTGCTCTAAAAGCTATTGCAAACAAGAGTAATACCAGTCAGTTAAGTAAACAAGGATTATCAAGTTCAGAAAAGAAAGAATCCTTTATAAAGGTAAGGCAACATGTCGACTGTTTCTGATGTGTATTATATCTTAGGATGTAATTTTGATCACAGTCGCATATCTCAACTGCCTTTATTTGTTTTTCCCGACCAGCCTTTTATTCATTGAACAACATATATGCAAAGATGGCTTGTTAACATAATTATTTGCGTCATGAATTCTGCTGAATCCTAATATATAGGTTTTCTTATTCAGTGAAGTCCGGCGACCACCCTTTTAATTTCCTTAAGAATTATTGGAATAACAACATGGATTTAGTTCCTTTCGTATCTACTCGATCCTTTAAGAATATTATACTTGTTTACTTGTTGTCTAATGTCCAGCAAGATACGGGTTAGTTGGATAAAAATGTCAAATCTATGCCAACTATGGGGGAACATCTGAATCTCTTGCATTCTGCATATACTGGTTTTAATACACCTGATCGAGCTTTCAAGTGGATACTGAAATTGTTCTTTTCATCTACAACAATGACATGATTTTTATTCCTAGCAATTCATAGGCACATGTTGAATGCCGAATTCCTCTATTCTTCCCCCCTAGCTTAGGTTTTTGTCTGTTCACATTAGACTTCTGTCCTATTTCCATTTCCTTCAAAATTTTGAAGTCAATAAATACTTCCAAGCATGCATTTACTTACCATAAGCGCAATAACCCTCGCTGCCCTGTGATTCCTTGTTTGTAGTTTTGGTTTGTATATTTTGGTTTCCTTTATATTTCTTAAATGACTACATAGGTTACCCACTCAGCCCACTTAAACAGATATCATTACAATTCATTTGATTCTGTTCGCAGGATAAACCTGATGCTTATGACAAACTTGTCAAAGAGATGTCACTCGATATGCGTGCTCGGCCATCAGACAGAACGAAGACCCCAGAAAAATTGCTCAAGAAGAGAGGGAACGACTTGAAGCATTAGAGGTAAGTCAGCATCACTTATAAGATGATATATTGGTAAAGTTTGTCCAAGTTTCTTTGAGCTGTGCTACTAGGAAGCAACTCCACGGTCATGTGTTGGTGCCAAGTGAGATCAATATCGAGTATTGAATGAACTTACAGTGCAATTAGACGCCTAAAGAACAGATAACAAATTGGTTCTTCTCTTATGAAATGTAATGTTATAAGTAACTATTTTGTAAAAATGTAAAGTGAAAGTACATATCCACAAGCACTATTTTGTATATAATTTTGAAATATGTAAAGTCAGAAATAGAGCTTTGTTAGCTCACATACATATTGAAAAGTTAAAGAATTGCATATTTCTAATCGGGAGAAAAAACATATAGGGTCAAATATACTTCAATTACGTTGTAGGTGTAACGCTCTATATGCAAGTTCAAACTAATTAAAGACATACAGCCAGTCAAAGTTAAGCAAGAAACTATCAAGAAGATAATAATTAATAGCACCTCCTTTATGTTCTTATATTATATCATTTGCCATTTCCTCCCATACAATCAAACTCATTTAAGTATACGCTGGGCTCAAAAACAATTATAAATTCTGATTGAAAACAATTTACTTTAAAATCACATAAACTTGCTCCAAATATGGAAATTTAAAACCTCAGGTAAAAGATGTGCATACATTAGTACCAATAACGTGACTGCACATTTTTCCCAAAAAAAACATAATATGACTGCACTTCTCTGTATATATTGAATTTGATTTGGCGGATGCCACACCGATATTTTTTCGAGAATCGAAAGGGAGAAAATTAAGAACCATAAATTGAAACTTATACTTGGAATTACATAATTATTTGAAAACCACTTAAAACTCTTCATATGATATTCTTCGAAAAGCAAAGTCGGATCTACTTATCATGGTTAAGAATTAAACATAAGAATCTATTTGATAATACTTTTTAAAAGAGAAAATTACACACCAAATGATATATTCTAAGCCACAAAATTTGAGGACAGAAAGAAAATCTAGAAAAACCAAGTTGCAAATTAAGAAAAGAGAAAGCTTGTGTTTTTTTACTTTCTTTTTATACTCCACTTAATGCTATATATATGGGTTGATGGACATTGTTGTTCTGTTTGTAACTTGTAGGAAGAGCGCCGGAAAAGGATGTGTAATACCGATTCCTCTGATGACGACGGCAGTGATGGTGAAGATCACAATATGGGACCCACAAAGTTCAAGTCTGTGTCAGGAGATGACCTTGGAGATTCATTTTCAGTTGAGGAGGAAACAGCAGATAAGAAGGGCTGGGTTGATGATATTTATGAAAAAGAAGATGGAGGCAATCAAGATGAGGAAAACACATCTCTCGAGGGTTCAGAAAGTAGTGAAGAAGAAGAGGAAGAAGGAAGTGGCAGTGATGACGACACGAGTGGTAATGAGCTTGGGAAGATGTCCTCTATGAAAGATTGGGAGCAAAGTGATGATGATGACCTGGATCTGGATGATAATGATGATAGTGATGAGACAGAGCTCATTAGAGTAAACAAGAAAGCAGAAAAGGCAGAATCTATTGATTATAAGAAATCTAGTTCTACAGGGAACCAGGCCGTGCCCAAACCAGAGGCTCTTCCTTTTGTAATTGAAGCTCCAAAGAACCCGGAAGAACTGTCATCTTTACTTGATGGACGATCAGATGAGGAAGTTGCTGATGCTATTAATCGAATCCGTGCATGCAACTCAATAAGGCTTGCTGCAGAGAACCGAAGGAAAATGCAAGTACGTCTGTCTACCGCTTTAAGCAGTAAGCTGCTTGCTCGTCTAATTGAATTTACATACCAATAAATTGGTTGTAATTTGAATTAGGGAAACACCAAGTTTTGAGCATACTTTTTTAGTTAAAAAGTTGGACCCATGTGTGAGATCCGTCCCCTCTAGAAAAACTCCTCTCCTGTGGTGCTTACATTCCTTGAGTTGTGACCTTTTCACAATTCTCATGCCTTGACAACTCTCCCACCTCTTAGAGTAGTTTTGAGCATAATTATCACATTATTGATACAGATTATCACTTTGCTAACATGTAATTCATGAATTGCTGGTTTTTAATGGCATTCTTTTGCAGTATTTTGCTGTCCAAGCAACTCAGAGACCGCTGAGTTTAAAAAGATTGGATTCCCTAATCAAATCTTTGATAGAAATGAGCGTGGAGACTCCATATTTTGCAGCTATTTGTGCTCGGCAGAGACTAATACACATACGGGCAAGATTTTGTGAGGATATCAAAATCCCAGGTTACATCTTTATATTTATCAATCTATTTGTACGATACATTACATTATTGGCCTGTATGATAACTTTGATTCATTTATTGGATGATTTCTTACGTTGCAGAGAAGAGCAGCTGGCCATCTTTGAAGACTTTACTTTTGTTGAGACTCTGGTCGTTGATATTTCCATGTTCTGACTTCCGGCATGTAGTTATGACTCCTGCACTCCTCCTTATGTGCGAGTATCTTATGCGCTGTCCTGTTATTTCTGGTCAAGATGTCGCTGTTGGATCGTTTTTGTGTTCCATGGTGCTCTTTGTAAGTGCCTTTAAGAGAATTTTAGTTAATCTGGTATTCTAATGTTAGAAGATTACAGCTGGAAGATATTTTCCCCATTGCCCATGATTTCATTTACATTGTTGCATTTGAAGCTCTGATATATTTTTATTTAATGTGCAGATAGCTAAACAATCTCAGAAGTTCTGCCCTGAGGCTATAATCTTTCTGCAAACCCTTTTGATGTCTAGTTTGGAGCCAGATCACAGACTACAACAGTATTCTCAGGTATGACTTTGAGGTTAAATACTATGGGACAATCGAACTTCACTCTTATGACATCTGATTGACATGCCCAGCTGTAATAATGCTAAACGCTAAATGTGTAATTTGGCATCACAGAGCCACCATTTTATGGAGTTACAGACATGGCGGTGCTGTGGCGTTGCAAGTGCCAACGGTAGTTTCTCGTAATTAACAGTCCTTTTTATAGTATTTTGCCTTGCCAGTAAATGTTTTGGTAGTATGTGGGAATTAAGTCTTGAAACTACACAGTTAAAAGGTAAAATCTGAAATCACAGCAAAAATTGTGTTCCCTTTTTGCACTGCAGCTGTTCTCACCCTCTTAATTTTCTCTTGTTCAACCGCTTTTAAAAGACAAGGATCGAGAGAAATTTTGCAAGGTCAAAACTTATGGCTTGTCACTTTTACTAAGCTAATAAACTAACCCAGCCCTTCACTACACAGGTGCCTAACAGACCCCTTTGCCTATAACCTGAAGTAGTTATAGTGCTTTGTGCAAGTTTTTCCCCATGGTTGCTTATATTCTGCATAATCTGATCAGATTAAGTTTTGGTTAGCTCAAGAACTCCGGGGGCTCATCCCAAGCTTCGGAGTTTATGATCCAAGATATACTTTTCCTTTAGGTGAATAATATCCTTCTTAACTGAAGGTTTAGAAATATACTTGACATAATCTCATGGAGAAGAAATTAGAAAAATTGGGACCAAGCTTTTAAGAACCTCACCTCGTTCAGGAAGTAAACTTAACAAAGTAGATATGGGCCTTATACACAGTGACATCCACAAGTGCAATCTGCAGTGTGCCTCCTTTCTTAACTAGACTAGATATTGGCCTTATACACATTGTGTCAAACTGAAAGCTGTTCTTAAATAGACTACATAATTCTTTCCTTTATCGGCTTAAGCCGCTTCTCTAGGCAATTGCTCAACCTGATATAGAAGTTTGTCAGTACATAAGTGCACATTGCTGACCATTCTCCTCTTTAGAGAGGATGGATTTTAAGCTTTGGATGCTGGGTCAAATATATCTGTTCTTATACTCAAAATTGGCAAGTTTGATGTAATATCCATATTCTTAAGCTTCGGATGCTGGGTCAAACAATGATGACTTTGTGACGATCCTATATTGTTTTCTCTTTTGAAAGATAAAAATATACCTCCTAAATATTTCATGTGTTTTTTGTAGCGTCTATTATGCTAAGTGCTCACCTGCTCATGGATAGACCGTCTACATGATTGTTTGAATTCTAACGTTTACACCATCCTGTTATGCTAAGTGCTCACCTGCTCATGCAGGACAATAATTTTAAGCTTCTGTGCAAAATTTTACTCAAACCTCTTACTTTGCTGAAACTTGTAGGTCAACTGATTCCGTACAGGAGGTGTAGCTACCTGTTGCAGTATACAGTATGTGGAGTTCTTCCCTCTTTGCATTTCTATGGGGAGCGAATTAGGATGCTGGTGTTGGAGATGTAATTTATGCTTTTTTGTTCTAATCTATTGGACACTAATATTCTTATGCTGTCCAATGTCGTAAAATTTTGTTAGCCTGGTATGTTTTTAATATCGTTATTTAGATTGAACAATGTTTTACACCCGAGTAGGATTTGCCCTACTCAAATTTGTACCTTTTTTTTTCTGAACACTGCAAAATTTTTTCTATAGCAGTCTCTTTCCTTTGTTGGTTTCCATTTTCCATACAAAGTTACGGGGATATGAACGAGCCTGTAGAAATTTCATGCAAAAGCATGGAAGAAAACCGCTGTTCCAAAAACACAATCAATAAGCTGTCGCAAGTTTTAATTATTGGAAAACGATACTAGTAAACAAAATACATCATGTGGCAAAGGGGTTTGGGAGCACATGTCCTGTAAGTTTTGCAGCTAAAGAATTGGAAATCTTAGCGATTTTCTGCTGAGGAAAAATTTAAAAGCTTTTCCTTTCATCACAATACGAACTAGCGCTTATGAGGGAAGAGGTTGGGACAGTTGTCAAAATAAGTAGGCAAGCAGAATTTTTAACTCGAGACAAGAAAGGAACATGCCTACAGAAATATGCCAAAATGAAGAAACACAACTAGAGATTCAACGAACTCATGATCTGTTCCTTAGCCATTGTTAATGCCCCAAAAAAAGAAAAGAAAAGAGAATTCATGAATTGAGCCTCTTCTAAATTCGGCGCTCCCTCTCAGTGTCATTCAACTTTTTGGAAGCAGTCATCAGAATTTTGGATGCCAGTTTGTAAAGGGGTGCACATAATGGAGCTAGGATCGTCACCAGAGAGCAAAGCCAACCCCATGCCATCTCTCTCTCTCTCCCCCCCTCTCTCTACTTGTTTAACATTTTTAGAGGTTACTTTGAGGGATTTAAATAGAATAAGAGGTCCTGGGTAAAGTTTGAAGGATAATGAATCGTTGGTTGCAAGTTTGGGTTTCCAAGATTCCAACTTTAATTCCGCCTTTGCATTTTCTGTTATTTAAATTTTATTGTTATTGGAACAGCTCGAACATGCATGACTGCTGAATAAATATATAGACTCTAGTCCCCATGAAATGTTGAGTAATATAAAGTGATGCATCAATTGTCCTGCTACTGGCTTGGATTTGCGGCGAGTGCTATTTTTTTCCATACTATTTTGGTGCTATTTGTGAATCCTAGCTCACATCAAGATCACAACACCACGGCTTCCCTTGTTTAACCCTATTAGCCACCATTAGTCCATGAATAGCACCAATACTATGTGCTCAAAATATCACTCACCCCGAATCCTCCTAGCTCCTAGTCATTATTTTAGAAAAAATATTAATAATTAGGCTTAATTTGTTTTATCTCTTTGGGCAAAAAAAAGCCACAAAATTAGAGGAAATTACCATATCTAACGGTGGCATGTAAGCATTCACAGTGTCATGTTATCGCCATGTCGGTATCGTTATTTAACTTGCCACATCATGCTGGAATTTTTATAAAATTTTAGCACATTTTATTTTTAAAATAATCTATGTATATTAGTAAAATTTAATTATCCATTTTACTGGTTAGTCATTAAGTTTCTATTAATTAGGTATATATCATTTGAGTCAAGGCTTAGGAATGCTAGCATTTTGCATATAGAGAGAGAGAGAGAGAGAGTGTGTGTATATGTGTATAAATTGACCGAATATTAAAGAAAAATATATAGGGGTAGAAGATTCTCTCGTCTCTTAACAGCAGAATAGTACTTCATAACTCTTACTGTGATATTTTTTATGCAGAAATTATTATAGGAGGAATTACTGATTGATTTCATCCAAAATTCAGTGGGTCCCACCTGTAAAAACTGAAAGATGAGAAACAAAATTTTAATTTATTTCTTAATATAAAATCTTTGGAATTTTATAATTTTTTTGTTTGATTTTTTGAGAATTGGATAATGCCACCACCGCAATCAATTATGGAATTGTAGACTCACACATCATCGAAAAAACATGCCTAACATTTGAAACGTCAACAATCAATAGACGCATGCATAACTGAATTTTTTGAAATTGAAATTTTATCGAATGATCTCTACTTAATTTGCAAATTTTAAGAGTAAAAGCCGTGATTCATGGGCCAGCATGGGTTGCAGAATGCGGCCGCTGCTGTGTAAAACCCATAAAACCTTTTTCCTCTCCAAGTTCTTAGATTTAATTTTGGGTATTTGGCTCATTAAAAGTAATAACTAGTTGAAAAATAGCTCGAAATGGGATATATATGCGCATGCATGGAGGGTGCATGTTGTTGTGTAAAATCAGCATCAAAATAAGCAGCAGATGATCGATACACGCGAATCGAAACTAATGAAAAAGATTAAACACATTAATTATGAAAAAGTAATAAGTAATAATAAAAAAACACACCAAGCAAAGTGTTAGGATGCTTGTGCTAGGGTCGCTTCACTAGAGGACCATGCGAAATACATAACGATTTTAAAGCTAGCACAAGCAACCAATCCCAAAAAATCATCCATATACTAAAAATAGCAAAAACTAGTAAAGCATGTCAAAGCAAGTTTGAGTTTTTATAGAACTACAACCTTTGAAGCGTGACTACTAAGTTTTAGTAGACCTTTGCTAAGCTTCGAGTCCACCGGAAACGAGCTTGGATGCTGTTCTTTCTCGCCGAAAATAATCCACTTGAAGGAAATCCAACCCAAGCTCCACTTCACCAAAGAAAACTCCAAGTAAAGCAACTTGCTTTGACTTTTGCTAGAAATGAGAACACAACATGATGTATAATGGTTTTATTTTCATTTTCTTTTTCCTTTCTTTTCTTTTGCTCTCTACACTGGACAAAGGAGCAGAGAATGAGGATCCACCAACCATGTAAATCATTAGAATAAAATAATACACACCATTCCTCCATGTCCTTGCCTATCTTTTGGGTCTTTTCTTTCTTTTTATTTCTTTTATTAGAAAAAGAAAATGACGTGCCCTCCTTCTAGATGCATGTATATATCAAATATATAATACATACAAGTATATGTATCGTATACATATACGCGTATTCGTATCGTATACGAGTAGCAAATGTGAGAGAAATAGAAAATGAACATAATACTAGAATACACACATATATAATATTATTAAATGAACACTTGAGTTAATAATCCGGCTTTATCATAAGTCGGTTAGTATTATTAAACATCCGATTAATGTACGTGTATCAAATACACGCGTTTAATCAAAGTCCCGCACGTATCATCATATGCGCTCTACATCGTTTCACCTGAATTGGGAAACCCTCTGTGTGAGACTCTAAAAACTCAACAATACGCTGACATTGAGTTACCGGGTCAAATCCATAAGCATAAGAACGTTAGCGGCACTAGCTGTACGTAACGACTATCTAGGTATCTGTCAAAAGAAAGGCTAACAAACAAACTCGTCCGTACACTACAGAGCCTATCAGTGTTATTCACCGTATAGTTCGGTATCTTCGTTAGAGAGTGTCGCATATTGGGTCTGAGGGTGAATTCAGTCAGACCCCTAATTGTAAGGTTTCTTAGCACCCTCACTATGTTTTGTAATGCATCAAGCATGCAATTTTAAAAATCTTGGAGTGCTAACAAACCCTAACACAAGGATCTTAACTAGAGAATTAAGGTAAAGCGAATATGTAAACTGTTAGTGGTATATGCCCTAGAGACCATTATTGTATCATACTGGATTGTATATTACTTAATGGGAGCTTGGGATATACACGGATATAGTAACAATCTTGCTCAAAATGGTAGTATGCTACCTGGTTTGTTTCTACCTCAATATGTGCATGTGTTTCTTTTAGCATATCGCTTATACATATTGGTAGAGCCCTTAGGATCTTTGCTTGATTACCAGAGTTGTGATGACAGTCACACTAGTGGGGGCTTGGTAACCTATAAGCACATCCTATACAGGTCCCTAGTCATAGGATTATCGAGATGGGGCATCGGTACTCCATAGTAGACTAGTATATACGCTTCTCATCCCAGCAGGGGAGATGATCTGTAACATCCTAGTTCATTTATACTAATTCCAGTTCTCATATTTCCTTAATTGTGGTATTTTCCTGATTTATCGTGTTTTGGGTGCGAATAGTATTTTACATTTTACATTGCATTCGACCCGACCCGCTTGCTTGAACCTATTTGATTCATATTTATAGATTACCCTGAGTTGTTATATAGACACGTGCATCTCATGTATACTGCATACTGGCATTTTACCTGGCATTGCATATTTTACCATATAACATTTTAGATCATGTAAAATAATTTAAAATTGTATTTCATAGCCTGCATGATACCCCTAACCCCGTGGTAGTATCCGCGCATCTTGTTCTCGTCCCGTTCAGTGAAACGAACGTGTTTGGATGGCTACGCGCATGTACGTGCATCCGTTTTTGGGGGTATGCATTTTCGTTACCCGAGCATTCATTTTGAATTTTGAAAGTCGCACATATTTTTTGTATTTTAAATCTGAATTTTTAGACCCGACCCGGGTGCGTTTTGAAATATTTTTGTATCCCGCCAAAATTCAATTTATTTAATTTTAAAATTTAGTTTAAATATTTTCATATGATTTCTTTAACAAACTGAAACCTCTTATCTAAAATTTTAAATTTAAAAATCTTTTAAAATTTTAAATCTAATTTCCTAACAAACTAACAACTCCTTTCTCTTTCTCTTTCTCCTCTGCATATATATATTTATATATATTTTATTTAGTTAATTTTTCTTTCCTTATTTAATACACAACCTCTTCTTCTTACTTCTTCTTCTTCTTTCTTCTTTCTTTTTCTTGATCTTTGTTTCTTGATTCCGGTGATCACCGCCGGAGCCGTGCTCGTCGCCGACGATTCGAGTGATCCAGTGAACATACCTGACTTGCGTGATCACCCTCGTGCGTTGTGTGGAACCGTTCCGTGTACCGTGTGCGCGTCGCGACATTTCGCCGACGAAGAACGTTCCGTACACATCCGTTCTTGTTCCCTCTAGGCAAGTTAATCTTTGTACATGCTATATAATTCATTTTATACTTATTTAAATAAATACCATACCGATAGTTTAAATCTAGTGCCCTATGTTTAATTTTATAACGTTTCGATATTCCGTTTGCATCCGTTTATATCATATTAAATCTAGATCATGAAAACTTATCTTGTGACATACTAGATTACATTATACTGCATCCATATCATTTAAAATATATATCGTCGTAATATTTCTTATTATTATCTTTAATTAGTTTATAATCTGCATTTTATAATATTATACATTTGAAAATATTATAGTTTACACATGAAACGTCGTTGAAAAAGCGGATACGACAAATCTGAAATTTACTGTACACCTTACCTTATAAAATTCATTATAAATCATAGAAAAATCATTAGTATACGTTCTTTAATTCGTTACGAAGTTAACTCAGATTACTATAACTCTATGAAATATTTACTTGCAAAATAAATTGTTTAAATAACGTAAAATGCAAATGAAAATGTCTCTAAACTGCTGTCCAGGGAAATTCCAGCAGCAAACTTTCAACTTCGAATATTCATACCTTTTTGTAGGGACAACCTGAGATGCTTATACTTATAAAACTGAAAACCTTATTGAATTATCTTTGTTTTGGTATAAGACACGTCCCTTTTGGAGAACGTTTGTTATTTTTAAGCTATTTTACAAATTAGGATGACGCTGAATTTCTGAACGGAACTTTCTTGTGCATGGTTTATCAATACCACTTTTATAGTTATTAATCGCTTTGAATATGCTATCCATATTAATATTATTATATCAATATTTATATCACATATTGCTTAGTTGTACATCCCACATTACCATTTTATAGTTTTATAATTTTTCGGATACCCGTTTTCATCCATTGCTTTTAAGATACATATAATTGCATCCATAGATCACATTACTATATAATACTGTGATATTAACACTCCATGTTTAATAAATTACATCCTAATTAATATTGGAACTATAAATGTAACCCTAATCGATAACTGTGCATCCATATCTTTGAAATTATATCTATTTGCATATCATATTACATGTTCCAGTTTATTGTTCTGATAGTACCCATGCTTGTTTATTTATACACATGCTTATGTTAGTTTGATTATGAGCACCCACATGACATCTTGTGCTTCCTGATATGACCTGTTACACTTCCTACTTGACATGACATGGTACCGTACACTCTTGACATGACATGACACCTTATACATTACCTGGCTTGACCTGATGTACCATGGCTTTACCTGTTACCTGATCTTGTGTCTAATGCCAACAAACATAACCTGTAGTCCTCACGGACCGTTCCTGTTGTCTATCCAGACAAACCTGCTCTTACTTAATCCTGTGTTGGCATTAGTTCTTGATTACGGAATACCTGACTTGACACATATAACTTGGGGGTATGGGGAAATCAATGGTGAAACCTGACTTGTAACTCAACAGTTCGATACCTGTTCTGATCAGTCTTACGGGCTAGGCCAGCCCTGGAGTGATGATGCTGACATCACTCGTCTGTACCTGCTACCTTTTACTGCCTAGCGGCACGTCTCGGATTCAGCCCGAGAGTCTGTAGACCGTGGTCCCGGGCATGCACGGGATACTATTGAGTTATATCGATGATTCATCAAATTGATTTCAAAAACTTGAGAGTAGATAACCCAATAGAACAGTTTAGTTTACTCACTGCACACTACCCTTCACTGCCCTGATTTACATTACTATTACATCTGCTTTTCATTCATGATTATATTTGCATTGCCTGTTACCCTGTTTATATTTTATTGCTTGATGACATGACGCGCTGACGTCTGGGTTTTGCATGGCCCAGATTCTTCTACCTTGTTGCAGACTGATCAGGAGTATTGCCGCTGTTAGACGAGCGGTGAAGTTCCTGTCGGTATGTAGTTTCACTTCCAGGTGTTTCATTTATTGTATCTTTTGGCTTCCGCATATTGCTATTTCTTGACTCTTTTACTCTGGCTTATGGACATGTACTAGATAGTTAGTTTACTTTCCTGTTCTTGATATCTCTACAGCCGTAATGTGACTGTGGAAGGATTTTTCCTATCCACAAGTAGCATGGTTGGCTATGTCACGTGCCCATCTTAGCGTACTCTGGGAAGCGGAGCGTGACATGGTTCTTTTGGTATCAGTGCCATAGGATATAGGTTAATCGGGTTGATTCTTTTGTAGTTGGGTATTGGACCCAATACACGAATCAGAATACTCGTGATTAGGAACATGTCCCGTCACCTTGATTATCGTGATTGTTGAATCATATCCTTCTCTTGATCCTTTGTTTGGGGCGATATGCAAACCACTTTGCATTTCGACCTGAAATCTTTTTGGTTCTCTATTGTTTTTCCCTGTTTCTTGATTTTGATACTAGGATTTGGGCGACTTGGGTGGAGTTATGTAATTGTGCCCATGAACTGCAGCATGGTTTTAATGCGGTACTCTATTTAAGTAACTTGGAGTCCTGGTCTTGATTCATTCCCTTGTTTCATGATCGTTATATTACCTTGCTGCTTTCAGTTTCATTGCTTACCAGTTATTATTTTATCGCCAGCTTGGATCACGTTTACCGTGCTTAATCCTCTTCAGTATCTTGACTTCGGATGAAGTCATCTCAGTATCTTACTTGTTCATGTTTTTCCTGCATTAGGCTTATTCAATTCTGGTGCATCCCTTTGTTTGTTTTTGTCTTGGGAATGGATTTTCGTGGCACTTTCCATGCTCATATTGATTGTAAGGAAAGGAAAGTGATTCTCCAGATTCCCGGACATCCGGAGCTTGTTTTGCTAGAGGAAGCGGTTCTTTCGGGCCAGTCGAGTTTAGGGCTAGGCCGACAAATAATGTTCTTTCGCCGATGGAAGTGGATAAGGAAGAAGCGTCGGCTATATTCGAGAGTTTCATGGACGTGTTTGAAGACATATCAGGTTTACCGCCGAAGCGAGACGTGGAGTTCGCGATTGATCTTGTTCCTGGTGCAGCGCCAATCTCAAAGGCGTATTACCCGATGGCATCAGTAGAGTTGGAAGAAGTCAAGAAGCATGTATTGAATTACTTAAGAAGGGTAGGATTCGCAGCAATAACTCACCTTGGGGAGCTCCAGTTCTTCTAGTAAAGAAGAAAGATAGCACAAGGAGGATGTGTATCGATTATCGAGAATTAAACCGGGTGACTATTAAGAACAAGTACCCGATCCCTCGCATTGGCGAATTATTCGAGCAACTCAGTGGCGCGAGGGTATTCTCGAAGCTGGATTTGCAATCCGGATATCATCAGGTCCGAGTTAAATCAGAAGATATTTGCAAGACTGCGTTCCGAACTCGGTATGGATATTACGAGTATTTAGTGATGCCATTCGGAGTCACGAATGCACCGGCGATATTTATGGACTTGATGAACCGAATCTTTTCACCATTCTTGGACCAGTTTATAGTGGTGTTCGTTGATGATATTCTGGTCTACTCAAAGGAGTATTGAAGAGCGTGCATAACACTTGAAGATCACACTGCAGACATTGAGGCAAGAAAGATTGTATGCTAAGATGAGCAAGTGCGGGTTTTGGCTTGAAGAAGTGAAGTTTTTGTGCATGTCGTATCCGGTGATGGAATCACCGTTGATCCCGAGAGGATTGCAGCAGTTTGTGATTGGCCGATTCCGAAGAATGTTGCAGAGATAAGAAGCTTTCTTGGACTTGCCGGGTATTACAGGAGGTTCGTGGAGAACTTTGCTCGTCTGGCAGAGCCTTTAACCAAGCTTACGCGCAAGGAAGTACTATTTGTGGGGACTGGTAGGTGTGCGTCAGCTTTCGAGACGTTGAAACAGAGATTGATAACCGCTCTTATTTTTACCGTACCAGACGGTTCCGGAGAATTGGTGATTCACAGCGACGCACCGGAGAAAGAATTGGGATATGTTTTGGTGCAGCATGGGAAGGTTATAGCTTACGCATCGAGACAGTTGAAGACTCATGAGACGAATTACCCAACTCATGATTTGGAGCTAGCAGCTGTGATTCTCGCTTTGAAGATTAAGACATATTACTTTGGACGAAAGGGTCGAAATATTCACTAATCACAAAAGCCTAAAGTACGTGTTCGCTCAGAAGGAGCTAATTGTGAGACAGCGTAGATGGTTGAAGCTGACGGCTGACTACGATCTCGATCTTAAGTACCATCCGGGGAAAGTTAATGTTGTACTGGATACGCTTAGTCGGTTGCCAGCAATTCAGACGTTGATTACTCAGAAGGAACTTATTGAAGATGTCACGCCCCGCTTCCCAGAGTACGCTAAAGGGCACATGACATAGCCAACCATGCTACCTGTGGGTAGGAAGTATCCATCCACAGTTACATTACGGCTGTAGAGATATCAAGAACAAAATGAAACTATCTAAAATATGTCCATAATCCAAGATAATCTGAGTCAAGAATAATAAAATGCGGAAGCGAAAGATCCAATACAAATAACTGGAATGTATGTCCCATAATGCTGGCTCACATCAGGAATAAAATGCAGGAAAGAAAAGCTAACTACTGCTGACACTCACAGCTCAGCCTGTCGGCTGAAGTACTCCTGCTCGGACTGCGACAGCGGTACAGAATCTGGGCCTTGCAAAACCCAGACGTCAGCGCGTCAAGTCATCAAGTAATAACATAATAAACAGGGTAACAGGCAATGCGAATATAAACATGAATAAAGCAAGGGTAACAATAATATAAATCAGAGTAGTGCGGGGTAGTGTGCAGTGGGTAAACTAAACTGTTCTATCAGGTTTTCTGTTCTAAAGTCTTTGAAACCAAATTGATGAATCATCGATGTAACTCAATAGTATACCGTACATACCCGGGACCACGGCCCTAGATTCTCGGGCTGAAACCGAGACATGCCGCTAGGCACCAAACATGAATGCGTACAGATGAATGATGTCAGCATCATCATTCCAAGGCTGGCCCAGCCTCTAAAACTGATCAGAACAAGTAGCGAACTGTTGAGTTACAAGTCAGGTTTCACCTTTGATTTCCTCATACCCTCAAATTATATGTGTATGTCAAGTCAGGTATCCCGTAATCAAGAACTAACGCCAACACAGGATCAGGTAAACAGGTCTGTCTGGATAGACAACAGGAACGGTCCATGAGGACTACATGTCAGGTTTGTTGGCATTAGACACAAGATCAGGTAACGGGTCAGGTCATGGTACATCAGGTTAAGTCAAGCAGTATACGGTACCATGTCGGGTAAATCAATATGTATGTAGCAAGTCAGGTCAAGATGTAAACAATATCATAGGTGTGCTCATACTCAGTTACATAATCAAGCATGGTTATCAACAACATGATCTAAGCAATGAATTAAGCTATAGGCAGATTCACTCAATTAGCAGTACAGTTATCAGTTGTGTCACAGAGATGATTTCAATATTATAAGAATGCAGTATGACAATTATAGCCGTTGATTCGTGTTAACAAGTTTAAGACTTCATGGATGCAATGATATATATATATAGGTTCCATGGATGAAATCACAGTTTATGCAGGTTAAATGTACACGTGTGTCCGAATGAAGTAAAACGATAGAGAAAGTGCCATAGGCTACGTCATTAGTGAAAGTGTAATTAAAACATGTAAATGTGATTATTAGGTTCAATACAGTAATTGCAAATAGTAGGTTTCATGTTTGGAAGATAAAATGATATATAACAATTTTGAACATGAAAATGGGAAATTGTTGTGCTAAAGTTACACTACAGGTTTAGGGTGTCATCAATGTATATGTAAATATTGTTTAGCATGTAGTAAGGGGTACTTGCCTCGACGGGTCGCGAATCGGGAAAACGGAACGTAAAACGTCGGCGGGGAAAACTCGCGACATGCGCACAGTTCACGGAATGAACCCAAATGACGAACAGTGGAACCACACAGGTTGGGGTACCACGCTGGAACGTCGGGACACGTCGCCTGCACGGCCGGATTCCGGCGAGACACAAAAACAGTGAATAAACAATATTCAAAATGCATGAAAAGATAAGAGAATAATTAAGACGAGAGAAGGGATGGAGGATAGAGGAGAGGGTGCTCACGAGGATCCGTGGAGGGGTGGTGATCGACGGCTACGTCGACTCCGGGCACGCCCTGCAAGGGATCGGCGGCGGTAAAATAGCTGAGCAATGGGAAAGAAGAAGGAAGGAAGGAGAGGAGGGAGAAGTAAGCTTACTGGGTGCGCACGAAGGCCGGGGACACGGGGACGAGGTCACCGGCGGCGACTGGAAGTAGAGGCGGCAGAGACGAGCGGGTGCGCAAGCTCCCTCGTGCAGGCGCTCGGGAAGGAGGGAAAAGGAGGAAGGAGGTGCAGAGGGGATGACGAGGGCGAGGAGGTGAGAAGTCTGGTGGTGATGGCGTCGGCGTTGGGCTGCGGCAGCGAGGGGCAAGGCGGCGGTAGGGTTCGCTGGTGATGGGTTCGCGTTTAAAGAAAAGGAGGAGGCAAAGAAAATATATGGGAGAGAGAGAGGGAGAGAGATATGGGGGAGAAAGAGAGATATACGTGGAGAGAGAGAGATAGAGACAGGGAGAGAGAGAGAGAGTTAGCGAGAGGAGAGAGAGAAAGATATACGGTGAGAGAGAGAGAGAGAAAGCGAGAGAGAGAGAGACATGAGGTGGGGCCCATGGGTTTAAGAGGAAGGTGATTGGCTGGGATAAGAATATTGTGGGGGTTAGAAAAATAATTAAAGATTTAGAAATATTATAAGGTTAAATATATATATATACGACGGTTTAAGATATATTAGAAAATTAGGATTTTGGCGCAAAGTAAAATATTTCCAAATTGCGTCCGGGTCGGGTCCAAAAATTTGAAATTGAAATAAGAAAATTTTAGGCGGGATCCAAAATTTAAAAGGAAGTATTTTACAATCAAAAAGCATACCCCCAAAACGGACACACGTACGTGCACGTAGCCGTCCAAACTTGCCCGTTTCACTGAACGGGACGAGAACACGATGCACGGACGCTACAACAGGGCTATGGGTGTCAAGTATGCTATGGCGAATATTTTTAATTTTATTTTAGATGCCTTAAATTGTTATATGCAGAAATGAATTGTCGGGTAAAATTTATAACTCACAGCAGTCAAGTAGGATTAACGAAATAAATACCATACACCATTCATATGATAACAGAAACCAGTAGTATTGGGCTCGGGTGTTACATTATACCCAACTACAAAAAGAATTTCATCCTCGAAATTCCAAGAACACAAAGGTAGACAACAAATGACTACAAGAAAAGATGAAGAAACTTCTGCCGGATTTCATCTTCTCGTTCCCAAGTGGACTCTCCATGCGAGCGATTACCCTAAGAAACAAGCACAAGAGGGATCACCTTGTTCTTAAGAACCTTTTCCCTTCGATCCACGATTTCAACCGGTCGCTCCTCAAAAGTCAAGTCTTCTCGTACCGTCAGCTCCGAATGATCCAATACATGCGTTTCATCACGAATGTACTTACAGAGTTGAGATACGTGAAACACATCGTGCACATTCGCCAAGGACTGCGGTAACGCCAAACGATACGCTACCTCACCAACACGCTCCAAGATCTCAAAGGGTCCAACGAATCGAGGACTGAGCTTTCCTCGACTTTCAAAACGAATCACCCCTCTAGTCGGTGATATCTTTAAGAATACCAAATCACCCACGGCGAACTCTAGAGGTCTTCTCGACGTATCCGCCCAACTCTTCTGTCGGTCTTGAGCTGCTTTCATATGACTTCTGATAGTGTTAACCTTCTCTACTGTCTGCACCACCAAATCTGGTCCCAACAATCTTCATTCACCGACATCGTCCCAACAAACAGGTGAACGGCATTTACGTCCATACAAAGCTTCAAATGGAGCCATCTGGATAGTTGCCTGAAAGCCGTTGTTGTAAGAAAACTCCACCAAATGTAGATGATCCTCCCAAGACCCCTTGAAGTCCAACATGCAAGCTCTCAACATATCTTCAAGAGTTTGGATTTTTCTCTCCGACTGACCATCAGTTTGAGGGTGATAAGCTGTGCTAAGCTTCAATCGAGTCCCCAAACTTTCTTGTAAACTCCTCCAGAAGTGTGATAAAAACCGAGTGTCACGATCGGACACGATGCTCACCGGCACTCCATGCAATCTTATAATCTCTTGCATGTACCGCTCTGCCAAAGTCTCTGTTGATTGACCAACCCGAAAAGGAATAAAGTGAGCTGCCTTGGTCAAACGATCAACAATCACCCATATAGCATTGTTGCCTTTTGGACTCCGTGGTAAAGCCGTCACGAAATCCATGGTTATATGTTCCCACTTCCACTGAGGAATCGGAAGTGGTTGCAATAAACCAGCAACCCTTTGATGTTCAGCCTTAACTTTGCCGACACAGCAAGCACTTTGCCACAAAGCGAGCAATCTCCCGCTTCATGCCTTCCTACCAGAAATGCTGTTGAATATCTCGGTACATCTTTGTGTCTCCTGGATGTACAGAATAAGCTGAACTGTGTGCTTCTTTCATAAGCTCTTCACGAATTTCTCCCTTTGGCACACACAAACGGCTACCATACCTCAACGAACCATTTTCGTGGATTAATAATCCGTTCGTAGTCCGGCTTCAACCTGTTCTCGAAACTTTTGCAGTCTAGGATCCTGCGATTGTGCTGCTTTAATATTCTCGATCAACGATGAATGTACTTGCAGCTGCATCAACTGTCCCGTAGAATGTGGTAGCACAACCTTCAAGTCAAATCTTCGAAAATCTTCAACGATCTCCTTCTGCGTAGTTAACACCTGAATTGCTGGTAACCGACTAAACGCATTCGGCACGACATTAACCTTTCCCAGATGGTACTTAAGATCAAGATAGTAGTCAGCCATCAGCTCCAACCATCTACGCTGCCTCATATTAAGCTCCTTCTGTGTGAACACATACTTCAAGCTCTTATGATCAGTAAAAACTTCGACCCTTTCGCCTAAAAAGTAGTGTCTCCAATTCTTCAACGCGAAAATCACAGCCGCAAGCTCCAAGTCATGCGTTGGGTAATTCTTCTCATGGGTCTTCAACTGTCTCGATGCGTACGCTACAACCTTCCCATGCTGCATCAAAACACATCCCAATCCTTTCCCCGATGCGTCGCTGTGAATCACTAACCCTCCGGAATTGTCTGGTACGGTCAGAATAGGGGCGGTTATCAACTTCTGCTTCAACGTCTCAAAAGCTAACGTACATTTGTCCGTCCATACAAAAGGTACCTCCTTGCGCGTAAGCTTGGTTAACGGCTCCGCCAGATGAGCAAAGTTCTCCACAAATCTTCTGTAATACCCGGCGAGTCCCAGAAAACTTCTTATCTCCTCAACATTCTTTGGAATCGGCCAATCTCGAACTGCTGAAATCTTTTCTGGATCGACGGCAATTCCATCGCCAGACACAACATGCCCTAAAAACTTTACTTCCTCCAGCCAAAACTCGCACTTACTCATCTTCGCATATAACTTCTCCTGTCTCAACGTCTGCAGTGCGATCTTCAAATGTTCAGCATGCTCTTCAAAACTTTTCGAGTAAACCAGGATATCGTCAATGAAAACCATGATAAACTGGTCCAAGAACGGTGAAAAGATTCGGTTCATCAAGTCCATGAATACTGCCGGCGCATTCGTTACTCCGAAGGGCATCACTAAGTATTCGTAATGTCCATACCGAGTTCGGAACGCCGTCTTGCAAATATCTTCTGCTTTCACTCCGACCTGATGATATCCGGATCGCAAATCCAGCTTTGAGAATACCCTCACGCCACTAAGCTGCTCGAAAAGTTCACCAATGCGAGGGATCGGGTACTTGTTCTTAATAGTCACCCGGTTTAATTCTCGATAGTCGATGCACATCCTTCTTGTGCCATCCTTTTTCTTTACTAGAAGAACTGGAGCGCCCCAAGGCGAATTACTGCTTCGAATCCAACCCTTCTCAAGCAGTTAAGCAACCTGTTTCTTGACTTCTTCCAACTCTACTGGTGCCATTGGATAATACGCTTTGGATACTGGCGCTGCACCAGGAATAAGATCAATTGCGAACTCCACGTCTCGCTTTGGCGGTAAACCCGATATATATTCAAACATGTCCATAAAATCACGAACAATAGCCATCTCTTCACTTTTATCAACTTCCATTGCTGCAAGAATATTGTTTGTCGGCCTAGCCCTAAACTCGACTGGCCCGACAGAACTGCTTCCTCCAGTGAAGCTAAACTCGGGATGTCCGGGAATCTGGAAAATTACCTTCCTTGCCCTACAATCAATGTGAGCGTAGAAAGTGCCAAGAAAATCCATTCCTAAGACGACCTCGTAGCTGCCCGTATCAATCACCAAGAAATCTGCAAAAAGCTCCCGTCCGCACACAACAACTATACAATCTTTACATTCCCTACCAGCTATGATTTTCCTGTTAGTGTATATGCCCTAGAGGCCATTACTGTATCATACTAGTTTGTATATTACTTAATGGAAGCTTGGGATATTCACCTTGTATATACAATCTTGCTTAAAATAGTAGTATGCTACTTGGTTTGTTTCTACTTCAATGTGCACATGTGTTTATTTTTGTATATCGCCTATACACATTAGTGGAGCCCTTAGGATCTTTGCTTGATTACCAGCGTTGTGATGGCAGTCACACTAGTGGGGCTGGGTAATCTATAAGCACATCCTTATGCAGGTCCCTGGTCGCAGGACTATCGAGACAGGGCATCGATACTCCGGAGTAGACTAGCACATGCGCTTCTCATCCCAGTGTGGGAGACGGTCTGTCCCACAGCCGTCGGTATGTTGTACTTGAGAGAGTATGCGGGTGCTCGTTGGGTTACGAGTACACTGGACAGGACTCGTCGGGAACTGACTAGTTGGTATTATGCCTATCGTCAGTTATCAGTTCCTAGGTGACATGAGTACAGCTTAGTCCGCTGACTTGACACTGTCACTTCGCCTCGAGTGTGTTCCTACTGTACTTTGATTACTACCCTACCACGGCTCAAAGGAGTCGTGCAAACAGGTGGTAGTTGGGTGCAGTCCCGAAGCACTTGGAGGCAGTGACGGTTAGACAGGATTCGTCTCTCCCGGTATTGGGGGTTGACATCACGCTGTGTCTAGGAGATCCATTACACGAGTAGTCCCTGGCCAGGGCAAACGAGATATACTGGTAGGCTTCAGTGTTATCTCAGGGTGTTTTGGGCTTCACTCCGACACGACTTGTACCGCTATTGGGGGACTGACGTTTACCGCCCCCTAGGCCCGCCATGCGATGTATCAGACGAACAGACCGGACTGTACGGAGAATGTCACATTCAGGCTCAGTACGAGTTCAGATGGGTTTCACCTCGTCAGTCTTCTTGTCAGCATCTACCTGGGGACCGTTACGCACAGCTAGTGCCGCTTGCGGTCTGTGGTTAAACCCACTGCCAGCGTAGTGTCGAGTCTTTAGAGTCCCACACAGAAAGCTATTCGCCTTTAGGCAAAAGAGTAGAGGTCGCATGGTTTTGCGACAGGTCGCATGGTTTTGCGACAGGGTTCGGTCATATCCGTGCACTTGTGCACGTAAGTGTCCGGACAGTTTACACTAGCGGGCTTTGGTTTAAGCCAGATCCTAGTGTACCTTTTGGGATTGGATTTATCCAGTATGCATTCGTGTTTCTCGGAACGCGGATGCGGGTGTGTATGCACAGTTGACGGAGAGACAGAGGTAGAGGATTCTCATTAAGGTTGTTGACCGTTGACAGTTGACTATTGACTTTTTGCTCAACCCTAATGAGAATATGATATGTGATTAACAATTATATTAATTAAGTATTATGGTGACATGGTTGTTGAGGGGTTGACTTTGTTGACCGGTTGACTAGGTTGGACTAGTTGACCATCATGATGACAATGGCTATCATTTCATGGCAAAGACTTTTTACTTGCTTGTTTCTTTTGTGAGAAATGAGTGCATGAAATGATTTAGCCATTTTGACTTGAACCATTTTACACAATACTTGATTATTATTTTTGTGATGATGGTTTTGGATTATGAGAGCCAAATAAGAAAAGTCTTCTCTCATTCTTTCATGCTCATTCTCTCTCTTGTTCTTGAGCTCTCATCTTCCTCCTATTGCTCTCCCTCTCTTGATTCTATGGTTCACTTGTCTCATGAGTTGAGAACCAAGAACCATAGATAAAATCCCATACAAACTCTTCTCTACTCACTCTAGTTCACAAGGTTTAGCAAACCGAGTGAACTAGTTTCTTCAAAGTTCGAAGAAGGAGCCTAAGGTTGAAGCTTTCAGGTGTATCTATCTTCGGCGCAAGGAGACGACGGGGAGAAGCCGATTCGGACGACCATCGAAGCTTGAAGATGAAGGAGTTCGAGAAAAAGAAAGGTATAACCGCCTAACCGAGTAGTTAGCAACTCGTAGTTAGGTTGTTAGTTAGATGTTTAACAAAGATCCGGTTTTGAGTCCATGTTACCACCTCTAAGAAAATTGTTTTTCACCAAATTCCGCATGCCCGAAAGTACCGGGAGAGGTAGCATGGACTTACAGTGGTATCAGAGCCTAGTTAAACTCTATCTAACATGTTAGCAAAGTAGCTAGAAGATCAATCAAAGAAAAGTCACGAAACGAACCCGAGATTTTCAAGTTTCTGCCGATTTTTATTCTGTTCAAAAGTTGATAAATTTTATCTTAAAAATCGGCTCAGGCTTTTGTGTGATCACCCACCAAATTTGGTCCAACGATCGAGTCAAAGCGCCGCCGAAACGCTGCGGGAGCACGCTCCCGCCGCGGATCCGCGGCCGAGTTGACTCGGCCGAGGTCCAAGTTTGGTGCAGTGTTTTTCTGGGGTTGTTTTGGGATTTTTGGAATATATATTTTCTGCCCAGATTTTCCAGAACGAAAATTTTATTTTTGGGGTCCTGAAAATCCGTATTTTTGATCGAACTTCTAAAAGACTTAAGCTGACGGGTTTTTCTGTGATGTGATATTTGTATTGAACGTCTGCTAATCGCTATATGTCGATTAGTTGGGGTTATACAAATCTGTGATCTGTAATGTTATTGGAATGTGTATATGAATATGTTGGATTGTCGCGGGTGAATAGCCGGGGGTTGTGAGACGAGAGTTTTCTTTTCTTTCAATTCATGTAAATTTGTAAATTGATGTAATAATTATTTGTATGGCCGCACAACCGGGTCGGGGTTGTAGCCGTCATTGTATAATTTCTTTTTACTGTTTTTGCTCCTAGGATAGACCCATGGAGGGGGTGCACAAACTACCGGGTATGCCGAAGTGCCGAGTGGCCTACTCACGGAGTTGAGGGAGGTTGCTTCGCTTCGGGTACTTGGCGGGTAGTTTGCCGCACCCGTAGGGGTCTTGGGTGGGGTTTTGGCTATTCACCGCGACCGTGTAATCTGCTTTTCGTTACAGGCTCGTACGAATTGCGGATTCCTAGTATATCCAATGTGTTCATCTGTGATCTGAAATGGCTATCATTGCAATATATCTATATATGATATTATTTAGGCGTTGCTTATGTTTTACAGCCGCTCTAGCCCAGCCCCCGCTCTGTCGTTAGTTAAGTAACCTAACGGGTAATGACGGGGCCCCGTGGCGAATGCGAATGGCATAAGCGTACGTCATATTTTGGTTGTTTTCTGCAATGGTAGGCTTAATTGATGGGACGCATTAAAAGAACTAATGCAAGAATATCACGCATTAAAAGAACTAATGCAAGAAAATAAACCAAGTTAAAATCGTTGGAACACTTTCGGAAAACCACTCGGTTCTTTTCAAAACTAACTTTTAAATGCGGAGCTTGAGCCACTCCTTTTAAAAGCTATCTCGTTCCATCGATTATATCAAGTTCACTACGTTCACGGTTTTGCCAAAACCATTCGTAGCCCTCCGTCGTTTCACATGAATAGTCAATAGTATTCAAGCTGTGTATGTTGGCCAAAGTCAAGGCATAGTGATTGGTAGCTATTGGGTATTCATGTGTAGCATAGATAGATGTGTTGGTTTGGGACAGTCGTACTGCCATTTTGGCCAAAGTCAAGGATAGGTACGGATGGATCCAAATTAACCTGGAGAATGACGGGTAGAACTTGACATGTGACTTATGATATTTTGGCCAAAGTCAAGGTCATAAGAGCATGGGGCAAAAATCCACATCGGGAGTTTCATAAGTACTGAAACTTGCTAGATTTGCATACCACTTGGAGTGTGATGATTCTGGTAGGATTCCTTCAGTTTCGTCACGCGATGATATTTGGATCCCGATCCTACTGTGAGTATATGCTACTCCTCGGGAAATTTCTCACTAAACGATCAATGCTATAAACCTAGTAGGTGTCTAGAAAGGTGTTAGCGGGGCTACGCCCCCAGGGAAAAGAGGTTATTTAATTAAGGAACTTCGCGAAAGCGTTGGAAAACCTCCCTCGAAGTACCGACACTGGCCTGGCTGAACGGTTAAGCAAGTATTGTGCGGTGGGATTGATCCCGACTAATTCTTCCTTTTTGGTTTGAGGAGGGATTCGAGAAACAGTGGGAGCCATCCTGTTTAGACAAACTAAAAACCACTCTAAACTTACAAGAGCATCATGCTGAGTGTTTCTTCTTCTCTCTCCTAATCGCAGCGACCAATCGACATGACTGGACTTAAATTACTTCTAGATAAAAACATACTGACAGGGCCAAACTACAAAGATTGGCTCAGGAATGTCAAGATAGCAATCACTTACAACAAGCTGGGGTATCTTCTTACCACCAAAGCTCCCCCTGCCCCTGGTCCCACTTCCAGCGTCGCGGATAAGGAAATCCGTAAGACTTGGGAGATTGATAGCGCGAAGGCCAAGTGCCTCGTACTTGCCTCTATGGACAATGAACATCAGAGGATGTTAGTTATATGTATGCCCTAGAGGCCATTACTGTACATAGGATGTATATTGTAGTGGATGCTGGGACATATATAGGGAGGACTTTCTTACTCGACATGATAGTATGCTATCTGGTTACTCTTTATCTTAACGTGTATACTGATTGTCTCTCTGTTACATGTTGGTAAAGCCCTTAAGATGTGTGCTTGACTACCTGGACTATGATGCAGATCATACTAGTGGGGACAGATAGTCTATAAGTACATCCTTCAAAGTCCCTAGTCGTGGGTGTATCGAGACGGGGCATCGATATACCAGAGTAGACTAGCGTATACCTTCTCGACCCATACAGATGGGCGATGGATGATCCCATATCCATCGGTGTTTGACATCAGAGATGATATATGGGTGCTCAGTGGAGACTGGGTACACTGGACGGACTCGCCGAGAACTCCCAGATGGTATTATACCTCACGTCAGATGGCAGTTCTCTGGTGACACTGGTACAGAGTAGTGACCCAAGATCGTCATACAGTCTTGTGTGGTTCCCACTGTGCTTTGATTTCCATCTTACCACGTCCAAGAGGGCGTGCAAAACGGTGGTTTTTGGGTACAGTCCCGAGTCACATGGAGGCAATGAGCGATAGGAGGGGATTCGTCTCTCCCGGTATAGGGAGTTGATGTTGCGCTGTGTTCGATTGGCTATAACAGGAAATCCCTAGCCAGGGTTGCTGAGATTTACTGGTAAGTGTTATCAGTAGTTTCTCGAATTGTTATAGACCTCATATCGACACGACTTATCGAGCTATTGGGGTCTGACGTTTACCACCCCTAGGCGAGATATGCGACATATCAGACGATCAGACCGGACTGTACGGTAGTGTTACTGGTTGGATTCACAGGAGTGTGAGCGGGCTTGCTCGTCGATCTTCTGATCGCTCAATACCCGGGTGGCCGTTACGTTTAGTAGACCGCTTGCGGCTTGTGGGTGTTTGATATGATCATCACCTGCTGCCGGCGTATTGACGAGTCTTTAGAGTCCTACACAGAGGTTTCCTGGCTCAAGCGAAACGAAATAGGAGCGCATATGAGATATGTGCGGGACCGGGAATAATGCGTGTATGTGATACCGTATTTCATTCTCGCGATGAATGTATCGATTGGTTGTATGCGATATAACCTAGTTATCGAATCAAGGGTTGATTCGATAAGCCGATATATTGGATACTAGTCGGTTATATGCGATATAACCGGATCGTTAAATCAAGTGTTGATTTAATGATTTAATGCATAATAATATATTTGATATACTACTTTGCATTAACTAGTATTGGTTCACTTTAAATGGATTTTCTCACTTGGTTTGTGCACATTGTATATGTGATATACTTTTGTACACAAGATTGTATCATGTTTGATGATGCATGCTAGTTTGGGTTTGTGTAAAGAATTAAACCATGGTTACTTAAGTGGTTAGGGTTTCATTTCCTTTTCTCATTTATTTATTTCATTTATTCATTTTGAAATAAGTAAGCATAAAGAGAAAGAATGGTGGCTTTATTTGTAGTTTAGTTGAAGCTTCATGAAGCTTTGACCAAAGTGACCATTTTGTCTCATGCTTAACCCTAACCACTCCATTTAACCCTAGTTTATTCTCTACACTTGACCATGGTTAGATTATGATAAGAATTGATTTTTCTTTTCTATTTTGATTATTCTTATCATAACTTATCATAATATTATCTTCATCTTCTTCTTCTTCTTCACTTGAAGAAAACCTTTCTTCATCAATGGTGATTGATGAAAATGAGTGAGAAATCCAATTCTAAAGTCTACCCACTTCCTATTTCTTCATCCTCTACCTCTTGCCAAGTAGTAGAGTGTGTTTCCTTCACAAGTTTTCTTGACTTGGTGAAGTTGGAGCTTGATCTAGCGATGCCTCGACGTAGATCATCTTCGGCACGTCGTCGATGACCTAGCCCGCTTCTTCTCCGATGAAGCCGACGCTAGAGCCCGGGATTGCATGAGGACAGCGGAGAGGACTTCATCATGGAGCCATGAAGGTGGAGGACCGGATCTACAAAGGTTGTATTTCCGTATTCTTGTAGTTAAGTGTTAACTAGTTTGTTTTTCGCCTAGAATTCTAGCCAACGATCCGTATTAGGGTTTCTCGGCACCCATAAAATTTGAAATTGGCATGGTTGATGCCTTGTGAGACCTCTTGGGAGTGCCTAGGAACCCTACAGTGGTATCAGAGCCTAGCTAGAGCCTTAGGCGAAGTCTAGACGATGTTTGAAACCCGATCGAACCGAAAACCCAACCCGGAAAATGCTCTCTGTACTTTTTCTAAAATCGTGGTTTTTTCCAAATTAAAAATATGCAGAAAAACCAGCAGGGATATCTAAGTGTTACGGTAAATTTTGATGACTTAATTCCATCATTACGCCGCGGATCCACGGCACGAGCATGGCTCGTGCGGCTGATCCGCGGCCGTTTTGTCGTATTGTTCATCGAAATTTGCACCATAATCAATAATAGTCAGTGCTGGTTTTCCTGGGAATATTTTAATATTTATTCCAGAGTTTTATTTTCTGGGTTGTTTTTGGGGATTCGGTGTTTCGATCGGAGTATCAGATTTTGTCTATGAGGCTTTCCGGATAAATTTTAGAATATGTTAAAAAGTTCGACCGGATATAAATACCCAATTTTTCCCCTGTCGGGAAATTTCCAAGTGTTGGATTTTTCCATGGTTTAAAGACGTTCTAAGTAGTGCAAGTAACGCGATGGACCCTCTAGAAGACAACAAACCTTAACTCGATTATGTGACCGTCTTAAACTGCCCTTTGAACCTTCGGGTTTGGGGCAGTACGGCGTGCCACATGTGAGGCGTTGGCTTGACCCTTCTACGGCTGGACCGTTGGTACTGAGGCACGAACTGAATGTTTTTAGACTTATTTCATATGTTGATCTGTATCGGGAAAACTTGGGTGTTTGACTGTTCGATCGGAAAGTTTAACATTTTCTATTTATCCGGAATGGGATACAATAATTGGAATTCACAATAAGTTATGAGATAACTGAATGAATGTTATAAACATAGAAGTTTAGTCTCACTTGATCGGTTTCCACGGAATTTTGATGTGATCAAAAGTCCGTCGCAATCACGTAGCGTACGCGGATACTCGCCGGGTAAACTTAATAGACAGCTACACCCCATAGCCCCGACCAAGTGACTGTAGGAGAACCCCGTCGCCGAAAGCATCCGTTTGGGTGCTCCCGGTAGCGGTGTTCCGCCTTGGTGCACTTCGTCGACGGCGTCGGGGGTGCGGCCGCCTACTGAAGTTTGCGACGAGCATTCGATCAGGATGTCGGGAATCTTGTTGAATTGCCCGACTTGATATTGAAAAGTGTTTTCGATAATGGGACTAAAATGCGGGGTTTATAATTGTTAGGCATGCGATGTCTAAGTAATTCATTTGGTCAGGCATGCGATGTCTGAGATGGTTGCGGATTCCAACTGTTGTAGTTTTACACTTTCTTTTCTGTGACCGTAAGTATAATATGTGATATCGCCGGTTTCGTTGCTATATGTCAACGACAATTGGGATGCGCATATTTACTTACGTTGATGACATATGATGTTATGTGTTGCTGAATATGTTATATTGGATCGTCGTGTTTTTGAATAGCCGGGGGTTTTTATGTGAGATGAGTGTTTTTCATTTTTATTCATGTAAAAACTTGTATGTAATATTCTTTTATTGGGGCACTTCCAGGTTGCGGAAGATGTCACCCTTTGTATATTATTTACTTTTCTGCACTAGGATAGACCCAAGGAGGGGAGTACAAGTAACCGGGTTCTAGAGTCCAGTGGGAGACCAACTTGAGGAGTCGAGTCCGGGTCTCCTAACTCCAGAATTGGTAGGGTTTCTTGCCGCTCTCGTAGGGGTCTAGGGGTGTGGGTTTGGCTATTCATCACGACCGTGGAATCCGTGTTTTATACTGGCTCGTATTGAAAACACGGACGTTCTAGTATATCCAATATTTCATATGTTTCTTCTGCTGCGATATCTGTGATGTGATCATGCGATGTTCTGTGATAGATACAGTATATAGTATATATGATATATTATATATGCGTTACTTATGTTTTACACCCGCGCTAGCCCTGCCCCGCTCTGCCGTTAGTTACCTAACCTAACGGTGCACGAGGGGACATCGAGGTGAATGCGGATGGCATAAGTGTACGTCGTATTTATCTGTGATGTTTAGGTACTTAAATGATGGGACTTCATTAATGAGATTAATGAAATAAAAGAAACCTAAAGATGTTGTAGAATCGAATTTCAAAATTAAAACAGGTAGCTACAGTTCTTGCTTTGCACAGAGGTATATGTGATATATCCTGCACCTTATTCGATAAGGAAAGGACCGAGATCCTTTCACCAGGAGTGACTCCTTTAGCAATAACTGGCAGATGCTACACACTCGGTTTGTCTTTTGATTGCTTTTAAGTGTTTTTGCTTTGCACAGTGATATATATGATATATCCTGCACCTCATTCGATGAGGAAAGGACCGACGATCCCTTCACCGGGAGTGACTCCTTTAGCAAAACTAGAAAAGCCTCAAATGCACTCCATTTCAAAATCATTTGATTCTACAACGATATCAAGTTCATTACGCAATAGGTTTTCAGAAAAACCTGTCGTAGCCCTCCGTCATTTCAGATAAGTTGTATATAGTATTCGTGCTGCATTTGTTGGCTTTCGTCAAGGTGCAGTGTGCGGTAGCTATATGCTACTTATCTGCCTGCATACGATGCGATTGGATTAGGATAGTCGTGCGGCTTTGTTGGCTTTCGTCAAGGGTCGTGCGGGTGGGTTTAATTCGATCAAGAAATGTACGGGTTGAACTTGACTAGCGGGCTATGGTTTGTTGGCTTTCGTCAAGGTCATAGCACGCTAGGGGCAAAATATTATCGGGAATTTCAAGTGTTGAAATTTGCAATGAGATTGCATACCTGCTATGAGATAGTTGGATCCCGATACCCGCTGTGAGTAAGAGTTACTCCTGGGAGAGTTTTATACATTACAATTAGCCGATCAAGTAGGTGTTTAGAAAGGTGTCAACGGGGTTACGCCTCTGGGAAAACGAGGTTTACATTAATTAGGTTCGTGCGAAAGCACGGGGGACCTCCCTCAAAGTACCGACACTGGCCTGGCTGAAAGATTGGCGAACTTGTAGTATGTAATTAATCCCGGCTAGTCTTTCCTTTTAGGGTTTGAAGGAAGATTTGATTAAAACAGTGGGAGCCATCCTGATTAGATAAAATAATAACCAATCTATTCTTGCAAGAGCGCACGCTGAGTGTTTTCTTCTCTCTCTCTACAGGTAGCGACCATATCACGCCTTAATCAAGATAATAATACGGAATATTGACTGAACCCGCTTGTTATACTGAGCTGGGAAACGTTGGTCCCGCTCCAACTTATAATTGTTATAAGACAGAGCAGGAAATTGGGGATTACCAGAATTCCCATGCCACCCAAACGAAGAGAGTACATGCTGATGCATCATCTTCGGGTGTGTTCATTACAAAGAACTGTTTCTCTGTATCCTCTACGTCCTGGGTATGTGATACCAGATCAGGATCCCAGATATGTAATCTGTTACATAGGGCTACAGAAAGGTAGAGGACTGAGAACGGGTGATAAGTTTCATGAGGCAGAAAACAGGGGCAAGAGTTGCAGCCAAGTCTGTTGGTCACTGTCACCCTGTATTACCAGAATACATTGATTCTGAACGAATGTTATTAGATACCGAACCTGATATACAAAATCGTATCTATCTCTTTATTAGTAAAGAAATGATAAAATTTTGTATTGTTGGATAATGTTTTGAACATTTCCTATATCAAAAGTTGATCGGTTCAGGCACGTTATCTAAAAGCATTGATGTTCTAAATCAAACTACAGTTCTTAGTATACGGATCACACACAAGAGGAAGAGTTCAGAAATGAACGAATTCTTCTTGAGGCATTGTAGACTAGGTCAGATCAATGTGACCCGACTAGCTAGAGTTACATATAGATGCATATTTAAATCAGTTTGAATTTACATCTTGTAAAACTTGCCAGTCATGTCACAAAGATAAGATGACCATAGCTCCGTTTACTGGAAATAGAGAAAGAGTTAGTGAACTCTTGGGATGATACATGTTGATGTATGTAGGTCCCCTGTCTATACATGCCAAGACCGGTTCTTTTACTTCATTACATTCTCTGATGATCTCTCAAGATTCAGACATATGTTCCTGTTGAAACACAAGTCCGAACCTTTTGAGATATTCACAGAATATAAGTTAGAAGTAGAGAACCAAAATACGGGTATAAGTATTATGTCCTTTGATGAGATCAAGGAGGAGAATACTTGAGTACGGAATTCCTGGACTATTCTAAAGAAGAATGAGATTCTCTCTCAGCATTACTCCTCCGTATACACCATAGCACGATGGTATATCGGGGCGGAGCAATCACACCCTATATGATAAGGTGTGCTCTATGATGAGTACTACTGAGTTATCTATTTCCTTTTGGGAGTTATGCACTTGAGAAGCTGCATACCTATTGAATAGGGTTCAAATCAAATCAGTTGCCTACCACTTCATATTTGATATGATAAGGGAAGAGCCCATCTCTTAAGTTAGTTAAGATTTGGGGTTGTCCAGCCTATGTCTGAAAAGCAAAATCCGGACAAGCTCGAGGCAAGGTCAGTTATGTAGAACTGGAAATGTTCCAGTTGTACAAACTGCAGCTGATGATTTGAAAGAACCAAAGGATTCAATAGTTACCAACGAACCTCAGCCTCTCCGCTGATCTAGTAGGGTTCCTCACCAACCTGAGAGATACTTCTGTTTCTCTATGACAGTGGGAGCGAGGATTGCATCATGAGATGATGACCCAACTAGTTTCGAGCTGGCCATCAGGAGTGTGACTCTGTAAGAATGGCTGGATGCTTATCGATCTGAGATGGAATCCTTATACACCAACAAAGTATGGACTTTAGTTGCTATATCTGAAGGGTTAAATCCCCATCAGGAGCAAGTATATCTTGAGAAGATTACTTGGTGTAGATGGAAAAGTTGAGACTTTTAAAGCTAGACTTGTTAAAGGTTTTCATCATTGACCAAGCATGGATAATGATGAAACCTTTTTCCAGTGGCTATGCTTAAGTCCATCCAGATCCTACTTGCCACGGCTACATACCATGACTACGATATCTGGTGGTTGGGTGTCATGACAGCTTTTCTAAATGATGTTTTAGAAAAGGCAGTCTATAAGTACACAGCCAGAGGGCCTCGTAGACAGTGGGAGCTGCGGAAACGTGTGCAAGATGCTTTATAGGATAAAGCAGGCATCGCGGAGTTGGAACATCTGTTTTGATGGATTAGTCAAAGAAGTTGACATCATCAAAATGGTAGATGAACCTTGTATAAACAAAAAGGTAGTAGGGAGTATGGTGACGATCCTCGTAGAGTACGTGGATGACATACTCTTGATAGGGAAGGAGTTTCCTATGCTACGCTCGATCAATCTCCGCTTATCACAAGGATTCTCCACATAGGATCAAAGTGATACCTACTAAATCCTGGATTTTGGATCTGTGAGATAGATCTAATTGGATGTTAGGATTCTCACTAGTTGTAGCGAGATGGTATCAATCGATCCTGGGGAGAATCACTGGAAGGGTTCCAGGGTGATAATGACGACTGAATGTCAGTCGCAGGCATTGTCTTTACCCTCAGTAAAGGGACGGTATGTTGGAAGAGTTCCAAGCTAGATACCGTGACATACTAGACGATAAAGGCAGGATACATCACTACTTAAGATGCTACCAAAGAGGCTATTTGGGTGTATATTGGTTCATGAGATGAACTATGTTCCTCCCATTGTGTGACAATGGAGTTGTGGCTTGTGCCAAGGAACGCTCGTCCCATCAGTGATCCAGACATATTCTAAGGCAGTATCACCTGATCATGGAGATGGTTGATCTCCAAGGAGATCGAGGTTTGGAGAGTAGACTCAGAAGACAACACAGCGGATCCACTCACAAAGGCCTGTTCCCAGAGAGAGATTTTTATGGGATGGTTGAGTATGAGATACTACAACCACTGCTATCAGATGGCCCTAGTGCAAGTGGGAGATTGTTAGTTATATGTATGCCCTAGAGGCCATTACTGTACATAGGATGTATATTGTAGTGGATGCTGGGACATATATAGGGAGGACTTTCTTGCTCGACATGATAGTATGCTATCTGGTTACTCTTTACCTTAACGTGTATACTGATTGTCTCTCTGTTACATGTTGGTAAAGCCCTTGAGATGTGTGCTTGACTACCTGGACTATGATGCAGATCATACTAGTGGGGACAGATAGTCTATAAGTACATCCTTCAAAGTCCCTAGTCGTGGGTGTATCGAGACGGGGCATCGATATACCAGAGTAGACTAGCGTATACCTTCTCGACCCATACAGATGGGCGATGGATGATCCCATATCCATCGGTGTTTGACATCAGAGATGATATACGGGTGCTCAGTGGAGACTGGGTACACTGGACGGACTCGCCGAGAACTCCCAGATGGTATTATACCTCACGTCAGATGGCAGTTCTCTGGTGACACTGGTACATAGTAGTCTGTTGACCCAAGATCGTCATAGAGTCTTGTGTGGTTCCCACTGTGCTTTGATTTCCATCTTACCACGTCCAAGAGGGCGTGCAAAACGGTGGTTTTTGGGTACAGTCTCGAGTCACATGGAGGCAATGAGCGATAGGAGGGGATTCGTCTCTCCCGGTATAGGGAGTTGATGTTGCGCCGTGTTCGATTGGCTATAACAGGAAATCCCTGGCCAGGGTTGCTGAGATTTACTGGTAAGTGTTACCAGTAGTTTCTCGAATTGTTATAGACCTCATATCGACACGACTTATCGAGCTATTGGGGTCTGACGTTTACCACCCCTAGGCGAGATATGCGACATATCAGACGATCAGACCGGACTGTACGGTAGTGTTACTGGTTGGATTCACTGGAGTGTGAGCGGGCTTGCTCGTCGATCTTCTGATCGCTCAATACCCGGGTGGCCGTTACGTTTAGCAGACCGCTTGCGGCTTGTGGATGTTTGATATGATCATCACCTGCTGCCGGCGTATTGACGAGTCTTTAGAGTCCTACACAGAGGTTTCCTGGCTCAAGCGAAACGAAATAGGAGCGCATATGAGATATGTGCGGGACCGGGAATAATGCGTGTATGTGATACCGTATTTCATTCTCGCGATAAATGTATCGATTGGTTGTATGCGATATAACCTAGTTATCGAATCAAGGGTTGATTCGATAAGCCGATACATTGGATACTAGTCGGTTATATGCGATATAACCGGATCGTTAAATCAAGTGTTGATTTAATGATTTAATGCATAATAATATATTTGATATACTACTTTGCATTAACTAGTATTGGTTCACTTTAAATGGATTTTCTCACTTGGTTTTTACACATTGTATATGTGATATACTTTTGTACACAAGATTGTATCATGTTTGATGATGCATGCTAGTTTGGGTTTGTGTAAAGAATTAAACCATGGTTACTTAAGTGGTTAGGGTTTCATTTCCTTTTCTCATTTATTTATTTCATTTATTCATTTTGAAATAAGTAAGCATAAAGAGAAAGAATGGTGGCTTTATTTGTAGTTTAGTTGAAGCTTCATGAAGCTTTGACCAAAGTGACCATTTTGTCTCATGCTTAACCCTAACCACTCCATTTAACCCTAGTTTATTTTCTACACTTGACCATGGTTAGATTATGATAAGAATTGATTTTTCTTTTCTATTTTGATTATTCTTATCATAACTTATCATAATATTATCTTCATCTTCTTCTTCTTCTTCACTTGAAGAAAACCTTTCTTCATCAATCGTGATTGATGAAAATGAGTGAGAATTCCAATTCTAAAGTCTACCCACTTCCTATTTATTCATCCTCTACCTCTTGCCAAGTAGTAGAGTGTGTTTCCTTCACAAGTTTTCTTGACTTGGTGAAGTTGGAGCTTGATCTAGCGATGCCTCGACGTAGATCATCTTCGGCACGTCGTCGATGACCTAGCCCGCTTCTTCTCCGATGAAGCCGACGCTAGAGCCCTGGATTGCATGAGGACAGCGGAGAGGACTTCATCATGGAGCCATGAAGGTGGAGGACTGGATCTACAAAGGTTGTATTTCCGTATTCTTGTAGTTAAGTGTTAACTAGTTTGTTTTTCGCCTAGAATTCTAGCCAACGATCCGTATTAGGGTTTCTCGGCACCCATAAAATTTGAAATTGGCATGGTTGATGCCTTGTGAGACCTCTTGGGAGTGCCTAGGAACCCTACAGAGGAGGCACGAGAATATGGACTTGGAATCCATATTTCTTCATACAAAAGAACTGTATGGAGAGCAATCTCGTATCGCAAGATACGAAGCGTCGAAAAAGTTATTTTCGGCAAGGATGGCCGTCGGATCATCAGTAGCAGAACACGTGCTTAAGATGATCGGCTACATTGAGGAGATCGCGGACCTAGGGACCACATTGGAGAGTGAGCTCTATACGGACTTAGTTCTCCAGTCCCTTCCTTCCACTTACGCCCTGTTTATACTGAACTTCAACTTACATGAAAAAGAAGTTGAACTTTCAGAACTCCTCAACATGCTGAGGAGCGCAGAGGGCACCCTACAGAAAGGTAGGGAAACATCCACTTTGTTTGTAGGAGGATTATCTTCTTCTAGGTCCAAGGCGAAAGCCAAGGGAAAGAAGAAGAAAGCCCCCGCCAAACCAAGGGGCGGTGTTAGTAAAGTGGATACGAAGGGAAAAGCTAAAGCAACAAAGAAAGCGGGGAAGCTTGTGGATAAGGAAGAATGCTTCTATTGTCATAAGAAAGGACACTGGAAGAATGATTGCAGGGCCTGGAAGGCCAGAACACAGGAATTGAAGCAGGTTGCAGCTTCAGCTTCAGGTGTGTATGTTATTGAAAACTGTCTTTCAATAAACTCTACTTCCTGGGTATTGGATACCGGATCAGGATCTCATATCTGTAATTCTTTGCAGGCGTTGAGAAACCGTAGTGTTTTGAAAGCAGGTGACATGACCCTCAGAGTTGCGAACGGAGCTAGCATGGATGCTAAAGCCGTGGGGGACTATCACCTGGGAATGTCAGATGGACAAGTTTTGGTTTTGCGTAATTGCTTTTTTGTACCCAACGCAACTTGTAATATCATTTCTGTATCTTTAGTTTCTAAAGAAGGTTATGAATTTGCGTTTGTAAGCAATGTTGTAAATATTCACCTTAATCAAGTTCTGATTGGGTCAGGTACATTGAGCAATGGTATATATGTATTAAACCAACCACAGATTTTCAATGTCCAGAATACACACAAAAGGAAGTCTCCGGAAATAAATCAGACTTTCTTGTGGCATTGTAGACTGGGTCATATCAATGAGAGAAGGTTGACAAAGTTACATAAAGAAGGATATTTGAATCCGTTCGAATATCAATCGTATGCCACTTGTCAATCCTATCTCAAAGGAAAGATGACAAAGTCTTCGTTCACTGGACACGGAGTAAGAGCGAGCGAGCTCTTGGGACTCGTACACAGCGACGTGTGCGGTCCAATGTCTACACATGCGCGAAGCGGTTATTCTTACTTCATTACTTTTACGGATGACTTTTCAAGGTACGGTTATGTCTTCTTAATGAAACATAAGTCCGAAGCCTTTGGAAAATTTCAGGAATATAAGAATGAAGTAGAAAAACAGACCGGCAAAAGTATCAAGATTCTAAGATCGGATCGAGATGGTGAATACTTGAGTGCCGAGTTCCTGGACTACTTAAAAGAGAACGGAATTCTCTCTCAGCTTACTCCTCCATACACTCCGCAACATAACGGTGTATCGGAGAGACGGAACCGCACCCTATTGGATATGGTACGGTCCATGATGAGTAACGCTGAGTTACCGCGATCATTCTGGGGGTATGCGCTAGAATCAGCTGCGTACCTTTTGAACCGAGTTCCCACTAAGACTGTGCCTACCACACCATATGAGATGTGGTGTGGGAGGAGGCCCCATCTTAATCACATTAAGACATGGGGAAGTCCAGCTTTTGTCAAAAAGCAGCATACGGACAAGCTCGAGGCACGCTCAGTACAGTGTAAGTTTGTGGGATATCCAAAGAACTCCAAGGGATATTTCTTCTACTGCGAAGAGGAACAAAAAGTTATTGTTTCTCGTCATGCCCACTTTCTAGAACACCAGTTCTTAGAAAAGGAAATAAGTGGGAGCGCAGTAGAACTGGAAGAAATTCCAGAACCACAGACTATTACTGAAAGTTTAGTAGAACCAGAGGGTTCAAAAGAACAGGACATTCCTACGCCGCTCCGCAGGAGTAGTAGGCAGTCTCATCCGCCCGAGAGATACTACGGTTTTCTCATAGACGGGGATAGAGAGGATTGCATCATAGATTATGATGAGCCTACTAGCTTCCAGCAGGCCGTTCAGAGCGTTGACTCAGTAAAATGGCTGGATGCAATGCGGACCGAAATGGAGTCCATGTACACCAACAAAGTATGAACGTTGGACATTGCTCCAGACGGGGTAAAACCCGTAGGATGCAAGTGGATCTTCAAAAGGAAGATTGGTGTAGATGGACAGGTTGAGACCTATAAAGCTAGACTTGTTGCGAAGGGTTTTCGTCAAAGACCTGGTTTGGACTATGACGAAACCTTTTCTCCAGTGGCTATGCTGAAATCCATTCGGATCCTTCTTGCCATTGCTGCCTTCCACGATTATGAGATCTGGCAGATGGACGTAAAGACCGCTTTTCTAAATGGAAATTTAGAGGAGTGTGTCTATATGGACCAACCAGAGGGCTTCATTCAGAGTGGGAGCAGCGGAAAGGTGTGCAAGTTGCTTAAGTCCATCTATGGACTAAAGCAGGCATCGTGGAGTTGGAACATCTGTTTTGATGAGACGGTCAAGGAATTTGGCTTTATCAAAAATCCAGATGAACCATGCATCTATTGTAGATTTGTAGCGAGAACTGTAGTATTCCTCGTTTTGTACGTGGATGACATTCTCTTAATAGGAAATGACATTCCTATGCTACAATTTGTCAAGGGGTTCTTGTCACACAGGTTCTCCATGAAAGACCTGGGTGATGCCTCATACATCCTGGGGATCCGGATCCATCGTGATAGATCCAAGAGGATATTAGGACTTTCACAGTCCAGGTACATCGACACCATACTGAAGAGATTCAGTATGGAAGATTCCAAGCGCGGTAACCTACCGGCTTGTCACGGGATCACCCTCTCTAAAGAGATGTCTCCCAAGACTGATTTGGAGAGGGATCGCATGTCTATTATACCCTACGCTTCTGCGGTAGGCTCTATAATGTATGCGATGTTGTGTACCAGACCGGATGTAGCTTATGCACTGAGTGTGGTAAGCCGGTATCAGTCAAACCCTGGGGAGAAACACTGGATAGCAGTAAAGAACATTCTCAAGTACCTGAGAAGGACTAAGGAGATGTTCTTGGTGTATGGCGGAAAAGACCTCCAGATTGAGGCCTTTGCTGACTCCAGCTTCCAGAGTGACAAGGATGATTCCAAGTCCATGTCGGGTTTTGTCTTTACCCTCAATGGAGGGGCGGTGTGTTGGAAGGGTTCCAAACAGGAAACCGTTGCAGACTCAACGATGGAAGCGGAATACATCGCTGCATCTGATGCCGCAAAAGAAGCTGTCTGGATGAGGAAGTTCTTGAAAGAACTTCAGGTGGTTCTGTCCATTGTTGATCCAATACCTCTGTATTGCGACAACAACGGGGCTATAGCTTTAGCGAAGGAACCCAGGTCCCATCAGAGATCCAGACACATCTTGAGGCGGTATCACCGGATCAGGGAGATCGTGGATCGCCAGGAGATCGAGGTTCGGAGAGTCGCTTCAGAAGATAACACTGCAGATCCATTCACCAAGGCCTTGCCCCAGACTCAGTTCGAGCGGCTGATCGAGATGATAGGTCTTCGATACGCCAGTACATGGCCTTATTGCAAGTGGGAGATTGTTAGTGTATATGCCCTAGAGGCCATTACTGTCTCATACTAGTTTGTATATTACTTAATGGAAGCTTGGGATATTCACCTTGTATATACAATCTTGCTCAAAATAGTAGTATGCTACTTGGTTTGTTTCTACTTCAATATGCACATGTGTTTATTTTTGTATATCGCCTATACACATTAGTGGAGCCCTTAGGATCTTTGCTTGATTACCTGCGTTGTGATGGCAGTCACACTAGTGGGGCTGGGTAATCTATAAGCACATCCTTAAGCAGGTCCCTGGTCGCAGGAATATCGTGTTAGTGTATATGCCCTAGAGGCCATTACTGTATCATACTAGTATGTATATTACTTGATGGAAGCTTGGGATATTCACAGTTGTACAGACAATCTTGCTCAATATAGTAGTATGCTACTTGGTTTGTCTCTGCTTTAATGTGTACATGTGTGTTTATTTATTATATCACCTATACGCATTAGTAGAGCCCTTAGGATCTTTGCTTGATTACCGGCGTTGTGATGGCGATCACACTCGTGGGGGCTGGGTAATCTACAAGCACATCCTTATACACGTCCCTAGTCGTGGGAGTACCGAGATAGGGCATCGATACTCCGGAGTAGACTAGCGTATACGCTTCTCATCCCAGCACGGGAGACGGTCTGTCCCACAGCCGTCGGTACGTCGTACTTGAGATAGTATGCGGGTGCTCGTTGGGTTACGAGTACACTGGACAGGACTCGTCGGGAACTGATGGTTGGTATTATACCTATCGTCAGTTATCAGTTCCCAGGTGACATGAGTACAGCTTAGTCCGCTGACTTGACACTGTCACTTCGCCTCGAGTGTGTTCCCACTGTTCTTTGATTGCTACCCTACCACGGCTCTACTGAGTCGTGCAAACAGGTAGTAGTTGGGAGCAGTCCCGAAGCACTTGGAGGCAGTGACGGTTAGACAGGATTCGTCTCTCCCGGTATTGGGGGTTGACATCGCGCTGTGTCTAGGAGAGCCATTACACGAGTAGTCCCTGGCCAGGGCAAGCGAGATATACTGGTAGGTTTCCAGTGTTATCTCAGGGTGTATTGGGCTTCACTCCGACACGACTTGTACCGCTATTAGGGGACTGACGTTTACCGCCCCCCTAGGCCCGCCATGCGATGTATCAGACGAACAGACCGGACTGTACGGAGATTGTCACATACAGACTCAGTAGGAGTTCGGATGGGTGTACCTCATCGGCCTTCTTATCGACATCTACCTGGGGACCGTTACGTACAGCTAGTGCCGCTTGCGGTCTGTGGTTAAACCCACTGCCAGCGTAGTGTCGAGTCTTTAGAGTCCCACACAGAGAGTTTCCCTGCACTGAGCGAAACGTGTAGAGGCCGTATGGTTTTACGGCAGGGCTACGATCACTTACGTACACTTGTGTGCATATGGTGTTCGGGCAGGCAGTACTAGTAGGCTTTAGTTTAAGCCGGATCCTAGTATTGCACGGATGGATTTGTTTTGTCTTCTGCACATCCGCATTCTACGGAATACGGATGCAGGTGTGTATGCACAGTTTTCCGGAGCGATGAAGGAGGAGGTGCCTCATTAGGGTTTTGGCAGTTGGTTCGGCCAAAACCGCTATGTGGCAGGCTCATTAGGGTTTTGACAGTTGATTCGGTCAAAACCATTTTGAGGCGGACTCATTAGGGTTTTGACAGTTCGTATTGGTCAAAACCATTATGAGCCGCGAACATCATTTACTAATCCTATTAGTGATAATCTTTTGATGGCTAATTGCATTGACCATTTGACCCCGTTGACCTCTCTTGACTTTGTTGACCGGTTGACCGGGTTGACCATTGACTTTCAAGAGGGTTCTACACTTTTCTTTTCTTCTCCTTTTTTCTTTTGGATTATGATAATGGTCATTTCAAAGTAGCCATCAACTTTATCTTGATGGAATTGGTAATGATGTTGTTTTGCATTATTTGCAACCATGGTTGTTTTTCATTGTATCATAATATTATTCTCTTTCTCTCTCTTGAAAAGAGAAGCTCCATGGTTGCAAGAAAACCTCCTTCTTCTTCCTCCTCTTGATTTCCCCTTTGATCTCATGTGTTGAGAGAAAAAGGTTTTCACTTGACAAACACATCCATACATCTCCTCTACACATCCTAGGGCTTCTAGATTAGCAATCTACTTACCCTAGTTACCTCGGCTTAAGGTGGAGCTCGGTGTACATCTCTCGGGTGGATCGTCTTCGACTCAAGGAGGCCGCGGAGGTGACCGAAGTCCGGATCAACCATTGAGCAAGCAAAGAGAACAACAACAAGAAGAGAAGAACAACAACAAAGGAGAAGAACAGCAAGAAGAGAAGGAGTTCAAGTTGAGGTATAACCCCTAACCGAGTAGATACATCTCTTGTTAGATTGCTAGTTTATAGTTTAGCAAAGATCCGGCTTTTACGGTCCATGTTACAAAGTTTAGAAAAATTTTGATTTACCGTTTCCGCAACCCCGAAAGTACCGGGAGAGGTAACGTGGACCTAACAGTGGTATCAGAGCCTAACTAAACTTAAACTAGCTTGGTAGCGAAGTGTATGGAAGTTCGAAACCGAAAAATCACAAAACCGGAAAAACTAAAACCCTAAGTTTCTGTTGAAATTTTTTCTGCTCTAAATGAAAAACTTTATACTTGTAAATTCGGCTCAGGGTTTTATTTGAACACCCAGGAAAAACGATGCACTGTTCACTTCAAACCGCCGCGGTTCCGCGGCACGAGGTAGGCATATGTCGCGGAACCGCCGCCGTTTGTCGTCTTCTATGCATCGTGTTTCGTGCAGTGTGTGTCTGTGTTGGTTTTGGGATTTTTAAAATATATTATATGTGCCCAGATTTTCCAGAACAGAAATTCACTTTTGGGGTCCTATAATTCCGTATTTTTCGAACTTCGCTATACTTTGGCTATGTTGGTTATATCTGTGATGTTTGCATGTATTGAACGTCGGCTAATCGCTATAAGACGATTAGTCGGGGTTATACATGATCTGTGTTTGATATTGGAATGTGTATATGAATGTGTTGGACTGTCGCGGGTGAATAGCCGGGGTGGATGTGAGATGAGCTTTTGTTTTTCTTTCATTCATTGTAAATGTAAATTGATGTAATATTATTATTTGTTTGGCCGCACAACCGGGTCGGGGTTGTAGCCGTCATTGTATAATTCTTTTTACTGTTTTTGCTCCTAGGATAGACCCATGGAGGGGGTGCACAAACTGCCGAGTACTTGGCGGGTAGTTTGCCGCACCCGTAGGGGTCTTGGGTGGGGTATTTGGCTATTCACCGCGACCGTGTTATCCGCTTTTCGTTCCAGGCTCGAAAGGATTGCGGATTGCTAGTATATCCAATGTATTCATCTGTGATCTGTAATGTCTATCATTGCTTTACTATTTAGGCATTGCTTATGTTTTACAGCCGCGCTAGCCCAGCCCCCGCTCTGTCGTTAGTTAAGTAACCTAACGGGTGATGACGGGGCCCCGTGGCGAATGCGAATGGCATAAGCGTACGTCATATTTTGGTTGTTTTCTGCAATGGTAGGATTTAAATGATGGGACGCATTAAAAGAACTAATGCAAGAAAATAAACCTAAAATACGTTGTTGGAACAAGTTTTTCAAAAAGCTGTTATTACAAGGACGTTCATCTTTTTGTTTTGCATCGAGGTATTCGGTTATGAATGCCCAGCACCTCAATCGATGAGGCAAGGGCCGAGATCCCCTCATCGGGAGTGACCCCTTGGACAAAAGGTTTGCGTCAGGGTAATAACTTCACCATAGTCGATTATTCTTGCTTTGCATCGAGGTATTCATCTTATGAATGCCCAGCACCTCACTCGACGAGGAAAGAGCCGAGATCCCTTCGCAGGGAGTGACCTCTTTAGCAAAAGTTTTCGCCACTATGATTTTCAAAAAGGTGCAATCAGGTTCCTTCAACGATATCAAGTTCATTACGTTAACGGGTTTTTCGCCAAAAACCCAGCCGTAGCCCTCCGTCGTTTCGGATTAATATTATTCAGTATTCGTGCTGCGTTTGTTGACCTAGTCAAGGCGTAGTGAACGGTAGCTAAATAATATTTTTCTGTGGATTGCAAATGTGATTGGTTAGGACAGTCGTGCGGCCTTGTTGACCTAGTCAAGGGCACGTACGGGTGGGTCTAATGCAATCAGGATTATGACGGGTAGAACTTGTCTAACAGTTTGTGGCTTGTTGACCTAGTCAAGGTCATGAACAGTTAGGGGCAAAAACCACATCGGGAGTTTCAAAAGAACTGAAACTTGCAGATTTAGCATACCTTCTGGAGTGTGGTGACTAGAGTGGATTCCATCTAGGTTATCACACAATGACAGTTGGATCCCGATCCCACTGATGAGTTGGTTTACTCTCGGGAGATTATTTCACTTAACGATCAATGCTATAAACCTAGTAGGTGTCTAGAAAGGTGTTAGCGGGGTTACGCCCCCAGGGAAAAGAGGTTCTTTAATTAAGGAACTTCACGAAAGCGTTGGAAAACCTCCCTCGAAGTACCGACACTAGCATGGCTGAAAGGTTAAGCAAGTATTGTGACGTGAATTAAAAACCCGGCTAGTTCTTCTTTTAAAAAGGTTTTAAGAAGAATTTGAGTAAACAGTGGGAGACATCCTGGTTAGATAAATTAATAAACCAATCTAATCTTGCAAGAGCATACGCTGAGTGTTTCTTTTCTCTCTCCAGGCAGCAACCTTTTCACGCCCTAATCAAGATAATAAAATGTATCGCTTGACCGATCCGAATTCTTATTCGGGACTGGGGAAAGTTGGTTCAGCTCTAACTTGTGACAACAGTCATGAGTATGAGAATGGGAAAGAGGAAAGTATGGATTTCCAGGATACCCAGTTGAAGAAGAAGCATGGTTTTGCATCTACTTCAGGTGTTCTTGTAATTGAGAACTGTTTTACGGTCAGCCCTACCTCCTGGGTACTTGATACCGGATCAGGATCTCATATCTGTAATTTATTGCAGGGACTGAGAAAAAGTAGGAAAGTTGCACCGGGTGATATGTCGCTCAGAGTAGCGAACGGAGCACAAGTTAATGCGGCAGCCGTCGGTGAATATCACCTAGTATTGCCAAATGGCAAGACTATGATTTTGAACGATTGCTACTATGTACCCTCCATGGTTTGCAACATCATATCAGTTTCTTTACTCGATAAAGATGGATATAACTTTGTTCTTGAAAAGAATATCATGAACATTTACCTTGATAAGGTACTGGTTGCAGAGGGTACACTGTTTAATGGTATCTACGTTCTAAATCAGAATACAGTTCTCAACATACAAAACACACGCAAGAGGAAGAATTCAGATACGAATGAATCCTACTTGTGGCATTGTAGACTTGGTCATATCGGAGAGAAAAGACTGAGTAAGTTGCACAAAGATGGACTCTTGAATGCGTTCGAGTTTTCATCTTATGGAACTTGTCAGTCTTGTCTCAAAGGAAAGATGACCAAATCTCCGTTCACCGGACATGGAGAAAGAGCAGCAGAGCTCTTGGGACTCGTACATAGTGATGTATGTGGTCCGATGTCTATACATGCAAGGGGTGGGTTCTCGTACTTCATCACATTCACTGACGATCTCTCTAGGTTCGGATATGTGTATCTGATGAAACACAAATCTGAAGCTTTTGAGAAATTCAAGGAATTCAGAAACGAAGTAGAGAACCAGACAGGCAAAAGTATCAAGATCCTCCGGTCTGACAGAGGAGGGGAGTACTTAAGCACGGAATTCCTAGATTACTTAAAAGAGAATGGTATTCTCTCTCAGCTTACTCCTCCTTATACACCACAGCACAACGGTGTTTCGGAGCGGAGGAATCGTACCCTACTGGATATGGTTCGCTCCATGATGAGTAGTGCTGAGTTGCCTCTTTCATTTTGGGGACATGCGCTTCAGACAGCGGCATACCTATTGAATGATGTTCCGTCTAAATCTGTGCCTAAAACTCCGTTCGAGATATGGAATGGAAAGAGGCCATATCTTAAAAGATCTAAGATATGGGGTTGTCCGGCTTATGTTAAAAAGCATAAACCGGATAAACTAGAGGCACGGTCAGTTTTATGTAAGTTTGTGGGATATCCAAAGAATGGTTATGGATATCTATTCTACCACACCGAGGAACAGAAGGTGTTTGTTGCTCAGCATGCCGTTTTCTTGGAAACGGAGTTTCTTGCAAAAGAAATTAGTGGGAGCACGGTAGAATTGGAAGAAATTCAGCGACCACAAACTGAAACTGAAAGTTTGACAGAACCTCAGGATTCAATAACCCCAGACGAACCTCTGCCACTCCGCAGATCTGGTAGGATTTCTCATCCGCCCGAGAGATACTACGGTTTTCTCATAGACGGGGATCGAGAGGATTGCATCTTGGAAGAAGATGACCCTACCAGTTTCAGGCAGGCCATTATCAGTAAGGACTCTGATAAGTGGCAGGAAGCAATGCAATCCGAAATGGAGTCCATGTACGCCAATAAAGTGTGGACCTTGGATATTGCTCCATCTGGGGTAAAACCTGTTGGATGCAAATGGATCTACAAAAGGAAACTTGGTGTAGATGGGCAGGTGGAAACCTATAAAGCTAGACTCGTTGCAAAAGGTTTCCGTCAAAGACCTGGTTTGGACTATGACGAGACTTTTTCTCCGGTGGCTATGCTCAAATCCATTCGGATCTTACTTGCCATTGCTGCCTTCCATGACTATGAAATCTGGCAGATGGATGTGAAGACGGCTTTCCTAAACGGTTGTTTGGAAGAGTGCGTTTACATGGATCAACCAGAAGGTTTCGTAGACAGTGGGAGCAGCGGAAAGGTGTGCAAGTTGCTTAAATCCATTTATGGATTAAAGCAGGCATCGCGGAGCTGGAACATCTGTTTTGATGAGGCAATCAAGGAATTTGATTTCATCAAGAACGAAGATGAACCCTGTGTTTATAAGAAGATTGTAGGACGAACTGTCGTGTTCCTAGTCTTGTAGACGACATTCTTTTGATAGGAAATGACATTCCTATGCTACAATCGGTCAAGCTGTTTTTGTCACAAAGGTTCTCCATGAAGGACCTGGGTGATGCCTCGTACATTCTGGGGATCAAGATCTATAGAGATAGATCCAAGAGACTATTGGGACTTTCGTAGTCCAGGTACATAGAGACCGTACTAAAGAGATTTAGTATGGAGGATTCCAAGCGCGGTAACATACCCGCATTGCACGGAATTACCCTCTCCAAGAAGATGTCTCCTAAGACTGACGAGGAGAGGGTTCGCATGAGCACTATACCCTACGCTTCGGCGGTAGGATCTATAATGTATGCGATGCTATGTACAAGACCAGATGTAGCTTACGCGTTGAGCACGGTAAGCCGGTATCAGTCAGACCCAGGGGAGGACCACTGGACAGCAGTGAAGAACATTCTCAAGTACCTGAGAAGGACTAAGGAGATGTTCCTGGTTTACGGTAATGGAGACCTCAGGGTCGAGTCCTTTACCGATTCAAGCTTCCAGAGTGACAAAGATGATAGCAAGTCTGTCTCGGGTTTTGTGTTTACCCTCAACGGAGGGGCGGTATGTTGGAGGAGTTCCAAGCAGGATACCGTCGCAGACTCGACGATGGAGGCTGAATACATTGCTGCAAGCGATGCCGCAAAAGAGGCGGTCTGGATTAAGAAGTTCATTAGTGAACTTCAGGTGGTTCCGTCCATTGTTGACCCAATACCTTTGTATTGCGATAACAATAGGGCTATAGCTTTAGCGAAGGAACCAAGGTCCCATCAGAAATCCAGGCACATCTTAAGGCGGTATCACCTGATCAAGGAGATCATTGATCGACAGGAGATCGAGGTGCGGAGAGTGGACACAAAAGACAACACTGCGGACCCATTCACGAAGGCTTTACCCCAGACTCAGTTCGAGCGGCTGATCAAGATGATAGGTCTTCGATACGCCAGTACATGGCCTTAGTGCAAGTGGGAGATTGTTAGTGTATATGCCCTAGAGGCCATTACTGTATCATACTAGTATGTATATTACTTGATGGAAGCTTGGGATATTCACAGTTGTACAGACAATCTTGCTCAATATAGTAGTATGCTACTTGGTTTGTCTCTGCTTTAATGTGTACATGTGTGTTTATTTATTATATCACCTATACGCATTAGTAGAGCCCTTAGGATCTTTGCTTGATTACCGGCGTTGTGATGGCGATCACACTCGTGGGGGCTGGGTAATCTACAAGCACATCCTTATACACGTCCCTAGTCATGGGAGTACCGAGATAGGGCATCGATACTTCGGAGTAGACTAGCGTATACGCTTCTCATCCCAGCACGGGAGACGGTCTGTCCCACAGCCGTCGGTACGTCGTACTTGAGATAGTATGCGGGTGCTCGTTGGGTTACGAGTACACTGGACAGGACTCGTCGGGAACTGATGGTTGGTATTATACCTATCGTCAGTTATCAGTTCCCAGGTGACATGAGTACAGCTTAGTCCGCTGACTTGACACTGTCACTTCGCCTCGAGTGTGTTCCCACTGTTCTTTGATTGCTACCCTACCACGGCTCTACTGAGTCGTGCAAACAGGTAGTAGTTGGGAGCAGTCCCGAAGCACTTGGAGGCAGTGACGGTTAGACAGGATTCGTCTCTCCCGGTATTGGGGGTTGACATCGCGCTGTGTCTAGGAGAGCCATTACACGAGTAGTCCCTGGCCAGGGCAAGCGAGATATACTGGTAGGTTTCCAGTGTTATCTCAGGGTGTATTGGGCTTCACTCCGACACGACTTGTACCGCTATTAGGGGACTGACGTTTACCGCCCCCCTAGGCCCGCCATGCGATGTATCAGACGAACAGACCGGACTGTACGGAGATTGTCACATACAGACTCAGTAGGAGTTCGGATGGGTGTACCTCATCGGCCTTCTTATCGATATCTACCTGGGGACCGTTACGTACAGCTAGTGCCGCTTGCGGTCTGTGGTTAAACCCACTGCCAGCGTAGTGTCGAGTCTTTAGAGTCCCACACAGAGAGTTTCCCTGCACTGAGCGAAACGTGTAGAGGCCGTATGGTTTTACGGCAGGGCTACGATCACTTACGTACACTTGTGTGCATATGGTGTTCGGGCAGGCAGTACTAGTAGGCTTTAGTTTAAGCCGGATCCTAGTATTGCACGGATGGATTTGTTTTGTCTTCTGCGCATCCGCATTCTACGGAATACGGATGCAGGTGTGTATGCACAGTTTTCCGGAGCGATGAAGGAGGAGGTGCCTCATTAGGGTTTTGGCAGTTGGTTCGGCCAAAACCGCTATGTGGCAGGCTCATTAGGGTTTTGACAGTTGATTCGGTCAAAACCATTTTGAGGCGGACTCATTAGGGTTTTGACAGTTCGTATTGGTCAAAACCATTATGAGCCGCGAACATCATTTACTAATCCTATTAGTGATAATCTTTTGATGGCTAATTGCATTGACCATTTGACCCCGTTGACCTCTCTTGACTTTGTTGACCGGTTGACCGGGTTGACCATTGACTTTCAAGAGGGTTCTACACTTTTCTTTTCTTTTCCTTTTTTCTTTTGGATTATGATAATGGTCATTTCAAAGTAGCCATCAACTTTATCTTGATGGAATTGGTAATGATGTTGTTTTGCATTATTTGCAACCATGGTTGTTTTTCATTGTATCATAATATTATTCTCTTTCTCTCTCTTGAAAAGAGAAGCTCCATGGTTGCAAGAAAACCTCCTTCTTCCTCCTCCTCTTGATTTCCCCTTTGATCTCATGTGTTGAGAGAAAAAGGTTTTCACTTGACAAACACATCCATACATCTCCTCTACACATCCTAGGGCTTCTAGATTAGCAATCTACTTGCCCTAGTTACCTCGGCTTGAGGTGGAGCTCGGTGTACATCTCTCGGGTGGATCGTCTTCGACTCAAGGAGGCCGCGGAGGTGACCGAAGTCCGGATCAACCATTGAGCAAGCAAAGAGAACAACAACAAGAAGAGAAGAACAACAACAAAGAAGAAGAACAACAAGAAGAGAAGGAGTTCAAGTTGAGGTATAACCCCTAACCGAGTAGATACATCTCTTGTTAGATTGCTAGTTTATAGTTTAGCAAAGATCCGGCTTTTACGGTCCATGTTACAAAGTTTAGAAAAATTTTGATTTACCGTTTCCGCAACCCCGAAAGTACCGGGAGAGGTAACGTGGACCTAACATATCGAGACAGGGCATCGATACTCCGGAGTAGACTAGCGCATGCGCTTCTCATCCTAGTATGGGAGACGGTCTATCCCACAGCCGTCGGTACGTCGTACTTGAGAGAGTATGCGGGTGCTCGTTGGGTTACGAGTACACTGGACAGGACTCGTCGGGAACTGACTAGTTGGTATTATGCCTATCGTCAGTTATCAGTTCCCAGGTGACATGAGTACAGCTTAGTCCGCTGACTTGACACTGTCACTTCGCCTCGAGCGTGTTCCCACTGTACTTTGATTACTCCCCTACCACGGCTCAAAGGAGTCGTGCAAACAGGTGGTAGTTGGGTGCAGTCCCGAAGCACTTGGAGGCAGTGACGGTTAGACAGGATTCGTCTCTCCCGGTATTGGGGGTTGACATCGCGCTGTGTCTAGGAGAGCCATTACACGAGTAGTCCATGGCCAGGGCAAACGAGATATACTGGTAGGCTTCAGTGTTATCTCAGGGTGTTTTGGGCTTCACTCCGACACGACTTGTACCGCTATTGGGGGACTGACGTTTACCGCCCCCTAGGCCCGCCATGCGATGTATCAGACGAACAGACCGGACTGTACGGAGAATGTCACATTCAGGCTCAGTAGGAGTTCAGATGGGTTTCACCTCGTCAGTCTTCTTGTCGGCATCTACCTGGGGACCGTTACGCACAGCTAGTGCCGCTTGCGGTCTGTGGTTAAACCCACTGCCAGCGTAGTGTCGAGTCTTTAGAGTCCCATACAGAAAGCTATTCGCCTTTAGGCAAAAGAGTAGAGGTCGCATGGTTTTGCGACAGGTCGCATGGTTTTGCGACAGGGTTCGGTCACATCCGTGCACTTGTGCACGTACAGTGTCTGGACAGTTTACACTAGCGGGCTTTGGTTTAAGCCAGATCCTAGTGTACCTTTTGGGATTGGATTTATCCAGTATACATTCGTGTTTCTCGGAACGCGGATGCGGGTGTGTATGCACAGTTGACGGAGAGACAGAGGTAGAGGATTCTCATTAGGGTTGTTGACCGTTGACAGTTGACTATTGACTTTTTGCTCAACCCTAATGAGAATATGATATGTGATTAACAATTATATTAATTAAGTATTATGGTGACATGGTTGTTGAGGGGTTGACTTTGTTGACTTGTTGACTTTGTTGACCGGTTGACTAGGTTGGACTAGTTGACCATCATGATGACAATGGCTATCATTTCATGGCAAAGATTTTTTACTTGCTTGTTTCTTTTGTGAGAAATGAGTGCATGAAATGATTTAGCCATTTTGACTTGAACCATTTTACACAATACTTGATTATTATTTTTGTAATGATGGTTTTGGATTATGAGAGCCAAATGAGAAAAGTCTTCTCTCATTCTTTCATGCTCATTCTCTCTCTTGTTCTTGAGCTCTCATCTTCCTCCTATTGCTCTCCCTCTCTTGATTCTATGGATCACTTGTCTCATGAGTTGAGAACCAAGAACCATAGATAAAATCCCATACAAACTCTTCTCTACTCACTCTAGTTCACAAGGTTTAGCAAACCGAGTGAACTAGTTTCTTCAAAGTTCGAAGAAGGAGCCTAAGGTTGAAGCTTTCAGGTGGATCTATCTTCGGCGCAAAGAGACGACGGGGAGAAGCCGATTCGGACGACCATCGAAGCTTGAAGACGAAGGAGTTCGAGAAAAAGAAAGGTATAACCCCCTAACCGAGTAGTTAGCAACTCGTAGTTAGGTTGTTAGTTAGATGTTTAACAACGATCCGGTTTTGAGTCCATGTTACCACCTCTAAGAAAATTGTTTTTCACCAAATTCCGCATGCCCGAAAGTACCGGGAGAGGTAGCATGGACTTACATTTCCCATTCCCAGTGTGTATGTCCCAGAAACTAGACAGGGTCGTGTAGTCAATCGAGTGTGTAGTTAAAAACTTGGATGACATAAAACAATGGGATGCACCAGAATCAAATAACGCTAATGCGGGAAAACCATGAATGAGTAGAGTACCTGAAACAACTTCTCCCGACGCCTTAGCTTCTTCCGCTGTTAAGGTAAAAGCTCGAGCCTGATTAGGTCCTTGAGTCAGCTGTTTCTGTCCCTGGAATGGTCTCTGCGGAGGCTTCTGTAAATCATCTCTCGTACGAAGCTTCGACGGACAAGCACTAATAGCGTGATCTGCCGCTCCACAAACCAAACAGAGTCCCAGCCTCCTTCGACAATCCTTTTGCATGTGGCCAGGTAAATTGCAGTAGTTATAAGTCATGCTCTTTCTTCGATCGACGACAATAGGCTTCTTCATGGGTGCTATACCTCGATGGTCCACTGGAATACCTCTGCGACCATGAGCTCGGTTTGGTACAAATGCTGGCTTCCTTACCGCAACTGCTGTCTGCTGCAAACTCCCCTTCATCCCAGATAAACTCTGCTGCTCTCGGGCTGCCGCAAGTACTTGTGAGAAAGTGGTCAAACCCAGGGAGAAAATCTGCCTCTGGATGTCCACGTCCAAGCTGCGCATGAACCTCCGTGCCCTGTCTGCATCGTTGGCAACTAAAGGTCCAGCGAATCTACTGAGTATTGTCCATTATGCTGCATGCACATCCATGGGTGCTCCATTCTGCTTTAGCCCGATGAATTTCTCTTCCATTTCCTCCCGTGCAGTCCGCGGGAAGAACTTCTCCAGGAAACTCTTAGAAAAATCTGCCCACTTGATCCGCTTGGGCAAGCGGTTCTCCTCCACAAGCCACCATTCTCGGGCGTAGTCCACTAATTGAATGCGTACCACATCAACTCTTTTCTCATCTGGAATCTGTGCCGCAATAAGCAAGTTCTCTGTGTCAACTAGCCACTGCTCTGCTGGCAATGGCTCCTCCAAACCAGTAAATATAGACGGACCCAAACGCCTGAAATCTGCTACGGTCCCTACTCGGTCAACTGGTTTAGCTCCAACATCGTTCACAGACTGCTGAACGATCTGTAGACCTTCCTGAAACGATTCCGCTTGCTGCTGGATCAGCTCAGTCTGTCTCTTTTGATTCTCCAGCATTCCCCTTATCACTCCAAGCATGGCGGCTTCGTCCACACGCCTTTGGTACGTCTTCAAATTCTTACCGGCCATATTCCTGAAATCAAAACACCCAACATTAGCATGATGATAGATTCAAAATATAGATCAAGGCTAGAACTCCAAGTTACTTAAATAGAGTGCCGCATTGTAACTATGCCGCGGTATCATAGCCACAATTACATAACTCCACCCAAGTCGCCTAAGTCCTAGAGATAACAAGGAATCAGGTTTTCGAGTTGATATGCAAAGGAAGTTCGCACATCGTAAAAGATACAATCAGGAAGAATGTGATTCAAGAATGGTAAAACGATAAGGTGGCAGGACATGTTTCCTAAACACGGGTATTCTGATTCGTGTATTGGGTACAATACCCAACTACAAAAGAATCAACCCGACTAACCTATTCTCTGATACTAAAAGAACCATGTCACGCCCCGCTTCCCAGAGTACGCTAAAGGGCACGTGACATAGCCAACCATGCTACCTGTGGGTAGGAAGTATCCATCCACAGTCACATTACGGCTGTAGAGCTATCAAGAACAAAATGAAACTATTTAAAACATGTCCATAATCCAAGATAATCCGAGTCAAGAATAATAAAATGCGGAAGCGAAAGATCCAATACAAATAACTGGAATGTATGTCCCATAATGCGGGCTAACATCAGGAATAAAATGCAAGAAAGAAAAGCTAACTACTGCTGACACTCACAGCTCAGCCTGTCGGCTGAAGTACTCCTGCTCGGACTGCGACAGCGGTACAGAATCTGGGCCATGCAAAACCTGTAGGGTTGCTAGGCACGTGCACAAGGGTCTACGAGGCATCAACCATGCCCGATTAAAAATTTAGCCGTGCCGAACAACCCGAATACGGAACTTTAAACTAGAGATTAGGCGAAAACAAGTATGCTAAACACTTTAACACTAAGTGAGAGGGATTACAACCTTTGTAGATCCGGTCCTTCACTTCATATGCTCCGTGTTGTGGTCCCTTCGCTGCGATCATCGGGATCCGGACTCTCGAGAGGTTCCACGAAGAGAAAGACGCAACCTTTGCTTCCGATCTTCGATACTAAGATGATCTACCTTGAAGTTTCTTTAACACAAGCTAACACTCATGAAATGATGTGAACACCCTCATCTAAATGGCAAGGGAAGATGAGGATGATGAAGTAGGATTTTTGCTCTCTTTATTTATCTTTTTCTCATATTTATTCATCACTTTTGAAAAACTAGTAAAGCTTTTTCATGAAGAGAATGAAGGAAGAAGATGAACAATAGTAGAATTTCTTTTGTGATGAATAATGCAAAAGAGATAATGATGAATTATGCAACCATGGTTGACTTAACCATTGTAGAGAATTGACCAAGGGTTAGGGTTTGGGTTGAGTTAAGAATGAGTCACTCACAAATATCTTTATCATGACAAAATGAAAAGCTTCTAGAATCAACTAGAAGACTTAACCCTAATCCAAACCCTAATCATGTTTAAACTCCACAAAACATGTTGCATTATTTATCATATCATGTTACAATATTATATATCATATATATAATATTTATTGTAACCAAATAAAATAATACAATTAACATATATCGCATATATATCAATGTATTACCCGAGTGAGAAAAATAATCTTTTAGTGAGCAAATATTAGTTAATGTAATTTAATATATCATATATATTATTATACACTAAATTATCGAATCAACACTTGATCCGACAATCCGGCTATATCGCATATAACTGACTAATATTTATCCGTTCCGGTTCATCGAATCAACACTTGATCCGATGACCCGGCTGATATCAAATATCGCGAGAATATAATACGGTATCACATATCGCATTATCCTCGGTCTCGCACATATCACATATATGCTCCTACTCTGTTTTGCCTGAGCCAAGAAACCTCTGTGTAGGACTCTAAAGAATCGTCAATACGCCGGCAGTAGGTGATGATCATATCAAACACCCACAAGCTGCAAGCGGTCAGCTAAACGTAACAGCTACCCAGGTATTGAGCGCTCAGAAGATCAACAAGCAAGCCTGTACATTCTCCTGTAAATCCAAACAGTAACACTCCCGTACAGTCCGGTCTCGTCGTCTGATATGTTGCATATCTCGCCTAGGGGTGGTAAACGTCAGACCCCAGTAGCTTGATAAGTCGTGTCGATATGAGGTCTATAACAGTTCGAGAAACTACTGATAATACTTACCAGTAAATCTCAGCAACCCTGGCCAGGGATTTCCGGTTATAGCCAATCGAACACAGCACAACATCAACTCCCTATACCGGGAGAGACGAATCCCCTCCTATCGCTCATTGCCTCCATGTGATTCGGGACTGTACCCAAAAGCCACCTTTTTGCACGCCCTCTTGGACGTGGTATGCTGGAAATCAAAGCACAGTGGGAATCACACAAGACTCTATGATGATCTCGGGTCGACAGACTACTCTGTACCAGTGTCACCGGAGAACTGCCATCTGACGTATGGTATAATACCATCTGGGAGTTCTCGGCGAGTCCGTCCAGTGTACCCAGTCTCCACCGAGCACCCGTACACCATCCTTGATGTCAAACACCGATGGATATGGGATCATCCATCGCCCATCATATGGGTCAAGATGCGTATACGCTAGTCTACTCTGGTGTATCGATGCCCTGTCTCGATACACCCTCGACTAGGAACAGTTATAGGATGTACTCGTCGACTACCGTGGCCCCACTAGTATGATTTCATCATAGTCCCAGTAGTCGAGTACATATCCTAAGGGCTTTATCCAAATGTAATATAGAGACAATCAGAGTACATGTTAAGATAAAGTACAACCAGATAGCATACTATCATGTCGAGCAAGAAAGTCCTCCCTATATATGTCCTAGCATCCACTACAATATACATCGTATGTATAGTAATGGCCTCTAGGGCATACATATAACTAACAAAACCTAGACGTCAGCACGTCAAGTCATCAAGTAATAACATAATAAACAGGGTAACAGGCAATGCGAATATAAACATGAATAAAGCAAGGGTAACAATAATATAAATCAGAGCAGTGCTGGGTAGTGTGCAGTGGGTAAACTAAACTGTTCTATCAGGTTTTCTTTTCTAAAGGCTTTGAAACCAAATTGATGAATCATCGATGTAACTCAGTAGTATTCCGTACATACCCGGGACTACGGCCCCAGATTCTCGGGCTGAAACCGAGACATGCCGCTAGGCACCAAACAGGAATGTGTACAGATGAATGATGTCAGCATCATCATTCCAAGGCTGGCCTAGCCTCTAAAACTGATCAGAACAAGTAGCGAACTGTTGAGTTACAAGTCAGGTTTCACCTTTGATTTCCCCATACCCCCAAGTTATATGTGTATGTCAAGTCAGGTATCCCGTAATCAAGAACTAATGGCAACACAGGATCAGGTAAACAGGTCTGTCTGGATAGACAACAGGAACGGTCCATGAGGACTACATGTCAGGTTTGTTGGCATTAGACACAAGATCAGGTAACGGGTCAGGTCATGGTACATCAGGTCAAGTCATGCAGTATACGGTACCATGTCGGGTAAATCAATATGTATGTAGCAAGTCAGGTCAAGATGTAAACAATATCATGGGTGTGCTCATACTCAGTTACATAATCAAGCATGGTTATCAACAGCATGATCTAAGCAATGAATTAAGCTATAGGCAGATTCACTCAATTAGTAGTACAGTTATCAGTTGTGTCACAGAGATGATTTCAACATTATAAGAATGCAGTATGACAATTATAGCCGTTTAATCGTGTTAACAAGTTTAAGACTTCATGGATGCAATGATATATATATATATATATATATATATATATATATATATATATACCATGGATGAAATCACAGTTTATGCAGGTTAAATGTACATGTGTGTCCGAATGAAGTAAAACGATAGAGAAAGTGCCATAGGCTACTTCATTAGTGTAAGTGTAATTAAAACATGTAAATGTGATTATTAGGTTCAATACAGTAATTGCAAATAGTAGGTTTCACGTTTGGAAGATAAAATGATGTATAACAATATTGAACATGAAAATGGGAAATTGTTGTGCTAAAGTTACACTACAGGTTTAGGGTGTCATCAATGTATATGTAAATATTGTTTAGCATGTAGTAAGGGGTACTTGCCTCGACGGGTCGTGAATCGGGAAAACGGAACGTAAAACGTCGGCGGGGAAAACTCGCGACGTGCGCATAGTTCACGGAATGAACCCAAACGACGAACAGTGGAACCACACAGGTTGGGGTACCACGCTGGAACGTCGGGACACGTCGCCGGCACGGCCGGATTCCGGCGAGACACAAAAACAGTGAATAAACAATATTCAAAATGCATGAAAAGATAAGAGAATAATCAAGAAGAGAGAAGGGAAGGAGGATAGAGGAGATGGTGCTCACGAGGATCCGTGGAGGGGTGGTGATCGACGGCTACGTCGACAGAGCTCCGGGAACGTCCTGCAAGGGATCGCCGGCGGTAAAATAGCCGAGCAATAGGAAAGAAGAAGGAAGGAAGGATAGGAGGGAGAGGTAAGCTTACTGGGTGCGCACGAAGGCCGGGGATATAGGGACGAGGTCACCGGCGGCGACTGGAAGTAGAGGCGGCGGAGACGAGCGGGTGCGCAAGCTCCCTCGTGCAGGCGCTCGAGAAGGAGGGAAAAGGAGGAAGGAGGTGCAGAGGGGATGATTAGGGCGAGGAGGCGAGAAGTCCGGTGGTGATGGCGTCGGCGTTGGGCTGCGGCGGCGAGGGGCAAGGCGGCGGTAGGGTTCGCTGGTGATGGGTTCGCGTTTAAAGAAAAGGAGGAGGGAAAGAAAATATATGGCAGAGAGAGAGGGAGAGAGATATGGGGAGAGAGAGAGATATATACGGGGGGTGAGAGAGAGAGATAGAGACGGGGAGAGAGAGATAGAGTTAGCGAGAGGAGAGAGAGAGATATACGGTGAGAGAGAGAGATGAGGTGGGGCCCACGGGTTTAAGAGGAAGGTGATTGGCTGGGATAAGAATATTGTGGGGGTTAGAAAAATAATTAAAGATTTAGAAATATTATAAGGTTAAATATATATATATATATATACGACGGTTTAAGATATATTAGAAAATTGGGATTTTGGCGCAAAGCAAAATATTTCCAAATTGTGCCCGGGTCGGGTCCAAAAATTTGAAATTGAAATAATAAAATTTTAGGCGGGATCCAAAATTTAAAATGAAGTATTTTACAATCAAAAAACATACCCCCAAAACGGACACACATACGTGCACGTAGCCGTCCAAACTTGCCCGTTTCACTGAACGGGACGAGAACACGATGCACGGACGCTACAACAGGGCTAGGGGTGTCAAGTATGCTATGACGAATATTTTTAATTTTATTTTAGATGCCTTAAATTGTTATATGCAGAAATGAATTGTCGGGTAAAATTTATAACTCACAGCAGTCAAGTAGGATTAACGAAATAAATACCATACACTATTCATACGGTAACAGAAACCAGTAGCATTGGGCTCGGGTGTTACATTATACCCAACTACAAAAAGAATTTCGTCCTCGAAATTCCAAGAACACAAAGGTAGACAGCAAATGACTACAAAAAAAGATGAGGAAACTTCTGCCGGATTTCATTTTCTCGTTCCCAAATGGACTCTCCATGTGAGCGATTACCCAAAGAAACAAGCACAAGAGGGATCACCTTGTTCTTAAGAACCTTTTCCCTTTGATCCACGATTTCAACCGGTCGCTCCTTAAAAGTCAAGTCTTCTCGTACCATCAGCTCCGAATGATCCAATACATGCGTTTCATCACGAACGTACTTACGGAGTTGAGATACGTGAAACACATCATGCACATTCGCCAAGGACCGCGGTAACGCCAAACGATACGCTACCTCACCAACATGCTCCAAGATCTCAAAGGGTCCAACGAATCGAGGACTGAGCTTTCCTCGACTTTCAAAACGAATCACCCCTCTAGTCGGTGATATCTTCAAGAATACTAAATCACCCACGGTGAACTCTAAAGGTCTTCTCGACGTATCCGCCCAACTCTTCTGTCGGTCTTGAGCTGCTTTCATATGACTTCTGATAGTGTTAACCTTCTCTACTGTCTGCACCACCAAATCTGGTCCCAACAATCTTCGTTCACCGACATCGTCCCAACAAGCAGGTGAACGGCATTTACGTCCATACAAAGCTTCAAATGGAGCCATCTGGATAGTTGCCTGAAAGCTGTTGTTGTAAGAAAACTCCACCAAATGTAGATGATCCTCCCAAGACCCCTTGAAGTCCAACATGCAAGCTCTCAACATATCTTCAAGAGTTTGGATTGTTCTCTCTGACTGACCATCAGTTTGAGGGTGATAAGCTGTGCTAAACTTCAATCGAGTCCCCAAACTTTCCTGTAAACTCCTCCAGAAGTGTGATAAAAACCGAGTGTCACGATCGGACACGATGCTCACCGGCACTCCATGCAATCTTACAATCTCTTGTATGTACCGCTCTGCCAAAGTCACTGTTGATTGACCAACCCAAAAAGGAATAAAGTAAGCTGCCTTGGTCAAACGATCAACAATCACCCATATAGCATTGTTGCCTTTTGGACTCCGTGGTAAAGCCGTCACGAAATCCATGGTTATATGTTCCCACTTCCACTGAGGAATCGGAAGTGGTTGCAATAAACCAGCAACCCTTTGATGTTCAGCCTTAACTTGCTGACACAGCAAGCACTTTGCCACAAAGCGAGCAATCTCCCGCTTCATGTCTTCCCACCAGAAATGTTGTCGAATATCTCGGTACATCTTTGTGTCTCCTGGATGTACAGAATAAGCTGAACTGTGTGCTTCTTTTATAAGCTCTTCACGAATTTCTCCCTTTGGCACACACAAACGACTACCATACCTCAACGAACCATCTTCGTGGATTAATAAATCCGTTCGTAGTCCGGCTTCAACCTGTTCTCGAAACTTTTACAGTCTAGGATCCTGCGATTGTGCTGCTTTAATATTCTCGATCAACAATAAATGTACTTGCAGCTGCATCAACTGTCCCGTAGAATGCGGTAGCACAACCTCCAAGTCAAATCTTCGAAAATCTTCAACGATCTCCTTCTGCGTAGTTAACACCTGAATTGCTGGTAACCGACTAAGCGCATCCCGCAAGACATTAACCTTCCCCGGATGGTACTTAAGATCAAGATCGTAGTCAGCCATCAGCTCCAACCATCTACGCTGCCTCATATTAAGCTCCTTCTACGTGAACACATACTTCAAGCTCTTATGATCAGTAAAAACTTCGACCCTTTCGCCTAAAACGTAGTGTCTCCAAATCTTCAACGCGAAAATCACAGCCGCAAGCTCCAAGTCATGCGTTGGGTAATTCTTCTCATGGGTCTTCAACTGTCTCGATGCGTACGCTACAACCTTTCCATGCTGTATCAAAACACATCCCAATCCTTTCCCCGATGCGTCGCTGTGAATCTCTAACCCTCCGGAATTGTCTGGTACGGTCAGAATAGGGGCGGTTATCAACTTCTGCTTCAACGTCTCAAAAGCTAAAGCATATTTGTCCGTCCATACAAAAGGTACCTCCTTGCGCGTAAGCTTGGTTAACGGCTCCGCCAGACGAGCAAAGTTCTCCACAAATCTTCTGTAATACCCGGCGAGTCCCAGAAAACTTCTTATCTCCGCAACATTCTTTGGAATCGGCCAATCTCGAACTGCTGAAATCTTTTCTGGATCGACGGCAATTCCATCGCCAGACACAACATGCCCTAAAAACTTTACTTCCTCCAGCCAAAACTCGCACTTACTCATCTTCGCATATAACTTCTCCTGTCTCAACGTCTGCAGTGCGATCTTCAAATGTTCAGCATGTTCTTCAAAACTCTTCGAGTAAACCAGGATATCGTCAATGAAAACCATGATAAACTGGTCCAAGAACGGTGAAAAGATTCGGTTCATCAAGTCCATGAATACTGCCGGCGCATTCGTTACTCCGAAAGGCATCACTAAGTATTCGTAATGTCCATACCGAGTTCGGAACGCCGTCTTGCAAATATCTTATGCTTTCACTCAGACCTGATGATATCCGGATCGCAAATCCAGCTTCGAGAATACCTTCGTGCCACTAAGCTGCTCGAAAAGTTCGCCAATGCGAAGGATCGGGTACTTGTTCTTAATAGTCACCCGGTTTAATTCTCGATAGTCGATGCACATCCTTCTTGTGCCATCCTTTTTCTTTACTAGAAGAACTGGAGCGCCCCAAGGTGAATTACTGCTTCGAATCCAACCCTTCTCAAGCAGTTCAGCAACCTGTTTCTTGACTTCTTCCAACTCTACTGGTGCCATTGGATAATACGCTTTGGATACTGGCGCTGCACCAGGAATAAGATCAATTGCGAACTCCACGTCTCGCTTCGGCGGTAAACCCGATATATCTTCAAACATGTCCATAAAATCACGAACAATAGCCGGCTCTTCACTTTTATCAACTTCCATTGCTGCAAGAATATTGTTTGTCGGCCTAGCCCTAAACTCGACTGGCTCGACAGAACTGCTTCCTCCAGTGAAGCTAAACTCGGGATGTCCGGGAATCTGGAAAATTACCTTCCTTGCCCTACAATCAATGTTAGCGTGGAAAGTGCCAAGAAAATCCATTCCTAAGACGATCTCGTAGCTGCCCGTATCAATCACCAAGAAATCTGCAAAAAGCTCCCGTCCGCACACAACAACTGTACAATCTTTACATTCCCTACTAGCTATGATTTTCCCATTCCCAGTGTGTATGTCCCAGAAACTAGACAGGGTCGTATAGTCAATCGAGTGTGTAGTTCAAAACTTGGATGACATAAAACAATAGGATGCACCAGAATCAAATAACGCTAATGCGGGAAAACCATGAACGAGTAGAGTACCTGAAACAACTTCTCCCGACGCCTTAGCTTCTTCCACCGTCAAGGTAAAAGCTCGAGCCTGATTAGGTCCTTGAGTCAGCTGTTTCTGTCCCTGGAACGGTCTCTGCGGAGGCTTCTGTAAATCATCTCTCGTACGAAGCTTCGACGGACAAGCACTAACAGCGTGATCTGCCGCTCCACAAACCAAACAGAGTCCCAGCCTCCTTCGACAATCCTTTTGCATGTGGCCAGGTAAAGTGCAGTAGTTACAAGTCATGCTCTTTCTTCGATCGACGACAATAGGCTTCTTCATGGGTGCTATAACTCGACGGTCCACTGGAATACCTCTGCGACCATGAGCTCGGTTTGGTATAAATGCTGGCTTCCTTACCGCAACTGCTGTCTGCTGCAAACTCCCCTTCATCCCAGATAAACTCTGCTGCTCTCGGGCTGCCGCAAGTATTTGTGAGAAAGTGGTCAAACCCAGGGAGACAATCTGCCTCTGGATGTCCACGTCCAAGCTGCGCATGAACCTCCGTGCCCTGTCTGCATCGTTGGCAACTAAAGGTCCAGCGAATCTACTGAGTCTTGACCATTCTGCTGCATGCACATCCATGGGTTCTCCATTTTGCTTTAGCCCGATGAATTTCTCTTCCATTTCCTCCCGTGCAGTCCGCGGGAAGAACTTCTCCAGGAAACTCTTTGAAAAATCCGCCCACTTGATCGGCTTGGGCAAGCGGTTCTCTTCCACAAGCCACCATTCTCGGGCGTAGTCCACTAATTGAATGCGTACCACATCAACTCTTTTCTCATCTGGAATCTGTGCCGCAATAAGCAAGTTCTCTGTGTCAACTAGCCACTGCTCTACTGGCAACGGCTCCTCCAAACCAGTAAATGTAGACGGACCCAAACGCCTGAAATCTGCTACGGTCCCTACTCGGTCAACTGGTTTAGCTCCAACATCGTTCACAGACTGCTGAACGATCTGCAGACCTTCCTGAAACGATTCCGCTTGCTGCTGGATCAGCTCAGTCTGTCTCTTTTGATTCTCCAGCATTCCCCTTATCACTCCAAGCATGGCGGCTTCGTCCACACGCCTTTGGTACGTCTTCAAATTCTTACCGGCCATATTCCTGAAATCAAAACACCCAACATTAGCATAATGATAGATTCAAAATATAGATCAAGGCTAGAACTCCAAGTTACTTAAATAGAGTGCCGCATTGTAACTATGCCGCGTATCATAGCCACAATTACATAACTCCACCCAAGTCGCCTAAGTCCTAGAGATAACAAGGAATCAGGTTTTCGAGTTGATATGCAAAGGAAGTTTGCACATCGTAAAAGATACAATCAGGAAGAATGTGATTCAAGAATGGTAAAACGACAAGGTGGCTGGACATGTTTCCTAAACATGGGTATTCTGATTCGTGTATTGGGTACAATACCCAACTACAAAAGAATCAACCCGACTAACCTATTCTGTAACACCCGGCCCTTTTTATACCCAGTCCGTATTTTGTTATTTTAAAATTCCATTTTTATTTTATTTATAATTTTAAGGGTTTTATTTAAGAAATTATTTATTTATTATAACCACCTCTTTAAACCCTAAAGCCTAACCAATTTTCCTAAGCCCACTTTCATTAATTATTTTATCTCATAAAAATTTTCTTTCTTGGCCCATTCCCGCCAGCCCACTCCCTTAATTCTCTTATTGAATTTCTTCCCTTATTTTATGGCCCAACCCAGCTCTGGCCCGGCCTTCTTATTCTTTTCCTTAATTCTTCTATTTTATTCTTTTGTTCAGCCCAATCCCTCGTGGCCGGCCCGTTTCTTTTTCCCTCCCTAATTCTTTTATTTTACTAGGCCCGGCCCCAATATCCCCAACTCCCTTACTGTGCATCTCCTTTCTTCAAATCTCCAACGGCTACACCCCCAACTCGCGCGCGCGTTTCCTCCGCCCACGCCGCCTCCTTCGCCCACGTTGCCGCTCGTCGCGCGCCACGCTCGCGAACGTTATCACGACGCCCTCCCCCACGTTCTCTTTCTCTTTCCCTCGCGTTTCCCCCTCTCTCTGTGCTCCCGTTCTCTCCTTCTCGAACCCACTCACCCCGAGCCCTTCTGCTTCCTCGATCACCCGAATCCCTATCTCTTTCTCACCCTCGACCCGAGACACCATCACCCATCACCTCCTCTTACCGTGCCGCCGACCTCCTAGCTCCTCACCGACCAACCACCATCACCTTCTACGACGAACCCACCTCCGCTACTGCTCCTGAGGTCACCCCACTTCTACCTCAAACTCCCAAACTCCATCACCGCCTCACACCACCGTTCACCACCTCTCGTCGCCCTCTCTCTTCTCTCATTCTCTCTCAATCACTCATTTCTCTGTCCCTCAAACTCAAAACCGACCACCTCCCACGACCTCCCTCTGCTCTTCGCTAGCCACTCACATCACCGGCATCACCTCAGCACCACCCTCATCATATCCCTCCACCCAAAGATCCTCCACTACTTCCTTCACCAGAGCACCAAGCTCCACACCGAGCTCCCTACAGCCACAGAACCCATTGCTACACCCTCACCAAGACTTCACCTCCCCTAGCCTCCAATCCCGAGCACATCTTCAGCCGACTCCTCACCTTGCCGCAGCCATCTCCTTGGACTTGAGAACTTGTTGCAGCAGCACCTTCGTCGAGATCCCCTATCCGAGCTTTACGGCATTTCATCGAACCCCAAAACCATTTTCAAACTTTTTACACCACTGTGAAACCGCTCTATACAAGTTGTCAGAGTGACGCCGTCGACCTTCGGAAACCCCAGCACTTCTCAGACGGACCAGAGAGCACCCCTAAGCTTCCAGCGCACGCAAGACGACTCCGGGAAAACTCCGACGCGAAATTCGTGTTTCGAACTAGGCTCGCGGGAATCCGGAACGTAGCGCACAACGCGCGTTCGAGACATCGTTGCCGTCGTGCGACCCCAAGGCGTTCTCCAGGCAAGTTTTTACTTGCTTTCATGCTATTTATCATTAAATTACAAATCAAAATCGTAGATATTCCATGTTTTGCATGACGTTAAATATTGCCATAAAACCATTCGATGCTTGTTCTCATAGAAAATCATTATCAAATTTGACGGAACTAGATGTAATGCTGTGGCCCTTGATATGTTGAATACCTTGTGCAAGTTTCATTAGAAAATACGACTGTTAAAGATTAAAACGACTACCCCCAAGTCTAGCCGAAAACGGTAATTCTGTTGCATCTGAAAATTGTTAAATTCACCATAAATCATATACATATTAGAATGGTGCGTTCGAGGGCTCAAATCGAAGCTAACTCGACGAACTTTAACCCTGTACCAATTTCCAGACATACCTGTGCTTGAACTGTGGTGAAAATTGGATCGGAGTGCGACTCTGGACTGCAGTCCAGAGCGACTCAAGTGTTGCTTGCTGTTCCGTAACTGGTACCACAGGATTTCCTTAACACTTAGGTTGTGGAACTCCGCTGTTTATTGTAGATAAATCTGTTAACTAGATAACACAATTGATTTCATACTGTTTCGTTACCATTTGTTATTTATTCTGTATTTTAAAATATCGGGACGCATAACAGTCCCAGCAGAATCAGAACTGACATTTTGGGATTAAACATTGCATATCTCCTAACGTACAGATGCGATCGAAGATCCTCCTATTGCGTTGAAAACCTTACTGAAAACCCTAGAATTCATCCAACTGTAGCATTGCTAAAATCTGATCCCGACTGGGGTTAAAATGCGTTGCGAAATGGATTCCTGATTCTGAAATCGGATTTTCAGCCGCGTGCGCTTAAAATGAAATGGTTATATCTATTGATCCTGGAACCCGATTGGCTTGAAACCAAATTAGATGGATAGATAACTGAACATACTAATTACTACCTGTTTATCTTTTAGCCAAATTATATACGTATGTTTCTCGATAAATTGTACAAGTGATAGAATACTGTTTTATGACACATTAATCATGCTTATATACTGTTAATGCATCATATCATACCCATATCATCGCAGTGATTTAACTAGTGATATCGTGCATTTGCCCAGTGTTAGATTTTAGTGTTGATTGTGGCAAGTACGTCAGTGTTCGTGTATTCGTGATTAAGTGAAAGTGATACGTACTTGTGCACAATCAGTGACCCTATTATTCTATTGCATTGTCGACGTCTGTGAGATGCGTGTACGTGTGACTATAAGTGGTATGGGACACTTATGGAAGCGCTTGCACGGGTGTCACAGATAAGGCATCCGACACTGCCATTTACCTTAGGTATTAGTCGGGACGTGCTTGATTGAGGTCCTGCCTCCAGTTCTCGCGCAGACTTGTCACGGATCGATTAGTATTTAGGGTTATGGTTAGCGTTTGATGTCGACCACGGGGTGTGGGGTAGTTCAAGTGTGAATTCAACAGAATCTCGGGAGTCCCATGCCGGCTTATATATTTAGGGAGTTATATGGAGATTTACAGGGTATGTGCTATATCACCGTGACACACTCGTTACATGTTGGGCCCGTGGTCCCTTGCCCTTGGGTTCTACCCTTGGGTGGAGGACACTCGCGAGTGGTTCACTCTCACACTTGGACTGACGATAGGCTTATTGACCTGTGCAGTGAGACTTAGAGACTGATAGGGTTACTGTCATTTACATTCCTTCTATACCGTGTTGACACTCGTGACATATTGTTATACTGCTTTACTATTCCGCTGCATTGATTACTGCACATTCATTTTCATGCTGTCATTGATTTACTGTTATTCATATCCTTTACCACTGTTAGAAATGTTACTTGATTATATACATTATATTGCTATTGTGTCGCTCTGACGACCTGAGTATGCATGCTCAGTGTGAGGAGAAGATTTTAGCCTGGACCAAGACTAGACGTGCATCACAGACTTCTTTACCTGCCCTCCCGTGTTGCCTTCATTTGTTCCACTTCAGGTCAGTCTTTATATTGTTCCTTCAGTTACTGCATTTCTCATTACCTGCGCATCGTTTACTGTTTACCATGATAAACTAGAAGCCGAAGTGTGACTACGGCAGGACATTTCCTTGACCGTAGGAGCATGGCTGGCCTTGTCTACCTCTCGTATCCCGTATTTTGGGAAGCGGGGCGTGACATGGTTTAGTTGGTATCAGAGCCAGGTTTTGCATCGTTTGGGATTGCAGTTTTCCGTGTATAGTTTGACAATCTAAGACATCACTCGGTCTAGGTTGTAAACTTGTCACTTTTGATCCATATTCACATCGTGTGTTCAGCTATCCATTCGCTATGGTTTCGGGTAACTTGACAAGGATACGTGGTTGCAATTGCACTACCGTACTCCATTCAAGTGACTTAAAGTCATACTGTTGTTTCCCCACTTGTAATAAATTTATCATCTTTGATATTCTTGAATCTTTGTACTATCCATATTATATTCTGATTCGTTTAACTTGTGGCTTATATCATTCTCAAAATCATTGTTTCAGGATCATGTCTTCCAACGACTCTTCATCTTTATCCGCTCCCCAGAATCAGACTGTTGAGATCCTTAGTGTACTACAAGGGTTAAAGGAAGCCCAGGAGCGAACAAACAACTTATTAGCTGAAGGGCTGAGAAGACAGGTGAGTCATGCACCAGCGGGAGTCTACAATCATAAAGGGATCCCTATTGGACGAGGGAAGGAGAAGAAGATGAAGCGTCAACAGAAGCATCAGAAGAACCCTTGCTGTGGATATTGTAAGAGGCCAGGACACCTTCAGAGGGATTGTCGCCGTGCTCAAGGAAAATGTCTGATATGCGGTTCCAACAAACACCTCATCAACGGCTGCCCAGAAAGGAAAGAACTGCAAGGAAGAAACTCGTCCACACTCCCCACTTCTGCCGAGTGAAAATTGCCGCGTAGTTCGGACTTTGAAGATAAGGCGGATCAAACGCAGGATTCAACTCACGCGACGAGAATGCAATGTTATAGTAGCCGAAGAATGATTTTCATGTTATCTACTTTCAGTAATAATAGTGTCGTTTTATGAATGTTTCCTTCCGTTTGAACCTTTGTATCCGCTGAACTTTAATTGAATGCAATAAAATTTGAATCATAATATATGTATCATTCTCATGCTTTCTCTTTATCAAATTCTATTCATTATCACAGTATTTTAAATTCTGAGCTTTCAATTCCTTTCACCGCATACCTTTCCATACTTTGTACACTTGGCCATTTTCCCTATTCATTCCATTGCTTAATCATGACTTTTCTTTCGGACCATGATCCATCCTGGAGCAGCGCCGCATCTAGACGAGGATGTACAGTCATGTGTTTCCCTAGACCGCACGCTGATGAGTTCTGATGATGAGGTCAACGGTCCCCAAGCCAATCTCGGAAACCACGTTCCAGAGGGCGAATGAGCAGCCGCCCCAGAGTTCGACATGATAGCTGATTCTGATGAAGATAGAAGAAGATCCCGATGAGGACCCGGTAGAAGAAAATCCAGTTGAGGAAAACCCCGTGGAAGAGAACCCAGAAGGAGAAGAAAATCACATAGAATCGGACCTCGATGAAGAAGCTCCGCCTGAGGAAGAAGGACCAGGAGATCAAGACCCTACTGTGGAAGAACTTCCAGTGGCAATGCCTGCAAGGCGATATGGAAATGGACGCCCCTACCTGAGTGCGCGAGCCTACCGCAACCTGCTGAATCTCCACAACCGCGACTGATGGGATTTCTTTTGACGTTATCTTTCTGGCCAAACGAAATGTGTATAGTTTAGGGCCACTCATCGTCTTTGGGAATGTCCTGTTTCAGATTTTCTTGAATTAAATAAATCTTCTGTATTCGTAAACCTTTTGATTATTGGTTCGTTTGATATTAGTTTATTTCCCCTATCCATTTATCGTTCTGCTGAGATCTCTGACTGTCCACCCCTACTTGTTGTAAAGTTTTTCACCCTTGTTCCAATTGGAAAGTATCGCACTCTGAGCCTTAGAATGAGCCACCTTTCATCTTTCGTCTGTGCCCCGTTGAGATCCATCTGGGAGAAGAACAGTTCCTGTAAAATTTCCGAGTTCACTAACTCTTCAAATTTTGATTCGTGTGTCGTATCGACTGTTGTTCCTCCACACTTTTTCTTTTGTGTTCCTTTGTTGCTCTTCCTTACTTCTTGTGCTGACCCGATTCCAATCTCCTTGATCTTCAGCCTAAAACCGACACACTCCAACTTTCTGATTGAGCCACATTTCCTTATAATCATTACCCTATCTAGCCCCGTACCTATTGATGTTCTTCCTATTACCCTAATTATATTTAATGACGCTGTTATTCAAAAAAATCTAGTTTCAGTATTTTGAATTTATCGAAGAGAGTGTGTTATTGATTACCCTGTTTCATGTATTTTAAGTACACTATTAGTATTCTCTTTTTCAGTAGCGCACCCGTACACGCGCAAATTTTGTTCCATGTTTCTTAGACTCACTATATAAGTTTTCAAAAAAACAAAAAAAAAAAATCATTTTTTTTAACCTATTTTCGATACCGTTTCCTAAAATGGTTCAACCTACCGGCTAAATTTCCACTACTTTATTCTTGTTATCTTATTTTCGGGTTGTGTGCTTACGATTCTTATTATAAATAATTGTGCCTTTGACTTAGCTTTCTGTCGTACTATTTTTAAAATACTTATACGTGCACATGTTTGGGTTTCGACTTTTATCGAGTGCGCCTCGAATAATATAATTCGTTATGGTTGTTATTTATGATTTCGTAATTATATTTGTTCTTACGTATTTATACCTTCAAATTTCTTTGTCCACCGACTTCTAGCAATTCTTTGAGTGTTAGTTTGCAAAATAGTAGCTTTCGCCTATATTTGTATAACTTATTGTTTATTTTGAATTTCGAGGACGAAATTTTGTAAGGGTGGTATGATATAACACCCGGCCCTTTTTATACCCAGTCCGTATTTTGTTATTTTAAAATTCCATTTTTATTTTATTTATAATTTTAAGGGTTTTATTTAAGAAATTATTTATTTATTATAACCACCTCTCTAAACCCTAAAGCCTAACCAATTTTCCTAAGCCCACTTTCATTAATTATTTTATCTCATAAAAATTTTCTTTCTTGGCCCATTCCCGCCAGCCCACTCCCTTAATTCTCTTATTGAATTTCTTCCCTTATTTTATGGCCCAACCCAGCTCTGGCCCGGCCTTCTTATTCTTTTCCTTAATTCTTCTATTTTATTCTTTTGTTCAGCCCAATCCCTCATGGCCGGCCCGTTTCTTTTTCCCCCCCTAATTCTTTTATTTTACTAGGCCCGGCCCCAATATCCCCAACTCCCTTACTGTGCATCTCCTTTCTTCAAATCTCCAACGGCTACACCCCCAACTCGCGCGCGCGTTTCCTCCGCCCACGCCGCCTCCTTCGCCCACGTTGCCGCTCGTCGCGCGCCACGCTCGCGAACGTTATCACGACGCCCTCCCCCACGTTCTCTTTCTCTTTCCCTCGCGTTTCCCCCTCTCTCTGTGCTCCCGTTCTCTCCTTCTCGAACCCACTCACCCCGAGCTCTTCTTCTTCCTCGATCACCTGAATCCCTATCTCTTTCTCACCCTCGACCCGAGACACCATCACCCATCACCTCCTCTTACCGTGCCGCCGACCTCCTAGCTCCTCACCGACCAACCACCATCACCTTCTACGACGAACCCACCTCCGCTACTGCTCCTGAGGTCACCCCACTTCTACCTCAAACTCCCAAACTCCATCACCGCCTCACACCACCGTTCACCACCTCTCGTCGCCCTCTCTCTTCTCTCATTCTCTCTCAATCACTCATTTCTCTGTCCCTCAAACTCAAAACCGACCACCTCCCACGACCTCCCTCTGCTCTTCGCTAGCCACTCACATCACCGGCATCACCTCAGCACCACCCTCATCATATCCCTCCACCCAAAGATCCTCCACTACTTCCTTCACCAGAGCACCAAGCTCCACACCGAGCTCCCTACAGCCACAGAACCCATTGCTACACCCTCACCAAGACTTCACCTCCCCTAGCCTCCAATCCCGAGCACATCTTCAGCCGACTCCTCACCTTGCCGCAGCCATCTCCTTGGACTTGAGAACTTGTTGCAGCAGCACCTTCGTCGAGATCCCCTATCCGAGCTTTACGGCATTTCATCGAACCCCAAAACCATTTTCAAACTTTTTACACCACTGTGAAACCGCTCTATACAAGTTGTCGGAGCGACGCCGTCGACCTTCGGAAACCCCAGCACTTCTCAGACGGACCAGAGAGCACCCCTAAGCTTCCAGCGCACGCAAGACGACTCCGGGAAAACTCCGACGCGAAATTCGTGTTTCGAACTAGGCTCGCGGGAATCCGGAACGTAGCGCACAACGCGCGTTCGAGACATCGTTGCCGTCGTGCGACCCCAAGGCGTTCTCCAGGCAAGTTTTTACTTGCTTTCATGCTATTTATCATTAAATTACAAATCAAAATCGTAGATATTCCATGTTTTGCATGACGTTAAATATTGCCATAAAACCGTTCGATACTTGTTCTCATAGAAAATCATTATCAAATTTGACGGAACTAGATGTAATGCTGTGGCCCTTGATATGTTGAATACCTTGTGCAAGTTTCATTAGAAAATACGACTGTTAAAGATTAAAACGACTACCCCCAAGTCTAGCCGAAAACGGTAATTCTGTTGCATCTGAAAATTGTTAAATTCACCATAAATCATATACATATTAGAATGGTGCGTTCGAGGGCTCAAATCGAAGATAACTCGACGAACTTTAACCCTGTACCAATTTCCAGAAATACCTGTGCTTGAACTGTGGTGAAAATTGGATCGGAGTGCGACTCTGGACTGCAGTCCAGAGCGACTCAAGTGTTGCTTGCTGTTCCGTAACTGGTACCACAGGATTTCCTTAACACTTAGGTTGCGGAACTCCGCTGTTTATTGTAGATAAATCTGTTAAATAGATAACACAATTGATTTCATACTGTTTCGTTACCATTTGTTATTTATTCTGTATTTTAAAAGATCGGGACGCATAACAGTCCCAGCAGAATCAGAACTGACATATTGGGATTAAACATTTCATATCTCCTAACGTACAGACGCGATCGAAGATCCGCCTGTTGCGTTGAAAACCTTACTGAAAACCCTAGAATTCATCCAACTGTAGCATTGCTAAAATCTGATCCCGACTGGGGTTAAAATGCGTCGCGAAATGGATTCCTGATTCTGAAATCGGATTTTCAGCCGCGTGCGCTTAAAATGAAATGGTTATATCTATTGATCCTGGAGCCCGATTGGCTTGAAACCAAATTAGATGGATAGATAACTGAACATACTAATTACTACCTGTTTATATTTTAGCCAAATTATATACGTATGTTTCTCGATAAATTGTACAAGTGATAGAATACTGTTTTATGACACATTAATCATGCTTATATACTGTTAATGCATCATATCATACCCATATCATCGCAGTGATTTAACTAGTGATATCGTGCATTTGCCCAGTGTTAGATTTTAGTGTTGATTGTGGCAAGTACGTCAGTGTTCGTGTATTCATGATTAAGTGAAAGTGATACGTACTTGTGCACAATCAGTGACCCTATTATTCTATTGCATTGTCGACGTCTGTGAGATGCGTGTACGTGTGACTATAAGTGGTATGTGACACTTTGGAAGCGCTTGCACGGGTGTCACAGATAAGGCATCCGACACTGCCATTTACCTTAGGTATTAGTCGGGACGTGCTTGATGGAGGTCCTGCCTCCAGTTCTCGCGCAGACTTGTCACGGATCGATTAGTATTTAGGGTTATGGTTAGCGTTTGATGTAGACCACGGGGTGTGGGGTAGTTCAAGTGTGAATTCAACAGAATCTCGGGAGTCCCATGCCGGCTTATATATTTAGGGAGTTATATGGAGATTTACAGGGTATGTGCTATATCACCGTGACACACTCGTTACATGTTGGGCCCGTGGTCCCTTGCCCTTGGGTTCTACCCTTGGGTGGAGGACACTCACGAGTGGTTGACTCTCACACTTGGACTAACGATAGGCTTATTGACCTGTGCAGTGAGACTTAGAGACTGATAGGGTTACTGTCATTTACATTCCTTCTATACCGTGTTGACACTCGTGACATATTGTTATACTGCTTTACTATTCCGCTGCATTGATTACTGCACATTCATTTTCATGCTGTCATTGATTTACTGTTATTCATATCCTTTACCACTGTTAGAAATGTTACTTGATTATATACATTATATTGCTATTGTGTCGCTCTGACGACCTGAGTATGCATGCTCAGTGTGAGGAGAAGATTTTAGCCTGGACCAAGACTAGACGTGCATCACAGACTTCTTTACCTGCCCTCCCGTGTTGCCTTCATTTGTTCCACTTCAGGTCAGTCTTTATATTGTTCCTTCAGTTACTGCATTTCTCATTACCTGCGCATCGTTTACTGTTTACCATGATAAACTAGAAGCCGAAGTGTGACTACGGCAGGACATTTCCTTGACCGTAGGAGCATGGCTGGCCTTGTCTACCTCTCGTATCCCGTATTTTGGGAAGCGGGGCGTGGCATATTCTCTGATACCAAAAGAACCATGTCACGCCCTGCTTCCCAGAGTACGCTAAAGGGCACGTGACATAGCCAACCATGCTACCTGTGGGTAGGAAGTATCCATCCACAGTCACATTACGGCTGTAGAGCTATCAAGAACAAAATGAAACTATCTAAAACATGTCCATAATCCAAGATAATCTGAGTCAAGAATAATAAAATGCAGAAGCGAAAGATCCAATACAAATAACTGGAATGTATGTCCCATAATGCGGGCTCACATCAGGAATAAAATGCAGGAAAGAAAAGCTAACTACTGCTGACACTCACAGCTCAGCCTGTCGGCTGAAGTACTCCTGTTCGGACTGCGACAGCGGTACAGAATCTGGGCCATGCAAAACCCAGACGTCAGCGCGTCAAGTCATCAAGTAATAACATAATAAACAGGGTAACAGGCAATGCGAATATAAACATGAATAAAGCAAGGGTAACAATAATATAAATCAGAGCAGTGCGGGGTAGTGTGCAGTGGGTAAACTAAACTGTTCTATCAGGTTTTTTGTTCTAAAGTCTTTGAAACCAAATTGATGAATCATCGATGTAACTCAATAGTATCCCGTACATACCCGGGACTACGGCCCCAGATTCTCGGGCTGAAACCGAGACATGCCGGTAGGCACCAAACAGGAATGTGTACAGATGAATGATGTCAGCATCATCATTCCAAGGATGGCCTAGCCTCTAAAACTGATCAGAACAAGTAGCGAACTGTTGAGTTACAAGTCAGGTTTCACCTTTGATTTCCCCATACCCCAAGTTATATATGTATGTCAAGTCAGGTATCCCGTAATCAAGAACTAATGGCAACACAGGATCAGGTAAACAGGTCTGTCTGGATAGACAACAGGAACGGTCCATGAGGACTACATGTCAGGTTTGTTGGCATTAGACACAAGATCAGGTAACGGGTTAGGTCATGGTACATCAGGTCAAGTCAAGCAGTATACGGTACCATGTCGGGTAAATCAATATGTATGTAGCAAGTCAGGTCAAGATGTAAACAATATCATGGGTGTGCTCATACTCAGTTACATAATCAAGCATGGTTATCAACAGCATGATCTAAGCAATGAATTAAGCTATAGGCAGATTCACTCAATTAGCAGTATAGTTATCAGTTGTGTCACAGAGATGATTTCAACATTATAAGAATGCAGTATGACAATTATAGCCGTTTAATCGTGTTAACAAGTTTAAGACTTCATGGATGCAATGATATATATATTGTAGGGTTCCTAGGCACCCTAATGAGGTCTCACAAGGCATCAACCATGCCAATTTAAAAAAATACGGTGCCGAGAAACCCTAGACTACGGATCGTTTGCTAGAAATCTAGGCGAAAATAAAACTAGTTAACACTTAACTAAGAGATACGGAAATACAACCTTTGTAGATCCGGTTTTCCACCTCCATAGCTCCGCAATGAAGTCTCCTCGCTGTCCAAGACGGATCCCGGGCTCTAGCGTCGGCTTCATCGGAGAATGGACGGGCTAGGTCATCGACGACGTGCCGAAGATGATCTACGTCGAAGCATCGCTAGATCAAGCTCCACCTTCACCAAGTCTTGAAAACTTGTGAAGGAAACACACTCTACTACTTGGCAAGAGGTAGAGGATGAAGAAATAGGAGTTGGGTTCACTTTAGAATTGGATTTCTCACTCATTTCCATCAATCACCATTGATGGAGCTTGCTTTTTCTTCATTGAAGAAGAAGAAGAAGATGGAAATAGTTATGATAAGTTATTTAGAAAAATAGAAATAAAAGAATACTTATCATCTTCAACCATGGTCAAGTGTAGAGAATTAACTAAGGTTAGATTAATGGTTAGGGTTAAAGATGAAGACAAGAATGGTTACAAAGTCAAAGATTCATGAAGCTTCAACTAAACTCCAAAATTAGCAACCATTCTTTTCTCATCTATTCAAAATAAATAAATAAATAAATAAGTAAGAAAAGAAAACCCTAATCATTAGTTTAACCATGGCTTAATTCATTACACTTAACTATAGTTAAACATGTATCATCAAACATGATACAATCAAGTGTACAAAAGTATATCACATATACAATGTGCACAAACCAAGTGAGAAAATCCGTTTAAAGTGAACCAATACTAGTTAGTGCAAAGTAATATATCAAATATATAATTATGCATTAAATCATTAAATCAACACTTGATTCAATCAAGTGAGAAAATCCGTTTAACCATGGCTTAATTCATTAAATCATTAACCATGGCTTAATTGATTAAATCATTAAATCAACACTTGAATTAACCATGGCTTAATTCATTACACTTAACTATAGTTAAACATGTATCATCAAACATGATACAATCAAGTGTACAAAAGTATATCACATATACAATGTGCACAAACCAAGTGAGAAAATCCGTTTAAAGTGAACCAATACTAGTTAGTGCAAAGTAATATATCAAATATATAATTATGCATTAAATCATTAAATCAACACTTGATTCAATGATCCGGTCATGTCGCACACAACCGACTAGTATCATTAGTAACATCTTATCGAATCAACACTTGATCCGATAACCCGGCTATATCGCATATAACCGATCAATGTCACATCGCGAGAATCGAATACAGTATCACATACTCGTAATATTCTCGGTCCCGCACATATCTCATATGCGCTCCTATTTCGTTTCGCTTGAGCCAGGAAACCTCTGTGTAGGACTCTAAAGACTCGTCAACACGCCGGTAGCAGATGATGATCATATCAAACACCCACAAGCCGCAAGTGGTCTGCTAAACGTAACGGCCACCCGGGTATTGAGCGATCTGAAGATCGACGAGCAAGCCCGCTCACACTCCAGTGAATCCAACCAGTAACACTACCGTACAGTCCGGTCTGATCGTCTGATATGTCGCATATCTTGCCTAGGGGTGGTAAACGTCAGACCCCAATAGCTTGATAAGTTGTGTCGATATGAGGTCTATAACAATTCGAGAAACTACTGGCAACGCTTACCAGTAAATCTCAGCAACCCTGGCCAGGGATTTCCTGTTATAGCCAATCGAACACAGCGCAACATCAACCCCCTATACCGGGAGAGACGAATCCCCTCCTATCGCTCATTGCCTCCATGTGACTCGGGACTGTACCCAAAAACCACCGTTTTGCACGCCCTCTTGGACGTGGTAAGATGGAAATCAAAGCACAGTGGGAACCACACAAGACTCTATGACGATCTCGGGTCAATAGACTACTCTGTACCAGTGTCACCAGAGAACTGCCATCTGACATGAGGTATAATACCATCTGGGAGTTCTCGGCGAGTCCGTCCAGTGTACCCAGTCTCTACTGAGCACCCGTATATCATCTCTGATGTCAAACACCGATGGATATGGGATCATCCATCGCCCATCTATATGGGTCGAGAAGGTATACGCTAGTCTACTCTGGTATATCGATGCCCCGTCTCGATACACCCACGACTAGGGACTTTGAAGGATGTACTTATAGACTACCATGTCCCCACTAGTATGATCCGCATCATAGTCCAGGTAGTCAAGTACAGATCCTAAGGGCTTTACCAACATGTAACAGAGAGACAATCAGCATACACGTTAAGGTAAAGGGTAACCAGATAGCATACTATCATGTCGAGCAAGAAAGTCCTCCCTATATATGTCCCAGCATCCACTACAATATACATCCTATGTACAGTAATGGCCTCTAGGGCATACATATAACTAACAATCTCCCACTTGCACTAGGGCTATCTGTAGCAGTGGTTGTAGTATCTCATACTCAACCATCCCATAAAAGTCTCTCTCTGGGAACAGGCCTTTGTGAGTGGATCCGCTGTGTTGTCCTCTGAGTCTACTCTCCTAACCTCGATCTCCCTGGAGATCAACCATCTCCATGATCAAGTGACACTGCCTTAGAATATGTCTGGATCACTGATGGGACCGACGTTCCTTGGCATAAGCCACAACTCCATTGTCTCACAATGGTAGGAACATAGTTCATCTCATGAACCAATATACACCCAAACAGCCTCTTTGGTAGCATCTTAAGTAGCGATGTATTGTGCCTTTATCGTCTAGTATGTCATGGTATCTATCTTGGAACTCTTCCAACATACCATCCCTTTACTGAGGGTAAAGACAATGCCTGTGACTGACATTCAGTCGTCTTTATCACCCTGGAACCCTTCCAGTGATTCTCCCCAGGATCGATTGATACCATCTCACTACAACTAGTGAGAATCCTAACATTCAATTAGATCTATCTCATAGATCCAAAATCCAGGATTTAGTAGGTATCACTTTGATCCTAAGTGGAGAATCATTGTGATAAGCGGAGATTGATCGAGCGTAGCATAGGAAACTACTTTCCTATCAAGAGTATGTCATCCACGTACTGTACGAGGATCATCACCATACTCCCTACTACCTTTTTGTTTATACAAGGTTCATCTACCATTTTGATGATGTCAACTTCTTTGACTAATCCATCAAAACAGATGTTTCAACTCTGCGATGCCTGCTTTATCCTATAAAGCATCTTGCACACGTTTCCGCTGCTCCCACTGTCTACGAAGCCCTCTGGCTGTGTACTTACAGACGCACTCTTCTAAATCATCATTTAGAAAAGCAGTCATGGCACCCAACAGCCAGATATCGCAGTCATGGTATGCAGCCGTGGCAAGTAGGATCTGGATGGACTTAAGCATAGGTACTGGAAAAGGTTTCATTATTATCCACGCCTGGTCAATGACGAAAACCTTTAACAAGTCTAGCTTTGAAAGTCTCAACTTTTCCATGTACACCAAGTAATCTTCTCAAGATATACTTGCGCCTGATGGGGATTTAACCCTTCAGATCTAGCAGCTAAAGTCCATACTTTGCTGGTGTATAAGGATTCCATCTCAGATCACTAAGCATCCAGCCATTCTTACAGAGTCCCCCTCCAGATGGCCAGCTCGAAAATAGTTGGGTCATCATCTCATGATGCAATCCTCGCTCCCACTGTCATAGAGAAACCGAAGTATCTCTCAAGTGGGTGAGGAACCCTACTAGATCGGCGGAGAGGCTGAGTTCGTTGGAATCTACTGAATCCTTTGGTTCTATCAAATCATCTGCTGTAGTTCGTATAGCTGGAACATTTCCAGTTCTACATTACAGTCTTTGCCTCGAGCTTGTCCGGATTTTTCTTTTAGACACAGGCCGGACAACCCCAAATCTTAACTAACTTAAGATATGGGCTCTTCCCTTTCCATATCATATATGAAGTGGTAGGCAACTGATTTGATTCGAACCCTATTCAATAGGTATGCAGCTTCTCAAGTGCATAACTCCCTAAAGGAAATAGGTGACTCAGTAATACTCATCATAGAGCACATCATATCATATAGGGTGTGATTGCTCCGCCCCGATATACCATCGTGCCATGGTGTATACGGAGGAGTAATGCTGAGAGAGAATCTCATTCTCCTTTAGAATAGTCCAGGATTTCCGTGCTCAAGTATTCTTCTCCTTGATCACATCAAAGGACATAATACTTATACCCTTATTGGTTCTCTACTTCTAACTTATATTCTGTGAATATCTCAAAAGGTTCGGACTTATGTTTCAACAGAAACGTATGTTTGAATCTTGAGAGATTATCAGAGAATGTAATGAAGTAAAAGAACCGGTCTTGGCATGTGTAGACAGGGGACCTACATACATCAACATGTATCATCCCAAGAGTTCACTAACTCTTTCTCTGTTTCCAATAAACAGAGCTAGTGTCATTATATCTTTGTGACATGACTGGCAAGTTTCACAAGATGTAGATTCAAATTGATTTAAATATGCATCTACATGTAACTTCAGCTAGTCGGGTCACATTGATCTGACCTAGTCTACAATACCTTAAGAAGGATCCGTTCATTTCTGAACTCTTCCTCTTATGTGTGTTCTGTATACTAAGAACTGTAGTTTGATTTAGAACATCAATGCTTTTAGATAACGTGCCTGAACCGATCAACTTTTGATATAGAAAATGTTTAAAACATTATCCATCAATACAAAATTATATCCTTTCTTTTCTAACAAAGAGAGTGATATGATTTGGTATATCAGGTTCGGTATCTAATAACATTCGTTCAGAATCAATGTATTTGGAATACAGGGTGACAGTGACCAACAGACTTGGCTGCAACTCTTGCCCCGTTTTCTGCCTCATGAAACTTATCACCCGTTCTCAGTTTTTCTACCCTTTTGTAGCCCTATGTAACAGATTACATATCTGGGATCCTGATCCGGTATCATATTGTTGGAGATAGTGCCCTCAGAGTCAATTATTGGATCACAGGCACGTGATTGCAATGATTGAGGGAGGACCTATCCCGGTAGGACAGTCTTACTCGAGATGATAGTATGCTATCTGGTTTATCTTTATCATCGTGTACTGCTTTAGGTGACCCGACATGTCGCTATTACACGTTGATAGAGCCCCTAGGATTCTTGCTTGACGACCAGCAGTATGATGGCGATCATATACGTGGGAGCTGGGGTCTATAAGCACATCCTTAAAAGGTCCCTAGTCGTAGGAGTTTCGAGACTGGGCATCGATACTCCATTAGTAGACTAGTGTGTACAGTCGAGACCCCAACGAGGGGCGGTGGCCGGTCTCACAAGCCACTGGTGTCAGTTGGTTCACCTAAGATGTATACAGGTGCTCATTGGGTTATGAGTACACCGGACAGGACTCGCCGGGAACATGCTAGTTGGTCTTATACCTGACGTCAGATGGCAGTTCCCAGGTGACATGTGTACAGGTTAGTTCATCGACCTGAGATCGTCATTTGTCTCGTGTGAGTTCCCACTGTGCTTTGATTACTACCCTACCACGGCTCAAAGGAGTCGTGCAAACAGGTTTTAGTTGGGTACAGTCCCGAGCCACATGGAGGCAGTGAGCGGATCTGCAGGGGTTCGTCTCTCCCGGTATTGGGGGTGAGGTCGCGCTGTGTCTAGGAGAGCCATTACGCAAAGCCCTCGGCCGAGGCAGGAGATTTACTGGTAGGTATTCCAGTAGTATCTCAGGGCGTTCTGGGGTACACTCCGACACGACTTGTACCGCCTTTGGGGGTCTGACTTTTACCAACCCCCTAGGCCCGCCATGCGATACTCATAGACGAACGGACCGGACTGTACGGATATTGTCACTGACAGGCTCAGTAGGGTGTCAGGATGAGTTCGCTCATCGACGTCCCTTTTAGTCAATAGCTGGTGGCCCGTTACGTATTGGCTTATACCTCTGACGTGCTAGTGGTTAAATCCACAGCCATAGTATTGACGAGTCTTTAGAGTCCACCACACTTTCAGTTACTCAGCTTTCGGGCGAAACGCTGTAGAGGCCGTATGGAGATATGGCAGGGTCCGATCAGATACGTCCGGTATTGCACGGATCAGGATCGGACAGTTTTGTACTAGTGACCGTATAGTTATATGGCAGGGTTCGATCAGATACGTGCGGTATTGCACGGATCAGGATCGAACGGTTTTTACTAGCCGGCTTTGGTTTAAGCCGGTACTAGTTTAGTACAGTGTAGATTTTGTCTTATTGCATTTGTATCCGGACGGAATACAGATGCGGGTGTGTATGCACAGTATCGGGGTTTTCCTGTAATTTATTACGGGACCAGTTTTCTGGAGTTGCCAGTTTGCATTCCGTTCCGGCCGGTTTTCCTTTGTTCTTTCCCGGCCGGACTTTTCCGATGGAGGGGGTTATTTGCAAGTTTGCAAATAACACTTTGTGGAGGGTTTTATTGCAAAAGATTGATTATGATAGCTTCATATCTTTTACACCATCACTTGCTTTAATGGTGCATTAATGAGATAGGAATGGGTTAAAGTAATAAGCATGGTTCATGTTTGTTTGTGGTCACCTCTTGATTTCTCCTACCATCACCTCCCTTCTTGCATAAATTCCATTCCCTCCACCATTCCAAATTAGACTTGGCCGGCCACATTATTGGTGAGGAGAGGAAGAAAAAAATGAGAGTGATTCATTTTGTATATATCATTCTTCATCTCATTCCATTGCTAGAAAATTGAAAGCACCAATTTTCTAAATACCATTCCTCCATCTATGGCAACCAAACCCCAAAAGAGACATAGACGTTCTACACCACATTCTACAGCTCATCTTGAGCATGTCGAGTTGCCGGCTTCATGCTCGAGTTGCCTCGGTATTGAGGCGGGAGCCCGTAAAAGACGAAGGCGATGTGGTGCCCTTTCCGGCGAGGAGGCGACGATGTGGAGCCAAGACTTTCCGCGGGAGATCGGGATGATGAAGAGAAGACCGGAGGACTCGGATCACTCGGTATACTTTTCTTCCCATCTCTTGATTGCTAGCATTAGGTTAATGGTAAACGATCCGGGTTTTCTTTGTCCGCGGTAGCGCCGGTTTCCGAGTAAGGAAAAATTTTGATTCCGCAATTTGGCCTCGAGTAAGACGGCCGGGGCGCTGCCGTGGCGCAACACATATACCCTGGATTCGGAGGATACTGAGAAACAGTTCTGTATAATGAACACACCCGAAGATGATGCATCAGCATGCACTCTCTTCGTTTGGGCGGCACGAGAAATCTGGCATTCCCTAATTTCCTGCTCTGTCTTATAACAATTATAAGTTGGAGCGGGACCAACGTTCCCCAGCTCAGTATAACAAACGGGTTCGGTCAATAATCCGTATTATTATTTTGATTAAGGCGTGATATGGTCGCTACCAGGAGAGAGAGAGAAGAAAACACTCAGCGTGCGCTCTTGCAAGAATAGATTGGTTATTGTTTTATCTAATCAGGATGGCTCCCACTGCTTTTTATCAAATCTTCCTTCAAACCCTAAAAGGAAAGACTAGCCGGGATTAATTACACACTACAAGTTCACCAATCTTTAAGCCAGGCCAGTGTCGGTACTTTGAGGGAGGTCCCCCGTGCTTTCGCACGAACCTAATTAATGTAAACCTCGTTTTCCCAGAGGCGTAACCCCGTTGACACCTTTCTAGACACCTACTTGATCGGCTAATTGTAATGTATAAAACTCTCCCAGGAGTAACTCTTACTCGCAGCGGGTATCGGGATCCAACTATCTCATAGAAGGTATGCAATCTCATTGCAAATTTCAACACTTGAAATTCCCGATAATATTTTGCCCCTAGCTCGCTATGACCTTGACGGAGGCCAAACAACCCATAGTCCGCTAGTCAAGTTCAACCCGTCATTTCCTGATTGAATTAAACCCACCCGTACGACCCTTGACGGAGGCCAAACAACGCCGTACGAATACCCTAATCCAATCGCATCATATGCTAGCAGATAAGCACTAGTTAGCTACCGTACACTACGCCTTGACGGAGGCCAAACAACCGCAGCACGAATACTAACTAGTACGTATCTGAAATGACGGAGGGCTACGACAGGTTTTTCTGAAAACCTATTGCGTAATGAACTTGATATCGTTGTAGGATCGAATGAATTTTGAAATGGAGTGTCTTTGAGGCTTTTCTAGTTTTGCTAAAGGAGTCACTCCCGGTGAAGGGATCGTCGGTCCTTTCCTCGTCGAATGAGGTGCGGGATATATCATATATATCACTGTGCAAAGCAAAAACACTTAAAAGCAATCAAAAGACAAACCGAGTGTGTAGCATCTGCCAGTTATTGCTAAAGGAGTCACTCCCGGCGAAGGGATCTCGGTCCTTTCCTCATCGAATAAGGTGCAGGATATATCGCATATATCGCTGTGCAAAGCAAGAACTGTAGCTACCTGTTTTATTTTGAAATTCGATTCTACAACATCTTAGGTTTCTTTTATTTCATTAATCACATTAATGAAGTCCCATCATTAAAGTACCTAAACATCACAGATAAATACGACGTACACTTATGCCATCCGCATTCGCCTCGATTTCCCCTCATGCACCGTTAGGTTAGGTAACTAACGGCAGAGCGGGGCAGGGCTAGCGCGGGTGTAAAACATAAGTAACGTCTATATAATATATCATATATACTATATACTGTATCTATCACAGAACATTACATGATCACATCACAGATATCGCAGCAGAAGAATCATATGAAATATTGGATATACTAGGACGTCCGTGTTTTCAATACGAGCCAGTATAAAACACGGATTCCACGGTCGTGATGAATAGCCAAACCCACACCCCTAGACCCCTACGAGAGCGGCAAGCAACCCTACCAATTCTAGAGTTAGGAGACCCGGACTCGACTCCTCGAGTTGGTCTCCCACTGGACTCCAGAATCCGGTTACTTGTGCTCCCCTCCTTGGGTCTATCCTAGTGCGGAAAAGTAAATAATATACAAAAGGTGACAACTTCCGCAACCTGGAAGTGCCCCAAATAAAAGAATATTACATACAAGTTTTTACATGAATGAAAATGAAAAACACTCATCTCACATAAAAACCCCCGGCTATTCAAACACGACGATCCAATATAACATATCCAGCAACACATAACATCACATGTCATCAACGTAAGTAAATATGCACATCCCAATTGTCGTTGACATATAGCAACGAAACCGGCGATATCACATATTACACTTACGGTCACAGAAAAGAAAGTGTAAAACTACAACAGTTGGAATCCGCAACCTCCTCAGACATCGCATGCCTGACCAAATGAATTACTTAGACATCGCATGCCTAACAATTATAAACCCCGCATTTTAGTCTCATTATCGAAAACACTTTTCAATATCAAGTCGGGCAATTCAACAAGATTCCCGACAGTCTGATCGAATGCTCGTCGCAAAGTTTAGTAGGCGGCTGCACCCCCGATACCGTCGACGAAGTGCACCAAGGCGGAACACCGCTACCGCGAGCACCCGAATGGATGCTTTCGGCGACGGGGTTCTCCTACAGTCACTTGGTCGAGGCTATGGAGTGAGGCTGTCTATTAAGTTTACCCGGTGAGTATCCGCGTACGCTACGTGATTGCGACCGGCTTTTGATCACATCAAAATTCCGTGGCAACCGATCAAGTGAGACTAAACTGCTATGTTTATAACATTCATTAGTTAACACATAACTAATTGTGAATTCCAATTGTTGTCTCCCATTCCGGATAAATAGAAAATGTCAAACTTTCCGATCGAACAATCGAACACCCAACTTTTCCCAATACAGATCAACACATGAAATAAGTCTAACAACATTCAGTTCGTGCCTCAGTACCAACGGTCCAGCCGTAGAAGGGTCAAGCCAACGCCTCACATGTGGCACGTCGTACTGCCCCAAACCCGAAGGTTCAAAGGGCAGTTCAAGACGGTCACATAATCGAGTTAAGGTTTGTTGTCTTCTAGAGGGTCCATCGCGTTACTTGCACTACTTAGAACGTCGTTAAACTACGGAAAAATCCAACATTTGGAAATTTCCCGACAGGGGAAAAATTGGGTATTTATATCCGGTCGAACTTTTTAACATATTCTAAAATTTATCCGGAAAGCCAAATAGACAAAATTTGATACCCCGATCGAAATACCGAATCCCCAAAACAACTCCAGATTATTCAACTCTTGAATAAATTTAAAAAGTACCCAGAGAACTCAACACTGGAAATATTGAATTACTGTGCAAAACTGGAACTGTGACGTCACCAAGTGGCGGCGGAACCGCCGCACGAGGCATGCTCGTGCCGCGGTTCCGCGCCTGTTTAAAGTCCAAATAATCTCGTATTTGCACAGTAATTCTTACAATTTCCTGCTGGGTTTTCTGGATATTTTTAATCTTGAAAAATCCACATTTTTAAAATCTGGACAGAGAGCAAGTTTGATTCGGGGTTTTGGGTTCGTTCGGACTTCAAATTCCGTCTCGACTACGCCTAAGGCTTTAGCTAGGCTCTGATACCACTGTAGGGTTCCTAGGCACCCTAATGAGGTCTCACAAGGCATCAACCATGCCAATTTAAAAAAATACGGTGCCGAGAAACCCTAGACTACGGATCGTTTGCTAGAAATCTAGGCGAAAATGAAGCTAGTTAACACTTAACTAAGAGATACGGAAATACAACCTTTGTAGATCCGGTTCTCCACCTCCATAGCTCCGCAATGAAGTCTCCTCGCTGTCCAAGACGGATCCCGGGCTCTAGCGTCGGCTTCATCGGAGAATGGACGGGCTAGGTCATCGACGACGTGCCGAAGATGATCTACGTCGAAGCATCGCTAGATCAAGCTCCACCTTCACCAAGTCTTGAAAACTTGTGAAGGAAACACACTCTACTACTTGGCAAGAGGTAGAGGGTGAAGAAATAGGAGTTGGGTTCACTTTAGAATTGGATTTCTCACTCATTTCCATCAATCACCATTGATGGAGCTTGCTTTTTCTTCATTGAAGAAGAAGAAGAAGATGGAAATAGTTATGATAAGTTATTTAGAAAATAGAAATAAAAGAATACTTATCATCTTCAACCATGGTCAAGTGTAGAGAATTAACTAAGGTTAGATTAATGGTTAGGGTTAAAGATGAAGACAAGAATGGTTACAAAGTCAAAGATTCATGAAGCTTCAACTAAACTCCAAAATTAGCAACCATTCTTTTCTCATCTATTCAAAATAAATAAATAAATAAATAAGTAAGAAAAGAAAACCCTAATCATTAGTTTAACCATGGCTTAATTCATTACACTTAACTATAGTTAAACATGTATCATCAAACATGATACAATCAAGTGTACAAAAGTATATCACATATACAATGTGCACAAACCAAGTGAGAAAATCCGTTTAAAGTGAACCAATACTAGTTAGTGCAAAGTAATATATCAAATATATAATTATGCATTAAATCATTAAATCAACACTTGATTCAATGATCCGGTCATGTCGCACACAACCGACTAGTATCGTCAGTAACATCTTATCGAATCAACACTTGATCCGATAACCCGGCTATATCGCATATAACCGATCAATGTCACATCGCGAGAATCGAATACAATATCACATACTCGTAATATTCTCGGTCCCGCACATATCTCATATGCGCTCCTATTTCGTTTCGCTTGAGCCAGGAAACCTCTGTGTAGGACTCTAAAGACTCGTCAACACGCCGGTAACAGATGATGATCATATCAAACACCCACAAGCCGCAAGCGGTCTGCTAAACGTAACGGCCACCCGGGTATTGAGCGATCTGAAGATCGACGAGCAAGCCCGCTCACACTCCAGTGAATCCAACCAGTAACACTACCGTACAGTCCGGTCTGATCGTCTGATATGTCGCATATCTTGCCTAGGGGTGGTAAACGTCAGACCCCAATAGCTCGATAAGTCGTGTCGATATGAGGTCTATAACAATTCGAGAAACTACTGGCAACGCTTACCAGTAAATCTCAGCAATCCTGGCCAGGGATTTCCTGTTATAGCCAATCGAACACAGCGCAACATCAACCCCCTATACCGGGAGAGACGAATCCCCTCTTATCGCTCATTGCCTCCATGTGACTCGGGACTGTACCCAAAAACCACCGTTTTGCATGCCCTCTTGGACGTGGTAAGATGGAAATCAAAGCACAGTGGGAACCACACAAGACTCTATGACGATCTCGGGTCAACAGACTACTCTGTACCAGTGTCACCAGAGAACTGCCATCTGACATGAGGTATAATACCATCTGGGAGTTCTCGGCGAGTCCGTCCAGTGTACCCAGTCTCTACTGAGCACCCGTATATCATCTCTGATGTCAAACACCGATGGATATGGGATCATCCATCGCCCATCTATATGGGTCGAGAAGGTATACGCTAGTCTACTCTGGTATATCGATGCCCCGTCTCGATACACCCACGACTAGGGACTTTGAAGGATGTACTTATAGACTACCATGTCCCCACTAGTATGATCCGCATCATAGTCCAGGTAGTCAAGTACAGATCCTAAGGGCTTTACCAACATGTAACAGAGAGACAATTAGCATACACGTTAAGGTAAAGGGTAACCAGATAGCATACTATCATGTCGAGCAAGAAAGTCCTCCCTATATATGTCCCAGCATCCACTACAATATACATCCTATGTACAGTAATGGCCTCTAGGGCATACATATAACTAACATATATATATATATATATATATATATATATATATATATATATATATATAGGTTCCATGGATGAAATCACAGTTTATGCAGGTTAAATGTACACGTGTGTCCGAATGAAGTAAAACGATAGAGAAAGTGCCATAGGCTACGTCATTAGTGAAAGTGTAATTAAAACATGTAAATGTGATTATTAGGTTCAATACAGTAATTGCAAATAGTAGGTTTCACGTTTGGAAGATAAAATGATATATAACAATATTGAACATGAAAATGGGAAATTGTTGTGCTAAAGTTACACTACAGGTTTAGGGTGTCATCAATGTATATGTAAATATTGTTTAGCATGTAGCAAGGGGTACTTGCCTCGACGGGTCGCGAATCGGGAAAACGGAACGTAAAACGTCGGCGGGGAAAACTCGCGACGTGCGCACAGTTCACAGAATGAACCCAAACGACGAACAGTGGAACCACACAAGTTGGGGTACCATGCTGGAACGTCGGGACACGTCGCCGGCACGGCCGGATTCCGGCGAGACACAAAAACAGTGAATAAACAATATTCAAAATGCATGAAAAGATAAGAGAATAATCAAGAAGAGATAGGGAAGGAGGATAGAGGAGAGGGTGCTCACGAGGATCCGTGGAGGGGTGGTGATCGACGGCTACGTCGACAGAGCTCCGGGCACGCCCTGCAAGGGATCGCTGGCGGTAAAATAGCTGAGCAATGGGAAAGAAGAAGGAAGGAAGGAGAGGAGGGAGAGGTAAGCTTACTGGGTGCGCACGAAGGCCGGGGACACGGGGACGAGGTCACCGGCGGCGACTGGAAGTAGAGGCGGCGGAGACGAGCGGGTGCGCAAGCTCCCTCGTGCAGGCGCTCGGGAAGGAGGGAAAAGGAGGAAGGAGGTGCAAAGGGGATGATGAGGGCGAGGAGGAGAGAAGTCCGGTGGTGATGGCATCGACGTTGGGCTGCGGCGGCGAGGGGCAAGGCGGCGGTAGGGTTCGCTGGTGATGGGTTCGCATTTAAAGAAAAGGAGGAGGGAAAGAAAATATATTGGAGAGAGAGAGAGGGAGAGAGATATGGGGAGAGAGAGATATATACGGGGAGAGAGAAAGATAGAGACGGGGAGAGAAAGAGAGTTAGCGAGAGGAGAGAGAGATATATACGGTGAGAGAGAGAGAGAGAGAAAGCGAGAGAGAGAGAGATGAGGTGGGGCCCACGGGTTTAAGAGGAAGGTGATTGGCTGGGTTAAGAATATTGTGGGGGTTAGAAAAATAATTAAAGATTTAGAAATATTATAAGGTTAAATATATATATATATATATACGACGGTTTAAGATATATTAGAAAATTGGGATTTTGGCGCAAAGTAAAATATTTCCAAATTGCGCCCGGGTCGGGTCCAAAAATTTGAAATTGAAATAAGAAAATTTTAGGCGGGATCCAAAATTTAAAATGAAGTATTTTACAATCAAAAAGCATACCCCCAAAACGGACACGCGTACGTGCACGTAGCCGTCCAAACTTGCCCGTTTCACTGAACGGGACGAGAACACGATACACGGATGCTACAACAGGGCTAGGGGTGTCAACTATGCTATGACGAATATTTTTAATTTTATTTTAGATGCCTTAAATTGTTATATGCAGAAATGAATTGTCGGGTAAAATTTATAACTCACAGCAGTCAAGTAGGATTAACGAAATAAATACCATACACCATTCATACGGTAACAGAAACCAGTAGCATTGGGCTCGGGTGTTACAGAAGACTTTCGAAGATTTGACTTGGAGATTGTGCTACCGCATTTGTCGGGACAGTTGATATAGCTGCAAGTACAGTCGTCGTTGATCGAGAATATTACAGCAACGCAGTTACAGAACCCTAGATTGCAGAAGTTTCGAGAACAGGTTGAAGCTGAACTTCGAACGGACTCATTGGTTTATGAAGAGGGTTCGTTACGATATGGTAGTCATTGTGTATGACAAAGGGAGACATCTGCGAAGAAGTTATGAAGGAGGCGTACAGTTCCGCATATTCCTTACATCCAGGAAGCACAAAGATGTACCGAGATCTACGGCAGTATTTCTGGTGGGAAGGCATGAAGCGGGAGATTGCCCGCTTTGTGGCAACGTGCTTGGTGTGTCAGCAAGTTAAGGCTGAATATCAAAGGGTTGCTGGTTTATTGCAACCACTTCCGATCAGTGGAAGTGGGAACATATAACCATGGATTTCGTGACAGCTCTACCGCGGAGTCCAAAAGGCAACGATGTAGTTGGGTGATCGTTGACGGTTTGACTAAGGCAGCTCATTCATTCCTTTCGAGTTGGTCAATCAACAGAAGTTTTGGCAGAACGGTACGAGCGGGGGATTGTAGGATTGCGTGGAATGTCGGTGAGCATCGTGTCCAATCGTGACACTCGTTTCTTAGCACACTGTTGGAGGAGCTTACAAAGAAGTTTGGGGACTCGTTTGAAGTTTAGCACAGCTTATCGCCCTCTAACAGATGGCCAGTCGGAGAAAGCGATCCACATTCTCGAAGACATGTCGAAATCTTGCATGTTAGACTTCAAGGGTTCATGGGAGGATCATCTACACTTGGTGGAGTTTTCTTACAACAACAGTTTCCAGGAGACTTTTGGGATGGCTCCATTCGAAGCTTTATGTGGTCGCAAGTGTCGTTCACCTGTTTGTTGGGACGATGTCGGGGAACGAAGATTGTTGGGACCAGATTTGGTTGTACAGACAGTTGAGAAGGTTTATACTATCCGGAATCATATGAAAGCAGCACAAGACCGACAAAAGAGTTGGGCTGTTACATCGAGAAGACCTCTAGAGTTTGTTGTTGGTGATTTAGTATTCTTGAAGATGTCACCAACTAGAGGGGTGATCCGTTACAGAAGTCGACGAAAGTTTAGTCCCCGATTCGTTGGACCTTTTAAGATCTTGGGGCGTATTGGAGAAGTGGCGCATCGTTTGGTGTTACCGAAATCTTTGGAGAATGTTCATGACGAGTTTCTTGTATCTCAACCCCGTAGGTATGCTCGAGATAAAATACATGGATTGGACCTTTCGGAGCAGACCGTACGAGAAGATTTAACCTTTGAGGAACGACCGATGTTGATTGTGGATCGAAGGGAAAATGTTCTTAAGAACAAGGTTATCCCTCTCGTACTTGTTTCTTAGGGAAATCGCTCGTATGGAGAATCAACTTGGGAACGAGAAGATGAAATCCGACAGAAGTTTCCACATCTATTCTTGTAGTTTATTGATTGTTTATCCTTTCTTGTTCTTGGAATTTCGAGGACAAAATTCTTTTGTAGTTGGGTATAATGTAACATCCTAGTTCATTTATACAAATTCCAGTTCTCGTATTTCCTTAATTGTGGTATTTTCTTAATTTATCGTGTTTTGGGTGCGAATAGTATTTTACATTTTACATTACATTCGACCTGACCCGCTTGCTTGAACCTATTTGATTCATATTTATAGATTACCCTGAGTTGTTATATAGACACGTGCATCTCATGTATACTGCATACTGGCATTTTACTTGGCATTGCATATTTTACTATATAACATTTTAGATCATGTAAAATAATTTAAAATTGCATTTCATAGCCTGCATGATATCCCTAACCCCGTGGTAGCATCCGCGCATCTTGTTCTCGTCCCGTTCAGTGAAACGAATGTGTTTGGATGGCTACGCGCATGTACGTGCATCCGTTCTTGGGGGTATGCATTTTCGTTACCTGAGCATTCATTTTGAATTTTGAAAGTCGCACATAACTTTCGTATTTTAAATCTGAATTTTTAGACCCGACTCGGGCGCATTTTGAAATATTTTTGTATCCCGCCAAAATTCAATTTATTTAATTTTAAAATTTAGTTTAAATATTTTCATATGATTTCTTTAACAAACTGAAACCTCTTATCTAAAATTTTAAATCTAAAAATCTTTTAAAATTTTAAATCTAATTTCCTAACAAACTAACAACTCCTTTCTCTCTCTCTCCCTCCTCTGCATATATATATTTATATATATTTTATTTAGTTAATTTTTCTTTCCTTATTTAATACACAACCTCTTCTTCTTACTTCTTCTTCTTCTTTCTTCTTTCTTTTTCTTGATCTTTGTTTCTTGATTCCGGTGATCACCGCCAGAGTCGTGCTCGTCGCCGACGATCCGAGTGATCCAGTGAACGTACCTGACTTGCGTGATCACCCTCGTGCGTTGTGTGGAACCGTTCTGTCTACCGTGTGCGCGTCGCGACATTTCGCCGACGAAGGACGTTCCGTACACATCCGTTCTTGTTCCGTCTAGGCAAGTTAATCTTGCTACATGCTATATAATTCATTTTATACCTATTTAAATAAATACCATACCGATAGTTTAAATCTAATGCCCCATGTTTAATTTTATAACGTTTCGATGTTCCGTTTGCATCCGTTTATATCATATTAAATCTAGATCATGAAAACTTATCTTGTGACATACTAGATTACATTATACTGCATCCATATCATTTAAAATATATATCGTCGTAATATTTCTTATTATTATCTTTAATTAGTTTATAATCTGCATTTTATAATATTATACATTTGAAAATATTATAGTTTACACATGAAACGTCGTTGAAAAAGCGGATACGACAAATCTGAAATTTACTGTACACCTTACCTTATAAAATTCATTATAAATCATAGAAAAATCATTAGTATATGTTCTTTAGTTCGTTACGAAGCTAACTCAGAATAATATAACTCTATGAAATATTTACTTGCAAAATAAATTGTTTAAATAACGTAAAATGCAAATGAAAATGTCTCTAAACTGCTGTCCAGGGAAATTCCAGCAGCAAACTTTCAATTTCGAATGTTCATAGCTTTTTGTAGGGACAACCTAAGATGCTTATACTTATAAAACTAAAAACCTTATTGAATTATCTTTGTTTTTGTATAATACACGTCCCTTTTAGAGAACGTTTGTTATTTTTAAGCTATTTTACAAATTAGGATGACGCTGAATTTCTGAACGGAACTTTCTTGTGCATGGTTAATCAATACCACTTTTATAATTATTAATCGCTTTGAATATGCTATCCATATTAATATTATTATATCAAATTTTATATCACATATTGTTTAGTTGTACATCCCACATTACCATTTTATAGTTTTATAATTTTTCGGATACCCGTTTGCATCCATTGCATTTAAGATACATATAATTGCATCCATAGATCACATTACTATATAATACTGTGATATTAACACTCCATGTTTAATAAATTACATCCTAATTAATATTGGAACTATAAATGTAACCCTAATCGATAACTGTGCATCCATATCCTTGAAATTATATCTATTTGCATATCATATTACATGTTCCAGTTTATTGTTCTGATAGTACCCATGCTAGTTTGATTATAAGCACCCACATGACATCCTGTGCTTCCTGACATGACTTGTTACACTTTCTACTTGACATGACATGGTACCGTACACTCTTGATATGACATGACACCTTTATACATTACCTGGCTTGACCTGATGTACCATGGCTTTACCTGTTACCTGATCTTATGTCTAATGCCAACAAACATAACCTTTAGTCCTCACGGACATTTCCTGTTGTCTATCCAGACAAACCTGCTCTTACCTAATCCTGTGTTGGCATTAGTTCTTGATTACGGAATACCTGACTTGACACATATAACTTGGGGGTATGGGGAAATCAATGGTGAAACCTGACCTGTAACTCAACAGTTCGATACCTGTTCTGATCAGTCTTACGGGCTAGGCCAGCCCCGGAGTGATGATGCTGACATCACTCGTCTGTACCTGCTACCTTTTACTGCCTAGCGGCACGTCTCGGTTTCAGCCCGAGAGTCTGTAGACCGTGGTCCCGGGCATGCACGGGATACTATTGAGTTATATCGATGATTCATCAAATTGATTTCAAAGACTTGAGAGTAGATAACCCAATAGAACAGTTTAGTTTACTTACTGCACACTACCCTTCACCGCCCTGATTTACATTACTGTTACATCTGCTTTTCATTCATGATTATATTTGCATTGCCTGTTACCCTGTTTATATTTTATTGCTTGATGACTTGACGCGCTGACGTCTGGGTTTTGCATGGCCCAGATTCTTCTACCTTGTTGCAGACTGATCAGGAGTATTGCCGCTGTTAGACGAGCAGTGAAGTTCCTGTCGGTATGTAGTTACACTTCCAGGTGTTTCATTTATTGTATCTTTTGGCTTCCGCATATTGCTATTTCTTGACTCTTTTACTCTGGCTTATGGACATGTACTAGATAGTTAGTTTACTTTCCTGTTCTTGATATCTCTACAGCCGTAATGTGACTGTGGAAGGATTTTCCTATCCACAGGTAGCATGGTTGGCTATGTCACGTGCCTATCTTAGCGTACTCTGGGAAGCGGGACGTGACATGGTCTGTACCACAGCCATTAGTATGTCGTACTGGAGATAGTATGCAGGTGCTCATTAGGTTATGAGTACACTGGACATGACTCGTCCGGAACTGTTGGTGGGTATTATACCTGTCGTCGGGTAGCGGTTCCCAGGTGACATGAGTGCAGCTTAGCCCGTCGACTTGACACTGCTACTTCGCCTCGAGTGTGTTTCCACTGTACTTTGATTACTACCCTACCACGACTCAAAGGAGTCATGCAAACAGGTAGTAGTTGGGTGCAGTCCTGAAGCACATGGAGGCAGTGGCGGTTAGATAGGATTCGTCTCTCCCGGTATTAGGGGTTGATATCGCGCTGTGTTCGGAAGGCCATTACACAAAGTTCTTGGCCAAGGCAAGCGAGATTTACTGGTAGGTATTCCAGTAGTTTCTCAGGGTGTATTGGGATACTCTTCAACATGACTTATTTCGCTATTAGGGATCTGACGATTACCGCCCCTAGGTCTGATATGCGATACTCTTAGACGAACACACCGGACTATACAAAGATTGTCACATTCAGGCTCAGTAGGAGTTTGGATGGGTTTTCCTCATCGGCCTTCTTATCGACATCTACCTGGAGACCGTTACGTGCAGCTAGTACCTCTTGCGGCCTGTGGTTAAACTCACTGCTAGCGTAGTGTCGAGTCTTTAGAGTCCCACATAGAGAGCTTCCCTACACCAGGTAAAAGATGTAGAGGACGTATGGTTTTACGGCAGGGCTTCGATCACTTACGTGCACTTGTGTGCGTATGATGTTCGGGCGGATATACTAGTGGGCTTTAGTTTAAGCCGGATCCTAGTATTATATTGATGGATCAGTTTCGTCTCTTTGTATTCGTGTTTCTCGGAACACGAATGCGGGTATGTATATACGGATGAGAGGGGCATAGAAGGAGACACTTCATTAGGGTTTTGACCATTTACTTGATTAAAACAATTATGAGGTGGAGGAAAATATTTGCTATATTTGTAAATAATAACTGTGGCATGGCTACTTGTTTTGACTTCTTGATTTGGTTTGACTAGATATTTCTTGTGAGATATTTTGCGGCACTAGATATTTTGGGTGAGATATTTTCTTGCCATGCTTGTAGTCATGTCAAGGGATCCATCTCATTTTATCATGATCATTATCAAAAACCATTTCTTTTTTCCTCAAGCTAGCTCTCTTCTTCTTCCTCATATCAAAAACCATTAAGGTCTCATGAGTTGAGTAAAATAGGGTTCCAAGAGACAAATAAATCCATCTTCATTCTCTACATCACCCAGGCCATCTAGTTTAGCAAGCTAGTTTCCCTAGTTACCTTGAATTTGAGGTTGGAGCTCGGACTATAGACTCTCAGGTGGATCGTCTTTGACTCGAGGAAGCCAACGAGGAAGTTACGACCCGGATCGATCCTTGGAGCCTACGATGACGAGGAGGATAGCGGAGAAGACCCGAAGGACTTGTATCATGAGGTATAACATTCTTTCCGAGTAGTTAAATCTCATGTTGTTTGCTAGCTAGGGTTTATGGACGATCCTTGGTTCTAGTCGGTGTTGCGAAGCCCGTTAAAATCATTTTTTTGCAAATTCCGCCTCCCCGCGAACACGTGGGGTGCACGATATTGACTTACAGTGGTATCAGTGCCTCTCATAAACCCTAGATAGCTTGTAGCGATGTTAGAATTCCGCCGGTTTTTGTCGTGCAAAAACTGCCGAAAAAACAGTTTTCAAAAGTGAAGTTTTGAGTTTTTTGCACACCCCGTGAGCTCACGGTTTGAACCGAGAAGCCGCGGGATGGAGCGTGCGCACCCCGTGGACACTCCGAGGGGGCCTAAACGGCTGGGCCCACTCCCTAAGGCCACCACAAGGTGGTTTTGGCGGTGGGGACCCGAAACTGCTCCACCTTAGGCAGTTTCGGGTCTGCCTCACCCTCTGGCCACCTCGTGGTGGCCTCAGGGGTGGGGTACCCTCTCTAGGCTCCCCAACTCAAAGTTAATTTCATGCTCTAACTTCCCGCGAAGGTTCAGGAGCGTTTCGTTTTGATTCGGACTTCCGAATTGGCTCAAAACTATCGGTTTTTGGAACTTTAACTCACTGGATTTTCATGTCTTGGAAAATTGTTTAAGTTTGCTAATTTTGTGCGGAATGTTAGTTATATGTGTTAGTGTATATGCCCTAGAGGCCATTACTGTATCATACTAGTTTGTATATTACTTAATGGAAGCTTGGGATATTCACCTTGTATAGACAATCTTGCTCAAAATAGTAGTATGCTACTTGGTTTGTTTCTGCTTTAATGTGTACATGTGTTTATTTTAGTATATCACCTATACATATTAGTGGAGCCCTTAGGATCTTTGCTTGATTACCAGCGTTGTGATGGCAGTCACACTCGTGGGGGCCGGGTAATCCACAAGCACATCCTTATGCAGGTCCCTAGTCGTAGGACTATCGAGACAGGGCATCGATACTCCGGAGTAGCAGGGGAGATGGTCTATCCCACAGCCGTCAGTACGTCATACTTGAGATAGTATGCGGGTGCTCGTTAGGTTACGAGTATACTGGACAGGACTCGTCGGGAACAGTTGGTTGGTACTATACCCATCATCAGTTATCAGTTCCCAGGTGACATGAGTACAGCTTAGTCCGCTGACTTGATACTGTCACTTCGCCTCGAGTGTGTTCCCACTGTACTTAGATTACTACCCTACCACGGCTCAAAGGAGTCGTGCAAACAGGTAGTAGTTGGGTGCAGTCCCGAAGCACTTGGAGGCAGTGACGGTTAGACAGGATTCGTCTCTCCCGGTATTGGGGGTTGATATTGCGCTGTGTCTAGGAGAGCCATTACACAAGTCCCTGGCCAGGGCAAGCGAGATATACTGGTAGGTTTCCAGTGTTATCTCAGGGTGTTCTGGGCTACACCCCGACACGACTTGTACCGCTATTAGGGAACTGACGTTTACCTCCCCCTAGGCCCGCCATGCGATATTCTCAAACGAACAGACCGGACTGTACGCAGATTGTCACATTCAGACTCAGTAGGAGTTCGGATGGGTTTACACCTCGTCAGTCTTCTTATCGGCATCTACCTGGGGGGCCGTTACGCACAGCTAGTGCCGCTTGCGGTCCGTGGTTAAACCCACTGCCAGCGTAGTGTCGAGTCTTTAGAGTCCCACACAGAAAGATATTCGCCTTTAGGCAAAAGAGTAGAGGTCGCATAGTTTTGCGACAGGGTTCGTTCACATCCGTGCACTTGTGCACGTTTTAGTGTCCGGACAGTTAACACTAGCGGGCTTTGGTTTAAGCCAGATCCTAGTGTACGTTTTGGGATTGGTTTTATCTCGTATGTATTCGTGTTCCTCGGAACGCAGATGCGGGTGTGTATGCACAGTTGACAGAGAGACAGAGGCAGAGGATTCTTATTGGGGTTGTTGACTGTTGACTCTTTACCAAACCCTAATGAGAATAAGAAATATGATTAGCAATAATATTAATTAAGTATTATTGTGACATGGTTGTAGATGGTCGACTTTGTTGACTTGTTGACTTAGTTGACCGGTTGACTAGGGTTGTTGACTTGTTGACCACCATCATGACAATGGCTATCATTTCTTGGCATTGACTTGAGCTTGCTTGTTTTGTTCACAAATTGCATTTAATGTAAGAAATGATATTGCCATTTGACATGATAACAACCATCACATAATACTCAATTATTACTTGTTATCATGATTTTGGATTATGAGAGCTAGTATGGCAAAAGTCTTGCTCATTCTTTGATTTCCTTTCTCTCTCTTGCTTGAGCTCTCCCTCTTCCTCTTGCTCTCTCTCTAGTTCATGGTTCACTTGTCTCATGTATTGAGAAGCAAGAACCATTGAGATAAAACCCAACACACTCCTCTACTCATCCTAGTTCACAAGGTTTAGCAAACCAAGTGTTCTAGTTTCTTCTAGTTTGAAGTGAAGCCAAAGGTAGAAGCTTTCATGTGGATCCATCTTCGGCACAAAGAGACGACGAGGTGAGGCCGATCCGACCACCGCAAGGAGACCAAGAGAAGGAGTTCAAGTTAAGGTATAACCCCTAACCGAGTAGGTAAAACTCTTGTTAGGTTTGTTAGATAGTTGTTTAACAAAGATCCGTATTTTGAGTCCATGTTACCACCTCTTGAAAAATCGTTTTTCATCATTTATGCAAGTCCGTAAGTACCGGGAGAGGTAACGTGGACTTACAGTGGTATCAGAGCCTAGTTAAACACTATCTAACATGTTAGCAAAGTAACTAGAAGTTCGATCGGAGAAAAAGTCACGAAACACGCCCGAAAAATCAAGTTTCTGTCGATTCTGTATTCTGTTCAATAAATAATAAATCTTGCACCAAAAATCGACTTAGGCTTTTTTAAATACACCCAAGAAATTTGGTCCACTGGCTCGGTCAAAGCGCCGCGTAACCGCAGCAGGAGCATGCTCCCACCGCGGATCCGCGGCCGAGTTGACTCGGCCGTGGTGCAAATTTCCTGCAGTATGTTTCTGGGGTTGTTTTGGGATTTTTACAATATGATTTTTCTGCCCAGATTTTCCAGAAAGAAAAATTTGTTTTTGGGGCCTAAAAATCCGTATTTTGATCGAACTTCTAAAAAGACTTAAGCTAACGGGTTATATCTGTGATGTGATATATGTATTGAACATCTGCTAATCTCTATACGTCGATTAGTGGGGGTTATACATATATGTGATCTGTAATGTTGATGGTATGTGTATATGAATTCATTGGATTGTCGCGGATGAATAGCCGGGGGGTTGTGAGATGAGAGTTTTCTTTTTCTTTCAATTCATGCAAATTTGTAATTGATGTAATATTATTTATATGGCCGCACAACCGGGATGGGGTTGTAGCCGTCATTGTATAATTTCTTTTACTGTTTTTGCTCCTAGGATAGACCTAAGGTGGGGTGCATAAACTACCGGGTATCTCGAAGTGCCGAGTGGCCTACTCACGGTGTTGAGGGAGGTTGCTTCGCTTCGGGTACTTGGCGGGTAATTTGCCGCACCCGTAGGGATCTAGGGTGGGGTCTTGGCTATTCATCGCGACCGTGTAATCCGCTCTTCGTTACAGGCTTGTACGGATTGCAGATTCCTAGTATATCAAATGTGTTCATCTGTGATCTGGAATGGCTATCATTGCATGTGACGAATGTGTATATCTATATATGATATCTATTTAGGCTTTGCTTATGTTTTGCATCCGCGCTAGTCCAGCCCCCGCTCTGTCGTTAGTTAAGTAACCTAACGGGTAATGACGGGGTCCCATGGCGAATGCGGATGGCATAAGTGTACGTCATATTTTCATTGTTTTCTGCAATGGTAGGATTAAATGATAGGACGCATTAAATTAATGCAAGAAAATAAACCAAAGTTGAGACGTTGGAACACTTTCAAAACCACTCGGTTTCTTTTCAAAAACAACTTTTAAACGCGGAGCTTAAGCCACTCCTTTTAAAAGCTATCTCGTTCCATCGATTATATCAAGTTCACTACGTTCACGGTTTCGCCAAAACCATTCGTAGCCCTCCGTCGTTTCACATGGATAGTCAATAGTATTCAAGCTATGTTTGTTGGCCAAAGTCAAGGCATACTGATTGGTAGCTATTGGGTATTCATGTGTAGCATAGATAGATGTGTTGGTTTGGGACAGTCGTACTCCCTTGTTGGCCAAAGTCAAGGGTAGGTACGGGTGGGTTCAAATTAACCTGGAGAATGACGGGTAGAACTTGACATGTGACTTATGATTTGTTGGCCAAAATCAAGGTCATAAGAGCATGGGGCAAAAATCCATATCGGGAGTTTCAAAAGAACTGAAACTTGCTAGCGCTGCATACCATTTGGAGTGTGATGATTCTGGTAGGATTCCTTCAGTTTTGTCACGCAATGATATTTGGATCCCGATCCTACTGTGAGTATATGCTACTCCTCGGGAAATTTCTAACTTAACGATCAATGCTATAAACCAAGTAGGTGTCTAGAAAGGTGTTAGCGGGGCTACGCCCACAGGGAAAAGAGGTTATTTAATTAAGAAACTTCGCGAAAGCGTTGGAAAACCTCCCTCGAAGTACTGACACTAGCCTGGCTGAACGGTTAAGCAAGTATTGTACGTTGAGATTGATCCTGACTAATTCTTCCTTTTTGGTTTGAGAAGGGATTCGAGAGATAGTGGGAGCCATCCTGTTTAGACAAATTAAAAACCACTCTAAACTTGCAAGAGCATCATGCTAAAGTATTTTTTCTCTCTCTCCTAATTGTAACTACCAAACATCATGACTGGACTTAAGTTACTACTAGATAAAAACATACTGACAGGGCCAAACTACAAAGATTGGCTCAGGAATGTCAAAATGGCAATCACTTATGACAAGTTGGGGTATCTCCTCACCACCAAAGCTCCCCCTGTCCCAGGTCCCAAAACCAGCGTCGCAGATAGAGAAATCCGTAAGACCTGGGAAATCGATTGCGCGAAGGCCAAGTGCCTCGTGCTTGCCTCTATGGACAATGAACATCAGAGGAGGCATGAGAATATGGACCTTGAATCCATATTTCTCCTTACAGAAGAACTGTATGGAGAGCAATCTCGTATCGCCAGATACGAAGTCTCGAAAAAGCTGTTTTCGGCGAGATTGGCCGTCGGATCATCTGTAGCGGAACACGTGCTTAAGATGATTGGCTTCATTGAGGAGCTCGCGGACCTTGTGACCACGTTAGAGAACGAGCTCTACACGGACTTGATTCTCCAGTCCCTTCCTTCCACTTACGCCAAGTTTATCCTGAACTTCAACTTACAAGAAAAAGAAGTTGAACTTTCAGAACTCCTCAACATGCTGAGGAGTGCAGAGGGCACCCTACAGAAAGGTAGGGAAACATCCACTTTGTTTGTAGGAGGATCTTCCTCTTCTAGGTCCAAGACGAAAGCCAAGGGAAAGAAGAAGAAAGCCCCCGCCAAACCAAGGGGAGGTGTTAGTAAAGTGGATACGAAGGGAAAGACAAAGGCAACAAAGGTAGCGGGAAAGCTTGTGGGAAAGGAAGAATGCTTTTACTGTCACAAGAGTGGACACTGGAAAAAGGATTGTAGGGCTTGGAAGGCCAGAACTCAGGATCTGAAGCAAGTTGCGGCTTCAGCTTCAGGTGTGTATGTTATTGAAAACTGTCTATCAATAAACTCTACATCCTGGATATTGGATACCGGATTAGGATCTCATATCTGTAATTCTTTACAGGCACTGAGAAGGCGTAGGGTTTTGAAGGCAGGTGATATGACCCTCAGAGTTGCAAACGGAGCTGGCATGGATGCTGAGTCCGTGGGGTCTATCACCTGGGGTTGTCAGATGGACACGTTTTGGTTTTGCGTAATTGCTATTTTGTACCCAATGCAACTTGTAATATCATTTCTGTATCTTTATTATCTAAAGAAGGTTATGAATTTGCATTTGTAAGCAATGTTGTAAACATTCACCTTAATCAAGTTCTGATTGGGTCAGGTACATTAAGCAATGGTATATACGTATTAAACCAACCACATATTTTCAATGTCCAGAATACACACAAAAGAAAGTCTCCGGAAACAAACTAGGCTTTCTTATGGCGTTGTAGACTGGGTCACATCAATGAGAGAAGGTTGACGAAGTTACATACAGAAGGATATTTGGATTCGTTCGAATATCAATCATATGCCACTTGTCAATCCTGTCTCAAAGGAAAGATGATAAAGACTCCGTTCACTGGACACGGAGTAAGAGTGAGCGAGCTCTTGGGACTCGTACACAGCGACGTGTACGGTCCAATGTCTACACATGCGCGAAGTGGTTATTCTTACTTCATTACTTTTACGGATGAATTTTCAAGGTACGGATATGTCTTCTTAATGAAACATAAATCCGAAGCCTTTGGAAAATTCCAGGAATGTAAGAATGAAGTAGAAAAACAAATAGGCAAAAGTATCAAGACACTAAGATCTGATCGAGGTGGTGAATACTTAAGTGCCGAGTTCCTGGATTACTTAAAAGAGAATGGAATTCTCTCTCAGCTTACTCCTCCATACACTCCACAACATAACGGTGTATCGGAGAGACGGAACCGGACCCTATTGGATATGGTACGTTCCATGATGAGTAACGCTGAGTTACCGCGATCATTCCGGGGATATGCACTAGAATCAGCTGCATACCTTTTAAACCGAGTTCCAACTAAGACTGTACCTACCACACCATATCAGATGTGGTGTGGGAAGAAACCCTACCTTAAGCACATTAAGACATGAGGATGTCCAGCTTTTGTCAAAAAGCAGCATGCGGACAAACTCGAGGCACGCTCAGTACAGTGCAAGTTTGTGGGATATCCAAAGAACTCCAAGGGATATTTCTTCTATTGCGAATAGGAACAAAAGATTTTTGTTTCTCGTCATGCCCACTTCTTGGAAACTGAATTTTTGGAAAATCAGATAAGTGGGAGCGCAATAGAACTGGAAGAAATTCCAGAACCACGAGCTATTACTGAAAGCTTAGTAGAACCAGAGGGTTCGAAAGATCAGGAAATTCCTGCGCCGCTCCGCAGGAGTAGTAGGCAGTCTCATCCGCCCGAGAGATACTACAGTTTTCTCATAGACGGAGATAGAGAGGATTGCATCATTGATAGTGATGAGCCGACTAGCTTCCAGCAGGCCATTCAGAGCGTTGACTCGGTAAAATGGCTGGATGCAATGCGGACCGAAATGGAGTCCATGTACAACAACAAAGTATGGACGTTGGACGTTGCTCCAGATGGGGTAAAACCCGTAGGATGCAAGTGGATCTTCAAAAGGAAGATTGGTGTAGATGGACAGGTTAAGACCTATAAAGCTAGACTTGTTGCAAAGGGTTTTCGTCAAAGACCTGGTTTGGACTATGACGAAACCTTTTCTTCAGTGGCTATGCTGAAATCCATTCGAATCCTTCTTGCCATTGCTGCCTTCCATGATTATGAGATTTGGCAGATGGACGTAAAGACCGCTTTTCTGAATGGAAATTTAGAGGAGTGTGTCTATATGGACTAGCCAGAGGGTTTCATTCAGAGTGGGAGCAGTTGAAAGGTGTGCAAGTTGCTTAAGTCCATCTATGGACTAAAGCAGGCATCGCGGAGTTGGAACATCTGTTTTGATGAGACGGTCAAAAAATTTGGCTTTATCAAAAATCCAGATGAACCGTGCATCTATAGTAGATTTGTAGCAAGAACTGTCGTATTCCTCGTATTATACGTAGATGACATTCTTTTGATAGGAAATGACATTCCTATGCTACAATCTGTCAAGGGATTCTTGTTACACAGGTTCTCCATGAAAGACCGGGTGATGCCTCTTACATTCTGGGGATCCGGATCTATCGTGACAGATCCAAGAGGATATTAGGACTTTCACAGTCCAGGTACATCGACACCATACTGAGAAGATTCAGTATGGAAGATTCCAAGCGCGGTAATCTACCGGCTTGTCACGGGATCACCCTCTCCAAAGAGATGTCTCCCAAGACTGATTTGGAAAGGGATCGCATGTTTATTATACCCTACGCTTCTGCGGTAGGCTCTATAATGTATGCGATGTTGTGTACCAGACTAGATGTAGCTTATGCACTGAGTGTGGTAAGCCGGTATCAGTCAAACCCTGGGGAGAAACACTGGATAGCGGTAAAGAACATTCTCAAGTACCTGAGAAGGACTAAGGAGATGTTCTTGGTGTATGGCGGAAAAGACCTCCAGATCGAGGCCTTTGCTGACTCCAGCTTCCAGAGTGACAAGGATGATTCCAAGTCCATGTCGGGTTATGTCTTTACCCTCAATGGAGGGACGGTGTGTTGGAAGAGTTCCAAATAGGAAACCGTTGCTGACTCGACGATGGAAGCGGAATATATCGCTGCTGCAGATGCCGCAAAAGAAGCCGTCTGGATAAGGAAGTTCTTAACTGAACTTCAGGTAGTTCCGTCCATTGTTAATCCAATACCTCTGTATTGCGACAACAACGGGGCTATAGCTTTAGCGAAGGAACCCAGGTCCCATCAGAAGTCCAGACACATCTTGAGGCGGTATCACCTGATCAGGGAGATCGTGGGTCGCCAGGAGATCGAGGTTCGAAGAGTTGCCACGGAAGATAACACTGCTGATCCACTCACAAAGGCCTTACCCCAGACTCAGTTCGAGCGGCTGATCGAGATGATAGGTCTTCGATACGCCAGTACATGACCGTAGTGCAAGTGGGAGATTGTCAGTGTATATGCCCTAGAGGCCATTACTGTATCATACTAGTTTGTATATTACTTAATGGAAGCTTGGGATATTCACCTTGTATAGACAATCTTGCTCAAAATAGTAGTATTCTACTTGGTTTGTTTCTGCTTTAATGTGTACACGTGTTTATTTTAGTATATCACCTATACACATTAGTGAAGCCCGTAGGATCTTTGCTTGATTACCAGCGTTGTGATGGCAGTCACACTCGTGGGGGCCGGGTAATCCACAAGCACATCCTTATGCAGGTCCCTAGTCGTAGGACTATCAAGACAGGGCATCGATACTCCGGAGTAGACTAGCGTATACGCTTCTCATCCCAGCAAGGGAGACGGTCTGTCCCACAGCCGTTAGTACGTCGTACTTGAGATAGTATGCGGGTGCTCGTTAGGTTACGAGTACACTGGACGGGACTCGTCGGGAACTATTGGTTGGTACTATACCTATCGTCAGTTATCAGTTCCCAGGTGACATGAGTACAGCTTAGTCCGCTGACTTGACACTGTTACTTCGCCTCGAATGTGTTCCCACTGTACTTAGATTACTACCCTACCACGGCTCAAAGAAGTCGTGCAAACAGGTAGTAGTTGGGTGCAGTCCCGAGGCACTTGGAGGCAGTGACGGTTAGACAGGATTCGTCTGTCCCGGTATTGGGGGTTGATATCGCGCTGTGTCTAGGAGAGCCATTACACAAAGTCCCTGGCCAGGGCAATCGAGATATACTGGTAGGTTTCCAGTGTTATCTCAGGGTGTTCTGGGCTACACTCCGACACGACTTGTACCGCTATTAGGGGACTGACGTTTACCGCCCTCCTAGGCCCGCCATGCGATATTCTCAGACGAACAGACCGGACTGTACACAGATTGTCACATTCAGGCTCAGTAGGAGTTCGGATGGGTTTTCATCTCGTCAGTCTTCTTATCGGCATCTACCTGGGGGACCGTTACGCACAGCTAGTGCCGCTTGTGGTCTGTGGTTAAACCCACTGCCAGCGTAGTGTCGAGTCTTTAGAGTCCCACACAGAAAGCTATTCGCCTTTAGGCAAAAGAGTAGAGGTCGCATGGTTTTGCGACAGGGTTCGGTCACATCGTGCACTTATGCACGTTTTAGTGTCCGGACAGTTAACATTAGCGGGCTTTGGTTTAAGCCAGATCCTAGTGTACGTTTTGGGATTGGTTTTATCTCGTATGTATTCGTGTTCCTTGGAACGCGGATGCGGGTGTGTATGCACAGTTGACAGAGAGACAGAGGCAAAGGATTCTTATTGGGGTTGTTGACTGTTGACTGTTGACTTTTTGCCAAACCCTAATGAGAATAAGAAATATATTAACAATAATATTAATTAAGTATTATTGTGACATGGTTGTAGATGGTTGACTTTGTTGACTTGTTGACTTAGTTGACCGGTTGACTAGGGTTGTTGACTTGTTGACCACCATCATTACAATGGCTATCATTTCTTGGCATTGACTTGAGCTTGCTTGTTTTGTTCACAAATTGCATTTAATGCAAGAAATGATATTGCCATTTGACATGATAACAACCATCACATAATACTTAATTATTATTACTTGTTATCATGATTTTGGATTATGAGAGCTAGTATGGCAAAAGTCTTGCTCATTCTTTGATTTCCTTTCTCTCGCTTGCTTGAGGTCTCCCTCTTCCTCTTGCTCTCTCTCTAGTTCATGGTTCACTTGTCTCATGTATTGAGAAGTAAGAACCATTGAGATAAAACCCAACACACTCCTCTACTCATCCTAGTTCACAAGGTTTAGCAAACCAAGTGTTCTAGTTTCTTCTAGTTTGAAGTGAAGCCAAAGGTAGAAGCTTTCAGGTGGATCCATCTTCGGCACAAAGAGACGACGAGGTGAGGCCGATCCGACCACCGCAAGGAGACCAAGAGAAGGAGTTCAAGTTAAGGTATAACCCCTAACCGAGTAGGTAAAACTCTTGTTAGGTTTGTTAGATAGTTGTTTAACAAAGATCCGTATTTTGAGTCCATGTTACCACTTCTTGAAAAATCGTTTTTCATCTTTTCCGCAAGCCCGTAAGTACCGGGAGAGGTAACTTAGACTTACAATATGTATGCCCTAGAGGCCATTACTGTACATACGATGTATATTGTAGTGGATGCTTGGACATATATAGGGAGGACTTTCTTGCTCGACATGATAGTACGCTATCTGGTTACTCTTTATCTTAACATGTACTCTGATTGTCTCTATTTCACATGTTGATAAAGCCCTTAGGATGAGTACTTGACTACCAGGACTATGATGCAGATCATACTAGTGAGGACAATGTAGTCGCCAAGTACATCCTTCAAATGTTTCTAGTCGTGGGAGTACCGAGACAAGACATCGATACTCCAGAGTAGACTAGCGTATGCGCTTCTTGACCCATATGATGGGCAATGGATGATCTCATATCCATTGGTGTTTGACATCAGAGAAGGTATACGGATGCCCAGTGGAGACTGAGTACACTGGACGGACTCGTCGAGAACTCCCAGATGGTATTATACCTCACTTCAGATGGCAGTTCTCTGGTGACACTGGTACAGGTTAGTCTGTAGACACGAGATCGTCATAGTGTCTTGTGTGATTCCCACTGTGCTTTGATTTCCATCATCCCACGTCCAAGAGGGCGTGCAAAAAGGTGGCTTTTGGGTACAGTCCCGAATCACATGGAGGCAATGAGCGATAGGAGGGGATTCGTCTCTCCCGGTATAGGGAGTTGATGTTGCGCTGTGTTCGATTGGCTATAACTGGAAATCCCAGGCCAGGGTTGCTGAGATTTACTAGTAAGTGTTATCAGTAGTTTCTCGAACTGTTATGGACCTCATATCGACACGACTTATCAAGCTACTGGGGTCTGACGTTTACCACCCCTAGGCGAGATATGCGACATATCAGACGAAGAGACCGGACTGTACGGGAGTGTTACTGACTGGATTCACAGGAGAATGTACAGGCTTGCTTGTTGATTTTCTGAGCGCTCAATACCTGGGTGGCTGTTACGTTTAGCTGTCCGCTTGCAGCTTGTGGGTGTTTGATATGATCATCACCTACTGCCGGCGTATTGACGATTCTTTAGAGTCCTACACAGAGGTTACTTGGCTCAGGCAAAACGGAGTAGGAGCATATATATGATATGTGCGGGACCGAGAACAATACGTGTATGTGATACCGTATTAGATTCTCGCGATATGAGATATCGTCCGAGTATATGTGATATAGCCGGGTCATCGGATCAAGTGTTGATTCGATGAACTGATTCAGATTATATTAGTCGGTTATTTGTGAAATAGCCGGATTATCGGATCAAGTGTTGATTCGATAATTTAATGTATAATTATATATTTGATATATTAAATTACATTAACTGATATAAGCTCACTAAAAGATTCTTTTTCTCACTCGGGTAATACATTGATATATATGCGATATATGTTAATTGTATTATTTTATTTTGTTACAATAAATATTATATATGTGATATATAATATTGTAACATGATATGATTATTAATGCAACATGTTTTGTGGAGTTTAATTGAGATTAGGGTTTGGATTAGGGTTAAGTCTTCATGAAGCTTTCAAGAAACTTCTTGAAGCTTTGACTTTGACTTGGATATTTTGTGATATTTGCTTAACCCAACCCAACCCTTTAACCCTAGTTATGTCTCTACAATGGTTAGCCTTCTCATTATCTACCACGGTTGCATTTCTAACCACACACTAGAGTTTCATTATTCATCACAAAAGGATTCTTCTTCTTCTCCCTTGAGTTCTTGATGGAAAAGCTTACTAGGTTTTTCATTAGTGATGAAAATGAGTGAGTTAATGAAAACAAATGAGAGCTAAAATCCTACTTCATCATCCTAATCTATCACAGCCATTTATATTAGGGTGTTCACTTCATTTAGTGAGTGAGAGTTTGTGTTAATGAAACTTCAAGGTAGATCATCTTTGTTATCGAAGATCGGAAGCAAGCTTGCATCTTTCTCTTCGTGGAGCCTCTCGAGAGTCCGGAACTTGATGATCGCAGTGAAGGGACCACAACACGGAGCTTATGAAGTGAAGGACCGGACTACAAAGGTTGTAATCCCAAACTCTTAGATGTTAAAGTGTTTAACATGCTTTGTTTCACCTAATCTCTAGTCTAAGATCTTGGTTTAGGGTTGTTCGGCATGTCTAAATTTTAAATCGGGCATGGTTGATGCCTTATAGACCCTTGTGTGAGTGCCTTATAACCCTACAGTGATATCAGAGCCAAGCTAGAGCTTTAGGCGAAGTCTAGGCAAAGTTTAAAGTCCGATCGAACTCCGAATACCCGTAAAACCCTAGTTTCTGGAAATTTTTCAAAAATTTTGATTTTTTCATATTAAAAATACTCAAAAAAATCAGCAGGGAAATACAAGAATTACTGTGCAACACGTGCCTCCAATTCCATTAAAGCGCCGTGGAACCGCGGCCGTACCACGGCCTGCGCGGCGGTTCCGCGGCCAAACTGTAGCAACAGGGTTTGTTTTTGGCACAGTAATATCCGTATGTATTTCCTGATTGTTCTTGGATTTTTTAATTCTACTCAAGTGTTGAGTTTTCTGGGTTGTATTGGGGACTCGTTGATTCGATCGGATAATTTAATTTCGTTTAAGTTTTTCCGGATAATTTTAGAACCTGTTAAAAAGTTCGAACGGATATCAATAACTCACTTTTTCCCCTGTCGGAAATTTTTTCAAAAGTTGGATTTTTTCTCGAGTTTGAAACTTCCGGAAAATCATGCAAGTAACGCGGTGGACCCTCTAGAAGAACACAAACCTTAACTCGATTATGCGACCGTCTGAACCGCCTCTGAACCTTAGGGTTTAGGGCAGTACGGCGTTGCCACATGTGAGGCGTTGGTTTGACCCTTCTATGGCTGGACCATTGGTACCGTGGCATGTGATGGATATTTTTTGAACTCCGCTCAAGTGTTGAGCTATTTGGGAAATCTTGGGTGTTTGATTATTCGATCGGAAAGTTTAACACTGTCTTTTTATCTGGAATGTGATACAATATTTGGAATCCACAGGTAGTTATGAGATAACTAATTTGAATGTTATAAATCTAGCACTTTAGTCTCAGATGATCGGTTGCCACGGGATTTTGATGCGATCAAAAGTCCGTCGCAATCACGTAGTGTACGCGGATAGTTGCCGGGTAAACTTAATAGATAGCCACATCCCATAGCCCCGACCAAGTGACTGTAGGAGAACCCCGTCGCCAAAAGCATCCGTTCGGGTGCTCGCGGCAGCGGTGTTCCGCCTTAGTGCACTTCGTCGATAGCATCCGAGGGTGCGGCCGTCTACTAAAGTTTGCGACGAGCATTCGATCAAGATATCGGGAATCTTATTGAATTGCCCGACTAGATATTGAAAAGTTTTTTCGATAATGAGACTAAAACGCGGGTTTTATAATTGTTAGGCATGCGATGTCTAAGGAATTCATTTGGTTAGGCATGCGATGTCTAAGGAGGTTGCGGATTCCAATTGTTGTAGTTTTACACTTTCTTTTCTGTGACCGTAAACGTAGTATGTGGTGTATCGCTGGTTTCGTTGCTATACATCAACGACAATCAGGATACGCATACTTGCTTACGTTGATGATATGAGATATTATGTGTTGCCGTGATATGTTATATTGGATCGTCGTGTTCTGAATAGCCGGGGGTTTTATGTGAGATGAGAGTTTTTCTTTTTCATTCATGTAAAATTCATTTGTATGTAATATTCTTTTATTGGGGCACTTCCGGGCTGAGGATGATGTCACCATTGTATATTATTTACTTTTCCGCATTAGGTAGACCCAAGGCGGGAAGCACAAGTAACCGGGTTCTAGGGTCCAGTGGGAGACCATCTGGAGGAGTCGAGACCGGGTCTCCTAACCCTAGAATTAGCAGTGTTGCTTGCCGCTCTCGTAGAGGTCTAGGGATGTGGGTTTGGCTATTCATCGCGACCATGGAATCCGTGTTTTATACAGGCTCGTACTAAAACACAGACCTCCTAGTATATCCAATATTTCATATATGTTCTTCTGCTGCAATGTTCTGTGATGAAATCATATTACTGCCTGAGATGAATGTTTATATTGTAGGGTTGCTAGGCACGCGCACAAGGGTTTACGAGGCATCAACCATGCCCGATTAAAATTTTAGCCGTGCCGAACAACTCTAATACGGATCTTTAAACTAGGTTTTATGCGAAAACTTGCATGTTAACAACTTTAACACTAAGTGAAAGGGATTACAACCTTTGTAGATCCGGTCCTTCACTTCATTAGCTCCGTGTAGCTGTCCCCATCGCTGCGATCGTGAACTCTAGACTCTAGAGAAGCTCCACGAGAAGAACGAACGTGCTTGCTACGATGACTTCGAGGCCGAAGATGATCTACGTCGGGGAGACAAGCTATTCCTTCACTAGGTCGTGAACTTTGTGAAGAGAACACACTCTACTACATGGAAGTGGTAGAGGATGAAGAAGTAGGAAGTGGGCTCACTTTAGAATTGATTTTCTCACTCTTTTTCTCATAGCACCATTGGAGCTAGTAAGCTTTTGGATGGAGCTTGATGATGATGAAGAAGAAGAAGAAGAAAGAATCATTCCATCCAAATAAAAACTTATCCAAATGAATTATTGCCCCATGGTTGAGTTAAGCCCTCATGCTTAACTCATGTAGAGAATTAACCAAGGCATTAGGTTAAGGGTTGGGTTAACTAATATCTTAAGGAATGACAAAAGAGTTGACTTTGTCAATGTTTATCAAGCTTCATGAAGTTTGATAACTTTGACCAAAGTCTCATCTCTTTTGTTATTTGTTAGGAAATTAGTAACCCTAATTTAACCTTGACTTGGTTCAAGTCTCATACATCCAACTTATGTGTATCATCAAGCATGATACAAACTTGTACACTTGCATATATCACATATAAACAATGTGCACAATCTAGTGAGAAAATAAATCATAAGTGAGCTAATACTAGTTAATGCAATGTAATATATCAAATATATAATTATGCATTAAATTATTAAATCAACTCTTGATTTAATAATCCGGCTATAACCGACTAATATCAAAAGTAACAACTTATCGAATCAACACTTGATCCGATAACCCGGCTATATCGCATACAACCGATCAATGTCACGAATCGCGAGAATAGAATACGGTATCTCATATCGTATTAATCTCGGTCCCGCACATATCACATATGTGCTCCTACTCCGTTTCGCTTGAGCCAGGAAACCCCTGTGTAGGACTCTAAAGACTCGTCAATACGCCGGCAGTAGGTGATGATCATATCAAACACCCACAAGCCGCAAGTGGTGTGCTAAACATAACGGCCACCCGGGTATTGAGCGATCAGAAGATCAACAAGCAAGCCCGCTAGTTCTCCTGTGAATCCAATCAGTAACACTCCCGTACAGTCCGGTCTCGTCGTCTGATATGTCGCATATCTCGCCTAGGGGTGGTAAACGTCAGACCACAGTAGCTCGATAAGTTGTGTCGATATGAGGTCTATAACAGTTCGAGAAACTACTGGTAACACTTACCAGTAAATCTCAGCAATCCTGGCCAGGGATTTCCGGTTATAGCCAATCGAACACAGCACAACATTAACTCCCTATACTGGAGAGACGAATCCCCTCCTATCGCTCATTGCCTCCATGTGATTCGGGACTGTACCCAAAAACCACCGTTTTGCACGCCCTCTTGGACGTGGTAAGGTGGAAATCAAAGCACAGTGGGAATCATATAAGACTCTATGACGATCTCGGGTCAACAGACTAACCTGTACCAGTGTCACCGGAGAACTGCCATCTGACGTGAGGTATAATACCATCTGGGAGTTCTTGGCGAGTCCGTCCAGTGTATCCAGTCTCTACTGAGCACCCGTACACCATCCTTGATGTCAAACACCGATGGATATAGGATCATCCATCACCCATCATATGGGTCAAGATGCGTATACGCTAGTCTACTCTGGTGCATCGATGCCCTGTCTCGATACACCCTCGACTAGGAACAGTCATGATACCCAACCACCAGATATCGTAGTCATGGTATGTAGCCGTGGCAAGTAGGATCTGGATGGACTTAAGCATAGCTTTGAAAGTCTCAACTTTTCCATGTACACCAAGTAATCTTCTCAAGATATACTTGCTCCAGATGGGGATTAACGCTTCAGATAAAGCAACCAAAATCCATACTTTGTTGGTGTATAAGGATTCCATCTCAGATCACTAAGCATCCAGCCATTCTTACAGTGTCTCACTCCTGATGGCCTGCTCGAAACTAGTTGGGTCATCATCTCATGATGCAATCCTCGCTCCCACTGTCATAGAGTAACCGAAGTATCTCTCAGGTGGGTGAGGAATCCTACTAGATCGGCGGAGAGGCTGAGGTTCGTTGGATACTATTGAATCCTTCGGGTTTACCAAATCATCAGCTGCAGTTTGTATAGCTGGAACTCCTTCCATTTCTACCTCATGACCACTAATTTCTTTATAAGAAATTCCCTTTCACAAAGGTGGCATGCTGAGAAACAAAACATCTTTTGTTCCTCGGTTTGGCAGAAGATATTCCTTTGCGAATGCTTGGGATATCCAACAAACTTCCACAGACTTGACTTTGCCTCGAGCTTGTCTGGATTATGCTTTTAGACATAGGCCGGACAACCCCAAATCTTAACGTACTTAAGATATAGGCTCTTCCCATTCCATATCACATATGAAGTGGTAGACAACTGATTTGATTGGAACCCTATTCAATAGGTATGCAACTTCTCAAGTGCATAACTCCCAAAAAGAAATAGGAAACTTAGTAGTACTCATCATAGAGCGCACCATATCAAATAGGGTGTGATTGCTCCGTCCCGATACACCGACATGCTGTGGTGTATACGGAGGAGTAATGCTGAGAGAGAATCTCATTCTTCTTTAGAATGGTCCAGGAATCATGTGCTCAAGTATTCTCCTCCCTGCTCTCATCAAAGGACATAATACTTATACCCGTTTTTGGTTCTCTACTTCTAACTTATGTTCCGTGAATATCTCAAAAGCTTCGGACGTGTGTTTCAACAGGAACATATGTCTGAATCTTGAGAGATCATCAGTGAATGTAATGAAGTACAAAGAACCGGTCTTGGATGTAGACAAGGGACTTACATACATCATCATGTATCAATCCCAAGAGTTCACTAACTCTTTCTCTGTTTTCAATAAACAGAGCTATTGTCATCTTATCTTTGTAACATGACCGATAAGTTTCACAAGATGTGAATTCAAACTAATTTAAATATGCATCTAAATGTAACTTCAGCTAGTCGGGTCACATTGATATGACCTAGTCTATAAAACCTCAAGATGGATTCGTTCATTTCTGAACTCTTCCTCTTGTGTGTGTTCTGTATATTAAGAACTATCGTTTGATTTAGAACGTCAATGCTTTTAGATAACGTGTATGAACCGATCAACTCTTGATATAGGAAATGTTTCAAAACATTATCCAACAATACAAAATTATATCCTTCTTTACTAATAAAGAGACCGATATGATGTTGTATATCAGGTTCGGTATCTAATAACATTCGTTCAGAATCAATGTATTCTGGTAATACAGGATGATAACTACCAACAGACTTGGCTGCAACACTTGCACCATTTCTATCTCATGAAACTTATCACCCGTTCTCAGTCCTCTACCTTTCTGTAGCCCATGTAACAGATTACATTTGCGGGATCCCGATCTGGTATCACTTACCCAGGACGTAAAGGATATTGAGAAACAGTTCTCGGTAATGAACACACCCGAAGAAGATGCATCAACATGCACTTTCTTCGTTTGGGCGGCATGGAAATTCTGGTAATCCCCTATTTCCTGGTCTGTTTTATAACAATTATAAGTTGGAGCGGGACTAACGTGTAGGGTTCCTAGGCACTCTCAAGAGGTCTCACAAGGCATCAACCATGCCAATTTCAAAAATTAGAGGACCGAGAAACCCTAATACGGATCGTTGGCTAGATGTCTAGGCGAAAAAATGAAACTAGTTAACAAGTTAACTACAAGAATGGAAATACAACCTTTGTAGATCCGGTTCTCCACCTCCATAGCTCCGCAATGAAGTCTTCTCGCTGTCCGAATGAAATCCCGGGCTCAAGCGTCGGCTTCATCGGAGAAAAGGCGGGCTAGGTCATCGATGACGTGCCGAAGATGATCTACATCGAGGCATCGCTAGATCAAGCTCCAACTTCACCAAGTCAAGAAAACTTGTGAAGGAAACGCACTCTACTACTTGGCAAGAGGTAGAGGATGAAGAAATAGGAAGTGGGTAGACTTTAGAATTGGATTTCTCACTCATTTTCATCAATCACCATTGATGAAGTGAAGCTTTCTTCATTGAAGAAGATGAAGAAGAAGAAGAAAGAATATTATGATAAGTTATTTTAATAGAATAGAAAATCAATACTTATCATAATTTTAACTATAGTTATGTGTAGAGAATTGACCAAGGTTAAAGGAATGGTTAGGGTTAAGCATGGAGACAAGAATGGTTACAAAGTCAAAGCTTCATGAAGCTTTGACTAGAAACAAAGAAAGCCACCATTCTCTCCAAAATCTTTTCCAAATAAATCAATCAATAAATAAAAGATTATGCAAAACCCTAATCATCATCTTAATCATGGTTTAATTCTATACACTTAACTAAAGAAGCAAGTATCATCAAACATGATACAAACTTGTGCACAAAAATATATCACATATACAATGTGCACAAACAAGTGAGAAAATCCATTTAAAGTGAACCATTACTAGTCAATGCAAAGTAATATATCAAATATATAATTATACATTAAATTATTAAATCAACACTTGATTTAACGATCCGGTCATATCGCATATAACCGACTAGTATCCAATGTATCGGCTTATCGAATCAATCCTCGATTCGATAACTAGGTTATATTGCATACAACCTTTCGACATATTCATCGCGAGAATGAAATACGGTATCACATACACGCATTATTCTCGGTCCCGCACATATCTCATATGCGCTCCTATTTCGTTTTGCTTGAGTCAGGAAACCTCTGTGTAGGACTCTAAAGACTCGTCAATACACCGGCAGCAGGTGATGATCATATCAAACACCCACAAGCCGCAAGCGGTCTGCTAAATGTAACGGCCACCCGGGTATTGAGCGATCAGAAGATCGATGAGCAAGCCCGCTCACACTCCAGTGAATCCAACCAGTAACACTACCGTACAGTCTGGTCTGATCGTCTGATATGTCGCATATCTCGCCTAGGGGTGGTAAACGTCAGACCCCAGTAGCTCGATAAGTCGTGTCGATATGAGGTCTATAACAATTCGAGAAACTACTGGTAACACTTACCAGTAAATCTCAGCAACCCTGGCCAGGGATTTCCTGTTATAGCCAATCGAACACAGCGCAACATCAACCCCCTATACCGGGAGAGACGAATCCCTTCCTATCGCTCATTGCCTCCATGTGATTCGGGACTGTACCCAAAAACCACCGTTTTGCACGCCCTCTTGGACGTGGTAAGATGGAAATCAAAGCACAGTAGGAACCACACAAGACTCTATGACGATCTCGGGTCAACAGACTACTCTGTACCAGTGTCACCAGAGAACTGCCATCTGATGTAAGGTATAATACCATCTGGGAGTTCTCGGCGAGTCCGTCCAGTGTACCCAGTCTCTACTGAGCACCCATATATCATCTCTGATGTCAAACACCAATGGATATGGGATCATCCATAGCCCATCTGTATGGGTCGAGAAGGTATATGCTAGTCTACTCTGGTATATCGATGCCCCGTCTCGATACACCCACGACTAGGGACTTTGAAGGATGTACTTATAGACTATCTGTCCCCACTAGTATGATCCGCATCATAGTCCAGGTAGTCAAGTACACATCCTAAGGGCTTTACCAACATGTAACAGAGAGACAATCAGTGTACACGTTAAGGTAAAGAGCAACCAGATAGCATACTATTATGTCGAGCAAGAAAGTCCTCCCTATATATGTCCCAGCATCCACTGCAATATACATCCTATGTATAGCAATGGCCTTTAGGGCATACATATAACTAACAATCTCCCACTTGCACTAGGGCCATCTGATAGCAGTGGTTATAGTATCTCATACTCAACCATCCCATAAATGTCTCTCTTTGGGAATAGGCCTTCGTGAGTGGATCCGCCGTGTTATCCTCTGAGTCTGCTCTCCAAACCTCGATCATCGTGGAGATCAACCATCTCCATGATCAGGTGATACTGCCTTAGAATATGTCTGGATCATTGATGGGACCGGCGTTCCTTGGCATAAGCCACAACTCCATTATCACACAATGGGAGGAACGTAGTTCATCTCATGAACCAATATACACCCAAACAGCCTCTTTGGTAGCATGTTAAGTAGCGATATATCCTGCCTTTATCGTCTAGTTAGCCACGGTATCTAGCTTGGAACTCTTCTAACATACCGTCCCTTTACTGAGGGTAAAGACAATGCCTGTGACTGACTTTCAGTCGTCCTTATGACCCTGGAACCCTTCCAGTTATTCTCCCCAGGATCGGTTGATACCATCTCACTACAACTAGTGAGGATCCTAACATCCAATTAGATCTATCTTATAGATCCAAAACCCAGGATTTAGGAGGTATCACTTTGATCCTATATGGAGAATCATTGTGATAAGCGGAGATTGATCGAGCGTAGCATAGGAAACTTCTTCCCTATCAAGAGTATGTCATCCACGTACTCTACGAGGATCGTCACAATACTCCCTACTACCTTTTTGTTTATACAAGGTTCATTTACCATTTTGATGATGTCAACTTCTTTGACTAATCCATCAAAACAGATGTTCCAACTCCGCGATACCTGCTTTATCCTATAAAGCATCTTGTACACGTTTCCGCTGCTCTCACTGTCTACGAGGCCCTCTGGCTGTGTACTTATAGACGCTCTCTTCTAAAATATCATTTAGAAAAGCTGTCATGACACCCAACCACCAGATATCGTAGTCATGGTATGTAGCCATGGCAAGTAGGATCCGGATGGACTTAAGCATAGCCACTGGAAAAGGTTTCATCATTATCCACGCCTGGTCGATGACGAAAAACTTTAACAAGTTTAGCTTTGAAAGTCTCAACTTTTCCATCTACACCAAGTAATCTTCTCAAGATATACTTGCTCCTGATGGGGATTTAACCCTTCAGATATAGCAGCCAAAGTCCATACTTTGTTGGTGTTCATGGATTCCATCTCAGATCACTAAGCATCCAGCCATTCTTACAGAGTCCCACTCCTGATGGCCAGCTCGAAACTAGTTGGGTCATCATATCATGATGCAATCCTCGCTCCCACTGTCATAGAGAAACAAAAGTATCTCTCAGGTGGGTGAGAAACCCTACTAGATTGGCGGAGAGGCTGAGGTTCGTTGGTAACTATTGAATCCTGTGGTTCTATCAAATCATCAACTGCAGTTTGTATAGCTGGAACATTTCCAGTTGTACATAACAGACCTTGCCTCGAGCTTGTCCGGATTTTGCTTTTAGACATAGGCCGGACAACCCCAAATCTTAACTAGCTTAAGACATGGGCTCTTCCCTTTCCATATCACATATGAAATGGTAGGCAACTGATTTGAGTGGAACCCTATTCAATAGGTATGCATCTTCTCAAGTGCATAACTCCCAAAAAGGAAATAGGCAACTCAGTAGTACTCATCATAGAGCACACCTTATCATATAGGGTGTGATTGCTCCGCCCCGATATACCATCGTGCTATGGTGTATACGGAGGAGTAATGCTGAGAGAGAATCTCATTCTCCTTTAGAATAATCCAGGATTTTCGTGCTCAAGTATTCTCCTCCTTGATCTCATCAAAGGACATAATACTTATACCCGTATTGGTTCTCTACTTCTAACTTATATTCTGTGAATATCTCAAAAGGTTCTGACTTGTGTTTCAACAGGAACATATATCTGAATCTTGAGAGATTATCAGAGAATGTAATGAAGTATAAAGAACCGGTCTTGGCAAGTGTAGACAGGGGACCTACATACATCAACATGTATCATCCCAAGAGTTTACTAACTCTTTCTCTGTTTCTAATAAACGGAGCTGTGGTCATCTTATCTTTGTGACATGACTGGCGAGTTTCACAAGATGTAAATTCAAACTCATTTAAATATGCATCTTTATGTAACTTCAGCTAGTCGGATCGCATTGATATGACCTAGTCTACAATACCTCAAGAAGAATTCGTTCATTTCTGAACTCTTCCTCTTGTGTGTGTTCCGTATATTAAAGAACTGTAGTTTGATTTAGAACATCAATGCTTTTAGATAACGTGCCTGAACCGATCAACTTTTGATATAGGAAATGTTCAAAATATTATCCAACTATACAAAATTTTATCATTTCTTTACTAATAAAGAGATAGATATGATTTTGTATATCAGGTTCGGTATCTAATAACATTCGTTCAGAATCAATGTATTTGGAATACAGGGTGACAGTGACCAACAGACTTGGCTGCAACACTTGCCCCGTTTTCTGTCTCATGAAACTTATCACCCGTTCTCAGTTCTCTACCTTTCTGTAGCCCTATGTAACATATTACATATCTGGGATCCTGATCTGGTATCACATACCCAGGACGTAGAGGATATAGAGAAACAGTTCTCTGTAATGAACACACCCGAAAATGATGCATCATCATGCACTCTCCTCGTTTGGGCGGCATAGGAATTCTGGTAATCCCCAATTTCCTGCTCTGTCTTATAACAATTATAAGTTGGAGCGGGACCAACGTTCCCCAGCTCAGTATAATAAGCGGGTTCGGTCAAATATCCGTATTATTATCTTGATTAAGGCGTGATATGGTCGCTACCTGGAGAGAGAGAGAAGAAAACACTCAGCGTGCGCTCTTGCAAGAATAGATTGGTTATTATTTTATCTAATCAGGATGGCTCCCACTGTTTTTATCAAATCTTCCTTCAAACGCTAAAAGGAAAGACTAGCCGGGATTAATTACACACTACAAGTTCGCCAATCTTTCAGCCAGGCCAGTGTCGGTACTTTGAGGGAGGTCCCCCGTGCTTTCGCACTAACCTAATTAATGTAAACCTCGTTTTCCCAGAGGCGTAACCCCGTTGACACCTTTCTAGACACCTACTTGACCGGCTAATTGTAATGTGTAAAACTCTCCCAGGAGTAACTCTTACTCGCAGCGGGTATCGGGATCCAACTATCTCATAGAAGGTATGCAATCTCATTGCAAATTTCAACACTTGAAATTCCCGATAATTTTGCCCCTAGCGTCCTATGACCTTGACGCAGGCCAACAAACCATAGTGCGCTAGTCAAGTTCAACCCGTCATTTCCTGATTGAATTAAACCCACCCGCACGACCCTTGACGCAGGCCAACAAAGTCGCACGACTACCCTAATCCAATCTGCATCATATGCATAAGCAGATAAATACTAGTCAGCTACCGCACACTACGCCTTGACGCAGGCCAACAAACGTAGCACGAATACTAACTACCACTTATCTGAAATGACGGAGGGCTACGACAGGTTTTTCTGAAAACCTATTGCGTAATGAACTTGATATCGTTGTAGAATCAAATGATTTTAAAATGGAGTGCTTTTGAGGCTTTTCTAGTTTTGCTAAAGGAGTCACTCCCGGTGAAGGGATCGTCGGTCCTTTCCTCGTCGAATGAGGTGCGGGATATATCATATATATAGCACTGTGCAAAGCAAAAACTCTTAAAAGCAATCAAAAGACAAACCGAGTGTGTAGCATCTGCCAGTTATTGCTAAAGGAGTCACTCCCGGTGAAGGGATCTCGGTCCTTTCCTCATCGAATAAGGTGCAGGATATATCATATATACCGCTGTGCAAAGCAAGAACTGTAGCTACCTGTTTTATTTTGAAATTCGATTCTACAACATCTTAGGTTTCTTTTATTTCATTAATCACATTAATGAAGTCCCATCATTTAAGTACCTAAACATCATAGATAAATACGACGTACACTTATGCCATCCGCATTCGCCTCGATGTCCCTTCGTGCACCGTTAGGTTAGGTAACTAACGGCAGAGCGGGGCAACGCTAGCGCGGGTGTAAAACATAAGTAACATCTATATAATATATCATATATACTATATACAGTATCTATCACAGAACATTACATGATCACATCACAGATATCGCAGCAGAAAAAACATATGAAATATTGGATATACTAGGACGTCCATGTTTTCAATATGAACCAGTATAAAACACGGATTCCGCGGTCGTGATGAATAGCCAAACCCACACCCCTAGACCCCTACGAGAGCGGCAAGCAACCCTGCCAATTCTAGAGTTAGGAGACCCGGACTCGACTCCTCGAGTTGGTCTCCCACTGGACTCCAGAACCCGGTTACTTGTGCTCCCCTCCTTGGGTCTATCCTAGTGCGGAAAAGTAAATAATATACAAAAGGTGACATCTTCCGCAACCTGGAAGTGCCCCAATAAAAGAATATTACATACAAGTTTTAACATGAATGAAAATGAAAAACACTCATCTCACATAAAAACCCCCGGCTATTCAAATACGACGATCTAATATAACATATCCAGCAACACATAACATCACATGTCATCAACGTAAGTAAATATGTGCATCCCAATTGTCGTTGACATATAGCAACGAAACCGGTGATATCACATATTACACTTACGGTCACAGAAAAGAAAGTGTAAAACTACAACAGTTGGAATCCGCAACCTCTTTAGACATCACATGCCTAATCAAATGAATTACTTAGACATCGCATGCCTAACAATTATAAACCCCGCATTTTAGTCTCATTATCGAAAACACTTTTCAATATCAAGTCGGGCAATTCAACAGGATTCCCGACAATTTGATCGAATGCTCGTCGCAAACTTCGGTAGACGGCCGCACCCCCGATACCGTCGACGAAGTGCACCAAGGCGGAATACCGCTACCGCGAGCACCCGAACGGATGCTTTCGGCGACGGGGTTCTCCTACAGTCACTTGGTCGGGCTATGGAGTGAGGCTGTCTATTAAGTTTACCCGGCGAGTATCCGCGTACGCTACGTGATTGCGACGGACTTTTGATCACATCAAAATTCCGTGGCAACCGATCAAGTGAGACTAAACTGCTATGTTTATAACATTCATTCGGTTAGCTCATAACTACTTGTGAATTCCAATTATTGTATCCCATTCCAGATAATTAGAAAATGTTAAACTTTCCGATCGAACAATCGAACACCCAAGTTTTCCCGATATAGATCAACACATGAAATAAGTCTAACAACATTCAGTTTGTGCCTCAGAACCAACGGTCCAGCCGTAGAAGGGTCAAGCCAACACCTCACATGTGGCACGCAGTACTGTCCCAAACCCGAAGGTTCAAAGGGCAGTTCAAGACGGTCACATAATCGAGTTAAGGTTTGTTGTCTTCTAGAGGGTCCATCGCGTTACTTGCACTACTTAGAACGTCGTTAAACTACGGAAAAATCCAACACTTGGAAATTTCCCGACAGAGGAAAAATTGGGTATTTATATCTGGTCGAACTTTTTAACATATTCTAAAATTTATCCGGAAAGCCACATAGACAAAATCTGATAATCCGATCGAATCATCGAATCCCCAAAACAACCCCAGAAAATTCAACTCTTGAATAAAATATAAAAATTTCCAGAAGACTCAGCACTTTGACACAATAATTACTGTGCAAGACACGTGGCCTAAATCACCAACATGGCCACGGAACCGCCGCGAAACCCAGGTTGGGGCCGCGGTTCCGCGGCTCTTTGGTCGATTTAGTGTCACGTGCTTCACAGTAACTCATATGATTCCCTGCTCAATTTTTTGGCAATTTTTAATTTGGAAAAATCCCAGATTTTAGAAAAAGTCCAGAAAGCATGTTTGGTTTAGGGTTTCGGGTTCGTTCGGACTTCAAACTTCGTCTGGACTTCGTCTAAGGCTCTAGCTAGGCTCTGATACCACTGTAGGGTTCCTAGGCACTCTCAAGAGGTCTTACAAGGCATCAACCATGCCAATTTCAAAAATTAGAGGACCGAGAAACCCTAATACGGATCGTTGGCTAGATGTCTAGGCGAAAAAATGAAACTAGTTAACAAGTTAACTACAAGAACGGAAATACAACCTTTGTAGATCCGGTTCTCCACCTCCATAGCTCCGCAATGAAGTCTTCTCGCTGTTCGAATGAAATCCCGGGCTCAAGCGTCGGCTTCATCGGAGAAAAGGCGGGCTAGGTCATCGACGACGTGCCGAAGATGATCTACGTCGAGGCATCGCTAGATCAAGCTCCAACTTCACCAAGTCAAGAAAACTTATGAAGGAAACACACTCTACTACTTGGCAAGAGGTAGAGGATAAAGAAATAGGAAGTGGGTAGACTTTAGAATTGGATTTCTCACTCATTTTCATCAATCACCATTGATGAAGTGAAGCTTTCTTCATTGAAGAAGATGAAGAAGAAGAAGAAAGAATATTATGATAAGTTATTTTAATAGAATATAAAATCAATACTTATCATAATTTTAACTATAGTTATGTGTAGAGAATTGACCAAGGTTAAAGGAATGGTTAGGGTTAAGCATGGAGACAAGAATGGTTACAAAGTCAAAGCTTCATGAAGCTTTGACTAGAAACAAAGAAAGCCACCATTCTCTCCAAAATCTTTTCCAAATAAATCAATAAATAAATAAAAGATTATGCAAAACCCTAATCATCATCTTAATCATGGTTTAATTCTATACACTTAACCAAAGAAGCAAGTATCATCAAACATGATACAAACTTGTGCACAAAAATATATCACATATACAATGTGCACAAACAAGTGAGAAAATCCATTGAAAGTGAACCATTACTAGTTAATGCAAAGTAATATATCAAATATATAATTATACATTAAATCATTAAATCAACACTTGATTTAACGATCTGGTCATATCGCATATAACCGACTAGTATCCAATGTATCGGCTTATCGAATCAATTCTCGATTCGATAACTAGGTTATATCGCATACAACCTTTCGACACATTCATCGCGAGAATGAAATACGGTATCACATACACGCATTATTCTCGGTCCCGCACATATCTCATATGCGCTCCTATTTCGTTTTGCTTGAGCCAGGAAACCTCTGTGTAGGACTCTAAAGACTCGTCAATACGCCGGCAGTAGGTGATGATCCTATCAAACACCCACAAGCCGCAAGCGGTCTGCTAAACGTAACGGCCACCCGGTTATTGAGCGATCAGAAGATCGACGAGCAAGCCCGCTCACACTCCAGTGAATCCAACCAGTAACACTACCGTACAGTCCGGTCTGATCGTCTGATATGTCGCATATCTCGCCTAGGGGTGGTAAACGTCAGACCCCAGTAGCTCGATAAGTCGTGTCGATATGAGGTCTATAACAATTCGAGAAACTACTGGTAACACTTACCAGTAAATCTCAACAACCCTGGCCAGGGATTTCCTGTTATAGCCAATCGAACACAGCGCAACATCAACCCCCTATACCGGGAGAGACGAATCCTCTCCTATCGCTCATTGCCTCCATGTGATTCGGGACTGTACCCAAAAACCACCATTTTGCACGCCCTCTTGGACGTGGTAAGATGGAAATCAAAGCACAGTGGGAACCACACAAGACTCTATGACGATCTCGGGTCAACAGACTACTCTGTACCAGTGTCACCAGAGAACTGCCATCTGACGTAAGGTATAATACCATCTGGGAGTTCTCGGTGAGTCCGTCCAGTGTACCCAGTCTCTACTGAGCACCCATATATCATCTCTGATGTCAAACACCAATGGATATGGGATCATCCATCGCCCATCTGTATGGGTCGAGAAGGTATATGCTAGTCTACTCTGGTATATCGATGCCCCGTCTCGATACACCCACGACTAGGGACTTTGAAGGATGTACTTATAGACTATCTGTCCCCACTAGTATGATCGGCATCATAGTCCAGGTAGTCAAGTACACATCCTAAGGGCTTTACCAACATGTAACAGAGAGACAATCAGTGTACACGTTAAGGTAAAGAGCAACCAGATAGCATACTATCATGTCGAGCAAGAAAGTCCTCCCTATATATGTCCCAGCATCCACTGCAATATACATCCTATGTATAACAATGGCCTCTAGGGCATACATATAACTAACACAACGTTCCCCAGCTCAGTATAACAAGCGGGTTCGGTCAATACATCCGTATTATTATCTTGATTAAGGCGTGACATGGTCGCTACCTGGAGAGAGAGAGAGAAGAAAACATTCAGCGTATGCTCTTGCAAGATTAGATTGGTTATTAATATACCTAATCAGGATGTCTCCCACTGTTTTTGTCAAATCTTCCTTCAAACCCTAAAATGAAAGACTAGCCGGGATTAATTACACGCTACAAGTTCGCCAATCTTTCAGCCAGGCCAGTGCCGGTACTTTGAGGGAGGTTCTTCGTGCTCACGCACGGACCTAATTAAAGTAAACCTCATTTTCCCAGGGGCGTAACCCCGTTGACACCTTTCTAGACACGTACTTGATCGGCTAATTGTAATGTGTAAAACTCTCCCAGGAGTAACTCTTACTCGCAGCGGGTATCGGGATCCAAATATCTCATAGAAGGTATGCAATCTCATTGCAAATTTCAACTCTTGAAATTCCCAATAATATTTTGCCCCGAGCGATCTATGACCTTGACAAGGTCAACAAACCATAGACCGCAAGTCAAGTTCAACCCGTCTTTTCCCGATTGAATTAAACCCACCCGCATGACCCTTGACTAGGTCAACAAAGTCACACGACTACCCTAACTCAATCGCATCATATGCTTTTGCAGATAAGCATAAATCGCTACCGCTCACTACCCCTTGACAAGTTCAACAAATGCAGCACAAATACTATGAAGTACTTATCTGAAATGACGGAGGGCTACGACAGGTTTTTAAGAAAACCTTTTGCGTAATGAACTTGATATCATCGTAGAATCGAGTGATTTTAAATGGAGTGTTTTTTAGGCCTTTTCTAGTTTTGCTAAAGAGTTCACTCCCGGTGAAGGGATCGTTGGCTCTTTCCTCATCGAATAAGATGCAGGATATTTCACAAATACCACTATGCAAAGCAAAAACTATAGAAGCAATCAAAAGACAAACCGAGTATGCAGCATCTGCTACTTTCGCTAAAGAGGTCACTCCCGGTGAAGGGATCTCGGCTCTTTCCTTATCGAATAAGGTGCTGGATGTTCTACAAGGAACACCACTATGCAAAGTAAGAACTAGAGCTACCAGTTTTTAAACAAGTTTCTACAACATCTTTAGATTTCTTTTATTTCATTAATCTCATTAATGAAGTCCTATTTTATTATGCTTCACAAGCATCAGATTTGAAACGAAATCAACAATATATAATATATATCTCATATATATAATATAAACATTCGTCTTAGGCAGTAATATGATCTCATCACAGAACATTGCAGCAGAAGAACATATATGAAATATTGGATATATTAGGAGGTCCGTGTTTTTAATACGAGTCTGTATAAAACACGGATTCCACGGTCGTGATGAATAGCCAAACCCACATCCCTAGACCCCTACGAGAGCGGCAAGTAAGCCTGCCAATTTTAGAGTTAGGAGACCCGGTCTCGACTCCTCGAGATGGTCTCCCACTGGACCCTAGAACCCGGTTACTTGTGCTCCCCGCCTTGGGTCTATCTTAATGCGGAAAAGTAAATAATATACAATGGTGACATCATCCTCAGCCCGGAAGTGCCCCAATAAAAGATTATTACATACAAATGAATTTTACATGAATGAAAATAAAAACCCCCATCTCACATAAAACCCCCGGCTATTCAGAACACGACGATCCAATATAACATATCACAGCAACACATAATTGTAAGACTACGGTAGCGCTCCGGCCGTCTTTCCGAGGCCAAAATGCGGAAACCAAAATTTTTCTTAACTTGAAAACCGGCGCTATCGTATGCTTAAAACCCGGATCGAACCATTAACCTACTACTAGCTATCTAAAGAAGGGGTATAAAGCTATACCGATCGATCCGTGTCCTTCAGTCTTTGGCCACCATCCCAAGCTCCTCGCGGCAACTCCGGTCTCGATCTCCTCGTTGGAAAGGGCACCACATCTACGAGTCTTTTTACGGGCTCCCGCTTCATCCGAAGCAACTCGGACATGAAGTGTGCTAGCCGATGTGTCCAAGGTGATGTAGAGAATGTTTGTGATCACTTTGCCTCTTGCATCCATTGAGATGGATGGAGGTTGAAGGTGTTGCCATTGATGGAGATTTTGAGCTAGAGAAGAAAGAGGAAGAAGAAGGAGTTTTCTCTCTTTTCTTTTGTGATGGAATGTTCAAAATGAGAGTGTGAGAAAAAGAAATACAAGAGCTCACCATAACCTTGGCTGCCCCCTCTCTCTTGCTCTTATTTCATCACTCAAATCAATCTCATAATGTGACACATGCACAAGAAAAGAGATCATGAGTCATCACTTGTGCATGTGTCACCATTAATGCTCTGAATGATGATTTCTAGCTCATAATATCCATATGCAGACATTAATACAAATGTTTGCAACAATAAAAAGATACGGCAACATCTAAAGTAAACTCGTGACGGATCACAAGGATACCCCTCACCTGTATATACATACCTGTATCCGCATTCCGACTAAATGTGAATGCGATGAGACTAAAGTAATCCAACAAATCTAATACTAGGATCCGGCTTAAACCAAAGCCCACTAGTATGATCCACCCGATCATGATCCGTGCACTACCGCACGTATATGATCGAACCCTGCCATATATCATACGGCCTCTACAACGTTTCGCCGGAAACTTGAGAAACTGTATGTGGGGGACTCTAAAGATTCATCAATACTTTAGCTTTGGATTTAACCACTAGCATGTCAAAGGTATTAGCCGTACGTAACGGGCCACCAAGTATTGACTAAAAGGGAGGTCGATGAGCGAACTCATCCTGACACCCTACTGAGCCTGTCAGTGACAATATCCGTACAGTCCGGTCCGTTCGTCTATGAACATCGCATGGCGGGCCTAGGGGGTTGGTAAAAGTCAGACCCCCAAAAGTGGTACAAGTCGTGTCGGAGTGTAGCCCAGAACACCCTGAGATACTACTGGAATACCTACCAGTAAATCTCCTGCCTCGGCCGAGAGCTTTGTGTAATGGCTCTCCTAGACACATCGCGATCTCACCCCCAATACCGGAAGAGACGAACCCCTGCCGATCCGCTCACTGCCTCCATGTGGCTCGGGACTGTACCCAACTAAAACCTGTTTGCACGACTCCTTTGAGCCGTGGTAGGGTAGTAATCAAAGTACAATGGGAACTCACACGAGACAAATGATGATCTCAGGTCGATGAACTAACCTGTACACATGTCACCAGAGAACTGCTATCTGACGTCAGGTATAATACCAACTAGCAGTTTCCCGACGAGTCCTGTCCGGTGTACTCATAGCCCAATGAGCACCTGTATACATCTTAGGTGAACCAACTGACACCAGCGGCTTGTGAGATCGGCCACCACCCCTCGTCAGGGTCTCGACTATGTACACTAGTCTACCAATGGAGTATCAATGCCCAGTCTCGAAACTCCCACGACTAGGGACCACTTTTAAGGATGTGCTTATGGACTACCCAACTCTCACGTATATGATCTGTAGGGTTCCTAGGCACACCAAGGAGGTCTCACAAGACATCAACCATGCCAATTTCAAATTTTAACGGTGCCGAGAAACCCTAACAAGATCGTTGACTAGATTTTTAGGCGACTAAGCAAACTAGTTAACACTTAACTACAAGAATACGGAAATACAACCTTTGTAGATCCGGTCCTCCACCTCCACGGCTCCATGATGAGGTCCTCTCCGCTGTCCAAATGCAATCACGGGCTCTAGCGTCAGCTTCATCGGAGAAGAAGCGGGCTAGGTCATCGACGACGATGCCGAAGATGATCTACGTCGAGGCATCGCTAGATCAAGCTCCAACTTCACCAAGTCAAGAAAACTTGTGAAGGAAACACACTCTACTACTTGGCAAGAGGTAGAGGATGAAGAAATAGGAAGTGGGTAGACTTTAGAATTGGATTTCTCACTCTATTTCATCAATCACCATTGATGGTCAAGCTTTTTCTTCTTTGAAGAAGATGAAGAAGAAGAAGAAAGAATGTTATCTTATGATAAGTATTATCCTCAAAGAAAATAATATGAATACTTATCATAATATAACCATGGTCAAGTGTAGAGAATAAATCATGGTTGAGTGGAATGGTTAGGGTTAAGCATGAGACAAAATGGTCACTTGGTCAAAGTCTTCATGAAGCTTCAAGAAAGAACAAAGAAAGCCACCATTTTTCTCTTTTGCTATTATTTTCCAAAACTAATAAATAAATAAATGAATGAATAAATAATCATAACCCTAACCATTCATATAACCATGGTTCAATCTTCACACAAACACAAGTAAACATGTATCATCAAACATGATACAATCAAGTGCACAAAACTATATCGAATATACAATGTGCACATCCGAGCGAGAAAATCCATTTAAAGTGAACCAATATTAGTTAATGCAAAGTAATATATCAAATATATAATTATACATTAAATCATTAAATCAACACTTGATTTAACGATCCGGTCATATCGCATATAACCGACTAATATCCAATGTATCGATTTATCGAATCAATCCTTGATTCGATAACTAGGTTATATCGCATACAACCATTCGATACATTCATCACAAGAATAGAATACGGTATCACATACACGCATTATTCTCGGTCCCGCACATATCTCATATGCGCTCCTATTTCGTTTCGCTTGAGCCAGGAAACCTCTGTGTAGGACTCTAAAGACTCGTCAATACGCCGGCAGCAGGTGATGATCATATCAAGCACCCACAAGCCGCAAGCGGTCTGCTAAACGTAACGGCCACCCGGGTATTGAGCGATCAGAAGATCGACGAGCAAGCCCGCTCACACTCCAGTGAATCCAACCAGTAACACTACCGTACAGTCCGGTCTGATCGTCTGATATGTCGCATATCTCGCCTAGGGGTGGTAAACGTCAGACCCCAATAGCTCTATAAGTCGTGTCGATATGAGGTCTATAACAATTCGAGAAACTACTGGTAACACTTACCAGTAAATCTCAGCAACCCTGGCCAGGGATTTCCGGTTATAGCCAATCGAACACAGCGCAACATCAACTCCCTATACCGGGAGAGACGAATCCCCTCCTATCGCTCATTGCCTCCATGTGACTCGGGACTGTACCCAAAAACCACCGTTTTGCACGCCCTCTTGGACGTGGTAAGGTGGAAATCAAAGCACAATGGGAACCACACAAGACTCTATGACGATCTCGGGTCAACAGACTACTCTGTACCAGTGTCACCAGAGAACTGCCATCTGATGTAAGGTATAATACCATCTGGGAGTTCTCGGCGAGTCCGTCCAGTGTACCCAGTCTCCACTGAGCACCCGTATATCATCTCTGATGTCATACACCAATGGATATGGGATCATCCATCGCCCATCTGTATGGGTCGAGAAGGTATACGCTAGTCTACTCTGGTATATCGATGCCCCGTCTCGATATACCCACGACTAGGGACCTTGAAGGATGTACTTATGGACTACCATGTCCCCACTAGTATGATCCGCATCATAGTCCAGGTAGTCAAGTACACATCCTAAGGGCTTTACCAACATGTAGCAGAGAGACTATCAGTGAACACGTTAAGGTAAAGATCAACCAGATAGCATACTATCATGTCGAGCAAGAAAGTCCTCCCTATATATGTCCTAGCATCCACTACAATATACATCCTATGTATAGCAATGGCCTCTAGGGCATACATATAACTAACATGATCGCCATCATACTGTTGGTAGTCAAGCAGGATCCTAAGGGCTCTATCAACGTGTAATAGTGAACATGTCACCTAAAGCTGTACACGACTGATAAAGACAAACCATGGTAGCATACTATTCTCTATCAACGTGTAATAGTGAACTATAATATCACCTAAAGCATGTACACGATGATAAAGACAAACCAGATAGTATACAAACCTCTCGAGTAAGACTGTCCTACCGGAATAGGTCCTCTCTCAATCATTGCAATCACGTGCCTGCGATCCAATAATTAACTCTGAGGGCACTATATCCAACAATCTCCCACTTGCACTCAAGGCTAATTATTGTGATGTCGCATACTCACAGCCCGTGTGATACCGAACACCCAACTCCTCTACTAATCAGTCACACAAAGCTCATTTGCGAAACTATTACGTTCGAGAAATAGCCTCAGCTAGTGGATCCACCCTGATGTTTCTTTCTATGTCTCTCTTTATCTCAAGTTCGCGGAGAAAACCATCTCCCGAAATGAGCAATATCTGTTTTAGAATATGTCTGGATATCTGATGGGACCTAGTTCATAAATGAACTCCAAATCCAAACTTCTTAGACTGTATCGTCAACTGAAACCATTCAGTATCCTGCGCCATGCCTCCCTCAATTCGTCTGGACCACCTGTCCAAACTACTGCCCCTCGTCAGAGGGAAAACTATAACTCTGACAGTCACTCTGTCATCCAGGTCACCTTGGAAGCCTGGAATGATAACTGTCTCCCGAAGGAGGATGCAGTTATCATATCCCTAGAACATCGACTTATGTTCTAAAACTGCTTCCGATCGTTTCTCCAGGATTGGATCAATATCTTATTGCATCTACTGCAAAAACAACATCTGGTGTGGTACTTGACATCTCATGATTTACCCAATTGCCTAAGCAAGTGATCTGCCAATCATGCACATCCCTCTCCTCTTTAGTCTGTAAGACACCTTTAGAGAGGGTGACTCCATCACCTGCAGGTACACGACCATGCCTGGAGTCGTCCATTCTAAATACCTTTAGAATGCTGTCTAAATACCATGATTAGGAAACTACCCAAATCTAGATCTAAAATCATAGATCTAGTAACCAGAATATCTGATATAATATATATATCCTATATGGAGAAACCACTGTGTGACAACCAAAGTATAACCGATCGTAGTATAGGAAAGTCACTTCCTACTCTGTGTATGTCATCCAAATACCAGGACATCACACCCTACTACCTTCTTAACAGATCCATCCCCTATTCTGATGAAGTCAAACCTATGACTGTCACATCAGAAATAGATGATCTATCTCCGCTATATCAGCTTTAGTCTATAAATAGACATAAGCTACTTGCCCATTATGCTTCCGCTGCTCCCACTGACTATGACAACCCTCTGGCAGAGTCATATACACGTACACTTCTAAAGCTAGTTTAGAACGACGCTATACTCATCCTCCTGCCGGGTCTCATAGTCTGGAACAACAGTAGTGTCAAGTCTGGGTAAACAAGAACCTCCCTGTCACCGTCTTTGAGCATACCGAAGTACTTCTCGAGTGCCTGAGGTTACCCACCATATCTGCGGAGTGGCCAATGGAATGTCAAACCAGATTGAATCTTTAGGTTCTTATCAAATTTTCAGTAATCGTTTGCGGTTCTGGAATCACTTCCAGTTCTACCATACTCCCACTACTGTTTTCTGAAAAAATCCATTTTACTAAAAATATAGCGAGTCAAGAACAATATCACTATTGATCTTGCAGATGGTAGAAAATCAACCCTCGTCATAGCCCAGATCAACCCACAAACAACCATTATAGAAACGTGCCTTGAGTTATCCAGAGTCTGGTTTTAAGCATAAGCCGGACAACTCCCCGTACCTTAACATCGTTAAGATATGAACCGTTCTATATCCAATATAGAAACAGAGGCACCGATTTAATTAGAACCAGATTCAAATCATGCAGCTGTCTCTAGTGCATGTCAACTAAATGGAGAGAGGCCGATCAGCATTACTCAACTTAGGAGTACTTCCAATTATGAGTAACCTGAAAGAGAAGCAAGTTCTCTTAATCATTACTATCATCTGAATACCATACACAAGTATCTACATCTTCGATCACCTTGAAGAATCCCGATACTTGCAACATCTGGTTTTCTACTTTACTCTTATACCCATAACTTCTCAAAACTTGGACCTTGCATTTCAACGAAACACATGTCTAAGAACTAGAGAAGTCACAAGTAAACAGAATATAGTACGAGTACCAACCCCTCTGTCCTCATGGACACTGGACAACATACAATACTCTGTATAAGTCCCCTGAGTCTAATAACTCATTCCTTGTGTATCATAGGTTGAAAACTGTACTTATGGTTAAGAAGAATTACACCGCTGTTTAATGCTCCTTACCTAATCATCCACTGATACAGGTAAATGTCATAGACATAATTTCAAAAAGTTACATCTCACTTTATAAAAATAAATGTATAGATATATCAATTTGAAATTGGTGCATAACAACGGATATTCAAAACCAAATATTTGCCGTCCGGCAAACAGCCCAGGCGATTTCCTCAAATATCACCAATTACAACGAATCCCGATATAATGAGGATAATCACCCAATTCCCAATAACTTACTCCTACTCATCATCTGTAAAACCATACATATGTAAGAATCAAACCTGGTAAATACATACCTTGGAGCAAGGGCTAATTGGGAAATCAGTTTTCTTTTAACAGTACACAGTGAAACTGAAACATAAAAATGTTTCGAAGGGGTATCCTGGTATTTCTAGTAATGCCTCTTCCATTATTCAGATTCACAACTGTAACCGTATGTTTCTTTGCCATCTCTCCAAATCCCTTTATATGTCTTTAATCATTACCTTCTGTACACCCTCTTAGGCTAAATGGTTTTCTTCCTTCCCTACCGTTCGGCACCAGCCTATGGTTTGGAAGAAGACTATCCAATAAGCATAATGGGTGTACTCTCCTAATCCTAGGAGTACTCGTAACCTGAGAGAAGGTGAAGATAAAAGACAACTGAATAGACCTTATTCCTATTTCTCTTGAATCGGAATCCATCCCCGAACTGGAATAAGTTCCTTCGAGTTCGTATATAACCATACGATGGAGTATCCAATAACTGTGGATCTTTGTAGTGATACGGAGTGTCAGGTGAAGTAGGAGTGGCGATGAAATACTTGGTTTGGTCGTGAAAAATAGTTGCAATTTACTTTGCCCTCTTACTAATCCCTTTATTTGTCTTAACTTATTACCTTCTGTACACCATCGTTAGGCTAATTAGTTTCCTTCATTCCCTACCGTTCGGCACCTGCCTATGGTTTGGAAGAAGACTATCCAATAAGCGTAACAGGTGTACTATCCCTTAATCCAAGGAGCACTCGCAACCTGAGAGAAGGTAAAAGGAAAAGACAACTGAATAGTCCTATTCATTTTCTCCAGAACCGGAAACCATCCTCGAATCTGGAACAAGTTCTTTCGAGTTCGTATATAACCATACGATGGCTTTATCCAATGGAAGTGGATGTTCGTAGTAATACGGGGTGTTCTGGAGAAAAGGGTAAAAGTAGGAGTGGCAATGGGGTATGCAACTCTGACAATCCAAAAGCCAGTGTTATAAGAAGGTTCGGTTAACTTGGTCACTGAGTCATAGTCAAGGGTCGGGTCATGGTCGCTGCCAAAGAGAGACAGAAAAGAAACACTCTGCGTGCACTCTAACCTAGATCAGAATGGTTATCAATTTATCTAATCAGGAAACCTCCCACTGTAATCTCAAATTCTCCTCCAAACCTGAAAGAAGAATTAGTCGGGATCACCCGAGGAGTAAACTAACTCATCAGTGGGAACTGGGATCCAACTATCATCGCATGATAACATGACAGAATCCACTCACGTTATCACACTCCAGAAGGTATGCGCATGCCTGGCAAGTTTCAGTTTCTTTAGAAACTCCCGATGTGATTTTTACCCCTAGGACCCAAGTGACCTTGACGGAGTCAACAAATCAAAGAGTCCTAATCAAGTTCAATCCGTCATTATCTGGATTGCATTAAACCCACCCGTACATGCCCTTGACGGAGTCAACAAGGCCGCACGACTGTCCTAACTAATCGCATATCCATGCTACAAACAAGCACCACTAGCTACCGTACACTGCGCCTTGACGGAGTCAACAAACGCAGCACGAATACTAAGTACCACTTGTAGGAAATGACGGAGGGCTACGAATGGTTTTTGGCGAAAAACCTTCAACGTAATGAACTTGATATCGTTGAAGGAACCGGATAGCTTTTTATAAAAATATAGTGGCGAAAACCTTTGCTAAAGAGGTCACTCCCTGTGAAGGGATCTCGGCTCTTTCCCCGTAGAATGAGGTGCAGGATATTCCAACTGAATACCACGATGCAAAGCAAAAGGCAATCGGCTATAGTGAAGTTATTACCCTGACACAAACTTCTGTCCAAGGGGTCACTCCCGGTGAAGGGATCTCGGCCCTTGCCTCATCGACTGAGGTACTGGATATTCATAACCGAATACCACTGTGCAAAACAAAAGAGAACGTCCTTGCAATAACAGCTTTTTTTTGAAAATTGTTCAACAACATCAGAATAGGTTTGTTTAGCTTGCATTGATCCGAATCAATGCAGTCCCATCAATTAATCACACCACAAAAGAACGAAAATATGACAGACGCATATGCCATCCGCATTCGCCACTGGGTCCCGTCATCACCCGTTAGGTTACTCAACTAACGACAGAGCGGGGACTGGATTAGCGCGGGTGCAAAACATATACAACATCTACTAGTATATATATCAATATATAATAATCGTTCATGGCGTGATAAAATGCAACATCACAGAAATGTAATAAGCATCACAAAACACAGATAATCTGGGATCCCCGGGTTTCATAGAGCCGCTACTGAAACCCGACGTTCCCCTGATTGTGTAGATAGCTTGTGCAATGAAATCCTAGACCCCTACGGGCGTGGCAAGTTACCCGCCAAAACCTGAAGAGAGGCAGCCCCCTTCAACAACGTGAATGGACCATCCAGCACTTCACGGAATCCGGTAACTTGAGCACCCCTCCTTGGGTCAACCTGTATCCCCTACGAGTGCGGCAAATAGCCCGCCAATTCTAGAGTGAAGCCCCCTCCGTCTCAAAGCCATGAGACGCGGGCCCGTTGCCCTCTAGAACCCGACTACCCGTGCACCCCTCCGCGGGGTAATCCTAGTATAGAAGGTAAAATATACAACGGGTACATCGACCTCAGCTCGGTCGTGCCCCAAAACAATAATATACAAACAGGTAGTGACGGCAGTCCACATGTCGGACGCTCGCCCCGCAATATCAAACGTACAAATACAACCAAACTGTACTACCATTGCATCCAGGTTATCCACCATGACAAATCCGCAACATCACAGCACAACACAGAACATCAACGTGAATGTCACGTTCGCAAATCCGTCTAAAAGAGCTATAGCAATTAGATAGGATTTAGCGATCTAATGACATTCACGGCCGCAGATATAATGTAAATACTGTGAACTAACATATTTAAAATTTTTGATCTACAAAATTCCCCGAAGTAGGCCCCAAGTACAATACCCAGTACTGAAAATAATCTGGGCCAAAAATTAAATTACCAGAAACCCCATTTCCAAGTCAGAGACCACCTGAAGAAATTTGGTAAAGTGAAGCTACAGTACGGCCGTGGAACCGCGGCCAAAGCGTGGGTACGGCCACGGTTCCGTCGCGCTACAGTAAAAACAGTGAGCCAAATTTTCTCAGATTTCTTAAAAAACCCTGCCTGTTTTTCTGCAACACACCAAATAATTTTTTTGACCAAAAAAAATCGACAGAAACTGATGACTTGGAAATGCAGTTTTTGGAAATTTCGTCCGATCGATGTTCTAAATACGTTAGAGAAAGCTAGTAAAGGTTAATGGCGTGGCTCTGATACCATATAAGACTACGGTAGCGCCCCGACCGTCTTTCCGAGGCCAAAATGCGGAAACGAAAATTTTTCTTAACTTGAAAACCGGTGTTATCGTATGCTTAAAATCCGGATCGAACCATTAACCTACTACTAGCTATCTAGAGAAGGGATAGAAAGCTATACCGATCGATCCGTGTCCTTCGGTCTTTGGCCACCATCCCAAGCTCCTCGCGGCAACTCCGGTCTCGATCTCCTCGTCGGAAAGGGCACCACATCTACGAGTCTTTCTATGGGCTCCCGCTTCATTCGAAGCAACTCGGGCACGAAGTGTGCCAGCCGACATGTCCAAGGTGATGTAGAGAATGTTTGTGATCATTTTTCCTCTTGCATCCATTGAGATGGATGGAGGTTGAAGGTGTTGCCATTGATGGAGATTTTGAGCTAGAGAAGAAAGAGGAAGAAGAAGGAGTTTCCTCTCTCTTTTCTTTTGTAATGGAATGATCAAAATGAGAGTGTGAGAAAAAGAAATACAAGAGCTCACCATAACCTTGGCTTCCCCTCTCTCTTGCTCTCATTTCATCACTCAAATCAATCTCATAATGTGACACATGCACAAGAAAAGAGACCATGAGCCATCACTTGTGCATGTGTCACCATTAATGCTCTAAATGATGATTTCTAGCTCATAATATCCATATGCAAACATTAATCCAAATGTTTGCAACAATAAAAAGATACGGCAACATCTAAAGTAAACTCGTGACGGATCACAAGGATACCCCTCACCTGTATATACATACCTGCACCCGCATTCTGACTGAATGCGAATGCGATGAGACTAAAGTAATCTAACAAATCTAATACTAGGATCCGGTTTAAACCAAAGCCCATTAGTATGATCCGTCCGATCAAGATCCGTGCACTACCGCACGTATAGGATCGAACCCTGCCATATATCATACGGCCTCCACAACGTTTCGCCCGAAACTTGAGAAACTATATGTGGGGGACTCTAAAGACTCGCCAATATTTTAGCTGTGGATTTAACCACTGGTACGTCAGAGGTATTAGCCATACGTAACGGGCTACCAAGTATTGACTAAAAGGGAGGTCGATGAGCGAACTCATCCTGACACCCTACTGAGCCTGTCAGTGACAATATCCGTACAGTCCAGTTCGTTCGACTATGAGCATCGCATGGCGGGCCTAGAGGGTTGGTAAAAGTCAGACCCTAAAAAGCGGTACAAGTCGTGTCGGAGTGTAGCCCAGAACACCCTGAGATACTACTGGTGTTAGTTGTATGTATGCCCTAGAGGCCAGTATTGTACAGATGATGTATATTATATTGGATGCTTGGACATATATAGAGAGGACTTTCTTGCCCGATATGATAGTATGCTATCTGGTTGCACTTTATCTTAACATGTATACTTATCTCTTTATACTGTCTTATAGTTACATGTTGGTAAAGCCCTTAGGATGTGTACTTGACTACCTGGACTTTGATGCGGATCATACTAGTGGGGACATGGTAGTCCATAAGCACATCCTTCAAGGTCCCTAGTCGTAGGTGTATCGAGACGGGGCATCGATATACCAGTGTAGACTAGCGCATACGCTTCTCGACCCATGAGATGGGCGATGGATGATCCTATATCCATTGGTGTTTGACATAAGAGATGGTATACGGGTGCTCAGTGGAGACTGGGTACACTGGACGGACTCGCCGAGAACTCCCGGATGGTATTATACCTCACGTCAGATGGCAGTTCTCTGGTGACACTTGTGCAGGTTAGTCTGTAGACCTGAGATCGTCATAGAGTCTTGTGTGATTCCCACTGTGCTTTGATTTCCACCTTACCACGTCCATGAGGGCATGCAAAACGGTGGTTTTTGGGTACAGTCCCGAGTCACATGGAGGCAATGAGCGATAGGAGGGGTTTCGTCTCTCCCGGTATTGGGGGTTGATGTTGCGCTGTGCTCGATTGGCCGTAACAGGGAAGTCCCTGGCCAGGGCTGATTTAGAGATTTACTGGTAAGTGTTACCATTAGTTTCTTGACCCGTTATGAGCCTCACATCGGCATGACTTATTGGTTATTGGGGTCTGACGTTTACCACCCGTAGACTTGATATGCGACATATCAGACGAGGAGACCGGACTGTACGGGAAGTGTTACCGGCAGGCTTTTACAGGAGTTGGAGCGGGCTTGCTTGCTGATCTTCTGATCGCTCAATACCCACGTAGCCGTTACGTCCAGCTAGTACTGCTGACGGCTTGTGGGTGCTTGATGTGATCATCACCTACTGCCGGCGTATTGACGAGTCTTTAGAGTCCTACATAGAGGTTTTTCTGGCTCAGGCAAAACGAAATAGGAGCGCATATGTGATATGTGCGGGACCGAGAATAATGCGTGTATGTGATATCGTATTCTATTCTCGTGACTTTTTGTATCGGTCGGTTATATATGATATAGCCAGGTTATCGAATCAAGTGTTAATTCGATAAGTCGATACATTGGATGTTAGTCGGTTATATGTGATATGATCGGATTATTAAGTCAAGTATTGATTTAATAATTTATTGTATAATTGTATATTTGATATACTAGTTTACATTAACTAACACTTGTTCACTTTAGGTATTTTCTCATATGCATACTTGAATATATATATGTGATATATATATTAAAAGTGTTTTCTTTTGTATCATGGTTGATGATACACTAAACATGGGTGTGTAAAACATACACCATACTATATAAGATGGTGGTTAATATTTATTTAAGGTAATTACAAATTAGTGGTGCTTAGGTCATAAGCATGAAGCTTGTAGAAGCTTGTGGATGCTTTGACAAAGTCCACTAAATTTGTTTTACTTTATATTTTTATTAACCTAACCATTTTCATTTAGCTATGGTTATGGCTCTACAAGGGTTAGTCTATGATACTCACTCACCATGGTTAGCTTTCTCACTTGATCATTATCCTCATCTCTTTCTTTTGTTCATCTTCTTCTTCATTTGTGAAAAAGAAAAAGCTTGCTAGGGTTTGATCCAAAGTGAGAAAGATTGTATGAAATAAAATTCTAAAGATAACCCACTTCCTGTTTCTCCATCCTCTACTAGTCTAGCACTTTAGTTTAGGGTGTTTGCTTCACTAATTCTCAAGTTAGTGAAGTAGAAGCTTGAGTTGGCATCCCCTCGATGTAGATCATCTTCGGCCTCGAAGACTTCAAGCAAGGACGCGTTTTTCGCTTCGTGAAGCTATGCAAGGGTCCGGGAGAACCACGATCGTAGCGAAGGGACTTCAACAAGGAGCAATAGAAGTGAAGGACCGATCTACAAAGGTTGTATTTCGTATTCACTTAATCGTAAACATAGTTTACTTGCATATGAAACCCTAATTTTCTAGCAACGATCTTGTCTAGGGTTATTCGGCACGGCTAAAATTTTAAACGGACATGTTTGATGCTTCCTTAAATCTTATTAGAGTGCCTAGTAACCCTACAGTGGTATCAGAGCCTAGCTAGAGTATTAAGCGATGTGTTAACGAAGTTAAAACTCCGAACGAACCCGAATACGTCAAAATGAACCCCTCTCTGTACATTTTTTAAAATCTGTGATTTTTCTGAATTAAAAATACCTAAAAAAATCAGTAGGTAAATATAAACATTACTGTAGAAAACGAGCCCTTGAACAGTAAAACCCACCGCGGAACCGCGGCCAAACCTCTCTTGGGCCGCGGATCCGCGGCCGTACTGTAGCAATGGGCTTTTGTTTTTCTACAGTAATGTCTATTTCTGTGAGTATATCTTTCTGGGTATTTTTTATTCTGACTCAAGTGTTGAGTATTCTGGGGTTTATTTTGCATTCGTAGATTCGATCGGAAAATTTAAATTCGTAATGTTTTCCGGATAATTTAGAAAGTATTAAAATGTTCGAACGGATATCATTAACTCAATTTTTCCCGGCACGAAAAACATTCAAGTGTTGAATTTTTCTCGGGTTTAAATCTTTCGGAAAAACGTGCATGTGATGCGATGGACCCTCTAGAAGACAAAAAACCTTAACTCGATTATGTGACCGTCTTGAACTGCCTTTTGAACCTTAGGGTTTGGGGCAATACGGCGTGCCACATGTGAGGCGTTGGCTTGACCCTTCTACGGCTGGACCGTTGCTACTGTGACGTATTCTGGAATTTTTGAACTCCGCTCAAGTGTTGAGCTATTTAGGAAATCTTGGGTATTTGATTATTCGATCGGAAACTTTAATACTGTCTATTTATCTGGAACGTGAAATAATATGTGGAATTCATACAGTTAGACATGAAATGCGAAGTATGTGATATTTCGGATTTACGATGTCTAAAGAGATTGTGGATTCCAAATGTTGTAGTTTTACACTTTCTTTTCTGTGACCGTAAGTGTAATATGTGATATCGCCGGTTTCGTTGCTATATGTCAACGACAATTAGGATGCACATATTTACTTACGTTGATGACATGTGATGTTATGTGTTGCTGGATATGTTATATTGGATCGTCGCGTTCTGAATAGCCGGGGGTTTTTATGTGAGATGAGAGTTTTTATTTTCATTCATGTAAAATAAAATGTATGTAATATTCTTTTATTGGGGCACTTCCGGGATGAGGTCGATGTCACCATTTGTATATTATTTACTTTTCCGCACTAGGATAGACCCAAGGAGGAGAGCACAAGTAACCGGGTTCTGGAGTCCAGTGGGAGGCCAACTCGAGGAGTCGAGTCCGGGTCTCCTAACTCTAGAATTGGTAGGGTTGCTTGCCGCACTCGTAGGGGTCTGGGGGTATGGGTTTGGCTATTCATCGCGACCGTGGAATCCGTGTTTTATAGAGGCTCAAAATAAAACACGGACATCCTAGTATATCCAATATTTTATATGTTTCTTCTGCTGCGATATCTATGATGTGATCATGTGATGTGCTGTGATAAATACTCTATATAGTATATATGATATATTATATAGGCGTTACTTATGTTTTACACCCGCGTTAGCCCTGCCCCGCTTTGCCGTTAGTTACCTAACCTAACGGTGCACGAGGGGACATCGAGGCGAATGCGGATGGCATAAGTGTACGTCGTATTTATCTGTGATGTTTAGGTGACTTAAATGATGGGACTTCATTAATGTGATTAATGAAAGACAAGAAATCTAAAAGATGTTGTAGAATCAAATTTTTCAAAAAGGGTAGCTACAGTTTTGCTTTGCACAACGATATATATGATATATCCCGCACCTTATTCGATGAGGAAAGAGCCGAGATCCCTTCACCGGGAGTGACCTCTTTAGCAAAACTGGCAGATGCTACAACACTCGGTTTGTTTTTGATTGCTTTTGGAGTTTTGCTTTGCATAGTGATGTATATGATATATCCTGCACCTTATTCCATAAGGAAAGAGCCGAGATCCCTTCACCGGGAGTGACCACTTTAGCAAAACTAATGAAAGCCTCAAAATCACTCCATTTCAAAATTCACTCGATTCTACGACGATATCAAGTTCATTACGCAAAAGGTTTTCAGAAAAACCTGTCGTAGCCCTTCGTCATTTCAGATAAGAACTATTTAGTATTCGTGCTGCGTTTGTTGGCCTTTGTCAAGGCGTAGTGTGCGGTAGCTGAATGGTACTTATCTGCTTATGCATATGATGCAGATTGTTTTGGGGTAGTCGTACGACCTTGTTGGCCTTTGTCAAGGGTCGTGCGGGTGGGTTTGATTCAATCAAGAAATGACGGGTTGAACTTGACTAGCATCCTATGATTTGTTGGCCTTTGTCAAGGTCATAGGGGTTAGGGGCAAAATATTATCGGGAATTTCAAGTGTTGAGATTTGCAATGAGATTGCATACCTTCTATGAGATAGTTGGATCCCGATACCCACTGCGAGTAATTGTTACTCCTGGGAGAGTTTTACAAAGGACAATTAGCCGATCAAGTAGGTGTCTAGAAAGGTGTCAACGGGGGTTACGTCTTTGGGAAAACGAGGTTTGCTTTAATTAGGTCCATACGAAAGCACGGGGATCCTCCTTCAAAGTACCGACACTGGCCTGGCTGGAAGATTGGCGAAGTTGCAGGGTATAATTAATCCCGGCTAGTCTTTTCTTTTAGGGTTTGAAGGAAAATTTGATAAAAACAGTGGGAGCCATCCTGATTAGATAAAATAACCAATCTGATCTTGCAAGAGCATACGCTAAAGTGTTTTCTTCTCTCTCTCTCTCCAGGTAGCGACCATATCATGCTTTAATCAAGATAATAATATGGATGTATTGACCGAACCCGCATGTTATACTGTGCTGGGGAACGTTGGTTCCGTTCTTTCTTATAAAAGTTATAAGACTGAACAGGATATAGGGGAATACCAGGATTCCCATGGCACCCGAATGAAGAAAGTACATGTTGATGCATTTTCTTCGGGTGTGTTCGTTACAGAGAACTGTTTCTCCATTTCCTCTACGTCCTGGGTATTAGATACCGGGTCAGGATCCCATATATGTAATCAGTTATATGGGCTTAGGAAAGGTAGAGAACTTGGAGAAGGTGATAAAGACATAAGGGTTGGAAATGGTGCAATTATTGCAGTTAAAACCGTCGGGGAATATCACCTTGTATTGCCAACTGGTAATACATTGATTCTGAACGAATGCTATTACATGCCGAACCTGATATGCAATATTATATCGGTTTCTTTGTTGAGTAAAGAAGGATATAATTTTGTATTACAGGATAATGTTATGAACATTTTTCTAAACCAAAAGTTGGTTGGATCAGGCACGATGTGCAATGGCATTTATGTTCTAAATCAATCAACAGTTCTGAGCATAACAAACACACACAAGAGGAAGAGTTCAGAAATGAACGAATCCTTCTTGTGGCATTGTAGACCGGGTCACATCAATGTGACACGACTAGCCAAGTTGCATAAGGATGGATATTTTAATCCGTTTGAATTTTCATCTTATGACACTTGCTAGTCATGTCTTAAAGGCAAGATGACCAAAACTCCGTTTATAGGACACGGAGAGAGAGTTACAGAACTCTTGGGACTGGTACATAGTGATGCATGCGGCCCCATGTCTACACATGCCAGGAATGGTTCTGCGTACTTCATTACATTCACTGACGATCTCTCTATATTCGGATATGTGTTCCTGATGAAACACAAATCAGAAGCTTTTGAGAAATTTAAAGAATATAAAAAAGAAGTCGAGAACCAAACCGAAAAAAGTATTAAAATCCTACGATCTGATCAAGGAGGAGAATACTTGAGCAATGAATTCCTGGACTTCCTAAAAGAGAATGGGATTCTCTTTCAGCTGACTCCTCCATATACACCACAGCACAACGGTGTATCTGAACGGAGGAACCGCACCCTATTAGATATGGTGCGCTCTATGATGAGCACAACTGAGTTACCTATTTCCTTCTAGGAGTATGCGCTGGAGACAGCAGCATACCTATTGAATCAAGTTCCATCTAAATCTGTACCTACCACACCATATGAGATATGGAGTGGGAAGAGACCATGTCTTAAACGAGTTAAGATATGGGGTTGTCCGGCCTATGTCAAAACACAAAATCCGGACAAACTCGAGGCACGGTCAGTTCTATGTAAGTTTGTGGGATATCCCAAACATTCACATGGATTCTTTTCTACCATACAGAGGAACAAAAAGTGTTTGTTTCTCGACATGCCACCTTTTTAGAAAAGGAATTTCTTACAAAAGAAATTAGTGGCGACAAGGTAGAACTGGAAGAAATTCCGGCTACACAAACTCAAACTGAAGATTTAGTGGAACCGGAGGATTCAGTAGTTCCCAACGAACCTCAGACTCTTCGCCGATCTAGTAGGGTTCCTCACCCACCTGAGAGATACTACGGTTTTCTCATGGACGGTGGGAGCGAGGATTGCATCATGGTTGATGATGACCCAACAAGCTTCGAGCAGGCCATCATGGGTAGGGACTCAGTGAAATGGCTGGATGCAATGCGGTCCGAGATGGAATCCATGTACACCAACAAAGTATGGACTTTGGAAAATGCTCCTGAAGGGGTAAAACCCATTGGGAGCAAGTGGATCTTCAAGAAAAAACTTGGTGTAAATGGGAAAGTGGAGACTTTCAAAGCTAGACTTGTTGCAAAGGGTTTTCATCAAAGACCAGGTGTGGACTATGACGAAACCTTTTCTCCAGTGGCTATGCTTAAATCCATCCGGATCATGCTTGCCATCGCTGCATATCATGACTATGAAATTTGGCAAATGGATGTTAAGACCGCCTTTCTAAATGGTGATTTAGAAGAGTGCGTGTACATGACTCAGTCAGAGGGCTTCGTAGATAGTGGGAGCAGCGGGAAGGTGTGCAAGCTGCTTAAATCCATTTATGGATTAAAGCAAGCATCGTGGAGTTGAAACATTTGCTTTGACGTCGTTATCAAAGAGTTTGATTTCGTCAAAAACGTAGATGAACCTTGTATCTACAAGAAGGTGGCAGAGAGTAAGGTTGTCTTCCTCGTATTGTATGTGGACGACATACTCTTGATAGGAAATGACATTCCTATGCTGCAATCGGTCAAGCTCTTCTTATCACAAAGATTCTCAATGAAAGATCTTGGTGATGCCTCCTGTATATTGGGAATTATGATCTATAGAGATAGATCTAAAAGGATATTGGGATTGTCCCAGTCCAGGTACATTGACACCATACTAAAGAGGTTTAGTATGGAAGAGTCCAAACGTGGGTTTTTACCCACGATCTCTGGGCTCACTCTCTCCAAAGAGATGTCTCCCAAGACTGATTTGGAGAGAGCTCGCATGCAAGGGATACCCTATGCTTCGGCTGTAAGCTCTATCATGTACGCGATGCTATGTACCAGACCCGACGTAGCATACTCACTAAGTGTAGTGAGTAAGTATCAAGCTGATCCTGGAGAGAGTCACTGGACAGTTGTGAAGAGCATTCTCAAGTACTTACGAAGGACTAAAGAGATGCTCTTGGTGTATGGTAACGGAGAACTCCAAGTGGAATCTTTTACCGATTCGAGCTTCCAGAGTGATAAGGACGACTCTAAGTCGTAGTCGGGATTTGTCTTTACCCTTTACGGAGGGGCAGTTAGCTGGAAGAGTTCCAAGCAGGAAACCGTGGCAGACTCGACGATGGAGGCTGAATACATCGCTGCCACCGATGCTGCCAAAGAGGCTGTCTGGATCAAGAAGTTCATTATTGAACTTGGAGTGGTTCCATCCATTGAGTATCCAATACCTTTGTATTGCGATAACAATGGAGCGGTGGCTTTGGCCAAGGAACCAAGGTCTCATCAGCGATCCAGGCATATTCTGAGGCAGTATCACCTGATCCGGGAGATAGTTGATCGCCGGGAGATCGAGGTCAGGAGGGTTGACACGAAGAACAACACTGCAGATCCACTCACGAAGGCCATTCCCCAGATACAGTTTGAGAGACTCTTCGGGATGCTTGGTATGCGATACTACAGCAGCTGGCCCTAGTGCAAGTGGGAGATTGTTAGTTGTATGTATAGCCTAGAGGCCAGTATTGTACAGATGATGTATATTATATTGGATGCTTGGACATATATAGAGAGGATTTTCTTGCTCGATATGATAGTATGCTATCTGGTTGCACCTTATCTTAACATGTATACTTATCTCTTTATACTGTCTTATAGTTACATGTTGGTAAAGCCCTTAGGATGTGTACTTGACTACCTGGACTATGATGCGGATCATACTTGTGGGGACATGGTAGTCCATAAGCACATCCTTCAAGGTCCCTAGTCGTAGGTGTATCGAGACGGGGCATCGATATACCAGTGTAGACTAGTGTATACGCTTCTCGACCCATGAGATGGGCGATGGATGATCCCATAACCATTGGTGTTTGACATCAGAGATAGTATACGGGTGCTCAGTGGAGACTGGGTACACTGGACGGACTAGCCGAGAACTTCCAGATGGTATTATACCTCACGTCAGATGGCAGTTCTCTGGTGACACTTGTGCAGGTTAGTCTGTAGACCCGAGATCGTCATAGAGTTTTGTGTGATTCCCACTGTGCTTTGATTTCCACCTTACCACGTCCATGAGAGCATGCAAAACGGTGGTTTTTGGGTACAGTCCCGAGTCACATGGAGGCAATGAGCGATAGGAGGGGTTTCGTCTCTCCCGGTATTGGGGGTTGATGTTGCGCTGTGCTCGATTGGCCATAACAGGGAAGTCCCTGGTCAGGGCTGATTTAGAGATTTACTGGTAAGTGTTACCAGTAGTTTCTCAACCCGTTATGAGCCTTACATCGGCATGACTTATTGGTTATTGGGGTCTGACGTTTACCATCCCTAGACTTGATATGCGACATATCAGACGAGGAGATCGGACTGTTCGGGAAGTGTTACCGGCAGGCTTTTACAGGAATTACAGCGGGCTTGCTGGCTGATCTTCTGATCGCTCAATACCCAGGTAGCCGTTACGTCTAGCTAGTACCGCTGACGGCTTGTGGGTGCTTGATGTGATCATCACCTACTGCCGGCGTATTGACGAGTCTTTAGAGTCCTACATAGAGGTTTTACTGGCTCAGGCAAAACGAAATAGGAGCGCATATGTGATATGTGCGGGACCGAGAATAATGCGTGTATGTGATACCATATTCTATTCTCGTGACTTTTTGTATCGGTCGGTTATATATGATATAGCCGGGTTATCGAATCAAGTGTTGATTCGATAAGTCGATACATTGGATGTTAGTCGGTTATATGTGATCTGACCGGATTATTAAGTCAAGTATTGATTTAATAATTTATTGTATAATTGTATATTTGATATACTAGTTTACATTAACTAACACTTTTTCACTTTAGGTATTTTCTCATATGCACACTTGAATATATATATGTGATATATATATTAGAAGTGTTTTCTTTTGTATCATGGTTGATGATACACTAAACATGGGTGTGTAAGACATACACCATACTATATAAGATGGTGGTTAATATTTATTTAAGGTAATTACAAATTAGTGGTGCTTAGGTCATAAGCATGAAGCTTGTAGAAGCTTGTGGTTGCTTTGACAAAGTCCACTAAATTTGTTTTACTTTAGATTTTTATTAACCTAACCATTTTCATTTAGCTATGGTTATGGCTCTACAAGGGTTAGTATATGATACTCACTCACCATGGTTAGCTTTCTCACTTGATCATTATCCTCATCTCTTTCTTTTGTTCATCTTCTTCTTCATTTGTGAAAATGAAAAAGCTTGCTAGGGTTTGATCCAAAGTGAGAAAAATTGTGAGAAATAAAATTCTAAAGAGAACCCACTTCCTATTTCTCCATCCTTTACTAGACTAGCACTTTAGTTTAGGGTGTTTGCTTCACTAATTCTCAAGTTAGTGAAGTAGAAACTTGAGTTGGCATCCCCTCAACGTAGATCATCTTCGGCCTCGAAGACTTCAAGCAAGGACGTGTTTTTCGCCTCGTGAAGCCATGCAAGGGTCCGGGAGAACCACGATCGCAGCGAAGGGACTTCAACAAGGAGCAATAGAAGTGAAGGACCGATCTACAAAGGTTGTATTTCGTATTCACTTAATCGTAAATATAGTGTACTTGCATATGAAACCCTAATTTTCTAGCAACGATATGTTAGTGTATATGCCCTAGAGGCCATTACTGTATCATACTAGTTTGTATATTACTTAATGGAAGCTTGGGATATTCACCTTGTATAGACAATCTTGCTCAAAATAGTAGTATGCTACTTAGTTTGTTTCTACTTTAATATGTGCATCTGTTTCTTTTAGCATATTGCTTATACATATTAGTAGAGCCCTTAGGATCTTTGCTTGATTACCAGGCAGTCACACTCGTGGGGGCTGGGTAATCCACAAGCACATCCTTATACAGGTCCCTAGTCGTAGGACTATCGAGACAGGGCATCGATACTCCGGAGTAGACTAGCGTATGCGCTTCTCATCCCAGCAGGGGAGACGGTCTGTCCCACAGCCGTCAGTACGTCGTACTTGAGATAGTATGCGGGTGCTCGTTAGGTTACGAGTACACTTGATAGGACTCGTCGGGAACTAATTGGTTGGTACTATACCTATCGTCAGTTATCAGTTCCAAGGTGACATGAGTACAGCTTAGTCCGCTGACTTGACACTGTCACATCGCCTCGAGTGTGTTCCTACTGTACTTTGATTACTACCCTACCACGGCTCAAAGGAGTCGTGCAAACTGGTAGTAGTTGGGTGCAGTCCCGAAGCACTTGGAGGCAGTGACGGTTAGACAGGATTCGTCTCTCCCGGTATTGGGGGTTGACATCGCGATGTGTCTAGGAGAGCCATTACACAAGTAGTCCCTGGCCAAGGCAAGCGAGATATACTGGTAGGTTTCCAGTGTTATCTCAAGGTGTTCTGGGCTACACTCCGACACGACTTGTACCGCTATCAGGGGACTGATGTTCACCACCCCCTAGGCCCGCCATGCGATGTATCAGACGAACAGACCGGACTGTACGGAGATTTTCACATTCAGGCTCAGTAGGAGTTCAGATGGGTTTCACCTCGTCCGTCTTCTTATCGGCATCTACCTTGGGGCCGTTACGCACAGCTAGTGCCGCTTGCGGTCTGTGGTTAAACCCACTGCCAGCGTAGTGTCGAGTCTTTAGAGTCCCACACAGAGAGCTATTCGCCTTTAGGAAAAAGAGTAAAGGTCGTATGGTTTTGCGACTGGTCACATGGTTTTGCGACAGGGTTCGGTCACATCTGTGCACTTGTGCACGTTTAGTGACCGGGCGGTTATTACTAGTGGGCTTTGGTTTAAGCCAGATCCTAGTATACGTTTTGGGATTGGTTTTATCTCGTTTGTATTCGTGTTCCTCGAAACGCGGATGCGGGTGTGTATGCACAGTTGACAGAGAGACAGAGGCAGATGATTCTCATTTGGGTTGTTGACTGTTGACTATTGACTTTTGCTAAACCCTAACGAGAATAAGAAATATGATTAATGATAATATTAATTAAGTATTATTGTGCCATGGTTGGGTTGAAAGGTTGACTTTGTTGACTTGTTGACTTGGTTGACCGGTTGATTAGGTTGGACTAGTTGACCATCATCATTACAATGGTTGTCATTTCATGCAAAGACTTTTGCTTGCTTGTTGAACTTTGCAAAATGAGTGCATGAAATGATAATGCCACTTGATATGATATGAACCATCACATAATTCTCAATTACTATTATTATTATTATTATTATTATTCTTTTTAGATTATGAGAGAGAGGTTGAGAAAAGTTATGCTCATTCTTTCATTTGTTTTCTCTCTCTTGAGCTCTCTCTTGTTCAAGCACTCCCTCTTCCTCTTGCTCTCTCTAGCTCAAGGTAACTCCCTCTCATGAGTTGAGAACCATTGCCTTAGAGATAAAAACACCAAAACAATCCTCTACTCATCCTAGTTCACAAAGGCCTAGCAAGCTAAGTGTTCTAGTTTCTTCAAGCTTGAAGTAGAAGCCAAAAGGTAGAAGCTTTCGGGTGGATCCATCTTCGGCGTGAGGAGACGACGAGGTGAGGGCGATCTGGACACCGCAAAGAGTTGAAGACGAAGGAGTTCAAGAAAGGTATAACTCCCTAACCGAGTAGGTAAAACTCCTAGTTAGGTTGTTAGATAGTTGTTTAACAAAGATCCGTATTTTGAGTCCATGTTACCACCTCTTGAAAAATCGTTTTTCATCATTTCCGCAAGCCCGTAAGTACCGGGAGAGGTAACATGAACTTACAGTGGTATCAGAGCCTAGTTAAACACTATCTAACATGTTAGCAAAGTAACTAGAAGTTCGATCGGAGAAAAAGTCGCGAAACACGCCCGAAATGTCTACTTTCTGCCGAATTTTTTCTCTGTTCCAAAAAATAATAAATCTTTCCTTAAAATTCGACTCAGGGTTTTTACATCTCACTGTAGAAAAATGGTCCAAAGAGCCCATCAACGCGCCGCGGAACTGCGGCAGGAGCTTGCTCCCGCCGCGCATCCGCGGCCGAGTTGAGTCGGCCGTGGACGATTTGTCTTGCAGTGAGGTCATAGGGGTGTTTTGGGATTTTTACAATATGTTTTTTCTGCCCAGATTTTCCAGAAAGCAAAATTTGTTTTTGGGGTTTAAAAAAACCGTATTTTGATCGAACTTCTAAAGACTAATGCTAAAGGGTTTATATCTGTGATGTGATATATGTATTGAACGTCTACTAATCGCTATACGTCGATTAGTGGAGGTTATACATATCTGTGATCTGTAATGTTGATGGTATGTGTATATGAATTCATTGGATTGTCGCGGATGAATAGTCGGGGGGTTGTGAGATGAGAGTTTTCTTTATCTTTCAATTTATGTAAAATTTGAATTGATGTAATATTATTTATTTGGCCGCACAACCGGGGTGAGGTTGTAGCCGTCATTGTATAATTTCTTTTACTGTTTTTGCTCCTAGGATAGACCCAAGGTGGGGTGCACAAACTACCGGGTATCTCGAAGTGCCGAGTGGCCTACTCACGAGTTGAGGGAGGTTGCTTCACTTCGGGTACTTGGCGGGTAGTTTGCCGCACCCGTAGGGGTCTAGGGTGGGGTTTGGCAATTCACCGCGACTGTGTAATCCGCTTTTCGTTACAGGCTCGTACGAATTGCGGATTCCTAGTATATCCAATGTATTCATCTGTGATCTGGAATGGCTATTATTGCAATATATCTATATATGATATTATTTAGGCGTTGCTTATGTTTTGCATCCGCGCTAGTCCAGCCCCCGCTCTGTCGTTAGTTAAGTAACCTAACGGGTAATGACGGGGCCCCGTGGCGAATGCGGATGGCATAAGGGTACGTCATATTTTGGTTGTTTTCTGCAATGGTAGGATTAAATGATGGGACTCATTAAAATTAATGCAAGAAAAATAAACCAAGTAAAAGTCGTTGGAACACTTTCAAAAAACCACTCTGTTTCTTTTCAAAAACAACTTTTAAACGCGGAGCTTAAGCCACTCCTTTTAAAAGCTATCTCGTTCCATCGATTATATCAAGTTCACTACGTTCACGGTTTCGCCAAAACCATTCGTAGCCCTCCGTCGTTTCGTATGAATATTCAATAGTATTCAAGCTATGTTTGTTGACCTTCGTCAAGGCATAGTGATTGGTAGCTGTTGGGTGTTCATATGTAGCATAGATAGATGCGTTGGTTTGGGACAGTCGTATTACCTTATTGACCTTCGTCAAGGGTATATACGGGTGAGTTCAAATTAACCTGGACAATGACGGGTAGAACTTGACATGCGACTTATGATTTGTTGACTTTCGTCAAGGTCATAAGAGCATGGGGCAAAAATCCACATCGGGAGTTTCAAAAGAACCTAAAACTTGCTAGTGTTGCATACCATTTGGAGTGTGATGATTCTGGTAGGATTCCTTCAGTTTTGTCACGCGATGATATTTGGATCCCGATCCTACCGTGAGTATATGCTACTCCTCAGGAACTTTCTCACTTAACGATCAATGCTATAAACCAAGTAGGTGTCTAGAAAGGTGTTAGCGGGGCTACGCCCACAGGGAAAAGAGGTTATTTAATTAAGGAACTTCGCGAAAGCGTTGGAAAACCTCCCTCGAAGTACGGACACTGGCCTGGCTGAACGGTTAAGCAAGTATTGTATGGTGAGATTGATCCCGACTAATTCTTCCTTTATGGTTTGAGGAAGGATTCAAGAAACAGTGGGAGCCATCCTGTTTAGATAAATTAAAAACCAATCTAAACTTGCAAGAGCATCATGCTGAGTGTTTTCTTCTCTCTCTCTTAATTGCAGCGACCCAGTGACCACACATAGGTTACATCTAGATAATAAAATGACTGAACCTGACTGTTATGATTGGCAAAGGTCTGTCCAGATGTCCATTACCCATAACAAGCTGGGACACCTCTTAACTAATCAAACCCCTGCCATCTCAGGACCAGTTTCCCCTGTCACGGATAGTGATATCCGTAAGACATCGGAAAAAGACTGTGCGAAAGCCAAGTGCCTCGTGTCAGCCTCAGTTGATGGTGCAAACCAGAGGCAACACGAGAAGATGGACTTAGTTTCTATCTTCCTCTATAACAAAGATTTATATGGAGAGCAATCTCGTATCGCATGATATGAGACCTCGAACGAATTGCTTCAAGCGAGGTTGGCTGTCGGGTCATCTGTAGGGGGCAACGTCCTCATAGAGACCAGCTATTTTGAGCTCACGGACCTTAAGATCACGTTGGAGAACGGGTCAAATACTAACTTGATTCTACAGTCCTTGCCCTCTGCTTATACCCTGAAGGAAACCAGGGAAGAAGAAGGAAAAGGAAGGGCAAAAGTTTCGGGACTGGATGTAGTAAAAGAGGGACGTTCCTATTGTAACGGGAATGAACATTGGCAGAAGGATTGCAGGGCTAGCAAAGCCAGTAGCCAGAATTCGAAGCATGTTGTGGCTTCGGCTTCAGGTGTGTTTGTAGTAAAGAACTGTATGTCAGTTAACCCTACTTCCTGGGTATTGGATACCGGATCAGGATCTCACATCTGTAATTCATTACAGGCTCTGAGAAACCGTAGGGTTATCAGGAAAGGTGATATGACTCTCAGGGTTGCTAACGGAATGAGCATGGATGCTGAATCCGTAGGGGAATTTCATCTTGGACTGACAACTGGGCAGATATTGATTTTGCGTAACTGTTTGTATGTACCAGGTGCGACTTGTAATATCATATCTGTATCCTTACTTTCTAAGGAAGGATATGGTTTTACTTTTGTAAGCGATGTAGTACACATCCACCTAAATCAAGTTCTGATTGGGTCAGGTACATTAAATAACGGGATATACGTATTGAATCAAGCTCAGATTTTCAGTGTCCAGAACACACTTAAAAGAAAGTCTCCGGAAACAAATCAGGCTTTCTTATGGCATTGTAGACTGGGTCACATTAATGAGTCACGATTAACTAAGTTACATAAAGAGGGGTACTTGAATCCGTTCGAGTATCAGTCTTATGCCACTTGTGAATCTTGTCTCATGGGAAAGATGACAAAGACTCCATTCACTGAACACGGAGTAAGAGCGAGCGAGCTCTTAGGACTCATACACAGTGATGTGTGTGGTCCAATGTTTACACATGCGCGAAGTGGTTATTCATACTTCATTACTTTCACAGATGATTTCTCTAGGTATGGACATGTCTTCTTAATGAAGCACAAATCCGAGGCCTTTGAGAAATTTCGGGAATACAAGAATGAAGTTAAAAAACAAACAGGCAAAAGTATAAAGACACTGAGATTTGATCGAGGTGGTGAATACTTGAGTGCCGAGTTTCTGGACTACTTAAAAGAGAATGGAATTCTCTCTCAGCGTACTCCTCCATACAAACTACAACACAACGGTGTATCTGAAAGAAGGAATTGAACCCTATTGAATATGGTTCGTTCCATGATGAGTAAGGCTGAGTTACCGCAATCTTTCTGGGGTTATGCACTAGAAACAGCTACATATCTCTTGAACAAGGCTCCAACCAAGACTGTGCCTACCACCCCATATCAGATGTGGAGTGGGAAGAAACCCTGTCTTAAGTATCTTAAGACATGGGGATGTCCAGCTTTTATAAAAAAGCAGATGCGGAAAAACTCGAGGCACGCTCAGTACTGTGTAAGTTTGTGGGATACCCAAAGAACTCCAGGGGGTATCTTTTCTATTCCGCAGAAGAACAAAAAGTTTTTGTTTCTCCGCATGCCCACTTCTTGGAAACTGAATTTTTGGAAAATCAGATAAGTGGGAGCGCAATAGAACTGGAAGAAATTCCAGAACCACAAGCTATTACTGAAAGCTTGGAAGAACCAGAAGTTTCAGGGGAACCGGACATTCCTGCGCCGCTCCGCAGGAGTAGTAGGCAGTCTCATCCGCCCGAGAGATACTGCGGTTTTCTCATAGACGGGGATAGAGAGGATTGCGTCATTGATTATGAAGAGCCTACTAGCTTCCAGCAAGCCATTCAGAGCGGTGACTCGGTAAAATGGCTGGATGCAATGCGGACCGAGATGGAGTTCATGTACACCAACAAAGTTTGGACTTTGGACTTTGCTCCAGAAGGGGTAAAACCCGTAGGCTGCAAATGGATCTTCAGAAAGAAGATTGGTGTAGATGGGCAGGTTGAAACCTATAAAGCTAGGCTCGTTGCAAAGGGTTTTCGTCAAAGACCTGGTTTGGACTATGACGAGACCTTTTCTCCGGTAGCCATGCTTAAATCCATTCGGATCCTTCTTGCCATTGCTGCCTTCCACGATTATGAGATCTGGCAGATGGACGTAAAGACGGCTTTCCTAAATGGAAATTTGGAAGAGTGCGTCTATATGGATCAGTCAGAGGGATTCAATCAGAGTGGGAGCAGCGGTAAAGTGTGCAAGTTGCTCAAGTCTATCTATGGACTGAAGCAGGCATCGCGGAGTTGGAACATCTGCTTTGATGATACTGTCAAAGAATTCGACTTTATCAAAAACCCAGATGAACCATGCATTTACAGTAAGATTGTAGAGAGAAATGTGGATTTCCTCGTCTTGTACGTCGATGACATTCTCCTAATAGGAAATGATATTCCTATGCTACAGTTAGTCAAAGGATTCTTGTCACAGAGGTTCTCCATGAAGGACCTGGGCGATGCCAACTACATTCTGGGGATCCAGATCTATCGTGATAGATCTAAAAGGATGTTGGGACTTTCACAGTCCAGGTACATCGAAACCATACTGAAATGATTCAGTATAGAAGATTCCAAGCGCGGTAATCTACCGGCTTGTCACGGAATCACCCTCTCCAAAGAGATGTCTCCCAAGACTGATTTAGAAAGGGCTCGCATGTCATCAATACCCTACGCATCTGCGGTAGGCTCTATTATGTATGCGATGTTGTGTACCAGACCAGATGTAGTATACGCATTGAGCGTTGTAAGCCGGTATCAGTCAGACCCAGGGGAGAAGCACTGGATAGCAGTAAAGAACATTCTCAAGTACCTAAGAAGGACTAAAGAGATGTTCTTAGTGTATGGCGGAAAAGACCTCCAGATCGAGGCCTTTGCTGATTCCAGCTTCCAGAGTGACAAGGATGACTCTAAGTTCATGTCGGGTTATGTCTTTACTCTCAATGGAGGGGCGGTTTGCTGGAAGAGCTCCAAGCAGGAAACCGTTGCTGACTCAACTATGGAAGCGGAGTACATAGCTGCTTGCGATACCGCAAAGGAAGTTGTCTGGATGAAGAAGTTCCTCACGGAGCTTCAGGTGGTTCCTACCAGTGTTGATCCAATACTGCTGTATTGTGACAACAACGGCGCTATAGCTTTAGCGATGGAACCCAGGTCCCATCAGAAGTCAAGGCATATTTTGAGGCGGTACCACCTGATCAGGGAGATCATTGATCGCCGGGAGATCGAGGTGAAGAGAGTAAATTCAGAAGATAACACTGCAGATCCACTCACGAAGGCCTTACCCCAGACTCAGTTCGAGCGGCTGATCGAGATGATAGGTCTTCGATACGCCAGTACATGGCCTTAGTGCAAGTGGGAGATTGTCAGTTTATATGCCCTAGAGGCCATTACTGTATCATACTAGTTTGTATATTACTTAATGGAAGCTTGGGATATTCACCTTGTATAGACAATCTTGCTCAAAATAGTAGTATGCTACTTGGTTTGTTTCTATTTTAATATGTGCATGTGTTTCTTTTAGCATATTGCTTATACATATTAGTAGAGCCCTTAGGATCTTTGCTTGATTACCAGCGTTGTGATGGCAGTCATACTCGTGGAGGCTGGGTAATCCACAAGCACATCCTTATACAGGTCCCTAGTCGTAGGACCATCGAGACAGGGCATCGATACTCAGGAGTAGACTAGCGTATGCGCTTCTCATCCTAGCAGGGGAGACGGTTTGTCCCACAGCCGTCGGTACGTCGTACGTAAGATAGTATGCGGGTGCTCGTTAGGTTACGAGTACACTGGATAGGACTCGTCGGGAACTGATTGGTTGGTACTATACCTATTGTCAGTTATCAGTTACCAGGTGACATGAGTAAAACTTAGTCCGCTGACTTGACACTGTCACTTCGCCTCGAGTGTGTTCCCACTGTACTTTGATTACTACCCTACCACGGCTCAAAGGAGTCGTGCAAACAGGTAGTAGTTGGGTGCAGTCTCGAAGCACTTGGAGGCAGTGACGGTTAGATAGGATTCGTCTCTCCCGGTATTGGGGGTTGACATCGCGCTGTGTCTAGGAGAGCCATTACACAAGTAGTCCCTGGCCAGGGTAAGTGAGATATACTGGTAGGTTTCCAGTGTTATCTCAGGGTGTTCTGGGCTACACTCCGACATGACTTGTACCGCTATTAGGGGACTGACGTTCACCACCCTCTAGGCCCGCCATGCGATGTATCAGACGAACAGACCGGACTGTACGGAGATTGTCACATTCAAGCTCAGAAGGAGTTCAGATGGGTTTCACCTCGTCCGTCTTCTTATCGGCATCTACCTGGGGGCCGTTACGCACAGCTAGTACTGCTTGCGGCCTGTGGTTAATGTAGGGTTCCTAGGCACTCTAGTTAAGTCTCACAAGTGATCAAACATGCACAAATCAAATTTTACGGGTGCCTACAAACCCGACTACGGATCGTTTACTAGATATTTAGGCGAAACAAGCAAACTAGTTAACATTTTAACTAAGGGAGCGGATATACAACCTTTGTAGATCCGGTGCTCCACCTCCATAGCTCCGCAACGAAGTCCCTTTGCTATCCAAAACATATCTCGGGCTCTAGCGTCGGCTTCGTCGGATAATAAGTGAGCTAGGTCGTCGATGTCCATGCCGAAGATGATCTACGTCGAGGCATCGCTAGATCAAGCTCCAACTTCACCAAGTCTTGAAAACTTGTGAAGGAAACACACTCTACTACTTGGCAAGAGGTAGAGGATGAAGAAATAGGAGTTGGGTTCACTTTAGAATTGGATTTCTCACTCATTTGCATCAATCACCATTGATGGAGGATGGTTTTCTTCACTTGAAGAATAAAGAAGATGAAGAAGATAATTATGATAAGAATTATGGAATAGAAAATGAATAATAATTTCTTATCATAATTGAACCATAGTAAAGTGTAGAGAGTTAACCAAGGTTAGTGAGTGGTTAGGGTTTGAGATAAAAACAAAATGGTCATTTTTGGTCAAAGCTTCATGAAGCTTCATTAAGCTTCATGAAAGAATGAAAGCTAACCATTTTGTTTCTTTCTCATTATGCTTATTATAAATACCATAATGAATAAAACAAATAAATAAAGGAATAAGCAAATAGTAAACCCTAACGATTTCATTAACCAAGGTTTAATTCTTTACACTTAACCAAAAAGACATGTATCATCAAACATTATACAAACTAGTGCACAATATCATATCGCATATGCAATGCGCACATCCGAGCGAGAAAATCCATTTAAAGTGAACCGATACTAGTTAATGCAAAGTAATATATCAAATATATAATTATACATTAAATCATTAAATCAACACTTGATTTGACGATCCGGTCATATCGCATATAACCGACTAGTATCCTATGTATCGGCTTATCGAATCAATACTTGATTCGATAACTAGGTTATATCGCATACAACCAATCGATACATTCATCGCGAGAATAGAATACGGTATCACATACATGCATTATTCTCGGTCCCGCACATATCTCATACGTGCTCCTATTTCGTTTCGCTTGAGCCAGGAAACCTCTGTGTAGGACTCTAAAGACTCGTCAATACGCCGGCAGCAGGTGATGATCATATCAAACACCCACAAGCCGCAAGCGGTCTGCTAAACGTAACGGCCACCCGGGTATTGAGCGATCAGAAGATCGACGAGCAAGCCCGCTCACACTCCTGTGAATCCAACCAGTAACACTTACCGTACAGTCCGGTCTGTTCGTCTGATATGTCGCATATCTAGCCTAGGGGTGGTAAACGTCAGACCCCAGTAGCTCGATAAGTCATGCCGACTTGAGGTCCATAACATTCGTGAAACTACTGATAACTCTTACCAGTATATCACTGCAACCCTGGCCAGGGATTTCCTGTTATGGCCAGTCGAGCATAGCACAACATCAACCCCCAATACCGGGAGAGACGAATCCCCTCCTATCGCTCATTGCCTCCATGTGAATCGGGACTGTACCCAAAAACCACCTGTTTGCACAACTCAGTAGAGCCGTGGTAGGGTGGAAATCAAAGCACAGTGGGAGACACACAAGACTCTATGACGATCTCGGGTCAACAGACTAAGCTGTACCAGTGTCACCAGAGAACTGCCATCTGACGTGAGGTATAATACCATCTGGGAGTTCTCGGCGAGTCCGTTCAGTGTACCCAGTCTCCACTGAGCACCCGCATACCATCTTCGATGTCAACACCAATGGATATGGGATCATCCATCGCTCATCGCATGGGTCGAGAAGATATGCGCTAGTCTACTCTGGAATATCGATGCCCCGTCTCGATATTCCCATGACTAGGAACAATGAAGGATATACTCACTGACTACCCAGGCCCCACTAGTATGATCTTCATCATAGTCCTGGAAGTCGAGTACACATCCTAAGGGCTTTATCAACATGTAATCAGAGAGACAGAAAGTATACATGTTAAGATAAAGAGCAACCAGATAGCGTACTATCATGTCGAGCAAGAAAGTCATTCCTATATATGTCCCAGCATCCACTACAATATACATCCAATGTACAGTAATGGCCTCTAGGGCATACATATAACTAGCAATCTCCCACTTGCACTAGGGCCATCTGTAGCAGTGGTTGCAGTATCACATACTCAACCATCCCCTAAAAGTCTCTCTTTGGGAAAAAGGCCTTCGTGAGTAGATCCGCCGTGTTGTCCTCTGAGTCTACTCTCCTAACCTCGATCATCCTGGAGATCAACTATCTCCATGATCAGGTGATGCTGCCTCAGAATATGTCTGGGTCACTGATGGGACCAGGGTTCCAGGGCCAAAGCCTCAATTCCATTGTCATACAATGGAAGGAACCTAGTTCATCTTATGAACCAATATACACCCAAACTGCCTCTTTGGTAGTATCATTAATAGCGATGTTACCAGCCTTTATCGTCTAGTTTGTCACGGTATCTAGCTTGGAAATCTTCCAACATACCGTCCCTTTACTGAGGGTAAAGACAATGCCTGTGACTGACATTCAGTCGTCTTTATCACCCTGGAACACTTCCAGTGATTCTCCCCAGGATCGATTGATACAATCTCACTATACCATGTGAGAGCCCTAATATCCCTTTAGATCTATCTCATAGGTCCAAATCTCAGGATTTAGGAGGTATCATCTTTATCCTATTTGGAGAATCCTAGTGATAATAGGAGATTGACCGATCGTAGTATAGGAAACTCTTTTCCTATCAAGAGTATGTTGTCTACGTACAATACGAAGATGACCACCTTACTCTCTACTACCCTTTTGTAAATACAAGGTTCGTCTACCATTTTGATGAAGTCAAACACTTTGACTATCACATCAAAACAGACGTTCCAACTCCGCGATGCCTGCTTCATTATGTAAAGCAACCTGCACACGTTTCCGCTGCTCCCACTGTTTACGAAGCCCTCTGGCTGTGTTCTTATAGACGTTCTCTTCTAAATCAATATTTAGAAAAACAGTCATGGCACCCAACCGCCAGATATCGTAGTCATGGTATGTAGCCGTGGTAAGTAGGATCTGGATAGACTTAAGCATAACTACTCGAAAAAGGTTTCATCATTATCCACGCCTGGTCGATGACGAAAACCTTTAACAACTCTAGCTTTGAAAGTCTCAACTTTTCCATCTACACCAAGTAATCTTCTCAAGATATACTTGCTCCTGATGGGGATTTAACCCTTCAGATATAGCAACTAAAGTCCATACTTTGTTGGTGTATAAGGATTCCATCTCAGATCACTAAGCATCCAGCCATTCTTACAGAGTCCCTACTCTCGATGGCCTGCTCGAAACTGGTTGGGTCATCATCTCATGATGCAATCCTTGCTCCCACTGTCATCGAGAAACCGAGGTATCTCTCAGGCGGATGAGGAACCCTACTAGATCGGCGGAGAGGCTGAGGTTCGTCGGGAACTATAGAATCTTATGGTTCTGTCAAATCATCAACTGCAGTTTTGTATAGCTGGAACCTTTCCAGTTCTACAGAACTGATCCTGCCTCGATCTTGTCCGGATTTTTCTTTAAACATAGGCTGGACAACCCCAAATCTTAACTTACTTAAGAGATAGGATCTTCCCGCACCATATCTTATATGGAGTGGTAGGCACTGATTTGATTCGAACCTAATTCAATAGGTATGCAGCTTCTCAAGTGCATAACACCAAAAGGAAATAGGTAACTCAGTAATACTCATCATAGAGCACACCATATCTAATATTGTGCAATTGCTCCGCCCTGATACACCTTTGTGCTGTGGTGTATTCAGAGGAGTAGTACGGAGAGAGAATCTCATTCTCCTTTAGAATGGTCCAGGAATGCCATGCACAAGTATTCTCCTCCCTGATCTCATCATAGGACATAATACTTATACCCGGTTATTGGTTCTCTACTTCTAACTTATATTCTGTGAATACCTCAAAAGGTTTGGACTTATGTTTCAACAGGAACATATGACTGAATCTTGAGAGATTATCAGAGAATATAATGAAGTATAAAGAACCAATCCTGGCATGTGTGGACAGGAGACTTTACATACATCATCGTATATCAGTCCCAAGAGTTTACTAACTCTTTCTCTGTTTCTAATAAACAGAGCTATGGTCATCTAATCTTTGTAACATGACTGGCAAGTTTCACAAGATGTAAATTCAAACTGATTTAAATATGCATCTAAAATGTAACTTCAGCCAGTCGGGTCGCATTGATGTGACCTAGTCTACAATGCCTCAAGAAGGATTCGTTCATTTCTGAACTCTTCTTCTTGTGTGTGTTCTGTATACTAGGAACTGTAGTTTGATTTAGAACTTCAATGCTTTTAGATAACGTGCCTGAACCGATTAACTTTTGATATAGGAAATGTTCAAAACATTATCCAACAATACAAAATTTTATCATTTCTTTACTGATAAAGAGACTGATATGATTTTGTATATCAGGTTCGGTATCTAATAACATTCGTTTAGAATCAATGTATTACAATACAGGGTGACAGTGACCGACAGACTTGGCTGCAACACTTGCCCCGTTTTTTGTCTCATGAAACTTATCACCCGTTCTCAGCTTTTCTACCCTTTTGTAGCCCTATGTAATATCTTACATATCTGGGATCCTGATCCGGTATCACATACCAAGGATGCGGAGGATACTGAGAAACAGTTTTGTATAATGAACACACCCGAAGATGATGCATCAGCATGCACTCTCTTCGTTTGGGCGGCACGGGAAATCTGGTATTCCCCAATTTCTTGCTCTGTCTTATAACAATTATAAGTTGGAGCGGGACCAACGTTCCCCAGCTCAGTACAACAAGCGGGTTCGGTCAATTCATCCATATTATTATCTTGATTAAGGCGTGATATGGTCGCTACCTGGAGAGAGAGAGAAGAAAACACTCTGCGTGCGCTTTTACAAGATCAGATTGGTTATATATTTTATCTAATCAGGATGGCTCCCACTGTTTTTATCAAATCTTCCTTCAAACCCTAAAAGGAAAGACTAGCCGGGATTAATTACACTCTACAAGTCCGCCAATCTTTCAGCCAGGCCAGTGTCGGTACTTTGAGGGAGGTTCCCCGTGCTTTTGCACGGACCTAATTACAGTAAACCTCGTTTTCCCAGAGGCGTAACCCCGTTGACACCTTTCTAGACACCTACTTGATTGGCTAATTGCAAAGTGCAAAACTCTCCCAGGAGTAACAATTACTCGCAGTGGGTATCGGGATCCAACTATCATATAGAAAGTATGCAATCTCATTGCAAATTTCAACACTTGAAACTCCCGATAAAGGTTTTTACCCCTAGCACCTATGACCTTGGCTAAGGTCAACAAATCATAGGTACTAGTCAAGTTCTACCCGTCATTTCGTGATTAATTAGACCCACCCATATGACCCTTGGCTAAGGTCAACAAAGCCATATGACTGTCCTAACTAATCGCATCATATGCGGTGTAGGAAGACATCACTTAGCTACCGTACACTGTGCCTTGACTATGGTCAACAAACACAGCATGAATACTAAGTACTCTACTTCCTAAAATGACGGAGGGTTGCTGCTGGTTTTTGTGAAAACCTTTAACGCTTTGAACTTGATCTCGTTGCGGAATCAAATGGTTTTTAAATAGAATGTTTTTGAGGCTTTTTCTAGTTTTGCTAAAGGGGTCACTCCCGGTGAAGGGATCGTCGGCCCTTTCCTCGTCGAATGAGGTGCGGGATATATCATATATATCACTGTGCAAAGTGGAAACTATAGAAGCGATCAAAGACAAACCGAGGGTTGTAGCATCTGCCAGTTATTGCTAAAGGAGTCACTCCCGGTGAAGGGATCTCGGTCCTTTCCCTATCGAATAAGGTGCAAGATGTTCTACAAGGAACACCACGATGCAAAGCAAGAACTGTAGCTACCTGTTTATATTTTGAAATTTGATTCCACAACATCAATTAGGTTTATTTTCTTTCATTAATCTCATTAATGAATATCCCATCATTTAAGTCCACCTAACCATCACAGATAAATATAACGTACGCTTATGCCATCCGCATTCGCCTCGATGTCCCGTCTGCACCGTTAGGTTAGGTAACTAACGCTAGAGCGAGGCAGGGCTAGCGCGGGTGTAAAACATAAGCAACGTCTATATAATATATCATATATACTATATATAATACCTGTCACAGAACATCATATGATCACAGCACAGATAAAGCACAGCAGAAGAAACATATGAAATATTGGATATACTAGGACGTCCGTGTTTTCAATACGAGCCAGTATAAAACACGGATTCCACGGTCGTGATGAATAGCCAATCCCACACCCCTAGACCCCTACGAGAGCGGCAAGCAACCCTACCAAATCTAGGGTTAGGAGACCCGGACTCGACTCCTCGAGTTGGTCTCCCACTGGACCCTAGAACCCGGTTACTTGTGCTCCCCTCCTTGGGTCTATCCTAGTGCAGAAAAGTAAATAAATAATATACATCAACGGTGACAACTTCCGCAACCTGGAAGCGCCCCAATAAAAGAATATTACATACAAGTTTTTACATGAATGAAAATGAAAAACACTCATCTCACATAAAAACCCCCGGCTATTCAAACACGACGATCCAATATAACATATCCAGCAACACATAACATCACATGTCATCAACGTAAGTAAATAAGCGCATCCCAATTGTCGTTGACATATAGCAACGAAAACCGGCGATATCACATATTACACTTATGGTCACAGAAAAGAAAGTGTAAAACTACAACAGTTGGAATCCGCAACCACCTCAGACATCGCATGCCTGACCAAATGAATTCTTTAGACATCGCATGCCTAACAATTATAAACCCCGCATTTTAGTCTCATTATCGAAAACTCTTTTCAATATCAAGTCGGGCAATTCAACAGGATTCCCGACATTCTGATCGAATACTCGTCGCAAACTTCAGTAGGCGGCCGCACCCCCGATACCGTCGACGAAGTGCACCAAGGTGGAACACCGCTGCCGCGAGCACCCGAACGGATGCTTTCGGCGACGGGGTTCTCCTACAGTCACTTGGTCGGGGCTATGGAGTGAGGCTGTCTATTAAGTTTACCCGGCGAGTATCCGCGTACGCTACGTGATTGCGACGGACTTTTGATCACATCAAAATTCCGTGGCAACCGATCAAGTGAGACTAAACTGTTATGTTTATAACATTCATTCAGTTATCACATAACTACTTGTGAATTCCAATTATTGTATCCCATTCCAGATAAACAGAAAATGTTAAACTTTTCGATCGAACAGTCAAACACCCAAGTTTTCCCGATATAGATTAACACATGAAATAAGTCTAACAACATTCAGTTCGTGCCTCAGTACCAACGGTCCAGCCGTAGAAGGGTCAAGCCAACGCCTCACATGTGGCACGCCGTACTGCCCCAAACCCGAAGGTTCAAAGGGAAGTTCAAGACGGTCACATAATCGAGTTAAGGTTTGTTGTCTTCTAGAGGGTCCATCGCGTTACTTGCACTACTTAGAACGTCGTTAAACTACGGAAAATTCCAACACTTGGAAATTTCCCGACAGGGGAAAAGTTGGGTATTTATATCCGGTCGAACTTTTTAACATATTCTAAAATTTATCCGGAAAATCACACAGACAAAAATTTGATAATCCGATCGAAACACCGAATCCCCAAAACAACTCCAGAAAATTCAACTCTTGAATAAAGTTTAAAAAATCCCAGGAAAACCAGAACAGAAATCTGAGAATTACTGTGAAAAACAAAATACACAAAACGACAAAGATGCCGCGGAACCGCCGCACGAGCCATGCTCGTGCCGCGGATCCGCGGCTCATTGATGGAATTAGGGCATACGACTTCACAGTAACTCTTATATATTCCTGCATGTTTTTCTGCATATTTTTAATATCGAAAAATCCACAATTTTTAAAAAAGGACAGAGAGCATGTTAGAAATGGGTTTTCGGGTTCGTTCGGACTTCAAACTCCGTCTGGACTTCGCCTAAGGCTCTAGCTAGGCTCTGATACCACTGTAGGGTTCCAAGGCACTCTAGTTAAGTCTCACAAGTGATCAAACATGCACAAATAAAATTTTACGGGTGCCTACAAACCCGACTACGGATCGTTTACTAGATATTTAGGCGAAACAAGCAAACTAGTTAACATTTTAACTAAGGGAGCGGATATACAACCTTTGTAGATCCAAGGCTCTACCTCCATAGCTCCGCAACGAAGTCCTTTTGCTGTCCAAAACATATCTCGGGCTCTAGCGTCGGCTTCGTCGGATAATAAGTGAGCTAGGTCGTCGATGTCCATGCCGAAGATGATCTACGTCGAGGCATCGCTAGATCAAGCTCCAACTTCACCAAGTCTTGAAAACTTATGAAGGAAACACACTCTACTACTTGGCAAGAGGTAGAGGATGAAGAAATAGGAGTTGGGTTCACTTTAGAATTGGATTTCTCACTCATTTGCATCAATCACCATTGATGGAGGATGGTTTTCTTCACTTGAAGAATAAAGAAGATGAAGAAGATAATTATGATAAGAATTATGGAATAGAAAATGAATAATAATTTCTTATCATAATTGAACCATAGTAAAGTGTAGAGAGTTAACCAAGGTTAGTGAGTGGTTAGGGTTTGAGATAAAAACAAAATGGTCACTTTTGGTCAAAGCTTCATGAAGCTTCATTAAGCTTCATGAAAGAATGAAAGCTAACCATTTTGTTTCTTTCTCATTATGCTTATTATAAATACCATAATGAATAAAACAAATAAATAAAGGAATAAGCAAATAGTAAACCCTAACGATTTCATTAACCAAGGTTTAATTCTTTACACTTAACCAGAAAGACATGTATCATCAAACATGATACAAACTAGTGCACAATATCATATCACATATGCAATGCGCACATCCGAGCGAGAAAATCCATTTAAAGTGAACCGATACTAGTTAATGAAAAGTAATATATCAAATATATAATTATACATTAAATCATTAAATCAACACTTGATTTGACGATCCGGTCATATCGCATATAACCGACTAGTATCCTATGTATCGGCTTATCGAATCAATACTTGATTCGATAACTAGGTTATATCGCATACAACCAATCGATACATTCATCGCGAGAATAGAATACGGTATCACATACATGCATTATTCTCGGTCCCGCACATATCTCATACGTGCTCCTATTTCGTTTCGCTTGAGCCAGGAAACCTCTGTGTAGGACTCTAAAGACTCGTCAATACGCCGGCAGCAGGTGATGATCATATCAAACACCCACAAGCCGCAAGCGGTCTGCTAAACGTAACGGCCACCCGGGTATTGAGCGATCAGAAGATCGACGAGCAAGCCCGCTCACACTCCTGTGAATCCAACCAGTAACACTTACCGTACGTCCGGTCTGTTCGTCTGATATGTCGCATATCTCGCCTAGGGGTGGTAAACGTCAGACCCCAGTAGCTCGATAAGTCATGCCGACTTGAGGTCCATAACATTCGTGAAACTACTGATAACTCTTACCAGTATATTACTGCAACCCTGGCCAGGGATTTCCTGTTATGGCCAGTCGAGCATAGCACAACATCAACCCCCAATACCGGGAGAGACGAATCCCCTCCTATCGCTCATTGCCTCCATGTGAATCGGGACTGTACCCAAAAACCACCTGTTTGCACAACTCAGTAGAGCCATGGTAGGGTGGAAATCAAAGCACATTGGGAGACACACAAGACTCTATGACGATCTCGGGTCAACAGACTAAGCTGTACCAGTGTCACCAGAGAACTGCCATCTGACGTGAGGTATAATACCATCTGGGAGTTCTCGGCGAGTCCGTTCAGTGTACCCAGTCTCCACTGAGCACCCGCATACCATCTTCGATGTCAAACGCCAATGGATATGGGATCATCCATCGCTCATCGCATGGGTCGAGAAGATATGCGCTAGTCTACTCTGGAATATCGATGCCCCGTCTCGATATTCCCACGACTAGGAACAATGAAGGATGTACTCACTGACTTCCCAGGCCCCTCTAGTATGATCTTCATCATAGTCCTGGAAGTCGAGTACACATCCTAAGGGCTTTATCAACATGTAATCAGAGAGACAGAAAGTATACATGTTAAGATAAAGAGCAACCAGATAGCGTACTATCATGTCGAGCAAGAAAGTCATTCCTATATATGTCCCAGCATCCACTACAATATACATCCAATGTACAGTAATGGCCTCTAGGGCATACATATAACTAACAGTTAAACCCACTGCCAGCGTAGTGTCGAGTCTTTAGAGTCCCACACAGAGAGCTATTCGCCTTTAGGCAAAATAGTAGAGGTCGCATGGTTTTGCGACAGGGTTCGGTCACATCCGTGCACTTGTGCACGTTTAGTGACCGGGCGGTTATTACTAGTGGGCTTTGGTTTAAGCCAGATCCTAGTATACGTTTTGGGATTGGTTTTATCTCATTTGTATTCGTGTTCCTTGGAACGCAGATGCGGGTGTTATGCACAGTTGACAGAGAGACAGACGCAGAGGATTTTCATTAGGGTTGTTGACTGTTGACTATTGACTTTTGGTAAACCCTAATGAGAATAAGAAATATGATTAATGATAATATTAATTAAGTATTATTGTGCCATGGTTGGGTTGAAAGGTTGACTTTGTTGATTTGTTGACTTGGTTGACCGGTTGATTAGGTTGGACTAGTTGACCATCATCATTACAATGGTTGTCATTTCATGCAAAGACTTTTGCTTGCTTGTTGAGCTTTGCAAAATGAGTGCATGAAATGATAATGCCACTTGATATGATATGAACCATCACATAATTCTCAATTACTATTATTATTATTATTATTCTTTTTAGTCTCATTATCGAAAACTCTTTTCAATATCAAGTCGGGCAATTCAACAAGATTCCCGACATCCTGATCGAATGCTCGTCGCAAACTTTAGTAGACGGCCGCACCCCCGGATGCCGTCGACGAAGTGATCTAAGGCGGAACACCGCTGCCGCGAGCATCCGAACGGATGCTTTTGGTGACGGGGTTGTCCTACAGTCACTTAGTCGGGGCTATGGGGCGTGGCTGTCTATTAAGTTTACCCGGCGAGTATCCGCGTACTCTACGTGATTGCGACGGACTTTTGATCACATCAAAATTCCGTGGCAACTGATCATCTGAGACTGAACTGCCAGTTTTATAACATTCAAATTAGTTATCTCATAACTACTTGTGGATTCCAAATATTGTATCACAATCCAGATAAATAGACAGTGTTAAACTTTCCGATCGAATAAACAAACACCCAAAATTTCCCAAATGGCTCAACACTTGAGCGGAGTTTAAAAGCATCCATCACATGCCACAGTACCAATGGTCCAGCCGTAGAAGGTTCAAACCAATGCCTCACATGTGGCAACGCCGTACTGCCCTAAACCCTAAGGTTTAGAGGCAGTTCAGACGGTCACGTAATCGAGTTAAGGTTTGTGTTCTTCTAGAGGGTCCACCGCGTTACTTGCACGACTAACACTAGTAAAATAGGGGGTTGCCCCTACGGATAGTTTAATCCGTAGGGGAAGAAATAACTTGGACCTACGGATATATCCGTAGGTCTAAAAGGTTGCCCCTACGGGCAAGGACGTCCAAGAATAAAAATATTAATTCTTAATTAGGTGTTTGCCCCTACGGAGACGCAAACAAAGGACCTACGGACATATCCGTAGGGGCAAGTAAATATCGATTTAATAAAATCCCAGATCTCGATCGCCTACGCTCATTTCCCTCTCTCTCTCGATCGGGCGCGAAAATAAGCCCCCAATGCGCCACGCCGTCACCGCCAAGGTTGTTCTCCTCGTGGCCACCGCCGGTTTCGTTGCCACTGGAGTTCTCGTCGCCCCCGCGGTTAAGGTCGTCGCCACCGCCGTTCAGATCGTCGCCCCTGCCCCAGCAGCCGTTCAGGTGAGTAAATCTCGAGGTAAGTTAAAGAATTTATTGGATTATTTTGGGCTTAAGGTTCATGGCGCGCGAGTTGGGGTTGGGCTGGGGTCGCGGTCGCAGTCGGGGTCGGGTTAGGGTTGGGGCAGGGGCTGGGCTGCGGGGTCGGGTTCGGGGTCGGGGTAGGGTTAGGGTCGGGGTCGGGGTCGGGGTAGGGTTAGGGTCGGGGTCGGGGAAGGGGAAGGGTCAATTTATCCAATTTTTTATTGGGGGTGCGGCTGGGGCTGCGGGCTGGGGCTAGGGCTGGGGAAGGGGAAGGTCAATTTATCAAATTTTTAACAAGATTTGTATTAGTTTGCAAGAACACTTAAGTTTATCACAAAATATTATTTGGGTTTTCGATTTATATCTTTTAGCGGTATGTATCCGTTGTCCCAAATTTTGAATTATCTTATACTAGTATTTATGCATGTGCAGATCTTCTTTATCCTGACAAAAGATCCATATCCATTATCTTAACTTAAAATCCTTTAGAGGGTGCTAATCCTAAATAACAACAAAATGATGTTAAATATTTCATCCGATTTTCACAAGATCATACTTGAAAAAAATGCAACTACTTTCACAATTTCACAATCCTAACCAACTCCCAATTTAATATGGTATTCGATCATAACTTGAGAACAAATTCTCTTTTCTATTGCCATCCCATATCAAACCCTAGAATCGTGGGCCATTTCAAATTACACCAAATTGAGGCAAGAATAGGATGAAACCAACATAACCAACAATAAAGAGCTTTATTTGGTAATATATATTGATGAACAATGGTTGCTGTGTTAAATCCAACCCTCACATCACATGCATATCAATAAAGGAGAGGACTGACCAAAATGTTGAATTTTAACAATTGTGAAAGTTCTTCGGTCAGGATGTAACAGAAATAAGGAAAAAAAACCTAAAATATTTCTCACAAAAAAGAAAAAGCAAGCTTCTCTCCCATATCATTAACAAAGCTTATCACTTTTGATTCTCGAAATTATTTTACATTATATTTTCATTCAAAACGTTTTGCTAGTTTGCTCACCAACCGTTTGATAAAATTCCAAAACTATTTTTACTTTCCTTGCTCACAATTGCTCTTGACTACGTACAAATCTTGAAAACCCATTAACGCTCTTGCAATAATATGCAAAATCACATGAAGATTCACATTCATCACCACCACCTAAGGCTAGGGTTTGGGCTGGGGCTGCGGCTAGGGCTGTGCGTCCTCAAGAGGGCGATCATAGGATCGGTGGAGTTAGGTGGCTGGATATGAGATACGATGGATTTCCATGTGTTCAATGGAATGCTGAGGGTCAGAGTCGGTTATTCATATATCTCCCAAAAAAGAATGAGTTTGTTATCAAAGGTGTATTGATTTCTACATCAAGGAATATCAGTTATATGTCATTCAGTGACTAAGTCTGTTTCTGGCCCAGCCATATTTATGAATCGTTTCTTCTTTTTCCTTCTTACGTATATTTACTAGTTCAGACTGTATGCACCTCTGCAATCAACGCCGAGAACTTATACATTATAGGTTAATAGACATATGCTATGAAATCACGGTGCATATCGAATTCATGATATGTTATAGTCCCTCATTATTTTTACTGTGGTGAGAAAGCAGTCGCTGGTGGCCACAAGCCATAGAATTGGCAGTTGTCCTACCTGCGATAACATCTTACAAATCATCAGTAGACATCTCTGTTATATTAATCTTTTAATGTCAGCTTGCATGCATGTTTATTTGCATATTTCCTCTGCTAATTATATTCTTCTAGATCATGTTTGCCTAATCTATCCGAGGCTTAGCATAATCTAGTGGCGATAAACAATTCCATCTTCTGCTACTATGGTGGCACTGAGAAACTTCCATTTAGAAATGACAACACGTATTTTGTGGAAGTACTGTACATAATAAGAAGGAGAAGACAGTAATGTGGCAGAAGAAGAAGGAGAAGACAGTAATGTGGCAGAAGAAGAAGGAGAAGACAGTATGCATGTATATACATTTGAAATTTAAGTAAAAACAACCCTACACTTAAGCGAAATCATAAATCGAAACACACATATATAGAATACAACTCATACATGGGTATCCTCAAATCTAACTTTCATTGAATTTGCACGCGCACTTAAAATAACAACCTTTATACTAAAAAATTATGTATGCCATTAGTTAGTAGTTTATGTTTTTTAGAAGCAAAAGCCATTTGAGAAATACTTTTCCAACCCACTATTAATCCATATTCTCAATATAGTCATTGAATTTGCACGCGCACATAATAAGAAGGAGAAGACAATAATGTGGCAGAAGAAGAAAGAGAAGACAGTAATGTGGCAGAAGAAGAAAAAAATGACATTCCTCGTTCTCTGTTTCAGCATCAATCTTCTGATATGAACTAATGATGGCTTTCACATAGGCTTTTCCCTTTAGAGACTTCTTAGTGTCCAATGGAAAGCATACATCAGATTTGTGCAGGTCGGGTTCTTCTATGACTTTCAAGAGTCTCAACTGATTCTGTAAATTACACTCTAGTTGGGTGGTAGTTTTACCACTTCTCACTGCAGGTGCGCTCTCTAATATCCATTTTGAATGTAATAAATATTACATTCAAAATGGATATTAGAGAGCGCACCTGCAGTGAGAAGTGGTAAAACTACCACCCAACTAGAGTGTAATTTACAGAATCAGTTGAGACTCTTGAAAGTCATAGAAGAACCCGACCTGCACAAATCTGATGTATGCTTTCCATTGGACACTAAGAAGTCTCTAAAGGGAAAAGCCTATGTGAAAGCCATCATTAGTTCATATCAGAAGATTGATGCTGAAACAGAGAACGAGGAATGTCATTTTTTTCTTCTTCCGCCACATTACTGTCTTCTCCTTCTGCCACATTACTGTCTTCTCCTTCTTATTATGTGCGCGTGCAAATTCAATGACTATATTGAGAATATGGATTAATAGTGGGTAGGAAAAGTATTTCTCAAATGGCTTTTGCGTCTTAAAACCATAAACTACTAAGACGCAAAAGCCATTTGAGAAATACTTTTCCTACCCACTATTAATCCATATTCTCAATATAGTCATTGAATTTGCACGCGCACATAATAAGAAGGAGAAGACAGTAATGTGGCAGAAGGAGAAGACAGTAATATGGCGGAAGAAGAAAAAAATGACATTCTTCGTTCTCTGTTTCAGCATCAATCTTCTGATATGAACTAATGATGGCTTTCACATAGGCTTTTCCCTTTAGAGACTTCTTAGTGTCCAATGGAAAGCATACATCAGATTTGTGCAGGTCGGGTTCTTCTATGACTTTCAAGAGTCTCAACTGATTCTGTAAATTACACTCTTGTTGGGTGATACTTTTATCACTTCTCATTGCAGGTGCGCTCTCTAATATTCATTTTGAATGTAATATTATAGATATCCATGCCTCTTTATGTCAAAATTACTTATATTGTCAATGTTTGATTGTCTAGTTGTTGGTGATGCGTCCATATCAGGGACAGAGGCCACTCCCGTTCCTCCAGGTATGTTTATATATTATATAGGGCATGTATATTGATTTAGAATGCTATATCATAAATATACACACATTCCTTTTGCTCTTAGTCGTCCAACTCATTATCATGGGCTGCTTGATGAGATTAGATTTGCGCCTGATGATCTACAAGAGCTTGTTCACTCCCTGTCATATGTGTAAGCAGCGCTATATGCGAGTTTACCTTGTTAGTATGTATGTACTGAAATTAATTAATATTATTCAAATTTTGATACATGCAGATACCAGAGGAGCACATCTTCTATCTCTGTAGGTAAGGCTTTGAATTTGTTGATTTTGGTTTTTCTTGTCAATTTTATAGACCAGTATGTGCTAAATATAATGTTCTGACAGTTGGTAGGGGGAAGGCAACATTCGAGGCTGCTGACCCCAGTCCTGGACGCCGCACACGGACGGCACCACGGAGGTTGGGAGAGAGGCCGAGGACTGGGCTCTAGTAGGGCCCATATGAGGTTGGACTCCACCCCGGCGGTTACTTCCTCCGTCTCCAGTGACCGGCATGTCCATCATGAACTGGATAGCTTGAGGGCCAGCATTCAGGAGTTGAAGGAGATGCTGGTATGTATACTACTTTATAGTAAAATATCATTTCATATTATATACATATCAACATATCCATAATTAGTACGTAGCTTGAGCTTATTTGGTTTTAGACTTAAGTTTGATTAATCATACATACATATGTAATTGAAATAAACAACGCTTTTCCAAACTAGATATCCAAACAGGGTTTCGAAATAACTTAATAACGATACGAATTCGAATAATAAACAGTTCTTACACGCTTCTTACACACGTTATATCCAGACGCGACAGGGTAGATCGGCCGAGCCTCCACACGCATCTCCTTCGGCTGCGGCTCCGCAAGCCACTACATCGGCTGCGGTTCCGCAGACAGCTCCTGTAGCTCCACCGCCCACTCAGACTCCCGCTCGCGACGAATTGCAGAGTTTATTGACCGAGGAGCAGGCGCGCGTTATTCTATCGTTATTCAGAGGTGGAGCTGGACCGAGCTAGGGTAGATTTTTGGTTCTTTTTTTTTGAAACATGTATTTATTTATATCATACACATTGTACTACATTTTGAAACGATATTGATATTGGTTTGTATTTATATCATATTCAGTTTTTGTGTTTCTTTTGTATATTATATATATGCGTGAGATGTGATTATGAATACTGCAATATATGATTTGATTGATGTATATATTATTGTGCACAGGACGGGAAAAAATCAAGCAGCCCATTTTTAAAAAAAATTTCAGACAATATGTACCTACGGATTAATCCGTAGGCACACATGCTACCCCTACGGATATCTCCGTAGGGGCAAAATATCAGCAGTAACTGATATTTCCCCCAGATCTCAGTGCCAGGGGGTTGGGAAGGCCCCTACGGCTATATCCGTAGGGGCTACTGACACTCCCCTACGGCGTTATCCGTAGGGGCAAAATGTCAGGAATCCTGAATTTGTGCCCCTACGGAAAAGTACCTACCCATATATTCGTAGGGGGATGTACATGCCCCTGCGGGTATCTCCGTAGGGCTAAGTAATTTATTAAAATAAACCGTAAATAATATAAAATCTTATACCCTACGGCGTAATCCGTAGGGGCAACTGGACCTACACATATATCCGTAGGGACAAGAATTTAACCGTAGGGGCAAGTTCAGGGCCTCAACTTGCACCTGCGGCCTTTGCACCTACGGAGTATTTTTCCGCCCCTACGGATATATCCATAGGGGCAGTGGGTTGCCCCTACGGATAAATCCGTAGGGGCAACCCTTCTTTGTAGTAGTGTAAGAACGTTCTTAAACTACGGAAAAATCCAACACTTGGAAATTTTCCGGCAGGGAAAAAAGTGAGTTATTGATATCCGGTCGAACTTTTTAACACGTTCTAAATTATCCGAAAAAAACTTAAACGAAGTTAAACTTTTCGATCGAATCAACGAGTTCCCAATACATCCCAGAAAGCTCAACACTTGAGTAATATCAAAAATTCCCAGAAGCATCAGGGAATACGTACGGATGTTACTATGTAAAAACCAAACCCTAATGATATTGTTTGGCCGCGGAACCACCGCGCAAGGCAGGGTATTGCCGCGGTTCCACGGCCCAATAAAGGTATTATGGGCTCGTTTTTCACAGTAATCCATAAAATCACCTGCTGAATTTTCTGAGCATTTTTAATACAGAAAAAATCAACATTTAATTTTTTTTCCAGAAACTAGGTTTTATCGGGTATTCGGAGTTCGATCGGACTTTAAATTTCGTCTAGACTTCGCCTAAAGCTCTAGCTTGTCTCTGATACCGCTGTAGGGTTACTAGGCACTCTCACAAGGGTCTACAAGGCATCAACCATGCCCGATTTAAATTTTAGACGTGCCGAACAACCCTAACCAAGATCTTGATTAGAGATTAGGCGAAACATATAGCCAGTAAACAACTTTACTTCCAAGAGTTTGGGATTACAACCTTTGTAGTCCAGTCCTTCGCTTCATAAGCTCCGTGTTGAGATCCCTTCGCTGCGATCATCATGTTCCCGGACTCTAGAGAGGCACCACGAAGAGAAAGATGCATGCTTGCTTCCGATCTTCGATAACAAAGATGATCTACCTTGAAGTTTCTTTAACACAAGCTCTCACTTACTAATGAAGTGAACACCCTAATCTAATCGGCAAGAATAGATTAGGATGATGAAGTAGGAATTTAGCTCTCATTTGTTTTCTTAATCTCACTCATTTTCATCACAAAGAAAAAAGCTAGAGAGCTTTTCACCAAGGAAGAAGAAGAAGAATATCCAAAACCTTTTGTGATGAATAATGAATAACTCTAGTGTGAGGTTAGAAATGCAACCATGGTATAAGTGAGAAGAAGTAACCCTTGTAGTGATTTAACTAAGGTTAAAGGGTTGGGTTGGGTTAAACAAATATCAACCAAAATATCATAACAAATATCTTTTCTTAAAACAAAAGCAAAGCTTCTAGAAGATACTAGAAAGTTTAACCCAAATCAAACCCTAACCATGTTTAATCTCCACTAATCATGTTGCATTTATAACCATAACATGTTACAATATTATATATCACATATACAATATTTATTGTAACAAAATAAAATAATACAATTAACATATATCGCATATATATCAATGTATTACCCGAGTGAGAAAAAGAATCTTTTAGTGAGCTTATATTAGTTAATGTAATTTAATATATCAAATATATAATTATACATTAAATTATCGAATCAACACTAGATCCGATAATCTGGCTATTTCACAAATAACCGACTAATATAATCTATATCAGTTCATCGAATCAACATTTGATCCGATGACCCGGCTATATCACATATACCCGGCCGATATCTCATATCACGAGAATCTAATACGGTATCACATACACGTATTGTTCTTGGTCCCACACATATCATATATGTGCTCCTACTCCGTTTTGCCTGAGCCAAGAAACCTCTGTGCAGGACTCTAAAGAATCGTCAATACGCCGGCAGTAGGTGATGATCATATCAAACACCCACAAGCTGCAAGCGGTCAGCTAAACGTAACAGCCACTCAGGTATTGAGCGATCAGAAGATCAACAAGCAAGCCTGTACATTCTCCTGCGAATCCAATCAGTAACACTCCCGTACAATCCGGTCTCTTCGTCTGATATGTCGCATATCTTGCCTAGGGGTGGTAAACGTCAGACCCCAGTAGCTTGATAAGTCGTGTCGATATGAGGTCTATAACAGTTCGAGAAACTACTGATAACACTTACCAGTAAATCTTAGCAACCCTGGCCAGGGATTTCCAGTTATATGCAATCGAACACAGCGCAACATCAACTCCCTATACCGGGAGAGACGAATCCCCTCCTATCGCTCATTGCCTCCATGTAATTCGGGACTGTACCCAAAAGCCACCTTTTTGCACGCCCTCTTGGACGTGGTATGATGGAAATCAAAGCACAGTGGGAATCACACAAGAATCTATGACGATCTCGTGTCTACAGACTAACCTGTACCAGTGTCACCAGAGAACTGCCATCTGACATGAGGTATAATACCATCTGGGAGTTCTCGGCGAGTCCGTCCAGTGTACCCAGTCTCTACTAAGCTCCCGTACACCATCCTTGATGTCAAACACCGATGGATATGGGATCATCCATCGCCCATCATATGGGTCAAGATGCTTATACGCTAGTCTACTCTGGTGTATCGATGCCCTGTCTCGATACACCCTCGACTAGGAACAGTTATAGGATGTACTCGTCGACTACCGTAGCCCTGCTAGTATGATCTCATCATAGTCCCAGTAGTCGAGTACATATCCTAAGGGCTTTATCAACATGTAACATAGAGACAATCAGAGTACATGTTAAGATAAAGTACACCTAGATAGCATACTATCATGTCGAGCAAGAAAGTCCTCCCTATATATGTCCAAGCATCCATTATAATATACATCATATGTACAGTAAAGGCCTCTAGGGCATACATATAACTAACAATCTCCCACTTGCACTAGGGCCATCTGTTGTGGTATCATATACCCAACAATTAGCTATGGTTGAAGTATCTCATACTCAACAATCCCATAAAAGTCTCTACTGGGAAAAAGGCCTTTGGGAGTGGATCCGCGCTGTTGTCCTCTGTGTCTACTCTCCTAACCTCGATCTCTCTGGAGATCAACCATCTCCATGATCAGGTGATACTGCCTAAGAATTATATCTGGATTTCTGATGGGACGGGCGTTCCTAGGCCAAAGCCATTACTCCAGTGTCACACAATGGTTGGAACGAAGTTCATCTCATGAACTTATATATATCCAGACTGTCTCTTTAGTAGCATCCTTGGTAACGATGTATCTTGCCTTTAATCGTCTAGTAAGTCATGGTATCTAGCTTGGAACTCTTCCAACATACCGTCCCTCCACTGAGGGTAAAGACAATGTCTGCGACTGACAGTCAGTCGTCCTTATCACCCTGGAACCTTTTCCAGTGATTCTCCCCAGGATTGATTGATACCATCTCACTACAACTAGTGAGAATCCTAACATCCAATTAGATCTATCTCATAGATCCAAAACCCAGGATTTAGGAGGTATCGCTTTGATCCTATATGGAGAATGCTTGTGATAAGCGGAGATTGACCGAGCGTAGCATAGGAAACTCCTTCCCTATCAAGAGTATGTCATCCACGTACTCTACGAGGATCACCACTACACTCTCTACTACCTTTTTGTATATACAAGGTTCATCTACCATTTTGATGAAGTCAAACTCTTTGACTATCATATCAAAACAGATGTTCCAACTCTGCGATGCCTGTTTTATCGCATAAAACAACTTGCACACATTTCTGCTTCTCCGACTGTCTACGAAGCCCTCTGGCTGTGTACTTTTAGACGCTCTCTTCTAAAACATCATTTAGAAAAGCAGTCATGACACCCAACCACCAGATATCGTAGTCATGGTATGTAGCCGTGGCAAGTAGGATCTAGATGGACTTAAGCATAGCTTTGAAAGTCTCAACTTTTCCATGTACACCAAGTAATATTCTCAAGATATACTTGCTCCTGATGGGGATTTAACCCTTCAGATAAAGCAACCAAAGTCCATACTTTGTTGGTGTATAAGGATTCCATCTCAGATCACTAAGCATCCATCCATTCTTACAGAGTCTCACTCCTGATGGCCTGCTCGAAACTAGTTGGGTCATCATCTTATGATGCAATCCTCGCTCCCACTGTCATAGAGTAACCGAAGTATCTCTCAGGTGGGTGAAGAACCCTACCAGATCGGCGAAGAGGCTGAGGTTTGTTGGATACTATTGAATCCTTCGGGTTTACCAAATCATCAGCTGCAGTTTGTATAGCTGGAACTCCTTCTAGTTCTACCTCATGACCACTAATTTCTTAATAAGAAATTCCTTTTCACAAAGGTGGCATGCTGAGAAACAAAATATCTTTTGTTCCTCGGTTTGGTAGAAGATATCCCCTTGCGAATGCTTGGGATATCCAACAAACTTCCACAGACTTGACTTTGCCTCGAGCTTGTCTGGATTATGCTTTTAGACATAGGCCGGACAACCCCAAATCTTAACATACTTAAGATATGGGCTCTTCCCATTCCATATCACATATGAAGTGGTAGGCAACTGATTTGATTGGAACCTTATTCAATAGGTATGCAACTTCTCAAGTGCATAACCCCCAAAAGGAAATAGGAAACTCAGTAGTACTTATCATAGAGCACACCATATCAAATAGGGTGTGATTGCTCCGCCTCGATACACCGACATGCTGTGGTGTATACACAGGAGTAATGCTGAGAGAGAATCTCATTCTCCTTTAGAATGGTCCAGGAATCCCGTGCTCAAGTATTCTCGTCCCTGATCTCATCAAAGGACATAATACTTATACCCGTTTTTGGTTCTCTACTTCTAACTTATATTCCGTGAATATCTCAAAAGCTTCGGACTTGTGTTTCAACAGGAACATATGTCTGAATCTTGAGAGATCATCAGTGAATGTAATGAAGTACAAAGAACCGGTTTTGGCATGTGTAGACAGGGGACTTATATACATCATGATGTATCAATCCCAAGAGTTCACTAACTCTTTCTCTGTTTCCAATAAATAGAGTTATTGTCATCTTATCTTTGTGACATGACCGACAAGTTTCATAAGATGTAAATTCAAACTAATTTAAATATGCATCTAAATGTAACTTCAGCTAGTCGGGTCACATTGATATGACCTAGTCTACAATACCTCAAGAAGGATTCGTTCATTTCTGAACTCTTCCTCTTGTGTGTGTTATGTATACTAAGAACTGTCGTTTGATTTAGAACGTCAATGCTTTTAGATAACGTGCCTGAATCGATCAACTCTTGATATAGGAAATGTTTCAAAACATTATCCAACAATACAAAATTATATCCTTCTTTACTAATAAAGAGACTGATATGATGTTGTATATCAGGTTCGGTATCTAATAACATTCGTTGAGAATCAATGTATTCTTGTAATACAGGGTGATAACTACCAACAGACTTGACTTCAACACTTGCACCGTTTCTATCTTATGGAACTTATCACCCATTCTCAGTCCTCTACCTTTCTGTAGCCCATTTAACAGATTACATTAGCGGGATCCCGATCTGGTATCACTTACCCAGGACGTAAAGGATATTGAGAAACAGTCATCGGTAATGAACACACCCGAAGAAGATGCATCAACATGCACTTTCTTCGTTTGGGCGGCACGGGAATTCTGGTAATCCCCTATTTCCTGCTCTGTCTTATAACAATTATAAGTTGGAGCGGGACCAACGTTCCCCAGCTCAGTATAACAAGCGGGTTCGGTCAATACATCCGTATTATTATCTCGATTAAGGCATGACATGGTCGCTACCTGGAGAGAGAGAGAAGAAAACACTCAGCGTATGCTCTTGCAAGATTAGATTGGTTATTAATATACTTAATCAGGATGTCTCCCACTATTTTTGTCAAATCTTCGTTCTAACCCTAAAAGGAAAGACTAGCCGGGATTAATTACACGCTACAAGTTTGCCAATCATTCTGCCAGGCCAGTGCCGGTACTTTGAGGGAGGTTCCCCGTGCTCACGCACGGACCTAATTAAAGTAAACCTCGTTTTCCCAGGGGCGTAACCCTGTTGACACCTTTCTAGACACCTACTTGATCGGCTAATTGTAATGTGTAAAACTCTCTCAGGAGCAACACTTACTTGCAGCGGGTATCGGGATCCAACTATCTCATAGAAGGTATGCAATCTCATTGCAAATTTCAACTCTTGAAATTCCCAATAATATTTTGCCCCGAGCGATCTATGACCTTGACAAGGTCAACAAACCATTTTAAATAATAAATGAAGGAAAACTAGTTTTAAAGAAGTGAAGAAAACATGTTTTAAAAAACAAGGTTTTTAAATAGGTAAGCCGAATATGCATTTTTAAATCTTCAAGTCTTTTCTGAAAATTTCGGCAGAGTTTCCTTTGTAAATACTGGCCCCAAACAGGGTACAACAAGAATAAAATATGCACAATGATAAAAGGCATCCCCAAGCGGGAGCTAGCTCTTCGTCAATCGACGGTCATAACCACTCAAGCAATATAATATACAACGCCGAAAGGCGAGGATCAAAACTCAAAAGGAAACTCAAAATCATCATGAATACCATAATACTACAACGCGCGACTCTAAGATCGAAATAATAAACAACTCCAGTCTCAAGTCTGAAATAAATACATGTCTGGTTGATGGAGATTCTAGATACAATAATGAAAATAATATACAAGAGTGGGTACGATACAAATGTCCCACCTACCAATGCAAAACACCCGAATGCGACTGTGTGCCAGCAAAGCCGCTACTGATCCAAGCGGTCAACCTGCAAGAACTGTGGCACAATAGGGGTGAGTTGCCAACTCGTAAGTAGAAAAATATCAAAAGATAGAAATCGAATAAATAACGACTCCTAGGTCAACTATATTATAAAGGTAGTCAATGCCTATAAGCATGCGGGTAACATCCAACAGTATAATCAATGTATGTATGCATGTGGATCTCGTCCAACCATATAATCCATGTCTGTATGCATGTATATATCATAAAAGAGTGTGCATGAAAGTATGAGGATATAAATCAATGGTGTCCCTCGCGACACATCAAAATCATGGAACCTGGGTGCCCAACATCGACATCCGAAAACATCATGAAACCCTTGTCCAGATCGACATGTAAATCCTTATATCTCGGGCTCCGTCAGTCCGGATCGGCCCACGGGCTCCGCCAGTCCGGATCGGCCCATATCATCTCTCGACACCGGTCGGTATCCTCCGGATTTCTGTCAGGTCCAACCAATCACCGGTAGGTAGTAGTCCCTCTGCCAGGCTCACCGTCTACTGCACAGCGATCCATTCTCGCCCCGGGGTACCATACCGGGTCCACCATGTACCCGCAATCGGCCTCATCCAGCTCTTTGAATCGGGTTTCACATGTCACACGTCTCAGAACCGAGAAAACGCATGGTGGACGCACTGAAATATCATATCAAGAGAAACCGGGTTTTTAAAACAGTACACATTTTCTTTTGAAATAGCCATGGTTCTCAAATCTAGAAATCTCATGAAAGCAGTATATCTCAATGCATAAAATCATAAAGCATGATGTATGCGACATATGATAGAAATGCAACAAGGAATAGTAATATGACATATTAAGGGAAAACCGCCCTTTTAAAATGATTCCAGTTTTTAAATATATCCTGCGGTTCCCAATTTCTCCAAAGTCAAATGCAACATCGTCTATGTATGTGCAATAAGTATGTATATAGGCATGAGTGCATAAAGATATATATATACACAAGTATGTTATGCGAAGAGTCATATCATGATGCAGCAATCCTACTGTGTAGTGACATGGCAATTATCGATGATGAAGTGTGTGAGCCGGCAAATATGTGTAAGTGTAACATACGCATCATCGATAATGGTGCAGGTGTACTAGCACAAGTATAAGTAATGCGATGCGAATAACATGAATGCAGCATAAGGTAAATCATATGCAAATGCTGACGGGTATACGTATCTAACATGACCGAGTCGGTGAATGTATCAATCGGCATCTAGCCTCACAACCTCACGTACGGTATAATCCATCGTACGACATCCTCTAGTCAAGGGTATGGATCAAACCTCAAATCAAACTCATCACGTACGGAAAATTATTGTACGGCGGTATTGAGCTAATAGGGATCCTATCAACCTATAAGACAATGAGGATACGGCCTAATATCACATACGACCTATCATCCATAATTCACAACATTCTATATATATATATATCTGTATACCTATGTCCCAGGTCACATCCATAACGATCGCATATCAGGGGACCGACAAGGTATCAATCATCTCAATCGACTCGCATCCGTATACCAATATATCATCAGATCATCATATTCGTCTTATATTCTTTTCATAGTATTTATCTCTCACATCAAGTTGAGTTTACATAAACATTCTATCTCTACTATAAGTATAAGTATCTAATCTAACATACACCCGAACCATACAATCAGATTTTTAAAGAAACGAATCGTAGTTTTGAAAATAGGGGTTACGGTGTTTTTAAGGAAAAGATATCATTTGAAATTCCGTAACGTCCCTCAGGGTATCTGTTTAAAAGATGCATACGATTCTTCAGTTTGGAAATATGTATGGTTCGGATGACACATCTATGTCGACTATCTAGTCCTATAGTACCCAAAACGGCAATATCGTCAAATATCATCCTCAAATCCCGTCATCACATATTAGCCGTATCATATCACTTTTAACTATCCATAGTTTCTAATATGGTTTCACTAAAAATCTTTTAACTCTAACCCTAGTTTCCTAATCTAGGTTTTTGTAACCATATGCTACAAATAGGTTTCCACCAAAACTTTGCGGGGGTGCTATACGCTATCCACCCGACTTCCTGCGTGGATATATATCCATTCACCTTGCACTCGCTTTCCGTTGCCGACGTCGCCACGCGCCGGCTTGTTATCTCGAAGTCTTCGTAGGGGTACCTACACATCATAACCTATCGCAATTGCGTATTAAAATCATATCGGAAAACAAATACAACACGCTAAAGGCTTATAGGTTAGAACCTATAGACCACGTCTTCAAAACCACCAAATAACACTCGATTTCGACGTACAAACGTCAAGCGATCGAATACGACACAATCACAAAAATCCAGAATTCAAAATACGCAAAACGAAACCACGAATCAAAACAGCAACTCTTGAAAATGGTCCCAGATTTTACCCTATGTCAAATTGGTCAATTCTGCATATTCCAAGGGTCTAGTTTATAGCAAATGGGGACATGAACCAAAAACGAACCACATAGCTCCAGGTTTGGCCGCAAATTGCGGCCAGATGGAATAAATCTGTGGCCATATGGTAGAAGTGGGGTCTCGGGTCTTTAGGGTATGCTCTAAATCACCTGCACATCTCTCTGTGGTTGCAAAATAATTTTCAGAGGCTCCGGGTGTTAGCAAATTTAAAAATACACTCACAGAATCCATAATTCCTCCGATATCGGGTTTCTAAATCCGTATTCCGGGGGTTCTAGTCTCTGGTTTGGGTCTCCAGTCAATCACCACAGGGGTTGTATAGACTCTAGTAACCCTAATTTCATCTTCGGGTTCAACTAAAACCCTAATTCTCAACTCAAGTTTTCAAAGTTCCCAGAACCACACAATATCGGTTCTAATTTAACTTGGATGTAAAAGCAATGGAAATACTAGGCTAATGGTTAAGAGAATACCTCATTTGGCAACTCAAGAATTTTCTTGAGTTGCCCCAAGTGTCCAAAATGTATGCTTTCTTGGTCCAATGTGTTGCTAGTGAGCTCATGCACATTTTTTATGAAATGGAGATAGCGTTTTGAGGTGTTTTTAATGGAGTTTTGGGGGTTGTAGTGGAGGAGGAAGAGAGGGGGCAGCAGCAGTAGCAAGGGTGTGAGGAGATGAGAGAAAATGGTGAAGAGTGAAGTGGGAATGGGAGCTTGGTCCTAGGTTTGACCCCTTACCCTCTCACTCTCTCTCATGCCCATCCTTAATATTCCATTCCTTTATTCTTTTCTTTTCTTTTCTTTTCCCCTCTCAATAAAACAACAACCATGATACAAAACATGAAGAAAAGCCATGGAAAAAAATGTAACAAGTGTAAAAATGACATGTGCATGTTTTGCACAAAACAAGCTTAATGCGCGATTATCGATATTTAATCGCGATTAGCACTAAATTAGCATATAATTATTCATAAAAACTTATAATTTGCATAATTCACTTAAAACACCCTCTTTTTAGTAATTTCCATAATTTTCCAAATTTTACCCAAATTTATCGGTATTTAATTATACCGTCTTATTAAAATATTCAATATAATATTATTAAATTATGAAAATTCCCAAAAATAATATTTTATTTTTCTGAAATGTTACAAGTCCTCAGATGGAATCAGTTTAAATAAAATTTAAACTTAACTAATTATGTTTGAAAAAAAGCATCGATGACGTTTTGAAATGTGACAGCACCTCCTTTGCATTTTTGTATAACCCGATACAACATAATAATAAAATAGCATTCCAACGGGAGCTAACATCCGCGTCCAAACGACGGAGCAACCAAACAATCTATATCAGAAGTCGACTCCAAAGAGTGCGACCTCGCAATTTCTATGTCTCGCTTCTAAGTCGACAATATATCATTTCTAAGTTGATGGAGTTTCCACTAGATACAAGAATATAAGAATAATCAAGAGTGAGTATGATACAATAATAACCCACTTACCAATTAATCAACGAAAGAAATGTGTGCCCAAGCCGCTGATAATCAAAGCGGTAAAACCTGCAAGAAACCGTGGCACAACGGGGATGAGTTGCCAACTCAGTAAATAAAAGTACATCTAAAGGTAGAAATCGAAATGCACGACGATACCTAGGTCATAAATATAGTACTACCAAATTCTGTACTAATATACTATATGATATGCATATATATCATAATGCAACACTAACTGTCATGCGATCCCAAGTAGAATATATATATAGGTACTGTTCCCCGGATCAGTTCTAGTTGAATCCAATAATGAAATCTAATTGTGTACCTCATGGTAACAATCTTATCAATATATATGGATGTCCAGCATCGACATCGAAATCAGAAATCTCTCGTGTCCAGCATCGACATGTAAATGCAGAAACCGTCGACACCATCTCAATAGATGATCGCCACCCGATATCCCTGGCCCGGTCGGTATCCCCTGGATATCCACCGTGCCCATCGAACCCCAGTCAGTATCCTCTGGATATCTTCCGTGCTCATCTCTATCTTCGGTATCGAGTATCCCCGTTAGGCTCCCCGCCTATAATGCGGCTATCCTGCCCCTCGGTCTTGAACCGGGTCCACCATGTATCCCGCTATATAGCTACCCCACTTAGTACGGATAAGTCACAAGTCCGAAACCGTATAGCTACCCTTCTCGGTTCAGAATAAAACAGTCAGAAAACAACAAAACTCATGGTGGACGTTAAATCATCATCTTCACAAAACATCAAGTAAAGAAAGAGAATATTTGCATAGATTATCCTGATGATATATATACATATATAACAGCGTCCCATACCACTGATATATACCATCAAAAGTAAAACGTTCAGAAATTCATAAAATCAAATATAACATTCATAGTATTGGTATTCATAATGCTTAACAGATAATAAGGTAAAGTACGTAAATAAATCATACAAGCAATTAACGTATCGATTCTACTGTGTCATGGCAATACTAATGTTGTGTAGTGTAGCATACGCGTCTATGGTCATGCAACATGGTAATCATTAGTATTTGTGCAAGTGTTCTATGGTGTAATAACCTATTCATATTAACATATATACATACGCATTATATAACAGAAAGGTTCTACAGTGACATGGCGGTACCATTGAGGTGTAGTGTAATATATAGGTACGTGCTTATGCAGCATTGTATTCATTGATAATTGTGCAGTGTTCTATCAGAGTGTTAGTATTACAGAAATGTATACTATCGATAAATATAATGCGAACATGTAAAGTAAATCTAAGCATAACTAATAACTATAATTTCCTGCTATGAGCTATATCATTATCTTTTGAAAAGGGAACGAAACGTTGGTTTTGAGATAAGGAAGCTGCCTTAGATTAAAATAGATATTCATTTTGGAAATTGGCACCGCATCCTTGTATTTTATCATTAAAAAGGGAAACGAATCGCAGTTTTTAAAAGAATATAGCTCACACAAGTATTACATCCTAAAACGGAAAATAATCTAGCTCTGCGAGTCTAAAGGAAAATTTGGCCGTTACTCGGCATATAAATCTCATAATTTCCAATACATATAATTCCTTGTATAAAACCTCATTGTATCACTGTATTTGTATCATTTCAAGTACGGCATGATTCCTCATACAAATCCATCAAATCATATCCATGTCATAACGATTTAACGTCATGTACGTATGTCATTAAAACTATGCATGGAACTATATGCAATGAAGGACATACTATATATATGATACTATATCAATAACATTAACATCTAATTAGATATCATACTATTTTATTTATAAGGTTGCGGGGGTGCTATACGCCATCCACCCGACTTCCCCTGTAGATGTAAATCTACTTAGTAACTTGATGAGCTTGCTGAAATCCACGTTGCTAAGCCCGTCAACTCCATCTCGGAATCCTTCGCGATCGCACCTATAATCGTATTTAAAATCTGTTAGTTATATCTATGCCCTAGAGGCAATTACTGTACATACGATATTTATTGTAGTGGATGCTTGGACATATATAGGGAGGACTTTCTTGCTCGACATGATAGTACGCTATCTGGTTGCTCTTTATCTTAACATGTCTCTATGTTACATGTTGATAAAGCCCTTAGGATGAGTACTTGACTACCAGGACTATGATGCGGATCATACTAGTGAGGACAGTGTAGTCGCCAAGTACATCCTTCAAATGTTCCTAGTCGTGGGAGTACCGAGATAGGGCATCGATACTCCAGAGTAGACTAGCGTATGCGCTTCTTGACCCATATGATGGGCGATGGATGATCTCATATCCATTGGTGTTTGACATCAGAGAAGGTATACGGGTGCTCAGTGGAGACTGGGTTCACTGGACAGACTCGCCGAGAACTCCCAGATGGTATTATACCTCACGTCAGATGACAGTTCTCTGGTGACTCTGGTACAGGTTAGTCTGTAGACCCGAGATCGTCATAGAGTCTTGTGTGATTCCCACTGTGCTTTGATTTCCATCATACCACGTCCAAGAGGGCGTGCAAAAAGATGGCTTTTGGGTATAGTCCCGAATCACATGGAGGCAATGAGCGATAGGAGGGGATTCGTCTCTCCCGGTATAGGGAGTTGATGTTGTGCTGTGTTCGATTGGCTATAACTAGAAATCCCTGGCCAGGGTTGCTGAGATTTACTGATAAGTGTTATCAGCAGTTTCTCGAACTGTTATAGACCTCATATCGACACGACTTATCAAGCTACTGGGGTCTGACGTATACCACCCCTAGGCGAGATATGCGACATATCAGACGACGAGACCGGACTGTACGGGAGTGTTACTGATTGGATTCGCAGAAGAATGTACAGGCTTGCTTGTTGATCTTCTGATCGATCAATACCTGGGTGGCTGTTACGTTTAGTTGACCGCTTGCAGCTTGTGGGTGTTTGATATGATCATCACCTGCTACTGGCAAATTGACGATTCTTTAGAGTCCTACACAGAGGTTTCTTGACTCAGGCAAAACGGAGTAGGGGCATATATGTGATATGTGCAGGACCGAGGATAATGCGATATGAGATACCGTATTATATTCTCGCGTTATTTTGATATGAGCCGGATCATCGGATCAAATGTTGATTCGATGAATCGGTACATGATATATTAGTCGGTTATATTCGATATAGCCGGATTGTCGGATCAAGTGTTGATTCGACAATTTAATGTATAATAATATATATGATATATTGAATTACATTATCTAATATTGGCTCGCTTTATTGATTCATTTTCTCACCGGGTAATACATTGATATATATGCGATATATGTTAATTGTATTATTTTCTTTTGTTACAAATATATATTATATATGTGATATATAATATTGTAACATGATATGATTACTAATGCAACATGTTTAGTGAAGATTAAACAAGGTTAGGGTTTGAATTAGGTTAGTTCTTTCATGAACCTTCTAGAAGGTTTTCTTTTGTTTTGTGCTAAGATATTTTTTAGTGACTCATTCTTAACCCAACCCAAACCCTTAGCCCTAGTTAAATCTCTACATGGGTTAGCCTTGTCATGGTTGACCATGGTTACATTTGTAATGATATTATCATTTGCATTATTCATCACAAAAGGATTCTTCTTCTTCTTCCTTGAGTTCTTGATGGAAAAGCTTACTAGCTTTTTCATTAGTGATGATTTAGAGTGAGATTATGAAAACAAATGAGAGCTAAAATCCTATTTCATCATCCTAATCTATCCTAGACATTTAGATTAGGGTGTTCACTTCATTTAGTGAGTGAGAGCTTGTGTTATAGAAACTTCAAGGTAGATCATCTTAGTTATCGAAGATCGGAAGTAAGCTTGCATCTTTCTCTTCGTGGAGCCTCTCTAAAGTCCGGGAACTCGATGATCGCAGTGAAGGGACCTCAACACGGAGCTTTAGAAGTGAAGGACGGAACTACAAAGGTTGTAATCCCAAACTCTTAGTGTTAAAGTGTTTAACATGCTTTGTTTCGTCTAATCTCTAGTTTAAAGATCTTGGTTAGGGTTGTTCGGCACGTCTAAATTTTAAATCGGGCATGGTTTATTCCTTATAGACCCTTGTGAGAGTGCCTAGTAACCCTGCAGTGGTATCAAAGCCAAGCTAGAGCTTTAGGCAAAGTCTGAGCGAAGTTTAAAGTCCGATCGAACCCCGAAACCCCATAACTTACCCTTCTCTGGAAATTTTGTAAAAATGTTGATTTTTTCATATTAAAAATACTCAAAAAAATCAGCAGGAAAATCCATGAATTACTGTGAAACACGTGCCTTTAATACCATTAAAGCGCCGCGGAACCGCGGCCGTACCATGGCTTGCGCGGCGGTTCTGCGGCGCTACAGTGCGTGTAAGATTTTTTTTCCACAGTAACTTCCACACTTATTTCCTGATGCTTCTGGGAATTTTTAATTATACTCAAGTGTTGAGTTTTCTGGAATGGTTAGGGAACTCGTTGATTCGATCGGAAAGTTTAACTTCGTTTAATATTTTCCGGGTAATTTTCGAACGTGTTAAAAAGTTCGAACGGATATCAATAACTCACTTTTTTCCCTGTCGGAAAATTTTCAAAAGTTGGATTTTTTCTCGAGTTTGAAACTTTCGGAAAATCGTACAAGTAACACGGTGGACCCTCTAGAAGAACACAAACCTTTACTCGATTATGTGACTGTCTGAACCGCCTCTGAACCTTAGGGTTTGGGGCAGTACGGCGTTGCCATATGTGAGGCGTTGGCTTGACCCTTCTACGGCTGGACCATCGGTACTGTGGCATGTGATGGATACTTTTTGAACTCCGCTCAAGTGTTGAGCTATTTGGGAAAACTTGGGTGTTTGATTATTCGATCGGAAAGTTTAACACTGTCTTTTTATCTGGAATGTGATACAATATTTGGAATCCACAAGAAGTTATGAGATAACTAATTTGAATGTTATAAATCTAGCAGTTTAGTCTTAAATGATCGGTTGCCACGGGATTTTGATGCGATCAAAAGTCCGTCGCAATCACGTAGCGTACGCGGATACTCGCCGGGTAAACTTAATAGACAACCACGCCCCATAGCCCCGACCAAGTGATTGTAGGAGAACCCCGTCGCCAAAAGCATCCGTTCGGGTGCTCGCGGCAGCGGTGTTCCGCCTTAGTGCACTTCGTCGACGGCATCGGGGGTGCGACCGTCTACTAAAGTTTGCGATGAGCATTCGATTAGGATATCAGGAATCTTGTTGAATTGCCCGACTAGATATTGAAAAGTGTTTTCGATAATGAGACTAAAATGCGGGGTTTATAATTGTTAGGCATGCGATGTCTAAGGAATTCATTTGGTTAGGCATGTGATGTCTAAGGAGGTTGCGGATTCCAACTGTTGTAGTTTTACACTTTCTTTTCTGTGACCGTATGCGTAGTATGTGGTGTATCGCCGGCTTCGTTACTATACATCAACGACAATCGGGACACGCATACTTGCTTACGTTGATGATATGAGATATTATGTGTTGCTGTGATATGTTATATTGGATCGTCGCGTTTTGAATAGCCGGGGGTTTTATATGAGATGGGAGTTTTTCTTTTTCATTCATGTAAAATTCATTTGTATGTAATATTCTTTTATCGGGATACTTCCGGGCTGAGGATGATGTCACCATTGTATATTATTTACTTTTCCGCATTAGGTAGACCCAAGGCGGGGAGCACAAGTAACCGGGTTCTAGGGTCCAGTGGGACACCATCTCGAGGAGTCGAGACCGGGTCTCCTAACCTCAGAGTTGGCAGTGTTGCTTACCGCTCTCGTAGGGGTCTAGGGATGTGGGTTTGGCTATTCATCGCGACCGTGGAATCCGTGTTTTATACAGGCTCATATTAAAACACGGACGTCCTAGTATATCCAATATTTCATATATGTTCTTCTGCTGTAATGTTCTGTGATGAGATCATATTACTGCCTGAGACGAATGTTTATATTATATATATGAGATATATGTTATATTGCAGCTTCGTTTCAAATGTGATGCTTGTGAAGCATAATAAAATGGGACTTAATTAATGATATTAATGAAACTAAAAGAAACCTAAAGATGTTGTAGAAACTTGTTTAAAAACTGGTAGCTCTAGTTCTTGCTTTGCATAGCGGTGTTCCTTGTAGAACATCCAACACCTTATTCGATAAGGAAAGAGCCGAGATCCCTTCACCGGGAGTGACCTCTTTAGTGAAACTAGCAGATGCTATAAACACGGTTTGTTTTTTGATTGCTTCTATAGTTTTTGCTTTGCATAATGGTGTTTGTGAAATATCCTGCACCTTATTCGATAAGGAAAGAGCCGACGATCCCTTCACCGGGAGTGACCTCTTTAGCGAAACTAGAAAAGCCTCAAAAACACTCCATTTAAAATCACTCTATTCTACAATGATATAAAGTTCATTACACAAAGGGTTTTCTTAAAAACCTGTCGTAGCCCTCCGTCATTTCAGATAAGTAGTTTTTAGTATTCGTGCTGCGTTTGTTGACTTAGTCAAGACGTAGTGTGCGGTAGCTGATTAGTGCTTATCTGCAAAGCATATGATGCGATTGGATTAGGGTAGTCGTGCGGCCTTGTTGACTCAGTCAAGGGTCGTGCGGGTGGGTTTAATTCAATTGGGAAATGACGGGTTGAACTTTACTTGCGGTCTATGGTTTGTTGACTTAGTCAAGGTCTTAGATCGCTGGGGCAAAATATTATTGGGAATTTCAAGAGTTGAAATTTGCAATGAGATTACATACCTTCTATGAGATAGTTGGATCCCGATACCCGCTGAGAGTAAGAGTTACTTCTGGGAGAGTTTTACACATTACAATTAGCCGATCAAGTAGGTGTCTAGAAAGGTGTTAACGGGGTTACGCCTCTGGGAAAACGAGGTTTATTTTAATTAGGTCCGTGCGAAAGTGCGGGGAACCTCCCTCAAAGTACCGGCACTGGCCTGACTGAAAGATTGGTGAACTTGTAGAGTGTAATTAATCCTGGGTAGTCTTTCCTTTTAGGGTTTGAAGGAAGATTTGACTGAAACAGTGGGAGACATTCTGATTAGATAAATTGATAACCAATCTAATCTTGTAAAAGCGCACGCTAAGTGTTTTCTTCTCTTTCTCTCCTTGTTACGACTTTGTCACGCCTTAATCAAGATAATAATACAGATGTATTGACCAAACCTGCTTGTTATACTGCGCTAAGGAACGTTGGTCCCGCTCCAACTTATAATTGTTATAAGACAGAGCATGAAATAGGGGATTACCAGAATTCCCGTGCCACCCAAACGAAGAAAGTGCATGCTGATGCATCATCCTCGGGTGTGTTCATTACACAGAACTGTTTCACAATATCCTTTACGTCCTAGGTATTTGATACTAGATCAGGATCCCGCAAATGTAATTTGTTACATGGGCTACAGATAGGTAGAGAACTGAGAACGGGTGATAAATTTCATGAGATAGAAACGGTGCAAGTGTTGCAGCCAAGTCTGTTGGTAGTTATCACCCTGTATTACCAGAATACATTGATTCTGAACGAATGTTATTAGATACCGAACCTGATATACAACATCATATCAGTCTCTTTATTATTAAAAAAGGATATAATTTTGTATTGTTGGATAATGTTTTGAACATTTCTTATATCAAGAGTTGATCGGTTCAGGCACGTTATCTAAAAGCATTGACGTTCTAAATCAAACCACAGTTCTTAACGTACAGAACACACACAAGAGGAAGAGTTCAGAAATGAACGAATCCTTCTTGAGGTATTGTAGACTAGGTCATATCAATACGACCCGACTAGCTGAAGTTACATATAGATACATATTTAAATTAGTTTGAATTTACATCTTGTGAAACTTGCCAGTCATGTCACAGAGATAAGATGACCACAGCTCCGTTTATTGGAAACAGAGAAAGAGTTAGTGAACTCTTGGGATTGATACATGCTGATGTATGAAGGTCCCCTGTTTACACATGCCAAGACCGGTTCTTTGTACTTCATTACATTCACTGATTATCTATTAAGATCCGGACATATGTTCCTGTTGAAACACAAGTCTGGAAATTTTGAGAAATTCAATGAATATAAGTAAGAAGTAGAGAACCAAAAACGGGTATAAGTATTATGTCTTTTGATGAGATCAAGGAGGAGAATACTTGAGCACGGGATTCCTGGACTATTCTAAAGGAGAATGAGATTCTCTCTCAGCATTACTCCTCCGTATACACCACAACACCTCGGTATATCGGGGCGGAGCAATCACACCTTATGTGATTTGGTGCGCTCTATGATGAGTACTACTGAGTTTCCTATTTCCTTTTGGGAGTTATGCATTTGAGAAGTTGCATACCTATTGAATAGGGTTCAAATCAAATCAGTTGCCTACCACTTCATATGTGATATGGAATGGGAAGAGCCCATATCTTAAGTATGTTAAGATTTGGGGTTGTCCAGCCTATGTCTAAAAGCATAATCCGGATAAGCTCGAGACAAAGTCAGTTCTGTAGAGGTTTGTTGGATATCCCAAGCATTCGCAAGAGAATATCATCTACCAAACCGAGGAACAAAAGATGTTTTGTTTCTCAGCATGCCACCTTTGTGAAAGGGAATTTCTTGTGAAGAAATTATTGGTCATGAGGTAGAACTGGAAGGAGTTCCAGCTTTACAAACTGCAGCTGATAATTTGGTAGAACAAAAAGATTCAATAGTTTCCAATGAATCTCAGCCTCTCCGCCGATCTAGTATGGTTCCTCACCCACCTGAGAGATACTTCGGTTTCTCTATGACAGTGGGAGCGAGGATTGCATCATGAGATGATGACCCAGCTATTTCCGAGCTGGCCATCAAGAGTAGGACTCTGTAAGAATGGCTGGATGCTTAGCGATCTGAGATGGAATCCTTATACACCAACAAAGTATGGGCTTTGGTTGCTTTATCTGAAGGGTTAAATCCCCATCAGGAGCAAGTATATCTTGAGAAGATTACTTGGTGTACATGGAAAAGTTGAGACTTTCAAAGCTATGCTTAATTCCATCCAGAACCTACTTGCCACAGCTACATACCATGACTACGATATCTGGCGGTTGGGTATCATGACTGCTTTTCTAAATGTTGATTTAGAAGAGAGCGTCTATAAGTACACAGCCAGAGGGCTTCTTAGACAGTGGGAGCAGCGGAAACGTGTGCAAGATGTTTTATGTGATAAATCAGGCATCGCGGAGTTAGAACATCTGTTTTGATATGCTAGTCAAAGAGTTTGGTTTCATCAAAATAGTAGATGAACCTTGTAGATACAAAAAGGTAGTAGGGAGTATGGTGGTGATCTTCGTAGAGTACGTCGATGACATACTCTTGATAGGGAAAGATTTTCCTATGCTACGCTCGGTCAATCTCCGCTTATCACAAGGATTCTCCATATAGGATCAAAATGATACCTCCTAAATCCTGGGTTATGAATCTATGAGATAGATCTAATTGGATGTTAGGATACTCACTAGTTGTAGTGAGATGGTATCAATAGATCCTGGAGAGAATCTCTGGAAAGGTTCCAGAGGGATAAGGACGGCTGAATGTCAGTCGCAGGCATTGTCTTTACCCTCAGTGGAGGGACAGTATGTTGGAAGAGTTCCAAGCTAGATACCGTGACTAACTAGACGATTAAAGGCAAGATACATCGTTACCAAGATACTACCAAAGAGGCAGTCTGGATATATTAGTTCATGAGATGAACTTCGTTCCTACCATTGTATGACAATGGAGTTGTGGCTTATGCCAAGGAACCCCCGTCCCATCAGAAATCCAGATATAATTCTTAGGCAGTATCACCTGATCATGGAGATGGTTAATCTCCAGGGAGATCGAGGTTAGGAGAGTAGACACAGAGGACAACAGCGCGGATCCACTCACAAAAAGCCTTTTTCCCAGTAAAGACTTTTATGGGAAGGCTGAGTATGAGATACTTCATCCACAGCTAATTGTTGGGTATGCGGTACCACAACAGATGGCCCTAGTGCAAGTGGGAGATTGTTAGTTATATGTATGCCCTAGAGGCCATTACTGTACATACGATGTATATTGTAGTGGATGCTTGTGTTAGTTATATGTATGCCCTAGAGGCCATTACTATACATGAGATGTATATTGTAGTGGATGCTTGGACATATATAGGGAGGACTTTCTTGCTCGACATGATAGTATGCTATCTGGTTACTCTTTACCTTAACGTGTACACTGATTGTCTCTCTCTTACATGCTGGTAAAGCCTTTAGGATATGTACTTGACTACCTGGACTATGATGCAGATCATACTAGTGGGGACATGGTAGTCCATAAGTACATCCTTCAAGGTCCCTAGTCGTGAGTGTATCGAGACGGGGCATCGATATACCAGAGTAGACTAGCGTATACCTTCTCGACCCATGTAGATGGGAGATGGATGATCCTATATCCATTGGTGTTTGACATCAGAGATGATATACGGGTTCTCAGTGGAGACTGGGTACACTGGACGGACTCGCCGAGAACTCCCAGATGGTATTATACCTTACGTCAGATGGCAGTTCTCTGGTGACACTGGTACAGGTTAATCTGTAGACCCGAGATCGTCATAGAGTCTTGTGTGATTCCCACTGTGCTTTGATTTCCACCTTACCACGTCCAAGAAGGCATGCAAAACGATGGTTTTTGGGTACAGTCCCGAGTCACATGGAGGCAATGAGCGATAGGAGGGATTTCGTCTCTCCCTGTATTGGGAGTTGATGTTGCGCTATGTTCGATGGCCATAACAGGGAAGTCCCTGGCCAGGGCTGGTTTAGAGATTTACTGGTAAATGTTACCAGTGGTTTTCTCGACCCGTTATGAGCCTCATATCGGCATGACTTATCGGTTATTGGGGTCTGACGTTTACCACCCCTAGACATGATATGCGACATATCAGACGAGGAGACCGGACTGTACGGTAGTGTCACTGTCAGGCTTTTTGCAGGAGTTGGAGCGGGCTTGCTTGCTGATCTTTTGATCGCTCAATATCCGGGTAGCCTTACGTCTAGCTAGTACCGCTGACGGCTTGTGGGTGCTTGATATGATCATCACCTACTGCCGGCGTATTGACGAGTCTTTAGAGTCCTACATAGAGGTTTTACTGGCTCAGGCAAAACGAAATAGGAGCACATATGAGATATGTGCGGGACCGAGAATAATGCGAGTATGAGATACCTTATTCTATTCTCGCGATGTTTGTATCGATCGGTTATATGCGATATAACCAGGTTATCGAATCAAGGGTTGATTCGATAAGTTGGTACATTTTGTGTTAGTCGGTTATATGTGATATAACCGGATTATTAAGTCAAGTGTTGATTTAATAATTTAGTGTATAATTGTATATGTGATATACTAATTTGCATTAACTAACATTGGTTCACTTAAGCATTTGTTTTTCTCACTTGTGCACAACTTAATATATATGTGATATATATTTATTTGTGTTCATTTTGTATCATGGTTGTTGATACAACTATCATGGGTGTATAAGACTTATACCATACTAATTATAGTGTTAGGTTTTTAATATTTAAAGTAATTCTAAAATTAGTGGATGATGAGCTCACATGCATGAAGCTTCATGAAGCTTAGGGTTGCATTAACTTAGTCTATTAACTTTGGATTACTTGAGATATTTATTAACTTAACCATTATAATGTAGCCATGGTTATGTCTCTACAAGAGTTAGTATATGACACCCACTCACCCATGGTTAGCTCTCTCTCTCTAAGTTAGTTTTCATTCTCATTTTGAGATCATCTTCTTCCTCCTTCAAATTCTTGCTAGGGTTTGATAAAGAGAGAGAAACATTGTGAGAAAAGAGATTCTAAAGTGTACCCATTTTCTATTTCATCATCCTCTACTAGACTAGCACTTTAGTTTAGGGTGTTTGCTTCACTAATTATCTTGTTAGTGAAGTAGAAGCTTGAGTTTGTATTCCCTCGACGTAGATCATTTCGGCCTTGAAGACTTCAAGCAAAACCGTTGCCCTCTTCTCATGGAGCCGTCCGAGAGTCCGGGAGTTCGATGATCGCAGCGAAGGGACTACAACAAGGAGCTTTAGAAGTGAAGGACTGATCTACAAAGGTTGTATTTCGTATTCAATTAGTGATAATTGTTATTTACTAGCATGTGTTACCCTAATTATCTAGCAAAGATCTTGTTTAGGGTTATTCGGCACGGCTAAAATTTTAATCGGGCATGGTTGATGCCTTGTAGAACCTTGTTAGAGTGCCTAGTAACCCTACAGTGGTATCAAAGCCTAGCTAGAGTATAAGGCAACGTGTATACGAAGTTAAAACTCCAAACGAACTCCGAATCGACGAAATATACCCCTCTCTGGACATTTTTTAAAAATGTGGTTTTTTCTGAATTAAAAATACCTAAAAGATTCAGCAGGGTTTTATAAGCATAACTGTGAAAAACGATGACGTAATACGTACGGACCGCCGCGGAACCATGGCCGCACCCTGGTTGGGCCGCGGATCCGCGACCGTACAGTGGAATTTTATTTTTTTGTTTTGCACAGTTATGACCGTATCTGTTAGTGCTTATTTTTGGGTATTTTTAACCTGACTCAAGTGTCGAGTGTTCTGGGGTTTATTTTGTATTCGTTGATTCGATCGGAAAATTTAATTTCGTTTTGTTTTCCGGATATTATTTAGAAAGTGTTAAAAAGTTCGAACGGATATCAATAACTCACTTTTTCCCCTACCGGAAAATTTCCATGTGTTGGATTTTTCTGCAGTTTAAGAACGTCTAAATCATGCAAGTTACGCAATGGACCCTCTAGAAGACAACAAACCTTAACTCGATTATGTGACCGTCTTGAACTGCCTTTTGAACCTTAGGGTTTGGGGCAGTACGGCGTTGCCACATGTGAGGCGTTGGCTTGACCCTTCTACGGCTAGACCATTGGTACTGTGGCATGTGATAGATGTTTTTAAACTCCTCTCAAGTGTTGAGTACTATTTGGGAAAACTTGGGTGTTTGATCATTCGATCGGAAAGTTTAACACTGTCTATTTATCTGGAATGTGATACAATATTTGGAATCCACAGGTAGTTATGAGATAACTAATTTGAATGTTATAAACATAGCAGTTTAGTCTCAAATGATCGGTTGCCACGAAATTTTGATGCGATCAAAAGTCCGTCGCAATCACATAGGGTACGCGGATACTCGCCGGGTAAACTTAATAGATAGCCACACCATAAAGCCCCGACAGAGTGACTGTAGGAGAACCCCGTCGCTAAAAGCATCCGTTCTGGTGCTCGCGGCAGCTGTGTTCCGCCTTAGTGCACTTCGTCGACGGCATCGGGGGTGCGACCGTCTACTAAAGTTTGCGACGAGCATTCGATCACATATCGGGAATCTTGTTGAATTGCCCGACTAGATATTGAAAAGAGTTTTCGATTATGAGACTGAAATGCGGGGTTTATAATTGTTAGGCATGTGATGTCTAAGGAATTCATATTGTTAGGCATGCGATGTCTAAGGAGGTTGCGGATTCCAACTGTTGTAGTTTTACACTTTCTTTTCTGCGACCGTAAGTGTAATATGTGATATCGCCGGTTTCGTTGCTATATGTCAACGACAATTAGGATGCGCATATTTACTTACGTAGATGACATGTGATGTTATGTGTTGCTGGATATGTTATATTGGATCGTCGCGTTCTGAATAGCCGGGGGTTTTATGTGAGATGAGGGTTTTTATTTTCATTCATGTAAAATTCATTATATGTAATATTCTTTTATTGGGGCACTTTCGGGATGAGGTTGATGTCACCATTTGTATATTATTTACTTTTTCGCATTAGGTAGACCCAAGGAGGAGAGCACAAGTAACCGGGTTCTAGAGTCCAGTAGGAGACCAACTCGAGGAGTCGAGTCTGGGTTTTTTAACTCTAGAATTGGAAGGGTTGCTTGCCGCTCTCGTAGGGGTCTAGGCGTGTGGGTTTGGCTATTCATCGCGACCTTGGAATCCGTGTTTTATACAGGTTCGTATTAAAAACACGGACGTCCTAGTATATCCAATATTTCATATATGTTCTTCTGCTGCGATATCTGTGATGCGATCATTTGATATGTTGAGATAGATACTGTATATAGTATATATGAAATATTATATAGACGTTACTTATGTTTTACACTCGCGCTAGCCCTGCCCCGCTCTGCCGTTAGTTACTTAACCTAACGGTGCATGAGGGGACATCGAGGCGAATGCGGATGGCATAAGTATACGTCTTATTTATCTGTGATGTTTAGGTGACTTAATTGATGGGACTTCATTAATGTGATTAATGAAAGAAAAGAAACCTAAAAGATGTTGTGGAATCGAATTTTCAAAAAACAGGTAGCTACAGTTCTTGCTTTGCATCGCGGTGTTCCTTGTAGAACATCCTGCACCTTATTCGATAAGGAAAGGGCCGAGATCCCTTCACCGGGAGTGACCCCTTTAGCAATAACTGGCAGATGCTACAACACTCGGTTTGTTTTTGATTGCTTTTGGAGTTTTTGCTTTGCATAGCGATATATATGATATATCCTGCACCTCATTCGACGAGGAAAGAGCCGAGATCCCATCACCGGGGTGACCTCTTTAGCGAAACTAGCAAAAGCCTAAAAAACACTCAATTTTAAAATCATTTGATTCTACAACGATATCAAGTTCATTACGCAATAGGTTTTCAGAAAAACCTAACGTAGCCCTCCTTAGTATTCGTGCTACGTTTGTTGGCCTGCGTCAAGGCGTAGTGTGCGGTAGCTAACTAGTATTTATCTGCTTATGCATATGATGCAGATTGGATTAGGGTAGTCGTGTGACTTTGTTGGCCTGCGTCAAGGGTCGTGCGGGTGGGTTTAATTCAATCAAGAAATGACGGGTTGAACTTGACTAGCGCACTATGGTTTGTTGGTCTGCGTTAAGGTCATGGGACGCCAGGGGCAAAATTATCGGGAATTTCAAGTGTTGAAATTTGCAATGAGATTGCATACCTTCTATGAGATAGTTGGATCCCGATACCCACTGCGAGTAAGTGTTACTCCTGGGAGAGTTTTACACATTACAATTAGCCGATCGAGTAGGTGTCTAGAAAGGTGTTAACGGGGTTACGCCCATGGGAAAACGAGCTTTACTTTAATTAGGTCCGTGCGAAAGCACGGGGAACCTCCCTCAAAGTACCGACACTGGCCTGGTTGAAAGATTGGCGAAGTTGTAGGGTGTAATTAATACCGGCTAGTCTTTCGTTTTAGGATTTGAAGGAAGATTTGATAAAAACAGTGGGAGCCATCCTGATTAGATAAAATTATAACTAATCTAATCTTGCAAGAGCGCACGCAGAGTGTTTTCTTCTCTCTCTCTCTCCAGGTAGCGACCATGTCACGCCTTAATCAAGATAATAATACGGATGTATTGACCGAACCCGCTTGTTATACTGCGCTGGGAAACGTTGGTCCCGCTCCAACTTATAACTGTTATAAGACCGAGCAGGAAATAGGGGATTACCAGAATTCCCGTGCCGCCCAAACGAAGAAAGTGTAGGGTTCCTAGGCACACTCAAGAGGTCTCACAAGGCATCAACCATGCCAATTTCAAATTTTACGAGTGCCGAGAAATCCTAATACGGATCGTTAATTAGAATTTTAGGCGACAAATGCGAATAGCTAGTTAACAATTTAACTAAGTGAACGGAAATACAACCTTTGTAGATCCGGTTCTCCACCTACATAGCTCCATGATGAAGTCCCCTTGCTGTCCAAACCCAATCCCGGGCTCTAGCGTCGGCTTCATCGGAGAAATGCGAGGGCTAGGTCATCGACAACAATGCCGAAGATGATCTACGTCGAGGCATCACAAGATCAAGCTCCCACTTCACCAAGTCATGAAACTTGTGAAGAAAACACCCTATACTACTTGGCAAGAGGTAGAGGATGAAGAAATAGGAAGTGAGTTCACTATAGAATTGGATTTCTCACTCATTTTCAAGAGTTACCATTGATGGAGGCAAGCTTCTTCTTGAAGTGAAGAAGAAGAAGAAGAAGAAGAAGCAAGAATATGATAAGTGTTTTTTAAAAATGGAAAAAAAAATCAATACTTATCATATTCAAACCATGGTTAAGTGTAGAGACTAAACTAGGGTTAGTGGGAATGGTTAGGGTTAAGCATGAGACAAAATGGTCACTTAGTCAAAGCTTCATGAAGCTTCAATATCAAACAAAGAAAGCCACCATTTTCTCTCATTTCCAACATGAATAAAATAAATAAATAAATAAATGAATAAGAAAATGAAAACCCTAACCATTACACAACCATGGTTTAATCTTTACACAAACCCTAATGAGCATGTATCATCAAACATGATACAAACTAGTGTACAAAAGTATATCACATATACAATGTGCACATAAAGTGAGAAAATCCATTTAAAGTGAACCAATACTAGTTAATGCAAAGTAATATATCAAATATATAATTATGCATTAAATCATCAAATCAACACTTGATTTAAAGATCCGGTCATATCGCATATAACCGACTAGTATCCAATGTATCGGCTTATCGAATCAACCCTCGATTCGATAACTAGGTTATATTACATATAACCATTCGATACATTCATCGCGAGAATAGAATACGGTATCATATACACGCATTATTCTCGGTCCCATACATATCTCATATGCGCTCCTATTTCGTTTCGCTTGAGCCAGGAAACCTCTGTGTAGGACTCTAAAGACTCGTCAATACGCCGGCAGCAGGTGATGATCATATCAAACACCCACAAGCCGCAAGCGGTCTGCTAAACGTAACGGCCACCCGGGTATTGAGCGATCAGAAGATCGACGAGCAAGCCCGCTCACACTCCTGTGAATCTAACCAGTAACACTTACCGTACAGTCCGGTCTCGTCGTCTGATATGTCGCATATCTCACCTGGGGGTGGTAAACGTCAGACCCCAATAGCTCGATAAGTCGTGTCGATATGAGGTCTATAACAGTTCGAGAAACTACTGATAACACTTACCAGTAAATCTCAGCAACCCTGGCCAGGGATTTCCGGTTATAGCCAATCGAACACAGCGCAACATCAACTCCCTATACCGGGAGAGACGAATCCCCTCCTATCGCTCATTGCCTCCATGTGATTCGGGACTGTACCCAAAAACCACCATTTTGCACGCCCTCTTGGACGTGGTAAGGTGGAAATCAAAGCACAGTGGGAACCACACAAGACTCTATGACGATCTCGGGTCAACAGACTAACCTGTACCAGCGTCACCAAAGAACAGCCATCTGACGTAAGGTATAATACCATCTGGGAGTTCTCGGTGAGTCCGTCCAGTGTACCCAGTCTCCACTGAGCACCCGTATATCATCTCTGATGTCAAACACCAATGGATATGGGATCATCCATCGCCCATCTGTATGGGTCGAGAAGGTATACGCTAGTCTACTCTGGTATATCGATGCCCCGTCTCGATATACCCACGACTAGGGACCTTGAAGGATGTACTTATAGACAACCATGTCCCCACTAGTATGATCCGCATCATAGACTAGGTAGTCAAGTACACATCCTAAGGGCTTTACCAACATGTAACAAAGAGACAATCAGTATACACGTTAAGGTAAAGAGTAACCAGATAGCATACTATCATGTCGAGTAAGAAAGTCCTCCCTATATATGTCCAAGCATCTACTACAATATGCATCCTATGTATAGTAATGGCCTCTAAGGCATACATATAACTAACAATCTCCCACTTGCATGTCACGACCCGAAGGTACAGAACGTGACTGGCACTTAGATTACGAGACGTCTAAAGGCGCAACGTAACCTAAGTCAGCCAAAGCCCAGAAAAATCTAAACCAAATCAAAAGAGAGTGAAGGAAAAACCTTAAATGAAAACGGTTTTTAAATCAATTAAGTTGCATAGAATCCCTTTAAAAAAAAACATCCAAAAATTCCCGAAAATTTCGGCAGAGTCTCCCCTGTATTTTCTATCCCCCAAAATGGGTACAACAAGATATATATAACCTGTAATCATAAAATGGCATCCCCAAGCGGGAGCTAGCTCTTCGCCGAAGGCGGATCACAACCACATACAATATATAAGTAATATCAAGAAAAGAGCATAAAAGAAACGCAAAATATCAAAAAACACAACGCCGGCTCAAGTGAGCTCGACCCAAAAGAAACCACATATATACAAATCTCTCAGTCTCATCACTAGGTCGCATATACAAATAGAAAGTGGTAGATGGAGAATACTAGATACAATGATGGAGCAAAAAGAAATATAGTGTGCTCGCAACCCACCTACGGGCGATGTCGCGAGTCTGAGCAAAAGGAGCTGATGATAAGATAGCCGCCGCTACAAGACTGATGAGTCCGACCTGCAAGACACTGTGGCACAACGGGGGTGAGTTGCCAGCTCGTGAGTAGAATATAACATCTAGTAAGGCAATCGTAAGAATGCACGCAATGCGTCACAACATGTATGTCCATATGTGATATAATATCTCTAGTATGCATGCACATGTATGCAATGTCATTACTAAATCTTTAAGTGTTTTAAATGCTAAGGGTACTGCATTCTTAACTTTAGAAAATGAATATCTGTATAATAGCTAAGTACCATCAAGAAATCATCTGAAAACCCGTGTCAAGCATCGACACCAAATATGAAATCATATCTGTCTCAATATCTCACTGTATCGATGTCTCAAATATTGGGCTCCGTCAGTCCGGATCGGCCCATATCATCAAATCTCACGACAACGGTCGGTATCCTCCGGATATCCGCCGCGCCAGACATCACCGGTAGGTAGTCTTCCCCTGCCAGGCTCATCGTCTACAACTCGATCTTCTTGCCCCGGGTACCATACCGGGCCCATCATGTACCCGAGACGGTTCATCCACTCCTCGAATCGGGTCTCGAAATCCAACAGAAAACATGAAAACTCATGGTGGACGACACATACATCACGAGAAAACCGCAACTTTGTTTTAAAAATGATAAATACAAGCTTTTGTTAAATTCTTGCGGTTTTCCCAAAAAATCCGGAAATCGCAGCAATACTGAAATCCTCAAGAAAATCATAATGTCCACATGTTATATATGATAAATGTCTATGATAACAAGGTATGCGATGTGAATTGTGGCTAGAAATCTATGTAAATATGATGATAATGCGAGGTATATACATGCTATGCAATTACATATATCATGTATGAATGCAAGTGGCGATACTAGGTTAAACAGGTTCTATAGTGCACGTGGCATGGCAATTACCAAAGGCGTGTGTGTCACATGAATAGTGCGCGTGCAACTGATGCCAATGGTAATGGTGTTCGTGTCCTACGAAGTGATATCGCATATGTGTATATGAATATCCATGCAATCTAGCATACTATTAGCTATAAGGGTATACAATGTAAATGAAGGTGTAAGCTAACTAACAATACAAATCTTGCAAGAAATAAGGTAATCCTAACTAGCGGGCGCCTCGCGCCATCCAGACGATTCCCCCATAGATGAATACATCTACTCACATGAATGCCTCGCTAATCCGATCCGACCACCGCCTTGCCTTTACGCGCCGTGTCCGAAGTTTCCCCGACCGATCCTATATTTGCACAACACCAAGCATAAGATTACATATCCTAAAACGATGCAAGTGACAATATACAAATATTGACGCTCTCGAATTAAACGTAACGTGCACTCGGTGCGCGGAAAAACGCACGAAAATCGCTAATCTTTAACTAGAATCGTCATTTCGGGGAAATCGACAAAACTAAAACCCGGCTAGACAAAACCCCGCATTCGCGCACACTAATAGTCGTATAGGATGCTAATTATATCTGTAATATAACGTAATTTGACCACCTCCTAATTTACATAAAAATCTTGCAAGCAATTGCATACCGATTCGATGCAAATATCGCAATTTTATCGATCTAGCGAGCGCAACATCGCACAATTAACCACTCTAACCAATTAGATAACCAAAGCCCTAACTTAAACCATCAACCATGCTTCAAACCCTAATTCAAAATCAAATCCCTTTCTTGAATTTTCAAGACAACCCATTATAATGAAATTAACACTTTAAACTTCTAATTTAGCATAAACAAACTACAAATTTAACAACTTGATTAGAACTTATACCTCACAAGTGGTGAACCTCTTGCACTTAGACTCCAAAGATGTCTTCTTTCTCCTTGTTTTAAACAATTTAGGGTTTGAGAAGAGGTGGAAAAGGATTTAGGTTTGAATTAGTGAAGAAAAGTGTGTATTTTGTGGATTTTTGTGCATTTTTTCATGATTTTTGAAGCAAGAAAGAGAGGGGGAAATGGGGGTTTCCTGCTGATTGAGCTCGACCTGAGCAAGAGGGGGAGTGAAGGGAAGAATTGTGTGGAAAATTCTACACAAAAATTTATCATCTAAGGTCAATAAATGCATATCACATCACTTTTTACACAAAAACCCCATTTTTCATTCATTTTTGACCATAAAACCACAATTCTTGGTAAGTTTTGATAAAATTTTTGTTAACACTAATTTTTAGTTTATAATGGTTATTAAGTGTGTAATTTAACCATTTAAATTTGTATTTATTACTAATTTAATATATTTTTAAAAGCTTAAAATAATAAAAAAATAATAATTAATTACGAAAAAAAATTTATTTAACTAGAAAATTTTAAGTGACATTTTAGTGACAAAATTATAGTAATATCTTATCTAAATTTTGTATAATTAGGTCTACAATGAAAAATACCTGTTTTGACTTTTTACGGAAAAAGCTGAAAAATTAGCCGATTACCGAAAAACTGCCTGAATGATTTTCGAAGGGTTACAATCTTCCCCCCTAAAAGAAATTCGGTCCCCGAATTTAAAATTTAACTACGCGTACCTTCAAAAAGATGGGGATATCTCTTCCTCATCTCGACCTCGGTCTCCCAGGTGACCTCCTCGCTGTTCGGGCCACGCCAAAGGACCTTGACGGACGGTATAACCTTCAACCTCAATTTCTTCACCTGCCGATCCAAAATGACCACCGGCTGCTCGGTGAAAGAAAGATCACGCTCTAGCTGGATCGTTTGGTGCTGAATCACCTGGGAAGGATCATGAAGGTACTTGCGGAGCATCGAGACATGGAATACGGGGTGAACATCGGGGAAGCTGGGCGGAAGAGCTAACCGATAAGCGACTGGACCAACACGCTCTAGGATCTCGAAAGGACCAACATATCTAGGACTCAGCTTCCCTTTCCGCCCAAATCTCATCACGCTTTTCATCGGAGAGACCTTCAGGAAAACATGATTGCCAATAGCGAACTCGAGTCGGCGACGACGCTTGTCAGCATATGATTTCTGCCTGCTCTGTGCCGCTCTCATCCTGTCCTGAATCAGCCGTATCTTCTCGGTGGTCTCCTGTACAATCTGCGGCCCCAAAATACTGCTCTCTCTGAGCTCTGTCCAACATACAGGCGATCGACATCTCCTCCCATATAAAGCCTCGAAAGGTGCCATCTGAATCGTCTCCTAGAAGCTATTATTGTAGGAAAACTCGATCAAAGGCAAATGACGATCCCAGCTACCACCAAAATCTAAAACACAAGCTCTGAGCATGTCCTCAAGAGTCTGAATAGTACGCTCCGACTGACCGTCAGTCTGAGGATGAAAGGTTGTGCTAAAACTCAATCGGGTGCCCAAAGCTTCCTGGAGTTTCTGCCACAATCGGCTGGTAAACTGGGTGCCACGGTCGGACACGATGCAAGTCAGAACGCCATGCAGTCGCACGATCTCATCAATATAGACCTGGGCGTACTGAGAAAATCCAAAAGTGGTCTTCACTGGCAGGAAGTGAGCCGCTTTCGTCAGTCGATCCACAATCACCCAAATAGAGTCGTACCCTCGACTGGTCCTGGGTAGACCCACAACGAAGTCCATGGAGATCTGCTCCCACTTCCACTCAGGGATGGGCAAAGGCTGTAACTCACCGGCTGGCCTTTGGTGCTCGGCCTTGACTTGCTGACAAGTCAGGCATCTCGACACAAAGTTTGTAATATCCTTCTTCATCCCGTCCCACCAGTAAACCTCTCTCAAATCACGGTACATCTTGGTGGAACCTGGATGCACACTGTATACTGATCTATGTGCCTCCTCGAGAATATCACGCCTCAGTCCCTCTGAATCTGGCACACACAGTCGAGTCCCAAATCGAAGTATCCCCCGATCATCAATCACAAACTCAGAAACTCTGCCCTGCCGAATCTGCTCAATAATCTCTAAGATACGGGCATCGCCGGACTGTGCCTCGCGGATACGGTGAAGTAACTGCGGGCGTGCTCTGAAATAGGCTAGCTGTCCCCCCGTAGGAGTAAACTCGAACTGCACTCTGCTGTCACATAAAACCTGCCAATCCGCCGTCGACTGCATCTGTACCGCGCTCAAACAAGATAAGCTACCTCCGGGCCTCCTACTCAAAGCATCTGCCACCACATTCGCCTTGCCCAGATGGTATAGAATCTCGCAGTCATAATCCTTCACCAACTCCATCCAACGGCGCTGTCTCAGGTTCAGGTCTCGCTGCTGGAAGATATACTTCAAACTCTTGTGGTCAGTAAATATCTGGCACGACTCACCGTATAGGTAATGTCTCCAGATATTAAGTGCAAATACCACTGCAGCCATCTCTAAATCATGGGTGGGGTAGTTCTGTTCGTGTTTCCTCAGTTGTCGAGAAGCATACGCGATGACTCTGTCGTGCTGCATTAATACACATCCCAGCCCCACTCGAGAAGCATCACAATAAACCACGAACCCGCCTGATCCTGAAGGTAATGCTAACACTGGTGCAGTAGTCAAACGAGTCTTCAACTGCTGGAAACTATCCTCACATGCCTGGGTCCAATCAAAAGGAACCCCCTTCCGGGTCAACCCGGTCAATGGTGCAGCAATGCGGGAGAAATCCTGGACAAAACGTCGATAATAGCCGGCCAGACCTAGAAAGCTGCGAACCTCTGTAAGTGATACTGGTCTAGGCCAACGCTGAACTGCCTCGATCTTCTTCGGGTCCACACAAATACCATCTCTCGTCACCACATGACCCAAGAAATCGACACTGTCTAGCCAAAATGTGCACTTGGAGAATTTGGCGAACAGCTGATGCTCCCTTAAAGTCTGCAATGTGATACGTAAGTGCTGCTCATGTTCCTCCCGGCTCCGAGAATAAACCAAGATGTCGTCAATGAACACAATGATGAACTGATCGAGATACGGCCTGAATACGCGGTTCATCAAATCCATAAAAGCTGCCGGGGCATTGGTGAGCCCGAACGACATCACCAAGAACTCGTAATGACCATATCGAGTACGGAAAGCGGTCTTCGGAATATCCTCCTTCCGAACCCGCAACTGGTGATAACCTGATCGTAAATCAACCTTCGAAAAGAACCCTGCACCCTGGAGCTGATCAAATAAGTCATCAATGCGGGGTAGGGGATACCTGTTCCGCACAGTAACCCGGTTCAACTGACGATAATCAATGCATAAACGCATACTTCCGTCCTTCTTTTTAACAAACAAGACGGGAGCACCCCAAGGTGACACACTCGGTCGGATAAGCCTTTTGTCCAGCAAGTCCTATAACTGATCCTTTAGCTCTCTCAGCTCCGCCGGGGCCATCCGATAAGGCGGTATAGAGATAGGCCCCGTGCCAGGGATCAAGTCAATACAGAACTCAATCTCGCGCTCTGGTGGCAGATGATTGGTGTGAAAAATCGTGTTTTTAGTTTAACCGCAATCAATAACGGTGTCGCACGTAGCTAGACCGAGATGAGTACGGGTCGTCCTCTGGGAAACGTGGAACCTTTTAATTTTACTTTAGATGTGTTGAAAAGGAGAAAGAAATAAGAATGGTTGTAGGATGGCTTCTAGATCTACGTTTAATAAGAATGTAAATATAGATCTAGAATAGTTTGAAGATGTGATTAATTATAATAAGAAGGGCTTGTAGGGTTCGTTAGGATTTAGTAGTTATGAATGATTAATTAAAGTTACCCTTTTTATCCATTAATAGATTTAGAACTAGAACGACGGCGATGCGTGTAGATTAGGGTTTCTGGAGGGAAAAGGAATCCCACTCGTAACCCTTATCTCGACACGGAACTCCGTTCATATCTAGCCTTTACCAAAACAATCATTAATCTAATCTCTAATCGCGGTCGGAACTAGCAAAGAATTGCTAGCGCGCCCGATTAGGATGTTAATGATTCTTTTGATAAAGTTCCTAAACTTTATAGGACTTAAAAAGGGTTTAGTTATTTTCATCGTCCATTAGCCTACCCTAATCCTACGAACCCTAACAAGCGGAGAATTACTCGCGCATGTTGGGAGAAGAAGATGAAAAGAAAGAGAGGGAAAACATAATGTAAAATGCAAAAGAATAAAACAACTACCTTTATTAATCAACTTGAACAATCTACACTTTGATTCCTTAGAAAATGATTACAAAGACTAGTTTGCTTCTCGATCTCTTCCAAGGAGGTAGACGAACAGTTGATGATCAGCCTGGATGCGTGAGCCGTCTTGGACTTCGTGATCTCTTCGGCTTGATGGCTTTTCCAAGAGGCCCTCGGTGCCTTTTTATAGTGCGAAGCCAGAATCTTTTTGTTGAGAAGTTGGTAAAATTCAGTATTCGAAAATCTCCCAAAATATTGCCTTCTGAACTCTTCAAACTGCGGCGGATCCGCGGCCCCAGGGTGGGTTAGGCCGCGGATCCGCGCTCAATGGGTGGGATCAATTTGTCGTTTTTCTTGGACTCCCTGATGGTGACATTTGGCAATCCTATGCATCTTCAGAATCTGAAAATATTTCCTCGGTTGCTTCCAGACTTAGTCTCCAAGTTTGCTCTTTAATTTGGAAAGTATTCTTCAACAAATTGATTTGTTTGTTAAATCCTTCACAACAACTTGGAAATAATCTGCACAACAACTCATATAAGATTTTAGTAGACTTTGTTCTACTAGGATTAGACCAATAATATTATTTGCATACATTTTCCTACCAAATGATAATTAAATATATTAACACATGGAAAATAATGTTTTTACACATAAACCCTCATATGTTTAATATATTATAATAAAGTCCTTTTTTTTAATATAAAAATGGTAGGAAAAATGTACTACAAAAGTGCAGTTTTATCGACTGAACAAATACCCCCAAACTTATCTTTGATCGTCCCGAGCAAATTAGTTTATTTAAGAGAAGAAAAAGAAAGGAGAAAACTAGGCACACTTTCGTAGGCAGACACGATTGCACTGAGCACGTGCAACAAGCCGTTAAACCTCTAGGTGTCCCTAGTAGGAGGAGTGTTGTCTCCTGAGGGTTTTCAGCGGATTATACCCACAAAATCCTATAACAAAAGAAAGATGGTGCAATTTACATATAAAGATAAGAACCATAAAAGAAATACTTTGAAAAGAAGAGTTTCCAACTATACTAGCTTTTCAATTGTCATGAGCCCTATCTTAATAGTCATGAAAAAATGTTAGAAATCACATCATCCCTCAATAAAACATCGTCTTTATTCTTCATTCCTACCTTTTGTCCAAACATTGATCATATGACCCCACGTGTGTGTAAAGAACATCCCTACACTCAGAGAATTCAATTCAAGCTATCATATTCTTGTCCATCTACCTTAGTACTTTTTCTTTGATGAATACTTAGAATTGCTTACACATTTTCATGCGACCGTTAATACTTCTTGAGGTACTAACCGACCGATTACTCATGTGCTTGCTGATTTGGTGATAATATTTTCCTTGTCTTGCACCACCTAAGGCTTAGCAGTGACTCCCAGACCAGTTGGCCTTAGGGCACTAGGTGAAGAGGCACCCTCGCTATATTTTTTTATTGCTGCCTTGGTGATACAAAACCAGTGTTCATTTTTTTCTTTTCACCATTTTATATTTTCTTCATCATTTCCTTCATACTTTGGCTTTTAGACAAGAGCATTTCAAGGTATCCTCTACTATCCCGAGTTTCAAGACGTGTGTAAGTGCATATAGTAGGGTATCAACATTCAAAAGTTTGGCTTCCAGAATAGAAACTATTTTTCAGACTTATTTTTATCCTCAGATTAGTGACTTCCTCTATCTTACTAACCCTTGGGACAACAGCTCATAACTACTTATTACTAGTTCGTATAAGAAAACTTCTAATTTTCTTGGTTTTCTTAAACTATTCCTATCTTTTGGATGTAATGTTTCACTTTCTATTCTTTTGTTATAAAATTTTTTTTTTTTTTTTTTAAATGCCCGGTGTCAAAGATAATTCAGTGAATGCAAACCTCCCCCCCAAACCTGTTTTCAGCAGTGTCCTCACTGATGCAGCCTTTGGAGAACATGGACCTGTATACTAAAGGAGAGATACAAGGGGTAAAATAATAGTTAAATGATAAATTCCCCCAAACTTATTCTTTGACACGCACAGATATTCAATCAAATCATTTTTTTACTCACCTCCATTTTTTTTAAAATGAGAAAATGATATAACAACATGGAGGTGAGGCGGAGGAAATTTTTAGTTTTGATAAAGCGGCTCCTGTAAAAACAGGAGCTCCTCCGCGGGGTCAGCAGAAAAATACGGTTTTAATCTATGCCCATTTACTTTAAAAATCGAACCGTTTTTCAAATTTTCGACTTCAACCGCCCCGTGCGGGTGTACATACCGCACCACAAAAGGTCCTTTCCAACGAGATTTAAGCTTACCCGGATGAAGATGGAGACGTGAATCATAAAGAAGGACTTGTTGCCCCGATGTGAAGGTTTTTCTAGAAAGATTTTTATCGTGAAACACTTTAGTCCTATTCTTTACTATCACCGCATTATCGTAAGCTTCATCGCGGAGTTCGCTTAGCTCATTTAATTGCAGCTTCCGAAAGCCGCCAGCATGATCAAGATCAAAATTAAGCTCTTTAATAGCCCACATTGCCTTATGTTCAATCTCAACAGGGAGGTGACATGCCTTCCCAAACACAAGGCGGTAAGGAGACATACCAAGATCGGTCTTATAAGCGGTGCGGAATGCCCAAAGAGCATCCGTCAATTTGGTTGACCAATCCTTACGGTTTTTCGAAACCGTCTTCTCCAATATCTGTTTGATCTGCCTATTTGAGATCTCAGCCTGCCCGCTTGTTTGGGGGTGATAGGGCGTAGAAAGCTTGTGAGTGATTGAATATTTCCGCATCAAGGCCTCGAAAGACCTATTGCAGAAATGTGTCCCGTTGTCGCTAATGATAGCGCGAGGGTGTCCGAATCGCGAGAAGATGTTTTCTTTAAGGAACTTAATGACAACTTTGTTGTCATTAGTGCGACACGGTATAGCTTCCACCCACTTCGAGACATAATCAACTGCTAACAAGATATATAGATTCCCAAAGGAGTTGGGAAAAGGGCCCATAAAATCAATACCCCAAACATCAAATATTTCCACAACTAATATAGGTTGGAGCGGCATCTCGTTCCTTCGTGAAATCCGACCCAAATGCTGACATCGCGGACAAGTTTTGCAATGCTCAAATGCATCTTTAAATAATGTTGGCCAATAAAAGCCACATTGCAAAACTTTCTCCGCCGTTTTTCGAGGTCCAAAGTGACCGCCGCACGCCTGATCATGACAAAATGATAACACGCTCTTGAATTCATCGTTAGGGACACACCTGCGAATGATTTGATCGGAACAATACTTGAATAGATATGGTTCATCCCAGTAAAAATATTTTACTTGGGATAAAAACCGAAGTTTGTCTTGTTTCGACCAATCGCTAGGTATAAGTCCCGTCGCAAGATAGTTCACGATATCTCCGAACCAAGGTTCGTAGGATACATTCAAGAGCTGTTCGTCGGGAAATGAGTCATTTATCGGCACGGTCACAGTTGGCGAAGAAGTGATGCGTGAAAGATGGTCTGCTACTACGTTTTCACATCCACTCTTGTCTTTGATAACAAGATCAAATTCTTGTAACAATAGGATCCAACGTATTAGCCTGGCTTTTGCATCCTTCTTCGTTAAAAGATGTCGGAGGGCGGAGTGATCTGTGTAAACCACAATAGGCGAGCCAATCAAGTAGGGCCTGAACTTCTCTAATGCAAATACAACTGCCAAGAGTTCTTTCTCGGTAGTTGTGTAATTTATTTGTGCATCATTCAAGGTCCTACTTGCATAGTAAATTACATGTGGCATCTTATCAATATGCTGTCCCAAGACAGCACCAATAGCAAAATCTGATGCATCACACATAAGCTCGAACGGGTGGTTCCAATCCGGAGATGATAGAACGGGGGCTGTAGTGAGTGATTCTTTAAGTGATTCAAAAGCAGCCTCACAATCCGAATCGAAGTGAAATGTAGTGTCCTTGGCCAATAGAAGGGTTAAGGGTCTAGCAATTTTGCTAAAGTCCTTAATAAATCTCCTATAAAATCCTGCATGACCAAGAAAGGATCGTATATCTTTGACGCAATTGGGACGAGGGAGGTTTTGAATGACATCTATTTTAGCTCTGTCGACCTCAATGCCTTTATGTGAAATTATATGTCCAAGTACAATACCTTCTTGAACCATAAAATGGCATTTTTCCCAATTCAAAGTCAAGTTCTTATCCTTACAGCGGGTAAGAACAGCGTCAAGATTACGAAGGCAGTCCACAAAGGAGTCCCCAAAAATGGAGAAATCGTCCATAAAAATTTCTAGAAAATTTTCCACCATATCTGAAAATATCCCCATCATACACCGCTGAAATGTAGCGGGAGCGTTGCATAACCCAAAGGGCATGCGTCTATAAGCAAAAGTTCCGAAAGGACAAGTAAAAGTGGTTTTATCTTGATCCTTTTCGGCGATGGGGACCTGGTTGTAACCAGAGTATCCGTCCAAGAAACAATAGTATTCGTGTCCCGCTAATCGTTCTAACATCTGGTCAATGAAAGGTAGAGGGAAGTGATCTTTCCTCGTCGCGGCATTGAGTTTCCTGTAATCGATACATACGCGCCACCCAGTTTGGGTGCGTGTTTGGATTAACTCATTAGCCTCGTTAGTGATGACCGTGATGCCAGACTTTTTAGGGACCACATGAATTGGACTTACCCATTGACTATCAGATATGGGGTAAATTATTCCACTATCAAGGCACTTGACGATTTCTTTCTTTACCGCCTCCTTCATAACGGGATTTAACCGTCTTTGTGGGTCTCGGGTTGGTTTGGCTTCATCCATCAGATGTATGTGATGTTCAACAATTAAGGGACTAATCCCTTTGATGTCGGCCATTGTCCAACCAAATGCTTCCCGATTCGATCTCAACACTGCCAAAAGTGCATTCTCTTGCTCTAAGGCTAGAGAAGCGGAAATAATCACTGGCAAAGTCTCATTCTCTCCTAAATATGCATATTTAAGATGAGAAGGTAGCGGTTTGAGATCAAGAATTGGCGGAGAGACAATAGAAGGAGGGGTAACGGAATGATACTCGGACTCCTTAAGAGGTTCAAAACTTGCATAAGATATTGACTCGGAAAGTGCTGCTGACTTTTGCAACGAGTCAAAGGGTTCAATCTCAAGGTCGGACTCATTGAACATATCCTCACTGTGAAGTGGTGCAAGATCAAACGATGTCTCATTAGTGTTGTCGAGAACATCAAAGCAAAGTTCCTCATCCATGCAGCTTTCGGGAGCTATCTCGTGGATGGAACAAACGTCCAGTAAATGAGCAGAAGGTTCTGATGGCTGACTTCCTAGCTTGTAAATATTAAGCTCAATTGTCATTTTCCCGAAGGATAAGTTCATAGAACCGTTACGACAATTAATCACAGCGTTAGAAGTTGCTAGGAAGGGTCGACCAAGTATCACCGGGATTTGATTGCGTGGGTTCGCCACAGGTTGTGTATCTAAAACAATAAAGTCCACGGGAAATATGAATTCCCCGACTTTAATTAACACATCCTCTAGTTCGCCCCGAGGTTTAGTGATAGATCGATCAGCCATTTGGAGAGTACAATGGGCGGGTTTTAACTCTCCAATTCCTAACTGCTCGTATACTGAATAAGGAAGCAAGTTGACGCTAGCGCCTAGATCGAGTAAAGCACGATTTATATTTTTACCCCCAATAGAAATAGAGATTGTAGGACAGCCGGGGTCCTTACGTTTCTTTGGTATTTTTGGGTAAAAGCTGTGCTAACATTACTCGTCATGAAAACCTTTTTAGGCACTTGAGTTTTTCTCTTCCTAGTGCACAAGTCTTTAAGGATTCTTGCATAAGATGGGACTTGTTGAATAGCATCTAGAAGAGGAATATTCACGCTAACTTGCTTAAACATTTCCACAATCTTCTCCATTTGCGGGTTAGGTCGGTTGGCCCTTAATCGGTTTGGAAATGGAGCACGATCAATAAGTTTTGGGTCCAACGTTTGTGGAGAAGACTGTGGCGACTGATTCGATCCCAAAATTGGAGTGGGCATCGACTTAGATAGATTTGGCGAAATGTTTGAGCCTTGGGGAAAACGGAGAATAGGCTCGGATGAAGGTGGGAGACTAGACGAGTTAGGGGAAGAAGAAGAAGAAGGGGTATCAAATGTGTCACTATCATCAACCTGCTCGCCCACTTGGTTATTCAGCACTCTCCCCGATCTCAATGTAGTAATGGCATTCACATTATGACTTTGTGAATGGCCAGGATTCGGTAGGGGTTGAGATGGGAGTTTCCCTTTCTCTCTCGCACTCATTGCGGCGTTTAACTGTGCGATTTGGTTTTCTATTGATTTAATACTCTCACCATGGGAGGAGGATTTTTTCGTTAGGGTATCAATAGAAGACCTTATCTCAGCCGAATTTTGCATGGATTGTTTCATGAACATATCCAAAGTTTGTGCAAGTGAGTTGTCAGTACCGGCCACTTGTGGTGTAGAAATGTTGGCCGGATTTTGGAAATTTTGTGACTGAAAGGGGGGCTGATTCTGTGGTTGTGGTTGCTGTGGAGGAGGTCTTTGATAATTACTTTGTTGGTTTTGATTCCAAGCAAAGTTAGGATGATTCCTCCATCCTTGATTATATGTGGAAGAATAAGGATCGTTTCTAGGTCGCTGCTGAAAAGCAGCATTAGCTTGAAACGATGCATTCATAGGACATTCTTCCGTTAAGTGTGAAGGATCCGAACAGCAACCACAAACGGTCTTAGGAAGCGTAACCTGATTTAGGGAGAATGATGAAAATTTGTTCTCCATAGCATCGAGTTTCTTTTGCATCGCTGCCATTTCGGCTTTTACTGCGATGGAAACGTCGAGTTGGTGAATACCTCCCTTAGTTGAAGGTGGTCTTACGCTTTCCCACTGCAAAGTGCTTTCTGCGAGATCTTCCAGATATTTCCATGCTTCACCGTCATCTTTAGACATGAAATTGCATTGACACATTGTTTCAAGCATCTGCTTTGTCGCTGGATTAATGCCCTCATATATAATCCGACATAAATCCCATCTTTGTATTCCGTGATGGGGGCATTGGACAAGCAGATCTTTGAAACGTTCAAAGCACTTCCAAAATGGTTCGTTGGGAAGCTGGGTGAACTGATTGATCTCGCTCCTAACATGTGCAGTCTTATGATTTGGGTAAAACTTCTTAAGAAATGCTACGACGAATTCATCCCAATTAGCGATAGAGTGTGCGGCAGTATTATAAAGCCATTTTTCTGCCAAGTCGCATAGTGTGAATGGGAGAAGACGTAAGCGCATAGCATCTAAAGTCAATTGTGAAGTACCCATCATTGCGCATACGTTTTCGAATTTGGTGATGAAAACGTACGCGTCTTCCGACTCAAGGCCGTGAAATTTGGGCAGCAGATTGATGTAGTGGGGTTTAATTTCGAAATTATCCCCGTTAGGTGGTGGAAGAGATAGACAAGTAGGAAGGGGGCCACGAATAGGATAGCATCTCTCTTGGAGAGAGATGCGCGGTGGATTCTGCTCACCTGCGGGTGGTGGCAGCGTGGTGTTATAATTAGATGGAGTGCCGTCCATCACGGTCGTGGTGTGTGGTGGGGGAAAAGAAGATGAAGAAGTACCGACTTTGGCGTCGATAGCAGGAACGCGGACAAGACGGGCACTAGGATCCCGTGTCCAGCCGAGCATGCACTAAGCGGGTTTAGTGCAAGTGGCAGCGTGTGTGTGATTTAAAATTGGCTTGTTTTGAAAAAGTGGGACTCAAGACAAATTTCCCTAAATGCACAAGCAACCCTAGAACTAAGGTTACCTAGGTCCAGTCTCTAGACCGCTCCTAGACTTCCAAAGGACAAGCCGCAGGATAAATCCTCTACCGCCTCCGTACTACCCTTGTAGCGAGGTAAGTGCCAGGTAAGCGGGAAGGAACCACCACTACAGTGGGCCTAATTAAAAACCACTAGCCTTTGTCACACTTGCCTAGGCACTACAAAAGTAATGCGGATAAACGATAGATTACCCACGACCTTCCTCTGTCCTTATTGAGCGCGACAGTCCTTAGAGTCTGGTCTAGATATTTTTTAAATTAATGAAGGGTTGATCTATATGCTCGGTTTGTGATTTGTGGGGCTTAGGAAGGGTGATGAAATCCCCACCTAATCTTGATTTGGTCTTTGCCCCTTAAAATCCGTATTAAATATGCAAAACAAAACCAAACACAAAACTTTTGCAAAGAGATTTTTGAGCGGCGCAATTTGCAAAGAATCCTGCAGAAAATAGATTTTATTGGATTTGGGAGGAGAGAGGAGGAGTTAAGAAAGATACCAGAGAGTTCTGTAGCCCTAATCCATCCAAGACGCCGCGCTTCCGCCGCCAAAGATGCCTTTATGCCGCGCTTCCGCCGCGAGGTGGTTGGATCGCTTGATGAAAAATTTCCTGTGTCCCTCTGTGCTCCTCTGGATCTCTAAAAATGTCTCTGTTTCCTGTTTCCCTCAATTCTGTGACTCCAGATCTCCTTGCAAAAATCCACGCACAAATCGTTAAATATGCAATTTGCAGTTTTGTGTTAATAATGATATGACTCGTCTAAGAAATCAACACAAATAGTAAAAATAAAAAATTACGCACGTATCCCCGGCAACGGCGCCATTTGATTGGTGTGAAAAATCGTGTTTTTAGTTTAACCGCAATCAATAACGGTGTCGCACGTAGCTAGACCGAGATGAGTACGGGTCGTCCTCTGGGAAACGTGGAACCTTTTAATTTTACTTTAGATGTGTTGAAAAGGAGAAAGAAATAAGAATGGTTGTAGGATGGCTTCTAGATCTACGTTTAATAAGAATGTAAATATAGATCTAGAATAGTTTGAAGATGTGATTAATTATAATAAGAAGGGCTTGTAGGGTTCGTTAGGATTTAGTAGTTATGAATGATTAATTAAAGTTACCCTTTTTATCCATTAATAGATTTAGAACTAGAACGACGGCGATGCGTGTAGATTAGGGTTTCTGGAGGGAAAAGGAATCCCACTCGTAACCCTTATCTCGACACGGAACTCCGTTCATATCTAGCCTTTACCAAAACAATCATTAATCTAATCTCTAATCGCGGTCGGAACTAGCAAAGAATTGCTAGCGCGCCCGATTAGGATGTTAATGATTCTTTTGATAAAGTTCCTAAACTTTATAGGACTTAAAAAGGGTTTAGTTATTTTCATCGTCCATTAGCCTACCCTAATCCTACGAACCCTAACAAGCGGAGAATTACTCGCGCATGTTGGGAGAAGAAGATGAAAAGAAAGAGAGGGAAAACATAATGTAAAATGCAAAAGAATAAAACAACTACCTTTATTAATCAACTTGAACAATCTACACTTTGATTCCTTAGAAAATGATTACAAAGACTAGTTTGCTTCTCGATCTCTTCCAAGGAGGTAGACGAACAGTTGATGATCAGCCTGGATGCGTGAGCCGTCTTGGACTTCGTGATCTCTTCGGCTTGATGGCTTTTCCAAGAGGCCCTCGGTGCCTTTTTATAGTGCGAAGCCAGAATCTTTTTGTTGAGAAGTTGGTAAAATTCAGTATTCGAAAATCTCCCAAAATATTGCCTTCTGAACTCTTCAAACTGCGGCGGATCCGCGGCCCCAGGGTGGGTTAGGCCGCGGATCCGCGCTCAATGGGTGGGATCAATTTGTCGTTTTTCTTGGACTCCCTGATGGTGACATTTGGCAATCCTATGCATCTTCAGAATCTGAAAATATTTCCTCGGTTGCTTCCAGACTTAGTCTCCAAGTTTGCTCTTTAATTTGGAAAGTATTCTTCAACAAATTGATTTGTTTGTTAAATCCTTCACAACAACTTGGAAATAATCTGCACAACAACTCATATAAGATTTTAGTAGACTTTGTTCTACTAGGATTAGACCAATAATATTATTTGCATACATTTTCCTACCAAATGATAATTAAATATATTAACACATGGAAAATAATGTTTTTACACATAAACCCTCATATGTTTAATATATTATAATAAAGTCCTTTTTTTTAATATAAAAATGGTAGGAAAAATGTACTACAAAAGTGCAGTTTTATCGACTGAACAGCAGACCAGGCAGCTCGTCAGGGAATACATCAGGAAACTCTCTCACAACAGGGACCTGGTCCAACGGAACTTCTGTGGAGCTAGCATCACAAACATAGGCTAAGAATCCCTGACACCCTTTCCTTAAGAGCTGACCAGCGCGAAGAGAAGAAATCAAGCTGGGAAGGGTAGCACTACGATCTCCCTGAATAATAAGAACCGGCTCACCAGGAAAACTGAATCTGACTGCTTTCTCACGGCAGTCCACAGATGCATAACAGGTGGCTAGCCAGTCTATACCAAGAAGAACGTCAAAGTCTAGCATATCGAGGAGAATTAAATCTACTGAAGAATCTCTCTCTCCGATACGAACGGAACACGATCGGTACACAAAACGGGCAACAAAAGACTCGCCTACCGGGGTAATAACGACAAGCGGCTGATCTAACGGAGAAGACTCTCGGCCCAACCTCGGTGCAAAGTACGTGGATACATAGGAATGTGTGGAGCCTGGATCAAATAATACCCGTGCATCAAAAGAACATACTGGCAGAGTACCTGTCACGACGGCATTGGATGCCTGTGCATCCTGAGGAGTCAATGCGAACACTCGGGCCTGTCCACCACTAATAGCTGGCTGTCCTCTGCCTCTACCTCGGCTTCTGCCTCTGCCTCTGTCGCTTCGTCCTCTCTGAACCGGACCGCCATGCCCACGGCCTCTAGAAGCATCTGGCTGGCGTGAAGCATCATCAGGAGTAGGAAGTAAAGCTCTCTGAGAAGGTGGTGAGGGTGGTAAAGTCACATGCGGGACTGTCGCCGCATCCTGGAGTCCCATGGTACAGTCTCTGACACGGTGGTACTGACTCCCGCACCGAAAACATCCTGGAGACGACTGCTGGGTCTGTGGATATGAACCAAATAACTGACCCCGTCTCAATCCTCTGCCTCCACCATCTCCCGAAAATAATCTATCACGATGTCTGCCTATCTGCCGCTGAGCTGGCGTATCAGTACGGATCCTCTTCGGCCCAGAAACGACCGGAGTCTCATAAATACGCTCCTCCAAAAGTAAGGCTGCATCCATCGCGGCTGCGTATGTATCAAAGTGCTGGGTGCCGATGGCAAGGAATAGCTGTGTATCAAGCCCTCGCACGAATCTCTTTATTCTCTTCTCTTCTGTGTTTACTAGATACGGAGCATATCGAGACAACTGGGTAAACTGTATATCATACTCCGACACCGTCATCCCAGGAGTCTTGCGCAAAGACTCAAAACTACGGGCTCGAGCATCTCGGACACTCTCCGGAAGAAAACGGGAAAGAAATGCAGATGTAAACTCAACCCAGGTTATAGAAGGTAGACCTGCAGCTCGGCCTCTCTCTACTGAATCGTACCATGTCTGGGCAAGACCCTCCAGACGAAAACTGGCGAACTCCACCAATCTATCATCGGAGCACCTCAACGAACGGCAAATCCAAGCCATCCTATCAAGAAATGCCTGTGGGTCCTCTGTCGCATCTGTACCGGTAAAAGCTGGAGGTCTCAATCTCATGAACTCCTGTAGTGAAACAGGGATAGTCTCCGTAGTAGCAGCAGGAATGACCATCTGTGCAGCAGGTACGATCGTGGTCTGTGCGGTGGAAGGAACGTCCTCGGATCTCTGTGCCCGGCTGGACTCAACTAAAGATCCCATCATCTGCCGCAGCTCTTGCATGCCAGCCTCTAATCTGGAAATACGGTCAGGATAAGGCGGATCAGTATGACCCTGAGGGACAGGCGTATCATCCCGCTCGATCCTCGCCTCAGACGGGCCCGCCCGAATCTCATCCCTAGCGGCAGCCCGCTGAGCTCTCGTAGTCTTTGGCGGCATCGAAGCTGGAATAAGAAACAGGACTGATAAGATCATTGCAATTGAATCAAGGAATGCAAGGAATCGAGAAAGGAAATACAAGCAATTATGTCCTAAGGTCACTTAGGCGGAGTACCGTATCGTAAGTATGCCGCGGATCATACCCACGCTACGCCACTCTGCTTAAGTCACCTACTCCATCTACCAAGGTCGTCCTACACTCAGAAAGGTAAAACCTACGCTCTGATACCAACTTTGTCACGACCCGAAGGTACAGAACGTGACTGGCACTTAGATTATGAGACGTCTAAAGGCGCAACGTAACCTAAGTCAGCCAAAGCCCAGAAAAATCTAAACCAAATCAAAAGAGAGTGAAGGAAAAACCTTAAATGAAAACGGTTTTTAAATCAATTAAGTTGCATAGAATCCCTTTAAAAAAAACATCCAAAAATTCCCGAAAATTTCGGCAGAGTCTCCCCTGTATTTTCTATCCCCCAAAATGGGTACAACAAGATATATATAATCTGTAATCATAAAATGGCATCCCCAAGCGGGAGCTAGCTCTTCGCCGAAGGCGGATCACAACCACATGCAATATATAAGTAATATCAAGAAAAGAGCATAAAAGAAACGCAAAATATCAGAAAACACAACGCCGGCTCAAGTGAGCTCGACCCAAAAGAAACCACATATATACAAATCTCTCAGTCTTATCACTAGGTCGCATATACAAATAGAAAGTGGTAGATGGAGAATACTAGATACAATGATGGAGCAAAAAGAAATAAAGTGTGCTCGCAACCCACCTACGGGCGATGTCGCGAGTCTGAGCAAAAGGAGCTGATGATAAGATAGCCGCCGCTACAAGACTAATGAGTCCGACCTGCAAGACACTGTGGCACAACGGGGGTGAGTTGCCAGCTCGTGAGTAGAATATAACATCTAGTAAGGCAATCGTAAGAATGCACGCAATGCGTCACAACATGTATGTCCATATGTGATATAATATCTCTAGTATGCATGCACATGTATGCAATGTCATTACTAAATCTTTAAGTGTTTTAAATGCTAAGGGTACTGCATTCTTAACTTTAGAAAATGAATATCTGTATAATAGCTAAGTACCATCAAGAAATCATCTGAAAACCCGTGTCAAGCATCGACACCAAATATGAAATCATATCTGTCTCAATATCTCACTGTATCAATGTCTCAAATATCGGGCTCCGTCAGTCCGGATCGGCCCATATCATCAAATCTTATGACAACGGTCGGTATTCTCCGGATATCCGCCGCGCCAAACATCACCGGTAGGTAGTATTCCCCTGCCAGGCTCATCGTCTACAACTCGATCTTCTTGCCCCGGAGTACCATACCGGGCCCATCATGTACCCGAGACGGTTCATCCACTCCTCGAATCGGGTCTCGAAATCCAACAGAAAACATGAAAACTCATGGTGGACGACACATACATCACGAGAAAACCGCAACTTTGTTTTAAAAATGATAAATACAAGCTTTTGTTAAATTCTTGCGGTTTTCCCAAAAAATCCGGAAATCGCAGCAATACTGAAATCCTCAAGAAAATCATAATGTCCACATGTTATATATGATAAATGTCTATGATAACAAGGTATGCGATGTGAATTGTGGCTAGAAATCTATGTAAATATGATGATAATGCGAGGTATATACATGCTATGCAATTACATATATCATGTATGAATGCAAGTGGCGATACTAGGTTAAACAGGTTCTATAGTGCACGTGGCATGGCAATTACCAAAGGCGTGTGTGTCACATGAATAGTGCGCGTGCAACTGATGCCAATGGTAATGGTGTTCGTGTCCTACGAAGTGATATCGCATATGTGTATATGAATATCCATGCAATCTAGCATACTATTAGCTATAAGGGTATACAATGTAAATGAAGGTGTAAGCTAACTAACAATAAAAATCTTGCAAGAAATAAGGTAATCCTAACTAGGGGGCGCCTCGCGCCATCCAGACGATTCCCCCATAGATGAATACATCTACTCACATGAATGCCTCGCTAATCCGATCCGACCACCGCCTTGCCTTTACGCTCCGTGTCCGAAGTTTCCCCGAACGATCCTATATTTGCACAACACCAAGCATAAGATTACATATCCTAAAACGATGCAAGTGACAATATACAAATATCGACGCTCTCGAATTAAACGTAACGTGCACTTGGTGCGCGGGAAAACGCACGAAAATCGCTAATCTTTAACTAGAATCGTCATTTCGGGGAAATCGACAAAACTAAAACCCGGCTAAACAAAACCCCGCATTCGTGCACACTAATAGTCGTATAGGATGCTAATTATATCGCTAATATAACGTAATTTGACCACCTCCTAATTTACATAAAAATCTAGCAAGCAATTGCATACCGATTCGATGCAAATATCGCAATTTTATCGATCTAGCGAGCGCAACATCGCACAATTAACCACTCTAACCAATTAGATAACCAAAGCCCTAACTTAAACCATCAACCATGCTTCAAACCCTAATTCAAAATCAAATCCCTTTCTTGAATTTTCAAGACAACCCATTATAATGAAATTAACACTTTAAACTTCTAATTTAGCATAAACAAACTACAAATTTAACAACTTGATTAGAACTTATACCTCACAAGTGGTGAACCTCTTGCACTTAGCCTCCAAAGATGTCTTCTTTCTCCTTGTTTTAAACAATTTAGGGTTTGAGAAGAGGTGGAAAATGATTTAGGTTTGAATTAGTGAAGAAAAGTGTGTATTTTGTGGATTTTTGTGCATTTTTTCATGATTTTTGAAGCAAGAAAGAGAGGGGGAAATGGGGGTTTCCTGCTGATTGAGCTCGACCTGAGCAAGAGGGGGAGTGAAGGGAAGAGTTGTGTGGAAAATTCTACACAAAAATTTATCATCTAAGGTCAATAAATGCATATCACATCACTTTTTACACAAAAACCCCATTTTTCATTCATTTTTGACCATAAAACCACAATTCTTGGTAAGTTTTGATAAAATTTTTGTTAACACTAATTTTTAGTTTATAATGGTTATTAATTGTGTAATTTAACCATTTAAATTTGTATTTATTACTAATTTAATATATTTTTAAAAGCTTAAAATAATAAAAAATAATAATTAATTACGAAAAAAAATTTATTTAACTAGAAAATTTTAAGTGACATTTTAGTGACAAAATTATAGTAATATCTTATCTAAATTTTGTATAATTAGGTCTACAATGAAAAATACTTGTTTTGACTTTTTACGGAAAAAGCTGAAAAATTAGCCGATTACCGAAAAACTGCCTGAATGATTTTCGAAGGGTTATATTGCACTAGGGCCATCTGATAGCAGTGGTTGAAGTATCTCATACTCAACCATCCCATAAAAGTCTCTCTCTGGGAAAAGGCCTTTGTGAGTGGATCCGCCGTGTTGTCCTCTGAGTCTACTCTCCTAACCTCGATCCCTTAGAGATCAACCATCTCCATGATCAGGTGATACTGCCTTAGAATATGTCTGGATCACTGATGGGACCGGCGTTCCTTGGCATAAGCAACAACTCCATTGTCTCACAATGGTTGGAACGTAGTTCATCTCATGAACCAATATACGCCCAAACATCCTCTTTGGTAGCATCTTAAGTAGCGATGTACCCTGCCTTTATCGTCTAGTATGCCACGGTATCTTGCTTGGAACTCTTCCAATATACCGTCCCTTTACTGAGGGTAAAGACAATGCCTGTGACTGACATTCAGTCGTCTTTATCACCCTGGAACACTTCCAGTGATTCTCCCCAGGATCATTTGATACCATCTCACTTCAACTAGTGAGAATCTTAACATCCATTTAGATCTATCTCATAGATCCAAAACCCAGGATTTAGTAGGTATCACTTTGATCCTATGTGGAGAATCATTGTGATAAGCGGAGATTGATCGAGCGTAGCATAGGAAACTCCTTCCCTATCAAGAGTGTGTCATCCACGTACTCTATGAGGATCGTCACCATACTCCCTACTATCTTTTTATTTATACAAGGTTCATCTACCATTTTGATGATGTCAAACTCTTTGACTACTTCATCAAAACAGACGTTCCAACTCCGCGATGCCTGCTTTATCCTATAAAGCATCTTGTACACGTTTCTGCTGCTCCCACGGTTTACGAAGCCCTCTGACTGTGTACTTATAGACTCTCTCTTCTAAAACATCATTTAGAAAAGCAGTCATAACACCCAACCGCCAGATATCGTAGTCATGGTATGTAGCCGTGGCAAGTAGGATCTGGATGGACTTAAGCATAGGCACTGGAAAAGGTTTCATCATTATCCACGCCTGGTCGATGAAGAAAACCTTTAACAAGTCTAGCTTTGAAAGTCTCAACTTTTCTAAGTACACCAAGTAATCTTCTCAAGATATACTTGCTCCTGATGGGGATTTAACCCTTCAGATATATCAACCAAAGTCCATACTTTGTTGGTGTATATGTTAGTGTATATGCCCTAGAGGCCATTACTGTATCATACTAGTTTGTATATTACTTAATGGAAGCTTGGGATATTCACCTTGTATAAACAATCTTGCTCAATATAGTAGTATGCTACTTGGTTTGTTTCTACTTCAATGTGTACTTGTGTTTATTTCAGTATATCACTTATACGCATTAGTGGAGCCCTTATGATCTTTGCTTGATTACCAGCGTTGTGATGGCAGTCACACTAGTGGGGGCTGGGTAATCTATAGGCACATCCTTATACAGGTCCCTAGTCGTAGGACTATCGAGACAGGGCATCGATACTCCGGAGTAGACTAGCGTATACGCTTCTCATCCCAGTGTGGGAGATGGTCTGTCCCACAGCCATCAGTACGTCGTACTGGAGATAGTATACGGGTGCTCGTTGGGTTATGAGTACACTGGACAGGACTCGTCGGGAACTGACAGGTTGGTATTATACCTATCGTCAGTTATCAGTTCCCAGGTGACATGAGTACAGCTTAGTCCGCTGACTTGACACTGGCACTTCGCCTCGAGTGTGTTCCCACTGCACTTTGATCACTACCCTACCACGGCTCAAAGGAGTCGTGCAAACAGGTGGTGGTTGGGTGCAGTCCCGAAGCACTTGGAGGCAGTGACGGTTAGACAGGATTCGTCTCTCCCGATATTGGGGGTTGACATCACGCTGTGTCTAGGAGAGCCATTACACGAGTAGTCCCTGGCCAGGGCAAGCGAGATATACTGGTAGGCTTCCAGTGTTATCTCAGGGTGTTTTGGGCTTCACTCCGACACGACTTGTACCGCTATTTGGGGACTGACGTTTACCGTCCCCTAGGCCCGCCATGCGATGTATCAGACGAACAGACCGGACTGTACGGAGAATGTCACATTCAGACTCAGTAGGAGTTCAGATGGGGTTTCACCTCGTCAGCCTTCTTGTCGGCATCTACCTGGGGACCGTTATGCACAGCTAGTGCCGCTTGCGGTCTGTGGTTAAACCCACTGCCAGCGTAGTGTCGAGTCTTTAGAGTCCCACACAGAGGGTATTCGCCTCTGGGCAAAACAGAGTAGAGGTCGCATGGTTTTGCGACAGGGTTCGTTCTCATCCGCGCACTTGTGCACGTTTGGAGTCCGGACGGATTATACTGGCAGGCTCTGGTTTGAGCCAGATGCTGGTATATGTTTTGGGGGTTGCTTTTATCTCTTGGTATTCTTGTTCCTCGGAACGAGAATGCAGGTGTGTATGCACAGTTGCTTGAGGCGGAGGATGAGGTTTTTCATTAGGGTTTCGGAACGGGTGCGTATGCACAGTTGACAGTCTTCATTTTCCAAACCCTAATGGATTTATATATTATCTATTAATAATAGTAATTAAATGAGAATTTTGTTATGGTTGATTTTGTTGACTTGTTGACCATGGTTGACTTGTTGACCATGGTTGAATGTTGACCACCATCATGCTTTGAAAGATCCTCCTTGATTTATGCTTACACTTCATTTAAAGAAGCATGATAGTGGTCATTCCAAATTACCATCAACTATTCTTATTTTGAATTATTATTATTTAGATAATTCTGTTCTTTTGGCATTATGGTTGCAAGAAAGAAAAATAGAGCTCATTATCTCATTTAGCTTCTCTCTCCTCACTTCTTCTTCTTCTTCCTCTAGCAAAGAGAAACCTTCTCATGTGTTGAGAATCCTTCTCTTTAAAAGGAAAAGCAAACCCTAGTCACTCTCTACTCATTCTAGGTTCAAGGTTTAGCAAGCCGGAAACCCTAGTTCACTCAAAGATCGAGGAAGAGCCGAAAGGTCGAACCTTCGAGGTGGATCCATCTTCAACGGAAGAAGGCGACGAAAAGAGAACCATCAACCTCTACAAGATTTCAAGAAGAAGGAGTTCAAGTTTATTTATAACCTTCATCCGAGTAGCTAACTCTCTTTAGCGTATTTGCTAGTTTAGTTTAGACAACGATCCCGACCTTGTTTAGTCCATGTTACTCTTGCGATAAAAATTCATTTTTTATACCGTTTCCGCCTCCCCGTAAGCACCGGGGGTCGCAATATGGACTTACAGTGGTATCAGAGCCTAACTAAACTTAAACTAGCTTGGTAGCGAAGTGTATGGAAGTTCGAAACCGAAAAATCGCAAAACCGGAAAAACCAAAACCCTAAGTTTCTGTTGAATTTTTTTCTGCTCTAAATGAAAAACTTTATACTCCAAAAATCGGCTCAGGGTTTTCTAAGAACAGCCACCAAAAACGATAGCATGATTCCTTCAAAGCGCCGCCCATCCGCGGCCTCACCTGTTCATTAGGCCGCGGATCCGCCGCTGATTGGTGTCCTCTCTGCATCGTTTTTCGTGCAGTGTTCTTCTGTGTTGGTTTTGGGATTTTTCAGATGTATTATATGTGCCCAGATTTTCCAGAACTGAAATTCACTTTTGGGGTCCTATAATTCCGTATTTTTTTCCGAACTTCACTACACTTTGGCTATGTTGGTTATATCTGTGTTGCTTGCATGTATTGAACGTCGGCTAATCGCTATAAGTCGATTAGTTGGGGTTATACATGATCTGTGTTTGATATTGGATTGTGTATATGAATGTGTTGGACTGTCGCGGGTGAATAGCCGGGGTGGATGTGAGATAAGCTTTTGTTTTTCTTTCATTCATTTGTAAATGTAAATTGATGTAATAATATTATTTGTTTGGCCGCACAACCGGGTCGGGGTTGTAGCCGTCATTGTATAATTCTTTTTACTGTTTTTGCTCCTAGGATAGACCCATGGAGGGGTGCACAAACTACCGGGTTCTTGGCGGGTAGTTTGCCGCACCCGTAGGGGTCTTGGGTGGGGTATTTGGCTATTCACCGCGACCGTGTAATCCGCTTTTCATTGCAGGCTCGAAAGGATTGCGGATTGCTAGTATATCCAATATATTCATCTGTGATCTGTAATGTCTATCATTGCTTTCTATTTAGGCGTTGCTTATGTTTTACAGCCGCGCTAGCCCAGCCCCCGCTCTGTCGTTAGTTAAGTAACCGAACGAGTGATGACGGGACCCCATGGCGAATGCGAATGGCATAAGCGTACGTCATATTTTGGTTGTTTTCTGCAATGGTAGGATTAAATGATGGGACGCATTAAAAGAACTAATGCAAGAATATCACGCATTAAAAGAACTAATGCAAGATAATAAACCAAGTTAAAATCGTTGGAACACTTTCGAAAAACCACTCGGTTCTTTTCAAAACTAACTTTTAAATGCGGAGCTTGAGCCACTCCTTCTAAAAGCTATCTCGTTCCATCGATTATATCAAGTTCACTACGTTCACGGTTTTACCAAAACCATTCGTAGCCCTCCGTCGTTTCGCATGAATAGGCAATAGTATTCAAGCTGTGTATTTTGGCCAAAGTCAAGGCACAGTGATTGGTAGCTATTGGGTGTTCATGTGTAGCATAGATAGATGCGTTGGTTTGGGACAGTCGTGCTGCCATTTTGGCTAAAGTCAAGGGTATGTACGGATGGATCCAAATTAACCTGGAAAGTGACGGGTAGAACTTGACATGTGACTTATGATATTTTGGCCAAAGTCAAGGTCATAAGAGCATGGGGCAAAAATCCACATCGGGAGTTTCATAAGTACTGAAACTTGCTAGATTTGCATACCATTTGGAGTGTGATGATTATGGTAGGATTCCTTCATTTTCGTCACGCAATGATATTTGGATCCCGATCCTACTGTGAGTATATGCTACTCCTCGGGAAATTTCTCACTAAACGATTAATGCTATAAACCTAGTAGGTGCCTAGAAAGGTGTTAGCGGGGCTACGCCCCCAGGGAAAAGAGGTTCTTAAATTAAGGAACTTCGCGAAAGCGTTGGAAAACCTCCCTCGAAGTACCGACACTGGCCTGGCTGAACGGTTAAGCAAGTATTGTACGGTGGGATTGATCCCGGCTAATTCTTCCTTTGTGGTTTGAGGAGGGATTCGAGAGACAGTGGGAGCCATCCTGTTTAGACAAATTAAAAACCATTCTAAACTTGCAAGAGCATCGTGCTAAGTGTTTCTTCTCTCCCCCTGCAGCGACCAAATCGAAATGACTGGACTTAAGTTACTTCTAGATAAAAACATACTGACAGGGCCAAACTACAAAGATTGGCTCAGGAATGTCAAATTGGCAATCGCTTACGACAAGCTGGGGTATCTTCTTACCACCAAAGCTCCCCCCGTCCCAGGTCCCACCTCCAGCGTCGCGGATAAGGAAATCCGTAAGACTTGGGAGATTGACAGCGCGAAGGCCAGGTGCCTCGTACTTGCCTCGATGGACAACGACTATCAGAGGAGGCATGAGAATATGGATTTGGAATCCATATTTCTTCATACAAAAGAACTGTATGGAGAGCAATCTCGTATTGCAAGATACGAAGTGTCGAAGAAGTTGTTTTCGACAAAGTTGGCCGTCGGATCATCGGTAGCGGACCACGTGCTTAAGATGATTGGCTACACTGAGGAGCTCGCAGAACTTGGGACCACGTTGGATAGTGAACTCTATACAGATTTAATTCTCCAGTCCCTTCCATCCACTTACGCCCAGTTCATACTGAATTTCAACTTGCAAGAAAAGGAAGTTGAACTTTCAGAACTCCTCAACCTGCTGAGGAGCGCAGAGGGCACCCTACAGAAGGGTAGGGAAACATCCACTTTGTTTATAGGAGGATCTTCTTCTTCTAGGTCCAAGGCGAAAGCCAAGGGAAAGAAGAGGAAAGCCCCCGCCAAACCAAGAGGCGGTGTTAGTAAAGTGGGTACGAAGGGAAAGGAAAAGGCAACAAAGATTGCGGGGAAGCTTGTTGGAAAGGAAGAGTGCTTCTATTGTCATAAGAGTGGACACTGGAAGAAAGATTGCAGGGCTTGGAAAGCCAGGACACAGGAACTGAAGCAGGTTGCGGCTTCAGCTTCAGGTGTGTATGTTATTGAAAACTGTCTTTCTATAAACTCTACTTCCTGGGTATTGGATACCGGATCAGGTTCTCATATCTGTAATTCTTTGCAGGCGTTGAGAAACCGTAGGGTTTTGAAGGCAGGTGACATGACCCTCAGAGTTGCGAACGGAGCTAGCATGGATGCTAAAGCCGTGGGGGACTATCACCTGGGAATGTCAGATGGGCATGTTTTGGTTTTGCGTAATTGCTTTTTTGTACCCAACGCAACTTGTAATATCATTTCTGTATCTTTGGTTTCTAAAGAAGGTTATGAATTTGCGTTTGTAAGTAATGTTGTTAACATTCACCTTAATCAAGTTCTGATTGGGTCAGGTACATTGAGCAATGGTATATACGTATTAAACCAACCACAGATTTTCAATGTCCAGAATACACACAAAAGAAAGTCTCCAGATATCAATCAGACTTTCTTATGGCATTGTAGACTGGGTCACATCAATGAGAGAAGGTTGACTAAGTTACATACAGAAGGATATTTGGATCCGTTCGAATATCAATCGTATGCCACTTGTCAATCCTGTCTCAAAGGAAAGATGACAAAGACTCCGTTCACTGGACACGGAGTAAGAGCGAGCGAGCTCTTGGGACTCGTACACAGCGAATTGTGCGGTCCAATGTCTACACATGCGCGAAGCGGTTATTCTTACTTCATTACTTTTACGGATGATTTTTCAAGATACGGTTATGTCTTCTTAATGAAACATAAGTCCGAAGCTTTTGAAAAATTCCAGGAATTTAAGAATGAAGTAGAAAAACAAACCGGCAAAAGTATCAAGATTCTAAGATCGGATCGAGGTGGAGAATACTTTAGTGCCGAGTTCCTGAATTATTTAAAAGAGAACGGGATTCTCTCTCAGCTTACTCCTCCATACACTCCGCAACACAACGGTGTATCGGAGAGACGGAACCGGACCCTATTGGATATGGTACGGTCCATGATGAGTAACGCCGAGTTACCGCGATCATTCTGGGGGTATGCGCTAGAATCAGCTGCGTACCTTTTGAACCGAGTTCCTACTAAGACTGTGCCTACTACACCATATGAGATGTGGTGTGGGAAGAGACCCCATCTCAATCACATTAAGACTTGGGGAAGTCCAGCTTTTGTTAAAAAGCAGCATGCGGACAAGCTCGAGGCGCGCTCAGTACTGTGTAAGTTTGTGGGATATCCAAAGAATTCCAAGGGATATCTCTTCTACTACGAAGAGGAACAAAAAGTTCTTGTTTCTCGTCATGCCCACTTTCTAGAACATCAGTTCTTAGAAAAAGAATTAAGTGGGAGCGCAGTAGAACTGGAAGAAATTCCAGAACCACAGACTATTACTGAAAGCTTAGTGGAACCAGAGGGTTCAAATGAACAGGACATTCCTACGCCGCTCCGCAGGAGTAGTAGGCAGTCTCATCCGCCCGAGAGATACTACGGTTTTCTCATAGACGGGGATAGAGAGGATTGCATCATAGACTCTGATGAGCCTACTAGCTTCCAGCAGGCCGTTCAGAGCGTTGACTCAGTAAAATGGCTGGATGCAATGCGGACCGAAATGGAGTCCATGTACACCAACAAAGTATGGACGTTGGACATTGCTCCAGACGGGGTAAAACCCGTAGGATGCAAGTGGATCTTCAAAAGGAAGATTGGTGTAGATGGACAGGTTGAGACCTATAAAGCTAGACTTGTAGCAAAGGGTTTCCGTCAAAGACCTGGCTTGGACTATGATGAAACCTTTTCTCCAGTGGCTATGCTGAAATCCATTCGGATCTTTCTTGCCATTGCTGCCTTCCACGATTATGAGATTTGGCAGATGGACGTAAAAACCGCTTTTCTAAATGGAAGTTTAGAGGAGTGTGTCTATATGGATCAGCCAGAGGGTTTCATTCAGAGTGGGAGCAGCGGAAAGGTGTGCAAGTTGCTTAAGTCCATCTATGGACTAAAGCAGGCATCGCGGAGTTGGAACATCTGTTTTGATGAGACGGTCAAGGAATTTGACTTTATCAAAAATCCAGATGAACCATGCATCTATAGTAGATTTATAGCGAGAACTGTAGTATTCCTTTTTTTATACGTGGATGACATTCTCTTAATAGGAAATGACATTCCTATGCTACAATTTGTCAAGGGTTTCTTGTCACACAGGTTCTCCATGAAAGACCTGGGTGATGCCTCTTACATCCTGGGGATCCGGATCCATCGTGATAGATCCAAGAGGATATTAGGACTTTCACAGTCCAGGTACATCGACACCGTACTGAAAAGATTCAGTATGGAAGATTCCAAGCGCGGTAACCTACCGGCTTGTCACGGGATCACCCTCTCTAAAGAGATGTCTCCCAAGACTGATTTGGAGAGGGATCGCATGTCTATTATACCCTACGCTTCTGCGGTAGGCTCTATAATGTATGCGATGTTGTGTACCAGACCGGATGTAGCTTATGCACTGAGTGTAGTAAGCCGGTATCAGTCAAACCCTGGGGAGAAACATTGGATAGCAGTAAAGAACATTCTCAAGTACCTGAGGAGGACTAAGGAGATGTTCTTGGTGTATGGCGGAAAAGACCTCCAGATTGAGGCCTTTGCTGACTCCAGCTTCCAGAGTGACAAGGATGATTCCAAGTCCATGTCGGGTTTTGTCTTTACCCTCAATGGAGGGGCGGTGTGTTGGAAGAGTTCCAAACAGGAAACCGTTGCAGACTCGACTATGGAAGCGGAATACATCGCTGCATCTGATGCCGCAAAAGAAGCTGTCTGGATAAGGAAGTTCTTAAAAGAACTTCAGGTGGTTCCGTCCATTGTTGACCCAGTACCTCTGTATTGCGACAACAACGGGGCTATAGCTTTAGCAAAGGAACCCAGGTCCCATCAGAGATCCAGGCACATCTTGAGGCGGTATCACCTGATCAGGGAGATCGTGGATTGCAAGGAGATCGAGGTTCGGAGGGTTGCTTCAGAAGAGAACACTGCAGATCCATTCACCAAGGCCCTACCCCAGACTCAGTTCGAGCGGCTGATCGAGATGATAGGTCTTCGATACGCCAGTACATGGCCTTAGTGCAAGTGGGAGATTGTTAGTGTATATGCCCTAGAGGCCATTACTGTATCATACTAGTTTGTATATTACTTAATGGAAGCTTGGGATATTCACCTTGTATAAACAATCTTGCTCAATATAGTAGTATGCTACTTGGTTTGTTTCTACTTCAATGTGTACTTGTGTTTATTTCAGTATATCACTTATACGCATTAGTGGAGCCCTTAGGATCTTTGCTTGATTACCAGCGTTGTGATGGCAGTCACACTAGTGGGGGCTGGGTAATCTATAGGCACATCCTTATACAGGTCCCTAGTCGTAGGACTATCAAGACAGGGCATCGATACTCCGGAGTAGACTAGCGTATGCGCTTCTCATCCCAGTGTGGGAGATGGTCTGTCCCACAGCCATCAGTACGTCGTACTGGAGATAGTATACGGGTGCTCGTTGGGTTACGAGTACACTGGACAGGACTCGTCGGGAACTGACAGGTTGGTATTATACCTATCGTCAGTTATCAGTTCCCAGGTGACATGAGTACAGCTTAGTCCGCTGACTTGACACTGGCACTTCGCCTCGAGTGTGTTCCCACTGCACTTTGATCACTACCCTACCACGGCTCAAAGGAGTCGTGCAAACAGGTGGTGGTTGGGTGCAGTCCTGAAGCACTTGGAGGCAGTGACGGTTAGACAGGATTCGTCTCTCCCGGTATTGGGGGTTGACATCGCGCTGTGTCTAGGAGAGCCATTACACGAGTAGTCCCTGGCCAGGGCAAGCGAGATATACTGGTAGGCTTCCAGTGTTATCTCAGGGTGTTTTGGGCTTCACTCCGACACGACTTGTACCGCTATTAGGGGACTGACGTTTACCGCCCCCTAGGCCCGCCATGCGATGTATCAGACGAACAGACCGGACTGTACGGAGAATGTCACATTCAGACTCAGTAGGAGTTCAGATGGGGTTTCACCTCGTCAGCCTTCTTGTCGGCATCTACCTGGGGACCGTTATGCACAGCTAGTGCCGCTTGCGGTCTGTGGTTAAACCCACTGCCAGCGTAGTGTCGAGTCTTTAGAGTCCCACACAGAGGGTATTCGCCTCTGGGCAAAACAGAGTTGAGGTCTCATGGTTTTGCGACAGGGTTCGTTCTCATCCGCGCACTGGTGCACGTTTGGAGTCCGGACGGATTATACTGGCAGGCTCTGGTTTGAGCCAGATGCTGGTATATGTTTTGGGGGTTGCTTTTATCTCTTGGTATTCTTGTTCCTCGGAACGAGAATGCAGGTGTGTATGCACAGTTGCTTGAGGCGGAGGATGAGGTTTTTCATTAGGGTTTCGGAACGGGTGCGTATGCACAGTTGACAGTCTTCATTTTCGAAACCCTAATGGATTTATATATTATCTATTAATAATAGTAATTAAATGAGAATTTTGTTATGGTTGATTTTGTTGACTTGTTGACCATGGTTGAATGTTGACCACCATCATGCTTTGAAAGATCCTCCTTGATTTATGCTTACACTTCATTTAAAGAAGCATGATAGTGGTCATTCCAAATTACCATCAACTATTCTTATTTTGAATTATTATTATTTAGATAATTCTTTTCTTTTGGCATTATGGTTGCAAGAAAGAAAAATAGAGCTCATTATCTCATTTAGCTTCTCTCTCCTCACTTCTTCTTCTTCTTCCTCTAGCAAAGAGAAACCTTCTCATGTGTTGAGAATCCTTCTCTTTAAAAGGAAAAGCAAACCCTAGCCACTCTCTACTCATTCTAGGTTCAAGGTTTAGCAAGCCGGAAACCCTAGTTCACTCAAAGATCGAGGAAGAGCACAAAGGTCGAACCTTCGAGATGGATCCATCTTCGACGGAAGAAGGCGACGAAAAGAGAACCATCAACCTCTACAAGATTTCAAGAAGAAGGAGTTCAAGTTTAGGTATAACCTTCATCCGAGTAGCTAACTCTCTTTAGCGTATTTGCTAGTTTAGTTTAGACAACGATCCCGACCTTGTTTAGTCCATGTTACCTCTTGCGATAAAAATTCGTTTTTTATACCGTTTCCGCCTCCCCGTAAGCACCGGGGGTCGCAATATGGACTTACAGTATAAGGATTCCATCTCAGATCACTAAGCATCCAGCCATTCTTTCAGAGTCCCACTCCTGATGGCCAGCTCGAAACTAGTTGGGTCATCATCTCATGATGCAATCCTCGCTCCCACTGTCATAGAGGAACCGAAGTATCTCTCAGGTGGGTGAGGAACCTTACTAGATCGGCGGAGAGGCAGAGGTTCGTTGGTAATCTACTGAATTCTTTGGTTCTACCAAATCATCTGCTGTAGTTTGTATAGCTGGAACCTTTCCAGTTCTATATAACAGACCTGGCTTCGAGCTTGTCCGGATTTTGCTTTTAGACATAGGCTGGACAACCCCAAATCTTAACCATCTTAAGATATGGGCTCTTCCCTTTCCATATCACATATGAAGTGGTAGGCAACTGATTTGATTTGAACCCGATTCAATAGGTATGCAGCTTCTCAAGCGCATAACTCCCAAAAGGAAATAGGAAACTCAGTATTACTCATCATAGAGCACACCATATCAAATAGGGTGTATCTGCTCCGCCCCGATATACCATCGTGCAATGGTGTATTCGGAGGAGTAATGCTGAGAGAGAATCTCATTCTCCTTTAGAATAATCCAGGATTTCCGTGCTCAAGTATTCTCCTCCTTGATCTCATCAAAGGACATAATACTTATACCCGTATTGGTTCTCCACTTCTAAATCATATTCTGTGAATATCTCAAAAGGTTCGGACTTGTCTTTCAACTGGAACATATGTCTGAATCTTAAGAGATTATCAGAGAACGTAATGAAGTATAAAGAACCAGTCCTGGCATGTGTAGACAGGAGACCTTACATACATCATCATGTATCAGTCCCAAGAGTTCACTAACTCTTTCTCTGTTTCCAATAAACAGAGGTATGGTCATCATATCTTTGTGACATGACTGGTAATTTTTCATAAGATGTAAATTCAAACTGATTTAAATATGCATCTAAAATGTAACTTCAGCCAGTCGGGACGCATTGATATGACCTAGTCTACAATACCTCAAGAAGGATTCGTTCATTTCTGAACTCTTCCTCTTGTGTGTGTTCCGTATACTAAGAACTGTAGTTTGATTTAGAACATCAACGCTTTTAGATAACGTGCCTGAACCGATCAACTTTTGATATAGGAAATGTTCAAAACATTATCCAACAATACAAAATTTTATCATCATAAAGGGACTGATATGATTTTGTATATCAGGTTCGGTATCTAATAACATTCGTTCAGAATCAATGTATTGGTGATACAGGGTGACAGTGACCAACAGACTTGGCTGCAACACTTGCCCCGTTTTCTGCCTCATGAAACTTATCACCCGTTCTCAGTTCTTTACCTTTTTGTAGCCCTATGTAACAGATTACATATCTGGGATCCTGATCCGGCATCATATACCAAGGATGCGGAGGATACTGAGAAACAGTTCTGTATAATGAACATACCCGAAGATGATGCATCAACATGCACTCTCTTTGTTTGGGCGGCACGGGAATCCTGGTAATCCCCAATTTCCTGCTCTGTCTTATAACAATTATAAGTTGGAGCGGGACTAACGTTCCACAACTCAGTATAACAAGCGGGTTCGGTCAATAATCCGTATTATTATCTTGATTAAGGCGTGATATGGTCGCTACCTGGAGAGAGAGAGAAGAAAACACTCAGCGTGCGCTCTTGCAAGAATAGATTGGTTTTATTTTATCTAATCAGGATGGCTCCCACTGTTTTTATCAAATCTTCCTTCAAACCCTAAAAGGAAAGACTAGCCGGGATTAATTACACACTATAAGTTCACCAATCTTTCAGCCAGGCTAGTGTCGGTACTTTGAGGGAGGTCCCCCGTGCTTTCGCACGAACCTAATTAATGTAAACCTCGTTTTCCTAGAGGCGTAACCTCATTAACACCTTTCTAGACACCTACTTGATCGGCTAATTGTAATGTGTAAAACTCTCCCAGGAGTAACAATTACTCGCAGCGGGTATCGGGATCCAACTATCTCATAGAAGGTATGCAATCTCATTGCAAATTTCAACACTTGAAATTCCTGATAATATTTTGCCCCTAGCAGCTATATGACCTTAACATAGTCAACAAATCATAAGTGCTAGTTAAGTTCAACCCGTCATTTCCCGATTGAATTAAACCCACCAGCACGACCCTTAACATAGTCAACAAAGTCGCACGACTACCCTAATCCAATCGCATCATATGCTTATGCAGATAAGCACTAATTAGCTACCGCACACTACGCCTTAACATAGTCAACAAATGTAGCACGAATACTAACTAGTACTTATCTGAAATGACGGAGGGCTACGACAGGTTTTTCTGAAAACTTATTGCGTAATGAACTTGATATCGTTGTAGAATCAAATGATTTTCGAAATGGAGTGTTTTCGAGGCTTTTCTAGTTTTGCTAAAGGGGTCACTCCCGGTGAAGGGATCGTCGGCCCTTTCCTCGTCGAATGAGGTGCGGGATATATCATATATATCACTGTGCAAAGCAGAAACTATAGAAGCTATCAAAAGACAAACCGAGGGGTGTAGCATCTGCCAGTTATTGCTAAAGGGGTCACTCCCGGTGAAGGGATCGTCGGCCCTTTCCTCATCGAATAAGGTGCAGGATATATCATATATACCGCTGTGCAAAGCAAGAACTGTAGCTACCTGTTTTATTTTTGAAATTCGATTCTACAACATCATAGGTTTCTTTTATTTCATTAATCTCATTAATGAAGTCCCATCATTTCAATGTACCTAAACATCACAGATAAATACGACGTACACTTATGCCATCCGCATTCGCCTCGATGTCCCCTCGTGCACCGTTAGGTTAGGTAACTAACGGCAGAGCGGGGCAGGGCTAGCGCGGGTGTAAAACATAAGTAACGTCTATATAATATATCATATATACTATATACAGCATGTATCACAGAACATCACATGATCACATCACAGATATCGCAGCAGAAGAATCATATGAAATATTGGATATACTAGGACGTCCGTGTTTTCAATACGAGCCAGTATAAAACACGGATTCCACGGTCGTGATGAATAGCTAAACCCACACCCCTAGACCCTTACGAGAGCGGCAAGCAACCCTACCAATTCTACAGTTAGGAGACCCGGACTCGACTCCTCGAGTTGGTCTCCCACTGGACTCCAGAACCTGGTTACTTGAGCTCCCCTCCTTGGGTCTATCCTAGTGCGGAAAAGTAAATAATATACAAAAGGTGACATCTTCCGCAACCTGGAAGTGCCCCAATGAAAGAATATTACATACAAGTTTTTACATGAATGAAAATGAAAAACACTCATCTCACATAAAAACCCCCGGCTATTCAAACACGACGATCCAATATAACATATCCAGCAACACATAACATCACATGTCATCAACGTAAGTAAATATGCGCATCCCAATTGTCGTTGACATATAGCAACGAAACCGGCGATATCACATATTACACTTACGGTCACAGAAAAGAAAGTGTAAAACTATAACAGTTGGAATCCGCAACCTCTTTAGACATCTCATGCCTAATCAAATGAATTACTTAGACATCGCATGCCTAACAATTATAAACCCCGCATTTTAGTCTCTTTATCGAAAACACTTTTCAATACTAAGTCGGGCAATTCAACAGGATTCCCGACATTTTGATCGAATGCTCGTCGCAAACTTTAGTAGACGGTCGCACCCCCGATACCGTCGACGAAGTGCACCAAGGCGGAACACCGCTACCGGGAGCACCCGAACGGATGCTTTCGGCCACGGGGTTCTCCTACAGTCACTTGGTCGGGGCTAAGGGGTGCAGCTGTCTATTAAGTTTACCCGGCGAGTATCTGCGTACACTATGTGATTGCGACGGACTTTTGATCACATCAAAATTCAGCGGCAACCGATCAAGTGAGACTAAACCGCTAGATTTATAACATTCATCAAGTTATCTCATAACTGATTGTGAATTCCAATTATTGTATCACATTCCAGATAATTAGAAAATGTTAAACTTTCCGATCGAACAATCGAACACCCAAGTTTTCCCGAAACAGCTCAACTCATGAAATAAGTTCAAAGACATTCACTTCGTGCCTCAGTACCAACGGTCCAGCCGTAGAAGGGTCAAGCCAACGCCTCACATGTGGCACGCCGTACTGCCCCAAACCCGAAGGTTCAAAGGGCAGTTCAAGACGGTCACATAATCGAGTTAAGGTTTGTTGTCTTCTAGAGGGACCATCGCGTTACTTGCACTACTTAGAACGTTATTAAACCACGGAAAGATCCAACACTTGGAAATTTCCCGACCGGGGAAAAGTTGGGTATTTATATCCGGTCGAACTTTTTAACATATTCTAAAATATCCGGAAAGCCACATAGACAAAATTAGACAATCCGATCGAAACACCGAGTCCACAATACAACCCAGAAAACTCAACTCTTGAGTTCAGGAAAAAAAAATATCCCAGGAAAACCAGCACTGCAAAATAGGAAATTACTGTGCAAAATTCAATGGGAGAAGAGACAAAATGGCCGCGGAACAGCCGCATTAGCACGCTAATGCCGCGGTTCCGCCGCACTTTAGAAAGATCATTAGGTAATTTTTGCACCGTAATTCTTAGAATTTCCTGCTGAATTTTCTGCATATTTTTAATCTGGAAAAAACCCAATTTTTGGAAAAAGTCCAGAGAGCAAATTTGTGTTAGGGTTTCGGTTTAATCGAACTTCAAACTCCGTCTACGCAACGCCTAAGGCTCTAGCTAGGCTCTGATACCACTGTAGGGTTCCTAGGCACACTCAAGAGGTCTCACAAGGCATCAACCATGCCAATTTCAAATTTTACGGGTGCCGAGAAACCCTAATACGGATCGTTAACTAGAATTTTAGGCGACAAATGCGAATAGCTAGTTAACAATTTAACTAAGTGAACGGAAATACAACCTTTATAGATCCGGTTCTCCACCTCCATAGCTCCATGATGAAGTCCCCTTGCTGTCCAAACCCAATCCCGGGCTCTAGCATCGGCTTCATCGGAGAAATGGGCGGGCTAGGTAATCGACAACAATGCCGAAGATGATCTACGTCGAGGCATCATAAGATCAAGCTCCCACTTCACCAAGTCATGAAACTTGTGAAGAAAACACCCTATACTACTTGGCAAGAGGTAGAGGATGAAGAAATAGGAAGTGGGTTCATTATAGAATTGGATTTCTCACTCATTTTCAAGAGTTACCATTGATGGAGGCAAGCTTCTTCTTGAAGTGAAGAAGAAGAAGAAGAAGCAAGAATATGATAAGTGTTTTTTAAAAATGGAAAAGAAAATCAATACTTATCATATTCAAACCATGGTTAAGTGTAGAGACTAAACTAGGGTTAGTGGGAATGGTTAGGGTTAAGCATGAGACAAAATGCTCACTTAGTCAAAGCTTCATGAAGCTTCAATATCAAACAAAGAAAGCCACCATTTTCTCTCATTTCCAACATGAATAAAATAAATAAATAAATAAATGAATAAGAAAATGAAAACCCTAACCATTACACAACCATGGTTTAATCTTTACACAAACCCTAATGAGCATGTATCATCAAACATGATACAAACTAGTGTACAAAAGTATATCACATATACAATGTGCACATAAAGTGAGAAAATCCATTTAAAGTGAACCAATACTAGTTAATGCAAAGTAATATATCAAATATATAATTATGCATTAAATCATCAAATCAACACTTGATTTAACGATCCGGTCATATCGCATATAACCGACTAGTATCCAATGTATCAGCTTATCGAATCAACCCTCGATTCGATAACTAGGTTTTATCACATATAACCATTCGATACATTCATCGCGAGAATAGAATACGGTATCACATACACGCATTATTCTCGGTCCCGCACATATCTCATATGCGCTCCTATTTCGTTTCGCTTGAGCCAGGAAACCTCTGTGTAGGACTCTAAAGACTCGTCAATACGCCGGCAGCAGGTGATGATCATATCAAACACCCACAAGCCGCAAGCGGTCTGCTAAACGTAACGGCCACCCGGGTATTGAGCGATCAGAAGATCGACGAGCAAGCCCGCTCACACTCCTGTGAATCCAACCAGTAACACTTACCGTACAGTCCGGTCTCGTCGTCTGATATGTTGCATATCTCGCCTAGGGGTGGTAAACGTCAGACCCCAATAGCTCGATAAGTCGTGTCGATATGAGGTCTATAACAGTTCGAGAAACTACTGATAACACTTACCATTAAATCTCAGCAACCCTGGCCAGGGATTTCCGGTTATAGCCAATCGAACACAGCGCAACATCAACTCCCTATACCGGGAGAGACGAATCCCCTCCTATCGCTCATTGCCTCCATGTGATTCGGAACTGTACCCAAAAACCACCGTTTTGCACGCCCTCTTGGACGTGGTAAGGTGGAAATCAAAGCACAGTGGGAACCACACAAGACTCTATGACGATCTCGGGTCAACAGACTAACCTGTACCAGTGTCACCAGAGAACTGCCATCTGACGTAAGGTATAATACCATCTGGGAGTTCTCAGCGAGTCCGTCCAGTGTACCCAGTCTCCACTGAGCACCTGTATATCATCTCTGATGTCAAACACCAATGGATATGGGATCATCCATCGCCCATCTGTATGGGTCGAGAAGGTATACGCTAGTCTACTCTGGTATATCGATGCCCCGTCTCGATATACCCACGACTAGGGACCTTGAAGGATGTACTTATAGACTACCATGTCCCCACTAGTATGATCCACATCATAGTCTAGGTAGTCAAGTACACATCCTAAGGGCTTTACCAACATGTAACAGAGAGACAATCAGTATACACGTTAAGGTAAAGAGTAACCAGATAGCATCCTGTCATGTCGAGTAAGAAAGTCCTCCCTATATATGTCCAAGCATCCACTACAATATACATCCTATGTATAGTAATGGCCTCTAGGGCATACATATAACTAACAGAAAGTATATGTTGATGCATCATCTTCGGGTGTGTTCATTACAGAGAACTGTTTTCTCAGTATCCTTTACGTCCTGGGTATGAGATACCGGATCAGGATCCCACATATGTAATTTGTTACATGGGCTACAGAAAGGTAGAGAACTGAGAACGGATGATAAGTTTCATGAGATAGAAACGGTGTAAGTGTTGCAGCCAAGTCTGTTGGTAGTTATCACCCTGTATTACCAGAATACATTGATTCTGAACGAATGTTATTAGATACCGAACCTAATATACAACATCATATCAGTCTCTTTATTAGTAAAGAAAGGATATAATTTTGTATTGTTGGATAATGTTTTGAACATTTCCAATAACAAGAGTTGATCAGTTCAGGCACGTTTATCTAAAAGCATTGACGTTCTAAATAAAACTAGAGTTCTTAGTATACAAAACACACACAAGAGGAAGAGTTCAGAAATGAACGAATCCTTCTTGAAGTATTGTAGACTAGGTCATATCAATGCGACCCGACTAGCTGAAGTTACATATAGATGCATATTTAAATTAGTTTGAATTTACATCTTGTGAAACTTGCCGGTCATGTCACAGAGATAAGATGACCATAGGTCTGTTTATTGGAAGCAGAGAAAGAGTTAGTGAACTCTTGGGATGATACATGTTGATGTATGAAGGTCCCCTGTCTACACATGCCAAGACCGGTTCTTTGTACTTCATTACATTCTCTGATGATCTCTCAAGATTCAGACATATGTTCCTGTTGAAACACAAGTCCGAAGCTTTTGAGATATTCACAGAATATAAGTTAGAAAGTAGAGAACCAAAATGGGTATAAGTATTATGTCCTTTGATGTGATCAAGGAGGAGAATACTTGAGCACGGAATTCCTGGATTATTCTAAAGGAGAATGAGATTATCTCTCAGCATTACTCCTCCGTATACACCACAGCACGTCGGTGTATCGGGGTGGAGCAATCACATGTTAGATATGTATGCCCTAGAGGCCATTATTGTATAGTATTAGTTTGTATAATACATTTTGGAGGCTTGGGATATATATATGGTTTTACGACAGTTTTGCTCGATATAGTAGTATGCTACTTGGTTTGTTTCTATCTTAATATGTGTATATGTTTCTTTTAACATATCGCTAAAAACATATTGGTAGAGCCTTTAGGATTTTTTATTGACTACCGGCGTTGTGATGGCGATCAAACTAGTGGGGGCTAGGTAGTCTATAAGCACATCCTTATTTTGGTCCCTAGTCATAGGATTATCGAGACAGGGCATCGATACTCCAGAGTAGACCGGTGCATACGCTTCTCTTCCCAGCAGGGGAGATGGTCTGGCCCACAGCCATCAGTACGTCGTACTGGAGATAGTATGCAGGTGCTCGTTAGGTTACGAGTACACTGGACAGGACTCGTCGGGAACTGTTGGTTGGTATTATACCTATCGTCAGTTAACAGTTCCCAGGTGACATGAGTACAGCTTAGTCCGCTGACTTGATACTGTCACTTCGCCTCGAGTGTGTTCCCACTGTTCTTAGATTACTATCCTACCACGGCTCTACTGAGTCGTACAAACAGGTAGTAGTTGGGTGCAGCCCCGAGGCACTTGGAGGCAGTGACGGTTAGACAGGATTCGTCTCTCCCGGTATTGGGGGTTGATATCGCGCTGTGTCTAGGAGAGCCATTCACATCCGCGCACTTATGCACGTTTGGTGTCCGGACAGTAGTTACTAGCGGGTTTTGGTTTAAGCCAGATCCTAGTAATTGTTTTGGGATTGGTTTTGTCTCAGTGTATTCGTGTTCCTTGGAGCACGGTTGCGGGTGTATATGCACGGTTGGCAGAGGCAGAGGCAAAGGATTCTCATTAGGGTTGTTGACCATTTGGCTTTGGTTGACTTGTTGACCGTTGACCTTTCTTTAAACCCTAATGAGAATATGATATATGATTAATAATATTAATTAAGTATTATTGTGCCATGGTTGAGTTGAAAGTTTGACTTTTGTTGACTTGTTGACTTTGTTGACCGGTTGACCATTTTGGACTTGTTGACCATCATCATTTCATGGCTATCATTTCATGGGTACGACTTTTGCTTGCTTGTTGTTTGCAAAATGCAATAATAGCATGAAATGATAATGGTCATTGAAACTAACCATCACCATATACTCAATGATTATTATTATTATCATTATTCTCACTTTTGTGAGAGGGGTTGGATGATGAGAGCTCATTCTATCATTCTCTTTCTCTCTCCAAGAAAGAAAGCTCTCCCTCTCCTTCTTTCTCTATCAAGGTTCAAGTGTTCCATGAGTTGGAAATCATGAACCTTTGAGGCAAAACCACCATCACTCTTCTCTACTCAATCTAAGGTATTAAGTTTAGCAAACCAAACACCTTAGTCATCTCTAGGTTGAAATTGGAGCTCAATTTTGAGACCCTCGGGTGGATGCATCTATGGCAAAGAGGAGACGACAAGGAGGATCCGTTCAAGCAACTGCAAGGAGAAAGCAAGAGGAAGAACAACAACAAGAAGAGAAGGAGTTCAAGACCAAGGTATAACCATTCTACATAGTAGTTAGAACCATAGTCACATAATTCGCGAATTATTCGCCGAATTCGCGAATAATTCGCGAATTCTTGATCAAACGAATTAATCTCCGAATTATTCGTGATTGCCGAACTGGCCGAATTATTCCCGAATTATGTGATAAAACACCGAATAATTTAAAAAACAGCAAATAATTCACAAAATCAAAACCTAGCGTCTCATATATTAATTTATTGCTCAAAATCCTTCCCGAACATTTCCCGAACACTTACCGAATCTTTCCCGAATACCTGCCGATTTTTTCCGAATAATTCTCCGAATCCGAATTTTCGACCTCGCCGAATTATTCCCGAATGACGAATTTGTGACTATGGTTAGAACTTGTAGTTTTTGTTAGTTTTTGTTTAGCAATGATCCTTCATGAAACGGTCCATGTTACCTAGCTAGGGAAAATTTTCGTTTTACCTATTCCGCCTTCCCGAAAGGACTGGGGTGGGTAACGTGGACCTAACATCACACCCTATGTGATAAGGTGTGCTCTATGATGAGTATTACTGAGTTATCTATTTCTTTTTGGGAGTTATGCACTGGAGAAGTTGTTAGTGTATATGCCCTAGAGGCCATTACTGTATCATACTAGTTTGTATATTACTTGATGGAAGCTTGGGATATTCACAGTTGTATATACAATCTTGCTCGAAATGGTAGTATGCTACTTGGTGTTAGTTATATGTATGCCCTAGAGGCCATTACTGTACATTAGATGTATATTGTAGTGGATGCTGGGACATATATAGGTAGGACTTTCTTGCTCGACATGATAGTACGCTATCTGGTTGCTCTTTATCTTAACATGTATACTTTCCGTCTCTCTGATTACATGTTGATAAAGCCCTTAGGATGTGTACTCGACTTCCAGGACTATGATGCAGATCATACTAGTGGGGCCTGGGTAGTCAATGAGTACATCCTTCATTGTTCCTAGTCGAGGGAATATCGAGACGGGGCATCGATATTCCAGAGTAGACTAGCGTATATCTTCTCGACCCATGCGATGGGCGATGGATGATCCCATATCCATTGGTGTTTGACATCGGAGATGGTATGCGGGTGCTCAGTGGAGACTGGGTACACTGAACGGACTCGCCGAGAACTCCCAGATGGTATTATACCTCACGTCAGATGGCAGTTCTCTGGTGACACTGGTACAGCTTAGTCTGTTGACCCAAGATCGTCATAGAGTCTTGTGTGTCTCCCACTGTGCTTTGATTTCCACCCTACCACGGCTCTACTGAGTCGTGCAAACAGGTGGTTTTTGGGTACAGTCCCGATTCACATGGAGGCAATGAGCGATAGGAGGGGATTCGTCTCTCCCGGTATTGGGGGTTGATGTTGTGCTATGCTCGACTGGCCATAACAGGAAATCCCTGGCCAGGGTTGCAGTGATATACTGGTAAGAGTTATCAGTAGTTTCACGAATGTTATGGACCTCAAGTCGGCATGACTTATCGAGCTATTGGGGTCTGACGTTTACCACCCCTAGGCGAGATATGCGACATATCAGACGAACAGACCGGACTGTACGGTAAGTGTTACTGGTTGGATTCGCAGGAGTGTGAGCGGGCTTGCTCGTCGATCTTCTGATCGCTCAATACCCGGATGGCCGTTACGTTTAGCAGACCGCTTGCGGCTTGTGGGTGTTTGATATGATCATCATCCGCTGCCGGCGTATTGACGAGTCTTTAGAGTCCTACACAGAGGTTTCCTGGCTCAAGCGAAACGAACTAGGAGCGCATATGAGATATGTGCGGGACCGAGAATAATGCGTGTATGTGATACCGTATTTCATTCTCGCGATGAATGTGTGTCAAATGGTTGTATGCGATATAACCTAGTTATCGAATCAAGGATTGATTCGATAAGCCGATACATTGGATACTAGCCGGTTATATGCGATATGACCGGATCATTGGATCAAGTGTTGATTTAATGATTGAATGTATAATTATATATTTGATATATTACTTTGCATTAACTAGTATTGGTTCACTTTAAATGGATTTTCTCGCTCGGATGTGCGCATTATATATGTGATATGATTTTGTGCACATGCTTGTATCATGTTGGATGATACATGATAGTTTGGTGTATGGTTTAAACCATGGTTGGTCAATGGTTAGGGTTTCTTATTCTTCATTTACTTATTCTTTTATTTATTGATTGATTTATGAATGAAATAGAATGGTGGCCAATTTTGGATTATCCTTGAAGCTTCTTGAAGCTTTGAAATGGTTGACCATTTTGTTTCTTTCTCTAACCCTAACCATACAACCTAACCTAAGTTAATTCTCTACACCTAACTAGGGTTGGATTATGATAAGTATTCATTCATTTTTATTTTTACAAAATAACTTATCATAACAATTATCATCATCTTCTTCTTCTTCTTGAAGATGAAAGCTTACTTCATCAATGGTGATTTGAGCATAAGTGTGAGAAATCCAAATCTAAAGTGAACCCACTTCCTATTTCTTCATCCTCTACCTCTTGCCAAGTAGTAGAGTGTGTTTCCTTCACAAGTTTTCATGGCTTGGTGAAGGTGGAGCTTGATCTAGCGATGCCTCGACGTAGATCATCTTCGGCACGTCGTCGATGACCTAGCCCGCTCTTTCTCCGATGAAGCCGACGCTAGAGCCTGGACTTTGATTTGGACAGCGGAGAGGACTTCATCACTGAGCCGTGGAGGTGGAGGACCGGATCTACAAAGGTTGTAGCCCCTTTCCTTTAGATATATTTCCGTTTACTTGCTAGCTTCGCCTATTTATCTAGTTAACGATCCGTATTATGGTTTCTCGGCACCGTAATTTTTAGAAATTGGCATGTTTGATCACTTGTGAGACCTCACTAGGGTGCCTAGGAACCTTACATTGATTCTGAATGAATGTTATTAGATACCGAACCTGATATACAAAATCATATCAGTCTCTTTATTAGTAAAGAAAGGATATAATTTTGTATTGTTGGATAATGTTTTGAACATTTCCTATATCAAAAGTTGATCGGTTCAGGCACGTTATCTAAAAGCATTGATGTTCTAAATCAAACTGCAGTTCTTAGTATATGGAACACACACAAGAGGAAGAGTTCAGAATTGAACGATTCCTTCTTGATGTATTGTAGACTAGGTCAGATCAATGTGACCCGACTAGCTAGAGTTATATAAAGATGCATATTTAAATTAGTTTGAATTTACATCTTGTGAAACTCGCCAGTCATGTCACAAAGATATAATGACACCAGCTCTGTTTATTGGAAACAGAGAAAGAGTTAGTAAACTCTTGGGATGATACATGTTGATGTATGTAGGTCCCCTGTCTACACATGCCAAGAATGGTTCTTTGTACTTCATTACGTTCTCTGATAATCTCTCAAGATTTAGACATATGTTCCTGTTGAAACGCAAAGTCTGAACCTTTTGAGATATAGAGAACCATTACGGGTATAAGTATTATGTCCTGTGCTGAGATCAAGGAGGAGAATACTTGAGCACGGAAATCCTGGATTATTCTAAAGGAGAATGAGATTCTCTCTCAGCATTACTCCTCCGAATACACCATAGCACGTTGGTATATCGGGGCGGAGCAATCACACCCAATATGATAAGGTGTGCTCTATGATGAGTACTACTGAGTTACCTTTTTCCTTTTGGGAGTTATGCGCTTGAGAAGCTGCATACCTATTGAATTAGGTTCGAATCAAATCAGTTGCCTACCACTTCATATGTGATATGGTATGGGAAGAGCCCATGTCTTAAGCCAGTTAAGATTTGGGGTTGTCCGGCCTATGTCTAAAAGCAAAATCTGGACAAGCTCGAGGCAAAGTCTGTTATGTAGAACTGGAAAGGTTCCAGCTATACAAACTATAGTAGATGATTTAATAGAGCCAAAGGATTCAGTAGATTCCAATGAACCTCAGCCTCTCCGCCGATCTAGTAGGGTTCCTCACCCACCTGAGAGATACTTCGGTTTCTCTATGACAGTGGGAGAAGGGACTGCATCATGAGATGATGACCCAACTAGTTTCGAGCTGGCCATCAGGAGTAAGACTCTGTAAGAATGGCTGGATGCTTAGTGATCTGAGATGGAATTCATATACACCAACAAAGTATGGACTTTGGTTTCTATATCTGAAGGGTTAAATCCCCATCAGGAGCAAGTATATCTTGAGAAGATTACTTGGTGTAGATGGACAAGTTGAGACTTTCAAAACTAGACTTGTTAAAGGTTTTCGTCATCGACCAGGCACGGATAATGATGAAACCTTTTCCAAGGACTATGCTTAAGTCCATCCAGATCCTACTTGCCACGGCTACATACCATGACTACGATATCTGGTGGTTGGGTGCCATGACAACTTTTCTAAATAATGATTTAGAAGAGAATGTCTATAAGAACACAGCCAGAGGGCCTCGTAGACAGTGGGAGCAGCGGAAACGTGTGCAAGATGCTTTATAGGATAAAGCAGGCATCGCGGAGTTGGAACATCTGTTTTGATGGATTAGTCAAAGATGTTGACTTCATCAAAATGGTAGACGAACCTTGTATATACAAAAGGGTAGTAGAGAGTAAGGTGGTCATCTTCGTATTGTACGTAGACAACATACTCTTGATAGGAAAAGAGTTTCCTATACTACGATCGGTCAATCTCCTATTATCACTAGGATTCCCCAAATAGGATCAAAGTGATACCTCCTAAATCCTGAGCTTTCATCTATGAGATAGATGTAATTGGATGTTAGGATTCTCACTAGATGTAGTGAGATGGTATCAATTGATCCTGGGGAGAATCACTGGAAGTGTTCCAGGGTGATAAAGACGACTGAATGTCAGTCACAGGCACTGTCTTTACCCTCAGTAAAGGGACGGTATGTTGGAAGAGTTCCAAGCTCGATACCGTGGCAAACTAGACGATAAAGGCTGGTAACATCGCTATTAAAGATACTACCAAAGAGGAAGTTTGGGTGTATATTGGTTCATAAGATGAACTAGGTTCCTGCCATTGTAAGACAATGGAAGCGTGGCTTCGACCCTGGAACCCTGGTCCCATCAGTGACCCAGACATATTCTGAGGCAGCATCACCTGATCATGGAGATAGTTGATCTCCAGGGTGATCGAGGTTAGGAGAGTAGACTCAGAGGAGAACACGGCGGATCCACTCACGAAGGCCTTTTCCCAAAGAGAGACTTTATGGGATGGTTGAGTATTAGATACTACAACCACTGCTACAGATGGCCCTAGTGCAAGTGGGAGATTGTTAGTTATATGTATGCCCTAGAGGCCATTACTGTACATTGGATGTATATTGTAGTGGATGCTGGGACATATATAGGTAGGACTTTCTTGTTCGACATGATAGTACGCTATCTGGTTGCTCTTTATCTTAACATGTATACTTTCTGTCTCTCTGATTACATGTTGATAAAGCCCTTAGGAGGTGTATTCGACTTCCAGGACTATGATGCAGATCATACTAGTGGGGCCTGGGTAGTCAATGAGTACATCCTTCATTGTTCCTAGTCGAGGGAATATCGAGACGGGGCATCGATATTCCAGAGTAGACTAGCGTATATCTTCTCGACCCATGCGATGGGCGATGGATGATCCAATATCCATTGGTGTTTGACATCGGAGATGGTATGCGGGTGCTCAGTGGAGACTGGGTACAATGAACGGACGCGGCGAGAACTCCCAGATGGTATTATACCTCACGTCAGATGGCAGTTCTCTGGTGACACTGGTACAGCTTAGTCTGTTGACCCGAGATTTTCATAGGGTCTTGTGTGCATCCCACTGTGCTTTGATTTCCACCCTACCACGGCTCTACTGAGGCGTGAAAACAGGTGGTTTTTGGGTACAGTCCCGATTCACATGGAGGCAATGAGCGATAGGAGGGGATTCGTCTCTCCCGGTATTGGGGGTTGATGTTGTGCTATGCTCGACTGGCCATAACAGGAAATCCCTGGCCAGGGTTGCAGTGATATACTGGTAAGAGTTATCAGTAGTTTCACGAATGTTATGGACCTCAAGTCGGCATGACTTATCGAGCTATTGGGGTCTGACGTTTACCACCCCTAGGCGAGATATGCGACATATCAGACGAACAGACCGGACTGTACGGTAAGTGTTACTGGTTGGATTCGCAGGAGTGTGAGCGGGCTTGCTCATCGATCTTCTGATCGCTCAATACCCGGGTGGCCGTTACGTTTAGCAGACCGCTTGCGGCTTGTGGGTGTTTGATATGATCATCATCCGCTGCCGGCGTATTGACGATTCTTTAGAGTCCTACACAGAGGTTTCCTGGCTCAAGCGAAACGAAATAGGAGCGCATATGAGATATGTGCGGGACCGAGAATAATGCGTGTATGTGATACCGTATTTCATTCTCGCGATGAATGTGTGTCGAATGGTTGTATGCGATATAACCTAGTTATCGAATCAAGGATTGATTCGATAAGCCGATACATTGGATACTAGCCGGTTATATGCGATATGACCGGATCATTGGATCAAGTGTTGATTTAATGATTGAATGTATAATTATATATTTGATATATTACTTTGCATTAACTAGTATTGGTTCACTTTAAATGGATTTTCTCGCTCGGATGTGCGCATTATATATGTGATATGATTTTGTGCACATGCTTGTATCATGTTTGATGATACATGATAGTTTGGTGTATGGTTTAAACCATGGTTGGTCAATGGTTAGGGTTTCTTATGCTTCATTTACTTATTCTTTTATTTATTCATTGATTTATGAATGAAATAGAATGGTGGCCAATTTTGGATTATCCTTGAAGCTTCTTGAAGCTTTGAAATGGTTGACCATTTTGTTTCTTTCTCTAACCCTAACCATACAACCTAACCTAAGTTAATTCTCTACACCTAACTAGGGTTGGATTATGATAAGTATTCATTCATTTTTATTTTTACAAAATAACTTATCATAACAATTATCATCATCTTCTTCTTCTTCTTGAAGATGAAAGCTTACTTCATCAATGGTGATTTGAGCATAAGTGTGAGAAATCCAAATCTAAAGTGAACCCACTTCCTATTTCTTCATCCTCTACCTCTTGCCAAGTAGTAGAGTGTGTTTCCTTCACAAGTTTTCATAGCTTGGTGAAGGTGGAGCTTGATCTAGCGATGCCTCGACGTAGATCATCTTCGGCACGTCGTCGATGACCTAGCCCACTCTTTCTCCGATGAAGCCGACGCTAGAGCCTGGACTTTGATTTGGACAGCGGAGAGGACTTCATCACGGAGCTGTGGAGGTGGAGGACCGGATCTACAAAGGTTGTAGTCTCTTTCCTTTAGATATATTTCCGTTTACTTGCTAGCTTCGCCTATTTATCTAGTTAACGATCCGTATTAGGGTTTCTCGGCACCGTAATTTTTAGAAATTGGCATGTTTGATCACTTGTGAGACCTCACTAGGGTGCCTAGGAACCTTACACTTGGTTTGTCTCTGCTTTAATATGTGCATGTGTTTCTTTTAGCATATTGCTGATATACATATTAGTAGAGCCCTTAGGATCTTTGCTTGATTACCAGCGTTGTGATGGCGCTCACACTCGTGGGAGTTGGGTGATCTTTAAGCACATCCTTATACAGGTCCCTAGTCGTTGGACTATCGAGACAGGGCATCGATACTCCGGAGTAGACTAGCGTATGCGCTTCTCATCCCAGTGTGGGAGACGGTCTGTCCCACAGCCGTCAGTACGTCGTACTTGAGATAGTATGCGGGTGCTCGTTGGGTAACGAGTACACTGGACAGGACTCGTCGGGAACTGTTGGTTGGTATTATACCTATCGTCAGTTATCAGTTCCCAGGTGACATGAGTACAGCTTAGTCCGCTGACTTGACACTGTCACTTCGCCTCGAGTGTGTTCCCACTGCACTTTGATTACTACCCTACCACGGCTCAAAGGAGTCGTGCAAACAGGTAGTTTTTGGGTGCAGTCCCGAAGCACTTGGAGGCAGTGACGGTTAGATAGGATTCGTCTCTCCCAGTATTGGGGGTTGACATCGCGCTGTGTCCAGGAGAGCCATTACACGAGTAGTCCCTGGCCAGGGCAAGCGAGATATACTGGTAGGTTTCCAGTGTTATCTCAGGGTGTTCTGGGCTACACTCCGATACGACTTGTACCGCTATTAGGGGACTGACGTTCACCGCCCCTCTAGGCCCGCCATGCGATGTATCAGACGAACAGACCGGACTGTACGGAGATTGTCACATACAGGCTCAGTAGGAGTTCGGATGGGGTTCACCTCGTCAGTCTTCTTATCGACATCTACCTGGGGACCGTTACGTACAGCTAGTGCCGCTTGCGGTCTGTGGTTAAATCCACTGCCAGCGTAGTGTCGAGTCTTTAGAGTCCCACACAGAGAGCTATTCGCCTTTAGGCAAAATGAGTAGAGGTCGCATGGTTTTGCGACAGGGTTCGTTCACATTCGCGCACTTGTGCACGTTTGCTGTCCGGACAGTTTATACTAGCAGGCTTTGGTTTAAGCCGGATCCTAGTATATGATTTGGGATTGGTTTTTCTCATTGTATTCGTGTTCCTCGGATCACGAATGCGGGTGCGTATGCACAGTTGCTTGAGATTGAGGGAGAGGACCTTGATTAGGGTTAATGGCTATTGTCATTTTATTAACCCTAATGCTTATGTGTGTGTTATAGTTAATTGATAATTAGTTTGATAATTGTGCATGGTTATGGTTGTTGACCATTTGACCTCCTTGACTTATTGACCTAGGTTGACACTTTGACCATCATCATTTCTTTTGGAAGATGCTTTTTGATCCTTGCAAATTGAAATGATAATGGTCATGTCATGATTAACCATGACAATTATCTAGCTAATTATTTAATTAAAATAATATACACATATTAGTGAGAATGGTTCATATTATTCTCAATTCTATCATATCTTTTCTCTCTCTTGTTCTTCCTCTCCCTCAAGCTCTCTCCCTCTCATGTGTTGAGAAACACTTGAGCTTGAGAAAAACCCTCTCTTGATCATCTTTACTCTCATCTAGGGTTCAAGGACTAGCACTTCTTGCACCCTAGTTACTTCTAGCTTGAAGCCAAAGGTTGAGGCTTTCGGGTGGATCTTTCTTCGATGTGAGAAGACGACCAAGGTGACCTCCTTCCACCACTCCAAGGAGCAAGGAGAGAAGGACTTAAAGCCCAAGGTATAACCTTTCTAGCACTTAGCTAGTTACTAGTTAGGTTTAGCAAGTTTTTGTTTAGCAAAGATCCTTCTAGCTCTAGTCCATGTTGCCTAAACTCATAAAAATCTGATTTTTATTCCATTTTCCGCCTTCCCGCAAGCACCGGGATGGGCAACGTGGACTTACAGTGGTATCAGAGCCTAACTAAACAAAAACTAGCTAGGTAGTGAAGTGTGTCGAAGTTCGAAACGGAAAAATCGAAAAACCAAAATATCAAAACCCTAGTTTTCTGTTAAATTTTTTTCTGGTCAAAACAAAATTTGTTTTACTCCAAAAATCGTCTCAGGGTTTTTTAAAGATAGCCACCAAAAACGATCAAGTGAATCGACCAACATGCCGCGGTTCCGCGGCAATAGCAAGCTATTGCCGCGCAACCGCGGCCGTCTTGGCTCTTCACTTGGTCGAGTTTGGTGCAGTGTATCTCTGGCTTGGTTTTAGGATTTTTGAGATAGTTTATATGTGCCCAGATTTTCCAGAATAGAAATTTATTTTTTGGGGGCCTATAAATCTGTATTTTTTTCGAACTTCAATACACTTTGACTATAAGGGTTATATCTGTGATGTTTGAATGTATTGAACGTCGGCTAATCGCTATATGTCGATTAGTCGGGGTTATACATATCTGTGATCTGTGATTGATACTGGTTTGTGTATATGAATGGGTTGGATTGTCGCGGATTAATAGCCGGGGTGGATGTGAGATGAGTGTTGCTTTTTCTTTCATTCATTGTAACATGTAAATTGATGAATATTATTATTTGTTTGGCCGCACAACCGGGTCGGGGTTGTAGCCGTCATTGTATAATTCTTTTTACTGTTTTTGCTCCTAGGATAGACCCATGGAGGGGGTGCACAAACTACCGGGTATCTCGAAGTGCCGAGTGTCCTACTCACGGTGGTGAGGGAGGTTGCTTCGCTTCGGGTACTTGGCGGGTAGTTTGCCGCACCCGTAGGGGTCTTGGGTGGGGTATTGGCTATTCACCGCGACCGTGTAATCCGCTTTTCGTTGCAGGCTCGAACGGATTGCGGATTCCTAGTATATCCAATGTATTCATCTGTGATCTGTAATGTCTATCATTGCTATATATTTATATATGATAACTATTTAGGCGTTGCTTATGTTTTACAGCCGCGCTAGCCCAGCCCCCGCTCTGTCGTTAGTTAAGTAACCTAACGGGTGATGACGGGGCTCCGTGGCGAATGCGAATGGCATAAGCGTACGTCATATTTTGGTTGTTTTCTGCAATGGTAGGATTAAATGATGGGACGCATTAAAAGAACTAATGCAAGAAAATAAACCAAGTAAAAGTCGATTGGAACACTTTGAAAACCACTCGGTTCTTTTCAAAACTAAACTTTTAAACGCGGAGCTTGAACCACTCCTTTTAAAAGCTATCTCGTTCCATCGATTAGATCAAGTTCACTACGTTCACGGTTTCGCGAAAACCATTCGTAGCCCTCCGTCATTCCACATGAATGGTCAAAAAGTATTCAAGCATGTATTTTGGCCAAAGTCAAGGCATAGTGATTGGTAGCTATTGGGTATTCATATGCAGCATAGATAGATGCGTTGGTTTGGGACAGTCGTGCTGCCATTTTGGCCAAAGTCAAGGGTAGGTACGGGTGGGTCCAAATTAACCAGGAGAATGACGGGTAGAACTTGACATGTGACTTATGATATTTTGGCCAAAGTCAAGGTCATAAGAGCATGGGGTAAAAATCCACATCGGGAGTTTTATAAGTACTGAAACTTGCAAGCGTTGCATACCATTTGGAGTGTGATGATTCTGGTAGGATTCCTTCGGTTTTATCACGCGATGATATTTGGATCCCGATCCTACTGTGAGTATATGCTACTCCTTCTCTCACTTAACGATCAATGCTATAAACTTAGTAGGTGTCTAGAAAGGTGTTAGCGGGGCTACGCCCACAGGGAAAAGAGGTTACTTAATTAAGGAACTTCGCGAAAGCGTTGGAAATCCTCCCTCGAAGTACCGACACTGGCCTGGCTGAACGGTTAAGCAAGTATTGTACGGTGAGATTGATCCTGACTAATCCTTTCTTTACGGTTTGAGAAGGGATTCGAGAGACAGTGGGAGCCATCCAGTTTAGACAAATTAAAAACCACTCTAAACTTGCAAGAGCATCATGCTAAAGTGTTTCTTTTCTCTTTCCTAATTGCAGCGACCATTCAACATGACCGGACTTAAGTTATTACTAGATAAAAACATATTGACAGGGCCAAACTATAAAGATTGGCTCAGGAATGTCAAGATGGCAATCACTTATGACAAGTTGGGGTATGTCCTTACCACCAAAGCTCCCCCTATCCCAGGTCCCAAAACCAGTGTCGTAGATAGGGAAATCTACAAGACCTGGGAAATAGATTGCGCGAAGGCCAGATGCCTCGTACTTGCCTCGATGGACAACGAACATCAGAGGAGGCACGAGAATATGGACCTAGAGTCCATATTTCTTCATACAAAAGAACTGTATGGAGAGCAGTCTCGTATCGCAAGATACGAAGTGTCGAAGAAGTTGTTTCCGGCAAGGTTGGCCGTCGGATCATCGGGAGCGGAACACGTGCTTAAGATGATTGGCTACATTGAGGAGCTCGCGGACCTTGGGACCACGTTGGAGAATGAACTCTATACTGATTTAATTCTCCAGTCCCTTCCTTCCACTTACGCCCAGTTTATTCTTAACTTCAACATGCAAGGAAAGGAGGTTGAACTTTCCGAGCTTCTGAACATGTTGAGGAGTGCTGAAGGCACCCTACAGAAGGGTAGGGAGACATCCACTTTGTTTGTAGGAGGATCTTCCTCTTCTAGGTCCAGGGCGAAAGCCAAGGGCAAGAAGAAGAAAGCCCCCGCCAAACCAAGAGGCGGTGTCGGTAAAGTGGATACGAAGGGAAAAGGAAAAGCAACAAAGGTAGCGGGAAAGCTGGTGGGGAAGGAAGAATGCTTCTATTGTCACAAAAGTGGTCACTGGAAATAGGATTGCAAGGCTTGGAAAGCCAGAACACAGGATTTGAAGCGAGTTGTAGCTTCAGCTTCAGGTGTGTATGTTATTGAAAACTGTCCATCAATAAACTCTACGTCCTGGGTATTGGATACCGGATCAGGATCTCATATCTGTAATTCTTTGCAGGCGTTGAGAAAGCGTAGAGTTTTGAAGGCAGGTGACATGACCCTCAGAGTTGCAAACGGTGCTAGCATGGATGCTGAGGCTGTGGGGGACTATCACCTGGGATTGTCGGATGGACATTTTTTGGTTTTGCGTAGTTGTTATTATGTACCAAATGCAACCTGTAATATCATTTCTGTATCTTTATTATCTAAAGAAGGTTATGAATTTGCATTTGTAAGTAATGTAGTGAACATTCACCTTAATCAAGTTTTGATTGGGTCAGGTACATTGAACAACGGTATATACGTATTAAACCAGCCACAGATTTTCAATGTCCAGAATACACACAAAAGAAAGTCTCCAGAAATTAATAAAACTTTCTTATGGCATTGTAGACTGGGTCACATCAATGAGAGAAGGTTGACTAAGTTACATGCAGAAGGATATTTGGATTCATTCGAATATCAATCATATGCAACTTGTCGATCCCGTCTCAAAGGAATGATGACAAAGACTCCGTTCACTGGACACGGAGTAAGAGCGAGTGAGCTCTTGGGACTCGTACACAGCGACGTGTGCGGTCCATTGTCTACATATGCGCGAGGCGGTTATTCTTACTTCATTACTTTTACGGATGATTTTTCAAGGTACGGTTATGTCTTCTTAATGAAACATAAATCCGATGCTTTTGAAAAATTCCAGGAATATAAGAATGAAGTAGAAAAACAAACAGGCAAAAGTATCAAGGCACTGAGATCTGATCGAGGTGGTGAATACTTGAGTTCCGAGTTCCTGGGTTACTTAAAAGAGAATGGAATTCTCTCTCAGCTTACTCCTCCATACACTCCGCAACATAACGGTGTATCGGAGAGACAGAACCGAACCCTATTGGATATGGTACGGTCCATGATGAGTAATGCTGAGTTGCCACGATCGTTCTGGGGATATGCGCTAGAATCAGCTGCATACCTTTTGAACCGAGTTCCAACTAAGACTGTGCCTACTACACCATATCAGATGTGGTATGGGAAGAGACCCTATCTTAATCACATTAAGACTTGGGGATGTCCAGCTTTTGTAAAAAAGCAGCATGCGGACAAGCTCGAGGCACGCTCAGTACAGTGCAAGTTTGTGGGATATCCAAAGAGCTCCAAAGGATATTACTTCTATTACGAAGAGGAACAAAAAGTCCTTGTTTCTCGCCATGCCTACTTTCTAGAACACCAGTTCATAGAAAAAGAATTAAGTGGGAGTGCAATAGAACTGGAAGAAATTCTAGAACCATGAGCTATTACTGAAAGCTTGGTTGAACCAGAGGGTTCGAAAGATCAGGACATTCCTACGCCACTCCGCAGGAGTAGTAGGCAGTCTCATCCGCCCGAGAGATACTACGGTTTTCTCATTGACAGGGATAGAGAGGATTGCATCATAGACTTTGATGAGCCTACTAGCTTCCACCAAGCCATTCAGAGCGTCGACTCGGTAAAATGGCTGGATGCAATGCGGACCGAAATGGAGTCCATGTACACCAACAAAGTATGGACGTTGGACATTGCTCCAGATGGGGTAAAACCCGTAGGATGCAAGTGGATCTTCAAAAGGAAGATTGGTGTAGATGGACAGGTTGAGACCTATAAAGCTAGACTGGTAACAAAGGGTTTTCGTCAGCGACCTGGTTTGGACTATGACGAAACCTTTTCTCCAGTAGCTATGCTGAAATCCATTCGGATCCTTCTTGCCATTGCTGCCTTCCATGATTATGAGATTTGGCAGATGGACGTAAAGACAGCTTTTCTAAATGGACATTTAGAGGAGTATGTCTATATGGATCAGCCAGAGGGTTTCATTCAGAGTGGGAGCAGCGGAAAGGTGTGCAAGTTGCTTAAGTCCATTTATGGACTAAAGCAGGCATTGCGGAGTTGGAACATCTGTTTTGATGAGACGGTCAAGGAATTTGGCTTTATCAAAAATCCAGATGAACCATGCATCTATTGTAGATTTGTAGCGAGAACTGTGGTATTCCTCGTTTTATACGTGGATGACATTCTCTTAATAGGAAATGACATTCCTATGCTACAATCTGTCAAGGGGTTCTTGTCACACAGGTTTTCCATGAAAGACCTGGGTGATGCCTCATACATTCTGGGTATCCGGATCTACCGTGACAGATCCAAGAGGATATTAGGACTTTCGCAGTCCAGGTACATCGACACCATACTGAAGAGATTCAGTATGGAAGATTCCAAGCGCGGTAATCTACCGGCTTGTCACGGGATCACTCTCTCCAAAGAGATGTCTCCCAAGACTGATTTGGAGAGGGATCGCATGTCTATTATACCCTACGCTTCTGCGGTAGGCTCTATAATGTATGCGATGTTGTGTACCAGACCGGATGTGGCTTATGCACTGAGTGTGGTAAGCAGGTATCAGTCAAACCCTGGGGAGAAACATTGGATAGCAGTAAAGAACATTCTCAAGTACCTGAGAAGGACTAAGGAGATGTTCTTGGTGTATGGCGGAAAAGACCTGCAGATTGAGGCCTTTGCTGACTCCAGCTTCCAGAGTGACAAGGATGATTCCAAGTCCATGTCGGGTTTTGTCTTTACCCTCAATGGAGGGGCGGTGTGTTGGAAGAGCTCCAAACAGGAAACCGTTGTTGACTCGACTATGGATGCGGAATACATCGCTGCATCTGATGCCGCAAAAGAAGCTGTCTGGATGAGGAAGTTCCTGAGAGAACTTCAGGTGGTTCCGTCCATTGTTGACCCAATACCTCTATATTGTGACAACAACGGGGCTATAGCTTTAGCGAAGGAACCCAGGTCCCATCAGAAATCCAGACACATCTTAAGGCGGTATCACCTGATCAGGGAGATCGTAGATCGCCAGGAGATCGAGGTCCGGGGAGTTGCATCAGAGGATAACACTGCAGATCCATTCACCAAGGCCTTGCCCCAGACTCAGTTAGAGCGGCTGATCGAGATGATAAGTCTTCGATACGCCAGTACATGGCCTTAGTGCAAGTGGGAGATTGTTAGTGTATATGCCCTAGAGGCCATTACTGTATCATACTAGTTTGTATATTACTTGATGGAAGGTTGGGATATTCACAGTTGTATATACAATCTTGCTCGAAATGGTAGTATGCTACTTGGTTTGTCTCTGCTTTAATATGTGCATGTGTTTCTTTTAGCATATTACTGATATACATATTAGTAGAGCCCTTAGGATCTTTGCTTGATTACCAGCGTTGTGATGGCGCTCACACTCGTGGGAGCTGGGTGATCTTTAAGCACATCCTTATACAGGTCCCTAGTCGTTGGACTATCGAGACAGGGCATCGATACTCCGGAGTAGACTAGCGTATGCGCTTCTCATCCCAGTATGGGAGACGGTCTGTCCCACAGCCGTCAGTACGTCGTACTTGAGATAGTATGCGGGTGCTCGTTGGGTTACGAGTACACTGGACAGGACTCGTCGGGAACTGTTGGTTGGTATTATACCTATCGTCAGTTATCAGTTCCCAGGTGACATGAGTACAGCTTAGTCCGCTGACTTGACACTGTCACTTCGCCTCGAGTGTGTTCCCACTGCACTTTGATTACTACCCTACCACGGCTCAAAGGAGTCGTGCAAACAGGTAGTTTTTGGGTGCAGTCCTGAAGCACTTGGAGGCAGTAACGGTTAGACAGGATTCGTCTCTCCCGGTATTGGGGGTTGACATCGCGCTGTGTCCAGGAGAGCCATTATACGAGTAGTCCCTGGCCAGGGGAAGCGAGATATACTGGTAGGTTTCCAGTGTTATCTCAGGGTGTTCTGGGCTACACTCCGACACGACTTGTACCGCTATTAGGGGACTGACGTTCACCCCCCTAGGCCTGCCATGCGATGTATCAGACGAACAGACCGGACTGTATGGAGATTGTCACATACAGGCTCAGTAGGAGTTCGGATGGGGTTCACCTCGTCAGTCTTCTTATCGACATCTACCTGGGGACCGTTACGTACAGCTAGTGCCGCTTGCGGTCTGTGGTTAAACCCACTGCCAGCGTAGTGTCAAGTCTTTAGAGTCCCACACAGAGAGCTATTCGCCTTTAGGAAAAATGAGTAGAGGTCGCATGGTTTTGCGACAGGGTTCGTTCACATTCGCGCACTTGTGCACGTTTGCTGTCCGGACAGTTTATACTAGCGGGCTTTGGTTTAAGCCGGATCCTAGTATATGATTTGGGATTGGTTTTTCTCATTGTATTCGCGTTCCTCGGATCACGAATGCGGGTGCGTATGCACAGTTGCTTGAGATTGAGGGAGAGGACCTTGATTAGGGTTAATGGCTATTGTCATTTTATTAACCCTAATACTTATGTGTGTGTTATAGTTAATTGATAATTAGTTTGATAATTGTGCATGGTTATGGTTGTTGACCATTTGACCTCCTTGACTTGTTGACCTAGGTTGACACTTTGACCATCATCATTTCTTTTGGAAGATGCTTTTTGATCCTTGCAAATTGAAATGATAATGGTCATGTCATGATTAACCATGACAATTATCTAGCTAATTATTTAATTAAAATAATATACACATATTAGTGAGAATGGTTCATATTATTCTCAATTCTATCATATCTTTTCTCTCTCTTGTTCTTCCTCTCCCTCAAGCTCTCTCCCTCTCATGTGTTGAGAAACACTTGAGCTTGAGAAAAACCCTCTCTTGATCATCTTTACTCTCATCTAGGGTTCAAGGACTAGCACTTCTTGCACCCTAGTTACTTCTAGCTTGGAGTTGAAGCCAAAGGTTGAGGCTTTCGGGTGGATCTTTCTTCGACGTGAGAAGACGACCAAGGTGACCTCCTTCCACCACTCCAAGGAGCAAGGAGAGAAGGACTTAAAGCCCAAGGTATAACCTTTCTAGCACTTAGCTAGTTACTAGTTAGCTTTAGCAAGTTTTTGTTTAGCAAAGATCCTTCTAGCTCTAGTCCATGTTGCCTAAGCTCATAAAAATCCGATTTTTATTCCGTTTTCCGCCTCCCCGCAAGCACCGGGATGGGCAACGTGGACTTACAGAAGTTGCATACCTATTAAATAGGGTTCCGATCAAATCAGTTGCCTACCACTTCATATGAGATATGGAAAGGGAAGAGCCCATATCTTAAGTTTGTTAAGATTTGGGGTTGTCCAGCCTATGTCTAAAAGCATAATCCGGACAAGCTCGAGGCAAAGTCAGTTCTGTAGAAGTTTTTTGGATATCCTAAGCATATGCAAGGGAATATCTTCTACCAAACTGAGGAACAAAAGATGTTTTGTTTCTCAGCATGCCACCTTTGTGAAAGAGAATTTCTTGTGAAGAAATTAGTGGACATGAGGTAGAACCGGAAGGAGTTCCAGCTATACAAACTGCAGTTGATGATTTGGTAGAACCAAAGAATTCAATAGTTTCCAACGAACCTCAGCCTCTCCGCCGATCTAGTAGGGTTCCTCACCCACCTGAAAGATACTTCGAGTTTCTCTATGGCAGTGGGAGCGAGGAATGCATCATGAGATGATGACCCAACCAGTTTCGAGCTGGCCATCAGGAGTGGGACTCTGTAAGAATGGCTGGATGCTTAACGATCTGAGATGGAATCCTTATACACCAACAAAGTATGGACTTTGGTTGCCTTATCTGAAGGGTTAAATCCCCATCAGGAGCAAGTATATCTTGAGAAGATTACTTGGTGTACATAGAAAAGATGAGACTTTCAAAGCTATGCTTAAGTCCATCCAGATCCTACTTACCACGGCTACATACCATGACTACGTTATCTGGCGGTTGGGTGTCATGACTGCTTTTCTAAATGATGTTTTAGAAGAGAGAGTCTATAAGTACACAATCAGAGGGCTTCGTAGACAGTGGGAGCAGCGGAAACATGTGCAAGATGTTTTATGTGATAAAGCAGGCATCGCGGAGTTGGAACGTCTGTTTTGATGTGTTAGTCAAAGAGTTTGACATCATCAAAATGGTAGACGAACCTTGTATATACAAAAAAGTAGTAGAGAGTATGGTGGAGATCCTCGTAGAGTACGTGGAGAACATACTTTTGATAGGAAAGAAGTTTCCTATGCTACGCTCGGTCAATCTCCGCTTATCACAATGATTCTCCATATAGGATCAAAGTGATACCTACTAAATCCTGGGTTTTGGATCTATGAGGTAAATCTAATTGGATGTTAGGATACTCACTAGCTGTAGTGAGATGGTATCAATTAATCCTGGGGAGAATCACTGGAAGGGTTCCAGGGTGATAAGGACGACTGAATGTCAGTCACAGGCATTGTCTTTACCCTCAGTAAAGGGACGGTATGTTGGAAGAGTTTCAAGACAGATACCGTGGTATACTAGATGATAAAGGCAAGGCACATCGTTACCAAAGATGCTACCAAAGAGGCAGTCTGGGTGTATATTTGTTCATGAGATGAACTTCGTTCCTACCATTGTGTGACAATGGTGTTGTGGCTTATGCCTAGGAACGCTCGTCCCATTAGTCGTCCAGACATATTCTAAGGCAGTGTCACCTGATCATGGAGATGGTTGATCTCCAGGGGATCAAGGTTAGGAGAACAGACTCAGAGGACAACACAGCGGATCCACTCACAAAGGCCTTTTCACAGAGAGAGACTATTATGGGATGGTTGAGTATGAGATACTACAACCACTGTTATCAGATGGCCTTAGTGCAAGTGGGAGATTGTTAGTTATATGTATGCCCTAGAGGCCATTACTATACATGAGATGTATATTGTAGTGGATGCTTGGACATATATAGGGAGGACTTTCTTGCTCAACATGATTGTATGCTATCTGGTTACTCTTTACCTTAACGCGTAAACTGATTGTCTCTCTCTTACATGTTGGTAAAGCCCTTAGGATGTGTACTTGACTACCTGGATTATGATGCGGATCATACTAGTGGGGACATGGTAATCCATAAGTACATCCTTCAAGGTCCCTAGTCGTGGGTGTATCGAGACGGGGCATCGATATACCAGAGTAGACTAGCGTATACCTTCTCGACCCATGTAGATGGGCGATGGATGATCCCATATCCATTGGTGTTTGACATCAGAGATGATATACGGGTGCTCAGTGGAAACTGAGTACACTGGACGGACTCGCTGAGAACTCCCAGATGGTATTATACCTTACGTCAGATGGCAGTTCTTTGGTGACACTGGTACAGGTTAGTCTGTAGACTCGAGATCGTCATAGAGTCTTGTGTGATTCCCACTATGCTTTGATTTCCACCTTACCACGTCCAAGAGGGCATGCAAAACGGTGGTTTTTGGGTACAGTCCCGAGTCACATAGAGGCAATGAGCGATAGGAGGGGTTTCGTCTCTCCCGGTATTGGGGGTTGATGTTGCGCTATGCTCGATTGGCCATAACAGGGAAGTCCCTGGCCAGGGCTGGTTTAGAGATTTACTGGTAAGTGTTTCCAGTAGTTTTCTCGACCCGTTATGAGCCTCATATCGGCATGACTTATCGGTTATTGGGGTCTGACATGTATAAAAAATTGGCTCAGGGTTTTTCGTGAACAGTGCAGAGAAACGATCGACTGAACCGATCAACTCACCGCGGAAACGCGGCAAGAAGAGCTTCTTGCCGCGGATCCGCGTCCGAGTTGACTCGGCCGTGGATCAGTTTTGCTGCAGTGTATTTCTGGGGGTGTTTTGGGATTTTTGGAATATGATTTTTCTGCCCAGATTTTCCAGAAAGCAAAATTTGTTTTTGGCGTTTAAAAATCCGTATTTTGATCGAATTTCTAAAGACTTAAGCTAACGGGTTATATCTGTGATGTGATATATGTATTGAACGTCTGCTAATCGCTATACGTCGATTAGTGGGGGTTATACATATTTGTGATCTATAATGTTGATGGTATGTGTATATGAATTCATTGGATTATCGCGGATGAATAGCCGGGGGGTTTGTGAGATGAGAGTTTTCTTTTCTTTCAATTCATGTAATTTGTAATTGATGTAATATTATTTATATGGCCGCACAACCGGGATGGGGTTGTAGCCGTCATTGTATAATTTCTTTTACTGTTTTTGCTCCTAGGATAGACCCAAGGTGGGGTGCACAAACTACCGGGTATCTCGAAGTGCCGAGTGGCCTACTCACGGTGTTGAGGGAGGTTGCTTCGCTTCGGGTACTTGGAGGGTAGTTTGCCGCACTCGTAGGGGTTTAGGGTGGGGTCTTGGCTATTCATCGCAACCGTGTAATCCGCTCTTCGTTACAGGCTCGTACGGAATGCGGATTCCTAGTATATCCAATGTGTTCATCTGTGATCTGGAATGGCTATCATTGCATCTGACGAATGTGTATATATTTATATGATATCTATTTATGCGTTGCTTATGTTTTGCATCCGCGCTAGTCCAGCCCCTGCTCCGTCGTTAGTTAAGTAACCTAACGGGTAATGACGGGCCCCGTGGCGAATGCGGATGGCATAAGCGTACGTCATATTTTTGTTGTTTTCTGCAATGGTAGGATTAATTGATGGGACGCATTAAATTAATGCAAGAAAACAAACCTAAAAAGAACGTTGTTGGAACAATTTTTCAAAAAGCTGTTATTGCAAGGACGCTCTCTTTTATTTTGCATAGAGGTATTCGGTCATGAATGCCCAGCACCTCATTCGACGAGGCAAGGGCCGAGATCCCTTCATCGGGAGTGACCCCTTGGACAAAAAGTTTGCGTCAGGGTAATAACTACACTATAGTCAATTATTCTTTCTTTGCATCGAGGTATTCAGTTTGGAATATCCTGCACCTCATTCGCCGAGGAAAGTGCCGAGATCCCTTCACAGGGAGTGACCTATTTAGCAAAAGTTTTCGCCACTATATTTTCAAAAAGGGCAATCATGTTCTTTCAACTATATCAAGTTCATTACGTTAACGGGTTTTTTCGCCAAAAACCCAGCCGTAGCCCTCCGTCATTTCAGATTGGTATTATTTAGTATTCGTGCTGCGTTTTTTTGACCTAGTCAAGGCGTAGTGAACGGTAGCTAAGTGATATTTTTCCGTGTATTACCAAAAGTGATTGGTTAGAACAGTCGTGCGACCTTGTTCACCTAGTCAAGGGCACGTATGGGTGGGTTTAATGCGATCAAGATTATGACGGGTAGAACTTGACTGGCGGTATATGGTTTGTTGACCTAGTCAAGGTCATAAACCGTTAGGGGAAACAACCACATCGGGAGTTTCTAAAGAAACTGAAACTTGCAGATTTAGCATACCTTCTGGAGTGTGGTGACTAGAGTGGATTCCATCTAGGTCATCGCATAATGATAGTTGGATCCCGATCCCACTGATGAGTTGGATTACTCTCGAGAGAATATTTCACTTAACAATCAATGCTATAAACCAAGTTGGTGTCTAGAAAGGTGTTAGCGGGGCTACGCCTCCAGGGAAAAGAGGTTATTTAATTAAGGAACTTCGCGAAAGCGTTGGAAAACCTCCCTCGAAGTACCAACACCAGCTTGGCTGAACGGTTAAGCAAGTATTGTGACGCGCGATTAATCCTGACTAGTTCTTCTTTTAGGGTTTGAAGAAGAATTTGAGGAAACAGTGGGAGCCATCCTGATTAGATAAATTAATAAACCAATCTAATCTTGCAAGAGCGCACACTGAGTGTTTCTTTTCTCTCTCTCTAGGTTGCAACCATTTCACGCCCTAATCAAGATAATAAAATGTATCGCTTGACCGATCCGAATTCTTATTCGAGGCTGGGGAACGTTGGTTCGGCTCTAACTTACGACAACAGTCATAAGTATGAGCAAGGGAAAGAGGATTGTATGGATTCCAAGGATACCCAGTTGAAGAAGAAGCATGGTTTTGCATCTACTTCAGGTGTTCTTGTAATTGAGAACTGCTTTACGGTCAGCCCTACCTCCTGGGTACTTGATACCGGATCAGGATCTCATATCTGTAATCTATTGCAGGGACTGAGAAAAAGTAGGAGAGTTGTACCTGGTGATATGTCGCTCAGAGTAGCGAACGGAGCACAAGTTAATGCTGCAGCCATCGGTGAATATCACCTAGTGTTGCCAAAAAGCAATACTATGATTTTGAACGATTGCTACTATGTACCTTCTATGGTTTGCAACATCATATCAGTTTCTTTACTCGATAAAGATGAATATAACTTTGTTCTTGATAGAAATATCATGAACATCTACCTTCATAAGGTACTGGTTGCAGAAGGTACACTGTGTAATGGTATCTACGTTCTAAATCAGAATACAGTTTTCAATGTACAAAACACAAGCAAGAGGAAGAATTCAGATACGAATGAATCCTACTTGTGGCATTGTAGACTTGGTCATATCGGAGAGAAAAGACTAAGTAAGTTGCATAAAGATGGACTCTTGAATACGTTCAAGTTTTCATCTTATAAAACTTATCAGTCTTGTCTCAAAGGAAAGATGACCAAATCTCCTTTCATCGGACATGGAGAAAGAGCAGCAGAGCTCTTGGGACTCATACACAGTGATGTATGTGGTCCGATGTCTATACATGCAAGGGGTGGGTTCTCATACTTCATCACATTCACTGACGATCTCTCTAGGTTCGGATATGTGTATCTGATGAAACACAAATCTGAAGCTTTTGAGAAATTCAAGGAATTCAGAAACGAAGTAAAGAACCAAACTGGAAAAAGTATCAAGATCCTCCGATCGGATAGAGGAGGGGAGTACTTAAGCATGGAATTCCTAGATTACTTAAAAGAGAATGGTATTCTCTCTCAGCTTACTCCTCCTTATACACCACAGCACAACGGTGTATCGGAACGGAGGAACCGTACCCTATTGGATATGGTTCGCTCCATGATGAGTTGCCTCTTTCATTTTGGGGACATGCGCTTTTAACAGCAACATACCTATTGAATGATGTTCCGTCTAAATCAGTGCCTAAGACTCCATTCGAGATATGGAATGGAAAAAGGCCATATCTTAAAAGATTTAAGATATGGGGTTGTCCCGATTATGTTAAAAAGCATAAAACAGATAAACTGGAGGCACGGTCAGTTTTATGTAAGTTTGTGGGATATCCAAAGAATGGTTATGGATATCTGTTCTACCACACCGAGGAACAGAAGGTGTTCGTTGCTCAGCATGCCGTTTTCTTAGAAACGGAGTTTCTTGCAAAAGAAATTAGTGGGAGCACGGTAGAATTGGAAGAAATTCAGTGACCACAAACTGAAACTGAAAATTTGACAGAACCTCAGGATTCAATAAACCCAGATGATCCTCAGCCACTTCGCAGATCTGGTAGGATTTCTCATCCGCCCGAGAGATACTACGGTTTTCTCTTAGACAGGGATCGAGAGGATTGCATTATACCAGTTTCAGGCAGGCCATTATCAGTAGGGACTCTGATAAGTGGCTGGATGCAATGCAATCCGAAATGGAGTCCATGTACACCAATAAAGTGTGGACCTTGGATATTGCTCCACCTGGGGTAAAACCCGTTGGATGCAAATGGATCTACAAAAGGAAACTTGGTGTAGATAGGCAGGTGGAAACCTATAAGGCTAGACTAGTTGCAAAAGGTTTTCGTCAAAGACCTGGTTTAGACTATGACGAAACTTTTTCTCCAGTGGCTCTGCTCAAATACATTCGGATCCTACTTGCCATTGCTGTCTTCCATGACTATGAAATCCGGCAAATGGACGTTAAAACGGCTTTTCTAAACGGCTGTTTAGAAGAGTGCGTTTACATGGATCAGCCAGTAGGTTTCGTAGACAGTGGAGAAGCGGGAAGGTGTGCAAGTTACTTAAATCCATTTATGGATTGAAGCAGGCATCGCGGAGCTTGAACATCTGTTTTGATGAGGCAATCAAGGAATTTGATTTCATCAAGAACGAAGATGAACCTTGTGTCTATAAAAAGATTGTAGGACGAATTGTCGTGTTCCTAGTCTTGTACATGGACGACATTCTTTTGATAGGAAATGACATTCCTATGCTACAATCGGTCAAGCTATTTTTATCACAACGGTTCTCCATGAAGGACCTGGGTGATGCCTCATACATTCTGGGGATCAAGATCTACAGAGATAGATTCAAAAGACTACTGGGACTTTCGCAGTCCAGGTACATAGAGACCGTACTAAAGAGATTTAGTATGGAGGATTCCAAGCGCGGTAACATACCCGCATTGCACGGAATTACCCTCTCCAAGAAGATGTCTCCTAAGACTGACGAGGAGAGGGTTCACATGAGCACTATACCCTACACTTCGGCGGTAGGATGGATCTATAATGTATGCGATGCTATGTACAAGACCAGATGTAGCTTACGCGCTGAGCATGGTGAGCCGGTATCAGTCAGACCCAGGTGAGGACCACTGGACGGCAGTGAAGAACATTCTCAAGTACCTAAGAAGGACTAAGGAGATGTTCCTGGTTTACGGTAATGGAGACCTCAGGGTCGAGTCCTTTACCGATTCAAGCTTCCAGAGTGACAAAGATGACAGTAAGTCTGTCTCGGGTTTTGTGTTTTACCCTCACCAGAGGGGCGGTATGTTGGAAGAGTTCCAAACAGGATACGCAGACACGACGATGGAGGCTGAATACATTGCTGCAAGTGATGCCGCAAAAGAGGCCGTCTGGATGAAGAAGTTCATTAGTGAACTTCAGGTGGTTTCCGTCCATTGTTGACCCAATATCTTTGTATTGCCATAACAATGGGGCTATAGCTTTAGCGAAGGAACCAAGGTCCCATCAGAAATCCAGACACATCTTAAGGTGGTATCACCTGATCAGGGAGATCATTGATCGCCAGGAGATTGAGGTACGGAGAGTGGACACAAAAGACAACACAGCGGATCCACTCACAAAGGCCCCTCCCTCAAACACAGTTTCGAGCGACTTTTTGAGCTATTGGGTATGCGGTACGCCGGCAGCTGGCCTTAGTGCAGCGTTGGGTATGAGGTACACCAATTACTGGCCTTTAGTGCAAGTGGGAGATTGTTAGATATGTATGCCCTAGAGGCCATTATTGTATAGTACTAGTTTGTATAATACATTTTGGAGGCTTTGGGATATATATTATATATATATATATATATATATATATATATATATATATATATATGGTTTTACGACAGTCTTGCTCGATATAGTAGTATGCTACTTGGTTTGTTTCTATCTTAATATGTGTATATGTTTCTTTTAACATATCGCTAAAAACATATTGGTAGAGCCCTTAGGATTTTTGCTTGACTACCGGCGTTGTGATGGTGATGACACTAGTGGGGGCTGGGTAGTCTATAAGTACATTCTTATTTTGGTCCCTAGTCGTAGGATTATCGAGACAGGGCATCGATACTCCAGAGTAGACTGGTGCATACGCTTCTCTTCCCAGCAGGGGAGATGGTTTGTCCCACAGCCATCAGTATGTCGTACTGGAGATAGTATGCAGGTGCTCGTTAGGTTACGAGTACACTGGACATGACTCGTCGGGAACTGTTGGTTGGTATTATACCTATCATCAGTTAACAGTTCCCAGGTGACATGAGTACAGCTTAGTCCGCTGACTTGACACTGTCACTTCGCCTCGAGTGTGTTCCCACTATTCTTAGATTACTACCCTACTACGGCTCTACTGAGTCGTGCAAACAGGTAGTAGTTGGGTGCAGTCCCGAGGCACTTGGAGGCAGTGGACGGTTAGATAGGATTCGTCTCTCCCGGCATTGGGGGTTGATATTGCGCTGTGTCTAGGAGAGCCATTACACAAAGTCCCCTAGCCAGGGCAAGCGAGAATTGCTGGTAGGTTTTCCAGTAGATTCTCAGGGTGTTTTTGGTCTACACTCCGACACGACTTGTACCGCTATTAGGGGACTGACGTTTTACCGCCCCCCAGGCCCGCCATTGCGATATTCTCAGACGAACAGACCGGACTGTACGGAGATTGTCACAGTCAGGCTCAGTAGGAGTTCGATGGGTTCACCTCATCAGTCTTCTTATCGGCATCTACCTGGGGACCGTTACGTACAGCTAGTACCGCTTGCGGCCTGTGGTTAAACCCACTGCCAGCGTAGTGTCGAGCCTTTAGAGTCCCACACAGAGGGTTACTCGCCTTTGGGCAAAACAGAGTAGAGGTTGCATGGTTTTTGCGACGGGGTTCGTTCACATCCGCGCACTTGTGCACGTTTGGTGTCCGGACAGTAATTACTAGAGGGCTTTGGTTTAAGCCAGATCTCAGTAATTGTTTTTGGGATTGGTTTTGTCTCAGTGTATTCGTGTTCCTTGGAGAACGGATGCGGGTGTGTATGCACAGTTGACAGAGGCAGAGGCAGAGGATTCTCATTAGGGTTGTTGACCATTTGGCTTTGGTTGACTTGTTGACTGTTGACCTTTCTTTAAACCCTAATGAGAATATGATATTATGATTAATAATATTAATTAAGTATTATTGTGCCATGGTTGAGTTGAAAGTTTGACTTTTGTTGACTCGTTGACTTTGTTGACCGGTTGACCATTTTGGACTTGTTGACCATCATCATTTCATGGCTATCATTTCATGGGTATGACTTTTGCTTGCTTGTTGTTTGCAAAATGCAATAATAGCATGAAATGATAATGGTCATTGAAACTAACCATCACCATATACTCAATGATTATTATTGTTATCATTATTATCACTTTTGTGAGAAGGGTTGGATGATGAGAGCTCATTCTATCATTCTCTTTCTCTCTCCAAGAAAAGAAAGCTCTCCCTCTTCCTCTTCCTCTCTCAAGGTTCAAGTGTTCCATGAGTTGGAAATCATGAACCTTTGAGGCAAAACCACCATCACTCTTCTCTACTCAATCTAAGGTATTAGGTTTAGCAAACCAAACACCTTAGTCATCTCTAGGTTGAGATTGGAGCTCAATTTCGAGACCCTCGGGTGGATCCATCTATGGCAAAGAGGAGACGACAAGGAGGATCCGTTCAAGCAAATGCAAGGAGCAAGAAAGAGGAAGAACAACAACAAGAAGAGAAGGAGTTCAAGACCAAGGTATAACCATTCTACATAGTAGTTAGAACTTGTAGTTTTTGTTAGTTTTTTGTTTTAGCAATGATCCTTCATGAAACGGTCCATGTTACCTAGCAAGGGAAAATTTTCGTTTTACCTATTCCGCCTCCCGAAAGGACCGACGTGGGTAACGTGGACCTAACATCACACCCTATGTGATAAGGTGTGCTCTATGATGAGTACTACTGAGTTACCTATTTCTTTTTGGGAGTTATGCACCGAAGAAGTTGCATACCTATTAAATAGGGTTCCGATCAAATCAGTTGCCTACCACTTCATATGAGATATGGAAAGGGAAAGTGCCCATATCTTAAGTTTGTTAAGATTTGGGGTTGTCCAGCCTATGTCTAAAAGCATAATCCGGACAAGCTCGAGGCAAAGTCAGTTCTGTAGAAGTTTTTTTGGATATCCCAAGCATACGCAAGGGAATATCTTCTACCAAACTGAGGAACCAAAAGATGTTTTGTTTCTCAGCATGCCACCTTTGTGAAAGAGAATTTCTTGTGAAGAAATTAGTGGACATGAGGTAGAACTGGAAGGAGTTCCAGCTATACAAACTGCAGCCGATGATTTGGTAGAACCAAAGAATTCAATAGTTTCCAACGAACCTCAGCCTCTCCGCCGATCTAGTAGGGTTCCTCACCCACCTGAGAGATACTTCGAGTTTCTCTATGACAGTGGGAGCGAGGAATGCATCATGAGATGATGACCTAACCAGTTTTGAGCTGGCCATCTGGAGTGGGACTCTGTAAGAATGGCTGGATGCTTAACGATCTGAGATGGAATCCTTATACACCTACAAAGTATGGACTTTGGTTACCTTATCTGAAGGGTTTAAATCCCCATCAGGAGCAAGTATTTCTTGAGAAGATTACTTGGTGTACATGGAAAAGTTGAGACTTTCAAAGCTATGCTTAAGTCCATCCAGATTCTACTTACCACGGCTACATACCATGACTACGATATCTGGCGGTTGGGTGTCATGACTGCTTTTCTAAATGATGTTTTAGAAGAGAGAGTCTATAAGTACACAGTCAGAGGGCTTCGTAGACAGTGGGAGCAGCGGAAACATGTGCAAGATATTTTATGTGATAAAGCAGGCATCGCGGAGTTGGAACGTCTGTTTTGATGTGTTAGTCAAAGAGTTTGACATCATCAAAATGGTAGATGAACCTTGTATATACAAAAAGGTAGTAGAGGGTATGGTGGAGATCCTCGTAGAGTACGTGGATAACATACTCTTGATAGGAAAGAAATTTCCTATGCTACGCTCGGTCAATCTGCGCATATCACAATGATTCTCCATATAGGATCAAAGTGATACCTACTAAATCCTGGGTTTTGGATCTATGAGATATATCTAATTGGATGTTAGGATACTCATTAGCTGTAGTGAGATGGTATCAATTGATCATGGGGAGAATCACTGGAAGGGTTCCAGGGTGATAAGGACGACTGAATGTCAGTCACAGGCATTATCTTTACCCTCAGTAAAGGGACGGTATGTTGGAAGAGTTCCAATACAGATACCGTGGCATACTAGACGATAAAGGCAAGGCACATCTTTACCAAAGATGCTACCAAAAAGGCAGTCTGGGTGTATATTTGTTCATGAGATGAACTTCATTCCTACCATTGTGTGACAATAGAGTTGTGGCTTATGCCTAGGAACGCCCGTTCCCATCAGTGATCCAGACATATTCTAAGGCAGTGTCACCTGATCATGGAGATGGTTGATCTCCAGGGGATCGAGGTTAGGAGAACAGACTCAGAGGACAACACAGCGGATCCACTCACAAAGGCATTTTCCCAGAGAGAGACTATTATGGGATGGTTGAGTATGAGATACTACAACCACTGTTATCAGATGGCCCTAGTGCAAGTGGGAGATTGTTTGTTATATGTATGCCCTAGAGGCCATTACTATACATGAGATGTATATTGTAGTAGATGCTTAGACATATATAGGGAGGACTTTCTTGCTCGACATGATAGTATGCTATCTGTTTACTCTTTACCTTAACGCTTAGACTGATTGTCTCTCTCTTACATGTTGGTAAAGCCCTTAGGATGTGTACTTGACTACCTGGACTATGATGCGGATCATACTAGTGGGGACATGGTAGTCCATAAGTACATCCTTCAAGGTCCCTAGTCGTGGGTGTATCGAGACGGGGGCATCGATATACCAGAGTAGACTAGCGTATACCTTCTCGACCCATGTAGATGGGCGATGGATGATCCCATATCCATTGGTGTTTGACATCAGAGATGATATACGGGTACTCAGTGGAGACTGGGTGCACTGGACGGACCTCGCCGAGAACTCCCAGATGGTATTATACCTTACGTCAGATGGCAGTTCTCTGGTGACACTGGTACAGGTTAGTCTGTAGACCCGAGATCGTCATAGAGTCTTGGGTGATTCCCACTGTGCTTTGATTTCCACCTTACCACGTCCAAGAGGGCGTGCAAAACGGTGGTTTTTAGGTACAGTCTCGAGTCATTTGGAGGCAATGAGCGATAGGAGGGGTTTCGTCTCTCCCGGTATTGGGGGTTGATGTTGCGCTATGCTCGATTAGCCATAACAGGGAAGTCCCTGGCCAGGGCTGGTTTAGAGATTTACTGGTAAGTGTTACCAGTAGTTTTCTCGACCCGTTATGTGCCTCATATCGGCATGAATTATCGGTTATTGGGGTTTTGACGTTTTACCACCCCTAGACATGATATGCGACATATCAGATGAGGAGACCGGACTGTACGGTAGTGTCACTGTCAGGCTTTTTGTAGGAGTTGGAGCGGGCTTGCTTGTTGATCTTCTGATCGCTCAATACCCGGGTAGCCGGTACGTCCAGCTAGTACCGCTGACGGCTTGTGGGTGCTTGATATGTTCATCACCTACTGCCGGCGTATTGACGAGTCTTTAGAGTCCTACATAGAGGTTTTACTGGCTTAGGCAAAACGAAATAGGAGCGCATATGAGATATGTGAGAGACCAAGAATAATGCGAGTATGAGATACCTTATTCTATTCTCGCGATGTTTGTATCGATCGGTTATATGCGATATAACCAGGTTATCGAATCAAGGGTTGAGTCGATAAGTTGGTACATTTTGTGTTAGTCGGTTATATGTGATATAACCGGATTATTAAGTCAAGTGTTGATTTAATAATTTAGTGTATAATTGTATATATGATATACTAATTTGCATTAATTAACATTCGTTCACTTAAGCATTTGTTTTTCTCACTTGTGCACAACTTAATATATATGTGATATATATTTATTTGTGTTCATTTTGGATTATGGTTGTTGATACAACTATCATGGGTGTATAAGAATTATACCATACTAATTATAGTGTTAGGTTTTTTAATATTTAAAGTAATTCTAAAATTAGTGGATGATGAGCACAAATGCATGAAGCTTTATGAAGCTTAGGGTTGCATTGACTTAGTCTACTAGCTTTGGATTAATTGAGATATTAATTAAACCTAACCATTATAATGTAGCCATGGTTATGTCTCTACAAGAGTTAGTATATGATACCCACTCACCCATGGTTAGCTCTCTCTCTCTCTCTTAGTTAGTTTTCATTCTCATTTTGAGCTCATCTTCTTCCTCCTTCAAATTCTTGCTTGGGTTTGATAAAGAGAGAGAAACATTGTGAGAAAAGAGATTCTAAAGTGTACCCATTTTTCTATTTCATCATCCTCTACTAGACTAGCACTTTAGTTTAGGGTGTTTGCTTCACTAATTCTCTTGTTAGTGAAGTAGAAGCTTGAGTTCGTATCCCCTCGACGTAGATCATTTTCGGCCTCGAAGACTTTCAAGCAAAAACCGTTGCCCTCTTCTCATGGAGCCGTCTGAGAGTCCGGGAGTTCGATGATCGCAGTGAAGGGACTACAACTGTTAGTTGTATGTATACCCTAGAGGCCAGTATTGTACAGATGATGTATATTATATTGGATGCTTGGACATATATAGAGATGACTTTCTTGCTCGATATGATAGTATGCTATCTGGTTACTCTTTATCTTAACATGTATGCTAGTCTCTTTATACTGTCTTATAGTTACATGTTGGTAAAGCCCTTAGGATGTGTACTTGACTACCTGGACTATGATGCAGATCATACTAGTGGGGACATGGTAGTCCATAAGTACATCCTTCAAGGTCCCTAGTCGTAGGTGTATCGAGACGGGGCATCGATATACCAGTGTAGACTAGCGTATACGCTTCTCGACCCATGAGATGGGCGATGGATGATCCCATATCCATTGGTGTTTGACATCTGAGATGGTATACGGGTGCTCAGTGGAGACTGGGTACACTGGACGGACTCGCCGAGAACTCCCAGATGGTATTATACCTCACGTCAGATGGCAGTTCTCAGGTGACACTTGTGCAGGTTAGTCTGTAGACCCGAGATCGTCATAGAGTCTTGTGTGATTCCCACTGTACTTTGATTACCAACTTACCACGTCCATGAGGGCGTGCAAAACGGTGGTTTTTGGGTACAGTCCCGAGTCACATGGAGGCAATGAGCGATAGGAGGGGTTTCGTCTCTCCCGGTATTGGGGGTTGATGTTGCGCTGTGCTCGATTGGCCGTAACAGGGAAGTCCCTGGCCAGGGCTGATTCAGAGATTTGCTGGTAAGTGTTACCAGTAGTTTCTCGATCCGTTATGAGCCTCACATCGGCACGACTTATCAGTTATTGGGGTCTGACATTTACCACCCCTAGACTTGATATGCGACATATCAGACGAGGAGACCAGACTGTACGGGAAGTGTTGCCGATTGGCTCGATGGGAGTTGTAGCAGGTTCGCTTGTTCTCTTCTGATCGCTCAATACCCGGGTGGCCGTTACGTTTAGCTGACCGCTTGCGGCTTGGGGGTGCTTGATATGATCAATTTTGTATATCAGGTTCGGTATCTAATAACATTCGTTCAGAATCAATGTATAGGTAATACAGGGTGACAGTGACCGACAGACTTGGCTGCAACACTTGCCCCGTTTTCTGCCTCATGAAACTTATCACCTGTTCTCAGTTCTCTACCTTTCTGTAGCCCTATGTAACAGATTACATATCTGGGATCCTGATCTGGTATCACATACCCAGGACGTAGTGGATACAGAGAAACAGTTCTGTATAATGAACACACCCGAAGATGATGCATCTCATGCACTTTCTTCGTTTGGGCGGCACGGGAATTCTGGTATTCCCCAATTTCCTGCTCTGTCTTATAACAATTATTAGGTGGAGCGGGACCAACGTTCCCCAGCTCAGTATAACAAGCGGGTTCGGTCAATAATCCGTATTATTATCTTGATTAAGGCGTGATATGGTCGCTACGTGGAGAGAGAGAGAAGAAAACACTCAGCGTGCGCTCTTGCAAGAATAGATTGGTTATTATTTTATCTAATCAGGATGGCTCCCACTGCTTTTTATCAAATCTTCCTTCAAACCCTAAAAGGAAAGACTAGCCGGGATTAATTACACACTACAAGTTCGCCAATCTTTCAGCCAGGCCAGTGTCGGTACTTTGAGGGAGGTCCCCCGTGCATTCACTGAACCTAATTAATGTAAACCTCGTTTTCCAAGAGGCGTAACCCCGTTGAAACCTTTCTAGACACCTACTTGATCGGCTAATTGTAATGTATAAAACTCTCCCAAGTGTAACACTTACTCGCAGCGGGTATCGGGATCCAACTATCTCATAGAAGGTATGCAATCTCATTGCAAATTTCAACACTTGAAATTCCCGATATTATTTTGCACCTAACGTGCTATGACCTTGACGAAAGCCAACAAACCATAGCCCGTTAGTCAAGTTCAACCCGTACATTTCTTGATTGAATTAAACCCACCCGCACGACCCTTGACGAAAGCCAACAAAGCCGCACGACTACCCTAATCCAATCGCATCGTATGCTGGCAGATAAGCAGCATATAGCTACCGCACACTGCACCTTGACGAAAGCCAACAAATGCAGCACAAATACTATATACAACTTATCTGAAATGACGGAGGGCTACGACAGGTTTTTATGAAAATGAACTTGATATCGTTGTAGGATCGAATGATTTTAAAATGGAGTGTTTTTGAGGCTTTTCTAGTTTTGCTAAAGGAGTCACTCCCAGTGAAGGGATCGTCGGTCCTTTCCTCGTCGAATGAGGTGCGGGATATATCATATATATCACTGTGCAAAGCAAAAACTCTTAAAAGCAATCAAAAGACAAACCGAGTGTGTAGCATCTGCCAGTTATTGCTAAAGGAGTCACTCCGGGTGAAGGGATCTCGGTCCTTTCCTTATCGAATAAGGTGCAGGATATATCATATATACCGCTGTGCAAAGCAAGAACTGTAGCTACCTGTTTTATTTTGAAATTCGATTCTACAACATCTTAGGTTTCTTTTATTTCATTAATCTCATTAATGAAGTCCCATCATTTAAATACCTAAACATCACAGATAAATACGATGTATACTTATGCCATCCGCATTCGCCTCGATGTCCTCTCGTGCACCGTTAGGTTAGCTAACTAACGGCAGAGCAGGGCAGGACTAGCGCGGGTGTAAAACATAAGTAACGTCTATATAATATATCATATATACTATATACTGTAACTATCACAGAACATCACATGATCACATCACAGATATCGCAGCAGAAGAAACATATGAAATATTGGATATACTAGGACGTCCGTGTTTTCAATACGAGCCAGTATAAAACACGGATTCCACGGTCGTGATGAATAGCCAAACCCACACCCCTAGACCCCTACGATAGCGGCAAGCAACCCTACCAATTCTGGAGTTAGGAGATCCGGACTCGACTCCTCGAGTTGGTCTCCCACTGGACTCCAGAACCCGGTTACTTGTGCTCCCCTCCTTGGGTCTATCCTAGTGCGGAAAAGTAAATAATATACAAACGGTGACATCTTCCGCAACCTGGAAGTGCCCTAATATAAGAATATTACATACAAGTTTTTACATGAATGAAAATGAAAAACACTCATCTCACATAAAAACCCCCGGCTATTCATACACGACGATCCAATATAACATATCCAGCAACACATAACATCACATGTCATCAACGTAAGTAAATATGTCCATCCCAATTGTCGTTGACATATAGCAACGAAACCGGCGATATCACATATTACACTTACGGTCACAGAAAAGAAAGTGTAAAACTACAACAGTTGGAATCCGCAACCTACATAGACATCCCATGCCTAATCAAATGAATTCCTTAGACATCGCATGCCTAACAATTATAAACCCCGCATTTTAGTCTCAAAATCGAAAACACTTTTCAATTTCAAGTCGGGCAATTCAACAAGATTCCCGACATCCTGATCGAATGCTCGTCGCAAACTTCAGTAGACGGCCATACCCCCGATACCGTCGACGAAGTGCACCAAGGCGGAACACCGCTACCGCGAGCACCCGAACGGATGCTTTCGGCGACGGGGTTCTCCTACAATCACTTGGTCGGGGCTATGGAGTGAGGCTGTCTATTAAGTTTACCCGGCGAGTATCCGCGTACGCTACGTGATTGCGACGGACTTTTGATCACATCAAAATTCCGTGGTAACCGATCAAGTGAGACTAAACTGCTATGTTTATAACATTCATTCAGTTATCTCATAACTATTTGTGAATTCCAAGTATTGTATCACATTCCAGATAAACAGAAAATGTTAAACATTCCGATTGAACAGTCAAACACCCAAGTTTTCCCGAAACAGATCAACACATGAAACAGGTCTAAAAATATTCAGTTCGTGCCTCAGTACCAACGGTCCAGCCGTAGAAGGGTCAAGCCAACGCCTCACATGTGGCACGCCGTACTGCCCTAAACCCAAAGGTTCAAAGGGCAGTTCAAGACGGTCACATAATCGAGTTAAGATTTGTTGTCTTCTAGAGGGTCCATCGAGTTACTTGCACTACTTAGAACGTCTTTAAACCACGGAAAAATCCAACACTTGGAAATTTCCCAACAGGGGAAAAATTGGGTATTTATATCCGGTCGAGCTTTTTAACATATTCTAAAATTTATCCGGAAAGCCACATAGACAAAATCTGATACTCCGATCGAAACACCGAATCCCCAAAACAACCCCAGAAAATCCAACTCTTGAATAAATATTAAAAAAATTCCCAGAAAACTCAGCACTGAAAACAATGAATTACTGTGCAAATTTTAATGGCTGACGTCATACTTTAGCCGCGGAACCGCCGCATAAGCTAGGCTTATGCCGCGGTTCCGCCGCGCATTAGAGGGATCATTAGAAAATTTTTGCGCCGTAATTCTTAGAATTCCCTGCTGAATTTTTTAGCAATTTTTAATTTGGAAAAATCCACGTTTTCAGAAAAAGTCTAGAGAGCGTGGAAAAATGGGGTTTCGGGTTCGATCGGACTTCAAACTCCGTCTAGACTTCGCCTAAGGCTCTAGCTAGGCTCTGATACCCTTGTAGGGTTTCTAGGCACACTAAGGAGGTCTCACAAGGCATCAACCATGCCAATTTCAAAATTTATGGTGCCGAGAAACTCTAATACGGATCGTTAACTAGAATTCTAGGCGAAAAAGCAACTAGTTAACTACTTTAACTAAGAGTACGGAAATACAACCTTTGTAGATCCGGTCCTCCACCTCCACGGCTCCATGATGAAGTCCTCTCCGCTGTCCATATCAAATCCCGGGCTCTAGCGTCGGCTTCATCGAAGAAAGAGCGGGCTAGGTCATCGACGACGTGCCGAAGATGATCTACGTCGAGGCATCACTAGATCAAGCTCCACCTTCATCAAGCCTTGAAAACTTGTGAAGGAAACACACTCTACTACTTGGCAAGAGATAGAGGATGAAGAAATAGGAAGTGGGTTCACTTTAGATTTGGATTTCTCACTCATTTTCATCAATCACCATTGATGAAGTGAAGCTTTCTTCATGAAAGAAGATGAAGAAGAAGAAGCATATATTATTATGATAAGTTATTAAAAATGGTTATAAAAGGAATACTTATCATAATAATAACCATGGTAATGTGTAGAGAATTGACTAAGGTTAAACGAATGGTTAGGGTTAATGAGATGAAGACAAAAGGGTTTCTTTGGTCAAAGCTTCACGAAGCTTCAACAAGCTTCATGAAAGAAAGAAACCTTTTTGTTATTCTTTTCTCTTATCTTTAATCCAAAAACAAACAAATAAATGAATGAATAAAACAAAACCCTAACCATTAACATGTAACCTTGGTTTGATCTTTACACAAAAACCCTAGCAATCATGCATCATCAAACATGATACAATCAAGTGCACAAAAATATATCGCATATACAATGCGCACATCCGAGTGAGAAAATCCATCTTGAGTGAACCGATACTAGTTAATGCAAAGTGATATATCAAATATATAATTATACATTAAATCATTAAATCAACACTTGATTTAACGATCCGATCATATCGCATATAACCGACTAGTATCAATAGTAACAACTTATCGAATCAACACTTGTTCCGATAACTCGGCTATAACGCATATAACCGATCAATGTTACAAATCGCGAGAATCGAATACAGTATCACATACTTGTATCATTCTCGGTCCCGCACATATCTCATATGCGCTCCTATTTTGTTTTGCTTGAGCCAGGAACCTCCGTGTAGGACTCTAAAGACTCGTCAATACGCCGGCAGCATGTGATGATCATATCAAACACCCACAAGCCACAAGCGGTCTGCTAAACGTAACGGCCACCCGGGTATTGAGCGATCAGAAGATCGACGAGCAAGCCTGCTCACACTCCAGTAAATCCAACCAGTAACACTACCGTACAGTCCGGTCTCGTCGTCTGATATGTCGCATATCTCTCCTAAGGGTGGTAAACGTCAGACCCCAATAGCTCGATAAGTCGTGTCGATATGAGGTCTATAACAATTCGAGAAACTACTGGTAACACTTACCAGTAAATCTCAGCAACCCTGGCCAGGGATTTCCTGTTATAGCCAATCGAACACAGCGCAACATCAACCCCCTATACCGGGAGAGGCGAATCCTCTCCTATCGCTCATTGCCTCCATGTGATTTGGGACTGTACCCAAAAACCACCGTTTTGCACGCCCTCTTGGACGTGGTAAGATGGAAATCAAAGCACAGTGGGAACCACACAAGACTCTATGACGATCTCGGGTCAACAGACTACTCTGTACCAGTGTCACCAGAGAACTGCCATCTGACGTAAGGTATAATACCATCTGGGAGTTCTCGGCGAGTCCGTCCAGTGTACCCAGTCTCTACTGAGCACCCGTATATCATCTCTGATGTCAAACACCAATGGATATGGGATCATCCATCGCCCATCTGTATGGGTCGAGAAGGAATACGCTAGTCTACTCTGGTATATCGATGCCCCATCTCGATACACCCACGACTAGGGACTTTGAAGGATGTACTTATGGACTACCATGTTCCCACTAGTATGATCTGCATCATAGTCCAGGTAGTCAAGTACACATCCTAAGGGCTTTACCAACATGTAACAGAAAGACAATCAATGTACACGTTAAGGTAAAGAGTAACCAGATAGCATACTATCATGTCGAGCAAGAAAGTCCTCCCTATATATGTCCCAGCATCCACTACAATATACATCCAATGTACAGTAATGGCCTCTAGGGCATACATATAACTAACACCCAGGACGTAAGGCAAATGGAGAAATAGTTCTCTGTAACGAACACACCCGAAGAAAATGCATCAACATGTACTTTCTTCATTCGGGTGGCATGAGAATCCTGGTATTCCCCTATGTCCTGTTCATTCCTATAACTCTTATAAGAAAGAATAGAACCAACGTTCCCCAGCACAGTATAACTTGCGGGTTCGGTCAATGCATCCATATTATTATCTTGATTAAGGCATGACATGGTCGCTACCTGGAGAGAGAGAGAAGAAAACACTTTAGCGTATGCTCTTGCAAGATCAGATTGGTTATTATCTTATCTAATCAGGATGGCTCCCACTGTTTTTATCAAATCTTCCTTCATACCCTAAAAGGAAAGACTAGCCGGGATTAATTACACCCTACATCTTCGTCCATCTTTCAGCCAGGCCAGTGTCGGTACTTTGAGGGAGGTTCCCCGTGCTTTCGCACGGACCTAATTAAAGTAAACCTCATTTTTCCAGAGGCGAAACCCCGTTGAAACCTTTCTAGACACCTACTTGATCGGCTAATTGTCCTGCGTAAAACTCTCCCAGGCGTAACAATTACTCGCAGTGGGTATCGGGATCCAACTATCTCATAGAAGGTATGCAATCTCATTGCAAATTTCAACACTTGAAATTCCCGATAATATTTTGCCCCAAGCATCCTATGACCTTGACGGAGGTCAACAAACCACAGGGTGCAAGTCAAGTTCAACCTGTCATTTCTTGATTAAATCAAACCCACCCTCACGACCCTTGACGGAGGTCAACAAGGTCGTACGACTACCCTAATCCAATCTGCATCACATGCATAAGAAGATAAATACTAGTTAGCTACCGCTCACTACGCCTTGACGAAGGTCAACAAACGTAGCATAAATACTAAGTAGGATTTATCTGAAGTGACGGAGGGCTACGACAGGTTTTTTCTGAAAACCTATTGCGTATGAACTTGATATCGTTGTAGAATCAAGTGTAGTTTTGAAATGGAGTGATTTTGAGGCTTTTATTAGTTTTGCTAAAGAGGTCACTCCCGGTGAAGGGATCTCGGCTCTTTCCCCATCGAATAAGGTGCAGGGTATATCATATATACCGCTATGCAAAGAAAAACTCTAAAAGCAGTCAAAATTCAAACCGAGTGTTGTAGCATCTGCCAGTTTTGCTAAAGAGGTCACTCCTGGTGAAGGGATCTCGGCTCTTTCCCCATCGAATAAGGTGCAGGGTATATCATATATACCGCTATGCAAAGCAAAACTGTAGCTACCCTTTTATTTAAAAATTTGATTCTACAACATCTTTTAGGTTTCTTTTCTTTCATTAATCACATTAATGAAGTCCCATCATTTAAGTCACCTAAACATCACAGATAAATACGACGTACACTTATGCCATCCACATTCGCCTCGATGTCCCCTCATGCACTGTTAGGTTAGGTAACTAATGACAGAGCGGGGCAGGGCTAGCGCGGGTGTAAAACATAAGTAACGTCTATATAATATATCATATATACTATATACTGTATCCATCACATAACATATCTAATGATCACATCACAGATATCGCAGCAGAAACATAGATATAATGTGGGATATACTAGGTCGTCCGTATTTAGTATTTAGCCAATAATAGAAAATACGGATTCCACAGTCGCGATGAATAGCCAAGCCCACACCCTGGACCCCTACGAGAGCGGCCAGCGACCCTACCAATTCTGGAGTTTAGGAGACCCGGTCTCGACTCCTCGAGATGGCCTCCCACTGAACCCCAGAACCCGGTCACCTGTGCTACCCTCCTTGGGTCCATCCTAATGCGGAAAAGTAAATAATATACAACACTGGTGGCATCGACCTCAACCCGGAAGTGCCCCAAATAAAAGAATATTACATTACATTTAAATTTACATGAATGAAAATATAAAACTCTCATCTCACATAAAACCCCCCGGCTATTCAATCGCGACAATCCTGCACATCATATCTCAGCAACACATAATATCATATATCATCAACGTAAGTAAGTATGCGTACCCCAATTGTCGTTGATGTATAGCAACGAACCGGCGATATCGACATACTACACTTACGGTCACAGAAAAGAAAGTGTAAAACTGTAATATTTGGAATCCACATTCTCTTTAGACATCGTAAATGCGAAATATCACATACTTCGTATTTCATGTCCAACTATATGAATTCCACATATTGCATCACATTCCAGATAATTAGACAGTATTAAAGTTTTCAAACGAACGATCAAATACCCAAGATTCCCTAAAGCTCAACACTTGAGCGAAGTTCAAAAAATTGGAGTGTGACACAGTAGTAGCGGTCCAGCCGTAGAAGGGTCAAGCCAACGCCTCACATGTGGCACGCCGTACTGCCCCAAACCCTAAGGTTCAAAGGGCGGTTCAAGACGGTCACATAATCGAGTTAAGGTTTGTTGTCTTCTAGAGGGACCACCACAAAACTTGTACGTGTCTCCAAAATATTTAAACCCCGTGAAAAGTGAGCAAATGATACTCGTTCAAACACTTCAATACTTTCTAATTTACCCGGAAAAGCAACGAGATGAAAATTTCGATCGAATCTATGAGTCCAAAACCATCTCCAGAAAATACAGTGCTATATTCAGATTAAACATACCTAAAACACTGTATAAGGAGTTCTAAGAATTACAGTGGAAATTTTATGCAATGATGCCTCTTTACGGCCGCGGAACCGCGGCCTAAGCCAGGAATTGCCGCGGTTCCACGGCGGTTTATACTATTCAGGTCATCGAATTTCACTGTGTTTCATAGTTTTTCCTGCTGTGTTTTTTAAGTATTTTTAATTCTGAAAAACAGCAGTTTTGAAAAAATGTCCAGAGAGCATTCTAAAAGGCCGTATTTCGGTTCGATCGGAGTTTTAACTTCGTAAAAGTGTCTCCTAATGTTCTAGGTCGGCTCTGATACCAATGAAAGGTTATCCTAGCACCTCATGAAGGGTTTGGAAGCATCACATATACCACAGATGGAATTTTTAGGGTGCTAAGTTAACATACAAAGGATCGATCCTAGAAAAATTAGGGTTTCAAAATTTTCACATCTCATGAAAGAAAAGCTAGGGTTTAGAGAGTACAACCTTTGTAGCTCCCTACGCTAGACTCCTCGGCCTCTTGGGTGTTAGAGGAAGGTCCTCTTGAAGTCCTCTCACGTCCACGACGATCCACCCGAAGTTCCTAGTCCAAGCTCGCAACTTCACCCGATCAAGAGAATGAATGAAGATAACACTCTAAACAAGTGGGCTAAACTTGTGTAGAATGATGTTGTGGTTCTTATTCTCACTTCAAAATCCAATCTTGTTATGTAATTTGCTCACTACAAAAAACTAGAGAGCAAAATGAGAGAGGAATAAGAAGATGATGGCAATTTGAGAAGAAGATAAGTTCAACCCTTGTCAAGAAAATAGAAAATATATCAATATATATTTTCCTCTTCTCATATCAAACCATGGTTAGGATATTATTGAATTTGAGTTAAAAACTCAAAAGGAAAAGTAATCCATGGTCAAATGGTGGGTGAGAATGGTTAGGTCAAGAAGGATGTAGAAACTAGTCATGAATTATCTTTTCCTTTTTCCATTTTGTTTTAACCAAAAATCAAATAATAATCCAAATGAAAACCCATGGTGTAAGTCTTATATTGCCACCATTTTCTTTGTATAAGCAACCATGAAGGATGTATGTATGTATGTATGTGTATATGTACATCCATATGTGCATGAATCAAAAAGAAGGCATACATGCATGCATACAACCATCAAACTCAAGAAAGGATTTCAAGTGAGAAACTAATGGTTAATTAATAAATCAACACTTGATTTATCAATCCGGTCATATCACATATGACCCCACCAAAAGCAAGACGCCCGATCAATATACGGTATCCTATACGCGCATTTCAATCGGGTCCATGCGCATATTGCATACGCGCACCACAACGTTTCGCCTGGACTAGGAAACTCCATTGTGGGACTCTGAGACTCGTCAATACGCCGGCAGTGGGTGTTTATATCACTCTCTTTATTAGTAAAGAAATGATATAATTTTGTATTGTTGGATAATGTTTTGAACATTTCCTATATCAAAAGTTGATCGGTTCAGGCACATTATCTAAAAGCGTTAATATTCTAAATCAAACTACAGTTCTTAGTATACAAAACACACACAAGAGGAAGAGTTCAGAAATGAACGAATCCTTCTTGAGGTATTGTAGACTAGGTCAGATCAATGCGACCCGACTGGCTGAAGTTACATTTAGATGTATATTTAAATCAGTTTGAATTTACATCTTCTGAAACTTGCCAGTCATGTCACAAAGATAAGATGACCATAGCTCCATTTACTGGAAACAGAGAAAGAGTTAGTGAACTCTTGGGATGATACATGTTGATGTATGTAAGGTCCCCTGTCTACACATGCCAAGACCGGTTCTTTGTACTTCATTACATTCTCTGATAATCTTTCGAGATTCAGACCTATGTTCCTGTTGAAACACAAGTCTGAACCTTTTGAGATATTCACAGAATATAAGTTAGAAGTAGAGAACCAAAATATGGGTATAAGTATTATGTCCTTTGATGTGATCAAGGAGGAGAATACTTGAGCATGGAAATCCTGGACTATTCTAAAGGAGAATGAGATTCTCTCTCAGGATTACTCCTCCGGATACACCATAGCTAGATGGTATATCAGGGCGGAGCAGATACACCCTATTTGATATGGTGTGCTCTATGATGAGTACTGCTGAGTTACCTTTTTCCTTTTGGGAGTTATGCACTTATGAAGTTGCATACCTATTGAATAGGGTTCCAATCAAATCAGTTGCCTACCATTTCATATGTGATATGGAAAGGGAAGAGCCCATGTCTTAAGCTAGTTAAGATTTGGGGTTGACCGGCCTATGTCTGAAAGCAAAATCCGGACAAGCTCGAGGCAAGGTCAGTTATGTAGAACTGGAAAGGTTCCAGCTATACAAACTGCAGCTGATGATTTGAAAGAACCAAAGGATTCAATAGTTACCAACGAACCTCAGCCTCTCCGCCGATCTAGTAGGGTTCCTCACCCACCTGAGAGATACTTCGGTTTCTCTATGACAGTGGGAGCGAGGATTGCATCATGAGATGATGACCCAACTAGTTTCAAGCTGGGCATCAGGAGTAAGACTCTGTAAGAATGGCTGGATGCTTAGTGATCTGAGATGGAATCCATGTACACCAACAAAGTATGGACTTTGGTTGCTATATCTGAAGGGTTAAATCCCCATCAGGAGCAAGTATATCTTGAGAAGATTACTTGGTGTAGATGGAAAAGTTGAGACTTTCAAAGCTAGACTTGTTAAAGGTTTGCATCATTGACCAGGTGTGGATTATGTTGAAACCTTTTCTAAGGATCTATGCTTAAGTCCATCCAGATCCTACTTGCCACGGCTACATACCATGACTACGATATCTGGTGGTTGGGTGTCTTGACTGCTTTTCTAAATGATGATTTAGAAGAGAGCGTCTATAAGTACACAGCCAGAGGGCTTCGTAGACAGTGGGAGTAGCGGAAACGTGTGCAAGATGCTTTATAGGATAAAGCAGGCATCGCGGAGTTGGAACATCTGTTTTGATAGATTAGTCAAAGAGTTTGACATCATCAAAATGGTAGATGAATCTTGTATAAACAAAAAGGTAGTAGGGAGTATGGTGGTGATCCTCGTAGAGTACGTGGATGACATACTCTTGATAAGAAAGGAGTTTCTTATGCTACGCTCGATCAATCTCCGTTTATCACAATGATTCTCCGTGTAGGATCAAAATGATACCTCCTAAATCCTGAGTTTTGGATCTATAATAGATTTAATTGGATGTTAGGATTCTCACTAGTTGTAGTGAGATGATATCAAACGATTCTGGGGAGAATCACTGGAAGTGTTCCAGGGTGATAAAGACGACTGAATGTCAGTCGCAGGCATTGTCTTTACCCTCAGTGGAGGGACGGTATGTTGGAAGAGTTCCAAGCTAGATACCGTGACATACTAGACGATAAAGGCAGGGTACATCGCTACTTAAGATGCTACCAAAGAGGCTGTTTAGGTGTATATTGGTTCATGAGATGAACTACGTTCCTACCATTGTGAGACAATGGAGTTGTGGCTTATGCCAAGGAACGCAGGTCCCATCAGTGATCCAGACATATTCTAAGGCAGTATCACTTGATCATGGAGATGGTTGATCTCCAAGGAAATCGAGGTTAGGAGAGTCGACTCAGAGGACAACACGGCGGATCCACTCACGAAGGTCTATTCCCAGAGAGAGACTTTTATGGGATGGTTGAGTATGAGTGTAACATTTCCAAAATAATAAAATATTATTTTCGGGAATTTTTATAATTTAGTATTATTTTAATGAATATTTTAATATTCTGGTATAATTAAATACAAATAAATGGGGAAAAATTTTGGAAAATTGTAGAAAATTCTAAAATAGGGTATTTCATGGAATTATGCCATTTTAAAGTTTTTAAGATTTGTTATATGCTAATTTCGTGCTAATCGCGATTAAAAATCGCTAATTGGATTTTTAGCATTTTTGTGCAAAAATGTGCACATATCATTTTTCCACACTTGTTACACTTGTATTACATTTTGTTGCCATGGTTCTTTTGGATGCACTATTGGGGTGAGAAGGATAAGAAAAGGAAAAGAAAAGAAAAGAAAAGGAAAACGTAAGTATGATGAGAGAGAGAAAGGGGGCAAGTCAACCTTCACCTTTTGAGCCATACCCCATCATTCCCTTCTCATTTTTCTCTCCCCTCCCCCATTGAGCTACTGCTGCCCTCTCTTCCCTCACTCTCCCTCTTCACAAAAACCCTAGATCCACCATGAAAATAAAGCCAAAACCCCATTCACACTTCACAAAACTTACTCCCAAGCTCACTAGCTACCCTTTGACCCTAGCAAGATTGGATTTGGAGGACTTTGAGCAACTCAAGAAAATTCTTGAGTTACCAAAGGAGGTAATTTCTGCACCTATTAGAGTAGCATTTCAATTTCTTGTGTATCTAATCTAGTTTCATATCGATATTGTGTTGTTTGTGGACTTTGGAGAACTCAAGTTAGGGTTTATGGTAAAACTGAAATTTTAGATGAAATTGGGGCTTGTTGAGACCTTAGAAACGCTGGTGTAATGCAAAATTTGATCCAAACCTGCACTTGAAAACAGAATACGGAATTACGGAATCGATATCGGGGAAAAACAGGAAATCTGGGACTGTTATATGGAATCTGCTATCACCCTGAGATCCCAAAAATGAAACTGAGTTGATAGTGAGATGTTCAGGCACCAGTGAACCACAACCCCAAACCCTAGCCCCTAACTCCTTCACGAGGCCGCCAATTTCGCCATTCTGGCCGCAATTTGTGGCCAGAGCAGGGAGGATTTGCCTCGTTTTCTGTGCATGGCCCCATTTCCTCTATTCTTGGCCCTGGGTATATCTAGTTTTGACTGATTCCATCTAGGGTGAAATCTGGGATGATTTTTCCTATGTTGGTGCGTGAATTGAGACTTGTTTTTGCATGGACTTTGGTATTTGGTGTTGCGTTCCTGTCGGATGGCGTTTGGACGTCAATGACAGGTGGATATTGATCGTGTTGATATGCGAAGCGATAGGTTTCTACCTATGCGAGTAGCGTGTGCTGTTTTAGTTTCCGATGTGATTTTCATGTGCTTTAGCGTGTTTGATATCCTTGTAGGTACCCCGGGTGATGTTGAGGCAAAGGAGATAAAGATAGCGACATCGGCTTTGGCACACGAGAAGCAAGGTGAGTAGATTTATATCTACCGGGGAGAAGTCGGGTGGATGGCGTATAGCACCCCCGCAGTCCGTGGTGATGTATACGAATACGTATACACACGTATATTTATTATGTGTTGTTTAGGATCATTGATAGTAATAATGGTATTTTGATGATAAGAAAAATATTGGTTTAGTATAGTGCGAACCCTAGAGTAGCGGTTGCACTCACACATACACTTACACACATACTTGCATTCATTCTTTCATTTATTAGTGTGCATATGATGGTGCGTATATCTACACGTAGGTATGGGACTATGTGTTTGTATACGGGATTTGAGGATGATACGTGGGTTTGAGATGATACTTGATGTGAGGCCGTGAGATCGGCGATGTGACATAGTTGTCTTTGAGGTGCGATATGATAGTTTTAGCGGGCCTTTGGACATGTGCTTTACCCGCATTCATATTTTTATAGATGGTATCGATTTGTACTAGACTTAGAGTAGTACCCCAGATTGTGCGATCTGATGATAAGCGATACCTGACATGTGATGAGATAGTGTGATATTGACCCCTACCCAGCTATTGGGATACCGTACGACGATCTACCGTACGAGCTGATATTGATGATAGATCCGCACTCATAACTCGAGGATATGTTACGATATGTTATTGAGGCGAGATCACCGACTATCATATCTATATGCATTGACTCAGATTACGTGGTTTCATACCCCTCCTGTCTAGAGTACTTGGTAGACATTAGACTAGACCGAGTCATACCTATTTCAAACTAACGAGTCGGGGATATTTTAAAGATAGGCAGAAGGGTTATACGGATATTTTCAAATGATGCATCTTTTCTTAAAATACCGTAGCCCTTGCTTTACTAAAAACCCTGATTCGTTTTATTTCAAAAGGCAAGGTTGCATGACATATCTATTGGGGCAGGTTCTGTACTCTTGCGTTGATTATTCGTTTCCGCATATTCCTGCTATTTGCATTGCATCGCTTGTACTGTGGTTATATTTCAATCATGCTGCTAGGACACCAGCACCATTATCGATGATGCATATGTTCCACGTACACTTGTTGCCGGCTCACACACTCATCATCGATAATTGCCATGTCACTACACTGTAGTACTATTGCATTCAGTATATGATCCTTGCATGACATAATGATATGCTTACATTTCTTTTACAAGTCGCATACATCATGCTCTCTGATTAGACGCATTGAGATATGTTGTTTCTATGATATTTCTGGATTTGGGAACCGTGGATGTTTCAAAAAGAGAATATGTCATTGCTTTAAAAACCCGGTTACCCTTGATATGATATTTCGGTGCGTCCACCATGTGTTTTGTCGGTGCTGATAGCGACATGTGAAATCCGAATCGAGAAGTGGACGAGCCGATTGCGGGTACATGGTGGACCCGGTATGGTTCCCCTCGGCAAAATGATCGATGAGCTTTGCCGATTGAGCCTGGAGGCGGGCGAGTACCTACCGGTGATTTGTTGGACCTGGCGGTTATCCGGAGGATACAGACCAGAGTCGATAGATGGTTTGGGCATACTGCCGGGGCCGAGGGCCGATACCGCAGACAGAGCCCGAGGGCCTATCCGGACTGACGGAGCCCGATATATGTGAAAGGTTCCTAGGCACCCTAGTGGGTTCTCACAAGGCATCGTGCATGCCAAATTAAAATATTTAGTGCCAAGAAACCCTAGACAACGGATCTTTAACTAGATGTTTAGGCGAAATAGAAAGCTAGTTAACTGTTAACTACTGGGATACGGAAATTACAACCTTTGTAGATCCGGATATCCACCTCCACGGCTCCGCTACGTCATGTCCTCGCTGTCCATCATGAATCCTTGACTCGATCATCGGCTTCATCGGGAAAGCAAGCGGAATAGCTCGTCGGCTTTGTGTCAAAGACGATCTACGTCGAGGTTGCACAAACTCAAGCTCCGACTTCACAAACTTGTGAAACTTGTGAAGTAAACACCCAAAACAACTTGGCAAGAGGTAGAGGGTGAAGAAATAGGAGGTGGGTTCACTTTAGATTTGGATTTAACTCACTAGATCTCAACTTGCCATTGGAGTAGCAAGCTTGAAGAAGAAGAAGAAGATGAGCTCAAGAGAAATATGATAAGTATTTCTATATTTAAAAATAAAACTAATATTAATACTTATCATATCTTGAACTAGGGTTAAGTGTAGAGAATTAACCATGGTCACATAGATGGGTTAGGGTTAAGCATGAAGATAAGGATGGTTAGCAAAAGTCAAAGCTTCATGAAGCTTCAATATAAAACAAATATAGCCACCATTCTTATCATATCTTTTCCAAATAAATAAATAAATAAATAAATGAAAATACAAAACCCTAATTATCATATTAACCATGGATTAATTCTATAAACTTAACTAATGATCAAGTATCATCAAACATGATACAATAAGTGCACAAAAGTATATCACATATACAATGTGCAATCCAAGTGAGAAAAATCCGTTTAAAGTGAACCAATACTAGTTAATGCAAAGTAATATATCAAATATATATAATTATACATTAAATCATTAAATCAACACTTGATTCAATGATCCGGTCATGTCGCACATAACCGACTAGTATTCAATGTATCGATTTATCGAATCAATGATTCGATAACTAGGTCATATCAAATATAACCAATCGAAACATATATCGCGAGAATGAAATGCGGTATCACATACACGCATCATTCTCGGTCCTGCACATATCTCATATGCGCTCCTATTTCGTTTCGCTTGAGCCAGGAAACCTCTGTGTAGGACTCTAAAGACTCGTCAATACGCCGGTAGCAGATGATGATCATATCAAGCACCCACAAGCCGCAAGCGGTCTGCTAAACGTAACGGCCACCCGGGTATTGAGCGATCAGAAGATCGACGAGCTAGCCCGCTCACACTTCTGCGAATCCGACCAGTAACACTTACCATACAGTCAAGTCTCTTCGTCTGATACGTCGCATATCAAGTCTAAGGGTGGTATACGTCAGACCCCAATAACCCGATAAGTCGTGCTGATGTGAGGCTCGTAACGGGTCGAGAAACTACTGGTAACACTTACCAGCAAATCTCTGATCAGCCCTGGCCAGGGACTTCCCTGTTACGGCCAATCGAGCACTGCGCAACATCAACTCCCAATACCGGGAGAGACGAAACCCCTCCTATCGCTCATTGCCTCCATGTGACTCGGGACTGTACCCAAAGACCACCGTTTTGCACGCCCTCATGGACGTGGTAAGGTGGAGATCAAAGCACAGTGGGAATCACACAAGACTCTATGACGATCTCGGGTCTACAGACTAACCTGTACAAGTGTCACCTGAGAACTGCCATCTGACGTGAGGTATAATACCATCTGGGAGTTCTCAGCGAGTCCGTCCAGTGTACCCAGTCACCACTGAGCACCCGTACACCATCTCTGATGTCAAACACCAATGGATATGGGATCATCCATCGCCCATCACATGGGTCGAGAAGCGTATACGCTAGTCTACTCTGGTATAACGATGCCCCGTCTCGATACACCCACGACTAGGGACCTTGAAGGATGTACTTATGGACTACCATGTCCCCACTAGTATGATCTGCATCATAGTCCAGATAGTCAAGTACAAATCCTAAGGGCTTTACCAACATGTAACTATAAGACAGTATAAAGAGACTAGTGTACATGTTAAGGTAAATATCAACCAGATAGCATACTATCATGTCGAGCAAGAAAGTCATCTCTATATATGTCCAAGCATCCAATATAATATACATAATCTGTACAATACTGGCCTCTAGGGCATACATACAACTAACAATATGAGGATTTACGTGCCGATGCTGGGCACAGTTTTCATAATGTTTTCGGGTGTCGATGCTAGGCACCCTGGTACCATGATTTTGACGTGTCGCGAGGGACACGGGTGGTTTATATCCTCATATTATTTCCCATGCACATGATTCATGATATGTACATGCATGGTGGTTATTGTCAGTGGGTGATGAGTGGACGGGATCCACGTGTGTGCAGATTTGATTACATTGATTATACCTCATATTCATAACATGCTATTACCTGAGGCACTAGCACGAGCACTTGGCACTACACTCATGTATAGAGATTACATTGCCAGTTTAGCATGCGTCAGCTTTATTCATATTGAGGTTTATTTATATCTGATCGTATTGACCTAGGATGGGTCATGCATTCGATCTCTGCTTGTAGATATTTTCTATTCACGAGTTGGCAACTCACCCCCGTTGTGCCCCAGTTCTTGCAGGTTCGCCGTACAGATTCCATAGCGGCATTTCTGGCACACTGCTTACTTATGGGTGACTTGCTTGGATAGGTGGGTTCTTTTGTATCAGAACCGCCATTGTTCATGTATTATTTATTGTATCTAGAATTTCCATCAACCAAAACTTGTATATTGTTTCAGACTTAGAAAACAGTGTTGTTTTATTTCGACCTTAGAGTCGCGCTTGTAGTATTACCGTTTTCTGGCTGTTTTTGAGTTTCTTTTCAGTTTAGATCCTCGCCCTTTGGCGTTGTATATTACTATTGCTTATGTGGTTGTGGCCGTCGATTGACGAAGGGCTAGCTCCCGCTTGGGGATGCCTTTTATCATGTTATATATATTATTCTTGTTGTACCCCGTTCGGGGTCAGTTTTTACAAAGGAAACTCTGCCGAAATTTTCAGGAAAAATTACACAATTTAAAAATACTTTTTTGGCTTAGTTATTTAAAAACTTGATTTTCAAAACATGATTTCTTTACCTCTTAAAACTAGTTTTTCCTTATTTACTCCTTAAATGGTTTTAGATTTCTGGGCTTTTGGCTTACTTGGATCAGATGGAGTCCTGTAGACTTCATTGGATTCAAGGGCCAGTCACGTGCTCTTTTGGGTCGTAACAAAGTTGGTATCAGAGCGCTAGGTTGACCTTGGTTCGAGTCTAAGTTTGACTATGTGGAGCCTGGGGCGTTATCTATATACGGAACTTAGACTTGGTCGAGGGGGTATTAGACCCGAACTTTCGTCGCGTAGGATGACCCTTGGTTGATGGAATAGGTGACTAAAGTAGAGTGACGTACCGTTGGTATGTTCCGCGGCATACTTACGACACGCCACTCCGCTTAAGAAACCTTAGGTTGTACATTTTCTTGCACTGTATTATATTCCTTCCTATGATCTATCTTCATCGATACTGGTTTTGGTTTTGCTGCCGCGATTGCACGGGCAGAGTGAGCTACGGCTCGAGTTGTCAGAATGAGCTCGTCGTGGACGAGGACTGACCAGGGCATGATTCCCGAGGCATACGATTGCATATTGAGGCGTCGTCTTATTGTGTTTCCGCACTTTGGGCGTTTGATAGATCGCTGTTGCGAGATTGCTAGGATGTACCGGTCGGTACCAGAGGATTGAGCCACTGATAGAGGCCAGCTAGGTTGTGATGACCGTTGATATTATCGCTTATCCAGGGTGATTGAGGCGCTATTTAGCGTATAGACGAAGGAGCCAGTTGTTGCTGCTAATGATGAGATATCGCCCAGATGATTGGAGCTACTGCAGCATGGGCATGTTCTTGGAGACATGATAGTGAGTCGCTAGACACCGAAGATGAATGACTAGGACATGTGGTTCGTTCGATTACCCCGATGCGAGGTCATCAGGTAGATTGATTCCAGCTAGAGGCGACTTCACGCAGGTTCGTTGAGAGTCGATTGAGACGATCGAATGTCAGGAGCCTATTTTCCAAGTTTAAAGTATACGGAAAGACATGCAGGTGATTCTATGGACCCTCTAGAAGGATGAAACCCTAACTCGACTTAATGACCATGTGAAAGCCTTTGAACCTTAGGGTTTGCGGCGGTTCCGCGGCGCCATTAGTGAGGCTTGGGTTTGCCCTTCTACGGCTGGACCACCGACGCTGTGGCACGTACTCGATACTATTAAACTGTACCCGAGATGTTGATCTCTTGGGGGATTGTGAGGTTCTGACGAGCCGATCGGACGATTTGACATCTTTCGGATATCGTGTGATGGGACACTGCTTGGGAGACTCCAGATACGAGCTTAGCCGTTGGAGCGCAGTCTGTGTAGCCACGATGAGATGAGTCCGAATCAGTCGATATTGGAGCAAGGTGGAGTAAAGAGTTTGCACGAGATTTCGACGAGATGACGTTCCACTCCGCTGACATCAGTGATGTGACATGCACGCTGAGGACGTGTTCGGCTAGATATCTTCTACTGAGTCAGGAAGATACCGAGTTATGATTTTGAGTCCGCGTGAGGGACTTCGGATGGACCGTAGCCGAGGACATTGCAGTGCGCAGATAGAGACGCGATGTCGAAATGGACGATGATACAGACAAGCGGGACAAGAAGTTCGTGCGAGACGCTGATGAGTTGTCATTACTTCCGTCGAGACTAGAGGCCTGATATGCTTACAGAGGCGTTGGGATGCGACCAATTCCCGAGGAAATGTCGTGCTGAGGATACAGATGTCCATTGAACAAGAAAAGACTATGAAAGAGTACCAGCCTCCGTACAGATCGGCATAGGCAAGATCGGCAGAGATTTTGAGCAGGATTCCTTCCAGGACACCGTTGCAATGATGTTGCACCCAGGATCAGACGTGTGTTGTGCAATCAGAGAGCCGAAGGCCGATGCCAGTGACATATTGCTTTACGAGCAGCCGTGAGGATTGACCGAGAGATTACCAAGGAAGTGCCAGAACGGAATCGTTCCTGTCAGCACTCCTGACCGGGCCGGTGATCCGATGGATTGCGAGATTGGTAATCTACTGGAAAGATCAGGAACCAGAGGCAAAGGACGCCAGCCGCGAGCAAGAGGCAAGTAGAGATCTTGCGCCGCTAGCATTGGATGTACCGGCACCTTCTCGACTTCGAGGGAGGATATACCGACGACAGTATTTATGATTTGTGATTTTGTGATTCGACTATCATGTAGCTGTCACTTTGGATTTCGGTGTTTTGGCATCCTGTTTTCATGATTTGGTTTCGATGACTGAGTTATATGATTTCTGTTTTCTTGCACCATGGTTGCACTTATTAGGCATTTATACCTGGAGCATCATTATTATTCTTGAGGTATTGATTGTGATTTCGTGCCTATCTTATGCCGGTGATTTGATTTACACATCCAGCATAGTTTTCATGTACTTTAGTGTTTTGATTTGATTTGTGCGCGTCGATGCACCCGGTTGTGAGATGTTCCATCGCGGTACACTTGATTCTGATTGAGCCGCATTATATCGTCGACTTTTACCCTGATATTGATGATTGATTCTTGCACTCCGTGCTTTTGGTTTGACTTACGCATGTCCGGCGCTTGCTTTTGGATTTCGTGATTCCGTGCATGTTGAGTGCGCAGGGTTTAGATTTTCATTCGTGCACGATGGATGCACCGATTTGGGTTTTCGCGCATGTTGGGCGCATGTTTTGAGATACGATTTTGGTGCACACCCGATGCACTAAATCGAGATTCTTCGTGCATGTCAGATGCACCGGATATTTTTGCTGTCAGGCACACACGTTGCCTATGACAGATACTTCGTGCACACCCGTTGCACCTAGATGTGGTTTTGTGCACCTGTTTAGCACATATATGGATTTTGATTTCCGTGCGCACCAGACGCACAGGGTGGTGTTATGTATATTTTTGAGATTTATTCCTTTTGGAGCAGTACATTTTTATGATATTGGATATTTTTTTTCTTACTGAGCAGGACTAGTCAGAGGACAGTACCTGGATATATATTTTGCATGCATCGATAGTTATCGAAGGGATTTCCAAAGAGCGAGGTATAGTCTCAATATATACCTACGTGTCCGATACAACACGAAACGTTTTAAAAACAAGGAAACCCTTCTGATTGTTTTCAAAACGGCGGAACGCGCTTATTAAACGAAGGATATATATATACACATATATAGTTATTTTCTTATGAAAAACATCCGCCACTGTGCAGTGTTAGGTGCATCGCACAGCGACTTAACAAGATTTGGCATGCTTTTACATCAGCTATTCCCATGTATAGATTGGATGTCTACATGTGTAGTTCTGATCCATATCATATCGGTTTTGTATTGGATTTGACATTGTGTCTTTACCTTGACTCCGATGATTGCGAGATGCTTGACGGAGTTTCGATTTTGAGTTATCTGCTCATTACTCATGCGCATGCATTGCGCTGTGACGTTTTATGTATTGATGATTTCGGAGCCCCGACGACTTGGAATTTGTATCGAAATGTTTTAGTACTTGGGGGTTTTAAATTAAAATTCGGGGACCGAATTTCTTTAAGGGGGGTAGATTGTAACATTTCCAAAATAATAAAATATTATTTTCGGGAATTTTTATAATTTAGTATTATTTTAATGAATATTTTAATATTCTGGTATAATTAAATACAAATAAATGGGGAAAATTTTGGAAAATTTTAGAAAATTCTAAAATAGGGTATTTCATGGAATTATGCCATTTTAAAGTGTTTAAGATTTGTTATATGCTAATTTAGTGCTAATCGCGATTAAAAATCGCTAATTGGATTTTTAGCATTTTTGTGCAAAAATGTGCACATATCATTTTTCCACACTTGTTACACTTGTGTTACATTTTGTTGCCTTGGTTCTTTTGGGTGCACTATTGGGGTGAGAAGGATAAGAAAAGGAAAAGAAAAGAAAAGGAAAAAGCAAGTATGATGAGAGAGAGAAAGGGGGCAAGTCAACCTTCACCTTTTGAGCCATACCCCATCATTCCCTTCTCATTTTTCTCTCCCCTCCCCTATTGAGCTGCTGCTGCCCTCTCTTCCCTCACTCTCCCTCTTCACAAAAACCCTAGATCCACCATGAAAATAAAGCCAAAACCCCATTCACACTTCGCAAAGCTTACTCCCAAGCTCACTAGCTACCCTTTGACCCTAGCAAGATTGGATTTGGAGGACTTTGAACAACTCAAGAAAATTCTTGAGTTGCCAAAGGAGGTAATTTCTGCACCTATTAGAGTAGCATTTCAATTTCTTGTGTATCTAATCTAGTTTCATATCGATATTGTGTTGTTTGTGGACTTTGGAGAACTCAAGTTAGGGTTTAGGGTAAAACTGAAATTTTAGATGAAATTGGGGCTTGTTGAGACCTTAGAAACCCTGGTGTAATGCAAAATTTGACCCAAACCTGCACTTGAAAACAGAATACGGAATTACGGAATCGATATCGGGGAAAAACAGGAAATCTGGGACTGTTATATGGAATCTGCTATCACCCCGAGATCCCAAAAATGAAACTGAGTTGACAGTGAGATGTTCAGGCACCAGTGAACCACCACCCCAAACCCTAGCCCCCAACTCCTTCACGAGGCCGCCAATTTCTCCATTCTGGCCGCAATTTGCGGCCAGAGCAGGGAGGATTTGCCTCGTTTTCTGTGCATGGCCCCATTTCCTCTATTCTTGGCCCTAGGTATATCTAGTTTTGACTGATTCCATCTAGGGTGAAATCTGGGATGATTTTTCCTATGTTGGTGCGTGAATTGAGACTTGTTTTTGCATGGACTTTGGTATTTGGTGTTGCGTTCCTGTCGGATGGCGTTTGGACGTCAATGACAGGTGGATATTGATCGTGTTGATATGCGAAGCGATAGGTTTCTACCCATGCGAGTAGCGTGTGCTGTTTTAGTTTCCGATGTGGTTTTCATGTGCTTTAGCGTGTTTGATATCCTTGTAGGTACCCCGAGTGATGTTGAGGCAAAGGAGATAAAGATAGCGACATCGGCTTTGGCACACGAGAAGCAAGGTGAGTAGATTTATATCTACGGGGAGAAGTCGGGTGGATGGCGTATAGCACCCCCGCAGTCCGTGGTGATGTATACGAATACGTATACACACGTATATTTATTATGTGTTGTTTAGGATCATTGATAGTAATAATGGTATTTTGATGATAAGAAAAATATTGGTTTAGTATAGTGCGAACCCTAGAGTAGCGGTTGCACTCACACATACACTTACACACATACTTGCATTCATTCTTTCATTTATTAGTGTGCATATGATGGTGCGTATATCTACACGTAGGTATGGGACTATGTGTTTGTATACGGGATTTGAGGATGATACGTGGGTTTGAGATGATACTTGATGTGAGGCCGTGAGATCGGCGATGTGACATAGTTGTCTTTGAGGTGCGATATGATAGTTTTAGCTGGCCTTTGGACATGTGCTTTACCCGCATTCATATTTTTATAGATGGTATCGATTTGTACTAGACTTAGAGTAGTACCCCAGATTGTGCGATCTGATGATAAGCGATACCTGACATGTGATGAGATAGTGTGATATTAACCCCTACCCAGCTATTGGGATACCGTACGACGATCTACCTACGAGCTGATATTGATGATAGATCCGCACTCATAACTCGAGGATATGTTACGATATGTTATTGAGGCGAGATCACCGACTATCATATCTATATGCATGGACTCAGATTAGGTGGATTCATACCCCTCCTGTCTAGAGTACTTGGTAGACATTAGACTAGACCGAGTCATACCTATTTCAAACTAACGAGTCGGGGATATTTTAAAGATAGGCAGAAGGGTTATACGGATATTTTCAAATGATGCATCTTTTCTTAAAATACCGTAGCCCTTGCTTTACCAAAAACCCTGATTCGTTTTATTTCAAAAGGCAAGGTTGCATGACATATCTATTGGGGCAGGTTCTGTACTCTTGCGTTGATTATTCGTTTCCGCATATTCCTGCTATTTGCATTGCATCGCTTGTACTGTGGTTATATTTCAGTCATGCTGCTAGGACACCAGCACCATTATCGATGATGCATATGTTCCACGTACACTTGTTGCCGGCTCACACACTCATCATCGATAATTGCCATGTCACTACACTGTAGTACTATTGCATTCAGTATATGATCCTTGCATGACATAATGATATGCTTACATTTCTTTTACATGTCGCATACATCATGCTTTCTGATTAGACGCATTGAGATATGTTGTTTCTATGATATTTCTGGATTTGGGAACCGTAGATGTTTCAAAAAGAGAATATGTCATTGCTTTAAAAACCCGGTTACCCTTGATATGATATTTCAGTGCGTCCACCATGTGTTTTCTCGGTGCTGAGAGCGACATGTGAAACCCGAATCGAGGAGTGGACGAGCCGATTGCGGGTACATGGTGGACCCGGTATGGTTCCCCTCGGCAAGATGATCGATGAGCTTTGCCGATTGAGCCTGGAGGCGGGCGAGTACCTACCGGTGATTGGTTGGACCTGGCGGTTATCCGGAGGATACCGACCAGAGTCGATAGATGGTTTGGGCATACTGCCGGGGCCGAGGGCCGATACCGCAGACAGAGCCCGAGGGCCGATCCGGACTGACGGAGCCTGATATATGAGGATTTACGTGCCGATGCTGGGCACAGTTTTCATGATGTTTTCGGGTGTCGATGCTGGGTACCCTGGTACCATGATTTTGACGTGTCGCGAGGGACACGGGTGGTTTATATCCTCATATTATTTCCCATGCACATGATTCATGATATGTACATGCATGGTGGTTATTGTCAGTGGGTGACGAGTGGACGGGATCCACGTGTGTGCAGATTTGATTACATTGATTATACCTCATATTCATGACATGCTATTACCTGAGGCACTAGCACGAGCACTTGGCACTACACTCATGTATAGAGATTACATTGCCAGTTTAGCATGCGTCAGCTTTATTCATATTGAGGTTTATTTATATCTGATCGTATTGACCTAGGATGGGTCATGCATTCGATCTCTGCTTGTAGATATTTTCTATTCACGAGTTGGCAACTCACCCCCGTTGTGCCCCAGTTCTTGCAGGTTCGCCGTACAGATTCCATAGCGGCATTTCTTGCACACTGCTTACTTATGGGTGACTTGCTTGGATAGGTGGGTTCTTTTGTATCAGAACCGCCATTGTTCATGTATTATTTATTGTATCTAGAATTTCCATCAACCAAAACTTGTATATTGTTTCAGACTTAGAAAACAGTGTTGTTTTATTTCGACCTTAGAGTCGCGCTTGTAGTATTACCGTTTTCTGGCTGTTTTTGAGTTTCTTTTCAGTTTAGATCCTCGCCCTTTGGCGTTGTATATTACTATTTCTTGTGTGGTTGTGGCCGTCGATTGACGAAGAGCTAGCTCCCGCTTGGGGATGCCTTTTATCATGTTATATATATTATTCTTGTTGTACCCCGTTCGGGGTCAGTTTTTACAAAGGAAACTCTGCCGAAATTTTCAGGAAAAATTACACAATTTAAAAATACTTTTTCGGCTTAGTTATTTAAAAACTTGATTTTCAAAACATGATTTCTTTACCTCTTAAAACTAGTTTTTCCTTATTTACTCCTTAAATGGTTTTAGATTTCTGGGCTTTTGGCTTACTTAGATCAGATGGAGTCCTGTAGACTTCATAGGATTCAAGGGCCAGTCACGTGCTCTTTCGGGTCGTGACAATGAGATACTACAACCACTGCTACAGATGGCCCTAGTGCAAGTGGGAGATTGTTAGTTATATGTATGCCCTAGAGGCCATTACTGTACATTGGATGTATATTGTAGTGGATGCTGGGACATATATAGGGAGGAGTTTCTTGCTCGACATGATAGTATGCTATCTGGTTACTCTTTACCTTAACGTGTACATTGAATGTCTCTCTGTTACATGTTGGTAAAGCCCTTAGGATGTGTACTTGACTACCTGGACTATGATGCAGATCATACTAGTGGGGACATGGTAGTCCATAAGTACATCCTTCAAAGTCCCTAGTCATGGGTGTATCGAGATGGGGCATCGATATACCAGAGTAGACTAGCGTATTCCTTCTCTACCCATACAGATGGGCGATGGATGATCCCATATCCATTGGTGTTTGACATCAGAGATGATATACGGGTGCTCAGTAGAGACTGGGTACACTGGACGGACTCACCGAGAACTCCCAGATGGTATTATACCTTACGTCAGATGGCAGTTCTTTGGTGACACTGGTACAGAGTAGTCTGTTGACCCGAGATCGTCATAGAGTCTTGTATGGTTCCCACTGTGCTTTGATTTCCATCTTACCACATCCAAGAGGGCGTGCAAAACGGTGGTTTTTGGGTACAGTCCCGAATCACATGGAGGCAATGAGCGATAGGAGGGGATTCGTCTCTCCCGGTATAGGGGGTTGATGTTGCGCTGTGTTCGATTGGCTATAACAGAAAATCCCTGGCCAGGGTTGCTGAGATTTACTGGTAAGTGTTACCAGTAGTTTCTCGAATTGTTATAGACCTCATATCGACATGACTTATCGAGCTATTGGGGTCTGACGTTTACCACCCCTAGGCGAGATATGCGACATATCAGACGACGAGACCGGACTGTACGGTAGTGTTACTGGTTGGATTCACTGGAATTTGAGCGGGCTTGCTCGTCGATCTTCTGATCGCTCAATACCCGGGTGGCCGTTACCTTTAGCAGACCACTTGCGGCTTGTGGGTGTTTGATATGATCATCACCTGCTGCCGGCGTATTGACGAGTCTTTAGAGTCCTACACAGAGGTTTCCTGGCTCAAGCAAAACGAAATAGGAGCGCATATGAGATATGTGCGGGACCGAGAATGATACAAGTATGTGATACTGTATTCGATTCTCGCGATTTGTAACATTGATCGGTTATATGCGTTATAGCCGAGTTATCGGATCAAGTGTTGATTCGATAAGTTGTTACTATTGATACTAGTCGGTTATATGCGATATGACCGGATCGTTAAATCAAGTGTTGATTTAATGATTTAATGTATAATTATATATTTGATATATCACTTTGCATTAACTAGTATCGGTTCACCCAAGATGGATTTTCTCACTCGGATGTGCGCATTGTATATGCGATATATTTTTGTGCACTTGATTGTATCATGTTTGATGATGCATGATTGCTAGGGTTTTTATGTAAAGATCAAACCAAGGTTACATGTTAATGGTTAGGGTTTTGTTTTATTCATTCATTTATTTATTTGTTTTTGGATTAAAGATAAGAGAAAAGAATAACAAAAAGGTTTCTTTCTTTCATGAAGCTTGTTGAAGCTTCATGAAGCTTTGACCAAAGAAACCCTTTTGTCTTCATCTCATTAACCCTAACCATTCTTTTAACCTTAGTCAATTCTCTACACATTACCATGGTTATTATTATGATAAGTATTCCTTTTATATCCATTTTTAATAACTTATCATAATAATATATGCTTCTTCTTCTTCATCTTCTTTCATGAAGAAAGCTTCACTTCATCAATGGTGATTGATGAAAATGAGTGAGAAATCCAATTCTAAAGTGAACCCACTTCCTATTTCTTCATCCTCTATCTCTTGCCAAGTAGTAGAGTGTGTTTCCTTCACAAGTTTTCAAGGCTTGATGAAGGTGGAGCTTGATCTAGTGATGCCTCGACGTAGATCATCTTCGCACATCGTCGATGACCTAGCCCGCTCTTTCTTCGATGAAGCCGACGCTAGAGCCCGGGATTTGATATGGACAGCGGAGAGGACTTCATCATGGAGCCGTGGAGGTGGAGGACCGGATCTACAAAGGTTGTATTTCCGTACTCTTAGTTAAAGTAGTTAACTAGTTGCTTTTTCGCCTAGAATTCTAGTTAACGATCCGTATTAGAGTTTCTCGGCACCGTAAATTTTGAAATTGGCATGGTTGATGCCTTGTGAGACCTCCTTAGTGTGCCTAGGAACCCTACACTGGGTATTAGATACCGGGTCAGGATCCCATATATGTAATCAGTTACATGGGCTTAGGAAAGGTAGAGAACTTGGAGAAGGTGATAAAGACATAAAAGTTGGAAATGGTGCAATTGTTGCAGCTAAGACTGTCGGGGAATATCACCTTGCATTACTAACTGGTAATACATTGGTTCTGAACGAATGCTATTACATGCCGAACCTGATATGCAACATTATATCGGTTTCTTTGTTAAGTAAAGAGGGATATAATTTTGTATTACAGGATAATGTTATGAACATTTTCCGTAACCAAAAGTTGGTTGGATCAGGCACGTTATGCAATGGCATTTATATTCTAAATCAATCAACAGTTCTGAGCATAACAAACACACACAAGAGGAAGAGTTCAGAACTGAACGAATCCTTCTTGTGGCATTGTAGACTCGGTCATATAAATGCGACACGACTGGCTAAGTTGCATAAGGATGGATATTTGAATCCGTTTGAATTTTCATCTTATGACACTTGCCAGTCATGTCTTAAAGGCAAGATGACCAAAACTCCATTTACGGGACACGGAGAAAGAGTTACTGAACTCTTGGGACTGATACGTAGTGATGTATGCGGTCCCATGTCTACACATGCCAGGGATGGTTCATCGTACTTCATTACATTCACTTACGATCTCTCTAGATTCGGATATATGTTCCTGATGAAACACAAATCAGAAGCTTTTGAGAAATTTAGAGAATATAAACAAGAAGTCGAGAACCAAACCGGAAAAAGTATTAAAATCCTACGATCTGATCGAGGAGGTGAATACTTGAGCATTGAATTCCTGGACTTCCTAAAAGAGAATGGGATTCTCTCTCAGCTGACTCCTCCATATACACCACAGCACAACGGTGTATCAGAACGGAGGAACCGCACCCTATTAGATATGGTGCGCTCTATGATGAGTGTAGCTGAGTTACCTATTTCCTTCTGGGGATATGCACTGGAAACAGCAGCATACCTACTGAATAGGGTTCCTACCAAATCTGTGCCTACCACCCCATATGAGATATGGGAGGGGAAGAGACCATATCTTAATTTTATAAAGATATGGGGTTGCCCGACCTATGTCAAAAGACAAAAACCGGACAAACTCGAGGCAAGGTCTGTTTTGTGTAAATTTGTTCGATATCCCAAGCATTCGCGAGGGTATATCTTCTACCACAGTAAGGAACAAAGAGTATTTGTTGCTCAACATGCCACCTTTTTAGAAAAGGAATTTCTTGTAAAAGAGATTAGTGGCCCTGAGGTAGAACTGGAAGAGGTTCCAGCTGAACAAACCACAACAGAAGATTTAGTGGAACTAGAGGATTCAGCAGTTCCCAATGAACCCCAGTCACTCCGCCAATCTAGTAGGGTTCCTCGCCAACTTGAGAGATACTACGGTTTTCTCATGGATGGTGAGAGCGAGGATTGCATCATGGAGGATGATGACCCAACTAGTTTCGAGCAGGCCATCATGAGTGGGGACTCAGTGAAATGGCTGGATGCTATGCGGTCCGAGATGGAATCCATGTACACCAACAAAGTATGGACTTTGGAAAATGCTCCTGAAGAGGTAAAACCCATTGGGAGCAAGTGGATCTTCAAGAAAAAACTTGGTGTAGATGGGAAAGTGGAGACTTTCAAAGCTAGACTTGTTGCAAAAGGTTTTCGTCAAAGACCAGGTGTGGACTATGACGAAACCTTTTCTCCAGTGGCTATGCTTAAATCCATCCGGATCATGCTTGCCATCGCTGCATATCATGACTATGAAATCTGGCAAATGGATGTTAAGACCGCCTTTCTAAACAGTGATTTAGAAGAGTGTGTGTACATGACTCAGCCAGAGGGCTTCGTAGACAGTGGGAGCAGCGGGAAGGTGTACAAGCTGCTTAAATCCATTTATGGATTAAAGCAAGCATCACGGAGTTGGAACATCTGCTTTGACGTCGTTATCAAAGAGTTTGATTTCGTCAAAAATCTAGATGAACCTTGTATCTACAAGAAGGTGGCAGAGAGTAAGGTTGTCTTCCTCGTATTGTACGTGGATGACATACTCTTGATAGAAAATGATATTCCTATGCTGCAATCGGTCAAGCTCTTCTTATCACAAAGATTCTCAATGAAAGATCTTGGTGATGCCTCCTGCATATTGGGAATTTGGATCTATAGAGATAGATCCAAACGGATATTGGGATTGTCCCAATCCAGGTACATTGACACCATACTAAAGAGGTTTAGTATGGAAGAATCCAAGTGTGGGAACTTTCCCATGATCTCTGGAGTCACTCTCTCCAAAGAGATGTCTCCAAAGACTGATTTGGAGAGAGCTCGCATGCAAGGGATACCCTATGCTTCGGCTGTAGGCTCTATCATGTATGCGATGCTATGTACCAGACCCGATGTAGCATACTTACTAAGTGTAGTGAGTAGGTATCAAGCTGATCCTAGAGAGAGTCACTGGACAGCTGTGAAGAGCATTCTCAAGTACTTGCGAAGGACTAAAGAGATGCTCTTGGTGTATGGTAACGGAGAACTCCAAGTGGAGTCCTTTACCGATTCGAGCTTCCAGAGTGATAAGGACGACTCTAAGTCGCAGTCGGGATTTGTCTTTACCCTTTACGGAGGGGCGGTTAGCTGGAAGAGTTCCAAGCAGGAAACTGTGGCAGACTCGACGATGGAGGCTGAATACATCCTGCCAACGATGCTGCCAAAGAGGCTGTCTGGATCAAGAAGTTCATTACTGAACTTGGAGTGGTTCCATCCATTGAGCATCCAATACCTTTGTATTGCGATAACAATGGAGCCGTGGCTTTGGCCAAGGAACCCAGGTCCCATCAGCGATCCAGGCATATTCTGAGGCGGTATCACCTGATCCGGGAGATAATTGATCGTCGGAAGATCGAGGTCAGGAGGGTTGACACGAAGAACAACACAGTGGATCCACTCACGAAGGCCATTCCTCAGATACAGTTTGAGAGACTCTTCGGGATGCTTGGTATGCGATACTACAGCAGCTGGCCCTAGTGCAAGTGGGAGATTGTTAGTTGTATGTATGCCCTAGAGGCCAGTATTGTACAGATGATGTATATTATATTGGATGCTTGGACATATATAGAGATGACTTTCTTGCTCGATATGATAGTATGCTATTTGGTTACTCTTTATCTTAATATGTATGCTAGTCTCTTTATACTGTCTTATAGTTACATGTAGGTAAAGCCCTTAGGATGTTTACTTGACTACCTGGACTATGATGCAGATCATACTAGTGGGGACATGGTAGTCCATAAGTACATCCTTCAAGGTCCCTAGTCGTAGGTGTATCGAGACGGGGCATCGATATACCAGTGTAGACTAGCGTATACGCTTCTCGACCCATGAGATGGGAGATGGATGATCCCATATCCATTGGTGTTTGACATCAGAGATGGTATACGGGTGCTCAGTGGAGACTGGGTACACTGGACGGACTCGCCGAGAACTCCCAGATGGTATTATACCTCACGTCAGATGGCAGTTCTCAGGTGACACTTGTGCAGGTTAGTCTGTAGACCCGAGATCGTTATAGAGTCTTGTATGATTCCCACTGTGCTTTGATTACCACCTTACCACATCCATGAGGGCATGCAAAACAGTGGTTTTTGGGTATAGTCTCGAGTCACATGGAGGCAATGAGCAATAGAAGGGGTTTCGTCTCTCCCGGTATTGGGGGTTGATGTTGCGCTGTGCTCGATTGGCCGTAACAAGAAAGTCCCTGGCCAGGGCTGATTCAGATATTTGCTGGTAAGTGTTGCCAGTAGTTTCTCGACCCGTTATGAGCCTCACATCGGCACGACTTATCAGTTATTGGGGTCTGATGTTTACCACCCCTAGACTTGATATGCGACATATCAGACGAGGAGACCGGACTGTACGGGAAGTGTTGCCGATTGCCTCGACGGGAGTTGTAGCAGGTTCGCTTGTTCTCTTCTGATTTCTCAATACCCGGGTGGCCGTTATGTTTAGCTGACCGCTTGCGGCTTGGGGGTGCTTGATATGATTAACACCTACTGCCGGCGTATTGACGAGTCTCAGAGTCCCACAATGGAGTTTCCTAGTCCAGGCGAAACGTTGTGGTGCGCGTATGCGATATGCGCATGGACCCGATTGAAATGCGCGTATAGGATACCGTATATTGATCGGGCGGCTTGCTTTTGGTGGGGTCATATGTGATATGACCGGATTGATAAATCAAGTGTTGATTTATTAATTAACCATTAGTTTCTCACTTGAAATCCTTTCTTGAGTTTGATGGATGTATGCATGCATGTATGCCTTCTTTTTGATTCATGCACATATGGATGTACATATACACATACATACATACATACATCCTTCATGGTTGCTTATGCAAAGAAAATGGTGGCAATATAAGACTCACACCATGGGTTTTCATTTGGATTATTATTTGATTTTTGGTTAAAACAAAATGGAAAAAGGAAAAGATAATTCATGACTAGTTTCTACATCCTTCTTGACCTAACCATTCTCACCCACCATTTGACCATGGATTACTTTTCCTTTTGTGTTTTTAACTCAAATTCAATAATATCCTAACCATGGTTTGATATGAGAAGAGGAAAATATATATTGATATATTTTCTATTTTCTTGACAAGGGTTGAACTTATCTTCTTCTCAAATTGCCATCATCTTCTTCTTCCTCTCTCATTTTGCTCTCAAGTTTTTTGTAGTGAGCAAATTACATAACAAGATTGGATTTTGAAGTGAGAATAAGAACCACAACATCATTCTACACAAGTTTAGCCCACTTGTTTAGAGTGTTATCTTCATTCGTTCTCTTGATCGGGTGAAGTTGCGAGCTTAGACTAGGAACTTCGGGTGGATCGTCGTGGACGTGAGAGGACTTCAAGAGGACCTTCCTGCAACACCTAAGAGGCCGAGGAGTCTAGCGTAGGGAGCTACAAAGGTTGTACTCTCTAAACCCTAGCTTTTCTTTCATGAGATGATGTGAAAATTTTGAAACCCTAATTTTTCTAGGATCGATCCTTTGTATGTTAACTTAGCACCCTAAAAATTCCATCTTTGGTACATGTGATGCTTCCAAACCCTTCATGAGGTGCTAGGCTAACCTTTCAACAACAAGGAGCTTTAGAAGTGAAGGACCGATCTGTAGGGTTCCTAGGCACCCTAGTGAGGTCTCCCAAGCCATCAACCATGGCAATTTCAAATTTTACGGTGCCTACAAACCCTAAACTACGGATCGTTTGCTAGAAAACTAGGCGAACAATGAACTAGTTAACACTTAACTAATGAGAAAACGGAAATACAACCTTTGTAGATCCGGTGCTCTACCTCCATAGCTCCGCAACGAGGTCCTCTCCGCTGTCCAAATCAAATCCGGGCTCAAGCGTCGGCTTCGTCGGAGAATGGGCAAGCTAGGTCGTCGATGTCCATGCCGAAGATGATCTACGTCGAGGCATCGCTAGATCAAGCTCACAACTTCACCAAGTCATGAAACTTGTGAAGTAAACACACTCTACTACTTGGCAAGAGGTAGAGGATGAGAAAATAGGAAGTGGGTCGACTTTAGTTTTGGATTTCTCACTCTTTTCAAACAATCACCATTGATGGAGCTTGGTTTTCTTCAAAGAAGAATGAAGAAGAAGAAGAATATTATGATAAGATAAGTTAATTCAAAAAGAAAAGAATTATCCAAACTTATCATAATGCAAACCATGGTCAAGTGTAGAGATTAAACTAGGGTTAAATCAAATGGTTAGGTTAAGCATGAGATAAGAATGGTGGACAAAGTCAAAGGTTCATGAATCTTCAACTACAAACAAAGAAAGCCACCATTCTTCTCATTTCTTTTTCCAAAAAGAAAATAAATAAATAAATGAATAAATAGATATGAAAAACAAAACCCTAACCATTTAAATAACCATGGTTTAATCTTTACACAAAAACCCTAGCATAACATGCATCATCAAACATGATACAATCAAGTGCACAAAAAGTATATCACATATACAATGTGCACTCCCGAGTGAGAAAATCCATTTAAAGTGAACCGATACTAGTTAATGCAAAGTAATATATCAAATATATAATTATGCATTAAATCATTAAATCAACACTTGATTTAACGATCCGGTCATGACGCGCATAACCGACTGGTATCATTAGTAACATCTTATCGAATCAACACTTGATCCGATAACCCGGCTATATCGCATATAACCGATCAATGTCACATCACGAGAATCGAATACAGTATCACATACTCGTATTATTCTCGGTCTTGCACATATCTCATATGCGCTCCTATTTCGTTTCGCTTGAGCCAGGAAACCTCTGTGTAGGACTCTAAAGACTCGTCAATACGCCGGCAGCGGATGATGATCATATCAAACATCCACAAGCCGCAAGCGGTCTGCTAAACGTAACGGCCACCCGGGTATTGAGCGATCTGAAGATCGACGAGCAAGCCCGCTCACACTCCAGTGAATCCGACCAGTAACACCTTATGGCTCGGACCCTCCTGTACCACCAAGGCAGACAGATACGTCTCCTGGCTACCGTACAGTCCGGTCTGATCGTCTGATATGTCGCATATCTTGCCTAGGGGTGGTAAACGTCAGACCCCAATAGCTCGATAAGTCGTGTCGATATGAGGTCTATAACTGTTCGAGAAACCACTGGTAACACTTACCAGTAAATCTCAGCAACCCTGGCCAGGGATTTCCTGTTATAGCCAATCGAACACAGCGCAACATCAACTCCCTATACCGGGAGAGACGAATCCCCTCCTATCGCTCATTGCCTCCATGTGACTCGGGACTGTACCCAAAAACCACCGTTTTGCACGCCCTCTTGGACGTGGTAAGATGGAAATCAAAGCACAGTGGGAACCACACAAGACTCTATGACGATCTCGGGTCAACAGACTACTCTGTACCAGTGTCACCAGAGAACTGCCATCTGACGTGAGGTATAATACCATCTGGGAGTTCTCGGCGAGTCCGTCCAGTGTACCCAGTCTCTACTGAGCACCCGTGTATCATCTCTGATGTCAAACACCAATGGATATGGGATCATCCATCGCCCATCTGTATGGGTCGAGAAGGTACACGCTAGTCTACTCTGGTATATCGATGCCCCGTCTCGATACACCCACGACTAGGGACTTTGAAGGATGTACTTATGGACTACCATATCCCCACTAGTATGATCCGCATCATAGTCCAGGTAGTCAAGCACACATCCTAAGGGCTTTACCAACATATAACAGAGAGACAATCAGTGTACACGTTAAGGTAAAGATCAACCAGATAGCATACTATCATGTCGAGCAAGAAAGTCCTCCCTATATATGTCCCAGCATCCACTACAATATACATCCTATGTATAGTAATGGCCTCTAGGGCATACATATAACTAACAATCTCCCACTTGCACTAGGGCCATCTGATAGCAGTGGTTGCAGTATCTCATACTCAACCATCCCATAAAAGTCTCTCTCTGGGAACAGGCCTTTGTGAGTGGATCCGCTGTGTTGTCCTCTGAGTCTACTCTCCTAACCTCGATCTCCTTGGAGATCAAGCATCTCCATGATCAGGTAATACTGCCTTAGAATATGTCTGGATCACTGATGGGACGGGCGTTCCTTGGCATAAGCCACAACTCCATTGTCACACAATGGGAGGAACTAAGTTCATCTTATGAACTAATATACACCCAGACAGCCTCTTTGGTAGCATCTTAAATAGCGATGTATCAAGCCTTTATCGTCTAGTATGCCACGGTATCTTGCTTGGAACTCTTCCAACATACCGTCCCTTTACTGAGGGTAAAGACAATGCCTGCGACTGACATTCAGTCGTCCTTATCACCCTGGAACCCTTCCAGTGATTCTCCCCAGGATCATGTGATACCATCTCACTTCGACAAGTGAGAATCCTAACATCCATTTAGATCTATCTCATAGATCCAAAATCCAGGAGTTAGTAGGTATCATCATGATCCTATATGGAGAATCATTGTGATAAGCGGAGATTGATCGAGCGTAGCATAGGAAACTTTTTCCCTATCAAGAGTATGTCATCCACGTACTCTACGAGGATCACCACCATACTCCCTACTACCTTTTTGTTTATACAAGGTTCATCTACCATTTTGATGATGTCAACTTCTTTGACTAATCCATCAAAACAGATGTTCCAACTCCGAGATGCCTACTTTAATCCTATAAAGCATCTTGCACACGTTTCCGCTGCTCCCACTGTCTACGAAGCCCTCTGGCTGTGTACTTATAGACACACTCTTCTAAATCATTATTTAGAAAAGCAGTCAAGACACCCAACCGCCAGATATCGTAGTCATGGTATGTAGCCATGGCAAGTAGTATCTGGATGGACTTAAGCATAGATATTGGAAAAGGTTTCATCATTATCCACGCCTGGTCGATGACGAAAAACCTTTAACAAGTCTAGCTTTGAAAGTCTCAACTTTTCCATGTACACCAAGTAATCTTCTCAAGATATACTTGCTCCTGATGGGGATTTAACCCTTCAGATATAGCAACTAAAGTCCATACTTTGTTGGTGTATAAGGATTCCATCTCAGATCGCTAAACATCCAGCCATTCTTACAGAGTCATACTCCTGATGGCCAGCTCGAAACTAGTTGGGTCATCATCTCATGATGCAATCCTCGCTCCCACTGTCATAGAGAAACCGAAGTATCTCTCAGGTGGGTGAGGAACCCTACTAGATCGGCGGAGAGGCTGAGGTTCGTTGGTATCTACTGAATCCCTTGGTTCTATCAAATCATCTGCTGTAGTTCGTATAGCTGGAACTTTTCCAGTTCTACATTACAGACCTTGCCTTCGAGCTTGTCCGGATTTTGCTTTCAGACATAGGCCGGACAACCCCAAATCTTAACTAACTTAAGAAATGGGCTCTTCCTTTTCCATATCACATATGAAGTGGTAGGCAACTGATTTGATTGGAACCCTATTCAATAGGTATGCAACTTCGTAAGTGCATAACTCCCTAAAGGAAAATAGGAAACTCAGTAGTACTCATCATAGAGCACACCATATCATATAGGGTGTATCTGCTCCGCCCCGATATACCAACGTGCTATGGTGTATACGGAGAAGTAATGCTGAGAGAGAATCTCATTCTCCTTTAGAATAGTCCTGGAATTCCGTGCTCAAGTATTCTCCTCCTTGATCTCATCAAAGGACATAATACTTATACCCGTATTTTGGTTCTCTACTTCTAACTTATATTCTGTGAATATCTCATAAGGTTCGGACTTGTGTTTCAACAGGAACATAGGTCTGAATCTAAAGAGATCATCAGAGAACGTAATGAAGTATAAAGAACCAGTCTTGGCATGTGTAGACAGGGGACCTACATACATCAACATGTATCATCCCAAGAGTTTACTAACTCTTTCTCTGTTACCAGTAAACGGAGCTATGGTCATCTTATCTTTGTGACATGACTGGCGAGTTTCACAAGATGTAAATTCAAACTGATTTAAATATGCATCTATATGTAACTCTAGCTAGTCGGGTCACATTGATATGACCTAGTCTACAATGCCTAAAGAAGAATTCGTTCATTTCTGAACTCTTCCTCTTGTGTGTGTTTCATATACTAAGAACTGTAGTTTGATTTAGAACATCAACGCTTTTAGATAACGTGCCTGAACCGATCAACTTTTGATATAGGAAATGTTCAAAACATTATCCAACAATACAAAATTTTATCATTTCTTTATTAATAAAGAGACTGATATGATTTTGTATATCAGGTTCGGTATCTAACAACATTCGTTCAGGATCAATGTATTGTAATACAGGGTGACAGTGACCGACAGACTTGGCTGCAACACTTGCCCCGTTTTCTGCCTCATGAAACTTATCACCCGTTCTTAGTTCTCTACCTATCTGTAGCCCTATGTAACAGATTACATATCTGGGATCCTGATCTAGTATCACATACCCAGGACGTAGAGGATATTGAGAAACAGTTCTGTATAATGAACACACCCGAAGATGATGCATCAGCATGCACTCTCTTCGTTTGGGCGGCACGGGAAATCTGGTATTCTCCAATTTCCTGCTCTGTCTTATAACAATTATAAGTTGGAGCGGGACCAACGTTCCCCAGCTCAGTATAACAAGCGGGTTCGGTCAATATTCCGTTTTATTATCTTGATTAAGGCGTGATATGGTCGCTACCTGGAGAGAGAGAGAAGAAAACACTCAGCGTGCGCTCTTGCAAGAATAGATTGGTTATTATTTTATCTAATCAGGATGGCTCCCACTGCTTTTTATCAAATCTTCCTTCAAACCCTAAAAGGAAAGACTAGCCGGGATTAATTACACACTACAAGTTCGCCAATCTTTCAGCCAGGCCAGTGTCGGTACTTTGAGGGAGGTCCCCCGTGCTTTCGCACGAACCTAATTACTGTAAACCTTGTTTTCCCAGAGGCGTAACCCCGTTGACACCTTTCTAGACACCTACTTGATCGGCTAATTGTAATGTATAAAACTCTCCCAGGAGTAACACTTACTCGCAGCGGGTATAGGGATCCAACTATCTCATAGAAGGTATGCAATCTCATTGCAAATTTCAACACTTGAAATTCCCGATAATATTTTGCCCCTAACGTGCTATGACCTTGACGAAAGCCAACAAACCATAGCCCGCTAGTCAAGTTCAACCCGTACATTTCTTGATCGAATTAAACCCACCCGCACGACACTTGACGAAAGCCAACAAAGCCGCACGACTACCCTAATCCAATCGCATCGTATGCTAGCAGATAAGCAGCATATAGCTACTGCACACTGCACCTTGACGAAAGCCAACAAATGCAGCACGAATACTATATACAACTTATCTGAAATGACGGAGGGCTACGACAGGTTTTTCTGAAAACCTATTGCGTAATGAACTTGATATCGTTGTAGGATCGAATGAATTTTGAAGTGGAGTGTTTTTGAGGCTTTTCTAGTTTTGCTAAAGGAGTCACTCCCGGTGAAGGGATCGTCGGTCCTTTCCTCGTCGAATGAGGTGCGGGATATATCGTATATATCACTGTGCAAAGCAAAAACACTTAAAAGCAATCAAAAGACAAACCGAGTGTGTAGCATCTGCCAGTTATTGCTAAAGGAGTCACTCCCGGTGAAGGGATCTCGGTCCTTTCCTCATCGAATAAGGTGCAGGGTATATCACATATACCGCTATGCAAAACAATAACTGTAGCTACCTGTTTTGTTTTGAAATTCGATTCTACAACATCTTAGGTTTCTTTTATTTCATTAATCACATTAATGAAGTCCCATCATTTAAGTACCTAAACATCACAGATAAATACGACGTACACTTATGCCATCCGCATTCGCCTCGATGTCCCCTCGTGCACCGTTAGGTTAGGTAACTAACGGCAGAGCGGGGCAGGGCTAGCACGGGTGTAAAACATAAGTAACATCTATATAATATATCATATATACTATATACTGTATCTATCACAGAACATCACATAATCACATCACAGATATCGCAGCAGAAGAAACATATGAAATATTGGATATACTAGGACGTCCGTGTTTTCAATACGAGCCAGTATAAAACACGGATTCCACGGTCGTGATGAATAGCCAAACCCACACCCCTAGACCCCTACGAGAGCGGCAAGCAACCCTGCCAATTCTAGAGTTAGGAGACCCGGACTCGACTCCTCGAGTTGGTCTCCCACTGGACTCCAGAACCCGGTTACTTGTGCCCTCCTCCTTGGGTCTATCCTAGTGCGGAAAAGTAAATAATATACAATGGGTGACAACTTCCGCAACCTGGAAGCGCCCCAATAAAAGAGTATTACATACAAGTTTTTACATGAATGAAAATGAAAAACACTCATCTCACATAAAAACCCCCAGCTATTCAAACACGACGATCCAATATAACATATCCAGCAACACATAACATCACATGTCATCAACGTAAGTAAATATGCGCATCCCAATTGTCGTTGACATATAGCAACGAAACCGGCGATATCACATATTACACTTACGGTCACAGAAAAGAAAGTGTAAAACTGCAACAGTTGGAATCCGCAACCACCTCAGACATCACATGCCTGACCAAATGAATTACTTAGACATCGCATGCCTAACAATTATAAACCCCGCATTTTAGTCTCAAAATCGAAAACACTTTTCAATATCAAGTCGGGTAATTCAACAAGATTCCCGACATGCTGATCGAATGCTCGTCGTAAACTTCAGTAGACGGCTGCACCCCCGATACCGTCGACGAAGTGGACCAAGGCGGAACACCGCCACCGCGAGCACCCGAACGGATGCTTTCGGCGACGGGGTTCTCCTACAGTCACTTGGTCGGGGCTATGGAGTGAGGCTGTCTATTAAGTTAACCCGGCGAGTATCCGCGTATACTACGTGATTGCGACAGACTTTTGATCACATCAAAATTCCGTGGCAACCGATCAAGTGAGACTAAACTGCTATGTTTATAACATTCATTCAGTTATCTCATAACTTTTTGTGAATTCCAATTATTGTATCCCATTCCAGATAAACAGAAAATGTTAAACTTTCCGATCGAACAATCGAACACCCAAGTTTTCCCGATACAGATCAACACATGAAACAAGTCTAACAACATTCCGTTCGTGCCTCAGTACCAACGGTCCAGCCGTAGAAGGGTCAAGCCAACGCCTCACATGTGGCATGCCGTACTGCCCCAAACCCGAAGGTTCAAAGGGCAGTTCAAGATGGTCACATAATCGAGTTAAGGTTTGTTGTCTTCTAGAGGGACCATCGAGTTACTTGCACTACTTAGAACGTCGTTAAACTACGGAAAAATCCAACACTTGGAAATTTCCCGACAGGGGAAAAATTGGGTATTTATATCCGGTCGAACTTTTTAACATATTCTAAAAATTATCCGGAAAGCTACACAGACAAAATTTGATACTCCGATCGAAACACCGAATCCCCAAATCAACCCAGAAAATTCAACTCTGGAAAAAATATTAAAAATTCCCAGAAACACCAGAAATAATATATAAGAATTACTGTGGATAAAGTAATGCACAAAATTCCAAACAGGCCGCGGATCTGCCGCCTCAGCCTTCTGTGAGGCCGCGGATCCGCGCTAAGTCTAATGAATCAGTCACCTGAATTTCCACAGTAATTCTTATAATTATTTATTGAATTTTCTAGGCATTTTTAATACACAAAAATCCGCATTTTCGGAAAAAGTACAGAGAGCATATTTGTTTTGGGGTTCCGGGTTCGTTCGGACTTCAAATTCCGTCTGGACTTCGCCTAAGGCTCTAGCTAGACTCTGATACCACTGTAGGGTTCCTAGGCACCCTAGTGAGGTCTCCCAAGCCATCAACCATGGCAATTTCAAATTTTACGGTGCCTACAAACCCTAAACTACGGATCGTTTGCTAGAAAACTAGGCGAACAATGAACTAGTTAACACTTAACTAATGAGAAAACGGAAATACAACCTTTGTAGATCCGGTGCTCCACCTCCATAGCTCCGCAACGAGGTCCTCTCCGCTGTCCAAATCAAATCCGGGCTCAAGCGTCGGCTTCGTCGGAGAATGGGCAAGCTAGGTCGTCGATGTCCATGCCGAAGATGATCTACGTCGAGGCATCGCTAGATCAAGCTCACAACTTCACCAAGTCATGAAACTTGTGAAGTAAACACACTCTACTACTTGGCAAGAGGTAGAGGATGAGAAAATAGGAAGTGGGTCGACTTTAGTTTTGGATTTCTCACTCTTTTCAAACAATCACCATTGATGGAGCTTGGTTTTCTTCAAAGAAGAATGAAGAAGAAGAAGAATATTATGATAAGATAAGTTAATTCAAAACGAAAAGAATTATCCAAACTTATCATAATGCAAACCATGGTCAAGTGTAGAGATTAAACTAGGGTTAAATCAAATGGTTAGGTTAAGCATGAGATAAGAATGGTGGACAAAGTCAAAGGTTCATGAATCTTCAACTACAAACAAAGAAAGCCACCATTCTTCTCATTTCTTTTTCCAAAAAGAAAATAAATAAATAAATGAATAAATAGATATGAAAAACAAAACCCTAACCATTTAAATAACCATGGTTTAATCTTTACACAAAAACCCTAGCATAACATGCATCATCAAACATGATACAATCAAGTGCACAAAAAGTATATCACATATACAATGTGCACTCCCGAGTGAGAAAATCCATTTAAAGTGAACCGATACTAGTTAATGCAAAGTAATATATCAAATATATAATTATGCATTAAATCATTAAATCAACACTTGATTTAACGATCCGGTCATGACGCACATAACCGACTGGTATCATTAGTAACATCTTATCGAATCAACACTTGATCCGATAACCCGGGTATATCGCATATAACCGATCAATGTCACATCGCGAGAATCGAATACAGTATCACATACTCGTATTATTCTCGGTCTCGCACATATCTCATATGCGCTCCTATTTCATTTCGCTTGAGCCAGGAAACCTCTGTGTAGGACTCTAAAGACTCGTCAATACGCCGGCAGCGGATGATGATCATATCAAACATCCACAAGCCGCAAGCGGTCTGCTAAACGTAACGGCCACCCGGGTATTGAGCGATCTGAAGATCGACGAGCAAGCCCGCTTACACTCCAGTGAATCCGACCAGTAACACTACCGTACAGTCCGGTCTGATCGTCTGATATGTCGCATATCTTGCCTAGGGGTGGTAAACGTCAGACCCTAATAGCTCGATAAGTCGTGTCGATATGAGGTCTATAACTGTTCGAGAAACCACTGGTAACACTTACCAGTAAATCTCAGCAACCCTGGCCAGGGATTTCCTGTTATAGCCAATCGAACACAGCGCAACATCAACTCCCTATACCGGGAGAGACGAATCCCCTCCTATCGCTCATTGCCTCCATGTGACTCGGGACTGTACCCAAAAACCACCGTTTTGCACGCCCTCTTGGACGTGGTAAGATGGAAATCAAAGCACAGTGGGAACCACACAAGACTCTATGACGATCTCGGGTCAACAGACTACTCTGTACCAGTGTCACCAGAGTACTTCCATCTGACGTGAGGTATAATACCATCTGGGAGTTCTCGGCGAGTCCGTCCAGTGTACCCAGTCTCTACTGAGCACCCGTGTATCATCTCTGATGTCAAACACCAATGGATATGGGATCATCCATCGCCCATCTGTATGGGTCAAGAAGGTACACGCTAGTCTACTCTGGTATATCGATGCCCCGTCTCGATACACCCACGACTAGGGACTTTGAAGGATGTACTTATGGACTACCATGTCCCCACTAGTATGATCCGCATCATAGTCCAGGTAGTCAAGCACACATCCTAAGGGCTTTACCAACATGTAACAGAGAGACAATCAGTGTACACGTTAAGGTAAAGATCAACCAGATAGTATACTATCATGTCGAGCAAGAAAGTCCTCCCTATATATGTCCCAGCATCCACTACAATATACATCCTATGTATAGTAATGGCCTCTAGGGCATACATATAACTAACACGATCTACATAGGTTGTATTTCGTATTCACTTAGTGATAATTGTTATTTACTAGCATGTGTTACCCTAATTATCTAGCAAAGATCTTGTTTAGGGTTATTCGGCATGGCTAAAATTTTAATCGGGCATAGTTGATGCCTTATAGAACCTTGTTAGAGTGTCTAGTAACCCTACAGCTTGGACATATTGTCACGCCCCGAAAGTACGGAACATGACCGGCACTTAAACTACGAAACGTCTCGAGGCGTACGTAATCCAAGTAAGCCGAAAACCCAGAAATGCAAACCAAGAAAAGTAGTAGAGTGAAGGAAAACTAATTTAAATAAGTAGTTTTAATAGCATAAGCCGAATTATGCCGGTTTCTAAAAACATCAAAAATTTCCTGAAAATTTCGGCAGAGTCTCCTTTGTAAATACTGGCCCCTAAACGGGATACAACATGAATAGTATACGAAATCAATAAAAAGGCATCCCCAAGCGGGATCTAGCTCTTCGTCAATCGACGGTCACAACCACACAAGCAATATAATATACAACGCCAACGGCGAGGATCAAAATTCAAAAGGAAACTCAAAACCACAAGAAAACCACAGAAATATAACGCGCGACTCTAAGGTCGAAGGAATAACATCATTGGTCTCTATCTCAAAATAAATACATGTTTGGTTGATGGAACTTCTAGATACAACAGAGTAATAATATACAAGTTATATAATGGGGGGTACGATACAAGTAAACCCACCTACTAGCAAATCACCCGAAGGAAACTATGCCCGCAAGCCGTAAAGAAACCTGTACGACGAAACCTGCAAGAAACTGGGGCACAACGGGGGTGAGTTGCCAACTCGTGAATAGAAAAACATCTACGAACAGAAATCGCATAAATAACGCAACCTAGGTCAATGATTATAATATATCCTCAAATATATGTATAACATGCAGCTTATAACAATGGCTAGGGTAATATCTAACCCGAGTGTAATCTCATGTGCCCGTGTCAGTGCTTCAGGTAGCGATATATCATATGGATGATGTATGAATGCATGAAACAGAATGCATGTACTGAATAAAACTGCTTTCATAAATCAGTGAGATTTCTGTATTTTAAAAAAAATGAGGTACCATATATGAAATCAGCATAAAACAATGCCCAGCATCGACACAAAACAAGTGTCCAAATACCTCGATATCTCTGTGTCACAATCTCTGTACCTCAAGTCTCAAATCTCAATGTCTCAATCACAATATCTAGGGCGCCGTCAGTCCAGACCGGCCTCTACCATCCATCTCAAGACCACGACGGTATCCTCCGGATATCCGACGCGTCGGGTAATATCACCGGTAGGTAGTGCTCCCCTGCCAGGCTCACATCGTCATCATCACGCGCTTCTTGCCCCGAGGTACCTTACCGGGTCCACCATGTACCCGAAACGGTTCATCCGTCTCCTCGAATCGGGTCTCGAAATCCATCAGCAAACTCATGGTGGACGACTCATACATCATGGGAAAACCGCACTTTTCATTTAAAAAGAGAGAGAAGAAGTTTGTATAAGTTTTGCGGTTTTCCCCCAAATCCAGAAAATCTCATGGAAATCCGAATCCAAAACCTCAATAGCACATATAATAGTGAATATATGCATGAGAATCCATGAATGCGGCATAACAATGAATAACAGCATGCATGAAGTGGCAAGTAATAACTACAATGTCTAAACTGGCATATAAGGCAAGCACACTAATATCATGTCAAAACTACTATCTAACAAGCTAAGTCAAGCAAATAGTATTTTCTAAAGTGTACGTGACATGGCAATTACCGATGAAGATGTGTGTGAGCCGGCAAGTAAGTGTACGTGGTACATACGCGTCATCGGTAATGGTGCTGGTGTCCTAACAGCATGATATTAATAATAGGAGTATGAAACATAATATAAGCATGCGATGCGAAGCGAACCACAATAATGAGCGGGAGCTGAATACTAGACGCAACTATAACTAATCTGCATTAATCTAATATAAGTCCTACAAATGGTGCCTTTTGAAATAACACGAATCATGGGGTTTTGAAAATAGGGGCTACGGTGTTTTTATGAAAAGATACGTCTTTTGAAATATTCGTAGGATCCCTTGGGCTGTCCTTTAAAATACCCACGATTCGTTAGTTTTTGAAATAGGTAAGAATCGAATCCAATCTAACAACTAAACTAAACTAAAGGGCTAAGCTAACAAGCTGGACTACAGGTAAGGAAACCGCCTAACATCTGAGTCGATCCATATACATACCTATATATATATTAGTCGGTGATCCCGCCTCAATAATATCATATCCGATACCATATCTATAATCAGACATCCCAAGTCAAGAGTGCGGATCAATCATCAAGATATAGCTCGTACGTAAATCCGTCGTACGGCATCCCCAAATCTGGGTACGGGTCAATATCATACTTATCACACTGTTCATCTGGTATCCTCTTTATCAAGATCATCATCTGGGGTACTGACCTACGTCTAGTACACTACTAATATCATTATTCACATGGCATTGTCATCCAAAGATCCGCTATAATATCAGGACGTATCTCAAGTACGAATCCTGCCATATCACCGATATCACAACCACAAAACAAATCTCATCGACTCAGCTCAATCCCAAGTATCATCCTCAAATCCGTATGTGAACGCATAGTCCCATACCCATGTGAACACATAACTATAAAGAATCTCATGAGCACATATAAAAAGGAATGTATGCAAGTATGTATGTGTGTATGTGTAGTGCAACACTACCCTAGGGTTCGCAACACTAAAGTAATCCAACACACCAATATCCATCCTAACATCGTTATTAATCCCAAATAACATATACTAATTGTTGGTGTGTATACGCATCCGTATACACCACCACGGACTGCGGGGGTGTATACGCTATCCACCCGACTTCTCCCCGTAGATATAAATCTACTCACCTGGTCCTCGCTCGCCGGTGCCGACGTCGCCACGTGCTTGCTTGTCGTCTCGAAGTCCACATGGGGTACCTACATATCATAACGCACCGTATTGCATTAAAATCCGACTCATGACCAAAACGACGCACGAATCCCACATAGGTCAAAACCTATGGTTGCTTTCACAAATCGACCCAAAAACCCTCGACGTCGGCGTACAAACGCCAAACCATCGAGAAAGCTCCTAACACACTCATTTGTACAATTACAAGCACTAATTATAATATAAAATAGCTTAAAATTCACAAAAACCCCAATTTCACTTAAAAAGTCATTTTTCCGAAAATCTAGCAAGCACAAATCACCGTTTTAGTACAAAACTCGATGTATAAACGAATCAAGCGGCCACAATATTCACTAAATATCTTAAATAAGTCATAAAAACCATTTCCATAATTTAATCTCATAAATTTGCATAATTTCCAAAATCCTAGTTTGCAAAAATATCAATTTTTAACACCTTTTAAAGCAAAATTCACAATTCATCAATTAAGCTTGATTTTGCATGATCCAAAGTCATTAAACCACTCATTATAATATTAATAATGACATGAAACCATAATTATATTTTAATCTAAAGCATTTAACAATTTTCCAAAAACCCTAGTTAGCAAAATAACTTAATTAGGACATTTTATAAGCAATGGTTTGTAATTAACAATTAGATTAGCTTTCTACAAAACTTAAGATGTTAATCCACATCACTAAACCATGCACAATATATCACAACACAAATCCACAACAAAACCCTAATCTAAACCTTCTCTTGAAAACCTACATCTTTAAATTAAACCCTAATTAAACGTATAATTAGGCTAGACTAAAGTATTTAGCAACAATTTAAACAAAAGGCCAAGATTTATACCTCATGAACCATGGATGAAACTTGAGATCTAGACCTCCAATTTGAAATCCTTGCACCAAGATCCATGCTAAAGGAGATAAGAGAAAATGGGTAGAAGTCGGATTTGGATTTTAGCTTGATTTTTAAGGTATTTTGATGAATTTTTGATGCAAAATGAGAGAGGGAGAAAGAGGGGCTGTTGTTGGTGCAGGAAATGGGAGGCTCGGCCAGAAATTGGAGGGGGGTGAGGGAGGAGAGAGAGTGAGGTGGAGAAAGTGTTGAAAAGTCAAAGTCTACCTTACTCTACACTTCCTTTTCTTTTCTTTTCTTTGTTTTATTTTTTTCTCTTGTGAGATGAGAGGCCCAAGAATGGTGGGCTGTCAAGGGGCTGTCCAGAGCTATGGGGGAGTGGGTGTGGGTTTTGTTTGGGTGAGAAAAAAAGATAAATGCTATACCCCACTTCCATTAACACTAATTTCACCGAAAAAAGGCTTTTTCTTCGATATTTTCTAAACCGTTTTGGCAAACCATTTCATTTCAAAACCACATGATAAAATTTTATTTAATGTTTTATGATGCACAAAATTTGTTTCAACTCATTCCAATTTGTAATTTTCCCTAATTAAATGTATTAGTGACGGCTTAAAATAATAATAAAATAAATTTTTTTTCAGAAAATTTGAAATTTCACCAGTGGCTCAATAAACACCAAATACTAGCCATTACATAGCTAGAATATGTATATTTAATTTTTATAATAAGATATTTGCATTTTGACTTTTTACAGAAAACCCCCTTATTTTACCGATTTTCCGAAATTTCATCGAAACGATTTTCAAAACACTACACATATATAGGGAGGACTTTATTGCTCGACATGATAGTACGCTATCTGGATGCTCTTTATCTTAACATGTACTCTGATTGTCTCTATGTTACATGTTGATAAAACCCTTAGGATGAGTACTTGACTACCAGGACTATGATGCGGATCATACTAGTGAGGACAGTGTAGTTGCTAAGTACATCCTTCAAATGTTCCTAGTCGTGGGAATATCGAGACAGGGCATCGATACTCCAGTGTAGATTAGCGTATGCGCTTCTTGACCCATATGATGGGCGATGGATGATCTCATATCCATTGGTGTTTGACATCAGAGAAGGTATACGGGTGCTCAGTGGAGACTGGGTACACTGGACAGACTCGCCGAGAACTCCCAGATGGTATTATACCTCACGTCAGATGGCAGTTCTCTGGTGACACTGGTACAGGTTAGTCTGTAGACCCGAGATCGTCATAGAGTCTTGTTTGATTCCCACTGTGCTTTGATTTCTATCATACCACGTCCCAGAGGGCGTGCAAAAAGATGGCTTTTGGGTACAGTCCCGAATCACATGGAGGCAATGAGCGATAGGAGGGGATTCGTCTCTCCTGGTATAGGGAGTTGATGTTGTGCTGTATTCGATTGGCTATAACTAGAAATCCCTGGCCAGGGTTGCTGAGATTTACTGATAAGTGTTATCAGTAGTTTCTTGAACTGTTATAGACCTCATATCGACACGACTTATCAAGCTACTGGGGTCTGATGTATACCACCCCTAGGCGAGATATGCGACATATCAGATGACGAGACCGGACTGTACGGGAGTGTTACTGATTGGATTCACAGGAGAATGTACAGGCTTGCTTGTTGATCTTATGATCGCTCAATACCTGGGTGGCTGTTACGTTTAGCTGACCGCTTGCAGCTTGTGGGTGTTTGATATGATCATCACCTGCTACCGGCGTATTGACGATTCTTTAGAGTCCTACACAGAGGTTTCTTGACTCAGGCAAAACGGAGTAGGGGCACATATGTGATATGTGCAGGACCGAGGATAATGCGATATAAGATACCGTATTATATTCTCGCGTTATTTTTATATCAGCCGGATCATCGGATCAAGTGTTGATTCGATGAATCGGTACATGATATATTAGTCGGTTATATTCGATATAGCCGGATTGTCGGATCAAGTGTTGATTCGATAATTTAATGTATAATAATATATATGATATATTAAATTACATTATCTAATATTGGCTCTCTTTATTGATTCATTTTCTCACCGGGTAATACATTGATATATATGCGATATATGTTAATTGTATTATTTTCTTTTGTTACAAATATATATTATATATGTGATATATAATATTGTAACATGATATGATTACTAATGCAACATGTTTAGTGGAGATTAAACAAGGTTAGGGTTTGAATTGGGTTAGTTCTTTCATGAACCTTCTAGAATGTTTTCTTTTGTTTTGTGCTAAGATATTTTTAGTGACTCATTCTTAACCCTACCCAAACCCTTAGCCCTAGTTAAATCTCTACATGGGTTAGCCTTGTCATGGTTGACCATGGTTACATTTGTAATGATATTATCATTTGCATTATTCATCAAAAAAGGATTCTTCTTCTTCTTCCTTGAGTTCTTGATGGAAAAGCTTACTAGCTTTTTCATTAGTGATGATTTAGAGTGAGATTATGAAAACAAATGAGAGCTAAAATCCTACTTCATCATCCTAATCTATCCTAGCCATTTAGATTAGGGTGTTCACTTCATTTAGTGAGTGAGAGCTTGTGTTATAGAAACTTCAAGGTAGATCATCTTAGTTATCGAAGATCGGAAGCAAGCTTGCATCTTTCTCTTCATGGAGCCTCTCTAGAGTCCGGAAACTCGACGATCGCAGCGAAAGGACCTCAACACGGAGCTTTAGAAGTGAAGGACCGGACTACAAAGGTTGTAATCTCAAACTCTTAGTGTTAAAGTGTTTAACATGCTTTGTTTCGCCGAATCTCTAGTTTAAAGATCTTGGTTAGGGTTGTTCGGCACGTCTAAATTTTAAATCGGGCATGGTTGATGCCTTATAGACCCTTTTGAGAGTGCCTAGTAACCCTGCAAAATCACATCAATGTAAATATCATATTGAAAACCAAAACAACGAGCTAAGCACCCGTAGGTTAGAACCTATAGCTCACTTATCCCAAAGATGATCAAATGCCTCTGAACTTAACGTACGAACGTCAACGTTTCAGTTCCAGTATGGAAATACGGAAAATCATATCGAAATGTCAGAAACTTTATTAAAAATCAACTAAACATTCCCAGATTTCTCTGTATGAATATTGGGGCAAATCAAACAATACTATAAATCATAAATTTCCCATACAAAGCCACAGAAGAAAAACCAATACCAAGAACACAGGGGGGCCGGCGAGCTCGGAAAATGGTGGAATGTCGCCGGTTCAAATGTGGAGTTTGGGTCTCGAGTTTTGTGTAAAGTCTTCTAATAATCATACTATAGTTTTGGTCTTGCTAGTTTTTCTAATAATTGTACCCAATGGTTCAAGATTCAATTGCAGTGAGCTAAATATCACAATTTACCTAGTTTATTTTCCTAGTTTATGATACTGCTCAAACTAAACATGCTACGTGAAGATATCGTGAGTTAACTGAACTTAGGTTTTTCTGAGTTAACCCTCTTCTGGTCGTAGTAGGAAAAAACAGAACTCGTGATACGATATATCCGTGTCGTATATAGAATTTTAACTCCAAAACAAATATTTACTTCTAGTTTTCACATACTGATAAACTAAGTTAAACTAGCAATACCAAACATCCTAATACATCTACATAGAGCTACCCTAAAAATCCCAACACCTAACTCCCATAAAAATCCAGCGAGCTCGGATAATTTGCAAGTGTCGCCGGTCAAAGTCCGATAGAATGGGTTCGTCTTCCCAGGGATTATTCTAGTTCCACTTTATAAGATTCAGGCACTGTTTGCTTATGTTAAAAGTTTCCTAGACTATAGCAGATTCATAAACAGTGCCTAATTTATCAAAATATTGTACTTCCAATATCAAACTTATCTCAAAAAATAGTATCGAGCTAAGATCTGCAGAGTTTGAAACTTATACCTATTGAGTGATCAACTGAAAGGCTTCCTCCAAGATGCACACGCACTACTAATCCTAGCTTGAGGGTTGTGGTAAAGATCCCTAGCATCTTGCTTCTCTTCTTCTCTTTTGATATTAGGAACACATAGGAATTGGGTGTTAGTGATTGAAGAATTTGATAAGAGTTCAGTTTGAAGATGCTAAGGAGTTCCTATGTGTGTATGTGTGTGTTGTGTAGAGAAAGCATGTGGTGGAGATTGAGAGGTGAAGGTGGCATGGGAGGAGTAGGAGGTGTAAGCATGAAAGGTGTGGTATTTTCATGCAAGGAGGAGGTGTATGCATGAAGTGTCACCAAGGTTATGTTATACCATGAGTGTGATTTAAGCTTATGTAGGGTTAGCTTATCACCTTGTGAAGGTTTTGACAAGCATCAATCATGCTACTTTAAAATTTTTGGGGTGCTAAACCAACCCGCCAAGTAATCGAACTAGAGAATTAAGGTTAAACAGGATATGTAAACTCTTTACATCTAAGTGAACAAGAAATACAACCTTTGTAGACTGGTCCTTCACTTCATTAGCTCCATATAGTAGTCCCTTCACTGCGATCACTATCCTTCGGACTCTAGAAAGGCTCCCATGAATAAACGAACAAGCTTGCTTCTAAGTCTTTGAGACCGAAGATGATCTACGTCGAGGAGACACTAGCTCATGCTATCTCTTCGCTAATTGTGTAGATTAGTGAAGCAAACACCTTAAACTAAATGGCTAACAGTATAGCATGATGAAGTAGGAAGTGGGCTCACTTTAGATATATTTTTCTCACAGGTTATCATCACTTTTACAAAAGCTAGAAAGCTTGAATGAGGAAGAAGAAGATGAAGCTCAAGTGATGAATGAATGAATCATTAACGTTAAAATGTAACCATGGGAGAGTATATCAACCATATACTAACTCATGTAGAGAGATAACCATGGTAAGGGGTTAATGGTTAGGTCACAAAATATCTTAAGAAAAACAAAGGAGTGGACTTAGTCAATGCTTATCCACAAGCTTCTACAAGCTTCTGGCAATGATTTAATCCACTAATTTGTAATTACTTAATGATAAATGAAACCCTAACATAAACCCTAGCATGGTATGAGTCTCTTACATACAAGTTGCATGTGTAACCTAGCATGACACAACAATATATATCAGATATATATTTTGTGCAAAAAGAATACTATTAATATATATCATATATATATCAATGTATCAAAAAATGAGAAAGAAATCTTAACTGAGCTAATATTAGTTAATGTAATTTAATATTGTTGGAGATAGTGCCCTCAGAGTCAATTATTGGATCATAGGCACGTGATTGCAATGATTGAGGGAGGACCTATCCTGGTAGGACAGTCTTACTCAAGATGATAGTATGCTATCTGGTTTACCTTTATCATCGTGTACTGCATCAGGTGACCTTACAGGTCACTATTGCACGTCGATAGAGCCCCTAGGATTCTTGCTTGACTGCCAGCAGTATGAAGGCGATCATATACGTGGGAGCTGGTAGTCTATAAGCACATCCTTAAAAGGTCCCTAGTCGTGGGAGTTTCGAGACAGGGCATCGATACTCCAGAGTAGACTAGTGTATACAGTCAAGACCCCGACGAGGGGCGGTGGCCGGTCTCACAAGCCACTGTGTCAGTTGGTTCACCTAAGATGTATACAGGTGCTCATTGGGTTATGAGTACACCGGACAGGACTCGCCGGGAACATGCTAGTTGGTCTTATACCTGACATCAGATAGCAGTTCCCTGGTAACATGTGTACAGGTTAGTTCATCGACCTTGTTCCCCTCCGAAAGACGGCGCACATGACTGCGATGTCCTGACGCTGAGATTCGGGGCAGATGCTATTTGGTTTTATCCGTCCACCTCTCCAAAGATGCCAAGTTAATTTATGGCACCGTGTATCGGAGGTTTAGACGGATGCGGCCGATGTAGCAGACTTCGTCAGATTCCCCCTCGCTTGAGGGGTTTTTGATTGTGGGGACGCTCTTTCTTGCAGGCGCAAGCCCCTGCAGTTAATTACGCTACCGCATCGCGGTAACAACTTTCTCCTTCTCCAGAATTTCACTTCATGTTGTGGTGTTTGTTTTGTTTGTGGTTGCCCGTGGATTGTATACGGAGACCAAGTAATGCCGTCGCCCGTAGGACGTGGATTAGTCCAAATCCGTATTTACTTAGATTTGGGTTTGGTGTTTTTAGTTTAAGGATGCATTAGTCGCGTTGCGGCTAAGATCAACTTAAACGTTCGTTAAGGATACGATAGTCCTGTTTGAGACTAAGATCAACTTAACGTGATAATCCATTTAATATCTGGCCATCGGGACTCGTCACCTCTCTAACGTCGTTGAAGGATTACAACGGCAGATGTCAGAGGAGTTCAGAGATGTACCCTTGAACCAAGGTTGATTTAGAGTTTTATAGTCCATTTGAATGTTTAAGGTTACGTTAGCCGTGTTTGGGGCTAAGATCAACTTAAACGGGACCGTTTAGATCCGGGAAAAGAGCATTTGGAGGCTCTATTGTTCCAGTTTACGGACGTAGTGGTCCATAGGTAGTTTAGGGACATTGCGGTCTATATTCCAGTTTAGGGACATGGTGGTCCGCATTCCAGTTTAGGGACGTGGTGGTCCGCATTCCAGTTTAGGGACGTGGTGGTCTATATTCCAGTTTAGGGACGTGGTGGTCCATATTCCAGTTTAGGGACGTGGTGGTCCGCTATTAGTTTAAGGATGTTTCGGTCCAACACTAGTTTAAGGACGTTTCGGTCAACATTAGTTTGAGGACGTTTCGGTCCAATGTTAGTTTGAGGACGTTTCGGTCCAATGTTAGTTTGGGGACGTAGTGGTCCATCATTAGTTTAAGGACGTTTCGGTCCAATGTTAGTTTAAGGGCGTTTCGGTACACGAGTTTAAGGACCCCGCAGTCCGTATCGATGTGTGGTCGTCGGGACCCGTCACCTCTCTAACGTCGTTGAAGGATTACAACGATGGGTGTCAGAGGAGTTCAGAGATGTACCCTCGAACCGGAGGTAAATTGATTTGAGAGAGCATTTGTGCTCAGTTCAATTTAATTTAAGGACTTACGGCCAGAATTGGGCTAAGTCCAGTTGAAAATGTTCAACATTTTATTTGCATTTAGCCTGTTAGGCCTTTACTGGGACTCTGGATGGCATTTTTGTGTGGTCTATTAGACCTTTATTTGGGCTCTGCCCTTTTATAAATGATGCACAGCATCTGTTTTTTTATTTGGGCTCTGCTCTTTTTTTTAAAGTAATGCATTGCATTTAATTTGGCCTGTTAGGCCCTTTTTAATTGGGCTTGGCCCTTCTGTAAATAATGCAGTGCATTAATTATCTGATAGTGGCTTGTCAGGCGCTTTTCGCCAATTATTGAGCGCAAGCGCATGTGGAGGTGACACGCGTCACGTTCTGGTGAGCGCAAGCGCAGTTGGCGCAGTGCGCTGCCCCAGTGCGCTGCGCCGTTGCGCCGCTGACACGTGGCGCGCTCTGGTGAGTTGCGCCAAATTCAGAGAGCAAAGCTCTATTTCAAAAGCGCGTAGTGCAAGTTGTTCTGTAGCTGACACGTGGCGCTCTCCCAAGAGCGCAACAGTGCAGTTTGGAAGTGCAAAGCACTAAGAACCTTTTAGATTCAAGAACAGAAGTGCAAAGCACTATTTGATTTCCTGATCTAATTTAGATCAAAGAAAAGATAAGTTTTTCTTGTTTTTCTTATCTCAAAGAACCAAAGGTTCATAAAGGTGCAAAGCACTATTTTATTATTATATCTATATATATATTTTTATTTTTATTAAAGATCATTGATCTTGTTTTTAGATCTATGATCTGTTCATAAGAGAACTTTCTCTTTCTTCTAAAGGTTTTTACCTTTTTGTTCTTGAGGAGTTCTTCAGAGTTCTCTTTCCCTTCTTTTTTTTTTATAGAAAATGTTGATACCTTTGAATTGAGGCCTAGGGTCCTTTTTATAGTGCCCATAAATTAGTTAAATTTGTTAAAGAGATCTTTCTCTGAGTGATTTGGGGAATTTTCCCCACCGTTGGATCTTTGATCCAAGGGCTTCTGTTTTACAGAAGAAAATCTTCTTGTTTTAGCAAGGACAGAAAGATTTCTTTAAAATCTTTATTCTGTTTGGCGTAGATGCTCCAGAGCGTGACACGTGTCGCGCAGCGCAACTGCGCTGACACGTGTCGCGCAGCGCACAGCGCAGCGCGACTGCGCTGCCACGTGGCGTACAGCGCAGAGCGTAGGCCAGCTGAAGCGTTGCTTCTTTAATTAAAGTTTGAATTTTAAACAGAGACTTGCTCTGATTGGGTGCGCTGCCTTGGGCGCTGCGCTCCCTGCGCTAACGTGTCTGATTTAGACACGTGGCGCTCTGCGTGCAGCGCAGGGGATCTGAAGCGTTGCTTCATTTATTTTAACTTTAATTTTCAAGACAGAGCTTTGCTCTGATTGGAGAAAAACAGAAGCATTGCTTCTTTTCCTACCTTGGAATTTGAACAGAGCTTTGCTCTGATTGTGGTAAACAGACCTGAGATCGTCATTTGTCTCGTGTGAGTTCCCATTGTACTTTGATTACTACCCTACCACGCTCAAAGAAGACGTGCAAACAGGTTTTAGTTGGGTACAGTCCCGAGCCACATGGAGGCAGTGAGCGGATTTGCAGGGGTTCGTCTCTCCCGGTATTGGGGGTGAGGTCGCGCTGTGTCTAGGAGAGCCATTACACAAAGCCCTCCGCCGAGGCAGGAGATTTACTGGTAGGTATTCCAGTAGTATCTCAGGGTGTTCTGGGCTACACTCTGACACGACTTGTACCGCTTTTGGGGGTCTGACTTTTACCAACCCCCTAGGCCCGCCATGCGATGCTCATAGACGAACGGACCGGACTGTACGGATATTGTCACTGACAGGCTCAGTAGGGTGTCAGGATGAGTTCGCTCATCGACGTCCCTTTTGGTCAATACCTGGTAGCCCGTTACGTATAGGCTAATACCTCTGACGTGCTAGTGGTTAAATCCATAACCAAAGTATTGACGAGTCTTTAGAGTCCCCCACAGACCGTTTTCTCAAGTTTCGGGCGAGATGCTGTAGAGGCCGTATGGAGATATGGCAGGGTTCGATCAGATACGTGCGGTATTGCACGGATCATAATCGGACGAATTATACTAGCGGGCTTTGGTTTAAGCCGGATCCTAGTATAGTACAGTGTGGATTTGTCTCATTGCATTTGTATTCGGCCGCAATACAAATGCAGGTATGTATATACAGTAGCGGGGTTTTCCTGTAATTTATTACGGGATTAGTTTTCTGAAGTTGTCAGTTTGCTTTCCGGTTTCGGCCATTTTCCTTTGTATCTATCCTTGGCTGAAAATTGGTGGAGGAGGGCTTATTTGCAATTGTGCAAATAAGCATTGTGGAGGGTGGTCTTTGCATATTGTTGTGTCATGATCACTTGACTTCTTGTTTCATGATTGTTCATGATGGCTTGACCTTTTGGAGTGATGATTAGGTTGTTGGAGTGTTGGCTTTGCTTGTGATCATTTTTTCTTCACATCATCACTTTTCCTCTCTCTTGCATTATGCTAGCTCTCACTCTCATTCTCCACACATTGCATGGCCGGCCAAGTGGGAGGAGGGCTGTCCAAAAATTCTGGTGGGGAATTTTGATCTCTTTTGGCTTGCAAAATTCCCATTGCTCCATCTCCAAAAACTTAGTTCATTTCCTCCACCATATGGCAACTTCCACTACCCCAAATGAGACATGAGTTCTACACTATTCTGCAGCAACTCTTGGGCACGTCGACTCGCCAACTTCGTGCCCGAGTTGCCTCGGTTAAGAGGTGGGAGCTCATAAAAGAAGCCGGCGACGTGGTGCACTTCCAGCGAGGAGGCGAAGACCGGAGATTCCGCGGGGAGATCGGGACGACGACGAGAAGACCGAAGGACACGGATCGCTCGGTATATCTCTCTACCCTTTCTCTAGTTAGCTAGGACTATGTTAATGGCCCGATCCGGGATTTTTGTGCGCGGTGGTGCCGCTTTACAAGTTCGTAAAAAGTTTCGTTTCCGCATTCCAGCGTCGGATTGACGGCCGGGGCACCGCCGTGCACTTACATGGTATCAGAGCCACGCCATTAACCTAGTCTAGCTTGGTCTAATGTGTTTACATCTTCGATCGAACAAAATTCCAAAACTCGCGATTTCAATGTATCAATTCTCTATCGAAATTTTTTTGGCTCTAAAAATTTTTCAGGTTGTTGCAGAATACTATTCAGGAAATTCTAAGACATCTGTGAAAAAATGGTAGCGTGATGCTGTAGAACCACTGCGGAACTGCGGCCAAAACCCCCTTGGCGCCGCGGTTCCGCCGCAGTACAGTGTCTTCGCTGCACCATTTTTCCACAGTGATCTTTATACAGGGAAATTGGGGTTTTGGAATATTCTTTTTGGGCCCAGAATTTCTTTAAGTGCTACAGTAGTGCTTGGGGGCCCACTTAGGAAAATTTGATCGATCGAAAATTTTAAACATGTTAGTTCACAGTATTTACATTATATCTGCGACCGTGAATGTCACTTGATCGGTAAATCCTATCTAACTGCTATAGCCCGGTTAGACGGATTTGCGAACGTGACATTCACGTTGATGTTCTGTGTTGTGCTGTGATGTTGCGGATTGGTCGTGGGGGATAGCCTGGGTGCAATGCTAGTACAGTTTTGGTTGTATTATGTACATTTGATATTTTGGGGCGAGCGTCCGACATGTGGACTGCCGTCATTGCCTGATTGTATATTATTCTTTTGGAGAATGACCGGGACGAGGTCGATGTACCCGTTGTATGTATATTTTACTTTATGTACTAGGATTACCCCAAGGAGGGGTGTACGGATAGCCGGGTTCTAGAGGGCAACGAGCCCGCATCTCATGGCATTGAGACGGGGGGGCTTTACTCTAGAATTGGCGGGCTATTCGCCGCGCTCGTAGGGGGTATAGGTTGACCCAGGAGGGGTGCCCAAGTTACCGGATTCCGTGAAGTGCTGGGTGGTCCATTCACGTTGCTGAAGGGGGCTGCCTCGCTTCAGGTTTTGGCGGGTAACTTGCCGCGCCCGTAGGGGTCTAGGATTTCATTGCACAGGCTATCCACGCGACCAGGGGAACGTTGGGTTTCAGTAGCGGCTCTGTGAAACCCGGGGATCCTAGATATTTGTATTGTTCTGTGATGCTGATTACATTTCTGTGATGTTGCATTTTATCATGCCTTGAGCGAAACATTATATATTGATATATATACTAGTAGATGTTGTATATGTTTTGCATCCGCGCTAGTCCAGTCCCCGCTCTGTCGTTAGTTAACTAACCTAACGGGTAATGACGGGACCCAGTGGCGAATGCGGATGGCATATACGTACGTCATTATTTTCGTTCTTTATTGGTGTGATCAATTTATGGGAATGCATTGATTCGGATCAATGCAAGCTAAACAAACCTATTCTGATGTTGTTGGAACGATTTTCAAAAAGTTGTTATTGCAAGGACGTTCTCTTTTGTTTTGCACAGTGGTATTCGGTTATGAATATCCAGCACCTCAGTCGACGAGGAAAGGGCCGAGATCCCTTCACCGGGAGTGACCCCTTGGACAGAAGTTTGCGTCAGGGCAATGACTTCACTATAGCCGATTGCCTTTTGCTTTGCATCGTGGTATTCAGTTGGAATATCCCGCACCTCATTCTATGGGGAAAGAGCCGAGATCCCTTCACCGGGAGTGACCTCTTTAGCAAAAGTTTTCGTCACTATATTTTTTTAAAAAGCTATGCAGTTCCTTCAACGATATCAAGTTCATTACGTTAAAAGTTTTTCGCCAAAAACTAGACGTAGCCCTCCGTCATTTCTTACAAGCATTACTTAGTATTCGTGCCGCGTTTGTTGATTGTGTCAAGGCGTAGTGTACGGTACCTAAGTAGTGTTCGTTTGTGGCATATTAATGGGATTGGTTAGGACAGTCGTGCGGCCTTGTTGACTGTGTCAAGGGCTTGTACGGGTGGGTATAATGCAATCCAGGATGATGACGGGTTGAACTTGACTAGGACTCTTTGATTTGTTGACTGTGTCAAGGTCACTTGGGTCCTATGGGTAAAAATCACATCGGGAGTTTCTAAAGAAACTGAAGCTTGCCAGGTATGCGCATACCTTCTGGAGTATGATAGCGTGAGTGGATTCCATCACGTTAGCATGCGATGATAGTTGGATCCCGATTCCCACTGATGAGTTGGTTTACTCCTCGGGTGATCCCGACTAATTCTTCTTTCAGGTTTGGAGGAGAATTTGACGGTACAGTGGGAGGTTTCCAGATTAGATAAATTGGTAACCATTCTGATCTAGGTTAGAGTGCACGCTGAGTGTTTCTTTTCACTCTCTCTTTGGCAGCGACCATTGACCCGACCCTAAGACTATGACTCAGAGACCAATATTGACCGAACCTTCTTAAACACTGGCTTTTGGATTGTCAGAGTTGCATACCTCATTGCCACTCCTACTTTTACCCTTTTCTCCAGGACACCTCGTATTACCACGAACGTCCACTTCCATTGGATAAAACCATCCTATGGTTATATACGAACTCGAAGGAATTTATTCGAGGATGGTTTCCGGTTATGGAGAAAATGGATATGACTATTCAGTTGTCTTTTCCTTTTACCTTCTCTCAGGTTGCGAGTACTCCTTGGTTTAAGAGATAGTACACCTATTACGCAAATTGGATAGTCTTCTTCCAAACCATAGGCAGGTGACGAACGGTAGGGAATGAAGAAAACCAATTAGCCACGGTATACAGAAGGTATTAAGTAAAGACATATCAAGAGATTAGTAAGAGGGCAAAGTAAATTGCAACTGCTATTCACGACCAAACCAAGTATTTCATTACCACTCCCACTTCACCTTTGTATTTCTCCAGAACACTCCGTATCACTACGAAGATCCACAGTTTATTGGATACTCCATCGTATGGTTATATACGAACTCGAAAGGAACTTGTTCCAGTTCGGGGATGGATTCTGGTTCAGGAGAAATAGGAATAAGGTTTATTCGGTTGTCTTTTATCTTCACCTTCTCTCGCATTGCAAGTGCTCCTAGGATTAGGACAGTACACCCATTATGCTTATTGGATAGTCTTCTTCCAAACCATAGGCTGGTGCCGAACGGTAGGGAAGGAAGAAAACCATTTAGCCTAAGAGGGTGTGCAGAAGGTAATGACTAAAGACATATAAAGGGATTTGGAAAGATGGCAAAGAATTACACGGTTACAGTTGTGAATATGGATAATGGAAGAGGCATTACTAGGAATACCGGGATACCCCATCGAAACATTTCAATGTTTCAGTTTCGCTGTGTACTGTTAAAAGAAAACTGATTTCCCAATTAGATCTTGCTCCAGGGTATGTATTTACCAGGTATGATTCTCACATCTGTATGGTTTTACAGATGATGAGTGGGAGTAAGTTGTTGGGAATCAGGTGATCATCCTCATTATATCGGGATTCATTGTAATCGGTGATATTTGAGGAAGTCACCTGGGTTGTTTGTCGGTCGGCAAATATTTGGTTTTGAATATCCGTTGCTATGCACCAATTTCAAATTGATATATCTGTACGTCTATTTTTATAGAGTGAGATATACCTTTTTGAAATTATGTCTATGACATTTACCTATATCAGTGGATGGTTGGATAAGGAGTATTAATCAGCGGTGTAATTCTTCTTAACCATAAGTACAGTTTTCAACCTACGACACACAGGGATTGAGTTATTCAACTCAAGGGACTTATATAGAGTATTGTATGTTGTCCAGTGTCCATTAGGACAGAGGGGTTGGTACACGTACTAGATTCTGTTTACTTGTGACTTCTCTGGGTTTTAGACACGTGTTTCGTGGAAACACAGGGTCCAAGTTTTGAGAAGTTATAGGTATAAGAATAGAGTAGAGAACCAGGTGTTGCAAGTATCGGGATTCTTCAAGGTGATCGAAGATGTAGATACTTGTGTATGGTATTCAGTTGATAGTAATGATTAAGAGAACTTGCTTCTCTTTCAGGTTACTCATAATTGGAAGTACTCCTAAGTTGAGTAACGCTGATCGGCCTCCTTCCATTTAGTTTACATGCACTGGAGACAGCTGCATGATTTGAATCTGGTTAAATTAAATCAGTACCTCTGTTTCTATATTGGATATAGAACAGTTCATATCTTGACATTGTTAAGGTACGGGGAGTTGTCCGGCTTATGCTTAAAACCAGACTCTGGATAACTCAAGGCACGTTTCTGTAATGGTTGTTTGTGGGTTGACCCAGGCTATGATGAGGGTTGACTTTCTACCATCTGGAAGATCAATAGTGATATTGTTCTTGACTCGCCACAGTTTTAACAAAATGGATTTTTTCAGAAAACAGTCATGGGAGTATGGTAGAACTGGAAATGATTCCAGAACCACAAACGATTACTGAAGATTTGATAAGAACCTAAAGATTCAATCTGGTTTGACATTCTATTGGCCACTCCGCAGATACGGTGGGTAACCTCAGGCACCCGAGAGGTGCTCCGGTAGCCTCAAGGACGGTGGCAGGGAGGTTCTTGTTTACCCAGACTTGCCATTGCTGTTGTTCCAGGCTGTGAGACCCGGCAGGAGGATGAGTATAGCGTCGTTCTAAACTAGCTTTAGAAGTGTACGTATATATGACTCTGCCAGAGAGTTGTCGTAGTCAGTGGAAGCAGCGGAAGCATTGGTGGACAGGTGGCTTATGTCTATTTATAGACTAAAGCAGATATAGCGGAGATAGATCATCTATTTCTGATGTGACAGTCATAGGTTTGACTTCATCAGAATAGGGGATGGATCTGTTAAGAAGGTAGTAGGGTGTGATGTCCTGGTATTTGGATGACATACACAGAGTAGGAAGTGATATTCCTATACTACAATCGGTTATACTTTGGTCGTCACACAGTGGTTTCTCCACATGGGACTTGGACATTATATCAGACATTCTGGTTACTGGATCTATGGTTTTAGATCTAGATTTGGGTAGTTTCCCAATCAGGGTACTTAGACAGCATTCTAGAGGTGCTTTAGAATGGACGACTCCTGGCATGGTGATGTACCTGCAGGTGATGGAGTCACCCTCTCTAAAGGTGTCTTACAGACTAAAGAGGAGAGGGATGTGCATGATTGGCAGATCACTTGCTCAGGCAATTGAGTCAATCATGAGATGTCAAGTACCACACCAGATGTTGTTTTTGCACTTGATGCAATAAGTTGACATTGATCCAATCCTAGAGAAACAGTCGGAAGCAGTTTTAGAACATAAGTGGATGTTCTAGGGATATGATAACGACAGCCTTATTCGGGAGACAGTTATCATTCCAGGCTTCCAAGGTGACTTGGATGACAGAAAGGTTGTCAGAGTTACAGTTTTCCTTCTGACGAGGGGCAGTATTTTGGACAGGTGGTCCAAGGGGATACTGAGGGAGGCATAACGCAGGATACTGATTAAGTTCAGTTGACGATACAGTCTAAGAATTTTGGATTTGGAGTTCATTTATGAGCTAGGTCCCATCAGACATCCATACACATTCTAAGACAGGTATTGCTCATTTCGGGAGATGGCATTCTCCGCGAACTTGAGATATAGAGACATAGAAAGAAACATCAAAGCGGATCCACTCGCTGAGGCTATTCCTCGAACGCAATAGTTTCACAAACGGGTTTTGTGAGATTGACTAGTAGAGGAGTTGGGTGATCGGTATCACACGGGCTGTGAGTATGCGACATCGCAATAATTAGCCTTGAGTTCAAGTGGGATATTGTTGGAGATAGCGCCCTCAGAGTCAATTATTGGATCACAGGCACGTGATTGCAATGATTGAGGGAGGACCTTTCCCAGTAGGACAATCTTACTCAAGATGATAGTATGCTATCTGGTTTACCTTTATCATCGTGTACTGCTTCAGGTAACCTTACAGGTCACTATTGCACGTTGATAGAGCCCCTAGGATTCTTGCTTGACTGCCAGCAGTATGAGGGCAATCATATACGTGGGAGCTGGTAGTCTATAAGCACATCCTTAAAAGGTCCCTAGTCGTGGGAGTTTCGAGACAGGGCATCGATACTCCAGAGTAGACTAGTGTATACAGTCGAGACCCCGACGAGGGGCGGTGGCCGGTCTCACAAGCCACTGGTGTCAGTTGGTTCACCTAAGATGTATACAGGTGCTCATTGGGTTATGAGTACACCGGACAGGACTCGCCGGGAACATGCTAGTTGGTCTTATACCTGACGTCAGATAGCAGTTCCCTGGTGACATGTGTACAGGTTAGTTCATCGACCTGAGATCGTCATTTGTCTCGTGTGAGTTCCCACTGTACTTTGATTACTACCCTACCACACTCAAAGGAGATGTGCAAACAGGTTTTAGTTGGGTACAGTCCCGAGCCACATGGAGGCAGTGAGCGGATCTGAAGGGGTTCGTCTCTCCTGGTATTGGGGGTGAGGTCGCGCTGTGTCTAGGAGAGCCATTACACAAAGCCCTCCGCCGAGGCAGGAGATTTACTGGTAGGTATTCCAGTAGTATCTCAGTGTGTTCTGTGCTACACTCTGATACGACTTGTACCGTTTTTGGGGGTCTGACTTTTACCAACCCTCTAGGCCCGCCATGCGATGCTCATAGACGAACGGACCGGACTGTACGGATATTGTCACTGACAGGCTCAGTAGGGTGTCAGGATGAGTTCGCTCATCGACGTCCCTTTTGGTCAATACCTGGTAGCCTGTTACGTATAGGCTAATACCTCTGACGTGCTAGTGGTTAAATCCACAACCAAAGTATTGACGAGTCTTTAGAGTCCCCCACAGACCGTTTTCTCAAGTTTCGAGCGAAACGCTGTAGAGGCCGTATGGAGATATATCATGGTTCGATCAGATACGTGCGGTATTGCACGGATCATAATCGGATGAATTGTACTAGCGGGCTTTGGTTTAAGCCGGATCCTAGTATAGTACAGTGTAGATTTGTCTCATTGCATTTGTATTCGGTTGCAATACAAATGCAGGTATGTATATATAGTAGCGGGATTTTCCTGTAATTTATTACGGGATCAGTTTTCTGAAGTTGCCAGTTTGCTTTCCGGTTTCGGCCATTTTCCTTTGTATCTTTCATTGGCTGAAAATTGGTGGAGGAGGGCTTATTTGCAATTGTGCAAATAAGCATTGTGGAGGGTGGTCTTTGCATATTGTTGTGTCATGATCACTTGACTTCTTGTTTCATGATTGTTCATGATGGCTTGACCTTTTGGAGTGATGATTAGGTTGTTGGAGTGTTGGCTTTGCTTGTGATCATTTTTTCTTCACATCATCACTTTTCCTCTCTCTTGCATTATGCTAGCTCTCACTCTCATTCTCCACACATTGCATGGCCGGCCAAGTAGGAGGGGGGCTTTCCAAAAATTCTGGTGGGGAATTTTGATCTCTTTTGGCTTGCAAAATTCCCATTGCTCCATCTCCAAAAGCTTAGTTCATTTCCTCCACCATATGGCAACTTCCACTACCCTAAATGAGACATGAGTTCTACACTATTCTACATCAACTCTTGGGCACGTCGACTCGCCAACTTCGTGCCCGAGTTGCTTCGGTCCAGAGGTGGGAGCCCGTAAAAGAAGCCAGCGACGTGGTGCACTTCCGGCGAGGAGGCGAAGACCGGAGATTCCGTGGGGAGATCGGGACGACGACGAGAAGACCGAAGGACACGGATCACTCGGTATATCTCTCTACCCTTTCTCTAGTTAGCTAGGACTGTGTTAATGGCCCGATCCGAGATTTTTGTGCGCGGTGGTGCCGCTTTACAAGTTCATAAAAAGTTTCGTTTCCGCATTCCGGCGTCGGATTAACGGCCGGGGCGCCGCCGTGCACTTACAAATATATCAAATATATAATTGTACATTAAACTATTAAATCAACTCTTGATTTAATAATCCGGTTATAGTACATATAACCAACTAATATCAAAAGAATCAACTTATCGAATCAACACTTGATCCGATAACCCGGCTATATCATATATACCTGACCAATATCACATATCGCTAGAATAGAATACGGTATCACATACTCGTGTTAATCTCGATCCCGCACATATCACATATGTGCTCCTACTCCGTTTCGCATGAACCAGAAAACCTCTATGTAGGACTCTAAAGACTCGTCAATACACCGGCAGTAGGTGATGATCATATCGAACACCTACAAGCCTCAAGCGGTCTGCTAAACGTAATGGCCACCAGGGTATTGAGCGATCAGAAGATCAACAAGTAAGCCTGCTATAACTCCCGCGAATCTAATCAGTAACACCACCGTACAGTCCGGTCTCTTCGTCCGATATGTCGCATATCACAGCTTAGGGGTGGTATAACGTCAAACCCCAATAGTCTGATAAGTCATGCCAATGCAAGGTCCATAACGGTTCGAGAAACAACCGGTAACACTTACTAATAAATATAGCAACCCTGGCCAGGGATTTCCTGTTATGGCCAATCGAGTATAGCGCAACATCAATTCCCAATACCGGGAGAGACGAAACCCCTCCTATCGCTCATTGCCTCCATGTGACTCGGGACTGTACCCAAAAGCCACTGTTTTGCACGATCTCTTGACCGTGGTAAGGTGGAAATCAAAGCACAGTGTGAATCACACATGACTCTATGACGATCTCGGGTCTACAGACTAACCTGTACCAGTGTCACCAGAGAACTGCTATCCGACGATAGGTATTATACCATTTAGGAGATCTCGGCGAGTCCATCCAGTGTACCCAGTCTCCACTGAGCACCCGTATACCTTCTCTGATGTCAAACACCAATGGATATGGGATCATCCATCGCCCTTCTTATGGGTCAAGAAGTGCATACGGTAGTCCACTCTGGAGTATCGATGCCCTGTCTCGATACTCCATCGACTAGGAACATTTGAAGGATGTACTTATCGGCTACCCTGTCCCCACTAGTATGATCTGTATCATAATCCTGGTAGTCAAGTACTCATCCTAAGGGCTTTATCAACATTTAATAGAGAGACAATAAGTGTACATGTTAAGATAAAGAGAAACCAGATAGCATACTATCATGTCGAGCAAGAAAGTCCTCCCTATATATATCCAAGCATCCACTACAATATACATCGCATGTACAGCAATGGCCTCTAGGGCATTCATATAACTAACAATCTTCCACTTGCACTAGGGTCATCTGTTGTAGTATCCAATACCCAACAATATAGTAGTTTTTGTAGTATCACATGTTCAACCATCACATAGAAGTCTTTCTAGGGGTAAGACCTTTGTGAGTGGATCCGTTGTATCAACCTTCTGGTCTACTCTCCTGACCTCGATCCCTTGGAGATCAACCATCTCCCTGATCAGGTGATATTTACCTCAGAATATGTCTGGAATGCTGATGGGACCTGTGTTCCTAGGCCTAAGCCACAACTCCATTGTTTTCACAATAACACTTATTGGACGCTCAATGGCAGGAACCTTGTTCATCTCATGAACAAGAAATGTCCAGACAACCACTTTGGTGATTTCGTTGGTAGTAATTTATTCAGCCTTTATCGTCTAGTATGCCACGGTATTTAGCTTGGAACTCTTCCAACATACCGTCCCTACACGGAGGGTAAAGACAATGCCTGTGACTGACTCTCAGTCGAACTTATCACTCTAGAAGCTGGAACCAAGAACTTCCTTTTAGTGCTTCTCAAGTACTTAAGAATATCCTCCACAGCTGTCCAGTGATTCTCCCAAGATCCAATTGATTCCTGATCACTGCACCTAGTGAGTCATCTCCATCTAGTCTGGTACATAACATCGCACACTCTGATAGAGCCTACTGCCGAAGTGTAGGGTATCCCTTGCACGCGAGCTCTCTCCAAATCAGTATGGGAGAGAGTGATCCATGAGTAAGTGGACGAAACACCACACTTAGAATCTTCCATACTAAACCTTTTTAGTATGGTGTTTATGTACCTGGATTTGGGACACTCGCAACATCCACTTAGATCTATCTCATAGACCATAATCCATAAGATATAGTAGGTATCATCCAGATCTTTCTTTGAGAATCCTCATGATAAGAGGAGCTTTGACCGAGTGTAGCATAGGAAACCATTTCCTATTAAGAGTATGTCATCTACGTACAATACGTGGAAGACAACCTTACTCTCTACAATCTTTTTGTCAATACAAAGTTCATCTACCATTTTGATGAAGTCAAACTCATTGACTATCACATCAAAACAGATGTTCCAACTGCCTGAACCCGGTTGGGCCATCATCTCATGATGCAATCCTCGCTCCCACTGTCACCGAGAAGACCGTAGTATCTCTCAAGTGGATGAGAAACCCTACCAGATTCGCGGAGAGGTTGAGGTTTGTTGGAGGCTATTGAATCCTTTGGTTTCACCAAATCATCAGCTGTTAGTTTGTCTAGCTGGAACTCCTTCCAGTTCTACCTCATGACCACTAATTTCTTCACAAGAATTTCCTTTTCTAAAAAGGTGGCATGCTGAGAAACAAAACAACTTTTGCTCCTCAGTTAGGTAGAAGATATTCCCTCACTAATGTTTAGGATATCCTGACAAACTGACACAACTGACCTTGCCTCGAGCTTGTCCGGATTTTGCTTTTCAACATAAGACGGAGAACCCCATATCTTAACTCGTTTAAGACATGGTCTCTTACCATTCCATATCTCATATATAGTGGTAGGCCCTGATTTGGATGGAACCCTATTCAAAAGGTATGCAGCTTCTCAAGTGCATAACACCCAAAAGGAAACAGGTAACTCAGCAATTCTTATCATAGAGCGCGCTATATCTTATAGGGTGCGATACCTCCGCCCCGGTACACCGTTGTGCTGTGATGTATACGAAGGAGTAAGCTGAGAGAGAATCACATTCTCCTTTTAGAAACTCGAGGAACTCCATACGGAAGTATTCCCCTCCTCGATCATATCGTAGGACTTTAATACTTCTACCCGTTTGGTTCTCAAAAGAACCAACCTTGGTTTTTGTAGACACGGGACCATATACATCATCATGTATCTGCCCCAAGAGTTCACTAACTCTTTCTCTATTTCTAGTAAACGGAGTATTGGTCATTCTATCTTTGAGACAAGACTAGCAAGTAGCATAAGATGAAAATTCGAATAGATTCTCATATTCATCCTTATGTAACTTAGCTGGTCGTGTCGCATTGATATGACCCAGTCTACAAAGCCTCAAGAAGGATTTATTCATTTCTGAACTACTCCTCTTGTGTGTGTTCTACATACCTTGAACTATGGTTTGATTTAGAACGTTTATGCTATTATCCAACGTGCTTGATCGAATCAACTCTTGATTCAGGAAAATGTTCACAACATTATCCTCCAATACAGAATTATATCCTTCTTTAACTCAGAAAAGAACATGATGTAATGTTGTATATCAGGTGCGGTATGTAATAACATTTATTCAGAATCAATGTATTAATACAAGGTGATATCTGCCAACAGACTTGGCTGCAACACTTGCACCATTCTCTAACACTTAGAGACATATCACATATACCCAGTTCTATACCTTTCTGTAGCCCATGTAACATATTACATATGCGGGATCCTGATCTGGTATTACATACCCAGAATGTAGAGGATACTGAAAACAATTCTTGGTAATAAGGACACCCGAAGAATATGCATCAACATGTACTTTCTTCGATTGGGTGGCATGGGAATCCTGATATTCCCCTATTTCCTGCTCGAACTTATAACAATTATAAGAAAGAACGGAACCAACGTTCCCTAGCTTAGTATAATAAGCAGGTTCGGTCAATGCATCCATATTATTATCTTGATTAAGGCGTGACATGGTCGCTACCAGGAGAGAGAGAGAGAGAGAAGAAAACTGTCACGTCCCGAAAGTACGGAAAATGACCGGCACTTAAACTACGAAACGTCTCGAGGCGTACGTAATCTAAGTAAGCCAAAAACCCAGAAATCCAAACCAAGAAAAATAGTAGAGTGAAGGAAAACCAATTTAAAATCAAGTAGTTTTAATAGCATAAGCCGAATTATGCGGTTTTAAAAAAACATCAAGTATTTCCTGAAAATTTCGGCAGAGTCTCCTTTGTAAATACTGGCTCCCAAACGGGATACAACATGAATAGTATACGAAAACAATAAAAAGGCATCCTCAAGCGGGAGCTAGCTCTTCGTCAATCGACGGTCACAACCACACAAGCAATATAATATACAACGCCAAGGGCGAGGATCAAAACTCAAAAGGAACTCAAAACAACAAGAAAACCATAGAAATACAACGCGCGACTCTAAGGTCGAAAGAATAACATCACTGGTCTCTATCTCAAAAATAATACATGTTTGATTGATGGAACTTCTAGATACAACAGAATAATAATATACAAGATATATATGTTAGTTATGTATATGCCCTAGAGGCCATTGTTGTACATATGATGTATATTATAATGGATGCTTGGATATATATAGAGATGACTTTCTTGCTCGTCATGATAGTATGCTATTTGGTTTCACTTTATCTTAACATGTTGACTTGTATTGGTTTACTGTTTACTCTCACATGTTGATAAAGCCCTTAGGATCTGTACTCGACTACTGGGACTATGATGAGATCATACTAGTGGGGCCGCGGTAGTCGATGAGTACATCCTATAACTGTTCCTAGTCGAGGGTATATCGAGACAGGGCATCGATACACCAGAGTAGACTAGCGTATACACATCTTGACCCATATGATGGGCGATGGATGATCCCATATCCATCGGTGTTAGACATCAGAGATGGTGTACGGGTGCTCAGTGGAGACTGGGTACACTGGACGGACTCGTCGAGAACTCCCAGATGGTGATATACCACACGTCAGATGGCAGTTCTCCGGTGACACTGGTACAGGGTAGTCTGTAGACCCAAGATCGTCATAGAGTCTTGTGTGATTCCTACTGTGCTTTGATTTCCACCTTACCACGTCTAAGAGGCGTGCAAAACGGTGGCTTTTGGGTACAGTCCCGAATCACATGGAGGCAATGAGCGATAGGAGGGGATTCGTCTCTCCCGGTATAGGGAGTTGATGTTGTGCTGTGTTCGATTGGCTATAATTGGAAGTCGCTGGCCAGGGCTGATATGGAGATTTACTGGTAAGTGTTACTAGTAGTTTCTCGACCCGTTATGAGCCATACATCGACATGACTTATCGGTTACTGGGGTCTGACGTATACCACCCCTAGACTTGATATGCGACATATCAGACGAACAGACCGGACTGTACGGGAGTGTTACTGGTTGGATTCACAGGAGAACGCACAGGCTAGCTTGTTGATCTTCTGATCGCTCAATACCTGGGTGGCTGTTACGTTTAGCTCACCGCTTGCAGCTTGTGGGTGTTTGATATGATCATCACCTGCTACCGGCGTATTGACGATTCTTTAGAGTCCTACACAGAGGTTTCTTGGCTCAGGCGAAATGGAGTAGTGGCGCATATGTGATATGCGCAGGAACGAGAATAATGCGATATGGGATACCGTATTATATTCTCGCGATATATGGATATGAACCGGGTCATCGGATCAAGTGTTGATTCGATGAATCGATACATGATATATTAGTCGGTAATATTCGATATAGCCGGATCGTCGAATCAAGTGTTGATTCGATGATTTAATGTATAATAATATATATGATATATTGTATTACATTATCTAATATTGGCTCGCTTTATTATTTCATTTTCTCAGTGGATGATACATTGATATATATGCGATATATGTTAATTGTATTATTTTCTTTTGTTGCAAATATATAATATATATGTGATATATATTATTGTGACATGATATGATTAATTGTTAAACATGTTTAAGGATGATTAATTGAGATTAGGGTTTAATTTGGGTTAGATGTTTCATGCATCTTCTAGAAGGTTTCTTCTTTTGTCATTCTTAAGATATTTTCTTTAACTCAACTAAACCCTAACTCTAGTTATTTCTCTACAAAATCCTAGCCACTCATCCTTGACCATGGTTTACAATTCAATCATATGATTATATTCTATTCATCACAAAAGAAATATCATTATTCTTTTTCCATTATCTTCTTCTTCTCTCTTGAAAGAAAAGCTTGCTAGATTTTCTTAAGTGATGAAATAATATGAGAAAATGATATAAAAAGAAAGCAAAATTACTACTCTCTCATCCTCATCTCATCTAGCCCATGGGATTAGTGTGTTCTACTCTTTTGAGTGAGAAAGCTTGAGTCGAAGCAACTTCAAGGTAGATCATCGGAGATTTGGAATACTTCGAGCTAGCATGGATCGTTCGAGTCGTGGAGCCTCTCATGAGTCCGGGAGATCGTGGATCGCGGCAAAGGGACTTCTACTCGGAGCTTGTGAAGTGAAGGAGCGGACTACAAAGGTTGTAATCCCTCACACTTAGATAAAATTTATCTTATTGCATGTTAAACCCTAATAATCTAGCAAAGATCCCGGCTTTGGGTTGTTCGGCACGTCTAAAATTTAATCCGGGCATATTTGATGCCTTTTGAACCTTCACAAGAGTGCCTAGGAACCCTACAGTGGTATCAGAGCCTAGCTAGAGCATTAGGCGATGTGTTTACGAAGTTAAAACTCCGATCGAACCCGAAACGACGAAATTTGACCCCTCTCTAGAAATTTTCTAAATTTTGGGAATTTTCTGAATTAAAAATATGTAAAAAAATCAGCAGGGAATTCTAAGAATTACCATGAAACACGTGCCCACAATTTCACCAACCGAGCGCGGAAACGCGGCAAGAAGATGGTTAACGCGGCGCTTCCGCGGCCTAACTGTAGGATTGGGACACGTGGCTTCATGGTATTGACCGTAGGTACTTGCTGACTATTCTGGGTATTTTTAATCTGTTCCAGGTGTTTAAAATTCTGGGGTTTGTTTTGTAATAGTAGACTCGATCGGAAATTTTAAATTCGTATTTTTTCCGGATATTTAGAAACTGTTAAACTATTTGAACGGATATCATTAACTTACTGTTTCCCGGTACGGCAAATTTTCAAGTGTTGAAATTTCTTCGAGTTTAAATCTTTCGGAAAAATTGTACAAGTTAAGCGGTGGACCCTCTAGAAGACAATAAACCTTAACTCGATTATGTGACCGTCTTGAACTGCCTTTTGAACCTTCGGGTTTGGGGCAGTACGGCGTGCCACATGTGAGGCGTTGGCTTGACCCTTCTACGGCTGGATCACCGGTACTGTGACATATTCTGGGATTATTTGAACCCCGCTCAAGAGTTGAGCAGTTTAGGAAATTTTGGGTGTTTGATTATCCGTTCGAAAAGTTTAATACTGTTTATTTATCTGGAATGTGATACAATATGTGGAATTCATAGAGTTAGGCATGAAATACGGAGTATGTGATATTTCGGATTTACGATGTCTAAAGTGATTGTGGATTCCAAATATTGTAGTTTTACACTTTCTTTTCTGTGACCGTAAGTGTAATATGTGATATCGCCGGTTTCGTTGCTATATGATTCAACGACAATTGGGATGCGCATATTTACTTACGTTGATGATATGAGATATTATGTGTTGCTGTGATATGTTATATTGGATCGTCGCGTTCTGAATAGCCGGGGGTTTTATGTGAGATGAGGGTTTTTATTTTCTTTCATGTAAAATTCATTTGTAATGTAATATTCTTTTATTTGGGGCACTTCCTGGTTGCGGTTGATGTCACCAATGTATATTATTTACTTTTTCGCATTAGGTAGACCCAAGGAGGGGAGCACAAGTAACCGGGTTCTAGGGTCCAGAGGGAGGCCATCTCGAGGAGTCGAGACTGGGTCTCCTAACCCTAGAATTGGCAGTGTTACTTGCCGCTCTCGTAGGGGTCTTGGGATGTGGGTTTGGCTATTCGTCGCGACTGTGGAATCCGTGTTTTATACAGGCTCGTATTGAAAACACGGACGTCCTAGTATATCCAATATTTCATATATGTTCTTCTGCTGCAATGTTCTGTGATGAGATCATATTACTGCCTGAGACGAATGCTTATACTATATATATATGCTGATATATAAATATTACTTCTTTCGTTTCTTCTGTGATGCTTAGGAAGCATAAGCTGATGGGATTTTTATTAATGTGATTAATAAAAGAAAAGAAACCTAAAGATGTTGTAGAATCAAAACTTTATAAAAGGGGTAGCTACAGTTTTGCTTTGCACAGTGATATATACGATATATCCTGCACCTTATTCGATGAGGAAAGGACCGAGATCCCTTCACCGGGAGTGACTCCTTTAGCAAAACTGGCAGATGCTACAAAACGCGGTTTGTCTTTTGATTGCTTTTAGAGTTTTTCTTTGCACAGCGGTATATATGATATATCCTGCACCTTATTCGATGAGGAAAGGGCCGACGATCCCTTCACTGGGAGTGACCCCTTTGGCGAAACTAAGAAAAGCCTCAAAAACACTCCTTTTCAAAAATACTCGATTCTACGACGATATCAAGTTCATTACGCTCAGGGTTTTCTGAAAAACCTGCGTAGCCCTCCGTCATTTCAGATAGATATTATTTAGTATTCGTGCTACGCTTGTTGGCCTGCGTCAAGGCGTAGTGTGCGGTAGCTAACTAGTATATATCTGTTTATGCATATGATGCAGATTCGATTAGGGTAGTCGTGCGACTTTGTTGGCCTGCGTCAAGGGTCGTGCGGGTGGGTTTAATTGAATCAAGAAATGACGGGTTGAACTTGACTAGCGCACTATGGTTTGTTGGCCTGCGTCAAGGTCATAGCATGCTAGGGGTAAAAACATTATCAGGAATTTCAAGTATTGAAATTTGCAATGAGATTGCATACCTCCTATGAGATAGTTGGATCCCGATACCCACTGCGAGTAAGAGTTACTTCTGGGAGAGTTTTACACAAGACAATTAGCCGATCAAGTAGGTGTCTAGAAAAGTGTTAACGGGGTTACGCCTCTGGGAAAACGAGGTTTACTTTAATTAGGTCTGTGCAAGAGCACGGGGAACCTCCCTCAAAGTACCGACACTGATCTGGCTGAAAGATTGACGAAATTGTAGGGTGTAATTAATCCCGGCTAATCTTACCTTTTAGGGTTTGAAGGCAGATTTGATAAAAACAGTGGGAGACATCCTGATTAGATAAGATAATAACCAATCTAATCTTGCAAGAGCATACGCTAAAGTGTTTTCTTCTCTCTCTCTCCAGGTAGCGACCATTTCAGGCCATAATCAAGATAATAATATGGATGTATTGACTGAACCTAATTATTGTACTGAGCTAGGGAATGTTGGACCCATTCTTTCTTATAAGAGTTATAAGACTGAACAGGAAACAGGAGAATATCTGGATTCTCACGCCGCCCAAAAGAACATGCATGTTGATGCATCTTCTTCAGGTGTGTTAGTTATTGAGAACTGTTTCTCAGTTCACCCTACGTCCTGGGTATTAGATACCGGATCAGGATCCCACATATGTAAACAGTTACATGGGCTACGTAAAGGTAGAGAACTGGGAAAAGGTGATCATTCCGTTCAAGTAGGGAACGGTGCAAGTATTGTAGCCAAAGCAGTTGGCGAATATCACCTTGTATTACCAAGTAGTAATACACTGATTCTAAATGAGTGCTATTATATACCGAACATGATGTGCAACATTATATCAGTTTCTTTATTGAGTAAAGAGGGATATAATTTTGTAGTACAGGATAATGTTATGAACATATTCCTAGATCAAAAGTTGATTGCATCAGGCTCGTTACATAATGGCATATTCATTCTAAATCAGAATACAGTCCTGAATATACAAAATACACACAAGAGGAAAAGTTCAGATATGAACGAATCCTACTTGTGGCATTGTAGACTTGGTCACATCAATGCGACACGACTGGCTAAGTTACATAAAGATGGTTATTTGAATCCGTTCGAATTATCATCTTATGATACTTTCCATTCATGTCTCAAAGGAAAAATGACCAAAGCTCCGTTTAGTGGACACGGAGAAAGAGTTACCGAACTCTTAGGACTGGTACATAGTGATGTATGCGGTCCCATGTCTACGCATGCCAGGAACGGTTCTTCCTACTTCATTACATTCACTGACGATCTCTCTAGATACGGACATGTGTTCCTGATGAAACACAAATATGAAGCTTTTAAGAAATTCAGAGAATATAAGCACGAAGTAGAGCATCAAACGGGTAAAAGTATTAAGATTCTTCGATCTGATCGAGGAGGTGAATACTTAAGCGGTGAGTTCCTAGATTATCTAAAAGAGAATGGGATTCTCTCTCAGCGTACTCCTCCTTATACACCACAGCACAACGGTGTATCTGAGCAGAGGAATCGCACCCTATTAGATATGGTGCGCTCTATGATGAGTACAGCTGAGTTACCTATTTCCTTCTGGGGGTATGCACTGGAGACAGCTGCAGACCTATTGAATATGGTTCCCACCAAATCTGTGCCAACCACTCCATATGAGATATGGAAAGGAAAGAGACCATATCTTAATTATGTTAGGATATGGGGTTGTCCGGCATATGTGAAAACACAAAATCCGGACAAACTCGGCGCAAGGTCTATTCTGTGCAAGTTTATTGGATATCCCAAACATTCGCGCGGGTATATCTTCTACCACACCGAAGAACAAAAGGTGTTTGTTTCTCGGCACGCCACCTTTTTAGAAAAGGAATTTCTTGCAAAAGAGATTAGTGGCTCTGAGGTAGAACTGGAAGAAGTTCCAGCAGAACAAACTACAACAGATGATTTAATGGAACCAGAGGATTCAGTAATACCCGACGAACCCCAGCCTCTCCGCCGATCTAGCAGGGTTTCTCGTCCACCTGAGAGATACTACGGTTTTCTCATTGATGGTGGAAGCGAGGATTGCATCATGGATGATGATGAACCGACTAGTTTCGAGCAGGCCATCACGAGTGGTGACTCTGTGAAATGGCTGGATGCAATGTGATCTGAGATGGAATCCATGTACACCAACAAAGTATGGACTTTGGAAAATGCTCCTGAAGGGGTAAAACCCATTGGGAGCAAGTGGATCTTTAAAAAGAAATTTGGTGTAGATGGAAAAGTTGAGACTTTCAAAACTAAACTTGTAGCAAAGGGTTTTCGTCAACGACCAGGTGTGGATTATGACGAAACCTTTTCTCCAGTGGCTATGCTTAAGTCTATCCGGATCTTACTTGCCATTGCTGCATCCCATGACTATGAAATCTGGCAAATGGATGTTAAGACCGCCTTTCTAAATGGTGATTTAGAAGAGAGCGTGTACATGACTCAGCCAGAGGTCTTCGTAGATAGTGGGAGCAGCGGAAAGGTGTGCAAGCTGCTTAAATCCATTTATGGGTTAAAGCAAGCATCACGGAGTTGGAACATCTATTTTGATGTTGTAGTCAAAGAGTTTGACTTCATCAAAAATATAGATGAACCTTGTATCTATAAGAAGGTAGCAGAGGGTAAGGTTGTCTTCCTCGTATTATACGTGGATGACATACTCTTGATAGGAAATGATATTCCTATGCTGCAATCAGTCAAGCTCTTCTTATCACAGATATTCTCAATGAAAGATCTAGGTGATGCCTCCTGCATATTGGGAATCATGATCTATAGAGATAGATCTAAACGGATACTGGGATTGTCCCAATCCAGGTACATTGACACCATACTAAAGAGGTTTAGTATGGAAGAATCCAAACGTGGGAACCAACCCACGATCTCTGGACTCACTCTCTCCAAAGAGATGTCTCCCAAGACTGATTTGGAGAGAGCTCGCATGCAAGAGATACCCTATGCTTCGGCAGTAGGCTCTATCATGTATGCGATGCTATGTACCAGACCCGATGTAGCATACTCGCTAAGTGTAGTGACTCGGTATCAAGCAGATCCTGGAGAGAGTCACTGGACAGCTGTGAAGAACATTCTCAAGTACTTACGAAGGACTAAGGAGATGTTCTTGGTGTATGGTAACGGAGAACTCCAGGTGGAGTCCTTTACCGATTCCAGCTTCCAAAGTGATAAGGACGACTCTAAGTCGCATTCGGGTTTTGTCTTTACCCTCAATGGAGGGACGGTATGTTGGAAGAGTTCCAAACAGGATACCGTTGCAGACTCAACGATGGAGGCTGAATACATCGCTGCCAACGATGCTGCCAAAGAAGCTGTCTGGATCAAAAAGTTCATTAGTGAACTTGGTGTGGTTCCATCCATTGAGCATCCAATACCTCTGTATTGCGATAACAATGGAGCTGTGGCTTTGGCCAAGGAACCCAGGTCCCATCAGAAGTCCAGACATATTCTGAGACGGTATCACCTGATCTGTAAGTCGATGTAGTACACCCCAGTACTTGTGGGGAGGCGGAATTTTCAAAATCGATCAAGTTTAAAGAACGAACATCGACTAACCGCTTGAATCGAAGCTAAACTATAAATAACCGTACACAAAGAGTTTCTTTTCAATTGTGTTTAGGGATTATACCTAATGAAACCGGTCCTTCGTCTTTGTGTCCTCCTTTGTTCTCCTCGACCTTCTCTAGGTAGTAGACGATCCACCCGAGAGCAAAACACCAAGCTACACCTCTAACTTGAGGTAACTAATCTACTTTGATTGCTAATCAAAGAAGAAAGGATGATATAGAGTGAAGGTAATGGATGTTTAAGTCTAACTAAACCTTTGATCTCAACACATGAGGATTAAGGATTAGTTTCTTGAAGATGAGAGCTTGAGGAGAGAGAATGTGTGATAAGATAATGAGATGAGAGAGAGTGTATCATAATATATTATGAAGCATTCTTATTTTTAGAATAATGAATAATAGAAATGAATAAGCATGCTTCATAAATGAAAAATGGTGATTCATTAAGCATGTGTCATTATCATTTATGGTGCAATAATGATAATGATGAATCACCCTCATGACTCACAATCTTATCCAAAGTAACCTCCTTAGTCACATCTTCTAGAAGCTTCTCGCACAATTACGAGAACACCCCTCCGATCCGCAAAAATACGGAAAAACTTTAGACTGTAAAAATCCAATAACCGGATACCAGTAACTGGCTTAAACCAAAGCCGACTGGTAAAAACTGTCCGAAAGTCGTACGTGCGTAAACGCACGTATGCGTCCGAACCCTTTGTCGCAAAACCATGCGACCTCTATATCGTTTTGCCTGGAGTAGGAAACTCTCTGTGTGGGACTCTAGAGACTCGACTACTACGCTGGCAGTGGGTTTAACCATAGACCGCAAGCGGCACTAGCTGTACGTAACGGTCCCCAGGTAGTTGTCGATAAGAAGGCCGATGAGGAAACCCATCCGAACTCCTACTGAGTCTGATGTGACAATCTCCATACAGTCCGGTCCGTTCGTCCAAGACTATCGCATATCGGGCCTAGGGGGGCGGCAAGCGTCAGTCCCCTAATAGCGGTATAAGTCGTGTCGGAGGGAAGCCCATTACACCCTTAGAAACTACTGGAACCTACCAGTAAATCTCGCTTGCCCTGGCCAGGGACTTTGCGTAATGGCTCTCTGACACAGCACGATATCTACTCCCAATACCGGGAGGGACGAATCCTGTCTAACCGCCACTGCCTCCAAGTGCTCGGGACTGCACCCAACTGCTACCTATTTGCACGACTCCTTTGAGCCGTGGTAGGGTAGCAATCTAAGAACAGTGGGACACACTCGAGGCGAAGTAGCAGTGTCAAGTCTGCGGACTATGCTGTACTCATGTCACCTGGGAACTGTTCACTGACGACTGGTATCAAACCAACCAACAGTTCCCTGTGAGTCCTGTCCGGTGTACCCGTAACCTAACAAGCACATGTATACTATCTCCAGTACGACGTACTGACGGCTGTGGGACAGACCATCTCCCCAACTGGGATGAGAAGCGTACACACCAGTCTACTCCGGAGTATCGATGCTCTGTCTCGATAATCCAACGACCAGGGACCTGAATAAGGATGTGCTTGTAGATTACCCAGCCCCCACTAGTGTGACTGCCATCACAACGCTGGTAGACAAGCAAGATCCTAAGAGCTCTATCAATACGTACACTCACATATTAAGATAGAAAAACCAAGTAGCATACTACCATGTTTAGCAAGACTGTTATATACATGTGAATATCCCAAGCTTCCATTAAGTAATATACAAGCTAGTATGATACAGTAATGGCCTTCTATGGCATAAACACTAACAATCTCCCACTTGCACTAGGGCCATGTACTGGCATATCGCAGACCGATGATCTCGAGTAGCCTCTCGAACTGAATCTGAGGTAGGGCCTTCGTGAATGGATCAGCAATGTTCTCTTCAGTAGCAACTCTCCGAACCTCGATCTCCTGACCATCAATGATCTCCCTGATCAGGTGATACCGCCTCAAGATGTGTCTGGACTTCTGATGGGACCTTGGTTCCTTCGCTTAAGCTATAGCTCTGTTGTTGTCGCAATACAGAGGTATTGGATCAACTATGGTAGGAACCACTTGAAGTTCTGTTAGGAACTTCTTCATCCAGACTGCTTCTTTTGCGGCATCGCAAGCAGCTATATACTCCGCTTCCATCGTCGAGTCGGCAACGGTGTCCTGCTTGGAGCTCTTCCAGCACACCGCCCCTCCATTGAGGGTAAAGACATAACCCGATAAGGACTTGGAATCGTCCTTATCACTCTGGAAGCCGGAATCAGCAAAGGCCTCCAACCTGAGGTCTTTTCCGCCGTAAACCAAGAACATCTCCTAAGTCCTCCTCAGGTACTTGAGAATGTTCTTTACTGCTATCCAGTGTTTCTCCCCTGGGTCTGACTGATACCGGCTTACCACGCTCAGTGCTTAAGCTACATCTGGTCTGGTACACAACATCGCATACATTATAGAGCCTACCGCAGAAGCGTAGGGTATAATAGACATGCGTTCCCTTTCCAAATCAGTCTTGGGAGACATCTCTTTGGAGAGGGTGATTCCGTGACAAGCCGGTAAATTACCGCGCTTAGAATCTTCCATACTGAATCTTTTCAGTATAGTGTCGATATACCTGGACTGCGAAAGTCCCAACATCCTCTTGGATCTATCACGATAGATCCGGATCCCCAGAATGTAAGAGGCATCACCCAGGTCTTTCATGGAGAACCTTTGTGACAAGAATCCTTTGACAGATTGTAGCATAGGAATGTCATTTCCTATCAATAGAATGTCATCCACGTACAAGACGAGGAATACGACACTTCTGGCTACAGCTTTACTATATATGCACGGTTCATCTGGATTTTTGATAAAGTCAAATTCTTTGACTGTCTCATCAAAACAGATGTTCCAACTCCGCGATGCCTGCTTTAGTCCATAAATGGACTTAAGCAGCTTGCATACTTTCCCGCTGCTCCTACTCTGATTGAAACCCTCTGGCTGATCCATATAGACGCTCTCTTCTAAATTTCCATTCAGAAAAGCCGTCTTTACGTCCATCTGCCATATTTCATAATCATGGAAGGCAGCAATTGCAAGAAGGACCCGAATGGATTTGAGCATAGCCACTGGAGAAAAAGTTTCGTCATAGTCCAAACCAGGTCTTTGACGAAAACCCTTTGCAACAATTCTAGCCTTATAGGTTTCCACCTGTCCATCTACACCAATCTTTTTCTTGAAGATCCATTTGCATCCTATGGGTTTTACCCCATCTGGAGCAAAGTCCAAAGTCCATACTTTGTTGGTGTACATGGACTCCATTTCGGTCCGCATTGCATCTAGCCATCGTACCGAGTCGCCGCTCTGGATGGCCTGCCGGAAGTCAGTAGGTTCATCATCATCTATGATGCAATCCTCTCTATCCCCATCTATGAGAAAACCGTAGTATCTCTCAGGCGGATGAGACGGCCTACTACTCCTGCGGAGGGGTGCGGGAATGTTCTGTTCTTCTTGAACCTCTGGTTCTACCAAACTTTCAGTAGCAGTTTGTGGTTCTGGAATTTCTTCCAGTTCTATTTCGCTCCCACTTATTTCTTTTTCTAAAAACTGATTTTCCAGAAAATGGGCATTACGAGAAACAAAAACCTTTTGTTCCTCTGCGTAATAGAAATAATATCCCTTGGAGTTCTTTGGATATCCCACAAACATACATTTTACTGATCGTGCCTCGAGCTTGTCCACATGCTGCTTTTTAACAAAAGCTGGACATCCCCAAATCTTCATATGCTGAAGATGGGGTTTCTTCCCAGTCCACATCTGATATGGAGTGGTAGGCACAGTCTTGGTAGGAGCCCTGTTCAGAAGATATGCCGCTGACTCTAGCGCATAACCCCAGAAAGATCGCGGTAACTCAGCATTACTCATCATGGATCGTACCATATCCAATAGGGTTCGATTCCGTCTCTCCGATACACCGTTATGCGGTGGAGTGTATGGAGGAGTAAGCTGAGAGAGAATTCCTTTCTCTTTTAGGTAACCTAGGAACTCGGCACTTATGTATTCTCCACCTCGATCAGATCTTAGTGTCTTAATACTTTTGCCGGTTTGGTTTTCTACTTCATTCTTATACTCTTGGAATTTCTCAAAAGCCTCGGATTTATGTTTCATCAGATAAATGAATCCGTATCTTGAGTAATCATCCGTGAAAGTAATGAAATAGGAAAAACCACCTCTCGAATGTGTAGACATTGGACCGCATACATCGCTGTGTATGAGTCCTAAGAGCTCGCTCGCTCTTACTCCTTGTCCAGTAAATGGAGTTTTTGTCATCTTTCCTTTGAGACAAGATTGACAAGTGTCATAAGATTGATATTCGAACGTGTCCAAATATCCTTCTCTATGCAACTTAGTCAACCTTCTCTCATTGATGTGACCCAGTCTACAATGCCATAAGAAAGCTTTATTTAAATCTGGAGACTTTCTTTTTAATGTGTTCTGGACATTGAAAATTTGGAGTTGGTTTAACACATATATGCCGTTATTTAGAGTACCGGACCCAATCAAACCATGATTAAGGTGGATGTTAACAACATCTCTTACAAACGTGAAATGATAACCTTTATTTGATAACAAGGAAACTGATATGATATTACATGTTAAGCTTGGTACAAAATAACAGTTATGCAAAACCAAAATATGTCCACTCGTCAATCCTAGGTGATAATCCCCGACGGACGCAGCTCCCACGCTAGCTCCGTTAGCAACCCTGAGGATCATATCACCTTCCTTCAGCACTCTACGGTTTCTCAGTGCCTGCAATGAATTGCAAATATGAGATCCTGATCCGGTATCCAATACCCAGGAAGTAGAGTTGCAATTCTCAATTACAAACACACCTGAAGTCGAAGCCACAGCTTGCTTCGGTTCCTGGTTCTTGGCGATCCACGCCTTGCAATCCTTCTTCCAGTGCCTTTTCCTGTGACAATGGAAGCACTCATCCTGGCCAACTATCGGTACTGCTATCTTTTTCTTTCCCTTCTTTCCCACCTTACTAACACCTCCTCTAGGTTTGGGTGCGGCCTTCTTCTTCCTTCCTTTGGCCCTAGCCTTGGACCCGGAAGAAGATGCACCGCCAACAAACATAGCGGGTGTTTCCCTTGCCTTCTGCAAGGTGCCCTCTGCACTCCTTAACATGTTCAGGAGTTCCGCAAGTTCAACTTCTTTTCCTTGAAGATTGAAGTTGAGGATAAACTGGGCGTAGGTGGGAGGAAGGGACTGGAGAATAAGGTCTGTATAGAGCTCATTATCCAAAGTCGTCCCAAGGTCTGCGAGCTCCTCAATATAGCCGATCATCTGTAGGACATGTTCACCTACCGATGACCCGACAGCCAACCTCGCTCGAAACAATTTCTTAGAGGTCTCGTATCTTGCTATACGAGATTGCTCTCCATAAAGTTCCTTTGTATGGAGAAATATGCCATCTAGGGACATATCCTCGTGCCTCCTCTGATGTTCATTGTTCATCGAGGCAAGCACGATGCACTTAGCTCTCGCGCAATCTAAATCCCAGGTTTTGCGGATTTCCTTATCCGCATTGCTGGATTTGGGACCAGGGACAGCAGGTGCCGTAGCGGTGAGGACGTACCCCAATTTGTCATAGGTCAAGGCCATTTTGACATTCCGCAGCCAATCTTTATAGTTTGGCCCCGTCAGTATATTCTTTTCTAAAAGTAACTTAAGTCCAGTCATTTTCAGGGTCGCTGCAATTAGGAGAGAGAAAAGAAAACACTTTAGCATGATGCTCTTGCAAGTTTAGAGTGGTTTTTAGTTTATCTAAACTGGATGGCTCCCACTGTTTCTCGAATCCTTCCTCAAACCATAAAAGAAGAATTAGCCAGGACTATTCTCACCGTACAATACTTGCTTAACCGTTCAGCCAGGCTGGTGTCGGTACTTCGAGGGAGGTTTTCCAACGCTTTCGCGAAGTTCCTTAATTAAATAACCTCTTTTCTCTGGGGGCGTAACCCCGCTGACACTTTTCTGGACACCTACTAGGTTTATAGCATTGATCGTTAAGTGACGAATATCCTGATAAGTAGCATATACTCACAGTAGGATCGGGATCCAAATATCATCGTATGATAATGTTGAAGGAATCCTACCAACATTCATCAAACTCCAAATGGTATGCATCTCTTTGCAAATTTCAATTTCTTTAGAAATTCCCGATATAAGTTTTTGCCCCATGCTCTTATGACCTTGGCTTTGGTCAAAATGTCATAAGTCACATGTCAAGTTCTACCCGTCATTATCTTGTCAATTTGAACCCATCCGTATATACCCCTGACTTTGGTCAAATGGTAATACGACTGTCCCAAACCAACTCATCTATCTTATGCAACAAATGAAAACCCAGCAGCTACCAAACACTATGCCTTGACTTTGGCCAAAATGCATAGCTTGAATACTACTGAATACCCAAATGAAATGACGGAGGGCTACGAATGGTTTTGGCGAAACCGTGAACGTAGTGAACTTGATATAACCGAAGGAACCTGATAGCTTTTAAAAGGAGTGGTTAAAGCTCCGCATTTAAAAATATTTGTTTTAAAAATAACCGAGTGGTTTCTTTTAAATTGTTCCAACGATTTAAACTTGGTTTATTTTCTTTGCATTATAGATAATGCGTCCCATCATTAACCTATCATTGCAGAAAACAACGAAAATATGACGTCCTCTTATGCCATCCGCATTCGCCACGGGGTCCCGTCATCACTCGTTAGGTTACTTAACTAACGACAGAGCGGGGGCTGGGCTAGCGCGGGTGTAAAACATAAGTGATGTCTAAATAGCTACAATATATATAGATATTTTACATTCGTCTGACGCAATGATATTCATTCCAGAACACAGATAAAAAATATTGGATTTGCAAGCAATCTGTATTTCTTTTGAGCCTGCAAGAAAAGACAGATTACACAGTTGTGATGAATAGCCGATACCCCACCCTCGACCCTTACGGGTACGGCAAACTACCCGCCCGGCAGTTTGTGTACCCCACCTTGGGTCAGTCCTAGGAGCAAAAACAGTAAAATGAAATAATACAACGGTGGCTACAACCGCAACCTGGAAGTGCCCCGCAAAAATAATATTACAACAAATTACATTTACAACAAATGAATTAAACAATAACCCATTGCAAACCCCGGCTATACACCACAACAGTCCAATACAGTTTATATGCACAAACAGATATAACCATTACAGAAATGTGCAACCCCCTGCCAACCGACATACTAGCAGTTAGGGGAGGTTTACGAACACATTTATCAATCACAGATATAATCCAATATGCAAATACTGTACAATTTCGATCGATTAAACAACATCAATATTGCTCCAAAATCTGCTCTGTTAAACAGTAACCTGAGCAAATATTAAATATTCCAGAGAACCCCAAATACCAGAGAGGACCCACACACGAAATACGAGTCCATGACTCGGCAACTAGGCCGCGGAACCGCGGCGGATCGGTGGGATCCGCCGCGCTTCCGCGGCTCTTTAGCCGACTCATGGGCTCGAATTTCTTGTGTGTTCTTCTGGACTGTTTACTAGCTTTCTGAGCTTACCTGAAAAATTTTATGACTTCATTTTAAGTTCGACAGAAACTGAACAGATTTAGGGTTTTCCGGCTTTGTTTTTCCGTTCGAAATTCGTACAAATTTGCAATCAAGTTATTTAGTGTTTAGCGAGGCTCTGATACCACTGTAAGTCGATGTAGTACACCCCAGTACTTGTGGGGAGGCGGAATTTTCAAAATCGATCAAGTTTAAAGAACGAACATCGACTAACCGCTTGAATCGAAGCTAAACTATAAATAACCGTACACAAAGAGTTTCTTTTCAATTGTGTTTAGGGATTATACCTAATGAAACCGGTCCTTCGTCTTTGTGTCCTCCTTTGTTCTCCTCGACCATCTCTAGGTAGTAGACGATCCACCCGAGAGCAAAACACCAAGCTACACCTCTAACTTGAGGTAACTAATCTACTTTGATTGCTAATCAAAGAAGAAAGGATGATATAGAGTGAAGGTAATGGATGTTTAAGTCTAACTAAACCTTTGATCTCAACACATGAGGATTAAGGATTAGTTTCTTGAAGATGAGAGCTTGAGGAGAGAGAATGTGTGATAAGATAATGAGATGAGAGAGAGTGTATCATAATATATTATGAAGCATTCTTATTTTTAGAATAATGAATAATAGAAATGAATAAGCATGCTTCATAAATGAAAAATGGTGATTCATTAAGCATGTGTCATTATCATTTATGGTGCAATAATGATAATGATGAATCACCCTCATGACTCACAATCTTATCCAAAGTAACCTCCTTAGTCACATCTTCTAGAAGCTTCTCGCACAATTACGAGAACGCCCCTCCGATCCGCAAAAATACGGAAAAACTTTAGACTGTAAAAATCCAATAACCGGATACCAGTAACTGGCTTAAACCAAAGCCGACTGGTAAAAACTGTCCGAAAGTCGTACGTGCGTAAACGCACGTATGCGTCCGAACCCTTTGTCGCAAAACCATGCGACCTCTATATCGTTTTGCCTGGAGTAGGAAACTCTCTGTGTGGGACTCTAGAGACTCGACTACTACGCTGGCAGTGGGTTTAACCACAGACCGCAAGCGGCACTAGCTGTACGTAACGGTCCCCAGGTAGTTGTCGATAAGAAGGCCGATGAGGAAACCCATCCGAACTCCTACTGAGTCTGATGTGACAATCTCCATACAGTCCGGTCCGTTCGTCCAAGACTATCGCATATCGGGCCTAGGGGGGCGGCAAGCGTCAGTCCCCTAATAGCGGTATAAGTCGTGTCGGAGGGAAGCCCATTACACCCTGAGAAACTACTGGAACCTACCAGTAAATCTCGCTTGCCCTGGCCAGGGACTTTGCGTAATGGCTCTCTGACACAGCACGATATCTACTCCTAATACCGGGAGGGACGAATCCTGTCTAACCGCCACTGCCTCCAAGTGCTCTGGACTGCACCCAACTGCTACCTGTTTGCACGACTCCTTTGAGCCGTGGTAGGGTAGCAATCTAAGAACAGTGGGACACACTCGAGGCGAAGTAGCAGTGTCAAGTCTGCGGACTACGCTGTACTCATGTCACCTGGGAACTGTTCACTGACGACTGGTATCAAACCAACCAACAGTTCCCTGTGAGTCCTGTCCGGTATACCCGTAACCTAACAAGCACCTGTATACTATCTCCAGTACGACGTACTGACGGCTGTAGGACAAACCATCTCCCCAACTGGGATGAGAAGCGTACACACCAGTCTACTCCGGAGTATCGATGCTCTGTCTCGATAATCCAACGACCAGGGACCTGAATAAGGATGTGCTTGTAGACTACCCAGCCCCCACTAGTGTGACTGCCATCACAACGCTGGTAGACAAGCAAGATCCTAAGAGCTCTATCAATACGTACACTCACATATTAAGATAGAAAAACCAAGTAGCATACTACCATGTTTAGCAAGACTGTTATATACATGTGAATATCCCAAGCTTCCATTAAGTAATATACAAGCTAGTATGATACAGTAATGGCCTTCTAGGGCATAAACACTAACATGATCAGGGAGATAGTTGATCGCCGGGAGATCGAGGTCAGAAGAGTAGATACGAAGGACAACACTGCGGATCCATTCACGAAGGCTATTCCCCAGATACAGTTTGAGAGATTATTCGGGATGCTAGGTATGAGATACTACAGCAGCTGGCCTTAGTGCAAGTAGGAGATTGTTAGTTATGTATATGCCCTAGAGGCCATTGTTGCACATATGATGTATATTATAATGGATGCTTGGATATATATAGAGATGACTTTCTTGCTCGTCATGATAGTATGCTATTTGGTTTCACTTTATCTTAACATGTTGACTTGTATTGGTTTACTGTTTTACTCTCACATGTTGATAAAGCCCTTAGGATCTGTACTCGACTACTGGGACTATGATGAGATCATACTAGTGGGGCCGCGGTAGTCGATGAGTACATCCTATAACTGTTCCTAGTCGAGGGTATATCGAGACAGGGCATCGATACACCAGAGTAGACTAGCGTATACGCATCTTGACCCATATGATGGGCGATGGATGATCCCATATCCATCGGTGTTAGACATCAGAGATGGTGTACGGGTGCTCAGTGGAGACTGGGTACACTGGAAGGACTCGCCGAGAACTCCCAGATGGTGATATACCACACGTCAGATGGCAGTTCTCTGGTGACACTGGTACAGGGTAGTCTGTAGACCCAAGATCGTCATAGAGTCTTGTGTGATTCCCACTGTGCTTTGATTTCCACCTTACCACGTCCAAGAGGGCGTGCAAAACGGACTATTGATCAACATCAAATTACCGTGGCAACCGATCATATGAGACTAAACTGCTAGATTTATAAAATTCAAACTAGTTATCACATAACTAATTATGTGGATTTCAAATATTGTATCACAATCACAGATAGCTAGAAGAAGTTAGATAATTCGATCGATGCAACGAATTCCCAAAAATTCCCAGAGAGCTCAACTGTAACGTTTTGAAAATCATTTCGGTGAAATTTCGAAAAAATCGGAAAAATAAGGGGGTTTTCTATAAAAAGTCAAAATACAAATATCTTATTATAAAAATTAAATATACATATTCTAGCTATGTAATTGCTATTATTTGTTGTTTATTGAGCCGCTGGTGAGATTTCAATTTTTCTGAAAAAATATTATTTTATTATTATTTTAAGCCGTCACTAATACATTTAATTAGGGAAAATTACAAATTGGAATGAGTTGAAACAATTTTTGTGCATCATAAAACATTAAATAAAGTTTTATCATGTGGTTTTTGAAAAGAAATCGTTTGCTAAAACGGTTTAGAAAATATCGAAGAAAAAGGCCTTTTTTCGGTGAAATTAGTGTTAATGGGAATTGGGGTATAACATTTATCATTTTTCCTCACCCACACTCACCCACACCCTCTCTCCTCTCCCCAAATCAGCAGCCCAAGTTTCCCCCTCCTCATTTCCCCACTTGTTTTGACCAAAAGAAATGAAAAGAAAAAGGAAATGAAAGAATAAAAGAATATATAAGTATGGGCTTTGACCTTGGGTTGACTTGATATCATTTTCCCCACTTGACTCTCTCTCCTCTCTCCCTCAAATTCCTGGCCAAAATCAGTACCCTACTGCAGCAGCCCTCCCTCAAAAAAAATCCCACCCAATTTGCATAAAAAATCCACAAAAATGCTTCAAAATCAATACAATTTCAAAGCTAATTCCAAGTCCAAGTCCTACCCATTTTTCCTTAGCCTCTCAAGCATGGTTTTTGGTGAAAAGTTTTCAAATTGGAGGTCAAGATTTTCATGCTAGATCTCAAATCTTGTGAGGTAAAAATCTTGAGCTTTTTGTTAAATTGTTGGTTATTGCTTTAATCTAACTTAATTAGGATATGAATTGTAGTTCTAATTGAAAGATTTAGGTTTTCAAGAGAAGGATTAAATTATAGTTAGGGTTTTAGTTGTGTGATTATGGTTGCAAAGTGGAATTCATCATTTTGTAATATGTGAAACATAATCAAATTGTTAGTTTGCAAATTGTTAAGTGGAATTGTAATATTTAAACTTTATTGCTAACTAGGTTTTTGTAAACCATGAATTGGTTTAAGAGAAAATGTAATTAGGTTTTTGATGACTTTATTATCATTATAAAATGTAGTTTAATACTTTAGATCATGAAAATCTAAGCTAGATTGTTGTATGTGCATTTTTGCTATAAAATTGTTAAAATTGGTTAAATTGTAAACTAGAATTTTGGGGCTAATGAAATTTAATGAGATTAAATTATGAAAATGGTTTTTATGACTTATTTAAGATATTTAATAAGTATTATGGCCATTAGAATTGTTAAAACATCAAGTTTTGTACTAAAACGGTAAATTTTTGCTTACTAGATTTTCGGAAAAATGGCTTTTAAGGTGAATTTGGGGTTTTGGTGAATTTTAACCTATTTTATATTATAGTTAGTGTTCGTGGATGCGCAAATGAGTGTGTTTGGGTTTTCTCGATGGTTTGACGTTTGTACATCGACATCGATGGTTGGTTTGGCTATTCTTGCATGCGTAGGCGATAGGTTTTGACCTATGCGTGATACGCGTGCCGATTTGATTTTCGTATGCCGTTTCGATTTCGAATTTGGTTTTAATGCAATACGGTGCGTTATGATATGTAGGTACCCCATATGGACTTCGAGACGACAAGAAAGCTCGCGGCGACGTCGGCACCGGCGAGCGAGGACCAGGTGAGTAGATTTATATCTACGGGGAGAAGTCGGGTGGATGGTGTATAGCACCCCCGCAGTCCGTGGTGATGTATACGGATGCGTATACACACCAACAATTTATGATATGTTGTTAGGATTTATTATTGATGATTTTAGATGGATATTGGTGTTGGATTGGTGCATGGTTACGAAACCTTAGGTAGTGGGTGCACTACACTTACACATACACACATATACATACTTGCATACATTCCTTATTTCATATGTGCGTGTATGGGAATATATTTATATGTTCACATGGGTATGGGACTATGTGTTCACATACGGATTTGAGAAGGATACTTGGGATTGAGCTGAGTCGGTGAGATTTGTTTGTGGTTGTGATCTCGGTGATATGGCAGGATTCGTACTTAAGGTACGTCCTGGTGTTATAGCGGATCTTGCGGCGGCGTTACGGGTGAATAGTGTTATAAATAAATGGTCGACATGTGATCGTGATATGAGGCATAATATGCTAGGATATTGATATTAGGCCGTATCGGGCGATGTATACCCCTTGATGATGATATGTGCTGACGATATCGGTTTGTACGAGATTGTCGATCAGTAGTCAGATCATGAGTATATTGTGGATATTAGTATTGTACTAGACATAGGTCAGTACCCTAGATTATGATCTTGGATAAAGAGGATACCAGAGGAATAGTGTGAGGAATATGATATTGACCCGTACCCAGATTTTGGGATGCCGTACGACGGATTTACGTACGAGCTATATCTTGATGATTGATCCGCACTCTTGACTTGGGATGTCTGATTATAGATATGGTATCGGATATGATATTATTGAGGCGGGATCACCGACTAATATATATACAGGTATGTATATGTATCGACTCAGATGTTAGGCGGTTTCCTTACCTGTAGTCTAGCTTATAGCGTAGCCCTTTAGTTTAGTTAGTTGTTAGATTAGATTCGGTTCCTACCTATTTCAAAGCTTAAGAATCGTGCGTATTTTTTAAAGACAGCCTAAGGGATCCTACGGATATTTAAAAAAAAACGTATCTTTTCTTAAAAACACCGTAGCCCCTATTTTCAAAACCCCACGATTCGTGTTATTTCAAAAGGCACCATTGTAGGACTTATATTAGGTTAAAACAGATTAATTATCGTTGCGTCTAGTATTCAGCTCCCGCTCATTATTGTTGTTGCTCCGCATCACATGCTTATATTATGCTTCATATTCTACTGTTGATATCTTGTGGTTAGGACACCAGCACCATTACCGATGATGCGTATGTACCACGTACACTTACTTGCCGGCTCACACACATCTTTATCGGTAATTGCCATGTCACGTACACCTTAGAAAATATTATTGCTTGACATAGCCTGTTAGCTAATAGTTTAGACATGATATTAGTGTACTTGCATTATATGTTAGTTTAGACATTATAGTTATTACCTGCTACCTCATGCATACTGTTATTCATTGTTATGCCGCATTCATGGATTCTCATGCATATATTCACTTTTTACGTGCTATTGAGGTTTTGGATTTGGATTTCCATGAGATTTTCTGGATTTGGGGAAAACCGCAAAACATATACAAACTTCTTCTTTCTCTTTTTAAATAAAAAGCGCGGTTTTTCCCATGATGTATGAGTCGTCCACCATGAGTTTGCTGATAGATTTGGAGACCCGATTCGAGGAGTTGGATGAACCGTTTCGAGTACATAGTGGACCCGGTAAGGTACCCTGGGGCAAGAAGCTCGTGGTGATGACGATGAGCCTGGCAGGGGGAGACTACCTACCGGTGATTTTACCCGACGCGTCGGATATCCGGAGGATACCGTCGTGGTCTTGAGATGGATGGTAGGGGCCGATCTGGACTGACGGCGCCCTAGATATTGAGATTGAGACATTGAGATTTCGAGATATTGAGGTACTGAGATTTGATGATACAGGCCAGTCCGGATGGCCGGAGCCTGAGGTTTTGAGACATTGAGATTTATGTTTTGTGTCGATGCTAGACACTGTTGATGCTGATTTCATTTATGATACCTCATTTTAAAAATACAAAGGAAATCTCACTAATTTATGAAAACAGTTTCTTCATTTACATGTATTCTGTTTTCATGCATTCATACCTCATTCATATGATATATTGCTACCTAAGGCACTGACACGGGCACATGAGATCACACTCGGGTTAGATATTACCTTAGCCATTGTTATAGGCTGCATGTTATTCATATATTTGAGGATATATTATGATCATTAACCTAGGTTGCATTATTCATGCGATTTTCTGTTCGTAGATCTTTTTCTACTCACGAGTTGGCAACTCACCCCCGTTGTGCCCCAGTTTCTTGCAGGTGTCGCCGTACGGATTTCATTACGGCTTTGCAGGCACGGTTTCTTTTCGGGTGACTTGCTAGTAGGTGGGTTTATTGTATCTTACCCATCATTATACCTTGTATATTATATTTCAGTTGTATCTAGAAGTTCCATCAACCAAACTTGTATTTTTTGAGATAGAGACCAGTAATGTTATTCTTTCGACCATAGAGTAGCATGTTATATTTCTTGAGTTTCTTGCTGGTTGAGTTCCATTCTGTTGTGATCCTCGCCTTTAGGCATTGTATATTATGTTGCATACAGGTTGATTTGATATGGTTCTTCCTATTCTCTACTACTTCTCTTGGTTTGGATTTCTGGGTTTCGGCTTACTTAGCATACGTACTCCTTGAGACGTTCGTAGTCTAAGTGCCGGTCATGTTCCGTACTTTCGGGTCGTGACATCAACACTTGAGCACAATTAAAAGTTCTCAAAAGCATGCCCTAGTACCTACGGACCAACAGCTGAAGGGCCCGACCCAAGCCTCTCAAGCGGCGCCGCGGATCCACCGCCAAAACCATGTTTTGGCCGTGGATCCGCGGTCACTTAGATGAGTTAGGGTTTCGTTCTTCAGGTGTGTCCATAGAATTCCCTGCATGATTTTCTGAGTATTTTTAACATGAAAAAAATCCAACTTTTGGAAAAATTTCCAGAAAGGGGGTCATTTCGGGCTTTCGGAGTTCGATCGGACTTTAAACTTCGCCTACGCAACACCTAATGCTATAGCTTGGCTCTTATACGACTGTAGGGTTAGCTTATCACCTTGTGAAGGCTTTGGCAAGCATCAATCATGCTACTTTAAAATTTTTGGGGTGCTAAACCAACCCGCCAAGTAATCGAACTAGAGAATTAAGGTTAAACTGGATATGTAAGCTCTTTACATCTAAGTGAACAATGAATACAACCTTTGTAGACCGGTCCTTCACTTCATTAGCTCCGTGTAGAAGTCCCTTCACTGCGATCACTATCCCCTGGACTCTAGAAAGGCTCCCATGAAGAAACAGACATGCTTGCTTCGAATTCTTCGAGGCCGAAGATGATCTACGTCGAGGAGACACTAGCTCATGCTATCTCTTCGCTAATTATGTAGATTAGTGAAAAAAACACCATAAACTAAATGCCTAATAGTATAGGATGATGAAATAGGAAGTGGGCTCACTTTAGATATATTTTTCTCACAAGTTATCATCACTTTTACAAAAACTAGAATGCTTGAATGAAGAAGAAGAAGATGAAGCTCAAGTGATGAATGAATGAATCATTAAGGTTAAAATGCAACCATGGGTGAGTATATCAACCATATACTAACTCATGTAGAGTGTTAACCATGGTAAGGGGTTAATGGTTAAGTCACAAAATATCTTAAGAAAAACAAATGAGTGGACTTAGTCAATGCTTATCCACAAGCTTCTACAAGCTTCTAGCAATGATTTAATCCACTAATTTGTAATTACTTAATGATAAATGAAACCCTAACATTAACCCTAGCATGGTATGAGTCTCTTACATACAAGTTACATGTGTAACCTAGCATGACACAACAATATATATCACATATGTATTTTGTGCAAAAAGAATACTATTAATATATATCATATATATATATCAATGTATCAAAAAATGAGAAAGAAATCTTAAGTGAGCCAATATTAGTTAATGTAATTTAATATATCAAATATATAATTATACATTAAACTATTAAATCAACTCTTGATTTAATAATCCGGTTATAGTACATATAACCGACTAATATCAAAAGAATCAACTTATTGAATCAACACTTGATCCGATAACCCGGCTATATCACATATACCCGACCGATATCACATATCGCGAGAATAGAATACGGTATCACATACTCGTGTTAATCTCGGTCCCGCACATATCACATATGTGCTCCTACTCCATTTCGCATGAACCAGGAAACCTCTATGTAGGGCTCTAAAGACTCGTCAATACGCCGGCAGTAGGTGATGATCATATCGAACACTCACAAGCCGCAAGCGGTCTGCTAAACGTAACGGCCACCCGGGTATTGAGCGATCAGAAGATCAACAAGCAAGCCTGCTATAACTCCCGCGAATCCAATTAGTAACACTACCGTACAGTCCGGTCTCTTCGTCTGATATGTCGCATATCACAGCCTAGGGGTAGTATAACGTCTGACCCCAATAGCCTGATAAGTCATGCCGGTTCAAGGTCCATAACGGTTCAAGAAACTACTGGTAACACTTACCAATAAATCTCGGCAACCCTGGCCAGGGATTTCCTGTTATGGCCAATTGAGCATAGCGCAACATCAATTCCCAATACCGGGAGAGAAGAAACCCCTCCTATCGCTCATTGCCTCCATGTAACTTGAGAATGTACCTAAAAGCCACCGTTTTGCACGATCTCTTGACCGTGGTAAGGTAGAAATCAAAGCATAGTGTGAATCACATAAGACTCTATGACGATCTCGGGTCTACAGACCAACCTGTACCAGTGTCACCAGAGAACTGCTATCCGACGATAGGTATTATACCATCTAGGAGTTCTCGGCGAGTACGTCCAGTGTGCCCAGTCTCTACTGAGCACCCGTATATCTTCTCTGATGTCAAACACCAATGGATATGGGATCATCCATCGCCCATCTCATGGGTCGAGAAGTGCATACGCTAGTCTACTCTGGAGTATCGATGCCCTGTCTCGATACTCCCTCGACTAGGAACATTTGAAGTATGTACTTATCGACTACCCTGTCCCCACCAGTATGATCTGTATCATAATCCTGGTAGTCAAGTACTCATCCTAAGGGCTTTATCAACTTATAATAGAGAGATAATAAGTGTACATGTTAAGATAAAGAGCAACCAGATAGCATACTATCATGTCGAGCAAGAAAGTCTTCCCTATATATGTCCAAGCATCCACTACAATATATATCGCATGTACAGTAATGGCCTCTGGGGCATACATATAACTAACTCTTTAACCATGACCTTTACCCTTTTACACATAAACCCCCACAAAATACCAATTTCCACAATTAACTAAACTTTTCACAAAACACGCTCATGACACTTCTTATTTTAAAAACAAACTATTTCTTTACTAATCTATTCTATTACATTTTAAAAGACCTTTTTATTACAAACACAATAAAATAAATGTTTTAATTAAATAAATAAAATAATTAGTTATCTAAAATATTTCAAAATGTTACAATATTCCCCTTTAAGAAAATTCGGTCCCCGAATTAAAATTAAATCCCCTTCTTAAAACATTTTTCTCAATCCAATCAACACATTTCAAAACAATTTTCCGGGGTCCAAATTTTAAAATACATCATCCGCTCGATATAACAAAACTTCAAAGTCCCATACAAGCTAAAACGCATCATATCGCAACAGTGTACGTGAAACATCAAAATATATAAAACTCACATAACTGTAACTCTAGCTGGTGCTATGAGAATTAAGTTATGATGCAATTTGCCAAATACGAAAACTGTTGTGTATCTGAAGTACACGATAATTGTCATAATCGTAGTGCAATATCAATGCACACGATCAACCGAAAATTCTTTTTTATAAATCAAATCTATAATATATCCGATCAAGTGCAAAGCACGAAAACAAAATCAACCCTAATGGGTTTGTGTGCACTCTCAAACCACACATCACGGTGTGAATGAAAACAAAACTGCGTTAAGTGTAACAGACGTGCATGAAACGATATCCACTGCATCTACTGTGCATGGAACAAAAGTGTACAAAATAGTATCAAGTGCATCGGGGTGCAAAAAATAATTCTCAAGTGCATCAGAGTGCACAAAATCAACATCAAGTGCATCAGAGTGTACAAAATCAAAAATCAAATATACCTAGGGTATGTATATATATATATATATATATGTATATATATATATATAATCTCTTAATCATGTGCATCTGACGTGCACAGAAATATCACACTACTACAAAGAAGGGTTGCCCCTACGGATATGTACGTAGGGGCGGAAAAATACCCCGTAGGCGCAAAGGCCGCAGGTGCAAGTTGAGGCCCTGAACTTGCCCCTACGGTTAAATTCGTGTACCTACGGATATATGTGTAGGTCCAGTTGCCCCTACGGATTACGCCGTAGGGTATAAGATTTTATATTATTTTCGGTTTATTTTAATAAATTACTTGGCCCTACGGATATTACCGTAGGGGCATGTACAGCCCCCTACGGATATATGGGTAGGTACTTTTCCGTAGGGGCACAAATTCAGGATTCCTGACATGTTGCCCCTACGGATAACGCCGTAGGGGAGAGTCAGTGGCCCCTACGGATATAGCCGTAGGGGCTTTCCCAACCCCCTGGCACTGAGATCTGGGGGAAATATCAGTTACTGCTGATATTTTGCCCCTACGGACATATCCGTAGGGGTAGCATGTGTGCCTACGGATTAATCCGTAGGTACATATTGTCTGAAATTTTTTTTAAAAAATGGGCTGCTTGATTTTTTCCCGCCCTGTGCACAATAATATATACATCAATCAAATCATATATTGCAGTATTCATAATCACATCTCACGCATATATATAATATACAAAAGAAACACAAAAACTGAATATGATATAAATACAAACCAATATCAATATCGTTTCAAAATGTAGTACAATGTGTATGATATAAATAAATACATGTTTCAAAAAAAAAGAACCAAAAATCTACCCTAGCTCGGTCCAGCTCCACCTCTGAATAACGATAGAATAACGCGCGCCTGCTCCTCGGTCAATAAACTCTGCAATTCGTCGCGAGCGGGAGTCTGAGTGGGTGGTGGAGCTACAGGAGCTGTCTGCGGAACCGCAGCCGATGTAGTGGCTTGCGGAGCCGCAGCCGAAGGAGATGCGTGTGGAGGCTCGGCCGATCTACCCTGTCGTGTCTGGATATAACGTGTGTAAGAAGCGTGTAAGAACTGTTTATTATTCGAATTCGTATCATTATTAAGTTATTTCGAAACCCTGTTTGGATATCTAGTTTGGAAAAGCGTTGTTTATTTCAATTACATATGTATGTATGATTAATCAAACTTAAGTATAAAACCAAATAAGCTCAAGCTACGTACTAATTATGGATATGTTGATATGTATATAATATGAAATGATATTTTACTATAAAGTAGTATACATACCAGCATCTCCTTCAACTCCTGAATGCTGGCCCTCAAGCTATCCAGTTCATGATGGACATGCCGGTCACTGGAGACGGAGGAAGTAACCGCCGGGGTGGAGTCCAACCTCATATGGGCCCTGCTAGAGCCCAGTCCTCGGCCTCTCTCCCAACCTCCGTAGTGCCGTCCGTGTGCGACGTCCAGGACTGGGGTCAGCAGCCTCGAATGTTGCCTTCCCCCTACCAACTGTCAGAACATTATATTTAGCACATACTGGTCTATAAAATTGACAAGAAATACCAAAATCAACAAATTCAAAGCCTTACCTACAGAGATAGAAGATGTGCTCCTCTGGTATCTGCATGTATCAAAATTTGAATAATATTAATTAATTTCAGTACATACATACTAACAAGGTAAACTCGCATATAGCGCTGCTTACACATATGACAGGAAGTGAACAAGATCTTGTAGATCATCAGGCGCAAATATAATCTCATCAAGCAGCCCATGATAATGTGTTGGACGACTAAGAGCAAAAGGAATGTGTGTATATTTATGATATAGCATTCTAAATCAATATACATGCCCTATATAATATATAAACATACCTGGAGGAACGGGAGTGGCCTCTGTCCCTGATATGGACGCATCACCAACAACTAGACAAATCAAACATTGACAATATAAGTAATTTTGACATAAAGAGGCATGGATATCTATAATATTACATTCAAAATGGATATTAGAGAGCGCACCTGCAGTGAGAAGTGGTAAAAGTATCACCCAACAAGAGTGTAATTTACAGAATCAGTTGAGACTCTTGAAAGTCATAGAAGAACCCGACCTGCACAAATCTGATGTATGCTTTCCATTGGACACTAAGAAGTCTCTAAAGGAAAAAGCCTATGTGAAATCCATCATTAGTTCATATCAGAAGATTGATGCTGAAACAGAGAACGAGGAATGTCATTTTTTTCTCCTTCCGCCACATTACTGTCTTCTCCTTCTGCCACATTACTGTCTTCTCCTTCTTATTATGTGCGCGTGCAAATTCAATAACTATATTGAGAATGTGGATTAATAGTGGGTAGGAAAAGTATTTCTCAAATGGCTTTTGCGTCTTAAAACCATAAACTACTAAGTAATGGCATACATAATTTTTTTAGTATAAAGGTTGTTATTTTAAGTTTTCCCTTATAGAGATATGATCTAACTGCATCTATCAACTATAAGTGTGCAGAAAATTATGATAAGAAATCATAAGAAAGGGTCGTAGCCATGCATAACCTTGAATCTACATACCAAATCATGCAAAAGCATGCACTTATTGTCACCTTGCCTTGGAATATAAAATATCTTGGAAGACTATAAGCGAGCATTTAAATCTTGATAGCTTTTGACTTCAACATATATTTTTCTCAAGTACCATGAAATATACTTGCTCCGTATAAACCGTTTTCAGGAAGATGGATTAATAATGACAAATTATCCATTGTGGCTCACTAGGTTAGTATTTTCTCTTCTATTGACCATCTTTCTAATCTGCTTGGTAAATTTATTCGGAACCGGCTGCGAATCATTAAAAGACATGCATAAGAAAGAAAGCTAAAATACAGATATATAGCATACCGATACATCGAAACTTCATAGTTGCGATGGCAATCCAGAGATATTTATTTCTACACACGTGGTGCGCGTGCGAATGCGTCAGGCATCATGGATAAATATTTCAGAACATGGAAAGTATTATTCGTATAAAATAATTAAAACTTTTAAACACCTTGGGTAGATATTTTCTTAGTTGATGCAATCATATCATGAGGACTAAATTTAAGCTATTATACATATGCATATGTATTTTTCTAACCTAATATATCACACACACACACACAGAGAGAGAGAGAGAGAACACCTGGTAGGTAAAGAAATCAGGTAGCAGGATCCTGAAGAAATGGAGTCCATAGCATTGCTCATCATCATCATCCATGATCCCTTTGATAATATTTTTTCAAAGAAGTCACGGATGATGATGATGAGCAATGCTATGGACTCCATTTCTTCAGGACTACCTGATTTCTCTATCTACCTGGTGTTCTCTCTCTCTCTCTCTCTGTGTGTGTGTGTGTGATATATTAGGTTAGAAAAATACATAAGCATATGTATAATAGCTTAAATTTAGTCCTCATGATATGATTGCATCAACTAAGAAAATATCTACCCAAGGTGTTTAAAAGTTTTAATTACTTTATACGAATAATACTTTCCATGTTCTGAAATATTTGTCCATGATGCCTGACGCATTTGCACGCGCACCACGTGGGTAGAAATAAATATCTCTGGATTGCCATAGCAACTATGAAGTTTCGATGTATCGGTATGCTATATATCTGTATTTTAGCTTTCTTTCTTATGCATGTTTTTTAATGATTCGCAGCCGGTTCCGAATAAATTTACCAAGCAGATTAGAAAGATGGTCAATAGAAGAGAAAATACTAACCTAGTGAGCCACAATGGATAATTTGTCATTATTAATCCATCTTCCTGAAAACGGTTTATACGGAGCAAGTATATTTCATGGTACTTGAGAAAAATATATGTTGAAGTCAAAAGCTATCAAGATTTAAATGCTCGCTTATAGTCTTCCAAGATATTTTATATTCCAAGGCAAGGTGACAATAAGTGCATGCTTTTGCATGATTTGGTATGTAGATTCAAGGTTATGCATAGCTACGACCCTTTCTTATGATTTCTTATCATAATTTTCTGCACACTTATAGTTGATAGATGCAGTTAGATCATATCTCTATAAGGGAAAACTTAAAATAACAACCTTTATACTAAAAAAATTATGTATGCCATTACTTAGTAGTTTATGGTTTTAAGACGCAAAAGCCATTTGAGAAATACTTTTCCTACCCACTATTAATCCACATTCTCAATATAGTCATTGAATTTGCACGCGCACATAATAAGAAGGAGAAGACAGTAATGTGGCAGAAGGAGAAGACAGTAATGTGGCGGAAGAAGAAAAAAATGACATTTCTCGTTCTCTGTTTCAGCATCAATCTTCTGATATGAACTAATGATGGATTTCACATAGGCTTTTCCCTTTAGAGACTTCTTAGTGTCCAATGGAAAGCATACATCAGATTTGTGCAGGTCGGGTTCTTCTATAACTTTCAAGAGTCTCAACTGATTCTGTAAATTACACCCTAGTTGGGTGATACTTTTACCACTTCTCACTGCAGGTGCGCTCTCTAATATCCATTTTGAATATCGATAATATTACATTCAAAATGGATATTAGAGAGCGCACCTGCAGTGAGAAGTGGTAAAAGTACCACCCAACTAGGATGTAATTTACAGAATCAGTTGAGACTCTTGAAAGTCATAGAAGAACCCGACCTGCACAAATCTGATGTATGCTTTCCATTGGACACTAAGAAGTCTCTAAAGGGAAAAGCCTATGTGAAAGCCATCATTAGTTCATATCAGAAGATTGATGCTGAAACAGAGAACGAGGAATGTCATTTTTTTCTTCTTCTGCCACATTACTGTCTTCTCCTTCTTCTTCTGCCACATTATTGTCTTCTCCTTCTTATTATGTGCGCGTGCAAATTCAATGACTATATTGAGAATATGGATTAATAGTGGGTTGGAAAAGTATTTCTCAAATGGCTTTTGCGTCTAAAAAACATAAACTACTAACTAATGGCATACATAATTTTTTAGTATAAAGGTTGTTATTTTAAGTGCGCGTGCAAATTCAATGAAAGTTAGATTTGAGGATACCCATGTATGAGTTGTATTCTATATATGTGTTTCGATTTATGATTTCGCTTAAGTGTAGGGTTGTTTTTACTTAAATTTCAAATGTATATACATGCATACTGTTTTCTCCTTCTTCTTCTGCCACATTACTGTCTTCTCCTTCTTCTTCTGCCACATTACTGTCTTCTCCTTCTTATTATGTACAGTACTTCCACAAAATACGTGTTGTCATTTCTAAATGGAAGTTTCTCAGTGCCACCATAGTAGCAGAAGATGGAATTGTTTATCGCCACTAGATTATGCTAAGCCTCGGATAGATTAGGCAAACATGATCTAGAAGAATATAATTAGCAGAGGAAATATGCAAATAAACATGCATGCAAGCTGACATTAAAAGATTAATATAACAGAGATGTCTACTGATGATTTGTAAGATGTTATCGCAGGTAGGACAACTGCCAATTCTATGGCTTGTGGCCACCAGCGACTGCTTTCTCACCACAGTAAAAATAATGAGGGACTATAACATATCATGAATTCGATATGCACCGTGATTTCATAGCATATGTCTATTAACCTATAATGTATAAGTTCTCGGCGTTGATTGCAGAGGTGCATACAGTCTGAACTAGTAAATATACGTAAGAAGGAAAAAGAAGAAACGATTCATAAATATGGTTGGGCCAGAAACAGACTTAGTCACTGAATGACATATAACTGATATTCCTAGATGTAGAAATCAATACACCTTTGATAACAAACTCATTCTTTTTTGGGAGATATATGAATAACCGACTCTGACCCTCAGCATTCCATTGAACACATGGAAATCCATCGTATCTCATATCCAGCCACCTAACTTCACCGATCCTATGATCGCCCTCTTGAGGACGCACAGCCCTAGCCGCAGCCCCACCCCAAACCCTAGCCTTAGGTGGTGGTGATGAATGTGAATCCTCATGTGATTTTGCATATTATTGCAAGAGCGTTAATGGGTTTTCAAGATTTGTACGTAGTCAAGAGCAATTGTGAGCAAGGAAAGTAAAAATAGTTTTGGAATTTTATCAAACGGTTGGTGAGCAAACTAGCAAAACGTTTTGAATGAAAATATAATGTAAAATAATTTCGAGAATCAAAAGTGATAAGCTTTGTTAATGATATGGGAGAGAAGCTTGCTTTTTCTTTTTTGTGAGAAATATTTTAGGTTTTTTTTCCTTATTTCTGTTACATCCTGACCGAAGAACTTTCACAATTGTTAAAATTCAACATTTTGGTCAGTCCTCTCCTTTATTGATATGCATGTGATGTGAGGGTTGGATTTAACACAGCAACCATTGTTCATCAATATATATTACCAAATAAAGCTCTTTATTGTTGGTTATGTTGGTTTCATCCTATTCTTGCCTCAATTTGGTGTAATTTGAAATGGCCCACGATTCTAGGGTTTGATATGGGATGGCAATAGAAAAGAGAATTTGTTCTCAAGTTATGATCGAATACCATAATAAATTGGGAGTTGGTTAGGATTGTGAAATTGTGAAAGTAGTTGCATTTTTTTCAAGTATGATCTTGTGAAAATCGGATGAAATATTTAACATCATTTTGTTGTTATTTAGGATTAGCACCCTCTAAAGGATTTTAAGTTAAGATAATGGATATGGATCTTTTGTCAGGATAAAGAAGATCTGCACATGCATAAATACTAGTATAAGATAATTCAAAATTTGGGACAACGGATACATACCGCTAAAAGATATAAATCGAAAACCCAAACAATATTTTGTGATAAACTTAAGTGTTCTTGCAAACTAATACAAATCTTGTTAAAAATTTGATAAATTGACCTTCCCCTTCCCCAGCCCTAGCCCCAGCCCGCAGCCCCAGCCGCACCCCCAATAAAAAATTGGATAAATTGACCCTTCCCCTTCCCCGACCCCGACCCTAACCCTACCCCGACCCCGACCCTAACCCTACCCCGACCCCGAACCCGACCCCGCAGCCCAGCCCCTGCCCCAACCCTAACCCGACCCCGACTGCGACCGCGACCCCAGCCCAACCCCAACTCGCGCGCCATGAACCTTAAGCCCAAAATAATCCAATAAATTCTTTAACTTACCTCGAGATTTACTCACCTGAACGGCTGCTGGGGCAGGGGCGACGATCTGAACGGCGGTGGCGACAATATTAACCGCGGTGGCGACGAGAACTCCAGTGGCGACGAAACCGGCGGTAGCCACGAGGAGAACAACCTTGGCGGCGACGGCGTGGCGCATTGGGGGCTTATTTTCGCGCCCGATCGAGAGAGAGAGGGAAATGAGCGTAGGCGATCGAGATCTGGGATTTTATTAAATCGATATTTACTTGCCCCTACGGATATGTCCGTAGGTCCTTTGTTTGCGGCTCCGTAGGGGCAAACACCTAATTAAGAATTAATATTTTTATTCTTGGACGTCTTTGCCCGTAGGGGCAACCTTTTAGACCTACGGATATGTCCGTAGGTCCAAGTTATTTCTGCCCCTACGGATAGGTTAATCCGTAGGGGCAACCCCCTATTTTACTAGTGTCAGTGTAATGCACATGAGGTACATAACACTCCAATCGAGTGCAGTTACCTCGCATGAAATTCTCAACAAGTGCACCTGGTGTGCACAAAACATAAATCAAAAGGAATTAACTATGCATGGAAATCTCATCAAGTGCACCTGGTGTGCACAAAACATAAATTGACCCTCAAAATACATATATCAAAATAACGGATGTTGAGTTGTCCTTTCTGTAATATTGAAAAATGAAATGTTTTAGATCATAAAAATGCAAATCGAACTCAAAGGACATCAAAGCCTATCCTCTTCAAAGTCGGAAGGTGTTTATACCACCGGAATTGGCATAGCAAGGATTACTACTTGCCGTCTGCCACGTTCTAACGTTCTCTGTCTATAAATTCTGGTTCTTCTTGCGGATCTCTTATACTATGGCTTCTTTATGCGATCGTCCGGCTAGAAGTAATGACACTATTCGTCTTATTGATGAAACATCCCATCACATCTTCTTGACCAATAGTCCAGTCTCTTATAACGCAACATGTTGATAACAGCAATCTATAATCTCTGCGGGTTTGCTAACAACTAATTTTGGGTCCAATTTTACTTATTATCAACTTCTAGAAAGAACTCCTTCAGGTCTCCTGCTGTCCTCAGCTCTCCAACCTGCCCGGAACTAGCACTCATTACTGAATCCACTTACTCTTTAGTAACAGCTGTCATCCCTTTCTAATTTCCTCCTGAAAGTTTAGTCATACGTTTCTCAGTATATGCATCAAATTTTTCAATATCAACGGTGAAGAACAACTGTCCACTAAAACTTCGCACCAATCTCCTGTTCCATAAATTTCGAATATCAACCACTTAAGGAGCGGAGCATATCTCGATTATCCGGCGAGCTGCAAGTCATACTCGATTATGATCATGCCTGGAGCCTTACAAGACTTCCAAAAACACGAATCCGGCATCTCTGATACCTGTAGAAGAATCTGGCTAAGTTCACCTTTGAAAACTAGTCCCAATTCGTTGGAGGAAAACTTACTGCACGATCTTTTTCTTGAGCGACTTGCATCAGGTCTGAGTAAGATCCATCGGAAGAAGCAATAATTTCACCGATCTCGTATCGGAGCTGTAAGTCTACGTTGCCCACCTCGGTGCTTACGGGGAGGTGGAATAGGTAAAAAACGATTTTTTCTAAAGGCAACATGGACTAGAAAAAGAGGATCTTTGCTAAACAAAAACTAGCAAACTACATGAGGTTCTATCTACTATGCTAAAGAGATTATACCTCACGAAACCGGTCCTTCGAGTCTTCTCTCCGCTGTCCTCCTTGTCCATGCAAGCTCCGAGGATCAATCCGGATCTTGGTCACCTCCGCGGCCTCCTAGAGTCGAAGACGATCCACCCGAGAGTTTGTATTCCGAGCTCCACCTCAAGCCGAGGTAACTAAGGCAACAAGGTTGCTATGCTTGATGTCCTAGGTGGTGTAGAAGAAGAAGATGGATTTATTTGTCAATTTAGATCCTTATTTTCTCAACACATGAGAGCAAAGGAAAAATCAAGAGGAGGAAGGAGGAGGAGGAACCATGGGAGCTTCTCACTTGAAGAGAGAGAATGAGAAGGGAATAATGAATCCATAAACAAAATAATTACTAATCTTTATCATGATAAAGTTGATGGCTACATTGATATGACCATTATCATCACAAATCAAATCCAAAGCCAAAAAGCAAAAGAATACTCTAGATCTCACATGAAAGATCCTAATCAACTATGGTCAAATAGTCAACAAGGTCAAGTATGTAGGGTTAGTAGGCACACTCATGAGGTTCTACAAGGCATCAACCATGCCAAAATCAAATTTTTATATGCCTAACAACTCTATGCAAGATCGTTTACTAGAGGTAAGGCGAAACTAAAAGCCAGTAAACTACTTTACTACTAAGTGAAAGGAATTACAACCATTGTAGATCCGTTCCTTCACTTCTAAAGCTCCGTGTTGACGTCCCTTCGCTGCGATCATCGGGATCCCGGACCTTAGCGACGGTTTCATCGGAGAAATGCGCGGGCTAGGTCGTTGACTTCGAGGCCGAAGATGATCTAAGTCGGGGAGACTCAAACTCAAACTATTCTTTCACTTGGTCAAGAACTTTGTGAAGAGAACACCCTATACTACATGACAAGTAGTAGAGGATGAAGAATTAGGAAGTGGGCTCACTTTAGAATTGTCTTTCTCACACTTTTTCTCATGGCACCATTGGAGCTAGCAAGCTTTTTGATGGAGCTTGATGAAGAAGAAGAAGAAGAAAGAATAAAAGAATTATAAATCCAAATGAAACTTATCCTTTTAATTATGGCACCATGGTTGAGTTAAGCCCTCAGGCTTAACTCATATAGAGAATTAACCAAGGTTTTAGGTTAAGGGTTAGGTTAAAGGATATCAAGAGAAATGACAAAAGAGTGGACTTTGTCAAAGTTTCTCCAAGCTTCTTCAAGCTTGATAAATTTGACCAAGTTTAATTCTTTTGTTAAATCTTAAGATAAAACAATAACCCGAATCTTAAACCTAATCTTGGTATAAGTCTCATACATACAAGTTGTATGTATCATCAAGCATGATACAAACATGTACACTTGCATATATCACATATAAACAATGTGCGCAATCTAGTGAGAAAATCAATCTTAAGTGAACCAATACTAGTTAATGTAAAGTAATATATCAAATATATAATTATACATTAAATCATTAAATCAACACTTGATTTAATAATCCGGCTATAACCGACTAATATCAAAAGTAACAACTTATCGAATCAACACTTGATCCGATAACCCGGCTATATCGTATACAACCGATCAATGTCACAAATCGCGAGAATAGAATACGGTATCTCATATCGTATCAAACTCGGTCCCGCACATATCTCATATGCGCTCCTATTTTGTTTCGGTTGAGCCAGGAAACCCCTGTGTAGGACTCTAAAGACTCGTCAATACGCCGGCAGTAGGTGATGATCATATCAAACACCCACAAGCCGCAAGCGGTCTGCTAAACGTAACGGCCACCCGGGTATTGAGCGATCAGAAGATCAACGAGCAAGCCTGCTCACACTCCTGTGAATCCAACCAGTAACACTTACCGCACAGTCCGGTCTGTTCGTCTGATATGTCGCATATCTCGCCTAGGGGTGGTAAACGTCAAACCCCAGTAGCTTGATAAGTCATGCCGATATAAGGTCCATAACAAGCATGAAACTACTGATAACACTTACCAGTAAATCAGTGCAACCTAGGCCAGGGACTTCCAGTTATGGCCAGTCGAGCATTGCGCAACATCAACCCCCAATACTGGTAGAGACGAATCCCCTCCTATCGCTCATTGCCTCCATGTGAATCGGGACTGTACCCAAAAACCACCTGTTTGCACGCCTCAGTAGAGCCGTGGTAGGGTGGAAATCAAAGCACAGTGGGAGACACACAAGACTCTATGACGATCTCGGGTCAACAGACTAAGCTGTACCAGTGTCACCAGAGAAATGCCATCTGACGTAAGGTATAATACCAATAGGGCATTCTCGGCGAGTCCGTTCAGTGTACCCAGTCTCCACTGAGCACCCGCATACCGTCTCTGATGTCAAACACCAATGGATATGGGATCATCCATCGTCCATCACATGGATCGAGAAGATATACGCTAGTCTACTCTGAAATATCGATGCCCCGTCTCGATATTCCCACGACTAGGAACATTGAAGGATGTACTCATTGACTACCCAGGCCCTACTACTATGATCTGCATCATAGTCCTGGAAGTCGAGCACACATCCTAAGGGCTTTATCAACATGTAATAGAGAGACTGCAAGTATACATGTTAAGATAAAGAGCAACCAGATAGCGTACTATCATGTCGAGCAAGAAAGTCCTACCTATATATGTCCCAGCATCCTTTACAATATACATCTCATGTACAGTAATGGCCTCTAGGGCATACATATAACTAACAATCTCCCACTTGCACTAGGGCCATCTGTAGCAGTGGTTGTAGTATCTCATACTCAACCATCCCATAAAAGTCTCTCTCTGGGAAAAGGCCTTTGTGAGTGGATCTGCCGTGTTTTCCTCTGAGTCTACTCTCCTAACCTTGATCTCTCTGGAGATCAACTATTTCCATGATCAGGTGATGTTGCCTCAGAATATGTCTGGGTCACTGATGGGACCGGGGTTCCTGGGCCAAAGCCATACTTCCATTGTCACACAATGGTAGGAACCTAGTTCATCTCATGAACTAATATAAACCCAAACTGGCTCTTTGGTAGTATCTTTGATAGCGATGTCACCAGCCTTTATCGTCTAGTTTGCCACGGTATCATGCTTGGAACTCTTCCAACATACCGTCCCTCCACTGAGGGTAAAGACAATGCCTGCGACTGACATTCAGTCGTCCTTATCACTCTGGAACCTTTCCAGTGATTCTCCCCAGGATCCATTGATACCATCTTACTACACCTAGTGAGAATCCTAACATCTATTTAGATCTATCTCATAGATCCAAAACCCAGGATTTAGGAGGTATCATTTTGATCCTATATGGAGAATCAGTGTGATAAGCGGAGATTGACCGAGCATAGCATAGGAAACTCCTTCCCTATCAAGAGTATGTCATCCACGTACTCTACGAGGATTACCACCATACTCCTTACTACCTTTTTGTATATACAAGGTTCGTCTACCATTTTGATGAAGTCAAACTCTTTGACTACCACATCAAAACAGATGTTCCAACTCCGCGATGCCAGTTTTATCATATAAAACATCTTGCACACGTTTCCGCTGCTCCCACTGTCTACGAAGCCCTCTGGCTGTGTACTTATAGACGCTCTTTTCTAAAACATCATTTAGAAAAGCAGTCACTACACCCAACCGCCAGATATCATAGTCATGGTATGTATCCGTGGCAAGTAGGATCTGGATGGACTTAAGCATAGCTTTGAAAGTCTCAACTTTTCCATGTACACCTAGTAATCTTCTCAAGATATACTTGCTCCTGATGGGGATTTAACCCTTTAGATAGAGTAACCAAAGTCCATACTTTGTTGGTGTATAAGGATTCCATCTCAGATCGATAAGCATCCATCCATTCTTACAGAGTCCCACTCCTGATGGCCAGCTTGAAACTAGTTGGGTCATCATCTCATGATGCAATCCTCGCTCCCACTGTCATAGAGAAACCGAAGTATCTCAGGTGGGTGAGGAACCCTACTAGATCGGCTGAGAGGCTGAGGTTCGTTGGAAACTATTGAATCATTTGGTTCTACCAAATCATCAGCTGCAGTTTGTATAGCTCGAACCTTTCCAGTTCTACATAACAGAACTTGCCTCGAGCTTGTCCGGATTTTTCTTTTAGACATAGTCCGGAAAACCCCAAATCTTAACAAACTTAAGATATGGGCTCTTCCCTTTCCATATCACATATGAAGTGGTAGGCAACTGATTTGATTTGAACCCTATTCAATAGGTATGCAACTTCTCAAGTACGTAACTCCCAAAAGGAAATAGGAAACTCAGTAGTACTCATCATAGAGCACACTATATCACATAGGATGTGATTGCTCCGCTCCGATACACTGACGTACTGTGGTGTATACGGAGGAGTAATACTGAGAGAGAATCTTATTCTCCTTTAGTATAGTCAAGGAATCCTGTGCACAAGTATTTTCCTTCCTAATCTCATCATAGGACATAATACTTATACATGTATTGGTTCTCTACTTCTAACTTATATTCTTTGAATTTCTCAAAAGCTTCAGACATGTGTTTCAATAGGAACATGTGTCCGAATCTTGAGAGATCATCAGTGAATGTAAGGAAGTACAAAGAACCAGTCGTGGCATATGTAGACTGGGGACCTTTATACATCACTATGTGTCAGTCCCAAGAGTTCACTGACTCTTTCTCTGTTTCTAGTAAACGGAGCTATGGTCATCTTATCTTTGTGACATGACTGGCAAGTTTCATAAGATGTAAATTTAAATTGATTTAAATATGCATCTAAATGTAACTTAGCTAGTCGGGTCGCATTGATATGACCTAGTCTACAATGCCTCAAGAAGGAATCGTTCATTTCTGAACTCTTCCTTGTTAGTGTATATGCCCTAGAGGCCATTACTGTATCATACTAGTTTGTATATTACTTAATGGAAGCTTGGGATATTCACCTTGTATAAACAATCTTGCTCAATATAGTAGTATGCTACTTGGTTTGTTTCTACTTCAATGTGTACTTGTGTTTATTTCAGTATATCACTTATACGCATTAGTGGAGCCCTTAGGATCTTTGCTTGATTACCAGCGTTGTGATGGCAGTCACACTAGTGGGGGCTGGGTAATCTATAGGCACATCCTTATACAGGTCCCTAGTCGTAGGACTATCGAGACAGGGCATCGATACTCCGGAGTAGACTAGCGTATGCGCTTCTCATCCCAGTGTGGGAGATGGTCTGTCCCACAGCCATCAGTACGTCGTACTGGAGATAGTATACGGGTGCTCGTTGGGTTACGAATACACTGGACATGACTCGTCGGGAACTGACAGGTTGGTATTATACCTATCGTCAGTTATCAGTTCCCAGGTGACATGAGTACAGCTTAGTCCGCTGACTTGACACTGACACTTCGTCTCGAGTGTGTTCCCACTGCACTTTGATCACTACCCTACCACGGCTCAAAGGAGTCGTGCAAACAGGTAGTGGTTGGGTGCAGTCCCGAAGCACTTAGAGGCAGTGCCGGTTAGACAGGATTCGTCTCTCCCGGTATTGGGGGTTGACATCGCGCTGTGTCTAGAAGAGCCATTACACGAGTAGTCCCTGGCCAGGGCAAGCGAGATATACTGGTAGGTTCCAGTGTTATCTCAGGGTGTTTTGGGCTTCACTCCGACACGACTTGTACCGCTATTGGGGGACTGACGTTTTACCGCCCCCTAGGCCCGCCATGCGATGTATCAGACGAACAGACCGGACTGTACGGAGAATGTCACATTCAGACTCAGTAGGAGTTCAGATGGGGTTTCACCTCGTCAGCCTTCTTGTCGGCATCTACCTGGGGACCGTTATGCACAGCTAGTGCCGCTTGCGGTCTGTGGTTAAACCCACTGCCAGCATAGTGTCGAGTCTTTAGAGTCCCACACAGAGGGTATTCGCCTCTGGGCAAAACAGAGTAGAGGTCGCATGGTTTTGCGACAGGGTTCGTTCTCATCCGCGCACTTGTGCACGTTTGGAGTCCGGACGGATTATACTGGCAGGCTCTGGTTTGAGCCAGATACTGGTATATGTTTTGGGGGTTGCTTTTATCTCTTGGTATTCTTGTTCCTCGGAACGAGAATGCAGGTGTGTATGCACAGTTGCTTGAGGCGGAGAATGAGGTTTTTCATTAGGGTTTCGGAACGGGTGCGTATGCACAGTTGACAGTCTTCATTTTCCAAACCCTAATGGATTTATATATTATCTATTAATAATAGTAATTAAATAAGAATTATGTTATGGTTGATTTTTTTGTTGACTTGTTGACCTTGGTTGACTTGTTGACCATTGACCACCATCATGCCTTGAAAGTCTTCCTTGATTCATGCTTACACTTCATTTAAAGAAGTATGATAGTGGTCATTCCATATTTACCATCAACTATTCTTATTTCAATTATTATCATTTAGATAATACTTTTCTTTTGCATTATGGTTGCAAGAAAGAGAAAAGATTGCTCATTCTATCATAACCTCTCTCTCTCCTCATTTCATCTTCTTCTTCCTCTAGCAAAGAGAAACCTTCTCATGTGTTGAGAATCCTTCTCTTTAAAAAGAAAAGCAAACCCTAATCACTCTCTACTCATTCTAGGATGAAGGTTTAGCAAGCCGGAAACCCTAGTTCACTCAAAGATCGAGGAAGAGCCCAAAGGTCGAACCTTCGAGGTGGATCCATCTTCGACGGGAGAAGGCGACGAAAAGAGAACCATCAACCTCTACAAGGTTTGAAGAAGAAGGAGTTCAAGTTTAGGTATAACCATCTTCCATAGTAGCTAACTCTCTTTAGCAAGAACACTAGTTTTAGTTTAGACAACGATCCCGACCTTGTTTAGTCCATGTTGCCTCTTGCGATAAAAATTCGTTTTTTATACCGTTTCCGCCTCCCCGTAAGCACCGGGGGTCGCAATATGGACTTACAGTGGTATCAGAGCCTAACTAAACTTAAACTAGCTTGGTAGTGAAGTGTAACGAAGTTCGGAACCGAAAAATCGCAAAACCGGAAAAACAAAACCCTAAGTTTCTGTTGAATTTTTTTCTGCTCAAAATGAAAAACTTTATACTTGTAAAATCATCTCAGGGTTTTCTAAGAACACCCACCAAAAACGATAGCATGTTTCCTCCAAACCGCCGCCCTTCCGCGGCCTCACCTATTCATCTGGCAGCGGAACCGCCGCAGGTTGTTTTCATCTTTGCATCGTTTTTCGTGCAGTGTTCTTCTGTGTTGGTTTTGGGATTTTTTAGATATATTATATATACCCAGATTTTCCAGAACTGAAATTCACTTTTGGGGTCCTATAATTCCGTATTTTTTCCGAACTTCACTGCACTTTGGCTATGTTGGTTATATCTGTGTTGTTTGCATGTATTGAACGTCGGCTAATCGCTATAAGTCGATTAGTCGGGGTTATACATGATCTGTAATGTGCTGGAATGTGTATATGAATGTGTTGGACTGTCGCGGGTGAATAGCCGGGGTGGATGTGAGATGAGCTTTTGTTTTTCTTTCATTCATTGTAAATGTAAATTGATGTAATAATATTATTTGTTTGGCCGCACAACCGGGTCGGGGTTGTAGCCGTCATTGTATAATTCTTTTTACTGTTTATGCTCCTAGGATAGACCCATGGAGGGGTGCACAAACTGCCGAGTACTTGGCGGGTAGTTTGCCGCACCCGTAAAGGTCTTGGGTGGGGTATTTGGCTATTCACCGCGACCGTGTTATCCGCTTTTCGTTTCAGGCTCGAAAGGAATGCGGATTGCTAGTATATCCAATGTATTCATCTGTGATCTGTAATGTCTATCATTGCTTTCTATTTAGGCGTTGCTTATGTTTTACAGCCGCGTTAGCCCAGCCCCCTCTCTGTCGTTAGTTAAGTAACCTAACGAGTGATGACGGGACCCCGTGGCGAATGCGAATGGCATAAGCGTACGTCATATTTTGGTTGTTTTCTGCAATGGTAGGATTAAATGATGGGACGCATTAAAAGAACTAATGCAAGAATATCACGCATTAAAAGAACTAATGCAAGATAATAAACCAAGTTTAAGTCGATGGTACACTTTCGAAAAACCACTCGGTTCTTTTCAAAACTAACTTTTAAATGCGGAGCTTGAGCCACTCCTTCTAAAAGCTATCTCGTTCCATCGATTATATCAAGTTCACTACGTTCACGGTTTTACCAAAACCATTCGTAGCCCTCCGTCGTTTCGCATGAATAGGCAATAGTATTCAAGCTGTGTATTTTGGCCAAAGTCAAGGCACAGTGATTGGTAGCTATTGGGTGTTCATGTGTAGCATAGATAGATGCGTTGGTTTGGGACAGTCGTGCTGCCATTTTGGCCAAAGTCAAGGGTATGTACGGATGGATCCAAATTAACCTGGAAAGTGACGGGAAGAACTTGACATGTGACTTATGATATTTTGGCCAAAGTCAAGGTCATAAGAGCATGGGGCAAAAATCCACATCGGGAGTTTCATAAGTACTGAAACTTGCTAGATTTGCATACCATTTTGAGTGTGATGATTATGGTAGGATTCCTTCATTTTCGTCACGCGATGATATTTGGATCCCGATCCTACTGTGAGTATATGCTACTCCTCGGGAAATTTCTCACTAAACGATCAATGCTATAAACCTAGTAGGTGCCTAGAAAGGTGTTAGCGGGGCTACGCCCCCAGGGAAAAGAGGTTCTTAAATTAAGGAACTTCGCGAAAGCGTTGGAAAACCTCCCTCGAAGTACCGACACTGGCCTGGCTGAACGGTTAAGCAAGTATTGTACGGTGGGATTGATCCCGGCTAATTCTTCCTTTGTGGTTTGAGGAGGGATTCGAGAGACAGTGGGAGCCATCCTGTTTAGACAAATTAAAAACCATTCTAAACTTGCAAGAGCATCGTGCTAAGTGTTTCTTCTCTCCCCCTGTAGCGACCAAATCGAAATGACTGGACTTAAGTTACTTCTAGATAAAAACATATTGACAGGGCCAAACTACAAAGATTGGCTCAGGAATGTCAAATTGGCAATCTCTTACGACAAGCTGGGGTATCTTCTTACCACCAAAGCTCCCCCCGTCCCAGGTCCCACCTCCAGCGTCGCGGATAAGGAAATCCGTAAGACTTGGGAGATTGACAACGCGAAGGCCAGATGCCTCGTACTTGCCTCGATGGACAATGACCATCAGAGGAGGCACGAGAATATGGATTTGGAATCCATATTTCTTCATACAAAAGAACTGTATGGAGAGCAGTCTCGTATAGCAAGATACGAAGTGTCGAAGAAGTTATTTTCGACTAAGTTGGCCATCGGATCATCGGTAGCGGACCACGTGCTTAAGATGATTGGCTACACTGAGGAGCTCGCGGAACTTGGGACCACGTTGGACAGTGAACTTTATACGGATATAATTCTCCAGTCCCTTCCATCCACTTACGCCCAGTTCATACTGAATTTCAACTTGCAAGAAAAGGAAGTTAAACTTTCAGAACTCTTCAACCTGCTGAGGAGCGCAGAGGGCACCCTACAGAAGGGTAGGGATACATCCACTTTGTTTGTAGGAGGATCTTCTTCTTCTAGGTCCAAGGCGAAAGCCAAGGGAAAGAAGAGGAAAGCCCCCGCCAAACCAAGGGGCGGTGTTAGTAAAGTGGGTACGAAGGGAAAGGAAAAGGCAACAAAGATAGCGGGGAAGCTTGTTGGAAAAGAGGAATGCTTCTATTGTCACAAGAGTGGACACTGGAAGAAAGATTGCAGGGCTTGGAAAGCCAGGACACAGGAACTGAAGCAGGTTGCGGCTTCAGCTTCAGGTGTGTATGTTATTGAAAACTGTCTTTCTATAAACTCTAGTTCCTGGGTATTGGATACCGGATCAGGATCTCATATCTGTAATTCTTTGCAGGCGTTGAGAAACCGTAGGGTTTTGAAGGCAGGTGACATGACCCTCAGAGTTGCGAACGGAGCTAGCATGAATGCTAAAGCCGTGGGGGACTATCACCTGGGAATGTCAGATGGGCATGTTTTGGTTTTGCGTAATTGCTTTTTTGTACCCAACGCAACTTGTAATATCATTTCTGTATCTTTGGTTTCTAAAGAAGGTTATGAATTTGCGTTTGTAAGTAATGTTGTTAACATTCACCTTAATCAAGTTCTGATTGGGTCAGGTACATTGAGCAATGGTATATACGTATTAAACCAACCACAGATTTTCAATGTCCAGAACACACACAAAAGAAAGTCTCCAGATATCAATCAGACTTTCTTATGGCATTGTAGACTGGGTCACATCAATGAGAGAAGGTTGACTAAGTTACATACAGAAGGATATTTGGATCCGTTCGAATATCAATCGTATGCCACTTGTCAATCCTGTCTCAAAGGAAAGATGACAAAGACTCCGTTCACTGGACACGGAGTAAGAGCGAGCGAGCTCTTGGGACTCGTACACAGCGACGTGTGCGGTCCAATGTCTACACATGCGCGAAGCGGTTATTCTTACTTCATTACTTTTACGGATGATTTTTCAAGATACGGTTATGTCTTCTTAATGAAACATAAGTCCGAAGCTTTTGAAAAATTCCAGGAATTTAAGAATGAAGTAGAAAAACAAACCGGCAAAAGTATCAAGATTCTAAGATCGGATCGAGGTGGAGAATACTTAAGTGCCGAGTTCCTGAATTATTTAAAAGAGAATGGGATTCTCTCTCAGCTTACTCCTCCATACACTCCGCAACACAACGGTGTATCGGAGAGACGGAACCGAACCTTATTGGATATGGTACGGTCCATGATGAGTAACGCTGAGTTACCGCGATCATTCTGGGGGTATGCGCTAGAATCAGCTGCGTACCTTTTGAACCGAGTTCCTACTAAGACTGTGCCTACTACACCATATGAGATGTGGTGTGGGAAGAGACCCCATCTCAGTCACATTAAGACTTGGGGAAGTCCAGCTTTTGTTAAAAAGCAGCATGCGGACAAGCTCGAGGCGCGCTCAGTACTGTGTAAGTTTGTAGGATATCCAAAGAATTCCAAGGGATATCTCTTCTACTACGAAGAGGAACAAAAAGTTCTTGTTTCTCGTCATGCCCACTTTCTAGAACATCAGTTCTTAGAAAAAGAATCAAGTGGGAGCGCAGTAGAACTGGAAGAAATTCCAGAACCACGGACTATTACTGAAAGCTTAGTGGAACCAGAAGGTTCAAATGAACAGGACATTCCTACGCCGCTCCGCAGAAGTAGTAGGCAGTCTTATCCGCCCGAGAGATACTACGGTTTTCTCATAGACGGGGATAGAGAGGATTGCATCATAGACTATGATGAGCCTACTAGCTTCCAGCAGGCCGTTCAGAGCATTGACTCGGTAAAATGGCTGGATGCAATGCGGACCGAAATGGAGTCCATGTACACCAACAAAGTATGGACGTTGGACATTGCTCCAGACGGGGTAAAACCCGTAGGATGCAAGTGGATCTTCAAAAGGAAGATTGGTGTAGATGGACAGGTTGAGACCTATAAAGCTAGACTTGTAGCAAAGGGTTTCCGTCAAAGACCTGGCTTGGACTATGACGAAACCTTTTCTCCAGTGGCTATGCTGAAATCCATTCGGATCCTTCTTGCCATTGCTGCCTTCCACGATTATGAGATTTGGCAGATGGACGTAAAAACCGCTTTTCTAAATGGAAGTTTAGAGGAGTGTGTCTATATGGATCAGCCAGAGGGTTTCATTCAGAGTGGGAGCAGCGGAAAGGTGTGCAAGTTGCTTAAGTCCATCTATGGACTAAAGCAGGCATCGCGGAGTTGGAACATCTGTTTTGATGAGACGGTCAAGGAATTTGACTTTATCAAAAATCCAGATGAACCATGCATCTATAGTAGATTTGTAGCGAGAACTGTAGTATTCCTTGTTTTATACGTGGATGACATTCTCTTAATAGGAAATGACATTCCTATGCTACAATCTGTCAAGGGTTTCTTGTCACACAGGTTCTCCATGAAAGACCTGGGTGATGCCTCTTACATCCTGGGGATCCGGATCCATCGTGATAGATCCAAGAGGATATTAGGACTTTCACAGTCCAGGTACATCGACACCATACTGAAAAGATTCAGTATGGAAGATTCCAAGCGCGGTAACTTACCGGCTTGTCACGGGATCACCCTCTCTAAAGAGATGTCTCCCAAGACTGATTTGGAGAGGGATCGCATGTCTATTATACCCTACGCTTCTGCGGTAGGCTCTATAATGTATGCGATGTTGTGTACCAGACCGGATGTAGCTTATGCACTGAGTGTAGTAAGCCGGTATCAGTCAAACCCTGGGGAGAAACATTGGATAGCGGTAAAGAACATTCTCAAGTACCTGAGGAGGACTAAGGAGATGTTCTTGGTGTATGGCGGAAAAGACCTCCAGATTGAGGCCTTTGCTGACTCCAGCTTCCAGAGTGACAAGGATGATTCCAAGTCCATGTCGGGTTTTGTCTTTACCCTCAATGGAGGGGCGGTGTGTTGGAAGAGTTCCAAACAGGAAACCGTTGCAGACTCGACTATGGAAGCGGAATACATCGCTGCATCTGATGCCGCAAAAGAAGCTGTCTGGATAAGGAAGTTCTTAAAAGAACTTCAGGTGGTTCCGTCCATTGTTGACCCAGTACCTCTGTATTGCGACAACAACGGGGCTATAGCTTTAGCAAAGGAACCCAGGTCCCATCAGAGATCCAGGCACATCTTGAGGCGGTATCACCTGATCAGGGAGATCGTGGATCGCAAGGAGATCGAGGTTCGGAGGGTTGCTTCAGAAGAGAACACTGCAGATCCATTCACCAAGGCCCTACCCCAGACTCAGTTCGAGCGGCTGATCGAGATGATAGGTCTTCGATACGCCAGTACATGGCCTTAGTGCAAGTGGGAGATTGTTAGTGTATATGCCCTAGAGGCCATTACTATATCATACTAGTTTGTATATTACTTAATGGAAGCTTGGGATATTCACCTTGTATAAACAATCTTGCTCAATATAGTAGTATGCTACTTGGTTTGTTTCTACTTCAATGTGTACTTGTGTTTATTTCAGTATATCACTTATACGCATTAGTGGAGCCCTTAGGATCTTTGCTTGATTACCAGCGTTGTGATGGCAGTCACACTAGTGGGGGCTGGGTAATCTATAGGCACATCCTTATACAGGTCCCTAGTCGTAGGACTATCGAGACAGGGCATCGATACTCCGGAGTAGACTAGCGTATGCGCTTCTCATCCCAGTGTGGGAGATGGTCTGTCCCACAGCCATCAGTACGTCGTACTGGAGATAGTATACGGGTGCTCGTTGGGTTACGAGTACACTGGACAGGACTCGTCGGGAACTGACAGGTTGGTATTATACCTATCGTCAGTTATCAGCTCCTAGGTGACATGAGTACAGCTTAGTCCGCTGACTTGACACTGACACTTCGTCTCGAGTGTGTTCCCACTGCACTTTGATCACTACCCTACCACGGCTCAAAGGAGTCGTGCAAACAGGTAGTGGTTGGGTGCAGTCCCGAAGCACTTGGAGGCAGTGCCGGTTAGACAGGATTCGTCTCTCCCGGTATTGGGGGTTGACATCGCGCTGTGTCGAGGAGAGCCATTACACGAGTAGTCCCTGGCCAGGGCAAGCGAGATATACTGGTAGGTTCCAGTGTTATCTCAGGGTGTTTTGGGCTTCACTCCGATACGACTTGTACCGCTATTGGGGGACTGACGTTTTACCGCCCCCTAGGCCCGCCATGCGATGTATCAGACGAACAGACCGGACTGTACGGAGAATGTCACATTCAGACTCAGTAGGAGTTCAGATGGGGTTTCACCTCGTCAGCCTTCTTGTCGGCATCTACCTGGAGACCGTTATGCACAGCTAGTGCCGCTTGCGGTCTGTGGTTAAACCCACTGCCAGCGTAGTGTCGAGTCTTTAGAGTCCCACACAGAGGGTATTCGCCTCTGGGCAAAACAGAGTAGAGGTCGCATGGTTTTGCGACAGGGTTCGTTCTCATCCGCGCACTTGTGCACGTTTGGAGTCCGGACGGATTATACTGGCAGGCTCTGGTTTGAGCCAGATACTGGTATATGTTTTGGGGGTTGCTTTTATCTCTTGGTATTCTTGTTCCTCGGAACGAGAATGCAGGTGTGTATGCACAGTTGCTTGAGGCGGAGAATGAGGTTTTTCATTAGGGTTTCGGAACGGGTGCGTATGCACAGTTGACAGTCTTCATTTTCCAAACCCTAATGGATTTATATATTATCTATTAATAATAGTAATTAAATAAGAATTATGTTATGGTTGATTTTTTTGTTGACTTGTTGACCTTGGTTGACTTGTTGACCATTGACCACCATCATGCCTTGAAAGTCTTCCTTGATTCATGCTTACACTTCATTTAAAGAAGTATGATAGTGGTCATTCCATATTTACCATCAACTATTCTTATTTCAATTATTATCATTTAGATAATACTTTTCTTTTGCATTATGGTTGCAAGAAAGAGAAAAGATTGCTCATTCTATCATAACCTCTCTCTCTCCTCATTTCATCTTCTTCTTCCTCTAGCAAAGAGAAACCTTCTCATGTGTTGAGAATCCTTCTCTTTAAAAAGAAAAGCAAACCCTAATCACTCTCTACTCATTCTAGGATGAAGGTTTAGCAAGCCGGAAACCCTAGTTCACTCAAAGATCGAGGAAGAGCCCAAAGGTCGAACCTTCGAGGTGGATCCATCTTCGACGGGAGAAGGCGACGAAAAGAGAACCATCAACCTCTACAAGGTTTGAAGAAGAAGGAGTTCAAGTTTAGGTATAACCATCTTCCATAGTAGCTAACTCTCTTTAGCAAGAACACTAGTTTTAGTTTAGACAACGATCCCGACCTTGTTTAGTCCATGTTGCCTCTTGCGATAAAAATTCGTTTTTTATACCGTTTCCGCCTCCCCGTAAGCACCGGGGGTCGCAATATGGACTTACATTCCTCTTGTGTGTGTTCTGTACGTTAAGAACCGTGGTCTGATTTAGAATGTATATGCTTTTAGATAACGTGCCTGAACCGATCAACTCTTGATATAGGATATGTGCAAAACATTATCCAACAATACAAAATTATATCCTTCTTTAGTAAATAAAGAGACTGATATGATGTTGTATATCAGGTTCGGTATCTAATAACATTCGCTCAGAATCAGTGTATTCTGGTAATACAGGGTGATAGTGACCAACAGACTTGGCTTTAACACTTGTACCGTTTTCTGTCTCATGAAACTTATCCCCCGTTCTCAGTTCTCTACCTTTCTGTAGCCCATATAACAAATTACATATATGGGATCCTAATCCGGTATCTCATACCCAGGACGTAAAGGATACTGAGAAACAGTTCTATGTAATGAACACACCCGAAGATGATGCATCAGCATGCACTTTCTTCGTTTGGGCGGCACGGGAAATCAGGTATTCCCCAATTTCCTGCTCTGTCTTATAACAATTATAAGTTAGAGCGGGACCAACGTTCCCCAGCTCAGTATAACAAGCGGGTTCGGTCAATACATCCATATTATTATCTTGATTAAGGCGTGACATGGTTTCTACCTGGAGAGAGAGAGAGAAGAAAACACTCTGCGTGCGCTCTTGCAAGATTAGATTGGTAATATATTTTATCTAATCAGGATGGCTCCCACTGTTTTTATCAAATCTTCCTTCAAACCCTAAAAGGAAAGACCAGCCGGGATTAATTACACTCTACAAGTTCGCCAATCTTTCAGCCAGGCCAGTGCCGGTACTTTGAGGGAGGTTCCCCGTGCTTTCGCACGGACCTAATTAAAGTAAACCTCGTTTTCCCAAGGGCGTAACCCCGTTGACACCTTTCTAGACACCTACTTGATCGGCTAATTGTAAAGTGCAAAACTCTCCCAGGAGTAACAATTACTCGCAGTGGGTATCGGGATCCAACTATCATATAGAAGGTATGCAATCTCATTGCAAATTTCAACACTTGAAACTCCCGATAAAGGTTTTTACCCCTAGCACTTATGACCTTAACTATGTTCAACAAATCATAAGCACTAGTCAAGTTCTACCCGTCATTTCGTGATTAATTAGACCCACCCACATGACCCTTAACTAAGGTCAACAAAGTCATGCGACTGTCCTAACTAATCGCATCATATGCGGTGTAGGAAGACATCACTTAGCTACCGTACACTGTGCCTTGACTATGGTCAACAAACACAGCACGAATACTAAGTACTCTACTTCCTAAAATGACGGAGGGTTGCGGATGGTTTTTAATAAAACCTTTGACGCTTTGAACTTGATCTCGTTGCGGAATCAAATGGTTTTAAATGGAGTGTTTTTGAGGTTTTTGCTAGTTTTGCTAAAGAGGTCACTTCCGGTGAAGGGATCTCGGCTCTTTCCTCGTCGAATGAGGTGCAGGATATTCACAATACCACTATGCAAAGCAAGAACTAGAAAAGCAATCAAAAGACAAACCGAAGTTGTAGCATCTGCTAGTTATTGCTAAAGAGGTCACTCCCGGTGAAGGGATCGTCGGCTCTTTCCCTATCGAATAAGGTGCTGGATGTTCTACAAGGAACACCGCTATGCAAAGCAACAACTAGAGCTACCTGATTTTTGAAATTCGATTCCACGACATCTTTTAGGTTTATTTTCTTTCACTAATCTCATTAATGAATGTCCCATCATTTAATTCCACCTAAACATCACAGATAAATACAACGCACACTTATGCCATCCTCATTCGCCTCGATGTCCCGTCTGCACCGTTAGGTTAGGTAACTAACGGCAGTGCGGGGCAGGGCTAGCGCGGGTGTAAAACATAAGCAATGTCTATATAATATATCATATATACTATATACAGTATTAATCTGAACATATCACATGATCACATCACAAATAACGCAGCAGAAAATATCATATGAAATATTGGATATACTAGGACGTCCGTGTTTTATTTTGAGCCTGTATAAAACACGGATTCCACGGTCGTGATGAATAGCCAATCCCACACCCCTAGACCCCTACGAGAGCGGCAAGTAACCCTACCAATTCTAGAGTTAGGAGACCCGGACTCGACTCCTCGAGATGGTCTCCCTCTGGACCCTAGAACCCGGTTACTTGTGCTCCCCGCCTTGGGTCTATCCTAATGTGGAAAAGTAAATAATATACAATGGTGACATCATCCTCAACCCGGAAGTGCCCCAATAAAAGAATATTACATACAAGTTTTTTACATGAATGAAAAATGAAAAAACACTCATCTCACATAAAAAAAAACCCCGGCTATTCAAACACGACGATCCAATATAACATATCCAGCAACACATAACATCACATGTCATCAACGTAAGTAAATATGCCCATCCCAATTGTCGTTGACATATAGCAACGAAACCGGCGATATCACATATTACACTTACGGTCGCAGAAAAGAAAGTGTAAAACTACAACAGTTGGAATCCGCAACCTTTTTAGACATCGCATGCCTAACAATTACAAACCCCGCATTTTAGTCTCATTATCGAAAACTATTTTCAATATCAAGTCGGGCAATTCAACAAGATTCCCAACATCCTGAATGAATGCTCGTCGCAAACTTTAGTAGACGGCCACACCCCCGATACCATCGACGAAGTGCACTAAGGCGGAACACCGCTGCCGCGAGCACCCGAACGGATGCTTTTGGCGACGGGGTTCTCCTACAGTCACTTGGTCGAGGCTATAGGGCATGGCTATTTATTAAATTTACCCGGCGAGTATCCGCGTACGCAACGTGATTGTGACGGACTTTTGATCACATCAAAATTCCGTGGCAACTGATCTTCTGAGACTAAACTGCTATGTTTGTAATATTCACATTGGTTATCTCATAACTTCTTGTGGATTCCAAATATTGTATCACAATCCAGATAAATAGACAATGTTAAACTTTTCGATCGAATAATCAAACACCCAAGATTTCCCCAATATATCTCAACACTTGAAATCAGTTTAAAAACATCTATCACATGCCACAGTACCAATGGTCCAGCCGTAGAAGGGTCAAGCCAACGTCTCACATGTGGCACACCGTACTGCCCCAAACCCTAAGGTTCAAAAAGCAGTTCAAGACGGTCACATAATCGAGTAAGGTTTGTTGTCTTCTAGAGGGTCCATCGCGTTACTTGCATGACTTAGAACGTTCTTAAACTCGAGAAAAAAAATCCAACTTTTGAAAAATTTTCCGACTGGGGAAAAAGTGAGTTATTGATATCCGTTCGAACTTTTTAACAGTTTCTAAAAATTATCCGGACCAAACTAAACGAAGTTAAATTATCCGATCGAATTATCGAGTCCCCAATACAACCCTATAAAACTCAACACTTGAGTGGAATAAAAATATTCCCAGAAAAAAATGACAAGAAAGGACCTAAGAATAAATATATGAAATATGAGGGACTAAGTCCAAAATTTGGCCGCGGAACCGCCGCCAAACCCTTGTTTTGGCCGCGGTTCCTCGGTCAAATAATTGACTTAGTGGACCGTACTTCACAGTAATTCTTAGTTTTTCCTGCTTGTTTTTCTGAGCATTTTTAATTCATAAAAAACCACAGTTTTGAAAAATGTACAGAGAAGGGTAAACATCAGGGTTTCCGGGTTCGATCGGACTTTAAACTTCGTCTAGACTTCGCCTAAAGCTCTAACTTGGTTCTGATACCACTGTAGGGTTACTAGGCACACTCATGAGGTTCTACAAGGCATCAACCATGTCAAAATCAAATTTTTATGTGCCTAACAACTCTATGCAAGATCGTTTACTAGAGGTAAGGAGAAACTAAAAGCTAGTAAACTACTTTACTACTAAGTGAAAGGAATTACAACCTTTGTAGATCCGGTCCTTCACTTCTAAAACTCCGTGTTGATGTCCCTTCGCTGCGATCATCAGGATCCCGGACCCTAGCGATGGTTTCATCGGAGAAATGAGTGGGCTAGGTCGTTGACTTCGAGGCCGAAGATGATCTACGCCGGGGAGACTCAAACTCAAACTATTCTTTCACTTGGTCAAGAACTTTGAGAAGAGAACACCCTATACTACATGGCAAGTAGTAGAGGACGAAGAAATAGTAAGTGGGCTCACTTTAGAATTGTCTTTCTCACACTTTTTCTCATGGCACCATTGGAGCTAGCAAGCTTTTTGATGGAGCTTGATGAAGAAGAAGAAGAAGAAAGAATAAAAGAATTATAAATCCAAATGAAACTTATCCTTTTAATTATGGCACCATGGTTGAGTTAAGCCCTCATGCTTAACTCATGTAGAGAATTAAACAAGGTTTTAGGTTAAGGGTTAGGTTAAAGGATATCAAGAGAAATGACAAAAGAGTGGACTTTGTCAAAGTTTCTCCAAGCTTGATAACTTTGACCAAGTTTAATTCTTTTGTTAAATCTTAAGATAAAACAATAACCCTAATCTTAAACCTAATCTTGGTATAAGTCTCATACATACAACTTGTATGTATCATCAAGCATGATACAAACATGTACACTTGCATATATCACATATAAACAATGTGTACAATCTAGTGAGAAAATCAATCTTAAGTGAACCAATACTAGTTAATGTAAAGTAATATATCAAATATATAATTATACATTAAATTATTAAATCAACACTTGATTTAATAATCCGGCTATAACCGACTAATATCAAAAGTAACAACTTATCGAATCAACACTTGATCCGATAACCCGGCTATATCGTATACAACCGATCAATGTCACAAATCGCGAGAATAGAATACAGTATCTCATATCGTATCAATCTCTATCCCGCACATATCTCATATGAGCTCCTATTTCGTTTCGCTTGAGCCAGGAAACCCCTGTGTAGGACTCTAAAGACTCGTCAATACGCCGGCAGTAGGTGATGATCATATCAAACACTAACAAGCCGCAAGCTGTCTGCTAAATGTAACGGCCACCCGGGTATTGAGCGATCAGAAGATCAACGAGCAAGCCTGCTCACACTCCTGTGAATCCAACCAGTAACACTTACCGCACAGTCCGGTCTGTTCGTCTGAAATGTCACATATCTCGCCTAGGGGTGGTAAACGTTAGACCCCAGTAGCTTGATAAGTCATGTCGATGTAAGGTCCATAACAAGCATGAAACTACTGATAACACTTATCAGTAAATCAGTGCAACCCTGGCCAGGAATTTCCAGTTATAACCAGTCGAGCATAGCGCAACATCAACCCCCAATACCGGGAGAGACGAATCCCCTCCTATCGCTCATTGCCTCCATGTGAATCGGGACTGTACCCAAAAACCACCTGTTTGCACGACTCAGTAGAGCCGTGGTAGGGTGGAAATCAAAGCACAGTGGGAGACACACAAGACTCTATGAAGATCTCGGGTCAACAGACTAAGTTGTACCAGTGTCACCAGAGAACTGCCATATGACGTAAGGTATAATACCAACTGGGAGCTCTCGGCGAGTCCATTCAGTGTACCCAGTCTCCACTGAGCACCCGCATACCGTCTCTGATGTCAAACACCAATGGATATGGGATCATCCATTATCCATCACATGGATCGAGAAGATATACGCTAGTCTACTCTGAAATATCGATGCCCCGTCTCGATATTCCCACGACTAGGAACATTGAAGAATGTACTCATTGACTACCCAGGCCCCACTAGTATGATCTGCATCATAGTCCTGGAAGTCGAGCATACATCCTAAAGGCTTTATCAACATGTAATAGAGAGACTGCAAGTATACATGTTAAGATAAAGAGCAACCAGATAGCGTACTATCTTGTCGAGCAAGAAAGTCCTACCTATATATGTCCCAGCATCCATTACAATATACATCTCATGTACAGTAATGGCCTCTAGGGCATACATATAACTAACAAAGTAGGGTCAAATGGTCAAAGCAATTAGCCATAACATAATTATCATTAAAAATATTAGTAAATAATGTCCTCGTCTCAAAATGGTTTTGACCGAACCAACTGTCAAAACCCTAATGAGGCACCTCCTTCTTCTTCGCTCCTGACAACTGTGCATACACACCCGCATCCGCATTCCGTAGAATGCGAATGCACAGAAGACAAAACTAATCCATCCATACAATGCTAGTATCCGGCTTAAGCCAAAGCCCACTAGCATTGTCTGTCCGAACAGCATACGCGCACAAGTGCATGTAAGTGATCGTAGCCCTACCGTAAAACCATACGGCCTCTACGCCTTTTGCCCAGTGTTCATATCAGATTATTGCATTTTTATACCGCAAAGTTTTTATCATATTGCTTATCGGTAGGTACTCTTGAGCCGTGTTTGCTAGTCAATTGCAGGATACAGGTTCTCGGCTCTTAACGGTAAAATTCATGGAAAAACACGACAAAATCCGGGTTCCTGCCAACCATAGATAAAACACGGGTCTCCGCTCTTTATCCGTCTGTTGCCACACACCAGTTTAAGAGACAAAATGGCAAATAAATGTCATTTTCATGCACAAGGCTCCATGACGACACAAGATCCAAGAATCTACGCGGAGCTCAAGACAATCATGGCAAAAAGATCCACATCCAATCACCTTTTGATCTGCTAAAATTCTGGAAGAAATGTGGAAATATTATCAGAAAGAACATATGCCAAACTACAGACAACATCAGACCAGGAAGGCCCACAAAATCCGAGGAGTCAAATCCTCTATCAGGCCTCGGAACCGCGGCCGTATGGCCTTGTCGGCTGAAGACTTTTTAGGGGCAGTTTGGTATTTTTATGAGGGTTTAGAATTTTGCCCTAGGTTTCCATCTCCCTGCCTATAAATAGTCCAGATCTTGCCAAAGGAAATGGTGCTTAATCTTGTATTTTTTCTAGGTTTTAGAATACTTGTTCTTCTTCCCCTTCTCATCTCTTCTCCATTGAAAAACTTGTAGTGAGCTTTTGTGAGTGAAGAATGATGAATAAAGAAGTTCATTTTATTATCATACTTGTCTTGCTCTTATGTTAAATGCTTGTAATTTTCATTTGTTAACTTAGTTGTTGTTATTTCTTGTTGTTTCTTTCTTTTCTCTTTTCCTTTATTCTTAAACAACCATGATGCTTACGCTTGATCCTTGCCAAGGTAAGGTCGCAAATAGCTAGTTGTTATCTTCTAATCTCTTTCTTTCTATCTTCCTCTTTTGTTTTCTTTTCTTTCCGTTATGATGTTTGAGTAGTTTTCATACTTCTTAGGGTAGGATAAGGAAAATTTGAGAGAAGGAAATCTCTCTCACTCTTTCCTTGCCCAACATCTTAAATCGACTCCCGTTAATTGAACCACAATCCGCTCCCTTCGGCACCCTATCCTACATGATAGCGGTGATTCCGTAGTGAGACCGGTTGTGGTTGAATTAACCGGAGGTTATGGCTAAGAGCCAAGAACGGACGGACAAGCACCAAAAGGAAGAACTTAAGAGTTGGAAAGCCTAACTTATACTCGCAAGTTCCTTCCTAGTCGTGCTAATCCCCGTTGTTGCCGATTACCGTAACACCGATATTAAGAGTCGCAACGAAAGAAGTGAGCGACTCCTAACTCAAACTAACCTAATCCTAACCCTAACAAGCTCTCTTTACATATCATTTTAACACTTAGTTAATCACAAACAAATCTGGAAAATTGGACTTAACTCGTTAAAGCACATAGAAAAAGATTCCCATCTTCCTGCGGACGACCCGTACTCAACCGGCTAGCTACAAGCGAAACCGTTTTGATTGCGGTAATTAACTAAACTAGAACACGCAGATCTCTAACAATCAAATGGCACCGTTGCCGGGGAGACGGTAGTTTATTTTTTTGTGTAATTTCGGGTTAATTTGTGAATATAAAGCTAACCGGAAAAAAAAAATATACGTTGTAAAAAAATCATCTTGTTATTTTTGATTAGTTTTTGTGCAAGTGTGCAGGATAATACGAAGTTCGAGTTCAGTGCCAAAGACGTGGGAAGTTAGACCCATATCTCGCGGCCACACCGCGACGGTTCAAGAAAGATAAAACGGTCTACTGAAAAATTCTAGTGCAGATCCAGGAAGCAAATCAAGATTCAGGATAACCAGACAAGAAGAGGACAGCCAGGTGAACACCCACAAGAAAAATGATGCTCCGAAGGCACCTTCAAGCCGCGGAACCGCGGCATTAGCACACTAAGGCCGCGGAACCGCGGCGGTTTGAAGCTTTCAGGAGCCCAAATTTTGGGTAATTCTTTCTCTCCTCTCTCCCACTCCTCTGGACTCCAATAAACTGTGTTTTTTGCAGCATTCTTTGCGCAAATTCTCTTCCCCCTTCCAATAAACTGTTCTTGTGCAGGATTCTTTGCGCCGCGCTAAAAATAAAAATTGTTTGTAGTTGATTTGTTACTGCTTTGCATTCATTAATACGGACTTAAGGGGCTTGAAACCAATTCAGATTGGGTGGGGATTTCATCACCCTTCCCAGGACCCCAGAAATCATAAAAAGCATATGCATTGACCATTGTTAAATTAAAAAATACTAGACTCAGCCCTAAGGACTTCGCGCTCAATAGGACAGAGGACTAGTTACAGGCATCGGTCGTTTATCCTATCTGACTTTTGCGGTGACTAGGCAAGTGAGTCGAAGGCAAGTGGTTATTTAATTAAGGAACTTCGCGAAAGCGTTGGACAACCTCCCACTTACCTGGCACTTACCTGGTCGCAATTGACGGAGAAGAGGCAGTTTGAGGTCTTATTTCTAGCCCTCTGGAACAGTTAGGAGCTGTCTAGCAGACTTAGGTGACCCTAGATCTAGGTGTGATTGTGCATATCTTGTTTGTGATTGCTTAAAGCCGTAAGTCCGTACATATTTCTGTAAAGCTCTTTCTAAAAATAAAACAAAAAAAAAAGAAAAAAATCAAAAACTTTTATAAAAACTTGCCCTTTGTCGCCAAATCCATTTTTCACCCACCACCCATCGTATTTCTCCATTGACGTTTTCTTACCCTCACCTTCTCCGCTTTGACTATACTAAACTCGTTTAGTGTATGTCCGCTTGGACTCGGGACACTAGCGCCTGCCTAGTCCGCGTTACGTTAGTCGCTACCGACTACGCGATCGACTCAGACGTCGAAACTCCGTCCACTCCTCTTTCACTTTTACCTTTGCCGGCCAACTCCGACGTTGACCGGAATTCTGTTCATACATCTTCACCTTCACCATCACCAACCTCTTCTTCCGCGATGTCAGGATTTAATCCGAACATCTCTTTGACTACCCCTGGATTGGCTCCACCTCCTACGGAGACCAATAACCCACCACCACCACCTGTTGTAGCGCCGCAGCGAATCGCGCTCCAGGATCGTTTCTATCCCACCCGTTCTGCACTTCCCACCCGCCTTTCTCTTCCACCGGCCAATGGGGATAATTTTGAAATTAAGCCCCACTTCATCAACATGCTTCCACGATTTCATGGGCTTGAATCTGAAGATGCCTATATCTTCATCAATAAATTTCAAAACATTTGTGCTATGATGAAAACTACCCAACTGTCAGACGATGCTATACGTCTACGGGTCATTCCGTTCACTTTATGCGATCTTGCTGAAAAATTGCTATATAGCACCGCTTCCCACTCCATAACCAGTTGGGATGAGTTTGTAAAAGCGTTTCTAAAGAAATTTTATCCAAATCATAAAACCGCAAGGATTCGCAATGAAATCAACCAATTCTCTCAGCTTCCTTCTGAACCCTTCTGGAAGTGCTTTGACCGGTACAAAGACCTTCTTGTTCAGTGTCCTCACCATGGTATCGAGAGATAGCAACTTTGCCAAACCTTATACGAGGGCCTGAACCCAGCAACAAAGCAGTTGTTGGAAACTATCTGTCAGGGCCACTTCCTATCGAAATCTGACGAGGAAGCGTGGCAATTCTTTGACGACCTTGCGGAGCAAACGCTACAATGGGATAGCACCAGACCGACTTCTTCTTCGTCTACCTCCACTTCTACCGGTCAGTCTAGGGTAGGAATTCACCAACTTGATGTCTCTATTGCGATGAAAGCTGAAATGGCTGCAATAACGAGAAAGCTTGAAGCTATAGAGAGCAAATTTTCTTCTCCTGCTCCTACCCCTGTTCTCCCCCTTCGTACCATTTGCGCTTGTTGTTCCGATCCTTCTCACTTAACCGAAGAGTGTCCTTACAATCCACCATGGCAAGGACAGGATCAAGTTAATGCTGCATTCCAGCAAAGACCGAGGAATGATCCATACTCTTCCACCTACAATCCCGGTTGGAGTAACCACCCCAATTTCGCCTGGAATCAGAATCAGAATCAATTCCAAGGCAACAATTTCCAAAGGCCCCCTCCGCCGCAACAACAAGCGCAACAACAAACTCAACATCAATTTCAGTAGCCCTTCCAACCCCAACCTTTTCAAAATCAGACGAACAACTTTGCACCCAACAATTCTTTTCCACCAAACTACTTTGTTCCGTTAAACAACGATAAGGTTTCCTCGCTCGAACGAAGTCTGGAGGCGTTCGTTAAACAATCGACACAATCCACCGCCAACTTCCAGTCTTCCATTCAGTCCTTAGTGCAACACACTGCCGCTCACGGGCAAAGAGGCCCAGATTGCACAGCTGAATGCGGCCTTAAGCGAACGAGAGTAGGGGAAGCTCCCGTCCCAGCCACTCCCAAATCCCGGTCACCCACATAATGTACATGTTGCTCTTGAACAACAGAACCATAATGTGAGTACCGTGACCACATTGAGATCGGGAAGGATGCTGCAAAACAACATTGGCACACGGAGCAACGATGACACCCCGGCCGCTTCTTCTTCTTCTTCTTCTTCTCCTGCTTCTTCGTCTTCTGAGCTATTCTCCGTTCTTCACAAGGCTCTCCTTCCTCTTCTTCTGCTTTGAATGGACCCACTTCTCACTCCACGAAAACACCTGTTCTGGGATCCGTTCTAACTTCACAATCTCCTCCTCCAGCATTGGACTCAACCAATTTTAAAAACGTTCCATTTCCAAACCGGTTGAGGTCTAATAAACAAAATCCTCAAATGGAGAAGATTCTGGAGTTATTTAAGCAGGTTAACATTAACATTCCTCTTTTAGATGCTGTCCAACAAGTCCCGTCCTACGCTAAAATCTTAAAGGACTTGTGCACGAAAAAGAGGAAGTCTCAGGTACCCAAGAAAGTTTTCTTGGCTAGTGCTGTAAGTGATGCTCTTACCCAATCTTTACTACAAAAATGGAAGGACCCTGGCTGTCCTACGATTTCTATTACCATTGGGGATAAGAACATCAACCGCGCACTATTAGATCTTGGTGCCAGTGTTAACCTGCTTCGTACTCAGTATACGAGCAATTAGGCGTAGGAGAGCTGAAACCCACGCACTGCACTCTCCAAATGGCCGACCGATCGATCACCCATCCTAGGGGTGAGCTAGAGGATGTGTTAATCAAAGTCGGGGACTTCATATTCCCCGTTGACTTCATTGTATTAGACACACAGCCTGTAGCGAACTCCCGGAATCAAATTCCAGTGATACTCGGTCGCCCATTCCTTGCAACCTCAAATGTTGTGATCAATTGTCGCAATGGTTCGATGAACCTCTCTTTTGGAAACATGACAATTGAACTCAACATTTTTAGGTTGGGGAATCAGCCCTCCGAACCTAATGCTCATATACTGGACGTCTGCTCGATCCAGGAGATCACCCCTGAAGAGTGTGAATTCGAGGAGTTTCTGTTCGATCATGCTAACCTTAACGCCACTAGTGCGTTTGTTAGTTATATGTATGCCCTAGAGGCTATTACTATACATAGGATGTATATTGTAGTAGATGCTTGGACATATATAGGAAGGACTTTCTTCCTCGACATGATAGTATGCTATTTGGTTACTCTTTACCTTAACGTGTATACTGATTGTCTCTCTGTTACATGTTGGTAAAGCCCTTAGGATGTGTACTTGACTACCTGGACTATGATGTGGATCATACTAGTGGGGACATGGCAGTCTATAAGTACATCCTTCAAGGTCCCTAGTCGTGGGTATATCGAGACAGGGCATCGATATACCAGAGTAGACTAGCGTATACCTTCTCGACCCATACAGATGGGCGATGGATGATCCCATATCCATTGGTGTTTGACATCAGAGATGATATACGGGTGCTCAGTAAAGACTGGGTACACTGGACGGACTCGCCGAGAACTCCCAGATGGTACTATACCTTAAGTCAGATGGCAGTTCTCTGGTGACACTGGTACAGAGTAGTCTGTTGACACGAGATCGTCATAGAGACTTGTGTGGTTCCCACTGTGCTTTGATTTCCACCTTACCACGTCCAAGAGGGCGTGCAAAATGGTGGTTTTTGGGTACAGTCCCGAATCACATGGAGGCAATGAGCGATAGGAGGGGATTCGTCTCTCCCGGTATAGGGAGTTGATGTTGCGCTGTGTTCGATTGGCTATAACCGGAAATCCCTGGCCAGGGTTGCTGAGATTTACTGGTAAGTGTTACCAGTAGTTTCTCGAACTGTTATAGACCTCATATCGACACAACTTATCGAGCTATTGGGGTCTGACGTTTACCACCCCTAGGCGAGATATGCGACATATCAGACGATCAGACCGGACTGTACGGTAAGTGTTACTGGTTGGATTCACAGGAGTGTGAGCGGGCTTGCTCGTCGATCTTCTGATCGCTCAATACCCGGGTGGACGTTACGTTTAGCAGACCGCTTGCGGCTTATGGGTGCTTGATATGATCATCACCTGCTGCCGGCGTATTGACGAGTCTTTAGAGTCCTACACAGAGGTTTCTTAGCTCAAGCGAAACGAAATAGGAGCGCATATGAGATATGTGCGGGACCGAGAATAATGCATGTATATGATACTGTATTTCATTCTTGCGATGAATGTATCGAATGGTTGTATGCGATATAACCTAGTTATCGAATCATGGATTGATTCGATAAATCGATACATTGTATACTAGTCGGTTGTGTGCGACATGACCGGATCATTGAATCAAGTGTTGATTTAATGATTTAATGCATAATTATATATTTGATATATTGCTTTGCATTAACTAGTATTGGTTCACTTTAAATGGATTTTCTCACTTCATGTGCACATTGTATATGTGATATAGTTTTGTGCACTTGTATGTATCATGTTTGATGATGCATGTTTACTTGAGTTTGTGTAAAGATTGAACAATGGTTATTTAGATGGTTAGGGTTTTGTTTTTCATACTTATTTATTTATTTATTTATTTTGGAAAAGATTAAAGAGAAGAATGGTGGCTTTCTTTGTTTGTAATTGAAGCTTCATGAAGGTTTGACCAAAGCTACCATTCTTGTCTTCTTCTCATAACCCTAACCATTCAACTAACCTTGGTTAATTCTCTACACATTACCATGGTTAATATTATGATAAGAATGATTTTATTATTCTTTTGGGAATACTTATCATAATATTATTATCATCTTCTTCTTCTTCTTCTTCAAGATGAAGAAGCTTGCCTCCATCAATGGCAACTAGTGAAAAAGAGTGAGAAATCCAATTCTAAAGTAAACACACCTCCTATTTCTTCATCCTCTACCTCTTGCCAAGTAGTATAGGGTGTTCTCTTCATAAGTTTCATGACTTGGTGAAGTGGGAGCTTGATCTTGTGATGCCTCGACGTAGATCACCTTCGGCATCGTAGTCGATGACCTAGCCCGCCCATTTCTCCGATGAAGCCGACGCTTGAGCCCGGGATTTGATTTGGACAGCAAGGGGACTTCATCATGGAGCTATGGAGGTGGAGAACCGGATCTACAAAAGTTGTATTTCCGTTTACTCGTAGTTAAGTTGTTAACTAGTTTCTTCTTTCGCCTAAAAATCTAGTCAACGATCCGTACTAGGGTTTCTCGGCACTTGTAAAATTTGATATTGGCATGGTTGATGCCTTGTGAGACCTCATTAGTGTACCTAGGAACCCTACAGTGGTATCAGAGCCTAGCTAGAGCCTTAGGCGATGCGTAGACGACGTTTGAAATCCGAACGAACATCGAAACCCTAATCCAATATGCTCTCTGGACTTTTTTCAAAAACTGGGTTTTTTCCACATTAAAAATATGCAGAAAATTCAGCAGGGAATTGTAAGAATTACTGTGAAGCCCGTACCCTTGATTCCCTTAAAGCGCGGCGGAACCGCGGCACAAGCATGGCTTGTGCGGCGGTTCCGCGGCCAATTAGTCACATCAGCTTTTAAATTTTGCACAGTAATTCCTATTTTGTGGTGCTGAGTTTTCTGGGAATTTTTAATTTGTACTCAAGAGTTGAGTTCTCTGGGATGCTTTGGGGTTTCGATAATTCGATCGGATTTTTGGTTTTGTCTATGTGTTTTTCCGGATATTTAGAATATGATAGAAAGTTCGACCGGATATAAATACCCAACTTTTCCCCTGTCGGGAAATTTCTAAGTGTTGGATCTTTCCGTGGTTTAACGACGTTCTAAGTAGTGCAAGTAACGCGATGGACCCTCTAGAAGACAACAAACCTTAACTCGATTATGTGACCGTCTTGAACTGCCTTTTGAACCTTAGGATTTGGGGGAGTACGGCGTGCCACATGTGAGGCGTTGTCTTGACCCTTCTACGGCTGGACCGTTGGTACTGAGGCATGAACTGAATGCTTTTAAACCTATTTCATGTGTTGATTTGTTTCGGGAAAACTTAGGTGTTCGATTGTTCGATCGGAAAGTTTAACATTTTCTGTCTTATCCGGAATGTGATACAATAATTGGAATTCACAAGCAGTTATAAGATGACTAAATGAATGTTATAAACATAGCAGTTTAGTCTCACTTGATCGGTTGCCACGGAATTTTGATGTGATCAAAAGTCCGTCGCAATCACGTAGCGTACGCGGATACTCGCCGGATAAACTTAATAGACAGCCTCGCTCCATAGCCCCGACCAAGTGACTATAGGAGAACCCCATCGCCGAAAGCATCCGTCCGGGTGCTCGAGGCAGCGGTGTTCCGCCTTGGTGCACTTTGTCGACGATATCGGGGGTGCGGCCGCCTACTAAAGTTTGCGACGAGCATTCGATCAAGATGTCGGGAATCTTGTTGAATTGCCCGACTTGATATTGAAAAGAGTTTTCGATTTTGAGACTAAAATGCGGTGTTTATAATTGTTAGGCATGCGATGTCTAAGGAATTCATTTGATTAGGCATGCGATGTCTATGTAGGTTGCGGATTCCAACTGTTTTAGTTTTACACTTTCTTTTCTGTGACCGTAAGTGTAATATGTGATATCACCGGTTTCGTTGCTATATGTCAACGACAATTGGGATGGACATATTTACTTACGTTGATGACATGTGATGTTATGTGTTGCTGGATATGTTATATTGGATCGTCGTGTTTGAATAGCCGGGGGTTTTTTATGTGAGATGAGTGTTTTTCATTTTCATTCATGTAAAAACTTGTATGTAATATTCTTTTATTGGGGCACTTCCAGGTTGCGGAAGATGTCACCGTTTGTATATTATTTACTTTTCCGCACTAGGATAGACCCAAGGAGGGGAGCACAAATAACCGGGTTCTGGAGTCCAGTGAGAGACCAACTCGGGGAGTCGAGTCCGGGTCTCCTAACTCTAGAATTGGTAGGGTTGCTTGCCGCTCTCGTAGGGGTCTAGGGGTGTGGGTTTGGCTATTCATCACGACCGTGGAATCCGTTTTTTATACTGGCTCGTATTGAAAACACGGACGTCCCAGTATATCCAATATTTCATATGTATCTTCTGCTGCGATATCTGTGATGTGATCATGAGATGTTCTGTGATGGATACTGTATATAGTATATATGATATATTATATAGACGTTACCTATGTTTTACACCCGCGCTAGCCCTGCCCCGCTCTGCCGTTAGTTACCTAACCTAACGGTGCACGAGGGGACATCGAGGCGAATGCGGATGGCATAAGTGTACGTCGTATTTATCTGTGATGTTTAGGTACTTAAATGATGGGACTTCATTAATGAGATAATGAAATAAAAAAAACCTAAAGATGTTGTAGAATCGAATTTCAAAATAAAACAGGTAGCTACAATTCTTGCTTTGCACAGAGGTATATGTGATATATCCTGCACCTTATTCGATGAGGAAAGGACCGAGATCCCTTCACCGGGAGTGACTCCTTTAGCAATAACTGGCAGATGCTACACACTCGGTTTGTCTTTTGATTGCTTTTAAGAGTTTTTGCTTTGCACAGTGATATATATGATATATCCCGCACCTCATTCGACGAGGAAAGGGCCGACGATCCCTTCACCGGGAGTGACCCCTTTAGCAAAACTAGAAAAGCATAAAAAACACTCCATTTTAAAATCATTTGATTCTACAACGATATCGAGTTCATTACGCAATAGGTTTTCAGAAAAACCTATCGTAGCCCTCCGTCATTTCAGATAAGTCCTACTTAGTATTCGTGCTACGTTTGTTGACCTCCGTCAAGGCGTAGTGTGCGGTAGCTAACTAGTATTTATCTGCTTATGCATATGATGCAGATAGGATTAGGGTAGTCGTGCGGCCTTGTTGACTTCCGTCAAGGGTCGTGCGGGTGGGTTTAATTCGATCAAGAAATGACGGATTGAACTTGACTAGTAGCCTATGGTTTGTTGACCTCCGTCAAGGTTATAGGACGCTAGGGGCAAAATATTATCGGGAATTTCAAGTGTTGAAATTTGCAATGAGATTGCATACCTTCTATGAGATAGTTGGATCCCGATACCCGCTGCGAGTAATTGTTACTCCTGGGAGAGTTTTACACATTATAATTAGCCGATCAAGTAGGTGTCTAGAAAGGTGTCAACGGGGTTACGCCTCTGGGAAAACGAGGTTTACATTAATTAGGTTCGTGCGAAAGCACGGGGGACCTCCCTCAAAGTACCGACACTGGCCTGGCTGAAAGATTTGCGAACTTGTAGCGTGTAATTAATCCCGGCTAGTCTTTCCTTTTAGGGTTTGAAGGAAGATTTGATAAAAAGCAGTGGGAGCCATCCTGATTAGATAAAATAATAACCAATCTATTCTTGTAAGAGCATACGCTGAGTGTTTTCTTCTCTCTCTCTCCTGATAGCGACCATATCATGCCTTAATCAAGATTAATAATACGGATGTATTGACCGAACCAGCTTGTTATACTGAGCCGGGGAACGTTGGTCCCGCTCCAACTTATAATTGTTATAAGACAGAGCAGGAAATAGGGGAATACCAGATTTCCCGTGCCGCCCAAACGAAAAAAGTGCATACTGATGCATCATCTTCGGGTGTGTTCATTATACAGAACTGTTTCTCAGTATTCTTTACGTCCTGGATATAAGATACCCGATCAGGATCCCAGATATGTAATCAGTTACATAGGGCTATAGAAAGGTAGAGAACTGAGAACGGGTGATAAGTTTCATGAGGCAGAAAAACGGGGCAAGTGTTGCAGCCAAGTCTGTTGGTCACTGTCACCCTGTATTACCAATACATTGATTCTGAACGAATGTTATTAGATACCGAACCTGTTATACAAAATCATATCTGTCTCTTTATTAGTAAAGAAACGATAAAATTTTGTATTGTTGGATAATGTTTTGAACATTTCCTATATCAAAAGTTGATCGGTTCATGCACGTTATCTAAAAGCATTGATATTCTAAATCAAACTACAGTTCTTACTATATGGAACACACATAAGAGGAAGAGTTCAGAAAAGAACGAATTCTTCTTAAGGTATTGTAGACTAGGTCAAATCAATGTGACCCGACTAGCTAGAGTTACATAAAGATGCATATTTAAATTGGTTTGAATTTACATCTTGTGAAACTCGCCAGTCATGTCACAAAGATAAAATGACCATAGCTCCGTTTACTGGAAACAGAGAAAGAGTTAATGAACTCTTGGGATGATATATGTTGATGTATGTAGGTCCCCTGTCTACAAATGCCAAGACCGGTTCTTTATACTTCATTACGTTCTCTGATAATCTCTCAAGATTCAGACATATGTTCCTGTTGAAACACAAGTCCGAACCTTTTGAGATATTCACAGAATATAAGTTAGAAGTAGAGAACCAATACGGGTATAAGTATTATGTCCTATGATAAGATCAGGGAGGAGAATACTTGTGCATGGAATTCATAGATTATTCTAAAGGAGAATGAGATTCTCTCTCAGCATTACTCCTCCGTATACACCACAGTACGTCGGTGTATCGGGGCGGAGCAGATGCACCCTATATGATATGGTGTGCTCTATGATGAGTACTACTGAATTTCCTATTTCCTTTTTGGGAGTTATGCACTTGAGAAGCTGCATACCTATTGAATTGGATTCGAATCAAATCTATGCCTACCGCTTCATATGTGATATGGAAAGGGAAGAGCCCATATCTTAAGTTAGTTAAGATTTGGGGTTGTCCGGCCTATATCTAAAAGCAAAATCTGGACAAACTCGAGGAAAGGTCTGTTATGTACAACTGGAAAGGTTCCAGTTATACAAACAACAGCAGATGATTTGGTAGAACCAAAGGATTCAGTAGATTCCAATGAACCTCAGCCTCTCCGCCGATCCAGTAGGGTTCCTCACCCACCTGAGAGTTACTTCGGTCTCTCTATGACAGTGGGAGCGAGGATTGCATCATGAGATCATGACCCAACTAGTTTCGAGCAGGCCATCAGGAGTAGGACTCTGTAAGAATGGCTGGATGCTTAGCCATCTGAGATGGAATCCTTATACACCAACAAAGTATGGACTTTGGTTGCTATATCTGAAGGGTTAAATCCCCATCAGGAGCAAGTATATCTTGAGAAGATTACTTGGTGTACTTGGAAAAGTTGAGACTTTCAAAGCTAGACTTGTTAAAGGTTTTTGTCATCGACCAGACATGGATAATGATGAAACCTTTTTCTAGTGGCTATGCTTAAGTCCATCCAGATCCTACTTGCCACGGCTACATACCATGACTACGATATCTTGTGGTTGGGTGTCATGACTGCTTTCTAAATGATGTTTTAGAAGAGAACGTCTGTAAGTACACAGCCAGAGGGCTTCGTAGACAGTGGGAGCAGCGGAAACGAGCGCAAGTTGCTTTATAGGATAAAGCAGACATCGCGGAGTTGGAACGTCTGTTTTGATGTTGTTAGTCAAAGAGTTTGACATCATCAAAATGGTAGATGAACCTTGTATAAACAAAAAGGTAGTAGGGAGTATGGCGATGATCCTCGTAGAGTACGTGGATGACATACTCTTGATAGGGAAGGAGTTTCCTATGCTACGCTCGATCAATCTCCGCTTATCACAATGATTCTCCATAAAGGATCAAAGTGATACCTCCTAAATCCTGGGTTTTGGATCTATGAGATAGATCTAATTAGATGTTAGGATTCTCACTAGTTGTAGTGAGATGGTATCAATTGGTCTTGGGGAGAATCACTGGAAGTGTTCCAGGATGATAAGGACGACTGAATGTCAGTCACAGGCATTGCCTTTACCCTCAGTGGAGGGACGGTATGTTGGAAGAGTTCCAAGCTAAATACCGTGGCTAACTAGACGATAAAGGTAGGATACATCGCTACTTAAGATGCTACCAAAGAGGCTGTTTGGGTGTATAATGGTTCATGAGATGAACTTAGTTCCTCCCATTGTGTGACAATGGAGTTGTGGCTTATGCCAAGGAACGACCGTCCTATCAGTAATCCAGACATATTCTAAGGCAGTATCACCTGATCATGGAGATGGTTGATCTCCAGGGGATCAAGGTTAGGAGAGTAGACTCAGAGGACAACACGGCGGATCCACTCACAAAGGCCTTTTCCCAGAAAGAGACTATTATGGGATGGTTGAGTATGAGATACTACAACCACTGCTACCAGATGGCCCTAGTGCAAGTGGGAGATTGTTAGTTATATGTATGCCCTAGAGGCCATTACTATACATAGGATGTATATTGTAGTGGATGCTTGGACATATATAGGGAGGACTTTCTTGCTCGACAGGATAGTATGCTATCTGGTTACTCTTTACCTTAACGTGTATACTGATTGTCTCTCTGTTACATGTTGGTAAAGCCCTTAGGATGTGTACTTGACTACCTGGACTATGATGCGGATCATACAAGTGGGGACATGGTAGTTTATAAGTACATCCTTCAAGGTCCCTAGTCGTGGGTATATCGAGACAGGGCATCGATATACCAGAGTAGACTAGCGTATACCTTCTCGACCCATACAGATGGGCGATGGATGATCCCATATCCATTGGTGTTTGACATCAGAGATGATATACGGGTGCTCAGTAGAGACTGGGTACACTGGACGGACTCGCCGAGAACTTCCAGATGGTACTATACCTTACGTCAGATGGCAGTTCTCTGGTGACACTGGTACAGAGTAGTCTGTTGACCCGAGATCGTCATAGAGTCTTGTGTGGTTCCCACTGTGCTTTGATTTCCACCTTACCACGTCCAAGAGGGCGTGCAAAACGGTGGTTTTTGGACAGTCCCGAATCACATAGAGGCAATGAGCGATAGGAGAGGATTCGTCTCTCCCGGTATAGGGAGTTGATGTTGCGCTGTGTTCGATTGGCTATAACAGGAAATCCCTGGCCAGGGTTGCTGAGATTTACTGGTAAGTGTTACCAGTAGTTTCTCGAACTGTTATAGACCTCATATCGACACGACTTATCGAGCTATTGGGGTCTTACGTTTACCACCCCAAGGCGAGATATGCGACATATCAGACGATCAGACCGGACTGTACGGTAAGTGTTACTGGTTGGATTCACAGGAGTGTGAGCGGGCTTGCTCGTCGATCTTCTGATCGCTCAATACCCGGGTGGCCGTTACGTTTAGCAGACCGCTTGCGGCTTGTGGGTGCTTGATATGATCATCACCTGCTGCCGGCGTATTGACGAGTCTTTAGAGTCCTACACAGAGGTTTCCTGGCTCAAGCGAAACGAAATAGGAGCGCATATGAGATATGTGCGGGACCGAGAATAATGCGTGTATGTGATACCGTATTTCATTCTCGCGATGAATGTATCGAATGGTTGTATGCGATATAACCTAGTTATCGAATCAAGGATTGATTCGATAAATCGATACATTGTATACTAGTCGGTTGTGTGCGACATGACCGGATCATTGAATCAAGTGTTGATTTAATGATTTAATGCATAATTATATATTTGATATATTGCTTTGCATTAACTAGTATTGGTTCACTTTAAATGGATTTTCTCACTTCATGTGCACATTGTATATGTGATATAGTTTTGTGCACTTGTATGTATCATGTTTGATGATGCATGTTTACTTAAGTTTGTGTAAAGATTGAACCATGGTTATTTAGATGGTTAGGGTTTTGTTTTTCATACTTATTTATTTATTTATTTATTTTGGAAAAGATTAAAGAGAAGAATGGTGGCTTTCTTTGTTTGTAATTGAAGCTTCATGAAGGTTTGACCAAAGCTAACATTCTTGTCTTCTTCTCATAACCCTAACCATTCAACTAACCTTGGTTAATTCTCTACACATTACCATGGTTAATATTATGATAAGAATGATTTTATTATTCTTTTGGGAACACTTATCATAATATTATTATCATCATCTTCTTCTTCTTCTTCAAGATGAAGAAGCTTGCCTCCATCAATGGCAACTAGTGAAAAAGAGTGAGAAATCCAATTCTAAAGTGAACCCACCTCCTATTTCTTCATCCTCTACCTCTTGCCAAGTAGTATAGGATGTTCTCTTCACAAGTTTCATGACTTGGTGAAGTGGGAGCTTGATCTTGTGATGCCTCGACGTAGATCATCTTCGGCATCGTAGTCGATGACCTAGCCCGCCCATTTCTCCGATGAAGCCGACGCTTGAGCCCGGGATTTGATTTGGACAGCAAGGGGACTTCATCATGGAGCTATGGAGGTGGAGAACCGGATCTACAAAGGTTGTATTTCCGTTTACTCGTAGTTAAGTTGTTAACTAGTTTCTTCTTTCGCCTAAAAATCTAGTCAACGATCCGTACTAGGGTTTCTCGGCACTTGTAAAATTTGAAATTGGCATGGTTGATGCCTTGTGAGACCTCATTAGTGTGCCTAGAAACCCTACAGCGTTCCTCCTCGAACCTGCTGCTGTTTCTGCGCCCGACAACGACTACGAGTGTTTCACGTTCTCGAACGATCTTAGCCGCTCGCAACCCGAGTTTGAATCTTTCGAATTTCCGGATGAGTTACCTGAACCATCCGACTCGGTCGCTTACACTCGTTTTGAACCTTTGCTGGAATCCTTTGAGTTCGAGACCTCTGCACCAATATTGCCTTCAATTGTTTCTCCTCCCACGCTCGAACTCAAGCCTTTGCCGTCTCACCTTAAGTACGCTTACTTGGGTAAGAACGAGACCCTACCTGTCATCATCTCGGCTTCTCTAGCTTCCGAGCAAGAGAAAGCCCTTCTCGCGGTCTTGCACAACAACCGGCAAGCTTTTGGCTGGTCCATGGTGGACATCAAGGGGATTAGTCCCCTGATCGTTGAGCATCACATTCATCTGATGGATGATGCCAAACCAGCCCGGGATCCACAAAGACGTCTCAATCCAGTCATGAAAGAGGCTGTGAAGAAGGAGATCGTAAAATGTCTGGATAGTGGTATCATTTACCCTATCTCTGATAGCCAGTGGGTTAGCCCCATTCACGTTGTCCCCAAGAAATCAGGTATAACGGTCATCACTAACGAGGCGAACGAGTTAATCCCTACTCGCACCCAAACTGGGTGGCGAGTATGCATCGATTACAGAAAACTCAACGCCGCAACGCGGAAGGACCACTTTCCGCTACCATTCATTGACCAAATGCTTGAACGATTGGCCGGACACGAGTACTACTGCTTTCTTGATGGCTACTCCGGCTATAATCAAATCCCCATCGCCGAAAAAGACCAGGACAAGACCACTTTCACTTGTCCTTTCGGCACGTTTGCATATCGTCGCATGCCCTTTGGGTTATGCACTGCGCCCGCTACCTTCCAGCGGTGTATGATGGGAATCTTCTCAGACATGGTGGAAAAATTTCTGGAGATCTTCATGGATGATTTCTCCATCTTCGGCGATTCCTTCAACGAGTGTTTGCTGCATCTTGACGCTGTCCTTACCCGATGTAAGGATATGAATCTCACTTTGAATTGGGAGAAGTGCCACTTCATGGTGCGCGAAGGTATTGTCTTAGGACATATCATCTCGCAAAATGGCATAGAGGTTGACAAAGCAAAGATTGAGGTCATTTCCAATCTACCTCCTCCCAGATGCGTCCGAGACATCCGAGCCTTCCTTGGCCATGCCGGTTTCTATAGACGGTTCATCAAGGACTTTAGCAAGATTGCTAGGCCCTTGACTCTTTTGCTGGCCAAGGACACGCCATTCGACTTCAGCTCGAGCTGTGTGACTGCATTCGAGTCATTGAAAAGCTCACTCACTTCTGCTCCCGTTCTTTCTTCAGCTGACTGGACGCACCCATTTGAGATTATGTGCGATGCATCCGACTTTGCCATTGGTGCTGTCCTTGGACAACACATAAACAAGATGCCGCACGTAATCTATTATGCGAGCCGAACCCTGAACGACGCCCAACTCAATTATACAACGACTGAGAAGGAATTCTTAGCTGTTGTATTTGCTTTAGAGAAGTTCAGGCCCTACCTCATCGGCTCTCCAGTCATTGTCTATACTGACCATTCTGCTCTGCGCCATCTTTTTGCGAAGAAAGATGCAAAATCTCGGTTAATACGTTGGATCCTCTTGCTTCAAGAGTTTGACCTTGTCATTAAGGACAAACGAGGATGTGAAAACGTAGTTGCCGACCATCTCTCACGACTTCCTTCTTCGCCTTCGCTTCCAATTCCGATCAACGACGTTTTCCCGGATGAACAGCTCTTGACAGTATCTTGCGAACCCTGGTTCGCAGATATTGTGAACTATTTGGCCACGGGATTACTACCGACTAAATCGTCAAGTCAGGACAGACTTCGCTTCTTATCCCAAGTAAAACACTTTTACTGGGACGAACCCTATCTGTTCAAGTACTGTCCCGACCAGATTATTCGTCGGTGTGTCCCTGACGAGGAATTCAAGAGTGTGCTGTCATTTTGCCACGATCAAGCATGTGGCGGGCATTTTGGCCCCAGAAAGACAGCTGAGAAGATCTTGCAATGTGGTTTCTACTGGCCACAACTTTTCAAAGACACTCATGACTATTGCAAGACTTGCTCCCGGTGCCAACACTTGGGCCGGATATCCCGGAGGAACGAGATGCCGCTCCAACCGATCTTGGTTGTGGAGATTTTCGTTGTTTGGGGGATCGATTTCATGGGGCCGTTTCCCAGCTCTTTTGGGAACTTGTACATCCTTCTCGCTGTTGATTACGTCTCTAAGTGGGTCGAGGCTGTGCCCAGCCAGACTAACGACAACAAGGTTGTCATTAGGTTTCTTAAAGAAAACATTTTCTCCCGTTTTGGGCACCCCCGAGCGATCATTAGCGACAATGGAAGTCATTTCTGCAACAAGACTTTCGAGGCCTTGATGCGAAAATATTCCATTAATCATAAGCTCTCTACGCCCTACCACCCCCAAACCTGCGGGCAGGCCGAAGTTTCAAATCGGCAAATCAAGCAGATACTGGAGAAGACGGTTTCCAAGAACCGTAAGGATTGGTCGCTGAAACTCACTGATGCCCTTTGGGCATTTCGAACCGCTTATAAGACCGATCTTGGCATGTCTCCCTATCGGCTTGTGTACGGAAAAGCTTGCCACCTACCTGTCGAAATAGAGCATCGCGCATTTTGGGCGATAAAAGAGCTGAATCTGTCTTCGAAGATACGGGCAGCCATCGAAAACTGCAGTTGAACGAATTAAGCGAGCTTAGGGATGCGGCTTACGATAACGCGGTTGTCGTTAAGAACCGAACGAAGGTGTTTCACGATAAACACATTTTGCACAAAACCTTCGTACCTGGTCAGCAGGTACTGCTTTACGACACCCGACTACACTTCCATCCAGGAAAGCTCAGATCTCGCTGGAAAGGGCCGTATTTTGTGCGGAATGTGTATCCGCAGGGCGCTGTGGATTTGGAGAATCCAAAGGACGGTTCATTTTTCAAAGTGAACGAACACCGACTAAAACCGTACCTTAGCGCCGAACCAACAGAGGAGCTTCTGGTCTTACAGGAGCCGGTTTACCCTGCATAATCTTACTCTGCCTACCACCAAACTTCGGTTATCCAGCCAAGAACATTGGACACTGTTCCAAATAAGTTTGGGGGTATGTATATACATTTTGTACATTTCTGTGAATATTCTTTTCCATTTTTTCTTTTCTTTTCTTTTCTAACAAAAAACGAAAAAAAAATGTGTGTATAGCTAACCGACAATTTTGACCCTTCAAATGATCTCTTCATGCAATGACAGTGAGGACACTGTCCAGTTTAAGTTTGGGGGTACGCTCGGTACGCATTTCTTACCTTCGCATTCATATGTATATTTTGCATCTGCATATTAAAATCCATAAAATCCATAAAAATCAGAAAATTTTCTAAAAACATAAAAACTTTCTGTCAAGTTAGCTAGTGGGAAAACTCTGATTCAACATTTCGACGGTTTTTGTTTGATAAAATAAAAATAACTAAATCTTTTTTTTAGATTTTGAAAACCTGAAAGATAACTCTCCTTTGAAGTTAACTATAGCTGATATACGTCTTTACATCACACTACACGTGTCGTGAGTTTTGGAAATTAGATGACAAGTCTTTTATGTCTAAAAACTTTTAAATGGATAAATGATTTTCTGAGGATCAAATAGGTTTGTTCTGAAATAAGTAATATCTAGAATAGTTTATGAAGTGAAGTGAATATGAAGGAATATTATTGATGCCTTAATTGGAACTAAGTCTGAAAAATAACCCATCTAAAACTTGATTGGAATGATTACACACCGAACCCACTAAATACGTCTTTTATCCAAAAAATAATTGAACTGCCGGTTATGTCTCCGTTCGTATTGAATTATCATGATTTTCACGCCAAATTGTCTTTTGTTTTTGGACCTAGGTAACTTAAGTAATTAAGTCTGCTGGGGTGTTTCTACACCTAATGCCCTAAAGCCAACTGGTTTAGGTGCATTGGCCCAAAGCTCGCTAAGAAGCCTAGAAAGTCCAGATTAAAACAAAGTCAAGCAAGTGTTCTCTCCGAGTTAAAATTCCTAACGGTTCTTTGTGTGAGAATAATCTTGATAAAAGACAGGCTTTTATAAAAATTTTAGCGGAGATATGAAGGTTTTATTCTATGATAAAGACTATTGCACGTTCACAGAGGTGTGTATGAAATGAAAACAAGAAAAAGGTGGAGTGAAAAATAAGACTAGTTTCCTGTTAAGGAAGATAGAAATTCTAAAGTTGAAACTTTACTGGAAAACGAAACTTGAAAAATGCTTAACTCTTTATAAAACTTATGTGATCCTTTCAAAATTTTTATCTGGGCTTTATTGTGTGACATGATGGCGTAAATCGATCCTTCTGGAAACTTAACGACACTATTTGCACTGCACGTAAAGACATATAAAATCTGTAGTTAAATAAGAAGCGAGGTGTGAAAAATAAAGGTTCGATAGTCTAGACTTAGGATAATAGAATTGTTATTTTCTGAGACAAAACTTTAGGGTTTGAATCTTAGTTATTTTACAAAACCAACTTGACCGGATTTTGTGGGTAGTATCCGCTGAAAACCCTCAGGAGACAACACTCCTCCTACTAGGGACACCTAGAGGTTCAACGACTTGTTGCACATGCTCAGTGCAATCGCGTTCCCTATGAAAGTGAGGTTAGGAAATTTTTTGTGAATAAATTGGCTTTGCTCGGGACGAGCAAATGATAAGTTTGGGGGTATTTGTTCATATCAGATTATTGCATTTTTATACCGCCCAATTTTTATCATATTGCTTAACGGTAGGTACTCTTGAGCCGTGTTTGCTAGTCAATTGTAGGATACAGGTTCTCGGCTCTTAACGGTAAAATTCATGGAAAAACACGACAAAATCCGGGTTCCTGCCAACCACAGATAAAACACGGGTCTCCGCTCTTTATCCATCTGTTGCCAGACACCAGTTTAAGAGACAAAATGGCAAATCAATGTCATTTTCATGCACAAGGCTCCATGACGACACATGATCCAAGAAATCTACGCGGAGCTCAAGACAATCATGGCAAAAAGATCCACATCCAATCACCTTTTGATCTACTAAAATTCTGGAAGAAATGTGGAAATATTATCAGAAAGAACATATGCCGAACTACAGACAACATCAGACCAGGAAGGCCCACAAAATCCGAGGAGTCAAATCCTCTATTAGGCCGCGGAACCGCGGCCTAAGCCTGCTTAGGCCGCGGAACCGCGACCGTATGGCCTTGTCGGCTGAAGACTTTTTATGGGCAGTTTGGTATTTTTTTGAGGGTTCAGAATTTTGCCCTAGGTTTCCATCTCCCTGCCTATAAATAGTCCAGATCTTGCCAAAGGAAATGGTGCTTAATCTTGTATTTTTTCTAGGTTTTAGAATACTTGTTCTTCTTCCCCTTCTCATCTCTTCTCCATTGAAAAACTTGTAGTGAGCTTTTGTGAGTGAAGAATGATGAATAAAGAAGTTCATTTTATTATCATACTTGTCTTGCTCTTATGTTAAATGTTTGTAATTTTCATTTGTTAACTTAGTTGTTGTTATTTCTTGTTGTTTCTTTCTTTTCTCTTTTCCTTTATCCTTAAACAACCATGATGCTTACGCTTGATCCTTGCCAAGGTGAGGTCGCAAATAGCTAGTTGTTATCTTCTAATCTCTTTCTTTCTATCTTCCTCTTTTGTTTTCTTTTCTTTCCGTTATGATGTGTGAGTAGTTTTCATACTTGTTAGGGTAGGATAAGGGAAGTTTGAGAGAAGGAAATCTCTCTCACTCTTTCCTTGCCCAACATCTTAAATCGACTCTCGTTAATTGAACCACAATCCGCTCCCTTCGGCACCCTATCCTACATGATAGCAGTGATTCCGTAGTGAGACCGGTTGTGGTTGAATTAACCGGAGGTTATGGCTAAGAGCCAAGAACGGATGGACAAGCACTAAAAGAAAGAACTTAAGCGTTGGAAAGCCTAGCTTATACTCGCAAGTTCCTTCCTAGTCATGCTAATCCCCATTGTTGCAGATTACCGTACCACCGATATTAAGAGTGGCAACGAAAGAAGTGAGCGACTCTTAACTCAAACTAACCTAATCCTAACCCTAACAAGCTCTCTTTACATATCATTTTAACACTTAGTTAATCACAAACAAATCTGGAAAATTGGACTTAACTCGTTAAAGCACATAGAAAAAGATTCCCATCTCCCTGCGGACGACCCGTACTCAACCGGCTAGCTACAAGCGAAACCATTTTGATTGCGGTAATTAACTAAACTAGAACACGCAGAATCTCTAACAATCACCCAGTGCAGGGAAACTCTCTGTGTTGGACTCTAAAGACTCGACACTACGCTGGCAGTGGGTTTAACCACAGACCGCAAGCGGCACTAGCTGTACGTAACGGTCCCCAGGTAGATGTCGATAAGAAGGCCGATGAGGTAAACCCATCCGAACTCCTACTGAGCCCGAATGTGACAATCTCCGTACAGTCTGGTCTATTCGTCTGAGAGTATCGCATGGTGGGCCTAGGGGGGCGGTAAACGTCAGACCCCTAATAGCGGTACAAGTCGTGCCGGAGTGTAGCCTAGAACACCCTGAGAAACTACTAGAAACACTACAAGTAATTCTCGCTTGCCCTGGCTAGAGATGACTATGTGTAATGGCTCTCCTAGACACAATGCGATATCAACCCCCAATACCGGGAGAGACGAATCCTATCTAACCGCTACTGCCTCCAAGTGCTTCGGGACTGCACCCAACTAATACCTGTTTGCACGACTCCTTTGAGCCGTGGTAGGGTAGTAATCAAAGTACAGTGGGAACATACTCCAGGCGAAGTAGCAGTGTCAAGTCGACGGACTAAGCTGTACTCCTGTCACCTGGGAACTGTTATCTGACGATAGGTATAGTACCAACCAACAGTTCCCGACGAGTCCTGTCCAGTTTACTCGTAACCTAACGAGCACCTGCATACTATCTCAAGTACGACGTACTAATGGCTGTGGGACAGACCATCTCCCCTGCTGGGATGAGAAGCGCATACGCTAGTCTACTCCGGAGTATCGATGCCCCGTCTCGATAATCCAACGACTAGGGACCTGTATAAGTATGTGCTTATAAATTACCCAGCCTCCACAAGTGTGACTGCCATCACAACGCTGGTAATCAAGCAAAGATGCTAAGGGCTCTACTAATATGTATAAGCGATATGCTAAAAGAAACACATGCACATATTAAAGTAGAAACAAACCAAGTAGCATACTACCATTTTGAGCAAGATTGTCTATACAACTGTGAATATCCCAAGCTTCCATTAAGTAATATACAAATTAGTATGATACAGTAATGGCTTCTAGGGCATATACATTAACAATCTCCCACCTGCACTAGGGCCATGTACTGGCGTATCGAAGACCTATCATCTCGATCAGCCGCTCGAACTGAGTCTGGGGTATGGCCTTCGTGAGTGGATCTGCAGTGTTATTCTCCGAATCTACTCTCTTCACCTTGATTTCTCGGCGATCTACGATCTCCCGGCGATCTACGATCTCCCTGATTAGGTGGTACTGCCTCAAAATGTGCCTGGACTTCTGATGGGACCTGGGTTCCTTCGCTAAAGCTATAGCGCCGTTGTTATCATAATACAGCGGTATTAGATAAACAATGGTAGGAACCACCTGAAGCTCCGTGAGGAACTTCTTCATCCAGACAGCTTCTTTTGCGGCATCGCAAGCAGCTATGTACTCCGCTTCCATGTTGAGTCAGCAACGGTTTCCTGCTTGGAGCTCTTCCAGCAAACCGCCCCTCCATTGAGGGTAAAGACATAACCCGACATGGACTTGGAGTCATCCTTGTCACTCTGGAAGCTGGAGTCAGCAAAGGCCTCGATCTGGAGGTCTTTTCCGCCATACACCAAGAACATCTCCTTAGTCCTTCTCAGGTACTTGAGAATGTTCTTTACTACTATCCAGTGTTTCTCCCCTGGGTTCGACTGATACCGGCTTACAACGCTTAATGCGTATGCTATATCTGGTCTGGTACACAATATCGCATACATTATAGAGTCTACCGCAGATGCGTAGAGTATAGATGACATGCAAGCCCTTTCCAAATCAGTCTTGGGAGACATCTCTTTGGAGAGGGTGATTCCGTGATAAGCCGGTAGATTACCGCGCTTTGAATCTTCCATACTGAATCGTTTCAGTATGGTGTCGATGTACCTGGACTACGAAAGACCCAACATTCTTTTAGATCTATCACGATAGATCTGGATCCCCAGAATGTAGTTAGCATCGCCCAGGTCCTTCATGGAGAACCTTTGTGACAAGAATCCTTTGACTGATTGTAGCATGGGAATATCATTTCCTATTAAGAGAATGTCATCCACGTACAAGACGAGGAATACCACAGTTCTCCCTACAATCTTACTGTAAATGCATGGTTCATCCGGGTTTTTGATAAAGTCGAATTCTTTGACAGTATCATCAAAGCAGATGTTCTAACTCCGCGATGCCTGCTTCAGTCCATAGATGGACTTAAGCAACTTGCAAACTTTACCGCTGCTCCCACTCTGAATGAATCCCTCCGGCTGATCCATATAGACGCACTCTTCCAAATTTCCATTTAGGAAAGCCGTCTTTACGTCCATCTGCCAGATCTCATAATCGTGGAAGGCAGCAATGGCAAGAAGGATCCGAATGGATTTGAGCATAGCCACTGGAGAAAAGGTCTCGTCATAGTCCAAACCAGGTCTTTGACGAAAACCCCTTGCAACAAGTCTAGCTTTATAGGTTTCAACCTGCCCATCTACACCAATCTTCTTTCTGAAGATCCATTTGCAGCCTACGGGTTTTACCCCTTCTGGAGCAAAGTCCAAAGTCTAAAATTTGTTGGTGTCAATGGACTCCATCTTGGTCCGCATTGCATCCAGCCATTTTACCGAGTCACCGCTCTGAATGGCTTGCTGGAAGCTGGTACGCTCATTATATTCAATGACACAATCCTCTCGATCCCCGTCTATGAGAAAATCGTAGTATCTCTCGGGCGGATGAGACTGCCTACTACTCCTGCGGAGTGGCGCTGGGATGTCCGGTTCTCCTGAAATTTCTGGTTCTTCCAAGCTTTCATTAATAGCTTGTGGTTCTGGAATTTCTTCCAGTTCTATTGTGCTCCCACTTGTTCCTTTTTCTAAAAACTGATGTTCCAGAAAGTGGGCATGATGAGAAACAAAAACCTTTTGTTCCTCTGCATAATAGAAAAGATACCCTCTTGAGTTCTTTGGGTATCCCACAAACTTACACAGTACTGAGCGTGCCTCGAGTTTGTCCGTATGCTGCTTTTTAACAAAAGCTGGACATCCCCATATCTTTAGATATTGAAGATGGGGTTTCTTCCCACACCACATCTGATATGGTGTGGTAGGAACAGTCTTGGAGGGAACCTTGTTCAAAAGTATGCAGCTGATTCTAGTGCATAACCCCAGAAGGATCGCGGTAACTCAGCCTTACTCATCATGGAACGAACCATATCCAATAGGGTCCGATTCCGCCTTTCAGATACACCGTTGTGTTGTGGTGTGTATGGAGGAGTAAGCTGAGAGAGAATTCCATTCTCTTTTAAGTAGTCCAGAAGCTCGGCACTCAAGTATTCACTACCTCGATCAGATCTCAGTGTCTTTATACTCTTGCCTGTTTGTTTTTCAACTTCATTCTTGTATTCTCGAAATTTCTCAAAGGCCTCGGATTTATGCTTCATCAGGAAGACATGTCCATACCTAGAGAAATCATCCATAAAAGTAATGAAGTATGAATAACCACTTCGCGCATGTGTAGACATTGGACCACACACGTCACTGTGTATGAGTCCCAAGAGCTCGCTCGCTCTTACTCCGTGTCCAGTGTACAGAGTTTTTGTCATCTTTTCCATGAGACATGATTCACAAGTATCATAAGACTGATACTCGAACGGATTCAAGTATCCCTCTTTATGTAACTTTGTTAACCGTGTCTCATTGATGTGACCCAGTCTACAATGCCATAAGAAAGCCTGATTTAATTCCGGAGACTTTCTTTTAAGTGTGTTCTGGACAGTGAAAACCTGAGCTTGATTCAGTACGTATATTCCGTTTTCTAATGTACCTGACCCAATCAGAACTTGATTTAGGTGGATTTGGACCACATCGCTTATAAAAGTAAAATCATATCCTTCTTTAGAAAGTAAGGATAAAGATATGATATTACATGTCGCACAAGGTACATACAAACAGTCATGCAGAATCAATATCTGCCCAGTTGTCAATCTAAGATGATATTCCCCTACGGATTCAGTGTCCATGCTCATTCCGTTGGCAACCTTGAGAGTCATATCACCTATCCTTATAGCTCTACGTTTTCTCAGAGCCTGTAATGAATTACAGATGTGAGATCCTGATCCGGTATCCAATACCTAGGAAGTAGGGTTAATTGACATACAGTTTTCTACTACAAATACACCCGAAGCTGAAACCACAACATGCTTCGAATCCTGGCTACTGGCTTTGCTAGCCCTGCAATCCTTCTGCCAATGTTCATTCCCGTAACAATAGGAACTTCCCTCCTTTACTACATCCAGTCCCGAAACTTTTGCCCTTCCCTTTCCTTCTTCTTCCCTGGTTTCCTTCAGGGTATAAGAAGAGGGCAGAGAGACCGTAGAATCAAGTCAGTATTTGACCCGTTCTTCAACGTGGTCTTCAGGTCCGTGTGCTTATCAAAATAGCTAGTCTCTGTAAGGACGTTGTCCCCTACAGATGACCCGAAAGCCAACCTCGCTTGAAGCAATTCGTTCGAGGTCTCGTATCTTGCGATACGAGATTGCTCTCCATATAAATCTTTGTTATAGATGAAGATAGAAACTAAGTCCATCTTCTCGTGCTGCCTCTGGTTCGCACCATCAACTGAGGCCAACACGAGGCACTTGGCATTCGCACAGTCTTTTTCCAATGTCTTACGGATATCAATATCCGCGAAAGTGGAAACTGGTCCTGAGACGGCAGGGGTTTGATAAGTTAAGAGGTGTCCCAGCTTGTCATGGGTAATGGACATCTGGACAGACCTTTGACAGTCATAACAGTCAGATTCAGTCATTTTTATTATCTAGATGTAACCTATGTGTGGTCACTGGGTCGCTGAAATTAAGAGAGAGAGAAGAAAACACTCAGCATGATGCTCTTGAAAGTTTAGATTGGTTTTTAATTTATCTAAACAGGATTGCTCCCACTGTTTCTCGAATCCTTCCTCAAACCATAAAAGAAGAATTAGTCGGGATCAATCTCACCGTACAATAATTGCTTAACCGTTCAGCCAGGCCAGTGTCGGTACTTTGAGGGAGGTTTTACGACGCTTTCGCGAAGTTCCTTAATTAAATAACCTCTTTTCCCTGTGGGCGTAGCCCCGCTAACACCTTTCTAGACTCCTACTTAGTTTATAGCATTGATCGTTAAGTGAAAAGTTTCCCGAGGAGTAGCATATACTCACAGTAGGATTGGGATCCAAATATCATCATGAGATAATGCTGAAGGAATCCTACCAACATTATCAAACTCCAAATGGTATGCAGCACTAGCAAGTTTCAGTTTCTTTAGAAACTCCCGATGTGGATTTTTGCCCCATACTCTTATGACCTTGACGAAGGTCAACATATCATAAGTCACATGTCAAGTTCTACCCATCATTATCCCGGTTAATTTGAACCCACCCGTACATACCCTTGACGAAGGCCAAAATATTAGTACGACTGTCCCAAACCAATGCATCTATCTATGCTACAGATAAATATTCAGCAGCTACCAATCACTATGCCTTGGCGAAGGTCAAAATACATAGCTTGAATACTACTGAATATTTAACTGAAATGACGGAGGTCTACGAATGGTTTTGGCGAAACCGTGAACGTAGTGAACTTGATATAATCGAAGGAACCTGATAGCTTTTAAAAGGAGTGGTTTAAGCTCCGCATTTTTAAAAGTTTTCTGTTTTGAAAAGAAACTGAGTGGTTTTGAAATTGTTCCAACGATTTTAACTTTGGTTTATTTTCTTGCATTAATTTAATGCGTCCCATCAATTAATCCTACCATTGCAGAAAACAATGAAAATATGACGTACGCTTATACCATCCGCATTCACCACGGGGCCCCGTCATCACCCGTTAGGTTACTTAACTAACGATAGAGCGGGGGCTGGACTAACGCGGATGCAAAACATAAGCAACGCCTACTAGATATCATATATAGATATATACATTCATCAGATGCAATGATAGCGATTCCAGATCACAGATGAACACATTGGATATGCTAGGAATCCACGTTTCGTTCGAGCCTGCAACGAAAGGCGGATTACACGGTCGCGATGAATAGCCAAACCCCACCCTAGACCCCTACGGGTGCGGCAAACTACCCGCCAAGTACCCGAAGTGAAGCAACCTCCCTCAGCAACGTGAGTAGGCCACTCGGCACTTCGAGGTACCTGGTAGTTTGTGCACCCTACCTTGGGTCTATCCTAGGAGCAAAAACAGTAAAAGAAATAATATACAATGGCGGCTACAACCTCATCCCGGATGTGCGGCCATAAAATAATATTACATCAATTTACATATTACATCAAATGAATGATAAAGAAAACTCTCATCTCACAACCCCCGGCTATTCATCCGCGACAATCCAACAAGTTCATATACACAATCCAACAACATAACAGATCACAGATATGCACAACCCCCACTAATCGACGTATAACGATTAGTTGACATTCAGTGCATATATCACATTATAGATATAACCATTTAGCAAAAGTTTATAAAACTTCGATCAACAATATGGATTTGTAACTACCCCAAACACAACTTTGTTCTCTGGAAATTCTGGGCAGAAACAAAATACTTTAAAAATCCCAAAACAGAACACTGAAGAAACTGCAGCAAACCCAAGTCGCGGCCGAGTCAACGCGGCCGCGGATCCGCGGCGAAACGCTTGGTTTCGCCGCGGTTCTGCGGCGAGTTGACCGAGTCGTGGGCTCGGTTTGCTGTATGTTTCTAAAAAAACCCTGCACTAATTTTTAAGATATGTGGAATTATTTTTAGAGCAGTTTTTAAAAATCGGCTGAAAGTGTGGGTTTTTGACATGTTTCGCGATTTTTTTTGGGATCGAAGTTCTAATCACTTTGCTAACATGCTAGTAGTTGTTTAGCTAGGCTCTGATACCACTGTAAGTCCACGTTGCCCACCGCGGTGCTTACGGGGAGGCGGAATAGGTAAAAAACGATTTTTTCTAAAGGCAACATGGACTTGAAAAAGAGGATCTTTGCTAAACAAAAACTAGCCAACTACATGAGGTTCTATCTACTATGCTAAAGAGATTATACCTCACGAAACCGGTCCTTCGGGTCTTCTCTCCGCTGTCCTCCTTGTCCATGCAAGCTCCGAGGATTGATCCGGATCTTGGTCACCTCTGCGGCCTCCTAGAGTCGAAGACGATCCACCCGAGAGTTTGTGTTCCGAGCTCCACCTCAAGCCAAGGTAACTAGGGCAACAAGGTTGCTATGCTTGATGTCCTAGGTGGTGTAGAACAAGAAGATGGATTTATTTGTCAATTTAGATCCTTATTTTCTCAACACATGAGAGCAAAGGAAAAATCAAGAGGAGGAAGGAGGAGGAGGAACCATGGGAGCTTCTCACTTGAAGAGAGAGAATGAGAAGAGAATAATGAATCCATAAATAAAATAATTACTAATCTTTATCATGATAAAGTTGATGGCTACATTGATATGACCATTATCATCACAAATCAAATCCAAAGCCAAAAAGCAAAAGAATACTCTAGATCTCACATGAAAGATCCTAGTCAACTACGGTCAAATAGTCAACAAGGTCAAGTAGTCAACTATGGTCAAATAGTCAAAAAGGTCAAGTAGGGTCAAATGGTCAAAGCAATTAGCCATAACATAATTATCATTAAAAAGATTAGTAAATAATGTCCCCGCCTCATAATGGTTTTGAACGAACCAACTGTCAAAACCCTAATGAGGCACCTCCTTCTTCTTCGCTCCTGACAACTGTGCATACACACCCGCATCCGCATTCTGTAGAATGCGAATGCACAGAAGACAAAACTAATCCATCCATACAATGCTAGGATCCGGCTTAAACCAAAGCCCACTAGCATTGTCTGCCCGAACAGCATACGCGCACAAGTGCATATAAGTGATCGTAGCCCTGCCGTAAAACCATACGGCCTCTACACCTTTTGCCCAAAGCAGGGAAACTCTCTGTGTGGGACTCTAAAGACTCGACACTACGCTGGCAGTGGGTTTAACCACAGACCGCAAGCGGCACTAGCTGTACGTAACGGTCCCCAGGTAGATGTCGATAAGAAGGCCGATGAGGTAAACCCATCCGAACTCCTACTGAGCCTGAATGTGACAATCTCCATACAGTCCGGTATGTTCGTTTGAGAGTATCGCATGACGGGCCTAGGGGGCGGTAAACGTAAGACCCCTAATAGCGGTACAAGTCGTGCCGGAGTGTAGCCCAGAACACCGTGAGAAACTACTGGAAACACTACCAGTAATTCTCTCTTGTCCTGGCCAGGGACGATTATGCGTAATGGCTCTCCTAGACACAGCGCGATAACAACCCCCTATACCGGGAGAGACGAATCCTGTCTAACCGCTATTGCCTCCAAGTGCTTCGGGACTGCACCCAACTACTACCTGTTTGCACGACTCCTTCGAGCCGTGGTAGGGTAGTAATCAAAGTACAGTGAGAACACACTCGAGGCGAAGTAGCAGTGTCAAGTTGATGGACTAAGCTGTATTCCAGTCACCTGGGAACTGTTATCTGACGACAGGTATAGTGCCAACCAACAGTTCCCGACGAGTCCTGTCCAGTGTACTTGTAACCTAACGAGCACCCGCATACTATCTCAAGTACGATGTACTAATGGCTGTGGGACAGACCATCTCCCCTGCTGGGATGAGAAGCGCATACGCTAGTCTACTCTGGAGTATCGATGCCCCGTCTCGATAATCCAATGACTAGGGACCTGTATAAGGATGTGCTTATAGATTACCCAACCCCCACAAATGTGACTGCCGTCACAACGCTGGTAATCAAGCAAAGATGCTAAGGGCTCTACTAATATGCATAAGCGATATGCTAAAAGAAACACATGCATATATTAAAGTAGAAAACAAACCAAATAGCATACTACCATTTTGAGAAATATTGTCTATACAACTGTGAATATCCCAAGCTTCCATTAAGTAATATACAAACTAGTATGATACAGTAATGGCCTCTAGGGCATATACACTAACATGAGCGCCACTACGGATTAAAAGTCCTAACCATCCCACATCTGAACGGCTATGAATCCTTCTGATCCATCTACACTTGTAAACATCGTCAACCTTTAACTTCATGAACTCTGGAAGCAACCTCTCGATTACCTCAGCAATGTTTGTTACAGCTATCTGAATAGTACGTGACACCACGATCTTCGGAGAGGAGAAAACTTCATGCCTCAAGTCCGGCTGACTTTTAGCAACGACGTGGCCATCTGGTATGGATCCCGAAGAACTCATTTCAACATTAGAACTCGATCATTTATGAATAAAGGACATGTCTCTTTATCACTGGAAAGTCACCCTGGTCAGTCCTTGTCCCCGACAAGTCTGCTCTGACCGTATCTCTAACCGCAGCCCTCTCGGATTCCATAAACATGGTGACCGAAACAATCATCGTGCACTAACGAGGATAGATCAATGGAATGAATAGAAGGGAGATCTCAAGATATAAATCCTAAGGTAACTTAGGCTGAGTATCATATCGTAAATATGCCCCGGAACATATGTACGGTATGTCACTCTACTTAGTACCTACTCCATCAACCAAGGTCATCCTATATAACGAAAGTTCGGGTATAAGACTTCCAAAGTCAAGTCTAACTCCTATAAGATAAGTCCAGGTAATACAAGTGCATGCCTAGATCCCATATAGCTAACCTAGACTCGAACAAAGGTTAAACCAAACGCTCTGATACCAACTTTGTCATGACCCAAATATGGCACGTGACCGACACTTAAATCACGTGACATCTAATGACGTCGACGCGGTTCAAGTAAGCCAAAACCCAAAATCTAAACCCTTTTTGAAAAATATTGGAGGCGAGTTTAAAATAGTCATCAGATGGAATCAGTTTAAATAACATTTAAACTTAACTAATAATGTTTGAAAAAAAGCATCGATGACGTTTTGAAATGTGATAACACCTCCTTTGCATTTTTGTATAACCTGATGTTGGATATAGTGCCCTCAAAGCCAATTATTGGATCGCAGGTACGTGATTGCAATGATTGAGGAGGACCTATACCAGTAGCACAGTCTTGCTCGAGATGATAGTATGCTATCTGGTTTGCCTTTATCAGTCGTGTACAGGCTCAGGTGACTGATCACTATTGCACGTTGATAGAGCCCTTAGGATCTTGCTTGACTACCAACTGTATGATGGCGATCATATACGTGAGAGTTGGGTAGTCTATAAGCACATCCTTAATAGTGGTCCCTAGTCGTGGGAGTTTCGAGACAGGGCATCGATGCTCCGGAGTAGACTAGTGTATACAGTCGAGATCCCGACGAGGGGCGGTGGCCGGTCTCACAAGCCACTGGTGTCAGTTGGATCACCAAAGATGTATACAGGTGCTCATTGGGTTATGAGTACACCAGACAGGACTCGCCGGGAACCCGCTAGTTGGTATTTATACCTAGCGTCAGATAGCAGTTCCCTGGTGACATGTGTATAGGTTAGTTCATCGACCTGAGGTCGTCATTTGTCTCATGTGAGTTCCTACTATGCTTTGATTTCTACCCTACCACGGATCAAAGGAGTCGTGCAAACAGGTCTTTTTTGGGTACAGTCCCGAGCCACATGGAGGCAAGTGAGCGGATCGGCAGGGGATTCGTCTCTCCCGGTATTGGGGTTGAGATCGCACTGTGTCTAGGAGAGCCATTACACAAAACCCTCGGTCGAGATAGGAGATTTACTGGTAGGTACTCCAGTAGTATCTCAGGGTGTTCTGGGCTACACTCCGACACGACTTATACTGCTATTGGGGGTCTGACGTTACCAGCCCCCTAGGCCCGATATGCGATACTCATAGACGAACGGACCGGACTGTATGTATATTGTCACTCTTAGGCTCAGTCGGGTTCCAGGATGATTTCGCTCATCGGCTTCCCTTGAGGTCAGTACATGGGCAGCCGTTACGCACAGCTAGTGCCGCTGACGGCTTATGGTTAAACCCACTGCCAGGGTACTGATGAGTCATTAGAGTCCCCCACAGATAGCTTCCCAAGTTCGGGCGAAACGTTGTACAGGCTGTATGGTTTTATGGCAGGGTTCGGAAAATGCACGTGCGTTTACGCACGTGTCATATTTCGGGCAGATAATACTGGTAGGCTTTGGTTTAAGCCGGATCCAAGTATTATACTGTGTAGATATAATATCTTTGTCTCAGCTGCATTTGTATTCGGTTGTAATACAAATGCGGGTATGTTTATACTGTTACGGGGTTATCCTGAAATTCGTTTCGGGATCGCTTTTGGAAGTTGCTAGTTTTCTATAACCCGTCTTAAACATTCGGTTTAATGCGGATTTATCTTTTCTTGAGGGTGAGTCATGAGTGGAAGTTTCTTGAAGAGGTGACTAGGTTAGTGACTCATTGTATGCATTAATTGGTTTTGCAAGGTGTTATATGACTCATTCATTCTATTAATGTGGTGATAAGTTATGATAAGCTTCCATTATGGTCACCCCCTTGCTCCTACACTCACCTCTCCTCTTCATATAGTGGCCGGCCCTTTTATGGATGCCCCTTGATTTTGATTTTTCCACTCTCTTACATGGTTGTTAAAATGAGATGATAGATTTGGTTCATGGAAATTTGAATGCTCATTTCTCATTACTCCAAAAGGCAACTTCATTAACCGTTCATCCATAGTTTTGGATGAAGCGAGACAAAGTGTTCTACTCGTTCTCTCCTTCATCTTGGTCATCTCTTTTAGCAGACTTGATGACCGAGTTGCCTCGGTATAGAGGCGGGAGCCCGTTTAAAGATCCATAGATGTGGTGCCACCTCGACGAGGAGCCAGGAGAACGGAGCAGCCGCAACGGAGAGTGGGATGATGGTTAAAGACCGAAGGACTCGGATCGTTCGGTATAGCCTTTCTACCCACTTTGTAGTTTGTTAGTTTAGCGTTAATGGCAGATCCGGGTTATAGTATTCGATAGCGCCAGTTAAAAAGTTTTTTTCCGCGTTTGGCGTCTGAAAGACGGCCGGGACGCTACCGTAGACTTACATGGTATCAGAGCCATGCCATTAAGCTTTACTAACTTGTTCTAACGCGTTTAAAATATCGATCGAACGAAATTTCCGAAACCGCATTTTTTATGTTAAAGTTTCTGTCGAATTTTTAAACAGGTCTAAAAATCATTTTGAGCTTCTCAGAAAATCGTGCAGGCTTTTTTAAGAATACCGGTGAAATTTGGTCAACTGTTGAGTCCAAAGCGCCGCGGAACTGCCGCACAAACCCTAGTTTAGCCGCGGTTCCGCCGCCGTTTTAGAGCTACAGTGAATCATTTTTCTACAGTAGGGTCTTCATTGAAAATTGTGGTTTCTGGAATATTTCTTTTGGGCCCATATTTTATTACTGTACTGCAGATGTACGTAGGGCCCACTTCGGGAAGTTTTGTCGATCGGAATTTTAAACTTGTTAGTTTACGGTACTTACATTATATCTCCCACCGTGAATGTCATTCGAGCGGTAAATTGCGTCTAATTGCTATAGTCCTTTTAGACGGATTTGCGAACGTGACATTCGCGTTGATGTTCTGTGTTGTACTGTGATGTTGCGGATTTGTCGTGGTGGATAGCAGTGTGCAATGGTAGTGCAGTTTGGATTTATTTGTACATTTGATATTGCGGGACGAGCGTCCAACATGTGGACTGTCGTCTCTGCCTGTTTGTATAATATTCTTTTGGGGCACGACCGGGCTGAGGTCGATGTACCTGTTGTACATATTTTTCATTTCTGTACTAGGTTTACCCCGCGACGGAGTGCACGGATAGCTGGGTTCTGGAGGGTAACGGGTCCGCATCTCATGGCTTTGAGTGGCAGAGGGGCCTCACTCTAGAATTGGCAGACTATTTGCCGCACTCGTAGGGGGTACAGGTTGACCCAAGGAGGGGTGCTCAAGTTACCGGATTCCGTGAATTGCAGGTGGTCCATTCACTATGCTGTAGGGGGCTGCCTCGCTTCAGGTTTTGGCGGGTAACTTGCCGCACCCGTAGGGGTCTAGGTTTCATTGCACAGGCTATCCACAAGACCAGGGGAACGTCGGGTTTCAGCAGCGGCTCTATGAAACCCGGGGATCTCACATTATCTGTATTGTTCTGTGATGCTTATTACTTTTCTGTAATGTTGCATATTATCACGCCTGGAGCGATTATTGTATATTGGTATATATACTAGTAGATGTTGTATATGTTTTGCACCCGTGCTAGTCCAGTCCCCGCTCTGTCGTTAGTTAAGTAACCTAGGGTAAAGACGGGACCCAGTGACGAATGCGGTTGGCATATACATACATTTTATTTTCGTTCTTTTCGATTAATTGATGGGACTGTGTTGATTCTGATCAATGCAAAGGAAAACAAACCTGTTTGGACGTTGTTGGAACAGTTTTAAAAAGTGTTATTACAAAGACGTCTTCTTTTGTTTTGCATAGTGGTATTCAGTTGGAATATCCCGCACCTCATTCGATGAGGCAAGAGCCGAGATCCCTTCACCGGGAGTGACCCCTTGGGCAGAAGTTTGCGTCAGGGTAATAACTTCACTATAGTCGATTACATGCTTCTTTACATCGTGATATTCAGTTGGAATATCCTGCACCTCATTCCACGAGGAAAGAGCCAAGATCCCTTCCCCGGGAGTGACCTCTTTAGCAAAGGTTTTCGCCACTATATTTTTTATAAAAAGCTATCAGGTTCCTTCAGCGATATCAAGTTCGTTACGTTAAAGGTTTTTCACCAAAAACTAGCCGTAGCCCTCCGTCATTTCTTTTAGGTATTCAGTAGTATTCAAGCTATGTATTTTGACCAACGCCAAGGCATAGTGTTTGGTAGCTGCTGGGTATTCATTTGTTGCATAGATAGATGAGTTGGTTTGGGACAGTCGTTCTGCCATTTGGCCAACGTCAGGGGCATGTGCGGGTGGGTTTAAATTGATAAGATAATGATGGGTGGAACTTGGCATGTGACTTATGGCATTTTGGCCAACGTCAAGGTCATAAGAGCATGGGGCAAAAATAACATCGAGAGTTTCTAAAGAAACTGAAACTTGCCAAGTATGCGAATACCTTCTGGAGTGTGATAACATGAGTGGATTCCTTCACGTTATCATGCGATGAGAGTTGGATCCCGATTCCCACTGATGAGTTGGTTTACTCTTCGGGTGATCCCGATTGATTCTTCTTTCAGGTTTGGAGGAGAATTTGACAGTACAGTGGGAGGTTTCTGTTAGGTCCACGTTACCTCTCCCGGTACTTTCGGGGATGCGGAAACGGTAAAACAAATTTTTTTTCTAAACTTTGTAACATGGACCGTAAAAGCCGGATCTTTGCTAAACTAAACTAGCATACTTGCAAAGAAGGGTTAACTACTCGGCAAAGTGGTTATACCTCAACTTGAACTCCTTCTCTTCTTGTTGTTCTTCTTCTTTCTTGCTCTTTGTAGTAGCTTGAATGGCTTCCCCTCCTCGTCTCCTCTTTGCCGAAGATAGATCCACCTGAGGGCTTCATCCTTGGGCTCCTTTCTCGATCTTGAGAGAACTAAGGTATTCGGCTTGCTAGACCTTCTACCTTAGAGTGAGTAGAGTGTGCTTTGGGGTGTTATATCTTCAAGGAGATGATTCTCAACACATGAGATTTGCTCTCCTTGAACAAGAGGAGAAAGAAGATGAAGTGAAGAGAGAGAAACCAAAATGATAGAATGAGCTATTTTCCTCTTGCAACCATAACAAAAGGAAAATGATTTTATCTAATTAATAATAATAAATCAAAATGAAATAGTTGATGGTTGTATTTGGAATGACCATTACCATCACTACATTAAATGAATGTAAGCTAGAATCAAGGAGTATCCTTGCAAAGCAATGATGATGGTCAAACATTCAACCATGGTCAACAAGTCAACCATGGTCAACAAGTCAACAAAATCAACCATGACACAATTTCATTTAATTACTATTATTAATTGATATTTCATAAATCCATTAGGGTTTGGAAAAAGACGACTGTCAACTGTGCATACGCACCCGTTCCGAAACCCTAATGAAAGACCTCTTCCTCCGCCTCAAACAACTGTGCATATACACCTGCATTCTTGATCCGAGGAACAAGAATACTGAGAGATAAAAGCAACCCCAAAACATATACCAGTATCTGGCTCAAACCAGAGCCTGCTAGTATAATCCGTCCGGACTCCAAACGTGCACAAGTGCGCGGATGAGAACGAACCCTGTCGCAAAACCATGCGACCTCTACTCTGTTTTGCCCAAAAGCGAATACCCTCTGTGTGGGACTCTAAAGACTCGACACTACGCTGGTAGTGGGTTTAACCACAGACCGCAAGCGGCACTAGCTGTGCGTAACGGTCCCCAGGTAGAAGTCGACAAGAAGGCTGACGAGGTGAACCCCATCTGAACTCCTACTGAGTCTGAATGTGACAATCTCCGTACAGTCCGGTCTGTTCGTCTGATACATCGCATGTCGGGCCTAGGGGCGGTAAACGTCAGTCCCCCAATAGCGGTACAAGTCGTGTCAGAGTGAAGCCCAAAACACCCTGAGATAACACTGGAAGCCTACCAGTATATCTCGCTTGCCCTGGCCAGGGACTACTCGTGTAATGGCTCTCCTAGACACAGCGCGATGTCAACCCCCAATACTGGGAGAGACGAATCCTGTCTAACCGTCACTGCCTCCAAGTGCTTCGGGACTGCTCCCAACCACTACCTGTTTGCACGACTCAGTAGAGCCGTGGTATGGTAGCAATCAAAGAACAGTGGGAACACACTTGAGGCGAAGTGACAGTGTCAAGTCAGCGGACTAAGCTGTACTCATGTCACCTGGGAACTGAAAACTGACGATAGGTATAATACCAACCATCAGTTCCCGACGATTCCTGTCCAGTGTACTCGTAACCCAACGAGCACCCGCATACTATCTCAAGTACGACGTACCGACGGCTGTGGGACAGACCGTCTCCCGTGCTGGGATGAGAAGCGCATACGCTAGTCTACTCCGGAGTATCGATGCCCTATCTCGGTACTCCCATGACTAGGGACGTGTATAAGGATGTGCTTGTAGATTACCCAGCCCCCACGAGTGTGATCGCCATCACAACGCCGGTAATCAAGCAAAGATCCAAAGGGCTCTACTAATGCGTATAGGTGATATAATAAATAAACACACAAGTACACATTAAAGCAGAGACAAACCAAGTAGCATACTACTATATTGAGCAAGATTGTCAGTACAACTGTGAATATCCCAAGCTTCCATCAAGTAATATACATACTAGTATGATACAGTAATGGCTTCTAGGGCATATACACTAACAGTTTCCTGATTAGATAAAGTGATAACCATTCTGATCTAGGTTAGAGTCCACGCAGAGTGTTTCTTTTCTATCTCTCTTTGGCAACGACCTTTGACCGACCCTAGACTATGACTCAGGGACCAAGTTGACCGAACCTTCTTAAAATACTGGATTTTGGATTGTCTAAGTTGCATAAGTCATTGCTACTCCTTCTTTTACCCTTTGCATTTCTCAGAACACCTCGTATCATACGAGTATCCACTTCCATTGGATAAATCCATCATATGGTTATATACGAACTCAAAGGGACTTCTTCGAGGATGGATCCAGGTTCAGGAGAAATAGAATTGGTTTATTCAGTTGTCTTTTATCATCACCTTCTCTCAGGTTGCGAGGGCTCCTTGGTTTAGGAGAGTACACCTATTACGCTTATTGGATAGTCTTCTTCCAAACCATAGGCAGGTGCCGAAAGGTAGGGAATGAAGAAAACCAATTAGCCTAAGTAGGGTGTACAGAAGGTAATAAGTAAAGACAAAATAAAGGGATTAGAAAGAGGGCAAAGTAAATTGCGACTGCTATCATTCACGACCAAACCACGTAGTTCATCACCACTCCTATTTTCACCTTTGCTTTTTTCCCCAGTTGGGGAGAAATAGAATAAGGTATTATTCAGTTTTCTTTTATCATCACCTTCTCTCAGGTTACGATTACTCCTTGGTTTAGGAGGGTACACCTATTATGCTTACTGGATAGTCTTCTTCCAAATCATAGGCTGGTGCCGAACAGTAGGGAAGAAAGAAAACCACTTAGCCTAAAAGTGGTGTACAGAAAGAAATGACTAAAGACAAATAAAGGGATTTTGAGAGACGGCAAAAAAATATACGGTTACAGTCATGAATTCGATTATGGAAGATGCGTTACTAGGAATACCAGGATACCCCTTCGAAACATTTTCATGTTTCAGTTTCACTGTGCGTTGTTAAAGGAAAACTGATTTCCCGATTAGATACTTACTCCAGGGTATGTATTTACCAGGTATGATTCTCACATCTGTATGGTTTTACAGATGATGAGTGGGAGTAGGTTATTAGGAATTAGGTGATCATCCTCATTATATCGGAATTCATTATAATTGGTGATATTTGAGGAAATCACCTGGGTTTTTTGCCGGACGGCAAGTATTTGGTTTTGAGTATCCGTTGTTGTGCACCAATTTCAAAATGATATATATATATATATATATATATATATATATATATATATACGTTTATTTTTATAAAGTGATATATAACTTTTTGAAATTATGTCCTTGACATTTACCTATAGCAGTTGACGATTGGGTAAGGAGCATTGAACAACGGAGTAGTTCTTAACCATAAGTACAGTTTTCAACCTACGATGTACATGTTTTGAGTTATTCGACTCAGGAGACTCATACAGAGTATTGTATGTTGTCCAGTGTCCATCAGAACAAAGGGGTTGGTCCTCGTACTATGTTCTGTTTACTTATGACTTATCTAGTTTTTAGACAAGTGTTTCGTAGAAATACAAGGTCTAAGTTTTGAGAAGTTGTGTATATAGGAATAAAGTAGAGAACCAGATATCGCAAGTATCGGGATTCTTCAAAGAGATCGAAGATGTAGATTCTAGTGATTGGTATTCAAGTAATGGTTTTAAGAAACTTGTTTCTCTTTCAGGTTACTCATAATTGGATGGATTCCTAAGTTGAGTAATGCTGATTAGCCTCTCTCCATTAAGTTGATATGCACTGGAGACAGCTGCATGATTAGAATCTGGTTCCAATTAAATAAGTGCCAAAGTTTCTATATTGGATATAGAATGGTTCATATCTTAACAATATTAAGGTACGGGGAGTTGTCCGGCTTATGCTTAAAACCAGACTCTGGATAACTCAGGGCACGTTTCTGTAATGGTAGTTTGTGGGTTGGCCCAGGCTATGGCGAGGGTTGACTTTCTACCATCTGGAAGATCAATGGTTATATTGTTCTTGACTCGCCACAGTTTTAGTAAAATGGATTTTTTCAGAAAATAGTAGTGGGAGTATGGTAGAACTGGAAGTGATTCCAGAACTGCAAACGATTACAGAAAATTTAATAGGACTTAAAGATTCAATCAGATTTGACATTCCATTAGCCACTCTGCAGATATGGTGGGTAAGCTCAGACACCCGAGAAGTACTCCGGCAGCCTCAAGGACGGTGACATGGAGGTTATTGTTAACCAGACTTGACACTACTGTTGTTCCAGACTATGAGACCCGGCAGGAGGTTAAGTATAGCGTCGTTCTAGCTTTAGAAGTGCACGTATATATTATTCTGCCAGAGGGTTGTTGTGTCCAGTGGGAGAAGTGGAAGCATAGTGGGCAAGAAGCTTATGTCTATTTATAGACTTGAGCAGATATAGCGGAAATAGATCATCTAATTTTGATGTGACAGTCATGGGTTTGACTTCATCAGAATAGAGGATGGATCTGTTAAGAAGGTAGTAGGGTGTGATGTCCTGGTATTTGGATGACATACACAGAGTAGGAAGTAAAATTCCTATACTACGATCGGTTGTACTGTGGTCATCATACAGTTGTTTCTCCAGACAGGATATGGATATAATATCAGACATTCTGGTTACTAGATCTATGGTTTTAGATCTAGATTTGGGTAGTTTCCCAATATGGGTACTTTGACAATATTCTAATAGTTTTTAGAATAGATGACTCCTGGCATGGTGGTGTACCTGCAGGTGATGGAGTCACCCTCTCTAAAGGTGTCTTACAGACTAAAAGGGAGAGGGATGTGTATGATTGGCATATCACTTGCTTAGGCAATTGAATCAATCGTGAGATGTCAAGTACCACACCAGATGTTGTTTTTGCACTAGATGCGGTAAGTTTATATTAATCCAATCCTGAAGAAACATAAGGAAGCAGTTTCAGAACATAAGTGCATGTTCTACGGATTTGATGATGGCAGCCTCCTTCGGAAGACGGTTATCATTCTAGGCTTCAAAGGTGACATGGATGACAAAGTGATTGTCATAGTTATAGTTTTCCCTCTGACGAGGGACAGTATTATGGACAGGTGGTCCAAGAGGATACTGTGGGAGGCATGGTGCTGGACACTGATTAGTTTTAGTTGTCTATACAGTCTAGAGAAGTTTGGATTTGGAGTTTATTTATGAATTAGGTCCCATCAGATATCCAGACATATTCTAAGACAGGTATTACTCAATTCGGGAGATGGCTTTCTCCACGAATTTGAGATTAAGAGAGACATAGAAAGGAACATCAGGGCGGATCCACTCACTGAGGCTATTTCTCAAACATAAAAGTTTTACAAATGGGCTTTGTGGAACTGATTAATAGAGGAGTTGGGTGTTCGGTATCACACGGGCTGTGAGTATGCGACATCGCAATAATTAGCCTTGAGTGCAAGTGGGAGATTGTTGGATATAGTGCCCTCAAAGTCAATTATTGGATCGCAGGTACGTGATTGCAATGATTGAGGAGGACCTATACCGGTAGCACAGTCTTACTCGAGATGATAGTATGCTATCTGGTTTTCCTTTATCTGTCATGTACAGGCTCAGGTGACTGATCACTATTACATGTTGATAAATCCCTTAGGATCTTGCTTGACTACCAACAGTATGATGGCGATCATATACGTGAGAGTTGGGTAGTCTATAAGCACATCCTTAATAGTGGTCCCTAGTCGTGGGAGTTTCGAGACAGGGCATCGATACTCCGGAGTAGACTAGTGTATACAGTCGAGACCCCGACGAGGGGCGGTGGCTGGTCTCACAAGTTACTGGTGTCAGTTGGATCACCTAAGATGTATACAGGTGCTCATTGGGTTATGAGTACACCGGACAGGACTCGCCGGGAACCTGCTAGTTGGTATTTATACCTAACGTCAGATAGCAGTTCCCTGGTGACATGTGTACAGGTTAGTTCATCGACCTGAGGTCGTCATTTGTCTCGTGTGAGTTCCCACCGTGCTTTGATTTCTACCCTACCATGGCTCAAAGGAGTCATGCAAACAGGTCTTTTTTGGGTACAGTCCCGAGCCACATGGAGGCAAGTGAGCGGATCAGCAGGGGATTCTTCTCTCCCGGTATTGGGGGTGAGATCGCGCTGTGTCTAGGAGAGCCATTACACAAAACCCTCGGCCGAAATAGGAGATTTACTGGTAGGTACTCCAGTAGTATCTTAGGGTGTTCTGGGTTACACTCCAACATGACTTATACCGCTATTGGGGATCTGACGTTACCAGCCCCCTAGGCCCGATATGCGATACTTATAGACGAACGGACCGGACTATATGTATATTGTTATTGTTAGGCTCAGTAGGGTTCCAGGATGAGTTCGCTCATCGGCTTCCCTTGAGGTCGGTATATGGGGAGCCGTTACGCACAGCTAGTGCCGCTGATGGCTTGTGGTTAAACCCACTGCCAGGGTACTGATGAGTCATTAGAGTCCCCCACAGATAGTTTCCTAAGTTCGGGCGAAACGTTGTAGAGGCCGTATGGTTTTATGGCAGGGTTCGGAAAATACACGTGCGTTTAAGCACGTGTCATATTTCGGGCAGATAATACTGGTGGGCTTTGGTTTAAGCCAGATCCGAGTATTATACTGTGTAGATATAATATCTTTGTCTCAGTTGCATTTGTATTCGGTCGTAATACAAATGCGGGTATGTTTATACTGTTATGGGGTTATCCTGAAATTCGTTTCGGGATCGCTTTTGGAAGTTTCTAGTTTTCTATCACCCGTCTTAAACATTCGGTTTAATGCGGATTTATCTTTTCTTAAGGGTGAGTCATGAGGGTGAGTCATAAGTGGAAGCTTCTTGAAGAGGTGACTAGGTTAGTGACTCATTTTATGCATTAATTGGTTTTGCAAGGTGTTATATGACTCATCCATTCCATTAATGTTGTGATAAGTTATGATAAGCTTCCATTATGGTCACCCCCTTGCTCCTACACTCACCTCTCCTCTTCATATAGTGGCCGGCCCCTTTATGGATGCCCCTTGATTTTGATTTTTCCACTCTCTTATATGGTTGTTAAAATGAGATGATAGATTTGGTTCATGGAAATTTGAATGCTCATTTCTCATTACTCCAAAAGGCAACTTCATTAACCATTCATCCATGGTTTTGGATGAAGCGAGACAAAGTGTTCTACTCGTTCTCTACTTCATCTTGGTCATCTCTTTTAGCAGACTTGATGACCGAGTTGCCTCGGTATAGAGGCGGGAGCCCGTTTAAAGATCCGTAGATGTGGTGCCACCTCGACGAGGAGCCAGGAGATCGGAGCAGCTGCAACGGAGCGTGGGATGATGGTTAAAGACCGAAGGACTCGGATCGTTCGGTATAGCCTTTCTACCCACTTTGTAGTTTGTTAGTTTACGTTAATGGCAGATCCGGGTTATAGTATGCGATAGCGCCAGTTAAAAAGTTTTTGTTCCGCGTTTGGCGTCTGAAAGACGGCCGGGACGCTACCGTAGACTTACACCCGATACAACATAATAATAAAATAGCATCCCAACGTGAGCTAGCTTCCGCGTCCAAACGACGGAGCAGCCAAACAATCTATATCAGAAGTCGACTCCAAAGAGTGCGACCTCACAATTTCTAAGTCTCGTTTCTAAGTCCACAATATACCATTTCTAAGTTGATGGAGTTTCCATTAGATATAAGAATATAAGAATAATCAAGAGTGAGTACGATACAATAATAACCCACTTACCAATCAATCACCGAAAGGAATGTGTGCCCAAGCCGCTGATAATCCAAGCGGTAAAACCTGCAAGAAACTGTGGCACAACGGGGATGAGTTGCCAACTCAGTGAATAAAAGTACATCTAAAGGTAGAAATCGAAATGCACGACGATACCTAGGTCATAAGTATAGTACTACCAAAATCTGTACTAATATATTATATGATATGCATATATATCATAATGCAACACTAACTGTCATGTGATCCCAAGTAGAATATATATATAGGTACTATTCCCCGGATCAGTTCTAGTCGATCCAATAATGAAATCTAATTGTGTACCTCATGATAACAATCTTATCAATATATATGGATGTCCAACATCGACATCGAAATCAGAAATCTCTCGTGTCCAGCATCGACACGTAAATGCAGATACCGTCGACACCATCTCAATAGATGATTGTCACCCGATATCCCTGGCCCCGTCGGTATCCCCTGGATCTCCGCCGTGCCCATCGAACCCCAGTCAGTATCCTCTGGATATCTGCCGTGCTCATCTCTATCTCCGATATCGAGTATCCTCGTTAGGATCCCCGCCTATAATGTGGCTATCCTGCCCCTCGGTCTCAAACCGGGTCCACCATGTATCCCGCTGTATAGCTACCCCACTCAATACGGATAAGTCACAAGTCCGAAACCGTATAGCTACCCCACTCGGTTCGGAATAAAACAGTCAGAAAACATCAAAACTCATGGTAGACGTTAAAATCATCATCTTCAAAAAACATCAAGTAAAGAAAGAGAATATGTGCATAGATTATCCTGATGATATATTATATATATACATATATAACAGCGTCCCATACCACTGATATATATCATCAAAAGTAAAACGTTCAGAAATTCATAAAATCAAATATAACATTCATAGTACTGGTATTCATAATGCTTAACAGATAATAAGGTAAAGTACGTAAATAAATCATATAAGTAATTAACGTATCGATTTTACTGTGTCATGGCAATACTAATGATGTGTAGTGTAGCATACGCGTCTGTGCTCATGCAACATGGCAATCATTAGTATTTGTGCAAGTGTTCTACGGTGTAATAACCTATTCATATTAACATATATACATACGCATTATATAACAGAACGGTTCTACAGTGACATGGCAGTACTAATGAGGTGTAGTGTAACATATAGGTACGTGCTTGTGCAGCATTGTACTCATTGATAATTGTGCAGTGTTCTATCAGAGTGTTAGTATTATAGAAACGTATACTATCGATAAATATAATGCGAACATGTAAAGTAAATCTAAGCATAACTAATAACTGTAATTTCCTGCCATGGGCTATATCATTATCTTTTGAAAAGGGAACGAAATGTTGGTTTTGAGATAAGGAACCTGCCTTAGATTAAAATAGATATTCGTTTTGGAAATTGGCACCGCATCTTTGTATTTTATCATTAAAAAGGGAAACGAATCGTAGTTTTTAAAAGAATATAGCTCACACAAGTATTACATCCTAAAACGGAAAATACTCTAGCTCTGCGAGTCTAAAGGAAAATTTGGCCGTTACTCGGCATATAAATCTCATCATTTCCAATACATATAATTCCTTGTATAGTGCCACATTGTATCACTGTATTTGTATCATTTCAAGTACGGCATGATTCCTCGTACAAATCCATCAAATCATATCCATGTCATAAGGATCTAACATCACACACGTATGTCATTAAAACTATGCATGAAACTATATGCAATGAAAGACATACTATATATATGATACTATATCAATAACATTAACATCTAATTAGATATCATACTATTTTATTTATAAGATTACGGGGGTGCTATACGCCATCCACCCGACTTCCCCCGTAGATGTAAATCTACTCACCAACTTGACGAGCTTGCTGAAATCCACTTTGCTAAGTTCGTCAACTCCGTCTCGGAATCCTTCGTGATCGCACCTATAATCGTATTTAAAATCTAATCGATATAAATATCATATTGAAAACCAAAACAATGAGCTAAGCACCCATATGTTAGAACCTACAACTCACTTATCCCAAAGATGATCAAATACCCCTGAACTTAACGTACGAACGTCAACGTTTCAGTTGCAGTACGGAAATGCGGAAAATCATATCGAAATGTCAGAAACTTTAATAAAACTCAACTAAATATTCCCAGATTTCTCTGCATGAATATTGGGGCAATTCAAACAATATTATAAATCATAAATTTCCCATACAAAGCCACAGAAGAAAAACCAACACCAAGAACCCAAGGGAGGCCGGCGAGCTCGGAAAGTGGTGGAATGTCGCCGGTTCAAATATTGAGTTTGGGTCTCGAGTTTTGTGTAAAGTCTTCTAATAATCATACTATAGTTTTGGTCTTGCTAGTTTTTCTAATAATTGTACCCAATGGTTCAAGATTCAATTGCCGTGAGCTAAATATCACAATTTTCCTAGTTTATGATACTGCTCAAACTAAACATGCTACGTGAAGATATCGTGAGTTAAATGAACTTAGGTTTTTCTGAGTTAACCCTCTTCTGGTCGTAGTAGGCAAAAACAGAACTCGTGATACGATATATCCATGCCGTATATAGAATTTTAACTCTAAAACAGATATTTACTTCTAGATTTCACATACTGATAAACTAACTTAAACTAGCAATACCAAACATCCTAATATATCTACATAGAGCTACCGTAAAAATCCCAACACCTAACTCCCATAAAAATCTGGCGAGCTCGGATAATTTGCAAGTGTCGCCGGTCAAAGTCCGATGGAATGGGTTCGTCTTCCTAGGGATTATTCTAGTTCCACTTTATAAGATTCAGCCACTGTTTGATTACGTTAAAAGTTTCCTAGACTATAGCAGATCATAAACAGAGCCTAATTTATCAAAATACTGTATTTCCAATATCAAACTTATCTCATAAAACAGTATCGAACTAAGATCTGCAGAGTTTGAAACTTATTGTTAGTGTATATGCCCTAGAGGCCATGATTGTATCATACTAGTTTGTATATTACTTAATGGAAGCTTGGGATATTCACCTTATATAGACAATCTTGCTCAAAATAGTAGTATGCTACTTGGTTTGTTTCTACTTTAATATGTGTATGTGTTTCTTTTAACATATTGCTTATACATATTAGTAGAGCCCTTAGGATCTTTGCTTGATTACCAGCGTTGTGATGGCAGTCACACTCGTGGGGGCTGGGTAATCCACAAGCACATCCTTATACAGGTCCCTAGTCGTAGGACTATCGAGACAGGGCATCGATACTCCGGAGTAGACTAGCGTATGCGCTTCTCATCCCAGCAGGGGAGACGGTCTGTCCCACAGCCGTCTGTACGTCATACTTAAGATAGTATGCGGGTGCTCGTTAAGTTACGAGTACACTGGACAGGACTCGCGGGAACTGATTGGTTGGTACTATACCTATCGTCAGTTATCAGTTCCCAGGTGACATGAGTACAGCTTAGTCCGCTGACTTGACACTGTCACTTTGCCTCGAGTGTGTTCCCACTGTACTTTGATTACTACCTTACCACGGCTCAAAGGAGTCGTGCAAACATGTAGTAGTTGGGTGCAGTCCCGAAGCACTTAGAGGCAGTGACGGTTAGACAGGATTCGTCTCTCCTGGTATTGGGGGTTGACATCGCGCTATTTCTAGGAGAGCCATTACACGAGTAGTCCCTGGCCAGGGCAAGCGAGATATACTGGTAGGTTTCTAATGTTATCTCAAGGTGTTCTGGGCTAAACTCCAACACGACTTGTACCGCTATTAGGGGACTGACGTTCACCACCCCCTAGGCCCGCCATGCGATGTATCAGACGAACAGACCGGACTGTACGGAGACTGTCACATTCAGGCTCAGTAGGAGTTCAGATGGGTTTCACCTCGTCCGTCTTCTTATCGGCATCTACCTGGGGGCCGTTACGCACAGCTAGTGCCGCTTGCGGTCTGTGGTTAAACCCACTGCCAGCGTAGTGTCGAGTCTTTAGATTCCCACACAGAGAGCTATTCGCCTTTAGGCAAAAGAGTAGAGGTCGCATGGTTTTGCGACTGGTCGTATGGTTTTGCGACTGGTCGTATGGTTTTGCGACAGGGTTCGGTCACATCCGTGCACTTGTGCACGTTTAGTGTCCGGACAGTTAACACTAGCGGGCTTTGGTTTAAGCCAGATCCTATTGTACGTTTTGGGATTAGTTTTATCTCGTTTGTATTCGTGTTCCTCGAAACGCGGATGCGGGTGTGTATGCACAGTTGATGGAGAGACAGAGGCAGAGGATTCTCATTAGGGTTGTTGATTGTTGACTATTGACTTTTGCTAAACCCTAATGAGAATAAGAAATATGATTAATGATAATATTAATTAAGTATTATTGTGCCATGGTTGGGTTGAAAGGTTGACTTTATTGACTTGTTGACTTGGTTGACCAGTTGACTAGGTTGGACTAGTTGACCATCATCATTACAATGGTTGTCATTTCTTGCAAGGACTTTTGCTTGCTTGTTGAGCTTTGCAAAATGAGTGCATGAAATGATAATGCCACTTGATATGATATGAACCATCACATAATACTCAATTACTATTATTATTATTATTATTCTTTTTGGATTATGAGAGAGAGGTTGAGAAAAGTTATGCTCATTCTTTCATTTGTTTTCTCTCTCTTGAGCTCTCTCTTATTCAAGCTCTCCCTCTTCCTCTTGCTCTCTCTAGCTCAAGGCAACCCCCCTCTCATGAGTTGAGAACCATTGCCTTAGAGATAAAAACACCAAAATAATCCTCTACTCATCCTAGTTCACAAGTAGTAAGCCAAGTGTTCTAGTTTCTTCAAGCTTGAAGTAGAAGCCAAAAGGTAGAAGCTTTCGGGTGGATCCATCTTCGGCGAGAGGGGACGACGAGGTGAGGCCGATCCGAACACCACCAAGAGTTGAAGACGAAGGAGTTCAAGAAAGGTATAACCCCCTAACCGAGTAGATAAAACTCCTAGTTAGGTTGTTAGGTAGTTGTTTAATAAAGATCCATATTTTGAGTCCATGTTACCACCCTAGCAAAAATCGTTTTTGACCATTTCCGCAACCCTAAAGAACCGGGGAAGGGTAGCATGGACTTACAGTGGTATCAGAGCCAAGTTAAACACTATCTAACATGTTAGCAAAGTAACTAGAAATTCGATCGGATAAAAAGTCACGAAACGAACCCGTAAAATCAACTTTCTGTCGAATTTTTCCTCTGTTCCAAAAATAATAAATCTTGCCTTAAAATTCGACTCAGGATTTTTAGAGCACACTGTAGGAAAATGGTCCAGAGATCCGATCAACGTGCCGCGGAACCGTAGCAGGAGCTTGCTCCCGCCGCGGATCCGCGGCCGAGTTGACTCGGCCGTGGACTATTTTCCTTGCAGTGTGGTTCTGGGGTTTTTTTTGGGATTTTTACAATATGATTTTTCTGCCCAGATTATCCAGAAAGAAAAATTTGTTTTTGGGGCCTAAAAATCCGTATTACGATCGAACTTCTAAAAGACTTAAGCTGACGGGTTTATTTCTGTGATGTGATGTATGTATTGAACGTCTGCTATTCGCTATACGTCGATTAGTGGGGGTTATACGTATCTGTGATCTGTAATGTTGATGGTATGTGTATATGAATTCATTGGATTGTCGCGGGTGAATAGCCGGGGGTTGTGAGATGAGAGTTTTCTTTTCTTTCAATTCATGTAATATGTAAATTGATGTAATATTATTTGTATGGCCGCACAACCGGGTCGGGGTTGTAGCCGTCATTGTATAATTTCTTTTTACTATTTTTGCTCCTAGGATAGACCCAAGGTGGGGTGCACAAACTACCGGGTATCTCTGTCACGACCCGCAGGGTACGGAACGTGACTGGCACTTAAGTTTACGAAACGTCTAAAGACGTCCGTAAAATAAGTAAGCCAAAGCCCAGAAAACCAAACCAAATAAGCAAAAGAGTGAAGAGAACCCAATCAATTGGAAACAAGTTTATCAATAAGTCATATAAAACCCTTTTTGAAAACAATATCAATTTTTCCGAAAATTTCGGCAGAGTCTCCTTTGTAAATACTGGCCCCCAAAATGGGTACAACAAAAATATATATGAATCCAACAAATAAGGCATCCCCAAGCGGGAGCTAGCTCTTCGCCACAAGGCGGTCACAAATCCCATGCAAAATAAAGCAACAACATGCGAAATAATCATAATGAAGCATAAGAAAAACAGCATGTCGACTCAAGTGAGCTCGACCCCAAAATACAGCATAAAAGTCCACAACCCTCACAGTCTCATCTCTAGGTCAATATACAATAATACTGGTAGATACAGTAGATAGAGTGCACTAGATTCAAAGAATATACAAGGTGGTACAAAAATAATGATATAACCCACCTAAGAGCAAAACCTCGAGTCGAGGCAAAGGAGGCAAAAGAACAAGTGCGCCCGCCGCTACTGTACTGACGGAGCGGACCTGCAAAAGGCTGTGGCACAACGGGGGTGAGTTGCCAACTCGTGAGTAATAAATAACATCTACAAAGGCTATCGTATGCATGCACACAAGCATCCTAGCATCTAAAATACAGGTATGACTGGATGCATTAGCAGGTGTGTATACAACATCAGTGTACTAATATGTATGCAACATGAATATCTGAGGTCTCAATAGGTATATATAAGAAACATTTTATCTCTTTTTGTTTTTGAAACTCTTTTAGAATGCCAGCATAATACTCAAAGAATCGACGAGAACCGGTGTCCAGCGACGACACCTAAAAGCTGTCTCAAATCTCATAAATCCATGTCATAGTGTCTCTGGCCTCAGCCATCCGGCTGACCCATCTCAATATCAATATCTCATCCTCTCGCGGCCCCGGTTGGTATCCTCTGGATATCCGTCGTGCTCAATGAAGTCACCGGTAGGTAATCCGTCCCCTGCCAGGCTCATCGTCAGCACCACGAGCTTCTTGCCCCGGGGTACCCTACCGGGCCCACCATGTACCCGAGACGGTTCATCCAACTCCTCGAAACGGGTCTCGAAAACCACAGCAAACTCATGGTGGACGACACTTACATCACTAGAAAACCGCAATTTACATATTTTAAAAATATAATAAGTTTAGAAATTTTGCGGTTTTTCCCCGAAATCCAGAAATATCATAAAATCTCAAGAAATCCTCATAAGTGCATATGTCAATGATAATGAATGCATATGGTATCAATAATCAAGTTGCGATGTGTGATTAATAGATTAGGCATGAACAAATAATATGATGAAGTACATGCACATGAATAGCAATCCTACGATTTCATTTTAAGGAATTAAAGGCAATAACACAAGTTTAAGTATCAATTAGTAAAAGGTTTCAATTTAAAGGTTATCTAGTGTGGTGGCATGGAAATTGCCAGGGTGTGTGTGTAGGCATGAATAGTGCTCGTGCTGCATATAAAAACCCTGGCAATGGTGCAGGTGTCCTAGAAAATGGTTTTGTATAGGTATGTCAATATAGGGCATGAATGTAGCAAATAATCATACAAGTATTACACCCCTAATTACTAACATTACTAGGAATCTTTTAAGTTACTAAAACTATCGGGCGGCTTGCGCCATCCAACGATAGTCCCCCGTAGATGTTACATCTACTCACCGGAATCCCTAGCTAGCTGTGTCCAATCACCTCTTTCCCCTTTCGTGCCGCGTCTGACGTCTCCGCGACCGAACCTGGAATTTACATCAATACCAAACATAAGGTTACCTATCAAGACTGACGTAAAACCCAAACGAAAATACTAATGTTCACTAGCTAGGTACAACGTGCACAAGGTGCGCGGAACATACGCGAAAATCGCAAAAACTGCCAAAAATCGCCGATTTGGTCGCCCGGCAAAACTAAAACCCGACCACTCAAAAATCCGCACACACGCATCCTAAATGTCATAGGATACGCTAAAAATGTCATCAAGATATCGCAATTAATTCATCACAACATTTTAGTAAAAACTAGTAAGCTAGAATATCAATTAAGTGCAAACATCGACAATAGCGACAAAGTTATCACGGTCCAACACACCCATCCAATCCACACAACTAGTTAGCCACCAAAAACACAAATTTTAACTTATTTACCATGCTACAAAACCCACATTCCATACACAAACCTCTTCTTGAATTTGGTAATTAGCAATCTTAATGAAAATTTCACACAAGCTTAACATAGATTAGCATAATATGAAGCCACTTAAGCAAAGTAACCTTAAAGATTGGTTTAGTAATTAACTAGATATCTAATTAGCTTTAAATAACTAAATAATGGTTCCTAAAAATCCTAGTTTAACTCTAACCATAAACCTTTAAAAACTAGATTAGAATCTAACACTAAATTAACACTAGATTTTAGCCCAATTAGCAATTTAACCACTTAGATTAAGCTAACAAAATAACTAGATAACAAAATAGCTTAATTAATCTCTTAATGGTGATCTAAACCCTAAATTAATTTCAAACCACAAACTTTAAAAAAACTAGTATGCAATTAACACTAAAATTAACACTAAAACAATTCAAAGTTCTAATTAGCATACTTTAACTACAATGTAACCATTTGATTAGAAGTTATACCTCAAAAGTTCAAACCCTATGTTGCTAAAGCCTCCCAAGATGCCATCTTTCTCCAAGATTTGAGCCAATTTGGGTTTGAGAAGAGAGGGAATAAGGTTTTGCTTTGAAATTGTAAAGGATTTGTTGATTTTTGATGGTTTTTGAGATGAATTTGTGAACAAAATAGAGAGGAAAATGAAGGGGGGGAGCTGCTGATTTTCTGAACAGAAATGAGGGAGAGGGGAGTGGTGTGGGTGTGGGAAAAAGTCTCTAGTCAAACTCCCCCAAAGTCAAAGCACCATACCCCATTTAACAATTCAAAAACCTTTAAAAAAAACCTCATTTCCACACAAAAACACAAGTCAAAGAGCATGGAATTTTTTTTCCCCATGTGCTGCTGGAAATGGCCGGCCTAGGGTGAGGGAGAAGTGAGAGGGAGTGCACAAAAAAATTTTTATGCAAAAAGACCCCCTACAAGTCCAAAATTGCAAGTTTAAGCTTAAATTCAATAAATTTCGTTTTCTATAATAAAAATTAGTTAAAAATCAAAATAAAATACTAAAAATTTATGTTACAACTAGATTTTAATTAACATAATTTTAAATATTAAAATTAGCCCGGAAAAATTTGTATTTATTGCTAATTTAATGTATTTTCTTACCGGCTTAAAATAATATTAAAAAATTGAAAAATAGGAAAATTTTTTTAAATGCCCAAAATTTAATAAGTAACTCATTAGCTACTAAAAACAAGCAATTACCTATCCATTTTAGGTATAATTAGCCCTAAACTGCAAAATAACAAAAAAGACGGTTTTCGGAAAAATACCGAATTTTCACCGATTTTCAGGAAAACACCAAAACGACTTTTCAAGGCGCTACAATCTCGAAGTGCCGAGTGGCCTACTCACGAGTTGAGGGAGGTTGCTTCGCTTCGGGTACGTGGTGGGTAGTTTGCCGCACCCGTAGGGGTCTAGGGTGGGGTTTGGCTATTCACCGCGACCGTGTAATCCGCTTTTCGTTACAGGCTCGTACGAATTGCGGATTTCTAGTATATCTAATGTATTCATCTGTGATCTAGAATGGCTATCATTGCAATATATCTATATATGATATTATTTAGGCGTTGCTTATGTTTTGCATCCGCGCTAGTCCAGCCCCCGCTCTGTCGTTAGTTAAGTAACCTAACGGGTAATGACGGGCCCCGTGGCGAATGCGGATGCCATAAGCGTACGTCATATTTTGGTTATTTTCTGCAATGGTAGGATTAATTGATGGGACGAATTAAAATTAATGCAAGAAAATAAACCAAGTAAAAGTCGTTGGAACACTTTCAAAACCACTCGGTTCTTTTCAAAAACTAACTTTTAAATGCGGAGTTTGAGCCACTCCTTTTAAAAGCTATCAAGGTTCCATCGATTATATCAAGTTCACTACGTTCACGGTTTCGCCAAAACCATTCGTAGCCCTCCGTCATTTCAGTTAAATATTCAGTAGTATTCAAGCTATGTATTTTGACTTTCGCCAAGGCATAGTGATTGGTAGCTGCTGAATATTTATCTGTAGCATAGATAGATGCGTTGGTTTAGGACAGTCGTACTACTATTTTGGCCTTCGTCAAGGGTATGTACGGGTGGGTTCAAATTAACCTGGATAATGACGGGTAGAAATTGATATGCGACTTATGATATGTTGGCCTTCGTCAAGGTCATAAGAGCATGGGGCAAAAATCCACATCGGGAGTGTCAAAAGAACTGAAATTTGCTAGCGCTGCATACCATTTGAAGTGTGATGATTCTGGTAGGATTCCTTCAGTTTTGTCACGCGATGATATTTGGATCCCGATCCTACTGTGAGTATATGCTACTCCTCAGGAACTTTCTCACTTAACGATCAATGCTATAAACCAAGTAGGTGTCTAGAAAGGTGTTAGCGGGGCTACGCCCACAGGGAAAAGAGGTTATTTTATTAAGGAACTTCGCGAAAGCGTTGGAAAACCTCCCTCGAAGTACCTACACTGGCATGGCTGAACGGTTAAGCAAGTATTGTACGGTGAGATTGATCCTGACTAATTCTTCCTTTATGGTTTAAGGAGGGATTCGAGAGACAGTGGGAGCCATCCTGTTTAGATAAATTAAAAACCAATCTAAACTTGCAAGAGTATCATGCTGAGTGTTTTCTTCTCTCTCTCTTAATTGGAGCGACCCAGTGACCACACATAGGTTACATCTAGATAATAAAATGACTGAACCTGACTGTTATGATTGGCAAAGGTCTGTCCATTACCCATGACAAGCTGGGACACCTCTTAACTAATCAAACCCCTGCCGTCTCAGGACCAGTTTTCCCTGTCACAGATAGTGATATCCGTAAGACAATGGAAAAGGACTGTGCGAAAGCCAAGTGCTTCGTGTCAGCCTCAGTTGATGGTGCAAACCAGAGGCAGCACGAGAAAATGGACTCAGTTTCTATCTTCCTCCATAACAAAGATTTATATGGAGAGCAATCTCGTATCGCAAGATATGAGACCTCGAACGAATTGCTTCAAGCGAGGTTGGCTGTCGGGTCATCTGTAGAGGGCAACGTTCTTACAGAGACCAGCTATTTTGAGCTCACGGACCTGAAGACCACGTTGGAGAACAGGTTAAATACTGACTTGATTCTACAGTCCCTGCCCTCTGCTTATTCCCTGAAGGAAACCAGGGAAGAAGAAGGAAAAGGAAAGGCAAAAGCTTCGGGATTGGATGTAGTAAAAGAGGGACGTTCCTATTGTAACGGGAATGAACATTGGCAGAAGGATTGCAGGGCGAGCAAAGCCAGTAGCCAGAATTCGAAGCATGTTGTGGCTTCGGCTTCGGGTGTGTTTGTAATAGAGAACTGTATGTCAGTTAACCCTACTTCCTGGGTATTGGATACCGGATCAGGATCTCACATCTGTAATTCATTACGGGCTCTGAGTGTTAGTTATATGTATGCCCTAGAGGCCATTACTATACATAGGATGTATATTGTAGTGGATGCTTGGACATATATAGGGAGGACTTTCTTGCTCGACATGATAGTATGCTATCTGGTTGCTCTTTACCTTAACGTGTACGCTGATTGTCTTTCTGTTACATGTTGGTAAAGCCCTTAGGATGTGTAGTTGACTACCTGGACTATGATGCAGATCATACTAGTGGGGATATGGTAGTCCATAAGTACATCCTTCAAGGTCCCTAGTCGTGGGTGTATCGAGACAGGGCATCGATATACCAGAATAGACTAGCGTATACCTTCTCGACCCATACAGATGGGCGATGGATGATCCCATATCCATTGGTGTTTGACATCAGAGATCATATACGGGTGCTCAGTGGTGACTGGGTACACTGGACGGACTAGCCGAGAACTCCCAGATGGTATTATACCTCACGTCAGATGGCAGTTCTCTATTGACACTTGTACAGGTTAGTCTGTAGACCGGAGATCGTCATAGAGTCTTATGTGATTCCCACTGTGCTTTGATTTCCACCTTACCACGTCCAAGAGGGCGTGCAAAACGGTGGTTTTTGGGTACAGTCCGGAATCACATGGAGGCAATGAGCGATAGGAGGGGATTCGTCTCTCCCGGTATAGAGAGTTGATGTTGCACTGTGTTCGATTGGCTATAACCGGAAATCCCTGGCCAGGGTTGCTGAGATTTACTGGTAAGTGTTACCAGTAGTTTCTCGAACTGTTATAGACCTCATATCGACACGACTTATCGAGCTACTGGGGTCTGACATTTACCACCCCTGGCGAGATATGCGACATATCAGACGATCAAACCGGACTGTACGGTAAGTGTTATTGGTTGGATTCACAGGAGTGTGAGCGGGCTTGCTCGTCGATCTTCTGATCGCTCAATACCCGGATGGCCGTTACGTTTAGCAGACCGCTTGCGGCTTGTGGGTGTTTGATATGATCATCACCTGCTGCCGGCGTATTGACGAGTCTTTAGAGTCCTACACAGAGGTTTCCTAGCTCAAGCAAAACGAAATAGGAGCGCATATGAGATATGTGCGGGACCGAGAATAATACCAGTATGTGATACTGTATTCGATTCTCGTGATTTATGACATTGATCGGTTATATGCGATATAGCCGGGTTATCGGATCAAGTGTTGATTCGATAAGTTGTTAGTATTGATATTAGTCGGTTATATGCAGTATGACCGGATCATTAAATCAAGCGTTGATTTAATGATTTAATGCATAATTATATATTTGATATATTACTTTGCATTAACTAGTATTGGTTCACTTAAGATGGATTTTCTCACTCGAATGTGCACATTGTATATATGATATAGTTTTGTGCACTAGTTTGTATCATGTTTGATGATACATGCAAACTTGGTTGTGTGTATGCTTTAAACTATAATTAGGTTAATGGTCAGGGTTTCATATGCTTTATTTACTTATTCAATTATTTATTTGTTCATTTAGGCAAGAAAAGAAATGGTTGCTTTTTTGGATTTATCTTGAAGCTTCTTGAAGCTTTGAAAAAGCTTTGACCATTTTGTTTCTTTCCTTAACCCTAACCATTTGCTTTAACCATAGTTCATTCTCTACACACTACCATGGTTGCATTATGATAACTTGACTTGATTTTATCATTTGAATTATTATTCTTATGATATTTTTTTGTTTCTTCTTCTTCTTCTTCAACAAGAAGAAAGCTTGCTACCATTAATGGCAACATGAGAAAAAGAGTGAGAAATCCAATTCTAAAGTGAACCCACTTCCTATTTCTTCATCCTCTACCACTTGCCAAGTAGTATAGGGTGTTTTCTTCATAAGTTTCATGGCTTGGTGAAGTTGTAGCTTGATCTTGTGTTGCCTCGACGTAGATCATCTTCGGCATCGAAGTCGATGATCTAGCTCGCCCATTTCTCCGATGAAGCCGACGCTAGAGCCCGGGATCCGATGATCGCAGCGAGGGAACATCATCACGGAGCTATGGAGGTGGAGGACCAGATCTACAAAGGTTGTATTTCCGTTCACTTTTAGTTAAGTTGTTAACTAGTTACCGTTTTCGCCTAAAATTCTAGTTAATGATCGCATTAGGGTTTCTCGACACCGGAAATTTTTGAATTTGGCATCAACCATAGCTCCATGATGGTTGATGCCTTGTGAGACCTCTTGAGCGTGCCTAGGAACCCTACAGTGGAATCAGAGCCTAGCTAGAGCATTAGGCGATGCGTAGACGGAGTTAGAAGTCCGATCGAACCGAAACCCTAATGCAAAATTGCTCTCTGTACATTTTTTGAAATCAGGGATTTTTGAGAATTAAAAATATGCAGAAAAATCAGCAGGAATTTCTAAGAATTACTGTGAAGCACGAGCACCTAATTCGATCAAAGCGCGGCGGAACCGCGGCATTAGCATGGCTAATGCGGCGGTTCCGCGGCCAATAAGTCTCTTCATTCAACTATTTTTGCACAGTAACTTCTTTATTTTAATGCTGAGTTTTCTGGGAATTTTTAATATTTACTCAAGAGTTGAGTTTTCTGGGTTGTATTGAGAGTTTGTAGATTCGATCGGATTATCAAACTTCGGCTATGTGTTTTTCCGGATAATTTTAGAATATGTTAAAAAGTTCGACCGGATATGAATACCCACTTTTTCCCCTGCCGGGAAATTTCCAATTGTTGGATTTTTCCGTGGTTTAATAACGTTCTAAGTAGTGCAAGTAACGCGATGGTCCCTCTAGAAGACAACAAACCTTAACTCGATTATGTGACCGTCTTGAACTGCCCTTTGAACCTTAGGGTTTGGGGCAGTACGGCATGCCACATGTGAGGCGTTGGCTTGACCCTTCTACGGCTGGACCGTTGGTACTGAGGCACGAAGTGAATGTTTTTAAACTTATTTCATGTGTTGAGCTGTTTAGGGAAAACTTGGGTGTTCGATCGGAAAGTTTAACATTTTCTATTTATCCGGAATGTGATACAATAATTGGAATCCATAAATAGTTATGAGATAACTGAATGAATGTTATAAACATAGCAGTTTAGTCTCACTTGATCCGTTGACACAGAATTTTGATATGATCGAAAGTCCGTCGCAATCACGTAGCGTACGCGGATACTCGCCGGGTAAACTTAATAAACAGCCTCACTCCATAGCCCCGACCAAGTGACTGAAGGAGAACCCCGTCGCCGAAAGCATCCGTTCGGGTGCTCGCGGCAGCGGTGTTCCGCCTTGGTGCACTTCGTCGACGGTATCGGGGGTGCGGCCGTCTATTGAAGTTTGCGAAGAGCATTCGATCAGGATGTCGGGAATCTTGTGTTAGTTATATGTATGCCCTAGAGGCCATTACTGTACATTGGATGTATACTGTAGTGGATGCTGGGATATATATAGGGAGGACTTTCTTGCTCGACATGATAGTATGCTATCTGGTTGCTCTTTACCTTAACGTGTACACTGAATGTCTCTCTGTTACATGTTGGTAAAGCCCTTAGGATGTGTGCTTGACTACCTGGACTACGATGCGGATCATACTAGTGGGGACATGGTAGTCTATAAGTACATCCTTCAAAGTCCCTAGTCGTTGGTGTATCGAGACGGGGCATCGATATACCAGAGTAGACTAGCGTATACCTTCTCGACCCATACAGATGGGCGATGGATGATCCCATATCCATTGGTGTTTGACATCAGAGATGATATACGGGTGCTCAGTAGAGACTGGGTACACTGGACGGACTTGCCGAGAACTCCCAAATGGTATTATACCTCACGTCAGATGGCAGTTCTCTGGTGACACTGGTACAGAGTAGTCTGTTGACCCGAGATCATCATAGAGTCTTGTGTGGTTCCCACTGTGCTTTGATTTCCATCTTACCACTTCCATGAGGGCGTGCAAAACGGTGGTTTTTGGGTACAGTCCCGAGTCACATGGAGACAATGAGCGATAGGAGGGGATTCGTCTCTCCCGGTATAGGGAGTTGATGTTGCGCTGTGTTCGATTGGCTATAACAGGAAATCCCTGGCCAGGGTTGCTGAGATTTACTGGTAAGTGTTACCAGTAGTTTCTCGAATTGTTATAGACCTCATATCGACACGACTTATCGAGCTATTGGGGTCTGACGTTTACCACCCCTAGGTGAGATATGCGACATATCAGACGATCAGACCGGACTGTACGGTAGTGTTACTGGTTGGATTCATTGGAGTGTGAGCGGGCTTGCTCATCGATCTTCTGATCGCTCAATACCCGGGTGGCCGTTACGTTTAGCAGACCGCTTGCGGCTTGTGGGTGTTTGATATGATCATCATCTGCTGCCGGCGTATTGACGAGTCTTTAGAGTCCTACACAGAGGTTTCCTGGCTCAAGCGAAATGAAATAGGAGCGCATATGAGATATGTGCGGGACCGAGAATAATGCGTGTATGTGATACCGTATTTCATTCTCGCGATGAATGTGTCGAATGGTTGTATGCGATATAACCTAGTTATCGAATCAAGGATTGATTCGATAAGCTGATACATTGTATACTAGTCGGTTGTGTGCGACATGACCGGATCATTGAATCAAGTGTTGATTTAATGATTTAATGCATAATTATATATTTGATATATTACTTTGCATTAACTAGTATTGGTTCACTTTAAATGGATTTTCTCACTTTTTGTGCACATTGTATATGTGATATACTTTTGTACACAAGATTGTATCATGTTTGATGATACATGCTAGTTTGGGTTTGTGTAAAGAATTAAACCATGGTTAATTAAGTGGTTAGGGTTTCATTTCCTTTTCTCATTTATTTATTTCATTTATTCATTTTGAAATAAATAAGAATAAAGAGAAAGAATGGTGGCTTTATTTGTAGTTTAGTTGAAGCTTCATGAAGCTTTGACCAAAGTCCACCATTCTTATCTCATTCTTAACCCTAACCATTCAACTAACTTTGGTTAATTCTCTACACATTACCATGGTTAGATTATGATAAACATTCCATTTATTTTCCATTTTTGGAATAACTTATCATAAGACTTTCTTCTTCTTCTTCATCTTCTTCCATGAAGAAAGCAAGCTCCATCAATGGTGATTGATGGAAATGAGTGAGAAATCCAATTCTAAAGTCTACCCACTTCCTATTTCTTCATCCTCTATCTCTTGCCAAGTAGTAGAGTGTGTTTTCTTCACAAGTTTCTTGACTTGGTGAAGTCGGAGCTTGATTTAGCGATGCCTCGACGTAGATCATCTTCGGCATGGACATCGATGACCTAGCCCGTCCATTCTCCGATGAAGCCGACGCTAGAGCCCGGGACTTGTTATGGACAGCGAGGAGACTTCATTGCAGAGCTATGGAGGTGGAGAATGCCGTACTGCCCCAAACCCGAAGGTTCAAATGGCAGTTCAAGACGGTCACATAATCGAGTTAAGGTTTGACCCTTCTACGGCTGGACCGTTGCTACTGAGGCACGAACTGAATGTTGTTAGACTTATTTCATGTGTTGAGCTGTATCGGGAAAACTTGGGTGTTCGATTGTTCGATCGGAAAGTTTGACATTTTCTATTTATCCGGAATGGGATACAATAATTGGAATTCACAATAAGTTATGAGATAACTGAATGAATGTTATAAACATAGCAGTTTAGTCTCACTTGATCGGTTGCCACGGAATTTTGATGTGATCAAAAGTCCGTCGCAATCACGTAGCGTACGCGGATACTCGCCGGGTAAACTTAATAGACAGCCTCACTCCATAGCCCCGACCAAGTGACTGTAGGAGAACCCCGTCACCGAAAGCATCCGTTCGGGTGCTCGCGGTAGCGGTGTTCCGCTTTGGTGCACTTCGTCGACGGTAACTGGGGTGCGGCCGTCTACTGAAGTTTGCGACGAGCATTCGATCAGGATGTCGGGAATCTTGTTGAATTGCCCGACTTGATATTGAAAAGTGTTTTCGATTTTGAGACTAAAATGCGGGGTTTACAATTGTTAGGCATGTGATGTCTAAGGTATTCATTTGATTAGGCATGCGATGTATATGCTTGTTGTGGATTCCAACTGTTGTAGTTTTACACTTTCTTTTCTGTGACCGTAAGTGTAATATGTGATATCGCCGGTTTCGTTGCTATATGTCAACGACAATTGGGATGGACATATTTACTTACATTGATGACATGTGATGTTATATGTTGCTGGATATGTTATATTGGATCGTCGTGTTTGAATAGCCGGGGGTTTTTTATGTGAGATGAGTGTTTTTCATTTTCATTCATGTAAAAACTTGTATGTAATATTCTTTTATTGGGGCACTTCCAGGTTGCGGAAGTTGTCACCGTTTGTATATTATTTACTTTTCCGCACTAGGATAGACCCAAGGAGGAGGGCACAAGTAACCGGGTTCTGGAGTCCAGTGGGAGACCAACTCGAGGAGTCGAGTCCGGGTCTCCTAACTCCAGAATTGGTAGGGTTGCTTGCCGCTCTCGTAGGGGTCTAGGGGTGTGGGTTTGGCTATTCATCGCGACCGTGGAATCCGTGTTTTATACTGGCTCGTTTTGAAAACACGGACGTCCTAGTATACCCAATATTTCATATGTTTCTTCTGCTGCGATATCTGTAATGTGATCATATGATGTTCTGTGATAGATACAGTATATAGTATATATGATATATTATATAGGCGTTACTTATGTTTTACACCCGCGCTAGCCCTGCCCCGCTCTGCCGTTAGTTACCTAACCTAACGGTGCACGAGGGGACATCGAGGCGAATGCGGATGGCATAAGTGTACATCGTATTTATCTGTGATGTTTAGGTACTTAAATGATGGGACTTCATTAATGTGATTAATGAAATAAAAAGAAACCTAAGATGTTGTAGAATCGAATTTCAAAATTAAAACAGGTAGCTACAGTTCTTGCTTTGCACAGAGGTATATGTGATATATCCTGCACCTTATTCGATAGGGAAAGGACCGAGATCCCTTCACCGGGAGTGACTCCTTTAGCGATAACTGGCAGATGCTACACACTCGGTTTGTATTTTGATTGCTTTTAAGAGTTTTTGCTTTGCACAGTGATATATGTGATATATCCCGCACCTCATTCGACGAGGAAAGGACCGACGATCCCTTCACCGGGAGTGACTCCTTTAGCAAAACTAGAAAAGCCTCAAAAACACTCCATTTCAAAATTCATTCGATCCTACAACGATATCAAGTTCATTACGCAATAGGTTTTCAGAAAAACCTGTCGTAGCCCTCCGTCATTTCAGATACGTACTAGTTAGTATTCGTGCTGCGGTTGTTTGGCCTCCGTCAAGGCGTAGTGTACGGTAGCTAACTAGTGCTTATCTGCTAGCATATGATGCGATTGGATTAGGGTATTCGTACGGCGTTGTTTGGCCTCCGTCAAGGGTCGTGCGGGTTGGTTTAATTCAATCAGGAAATGACGGGTTGAACTTGACTAGCGGACTATGGGTTGTTTGGCCTCCGTCAAGGTCATAGCGAGCTAGGGGCAAAATATTATCGGGAATTTCAAGTGTTGAAATTTGCAATGAGATTGCATACCATCTATGAGATAGTTAGATCCCGATACCCGCTGCGAGTAAGAGTTACTCCTGGGAGAGTTTTATACATTACAATTAGCCGATCAAGTAGGTGTCTAGAAAGGTGTTAACGAGGTTACGCCTCTGGGAAAACGAGGTTTACATTAATTAGGTTCGTGCGAAAGCACGGGGGACCTCCCTCAAAGTACCGACACTGGCCTGGCTGAAATATCGGCGAACTTGTAGTGTGTAATTAATCCCGGCTAGTCTTTCCTTTTAGGGTTTGAAGGAAGATTTGATAAAAAGCAGTGGGAGCCATCCTGATTAGATAAAATAATAACAAATCTATTCTTGCAAGAGCGCACGCTGAGTGTTTTCTTCTCTCTCTCTCCAGGTAGCGACCATATCACGCCTTAATCAAGATAATAATACGGATTATTGACCGAACCCGCTTGTTATACTGAGCTGGGGAACGTTGGTCCCGCTCCAACTTATAATTGTTATAAGACAGAGCAGGAAATTGGGGATTACCAGAATTCCCGTGCCGCCCAAACGAAGAGAGTGCATGCTGATGCATCATCTTCGGGTTTGTTCATTATACAAAACTGTTTCTCAGTATCCTTTACGTCCTGGGTATATGATACCGGATCAGGATCCCAGATATGTAATCTGTTACATAGGGCTACAGATAGGTAGAGAACTGAGAACGGGTGATAAGTTTCATGAGGCAGAAAACGGGGCAAGAGTTGCAGCCAAGTCTGTTGGTCACTGTCACCCTGTATTACAATACATTGATTCTGAACGAATGTTATTAGATACCGAACCTGATATACAAAATCATATCTGTCTCTTTATTAGCAAAGAAACGGTAAAATTTTGTATTGTTGGATAATGTTTTGAACATTTCCTATATCAAAAGTTGATCGGTTCAGGCACGTTATCTAAAAGCGTTGATGTTCTAAATCAAACTACAGTTCTTAGTATACGGAACACACAAAAGAGGAAGAGTTCAGAAATGAACGAATTCTTCTTGAGGTATTGTAGACTAGGTCATATCAATGCGACCCGACTAGCTAGAGTTTCATAAAGATGCATATTTAAATTAGTTTGAATTTACATCTTGTGAAACTTGCCAGTCATGTCACAGAGATGAGATGACCATAGCTCCGTTTATTAGAAACAGAGAAAGAGTTAGTAAACTCTTGGGATGATACATGTTGATGTATGTAGGGCCCCTGTCTACACATGCCAAGACCGGTTCTTTGTACTTCATTACATTCTCTGATGATCTTTCGAGATTCAGACCTATGTTCCTGTTGAAACACAAGTCCGAACCTTTTGAGATATTCACAGAATATAAGTTAGAAGTAGAGAACCAAAATAAGGGTCAAAGTATTATGTCCTTTGATGTGATCAAGGAGGTGAATACTTGAGCACGGAAATCCTGGACTATTCTAAAGGAGAATGAGATTCTCTCTCAGCATTACTCCTCCGTATACACCATGGCACGATGGTATATCGGGGCGGAGCAATCACACCATATATGATGTGGTGTGCTCTATGATGAGTACTACTGAGTTACCTATTTCCTTTAGGGAGTTATGCACTTGAGAAGCTGCATACCTATTGAATAGGGTTCGAATCAAATCAGATGCCTACCACTTCATATGTGATATGGAAAGGGAAGAGCCCATATCTTAAGCTAGTTATGATTTGGGGTTGTCCAGCCTTTGTCTAAAAGCAAAATCCGGACAAGCTCAAGGCAAGGTCTGTTATGTAGAACTGGAAATGTTCCAGCTATACAGACTGCAGCTGATGATTTGATAGAACCAAAGGATTCAGTAGATTCCAACGAACCTCAGCCTCTCCGCCGATCTAGTAGGGTTCCTCACCCGCCTGAGGGATACTTCGGTTACTCTATGACAGTGGGAGCGAGGATTGCATCATGAGATGATGACCCAACTAGCTTCGAGCTGGCCATCAGGAGTGGGACTCCGTAAGAATGGCTGGATGCTTAGTGATCTGAGATGGAATCCTTATGCACCAACAAAGTATGGACTTTGGTTGCTATATCTGAAGGGTTAAATCCCATCGGGAGCAAGTATATCTTGAGAAGATTACTTGGTGTAGATGGAAAAGTTGAGACTTTCAAAGCTAGACTTGTTAAAGGTTTGCATCATTGACCAGGTGTGGATCATGATGAAACTTTTTCTAGAGAACTATGCTTAAGTCCATCCAGATCCTACTTACCATGGCTATATACCATGACTACGATATCTGGTGGTTGGGTGTCATGACTGCTTTTCTAAATGATGTTTTAGAAGAGTGCGTCTATAAGTACACAGCCAGAGGGCCTCGTAGACAGTGGGAGCAGCGGAAACGTGTGCAAGATGCTTTATAGGATTAAAGCAGGCATCGCGGAGTTGGAACATCTGTTTTGATAAAGTAGTCAAAGAAGTTGACATCATCAAAATGGTAGATGAACCTTGTATATACAAAAAGGTAGTAGGGAGTATGGTGGTAATCCTCATAGAGTACGTGGATGACATACTCTTGATAGGGAAGGAGTTTCCTATGCTACGCTCGATCAATCTCCGCTTATCACAATGATTCTCCATATAGGATCAAAGTGATACCTCCTAAATCCTGGGTTTTTAGATCTATGAGATAGATCTAATTGGATGTTAGGACTCTCACTAGTTGTAGTGAGACGGTATCAACCGATCCTGGGGAGAATCACTGGAAGGGTTCCAGAGTGATAAAGACGACTGAATGTCAGTCACAGGCATTGTCTATACCTTCAGTAAAGGGACGGTATGTTGGAAGAGTTCCAAGCTAGATACCGTGACATACTAGACGATAAAGGCATGATACATCGCTACTTAAGATGCTACCAAAGAGGCTGTTTGGGTGTATATTGGTTCATGAGATGAACTATGTTCCTCCCATTGTGTGACAATGGAGTTGTGGCTTATGCCAAGGAACGCCGGTCCTATCAGTGATCCAGACATATTCTAAGACAGTATCACTTGATCATGGAGATGGTTGATCTCCAAGGAGATCGAGGTTAGGAGAGTAGCTCAGAGGACAACACAGCGGATCCACTCACAAAGGCCTATTCCCAGAGAGAGATTTTTATGGGATGGTTGAGTATGAGATACTACAACCACTTCTACAAATGGTCCTAGTGCAAGTGGGAGATTGTTAGTTATATGTATGCCCTAGAGGCCATTACTGTACATTGGATGTATATTGTAGTGGATGCTGGGACATATATAGGGAGGACTTTCTTGCTCGACATGATAGTATGCTATCTGGTTGCTCTTTACCTTAACGTATACACTGATTGTCTCTCTGTTACATGTTGGTAAAGCCTTTAGGATGTGTGCTTGACTACCTGGACTATAATGCGGATCATACTAGTGGGGATATGGTAGTCTATAAGTACATCCTTCAAAGTCCCTAGTCGTGGGTGTATCGAGACGGGGCATCGATATACCAGAGTAGACTAGCGTATACCTTCTCGACCCATACAGATGAGCGATGGATGATCCCATATCCATTGGTGTTTGACATCAGAGATGATATATGGGTGCTCAGTAGAGACTGGGTACACTGGACGGACTCGCCGAGAACTCCCAGATGGTATTATACCTCACGTCAGATGGCAGTTCTCTGGTGACACTGGTACAGAGTAGTCTGTTGACCCGAGATCGTCATAGAGTCTTGTGTGGTTCCCACTGTGCTTTGATTTCCATCTTACCACGTCCAAGAGGGCGTGCAAAACGGTGGTTTTTGGGTACAGTCCCGAGCCACATGGAGACAATGAGCGATAGGAGGGGATTCGTCTCTCCCGGTATAGGGAGTTGATGTTGCGCTGTGTTCGATTGGCTATAACAGGAAATCCCTGACCAGGGTTGCTGAGATTTACTGGTAAGTGTTACCAGTAGTTTCTCGAATTGTTATAGACCTCATATCGACACGACTTATCGAGCTATTGGGGTCTGACGTTTACCACCCCTAGGTGAGATATGCGACATATCAGACGATCAGACCGGACTGTACGGTAGTGTTACTGGTTGGATTCACTGGAGTGTGAGCGGGCTTGCTCGTCGATCTTCTGATCGCTCAATACCCGGGTGGCCGTTACGTTTAGCAGACCGCTTGCGGCTTGTGGGTGTTTGATATGATCATCATCTGCTGCCGGCGTATTGACGAGTCTTTAGAGTCCTACACAGAGGTTTCCTGGCTCAAGCGAAACGAAATAGGAGCGCATATGAGATATGTACGGGACCGAGAATAATGCGTGTATGTGATACCGTATTTTATTCTCGCGATGAATGTGTCGAATGGTATATGCGATATAACCTAGTTATCGAATCAAGGATAGATTCGATAAGCCGATACATTGTATACTAGTCGGTTGTGTGCGACATGACCGGATCATTGAATCAAGTGTTGATTTAATGATTTAATGCATAATTATATATTTGATATATTACTTTGCATTAACTAGTATTGGTTCACTTTAAATGGATTTTCTCACTTTTTTTGCACATTGTATATGTGATATACTTTTGTACACAAGATTGTATCATGTTTGATGATACATGCTAGTTTGGGTTTGTGTAAAGAATTAAACCATGGTTACTTAAGTGGTTAGGGTTTCATTTCCTTTTCTCATTTATTTATTTCATTTATTCATTTTGAAATAAATAAGAATAAAGGGAAAGAATGGTGGCTTTATTTGTAGTTTAGTTGAAGCTTCATGAAGCTTTGACCAAAGTCCACCATTCTTATCTCATTCTTAACCCTAACCATTCAACTAACTTTGGTTAATTCTCTACACATTACCATGGTTAGATTATGATAAACATTCCATTTATTTTCCATTTTTGGAATAACTTATCATAAGACTTTCTTCTTCTTCTTCATCTTCTTCCATGAAGAAAGCAAGCTCCATCAATGGTGATTGATGGAAATGAGTGAGAAATCCAATTCTAAAGTCTACCCACTTCCTATTTCTTCATCCTCTATCTCTTGCCAAGTAGTAGAGTGTGTTTTCTTCACAAGTTTCCTGACTTGGTGAAGTCGGAGCTTGATTTAGCGATGCCTCGACGTAGATCATCTTAGGCATGGACATCGATGACCTAGCCCGTCCATTCTCCGATGAAGCCGACGCTAGAGCCCGGGACTTGTTATGGACAGCGAGGAGACTTCATTGCGGAGCTATGGAGGTGGAGAACCGGATCTACAAAGGTTGTATTTCCGTATCTCTTAGTTAAGTGTTAACTAATTTACTTTTCGCCTAGAATTCTAGCCGACGATCCGTACTCTAGAGTTTCTCGGCACCGTATTTTTTAAAATTGGCATGGTTGATGCCTTGTGAGACCTCATTAGGGTGCCTAGGAACCCTACATCTTGTTGAATTGCCCGACTTGGTATTGAAAAGTGTTTTCGATTTTGAGACTAAAATGCGGGGTTTATAATTGTTAGGCATGTGATGTCTAAGGAATTCATTTAATTAGGCATGCGATGTTTAAAAAGGTTGCGGATTCCAACTGTTGTAGTTTTACACTTTCTTTTCTGTGACCGTAAGTATAATATGTGATATCGCCGGTTTCGTTGCTATATGTCAATGACAATTGGGATGCGCATATTTACTAACGTTGATGACATGTGATGTTATGTGTTGCTGGATATATTATATTGGATCGTCGTGTTTGAATAGCCGGGGTTTTTTTTATGTGAGATGAGTGTTTTTCCTTTACATTCATGTAAAAACTTGTATGTAATATTCTTTTATTGGGGCACTTCCCGGTTGCGGAAGATGTCACCGTTTGTATATTATTAACTTTTCCGCACTAGGATAGACCCAAGGAGGAGGGCACAAGTAACCGGGTTCTGGAGTCCAGTGGGAGACCAACTCGAGGAGTCGAGTCTGGGTTTCCTAACTCTAGAATTTGTAGGGTTGCTTGCTGCTCTCGTAGGGGTCTAGGGGTGTGGGTTTGGCTATTCATCGCGACCGTGGAATCCGTGTTTTATACTGGCTCGTATTGAAAACACGGACGTCCTAGTATATCCAATGTTTCATATGATTCTTCTGCTGTGTTATCTGTGATGTGATCATGTGATTTGTTCAGATAGATATTATATATAGTATATATGATATATTATATAGACGCTGCTTATGTTTTACACCCGCGCTAGCCCTGCCTCACTCTGGCGTTAGTTACCTAACCTAACGGTGCAGACGGGACATCAAGGCGAATGCGGATGGCATAAGCGTACGTCGTATTTATCTGTGATGTTTAGCTAATTAAATGATGGGACTTCATTAATGTGATTAATGAAAGAAAGAAACCTAAGATGTTGTGGAATCGAATTTCTAAATAAAACAGGTAGCTACAGTTCTTGCTTTGCATCGCGGTGTTCCTTGTAGAACATCCTGCACCTTATTCGATAAGGAAAGGACCGAGATCCCTTCACCTGGAGTGACTCCTTTAGCAATAACTGGCAGATGCTACACACTTGGTTTGTCTTTTGATTGCTTCTATAGTTTTTGCTTTGCACAGTGATATATATGATATATCCCGCACCTCATTCGACGAGGAAAGGGCCGACGATCCCTTCACCGGGAGTGACCCCTTTAGCAAAACTAGAAAAGCCTCAAAAAACACTCCATTTTTAAAATCATTTGATTCTACAACGATATAAAGTTCATTACGCAAAAGGTTTTCTTAAAAACCTGTCGTAGCCCTCCGTCATTTCAGATAGGTAATAGTTAGTATTCGTGCTGCGTTTGTTGACTCAGTAAAGGCATCGTGTGTGGTAGCTGATTAGTGCTTATCTGCAAAGCATATGATGTGATTGGATTAGGGTAGTCGTGCGGCCTTGTTGACTCAGTCAAGGGTCGTGCAGGTGGGTTTAATTCAATCGAGAAATGACGGGTTGAACTTTACTTGCGGTCTATGGTTTGTTGACTCAGTCAAGTTCATAGATCGCATGGGGAAAAATATTATCGGGAATTTCAAGTGTTGAAATTTGCAATGAGATTGCATACCTTCTATGAGATAGTTGGATCCCGATACCCACTGCGAGTAAGAGTTACTCCTGGGAGAGTTTTACACATTACAATTAGCCGATCAAGTAGGTGTCTAGAAAGGTGTTAACGAGGTTACGCCTCTGCGAAAACGAGGTTTACATTAATTAGGTTCGTGCGAAAACACGGGGGACCTCCCTCAAAGTACCGACACTGGCCTGGCTGAAAGATTGGCGAACTTGTAGTGTATAATTAATCCCGGCTAGTCTTTCCTTTTAGGGTTTGAAGGAAGATTTGATAAAAAACAGTGGGAGCCATCCTGATTAGATAAAATAATAACCAATCTATTTTTGCAAGAGCGCACGCTGAGTGTTTTCTTCTCTCTCTCCAGGTAGCGACCATATCACGCCTTAATCAAGATAATAATACGGAATATTGACCGAACCCGCTTGTTATACTGAGCTGGGGAACGTTGGTCCCGCTCCAACTTATAATTGTTATAAGACAGAGCAGGAAATTGGGGAATACCAGATTTCCCGTGCCGCCCAAACGAAGAAAGTGCATACTGATGCATCATCTTCGGGTGTGTTCCTTATATAGAACTGTTTCTCAGTATTCTTTACGTCCTGGATATGAGATACCGAATCAGGATCCCGCATATGTAATATCTTACATGGGCTACAGATAGGTAAAGAACTGAGAACGGGTGATAAGTTTCATGAGACAGAAAATGAGGCAAGTGTTGCAGCCAAGTCTGTTGGTCATTGTCATCCTGTATTACCAATACATTGATTCTGAGCAAATGCTATTAGATACCGAACCTGATATACAAAATCATATCAGTCTCTTTATTAGTAAAGAAAGGATATAATTTTGTATTGGTGGATAATGTTTTGAACATTTCCTATATCAAAAGTTGACCGGTTCAGGCACGTTATCTAAAAGCATTGATGTTCTAAATCAAACTACAGTTTTTAGTATACAGAACACACACAAGAGGAACAGTTCAGAAATGAGCGAATCCTTCTTGAGGCATTGTAGACTAGGTCATATCAATGCGACCCGACTAGCTGAAGTTACATATAGATGCATATTTAAATCAGTTTAAATTTACATCTTGTGAAACTTGCCATTCATGTCACAGAGATAATATGACCCCAGCTCTGTTTATTGGAAGCAGAGAAAGAGTTAGTGAACTCTTAGGATTGATACATATTGATGTATGGAGGTCCCCTATCTACACATGCCAAGACCGGTTCTTTCTACTTCATTACTGAAAGGTTCCTAGGCACCCTAGTGAGGTCTCACAAGACATCGAACATGCCAATTTAAAATTTTTGGTTCCGAGAAACCCTAGACTACGGATCTTAAACTAGATGTTTAGGCGAAACGGAAAACTAGTTAACTATTTAACTAATGTTGAGATGCTACAACCTTTGTAGATCCGGATTTCTGCCTCCTTAGCTCCACGTGGTCATGCCCTCGCTGTCCATCATGAATCCTCGACTCGATCATCGGCTTCATCGGGAAAGCAAGCGGAATAGGTCGTCGGCTTTGTGTCAAAGACGATCTACGTCGAGGTTGCACAAACTCAAGCTCCGACTTCACAAACTTGCGAAACTTGTGAAGTAAACACCCAAAACAACTTGGCAAGAGGTAGAGGGTGAAGAAATAGGAGGTGGGTTCACTTTGGAATTGGATTTATCTCACTAGATCTCAAGTTGCCATTGTTGTAGCAAGCTTGAAGAAGAAGAAGAAGATGAGCTCAAGAAAAGAATATGATAAGTCTTGTGATAAAAATAAACTTAAATCAAATACTTATCATAACTTGAACTAGGGTTAAGTGTAGAGAATTAACCATGGTCACTTGGATGGGTTAGGGTTAAGCATGAAGATAAGGATGGTTACAAAAGTCAAAGCTTCATGAAGCTTCAACTTAAAACAAAAAGAGCCACCATTCTCATCATAAACTTATCCAAATAAATGAATAAAAAAATAAATGAATAACTAAATATGCAAAACCCTAATTATCATAATAACCATGGTTTAATTCTATTCACTTACCCATATGATCAAGTATCATCAAACATGATACAAAAAAGTGCACAAAAGTATATCACATATACAATGTGCAATCCAAATCAGTCTTGGGAGACATCTCTTTGGAGAGAGTGACTCCAGAGATCGTGGGCATATTCCCACGCTTGGACTCTTCCATACTAAACCTCTTTAGTATGGTGTCAATGTACCTGGATTGGGACAATCCCAAAATCCGTTTGGATCTATCTCTATAGATCCTAATTCCCAATATGCAGGAGGCATCACCAAGATCTTTCATTGAGAATCTTTGTGATAAGAAGAGCTTGACCGATTGCAGCATAGGAATATCATTTCCTATCAAGAGTATGTCGTCCACGTACAATACGAGGAAGACAACCTTACTCTCTTCCACCTTCTTGTAGATACAAGGTTCATCTGGATTTTTGACGAAATCAAACTCTTTGATAACGACATCAAAGCAGATGTTCCAACTCCGCGATGCTTGCTTTAATCTATAAATGGATTTAAGCAGCTTGCACACCTTCCCGCTGCTCCCACTGTCTACGAAGCCCTCTGGCTGAGTCATGTACACGCACTCTTCTAAATCACCATTTAGAAAGGCGGTCTTAACATCCATTTGCCAGATTTCGTAGTCATGAAAGGCAGCAATGGCAAGCATGATTCGGATGGATTTAAGCATAGCCACTGGAGAAAAGGTTTCGTCATAGTCTACACCTAGTCTTTGACGAAAACCCTGTTGGTGTATATGCCCTAGAGGCCATTACTGTATCATACTAGCTTGTATATTACTTAATGGAAGCTTGGGATATTCACAGTTGTACAGACAATCTTGCTCAATATAGTAGTATGCTACTTGGTTTGTCTCTGCTTTAATGTGTACATGTGTGTTTATTTATTATATCACCTATACGCATTAGTAGAGCCCTTAGGATCTTTGCTTGATTACCGGCGTTGTGATGGCGATCACACTCGTGGGGGCTGGGTAATCTACAAGCACATCCTTATACACGTCCCTAGTCGTGGGAGTATCGAGATAGGGCATCGACACTCCGGAGTAGACTAGCGTATGCGCTTCTCATCCCAGCTCGGGAGACGGTCTGTCCCACAGCCGTCAGTACGTCGTACTTGAGATAGTATGCGGGTGCTCGTTAGGTTACGAGTACACTGGACAGGACTCGTCGGGAACTGATGGTTGGTATTATACCTATCGTCAGTTATCAGTTCCCAGGTGACATGAGTACAGCTTAGTCCGCTGACTTGACACTGTCACTTCGCCTCGAGTGTGTTCCCACTGTTCTTTGATTGCTACCCTACCACGGCTCTACTGAGTCGTGCAAACAGGTAGTAGTTGGGAGCAGTCCCGAAGCACTTGGAGGCAGTGACGGTTAGACAGGATTCGTCTCTCCCGGTATTGGGGGTTGACATCGCGCTGTGTCTAGGAGAGCCATTACACGAGTAGTCCCTGGCCAGGGCAAGCGAGATATACTGGTAGGTTTCCAGTGTTATCTCAGGGTGTATTGGGCTTCACTCTGACACAACTTGTACCGCTATTAGGGGACTGACGTTTACCGCCCCCCTAGGCCCGCCATGCGATGTATCAGACGAACAGACCGGACTGTACGGAGATTGTCACATACAGGCTCAGTAGGAGTGCAGATGGGGTTCACCTCGTCAGTCTTCTTATCGACATCTACCTGGGGACCGTTACGTACAGCTAGTGCCGCTTGCGGTCTGTGGTTAAACCCACTGCCAGCGTAGTGTCGAGTCTTTAGAGTCCCACACAGAGAGCTATTCGCCTTTAGGCAAAACGAGTAGAGGCCGCATGGTTTTGCGACAGGGTTCGTTCGCATCCGCGCACTTGTGCACGTTTGCTGTCCGGACAGTTTATACTAGCGGGCTTTGGTTTAAGCCGGATCCTAGTATATGATTTGAGATTGGTTTTTCTCATTGTGTTCGTGTTCCTCGGATCACGAATGCGGGTGCGTATGCACAGTTGCTTGAGATTGGGGGAGAGGACCTTGTTTAGGGTTAATGGCTTTTGTCATTTTATTAACCCTATTGATTTTGTGTGGATTATTGTTAATTGATAATTAGCTTAATTATTGTGCATGGTTGTTGTTGACAATTTGACTTCATTGACTTGTTGACCATGTTGACAACTTGACCATAATCATTTCATTTGGAAGATGCTCTTTGATCTTTGCAAAAATTGAAATGATAATGGTCAAGTCATGATTTATCATGACAATTTTCAAGCTAATTATCTAATTAGAATTATCCTCACATATTAGTGAGAATGGCTCTTTTATTTTCATTCTCTCATATCTTTTCTCTCTCTTGCTCATCCTCTCCCTCAAGCTCTCTCCCTCTCATGTGTTGAGAAACAAAAAGCTTGAGAAAAACCTTCACTTGATCTTCTCTACTCACTTCTAGGGTTCAAGTCTTAGCATTTCTTGCACTCTAGTTACTCCTAGCTTGGAGTTGAAGCTAAAGGTGGTGGCTTTCAAGTGGATCTTTCTTTGACGGAAGAAGACAAGCAAGACGAACTCTTTCTACCATTCCGACGAGCAAGGAGAGAAGGAGTTCGAGCTCAAGGTATAACCTTTCTACAACTTACTTAGTTGTTAGTTTACTTTAGCTAGTTTTCGTTTAGCAAAGATCCGGCTTTTACGGTCCATGTTACAAACCTTAGAAAAATTTTTGTTTTACCGTTTCCGCAACCCCGAAAGTACCGGGAGAGGTAACGTGGACCTAACAGTGGTATCAGAGCCTAACTAAACATAAACTAGCTTGGTAGTAAAGTGTATCGAAGTTCGAAACGGAAAAATCGAAAAAACCAAGTTATAAAAATCTGAGTTTCTGTTAAAACTTTTTCTGGTCAAAACAAAATTTGTTATATCCCAAAAATCATCTCAGGCTTTTTAGAAGAAACCCACCAAAAACGACACAGCAACTCACCAGATCGGCCGCGCTTCCGCGGCAATAGCTTGCTATTGCCGCGGAAGCGCCGCACTCTAGTGGAGTTACTGTCTCGTTTTTGGTGCAGTTTGTTTCTTACATGGTTTTAGGATTTTTCTGATATATTATATGTGCCCAGATTTTCCAGAATAGAAATTTGTTTTTGGGGGCCTATAAATCCGTATTTTTCGAACTTCAATATACTTTGACTATAAAGGTTATATCTGTGATGTTCTTATGTATTGAACGTCGGCTAATCGCTATATGTCGATTAGTCGGGGTTATACATATCTGTGATCTGTGATTGTTGTTGATGGTTTGTGTATATGAACTCGTTGGATTGTCGCGGATGAATAGCCGGGGTGGATGTGAGATGAGAGTTTCTTTTTCTTTCATTCATGTAATAAATTTGTAAATTGATGTAATATTATTTGTTTGGCCGCACAACCGGGTCGGGGTTGTAGCCGTCATTGTATAATTCTTTTTACTGTTTTTGCTCCTAGGATAGACCCATGGAGGGGTGCACAAACTACCGGGTAGCTCGAAGTGCCGAGTGGCCTACTCATGGCATTGAGGGAGGTTGCTTCGCTTCGGGTACTTGGCGGGTAGTTTGCCGCACCCGTAGGGGTCTTGGGTGGGGTATTGGCTATTCATCGCGACCGTGTAATCCGTTTTTCGTTGCAGGCTCGAACGAATTACGGATTCCTAGTATATCCAAAGTGTTCATCTGTGATCTGGATTGGCTATCATTGCTATATTGCTATATATAATAACTATTTAGGCGTTGCTTATGTTTTACAGCCGCGCTAGCCCAGCCCCCGCTCTGTCGTTAGTTAAGTAACCTAACGGGTGATGACGGGGCCCCGTGGCGAATGCGAATGGCATAAGCGTACGTCATATTTTGGTTGTTTTCTGCAATGGTAGGATTTAAATGATGGGACGCATTAAAAGAACTAATGCAAGATAATAAACCTAAAAGACGTTGTTGGAACAATTTTTCAAAAAGCTGTTATTGCAAGGACGTTCATTTTTGTTTTGCATCGAGGTATTCGGTTATGAATGCCCAGCACCTCAGTCGACGAGGCAAGGGCCGAGATCCCTTCACCGGGAGTGACCCCTTGGACAAAACTTTGCGTCAGGGTAATAACTTCACCATAGTCGATTATTCTTGCTTTGCATCGAGGTATTCATCTTACGAATGCCCAGCACCTCACTCGACGAGGAAAGAGCCGAGATCCCTTCGCAGGGAGTGACCTCTTTAGCAAAAGTTTTCGCCACTATGATTTTCAAAAGGGTGCAATCAGGTTCCTTCAACGATATCAAGTTCATTACGTTAACGGGTTTTTCGCCAAAAACCCAGCCGTAGCCCTCCGTCGTTTCGGATTAATATTATTCAGTATTCGTGCTGCGTTTGTTGACCTAGTCAAGGCGTAGTGAACGGTAGCTAAATAATATTTTTCTGTGGATTGCAAATGTGATTGGTTAGGACAGTCGTGCGGCCTTGTTGACCTAGTCAAGGGCACGTACGGGTGGGTCTAATGCAATCAGGATTATGACGGGTAGAACTTGTCTAACAGTTTATGGCTTGTTGACCTAGTCAAGGTCATGAACAGTTAGGGGCAAAAACCACATCGGGAGTTTCAAAAGTACTGAAACTTGCAGATTTAGCATACCTTCTGGAGTGTGGTGACTAGAGTGGATTCCATCTAGGTTATCACACAATGACAGTTGGATCCCGATCCCACTGATGAGTTGGTTTACTCTCGGGAGATTATTTCACTTAACGATCAATGCTATAAACCTAGTAGGTGCCTAGAAAGGTGTTAGCGGGGTTACGCCCCCAGGGAAAAGAGGTTCTTTAATTAAGGAACTTCGCGAAAGCGTTGGAAAACCTCCCTCGAAGTACCGACACTAGCCTGGCTGAAAGGTTAAGCAAGTATTGTGACGTGAATTAAAACCCGGCTAGTTCTTCTTTTAAAAGGTTTTAAGAAGAATTTGAGTAAACAGTGGGAGACATCCTGGTTAGATAAATTAATAAACCAATCTAATCTTGCAAGAGCATACGCTGAGTGTTTCTTTTCTCTCTCTCCAGGCAGCAACCTTTTCACGCCCTAATCAAGATAATAAAATGTATCGCTTGACCGATCCGAATTCTTATTCGGGACTGGGGAAAGTTGGTTCAGCTCTAACTTGTGACAACAGTCATGAGTATGAGAATGGGAAAGAAGAAAGTATGGATTTCCAGGATACCCAGTTGAAGAAGAAGCATGGTTTTGCATCTACTTCAGGTGTTCTTGTAATTGAGAACTGTTTTACGGTCAGCCCTACCTCCTGGGTACTTGATACCGGATCAGGATCTCATATCTGTAATTTATTGCAGGGACTGAGAAAAAGTAGGAAAGTTGCACCGGGTGATATGTCGCTCAGAGTAGCGAACGGAGCACAAGTTAATGCGGCAGCCGTCGGTGAATATCACCTAGTATTGCCAAATGGCAAGACTATGATTTTGAACGATTGCTACTATGTACCCTCCATGGTTTGCAACATCATATCGGTTTCTTTACTCGATAAAGATGGATATGACTTTGTTCTTGAAAAGAATATCATGAACATTTACCTTCATAAGGTACTGGTTGCAGAGGGTACACTGTGTAATGGTATCTACGTTCTAAATCAGAATACAGTTCTCAATATACAAAACACACGCAAGAGGAAGAATTCAGATACGAATGAATCCTACTTGTGGCATTGTAGACTCGGTCATATCGGAGAGAAAAGACTGAGTAAGTTGCATAAAGATGGACTCTTGAATGCGTTCGAGTTTTCATCTTATGGAACTTGTCAGTCTTGTCTCAAAGGAAAGATGACCAAATCTCCGTTCACCGGACATGGAGAAAGAGCAGCAGAGCTCTTGGGACTCGTACATAGTGATGTATGTGGTCCGATGTCTATACATGCAAGGGGTGGGTTCTCGTACTTCATCACATTCACTGACGATCTCTCTAGGTTCGGATATGTGTATCTGATGAAACACAAATCTGAAGCTTTTGAGAAATTCAAGGAATTCAGAAACGAAGTAGAGAACCAGAAAGGCAAAAGTATCAAGATCCTCCGGTCTGACAGGGGAGGGGAGTACTTAAGCACGGAATTCCTAGATTACTTAAAAGAGAATGGTATTCTCTCTCAGCTTACTCCTCCTTATACACCACAGCACAACGGTGTTTCGGAGCGGAGGAATCGTACCCTACTGGATATGGTTCGCTCCATGATGAGTAGTGCTGAGTTGCCTCTTTCATTTTGGGGACATGCGCTTCAGACAGCGGCATACCTATTGAATGATGTTCCGTCTAAATCTGTGCCTAAGACTCCGTTCGAGATATGGAATGGAAAGAGGCCATATCTTAAAAGATCTAAGATATGGGGTTGTCCGGCTTATGTTAAAAAGCATAAACCAGATAAACTAGAGGCACGGTCAGTTTTATGTAAGTTTGTGGGATATCCAAAGAATGGTTATGGATATCTATTCTACCACACCGAGGAACAGAAGGTGTTTGTTGCTCAGCATGCCGTTTTCTTGGAAACGGAGTTTCTTGCAAAAGAAATTAGTGGGAGCACGGTAGAATTGGAAGAAATTCAGCGACCACAAACTGAAACTGAAAGTTTGACAGAACCTCAGAATTCAATAACCCCAGACGAACCTCAGCCACTCCGCAGATCTGGTAGGATTTCTCATCCGCCCGAGAGATACTACGGTTTTCTCATTGACGGGGATCGAGAGGATTGCATCTTGGAAGAAGATGACCCTACCAGTTTCAGGCAGGCCATTATCAGTAGGGACTCTGATAAGTGGCAGGAAGCAATGCAATCCGAAATGGAGTCCATGTACGCCAATAAAGTGTGGACCTTGGATATTGCTCCAGCTGGGGTAAAACCCGTTGGATGCAAATGGATCTACAAAAGGAAACTTGGTGTAGATGGGCAGGTGGAAACCTATAAAGCTAGGCTCGTTGCAAAAGGTTTCCGTCAAAGACCTGGTTTGGACTATGACGAAACTTTTTCTCCGGTGGCTATGCTCAAATCCATTCGGATCCTACTTGCCATTGCTGCCTTCCATGACTATGAGATCTGGCAGATGGATGTTAAAACGGCTTTCCTAAACGGTTGTTTGGAAGAGTGCGTTTACATGGATCAACCAGAAGGTTTCGTAGACAGTAGGAGCAGCGGAAAGGTGTGCAAGTTGCTTAAATCCATTTATGGATTAAAGCAGGCATCGCGGAGCTGGAACATCTGTTTTGATGAGGCAATCAAAGAATTTGATTTCATCAAGAACGAAGATGAACCCTGTGTTTATAAGAAGATTGTAGGACGAACTGTCGTATTCCTAGTCTTGTACGTGGACGACATTCTTCTGATAGGAAATGACATTCCTATGCTACAATCGGTCAAGCTGTTTTTGTCACAAAGGTTCTCCATGAAGGACCTGGGTGATGCCTCGTACATTCTGGGGATCAAGATCTATAGAGATAGATCCAAGAAACTATTGGGACTTTCGCAGTCCAGGTACATAGAGACCGTACTAAAGAGATTTAGTATGGAGGATTCCAAGCGCGGTAACATACCCGCATTGCACGGAATTACCCTCTCCAAGAAGATGTCTCCTAAGACTGACGAGGAGAGGGTTCGCATGAGCACTATACCCTACGCTTCGGCGGTAGGATCTATAATGTATGCGATGCTATGTACAAGACCAGATGTAGCTTACGCGTTGAGCACGGTAAGCCGGTATCAGTCGGACCCAGGGGAGGACCACTGGACAGCAGTGAAGAACATTCTCAAGTACCTGAGAAGGACTAAGGAGATGTTCCTGGTTTACGGTAATGGAGACCTTAGGGTCGAGTCCTTTACCGATTCAAGCTTCCAGAGTGACAAAGATGATAGCAAGTCCGTCTCGGGTTTTGTGTTTACCCTCAACGGAGGGGCGGTATGTTGGAGGAGTTCCAAGCAGGATACCGTCGCAGACTCGACGATGGAGGCTGAATACATTGCTGCAAGCGATGCCGCAAAAGAGGCGGTCTGGATTAAGAAGTTCATTAGTGAACTTCAGGTGGTTCCGTCCATTGTTGACCCAATACCTTTGTATTGCGATAACAATGGGGCTATAGCTTTAGCGAAGGAACCAAGGTCCCATCAGAAATCCAGGCACATCTTAAGGCGGTATCACCTGATCAGGGAGATCATTGATCGACAGGAGATCGAGGTGCGGAGAGTGGACACAAAGGACAACACTGCGGACCCATTCACGAAGGCTTTACCCCAGACTCAGTTCGAGCGGCTGATCGAGATGATAGGTCTTCGATACGCCAGTACATGGCCTTAGTGCAAGTGGGAGATTGTTGGTGTATATACCCTAGAGGCCATTACTGTATCATACTAGCTTGTATATTACTTAATGGAAGCTTGGGATATTCACAGTTGTACAGACAATCTTGCTCAATATAGTAGTATGCTACTTGGTTTGTCTCTGCTTTAATGTGTACATGTGTGTTTATTTATTATATCACCTATACGCATTAGTAGAGCCCTTAGGATCTTTGCTTGATTACCGGCGTTGTGATGGCGATCACACTCGTGGGGGCTGGGTAATCTACAAGCACATCCTTATACACGTCCCTAGTCGTGGGAGTATCGAGATAGGGCATCGACACTCCGGAGTAGACTAGCGTATGCGCTTCTCATCCCAGCTCGGGAGACGGTCTGTCCCACAGCCGTCAGTACGTCGTACTTGAGATAGTATGCGGGTGCTCGTTAGGTTACGAGTACACTGGACAGGACTCGTCGGGAACTGATGGTTGGTATTATACCTATCGTCAGTTATCAGTTCCCAGGTGACATGAGTACAGCTTAGTCCGCTGACTTGACACTGTCACTTCGCCTCGAGTGTGTTCCCACTGTTCTTTGATTGCTACCCTACCACGGCTCTACTGAGTCATGCAAACAGGTAGTAGTTGGGAGCAGTCCCGAAGCACTTGGAGGCAGTGACGGTTAGACAGGATTCGTCTCTCCCGGTATTGGGGGTTGACATCGCGCTGTGTCTAGGAGAGCCATTACACGAGTAGTCCCTGGCCAGGGCAAGCGAGATATACTGGTAGGTTTCCAGTGTTATCTCAGGGTGTATTGGGCTTCACTCCGACACAACTTGTACCGCTATTAGGGGACTGACGTTTACCGCCCCCCTAGGCCCGCCATACGATGTATCAGACGAACAGACCGGACTGTACGGAGATTGTCACATACAGGCTCAGTAGGAGTGCAGATGGGGTTCACCTCGTCAGTCTTCTTATCGACATCTACCTGGGGACCGTTACGTACAGCTAGTGCCGCTTGCGGTCTGTGGTTAAACCCACTGCCAGCGTAGTGTCGAGTCTTTAGAGTCCCACACAGAGAGCTATTCGCCTTTAGGCAAAACGAGTAGAGGCCGCATGGTTTTGCGACAGGGTTCGTTCGCATCCGCGCACTTGTGCACGTTTGCTGTCCGGACAGTTTATACTAGCGGGCTTTGGTTTAAGCCGGATCCTAGTATATGATTTGAGATTGGTTTTTCTCATTGTGTTCGTGTTCCTCGGATCACGAATGCGGGTGCGTATGCACAGTTGCTTGAGATTGGGGGAGAGGACCTTGTTTAGGGTTAATGGCTTTTGTCATTTTATTAACCCTATTGATTTTGTGTGGATTATTGTTAATTGATAATTAGCTTAATTATTGTGCATGGTTGTTGTTGACAATTTGACTTCATTGACTTGTTGACCATGTTGACAACTTGACCATAATCATTTCATTTGGAAGATGCTCTTTGATCTTTGCAAAAATTGAAATGATAATGGTCAAGTCATGATTTATCATGACAATTTTCAAGCTAATTATCTAATTAGAATTATCCTCACATATTAGTGAGAATGGCTCTTTTATTTTCATTCTCTCATATCTTTTCTCTCTCTTGCTCATCCTCTCCCTCAAGCTCTCTCCCTCTCATGTGTTGAGAAACAAAAAGCTTGAGAAAAACCTTCACTTGATCTTCTCTACTCACTTCTAGGGTTCAAGTCTTAGCATTTCTTGCACTCTAGTTACTCCTAGCTTGGAGTTGAAGCTAAAGGTGGTGGCTTTCAAGTGGATCTTTCTTTGACGGAAGAAGACAAGCAAGACAAACTCTTTCTACCATTCCGACGAGCAAGGAGAGAAGGAGTTCGAGCTCAAGGTATAACCTTTCTACAACTTACTTAGTTGTTAGTTTACTTTAGCTAGTTTTCGTTTAGCAAAGATCCGGCTTTTACGATCCATGTTACAAACCTTAGAAAAATTTTTGTTTTACCGTTTCCGCAACCCCGAAAGTACCGGGAGAGGTAACGTGGACCTAACAAACCCTTTGCTACAAGTTTAGCTTTGAAAGTCTCCACTTTCCCATCTACACCAAGTTTCTTCTTGAAGATCCACTTGCTCCCAATGGTTTTTACCCTTTAGGAGCAACTTCCAAAGTCCATACTTTGTTGGTGTACATGGAATCCATCTCGGACCGCATAGCATCCAGCCATTTCACTGAGTCCCCACTCGTGATGGCCTGCTCGAAGCTAGTTGGGTCATCATCCTCCATGATGCAATCCTCGCTTCCACCATCAATGAGAAAACCATAGTATCTCTCAGGTGGACGAGAAACCCTACCAGATCGGCGGAGAGGCTGAGGTTCATCGGAAGCTACTGAATGCTCTGGTTCCACTAAATCTTCTGTTGTGTTATGTTCAGCTGGAACCTCTTCCAGTTCTACCTCAGAGCCACTAATTTCTTTTGCAAGAAATTCCTTTTCTAAAAAGGTGGCATGTTGAGCAACAAATACTCTTTGTTCCTCACTGTGGTAGAAGATATACCCTCGCGAATGTTTGGGATATCCAACGAACTTACACAAAACAGATCTTGCCTCGAGTTTGTCCGGTTTTTGTCTTTTGACATAGGCCGGGCAACCCCATATCTTTATAAAATTAAGATATGGTCTCTTCCCTTCCCATATCTCATATGGTGTGGTAGGCACAGATTTGGTGGGAACCCTGTTCAGTAGGTATGCTGCTGTTTCCAGTGCATATCCCCAGAAGGAAATAGGCAACTCAGCTACACTCATCATAGAGCGCACCATATCTAATAGGGTGCGGTTTCTCCGCTCCGATACACCGTTGTGCTGTGGTGTATATGGAGGAGTTAGCTGAGAGAGAATCCCATTCTCTTTTAGGAAGTCCAGGAATTCAATGCTCAAGTATTCTCCTCCTCAATCAGATCGTAGGATTTTAATACTTTTTCCGGTTTGGTTCTCAACTTCTTGTTTATATTCCCTAAATTTCTCAAAAGCTTCTGATTTGTGTTTCATCAGGAACACATACCCGAACCTAGAGAGATCGTCAGTGAATGTAATGAAGTATGAAGAACCATCCCTGGCATGTGTAGACATGGGACCGCATACATCACTATGTATCAGTCCCAAGAGTTCGGTAACTCTTTCTCCGTGTCCCGTAAACGGAGTTTTGGTCATCTTGCCTTTGAGACATGACTCGCAAGTGTCATAAGATGAAAATTCAAACGGATTTAAATATCCATCTTTATGCAACTTAGCTAGTCGTGTCGCATTGATGTGACCCAGTCTACAATGCCACAAGAAGGATTCGTTCAGTTCAGAACTCTTCCTCTTGTGTGTGTTTGTTATGCTCAGAACTGTTGATTGGTTTAGAACATAAATGCCATTGCACAACGTGCCTGATCCAACCAACTTTTGGTTACGGAAAATGTTCATAACATTATCCTGTAATACAAAATTATATCCCTCTTTACTCAGTAAAGAAACCGATATAATGTTGCATATCAGGTTCGGCATGTAATAGCATTCGTTCAGAACCAATGTATTACCAGTTGGTAATACAAGGTGATATTCCCCGACAGTCTTTGCTGCAACAATTGCACCATTTCCAACTCTAATGTCTTTATCACCTTCTCCAAGTTCTCTACCTTTCTTTAGCCCATGTAACTGATTACATATATGGGATCCCGACCCGGTATCCAATACCCAGGACGTAGAGCAAATAGAGAAACAGTTCTCAGTAACGAACACACCCGAAGAAAATGCATCAACATGTACTTTCTTCATTCGGGTGGCATGGGAATCCTGGTATTCCCCTATATCCTGTTCATTCCTATAACTCTTATAGGAAAGAACGGAACCAACGTTCCCCAGCACAGTATAACATGCGGGTTCGGTCAATACATCCAAATTATTATCTTGATTAAGGCATGAACTGGTCGCTACCTGGAGAGAGAGAGAAGAAAACACTTTAGCGTATGCTCGTGCAAGATCAGATTGGTTATTATCTTATCTAATCAGGATGGCTCCCACTGCTTTTTATCAAATCTTCCTTCAAACCCTAAAAGGAAAGACTAGCCGGGATTAATTACACACTACAGGTTCGCCAATCTTTCAGCCAGGCCAGTGTCGGTACTTTGAGGGAGGTCCCCCGTGCTTTCGCACGAACCTAATTAATGTAAACCTCGTTTTCCCAGAGGCGTAACCTCGTTAACACCTTTCTAGACACCTACTTGATCGGCTAATTGCAATGTGTAAAACTCTCCCAGGAGTAACTCTTACTCGCAGTGGGTATCGGGATCCAACTATCTCATAGAAGGTATGCAATCTCATTGCAAATTTCAACACTTGAAATTCCCGATAATATTTTGCCCCAAGTATCCTATGACCTTGACGGAGGTCAACAAACCACAGGGTGCAAGTCAAGTTCAACCCGTCATTTCTTGATTGAATCAAACCCACCCGCACGACCCTTGACAGAGGTCAACAAGGTCATACGACTACCCTAATCCAATCTGCATCATATGCATAAGCAGACAAATACTAGTTAGCTACCGCACACTACGCCTTGACGGAGGTCAACAAACGTAGCACGAATACGAAGTAGGATTTATCTGAAATGACGGAGGGCTACGCAGGTTTTCATAAAACCATGAGCGTAATGAACTTGATATCGTTGTAGAATCAAATGAAGTTTTAAAATGGAGTGATTTTGAGGCTTTTCCAGTTTTGCTAAAGGAGTCACTCCCGGTGAAGGGATCTCGGTCCTTTCCTCGTCGAATGAGGTGCGGGATATATCATATATATCACTGTGCAAAGCAAAAACTCTTAAAAGCAATCAAAGCCAAACCGAGTGTGTAGCATCTGCCAGTTATTGCTAAAGGAGTCACTCCCGGTGAAGGGATCTCGGTCCTTTCCTCGTCGAATGAGGTGCGGGGTATATCATATACACCGCTATGCAAAGCAAGAACTGTAGCTACCTGTTTTATTTAAAATCTGATTCTACAACATCTTAGGTTTCTTTCCTTTCATTAATCACATTAATGAAGTCCCATCATTTAAATACCTAAACATCACAGATAGATATGACTTACACTTATGCCATCCGCATTCGCCTCGATGTCCCCTCGTGCACCGTTAGGTTAGGTAAGTAACGACAGAGTAGGGCAGGGCTAGCGCGGGTGTAAAACATAAGTAACGTCTATATAATATATCATATATATCATATACTATATCCATCACAGAGTCACAACACAGATATCGCAGCAGAATCAACATATGAAATATTGGATATACTAGGACGTCCGTGTTTTCAATACGAGCCAGTATAAAACACGGATTCCACGGTCGTGATGAATAGCCAATCCTACACCCCTAGACCCCTACGAGAGCGGCAAGCAACCCTGCCAATTCTAGGGTTAGGAGACCCGAACTCGACTCCTCGAGTTGGTCTCCCACTGGACCCCAGAACCCGGTTACTTGTGCTCCCCTCCTTGGGTCTATCCTAATGCGGAAAAGTAAATAATATACAAAGGGTGACAACTTCCGCTACCTGGAAGTGCCCCAAATAAAAGAATATTACATACAAGTTTTTACATGAATGAAAATGAAAAACACTCATCTCACATAAAAACCCCCGGCTATTCAAACACGACAATCCAATATAACATATCCAGCAACTCATAACATCACATGTCATCAACGTAAGTAAGTATGCATACCCCAATTGTCGTTGATGTATAGCAACGAAACCGGCGATATGAACATACTACACTTACGGTCACAGAAAAGAAAGTGTAAAACTACAATAATTGGAATCCGCAACCTCTTTAGACATCACATGCCTAACAGTTACAAACCCCGCATTTTAGTCTCATTATCGAAAACTCTTTTCAATATCGTATGGGACTAAACTGCTAGATTTATAACATTCATCCAGTTATCTCATAACTGTTTGTGAATTCCAATTATTGTATCACATTCCAGATAAACAGAAAATGTTAAAGTTTCCGATCGAACAGTCGAATACCCAAGTTTTCCCGATACAGCTCAACACATGAAATAAGTCTAACAACATTCAGTTCGTGCCTCAGTACCAACGGTCCAGCCGTAGAAGGGTCAAGCCAACGCCTCACATGTGGCACGCCGTACTGCCCCAAACCCGAAGGTTCAAAGGGCAGTTCAAGACGGTCACATAATCGAGTTAAGGTTTGTGTCTTCTAGAGGGACCATCGCGTTACTTGCACTACTAAGAACGTCGTTAAACTACGGAAAAATCCAACACTTGGAAATTTCCCGATAGGGGAAAAATTGGGTATTTATATCCGGTCGAACTTTTTAACATATTCTATAAATTATCCGGAAAAACACAAAGACGAAATTTGATACTCCGATCGAAACACCGAATCCCCAAAACTATTCCAGAAAATTCAACTCTTGAATAAATATTAAAAATTCCCAGAAAATTCAGCATAATTAAACATGAGTTACTGTGCAAAGATTATAGCATAATATGAACAGTTCACCGCTGAAGCGCGGCAGAAGGCATGCTTCTGCCGCATTTCCGCGCCTCCGTAGATGAATTAAGAGATTGTGTTTCATCATAACTCTTAGATATTCCTGCTGAATTTTTTAAGCATTTTTAATCTGGAAAAATCCCGGTTTTTAGAAAATGTACAGAGAGCATTATAGATTTGGTGTTTCGGGTTCGTTCGGACTTCAAATCGCGTCTAGACTTCGCCTAAGGCTCTAGCTAGGCTCTGATACCAGTGAAAGGTTCCTAGGCACCCTAGTGAGGTCTCACAAGACATCGAACATGCCAATTTAAAATTTTTGGTGCCGAGAAACCCTAGACTACGGATCTTAAACTAGATGTTTAGGCGAAACGGAAAACTAGTTAACTATTTAACTAATGTTGAGATGCTACAACCTTTGTAGATCCGGATTTCCACCTCCTTAGCTCCACGTGGTCATGCCCTCGCTGTCCATCATGAATCCTCGACTCGATCATCGGCTTCATCGGGGAAGCAAGCGGAATAGGTCGTCGGCTTTGTGTCAAAGACGATCTACGTCGAGGTTGCACAAACTCAAGCTCCGACTTCACAAACTTGTGAAACTTGTGAAGTAAACACCCAAAACAACTTGGCAAGAGGTAGAGGGTGAAGAAATAGGAGGTGGGTTCACTTTGGAATTGGATTTATCTCACTAGATCTCAAGTTGCCATTGTTGTAGCAAGCTTGAAGAAGAAGAAGAAGATGAGCTCAAGAAAAGAATATGATAAGTCTTGTGATAAAAATAAATTTAAATCAAATACTTATCATAACTTGAACTAGGGTTAAGTGTAGAGAATTAACCATGGTCACTTGGATGGGTTAGGGTTAAGCATGAAGATAAGGATGGTTACAAAAGTCAAAGCTTCATGAAGCTTCAACTTAAAACAAAAAGAGCCACCATTCTCATCATAAACTTATCCAAATAAATGAATAACAAAATAAATGAATAACTAAATATGCAAAACCCTAATTATCATAATAACCATTGTTTAATTCTATTCACTTAACCATATGATCAAGTATCATCAAACATGATACAAAAAAGTGCACAAAAGTATATCACATATACAATGTGCAATCCAAGTGAGAAAAATCCGTTTAAAGTGAACCAATACTAGTTAATGCAAAGTAATATATCAAATATATAATTATACATTAAATCATTAAATCAACACTTGATTCAATGATCCGGTCATGTCGCACATAACCGACTAGTATTCAATGCATCGATTTATCGAATCAATGATTCGATAACTAGGTCATATCGAATATAACCAATCGAAACATATATCGCGAGAATGAAATGCGGTATCACATACACGCATTATTCTCGGTCCTGCACATATCTCATATGCGCTCCTATTTCGTTTCCCTTGAACCAGGAAACCTCTGTGTAGGACTCTAAAGACTCGTCAATACGCCGGTAGCAGATGATGATCATATCAAGCACCCACAAGCCGCAAGCGGTCTGCTAAACGTAACGGCCACCCGGGTATTGAGCGATCAGAAGATCGACGAGCTAGCCCGCTCACACTCCTGCGAATCCGTCCAGTAACACTTACCGTACAGTCCGGTCTCTTCGTCTGATACGTCGCATATCAAGTCTAGGGGTGGTAAACGTCAGACCCCAATAACCCGATAAGTCGTGCCGATGTGAGGCTCGTAACGGGTCGAGAAACTACTGGTAACACTTACCAGCAAATCTCTGATCAGCCCTGGCCAGGGACTTCCCTGTTACGGCCAATCGAGCACAGCGCAACATCAACCCCCAATACCGGGAGAGACGAAACCCCTCCTATCGCTCATTGCCTCCATGTGACTCGGGACTGTACCCAAAGACCACCGTTTTGCACGCCCTCATGGACGTGGTAAGGTGGAGATCAAAGCACAGTGGGAATCACACAAGACCCTATGACGATCTCGGGTCTACAGACTAACCTGCACAAGTGTCACCTGAGAACTGCCATCTGACGTGAGGTATAATACCATCTGGGAGTTCTCGGCGAGTCCGTCCAGTGTACCCAGTCTCCACTGAGCACCCGTATACCATCTCTGATGTCAAACACCAATGGATATTGGATCATCCATCGCCCATCACATGGGTTGAGAAGCGTATACGCTAGTCTACTCTGGTATATCGATGCCCCGTCTCGATACTGTAGGGTTCCTAGGCACCCTAATGAGGTCTCACAAGGCATCGAACATGCCAATATAAAAATTTAACGGTGCCGAGCGACCCGACTACGGATCGTTTGCTAGAAATCTAGGCGAAAAAGTTAACTAGTTAACACTTAACTACGAGATACGGAAATACAACCTTTGTAGATCCGGTGCTCCACCTCCATAGCTCCGCAACGAGGTCCTCTCCGCTGTCCAAATCAAATCTGGGCTCAAGCGTCGGCTTCGTCGGAGAATGGGCAAGCTAGGTCGTCGATGTCCATGCCGAAGATGATCTACGTCGATGCATCGCTAAATCAATCTCCGACTTCACCAAGTCAAGAAACTTGTGAAGAAAACACACTCTACTACTTGGCAAGAGGTAGAGGATGAAGAAATAGGAGTTGGGTTAACTTTAGAATTGGATTTCTCACTCTAATTCATCAATCACCATTGATGAGGTAAGCTTTCTTCTTGAAGTTCAAGGAAGAAGAAGAAGAAATAATGATAAGATAAGTTAATTCAAAAAGAAAAGAATTATCCATTCTTATCATAAGTGAACCATGGTAAAGTGTAGAGAGCTAATCATGGTTAAAGGAATGGTTAGGGTCAAACTAGAGACAAAATGGTCACTTAGTCAAAAGATCAAGAAGCTTCAACTAGAATCCAAAATTAGCAACCATTTCATTTCATTTTCTTTTATTCATTTATCACAAATAAATGGATAATTAAATAAGATAAATGAATAACAAATTATAAACCCTAACCTATTCATTAACCAAGGTTTAATACTTTACACTTAACCAAAAATAGCATGTATCATCAAACATGATACAAGCTAGTGCACAAAATCATATCACATATATAATGCACACATCCGAGTGAGAAAATCCATTTAAAGTGAACCGATACTAGTTAATGCAAAGTAATATATCAAATATACAATTATGCATTAAATCATTAAATCAACACTTGATTTAACGATCCGGTCATGTCGCACATAACCGACTGGTATCATCAGTAACAACTTATCGAATCAACACTTGATCCGATAACCCGGCTATATCGCATATAACCGATCAATGTCACATCGCGAGAATCGAATACAGTATCACATACCGTATTATTCTCGGTCCCGCACATATCTCATATGCGCTCCTATTTCGTTTCGCTTGAGCCAGGAAACCTCTGTGTAGGACTCTAAAGACTCGTCAATACGCCGGCAGCAGATGATGATCATATCAAACACCCACAAGCCGCAAGCGGTCTGCTAAACGTAACGGCCACCCGGGTATTGAGCGATCTGAAGATCGACGAGCAAGCCCGCTCACACTCCAGTGAATCCGACCAGTAACACTACCGTACAGTCCGGTCTGATCGTCTGATATGTCGCATATCTCGCTTAGGGGTGGTAAACGTCAGACCCCAATAGCTCGATAAGTCGTGTCGATATGAGGTATATAACAATTCGAGAAACTACTGGTAACACTTACCAGTAAATCTCAGCAACCCTGGCCAGGGATTTCCTGTTATAGCCAATCGAACACAGCGCAACATCAACCCCCTATACCGGGAGAGACGAATCCCCTCCTATCGCTCATTGCCTCCATGTGACTCGGGACTGTACCCAAAAACCACCGTTTTGCATGCCCTCTTGGATGTGGTAAGATGGAAATCAAAGCACAGTGGGAACCACACAAGACTCTATGACGATCTCGGGTCAACAGACTACTCTGTACCAGTGTCACCAGAGAACTGCCATCTGACGTGAGGTATAATACCATCTGGGAGTTCTCGGCGAGTCCTTCCAGTGTACCCAGTCTCTACTGAGCACCCGTATATCATCTCCGATGTCAAACACCAATGGATATGGGATCATCCATCGCCCATCTATATGGGTCGAGAAGGTATACGCTAGTCTACTCTGGTATATCGATGCCCGTCTCGATACACCCTCGACTAGGGACTTTGAAGGATGTACTTATGGACTACCATGTCCCCACTAGTATGATCCGCATCATAGTCCAGGTAGTCAAGTACACATCCTAAGGGCTTTACCAACATGTAACAGAGAGACAAACAGTGTACACGTTAAGGTAAAGAGCAACCAGATAGCATACTATCATGTCGAGCAAGAAAGTCCTCCCTATATATGTCCCAGCATCCACTACAATATACATCCAATGTACAGTAATGGCCTCTAGGGCATACATATAACTAACAATCTCCCACTTGCACTAGGGCCATCTGTAGCAGTGGTTGTAGTATCTCATACTCAACCATCCCATAAAAGTCTCTCTCTGGGAACAGGCCTTTGTGAGTGGATCCGCTGTGTTGTCTTCTGAGTCTACTCTCCAAACCTCGATCACCCTGGAGATCAACTATCTCCATGATCAGGTGATACTGCCTTAGAATATATCTGGATCACTGATGGGACGGACGTTCCTTGGCATAAGCCACAACTCCATTGTCACACAATGGGAGGAACTAAGTTCATCTTAGTAACCAATATACACCCAGACAGCCACTTTGGTAGCATCTGAAGTAGCGATGTATCCAGCCTTTATCGTCTAGTATGTCACGGTATCTAGTTTGGAACTCTTCCAACATACCGTCCCTTTACTGAGGGTAAAGACAATGCCTGTGACTGACATTCAGTCGTCTTTATCACCCTGGAACCCTTCCAGTGATTCTCCCCAGGATCGATTGATACCATCTCACTACATCTAGTGAGTATCCTAACATCCAATTAGATCTATCTCATAGATCAAAAATCCAGGATTTAGTAGGTATCACTTTGATCCTATATATGGAGAATCAGTGTGATAAGCGGAGATTGATCGAGCGTAGCATAGGAAACTCCTTCCCTATCAAGAGTATGTCATCCACGTACTCTACGAGGATCGCCACCATACTCCCTACTACTTTTTTGTTTATACAAGGTTCATCTACCATTTTGATGATGTCAACTTCTTTGACTAATACATCAAAACAGATGTTCCAACTCCGCGATGCCTGCTCTATCCTATAAAGCATCTTGCACACGTTTCCGCTGCTCCCACTGTCTACGAAGCCCTCTGGCTGTGTACTTATAGACGCTCTCTTCTAAATCATCATTTAGAAAAGATGTCATGGCACCCAACCGCCAGATATCGTAGTCATGGTATGTAGCCGTGGTAAGTAGGATCTGGATGGACTTAAGCATAGATCCTTAGAAAAGGTTTCAACATAATCCTTACATGATCAATGATGCAAACCTTTAACAAGTCTAGCTTTGAAAGTCTCAACTTTTCCATGTACACCAAGTAATCTTCTCAAGATATACTTGCTCCTGATGGGGATTTAACCCTTCAGATATAGCAACCAAAGTCCATACTTTGTTGGTGTATAAGGATTCCATCTCAGATCGCTAAACATCCAGCCATTCTTACAGAGTCTCACTCCTGATGGCCAGCTCGAAACTAGTTGGGTCATCATCTCATGATGTAATTCTCTCTCCCACTGTCATAGAGAAACAGAAGTATCTCTCAGGTGGGTGAGGAACCCTACTAGATCGGCGGAGAGGCTGAGGTTCGTTGGTAATTATTGAATCCTTTGGTTCTGTCAAATCTTCAGCTGCAGTTTTGTATAGCTGGAACATTTCCAGTTCTACATAACCGACCTTGCCTCGAGCTTGTCCGGATTTTGCTTTTCAGACATAGGCCGGACAACCCCAAATCTTAACTAGCTTAAGACATGGGCTCTTACCATACCATATCTCATATGAAGTGGTAGGCAACTGATTTGATTCGAACCATATTCAATAGGTATGCAACTTCTCAAGTGCATAACACCCAAAAGGAAAAAGGTAACTCAGTAGTACTCATCATAGAGCACACCATATCAAATAGGGTGTATCTGTTCCGCCCCGACATACCATCGTGCAATGGTGTATACAGAGGAGTAATGCTGAGAGAGAATCTCATTCTCTTTTAGAATAGTCCAGTATTTCCGTGCTCAAGTATTCTCCTCCTTGATCTCATCATAGGACATAATACTTATACCCGTATATTGGTTCTCTACTTCTAACTTATATTCTGTGAATATCTCAATAGGTTCGGACTTGTGTTTCAACAGGAACATAGGTCTGAAACTCGAAAGAGATCATCAGAGAACGTAATGAAGTATAAAGAACCGGTCTTGGCATGTGTAGACAGGGGGCCTTCATACATCAACATGTATCATCCCAAGAGTTCACTAACTCTTTCTCTGTTTCCAATAAACAGAGCTGTGGTCATCTTATCTTTGTGACATGACTGGCGAGTTTCACAAGATGTAAATTCAAACTGATTTAAATATGCATCTAAATGTAACTCAGCCAGTCGGGTCGCATTGATATGACCTAGTCTACAATACCTTAAGAAGGATTCGTTCATTTCTGAACTCTTCCTCTTGTGTGTGTTCCGTATACTAAAGAACTGTAGTTTAATTTAGAACATCAATGTTTTTAGATAACGTGCCTGAACCGATCAACTTTTGATATAGGAAATGTTCAAAACATTATCCAACAATACAAAATTATATCCTTTCTTTACTAATAAAGAGACTGATATGATTTTGTATATCAGGTTCGGTATCTAATAACATTCGTTCAGAATCAATGTATTTGGAATACAGGGTGACAGTGACCGACAGACTTGGCTGCAACTCTTGCCCCGTTTTCTGCCTCATGAAACTTATCACCCGTTCTCAGTTCTCTACCTTTCTGTAGCCCTATGTAACAGATTACATATCTGGGATCCTGATCTGGTATCACATACCCAGGACGTAAAGGATACTGAGAAACAGTTCTCTGTAATGAACACACCCGAAGATGATGCATCATCATGCACTCTCTTCGTTTGGGCGGCACGGGAATTCTGGTAATCCCCAATTTCCTGCTCTGTCTTATAACATTTATAAGTTGGAGCGGGACCAACGTTCCCCAGCTCAATATAACAAGCGGGTTCGGTCAACATTCCGTATTATTATCTTGATTAAGGCGTGATATGGTCGCTACCAGGAGAGAGAGAGAAGAAAACACTCAGCGTGCGCTCTGTCAAGAATAGATTGGTTATTATTTTATCTAATCAGGATGGCTCCCACTGCTTTTTATCAAATCTTCCTTCAAACCCTAAAAGGAAAGACAAGCCGGGATTAATTACACACTACAAGTTCGCCAATCTTTCAGCCAGGCCAGTGTCGGTACTTTGAGGGAGGTCCCCCGTGCTTTCGCACGAACCTAATTAATGTAAACCTTGTTTTCCTAGAGGCGTAACCTCGTTAACACCTTTCTAGACACCTACTTGATCGGCTAATTGTAATTTATAAAACTCTCCCAGAAGTAACTCTTACTCACAGCGGGTATCGGGATCCAACTATCTCATAGAAGGTATGCAATCTCATTGCAAATTTCAACACTTGAAATTCCCGATAATATTTTGCCCCTAACCTCCTATGACCTTGACAAAGGCCAACAAACCATAGGATGCTAGTCAAGTTCAACCCGTCATTTCCTGATTGAATTAAACCCACCCGCACGGCCCTTGACAAAGGCCAACAAGGTCGCACGACTTCCCTAACTCAATCTGCATCATATGCATAAGCAGATAAGCACCAGTTAGCTACCGCACACTGCGCCTTGATAAGGGCCAACAAACGCAGCACGCATACTAACTACTACTTATCTGAAATGACGGAGGGCTACGACAGGTTTTTATGGAAACCTATTGCGTAATGAACTTGATATCATTGTAGGATCGAATGAATTTTGAAATGGAGTGCTTTTGAGGCTTTTCTAGTTTTGCTAAAGGAGTCACTCCCGGTGAAGGGATCGTCGGTCCTTTCCTCGTCGAATGAGGTGCGGGATATATCATATATATCACTGTGCAAAGCAAAAACACTTAAGAGCAATCAAAAGACAAACCGAAGGTTGTAGCATCTGCCAGTTATTGCTAAAGGAGTCACTCCCGGTGAAGGGATCTCGGTCCTTTCCTCATCGAATAAGGTGCAGGATATATCACATATACCGCTGTGCAAAGCAAGAACTGTAGCTACCTGTTTTATTTTGAAATTCGATTCTACAACATCTTAGGTTTCTTTTATTTCATTAATCACATTAATGAAATCCCATCATTTAAGTACCTAAACATCACAGATAGATATGACGTACACTTATGCCATCCGCATTCGCCTCGATGTCCCCTCGTGCACCGTTAGGTTAGGTAACTAACGACAGAGCGGGGCAGGGCTAGCGCGGGTGTAAAACATAAGTAACGTCTATATAATATATCATATATACTATATACTATATCCATCACAGAAACACAACAGAGATATTGCAGCAGAAGAAATATATGAAATATTGGATATACTAGGACGTCCGTGTTTTCAATACGAGCCAGTATAAAACACGGATTCCACGGTCGTGATGAATAGCCAAACCCACACCCCTAGACCCCTACGAGAGCGGCAAGCAACCCTACCAATTCTGGAGTTAGGAGACCCGAACCCGACTCCTCGAGTTGGTCTCCCACTGGACTCCAGAACCCGGTTACTTGTGCTCCCCTCCTTGGGTCTATCCTAGTGCGGAAAAGTAAATAATATACAAGAGGTGACAACTTCCGCAACCTGGAAGCACCCCAAATAAAAGAATATTACATACAGATTTTTTACATGAATGAAAATGAAAAACACTCATCTCACATAAAAAAAACCCGGCTATTCAAACACGACGATCCAATATAACATATCCAGCAACACATAACATCACATGTCATCAACGTAAGTAAATATGCGCATCCCAATTGTCGTTGCCATATAGCAACGAAACCGGCGATATCACATATTACACTTACGGTCACAGAAAAGAAAGTGTAAAACTACAACAGTTGGAATCCGCAATCTCTTCAGACATCGCATGCCTGACCAAATGAATTCTTTAGACATCGCATGCCTAACAATTATAAGCCCCGCATTTTAGTCTCAAAATCGATAACTCTTTTCAATATCAAGTCGGGCAATTCAACAAGATTCCCGACATCCTGATCGAATGCTCGTCGCAAACTTCAGTAGGCGGCCGCACCCCCGATACCGTCGACGAAGTGCACCAAGGCGGAACACCGCCACCACGAGCACCCGGACGGATGCTTTCGGCGACGGGGTTCTCCTACAGTCACTTGGTCGGGGCAATGGCGTGAGGCTGTCTATTAAGTTTACCCGGCGAGTATCCGCGTACGCTACGTGATTGCCACGGACTTTTGATCACATCAAAATTCCGTGGCAACCGATCAAGTGAGACTAAACTGCTATGTTTATAATATTCATTCAGTTATCTCATAACTTATTGTGAATTCCAATTATTGTATCCCATTCCAGATAAATAGAAAATGTTAAACTTTACGATCGAACAATCGAACACCCAAGTTTTCCCGATACAGCTCAACACATGAAATAAGTCTAACAACATTCCGTTCGTGCCTCAGTACCAACGGTCCAGCCGTAGAAGGGTCAAGCCAACGCCTCGCATGTGGCACGCCGTACTGCCCCAAACCCGAAGGTTCAAAGGGCAGTTCAAGACGGTCACATAATCGAGTTAAGGTTTGTTGTCTTCTAGAGGGACCATCGCGTTACTTGCACTACTTAGAACGTCGTTAAACTACGGAAAAATCCAACACTTGGAAATTTCCCGACAGGGGAAAAATTGGGTATTTATATCCGGTCGAACTTTTTAACATATTCTAAAATTTATCCGGAAAGCCACATAGACAAAATTTGATACTCCGATCGAAACACCGAATCCCCAAAAACACAGCAGAAAAATTCAACTCTTGAATAAATATTAAAAATTCCCAGAAAACTCAGCGCTTTGAACTAGGAATTACTGTGCAAAGGAACAGGGCTGACGTCATCAAGTGGCCGCTGATCCGCCGCAGAAGCCATGCTTCTGCCGCGGATCCGCCCGAAATTTACTGTTCACCAGAAACTTTTTGCACCGTAATTCTTATTTTTCCCTGCTGAATTTTTTAGCAATTTTTAATTTGGAAAAACTAACTGTTTTCAAACAAGTACAGAGAGCAAGATTGATCTGGTGTTTCGGGTTCGTTCGGAATTAAAATTCCGTCTGGACTTCGCCTAAGGCTCTAGCTAGGCTCTGATACCACTGTAGGGTTCCTAGGCACCCTAATGAGGTCTCACAAGGCATCGAACATGCCAATATAAAAATTTAACGGTGCCGAGAGACCCGACTACGGATCGTTTGCTAGAAATCTAGGCGAAAAAGTTAACTAGTTAACACTTAACTACGAGATACGGAAATACAACCTTTGTAGATCCGGTGCTCCACCTCCATAGCTCCGCAACGAGGTCCTCTCCGCTGTCCAAATCAAATCCGGGCTCAAGCGTCGGCTTCGTCGGAGAATGGGCAAGCTAGGTCGTCGATGTCCATGCCGAAGATGATCTACGTCGAGGCATCGCTAAATCAAGCTCCGACTTCACCAAGTCAAGAAACTTGTGAAGAAAACACACTCTACTACTTGGCAAGAGGTAGAGGATAAAGAAATAGGAGTTGGGTTAACTTTAGAATTGGATTTCTCACTCTAATTCATCAATCACCATTGATGAGGTAAGCTTTCTTCTTGAAGTTCAAGGAAGAAGAAGAAGAAATAATGATAAGATAAGTTAATTCAAAAAGAAAAGAATTATCCATTCTTATCATAAGTGAACCATGGTAAAGTGTAGAGAGCTAATCATGGTTAAAGGAATGGTTAGGGTCAAACTAGAGACAAAATGGTCACTTAGTCAAAAGATCAAGAAGCTTCAACTAGAATCCAAAATTAGCAACCATTTCATTTCATTTTCTTTTATTCATTTATCACAAATAAATGGATAATTAAATAAGATAAATGAATAACAAATTATAAACCCTAACCTATTCATTAACCAAGGTTTAATACTTTACACTTAACCAAAAAAAGCATGTATCATCAAACATGATACAAGCTAGTGCACAAAATCATATCACATATATAATGCGCACATCCGAGTGAGAAAATCCATTTAAAGTGAACCGATACTAGTTAATGCAAAGTAATATATCAAATATACAATTATGCATTAAATCATTAAATCAACACTTGATTTAACGATCCGGTCATGTCGCACATAACCGACTGGTATCATCAGTAACAACTTATCGAATCAACACTTGATCCGATAACCAGGCTATATCGCATATAACCGATCAATGTCACATCGCGAGAATCGAATACAGTATCACATACCGTATTATTCTCGGTCCCGCACATATCTCATATGCGCTCCTATTTCGTTTCGCTTGAGCCAGGAAACCTCTGTGTAGGACTCTAAAGACTCGTCAATACGCCGGCAGCAGATGATGATCATATCAAATACCCACAAGCCGCAAGCGGTCTGCTAAACGTAACGGCCACCCGGGTATTGAGCGATCTGAAGATCGACGAGCAAGCCCGCTCACACTCCAGTGAATCCGACCAGTAACACTACCGTACAGTCCGGTCTGATCGTCTGATATGTCGCATATCTCGCCTAGGGGTGGTAAACGTCAGACCCCAATAGCTCGATAAGTCGTGTCAATATGAGGTCTATAACAATTCGAGAAACTACTGGTAACACTTACCATTAAATCTCAGCAACCCTGGCCAGGGATTTCCTGTTATAGCCAATCGAACACAGCGCAACATCAACCCCCTATACCGGGAGAGACGAATCCCCTCCTATCGCTCATTGCCTCCATGTGACTCGGGACTGTACCCAAAAACCACCGTTTTGCATGCCCTCTTGGATGTGGTAAGATGGAAATCAAAGCACAGTGGGAACCACACAAGACTCTATGACGATCTCGGGTCAACAGACTACTCTGTACCAGTGTCACCAGAGAACTGCCATCTGACGTAAGGTATAATACCATCTGGGAGTTCTCGGCGAGTCCGTCCAGTGTACCCAGTCTCTACTGAGCACCCGTATATCATCTCCGATGTCAAACACCAATGGATATGGGATCATCCATCGCCCATCTATATGGGTCGAGAAGGTATACGCTAGTCTACTCTGGTATATCGATGCCCGTCTCGATACACCCTCGACTAGGGACTTTGAAGGATGTACTTATGGACTACCATGTCCCCACTAGTATGATCCGCATCATAGTCCAGGTAGTCAAGTACACATCCTAAGGGCTTTACCAACATGTAACAGAGAGACAAACAGTGTACACGTTAAGGTAAAGAGCAACCAGATAGCATACTATCATGTCGAGCAAGAAAGTCCTCCCTATATATGTCCCAGCATCCACTACAATATACATCCAATGTACAGTAATGGCCTCTAGGGCATACATATAACTAACAGATACACCTACGACTAGGGACCTTGAAGGATGTACTTATGGACTACCATGTCCCCACTAGTATGATCTGCATCATAGTCCAGGTAGTCAAGTACAAATCCTAAGGGCTTTACCAACATGTAACTATAAGACAGTATAAAGAGACTAGTGTACATGTTAAGATAAAGAGCAACCAAATAGCATACTATCATGTCGAGCAAGAAAGTCATCTCTATATATGTCCAAGCATCCAATATAATATACATAATCTGTATAATACTGGCCTCTAGGGCATACATACAACTAACAATTACATTCTCTGATGATCTCTCAAGATTCAGACATATGTTCCTGTTGAAACACAAGTCCGAACCTTTTGAGATATTCACAGAATATGATTTAGAAGTAGAGAACCATAATACGGGTATAAGTATTATGTCCTTTGATGTGATCCAGGAGGAGAATACTTGAGCACGGAATTCCTGGACTATTCTAAAGGAGAATGAGATTCTCTCTCAGCATTACTCCTCCGTATACACCATAGCACGATGGTATATCGGGGCAGAGCAATTGCATCCTATTCGATATGGTGCGCTCTATGATGAGTACTACTGAGTTACCTGTTTCCTTATTTAGGGGTTATGCACTTGAGAAGTTGCATACCTATTGAATTAGGTTCGAATCAGATCACAGCCTACCACTCCATATGAGATATGGTATGGGAAGAGCCCATGTCTTAAGCTAGTTAAGATTTGGGGTTGACCGGCCTATGTCAAAAAGCAAAATCCGAACAAGCTCGAGGCCAGGTCTGTTATGTACAACTGGAAAGGTTCCAGCTATACAAACTACAACATATGATTTGATAGAACCAAAGGATTCAATAGTAACCGATGAACCTCAGCCTCTCCGCCGATCTAGTAGGGTTCCTCACCCACCTGAGAGATACTTCGATTTCTCTATGACAGTGGGAGCGAGGATTGCATCATGATATGATGACCCAACTAGTTTCGAGCTGGCCATCAGGAGTAAGACTCTATAAGAATGGCTGGATGCATAGTGATCTGAGATGGAATCCTTATACATCAATAAAGTATGGACTTTGGTTGCTATATCTGAAGGGTTAAATCCCCATCAGGAGCAAGTATATCTTGAGAAGATTACTTGGTGTAGATGGAAAAGTTGAGACTTTCAAAGCTAGACTTTTTAAAGGTTTTCGTCATCGACCAGGCATGGACAATGATGAAACCTTTTCCAGTGGCTATGCTTAAGTCCATCCGGATCCTACTTGCCACGGCTACATACCATGACTACGATATCTGGCGGTTGGGTGTCATGACTGCTTTTCTAAAATTTTGTTTTAGAAGAGAGCGTCTGTAAGTACACAGCCAGAGGGCTTCGTAGACAGTGGGAGCAGCGGAAACGTGTACAAGATGCTTTATAGGATAAAGCAGGCATCGCGGAGTTGGAACATCTGTTTTGATGTAGTAGTCAAATAGTTTGACTTCATCAAAATGGTAGATGAACCTTGTATATACAAAAAGGTAGTAAGGAGTATGGTGGTAATCCTCGTAGAGTACGTGGATGACATACTCTTGATAGGGAAGGAGTTCCCTATGCTACGCTCGATCAATCTCCGCTTATCACTATGATTCTCCACATAGGATCAAACTGATACCTACTAAATCCTGAGTTTTGGATCTATGAGATAGGTCTAAATGGATGTTAGGATTCTCACTAGTTGAAGTGAGATGGTATCAATTGATCCAGGGGAGAATCACTGGAAAGGTTCCAGGGTGATAAAGACGACTGAATGTCAGTCGCAGGCATTGTCTTTACCCTCAGTAAAGGGACGGTATGTTGGAAGAGTTCCAAGATAGATACCGTGGCATACTAGACGATTAAGGCTAGATACATCGCTACTTAAGATGCTACCAAAGGGGCTGTCTGGGTGTATATTAGTTCATGAGATGAACTCAGTTCCTCCCATTGTGTGACAATGGAGTAGTGGCTTATGCCAAGGAACGTCCGTCCCATCAGTGATCTAGACTTATTCTAAGGCAGTATCGCCTGATCATGGAGATGGTTGATCTCCAGGGTGATCGAGGTTAGGAGAGCAGACTCAGAGGACAACACGGCGGATCCACTCACAAAGGCCTTTTCCCAGAGAGAGACTTTTATGGGATGGTTGAGTATGAGATACTACAACCACTGCTACAGATGGCCTTAGTGCAAGTGGGAGATTGTTAGTTATATGTACGCCCCAGAGGCCATTACTATACATAGGATGTATATTGTAGTGGATGCTTGGACATATATAGGGAGGACTTTCTTGCTCGACATGATAGTATGCTATCTGGTTGCTCTTTACCCTAACGTGTACGCTGATTGTCTCTCTGTTACATGTTGGTAAAGCCCTTAGGATGTGTACTTGACTACCTGGACTATGATGCAGATCATACTAGTGGGGACATAGTAGTCCATAAGTACATCCTTCAAGGTCCCTAGTCGTGGGTATATCGAGACAGGGCATCGATATACCAGAGTAGACTAGCGTATACCTTCACGACCCATACAGATGGGCGATGGATGATCCCATATCCATTGGTGTTTGACATCAGAGATCATATACGGGTGCTCAGTGGTGACTGGGTACACTGGACGGACTCGCCGAGAACTCCCAGATGGTATTATACCTTACGTCAGATGGTAGTTCTCTGGTGACACTGGTACAGGTTAGTCTGTAGACCCGAGGTCGTCATAGAGTCTTGTGTGATTCCCACTGTGCTTTGATTTCCACCTTACCACGTCCAAGAGGGCGTGCAAAATGGTGGTTTTTGGGTACAGTCCCGAATCACATGGAGGCAATGAGCGATAGGAGGGGATTCGTCTCTCCCGGTATAGTGAGTTGATGTTGCACTGTGTTCGATTGGCTATAACCGGAAATCCCTGGCAAGGGTTGCTGAGATTTACTGGTAAGTGTTACCAGTAGTTTCTCGAACTGTTATAGACCTCATATCGACACGACTTATCGAGCTACTGGGGTCTGACGTTTACCACCCCTAGGCGAGATATGCGACATATCAAACGATCAGATCGGACTGTACGGTAAGTGTTACTGGTTGGATTCACAGGAGTGTGAGCGGGCTTGCTTGTCAATCTTCTGATCGCTCAATACCCGGGTGGCCGTTACGTTTAGCACACCGCTTGCGGCTTATGGGTGTTTGATATGATCATCACCTGCTGCCGGTGTATTGACGAGTCTTTAGAGTCCTACACAGAGGTTTCCTGGCTTAAGGAAAACGAAATAGGAGCGCATATGAGATATGTGCGGGACCGAGAATAATACCAGTATGTGATACTGTATTCGATTCTCGCGATTTATGACATTGATCGGTTATATGCGATATAGCCGGGTTATCGGATCAAGTGTTGATTCGATAAGTTGTTACTATTGATATTAGTCAGTTATATGCAGTATGACCGAATCATTAAATCAATCGTTGATTTAATGATTTAATGCATAATTATATATTTGATATATTACTTTGCATTAACTTGTATTGGTTTACTTAAGATGGATTTTCTCACTCGAATGTGCACATTGTATATATGATATAGTTTTGTGCACTTGTTTGTATCATGTTTGATGATACATGCAAACTTGGTTGTGTGTATGCTTTAAACTATAATTAGGTTAATGGTTAGGGTTTCATATGCTTTATTTACTTATTCAATTATTTATTTGTTCATTTAGGCAAGAAAAGAAATGGTTGCTTTTTTGGATTTATCTTGAAGCTTCTTGAAGCTTTGAAAAAGCTTTGACTATTTTGTTTCTTTCCTTAACCCTAACCATTTGCTTTAACCATAGTTCATTCTCTACACACTACCAATGTTGCATTATGATAACCTGACTTGATTTTATCATTTGAATTATTATTCTTATGATATTCTTTTGCTTCTTCTTCTTCTTCTTCAACAAGAAGAAAGCTTGCTACCATTAATGGCAACATGAGAAAAAGAGTGAGAAATCCAATTCTAAAGTAAACCCACTTCCTATTTCTTCATCCTCTACCACTTGCCAAGTAGTATAGGGTGTTTTCTTCACAAGTTTCATGGCTTGGTGAAGTTGGAGCTTGATCTTGTGTTGCCTCGACGTAGATCATCTTCGGCATCGAAGTCGATGACCTAGCTCGCCCATTTCTCCGATGAAGCCGACGCTAGAGCCCGAGATCCGATGATCGCAGCGAGGGGACATCATCACGGAGCTATGGAGGTGGAGGACCGGATCTACAAAGGTTGTATTTCCGTTCACTTTTAGTTAAGTTGTTAACTAGTTACCGTTTTCGCCTAAAATTCTAGTTAACGATCGCATTAGGGTTTCTCGGCACCGAAAATTATTGAATTTGGCATCAACCATAGCTCCATGGTGGTTGATGCCTTGTGAGACCTCTTGAGCGTGCCTAGGAACCCTACACTAAGAAACCGTAGGGTTATCAGGAAAGGTGATATGACTCTCAGGGTTGCTAACGGAATGAGCATGGATGCTGAATCCGTAGGGGAATATCATCTTGGACTGACAACTGGGCAGATATTGGTTCTGCGTAACTGTTTGTATGTACCAGGTGCGACTTGTAATATCATATCTGTATCCTTACTTTCTTAGGAAGGATATGATTTTACTTTTTTAAGCGATGTAGTAAACATCCACCTAAATCAAGTTCTGATTGGGTCAGGTACATTAAAAAACGGGATATACGTATTGAATCAAGCTCAGATTTTCAGTGTCCAGAACACACTTAAAAGAAAGTCTCCGGAATTAAATCAGGCTTTCTTATGACATTGTAGACTGGGTCACACTAATGAGACACGGTTAACAAAGTTACATAAAGAGGGATACTTGGATCCGTTCGAATATCAGTCTTATGCCACTTGTGAATCTTGTCTCATGGGGAAAATGACAAAGACTCCGTTCACTGGACACGGAGTAAGAGCGAGCGAGCTCTTGGGACTCATACACAGTGACGTGTGTGGTCCAATGTCTACACATGCGCGAAGTGGTTATTCATACTTCATTACTTTCACAGATGATTTCTCTAGGTATGGACATGTCTTCTTGATGAAGCACAAATCCGAGGCCTTTGAGAAATTTCGGGAATACAAGAATGAAGTTGAAAAACAAACAGGCAAAAGTATCAAGACACTGAGATCTGATCGAGGTGGAGAATACTTAAGTGCCGAGTTTCTGGACTACTTAAAAGAGAATGGAATTCTCTCACAGCTTACTCCTCCATACACACCACAACACAACGGTGTATCAGAAAGGCGGAATCGAACCTTATTAGATATGGTTCGTTCCATGATGAGTAAAGCTGAGTTTCCGCGATCCTTCTGGGGTTATGCACTAGAATCAGCTGCATATCTTTTGAACAAGGTTCCCTCCAAGACTGTGCCTACCACACCATATCAGATGTGGTGTGGGAAGAAACCCTGTCTTCAATATCTGAAGATATGGGGATGTCCAGCTTTTGTTAAAAAGCAGCATGCGGACAAACTCGAGGCACGCTCAGTACTGTGTAAGTTTGTGGGATACCCAAAGAACTCCAGGGGGTATTTTTTCTATTACGCAGAGGAACAAAAGGTTTTTGTCTCTCGTCATGCCCACTTTCTGGAACATCAGTTTTTAGAAAAAGGTACAAGTGGGAGCGTAGTAGAACTGGAAGAAATTCCAGAACCACAACCTATTACTGAAAGCTTGGAAGAACCAGAAGTTTCAGAGGAACCGGACATTCCTACGCCGCTCCGCAGGAGTAGTAGGCAGTCTCATCCGCCCGAGAGATACTACGGTTTTCTCATAGACGGGGATAGAGAAGATTGCGTCATTGATTATGACGAGCCTACTAGCTTCCAGCAAGCCATTCAGAGCGGTGACTCGGTAAAATGGCTGGATGCAATGCGGACCGAGATAGAGTCCATGTACAGCAACAAAGTTTGGACTTTGGACTTGCTCCAGAAGGGGTAAAATCCGTAGGCTGCAAATGGATCTTCAGAAAGAAGATTGGTGTAGATAGGCAGGTTGAAACCTATAAAGCTAGGCTTGTTGCAAAAGGGTTTTCGTCAAAGACCTGGTTTGGATTATGACGAGTCCTTTTCTCCGATAGCCATGCTCAAATCCATTCGGATGCTTCTTGCCATTGCTGCCTTCCACGATTATGAGATCTAGCAGATGGACGTAAAGACAGCTTTCCTAAATGGAAATTTGGAAGAGTGTGTCTATATGGATCAGCCAGAGGGATTCAATCAGAGTGGGAGCAGCGGTAAAGTGTGCAAGTTGCTCAAGTCCATCTATGGAATGAAGCAAGCATCGCGGAGTTGGAACATCTGCTTTGATGATACTGTCAAAGAATTCGACTTTATCAAAAACCCAGATGAACCATGCATTTACAGTAAGATTGTAGGGAGAAATGTGGTATTCCTCGTCTTGTGCGTCGATGACATTCTCCTAATAGGAAATGATATTCCTATGCTACAGTCAGTCAAAGGATTCTTGTCACAGAGGTTCTCCATGAAGGACCTGGGCGATGCCAACTACATTCAGGGGATCCAGATCTATCATGATAGATCTAAAAGGATGTTGGGACTTTCACAGTCGAGGTACATCGACACAATACTGAAACGATTCAGTATGGAAGATTCCAAGCGCGGTAATCTACCGGCTTGTCACGGAATCACCCTCTCCAAAGAGATGTCTCCCAAGACTGATTTGGAAAGTGCTCGCATGTCATCAATACCCTACGCATCTGCGGTAGGCTCTATTATGTATGCAATGTTGTGTACCAGACCAGATGTAGCATACGCATTGAGCGTTGTATGCCGGTATCAGTCAGACCCAGGGGAGAAGCACTGGATAGCGGTAAAGAACATTCTCAAGTACCTGAGAAGGACTAAGGAGATGTTCTTGGTGTATGGCAAAAAAGACCTCCAGATCGAGGCCTTTGCTGACTCCAGCTTCCAGAGTGACAAGGATGACTCCAAGTCTATGTCAGGTTATGTCTTTACTCTCAATGGAGGGGCGGTTTGCTGGAAGAGCTCCAAGCAGGAAACCGTTGCTGACTCAACTATGGAAGCGGAGTACATAGCTGCTTGCGATGCCGCAAAGGAAGCTGTCTGGATGAAGAAGTTCCTCACGGAGCTTCAGGTGGTTCTTACCAGTGTTGATCCAATACCGCTGTATTGTGACAACAACGGCGCTATAGCTTTAGCGAAGGAACCGGGGTCCCATCAGAAGTCCAGGCATATTTTGAGGCGGTACCACCTAATCAGGGATATCATAGATCGCCGGGAGATCGAGGTGAAGAGAGTAAATTCAGAAGATAACACTGCATATCCACTCACGAAGGCCTTACCCCAGACTCAGTTCGAGCGGCTGATCGAGATGATAGGTCTTCGATACGCCAGTACATGGCCTTAGTGCAAGTGGGAGATTGTTAGTGCATATGCCCTAGAGGCCATTACTGTATCATACTAGTTTGTATATTACTTAATGGAAGCTTGGGATATTCACCTTGTATAGACAATCTTGCTAAAAATTGTAGTATGCTACTTGGTTTGTTTCTACTTTAATATGTGCATGTGTTTCTTTTAGCATATTGCTTATACATATTAGTAGAGCCCTTAGGATCTTTGCTTGATTACCAGCGTTGTGATGGCAGTCACACTCGTGGGGGCTGGGTAATCCACAAGCACATCCTTATATAGGTCTCTAGTCGTAGGACTATCGAGACAGGGCATCGATACTCCGGAGTAGACTAGCGTATGCGCTTCTCATCTCAGCAGGGGAGACGGTCTGTCCCAGAGCCGTCAGTACGTCGTACTTGAGATAGTATGCGGGTGCTCGTTAGGTTACGAGTACACTGGACAGGACTTGTCGGGAACTGATTGGTTGGTACTATACCTATCGTCAGTTATCAGTTCCCAGGTGACATGAGTACAGCTTAGTCCGCTAACTTGGCACTGTCACTTCGCCTCGAGTGTGTTCCCACTGTACTTTGATTACTATCCTACCACGGCTCAAAGGAGTTGTGCAAACAGGTAGTAATTGGGTGCAGTCCCGAAGCACTTGGAGGCAGTGACGGTTAGACAGGATTCGTCTCTTCCGGTATTGGGGGTTGACATCGCGCTGTGTCTAGGAGAGCCATTACACGAGTAGTCCCTGGCCAGGGCAAGCGAGATATACTGGTAGGTTTCCAGTGTTATCTCAGGGTGTTCTGGGCTACACTCCGACACGACTTGTACCGCTATTAGGGGACTGACGTTCACCACCCTCTAGGCCCGCCATGCGATGTATCAAACAAATAGACCGGACTGTACGGAGAGTGTCACATTCAGGCTCAGTAGGAGTTCAGATGGGTTTCACCTCGTCCGTCTTCTTATTGGCATCTACCTGGGGGCCGTTACGCACAGCTAGTGCCGCTTGCGGTCTTTGGTTAAACCCACTGCCAGCGTAGTGTCGAGTCTTTAGAGTCCCACACAGAGAGCTATTCGCCTTTAGGCAAAAGAGTACAGGTCGCATGGTTTTGCGACTTGATTGTCACGTTCTAACCGTGTCGTGTTTAAAAAGAGCTTTGAAATTACCGCAATCAAAACGGTGTCGCTTGTAGCGATCCGCGATGAATACGGGTCGTCCACAGGTAGATGGTAAGTTTTATATCTTGTTTTAACGAGTTAATACCGTGTTTTGATTTGTTGGTAACTAATTGTCATGACAAAGATATGAATAAAAAGGACTTGTTAAGGGTAGTAATAAGTTAGATTGTATGAAGGTGATGTTTGCCAATTCCTTATAGCCCCAACTTGGTATTGACACTAAATCAATAGGTAACAGCGCGGATTAGGGAATTTGAAATATGGTATTTGCGGCATTTCGCTAAATCCGTTTTCCTTGTCCCTTGTCCTTCCGTTGTTATCTCTTAATTTTAGCCTTCGGCAAACCACGGGCAATCCGGTCATGATTAGGAATCATCACTATCGTGGTAGGATAGGATTCCTAGTGAGCGGAGTTGCGGGTGATTTGCACGGAGTTTCAATAGGCAAGTTTTAGGTTTTAAAGTTTCGACAAAGGACATCTTCGAATACGGTCTAACATATTACACCATTAACAAGTGAAAAGATTACTCACACATATTTACAAATTAAAAAGAAAGAAAAGAGAAGATATATAAAAAAATGCAATGAAATAAAGAGGAAAAGAGAACCGATGAGTTCAAGCGTTTAATCTCTAAGTGTTCGATCCCCGGCAACGTGTGAAATCCAAATACCAAGCTTTAAGGTTGGAAGCTCACTTAAGAGGTTGCAAGATCAAAGCAAAGCATGAATTTCACAATTGAAATCATGTAAAGTGGAACAAGACATGTAATAAAAATAAGGACTTTTATTGAAGACCAAACTTGTTACAAAAGATCTTGAAGTCAAGAACCTAAGCCTTAAGCTTGCAAGTTCAAAATGAGAAGTTGCAAGGTCAAGACAAAGGGTCAAGAGCTCAAGAATGAAAAGAAAAATTACAAGAATTCTAAGATAAAACTAAAGAAAAAGCTCCCCTTTCCTCTTGCCTCTGGTCTCTATTTATAGGCTCAGAAAGAAATATTCATATCTTCCCCATTATGGCTCATGCTGATTTGTTTGATTGCCTTTGATTTGAACACATGCTTTTTAGTCTTGAATGCATATAATATCATGTGCATATAAAATCATATCCTTGATTGCATATAGAATCATATCCTTGATTGCATATAAAATCATATCCACATGTGCTTAAAAGTCTTGTATACACACTTGTTGTGTTGTACCATTTAGAAAAAAAATGTGTACACAACTTGTTGCGTAAAGGAACTCCTGAAGTATTGGTCAGTTAGCGTTTCTGGGCGCAGTGTCTTCCCTCAAGTGATATATCCGTGCTGTTGGATGCATTTCCAGTATTTTGTCATGGATACCTGTAATCTGTAATATTGAGCAGACACTGGTCAATAATACCGATAAATACAACAATTAGATAATGAATGAGCGGTATTAGAATGCAATTTTCTGATATGAACAAATACCCCCAAACTTATCTATTGCTCGTCCCGAGCAAAACCATTTATTCACAAAAGAAAATCCTAACCGCACTTTCGCATGGAACGCGATTGCACTGAGCATGTGCAACATGCCGTTTAACCTCTAGGTGTCCCTAGTAAGAGGAGTGTTGTCTCCTGAGGGTTTTCAGCGGATACTACCCACAAAATCCCGTCAAGCTAGTTTTGCGAATTAACTATAATTCAAACACTAAGGTTTTGTTTTCAAAAATAGAAATTCTATTATCCTAATTCTAGACTATCGAACCTTTATTTTTCACACCTCGCTTCTCATTTAACTTAAGATTTTATATGTCTTTACGTGCGGTGTAAATAGTGTAGTTAAGTTTCAGAAGGATCGATTAAAGTTGTCATGTCACAAAATAAAGCCCAGATAAGAATTTAAAGAGGATCACATAAGTTTTATAAAGAGTCAAGTATTTCTCAAGTTTCGTTTTCCAGTTAAGTTTCAAATTCAGAATTTCTATCTTCCTTAACAGGAAACTAGGTCTTATTTTTCACTCCACCTCTTTCTTGTTTTCATTTCATACACACCTCTGTGAACGTGCAATAGTCTTTATCATAGAATAAAACCTTCATATCTCCGCTAGAAATACTTTTTTTTTTTATAAAAACCTGTCTTTTGTCAAGATTATTCTCACGCAAAGAACCGTTGGGAATTTTAACTCGGAGAGAACACTTGCTTGACTTTGTTTTAATCTGGACTTTCTAGGGTTCTTAGCGAGCTTTGGGCCACTGCTCCCAAACCAGTTGGTTTTAGGGCATTAGGTGTAGAGACACCCCAGCGGACTTAATTACTCAAGTTACCCAGGCCCAAAAACAAAAGACAATTTTGGCGTGAAAATCATAACGATTTAATGCGAACGGAGATATAATCGGTAGTTCAATTATTTTTTGGATAAAAGACGTGTCTAGTGGGTCAGGTGTGTAATCATTCCAATCAAGTTCCAGATGGGTTATTTTTCAGAATTAGTTCTTATCAAGGCATCAATAACATCCCTTCATATTCGCTTCACTTCATAAACTATTCTTGATATTACTTATTTCAGAACAAACCTATTTGATCCTCAGAAAATAGTTTATCAAAAAAAAAAATTCAGACATAATAGACTTGTCATCTAATTTCTCAAAAACTCACGACACGTGTAGTGTGATATAAAGACATATAATAACATTAGTTTCAAAGGAGAGTTATTTTTCAGGTTTTCAAAATCTAAAAATAGGATTTAGTTGTTCCTATTTTATTAAACAAAACCGTCGAAATATTGAATCTAAGTTCTTTCACTAGCTAACTTGGCGACAAAGTTTTTATGTTTTTAGAAAACTTTCTGATTTTTATTGTTTTTTTTATTTAAATAAGTATGAAAATGCAGAATATACAAATGAATGCGAATGTTAGAAATGCGTACCGAGCGTACCCCCAAACTTAAACATGACAGTGCCCTCGCTGTCATTGTACATTCAAAGGGCAAAAATACTGAAAGTTAGATATACAAAAAAAAAATTATTTTATATATATATATATATATATATATATATATTTTAACATATATACAAAGGAAAATCGTATATACATACCCCCAAACATATTTGAAATGGCGTCCACTGTTTTGGCTGGATAACCGAAGTTTGGTGGTAGACAGAGGAAGATTATGCAGGGTAAACCGGCTCCTGCAAGAGCAGGATCTCCTCTGATGGTTCAGCGCTAAGGTATGGTTTCAATCTGTGTCCATTTACTTTGAAAAGAGAACCGTCCTTTGGATTTTCCAAATCCACCGCGCCGTGCAGATATACAGTTCGCACAACAAATGGTCCCTTCCAGCGAGATCTGAGCTTGCCGGGATGAAAATGCAGTCGGGTGTCGTAAAGAAGCATCTGCTGTCCAGGTGTGAAAGTTTTGCGCGTGAGGTGTTTATCATGAAACACCTTCGTTCGGTTCTTTACAATAACCGCGTTGTCGTAAGCTTCATCCCGAAGCTCGTTCAATTCGTTCAGCTGCAGCTTCCGATAGCTGCCCGTATCTTTGAGAGATAGATTCAGCTCCTTAATCGCCCAAAATGCGCGATGCTCTATTTCGACTGGAAGGTGGCAAGCCTTTCCGTAAACAATCCGATAAGGAGACATGCTGAGATCGGTCTTATAAGCATTTCGAAATGCCCAAAGGGCATCATTGAGTTTTACCGACCAATCCTTACGGTTCTTGGAAACCGTCTTCTCCAGTATCTGCTTGATTTGCCGATTTGAAACTTCGGCTTGCCTACAGGTTTGGGGGTGGTAGGGCGTAGATAGCTTATGATTAATGGAATATTTCCGCATCAAGGCCTCGAAAGTCTTATTGCGGAAATGAGTTCCATTGTCGCTACTGATCGCCCGGGGGTGCCCAAACCAGGAGAAAATGTTTTCCTTGAGAAATCTAACGACAACCTTATTGTCGTTAGTCCGGCTGGGCACAGCCTCGACCCACTTAGAGACATAATCAACAGCTAGAAGGATGTACAAGTTCCCAAAAGAGCTGGGAAACGGCCCCATGAAATCAATCCCCCAAACATCGAAAATCTGCACAACCAAGATTGATTGGAGCGGCATTTCGTTTCTCCTGGATATCCGGCCCAAGTGTTGGCACCGGGAGCAATTCTTGCAGTAATCATGAGCGTCTTTGAAGAGTTGTGGCCAGTAGAAGCCACACTGCAAGATCTTCTCGGCTGTCTTTCTGGGGCCAAAATGCCCGCCACATGCTTGATCGTGGCAAAACGATAGCACACTCTTGACTTCATTGTCAGGGACATAACGACGAATAATCTGGTTGGGATAGTACTTAAACAGATAGGGTTCATCCCAGTAAAGTGTTTCACTTTGGATAAGAATCGAAGTCTGTCCTGACTTGACCATTCAGTCGGTAATAGTCCTGTGGCCAAACAGTTCACAATATCCGCGAACCAGGGTTAGCAAGATACCGTCAAGAGTTGTTCATCCGAAAAACATCGTTGATCGGAATTTGAAATGACGGCGAAGAAGGAAGTCATGAGAGATGGTCGGTGACCACGTTTTCACATCCTCTTTTGTCCTTGATGACAAGGTCAAACTCTTGAAGCAAGAGGATCCAACGTATTAGCCGAGATTTAGCATCTTTTTTCGCAAAAAGGTGGCGAAGAGCTGAATGGTCCGTATAGACAATGACTGGAGAGCCGATTAAATAAGGCCGAAATTTTTCAAGTGCAAACACAACTACTATGAACTCTTTTTCTGTTGTTGTGTAGTTTAGTTGGGCCTCATTTAATGTACGGCTAGTGTAATAAATCACGTGTGGCATTTTATTAATGTGCTGTCCAAGAACAACACCAATGGCAAAATCTGATGCGTCGCACATAATTTTGAATGGGTGCGTCCAGTCTGGAGATGAAAGAATGGGCGCAGAAATGAGAGAGTGTTTCAATGACTCGAACGCTTCCATGCAAGTTGAGTCAAAATCAAATGTTGTGTCCTTGGCCAATAAGAGAGTCAAAGGTCTAGCAATCTTGCTAAAATCCTTGATGTGTAAGTGCACGGCGGCGCCCTGGTCGTCAATCCGACGGCCAAATGCGGAAGCGGTGATAAACTTTAATTTTGCGAACTTAGCAAACCGGCACCACCGCGCACTAAACCCCGGATCGGGCCATTAAACTAGATCTAGCTAACTACAAGATGGGAAGAGATATACCGAGTGATCCGAGTCCTCCGGTCTTCTCGTCGTCGTCCCGATCTCCTGCGGAAACTCCGGTCGTCGCCTCCTCGCCGGAAGGGCACCACATCGCCTGCATCTTTTACGGGCTCCCACCTCAATACCGAGGCAACTCGGGCATGAAGCTGGCAAGTCGACATGCCCAAGATGTGCTGTAGAAAGTGCAGTGCTTTGTCTCTTTGGGGTTATTCTGCTTTGATGGAGGAATGAGGTTGTGAAATGAACTTCAAAGTGGAGCTAGAATTTTGTAGCATGAAAATGAGATGAACAAATTTTCCCTCATACAAATGAAAATGATCCTCTCTCCCTCTCTCAAAATGGACGGCCCTCATATATGGAGGAAAATGGTGGAGGGCAAAACAAATACAAGAGGGAGGTGATAGTAGGAAAAGAAAGAGGTGACCACATCATAAAGCAAAGAAACATCAACCATGCTTATCACTCCATACCCTTTCAAATCTCAATTAATGCACCATCATGGATGAAAGATGCTAAACATATCATAATGAATATATTTGCAAGAAACCCCCTCCATAAATGTTATTTGCACAATTGCAAATAACCCCCTCCATCGGAAAAGTCCGGCTGGGAAAGAACAAAGGAAAACCGGCCGGAATGGAATGCAAACTGGCAACTCCAGAAAACTGGTCCCGTAATAAATTACAGGAAAACCCCGATACTGTGCATACACACCCGCATCGGTATTCCGTCCGGATACAAATGCAAAGAGACAAAATCTACACTGTACTAAACTAGGATCCGGCTTAAACCAAAGCCGGCTAGTAATGTTCGTCCGATCCTGATCCGTGCAATACCGCACGAATCTGATCGAACCCTGCCATATCTCCATACGGCCTCTACAGCGTTTCGCCCGAAAGCTGAGTAACTGAATGTGTGGTGGACTCTAAAGACTCGTCAATACTATGGTTGTGGATTTAACCACTAGCACGTCAGAGGTATAAGCCAATACGTGACGGGTCACCAGCTATTGAACAAAAGGGACGTCGATGAGCGAACTCATCCTGACACCCTACTGAGCCTGTCAGTGACAATATCCGTACAGTCCGGTCCGTTCGTCTATGAGCATCGCATGTCGGGCCTAGGGGGTTGGTAAAAGTCAGACCCCCAAAAGCGGTACAAGTCGTGTCGGAGTGTAGCCCAGAACACCCTGAGATACTACTGGAATACTTACCAGTAAATCTCCTGCCTTGGCCAAGGACTTTGTGTAATGGCTCTCCTAGACACAGCGCGACCTCACCCCCAATACCGGGAGAGACGAACCCCTGAAGATCCGCTCACTGCCTCCATGTGGCTCGGGACTGTACCCAACTAAAACCTGTTTGCACGACTCCTTTGAGCCGTGGTAGGGTAGTAATCAAAGCACAGTGGGAACTCACACGAGACAAATGACGATCCCCAGGTCGATGAACTAACCTGTACACATGTCACCTGGAAACTGCTATCTGACGTCAGGTATAAGACCAACTAGCATGTTCCCGGCGAGTCCTGTCCGGTGTACTCATAACCCAATGAGCACCTGTATACATCTTAGGTGAACCAACAGACACCAGTGGCTTGTGAGACCGGCCATCGCCCCTCGTCGGGGTCTCAACTGTATACACTAGTCTACTCTGGAGAATCGATGCCCTGTCTCGAAACTCCCATGACTAGGGACCATTTAAGGATGTGCTTGTAGACTACCAGCTCCCACGTATATGATCGCCCTCATACTGCTGGCAGTCATGCAAAAATCCTAGGGGCTCTATCAACATGTAATAGTGACCTGTAAGGTCACCTGAAATAGTACACGATGATAAAGGTAAACCAGATAGCATACTATCATCTCGAGTAAGACTGTCATCCCGAGATAGGTCCTCCCTCAATCATTGCAATCACGTGCCTGTGATCCAATAATTGACTCTGAGGGCACTATCTCCAACAATCTCCCACTTGCACTCAGGGCTAATTATTGCGATGTCGCATACTCACAGCCCGTGTGATACCGAACACCCAACTCCTCTACTAGTCAGTCTCACAAAGCATGTTTGCGAAACTCTTGCGTTCGAGGATTAGCCTCAGTGAGTGGATCCGCCTAGATGTTTCTTTCTATGTCTCTCTATATCTCAAGTTCGCGGAGAAAGCCATCTCCCGAAATGAGTAATACCTGTCTTAGAATGTCTGGATGTCTGATGGGACCTAGTTCATAAATGAACTCCAAATCCAAACTTCTTAGACTGTATCGTCAACTGAACTTAATCAGTATCCTGCTCCATGCCACCCTCAGTATTGCCTTGGACCACCTGTCCAAAATACTGCCCCTCGTCGGAAGGAAAAATATAACTCTGACAACCTCCTTGTCGTCCATGTCACCTTGGAAGCCTGGAATGATAATTGTTTCCCAAATGAGGCTGTCATTATCATATCCCTAGAACATCCACTTATGTTCTAAAACTGCTTCCAACTGTTTCTCCAGGATTGGATCAATGTCAACTTATTGCATCTAGTGCAAGAACAACATCTGGTGTGTTACTTGACATCTCATGATTGACTCAATTGCCTAAGCAAGTGATCTGCCAATCATGCACATCCCTCTCTACTTTAGTCTATAAGACACCTTTAGAGAGGGTGACTCCATCACCTGCAGGTACACTACCGTGCCAGGAGTCGTCCATTCTAAATACTCTTAGAATGCTGTCAAGGTACCCTGATTGGGAAACCACCCAAATCTAGATCTAAAACCATAGATCTAGTAACCAGTATGTCTGATATAATGTCTAAGTCCCTTGTGGAGAAACCACTGTGTGACGACCAAAGTATAACCAATCGTAGTATAGGAATATCACTTCCTACTTTGTGTATGTCATCCAAAACCCGGATATCACACCCTACTACCTACTCAACAGATCCATCCCCTATTCTGATGAAGTCAAACCTATGACTGTCACATCAGAAATAGATGATCTATCTCCGCTACATCTGCTTTAGTCTATAAATAGACATAAGCCTGATGTCCACCAATGCTTCCGCTGCTCCCACTGACTACGACAACCCTCTGGCAGAGTCATATAGACGTGCACTTCTAAAGCTAGTTTAGAATGACGCTATACTCATCCTCCTGCCGGGTCTCGCAGCCTGGAACAACAACAATGGCAAGTGTGGGTAAACAAGAACTTCCCTGTCACCGTCCTTGAGGCTACCGGAGTACCTCTCGGGTGCCTGAAGTTACCCACCTTATCTGCGGAGTGGCCGATGGAATGTCAAATCAGATTGAATCTTTAGGTTCCTTATCAAATCTTCAGTAATCGTTTGCGGTTCTGGAATCACTTCCAGTTCTACCATACTCCCACTACTGCCTTTTTTTTTTTTTTGAAAAAATCCATTTTTAATAAAACTGTGGCGAGTCTAGAACAATATTTCTATTGATCTCCCAGATGGTAGAAAGTCAACCCTCGTCATAGCCTGGGTCAACCCACAAACAGCCATTACAGAAACGTGCCTTGAGTTGTCCAGTGTCTGGTTTTAATCATAAGCCGGACAACTCCCCGTACCTTAACAATGTTAAGATATGAACTGTACTATATCCAATATAGAACCAGAGGCACAGATTTAATTGAACCAGATTCAAATCATGCAGCTATCTCCAGTGCATGTCAACTAAATGGAGGGAGGCCGATCAGCGTTACTCAACTTAGGAATGCTTCCAATTATGAGTAACCTGAAAGAGAAGCAATTTCTCTTTATCATTACTATCAACTGAATACCATACACAAGTATCTACATCTTCGATCACCTTGAAGAATCCCGATACTTGCTACACCTGGTTCTCTACTCTATTCAAATACCTATAACTCCTCAAAACTTAGACCCTGTGTTTCTACGAAACACATGTCTAAGAACTAGAGAAGTTAAAAGTAAACGGAATATAGTATGAGGACCAACCCCTCTGTCCTAATGGACACCGGACAACATACAATACTCTGTATAAGTCCGCTGAGTTTGACAACTCTTTCACTGTGTGTCGTAGGTTGAAAACTGTACTTATGGTTAAGAAGAATTACACTGCTGTTTAATGCTCCATACCTAACCATCCACTGATATAGGTAAATGTCATAGACATAATTTCAAAAAGGTATATCTCACTCTATGAAAATAGACGTACAGATATATCAATTTTGAAATTGGTGCATAACAGCGGATATTCAAAACCAAATATTTGCCGACCGGCAAACAGCCCAGGTGATTTCCTCAAATATCACCGATTACTACGAATCCCGATAAAATGAGGATAATCACCTAATTTCCAATAACTTACTCCCACTCATCATCTGTAAAACCATACAGATGTGAGAATCATACCTGGTAAATACATACCCTGGAGTAAGTATCTAATCGGGAAATCAGTTTTCTTTTAACAGTACACAGTTGAACTGAAACATTGAAATGTTTCGATGGGGTATCTTGGTATTCCTAGTAATGCCTCTACCATTATCCAGATTCACAACTATAACCGTATAATTCTTTGCCACCTCTCCAAATCCCTTGATATGTCTTTAGTCATTACCTTCTGCACACCCCTTTAGGCCAATTGGTTTTCTTCCTTCCCTACCGTTCGGCACCAGCCTATGGTTTAGAAGAAGACTATCCAATAAGCATGATGGGTGTACTGTCCTAGTCCTAGGAGCACTCGCAATGCGAGAGAAGGTGAAGATAAAAGACAACCGAATAAGCCTTATTCCTATTTCTCCTGGACCAGAATCCATCCCCGAACTGGAACAGGTTCCTTTCAAGTTCGTATATAACCATATGATGGAGTATGCAATAAACTGTGGATCTTCGTAGTAATACGGAGTGTCCTGGAGAAATACAAAGGTGATTTAGGATTGGCGAAGAGATACTTGGTTTGGTCGTGAATATCAGTCGCAATTTACTTTGCCCTCTTACTAATCCCTTGCTTTGTCTTAATCTTAATACCTTCTGCACACCATCGTCATGCTAATTGGTTTTCTTCATTCCCCACTGTTCGGCACCAGCCTAAGGTTTGGAAGAAGACTATCCAATTTGCGTAATAGGTGTACTATCTCCTAAACTAAGGAGTACTCGTAACTTAAGAGAAGGCAAAAAGGAAAAGACAACTGAATAAACCTTATCCGTTTTCTCCAAAACCGGAAACCATCCTCGAATAAATTCCTTCGAGTTCGTATCTAACCATACGATGGTTTTGTCCAATGGAAGTGGACGTTCGTAGTAATACAGGGTGTCCTGGAGAAAAGGGTAAAAGTAGGAGTGGCAATGAGGTCTGCAACTCTGACAATCCAAAAGCCAGGGTTAAGAAGGTTCGGTCAACTTGGTCACTGAGTCATAGTCTAGGGCCGGGTCAATGGTCGCTGCCAAAGAGAGAGAGAAAAGAAACACTCAGCGTACACTCTAACCTAGATCAGAATGGTTATCCCTTTATCTAATCTGGAAACCTCCCACTGTACCTCAAATTCTCCTCCAAACCTGAAAGAAGAATTAGTCGGGGTCACCCGAGGAGTAAACCAACATCCAACTATCATCGCATGATAACGTGACGGAATCCGCTCACGGTATCACACTCCAGAAGGTATGCGCATATCTGGCAAGTTTCGGTTCTTTTGAAACTCCCGATGTGATTTCTACCCCATGCTCTTATGACCTTGACTTTGGCCAACAAATCATAAGTCACATGTCAAGTTCTGCCCGTCATTCTCCAGGTTAATTTGAGCCCACCCGTACAAGCCCTTGACTTTGGCCAACAAGGCTATACGACTGTCCTAAACCAACGCATCTATCTATGCTGCATATGAATAACCAACAGCTACCAAACACTGTGCCTTGACTTTGGCCAACAAACACAGCTTGAATACTATTGACTACCCATATGAAACGACGGAGGGCTATGAATGGTTTCTGGCGAAAACCTTTAACGTAATAAACTTGATATCGTTGAAGGAACGGATAGCTTTTTAGAAAATATAGTGACGAAAAACCTTTACTAAAGAGGTCACTCCCGGTGAAGGGATCTCGGCTCTTTCCCCGTAGAATGAGGTGCAGGATATTCCAACTGAATACCACGATGCAAAGCAAAAGTAATCGGCTATAGTGAAGTTAATGCGCTGACGCAAACTTCTGTCCAAGGGGTCACTCCCGGTGAAGGGATCTCGGCCCTTGCCTCGTTGACTGAGGAGCAGGATATTCATAACCGAATATCACTATGCAAAACAAAAGAGAACGTCTTTACAATAACAGCCTTTTGAAAAGTGTTCCAACAACATCAGATTAGGTTTGATTTAACTTGCATTGATCCGAATCAACGCAGTCCCATCAATTGATCACACCACAAAGAACGAAAATATACTGACATACGTATAAGCCATCCGCATTCGCCACTGGGTCCCGTCATCACCCGTTAGGTTAGCTAACTAACGGCAGAGCGGGGACTGGACTAGCGCGGATGAAAAACATATACAACATCTACTAATATATATACCAATATATAGTATTTTGCTCAAGGCGTGATAAAATGCAACATCACAGAAGTGTACAGCATCACAGAACAATACAGATATCTGGGATCCCCGGGTTTCACAGAGCCACTACTGAAACCCGACGTTCCCCTGGTCGTGTGGATAGCCTGTGCAATGAAATCCTAGACCCCTACGGGCGCGGCAAGTTACCCGCCAAAACCTGAAGCAAGGCAGCCTCCTTCAGCACCGTGAATGGACCACCCAGCACCTCACGGAATCCGGTAACTTGGGCACCCCTCCTGGGTCAACCTGTACCCCCTACGAGTGCGGCGAATAGCCCGCCAATTCTAGAGTGAAGCCCCCTCCGTCCCAATGCCATGAGATGCGGGCTTGTTGCCCTCCAGAACCCGGCTATCCGTGCACCCCTCCGCGGGGTAATCCTAGTACAGAAAATAAAATATACATACAACGGGTACATCGACCGCAACCAGGTCGTGCCCCAAAAGAATAATACAAACAGGCAGTGACGGCAGTCCACATGTCGGACGCTCGCCCCACAATATCAAATGTACATAATACAACAACACTGTACTAGCATTGCATCCAGGCTATCCCCCACGACCGATCCGCAACATCACAGCAAAAACACAGAATATCAACGTGAAAGTCACGTTCGCAAATCCGTCTAACCGGGCTATAGCAGTTAGACCGGATTTACCGATCGAGTGACATTCACGGTCGCAGATATAATGTAAATACTGTGAAATAATGTGTTTAAAATATCCGATCGATCAAAAATTAACAAGTGGGCCCCCAAGCAATACTGTAGCACTCACAGAAAATATGGGCCCAATATTAATATTCCAAAACCCCTAAAATAAGCCCAGAAGCCCACTGGAAAAATATGATACAGTGACGACACCAATATGCGGCGGAACCGCGGCCCAAGGGGGGGTTTGGCCGCGGTTCCGCGCTTCAGTGGACGACTGACTGTGTCGAATTTTTCCAGTAGTCTTAGAATTTCCAGTACATTAGTCTTTTACAACCTGAAAAATTTTTGGACATCAAAAAATTTCGACAGAAAACTGATGTAAGGAAAAACGTGGTTTTTTGGAATTTTGGTCGATCGGAAATGCAAACACATCAAACGAAGCTAGATGAAGTTAATGGCGAGGCTCTGATACCACTGTAAGTGCACGGCGGCGCCCCGGTCGTCAATCCGACGGCCAAATGTGGAAGCGGTGATAAACTTTAATTTTGCGAACTTAGCAAACCGGCACCACCGTGCACTAAACCCCGGATCGGGCCATTAAACTAGATCTAGCTAACTACAAGATGGGAAGAGATATACCGAGTGATCCGAGTCCTCCGGTCTTCTCGTCGTCGTCCCGATCTCCTGCGGAAACTCCGGTCGTCGCCTCCTCGCCGGAAGGGCACCACATCGCCCGCATCTTTTACGGGCTCCCACCTCAATACCGAGGCAACTCGGGCATGAAGCTGGCAAGTCGACATGCCCAAGATGTGCTGTATAAAGTGTAGTGCTTTGTCTCTTTGGGGTTATATTGCTTTGATGGAGGAATGAGGTTGTGAAATGAACTTCAAAGTGGAGCTAGAATTTTGTAGCATGAAAATGAGATGAACAAATTTTCCCTCATACAAATGAAAATGATCCTCTCTCCCTCTCTCAAAATGGCCGGCCCTCATATATGGAGGAAAATGGTGGAGGGCAAAACAAATACAAGAGGGAGGTGATGGTAGGAAAAGAAAGAGGTGACCACATCATAAAGCAAAGAAACATCAACCATGCTTATCACTCCATACCCTTTCAAATCTTAATTAATGCACCATCATGGATGAAAGATGCTAAACATATCATAATGAATATATTTGCAAGAAACCCCCTCCACAAATGTTATTTGCACAATTGCAAATAACCCCCTCCATCGGAAAAGTCCGGCCGGGAAAGAACAAAGGAAAACCGGCCGGAACGGAATGCAAACTGGCAACTCCAGAAAACTGGTCCCGTAATAAATTACAGGAAAACCCCGATACTGTGCATACACACCCGCATCTGTATTTCGTCCGGATACAAATGCAAAGAGACAAAATCTACACTGTAGTAAACTAGGATCCGGCTTAAACCAAAGCCGGCTAGTAATGTTCGTCCGATCCTGATCCGTGCAATACCGCACGAATCTGATCGAACCCTGCCATATCTCCATACGGCCTCTACAGCGTTTCGCCCGAAAGCTGAGTAACTGAATGTGTGGTGGACTCTAAAGACTCGTCAATACTATGGTTGTGGATTTAACCACTAGCACGTCAGAGGTATAAGCCAATACGTGACGGGCCACCAGCTATTGACCAAAAGGGACGTCGATGAGCGAACTCATCCTGACACCCTACTGAGCCTGTCAGTGACAATATCCGTACAGTCCGGTCCGTTCGTCTATGAGCATCGCATGTCGGGCCTAGGGGGTTGGTAAAAGTCAGACCCCCAAAAGCGGTACAAGTCGTGTCGGAGTGTAGCCCAGAACACCCTGAGATACTACTGGAATACTTACCAGTAAATCTCCTGTCTTGGCCAAGGACTTTGTGTAATGGCTCTCCTAGACACAGCGCGACCTCACCCCCAATACCGGGAGAGACGAACCCCTGAAGATCCGCTCACTGCCTCCATGTAGCTCGGGACTGTACCCAACTAAAACCTGTTTGCACGACTCCTTTGAGCCGTGGTAGGGTAGTAATCAAAGCACAGTGGGAACTCACACGAGACAAATGACGATCCCCAGGTCGATGAACTAACCTGTACACATGTCACCTGGGAACTGCTATCTGACGTCAGGTATAAGACCAACTAGCATGTTCCCGGCGAGTCTTGTCCGGTGTACTCATAACCCAATGAGCACATGTATACATCTTAGGCGAACCAACAGACACCAGTGGCTTGTGAGACCGGCCACCGCCCCTCGTCGGGGTCTCGACTGTATACACTAGTCTACTCTGGAGAATCGATGCCCTGTCTCGAAACTCCCACGACTAGGGACCATTTAAGGATGTGCTTGTAGACTACCAGCTCCCACGTATATGATCGCCCTCATACTGCTGGCAGTCAAGCAAGAATCCTAGGGGCTCTATCAACATGTAATAGCGACCTGTAAGGTCACCTGAAACAGTACACGATGATAAAGGTAAACCAGATAGCATACTATCATCTCGAGTAAGACTGTCGTCCCGGGATAGATCCTCCCTCAATCATTACAATCACGTGCCTGTGATCCAATAATTGACTCTGAGGGCACTATCTCCAACATGATGAACCGTCTATAAAAACCGGCATGGCCAAGGAAAGCTCGAATGTCTTTGACGCATTTAGGAGGAGGAAGATTAGAAATGACTTCAATTTTGGCTCTATCAACCTCTATGCCGTTTTGCGAGATGACATGTCCTAAGACAATACCTTCTCGTACCATAAAGTGGCACTTCTTCCAATTCAAAGTTAGATTCTTATCTGTCACGACCCGAAAGTACGGAACATGACCGGCACTTAAACTACGAACGTTTCGAGGCGTACGTAATCTAAGTAAACCGAAAACCCAGAAATCCAAACCAAGAAAAGTAGTAGAGTGAAGGAAAACCAATTTAAAATCAAGTAGTTTTAATAGCATAAGACGAGTTATGCGGTTTTAAAAACATCAAGTATTTCCTGAAAATTTCGGCAGAGTCTCCTTTGTAAATACTGGCTCCCAAACGGGATACAACATGAATAGTATACGAAATCAATAAAAAGACATCCCCAAGCGGGAGCTAGCTCTTCTTCAATCGACGGTCACAAGCAATATAATATACAACGCCAAGGGCGAGGATCAAAACTCAAAAGGAACTCAAAACAACAAGAAAACCATAGAAATACAACACGCGACTCTAAGGTCGAAAGAATAACATCACTGGTCTCTATCTCAAAAATAACACATGTTTGGTTGATGGAACTTCTAGATACAACAGAGTAATAATATACAAGTTATATAATGGGGGCACGATACAAGTAAACCCACCTACTAGCAAATCACCCGAAGGAAACTATGCCCGCAAAGCCGTAATGAAACCTGTACGGCAAACCTGCAAGAAACTGGGGCACAACGGGGGTGAGTTGCCAACTCGTGAATAGAAATACATCTACGGAAAGAAATCGCATAAATAACTCAACCTAGGTCAATGATCATAATATAACCTCAATTATATATATAACATGCAACCTATAACAAAGCTAGGATAAATATCTAACCCGAGTGTAATCTCATGTGCCCGTGTCAATGCCTCAGGTAGCAATATATCATATGAATGAGGTATGAATGCATGAAAACAGAATACATGTAAGTGAAGAACTGTTTTCATAATTTAGTGAGATTTCCTTTGTATATTTTAAAATGAGGTATCATAATAAAATCAGCATAAAACAGTGCCTAGCATCGGCACAAAACGTAATCCCAATATCTCGATATCTCTGTATCACAGTCTCTGTACCTCAATATCTCGAAATCTCAATGTCTCAATCACAATATCTAGGGCGCCGTCAGTCCAGACCGGCCCCTACCATCCATCTCAAGACCACGACGGTATCCTCCGGATATCCGACGCGTCGGGTAAAATCACCGGTAGGTAGTGCTCCCCTGCCAGGCTCACATCGTCATCATCACGCGCTTCTTGCCCCGGGGTACCTTACCGGGTCCACCATGTACCCGAAACGGTTCATCCGTCTCTTCGAATCGGGTCTCGAAATCCATCAGCAAACTCATGGTGGACGACTCATACATCATGGGAAAAAAACCGCACTTTTTATTTAAAAAGAGAGAAATCAGTTTATATAAATTTTGCGGTTTCCCTCCCCCCCCCCCCCCAAATCCAGAAAATCTCATGGAAATCCGAATCCAAATCATCAATAGCATGTAAAACCATGAATATACGCATAACAATGAATAACAGTATACATGAAGTGACAAGTAATAACTACAATGTTAAGCTGGCATATAAGGCAGGCACACTAATATCATGTCAAATTACTAACTAACAAGCTAAGTCAAGCAATAATATTTTCTAAGGTGTGCGTGACATGACAATTACCGATGAAGATGTGTGTGAGCCGGCAAGTAAGTGTACGTGGTACATACGCATCATCGGTAATGGTGCTGGTGTCCTAACAATATGATATCAACATTGCAATAAGAAATTATAATATAAGTATGCGATGCGAAGCGAGCCACAATAATAAGCGGGAGCTAAATACTAGATGCAACTGTAACTAACCTGCATTAATCTAATATAAGTCCTACAAATGGTGCCTTTTGAAATAACACGAATCATGGGGTTTTGAAAATAGGGGCTACGGTGTTTTTATGAAAAGATACGTCTTTTGAAATATCCGTAGGATCCCTTGGGCTGTCTTTTAAAATACCCACGATTCGTTAGTTTTTGAAATAGGTAAGAATCGAATCTAATCTAACAACTAAACTAACTGTAAGGAAACCGCCTAACATCTGAGTCGATACATATACATACCTGTATATATATTAGTCGGTGATCCCGCCTCAATAATATCATATCCGATACCATATCTATAATCAGACATCCTAAGTCAAGAGTGCGGATCAATCATCAAGATATAGCTCGTACGTAAATCCGTCGTACGGCATCCCAAATCGGGGTACGGGTCAACATCACATTCATCATACTATTCATCTGGTATCCTCTTTATCAAATATCATGATCGGGGTACTGATCTACGTCTAGTACAATACTGATACCACCTAAGTATGCATGCACGTATGTGAAACACTACGTCAAAGACCCGCTATAATGTCATGTCGTATTTCCAATACGAACCCTGCCATAACACCGATCTCGCGGCCTCAAATCAAATCTCATCGACTCATCTCAAATCCCAAGTACCATCCTCATCATCCATGAATGTGTATATGAATGTATATATGCATAGTCCCATACCCACGCGTATATACATATATACACATCCCCATCTACGCACAAGAAAGTAATGTATGCAAGTCTCTGCGTGCGTATGTGGGTATAACAACTACTCTAGGGTTTCGCAACTAACACTAAACTAATCCATGAACACCTAGAATCTACCTTTATCATCAAGTCTCATATCAACAATAATATAATCAAAATATATGTGTGTATACGTATTCGTATACATCACCATGAACTGCGGGGGTGCTATACGCCATCCACCCGACTTCTCCCCGTAGATATAAATCTACACACCTGGTCCTCGCTCGCCGGTGCCGACGTCGCCACGTGCTTGCTTGTCGTCTCGAAGTCCACATGAGTACCTACATATCATAACGCATCGTATCGTATTAAAATCCGACTCATGACCAAAACGACACACGAATTTCACATAGGTCAAAACCTATGGTTTGCTTTCACAAATCAACCCAAAAACCCTTGACGTCGGCGTACAAACGCCAAACCATCGAGAAAAACCCAAACACACTCATTGTACAATCACGAGCACTAATTATAATATAAAATTGCTTAAAATTCACAAAAACCCCAAATTCACTTTAAAAGCCATTTTTCCGAAAATCTAGCAAGCAAAAATTTCCCGTTTTAGTACAAAACTCGATGTTTTAACAAAACTAATGGCCATAAAGCTCAGTAAACATCTTAATTAAGTCATACCAATGTTAATTAGATTTTAAACTTAATTCTTAATATCAATCTCAAAGAATCTAGTTTGCATACATAACCAATTTTAACAATTTTATAGAAAAATGCACAAACTACAATCTAGCTTAGATTTGCATGATCTAAAACATTAAACTACGCTTAATAATGTTAATGAAGTCATGAAAAACCTAATTAGATTTTTAGTCTAACATTTGTAATTAATTTCCAAAACCTAGTTTGCATAAAATTCCAATTTTAACAATTTACAAGCATCAATTAGTAAACTAGCAACTAGGTTAGGTTTTCATTTCCTTAAGATGATAATCTACACATTGCAACTATAATTACCCAACAAAAACCCTAACTTTAGTTCACAACCCCCTCTTGAAAGTTAAATCTTTAATATCAAAACCACAATTAATTCCTAATTAAACACATAATAGCTAGATTCAAGTAATCAAACAATAACTTATGCAAAATGCTAAGATTATACCTCACAAAAATAGAGATATAGCACCAAAATCTTGGACTCCAACTTGCTCTCTTGATCCATGATCCACACTAGAATAGGTCAAGAAGAAATGGATAGAGATTGGATTTAAGAAATATTGAATTTTTAGCTTGATTTTGAGGCAAAAAGATGAAATTTTTGAAGGAAAAAGAGATGGGCTTTTGGGAAAATTTCTGGACAGCAATGAAGGGGGGCTCGGCTGCAAGTGAGGAAAAAGGAGGAGAGAGAGGGAGGTAGGGAAAATCACATCTGGTAAAAGTCCACATTGTTTCTTTCATTTTCTATTCTATTCTTTTCTTTTCTTTTGAAAAAGGCGGTGATTGGAGAGAGGGAGAGGGGGAGGGCTGTCATGGTGGGGCCAGCCACATGGGGAGAGGGATAGAGGGTGAGGTGTGGGTGTGTGGGTTAGGAAAAAAGATAAATGTATTACCCCAATTCCTATTAACACTAATTTCACCGAAAAAAAGTCTTTTTCTTCGATATTTTCTAAACCGTTTTGAAAAACCATTTCATTTCAGAAACCACATGATAAAATTTTATTTAATGTATTATGATACACAAAATTTGCTTCAACTCATTCCAATTTGTAATTTTTCCTAATTAAATGTATTAGTGACGGCTTAAAATAATATTAAAATAATTAATTTCGGAAAAAATTTCAGAAAATTTGAAATTTCACCAGTGGCTCAATAAACACCAAATAATAGCAATTACATAGCTAGAATATGTATATTTAATTTTATAATAAAGATATTTGTATTTTGACTTTTTACAGAAAACCCCCTTATTTTACCGTTTTTTCGAAATTTCACCGAAACAATTTTCAAAACGTTACAATCTTCCCCCCTTAAAGAAATTCGGTCCCCGAATTTAAATTAAAACTTCCCCCAAATACTAAAATATTTCAGCCAAAACCATCAAATCGCCGGGGCTCCGAAATCATAAATACATAAAACAAATCGTAGCGCAACGCATGCCATGAAAAATGAGCATATAACTCAAATCAGAACTCCGTCAAGCATCCCGCAATCATCGGAGTCATGGGGAAGACATCAATACCAAATCCAACGCAAAACCAATATGATATAACTCGAAACTATACATGTAAAATATATTCAGGTACTGTCCTCTGACTAGTCCTGCTCAGTACGAAAACACATAGCAATATCATAAAAACATACTGCTCTATAAGAAAAATCAATCCCAAAATACGCGTATGAATACTACGCGCGTCTTGTGCGCACGGAAATCAAAATCCAAATATGTGCCATACATATGCACAGAAACAACATCTAAGTGCATCGGGTGTGCACGAAACATCTGTCGTAGGCAACATGTGTGCCTGACAGGAAAATCAGGTGCATCTGACATGCACGAAAAATCTCGATTTAGTGCATCTGGTGTGCGCCAAAATCACACTTCAAAACATGCGCCCAACATGCGCGAAAATCCAATCAGGTGAACAAGGTGCACAAAATAAACATCGAGTATCACAATCGAAATCGAAGTCCAGTGCATCTAAGTGCACAAAATGCGTATCACTGCCCTGCAAGCATATGTGAATCATACCGAGTGCAAAAAGCAAATCGTATGCGTATATACACAAAAAATCAACTCAACTGTATGAAAACCATAAAATCATAAACATGAGAAACTAAGGCACGAAAACGATAACGAGTGTAACAACTGTGCAAAAATCGTAAATACGCAGTAGGTGCAACCATGGCGCATGAAAATGATATCATGAAACTCAATCATCAAAACCAAATCATGCGAATAGATCGCTCAAAATACCAAAATCAAGTATGGCGGAATAGTCCCGCTCAAGCACATCCTCCAAGAATCTCTGGCCAACTGTCGTGGTCACTCATAGCATGTCTCGTCGACGATCCTGAACTCTGGCCTGCCGGTGTGTGTAACATGACCACTCCTGGGTCCAAGTATTCTCGTAATTCATTCCAGAAAGGTCCTATCGAGATCTCTCCCAAATCTCGTCTCTGCCGAACTGTCCGGAATTCATCGTCCCTTACTAGATCTGTTCTCGTTCTGGAACGGCTGCATACTCAACACAACTCCTTCTGGAAGGTATATCCAAGTACAATGCCTCGGCATGCATATCGCATCTCTGATGTCGGCGGAGTGGAACGTAGTCTCATCAAGATCTCATACGAACCTCTTACTCCACTTTACTCTGATGTCGACTGCTTCGGACTCGTCTCATCGTGGCTACATGGACTGAGCTCCAACAGCTATCCTCATATCGGGAGTCTCCCAAGAAATGCATCTCACCACCTAGCATCCGAATTAAGTCGAGCCTTTCGATCGAGTCGTCAAAACTTCATAATCCCCCAAGAGCTCAACCTCTTGGGCACAGTTTAATAATATCGAGTACATACCACAGCATCCGTAGTCCAGCCGTAGAAGGGCAAACCCAAGCCTCACTAATGGCGCCGCGGAACTGCCGCAAACCCTAAAGTTCAAAGGCTTTCACACGGTCATTAAGTCGAGTTAGGGTTTCATTCTTCTAGAGGGACCATAGAATTGCCTGCAAGTCTTTCCGACTACTTTAAACTTGGAATTATAGATTTCTGACATTCGATCGTCTCTGTCGACTCTCAACGTCTCCGCGTGAAGTCGTCTCTTGCTGGAATCAATCTATCTGATGACCTCTCATCGGGTAGGCGAACGAACCACATGTCCTAGTCATTCATCCTCGGGTGACTAGCGACCTTCTATCATCTCTTAGTACAACTTGTGCTGCAATAGCTCCAACATATAGGGCGATATCTCGTCGCTCGCAGCAACAACTGGCTCATTCGTCTGCACGCTGAACAGTGCCTCAATCATCATGAGTAAGTAATACACCAACGGTCATCAAAATCTGGCTGGCCTCTATCATTGGCTCAATCCTCTAGTGTCGATCCGCACATCCGAGTAACCTCATAAAGGCGATCCGCCAAACGCTCGTGGCGCAGAAACACAGTAAAAAGACACATCTCCGCAATCGTGTGTCGCCGGAATTTCGCCCTGGTCAGTCCTCGTTCATGACGAGCTCGTGCTGACCGCAACTCTAGCTGTAGCTCTCCCTGCCCGTAATCGTGGCAGCAAAACCATAACTGGTACTGATGAGGCTAGATCGGAATGAATATAATACTGAGCAAAGAAATGTACATCCTAAGGCTTCTTAAGTGTAGTAGCGTATCGTAAATATGCCGCGGAACATACCTACGGTACGTCACTCTACTTTAGTCACCTATTCCATCAACCAAGGGTCATCCTACGCTCCGAAGGTAAAAATCTAACGCTCTGATACCAACTTTGTCACGACCCGAAAGTACGGAACATGACCGGCACTTAAACTACGAACGTCTCGAGGCGTACGTAATCTAAGTAAACCGAAAACCCAGAAATCCAAACCAAGAAAAGTAGTAGAGTGAAGGAAAACCAATTTAAAATCAAGTAGTTTTAATAGCATAAGCCGAGTTATGCGGTTTAAAAACATCAAGTATTTACTGAAAATTTCGGCAAAGTTTCCTTTGTAAATACTGGCTCCCAAACGGGATACAACATGAATAGTATACGAAATCAATAAAAAGGCATCCCCAAGCGGGAGCTAGCTCTTCGTCAATCGACGGTCACAAGCAATATAATATACAACGCCAAGGGCGAGGATCAAAACTCAAAAGGAACTCAAAACAACAAGAAAACCATAGAAATACAACGCGCGACTCTAAGGTCGAAAGAATAACATCACTGGTCTCTATCTCAAAAATAACACATGTTTGGTTGATGGAACTTCTAGATACAACAGAGTAATAATATACAAGTTATATAATAGGGGTACGATACAAGTAAACCCACCTACTAGCAAATCACCCGAAGGAAACTATGTCCGCAAAGCCGTAATGAAACCTGTACGGCAAACCTGCAAGAAACTGGGGCACAACGGGGGTGAGTTGCCAACTCGTGAATAGAAAAATATCTACGGAAAGAAATCACATAAATAACGCAACCTAGGTCAATGATCATAATATAACCTCAATTATATATATAACATGGAACCTATAACAAGGCTAGGGTAAATATCTAACCCGAGTGTAATCTCATGTGCCCGTGTCAGTGCCTCAGGTAGCAATATATCATATGAATGAGGTATGAATGCATGAAAACAGAATGCATTTAAGTGAAGAACTGTTTTCATAATTTAGTGAGATTTCCTTTGTATATTTTAAAATGAGGTATCATAATAAAATCAGCATAAAATAGTGCCTAGCATCGGCACAAAACGTAATCCCAATATCTCGATATCTCTGTATCACAGTCTCTGTACCTCAATATCTCGAAATCTCAATGTCCCAATCACAATATCTAGGGCGCCGTCAGTCCAGACCGGCCCCTACCATCCATCTCAAGACCACGACGGTATCCTCCGGATATCCGACGCGTCGGGTAAAATCACCGGTAGGTAGTGCTCCCCTGCTAGGCTCACATCGTCATCATCACGAGCTTCTTGCCCCGGGGTACCTTACCGGGTCCACCATGTACCCAAAACGGTTCATCCGTCTCCTCGAATCGGGTCTCAAAATCCATCAGCAAACTCATGGTGGACGACTCATACATCATGGGAAAAAAACCGCACTTTTTATTTAAAAAGAGAGAAATAAGTTTATATAAGTTTTGCGGTTTCCCTCCCCCCCCCCCCAAATCCAGAAAATCTCATGGAAATCCGAATCCAAATCATCAATAGCATGTAAAACCATGAATATAGGCATAACAATGAATAACAGTATGCATGAAGTGACAAGTAATAACTACAATGTTAAGCTGGCATATAAGGCAGGTACACTAATATCATGTCAAATTACTAACTAACAAGCTAAGTCAAGCAATAATATTTTCTAAGGTGTACGTGACATGGCAATTACCGATGAAGATGTGTGTGAGCCGGTAAGTAAGTGTACATGGTACATACGCATCATCAGTAATGGTGCTGGTGTCCTAACAATATGATATCAACATTGCAATAAGAAATTATAATATAAGTATGCGATGCGAAGCGAACCACAATAATAAGCGGGAGCTAAATACTAGATGCAACTGTAACTAACCTGCATTAATCTAATATAAGTCCTACAAATGGTGCCTTTTGAAATAACACGAATCATGGGGTTTTGAAAATAGGGGCTACGGTGTTTTTATGAAAAGATACGTCTTTTGAAATATCCGTAGGATCCCTTGGGCTGTCTTTTAAAATACCCACAATTCGTTAGTTTTTGAAATAGGTAAGAATCGAATCTAATCTAACAACTAAACTAAACTAAAGGGCTAAGGTAACAAGCTGGACTACCTGTAAGGAAACCGCCTAACATCTGAGTCGATACGTATACATACCTGTATATATATTAGTCGGTGATCCCGCCTCAATAATATCATATCCGATACCATATCTATAATCAGACATCCCAAGTCAAGAGTGCGGATCAATCATCAAGATATAGCTCGTACGTAAATCCGTCGTACGGCATCCCAAATCGGGGTACGGGTCAACATCACATTCATCATACTATTCATCTGGTATCCTCTTTATCAAATATCATGATCGGGGTACTGATCTACGTCTAGTACAATACTGATACCGCCTAAGTATGCATGCACGTGTGTGAAACACTACGTCAAGGACCCGCTACAACGTCATGTCGTATTTCCAATACGAACCCTGCCATATCACCGATCTCGCGGCCTCAAATCAAATCTCATCGACTCATCTCAAATCCCAAGTACCATCCTCATCATCCATGAATGTGTATATGAATGTATATATGCATAGTACCATACCCACGCGTATATACATATATACACATCCCCATCTACGCATAAGAAAGTAATGTATGCAAGTCTCTGCGTGCGTATGTGGGTATAACAACTACTCTAGGGTTTCACAACTAACACTAAACTAATCCATGAACACCTAGAATCTACCTTTATCATCAAGTCTCATATCAACAATAATATAATCGAAATATATGTGTGTATACGTATTCGTATACATAACCACGAACTGCGGGGGTGCTATACGCCATCCACCCGACTTCTCCCCGTAGATATAAATCTACTCATCTGGTCCTCGCTCGCCGGTGCCGACGTCGCCACGCGCTTGCTTGTCGTCTCGAAGTCCACATGGGTACCTACATATCATAACGCACCGTATCGTATTAAAATCCGACTCATGACCAAAACGACACACGAATTCCACATAGGTCAAAACCTATGGTTTGCTTTCACAAATCAACCCAAAAACCCTCGATGTCGGCGTACAAACGCCAAACCATCGAGAAAAACCCAAACACACTCATTGTACAATCACGAGCACTAATTATAATATAAAATAGCTTAAAATTCACAAAAACCCCAAATTCACTTTAAAAGCCATTTTTCCGAAAATCTAGCAAGCAAAAATTTCCCGTTTTAGTACAAAACTCGACGTTTTAACAAAACTAATGGCCATAAAGCTCAGTAAACATCTTAATTAAGTCATACCAATGTTAATTAGATTTTAAACTTAATTCTTAATATCAATCTCAAAGAATCTAGTTTGCATACATAACCAATTTTAACAATTTTATAGAAAAATGCACAAACTACAATCTACCTTAGATTTGCATGATCTAAAACATTAAACTACACTTAATAATGTTAATGAAGTCATGAAAAACCTAATTAGATTTTTAGTCTAACATTTGTAATTAATTTCCAAAACCTAGTTTGCATAAAATTCCAATTTTAACAATTTACAAGCATCAATTAGTAAACTAGCAACTAGGTTAGGTTTTCATTTCCTTAAGATGATAATCTACACATTGCAACCATAATTACCCAACAAAAACCCTAACTTTAGTTCACAACCCCCTCTTGAAAGTTAAATCTTTAATATCAAAACCACAATTAATTCCTAATTAAACACATAATAGCTAGATTCAAGTAATCAAACAATAACTTATGCAAAATGCTAAGATTATACCTCACAAAAATAGAGATCTAGCACCAAAATCTTGGACTCCAAATTTCTCTCTTGATCCATGATCCACACTAGAATAGGTCAAGAAGAAATGGGTAGAGATTGGATTTAAGAAATATTGAATTTTTAGCTTGATTTTGAGGCAAAAAGATGAAATTTTTGAAGGAAAAAGAGATGGGCTTTTGGGAAAATTTCTGGACAGCAATGAAGGGGGGCTCGGCTGCAAGTTAGGAAAAAGGAGGAGAGAGAGGGTGGTAGGGAAAATCACATCTAGTCAAAGTCCACATTGTTTCTTTCATTTTCTATTCTATTCTTTTCTTTTCTTTTGAAAAAGGAGGTGATTGGAGAGAGGGAGAGGGGGAGGGCTATCATGGTGGGGCCGGCCATATGGGGATAGGGAGAGAGGGTGAGGTGTGGGTGTGTGGGTTAGGGAAAAAGATAAATGTATTACCCCAATTCCCATTAACACTAATTTCACCGAAAAAAAGCCTTTTTCTTCGATATTTTCTAAACCGTTTTGACAAACCATTTCATTTCAGAAACCACATGATAAAATTTTATTTAATGTATTATTATGCACAAAATTTGCTTCAACTCATTCCAATTTGTAATTTTTCCTAATTAAATGTATTAGTGACGGCTTAAAATAATATTAAAATAATTAATTTCGGAAAAATTTTCAGAAAATTTGAAATTTCACCAGTGGCTCAATAAACACCAAATAATAGCAATTACATAGCTAGAATATGTATATTTAATTTTATAATAAAGATATTTGTATTTTGACTTTTTACAGAAAACCCCCTTATTTTACCGTTTTTTCGAAATTTCACCGAAACAATTTTCAAAACGTTACATTATCCCTACAGCGGGTAAGAACTGCGTCAAGCTGTAGCAAACACTCGTCGAAGGAGTCACCAAAAATGGAGAAATCATCCATAAAGATCTCCAAAAACTTTTCAACCATGTCTGAAAAGATCCCCATCATACACCGCTGAAATGTAGCGGGAGCATTGCATAACCCAAAGGGCATGCGACGATAAGCAAAAGTGCCAAAAGGACAAGGAAATGTGGTCTTGTCTTGATCCTCTTTGGCTATGAGGACTTGGTTATAGCCGGAGTAGCTATCTAAAAAGCAATAGAACTCGTGCCTAGCCAATCGTTCTAGCATTTGGTCAATGAAAGGTAAAGGAAAGTGGTCTTTCCTTGTCGCGGCATTGAGTTTTTTTATAGTCGATGCAAACTCGCCACCCAGTTTGGGTGCGAGTGGGAATTAACTCATTTGCCTCATTGGTAATGACCGTGATGCCCGATTTCTTTGGCACAACATGAATGGGGCTAACCCATTGGCTATCCGAGATAGGCTAAATGATACCACTATCAAGACATTTAACAATCTCCTTCTTGACAGCCTCTTTCATAATGGGGTTGAGGCGTCTTTGTGGATCCCTTACCGGCTTGGCATCATCCATCAAGTGTATATGATGTTAGACTATGAGGGGACTAATCCCCTTGATGTCCGCCATAGACTAGCCAAAAGCTTGCCGATTATTTTGCAAGACCATTAAAAGGGCCTTCTCTTGCTCAAGAGCTAGAGAGGCCGATATGATAACAGGTAGGGTCTCATTCTCACCTAGATAAGCCTATTTTAGGTGCGACGGCAAAAGCTTTAGTTCGAGTTTAGGAGGTGAAACAATAGATGGTAACAATGGAGTAACTGTTTCAAACTCGAAGGATTCCATCAAAGGTTCAAATCGAGTGTACGCAACCGAGTCGGATGGTTCAACTAACTCATCCGAAAAAGCAAAAGACTCAAGCTCGGGTGGTGACTGGCTAAGATCGTTCGAGAAGGTGAAACACTCATAGTCATTGTCGGGCGCAGAAACAGCAGCAGGTTCGAAGAGGAACGCACTAGTGGCGTTAAGGTCGTTGTGATCAAACAAAAACTCCTCGAATTCACACTCCTCCGGGTGATCTCCTGGATTGAACAAACGTCTAGTATATGAGTATTAGGTTCGGAGGGCTGATTCCCCAACCTAAAAATGTTGAGTTCAATTGTCATGTTTCCAAAAGATAGGTTCATCGAACCATTTCGACAATTGATCACAGCATTTGAGGTTGCAAGGAATGGGCGACCGAGTATCACCGGAATTTGATTCCGGGGGTTAGCTACAGGTTGTGTGTCCAAAACAATAAAGTCAACGGGGAATATGAAGTTCCTAACCTTGATTAACACATCCTCTAGCTCTCCTCTAGGATGGGTGATCGATCAGTCGGCCATTTGGAGAGTGCAGTGTGTGGGTTTCAGCTCTCCTACACCTAGTTGCTCATATACAGAATACGGAAGCAGGTTAACACTGGCACCAAGATCTAAAAGTGCGCGGTTGATGTTCATATCTCCAATGGTAATAGAAATCGTAGGACAGCCAGGGTCCTTCCGTTTTTGAGGTAAAAATTGGGTAAGAGCATCACTCACAGCACTAGCCAAGAAAACTTTCTTGGGTACCTGAGATTTCCTCTTTTTCGTGCACAAGTCTTTTAAGATTTTCGCGTAGGAAGGGACTTGTTCGACATCATCTAAAAGAGGAATGTTGATGTTAACCTGCTTAAACAATTCCAGAATCTTCTCCATTTGTGGATGTTGTTTATTAGGCCTCAACCGGTTTGGAAATGGAACGTTTTTAAAATTGGTTGAGTCCAATGCTTGTGGATGAGATTGTGGAGTTGGAACGGATCCCAGAGCTGGTGTTTTCGTGGAGTGAGAAATGGGTCCGTTTAGAGCAGAAGAAGAGGAAGAGCCTTTTGAAGAATGGAGAATAGGCTCAGAAGACGAAGAAGAAGAAGAAGAAGCGGCCGGGGTGTCATCGTCAATGTAAGTCGATGTACAACACCCCACGACTTGCGGGGAGGCGGAAATATGAAAAACGATCTTGTTCTTTGCTTAAACATCGACTAACCGCATGAATCGAAGCTAAACGATAACTAACATCAAACATAGAAGTTCTAAACTACTATGTGAAGTGATTATACCTAAAGAACCGTGTCCTTCATCTTTACGAACTCCACCTCCTCCTCGGCCTTCTCCAAGTAGTAGACGATCCACCACGAGAGCTTTACTCCAAGCTTTGCCTCTAAACTTGAGGCAACTAGGTTTCTTCAAGTGCTAACCAAAGTACCTAGATGATATAGAGTGAGGGTTATGGTTTAATTAGTCTAACTAATCCTTGTACTCAACACATAAGAGGGGAGGATTAGGCTTTGAAGAGAGAGAGCTTGAGGAGAGAGAAGATGAACATCATAATGAAATGAGAAAATGAGCTATCATAATATATATCAAGCATTATTGTTTTTCAAGAAAAGAAAAGAAAATGATTTACAACCATGCTTGATAAATATCTTATGGTTATTCATCTCTATGAGTCATTAAGCAATTATGAAGCATTAATGACATGGATGAATCATCCATATGACTCACTAATCTCATTCAATGTATATACCACCTAAACCTCCTTAGTCACCATCTTCTAGAAGCTTCTCGCGCAATTACGAGAATGCCCCTCCTATCCGTGAAAACACGGAAAAATTTTAGACTGTATAAATCCAATAACCGGATACTAGTAACTGGCTTAAACCAAAGCCGACTAGTAAAAACTGTCCGGATGTCGTATGTGCGTAAACACACGTATGCGTCCGAACCCTTGTCGTAAAACCATACGACCTCTATATCGTTTTGCCTGGAGTAGGGAAACTCTCTGTGTGGGACTCTAGAGACTCGACTACTACGCTGGCAGTGGGTTTAACCACAGACCGCAAGCGGCACTAGCTGTACGTAACGGTCCCCAGGTAGATGTCGATAAGAAGGCCGATGAGGAAACCCATCCGAACTCCTACTGAGTCTGATGTGACAATCTCCGTACAGTCCGGTCTGTTCGTCTAAGACTATCGCATAGCGGGCCTAGGGGGCGGTAAGCGTCAGTCCCCTGATAGCGGTATAAGTCGTGTCGGAGCGAAGCCCATTACACCCTGAGAAACTACTGGAACCTACCAGCAAATCTCGCTTGCCCTGGCCAGGGACTTTGCGTAATGGCTCTCTGACACAGCGCGATATCAACCCCCAATACCGGGAGAGATGAATCCTGTCTAACCGCCACTGCCTCCAAGTGCTCGGGACTGCACCCAACTGCTACCTGTTTGCACGACTCCTTTGAGCCGTGGTAGGGTAGCAATCTAAGAACAGTGGGACACACTCGAGGCGAAGTAGCAGTGTCAAGTCTGCGGACTATGCTATACTCATGTCACTTGGGAACTGTTCACTGACGACTGGTATAAAACCAACCAACAGTTCCCTGTGAGTCTTGTCCGGTGTACTCGTAACCTAACGAGCACCTGCATACTATCTCCAGTACGACGTACTGACGGCTATGGGACAGACCATCTCCCCAACTGGGATGAGAAGCGTACACACTAGTCTACTCCGGAGTATTGATGCCATGTCTCGATAATCCAACGACTAGGGACCTGAATAAGGATGTGCTTGTAGACTACCCAGCCCCCACTAGTGTGACTGCCATCACAACGCTGGTAGTCAAGCAAGATCCTAAGAGCTCTATCAATACGTATACTCACATATTAAGATAGAAAAACCAAGTAGCATACTACCATATTTAGCAAGACTGTTATATACATGTGAATATCCCAAGCTTCCATTAAGTAATATACAAACTAGTAGGATACAATAATGGCTCCTAGGGCATATACACTAACAATCTCCCACCTGCACTAGGGCCATGTACTGGCATATCGAAGACCGATGATCTCGAGTAGCCTCTCGAACTGAATCTGGCCTTCATGAATGGATCAGCAATGTTCTCTTCAGAAGCAACTCTCCGAACCTCGATCTCCCGATGATCAATGATCTCCCTGATCAGGTGATACCGCCTTAAGATGTGTCTGGACTTCTGATGGGACCTTGGTTCCTTCGCTAAAGCTATAGCTCCGTTGTTGTCATAATACAGAGGTATTGGATCAACAATTGTAGGAACCACCTGAAGTTCTGTTAGGAACTTCTTCATCCAGACTGCTTCTTTTGCGGCATCGCAAGCAGCTATATACTCCGCTTCCATCGTCGAGTCAGCAACGGTGTCCTGCTTGGAACTCTTCCCGCACACCGCCCCTCCATTGAGGGTAAAGACATAACCCGGCATGGACTTGGAATCGTCCTTATCACTCTGGAAGCCGGAATCAGCAAAGGCCTTCAACCTGAGGTCTTTTCCACCGTAAACCAAGAACATCTCCTTAGTCCTCCTTAGGTACTTAAGAATGTTCTTTACTGCTATCCAGTGTTTCTCCCCTGGGTCTGACTGATACCGGCTTACCACGCTCAGTGCGTAAGCTACATCTGGTCTGGTGCACAACATCGCATACATTATAGAGCCTACCGCAGAAGCGTAGGGTATAATAGACATGCGTTCCCTTTCCAAATCAGCCTTGGGAGACATCTCTTTGGATAGGGTGATTCCATGACAAGCCGGTAGATTACCGTTCTTAGAATCTTCCATACTGAATCTTTTCAGCACAGTGTCGATATACCTAGACTGTGAAAGTCCCAACATCCTCTTGGATCTATCACGATAGATCCGGATCCCCGGAATGTAAGAGGCATCTCCCAGGTCTTTCATGGAGAACCTGTGTGACAAGAATCCTTTGACAGATTGTAGCATAGGAATGTCATTTCCTATCAATAGAATGTCATCTACGTACAAGACGAGGAATACGACACTTCTGGCTACAACTTTACTATATATGCATGGTTCATCTGGATTTTTGATGAAGTCATATTCTTTGACTGTTTCATCAAAACAGATGTTCCAACTCCGCGATACCTGCTTCAGTCCATAAATGGACTTAAGCAACTTGCATACTTTCCCGCTACTCCCACTCTGATTGAAACCCTCTGGCTGATCCATATAGACGCACTCTTCTAAATTTCCATTCAGAAAAGCCGTCTTTACATCCATCTGCCAGATTTCATAATCATGAAAGGCAGCAATAGCAAGAAGGACCCGAATGGATTTGAGCATAGCCACTGGAGAAAAAGTTTCGTCATAGTCCAAACCAGGTCTTTGACGAAAACCTTTTGCAACAAGTCTAGCCTTATAGGTTTCCATCTGTCCATCTACACCAATCTTTTTCTTGAAGATCCATTTGCATCCTATGGGTTTTACCCCATCAGGAGCAAAGTCCAAAGTCCATACTTTGTTGGTGTACATGGACTCCATTTCAGTCCGCATTGCATCTAGCCATCGTACCGAGTCGCCGCTCTGGATGGCCTGCTGGAAGCCAGTAGGTTCATCATTATCTATGATGCAATCCTCTCTATCCCCATCTATGAGAAAACCGTAGTATCTCTCAGGCGGATGAGATGGCCTACTACTCCTGCGGAGGGGTGCGGGAATGTCCTGTTCTTTTTGAACTACTTGTTCTACCAAACTTTCAGTATTAGTTTTTGGTTCTGGAATATCTTCCAGTTCTATTTCGCTCCCACTTGTTTCCTTTTCTAAAAACTGATGTTCTAGAAAATGGGCATTACGAGAAACAAATACCTTTTGTTCCTCTGCGTAATAGAATAGATATCCCCTGGAATTCTTTGGATATCCCAAAAACTTACACTTTACTGATCGTGCCTCGAGCTTGTCCATATGCTGCTTTTTAACAAAAGCTGGACATCCCCAAATCTTTATATACTGAAGATGGGGTTTCTTCCCACTCCACATCTGATATGGAGTGGTAGGCACAGTCTTGGTAGGAACCATGTTCAAAAGATATGCCGCTGATTCTAGCGCATAACCCCAGAAAGATCGCGGTAACTCAGCATTACTCATCATGGATCGTACCATATCTAATAGGGTTCGATTCCGTCTCTCCGATACACCGTTATGCTGTGGAGTGTATGGAGGAGTAAGCTGAGAGAGAATTCCTTTCTCTTTTAGGTAACCTAGGAACTCGGCACTTAAGTATTCACCACCTCGATCAGATCTTAGTGTCTTGATACTTTTGCCGGTTTGGTTTTCTACTTCATTCTTATACTCTTGGAATTTCTCAAAATCCTCGGATTTATGTTTCATCAGATAAATGAATCCGTACCTTGAGTAATCATCCGTGAAAGTAATGAAATAGGAAAAACCACCTCTTGCATGTGTAGACATTGGACTACATACATCGCTGTGTATGAGTCCTAAGAGCTCGCTCGCTCTTACTCCATATCCAGTAAATGGAGTCTTTGTCATCTTTCCTTTGAGACAAGATTGATAAGTGCCATAAGATTGATATTCGAACGAGTCCAAATATCTTTCTCTATGCAACTTAGTCAACCTTCTCTCATTGATGTGACCCAGTCTACAATGCCATAAGAAAGCTTTATTTAAATCTGGAGACTTTCTTTTTAGTGTGTTCTGGATATTGAAAATTTAGAGTTGGTTTAACACATATATACCGTCTTCCAGTGTACCGGACCCAATCAAACTATGATTAAGGTGGATGTTAACAACACCACTTACAAACGTGAAATCATAACCTTTATTTGATAACAAGGAAACAGATATGATATTACACGTTAAGTTGGGTACACAAAAACAGTTATGTAAAACCAAAATGTGTCCACTCGTCAATCCCAGGTGATAATCCCCTACGGACACAGCTCCAACGCTAGCTCCGTTAACAACTTTTAGGGTCATATCACCTTCCTTCAGCACTCGACGGTTTCTCAGTGCCTGCAATGAATTGCAAATATGAGATCCTGATCCGGTATCCAATACCCAGGAAGTAGAGTTGATTGACAGACAATTCTCAATTACAAACACACCTGAAGTCGAAGCCACAGCTTGCTTCGGCTCCTGGTTCTTGGCGTTTACGCCTTGCAATCCTTTTTTCAGTGCCCTTTCCTATGACAATGGAAGCACTCATCCTGGCCCACTACTGGTACCGCAAACTTTTTCTTTCCCTTCCCTCCCACCTTACTAACACCTCTTCTAGGTTTGGTGGCGGCCTTCTTCTTCCTTCCTTTGGGCTTAGCCTTGGACCCGGAAGAAGATGCACCGCTAACAAACATAGCGGGTGTTTCCCTTGCTTTCTGCACGGTGCCCTCTGCACTCCTTAACATGTTCAGGAGTTCCGGAAGTTCAACTTCTTTTCTTTGAATGTTGAAGTTCAGGATAAACTGGGCGTAGGTGGGAGGAAGGGACTGGAGAATAAGGTCTGTATAGAGCTCATTATCTAAAGTCGTCCCAAGGTCTGCGAGCTCTTCTATATAGCCGATCATCTTTAGGACATGTTCTCCTACCGATGACCCGACAGCCAAACTCGCTCGAAACAAGTTCTTTGAGGTCTCGTATCTTGTTATACGAGATTGCTCCCCATACAGATCTTTTGTATGGAGAAATATGGAGTCAAGATCCATATCCTCGTGCCTCCTCTGATGTTCATTGTTCATCGAGGCAAGCACGATGCACTTGGCTTTCGCGCAATCTAAATCCCAGGTTTTGCGGATTTCCTTATCCGCATTACTGGATTTGGGACCAGCGACTTCAGGTGCCTTAGTGGTGAGGACATACCCCAATTTGTCATAAGTCAAGGCCATTTTGACATTCCGTAGCCAATCTTTATAGTTTGGCCCTGTCAGTATATTTTTCTCTAAAAGTAACTTAAGTCCAGTCATTTTCATGGTCGCTGCAATTAGGAGAGAGAGAAGAAAACTCTTTAGCATGATGCTCTTGCAAGTTTAGAGTGGTTTTTAGTTTATCTAAACTGGATGGCTCCCACTGTTTCTCGAATCCTTCCTCAAACCATAAAAGAAGAATTAGCCAGGACTATTCTCACCGTACAATACTTGCTTAACCGTTCAGCCAGGCTAGTGTCGATACTTCGAGGGAGGTTTTCCAACGCTTTCGCGAAGTTCCTTAATTAAATAACCTCTTTTCTCTGGGGGCGTAACCCCGCTGACACCTTTCTTGACACCTACTTGGTTTATAGCATTGATCGTTAAGTGACGAATCTCCTGATAAGTAGCATATACTCACTGTAGGATCGGGATCCAAATATCATCGTATGATAATGTTGAAGGAATCCTACCAACATTCATCAAACTCCAAATGGTATGCATTTCTTTGCAAATTTCAGTTTCTTTAGAAATTCCCGATATGTATTTTTGCCCCATGCTCTTATGACCTTGGCGTTAGGTCAAAATATCAAAGTCACATGTCAAGTTCTACCCATTATTATCTTGTCAATTTGAACCCATCCGTATATATCCTTGACGTTCGGCCAAAATGATAATACGACTGTCCCAAACTAACTCATCTATCTATGCAACAAATGAATACCCAGTAGCTACCAAACACTATGCCTTGGCGTTAGGTCAAAATACATAGCTTGAATACGACTGAATACCCAGATGAAATGACGGAGGGCTACGAATGGTTTTGGCGAAACCTTGAACGTAGTGAACTTGATATAACCGAAGGAACCTGATAGCTTTTAAAAGGAGTGGTTAAAGCTCCGCATTTAAAAATATCTGTTTTAAAATTAACCGATTGGTTTCTTTTAAATTGTTCCAACGATTCATCTTTTTGGTTTATTTTCTTTGCATTATAAATAATGCGTCCCATCATTAACCTATCATTGCAGAAAACAACGAAAATACAACGTCCTTTTATGCCATCCGCATTCGCCACTGGGTCCCGTCATCACCCGTTAGGTTACTTAACTAACGACAGAGCGGGGGCTGGGCTAGCGCGGGTGTAAAACATAAGTGACGTCTAAATAGCTATCATATATATAGATATTTTACATTCGTCAGACGCAATAATATTCATTCCAGATCACAGATGAACTTTTTTGGATTTGCAAGCAATCCGTGTTTGTTTTGAGCCTGCAACAAAAGACGGATTACACAGTTGTGATGAATAGCCATTACCCCACCCAAGACCCCTATGGGTACGGCAAACTACCTGCCCGGCAGTTTGTGCACCCCACCTTGGGTCTGTCCTAGGAGCAAAAACAGTAAAATGAAATAATACAACGGTGGTTACAACCGCAACATGGATGTGCCCCGCAAAATAATATTACAACAAATTACATTTACATAAAATGAATTAAATAATAACCCATCACATAACCCCGGCTATACATCACAACAGTCCAACACAGTTCATATACACAAACAGATAAAAACCATTACAGAAATGTGCAACCCCCTGCCAACCGACATACTAGCAGTTAGGAGAGGTTTACGAACACATTATAAAAACACAGATATAATCCAACAAGCAAATACCATATAATTTCGATCGATTAAACACATTTAATTTTGCTCCAATACTTCTCTGTAAATCTGAAACCTGAGCAAAAATTAAAAAATTCCAGAAAATACCAAATATCACAGAGGACCCACACAGGAAAATTGGGCTGATGAATCGGCAACTCGGCGGCGGAATCACGGCGGATCGGTGGGATCCGCCGCGGTTCCACGGCGATTTAGCCGATTCATGATCCCAGTTTTCTTGGGTGTTTTAATACTATCATTTAGGGCTTTCTGAAGGTCCCTGAAAAATTTTTGGACCTCATTTAAAAATCGACAGAAACTCATGATATCGGGGTTTTTCGGATTGTTTTTTCCGTTCGAAATTCATACAATTTTGCAAGTGAGTTATTTATTGTTTAGCGAGGCTCTGATACCACTGTAAGTCGATGTACAACACCCCACGACTTGCGGGGAGGCGGAAATATGAAAAACGATCTTGTTCTTTGCTTAAACATCGACTAACCGCATGAATCGAAGCTAAACGATAACTAACATCAAACATAGAAGTTCTAAACTACTATGTGATGTGATTATACCTAAAGAACCGTGTCCTTCGTCTTTACGAACTCCACCTCCTCCTCGGCCTTCTCCAAGTAGTAGACGATCCACCACGAGAGCTTTACTCCAAGCTTTGCCTCTAAACTTGAGGCAACTAGGTTTCTTCAAGTGCTAATCAAAGTACCTAGATGATATAGAGTGAGGGTTATGGTTTAATTAGACTAACTAATCCTTGTACTCAACACATGAGAGGAGAGGATTAGTCTTTGAAGAGAGAGAGCTTGAGGAGAGAGAAGATGAACATCATAATGAAATGAGAAAATGAGCTATCATAATATATATCAGGCATTATTGTTTTTCAAGAAAAGAAAAGAAAATGATTTATAACCATGCTTGCTAAATATCTTATGGTGATTCATCTCCATGAGTCATTAAGCAATTATGAAGCATTAATGACATGGATGAATCATCCATATGACTCACTAATCTCATTCAATATATATGCCACCTAAACCTCCTTAGTCACCATCTTCGAGAAGCTTCTCACGCAATTACGAGAACGCCCCTCCTATCCGTGAAAACACGGAAAAACTTTAGACTGTATAAATCCAATAACCGGATACTAGTAACTGGCTTAAACCAAAGCCGACTAGTAAAAACTGTCCGGATGTCGTACGTGCGTAAACACACGTATGCGTCCGAACCCTTGTCGTAAAACCATACGACCTCTATATCGTTTCACCTAGAGTAGGGAAACTCTCCGCGTGGGACTCTAGAGACTCGACTACTACGCTGGCAGTGGGTTTAATCACAGACCGCAAGTGGCACTAGCTGTACGTAACGGTCCCCAGGTAGATGTCGATATGAAGGCCGATGAGGAAACCCATCCGAACTCCTACTGAGTCTGATGTGACAATCTCCGTACAGTCCGGTCTATTCGTCTAAGACTATCGCATATTGGGCCTAGGGGGCGGCAAGCGTCAGTCCCCTAATAGCGGTATAAGTCGTGTCGGAACGAAGCCCATTTCACCCTGAGAAACTACTGGAACCTACCAGCAAATCTCGCTTGCCTTGGCCAGGGACTTTGCGTAATGGCTCTCTGACACAGCGCGATATCAACCCCCAATACCGGGAGAGACGAATCCTATCTAACCGCCACTGCCTCCAAGTACTCGGGACTGCACCCAACTGCTACCTGTTTGCATGACTCCTTTGAGCCGTGGTAGGGTAGCAATCTAAGAACAGTGGGACAAACTCGAGGCGAAGTAGCAGTGTCAAGTCTGCGGACTATGCTGTACTCATGTCACCTGGGAACTGTTCACTGACGACTGGTATAAAACCAACCAACAGTTCCCTGTGAGTCCTGTCCGATGTATTCGTAACCTAACGAGCACCTGCATACTATCTCCAGTACGACGTACTGACGGCTGTGGGACAGACCATCTCCCCAACTGGGATGAGAAGCGTACACACTAGTCTACACCGGAGTATCGATGCCCTGTCTCGATAATCCAACGACTAGGGACCTGAATAAGGATGTGCTTGTAGACTACCCAGCCCCCACTAGTGTGACTGCCATCACAACGCTGGTAGTCAAGCAAGATCCTAAGAGCTCTATCAATACATATACTCACATATTAAGATAGAAAAACCAAGTAGCATACTACCATGTTTAGCAAGACTGTTATATACATGTGAATATCCCAAGCTTCCATTAAGTAATATACAAACTAGTATGATACAATAATGGCCCCTAGGGCATATACACTAACAGTCAATCCGTGTACCAATGTTGTTTTGCAGCATCCTCCCAGATCTCAATGTAGTCACGGCACTCACATTATGGTTTTGTTGTTCAAGAGCAATATGTACATTATGTGGGTAACCGGGATTTGGAAGTGGTTAAGATGGGAGCTTCCCCTTCTCTCGCTCGCTTAAGGCCGCATTCAGTTGTGCTATCTAGGCTTCGATAGTCTTGATGCTTTGCCCGTGTGCAGCAGTGTGTTGCACCAAAGACTGAATGGAAGACTGGATGTTAGCGGTGGATTGAGTTGATTATTTTACGAATGCCTCCAGACTTCGTTCTAGCGAGGAAACCTTATCGTTGTTTGACGGAACAAAGTTGTTTTGAGGAAAAGGATTGTTGGGTGCAAAATTGCTCGTCGGATTTTGAAAAGGTTGGGATTGGAAGGGCTGCTGAAATTGTTGTTGTGCTTGTTGTTTAGGAGACCCCCTTTGAAAGTTGTTCTGCCTTTGGAACTGATTTCGATTCTGGTTCCAAGCGAAGTTAGGGTGGTTTCTCCATCCAGGGTTGTATGTAGAAGAGTATGGATCGTTTCTTGGTCTTTGCTGAAATGCAGCATTGACCTGATCCTGTCCTTGGGAAGGTGGGTTGTAAGGAAACTCTTCGGTTAGGTGAGATGGATCGGAAAAACAAGCACAAATGGTACGAAGGGGAAGAACGGGGGCAGAAGCGGGAGATGAAAATTTGCTCTCTATTGCTTTAAGTTTTCTCGTTATTGCATCCATTTCAGCTTTCATTGCAATAGAGATATCGAGTTGGTGAATGCCTACCCTAGAATGACTAGTAGAAGTAGAGGAAGAAGAAGAACTACTTGGTCTGGTGCTCTCCCATTAAAGAGTTGGTTCCGCAAGGTCGTCGAAGAATTGCCATGCTTCTTCGTCAGATTTCGATAGGAAGTGGCCCTGACAAATGGTTTCCAACAACTGCTTGGTTGCTGGGTTCAGGCCCTCGTATAAAGTTTGGCAAAGTTGCCATTTCTCAATACTGTAGTGAGGGCACTAAACAAGAAGGTCTTTATACCGGTCAAAACACTTCCAAAAAGGTTCATTAGGAAGCTGGGAGAATTGATTGATTTCGTTACGGATTCTCGCAGTTTTATGATTCGGATAGAATTTCTTGAGAAACACTTTCACAAACTCGTCCCAACTGGTTATGGAGTGGGAAGCGGTGCTATACAGCCACTTTTCAGCAAGATCGCACAAAGTGAACGGAATGACCCGTAGCCGTATAGCATCGTCAGACAGCTAGGTCGTTTTCATCATGGCACAAACATTTTGGAACTTGTTGATGAAGATATAGGCATCTTCAGATTCAAGCCCATGAAATTTCGGAAGCATGTTAATGAAGTGGAGTTTAATTTCAAAATTATCCCTATTGGCCGGTAGAAGTGAAAGACATGTTGGAAGTGCAGAGCGGGTAGGGTAGAAACGATCCTGGAGCACGATTCGCTGTGGCGCTGCAACAGGTTGCGGGTTATTTGTACCCAGGTTAGGTGGAATCAGTTCCTGAGAAGGTGGAGGGATGTTAGGATTAAATCCTGACATCTCAGAAGAGGAATTTGGTGATAAAGAAGGTGAAGATGTATGAACAGAATCTCGGTCAACGTCGGAGTTGACCTGCAAAAGTAACGATGATAAAGGGGTGGAGGGATTTTCGACGTTGGAGTCGAACGCGTAGTCCGTAGGGATTAACGAAACGCGGACTAAACGGGAACTAGGGTCCCTAGTCCAAGCGGACATACACTAAACGAATTTAGTGTAGTCAAAGCGTAGAATGTGAGGGTAAGAAAACGAAAGTGGAGAAAAATTGGGTGATGGTGGTAAAAATGGCAATTTTGTGTTTGTTTCAAAAAATGGGAAAATGAAACGACTGTTCAACAAACACAATCACAAATGCACAGTCATAAATGCACAATCAATACCTAGACTAGGGTCCTCTAAGTCTACTAGACCTGCTCCTAACTGTTCCAAAACGACAAATTGTGTGATAACCCTCAGATCGCCTCTTCACAGCCAGTTGTGGCCAGGTAAGCACAAGTGAGGTATGGAGGGATCCGCTCACGAATCACCGTGAGACGGGCCTTTTAAAGTTACCTCCTCACTTGTCTTGCCTAGGCATCACAAGAGGCATGTTTGGATAAACGATTGAATGCCCACAATCTTCCTTTGTCCTATTGAGCGCGACAAGTCCTTAGTGGGCTGAGTCTAGATATTTTTTATTAAACTTGAGATGACACTTATGCAATTAGTGATTTCCGGGGTCTTAGGAAGGGTGATGAAATCCCCACCCAATCTGGATTGGTGTTAGAGCCCCTTAAGTCCGTATTAAATGATGCAATGCGCAAAATTCAACCAAGTTTTGTTTTCAAGAAATCAGTTATCGTTTTTTTACTTTTAATGCGGCGCTGCAACAAATACGGTTAGTTTTTTTTTTCTTTGGCTTTTTGCGGCAATTTTTTGCTAAGAATACTGCAAAGACAAGAATATTGGAGCGTCGGGTTTGAGAGGGGAAGTTTAGAAAAATACGTACCAAAAAGCACGAGTTTCAGAAACTCGTGTTGATATTGCCTCCGAGTGGTCGAATGGTTCGCTTGCGCGGGTCTAACTACCCGGATCTTTGGCATGAGTGTTCACCCTCCTTTGCACTTGAAAATGCCCCTTTGTTCCGTATGATCGCTGCTCAAAATCCGTCAAATCTGCATATGTTGGAAAAATACGGATATTTGAGCCAAAAAGCAATATTAACAACCACAATTCTAAACACAAATAATTAAGAAAATCATAGTGTTAGTAGAATTCAAATCCAGAGAAGAAAAGAATTTTATTTGTGTTTGTGGTTGGTTTCAAAAAGAATGGTTGTTTGTTTGAATGTGTTAGAAGTTAGTTTTATACAGAATATGCACAAATTTAACCCGAAACTACAAGTATTAAAAGCGTTACCGTCTCCCCGGCAACGGCGCCATTTGATTGTCACGATCTAACCGTGTCATGTTTAAAAAGAGTTTTGAAATTACCGCAATCAAAACGATGTCGCTTATAGCGATCCGCGATGAATACGGGTCGTCCGCAGGAAGATGGTAAGTTTTTATATCTTGTTTTAACGAGTTAATACCGGGTTTTGATTTGTTGGTTAACTAATTGTCGTAACAAAGATATGAATAAAAAGGACTTGTTAAGGGTAGTAATAAGTTAGATTGTATGAAAGTGATGTTTGCCAATTCCTTATAGCCCCAACTTGGTATTGACACTAAAAAAATAGGTAACAACGCGGATTAGGGAACTTGAAATATGGTATTTGCGGCATTTCGCTAAATCCATTTTCCTTGTCCCTTGTCCTTTCGTTGTTATCTCTTGATTTTAGCCTTCGGCAAACCACGGGCAATCCGGTCATGATTAGGAATCATCACTATCGTGGTAGGATATGATGCCTAGTGAGCGGAGTTGCGGGTGATTTGCACGAAGTTTCAATAGGCAAGTTTTAGGTTTTAAAGTTTGGACAAAGAAAATCTTCGAATACGATCTAACATATTACACCCTTAACAAGTGAAAGGATTACTCACACATATTTACAAATTAACAAGAAAGAAAAGAGAAGATACATAAAAACATGCAATGAAATAAAGAGGAAAAGAGAACCGATGAGTTCAAGCTTTTTATCTCCAAGCGTTCGATCCCCGGCAACGTGTGAAATCCGAATACCAAGCTTTAAGGTTGCAAGCTCACTTAAGAGGTTGCAAGATCAAAGCAAAGAATGAATTTCACAATTGAAATTATGTAAAGTGGAACAAGACATGTAAGAAAAATATGAACTTTTATTGAAGAACAAACTTGTTACAAGAGATCTTCAAGTCAAGAACCTAAGCCTTAAGCTTGCAAGTTCTAAATGAGAAGTTGCAAGGTCAAGACAAAAGGACAAGAGCTCAAGAATGAAAAGAAAAATTACAAGAATTCTAAGCTAAAAACTAAAGAAAAAAAGCTCCCCTTTCCTCTTGCCTCTGGTCTCTATTTATAAGCTCAGAAAGAAATATTCATATCTTCCCCATTATGGCTCATGCTGATTTGTTTGATTACCTTTATTTGAACACATGCTTTTTAGTCTTGAATGCATATAATATCATATGCATATAAAATCATATCCTTGATTGCATATAGAATCATATCCTTGATTACATATAAAATCATATCCACATGTGCTTAAAAGTCTTGTGTACACTCTTGTTGTGTTGGACCATTTAGAAAAAAAATGTGTACACAACTTGTTGCGTAAAGGAACTCCTGAAGTATCGGTCAGTTAGCGTTTCTGGTCGCAGTGTCTTCCCTCAAATGATATATCCGTGCTGTTGGATGCATTTCTAGTATTTTGTCATGGATACCTGTAATCTGTAATACTGAGCAGTCACTGGTCAATAATACCGATAAATACAACAATTAGATAATGAATGAGCGGTATTAGAATGCAATTTTCTGATATGAACACGACTGGTCGTATGGTTTTGCGACAGGGTTCGGTCACATCCGTGCACTTGTGCACGTTTAGTGTCCGGACAGTTAACACTAGCAAGCTTTGGTTTAAGCCAGATCCTAGTGTACGTTTTGGGATTAGTTTTATCTCGTTTGTATTCGTGTTCCTTGGAACGCGGATGTGGGTGTGTATGCACAGTTGACAGAGAGACAGAGACAGAGGATTCTCATTAGGGTTGTTGACTGTTGACTATTGACTTTTGCTAAACCCTAATGAGAATAAGAAATATGATTAATGATAATATTAATTAAGTATTATTGTGCCATGGTTGGGTTGAAAGGTTGACTTTGTTGACTTGTTGACTTGGTTGACCTGTTGACTAGGTTGGACTAGTTGACCATCATCATTACAATGGTTGTCATTTCATGCAAAGACTTTTGCTTGCTTGTTAAGCTTTGCAAAATGAGTGCATGAAATGATAATGCCACTTGGTATGATATGAACCATCACATAATACTCAATTACTATTATTATTATTATTCTTTTTGGATTATGAGAGAGAGGTTGAGAAAAGTTATGCTCATTCTTTCATTTGTTTTCTCTCTCTTGAGCTCTCTCTTGTTCAAGCTTTCCCCCTTCCTCTTGCTCTCTCTAGCTCAAGGCAACCACCCTCTCATGAGTTGAGAACCATTGCCTTAGAGATAAAAACACCAAAACAATTCTCTACTCATCCTAGTTCACAAGGCCTAGCAAGCCAAGTGTTCTAGTTTCTTCAAGCTTGAAGTAGAAGCCAAAAGGTAGAAGCTTTCGGGTGGATCCATCTTCGGCGAGAGCAGACGACGAGGTGAGGCCGATCCGTACACCACCAAGAGTTGAAGATGAAGGAGTTCAAGAAAGGTATAACCCCCTAACCGAGTAGATAAAACTCCTAGTTAGGTTGTTAGGTAGTTTTTTAACAAAGATCCGTATTTTGAGTCCATGTTACCACCCTAGCAAAAATCGTTTTTGACCATTTCCGCAACCCCAAAGAACCGGGGAAGGGTAGCATGGACTTACACTTATACCTATTGAGTGATCAACTGAAAGGCTTCCTCCAAGATGCACAAGCACTACTAATCCTAGCTTGAGGGTTGTGGTAAAGATCCCTAGTATCTTTCTTCTCTTCTTCTCTTTTGATATTAGGAACACATAGGAATTGGGTGTTAGTGATTGAGGAATTTGATAAGAGTTCAGTTTGAAGATGCTAAGGAGTTTCTATGTGTGTGTGTGTTGTGTAGAGAAATCATGTTGTGGAGATTGAGAGGTGGAGGTGGCATGAGAGGAGTAGGAGGTGTAAGCATGAAAGGTGTGGTATTTTCATGCAAGGAGGAGGTGTATGCATGAAGTGTCACCAAGGTTATGTTATTCCATGAGTGTGATTTATGCTTAACCATTGTTAGTTGTATGTATGCCCTAGAGGCCAGTATTGTACAGATGATGTATATTATATTGGATGCTTGGACATATATAGAGATGACTTTCTTGCTCGACATGATAGTATGCTATCTGGTTGCTATTTATCTTAACATGTACACTAGTCTCTTTATACTGTCTTATAGTTACATGTTGGTAAAGCCCTTAGGATTTGTACTTGACTACCTGGACTATGATGCAGATCATACTAGTGGGGACATGGTAGTCCATAAGTACATCCTTCAAGGTCCCTAGTCGTGGGTGTATCGAGACGGGGCATCGATATACCAGAGTAGACTAGCGTATACGCTTCTCGACCCATGTGATGGGCGATGGATGATCCCATATCCATTGGTGTTTGACATCAGAGATGGTATACGGGTGCTCAGTGGAGACTGAGTACAATGGACGGACTCGCCGAGAACTCCCAGATGGTATTATACCTCACGTCAGATGGCAGTTCTCAGGTGACACTTATACAGGTTAGTCTGTAGACCCGAGATCGTCATAGAGTCTTGTGTGATTCCCACTGTGCTTTGATCTCCACCTTACCACGTCCATGTGGGCGTGCAAAACGGTGGTCTTTGGGTACAGTCCCGAGTCACATGGAGGCAATGAGCGATAGGAGGGGTTTCGTCTCTCCCGGTATTGGGAGTTAATGTTGCGCAGTGCTCGATTGGCCGTAACAGGGAAGTCCCTGGCCAGGGCTGATCAGAGATTTGCTGGTAAGTGTTACCAGTAGTTTCTCGACCCGTTACGAGCCTCACATCGGCACGACTTATCGGGTTATTGGGGTCTGACGTATACCACCCCTAGACTTGATATGCGACGTATCAGACGAAGAGACCGGACTGTATGGTAAGTGTTACTGGTCGGATTCGCAGGAGTGTGAGCGGGCTAGCTCGTCGATCTTCTGATCGCTCAATACCCGGGTGGCCGTTACGTTTAGCAGACCGCTTGCGGCTTGTGGGTGCTTGATATGATCATCATCTGCTACCGGCGTATTGACGAGTCTTTAGAGTCCTACACAGAGGTTTCCTGGCTCAAGCGAAACGAAATAGGAGCGCATATGAGATATGTGCGGGACCGAGAATAATGCGTGTATGTGATACCGCATTTCATTCTCGCGATATATGTTTCGATTGGTTATATTCGATATGACCTAGTTATCGAATCATTGATTCGATAAATCGATACATTACATACTAGTCGGTTGTATGCGATATAACCGGATCATTGAATCAAGTGTTGATTTAATGATTTAATGTATAATTATATATTTGATATATTACTTTGCATTAACTAGTATTGGTTCACTTTAAACGGATTTTTCTCACTTGATGTGCATATTGTATATATGATATGTTTTGTGCACATCTTTGTATCATTTAGTTAAGTGTAAAGAATTAAACTTGGGTTAGGAAAGTGATTAGGGTTTTATTATCCATTCTTTTATTTATTGCATTTGAAATAAAAGAAATGGCATAAGAATACAAAATGGTAGCTATCATTCATGAACTTGGTTGAAGCTTCATGAAGCTTTGACATTTTGACCATTTTGTCTTCACACTAAACCCTAACCATTATTCTAACCTAAGTTAAGTCTCTACACTTAACTATGGTTCTCTTTATGATAAGTTTGATTTTTCTTTTCATTAGAAAATAACTTATCAAAATTCTATCTCATCTTCTTCTTCATTCTTCAAAGAAAAAGCTTGAGGCCTTTAATGGCAACTTCATTTCTAGTGAGAGAAATCCAATTCTAAAGTGAACCCATCTCCTATTTCTTCACCCTCTACCTCTTGCCAAGTTGTTTTGGGTGTTTACTTCACAAGTTTCACAAGTTTGTGAAGTCGGAGCTTGAGTTTGTGCAACCTCGACGTAGATCGTCTTTGACACAAAGCCGACGACCTATTCCGCACGTTTCTCAGATGAAGCCGTCACGAGAGTCCAAGCTTCAAGATGGACAGCGAGAAGACTTCGTTGTGGAGCCGTGGAGGTGGATATCCGGATCTACAAAGGTTGTAATTTCCGTATCCTAGTAGTTAAGTGTTAACTAGCTTTTAGTTTCGCCTAGAATTCTAGCGACGATCCGTAGTCTAGGGTTTCTCGGCACCAAAAAATTTAAATTGGCATGTTTGATGCTTTGTGAGACCTTACTAGAGTGCCTAGGAACCCTACAGTGGTATCAGAGCCTAGCTAGAGCCTTAGGCGGAGACTAGACGGAGTTTGAAGTCCGAAAGATCCCGAAACCCCAATTGCCCAAGAGCTCTCTGGAAATTTTCTGAAAAATGGGATTTTTTGATATTAAAAATGTCTAAAAAAATCAGGAATGAATTATAAGCATTACTGTGTAAAACGTTTCCAATACACTGTTCATTGTACCGCGGAAACGCGGCAGAAGCATGCCTTCTGCCGCTGTTCCGCGGTCAGATGGTGACATCATCCCACTATTTTTGCACAGTAATACCTGATAAATTCTGGTGAGTTTTCTGGATATTTTTAAATTAATTTAAGGGATGAGTGCTCTGGGGTTATATTGGGAATCAACGATTCGGTCGGAATATCAAACTTTGTATAAGTGTTTTTCCAGATAACTGTAGAATATGTTAAAAAGTTTGACCGGATACAAATACCCAACTTTTCCCCTGTCGGGAAATTTCCAAGTGTTGGATTTTTCCGTAGTTTAACGACGTTCTAAGTAGTGCAAGTAACGCGATGGACCCTCTAGAAGACAACAAACCTTAACTCGATTATGCGACCGTCTTGAACTGCCCTTTGAACCTTCGGGTTTGGGGCAGTACGGCGTGCCACATGTGAGGCGTTGGCTTAACCCTTCTACGGCTGGACCGTTGGTACTGAGGCATGAACTGAATGTTGTTAGACTTATTTCATGTGTTGAGCTTTATCGGGAAAACTTGGGTATTCGACTGTTCGATCGGAAACTTTAACATTTTCTGTTTATCTGGAATGTGATACAATAATTGGAATTCACAAACAGTTATGAGATAACTGGATGAATGTTATAAATCTAGCAGTTTAGTCCCATACGATATTGAAAAGAGTTTTCGATAATGAAACTAAAATGCGGGGTTTGTAACTGTTAGGCATGTGATGTCTAAAGAGCTTGCGGATTCCAATTGTTGTTTTACACTTTCTTTTCTGTGACCGTAAGTGTAGTATGTTCATATCGCCGGTTTCGTTGCTATACATCAACGACAATTGGGGTATGCATACTTACTTACGTTGATGACATGTGATGTTTTGTGTTGCTGGATATGTTATATTGGATCGTCGTGTTCGAATAGCCGGGGGTTTTTATGTGAGATGAGTGTTTTTCATTTTCATTCATGTAAAAACTTGTATGTAATATTCTTTTATTTGGGGCGCTTCCAGGTAGCGGAAGTTGTTACCCTTTGTATATTATTTACTTTTCCGCATTAGGATAGACCCAAGGAGGGGAGCACAAGTAACCGGGTTCTGGGGTCCAGTGGGAGACCAACTCGAGGAGTCGAGTCCGGGTCTCCTAACCCTAGAATTGGCAGGGTTGCTTGCCGCTCTCGTAGGGGTCTAGGGGTGTGGGATTGGCTATTCATCACGACCGTGGAATCCGTGTTTTATACTGGCTCGTATTGAAAACACGGACGTCCTAGTATATCCAATATTTCATATGTTTATTCTGCTGCGATATCTGTGTTGTGACTCTGTGATGGATATAGTATATAGTATATATGATATATTATATAGACGTTACTTATGTTTTACACCCGCGCTAGCCCTGCCCTGCTCTGTCGTTAGTTACCTAACCTAACGGTGCACGAGGGGACATCGAGGCGAATGCGGATGGCATAAGTGTACGTCATATCTATCTGTGATGTTTAGGTATTTAAATGATGGGACTTCATTAATGTGATTAATGAAAGAAAAGAAACCTAAGATGTTGTAGAATCAGATTTTAAACAAAACAGGTAGCTACAGTTCTTGCTTTGCATAGCGGTATATATGATATACCCCGCACCTCATTCGACGAGGAAAGGACCGAGATCCCTTCACCGGGAGTGAATCCTTTAGCAATAACTGGCAGATGCTACACACTCGGTTTGCTTTTGACTGCTTTTGCGTTTTTGCTTTGCACAGCGATATATATGATATATCCCACACCTCATTCGACGAGGAAAGGACCGAGATCCCTTCACCGGGAGTGACTCCTTTAGCAAAACTAGAAAAGCCTCAAAATCACTCCATTTCAAAACTTTATTTGATTCTACAACGATATCAAGTTCATTACGCTCATGGTTTTTATGAAAAACCTGCGTAGCCCTCCGTCATTTCAGATAAATTACATATAGTATTCGTGCTACATTTGTTGGCTTTCGTCAAGGTGTAGTGTGCGGTAGCTATGTGCTGTTTATCTGCTGCATATGATGCGACTGGATTTGGGTAGTCATACGGCTTTGTTGGCTTTCGTCAAGGGTCGTGCGGGTGGGTTTAATTCAGTCAAGAAATGTACGGGTTGAACTTGACTAGCGGGCTGTGGTTTGTTGGCTTTCGTCAAGGTCATAGCACGCTAGGGGCAAAAGCATTATCGGGAATTTCAAGTGTTGAAATTTGCAATGAGATTGCATACCTTCTATGAGATAGTTGGATCCCGATACCCACTGCGAGTAAGAGTTACTCCTGGGAGAGTTTTACACATTGCAATTAGCTGATCAAGTAGGTGTCTAGAAAGGTGTTAACGAGGTTACGCCTCTGGGAAAACGAGGTTTACAGTAATTAGGTTCGTGCGAAAGCACGGGGGACCTCCCTCAAAGTACCGACACTGGCCTGGCTGAAAGATTGGCGAACTTGTAGTGTGTAATTAATCCCGGCTAGTCTTTCCTTTTAGGGTTTGAAGGAAGATTTGATAAAAAGCAGTGGGAGCCATCCTGATTAGATAAGATAATAACCAATCTGATCTTGCACGAGCTTACGCTAAAGTGTTTTCTTCTCTCTCTCTCCAGGTAGCGACCATTTCATGCCTTAATCAAGATAATAATATGGATGTATTGACCGAACCCGCATGTTATACTGTGCTGGGGAACGTTGGTTCCGTTCTTTCCTATAAGAGTTATAGGAATGAACAGGATATAGGGGAATACCAGGATTCCCATGCCACCCGAATGAAGAAAGTACATGTTGATGCATTTTCTTCGGGTGTGTTTGTTACTGAGAACTGTTTCTCTATTTGCTCTACGTCCTGGGTATTAGATACCGGGTCAGGATCCCATATATGTAATCAGTTACATGGGCTTAGGAAAGGTAGAGAACTTGGAGAAGGTGATAAAGACATAAGAGTTGGAAATGGTGCAATTGTTGCAGCTAAGGCTGTCGGGGAATATCACCTTGTATTACCAACTGGTAATACATTGGTTCTGAACGAATGCTATTACATGCCGAACCTGATATGCAACATTATATCGGTTTCTTTATTAAGTAAAGAGGGATATAATTTTGTATTACAGGACAATGTTATGAACATTTTCCATAACCAAAAGTTGGTTGGATCAGGCACGTTATGCAATGGCATTTATGTTCTAAATCAATCAACAGTTCTGAGCATAACAAACACACACAAGAGGAAGAGTTCTGAACTCAATGAATCCTTCTTGTGGCATTGTAGACTGGGTCACATCAATGCGACACGACTGGCTAAGTTGCATAAGGATGGGTATTTGAAACCATTCGAATTTTCATCTTATGACACTTGCCAGTCATGTCTCAAAGGCAAGATGACCAAAACTCCGTTTACGGGACACGGAGAAAGAGTTACCGAACTCTTAGGACTGATACATAGTGATGTATGCGGTCCTATGTCTACACATGCCAGGGATGGTTCTTCGTACTTCATTACATTCACTGACGATCTCTCAAGAGACGGACATGTGTACTTAATAAGACACAAGTCTGAAGCTTTTGAGAAATTTAGAGAATATAAACAAGAAGTCAAAAACCAAACCGGAAAGAGTATTAAAATCCTTCGATCTCATCGAGGAGGTGAATACTTGAGCAATGAATTCCTGGACTTCCTAAAAGAGAATGGGATTCTCTCTCAGCTGACTCCTCCATATACACCACAGCACAACGGTGTATCAGAACGGAGGAACCGCACCCTATTAGATATGGTGCGCTCTATGATGAGCACAGCTGAGTTACCTATTTCCTTCTGGGGGTATGCGTTTGAGACAGCCATACATCTACTGAATATGGTCCCCACCAAATCAGTGCCTACCACTCCATATGAGATATGGAAAGGGAAGAGACCATGTCTTAACTATGTTAAGATATGGGGTTGTCCAGCCTATGTCAAACGACAAAATCCGGACAAACTCGAGGCACGGTCTGTTCTATGCAAATTTATAGGATATCCCAAGAATTCTCAAGGGTATATCTTCTACCACCCTGAGGAACAAAGAGTGTTTGTTTCTCGGCATGCCACCTTTTTAGAAAAGGAATTTCTTGAAAAAGAGATTAGTGGTCATGAGGTAGAACTGGAAGAGGTTCCAGCTGCAGAAGCTACAACAGAAGATCTGGTGGAACCAGAGGATTCCATGGTTCCCGATGAACCCCAGCCACTCCGCCGATCTAGTAGGGTTCCTCGCCAACCTGAGAGATACTACGGTTTTCTCGTGGACGGTGGGAGTGAGGATTGCATCATGGAGGATGATGACCCAACTAGTTTCGAGCAGGCCATCACGAGTAGGGACTCGGTGAAATGGCTGGATGCTATGCGGTCCGAGATGGATTCCATGTACACCAACAAAGTATGGACTTTGGAAGTTGCTCCTGAAGGGGTAAAACCCATTGGGAGCAAGTGGATCTTTAAGAAGAAACTTGGTGTAGATGGGAAAGTGGAGACTTTCAAAGCTAGACTTGTAGCAAAGGGTTTTCGTCAAAGACCAGGTGTGGACTATGACGAGACCTTTTCTCCAGTGGCTATGCTTAAATCCATCCGAATCATGCTTGCCATTGCTGCCTTTCATGACTACGAAATCTGGCAAATGGATGTTAAGACCGCCTTTCTAAATGGTGATTTAGAAGAGTGCGTGTACATGACTCAGCCAGAGGGCTTCGTAGACAGTGGGAGCAGCGGGAAGGTGTGCAAGCTGCTTAAATCCATTTATGGATTAAAGCAAGCATCGCGGAGTTGGAACATCTGCTTTGACGTCGTTATCAAAGAGTTTGATTTCGTCAAAAACCCAGATGAACCTTGTATCTACAAGAAGGTGGCAGAGAGTAAGGTTGTCTTCCTCGTATTGTACGTAGACGACATACTCTTGATAGGAAATGATATTCCTATGCTGCAATCGGTCAAGCTCTTCTTATCACAAAGATTCTCAATGAAAGATCTTGGTGATGCCTCCTGCATATTGGGAATTAGGATCTATAGAGATAGATCCAAAAGGATTTTGGGATTGTCCCAATCCAGGTACATTGACACCATACTAAAGAGGTTTAGTATGGAAGAGTCCAAGCGTGGGAACTTACCCACGATCTCTGGAGTCACTCTCTCCAAAGAGATGTCTCCCAAGACTGATTTGGAGAGAGCTCGCATGCAAGGGATACCCTATGCTTCGGCAGTAGCTCTATCATGTATGCGATGCTATGTACCAGACCCGATGTAGCATACTCACTAAGTGTAGTGAGCAGGTATCAAGCTGATCCTGGAGAGAGTCACTGGACAGCTGTGAAGAGCATTCTCAAGTACTTGCGAAGGACTAGAGATATGTTCTTGGTGTATGGTAACGGAGAACTCCAAGTGGAGTCCTTTACCGATTCCAGCTTCCAGAGTGATAAGGACGACTCTAAGTCGCAGTCGGTTTTTGTCTTTACCCTTTACGGAGGGGCGGTTAGCTGGAAGAGTTCCAAGCAGGAAACCGTGGCAGACTCGACGATGGAGGCTGAATACATCGCTGCCAACGATGCTGCTAAAGAAGCTGTCTGGGTCAAGAAGTTCATTACTGAACTTGGAGTGGTTCCATCCATTGAGCATCCAATACCTTTGTATTGCAATAACAATGGAGCGGTGGCTTTGGCCAAGGAACCCAGGTCCCATCAGCGGTCCAGGCATATTCTGAGGCGGTATCACCTGATCCGGGAGATAGTTGATCGCCGGGAGATCGAGGTCAGGAGAGTTGACATGAAGAACAACATGGCGGATCCACTCACGAAGGCCATTCCCCAGATACAGTTTGAGAGACTCTTCGGGATGCTCGGTATGAGATACTACAGCAGCTGGCCCTAGTGCAAGTGGGAGATTGTTAGTTGTATGTATATCCTAGAGGCCAGTATTGTACAGATGATGCATATTATATTGGATGCTTGGACATATATAGAGATGACTTTCTTGCTCGACATGATAGTATGCAATCTGGTTGCTATTTATCTTAACATGTACACTAGTCTCTTTATACTGTCTTATAGTTACATGTTGGTAAAGCCTTTAGGATTTGTACTTGACTACCTGGACTATGATGCAGATCATACTAGTGGGGACATGGTAGTCCATAAGTACATCCTTCAAGGTCCCTAGTCGTGGGTGTATCGAGACGGGGCATCGATATACCAGAGTAGACTAGCGTATACGCTTCTCGACCCATGTGATGGGCGATGGATGATCCCATATCCATTGGTGTTTGACATCAGAGATGGTATACGGGTGCTCAGTGGAGACTGAGTACACTGGACGGACTCACCGAGAACTCCCAGATGGTATTATACCTCACGTCAGATGGCAGTTCTCAGGTGACACTTGTACAGGTTAGTCTGTAGACCCGAGATCGTCATAGAGTCTTGTGTGATTCCCAATGTGCTTTGATCTCCACCTTACCACGTCCATGAGGGCGTGCAAAATGGTGGTCTTTGGGTACAGTCCCGAGTCACATGGAGGCAATGAGCGATAGGAGGGGTTTCGTCTCTCCCGGTATTGGGAGTTGATGTTGCGCAGTGCTCGATTGGCCATAACAGGGAAGTCCCTGGCCAGGGCTGATCAGAGATTTGCTGGTAAGTGTTACCAGTAGTTTCTCGACCCGTTACGAGCCTCACATCGGCACGACTTATCGGGTTATTGGGGTCTGACGTATACCACCCCTAGACTTGATATGCGACGTATCAGACGAAGAGACCGGACTGTATGGTAAGTGTTACTGGTCGGATTCGCAGGAGTGTGAGCGGGCTAGCTCGTCGATCTTCTGATCGCTCAATACCCGGATGGCCGTTACGTTTAGCAGACCGCTTGCGGCTTGTGGGTGCTTGATATGATCATCATCTGCTACCGGCGTATTGACGAGTCTTTAGAGTCCTACACATAGGTTTCCTGGCTCAAGCGAAACGAAATAGGAGCGCATATGAGATATGTGCGGGACCGAGAATAATGCGTATATGTGATACCGCATTTCATTCTCGCGATATATGTTTCGATTGGTTATATTCGATATGACCTAGTTATCGAATCATTGATTCGATAAATCGATACATTACATACTAGTCGGTTGTATGCGATATAACCGGATCATTGAATCAAGTGTTGATTTAATGATTTAATGTATAATTATATATTTGATATATTACTTTGCATTAACTAGTATTGGTTCACTTTAAACGGATTTTTCTCACTTGATGTGCATATTGTATATATGATATGTTTTGTGCACATCTTTGTATCATTTAGTTAAGTGTAAAGAATTAAACTTGGGTTAAGAAAGTGATTAGGGTTTTATTATCCATTCTTTTATTTATTGCATTTGAAATAAAAGAAATGGCATAAGAATACAAAATGGTAGCTATCATTCATGAACTTGGTTGAAGCTTCATGAAGCTTTGACATTTTGACCATTTTGTCTTCACACTAAACCCTAACCATTATTCTAACCTAAGTTAAGTCTCTACACTTAACTATGGTTCTCTTTATGATAAGTTTGATTTTTCTTTTCATTAGAAAATAACTTATCATAATTCTATCTCATCTTCTTCTTCATTCTTCAAAGAAAAAGCTTGAGGCCTTTAATGGCAACTTCATTTCTAGTGAGAGAAATCCAATTCTAAAGTGAACCCACCTCCTATTTCTTCACCCTCTACCTCTTGCCAAGTTATTTTGGGTGTTTACTTCACAAGTTTCACAAGTTTGTGAAGTCGGAGCTTGAGTTTGTGCAACCTCGACGTAGATCGTCTTTGACACAGCCGACGACCTATTCCGCACGTTTCTCCGATGAAGCCGTCACGAGAGTCCAAGCTTCAAGATGGACAGCAAGAAGACTTCGTTGCGGAGCCGTGGAGGTGGATATCCGGATCTACAAAGGTTGTAATTTCCGTATCCTAGTAGTTAAGTGTTAACTAGCTTTTAGTTTCGCCTAGAATTCTAGCGACGATCTGTAGTCTAGGGTTTCTCGGCTCCAAAAAATTTAAATTGGCATGTTCGATGCCTTGTGAGACCTTACTAGAGTGCCTAGGAACCCTACAACCATGACCTTTACCCTTTTACACATAAACCCCCACAAAATTCCAATTTCCACAATTAACTAAAGTTTTCACAAAACCCCCTCATGACACTTCTTATTGTAAAAACAAACTATTTCTTTACTAATCTATTTTATCACATTTTAAAAGACCTTTTTATTACAAACACAATAAAATAAATGTTTTAATTAAATAAATAAAATAATTAGTTATCTAAAATATTTCAAAATGTTTCAGTTCTGCGGTGAGGAACGGTGTTACCCTGTGTCCGTTCACTTTTAATAGTGAACCGTCCTCTGGATTCTCCAAATCCATTGCACCGTGAGGGTATACACTCCACACAAAAAAGGGTCATTTCCAGCGAGATCTAAGCTTACCGGGATGGAAATGGAGTCGGGTGTTGTAAAGAAGTACCTGTTGTCCTGGTGTGAAGATTTTTCGCGTAAGGTGTTTATCATGAAACACCTTCGTTCGGATCTTAATGACAACCGCATTTTCATAAGCTTCATCCCGTAGCTCGTTCAGCTCGTTGAGTTGCAGCTTCCGATAACTGTCCGCATCTTCAAGGGTTAGGTTCAGCTCTTTGATCACCCAAAATGCGCGATGCTCGATTTCCACAAAAAGGTGGCAAGCCTTTCCATACACAGGCCGATAGGGAGAAATTCCAAGACCAGTCTTGTAAATAGTGCGGAATTCCCAAAGGGCATCAGTTAGTTTCAAAGACCAATCTGTACGGTTCTTGGAAACCATTTTCTCCAAAATCTGCTTGATTTGCCGATTTGAAACTTCGGCTTGCCCACATGTTTGGGGGTGGTAGGGCGTGGATAGCTTATGATTAATGGAGTATTTCCGCATCAAGTCCTTGAAAGTCCTATTACAGAAATGCGTCACATTGTCGCTAATGATCGCGCGGGGGTGCCCGAACCGGGAAAAGATGTTTTCTTTAAGGAATCTAACGACAACCTTGTTGTCGTTCATCCGGCTTGGCACTGCCTCGACCCATTTAGAGACATAATCAACAGCTAGAAGAATATATAGGTTCCCAAAAGAGTTGGGAAACGGCCCCATGAAATCAATTCCCCAAACATCTAAAATCTCAACAACTAAGATTGGTTGAAGCGGTATCTCGTTTCTCCTAGAAATCCGGCCCAAGTGTTGGCAACGGGAGCAAGTCTTGCAATAATCATGAGCATCTTTGAAGAGTTGTGGCCAGTAAAAGCCACATTGCAATACTTTCTCAGCTGTTTTTCTTGGGCCGAAATGCCCACTACACTCTTGATCGTGGAATAATGACAGCACACTCTTGAACTCATTATCAGGAACACACCGATGAATAATCTGGTTGGGACAGTACTTGACCAGGCAGGGTTCGTCCCAGTAAAAGTTTTTTACTTGGGATAAAAATCTAAGTCTGTCCTGACTTGACCATTCGTTCGCTAGTAGTCCTGTCACCAAATAGTTCACAATATCTGCGAACCGTTACGCATAGCTACTGAGTCGTGCAAATAGGTGGATTTTGGGTACAGTCCCGAATCACATAGATGCAGTGAGCGATAGGAGGGATTTCGTCTCTCCCAGTATAGGGAGTTGATGTCACGTTATGCTTGATCGGCCATAACAGAAAATCCCTGGCCAGAGTTCTCGAGATTTACTGATAAGAGTTATCAATAGTTTCTCGAACCGTTATGGGCTATAAATCAGCATGACTTATAAAGTTACTGGGGTCTGACATTTACCACCTCTAGACTTCATATGCGACGTATCAGAAGAATAGACCGGACTGTATGGTAAGTGTTGCTTCCAGGCTCGTTAGGCTTGTGATGAGTTTGCTTGTCGGCCACCTTTTCGTCATGTACTTGGGTAGCCATTACTGACAGCTAGTGCCGCTGACGTGCTTGTGGTTAAACCCAGTGCCAGTGTACTGTCAAGTCTTTAGAGTCCCATACAGAGGGTTCCCTGGTTCAGGCAAAAGATGTAGAGGCCGTAAGTTGTTACGGCAGGTTTTCGATCATGTTCGTGTAATAGATACAGGAATAATGATCGGAAGGTCAATACTGGTAGGCTTTGGTTTAAGCCGCATACTAGTATTATATTATTAGATTATTTGTATTCGTATTTTTTGGAATTCGGATACGGGTATACTTGTACGGTATACGGTGAGGGGTATTCTTGTAATTGTTACAAGAATACATTCTAGAAGGAGACACCTCATAAATGGGTTTTTATTTTGTGAAAATAAAACAATGAGGTGGAATTTGGAGAAAGTCTAAGCATGGGTGATGGCATGGCTAAATTCATTTTATATTCATTTGGAGTAACTATTGAAGCATGGTGCATTATTTTGGAGAAAAATAATACATGCTTCAATTATTTTTCTTTTAGCCATATCATTATTTTTCCATGCTTGATTTTTCATTCATCACATTCACCTTCTTTCTCCTCATTATCTCCTCCCTCTACCTCTTGACCTAAATCACTCACATGAGTTGTGAATCATAGGTCAAGAGTCATATTAATCCAATACTTGATCTTTACATCATTTAAATGATCACTTCTAGCACACTTGATCTCTTAGTTAAACTCTTGTGAAGAGTTTATAGCTTGTTCGATAGCTCTCGGGTGGATCATCTTGGATCTTGAGGTGGCCGGAGATCGAGTTCTTTGCGACCATAAGGAGCCTAGGAGTCACATCCAAACAAAGACCCGAAGGACCGGTTCCATAGGTATAACACTGTCATAGTAGATAAGATCTCCAGATAGTTTTGCTAGTTAAGGTTTAAGCATAAGATCTTGGTTTATGTGGGTGTTGCATGTAAGAAATTTTTGTTTATCGCTTCCGCTTCCTCACAAGTGTTGTGAGAGTGTGCTGCTAGTTATATAATATTGTAACATGTTAGGGTTACAAATGCAGCATGATTGTTGTGTTTAAACCAAGTCAGGGTTTGGATTAGGGTTAGCTTTTGGATGAAGCTTTCATGAAGCTTCATGAAGCTTTGCCTTTTGTCATCTAGCTTGATATTTTGAGTAGATATTCTTTAACCCAACCCAAACCCTTAACCTATGGTTTATTCTCTACAAGGGTTAAGCCTTTCATTCTTAACCCATGGTTGCAATTGTAACCACAACAATGATTCATTATTCATCACAAATGGATTTCTTCTTCTTCTTCCTCTTGAAAGCTTACTAGCTTTTGGGTTTGTGATAATTTTGAGTGAGAAATTGAAAACAAAAGAGAGCAAAATTTCTACTTCATCATCCTCATCTATTATAGCCACTTAGATTAGGGTGTTTGCTTTGCTAATACTTGATTAGTGAAGCAAGAGCTTGGGTTTGAGATTCTTCAAGGTAGATCATCTTAGTAGTTGAAGATTGTAAGCAAGCTTGCATCTTTCTCTTCATGGAGCCTCTCTAGAGTCCGGGTACTTGATGATCACAGCAAAGGGACCTCAACACGGAGCTTATGAAGCGAAGGAACGTACTACAAAGGTGGTGATCCCCAACTCTTAGATGTTAAAGTGACATGTTAGTTTTGTTTGATTCTCTAGTTAAAGTTCTTAGGTTTAGGGTTTATCTTCAATGGCAAAATTTTAACTTGGCATGGATGATGCCTCCGAAAACCTTGCTGCCGTTGTAGGTAACCCAGCAGTGGTATCAAAACCAGGTTAGAGAATTAGACGGATAAGTATAGGATTACGAAACCGAAACAACTCCGAAACACCCGATATCAAACCCTAGTTTCTGTCGAATTATTTTTGGTGTCTAAAAATTTTTCAAACATGTGCAGAAGATTGTATGAGATACTTTATGAACATGGCCTAAACCGCACCCCCCTGCTCGGATTTTGGCCAATCACTTAGCCAAGAAATCCGAGCAGGCCCCCCTAGTGGGTTCTGGCCTCCAGGTTTGGGTCGTGGTCAAGTCTCTGGGGTTAGGTACTTTTGGTGTTGTTTATTTTGGCTAAATTTGTATGAGATGTTTATTTACTCAAAAGGTAATTCGGAGTGTTTCGTATTCGCAATTCTAGCATGGTTTCATGTTTATTTAGACAGTGTTAAAAAGTTCGAACGGATATCAATAACCCACTCTTTCCCCTGTCGGAAAATTTCCAAGTGTTGGATTTTTCCTTAGTTAAATAACATTCAAAGTCGTGCAAGTAACGCGGTGGACCCTCTAGAAGAATGAAACCTTAACTCAATTTTGTGACCATTAAAACTGTCACTAAACCTTAGGGTTTGTGATGGTTTAGCGGTACCACAAGTGAGGCGTTGGTTTGACCCTTCGACGGCTGGACCATTGGTACTGTGGCATGTGATGGATGCTTTTAAACTAAGTTCAAGTGTTGAGAAAATAGGGAAATTTTGGGTGTTTGTTGATTCGATCGGAATGTTTAACATCGTCTAACTTTTTCTGTAATGTGATACGATATTTGGAATCCACAAGTAGTTATGAGATAACTAATTTGAATGTTATAAATCTAGCAGTTTAGTCTCATTTGATCGGTTGCCACGGGATTTTGATGTGATCAAAAGTCCGTCGCAATCACGTAGCATACGCGGATACTCGCCAGGTAAACTTAATAGATAGCCATGCCCTATAGCCCCGACCAAGTGACTGTAGGAGAACCCCGTCGCCAAAAGCATCCGTTCGGATGCTCGCGGCAGTGGTGTTCCGCCTTAGTGCACTTCGTCGACAGCATCGGGGGTGCGGCCGTCTACTAAAGTTTTCGACGAGTATTCGATCAGGATGTCGGGAATCTTGTTGAATTGCCCGACCTGATATTGAAAAGTGTTTTCGAGATCGAGACTAAAATGCGGGGTTTATAATCGTTAGGCATGTGATGTCTAAGAAATTCATTTGGTTAGGAATGTGATGTCTGAGGTGGTTGCGGATTCCAACTGTTGTAGTTTTACACTTTCTTTTCTGTGACCGTAAGTGTAATATGTAGTGTATCGCCGGTTTCGTTGCTATACATCAACGATAATTGGGATACGCATATTTACTTACGTTGATGATATGTGATGTTATGTGTTGTTGTGATATGTTATATTGGATCGTCGTATTTTGAATAGCCAGGGGTTGTATGTGAGATGAGAGTTTTTCATTTTCATTCATGTAAAATTCACTGTATGTAATATTATTTTATTGGGGCACTTCCGGGTTGAGGATGATGTCACCATTGTATATTATTTACTTTTCCGCATTAGGATAGACCCAAGGCGGGGAGCACAAGTAACCGGGTTTTAGGGTCCAGTGGGAGACCATCTCGAGGAGTCGAGACCGAGTGTCCTAACTAGAATTGGTTGGGTTGCTTGCCGCTCTCGTAGGGTTCTAGAGGTGTGGTATTGGCTATTCATCGCGACCGTGGAATCCATGTTTTATACAGGCTCGCATTAAAACACGGACCTCCTAGTATATCCAATATTTCATATGTTTCTTCTGCTGCGATATCTGTGATGTGATCATTTGATATGCTGAGATGAATACATGATATAGTATATGTGATATATTATATAGACGTTGCTTATGTTTTACACCCGCGCTAGCACTGCCCTGCTCTGCCATTAATTACCTAACCTAACGGTGCATGAGAGGATATCGAGGCGAATGCGGATGGCATAAGCGTACGTTGTATTTATCTATGATGTTTAGGTAAACTTATATGATGGGACTTCATTACTGAGATTAATGAAATAAAAGAAACCTAAAGATGCTGTGGAATCGAATTTTCAAAAACAGATAGCTCTAGTTGTTGCTTTGCATAGCGATGTTCTTTGTAGAACATCCATCACCTTATTCGATAAGGAAAGAGCCGAGATCCCTTCACCGGGAGTGACCTCTTTAGCAATAACTGGCAGATGCTACAACCTTCGGTTTTTACTTTTGATTGCTTTTCTAGTTCTTACTTTGCATAGTGGTATATGTGAAATATCATGCGCCTTATTCGATAAGGAAAGAGCCGAGATCCCTTCACCGGGAGTGACCTCTTTAACAAAACTGGCAAAGGCCTCAAAAACACCCCATTTAAATCATTTGATTCTACAATGATATCGAGTTTATTACGCAAAAGGTTTTCTTAAAAACCTGTCGTAGCCCTCCGTCATTTCAGATAAGTACTACTTAGTATTCGTGATGCGGTAGTTTGGCATGCGTCAAGGCGTAGTGTACGGTAGCTAACTAGTGCTTATCTGCTAGCATATGATGCGATTGGATTAGGGTATTCATACGGCGTTGTTTGGCTTGCGTCAAGGGTCGTATGGGTGGGTTTAATTCAATCAGAAAATGCACGGGTTGAACTTGACTAGCGGACTATGGGTTGTTTGGCATGCATCAAGGTCATAGGACGCTAGGGGCAAAATATTATCGGGAATTTCAAGTGTTGAAATTCGCAATGAGGTTGCATACCTCCTATGAGATAGTTGGATCCCGATACCCGCTGTGAGTAAGAGTTACTCCTAGGAGAGTTTTACAGATTATAAATAGCCGATCAAGTAGGTGTCTAGAAAGGTGTCAACGGGGTTACGCCTCTGGGAAAACGATATTTATTTTAATTAGGTCCGTGCGAAAGCACGGGGAACTTCCCTCAAAGTACCGGCACTGGCCTGGCTGAAAGATTGGCGAACTTGTAGGGTGTAATTAATCCCGGCTAGTCTTTCCTGTTAGGGTTTGAAGGAAAATTTGACTAAAACAGTGGGAGCCATCCTGATTAGATATATTAATAACCAATTTAATCTTACAAGAGCATACGCTGAGTGTTTTCTTCTCTCTCTCTTCAGGTAGAGACCATGTCACGCCTTAATCAAGATAATAATACGGATGTATTGACCGAACCTTCTTGTTATACTGCGCTAGGGAACGTTGGTTCCGCTCCAACTTATAAATGTTATAAGACCGAGCAGGAAATAAGGGATTACCAGAATTCCCGTGCCACCCAAACGAAGAAAGTGTATGATGATGCATCATCTTCGGGTATGTTCATTACCAAGAACTGTTTCTCAGTATCCTTTACTTCCTGGGTATGAGATACCGGATCAGGATCCCACATATGTAATATATTACATGGGCTATTGATAGGTAGAGAACTAAGAAAGGGTGATAACTTTAAAAGTTAAAAATGGTGCAAGTGTTGCATCCAAGTCTGTTGGCAGTTATAACCCTGTATTACCAAATACATTGATTCGGAACGAATGTTGTTAGATACCGAGCCTGATATACAACATCATATTAGTCTCTTTATTTAATAAAGAAGGATATAATTTTGTATTGTTGGATAATGTTTTGAACATTTCCTATATCAAGAGTTGATCAGTTCAGGCACGTTATCTAAAAGCATAGCCGTTCTAAATCAAACTACAGTTCTTAACATACAGAACACACACAAGAGGAAAACTTCAGAAATGAACGAATCCTTCTTCTTGAGGTATTGTAGACTAGGTCATATCAATGTGACCCGACTAGCTAAGTTACATTTAGATGCATATTTAAATTAGTTTGAATTTAAATCTTGTGAAACTTTCCAGTCATGTCACAAAGATAAGATGACCATAGCTCTGTTTATTGGAAACAGAGAAAGAGTTAGTGAACTCTTAGGATTGATACATGATGATGTATGAGGTCCCCTGTCTACACATGCCAGGACTGGTTCTTTGTACTTCAGAAGTAGAGAACCAAGACGGGTATAAGTATTATGTCCTTTGATGTGATCAGGGAGGAGAATACTTGAGCACGGAGATCCTGGACTATTCTAAAGGAGAATGAGATTCTCTCTCACCATTACTCCTCCGTATACACTACAGCTCGTCGGTGTATCGGGGTGGAGCAATCGCACCCTATGTGATAAGGTGTGCTCTATAATGAGTACTACTGAGTTGCCTATTTTCTAATGGGGGTTATGCACTTGAGAAGTTGCATACCTATTGAATAGGGTTCCAATCAAATCAGGTACCTACCACAGTATATGTGATATGGTATGGGAAGAGCCCATCTCTTAAAGATGTTAAGATTTGGGGTTGTCCGGCCTATGTCAAAAGCGAAATCCGGAAAAACTCGAGGCAAGGTCAGTTCTGTGGAAGTTTGTTGGATATCCCAAGCATTCGCAATGGAATATCTTCTACCGAACCGAGAAACAAAGATGTTTTATTTCTTAGTATGCCACATTTGGGAAAAGGGAATTTCTTGAGAAGAAATTAGTGGTTATGAGGTAGAACTGGAAGGAGTCCCAGTTATACAAACTACAGCTGATGATTTGGTAGAACCAGAGGATTCAATAGCTCCCAACGAATTTCAGCCTCTCCGCCGATCTGGTAGGGTTCCACACCCACTAGAAAGATACTTCGGTTTTCTCTATGACAGTGGGAGCGAGAATTGCATCATGAGATGATGACCCAACTAGTTTCGAGCAGGCCATCAGGAGTGGGGACTCTGTAAGAATAGCTGGATGCTTAGCTATCTGAGATGGAATCCATATACACCAACAAAGTATGGACTTTGGTTGCTTTATCTGAAGGATTAAATCCCCATCAGGAGCAAGTATATCTTGAGAAGATTACTGGGTGTACATGGAAAAGTTTAGACTTTCAAAGCTATGCTTAAGTCCATCCAGATCCTACTTGTCACTGCTACACACCACGACTATGATATCTGGCGGTTGGGTGTCATGACTGCTTTTCTAAATAGTGATTTAGAAGAAAGCATCTATAAGTACACAGCCATAGGGCTTCGTAGACAGTGGGAGCAGCGGAGACGTGTGCAAGATGTTTTCTGGAATAAATCAGGCATTGCGGAGTTGGAACGTCTGTTTTGATGAGGTAGTCAAAGAGTTTGACTTCATCAAAATGGTAGATGAACCTAGTATATATAAAAAGGTAGTAGGAAGTATGGAAGTGATCCACGTATTGTACGTGGATGACATACTCTTGATAGGGAAGGAGTTTCCTAAGCTATGCTCGGTCAATCTCCTCTTATCACAAAGATTCTCCACATAGGATCAAGGCGATACCTCCTAAATCCTGGGTTTTGGATCTATGAGATAGATCTAATTGGATGTTGGGATTCTCACTAGGTGTAGTGAGATGGTATCAATTGATCCTGGGGGGAATCACTGGATAGCTTCCAGGATGGTAAGGACGACTGAATGTCAGTCACAAGCATTGTCTTTGCCCTCAGTGGAGGGACGGTATGTTGGAAGAGTTCCAAGCTAGATACCGTGGCAAACTAGACGATTAAAGGCAAGACACATCGTTACCAAGGATGCTACCAAAGAGAAAGTCTGGATATATATAAGTTCATGAGATGAACTTCGTTCCTACTGTTGTGTGACAATGGAGTTGTGGCTTATGCCCAGGAACCCCCGTCCCATCAGAGATCCAGACATATTCTTAGGCAGTATTACCTGATCATGGAGATGGATGATCTCCAGGGAGATCGAGGTTAGGAGAGTAGATACAGAGGAAAATAGCGTGGATCCACTCACAAAGGCCTATTTCCCAGTAGAGACTTTTATGGGATGGTTGAGTATGAGATACTTCAACCACAGCTGATTGTTGGGTATGAGATACTACAACAGATCGCCCTAGTGCAAGTAGGAGATTGTTAGTTATATGTATGCCCAAGAGGCCATTACTGTACATACGATGTATATTGTAGTGGATGCTTGGACATATATAGTGAGGACTTTCTTGCTCGACATGATAGTATGCTATCTGGTTGCACTTTATCTTAACATGTACTCTGATTGTCTCTATGTTACATATTGATAAAACCCTTAGGATGAGTACTTGACTAACAGGACTATGATGCAGATCATACTAGTGGAGACAGAGTAGTCGCTAAGTACATCCTTCAAATGTTCCTAGTCATAGGCGTATCGAGACAGGGCATCGATATACCAGAGTAGACTAGCGTATGCTTCTCGACCCATGTAGATGGGCGATGGATGATCCTATATCCATTGGTGTTTGATATCAGAGATAGTATACCGGTGCTCGATGGTGACTGGGTACACTGGACAGACGCGCCGAAAACTCCCAGATGGTATTATACCTTACGTCAGATGGCAGTTCTCTGGTGACACTGGTACAGGTTAGTCTGTAGATCCGAGATCGTCGTAGAGTCTTGTATGATTTCCACTGTACTTTGATTTCCACCTTATTATGTCAAAGAAGGCATGCAAAATGGTGTATTTTGAGTACAGTCCCGAATCACTTGGAGGCAATGAGCGATAGGAGGGGTTTCGTCTCTCCCGGTATAGGGAGTTGATGTTGCGCTATGTTCGATTGGCTATAACTGGAAATCCCTGGCCAGGGTTGCTGAGATTTACTGGTAAGTGTTATCTGTAGTTTCTCAAACTATTATGGACCTCATATCGACACGACTTATCGGTTACTGGGGTCTGACGTTTACCACCCCTAGACCAAATATGCGACATATCAGACGAAGAGACCGGACTGTACGGGAGTGTTACTGATTGGATTCGCAGAAGAATGTACAGGCTTGCTTGTTGATCTTCTGATCGCTCAATACCTGGTTGGCTGTTACGTTTAGCTGACCACTTGCAGCTTGTGGGTGTTTGATATGATCATCACCTACTGCCGGCGTATTGACGATTATTTAGAGTCCTAAACAGAGGTTCCTGGCTCAGGCAAAACGGAGTAGGAGCACATATGTGATATGTGCGGGACCGAGAACAATACGTGTATGTGATACCGTATTAGATTCTCGCGATATGTGATATCGGCCGGGTATATGTGATATAGCCGGGTCATCGGATCAAGTGTTGATTCGATGAACTGATACTTGTTATATTAGTCTGTTATTTGTGAAATAGCCGGATTATCGGATCAAGTGTTGATTCGATAATGTCACGTCCCGAAAGTACGGAACATGACCGGTACTTTGGCTACGAACGTCTCAAGGCGTATGTGCTCTAAGTAAGCCGAGCCCAGAAATCCAAACCAAGAAGAGTAGTAGAGTGTAGGAAAACCATCATAAGTCAACCAGCTATCAACATAATATACAACGCCTACAGGCGAGGATCACAACAGAAAGGAAACTCCAATAGCATGAAATCCACAGAAATATAACGCACGACTCTAAGATCGAAAGAATAAACATCACTGGTCTCTATCTTAAATAAGTACATGTTTGGTTGATGGAACTTCTAGATACAACTGAATATAATATACAATGTATAATGATGGGTATGATACAAATAACCCACCTACTAGCAAGTCACCTGAAAGAAGCCGTGCCCGCAAAGCCATAACAAAACTCGTATGGCAACACCTGCAAGAAACTGGGGCACAACGGGGGTGAGTTGCCAACTCGTGAGTTGAAAAAGATCTACGAACAGAAAATTGCATGTATGACGCAATCCTAGGTCATACGATCATAATATATAATCCTCAAATATATAACCAGCAACCTATAACAAGACTAGGGTAAATATCTAATCCAAGTGTAAACCCATGTGCCTGTGTCAGTGCCTCAGGTAGCAATATGTATATGGATGATGTATGAATGCATGAAACAGAATGCATGTACTGAAAAAAACTGCTTTCATAAATTGTGAGATTTCTGTATTTTTAAAATGAGGTATCATCAATGAAATCAGCATAAAACAGTGCCTAGCATCGGCACAAAACATAAATCCCAATATCTCGATATCTCTGTATCACAATCTCTGTACCTCAATATCTCAAAAACTCAATGTCTCAATCATAAAATCCAGGGCACCGTCTATCCAGATCGACCCCTAACATCTATCTCATGACCACGACGGTATCCTTCGGATATCCGACGTGTCGGGTAATATCACTGGTCGGTAGTGCTCCCCTGCCAGGCTCAACGCCATCTCCTACGATCTTCTTGCCCCGGGGTACCGCACCGGGTCCACCATGTACCCGCAGTCGGTCTCATCCGCCTCCTCGATTCGGGTTTCACATGCCGCTCTCAGCACCGAGAAAACACATGGTAGACGCACTGAAAAATCATATAAGGGTAACCGGGTTTTTAAAACAATTTCATAATCCTTTTTGAAATATCCACGGTTCCCAAACCCAGAAATATCATAGAAACAACATATCTCAATGCGTATAATCAGGAAGCATGATGTCTGTGACATATAAATGAAATGAAAGTATAACAGTATATCATGCAAAATGGAATAATAGTATGCACAAACAAGGGTCATATCCTGATGCAATAGTACTACTGTGTAGTGACATGGCAATTACCGATGAAGATGTGTGTGAGCTGGCAAGTAAGTGTATGTGAATCATACGCATCATCGGTAATGGTGCTGGTGTCCTAACAGCATGATATCAATAATGGGATATGAATCACAATAAGTATGCGATGCAGAGTAACAACAATAATATGCGGGAGCTGAATGCTAAACACAATGATAGCTAAACTGCATCTAATGTCATTGTTAGTTATATGTATGCCCTAGAGGCCATTACTGTACATTGGATGTATATTGTAGTGGATGCTGGGACATAAATTGGTAGGACTTTCTTGCTCGACATGATAGTAAGCTATCTGGTTGCTCTTTATCTTAACATGTATACTTTCTGTCTCTCTGTTACATGTTGATAAAGCCCTTAGGATGAGTACTCGACTTCCAGGACTATGATGTAGATCATACTAGTGGGGCCTGGGTAGTCCATCAGTACATCCTTCAATGTTCCTAGTCGTGGGAATATCGAGACGGGGCATCGATATTCCAGAGTAGACTAGCGTATATCTTCTCGACCCATGTGATGGGCAATGGATGATCCCATATCCATTGGTGTTTGACATCAGAGATGGTATGCGGATGCTCAGTGGAGACTGGGTATACTGAACGGACTCGCCGAGAACTCCCAGATGGTATTATACCTCACGTCAGATAGCAGTTCTCTGGTGACACTGGTACAGCTTAGTCTGTTGACCCGAGATCGTCATAGAGTCTTGTGTGTCTCCCACTGTGCTTTGATTTCCACCCTACCACGGCTCTACTGAGTCATGCAAACAGGTGGTTTTTGGGTACAGTCCCGATTCACATGGAGGCAATGAGCGATAGGAGGGGATTCTTCTCTCCCGGCATTGGGGGTTGATGTTGCGCTATGCTCGACTGGCCATAACAGGAAATCCCTGGCCAGGGTTGCAGTGTTATACTGGTAAGAGTTATCAGTAGTTTCACGATTGTTATGGACCTCACGTCGGCATGACTTATTGAGCTATTGGGGTCTGACGTTTACCACCCCTAGGCGAGATATGCGACATATCAGATGAACAGACCGGACTGTACGGTAAGTGTTACTGGTTGGATTCACAGGAGTATGAGCGGGCTTGCTCGTCGATCTTTTGATCGCTCAATACCCGGGTGGCCGTTACGTTTAGCAGACCGCTTGCGGCTTGTGGGTGTTTGATATGATCATCACCTGCTGCCGGCGTATTGACGAGTCTTTAGAGTCATACACAGAGATTTCCTGGCTCAAGCGAAACGAAATAGGAGCGCATATGAGATATATGCGGGACCGAGAATAATGCGTGTATGTGATACCATATTCTATTCTCGCGATGAATGTATCGATTGGTTGTATGCGATATAACCTAGTTATCGAATCGAAGATTGATTCGATAAGCCGATACATTGGATACTAGTCGGTTATATGCGATATGACCGGATCGTTAAATCAAGTATTTATTTAATGATTTAATGTATAATTATATATTTGATATATTACTTTGCATTAACTAGTATTTGTTCACTTAAAATGGATTTTCTCACTTGAAATGCACAAGTTGTATATGTGATATATTTTTGTGCACTTGTTTGTATCATGTTTGATGATACATGCAAACTTGGGTTTGTGTAAAGACTTAAACCATGTTTAGTGAATGGTTAGGGTTTCATTTCACTTATTTATTTATCTATTCATTTTGGTTAAAAGATAAAAGAAAACAAAATGGTTGCTTTCATACATGAAGCTTCTTGATGCTTCATGCATCTTTGACTAAAGTGACCATTCTTGTCTTCTTCTCCTAACCCTAATCATTCAACTAAACCCTAGTTAGTTCTCTACACTAAACCATGGTTGAAATTATGATAAGTATCATTTTATTTTCTATTTTAAAGACTTATCATATTTCTTTTCTGCTTCTTCTCCTTCTTCAAGATGAAGAAAAGCTTGCTACCATCAATGGTGAAATGAGAAAAAGAGTAAGAAATCCAATTCTAAAGTGAACCCACTTCCTATTTCTTCATCCTCTACCACTTGCCAAGTAGTATAGGGTGTTTTCTTCATAAGTTTCATGACTTGGTGAAGTTGGAGCTTGATCTTGAGTTGCCTCGACGTAGATCATCTTCGGCATCGAAGTCGACGACCTAGCCCGATCATTTCTCCGACGAAACCATCGCCAGAGTCCGGATTCCGATTGGTACAGTGGAGGGACGTCATCACGGAGCTAAGGAAGTGGAGGACCGGATCTACAAAGGTTGTAGTCACTTTCCTTTAGCAATAAAGTCGTTTACTTGCTTGCATCGCCTTATCATCTAGTTAACGATCCGTATTAGGGTTTGTAGGCACATGAAAAAATTTGAATTGGGCATGTTTGATCTGTTGTGAGACCTCATTAGTGTGCCTAGGAACCCTACAGTCATGAGAGTCCTATAGCTACACCAACTATAAGGCTGAGCTAATAGGTTAACTGCAGGTAAGGTAAACCGCCTAACCTCTAAGTCGATACATAAATATACATATATAGTCGGTGATCCCACCTCGAATATATCACATCCGACACCATATCTCTATAATCAGCTATTCCTAAATCAAGAGTGCGGGTCAAACATCAAATTTATAGCTCGTATGTAAATCCGTCGTACGGCGTACGGGTCAATATCACATCCGTCATATCATTCATCTGGCATTCTCTATATCAAATATCATAATCTGGGTACTGACCTACGTCTAGTACAATGCTAACATCATCACTATAATCAAGATCTGACTACTGATCGATAGTCTTGTATAAATCGATATCATCATCATATATCGTCAATATAATCATAATCCGGCTTCCGATTGACAGCCTTTAACAAGAACGATATCGTCAGCACATATCATCTCAAGGAGTAAACAACGTCCAAGGCGGCCTATCATAATTATCTTGTCATATCATATCATATCTCGTACATAATCACATGTCGATCATTTTATATTTATATATCACTATGCTCATGGCATCATCATCCGAGACCCGCTATCATATCAGGACGTATATCAAGTACGAATCCTGCCAATCACCGATATCATAATCTCATATCAACTCTCATCGACTCATCTCAATCCCAAGTATCATCCTTAATCCGTATCTGAACACGTGGTCCTATACCTATGTGAACACACATCTATATAGAATCCCATAACCATATATGAAATAAAGATGTATACACGTATGTATGTGTGGGAGTGTGTATGTGTAGTGCACCCACTATTCTAGGTTCTCGCGACACTAAATCATCCAAGTTCACCAATTATCCATCCTAAACATCAATAATTTCCCAAACAACATATAACAATTATAGGTGTGTATACGCATCCGTATACATCACCACGGACTGCGGGGGTGCTATACGCCATCCACCCGACTTCTCCCCGTAGATATAAATCTACTCACCTTTCTTTAAGCGTGCCGGTGCCGATGTCTCCATTTGTATCTCCAACGCTCCGACGTCACGTGGGGTACCTATAAGGATATCACACGCTAAAATACATGAAAACCATGTCGGAAACCAAAATGGTGCACGCTACGCCCATAGGTAAGAACCTGCGGCCTCGCGTGCAAACACAGCCAATATCCACTGTCGTTGACGTCCAAACACCATCCGACAGAAACGAATCATCGAATACTAAAAACCATGCTAAAACAAGTCGTAAATCATACGCCAACTCATGAAAATCAACCCAGATTCTATCTTAACTGTAATCAGTCAAAACTAGACATACCAGGGGTCAAGTTTACAGGTAAAAGAGCCGTGCACGCAAAACGAGGGGGGTTTCCCCTGCTCTAGCCGCAAATTGCGGCCAGGGGGAATTTATCTGCGGCCGGGGGTTTGAGGTGGGGGCTAAGGCTTTGGGTAATGGTTTCTATCTACCTGTATACCTCACTGCCAAGTCAATTTTATCTTAGGGTATCTCGGGTTGTAGCAGATTCCTGAAAGGTTGCAAAATCGACAAAGTCGCCAAAATACGCCAAGTCGAATAACTCTGGTATTTGGGTGAAATCTGGAACAATCTCGGTTCAACTGGTCTCACATACCCCTAATAAGGCTACTCTAACATTCAAAACCATCTCTTGGCTAAATCTCACCCAAAATCCCTAAACTAGCATTAGATCACAGATATAACAGTAAATTTCAGCTATAAAACCAGAACTAGGCAGGATACGAGTTGGGTTGTGAGATTATACCTTAAGGGGCCATAGGATGAAGGAGAAGGGAAGGAGGAGGAAGGGGGCAGTGTGGGAGTGAGTTGCTGCTGCTGTGCTCCTGGTGTTGCTGCTGATGTTGCTGTTGCAGCAGCTTGGTGGATGTTTTTCTGGGCTGAAGCTGTTTTTGGGTTGTAGTTGTTGCTACTTGCAACTTGCTTTCTCTTTTTCTTTGCTGTTGTTGTATTGGTGTTGTGTTATTGTGGTTTTGGTGTTGTGGGAATGGTTGTGGTGGTGTGGTGGTGTTGTTTGAATGATATTGTTGCAGCTGAAGCAGAATTTAGGGCTGAAGTGCTGATGATGCTACTGCTGCTGCAGCTGAAGTGTTGGGGTGGCTGATGTGATGAAATTGGGGCTGAAAAGTGTTTATGGGAGTGTGTAAGTGTGGGCTATGGTGTTAGGGCTGCTGAATTTGTGCTGAGGTTAGGCTGATGTTTTACATCAGCTGCTGTTGCAGCTCATGTGGCTGTTGGTGTGGCTGGTGCAGTTGCTGCTGTTTGCACAGTGGATTCTTGTTGCTGTTGCAGCAGCAACTGGCGTTGCTTTGGGGCTACAGCTGCTGCAGTTGGTTAAAAGAATGTTGCTGTAGCTGTAGTAGATGTAGGGGGGCTGTTTGCAATGAGTTTAGGGGCTGCTGATACAGCTGCTGCTGAGTTGCTGATGTTACTGCTGCATATAGCAGCAGCTGATGTGTTGGTAATGGGGGCTGGAGTGTGCTGATGTCTTCATTTGGAGGCATTATCATTTGAGAGGGAGTGAAGAACACAAGGAATAATGAAATGGGATGGATCATGGCACACCCTAGCCACCTCTCTCTCTCTCTCTCTCCAAAACAATGCTCACAAGACACAAAGCCATCATGGCTCACTTTCTCCCTACACAAGTCAACCTTAATTTTAACCAATTCTTAACAAAGCTAACCCTTAACTAACCAACTTAATTTAACCAAAAGGTTTAAGCCACCATGGTCATCTAAACATGGTAACCCTAGACTTAACCCAAGTTAACATGCACAAGTGTATGCAGTCCAGATAAAATTCCGATAAAATTTCCATAAAACCTGATAAAATATTTAAAATCCATTTTGGTAAACTTTTTACCAAAACTCCATTTTAGAATTTTCCCCATTTATCGGTATTTAATTGTACCAAAATATTAAAATATTCATTAAAATTGATATTAATTTATGAAAATTCCCAAAAATAATATTTTATTTTTTTGAAATGTTATAGTCTTCCCCCCTTAAAGAAATTCGGTCCCCGAATTTAAATTTAAACTCCCAAATTCTAAAACATCTCAATAAAATTTCCAAGTCAACGGGGCTCCGAAATCATCAATACATAAAAGGCATCATAGCGCAATACATGCGGACGAGTAACGAGCAGATAACTCGAAGTCAAAACTCCGTCAGGCATCCCGCAATCATCGGAGTCAAAGTGAAAACACAAATGCCAAATCCAAAACAAAACTGATATGCTATAGATCGGAACTATACATGTGAATATCAAATCTGTACATGTAAATATCTGAAGGAAACGCATGCCAAATTCCTTAAAGTCGATGTGCAATGCGCATAGCACTGCACAGTGGCGGACGTCTCTATAAGAAAATAGCCATATATGTTTATATCTTTTGTTTAATATGCACGATCGGCCGTTTGAAAACAACTTTGAAGGGTTTCCTGTTTTAAACGTTTCGTGTCATATCGGACACGTAGGTAAATAATGAGACTATAGCTCGCTTTTGGAAATCCCTTTTGAAATCTATCAGTGCATGCAAAATATATCCAGGCACTGTCCTATGACTAGTCCTGCTCAGTACGAAATCAAATCGCAATATCATAAAATGTACTGCTCCATAAGAAATCAATCCCAAAGGTCCATATGAAAACCCTGTGCGTCTGGTGCGCACGAAAATCAAAGTCCATACATGTGACAAGAAGGTGCACAAAAACAACATCAAGGTGCAACGGTTGTGCACGAAACATCTGTCAAGGGCAACGTATGTGCCTGACAGCAAAACAGGTGCATCTGACATGCACGAAAAATCCCGATTTAGTGTATCTGGTATGCACCAAATCTCATCTCAGAACATGCGCCCAACATGCGCTACAAATCCAAATCCGGTGCATCCATTATGCACGAAATCATGAAAACCCAATATCAAGTGCCGAACACGCGCAAAATCCAATCAGGTGCATAAAGTGCACAAAACAAACATCGAACATCCCAATCGAAATCGAAGTCCAGTGCAACTAAGTGCACAAAATACGAATCACTGCACTGCAACATATGTGAACTATACCGAGTGCAAAACCAAATCGTGTGCGTGCATACGCACAAAATCAACTCAAATGTCTAAACCCCATAAAATCACAAACATCTGAAACCAAGGCACGAAAACGATATCAAGTGCAACTACTGGGCGAAAATCGTAAATACTCAGTAAATGCAACCATGGTGCATGAAAACAAATATCATGAAGCCCAATCATCAAATCAGTCATGCGAATAAATCACCCAAAACATCGAAATCAAGTATGGCGGAATAGTTCCGCTCAAGCACCTCCTCTAGGAATCTCTGGCCAACTGTCGTGATCACTCATAGCATGTCTCGTCGATGATTCTGAACTCTGGCCTACTGGTGTGCGTAACATGACAACTCCTGGGTCCAAGTCTTCTCTGTGGATTACTAATCTTACGATCCATCGGCTCATCGACCCTGTCAGACGTGCTAACGGGGACGATTCCGTTTTGGCACTTCTCTGGTCATCTCTCGGTAAATCATCGCGACCACTCGTAAGGCAGCATGTCACTGGCGTCGGCCTCTGGCTCTCCGAATGCACGTGACACACCTGATCCTGGGTGCAAAAATCATTGCAACGATGTCCTGGAAGGAATCCTGCTCAAGGTTTCTCATGATCTCGCCTATGCCGAACCGTACGGAGGCTGGTACTCTTGCATAATCTCTTCTCGCTCAATGGACATCTGCGTCCTCAGCACCACATTCTCTCAGAAATTGGTCGCATCCCAACGCCTCTGTAAGCATATCAGGTCTCTGGTCTCGACGGGAAGTAATGACAGCTCGTCAGCGTCTCACACGAACTTCTTGTCGCGCTTGTCTGTATCATCATCCACTTCGACGTCACGTCTCTATCTGCGCACTGCAACGTTCTCAGCTACGATCAATCCGTAGTCTCTCTCAAATCTCTTTTCTGCTGAATTGCCCGGAAGCCATCATCCTTTACTGGAGCTAATTCTTGTTCCGGAACGGCTGCATACTCATCGCGACTCTTTTTTGAAGGTATATCCAGTACTATGCCTCGGCATGCGCATCGCATCTCTGAGGTCGGCGGAGTAGAACGTCATCATATCCAGATCTTGTACGAACCTCTTTCTCCACTTTTCTTTAATGTCGACTGCTTCGGACTCGTCTCGTTGTGGCTGCATGGACTGAACTCCAATGGCTATCCTCGTATTTGGAGTCTCCCAAGAAATGCATCTCACCACCTAGCATCCGAATGAAGTCGAGCCATCCTATCGATTCGTCAAAATCTCATAATCTCCCAAGAGCTCAACATCATAGGTACAGTATAATAGTATCGAGTACATACCACAGCATCGGTGGTCCAGCCGTAGAAGGGCAAACCCAAGCCTCACTAATGGTGCCGCAGAACTGCCGCAAACCCTAAGGTTCAAAGGCTTTCATACGGTCATTAAGTCGAGTTAGGGTTTTATTCTTCTAGAGGGACCATAGAATTGCCTGTATGTCTTTCCGAATACTTTAAACTTGGAATAACAGGTTACTGACATTCGATCGTCTCTGCCGACTCTCAACGTCTCCGCGTGAAGTTGTCTCTAGCTGGAATCAATCTATCTGATGACCTCGCATCGGGGTAGCGAACGATCTACATGTCCTAGTCATTCATCATTGGTGACTAGCGACCTTCTATCGTCTCTTAGTATAATCTCGTACAGCAATAGCTCCAACATCTGGGCGATATCTCGTCGTTCGCAGCAATAACTGGCTCACTCGTCTGCATGCTAGACAGTGCCCCAATCATCATGAGTAAGCAATACACCAACGGTCATCAAAATCCGGCTGGCCTCTGTCAGTGGCTCAATCCTCTAGTGCTGATCGGCACGTCCAAGTAATCTCATACAGCGATCAATCCATACTCGTGGCGTGAAAACACAATCAAAAGAAACATCTCTGCAATCGTGTGTCGCTGGAATCACGCCCCGGTCAGTCCTCGTTCGTAACGAGCTCATGCTGACCGCAACTCTAGCCGTAGCTCTCCCTGCCCGTAATCGTGGCAGCAAACCATAACTGGTACCGATGAGGCTAGATCAGGAATGAATATGATACTGAACAAAGAAATGTACATCCTAAGACTTCTTAAGTGGAGTGGCGTGTCATAAGTATATCGCGGAACATACCCACGGTACGTCACTCTAATTTAGTCACCTATTCCATCAACCAAGGGTCATCCTACGCTCCGAAGGTAAAACCTAAGCTCTGATACCAACTTTGTCACGTCCCGAAAGTACAGAACATGACCGGCACTTAGGCTACGAACGTCTCAAGGCGTACGTGCTCTAAGTAAGCCGAGACCAGAAATCCAAACCAAGAAGAGTAGTAGAGTGTAGGAAAACCATCATAAGTTAACCAGCTATCAACATAATATACAACGCCTAAAGGCGAGGATCACAACAGAAAGGAAACTCCAATAGCATGAAATCCACAGAAATATAACGCGCGACTCTAAGATCGAAAGAATAAACATCACTGGTCTCTATCTCAAATAAGTACATGTTTGGTTGATGGAACTTCTAGATACAACTGAATATAATATACAATGTATAATGATGGGTATGATACAAATAACCAACTTACTAGCAAGTCACCTGAAAGAAGCGTGCCCGAGCCGTAACAAAACTCGTATGGCAACACCTGCAAGAAACTGGGGCACAACGGGGGTGAGTTGCCAACTCGTGAGCAGAAAAAGATCTACGAACAGAAAATCGCATGTATGAAGCAATCCTAGGTCATACGATCATAATATATAATCCTCAAATATATAACCAGCAACCTATAACAAGACTAGGGTAAATATCTAACCTAAGTGTAAACCCATGTGCCCGTGTCAGTGCTTCAGGTAGCAATATGTATATGGATGATGTATGAATGCATGAAACAGAATGCATGTACTGAAAAAAACTGCTTTCATAAATTGTGAGATTTCTGTATTTTTAAAATGAGGTATCATCAATGAAATCAGCATAAAACAGTGCCTAGCATCGGCACAAAACATAAATCCCAATATCTCGATATCTTTGTATCACAATCTCTGTATCTCAATATCTCAAAATCTCAATGTCTCAATCATAAAATCCAGGGCGCCGTCTATCCAGATCGGCCTCTAACATCCATCTCATGATCACGACGGTATCCTCCGGATATCCGACGTGTCGGGTAATATCACCGGTCAGTAGTGCTCTCCTGCCAGGCTCAACGCCATCTCCTGCGATCTTCTTGCCCCGAGGTACCGCACCGGGTCCACCATGTACCCGCAATCGGTCTCATCCGCCTCCTCGATTCGGGTTTCACATGTCGCTCTCAACACTAAGAAAACACATGGTGGACGTACCGAAATATCATATCAAGGGTAACCGGGTTTTTAAAACAATTTCATAATCCTTTTTGAAATATCCACGGTTCCCAAACCCAGAAATATCATAGAAACAACACATCTCAATGCGTATAATCAGGAAGCATGATGTCTGTGACATATAAATGAAATGCAAGTATAACAGTATATCATGCAACATGGAATAATAGTATGCACAAACAAGGGTCATATCCTGATGCAATAATACTACTGTGTAGTGACATGGCAATTACCGATGAAGATGTGTGTGAGCTGGCAAGTAAGTGTATGTGAATCATACGCATCATCGGTAATGGTGCTGGTGTCCTAACAACATGATATCAATAATGGGATATGAATCACAATAAGTATGCGATGCAGAGTTGTTTCCTGATTTAAAATCAGGAAGGCTTACGAAGAAGGCATCAAAGCACGTGACCAGCAGTCACGTGTTGGCACGTGACACTTAAAAGCAATGACAAAGGCACATCAGTTCCCTGATCAAATCAAGGAAAAGGCTTCAGAAAAGGTCACGTGCTCACACGTGACCAGGGGTCACGTGTTGACACGTGACGGCAGAACAGCGGCTAGAAGACAAAGCGCAGAAAGCAGAGGAAAGCTCGTTCTAAGGGGTCACGTGCCTACACGTGACCAGGGGTCACGTGGCCACACGTGACTAGGGGTCACGTGGCCACACGTGACCGGCTATCAAAGCCTATCTATTTAACAGAATTAAATTCTGAACAGCATTCAAATTTTTCCAAAGGAGAATGATTATTTAGAACCGATTGGATTAAAGATTTAAAGATGATTAAATATCACCTATCTATGGAAAAATCTTGAACTTGGAAAGATTTCCCCTTAAAATCTAACCGAAATAACAAAGGGAAATCTCTGGATTTAAAATCCAATGGTGAATAAAATTCACCTAATAATCCAAAGGACCAGATGAATGATGAATGCAAATTGAATCTCTGAATGAATACAAATCAAATCCCTCAATGAAAGATTCATCAAAACTAATTGATTCTGCTTCTTCTCCTATAAATAGGAGCCAAGAGACACACAGAGGGAAAGAGACAGAGGAAGAGAGATTAAAAAAAAGAGAAATATAGAGTCTGGAGACTTTGGAAGAATTTGGATCTTCTGCAAAAGAAAATCTTAGGTAAGAAAGGGAAGGCCTCTAAAAGAGAATTTAATTCTCAAAAGAGTTTAACTCTTATATTAAAAGAAGAACATAGTTCTCTCTTTAGTAGAGGATCTGCAAAGTGCACATCTCCCCATGAATTGAGAATTTAATTCTCATTAGGTTGAGATCCTGCCATGCAGATCCAAAGCATAGAGAGGGAATGGAAATTTGAGAATTTAATTCTCACAGAATTATAGGAATTTCATTCCTTTGACATAAAATTAGGGTTTAACCCTATGTTATAGGAATTTAATTCCTTCAGAATGAACAGAATCAGGGTTTAACCCTAATTAAGAACTTAGTTCTAAATAACAGGAATTTAGTTCCCTTAAGAAAGAAGAAATTAGGGTTTCACCCTATGACAGAATCTCATTCCTCAGAATATAAATTAGGGTTTAACCCTATTTAAGAATAATTCTCTAAAAGAGAATGGGAATATAATTCTTCTAAAACTTTTATTAGGGTTTAACCCTATGATAAAATTCAGTTCTTCACATATATGAGGAATTTAATTCCTACAGGAAAATCAGAGTTCAACTCTATCTGAAAATATAATTCTTCAGAGGAAAATGGGGATTTAATGAAGAATTTAATTATAAATTGCAAAGAGGCAGGGTCACGTGCTACCATGTGACCCCCGGAAAGATCCATAGAAAAGGGCTTTTGAGGCAATGCCTCACGTGACCCACGTGACCCTTGGCAGAAGCTTTAACGCACAAACACTTAAACGCCCATCACGTGACAGCACGTGATGCTCCAAAGTATTCAATATTCTCAGCAGAACAAATAAAGGGAGGGCGCCCTCACGTGCTACCACGTGACCCCTCTTGCCTTAGTGTTTAACACTAGATTGGAACCTCTGAATTCAGTGTTTAACATTGTTTTGCCGTAGTGTTCAACATTAATTAAAGAGCTTTACTTGCGGTGTTTAACACTGAATTTTTGAGTGTTTAACACTAAACTAAATCTCTGTTAACAGAGTTTAATATTAACTTTCTTAGTGTTCAACAATAAATTAAAATCTCTGTCACCAATGTTTTAACACTTATTATCATAGTGTTTGACACTAATTTGAGATCTCTGTTGCTAGTGTTTAACACTGATTCGTTTTAGTGTATAACACTAATTTGAACCCCCTGTTGCTGGTGTTTAACACCAACTATCTTTTAGTGTTAAAACACTAATTTGTTCCCAGTGTTCAACACTGTTGGTCTTTAGTGTTTAACACTAACCTTAGCTCAATTGGTTAAGTGTCTAGAGGCAAAGCCTCTCATGGACCAACAGGAAGCCAATATTCCAAATATGATTGGACTTAGTCCAAGATGGCCATAAGTCCTCAATTCAAACTTAACTGGGCTAATGGGCTCATAACATAATTAATTGGTCTTGATCCCAAACTGGGCCAAAGACTGTTTAATCTACCTTGGTTTGAGGGTACATCTCTTCACTCCTTTGATATTTGGCATTGTAATTCCTCGACGTATTCAAAGAGGTGACGGGTCCCGATGACCACACATTGATATGGACTGTGGGGTTCTTAAATCCACGGACTATGAGGTCCTTAACCTTGACCGGAATGTCTTAAAACAAACAACGGACTATGACGTCCTTAACCATGACCGGAATGTCTTAAAACTAACAACAGACTATGACGTCTTTAACCTTGACCGAGATGTCTTAAAACTAACAACGGACTGTGGGGTCCTTAAACCCATGGACTATGACGTCCTTAACCTTGACCGTGATGTCTTAAAACTAACAACGGACTGTGGGGTCCTTAAACCCATGGACTATGACGTCCTTAACCTTGACCGTGATGTTTTAAAACTAACAACGGACTGTAGGGTCCTTAAACCCATGGACTATGACGTCCTTAACCTTGACCGTGATGTCTTAAAACTAACGCCGGACTGTGGAGTCCTTAAATCCATGGACTACGATGTCCTTAACCTTGACCGCAACGTCTTAAAACTAACATTGGACCGCAATGTCCTTAAACTACCTATTGACCGCAACGTCACTAAACTAAACAACGGGGCTCCCTTATTTGCTCTATTGTTGGATCTAAACGATCCCGTTAAGTCGATCTTAGTCTAAAAACTAGACTAAGATGTCCTTAACAAACGTTTAAATCGATCTTAGTCTCCAATGAGGCTAACGTATCCTTAAACCCGAACCCCCAAACCCAAATCTAAGATAATACGGATTTGGACTAGTCCACGCCCTACGGGCGACGACATAATTCAGCCTCCGTATACAATCCACGGGCAACTAAACACAAAATAAACACACACGACACAAAGTGACCATCTGGAGAAGGAGAAATTGGTTACCGCGATGCGGTAGCGTAATTAACTGCAGGGGCTTGCGCCTGCAGGGAAGAGTGTCCCCACAATCAAAAACCCCTTAAGCGAGGGGGAATCTGACGAAGTCTGCTACATCGGACGCATCCGTTTAAACCTTCGATACACGGTACCATAAATCAACTTGGCATTTTCGGAGAGGTAGACGGATAGCACCAATTAGCATCTGCCCCGAACCTCAGGCGAGACGTCCGCCGTCGCGCCGCCGTTCGGAGGGGAATAGATTCTGGCACGCCCGGTGGGATCTTTTCCTCTTTCCACTCCACACTTCGTGTGTCGTGTTCGCGAACCAAACACGGTTCGCCAATGGTTGCCCTTAGGTTTCAAGATACTAAGATTCGGCGTCTTGCTTATTGCAGAAAGCAAAGAATCAATGGCTTCCGCTTGCGCGACATGCTCCAACTGCAATTGCAACCAACGCTCTGCCTCACCAGGAGGTATAGCCTACGGACCCCAAGCTGCTTCGCTATTCACAATGCCCACGGAACAGGTCACTCGAGCCACTACAGGGTTGTTTTTTGGGACCATGCTCCCGCCGACAAGCTTCACCGCCCCGGTGCTGACAGCGGAGGCTCCCAAGAAGTCGGTCTTCTCTAGACTAGGCCAGAGCTCCTGTGAAACCACGATGGGGCCTACAATCTCAGAGAAGGATGCTCCTAAGAAAATAACCAGTCCCGCTCTTGAAGTCGTCAAGGCGGCTTCTTCTTCCAAAAAGTCAGTCTTTACAAGGTTGACTGTTCCAGCTCCCGCTCCTGCTACCCGAAGGACATCAGTCTTTAATAGGCTGGCACCAGCAGTGACCCCCCACCTACACAGGGGGCAGGATGAGGCTATCGCCGTCACCGAGCCGATGCCATCAGCACGACACGCTCGACGTCGTTACTGGCGCCGAGTGAGGAAGGCCGGGGGCAACTCCCCTTCTGGGCTAACTCCTCCAGCCCCGACGACAGAAGTTAATGCTGCTGTTACAACTAGGAACAGCTTCGAAATGCTAAATAAGGTGCGTAGGAATTCTCTTACCGCTGTGCTAAAGAAGTCTCCCCATCCGCTGAAAAGGGCTATAGAAGTAAAGCCAGAACAGCCCCAATCTTCTCAACGGCTGTCCTCCCGAATTTATAAAGTCTGGCAGCAGACCCGAGACTCGACGATCGATCCAAATTTCTCCCGCCAACACAAGAAGCTGAAAATCCAACGAGAAGTCAGTCACCAGGCTAAGCCACGAAAAGCAGTCCGGGTGCCCACCTCAACGGCCCCCTCAACGTCCACTGCTCATAAAAAGAGGAAGCCTGAGAAGACCCCCGGGCCTGCAATGAAAGCTAAAAGCGCTGAGCCCAGACGCCCTAAGGCTGGGGGCAGGATGGTCCATACTGTATGTTTAGCTCAATCAGAGCAAAGCTCTGTTCAAATTCCAAGATGCAAAAAAAAAAAAATTGCGCAAATCGCAACTGCGCAGTGCGCGCGCTGCACAGTTTTAAAAAAAAATAATAATTAAAAAATTAAAAAATTAAAAAATTAAAAAAAAATTAATTAATTAATTAAAAAAAAAATTTAACTGCGCGACACGTGTCAGGCGCTGGGGAGTTGCGTAAAAACAGAATGAAGATTTAAGAAAATCTTTTCTGTTTTTTGTTAAAACAAGAAGATTTCTTCTGTAAAACAGAGACCTTTGGATTAAAGATCCGACGGTGGGGAAAATTCCCCAAATCACTCAGAGAATGATCTATTTAACAAACTTTAACTAATTTATGGGCCCTATAAAAAGGACCCTAGACCTCAATTCAAAGGAATCAACATCTTGCTAAAAAAAAAAGAGAAGAGAACCCTTGAAGAATAAAAAAAGGTAAAAACCTTTTAAAGAAGAGAAAATTCTCTTATGAACAAGATCATAGATCTTCAACGATAAATAAATAAATAAATAAAATAGTGCCTTGCACTTGTTTTATGAACCATCGGTTCTTGAACCTAAAAGGTTATTAAATTAATAGTGCTTTGCACTTTCATGAACCTTTGGTTCTCTGAGATAAGAATAACAAGAAAAAAACTTGTTATTTTTTTTAAATCTAAATTCAATAGTGCCTTGCACTTGTTTTATGAACCATCGGTTCTTGAACCTAAAAGGTTCTTAAATTAATAGTGCTTTGCACTTTTATGAACTTTTGGTTCTTTGAGATAAGAAAAACAAGAAAAAACTTGTTCTTTTTTCTTAGATCTAAATCAAATAGTGCTTTGCACTTCTTTTATGAACCATCGGTTCTTAAATCTAAAAGATTCTCAAATTAACAGTGTTTTGCACAAATGCAATGCATTAATTAAAGGGCCAGGCCCAAATCAAAATGACCTGACAGGCCAAAATAAATTGCAAGGCAATAAATGGGCAGAGCCCAAATAAATTGATGCTCTGCATCATTTAGAAAGGGCAGAGCCCAAAACAAATTGATGCCCTGCATCTTTTCTGGGCACAGCCCAAATAAAAATAAAAACAAATGCAAATAAAATATTGGATATTTTTAACTGGACTTAGCCCAATCGTGGCCATAAGTCCTTAAATTAAATTGACTGAGCAAAATGGCTCTCCTAAATCAATTTACATCCGGTTCGAGGGTACATCTCCGAACTCCTTTGACATCCATCGTTGTAATTCCTCAACGACGTCAAAGAGGTGACGGGTCCCAACGACCACACATCGATATGGACTGCGGGGTCCTTAAACTCGTGGACCGAAACGTCCCTAAACTAATATTGGACCGAGACGTCCTTAAACTAATATCGGACCGAGACGTCCTTAAACTAATGACGGACCGAAACGTCCCTAAACTAATATTGGACCACCACGTCCCTAAACTGGAATACGGACCACCACGTCCCTAAACTGGCACAATAGAGCCCAAATGCTCTTTTGTCGGACCTAAACGGTCCCGTTAAGTTGACCTTAGTCCCAAAATGGTCTAACGTATCCTTAACAAACGTTTGAGTCGATCTTAGCCTCAAAAATGGCTAACGTATCCTCCAAACAGACTTTAGTCCCAAATTGGACTACGCATGTCCCTAAATTGGAACAATAGAGCCTCCAAATGCTCTTTTGCCGGATCTAAACGGTCCTGTTTAAGTTGATCTTAGCCCCAAACATGGCTAACGTATCCTTAAACATTCAAATGAAATATAAAACACTAAATCAACTTCGGTTCGAAGGTACATCTCCGAACTCCTCTGACACCTGTCGTTGTAATCCTTCAACGACGTTAGAGAGGTGACGAGTCCCGACGGCCATATATTAAATGAATCACGTTTAAGTTGATCTTAGCCTCAACGAGGCTAACGCATCCTTAAACTAAAATATCAAACCCAAATCTAAGTAAATACGGATTTGGACTAATCCACGTCCTACGGGCGACGGTATTACTCAGTCTCCGTATACAATCCACGGGCAACCACAAACAAAACAAACACACACGACACGAAGTGAAATTCTGGAGAAGGAGAAAGTTGTTACCGTGATGCGGTAGCGTAATTAACTGCAGGGGCTTGCGCCTGCAGGGAAGAGCGTCCCCACAATCAAAAACCCCTCAAGCGAGGGGGAATCTGACGAAGTCTGCTACATCGGCCGCATCCGTCTAAACTTCCGATACACGGTGCCATAAATCAACTTGGCATCTTCGGAGAGGTGGACGAATAAAACCAAATAGCATCTGCCCTGAATCTCAGCGTCAGGACATCATGGTCCTGTGCGCCGCCTTTCGGAGGGGAACACTGTATACATGGTATCGGGGAAGGAAGACAGCTGTGCGTCTACAGGTCATAGACCGCTTACACGGTCGGTGACCAAAGCTCAGGAGCAACAGCAAAAGCTCCAGGAAATGATGATCGCAATGGCCGCGGTTACTGGACCGAAAGAAAGCCCCGAGGCATCCTCAGATTAGCAACAAGAACAGGAAACCAACGCCGAGTTCCTCCGGAGGATACTGGAAAAGAAAGATAGAGAGGCTGCAGAACAAGCGGCCAATATAAAGCAAATAGCCCACTTATTCCAGGACATGGTGGGAATGATGATTCAACAAGACCCACCTGCTGAGGATCCTCCGATCGTCCTTGAAGACGACAAGGGAGAAACGTCAAATCCGCCACTGGCTCCTTCAATGGCCAAGGAGGAGACAATCTCCAAGGCTGACTTGGACGACTATATAGCCCAACAAATCCGGGTTCATCATGCAATTGAAGCAGCTGGTCAAGTCGTAAAAACGGGGTGACCATATCCGAGCTGGTACGACCAAATCAAATATCCGCTGGGTTATACAATACCAAAATTCCACGTGTATAAAGGGACCGGCAATCCCCACCAACATGTTGCCCAGTTCAGGGCCCTTTGCGGTAACACCGGCGGTGATGATAAACTGTTGCTTCGCCAATTCGTAGGCAGCCTATCAGAAATGGCGTTCGAATGGTATTCAGAACTCCCGAACGATTCTATCAAGACGTTCGCTGAAATGGAGTTGCTATTCACTCAGCGATTCGCAAGCTCCAGCGAACGCACTCCAATAACGGCATTGATTAATGCCAGGGTGAAACCAGGCGAAACGTGGGTCCAGTATGCTATACGCTGGCGAAATTTGTGGTCGAAATGCGAGCAACGCATTGAGGAAGCGCCCGTGGTGGGCATGTTCGTGGGTACCCTAGACCCTCATGCCACTATCTCCCAGTTTATGATGTTCTTTAAGCCAACTACATTCCAGGCTCTAATCGACAAGTTGGCCCAGATAGACCAGATGGGTCACAGGCCGCCTCCCCCGAAGCCAGAACCTCGGAATGACTAGGGTAAAGGGAAGGCAACCTTCGTTGCGAACGCACAGCAACAACCCAGTGCGCCAAAGCTGGCGGATCAGCTGGAAGAAAGGCGGCTGTATTACAACGAGAAGATGAAGCGCCCCTACTCATTCTCACGGGATAAGACGAAACGATTATTCGAGTTGGCAGTACGCAACAGACTTATAAACCTGCCAAATCCAAGACGACTGCCACAACCCATTGAGGTGAACAACCCCAACTATTGCCCCTACCATCAAACGGTAAGCCATCCGATTAAGGATTGCTTCGTTTTTAAAGAATAGATTGAAGATCAATACCTCCAGGGGAAGTTTGCACTATCCGAAAAGTGGAAGGTGAACCCGCCACAGCCGCATACTCCTAAGAAAGCAGATACACCGGGGGCAACCTGTTCCTTTATTGAAGAAGCTCCATGGGAGGTCGTGCTGTCAACTAAAACCAAAAGAATGCTGAGGGACCTTCATGCGTGCCCGGCGGTCGAATGGAAGGACCCGCTTGAACCTCAAATCATCGAAGGGATGTTGAAGTCGCGTCCAACTACGAAGACTCGTGGTGATGGCCCAAATACTCACACCCAACCGTCAAAATCTTCGAAGAAAAAGAAGAAGAAATCCAAAAAGCCCGTGAAGCCTAGAGACGAGCGCACGGATTTACAAAAACAGATTGATACGCTGGAAGAGTACAATCAAAAGGCGCGGATTCCCGTCATACTGCAAGAGTTCTTCAACCACATCTTTCAGGAGGAAGATGATGGAGAAAGCTCGTCAGATGAATCCGAGGGACATGTGGCAAGCTGTCATATGATCTCCCATTCGTTTGCGGACGATGAAAGAACTCCTGGCACTGAGAAACTGGGGGCACAGCGTGAGCCAGAACTTGTATGGCCAACAGATGAAATGTTCGACGCCTTTCTAAACGAGATTCGTTTGAAGAGTAAGCCGATTCAGGAGCATGAGATGGCTGCATCGGAAGGAGCCAAGCGCAGGCGACTAAACGAAAGAGTCGAAGCACTCCTTCCTGATCAAAAGACATCTGATGTGATTAAAAGCAGGTACAAGACGAGGAAGAGGTTCGCCAAACCCATGTCAGTAAGGATGAAGCTACCACCCTCGGAAGAGAACGCGTTCGATGGGGCGGAAAGACACCCTAATTATTGCTCATATCATCGGAAAATTTCACACCCTACGGAAGAGTGCGACGCCTTTAGGATATGGTGGCAGGGATATGTTGCTCACCGGCAACATTTTAAGCGCATGAAGCGCAAGACTCGTCGGGAGCAAAAAGGTACGGCCGAAGGACACAAAAGAACTTCCGGCAATTATTACATGGTCGATGCCGAAGGATCACAAGTTCTAACCTTCGGAAGCGACTCTGATGAAGAAACGGCTTTGGGCCCTCTCTTTAAAGAAATCCGTTTTAGGGAAAGAAGAACCGGAGGCCTGCGAAAACATTCAGCTGCGCAATCGCACGCTCCCGGAAAAGAATCTCGGGCCTGCAAATAGAAAAGATAAGGGAAAGGAAAAGGTCACTGAGGATATCACCTTAGATGACCAAGTCATGAAAGAATTGGCTGCCAAAGATCCTCCCAGGAAGGGTAAAGTGGACTACAACATCCTAGCGCACCTAAGAAAGCTATCTTCTCAGCTCAGCATTCTCGACGCCCTCCTATTATCAAAAGAAGCGCGAGATTCATTAATTAAGGCGTTACAAGAACCCGAGCAATTCCAAGCCTTCCTCGCCGCGGAAAGGATGAAGGATGAACTGGAAGAAGTGCACACGGCCGACATCACTTTCGGTGACGAAGACCTTCTCCTCGGGACGTGCGACCATAACCGTCCCCTATACATCTCCGGATACTGCCACGATATCAAGATAGGCAAAATCCTGGTTGATAATGGATCCTCCGTCAATCTCCTTAATGTTCGGGTGTTGAAGGAAATTTGCATCAGCGTGCAACACCTCGCTCGTAACAAAATTACCATCTCCGGTTTTTACTCCCAATCGTCACGGACTCTCGGATCCGTAATACTAACATTACGCTTTGGACTACTCGTCACGGACATCAAATTTCACGTCATTGACGCCAAAACCTGCTACAACGCCTTGCTCGGTCGTCCTTGGTTACATGAGTACAACATCATCCCTTCTACACAGTATCAGTGTATGAAATACTTTAAGGATGGCTTTGAATATACCATAACAGGTGAGCTAAACCCATTTTCCATGAACGAAGTCCGCAAGTACGAAGATGCGAAGTACTTTTTGCCAGATTTCGAGGATACAGAAAGGTGTCGCAAGCCGGAGAACAAAGCCGCCGCCACCATCCCTGTTTTCGGGAGCGATACCGAAGAAGGAGAAGAGATAGCTTACGCGGGTCCGTCCCGACGCAACAACCCGGGACCGTCCGCCCCTATGTTGGTCTTCGGAAGTGACTCGGAAGATGAAGTTAATGCCTGTTCTCCAATCGGCCGTCAATACAAGCATCCTCTGGCGATGATCAGAGTTTACAGGTCACCATGGTGCCGCGGAAACACTACAAGGATCTCGACGCACTTCAAGCTCACAATGTACAGGACCTGCAGACGTTTTACGTCCCTCCCAGGCGAAAGGGTGAAATGGTGATCCTATTCTACCAATCCACAGAAACGAGAGTGGAGAAAGAGATATAGCATGGCGCGGATGTTACACTTGACAGGCTCCAACCCATCCGTTTGCCCAGATACTTCACAAATGGACTAAAGAGGCTTTTGAAGCGCCAAGGGGTACCCTTAAAACAGACTATTCGACAAGCTCGATTCTACAATAGGATTTAGGATGTCCCTGGAACTCAGCGCAAATTGCCCAACGGGAGAATGGAAACGCTCGGCCTTGGATACGTGAGATCCGGTAAACGGGAGCGAATCCACGGTAGCTACGTCGTATATAACTTCGATGAGGAGGAAAACGCCCTGTCTAGCAATGCCAACCCCTCATCAAAACTGGATCCAACAAGCGAAATGCCGAGTCCGTCATTTGAAGAACGATCGGGCAGGCTTATCAGGAAAGCGGGTCAAACGGCTCGGGAAAATCACAACCGCGAGATGGCCATCTATGAGAAGGCCATGACGCAACGACTGTTTCAACAGGCTGTAAAAGACAAAAGTACTCCTGCCTGTCAACCCGTTGTACAAAAGGCCCAACGCAAAGGCAGAAGCAAGTCAAGAGGCGGAAAAAGAAGTCGACAACAGCGACGCAAGATTAGAGAGTCGTCTGATCGGGCATTGCGCGGTCCGGATTTGTCCCTCATGAAGAAGATGAGTCGAGCGTATTCCTTCCCTCGAGAAAAGACGAAGAAGCTACTCGAGCTCGCTATAAAATATCAAATGATCGCACTTCCGGAGTCTAAGCACCCCAAGCAAGCTAACAAAGTTTCCCATCCGGGCTATTGCTCTTATCACCGAGCCATAGGACACCCTATCGAAGACTGCTTCACGTTCAAGAACTGGGTCGAAGACCAGTACCAGCAAGGCAGATTTGCTTTATCCAGCAGCTGGAGGGTAACGCCGCCATAAAAGCACGAACCCAAAGCCGCAAGAGCAGAGTCAGATCCACATCGGTCTTGGAAGAGAATTCGCACTTGTCATATGATTACAATATTAAAAGAAGAGCCCGAGAACATGGATGACCTTCCCTGGTGCTTTGAGGACATCAATGATGAGGTGGTCCTAGAATTTCCACCAGCTCCGAAAGAACTGGAAGATGGCATACATACGACTGCAGATAACCTAAAAAGATTGAGTTGGGATCGGAAGACGATCCACGACCAACATTCGTTAGCGAGCTACTATCTGAGGAAAGGGTGGCGGCGTTAAGAGACGTGCTTCTACAGCATAGAGATTGCTTCGCGTGGAACTATTCCGAGATGCCAGGATTAGATCCAGAGATTACGGTACATAAATTAGCAATATCCCTGGATATCAAGCCAGTCAAACAGGCGCCGAGACGGATGCGGCTTGAGCTTGAAATGAGCATTAACGCCGAAGTCAAGAAACTAATTGATTCCGGATTTATCCAGGAGGTACAGTATCCTGATTGGGTCGCCAACATCGTCCCGGTAATGAAGAAGAATGGGATAGTGCGCATATGCGTGGACTTCCGAGATCTCAATAAAGCCTGCCCGAAGGACGATTTCCCGGTACCGGTCACCGAGCTGATAATAGACAATACGTCCACTCATGAGGTCTTCTCCTTTATGGACGGTTCATCAGGGTACAATCAGATAAAAATGCATCCCGAAGACCAGAAGCACACCGCTTTTCGGACTCCTTTGGGTATATTCTGCTACAAAGTTATGCCCTTCGGTCTAAAGAACGCCGGCGCTACCTATCAAAGGGCCATGACAAAGATCTTCGATGATCTCATACATGAAATTGTCGGGTGCTATATCGATGACCTCGTGGTGAAGAGCAGGTCATACGAAGAGCATTTAGAGCATCTGAAAACTGTATTTCAACGCCTTCGGCAATATAATTTGAAGATGAATTCCCTCAAATGCGCGTTCGGAGTCTCCTCGGGTAAATTCCTGGGATTCATCATCCGACACCGAGGTATCGAAATAGATCCATCTAAGATCAAGGCGATCATCGAAATGCCACCCCCAAGGACTCTCAAACTGCTACGGTCTCTCCAGGAGAAGCTTGCGTATATCCGGCGGTTTATCGCCAACCTGTCAGGTATGTGCCGTCCTTACAGCCACCTGATGAAGAAAGGAACTCCGTTCGTCTGGGACCAAAAATGCCAGAGCGCGCTAGATGAGATCAAGCAGTACCTGTAAAACCCGCCGGTATTAGCTGCTCCAGTCAAGGGAAAGCCTCTCATTCTTTATACAACCGCCCTAGAAGGTTCTTTAGGCGCATTATGGACGCAAGAGAATGACCAGAGGAAAGAAAGAGCACTCTACTACTTAAGTTGAGTTCTTCTGGGGGCAGAAAGCAACTATTCTCCCATTGAAAAACACTGCCTGGCGTTGATCTTTGCGATAACAAAGCTCAGGCATTATGCATTGGCGCACGAAGTCCGTCTCATCTCGAAGGTGGACCCCCTTAAATATTTGATGTCGAAGGCTATATTGACAGGTCGACTCACTAAATGGGCTCTGCTCTTGATGGAGTTCTCGATAACGTATCGACCTCTCAAGGCAGTGAAAGGCCAGGCCATCGCCGACTTCCTCGCTGAGCATCCGATACCTGCTGATTCTCCTCTGCATTGCGATCTGCCAGACGAACATGCGTTTGACGCGATCGACCGAGGTGATACCCGATATGAGCTTTATTTCGATGGAGCATCTTCCATGAAGAAGCGCAGACAAAGCACCCCTATAATCAAGTCGAGGGTAGGCCTCATCTTTGTGACCCCACAAGGAGGAATAATGCGCTTCGCTTTCTCCTTAACAGAGCCAAGGACGAATAATGAAGCCGAATACGAAGCTTTGATAGCAGGCCTCGAGATCGCCATTGACATAGGAATTGAAAACCTCCTCATATACGGGAATTCTCAACTGGTCGTTAGTCAAGTAAACGGCGACTACCAAACGTGCAAACCAAAGTTGGTGAAGTACGGTGAAAAGGTGCAACAACTGTTGACCCAAATTCCCTCCAATACTTTGGAAAGTATACCACGCGCGGAAAATAGCAAAGCAGACGCGTTAGCTAAGCTCGCTAAAGAACTGGCTGACGAGAACCTTGATGACGTTAAAATCGTGGTGCAAAGCCGTCGGGTGCTTGCCCCAGCAGAAATATCTCCGGAATCATCCGAAGAAAAGGGAGTGATTGAGCAGACGACTCTACAAATAAAAGACCTTGAGAAGGCTGAGGACTGGAGGGAAGTCTTTATAGACTACTTTAAGTCCCACCGAATGCCCGAAGAAGCGTCCTCAAGACATCAGCTCATGAAACGAGCTCTATCTTTCGCTTTCGTCAATGATACTCTATACAAGAGGTCATTTGACTCTCTGTGGTTGAGATGCTTAGGACCTGACGAAGCAGAAAGAGTCGTTCAGGAAGTTCATGACGGAATCTGTGGTTCTCATCAAGCAGGCCCGAAGATGAAGTTAAAAATTAAATGGATGGGTTACTACTGGCCCACGATGATCCAGGACTGCCTCGAGTATGAGAAGCAATGCCACTCATGCCAAATCCATGGGGATTTCATCCACCAGCATCCGAATCCACTACATCCGACGGTGGCTAGCTGACCATTCGAAATGTGGGGAACTGACATAGTCGGCCCCATCGAACCGGCATCGTCCAGGGGACACCGTTTCATCCTGGCGACGACTGATTACTTCTCCAAATGGGCGGAAGCAGTACCGCTGAGGGAAGTGAGGACGGAGAATATCCTCCACTTTTTCAAAACGCACGTCATTTACCGGTTTGGAACTCCACGGCGGATTATCTCCGATAACGGGCCAGCCTACAGAAGCCATAAGATTAGCCGCTTCGCGCAACAGCATAATATAGACTGGAGATACTCCTCAGTTTATAATCCACGAGCTAACGGTCTGGCCGAGGCCTTCAATAAGACCTTGACAAAGATCATAAAAAAGACGGTGTCCCGAAATAAGAGGGACTGGCACGAGAGACTGCAGGAGGCTCTTTGGGCATATCGAACTACGTTCAAGACGGCCACGAACACGGCGCCATACGCATTGGTATTTGGTACGGAAGAGGTACTCCCCCTCGAGATAGAGCTACCTTCTCTACGAGTAGCAGTCCACCACGAGTTGACAGGCGAAGAAAATGCTCACCTTCGGCTTGAGGAGCTTGATGCCCTTGATGAAACACGGCTCGTAGCACAACAAAACTTGGAGGCTTATAAAGCAAAGATGACGCGCTCATATGAAAGAATGACCCGACGGAGGACATTCCGCCAAGGCGAACTCGTGCTAGTGGTCAAGAGGCCTATGATCCCCAATCGCGCCAAGCGGGGAAAATTCGAGCCGAACTATGAAGGCCCGTACATCATAGACAAGGTCTATCAGGGTGGAGCCTATCTACTCATGGATATGCACGGTGAAAGGCCTTTCAGGCCGATAAACGGTCGCTTCCTAAAGAAATACTACACTTAATGAGCCACAGCCTAGGTTAATGATAGATGACGACGATTATGTCCGCTCGCTATCTTCCTAAGCTCAAGCTCTATAAGTGGTAGTTGGCCCTCTCCACGACGGACCGAAATGTCCTTAAACTGACGACGGACCGAAACGTCCTTAAACTGACGACGGACCGAAACGTCCTTAAACTAATGATGGACCGAAACGTCCTTAAAACTACTACCGCAGCATCCTTAGGCTGATGAGATAAAAAAAATAATAATAAATAAAATAAATAATAATTAAAAAAAACAAAAAAAATGGTATGTCCATAAGCAAGAAGGGCACGGATGAAAACCCGAAAGGGCTCCGTGAGTAAAAACAGCAGAGCTACCGGCGAGTATTCGTGAAAACCCGAAAAGGCGCGACCTCGTAAAAAAAATAATAATAAAATAAAAAGAATAAAAAAAACGGTATGTCCATAAGCAAAGAGGGCATGGATGAAAACCCGAAAGGGCTCCGTGAGTAAAAACAGCAGGGCTACCGGCGAGTGTTTGTGAAAACCCGAAAGGGCGCAACCTCGTTAAAGGACACTTGCGGGGTCCTCATGACCCTGTAAGGAGAAACTACCCGCGTGAGATCCTTACGACTCACAAAGGAGCAACTCTCTTATGGGACCCTCATGGCTCATAAGATTTGAAAGCCTTAAGTCACAGAGACCTAAACCTGTGCTTAAGTGAAATCCCCCATACCCTTCGACAATGCCCTACAAGCGGCTCATACTGACCCTTGTATACAATTCACGGGCGCGAATGAGCATTTCCCCAGCAAAGTCCCACCCGTGACTAGGGATACGTCCATATGATGAGCAACCCTTATAAGTCCTCTCGACTTATAAGGAGAAAGCCCTCTTGTAAGATCCTTATGACTTACAGAGGAACATACACTTAGGAATCCTCACGATTCCTAGGAAGAAAATACACCTACAAGATCCTCACGACTTGTAGGGAGAAATACCTTTGTGAGACTCTTACGGCTCATGAAGTCAAAAGCCTTAGTTGATAGGACCCTAACCCTGTTTGCTAAGTTACCTTTGTTCAACAGCGACAGAGGCAAATGATGATTCGCTCCTGGCAATATCCCAGTTGTAGCGGTGCTGATGCCGAAATCGGTGTCTACTTTCAGATTTACGGCGAAAAGTCAGCAAGCCACACATGCATACGAAATAGCCGAAATGATGGGGCGACTTGCAATAAAAACAGCAATTAAAAATGTATGCATGAAAAATAGCCGAAATGATGGGGCAACTCGCAATAAAAAGCAGCGAGTAAAAATGAAATAAATAGCCGAAATGATTAGGCACCGCGAAAAATAGCCGAAATGATAGGGCAATCGCGACCTTCGCGATATAAAATCTGAAATGATAGAGTATCGCGGAAAAAGAAATAAAATAAAAAAAGAGAAGTTTTAATTTATGCCCTGCAGGTGATGTTACATCACACCCTGTATACAATCCAAGGGCGTAAACAAAGAAGTGATCATACTCCCCCCAGGTTTCATCAAAGAAAGAAGCCAAATCTCGACGGGCCGCAAGTGACCCAGAGATCATCTCAACACTCGTCTCGTAATAACGGACACAACTTCAAGCAAAGAGGAACAGCGGCAACCCCCCCAGTTCCATGGCTCGGCGATACGCATATCACCAATAGTCTAACCCCCGTTCCGTGAGATGTGGATACAATCAGCAAAATTCCTGATTACGTGGAATGCGGATAACGTCACTTTTTGACCCCGTGGAAAATGTCCAGAGCGGATCCTGGTCCTCGCAGAGCACGGCAGTGAACCCGTGTGAAGCATCCAGAGCGGAGCCTAGTCCTCGCCGAACACGGCAGTGAACCTGTGTGAAGCATCTAATGCAAAATTCCTGGTTACGTGGAACGCGGATAACGTCACTCTTTGACCCCGTGGAAAATGTCCAGAGCGGATCCTGGTCCTCGCAGAGCACGGCAGTGAACCCGTGTGAAGCATCCAGAGCGGAGCCTAGTCCTTGCCGAACAAGGCAGTGAACCTGTAAAAAGCATCTAGTGCAAAATTCCTGGTTACGTGGAACGCGGATAACGTCACTCTTTGACCCCGTGGAAAACGTCCAGAGCGGATCCTGGTCCTCGCAGAGCATGGTAGTGAACCCGTGTGAAGCATCAAGAGCGAAGCCTAGTCCTCGCCGAACACGGCAGTGAACCCGTGTGAAGCATCTAGTGCAAAATTCCTGGTTATGTGGAACGCGGATAATGTCACTCTTTGACCCCGTGGAAAACGTCCAGAGCGGATCTTGGTCGTCGCAGAGCACGGCAGTGAACCCGTGTGAAGCATCCAGAGCGGAACCTAGTCCTCGCCGAACACGGCAGTGAACCCATGTGAAGCATCTAGTGCAAAATTCCTGGTTACGTGGAACGAGGATAACTTCACTCTTTGACCCCGTGGACAACGTCCAGAGCGGATCCTGGTCCTCGCAGAGCACGGCAGTGAACCCGTGTGAAGCATCTAGAGCGGAGCCTAGTCCTCGCCGAACACGGAAGTGAACCCGTGTGAAGCATCTTGTGCAAAATTCCTGGTTACGTGGAACGCGGATAACGTCACTCTTTGACCCCGTGGAAAACGTCTAGAGCGGATCCTGGTCCTCTTAGAGCACGGCAGTGAACCCGTGTGAAGCATCCAGAGCGGAGCCTAGTCCTCGCCGAACACGGCAGTGAACCCGTGTGAAGCATCTAGTGCAAAATTCCTGGTTACGTGGAACGCGGATAACGTAACTCTTTGACCCCATGGAAAACGTCCAGAGCGGATCCTGGTCCTCGCAGAGCACGGCAGTGAACCTATGTGAAGCATCCAGAGCGGAGCCTAGTCCTCACCGAACACGGCAGTGAACCCGTGTGAAGCATCTAGTGCAAAATTCCTGGTTACGTGGAACGCGGATAACGTCACTCTTTAACCCCGTGGAAAACGTCCAGAGCGGATCCTGGTCCTCGCAGAGCACGGCAGTGAACCCGTGTGAAGCATCCAGAGCGGAGCCTAGTCCTCGCCGAACATGGCAGTGAACCCGTGTGAAGCATCTAGTGCAAAATTCCTGGTTACGTGGAACTCGGATATCATCACTCTTTGACCCCGTGGAAAACGTCCAGAGCGGATCCTAGTCCTCGCAGAGCACGGCAGTGAACCCGTGTGAAGCATCCAGAGTGGAGCCCAGTCCTCGCCGAACACGGCAGTGAACCCATGTGAAGCATCTAGTGCAAAATTCCTGGTTACGTGGAACGCGGATAACGTCACTCTTTGACCCTATGGACAACATCCAGAGTGGATCCTGGTCCTCGCAGAGCACGGCAGTGAATCCGTGTGAAGCATCCAGAGTGGAGCCTAGTCCTCGCCGAACACGACAGTGAACCCATGTGAAGCATCTAGTGCAAAATTCCTGGTTACATGGAACGCGGATAACGTCACTCTTTGACCCCATGGAAAACGTCCAGAGCGGATCCTGGTCCTCGTAGAGCACGACAGTGAACCCGTGTGAAGCATCCAGAGCGGAGCCTAGTCCTCACCGAGCACGGCAGTGAACCCGTGTGAAGCATCTAGTGCAAAATTCCTGGTTATGTGGAACGCGGATAACATCACTCATTGACCCTGTGGAAAACGTCCAGAGCGGATCCTGGTCCTCGCAGAGCATGGCAGTGAACCCGTGTGAAGCATCCAGAGCGGAGCCTAGTCCTCGCCGAGCACGGCAGTGAACCCGTGTGAAGCATCTAGTGCAAAATTCCTGGTTACGTGGAACGCGGATAACGTCACTCTTTGACTCCGTGGAAAACGTCCAGAGCGGATCCTGGTCCTCGCAGAGCACGGCAGTGAACCCGTGTGAAGCATCCAGAGCGGAACCTAGTCCTCGCCGAACACGGCAGTGAACCCGTGTGAAGCATCTAGTGCAAAATTCCTGGTTACGTGGAACGCGGATAACGTCACTCTTTGACCCCGTAGACAACGTCCAGAGCGGATCCTGGTCCTCGCAGAGCACGGCAGTGAACCCGTGTGAAGCATCCAGAGCGGAGCCTAGTCCTCGCCGAACACGGTAGTGAACCCGTGTGAAACATCCTATGCAAAATTCCTGGTTACGTGGAACGCGGATAACGTCACTCTTTGACCCCGTGGAAAACGTCCAGAGCGGATCCTGGTCCTCGCAAAGCACAGCAGTGAACCCGTGTGAAGCATCCAGAGTGGAGCCTAGTCCTCGCCGAACACGGCAGTGAACCCGTGTGAAGCATCTAGTGCAAAATTCCTGGTTACGTGGAAAGCGGATAACGTCACTCTTTGACCCCGTGGAAAACGCCTAGAGCGGAGCCTGGTCCTCGCCAAGCACGGCAGTGAACCTATGTGAAGCATCCAGAGCAAACACCGGACTGTGGAGTCCTTAAAATCCATGGACTATGATGTCCTTAACCTCGACCGTAATGTCTTAAAACTAACAATCAACCACCCTGATTCTGTACTTATTCTACCTTGGTTTAAGGGTACATCTCTTCGCTCCTTTGATACCTGGCGTTGTAATTCCTCAACGTCTTCAAAGAGGTGACGGGTCCCTGCAACCAAACATCGGACTGTGGAGTCCTTAAATCCACGGACTATGAAGTCCTTAACCTTGACCGTGACGTCTTAAAACTCACGTCGGACTGTGGAGTCATTAAATCCACGGACTATGAGGTCCTTAACCTTGACCGTGATGTCTTAAAACTAACATCGGACTGTGGAGTCCTTAAATCCACGGACTATGACGTCCTTAACCTTAACCGTGATGTCTTAAAACTAACATCGGACTGTGGAGTCCCTAAATCCACGGACTATGACGTCCTTAACCTTGACCGTGATGTCTTAAAACTAATATCGGACTGTGGAGTCCTTATTTCATGACCCGAAAGAGCACGTGACTGGCCCTTGAACCATATGAAGTCTATAGGACCCCATCTGATCCAAGTAAGCCAAAAGCCCAGAAATCTAAAACCATTTAAAGAGTAAATAAGGAAAACCGGTTTTAAGAAGTAAAGAATCATGTTTCGAAAATCAATGTTTTTAAATAACTAAGCCGAATATGCATTTTTAAAATGTGTAACCTTTCCTAAAAATTTCGGTAGAGTTTCCTTTGTAAAAACTGGCCCCGAATGGGGTACAACAAGAATAATATATATGAAATGATAAAAGGCATCCCCAAGCGGGAGCTAGCTCTTCGTCAATAGACGGTCACAACCACGCAAGCAATAATAATATACAACCCCAAAGGGCGAGGATCAAAAACCCCAAAAGAAACTCAAAACAGCCAGAAAACCGTAATACTACAAGCGCGACTCTAAGGTCGAAATAATACAACATTGTTTTCTAAGTCTGAAGCAATATACAAGTTTTGGTTGATGGAATGTCTAGATACAATGAATAATATATGAACAATAGCGGTTCTGATACAAAAGAAACCACCTACCCAAGCAAGTCACCCATAAGGAAGCAGTGTGCCAGAAATGCTGCTATGGAATCTGTATGGCAAAACCTGCAAGAACTGTGGCACAACGGGGGTGAGTTGCTGTTCACACCAGAATATTGCATTATTATATTCCCCATTCTTATTCTTTTTATAAATAAATAGGTGCTTTTGATGCATGTCTGCTACATGTTACAGGTTACAGGTTCTTGGACAGGAAACAGTGAAAACGATGAAAAGACGACGTAAAAGTGAGACTTTGACCGACAAACAGAGAATCTTGATCAAGCCTACATAAGGAACAATTCACAAAGCAAGATTCAAGACATCGACTCAAAGCGAACGGGTAGAAGTCCACTACAATGTTCACTGGAAATCTGGAAGAGAACCAGAAGCTAAATTGAAAAAAGATATATAGAAATAAGTAGCCCAAGACAACCAGAAGTTATCCCAGAAGAATCAAAGTCCAAGTCCACAATTGGGCTGCGGAACCGCGGCCCAACCCATGCTGGGGCCGTGGATCCGCGGCCATTAAGAGGATTCAGTGGATGAAATTTTTACCAAAATGTTTATTGGCGCTGAAAAGTTGACCTAGGGGTATATTTGTAATTTTAGACATGCGGATCAAAATGTAACCTAGGGTTTCCTATTCTTTATAAATAGGAACTCTTCAGATTGTAATTCTTTATACCTCCCTTCATTAATAAATTTTAGAATTCTTTTGGAGAGCATCGGTGCCTCTTTTCAATTCATTAATCCAGATCTGACAACCCTGTGTTGATGTTTGGAGAGAGCCATCTGTAAGTAGTTTTATTTAATTGCTCTAGTTTAGATTTTAATTCCTTGCCTTAGATGTTAGCTTTGGGGAAGGCTTTTGAGAGATGAGATCTCTCATCCCTTTCGTACCCATCACATACAATCAATAGGACTCCATGCATACACGCACACACCGCGCCCTACGGCATCCTACCTCTCGAGGTAACGATGACACCGTAGTGTAAAGGCCCGGTTGCGCGCGTTTTCCAGGGAGGTTAGGGTAAGGATCTCTAAAGGAAGGACAAGAACCTAGAGGAAGGAATACCTTTCCGAATAGATCTAATCTCCTTTATTGATAATTACCATAACTCCTCACAGATCTTCATTCAGGTATAGAAAGCGTTGAGATTTAATTGCATTTCCAAACCATCCCTAAACCTAACCCTAGCAAGAATAGATCTAGATAATTGCCCTAGGTTAATTAGATTTTTAGATTTAATAACAACTCCGAACACCCTTCGGAATTAACTCGTAAGAACGAATCGGAGATTCACAACATCCCTGTGGACCGACCCGTACTCACCGGCTAGCTTCATGCGACGCCGTTCTTGATTGCGGTTACAAATATTTTTGATCTATCTTTTAGAAAGCGCAAGCACGCTTAAATCTCAATTCAATCAAATGGCGCCGTTGCCGGGGATGGCATAGAACTTTCCTTTTTGCAAATTTCGGGTTAATCATAAAATTTAAAAAATCATAAAAATCTGAAAAATCAAAAAAATATAAAAATATATATAATCTGTTATTTTTGGAAGGGATACTGTGTTGTTTGAATTTTTGCAGGATATACAGAATCGGATCTGGAAAATTCCAGAAAGTGAAACAGAAAACGAGATATCAGAACAGAAGGGATTTTAAAAAACAGAAGAGCACAAAAATTTTGGAGCCCCAAATCCCCTATTCCGCCGCGATTCCGCGGCCAAAACCCACCTTAGGCCGCGGAACCGCGGCCATCTTGTCGAATCAGAGCGTCAAAAATTTTTTGGGGACTCGTGCTGATTAGACTACCGCGAAAACGCAGCAATAACGCGTTTATACCGCGGAACCACGCCCTTTTGGTTAGATCATCCTCTGCAATTTGCACTGTAAGCTCATCTGTTATTTCTCCTCTGCAAATTTCAATATATTTTCTGAAAAAATGCCTGCAGGATTTTTTGCACTTTAAAAATATATTCCCTTCCAAATAACGATCTTGTGCAGGATTTTTGTGCCTTGCTTAAAATGAAATTAGATTGCAAGTAATATTTTGCTGTTGCATATCTTGTGTTGAAAATCTTTTTGCAACAAAAATTTTCCAAATAAAGAGAAAAAGAATAAAAATAAAAAGGACAAATTTTTTATAGAAACTTGCAAAAATTTTGGCCGTAAATAAATCCTTGCACCACAAACTTTCTTTCTTTTTCCCCTTCTTTCAACATGGGTACCCCACATAATAAATCATTAGCCGAACTTTGGTATCCCGAACCTAATTTTGCGTCGTATGTCAATTTGTTCGGTCAATTTAAAGACGATCCCTCCATGCCTAAAAAATCTTTGAAAGATCACATAGAGGCGTCTAGGAGAAACAGTTTGACTTTTCAACCCACTTTATGTGGACCAAGTCCGTCTTTACCACCTACATATGTTGACACCACTTTTCCAAGTCCTGCTGTAACTCCTAGGCCGATGTCCATTGCTGAGCATATTGCTCAATCTCGCAGTCGATCTTTCACTCCTCTCCACTCATCTAGTTCTAGGTATCCGCACGATTATTCACCTTTTTATCCATATGTTGACCCTACCCCTGCCCAACCACCCACTTCCTACAAGTCATACCCGACCTTCCCACCTTCACTAGACACTGTTTCGACACAGCCATTAGGGAGTTTCACATATCCAACCAATTTTGAATCTTTTACTGAAACCCCCTCACCACCTAAGTCTAGTTTGGAAGAGTCGTTGGAAGCGTACATTGCAGCAACGAATAAAATGACTAGGAATGTGGAAGCATCTTTAGCCGCCCTTATGCAACCTACCGAACCGGTAGCTAGTTTCCCGCTAGCTCAAAATTTTTTAATGTATAAGGAGGCGGTTGGACAGAGTGAGAATGAGAGAGGATTTACAAATCAAACCTACCCTTACCCAATTGAAGCCCACAACTCCTGTTTGCCATCGATTGCCCTAAATAGTTCACCTGTTGAAAATAAAAATGAGTTGTGTGATTTTGTAGTGTTTGATTTGCCAAATTGTGAGGAACCCCTTTCGAGTGAAACCGCACCTAATCCTTTCGATCTTTACACCTCCACTCTAGAATCTAAATCGATAAATATCCATGCTTTTGATGAGGTGTCTAAGAAAATTGATTTTCACTTGATTGAGGATATAGACACCGGGAATATTTCGGATGATGAACCTGTCGATTTTATTGAAATTTTATGTTCAAATCATCATCCCGAGTTATTAAATGTTTCTCCCGAACCTCATATGCGTCTAGATTTTGATGATAATGGCATGGATGAGTTAAATATTGAGGATAGTATTGAGGAGAGTCTTGAGGATAATATTGAGGTTGAATCATTTTTCTTTGATGTGTCGGATTTTCCAATTCAGCTTCCTGAACCTTTAACTGTTATATCACCCTCCCTCCTTTCCATCGTTCCGACCACGCTTGAAGACTGTGAGCTTGAAACTTTTTCCTTTGAATCTGACACAATTCTTACAGACGATAACACCTACGAGCGTTTCACTTTTTCGGACGATGCTGATGACTCACCGCCCGAGTTTGAGTCCTTTACATTTTCAGATGAGCCATCAGACTCGGTTGATTATAGTAGTTTCGAACCATTAATGGAATCTTTCAAGTTCGAGACAGTTTACTACGGTGAGAATGATACTATCCCTAATTCGCTTCCTTTCGTTCTTCCTATTGTTCCGACCGTACAAGTGACCGTTACGCTTTCATCTCAAATCCCAAGTTCAGCGTACCCATGTTTTCTTGCGAATCTTGAGGGATTTGACCCTATTTCTCGATGGGTTAATAGGTTAGCGCAATCGATTATAACATATCGGATATCACATATTGCGCTAATTTATTCACTCAATTTACAACCTCAAGATCGTACTCCACTTCTTTCTTCTTTCCGCCATTCTCCTTCTCCGCCGAGACCATCTTCCATTCTTCTTTCCACACGGTCTCGTGTGCTTCTCATCTCTTTTCTTTCCATCCCATTCTTGCACCAACTATACCATTACCACGATAAGATTTTTGAATGGTTGGTATTAACCTTTGGCTTGTGTAAGGCCAAGCTTAAGTTTGGGGGGAACCTTTGTATATATGTATATATATTTTTGTTTTCTTTTTCTAAATTAAAAAAAAAATTAAAAAAATTCAAAACATTAAAAATATATTTTAAAAAACTATAAATAAATAAACAGGGGAGTACCGGCATTTTGACCCTCTTGGTTTAGCATGACGGTGAGGACACTGTCAAGTTCAAGTTTGGGGGTATGATCGGTACGTCTTCTTCCTTCGCATTCATTTGTACATATTTTTGCATTTGCATACTTATTTGAAAACCCATAAAAATTGAAAATTTTAAAAAATTATAAAAATATTTGTATTCAATTTTGGCTAATTGACTTGAGTTTGACAAATAGGTTAACTGGCTAGGAACAACTAGATCTTAGACTTAGTAAATTAAAAACCCTAAAGATAACCTTCCTTAAAGTTTAACGGTAGAAAGTATATGCCTTGTAGTTTATTTAGAAATAGGCAAATTTTGGGTTCACTTCTTGGGCTAAGTCGAAACAAGGGAAGAGTATTTATGTTCTTATTAGAGTATAAGTTTGAAAAATAGTTCCTAGCTTAAGTCTAGATTCTGAAAATGTATACCCTACAACTTGCACAATCACACACCTTGAAACTTGGAATAGTAGAAGAGACCTTGAAATGCTCTTGTCTAAAGTCCTTAGTACAATGAAAATAAAGAAAAAAGTGTGAATAAAGAATAAAAAAATGGACACTGGTTTTTGTGATTACTCAAGGCTGCAAAAATAGAAAAATATTTAGCGAGGGTGCTTCATTACCTAGTGCCTTAGACCAACTGGTTTGGGAGTCACTGCTAAAGCCTTGGGCGTTGCAAGACTAGGAATTACGCTTTAATGTGCAAACACATCTTGTAATCGGTTGTTGGTACCTCAAGAAGTATTAACGATCACATGAAGGATGTGTAAGCGAAATTCAATTAAAAACTCACTAATTAATAAGTGCTTTGGACAATGGACGAGAGTACGATTGCTTGATTTGAATTTCCAAGTGTAAGGGTGATATTTACACACACGTGGGGATATGTGATTAGAGTATAGATAAGAGAAAGGAATGAAGAATAGAACTTGTATCTTTAGTAGAGTTGATAGAAATTCCTAAGTGGAGATGGAACCCTAGAAGGAAAACTTAAGAGATGCCGAAAACTAGGTAACTCTACAAGATATATATATAATCTTAAGTTAAATGATGAGGAAGTATGAAGAATGTGGGTGGATAATTTACAAGTAGAAGATAATAGAATTCCTTGGTGGAAAACTTAATTGGAGAACAAAAGTCGAAAAGCCAAATTGATAGAATTTTGTGGGTGTAATTCGCTGAAAACCCTCAGGAGACAACACTCCTCCTACTAGGGACACCTAGAGGTTTAACGGCTTGTTGCACGTGCTCAGTGCAATCGCGTTTCCCTGCGAAAGTGCGGTTAGGTTAGGATTTTAGTGAATAAAAATAAGTTTGCTCGAGGACGAGCAAAAGATAAGTTTGGGGGTATTTGTTCACACCAGAATATTGCATTATTATATTCCCCATTCTTATTCTTTTTATAAATAAACAGGTGCTTTTGATGCATGTCTGCTACATGTTACAGGTTACAGGTTCTTGGACAGGAAACAGTGAAAACGATGAAAAGACGACGTAAAAATGAGACTTTGACCGACAAACAGAGAATCTTGATCAAGCCTACATAAGGAACAATTCACAAAGCAAGATTCAAGACATCGACTCAAAGCGAACGGGTAGAAGTCCACTACAATGTTCACTGGAAATCTGGAAGAGAACCAGAAGCTAAATTGAGAAAAGATATAGAAATAAGTAGCCCAAGACAACCAGAAGTTATCCCAGAAGAATCAAAGTCCAAGTCCACAATTGGGCCGCGGAACCGCGGCCCAACCCATGCTGGGGCCGGGGATCCGCGGCCATTAAGAGGATTCAGTGGATGAAATTTTTACCAAAATGTTTATTGGCGCTGAAAAGTTGACCTAGGGGTATATTTGTAATTTTAGACATGCGGATCAAAATGTAACCTAGGGTTTCCTATTCTCTATAAATAGGAACTCTACAGATTGTAATTCTTTATACCTCCCTTCATTAATAAATTTTAGAATTCTTTTGGAGAGCATCGGTGCCTCTTTTCAATTCATGAATCCAGATCTGACAACCCTGTGTTGATGTTTGGAGAGAGCCATCTGTAAGCAGTTTTATTTAATTGCTCTAGTTTAGATTTTAATTCCTTGCCTTAGATGTTAGTTTTGGGGAAGGCTTTTGAGAGATGAGATCTCTCATCCCTTTCGTATCCATCACATACAATCAATAGGACTCCATGCATACACGCACACACCGCGCCCTACGGCATCCTACCTCTCGAGGTAATGATGACACCGTAGTGTAAAGGCCCGGTTGCACGCGTTTTCCAGGGAGGTTAGGGTAAGGATCTCTAAAGGAAGGACAAGAACCTAGAGGAAGGAACACCTTCCCGAATAGATCTAATCTCCTTTATTGATAATTACCATAACTCCTCACAGATCTTCATTCGGGTATAGAAAGCGTTGAGATTTAATTGCATTTCCAAACCATCCCTAAACCTAACCCTAGCAAGAATAGATCTAGATAATTGCCCTAGGTTAATTAGATTTTTAGATTTAATAACAACTCCGAATACCCTTCGGAATTAACTCGTAAGAACGAATCGGAGATTCACAACATCCCTGTGGACCGACCCGTACTCACCGGCTAGCTTCATACGACGCCGTTCTTGATTGCGGTTACAAATATTTTTGATCTATCTTTTAGAAAGCGCAAGCACGCTTAAATCTCAATTCAATCAGTTGCCAGCTCGTGAATAGAAAATATCTACAAGCAGAGATCGAATGCATGACCCATCCTAGGTCAATACGATCAGATATAAATAAACCTCAATATGAATAAGTCTGAAGCATGCTAAACTGGCAAGGTAATCTCTATGCATGAGTGTAGTGCCAAGTGCTCATGCCTGTGCCTCAGGTAATAGCATATCATAAATATGAGGTATGATCAATGTAATCAAATCTGCATGTACGTGGATCCCGTCCACTCGTCACCCAATGACAATAACCATCATGCATGTAAATATCATAAAGCATGTGCATGGGAATATGAGGATATAAACCATCTGTGTCCCTCGCAACACGTCAAAATCATGGAACCGGAGTGCCCAGCATCGACACCGAAAATATCATGAAAACTGTGCCCAGCATCGGCACGTAAATCCTCATATATCGGGCTCCGTCAGTCCGGATCGGCCCACGGGCTCTGTCTGCGGTATCAGCCCTCGGCCCCGGCAGTACGCCCATATCCATCTATCGACTCTGGTCAGTATCCTCCGGATAACCGCTAGGTCCAACCAATCACCGGTAGGTACTCGCCACCCTGCTAAGCTCATCGTCTACTCCACGAAAAACATTTCTTGCCCCAGGGAACCATACCGGGTCCACCATGTACCCGCAATCGGCCCCATCCGCCTCCTCGAATCGGGTTTCACATGTCGCTCTCAGCACCGAGAGAACACATGGTGGACGCACTGAAATATCATATGAAGGGTAACCGAGTTTTAAAACAATTACATATTCTCCTTTTGAAACACCCACGGTTCCCAAAAACCCAGAAATATCATGGAAACAACATATCTCAATGCGTATAATCCGAAAGCATGATGTATGCGACATGTAAAGAAATGTAAGCAACATACACTGAATGCAACAGTACTACAGTGTAGTGACATGGCAATTATCGATGATGAAGCGTGTGAGCCGGCAAACAAGTGTACGTCGAACATACGCATCATCGATAATAGTGCTGGTGTTCTAGCAGCATGACTGAAATATATCAACTATACAAGCGATGCAATGCAAATAGCATGAATATGCGGAATCGAACAACGCAACAGTAAATAACCTGCCTCAATAGATATATCATGCAACCTTGCCTTTTGAAATAAGACGAATCAGGTCTTTTGGTAAAATAAGGGCTACGGTGTTTTAAGAAAAGATGCGTCATTTGAAAATATCCGTATAAACCCTTTTGCTTATCTTTAAAATATTCCCGATTCGTTAGTTTTGAAATGGGTATGACTCGGATCAAGTCTAACGCCTACTATGCGAACTACGGACCCAACAATCAAGTCAATCGGAAGGGATATGGAAACCACCTAAATCTGAGTCGGTATACATATATATATATAGTCGGTGATCTCGCCTCAATAGTATCACGTACGATACAGTATATTATATAACATCCTCGAGTCATGAGTGCGGTTCTAACATCATTATAAAGCTCGTACGGTAAATCGTCGTACGGCATCCCAATAGCTGGGTACGGGTCAATATCCCATTCATCTCATCACATATCCGGTGTCACTACCATCATATCACATCTCAAATACAAACTCGGTCATATCGCCGAATCTCACGGCCTCAATCAAACCTCATCGACTCATCTCAATCCCATGTATCATCCTCAATCCCGTATATGAACACATAGTCCCATACCCATGTGTAGATATACACACCTCTATATGCGCATAGATAAATGAAAGAATGCATGCAAGTATATGTGTACGTGTATGTGTGGGTGCAACCACTACTCTAGGGTTCCGCACTATACTAAACCAATACATCCTTATCATCAATAATACCATTATTACCATCAATAATCCTAAACAACACATAATAATTATATGTGTGTATACATATTCGTATACATCACCACGGACTGCGGGGGTGCTATACGCCATCCACCCGACTTCTCCCCGTAGATATAAATCTACCCACCTTGCTTTTCATGTGTCGGTGCCGATGTCGCCATCTTCATCTTCTTTGCCTCAACATCACGTAGGGTACCTACAAGTATATCACAACGCTAAAGCACAAGAAAATCATATCGGAAACCAAAATAGCACACGCTACTCGCATAGGTAAAAACCTATCGTCTCGCATGTAAACAAGCTCAATATCCACTTGTCGTTGACGTCCAAACGCTACCCAACAGAAACGAATCACCAAATACCAAAATCCATGCTAAAACAAGTTGTAAATCATACGCCAACTCAAGCAAATCAACCCAGATTTTACCTTAACTGGAATCAGTCAAAACTAGACATACCCAGGGTCAAGACAAGAGGAAATAGGGCCATGCACAAAAATCGAGACAATTCCCTCCTGCTCTGGCCGCAGTTTGCGGCCAGAAGGAATAAATTGGCGGCCGTACTTTGGAGTTGGGGGCTAAGGTTTGGTGTGGTGGTTCTATGGTGCCTGCACATCTCACGGTCAACTCAGTTTCATTTTTGGGGTCTCGGGGTGATAGCAGATTACACAAAACACTCCCAGATTTACAGTTTTTCTCCGACATCGTCCCATAAATCCGTATTCTGGTTCTAGTTCTAGGTTTGGGTCCAAATTAGTATCACACAAGGGGTTCTAAGATCACCACAATCCTCAATTTCATCTTTAATTTCAGATCTCACATAAACCCTAACTTGAATTCTCCAAAGTTCACAAAACGACACAATATCGATATGAAACTAGCATTGATGCAATAAGAATTGAATTACTAAACTAGCGGTGCAGAAATTACCTTCTTTGGCAACTTAAGAAAATTCTTGAGTTGCTCAAAGTCCTCCAAATCCAATCTTGCTAGGTTCAATATGTAGCTAGTGAGCTTGGGAGCAAGTTTTGTGAAGTGGGAATGGGGTTTTGGGGTTAATTTCATTGTAGATCTAGGGTTTTTGTGAAGAGGGAGAGAGAAGGATGGCAGCAGCCGCAACAAGGGGAGGGAGAGGAGAGAGAATGAGAAGGGGAAAATGATGGGGAATGGTTCATAAAGTGAGGGTTGACTTGGTCTCTCTCTCTCTCATCATCATGCTACTTTTTCCTTTTCTTTTCTTTTCCTTTTTCTTTTCCTTCTCACTCCAATAGTGAACCCAAAAGAACAACCATGGCAATAGAAATGTAACACAAGTGTAACAAGTGTGGAAAATGATATGTCCACATTTTTGCACAAAAATGCTAAAAATCCAATTAGCGACTTTTAATCGCGATTAGCACTAAATTAGCATATAACTAATCTTAAAAACTTTAAAATGGCATAATTCCATAAAATACCCTATTTTAGAATTTTCCATAATTTTTCCACATTTATTTGTATTTAATTATACCCGAATATTAAAATATTCATTAAAATAATATTAAATTATAAAAATTCCCGAAAATAATATTTTATTATTTTGGAAACGTTACACCCTAAATCCACGGACTATGAGGTCCTTAACCTTGACCGCGACGTCTTTAAACAACGATACTTTGAGCAACCCCTTGAAAGTCCGCGGCAGCGCCACGGCCGTCTGACAGACGCCAATAAGCGGAACAAAACTTTTACGACTGGCGCTATCGCGTACTTTCTCCCGGATCGTCCATTAAAGCTAAACTAACAAATTGTAAAGAGGGTAGAATTGTTATACCGAATGATCCGAGTCCTTCGGTCTTCAACAATCATCCCACGCTATGTTGCAACTGATCCGAACTTGCTCGATCTCCGGTCTCGTCGTCCAGGTGGCACCACGTCGACGGATCTTTAAACGGGCTCCCGCCTCTGAACCGAGGCAACTCGATCGTCAAGTTTGCCAAAAGAGATGACCAAGATGAAGTAGAGAATGAGTAGAATACTTTGTCTCGTTACGTCCAAGGCTATGGGCGAACGGTTAATAGTAGTTGCCAAATTGAACTAGGAAATTTCCATACACTAAACTGTCATGATCTTTTTCTCTCAAGCAAATGGAAAAATCCCTCATCCTCACAAAGAGGGCCGGCCACAATATATAGGAGAAGGAAGGTGAGTGTAGGAGAGGGGAGGGCGAGCTTAAGGAAAATATCTAGTGTGTGAACACAAAGTGTGAACACCTAGTGTGAACACAAAGTGTGAACCCAAAGTATGAACACCATAAATGCACCATTAATGAACCAGTGAGTCACAAGCCTAATCACCCTCTCTAGAACCTTCTAGAACACTGACTCACCTCATCAAGAAAAGATAAATCCGTATTTAACCGAATGTCAAAATACGGCTGATAGAAAACTGGAAACTGGCAACTTCCAAAAATCATCCCGAAACGAATTTCAGGATAACCCCGTATCGGTATAAACATACCCGTATTTGTATTACGACCGAATACAAATACAACTGAGATAAAGATATTATATCTACACAGTATAATACTGGGTTCTGGCTTAAACCAAAGCCTACCAGTATTATCTGCCCGAAAATGGACACATGCGAAAACGCACGTGCTTTTTCCGAACCCTGCCATAAACCCATACGGCATCTACAACGTTTCGCGCGAACTTGGGAAAGTGTCGGTGGGGGACTCTAATGACTCATCAACACACTAGCACTGGGTATAACCACTAGCACGTCAGAGGTACTAGCTGTACGTAACGTTTTGCCTATGTATTGATTGGAAGGAAAGCTGACGAGCGAACTCATCTATAAACCCTACTGAGCCTGACAGTGACAATATTCGTACAGTCCGGAACATTCGTCTATGAGTATCGCATATACGGCCTAGGGGGTCGGTAAACGTCGACCCCAATAGCTGCATAAGTCGTGTCAGAGAGTAGCCCAGAACACCTTGAGATACTACTGGTATACCTAACAGTATATTTCGATTACCCTGGCCAGGGATTTCGTGTAATGGCTCTCCTAAACACAGCGCGATCTCACGCCCAATACCAGGAGAGACGAATCCCCGAAGATCCGCTCACTTGCCTTCAATGTGGCTCGGGACTGTACCCAACTAAAACCTGTTTGCACAACTCCTTTGAGCATGGTAGGATAGTAATCTAAGCATAGTGGGAACTCACACGAGACAAATGACGACCTCAGGTCGATGAACTAACCTGTACACATGTCACCATGGAACTGCTATCTGACGATATGTATAATACCAACTAGCATATTCCCGGCGAGTCCTGTCGGGTGTACTCATATCCCAATGAGCACCTGTATACATCTTAGGTGATCCAACTGACACCAGTGGCTTGTGAGACCGGCCACCGCCCCTCGTCGGGGTCTCGACTGTATACACTAGTCTACTCTGGAGTATCGATGCCCTGTCTCGAAACTCCTACGACTAGGGACACTTTAAGGATATTCTTATAGACCCCAGCTCCCACTTATATGATCGCCATCATACTGCTGGTAGTCAAGCAAGAATCCTATGGGCTCTATCAACATCTACATGATGATAAAGACAAACCAGATAGCATACTATCATCTCAAGTAAGACTGTTTATCGGTATAGGTCCTCCCTCAATCATTGCAATCACGTAGCTGCGATCCAATAATTGACTTAGAGGGCACTATATCCAACAATCTCCCACTTGCACTTAAGGATAATTATTGCGATGTCGTGTACTCACAACTCGTGTGATACCGAGCATCCAACTCCTCTACTAATCAGTTTCACAAATCTCGTTTGCAAAACTATTGTGTTCGAGAAATAGCCTCAGTGAGTGGATCCGCTTCGGTGTTTCTTTCTGTATCTCTCTATATCTCAACTTCGCGGAGAAAACCATCTCCCGAATTGAGTAATATCTGTCTTAGAATATGTTTGGATATCTGATGGGACCTAGTTCATAAATGAACTACAAATCCAAAGTTCTTAGACTGTATTAATAACTGAACCAAATCAGTATCGCGCACCATGCCTCCCACAGTTTCCTCTAGGACCACCTGTCCATAATACTGTCCCTCGTTAGAGGGAAAACTATAACTCTGACAATCACTCTCTCATCTTTGTCACCTGTGAAGCCTGAAATAATAACCGTCTCCTGAAGGAGGCTGCCGCCATCAAATCCGTAGAACATTCACTTATGTTCTAAAACTGCTTCCGTATGTTTCTTCAGGATTGGATTAATATAAACTTATCGCATCTTGTGCAATACCGACATCTGGTGTGGTACTTGACATCTCACGATTGACTCAATTGCCTAAGCAAGTGATCTGTCAATCATGCACATCCCTCTCCCCTTTAGTCTGTAAGACACATTTAGAGAGGGTGACTCCATCACCTGCAGGCACACCACCATGCCAGGAGTCATTTATTCTAAAATACTATTAGAATACTGTCAAAGTACCCACATTAGGAAACTACCCAAATCTAGATCTAAAACCATTAGATCTAGTAACCAGAATGTCAGATATTATATCCATATCCTTTGTGGAGAAACAACTATGTGACGACCACAGTACAACCGATCGTAGTATAGAAATTTTACTTCCTACTGTGTGTATGTCATCCAAATACCAGGACATCATACCCTACTACCTTCTTAACAGATCCATCCCCTATTCTGATGAAGTCAAACCCATGACTGTCACATCAAAATCAGATGATCCATTTCCGCTATATCTGCTCAAGTCTATAGACACTAGCTTCTTGTCCACTATGCTTCCGCTGCTCCCACTGACTACGACAACCCTCTGGCAGAATAATATATACGTACATTTCTAAAACTAGTTTAGAACGACGCTATACATATCCTCCTACCGTGTCTCATAGTCTGGAACAACAGTAGTGTCAAGTCTGGATAAGCAAGAACCTCCATGTCACCATCCTTGAGGCTACCGGAGTACCTCTCGGGTGTCTGAGGTTACCCACCATGTCTGCGGAGTGGCTATTGGAATGTCAAACCTGATTGAATATATAGGTCCTATTAAACTTTCCGTAATCGTTTGCGGTTCTGGAATCACTTCCAGTTCTACCATACTCCCACTTCTGTTTTCTGAAAAATCCATTTTAATAAAACTGTGGCGAGTCAAGAACAATATCACTATTGATCTTCCAGATGGTGGAAAATCAACCCTCGTCGAAGCTAGGGACAACCCGCAAACTGCCATTACAGAAACGTGCCTTGAGTTATCCAGTGTCTGGTTTTAAGCATAAGCTGGACAACTCCCCTTACCTTAACATCGTTAAGATATGAATCGTTCTATATCCAATATAGAAACTTTGGCACTTATTTAATTGGAACCGGATTCAAATTATGCAGCCGTCTCCAGTGCATAATAACTTAAATAGAGAGAGGCTGATCAGTATTATTCAACTTAGGAATCCATCCAATTATGAGTACCTGAAAGAGAAACAAGTTTCTCAAAAACCATTACTATCAATTGAATATCAATCACAAGAATCTACATCTTCGATTTCTTTGAAGAATCCCGATACTTGTGACACTTGGTTCTCTACTTTATTCCTATACCCACAACTTCTCAAAACTTAGACATTGTATTTCTATGAAACACTTGTCTAAAAACTAGAGAAGTTATAAGTAAACAGAATATAGTACGAGGACCAACCCCTTTGTTCTGACGGACACTGGACAACATACACAACTCTGTATAAGTCCGCTGAGTTGAATAACTCAAAACATGTGCATCGTAGGTTGAAAAATGTACCCAGGCGATTTCCTCAAATATCACTAATTACAACGAATTCCGATATAATGAGGATGATCACCTAATTTCCAATAACTTGCTCCCACTCAACATCTGTATTCTCATATAGATGTGAGAATGTAACCTGGTAAATACATACCCTGGAGTAAGTATCCAATCGGGAAATCAGTTTTCTATTAACAATGCATAGTGAATATGAAACATGAATATGTTTCATAGGGGTATTCAGGTATTCTTAGTAATGCCTCTTCCATAATCCAAATCATGACTTTAACCGTATATTTCCCTGCCACCTTTCCAAATCCTTTTATTTGTCTTTAGTCGTTACCTTCTGTACACCATCATTAGGCTAAATGGTTTTCTTCCTTCCCTACCGGTCGGCACCAGCCTATGGTTTGGAAGAAGAATATCCAGTAAGCATAATAGGTGTACCCTCCTAATCCTAGGAGTACTCGCAACTTGAGAGAAGGTGATGATAAAAGACAACTGAATAATCCTTATTCCTATTTCTCCTGAACCAGAATCCATCCTCGAAAAAATATCCTTCGAGTTCGTATATAACCATACGATGGATTTGTAGGGTTCCTAGGCACCCTAGTGAGGTCTCACAAGGCATCGAACATGCCATTTTCAAAAATTCTAGGTGCCGAGAGACCCGCCTACGGATCGTTTGCTAGAAAAGTAGGCGAAAAAGCTAACTAGTTAACACTTAACTACAAGATACGGAAATACAACCTTTGTAGATCCGGTGCTCCACCTCCATAGCTCCGCAACGAGGTCCTCTCCGCTGTCTAAATCAAATCCGGGCTCAAGCGTCGGCTTCGTCGGAGAATGGGCAAGCTAGGTCGTCGATGTCCATGCCGAAGATGATCTACGTCGAGGCATCGAAAGATCAAGCTCCACCTTCACCAAGTCATGAAAACTTGTGAAGGAAACACACTCTACTACTTGGCAAGAGGTAGAGGATGAAGAAATAGGAAGTGGGTAGACTTTAGAATTGGATTTCTCACTCATTTCATCAAGTTGCCATTGATGGTCAAGCTTTTCTTCACTTGAAGGAGGAAGAAGAAGAAGCTATATTATTATGATAAGTTAATTTGGAATAATAAAGAATATGATACTTATCATAATTTTAACCAAAGTTAGGTGTAGAGAATAGACCATGGTTAGAGTTAATGGTTAGGTTTAGGAAAAGAACAAGAATGGTTATGCTTTCAACACTTCAAGAAGTTTCCACAAAATGACAAAATAAGCCACCATTCCTTTTAATTTCCATAATGAATAAATAATCAAATAAATAAATAAGAAATTTAAACACAACCCTAACCATTTACTTAACCAAGGTTTAAACTAAACATACACCTAATCAAGCATGTATCATCAAACATGATACAAACAAGTGCACAAAAATATATCACATATACAATGTGCACATCCGAGTGAGAAAATCCATTATAAAGTGAACCGATACTAGTTAATGCAAAGTAATATATCAAATATATAATTATGCATTAAATCATTAAATCAACACTTGATTCAATGATCCGGTCATGTCGCACACAACCGACTAGTATACAATGTATCGGCTTATCGAATCAACTCTTGAATCGATAACTAGGTTATATCGCATACAACCATTCGATACATTCATCGCGAGAATGAAATACGGTATCACATACACGCATTATTCTCGGTCCTGCACATATCTCATATGCGCTCCTATTTCGTTTCGCTTGAGCCAGGAAACCTCTGTGTAGGACTCTAAAGACTCGTCAATACGCCGGCAGCAGATGATGATCATATCAAACACCCACAAGCCGCAAGCGGTCTGCTAAACGTAACGGCCACCCGGGTATTGAGCGATCTGAAGATCGACGAGCAAGCCCGCTCACACTCCAGTGAATCCGACCAGTAACACTACCGTACAGTCCGGTCTGTCCGTCTGATATGTCGCATATCTCGCCTAGGGGTGGTAAACGTCAGACCCCAATAGCTCAATAAGTCGTGTCGATATGAGGTCTATAACAATTCGAGAAACTACTGGTAACACTTACCAGTAAATCTCAGCAACCCTGGCCAGGGATTTCCTGTTATAGCCAATCGAACACAGCGCAACATCAACTCCCTATACCGGGAGAGACGAATCCCCTCCTATCGCTCATTGCCTCCATGTGACTCGGGACTGTACCCAAAAACCACCGTTTTGCACGCCCTCTTGGACGTGGTAAGATGGAAATCAAAGCACAGTGGGAACCACACAAGACTCTATGATGATCTCGGGTCAACAGACTACTCTGTACCAGTGTCACCAGAGAACTGCCATCTGACGTGAGGTATAATACCATCTGGGAGTTCTCGGCGAGTCCGTCCAGTGTACCCAGTCTCTACTGAGCACCCATATATCATCTCTGATGTCAAACACCAATGGATATGGGATCATCCATCGCCCATCTGTATGGGTCGAGAAGGTACACGCTAGTCTACTCTGGTATATCGATGCCCGTCTCGATACACCCACGACTAGGGACTTTGAAGGATGTACTTATGGACTACCATGTCCCCACTAGTATGATCCGCATCATAGTCCAGGTAGTCAAGTACAGATCCTAAGGGCTTTACCAACATGTAACAGAGAGACAATCAGCATACACGTTAAGGTAAAGGGTAACCAGATAGCATACTATCATGTCGAGCAAGAATGTCCTCCCTATATATGTCCCAGCATCCACTACAATATACATCCTATGTACAGTAATGGCCTCTAGGGCATACATATAACTAACAATCTCCCACTTGCACTAGGGCCATCTGTAGCAGTGGTTGTAGTATCTCATACTCAACCATCCCATAAAAGTCTCTCTCTGGGAATAGGCCTTTGTGAGTGGATCCGCTGTGTTGTCCTCTGAGTCTACTCTCCTTACCTCGATTTCCCTGGAGATCAACCATCTCCATGATCAAGTGATACTGCCTTAGAATATGTCTGGATCACTGATGGGACCGGCGTTCCTCGGCATGAGCCACAACTCCATTGTCTCACAATGGTAGGAACGTAGTTCATCTCATGAACCAATATACACCCAAACAGCCTCTTTGGTAGCATCTTAAGTAGCGATGTATCCTGCCTTTATCGTCTAGTATGCCACGGTATCTAGCTTGGAACTCTTCCAACATACCGTCCCTTTACTGAGGGTAAAGACAATGCCTACGACTGACATTCAGTCGTCTTTATCATCCTGGAACCCTTCCAGTGATTCTCCCCAGGATCGATTGATACCATCTCACTACAACTAGTGAGAATCCTAACATCCATTTAGATCTATCTCATAGATCCAAAAACCAGGAGTTAGTAGGTATCATTATAATCCTATATAGAGAATCATTATGATAAACGGAGATTGACCGAGCGTAGCATAGGAAACTCCTTCCCTATCAAGAGTATGTCATCCACGTACTCTACGAGGATCGTCACCATACTCCCTACTACCTTTTTGTATATACAAGGTTCATCTACCATTTTGATGATGTCAACTTCTTTGACTACTACATCAAAACAGACGTTCCAACTCCGCGATGCCTGCTTTATCCTATAAAACATCTTGCATACGTTTCCGCTGCTCCCACTGTCTACGAGGCCCTCTGGCTGTGTACTTATAGACGTACTCTTCTAAAACATCATTTAGAAAAGTTGTCATGACACCCAACCACCAGATATCATAGTCATGGTATGTAGCCGTGGCAAGTAGGATCTGGATGGACTTAAGCATAGCTACTTGAAAAGGTTTCATCATTATCCACGCCTGGTCGATGACGAAAACCCTTAACAAGTCTAGCTTTGAAAGTCTCAACTTTTCCAAGTACACCAAGTAATCTTCTCAAGATATACTTGCTCCTGATGGGGATTTAACCCTTCAGATATAGCAACCAAAGTCCATACTTTGTTGGTGTATAAGGATTCCATCTCAGATCGATAAACATCCAGCCATTCTTACAGAGTCTTACTCTCGATGGCCAGCTCGAAACTAGTTGGGTCATCATCTCATGATGCAATCCTCGCTCCCACTGTCATAGAGAAACTGAAGTATCTCTCAGGTGGGTGAGGAACCCTACTAGATCGGCGGAGAGGCTGAGGTTCGTTGGTATCTACTGAATCCTTTGGTTCTATCAAATCATCAGCTGTTGTTTGTATAGCTGGAACCTTTCCAGTTCTACATAACAGATCTTGCCTCGAGCTTGTCTGGATTTTGCTTTTAGACATAGCCCGGACAACCCCAAATCTTAACTGGCTTAAGACATGGGCTCTTCCCATACCATATCACATATGAAGCGGTAGGCAGCTGATTTGATTTGAACTCTATTCAATAGGTATGCAACTTCATAAGTGCATAACTCCCAAAAAGGAAATAGGTAACTCAGTAGTACTCATCATAGAGCACACCTTATCAAATAGGGTGTATCTGCTCCGCCCCGATATACCATCTGCTATGGTGTATACGGAGGAGTAATGCTGAGAGAGAATCTCATTCTCCTTTAGAATGGTCCAGGATTTCCGTGCTCAAGTATTCTTCTCCTTGATCACATCAAAGGACATAATACTTATACCCGTATTTTGGTTCTCTACTTCTAACTTATATTCTGTGAATATCTCAAAAGGTTCGAACTTGTGTTTCAACAGGAACATAGGTCTGAATCTCGAAAGATCATCAGAGAATGTAATGAAGTACAAAGAACCGGTACTGGCATGTGTAGACAGGGGACCTACATATATCAATATGTATCATCCCTAGAGTTTGCTAACTCTTTCTCTGTTTCCAATAAACAGAGCTATGGTCATCTTATCTTTATGACATGACTGGCAAGTTTCATAAGATGTAAATTCAAACTAATTTAAATATGCATCTATATGTAACTCTAGCTAGTCGGGTCACATTGATCTGACCTAGTCTACAATACCTTAAGAAGAATCCGTTCATTTCTGAACTTTTCCTCTTATGTGTGTTCCGTATACTAAGAACTGTAATTTGATTTAGAACATCAACGCTTTTAGATAACGTGCCTGAACCGATCAACTTTTGATATAGGAAGTGTTCAAAACATTATCCAACAATACAAAATTTTATCATTTCTTTACTAATAAAGAGATAGATATGATTTTGTATATCAGGTTCGGTATCTAATAACATTCGTTCAGAATCAATGTATTGGTAATACAGGGTGACAGTGACCAACAGACTTGGCTGCAACACTTGCCCCGTTTTCTGCCTTATGAAACTTATCACCCGTTCTCAGTTCTCTACCTATCTGCAGCCCTATGTAACAGATTACATATCTGGGATCCTGATCTGGTATCACATACCCAGGACGTAAAGGATACTGAGAAACAGTTCTGTATAATGAACACACCCGAAGATGATGCATCATCATGCACTCACTTCGTTTGGGCGGCACGGGAAATCTGGTATTCCCATAATTTCCTGCTCTGTCTTATAACAATTATAAGTTGGAGCGGGACTAACGTTCCCCAGCTCAGTATAACAAGCGGGTTCGGTCAATAATCCGTATTATTATCTTGATTAAGGCGTGATATGGTCGCTACCTGGAGAGAGAGAGAGAAGAAAACACTCAGCGTGCGCTCTTTCAAGAATAGATTGGTTATTATTTTATCTAATCAGGATGGCTCCCACTGCTTTTTATCAAATCTTCCTTCAAACCCTAAAAGGAAAGACTAGCCGGGATTAATTACACACTACAAGTTCGCCAATCTTTCAGCCAGGCCAGTGTCGGTACTTTGAGGGAGGTCCCCCGTGCTTTCGCACGAACCTAATTAATGTAAACCTCGTTTTCCCAGAGGCGTAACCTCGTTAACACCTTTCTAGACACCTACTTGATCGGCTAATTGTAATGTATAAAACTCTCTCAGGAGTAACTCTTACTCGCAGCGGGTATCGGGATCCAACTATCTCATAGAAGGTATGCAATCTCATTGTAAATTTCAACACTTGAAATTCCCGATAATATTTTGCCCCAAACGATCTATGACCTTGACAAGGTCAACAAACCATAGACCGCAAGTCAAGTTCAACCCGTCATTTCTTGATTGAATCAAACCCACCCGCACGACCCTTGACAAGGTCAACAAGGCCGCACGACTACCCTAACCCAATCTGCATCATATGCATAAGCAGATAAATACTGGTTAGCTACCGCACACTGCGCTTTGACAAGGTCAACAAACGCAGCACGAATACTAAACAGGATTTATCTGAAATGACGGAGGGCTACGACAGGTTTTTCTGAAAACCTATTGCGTAATGAACTTGATATCGTTGTAGAATCAAATGATTTTAAAATGGAGTGCTTTTGAGGCTTTCTAGTTTTGCTAAAGGAGTCACTCTCGGTGAAGGGATCGTCGGTCCTTTCCTCGTCGAATAAGGTGCGGGATATATCATATATATCACTGTGCAAAGCAAAAACACTTAAAAGCAATCAAAAGACAAACCAAGTGTGTAGCATTTGCTAGTTATTGCTAAAGGAGTCACTCCCGGTGAAGGGATCTCGGTCCTTTCCTTATCGAATAAGGTGCAGGATATATCACATATACCGCTGTGCAAAGAAAAAACTATAGCTACCTGTTTTATTTTGAAATTCGATTCTACAACATCTTAGGTTTCTTTTATTTCATTAATCACATTAATGAAGTCCCATCATATATGTACCTAAACATCACAGATAAATACGACGTACACTTATGCCATCCGCATTCGCCTCGATGTCCCTTCGTGCACCGTTAGGTTAGGTAACTAACGGCAGAGCGGGGCAGGGCTAGCACGGGTGTAAAACATAAGTAACGCCTATATAATATATCATATATACTATATACTGTATCTATCACAGAACATCACATGATCACATCACAGATATCGCAGCAGAAGAAACATATGAAATATTGGATATACTAGGACGTCCGTGTTTTCGATACGAGCCAGTATAAAACACGGATTCCACGGTCGTGATGAATAGCCAAACCCACACCCCTAGACCCCTACGAGAGCGGCAAGCAACCCTACCAATTCTGGAGTTAGGAGACCCGGACTCGACTCCTCGAGTTGGTCTCCCACTGGACTCCAGAACCCGGTTACTTGTGCTCCCCTCCTTGGGTCTATCCTAGTGCAGAAAAGTAAATAATATACAAACGGTGACTACTTCCGCAACCTGGAAGCGTCCCAATAAAAGAATACTACATACAAGTTTTTACATGAATGAAAATGAAAAACACTCATCTCACATAAAAACCCCCGGCTATTCAAACACGACGATCCAATATAACATATCCAGCAACACATAACATCACATGTCATCAACGTAAGTAATTATGCGCACCCCAATTGTCGTTGACGTATAGCAACGAAACCGGCGATATCACATATTACACTTACGGTCACAGAAAAGAAAGTGTAAAACTATAACAGTTGGAATCCGCAACCTCCTCAGACATCGCATGCCTGACCAAATGAATTACTTAGACATCGCATGCCTAACAATTATAAACCCCGCATTTTAGTCTCATTATCGAAAACACTTTTCAATACCAAGTCGGGCAATTCAACAGGATTCCCGACATCCTGATCGAATGCTCGTCGCAAACTTCAGTAAACGGCCGCACCCCCGATACCGTCGACAAAGTGCACCAAGGCGGAACACCGCTACCGTGAGCACCCGAACGGATGCTTTCGGCGACGGGGTTCTCCTACAGTCACTTGGTCGGGGCTATGGAGCGAGGCTGTCTATTAAGTTTATCGGCGAGTATCCGCGTACGCTACGTGATTGCAACGGACTTTTGATCACATCAAAATTCCGTGGCAACCGATCAAGTGAGACTAAAGTGCTACGTTTATAACATTCATTCAGTTATCACATAACTTATTGTGAATTCCAATTATTGTATCCCATTCCGGATAAATAGAAAATGTCAAACTTTCCGATCGAACAATCGAACACCCAAGTTTTCCCGATACAGCTCAACACATGAAATAAGTCTAACAATATTCCGTTCGTGCCTCAGTACCAACGGTCCAGCCGTAGAAGGGTCAAGCCAACGCCTCACATGTGGCACGCCGTACTGCCCCAAACCCGAAGGTTCAAAGGGCAGTTCAAGACGGTCACATAATCGAGTTAAGGTTTGTTGTCTTCTAGAGGGACCATCGCGTTACTTGCACTACTTAGAACGTCATTAAACTACGGAAAAATCCAACGCTTGGAAATTTTCCGACAGGGGAAAAATTTGGTATTTATATCCGGTCGAACTTTTTAACATATTCTAAAATTTATCCGGAAAGCCAAATAGACAAAATCTGATACTCCGATCGAAACACCGAATCCCCAAAACAACTGCAGAAAATTCAACTCTTGAAAAATTATTAAAAATTCCCAGAAAAATAACCACTGGAAACTAAGAATTACTGTAGAAAATAATTTAAATAATATGGCCGTACAGCCGCGGATCCGCCGCATGAGCCTTGCTCATGCAGCGGAACCGCGCTGGAAAAGTTGACTTGGGCCCACGAAATTTACAGTAATTCCTTGAAAACCCTGCTTGATTTTCTGCATATTTTTAATTTGGAAAAATCCCAGTTTTCGAAAAAAGGACAGAGAGCAAGTTTGATTCGGGGTTTCGGGTTCGTTCTGACTTCAAATTCCGTCTAGACTTCGCCTAAGGCTTTAGCTAGGCTCTGATACCACTGTAGGGTTCCTAGACACCCTAGTGAGGTCTCACAAGGCATCGAACATGCCATTTTCAAAAATTCTAGGTGCCGAGAGACCCGACTACGGATCGTTTGCTAGAAAACTAGGCGAAAAAGCTAACTAGTTAACACTTAACTACAAGATACGGAAATACAACCTTTGTAGATCCGGTGCTCCACCTCCATAGCTCCGCAACGAGGTCCTCTCCGCTGTCCAAATCAAATCCGGGCTCAAGCGTCGGCTTCGTCGGAGAATGGGCAAGCTAGGTCGTCGATGTCCATGCCGAAGATGATCTATGTCGAGGCATCGAAAGATCAAGCTCCACCTTCACCAAGTCATGAAAACTTGTGAAGGAAACACACTCTACTACTTGGCAAGAGGTATAGGATGAAGAAATAGGAAGTGGGTAGACTTTAGAATTGGATTTCTCACTCATTTCATCAAGTTGCCATTGATGGTCAAGCTTTTCATCACTTGAAGGAGGAAGAAGAAGAAGCTATATTATTATGATAAGTTAATTTGGAATAATAAAGAATATGATACTTATCATAATTTTAACCAAAGTTAGGTGTAGAGAATAGACCATGGTTAGAGTTAATGGTTAGTTTTAGGAAAATAACAAGAATGGTTATGCTTTCAACACTTCAAGAAGTTTCCACAAAATGAAAAAATAAGCCACCATTCCTTTTAATTTCCATAATGAATAAATAATCAAATAAATAAATAAGAAATTTAAACACAACCCTAACCATTTACTTAACCAAGGTTTAAACTAAACATACACCTAATCAAGCATGTATCATCAAACATGATACAAACAAGTGCACAAAAATATATCACATATACAATGTGCACATCCGAGTGGGAAAATCCATTATAAAGTGAACCGATACTAGTTAATGCAAAGTAATATATCAAATATATAATTATGCATTAAATCATTAAATCAACACTTGATTCAATGATCCGGTAATGTCGCACACAACCGACTAGTATACAATGTATCGGCTTATCGAATCAACGCTTGAATCGATAACTAGGTTATATCGCATACAACCATTCGATACATTCATCGCGAGAATGAAATACGGTATCACATACACGCATTATTCTCGGTCCTGCACATATCTCATATGCGCTCCTATTTCGTTTCGCTTGAGCGAGGAAACCTCTGTGTAGGACTCTAAAGACTCGTCAATACGCCGGCAGCAGATGATGATCATATCAAACATCCACAAGCCGCAAGCGGTCTGCTAAACGTAACGGCCACCCGGGTATTGAGCGATCTGAAGATCGACGAGCAAGCCCGCTCACACTCCAGTGAATCCGACCAGTAACACTACCGTACAGTCCGGTCTGTCCGTCTGATATGTCGCATATCTCGCCTAGGGGTGGTAAACGTCAGACCCCAATAGCTCAATAAGTTGTGTCGATATGAGGTCTATAACAATTCGAGAAACTACTGGTAACACTTACCAGTAAATCTCAGCAACCCTGGCCAGGGATTTCCTGTTATAGCCAATCGAACACAGCGCAACATCAACTCCCTATACCGGGAGAGACGAATCCCCTACTATCGCTCATTGCCTCCATGTGACTCGGGACTGTACCCAAAAACCACCGTTTTGCACGCCCTCTTGGACGTGGTAAGATGGAAATCAAAGCACAGTGGGAACCACACAAGACTCTATGACGATCTCGGGTCAACAGACTACTCTGTACCAATGTCACCAGAGAACTGCCATCTGACGTGAGGTATAATACCATCTGGGAGTTCTCGGCGAGTCCGTCCAGTGTACCCAGTCTCTACTGAGCACCCGTATATCATCTCTGATGTCAAAAACCAATGGATATGGGATCATCCATCGCCCATCTGTATGGGTCGAGAAGGTACACGCTAGTCTACTCTGGTATATCGATGCCCGTCTCGATACACCCACGACTAGGGACTTTGAAGGATGTACTTATGGACTACCATGTCCCCACTAGTATGATCCGCATCATAGTCCAGGTAGTCAAGTACAGATCCTAAGGGCTTTACCAACATGTAACAGAGAGACAATCAGCATACACGTTAAGGTAAAGGGTAACCAGATAGCATACTATCATGTCGAGCAAGAAAGTCCTCCCTATATATGTCCCAGCATCCACTACAATATACATCCTATGTACAGTAATGGCCTCTAGGGCATACATATAACTAACAGGATTTATCCAATGGAATTGGATGTTCGTAGTGATACGGGTTGTTCTGGAGAAATCAAAGGTGAAGTAGGAGTGGCGATGAAACACGTGGTTTGGTCGTGAATATGAATAGTCGCAATTTACTTTTCCCTCTTTCTAATCCCTTTATTTTTGTCTTTACATATTACCTTCTGCACACCCTACTTAGGCTAATTGGTTTTCTTCATTCCCTACCTTTCGGTACCTGTCTATGGTTTGGAATAAGACTATCCAATAAGCGTAATAGGTGTACTCTCCTAAACCAAGGAGCCCTCGCAACCTGAGAGAAGGCGATAATAAAAGACAACTGAATAAACCAATTCTATTTCTCCTGAACCTGGATCCATCCTCGAAGAAATCCCTTCGAGTTCGTATATAACCATACGATGGATCTATCCAATGGAATTGGGTGTTCGTAGTAATACGGGGTGTTCTGAGAAATACAAAGGGTAAAAGAAGGAGCTGCAATGACTTATGCAACTATAGATAATCCAAAAGCCAGTAAATTAAGAAAGTTCGGTCAATTTGGTCACTGTTATAGTCTAGGGTCGGTCAAAGGTCGCTGCCATAAGAGAGAGAGAAAAGAAACACTCTGCGTACACTCTAGCCTAAAACAGAATGGTTATCACTTTATCTAATTAGGAAACCTCCCACTGTTTTCTCAAATTCTCCTCCAAACCTAAAAGAAGAATTAGTCGGGGTCACCCGAAGAGTAAACCAACTCATCAGTGAGAATCGGGATCCAACTATCATCGTATGATAACTTGATGGAAGCCACTCAAGTTAACACACTCCAGAAGGTATGCGCAAGTCTGGCAAGTTTCCTGTATGTTTGAAACTCCCGATGTAATTTTTATCCTATGCTCTTATGACCTTGACATAGGCCAACAAATCATAAGCAACATGTCAAGTTCTACCCGTCGTTGTCCTGATCAACTTAAGTCATCGTACATGCCCTTGACGTAGGCCAACAAGGTGTACGTCTGACTTAAACTAATGCATCTATCTATGCAACAAATGAATACCCAGCAGCTACCAAACACCATGTCTTGACGTAGGCCAACAAACATAGCTTGAATACTACTGACCATCCATAAGAAACGACGGAGGATTACGGCTGGTTTTTGGCGAAAAACCTTTAACGTAATGAACCTGATCTCGTTGAAGGAACCTGATAGCTTTATAAAAATATATAGTAGCGAAAACCTTTTGTTAAAGAAGTCACTCCCGGTGAAGGGATCTCGGCTCTTTCTTCGTGGAATGAGGTGCAGGATATTCCAACTGAATACCGCTGTGCAAAACAAAAGGAAACGTCTTTGTAATAATTTTAAAATTTGTTCCAACAACATCAAATATAGATTTGTTTTATCTCGCATTGATAAGAATCAATGCAGTCCAATCAATCAATCACACCAGAAAAGAACGAAAATAAAATGTACGTATATGCCATCTGCATTCGTCACTGGGTCCCGTCATCACCCGTTAGGTTATTTAACTAACGACAGAGCGCGGACTGGACTAGCGCGGGTGTAAAACATATACAACATCTAATAGTATATATACTAATATACAGTAATCACTCCAGGCGTGATACTATGCAACATTACAGAAAAGTAATAAGCATCACAGAACAATACAGATAATCTGGGATCCCCGAGTTTCACAGAGCCGCTACTGAAACCCGATGTTCCCCTGGTCGTGTGGATAGCCTGTGCAATGAAACCTAGACCCCTACGGGTGCGGCAAGTTACCCGCCAAAACCTGAAGCGAGGTGGTCCCTACGACATAGTGAATGGAACACCCGGCACTTCACGGAATCCGGTAAATTAAGCACCCCTCCTTGGGTCAACCTGTACCCCCTACGAGTGCAGCGAATAGTCTGCTAATTCTTGAGTGAGGCCCCTTTGCCTCTCAAAGCCATAAGATACGGACCCGTTGCCCTCCAAAACCCGGCTATCCGTGCATTCCTTCGCGGGAGAAACCTAGTACAGAACTAAAAAAATATGTACAACGGGTAGACCTCAACCTGGTCGTGCCCCAAAAGAATATTATACAACAGGCAGTGACGGCAGTCCACAAGTCGGACGCTCGCCCCGCAATATCAAATGTACAAATAAATCCGAACATCACTACCATTGCACACTGCTATCCACCACGACAAATCCGCAACATTACAGCACAATACAGAACATCAACGCGAATGTCACGTTCCCAAACCCGTCTAAAAGAACTATAGCAATTAGACGCGGTTTACCGATCAAATGACATTCCCGGTCGGAGATATAATGAAAGTACTGAAAACTAACAAGTTTAAAATTTCGATCGACTAAATTTCCCGAAGTGGGCCCCACAAGCATCTGGTGTACAGTAATAAAATATGGGCCTAAAATAACAGTACCAGAAACCACATTTCCCTGTGAAGAAGCCCCTGAAAAAATTTGGTGCACCAATCCCACTAAACCACCGTGGAAGCGCGGTCAAACCCTAGGTTTGACCGCGGTTCCGCGGTGATTTAATGGGATCACGTGCCCAAATTTGCACAGTATTCTTCAAAAACCCTGCATGATTTTCTGAAATGCTCAAAATGAATTTTAGAACAGTTTAAAAATCGACAGAAACATCATGTACAGAAAATTATGATTTCGGAAATTCCGTTCGATCGATCTTTTAAACGCGTTAGCACAAGTTAGTATAGCTTAATGGTGAGGCTCTGATACCACTGTAAGTCCGCGGAAGCGCCCCGGCAGTCTGACAGACACCAATAAGCGGAACAAAACTTTTACGACTGGCGCTATCGCGTACTTTCTCCCGGATCGTCCATTAAAGCTAAACTAACAAATTGTAAAGAGGGTAGAATTGTTATACCGAATGATCCGAGTCCTTCGGTCTTCAACCATCATCCCACGCTATGTTGCAACTGATCCGAACTTGCTCGATCTCCGGTCTCGTCGTCCAGGTGGTACCACGTCGACGGATCTTTAAACGGGCTCCCGCCTCTGAACCGAGGCAACTCGATCGTCAAGTTTGCCAAAAGAGACGACCAAGATGAAGTAGAGAATGAGTAGAATACTTTGTCTCGTTACGTCTAAGGCTATGGGCGAACGGTTAATAGTAGTTGCCTATTGAAATCGGGTGAATGGAAATTGAACTAGAAAATTTCCATACACTAAACTGTCATGATCTTTTTCTCTCAAGCAAATGGAAAAATCCCTCATCCTAACAAAGAGGGCCGGCCACAATATATAGGAGAGGGAGGGTGAGTGTAGGAGAGGAGAGGGTGAGCTTAAGGAAAATATCTAGTGTGTGAACACAAAGTGTGAACACCTAGTGTGAACACAAAGTATGAACACAATAAATGCACTATTAATGAACAAGTAAGTCACAAGCCTAATCACCCTCTCTAGAACCTTCTAGAACACTGACTCACCTCATCAAGAAAAAATAAATCCGTATTTAACCGAATGTCAAAATACGGCTGATAGAAAACTGGAAACTGACAACTTCCAAAAATCATCCCGAAACGAATTTCAGGATAACCCCGTATCGGTATAAACATACCCGCATTTGTATTACGACCGAATACAAATGCAACTGAGACAAAGATATTATATCTACGCAGTATAATACTGGGTTTCGGCTTAAACCAAAGCCTACCAGTATTATCTGCCCGAAAATGGACACGTGTGAAAACGCACGTGCTTTTTCTGAACCCTGCCATAAACCCATACGGCATCTACAACGTTTCTCCTGAACTTGGGAAAGTGTCGGTGGGGGACTCTAATGACTCATCAACACACTGGCACTGGGTATAACCACTAGCATGTCAGAGGTACTAGCTGTACGTAACGTTTTGCCTATGTATTGATTGGAAGGGAAGCTGACGAGCGAACTCATCTATAAACTCTACTGAGCCTGGCAGTGACAATATTCGTACAGTCCGGAACATTCGTCTATGAGTATCGCATATACGGCCTAGGGGGTCGGTAAACGTCAGACCCCCAATAGCTGCATAAGTCGTGTCAGAGAGCAGCCCAGAACATCCTGAGATACTACTGGTATACCTACCAGTATATCTCGATTACCCTGGCCAGGGATTTCGTGTAATGGCTCTCCTGAGCACAGCACGATCTCACCCCCAATACCGGGAGAGACGAATCCCCGAAGATCCGCTCACTTGCCTCCAATGTGGTTCGGGACTGTACCCAACTAAAACCTGTTTGCACAACTCATTTGAGCGTGGTAGGGTAGTAATCTAAGCACAGTGGGAACTCACACGAGACAAATGACGACCTCAGGTCGATGAACTAACCTGTACACATGTCACCAGGGAACTGCTATATGACGATATGTATAATGCCAACTAGCATATTCCCGGCGAGTCCTGTCCGGTGTACTCATATCCCAATGAGAACCTGTATACATCTTAGGTGATCCAACTGACACCAGTGACTTGTGAGACCGGCCACCGCCCCTCGTCGGGGTCTCGACTGTATACACTAGTCTACTCTGGAGTATCGATGCCCTGTCTCGAAACTCCTACGACTAGGGACACTTTAAGGATATGCTTATAGACCCCAGCTCCCACTTATATGATCGCCATCATACTGCTGGTAGTCAAGCAAGAATCTTATGGGCTCTATCAACATCTACATGATGATAAAGACAAACCAGATAGCATACTATCATCTCAAGTAAGACTGTTTATCGGTATAGGTCCTCCCTCAATCATTGCAATCACGTACCTGCGATCCAATAATTGACTTAGAGGGCAATATATCCAACACCCCTGACCACGTGAAACACGGATAAGGGCGACCACATCCAGCACTTGCAGGTCCTCATGACCTGTAAGGAAGAAAAACTCTCCTGTGAGATCCTTACGACTCTCAAGGGAAAACCCGCTTAAGAATCCTCACGATTCTTAAGAAGAACTTACACCTATGGGATCCTCTCGACCCATAGGGAGAAAAACTCTTTATGAGACCCTCGTGGCTCATAAAGCGCAAAAATCTTAGGAAGCAGATCTTAACCCTGAATCCTAAGCCATCGCTGCCTTGCAAGGAGATCAGGATAAATTTTCCGCAAAACACATTCAATGAAAAGAGACACATCATTGAGAAGAAAAATTATTCATAAACCAAAATGGATACAAAGTACAATTCAGGAAAGAACAAAAGAAAATACTCTCATCTATGAGTATATACAAGAAGGAAGGAAAAGATACAAATGTTTCAAGCCGGCGGGCGATTTACCAGCTTGGTCAGCTCATCCTGCTTTTGTTGGGCCACGGCCTCAGGATTTAGGATCGCCAGAAGACGGGCCTCCGCCTGAGCCTTCTGGGCCTGATACGAAGCGAGCCGGCCTTCAAGCTCTTTCTTGGTAGCCTTATGAGCCTCGACCCTCTCACGAGTGAACGTGGCAGCTTTATCAAGAGTAACCATCTCCCTGATAGACTCTTGAAGCACCCGCCAGAGTTCATACGCTTTGTTGGCCTTGGCAGTAAGACTCGCTTGAAGCTCGCTCAGTAAGCCAGCTGTCACGACCCGAAAGTACGGAACATGACCGGCACTTAAACTACGAACGTCTCAAGGCGTACGTATTCTAAGTAAGCCGAAAACCCAGAAATCCAAACCAAGAAGTGTAGTAGAGAGTAGGAAAACCAATTTAAATAAGTAGTTTTAAAAGCATAAGCCGAATTATGCGGGTTTCTAAAAACATCAAAAATTTCCTGAAAATTTCGGCAGAATCTCCTTTGTAAATACTGTCCCCCAAACGGGATACAACATGAATAGTATACGAAATCAATAAAAATGCATCCCCAAGCGGGAGCTAGCTCTTCGTCAATCGACGGTCACAACCACACAAGCAATATAATATACAACGCCAACGGCGAGGATCAAACTCAAAACCACAAGAAATCTGCAGAAATATAACGCGCGACTCTAAGGTCGAAAGAATAACATCACTGGTCTCTATCTCAAAAATAACACATGTTTGGTTGATGGAACTTCTAGATACAACAGAATAATAATATACAAGTTATATAATGGGGGTACGATACAAGTAAACCCACCTACTAGCAAATCACCCGAAGGAAACTATGCCCGCAAAGCCGTAATGAAACCTGTACGGCAAACCTGCAAGAAACTGGGGCACAACGGGGGTGAGTTGCCAACTCGTGAATAGAAAAACATCTACGGAAAGAAATCGCATAAATAACGCAAGCTAGGTCAATGATCATAATATATCCTCAATTATATATATAACATGCAACCTAAAACAAGGCTAGGGTAAATATCTAACCCGAGTGTAATCTCATGTGCCCGTGTCAGTGCCTCAGGTAGCAAAATATCATATGAATGAGGTATGAATGCATGAAAACAGAATATATGTAAGTGAAGAACTGTTTTCATAATTTAGTGAGATTCCCTTTGTATTTTTAAAATGAGGTATCATAATGAAATCAACATAAAACAGTGCCTAGCATCGGCACAAAACGTAATCCCAATATCTCGATATCTCTTTATCACAGTCTCTGTACCTCAATATCTCGAAATCTCAATGTCTCAATCACAATATCTAGGGCGCTGTCAGTCCAGACCGGCCCCTACCATCCATCTCAAGACCACGACGGTATCCTCCGGATAACCGACGCGTCGGGTAAAATCACCGGTAGGTAGTGCTCCCCTGCCAGGCTCACATCGTCATCATCACGCGCTTCTTGCCTCGGGATACCTTACCGGGTCCACCATGTACCCGAAACGGTTCATCCGTCTCCTCGAATCGGGTCTCGAAATCCATCAGCAAACTCATGGTGGACGACTCATACATCATGGGAAAAAACCGCACTTTTTATTTAAAAAAAGAAAGAAGAAGTTTGTATATGTTTTGCGGTTTTCCCTAAATCCAGAAAATCTCATGGAATCCGAATCCAAAACCTCAATAGCACGTAAAAAGTGAATATATGCATGAGAATCCATGAATGCGGCATAACAATGAATATCAGTATGCATGAAGTAGCAGGTAATAACTACAATGTCTAAACTAACATATAAGGCAAGTACACTAATATCATGTCTAAACTATTAGCTAACAGGCCATATCAAGCAATAATATTTCTAAGGTGTACGTGACATGGCAATTACCGATGAGGATGTGTGTGAGCCGGCAATTAAGTGTACGTGGAACATACGCATCATCGGTAATGGTGCTGGTGTCCTAACCACAAGATAGCAACAGTAGAATATGAAGCATAATATAAGCATGTGGTGCGGAGCGAACAACAATAATGAGCGGGAGCTGAATACTAGACGCAACTATAACTAATCTGCATTAACCTAATATAAGTCCTACAAATGGTGCCTTTTGAAATAACACGAATCATGGGGTTTTGAAAATAGGGGTTACGGTGTTTTTATGAAAAGATACGTCTTTTCAAATATCCGTAGGATCCCTTGGGCTGTCTTTTAAAATACCCACGATTCGTTAGTTTTTGAAATAGGTAAGAATCGAATCTAATCTAACAAGTAAACTAAACTAAAGGGCTAAGCTAACAAGCTGGACTACAGGTAAGGAAACCGCCTAACATCTGAGTCGATACATATACATACCTGTATATATATTAGTCGGTGATCCCGCCTCCATAATATCATATCCGATACCATATCTATAATCAGACATCCCAAGTCAAGAGTGCGGATCAATCATCAAAATATAGCTTGTACGTAAATCCCCCAAATTTGGGTATGGGTTAATATCATATTCATCACACTATTCATCTGGTATCCTCTTTATCCAAGATCATAGTCCAGGGTACTGACCTATGTCTAGTACAATACTAAAATCATCAATATAGTCATGATCTGACTACTGATCGACAGTCTCGTACAAACCGATATCACCACCACAAAACAAATCTCATCGACTCAGCTCAATCCCAAGTATCGTCCTCAAATCCGTATATGAACACATAGTCCCATACCCATGTGAACACATAACTATAGAGAATCCCATGAGCACATATAAATAGGAATGTATGCAAGTATGTATGTGTATGTGTAGTGCAACACTACTCTAGGGTTCGCAACACTAAAATAATCCAACACACCAATATCCATCCTAAATATCGTTATTAATCCGAAATAACATATAATAATTGTTGGTGTATATACGCATCCGTATACACCACCACGGACTGCGGGGGTGCTATACGCCATCCACCCGACTTCTCCCCGTAGATATAAATCTACTCACCTGGTCCTCGTTCGCCGGTGCCGACGTCGCCACGCGCTTGCTTGTCGTCTCGAAGTCCACATGGGGTACCTACATATCATAACGCACCGTATCGTATTAAAATCCGACTCATGACCAAAACGACGCACGAATCCCACATAGGTCAAAACCTATGGTTGCTTTCACAAATCAACCCAAAAACCCTCGACGTCGGCGTACAAACGCCAAATCATCGAGAAAAACCCAAATATACTCATTTGCACATTCACGAACACTAATTTTAATATAAAATAGGTTAAAATTCACAAAAACCCCAATTTCACTTAAAAAGTCATTTTTCCGAAAATCTAGCAGGCACAATTCGCCGTTTTTGTACAAAACATGATGTTTAAACAAATCTAGTGGCCATAATACTTATTAAATATCTTAAATAAGTCATAAAAACAATTTCCATAATTTAACCTCATTAAATTCCATTAACCCCAAAATTCTAGTTTACAAAATACCCAATTTTTTAACAATTTATAGCAAAAACGCACAAACAACAATTTAGCTAGGATTTTCATGAACTAAAAGCATTAAACCACTCAATATATTATCTATAATGACATGAAACCATAATAATAATTTAATCTAAAGCATTTAATAATTTTTCAAAACTCTAGTTAGCAAAATAACTTAATTAGGGCATTTTATAAGTAATGGTTTGGAATTAACAACTAAATTAGCTTTCTATAAAACTTAAGATGTTAATCCACAACACAAAACCATGCACAATTTATCATAACCCATTTCCACAACAAAACCCTAACTTGAAATCTTTAATCATGCAATTAAACTCATCGAAAACCGAATTAAGCACTTAGTTAACTTAGATTAAAGCAACTAGATAACAAATTTTAACAAAAGCATGAGATTATACCTCCCATGATGAGATCAAGCTCAAGATCTAGCCTCCTAAAATGCCATTTTGATCCCTAGATCCATGCTAGAATGATTAATAAGAAATGGGTAGGAGTTGGATTTTGATTTTGAAATTTTATGGATTTTTTTGAAGAGAAAGTGAGATGAAGAAGTGAAGGGTTGTTCTAAATGGGGGGCTCGGCCAAATGCAGGTGGGGAGAGGAGAGAGAGGGTGTGGGGAGTTGGGGAAAGTTTCTCAAAATCAAAAGACCACACAAACAACAAAAACCCATACTCCAATTACTATATTTTAATCCTTATCATATTGAACTTTTAAAATAGATGAAAACAAAAATGAGGGGGAGAGTGGGCTGCTTCAGCAGTGGTGGGGCCGGCCATGATGGAGAGGAATGAGTGAGAGAGATTTTACAAAGAAATTCTATGCAAAAAGACCCCCCACAAGCTCAAAATTGCAAGTTTTAGCTTAAATTAATTATATTTTTGTTCTCCATAATAAAAACCCATTAAAACTTGAAATAAAATACTAAAAATTTATATTACAACTAGATTTTAATTAACATGATTTTAAAGATTAAAATTAGCCCATTTAAATTTGTATTTATCGCTAATTTAATGTATTTTCTTACCGGCTTAAAATAATATTAAAATAATATTTTTTTCAGAAAATTTGAAATTTCACCAGTGGCTCAATAAACACCAAATACTAGTAATTACATAGCTAGAATATGTATATTAATTTTATAATAAAGATATTTGCATTTTGACTTTTTACAGAAAACCCCCTTATTTTACCGTTTTTTCGAAATTTCACCGAAATGATTTTCAAAACGTTACACCAGCCCCCTCTCCGAGAATTCGAGGCTGAGCCCTCTTCTCGCGCAATAATGTGTTCGCCACGTGTCGCCCTGTCAGGCCACTTAAGTTCACTTTCGCGACCGCAACTTTGGAAACGGGACATACACGCTCAAGGCCGTATAAGTGGGCTCCCAGTCGACAGCAATGATCAATTTAAAACGCGCTCACATTACCTGGTATGGAAAGCGATGAGAAAATTTCCGACGTTTATCCTAGCGAGCATATGTTCGCAATTGTATGAACATCCAGAAAAGAAATAATATTCGAAACTTTAATGTGCCTGTGACATGATGATAGTGTTGATAATTAAAGAAAAGCTCTTATAAGAAGAACACAAAAGTTTATTTATGCAAGCGAAAACATACATACGAGTACCGAGCCTACATGGAAGTTCAGCATAAAGTATACAAAAAGAAGGACTAATTTAAAAATGCTAGGCTAACGGGAAAAGGTCACCAAACACGGGATCAATGGCACAAGGGTTAACAAAGCAGAGGACAAAATTCTCCATCTCTCTCTCTGCTTTCTCCAGCACATCAAAGCGACGGTTCTCGCGAGGAGTCGCTCCCCATCGATTGGCGCCATGTTCGTCTGCGAAAGTAGACATAATAGCTCGCCGGGCCTTTATCTGGCTCAGCAGGTGAATTAAGCAATCCTTCAAAGCCTGAGTAATCAGGCACGCTTCATGAAAGCCCTCGAGCTTTTCTTCAGCCGCGTCAAGCATCGCCAGGGTCATCTCCGCCGGGTGAGGAGGGATGTCGGTAAGCACGGACGCGAGAATCATTCGGAGCCAGAGGGACCCCATCGGGAGGGGGACGCCCTACGGATCGAGAGTTCATATATTGCCGAGTCGCATTCATCGTCGGTAAGGAGTGGATCCACCAACTGAGCAGCAAAGCGGGGGATCATCTCCTCGATAGGAACCTCCCATGGCTGTCGACGAGCATGAGGACGATTGCAGGCCATGGCGCTCGGTTGTTTCTCAAGACAAATTACACCAAAATAAGAAAAAAAATATAAATCTCTCTGTGAAGGAAAAAGAATGCTATAGCCTCAGATATAAAGAAGTGCATTAAGTGTTGAGCGCGGAAAATCTTGCATGATGAAGCTATTTCCAAGGCCCAAAAAAGGAAAGGTATCGAAAATCAGGGGGGTGGAACTATTTCCAAGGCTCCTTTTCTGCATCTGATATTGTGCACTAAAAATGTGGCATGGAAAAATTTTGAACAGTCCCATCAAAGGACCCTACGTGCTGACCACGTGAGCCCTAAACTTGACGTGCATTAAAAATGGAATAGCACCATGCATATTAAAAGCATCAGCAACAACAATAGTGAAATGAAAAAATCCCGCAGAGAGGCATGCAAACATACAAAGACATAATAGAACTTATCATTCATACTTCAAGAAGGTCATACAAAATAAAGAGAACATGTTTATAATGGTAAGACTTCAGATGTGGAGCACGGATTGAGAAACTCAAGATTAACTTTGTCCAAGATCCTCCAAGCATTTCGAACCTCCCAAGTATGTTTTCTCTCACGATCACAAGCGTCGGGGTCCTCACGAATGTCCTCCACCCTCCGATAGGCGGCAAGTATGGCTGACTGCTGAAAGGCCTGGTGCAAGAGATCAATGAGGTGATCTCGCCTCCTCTTTGAGATCAAGCTCATCAGGTACACCGAATGTATCTTGTCCTCGGCAACGTCCAATGCCCTGAGCGGTACACCGGCGCAGAAGAGAGGAAGCGCCTCCCAAATTGCCAGCACGATGAGTTTCAAAAGAGAAGAGCGACGGGGGAGTAGCCGATGGTTGTACTCACCAAAGCGGCTCATGATCTCGGCGCATTGAGCATTGGTGAACTCCTGGTTCTGACTGCGGCCCAGTGCACGAATGTTCCCATAGGAAATGATTTCGTCACGACCATACATATGAGCATCCATAATACCTGAAATAAAGGTCATGAGAATTGTTACAAAGCTTCTGTTGCATTGATTACAGAAGGACAGCTTAAGGCAAGGAGACCCTAAGAAACCTCTATGAGGAAGAACATAGTTCTTCACAGGAATTGAATTCCTTTTGGAAAGGGGAATTAAATCCCCAGAAACTTTTTCTGTGAACGGAGTTAAACTCCATGGATTTGAACTGTCGTCATCATCTCCTTGGAGGATCAGGTGAACCCTAAAAGAGATTTACTGCTGAAGATTAATTGGTTTCATGGGTTCATGTTTAAAGGGTAAAAACCCTTGTTTTGGATTTAGAATCCAGAGGAATGTGAAAGTTCATCGTTTGTTCAAGGACATTACATGAGGAAAAGAGTCTTTCTAAACAGAGTTAAACTCTGAAAAGGTTTCAAGGCAGAGAACTAAGATCTAGAAGAAGAGAATTAAATTCTCAGAAAAGTTTGCATGGAGGAAGACAAGCAAAGTGGAGGCATCTCTGAAATGACCCCTATATTTATAGGATGGGATGGAAAATGCTTCATCTCCCCAAGTCCCTAGGGGGATCCAACGGTCACCAAGGTGACAGCGTTGCACTCACGTGCAGACACGTGAGAACAACGCTGTGGGGGCATTTTTTTTCCTGATTTAAAATCAGGAAAGCTTACGAAGAAGGCATCACGTGCTAGCACGTGACCAGCAGTCACGTGTTGGCACGTGACACATAAAAGCAGTGGAAAAGGCATATCAGTTCCCTGATCAAATCAAGGAAAAGGCTTCAGAAAAGATCACGTGCTCACACGTGACCAGGGGTCACGTATTGACACGTGACGGCAGAACAGCGGCTAGAAGACAAAGCGCAGAAAGCAGAGGAAAGCTCGTTCCAAGGGGTCACGTGGCCACACGTGACCAGGGGTCACGTGGCCACACGTGACCGGCTTTCAAAGCCTATCTATTTAACAGAATTAAATTCAGAACAGCATTCAAATCTTTCCAAAGGAGAATGATTATTTGGAACCGATTGGATTAAAGATTTAAAGATGATTAAATATCACCTATCTATGGAAAAATCTTGAACTTGGAAAGATTTCCCCTTAAAATCTAACCGAAATAACAAAGGGAAATCTCTGGATTTAAAATCCAATGGTGAATAAAATTCACCTAATAATCCAAAGGACCAGATGAATGATGAATGCAAATCGAATCTCTGAATGAATACAAATCAAATCCCTCAATGAAAGATTCATCAAAACTAATTGATTCTGCTTCTTCTCCTATAAATAGGAGCCAAGAGACACACAGAGGGAAAGAGACAGAGGAAGAGAGATAAAAAAAAGAGAAATATAGAGCCTGGAGACTTTGGAAGAATTTGGATCTTCTGCAAAAAAAAATCTTAGGTAAGAAAGGGAAGGCCTCTAAAAGAGAATTTAATTCTCAAAAGAGTTTAACTCTTATATTAAAAGAAGAACATAGTTCTCTCTTTAGTAGAGGATCTGCAAAGTGCATATCTCCCCATGAATTAAGAATTTAATTCTCATTGGGTTGAGATCCTGCCATGCAGATCCAAAGCATAGAGAGGGAATGGAAATTTGAGAATTTAATTCTCACAGAATTATAGGAATTTAATTCCTTTGACATAAAATTAGGATTTAACCCTATGTTATAGGAATTTAATTCCTTCAGAATGAACAGAATCAGGGTTTAACCCTAGTTAAGAACTTAGTTCTAAATAACAGGAATTTAGTTCCCTTAAGAAAGAAGAAATTAGGGTTTCACCCTATGACAGAATCGCATTCCTCAGAATATAAATTAGGATTTAACCCTATTTAAGAATAATTCTCTAAAAGAGAATGGGAATATAATTCCTCTAAAGCTTTTATTAGGGTTTAACCCGATGATAAAATTCAGTTTTTCACATATATGAGGAATTTAATTCCTACAGGAAAATCCTGAAAATATAATTCTTCAGAGGAAAATAGGGATTTAATGAAGAATTTAATCAGAAATTGTAAAGAGGCAGGGTCACGTGCTACCACGTGACCCCCGGAAAGATCCATAGAAAAGGGCTTTTGAGGCAATGCCTCACGTGACCCACGTGACCCTTGGCAGAAGCTTTAATGCACAAACACTTAAACGCCCATCACGTGACAGCACATGATACTCCAAAGTATTCAATATTCTCAGCAGAACAAATAAAGGGAGGGCGCCCTCACGTGCTACCACTTGACCCCTCTTGCCTTAGTGTTTAACACTAGATTGGAACCTCTGAATTCAGTGTTTAACACTGTTTTGCCTTAGTGTTCAACATTAATTAAAGAGCTTTACTTGCAGTGTTTAACACTGAATTTTTGAGTGTTTAACACTAAACTAAATCTCTGTTAACAGAGTTTAATATTAACTTTCTTAGTGTTCAACACTAAATTAAAATCTCTGTCACTAATGTTTAACACTGATTATCTTAGTGTTTGACACTAATTTGAGATCTCTGTTGCTAGTGTTTAACACTGATTCGTTTTAGTGTTTAACACTAATTTGAACCCCCTGTTGCTGGTGTTTAACACCAACTATCTTTTAGTGTTAAAACACTAACTTGTTCCCAGTGTTCAACACTGTTGGTCTTTAGTGTTTAACACTAACCTTAGCCCAATTGGTTAAGTGTCTAGAGGCAAAGCCTCTCATGGACCAACAGGAAGCCAATATTCCAAATATGATTGGACTTAGTCCAAGATGGCCATAAGTCCTCAATTCAAACTTAACTGGGCTAATGGGCTCATAACATAATTAATTGGTCTTGATCCCAAACTGGGCCAAAGACTGTTTAATCTACCTTGGTTTGAGGGTGCATCTCTTCACTCCTTTGATATTTGGCGTTGAAATTCCTCGACGTCTTCAAAGAGGTGACGGGTCCCGATGACCATGTTAGTTATATGTATGCCCTAGAGGCCATTACTGTACATTGGATGTATATTATAGTGGATGCTTGGACATATATAGGGAGGACTTTCTTGCTCGACATGATAGTATGCTATCTGGTTGATCTTTACCTTAACGTGTATACTGTTTGTCTCTCTGTTACATGTTGGTAAAGCCCTTAGGATGTGTACTTGACTACCTGGACTATGATGCAGATCATACTAGTGGGGACATGGTAGTCCATAAGTACATCCTTCAAAGTCCCTAGTCGTGGGTGTATCGAGACGGGGCATCGATGTACCAGAGTAGACTAGCGTATACCTTCTCGACCCATACAGATGGGCGATGGATGATCCCATATCCATTGGTGTTTGACATCAGAGATGATATACGGGTGCTCAGTAGAGACTGGGTACACTGGGCGGACTCGCCGAGAACTCCCAGATGGTATTATACCTCACGTCAGATGGCAGTTCTCTGGTGACACTGGTACAGAGTAGTCTGTTGACCCGAGATCGTCATAGAGTCTTGTGTGGTTCCCACTGTACTTTGATTTCCATCTTACCACGTCCAAGAGGGCGTGCAAAACGGTGGTTTTTAGGTACAGTCCCGAGTCACATGGAGGCAATGAGCGATAGGAGGGGATTCGTCTCTCCCGGTATAGGGAGTTGATGTTGCGCTGTGTTCGATTGGCTATAACAGGAAATCCCTGGCCAGGGTTGCTGAGATTTACTGGTAAGTGTTACCAGTAGTTTCTTGAATTGTTATAGACCTCATATCGACACGACTTATCGAGCTATTGGGGTCTGACGTTTACCACTCCTAGGCGAGATATGCGACATATCAGACGATCAGACCGGACTGTACGGTAGTGTTACTGGTTGGATTCACAGGAGTGTGAGCGGGCTTGCTCGTCGATCTTCTGATCGCTCAATACCCGGGTGGCCGTTACGTTTAGCAGACCGCTTGCGGCTTGTGGGTGTTTGATATGATCATCACCTGCTGCCGGCGTATTGACGAGTCTTTAGAGTCCTACACAGAGATTTCCTGGCTCAAGCGAAACGAAATAGGAGCGCATATGAGATATGTGCGGGACCGAGAATAATGCGTGTATGTGATACCGTATTCCATTCTCGCGATGAATGTATCGATAGGTTGTATGCGATATAACCTAGTTATTGGATCAAGGATTGATTCGATAAGCCGATACATTATATACTAGTCGGTTGTGTGCGACATGACCGGATCATTAAATCAAGTGTTGATTTAATGATTTAATGTATAATTATATATTTGATATATTACTTTGCATCAACTAGTATTGGTTCACTTTAAATGGATTTTCTCACTCACCTGTGCACATTGTATATGTGATATATTTTGTGCACTTGTTTGTATCATGTTTGATGATATATGATAGCTAGGGTTTGTGTAAAGAGTTAAACCTTAGTTAAGTAAATGGTTAGGGTTTTGATATATTTATTAATTCTTTTATCTTTTAATTTGTATTAAAAGGATAAGAGATAATGAAAACAAAAGGTTGCTTTTTTTTTCCATGAAGCTCGTTGAAGCTTCATGAAGCTTTGACCAAAGAAACCTTTTGTCTTCATCTCATTGACCCTAACCATTCATTGAACTATAGTTAGCTCTCTACACTTTACCGTGGTCACAATTATGATAAGAATTTATTTTTCTTTTGTAAAATGATTCTCATCATAACACTTATCATATTCTTCATCTTCTTCTTCTTCTTCACTTCAAGAAAAAGCTTGAAAGCTTTAATGGCAAAGTGAGAAAAAGAGTGAGAAATCCAAAACTAAAGTCTACCCACTTCCTATTTCTTCATCCTCTACCTCTTGCCAAGTAGTAGAGTGTGTTTCCTTCACAAGTTTTCATGGTTTAGTGAAGGTGGAGCTTGGTCTAGCGATGCTTCGACGTAGATCATCTTCGGCATGGACATCGACGACCTAGCTCGCCTATTCTCCGACGAAGCCGACGCTAGAGCCCGGGAATTCATTTGGACAGTGAGGGGACTTCGTTGCGGAGCTATGGAGGTGGAGCACCGGATCTACAAAGGTTGTATTTCCGTTATCTTGTAGTTAAGTGTTAACTAGTTTGATTGTTTCGCGTAGACATCTAGCTAACGATCCGTAGTCTAGGGTTTCTCGGCACCGTAAAATTTGAAACGGGCATGGTTGATGCCTTGTGAGACCTCCTTAGGGTACCTAGGAACCCTACAGTGGTATCAGAGCCTAGCTAGAGCCTTAGGCGAAGTCTAGACGGAGTTAGAAGTCCGATCGAACCAAAACCTAACCCAGAAAACGGCTCTCTGGACTTTTTTGTAAATTGTGGATTTTTCGAAATTAAAAATATGCAGAAAAATCAGCAGGCGATTGTATGGGTTACTGTAAAATTCGAGTCCATAACTCCATCATTCAGCCGCGGATCCGCAGCATGAGCATGCCTCATGCGGCGGAACCGCGGCCGTTTTGTCGTATTGGTCATCGAATTTTGCACCATAATTAATAAGTTTCTGTACTGGTTTTCCTGGGAATATTTTAATATTTATTCCTGAGTTTTATTTTCTGGGTTGTATGAGGAACTCCGTGTATCGATCGGAATATCTAATTTTGTCTATGTGGCTTTCCGGATAATTTTTTGAATATGTTAAAAAGTTCGACCGGATATAAATACCCAATTTTTCCCCTGTCGGGAAATTTCCAAGTGTTGGATTTTTCCGTAGTTTAACGACGTTCTAAGTAGTGCAAGTAACGCGATGGACCCTCTAGAAGACAACAAACCTTAACTCGATTATGTGACCGTCTTGAACTGCCCTTTGAACCTTCGGGTTTGGGGCAGTACGGCGTGCCACATGTGAGGCGTTGGCTTGACCCTTCTACGGCTGGACCGTTGCTACTGAGGCACGAACTGAATGTTGTTAGACTTATTTCATGTGTTGATCTGTATTGGGAAAACTTGGGTGTTCGAATATTCAATCGGAAAGTTTAACATTTTCTGTTTATCCGGAATCTGATACAATAATTGGAATTCACAAAAGTTATGTGATAACTGAATGAATGTTATAAACATAGCACTTTAGTCTCACTTGATCGGTTGCCACGGAATTTTGATGCGATCAAAAGTCCGTCGCAATCACGTAGCGTACGCGGATACTCGCCGGGTAAACTTAATAGACAGCCTCACTCCATAGCCCCGACCAAGTGACTGTAGGAGAACCCCGTCGCCGAAAGCATCTGTTCGGGTGCTCCCGGTAGCGGTGTTCCGCCTTGGTGCACTTCGTCGACGGTATCGGGGGTGCGACCGGCTACTAAAGTTTGCGACGAGCATTCGATCAGTATTTCGGGAATCTTGTTGAATTGCCCGACTCGATATTGAAAAGTGTTTTCGATAATGAAACTGAAATGCGGGGTTTATAATTGTTAGGCATGCGATGTCTAAGTAATTCATTTGGTCAGGCATGCGATGTCTGAGGAGGTTGCGGATTCCAACTGTTATAGTTTTACACTTTCTTTTCTGTGACCGTAAGTGTAATATGTGATATCGCCGGTTTCGTTGCTATACGTCAACGACAATTGCGGTGCGCATAATTACTTACGTTGATGACATGTGATGTTATGTATTGCTGGATATGTTATATTGGATCGTCGTGTTTGAATAGCCGGGGTTTTTATGTGAGATGAGTGTTTTTCATTTTCATTCATGTAAAAACTTGTATGTAATATTCTTTTATTTGGGGCGCTTCCAGGTTGCGGAAGTTGTCACCGTTGTTGTATATTATTTACTTTTCCGCACTAGGATAGACCCAAGGAGGAGAGCACAAGTAACCGGGTTCTGGAGTCCAGTGGGAGACCAACTCGAGGAGTCGAGTCCGGGTCTCCTAACTCCAGAATTGGTTGGGTTGCTTGCCGCTCTCGTAGGGGTCTTGGGGTGTGGGTTTGGCTATTCATCACGACCGTGGAATCCGTGTTTTATACTGGCTCGTATTGAAAACACGGACGTCCTAGTATATCCAATATTTCATATGTTTCTTCTGCTGCGATATCTGTGATGTGATCATGTGATGTTCTGTGATAGATACTGTATATAGTACATATGATATATTATATAGACGTTACTTATGTTTTACACCCGCGCTAGCCCTGCCCCGCTCTGCCGTTAGTTACCTAACCTAACGGTGCACGAGGGGACATCGAGGCAAATGCGGATGGCATAAGTGTACGTCGTATTTATCTGTGATGTTTAGGTATTTATATGATGGGACTTCATTAATGTGATTAATGAAATAAAAGAAACCTAATGATGTTGTAGAATCGAATTTCAAAATAAAACAGGTAGCTACAGTTCTTGCTTTGCACAGCGGTATATATGATATATCCTGCACCTTATTCGATAAGGAAAGGACCGAGATCCCTTCACCGGGAGTGACTCCTTTAGCAATAACTGGCAGATGCTACAACCCTCGGTTTGTCTTTTGATTGCTTTTAAGTGTTTTTGCTTTGCACAGTGATATATATGATATATCCCACACCTCATTCGATGAGGAAAGGACCGACGATCCCTTCACCGGGAGTGACTCCTTTAGCAAAACTAGAAAAGCATCAAAGACACTCCATTTCAAAATTCATTCGATCCTACAACGATATCAAGTTCATTACGCAATGGGTTTTCAGAAAAACCTGTCGCAGCCCTCCGTCATTTCAGATAAGTGGTAGTTAGTATTTGTGCTGCGTTTGTTGGCCTTTGTCAAGGCGCAGTGTGCGGTAGCTAACTGGTGCTTATCTGCTTATGCATATGATGCAGATTGGATTAGGGTAGTTGTGCGACCTTGTTGGCCTTTGTCAAGGGCCGTGCGGGTGGGTTTATTTCGATCAAGAAATGACAGGTTGAACTTGACAAGCATCCTATGGTTTGTTGGCCTTTGTCAAGGTCATAGGAGGTTAGGGGCAAAATATTATCGGGAATTTCAAGTGTTGAAATTTGCAATGAGATTGCATACCTTCTATGAGATAGTTGGATCCCGATACCCGCTGCAAGTAAGAGTTACTCCTGGGAGAGTTTTATACATTACAATTAGCCGATCAAGTAGGTGTCTAGAAAGGTGTTAACGAGGTTACGCCTTTGGGAAAACGAGGTTTACATTAATTAGGTTTGTGCGAAAGCACGGGGGACCTCCCTCAAAGTACCGACACTGGCCTGGCTGAAAGATTGGCGAACTTGTAGTGTGTAATTAATCCCGGCTAGTCTTTCCTTTTAGGGTTTGAAGGAAGATTTGATAAAAAGCAGTGGGAGCCATCCTGATTAGATAAAATAATAACCAATCTATTCTTGCAAGAGCGCACGCTGAGTGTTTTCTTCTCTCTCTCTCCTGTTAGCGACCATATCACGCCTTAATCAAGATAATAATACGGAATATTGACCGAACCCGCTTGTTATACTGAGCTGGGGAACGTTGGTCCCGCTCCTACTTATAATTGTTATAAGACAGAGCAGGAAATTGGGGAATACCAAAATTCCTATGCCGCCCAAACGAAGAGAGTGCATGCTGATGCATCATCTTCGGGTGTGTTCATTACAGAGAACTGTTTCTCAGTATCCTTTACGTCCTGGGTATATGATACCGGATCAGGATCCCAGATATGTAATCTGTTACATAGGGCTACAGATAGGTAGAGAACTGAGAACGGGTGATAAGTTTCATGAGGCAGAAAACGGGGCAAGAGTTGCAGCCAAGTCTGTTGGTCACTGTCACCCTGTATTACCAATACATTGATTCTGAACGAATGTTATTAGATACCGAACCTGATATACAAAATCATATCTGTCTCTTTATTAGTAAATAAACGGTAAAATTTTGTATTGTTGGATAATGTTTTGAAATTTCCTATATCAAAAGTTGATCGGATCAGACACGTTATCTAAAAGCATTGATGTTCTAAATCAAACTACAGTTCTTAGTATATGGAACACACATAAGAGGAAGAGTTCAGAAATGAACGAATTCTTCTTAAGGTATTATAGACTAGGTCAGATCAATGTGACCCGACTAGCTAGAGTTACATAAAGATGCATATTTAAATTAGTTTGAATTTACATCTTGTGAAACTCGCCAGTCATGTCACAAAGATAAAATGACCATAGCTCCGTTTATTGGAAACAGAGAAAGAGTTAGTGAACTCTTGGGATGATACATGTTGATGTATGTAGGTCCCCTGTCTACACATGCCAGGACAGGTTCTTAATACTTCATTACATTCTCTGATAATCTCTTTAGATTCAGACATATGTTCTTGTTGAAACGTAAGTCCGAACCTTTTGAGATATTCACAGAATATAAGCGAGAAGTAGAGAACCAAACTACCGGTATAAGTATTATGTCCTTTGATGTGATCAGGGAGGAGAATACTTGAGCACGAAAATCCTGGATTATTCTAAAGGAGAATGAGATTCTCTCTCAGCATTACTCCTCTGTATACACCATAGCACGATGGTATATCGGGGCGGAGCAATAACACCCTATATGATAAGGTGTGCTCTATGATGAGTACTACTGAGTTACCTATTTCCTTTTTAGGAGTTATGCACTTGAGAAGCTGCATACCTATTGAATAGGGTTCGAATCAAATCAGTTTCCTACCATTTCATATGTGATATGGAAAGGGAAGAGCCCATGTCTTAAGCTAGTTAAGATTTGGGGTTGACCGGCCTATGTCTGAAAGCAAAATCCGGACAAGCTCGAGGCAAAGTCTGTAATGTAGAACTGGAAATGTTCCAGCTATACAGACTGCAGCTGATGATTTGATAGAACCAAAGGATTCAGTATATTCCAACGAACCTCAGCCTCTCCGCCGATCTAGTAGGGTTCCTCACCCACCTGAGAGGTACTTCTGTTTCTCTATGACAGTGGGAGCGAGGATTGCATCATGAGATGATGACCCAACTAGTTTCGACCTGGCCATCAGGAGTAGGACTCTGTGAGAATGGCTGGATGTTTATCGATCTGAGATGGAATCCTTATACACCAACAAAGTATGGACTTTGGTTGCTATATCTGAAGGGTTAAATTCCCATCAGGAGCAAGTATATCTTGAGAAGATTACTTGGTGTACATGGAAAAGTTGAGACTTTCAAAGCTAGACTTGTTAAAAGTTTGCATCATTGACCAAGTGTGGATAATGATGAAACCTTTTCAAGTAGCTATTCTTAAGTCCATCCAGATCCTACTTGTCACGGCTACATACCATGACTGCGATATCTGGTGGTTGGGTGTCTTGACTGCTTTTCTAAATGATGATTTAGAAGAGAGCGTCTATAAGTACACAGCCAGAGGGCTTCGTAGACAGTAGGAGCAGCGGAAACGTATGCAAGATGCTTTATTTGATAAAGCAGGCATCGCGGAGTTGGAACATCTGTTTTGATGATTAGTCAAAGAGTTTGACATCATCAAAATGGTAGATGAACCTTGTATAAACAAAAAGGTAGTAGGGAGTATGGTAGTGATCCTCGTAGAGTACGTGGATGACATACTCTTGATAAGAAAAGAGTTTCTTATGCTACGCTCGGTCAATCTCCGCTTATCACTAGGATTCTCCATATAGGATCAAAGTGATACCTACTAAATACTGAATTTTGGATCTATGAGATAGATTTAATTGGATGTTAGGATTCTCACTAGTTGTAGTGAGATGGTATCAATTGATCCTGGGAAGAATCACTGGAAGTGTTCCAGGGTGATAAAGACGACTGAGCGTCAGTCACAGGCATTGTCTTTACCCTCAGTAAAGGGACGGTATGTTGGAAGAGTTCCAAGCTAGATACCGTGACAAACTAGACGATAAAGGCAAGATACATCACTACTTAAGATGCTACCCTAGAGGCTGTTTGGGTGTATATTGGTTCATGAGATGAACTATGTTCCTACCATTGTGAGACAATGGAGTTGTGGCTTATGCCAAGGAACGCCGGTCCCATCAGTGATCCAGACTTATTCTAAGGCAGTATCACCTGATCAAGGAGATGGTTGATCTCCAGGGTGATCGAGGTTTGGAGAGTATACTCAGAGGACAACACAGCGGATCCACTCACAAAGGCCTGTTCCCAGAGAGAGACTTTTATGGGATGGTTGAGTATGAGATACTACAACCACTGCTACAGATGGCCCTAGTGCAAGTGGGAGATTGTTAGTTATATGTATGCCCTAGAGGCCATTACTGTACATTGGATGTATATTATAGTGGATGCTTGGACATATATAGGGAGGACTTTCTTGCTCGACATGATAGTATGCTATCTGGTTGATCTTTACCTTAACGTGTATACTGTTTGTCTCTCTGTTACATGTTGGTAAAGCCCTTAGGATGTGTACTTGACTACCTGGACTATGATGCGGATCATACTAGTGGGGACATGGTAGTCCATAAGTACATCCTTCAAAGTCCCTAGTCGTGGGTGTATCGAGACGGGGCATCGATATACCAGAGTAGACTAGCGTATACCTTCTCGACCCATACAGATGGGCGATGGATGATCCCATATCCATTGGTGTTTGACATCAGAGATGATATACGGGTGCTCAGTAGAGACTGGGTACACTGGACGGACTCGCCGAGAACTCCCAGATGGTATTATACCTCACGTCAGATGGCAGTTCTCTGGTGACACTGGTACAGAGTAGTCTGTTGACCCGAGATCGTCATAGAGTCTTGTGTGGTTCCCACTGTGCTTTGATTTCCATCTTACCAAGTCCAAGAGGGCGTGCAAAACGGTGGTTTTTGGGTACAGTCCCGAGTCACATGGAGGCAATGAGCGATAGGAGGGGATTCGTCTCTCCCGGTATAGGGAGTTGATATTGCGCTGTGTTCGATTGGCTATAACAGGAAATCCCTGGCCAGGGTTGCTGAGATTTACTGGTAAGTGTTACCGGTAGTTTCTCGAATTGTTATAGACCTCATGTCGACACGACTTATCGAGCTATTGGGGTCTGACGTTTACCATCCCTAGGCGAGATATGCGACATATCAGACGATCAGACCAGACTGTACGGTAGTGTTACTAGTTGGATTCACAGGAGTGTGAGCGGGCTTGCTCGTCGATCTTCTGATCGCTCAATACCCGGATGGCCGTTACGTTTAGCAGACCTCTTGCGGCTTGTGGGTGTTTGATATGATCATCACCTGCTGCCGGCGTATTGACGAGTCTTTAGAGTCCTACATAGAGGTTTCCTGGCTCAAGCGAAACGAAATAGGAGCGCATATGAGATATGTGCGGGACCGAGAATAATGCGTGTATGTGATACCGTATTCCATTCTCGCGATGAATGTATCGATAGGTTGTATGCGATATAACCTAGTTATTGGATCAAGGATTGATTCGATAAGCCGATACATTGTATACTAGTCGGTTGTGTGCGACATGACCGGATCGTTAAATCAAGTGTTGATTTAATGATTTAATGTATAATTATATATTTGATATATTACTTTGCATCAACTAGTATTGGTTCACTTTAAATGGATTTTCTCACTCACCTGTGCACATTGTATATGTGATATATTTTGTGCACTTGTTTGTATCATGTTTGATGATATATGATAGCTAGGGTTTGTGTAAAGAGTTAAACCTTAGTTAAGTAAATGGTTAGGGTTTTGATATATTTATTAATTCTTTTATCTTTTAATTTGTATTAAAAGGATAAGAGATAATAAAAACAAAAGGTTGCTTTTTTTTCCATGAAGCTTGTTGAAGCTTCATGAAGCTTTGACCAAAGAAACCTTTTGTCTTCATCTCATTGACCCTAACCATTCATTGAACTATAGTTAGCTCTCTACACTTTACCATGGTCACAATTATGATAAGAATTTATTTTTCTTTTGTAAAATGATTCTCATCATAACACTTATCATATTCTTCATCTTCTTCTTCTTCTTCACTTCAAGAAAAAGCTTGAAAGCTTTAATGGCAAAGTGAGAAAAAGAGTGAGAAATCCAAAACTAAAGTCTACCCACTTCCTATTTCTTCATCCTCTACCTCTTGCAAAGTAGTAGAGTGTGTTTCCTTCACAAGTTTTCATGGCTTAGTGAAGGTGGAGCTTGGTCTAGCGATGCTTCGACGTAGATCATCTTCGGCATGGACATCGACGACCTAGCTCGCCTATTCTCCGACGAAGCCGACGCTAGAGCCCGGGAATTCATTTGGACAGCGAGGGGACTTCGTTGCGGAGCTATTGAGGTGGAGCACCGGATCTACAAAGGTTGTATTTCCGTTATCTTGTAGTTAAGTGTTAACTAGTTTGATTGTTTCGCCTAGACATCTAGCTAACGATCCGTAGTCTAGGGTTTCTCGGCACCGTAAAATTTGAAACGGGCATGGTTGATGCCTTGTGAGACCTCCTTAGGGTGCCTAGGAACCCTACAGACCACACATTGATATAGACTATGTGGTCCTTAAATCCACGGACTATGAGGTCCTTAACCTTGACCGGAATATCTTAAAACTAACAACGGATTATGACGTCCTTAACCTTGACCGGAATGTCTTAAAACTAACAACGGACTATGACGTCTTTAACCTTGACCGAGATGTCTTAAAACTAACAACGGACTGTGGGGTCCTTAAACCCATGGACTATGACGTCCTTAACCTAGACCGTGATGTCTTAAAACTAACAACGGACTGTGGGGTCCTTAAACCCATGGACTATGACGTCCTTAACCTTGACCGTGATGTCTTAAAACTAACAACGGACTGTGGGGTCCTTAAACCCATGGACTATGACGTCCTTAATCTTGACCGTGATGTCTTAAAACTAACGCCGGACCGTGGAGTCCTTAAATCCAAGGACTACGATGTCCTTAACCTTGACCGCAACGTCTTAAAACTAACATTGGACCACAATGTCCTTAAACTACCTATTGACCGCAATGTCACTAAACTAAATAACGGGGCTCCCTTATTTGCTCAATTGTTGGATCTAAAAGATCCCGTTAAGTCGATCTTAGTCTAAAAAGTATACTAACGTGTCCTTAACAAACATTTAAGTCGATCTTAGTCTCCAATGAGGCTAACGTATCCTTAAACCCGAACCCCCAAACCCAAATCTAAGATAATATGGATTTGGACTAGTCCACGCCCTACGGGCGACGACATAATTCAGTCTCCGTATACAATCCACGGGCAACTAAACACAAAATAAACACACACGACACAAAGTGACCATCTGGAGAAGGAGAAAGTGGTTACCACGACGCGGTAGTGTAATTAATTGCAGGGGCTTGCGCCTGCAGGGAAGAGCGTTCCCACAATCAAAAACCCCTCAAGCGAGGGGGAATCTGATGAAGTCTGCTACATCGGACGCATCCGTTTAAAACTTCGATACACGGTGCCATAAATCAACTTGGCATTTTCGGAGAGGTAGACAGATAGCACCAATTAGCATCTGCCCCGAACCTCAGGCGAGACGTCCGCCGTCGTGCCGCCGTTCGAAGGGGAACAAGAGTAACAACAATAATATGCGGGAGCTGAATGCTAAACACAATGATAGCTAAACTGCATCTAATGTCATGAGAGTCCTATAGCTACACCAACTATAAGGCTGAGCTAATAGGTTAACTGCAGGTAAGGTAAACCGCCTAACCTCTGAGTCGATACATAAATATACATATATAGTCGGTGATCCCGCCTCGAATATATCACATCCGACACCATATCTCTATAATCAGCTATTCTTAAATCAAGAGTGCGGGTCTAACATCAAATTTATAGCTCGTACGTAAATCCGTCGTAAGGCATCCCCAAATCTGGGTACGGGTCAATATCACATCTGTCATATCATTCATCTAGCATTCTCTATATCAAATATCATAATCTGGGTACTGACCTACGTCTAGTACAATGCTAACATCATCACTATAATCAAGATCTGACTACTAATCGACAGTCTCGTATAAATCGATATCATCATCATATATCGTCAATATAATCATAATCCGGCTTCCGATTGACAGCCTCTAGCAAAAACGATATCATCAGCATATATCATCCCAAGGAGTAAACAACGCCCAAGGCGGCCTATCATAATTATCTTGTCAAATTATATCATATCTCGTACATAATCACATGTCGATCATTTTATATTTATATATCACTATTCTCATGGCATCATCATCCGATACCCGCTATCATATCAGGACGTATATCAAGTACGAATCCTGCCAATCACCAATATCATAATCTCATATCAACTCTCATCGACTCATCTCAATCCCAAGTATCATCCTCAATCCGTATGTGAACACGTGGTCCCATACCCATGTGAACACATATCTATATAGAATCCCATAACCACATATGAAATAAGGATGTATGCACGTATGTATGTGTGGGAGTGTGTATGTGTAGTGCACCCACTATTCTAGGTTCTCGCGACACTAAATCATCCAAGTCCACCAATTATCCATCCTAAACATCAATAATTTCCCAAACAACATATAACAATTTATAGGTGTGTATACGCATCCGTATACATCACCACGGATTGCGGGGGTGCTATACGCCATCCACCCGACTTCTCCTCGTAGATATAAATCTACTCACCTTTCTTTAAGCGTGCCGGTGCCGATGTCTCCATTTGCATATCCAACGCTCCGACGCCACGTGGGGTACCTACAAGGATATCACACGCTAAAACACATGAAAATCATGTCGGAAACCAAAATGGTGCACGCTACGCCCATAGGTAAGAACCTGTGGCCTCGTGTGCAAACACAGCCAATATCCACTGTCGTTGACGTCCAAACGCCATCCGACAGAAACAAATCATCGAATACCAAAAACCATGCTAAAACAAGTCGTAAATCATATGCCAACTCATGAAAATCAACCCAGATTCTATCCTAACTGTAATCAGTCAAAACTAGACATACCAGGGGTCAAGTTTACAGGTAAAAGAGCCGTGCACGTAAAACAAGGGGGTTTTCCCCTGCTCTGGCCGCAAATTGCGGCCAGGGGGAATTTATCTGCGGCTGAGGGTTTGAGGTGGGGGCTAGGGCTTTTGGTAATGGTTTCTATCTACCTGCATACCTAACTGCCAAGTCAATTTTATCTTAGGGTATCTCAGGTTTTAGCAGATTCCAGAAAGGTTGCAAAATCGACAAAGTCGCTAAAATACGCCAAGTCGAATAACTCTGGTATTTGGGTGAAATCTGGAACAATCTCGGTTCAACTGGTCTCACATACTCCTAATAAGGCTACTCTAACATTCAAAACCATCTCTTGGCCAAATCTCACTCAAAATCCCTAAACTAGCACTAGATCACAGATATAACAGTAAATTTCAGCTATAAAACCAGAACTAGGCAGGATACGAGTTGGGTTGTGAGATTATACCTCAAGGGGCCATAGGATGAAGGAGAAGGGAAGGAGGAGGAAGGGGGCAGTGGGGGAGTGAGTTGCTGTTGCTGTGCTCCTGGTGTTGCTGCTGATGTTGCTGTTGCAGCAGCTTGGTGGATGTTTTTCTGGGCTGAAGCTGTTTTTGGGTTGTAGTTGTTGCTGCTTGCAACTTGCTTTCTCTTTTTCTTTGCTGTTGTTGTATTGGTGTTGTGTTATTATGGTTTTGGTGTTGTGGGAATGGTTGTGGTGGTGTGGTGGTGTTGTTTGAATGATATTGTTGCAGCTGAAGCAGAATTTGGGGCTGAAGTGCTGATGATGCTACTGCTGCTGCAGCTGAAGTGTTGGGGTGGCTGATGTGATGAAATTGGGGCTGAAAAGTGTTGATGGGAGTGTGTAAGTGTGGGCTATGGTGTTAGGGCTGCTGAATTTATGCTGAGGTTAGGCTGATGTTTTACATCAGCTGCTGTTGCAGCTCATGTGGCTGTTGGTGTGGCTGGTGCAGTTGCTGCTGTTTGCAAAGTGGATTCTTGTTGCTGTTGCAGCAGCTGTTGCAGTTGCTTTGGGGCTACAGCTGCTGCTGTTGGTTAAAAGAATGTTGCTGTAGCTGTAGCAGATGTAGGGGGGCTGTTTGCAATGAGTTTAGGGGCTGCTGATACAGCAGCTGCTGAGTTGCTGATGTTACTATTGCATATAGCAGCAGCTGATATGTTGGTAATGGGGGCTGGAGTGTGCTGATGTCTTCATTTGGAGGCATTATCATTTGAGAGGGAGTGAAGAACACAAGGAATAATGAAATAGAATGGATTATGGCACACCCTAGCCACCTCTCTCTCTCTCTCCAAAACAATGCTCACAAGACACAAAGCCATCATGGCTCACTTTCTCTCTACACAAGTCAACCTTAATTTTAACCAATTCTTAACAAAGCTAACCCTTAACTAACCCGCTTAATTTAACCAAAAGGTTTAAGCCACCATGGTCATCTAAACATGGTAACCCTAGACTTAACCCAAGTTAACATGCACAAGTGTGTGCAGTCCAGATAAAATTCCGATAAAATTTCCATAAAACCAGATAAAATATTTAAAAGCCATTTTGGTAAACTTTTTACCAAAACTCCATTTTAGAATTTTCCCCATTTATCGGTATTTAATTGTACCGAAATATTAAAATATTCATTAAAATTGATATTAATTTATGAAAATTCCCAAAAATAATATTTTATTTTTTTGAAATGTTACAGATATGTATAATTATATATTTGATATAATATTACATTAACTAATATAAACTCACTTAAAAATTCTTTTTCTTACGTGATAATACATTGATGTATATGCGATATATGTTAATTGTATTATTTTATTTTGTTACTATATATATTATATATGTGATATATAATATTGTAATTTATTAGGGTTACAAATGCAGCATGATTGTTGAGTTTAAACCAATTTAGGGTTTGGATTAGGGTTAGCTTTTGGGTTAGCTTTTGGATGAAGCTTTCATGAAGCTTCATGAAGCTTTGCCTTTTGTCATCTAGCTTGATATTTTGAGTAGATATTCTTTAACCCAACCCAAACCCTTAACCTATGGTTTATTCTCTAGAAGGGTTAAGCCTTTCATTCTTAACCCATGGTTGCAATTGTAACCACAACAATGATTCATTATTCATCACATATGGATTTCTTCTTCTTCTTCTTCCTCTTGAAAGCTTACTAGCTTTTGGGTTTGTGATGATTTTGAGTGAGAAATTGAAAACAAAAGAGAGCAAAATTCCTACTTCATCATCCTCATCTATTCTAACCACTTAGATTAGAGTGTTTGCTTTGCTAATACTTGATTAGTGAAGCAAGAGATTGGGTTTGAGATTCTTCAAGATAGATCATCTTAGTAGTTGAAGATTGGAAGCAAGGTTGCATCTTTCTCTTCATGGAGCCTCTCTAGAGTCTGGGTACTTGATGATCGCAGTGAAGGGAACTCAACACGGAGCTTATAAAGCGAAGGAACGGACTATAAAGGTTGTAATCCCCAACTCTTAGATGTTAAAGTGTTAACATGCTAGTTTTGTTTGATTCTCTAGTTAAAATTCTTAGGTTTAGGGTTATCTTCAATGGCAAAATTTTAACTTGGCATGGATGATGCCTCCCGAAACCTTGCTGCCGTTGTAGGTAACCCAGCATGTACAACATCTAATAGGTATTAGATCAGATGTAATATGTTAGAAAAATGACAATATCAAGGGGAGAGATCCGGAACCCTACCTGAAGATGATTATCTAAAATCATGGTTGGACATCGTCTCATACGGATACGCGAATAGCGTCAAACTCGAATTTTTTCTGGAGAAATGGGTAGCCCCACGGCTTCGGCATCGAGAAAATGAAGATGATGATATTTTTTCTGAATTTTTTTGTAAGGAGAAATGAGGGAGAAAAAGTGTGAAGAAAAGAGGCTGTTTAGTGTATCAAAATTTCAAATCGATCCTAGTGGAGCTGGAATTTGCGCCGCGGATCGCTTCCACCTGTCGTAGCCGACGAATCCCTACCGTTGAATTGAATCATGGATGGCCAAGATGTGGCCATGTGCCGCCACCATGCACTTGCAAGCGCAAGCGTTTGCCCGCACACGCACGTGGGTGGGGACCCATACGTTAGCAGACGTTGGCGTGTGCAGGAGGCGGGTCGGGCCTCGGGTCCTTCGGCTTAGACGCTGGGCCGAAGGTTTTGGGTTTTTTATTAAAAGCTTTATTTAAAAATTGTTTTGGGCTTTTTGCTTGGGTTTTGGGTTTTGAAATTAAATCTTTTTTCTTTCTAAATACTGTTTTAAAAGTTCATTTCTTTTCTAAAAATTAATTTAAAATACTTTTAATTATCGGAATATTATGGGAAATTCTAAATAAATATTTTTATCATTTCCAATCATTTTATTCTCAAAAGTAATTCCTTTTCTAAAATCCACTTACTAAAGTAGATCTGTGAAAATACTAAAAATTGTATTTAATTTTTTTTCTTCTCCTAAAAATTATATTAATTATATTTAAACTCAAAATTATTTTTTTCCAAAATTTTCCATAAAAAAAATAAAAAATAAATACAAAGGTGTGAAGTAATTATGATGAGACTATCAAGGAATAAACAAAACGCTAACGTTACAATCATCTACATTTTTTGATTGTACTGTCTCAATTGCTAATTCTGGTATCTTTATTCCTTAGATATTTGATTCAGATACCTCACATCATATGACTTTTGATAAATCTTTTCTTGCAAACTGTTTTACCATTTGTATGTCGTACATACAAACTGCTAATGACTCATCACTTGCAGTTACTCAGTGTGGTGGCATCACACCTAAATAGGTTATAGATATCGCAGATAACTACATAGATATCGTAGGCAACTGCATGAATATCGCATAATAACTTGATATAGCAGACAACTATACAGATACTGCAGGCATGGGATTTTCTAACAACTAAAAAATTTCACCGGGATTTTTTGAATACCACTTCGAGACCAAGGGTTTTTTGACCGTTGGAAAACTACCTTTTTTTTTGACAATTTACCCTAATTATTTTGATTTTAAATAATTATTAGAAGATAATGCAAGACTCAAAAAATTGATAATAGATATTTTTCAAATTTTGAAAAAAATCATTGTTCATAAGGGTATAGAATTTGATAATTTTTATGTATCATGAATAAAAATTGATAATTTAATTTTTTGAATAAACACTGATGTGAATTGCATGAAAAGATGAGCGAAGTCATATGCTCGTCTCCCAATCCCAAGCATGTTAGTCTTTTACTTATGATACCTAATGAAATAGGTAAAATAAAAAACAAACAGACCCAAATCCCAAATGCAACTTTTGTTTTCATGAACGAGTCTTAATTAGTATAGTATGCATGAAGTCCCCTCATGATTCTTATGGAATTCAATAGTTATATCAAAGTTAAATCCCAATTTATCTTTCAACATTGTTTGGATATAATATTGAAGGTCTTCCTCGGGAAAAATCTATTATGCGAGGACTTCTATGGTGCAAGCCCTTACATAACTCTTGGATGGGCCCCCCACATGCAAGGGGAGCCCATCCAAGAGCTCTAAAGGGGCTTGCATAGTGCAAGCTCTTCTAGAGTAGATTTTTCCCTTTCTTGGGACCTCCATCAAATACTTGAAATAATGAACTGCATAAGTTTAGTATGTACAATACGGTGCAATTTGTTTGGTAATAATCATCATTTAATGAGCTAAGACCTATACATTGGCTCAACTGACCCGTCCATTCTATTAGGGGGGTCGGGTCAGACATGACCCAAAGTCAATTTCGTTGGTTGATAACTTGATATGAGCCGGAATCCTTTAGTTCCCTAGATCTCTTTCGAAATAATCCTCTTATTATATTAGCCACTGGGAAAACTTTTTGGTTAAATTATCAAAAACTGCTCTCAACTTTCATACACTCTACAGTAAAGCACTCCAAACTAACATATACCATGAGTCATTAAAATTCAACCCTCTCTCAACTGACCTTTTTTTTTGACTATTTTATATTTGTGGTAAACATTTTTACTTCACTTTTCTATCTTATTCTTCCCAACCTTTTTGGTCATCCTCCTTGTTCATCTCTTGTGGGTAACCACATGTAAATTTGAACTCTACTATCACAACCGATATCAATATGATTATGACTTTACGGAAAATGATTTCAAAGAAACGCATAAATATATATATAAAAGTGAGGCTATTTAGTTTAGAGGAGATCACATATAGAGGGCTGAGGTAATCTGGGAATGCTTCTAAATGAAGAGGAGTTATTATTTCATAAAAGTTCAAGGGTATCATGGTCTATAACTATAATTAACCTAGGAGATTTTTCATTAATAAGAAAACTGCATGATAGTTTGCTTTTCATTAAAAAAGTATATGGTAGTATTATATAAAATTTATGGTAGACTTTAATAATTTAGTTTTTAAGTTTCTTCCTTATTTATTCAATTAACCCTTCTCTAGTTCTCTTAGCTCCATTGATTGTACTATTTTTCATCCTTCTAACCAAAGCTTCCTTCAAACTTGTTGTTGCGCATGCATCCAAACCACCCAATCGATTCTTTCTTATTTCATCATTAGTTATATGCATTTCTAATTAACTTTTTACAGATGCGATGTATTATTCAATGTATTTTTCTATTTAAGCATCATCATTTCAGCTTCAGGCCGTGATTTCTTTATGTATTGTTTCTTATTCGATAAAGATTTCGATAAAGATATTCTATTTCGCCACGCTTCTATTATTGTTCAGAGTAAGGCATGCAAAACGATTAGTAAGCAATCTTCTCTATGGCCACTACATGCCCAAAATGCTGAATCATCAAAAATAATTTAGCCTGTCAATTAGCACTGCTGGGGATCATAGGATGCGGACCATATAGTGTGGACCATAAACTGGATAAGCTTAGATAGGCCTTCACTTAAAAATCCAACCAAAAGGACAAATGCATGATGCATGTTTTAAAAATCCAACGAAAAAGACAAATGCATGATGCATGTTTTGTTTAAATTAAAGCTAAAGAATAGGTGGGTAAATCATCAAAACGGTAGGATTACATATAGTTTTTAGTGTAGAAGAGGGACACATGCACATGGCGAATTATTGAACAAGTTAAGAGGCATGAATTATTTACGATTGTTATATCTGTATGAATTACAATCTTAATGTAAAATAATGTGGGATCTAAATTAAGGAGAGAGTGACAAATCATATAGTGAATCTGAGATCATGTGAACATGAGGGGCTGGGCTTGCGATCCCTCGATTAAATTGTTTCGTTGGAGAATTTCTTCAAACAAAGTTATGAGAAATTGCATTGCCCAAGTTTAAAGCCACTGAGGAACATCTTTGTCCAAAATGATGAGAATGTCATTGGATACAAATTATGTACAGCTATATACTACTACAAAAGTGGGCAACAAAAACAAGGAATTAGTAGCGGTTTAATCCGTTACCAATTACTCGTAACGGATTTAATGGATTTGGTAGCGGATTAAACCGTTACCAAATCTAATAGATGGCGGGCCTCACGACCCACTAGTGATAAAACCCCAGTTTCACCCTTCTTTTTCCCTAGCCTATCTTTTCTTTCTCAAAAAAATTTCTCCCCCAATTCTCCCGCCTCCAAGCCTCCTCCGGTCCGTGGCCGCCTCATCACCACCGCCTCAAGCTCGTCGCCTCCTCTCCTGCTTGGTCGAGCCCGGCGTCGTTGATCGAAGCCTTAAGAGCTGCGCTCGAAGCCTTAGCTCCGTGGTTAAAGCCCGCCACCGCCATCAATCGAAGCCATAGCTTCGTGCTCGTCAAGAGATAAGTATAATTGGTTTTGATTTTCATATTTTCTGGTTTAAGTTTAATTTTCTTATAGTTCACAAAAATTAGGTTTTTATATTAAATTTTCGTGTTGATGATGTTGTTGATGTGTCAGCGGCTTAGGGTTAGGTTGGGGTTGGGGGTTAAGGCTGGGTCAGGGTCAGGGTTTATGGTCAGGGTTAGGGTTAGGAATAGAGTTAGGGTTAGGGATATGCAGTTTAGTGAAATGCGACTATAATTATGGTTTTTTGAGTGACAAGCTTACAAAGTTAAGGATATTTTAATGTAAAAAATTAAATTTGAGCTAATGGTATTTTACTAAAAAATTAAAGGATAATTTAATGAAAAACAACAATTATTTTAGTGAAATTTAAAGTAATTTAGTTAATATAAGAACATGAGTTGTTTATTTAAATTTGTTAAGATAGTTTATTAAAAACCAACAATAGTTAAGTGTATTTTAGTATAATTTAGTAAAATTTAAAAAATAGGTTGCTCGGGAAAAATTTTAAGCTAGTTTAGTGAAAAAACAATAGCAAAGGGGAATTTAGGGAGAATTTTTTTAAGGTATTTTATAGTAATTTAGTAAGTGTATGTATGATTGTGTGTGTGTATGCTCGTGCATCCCCGTGCGTGCGCGCGCGTACATGTACACACAAATACACACACACATGTTGGATATGTATGCCATAGAACCCATTATTGTGTGTGTGCGTGCGTGCGTGTATTGTTGGATATGTATGCTTTAGAGGCCTTTATTATATAAGATATTAGGGATATATATATATATATATATATATATATATATATATATATATATATATATATATATATATATATATATATATATATACAGGACAATCTTGCTCAATATGATAGTATGTTATTTGGTTTGCCTTTATCTTAACATATGATATGTTTTAATTGTTATTGCATATCTTTAATACAAGTTGATAAAGTCAGGATTATTGCTTGACTACCATGTTATGATGGTGATCATATATGTGGGGGCTAGGTAGTCTATAAGCACATCCTTAAACGTCTTTAGTCATGGGAGTATAGAGACCAGGTATCGATACTCCAGAGTAGACTAGTGTATACATTTCTAGACCCTGACGAGGGACGATGGTTGGTCTCGCAGCTATTGGTGTGATGCACCTAAGATTGTATACAGGTGATCACTGGGGATGAGTACGCTGGACAGACTCACCGAGAACTAACTATATGGTATTATACTTATCGTTAGATTGCAGTTATCAGGTGACATGAGTAAAGATAGTCTGTCGACCTGAGGTTGTCATTTGTCTCGAGTGAGTTTCTACTGTGTTTTGATTACTACCCTATCACAGCTCTATTGAGTCGTGCAAACAGGTTTTAGTTGGGCACAGTTCCGAGCCACATAGAGACAGTGAGCGATTGTTGGGAATTTGTCTCTTCCGGTTTAGGGAGTCGATGTCGTGCTGTGTTCGGTTGGCCAATACCATAAGTCCTTGACCAGAGTGGATTGAGAATCACTGATAGTTAGATCAGTAGATTCTCGGACGGTCTTGAGCCACATCGGCACGACTTTTCAAGTTATTAGGGGTCCAACGTTTTCCACCCTCTAGACCCGGCATGCGATACTCTCAAATAAACAAACCGGACTGTACGGTGATTGTCACGGACAAGCTGACTAGGAGTTCGGACGAGTTTGCTCGTTGACTTTCTTTTTGACAGATACCTAGGTAGCCATTACATACAGCCAGGGCCACTGATGTGGTTGTGGTTAAACCCACTGCCAGTGTAATATCGAGTCTTTAGAGTCCTACACCGAGAGTTTTCCTGATTCAGGCGAAATGATGTAGGCCATATGGTTTTACGTGCAGGGTTTCGATCATATACGTGTACTAACTACACGTATTTTTGATCGGAGAGATAATACCAGCGGGCATAGGATTAAGCCACATTCTAGTATTATAATATTGGATTATTTTCATCTTTTGTTATTCGTGGTATGAATACGTGTATGTATATACGGTGAGGGATATTCTTGTATTTTCACAAGAGTGGTTCTAGAAGAAGACACCTCATTTGTGATTAATCCATTTATTCAAATGGATAATGAGGTAGAGAAATGTGGTGTTATTAGAGCATTGTTGAAGCATGGCTACTTTTAATGACTCATTCACTTTGGATGACTATTGAAGTATGGTTGTATTATTGTTATTATTATTATTGAAAAGATATGCTTCATAGTTATCAACACTTAGCCATTATTCATTCTCATTCTTCACTTGACACTCTCTTTCCTCCTTTGCTCTCTTTTCTTCCTGAAACCCTAAACACTCTAATGTGTTGAGAATCTTAGGGTGATTGAGATAAATTAGTCCAATTAACTCTCTACATCATCTAAGCTACCTAGATTAGCAAACTAAGTAATTTAGTTACCTCTATTTAGAGGTTAGAGCTTGATTTATAGACACTCGGATGGATCTTCTTCGATATGAGGAGGCTGATAATCAAGCTCGATCCATACAAACAAGGAGCTTAAGAAGAGGATAAGAAGCCCCGAAAGACTTGAACATAAAGGTATAAATCACTTTATAGTAGATTAGAACTTTTGTTAGTTTAGTTAGTTAAGGCTTATGGTCGATCTTGGAAGTTTAGTCGATGTTGCTTGGTATAAAATTATTTTTTGTTAATTCCGTATAACACTTTAGAATGCGATTAGTGGTTAATTATACGTTAATACGGGTTTTTTTGTAAAAAGTTTACCAAAACATTTTTCAAATATTTTATAAAAATTAATGAATATTTTATTAGAATTTAATTTGGCTTGCACACACATGTGCATGTAAATTAGGGCAAAATTTTGGGTTAAACCATGTTTATGTGGTCATGGGAGTTTAACCATCTTATTAATTAGAAAATGTAATTAACAAAATTATTAGTTTTCAAAAAATTTTAAATTTAAATTCACAAATGAATTTTCTTTTGGGGTTGACTTGTGGAGAGAGAGGATGGTGGCTAGGAGGCTTGGCGGGGGGGGGGGGGGGGGACAAGACATGACAAGCATTTATGGAGGAGAGAGAGGGATATGGTTGACTTCACACTCATCTCACTCTCTACACACTTTTTTTCAGACCAATTCTCTTTCCCTCATATTTTCTTCTCCCTCTCTCTCCAGAACAGAAACACTTCTGCCCTCACCAAACCCTCACCCAAATCTACAAGATCTCCACCTCAATTCATCAAAAATTCAACATTTCTTTCACACAAATTGATCCTACACCCCAAATCAACCCATGGAGCTAGGAAAGCTTGGACTTTGGAGCAAGTTGGTATAGGTATAATCCCCTAACTGTTATTTAGCTAGTGTGTAGGTTGTGTTACACTTTAGCTTCAGTTTAGAACTTTAAATTCATAGTTTTGTGCCGATATCGTGTTTTAGTGTCGTTTTTAAGCTACTGTAACCTGCTGTTATCCCGAGGCCCTTTGTGAAACCCAAACAAGATAGTAGTGTAGTGCTAGGTACCCTGAGTGTGTTAGTGGAGTTTGGACCCAACCTTGGCGGTTTTGGCCGGCGGCAAGAGGAGAAATTCTGGTGAGATCGGTTTTTGAGGTGAGTTGGGGGTTGAAACTTTTAGGGTAGGTATCTGCTGTGGTTTGGGATCCTTTGGTATTGTTTTGTTTTTGGGTATTTGCAGTGGGGAAAATCTTGGGTAGTTTAGCTATATTTAAGAGTTTTGAGAGCTTTGGGTTGTTTTGGTGGTCTATGTGGAATTTCTGTTAAATTAGGGTTCATAGGGTTTGTTTAACTTAGTTAAGTACTATTAATACTGTTAAACCTAGCCTTTGTTCCAGTTTGCACTAAAATACCCTTGTGTACCAATTAGTGTTTTTAAAACGTTTTAAACCAAGTTATAGGATACGCAGAATCTGCTAAATCTGGGGTTATTTTCTTGACGAGCAAACATCTACACTAGACTATAATTTGTGCTAGGGGTGTAATGTAAAAACCTGGACCAATTTCACATAACCTTGGCCGATATCAAGCCTATGGTGGCCGGCCCAATTTATCTGGAACCTGTTGAATTTTTGCTCCTAGCTGTCTGTTTGTATTATAAGTGGTTTGGTCTTGTTTATTTTTCTTGCTCTTGCTCCAGATAAAATCTGGGACCCAATTTACCTATATTTTGTGTAGCGGGACTTGCACGATACGTGCGCTGTGAGTGGGTTTGGTGTTGCTGTGTGTCACAGCGTGTCGCTGTGTGCCACGGCGTGTCGCGTTGGTTTTTGGCATACGCACACCCGTCACGTTTACACACGCGTTTAGTTCGCGACGCGAGTTACTCGTTTGGTTTTAATATCACGTTTTTGCAGGATTTTAGCTTATGTGTATTCTTTGTGGAAATTCTAGGATCGCAGGCGGGTACGTCGGACGCCGTAAGGAAGGGGAAACAGGTGGTCGGCTATACTTATCATGAGACCAGGTGAGTAGATTTAACATCTACGGGGAAATCGACCGTATGGCGTTAAGCGTCAGGGCGTGATAGGATATGGTAGTCGCATATATATTTATATGTATATTGCTCGTGCATATGTACTATTGTAGCATACCCATCTTTTGTTGCATATAGAAATGGTAGTTATATGACACCGCACTGTCACTAACGGTTCAAGCTGCACGAGCACTATTTTATATTACACTCATACTGTTAGTGATTGTCATGACACTCACACTATAGAATTGCTACGAACCATACATCATTTTGATTACCGCATCATTGCTGATTAGACATGTTTCTACCGCATTTTGCGCACATACACATTGTATATCCATATTGGTGCACACATACATTGATATATCTATACTTGCGCACATACACATTATATACCCATATTGGTGCACACATACATTGATACACTCATACTTGCGTATATCTCCACATGCACATCCATACCTACATACATACATATTTCACATACATGGATGATACTGGCTTTGATTTCTAGAAAGTGGGGACCGCATGAGATATTTTCAAAACTGGATCCATTTAAAAGAGCGGGTTCCGCTTTTTACTCTTAGTGTCATACGACACATTGCATGAATTTACGCATTGATTTTTGGATTCATGTGATTTCTGGAATTGAGAACCGTGGATTTATTTTAAGAAAATATGTACTGTTTTGAAAACCTGGTTTCTCTTGATATGATATTTCAGTGCGTCCACAATGCGTTTTCTCGGTTCTGAGACGTGTGACTTGTGAACCCGAATCGAGGAGCTGGATGAGGCCGATTGCGGGTACATGGTGGACCCGGTATGGTACCCCGGGACGAGAACGGATCTGTCGTGCAGTAGGCGATGATCCTGGCAGAGGGACTACTACCTACCGGTGATTGGTTGGACCTGGCGGTTATCCGAAGGATACTGACTAGAGTCGAGAGATGGATACTGGACGACCCGTGCTGCCGGGGCAGAGGGCCGATTCCGCAAACGGAGCCCGTGGGCCGATCCGGACTGACGGAGCCCGATACATGAGGATTTGCGTGTCGATACTGGACACGATTATTTCATGATATTTTTGAGTGCCGATATTGGGCACTCACGATTCCATAAGATTTATAGGATTTGAGGGCTGATTAGAGTGGCGGGGCCTGAGTTTTTACTGGGATTTGGGTGCATTGATGGACATAGGGTATTTTTCCACGTTGATATTCCGTGTAGATGATATTTTATCCCATGCTCAGTATTCATTGTTATGCATCTCATCCTGTAGTTGTAGTACTTAATAGAGTACTTTGGCATGATTATTGCATACCCTACTCATCACATATAGATGTTATTAGATTGCACTTGTTATGCATATTATTGCGTACCCACCTTATCATTTAGATATTATCTGTTGGCACATGTTAGAGTATCGCAGTACGTGCATACCCGCGATTACCTTTATATGTTACCTACTATTCACAAGTTGGCAACTCACCCCCATTGTGCCACAGTGTTTGCAGGTTGCCCCTCAGAGTAGTTGCGACAGGGCTACTTCCCTGTATCTTTTTGCTACGGATACCATTGCAGTTGGCGTGTGAGCCCTTGCTTATAGGTGGGTTTTTGCGGTATCCGTTTATTTTCCAGCTGCACACACTATTGTATCTAGTACTCTCCATCTACTATTTCATGTATTGACTTAGAGACCAGTTGTGAGGACGGTGTTGTATGTTATTTTGTACTCTGGTGTCAAGCTCGTGTGAGCCGACTTTATTTATGCAGTTTTATCTTTCATGATGTTTTCCACTTATATTGCTCATTTCTTCGCTACGACGTCTTATATTATTCTTGTGGTGATTGTTTCCGCCGTTGGGCGTGATTTCTCCCGTTTAGGGATGCTTTATTCTTATTTTATGTCATTTTATTTATATCATGTCTCGTACCCGTTTTCGGGGCCAGTTTTTACAAAGGAGGTGCTGCCGAAATTTTTAAGAAAATAACAAACTTTACTGATTTTAACCGAGTTTTCTAAATGTTTTTAAACCAATGGTTTCAACATTCACTACTTTTAATGGTTTTGATTTCTGGGTTTCAGCTTACTTAGTCGCGTTACGCCTGTAGACGTTACGTGGTTAAGTGCCGGTCATGGGCCGAACTTTGGGTCGTGACAAATTTGGTATCAGAGCATAGGTTTTACCTTTCGGAGTGTAGGATGACCCTGGTATGATGGAGTAGGTAGCTGAAGCAGAGTGGCGTAGCGTGTGTATGTTCCGCGGCATACTCACGATATGGTACTCCGCCTAAGTGACCTTAGGACTTGTTGATTGAAATTCCTTCATGATTATATACATTCTTGTGATTCGATTTCCGTATCCTTATCGAATCCTACTTTCTTTTCAACCATTATGCCGCCGAAGACTACGAGGGCGCAGAGAGCGGCCGCGAGAGCCAAGATTAGAGTTGACTCGTCTGAGACGAGGACTGACCCGGGCAGTACATCCCGTTGTACCAGAGCAGACTGTTCCTCCTTCGATGGACCAGATCGCTATGCTAAGGGCCGGTATGCAGGAGATGCGCCAGATGATAGGGTCGTTAGTAGAGACGCTTCAAGCGCAGCGACCAGAGATAGTTCCACCCGTTACGGGGGCCGCGATGGTACCTGCAGTACAGGCAGTTACACCTGCAGCTTCAAAGGTTATCACAGTATCGCTATCCGAATTTATGAGGCTGAAGCCTCCGGTCTTCACAGGCACCGATGCAGCCGAGGATCCACAGTCATTTATCGACAGGATGGCTCGGATATGTCGTTCACTCAGATGCTTAGATGCGAGATGGGTGGAGTTTGCGAGCTTTCACCTGGAAGGTCTTGCGCAGAAGTGGTGCGAGTCGGTGGAGAAGGGCAGAGCAGCAGGTCTTCCTCCTATGACCTGGACTGAGTTCGTGACGGTGTTCCTTGCCCGCTTCCTTCTACAGAGTGTCAGAGATTCTAGAGCACGCAAGTTCGAGTCTTTATGTCAGCCTCCGGAGATGACAGTGTCAGAGTACGATGTACTGTTCACCGAGCTATCTGTTTATGCCCCGTATTTAGTGGCTACTGAGGAGATGCGAGTCAAGAGGTTCGTTCGAGGCTTGCTTACACCATTGTTTCTTACGATCAGCACACAGCATTGCGAGACCTATGCAGTAGCTGTAGATGCAGCCATATTATTCGAGGAGCGCCTTGCTGAGACTTCGGTAGTTCCAGAGCCGAAAAGAGTTCGTATGGATACATCAGCATAGAGACAGCCGTTTAGGCGCCGTGACAGACGTCTTGCAGGTGGCAGGGACTTAGGGCAAGGCCGGTTGTTCAGCTCTTATCCTCAGGAGGGTCAGTGGTCATCGTCGGGATGTTTCCGATGAGGGAGTTCTTATCATCGTGTTCGAGATTGTCCGGAGCCACGTGAGGGCGAGGCCGCCGTACCACACGTCACTCTACCACCTTCACCACCCCAGAGGGCGTTGCCTATAGTACCTACTGTTGCTCCGCGTTAGACTCATGCACAGAGAGGTTGTGGTCGCGGAGGGTTTGCTCATAGAGGACGAGGTGGCCGAGGCAGATGTCACGACCCGAAAGAGCACGTGACTGGCCCTTGAACCATATGAAGTCTATAGGACCCCATCTGATCCAAGTAAGCCAAAAGCCCAGAAATCTAAAACCATTTAAAGAGTAAATAAGGAAAACTGGTTTTAAGAAGTAAAGAAATCATGTTTCGAAAATCAAAGTTTTTAAATAACTAAGCCGAATATGTATTTTTAAAATGTGTAACCTTTCCTGAAAATTTCGGCAAAGTTTCCTTTGTAAAAACTGGCCCCGAACGGGTACAACAAGAATAATATATATGAAATGATAAAAGGCATCCCCAAGCGGGAGCTAGCTCTTCGTCAATCGACGGTCATAACCACGCAAGCAATAATAATATACAACGCCAAAGGGCGAGGATCAAAACCCAAAAAGAAACTCAAACAGCCAGAAAACCGTAATACTACAAGCGCGACTCTAAGGTCGAAATAATACAACACTGTTTTCTAAGTCTGAAACAATATACAAGTTTTGGTTGATGGAATTCTAGATACAATGAATAATACATGTACAATGGCGGTTCTGATACAAAAGAACCCACCTACCTAAGCAAGTCACCCATGAGGAAGCAGTGTGCCAGAAATGCCGCTATGGAATCTGTACGGCAAAACCTGCAAGAACTGTGGCACAACGGGGGTGAGTTGCCAACTCGTGAATAGAAAATATCTACAAGCAGAGATCGAATGTATGACCCATCCTAGGTCAATACGATCAGATATAAATAAACCGCAATATGAATAAGTCTGAAGCATGCTAAACTGGCAAGGTAATCTCTATGCATGAGTGTAGTGCCAAGTGCTCGTGCCAGTGCCTCAGGTAATAGCATATCATAAATGTGAGGTATGATCAATGTAATCAAATCTGCATGTACGTGGATCCCGTCCACTCGTCACTCAATGACAATAACCATCATGCATGTAAATATCATAAAGCATGTGCATGGGAATAATATGAGGATATAAACCATCTGTGTCTCTCGCGACACGTCAAAATCATGGAACCGGAGTGCCCAGTATCGACACTCGAAAACATCATGAAAACTGTGCCCAGCATCGGCACGTAAATCCTCATATATCGGGCTCCGTCAGTCCGGATCGGCCCACGGGCTCTGTCTGCGGTATCGGCCCTCGGCCCCGGCAGTACGCCCATATCCATCTATCGACTCTGGTCAGTATCCTCCGGATAACCGCCAGGTCCAACCAATCACCGGTAGGTACTCGCCACCCTGCCAGGCTCATCATCTACTCCACGAAAAACATTTCTTGCCCCGGGAAACCATACCGGGTCCACCATGTACCCGCAATCGGCCTCATCCGCCTCCTCGAATCGGGTTTCACATGTCGCTCTCAGCACCGAGAAAACACATGGTGGACGCACTGAAATATCATATCAAGGGTAGCCGGGTTTTAAAACAATTACATATTCTCCTTTTGAAACACCCACGGTTCCCAAAAACCAGAAATATCATGGAAACAACATATCTCAATGCGTATAATCCGAAAGCATGATGTATGCGACATGTAAAGAAATGTAAGCAACATACACTGAATGCAACAGTACTACCGTGTAGTGACATGGCAATTATCGATGATGAAGTGTGTGAGCCGGCAAACAAGTGTACGTGGAACATACGCATCATCGATAATGGTGCTGGTTTCCTAGCAGCATGACTGAAATATATCAACAATACAAGCGATGCAATGCAAATAGCATGAATATGCGGAATCGAATAATCAACGCAACAGTAAAGAACCCGCCTCAATAAATATATCATGCAATCTTGCCTTTTGAAATAAGACGAATCAGGGCTTTTGGTAAAATAAGGGCTACGGTGTTTTAAGAAAAGATGCGTCGTTTGAAAATATCCGTATAAATCCTTTTGCCTATCTTTAAAATATCCCCGATTCGTTAGTTTTGAAATAGGTATGACTCGGGTCTAGTCTAACGCCTACTATGCGAACTACGAACCCAACAATCAAGTCAATCGGGAGGGGTATGAAAACCACCTAAATCTTAGTCGATATACATATATATATATATATATATATATATATATATATATATAGTCGGTGATCTCGCCTCAATAGTATCATGTACGATACAGTATATCATATAACATTCTCGAGTCATGAGTGCGGATCTAACATCAATATAAAGCTCGTACGGTAAATCGTCGTACAGCATCCCAATAGCTGGGTACGGGTCAATATCACATTCATCTCATCACATATCCGGTATCACTACCATCATATCACATCTCAAATACGAACTCTGTCATATCGCCGAATCTCACGGCCTCAATCAAACCTCATCAACTCATCTCAAATCCCACGTATCATCCTCAATCCCGTATATGAACACATAGTCCCTTACCCATGTGTAGATATACATACCTCTATAGGCGCACAGATAAATGAAAGAATGTATGCAAGTATATGTGTACGTGTATGTGTGGGTGCAACCACTACTCTAGGGTTTCACACTATACTAAACCAATACATCCTTATCACCAATAATACCATTATTACCATCAATAATCCTAAACAACACATAATAAATATATGTGTGTATACGTATTCGTATACATCACCACGGACTGCGGGGGTGCTATACGCCATCCACCCGACTTCTCCTTGTAGGGTTCCTAGGCACCCTAGTGAGGTCTCACAAGGAATCAACCATGCCAATTTCAAAAATCTAGGTGCCGAGAAACCCGACTACGGATCGTCGGCTAGAAAATTAGGCGAAAATACAAACTAGTTAACACTTAACTAAGGGAATACGGAAATACAACCTTTGTAGATCCGGTTCTCCACCTCCATAGCTCCGTAATGAAGTCTCCTCGCTGTCCATAACAATTCCCAGGCTCTAGCGTCGGCTTCATCGGAGAATGGACGGGCTAGGTCATCGATGTCCATGCCGAAGATGATCTACATCGAGGCATCGCTAAATCAAGCTCCGACTTCACCAAGTCAAGAAACTTGTGAAGAAAACACACTCTACTACTTGGCAAGAGGTAGAGGATGAAGAAATAGGAAGTGGGTAGACTTTAGATTTGGATTTCACACTCTTTTTCATCACTTGCCATTGATGGAGGCAAGCTTTCTTCACTTGAAGAAATGAAGAAGAAGAAGAAGATATCAAGATAAGATTAATTAGAAAAGAAAGGATAAATCAATCCTTATCATAACATGACCATAGTTAAGTGTAGAGAACTAATCATGGTTTGATGCAATGGTTAGGTTTAAGCTAAAAACAAAATGGTCAACAAGTCAAAGCAATCATGAAGCTTCATGAATGAACAAAGAATGCCATCATTTTATCATTTCCTTTTCTTTTTCCAAAAGAATAAATAAATGAATAAAATGAATAAGCAAATAATAAACCCTAACCATTTCATTAACCAAGGTTTAATTCTTTATACTTAACCAATTTACATGCACCATCAAACATGATACAAGCATGTGCACAAAATCATATCACATATATAATGCGCACATCCGAGTAAGAATATCCATCTAAAGTGAACCAATACTAGTTAATGCAAAGTGATATATCAAATATATAATTATACATTAAATCATTAAATCAACACTTGATTTAACGATCCGGTCATATCGCATATAACCGACTAGTATCCAATGTATCGGCTTATCGAATCAACGCTTGAATCGATAACTAGGTTATATCGCATATAACCATTCGACACATTGATCGCGAGAATGATGTAGGGTTCCTAAGCTCCCTAATGAGGTCTCACAAGGCATCGATCATGCCAAATTAAAATTTTAACGGTGCCGAGAAACCCGACTACGGATCGTTGGCTAGATGTTTAGGCGAAAACATAAACTAGTTAACACTTAACTAAGGGAATACGGAAATACAACCTTTGTAGATCCGGTGCTCCACCTCCATAGCTCCGCAACAAAGTCCTCTCCGCTGTCCAAATCAAATCCGGGCTCTAGCGTCGGCTTCATCGGAGAATAGGCGAGCTAGGTCGTCGATGTCCATGCCGAAGATGATCTACGTCGAGGCATCGCTAGATCAACCTCCACCTTCACCAAGTCTTGAAAACTTGTGAAGGAAACACACTCTACTACTTGGCAAGAGGTAGAGGATAAAGAAATAGGAAGTGGGTAGACTTTAGATTTGGATTTCACACACTTTTTCATCACTTGCCATTGATGGAGGCAAGCTTTCTTCACTTGAAGAAAATGAAGAAGAAGATGGTAAAAAGTTATGATAAGTTAATTAAAAAGAAAAGAATAATCCAATATTTATCATAACATGACCATGGTTATGTGTAGAGACTAAACCCAAGTTAAGTGAATGGTTAGGTTAGGAATGAAGACAAAAATGATGACTAAGTCAAAGTATTCATGAAGCTTCATGAATGAACAAAAGAATGCCACCATTTTTCTTTTCTTTTCCTTAAATGAATAAAGAATATAAATAAATGAATAAGTATATAAAACCCTAACCATTCATATAACCATGGTTTAATCTTTACACAAGCACAAGACAACATGTATCATCAAACATGATACAATGTATATGCACAAAAGTATATCACATATACAACTTGCACATCGAGTGAGAAAATCCTTATAAAGTGAACCTATACTAGCTAATGCAAAGTAATATATCAAATATATAATTATGCATTAAATCATTAAATCAACACTTGATTTAACGATCCGGTCATATCGCATATAACCGACTAATATCCAATGTATCGGCTTATCGAATCAACCCTTGATTCGATAACTAGGTTATATCGCATATAACCATACGACACATTCATCGCGAGAATGAAATACGGTATCACATACACGCATTATTCTCGGTCCCGTACATATCTCATATGCGCTCCTATTTCGTTTCGCTTGAGCCAGGAAACCTCTGTGTAGGACTCTAAAGACTCGTCAATACGCCGGCAGCAGATGATGATCATATCAAACACCCACAAGCCGCAAGCGGTCTGCTAAACGTAACGGCCACCCGGGTATTGAGCGATTTGAAGATCGACGAGCAAGTCCGCTCACACTCCAGTGAATCCAACCAGTAACATTACCGTACAGTCCGGTCTGATCGTCTGATATGTCGCATATCTCGCCTAGGGGTGGTAAACGTCAGACCCCAATAGCTCGATAAGTCGTGTCGATATGAGGTCTATAACTGTTCGAGAAACTACTGGTAACACTTACCAGTAAATCTCAGCAACCCTGGCCAGGGATTTCCTGTTATAGCCAATCGAACACAGCACAACATCTACCCCCTATACCGGGAGAGACGAATCCCCTCCTATCGCTCATTGCCTCCATGTGACTCGGGACTGTACCCAAAAACCACCATTTTGCACGCCCTTTTGGACGTGGTAAGATGGAAATCAAAGCACAGTGGGAACCACACAAGACTCTATGACGATCTCGGGTCAACAGACTACTCTGTACCAGTGTCACCAGAGAACTGCCATCTGACGTGAGGTATAATTCCATCTGGGAGTTCTCGGCGAGTCCTTCCAGTGTACCCAGTCTCTACTGAGCACCCGTATATCATCTCTGATGTCAAACACCAATGGATATGGGATCATCCATCGCCCATCTGTATGGGTCGAGAAGGTACACGCTAGTCTACTCTGGTATATCGATGCCCCGTCTCGATATACCCACGACTAGGGACTTTGAAGGATGTACTTATAGACTACCATGTCCCCACTAGTATGATCCGCATCATAGTCCAGGTAGTCAAGTACACATCCTAAGGGCTTTACCAACATGTAACAGAGAGACAAACAGTATACACGTTAAGGTAAAGATCAACCAGATAGCATACTATCATGTCGAGCAAGAAAGTCCTCCCTATATATGTCCCAGCATCCACTACAATATACATCCTATGTACAGTAATGGCCTCTAGGGCATACATATAACTAACAATCTCCCACTTGCACTAGGGCCATCTGTAGCAGTGGTTGTAGTATCTCATACTCAACCATCCCATAAAAATCTCTCTCTGGGAACAGGCCTTTGTGAGTGGATCCGCTGTGTTGTCCTCTGAGTCTACTCTCCTAACCTCGATCACCCTGGAGATCAACTATCTCCATGATCAGGTGATGCGGCCTCAGAATACGCCTGGGTCACTGATGGGACGGGTGTTCCTTGGCATAAGCCACAACTCCATTGTCTCACAATGGTAGGAACGAAGTTCATCTCATGAACTATTATACACCCAGACTGCCTCTATGGTAGCATCTTAAGTAGCGATGTATTCAGCCTTCATCGTCTAGTATGCCACGGTATCTAGCTTGGAACTCTTCCAACATACCGTCCCTTTACTGAGGGTAAGACAATGCCTGTGACTGACACTCAGTTGTCATTATCACCCTGGAACCATTCCAGTGATTCTCCCCAGGGTCGATTGATACCATCTCACTACAGCTAGTGAGTATCCTAACATCCAATTAGATCTATCTCATAGATCCAAAACCCAGGATTTAGGAGGTATCATTTTGATCCTATATGGAGAATCATTGTGATAAGCGGAGATTGATCGAGCGTAGCATAGGAAACTCTTTTCCTATCAAGAGTATGTCATCCACGTACTCTACGAGGATCGTCACCATACTCCCTACTACCTTCTTGTTTATACAAGGTTCATCTACCATTTTGATGATGTCAACTTCTTTGACTAATCCATCAAAACAGATGTTCCAACTCCGCGATGCCTGCTTTATCCTATAAAGCATCTTGCACACGTTTCCGCTGCTCCCACTGTCTACGAGGCCCTCTGGCTGTGTACTTATAGACGCTCTCTTCTAAACATCATTTAGAAAAGCTGTCATGACACCCAACCACCAGATATCGTAGTCATGGTATGTAGCCGTGGCAAGTAGGATCTGGATGGACTTAAGCATAGCTCCTTAGAGAAGGTTTCGTCATGATCCATACCTGGTCAAAGATGCAAACCTTTAACAAGTCTAGCTTTGAAAGTCTCAACCTTTCCATGTACGCCAAGTAATCTTCTCAAGATATACTTGCTCCTGATGGGGATTTAACCCTTCAGATATAGCAACCAAAGTCCATACTTTGTTGGTGTACATGGATTCCATCTCAGTTCACTAAGCATCCAGCCATTCTTACAGAGTCCCACTCCTGATGGCCAGCTCGAAACTAGTTGGGTCATCATCTTATGATGTAATCCTCGCTCCCACTGTCATAGAGAAACCGAAGTATCTCTCAGGTGGGCGAGGAACCCTACTAGATCAGTGGAGAGGCTGAGGTTCGTTGGAATCTACTGAATCCTTTGGTTCTATCAAATCATCAGCTGTAGTTTGTATAGATGGAACCTTTCCAGTTCTACATTACAGACCTTGCCTCGAGCTTGTCCGGATTTTGCTTTTCAGACATAGGCTGGACAACCCCAAATCTCAACTAACTTGAGAGATGGGCTCTTCCCTTATTATATCAAATATGAAGTGGTAGGCAACTGATTTGATTTGAACCCTATTCAATAGGTATGCAGCTTCTCAAGTGCATAACTCCCTAAAGGAAATAGGTGACTCAGTAATACTCATCATAGAGCACACCATATCATATAGGGTGTGATTGCTCCGTCCCGATATACCATCTTGCAATGGTGTATACGGAGGAGTAATGCTGAGAGAGAATCTCATTCTCCTTTAGAATAGTCCAGTATTTCTGTGCTCAAGTATTCTCCTCCCTGATCTCATCATAGGACATAATACTTATACCCTTATTCTGGTTCTCTACTTCTAACTTATATTCTATGAATATCTCAAAAGGTTCAGACTTGTGTTTCAACAGGAACATAGGTCTGAATCTCGAAAGATCATCAGAGAATGTAATGAAGTATAAAGAACCAGTCCTGGCATGTGTAGACAGGGGACCTATATACATCAACATGTATCATCCCAAGAGTTCACTAACTCTTTCTCTGTTTCTAATAAACAGTGCTATGGTCATCTTATCTCTGTGACATGACTGGCAAGTTTCATAAGATGCAAATTCAAACAGATTTAAATATGCATCTAAATGTAACTTCAGCTAGTCGGGTCGCATTGATATGACCTAGTCTACAATGCCTCAAGAAAGATTCGTTCATTTCTGAACTCTTCCTCTTGTGTGTGTTCCATATACTAAGAACTGTAGTTTGATTTAGAACATCAACGCTTTTAGATAACGTGCCTGATACGATCAACTTTTGATATAGGAAATGTTCAAAACATTATCCAACAATACAAAATTTTATCATTTCTTTACTTATAAAGAGACTGATATGATTTTGTATATCAGGTTCGTTATCTAACAACATTCGTTCAGAATCAATGTATTGGTAATACAGGGTGACAGTGACCGACAGACTTGGCTGCAACACTTGCCCCGTTTTCTGCCTCATGAAACTTATCACCCGTTCTCAGTTCTCTACCTTTCTGTAGCCCTATGTAACAGATTACATATCTGGGATCCTGATCTGGTATCACATACCCAGGACGTAAAAGATACTGAGAAACAGTTCTCTGTAATGAACACACCCAAAGATGATGCATCAGCATGCACTCTCTTCGTTTGGGCGGCACGGGAATTCTGGTAATCTCCAATTTCCTGCTCTGTCTTATAACAATTATAAGGTGGAGCGGGACCAACGTTCCCCAGCTCAGTATAACAAGCGGGTTCGGTCAATAATCCGTTTTATTATCTTGATTAAGGCGTGATATGGTTGCTACCTGGAGAGAGAGAGAAGAAAACACTCAGCGTGCGCTCTGTCAAGAATAGATTGGTTATTATTTTATCTAATCAGGATGGCTCCCACTGCTTTTTATCAAATCTTCCTTCAAACCCTAAAAGGAAAGACTAGCCGGGATTAATTACACACTACAAGTTCGCCAATCTTTCAGCCAGGCCAGTGTCGGCACTTTGAGGGAGGTCCCCCGTACTTTCGCACGAACCCAATTAATGTAAACCTCGTTTTCCCAGAGGCGTAACCTCGTTGACACCTTTCTAGACACCTACTTGATCGGTTAATTGTAATGTATAAAACTCTCCCAGGAGTAACTCTTACTCGCAGCGGGTATCGGGATCCAACTATCACATAGAAGGTATGCAATCTCATTGCAAATTTCAACACTTGAAATTCCCGATAATATTTTGCCCCTAGCGTCCTATGACCTTGACAGAGGTCAACAAACCATAGGCTGCTAGTCAAGTTCAACCCGTCATTTCCTGATTGAAGTAAACCCACCCGCACGACCCTTGACAGAGGTCAACAAGGTCGCACGACTACCCTAAATCAATCACATCATATGCTTATGCAGATAAGCACTAATCAGCTACCGCACACTACGCCTTGACAGAGGTCAACAAGCGCAGCACGAATACTAACCAGTACATATCTGAAACGACGGAGGGCTACGACAGGTTTTTCTGAAAACCTATTGCGTAATGAACTTGATATCGTTGTAGAATCAAATGATTTTGAAATGGAGTGTTTTTGAGGCTTTTCTAGTTTTGCTAAAGGAGTCACTCCCGGTGAAGGGATCGTCGGTCCTTTCCTCGTCGAATGAGGTACGGGATATATCACATATATCACTGTGCAAAGCAAAAACACTTAAAAGCAATCAAAAGACAAACCGAGTGTGTAGCATCTGCCAGTTATTGCTAAAGGAGTCACTCCCGGTGAAGGGATCTCGGTCCTTTCCTCATCGAATAAGGTGCAGGATATATCACATATACTGCTATGCAAAGCAAGAACTGTAGCTACCTGTTTTATTTTGAAATTCGATTCTACAACATCTTAGGTTTCTTTTATTTCATTAATCACATTAATGAAGTCCCATCATTTAAGTACCTAAACATCACAGATAAATATGACGTACACTTATGCCATCCGCATTCGCCTCGATGTCCCCTCGTGCACCGTTAGGTTAGGTAACTAACGGCAGAGCGGGGCAGGGCTAGCGCGAGTGTAAAACATAAGTAACGTCTATATAATATATCATATATACTATATACAGTATCAATCAAAGAACATCACATGATTACATCACAGATATCGCAGCAGAAGAATCATATGAAATATTGGATATACTAGGACGTCCGTGTTTTCAATACGAGCCAGTATAAAACACGGATTCCACGGTCGCGATGAATAGCCAAACTCACACCCCTAGACCCCTACGAGAGCGGCAAGCAACCCTACCAATTCTAGAGTTAGGAGACCCGGACCCGACTCCTCGAGTTGGTCTCCCACTGGACTCCAGAACCCGGTTACTTGTGCCCTCCTCCTTGGGTCTATCTTAGTGCGGAAAAGTAAATAATATACAAACGGTGACAACTTCCGCAACCTGGAAGCGCCCCAATAAAAGAATATTACATACAAGTTTTTACATGAATGAAATTGAAAAACACTCATCTCACATAAAACCCCCCGGCTATTCAAACACGACGATCCAATATAACATATCCAGCAACACATAACATCACATGTCATCAACGTAAGTAAATATGTCCATCCCAATTTTCGTTGACATATAGCAACGAAACCGGCGATATCACATATTACACTTACGGTCACAGAAAAGAAAGTGTAAAACTACAACAGTTGGAATCCGCAACCACCTCAGACATCGCATGCCTGACCAAATGAATTACTTAGACATCACATGCCTAACAATTATAAACCCCGCATTTTAGTCTCATTATCGAAAACACTTTTCAATATCGAGTCGGGCAATTCAAAAAGATTCCCGACAGTCTGATCGAATACTCGTCGCAAACTTTAATAGGCGGCCGCACCCCCGATACCGTCGACGAAGTGCACCAAGGCGGAACACCGCTGCCGCGAGCACCCGAACGGATGCTTTCGGCGACGGGGTTCTCCTACAGTCACTTGGTCGGGGCTATGGAGTGAGGCTGTCTATTAAGTTTACCCGGCGAGTATCCGCGTACGCTACGTGATTGCGACGGACTTTTGATCACATCAAAATTCCGTGGCAACCGATCAAGTGAGACTAAAGTGCTATGTTTATAACATTCATTTAGTTATCTCATAACTTATTGTGAATTCCAATTATTGTATCCCATTCCGGATAAATAGAAAATGTCAAACTTTCCGATCGAACAATCAAACACCCAAGTTTTCCCGATACAGATCAACACATGAAATAAGTCTAACAACATTCAGTTCGTGCCTCAGTACCGACGGTCCAGCCGTAGAAGGGTCAAGCCAACACCTCACATGTGGCACGCCGTACTGCCCCAAACCCGAAGGTTCAAAGGGCAGTTCAAGACGGTCACATAATCGAGTTAAGGTTTGTTTTCTTCTAGAGGGTCCATCGAGTTACTTGCATTACTTAGAACGTCGTTAAACTACGGAAAGATCCAACGCTTGGAAATTTCCCGACAGGGGAAAAGTTGGGTATTTATATCCGGTCGAACTTTTTAACATATTCTAAAATTTATCCGGAAAGCCACACAGACAAAATTTGATACTCCGATCGAACGATCGAATCCCCAAAACAACCCAGAAAACTCAACTGTATAATAAATATTAAAATATCCCAGGAAAATCAGCACAGAAATCTGAGAATTACTGTGAAAAGAAAAATGCACAAAACGACAAAACCACCGCTGAACCGCCGCGGCATGCATAGCACGTGCCGCGGTTCCGCGGTGGAAAAGTTGACTTAGGCCTACAAAATTTACAGTAATTCTTAGAAAACCCTGCTTGATTTTCTGCATATTTTTAATACTGAAAAATCCCTGTTTTTGAAAATTGGACAGAGAGCATGGGTGTGTTGGGATTTCGGTTTCGTTCGGAGTTCAAAATCCGTCTAGACTTCGCCTAAGGCTCTAGCTAGGCTCTGATACCACTGTAGGGTTCCTAGGCACCCTAATGAGGTCTCACAAGGCATCAATCATGCCAAATTAAAATTTTAACGGTGCCGAGAAACCCGACTACGGATCATTGGCTAGATGTTTAGGCGAAAACATAAACTAGTTAACACTTAATTAAGGGAATACGGAAATACAACCTTTGTAGATCTGGTGCTCCACCTCCATAGCTCGGCAAAAAAGTCCTCTCCGCTGTCCAAATCAAATCCGGGCTCTAGCGTCGGCATCATCGGAGAATAGGCGAGCTAGGTCGTCGATGTCCATGTCGAAGATGATCTACGTCGAGGCATCGCTAGATCAAGCTCCACCTTCACCAAGTCTTGAAAACTTGTGAAGGAAACACACTCTACTACTTGGCAAGAGGTAGAGGATGAAGAAATAGGAAGTGGGTAGACTTTAAATTTGGATTTCACACTCTTTTTCATCACTTGCCATTGATGGAGGCAAGCTTTCTTCACTTGAAGAAAATGAAGAAGAAGATGGTAAAAAGTTATGATAAGTTAATTAAAAAGAAAAGAATAATCCAATCTTTATCATAACATGACCATGGTTATGTGTAGAGACTAAACCCAAGTTAAGTGAATGGTTAGGTTAGGAATGAAGACAAAAATGGTGACTAAGTCAAAGTATTCATGAAGCTTCATGAATGAACAAAAGAATGCCACCATTTTTCTTTTCTTTTCCTTAAATGAATAAAGAATATAAATAAATGAATAAGTATATAAAACCCTAACCATTCATATAACCATGGTTTAATCTTTACACAAGCACAAGACAACATGTATCATCAAACATGATACAATGTATATACACAAAAGTATATCACATATACAACTTGCACATCGAGTGAGAAAATCCATATAAAGTGAACCTATACTAGCTAATGCAAAGTAATATATCAAATATATAATTATGCATTAAATCATTAAATCAACACTTGATTTAACGATCCGGTCATATCGCATATAACCGACTAATATCCAATGTATCGGCTTATCGAATCAACCCTTGATTCGATAACTAGGTTATATCGCATATAACCATACGACACATTCATCGCGAGAATGAAATACGGTATCACATACACGCATTATTCTCGGTCCCACACATATCTCATATGCGCTCCTATTTCGTTTCGCTTGAGCCAGGAAACCTCTGTGTAGGACTCTAAAGACTCGTCAATACGCCGGCAGCAGATGATGATCATATCAAACACCTACAAGCCGCAAGCGGTCTGCTAAACGTAACGGCCACCCGGGTATTGAGCGATCTGAAGATCGACGAGCAAGCCCGCTCACACTCCAGTGAATCCAACCAGTAACACTACCGTACAGTCCGGTCTGATCGTCTGATATGTCGCATATCTCGCCTAGGGGTGGTAAACGTCAGACCCCAATAGCTCGATAAGTCGTGTCGATATGAGGTCTATAACTGTTCGAGAAACTACTGGTAACACTTATCAGTAAATCTCAGCAACCCTGGCCAGGGATTTCCTGTTATAGTCAATCGAACACAGCACAACATCAACCCCCTATACCGGGAGAGACGAATCCCCTCCTATCGCTCATTGCCTCCATATGACTCGGGACTGTACCCAAAAACCACCGTTTTGCACGCCCTCTTGGACGTGGTAAGATGGAAATCAAAGCATAGTGGGAACCACACAAGACTCTATGACGATCTCGGGTCAACAGACTACTCTGTACCAGTGTCACCAGAGAACTGCCATCTGACGTGAGGTATAATACCATCTGGGAGTTCTCGGCGAGTCCGTCCAGTGTACCCAGTCTCTACTGAGCACCCGTATATCATCTCTGATGTCAAACACCAATGGATATGGGATCATCCATCGCCCATCTGTATGGGTCGAGAAGGTACACGCTAGTCTACTCTGGTATATCGATGCCCCGTCTCGATATACCCACGACTAGGGACTTTGAAGGATGTACTTATAGACTACCATGTCCCCACTAGTATGATCCGCATCATAGTCCAGGTAGTCAAGTACACATCCTAAGGGCTTTACCAACATGTAACAGAGAGACAAACAGTATACACGTTAAGGTAAAGATCAACCAGATAGCATACTATCATGTCGAGCAAGAAAGTCCTCCCTATATATGTCCCAGCGTCCACTACAATATACATCCTATGTACAGTAATGGCCTCTAGGGCATACATATAACTAACAAATGAAATACGGTATCACATACACGCATTATTCTCGGTCCCGCACATATCTCATATGCGCTCCTATTTCGTTTCGCTTGAGCCAGGAAACCTCTGTGTAGGACTCTAAAGACTCGTCAATACGCCGGCAGCAGATGATGATCATATCAAGCACCCACAAGCCGCAAGCGGTCTGCTAAACGTAACGGCCACCCGGGTATTGAGCGATCAGAAGATCGACGAGCAAGCCCGCTCACACTCCTATGAATCCAACCAGTAACACTACCGTACAGTCCGGTCTGATCGTCTGATATGTCGCATATCTTGCCTAGGGGTGGTAAACGTCAGACCCCAATAGCTCAATAAGTCGTGTCGATATGAGGTCTATAACAATTCGAGAAACTACTGATAACACTTACCAGTAAATCTCAGCAACCCTGGCCAGGGATTTCCTGTTATAGCCAATCGAACACAGCGCAACATCAACCCCCTATACCGGGAGAGACGAATCCCCTCCTATCGCTCATTGCCACCATGTGACTCGGGACTGTACCCAAAAACCACCGTTTTGCACGCCCTTTTGGACGTGGTAAGACGGAAATCAAAGCACAGTGGGAACCACACAAGACTCTATGACGATCTCGGGTCAACAGACTACTCTGTACCAGTGTCACCAGAGAACTGCCATCTGACATGAGGTATAATACCATCTGGGAGTTCTCGGCGAGTCCGTCCAGTGTACCCAGTCTCTTCTGAGCACCCGTATATCATCTCTGATGTCAAACACCAATGGATATGGGATCATCCATCGCCCATCTGTATGGGTCGAGAAGGTATACGCTAGTATACTCTGGTATATCGATGCCCCGTCTCGATACACCCACGACTAGGGACTTTGAAGGATGTACTTATGGACTACCATGTCCCCACTAGTATGATCCGCATCATAGTCCAGGTAGTCAAGTACACATCCTAAGGGCTTTACCAACATGTAACAGAGAGACAATCAGTGTACACGTTAAGGTAAAGTTTAACCAGATAGCATACTATCATGTCGAGCAAGAAAGTCCTCCCTATATATGTCCCTGCATCCACTACAATATACATCCTATGTACAGTAATGGCCTCTAAGGCATACATATAACTAACAATCTCCCACTTGCACTAGGGCCATCTGTAGCAGTGGTTGCAGTATCTCATACTCAACCATCCTATAAAAGTCTCTCTCTGGAAAAAGGCCTTTCGTGAGTGGATCCGCTGTGTTTGTCCTCTGAGTCTACTCTCCAAACCTCGATCACCCTGGAGATCAACCATCTCCATGATCAGGTGATACTGCCTTAGAATATGTCTGGATCACTGATGGGACGGGTGTTCCTTGGCATAAGCCACAACTCCATTGTCTCACAATGGTAGGAACAAAATTCATCTTATGAACTATTGTACACCCAGACTGCCTCTTTGGTAGCACCTTAAGTAGCGATGTATCCTGCCTTTATCGTCTAGTATGCCACGGTATCTAGCTTGGAACTCTTCCAACATACCGTCCCTTTACTTAGGGTAAAGACAATGCCTGTGACTGACATTCAGTCGTCTTTATCACCCTGGAACCCTTCCAGTGATTCTCCCCAGGATTGGTTGATACCGTCTCACTACAACTAGTGAGAGTCCTAACATCCAATTAGATCTATCTCATAGATCCAAAAACCCAGGATTTAGGAGGTATCAATTTGATCCTATATGGAGAATCATTGTGATAAGCGGAGATTGATCGAGCGTAGCATAGGAAACTCCTTCCCTATCAAGAGTATGGCATCCACGTACTCTACGAGGATCGTCACCATACTCCCTACTACCTTCTTGTTTATACATGGTTCATCTACCATTTTGATGATGTCAACTTCTTTGACCGCTTCATCAAAACAGATGTTCCAACTCCGCGATGCCTGCTTTATCCTATAAAGCATCTTGCACACGTTTCCGCTGCTCCCACTATCTACGAAGCCCTCTGGCTGTGTACTTATAGACACTCTCTTCTAAACATCATTTAGAAAAGCTGTCATGACACCCAACCACTAGATATCGTAGTCATGGTATGTAGCCGTGGCAAGTAGGATCCGGATGAACTTAAGCATAGCCACTGGAAAAGGTTTCATCATTATCCACGCCTGGTCGATGACGAAAACCTTTAACAAGTCTAGCTTTGAAAGTCTCAACTTTTCCATGTACACCAAGTAATCTTCTTAAGATATACTTGCTCCTGATGGGGATTTAACCCTTCAGATATAGCAACCAAAGTCCATACTTTGTTGGTGTATAAGGATTCCATCTCAGATCACTAAGCATCCAGCCATTCTTACAGAGTCTTACTCCTGATGGCCAACTCGAAGCTAGTTGGGTCATCATCTCATGATGCAATCCTCGCTCCCACTGTCATAGAGAAACCGAAGTAACTCTCAGGTGGGTGAGGAACCCTACTAGATCGGCGGAGAGGCTGAGGTTCGTTGGAATCTACTGAATCCTTTGGCTCTATCAAATCATTTGCTGTAGTTTGTATAGCTGGAACATTTCTAGTTCTACATTACAGACCTTGCCTCGAGCTTGTCCAGATTTTGCTTTCAGACATAGGCCGGTCAACCCCAAATCTTAACTAACTTAAGACATGGGCTCTTCCCATTCCATATCACATATGAAATGGTAGGCAATTGATTTGATTGGAACCCTATTCAATAGGTATGCAGCTTCTCAAGTGCATAACTCCCAAAAAGGAAAAAGGTAACTCAGTAGTACTCATCATAGACCACACCATATCAGATAGGGTGTATCTGCTCTGCCCCGACATACCATCGTGCAATGGTGTATACGGAGGAGTAATGCTGAGAGAGAATCTCATTTTCCTTTAGAATAGTCCAGTATTTCCGTGCTCAAGTATTCTCCTCCTTGATCACATCAAAGGACATAATACTTATACCCGTATTCTGGTTCTCTACTTCTAACTTATATTCTGTGAATATCTCAAAAGGTTCGGACTTGTGTTTCAACAAGAACATATGTCTGAATCTAAAGAGATCATCAGAGAACGTAATGAAGTATAAAGAACCAGTCCTGGCATGTGTAGACAGGAGACCTTACATACATCATCATGTATCAGTACCAAGAGTTTACTTAACTCTTTCTCTGCTTCTAATAAACAGAGCTGGTGTCATTTTATCTTTGTGACATGACTGGCAAGTTTCACAAGATGTAGATTCAAACTGATTTAAATATGCTTCTACATGTAACTTCAGCTAGTCGGGTCACATTGATATGACCTAGTCTACAATGCTTCAAGAAGGATTCGTTCATTTCTGAACTCTTCCTCTTGTGTGTGTTCCGTATACTAAAGAACTATAGTTTGATTTAGAACATCAATGCTTTTAGATAACGTGCCTGAACCGATCAACTTTTGATATAGGAAATGTTCAAAACATTATCCAACAATACAAAATTTTATCATTTCTTTTCTAATAAAGAGACTGATATGATTTTGTATATCAGGTTCGGTATCTAATAACATTTGTTCAGAATCAATGTATTGGTAATACAGGGTGACAGTGACCAACAGACTTGGCTGCAACTCTTGCCCCGTTTTTTGCCTCATGAAACTTATCACCCGTTCTCAGTTCTCTACCTTTCTGTAGCCCTATGTAACAGATTACATATCTGGGATCCTGATTTGGTATCAAATACCCAGGACGCAGAGGATACTGAGAAACAGTTCTTTGTAATGAACACACCCGAAGATGATGCATCAGCATGCACTCTCTTCGTTTGGGCGGCACGGGAAATCTGGTATTCCCCAATTTCCTGCTCTATCTTATAACAATTATAAGCTGGAGCGGGACCAACGTTCCCCAGCTCAGTATAACAAGCGGGTTCGGTCAATATTCCGTATTATTATCTTGATTAAGACGTGATATGGTCGCTACCTGGAGAGAGAGAGAAGAAAACACTCAACGTGCGCTCTGTCAAGAATAGATTGGTTATTATTTTATCTAATCAGGATGGCTCCCACTGCTTTTTATCAAATCTTCCTTCAAACCCTAAAAGGAAAGACTTGCCGGGATTAATTACACACTACAAGTTCGCCAATCTTTCAGCCAGGCCAGTGTCGGTACTTTGAGGGAGGTCCCCCGTGCTTTCGCACGAACCTAATTAATGTAAAACTCGTTTTCCCAGAGGCGTAACCCCGTTGACACCTTTCTAGACACCTACTTGATCGGCTAATTGTAATGTATAAAACTCTTCCAGGAGTAACTCTTACTCGCAGCGGGTATCGGGATCCAACTATCTCATAGAAGGTATGCAATCTCATTGCAAATTTCAACACTTGAAATTCCCGATAATATTTTGCCCCTAGCTCGCTATGACCTTGACGGAGGCCAAACAACCCATAGTCCGCTAGTCAAGTTCAACCCGTCATTTCCTGATTGAATTAAACCCACCCGCACGACCCTTAACGGAAGCCAAACAACGCCGTACGAATACCCTAATCCAATCGCATCATATGCTAGCAGATAAGCACTAGTTAGCTACCGTACACTACGCCTTGACGGAGGCCAAACAACCGCAGCACGAATACTAACTAGTACGTATCTGAAATGACGGAGGGCTACGACAGGTTTTTCTGAAAACCTATTGCGTAATGAACTTGATATCGTTGTAGGATCGAATGAATTTTGAAATGGAGTGTTTTTGAGGCTTTTCTAGTTTTGCTAAAGGAGTCACTCCCGGTGAAGGGATCGTCGGTCCTTTCTTCGTCGAATGAGGTGCGGGATATATCATATATATCACTGTGCAAAGCAAAAACACTTAAAAGCAATCAAAAGACAAACCGAGTGTGTAGCATCTGCCAGTTATTGCTAAAGGAGTCACTCCCGGTGAAGGGATCTCGGTCCTTTCCTCATCGAATAAGGTGCAGGATATATCATATATACCGCTGTGCAAAGCAAGAACTGTAGCTACCTGTTTTATTTTGAAATTCGATTCTACAACATCTTAGGTTTCTTTTATTTCATTAATCTCATTAATGAAGTCCCATCATTTAAGTACCTAAACATCACAGATAAATACGACGTACACTTATGCCATCCGCATTCGCCTCGATGTCCCCTCGTGCACCGTTAGGTTAGGTAACTAACGGCAGAGCGGGGCAGGGCTAGCGCGGGTGTAAAACATAAGTAACGTCTATATAATATATCATATATACTATATACAGCATTTATCACAGAACATCACATGATCACATCACAGATATCGCAGCAGAAGAATCATATGAAATATTGGATATTCTAGGACGTCCGTATTTTCAATACGAGCCAGTATAAAACACGGATTCCACGGTCGCGATGAATAGCCAAACCCACACCCCTAGACCCCTACGAGAGCGGCAAGCAACCCTACCAATTCCAGAGTTAGGAGACCCGGACTCGACTCCTCGAGTTGGTCTCCTACTGGACTCCAGAACCCGGTTACTTGTGCTCCCCTCCTTGGGTCTATCCTAGTGCGGAAAAGTAAATAATATAAAAAAGGTGACAACTTCCGCAACCTGGAAGTGCCCCAATAAAAGAATATTACATACAAGTTTTTACATGAATGAAAATGAAAAACACTCATCTCACATAAAAAACCCCGGCTATTCAAACACGACGATCCAATATAACATATCCAGCAACACATAACATCACATGTCATCAACGTAAGTAAATATGCGTATCCCAATTGTCGTTGACATATAGCAACGAAACCGGCGATATCACATATTACACTTACGGTCACAGAAAAGAAAGTGTAAAACTACAACAGTTGGAATCCGCAACCACCTCAGACATCGCATGCCTGACCAAATGGATTACTTAGACATCGCATGCCTAACAATTATAAACCCCGCATTTTAGTCTCATTATCGAAAACCTTTTTCAATATCGAGTCGGGCAATTCAACAAGATTCCCGACAATCTGATCGAATACTCGTCGCAAACTTTAGTAGGCGGCCGCACCCCCGATACCGTCGACGAAGTGCACCAAGGCGGAACACCGCTGCCGCGAGCACCCGAACGGATGCTTTTGGCGACGGGGTTCTCCTACAGTCACTTGGTCGGGGCTATGGAGTGAGGCTTTCTATTAAGTTTACCCGGCGATTATCCGCGTACGCTACGTGATTGCGACGGACTTTTGGTCACATCAAAATTCCGTGGCAACCGATCAAGTGAGACTAAACTGCTATGTTTATAACATTCATTTAGTTATCTCATAACTTCTTGTGAATTCCAATTATTGTATCCCATTCCGGATAAATAGAAAATGTCAAACTTTCCGATCGAACAATCGAACACCCAAGTTTTCCCGATACAGATCAACACATGAAATAAGTCTAACAACATTCCGTTCGTGCCTCAGTACCAACGGTCCAGCCGTAGAAGGGTCAAGCCAATGCCTCACATGTGGCACGCCGTACTGCCCCAAACCCGAAGGTTCAAAGGGCAGTTCAAGACGGTCACATAATCGAGTTAAGGTTTGTTGTCTTCTAGAGGGTCCATCGAGTTACTTGCACTACTTAGAACGTCGTTAAACTACGGAAAAATCCAACACTTGGAAATTTCCCGACAGGGGAAAAATTGGGTATTTATATCCGGTCGAACTTTTTAACATATTCTAAAAATTATATCCGGAAAACCACACAGACAAAATTTGATAATCCGATCGAATATACGAAGTCCCAACACAACCCAGAATACTCTACTGTAGAGTCACAATAAAAATACCCCAGAAAATACAGCATTAAATTATATGAGTTACTGTGCAGAAATAATCAAACAAGGGAACAGTACAGCCGCGGAACCGCCGCACCATGCATAGCACGTGCCGCGGTTCAGCGGTGGAAAAGTCGATTCAGGCCCTCGTATTTCACAGTAATTCAAATAACACCCTGCTTATTATTCTGCATATTTTTAATTGACAAAAATCCAAAATTTTAGAAAATTTCCAGAGAGCATTTTGGGTTTACGATTTCGGGTTCGTTCGGGTTTCAAATTCCGTCTAGACTTCGCCTAAGGCTCTAGCTAGGCTCTGATACCACTGTAGAGTTCCTAGGCACCCTAGTGAGGTCTCACAAGGCATCAACCATGCCAATTTCAAAAATCTAGGTGCCGAGAAACCCGACTACGGATCGTCGGCTAGAAAATTAGGCGAAAATACAAACTAGTTAACACTTAACTAAGGGAATACGGAAATACAACCTTTGTAGATCCGGTTCTCCACCTCCATAGCTCCGCAATGAAGTCTCCTCGCTGTCCATAACAAGTCCCGGGCTCTAGCGTCGGCTTCATCGGAGAATGGACGGGCTAGGTCATCGATGTCCATGCCGAAGATGATCTACGTCGAGGCATCGCTAAATCAAGCTCCGACTTCACCAAGTCAAGAAACTTGTGAAGAAAGCACACTCTACTACTTGGCAAGAGGTAGAGGATAAAGAAATAGGAAGTGGGTAGACTTTAGATTTGGATTTCACACTCTTTTTCATCACTTGCCATTGATGGAGGCAAGCTTTCTTCACTTGAAGAAATGAAGAAGAAGAAGAAGATATCATGATAAGATTAATTAGAAAAGAAAGGATAAATCAATCCTTATCATAACATGACCATAGTTAAGTGTAGAGAACTAATCATGGTTTGATGCAATGGTTAGGGTTAAGCTAAAAACAAAATGGTCAACAAGTCAAAGCAATCATGAAGCTTCATGAATGAACAAAGAATGCCATCATTTTATCATTTCCTTTTCTTTTTCCAAAAGAATAAATAAATGAATAAAATGAATAAGCAAATAATAAACCCTAACCATTTCATTAACCAAGGTTTAATTCTTTATACTTAACCAATTTTACATGCACCATCAAACATGATACAAGCATGTGCACAAAATCATATCACATATATAATGCGCACATCCGAGTGAGAATATCCATCTAAAGTGAACCAATACTAGTTAATGCAAAGTAATATATCAAATATATAATTATACATTAAATCATTAAATCAACACTTGATTTAACGATCCGGTCATATCGCATATAACCGACTAGTATCCAATATATCGGCTTATCGAATCAACGCTTGAATCGATAACTAGGTTATATCGTATACAACCATTCGACACATTGATCGCGAGAATGAAATATGGTATCACATACACGCATTATTCTCGGTCCCGCACATATCTCATATGCGCTCCTATTTCGTTTCGCTTGAGCCAGGAAACCTCTGTGTAGGACTCTAAAGACTCGTCAATACGCCGGCAGCAGATGATGATCATATCAAGCATCCACAAGCCGCAAGCGGTCTGCTAAACGTAACGGCCACCCGGGTATTGAGCGTTCTGAAGATCGACGAGCAAGCCCGCTCACACTCCAGTGAATCCAACCAGTAACACTACCGTACAGTCCGGTCTGATCGTCTGATATGTCGCATATCTTGCCTAGGGGTGGTAAACGTCAGACCCCAATAGCTTAATAAGTCGTGTCGATATGAGGTCTATAACAATTCGAGAAACTACTGATAACACTTACCAGTAAATCTCAGCAACCCTGGCCAGGGATTTCCTGTTATAGCCAATCGAACACAGCGCAACATCAACCCCCTATACCGGGAGAGACGAATCTCCTCCTATCGCTCATTGCCTCCATGTGACTCGGGACTGTACCCAAAAACCACCATTTTGCACGCCCTCTTGGACGTGGTAAGATGGAAATCAAAGCACAGTGGGAACCACACAAGACTCTATGACGATCTCGGGTCAACAGACTACTCTGTACCAGTGTCACCAGAGAACTGCCATCTGACGTGAGGTATAATACCATCTGGGAGTTCTCGGCGAGTCCGTCCAGTGTACCCAGTCTCTACTAAGCACCCGTATATCATCTCTGATGTCAAACACCAATGGATATGGGATCATCCATTGCCCATCTGTATGGGTCGAGAAGGTATACGCTAGTCTACTCTGGTATATCGATGCCCCGTCTCGATACACCCACGACTAGGGACTTTGAAGGATGTACTTATGGACTACCATGTCCCCACTAGTATGATCCGCATCATAGTCCAGGTAGTCAAGTACACATCCTAAGGGCTTTACCAACATGTAACAGAGAGACAATCAGTGTACACGTTAAGGTAAAGTTCAACCAGATAGCATACTATCATGTCGAGCAAGAAAGTCCTCCCTATATATGTCCCAGCATCCACTACAATATACATCCTATGTACAGTAATGGCCTCTAGGGCATACATATAACTAACACTCCCCGTAGATATAAATCTACCCACCTTGCTTCTCATGTGTCGGTGCCGATGTCGCCATCTTCATCTTCTTTGCCTCAACATCACGTAGGGTACCTACAAGTATATCACAACGCTAAAGCACATGAAAATCACATCGGAAACCAAAATAGCACACGCTACTCGCATAGGTAAAACCTATCGTCTCGCATGTAAACAAGCTCAATATCCACTTGTCGTTGACGTCCAAACGCCACCCGACAGAAACGAATCATCAAATACCAAAATCCATGCTAAAACAAGTCGCAAATCATACGCCAACTCAAGCAAATCATCCCAGATTTTACCCTAACTGGAATTTGTCAAAACTAGACATACCCAGGGTCAAGACTAGAGGAAATAGGGCCATGCACAAAAATCGAGGCAATTCCTTCCTGCTCTGGCCGCAATTTGCGGCCAGAAGGAATAAATTGGCGGCCTGGAATTGGAGTTGGGGGCGAGGGTTTGGTGTGGTGGTTCCATGGTGCCTGCACATCTCACTGTCAACTCAGTTTTATTTTTGGGGTCTCGGTGTGATAGCAGATTCCTAAATATGATCACAGATTCGCAGTTTTTCTCCGACATTGTCTCATAAATCCGTATTCTGGTTTCAATTTCATGTTTGGGTCTAAAATAACATCACACCAGGGTTTCTAAGGTCACCACAAGTCTCAATTTCACTTTGATTCCAGGTCTAACCCTAAACCCTAACTTGAATTCTCCAAAGTCCACAAAACGACACAATATCGATATGAAACTAGTATTGATGCAATAAGAATTGAATTACTAAACTAGGGGTGCAGAAATTACCTTCTTTGGCAACTCAAGAAAATTCTTGAGTTGTTCAAAGTCCTCCAAATCCAATCTTGCTAGGTTCAATGTGTAGCTAGTGAGCTTGGGAGCAAGTTTTGTGAAGTGGGAATGGGGTTTTGGGGTTGATTTCATTGTGGATCTAGGATTTTTATGAAGAGGGAGATAGAGGGATGGCAGCAGCAGCAGCAACAAGGGGAGGGAGAGGAGAGAATGAGAAGGGGAAAATGACAGGGAATGGTTCACAAAGGGAGGGTTGACTTGGTCTCTCTCTTTCTCATCATCATGCTAATTTTTCCTTTTCTTTTCTCTTTCTTCTCACTTCAATAGTGAACCCAAATGAACAACCATGGCAATAGAAATGTAACACAAGTGTAACAAGTGTGGAAAATGATATGTGCACATTTTTGCACAAAAATGCTAAAAATCCAATTAGCGATTTTTAATCGAGATTAGCACTAAATTAGCATATAACTAATTTTAAAAACTTTAAAATGGCATAATTCCATAAAATACCCTATTTTAGAATTTTCCAAAATTTTTCCCCTTTTATTTGTATTTAATTATACCAGAATATTAAAATATTCATTAAAATAATATTAAATTATAAAATTTCCCAAAAATCATATTTTATTATTTTGAAAACATTACAATCTACCCCCTTAAAGAAATTCGGTCCCCGAATTTAAATTTAAACCCCCAAATACTAAAATATTTCTATACAAATTCCAAGTCATTGGGGCTCCGAAATCAGCAATACATAAAACGTATCATAGCGCAATGCATGCGCACGAGTACTGAGTAGATAACTCTAAAGCAACACTCCATCAAGCATCCCGCAATCATCGGAGTCATGGTAAAGACACAAATGTCAAATCCAATACAAAACCAATATGATATAGATCAGAACTATACATGTAGACATCCAATTTATACATGTGAATAGCTGATGTAAATGCATGCCAAATCTTTTTGAGTCGCTGTGCGATGCACATAACACTGCCCAGTGGCAGACGTTTTTCATAAGAAAATAACTATATACGTATATATATATCCTTTGTTTAATAGGTACGTTCCGCCGTTTTGAAAGCAATTTAGAAGGGTTTCCTTGTTTTTAAAACGTTTCGTGTCATATCGGACACGTAGGTATATATATATCGAGACCATAGCTCGCTCTTTGGAAATCCTTTCGAACTATCAATGCATGCAAAATATATCTAGGTACTGTCCTCTGGCTAGTCCTGCTCAGTATGAAAACAAATATCTAATATCATAAAAATGTACTGCTCCAAAAGGAATAAATCCCAAAAAAAAAGAACACACATAACACCATCCTGTGCATCTGGTGCGCACGGAAATCAAAATCCATATATGTGCCATACAGGTGCACAAAACCATATTTACGTGCAACGGGTGTGCACGAAGCATCTGTCATAGGCAACGTGTATGCCTGACAACCAAAATCCGGTGTATCTGATATGCACGAAGAATCTCGATTTAGTGCATCGGGTGTGCACCAAAATCGTATCTCAAAACATGCGCCCAACATGCGCGAAAATCCAAATCGGTGCATCCATCGTGCACGAATGAAAGTCTAAATCCTGCGCACTCCACATGCACGGAATCACAAAATCCAATAGCAACACCGAACTTGCATAAGTCCAATCAAAAGCACAGAGTGCAAGAATCAATCATCAATATCAGGGTCAAAACCGACGATATATAATGCGGCTCAATCAAAATCAAGTGTACCGTGATAGAAAATCCCACAACCGTGTGCATCAATGTGCACAAATCACATCAAAACACAAAAAGGGTATGAAAACTATGCTGGAAGCGTAACACCGGCATAAAATAGGCATGAAATCACAATCAATACCTCAAGAATAATAACTATGCGCAAGGTATAAATACCCAGTAGGTGCAACCATGGTGCACAAAATCAAATATCATGGAACTCAGTCATCAAGACTAAATCATGCAAATAGATCGCCCAAAATACCGAAATCCAAAGTGACGGATACGTGATAGTCAAATCACAAAATCACAAATCATAAATCATAATTACTGTCATCGGTATATCCTCCTTCGAGTCGAGAAGGTGCCGGTACATCCAATGCTAGCGGCACAAGATATCTACTTGCCTCATGCTCGCGGCTGGCGTCCTCTGCCTCTGGTTCCTTATCTTCCCTGTGGATTACCAATCTTGCAATCCATCGGCTCATCGGCCCGGTCAGGTGTGCTGACAGGAATGATTCCGTTCTGGCACTTCCCTGGTCATCTCTCGGTCAATCCTCACGACCGCTCGTAAAGCAGCACATCTCTGGCGCAGACCTCGGGTCCTCTGAATGCACATCACGCATCTTCTCCTGGTGCAAATCTTATTGCAGCAGTGTACTGGAAGGAATCCTACTCAAGGTCTCTTCTGATCTTGCCTAAGCCAAACCGTACGGAGGCTGGTACTCTGGCATAATCTTTTCTCGCTCTCTGGACATCTGCGTCCTTAGTACAACATCTCCTCGGAAGCTGGTCGCATCCCTGCGCCTCTGTATGCATATCCGACCTTTAATCTTAACGGGGTGTAGTAACAGCTCGTCTGCCTCTCGCACGAACTTCTTGTCCCGCTTGTCTGTATCATCGACCATTTCGACATCGTGTCTCTATCTGCGCACTGCAATGCCCTCGGCTACGGTCCATCCGAAGTCCCTCACACGGACTCGAAATCACGAACTCGGTATCTTCATTACTCAGTAGAAGATATCTAGTCGAACACGTCCTCAGCGTGCATATCGCATCTTTGATGTCAGCGGAGTGGAACGTCATCTTGTCGAAATCTCATGCGAACTCTTACTCCACTCTGCTTCAATATCGACTGATTCGGACCCATCTCATCGTGACTACACAGACTGCGTTCCAACAGCTATGCTCGTATCTGGAGTCTCCCAAGCAGTGTCCCATTACAAGATCTGAAAGATGTCGAACCATCCGATTGACTCGTCAGAACCTCAAAATCCCCCAAGGTAGTATCGAGTACATACCACAGCATCGGTGGTCCAGCCGTAGAAGGGCAAACCAAAGCCTCACTAATGGCGCCGCGGAACTGCCGTAAACCCTAAGGTTCAAAGGCTTTCACACGGTCATTATGTCGAGTTAGGGTTTCATTCTTCTAGAGGGTCCATAGAATCGCTTGCATGTCTTTCCGATACTATAAACTTGGAAAATGGGTTCCTGATCTTCGATCGTCTCAATCGACTCTCAACGAATCTGCGTGAAGTCGCCTCCAGCTGGAATCAATCTATCTGGTGACCTCGCATCGGGGTAAGCGAACGAACCACATGTCCTAGTCATCAATCCTTGGTGACTAGCGACTCACCGTCATATCTCTAAGAATATGCTCATGCTGCAGTAGCTCCAATCATTTGGGCAATATCTCATCTTCCGCAGCAACAACTGGCTCCTTCGTCCGTGCGCTGGACAACGCCTCAATCGTCCTGGATAAGCGATAATTTCAACGGTCATCACATCCTGGCTGGCCTCTATCAGTAGCTCAATCCTCTGGTGCCGATCAGCACATCCGGAAATCTCGTACAAGCGATCAATCCAACGCTCATGGTGCAAAAACACAATAAGACGACTCCTCAATTTGCAATCGTAAGTCTCTGGAATCACGCCCTGGTCAGTCCTCGTCCACGACGAGCTCATGCTGATGCAACTCGAGCCTAGCTCACTCTGCCCATGCAATCGCGGCAGCAAAACCATAACCAGTATCGATGAGGATAGATCATAGGAAGGAATATAATACGAAGCAAGGAAATGTACATCCTAAGGTTTCTTAAGTGGAGTGGCGTGTCATAAGTATGCCGCAGAACATACGTACGGTACGTCCCTCTACTCAAGCTACCTACTCCATCAACCAAGGGTCATCCTATGCGACGAAAGTTCGGGTATAATACCCCCTCGACTAAGTCTAAGTTCCGTAAGGTCAAGCCTAAGTTCCTTATATATATAACGCCCTAGGCTCCACATAGTCAAACTTAGACTCGAACTAAGGTCAACCTAGCGCTCTGATACCAACTTTGTCACTACCCGAAAGAGCACGTGACTGGCCCTTGAACCATATGAAGTCTATAGGACCCCATCTGATCCAAGTAAGCCAAAAGCCCAGAAATCTAAAACCATTTAAAGAGTAAATAAGGAAAACTAGTTTTAAGAAGTAAAGAAATCATGTTTCGAAAATCAAAGTTTTTAAATAACTAAGCCGAATATGTATTTTTAAAATGTGTAACCTTTCCTGAAAATTTCGGCAGAGTTTCCTTTGTAAAAACTGGCCCCGAACGGGATACAACAAGAATAATATATATGAAATGATAAAAGGCATCTCCAAGTGGGAGCTAGCTCTTCGTCAATCGACGGTCACAACCACGCAAGCAATAATAATATACAACGCCAAAGGGCGAGGATCAAAACCCAAAAAGAAACTCAAACAGCTAGAAAACCGTAATACTACTGTTAGTGTATAAGCCCTAGGGGCCATTATTGTATCATACTAGTTTGTATATTACTTAATGGAAGCTTGGGATATTCACATGTATATAACAGTCTTGCTAAACATGTTAGTATGCTACTTGGTTTTTTCTATCTTAATATGTGAGTATACGTATTGATAGAGCACTTAGGATCTTACTTGACTACCAGCGTTGTGATGCCAGTCACACTAGTGGGTGCTGGGTAGTCTACAAGCACATCCTTATTCAGGTCCCTAGTCGTTGGATTATCGAGACAGGGCATCGATACTCCGGAGTAGACTAGTGTGTACGCTTCTCATCCCAGTTGGGGAGATGGTCTGTCCCACAGCCGTCAGTACGTCGTACTGGAGATAGTATGCAGGTGCTCGTTAGGTTATGGGTACACCGGACAGGACTCACAGGGAACTGTTGGTTGGTTTTATACCAGTCGTCAGTGAACAGTTCCCAGGTGACATGAGTACAGCATAGTCCGCAGACTTGACACTGCTACTTCGCCTCGAGTGTGTCCCACTGTTCTTAGATTGCTACCCTACCACGGCTCAAAGGAGTCGTGAAAACAGGTAGCAGTTGGGTGCAGTCCCGAGCACTTGGAGGCAGTGACGGTTAGACAGGATTCGTCTCTCCCGGTATTGGGGGTTGATATCGCGCTGTGTCAGAGAGCCATTATGCAAACTCCCTGGCCAGGGCAAGCGAGATTTTCTGGTAGGTTACAGTAGTTTCTCAGGGTGTAATGGGCTTCGCTCCGACACGACTTATACCGCTATTAGGGGACTGATGCTTGCCTCCCCCTAGGCCCGATATGCGATAGTCTTAGACGAACGGACCGGACTGTATGGAGATTGTCACATCAGACTCAGTAGGAGTTCTGATGGGATTCCTCATCGGCCTTCTTATCGACATCTACCTGGGGACCGTTACGTACAGCTAGTGCCGCTTGCGGTCTGTGGTTAAACCCACTGCCAGCATAGTAGTCGAGTCTCTAGAGTCCTACGCAGAGAGTTTCCCTACTCCAGGCGAAACGATATAGAGGTCATATGGTTTTACGACAAGGGTTTGGACGCATACGTGTGTTTACGCACGTACGACTTTCGGACAGTTTTTACTAGTCGGCTTTGGTTTAAGCCAGTTACTAGTATCCGGTTATTGGATTTATACAGTCTAAAGTTTTCCGTGTTTTCACGGATAGGAGGGGCGTTCTCGTAATTGTGCGAGAAGCTTCTAGAAGATGGTGACTAAGGAGGTTTAGGTGGCATATACAATGAATGAGATTAGTGAGTCATATGGATGATTCATCCATGTCATTAATGCTTCATAATTGCTTAATGACTCATGGAGATGAATCATCACAAGATATTTATCAAGCATGGTTGTAAATCATTTTCTTTTCTTTTCTTGATAAATAAAAATGCTTGATATATATTATGATAACTCATTTTCTCTTCTCATTATTATGTTCATCTTCTCTCTCCTCAAGCTCTCTCTCTTCAAACCCTAATCCTTCCCTCTCATGTATTGAGTACAAGGATTAGTTAGACTACTTAATCCATAACCATACTCTATTTCATCTAGGTACTTCGATTAGCACTTAAAGATACCTAGTTGCCTCAAGTTTAGAGGCAAAGCTTGGAGTTTAGCTCTCCTGGTGGATCGTCTACTACTTGGAGAAGGCCGAGGAGGAGGTGGAGTTCGTAAAGACGAAGGACACGGTTCTTTAGGTATAATCCCTTTACATAGTAGTTGTTAACTTCTATGTTTAATGTTAGTTATCGTTTAGCTTCGATTCATGCGGTTAGTCGATGTTTAGCATTAAAACAAGATCGTTTTTCATATTTCCGCCTCCCCGCAAGTCGTGGGGTGTTGTACATCGACTTACAGTGGTATCAGAGCCTCGCTAAACAATAAATAACTCAGTTGCAAAATTGTATGAATTTCGAACGGAAAAAACCAAAACCGGAAAACCCCGATATCATGGTTTCTGTCGATTTTTAAATGAAGTCCAAAAATTTTTCAGGCAGGTTCAGAAAGCCCAAAATGATAGTATTAGAACACCCAAGAAAACTGGGCTCACGAATCGACTAAACTGCCACGGAACCGCGGCGAATCCGCCCGATCCGCCGCGATTCCACCGCCGAGTTGCCGATTCACAAGCCCAATTTTCCTGTGCTGATTCTCTGTGATATTTGGTATTTTCTGGAATTTTTAATTTTTGCTCAGATTTCAGATTTACAGAGAAGTATTGGAGCAAAATTAAATGTGTTTAATCGATCGAAATTATACGGTATTTGCTTGTTGGATTATATCTGTGTTTGTATAATGTGTTCGTAAACCTCCCCTAACTGTTAGTATGTCGGTTGGCAGGGGGTTGCACATTTCTGTAATGGATTTTACTGTTTGTGGATATGAACTGTGTTGGACTGTTGTGATGTATAGCCGGGGTTATGTGATGGGTTATTATTTAATTCATTTGATGTAAATGTAATTTGTTGTAATATTATTTTGCGGGGCACATCCAGGTTGCGGTTGTAGCCACCGTTGTATTATTTCATTTTACTGTTTTTGCTCCTAGGATAGACCCAAGGTGGGGTGCACAAACTGCCGGGCGGGTAGTTTGCCGTACCCGTTGGGGTCTTGGGTGGGGTAATGGCTATTCATTACAACTGTGTAATCCGTCTTTTGTTGCAGGCTCAAAACAAACACGGATTACTTGCAAATCCAATAAAGTTTATCTGTGATCTGGAATGCCTATTATTGCGTCTGACGAATGTACAATATCTATATATGATAACTATTTAGACGTCACTTATGTTTTACACCCGCGCTAGCCCAGCCCCCGCTCTGTCGTTAGTTAAGTAACCTAACGGGTGATGACCTAACGGGTGATGACGGGACCCCGTGGCGAATGCGGATGGCATAAGAGGACGTTGTATTTTCGTTGTTTTCTGCAATGATAGGTTAATGATGGGACGCATTATTTATAATGCAAAGAAAATAAACCAAAATGTTTAATCGTTGGAACAATTTAAAAGAAACCACTCGGTTAATTTTAAAAACAGATATTTTTAAATGCGGAGCTTTAACCACTCCTTTTAAAAGCTATCAGGTTCCTTCGGTTATATCAAGTTCACTACGTTCACGGTTTTGCCAAAACCATTCGTAGCCCTCCGTCATTTCATCTGGATATTCAGTAGTATTCAAGCTATGTATTTTGACTTAACGCCAAGACATAGTGTTTGGTAGCTACTGGATATTCATTTGTTGCATAGATAGATGAGTTAGTTTGGGACAGTCGTATTATCATTTTGGCCGAACATCAAGGATATATACGGATGGGTTCAAATTGACAAGATAATGATGGGTAGAACTTGACATGTGACTTATGACATTTTGACCTAACGCCAAGGTCATAAGAGCATGGGGCAAAAACATATATCGGGAATTTCTAAAGAAACTGAAATTTGCAAAGAGATGCAGACCATTTGGAGTTTGATGAATGTTGGTAGCATTCCTTCGATATTATCATACGATGATATTTGGATCCCGATCCTACTGTGAGTATATGCTACTTATCAGGATATTCGTCACTTAACGATCAATGCTATAAACCAAGTAGGTGTCCAGAAAGGTGTCAGCGGGGTTACGCCCCCAGAGAAAAGAGGTTCTTTAATTAAGGAACTTCGCGAAAGCGTTGGAAAACCTCCCTCGAATTATCGACACTAGTCCTGGATAATTCTTCTTTTATGGTTTGAGGAAGGATTCGAGAAACAGTGGGAGCCATCCAGTATAGATAAACTAAAAACCACTCTAAACTTGCAAGAGCATCATGCTAAAGAGTTTTCTTCTCTCTCTCCTAATTGCAGCGACCCTGAAAATGACTGGACTTAAGTTACTTTTAGAGAAAAATATACTGACAGGGCCAAACTATAAAGATTGGCTGCGGAATGTCAAAATGGCTTTGACCTATGACAAATTGGGGTACGTCCTCACCGCTACGGCACTTGCTGTCCCTGGTCCCAAATCCAGTAATACGGATAAGGAAATCCGCAAAACCTGGGATTTCGATTGCGCGAAAGCCAAGTGCATCGTGCTTGCCTCGATGAACAATGAACATCAGAGGAGGCACGAGGATATGGAACTAGATGCCATATTTCTCCATACAAAGGAACTTTATGGAGAGCAATCTTATATAGCAAGATACGAGACCTCTAAGAACTTGTTTCGAGCGAGGTTGGCTGTCGGGTCATCGGTAGGAGAACATGTCCTAAAGATGATCGGCTATATAGAAGAGCTCGCTGACCTTGGGACGACTTTGGATAATGAGCTCTATACAGACCTTATTCTCCAGTCCCTTCCTCACACCTACGCCCAGTTTATCCTGAACTTCAACATTCAAAGAAAAGAAGTTGAATTTCCGGAACTCCTGAACATGTTAAGGAGTGCAGAGGGCACCTTGCAGAAAGCAAGGGAAACACCCGCTATGTTTGTTAGCGGTGCATCTTCTTCTGGGTCCAAGGCTAGGGCCAAAGGAAGGAAGAAGAAGGCCGCCACCAAACCTAGAGGAGGTGTTAGTAAGGTGGGAGGGAAGGGAAAGAAAAAGTTTGCGGTACCGGTAGTGGGCCAGGATGAGTGCTTCCATTGTCACAGGAAAGGGCACTGGAAGAAAGATTGCAAGGCGTGGAACGCCAAGAACCAGGAACCGAAGCAAGCTGTGGCTTCGACTTCAGGTGTGTTTGTAATTGAGAATTGTCTGTCAATTAACTCTACTTCCTGGGTATTGGATACCGGATCAGGATCTCATATTTGCAATTCATTACAGGCACTGAGAAACCATAGAGTGCTGAAGGAAGGTGATATGACCCTAAAGGTTGCTAACGGAGCTAGCGTGGGAGCTGTGTCCGTCGGGGATTATCACCTGGGATTGACGAGTGGACACATTTTGGTTTTACATAACTATTTTTTTGTACCAAGCTTAACGTGTAATATCATATCAGTTTCCTTGTTATCAAATAAAGGTTATGATTTCACGTTTGTAAGAGATGTTGTTAACATCCACCTTAATCATGGTTTGATTGGGTCCGGTACACTAAATAACGGTATATATGTTTTAAACCAACTCTAAATTTTCAATGTCCAGAACACACTAAAAAGAAAGTCTCCAGATTTAAATAAAGCTTTCTTATGGCATTGTAGACTGGGTCACATCAATGAGAGAAGGTTGACTAAGTTGCATAGAGAAGGATATTTGGACTCGTTCGAATATCAAACTTATGACACTTGTCAATCTTGTCTCAAAGGAAAGATGACAAAGACTCCATTTACTGGACATGGAGTAAGAGCGAGCGAGCTCTTTGGAATCATACACAGCGATGTATGCGGTCCAATGTCTACGCATGTAAGAGGTGGTTTTTCCTATTTCATTACTTTCACGGATGATTACTCAAGATACGGATTCATTTATCTGATGAAACATAAATCCGAGGCTTTTGAGAAATTCCAAGAGTATAAGAATGAAGTAGAAAACCAAACCGGCAAAAGTATCAAGACACTTAGATCTGATCGAGGTGGTGAATACTTGAGTGCTGAGTTCCTAGGTTACCTAAAAGAGAAAGGAATTCTCTCTCAGCTTACTACTCCATACACTCCACAGCATAATGGTGTATCGGAGAGACGGAATCGAACCCTATTGGATATGGTACGATCCATGATGAGTAATGCTAAGTTACCGCGATCTTTCTGGGGTTATGCGCTAGAATCAGCGGCATATCTTTTGAACATGGTTCCTACCAAGACTGTGCCTACCACTCCATATCAGATGTGGAGCGGGAAGAAACCCCATCTACAGTATATAAAGATTTGGGGATGTCTAGCTTTTGTTAAAAAGCAGCATGTGGACAAGCTCGAGGCACGATCAGTAAAGTGTAAGTTTGTGGGATATCCAAAGAACTCCAGGGGATATCTATTCTATTACGCAGAGGAACAAAAGGTATTTGTTTCTCGTAATGCCCATTTTCTAGAACATCAGTTTTTAGAAAAGGAATCAAGTGGGAGCGAAATAGAACTGGAAGAAATTCCAGAACCACAAACTAATACTGAAAGTTTGGTAGAACCGGTAGTTCAAGAAGAACAGGACATTCCCGAACCCCTCCGCAGGAGTAGTAGGCCGTCTCATCCGCCTGAGAGATACTACGGTTTTCTCATAGATGGGGATAGAGAGGATTGCATCATAGATGGTGATGAACCTACTGACTTTCAGCAGGCCATCCAGAGCGGCGACTCGGTACGATGGCTAGATGCAATGCGGACCGAAATGGAGTCCATGTACACCAACAAAGTATGGACTTTGGACTTTGCTCCAGATGGGGTAAAACCCATAGGATGCAAATGGATCTTCAAGAAAAAGATTGGTGTAGATGGACAGGTGGAAACCTATAAGGCTAGACTTGTTGCAAAGGGTTTTCGTCAAAGACCTGGTTTGGACTATGACGAAACGTTTTCTCCAGTGGCTATGCTCAAATCCATTCGGGTCCTTCTTGCTATTGCTGCCTTCCATGATTATGAAATCTGGCAGATGGACGTAAAGACGGCTTTTCTGAATGGAAATTTAGAAGAGTGCGTCTATATGGATCAGCCAGAGGGTTTCAATCAGAGTGGGAGCAGCGGGAAAGTATGCAAGCTGCTTAAGTCCATTTATGGACTAAAGCAGGCATCGCGGAGTTGGAACATCTGTTTTGATGAGACAGTCAAAGAATATGACTTTATCAAAAATCCAGATGAACCGTGCATATATAGTAAAGTTGTAGCCAGAAGTGTCGTATTCCTCGTCTTGTACGTGGATGACATTCTATTGATAGGAAATGACATTCCTATGCTACATTCTGTCAAAGGATTCTTGTCACACAGGTTCTCCATGAAAGACCTAGGTGATGCCTCTTACATTCTGGGGATCCAGATCTATCGTGATAGATCCAAGAGGATGTTGGGACTTTCGCAGTCCAGGTATATCGACACTGTACTGAAAAGATTCAGTATGGAAGATTCTAAGCGCGGTAATCTACCGGCTTGTCACGGAATCACCCTCTCCAAAGAGATGTCTTCCAAGACTGATTTGGAAAGGGAACGCATGTCTATTATACCCTACGCTTCTGCGGTAGGCTCTATAATGTATGCGATGTTGTGCACCAGACCAGATGTAGCTTACGCACTGAGTGTGGTAAGCCGGTATCAGTCAGACCCAGGGGAGAAGCACTGGATAGCAGTAAAGAACATTCTCAAGTACCCGAGAAGGACTAAGGAGATGTTCTTGGTTTACGGCGGAAAAGACCTCAGGTTGGAGGCCTTTGCTGATTCCGGCTTCCAGAGTGATAAGGATGATTCCAAGTCTATGTTGGGTTATGTCTTTACCCTCAATGGAGGAGCGGTGTGCTGGAAGAGCTCCAAGCAGGACACCGTTGCTGACTCGACGATGGAAGCGGAGAATATAGCTGCTTGCGATGCCGTAAAAGAAGCAGTTTAGATGAAGAAGTTCTTAACAGAACTTCAGGTGGTTCCTACCATAGTTGATCCAATACCTCTGTATTGCGACAACAACGGAGCTATAGCTTTAGCGAAGGAACCAAGGTCCCATCAGAAGTCCAGAGACATCTTAAGGCGGTATCACCTGATCAGGGAGATCATTGATCGTCGGGAGATCGAGGTTCGGAGAGTTGCTTCTGAAGAGAACATTGCTGATCCATTCATAAAGGCCCTACCTCAGATTCAGTTCGAGAAGCTACTCGAGATCATCGGTCTTCGATATGCCAGTACATGGCCCTAGTGCAAGTGGGAGATTGTTAGTGTATATGCCCTAGGGGCCATTATTGTATCATACTAGTTTGTATATTACTTAATGGAAGCTTGGGATATTCACATGTATATAACAGTCTTGCTAAACATGGTAGTATGCTACTTGGTTTTTTCTATCTTAATATGTGAGTATACGTATTGATAGAGCTCTTAGGATCTTGCTTGACTACCAGCGTTGTGATGGCAGTCACACTAGTGGGGGCTGGGTAGTCTACAAGCACATCCTTATTCAGGTCCCTAGTCGTTGGATTATCGAGACAGGGAATCGATACTCCGGAGTAGACTAGTGTGTACGCTTCTCATCCCAGTTGGGGAGATGGTCTGTCCCACAGCCGTCAGTACGTCATACTGGAGTTAGTATGCAGGTGGTCATTAGGTTACGGGTACACCGGACAGGACTCACAAGGAACTGTTGGTTGGTTTTATACCAGTCGTCAGTGAACAGTTCCCAGGTGACATGAGTACAGCATAGTCCGCAGACTTGACACTGCTACTTCGCCTCGAGTGTGTCCCACTGTTCTTAGATTGCTACCCTACCACGGCTCAAAGGAGTCGTGCAAACAGGTAGCAGTTGGGTGCAGTCCCGAGCAGTTGGAGGCAGTGGCGGTTAGACAGGATTCGTCTCTCCCGGTATTGGGGGTTGATATCGCGCTGTGTCAGAGAGCCATTACGCAAAGTCCCTGGCCAGGGCAAGTGAGATTTGCTGGTAGGTTCCAGTAGTTTCTCAGGGTGTAATGGGCTTCGCTCCGACACGACTTATACCGCTATTAGGGGACTGACGCTTGCCGCCCCCTAGGCCCGATATGCGATAGTCTTAGACGAACGGACCCGACTGTATGGAGATTGTCACATCAGACTCAGTAGGAGTTCGGATGGGATTCCTCATCGGCCTTCTTATCGACATCTACCTGGGGACCGTTACGTACAGCTAGTGCCGCTTGCAGTCTGTGGTTAAACCCACTGCCAGCGTAGTAGTCGAGTCTCTAGAGTCCTACGCAGAGAGTTTCCCTACTCCAGGTGAAACGATATAGAGGTCGTATGGTTTTACGACAAGAGTTCGGACGCATACGTGTGTTTACGCACGTACGACTTTCGGACAGTTTTTACTAGTCGGCTTTGGTTTAAGCCAGTTACTAGTATCCGGTTATTGGATTTATACAGTCTAAAGTTTTTCCGTGTTTTCACGGATAGGAGGGGCGTTCTCGTAATTGTGCGAGAAGCTTCTAGAAGATGGTGACTAAGGAGGTTTAGGCGGCATATACAATGAATGAGATTAGTGAGTCATATGGATGATTCATCCATGTCATTAATGCTTCATAATTGCTTAATGACTCATGGAGATGAATCATCACAAGATATTTATCAAGCATGGTTGTAAATCATTTTCTTTTCTTTTCTTGATAAATAAAAATGCTTGATATATATTATGATAACTCATTTTCTCTTCTCATTATTATGTTCATCTTCTCTCTCCTCAAGCTCTCTCTCTTCAAACCCTAATCCTCCCTACTCATGTGTTGAGTACAAGGATTAGTTAGACTACTTAATCCATAACCATACTCTATTTCATCTAGGTACTTTGATTAGCACTTAAAGATACCTAGTTGCCTCAAGTTTAGAGGCAAAGCTTGGAGTTTAGCTCTCGTGGTGGATCGTCTACTACTTGGAGAAGGCCGAGGAGGAGGTGGAGTTCGTAAAGACGAAGGACACGATTCTTTAGGTATAATCCCTTTACATAGTAGTTGTTAACTTCTATGTTTGATGTTAGTTATCGTTTAGCTTCGATTCATGCGGTTAGTCGATGTTTAGCATTAAAAAAATATCGTTTTTCATATTTCCGCCTCCCCGCAAGTCGTGGGGTGTTGTACACCGACTTACAACTACAAGCGCGACTCTAAGGTCGAAATAATACAACACTGTTTTCTAAGTCTGAAACAATATACAAGTTTTGGTCGATGGAATTCTAGATACAATGAATAATACATGTACAATGGCGGTTCTGATACAAAAGAATCCACCTACCTAAGAAAGTCACCCATGAGGAAGCAGTGTGCCAGAAATGCCGCTATGGAATCTGTGCGCCAAAACCTGCAAGAACTGTGGCACAACGGGGGTGAGTTGACAACTCGTGAATATAAAATATCTACAAGCAGAGATCGAATGTATGACCCATCCTAGGTCAATACGATCGGATATAAATAAACTGCAATATGAATAAGTCTGAAGCATGCTAAACTGGCAAGGTAATCTCTATGCCTGAGTGTAGTGCCAAGTGCTCGTGCCAGTGCCTCAGGTAATAGCATATCATAAATGTGAGGTACGATCAATATAATCAAATCTGCATGTACGTGGATCCCGTCCACTCGTCACCCAATGACAATAACCATCATGAATGTAAATATCATAAAGCATGTGCATGGGAATAATATGAGGATATAAACCATTTGTGTCCCTCGCGACACGTCAAAATCATGGAACCGGAGTGCCCAGAATCGACACTCGAAAACATCATGAAAATTGTGCCCAGCATCGGCACGTAAATCCTCATATATCGGGCTCCGTCAGTCCGGATCGGCCCACGGGCTCTGTCTGCGGTATCGGCCCTCGGCCCCGGCAGTACGCCCATATCCATCTATCGACTCTGGTCAGTATCCTCCGGATAACCGCCAGGTCCAACCAATCACCGGTAGGTACTCGCCACCCTGCCAGGCTCATCGTCTACTCCACGAAAAACATTTCTTGCCCCGGGAAACCATACCGGGTCCACCATGTACCCGCAATCGGCCTCATCCGCCTCCTCGAATCGGGTTTCACATGTCGCTCTCAGCACCGAGAAAACACATGGTGGACGCACTGAAATATCATATCAAGGGTAGCCGGGTTTTAAAACAATTACATATTCTCCTTTTGAAACACCCACGGTTCCCAAAAACCAGAAATATCATGGAAACAACATATCTCAATGCGTATAATCCGAAAGCATGATGTATGCGACATGTAAAGAAATGTAAGCAACATACACTGAATGCAACAGTACTACCGTGTAGTGACATGGCAATTATCGATGATGAAGTGTGTGAGCCGGCAAACAAGTGTACGTGGAACATACGCATCATCGATAATGGTGCTGGTTTCCTAGCAGCATGACTGAAATATATCAACAATACAAGCGATGCAATGCAAATAGCATGAATATGCGGAATCGAATAATCAACGCAACAGTAAAGAACCCGCCTCAATAAATATATCATGCAATCTTGCCTTTTGAAATAAGACGAATCAGGGCTTTTGGTAAAATAAGGGCTACGGTGTTTTAAGAAAAGATGCGTCGTTTGAAAATATCCGTATAAATCCTTTTGCCTATCTTTAAAATATCCCCGATTCGTTAGTTTTGAAATAGGTATGACTCGGGTCTAGTCTAACGCCTACTATGCGAACTACGAACCCAACAATCAAGTCAATCGGGAGGGGTATGAAAACCACCTAAATCTGAGTCGATATACATATATATATATACATACATACATATATATATATATATATATATAGTCGGTGATCTCGCCTAAATAGTATCACGTACGATACAGTATATCATATAACATCCTCGAGTCATGAGTGCGGATCTAACATCAATATAAAACTCGTACGGTAAATCGTCGTACAGCATCCCAATAGCTGGGTACGGGTCAATATCACATTCATCTCATCACATATCCGGTATCACTACCATCATATCCAATCTCAAATACGAACTCTGTCATATCGCCGAATCTCACGGCCTCAATCAAACCTCATCGACTCATCTCAAATCCCACGTATCATCCTCAATCTCGTATATGAACACATAGTCCCATACCCATGTGTAGATATACATACCTCTATATGCGCACAGATAAATGAAAGAATGTATGCAAGTATATGTGTACGTGTATGTGTGGGTGCAACCACTACTCTAGGGTTTCGCACTATACTAAACCAATACATCCTTATCACCAACAATACCATTATTACCATCAATAATCCTAAACAACACATAATAAATATATGTGTGTATACGTATTCGTATACATCACCACGAACTGCGGGGGTGCTATACGCCATCTACCCGACTTCTCCCCGTAGATATAAATCTACTCACCTTGCTTCTCATGTGTCGGTGCCGATGTTGCCATCTTCATCTTCTTTGCCACAACTGTTGGAGATAGTGCCCTCAGAGTCAATTATTGGATCATAGGCACGTGATTGCAATGATTGAGGGAGGACCTATCCCAGGAGGACAGTCTTACTCGAGATGATAGTATGCTATCTGGTTTATCTTTATCATCGTGTACTGCTTTAGGTAACCTGACATGTCGCTATTACACGTTGATAGAGCCCCTAGGATTCTTGCTTGACTACCAGCAGTATGATGGCGATCATATACGTGGGAGCTGGGGTCTACAAGCACATCCTTAAAAGGTCCCTAGTCGTGGGAGTTTCGAGACTGGGCATCGATACTCCATTAGTAGACTAGTGTATACAGTCGAGACCCCGACGAGGGGCGGTGGCCGGTCTCACAAGCCACTGGTGTCAGTTGCTTCACCCAAGATGTATACAGATGCTCATTGGGTTATGAGTACACCGGACAGGACTCGCCAGGAACCTGCTAGTTGGTCTTATACCAGATGTCAGATAGCAGTTCCCTGGTGACATGTGTACAGGTTAGTTCATCGACCTGAGATCGTCATTTGTCTCGTGTGAGTTCCCACTGTGCTTTGATTACTACCCTACCACGGCTCAAAGGAGTCGTGCAAACAGGTTTTAGTTGGGTACAGTCCCGAGCCACATGGAGGCAGTGAGCAGATCTGCAGGGGTTCGTCTCTCCCGGTATTGGAGGTGAGGTCGCGCTGTGTCTAGGAGAGCCATTACACAAAGCCCTCGGCCGAGGCAGGAGATTTACTGGTAGGTATTCCAGTAGTGTCTCAGGGTGTTCTGGGCTTCACTCCGACACGACTTGTACCGCCTTTGGGGGTCTGACTTTTACCAACGCCCTAGGCCCGACATGCGATGCTCATAGACGAACGGACCGGACTGTACGGATATTGTCACTGACAGGCTCAGTAGGGTGTCAGGATGAGTTCGCTCATCGACGTCCCTTTTGGTCAATAGCTGGTGGCCCGTCACGTATTGGCTTATACCTCTGACGTGCTAGTGGTTAAATCCACAGCCTTAGTATTGACGAGTCTTTAGAGTCCATCACACTTTCAGTTACTCAGCTTTCGGGCGAAACGCTGTAGAGGCCGTATGGAGATATGGCAGGGTCCGATCAGATACGTGCGGTATTGCACGGATCAGGATCGGACAGTTTTGTACTAGTGGCCTATAGTTATATGGCAGGGTTCGATCTGATACGTGCGGTATTGCACGAATCAAGATCGGACGGATATTACTAGCCGGCTTTGGCTTAAGCCGGTCCTAGTCTAGTACAGTGTAGATTTTGTCTCATTGCATTTGTATCCGGACGGAATACAGATGCGGGTGTGTATGCACAGTATCGGGGTTTTCCTGTAATTTATTACGGGACCAGTTTTCTGGAGTTGCCAGTTTGCATTCCGTTCCGGCCGGTTTTCCTTTGTTCTTTCCCGGCCGGACTTTTCCGATGGAGGGGGTAATTTGCAGTTTTGCAAATTACTTTTGTGGAGGGGTTTTCTTGCATAAAGTTTGATTATGATAGCTTCATTCTTTTTCATCCATTACTTGTATTAATGAGATGAGAAAGGGTATGGGTTGGTTTAAATGAAGCATGGTGTATGTTTGGATGTGGTCACCTCTTCTATTCTCCTACACTCACCTCCCTCTTTGGTTTTTGTTTTCCTCCACCACCATTTCCTACAAATCATTGGCCGGCCACATTAGATGAAGAGGATGGTTCATTTTCTTTTTGGTGAGGGTGTGGAAAAATTATTGATTCATCTCATTTTTCCATTGCTACAAAAACCCCAAGTTCATTTCTTATTGATTCCTCCATCATGGCAACAAACCCCAAAGTGAGACATGCACTCTACACTACACTTCCTACAGCAAATCTTGGACGCGTCGATTCGCCAGCTTCGCGCCCGAGTTGCCTCGGTATTGAGGTGGGAGCCCGTAAAAGCTACAGGCGATGTGGTGCCCTTTCCGACGAGGAGGAGACGGACGGAGATCCCGCGAGGAGATCGGAGTGGAGATGAAGACCGGAGGAATCGGATCAGTCGGTACATCTCTTCCCCTCTCTTGATTGCTAGCATTAGGTTAATGGTAAACGATCCGGGTTTTCTTTGTCCGCGGTAGCGCCGGTTTCCGAGTAAGGAAAATTTTTGATTCCGCATTTGGCCTCGGATAGACGGCCGGGGCGTTGCCGTGGCGCAACATGGTATCAGAGCCACGCCATTAACCTAGTTTAGCTTGTTCTAATGTGTTTTACTTATCCGATCGATGAAAATTCCAAAATCCGCATTTTCTCACGCATCAGTTTCTGTTGAAATTTTTTGGTGTCCAAAAATTTTTCAGGTTATAAAATAGTGATGTACTGGACTCTGTAAGCATACTGTAGAAATTCGACAAGGTAAGTCGAGCAACAGAGCGCGGAACCGCGGCCAAACCCCCCATTGGGCCGCGGTTCCGCCGCTGAAAAATGTCCTTGCTGTGTCAAATTTTTTCAGTAGCTTTCTGGGGTTAAAATTGGGGTTTTGGGATATTAAATTTGGGCCCAGGTTTTCTGTGACTGCTACAGTATTGGTTGGGGGCCCACTTGTTAATTGTTTGATCGATCGGATATTTTAAACACATTATTTCACAGTATTTACATTATTTCTGCGACCGTGAATGTCACTTGATCGGTAAATCCCGTCTAACTGCTATAGCCTGGTTAGACGGATTTGCGAACGTGATTTTCACGTTGATGTTCTATGTTTATGCTGTGTTGTTGCGGATCGGTCGTGGGGATAGCCTGGATGCAATGCTAGTACAGTGCTTTTGTATTATGTACATTTGATATTGCGGGGCGAGCGTCCGACATGTGTACTGCCGTCACTGCCTGTTTGTATTATTCTTTTGGGGCACGACCTGGTTGCGGTCGATGTAGCCGGTGTATGTATATTTTACTTTCTGTACTAGGGTTACCCCGCGGAGGGGTGCACGGATAGCCGGGTTCTAGAGGGCAACGGGCCCGCATCTCAGGGCATTGAGACGGAGGAGGCTTCAGTCTGGAATTGGCGGGCTATTCGCCGCACTCGTAGGGGGTACAGGTTGACCCAGGAGGGGTGCCCAAGTTACCGGATTCCGTGAAGTGCTGGGTGGTCCATTCACGGTGCTGGAGGGGGCTGCCTCGCTTCAGGTTTTGGCGGGTGACTTTCCGCGCCCGTAGGGGTCTAGGATTTCATTGCACAGGCTATCCACACGACCAGGGGAACGTCGGGTTTCAGCAGCGGCTCTGTGAAACCCGGGGCTTCCAGATATCTGTACTGTTCTGTGATGCTGTACATTTCTGTGATGTTGCATTTTATTCACGCCTTGAGCGAAATACTATATATTGGTATATATATTAGTAGATGTTGTATATGTTTTACATCCGCGCTAGTCCAGTCCCCGCTCTGCCGTTAGTTAGCTAACCTAACGGGTGATGACGGGACCCAGTGGCGAATGCGGATGGCATATACGTACGTCAGTATATTTTCGTTCTTTGTGGTGTGATCTTTTGATGGGACTGCATTGATTCGGATCAATGCAAGATAAACAAACCTATTCTGATGTTGTTGGAACATTTTTCAAAAAGCTGTTATTGCAAGGACGTTCACTTTTATTTTGCATCGTGGTATTCATTTGGAATATCCTGCTCCTCAGTGGACGAGGCAAGGGCCGAGATCCCTTCACCGGGAGTGACCCCTTGGACAGAAGTTTGCGTCAGGGCATTTAACTTCACTATAGCCGATTACTTTTGCTTTGCATCATGGTATTCAGTTGGAATATCCTGCACCTCATTCTACGGGGAAAGAGCCAAGATCCGTTCACCGGGAGTGACCTCTTTAGTAAAGGTTTTCGTCACTATATTTTATAAAAAGTTGTGCAGTTCCTTCAACGATATCAAGTTCATTACGTTAAAGGTTTTTCGCCAAAAACCAGCCGTAGCCCTCCGTCATTTCCTATAGGTATTATTTGGTATTCGTGCTGCGTTTGTTGACCTAGTCAAGACGTAGTGTTCGGTAGCTAAGTGGTACTTGTTTGTTGCATAAGTGGGATTGGTTAGGACAGTCGTGCGGCCTTGTTGACCTAGTCAAGGGCACGTACGGGTGGGTTTAATGCAATCCAGAATTATGACGGGTTGAACTTGACTGGCGGTTTATGGTTTGTTGACCTAGTCAAGGTCATAAACCGCTTGGGGTAAAAATCATATCGGGAGTTTCAAAAGAACTGAAACTTGCCAGGCATGCGCATACCTTCTGGAGTGTGGTGACTTGAGTGGATTCCGTCAAGTTATCATGCGATGATAGTTGGATCCCGATTTCCACTGATGAGTTGGTTTACTCCTCGGGTGATCCCGACTAATTCTTCTTTCAGGTTTGGAGGAGAATTTGAGGTACAGTGGGAGGTTTCCAGATTAGACAAAGTGATAACCATTCTGATCTAGGTTAGAGTGCACGCTGAGTGTTTCTTTTCTCTCTCTCTTTGGCAGCGACCATTGACCCGACCCTGGACTATGACTCAGTGACCAAGTTGACCGAACCTTCTTAAACACAGGCTTTTGGATTGTCAGAGTTGCAGACCTCATTGCCACTACTACTTCTACCCTTTTCTCCAGGACACCCCGTATTACTACGAACGTCCACTTCCATTGGACAAAACCATCGTATGGTTATATACGAACTCGAAGGACTTCGAGGATGGTTTCTGTTTCTGGAGAAAACGAATAGGATTATTCAGTTGTCTTTTTCTTTTCACCTTCTCTCAGGTTGCGAGTACTCCTTGGTTTAGGAGTAGTACACCTATTACGCAAATTGGATAGTCTTCTTCCAAACCATAGGCTGGTGCCGACGGGTAGGGAATGAAGAAAACCAGTTTGCCTAAACGGTGTACAGAAGCTATTAAGATTAAGACAAAGCAAGGGATTAGTAAGAGGGCAAAGTAAATTGCGACTGATATTCACGACCAAACCAAGTATTTATTCGCCAATCCTAAATCACCTTTGTATTTCTCCAGGACACTCCGTATCACTGCGAAGATCCACAGTTTATTGGATACTCCATCGTATGGTTATATACGAACTCGAAAGGAACTTGTTCCAGTTCGGGGATGGATTCTGGTTCAGGAGAAATAGGAATAAAGTACATTCAGGTGTCTTTTATCTTCACCTTCTCTCGCGTTGCGAGTGCTCCTAGGATTAGGACAGTACACCCTTTATGCTTTTTGGATAGTCTTCTTCCAAACCATAGGCTGGTGCCGAACGGTAGGGAAGGAAGAAAACCATTTGGCTTAAAGGGGTGTACAGAGGTAATGACTAAAGACATAAAAAGGGATTTAGAGAGGTGGCAAAGAATTATACGGTTACAGTTGTGAATCTGGATAATGGAAGAGGCATTACTAGGAATACCAGGATTCCCCACAGAAACATTTCAATGTTTCAGTTTTACTGTGTAATGTTAAATGAAAACTGTTTTCCCGATTAGACACTTGCTCCAGGGTATGTATTTACCAGGTATGATTCTCACATCTGTATGGTTTTACAGATGATGAGTGGGAGTAAGTTATTGGGAATTGGGTGATCATCCTCATTATATCGGGATTCGTTGTAATCGGTGATATTTGAGGAGATCACCTGGGTTGTTTGCCGGTCGGCAAATATTTGGTTATGAATATCCGCTGTTGTGCACCAATTTCAAATTGATATATCTGTACTTCTATTTTCATAGAGTGAGATATACCTTTTGATATTATGTCGATGACATTTACCTATATCAGTGGATGGTTAGGTAAGGAGCATAAAACAGCGGTGTAATTCTTCTTAACCATAAGTACAGTTTTCAACCTGCGACACACAGTGAAAGAGTTGTTAGACTCAGCGGACTTATACAGAGTATTGTATGTTGTCCAGTGTCCATTAGGACAAAGGGGATGGTCCTCCTACTATATTCTGTTTACTTTTAACTTCTCTAGTTCTTAGACATGTGTTTCGTAGAAACACAGGGTCTAAGTTTTGAGGAGTTATAGGTATTTGAATAGAGTAGAGAACCAGGTGTAGCAAGTATCAGGATTCTTCAAAGAGATCGAAGATGTAGATACTTGTGTATGGTATTCAGTTGATAGTAATGATGAAGACAGATTGCTTCTCTTTCAGGTTACTCGTAATTGGAAGCATTCCTAAGTTGAGTAACGCTGATCGACCTCCTTCCATTTAGTTGACATGCACTGGAGACAGCTGCATGATTTGAATCTGGTTCAATTAAATCAGTGCCTCTGTTTCTATATTGGATATAGAACAGTTCATATCTTGACATTGTTAAGGTACGGGGAGTTGTCCGGCTTATGCTTAAAACCAGACACTGGACAACTCAAGGCACGTTTCTGTAATGGCTGTTTGTGGGTTGACCCAGGCTATGACGAGGGTTGACTTTCTACCCTCTGGATGAACAATAGCAATATTGTTCTAGACTCGCCACAGTTTTTATTAAAAATGGATTTTCTCAGAAAAAGTAGTGGGAGTATGGTAGAACTGGAAGTGATTCCAGAACCGCAAACGATTACTGAAGATTTGATAAGCAACCTAAAGATTCAATCTGGTTTGACATTCCATTGGCCACTCTGCAGATACGGTGGGTAACTTCAAGCACCCGAGAGGTACTCCGGTAGCCTCAAGGACGGTGACAGGGAAGTTCTTGTTTACCCACAATTACCATTGCTGTTGTTCCAGGCTGCGAGACCCGGCAGGAGGATGAGTATAGCGTCGTTCTAAACTAGCTTTGGAAGTGCACGTCTATATGACTCTGCCAAAGGGTTGTCGTAGTCAGTAGGAGCAGCGGAAGCATTGGTGGACATCAGGCTTATGTCTATTTATAGACTAAAGCAGATGTAGCGGAGTTAGATCATCTGTTTCTGATGTGACAGTCATGGGTTTGACGTCATCAGAATAGGGGATGGATCTGTTGAGAAGGTAGTAGGAAGTGATATTCCTTTACTACGATCGGTTATACTTTGGTCGTCACACAGTGTTTTCTCCACATGGGACTTGGACATTATTGTAGGGTGTTTTTCGTCACCCCATTGAGATGGGAATACGCGCACGCTTGTCAGGCGTACTACAGATTCCCCCTGCCTGGGGTAGGCTGGGGTTTAATGATTGTGGGGATCCAAATCTCCGGCAGCCGCGGACTAAGCTGCCGTTAATTACCCCTCGCCTTTGGGGCGAGGGAACCTCCGATTAACGGGTTAAAAATGGTCATGCGAACTCAATGTGTAGTGTACGTGTGTTGTGTTTTGAAAGGGGGGTTTGGGTATATCGGGAGCCACGCAGAGTTTTTACGGGGGTCCCGCTACCCGGATAGCGGGCTGGGGGTCAAGGGGGCTAGCAGCCCCCTTGCGGGGTTCGGGGCAGCGCCCCGGCCCGAAAATTTTTTTGAGGGGGAGAATGTTGCGGAGTATGTGTGTGTATAAATTTGTATACATATTTATATATGTATTTATGTACACAAAAAGAGGGGGAAAAGGCATCCAAGGGATGCGCAGGTGCGCAAGCGCGCGCGCCACGTGTCGGCACGCGGGCGCCTTGCGCACTTGCGCAGTTGCGCAAGCGCGCGCGCCACGTGTCGGCACGCGGGCGACTTGCGCAGTTGCGCAGTTGCGCAAGAGCGCGCGCCACGTGTCGGCACGCGGGCGACTTGCGCACACAACAGGCTTTTAGCCTAAAAAGATTTCTCTGAAGAGAAATCAAAGAGGAGTTAGACTCCTGAGTGTTTTTTTTTTTTTTTTTGTTGGGTTAATGGAAGGGTTCTTCTTCTTCCTCCTGTTGCTTGCTGGATCTTGAAGATCAAGAGATGCAAAATCTCAAAATCTCTCCTTTTTAAGATCTGATGGCAGATCCAAGTTCCCCTTTGTGGGTTTTGTGGTGGAAAACTATTTAGTTTTGAAAAAGGAAGAGTAAAACTCTTGATTTAATTCAAGAGAAAGAAGAAGGTTTTGGAACCTTGAAGAAGGAGAAAGATCTCAGATCTAATTTTTTTTGGAGAGAATGAAAAGTATATTTTTTTATTCATCATCATGTTGCCTTTTATAGGCTTACATATTTGCATATAGCCCCTTGGGCTTTACAAAAATGGCATTTTAGCCATCCCATGGCACATGTGCCATTTCATTTTTGCACATAAGCCATGGGCTTACAAAATATTGGCTTTATGCCCATTTTTTTTATATTCATGCATAAACAATTACATAAAAATTATTTATTACACGATTTTGTTGTTGGCATGTGGGAGGCTGGCTACGGGCTCGACTTGGGCATGGGCCCGCTTGACCTGGGCTTGGGCCCACCTGGCTTGGGGTTGACCTTGACTTTGACTCGGTCAACAGGGGTGTAAATTTTTACCCCAACAAAGTGCCCCCCATCAATAAATGCACACAGCATATATAGGTCGTGTGCATGAAATTGATGGATCTTCTTTCACGTGGAGGCGACTTGCTTTGGTTCCCACTTTTTGGGACGCACTGCCCTTTTTACGACATGGACGGTCGACGCTCTGATCCGGAGCGATTTGGGTTCCCAATTTGCGGGAGCCTGCACTGCCCTTTTTGCGACATAGACGGTCGACGCTCTGTTACGAAGCGATTTGGGTTCCCAGTTTGCGGGAGCCTGCACTGCCCTTTTTGCGACATAGACGGTCGACGCTCTGTTACGAAGCGATTTGGGTTCCCAGTTTGCGGGAGCCTGCACTGCCCTTTTTGCGACATAGACGGTCGACGCTCTGTTACGAAGCGATTTGGGTTCCCAGTTTGCGGGAGCCTGCACTGCCCTTTTTGCGACATAGACGGTCGACGCTCTGATCCGGAGCGATTTGGGTTCCCAATTTGCGGGAGCCTGCACTGCCCTTTTTGCGACATGGACGGTCGACGCTCTGTTACGAAGCGATTTGGGTTCCCAATTTGCGGGAGCCTGCACTGCCCTTTTTGCGACATAGACGGTCGACGCTCTGTTACGAAGCGATTTGGGTTCCCAATTTGCGGGAGCCTGCACTGCCCTTTTTGCGACATAGACGGTCGACGCTCTGTTACGAAGCGATTTGGGTTCCCAATTTACGGGAGCCTGCACTGCCCTTTTTGCGACATGGACGGTCGACGCTCTGATCCGAAGCGATTTGGGTTCCCAATTTGCGGGAGCCTGCACTGCCCTTTTTGCGACATAGACGGTCGACGCTCTGATCCGAAGCGATTTGGGTTCCCAATTTGCGGGAGCCTGCACTGCCCTTTTTGCGACATAGACGGTCGACGCTCTGTTACGGAGCGATTTGGGTTCCCAATTTGCGGGAGCCTGCACTGCCCTTTTTGCGACATAGACGGTCGACGCTCTGATCCGAAGCGATTTGGGTTCCCAATTTGCGGGAGCCTGCACTGCCCTTTTTGCGACATAGACGGTCGACGCTCTGTTACGGAGCGATTTGGGTTCCCAATTTGCGGGAGCCTGCACTGCCCTTTTTGCAACATAGACGGTCGACGCTCTGATCCGAAGCGATTTGGGTTCCCAATTTGCGGGAGCCTGCACTGCCCTTTTTGCGACATAGACGGTCGACGCTCTGATCCGAAGCGATTTGGGTTCCCAATTTGCGGGAGCCTGCACTGCCCTTTTTGCGACATAGACGGTCGACGCTCTGATCCGGAGCGATTTGGGTTCCCAATTTGCGGGAGCCTACACTGCCCTTTTTGCGACATGGACGGTCGATTCTGCCCTTTTTGCGACTTGGACGGTCGGTGCTTGATTTGACTTGCTCTGCTTCTTGCAGTGTCAGGGGTAGACTTGACTTTCTCCGCTTCTTGCGGTGTCGAGATTGGATTCTGACTTGCTGATTTTGATTTCGAGGCGGAGCATAATTCCGACGAGGAGGTCGTTATCCCGAGGCGAAGCATGATTTCGACACGGGGTAAATTCTGGGACGAAGCGCGATTCCGCCGTAGAGGTTGTTGGTTTGATTTGATTTGGTGTTGACATCAGCATCGCTATACTGGAATATGGTACCAGGAGAGACTCATCATTCGCCGTTGGGGTATGGGATTTGGAATTTGGGTTGGCGTCTGCATCGCTGCACTGGAATATGGTACCAGGAGCGACTCATCATTCGCCATTTGGGTATGGGATTCGGAATTTGGTTGGCGTCTGCATCGCTGCACTGGAATATGGTACCAGGAGCGACTCATCATTCGCCATTGGGGTATGGGATTTGGAATTTGGGTTGGCGTCTGCATCGCTGCACTGGAATATGGTACCAGGAGAGACTCATCATTCGCCGTTGGGGTATGGGATTTGGAATTTGGGTTGGCGTCTGCATCGCTGCACTGGAATATGGTACCAGGAGCGACTCATCATTCGCCACTAGGGGATTGGGATTTGGAATTTGGTTGGCGTCTGCATCGCTGCACTGGCATATGGTACCAGGAGCGACTCATCATTCGCCACTTGGGGATTGGGGAGCGATGGCTTAGGAGACAGGTTTGGATCCCTATCACCTAAGACTTTTCAATTTTATGGGCCGTGAGGGTCCCATAAAAGCATTTTCTCCCTACGAGTCGTAAGGATCCCGCAGGTGTATTTTCTCCTTAAGAGTCGTGAGGACTCCTAAGTGTGTTTTTCCTTGGTGAGTCGTAAGGATCTCACGAAGGTTTGTTCTCCTCATGCATCGTGAGGACACATGAGTGGGTCTTTCCAATGAAGCATAATTCCAAAGGCGGAGACCAGCCGCGTAACTGGTGGTTGTGGTGGGGCATGAGTATACTGAGAATTATTTGAGCCCGTGGATTGTATACGGTAGTCAATTTGAGGACTGGCCGTAGGGCTGGGAGGATTTTGGAAATTTGAATTTTTGTTGGCGTCAGTATCGCTACACTGGAATATGGTACCAAGAGCGACTCATCATTCACCATTGTTTTTTTTTTTGTTGTTGTTTTACCGCGATTGCTCTATCATTTCAGCTTTTCTTATCGCGAAGGTCGCTATTGCCCTATCATTTCGGCTATTTATTCGCGGTTGCCCTATCATTTCGGCTTTATTTTCATTTTCATTTTTACTCGCTGATTTTTATTGCGAGTTGCCCCATCATTTCGGCTTTTCTTTATTTTTCTTTTATTTACACGTTTTTTTTTATTTATTTACATTTTTTTTTTACATTCCCAGTTTAACGACTTAGAGGTCGATTGTTTCCCAGTTTAACGACGTGGTGGTCCTCTTTGCTTATCCCAGCTCCTTGAACATTGATCTTGGCGGAGCTGTGCTGATGGCCTAGCTCCGTGGCTTGCCGATACGTCCGAGGATTGAGAGGTTTTTCCAAGCTTATATTGGTCCTCTGCCCAATCTTTGAAAACACAGCAGTCTTCAATGGTATGACTCAGCATTCTATGGTATGGGCAGTATATGGGATTGCCAGTCATATCATTTCATGTGGCCTCTTCGGAATAGGCAGTTGCAGGCCATTGTTCAGGGCTTCCTTGAATATATCGCGGACCTCATCCCTCCTAAAGGAGTACACCTTCTTCCTTCTCTCCATCAGAGTAGGTGCCCTCACTGACGCCGGTCCCTGAGGCCGATCAATCTTTGGTTCGCCCTGCACATGTCTGGGAGGGTTAGGTTCCCGAAAGGTTTCGGTCTCCATTTGCATGAAATCGGCGGTCGTAGCTTGACTGTTTGCTAACACGCCTTTAGACAGTTCTATCTCTCCCGTCATGTATTGCTTTTCGACCCAATCTTTGAAGACGAAGCAGTCCTCAATGGAATGACCTATCACCCTATGATAGGGGCAATATTTTGGGTCATCGATCATATTCTCTTCTTGCGGTCTCTTTGATTCTGGCAGTTGTAGACCGTTTCTTAGGGCGTCCCTGAATATCTTGTGGACCTTTTCCCTCTTGAAGGAATAGACCTTTTCCAGCTTCTCTTTCAGAGGCGATTCCCCCCCGGCGTATGTATCAGAGGGACTGGAGGCTAACTGCGGCCGTTTTTCGCGAAGGCGTTCCGCTTTTAGATTTAAAGGGATATCAGCTGGCCGCCCCCGGGTACCAATCCCTGGCTCATGAGCCAAAATTTGATTCTGCTGTGATTGTAATCGGGCGACTTGGGTCGTGAGATCTGCCACGACGTTTGCCAGCTCGTCGACTTTGGAATAGACCTCGGCCATCTTCTCATCCCTGTCCTGAAATTGCCTTTGAAGCCAATGGAATAATGCCTGTTCTGTAGTTCCGGCTATGACAACCGGGTAATCTTTATTGCCTGAGCTCCATTCCATAGGAACCACGGGATCCTCTGGCTTATCGGCCTGAGCGGGCTCTTCATCATTTAGATCGAGCCGATGCTGGGTAGCGTCAACCGTATCATCACCATGGCTGTGAAGAAGAAGAGGGTTCGTTTCCTCATGTCCGGCCATGTAGACAGTGTGGATAACACATTCAGCAATTCTTTCATCACTGGCAGCTGGTTTCGCGGAGCGGTCCGGGCTTTGGAAATTCATAGATTTTAACATGGCCAGAGCCCTAGCCCTTTTGTTGGCTCTATATCTGAGCCGCTTCTGCCTCAGCTTTTCGATTTTGAAGGCTTGGCGGGCATCCACTACCCGGGTAGCCATTGTGAGTTGATCAGAGGGGAGCTTAGAGAAGACACCCGATCGAGCAGTGGTCAAGGGCACCGCTGGAGCCTGCTCGGGACGCATTGTAGTTTTGTTGGTGTCGATGGCCTTGCCCCCAGCTGGGGCCATGGAGAGTCGTTCGGGAACGGACTTGCGCTTGGGCTGAGGTGCCCTTGCGACCACTACATTTGGTCTCCTGCCTTTCGAGACCGGTTTGTCTGCCACCGGGGCCTGAGGAGCTGGGATGGCGCCAACTGGCATGAACATAATAGAGCCGAATGGTAGCAGCGGCTCCTCCCATTGTCGCCCGAGACTGGCCGGAAGGACCGTCCTGGAGTCTATCTTCATCGTGTATGAGACAGGAGCTGAGTTCATCATCAAGACATCGTCGGAAGGTGATTGCTTGAAAATCTGCATGAAAGAGCATTATTTTAGTATAAATATAGACATGTAAATTGATTGAGTTCTCATGAACGTTTAACCCGAAATATGGGAGGAGAGATTGGTCCCACCGGGCGTGCCAGAATCTGTAGGGTGTTTTTCGTCACCCCATTGAGATGGGAATACGCGCACGCTTGTCAGGCGTACTACAGATTCCCCCTGCCTGGGGTAGGCTGGGGTTTAATGATTGTGGGGATCCGAATCTCCGGCAGCCGCGGACTAAGCTGCCGTTAATTACCCCTCGCCTTTGGGGCGAGGGAACCTCCGATTAACGGGTTAAAAATGGTCATGCGAACTCAATGTGCAGTGTACGTGTGTTGTGTTTTGAAAGGGGGGTTTGGATATATCGGGAGCCACGCAGAGTTTTTACGGGGGTCCCGCTACCCGGATAGCGGGCTGGGGGTCAAGGGGGCTAGCAGCCCCCTTGCGGGGTTCGGGGCAGCGCCCCGGCCCGAAAATTTTTTTGAGGGGGAGAATGTTGCGGAGTATGTGTGTGTATAAATTTGTATACATATGTATATATGTATTTATGTACACAAAAAGAGGGGGAAAAGGCATCCAAGGGATGCGCAGGTGCGCAAGCGCGCGCGCCACGTGTCGGCACGCGGGCGCCTTGCGCACTTGCACAGTTGCGCAAGCGCGCGCGCCACGTGTCGGCACGCGGGCGACTTGCGCACTTGCGCAAGCGCGCGCGCCACGTGTCGGCACGCGGGCGACTTGCGCACACAACAGGCTTTTAGCCTAAAAAGATTTCTCTGAAGAGAAATCAAAGAGGAGTTAGACTCCTGAGTGTTTTTTTTTTTTTTTGTTGGGTTAATGGAAGGGTTCTTCTTCTTCCTCCTGTTGCTTGCTGGATCTTGAAGATCAAGAGATGCAAAATCTCAAAATCTCTCCTTTTTAAGATCTGATGGCAGATCCAAGTTCCCCTTTGTGGGTTTTGTGGTGGAAAAATTTAGTTTTGAAAAAGGAAGAGTAAAACTCTTGATTTAATTCAAGAGAAAGAAGAAGGTTTTGGAACCTTGAAGAAGGAGAAAGATCTCAGATCTAATTTTTTTTGGAGAGAATGAAAAGTATATTTTTTTATTCATCATCATGTTGCCTTTTATAGGCTTACATATTTGCATATAGCCCCTTGGGCTTTACAAAAATGGCATTTTAGCCATCCCATGGCACATGTGCCATTTCATTTTTGCACATAAGCCATGGGCTTACAAAATATTGGCTTTATGCCCATTTTTTTTACATTCATGCATAAACAATTACATAAAAATTATTTATTACACGATTTTGTTGTTGGCATGTGGGAGGCTGGCTGCGGGCTCGACTTGGGCATGGGCCCGCTTGACCTGGGCTTGGGCCCACCTGGCTTGGGGTTGACCTTGACTTTGACTCGGTCAACAGGGGTGTAAATTTTTACCCCAACAATTATATCAGACATACTGGTTACTAGATCTATGGTTTTAGATCTAGATTTGGGTGGTTTCCCAATCAGGGTATTTTGACTGCATTCTATGAGTATTTAGAATGGACGACTCCTGGCACGGTAGTATACCTGCAGGTAATGGAGTCACCCTCTCTAAAGGTGTCTTACAGACTAAAGTAGAGAGGGATGTGTATGATTGGCAGATCACTTGCTTAGGCAATTGAGTCAATCATGAGATGTCAAGTACCACACCAGATGTTGTTCTTGCACTAGATGCAATAAGTTGATATTGATCCAATCCTGGAGGAACAGTCGGAAGCAGTTTTAGAACATAAGTGGATGTTCTAGGGATATGATAACGGCTGCCTCATTTAGGAGACGGTTATCACTCCAGGCTTCCAAGGTGACATGGACGACAAGGAGGTTGTCAGAGTTATAGTTCTCCCTCTGATGAGGGACTGTATTTTGGACAGGTGGTCCAAGGCAATACTGAGGGAGGTATGGCGCAGGATACTGATTAAGTTCAGTTGATGATACAGTCTAAGAAGTTTGGATTTGGAGTTCATTTATGAGCTAGGTCCCATCAGACATCCAGACATTCTAAGACAGGTATTGCTCATTTCGGAAGATGGCTTTCTCCGCGAACTTGAGATATAGAGAGACATAGAAAGAAACATCACAGCGGATCCACTCACTGAGGCTATTCCTCGAACGCAATAGTTTCGCAAACGGGTTTTGTGAGACTGACTAGTAGAGGAGTTGGGTGTTCCGTATCACACGGGCTGTGAGTATGCGACATCGCAATAATTAGCCTTGAGTGCAAGTGGGAGATTGTTGGAGATAGTGCCCTTAGAGTCAATTATTGGATCACAGGCACGTGATTGCAATGATTGAGGGAGGACCTATCCCAGGAGGACAGTCTTACTCGAGATGATAGTATGCTATCTGGTTTATCTTTATCATCGTGTACTGCTTTAGGTAACCTGACATGTCGCTATTACACGTTGATAGAGCCCCTAGGATTCTTGCTTGACTACCAGCAGTATGATGGCGATCATATACGTGGGAGCTGGGGTCTACAAGCACATCCTTAAAAGGTCCCTAGTCGTGGGAGTTTCGAGACTGGGCATCGATACTCCATTAGTAGACTAGTGTATACAGTCGAGACCCCGACGAGGGGCGGTGGCCGGTCTCACAAGCCACTGGTGTCAGTTGCTTCACCCAAGATGTATACAGGTGCTCATTGGGTTATGAGTACACCGGACAGGACTCGCCAGGAACCTGCTAGTTGGTCTTATACCAGATGTCAGATAGCAGTTCCCTGGTGACATGTGTACAGGTTAGTTCATCGACCTGAGATCGTCATTTGTCTCGTGTGAGTTCCCACTGTGCTTTGATTACTACCCTACCACGGCTCAAAGGAGTCGTGCAAACAGGTTTTAGTTGGGTACAGTCCCGAGCCACATGGAGGCAGTGAGCAGATCTGCAGGGGTTCGTCTCTCCCGGTATTGGGGGTGAGGTCGCGCTGTGTCTAGGAGAGCCATTACACAAAGCCCTCGGCCGAGGCAGGAGATTTACTGGTAGGTATTCCAGTAGTGTCTCAGGGTGTTCTGGGCTTCACTCCGACACGACTTGTACCGCCTTTGGGGGTCTGACTTTTACCAACCCCCTAGGCCCGACATGCGATGCTCATAGACGAACGGACCGGACTGTACGGATATTGTCACTGACAGGCTCAGTAGGGTGTCAGGATGAGTTCGCTCATCGACGTCCCTTTTGGTCAATAGCTGGTGGCCCGTCACGTATTGGCTTATACCTCTGACGTGCTAGTGGTTAAATCCACAGCCTTAGTATTGACGAGTCTTTAGAGTCCATCACACTTTCAGTTACTCAGCTTTCGGGCGAAACGCTGTAGAGGCCGTATGGAGATATGGCAGGGTCCGATCAGATACGTGCGGTATTGCACGGATCAGGATCGGACAGTTTTGTACTAGTGGCCGTATAGTTATATGGCAGGGTTCGATCTGATACGTGCGGTATTGCACGAATCAAGATCGGACGGATATTACTAGCCGGCTTTGGCTTAAGCCTGTCCTAGTCTAGTACAGTGTAGATTTTGTCTCATTGCATTTGTATCCGGACGGAATACAGATGCGGGTGTGTATGCACAGTATCGGGGTTTTCCTGTAATTTATTACGGGACCAGTTTTCTGGAGTTGCCAGTTTGCATTCCGTTCCGGCCGGTTTTCCTTTGTTCTTTCCCGGCCGGACTTTTCCGATGGAGGGGGTAATTTGCAGTTTTGCAAATTACTTTTGTGGAGGGGTTTTCTTGCATAAAGTTTGATTATGATAGCTTCATTCTTTTTCATCCATTACTTGTATTAATGAGATGAGAAAGGGTATGGGTTGGTTTAAATGAAGCATGGTGTATGTTTGGATGTGGTCACCTCTTCTATTCTCCTACACTCACCTCCCTCTTTGGTTTTTGTTTTCCTCCACCACCATTTCCTACAAATCATTGGCCGGCCACATTAGATGAAGAGGATGGTTCATTTTCTTTTTGGTGAGGGTGTGGAAAAATTATTGATTCATCTCATTTTTCCATTGCTACAAAAACCCCAAGTTCATTTCTTATTGATTCCTCCATCATGGCAACAAACCCCAAAGTGAGACATGCACTCTACACTACACTTCCTACAGCAAATCTTGGACGTGTCGATTCGCCAGCTTCGCGCCCGAGTTGCTTCGGTATTGAGGTGGGAGCCCGTAAAAGCTACAGGCGATGTGGTGCCCTTTCCGACGAGGAGGAGACGGACGGAGATCCCGCGAGGAGATCGGAGTGGAGATGAAGACCGGAGGAATCGGATCAGTCGGTACATCTCTTCCCCTCTCTTGATTGCTAGCATTAGGTTAATGGTAAACGATCCGGGTTTTCTTTGTCCGCGGTAGCGCCGGTTTCCGAGTAAGGAAAATTTTTGATTCCGCAATTTGGCCTCGGATAGACGGCCGGGGCGCTGCCGTGGCGCAACAACAACATCACGTAGGGTACCTACAAGTATATCACAACGCTAAAGCACATGAAAATCACATCGCAAACCAAAATAGCACACGCTACTCGCATAGGTAAAAACCTATCGTCTCGCATGTAAACACGCTCAATATCCACTTGTCGTTGACGTCCAAACGCCACCCGACAGAAACGAATCATCAAATACCAAAATCCATGCTAAAACAAGTCGCAAATCATACGCCAACTCAAGCAAATCATCCCAGATTTTACCCTAACTGGAATTTTTCAAAACTAGACATACCCAGGGTCAAGACTAGAGGAAATAGGGCCATGCACAAAAATCGAGGCAATTCCCTCCTGCTCTGGCCATAATTTGCGGCCAGAAGGAATAAATTGGCGGCCTGGAATTGGAGTTGGGGGCTAGGGTTTGGTGTGGTGGTTCCATGGTGCCTGCACATCTCACTGTCAACTCAGTTTTATTTTTGGGGTTTCGGGGTGATAGCAGATTCCTAAATACGATCACAGATTCGCAGTTTTTCTCCGACATCGTCTCATAAATCCGTATTCTGGTTTCAATTTCAGGTTTGGGTCTAAAATAACATCACACCAGGGTTTCTAAGGTCACCACAAGTCTCAATTTCACTTTGATTCCAGGTCTAACCCTAAACCCTAACTTGAATTCTCCAAAGTCCACAAAACGACACAATATCGATATGAAACTAGTATTGATGCAATAAGAATTGAATTACTAAACTAGGGATGCAGAAATTACCTTCTTTGGCAACTCAAGAAAATTCTTGAGTTGCTCAAAGTCCTCCAAATCCAATCTTGCTAGGTTCAATGTGTAGCTAGTGAGCTTGGGAGCAAGTTTTGTGAAGTGGGAATGGGGTTTTCGGGTTGATTTCATTGTGGATCTAGGGTTTTTGTGAAGAGGGAGAGAGAGGGATGGAGGCAGCAGCAGCAACAAGGGGAGGGAGAGGAGAGAGAATGAGAAGGGGAAAATGATGGGGAATGGTTCATAAAGGGAGGGTTGACTTGGTCTCTCTCTCTCATCATCATGCTACTTTTTCCTTTTCTTTTCTCTTTCTTCTCACTCCAATAGTGAACCCAAATGAACAACCATGGCAATAGAAATGTAACACAAGTGTAACAAGTGTGGAAAATGATATGTGCACATTTTTGCACAAAAATGCTAAAAATCCAATTAGCGATTTTTAATCGCGATTAGCACTAAATTAGCATATAACTAATCTTAAAAACTTTAAAATGGCATAATTCCATAAAATACCCTATTTTAGAATTTTCTAAAATTTTTCCCCATTTATTTTTATTTAATTATACCAGAATATTAAAATATTCATTAAAATAATATTAAATTATAAAATTTCCCAAAAATCATATTTTATTATTTTGAAAACGTTACAGTAGAGGGTAGCTAGCAGCCGGCAGAGGACAGCTAGCTGCTAGTAGGGGACCGCCAGTCGCAGGTAGAGGACAGGCATGGGTTTTTGCTTTGACGCATCAGGATGAGCAGGCGTTCAATGCAGTGCTTTCAGGTACCCTATCAGTATGTTCTGTTGACGCACACGTGTTGTTTGATCCGGGATCCACGCACTCGTACGTTTCCACACACTTCGTGCCGAGTTTGGGTAGAAAGTTTGTTTTTCTTGATCGGCCGCTTGCTGTGACTACTCCTGTAGGGGAGTCGTTTATTGCTAGACACGTGTTCCGATCGTGTGTTGTCCGTATTGACGAGAGAGAGTTGCCTGTCGACTTGATCCTTCTTGAGATGTTGGACTTCGACGTTCTTCTGGGCATGGATTGGTTAGCCACGTGCTATGCGTCTGTGGACTGCCGCGAGAAGACAGTTAGGCTTTGTTTTCCTGGCGAGTCGGCTTTTGTTGTGCAGGGGGACCGTGGTGCCGCCCCTCACAGTTTGATTTCTTCTCTTCGCGCTGGACAGCTTTTGAGGAAGGGATGTCAGGGATTTCTAGCCTATGTTTGCGATACTAGAGCTACTGAGGTTCCGTTGGACCAGGTTCCGATTGTTCGTGAGTTCCCTGATGTTTTCCCTGACGAGCTTCCTGTGCTACCGGCTGAGCGCGATATTGTTTTCTGCATTGACTTGATTCCCAGCACGGGGCCTATTTCCATACCGCCTTATCGGATGGCCCAGGCGGATCTTAGAGAGTTGAAAGGTCAGTTGCAAGATTTGCTGGATAAGGGGCTTATTCGACCCAGTGTGTCTCCTTGGGGTGCTCCGGTCCTGTTTGTCAAGAAGAAGGACGGCAGTTTGCGGTTGTGTATCGACTACCGCCAGCTGAACAGGGTTATCGTGCGGAATAGATATCCTTTACCTCGCATCGACGACTTGTTCGACCAGCTTCAGGGTGCAGGGTACTTTTCTAGGATCGACTTGCGATTAGGCTACCATCAGCTGCGGGTTCGACAGGAGGATATTCCAAGGACAGCTTTCCGCACACGTTACGGCCATTATGAGTTTTTGGTGATGTCGTTCGGACTCACCAACGCCCCAGCAGCGTTTATGGACTTGATGAACCGTAATTTCAGTTCGTATCTTGATTTGTTCATCATCGTATTCATTGACGATATTTTGGTGTATTCCCGGAGTCGAGAGGAGCACGAGCAACACCTGCGGATCACATTGCAGACTTTGAGGGAGCACCAGCTGTTCGCAAAATTCTCCAAGTGCGCTTTCTGGCTTGACAGCGTAGATTTCTTGGGTCACGTGATTACACGAGGTGGTATATGTGTGGACTCGAAGAAGATCGAGGCCGTTCAGCATTGGCCCAAACCGACATCAGTTACGGAGGTCCGCAGTTTTCTAGGACTGGCCGGCTACTACCGACGATTTGTAAAGGACTTCTCCCGTATTGCTGCACCGTTGACCGGGTTGACCCGGAAGGGAGTTCCTTTTATTTGGACTGAGGCATGCGAGGATAGCTTTCAGCAGTTGCAGACTCGTTTGACCACGTCGCCGGTGTTATCATTGTTTTCGGGATCGGGCGGATTTGTGGTCTATTGTGACGCTTCTCGAGTGGGGCTAGGGTGCGTATTGATGCATCACGACAGGGTGATCGCGTATGCTTCTCGGCAGCTGAAGAAACACGAACAGAACTACCTTACTCACGATTTAGAGATGGATGCAGTAGTCTTTGCACTCAATATTTGGCGACATTACCTGTACGGCGAGTTGTGCCAGATATTCACTGATCATAAAAGCTTGAAGTACATATTTCAGCAGCGAGACCTGAATCTGAGACAGCGACGTTGGATGGAACTAGTGAAGGACTACGATTGCGAGATCTTGTATCACCCGGGCAAGGCGAATGTAGTGGCGGATGCTTTGAGTAGGAGGCTCGGGGGTAGTCTATCTTATTTGAGCGCAGTGTAGAGGCATTCGTCGGCAGATTGGCATGCGATAGCAGAATGTAGTTCGAGTTCACTCCGATCGGGGGACAGCTTGCGCATGTTCGTGCACGCCCACAGTTGCTTGACCGTATACATGAGGTACAGTACAGTGATGACCGTTGTTCAAAGATCATGGCACAGATTGGACAGGGCAGATTTTCCGAGTTCGTGATCGATGATCAGGGGATACTACGATTTGGGACTAGACTGTGCGTACCAGATGCTGAAGGACTGCGGCGTGAGATCCTTGAGGAGGCACATCGATCGGTGTACAGTGTTCATCCGGGTTCCACCAAGATGTACCATAATTTGAGAGATGTTTACTGGTGGGACGGAATGAAAAGGGACGTCATAGACTTCGTGTCGAGATGCCTGACTTGTCAGCAAATCAAGGCCGAGCACCAGAGGCCTGCGGGAGAGCTACAGCCGTTACCCATTCCGGAGTGGAAATGGGAGCATATTTCCATAGACTTCATTGTGGGTCTACCCAGGACTAGTCGGTGGTATGACTCCATTTGGGTGATCATGGATCGATTGACGAAAGCGGCTCACTTCCTGCCGGTGAAGACGACTTTTGGATTTGCTCAGTATGCCCAGATATACATCGACGAGATCGTACGACTGCATGGAGTCCTGACATGTATCGTGTCAGACCGAGGCACCCAGTTTACCACCCTACTATAGCAGAAGCTTTGGGCACCCGCTTGAGTTTCAGCACAGCATTTCATCCGCAGACTGACGGCCAGTCAGAGCGGACTATTCAAACTCTCGAGGACATGCTCCGAGCGTGCGTTTTAGACTTTGGTGGTAGCTGGGATCGTCATTTACCCTTGGTGGAGTTCTCCTACAACAACAGCTTCCAAGATACTATTCAGATGGCACCTTTCGAGGCCTTGTATGGGAGGAGATGTAGATCGCCCGTCTGTTGGACAGAGCTCAGCGAGAGCAGCATTTTGGAGCCGCAGATTGTTGAGGAGACGACCGCGAAGATCCAGTTGATTCGAGATCGGATGAGAGCGGCCCAGAGCAGGCAGAAATCATATGCTGACAGACGCCGGCACTGATTAAAGTTCGCAGTTGGCGATCATGTTTTTCTGAGAGTCTCTCCATGAAGGGCGTGATGAGATTTGGACGGAAAGGGAAGCTTAGCCCTAGATTTATAGGTCCCTTCGAGATCCTCGAGCGTGTGGGCGCAGTGGCATATCGTTTGGCTATTCCACCCGACTTCCCAGATGTTCACCCCGTATTCCACGTGTCGATGCTTTGCAGATACCTGCATGATCCTTCCTACATGATTCAGCATCAGACCGTTCAGCTCGAGCACGATCTTTCGTTCACCGAGCAGCCAAATATTGGACCCGCAGGTGAAGAAACTTCAATCAAAGGTCTTGCCATCTGTGAAGGTGCTTTGGCATAGCCCAAATGGTGAAGAGATCATTTGGGAGGCCGAAGGCGAGATGCGGAAGAAATTCCCTCATCTCTTTGAAGGTACGCGTAGCTATATTTTTAAATTCGGGGATGAACTTCTTTAAGGGGGAAGATTGTAACACTTTAAAACGCCATTAGTGGTTAATTATACGTTAATACGGGGTTTTTTGTAAAAAGTTTACCAAAACGGTTTTCAAATATTTTATAAAAATTAATGAATATTTTATTAGAATTTAATTTGGCTTGCACACACATTTGCATGTAAACTAGAGCAAAATATTGGGTTAAACCATGTTTATGTGGTCATGGAAGTTTAACCATCTTACTAATTAAAAAATATAATTAACAAAATTATTAGTTTTCAAAAAATTTTAAATTTAAATTCACAAATGATTTTTCTTTTGGGGTTGACTTGTGGAGAGAGAGGATGGTGGCTAGGAGGCTTGGGGGGGGGGACAAGGCATGACAAGCATTTATGGAGGAGAGAGAGAGGGACATGGTTGACTTCACACTCATCTCACTCTCTACACACTTTTTTTCAAACCAATTCTCTTTCCCTCATATTTTCTTCTCCCTCTCTCTCCAAAATAGAAACACTCCTGCCCTTACCAAACCCTTACCCAAATCTACAAGATCTCCACTTCAATTCATCAAAAATTCAATATTTCTTTCACACAAATTGATCCTACACCCTAAATCAACCCATGGAGCTAGGAAAGCTTGGACTTTGGAGCAAGTTGGTATAGGTATAATCCCCTAACTGTTATTTAGCTAGTTTTTAGGTTGTGTTACACTTTAGCTTCAATTTAGAACTTTAAATTCTTAGTTTTGTGCCGCTATCGTGTTTTAGTGTCGTTTTTGAGCCACTATAACTTGCTGTTACCCCGAGACCCTTTGTGAAACCCAAACAAGGTAGTAGTGTAGTGCTAGGTACCCTGAGTGTGTTAGTGGAGTTTGGACCCAACCTGGGCAGTTTTGGCCGGCGACAAGAGGAGAAATTCTGGCGAGATCGGTTTTTGAGATGAGTTGGGGGTTGAAACTTTTAGGGTAGGTATCTGCTGTGGTTTGGGATCATTTGGTATTGTTTGGTTTTTGGGTATTTGCAGTGGGCAAAATCTGAGGTAGTTTAGCTATATTTAGAGTTTTGAGAGCTTTGGGTTGTTTTGGCGGTCTATGTGGAATTTCTGTTAAATTAGGGTTCATAGGGTTTGTTTAACTTCGTTAAGTACTATTAATACTGTTAAACCTAGCCTTTGTTCCAGTTTGCACTATAATACCCTTGTGTACCAATTAGTGTTTTTAAAACGTTTTAAACCAAGTTATAGGATACGTAGAATCTACTAAATCTGGGGTTATTTTCTTGACGAGCAAATATATACACAAGTCTATAATTTGTGCTAGGGGTGTAATGTAAAAACCTGGACCAGTTTCACCAAACCTTGGCCGATATCAAGCTTATGGTGGCCGGCCCAATTTTTCTGGAACCTGTTGAATTTTTGCAGCTAGTTGTCTGTTTGTATTATAAGAGGTTTGATCTTGTTTATTTTTCTTGTTCTTGCTCCAGATAAAATCTGGGACCCTAGCGGGACTTGCGCGATACGTGCGCTATGAGTGGGTTTGGTGTTGCTGTGTGTCACAGCGTGTTGCTGTGTGCCACGGCGTGTCGCGTTGGTTTTTGGCATACGCACACACATCACGTTTACACACGCGTTTAGTTCGCGACGCGAGTTTCTCGTTTGGTTTTAACATCACGTTTTGCAGGATTTTAGCTTATGTGTATTCTTTGTGGAAATTCTAGGGTCGCAGGCGGGTACGTCGGACACCGCAAGGAAGGGAAAACAGGTGGTCGGCTACACTTAGCACGAGACCTGGTGAGTAGATTTAACATCTACGGGGAAATCGCCCGTATGGCGTTAAGCGTCAAGGCGTGATAGGATATGATAGTCACATATATATTTATATGTATATTGCTCGTGCATATGTACTATTGTAGCATACCCATTTTTTGTTGCATATAGAAATGGTAGTTATATGACACCGCACTGTCACTAACGGTTCAAGCTGCACGAGCACTATTGTATGTTACACTCACACCATTAATGATTGTCATGACACTCGCACTATAGGATTGCTACGAACCATACATCATTTTGATTACCGCATCATTGCTGATTAGACATGTTTCTGCCGCATTTTGCGCACATACACATTGTATATCCATATTGGTGCACACATACATTGATATATCTATACTTGTGCACATACACATTATATACCCATATTGATGCACACATACATTGATACACTCATACTTGCGTATATCTCCACATGCACATCCATACTTACATACATACATATTTCACATACATGGATGATACTGGCTTTGATTTCTAGGAAGTGGGGACCGCACGAGATATTTTCAAAACTGGATCCATTTAAAAGAGCGGGGTCCCCTTTTTACTCTTAGTGTCATACGACACATTGCATGGATTTACGCATTGAGTTTTGGATTCATGTGATTTCTGGATTTAAGAACTGTGGACTTGTGAACCCGAATCGAGGAGCTGGATGAGGCCGATTGCGGGTACATGGTGGACCCGGTATGGTACCCCGGGGCGAGAACGGATCTGTCGTGCAGTAGGCGATGAGCCTGGCAAAGGGACTACTACCTATCTGTGATTGGTTGGACCTGGCGGTTATCCGAAGGATACTTACCAGAGTCGAGAGATGGATACGGGACGACCCGTACTGCCGGGGCCGAGGGCCGATTCCGCAAACGGAGCCCGTGGGCCGATCCGGACTGACGGAGCCCGATACATGAGGATTTGCGTGTCGATACTGGACATGATTATTTCATGATATTTTCGAGTGCCGATGTTGGGCACTCACGATTCCATGAGATTTACAGGATTTGAGGGCCGATTAGAGTGGCGGCGCCTGAGTTTTTACTGGGATTTGGGTGCATTGATGGACACCGGGTATTTTTCCACGTTGATATTCCATGTAGATGATATTTTATCCCATGCTCAGTATTCATTGTTATGCATCTCATCCTGTAGTTGTAGTACCTGATAGAGTACTTTGGCATGATTATTGCATACCCTGCTCATCACATATAGATGTTATTAGATTGCACTTGTTATGCATGATTATTGCGTACCCACCTTATCATTTAGATGTTATCTGTTGGCACATGTTAGAGTATCGCAGTACGTGCATGCCCGCGATTACCTTTATATGTTATCTACTATTCACGAGTTGGCAACTCACCCCCGTTGTGCCACAGTGTTTGCAGGTTGCCCCTCAGAGTAGTTGCGATAGGGCTACTTCCTTGTATCTTTTTTCTACGGATACCACTGTAGTTGGCGTGTAAGCCCTTGCTTATAGGTGGGTTTTTGCGGTATCCGTTTATTTTCCAACTATACACACTATTGTATCTAGTACTCTCCATATACTATTTCATGTATTGACTTAGAGACCAGTTGTGAGGACGGTGTTGTATATTATTTTGCACTCTGGTGTCGAGCTCGTTTGAGCCGACTTTATTTATGCAGTTTTATCTTTCACGATGTTTTCCACTTATATTGCTCATTTTTTCGCTACGGCGTCGTATATTATTCTTGTGGTGATTGTTTCCGCCGTTGGGCATGATTGCTCCCGTTTTGGGATGCTTTATTTTTATTATATGTCATTTTACTTATATCATGTCTTATACCCGTTTTTGGGGCCAGTTTTTACAAAGGAGGTGCTGCCGAAATTTTTAAGAAAATATCAAACTTTAATGATTTTTACCGTGTTTTCTAAATGTTTTTAAACCAATGGTTTCAACATTCACTACTGTTAATGGTTTTGATTTCTGGGTTTTGGCTTACTTAGTCGCTTTACGCCTGTAGATATTACATGGTTAAGTGCCGGTCACGGGCCGAACTTTGGGTCGTGACATTCCGCCTCTCTACAAACCCTGTGGAGTGTACGAAATCGACTTACATGGTATCAGAGCCACTTCATAAGCCTTAGATAGCTCGTAGCGACGTTTGAATTCTGCCGTTTTTTTCGCGCATGAACTGCCGACAAAATCAATCCCTAAAATTGGAATTTAAAGATGTTGGCACACCCCGCGGGCTCATGATTTGAACTAAGTGTTAGTGTGATATGCCTTAGAGGCCATTATTGTATAGTACTAGTTAGTATATTATATTTTGGAAGCTTTGGATATATACACGGATTTATAACAGTCTTGCTCAATATGGTAGTATGCTACTTGGTTTGTATATATCTTAATATGTGTATATGTTTCTTTTAACGTATAGCTAATACATATTGATAGAGCCCTAAGGATCTTTGCTTGACTACCAGCATTGTGATGGCAGTCACACTTATAGGGGTTGGGTAGTCTACAAGTACATCATTATACAGGTCCCTAGTCGTAGGATTATCGAGACAGGGCATCGATACTCCAGAGTATACTGATGTGTATGCTTCTCGTCCCAGCTGGGGAGTTGGTCTGTCCCACAGCCATCAGTACGTTGTACTGGAGATAGTATGCAGGTGCTCATTAAGTTATGAGTACACAGGACAGGACTCCTAGGGAACTGTTGGTTGGTACTATACTTATCATCAGTCAGCAGTTCCCAGGTGACATGCGTATAGCTTAGTCCGTTGACTTGACACTGCTACTTCGCCTCAAGTGTGTTCCCACTGTTCTTAGATTACTACCCTACCACGGCTCTATTGAGTCGTGCAAACAGGTAGTAGTTGAGTGCAGTCCCGAAGCACTTGGAGGCAGTGGCGGTTAGATAGGATTCGTCTCTCTCGGTATTGGGGGTTGATATCGCGCTGTGTTTAGAGAGCCATTACACAAAATCCCTGGCCAGGGCAAGCAAGATTTAGTGGTAGGTACTCCAGTAGTATCTCAGGACGTTTTGGAATACACTCCGACACGACTTATACCGCTATTAGGGGACTGACGTTTACAGCCCCCTAGGCCAGATATGCCATACTCATAGACGAACAGACCGGACTGTACAGAGATTGGCACATTCAGGCTCAGTAGGAGTTCGGATGGGTTTCCCTTATCGGCCTTCTTATCAACATCTACCTGGGAACCGTTACATACAGCTAGTACCGCTTGCGGCCTGTGGTTAAACCCACTGCCAGTATAGTGTCGAGTCTTTAGGGTCCCACACAGAGGGTTGTTCACCTTTGGGCAAAACGTAGTAGAGTTCGTATGGTTTTACGACGGGGTTCATTCACATACGCGTACTTGTGCGCGTTTGGTGTTCGGGCAGTTGATACTAGTGAGCTTTGGTTTAAGCCAGATCCTAGTATTTAATTTTGGGTTGGTTCAGTCTCATTATATTCGTGTTCTTCGGAATACGGATGCGGGTATTTATATACAGTTGATATAGGCAGAGAAGGAGACACCTCATTAGGGTTTTGACTATTGACTTGATTAAAACCATTATGAGGTGGAGGAAATTGATTACTAATTTTTATTAGAGATAATTGAGTTATGGCTAATTTGGTTTGACTATTTGACCATGTTGACCATTGTTGACTTAGATATTTTTTGTTGAGCAAAGGATATTTTGCTTAGCATTAAATGTGACATGATAATGGTCAAATCAACATCAACCATGACGATTATCTAAATAAAACTTATTATTCTTTTTCCTAATATGAGAGCTCACTCTTCATTTATCAAATAGACATTCTCTCTCATAGTTGCTCTCTCCTTCTTCCTCTCTCTCAAGCTCTAGTGTTTCATGAGTTGAAAATCAAGAGCTATTGAGACCAAACCACCAAAACACTTCTCTACTCACTCTGGGGTTCTTAGTTTAGCACACCAAGCATCCTAGTTACTTCATTACAGAGGTTGGAGCTCAAGATAGAGACCGTCGGGTGGATCATCTTTGACGTGGAGAAGCCGGTGAGGAGGAACCATCCACAACCACTCCAAGGAGCTCACAACAAGGAAAAGCACAACAAGGAGAAGAAGTAGTTCAAGCTTGAGGTATAACCATCTAACATAGTAGTTAGAAATCCTAGTTAGTTTGTTAGTTAATGTTTAGCAAAGATCCTAATGGCTAGTCTATGTTACCTTGAAAGAAAAATTCGATTTTTACCTATTCCGCCTCCCCGTAAACTACCGGGGTGGATAACATGGACTTACAGTGGTATCAGAGCCTAGCTAAACCATAAATAACATGTTAGCAAAGTCTTTAGAACTTCGATCACGGAAAAATCCCGAAAACACGAACAAAAATTGCTTTTTCTGTCGCTTTTTAAAATGGGTCTAAAAATATTTTCAGAGACCTGAAAAATACGTGCCGGCTTTTTCTAGAACACTGAAGAAATTTGGGCGCCTAACTCGGTCATACCACTGCGGAACTACGGCCGTACCAAGCGTTCAGCCGCGGATCCGCGGCCGAGTCGACTCTGAGTTGGTCCAAATTTTTCCTGGTGCTCTCTGTGTTGGTTTTATGTTTTCTAGGATATTTTGTTTCTGCCCAGGGATTTTCTGTACAGTGTAGTATTTGGAGTAGATTCAAATATGGTGATTGATCGAAATTCTATAGACTTTAGCTAATCGGATTTTATCTGTGATGTGTTATATGTGCTGAACGTTTGCTAATCGCTATACGTCGATTAGTGGGGGTTGCACATATGTGTGATCTGTGATATTGGTTTGTGTATACGAACTTGTTAGATTGTCGTGGATGAATAGCCGGGGATGTGAGATGAGCGTTTTATCTTTCATTTGATTTAAATTGTAAATTGATGTAATATTATTTTTAATGTCGCACATCCGGGTTGAGGTTGTAGCCACCATTGTATATTATTTCTTTTATTGTTTTCTGCTCCTAGGATAGACCCAAGGTGGGGTGCACAAACTACCGGGTACTTTGAAGTGTCGAGTGGCCTACTCACTTTGTTGAGGGAGGTTGCTTCACTTCGGGTATTGGGCGGGTAGTTTTCCGCACCCGTAGGGGTCTAGGTTGGGGTTTGGCTATTCATCACGACCGTGTAATCCGTCTTTCGTTGCAGGCTCAAACGAAACGCGGATTCCTAGCATATCCAATGTGTTCATCTGAGATCTGGAATGACTATCATTGCGTCTGACGAATGTATATATCTATATATGATATCTAGTAGACGTTGCTTATGTTTTACATCCGCGCTAGTCCAGCCCCCGCTCTGTCGTTAGTTAAGTAACCTAACGGGTGATGACGGGGCCCCGTGGCGAATGCGGATGGCATAAGCGTACGTTATATTTTCGTTGTATTCTGCAATGGTAGGATTAATTGATGGGACTGCATTAAATAAATGCAAAGAAAACAAACCAAAATTGAATCGTTGGAACAATTTCAAAACCACTCGGTTTTTTCAAAACAGCAAAACTTTTAAATGCGGAGCTTAACCACTCCTTTTAAAAGCTATCAGGTTCCTTCGATTATATCAAGTTCACTACGTTCACGGTTTCGCCAAAACCATTCGTAGCCCTCCGTCATTTCAGTTAAATGTTCAATAGTATTCAAGCTGTGTATTTTAATCTTCGCCAAGGCATAGTGATTGGTAGCTACTGAATATTTTTCTGTAGCATAGATAGATGCGTTAGTTTGGGACAGTCGTACTGCTATTTTGGCCTTCGTCAAGGGTATGTACGGGTGGGTTCAAATTAACCTGGATAATGACGGGTAGAACTTGACATGTGACTTATGATATGTTGGCCTTCGTCAAGGTCATAAGAGCATGGGGCAAAAATCCACATCGGGAGTTTCTAAAGAAATTGAAACTTGCTAGTGTTGCATACCATTTGGAGTGTGATAATTTTGGTAGGATTCCTTTAACTTTATCACACGATGATATTTGGATCCCGATCCTACTGTGAGTATATGCTACTCATCGGGAGATTTTTTTCACTTAACGATCAATGCTATAAACTAAGTAGGTGTCTAGAAAGGTGTTAGCGGGACTACGCCCCCAGGGAAAAGAGGTTATTTAATTAAGGAACTTCACAATAGCGTCGTAAAACCTCCCTCGAAGTACCGACACCGGCCTGGCCGAACGGTTAAGCAAGTATTGTACGACTAGATTAATCCTGACTAATTCTTCTTTTATGGTTTGAGAAAAGATTCGATAAACAGTGGAAGCCATCCTGTTTAGATAAACTATAAACCACTCTAAACTTGCAAGAGTATCATGCTAAAGTGTTTCTTCTCTCTCTCTCCTAATTGCAGCGATCAAACATGACGGGCTTTAAGTGTAACACCTTAGGATATGATTAGAAGCTAATTATACTCTAAAGTATGGCTTTTAATAAAATGTTTACCAAATCGATTTTCAAATATTTTATCAAAATTAATGAATATTTTATTAGAATTTATTTAGGCTTGCACACACAAGCGCACGTAAACTAGGGTTAAATTAGGGTTAAACCATGTTTAACAACCATGGTGGATTAACACATTTTCATTAAGTTTATTTGGTTTAATTAAGGGTTTTTTTTCTTTTAAATGGAAAATGATTTGAATTGGGGTTGACTTGGAGGGGGAGAGAGAGAGAGAGAGAGTGGGCATCATGGCTTGTGCCATGCTTGCATTTAATGAAGAGAGAGAGGGGGGTTGACTCTTGTGCTCTCATTTCTTTTGTCTCTCATTTTATTCTTATAACTCTCTCACTCTTACTCACACACAACACCAACCTCCGCAGCAGCTGAAGAAGAAGCAGCAGCACCAACAGCATCAGCAGCGGCACTAGCATCAACAGCAGTAGCAGCTCCAGAAAGCAACAGCTGTAGCAGGCTGCAGCAGCAACAACAGCGCTTCTTCTTCTCCTTCCTCTCCTTCTCCTTGTACCTAGGGTCAAGTGAGGTATAAATCTGAGCCCAACTTCCTAGCTTGCTTAACTTATGTGTTAATTAGCTTCGATTAGTGTTAAATGTGAGATTTAATGCTAGAAATGGTGATTAGTGTGGACTTTTGGTTAAGAGATGTTTTTGGTGGTTAGCCTAGCTTAACTAAGTGTTGTTAGGGCCAAGTAAACCTAGTTCAACCCCAGATTTCACTAAAATACCATAGGGTTTCATTTAGTGCAAAATATAACGTTTTAAAGTGAATTTTGTGCTTTCTGTAATCTGCTGTTACCCCGGTGGTTTCAGACAAAATCTGGGAAAACTGGAGCATGTACACTAGGTCTAGACCACACATACAAAGCACGAACCCCTAATTCCACTATTTGGCCACCAATTTAATCGTTCTGGTCGCAATTTGCGGCTAGATAGGGGAATTAGGTGTTAGGGTTTTGGTTAGGGTAGTTTGCTGCATATTCTAGTGTTTTGGCATATGCAACTTTTCACTTTTGTGCCCGAGTCAAAATCTGGAGCCAAATATCGTTTTTCCTATACGTTTAGTTTGCGCGACACGTGTGATACATGAGTGGGTTCTGTGTTTCAGCGTGTTGCGACGTGTCGGGGTAGTGTTAGACGCGTATACACACGATCTAGCGTATCGGACACACGAGCGTTTAGTTCGCGACGCGAGTTTCTCGTTTGATTTCGATATCACGTTTTTATAGGATTTTGCTTATATGGTTGCCTTGTGTAAATTCTAGGTTCGCAGGCGGGTACGTCGGACGCCGCAAAGAAAGGGAAACAGGTGGTCGGCTACGCTTAGCACGCGACCAGGTGAATAGATTTAACATCTACGGAGAAATTGCCCGTATGGCGTTAAGCGTCAGGGCGTGATAGGATATTTAGTCGTAGATGTCTATGTATACTATTGTAGCATACCTCCCTTGTTGCATATAGAAATGGTAGCTATAGAACACTGTACTGTCACTAACGGTTCAAGCTGCACGAGCACTATTTGCATGTTACACTCACACCGTTAGTGATTGCCATCATACTCGCACTATAGAATTGCTACGAATTACATATCGTTTGATTGCCGCATCATTGATGATTGTTATGACTTGTCGCATATTGGCATATATTCATATTAGTGCATACCTTCATTGATATATCACTACTTGCGTACATGCACACTGTATATTCATACCAGTGCACATATATATTGATATCTTCATACTTGTGCACATGCATACTGTATATTCATACCAGTGCACACATATATTGATATCTTTATACTTGCGCACATGCACACTGTATATTCATACCAGTGCACACATATATTGATATCTTCATACTTGCGGACATGCACACTGTATATTCATACCAGTGCACACATATATTGATATCTTCATACTTGCGCACATGCACACTGTATATTCATACTAGTGCACATATATATTGATATCTTCATATTTGCGCACATGCACACTGTATATTCATAGTAGTGCTACACTCATATTCGTGTATATATCCATTTGCACATCCACACCTACATACATACATATGTTACATACATGGATGACATTGACTTGATTTCAAGAAAATAGGGACCGCATGATATACTTTCAAAACAGAATTCTTTTAAAAGAGCGGTTTTCCCTTTTTACTTTTAGTGTCATACTACACATTGCATGGATTTACGCATTGAGTATGGATTTATGAGATTTCTGGATTTGAGAACCGTGGTATTATTTTAAGAAAATACGCACTGTTTTAAAAAACCCGGTTTCTCTTGATATGATATTTCAGTTCGTCCACCATGAGTTTTCTCGGTTCCAGAGAGCTTGTGTGAGTATACCCGATTCGAGGAGTGGTGGACCCGGTATGGTACCCCGCGGCAAGAAGACTCGTATTGTTAGACGGTGAGCCCGGCGGAGAGACTACTAGCTACCGGTGATTGGTTGGGCCTGGCGGTCATCCGGAAGATACTGACCAGAGTTGAGAGATGGATATGGGCCGACCCGTACTGCCGGGGCCGAGCGCCGATTCCGCAGACGGAGCCCGTGGGCCGATCCGGACTGACGGAGCTCGATACTTGAGAATTTGCGTGTCGATGATGGACACGATTATTTTATGATATTTTGAGTGCCGATATTGGGCATTCACGATTCTATGGGGTTTACAGGATTTAAAAGCCGATTAAAGTGACGGCGCCTGAGTTTTACTGGGATTTGTGTGTATTGATGGACACCGGTTATTTTCCACGTTGACATTCCGTGTAGATGTTATTTATTCTCATGCTCAGCATTCAGTGTTATACATCTCATCCTGTATTTGTAGTACCTGATAGAGTACACTTGCTATGCACGATTATTGCATACCCTGGTCATCCTATATAGATGTTATTAGATTGCATTTGCTATGCACGATTATTGCATACCCTGCTCATCCTATATAGATGTTATTAGATTGCCTTTGCTATGCATGATTATTGCATACCCTGCTCATCATATTAAGATGTTATTAGATCGCACTTGTTGCATGATTATTGCGCATCCAGCTCATCATATAGATGTTATCTGTTGGCATAGGTTAGAGTATCGCAGTATGTGCATACTCGCGATTACCTTTATATGTTATCTACTATTCACGAGTTGGCAACTCACCCCCGTTGTGCCACAGTCTTTGCAGGTTTCCCCTCAGAGTAGTCGCGGCAGGCTGCTTTCTTACATCTTTTGATACAGATACCCCTGCAGTTGGCGCATGAGCCCTTTTGCCGATAGGTGGGTTTTGTGCGGTATCTGTTTATTTTCCAGTTGTATACACCATTGTATCTAGTACTCTCCATCTACTATTCATGTATTGACTTAGAGACCAGTTGTGAGGACGATGTATATTATTTTGTACTCTGGTGTCGAGCTCGTTGTGAGCCGACTTTAATTATGCAGTTTTACATTACATGTTGTCTTCACTTATTTTTCTTATTCTTCGCTACGGCGTCGTATATTATCATTGTGATGGTTGTTTCTGCCGTCGGGCGTGATTGCTCCCATTTGGGATGCTTTATTCTTATTGTACATCATTTTACTCAGATCTTGTCTTGTACCCGATTTCAGGGCTAGTTTTTACAAAGAAAATGCTGCCAAAATTTTTAAGATAAAAACTTGAACTTTAAAGAATTTTACTAAATTATTTAAGGTTTTCTAAACGTTTTAAGAAATGTTTCTATTAAATGTTTTAACACTCATTACTTTTAATGATTTTGATTTCTGGGTTTCGGCTTACTTAGTCGCGTTACGCCTGTAGACGTTACGTGGTTAAGTGCCGGTCACGGGCCAAACTTTGGGTCGTGACAAAGTTGGTATCAGAGCGTAGGTTTTACCTTTCGGAGTGTAGGATGATCCTGGTATGTTGGAGTAGGTAGCTGAAGCAGAGTGACGTAGCATGTGTATGTTCTGCGGCATACTCACGACACGGTACCCCGCCTAAGTGACCTTAGGACTTATTGATTGAAATTCCTTCGTGGTTATATATATTCTTGTGATTCGATTTTAGTATCCTTATCGAATCCTACTTTCTTTTCAGCCATTATGCCGCCAAAAACTACGAGGGCACAGAGAGCGGCCGCGAGAGCCAAGATTCGAGTTGACTCGTCTGAGACGAGGACTGATCCGGGTAGTACACCTGTTGTACCAGAGCAGGCTGTTCCTCCTACGACAGATCAGATCGCTATGTTCGGGGCCAGTATGCAGGAGATGCGCCAGATGATAGGGTCGCTAGTCGAGACACTTCGAGCGCAGCGGCCAGAGATAGTTCCACCCGTTACGGGGACCGCGATGGTACCTACAGTACAGGCAGTTGCCTCTGCAGCTACAGAGGTCATCACAGTATCGCTATCAGAGTTCATGAGGCTGAAGCCTCCGGTCTTCACAGGCACCGATGCAACCGAGGACCCACAGTCTTTTATTGATAGGATGGCCCAGATATGTCATTCACTCAGATGCTCAGATGCGAGATGGGTAGAGTTCGCGAGCTTTCGCCTGGAAGATCTTGCGCAGAAATGGTGTGATCGGTCGAGAAGGGCAGAGCAGCAGGTCTTTCTCCTATGACCTGGACTGAGTTTGTGACGGTATTTCTAGCCTGTTTCCTTCCCCAGAGTGTCAGGGATGCCCGAGCGCGCAGGTTCGAGTCCTTACGCCATACACCGGAGATGACAGTGGCAGAGTACGATGTACTTTTCACCGAGTTATCTGTTTATGACCCATACCTAGTGGCTACTGAGGAGATGCGAGTCAAAAGATTTGTTCGAGGCTTACTTACCCTACTGTTCCTAGCGATCAGCGCACAGCATTGCGAGACATATGCAGCAGTCGTAGACGCAACCCTATTAGTCGAGGAGCGCCTTGCTGAGACTTCGGTAGTTCCATGGCCAAAGAGAGTTCGTACTGATATAGCAGCATGGAGACTCCCATTCGGACGCCGTGATAGACGTCGTACAGGTGGCAGAGACTCGGGGCGAGGTCAGATGTTTAGCTTTTATCCCCAGGAGGGTCAGCAGTCGTCGCGTGGATGCTTTGGGTGTTGTAGTCCCCGTCACCGCGTCAAAAATTGTACCGAGATATGCCGGAGGGAGCCAGCAGTACCATATGTCACACTTCCACCTTCCCCACCCCAGAGGGCGTTGCCTATTGTACCTACTGTTGCTCCGCGTCAGACTCATGCACAGAGAGGCCGTGGTCGCGGAGGGTTTACTCATAGAGGACGAGGTGGCCGAGGCAGAGAACAGCCAGCTGCCGGCAGAGTACAGCCAGTTGCTAGTAAAGGACCGCCAGTTACAGGTGGAGGACAGGCGCGGGTTTTCGCCTTGACGCATCAGGATGCGCAGCCGTCCAATGCGGTGGTCTCAGGTATCCTATTAGTATATTCTGTTGACGCACACGTGTTGTTTGATCCCGGATCCACGCACTCGTACGTTTCCATACACTTCGTACCATGTTTGGGTAGAGAGTCTGGTTTGCTTGATCAGCCGCTTGTTGTGACCACTCCTGTAGGCGAGTCGTTTGTTGCTGGACACGTGTTCCGATCCTTTGTTATCCGTATTGGCGAGAGAGAGTTTCTTGTCGACTTGATCCTTCTTGAGATGTTGGACTTCGACGTTATTTTGGGCATGGATTGGTTAGCCACGTGCTATGCGTATGTGGACTGCCGCGAGAAGTAGTTAGATTTTGTTTTCCCGGTGAATCGGCTTTTGTTGTGCAGGGGGACCGTGGTGCCGCCCCTCACAGTTTGATTTCTTCTCTTCGTGCTGGAAAGCTGTTGAGGAAGGGATGTCAGGGATTTCTAGCTTATGTTTGCGATACTAGAGCTACAGATGTTCCGTTGGACCAGGTTCCCATTGTTTGTGAGTTCCCTGATGTTTTCCCTGACGAGCTTCCTGGGCTACCGCCTGAGCGCGATATTGTTTTCTGTATTGACTTGATTCCCGGCACGGGGCTTATTTCTATACCGTCTTATCGGATGGCCCTGGCGGAGCATAGTGAGTTGAAGGGTCGGTTACAAGATTTGCTGGATAAGGGACTTATTCGACCCAGTGTGTCTCCTTGGGATGCTCCGGTCCTGTTTGTCAAGAAGAAGGACGGCAGTTTGCGTCTGTGTATCGACTACCGCCAGCTGAACAGGGTTACCGTGCGGAACAGGTATCCTTTGCCACGCATCGACGACTTTTTCGACCAGCTTTAGGGCGTAGGGTATTTTCGAGGATCGACTTGCGATCAGGATACCATTAGCTGTGGGTTCGACAGGAGGATATTCCGAGGACAGCTTTCCGTACGCGCTACGGCCATTATGAGTTTTTGGTGATGTCGTACGGACTCACTAACGCCCTAGCAACGTTTATGGACTTGATGAACCGTATTTTTAGGCTGTATCTTGACTTGTTCATCATCGTATTCATTGACGATATTTTGGTGTATTCCCGGAGCCGGGAGGAGCACGAGCAGCACCTGCGGATCACACTACAGACTTTGAGGGAGCACCAGCTATTCGCAAAATTCTCCAAGTGCGCATTCTGGCTTGACAGCGTAGACTTCTTGGGCCACGTGATTACACGAGATGGTATATGCGTGGACCCGAAGAAGATCGAGGCCGTTTAGAGTTGGCCCAGACCCGCATCAGTTATGGAGATCCGCAGCTTTCTAGGACTGGCCGGCTGCTACAGGCGATTTGTACAGGATTTCTCCCGTATTGCTGCACCTTTGACCGGGTTGACCCGGAAGGGAGTTCCTTTCGATTGGACGGAGGAGTGCGAGCATAGCTTTCAGCAGCTACGGACTTGTTTGATTACAGCGCCGGTGTTATCATTGCCTTCCGGATCAGGCAGATTTGTGGTCTATTGTGATGCTTCTCGAGTGGGGCTAGGGTGTGTATTGATACAGCACGACAGGGTGATCGCGTATGCTTCATGGCAGTTGAAGAAACATGAACAGAACTACCCCACTCACGATTTGGAGATGGCTGCAGTGGTCTTTGCACTCAAGATCTGGCGACATTACCTATACAGCGAGTCATGCCAGATATTCATTGATCACAAGAGTTTAAAGTATATATTTCAGCAGCGAGACCTGAATCTTAGGCAGCGTCGTTGGATGGAACTAGTAAAGGACTACGATTGTGAGATCTTGTATCACCCGGGCAAGGAAAATGTAGTGGCGGATGCTTTGAGCAGGAGGCCTGGGGGTTGTCTATCTTGTTTGAATGCAGTGCAGAGGCAGTCATCGGCAGATTAGCAGATTTTATGTCACAGCCGAGTGCAGTTCGAGTTCACGCCGATCGGGGGACAGCTTGTGCATGTTCGTGCACGCCCACAGTTGCTTGACCGTATACATGAGGCACAGTACGGTGATGACCGTTGTTCAGAGATCATGACACAGATTGGACAGGGAAGATTTTCCAAGTTCGTGATTGATGATCAGGGGATACTGCGAATTGGGACTAGACTGTGCGTACCAGATGCTGAGGGACTGCGGCTTGAGATTCTTGAGGAGGAACATCGATCGGTGTATAGTGTTCATCCGGGTTCCACCAAGATGTACCATGATATGAGAGATGTTTACTGGTGGGATGGAATGAAGAGGGACATCACAGACTTCATGTCGAGATGCCTGACTTGTCAGCAAGTCAAGACCGAGCACCACAGGCCAGCGGGAGAGCTACAGCTGTTATTCATTCCGGAGTGGAAATGGGAACAGATTTTGATGGATTTCGTTGTGGGTCTACCCAGGACTAGGCGAGGGTATGACTACATTTGGGTGATTGTGGATCGTTTGACGAAAGCGGCCCACTTCCTGCCGGTGAAGACGACTTTCGGATTTGCTCGGTATGCCCAGATATATATCGACGAGATTGTACGACTGCATGGAGTCCCGACATGTATCGTGTCCGACCGAGGCACCCATTTTACCAGCCAACTATGGCAGAGGCTTTAGGAGGATTTGGACACCCGCTTGAGTTTCAGCACAGTATTTCATCCGTAGACCGACGGCCGGTCAGAGCGGACTATTCATACTTTCGAGGACATGCTCCGAGCGTGCGTTTTAGACTTTGGTGGTAGCTGGGATCATCATTTACCCTTGGTGGAGTTCTCCTACAACAATAGTTTCCAGGATACTATTCATATGGCACCTTTCGAGGCCTTATATAGGAGGGGATGTAGATCGCCCGTCTGTTGGATAGAGCTCAGTGAGAGCAGTATTTTGGGGCCGCAGATTGTATAGGAGACGACCGAGAAGATACAGCTGATTCGAGATAGGATGAGGACAGCTCAGAGCAGGCAAAAATCGTATGCTGACAGACGCCGCCGCAGATTAGAGTTTGCAGTTGGCGATCACGTTTTTCTGAGAGTCTCTCCAATGAAGGGAGTGATGAGGTTTGGACGGAAGGGGAAGCTTAGCCCCAGATTCATAGGTCCCTTCGAGATCCTCGAGCGTGTGGGCGCAATAGCATATCGTTTGGCTCTTCCACCCGACTTCCTAGATGTTCACCCCGTATTCCACGTGTCGATACTTCGCAGATACCTACATGACCCTTCGCACATGATTCAGCATCAGACCGTTCAGCTCGAGCGCGATCTTTCATTCACCGAGCAGCCAGTCGTGATATTGGACCGGCAGGTGAAGAAACTTCGATCGAAGGTCTTTCCATCTGTGAAGGTACTTTGGCGCAGCCTGAATGGTGAAGAGATCACTTGGGAGGCCGAGGGCGAGATGCGGAAGAAATTCCCTCATCTCTTTGAAGGTACGCGTAGCTATATATTTCTAAATTCGGGGACGAATTTCTTTAAGGGGGAAGATTGTAACACCTTAGGATGTGATTAGTGGCTAATTATACTCTAAAGTATGGTTTTTAATAAAAACTTTGCCAGATCGATTTTCAAATATTTTATCAAAATTAATGAATATTTTATTAGAATTTATTTAGGCTTGCACACACATGTGCATGTAAAATAGGGTTAAATTAGGGTTAAACCATGTTTAAAAACCATGGTGGATTAACCCATTTTCATTAAGTTTATTTGGTTTTAATTAAGGGTTGTTTTTTTTCTTTTAAATAGAAAATAATTTGAATTGGGGTTGACTTGGAGGGGGGGAGAGAGAAAGAGTGGGCATCATGGCTTGTGCCATGCTTACATTTAATGAAGAGAGAGAGAGGGGGGGTTGACTCTTGTGCTCTCATTTCTTTTGCCTCTCATTTTCTTCTAACAACTCTCTCACTCTCACGCACACACACACACAACACCAGCCTCAACAGCAGCTGAAGAAGCAGCAGCAACACCAACAGCATCAGCAGCGGCACCAGCATCAACAGCAGCAGCATCAGCACAGCAGCAGCAGCAGCAGCTCCAGACAGCAACAGCTGTAGCAGGCAGCAGCAGCAACAACAGCTCTTCTTCTTCTCTTTCCTCTCCTTCTCCTTATACCTAGGGTCAAGTGAGATATAAATCTGAGCCCAACTTCCTAGCTTGCTTAACTTATGTGTTAATTAGCTTCGATTAGTGTTAAATGTGAGATTTAGTGCTAGAAATGGTGATTAGTGTGGACTTTTGGTTAAGAGATGTTTTTGGTGGTTAGCCTAGCCTAACTAAGTGTTGTTAGGGCCAAGTAAACCTAGTTCAACCCCAGATTTCACTAAAATACCATAGGGTTTCATTTAGTGCAAAATATAATGTCTTAAAATGAATTTTATGCATTCTGTAATTTGCTGTTGCCCCGGTGGTTTCATACAAAATCTGGGAAAACTGGAGCATGTACACTAGGCTTAGACCACACACACAAAGCACGAACCCCTAATTCCACTGTTTGGCCGCCAATTAATCGTTCTGGCCGCAATTTGCGGCCAGATAGGGGAATTGGGTGTTAGGGTTTTGGCTAGGTAGTCTGCTGCATATTCTAGTGTTTTGGCATATGCAACTTTTCACTTTTGTGCCTGAGTCAAAATCTGGAGCCAAATATCGTTTTTCCTATACGTTTAGTTTGCGCGACATGTGTGATACGTGAGTGGGTTCTGTGTTCCAGCATGTCGCGACGTGTCGGGGTAGTGTTAGACGCGTATACACACGATCTAGCGTATCGGACACACGCGCATTTAGTTCGCGACACGAGTTTCTCGTTTGATTTCGATATCGCGTTTTTGTAGGATTTTGCTTATATGCTTGCCTTGTGTAAATTCTAGGTTCGCAGGAGGGTACGTCGGACGCCGCAAAGAAAGGGAAACAGGTGGTCGGCTATGCTTAGCACGCGACCAGATGAGTAGATTTAACATCTACGGGGAAATCGCCCGTATGGCGTTAAGCGTCAGGGCGTGATAGGATATTTAGTCGTAGATGTCTATGTATACTATTGTAGCATACCTCCCTTGTTGCATATAGAAATGGTAGCTATAGAACACTGCACTGTCACTAACGGTTCAAGCTGCACGAGCACTATTTGCATGTTACACTCACACCGTTAGTGATTGCCATGACACTCGCACTATAGGATTGCTATGAATTACATATCGTATGATTGCCGCATCATTGATAATTGTCATGACTTGTCGCATATTGGCATATATTCATATTAGTGCATACCTTCATTGATATATCACTACTTGCGCACATAGACACTGTATATTCATACCAGTGCACACATATATTGATATCTTCATACTTGCGCACATGCACACTGTATATTCATACCAGTGCACACATATATTAATATCTTCATACTTGCGCACATGCACATTGTATATTTATACCAGTGCACACATATATTGATATCTTCGTACGTGCGCACATCCACACTGTATATTCATACCAGTGCACACATATATTGATATCTTCATACTTGCGCACATGCACACATATATTGATATCTTCATACTTGTGCACATGCACACTGTATATTCATACCAGTGCACACATATATTGAAATCTTCATACTTGCGCACATGCACACTGTATATTCATACCAGTGCACACATATATTGATATCTTCATACTTGCGCACATGCACACTGTATATTCATACCAGTGCACACATATATTGATATCTTCATACTTGCGCACATGCACACTGTATATTCATACCAGTGCACACATATATTGATATCTTCATACTTGCGCACATGCACATTGTATATTCATAGTAGTGCTATACTCATATTCGCGTATATATCCATTTGCACATCCATACTTACATACATACATATGTTACATACATGGATGATATTGACTTGATTTCAAGAAAATAGGGACCGCATGAGATACTTTCAATACTGAATTATTTTAAAAGAGAGGTTTTCCCTTTTTACTCTTAGTTTCATACGACACATTGCATGGATTTAAGCATTGAGTTTGGATTTATAGGATTTCTGGATTTGAGAACCGTAGTATTATTTTAAGAAAATACGCACTGTTTTAAAAAACCCGGTTTCTCTTAATATGATATTTCAGTGCGTCCACCATGAGTTTTCTCGGTTCCAGAGAGCTTGTATGAGTATACCCGATTCGAGAAGTGGTAGGCACCGATTGCGGGTACATGGTGGATCCAGTATGGTACCCCAGGGCAAGAAGACTCGTATTGTTAGACGGTGAACCCGATGAAGGGACTACTACCTACTGGTGATTGGTTTGGCCTGGCGGTCATCCGAAGGATACTGACCAGAGATGAGAGATGGATACGGGCCGACTCGTACTGCCTGGGCCGAGGGCCGATTCCGCAGACGGAGCCCGTAGGCCGATCCGGACTGACAGAGCCCGATACTTAAGGATTTGTGTATCGATGATGGACATGATTATTTTATGATATTTCGAGTGCCGATGTTGGGCACTCATGATTCTATGAGGTTTACAGGATTTGAGGGCCGATTAGAGTGACGGCGCCTGAGTTTTACTGGGATTTGGGTGTATTAATGGACACCGGTTATTTTCCACATTGACATTCCGTGTAGATGCTATTTATTCGCATGCTCAGCATTCAGTGTTATACATCTCATCTTGTATCTGTAGTACCTGATAGAGTACACTTGCTATGCACGATTATTGCATACCCTGCTCATCCTATATAGATGTTATTAGATTGCATTTGCTATGCACGATTATTGCATACCCTGCTCATCCTATATAGATGTTATTAGATTGCCTTTGCTATGCATGATTATTGCATACCCTGCTCATCATATTGAGATGTTATTAGATCGCACTTGTTGCATGATTATTGCACATCCATGTCACGACCCGCTGGGTACGGAACGTGACTGGCACTTAAGTTTACGAAACGTCTAAAGACGTCCGTAAAATAAGTAAGCCAAAGCCCAGAAAACAAAACCAATTAAGCAAAAGAGTGAAGAAAACCCAAACATTTGAAAGCAAGTTTATCAAATAAGTCATGTAAAACCCTTTTTTAAAAACAATACTAATTTTTCCGAAAATTTCGGCAGAGTCTTCTTTGTAAATACTGGCCCCCAAAATGGGTACAACAAAATATACATGAATCCAACAAAATAGGGCATCCCCAAGCGGGAGCTAGCTCTTCGCCATAAGGCGGTCACAAATCCCACGCAATGTAAATGACAGCAAGCATAATAATCATAATAAAGCATAAGAAAACATCATGTCGACTCAAGTGAGTTCGACCCCAAAATACAGCATAAAAGTTCACAAACCTCACAGTCTTATCTCTAGATCAATATACAATAAATCTGATAGAAACAGTAGATGGAGTACACTAGATACAAGAATATACAAGGTGGTACAAAATAATAACATAACCCACCTATGAGCAAATCTTGAGCTCAGGCAAAAGAGGCAAAAGGACAAGTGCGCCCGCCGCTACTGAACTGACGGAGCGGACCTGCAAAAGACTGTGGCACAACGGGGGTGAGTTGCCAACTCGTGAGTAATAAACAACATCTACAAAGGCTATCGTATGCATGCACACAAGCATCCTAGCATCTAAAATACAGGTATGACGGGATGCACTAGCAGGTGTGTATACAACATCAGTATACTAATATGTATGCAACATGAAAATCTGAGATCTCAATAGGTATATATATGAAACATTTTATCTCTTTTTGTTTTTGAAACTCTTTTAGAATGCCAGCATAATACTCAAAGAATCGACGAGAACCGGTGTCCAGCAACGACACCCAAAAGCTGTCTCAAATCTCATAAATGTATCTCTGGCCTCAGCCGTCCGGCTGACCCATCTCAAATATCAATATCTCATCATCTAGCGGCCACGGTCGGTATCCTCTGGATATCCGCCGTCCCAAACAGTCACCGGTAGGTAATCCGTCCCCTGCCAGGCTCAACGTCATACCACATTCCTCTTGCCCCGGGGTACCTTACCGGGCCCACCATGTACCCGTGCCGGTTCCTCCACTCCTCGACACGGATTTCCAAAACCACAGCAAACTCATGGTGGACGACACTTAAATCACTAGAAAACCGCAATTTTACATATTTTAAAAAATATAATAAGTTTAGAAATTTTGCGGTTTTCCCCCGAAATCCAGCAATATCATAAAATCTCAAGAAATCCTCATAAGTGCATATATCAATGATAATGAATGCGTATGATATCAATAATCAAGTTGCGATGTGTGATTAATATATTAAGCATGAACAATTAATATGATGAAGTACATGCACATGAATAGCAATACTACGGTTTCTTTTTTAAGGAATTAAAGGCAATAGCACAAGTTTAAATTTAAAGGTTATCTAGTGTGGTGGCATGGCAATTATCAGGGTGTGTGTGTAAGCATGAATAGTGCTCGTGCTGCATATAAAAACCCTGGCAATGGTGCAGGTGTCCTATAAAAAGGTTTCGTATAGGTATGCCAATATAATGCATGGATGCAGCAATTAATCATATACGTATTTCACCCCTAATTACTAACATCACTAAGAATCTTGTAAGTTACTAAAACTATCGGGCGGCTTGCGCCATCCAACGATAGTCCCCCGTAGATGTTACATCTACTCACCGGAATCCCTGGCTAGCTGTGTCCAATCACCGCCTTTCCCTTTCGCGCCGCGTCTGACGTCTCCGCGACCGAACCTGGAATTAACATCAATACCAAACATAAGGTTACATATCAAGAACGACGCAAAAACCCAAACGAAACTACTAACGTTCGCTAGCTAGGTACAACGTGCACAAAGTGCGCGGAACACACGCGAAAATCGCAAAAACTGCCAAAAAACGCCGATTTGATCGCCCGGCAAAACTAAAACCCGACTACTCAAAAAAATGCACTCACGCATCCTAAACGTCATAGGACAAGCCAACACAATCATCAAGATGTCGAAAATAATCCATCACATAATTTTATAACAAAACTAGTAAGCATTTGCATTCCAAAATCGGTGCAAAAATCGCCGATTTGCGACAAAACGACTACAATCTAGCATAATCACCCATGTCACACCATTAGATAACCACTACACAAAATTTCAACACATTAACCATTTTCCAAAACCTAAATTCCACAACCAAACCCTTTCTTGATTTTTATAAATAGCAATTGCAATCAAAATTCCACACTAAAATAACTTAGATTAGCATAATTTGAAGCCACATAAGCAAAGTAACCCTATTGATTAGGTTAGTAAAACACTAGCTAGCAAAATAAATTAATTAACCCAATAATGGTTTTCTAAACCCTAATCAACTCACTAATCATGTTTCACAAACCATTTCCATACATAACCCTCTCTTGAAAATCCTAAAACAACAATTTACAACTAAAATCAAACTTTTAAAATTAACTAAATTAGCCAAATTGAAAACTACATGAACAAGGTAACCATATAGATTAGTTCATTAACAACTAGATTAACTATAAAACAACTTAATTAATTATCATGGCTTCAAAACCCTAGTTTAACAAACTACTCTCTTTTTTTTTTTAAACTAGATTAGAAATTAGTTAACTTTTTAAACACTAAAACTATATAATCAAAGGAATTTAGCCAAAAGAATTTAACATGATAGAAATTATACCTCAATTTGGGATCTAGCAAGAATAAATTTTGCTCCAAGTGATGGCCTCAAGCATCAAGATCCAAGCTTGGGAGGTGAAGGAAAAGAAAGATGAAGGAGGGTTTTAATTTGCAAGCTTTAATTTGAAATTGTGATGAATTAAACTTGAAGAATTGTGAGGAAAATGAGAAGAAAAGAGATGAAGAAGGGGGAGATGCAGTTTCGGCCAGCAATGAGGTAAGGGGAGGGGTGTGGGCAAGTGGAGAAAGTCATGGGTCAAGTCTCCAAAGTCAAAGCACCATACTTTATCAATTATAATTAAAATAAATCCATAAACAATCCCATTTTCACACAAGAAAGAAACCAACATAAGAGGCCAGAAATTTCTGGACTTGCACAAGGTGGGGCTGTCCTAGGGCTGAGGGAAAAGAGAGAGGGGTTTTACAAAAGAAATTTTATACAAAAAGGCCCCCTACAACTCAAAAATTGCAAGTTTTAGCTCAAAATTCAATAAATTCGTTTCATATCATAAAAATTTGTTAAAAATCAAAATAAATTACTAAAAATTTATGTTATCACTAGATTATAATTATCATAATTTTAGAGATTAAAATTAGCCCGGAAAAATTTGTATTTATCGCTAATTTATTGTATTTTCTTACCGGCTTAAAATAATATTAAAAAATTGAAAAATTAGGGAAAATTTTTAAACGACCAGAATTTCATAATTAAATCATTAGCTACTAAAAACAAGCAATTACATATCCATTTTAGGTATAATTAGCCTTAAACTGCAAAATAACAAGAAAGACGGTTTTCGGAAAAATACCGAATTTTCACCGAATTTCAGGAAAACACCAAAACGACTTTTCAAGACGCTACAATCCAGCTCATCATATAGATGTTATCTGTTGGCATAGGTTAGAGTATCGTAGTATGTGCATACTCGCGATTATCTTTATATGTTATCTACTATTCACGAGTTGGCAACTCATCCCTGTTGTGCCACAGTGTTTGCAGGTTGCCCCTCAGAGTAGTCGAGGCAGGGTGTTTTCTTGCATCTTTTGATACAGATACCCCTGCAGTTGGCGCGTGAGCCCTTTTACCGATAAGTGGGTTTTGTACGGTATCTGTTTATTTTCCAGTTGTATACACCATTGTATCTAGTACTCTCCATCTACTATTCATATATTGACTTAGAGACCAGTTGTGAGGACGATGTATATTATTTTGTACTCTGGTGTCGAGCTCGTTGTGATCCAACTTTAATTATGCAGTTTTACATTACATGTTGTCTTCACTTATTTTTGCTTATTCTTCGCTACGGCGTCGTATATTATCATTATGATGGTTGATTCCGCCGTTGGGCATAATTGCTCCCGTTTGGGATGCTTTATTCTTATTGTACACCATTTTACTCAGATCTTGTCTTGTACCTAATTTTGGGGCTAGTTTTTACAAAGGAAATGCTGCCAAAATTTTTAAGATAAAAACTTGAACTTTAAAGAATTTTACTAAATTATTTACGGTTTTCTAAACGTTTTAACAAATGTTTCTATTGAATGTTTTAACACTCATTACTTTTAATGGTTTTGATTTATGGGTTTCGGCTTACTTAGTCGCGTTACGCCTGTAGACGTTACGTGGTTAAGTGCCGGTCTCGGGCCGAACTTTGGGTCGTGACATTAATTTATTACTAGATAAAACATATTAACAGGGCCAAACTATAAAGATTGGTTCAGGAATGTCAAGATGGCAATCACTTATGAGAAATTAGGGTATCTGCTTACTACTAAAGCCCCCGCCGTCCCAGCTCCAGAATCTAGTGTCGCGGATAAGGAAATCCGTAAGACCTGAGAGATTGACAGTGTGAAAGCCAAGTGCCTCGTGCTGGCCTCTATGGACAATGAACACCAGAGGTTGTTAGTTATATGTATGCCCTAGAGGCCATTACTATACATAGGATGTATATTGTAGTGGATGCTTGGACATATATAGGGAGGATTTTCTTGCTCGACATGATAGTATGCTATCTGGTTGCACTTTACCTTAACGTGTACACTGATTGTCTCTCTGTTACATGTTGGTAAAGCCCTTAGGATGTGTACTTGACTACCTGGACTATGATGCGGATCATACTAGTGGGGACATGGTAGTCCATAAGTACATCCTTCAAAATCCCTAGTCGTGGGTATATCGAGACGGGGCATCGATATACCAGAGTAGACTAGCGTATACCTTCTCAACCCATACAGATGGGCGATGGATGATCCCATATCCATTGGTGTTTGACAACAGAGATGATATACGGGTGCTCAGTGAAGACTGGGTACACTGGACGGACTCGCCGAGAACTCCCAGATGGTATTATACCTTACGTCAGATGGCAGTTCTCTGGTGACACTGGTACAGAGTAGTCTGTTGACCCGAGATCGTCATAGAGTCTTGTGTGGTTCCCACTGTGCTTTGATTTCCACCTTACCACATCCAAGAGGGCATGCAAAACGGTGGTTTTTGGGTACAGTCCCGAGTCACATGGAGGCAATGAGCGATAGGAGGGGATTCGTCTCTCCCGGTATAGGGGGTTGATGTTGCGCTGTGTTCGATTGGCTATAACAAGAAATCCCTGGTCAGGGTTGTTGAGATTTACTAGTAAGTGTTACCAGTAGTTTCTCGAAATGTTATAGATCTCATATCGACACGACTTATCGAGCTATTGGGGTCTGACGTTTACCACCCCTAGGCGAGATATGCGACAGATCAGACGATCAGACCGGACTGTACGGTAGTGTTACTGGTTGGATTCACTGGAGTGTGAGCGGGCTTGCTCGTCGATCTTCTGATCGCTCAATACCCGGGTGGCCGTTACGTTTAGCAGACCGCTTGCGGCTTGTGGATGTTTGATATAATCATCATCCGCTGCCGGCGTATTGACGAGTCTTTAGAGTCCTACACAGAGGTTTCCTGGCTCAAGCGAAACGAAATAGGAGCGCATATGAGATATGTGCGGGACCGAGAATAATACGTATATGTGATACCGCATTCCATTCTCGTGATGAAAGTATCGGAAGGTTGTATGCGATATAACCTAGTTATCGAATCATGGATTGATTCGATAAGCCGATACATTGGATATTAGTCGGTTATATGTGATATGACCGGATCGTTAAATCAAGTGTTGATTTAATGATTTAATGTATAATTATATATTTGATATATTACTTTGCATTAACTAGTATCGGTTCACTTTAAATGGATTTTCTCACTTGAAGTTCACAAGTTGTATATGTGATATACTTTTATGCACTTGATTGTATCATGTTTGATGATACATATTAACTTGGTTAAGTGTAAAGATTAAACCAAGGTTAAGTTAATGATTAGGGTTTTGCTTTTCTTTATTATTTATTTATTTATTTATTTTGGAAAGAAAATTGGAAAATGGTTGCTAGTTTTGTTTTATCTTTGAAGCTTCATGAAGCTTTGACTAAAGTGACCATTTTGTCTCATGCTTAACCCTAACCTTTCATTTAAACCTTAGTTAGTTCTCTACACTTGACCATGGTTCATGATTATGATAAGAATGATTTTATTATTCTTATTATAATACTTATCATAATACTTTCTTCTTCTTCTTCATCTTCTTCAATGAAGAAAGCTTCACTACATCAATGGTGGATTGATGAAAAGTGTGAGAAATCCAATTCTAAAGTGAACCCACTTCTTATTTCTTCATCATCTACCCCTTGCCAAGTAGTAGAGTGTGTTTCCTTCACAAGTTTCATCACTTGGTGAAGTGGGAGCTTGATCTAGTGATGCCTCGACGTAGATCATCTTCGGCACGTTGTCGACGACCTAGCCCGCCTATTTCTTCGATGAAACCACCGTGAGAGTCATGGTTCGATTTGGACAGCGGAGAGGACTTCATCGCGGAGCTTAGGCGGTGGTGGACCGGATCTACAAAGGTTGTATTTCCGTTTACTCATTGTTAAGTTGTTAACTAGTTTGTTTTTCGCCTAGAAATCTAGCCAACGATCTTGTTAGGGTTTCTCGGCACCGTTAAAATTTGAAATTGGCATTGTTGATGCCTTGTGAGACCTCATTACTATGCCTAGGAACCCTACAGTGGTATCAGAGCCTAGCTAGAGCCTTAGGCGAAGTCTAGACGGAGTTTGAAGTCCGATCGACCCGAAACCCCAACTCAAAAAATGCTCTCTGTCCTTTTTCTAAAATCTGGGATTTTTCAACATTAAAAATATGCAGAAAACTCAGCAGGGAATTCTAAGAATTTCAGCGCAAAATTTATTTCATGAACAGTGATATCGGCGGCGGAACCGCGGCATAAGCCTAGCTTATGCGGCGGTTCCGCGGCAAAATTGTGACGTCAGCCCTAACATTTTGTACTGTAATTCCTATTTAACATTGCAGAGTTCTCTGGGTATTTTTAAAATTTATTCAAGAGTTGAATTTTCTGGGGTTGTTTTGGGGATTCGCATGTTCGATCGGATTATCAGATTTTGTCTATGTGGCTTTCCGGATAAATTTTAGAATATGTTAAAAAGTTCGACCGGATATAAATACCCAACTTTTCTCCTGTCGGGAAATTTCCAAGTGTTGGATTTTTCCGTAGTTTAACGACGTTCTAAGTAGTGCAAGTAACGCGATGGTCCCTCTAGAAGACAACAAATCTTAACTCGATTATGTGACCGTCTTGAACTGCCCTTTGAACCTTAGGGTTTGGGGCAGTACGGCGTGCCACATGTGAGGCGTTGGCTTGACCCTTCTACGGCTGGACCGTTGGTACTGAGGCACGAACTGAATGTTTTTAGACTTATTTCATGTGTTGATCTGTATCGGGAAAACTTGGGTGTTTGACTGTTCGATCGGAAAGTTTAACATTTTCTATTTATCCGGAATGGGATACAATAATTGGAATTCACAAGAAGTTATGAGATAACTGAATGTATGTTATAAACATAACACTTTAGTCTCACTTGATCGGTTGCCACGGAATTTTGATGTGATCAAAAGTCCGTCGCAATCACGTAGCGTACGCGGATACTCGCCGGATAAACTTAATAGACAGCTACACCCCATAGCCCCGACCAAGTGACTGTAGGAGAACCCCGTCGCCGAAAGCATCCGTTCGGGTGCTCGCGGTAGCGGTGTTCCGCCTTGGTGCACTTCGTCGACGGTATTTGGGGTGCGGCTGCCTACTAAAGTTTGCGACGAGTATTCGATCAGGATGTCGGGAATCTTGTTGAATTACCCGACTTGGTATTGAAAAGTGTTTTCGATTTTGAGACTAAAATGCGGGGTTTATAATTGTTAGGCATGCGACGTCTAAGGAATTCATTTGGTCAGGCATGCGATGTCTGAGGTGGTTGCGGATTTCAACTGTTGTAGTTTTACACTTTCTTTTCTGTGACCGTAAGTGTAATGTGTGATATCGCCGGTTTCGTTGCTATATGTCAACGACAATTGGGATGCGCATATTTACTTACGTTGATGACATGTGATGTTATGTGTTGCTGGATATGTTATATTGGATCGTCGTGTTTGAATAGCCGGGGTTTTTTATGTGAGAATGAGTGTTTTTCATTTTCATTCATGTAAAAACTTGTATGTAATATTCTTTTATTGGGGCACTTCCAGGTTGCGGAAGTTGTCACCGTTTGTATATTATTTACTTTTCCGCACTAGGATAGACCCAAGGAGGAGGGCACAAGTAACCGGGTTCTGGAGTCCAGTGGGAGACCAACTCGAGGAGTCGAGTCCGGGTCTCCTAACTCTAGAATTGGTAGGGTTGCTTGCCGCTCTCGTAGGGGTCAAGGGGTGTGGGTTTGGCTATTCATCGCGACCGTGGAATCCCTGTTTTATACTGGCTCGTATTGAAAACACGGACGTCCTAGTATATCCAATGTTTCATATGATTCTTCTGCTGCGATATCTGTGATGTGATCATGTGATGTTCTGTGATAAATGCTGTATATAGTATATATGATATATTATATAGACGTTACTTATGTTTTACACCCGTGCTAGCCCTGTCCCGCTCTGCCGTTAGTTACCTAACCTAACGGTGCACGAGGGGACATCGAGGCGAATGCGGATGGCATAAGTGTTCGTCGTATTTATCTGTGATGTTTAGGTATTTAGATGATGGGACTTCATTAATGTGATTAATGAAATAAAAGAAACCTAAGATGTTGTAGAATCGAATTTCAAAATAAAACAGGTAGCTACAGTTCTTGTTTTGCACAGCGGTATATGTGATATATCCTTCACTTTATTCGATGAAGAAAGGACCGAGATCCCTTCACTGGGAGTGACTCTTTTAGCAATAACTGGCAGATGCTACACACTCGGTTTGTCTTTTGATTGCTTTTAAGAGTTTTTGCTTTGCACAGTGATATATATGATATATCCCGCACCTCATTCGACGAGGAAAGGACCGACGATCCCTTCACCGGGAGTGACTCCTTTAGCAAAACTAGAAAAGCCTAAAAAACACTCCATTTTTAAAATCATTTGATTCTACAACGATATCAAGTTCATTACGCAATAGGTTTTTAGAAAAACCTGTCGTAGCCCTCCGTCATTTCAGATAAGTCCTATTTAGTATTCGTGCTACGTTTGTTGACCTCCGTCAAGGCGTAGTGTGCGGTAGCTAACTAGTATTTATCTGCTTATGCATATGATGCAGATTGGATTAGGGTAGTCGTGCGGCCTTGTTGACCTCCGTCAAGGGTCGTGCGGGTGGGTTTAATTCGATCAAGAAATGACGGGTTGAACTTGACTAGTAGCCTATGGTTTGTTGACCTCCGTCAAGGTCATAGGGTGCTAGGGGCAAAATATTATCGGGAATTTCAAGTGTTGAAATTTGCAATGAGAATGCATACCTTCTATGAGATATTTGGATCCCGATACCCGCTGCGAGTAAGAGTTACTCCTGGGAGAGTTTTACACATTACAATTAGCCGATCAAGTAGGTGTCTAGAAAGGTGTCAACGGGGTTACGCCTCTGGGAAAACGAGGTTTATATTAATTATGTTCGTGCGAAAGCACGGGGGACCTCCCTCAAAGTACCGACACTGGCCTGGCTGAAAGATTGGCGAACTTGTAGTGTGTAATTAATCCCGGCTAGTCTTTCCTTTTAGGGTTTGAAGGAAGATTTGATAAAAAGCAGTGGGAGCCATCCTGATTAGATAAAATAATAACCAATCTATTCTTGCAGGAGCGCACGCTGAGTGTTTTCTTCTCTCTCTCTCCTGGTAGCGACCATGTCATGCCTTAATCAAGATAATAATACGGAATATTGACCGAACCCGCTTGTTATACTGAGCTGGGGAACGTTGGTCCCGCTCCAACTTATAATTGTTATAAGACAGAGCAGGAAATTGGGGAATACCAGATTTTCCGTGCCGCCCAAACGAAGAGAGTGCATGATGATGCATCATCTTCGGGTGTGTTCATTACGGAGAACTGTTTCTCAGTATCCTTTACGTCCTGGGTATGTGATACCAGATCAGGATCCCAGATATGTAATCTGTTACATAGGGCTACAGCTAGGTAGAGAACTGAGAACGGGTGATAAGTTTCATGAGGCAGAAAACGGGGCAAGAGTTGCAGCCAAGTCTGTTGGTCACTGTCACCCTGTATTACCAATACATTGATTCTGAACAAATGCTATTAGATACCGAACCTGATATACAAAATCATATCAGTCTCTTTATCAGTAAAGAAATGATAAAATTTTGTATTGTTGGATAATGTTTTGAACATTTCCTATATCAAAAGTTGATCGGTTCAGGCACGTTATCTAAAAGCATTGATGTTCTAAATCAAACTACAGTTCTTAGTATACAGAACACACACAAGAGGAAGAGTTCAGAAATGAACGAATCCTTCTTGAGGCACTGTAAACTAGGTCATATCAATACGACCCGACTAGCTGAAGTTACATGTAGATGCATATTTAAATCAGTTTGAATCTACATCTTGTGAAACTTGCCAGTCATGTCACAAAGATATAATGACACCAGCTCTGTTTATTGGAAACAGAGAAAGAGTTAGTGAACTCTTGGGATGATACATATTGATGTGTGTAAGGTCCCCTGTCTACACATGCCAAGACCGGTTCTTTGTACTTCATTACATTCTCTGATAATCTCTCAAGATTCAGACATATGTTCCTGTTGAAACACAAGTCCGAACCTTTTGAGATATTCACAGAATATAAGTTAGAAGTAGAGAACCAGAATACGGGTATAAGTATTATGTCCTTTGATGTGATCGAGGAGGAGAATACTTGAGCACGGAAATCTTGGACTGTTCTAAAGGAGAATGAGATTCTCTCTCAGCATTACTCCTCTGTATACACCATAGCACGATGGTATATCGGGGCGGAGCAATCACACCCTATATGATATGGTGTACTCTATGATGAGTACTACTGAGTTACCTATTTCCTTTTTGGGAGTTATGCACTTGAGAAGCTGCATACCTATTGAATAGGGTTCAAATCAAATCAGTTGCCTACCACTTCATATATGATATGGAAAGGGAAGAGCCCATGTCTTAAGTTAGTTAAGATTTGGGGTTGTCCGGCCTATGTCTAAAAGCAAAATCCGGACAATCTCGAGGCAAGGTAAGTTATGTAGAACTGGAAAGGTTCAGGCTATGCAAACTACAGAAGATGATTTAATAGAACCAAAGGATTCAGTAGATTCCAACGAACCTCAGCCTCTCCGCCGATCTAGTAGGGTTCCTCACCCACCTGAGAGATACTTCTGTTTCTCTATGACAGTGGGAGCGAGGATTGCATCATGAGATGATGACCCAACTAGTTTCAAGCAGGCCATCAGGAGTGAGACTCTGTAAGAATGGCTGGATGCTTAGCGATCTGAGATGGAATCCATGTACACCAACAAAGTATGGACTTTGGTTGCTATATCTGAAGGGTTAAATCCCCATCAGGAGCAAGTATATCTTGAGAAGATTACTTGGTGTAAATGGAAAAGTTAAGACTTTCAAAGCTAGACTTGTTAAAGGTTTTCGTCATCGACCAGGCATGGATAATGATGAAACCTTTTCTAGTACCTATGCTTAAGTCCATCCAGATACTACTTGCCACGGCTACATACCATGACTACGATATCTGGCGGTTGGGTGTCATAACTGCTTTTCTAAATGATGTTTTAGAAGAGTGTGTCTATAAGTACACAGCCAGAGGGCTTCGTAGACAGTGGGAGCTGCGGAAACGTGTGCAAGATGCTTTATAGGATTAGTAGACAGTGGGAGCTGCGGAAACGTGTGCAAGATGCTTTATAGGATTAAAGCAGGCATCGCGGAGTTGGAACATCTGTTTTGATGGATTATTCAAAGAGTTTGACATCATCAAGATGGTAGATGAACCTTGTATAAACAAAAAGGTAGTAGGGAGTATGGTGGTGATCCTCGTAGAGTACGTGGATGACATACTCTTGATAAGAAAGGAGTTTCTTATGCTGCGCTCGATCAATCTCCGTTTATCACAAAGATTCTCCGTGTAGGATCAAAATGATACCTCCTAAATCCTGTGTTTTGGATCTATGAGATAGATTTAATTGGATGTTAGGATTCTCACTAGTTGTAGTGAGATGATATCAAACGATTCTGGGGAAAATCACTGGAAAGGTTCCAGGGTGATAAAAACGACTGAGTGTCAGTCACAGGCATTGTCTTTACCCTCAGTGAAGGGACGGTATGTTGGAAGAGTTCCAAGCTAGATACCGTGACATACTAGACAATAAAGGCTGGATACATCGCTACTTAAGATGCTACCAAAGAGGCTGTTTGGGTGTATACAGGTTCGTGAGATGAACCACGTTCCAACCATTGTGAGACAATGGAGTTGTGGCTTATGCCAAGGAACGTCCGTCCCATCAGTGATCCAGACATATTCTAAGGCAGTATCACCTGATCATGGAGATGGTTGATCTCCAGGATGATCGAGGTTTGGAGAGTAGACTCAAAGGACAACACAGCGGATCCACTCACAAAGGCTTGTTCCCAGAGAGAGACTTTTATGGGATGGTTGAGTATGAGATACTACAACCACTGCTACAGATGGCCCTAGTGCAAGTGGGAGATTGTTAGTTATATGTATGCCCTAGAGGCCATTACTATACATAGGATGTATATTGTAGTGGATGCTTGGACATATATAGGGAAGACTTTCTTGCTCGACATGATAGTATGCTATCTGGTTGCACTTTACCTTAACGTGTACACTGATTGTCTCTCTGTTACATGTTGGTAAAGCCCTTAGGATGTGTACTTGACTACCTGGACTATGATGCGGATCATACTAGTGGGGACATGGTAGTCCATAAGTACATCCTTCAAAGTCCCTAGTCGTGGGTATATCGAGACGGGGCATCGATATACCAGAGTAGACTAGCGTATACCTTCTCAACCCATACAGATGGGCGATGGATGATCCCATATCCATTGGTGTTTGACAACAGAGATGATATACGGGTACTCAGTGAAGACTGGGTACACTGGACGGACTCGCCGAGAACTCCCAGATGGTATTATGCCTTACGTCAGATGGCAGTTCTCTGGTGACACTGGTACAGAGTAGTCTGTTGACCCGAGATCGTCATAGAGTCTTGTGTGGTTCCCACTGTGCTTTGATTTCCACCTTACTGTTAGTGTATATGCCCTGGAGGCCATTACTGTATCATACTAGTTTGTATATTACTTAATGGAAGCTTGGGATATTCACCTTGTATAAACAATCTTGCTCAATATAGTAGTATGCTACTTTGTTTGTTTCTACTTCAATGTGTACATGTGTTTATTTTAGTATATCACCTATACGCATTAGTGGAGCCCTTAGGATCTTTGCTTGATTACCAGCGTTGTGATGGTAATCACACTAGTGGGGGCTGGGTAATCTGTAAGCACATCCTTATACAGGTCCCTAGTCGCAGGACTATCGAGACAGGGCATCGATACTCCGGAGTAGACTAGCGTATGCGCTTCTCATCCCAGTATGGGAGATGGTCTGTCCCACTGCCATCAGTACGTCGTACTGGAGATAGTATACGGGTGCTCGTTGGGTTACGAGTACACTGGACAGGACTCGTCGGGAACTGACAGGTTAGTATTATATCTATCGTCAGTTATCAGTTCCCAGGTGACATGAGTACAGCTTAGTCCGCTGACTTGACACTGGCACTTCGCCTCGAGTGTGTTCCCACTGCACTTTGATCACTACCCTACCACGGCTCAAAGGAGTCGTGCAAACAGGTAATGGTTGGGTGCAGTCCCGAAGCACTTGGAGGCAGTGACGGTTAGACAGGATTCGTCTCTCCCGGTATTGGGGGTTGACATCGCGCTGTGTCTAGGAGAGCCATTACACGAGTAGTCCCTGGCCAGGGCAAGCGAGATATACTGGTAGGCTTCCAGTGTTATCTCAGGGTGTTTTGGGCTTCACTCCGACACGACTTGTACCGCTATTAGGGAACTGACGTTTTACCGCCCCCTAGGCCCGACATGCGATGTATTAGACGAACAGACCGGACTGTATGGAGACTGTCACATTCAGACTCAGTAGGAGTTCAGATAGGGTTCACCTCGTCAGCCTTCTTGTCGGCATCTACCTGGGGACCGTTACGCACAGCTAGTGCCGCTTGCGGTCTGTGGTTAAACCCACTGCCAGCGTAGTGTCGAGCCTTTAGAGTCCCACACAGAGGGTATTCGCCTCTGGGCAAAACAGAGTAGAGGTCGCATGGTCTTGCGATAGGGTTCGTTCTCATCCGCGCACTTGTGCACCTTTGGAGTCCGGACAGATATTACTAGTAGGCTCTGGTTTGAGCCAGATACTGGTATATGTTTTGGGGTTGATTTTATCTCTTGGTATTCATGTTCCTCGGAACAAGAATACGGGTGTGTATGCACAGTTGATTGAGGCGGAGGAAGAGGATTTTCATTAGGGTTTCGGAACGGGTGCGTATGCACAGTTGACAGTCGTCTTTTTCCAAACCCTAATGGAATTATGATATATCAATTAATAATATTAATTAAATGAAATTGTGTCATGGTTGGATTTTGTTGACTTGTTGACCATGGTTGACTTGTTGACCATGGTTGAAGGTTTGACCATCATCATTACAAAAGAAAGATGCTTTTTGATTCTTGCAAAACCATTTAAAGAATGTAATGATAATGGTCATTCCAAACCATCCATCAACTATTTCATTTTATTATTATTGTTAATTGTTAATTCTTTTCATTTGTGATATGGTTGCAAGAAATGAAAAGAATAAGCTCATTCTATCATAACCATTCTCTCTCCTCACTTGTTCTTCTTCCTCCTCTAGTTCAAGGAGAATCCTTCTCATGAGTTGAGAATCCCTCTCCTTAAGATAAAAACACCCCAAAGACACTCTCTACTCACTCTAGGGTCAAAGGTTTAGCAAGCCGAAGATTCTAGTTCTCTCAAAGTTCGAGAAAGAGCCCGAAGGTTGAACCCTCAGGTGGATCCATCTTTGACGGAAGAAGGCAACAAGGAAAGAACCATCAACCCCTACAAAAGTTTCAAGAAGAAGGAGTTCAAGTTAGGTATAACCTTTTATCCGAGTAGCTAACTCTCTTTAGCATGATAGCTAGTTTAGTTTAGAAAAGATCCCGACTTTGTTAGTCCATGTTGCCCCATGCGCTAAAAATTTGATTTTTATACCGTTTCCGCCTCCCCGTAAGAAGCGGGGGTCGCAACGTGGACTTACAGTGGTATCAGAGCCTAACTAAACTTAAACTAGCTTTGTAGTAAAGTGTATGGAAGTTCGATCGAGAAAAATCGCAAAACCGGAAAAACCAAAACCCTAAGTTTCTGTTGAATTTTTTTGTGCTCGAAATGTAAAAAGTTTTACTCCTAAATTCGGCTCAGGGTTTTGTAAAAACACCCACAAAATACGATCGCATCATTCCTTCAAAGCGCCGCGGTTCCGCGGCAATGGGTGGCTTAGGCCGCGGAACCGCCGTTGTTTTGTCTCTTCGTGTGGTCCTGTTTTGTGCAGTGTTCTTCTGGTAGGGTTTTAGGATTTTTAAGATATGTCATTTGTGCCCAGATTTTCCAGAAAAGAAATATGTTTTTGGGGGCCTATAAATCCGTATTTTTATCGAACTTCACTGCACTTTGACTACGATGGTTATATCTGTGATGTTTGCATGTATTGAACGTCGGCTAATCGCTATATGTCGATTAGTCGGGGTTATACACATCTGTGATCTGTGTTTGTTGATGGTATGTGTATATGAATGTATTGGATTGTCGCGGGTGAATAGCCGGGATGGATGTGAGATGAGTGTTGTTTTTCTTTCATTCATTTGTAATATGTAAATTGATGTAATATTATTATTTGTATGGCCGCACAACCGGGTCGGGGTTGTAGTCGTCATTGTATAATTCTTTTTACTGTTTTTGCTCCTAGGATAGACCCATGGAAGGGTGCACAAACTACCGGGTACTTGGAGGGTAGTTTGCCGCACCCGTAGGGGTCTTGGGTGGGGTTTTGGCTATTCACCGCGACCGTGTAATCCGCTTTTCGTTGCAGGCTCGAACGGATTGCGGATTCCTAGTATATCCAATGTATTCATCTGTGATCTGTAATGTCTATCATTGCTATATTTATAACTATTTAGACGTTGCTTATGTTTTACAGCCGCGCTAGCCCAGCCCCCGCTCTGTCGTTAGTTAAGTAACCTAACGGGTGATGACGGGGCCCGTGGCGAATGCGAATGGCATAAGCGTACGTCATATTTTGGTTGTTTTCTGCAATGGTAAGATTAAATGATGGGACGCATTAAAAGAACTAATGCAAGAATATCACGCATTAAAAGAACTAATGCAAGATAATAAACCAAGTTAAAGTCGTTGGAACACTTTCGAAAAACCACTCGGTTCTTTTCAAAACTAACTTTTAAATACGGAGCTTGAGCCACTCCTTCTAAAAGCTATCTCATTCCATCGATTATATCAAGTTCACTACGTTCACGGTTTTACCAAAACCATTCGTAGCCCTCCGTCGTTTCGCATGAATAGGCAATAGTATTCAAGCTATGTATGTTGGCCAAAGTCAAGGCATAGTGATTGGTAGCTATTGGGTGTTCATGTGTAGCATAGATAGATGCGTTGGTTTGGGACAGTCGTACTGCCATTTTGGCCAAAGTCAAGGGTAGGTACGGGTGGATCCAAATTAACCTGGATACTGACGGGTAGAACTTGACATGTGACTTATGATATTTTGGCCAAAGTCAAGGTCATAAGAGCATGGGGCAAAAATCCACATCGGGAGTTTCATAAGTACTGAAACTTGCTAGATTTGCATACCATTTGGAGTGTGATGATTCTGGTAGGATTCCTTCAGTTTCGTCACGCGATGATATTTGGATCCCGATCCTACTGTGAGTATATGCTACTCCTCGGGAAATTTCTCACTAAACGATCAATGCAATAAACCTAGTAGGTGCCTAGAAAGGTGTTAGCGGGGCTACGCCCCCAAGGAAAAGAGGTTCTTAAATTAAGGAACTTCGCGAAAGCGTTGGAAAACCTCCCTCGAAGTACCGACACTGGCCTGGCTGAACGGTTAAGCAAGTATTGTGCGGTGGGATTGATCCCGATTGATTCTTCCTTTATGGTTTGAGGAGGGATTCGAGAGACAGTGGGAGCCATCCTGTTTAGATAAATTAAAAACCACTCTAAACTTGCAAGAGCATCGTGCTAAAGTGTTTCTTCTCTCCCCCCCTGCAGCGACCAAATCGAAATGACTGGACTTAAGTTACTTCTAGATAAAAACATACTGACAGGGCCAAACTACAAAGATTGGCTCAGGAATGTCAAAATGGCAATCACTTACGACAAGCTGGGGTATCTTCTTACCACCAAAGCTCCCCCGTCCCAGGTCCCACCTCCAGCGTCGCGGATAAGGAAATCCGTAAGACTTGGGAGATTGATTGCGCGAAGGCCAAGTTCCCCGTGCTTGCCTCTATGGACAACGAACACCAGAGGAGGCACGAGAATATGGACCTGGAATCCATATTTCTTCATACAAAAGAACTGTATGGAGAGCAGTCTCGTATCGCAAGATACGAAGTGTCGAAGAAGTTATTTTCGGCAAAGTTGGCCGTCGGATCATCGGTAGCGGACCACGTGGTTAAGATGATTGGCTACATTGAGGAGCTCGCGGAACTTGGGACCACGTTGGAAAGTGAACTCTATACGGATTTAATTCTCCAGTACCTTCCATCCACTTACGCCCAGTTTATACTAAACTTCAACTTACAAGAAAAAGAAGTTGATCTTTCAGAACTCCTTAACATGCTGAGGAGCGCAGAGGGCACCCTACAGAAAGGTAGGGAAACTCCCGCTTTGTTTGTAGGAGAATCTTCTTCCTCTAGGTCCAAGGCGAAAGCCAAGGGAAAGAGAAAGAAAGCCCCCGCCAAACCAAGGGGCGGTGTTAGTAAAGTGGGTACGAAGGGAAAGGAAAAGGCAACAAAGATTGCGGGGAAGCTTGTGGGAAAGGAAGAATGCTTCTATTGTCATAAGAGTGGACACTGGAAGAAAGATTGCAGGGCTTGGAAAGCCAGGACACAGGAACTGAAGCAGGTTGCGGCTTCAGCTTCAGGTGTGTATGTTATTGAAAACTGTCTTTCTATAAACTCTACTTCCTGGGTATTGGATACCGGATCAGGATCTCATATCTGTAATTCTTTGCAGGCGTTGAGAAACCGTAGGTTTTTGAAGGCAGGTGACATGACCCTCAGAGTTGCGAATGGAGCTAGCATGAATGCTAAAGCCGTGGGGGACTATCACCTGGGAATGACAGATGGGCATGTTTTGGTTTTGCGTAATTGCTTTTTTGTACCCAACGCAACTTGTAATATCATTTCTGTATCTTTGGTTTCTAAAGAAGGTTATGAATTTGTGTTTGTAAGTAATGTTGTAAACATTCACCTTAATCAAGTTCTGATTGGGTCAGGTACATTGAGCAATGGTATATACGTATTAAACCAACCACAGATTTTCAATGTACAGAATACACACAAAAGAAAGTCTCCAGAAATCAATCAGACTTTCTTATGGCATTGTAGACTGGGTCACATCAATGAGAGAACGTTGACTAAGTTACATACAGAAGGATATTTGGATCCGTTCGAATATCAATCATATGCCACTTGGTAATCCTGTCTCAAAGGAAAGATGATAAAGACTCCGTTCACTGGACACGGAATAAGAGCAAGCGAGCTCTTAGGGCTCGTACACAGCGACGTGTGCGGTCTAATGTCTACACATGCGCGAAGCGGTTACTCTTACTTCATTACTTTTACGGATGATTTTTCAATGTACGGTTATGTCTTCTTAATGAAACATAAGTCCGAAGCCTTTGAAAAGTTCCGGGAATATAAGAATGAAGTAGAAAAACAAACCGGCAAAAGTATTAAAATTCTAAGATCGGATCGAGGTGGAGAATACTTGAGTGCCGAGTTCCTGAATTATTTAAAAGAGAACGGAATTCTCTCTCAGCTTACTCCTCCATACACTCCGCAACACAACGGTGTATCGGAGAGACGGAACCGAACCCTATTGGATATGGTACGGTCCATGATGAGTAACGCTGAGTTACCGCGATCATTCTGGGGGTATGCGCTAGAATCAGCTGCGTACCTTTTGAACCGAGTTCCTACTAAGACTGTGCCTACTACACCATATGAGATGTGGTGTGGGAAGAGGCCCCATCTCAGTCACATTAAGACTTGGGGAAGTCCAGCTTTTGTTAAAAAGCAGCATGCGGACAAGCTCGATGCGCGCTCAGTACTGTGTAAGTTTGTGGGATATCCAAAGAATTCCAAGGGATATCTCTTCTACTACGAGGAGGAACAAAAAGTTCTTGTTTCTCGTCATGCCCACTTTCTAGAACACCAGTTCATAGAAAAAGAATTAAGTGGGAGCGCAGTAGAACTGGAAGAAATTCCAGAACCACAGACTATTACTGAAAGCTTAGTGGAACCAGAGGGTTCAAATGAACAGGACATTCCTACGCCGCTCCGCAGGAGTAGTAGGCAGTCTCATCCGCCCGAGAGATACTACGGTTTTCTCATAGACGGGGATAGAGAGGATTGCATCATAGATTATGATGAGCCTACTAGCTTCCAGCAGGCCGTTCAGAGCGTTGACTCGGTAAAATGGCTGGATGCAATGCGGACCGAAAATGGAGTCCATGTACACCAACAAAGTATGGACGTTGGACATTGCTCCAGACAGGGTAAAACCCGTAGGATGCAAGTGGATCTTCAAAAGGAAGATTGGTGTAGATGGACAGGTTGAGACCTATAAAGCTAGACTTATAGCAAAGGGTTTCCGTCAAAGACCTGGCTTGGACTATGACGAAACCTTTTCTCCAATGGCTATGCTGAAATCCATTCGGATCCTTCTTGCCATTGCTGCCTTCCACGATTATGAGATTTGGCGGATGGACGTAAAAACCGCTTTTCTAAATGGAAATTTAGAGGAGTGTGTCTATATAGACCAGCCAGAGGGTTTCATTCAGAGTGGGAGCAGCGGGAAGGTGTGCAAGTTGCTTAAGTCCATCTATGGACTAAAGCAGGCATCGCGGAGTTGGAACATCTGCTTTGATGAGACGGTCAAAGAATTTGGCTTTATCAAAAATCCAGATGAACCATGCATCTATAGTAGATTTGTAGCGAGAACTGTAGTATTCCTCGTTTTATACGTAGATGACATTCTCTTAATAGGAAATGACATTCCTATGCTACAATCTGTCAAGGGGTTCTTGTCACACAGGTTCTCCATGAAAGACCTGGGTGATGCCTCATACATCCTGGGGATCCGGATCCATCGTGATAGATCCAAGAGGATATTAGGACTTTCACAGTCCAGGTACATCGACACCGTACTGAAAAGATTCAGTATGGAAGATTCCAAGCGCGGTAATCTACCGGCTTGTCACGGGATCATCCTCTCTAAAGAGATGTCCCCCAAGACTGATTTGGAGAGGGATCGCATGTCTATTATACCCTACGCTTCTGCGGTAGGCTCTATAATGTATGCGATGTTGTGTACCAGACCGGATGTAGCTTATGCACTGAGTGTGGTAAGCAGGTATCAGTCAAACCCTGGGGAGAAACACTGGATAGCGGTAAAGAATATTCTCAAGTACCTGAGAAGGACTAAGGAGATGTTCTTGGTGTTTGGCGGAAAAGACCTCCAGATCGAGACCTTTGCTGACTCCAGCTTCCAGAGTGACAAGGATGATTCCAAGTCCATGTCGGGTTTTGTCTTTACCCTCAATGGAGGGGCGGTGTGTTGGAAGAGTTCCAAACAGGAAACAGTTGCAGACTCGACGATGGAAGCGGAATACATCGCTGCATCTGATGCCGCAAAAGAAGCTGTCTGGATGAGGAAGTTCTTGAAAGAACTTCAGGTGGTTCCGTCCATTGTTGACCCAATACCTCTGTATTGCGACAACAATAGGGCTATAGCTTTAGCGAAGGAACCCAGGTCCCATCAGAGATCCAGGCACATCTTGAGGCGGTATCACCTGATCAGGGAGATCGTGGATCGCAAGGAGATCGAGGTTCGGAGGGTTGCTTCAGAAGAAAACACTGCAGATCCATTCACCAAGGCACTGCCCCAGACTCAGTTCGAGCGGCTGATCGAGATGATAGGTCTTCGATACGCCAGTACATGGCCTTAGTGCAAGTGGGAGATTGTTAGTGTATATGCCCTAGAGGCCATTACTGTATCATACTAGTTTGTATATTACTTAATGGAAGCTTGGGATATTCACCTTGTATAAACAATCTTGCTCAATATAGTAGTATGCTACTTGGTTTGTTTCTACTTGAATGTGTACATGTGTTTATTTTAGTATATCACCTATACGCATTAGTGGAGCCCTTAGGATCTTTGCTTGATTACCAGCGTTGTGATGGCAATCACACTAGTGGGGGCTGGGTAATCTGTAAGCACATCCTTATACAGGTCCCTAGTCGCAGGACTATCGAGACAGGGCATCGATACTCCGGAGTAGACTAGCATATGCGCTTCTCATCCCAGTGTGGGAGATGGTATGTCCTACAGCCATCAGTACGTCGTACTGGAGATAGTATACGGGTGCTCGTTGGGTTACGAGTACACTGGACAGGACTCGTCGGGAACTGACAGGTTGGTATTATACCTATCGTCAGTTATCAGTTCCCAGGTGACATTAGTACACCTTAGTCCGCTGACTTGACACTGGCACTTCGCCTCGAGTGTGTTCCCACTGCACTTTGATCACTACCCTACCACGGCTCAAAGGAGTCGTGCAAACAGGTAATGGTTGGGTGCAGTCCCAAAGCACTTGGAGGCAGTGACAGTTAGACAGGATTCGTCTCTCCCGGTATTGGGGGTTGACATCGCGCTGTGTCTAGGAGAGCCATTACACGAGTAGTCCCTGGCCAGGGCAAGCGAGATATACTGGTAGGCTTCCAGTGTTATCTCAAGGTGTTTTGGGCTTCACTCCGACACGACTTGTACCGCTATTAGGGGACTGACGTTTTACCGCCCCCTAGGCCCGACATGCGATATATTAGACGAACAGACCGGACTGTATGGAGACTGTCACATTAAGACTCAGTAGGAGTTCAGATGGGGTTCACCTCGTCAGCCTTCTTGTCGGCATCTACCTGGGGACCGTTACGCACAGCTAGTGCCGCTTGCGGTCTGTGGTTAAACCTACTGCCAGCGTAGTGTCGAGTCTTTAGAGTCCCACACAGAGGGTATTCGCCTCTGGGCAAAACAGAGTAGAGGTCGCATGGTCTTGCGACAGGGTTCGTTCTCATCCGCGCACTTGTGCACGTTTGAAGTCCGGACAGATATTACTAGTAGGCTCTGGTTTGAGCCAGATACTGGTATATGTTTTGGGGTTGATTTTATCTCTTGGTATTCATGTTCCTCGGAACAAGAATGCGGGTGTGTATGCACAGTTGATTGAGGCGGAGGAAGAGGATTTTCATTAGGGTTTCGGAACGGGTGCGTATGCACAGTTGACAGTCGTCTTTTTCCAAACCCTAATGGAATTATGATATATCAATTAATAATATTAATTAAATGAAATTGTGTCATGGTTGGATTTTGTTGACTTGTTGACCATGGTTGACTTGTTGACCATGGTTGAAGGTTTGACCATCATCATTACAAAAGAAAGATGCTTTTTGATTCTTGCAAAACCATTTAAAGAATGTAATGATAATGGTCATTCCAAACCATCCATCAACTATTTCATTTTATTATTATTGTTAATTGTTAATTCTTTTCATTTGTGATATGGTTGCAAGAAATGAAAAGAATAAGCTCATTCTATCATAACCATTCTCTCTCCTCACTTGTTCTTCTTCCTCCTCTAGTTCAAGGAGAATCCTTCTTATGAGTTGAGAATCCCTCTCCTTAAGATAAAAACACCCCAAAGACACTCTCTACTCACTCTAGGGTCAAAGGTTTAGCAAGCTGAAGATTCTAGTTCTCTCAAAGTTCGAGAAAGAGCCCGAAGGTTGAACCCTCAGGTGGATCCATCTTTGACGGAAGAAGGCAACAAGGAAAGAACCATCAACCCCTACAAAAGTTTCAAGAAGAAGGAGTTCAAGTTAGGTATAACCTTTTATCCGAGTAGCTAACTCTCTTTAGCATGATAGCTAGTTTAGTTTAGAAAAGATCCCGACTTTGTTAGTCCATGTTGCCCCATGCGCTAAAAATTTGATTTTTATACCGTTTCCGCCTCCCCGTAAGAACCGGGGGTCGCAACATGGACTTACACTTACCACGTCCAAGAGGGCGTGGAAAACGGTGGTTTTTGGGTACAGTCCCGAGTCACATGGAGGCAATGAGTGATAGGAGGGGATTCGTCTCTCCCGGTATAGGGGGTTGATGTTGCGCTGTGTTCGATTGGCCATAACAGGAAATCCCTGGCCAGGGTTGTTGATATTTACTGGTAAGTGTTACCAGTAATTTCTCGAAATGTTATAGACCTCATATCGACACGACTTATCGAGCTATTAGGGTCTGACGTTTACCACCCCTAGGAGAGATATGCGACAGATCAGACGATCATACCGGACTGTATGGTAGTGTTACTGGTTGGATTCACTGGAGTGTGAGCGGGCTTGCTCGTCGATCTTCTGATCGCTCAATACCCGGGTGGCCGTTACGTTTAGCAGACCGCTTGCGGCTTGTGGATGTTTGATATGATCATCATCCGCTGCCGGCGTATTGACGAGTCTTTAGAGTCCTACACAGAGGTTTCCTGGCTCAAGCGAAACGAAATAGGAGCGCATATGAGATATGTACGGGACCGAGAATAATACGTGTATGTGATACTGCATTCCATTCTCGCGATGAAAGTATCGGAAGGTTGTATGCGATATAACCTAGTTATCGAATCATGGATTGATTCGATAAGCCGATACATTGGATATTAGTCGGTTATATGTGATATGACCGGATCGTTAAATCAAGTGTTGATTTAATGATTTAATGTATAATTATATATTTGATATATTACTTTGCATTAACTAGTATCGGTTCACTTTAAATGGATTTTCTCACTTGAAGTTCACAAGTTGTATATGTGATATACTTTTGTGTACTTGATTGTATCATGTTTGATGATACATGTTAACTTGGTTAAGTGTAAAGATTAAACCATGGTTAAGTTAATGATTAGGGTTTTGCTTTTCTTTATTATTTATTTATTTATTTATTTATTTATTTTGGAAAGAAAATGGGAAAATGGTTGCTAGTTTTGTTTTATCTTTGAAGCTTCATGAAGCTTTGACTAAAGTGACCATTTTGTCTCATGCTTAACCCTAACCTTTCACTTAAACCTTAGTTAGTTCTCTACACTTGACCATGGTTCATGATTATGATAAGAATGATTTTATTATTCTTATTATAATACTTATCATAATACTTTGTTCTTCTTCTTCATCTTCTTCAATGAAGAAAGCTTCACTACATCAATGGTGGATTGATGAAAAGTGTGAGAAATCCAATTCTAAAGTAAACCCACTTCCTATTTCTTCATTCTCTACCTCTTGCCAAGTAGTAGAGTGTGTTTCCTTCACAAGTTTCATCACTTGGTGAAGTGGGAGCTTGATCTAGTGATGCCTCGACGTAGATCATCTTCGGCACGTTGTCGACGATCTAGCCCGCCTATTTCTCCGATGAAACCACCGTGAGAGTCATGGTTCGATTTGGACAGCGGAGAGGACTTCATCGCGGAGCTTAGGAGGTAGTGGACCGGATCTACAAAGGTTGTATTTCCGTTTACTCATTGTTATGTTGTTAACTAGTTTGTTTTTCGCCTAGAAATCTACCAACGATCTTGTTAGGGTTTCTCGGCACCGTTAAAATTTGAAATTGGCATGGTTGATGCCTTGTGAGACCTCATTACTGTGTCTAGGAACCCTACAGAGGTAGCACGAGAATTTGGATCTTGAATCCATATTCCTCCATTCCAAGGAATTATATGGAGAGCAATCTCGTATCGCAAGATACAAGACCTCGAAGAAGCTATTTCAAGCGAGGTTGGCCGTCATATCATCTGTAGAAGAACAAGTCCTTAAGATGATTGGCTACATTGAGGAGCTCGCGGACCTTGAGACCACGTTAGAAAATGAGCTATACATAGACTTGATTCTCCAGTCCCTTCCTTCCACCTACGCCCAGTTTATCTTGAATTTTAATGTTCAGGGTAAAGAAATTGAACTTCCGGAACTCCTCAACATGTTGAGGAGTGCAGAGGGCACCCTACAGAAAGTCAGGGAAACACCCGCTCTGTTTGTTGGTGGAGCTTTCTCTTCTAGGTCCAAGGCGAAAGCTAAAGGAAAGAAGAAGAAGGCCCTCACCAAACCGAGGGGCGGTGTTAGTAAGGTGGAAGCCAAGGGAAAGGCAAAAGTGGCGGGACAAATAGTGGGGAAGGAAGAATGCTTTTATTGTCATAAAAAAGGACACTGGAAGAAAGATTGCAGGGTTTGGAAGGCCAAGAACCAGGACCTGAAGAAAGTTGTGGCTTCGGCTTTAGGTGTGTATGTAATTGAAAACTGTTTGTCAATCAACTCTATTTCCTGGGTATTGGATACCGGATCAGGATCTCATATCCATAATTCTTTGTAGGCACTGAGAAGCCGTAGAGTTTTGAAGGCGGGTGATATGACCCTCAGAGTTACAACGGAGCAGGCATGGATGCTGTGTCTGTAAGTGCACGGCGGCGCCTCGGTCGTCAATCCGACGGCCAAATGCGGAAACGGTGATAAACTTTAATTTTGCGAACTTAGCAAACCGGCACCACCGCGCACTAAACACCCGGATCGAACCATTAACTAGTCTAAGCTAACAAGAGGAAGGGTTATAGATATACCGAGTGATCCGAGTCCTCCGGTCTTCTCTTCGTCATCCCGATCCTCTGCGGAAACACCGGTCGTCGCCTCCTCGCCGGAAGGGCACCACATCGCCTGCATCTTTTACGGGCTCCCACCTCAGTACCGAGGCAACTCGGGCACGAAGTAGGCTAGCCGACACGTCCAAGATTTGCTGTAGAATGTGTATAGGCTATGTCTCACTTGGGTTTTGGTTGCCATGGAGGATGGAGGGATCATGAATGGACTTTGGAATGAATTGTAGAATTTTGCAAGCATGAAAATGATATGAACCAATCTTTCCTCAAAATGAACTCTCTCCCCTCTCCCACAAAATGTGGCCGGCCCCCATTTGTTCCAAAATGGTGGAGGTGAACAAAAGAACAAGAGGGAGGTGATGGTAGTGTAAAGTGAAGGGGTGGCCACATACAAAGACATCATGATAACAAAACCCATATCCAAATCAAATCCTTTCCAATCACATAAATGCAAGTGATGGAAGAAAGATATCATAATCAATACAATTGCAAGAAACCCCCTCCACAAATGTTATTTGCACAATTGCAAATAACCCCCCTCCATCGGAAAAGTCCGGCCGGGAAAGAACAAAGGAAAACCGGCCGGAACGGAATGCAAACTGGCAACTCCAGAAAACTGGTCCCGTAATAAATTACAGGAAAACCCCGATACTGTGCATACACACCCGCATCTGTATTCCGTCCGGATACAAATGCAAAGAGACAAAATCTACACTGTACTATACTAGGATCCGGCTTAAACCAAAGCCGGCTAGTAAAATCCGTCCGATCCTGATCCGTGCAATACCGCACGTATCTGATCGAACCCTGCCATATAACTATACGGCCTCTAGTACAAACTGTCCAATCCTGATCCGTGCAATACCGCACGTATCTGATCGGACCCTGCCATATCTTCATACGGCCTCTACAGCGTTTCGCCCGAAACCTGAGTAACTGAGAGTGTGGTGGACTCTAAAGACTCGTCAATACTATGGCTGTGGATTTAACCACTAGCACGTCAGAGGTATAAGCCAATACGTAACGGGCCACCAGCTATTGACTAAAAGGGACGTCGATGAGCGAACTCATCCTGACACCCTACTGAGCCTGTCAGTGACAATATCCGTACAGTCCGGTCCGTTCGTCTATGAGCATCGCATGGCGGGCCTAGGGGGTTGGTAAAAGTCAGACCCCCAAAAGCGGTACAAGTCGTGTCGGAGTGTAGCCCAGAACACCCTGAGATACTACTGGAATACCTACCAGTAAATCCCCTGCCATGGCCAAGGACTTCGTGTAATGGCTCTCCTAGACACAGCGCGACTTCACCCCCAATACCGGGAGAGACGAACCCCTGAAGATCCGCTCACTGCCTCCATGTGGCTCGGGACTGTACCCAACTAAAACCTGTTTGCACGACTCCTTTGAGCCGTGGTAGGGTAGTAATCAAAGCACAGTGGGAACTCACACGAGACAAATGACGATCCCCAGGTCGATGAACTAACCTGTACACAAGTCACTTGGGAACTGCTATCTGACGTCAGGTATAAGACCAACTAGCATGTTCCCGGCGAGTCCTGTCCGGTGTACTCATACCCAATGAGCACCTGTATACATCTTAGGTGAACCAACTGACACCAGTGGCCTGTGAGACCAGCCACCGCCCCTCGTCGGGGTCTCGACTGTATACACTAGTCTACTCTAGAGAATCGATGCCCTGTCTCGAATCTCCCACGACTAGGGACCTTTTAAGGATGTGCTTATAGACCCCAGCTCCCACTTATATGATCGCCCTCATACTGCTGGTGGTCAAGCAAGAATCCTAGGGGCTCTACCAACGTGTAATAGCGACTTGTCAGGTCACCTGAAGCAGTACACGATGATAAAGGTAAACCAGATAGCATACTATCATCTCGAGTAAGACTGTCGTCCCGGGATAAGTCCTACCTCAATCATTGCAATCACGTGCCTGTGATCCAATAATTGACTCTGAGGGCACTATCTCCAACAATCTCCCACTTGCACTCAAGGCTAATTATTGCGATGTCGCATACTCACAGCCCGTGTGATACCGAACACCCAACTCCTCTACTAGTCAGTCTCACAAATCCTGTTTGGAAGACTATTGCGTTCGAGGAATAGCCTCAGTGAGTGGATCCGCCTTGAAGTCTCTTTCTATGTCTCTCTATATCTCAAGTTCGCGGAGAAAGCCATCTCCCAAAATGAGCAATACCTGTCTTAGAGTGTCTGGATATCTGATGGGACCGAGCTCATAAATGAACTCCAAATCTAAACTTCTTAGACTGTATCGTCAACTGAACTTAATCAGTATCCTGCACCATGCCACCCTCAGTATTTCCTTGGACCACCTGTCCAAAATACTGCCCCTCGTCAGAAGGAAAACTATAACTCTGATAACCTCCTTGTCGTCCATGTCACCTTGGAAGCCTGGAATGATAACTGTCTCCCAAATGAGGCTGTCGTTATCATATCCCTAGAACATCCACTTATGTTCTAAAACTGCTTCCGACTGTTTCTCCAGGATTGGATCAATGTCAACTTATTGTATCTAGTGCAAGAACAACATCTGGTGTGGTACTTGACATCTCATGATTGACTCAATTGCCTAAGCAAGTGATCTGCCAATCATGCATATCCCTCTCTACTTTAGTCTATAAGACACCTTTAGAGTGGGTGACTCCATCACCTGCAGGTACACTACCGTGCCAGGAGTCGTCCATTCTAAATACTCTTAGAATGCTGTCAAAGTACCCTGATTGGGAAACCACCCAAATCTAGATCTAAAGCCATAGATCTAGTAACCAGTATGTGTGATATAATGTCCAAGTCCCTTGTGGAGAAACCACTGTGTGACGACCAAAATATAACCGATCGTAGTATAGGAATATCACTTCCTACTACCTTCTCAACAGATCCATCCCCTATTCTGATGACGTCAAACCTATGACTGTCACATCAGAAACAGAGGATCTAACTCCGCTATATCTGCTTTAGTCTATAAATAGACATAAGCCTGATGTCCACCAATGCTTCCGCTGCTCCCACTGACTACGAAAACCCTCTGGCAGAGTCATATAGATGTGCACTTCTAAAGCTAGTTTAGAACGACGCTATACTCATCCTCCTGCCAGGTCTCGCAGCCTGGAACAACAACAATGGCAAGTGTGGGTAAACAAGAACTTCCCTGTCACCGTCCTTGAGGCTACCGGAGTACCTCTCGGGTGCCTGAAGTTACCCACCTTGTCTGCGGAGTGGCCAATGGAATGTCAAATCAGATTGAATCTTTAGGTTCTTTATCAAATCTTCAGTAATCGTTTGCGGTTCTGGAATCACTTCCAGTTCTACCATACTCCCACTACTGTTTTTGAAAAATTCATTTTTATTAAAACTGTGGCGAGTCAAGAACAATTATCACTATTGATCTTTCTTATGGTAGAAAATCAACCCTCGTCATAGCCTGGGTCAACCCACAAACAGCCATTACAGAAACGTGCCTTGAGTTATCCAGAGTCTGGTTTTAATCATAAGCCGGATAACTCCCCGTACCTTAACAATGTTAAAATATGAACTGTACTATATCCAATATAGAATCAGAGGCACTGATTTAATTGAACCAGATTCAAATCATGCAACTGTCTCCAGTGCATGTCAACTAAATGGAGAGAGGCCGATCAGCGTTACTCAACTTAGGAATGCTTCCAATTATGAGTAACCTGAAAGAGAAGCAATTTCTCTTTATCATTACTATCAACTGAATACCATACACAAGTATCTACATCTTCGATCACCTTGAAGAATCCCGATACTTGCTACACCTGGTTCTCTACTCTATTCAAATACCTATAACTCCTCAAAACTTAGACCCTGTGTTTCTACGAAACACATGTCTAAGAACTAGAGAAGTTAAAAGTAAACAGAATATAGTATGAGGACCAACCCCTCTGTCCTAATGGACACTGGACAACATACATTACTCTGTATAAGTCCGCTGAGTCTAATAACTCTTTCACTGTGCGTCGTAGGTTGAAAACTGTACTTATGGTTAAGAAGAATTACACCGCTGTTTAATGCTCCTTACCTAACCATCCACTGATATAGGTAAATGTCATCGACATAATATCAAAAGGTATATCTCACTCTATGAAAATAGACGTACAGATATATCAATTTGAAATTGGTGCACAACAGCGGATATTCAGAACCAAATATTTGCCGACCGGCAAACAGCCCAGGTGATCTCCTCAAATATCACCGATTACAACGAATCCCGATATAATGAGGATGATCACCCAATTCCCAATAACTTACTCCCACTCATCATCTGTAAAACCATACAGATGTGAAAATCAAACCTGGTAAATACATACCCTGGAGCAAGTGTCTAATCAGGAAATCAGTTTTCTTTTAACAGTACACAGTTGAACTGAAACATTGAAATGTTTCGATGGTGTATCCTGGTATTCCTAGTAATGCCTCTACCATTATCCAGATTCACAACTATAACCGTATAATTCTTTGCCACCTCTCCAAATCCCTTTATATGTCTTTAGTCATTACCTTCTGCACACCCCTTAGGCCAAATGGTTTTCTTCCTTCCCTACCGTTCGGCACCAGCCTATGGTTTGGAAGAAGACTATCCAATAAGCATAATGGGTGTACTGTCCTAATCCTAGGAGCACTCGCAATGCGAGAGAAGGTGAAGATAAAATACAACCGAATAAACCTTATTCCTATTTCTCCTGAACCAGAATCCATCCCCGAACTGGAACAAGTTCCTTTCGAGTTCGTATATAACCATACGATGGAGTATCCAATAAACTGTGGATCTTCATAGTGATACGGAGTGTCCTGGAGAAATACAAAGGTGATTTAGGATTGGTGAAGAAATACTTGGTTTGGTCGTGAATATCAGTCGCATTTTACTTTGCCCTCTTACTAATCCCTTGCTTTGTCTTAATCTTAATACCTTCTGCACACCATCGTTATGCTAATTGGTTTTCTTAATTCCCCACTGTTCGGCACCAGCCTAAAGTTTGGAAGAAGACTATCCAATTTGCGTAATAGGTGTACTATCTCCTAAACTAAGGAGTACTCGTAACTTGAGAGAAGGCAAAAAGGAAAAGACAACTGAATAATCCTATCAGTTTTCTCCAGAACCAGAAACCATCCTCGAATTCCTTCGAGTTCGTATCTAACCATACGATGGCTTTGTCCAATGGAAGTGGACGTTCGCAGTAATACGGGGTGTCCTGGAGAAAAGGGTAAAAGTAGGAGTGGCAATGAGGTCTGCAACTCTGACAATCCAAAAGCCAGTGTTAAGAAGGTTCGGTCAACTTGGTCTCTGAGTCGTAGTCTTAGGGTCAGGTCAATGGTTGCTGCCAGAGAGAGAGAGAAAATAAACACTCAGCGTGCACTCTAGCCTAGATCAGAATGGTTACCAATTTATCTAATCAGGAAACCTCCCACTGTACCTCAAATTCTTCTCCAAACCTGAAAGAAGAATTATTCGGGGTCACCCGAGGAGTAAACCAACTCATCAGTGGGAATCGGGATCCAACTCTCATCGCATGATAACGTGACGGAATCCGCTCACGTCATCACACTCCAGAAGGTATGCGCATATCTGGCAAGTTTCAGTACTTTTGAAACTCCCGATGTGGATTTTTACCCCATGCTCTTATGACCTTGACTTTGGCCAACATATCATAAGTCACATGTCAAGTTCAACCCGTCATTCTCCAGGTTAATTTGAGCCCACCCGTACATACCCTTGACTTTGGCCAAAATGGTAGTATGACTGCCCCAAACCAACACATCTATCTATGCTGCATATGAATAACCAACAGCTACCAAACACTGTGCCTTGACTTTGGCCAACATACACAGCTTGAATACTATTGACTACCCATATGAAACGACGGAGGGCTACGAATGGTTTCTGGCGAAAACCTTTAACGTAATGAACTTGATATCGTTGAAGGAACGGATAGCTTTTTAGAAAATATAGTGACGAAAACCTTTACTAAAGAGGTCACTCCCGGTGAAGGGATCTCGGCTCTTTCCCCGTAGAATGGGGTGCAGGATATTCCAAATGAATACCACGATGCAAAGCAAAAGTAATCGGCTATAGTGAAGTTAATGCCCTGACGCAAACTTCTGTCCAAGGGGTCACTCCCGGTGAAGGGATCTCGGCCCTTGCCTCGTCGACTGAGGAGCAGGATATTCCAAATGAATACCACGATGCAAAACAAAAGTGAACGTCCTTGCAATAACAGCTTTTTGAAAAAGTGTTCCAACAACATCAGAATAGATTTTTTTAACTTGCATTGATCCGAATCAATGCAGTCCCATCAATTGATCACACCACAAAGAACGAAAATATACTGACGTACGTATATGCCATCCGCATTCGCTACTGGGTCCCGTCATCACCCGTTAGGTTAGCTAACTAACGGCAGAGCGGGGACTGGACTAGCGCGGATGAAAAACATATACAACATCTACTAATATATATACCAATATATTATATTTCGCTCAAGGCGTGATAAAAATGCAACATCACAGAAATGTACAGCATCACAGAACAATACAGATATCTGGGATCCCCGGGTTTCACAGAGCCACTACTGAAACCCGACGTTCCCCTGGTCGTGTGGATAGCCTGTGCAATGAAATCCTAGACCCCTACGGGCGCGGCAAGTCACCCGCCAAAACCTGAAGCGAGGAAGCCCCCTTCAGCACCGTGAATGGACCACCCAGCACTTCACGGAATCCGGTAACTTGGGCACCCCTCCTGGGTCAACCTGTACCCCCTACGAGTGCGGCGAATAGCCCGCCAATCCTAGACTGAAGACCCCTCCGTCTCAATGCCCTGAGATGCGAGCCCGTTGCCCTCTAGAACCCGGCTATCCGTGCACCCCTCCGCGGGGTAACCCTAGTACAGAAAGTAAAATATACATACAACGGGTACATCGACCGCAACCAGGTCGTGCCCCAAAAGAATAATAAAAACAGGCAGTGACGGCAGTCCACATGTCGGACGCTCGCCCCGCAATATCAAATGTACATAATACAACAAAACAGTACTAGCATTGCATCCAGGCTATCCCCCACGACCGATCCGCAACATCACAGCAAAAACATAGAACATCAACGTGAAGGTCACGTTCGCAAATCCGTTTAACCGGGCTATAGCAGTTAGACCTGATTTACCGATCGAGTGACATTCACGGTCGCAGATATAATGTAAATACTGTGAAAAATGTGTTTAAAATATCCGATCGATCAAAAATTAACAAGTGGGCCCCCAAGCAATACTGTAGCACTAACAGAAATTCTGGGCCCAATTTTAATATTCCAAAACCCCTATTTTTAGCCCACAAGCCCACTACAAAAAAACGATCACATGATCTCTCATTATTGCGGCGGATCCGCGGCCTAGTAAAGGTTAATGGCCGCGGATCCGCGCCCTTGAAGAGGGATCATGTTGTCGAATTTTTCCAGTGTTCTTAGAACTCTCTGCACATCATTCTGAGACAACCTGAAAAATTTTTTGAGACCAAAAAATTTCAACAGAAAACTGATGCGAAGGAAATGTAGATTTTGGAATTCTGGTCGATCGGAAATGCAAAACACATCAAACGAAGCTAGACGAAGTTAATGGCGAGGCTCTGATACCACTGTAAGTGCACGGCGGCGTCCCGGTCGTCAATCCGATGGCCAAATGCGGAAACGGTGATAAACTTTAATTTTGCGAACTTAGCAAACCGGAACCACCGCGCACTAAACACCCGGATCGAACCATTAACTAGTCTAAGCTAACAAGAGGAAGAGTTATAGATATACCGAGTGATCCGAGTCCTCCGGTCTTCTCTTCGTCATCCCGATCCTCTGCGGAAACACCGGTAGTCGCCTCCTCGCCGGAAGGGCACCACATTGCCTGCACCTTTTACGGGCTCCCACCTCAGTACCGAGGCAACTCGGGCACGAAGTAGGCTAGCCGACGCGTCCAAGATTTGCTGTAGAATGTGTATAGGCTATGTCTCACTTGGGTTTTGGTTGCCATGGAGGATGGAGGGATCATGAATGGACTTTGGAATGAATTGTAGAATTTTGCAAGCATGAAAATGATATGAACCAATCTTTCCTCAAAATGAACTCTCTCCCCTCTCCCACAAAATGTGGCCGGCCCCCATTTGTTCCAAAATGGTGGAGGTGAACAAAAGAACAAGAGGGAGGTGATGGTAGTGTAAAGTGAAGGGGTGACCACATACAAAGACATCATGATAACAAAACCCATATCCAAATCAAATCCTTTCCAATCACATAAATGCAAGTGATGGAAGAAAGATATCATAATCAATACAATTGCAAGAAACCCCCTCCACAAATGTTATTTGCACAATTGCAAATAACCCCCCTCCATCGGAAAAGTCCGGCCGGGAAAGAACAAAGGAAAACCGGCCGGAACGGAATGCAAACTGGCAACTCCAGAAAACTGGTCCCGTAATAAATTACAGGAAAACCCCGATACTGTGCATACACACCCGCATCTGTATTCCGTCCGGATACAAATGCAAAGAGACAAAATCTACACTGTACTATACTAGGATCCGGCTTAAACCAAAGCCGGCTAGTAAAATCCGTCCGATCCTGATCCGTGCAATACCGCACGTATCTGATCGAACCCTGCCATATAACTATACGGCCTCTAGTACAAACTGTCCAATCCTGATCCGTGCAATACCGCACGTATCTGATCGGACCCTGCCATATCTCCATACGGCCTCTACAGCGTTTCGCCCGAAACCTGAGTAACTGAGAGTGTGGTGGACTCTAAAGACTCGTCAATACTATGGCTGTGGATTTAACCACTAGCACGTCAGAGGTATAAGCTAATACGTAACGGGCCACCAGCTATTGACTAAAAGGGACGTCGATGAGCGAACTCATCCTGACACCCTACTGAGCCTGTCAGTGACAATATCCGTACAGTCCGGTCCGTTCGTCTATGAGCATTGCATGGCGGGCCTAGGGGGTTGGTAAAAGTCAGACCCCCAAAAGCGGTACAAGTCGTGTCGGAGTGTAGCCCAGAACACCCTGAGATACTACTGGAATACCTACCAGTAAATCTCCTGCCTTGGCCAAGGACTTCGTGTAATGGCTCTCCTAGACACAGCATGACTTCACCCGCAATACCGGGAGAGACGAACCCCTGAAGATCCGCTCACTGCCTCCATGTGGCTCGGGACTGTACCCAACTAAAACCTATTTGCACGACTCCTTTGAGCCGTGGTAGGGTAGTAATCAAAGCACAGTGGGAACTCAAACGAGACAAATGACGATCCCCAGGTCGATGAACTAACCTGTACACATGTCACCTGGGAACTGCTATCTGACGTCAGGTATAAGACCAACTAGCATGTTCCCGGCGAGTCCTGTCCGGTGTACTCATAACCCAATGAGCACCTGTATACATCTTAGGTGAACCAACTAACACCAGTGGCCTGTGAGACCAGCCACCGCCCCTCATCGGGGTCTCGACTGTATACACTAGTCTACTCTGGAGAATCGATGCCCTGTCTCGAATCTCCCACGACTAGGGACCTTTTAAGGATGTGCTTATAGACCCCAGCTCCCACTTATATGATCGCCCTCATACTGCTGGTGGTCAAGCAAGAATCCTAGGGGCTCTACCAACGTGTAATAGCGACTTGTCAGGTCACCTGAAGCAGTACACGATGATAAAGGTAAACCAGATAGCATACTATCATCTCGAGTAAGACTGTCGTCCCGGGATAGGTCATCCCTCAATCATTGCAATCACGTGCCTGTGATCCAATAATTGACTCTGAGGGCACTATCTCCAACAGTGTCCATGGGGGAATATCACTTAGGATTGACTAATGGACATGTTTTGGTTTTACACAACTGTTATTTTGTACCCAGTTTGACTTGTAATATCATATCTGTATCTTTAATGTCTAAAGAAGGTTATGATTTTGCATTTGTAAGCGATGTCGTAAACATCCACCTTAATCATAGTTTGATTGGGTCGGGTACATTAAGCAACGGTATATACGTATGAAACCTACCGCAGATTTTCAATATCAATAATACACACTAAAGAAAGTCTCCAGAATTAAATCATGCTTTCTTATGGCATTGTAGACTGGGTCCCATCAATGAGACAAGGTTAACCAAATTACATAAAGAAGGATATTTGGATCCGTTCGAATATCAATCTTATGCAACTTGTCAATCATGTCTCAAAGGAAAGATGACAAAGACTCCGTTCACTGGACACGGAGTAAGAGCAAGCGAGCTCTTGGGACTCATACACAGTGACGTGTGTGGTCCAATGTCTACACATGCAAGAAGTGGTTTTTGCTATTTCATTACTTTTACGGATGATTTCTCCAGGTATGGACATGTCTTCTTGATGAAGCATAAATCCGAGGCCTTTGAGAAATTCCAGGAATATAAGAATGAAGTGGAAAAACAAACCGGCAAAAGTATCAAGACACTGAGATCTGATCGAGGTGGTGAATACTTAAGTGCAGAGTTCCTGGATTACCTAAAAGAGAATGGAATTCTCTCTCAGCTTACTCCTCCATACACACCATAGCACAACGGTGTATCGGAGAGACGAAACCGAACCCTATTGGATATGGTACGTTCCATGATGAGTAACACCGAGTTACCGTGATCATTATGGGGCTATGCACTAGAATCAGCTGCATATCTTTTGAACAAAGTTCCTACCAAGACTGTGCCTACCAAACCATATCAGATGTGGAATGGGAAGAAACCCTATCTTCAGTATCTGAAGATATGGGGATGTCCAGTTTTTGTTAAAAAGCAGCATACGGACAATCTCAAGGCACGATCAGTACTGTGTAATTTTGTAGGATACCCAAAGAACTCCAGGGGATATCTTTTCTATCACGCAGAGGAACAAAAGGTTTTTGTTTCTCGTCATGCCCACTTTCTGGAACGTCAGTTTTTAGAAAAAGAAACAAGTGGGAGCGCAATAGAAATGGAAGAAATTCCAGTACCACAAGCTATTACTGAAAGCTTGGTGGAACCAGAAGTTTCAAAAGAACAGGACATTTCCGCACCTCTCCGCAGGAGTAGTAGGCTGTCTCATTCGACTGAGATACTACGGTTTTCTCGTAGACGGGGATAGAGAGGATTGCATCATTGATAATGATGAGCCGAATAACTTCCAGCAGGCCATTCGGAGCGCTGATTCAGTAAAATGGCTGTATGCAATGCGGATCGAGATGGAGTCCATGTACACTAACAAAGTATGGACTTTGGACATTGCTCCAGAAGGGGTAAAACCCGTAGGCTGCAAATGGATCTTCAAAAAAAAGATTGGTGTAGATGGACAGGTTGAAACCTATAAGGCTAGACCTGTTCAAAGGGTTTTCGTCAAAGACCTGGCTTGGACTATGACGAAACCTTTTCTCCAGAGGCTATACTCAAATCCATTCATATCCTTCTTGCCATTGCTTCCTTCCATGATTATGAGATTTGGAAGATGGACGTAAAAACCGCTTGAATGGAAATTTAGAAGAGTGTGTTTATATGGACCAGCCAGAGGGTTTCATTCAGAGTGGGAGCAGCGGGAAAGTGTGCAAGTTGCTTAAGTCTATTTATGGACTAAAACAGGAATCGCGGAGTTGGAACATCTGTTTTGATGAGACAGTCAAAGAATTTGATTTTATCAAAAATCCAGATGAGCCATGCATTTATAGTAAGATTGCAGCACGAACTGTTGTATTCCTCGTCTTGTATATGGATGACATTTTCTTGATAGGAAATGACATTCCTATACTACAATTTGTCAAAGGATTCTTGTCACACAGGTTCTCCATGAAAGACCTGGGTGATGCCTGTTACATTCTAGGGATCCGGATCTATCGTGATAGATCTAAAAGGATGTTGGAACTTTCGCAGTCCAGATACATCGACACCATACTGAAAAGGTTCAGTATGGAAGATTCTAAGCGCGGTAATTTACCGGCTTGTCACGGAATCACCCTCTCCAAAAAGATGTCTACCAAGACTGATTTGGAAAGAGATCGCATGTCTATTATACCCTATGCTTCTGCGGTAGGCTCTATAATGTATGCGATGTTGTGTACCAGACTAGATGTTACTTACTCACTGAGCGTGGTAAGCCGGTATCAGTCAAACCCTGGGGAGAAGCACTAGATAGCGGTAAAGAACATTCTCAAGTACCTGAGAAGGACTAAGGATATGTTCTTGGTTTACGACGGAAAAGACCTCCAGATCGAGGCCTTTGCTGACTCCAGCTTCCAGAGTGACAAGGATGACTCTAAATCCATGTCGGGCTATGTCTTTACCCTCAATGGAGGGGCGGTCTGTTGGAAGAGTTCCATACAGAAAACCGCTGCTGACTCGATGATGGAAGCGGAGTATATCGCAGCTTCTGATGCCGCAAAGGAAGCAGTCTGGATGAGGAAGTTCTTAACAAAACTTCAGGTGGTTCCGTCCATTGTTGATCCAATACCTCTGTATTATGACAACAACGGGGCTATAGCTTTAGCGAAGGAACCCAGGTCCCATCAAAAGTCCAGACACATCTTGAGGTGGTATCACCTGATCAGGGAGATCGTGGATCGCCGGGAGATCGAGGTTCGGAGGGTTGCTACAGAGGATAACACTGCAGATCCATTCATAAAGGCCATTCCTCTGACGCAGTTCGAGAGGCTATTCGAGATGATAGGTCTGCGATATGCCAGCACATGGCCTTAGTGCAAGTGGGAGATTGTTAGTGTGATATGCCCTAGAGGCTATTATTGTATAGTACTAGTTTGTATATTACATTTTGGAAGATTGAGATATATACACGGAGTTATAACAGTATTGCTCAATATGGTAGTATGCTACTTGGTTTGTATCTATCTTAATATATGTATATGTTTCTTTTAACGTATCGCTAATACATATTGATAGAGCCCTTAGGATCTTTGCTTGACTACCAGCGTTGTGATAGCAGTCACACTTGTGGGGGTTGGGTAGTCTACAAGCACATCCTTATACAGGTCCCTAGTCGTAGGATTATTGAGACAGGGCATCAATACTCCAGAGTAGACTGGTGTGCACGCTTCTCGTCCCAGCTGGGAAGATGGTCTGTCCCACAGCCATCAGTACGTCGTACTGGAGATAGTATGCAGGTGCTCATTAGGTTATGAGTACATTGGACATGACTCACAGGGAACTGTTGGTTAGTACTATAACTATCGTCAGTTAGCAGTTCCCAGGTGACATGAGTACAGCTTAGTTCGTTGACTTGACACTGCTACTTCGCCTCAAGTGTGTTCCCACTGTTCTTAGATTACTACCCTACCACGGCTTTATTGAGTCATGCAAACAGGTAGTGATTGGGTCCAGTCCCGAAGCACTTGGAGGCAGTGGCGGTTAGATAGGATTCGTCTCTCCCGGTATTGGGGGTTGATATCGCGCTGTGTTTGGAGAGCCATTACACAAAGTCCCTGGCCAGGGCAAGCGAGATTTACTGGCGGTACTCCAGTAATTTCTCAGGGTGTTTTGGAATACACTCCGACACGAATTATACCGCTATTAGGGGACTGACGTTTACTGCCCTTGTCACGACCCAAAGTTCGGTCCGTGACCGGCACTTAAACCGTGGAACGTCTACAGGCGTAGTGCAATTTAAGTAAACTAAAAACCCAGAAATCTAAACCATCAAAAAAATGATGAAAACATTTGTTAAAAACATTTGGAAATCCCGAGTAAAAATCTTTAAGTTTAAGTTGTTTTCTTAAAAATTTCGGCAACACCTCCTTTGTACAAACTAGCCCCGAAAACGAGTACAACACATAATATAAGTAAAATGACATATAATAAAGATAAAGCATCCCCAAACGGGAGCAATCATGCCCAACGGCGGAAACAATCACCACAGGAATAATATACGACGCTGTAGCGAAGAAATGAACAATAAGTGAAAAATAGCATAAACGATAAAACTGCATAAATGAAGTCGGCTCACATGAGCTTGATATCCAGAGTACAAAATAATATACAACATCGTCCTCACAACTGGTCTCTAAGTCAATACATGATATGGTAGATGGAGAGTACTAGATACAATAGAATGTACAGTGAAATATAAACGGATACCCGCGACCCACCTATAAGCAAAATGGCCCACACGCCAACTGTAGCGGGATCAGCAACAAAAAGATACAATGATGTAGCCCTGCTGCGGCTACTCTGAGGGTCAACCTGCAAAACAATGTGGCACAATGGGGGTGAGTTGACAACTCGTGAATAGTAAATAACATATAGAGGTAATCGCAAATATGCACGTACTGCGATACTTTATCATATGCAATCTGATAACATTAATATGATAATCTGGGTATGCAGTAGTCATGCGAGGTACTCTATCAAGTACTACAAGTATATGATGCAATGCATATCAATGAATACTGAGCATGGGATAAAATATCATCTACGCGAATCATCATCGTGGAAAAACCCGGTGTCCACCAAAAACACCCCAAAATCACGATAATTCAGGCGCCGTTAATTCAATCGACCCTCATATCCTGTATCTCATGGAAACATGAGTGCCCAACATCGGCACTCGAAATTATCATGAAAGACTCGTGTCCAGTATCGACACGCAAATCCTCATCTCTCAGGCTCCGCATATCAGATCGGCCCTCAATATATAACTCAGGTCAAAACCCCCAGATGGTATCCTCCGGATATCCGTCGGGCTCCATACTATCACCGGTATGTAGTAGTCCCTCCGCTGGGCTCACCGTCTATCTATACGAGTCTTCTTGCCCGGGGGTACCATACCGGGTCCACCATGTATCCGTAAATGGTGCCTGCCACTCCTCGAATTGAGTATACTCGCACAAGCTCTCAGAACCGAGAAAACTCATGGTGGACGTACTAAAATATCACATCAAGAGAAACTGGGTTTTCAAAACAGTGCGTACTTTTTTAAAACAATACCACGGTTCTCAAATCCAGAAATCACATGAAAATCCAAAGATCAACGCGTAAATCCATGCAATGTGACATATGCCATATAAAGCCGTAATATGTGCATATCAAGGGACAACCGCTCCTTTAAATAAATACAGTTTTAAAATATGTCATGCGGTTCCCGAATCTCTAAATCAAATCCATGCCATCTAAGGATGCATATGTAGCTATAACAAGTATGGGTGTACGTAAGTATGTGTGCATAAGCAAGTGTGAAATGCAAGTATGGAGATACACAATGTGTATGCACACAAAGGAACAGAACCATATCAAATCATCAATGACGAGGAAGCTAAACAATGGATGGTTCATAGCAATTCTATAGTGCGAGTGTCATGACAATTACTAACGGAGTGTGTGTAGCATACAATTTGTGCTCGTGCAGCATGAACCGTTAGTAACAGTGCGGTGTCCACTAGGTACTAATCGAGCACAACAATATAATGCCATGTAATGATGCTCATGCAAAATCAACATATACGAATATGAATATGCGGCTAAAATATCCTATCAAGCCTTGATGCATAACGCCATATGGGCGATTTCCCCGTAGATGTTAAATCTACTCACCGGTGATCTCGAGCTAGGTGTATCCGACCACCTATTTCCCTTTCTTCACGGCGTCCGAAGCCTCCGCCTGTGATCTTAGAATTTACACCAGGCAACACACATAAGGCTAAAATCCTGCAAAAACACGATATCAAGACTATTCGAAAAACTTGCGTCGCAAGCTAACGCGTGTGTAAACGTGACACCAAAACGTGTGTGCAAGCGCCTGGAACCACCCTGACACGTTGCGATACATAGAAACCACCAGACCCAAACTCAAAACGTGCGTGTCGCGCAAGTCTAAAAGTGTTGAAAACATGGTATTCGATCCCAGATTTTGACTCGAGTTGATTAGGAAAAGTTGCATATACCAAACACCCTAGATATGTAGCAGACTTCCCCAGCCCAGACCCCGACACCTAACTCACCCCTCTGGCTGCAATTTGTGACCATAACTATTTAATTTGCGGCCAGGTAGGGGAAGTGGGGTCTCGTGCTGTGTGTGTGTGTCCCTAGCTCAGTAACTGAGTCCCAGTATCTACAACTTTTTCCTGAAGCATTCGCTTCAAAAGAAGATTACAAAACCACCAAAAATCTTAACTAAAACATTTACTTTACACTAAATTAAAACAATAAGGTATTTTAGTGTAATCTGAAGCAATTACATGGGTTAAACGACACTAAAAGCACTCAATTAAGCTAATCAAGCCCTAACAACCCTATCTTAACCTAATCTTCACTTAAACCACCTAATTAGCACTAAAACCCACATAAACCCTAAATTAAGCTAAAATAACTATATGTTTAGCAAAGAGGTGAATAAAGTGGGCTTAATACCTCACAATAGGTCAAGTAGTGGCACAACTTGCTGGCCTTGCCCCTAAAGCATAGATTTGGCTCAAAACCAACAAAGGAGTGATCTTGGAGTGATAAATGTGAGTTGGTGTGATGGTAGATGGGTTCTTAATGAATATTTGGTGTTAGAAATTGATGAAAAGAAGAAGAGATGAAGAGGGAGGTGCTGAGCTGCTGTTGGAATGGGAGTGAGAGAGAGAGAGCGCCCCAAAGTCAAGCCCCCATGCTCATTAATTACCCCCCATACCTCTCCTTTCTCATTCTTTATTCTATTGTCTATTTAATAGTTTTAGTTTTGGCTTTACAAAGGAAATTAGGACTAAGGGGAAAAATGAAAATGGTAGACATGTTAAAACTTAACCTAGGTGAAAAATTGTGCATGCTATACTAAATTGCTTAGGAATGTATAATCAAGAAAATTTTCTAATTAGGTGAACACTAAACTAATTAATGATTAATAAAACACAATTATATATAAAATCACATATTTTCACAATTAAAATTTGATTTATTCCAGTTTATATGGAAAATAATTGTTAACGGGGTTTTTGAAAAAAATACGCATTATAGCTAATTAACACGAAATTAATCTAAACGAATTTCAAAGTGTTATGGCCCCCCTAGGCCCAATATGCGATACTCTTAGACAAACAGACCGGACTGTACGGAGATTGTCACATTCAGGCTCAGTAGGAGTTCGGATGGGTTTTCCTCATCGGCCTTCTTATCGACATCTACCTTGGGACCGTTACGTACAGCTGGTACCGCTTGCGGCCTATTGTTAAACCCACGGCCAGCGTAGTGTCGAGTCTTTAGAGTCCCACATAGAGGGTTGTTCACCTTTGGGTGAAATGTAGTAGAGGTCGTATGGTTTTACGATAGGGTTCGTTTACATACGCTTACTTGTGCGCGTTTGGTGTTCGGGCAGTTGATACTAGTGGACTTTGGTTTAAGCCAGATCCTAGTATTTGATTTTGGGTTGGTTCGGTCTCATTGTATTCGTGTTCTTCGGAACACGGATGCGGGTATGTATATACAGTTGGCAGAGGTAGAGAAGGAGACACCTAATTAGAGTTTTGACCATTGACTTGATTAAAACCATTATGAGGTGGTGGAAATTGATTACTAATTTTTATTAGAGATAATTGAATTATGGCTAATTTGGTTTGACCATTTGACCATGTTGACCATTGTTGACTTAGATATTTTTTGTTGAGCAAATGATATTTTGCTTAGCATTAAATGTGACATGATAATGGTTAAATTAACACCAACCATAACAATTACCAAAATAAAACTTATTATTCTTTTTCCTAATATAAGAGCTCACTCTTCATTTATCAAGTAGACATTCTCTCTCATGGTTGCTCTCTCCTTCTTCCGCTCTCTCTCAAGCTCTAGTGTTTCATGAGTTGAAAATCAAGAGCTATTGAGACCAAACCACCAAAACACTTCTCTACTCGCTATAGGGTTCTTAGTTTAGCATACCAAGCACCCTAGTTACTTCATTATAGAGGTTGGACCTCAAGGTAGAGACCGTCGGGTGGATCATCTTTGACGTGGAGAAGCCGGTGAGGAGGAACTATCCACAACCACTTCAAGGAGCTCACAACAAGGAAAAGCACAACAAGGAGAAGAATGAGTTCAAGCTTGAGGTTTAACCATCTAACATAGTAGTTAGAACTCCTAGTTAGTTTGTTAGTTAATGTTTAGCAAAGATCTTAATGGCTAGTCTATGTTACCTTGAAAGAAAAATTCGATTTTTACCTATTCCGCCTCCCCGTAAACTACCGGGGTGGGTAACATGGACTTACACTAAGAAGCCGCAAGGTGAAGCATAGGCACCCTAAGGATACCTTGTGGGGGATCAAAGGCCGGGCCTACCCCCCAAGACCACCAAAAGGTGGCCTTGGGGGCTGGTGACCCGAGATCACCCTTAGTTAGTTTGTTAGTTAATATTTAGCAAAGATTCTAACGGCTAGTCTATGTTACCTTGAAAGAAAATTTCGATTTTTACCTATTCCGCCTCCCCGTAAACTATCGGGGTGGGTAACATGGACTTACACTAAGAAGACGCAGGGTGAAGCATAGGCACCCTAAGGATACCTTGTGGGGGATCGAAGGCCGGGCCCACCCCCCAAGACCACCAAAAGGTGGCCTTAGGGGGTGGTGACCCGAGAGCACCCCAAAAGGGTGCTCTCGGGTCTGCCCGCCCTTGGGGGCTATCTTGTAGTAGCCCCCGGGGGTAGGTACCCCCCGAAGAACCCGGATTGAAAGCTAATTATTTCCCCTTCACCTCTATGAAGATTCGGATGGGTTTCATATTCGTTTCAACTCCCGGATTGGCTTAAAACGAATAATTTGATGACTTTAGTGATAGTTTTTCTAGTCTTGAAAAATTAATTTCGTTTGCTAATTATGCGCGGAATTCTGTAACATTTCTGAAAATATAAAATATTATTTTTGGAATTTAATGTTAAAATAATATATTTTCCCGAAAACTGCCGATTTGCGAAATTGGGGTTTTCGAAAAACGGTATAAATATATACCAATAATTGTCAAATAACCAGAAATTAAAATGATTTATTGATTTAAAAATATATTTAAAGGATTTGGCATTTTAAAAATTATTTATATGCAATTTGGATAAAAACCCGATTAGTGCACTGCTAATCGCGATTAAGCCAAATCCGTGTTTCTACAGTTTTCATGGTTAGTGCACCATGACATGTTTCATTTGGTTATATGTTCATTTGTTTTGTTTTATTTTATGGTTTTATTGTGGTGAGAAAAGAAATGAAAGGAAAAAGGTTTTATGATGGCTTGAGGAGAGAGAGAGGGGACATCATGATGAGAGGTAAGCATGCTTGAGGGTAGAGAGAGAGAGTGAGAAGAGGGGTAAGAATCCACCCCCACTCATCTTTCATTCTTCATTTCATTTCATTTCTTTAACTCCCTCATACTTCTTCATCTCCTTCTTCCTCCACCTCACTACCCATGTGAATCATCTCCAAAACCTAATCAAAACCCATGGCACCCTTCACAAAAATTGATCCCCACCTCACCCTCATCACTTTGGACGAAGAAAAGTTAGATTTTGACAACCTTGAAGAGCTAGGGTTTTGCTTGGCTACACCCATGAGGTATAAATTCTTCCATTTAGATTAGTTGAGATTTTTTGTATTCTAGATTAGTTTAGAAGGTGTTTGGTTAGGGTATGTGGTGTTTGGAAAATTCAAGAGAAGGGTTTGAGGATTTTGAGGAATTAGTGATGTATGGTGGCTGTACAAGGCCCTAGGGATCAAATTCTAGACCTGGAACTGAGTTTAGAACAGAGAGTACAAACTTTAGAATCGATCCATGTCGGTTTTGTGTTGAATTGTGAGGGAATATGGGAATCTGGAGTAACTCGAAGGCACTAAAAATTATTTAACGAAAAATGGGAGTCGTGCAGGCAACCTGGAGTGTACACTGAAGACCCGAGCCCCAACCCTTGTATTGTGGCCACAAATTTAAGCTTTCTGGCCGCAAATTGCGGCCAGATTAGGAGGGATGGTTGTAGGGTTTTGTCGGGTGTTATCTGTTATATATTTAAGGCCCTTTGTATATGCAACTTTTCTTAGTTTGACCTGAGTCAAAATCTGGGGGCATTTTGGTGTGAATTTGGATATGTTTTCCATATTTTGAGATGCTAATTTTTGATATTTTGATTCGTATTTGGTTGTTGGATGTTTGTACATCAACAACTAGGGATAATTGGTTGGTTTTGCATGCGTGGGATATAGGTTCTAACCTATAGGTGATCCGTGTGCCGTATCGGTTTTTCGAACTCGATTTTAATAGCATTTACGATTGTGTTGATATTGTAGGTACCTTCGCATGGATTCCGAGGAGAAGGAGCATGGCATCATCGACTTCGGCAATCGAGGATCAAGCTGAGTAGATCGATATCTAAGGGGGGTAGTCGGGTGGATGGCGTATAGCACCCCCGCACACTTTGATGGAAACCGATTTATATATAGATTATGGTTAATGAAACCTTCATTAGAAAACTATTGATAGAGTAAAAAGGATAGTTAGAGAACCATATTAGAAACTAAGATAGTTAGAAGTGATATGATACGACTAGTATGCGATGACAGGATTTGAGGATGATATTTAATGATATTGCCGTTTAGGGTACTATAAGACTAGATAGTCGATGTAGATGTGTCATCCGAACCATACCTATTTCCAAACTGCAGAATCGTATGCATCTTTTAAACAGATACATTGAGTGACGTTACGGATTTTCAAACTATATCTTTTCCTTAAAGACACCGTAACCCCTACTTTCAAAACTACGATTCGCATCTTTCAAAAATTGTTTGTTTAGTTCGGGTGTGTATGTTAGATTAGATACTTATGCTTATAGTAAAGGTAGAATGTATTTGTAAAATTAACATGATGAGGGATATAAATGCGATAAGAAGAGAATACGATTTAATATGTGATTTGATGATATGTCTGTATACGGATGCGAGTCGATTGAGATGATTTATACCCTGCCGGTTCCCTGATATGAGATTATTGCGGATGTGACCTGGGACATAGGAATTTAGAGATATTTATATGTGTTGTGAATCATGAGTGTTGGCTGTACGTGACGTTAGGTTCGTACCCTCCTCGTCTTATAGGTTGATAAGATCTCTGATAGCTTAATGCCGCCGTACGATGATTTTCCGTGCGTGCTGAGTTTGACTTGATGATTGATCCTTACCCTTGACTAGAGGTTGCCGTACGATGGATTATACCGTACGCAATGCTGTTAGGCTGGATGCCGATTGAGATTCACCGACTCGATCATGTTGGATATGTATACTTTATAGCTTTTAGCTAACGATTTACCTTATGATGCATTCACGTTATTCGCATTTCATTACTTATACCTGTGCTAGTACACTTACACCATTATCGATGATGCGTATGTTACACGTACACAGATTTGCCGGCTCACACACTTCTTCATCGATAATTGCCATGTCACTACACAGTAGGGTTGCTGCATCATGATATGCATATTGTACACCATACTTGCGTACATACATATTGTACACTCATACTTACGTATATACCCACTTGTACATCCATATTGGCGCACATATATATTGTACACTCATACTTGCGTATATACCCACTTGTACATCTATATTGGTGCACATACATATTGTACACTCATACTTGTGTATAAATCCACTTGTACATCCATATTGGCACACATACATATTGTACACTCATACTTGTGTATAAACCCTCTTGTAGATCCATATTGGCGCACATACATATTGTACACTCATACTTACGTATATATCCACTTGTACATCCATATTGGTGCACATACATATTATACACTCATACTTGTGTATAAACCCATTTGTACATCCATATTGGCACACATACATATTGTACACTCATACTTACGTATATACCCACTTGTACATCCATATTGGCGCACATACATATCTTGTGCATTCATGCCTATGTACATACACATTTGTACATACATAGATGATGCTGGCTTTGATTTTGGAGAACTGGGGACCGCACGTTATATTTTAAAAACTGGATCCATTTGAAAGAGCGGTTTTCCCTTTATATGTCATATCATTGTTCCATGTTGCATGATATTTGGATATGCTTAAATTTCTGTTATATATCGCATACATCATGCTTTATGATTACACGCATTGAGATATGTTGTTTTCATGAGATTTCTGGATTTGAGAACCGTGGTTATTTCAAAAGAAAGCATGTACTGTTTTAAAAACCCGATTTCTCTTGATATGATATTTCAGTGCGTCCACCATGCGTTTTCTCGATTCTGAGACGTATGACATGTGAAACCCGATTTGTGGAGTTGGATGAGGCCGATTGTGGGTACATGGTGGACCCGGTATGGTATCCCGGGACGAGAACAGATTGCTGTGCTGCTGACCGTAAACCTGGCAGTGGGACTACTACCTACCGGTGATAGTATTTGGGCTCGGCGGATATCCGGAGGATACCGACCGGAGTTGAGAGATGATATGGGCCGATCCGGACTGACGAAGCCCATGGGCCGATCCAGACTGACGGAGCCCGAGACATGAGGATTTATGTGTCGATGCTGGACACGGGTTTCATGATGTTTTCGGGTGTCGATATTGGACACCCAGGTTCCATGATTTTGATGTGTCGCGAGGGACACCGTTGATTTATATCCTCATACTTTCATGCACACTCTTTTATGACATTTACGTGCATACAGACATTGATTATATGGTTGGACAAGATCCACATGCATACATACATTGATTATATGGTTGGACGAGATCCACATGCATACATACATTGATTATATTGTTGGATTATATCCGCATACATATAGGTATTGATTACATTGTTGGCACATATGATGACCCGGTCACCCTAGATATCATATTATTACCTTTATCATATAGTTGACCTAGGTGTCGTTGTTTATTCGATTTCTACTTGTAGATGTTTTTCTACTCACGAGTTGGTAACTCACCCCCGTTGTGCCACAGTTCTTGCAGGTTGACCACATGGATCCATAGCGGCATCGCTGGCACATAGCTTCATTTGGGTGTTTTGCATTGGTAGGTGGGGCATTTTTATCGTACCCACTCTTGTATTTATATTTCATATTGTATCTAGTCAACTCCATCAATTAAATTTAGTAATTGTATAAGTAATGAGACTTAGCAAGACTTGTAGTTGCGAGACTTGAGCGATGGGTTTTATGTTCGCATTTTGGGTTCATGTCTTGCTTATTTCTTTATCTTTTGTGGTGAACTTCGCCGTGGGGCGTCGTATACTTATATTTTTGCTTTGCGTGGTTGTGATCCGCCGGTTGGTGAAGAGCTAGGTCCCTCTTGGGGATGTCATTATTCTTGTTATGTATTTGTGGTTTTGAATCAAAATATACAAAGGAGGTGCTGCCCAATTTTTTTTTACAAGGCGAAAAACGTTTTCAAACTAGTAAATTTCATTTGCATTTTCATGTTCCTTTTCTATGCATTAAGAAAACTTGATTTCATTATACCTTAATTTCAAAACTTCACCTCATTTATTTTCTTAAAATGTTTTAGATTTCTGCGTTTCAGCTTACTTGAATTCCGTTACACCTTTAGACGTTGCGTGATTTAAGTGCTGGTCACGAGGTAATATTTCGGGTCATGAAAAAGTTGGTATCAGAGCGCTAGGTTTAACCTTGGTTCGAGTCTATGTTTGACTATGCGGAGTCTAGGGCGGGTATGTATTTCAGAACCTGGGCTTGACCTTACGGAACTTAGACTTGAACGAGGGGGTATTAGACCCGAACTTTCGTTTCATAGGCTGACCCTGATTGATGGAGTAGGTAGCTTGAGTAGAGTGACGTACCATACGTATGTTCCGCGGCATATTTACGCCACTTAAGAAACCTTAGGATGTACATATTTTGAGATCTTTGATTCTATTCGTTTCCATGATTATACTCTCATTGATGTCGTTCCTTCTTATGATCATGTCTCCATTCTGGATCTGTCGTTTCCTTTCTTGCCATTGATATACTCTCTTCGATACTCGATTGAGGTTCCTGTCACCATGGTTTGAGCGCAGATTGAGCTGCTGCTTGTGTTGTGGTCAGGGCGAGCTTGTCTGGTACGAGGGATGACCATTGTGTTTTCTGGTGACATGGAAACGTATCGATATAGTGTTATGTTGTGACCTCTTGTGGAGGCGAGTGCTTGGTTTTACACTAGATGATCGGGCCATTGTTAGAGCTACCAGTTACGAGAGGACCGTTGATGTACAGCATACCTCAGAGATTTTGATGTCGCCTACTGTGCATGCAGTTGACCCAGCTGTCGCTGAGTGATGGGATGTCACTTCCAGAGCTTACGAGCTGAGATCGCTGGAGCTTCCAGGCAGAGATGCGACAGATGATAGCTAGTCTACCCCGAGTTGAGAGACGAGGATGATTCGTCAGGTTGATGCGCCGATGCAGGCCCAGTTGAGTTGAAGATTTTCAGTGTGGAGAGTCTTAATCAGACCTAGAGCAGACCGATCCAAAAATGACCGTTGATGTATCGCCTTCCTGGAGGATTGAGGCATTGTTTAGCATGCGGACGAAGGGTATTCACATGTCGGCTAGGCGAAGCTAAAAAGTTTGAGCGAGTGTCAGAAACCCATTTTCCCAAGTTTAAAATGTTCGGAGGAACATGCAAGTGATTCTGTGGACCCTCTAGAAAAATGAAACCCTAACTCGACATAATGACCATGGAACCGCTTTTGAACCTTAGGGTTTGCAGTAGTTTAGCGGTGCCATCAGCGAGGCTTGGGTTTTCCTTTCTACGGCTGGTCTAGAGGTACTGTGGTATGTACCAGATATTTTTATACTGTGCTCAGGTGTTGAGCTTTCGGGAAATTTTGGGACCTTGATGACTCGATCAAAAAGTTTGTCGTCGTCCGAATATCATGTGATAAAAGATCAGCAAGCTGACCAGCTTCGGATAGAGGACCTCATCCAGATGCGTTGGGAGTTGATTGAGGACGGGCGAGTATTGAGTATTTCTCCGATGGTTGGGACGAGTTTCTAAGGACGTGTTCGGCCAGATATCTTCTACAGAGTGATGAAGATACAGAATACGCGATTTCGAGTCCGTGTGAGAGACTTCGGATTGACCGTGGCCGAGAACAGTAGTAGTACGCAGACAGCAAGACGTGACGTCGAAGCGGACGATGATAAAGGCGAGTGGAGCCAGAGGTTCATGCGAGATGCTGACGAGCTGTTGCTACTCCCCGTCGAGATTAGAGATCTGATATGCATACAGAGGCGTTGGGATACGGCCAATCCCGAGGAAATGTGTGCGGAACACGCAGATGTCCAAAAACGAGAAAAGATTATGTAAGAGTACCAGCCTCCGTACAGTTCGGCATAGGCGAGATCGGAAGAGATCTTGAGCTGGATTTCTTCCAGGACACTGCTGCAATAAGATTTGCACCCAGGATCAGATGTGTGATGTGTATTTAGAGAACCAGAGGCCGATGCCAGTAACGTGCTGCTTTACGAGTGGTTATGAGGATTGGACGAGAGATGACCAGAGAAGTGCTAGAGCGGAATCGTTCCCGTTAGCACACCTGACCGAGCCGATGAGCCGATGGACTGCGAGATTGGTGAATCTGCAGAGAAGATAAGGACCCAGAGACTGAGGACGCTAGACCATGAGCAGGAGGCAAGCAGATGTTCTTGTTCTTCTGGTTTCAGGCGCACCGAGTTATTTTTTCGACCTTGTAGGAGGTGTACCTCAATGTCATTTGTTGCGATTTGCGTTTGTGATCCGAGTATCATACTTATATCGCTTGGATTTGAGTTTTGATGATTGAGTTTCATGATATCGTTTTTGTGCACCATGACTGCACCTACTGGGTATTTACATGTTTGTGCATAGTTATCGTACCTGATATATATTCTATACACCGTTGTGTTGATTTGTGATTGTTTGTGAAAAAGAGTGTTTTGTAGTTAACCGCAATCAATAACGGTGTCGCGTATAGCTAGACCGAGATGAGTACGGGTCATCCTCAGGGAAACGTTGAATCTTTTACTCTTACTTTAGATGTGTTGAAAAAGAGAGGAGGAATAAAGAATTCAGTGAATGGTTTCTAGATCTACCTTAAGCAAGAATGCAAAATATATAGATCTAGATTATTTTAGGGATGTAGTTAATATAATAAGAGGGCTTGTAGGGTTCGTTAGGATTTAGTAGTTATGGACGATTAATTAAAAGTTACCCTTTTTATCCTTTAATAGATTTAAAACTAGAACGACGGTGATGCGTGTAGATTAGGGTTTCTGGAGGGAAAAGGAATTCCACTCTTAACCCTTATCTCGACACGGAACTCCGTTTATATCTAGCCTTTACCAAAACAATCATTAATCTAATCTCTAATCGCGGTCGGAACTAACAAAGAATTGTTAGCGCGCCCGAGTAGGATGTTAATGATTCTTTTGATAAAGTTCATAAACTTTATAGGACTTAAAAAGGGTTTAGGAATTTTCATCATCCATTAGCCTACCCTAATCCTACGAACCCTAACAAGCGGAGAATTACTCGCGCATGTTGGGAGAAAAAGAGATGGAAAGAAATTGCATAATTAAACTACGAAGAAATAGAATAAGAAAAAGAAAGCTACCTTTATTAATCAACAATATTCATTACACTTGAATCCTTAGAAAATGATTACAATTACCAGTTGCTTCTCGATCTCTTCTAAGGAGGTAAACGAACAGTTGATGATCAGCCTGGATGCGTGAGCCGTCTCGGACTTCGTGATCTCTTCGGCTTGATGATTTTTCCAAGAGGCTCTCGGTCTTTATTTATAGCCCCAAATCCAGAACTATTGCTTCCAAATATGGAAACTAACTGTAGAGATTCTCGCCAAAATTTTGTAGCTTCAATCTCCTCAAGATTACCGCGGATCCGCGGCCCAGGGGGGGTATGGCCGCGGATCCGCGACCATATAATCAGAGCCTTTGATTTTATTTCAGCAGCTTCTCTCTACTTGGCACGTGGACTTCTCTGGAATCTTTGGATCTTTGAAATCTTCTCATAGTTGCTGCCAGACTTGATCTCCAAGTTTTGTTTTCTTAATTAGGCATGTTTTTTTTAACAACTTGATTTCCTTGATTTTAGTCATGGAAAAATTCTGTACAACAACTTGGAAAAATTCTGCACAACAACTTAAATAATATTTAGTAGACTTTGTTCTCTTAGGATTTGGTCAATGATATTATTTGCATACATTTTCCTACTAAATGCTAATTATAATATATCAACACATGGAAAATATTATTTTTACAGATAAACCCTCATTTGTATGATATATTATAATAAAGACCTTTTTTAATATGAAAATGGTAGGAAAAATGTAATAACAAATGTGCAGTTTTATCAACTAAACAATTTGCGATTTGTACATATCCATTGCATTTGATGTTATTTTTGCACTCGGTATAGCCCACATGTGCTGGTAGTGCATTGATACGGATTTGTGCTCGTAGTTGCACACGTTTTTTATTTATACACCTTGGTACGCTCGGTGTCGTTCTTATACGCATTTGAGTTATTAATGTGATTTTCATGCATTGGTTGCACCGTACTTGTATTTCACGCATTTGATGCACCAGATTTGAAATTTTCGTGCACAATAGATGCACCAGATATTGTTGTCGTGCACACCTGTTGCACTGGACAGATACTTTCATGCACACCTGTTGCACTTAGTTTTGCTTTTGTGCATATTGTGGCACCTATATTTGGATTTGATTTCCGTGCGCACCAGACGCACGCGATTATTGGATATTCCTTTTGAGGCTGATTTTGCTTTTGAGCACCTTGTTTTCATGATAGGCACTATATTAGGAAGTAGCCAAACAGGACTGATCCGAGGACAATACCAGAGTACTTTGTATGCATTAAAAGTTTACCAAGAGGTTTTTGAAAAAGAGCTATAGTCTCGCTATTTCCTACGTGTCCGTGAGCGATCCGAACGTTTATAAAGGAAAACCTTTTGGGATATTTTGAAAACGACGGAACGTGTATTTAGGAAAACATATGGACGTATATTATTATTTTAAAATGAGCGTCCGTCACTTATCCCGTGAGTTACGCATTCACGCGGTGATTTAGAAATATTTTTGCATGAGTTTTATTTAGTTCTTGAAAGTTTTTCAAAGATGCGTATTATACACGTATTATAGTATTTGACTAGTGTATATTGGTTTTCTGCAGTGGATTTCGAGATCTGTATCTCTACTGTAACTCCGAGGATATGAGTGCAAATCCGATAATTTGCGTGACGCTTGACGGAGTTCGATTTTGAGTTTATACTCATTTTCAGGCGCACGCGATGCGCGGTGCGATTTTTGTATCTTCCGTGATTTCGGAGCCCCGTTGATTTGAGTTGATTATTGAAATGTTTTGGTATTTGGGGGTTTAAATTTAAATTTGGAGACCGAATTTATTTAAGGGGTAAGACTGTAACATTTCTGAAAATATAAAATATTATTTTTGGAATTTAATGTTAAAATAATATATTTTCCCGAAAACTGCCGATTTGCGAAATTGGGATTTTCGAAAAAGGGTATAAATATATACCAATAATTGTGAAATAACCGGAAATTAAAATTATTTATTGATTTAAAAATATATTTAAAGGATTTGGCATTTTTAAAATTATTTATATGCAATTTGGATAAAAACCCGATTAGTGCACTTCTATTCGCGATTAAGCCAAATTCATGTTTTTACAGTTTTCATGGTTAGTGCACCATGACATGTTTCATTTGGTTACATGTTCATTTGTGTTGTTTTATGTTATGGTTTTATTGTGGTGAGAAAATAAATGAAAGGGAAATGGTTTTATGATGACTTGAGGGGAGAGAGGGGACATCATGATGAGAGGTAAGCATGCTTGAGGGGAGAGAGAGAGAGAGAAAGAGAGAGAGGGAGAGAAAGAGGGGTAAGGTTCCACCCCCACCTCATCTTTCATTCTTCATTTCATTTCATTTCTTTAACTCCCTCATCCTTCTTCATCTCCTTCTTCTCCACTTCACTACCCATAGGAATCATCTCTAAAACCTAATCAAAACCCATGGCTCCCTTCACAAAAATTGAACCCCACCTCGCCCTCATCACTTTGGACCAAGAAAAGTTAGATTTTGACAATCTTGAACAGGTAGGGTTTTGCTTGGCTACACCCATGAGGTATAAATTCTTCCATTTAGATTAGTTGAGATTTCTTGTATTCTAGATTAGTTTAGAAGGTCTTTGGTTAGGGTATATGGTGTTTAGAAAATTCAAGAGAAGGGTTTGAGGATTTTGGGGAATTAGTGATGTATGGTGGCTGTACAAGGCCCTAGGGATCAAATTCTAGACCTGGAACTGACTTTAGAACAGAGAGTACAAACTTTAGAATTGATCAATGTCGGTTTTGTGTTGAATTGTGAGGGTATATGGGAATCTGGAGTAACCCGGAGGCACTAAAAATTATTTAGTGAATCTGGGAGTCGTGCAGGCAACCTGGAGTGTATCCTGAAGACCCGAGCCCCAACTCTTGTACTATGGCCGCAAAATTAAGCTTTCTGGCCACAAATTGCGGCCAGATTAGGAGGGATGGTTGTGGGGTTTTGTCGGGTGTTATCTGCTATATATTTAAGGCCTTTTGTATATGCAACTTTTCTTAGTTTTAACTGAGTCAAAATCTGGGGGCATTTCGGTGTGAATTTGGATATTTTTCCGTATTTTGAAATGCTAATTTTTGATATTTGGATTCGTATTTGGTTGTTAGATGTTTGTACATCAACAACTAGGGATAATTGGTTGGTTTTGCATGCGTGGACTATAGGTTCTAACCTATAGGCGATCCGTGTGCCGTATCGGTTTTCCGAACTCGATTTTATTAGCATTTATGATTGTGTTGGTATTGTAGGCACCTTCGCGTGGATTCCGAGGTGACGGAGAGTGGCGTCATCGACTTCGGTAATCGAGGATTAAGGTGAGTAGATCTATATCTATAGGGGAAGTCGGGTGGATGGCGTATAGCACCCCCACACACTTTGATGGAAGCCGATTTATATATAGATTATGGTTAATGAAACCTATATTAGAAAACTATAGATAGAGTAAAAAGGGTAGTTAGAGAACAATATTAGAAACTAAGATAGTTAGAAGTGATATGATACGATTAGTATGCGATGACGGGATTTGAGGATGATATTTGATGATATTGCCGTTTAGGGTACTATAAGACTAGATAGTCGACGTAGATGTGTCATCTGAACCATACCTATTTCCAAATTGCAGAATCGTATGAATCTTTTAAATAGATACCTTGAAGGACGTTACGGATTTTCAAACGATATCTTTTCCTTAAAGACACCGTAACCCCTACTTTCAAAACTACGATTCGCATCTTTCAAAAACTGTTTGTATGGTTCGGGTGTGTATGTTAGATTAGATACTTATGCTTATAGTAAAGGTATAATGTATTTGTAAAATTGACTTGATGAGGGATATAAATGCGATAAGAAGAGAATACGATTTAATATGTGATTTGATGATATGTTGGTATATGGATGCGAGTTGATTGAAATGATTTATACCCTGCCGGTCCCCTGATATGAGATTATTGCGGATGTGACCTGGGACATAGGTATTTAGAGATATTTATATGTGTTGTGAATTGTGAGTGTTGGCCGTATATGATGTTAGGTCCGTACCCTCCTCATCTTATAGGTTGATAGGATCCATGATAGCTTAATGCCGCCGTACGATGATTTTCCGAGCGTGATGAGTTTGACTTGATGATTGATCCTTACCCTTGACTAGAGGTTACCGTACGATGGATTATACCGTAAGCGATGCTGTTAAGCTGGATGCCGATTGATAGATTCACCGACTCGATCATGTTAGATATGTATACCTTATAGCTTTTAGCTGACGATTTACCTTATGATGCATTCACGTTATTCACATTGCATTACTTATACCTATGCTAGTACACTTACACCATTATCGATGATGCGTATGTTACACGTACACAGATTTGCCAGCTCACACACTTCATCATCGATAATTGCCATGTCACTACACAGTAGGGTTGCTGCATCATGATATGCATATTGTACACCATACTTGCGCACATACATATTGTACACTCATACTTACGTATATACCCACTTGTACATTCATATTGGCGCACATACATATTGTACACTCATATTTGCGTATATACCCATTTGTACATCCATATTGGCACACATACATATTGTACACTCATACTTGCATATAAACCCACTTGTACATCCATATTGGCGCACATACATATTGTACACTCATACTTGTGTATATACCTACTTGTACATCCATATTGACGCACATACATATTGTACACTCATACTTGCGTATATATCCACTTGTACATCCATATTGGCGCACATACATATTGTACACTCATACTTGCGTATATACCCACTTGTACATCCATATTGGCGCACATACATATTTTGTGCATTCACGCCTACGTACATACACATTTGTACAAACATAGATGATGCTGGCTTTGGTTTTGGAGAACCGGGAACCGTATGTTATATTTTAAAAACTGGATCCATTTAAAAGAGCGGTTTTCCCTTAATTTGTCATATCACTGTTCCTTTTTTCATGATATTTGGATATCCTTATATTTCTGTTATATATCGCATACATCATGTTTTATGATTACACGCATTGAGATATGTTGTTTTCATGAGATTTCTGGATTTTAGAACCGTGGCTATTTCAAAAGAAAGCATGTACTGTTTTAAAAACCCGGTTTCTCTTGATATGATATTTCAATGTGTCCACCATGCGTTTTCTCGGTTCTGAGACATATGACATGTGAAACCCGATTCGAGGAGTTGGATGAGGCCGATTGCGGGTACATGGTAGACCCGGTATGGTACCCCGGGGTGAGAACGGATTGCTGTGCTGCAGACGTTGAGCCTGGCAGTGGGACTACTACCAACCGATGATAGTATTTGGGCTCGGCGGATATCCGAAGGATACCGACCTGAGTCGAGAGATGATATAGGCCGATCCGGACTGACGGAGCCCGTGGGCCGATCCAGACTGACGGAGCCCGAGATATGAGGATTTACATGTCGATGCTCGACACGGGTTTCATGATATTTTCGGGTGTCGATGTTGGACACTCAGGTTCCATGATTTTGATGTGTCGCGAGGGACACCGTTGATTTATATTCTCATACTTTCATGCACACTCTTTTATGACATTTACGTGCATACAGACATTGATTATATGGTTGGACGAGATCCACATGCATACATACATTGATTATATGGTTGGACGAGATCCACATGCATACATACATTGATTATATTGTTGGATTATATCCGCATACATACAGGTATTGATTACATTGTTGGCACATATGATGACCCGGTCACCCTAGATATCATAGTATTACCTTTATGATATAGTTAACCTAGGAGTCGTTGTTTATTCGATTTCTACTTATAGATGTTTTTCTACTCACGAGTTGGCAACTCACCTCCGTTGTGCCACAGTTCTTGCAGGTTGACCGCATGGATCCGTAGCGGCATCGCTGGCATATAGCTTCATTTGTGTGTTGTGTATTGGTAGGTGGGGCATTTGTATCATACCCACTCTTGTATTTATATTTCATATTGTATCTAGTCAACTCCATCAATCAAATTTAGTAATTGTATAAGCAATGAGACTTAGCAAGACTTGTAGTTGCGAGACTTGAGCGATGGGTTTTATGTTCGCATTTTGGGTTCATGTCTTGCTTATTTCTTTATCTTTTGTGGTGAACTTCGCCGTTGGGCGTTGTATACTTATATTTATAATTTGCGTGGTTGTGATCCGCCGGTTGGCGAAGAGCAAGCTCCCGCTTGGGGATGTCATTATTCTTGTGGTTATGGATCAAAATATACAAAGGAGGTGCTGCCCAATTTTTTTTTAAAAGGCGAAAAACGTTTTCAAACTAGTAAATTTCATTTGATTTTCATGTTCCTTTTCTATGCATTAAGAAAACTTGATTTCATTATACCTTAATTTCAAAACTTCACCTCCTTTATTTTCTTAAAAAGGTTTAGATTTATGGGTTTTAGCTTACTTGAATTCCGTTACGCCGTTAGACGTTGCGTGATTCAAGTTCTAGTCACGAGCTAATATTTCGGGTCGTGACAAATTCTAACGTCGTGGTTTTCTTTACTTACTTTATTGATGTGTATATGTGTTCTTAAACGTCTTCTAATCGTTAAACGTCGATTAGAAGGGGTTGCACATATCTTATGATGTTCGGATGCGAATGGTTTCATGGATCGTCATGTGAATGGCCCGGAATGAATCTAGATGCGAGATGTGAGTGGATTTTTTGTAATTCATGTAATAATTCATGTATATTCTTTAATTAGGGTGCATACAGGTTGAGTATGTAGTCACCGTCTATATATTATTTTTCTTTTTTGCATCTAGGTTTGACCCACGGAGGAGTGCACAAACTACTGGATTCTAGGATTCAAATCTTGAGAAGTCGAGACCCGGGTCACCCAATTCTAGAATTGGCAGGTAACTTGCCGCACTCATAGGGGTCTAGGATTATTCACACTCTGCTATTCACACGATCGTGGAGGACTGTGTTTCATAGGTGGCTTATTGAAATGGAAATGTTCCTAGTTGATCTATTTTTCCATTCTCTGTGATGCTTATATCTACCTGTGTTGCTTATCATGCCTTATATATATATATATATATATATATATATATATAAATGTTATATATGTTTTGCATCCACGCTAGTCCTGTCCCTGCTCCGCCGTTAGCTAAGTAATCTAACGGTGCATGACGGGGCCTGTGGCGAATGCAGGTGGCATATACGTACATTCTATTTTCTTTCTTTTTGTGGTGTTTTAAGATTTATTGATGGGATCACATTAATCTCACTTAATGCAAAGCAATAAATCTAAAATCTGACGTCGTTGGAACAATTACAAAACCACTCGGTTTTCTTCAAAAACAACTTTTAAAAGCGAAGCATAAACCACTCCTTTTCAAATGCTTTCCGGTTCCTTCGACTATATCAAGTTCATTACGTTAACGGTTTTCACCAAAACCAGCCGTAGCCCTCCGTCATTTCAGATAGGTATCTACTAGTATTCATGCTATGTGTTTTGACCTTCGTCAAGGCAAAGTGTTTGGTAGCTAGTGGGTGCTTATCTGTAGCATAGATAGATACAATAATCTAGGACAGGCGTACAACTATTTTGGCCTTCGTCAAAGGCTTATACAAATGGGTCTAGATTAATCTGGAAAATTACGGGTTGAACTTAACTTATGACTTATGATGTTTATACCTTTGTTAAAGTTATGAGCGCTCAGGGAAAAAACCACATAGGGAGTTTCAAACATACTGGAAACTTGCTAGTGTTGCATACCTTTTGGAGTGTGGTAGTTTTGGTAGGCTTCCTTCAAAATTATCACACGATGATAGTTGGGTCCCGATTCTACTGTGAGTATCCGCTACTCTTCGGGAGAATTTTTCACTTTGCAATTAGCTAATCAAATAGGTGTCTAGAAAGGTGTTAACGTAGCTATGCCTATGGGAAAATGAGGTTACTTAATTAGGTCCGTGCAAAAGCATGGGAAACCTTCCTCCAAAGTACCAACATTGGCCTGACGGAAAGCTAAGCGAACTTGTAGGGCGTGATTAATCCTGACTAATTCTTCTTTTAGGGTTTGAAGGAGAATTTGAGAAAACAGTGAGAGCCATCCTGTTTAGATAAACTAATAACCAATCTAAATTTGTAAGAGCATATGCTGAGTGTTTCTTTTCTCTCTCTCCTAATTGCAGCGACCATGACGGGACTTAAGTTTATACTAGATAAAAACAAACTAACTGGGCCAAACTATAAAGATTGGCCGAGGAATGTCCAAATGGCCCTTACTTATGATAAGGTTGCATACGTCCTCATGGTTAAAGCCCCCTGTTCCAGGTCCGACATCCTTGGTTGCAGACATTGAGGTCCGTAAGACTTGGGATCTGGATTGCGCAAAATCCAAGTGCCTCGTGCTGGCCTCCATGGATAATGAACATGAAAGGCAGCATGAGAAGATGGATCTTGCTTCCATCTTCTTGCATACCAAAGATTTATATGGAGAGCAATCTTATATCGCAAGATACGTGACCTCAAAGAAATTATTTCAAGCATGGTTGGCTATCGGATCATCTGTTAGGGACCACGTCCTAAAGATGATCACTCTTGTTAGTTATATGTATGCCCTAGAGGCCATTACTGTACATATGATGTATATTGTAATGGATGCTTGGACATATATAGGGAGGACTTTCTTGCTCGACATGATAGTATGCTATCTGGTTGTACTTTATCTTAACATGTACACTGATTGTCTCTATGTTATATGTTGATAAAGCCCTTAGGATATGTACTCGACTACTGGGGCTATGATGAGATCATACTAGTGGGGACACGGTAGTCGACGAGTACATCCTATAACTGTTCTTAGTCGAGGGTGTATCGAGACAGGGCATCGATGCACCAGAGTAGGCTAGCGTATACGCATCTTGACCCATATGATAGGCGATGGATGATCCCATATCCATCGGTGTTTAACATCAAGGATGGTGTACAGGTGCTCAGTAGAGACTGGGTACACTGGACGGACTCGCCGAGAACTCCCAGATGGTATTATACCTCACGTTAGATGGCAGTTCTCCGGTGACACTGGTACAGAGTAGTCTGTTGACCCGAGATCGTCACAGAGTCTTGTGTGATTCCCACTATTCTTTGATTTCCATCATACCACGTCCAAGTTTACAATGCCTCAAGAAGTATCTGTTCATTTCTGAACTCTTCCTCTCGTGTGTGTTCTGTATACTAAGAACTGTAGTTTGATTTAGAACGTCAATGCTATTAGATAACGTGCCTGAACCGATCAACTCTTGATATAGGAAATGTTCAAAACATTATCCAACTATACAAAATTATATCCTTTCTTTATTAAATAAAGAGACTGATATGATGTTGTATATCAGGTTCGGTATCTAATAACATTCGTTCAGAATCAATGTATTCTGGTAATACAGGGTGATAGTGACCAACAGACTTGGCTGCAACACTTGCACCGTTTTCTATCTCATGAAACTTATCACCCGTTCTCAGTTCTCTAACTTTCTGTAGCCCATGTAACAGATTACATATGCGGGATCCTGATCCGGTATCACATACCCAGGACGTAAAGGATACTGAGAAACAGTTCTGTGTAATGAACACACCCGAAGATGATGCATCAACATGCACTTTCTTCGTTTGGGCGGCACGGGAATTCTGGTAATCCCCAATTTCCTGCTCTGTCTTATAACAATTATAAGTTGGAACGGGACCAACGTTCCCCAGCTCAGTATAACAAGCGGGTTCGGTCAATACATCTGTATTATTATCTTGATTAAGGCGTGATATAGTCACTACCTGGAGAAAGAGAGAAGAAAACACTCAGCGTATGCTCTTGCAAGATTAGATTGGTTATCCAATATATCTAATCAGGATGTCTCCCACTGTTTTAATCAAATCTTCCTTCAAACCCTAAAAGGAAAGACTAGCCGGGATTAATTACACGCTACAAGTTCGCCAATCTTTCAGCCAGGCCAGTGTCGGTACTTTGAGGGAGGTCCCCCGTGCTTTCGCACGAACCTAATTAAAGTAAACCTCGTTTTCCCTGGGGCGTAACCCCGTTAACACCTTTCTAGACACCTACTTGATCGGCTAATTGTAATGTATAAAACTCTCCCAGGAGTAACTCTTACTCGCAGCGGGTATCGGGGTCCAACTATCTCATAGAAGGTATGCAATCTCATTGCAAATTTCAACACTTGAAATTCCCAATAATATTTTACCCCTAGCGTCCCATGACCTTGACGCAAGCCAACAAATCACAGTGCGTTAGTCAAGTTCAACCCGTCATTTCTTGATTGAATTAAACCCACCCGCATGACTCTTGACGCAGGCCAACAAAGTCGCACGACTACCCTAATCCAATCTGCATCATATGCATAAACAGATAAATACTAGTTAGCTACCGCACACTACGCCTTGACGCAGGCCAACAAACGTAGCACGAATACTAAGTAGGACTTATCTGAAATGACGGAGGGCTACGATAGGTTTTATGAAAACCCTTTGCGTAATGAACTTGATATTGTTGTAGAATCGAGTGATTTTAAATGGAGTGTTTTTGAGGCTTTTCTAGTTTTGCTAAAGGGGTCACTCCCGGTGAAGGGATAGTCGGCCCTTTCCTCATCGAATAAGGTGCAGGGTATATCATATATACCGCTGTGCAAAGCAAGAACTATAGAAGCAATCAAAAGACAAACCGAGTTTGTAGCATCTGCTAGTTTCACTAAAGAGATAACTCCCGGTGAAGGGATCTCGGCTCTTTCCTTATCGAATAAGGTGCTGGATGTTCTACAAGGAACACCGCTATGCAAAGCAAAAACTAGAGCTACCAGATTTTTAAAACAAGTTTCTACAACATCTTTAGGTTTCTTTTATTTCATTAATCTCATTAATGAAGTCCCATTTTAATATGCTTCACAAGCATCTCATTTGAAACGAAATCTGTAATATAACATATATCTCATATATATAATATAAACATTCGTCACAGGCAGTAATATGATCTCATCACAGAACATTGCAGCAGAAGAACATATATGAAATATTGGATATACTAGGACGTCCGTGTTTTAGTACGAGCCTGTATAAAACACGGATTCCACAGTCGCGATGAATAGCCAAACCCATATCCCTAGACCCCTACGAGAGCGGCAAGCAACACAGCCAATTCTAGGGCTAGGAGACCCGGTCTCGACTCCTCGAGATGGTCTCCCACTGGACCCCAGAACCCGGTTACTTGTGCTCCCCGCCTTGGGTCTACCTAATGCGGAAAAGTAAATAATATACAACGGTGACATCATCCTCACCCCGGAAGTGCCCCAATAAAAGAATATTACATACAAATGAATTTTACATGAATTAAAAAGAAAAAACTCTCATCTCACAAAAAAAACCCGGCTATTCAAACGCGACGATCCAATACAACATATCACAGCAACACATAATATCTCATATCATCAACGTAAGCAAGTATGCGTATCCCGATTGTCGTTGATGTACAGCAACAAAGCCGGCGATACACCACATACTACGCTTACGGTCACAGAAAAGAAAGTGTAAAACTACAACAGTTGGAATCCGCAACCTCTTTAGACATCACATGCCTAACCAAATGAATTCCTTAGACATCGCATGCCTAATAATTATAAACCCCGCATTTTAGTCTTATTATCGAAAAGTCTTTTCAATATCAAGTCGGGCAATTCAACAAGATTCCCGACATCCTGATCGAATGTTCGTCGCAAACTTTAGTAGACGGCCGCACCCCTGGATGCCGTCGACGAAGTGCACTAAGGCGGAACACCGCTACCGCGAGCACCCGAACGGATGCTTTTGGCGACGGGGTTCTCCTACAGTCACTTGGTCGGGGCTATGGGGCATGGCTGTCTATTAAGTTTACCCGGCGAGTATCCGCGTACGCTACGTGATTGCGACGAACTTTTGATCACATCGAAATTCCGTGGCAACCGATCAATTTGAGACTAAACTAATAGATTTATAACATTCAAATTAGTTATCTCATAACTACATGTGGATTCCAAATATTGTATCACATTCTAGATAAATAGACAGTGTTAAACATTCCGATCGAATAATCAAACACCCAAGTTTTCCCCAATATATCTCAACACTTGAAATCAGTTTAAAAACATCCATCACATGCCACAGTACCAATGGTCCAGCCATAGAAGGTTCAAGCCAACGCCTCACATGTGGCACGCCGTACTGCCCCAAACCCTAAGGTTTAGAGGCAGTTCAAGACGGTCACATAATCGAGTTAAGGTTTGTTGTCTTCTAGAGGGTCCACCGCGTTACTTGCAAGACTTAGAACGTTCTTAAACTCGAGAAAAAATCCAACTTTTGAAAAATTTTCCGACAGGGGAAAATGTGAGTTATTGATATCCGTTCGAACTTTTTAACAGTTTCTAAAAATTACCTGAACAAACTAAACAAAGTTAAATTATCCGATCGAATCAACGAGTCCCCAATACAACCCTAGAAAACTCAACACTAGAGTGGAATTAAAGAATTCCCAGAAAAAATAACAAGAAAGGACCTAAGAATAATTAAGTGAAATTCCAGGGACTAAGTCTAAATTTTGGCCGCGGAACCACCGCAAAACGCTTGGTTTCGCCGCGGTTCCGCGGTCAAATTTTTGAGTTAGAGGTCCGTAATTCTTAGTTTTTCCTGCTTAATTTTCTGAGCATTTTTAATTCAGAAAAAACCACATTTTTGAAAAATGTACAGAGAAGGGTTCATGTCGGGGTTTTCGGGTTCGATCGGACTTTAAACTTCGTCTAAACTTCGCCTAAAGCTCTAGCCTGGCTCTGATACCACTGTAGGGTTGCTAGGCACGCACACAAGGTTCTACGAGGCATCAACCATACCCGATTAAAAAAAATTAGCCGTGCCGAACAACCCAAAGCTGGATCTTTAAACTAGAGATTAGGTGAAAACAAGCATGTTAAACTCTTTAACACTAAGTGAGAGGGATTACTGTTGGATATATGTATGCCCTAGAGGCCATTATGTGATAGTGGATGTATCTATACATGTATATATATATTCAGTTAGCATTCTTGCTCGACATGATAGTATGCTATCTGGTTCTTCTTTATCTGACATGTTTATTTGATCATGCTTTTATTCATTCACACATGCTGATAAAGCCCTGAGGATATCGGCTTGACTACTCTGATTATGATGGAGATCATACTAGTGGGACATCTGTAGTCTATAAGCATATCCTGGAACGTCCTTAGTCGTAGGTATATCGAGATGGGGCATCGATATACCAGAGTAGACTAGCGTATATGATACTAGACCCATACGATGGGCGATGGATGTTCCCACATTCATCGATGTTTGACATCAAGATCATACACGGGTGCTCAGTGGTGACTGGGTACACTGGACGGACTCACCGAGAACTCCTATATGGAATTATATCTATCGTTGGATAGCAGTTCTCAGGTGACACTGGTACAGGTTAGTCTGTAGACCCGAGATCGTCATGGAGTCTTGTGTGTTCTCCCATTGCACTTTGATTGCCACCCTACCACGGCTCTACTGAGTCGTGCAAACAGGTGGCCGTTGGGTACAGTCCCGAGACACACGAAGACGATGAGCGATAGGAGGGGTTTCGTTTCTCCCGGTATTGGGAGTTGATGCTGTGCTGTGCTCGACTGGTTATAACAGCAAGTCCCTGGCCAGGGCTGCTGAGATTTGCTGATAAGTGTTATCAGTAGTTTCTCGATCTGTTATAGACCATTCACCGACACGACTTATTGAGTTATTGGGGTCGACGTGACCATCCCTAGGTTCGATATGCAGCATATCTGACGAAGAGACCGGACTGTACGGTAGTGTTGCCGAATGGCTCGACGGGAGTTGTAGCAGGTTCGCTTGTTGTCTTCTGATCGCTCAATACCCGGGTGGCCGTTACGTTTAGCTGACCGCTTGCGGCTTGAGGGTACTTGATATGATCATTACCCTCTGCCGGCGTATTGACGAGTCTTAGAGTCCCACAGAGGAGTTACCCAGTCCAGGCGAAACGTTGTGGTGCGCATATGCGATATGCGCATGCACCCGATTGAAATGTGCGTATATGATACCGAACATTGATCGGATGAACTGCTTTTGGTGGGGTCATATGAGATATGACCGGATTGATAAATCAAGTGTTGATTTATCATTTAACCATTAGTTTTCTCACTTAAAACCTTTCTAGGGTTTGATGTATGTATGCATGCATGCATGTGTTTCTTTCTTCTTTTCTAGTTTCATGCACATGTAAATGTGCATACATGTACACATACATACATCAAACCATCATGGTTGATTATATATGGAAATGGTGGCAATATAAGCCTCACACCATAGATTAAACAATGGATAATTATTTAATTTTGGTTTTAAAAAGAAAATGAAAAGGAAAGGATAATTATGCTAGTTTCTACATGCTTCTTCTAACCTAACCATGCTCACCTACCACTAAACCATGGTTATCCTTTCCTTTATCATTCTAAACCCAAGTTAAATTAATCATCTATTATTTAATCATGGTTGGAGTCAAGAAGGAAAAAATATATATAGTGATATTTATTTCTTTTTGAAGGTTAACCTTATGGTTATCATTTTACCTCTTGAAAAGAAATAGCCACCATTTTCATCCTCCTTCATCTTCTCCTCTCTAGTTCTTTTCTAGTGAGTGAAATACAACAAAAGAAAGGTTTTTGAAGTGAGATCCAAAGCCATAACACCATTCTACTCAAGTCTAGCCAACTTGATTAGTGTGTTTACTTCGATTTTACAAAGTAGCGAGCTTGGACGGAGATCTCCGCGGTGGATCATCGTGGACATAAGGGGAGTTCAAGAGGACCTCGATTCAACACCAAAGAGCCTAAGGAGTGAAGCAAAAATGGGAGCTACAAAGGTTGTAGCCTTCAAACCCTAACTTTTGTTAGCTTAAAGTTTAGTAAACCCTAATTTTCTAGGATCTATCCTTTGCATGTTAGTTTAGCACCTTAAAAATTATAACTTTGGGTCATTTGATGCTTCAAAACACTTCATAGGATGCTATACTAACCTTACATTGGTATCAGAGCCGACCTAGAACATTAGGCGACGTTTTGACGAAGTGAAAACCCCGATCGGACAAAAATACCGTATTTTTAGATGCTCTCTGGAAATTTTCTAAAACTTGACATTTTGCAGAATTAAAAATATGTAAAAATCATAGCAGGAAATTATAAGAATTACGGCAGAAAAATATTTCAATGAACAGTAGTTGTAGCCACGGAAACGCGGCCTAAGCTTGCTTAGGCAGCTGTTCCGCGGCCGTACAAATGATTTATGGTATACTGTTTCTACAGTAATTCTGTTTTCTGTATATATATTTTTTTGGATATTTTTAAACTGAATAAAGTTTTGAAAAATTCGGGAGATGTTTTTGGATTCATCAATTCGATCGGGACTTTCATTTCGTAGTCTTTCCGGGTAAATTAGAAAGTATTGAAGTGTTTGAACGAGTATCATTTACTCACTATTCACGGGGTTTAAATAATTTGGAAATACGTGCAAGTCTTTTTGCGGTGGTCCCTCTAGAAGACAACAAACCTTAACTCGATTATGTGACCGTCTCGAACTACCCTTTGAACCCTCGGGTTTGGGGCAGTACGGCGTGCCACATGTGAGGCGTTGGCTTGACCCTTCTACAGCTGGACCGCCGCTACTGTGTCACACTCCAAATTTTTTGAACCCTGCTCAAGTGTTGAGCTTTAGTGAATCTTGGGTGCTTGATTGTTCGTTCGAAAACTTTAATACTGTCTGTTTGTCTGGAATGTGATACAATATGTGGAATTCATATGGTTTAGGCATGAAATACGAAATATGTGATATTTCGCATTTATGATGTCTAAAGAGAATCTGGATTCCAAATATTGTAGTTTTACACTTTCTTTTCTGTGACTGTAAGTGTAGTATGTTAGATATCGCCGGTTTCGTTGCTATACATCAACGACAATCGGGGTACGCATACTTACTTACGTTGATGATATGTAATATTATGTGTTGCTGAGATATGATGTGCAGGATTGTCGCGATCGAATAGCCGGGGGGTTTTTGTGAGATGAGAGTTTTGTATTTTCATTCATGTAAATTCAAATGTAATGTAATATTCTTTTATTTGGGGCACTTCCAGGTTGCGGTTGTGTCACCAGTGTTGTATATTATTTACTTTTCCGCATTAGGATGGACCCAAGGAGGAGAGCACAGGTGACCGGGTTCTGGGGTTCAGTGGGAGGCCATCTCGAGGAGTTGAGACCGGGTCTCCTAAACTCCAGGATTGGTAGGGTCACTTGCCGCTCTCGTAGGGGTCCAGGGTGTGGGCTTGGCTATTCATCGCGACTGTGGAATCCGTATTTTCTATTCTGGCTAAATACTAAATACGGACATCCTAGTATATCCCACGTTATATTTATATTTCTGCTGCCAGTGTTCTGTGATATCTGAGACGAATGACATATTATATATATGATATATAGTAGACGTTGCTTATGTTTTACACCCGCGCTAGTCCCGTCCCGGTATGTCGTTAGTAAAGTAACCTAACGGTGCATAACGGAACATTGCGGCGAATGCGGATGGCATAAGCGTACGTGTTATTTTCGTTTCTTTTCTGATTGGCTTTAGGACTTAAATGATGGGATTACATTAATGTGATTAATGTAAAGAAAATAAACCTAAAAAGATGTTGTAGAATCGGATTTGAAAACTACTCGGCTATTTATGAAAAAGCTATATTTCAAAACTGCGGAGCTTAAGCCACTCCTTTTGAAAAACTGTTTGATTCTACAACGATATCAAGTTCAAAGCGTTAAAGATTTTCTTAAAAATCATTCGCAACCCTCCGTCATTTTAGGAAGTAGAGTACTTAGTATTCGTGCTACGTTTGTTGACTTTAGTTAAGGCGTAGTGAACGGTAGCTAAGTGATGTCTTCCTACACTGCATATGATGCAGATTAATTAGGACATTCATGCGACTTTGTTGACCATAGTTAAGGGTCATATGGGTGGGTCTAATTAATCAAGAAATGACGGGTAGAACTTGACTGGTACTTATGATTTGTTGACCATAGTTAAGGTCATAAGTGCTAGGGGTAAAAATTACATCGGGAATTTCAAGTGTTGAAATTTGCAATGAGATTGCATACCTTCCATATGATGGTTGGATCCCGATCCCACTGTGGGCAATAGTTGCTCCTAGGAGAGTTTTGCAGTTTACAATTAGCTAACTCATTAGGTGTCTAGAAAGGTGTTAACGGGGCTCCGCCTCTGGGAAAACGAGGTTTACTCTAATTAGGTCCGTGCGAAAGCACGGGGAACCTCCCTCAAATTACCGACACTGGCCTGGCTGAACGGTTAGCGAAGTTGTAGACTGTAATTAATCCTGGCTAGTTTTTCTTTTTAAGGTTTGAAAGAAAAACTTGATAAAAAGCAGTGGGAAACATCGATTAGACAAGATAATAAACCAATGTAATCTATGCAAGAGCTTTCGCTGAGTGTATTCTTTTCTCTCTCTTAATGGCAGATACCAATGACTGGACTTAAGCTTCTACTAGATAAAAACAAACTGAACGGGACCAACTATAAAGACTGGCTAAGGAATCTGAAGATCGCCTTGACTTATGATAAAGTATCATATGTCCTCACGGCTTCAGCCCCGCCCGTCCCAGGCCCAAAATCCTCAGTTGCGGACATAGAAGTCCGCAAGACATGGGACGCTGACTGTGCCACGGCCACATGCCTCGCGCTTGCATCGATGGATAACACACATCAAAAGCAGCACGAGGACATGGACATTCACGGGATACTGCTCCATACAAAGGAGTTGTATGGGGAGCAGTCCCGCGTATTACGATACGAGGCATCAAAGAAACTGTTTCACATGCGGATGGCCCCTGGCACACCAGTAGCGGACCATGTTTTGAAGATGATAGCTCTTATAGAAGAGCTTGAGGACCTTGGATGGACAATGGACAATGAGCAATATATAGATATTATTCTGCAGTCCCTCCCCTCCACCTTTGCTCAGTTCATAGTGAACTTCAACATGCATGGCATGGAGAAGGACCTCCCTGCACTATGAAGTCAGCAAAGACTCCCGTTATGACGATTGGACAGTCTTCTTCTTCTCGCCCGAAAGCTAAGGCCAACGGAAAGAAAAAGAAGAAACCCACTAATCCTAAGGGCGGAGTCAAAAAGGTGAAGGGAAAGGGAAAGTCCACGGCTGGAGACCGAGGGAAAGGCGAGTGTTTTCATTGCCACAAGACAGGACATTGGAAGCGCAACTGCACGGAGTACCTAAGTCTTAAGAAGAAGCATGGTGATGCTTCTGCTTCAGGTGCGTTTGTGACTGAAAACTGTTTTTCTATAAACTCTGCTTCCTGGGTAATGGATACCGGTTCAGGTTCTCACATTTGCAATTCTATGCAGGGGCTGAGAAATAGCAAGGTTTTGAAGACAGGTGACCATACTCTCCGCGTTGGAAATGGTTCCAATGTACATATAGTCGCAGTGGGAGAGTATCACTTGGGGTTGCCGTCTGGATGTATTTTGATTTTGAATCCATGTTATTTTGTACCTGATATGCTATGTAATATAATATCCGTTTCTTTGTTGGACAATGAAGGGTATAATTTTTTATTGCAAAACAATGTTATGAACACTCACCTGAATCAAATGTTGGTTGGGTATGGTACACTTAATAACGGAATATATGTCCTAAATCAACACACAGTTTTCAGTATACAACACGCTTATAAAAGAAAACTTTCAGAATTAAATGAAGCTTTTCTTTGGCACTGTAGACTTGGTCATATTAACGAAACAAGACTAAACAAGTTACACAAAGATGGATATTTAAATCCTTTTGAATATAAATCTTATGCGACTTGCCAGTCTTGTATCAAGGGTAAAATGACCAAAACTCCGTTTACCGGACACGGAGAAAGAGCTACTCAGCTCCTGGGCCTCATACATAGTGATGTATGTGGGCCTATGTCTACACAGGCTAGAGGCGGTTTTTCATACTTCATTACATTCACTGATGATTTCTCAAGATTCGGTCATGTATTTTTATTAAAGCACAAGTCCGACGCTTTCGAGAAATTCATTGAATATAAACAAGAAGTAGAAAAACAAACCGGCTTGAGTATTAAGATGCTTCGATCAGATCGAGGTGGAGAGTATCTCAGTACAGAATTTGCAAACTTCCTAAAAGAGAATGGGATTCTCTCTCAGCTCACTCCTCCTTACACACCACAGCACAACGGTGTGTCAGAACGACGGAATAGGACCCTATTAGATATGGTCCGGTCCATGATGAGTGATGCTGAGTTACCAGTCTCGTTTTGGGGGCATGCGTTGGAGACTGCATCGTTTCTGCTAAACAGGGTTCCGACCAAAGCCGTGTCTACCACGCCATATGAGATATGGAATGGGAAAAGACCATCTCTTAAGAGAATTAAGATTTGGGGTTGCCCGGCCTATGTTAAAAAGCAGAATCCGGACAAACTCGAGACACGGTCAGTCATGTGTAACTTTGTGGGATATCCAAAGAATTCTTATGGATATCTGTTCTACCACAAAGAGGAACAAAAGGTGTTTGTTTCTCAGTATGCCACATTCTTGGAAAAAGAGTTTTTCACAGATAAAGATGATGGCAAGGTAGTAGATCTGGAAGAGGTTCTGGAGACACAAACTACAAATGACGATTTGGTTGAACCGGCTGTTGCAACAGAAACTGAAGAACCTCGGCCACTCCGTAGGTCTGGTAGGACTTCTCGCCCACCGGAGAGGTACTACGGTTTCCTCATTGATGGTGACAGAGAAGACTGTATCATGGAAGATGATGATCCTACCAGTTTTCAGCAAGCTATCACGAGTGGTGACTCTGTGAAGTGGCTGGATGCCATGAGATCCGAAATGGAGTCTATGTACACCAACAAAGTATGGACTTTGGACGTTGTACCCCCTGGGGTAAAACCTGTAGGGTGCAAATGGATCTTTAAAAGAAAGATTGGTGTGGATGGGCAGGTAGAGACCTATAAGGCAAGACTTGTGGCGAAAGGTTTTCGTCAAAGACCAGGTTTGGACTATGACGAAACTTTTTCGCCCGTAGCCATGCTTAAATCTATTCGGATCCTACTTGCTATTGCTGCTCACTACGACTATGAAATCTGGCAGATGGACGTTAAAACAGCATTCCTAAATGGAGATTTAGAATAATGTGTTTATATGGATCAGCCGGAGGGCTTCATTGACAGTGGGAGCAGCGAGAAAGCATGTAGATTGCTTAAATCCATATATGGGTTAAAGCAGGCATCTCGGAGTTGGAACATCTGTTTCGATGATGTTATCAAAGAGTTTGATTTCATCAAAAATCCAGATGAACCTTGTGTTTATAGGAAGGCTGTAGGAAGAGCTGTCACATTCCTCGTATTGTACGTGGATGACATTCTTCTGATAGGAAATGATATTCCTATGCTACAGTCGGTCAAATCATTCTTATCACTAAGGTTCCCCATGAAGGACCTGGGTGATGCCACATACATCCTGGGCATAAGGATCTATAGGGATAGATCCAAAAAGTTATTGGGACTGTCCCAAACCAGGTACATCAACACCATCCTAAAGAGGTTTAGTATGGAAGACTCCAAGCGGGGTGCCTTACCCGCTTGCCATGGAGTCACTCTCTCCAAGGATTCTTGTCCAAAGACCGATGAAGAGAGAGCTCGCATGAGCATTATACCTTATGCTTCGGCAGTAGGATCTATAATGTATGCGATGTTATGTACACGCGCAGATGTAGCTTATGCACTTAGTGTTGTAAGCAGGTATCAATCCAACCCAGGGGAGAACCACTGGACAGCTGTGAAGAACATTCTTAAGTACTTACGAAGGACTAAAGAATTGTTCTTGGTGTATGGTAATAAAGATCTCCAAATGGAGGCCTTTACCGATTCGAGCTTCCAGAGCGATAAGGATGACAGCAAATCTATCTCAGGGTTTGTATTTACCCTCAATGGAGGGGCGGTAAGTTGGAAGAGTTCCAAACAAGATACCGTTGCAGACTCTACGATGGAAGCTGAGTACATTGCTGCAAATGATGCCGCCAAGGAAGCTGTCTGGATGAAAAAGTTCGTCTCGGAGCTAGGAGTAGTTCCAACCATTATTGATCCAATACCTTTGTATTGTGACAATAATGGGGCAATGGCGTTAGCCAAGGAGCCCAGATCCCATCAGCGGTCCAGACATATCCTGAGGCGCTTTCATTTGATCCGCGAGATTGTAGATCGCCGCGAGATCGAGATTAAGAGAGTAGACACAAAGAACAACGCCGCGGATCCATTCACCAAGGCTCTCCCTCAGCCACAGCATGAGCGACTTTTTGAGATGTTGGGTATGAGATACGCCAATAACTGGCCTTAGTGCAAGTGGGAGATTGTTGGATATATGTATGCCCTAGAGGCCATTATGTGATAGTGGATGTATCTATACATGTATATATATATTCAGTTTGCATTCTTGCTCGACATGATAGTATGCTATCTGGTTTTTCTTTATCTGACATGTTTATTTGATCATGCTTTTATTTATTCATGCATGCTGATAAAGCCCTGAGGATATCGGCTTGACTACTCTGATTATGATGGAGATCATACTAGTGGGACATCTGTAGTCTATAAGCATATCCTGGAACGTCCCTAGTCGTAGGTATATCGAGATGGGGCATCGATATACCAGAGTAGACTAGCGTATATGACACTAGACCCATACGATGGGCGATGGATGTTCCCACATTCATCGATGTTTGACATCAAGATCATACACGGGTGCTCAGTGGTGACTGGGTACACTGGACGGACTCACCGAGAACTCCTATATGGAATTATATCTATCGTCGGATAGCAGTTCTCAGGTGACACTGGTACAGGTTAGTCTGTAGACCCGAGATCGTCATGGAGTCTTGTGTGTTCTCCCACTGCACTTTGATTGCCACCCTACCACGGCTCTACTGAGTCGTGCAAACAGATGGCCGTTGGGTACAGTCCCGAGACACACGAAGACGATGAGCGATAGGAGGGGTTTCGTCTCTCCCGGTATTGGGAGTTGATGCTGTGCTGTGCTCGACTGGTTATAACAGCAAGTCCCTGGCCAGGGCTGCTGAGATTTGCTGATAAGTGTTATCAGTAGTTTCTCAATCTGTTATAGACCATTCACCGACACGACTTATTGAGTTATTGGGGTCGACGTGACCATCCCTAGGCTCGATATGCAGCATATCTGACGAAGAGACCGGACTGTACGGTAGTGTTGCCGGATGGCTCGACGGGAGTTGTAGCAGGTTCGCTTATTGTCTTCTGATCGCTCAATACCCGGGTGGCCGTTACGTTTAGCTGACCGCTTGCGGCTTGATGGTACTTGATATGATCATTACCCTCTGCCGGCGTATTGACGAGTCTTAGAGTCCCATAGAGGAGTTACCCAGTCCAGGCGAAACGTTGTGGTGCGCATATGCGATATGCGCATGCACCCGATTGAAATGTGCGTATATGATACCGAACATTGATCGGATGAACTGCTTTTGGTGGGTTCATATGAGATATGACCGGATTGATAAATCAAGTGTTGATTTATCATTTAACCATTAGTTTTCTCACTTAAAACCTTTCTAGGGTTTGATGTATGTATGCATGCATGCATGTGTTTCTTTCTTCTTTTCTAGTTTCATGCACATGTAAATGTGCATACATGTACACATACATACATCAAACCATCATGGTTGATTATATATGGAAATGGTGGCAATATAAGCCTCACACCATAGATTAAACAATGGATAATTATTTAATTTTGGTTTTAAAAAGAAAATGAAAAGGAAAGGATAATTATGCTAGTTTCTACATGCTTCTTCTAACCTAACCATGCTCACCTACCACTAAACCATGGTTATCCTTTCCTTTATCATTCTAAACCCAAGTTAAATTAATCATCTATTATTTAATCATGGTTGGAGTCAAGAAGGAAAAAATATATATAGTGATATTTATTTCTTTTTGAAGGTTAACCTTATGGTTATCATTTTACCTCTTGAAAAGAAATAGCCACCATTTTCATCCTTCTTCATCTTCTCCTCTCTAGTTCTTTTCTAGTGAGTGAAATACAACAAAAGAAAGGTTTTTGAAGTGAGATCCAAAGCCATAACACCATTCTACTCAAGTCTAGCCAACTTGATCAGAGTGTTTACTTCGATTTTACAAAGTAGCGAGCTTGGACGGAGATCTCCGCGGTGGATCATCGTGGACATAAGGGGAGTTCAAGAGGACCTCGATTCAACACCAAAGAGCCTAAGGAGCGAAGCAAAAATGGGAGCTACAAAGGTTGTAGCCTTCAAACCCTAACTTTTGTTAGCTTAAAGTTTAGTAAACCCTAATTTTCTAGGATCTATCCTTTGCATGTTAGTTTAGCACCTTAAAAATTATAACTTTGGGTCATTTGATGCTTCAAAACACTTCATAGGGTGCTATACTAACCTTACAATTACAACCTTTGTAGATCCGGTCCTTCACTTCATATGCTCCGTATTGAGGTCCCTTCGCTGCGATCATCGTGCTCCGGACTCTCGAGAGGTTCCACGAAGAGAAAGATGCAGTCTTGCCTCCGATCTTCGATACAAAGATGATCTACCTTGAAGTTTCGTTAACACAAGCTAACACTCATAATATGAAGTGAACACTCTCATCTAAATGGCAAGGATAGATGAGGATGAAGAAGTAGGATTTTTGCACTCTTTTATTATCTTTTTCTCACACTCATTCATCACTTGGAAAAAGCTAGTAAGCTTTTTCATGAAAGAAAAGATGAAGGAAGAAGAAGATGAATAATATCAATTCCTTTTATGATGAATAATGCAAAGAAGATAATGATGAATAATGCAACCATGGTTGCTAAAGCTTTGTAGAGAATTAACCAAGGGTGTAGGGTTTTGGTTAGGTTAAAGATGAGTCATAACAAAATATCTTTCACAAAACAAAACAAAACCTTCTAGAATCATCTAGAAAGCATTAACCAAAATCAAACCCTAATCTTGTTTAATCTCTACTAAACATATTGCATTAGTTATCATATCATGTTACAATATTATATATCACATATATAATATTTATTGTAACCAAATAAAATAATACAATTAACATATATCGCATATATATCAATGTATTACCCGAGTGAGAAAAAGAATATTTTAGTGAGCTAATATTAGTTAATGTAATTTAATATATCATATATATTATTATACATTAAATTATCGAATCAACACTTGATCCGACAATCCGGCTATATCGCATATAACTGTTAGTTATATGTATGCCCTAGAGGCCATTACTGTACATTGGATGTATATTGTAGTGGATGCTGGGACACATATAGGGAGGACTTTCTTACTCGACATGATAGTACGCTATCTGGTTGCTCTTTATCTTAACATGTATAATTTCTGTCTCTCTGTTACATGTTGATAAAGCCCTTAGGATGTGTACTCGACTTCCAGGACTATGATGAAGATCATACTAGTGGGGCCTGGGTAGTCCATGAGTACATCCTTCAATGTTCCTAGTCGTGGGAATATCGAGACGGGGCATCGATATTCCAGAGTAGACTAGCGTATATCTTCTCGACCCATGTGATGGGCGATGGATGATCCCATATCCATTGGTGTTTGACATCAGAGATGGTATACGGGTGCTCAGTGGAGACTGGATACACTGAACGGACTCGCCGAGAACTCCCAGATGGTATTATACCTCACGTCAGATGGCAGTTCTCTGGTGACACTGGTACAGCTTAGTCTGTTGACCCGAGATCGTCATAGAGTCTTGTGTGTCTCCCACTGTGCTTTGATTTCCACCCTACCACGGCTCAACTGAGTCGTGCAAACAGGTGGTTTTTGGGTACAGTCCCGATTCACATGGAGGCAATGAGCGATAGGAGGGGATTCGTCTCTCCCGGTATTGGGGATTGATATTGCGCTATGCTCGACTGGCCATAACAGGAAATCCCTGGCCAGGGTTGCAGTGACCTACTGGTAAGTGTTATCAGTAGTTTCACACATGTCATGGACTTCATGTCAGCATGACTTATCGAGCTACTGGGGTCTGACGTTTACCACCCCTAGGCGAGATATGCGACATATTAGAAGAACAGACCGGACTGTACGGTAAGTGTTACTGGTTGGATTCACAGGAGTGTGAGCGGGCTTGCTCGTCGATCTTCTGATCGCTCAATACCCGGGTGGCCGTTACGTTTAGCAGACCGCTTGCGGCTTGTGGGTGCTTCATATGATCATCATCTGCTGCCGGCGTATTGACGAGTCTTTAGAGTCCTACACAGAGGTTTCCTGGCTCAAGCGAAACGAAATATGAGCGCATATGAGATATGTGTAGGACCGAGAATAATGCGTGTATGTGATATCGTATTTCATTCTCGCGATGAATGTATCGATTGGTTATATGCGATATAACCTAGTTATCGAATCAAGGATTGATTCGATAAGCCGATATATAGGATACTAGTCGGTTATATGCGATATGACCGGATCGTTAAATCAAGTGTTGATTTAATGATTTAATGTATAATTATATATTTGATATATTACTTTGCATTAACTAGTATTGGTTCACTTTAAATGGATTTTCTCACTTGAATTGTGCAAGTTGTATATGTGATATACTTTTGTGCACTTGATTGTATCATGTTTGATGATACATGTTTACTTGGTTAAATGTAAATAATTAAACCATGGTTAAACTAATGATTAGGGTTTTGTTTATCTATTTATTTATAATTCTTATTTTGGAAAAGATAAAGAAAGAATGGTGGGGTTTTTGTTTGCTAGTTGAAGCTTCATGAAGCTTTGACCAAATCCACCATTCTTGTCTCATGCTTAACCCTAACCATTAAAACTAACCATGGTCTATTCTCTACACTCAACCAAGGTTAGTAAATGATAAGTGTTGTTTTTATTTTCTATTTTTAATAACACTTATCATATCTTTTCTTCTTCTTCATCATCTTGAGCAAGAAAGAAAACCTAGCTACCATCAATGGCAACTAGTGAAAATGAGTGAGAAATCCAATTCTAAAGTGAACCCACTTCCTATTTCTTCATCCTCTACCTCTTGCCAAGTAGTATAGGGTGTTTTCTTCACAAGTTTCATGACTTGGTGAAGTGGGAGCTTGATCTAGTGATGCCTCGACGTAGATCATCTTCGGCATCGAAGCCGACGACCAAGCCTGCCCATTTCTTCGATGAAGCCGATGCTAGAGTCCGGAATCTGATTTGGACAGCGGAGGGACCTCATCACGGAGCCTAGGACGTGGAGGACCGGATCTACAAAGGTTGTAGCTTCTTTCCTTTAGTTAAAAGTCGTTTATTTGCATCGCATCGCCTCATTATCTAGTTAACGATCCGTGTTAGGGTTTGTAGGCACATGTAGAATTAGAATTAGCCATGTTTGATGCCATGTGAGACCTCATTAGTGTGCCTAGGAACCCTACAGTGGTATCAGAGCCTAACTAGAGCCTTAGGCGATGCGTAGACGGAATTAGAAGTCCGATCGAACCGAAACCCAAACCCTAAAATGCTCTCTGTACATTTTTGAAATTCGTGGATTTTTGAGAATTAAAAATATGCAGAAAAATCAGCAGGAGAATTTAAGAATTACTGCGAAATTCGAGCGACCAATTCCTCTAAACTGCGGCGGAACCGCGGCAATAGCATGGCTATTGCGGCGGTTCCACGGCCAAGTAGTCACATCAGGTCTTACTTTTTGCACAGTAATTCCTATAATGTGGTCCTGTATTTTCTGGGAATTTTTAATTTAAATTCAAGAGTTGAATTTTCTGGGTTGTATTGGGGATTCGGTGTATCGATCGGATTGTCTAATTTTGTCGGTGTGTTTTTTCCGGGTAGTTTTAGAATATGTTAAAAAGTTCGACCGGATATAAATACCCACTTTTTCCCCTGCCGGGAAATTTCCAATTGTTGGATTTTTCTGTAGTTTAATCACGTTCTAAGTAGTGCAAGTAACGCGATGGTCCCTCTAGAAGACAACAAACCTTAACTCGATTATGTGACCGTCTTGAACTGCCCTTTGAACCTTCGGGTTTGGGGCAGTACGGCGTGCCACATGTGAGGCGTTGGCTTGACCCTTCTACGGCTGGACCGTTGGTACTAAGGCACGAACTGAATGCTGTTAAACTTATTACATGTATTGAGCTGTTTCGGGAAAACTTGGGTGTTCGATTGTTCGATCGGAAAGTTTAACATTTTCTATCTTATCCGGAATGTGATACAACAATTGGAATTCACAAGTAGTTATGAGATAACTGAATGAATATTATAAACATAGCAGTTTAGTCTCACTTGATCGGTTGCCACGGAATTTTGATGTGATCAAAAGTCCGTCGCAATCACGTAGCGTACACGGATACTCGCCGGGTAAACTTAATAAACAGCCTCACTCCATAGCCCCGACCAAGTGACTGTAGGAGAACCCCGTCGCCAAAGCATCCGTTCGGGTGCTCGCGGCAGCGGTGTTCTGCCTTGGTGAACTTTATCGACGGTGTCGGGGGTGCGGCCGCCTACTAAAGTTTGCGACGAGCATTCGATCAGGATGTTGGGAATCTTGTTGAATTACCCGACTTGGTATTGAAAAGTTTTTTGATAATGAGACTGAAATGCGGGGTTTATAATTGTTAGGCATGTCTAAAGAATTCATTTGATTAGGCATGTGATGTCTAAAGAGATTGCGGATTCCAACTGTTGTAGTTTTACACTTTCTTTTTTGTGACCGTAAGTGTAATATGTGATATCGCCGGTTTCGTTGCTATATGTCAACGACAATTGGGATGCGCATATTTACTTACGTTGATGACATGTGATGTTATGTGCTGCTGGATATGTTATATTGGATCGTCGTGTTTGAATAGCCGGGGGATTTTTATGTGAGAAGAGTGTTTTTCATTTTCATTCATGTAAAAACTTGTATGTAATATTCTTTTATTGGGGCACTTCCAGGTTGCGGAAGATGTCACCATTGATGCATATTATTTACTTTTCCGCATTAGGATAGACCCAAGGAGGGGAGCACAAGTAACCGGGTTCTGGGGTCCAGTGGGAGACCAACTCGAGGAGTCGAGTCTGGGTCTCCTAACCCTAGAATTGGTAGGGTTGCTTGCCGCTCTCGTAGGGGTCTAGGGGTGTGGGATTGGCTATTCATCACGACCGTGGAATCCGTGTTTTATACTGGCTCGTATTGAAAACACGGACGTCCTAGTATATCCAATATTTCATATGATATTTTCTGCTGCGTTATCTGTGATGTGATCATGTGATGTTCTGTGATAGATATAGTATATAGTATATATGATATATTATATAGACGTTGCTTATGTTTTACACCCGCGCTAGCCCTGCCTCGCTCTGCCGATAGTTACCTAACCTAACGGTGCAGACGGGACATCGAGGCGAATGCGGCTGGCATAAGCGTACGTTATATTTATCTGTGATGATTAGGTGGACTTAAATGATGGGATATTCATTAATGAGATTAATGAAAGAAAATAAACCTAATTGATGTTGTGGAATCGAATTTCAAAATAAAAACAGGTAGCTACAGTTCATGTTTTGCATCGCGGTGTTCCTTGTAGAACATCCTACACCTTATTCGATGAGGAAAGGACCGAGATCCCTTCACCGGGAGTGACTCCTTTAGCAATAACTGGCAGATTCTACACACTCGGTTTGTTTTTTATTGCTTCTATAGTTTCTGCTTTGCACAGTGATATATATGATATATCCCGCACCTCATTCGACGAGGAAAGGGCCGACGATCCCCTCACCTGTAACCCTTCGAAAATCGTTTAGGCAGTTTTTCGGTAATCGGCTAATTTTTCGGCTTTTTCCGTAAAAAGTCAAAATATGTATTTTTCATTGTAGACCTAATTATACAAAATTTAGATAAGATATTACTATAATTTTGTCACTAAAATGTCACTTATAATTATCTAGTTAAATAAAAAAAAATTCATAATTAATTATTTTTTTATTATTATTTTAAGCCTTTTTAAATACATTAAATTAGTATAAATACAAATTTAATTAGGTAAATTTCATAATTAGGAGTCTTTATAAGCTAAAATATGGTGTTAATAAAATTATATCATGACTTGCAAACTTTTGGTTTTAGGGTGGGAAATTTAATGGAAAAATGATGTAAAATAAGGTTTTTTTTGTAAAATGTTGATATGAAAGCATTAAATGACAACATGGGATGTTTTGGGACCTTGAAACTTCTCCAAATTTCCCCATCTCCTCTCCCTTGCTGCTGGCCGACCCCCTAACCTGCAGAATTCCCTCTCTTCTCACTCCATTTTGGCTTCAATTTTCATGCAAAAATTCATAAAAATCCACAAATTTCATTCACCCATTCAAAGCCAAACCCTAATCCATTCTCTCTTCAACCCAAATTAGTTCAAAAACTTGATGAAAGGAGGCTCTCTTGGTGACTTGATCATGCTAGGTTTCCACTTGTGAGGTAAAATCCTAAACTAGTTGCTAACTTGTAGTTTATATATGCTAGAATTTAATTTTGAAGTATTAATTTAGTTGTAAATTCTTGTTCATGAAAATCAAGAAGGGGTTTTGATGTTAAGTTAGGGTTTGAAACATGGTTGTTAGAATTAAGTTAAGGTTTTGGTTATCTAATTGATTAGAGTGGTTAATTGTGTAATGATATGCTCGCTAAATCGATTAAATTTCGATATGTGCATCGAATCGGTATTGAATTTGCTTACTAGATTTTTACGAAAATTAGAATGCGACCAAAATACGTTAGGTTAGCGATATAATTAGCTTCGTATAGGACTATTAGAGTGCGCGAACGCGGTGTTTCATCTAGTCGGGTTGTAGTTTTGTCGATTTCCCCGAAATGACGATTCTAGTTAAAGATTAGCGATTTTCGTGCGTTTTTCCGCGCAACGAGTGCATGCTATGTTTAGTTCGAGAGCGCCGATAATTGTATATTGTGACTTGCATCGTTTTAGGTTTTGTAATCTTATGCATGGTGTTGTACAAATATAGGATCGGTCGGGGAAACATCGGACACGGCACGTAAAGGCAAGGCGGTGGTCGGATCGGATTAGCGGGGATTTCAGGTGAGTAGATGTATTCATCTATGGGGGAATCGTCTGAATGGCGCAAGGCGTCCCCCTAGTTAGGATTACCCTACTTTTTGCAAGATTTATTTTGTTAGCTAGCTTATCCATTCTTGTACACTGCATACCCTTATAGCGAACAGTATATTAGATTGCATGGACATTCATCTATACTTATGCGATATCACTTCGTAGGACACGAACACCATTACCATTGGCATCTGTTCCACGCGCACTATGCATGTGACACACACGCCTTGGGTAATTGCCATGCCACGTGCACTATAGAATCTGTTTAACTTAATATCGCCTTTTGCATTCATACATGATATATGAAATTGCATAGCATGCATATACCTCGTATTATCATCATATTTACATAGATTTCTAGCCAAAATTCACATCGTATACATTGATATCATAGACATTTATCATATTTAACATGTGGACACTATGATTTTCTTGAGGATTTCAGTTTTTCTGCGAGTTCTAGATTTTTGGGAAAACCGCAAGAATTTAACAAAAGCTTATATTTATCATTTTTAAAACAAAGTTGCGGTTTTCTCGTGATGTATGTGTCGTCCACTATGAGTTTTCATGTTTTCTGTTGGATTTCGAGACCCGATTCGAGGAGTGGATGAACCGTCTCGGGTACATGGTGGGCCCGGTATGGTACCCCGGGGCAAGAAGATCGAGTTGTAGACGATGAGCCTGGCAGGGAAAGACTACCTACCGGTGATGTCTGGCGCGGCGGATATCCGGAGGATACCGACCGTTGTCGTGAGATTTATGATATGGGCCGATCCGGACTGACGGAGCCCGATATTGAGACAGATATGATTCCTATTTGGTGTCGATGCTTGACACGGGTTTTCAGATGATTTCTTGATGGTATTTAGCTATTATACAGATATTCATGTTCTAAAGTTAAGAATTCAATACCCTTAGTATTTAAAACACTTAAAGACTTAATAATGACATTGCATACATGTGCATGCATACTAGAGATATTATATCACATATGGACATGCATGTTGTGGTGCATTGCGTGCATTCTTACGATTGTCTTATTAGATGTTATATTTACTCACGAGCTGGCAACTCACCCCCGTTGTGCCACAGTGTCTTGCAGGTCGGACCCGTCAGTCTTGTAGCGGCGGGCTATCTTATCATCAGTCCCTTTTGCTCAGACTCGCGACATCGCCCGTAGGTGGGTTGCGAGCACACTTTATTTCTTTTGCTTTATCATTGTATCTAGTATTCTCTATCTACCACTTTATATTGTATATGTGACCTAGTGGTGAGACTGAGAGGTTGTATATTTGTGGTTTCTTTTGGGTCGAGCTCACTTGAGCCGGCGATGTGTTTTCTGATATTTTGCGTTTCTTTTATGCTCTTTTCTTGATATGGTTATTATATTGCATGTGGTTGTGATCCGTCTTGGGCGAAGAGCTAGCTCCCGCTTGGGGATGCCATTTTATGATTACAGGTTTATTATCTTGTTGTACCCATTTTGGGGGATAGAAAATACAGGGGAGACTCTGCCGAAATTTTCAGAAATTTATGATGTTTTTAAGAAGGGATTCTTTGCAACTTAATTGATTTGAAAATCATTTTCATTAAAGGTTTTCCTTCACTCTCTTTTGATTTTGGTTTAGATTTTTCTGGGCTTTGGCTGACTTAGGTTACGGTACGCCTTTAGACGTCTCGTAATCTAAGTACCAGTCACGTTCCGTACTTTCGGGTCGTGACAAAGTTGGTATCAGAGCGTAGGTTTTACCTTTCTGAGTGTAGGACGACCTTGGTAGATGGAGTAGGTGACTTAAGCAGAGTGGCGTACCGTGGGTATGATCCGCGGCATACTTACGATACGGTACTCCGCCTAAGTGACCTTAGGACATAATTGCTTGTATTTCCTTTCTTGATTCCTTGCATTCCTTGATTCAATTGCAATGTCCTTATCAGTCCTGTTTCTTATTCCAGCTTCGATGCCGCCAAAGACTACGAGAGCTCAGCGGGCTGCCGCTAGGGATGAGATTCGAGCGGGCTCGTCTGAGGCGAGGATCGAGCGGGATGATACGCCTGTCCCTCAGGGTCATACTGATCCGCCTTATCCTGACCGTATTGCCAGATTAGAGGCCGGCATGCAAGAGTTGCGGCAGATGATAGGATCTTTAGTTGAGTCCAGCCAGGCACAGAGATCCGAAGACGTTCCTTCCACCGCACAGACCATGATCGTACCTGCTGCACAGATGGTCACTCCTGCTACTACTACGGAGACTATCCCTGTTTCACTACAGGAGTTCATGAGATTGAGACCTCCAGCTTTTACCGGTACAGATGCGACAGAGGACCCACAGGCATTTCTTGATAGGATGGCTCGGATTTGCCGTTCGTTGAGGTGTTCTGATGATAGATTGGTGGAGTTTGCGAGTTTTCGTCTGGAGGGTCTTGCTCAGACATGGTACGATTCAGTAGAGAGAGGCCGAGCTGCAGGTCTGCCTTCTATGACCTGGGATGAGTTTACAGCTGCATTTCTTGCCCGTTTTCTTCCGGAGAGTGTCCGAGATGCTCGAGCCCGTAGTTTTGAGTCTTTGCGCAAGACTCCTGGGATGACAGTGTCGGAGTATGATATACAGTTTACCCAGTTGTCTCGATATGCTCCGTACCTAGTCGATACAGAAGAGAAGAGAATAAAGAGGTTTGTACGAGGGCTTGATATACAGCTATTCCTTGCCATCGGCACCCAACACTTTGATACATACGCTGCCGCGATGGATGCAGCCTTACTTTTGGAGGAGCGTATTTCTGAGACTCCGGTCGTTTCTGGGCCGAAGAGGATCCGTACTGATACGCCAGCTCAGCGGCAGATGGGTAGACACCGCGATAGATTGTTTCCGGGAGATGGTGGAGGCAGAGGATTGAGACGAGGTCAGTTATTTGGTTCATATCCATAGACCCAGCAGTCGTCTCCAGGATGTTTTCGGTGTGGGAGTCAGTACCACCGTGTCAGAGACTGTACCATGGGACGCCAGGGCGCGGCGACAGTCCCGCATGTGACTTTACCACCCTCACCACCTTCTCAGAGAGCTTTACTTCCTACTCCTGACGATGCTCCACGCCAGCCAGATGCTTCTAGTGGCCGTGGGCGTGGCGGTCCAGTTCCGAGAGGGCGAGGCGACAGGGGCAGAGGCAGAGGCCGAGGTAGAGGCAGAGAACAGCCAGCTATTAGTGGTGGACAGGCCCGAGTGTTCACGTTGACTCCTCAGGATGCACAGGCATCCAATGCCGTCGTGACAGGTACTCTGCCAGTATGTTCTTTTGATGCACGGGTATTATTTGATCCAGGCTCCACATATTCCTATGTATCCATGTACTTTGCACCGAGGTTGGGCCGAGAGTCTTCTCCGTTAGATCAGCCGCTTGTCGTTATTACCCCGGTAGGCGAGTCTTTTGTTGCCCGTTTTGTGTACCGATCGTGTTCCGTTCGTATCGGGGAGAGAGATTCTTCAGTTGATTTGATTCTCCTCGATATGCTAGACTTTGACGTTCTTCTTGGTATGGACTGGCTAGCCACCTGTTATGGATCCGTGGACTGCCGTGAAAAAGCAGTCAGATTCAGTTTTCCTGGTGAGCCGGTTCTTGTTATTCAGGGAGATCGTAGCGCTACCCTTCCCAGCTTGATTTCATCACTTCGCGTTAGTCAACTCTTAAGGAAAGGGTGTCAGGGATTCTTAGCCTATGTTTAAGATACTAGCTCCACAGAGGTTCCTTTGGACCAGGTCCCTATTGTGAGAGAGTTCCCTGATGTATTCCCTGACGAGCTGCCTGGTCTGCCACTAGAGCGCGAGATTGAGTTCTGTATTGACTTGATCCCCGGCACGGGGCCTATCTCTATACCTCCTTATCGGATGGCCCCGGCGGAGCTGAGAGAGCTAAAGGATCAGTTACAGGACTTGCTGGATAAAGGGCTTATCCGACCGAGTGTGTCACCTTGGGGTGATCCCGTCCTGTTTGTTAAGAAGAAGGACGGAAGTATGCGTTTATGCATTGATTATCGTCAGCTGAACCGGGTTACTGTGCGGAACAGGTATCCCCTACCCCGCATTGATGACTTATTTGATCAGCTCCAGGGTGCAGGGTTCTTCTCGAAGGTTGATTTACGGTCAGGTTATCACCAGTTGCGAGTTCGGAAGGAGGATATTCCGAAGACCGCCTTCCGTACTCGATATGGTCATTATGAGTTCTTGGTGATGTCGTTCGGGCTCACCAATGCCCCGGCAGCATTTATGGATTTGATGAACCACGTATTCAGGCCGTATCTCGATTAGTTCATTATTGTGTTCATTGACGACATCTTGGTTTATTCTCGGAGCCGGGAGGAGCATGAGCAGCACTTACGTATCACATTGCAGACTTTGAGGGAGCATCAGCTGTTCGCCAAATTTTCCAAGTGCGCATTCTGGTTAGACATTGTTGACTTCTTGGGTCATGTAGTGACGAGAGATGGTATTTGTGTGGACCTGAAGAAGATCGAGGCAGTTCAGCGTTGGCCTAGACCAGTATCAGTTACAGAGGTTCGCAGCTTTCTAGGTCTGGCCGGCTATTATCGACGTTTTGTCCAGGATTTCTCCCGCATTGCTGCACCATTGACCGGGTTGACCCGGAAGGGGGTTCTTTTTGATTGGACCCAGGCATGTGAGGATAGTTTCCAGCAGTTGAAGACTCGTCTGACTACTGCACCAGTGTTAGCATTGCCTTCAGGATCAGGCGGGTTCGTGGTATATTGTGATGCTTCTAGAGTGGGGCTGGGATGTGTATTGATGCAGCACGACAGAGTTATTGCGTATGCTTCTCGGCAGCTGAGGAAACACGAACAGAACTACCCCACCCATGATTTAGAGATGGCTGCAGTGGTATTTGCACTTAAGATCTGGAGACATTACCTATACGGTGAGTCGTGCCAGATATTCACTGACCACAAGAGTTTGAAGTATATCTTCCAGCAGCGAGACCTGAATCTGAGACAGCGCCGTTGGATGGAGTTGGTGAAAGATTATGACTGCGAGATTCTATACCATCCGGGCAAGGCGAATGTAGTGGCAGATGCTTTGAGTAGGAGGCCCGGAGGTAGCTTATCTTGTTTGAGCGCAGTACTGATGCAGTCGACGGCGGATTGGCAGGTGTTATGTGATAGCAGAGTGCAGTTCGAGTTTACTCCTACAGGGGGACAACTGGCCCATTTCAGAGCACGCCCACAGTTACTTGACCGTATCCGCGAGGCACAGTCCGGCGATGCCTGTATCTTAGAGATTATTGAGCAGATTCGGCAGGGCAGAGTTTCTGAGTTCGTGATTGATGATCAGGGGATACTTCGATTTGGGACTCGACTGTGTGTGCCAGATTCAGAGGGACTGAGACGTGATATTCTCGAGGAGGCACATAGATCAGTATACAGCGTGCATCCAAGTTCCACCAAGATGTACCGTGATTTGAGAGAGGTTTACTGGTGGGACGGGATGAAAAAGGATATTACAGACTTTGTGTCGAGATGCCTGACTTGTCAGCAAGTCAAGGCCGAGCACCAGAGGCCAGCCGGCGAGTTACAGCCTTTGCCCATCCCTGAGTGGAAGTGGGAGCAGGTCTCCATGGACTTCGTTGTGGGTCTACCCAGGACCAGTCGAGGGTACGACTCTATTTGGGTGATTGTGGATCGACTGACAAAAGCGGCTCACTTTCTGCCAGTGAAGACCACTTTTGGATTTTCTCAGTACGCCCAGGTTTATATTGATGAGATAGTGCGACTGCATGGTGTTCCGACTTGCATCGTGTCCGACAGGGGAACCCAGTTTACCAGCCGATTGTGGCAGAAACTCCAGGAAGCTTTGGGCACCCGATTGAGTTTTAGCACAGCCTTTCATCCGCAGACTGACGGTCAGTCGGAGCGTACTATTCAGACTCTTGAGGACATGCTCAGAGCTTGTGTTTTAGATTTCGGTGGTAGCTGGGATCGTCATTTGCCTTTGATCGAGTTTTCCTACAATAATAGCTTCCAGGAGACGATTCAGATGGCACCTTTTGAGGCTTTATATGGGAGAAGATGTCGATCGCCTGTATGTTGGACAGAGCTCAGGGAGAGCAATATTTTGGGGCTGCAGATTGTACAGGAGATGACCGAGAAGATACAGTTGATTCGGGACAGGATGAGAGCGGCACAGAGCAGGCAGAAATCATATGCTGACAGGCGCCGTCACTGACTCGAGTTCGCTGTTGGCGATCATGTTTTCCTGAAGGTCTCTCCGATGAAAGGTGTGATGAGATTTGGGCGGAAAGGGAAGCTGAGTCCTAGATATGTTGGTCCTTTCGAGATCCTAGAGCGTGTTGGTCCAGTCGCTTATCGGTTAGCTCTTCCGCCTAGCTTCCCCGATGTTCACCCCGTATTCCATGTCTTGATGCTCCGCAAGTACCTTCATGATCCTTCCCAGGAGATTCAGCACCAGACGATCCAGCTAGAGCGTGATCTTTCTTTCACCGAGCAGCCGGTGGTCATTTTGGATCGGCAGGTGAAGAAATTGAGGTCGAAGGTTATACCGTCCGTCAAGGTCCTTTGGCGTGGCCTGAACAGCGAGGAGGTCACCTGGGAGACCGAGGTCGAGATGAGGAAGAGATATCCCCATCTTTTTGAAGGTACGCGTAGTTAAAATTCTAAATTCGGGGACCGAATTTCTTTAAGGGGGGAAGATTGTAACCCTTCGAAAATCGTTTAGGCAGTTTTTCGGTAATCGGCTAATTTTTCGGCTTTTTCCGTAAAAAGTCAAAATAGGTATTTTTCATTGTAGACCTAATTATACAAAATTTAGATAAGATATTACTATAATTTTGTCACTAAAATATCACTTATAATTATCTAGTTAAATAAAAAAAAATTCGTAATTAATTATTTTTTTATTATTATTTTAAGCCTTTTTAAATACATTAAATTAGTGATAAATACAAATTTAATTAGGTAAATTTCATAATTAGGAGTCTTTATAAGATAAAATATGGTGTTAATAAAATTATATCATGACTTGCAAACTTTTGGTTTTAGGGTGGGAAATTTAATGGAAAAATGATGTAAAATAAGGTTTTTTTTGTAAAATGTTGATATGAAAGTATTAAATGACAACATGGGGTGTTTTGGGACCTAGAAACTTCTCCAAATTTCCCCATCTCCTCTCCCTTGCTGCTGGCCGACCCCCTCACCTGCAGAATTCCCTCTCTTCTCACTCCTTTTTGGCTTCAATTTTCATGCAAAAATTCATAAAAATCCACAAATTTCATTCACCCATTCAAAGCCAAACCCTAATCCATTCTCTCTTCAACCCAAATTAGTTCAAAAACTTGATGAAAGGAGGCTCTCTTAGTGACTTGATCATGCTAGGTTTCCACTTGTGAGGTAAAATCCTAAACTAGTTGCTAACTTGTAGTTTATATATGCTAGAATTTAATTTTGAAGTATTAATTTAGTTGTAAATTCTTGTTCATGAAAATCAAGAAGGGGTTTTGATGTTGAGTTAGGGTTTGAAACATGGTTGTTAGAATTAAGTTATGTTTTTGGTTATCTAATTGATTAGAGTGGTTAATTGTGTAATGATATGCTCGCTAAATCGATTAAATTTCGATATGTGCATCGAATCGGTATTGAATTTGCTTACTAGATTTTTACGAAAATTAGAATGTGATCAAAATGCGTTATGTTAGCGATATAATTAGCTTCGTATAGGACTATTAGAGTGCATGAATGCGGGGTTTCGTCTAGTCAGGTTGTAGTTTTGTCAATTTCCCCGAAATGACGATTCTAGTTAAAGATTAGCGATTTTCGTGCGTTTTTCCGCGCACCGAGTGCATGCTATGTTTAGTTCGAGAGCGCCGATAATTGTATATTGTGACTTGCATCGTTTTAGGTTTTGTAATCTTATGCATGGTGTTGTACAAATATAGGATCGGTCGGGGAAACATCGGACACGGCACGTAAAGGCAAGGCGGTGGTCGGATCGGATTAGCGGGGATTTCAGGTGAGTAGATGTATTCATCTATGGGGGAATCGTCTGAATGGCGCGAGGCGCCCCCCTAGTTAGTATTACCCTACTTTTTGCAAGATTTATTTTATTAGCTAGCTTATCCATTCTTGTACACTGCAAACCCTTATAGCGAATAGTATATTAGATTGCATGGACATTCATCTATACTTATGCGATATCACTTCGTAGGACACGAACACCATTACCATTGGCATCTGTTGCACGCGCACTATGCATGTGACACACACGCCTTGGGTAATTGCCATGCCACGTGCACTATAGAATCTGTTTAACTTAATATCGCCTTTTGCATTCATACATGATATATGAAATTGCATAGCATGCATATACCTCGCATTATCATCATATTTACATAGCTTTCTAGCCAAAATTCACATCGTATACATTGATATCATAGACATTTATCATATTTAACATGTGGACACTATGATTTTCTAGAGAATTTCAGTTTTTCTGCGATTTCTGGATTTTTGGGAAAACCGCAAGAATTTAACTAAAGCTTATATTTATCATTTTTAAAACAAAGTTGCAGTTTTCTCGTGATGTATGTGTCGTCCACCATGAGTTTTCATGTTTTCTGTTGGATTTCAAGACCCGATTCGAGGAGTGGATGAACCGTCTCGGGTACATGGTGGGCCCGGTATGGTACCCCGGGGCAAGAAGATCGAGTTGTAGACGATGAGCCTGGCAGGGGAAGACTACCTACCGGTGATGTCTGGCGCGGCGGATATCCGGAGGATACCGACCGTTGTCGTGAGATTTATGATATGGGCCGATCCGGACTGACGGAGCCCAATATTGAGACAGATATGATTCCTATTTGGTGTCGATGCTTGACACGGGTTTTCAGATGATTTCTTGATGGTATTTAGCTATTATACAGATATTCATGTTCTAAAGTTAAGAATTCAATACCCTTAGTATTTAAAACACTTAAAGCCTTAATAATGACATTGCATATCTATGCATACATACTAGAGATATTATATCACATATGGACATGCATGTTGTGGTGCATTGCGTGCATTCTTACGATTGCCTTATTAGATGTTATATTTACTCACGAGCTGGAAACTCACCCCCGTTGTGCCACAGTGTCTTGCAGGTCGGACCCGTCAGTCTTGTAGCGGCGGGCTATCTTATCATCAGTCCCTTTTGCTCAGACTCGCGACATCGCCCGTAGGTGGGTTGCGAGCACACTTTATTTCTTTTGCTTTATCATTGTATCTAGTATTCTCCATCTACCATTTTATATTGTATATGTGACCTAGTGGTGAGACTGAGAGGTTGTATATTTGTGGTTTCTTTTGGGTCGAGCTCACTTGAGCCGGCGATGTGTTTTCTGATATTTTGCGTTTCTTTTATGCTCTTTTCTTGATATGGTTATTATATTGCATGTGGTTGTGATCCGTCTTGGGCGAAGAGCTAGCTTCCGCTTGGGGATGCCATTTTATGATTACAGGTTTATTATCTTGTTGTACCCATTTTGGGGGATAGAAAATACAGGGGAGACTCTGCCGAAATTTTCAGAAATTTATGATGTTTTTAAGAAGGGATTCTTTGCAACTTAATTGATTTGAAAATCGTTTTCATTAAAGGTTTTCCTTCACTCTCTTTTGATTTTGGTTTAGATTTTTCTGGGCTTTGGCTGACTTAGGTTACGGTACGCCTTTAGACGTCTCGTAATCTAAGTGCCAGTCACGTTCCGTACTTTCGGGTCGTGACATCACCGGGAGTGACCCCTTTAGCAAAACTAGAAAAGTCTCAAAAATATTCCATTTAAAAACCATTTGATTCCATAACGAGATCAAGTTCAAAGCGTTAAAGGTTTTCTTAAAAACCATTCGCAACCCTCCATCATTTTAGGAAGTAGAGTACTTAGTATTCGTGCTACGTTTGTCGACCATAGCCGAGGCGTAGTGTGCGGTAGCTAAGTGATGTCTTCCTACACAGCATATGATGCGATTAGTTAGGACAATCATGTGGCTTTGTTGACCTTAGCCAAGGGTCATATGGGTGGGTCTAATTAATCACGAAATGAGGGTAGAACTTGACTAGTACCTATGATTTGTTGACCTTAGCCAAGGTCATAGGTGCGAGGGGTAAAAACCATTATCGGGGGTTTCAAATATTGAAATTTGCAATGAGATTGCATACCTTCTATGTGATAGTTAGATCCCGATACCCACTGCGAGTAATTGTTACTCCTGGGAGAGTTTTGCACTTTGCAATTAGCCGATCAAGTAGGTGTCTAGAAAGGTGTCAACGCGGTTACGCCTCTAGGAAAACGAGGTTTACATTAATTAGGTCCGTGCGAAAGCACGGGGAACCTCCCTCAAAGTACCGACACTGGCCTGGCTGAAAGATTGGCGAACTTGTAGAGTGTAATTAATCCCGGCTAGTCTTTCCTTTTAAGGTTTGAAGGAAGATTTGATAAAAACAGTGGGAGCCATCCTGATTAGATAAAATATATAACCAGTCTGATCTTGCAAGAGCGCACGCAGAGTGTTTTCTTCTCTCTCTCTCCAGGTAGCGACCATATCACGCCTTAATCAAGATAATAATACGGATGTATTGACCGAACCCGCTTGTTATACTGAGCTGGGGAAAGTTGGTCCTGCTCCAACTTATAATTGTTATAAGACAGAGCAGGAAATAGGGAATACCAGAATTCCTATGCCGCCCAAACGAAGAAAGTGCATATGATGCATCTCCTTCGGGTGTGTTCATTACAAAGAATTGTATCTCAGTATCCTCTGAATCCTGGGCATTTGATACCGGATCAGGATCCCAGATATGTAATCTGTTACATAGGGCTACAAAAATGTAGAAAAACTGAGAACGGGTGATAAGTTTCATGAGACAGAAAACGGGGCAAGTGTTGCAGCCAAGTCTGTTGGTCACTGTCACCCTGTATTACCGATACATTGATTCTGAACAAATACTATTAGATACCGAACCTGATATGCAAAATCATATCAGTCTCTTTATTAGTAAAGAAATGATAAAATTTTGTATTGATGGATAATGCTCTGAACATTTCCTATATCAAAAGTTGATCGGTTCAGGCACGTTATCTAAAAGCATTGACGTTCTAAATCAAACTACAGTTCTTAGTATACAGAACACACACAAGAGGAAGAGTTCAGAAATGAACGATTCCTTCTTGAGGCATTATAGACTAGGTCATATCAATACGACCCGACTAGCTGAAGTTACATTTTAGATGCATATTTAAATCAGTTTGAATTAACATCTTGTGAAACTTGCCAATCATGTCACAAAGATTAGATGACCATAGCTCTGTTTATTGGAAGCAGAGAAAGAGTTAGTAAACTCTTGGGACTGATACATGATGATGTATGTAAGGTCCCCTGTGTACACATGCCAGGACCGGTTTCTTGTACTTCATTACATTCTCTGATGATCTCTCAAGATTCAGACCTATGTTCCTGTTGAAACACAAGTCCGAACCTTTTGAGATATTCACAGAATATAAGTTAGAAGTATAGAACCAAAACGGGTATAAGTATTATGTCCTTTGATGTGATCAAGGAGGAGAATACTTGAGCACGGAATTCCTGGACTATTTTAAAGGAGAACGAGATTCTCTCTCAGCATTACTCCTCCGTATACACCATAGCACGATGGTATATCGGGGCAGAGCAATCACACCCTATATGATAAGGTGTGCTCTATGATAAGTATTACTGAGTTGCCTATTTCCTTTTTGGAAGTTATGCACTTGAGAAGCTGCATACCTATTGAATTAGGTTCAAATCAGTTGCCTACCACTTCATATGTGATATGGAAAGGGAAGAGCCCATATCTTAAGTTAGTTAAGATTTGGGGTTGTCCGGCCTATGTCTAAAAGCAAAAATCCAGACAAGATCAAGGCAAGGTCTGTTGTGTAGAACTGGAAAGGTTCCAGCTATACTAACTACAGCAGGTGATTTGGTAGAACCAAAGGATTCAGTAGATTCCAACGAACCTCAGCCTCTCCGCCGATCTAGTAGGGTTCCTCATCCACTTGAGAGATACTTCGGTTTCTCGATGACAGTGGGAGCGAGGATTGCATCATGAGATGATGACCCAACTAGTTTCGAGCAGGTCATCAAGAGTAGGGACTCTGTAAGAATGGCTGGATGCTTAGCGATCTGAGATGGAATCCATGTACACCAACAAAGTATGGACTTTGGTTGCTATATCTGAAGGGTTAAATCCCCATCAGGAGCAAGTATATCTTGAGAAAATTACTTGGTGTAGATGGACAAGTTGAGACTTTCAAAACTAGACTTGTTAAAGGTTTTCGTCATCGACCAGGCACGAATAATGATGAAACTTTTTCCAGGGACTATGCTTAAGTCCATCAAGATCCTACTTGCCACGGCTACATACCATGAATACGATATCTGGTGGTTGGGTGCCATGACTACTTTTCTAAATAATGATTTAGAAGAGAACGTCTATAAGAACACAGCCAGAGGGCTACGTAAACAGTGGGAGCAACGGAAACGTGTGCAAGATGTTTTATGTGATGAAGCAGGCATCGCGGAGTTGGAACATCTGTTTTGATGAGTTAGTCAAACAGTTTGACATCATCAAAATGGTAGACGAACCTTGTATATACAAAAAGGTAGTAAAGAGTAAGGTGGCCGTCCTCGTATTGTACATGGACAACATACTCTTGATAGGAAAAGAGTTTCCTATACTACGATCGGTCGATCTCCTCTTATCACATGGATTCTCCAATAGGATAAAGATGATACCTCCTAAATCCTGAGATTTGGATCGATGAGATAGATCTAAAGGGATGTTAGGGTTCAAACTAGGTACAGTAAGATTGTATCAATCGATCCTGGGGAGAATCACTGGAAAGGGTTCCAGGGTGATAAAGACGACTGAATGTCACTCACAGGCATTGTCTTTACCCTCAGTAAAGGGACGGTATGTTGGAAGAGTTCCAAGCTGCATACCGTGGCAAACTAGACGATAAAGGCTGGTAACATCGCTATTAAAGATAATACCAAAGAGGCAGTTTGGGTGTATATTGGTTCATAAGATGAACTAGGTTCCTGCCATTGTATGACAATGGGAGTGTGGTTTTGGCCCTGGAACCCTGGTCCCATCAGTGACACAGACATATTCTGAGGAAGCATCACCTGATCATGGAGATAGTTAATCTCCAGGGTGATCGAGGTTGGGAGAGTAGACTCAGAGGACAACACGGCGGATCCACTCACGAAGGCCTTTTCCCAAAGAGAGACTTTTAGAGGATGGTTGAGTATTAGATACTACAACCACTGCTACAGATGGCCCTAGTGCAAGTGGAAGATTGTTAGTTATATGTATGCCCCAGAGGCCATTACCGTACATTGGATGTATATTGTAGTGGATGCTGGGACACATATAGGGAGGACTTTCTTGCTCGACATGATAGTACGCTATCTGGTTGCTCTTTATCTTAACATGTATAATTTCTGTCTCTCTGTTACATGTTGATAAAGCCCTTAGGATGTGTACTCGACTTCCAGGACTATGATGAAGATCATACTAGTGGGGCCTGGGTAGTCCATGAGTACATCCTTCAATATTCCAAGTCGTGGGAATATCGAGACGGGGCATCGATATTCCAGAGTAGACTAGCGTATATCTTCTCGACCCATGTGATGATCCCATATCCATTGGTGTTTGACATCAGAGATGGTATACGGGTGCTCAGTGGAGACTAGGTACACTGAACGGACTCGCCGAGAACTCCCAGATGGTATTATACCTCACGTCAGATGGCAGTTCTCTGGTGACACTGGTACAGCTTAGTCTGTTGACCCGAGATCGTCATAGAGTCTTGTGTGTCTCCCACTATGCTTTGATTTCCACCCTACCATGGCTCTACTGAGTCGTGCAAACAGGTGGTTTTTGGGTACAGTCCCGATTCACATGGAGGCAATGAGCGATAGGAGGGGATCCGTCTCTCCCGGTATTGGGGGTTGATGTTGCGCTATGCTCGACTGGCCATAACAGGAAATCCCTGGCCAGGGTTGCAGTGACCTACTGGTAAGTGTTATCAGTAGTTTCACACATGTCGTGGACTTCATGTCGGCATGACTTATCGAGCTACTGGGGTCTGACGTTTACCACCCCTAGGCGAGATATGCGACATATCAGACGAACAGACCGAACTGTACGGTAAGTGTTACTGGTTGGATTCACAGGAGTGTGAGCGAGCTTGCTCGTCGATCTTCTGATCGCTCAATACCCGGGTGGCCGTTACGTTTAGCAGACCGCTTGCGGCTTGTGGGTGCTTGATATGATCATCATCTGCTGCCAGCGTATTGACGAGTCTTTAGAGTCCTACACAGAGATTTCCTGGCTCAAGCGAAACGAAATAGGAGCGCATATGAGATATGTGCCGGACCGAGAATAATGCGTGTATGTGATATCGTATTTCATTCTCGCGATGAATGTATCGATTGGTTATATACGATATAACCTAGTTATCGAATCAAGGATTGATTCGATAAGCCGATACATAGGATACTAGTCGGTTATATGCGATATGACCGGATTGTTAAATCAAGTGTCGATTTAATGATTTAATGTATAATTATATATTTGATATATTATTTTGCATTAACTAGTATTGGTTCACTTTAAATGGATTTTCTCACTTGAATTGTGCAAGTTGTATATGTGATATACTTTTGTGCACTTGATTGTATCATGTTTGATGATACATGTTTACTTGGTTAAGTGTAAAGAATTAAACCATGGTTAAACTAATGATTAGGGTTTTGTTTATCTATTTATTTATAATTCTTATTTTGGAAAAGATAAAGAAAGAATGGTGGGGTTTTTGTTTGCTAGTTGAAGCTTCATGAAGCTTTGACCAAATCCACCATTCTTGTCTCATGCTTAACCCTAACCATTAAAACTAACCATGGTCTATTCTCTACACTCAACCAAGGTTAGTAAATGATAAGTGTTGTTTTTATTTTCTATTTTTAATAACACTTATCATATCTTTTCTTCTTCTTCTTCATCTTGAGCAAGAAAGAAAACCTAGCTACCATCAATGGCAACTAGTGAAAATGAGTGAGAAATCCAATTCTAAAGTGAACCCACTTTCTATTTCTTCATCCTCTACCTCTTGCCAAGTAGTATAGGGTGTTTTCTTCACATGTTTCATGACTTGGTGAAGTGGGAGCTTGGTCTAGTGATGCCTCGACGTAGATCATCTTCGGCATCGAAGCCGACGACCAAGCCTGCCCATTTCTTCGATGAAGCCGATGCTAGAGTCCGGAATCTGATTTGGACAGCGGAGGGACCTCATCACGGAGCCTAGGACGTGGAGGACTGGATCTACAAAGGTTGTAGCTTCTTTCCTTTAGTTAAAAGTCGTTTATTTGCATCGCATCGCCTCATTATCTAGTTAACGATCCGTGTTAGGGTTTGTAGGCACATGTAAAATTAGAATTAGCCATGTTTGATGCCATGTGAGACCTCATTAGTGTGCCTAGGAACCCTACAATAACCGACTAATATTTATCCGTGCCGATTCATCGAATCAACACTTGATCCGATGACCCGGCTGATATCATATATCGCGAGAATAGAATACGGTATCTCATATCGCATTATCCTCGGTCCCGCACATATCACATATATGCACCTACTCCGTTTTTCCTGAGCCAAGAAACCTCTGTGTAGGACTCTAAAGAATCGTCAATACGCCGGCAGTAGATGATGATCATATCAAACACCTACAAGCTGCAAGCGGTCAGCTAAACGTAACAGCCACCCAGGTATTGAGCGCTCAGAAGATCAACAAGCAAGCCTGTACATTCTCCTGTGAATCCAATCAGTAACACTCCCGTACAGTCCGGTCTCGTCGTCTGATATGTCGCATATCTCGCCTAGGGGTGGTAAACGTCAGACCCCAGTAGCTTGATAAGTCGTGTCGATATGAGGTCTATAACAGTTCGAGAAACTACTGATAACACTTACCAGTAAATCTCAGCAACCCTGGCCAGGGATTTCCGGTTATAGCCAATCGAACACAGCGCAACATCAACTCCCTATACCGGGAGAGACGAATCCCCTCCTATCGCTCATTGCCTCCATGTGATTCGGGACTATACCCAAAAGCCACCTTTTTGCACGCCCTCTTGGACGTGGTATGATGGAAATCAAAGCACAGTGGGAATCATACAAGACTCTATGACGATCTCGGGTCAACAGACTACTCTGTACCAGTGTCACCGGAGAACTGCCATCTGACGTGAGGTATAATACCATCTGGGAGTTCTCGGCGAGTCCGTCCAGTGTACCCAGTTTCCACTGAGCACCCGTATACCATCTTTGATGTCAAACACCGATGGATATGGGATCATCCATCGCCCATCATATAGGTCAAGATGCGTATACGCTAGTCTACTCTGGTGTATCGATGCTCTGTCTCGATACACCCTCGACTAGGAACAGTTATAAGATGTACTCGTCGATTACCGTGGCCCCACTAGTATGATCTCATCATAGTCCCAGTAGTCGAGGACATATCCTAAGGGCTTTATCAACATGTAACATAGAGACAATCAGAGTACATGTTAAGATAAAGTACAACCAGATAGCATACTATCATGTCGAGTAAGAAAGTCCTCCCTATATATGTCTAAGCATCCATTACAATATACATCGTATGTATAGTAATGGCCTCTAGGGCATACATATAACTAACAATTGATTCTAGCTAGAGACGACTTCACGCGGATACGTTGAGAGTCGATAGAGGTGATCGAATGTCAGAAACCTATTATTCCAAGTTTAAAGTGTTCGGAAAAACATGCAGGCAATTCTATGGACCCTCTAGAGGAATGAAACCCTAACTCGACATAATGACCGTATGAAAGCCTTTGAACCTTAGGGTTTGCAGCAGTTCCGCGGCGCCATTAGTGAGCTTGGGTTTGCCCTTCTACGGCTGGACCACCGATACTGTGGTATATTCTCGATACTATTAAACTATACCCAAGATGTTGAGCTCTTGGGGGTGTTAGTTATATGTATGCCCTAGAGGCCATTACTGTACATTGGATGTATATTGTAGTGGATGCTGGGACATATATAGGTAGGACTTTCTTGCTCGACATGATAGTACTCTATCTGGTTGCTCTTTATCTTAACATGTATACTTTCTGTCTCTCTGTTACATGTTGATAAAGCCCTTAGGATGTGTGCTCGACTTTCAGGACTATGATGCAGATCATACTAGTGGGGCCTGGGTAGTCCATGAGTACATCCTTCAATGTTCCTAGTCGTGAAATATCGAGACGGGGCATCGATATTCCAGAGTAGACTAGCGTATATCCTCTCGACCCAGGTGATGGGCGATGGATGATCCCATATCCATTGGTGTTTGACATCAGAGATGGTATGCGGGTGCTCAGTGGAGACTGAGTACACTGAACGGACTCGCCGAGAACTCCCAGATGGTATTATACCTCACGTCAGATGGCAGTTCTCTGGTGACACTGGTACAGCTTAGTCTGTTGACCCGAGATCGTCATAGAGTCTTGTGTGTCTCCCACTGTGCTTTGATTTCCACCCTACCACGGCTCTACTGAATTGTGCAAACAGGTGGTTTTTGGGTACAGTCCCGATTCACATGGAGGCAATGAGCGATAGGAGGGGATTCGTCTCTCCCGGTATAGGGGTTGATGTTGCGCTATGCTCGACTGGCCATAACTAGAAATCATTGGCCAGGGTTGCTGTGATTTATTGGTAAGAGTTATCAGTAGTTTCATGCTTGTTATGGACCTTATATCGGCATAACTTATCAAGCTACTGGGGTCTGACGTTTACCACCCCTAGGCGAGATATGCGACATATCAGACGAACAGACCGGACTGTACGGTAAGTGTTACTGGTTGGATTCACAGGAGTGTGAGCGAGCTTGCTCGTCGATCTTCTGATCGCTCAATACCCGGGTGGCCGTTACGTTTAGCAGACCGCTTGCGGCTTGTGGGTGTTTGATATAATCATCACCTGCTGCCGGCATATTGACGAGTCTTTAGAGTCCTACACAGAGGTTTCCTGGCTCAAGCGAACGAAATAGGAGCGCATATGAGATATGTGCGGGACCGAGAATAATACCAGTATGTGATACTGTATTCTATTCTCGCGATATGTATCATGGGACGGTTATATGTGATATAGCCGGGTTACCGAATCAAATGTTGATTCGATACGTTGATACACATGATATTAGTCGATTATATGCAGTATGACCGGATCATTAAATCAAGTGTTGATTTAATGATTTAATGTATAATTATATATTTGATATATTACTTTGCATTAACCAGTATTGGTTCACTCAAGATTGATTTTCTCACTTGAAATGCACAAGTTGTATATGTGATATATTTTTTTGTGCACTTGTTTGTATCATGTTTGATGATACATGCAAACTTGGGTTTGTGTTTACTTTAAACCATGTTTAAATGAATGGTTAGGGTTTTATTATCTTCTCTTGATTATTTATTTTATTTATTTATTCTTTTTAGCAAGAAAAGAAATGGTTGCTTCTTTTGGATTTTCTTTGAAGCTTCATGAAGCTTTGAAAAGTTCAACCATTTTTGTTTCTTTTGCTTAACCTAACCATTCACCTAACCCTAGTTTATTCTCTACACTTAACCATGGTTGCATTATGATAACCATCACTTGTTTTTCTATTATTCATAATTCTTTTTCATTCTTCTTCTTCATCTTCTTCATGAAGAGAAAAAGAAAAACCTTTGCTTGAAATTTCTAAGTGATGATTCCAAGTGAGAAATCCAAATCAAAAGTGAACCCACTTCCTATTTCTTCATCCTCTACCACTTGCCATGTAGTATAGGGTGTTTTCTTCACAAGTTTCATGACTTGGTGAAGGTGGAGCTTGATCTTGAGTTGCCTCGACATAGATCATCTTCGGCATCGAAATCGACGACCTAGCCCGATCATTTCTCCGACGAAACCATCGATAGTGTCCGGGATCCGATGATCGCAGTGGAGGGATGTCATCACGGAGCTAAAGAGGTGGAGGACCGGATCTACAAAGGTTGTGTAGGGTTCCTAGGCACTCTAGTGAGGTCTCCCAAGCTATCAACCATGGCAATTTCAAAAATTATGGTGCCGAGAAACCCTAAACTACGGATCGATAACTAGATGTCTAGGCGAAAAAGAACTAGTTAACAATTAACTAATGGGATATCGGAAATACAACCTTTGTAGATCCGGTGCTCCACCTCCATAGCTCCGCAACGAAGTCGTCTCCGCTGTCCAAAACAGATCCGGGCTCTAGAGTCGGCTTCGTCGGAGAAAAAGTGAGCTAGCTCGTCGATGTCCATGCCGAAGATGATCTACGTCGAGGCATCGCTAAATCAAGCTCCACCTTCACCAAGCCCTAAAACTTGTGAAGGAAACACACTCTACTACTTGGCAAGAGGTAGAGGATGAAGAAATAGGAGTTGGGTTCACTTTAGAATTGGATTTCTCACTCATCTTCATCAATCACCATTGATGAAGTGGAGGTTTCTTCATGGAAGAAGATGAAGAAGAAGAAGAAAGAATTATGATAAGTTTATTAAAAAGAAAAGAATTTCCAAACTTATCATAATCCTAACTATGGTTATGTGTAGAGAATTAACCAAGGGTTAAAGGAATGGTTAGGGTTAAGGATGAGATAAGAATGGTGGACAAAGTCAAAGCTTTATGAAGTTTCAACTAAACAACAAATAAAGCCACCATTCTTTTCTCTTCTCATTTATTTTCCAAAATGAAATGGATAAATAAATAAGTGAATAAAACAAAACCCTAACCATAATCATGTAACCATGGTTTGATCTTTACACAAAAACCCTAGCATAACATGTATCATCAATCATGATACAATCAAGTGTACAAAAGTATATCGCATATACAATGCGCACATCCGAGTGAGAAAATCCATCTTAAGTGAACCGATACTAGTTAACGCAAAGTAATATATCAAATATATAATTATGCATTAAGTCATTAAATCAACTCTTGATTTAACGATCCGGTCATATCGCATATAACCGGCTAGTATCCAATGTATCGGCTTATCGAATCAATCCTTGATTCGATAATTAGGTTATATCACATACAACCATTTGACACATTGATCGCGAGAATGAAATACGGTATCACATACACGCATTACTCTCGGTCCCGCACATATCTCATATGCGCTCCTATTTCGTTTCGCTTGAGCCAGGAAACCTCTGTGTAGGACTCTAAAGACTCGTCAATACGCCGGCAGCGGATGATGATCATATCAAACATCCACAAGCCGCAAGCGGTCTGCTAAACGTAACGGCCACCCGGGTATTGAGCGATCTGAAGATCGACGAGCAAGCCCGCCCACACTCAAGTGAATCCGACCAGTAACACTACCGAACAGTCCGGTCTGATCGTCTGATCTGTCGCATATCTCGCCTAGGGGTGGCAAACGTCAGACCCCAATAGCTCGATAAGTCGTGTCGATATGAGGTCTATAACAATTCGAGAAACTACTGGTAACACTTACCAGTAAATCTCAGCAACCCTGGCCAGGGATTTCCTGTTATAGCCAATCGAACACAGCGCAACATCAACCCCCTATACCGGGAGAGACGAATCCCCTCCTATCGCTCATTGCCTCCATGTGACTCGGGACTGTACCCAAAAACCACCGTTTTGCACGCCCTCTTGGACGTGGTAAGATGGAAATCAAAGCACAGTGGGAACCACACAAGACTCTATGACGATCTCGGGTCAACAGACTACTCTGTACCAGTGTCACCAGAGAACTGCCATCTGACGTGAGGTATAATACCATCTGGGAGTTCTCGGCGAGTCCGTCCAGTGTACCCAGTCTCTACTGAGCACCCGTATATCATCTCTGATGTCAAACACCAATGGATATGGGATCATCCATCGCCCATCTGTATGGGTCGAGAAGGTATACGCTAGTCTACTCTGGTATATCGATGCCCCGTCTCAATACACCCACGACTAGGGACTTTAAAGGATGTACTTATGGACTACCATATCCCCACTAGTATGATCCGCATCATAGTCCAGGTAGTCAAGTACAGATCCTAAGGGCTTTACCAACATGTAACAGAGAGACAATCAGCATACACGTTAAGGTAAAGGGTAACCAGATAGCATACTATCTTGTCGAGCAAGAAAGTCCTCCCTATATACGTCCCAGCATCCACTACAATATACATCCTATGTACAGTAATGGCCTCTAGGGCATACATATAACTAACAATCTCCCACTTGCACTAGGGCCATCTGTAGCAGTGGTTGCAGTATCTCATACTCAACCATCCCATGAAAGTCTCTCCTTGGGAACAGGCCTTTGTGAGTGGATCCGCTGTGTTGTCCTCTAAGTCTACTCTCCAAACCTCGATCACCCTGGAGATCAACCATCTCCATGATCAAGTGATACTGCCTTAGAATATGTCTGGATCACTGATGGACCGGCGTTCCTTGGCATAAGCCACAATTCCATTGTCTCACAATGGTAGGAACATAGTTCATCTCATGAACCATTATACATCCAAACAGCCTCTTTGGTAGCATCTTTAGTAGCGATATATCCTGCCTTTATCGTCTAGTATGCCACGGTATCTAAATTGGAACTCTTCCAACATACCGTCCCTTTACTGAAGGTAAAGACAATGCCTGCGACTGACACTCAGTGGTCTTTATCACCCTGGAACCTTTCTAGTGATTCTCCCCAGGATCGGTTGACACCATCTCACTACAACTAGTGAGAGTCCTAACATCGAATTAGATCTATCTCATAGATCCAAAATCCAAGATTTAGTAGGTATCATTTTGATCCTATATGGAGAATTCTAGTGATAAGCGGAGATTGACCGAGCGTAGCATAAGAAACTCTTTTCTTATCAAGAGTATGTCATCCATGTACTCTACGAGGATCACCACCATACTCCCTACTACCTTTTTGTTTATACAAGGTTCATCTACCATTTTGATGATGTCAACTTCTTTGACTAATTCATCAAAACAGATGTTCCAACTCCGCGATGCCTGCTTTATCATATAAAACATCTTGCACACGTTTCCGCTGCTCCCACTGTCTACGAGGCCCTCTGGCTGTGTACTTATAGACGCTCTCTTCTAAATCATCATTTAGAAAAGCAGTCAAGACACCCAACCACCAGATATCGCAGTCATGGTATGTAGCCGTGACAAGTACGATCTGGATGGACTTAAGCATAGCTACTGGAAAAGGTTTCATCATTATCCACGCCTGGTCGGTGACGAAAACCTTTAACAATTCTAGCTTTGAAAGTCTCAACTTTTCCATGTACACCAAGTAATCTTCTCAAGATATACTTGCTCCTGATGGGGATTTAACCCTTCAGATATAGCAACCAAAGTCCATACTTTGTTGGTGTATAAGGATTCCATCTCAGATCGATAAACATCCAGCCATTCTTACAGAGTCTCACTCCTGATGGCCAGCTCGAAGCTAGTTGGGTCATCATCTCATGATGCAATCCTCGCTCCCACTGTCATAGAGAAACCGAAGTATCTCTCAGGTGGGTGAGGAACCCTACTAGATCGGCGGAGAGGCTGAGGTTCGTTGGTAACTATCGAATCCTTTGGTTCTTTCAAATCATCTGTTGTAGTTTGTATAGCTAGAACCTTTCCAGTTCTACATAACAGACCTTGCCTTGAGCTTGTCCGGATTTTTCTTTTAAACAAAGGCTGGACAACCCCAAATCTTAACTAGTTTAAGATATGGGCTCTTCCCTTTCCATATCTCATATGGAGTGGTAGGCAATTGATTTGATTCGAACCTATTCAATAGGTATGCAGCTACTCAAGTGCATAACCCCTAAAAGGAAATAGGTAACTCAGTAATACTCATTATAGAGCACACCATATCATATAGGGTGTAATTGCTCCTCCCCGATATACCATCGTGCTATGGTGTATACGGAGGAGTAATGCTGAGAGAGAATCTCATTCTCCTTTAGAATGGTCCCGGAATTCCGTGCTCAAGTATTCTCCTCCTTGATCGCATCAAAGGACATAATACTTTTACCCGTATTTTGGTTCTCTACTTCTAACTTATATTCTATGAATATCTCAAAAGGTTCGGACTTGTGTTTCAATAGGAACATAGGTCTGAATCTCGAAAGACCATCAGAGAATGTAATGAAGTACAAAGAACCAGTCCTAGCATGTGTAGACAGGGGACCTTACATACATCAACATGTATCATCCCAAGAGTTCACTAACTCTTTCTCTGTTTCCAATAAACGGAGCTATGGTCATCTTATCTTTGTGACATGACTGGCGAGTTTCACAAGATGTAAATTCAAATTGATTTAAATATACATCTATATGTAACTCTAGCCAGTCGGGTCGCATTGATCTGACCTAGTCTACAATACCTCAAGAAGGATTCGTTCATTTCTGAACTCTTCCTCTTGTGTATGTTCCGTATACTAAGAACTGTAGTTTGATTTAGAACATCAACGCTTTTAGATAACGTGCCTGAACCGATCAACTTTTGATATAGGAAATGTTCAAAACATTATCCAACTATACAAAATTTTATCATTTCTTTACTAATAAAGAGACTGATATGATTTTGTATATCAGGTTCGGTATCTAATAGCATTTGTTCAGAATCAATGTACTGATAATACAGGGTGACAGTGACCAACAGACTTGGCTGCAACTCTTGCCCCGTTTTCTGCCTCATGAAACTTATCACCCGTTCTCAGTTTTTCTACCCTTTTGTAGCCCTATGTAACAGATTACATATCTGGGATCCTGATCCGGTATCATATACCAAGGATGCGGAGGATACTGAGAAACAGTTCTGTATAATGAACACACCCGAAGATGATGCATCAGCATGCACTCTCTTCGTTTGGGCGGCACAGGAAATCTGGTATTCCCCAATTTCCTGCTCTGTCTTATAACAATTATAAGTTGGAGCGGGACCAACGTTCCCCAGCTCAGTATAACAAGCGGGTTCGGTCAATATTCCGTATTATTATTTTGATTAAGGCGTGATATGGTCGCTACCAGGAGAGAGAGAGAAGAAAACACTCAGCGTGCGCTCTGTCAAGAATAGATTGGTTATTATTTTATCTAATCAGGATGGCTCCCACTGCTTTTTATCAAATCTTCCTTCAAACCCTAAAAGGAAAGACTAGCCGGGATTAATTACACACTACAAGTTCGCCAATCTTTCAGCCAGGCTAGTATCGGTACTTTGAGGGAGGTCCCCAGTGCTTTCGCACGAACCTAATTAATGTAAACATCGTTTTCCCAGAGGCGTAACCCCGTTGACACCTTTCTAGACACCTACTTGATCGGCTAATTGTAATGTATAAAACTCTCGCAGGAGTAACTCTTACTCGCAGCGGGTATCGGGATCCAACTATCTCATAGAAGGTATGCAATCTCATTGCAAATTTCAACACTTGAAATTCCCGATAATATTTTGCCCCTAACGTGCTATGTGTAAGTCCACGTTGCGACCCCCGGAGCTTACGGGGAGGCGGAAACGGTATAAAAAACAAATTTTTATCGCAAGAGGCAACATGGACTAAACAAGGTCGGGATCATGTCTAAACTAAACTAGCAAATACGCTAAAGGGAGTTAGCTACTCGGATGAAGGTTATACCTAAACTTGAACTCCTTCTTCTTCAAGACTTGTAGAGGTTGATGGTTCTCTTCTTGTCGCCTTCTTCCGTCGAAGATGGATCCACCTCAAAGGTTCGACCTTTGGGCTCTTCCTCGATCTTTGAGTGAACTAGGGTTTCCGGCTTGCTAAACCTTGAACCTAGAATGAGTAGAGAGTGACTAGGGTTTGCTTTTCTTTTTAAAGAGAAGGATTCTCAACACATGAGAAGGGTTCTCTTTTGCTAGAGGAAGAAGAAGATGAAGTGAGGAGAGAGAAGCCAAATGAGATAATGAGCAATCTTTTTCTTTCTTGCAACCATAATGCCAAAAGAAAAGAATTATCTAAATAATAATAATTCAAAATAAGAATAGTTGATGGTAATTTGGAATGACCACTATCATGCTTCTTTAAATGAAATGTAAGCATGAATCAAGGAGGATCTTTCAAAGCATGATGGTGGTCAACATTCAACCATGGTCAACAAGTCAACCATGGTCAACAAGTCAACAAAATCAACCATAACAAAATTCTCATTTAATTACTATTATTAATAGATAATCCATAAATCCATTAGGGTTTGGAAAATGATGACTGTCAACTGTGCATACGCACCCGTTCCGAAACCCTAATGAAATAACTCATCCTCCGCCTCAAGCAACTGTGCATACACACCTGCATTCTCGTTCCGAGGAACAAGAATACCAAGATATAAAAGCAACCCCAAAATATATACCAGTATCTGGCTCAAACCAGAGCCTGCCAGTATAATCCGTCCGGACTCCAAAACGTGCACAAGTGCGCGGATGAGAACGAACCCTGTCGCAAAACCATGCGACCTCTACTCTGTTTTGCCCAGAGGCGAATACCCTCTGTGTGGGACTCTAAAGACTCGACACTACGCTGGCAGTGGGTTTAACCACAGACCGCAAGCGGCACTAGCTGTGCATAACGGTCCCAGGTAGATGCCGACAAGAAGGCTGACGAGGTGAAACCCCATCTGAACTCCTACTGAGTCTGAATGTGACATTCTCCGTACAGTCTGGTCTGTTCGTCTGATACATCGCATGTCGGGCCTAGGGGGCGGTAAAATGTCAGTCCCCCAATAGCGGTACAAGTCGTGTCGGAATGAAGCCCAAAACACCCTGAGATAACACTGGAAACCTACCAGTATATCTCGCTTGCCCTGGCCAGGGACTACTTGTGTAATGGCTCTCCTAAACACAGCGCGATGTCAACCCCCAATACCGGGAGAGACGAATCCTGTCTAACCGTCACTGCCTCCAAGTGCTTCGGGACTGCACCCAACCACCACCTGTTTGCACGACTCCTTTGAGCCGTGGTAGGGTAGTGATCAAAGTGCAGTGGGAATACACTCGAGGCGAAGTGCCAGTGTCAAGTCAGCGGACTAAGCTGTACTCATGTCACCTGGGAACTGATGACTGACGATAGGTATAATACCAACCTTTCAGTTCCCGACGAGTCCTGTCCAGTGTACTCGTAACCTAACGAGCACCCGTATACTATATCCAGTACGACGTACTGATGGCTGTGGGACAGACCATCTCCCACACTGGGATGAGAAGCGCATACGCTAGTCTACTCCGGAGTATCGATACCCTGTCTCGACTAGGGACCTGTATAAGGATGTGCTTATAGATTACCCAGCCCCCACTAGTGTGACTGCCATCACAACGCTGGTAATCAAGCAAAGATCCTAAGGGCTCCACTAATGCGTATAGGTGATATCGCAAAATAAACACATGTACACATTGAAGTAGAAACAAACCAAGTAGCATACTACTATATTGAGCAAGATTGTTTATACAAGGTGAATATCCCAAGCTTCCATTAAGTAATATACAAACTAGTATGATACAGTAATGGCCTCTAGGGCATATACACTAACAATCTCCCACTTGCACTAAGGCCATGTACTGGCGTATCGAAGACCTATCATCTCGATCAGCCGCTCGAACTGAGTCTGGGGTAGGGCCTTGGTGAATGGATCTGCAGTGTTCTCTTCTGAAGCAACCCTCCGAACCTCGATCGCCTTTCGATCCATGATCTCCCTGATCAGGTGATACCGCCTCAAGATGTGCCTGGATCTCTGATGGGACCTGGGTTCCTTTGCTAAAGCTATAGCCCCGTTGTTGTCACAATACAGAGGTACTGGGTCAACAATGGACGGAACCACCTGAAGTTCTTTTAAGAACTTCCTTATCCAGACAGCTTCTTTTGCGGCATCAGATGCAGCGATGTATTCCGCTTCCATAGTCGAGTCTGCAACGGTTTCCTGTTTGGAACTCTTCCAACACACCGCCCCTCCATTGAGGGTAAAGACAAAACCCGACATGGACTTAGAATCATCCTTGTCACTCTGGAAGCTGGAGTCAGCAAAGGCCTCAATCTGGAGGTCTTTTCCGCCATACACCAAGAACATCTCCTTAGTCCTTCTCAGGTACTTGAGAATGTTCTTTACTGCTATCCAATGTTTCTCCCCAGGGTTTGACTGATACCGGCTTACTACACTCAGTGCATAAGCTACATCCGGTCTGGTACACAACATCGCATATATTATAGAGCCTACCGCAGAAGCGTAGGGTATAATAGACATGCGATCCCTCTCCAAATCAGTCTTGGGAGACATCTCTTTAGAGAGGGTGATCCCGTGACAAGCCGGTAGGTTACCGCGCTTGGAATCTTCCATACTGAATCTTTTCAGTACGGTGTCGATGTACCTGGACTGTGAAAGTCCTAATATCCTCTTGGATCTTTCACGATGGATCCGGATCCCCAGGATGTAAGAGGCATCACCCAGGTCTTTCATGGAGAACCTGTGTGACAAGAAACACTTGACAGATTGTAGCATAGGAATGTCATTTCCTATTAAGAGAATGTCATCCACGTATAAAACAAGGAATACTACAGTTCTCGCTACAAATCTACTATAGATGCATGGTTCATCTGGATTTTTGATAAAGTCAAATTCCTTGACCGTCTCATCAAAACAGATGTTCCAACTCCGCGATGCCTGCTTTAGTCCATAGATGGACTTAAGCAACTTGCACACCTTTCCGCTGCTCCCACTCTGAATGAAACCCTCTGGCTGATCCATATAGACACACTCCTCTAAACTTCCATTTAGAAAAGCGGTTTTTACGTCCATCTGCCAAATCTCATAATCGTGGAAGGCAGCAATGGCAAGAAGGATCCGAATGGATTTCAGCATAGCCACTGGAGAAAAGGTTTCGTCATAGTCCAAGCCAGGTCTTTGACGGAAACCCTTTGCTACAAGTCTAGCTTTATAGGTCTCAACCTGTCCATCTACACCAATCTTCCTTTTGAAGATCCACTTGCATCCTACAGGTTTTACCCCGTCTGGAGCAATGTCCAACGTCCATACTTTGTTGGTGTACATGGACTCCATTTCGGTCCGCATTGCATCCAGCCATTTTACCGAGTCAATGCTCTGAACGGCCTGCTGGAAGCTAGTAGGCTCATCATAGTCTATGATGCAATCCTCTCTATCCCCGTCTATGAGAAAACCGTAGTATCTCTCGGGCGGATGAGACTGCCTACTACTTCTGCGGAGCGGCATAGGAATGTCCTGTTCTTTTGAACCCTCTGGTTCCATTAAGCTTTCAGTAATAGTCTGTGGTTCTGGAATTTCTTCCAGTTCTATTGCGCTCCCACTTACTTCTTTTTCTAAGAACTGATGTTCCAGAAAATGGGCATTACGAGAAACAAGGACTTTTTGTTCCTCTGCGTAATAGAAAAGATACCCCCTGGAGTTCTTTGGGTATCCCACAAACTTGCACAGTACTGAGCGTGCCTCGAGCTTGTCCGTATGCTGCTTTTTGACATAAGCTGGACATCCCCAAATCTTCAGGTACTGAAGATAGGGTTTCTTCCCACTCCATAACTCATATGGTGTGGTAGGCACAGTCTTAGTAGGAATTCGGTTCAATAGGTATGCAGCTGTTTCTAGCGCATACCCCCAGAATGATCGCGGTAACTCAGCGTTACTCATCATGGACCGTACCATATCCAATAGGGTCCGGTTCCGTCTCTCCGATACACCGTTATGTTGCGGGGTGTATGGAGGAGTAAGCTGAGAGAGAATCCCATTCTCTTTTAAGTAATTCAGGAACTCGGCACTTAAGTATTCTCCACCTCGATCCGATCTTAGAATCTTGATACTTTTGCCGGTTTGTTTTTCTACTTCATTCTTAAATTCCTGGAATTTTTCAAAAGATTCTGACTTATGTTTCATTAAGAAGACATAACCGTATCTTGAAAAATCATCCGTAAAAGTAATGAAGTAAGAATAACCGCTTCGCGCATGTGTAGACATTGGACCGCACACGTCGCTGTGTACGAGTCCCAAGAGCTCGCTCGCTCTTACTCCGTGTCCAGTGAACGGAGTCTTTGTCATCTTTCCTTTGAGACAGGATTGACAAGTGGCATATGATTGATATTCGAACGGATCCAAATATCCTTCTGTATGTAACTTAGTCAACCTTCTCTCATTGATGTGACCCAGTCTACAATGCCATAAGAAAGTCTGATTGATATCTGGAGACTTTCTTTTGTGTGTATTCTGGACATTGAAAATCTGTGGTTGGTTTAATACGTATATACCATTGCTCAATGTACCTGACCCAATCAGAACTTGATTAAGGTGAATGTTTACAACATTACTTACAAACGCAAATTCATAACCTTCTTTAGAAACCAAAGATACAGAAATGATATTACAAGTTGCGTTGGGTACAAAAAAGCAATTACGCAAAACCAAAACATGCCCATCTGACATTCCCAGGTGATAGTCCCCCACGGCTTTAGCATCCATGCTAGCTCCGTTCGCAACTCTGAGGGTCATGTCACCTGCCTTCAAAACCCTACGGTTTCTCAACGCCTGCAAAGAATTACAGATATGAGATCCTGATCCGGTATCCAATACCCAGGAAGTAGAGTTTATAGAAAGACAGTTTTCAATAACATACACACCTGAAGCTGAAGCCGCAACCTGCTTCAGTTCCTGTGTCCTGGCTTTCCAAGCCCTGCAATCTTTCTTCCAGTGTCCACTCTTGTGACAATAGAAGCATTCCTCTTTACCCACAAGCTTCCCCTCTATCTTTGTTGCCTTTTCCTTTCCCTTCGTACCAACTTTACTAACACCGCCTCTTGGTTTGGTGGGGGCTTTCTTCCTCTTTCCCTTGGCTTTCGCCTTGGACCTAGAGGAAGAAGATCCTCCTACAAACAAAGCGGGTGTATCCCTACCCTTCTGTAGGGTGCCCTCTGCGCTCCTCAGCAGGTTGAGGAGTTCTGAAAGTTCAACTTCCTTTTCTTGCAAGTTGAAATTCAGTATGAACTGGGCGTAAGTGGATGGAAGGGACTGGAGAATTAAATCCGTATAGAGTTCACTGTCCAACGTGGTCCTAAGTTCCGCGAGCTCCTCAGTGTAGCCAATCATCTTAAGCACGTGGTCCGCTACCGATGATCCGACGGCCAACTTTGTCGAAAACAACTTCTTCGACACTTCCTATCTTGCGATACGAGACTGCTCTCCATACAGTTCTTTTGTATGGAGAAATATGGACTCGAGGTCCATATTCTCATGCCTCCTCTGATGTTCGTTGTCCATAGAGGCAAGCACGAGGCACCTGGCCTTCGCGCAATCAATCTCCCAAGTCTTACGGATTTCCTTATCCGCGACGCTGGAGGTGGGACCTGGGACGGGGGGAGCTTTGGTGGTAAGAAGATACCCCAGCTTGTCGTAAGTGATTGCCAATTTGACATTCCTGAGCCAATCTTTGTAGTTTGGCCCAGTCAGTATGTTTTTATCTAGAAGTAACTTAAGTCCAGTCATTTCGATTTGGTTGCTGCAGGGGGAGAGAAGAAACACTTAGCACGATGCTCTTGCAAGTTTAGAATGGTTTTTAATTTGTCTAAACAGGATGGCTCCCACTGTCTCTCGAATCCCTCCTCAAACCACAAAGGAAGAATTAGTCGGGATCAATCCCACCGCACAATACTTGCTTAACCGTTCAGCCAGGCCAGTGTCGGTACTTCGAGGGAGGTTTTCCAACGCTTTCGCGAAGTTCCTTAATTTAAGAACCTCTTTTCCCTGGGGGCGTAGCCCCGCTAACACCTTTCTAGGCACCTACTAGGTTATAGCATTGATCGTTTAGTGAGAAATTTCCCGAGGAGTAGCATATACTCACAGTAGGATCGGGATCCAAATATCATCGCGTGACGAAAATGAAGGAATCCTACCATAATCATCACACTCCAAATGGTATGCAAATCTAGCAAGTTTCAGTACTTATGAAACTCCCGATGTGGATTTTTGCCCCATGCTCTTATGACCTTGGCGTGAGGTCAAAATGTCATAAGTCACATGCCAAGTTCTTCCCATCATTATCCCGGTTGATTTGAATCCACCCGTACCTACCCTTGACGTAGGCCAAAATGGCGGTACGACTGTCTCAAAACAACGCATTCTATCTATGCAACAGATAAATATCCGGCAGCTACCAATCACTATGCCTTGGCGTGAGGTCAAAATACATAGCTTGAATACTACCGTATATTTAACTGAAATGATGGAGGGCTACGAATGGTTTTGGCGAAACCGTGAACGTAGTGAACTTGATATAATCGATGGAACGAGATAGCTTTTAGAAGGAGTGGCTCAAGCTCCGCATTTAAAAGTTAGTTTTGAAAAGAACCGAGTGGTTTTTTCGAAAGTGTTCCAACGATTTTAACTTGGTTTATTATCTTGCATTAGTTCTTTTAATGCGTGATATTCTTGCATTAGTTCTTTTAATGCGTCCCATCATTTAATCCTACCATTGCAGAAAACAACCAAAATATGACGTACGCTTATGCCATTCGCATTCGCCACGGGGTCCCGTCATCACTCGTTAGGTTACTTAACTAACGACAGAGCGGGGGCTGGGCTAGCGCGGCTGTAAAACATAAGCAACGCCTAAATAGAAAGCAATGATAGACATTACAGATCACAGATGAATATATTGGATATACTAGCAATCCGCAATCCTTTCGAGCCTGCAACGAAAAGCGGATTACACGGTCGTGGTGAATAGCCAAATACCCCACCCAAGACCCCTACGGGTGCGGCAAACTACCCTCCAAGTACTCGGCAGTTTGTGCACCCCTCCATGGGTCTATCCTAGGAGCAAAAACAGTAAAAAGAATTATACAATGACGGCTACAACCCCGACCCGGTTGTGCGGCCAAACAAATAATAATATTACATCAATTTACATTTACAATGAATGAAAGAAAAACAAAAGCTCATCTCACATCCACCCCGGCTATTCACCCGCGACAGTCCAACAGATTCATATACACAATCCAATATCAAACACAGATCATGTATAACCCCGACTAATCGACTTATAGCGATTAGCCGACGTTCAATACATGCAAACATCACAGATATAACCAACATAGCCAAAGTGCAGTGAAGTTCGGAAAAAATACGGAATTATAGGACCCCAAAAGTGAATTTCAGTTCTGGAAAATCTGGGCATATATAATATATTTTAAAAATCCCAAAACCAACACAGACACACACTGCACGAAAAACGATGCAGAGAAGACGACAAACGGCGGCGGTTCCGCGGCACATGCCTACCTTGTGCCGCGGAAGCGCGGCGGTTTGAACGAAACAGTGGATCGTTTTTCATGGGTGTTCATACAAAACCCTGAGCCGAATTTACAAGTATAAAGTTTTTCATTTAGAGCAGAAAAAATTTCAACAGAAACTTAGGGTTTTGGTTTTTCCGGTTTTGCGATTTTTCGGTTCCGAACTTCGTTACAGTTCACTACCAAGCTAGTTTAAGTTTAGTTAGGCTCTGATACCACTGTAAGTCCACGTTGCGACCCCCGGAGCTTACGGGGAGGCGGAAACGGTATAAAAAACAAATTTTTATCGCAAGAGGCAACATGGACTAAACAAGGTCGGGATCGTGTCTAAACTAAACTAGCAAATACGCTAAAGGGAGTTAGCTACTCGGATGAAGGTTATACCTAAACTTGAACTCCTTCTTCAAGACTTGTAGAGGTTGATGGTTCTCTTCTTGTCGCCTTCTTCCGTCGAAGATGGATCCACCTCGAAGGTTCGACCTTTGGGCTCTTCCTCGATCTTTGAGTGAACTAGGGTTTCCGGCTTGCTAAACCTTGAACCTAGAATGAGTAGAGAGTGACTAGGGTTTGCTTTTCTTTTTAAAGAGAAGAATTCTCAACACATGAGAAGGGTTCTCTTTTGCTAGAGGAAGAAGAAGATGAAGTGAGGAGAGAGAAGCTAAATGAGATAATGAGCAATCTTTTTCTTTCTTGCAACCATAATGCCAAAAGAAAAGAATTATCTAAATAATAATATTTCAAAATAAGAATAGTTGATGGTAATTTGGAATGACCACTATCATGCTTCTTTAAATGAAATGTAAGCATGAATCAAGGAGGATCTTTCAAAGCATGATGGTGGTCAACATTCAACCATGGTCAACAAGTCAACCATGGTCAACAAGTCAACAAAATCAACCATAACAAAATTCTCATTTAATTACTATTATTAATAGATAATCCATAAATCCATTAGGGTTTGGAAAATGATGACTGTCAACTGTGCATACGCACCCGTTCCGAAACCCTAATGAAATAACTCATCCTCCGCCTCAAGCAACTGTGCATACACACCTGCATTCTCGTTCCGAGGAACAAGAATACCAAGATATAAAAGCAACCCCAAAACATATACCAGTATCTGGCTCAAACCAGAGCCTGCCAGTATAATCCGTCCGGACTCCAAAACGTGCACAATGTAAGTGCACGGCGGCGCCCCGTCCGTCAACCCGACGGCCAAATGCGGAAGCGGTGAAAAACTTTAATTTTTGCGGACTTTGCAAACCGGCACCACCGCGCACTAAACTCCGGATCGTAACCATTAACATGTCTAAGCTAACTACAAGACGGGTTAGAGATATACCGAGTGATCCGAATCCTCCGGTCTTCTCGTCGTCATCCCGATTTCTCGCGGAATGTCCGGTCACCATCTCCTCGCCGGAAGGGCACCACGTCGCCTACATCTTTTACGGGCTCCCACCTCAATACCGAGGCAACTCGGGCGCGAAGCTGGCGAATCGACGCGTCCAAGATTTGCTGTAGGATGTATAGTATAGTTGTCTCTTTGGGGTTTATAAGGTTGCCATTTGTGGAGGAATTTATGGACAAGAATTTCCATGGATGCTTAATGAAGAATGGAGCACCCAAAAACAAAAGGAGCTCGGCCAAGAAACTTTTGAGCTCACTGGAAAAAGATATGGGAAGCATGCACTCTAGAAGGAATGAATGAAGCTCTCTCTCTAAAAAAGATGTGTGTAGGAATTAAAACCCAAGGCAATAAAAATTCCTTCACTGCACACTCAAAAGCACAAAGTAGCCTCAACATTAATTAATGCCTCACCCCATGCTTGTAAACAGCAACAGTGGCCGGCCAATCTCAAATCCCAAACAGTGCCGGCCCATATGCAATAGCCATACTCAATCAAGTCAAATAAATGCAACATGGAGCCAAAAAAATGCAATCAAATTAAATTAATCCTTTTGCAAGAAACCTCCTCAACAAAATGTTAATTGCAAACTTGCAATTAACACCCTCCAACGAAAAGTCCGACCGGGAAGGAAAAAGAGAAAACCGGCCGGAACGGAAAGCAAACTGGCAACCCCAGAAAACTGGTCCCATAATAAATTACAGGAAAACCCCAATACTGTGCATACACACCCGCATCTGTATTCCGTCCGGATACAAATGCAAAGAGACAAAACTACACTATCAAATACTAGGATCCGGCTTAAGCCAAAGCCGGCTAGTAAAAACCGTCCGATCACGATCCGTGCAATACCGCACGTATCTGATCGAACCCTGCCATATCTCCATACGGCCTCTACAGCGTTTCGCCCGAAAGCTGAGTAACTGAAAGTGTGGGGGACTCTAAAGACTCGTCAATACAATGGCTGTGGATTTAACCACTAGCCCGTTAGAGGTATAAGCCAATACGTAACGGGCCACCAGCTATTGACTAAAAGGGACGTCGATGAGCGAACTCATCCTGACACCCTACTGAGCCTGTCAGTGACAATATCCGTGCAGTCCGGTCCGTTCGTCTATGAGTATCGCATGGCGGGCCTAGGGGGTTGGTAAAAGTCAGACCCCCAAAAGCGGTACAAGTCGTGTCGGAGTGTAGCCCAGAACACCCTGAGATACTACTGGAATACCTACCAGTAAATCTCCTTGCCTTGGCCAACGACTTTGTGTAATGGCTCTCCTAGACACAGCACGACCTCACCCCCAATACCGGGAGAGACGAACCCCTGAAGATACGCTCACTGCCTCCATGTGGCTCGGGACTGTACCCAACTAAAACCTGTTTGCACGACTCCTTTGAGCCGTGGTAGGGTAGTAATCAAAGTACAGTGGGAACTCACACGAGACAAATGACGATCCCCAGGTCGATGAACTAACCTGCACACATGTCACCAGGGAACTGCCATCTGACGTCTGGTATATGACCAACTAGCATGTTCCCGGCGAGTCCTGTCCGGTGTACTCATAACCCAATGAGCACCTGTATACATCTTAGGTGATCCAACTGACACCAGTGGCTTGTGAGACCGGCTACCGCCCCTCGTCGGGGTCTCGACTGTATACACTAGTCTACTAATGGAGTATCGATGCCCGGTCTCGAAACTCCCACGACTAGGGACCTTTTAAGGATATGCTTGTAGACCCCCAGCTCCCACTTATATGATCGCCCTCATACTGCTGGTGGTCAAGCAAGAATCCTAGGGGCTCTATCAACGTGTAATAGCGACGTGTCATGTCACCTAAAGCAGTACACGATGATAAAGGTAAACCAGATAGCATACTATCATCTCGAGTAAGACTGTCCTACCGGGATAGGTCCTCCCTCAATCATTACAATCACGTACCTGTGACCTAATAATTGACTCTGAGGGCACTATCTCCAACAATCTCCCACTTGCACTCAAGGCTAATTATTGCGATGTCGCATACTCACAACCCGTGTGATACCGAACATCCAACTCCTCTACTAGTCAGTCTCACAAAGCTCGTTTGCGGAACTATTGCGTTCGAGGAATAGCCTCAGTGAGTGGATCCGCTTAGTAGTTTCTTTCTATGTCTCTCTATATCTCAAGTTCGCGGAGAAACCCACCTCCCGAAATGAGCAATACCTGTCTTAGAATGTGTCTGGATGTCTGATGGGACATAGCTCATAAATGAACTCCAAATCCAAACTTCTTAGACTGTATCGTCAACTGAACTTAATCAGTATCCTGTGCGCCATGCCTCCCTCAGTATTGCCTTGGACCACCTGTCCAAAATACTGCCCCTCATCAGAAGGAAAACTATAACTCTGACAACCTCCTTGTCGTCCATATCACCTTGGAAGCCTGGAATGATAACTGTTTCCTGAATGAGGCTGTCGTTATCATATCCCTAGAACATCCACTTATGTTCTAAAACTGCTTCGGACTGTTTCTCCAGGATTGGATTAATGTCAACTTATTGCATCTAGTGCAAGAACAACATCTGGTGTGGTACTTGACATCTCACGATTGACTCAATTGCCTGAGCCAGTGATCTGCCAATCATGCCCGTCCCTCTCCCCTTTAGTCTGTAAGACACCTTTGGAGAGGGTGACTCCATTACCTGCAGGTACACTACCGTGCCAGGAGTCGTCCATCCTAAATACTCTTAGAATGCTGTCAAGTACCCTGATTGGGAAACCACCCAAATCTAGATCTAAAACCATAGATCTAGTAACCAGTACGTCTGATATAAAATTCATTTCCTTTGTGGAGAAACAACTGTGTGACGACCAAAGTATAACCGATTGTAGTATAGGAGTTTCTTTTCCTATTCTGTGTATGTCATCCAGATACCAGGACATCACACCCTACTACCTTCTCAACAGATCCATCCCCTATTCTGATGAAGTCAAACCCATGACTGTCACGTCAGAAATAGATGATCTATCTCCGCTACATCTGCTTTAGTCTATAAATAGACATAAGCTGCCTGTCCACCAATGCTTCCGCTGCTCCCACTGACTACGACAACCCTCTGGCAGAGTCCTATAGACGTACACTTCTAAAACTAGTTTAGAACGACGCTATACTCATCCTCCCGCCGGGTCTCGTAACCTGGAACAACAGCAATGGCAATTGTGGGTAAACAAGAACTTCCCTGTCACCGTCCTTGAGGCTACCGCAGTACCTCTCTGGTGCCTGAAGTTACCCACCTTATCTGCGGAGTGGCCAATGGAATGTCAATCCAGATTGAATCTTTAGGTTCCTTATCAAATCTTCAGTAATCGTTTGTGGTTCTGGAATCACTTCCAGTTCTACCATACTCCCACTACTGTTTTCTAAAAAAAAAATCCATTTTTAATAAAACTGTGGCGAGTCTAGAACAATATCGCTATTGTTCATCCAGATGGTAGAAAGTCAACCCGCGTCATAGCCTAGGTCAACCCACAAACAGCCATTACAGAAACGTGCCTTGAGTTGTCCAGTGTCTGGTTTTAAGCATAAACCGAACAACTCCCCGTACCTTAACAATGTTAAGATATGAACTGTTCTATATCCAATATAGAAAACAGAGGCACTGATTTAATTGAACCAGATTCAAATCATGCAGCTGTCTCCAGTGCATGTCAACTAAATGGAGAGAGGCCGATCAGCGTTACTCAACTTAGGAATGCTTCCAATTATGAGTAACCTGAAAGAGAAGCAATTTCTCTTTATCATTACTATCAACTGAATACCATACACAAGTATCTGCATCTTCGATCTCTTTGAAGAATCCCGATACTTGCTATACCTGGTTCTCTACTCTATTCAAATTACCTATAACTCCTCAAAACTTAGACCCTGTGTTTCCACGAAACACCTGTCTAAAAAGTAGAGAAGTCATAAGTAAACCGAATATAGTACGAGGACCAACCCCTCTGTCCTGATGGACCCTGGACAACATACAATACTCTGTATAAGTCCCTTGAGTCTGATAACTCATTCACTGTGTGTCGTAGGTTGAAAACTGTACTTATGGTTAAGAAGAATTACACCGCTGTTTAATGCTCCTTACCTAACCATCCACTGATATAGGTAAATGTCGTAGACATAATTTCAGAAAGGTATATCTCACTCTATGAAAATAGACGTACAGATATATCAATTTGAAATTGGTGCATAATAGCGGATATTCAAAACCAAATATTTGCCGACCGGCAAACAGCCCAGGTGAATTCCTCAAATATCACCGATTACAACGAATCCCGATATAATGAGGATAATCACCCAATTCCCAATAACTTACTCCCACTCATCATCTGTAAAACCATACAGATGTGAGAATCGTACCTGGTAAATACATACCCTGGAGTAAGTATCTAATCGGGAAATCAGTTTTCCTTTAACATTACACAGTGAAACTGAAACATTGAAATGTTCCGATGGAGTATCCTGGTATTCCTAGTAATGCCTCTTCCAGATTCACGACTGTAACCGTATAGTTCTTTGCCACCTCTCCAAATCCCTTCATATGTCTTTAGTCTTTACCTTCTGCACACCCTTTTAGGCCAAATGGTTTTCTTCCTTCCCTACCGTTCGGCACCAGCCTATGGTTTGGAAGAAGTCTATCCAATAAGCATAATGGGTGTACTGTCCCAATCCTAGGAACACTCGCAATGAGAGAGGGTGAAGATAAAAGACAACCGAATAAACCTTATTCCTATTTCTCCTGAACCAGAATCCATCCCCGAACTGGAACCAGTTCCATTCGAGTTCGTATATAACCATACGATGGAGTATCCAAATAAACTGTGGATCTTCGTAGTGATACGGAGTGTCCTGGAGAAATACAAAGGTGATGTGGGAGTGGTAACGAAATATTTGGTTTGGTCGTGAATGTCTGTTGCAATTTACTTTGCCCTCTTACTAATCCCTTGCTTTGTCTGAACTTAATACCTTCTGCACACCATCGTTATGCTAATTGGTTTTCTTCATTCCCTACCGGTCGGCACCAGCCTAAGGTTTGGAAGAAGACAATCCAATTTGCGTAATAGGTGTACTACCCCTAAACCAAGGAGTACTCGTAACCTGAGAGAGGGTAAAAGGAAAAGACAACTGAATAATCCTATCCGTTTTCTCCAGAACCGGAAACCATCCTCGAATAAATTCTTTCGAGTTCGTATCTAACCATACGATGGTTTTGTCCAATGGAAGTGGACGTTCGTAGTAAAACGGGGTGTCCTGGAGAAAAGGGTAAAAGTAGGAGTGGCAATGAGGTTTGCAACTCTGACAATCCAAAAGCCAGTGTTAAGAAGGTTCGGTTAATTTGGTCACTGAGTCATAGTCTTAGGGTCGGGTCAATGGTCGCTGCCAAAGAGAGAGAGAGAAAAGAAACACTCAGCGTGCACTCTAACCTAGATCAGAATGGTCACCAATTTATCTAATCTGGAAACCTCCCACTGTACCTCAAATTCTTCTCCAAACCTAAAAGAAGAATTAGTCGGGGTCACCCGAGGAGTAAACTAACTCATCAGTGGGAATCGGGATCCAACTATCATCGCATGATAACGTGACGGAATCCGCTCACAGTATCACACTCCAGAAGGTATGCGCATATCTGGCAAGTTTCAGTACTTTTGAAACTCCCGATGTGATTTCTGCCCCATGCTCTTATGACCTTGACTTTGGCCAACATATCATAAGTCACATGTCAAGTTCAACCCGTCATTCTCCAGGTTAATTTGAGTCCACCCGTACATACCCTTGACTTTGGCCAAAATGGCAGCACGACTGTCCCAAACCAACGCATCTATCTATGCTGCATATGAATACCCCAATAGCTACCAATCACTGTGCCTTGACTTTGGCCAACATACACAGCTTGAATACTATTGACCACCCATATGAAACGACGGAGGGCTACGAATGGTTTCTGGCGAAAACCTTTAACGTAATGAACTTGATATCGTTGAAGGAACGGATAGCTTTTTAGAAAATATAGTGACGAAAACCTTTACTAAAGAGGTCACTCCCGGTGAAGGGATCTCGGCTCTTTCCCCGTCGAATGGGGTGCTGGATATTCATAACCGAATATCACTGTGCAAAGCAAAAGTAATCGGCTATAGTGAAGTTAATGCCCTGACGCAAACTTCTGTCCAAGGGGTCACTCCCGGTGAAGGGATCTCGGCCCTTGCCTCGTCGACTGAGGAGCAGGATATTCTAAATGAATACCACGATGCAAAACAAAAGTGAACGTCCTTGCAATAACAGCTTTTTGAAAAGTGTTCCAACAACATCAGAATAGGTTTGTTTTAACTTGTATTGATCCGAATCAACGCAGTCCCATCAATTGATCACACCACAAAGAACGAAAATATACCGACGTACGTATATGCCATCCGCATTCGCCACTGGGTCCCGTCATCACCCGTTAGGTTAGCTAACTAACGGCAGAGCGGGGACTGGACTAGCGTGGATGAAAAACATATACAACATCTACTAATATATATACCAATATATAGTATTTCGCTCAAGGCGTGAATAAAATGCAACATCACAGATAATGTACAGCATCACAGAACAATACAGATATCTGGGATCCCCGGGTTTCACAGAGCTACTACTGAAACCCGACGTTCCCCTGGTCGTGTGGATAGCCTGTGCAATGAAATCCTAGACCCCTACGGGCGCGGCAAGTTACCCGCCAAAACCTGAAGCGAGGCAGCCCCCTTCAGCACCGTGAATGGACCACCCAGCACTTCACGGAATCCGGCAACTTGGGCACCCCTCCTGGGTCAACCTGTACCCCCTACGAGTGCGGCGGATAGCCAGCCAATCCTGGAGTGAAGCCCCCTCCGTCCCAATGCCATGAGATGTGGGCTTGTTGTCTTCTAGAACCCGGCTATCCGTGCACTCCACCGCGGGGCAATCCTAGTACAGAAAGTAAAATATACATACAACGGGTACATCGACCGCAACCAGGTCGTGCCCCAAAAGAATAATACAATCAGGCAGTGACGGCAGTCCACATGTCGGACGCTCGCCCCGCAATATCAAATGTACATAATACAACAAAACTGTACTAGCATTGCATCCAGGCTATCCCCCACGACCGATCCGCAACATCACAGCAAATACATAGAACATCAACGTGAAAGTCACGTTCGCAAATCCGTCTAACCGGGCTATAGCAGTTAGACCGGATTTACCGATCGAGTGACATTCACGGTCGCAGATATAATGTAAATACTGTGAAAAATGTGTTTAAAAAATTTTCGATTGATCAAACAATTAACAAGTGGGCCCCAAAGAAAACTGTAGCACTCACAGAAACAATTGGCCCAACTTTAATATTCCAAAACCCATATTTTAAGCCCAGAAGGCCTCTGTAAAAAATTGGTGAAGTGATGTGAATAGTGCGCGGCGGAAGGGCCGCACAAATGGGCTTTTCGCGGCGGTTCCGCGCTCCAACTGTGGAGTTACTTCGTCAAATTTTTACAGAACTCTTATATTTTCCAGTACATCAATATTTTATAACCTGAAAAATTTTTCGAGACCAAAAATTTTCAACAGAAACTGATGCGAACTAAAATGCAGTTTTGGAACTTTTTGATCGATCGGAAATGCAAACACATTACACAAAGCTAGACTAAGTTAATGGCGAGGCTCTGATACCACTGTAAGTGCACGGCGGCGCCCCGTCCGTCAACCCGACGGCCAAATGCGGAAGCGGTGAAAAACTTTAATTTTTGCGGACTTTGCAAACCAGCACCACCGCGCACTAAACTCCGGATCGTAACCATTAACAAGTCTAAGCTAACTACAAGACGGGTTAGAGATATACCGAGTGATCCGAATCCTCCGGTCTTCTCGTCGTCGTCCCGATTTCTCGCGGAATGTCCGGTCTCCATCTCCTCGCCGGAAGGGCACCACGTCGCCTATATCTTTTACGGGCTCCCACCTCAATACCGAGGCAACTCGGGCGCGAAGCTGGCGAATCGACGCGTCCAAGATTTGCTGTAGGATGTATAGTATAGTTGTCTCTTTGGGGTTTATAAGGTTGCCATTTGTGGAGGAATTTATGGACAAGAATTTCCATGGATGCTTAATGAAGAATGGAGCACCCAAAAACAAAAGGAGCTCGGCCAAGAAACTTTTGAGCTCACTGGAGAAAGATATGGGAAGCATGCACTCTAGAAGGAATGAATGAAGCTCTCTCTCTAAAAAAGATGTGTGTAGGAATTAAAACCCAAGGCAATAAAAATTCCTTCACTGCACACTCAAAAGCACAAAGTAGCCTCAACATTAATTAATGCCTCACCCCATGCTTGTAAACAGCAACAGTGGCCGGCCAATCTCAAATCCCAAACAGTGCCGGCCCATATGCAATAGCCATACTCAATCAAGTCAAATAAATGCAACATGGAGCCAAAAAAATGCAATCAAATTAAATTAATCCTTTTGCAAGAAACCTCCTCAACAAAATGTTAATTGCAAACTTGCAATTAACACCCTCCAACGAAAAGTCCGACCGGGAAGGAAAAAGAGAAAACCGGCCGGAACGGAAAGCAAACTGGCAACCCCAGAAAACTGGTCCCATAATAAATTACAGGAAAACCCCAATACTGTGCATACACACCCGCATCTGTATTCCGTCCGGATACAAATGCAAAGAGACAAAACTACACTATCAAATACTAGGATCCGGCTTAAGCCAAAGCCGGCTAGTAAAAACCGTCCGATCACGATCCGTGCAATACCGCACGTATCTGATCGAACCCTGCCATATCTCCATACGGCCTCTACAGCGTTTCGCCCGAAAGCTGAGTAACTGAAAGTGTGGGGGACTCTAAAGACTCGTCAATACAATGGCTGTGGATTTAACCACTAGCCCGTTAGAGGTATAAGCCAATACGTAACGGGCCACCAGCTATTGACTAAAAGGGACGTCGATGAGCGAACTCATCCTGACACCCTACTGAGCCTGTCAGTGACAATATCCGTGCAGTCCGGTCCGTTCGTCTATGAGTATCGCATGGCGGGCCTAGGGGGTTGGTAAAAGTCAGACCCCCAAAATCGGTACAAGTCGTGTCGGAGTGTAGCCCAGACACCCTGAGATACTACTGGAATACCTACCAGTAAATCTCCTTGCCTTGGCCAAGGACTTTGTGTAATGGCTCTCCTAGACACAGCACGACCTCACCCCCAATACCGGGAGAGACGAACCCCTGAAGATACGCTCACTGCCTCCATGTGGCTCGGGACTGTACCCAACTAAAACCTATTTGCACGACTCCTTTGAGCCGTGGTAGGGTAGTAATCAAAGTACAGTGGGAACTCACACGAGACAAATGACGATCCCCAGGTCGATGAACTAACCTGCACACATGTCACCAGGGAACTGCCATCTGACGTCTGGTATATGACCAACTAGCATGTTCCCGGCGAGTCCTGTCCGGTGTACTCATAACCCAATGAGCACCTGTATACATCTTAGGTGATCCAACTGACACCAGTGGCTTGTGAGACCGGCCACCGCCCCTCGTCGGGGTCTCGACTGTATACACTAGTCTACTAATGGAGTATCGATGCCCGGTCTCGAAACTCCCACGACTAGGGACCTTTTAAGGATATGCTTGTAGACCCCCAGCTCCCACTTATATGATCGCCCTCATACTGCTGGTGGTCAAGCAAGAATCCTAGGGGCTCTATCAACGTGTAATAGCGACGTGTCATGTCACCTAAAGCAGTACACGATGATAAAGGTAAACCAGATAGCATACTATCATCTCGAGTAAGACTGTCCTACCGGGATAGGTCCTCCCTCAATCATTACAATCACGTACCTGTGACCTAATAATTGACTCTGAGGGCACTATCTCCAACACACAAGTGCGCGGATGAGAACGAACCCTGTCGCAAAACCATGCGACCTCTACTCTGTTTTGCCCAGAGGCGAATACCCTCTGTGTGGGACTCTAAAGACTCGACACTACGCTGGCAGTGGGTTTAACCACAGACCGCAAGCGGCACTAGCTGTGCATAACGGTCCCCAGGTAGATGCCGACAAGAAGGCTGACGAGGTGAAACCCCATCTGAACTCCTACTGAGTCTGAATGTGACATTCTCCGTACAGTCCGGTCTGTTCGTCTGATACATCGCATGTCGGGCCTAGGGGGCGGTAAAACGTCAGTCCCCCAATAGCGGTACAAGTCGTGTCGGAGTGAAGCCCAAAACACCCTGAGATAACACTGGAAACCTACCAGTATATCTCGCTTGCCCTGGCCAGGGACTACTTGTGTAATGGCTCTCCTAAACACAGCGCGATGTCAACCCCCAATACCGGGAGAGACGAATCCTGTCTAACCGTCACTGCCTCCAAGTGCTTCGGGACTGCACCCAACCACCACCTGTTTGCACGACTCCTTTGAGCCGTGGTAGGGTAGTGATCAAAGTGCAGTGGGAACACACTCGAGGCGAAGTGCCAGTGTCAAGTCAGCGGACTAAGCTGTACTCATGTCACCTAGGAACTGATGACTGACGATAGGTATAATACCAACCTTTCAGTTCCTGACGAGTCCTGTCCAGTGTACTCGTAACCTAACGAGCACCCGTATACTATCTCCAGTACGACGTACTGATGGCTGTGGGACAGACCATCTCCCACACTGGGATGAGAAGCGCATACGCTAGTCTACTCCGGAGTATCGATGCCCTGTCTCGATAGTCCTGCGACTAGGGACCTGTATAAGGATGTGCTTATAGATTACCCAGCCCCCACTAGTGTGACTGCCATCACAACGCTGGTAATCAAGCAAAGATCCTAAGGGCTCCACTAATGCGTATAGGTGATATCGCAAAATAAACACATGTACACATTGAAGTAGAAACAAACCAAGTAGCATACTACTATATTGAGCAAGATTGTTTATACAAGGTGAATATCCCAAGCTTCTATTAAGTAATATACAAACTAGTATGATACAGTAATGGCCTCTAGGGCATATACACTAACACTATGACCTTGACGAAAGCCAACAAACCATAGCCCGCTAGTCAAGTTCAACCCGTACATTTCTTGATTGAATTAAACCCACCCGCACGACCCTTGACGAAAGCCAACAAAGCCGCACGACTACCCTAATCCAATCGCATCGTATGCTGGCAGATAAGCAGCATATAGCTACCGCACACTGCACCTTGACGAAAGCCAACAAATGCAGCACGAATACTATATACAACTTATCTGAAATGACGGAGGGCTACGACAGGTTTTTCTGAAAACCTATTGCGTAATGAACTTGATATCGTTGTAGGATCGAATGAATTTTGAAATGGAGTGTTTTTGAGGCTTTTCTAGTTTTGCTAAAGGAGTCACTCCCGGTGAAGGGATCGTCGGTCCTTTCCTCGTCGAATGAGGTGCGGGATATATCGTATATATCACTGTGCAAAGCAAAACTCTTAAAAGCAATCAAAAGACAAACCGAGTATATAGCATCTGCCAGTTATTGCTAAAGGAGTCACTCCCGGTGAAGGGATCTCGGTCCTTTCCCTATCGAATAAGGTGCAGGATATATCATATATACCGTTGTGCAAAGCAAGAACTGTAGCTACCTGTTTTATTTTGAAATTCGATTCTACAACATCTTAGGTTTCTTTTATTTCATTAATCACATTAATGAAGTCCCATCATTTAAGTACCTAAACATCACAGATAAATACGACGTACACTTATGCCATCCGCATTCGCCTCGATGTCCCCTCGTGCACCGTTAGGTTAGGTAACTAACGGCAGAGCGGGGCAGGGCTAGCGCGGGTGTAAAACATAAGTAACGTCTATATAATATATCATATATACTATATACTGTATCTATCACAGAACATCACATGATCACATCACAGATATCGCAGCAGAAGAAACATATGAAATATTGGATATACTAGGACGTCCGTGCTTTCAATACGAGCCAGTATAAAACACGGATTCCACGGTCGTGATGAATAGCCAAACCCACACCCCTAGACCCCTACGAGAGCGGCAAGCAACCCTACCAATTCTGGAGTTAGGAGACCCGGACTCGACTCCTCGAGTTGGTCTCCCTCTGGACTCCAGAACCCGGTTACTTGTGCCCTCCTCCTTGGGTCTATCCTAGTGCGGAACAGTAAATAATATACAACAGGTGACAACTCCCGCATCCTGGAAGCGCCCCAAATAAAAGAATATTACATACAAGTTTTTACATGAATGAAAATGAAAAACACTCATCTCACATAAAAACCCCCGGCTATTCAAACACGACGATCCAATATAACATATCCAGCAACACATAACATCACATGTCATCAACGTAAGTAAATATGCGCATCCCAATTGTCGTTGACATATAGCAATGAAAGCGGTGATATCACATATTACACTTACGGTCACAGAAAAGAAAGTGTAAAACTACAACAGTTGGAATCCGCAACCACCTCAGACATCGCATGCCTGACCAAATGAATTACTTAGACATCGCATGCCTAACAATTATAAACCCCGCATTCTAGTCTCAAAATCGAAAACACTTTTCAATATCATGTCGGGCAATTCAACAAGATTCCCGACATCCTGATCGAATGCTCGTCGCAAACTTCAGTAGACGGCCGCACCCCCGATACCGTCGACGAAGTGCACTAAGGCGGAACACCGCTACCGCGAGCACCCGAACGGATGCTTTCGGCGACGGGGTTCTCCTACAGTCACTTGGTCGGGGCTATGGAGTGAGGCTGTCTATTAAGTTTACCCGGCGAGTATCCGCGTACGCTACGTGATTGCGACGGACTTTTGATCACATCAAAATTCCGTGGCAACCGATCAAGTGAGACTAAACTGCTATGTTTATAACATTCATTTAGTTATCACATAACAACTTGTGAATTCCAATTATTGTATCCCATTCCAGATAAACAGAAAATGTTAAACTTTTCGATCGAACAGTCGAACACCCAAGTTTTCCCGATACAGATCAACACATGAAATAAGTCTAACAACATTCAGTTCGTGCCTCAGTACCGACGGTCCAGCCGTAGAAGGGTCAAGCCAACGCCTCACATGTGGCACGCCGTACTGCTCCAAACCCGAAGGTTCAAAGGGCAGTTCAAGACGGTCACATAATCGAGTTAAGGTTTGTTGTCTTCTAGAGGGACCATCGCATTACTTGCACTACTTAGAACGTCGTTAAACTACGGAAAAATCCAACACTTGGAAATTTCCCGACAGGGGAAAAATTGGGTATTTTTATCCGATCGAACTTTTTAACATATTCTAAAAATTTATCCGGAAAGCCACAAAGACGAAATTTGATACCCCGATCGAAACACCGAATCCCCAAAACAACTGCAGAAAATTCAACTCTTGAAACAGTATTAAAAATTCCCAGAAAATCCATCATAAAATAATAAGAGTTACTGTGCAGATCTTGGAGGATGACGTCATCATTGTGCGGCTGATCCGCCGCCTAATGAAGGATTATGCCGCGGATCCGCGCCAAATTTCACTGTTCATGGCCCCAATTTTGCACCGTAATTCTTATATTTTCCTCATGGGTTTTCTGCTTATTTTTAATACTGAAAAATCCCTGTTTTTAGAAAAAGTACAGAGAGCATATTTTGGGTTTCGGTTTTGGGTCGTTCGGACTTCAAAATCCGTCTAGACTTCGCCTAAGGCTCTAGCTAGGCTCTGATACCACTGTAGGGTTCCTAGTCACTCTAGTGAGGTCTCCCAAGCTATCAACCATGGCAATTTCAAAAATTATGGTGCCGAGAAACCCTAAACTACGGATCGATAACTAGATGTCTAAGCGAAAAAGAACTAGTTAACAATTAACTAATGGGATATCGGAAATACAACCTTTGTAGATCCGGTGCTCCACCTCCATAGCTCCACAACGAAGTCGTCTCCGCTGTCCAAAACAGATCCGGGCTCTAGAGTCGGCTTCGTCGGAGAAAAAGTGAGCTAGGTCGTCGATGTCCATGCCGAAGATGATCTACGTCGAGGCATCGCTAAATCAAGCTCCACCTTCACCAAGCCCTAAAACTTGTGATGGAAACACACTCTACTACTTGGCAAGAGGTAGAGGATGAAGAAATAGGAGTTGGTTTCACTTTAGAATTGGATTTCTCACTCATCTTCATCAATCACCATTGATGAAGTGGAGGTTTCTTCATGGAAGAAGATGAAGAAGAAGAAGAAAGAATTATGATAAGTTTATTAAAAAGAAAAGAATTTCCAAACTTATCATAATCCTAACTATGGTTATGTGTAGAGAATTAACCAAGGGTTAAAGGAATGGTTAGGGTTAAGGATGAGATAAGAATGGTGGACAAAGTCAAAGCTTCATGAAGTTTCAACTAAACAACAAATAAAGCCACCATTCTTTTCTCTTCTCATTTATTTTCCAAAATGAAATGGATAAATAAATAAGTGAATAAAAAAAACCCTAACCATAATCATGTAACCATGGTTTGATCTTTACACAAAAACCCTAGCATAACATGTATCATCAATCATGATACAATCAAGTGTACAAAAGTATATCGCATATACAATGCGCACATCCGAGTGAGAAAATCCATCTTAAGTGAACCGATACTAGTTAACGCAAAGTAATATATCAAATATATAATTATGCATTAAGTCATTAAATCAACTCTTGATTTAACGATCCGGTCATATCGCATATAACCGGCTAGTATCCAATGTATCGGCTTATCGAATCAATCCTTGATTCGATAATTAGGTTATATCACATACAACCATTCGACACATTGATCGCGAGAATGAAATACGGTATCACATACACGCATTACTCTCGGTCCCGCACATATCTCATATGCGCTCCTATTTCGTTTCGCTTGAGCCAAGAAACCTCTGTGTAGGACTCTAAAGACTCGTCAATACGCCGGCAGCGGATGATGATCATATCAAACATCCACAAGCCGCAAGCGGTCTGCTAAACGTAACGGCCACCCGGGTATTGAGCGATCTGAAGATCGACGAGCAAGCCCGCTCACACTCCAGTGAATCCGACCAGTAACACTACCGTACAGTCCGGTCTGATCGTCTGATCTGTCGCATATCTCGCCTAGGGGTGGTAAACGTCAGACCCCAATAGCTCGATAAGTCGTGTCGATATGAGGTCTATAACAATTCGAGAAACTACTGGTAACACTTACCAGTAAATCTCAGCAACCCTGGCCAGGGATTTCCTGTTATAGCCAATCGAACACAGCGCAACATCAACCCCCTATACCGGGAGAGACGAATCCCCTCCTATCGCTCATTGCCTCCATGTGACTCGGGACTGTACCCAAAAACCACCATTTTGCACGCCCTCTTGGACGTGGTAAGATGGAAATCAAAGCACAGTGGGAACCACACAAGACTCTATGACGATCTCGGGTCAACAGACTACTCTGTACCAGTGTCACCAGAGAACTGCCATCTGACGTGAGGTATAATACCATCTGGGAGTTCTCGGCGAGTCCGTCCAGTGTACCCAGTCTCTACTGAGCACCCGTATATCATCTCTGATGTCAAACACCAATGGATATGGGATCATCCATCGCCCATCTGTATGGGTCGAGAAGGTATACGCTAGTCTACTCTGATATATCGATGCCCCATCTCGATACACCCACGACTAGGGACTTTAAAGGATGTACTTATGGACTACCATATCCCTACTAGTATGATTCGCATCATAGTCCAGGTAGTCAAGTACAGATCCTAAGGGCTTTACCAACATGTAACAGAGAGACAATCAGCATACACGTTAAGGTAAAGGGTAACCAGATAGGATACTATCATGTCGAGCAAGAAAGTCCTCCCTATATACGTCCCAGCATCCACTACAATATACATCCTATGTACAGTAATGGCCTCTAGGGCATACATATAACTAACAGGTTGTAGTCACTTTCCCTTTCTAGTTAAGTTGTTAACTTGCATGTTTCGCCTTACCTCTAGTTATCGATCTAGAATTAGGGTTCTTCGGCACATGGAAATTTTTGAATTGGATATGTTTGATCAGTTGTAGAACCTCATGGGTGTGCCTAGGAACCTTACAGTGGTATCAGAGCCTAGCTAGAGCTTTAGGCGATGTGTAGACGAAATTAGAAACCCGATCGAACCCGAAACCCTAATTCAAAACCATTCTCTGTACATTTTTTGAAATCGGGGATTTTTGTGAATTAAAAATATGCAGAAAAATCAGCAGGCTTTTTAAAGAATTACTGTGAAGCACGTGCGCATAACTCGACCAAGTGGCCGCGAAACCGCGGCACGAGCATGGCATATGCGGCGGTTCCGCGGCCATATAGGAGCATTTTGTCATTTTCTTTGCACAGTAATTTCTATATGTTAGTGCTGTATTTTCTGGGAATTTTTAAATTCTACTCAAGAGTTGAGTTTTCTGGGTTGTATTGGGAGTTCGTAGATTTGATCGAATTATCAAACTTTGTCTATGTGTCTTTCCGGGTAATTTTAGAATATGTTAAAAAGTTCGACCGGATATAAATACCCACTTTTTCCCTTGCCGGGAAATTTCCAATTGTTGGATTTTTCCGTAGTTTAATGACGTTCTAAGTAGTGCAAGTAACGCGATGGTCCCTCTAGAAAACAACAAACCTTAACTCGATTATGTGACCGTCTTGAACTACCCTTTGAACCTTAGGGTTTAGGGCAGTACGGCGTGCCATATGTGAGGCGTTGGTTTGACCCTTCTACGGCTGGACCGTTGGTACTGAGGCACGAAGTGAATGTTTTTAAACTAATTTCATGTGTTGAGCTGCTTCGGGAAAACTTGGGTGTTCGATTGTTCGATCGGAAAGTTTAACATTTTCTATTTATCCGGAATGTGATACAATATTTGGAATCCACAAGTAGTTATGAGATAACTGAATGAATGTTATAAACATAGCAGTTTAGTCTCACTTGATCGGTTGCCACGGAATTTTGATGTGATCAAAAGTCCGTCGTAATCACGTAGCGTACGCGGATACTCGCCGGGTAAACTTAATAGACAGCCTCACCCCATAGCCCCGACCAAGTGACTGTAGGAGAACCCCGTCACCGAAACCATCCGTTCGGGAGCTCGCGGCAGCGGTGTTCTTCCTTGGTGCACTTCGTCGACGGCGTCGGGGGTGCGGCCGCCTACTAAAGTTTGCGACGAGCATTCGATCAGGATGTCGGGAATCTTGTTGAATTGCCCGACTTGATATTGAAAAGAGTTTTCGATAATGAGACTAAAATGCGGGATTTATAATTGTTAGGCATGCGATGTCTAAGGAGTTCATTTGTTTAGGCATGCGATGTCTAAAGCGTTTGCAGATTCCAACTGTTGTAGTTTTACACTTTCTTTTCTGTGACAGTAAGTGTAATATGTGATATCGCCGGTTTCGTTGCTATATATCAACGACAACTGGGATATGCATGTTTATTTACGTTGATGACATGTGATGTTATGTATTGCTGGATATGTTATATTGGATCGTCGTGTTTGAATAGCCGGGGGGTTTTTTATGTGAGATGAGTGCTTTTCATTTTCATTCATGTAAAAACTTGTATGTAATATTCTTTTTTTTGGGGGCACTTCCAGGTTGCGGAAGATGTCACCCTTTGTATATTATTTACTTTTCCGCACTAGGATAGACCCAAGGAGGAGGGCTGTAACGTTTTGAAAATCGTTTCGGTGAAATTTCGGAAAATCGGTAAAATAAGGGGGTTTTCTGTAAAAAGTCAAAATGCAAATATCTTATTATAAAAATTAAATATACATATTCTAGCTATGTAATTGCTATTATTTGGTGTTTATTGAGCCGCTGGTGAAATTTCAAATTTTCTGAAAAAAATATTATTTTATTATTATTTTAAGCCGTCACTAATACATTTAATTAGGGAAAATTACAAATTGGAATGAGTTGAAACAAATTTTGTGCATCATAAAACATTAAATAAAATTTTATCATGTGGTTTTTGGAACGAAATCATTTGCCAAAACGGTTTAGAAATTATTGAAGAAAAAAGGCTTTTTTTTAGCGTAAATGGATGTTTGGGGTATTGTATTTATCATTTTTCATCACCCCACACCCGTACCCACACCCACACACCCCCATTCACTTCTCCCCTTGGCTGAATTCAGCAGCCCCCTCTCTTGTCCCCACTTGGTTTGCAAAAGAAAGAAAAGAAAAGAAAAGTGTAGAAAATGGATAAATGAGGTGGACTTTTGACCTTGGTTGACCTTGACTTTCACCCCCACTTTCTCTACCTCCCTCTCTCTCCTCTCCCACTCCCATTCAGCCGACCCCCCTTCCCTCCTACAGCAGCAACAGCCCCCCCCCCCCATTTCCCTTCTCTTTTCTCTTCAAAACTTCATCAAAAATTACCCAAAATCCATCAAAAAAATTCCCAAAACCCAAATCCGACTCCTACCTATTTTAGCTTAGCCCGTATAGCATGGATCTTTGTGAAAAGAGAGCATTTTGGGAGGCTATATCTTGAGTTTGATCTCTTGGTTTGGAGGTATAATCCTAACCCAAGTGTATAGATTTTGTTAAGCTACTTTAAATTAGTTTTATTAGCTAATTTTGTGATTCCAATTTCAAGATTGAAATTGTGTGATGGTGTTTGAAGCTAATTAGGGTTCATATCATGTAATCATGGTTGCAAAGTATAGATTTTCATCTTAAGGAAGTGAAAACTTAATCTTTTGATGATATGTAGATTGCTAGATGTAAATGTCCAAATTAAGCTTTTTTTTTCTAAACTAGGTTTTTGGAAATTATTGCAAATGGTAGACTAAAAATCTAATTAGGTTTTTCATGGCTTCATTAACTTTATTAAGTGTAGTTTAATGCTTTGGATCATGCAAATCTAAGCTAGGTTGTAGTTTGTGCATTTTTGCTTTGAAATTGTTATAATTTAAGTATTTTGTAAACTAGATTATTAGGGTTTTTGGAATTTAATGAGATTAAATTCCGGAAATTGTTTTTATATCTTATTTAAGATATTTAATAAGTATATTGGCCGCTACATTCATTTAAACATCATGTTTTGTACAAAAACGGCGAATTGTGCTTGCTAGATTTTCGGAAAAACGACTTTTTAAGTGAAATTGGGGTTTTGGGGAATTGTAAGATATTTTATATTATAATTAGTGCTTGTAATTGTGCAAATGAGTGTGATTGGATTTTTCTCGATGGTTTGACATTTGTACATCGATATCGAGGGTTGGTTTGACTATTCTTGTATGCGTAGGCGATAGGTTTGGACCTACGCGTGATACGCATGCCAATTTGATTTTCGTATGCCGTTTCGATTTCGAATTTAGTTTTAATGCGATACGGTGCGTTATGATATGTAGGTACCCCATGTGGACTTCGAGACGACAAGCAAGCGCATGGCGACGTCGGCACCTGCTAGCGAGGACCAGGTGAGTAGATTTATATCTATGGGGAGAAGTCGGGTGGATGGCGTATAGCACCCCCGCAGTCTGTGGTGATGTATACGGATGCGTATACACACCAACAATTTATGATATGTTGTTAGGATTTATTATTGATGATTTTAGATGGATACTGGTGTTGGATTGGTGCATGGTTACGAAACCTTAGGTAGTGGGTGCACTACACTTACACGTACACACATATACATACTTGCATACAATCCTTATTTCATATGTGCGTGTATGGGAATATATTTTTGTGTTCACATGGGTATGGGACTATGTGTTCATATAATGGATTTGAGGATAGTATTTGGAATTTGAGATGAGTCGATGAGATTGGGCTTGAGGCCAGGACATCGGTGATGTGATTTGGTTCGTATTGAGATACGACATGATGTTTTAGCGGGTCTTCTGATGTAGTAATTCTTACACCCGCATGCATACACAGATGGCATCAATATTGTACTAGACGTAGGACATTATTCCGGATCATGATATTTGATAAAGAAGATACCAAATGAATAGTGTGATTGATGTGACTTTGACCCGTACCCAGATTTGGGGATGCCGTACGACGGATTACGTACGAGCTATATATTGATGATTGATCCGCACTCTTGACATGGGATGTCTGATTATAGATATGGTATCGGATATGATATTATTGAGGCGGGATCACCAACTAATATATATACAGGTATGTATATACATCGACTCAGATGTTAGGCGGTTTCCTTACCTGTAGTCCAGCTGGTTAGCTTAGCCCTTTAGTTTAGTTTAGTTGTTAGATTAGATTCGATTCTTACCTATTTCAAAAACTAACGAATCGTGGGTATTTTAAAAGACAGCCCAAGGGATCCTACGGATATTTCAAAAGACGTATCTTTTCATAAAAACACCGTAGCCCCTATTTTCAAAACCCCATGATTCATGTTATTTCAAAAGGCACCATTTGTAGGACTTATATTAGATAAATGCAGATTAGTTATAGTTGCGTCTAGTTTTCAGCTTCCGCTCATTATTGCTGTTCGCTCTGCCTCGCATACTTATTTTGCTGCATATTCCATTATTGATATCATGCTATTAGGACACCAGCACCATTACCGATGATGCGTATGTACCACGTACACCTACTTGCCGGCTCACACACATCTTCATCGGTAATTGCCATGTCACGTACACTTTAGATGATATATTTGCTTGACTTAGCTTGTTAGCTAGTAGTTTTGACATGATATTAGTGTACTTCCCTTATATGCCATATTAGACATTGTAGTTATTACTTGTCGCTTCATGCATACTGTTATTCATTGTTATGCCGTATTCATGGATTCTCATGCTTATATTCATGGTTTTACATCCTATTGATGATTCGGATTTCCATGATATTTTCTGGATTTGGAGGAAAACCACAAAACATATATAAACTGTTTTCTCTCTTTTAAAATAAAAAGTGCGGTTTTCCCATGATGTATGAGTCGTCCACCATGAGTTTGCTGATGGATTTCGAGACCCGATTCGAGGAGGCGGATGAACCGTTTCGGGTACATGGTGGACCCGGTAAGGTACCCCGGGGCAAGAAGCGCGTGATGATGACGATGTGAGCCTGGCAGGGGAGCACTACCTACCGGTGATTTTACCTGACGCGTCGGATATCCGGAGGATACCGTCGTGGTCTTGAGATGGATGGTAGGGGCCGGTCTGGACTGACGGCGTCCTAGATATTGTGATTGAGACATTGAAATTTCGCGATATTGAGGTATAGAGACTGTGATACAGAGATATCGAGATATTGGGATTACGTTTTGTGCCGATGCTAGGCACTGTTTTATGCTGATTTCATAATGATACCTCATTTTAAAAATACAAAGGAAATCTCACTAAATTATGGAAACAGTTCTTCATTTACATGTATTCTGTTTTCATGCATTCATACCTCATTCATATGATATATTGCTACCTGAGGCACTGACACGGGCACATGAGATTACACTCGGGTTAGATATTTACCCTAGCCTTGTTATAGGCTGCATGTTATATACTTTTTTGAGGATATATTGTGATCGTATGACCTAGGATTGCGTCATACATGCGATTTCTGTGCGTAGATGTTTTTCTATTCACGAGTTGGCAACTCACCCCCGTTGTGCCCCAGTTTCTTGCAGGTTTGCCGTACAGGTTTCATTACGGCTTTGCGGGCTCAGTTTCATTCGGGTGACTTGCCAGTAGGTGGGTTTTTCTTGTATCGTACCCATCCTATTACCTTGTATAATATTATTCCGTTGTATCTAGCAAATTCCATCAACCAAACATGTATTTTTTTGAGATAGAGACCAGTGTTGTTTATTCTTTCGACCTTAGAGTCGCTCGTTATATTTCTGGTGGTTTTTGAGTTTCCTTTTGAGTTTTGATCCTCGCCGTTGGCGTTTTATATTATATTGCTTGTGTGGTTGTGACCGTCGATTGACGAAGAGCTAGCTCCCGCTTGGGGATGCCTTTTTCTTTATTTCGTATACTATTCATGTTGTATCCCGTTTGGGGCCAGTATTTACAAAGGAGACTCTGCCGAAATTTTCAGAAAATTTTTGATGTTTTTAAAACTCGCAAAATTCGGCTTATGCTATTGAAACTACTTGCTTTAAGTTGGTTTTTCCTGCACTCTACTACTATTCTTGGTTTGGATTTCTGGGTTTTCTGTTTACTTAGATTACGTACGCCTCGAGACGTTTCGTAGTTTAAGTGCCGGTCATGTTCCGTACTTTCGGAACGTGACAAGGGCACAAGTAACCGGGTTTTAGGGTCCAGTGGGAGACCATCTCGAAGAGTCAAGTCCGGGTCTCCTAACCCTAAAATTGGTAGGGTTGCTTGCCGCTCTCGTAGGGGTCTAAGGTTGTGGGTTTGGCTATTCATCGCGACCGTGGAATCCGTGTTTTATACTGGCTCGTATTAAAAACACGGATGTCCTAGTATATACAATATTTCATATGATTTTTTCTGCTGCGTTATCTGTGATGTGATCATGTGATTTGTTCAGATAGATATGGTATATAGTATATATGATATATTATATAAACGTTGCTTATGTTTTACACCCACGCTAGCCCTGCCTCGCTCTGGCGTTAGTTACCTAACCTAACGGTGCAGATGAGGCATCGAGGCGAATGCGGATGGCATAAGCGTACGTTATATTTATCTGTGATGTTTAGGTGGACTTAAATGATAGGAAATTCATTAATGTGATTAATGAAAGAAAATAAACCTAAAAGATGTTGTGGAATCGAATTTCAAAAATAAGACAGGTAGCTACAGTTCTTGCTTTGCATCGCGGTGTTCCTTGTAGAACATCCTGCACCTTATTCGATAAGGAAAGGACCGAGATCCTTCACCGGGAGTGACTCCTTTAGCAATAACTGGCAGATGCTACAACTCTCGGCTTGTCTTTTGATTGCTTCTATAGTTTCTGCTTTGCACAGCGGTATATATGATATATCATGCACCTTATTCGATGAGGAAAGGGCCGACGATCCCTTCACCGGGAGTGACCCCTTTAGCAAAACTAGAAAAGCCTCAAAAACATTCCATTTAAAAACCATTTAATTTCGCAACGAGATCAAGTTCAAAGCGTTAAGGGTTTTCTTAAAAACCATCCGCAACCCTCCGTAATTTTAGGAAGTAGAGTACTTAGTATTCGTGCTACGTTTGTCGACCATAGCCGAGGCGTAGTGTACGGTAGCTAAGTGATGTCTTCTTACACAGCATATGATGCGATTAGTTAGGACAGTCATGTGGCTTTGTTGACCTTAGCTAAGGGTCATGTGGGTGGGTCTAATTAATCACGAAATGACGGGTAGAACTTGACTAGTGCTTATGATTTGTTGACCTTAGCCAATGTCATAAGTGCTAAGGGTAAAAACCTTTATCGGGAGTTTCAAGTGTTGAAATTTGCAATGAGATTGCATACCTTCTATATGATAGTTGGATCTTGATACCCACTGCGAGTAATTGTTACTCTTGGGAGAGTTTTGCACTTTACAATTAGCCGATCAAGTAAGTGTCTAGAAAGGTGTCAACGGGGTTACGCCTCTGGGAAAATGAGGTTTACTATAATTAGGTCCGTGCAAAAGCATGGGGAACCTCCCTCAAAGTACCGACACTGGCTTGGCTGAAAGATTGGCGAACTTTTAGTTAGTAATTAATCCCGGCTAGTCTTTCCTTTTAAGGTTTGAAGGAAGATTTGATAAAAACAGTGGGAGCCATCCTGATTAGATAAAATAAATAACCAATCTAATCTTGCAAGAGCGCACGCAGAGTGTTTTCTTCTCTCTCTCTCCAGGTAGCGACCATATCACGCCTTAATCAAGATAATAATACGGATTATTGACCGAACCCGCTTTTTATACTGAGCTGGGGAACGTTGGTCCTGTAGGGTTCCTAGGCACACTAATGAGGTCTCATAAGTGATCAAACATGGCCAATTCAAATTTTTCATGTGCCTACAAACCCTAATACGGATTGTTTACTAGATAATAAGGCGATGCAAGCAAGTAAACGACTTTATTGCTAATGGAAAGTGACTACAACCTTTGTAGATCCGGTCCTCCACCTCTCTAGCTCCGTGATGACGTCCCTCCGCTGTATCCATCGGAATCCTAGACTCTCGCGGTGGTCTCATCGGAGAAAAGATCGGGCTAGGTCGTCGACTTCGATGTCGAAGATGATCTACGTCGAGGCAACTCAAGATCAAACTCCAACATCACCAAGTCATGAAACTTGTGAAGAAAACACCCTATACAACTTGGCAAGTGGTAGAGGATGAAGAAATAGGAAGTGGGTTCACTTTAGAATTGGATTTCTCACTCTTTTTCTCAAGTTGCCATTAATGGAGGCAAGGTTTCTTCTTTGTTGAAGAAGAAGAAGAAGAAGAAAGAATATGATAAGTTATTTTTTTAAAATAGAAAACAAAATGATACTTATCATAATTTCAACCATGGTTTAGTGTAGAGAACTAACTAGGGTTAAGTTGAATGGTTAGGGTTAGGATAAGAAGACAAGAATGGTTACTTTAGTCAAAGATGCATGAAGCATCAAGAAGTTTCTTGAATGAAAGCAACCATTTTTGTTTTCCTTTTCCTTTTTTAACCAAAATAAATAGATAAATGAATAAGTGAGTAAATCAAAACCCTAACCATTAACATAACCATGGTTTAAGTCTTTACACAAACCCAAGTTTGCATGTATCATCAAACATGATACAATCATGTGCACAAAAGTATATCACATATACAACTTGTGTATTTCAAGTGAGAAAATCAATTTAAAGTGAACCAATACTAGTTAATGCAAAGTAATATATCAAATATATAATTATGCATTAAATCATTAAATCAATACTTGATTTAACGATCCGGTCATATCGCATATAACCGACTAATATCCAATGTATCGGCTTATCGAATCAATCCTTGATTCGATAACTAGGTTATATCGCATACAACCAATCGATACATTCATCGCGAGAATGGAATACGGTATCACATACACGCATTATTCTCGGCCCCGCACATATCTCATATGCGCTCCTATTTCGTTTCGTTTGAGCCAGGAAATCTCTGTGTAGGACTCTAAAGACTCGTCAATACGCCGGCAGCAGGTGATGATCATATCAAACACCCACAAGCCGTAAGCTGTCTGCTAAACGTAACGGCCACCCGGGTATTGAGCGATCAGAAGATCGACGAGCAAGCCCGCTCACACTCCTGTGAATCCAACCAGTAACACTTACCGTACAATCCGGTCTGTTCGTCTGATATGTCGCATATCTCGCCTAGGGGTGGTAAACGTCAGACCCCAATAGCTTGATAAGTCATGCCGACGCGAGGTCCATAACAATCGTGAAACTACTGATAACTCTTACCAGTATATCCCGGCAACCCTGGCCAGGGATTTCCTGTTATGGCCAGTCGTGCATCGCGCAACATCAACCCTCAATACCGGGAGAGACGAATCCCCTCCTATCGCTCATTGCCTCCATGTGAATCGGGACTGTACCCAAAAACCACCTGTTTGCATGACTCAGTAGAGCCGTGGTAGGGTGGAAATTAAAGCACAGTGGGAGACACACAAGACTCTATGATGATCTCGGGTCAACAGACTAAGCTGTACCAGTGTCACCAGAGAACTGCCATCTGACGTGAGGTATAATACCATCTGGGAGTTCTCGGTGAGTCCGTTCAGTGTACCAAGTCTCCACTGAGCACCCGCATACCATCTCTGATGTCAAACACCAATGGATATAGGATCATCCATCGCCCATCACATGGGTCGAGAAGATATACGCTAGTCTACTCTGGAATATCGATGCCCCGTCTCGATATTCCCTCGACTAGGAACATTGAAGGATGTACTTATGGACTACCCATGCCCCACTAGTATGATCTTCATCATAGTCCTGGAAGTCGAGTACACATCCTAAGGGCTTTATCAACATGTAACAGAGAGACAGAAAGTATACATGTTAAGATAAAGAGTAACAAGATAGCGTACTATCATGTCGAGCAAGAAAGTCCTACCTATATATGTCCCAGTATCCACTACAATATACATCCAATGTACAGTAATGGCCTCTAGGGCATACATATAACTAACAATCTCCCACTTGCACTAGGGCCATCTGTAGCAGTTGTTGCAGTATCACATACTCAACCATCCCATACATGTCTCTCTCTGGGAAAAAGCCTTTGTGAGTGGATCCGCCGTGTTGTCCTCTGAGTCTACTCTCCTAACCTCGATCACCCTGGAGATCAACTATCTCCATGATCAGGTGATGCTGCCTCAGAATATGTCTGGGTCACTGATGGGACCAGGGTTCCCGGGCCAAAGCCACACTTCCATTGTCATACAATGGTAGGAACCTAGTTCATCTTATGAACCAATATACACCCAAACTGCCTCTTTGGTAGTATCTTTAATAGCGATGTTACCAGCCTTTATCGTCTAGTTTGCCACGGTATCTAGCTTAGAACACTTCCAACATACCGTCCGTCCACTGAGGGTAAAGACAATGCCTGCGACTGACATTCAGTCGTCCTTATCACCCTAGAACTTTTCCAATGATTCTCCCCAGGATCGAGGAGGTATCACCTTTATCCTATTGGAGAATCCATGTGACAAGAGGAGATCGACTGATCGTAGTATAGGAAACTCTTTTCCTATCAAGAGTATGTTGTCCACGTACAATACGAGGATGACTACCTTACTCTCTACTACCATTTTGTATATACAAGGTTCATCTACTATTTTTGATGAAGTCAAACACTTTGACTATCACATCAAAATAGACGTTCCAACTCCGCGATGCCTGCTTTATTATGTAAAGCAACTTGCACACGTTTCCGCTGCTCCCACTGTTTACGAAGCCCTCTGGCTGTGTTCTTATAGACGTTCTCTTCTAAATCATTATTTAGAAAAGTAGTCATGGCACCCAACCACCAGATATCGTAGTCATGGTATGTAGCAATGGCAAGTAGGATCTGGATGGACTTAAGCATAGTCCCTAGAAAAGGTTTCATCATTATCCACACCTGGTTGATGACTAAGGCCTTTAACAAGTCTAGCTTTGAAAGTCTCAACTTTTTCATCTACACCAAGTAATCTTCTCAAGATATATTTGCTCCTGATGGGGATTTAACCCTTCAGATATAGCAAACAAAGTCCATACTTTGTTGGTGTATATGGATTTCATCATAGATCGCTAAGCACCCAGCCATTCTTACAGAGCCCCTACTCTTGATGGCCTGCTCGAAACTAGTTAGGCCTTCATCTCATGATGCAATCCTCGCTCCCACTGTCATCGAGAAACCGAAGTATCTCTCAGACGGATGAGAAACCGTACCAGATCGGCGGAGAGGCTGAGGTTCGTCGGAAACTATTGAATCCTTTAGTTCTGTCAAATCATCAGCTGCAGTTTTGTATAGCTGGAACCTTTCCAGTTCTACAGAACTGACCTCGCCTCGATCTTCTCTGGATTTTGCTTTTGACATAGGCTGGACAATCCCAAATCTTAACTAACTTAAGATATGGGCTTTTCCCTTTCCATATCACATATGAAGTGGTAGGCAACTGATTTGATTTGAACCCTATTCAATAAGTATGCAGCTTCTCAAGCGCATAACTCCCAAAAGGAAATAGGAAACTCAGTAGTACTCATCATAGAGCACACCATATCTAATATTGTGCGATTGCTCCACCCCGATACACCGTTGTGCTGTGGTGTATTCAGAGAAGTAACACTGAGAGAGAATCTCATTCTCCTTTAGAATAGTCCAGGAATGCCATGCACAAGTATTCTCCTCCCTGATCTTATCATAGAACATAATACTTATACCTGTATTGGTTCTCTACTTCTAGCTTATATTCTGTGAATATCTCAAAAGGTTCGGACTTGTGTTTCAACAGGAACATATGTCTGAATCTTGAGAGATTATCAGAGAACGTAATGAAGTATAAAGAACCAGTCCTGGCATGTGTAGATAGGAGACCTTACATACATCATCATGTATCAGTCCCAAGAGTTCATTAACTCTTTCTCTGTTTCCAATAAAAAGGGCTATGGTCATCTAATCTTTGTGACATGACTGGCAAGTTTCACAAGATGTAAATTCAAACTGATTTAAATATGCATCTAAAATGTAACTTCAGCCAGTCGGGTCACATTGATATGACCTAGTCTACAATGGCTCAAGAAGGATTCGTTCATTTCTGAACTCTTCCTCTTGTGTGTGTTCTTTATACTAGGAACTGTAGTTTGATTTAGAACGTCAATGCTTTTAGATAACGTGCCTGAACCGATCAACTTTTGATATAGGAAATGTTCAAAACATTATCCATCAATACAAAATTTTATCATTTCTTTACTAATAAAGAGACTGATATGATTTTGTATATCAGGTTCGGTATCTAATAGCATTTGTTCAGAATCAATGTATTGGTAATACAGGGTGACGGTGACCAATAGAATTGGCTGCAACACTTGCCCCGTTTTCTGTCTCATGAAACTTATCACCCGTTCTCAGTTTTTCTACCTTTTTGTAGCCCTATGTAACAGATTACATATCTGGGATCCTGATCCGGTATCAAATACCCAGGATGCAGAGGATACTGAGAAACAGTTCTTTGTAATGAACACACCCGAAGGATATGCATCATATGCACTTTCTTCGTTTGGGTGGCATAGGAATTCTGGTATTTCCCTATTTCCTGCTCTGTCTTATAACAATTATAAGTTGGAGCGGGACCAACGTTCCCCAGCTCAGTATAACAAGCGGGTTCTGTCAATACATTCATATTATTATCTTGATTAAGGCGTGATATGGTCGCTACCTGGAGAGAGAGAGAAGAAAACACTCTGCGTGCGCTCCTGCAAGATTAGATTGGTTATATATTTTATCTAATCAGGATGGCTCCCACTGTTTTTTATCAAATCTTCCTTCAAACCCTAAAAGGAAAGACTAGCCGGGATTAATTACACTCTGCAAGTTCACTAATCTTTCAACCAGGCCAGTGTCGGTACTTTGAGGGAGGTTCCCCGTGCTTTCGCACGGACCTAATTACAGTAAACCTCGTTTTCCCAGAGGCGTAACCCCGTTGACACCTTTCTAGACACCTACTTGATCGGCTAATTGTAAAGTGCAAAACTCTCTCAGGAGTAACAATTACGCGCAGTGGGTATCGAGATCCAACTATCATATAGAAGGTATGCAATCTCATTGCAAATTTCAACACTTGAAACTCCCGATAATGGTTTTTACCCCTAGCACCTATGACCTTGGCTAAGGTCAACAAATCATAAGCACTAGTCAAGTTCTATCCGTCATTTCGTGATTAGTTAGACCCACCCACATAACCCTTGGCTAAGGTCAACAAAGCCACATGACTGCCTAACTAATCGCATCATATGCGGTGTAGGAAGACATCACTTAGCTACCGTACACTACGCCTCTGCTATGGTCGACAAACGTAGCACGAATACTAAGTACTCTACTTCCTAAAATGACGGAGGGTTGCGAATGGTTTTTAAGAAAACCTTTAACGCTTTGAACTTGATCTCGTTGCGGAATCAAATGGTTTTTAAATGGAATGTTTTTTAGGCTTTTCTAGTTTTGCTAAAGGGGTCACTCCCGACGAAAGGATCGTCGGCCCTTTCCTCGTCGAATGAGGTGCGGGATATATCATATATATCACTGTGCAAAGCAGAAACTATAGAAGCGAACAAAAGACAAATCGAGTGTGTAGCATCTGCCAGTTATTGCTAAAGGAGTCACTCCCGGTGAAGGGATCTCGGTCCTTTCCTCATTGAATAAGGTGCAGGATGTTCTACAATGAACACCGCGATGCAAAGCAAGAACTGTAGCTACCTGTTTTATTTTTGAAATTCGATTCCACAACATCAATTAGGTTTATTTTCTTTCATTAATCTCATTAATGAATATCCCATCATTTAAGTCCACCTAAACATCACAGATAAATATAACGTACGCTTATGCCATCCGCATTCGCCTCGATGTCCCGTCTGCACCGTTAGGTTAGGTAACTAACGCCAGAACGAGGCAGGGCTAGCGCGGGTATAAAACATAAGCAACGTCTATATAATATATCATATATACTATATATAATATCTATCTGAACAAATCACATGATCACATCACAGATAACACAGCAGAAGAATCATATGAAACATTGGATATACTAGGACGTCCGTGTTTTTAATACGAGCCAGTATAAAACACGGATTCCACGGTCGTGATGAATAGCCAATCCCATACCCCTAGTCCCCTATGAGAGCAGCAAGCAACCCTACCAATTCTAGGGTTAGGGGACCCGGACTCGACTCCTCGAGATGGTCTCCCACTGGACCCTAGAACCCGGTTACTTGTGCTCCCCTCCTTCGGTCTATTCTAATGTGGAAAAGTAAATAATATACATCAACGGTGACATCTTCCACAACCTGAAAGTGCCCCAATAAAAGAATATTACATAAAAGTTTTTACATGAATGAAAATGAAAAACACTCATCTCACATAAAAACCCCCCGGCTATTCGAACACGACGATCCAATATAACATATCCAGCAACACATAACATCACATGTCATCAACGTAAGTAAATATGCGCATCCCAATTGTCATTGACATATAGCAACAAAACCGGTGATATCATATATTACACTTACGGTCACAGAAAAGAAAGTGTAAAACTACAACAATTGGAATCCGCAACCGCTTTAGACATCGCATGCCTAATCAAATGAATTCCTTAGACACCGCATGCCTAACAATTATAAACCCCGCATTTTAGTCTCATTATCGAAAACACTTTTCAATATCAAGTCGGGGAATTCAACAAGATTCCCGACATTCTGATCGAATGCTCGTCGCAAACTTTAGTAAGCGGCCGCACCCCCGATACCATCGACGAAGTGCACTAAGGCGGAACACCGCTACCGCGAGCACCCGAACGGATGCTTTCGGCGACGGGGTTCTCCTACAGTCACTTGGTCGGGGCTATGGGGTGAGGCTGTCTATTAAGTTTACCCGGCGAGTATCCGCGTACGCTACGTGATTGGGACAGACTTTTGATCACATCAAAATTCCGTGGCAACCGATCAAGTGAGACTAAAGTGCTATGTTTATAACATTCAAATCAATTATCTCATAACTACTTGTGGATTTCAAATATTGTATCACATTCTAGATAAATAGAAAATGTTAAACTTTCCAATCGAACAATCGAACACCCAAGTTTTCCCGAAACAGCCCAACACATGAAATAAGTTTAAAAACATTCACTTCGTGCCTCAGTACCAACGGTCCAGCCATAGAAGGGTCAAGCCAACGCCTCACATGCGGCACGTCGTACCGCCCTAAACCCTAAAGTTCAAAGGGCAGTTCAAGACGGTAACATAATCGAGTTAAGGTTTGTTGTCTTCTAGAGGGTCCATCGCGTTACTTGCACTACTTAGAACGTTATTAAACTACGGAAAAGTCCAACAATTGGAAATTTCCCGGCAGGGGAAAAAGTGGGTATTTATATCCGGTCGAACTTTTTAACATATTCTAAAATTACCCGGAAAAACACATAGACAAAGTTTGATAATCCGATCGAATCTATAAACTCCCAATACAACCCAGAAAACTCAACTCTTGAGTACGATTTAAAAATTCCCAGAAAATACAGCACCAGAAAATAGGAATTACTGTACAAAAATGAATGGAAGAAGCGGCTAAGTGGCCGCGGAACCGCCGCATTAGCCATGCAAATGCCGCAGTTCCGCCGCGCTTTTATCGAATCAGAAGCTCGTGCTTCACAGTAATTCTTAGAAACTCCTGCTGATTTTTCTGCATATTTTTAATTCATAAAAATCCCCAATTTCAAAAAATGTACAGAGAGCAATTTGAGATTAGGGTTTCGGTTCGATCGGACTTCTAACTCCGTCTACGCATCACCTAAGGCTCTAGCTAGGCTCTGATACCACTGTAGGGTTCCTAGGCACACTAATGAGTATCAAAAGTGATCAAACATGGCCAATTCAAATTTTTCATGTGCCTACAAACCCTAATACGGATCGTTTACTAGATAATAAGGCAATGCAAGCAAGTAAATGACTTTATTGCTAAAGGAAAGTGACAACAACCTTTGTAGATCCGGTCCTCCACCTCTCTAGCTCCGTGATGACATCCCTCTGCTGTACCCATCGGAATCCTAGACTCTCGCGGTGGTCTCATCGGAGAAAAGATCAGGCTAGGTCATCGACTTCGATGCCGAAGATGATCTACGTCGAGGCAACTCAAGATCAAACTCCAACTTCACCAAGTCATGAAACTTGTGAAGAAAACACCCTATACTACTTGGCAAGTGGTAGAGAATGAAGAAATAGGAAGTGGGTTCACTTTAGAATTGGATTTCTCACTCTTTTTCTCAAGTTTCCATTAATGGAAGCAAGGTTTCTTCTTTGTTGAAGAAGAAGAAGAAGAAAGAATATGATAAGTTATTTTTTTAAAATAGAAAACAAAATGATACTTATCATAATTTCAACCATGGTTTAGTGTAGAGAACTAACTAGGGTTAAGTTGAATGGTTAGGGTTAGGATAAGAAGACAAGAATGGTTACTTTAGTCAAAGATGCATGAAGCATCAAGAAGTTTCTTGAATGAAAGCAACCATTTTTGTTTTCCTTTTCCTTTTTTAACCAAAATAAATAGATAAATGAATAAGTGAGTAAATCAAAACCCTAACCATTAACATAACCATGGTTTAAGTCTTTACACAAACCCAAGTTTGCATGTATCATCAAACATGATACAATCATGTGCACAAAAGTATATCACATATACAACTTGTGTATTTCAAGTGAGAAAATCCATTTAAAGTGAACCAATACTAGTTAATGCAAAGTAATATATCAAATATATAATTATGCATTAAATTATTAAATCAATACTTGATTTAACGATCCGGTCATATCGCATATAACCGACTAATATCCAATGTATCGGCTTATCGAATCAATCCTTGATTCGATAACTAGGTTATATCGCATACAACCAATCGATACATTCATCGCGAGAATGGAATACGGTATCACATACACGCATTATTCTCGGTCCCGCATATATCTCATATGCGCTCCTATTTCGTTTCGCTTGAGCCAGGAAACCTCTGTGTAGGACTCTAAAGACTCGTCAATACGCCGGCAGCAGGTGATGATCATATCAAACAACCACAAGCCGCAAGCGGTCTGCTAAACGTAACGGCCACCCGGGTATTGAGCGATCAGAAGATCGATGAGCAAGCCCGCTCACACTCCTGTGAATCCAACCAGTAACACTTACCGTACAGTCCGGTCTGTTCGTCTGATATGTCGCATATCTCGCCTAGGGGTGGTAAACGTCAGACCCCAATAGCATGATAAGTCATGCCGACGCGAGGTCCATAACAATCGTGAAACTACTGATAACTCTTACCAGTATATCACGGCAACCCTGGCCAGGGATTTCCTGTTATAGCCAGTCGTGCATAGCGCAACATCAACCCCCAATACCGGGAGAGACGAATCCCCTCCTATCGCTCATTACCTCCATGTGAATCGGGACTGTACCCAAAAACCACCTGTTTGCATGACTCAGTAGAACCGTGGTAGGGTGGAAATCAATGCACAGTGGGAGACACACAAGACTCTATGACGATCTCGGGTCAACAGACTAAGCTGTACCAGTGTCACCAGAGAACTGCCATCTGACGTGAGGTATAATACCATCTGGGAGTTCTCGGCGAGTCCGTTCAGTGTACCCAGTCTCCACTGAGCACCCGCATACCATCTCTGATGTCAAACACCAATGGATATGGGATCATCCATCGCCCATCTCATGGGTCGAGAAGATATACGCTAGTCTACTCTGGAATATCGATGCCCCGTCTCGATATTCCCTCGACTAGGAACATTGAAGGATGTACTCATGGACTACCCAGGCCCCACTAGTATGATCTTCATCATAGTCCTGGAAGTCGAGTACACATCATAAGGGCTTTATCAACATGTAACAGAGAGACAGAAAGTATACATGTTAAGATAAAGAGTAACCAGATAGCGTACTATCATGTCGAGCAAGAAAGTACTACCTATATATGTCCCAGTATCCACTACAATATACATCCAATGTACAGTAATGGCCTCTAGGGCATACATATAACTAACAGGTCCCGCTCCAACTTATAATTGTTATAAGACCGAGCAGGAAATTGGGGAATACCAGATTTCCCGTGCCGCCCAAACGAAGAAAGTGCATATGATGCATCTCCTTCGGGTGTGTTCATTACAAAGAACTGTTTCTCTGTATCCTCTACGTCCTGGGTATTAGATACCGGATCAGGATCCCAGATATGTAATCTGTTACATAGGGCTACAAAAAGGTAGAGAACTGAGAACGTGTGATAAGTTTCATGAGACAGAAAACGGGGCAAATGTTGCAGCCAAGTCTATTGGTCACTGTCACCCTGTATTACCAATACATTGATTCTGAACAAATGTTATTAGATACCGAACCTGATGTACAAAATCATATCAGTCTCTTTATTAGTAAAGAAATGATAAAATTTTGTATTGTTGGATAATGTTTTGAACATTTCCTATATCAAAAGTTGATCGGTTCAGGCACGTTATCTAAAAGCATTGATGTTCTAAATCAAACTACAGTTCTTAGTATACGGAACACACACAAGAGGAAGAGTTCAGAAATGAACAAATCCTTCTTGAGGCATTATAGACTAGGTCATATTAATGCGACCCCGACTAGCTTAAGTTACATTCTAGATGCATATTTAAATCAGTTTGAATTTACATCTTGTGAAACTTGCCAGTCATGTCACAAAGATTAGATGACCATAGCTCTGTTTATTGGAAACAGAGAAAGAGTTAGTAAACTCTTGGGACTGATACATGATGATGTATGTAAGGTCCCCTGTCTACACATGCCAAGATCGGTTCTTTGTACTTCATTACATTCTCTGACGATCTCTCAAGGCTCAGTCATATGTTCCTATTGAAACATAGGTCCGAAACTTTTGAGATAATCACCGAATATAAGTTAGAAGTAGAGAACCAAAAACCGGGTATAAGTATTATGTCCTATGATAAGATCAGGGAGGAGAATACTTGTGCGTGGAATTCTTAGACTATTCTAAAGGAGAATGAGATTCTCTCTCGGTGTTACTCCTCTGAGATACACCACAGCACAACGGTGTATCCGGGCGGAGCAATCGCACCATATTAGATATGGTGTGCTCTATGATGAGTACTACTGAGTTACCTATTTCCTTTGAGGTTGTGCACTTGAGAAGTTGCATACCTGTTGAATTGGATTCAAATCAAATCAGTTGCCTACCACTTCATATGTGATATGGAAAGGGAAGAGCCCATATCTTAAGTTCGTTAAGATTTGGGATTGTCCGGACTATGTCTAAAAGCAAAATCCGGACAAGCTCGAGGCAAGGTCTGTTAAGTAGAACTGGAAAGGTTCCAGGCTATACAAACTACGGCTGATGATTTGACGGAACCAAAGGATTCATAGTCCCCGACGAACCTCAGCCTCTCCGCCGAACTAGCAGGGTTCCTCACTTGCCTAAGAGATACTTCGGTTTCTCAATGACAGTGGGAGCGAGGATTGCCATCATGAGGTGATGACCCAACTAGTTTCGAGCAGGCCATCAAGAGTGGAAACTCTGTAAGAATGGCTGGATGCTTAGCGATCTTGAGATGGAATCTTGTACACCAACAAAGTATGGACCTTTGGATGCTATATCTGAAGGGTTAAATCCCCATCAGAAGCAAGTATATCTTGAGAAGATTACTTGGTGTAGATGGGAAAAGTTGAGACTTTCAAAGGTAGACTTGTTAAAGGTTTTCGTCATCGACCAGGCATGGATAATGATGAAACCTTTTCCAGTGGCTATGCTTAAATCCATCCGGATACTACTTGCCACGGCTACATACCATGACTACGATATCTGGTGGTTGGGTGTCATGACTGCTTTTCTAAATACTGATTTAGAAGAGAACCTCTATAAGTACACAGCCAGAGGGCTTCGTAAACAGTGGGAGCAGCGGAAACGTGTGCGAGATGCTTTATAGATTAAAGTAGGCATCGCGGAGTTGGAACGTCTGTTTTGATGTGGTAGTCAAAGTGTTTGACTTCATCAAAATGGTAGATGAACCTTATATATACAGAAAGGTAGTAGGGAGTATGGTGGTGATCCTCGTAGAGTACGTGGATGACATACTCTTGATAGGAAAGGAGTTTCCTATGCTATGCTTGGTCAATCTCCGCTTATCACAAGGATTCTCCATATAGGATCAAAGTGATACCTCCTAAATCCTGGTTTTGGATCTATGAGATAGATCTAAATGGATGTTAGGATTCTCACTAGCTGTAGTGAGATGGCATCAGTTGATCCTGGGGAGAATCACTGGAAAGGTTCCAGGGTGATAAGGATGACTGAATGTCAGTCGCAGGCAATGTCTTTACCCTCTATGGAGGGGACGGTATGTTGGAAGAGTTCCAAGCTAGATACCGTGGCAGACTAGAAAATAAAGCCTGGTAAACATCGCTATAAAAGATAGTACCAAAGAGGCAGTTTGGGTGTATATTGGTTCATGAGATGAACTAGGTTCCTACCATTGTATGACAATGGAAGTGTGGCTCTTGGCTCAGGAACCCTGGGTCCCATCAGTGACCCAGACATATTCTGAGGCAGCATCACCTGATCATGGAGATAGTTGATCTCCAGGGTGATCGTGAAGGGTTTATCTAGCACCACATGAAGGGTTTGGAAACATCACATGTACCAAAGATTAAAATTTTAGGGTGCTAAGTAAGCATACAAAGAATCATTCCTAGAAAAATTAGGGTTTCATAAACTAAACTTCATCACAAGTAAGAAAAGCTAGGGTTTGAGAGTACAAACCTTTGTATCTCCCTATGCTAGACTCCTCGGCCACTTGGGGTTTGGAAAAAGTCTGCTTGATCTCCTCTAGGTCCACGATGATCCACCCGAAGTCCGCTTTGTCCAAGCTTGCAACTTCACTTTATCAAGAAGATGAAACGAAGCTAACACTCTAAACAAGTGGGCTAGACTTGTGTAGAATGGTGTTGTGGTTCTCTTTCTCACTATCAAAATCCTATCTTGTTGAGTGTTTGCTCACTTGAAAAGTCTAGAGAGCAAGAGCTCAAGGTTGAAGAAGATGATGGATTTTTAAGAAGAATACAAAAGATAAACCTTAATGAGAAAATAAAAATATATTAATATATTATTTTTCTTCTCTCATCTCAAACCATGGTTAAACAACAAATATATTATTGAACTTGAGTTAAAATCCAAAAGGAAAGTTAATCCATGGTTAAAAGGTGGGTGAGCATGGTTAGGTCAAAGACGAGTGTAGAAAGAAAACATGAATTATCCTTTCCTTTTTCCTATTGTTTTAAATCAAATGCAATAATAATTCATATAAATAAAACCATGGTGTGAGTCTTATATTGCCACCATTTTCTTTGTATAAGCAACCGTGATAGATGATGTATGTATGTATGTATACACATCCATATGTGCATGAAACTAGAAAGAAAGAAAAACATACATGCATGCATACATCCATCATATACAAGAAAAGATTTCAAGTGAGAAAACTAATGGTTAAATGATAAATCAACACTTGATTTATCAATCCGGCCATATCACATATGACCCTACCAATAGCAAGACACCCGATCAATATACGGTATCCCATACGCGCATTTTAATCGGGTCCAAGCGCATATCGCATACGCGCACAACAACGTTTCGCCTGGATTAGATAACTCCTTTGTGGGACTCTAAGACTCGTCAATACGCTGGCAGCGGGTGATGATCATATCAGGCACCCCCAAGCCGCAAGCGGTCAGCTAAACGTAACGGCCACCCGGGTATTGAGCGATCAGAAGAAAACAAGCGAAACTGCTACAACTCCCGTCGAGCCAACCGGCAACACTACCGTGCAGTCCGGTCTCCTCTTCTGATATGTCGCATATCAAGTTTAGGGGTGGTAAACGTCAGACCCCAATAACCGATAAGTCGTGCCGATGTGAGGCTCATAACGGGTCGAGAAACTACTGGTAACACTTACCAGTAAATCTCTAATCAGCCCTAGCCAGGGACTTCCCTGTTACGGCCAATCGAGCACAGTGCAACATCAACCCCCAATACCGGGAGAGACGAAACCCCTCCTATCGCTCATTGCCTCCATGCGACTCGGGACTGTACCCAAAAACCACCGTTTTGCACGCCCTCATGGACGTAGTAAGGTGGAAATCAAAGCACAGTGGGAATCACATAAGACTCTATGACGATCTTGGGTCTACAGACTAACCTGCACAAGTGTCACCTGAGAACTGCCATCTGACGTGAGGTATAGTACCATCTGGGAGTTCTCGGTGAGTCCGTCTAGTGTACCCAGTCTCCACTGAGCACCCGTATACCATCTCTGATGTCAAACACCAATGGATATGGGATCGTCCATAGCCCATCTCATGGATCGAGAAGCGTATACGCTAGTCTACACTGGTATATCGATGCCCCGTCTCGATACACCCACGACTAGGGACCTTGAAGGATGTACTTATGGACTACCATGTCCCCACTAGTATGATCCGCATCATAGTCCAGGTAGTCAAGTACACATCCTAAGGGCTTTACCAACATGTAACCTAAGACAGTATAAAGAGACAAGTATACATGTTAAGATAAAGAGCAACCAGATAGCATACTATCATATCGAGCAAGAAAGTCATCTCTATATATGTCCAAGCATCCAATATAATATACATCATCTGTACAATACTGGCCTCTAGGGCATACATACAACTAACAATCTCCCACTTGCACTAGGGCCAGCTGCTGTAGTATCGCATACCGAGCATCCCGAAGAGTCTCTCAAACTGTATCTGGGGCATGGCCTTCGTGAGTGGATCCGCTGTGTTGTTCTTCGTGTCAACCCTCCTGACCTCGATCTCCCGGCGATCAACTATCTCCCGGATCAGGTGATACCGCCTCAGAATATGCCTGGATCGCTGATGGGACCTGGGTTCCTTGGCCAAAGCCACCGCTCCATTGTTATCGCAATACAAAGGTATTAGATTCTCAATGGATGGAACCACTCCAAGTTCAGTAATGAACTTCTTGATCCAGACAGCCTCTTTGGCAGCATCGTTGGCAGTGATGTATTCAGCCTCCATCGTCGAGTCTACCACGGTTTCCTGCTTGGAACTTTTCCAGCTAACCGCCCCTCCGTAAAGGGTAAAGACAAATCCCGACTGCGACTTAGAGTCGTCCTTATCACTCTGGAAGCTCGAATCGGTAAAGGATTCCACTTGAAGTTCTCCGTTACCATACACCAAGAGCATCTCTTTAGTCCTTCGTAAGTACTTGAGAATGCTCTTCACAGCTGTCCAGTGACTCTCTCCAGGATCAGCTTGATACCTGCTCACTACACTTAGTGAGTATGCTACATCGGGTCTGGTACACAGCATCGCGTATATGATAGAGCCTACAGCCGAAGCATAGGGTATCCCTTGAATGCGAGCTCTCTCCAAATCAGTCTTGGGAGACATCTCTTTGGAGAGAGTGACTCCAGAGATCGTGGGTAAATTCCCACGCTTGGATTCTTCCATACTAAATCTCTTTAGTATGGTGTCAATGTACCTGGATTGGGACAATCCCAATATCCGTTTGGATCTATCTCTATAGATCCTTATTCCCAATATGCAGGAGGCATCACCAAGATCTTTCATTGAGAATCTTTATGATAAGAAGAGCTTGACCAATTGCAGCATAGGAATGCCATTTCCTATCAAGAGTATGTCGTCCACGTACAATACGAGGAAGACAACCTTACTCTCTGCCACCTTCTTGTAGATACAAGGTTCATCTACGTTTTTGACGAAATCAAACTCTTTAATAACGACGTCAAAGTAGATGTTCCAACTCCGCGATGCTTGCTTTAATCCATAAATGGATTTAAGCAGCTTGCACACCTTCCCGCTGCTCCCACTATCTATGAAGCCCTCTGGCTGAGTCATGTACACGCACTCTTCTAAATCACCATTTAGAAAGGCGGTCTTAACATCTATTTGCCAAATTTCGTAGTCATGATATGCAACGATGGCATGCATAATCCGGATGGATTTAAGCATAGCCACTGGAGAAAAAGTTTCGTTATAGTCCACACCTGGTCTTTGACGAAAACCCTTTGCAATAAGTCTAGCTTTGAAAGTCTGCACTTTCCCATCTACACCAAGTTTTTTCTTGAAGATCCACTTGCTCCCAATGGGTTTTACCCCTTCAGGAGCATCTTCCAAAGTCCATACTTTGTTGGTGTACATGGATTCCATCTCGGACCACATAGCATCAAGCCATCTCACTGAGTCCCCACCCGTGATGGCCTGCTCGAAGCTAGTTGGGTCATCATCCTCCATGATGCAATCCTCGCTCCCACCGTCCATGAGAAAACCGTAGTATCTCTCAGGTTGGCGAGGAACCCTACTAGATCGGCGGAGAGGCTGAGGTTCGTTGGGAGCTACTGAATCCTCAGGTTCTACTAAATCTTCAGTTTGAGTTTGTGTAGCCGGAATTTCTTCCGGTTCTCCCTGGTCGCCACTAATTTCTTTTGTAAGAAATTCCTTTTCTAAAAAGGTGGTATGTCGAGAAACAAACACTTTTTGTTCCTCAGTATGGTAGAAAAGATATCCATGTGAATGTTTGGGATATCCCACAAACTTGCATAGAACTGACCGTGCCTCGAGTTTGTCCGGATTTTGCGTTTTAACATAGGCCGGACAACCCCATATCTTAACACGTTTAAGATATGGTCTCTTCCTACTCCATACCTCATATGGTGTGTTGGGTACAGATTTAGATGGAACTTGATTCAATAGGTATGCTGCTGTCTCCAGCGCATATCCCCAGAAGGAAATAGGTAACTCAGCTGTGCTCATCATAGAGCGCACCATATCTAATAGGGTGCGGTTCCTCCGTTCTAATACACCGTTGTGCTGTAGTGTATATGAAGGAGTCAGCTGAGAGAGAATCCCATTCTCTTTTAGGAAGTCTAGGAATTCATTGCTCAAGTATTCACCTCCTCGATCAGATCGTAGGATTTTAAAACTTTTTCCGGTTTGGTTCTCGACTTCTTGTTTCTATTCTCTAAATTTCTTAAAAGCTTCTGATTTGTGTTTCATCAGGAACACATATCCGAATCTAGTGAGATCGTCAGTGAATGTAATGAAGTACGAAGAACCATCCCTGGCATGTGTAGACATAGGACCGCATACATCACTATGTATCAGCCCCAAGAGTTCGGTAACTCTTTCTCCGTGTCCCGTAAACGGAGTTTTGGTCATCTTGCCTTTGAGACATGACTGGCAAGTGTCATAAGATGAAAATTCGAACGGTTTCAAATATCTATCCTTATGCAATTTAGCCAGTCGTGTCGCATTGATGTGACCCAGTCTACAATGCCACAAGAAGGATTCGTTCAGTTCTGAACTCTTCCTCTTGTGTGTGTTTGTTATGCTCAGAACTGTTGATTGATTTAGAACATAAATGTCATTGCACAACGTGCCTGATCCAACCAACTTTTGGTTACGGAAAATGTTCATAACATTATCCTGTAATATAAAACTATATCCCTCTTTACTCAACAAAGAAACCGATATAATGTTGCATATTAGGTTCGGCATGTAATAGCATTCGTTCAGAACCAATGTATTACCAGTTGGTAATGCAAGGTGATATTCCCCGACAGTCTTAGCTGCAACAATTGCACCATTTCCAACTCTAATGTCTTTATCACCTTCTCCAAGTTCTCTACCTTTCCTGAGCCCATGTAACTGATTACATATATGGGATCCTGACCCGGTATCTAATACCCAGGACGTAGGGCAAATGGAGAAACAGCTCTCTGTAACGAACACACCCGAAGAAAATGCATCAACATGTACTTTCTTCATTCAGGTGGCATGGGAATCTTGGTATTCCCCTATGTCCTGTTCAGTCCTATAACTCTTATAAGAAAGAACGGATCCAACGTCCCCCAGCACAAAATAACTTGCGGGTTCGGTCAATACATCCATATTATTATCTTAATTAAGGCATGACATGGTCGCTACCTGGGGAGAGAGAGAAGAAAACACTTTAGCGTATGCTCTTGCAAGATCAGATTGGTTATTATCTTATCTAATCAGGATGGCTCCCACTGTTTTTATCAAATCTTCCTTCAAACCCTAAAAGGAAAGACTAGCCGGGATTAATTACACCCTACAACTTCGCCGATCTTTCAGCCAGGACAGTGTCGGTACTTTGAGGGAGGTTCCCCGTGCTTTCGCACGGACCTAATTAAAGTAAACCTCGTTTTCCCAGAGGCGTAACCCCGTTGACACCTTTCTAGACACCTACTTGATCGGCTAATTGTCCTGTGTAAAACTCTCCCGAGAGTAACAATTACTCGCAGTGGGTATCGGGATCCAACTATCTCATAGAAGGTATGCAATCTCATTGCAAATTTCAACACTTGAAATTCCCGATAATATTTTGCCCCTAACCCCTATGACCTTGACAAAGGCCAACAAATCATAGGATGTTAGTCAAGTTCAACCCGTCATTTCTTGATTGAATCAAACCCACCCGCACGACCCTTGACAAAGGCCAACAAGGTCGTACGACTACCCCAAAACAATCTGCATCATATGCATAAGCAGATAAGCACCATTTAGCTACCGTACACTACGCCTTGACAAAGGCCAACAAACGCAGCACGAATACTAAACAGTTCTTATCTGAAATGATGGAGGGCTACGACAAGTTTTTCTGAAAACCTATTGCGTAATGAACTTGATATCGTCGTAGAATTAAGTGAATTTGAAATGGAGTGATTTTGAGGCTTTCGCTAGTTTTGCTAAAGAGGTCACTCCCGGTGAAGGGATCTCGGCTCTTTCCTCAGCGAATAAGGTGCGGGATATATCATATATATCACTGTGCAAAGCAAAACTCCAAAAGCAATCAAAAGACAAACCGAGTGTTGTAGCATCTGCCAGTTTTGCTAAAGAGGTCACTCCCGGTGAAGGGATATCGGCTCTTTCCTCATCGAAGAAGGTGCAGGGTATATTATATATACCGCTATGCAAAGCAAAACTGTAGCTACCTTTTTATTTGAAAATTTGATTCTACAACATCTTTTAGGTTTTTTTTTCTTTCATTAATCACATTAATGAAGTCCCATCATTTATCTCACCTAAACATCACAGATAAATACGACGTACACTAATGCCATGCGCATTCGCCTCGATGTCCCCTCGTACACCGTTAGGTTAGGTAACTAACGACAGAGCAGGGCAGGGCTAGTGCGGGTGTAAAACATAAGTAACGCCTATATAATATATCATATATACTATATACTGTATCCATCACAGAACATATCTAATGATCATATCACAGATATCCCAGCAGAAACATAGATATAATGTGGGATATACAAGGACGTCCGTATTTAGTATTTAGCCAACAATAGAAAATACGGATTCTACAGTCACGATGAATAGCCATGCCCACACCCTGGACCCCTACGAGAGCGACAAGCGGCCCTACCAATTCTGGAGTTTTGGAGACCCGGTCTCGACTCCTCGAGATGGCCTCCCACTGAACCCCAGAACCCGGTCACCCGTGCTCCCTTCCTTGGGTCCATCCTAATGCGGAAAAATAAATAATATACAACACTGGTGGCATCAACCTCAACCCGGAAGTGCCCCAAATAAAAGAATATTACATTACATTTGAATTTACATGAATGAAAATATAAAACTCTCATCTCACATAAAACCCCCCGTCTATTCAATTGCGACAATCCTGCACATCATATCTCAGCAACACATAATATCATATATCATCAACGTAAGTAAGTATGCGTACCCCAATTGTCGTTGATGTATAGCAACGAAACCGGCGATATCGACATACTACACTTACGGTCACAGAAAAGAAAGTGTAAAACTGCAATATTTGGAATCCACATTCTCTTTAGACATCGTAAATGCAAAATATCACATACTTCGTATTTCATGTCCAGCTATATGAATTCCACATATTGCATCACATTCCAGATAAATAGACGTATTAAAGTTTTCGAACGAACGATCAAATACCCAAGATTTGCTAAAGCTCAACACTTGAGCGGAGTTCAAAAAACCCGGAGTGTGATACAGTGGTAGCGGTCCAGCCGTAGAAGGGTCAAGCCAACGCCTCACATGTGGCACGCCGTACTGCCCCAAACCCTAAGGTTCAAAAGGCAGTTCAAGACGGTCACATAATCGAGTTAAGGTTTGTTGTCTTCTAGAGGGTCCACCACAAACAAACTTGCACGTATTTCTGAAAGATTTTAAACTTCGTGAAAAGTGAGCAAATGATACTCGTTCAAACACTTCAATACATTCTAATTTATCCTCAAAAGTCATGAAATGAAAATTCCGATCGAATCGATGAGTCCAAAACCATCACCAGAACAAACAGCACAAAATTCAGATTAAAAATACCCTAAAAAATATACAAGAAGAAACAAGCATTACTGTATAAAATTCATGCAGTGATTGATGTGTGCAGCCGCGGAACCGCGGCCCAAGCAAGCTTAGGCCGCGTTTCCGCGGCAAGAAAGACTGTTCACTGCATCGAATTTTACAGTAATTCTTATGTTTACCTGCTGGATTTTTTAAATATTTTTAATTCTGAAAATAACCAGTTTTTAAAAAATGTCCAGAGAGGGTCCCGTAACGTCGTATTTTGGTTCGATCGGAGTTTTTACTTCGTAGAAGTGTCGCCTAATGTTCTAGGTTGGCTCTGATACCAATGAAGGGTTTACCTAGCACCACATGAAGGGTTTGGAAGCATCACATGTACCAAAGATTAAAATTTTAGGGTGCTAAGTAAGCATACAAAGAATCAATCCTAGAAAAATTAGGGTTTCATAAACTACACTTCATCACAAAAAAGAAAAGCTAGGGTTTTGAGAGTACAACCTTTGTAGCTCCCTACACTAGACTCCTCGGCCACTTGGGGTTTGGAAAAAGTCCGCTTGATCTCCTCTAGGTCCACGATGATCCACCCGGAGTCCGCTTTGTCCAAGCTTGCAACTTCACTTTATCAAGAAGATGAAACGAAGCCAACACTCTAAACAAGTGGGCTAGACTTGTGTAGAATAGTGTTGTGGTTCTCTTTCTCACTTCAAAATCCTATCTTGTTGAGTGTTTTGCTCACTTGAAAAGTCTAGAGAGCAAGAGCTCAAGGTTGAAGAAGATGATGGCTTTTTAAGAAGAATACAAAAGATAAACCCTAATGAGAAAATAAAAATATATCAATATATATTTTTCTTCTCTCATCTCAAACCATGGTTAAACAACAAATATATTATTGAACTTGAGTTAAAACCCAAAAGGAAAGTTAATCCATGGTTAAAAGGTGGGTGAGCATGGTTAGGTCAAAGAAGAGTGTAGAAAGAAACCATGAATTATCCGTTCCTTTTTCCTTTTGTTTTAAATCAAATGCAATAATAATTCATATAAATAAAACCATGGTGTGAGTCTTATATTGCCACCATTTTCTTTGTATAAGCAACCATGATAGATGATGTATGTATGTATGTATACACATCCATATGTGCATGAAACTAGAAAGAAAGAAAAACATACATGCATGCATACATCCATCATATACAAGAAAAGATTTCAAGTGAGAAAACTAATGGTTAAATGATAAATCAACACTTGATTTATCAATCCGGCCATATCACATATGACCCTACCAAAAGCAAGCCGCCCGATCAATATACGGTATCCCATACGCGCATTTAAATCGGGTCCAAGCGCATAACGCATACGCGCACCACAACGTTTCGCCTGGACTAGGTAACTCCTTTGTGGGACTCTAAGACTCGTCAATACGCCGGCAGCGGGTGATGATCATATCAGGCACCCCCAAGCCGCAAGCGGTCAGCTAAACGTAACGGCCACCCGGGTATTAAGCGATCAGAAGAAAACAAGCGAACCTTCTATAACTCCCGTCGAGCCAACCGGCAACAGTACCGTGCAGTCCGGTCTCCTCGTCTGATATGTCGCATATCAAGTCTAGGGGTGGTAAACGTCAGACCCCAATAACCGATAAGTCGTGCCGATGTGAGGCTCATAACGGGTCGAGAAACTACTAGTAACACTTACCAGTAAATCTCTAATCAGCCCTGGCCAGGGACTTCCCTGTTACGGCCAATCGAGCACAGTGCAACATCAACCCCCAATACCGGGAGAGACGAAACCCCTCCTATCGCTCATTGCCTCCATGCGACTCGGGACTGTACCCAAAAACCACCATTTTGCACGCCCTCATGGACGTGGTAAGGTGGAAATCAAAGCACGGTGGGAATCACATAAGACTCTATGACGATCTCGGGTCTACAGACTAACCTGCACAAGTGTCACCTGAGAACTGCCATCTGACGTAAGGTATAGTACCATCTAGGAGTTCTCGGCGAGTCCGTCCAGTGTACCCAGTCTCCACTGAGCACCCGTATACCATCTCTGATGTCAAACACCAATGGATATGGGATCATCCATCGCCCATCTCATGGGTCGAGAAGCGTATACGCTAGTCTACACTGGTATATCAATGCCACGTCTCGATACACCCACGACTAGGGACCTTGAAGGATGTACTTATGGACTACCATGTCCCCACTAGTATGATCCGCATCATAGTCCAGGTAGTCAAGTACACATCCTAAGGGCTTTACCAACATGTAACCTAAGACAGTATAAAGATACATGTATACATGTTAAGATAAAGAGCAACCAGATAGCATACTATCATATCGAGCAAGAAAGTCATCTCTATATATGTCCAAGCATCCAATATAATATACATCATCTGTACAATACTGGCCTCTAGGGCATACATACAACTAACAGATCGAGGTTAGGAAAGTAGACTCAGAGGACAACACGGCGGATCCACTCACGAAGACCTTTTCCCAAAAGGAGACTTTTATGGGATGGTTGAGTATTAGATACTACAACCACTACTACAGATGGCCCTAGTGCAAGTGGGAGATTGTTAGTTATATGTATGCCCTAGAGGCCATTACTGTACATTGGATGTATATTGTAGTGGATGCTGGGACATATATAGGTAGGACTTTCTTGCTCGACATGATAGTACGCTATCTGGTTTCTCTTTATCTTAACATGTATACTTTCTGTCTCTCTGTTACATGTTGATAAAGCCCTTAGGATGTGTGCTCGACTTCCAGGACTATGATGCAGATCATACTAGTGGGGCCTGGGTAGTCCATGAGTACATCCTTCAATGTTCCTAGTCGTGGAATATCGAGACGGGGCATCGATATTCCAGAGTAGACTAGCGTATATCCTCTCGACCCATGTGATGGGCGATGGATGATCCCATATCCATTGGTGTTTGACATCAGAGATGGTATGCGGGTGCTCAGTGGAGACTGAGTACACTGAACGGACTCGCCGAGAACTCCCAGATGGTATTATACCTCACGTTAGATGGCAGTTCTCTGGTGACACTGGTACAGCTTAGTCTGTTGACCCGAGATCGTCATAGAGTCTTGTGTGTCTCCCACTGTGCTTTCATTTCCCCCCTACCACGGCTCTACTGAGTTGTGCAAACAAGTGGTTTTTGGGTACAGTCCCGATTCACATGGATGCAATGAGCGATAGGAGGGGATTCGTCTCTCCCGGTATAGGGGGTTGATGTTGCGCTATGCTCGACTGGCCATAACTGGAAATCCCTGGCCAGGGTTGCTGTGATTTACTGGTAAGAGTTATCAGTAGTTTCACGCTTGTTATGGACCTTATATCGGCATGACTTATCAAGCTACTGGGGTCTGACGTTTACCACCCCTATGCGAGATATGCGACATATCAGACGAACAGACCGGACTGTACGGTAAGTCTTACTGGTTGGATTCACAGGAGTGTGAGCGGGCTTGCTCGTCGATCTTCTGATAGCTCAATACCCGGGTGGCCGTTACGTTTAGCAGACCGCTTGCGGCTTGTGGGTGTTTGATATGATCATCACCTGCTGCCGGCGTATTGACGAGTCTTTAGAGTCCTACACAGAGGTTTCCTGGCTCAAGCGAAACGAAATAGGAGCGCAAATGAGATATGTGCGGGAACGAGAATAATACCAGTATGTCATACTGTATTCTATTCTCGCGATATGTATCATGGGACGGTTATATGTGATATAGCCGGGTTACCGAATCAAATGTTGATTCGATACATTGATACACATGATATTAGTCGGTTATATGCAGTATGACCGGATCATTAAATCAAGTGTTGATTTAATGATTTAATGTATAATTATATATTTGATATATTAGTTTGCATTAACTAGTATTGGTTCACTCAAGATTGATTTTCTCACTTGAAATGCACAAGTTGTATATGTGATATATTTTTTTGTGCACTTGTTTGTATTATGTTTGATGATACATGCAAACTTGGGTTTGTGTTTACTTTAAACCATGTTTAAGTGAATGGTTAGGGTTTTATTATCTTCTCTTGATTATTTATTTTATTTATTTATTCTTTTTAGAAAGAAAAGAAATGGTTGCTTCTTTTGGATTTTCTTTGAAACTTCATGAAGCTTTGAAAAGTTCAACCATTTTTGTTTCTTTTGCTTAACCTAACCATTCACCTAACCCTAGTTTATTCTCTACACTTAACCATGGTTGCATTATGATAACCATCACTTGTTTTTCTATTATTCATAATTCTTTTTCATTCTTCTTCTTTATCTTCTTCATGAAGAGAAAAAGAAAAACCTTTGCTTGAAATTTCTAAGTGATGATTCCAAGTGAGAAATCCAAATCAAAAGTGAACCCACTTCCTATTTTTTCATCCTTTACCACTTTCCATGTAGTATAGGGTGTTTTCTTCACAAGTTTCATGACTTGGTGAAGGTGGAACTTGATCTTGAGTTGCCTCGACGTAGATCATCTTCGGCATCGAAATCGACGACCTAGCCCGATCATTTCTCCGACGAAACCATCGATAGAGTCCTAGATCCGATGTTCGTAGCGGAAGGATGTCATCACGGAGCTAAAGAGGTGGAGGACCGGATCTACAAAGGTTGTAGTCACTTTCCCTTTCTAGTTAAGTTGTTAACTTATCGAATCAACACTTGATTCGATAACCCGGCTATATCACATATAACCGACCGATACAAATATTGTGAGAATAGAATACGGTATCATATACTCGTATTACTCTCGGTCCCGCACATATCACAAATGTGCTCCTACTTCGTTTTTCCTGAGCCAGTAAAACCTCTGTGTAGGACTCTAACGACTCGTCAATACGCCGGCAGTAGGTGATGATCATATCAAGCACTCACAAGCCGTCAGCGGTACTAGCTGGACGTAACGGCTACCCGGGTATTGAGCGATTAGAAGATCAATAAGCAAGCCCGCTCTAGCTCCTGTAAAGCCTGTTAGTAACACTACCGTACAGTCCGGTCTCTTCGTCTGATATGTCACATATCTCGTCTAGGGGTGGTAAACGTAAGACCCCAGTAACTCGATAAGTCATGCTGATGTGAGGCTCATAACGGGTCGAGAAACTACTGATAACACTTACCAGTATATCTCTGAATCATCCCTGGCCAGGGACTTCCTGTTATAACCAATCGAGCACAGCGCAACATCAACTCCCTATACCGGGAGAGACGAATCCCTTCCTATCACTCATTTCCTCCATGTGAATCAGGACTATACCCAAAAACCACCTTTTTCCACGATCTCTTGATCGTGGTATGGTGGAAATCAAAGCACAGTGGGAATCATACAAGACTCTATGATGATCTCAGGTCGACAGACTAACCTATACCAGTGTCACCAGAGAACAGCTATCTGACGTGAGGTATAATACCATCAGGGAGTTCTCGGCGAGTGCGTCCAGTGTACCCAGTCTCCACTGAGCACCCGTATACCATCTCTAATGTCAAACACCAATGGATATGGGATCATCTATCGCCCATCTACATGGGTCGAGAAGCTATACGCTAGTCTACTCTGGTATATCGATGCCCCGTCTCGATACAGCCACTACCAGGGACATTAAAGGATGTACTTACCGACTACCTTTGTCCCACTAATATGATCCGCATCATAATCTAGGTAGTCAAGTACACATCCTAAGGGCTTTATCAACACGTAACAGAGAGACAATCAGTGTACATGTTAAGATAAAGTGCAATCAGATAGCATACTATTATGTTGAGCAAGAAATTCCTCCTATATATGTCCAACCATCCACTACAATATACATCTCATGTACAGTAATGGCCTCTAGGGCATACTTATAACTAAAAAACTTTGTCACGATCCTAAAGTACGGAACGCGACTGACACTTAAATTACGAAACGTCTAAAGGCGTAATGTAATACCCAGAAATCTAAACCGTTTAACAATTAGAGTAAAAGAAAACTTGTTTTAAAGCAAGTGGTTTTAACAAAATAAGTGGCATTAGACATTTAAAAGCAACATCAGATTTTTCCGAAAATTTCGGCAGAGTCTCCTTTGTAATTATTGGCCCCCAAACGGGTACTAAACAAAAATACATGTACATAATGAAATAAGGCATCCCCAAGCGGGAGCTAGCTCTTCGCCAATGGAGGAATCACCACCACACGCAATATATATATTATCACCGTTCAAAATAAGCATATAAAAGCACGAAATAGGAAGCATCACGTCGGCTCAAGTGAGCTCGACACCAGAGAAACAACATATATACAAATCTCACGTCATATTTCTAGGTCACATATACAATGGTAGAAGCGGTAGATACGATTGATGGAGTATGCTAGATACAATAATTATACAAAGTGGAAACAAAAAATCCTCGCAACCCACCTACGAGCAATGCCAAGCAAAAGGAACAAAATGAGGAAGTGCGTTCGCTGCTACTGTGCTAACAGGTCGGACCTGCAAAATACTGTGGCACAACGGGGTTGAGTTACCAACTCGTGAGTAGTAAGTAACATCTAATAAGGCTATCATAAGCATGCACGCAAATGCGTCACAACCTACATATTTCAATATGATACGATGTACCGGGATGAATGCAACATGCATGCATAATCAACACAAAACCTGAGCATGTCTGGTTTGAGAAAATCTTTATTCTTATCTTAGAAAAACCATCTGTACAATGAACTGAAGTATCATTCATGAAATCAACAGAAAATCTGTGTCAAGCATCGACACAAGATATCTATATTCCAAAATCTCAATGTCTCAATATCTCAATATCTCAATGTCTCAATATCTCGGGCTTCATCTGTCCGGGTCGGCCCATATCATCAAATCTCATGACCACGTCGGTATCCTTCGGATATCCGCCGCGTCAGACATCACCGGTAGGTAGTCTTCCCCTGCCAGGCTCATCGTCATACCCACAAAAACTCTCTCACCCCGGGGTACCGTAATGGGTCTACCATGTACCCCAGACGGTTCATCCTCCTCCTCGAATCGGGTCTCGACAACCAATAGAAATCCGGAGAACTCTTGGTGGACGACATATACATCATATCACGAGAAAACCGCAACTTACATTTTAAAAGGATAATAAGTTATAAAATTCTTGCGGTTTTCCCCAAAACGAATATACAAGTACAGTTTTACAGATCATATATGGTGCAATTGTTTTAGATTCTGATTTAAGAAAGTTCTATAGTGTTCGTGGAATAGCAATTACCAAGGCGTGTGTGTTCGCATGAAAAGTACACGTACAGCATAAACCAATGATAATGGTGCAAGTGTCCTATGAAATGATATCACACACACACACACACACACACACACACACACATATATAAGATGATGCGATGTCATGAGATGAATAAGTAGGGAACTACGCATATAAATACAAGTACTACAAGTAATCCTAAACTATCGGGCGCCTCGCGCCATCCAGGCGATCCCCCCATAGATGTGTACATCTACTCACCCGGACACCTTGGCTAATCTGATCCGATCACAGCCTTGACTTTCCGCGCCGTGTCCGACGTCTCCGCAACCGATCCTAGAATTACACAAATAGTACACGTAAGGCTAAATATCCTGAGGCAACACGAAGATGATGATACACAAGAATAAACTTACTCAAGCTCGACTTATATGCACTTGGTGCACAAAACGCGCACGACATCGCCACAACCACAAGTATGGCTCGCTAAACATGACAACCACCAAACCTTGAATTCGATCGTACCGATCGCGCATTCACAACACTCTAAAAATCATAGAAAATAGTATATATATCATCACCACATCAAACTAAATCAACATCTATTTATACCAAAAACGTAGTAAGCATTCAAATGGGATTTCGGTGCAAAACTTCGTGGGTTAACGACCAAATAGCCACAATCACAAGTAAACATCTAAATTAAGCCATGCTCCACTAATTAAAATAATCTCCCATGAAACCCACAATAATAATGCAATTTGCTTGCAAAATCTCATAATTAAAATAATTTGAAACCACTTAAGTAAGGTAACCACTTAGATTAGGTTTTCAAGGTCACTAGGTAGCAAACTACACTCAACTAACCTAGCAATGATGGTTAAAATCCTAACTCTAATTCAAACCCTTATCTTTAAAACTTCAAACTTACAATTAGAACCAAAATAATACCTAAATAAGTTAGCTTAAAGAAATTAACCAACAATTTAATCATTGGGTTAATATTTATACCTCAATATTTGTAGATCTAACTTGTAACTTAGCCTCCAAAAATGGTTTCTTACTCCAAGATTCAAGCTAGATTTGGCGAAGGAAAATTGAGTGAAAAATTAGCTATGAATTTGAGGGTTTTTTCTGGATTTTTGATGAAAAATTGAAGAGTTTGATGTGAAAAAAGAGATGGGGAAGTGGGGAAAACTGCTGCAGGGAGCTTGGCCAGCTTGGGAAGGAAGAGAGAGAGTGAGGTTTGAGTTTGTGGCCATGTCAAGAAAATTCCATACCTCAAGTCAAAATGCCCATACCTCTTTGTTTATATTTTTCTTCATTTTATTTTCTTATCTCCTTTTATCCTAGAACTAACTAGAACTTGGAGACAAGTTAAGAAAAGACATGTTACAAACTAGGTTTAAGTTGTCATGGTTCACAAGAGTGTAATTAACCCATTCAAATTTGTAATTATCACCAATTAAATGTATAGGTGAAAATTTGAAATAATATTTAAAATAATTAATTTGGAAAAATATTTAATTAAACTAGCAATTTATAAGTGACCAATTAGATACCAAATACTAGCAATTACATATCTAGAATATGTATACTTAAATTTATGTTGAAAAATAATTATATCATGGTTTTACGGAAAACACAAGTTATATTTCACCGATTATCGGAAATTTCTCCTAAACGATTTTTAAAACGTTTCAATCTTCCCCCCTTAAAGAAATTCAGTCCCCGAATTTAAAATTTAAGTACGCGTACCTTCAAAGAGATGGGGAAATTTCTTCCTCATCTCGTCCTCGGTCTTCCAGGTGACCTCTTCGCCGTTCGGACCACGCCAAAAAACATTTACGGATGGTATAATCTTTGACCTCAATTTCTTCACCTACCGATCCTGAATAATCACTGGCTGCTCGGTGAAAGAAATGTCGTGCTCCAGCTAGATCGTCGGGTGCTAAATCGCATAAGAAGGGTCATGAAGGTACTTGTCGAGTATCGATACATGGAATACGGGTTGAACATCTGGGAAGTTGGGCGGAAGGGCAAACCGATAAGCAACTGAGTCGATATGCTAGAGAATCTCGAAAAGACCCATATATCTGAGACTAAACTTTTCTTTCCACCCAAATCTCATCACGTCTTTCATCGGAGAGACCCTTAAGAAAACATGATCTCCTACTGTTAACTCAAGTCTGCGCTCCAAGACATGTTACAAACTAGGTTTAAGTTGTCATGGCTCACAAGAGTCTAATTAACCCATTTAAATTTGTAATTATCACCAATTAAATGTATAAGTGAAAGCTTGAAATAATATTTAAAATAATTAATTTGGAAAAATATTTAATTAAACTAGCAATTTATAAGTGACCAATTAGATACGTACCAAATACTAGCAATTACATATCTAGAATAGATATACTTAAGTTTATGTTGAAAAATTATTATATCATGGTTTTACAGAAAACACAAGTTATATTTCACCGATTATCAGAAATTTCTCCTAAACGATTTTTAAAACGTTACATGTATCTTATGATTAGTCGGTGATTCGTATATGCATACGATTTCTATCTTGTAATGTCTCTCTACCCACGAATTGGCAACTCACCTCCGTTGTGCCATTATTTCTTACAGTACCGACCGCTTGGATCAGTAGCAGCTTCGTTGACGCATTTCCTTGTAGGGCTTGGTCGCTTTTGCTATATAGGTTATGAAGTCTTATCGTAACCGGCTCTTGTGTACATGTCTTTTTGTATCTAATTATAACTTCATATACTACTTATATATTCGTTTGACTTTGATTGAGTTAAGACTTAGATGTTTATTCTTTTGAGTCGAACTCTGGTAGAGTCAGCTATAAGCTTTCATTTATGCAATCCCTTATAATTTCTTGTGTTATTTTTCATCTTGGACGTCGTATATCATTGTATGGATTGTGTCTCCGCCGTGTGGGTATCGAGCTAGCTCCCTTGTAGGGATAATTTTATATTTATTATTGTACAAAGAATTTCTTAAAAATTTACAAAGGACGTGTTGTCAATTTTTTAAATGACAAAATGTTTTTAAACAAATTTTAGTTACATTTTAAAATAATAAGTCTTTCAATGCAAGCTTTATTTCATTTCATAATTTTTTTCCTAAAACTTCACCTCTTTTACTTTTCTTATAAAAAGTTTAGATTCCTTAGTTCCGGTTTGACGGAGCTCCTTTTCGGGACCCCGTCAGATGTTGTCTTCCGTTGATCTTAAGGTGAACTGGGTTGATTGTCCTTCGTTGCGCGTGGGTCTCAATGGGTTTTGAGAGGACAAAGTGGGATGAGGAGGCTGCCGCCGTGTACCTGCAAAGAAGTCCCGGGATGGTTTGGTACCACCAAGGACCCTCCGACGCTCAAGTCAGTGACAAGATCCGAGTAGAGTAACGGCGTAAGTGTAATGAATGGCTTACTTGACCCCTCTGTGATGGGGGCTTATATAGTAACGGAAACACGCAGCAGCAAGCGCGAGAATCTCGCCGGCAGTTACGCTCCCGACGTCACGCCCGCGTAATGAGCGGATCGCCCGTTAATGGGGATCGTGATGGCGTGGAACGTGGGATGTTGCCGGCGGAGAATCCGTGCATGGCAAGATTTGTGGAGCAGCGGTTACGCCTATGAATGGTGGAGTTGGTCGGTCGGAGGGACCGAGGAAGATGGCCTCGGCGGGAGAGCTCGGGAACGAGCGGAAGAGCCGAGGCATCTTGGTCCTGTGGTAGCTCGGGGGCGAGCTGAAAAGCCGAGGAGGCTAATTTTCAGAGGGCCCCGAGGCGGACCAGTTTGTGCTGCAGGTCGGGCTCCGGGTGGCTTCGTCGGCCCTTGCGGGCCCTTTCCTCTGAGCCCAGGGACACGTCATCTGCCACTTGTCCTGATCTTGGAGGTCGCCAATATCGAGCATTATCATTAGCCCCCCACTCTTGTCCCGACCAGATAGTGGTCGGGCCAGGAGTGGACTGTCGGGCCTCCTGAGGCGAGGTCCCTTCTACGGTTTCGTCGGGGCGAGCCTTCGGTCCATTGGTCGTCTTTTCTGCTAGCGAAACGAGGCGTGGTCTCCGCACCTTAAAGGGGGTGTGTTGGTTCGAGCACTATGTGACTGAAGCAATGGTCCACGTGTCAAAGGGCGACTGGCCGGTGTGACGTAAGCGGGCCGACACGTGGGTCGATCGAAGCTGCCGATTGTGAGGAGTCGTTCCGGTGGGAGTTGACGGGCGCCGTTGAATGCGGCGATAAAATGGTGGCGGGGCCCGCCCCAGGGCCCCCAACCTTTCATCTCCTTCCTTCCTCAAGTCACTATCGCTCGGCGTTCTTCCTCCTTCGCGAGACATGGTTCATTCCCATTTTTCGGGCGGCTCGTGCCGAGGGGAAGCAAGTGGCGTGGCCGAGCCCCCGGCTAACTCGCGCCCTCCCCCTGATTCTTCGCCGACGGCCGGGCATCCATCTCATCAGCGGCACCTGGGAGCTTTTCTGGTGGCGGCCGGAGTCGTCAGCCGTCGCCCGAGTCTAAGACTGGTGACGGGAGGAAGGGCGAGAGCCGGCCCCTTTCCAAGAAGAAAAGGACGGTTTCTCGCGCGCCGCCGTCGAAGGCCCCCGAAGGGATTCCCATGCGGGAAGGGGGCTCCGTCTTCACTGTTCCGTCTGGGCTTTCTGTTGCCACTGGTATGCTCGCTGGGATGGAGGAATCGGCCGGGGGAAGGCTCCCGTGTGGCTCCTTGAGGGATCAATTGGAGGCCATGGCCCAAGGGGCGGTCCAGGTATGACTCCTTCTACGCGCATTTGTTAGTGTATATGCCCTAGAGGCCATTACTGTATCATACTAGTTTGTATATTACTTGATGGAAGCTTGGGATATTCACAGTTGTATATACAATCTTGCTCGAAATGGTAGTATGCTACTTGGTTTGTCTCTGGTTTAATATGTGCATATGTTTCTTTTAGCATATCGCTGTTATACATATTAGTAGAGCCCTTAGGATCTTTGCTTGATTACCAGCGTTGTGATGGCGCTCACACTCGTGGGAGCTGGGTGATCTATAAGCACATCCTTATACAGGTCCCTAGTCGTTGGACTATCGAGACAGGGCATCGATACTCCGAAGTAGACTAGCGTATGCGCTTCTCATCCCAGCGTGGGAGACGGTCTGTCCCACAGCCGTCAGTACGTCGTACTTGAGATAGTATGCGGGTGCTTGTTAGGTTATGAGTACACTGGACAGGACTCGTCGGGAACTGTTGGTTGGTATTATACCGATCGTCAGTTATCAGTTCCCAGGTGACATGAGTACAGCTTAGTCCGCTGACTTGACACTATCACTTTGCCTCAAGTGTATTCCCACTGCACTTTGATTGCTACCCTACCACGGCTCAAAGGAGTCATGCAAACAGGTAGTTTTTGGGTGCAGTCCCAAAGCACTTGGAGGCAGTGACGGTTAGACAGGATTCGTCTCTCCCGGTATCGGGGGTTGACATCGCGCTGTGTCTAGGAGAACCATTACACGGGTAGTCCCTGGCCAGGGCAAGCGAGATATACTGGTAGGTTTCCAGTGTTATCTCAGGGTGTTCTGGGCTACACTCCGACACGACTTGTACCGCTATTAGGAAACTGACGTTCGCCGCCCCCTAGGCCCGCCATGTGATGTATCAGACGAACAGACCGGACTGTACGGAGATTGTCACATACAGGCTCAGTAGGAGTTCAGATGGGGTTCACCTCGTCAGTCTTCTTATCGACATCTACCTGGGGACCGTTACGTACAGCTAGTGCCGCTTGCGGTCTGTGGTTAAACCCACTGCCAGCGTAGTGTCGAGTCTTTAGAGTCCCACACAGAGAGCTATTCGCCTTTAGGCAAAATGGGTAGAGGTCGCATGGTTTTGCGACAGGGTTCGTTCACATCCGCGCACTTGTGCACGTTTGCTGTCCGGACAGCTTATACTAGCGGGCTTTGGTTTAAGCCAGATCCTAGTATAGATTTAGGATTGGTTTTTTCTCTTTGTATTCGTGTTCCTCGGATCACGAATACGGGTGCGTATGCACAGTTGCTTAAGACAGAGGGAGAGGACTTTGATTAGGGTTAATGACTATTGTCATTTTATTAACCCTAATGCTTATGTGTGTATTATTATTAATTGATATTAGTTTAATAATTGTGCATGGTTATGGTTGTTGACCATTTGACCTATCTTGACTTGTTGACCTTGTTGACACTTTGACCAACATCATTTCATTTGGAAGATGCTCTTTGATCCTTGCAAATTGCATTAAAAATGAAATGATAATGGTCATGTCTTGATTAAGCCATGACAATTATCTCACTAATTATCTAATTAAAATAATTCACACATATATGTGAGAATGGTATTTTATTCTCTCATTCTATCATTTTACTTTCTCTCTCTTGTTCTTCCTCTCCCTCAAGCTCTCCCCTCTCATGTGTTGAGAAACACTTGAGCTTGAGAAAAACCCTCTCTTGATAATCTCTACTCTCATCTAGGGTTCAAGGATTAGCACTTCTTGCACCCTAGTTACTTCTAGCTTGGAGTTGAAGCCAAAGGTCGAGGCTTTCGGGTGGATCTTTCTTCGACGTGAGAAGACGACTAGGGTGACCTCCTTCCACCACTCCAAGGAGCAAGGAGAGAAGGACATAAAGCCTAAGGTATAACCTTTCTAGCACTTAGCTAGTTTCTAGTTAGCTTTAGCTTGTTTTTTTTTAGCAAAGATCCTTCATAGTCTAGTCCATGTTGCCTAAGCTCATAAAAATCCGATTTTTATTCCGTTTTCCCGCCTCCCCGCAAGTACCGGGGTGGGCAACGTGGACTTACAGTGGTATCAGAGCCTAACTAAACATAAACTAGCTAGGTAGTAGAGTGTATCGAAGTTCGAATCGGAAAAATTAAAAAAAACCGAGTTTTAAAAACCCTAAGTTTCTGTTAAAAATTTTTCTGTCCGAAATAAAATTTGTCATACTCCAAAAATCATCTCAGGGTTTTCTTAAGAAGCACAGCAAACCCGGTCCAGTGAGTCGTCTAAACCGCCGCGGTTCAGCGGCAATAGAAAGCTATTGCCGCGGAACCGCCGACGTTTTGCCTCTTCACTGAGTCGAGTTTGGTGCAGTTTTCTTATGGCTTGGTTTTAGGATTTTTAAGATGGTTTATATGTTCCCAGGTTTTCCAGAATAGAAATTTGTTTTTGGGGGCCTATAAATCCGTATTTTTTCCGAACTTCAATACACTTTGACTAAAAGGTTATATCTGTGATGTTTATATGTATTGAACGTCGGCTAATCGCTATATGTCGATTAATCGGGGTTATACATATCTGTGATCTGTGATTGATGATGGTATGTGTATATGAATGGGTTGGATTGTCGCGGATGAATAGCCGGGGTGGATGTAAGATGAGTGTTGCTTTTTCTTTCATTCATTGTGATATGTAAATTGATGTAATATTATTATTTGTTTGGCCGCACAACCGGGTCGGGGTTGTAGCCGTCATTGTATAATTATTTTTACTGTTTTTGCTCCTAGGATAGACCCATGGAGGGGGTGCACAAACTACCGGGTCTCTCGAAGTGCCGAGTGGCCTACTCACGGTGCTGAGGGAGGTTGCTTCGCTTCGGGTACTTGGCGGGTAGTTTGCCGCACCCGTAGGGGTCTTGGGTGGGGTTTTGGCTATTCACCGTGACCGTGTAATCCGCTTTTCGTTGCAGGCTCGAACGAATTGCGGATTCCTAGTATATCTAATGTATTCATCTGTGATCTGTAATGTCTATCATTGCTATATATTTATATATGATAACTATTTAGGCGTTGCTTATGTTTTACAGCCGCGCTAGCCCAGTCCCCCCTCTGTCGTTAGTTAAGTAACCTAACGGGTGATGACGGGGCCCCGTGGCGAATGCGAATGGAATAAGCGTACGTCATATTTTGGTTGTTTTCTGCAATGGTAGGATTAAATGATGGGACGCATTAAAAGAACTAATGCAAGAAAATAAACCAAGTAAAAGTCGATTGGAACGCTTTGAAAACCACTCGGTTCTTTTCAAAACTAAACTTTTAAACGCGGAGCTTGAACCACTCCTTTTAAAAGCTATCTCATTCCATCTATTATATCAAGTTCACTACGTTCACGGTTTTGCCAAAACCATCCGTAGCCTTCCATCATTTCAGTTAAATATTCGGTAGTATTCAAGCTATGTATTTTGACCTCACGCCAAGGCACAGTGATTGGTAGCTGCCGGATATTTATCTGTTGCATAGATAGAATGCGTTGGTTTGAGACAGTCGTACTGCCATTTTGGCCTACGTCAAGGGTAGGTACGGGTGGGTTCAAATTAACCAGGATAATGATGGGAAGAACTTGACATGTGACTTATGACATTTTGACCTCACGCCAAGGTCATAAGAGCATGGGGCAAAAATCCACATCGGGAGTTTTATAAGTACTGAAACTTGCTAGCGCTGCATACCATTTGGAGTGTAATGATTCTGGTAGGATTCCTTCGGTTTTATCACGCGATGATATTTGGATCCCGATCCTACTGTGAGTATATGCTACTCCTCGGGAAAACTCTCACTTAACGATCAATGCTATAAACTTAGTAGGTGTCTAGAAAGGTGTTAGCGGGGCTACGCCCACAGGAAAAAGAGGTTACTTAATTAAGGAACTTCGTGAAAGCGTTGGAAAACCTCCCTCGAAGTACCGACACTGGCCTGGCTGAACGGTTAAGTAAGTATTGTACGGTGAGATTGATCCTGACTAATCCTTTCTTTACGGTTTGAGAAGGGATTCGAGAGACAGTGGGAGCCATCCAGTTTAGACAAATTAAAAACCACTCTAAACTTGCAAGAGCATCATGCTAAAGTGTTTCTTTTCTCTCTCCTAATTGAAGCGACCATTCAACATGACCGGACTTAAGTTATTACTAGATAAAAACATATTGACAGGGCCAAACTACAAAGATTGGCTCAGGAATGTCAAGATGGCAATCACTTACGACAAGTTGGGGTATGTCCTTACCACCAAAGCTCCCCCTGTCCCTGGTCCCAAAACCAGTGTCGTAGATAGGGAAATCTACAAGACCTGGGAAATAGATTGCGCGAAGACCAGATGCCTCGTACTTGCCTCGATGGACAACGAACATCAGAGGAAGCACGAGAATATGGACCTAGAGTCCATATTTCTTCATACAAAAGAACTGTATGGAGAGCAGTCTCGTATCGCAAGATACGAAGTGTCGAAGAAGTTGTTTTCGGCAAGGTTGGCCGTCGGATCATCGGTAGCGGAACACGTGCTTAAGATGATTGGCTACATTGAGGAGCTCGCGGACTTTGGGACCACGTTGGAGAATGAACTCTATACTGATTTGATTCTCCAGTCCCTTCCTTCCACTTACGCCCAGTTTATTCTTAACTTCAACATGCAAGGAAAGGAGGTTGAACTTTCCGAGCTTCTGAACATGTTGAGGAGTGTTGAGGGCACCCTACAGAAGGGTAGGGAGACATCCACTTTGTTTGTAGGAGGATCTTCCTCTTCTAGATCCAGGGCGAAAGCCAAGGGTAAGAAGAAGAAAGCCCCCGCCAAACCAAGAGGCGGTGTCAGTAAAGTGGATACGAAGGGAAAAGGAAAAGCAACAAAGATAGCGGGAAAGCTGGTGGGGAAGGAAGAATGCTTCTATTATCACAAAAGTGGTCACTGGAAACAGAATTGCAAGGCTTGGAAAGCCAGAACACAGGATTTGAAGCGAGTTGCAGCTTCAGCTTCAGGTGTGTATGTTATTGAAAACTGTCTATCAATAAACTCTACATCCTGGGTATTGGATACCAGATCAGGATCTCATATCTGTAATTCTTTGCAGGCATTGAGAAAGCGTAGAGTTTTGAAGGCAGGTGACATGACCCTCAGAGTTGCAAACGGTGCTAGCATGGATGCTGAGGCCGTGGGGGACTATCACCTGGGATTATCTGATGGACACTTTTTGGTTTTGCGTAGTTGTTATTATGTACCAAATGCAACCTGTAATATCATTTCTGTATCTTTATTATCTAAAGAAGGTTATGAATTTGCATTTGTAAGTAATGTAGTGAACATTCACCTTAATCAAGTTCTGATTGGGTCAGGTACATTGAACAACGGTATATACGTATTAAACCAGCCACAGATTTTCAATGTCCAGAATACACACAAAAGAAAGTCTCCAGAAATCAATAAAACTTTCTTATGGCATTGTAGACCGGGTCACATCAATGAGAGAAGGTTGACTAAGTTACATGCAGAAGGATATTTGGATTCGTTCGAATATCAATCGTATGCAACTTGTCAATCCTGTCTCAAGGGAAAGATGACAAAGACTCCGTTCACTGGACACGGAGTAAGAGCGAGCGAGCTCTTAGGACTCGTACACAGCGACGTGTGCGGTCCAATGTCTACACATGCGCGAAGCGGTTATTCTTACTTCATTACTTTTACGGATGATTTCTCAAGGTTCGGACATGTCTTCTTAATAAAGCATAAATCTGAAGCTTTTGATAAGTTCCAGGAATATAAGAATGAAGTAGAAAAACAAACAGGCAAAAGTATCAAGGCACTGAGATCTGATCGAGGTGGTGAATACTTGAGTGCCGAGTTCCTGGGTTACTTAAAAGAGAATGGAATTCTCTCTCAGCTTACTCCTCCATACACTCCGCAACATAACGGTGTATCGGAGAGACGGAACCGAACCCTATTGGATATGGTACGGTCCATGATGAGTAACGCCGAGTTGCCGCGATCGTTCTGGGGATATGCGCTAGAATCAGCTGCACACCTTTTGAACCGAGTTCCAACTAAGACTGTGCCTACCACACCATATGAGTTATGGAGTGGGAAGAAACCCTATCTTCAATACCTGAAGATTTGGGGATGTCCAGCTTATGTCAAAAAGAAGAATACGGACAAGCTCGAGGCACGCTCAGTACTGTGCAAGTTTGTGGGATACCCAAAGAACTCCAGGGGGTATCTTTTCTATTACGCAGAGGAACAAAAAGTCCTTATTTCTCGTAATGCCCATTTTCTGGAACATCAGTTCTTAGAAAAAGAAATAAGTGGGAGCGCAATAGAACTGGAAGAAATTCCAGAACCACAAGCTATTACTGAAAGCTTAGTAGAACCAGAGGGTTCGAAAGATCAGGACATTCCCACGCCACTCCGCAGAAGTAGTAGGCAGTCTCATCCGCCCGAGAGATACTACGGTTTTCTCATTGATAGGGATAGAGAGGATTGCATCATAGACTTTGATGAGTCTACTAGCTTCCAGCAAGCCATTCAGAGCGTCGACTCGGTAAAATGGCTGGATGCAATGCGGACCGAAATGGAGTCCATGTACACCAACAAAGTATGGACGTTGGACATTGCTCCAGATGGGGTAAAACCCGTAGGATGCAAGTGGATCTTCAAAAGGAAGATTGGTGTAGATGGACAGGTTGAGACCTATAAAGCTAGACTGGTAGCAAAGGGTTTTCGTCAGCGACCTGGCTTGGACTATGACGAAACTTTTTCTCCAGTAGCTATGCTGAAATCCATTCGGATCCTTCTTGCCATTGCTGCCTTCCACGATTATGAGATTTGGCAGATGGACGTAAAGACAGCTTTTCTAAATGGACATTTAGAGGAGTGTGTCTATATGGATCAGCCAGAGGGTTTCATTCAGAGTGGGAGCAGCGGAAAGGTGTGCAAGTTGCTTAAGTCCATTTATAGACTAAAGCAGGCATCGCGGAGTTGGAACATCTGTTTTGATGAGATGGTCAAGGAATTTGGCTTTATCAAAAATCCAGATGAACCATGCATCTATTGTAGATTTGTAGCGAGAACTGTAGTATTCCTCGTTTTATACGTGGATGGCATTCTCTTGATAGGAAATGACATTCCTATGCTACAATCTGTCAAGGGGTTCTTGTCATACAGGTTCTCCATGAAAGACCTGGGTGATGCCTCATACATTCTGGGTATCCGGATCTACCGTGACAGATCCAAGAGGATATTAGGACTTTCGCAGTCCAGATACATCGACACCATACTGAAGAGATTCAGTATGGAAGATTCCAAGCGCGGTAATCTACCGGCTTGTCACGGGATCACCCTCTCCAAAGAGATGTCTCCCAAGACTGATTTGGAGAGGGATCGCATGTCTGTTATACCCTACGCTTCTGCGGTAGGCTCTATAATGTATGCGATGTTGTGTACCAGACCGGATGTGGCTTATGCACTGAGTGTGGTAAGCAGGTATCAGTCAAACCCTGGGGAGAAACATTGGATAGCAGTAAAGAACATTCACAAGTACCTGAGAAGGACTAAGGAGATGTTCTTAGTGTATGGCGGAAAAGACCTGCAGATTGAGGCCTTTGCTGACTCCAGCTTCCAGAGTGATAAGGATGATTCCAAGTCCATGTCGGGTTTTGTCTTTACCCTCAATGGAGGGGCGGTGTGTTGGAAGAGCTCCAAACAGGAAACCGTTGCTGACTCGACTATGGAAGCGGAATACATCGCTGCATCTGATGCCGCAAAAGAAGCTGTCTGGATGAGGAAGTTCTTGAGAGAACTTCAGGTGGTTCCGTCCATTGTTGACCCAATACCTCTGTATTGCGACAACAACGGGGCTATAGCTTTAGCGAAGGAACCCAGGTCCCATCAGAAATCCAGACACATCTTGAGGCGGTATCACCTGATCAGGGAGATCGTAGATCGCCAGGAGATCGAGGTTTGAAGGGTTGCTTCAGAAGATAACACAGCAGATCCATTCACCAAGGCCTTGCTCCAGACTCAGTTCGAGCGGCTGATCGAGATGATAGGTCTTCGATACGCCAGTACATGGCCTTAGTGCAAGTGGGAGATTGTTAGTGTATATGCCCTAGAGGCCATTACTGTATCATACTAGTTTGTATATTACTTGATGGAAGCTTGGGATATTCACAGTTGTATATACAATCTTGCTCGAAATGGTAGTATGCTACTTGGTTTGTCTCTGCTTTAATATATGCATATGTTTCTTTTAGCATATCGATGTTATACATATTAGTAGAGCCCTTAGGATCTTTGCTTGATTACCAGCGTTGTGATGGCGCTCACACTCGTGGGAGCTGGGTGATCTATAAGCACATCCTTATACAGGTCTCTAGTGTTGGACTATCAAGACAGGGTATCGATACTCCGGAGTAGACTAGCGTATGCGCTTCTCATCCCAGCGTGGGAGACGGTCTATCCCACAGCCGTCAGTACGTCGTACTTGAGATAGTATGCGGGTGCTCGTTAGGTTACGAGTACACTGGACAGGACTCGTCGGGAACTGTTGGTTGGTATTATACCTATCGTCAGTTATCAGTTCCCAGGTGACATGAGTACAGCTTAGTCCGCTGACTTGACACTGTCACTTCGCCTCGAGTGTGTTCCCACTGCACTTTGATTGCTACCCTACCACGGCTCAAAGGAGTCGTGCAAACAGGTAGTTTTTGGGTGCAGTCCCGAAGCACTTGGAGGCAGTGACGGTTAGACAGGATTCGTCTCTCCCGGTATTGGGGGTTGACATCGCGCTGTGTCTAGGAGAGCCATTACACGGGTAGTCCCTGGCCAGGGCAAGCGAGATATACTGGTAGGTTTCCAGTGTTATCTCAGGGTGTTCTGGGCTACACTCCGACACGACTTGTACCGCTATTAGGGTACTGACGTTCGCCGCCCCCTAGGCCCGCCATGCGATGTATCAGACGAACAGACCGGACTGTACGGAGATTGTCACATATAGGCTCAGTAGGAGTTCAGATGGGGTTCACCTCATCAGTCTTCTTATCGACATCTACCTGGGGACCGTTACGTACAGCTAGTGCCGCTTGCGGTCTGTGGTTAAACCCACTGCCAGCGTAGTGTCGAGTCTTTAGAGTCCCACACAGAGTGCTATTCGCCTTTAGGCAAAATGAGTAGAGGTCGCATGGTTTTGCGACAGGGTTCGTTCACATCCGCGCACTTGTGCACGTTTGCTGTCCGGACAGCTTATACTAGCGGGCTTTGGTTTAAGCCAGATCCTAGTATAGATTTGGGATTGGTTTTTTCTCTTTGTATTCGTGTTCCTCGGATCACGAATACGGGTGCGTATGCACAGTTGCTTGAGACAGAGGGAGAGGACTTTGATTAGGGTTAATGACTATTGTCATTTTATTAACCCTAATGCTTATGTGTGTATTATTGTTAATTGATATTAGTTTAATAATTGTGCATGGTTATGGTTGTTGACCATTTGACCTATCTTGACTTGTTGACCTTGTTGACACTTTGACCATCATCATTTCATTTGGAAGATGCTCTTTGATCCTTGCAAATTGCATTAAAAATGAAATGATAATGGTCATGTCTTGATTAAGCCATGACAATTATCTCACTAATTATCTAATTAAAATAATTCACACATATATGTGAGAATGGTATTTTATTCTCTCATTCTATCATTTTACTTTCTCTCTCTTGTTCTTCCTCTCCCTCAAGCTCTCCCCTCTCTTGTGTTGAGAAACACTTGAGCTTGAGAAAAACCCTCTCTTGATAATCTCTACTCTCATTTAGGGTTCAAGGATTAGCACTTCTTGCACCCTAGTTACTTCTAGCTTGGAGTTGAAGCCAAAGGTCGAGGCTTTCGGGTGGATCTTTCTTCGACGTGAGAAGACGACTAAGGTGACCTCCTTCCACCACTCCAATGAGCAAGGAGAGAAGGACATAAAGCCCAAGGTATAACTTTTCTAGCACTTAGCTAGTTTCTAGTTAGCTTTAGCTTGTTTTTGTTTAGCAAAGATCCTTCATAGTCTAGTCCATGTTGCCTAAGCTCATAAAAATCCGATTTTTATTCCGTTTTCCCGCCTCCCCGCAAGTACCGGGGTGGGCAACGTGGACTTACAGCATTCGCCTTGGTATACCTTTCCTTGGTTTCTCATTGGCTTTCTGTCAGGTTCTTTAGCACTGCGCCCTCGCCATTCGCATGGAGGCCGAGGGAGCGTTCTACGCCCCGAGGCCAGTGGAGGCATTTCCTTCAAAGGTCAAGATCTTGTAACATGACCTGCGCCAGGAGAGGGATAAGGCTGACGTCATGGCTGGCTGGGCGGAGGCCACGGAGCTCGCCAACTCGGCGACTCGGGGTGCCCTTCGCCGTCTGAACGCGTCACTCCGGGTCGCTGATAGGAAGCTGGCGGACCTGGCTGGATGCTTTGCGGCACTGGAGAAGGAGAGGGACGCAAGCAGGGGGGATGCTGAGTCAGCGCTGCTGAGGGCTCAGGTTACCGAGGCTCGGGCTAAGAAAGCTGTGGCCGAGTATAAGGCATCGAAGCGCCGAGCTCGGGGAGTATTCTGCCGTTGCGTGGAATAAGGCTCTGGACGCCGTGAAGGAACAGCTTCCCGAGTTCGACGATGGTGAACTCCGCGCTCGGGTCCCGCTTCCGGCGACGAGGTCTCCGGCGAGGGATGACAAGGGGAGCCTGGCACGCACTTGGTGGCAAAGTCTTCGGTGGTAAGGCCTTGGGCCGTGACGCCGACGGCTAAGTGGCCGAAGTGAGCCTCCGGGTAGTATGTAGGGCTGGGGGCCCCTAGAGTACCCTTTGTAAAGATCTTGATTTTGGCAATAAAAGGAAAAAAGAACCCTTAATTCGTCGGTTTGTGTCCCCCCCTTTTTTCTCTTCTCTTTTTTGTGTGAAGGACGTTCATAGGATGCCCTTGTTTGTATTGTTGTGTTTCTGTGTAAATTTGGCCATATGTCCGGCGATCTCCTGCCGAGTTTGCCAGCCGGTGAGGGCACCAAGCGCTGCCGCGGAGGTATCCTCGTGTACCCGCTAGGTCGATGGGAGATCGTTCAGATTTGAATGAACCAGTCGTTCTTCTGGGTGTCTCAGATCCTTGAGCGCGGCCACAGGGCAGCCGCCGGGGTGGCCAAGCAGGGTGGTCGTTTGGTTGCCGCTTGGTGAAGGATCCGACCTCTGGCATCGGGGTTAGGCAACTACCAGCCTCAGTTTTTGACGAGCAGGGTAGTTGCTCGGTTGCCCCTTGCGAGGGCACTTGATCCCTGGCATTACGAGTAAGGAAGCTACCGGCCAGGGATAGCCGAGCAGGGAAGCCGCTCGGCTGCCTCTAAAGAGGACTTTGATCCTTGTCTCTGTTGGGTAGGAAGCTTCCCGCTGGGATGCGCCGAGCAGAAAGAGGCTCGGCGGCCTCGTAAAGAGGGCTTCAGACCTTCAGCGTCTGATGGGTATGAAGACGCCCGCTGGGGATGCGCCGAGCAGGGAGGAACTCGGCAGCCTCACGGTGAAGGCTTGATATCCTCCGCATCTGATGGGCAGGAGGATGCCCGCTGGGGATGCGCCGAGCAGGAAGGAACTCGGCGGCCTCGCGATGAGGGCTTCAGACCATCAGCGTCTGATGGGTAGGAGGATGTCCGCTGGGGATGCTCCAAGTAAGAAGGAACTCGGCGGCTTCATGATGAGGGCTTGAGATCCTCAGCATCTGGTGGGAAGGAGGATGCTTGCTGGGGATGCGCCGAGCAGGAAGGAACTCGGCGGCCTCGCGATGAGGGCTTCAGGCCATCAGCGTCTGATGGGCAGGAGGATGTCCGCTGGGGATGCGCCGAGCAGGAAGGAACTCGGCGGCCTTATGGTGAGGGCTTGAGATCCTCAGCGTCTGATGGGCAGGAGGATGCCTGCTGAGGATGCGCCGAGTAGGGTAGCTGCTCGGTGACTCTTGGCAAGGGTTTTGATCCTTGACGCTGGAGGGGCCGTGTGAGGCCTGCGAAGGATGGCCGAGCAGGGTAGCTACTCGGTTCCTCTCGACGAGGGCTTTTGATCCTTGACGCTGGAGGGGCCGTAAGAGGCCTGCGAAGGATGGCCGAGCAGGGTAGCTGCTCGGTGCCTCTTGGCTAGGGTTTTGATCCTTGACGCTGGAGGGGCCTTGAGAGGCCTGCGAAGGATAGCCGAGTAGGGTAGCTGCTCGGTGCCTCTTGGCGAGGGCTTTGATCCTTGATGCTGGAGGGGCCGTGAGAGGCCTGCGAAGGGTGGCCGAGCAGGGTAGCTGCTCGGTGCCTCTTAGCGAGGGCTTTCCGATCCCTGGCGTTGCGGTAGGGATGCTACCCGCCAGGGATAGCCGAGCGAGGGATCCTCGGGCTCGACTGCCTCTGGGAGGACTTTCTGATCCCTGGTATTATGGTAGGGAAGTTACCCGCCAGGGATAGCCGAGCGAGGGATCTTCGGGCTCGACTGCCTCTGCGAGGGATTTCTGATCCCTCAGGATGAGGACCGAGCAGGGTTACTGCCCAGTGCTTCTTGGCGAGGACTTTGATCTCTGTCGGTTGTAGTAGGAAGCTACCAGCCGGGGATAGCCAGGCAAGGACCCGACTGCCTCTGGGAGGACTTTGGTCCTTGGCGCGAGAAAAAGCAATAGGGCTGTAAGAAGCCTACCAAGGACCCTTGGCCGGGTAGGGTTACTGCCCGGTACCTCTTGGCGAGGGCTTTTGGCCTGAAGGATAGCCGAGTAAGGGAACCTCAGGCCTCGACTGCCTCTGGCAGGGCTTTTTGATCCCCGGCGTTGTGCAGGGAAGTTGCCCGCCGGGGTAGCCGAGCGAGGGAACCTCGGGCTCGACTGCCTCTGAGAGGGCTTTTTGATCCGCAGCGTTATGGCAGGGAAGCTGCCCGCTGGGGATAGCCGAGCGAGGGAAGCTCGAGCTCGACCGCCTCTGAGAGGACTTCTTGATCTGCAGCGTTGTGGCAGGGAAGCTGCCCGCTGGGGATAGCCGAGCGAGGGAAGCTCGAGCTCGACTGCCTCTGGGAGGACTTTTTGATCCCCAGCGTTGTAGCGGGGAAGCTACCCGCTGGGCATAGCCGAGCGAGGGAGCTCGGGCTCAACTACCTCTGCGAGGGCTTTTTGATCCTCGGCGTTGCGGTAGGGGAGCTGCCCACTGGGGTCGATCGAGCAGGGGAGCTGCTGGGTTGAATCTTTGACGAGGTGCAGCCCGCCCGTCCAGCTGTCATGACCCGAAAGTACGGAACATGACCGGCACATAAACTACGAACGTCTCGAGGCGTACGTAATCGAAGTAAACCGAAAACCCAGAAATCCAAACCAAGAAAAGTAGTAGAGTGAAGGAAAACCAATTTAAAATAAGTAGTTTTAATAGCATCAAATATTTCCCGAATTATGCGGTTTTAAAACATAACAAGTAGTTTTAAAAGTAGTAGTTTTAAGCCGAATTATGCGGTTTTAAAAAAAAACATCAAATATTTCCCTAAAATTTCGGCAGAGTCTCCTTTGCAAATAATGGCCCCCAAACGGGATACAACATGAATAGTATACGAAATCAATAAAAAGGCATCCCCAAGCGGGAGCTAGCTCTTCGTCAATCGACGGTCACAACCACACAAGCAATATAATATACAACGCCAACGGCGAGGATCAAAATTCAAAAGGAAACTCAAAACCACAAGAAAACCACAGAAATATAATGCGCGACTCTAAGGTCGAAGGAATAACATCACTGGTCTCTATCTCAAAATAAATACATGTTTGGTTGATGGAACTTCTAGATACAACAAAATAATAATATACAAGATATATAATGGGGGTACGATACAAGTAAACCCACCTACTAGCAAATCACCCGAAGGAAACTATACCCGCAAGCCGTAATGAAACCTGTACGGCAAACCTGCAAGAAACTGGGGCACAACGGGGGTGAGTTGCCAACTCGTGAATAGAAAAACATCTACGCACAGAAATCGCATAAATAACGCAACCTAGGTCAATGATCATAATATATCCTCAAATATATATATAACATGCAGCTATAACAATGGCTAGGGTAATATCTAACCCGAGTGTGATCTCATGTGCCCGTGTCAGTGCCTCAGGTAGCAATATATCATATGAATGAGGTATAAATGCATGAAAACAGAATACATGTAAATGAAGAAACTGTTTTCATAAATTAGTGAGATTTCCTTTGTATTTTTAAAATGAGGTATCATAAATGAAATCAGCATCAACAGTGTCTAGCATCGACACAAAACATAAATCTCAATGTCTCAAAACCTCAGGCTTCGGCTATCCGGACTGGCCTGTATCATCAAATCTCAGTACCTCAATATCTCGAAATCTCAATGTCCCAATCTCAATATCTAGGGCGCCGTCAGTCCAGACCGGCCCCTACCATCCATCTCAAGACCACGACGGTATCCTCCGGATATCCGACGTATCGGATAATATCACCGGTTGGTAATGCTCCCCTGCCAGGCTCAACGTCAACAACACGGCCTTCTCGTCCCAGGGTACCGTACCGGGCCCACCATGTACCTGAAACGGTTCATCCAACTCCTCGAATCGGGTCTCGAAATCCATCAGCAAACTCATGGTGGACGACTCATACATCATGGGAAAAACCGCGCTTTTCATTTAAAAAGAGAAAGAAGAAGTTTGTATATGTTTTGCGGTTTTCCCCAAATCCAGAAAATCTCATGGAAATCCGAATCCAAAACCTCAATAGCACGTAAAAAGTGAATATATACATGAGAATCCATGAATGCGGCATAACAATGAATAACAGTATGCATGAAGTAGCAGGTAATAACTACAATATCTAAACTAACATATAAGGCAAGTACACTAATATCATGTCTAAACTATTAGCTAACAGGCTATGTCAAGCAATAATATTTTCTAAAGTGTACGTGACATGGCAATTACCGATGAAGATGTGTGTGAGCCGGCAAGTAAGTGTACGTGGTACATACGCTTCATCGGTAATGGTGCTGGTGTCCTAACCACAAGATATCAACAGTAGAATATGAAGCATAATATAAGCATGCGATGCGGAGCGAACCACAATAATGAGCGGGAGCTGAACACTAGACGCAACGATAACTAATCTGCATTAACCTAATATAAGTCCTACAATGGTGCCTTTTGAAAATAACACGAATCGTGGGGTTTTGAAAATAGGGGCTACGGTGTTTTTATGAAAAGATACGTCTTTTGAAATATCCGTAGGATCCCTTGGGCTGTCTTTTAAAATGCCCACGATTCGTTAGTTTTTTGAAATAGGTAAGAATCGAATCTAATCTAACAACTAAACTAAACTAAAGGGCTAAGCTAACCAGCTGGACTACAGGTAAGGAAACCGCCTAACATCTGAGTCGATACATATACATACCTATATATATATTAGTCGGTGATCCCGCCTCAATAATATCATATCCGATACCATATCTAAAATCAGACATCCCAAGTCAAGGGTGCGGATCAATCATCAAAATATAGCTCGTACGTAAATCCGTCGTACGGCATCCCCAAATCTGGGTACGGGTCAATATCATATTCATCACACTATTCATCCGGTATCCTCTTTATCAAAGATCATAGTCTAAGGTACTGACCTAGGTCTAGTACAATACTGATATCATCAGCACATATCATCATCAAGGGGTATACATCGCCCAATACAACCTAGGATCAATATCCTAGCATATCATATCTCATCACGATCATATGTCGACCGCTTTATTTATAACACTATTCACCCGTATCGTCGCCCCAAGATCCGCTATAACACCAGGACGTACCTCAAGTACGAATCCTGCCATATCATCGATATCACAATCTCAACACAAATCTCATCGACTCATCTCAATCCCAAGTATCATTCTCAAATCCGTATGTGAACACATAGTCTCATACCTATGTGAACACATAACTATATATTCCCGCATGAGCACAAAAGAAAGAAGAAAATATGCAAGTATGGGTGGGTGTGTGCAAGTGTGGTGCGACCGCTACTCTAGGGTTTCGCGACACTCAATCATCCAAGAACACCAAATATCCATATTTATCATCAATAACTCAAACAATATATAAACAATATATATATGTGTGTGTATACGTGTTCGTATACATCACCACGAACTGCGGGGGTGCTAAACGCCATCCACCCGACTTCTTCCCGTAGATATAAATCTACTCACCTGGTCCTCGCTCGCCGGTGCCGACGTCGCCACGTGCTTGCTTGTCGTCTCGAAGTCCACATGGGGTACCTACATATCATAACGCATCATATCATATTAAAATCCGACTCATGACCAAAACGACGCACGAATCCCACATAGGTCAAAACCTATGGTTGCTTTCACAAATCGACCCAAAAACTCTCGACGTCGGCGTACAAACGCCAAACCATCAAGAAATCTTCCAACACACTCATTTGTACAATTACAAGCACTAATTATAATATAAAATAGCTTAAAATTCACAAAAACCCCAATTTCACTTAAAAAGTCATTTTTCCGAAAATCTAGCAAGCACAAATCACCGTTTTAGTACAAAACTCGATGTATAAACGAATGTAGCAGCCACAATATTCACTAAATATCTTAAATAAGTCATAAAAACAATTCCCATAATTTAATCCCGTTAAATTCCAAAAACCCTAAAATTCTAGTTTACAAAATACCTAAATTTTAACAATTTTATAGCAAAAATGCACAAACTACAATCTAGCTTGGATTTTCATGAAATAAAATATTAAACTACACTTTAAAATGTTAATAATTCCATGATTACCCTAATTAGATTTTTATCTCCATTATTTAATCAAATTCCGAAAACCTAGTTTGCTTAAAAACTTGATTTGGACAAATTAAATGCAACAATTTACATAATAGCAACTAGATTTGGTTTTCCAAACCTTAAGAGGTTCAACTACACAATTAAAGCATGAACAATTTATCAAAACCCTTATCTTGATCCAAACCCAATTCCTTACAATTTTCAACTTGAAGGGTAAACCAAGTTAACACCTAATTAAACACTTAATTAAGCTAACATAAGCAATAATCAACAATTTAACCATAAGGTTAAAATTATACCTCCATAATTTTATTGATCTCACATGAAATCTAGCCTTCCAAATTGCTCTCTTTTCACCAAGATCCAAGCTTGAATGGCAAAGGAATAATGGGTAGGGATTAGATTTTGAGTTTGCTTTGATTTGTGTTGATTTTGGTTGATTTTTGAATGAATTTGGAGGTGAAGGAAGATGAAGACTTGAAGAAAATGGGGGGGTGGCTGCCAACAGATCAGTTTCGACCAGGAGAGGAGAGGGGTGAGGTGTGGTGTGGGGGTGGGTGAAGTCAAGGGGAGAAAAGAAGACCAAGTCAACAAAAGACCATACTCTTTTTACTATTTTCTTATTTCCTTTGTTTTCCTTTTTCTTGATTTCTTTTCTTCTATCAAGAAGTGGGGGAAAACTTGGAGAGGGCTGCTGAATATGGGTGTGTGTGAGCGTGGGTTTGTATGTGGGGTGAGGGAAAATGACAATTACAATACCCCAAACATCCATTTACACTATAAAAAAAGCCTTTTCTCTTCAATAATTTCTAAACCGTTTTGGCAAACGATTTCGTTTCAAAAACCACATGATAAAATTTTATTTAAAGTTTTATGATGCACAAAATTTATTTCAACTCATTCCAATTTGTAATTTTCCCTAATTAAATATATTAGTAACGGCTTAAAATAATATTAAAATAATTAACTTCGAAAAATTTTCCAGAAAATTTGAAATTTCACCAGTGGGTCAATAAACACCAAATACTAGCAATTACATAGCTAGAATATGTATATTTAATTTTATAATAAAAATATTTGTATTTTGACATTTTACAAAAAACCCCTTTATTTTACCGTTTTTTTCGAAATTTCACCGAAACGATTTTCAAAACGTTACACTAGCTGGGGCTTTTTTGATCCCCGGCGTTGCGGCAGAGAAGCTGCTCGCTGGGGATAGCCGAGCGAGGGATCCTCAGGCCCGACTGCCTCTGGGAAGGCTTTTTGATTCTCAGCGTTGCGGCAGGGAAGCTGCCCGCTGGGAATAGCCGAGCGAGGGAACCTCGGGCTCGACTGCCTCTGGGAGGGCTTTTTGGTCCTTGGCGTTGCAGTAGGGAAGTTACCCGCCACTGTTGTATTTTCCTCCTTTTTGCATGTATGGCCGAGGAACTGAGTAGCCAACTCATCGAAGATCGAGATCGAGCGGGGATCGAGCCCTCAGAACAAGTCCCGACATGCGCGGATGAGAGTGGCCGGGAAGGCCCTACACTGGGCGGCGTCGGAGTGGTCCTGGAAGCTCATCCCTGCGGTGAAAGCGTCCAAATGGTCGGCGAGCAGCTCTTCGGTGAATTGCTTCGTGAGCGAGTCGGAGGCGTACTTAGCCCCGTCGCTCGAGAGGTGAGCTTCTCGGCGTATGCCCTCGATTCTCTTCTCGAGGGCGTCGAGCCGACCGTCGTACCCTAAGGAATCGACGCCTTGGGACCCTTGGCCTCCGCTGCGGGTGACTTGCGTCTGGGAGCGGCCCCGGTTCCTCTCAATGAGGTGCCTCGGGTCCCGGGACGAGGTAGCTCTTGAGTCGCCGGGGCGGACCTCTTCTGTGAGGCCCCGCCGATGGTGGTGGGGTCAACCACGTCCGTGGATGGGCGAGGTGACAGACATCTCCTCAGAGGGATAAGGGTCGCGAGGAGGCCCGAGGCGAGGCGTTCTGGCGGTGGGTCTTGGTGTGGAGCCCTGGGGCGCCCGGCGGGCCTCAGGTAGCACTGGCTCGAAAGACCGGCGGCCAAGGGACGCAGCCCGTTGGTGGTTAGCCGTCCAGAAAGGGGCAATGCCTTCTGGAGGCGGTGGAGCGACGATCTGGGGCCCGGGCGCGGTTGCTTGGACGCGGACGAGGGCCTCGTCGAGGGACTACAGTCGATCTATCCGGCCTGCAAGGACGTTGATGACGGCCATGGGAGGGGGTTCATCCCCGCCTCGGTGAGTGGGAGGCGGCGGCTGCTACCGGGACCACTAGGATGGTGGTCCGCCATGATGGTGGAGATAGGAAGGCCAACTTTGTATTTTGTGGAATCTGTTCCCACAGACGGCGCCAACTGACGGAGCTCCTTTTCGGGCCTCCGTCAGATGTTGTCTTCCGTTGATCTCGAGGTGAACTAGGTTGATTGTCCTTCGTTGCGTGTGGGTCTCAATGGGTTTTGAGAGGATAAAGTGGGATGAGGAGGCTGCCGCCGTGTACCTGCAAAGAAGTCCCGGGATGGTTTGGTACCACCAAGGACCCTCCGACGCTCAAGTCAGTGACAAGATCCGAGTAGAGTAACGGCGTAAGGGTAATGAATGGCTTACTTGACCCCTTTGTGATGGGGGCTTATATAGTAGCGGCAGAACGCAGCAGCTGGCGCGAGAATCTCGCCGGCAGTTACGCTCCCGACGTCACGCCCGCTTAATGAGCGGATCGTCCGTTAATGGGGATCGTGTTGGCGTGGAACGTGGGATGTTGCCGGCGGAGAATCCGTGCATGGCGAGATTTGCGAAGCGGCGGTTACGCCTGTGAATGGTGGAGTTGGTCAGTCGGAGGGACCGAGGAAGTTGGCCTCAGCGGGAGAGCTCGGGAACGAGCGGAAGAGCCGAGGCATCTTGGTCCTGTGGTAGCTCGGGGGCGAGCTGTGAGGCCGAGGAGGCTAATTTTCAGAGGGCCCCGAGGCGGGCCAGTTTGTGCTTGCAGGTCGGGCTCCAGGTGGCCTCGTCGGCCCCTGCGGGCCCTTTCCTCTGAGCCCTGGGACACGTCATCTGCCATGTGTCCTGATTCTGGAAGTCGCCAATATCGAGCATTATCACGGTTTGCTTGGCTTAGGTCGACGTCCAAGTGACGTCAAGTGATTTAAACGCAGGTCACGTGTCATTTCCGGATCATGACAAGATTCAAAGAGGATGTATGACAATGTAAGTTGGTGAAACTCGTAGTCCTGCATTATAGCTGTGATATTTATTAAGTCATGAGTGAGGCCTGAAAATAGAGAACATTGAACGCGGGCTGCATAGATAGAGCATCAAGACCCGCTGTTTGGACAAATTCGAGCTTGGCGAGTGCACAACCTTGATCTTTTTTCCAGTTGGTTAACTAGAACATGGACTTCGACAGCCACATGGCATTGCTTGGCATAAGTCGACCTTCGGACGGTGATAGTCTGACTGCTTTCTAGTTATGGGGGAACAAAAGCATGGAAGAGGTTAGCCACTCACTAGTCATGAAAGCTATGATTCGTGCATTCTACAATGGCTTTCCAAATCAGGATAGAGATCGGTATCTTGGGTGATGTGAGTCAAACAAATGCATAGATCATCGATTTTGATGCGAAAATAATTTTTGGCTTGTAAGATTTAATATAAAAAAAACTCAATAAACAACTAGCACTACTACAAAGAAGGGTTGCCCCTACGGATTTATCCGTAGGGGCAACCCACTGCCCCTACGGTTATATACGTAGGGGAGAAAAAATACCCCGTAGGTGCAAAGGCCGCAGGTGCAAGTTGAGGCCCTGAACTTGCCCCTACGGTTAAATTTTTGCCCCTACGGTTATATGTGTAGGTCCAGGTTCCCCTACGGATTAAGCCGTAGGGTATAAGATTTTATATTATTTACGGTTTATTTTAATAAATTACTTGGACCTACGGCTATAGCCGTAGGGGCATGTACTACCCCCTACGGATATATTCGTAGGTACTTTTCCGTAGGGGCACAAATTCAGGATTCCTGATATTTGCCCCTACGGATAACGCCGTAGGGGAGTGTCAATGGCCCCTACGGACATATCCGTAGGGGTATTCCCAAACAACTGGCACTGACATCTGAGGGAAATATCAGTTACTGCTGATATTTAGCCCCTACGGATATATCCGTAGGGGTAACATGTGTGCCTACGGATTAATCCGTAGGTACATATTGTCTGTAATTTTTTTTAAAAATGGGCTGCTTGATTTTTTCCCGCCCTGTGCACAATAATGTATACATCAATCAAATCATATATTGCAGTATTCATAATCACATCTCACGCATATATATAATATACAAAAGAAACACAAAAACTGAATATGATATAAATACAAACCAATATCAATATCGTTTCAAAATGTAGTACAATGTGTATGATATAAATAAATACATGTTTCAAAAAAAAAGAACCAAAAATCTACCCTAGCTCGGTCCTGCTCCTCGGTCAATAAACTCTGCAATTCGTCGCGAGAGGGAGTCTGAGTGGGCGGTGGAGCTACAGGAGCTGTCTGCGGAACCGCAGCCGAAGGAGATGCGTGTGGAGGCTCGGCCGATCTACCCTGTCGCGTCTGAATATAACGTGTGTAAGAAGCGTGTAAGAACTGTTTATTATTCGAATTCGTTTCATTATTAAGTTATTTCGAAACCCTGTTTGGATATCTAGTTTGGAAAAGCGTTGTTTATTTCAATTACATATGTATGTATGATTAATAAAACATAAGTCTACAACCAAATAAGCTCAGGCTATGTACTGATATTGGATATGTTGATATCTATAATATGACATTATATTTTACTATTAAGTAGTATACATACCAGCATCTCATTCAACTCCTGAACGGTGGCCTTCAAGCTCTCCTGTTCCTGCTGGATACGTCGCTAACTGGAGACGGAGGAAGTAACCACCGGGGTGGAGTCCAACCTCATATGGGCCCTGCTAGAGCCCAGTCCTCGGCCTATCTCCAAACCTCCGTGGTGCCGTCCGTGTGCGGCGTCCAGGACTGGGGTCAGCAGCCTCGAATGTTGTCTTCCCCCTAGCAACTGTCAGAACATTATATTTAGCACATACTGGTCTATAAAATTGACAAGAAATACCAAAATCAACAAATTCAAAGCCTTACCTACAGAGATAGAAGATGTGCTCCTCTGGTATCTGCATGTATCAAAATTTGAAAAATATTAATTAATTTCAGTACATACATACTAACAAGGTAAACTCGCATATAGCGCTGCTTACACATATGACAGGGAGTGAACAAGCTCTTGTAGATCATCAGGCGCAAATCTAATCTCATCAAGCAGCCCATGATAATGAGTTGGACGACTAAGAGCAAAAGAAATGTGTGTATATTTATGATATAGCATTCTAAATCAATATACATGCCCTATATAATATATAAACATACCTGGAGGAACGGGAGTGGCCTCTGTCCCTGATATTGACGCATCACCAACAACTAGACAATCAAACATTGACAATATAAGTAATTTTGACATAAACAGGCATGGATATCTATAATATTACATTCAAAATGGATATTAGAGAGCGCACCTGCAGTGAGAAGTGGTAAAAGTATCACCCAACTAGGGTGTAATTTACAGAATCAGTTGAGACTCTTAAAAGTCATAGAAGAACCCGACCTGCACAAATCTGATGTATGCTTTCCATTGGACACTAAGAAGTCTCTAAAGGAAAAAGCCTATGTGAAAGCCATCATTAGTTCATATCAGAAGATTGATGCTGAAACAGAGAACGAGAAATGTCATTTTTTTCTTCTTCCGCCACATTACTGTCTTCTCCTTCTGCCACATTACTGTCTTCTCCTTCTTATTATGTGCGCGTGCAAATTCAATGACTGTATTGAGAATATGGATTAATAGTGGATAGGAAAAGTATTTCTCAAATGGCTTTTGCGTCTTAAAACCATAAACTACTAAGTAATGACATACATAATTTTTTTAGTATAAAGGTTGTTATTTTAAGTTTTCCCTTATAGAGATATGATCTAACTGCATCTATCAACTATAAGTGTGCAGAAAATTATGATAAGAAATCATAAGAAAGGGTCGTAGCCATGCATAACCTTGAATCTACATACCAAATCATGCAAAAGCATGCACTTATTATCACCTTGCCTTAGAATATAAAATATCTTGGAAGACTATAAGCGAGCATTTAAATCTTGATAACTTTTGACTTCAACATATATTTTTCTCAAGTACCATGAAATATACTTGCTCCGTATAAACCGTTTTCAGAAAGATGGATTAATAATGACAAATTATCCATTGTGGCTCACTAGGTTAGCATTTTCTCTTCTATTGACCATCTTTCTAATCTGCTTGGTAAATTTATTCGGAACCGGCTGCGAATCATTAAAAGACATGCATAAGAAAGAAAACTAAAATACAGATATATAGCATACCGATACATCGAAACTTCATAGTTGCGATGGCAATCCAGAGATATTTATTTCTACACACGTGGTGCGCGTGCGAATGCGTCAGGCATCATGGACAAATATTTCAGAACATGGAAAGTATTATTCGTATAAAGTAATTAAAACTTTTAAACACCTTGGGTAGATATTTTCTTAGGTGATACAATCATATCATGAGGATTAAATTTAAGCTATTATACATATGCATATGTATTTTTCTAACCTAAAATATCACACACACACACAGAGAGAGAGAGAGAGAGAACACCTGGTAGGTAAAGAAATCAGGTAGCAGGATCCTGAAGAAATAGAGTCCATAACATTGCTCATCATCATCATCCATGATCCCTTTGATAATATTTTTTCAAAGGGATCACGGATGATGATGATGAGCAATGCTATGGACTCCATTTCTTCAGGATCCTGCTACCTGATTTCTCTATCTACCTGGTGTTCTCCCCCTCTCTCTCTCTCTCTCTCTCTGTGTGTGATATATTAGATTAGAAAAATACATAAGCATATGTATAATAGCTTAAATTTAGTCCTCATGATATGATTGCATCAACTAAGAAAATATCTACCCAAGGTGTTTAAAAGTTTTAATTACTTTATACGAATAATACTTTCCATGTTCTGAAATATTTGTCCATGATGCCTGACGCATTCGCACGCGCACCACGTGTGTAGAAATAAATATCTCTGGATTGCCATCGCAACTATGAAGTTTCGATGTATCGGTATGCTATATATCTGTATTTTAGTTTTCTTTCTTATGCATGTCTTTTAATGATTCGCAGCCGGTTCCGAATAAATTTACCAAGCAGATTAGAAAGATGGTCAATAGAAGAGAAAATGCTAACCTAGTGAGCCACAATGGATAATTTGTCATTATTAATCCATCTTCCTGAAAACGGTTTATACGGAGCAAGTATATTTCATGGTACTTGAGAAAAATATATGTTGAAGTCAAAACCTATCAAGATTTAAATGCTCGCTTATAGTCTTCCAAGATATTTTATATTCTAAGGCAAGGTGATAATAAGTGCATGCTTTTGCATGATTTGGTATGTAGATTCAAGGTTATGCATGGCTACGACCCTTTCTTATGATTTCTTATCATAATTTTCTGCACACTTATAGTTGATAGATACAGTTAGATCATATCTCTATAAGGGAAAACTTAAAATAACAACCTTTATACTAAAAAAATTATGTATGCCATTACTTAGTAGTTTATGGTTTTAAGACGCAAAAGCCATTTGAGAAATACTTTTCCTACCCACTATTAATCCATATTCTCAATATAGTCATTGAATTTGCACGCGAACATCATAAGAAGGAGAAGACAGTAATGTGGCAGAAGGAGAAGACAGTAATGTGGCGGAAGAAGAAAAAAATGACATTCCTCGTTCTCTGTTTCAGCATCAATCTTCTGATATGAACTAATGATGGCTTTCACATAGGCTTTTCCCTTTAGAGACTTCTTAGTGTCCAATGGAAAGCATACATCAGATTTGTGCAGGTCGGGTTCTTCTATGACTTTTAAGAGTCTCAACTGATTCTGTAAATTACACCCTAGTTGGGTGATACTTTTACCACTTCTCACTGCAGGTGCGCTCTCTAATATCCATTTTAAATGTATTATTACATTCAAAATGGATATTAGAGAGCGCACCTGCAGTGAGAAGTGGTAAAAGTATCACCCAACTAGGGTGTAATTTACAGAATCAGTTGAGACTCTTAAAAGTCATAGAAGAACCCGACCTGCACAAATCTGATGTATGCTTTCCATTGGACACTAAGAAGTCTCTAAAGGGAAAAGCCTATGTGAAAGCCATCATTAGTTCATATCAGAAGATTGATGCTGAAACAGAGAACGAGGAATGTCATTTTTTTCTTCTTCCGCCACATTACTGTCTTCTCCTTCTGCCACATTACTGTCTTCTCCTTCTTATGATGTTCGCGTGCAAATTCAATGACTATATTGAGAATATGGATTAATAGTGGGTAGGAAAAGTATTTCTCAAATGGCTTTTGCGTCTTAAAACCATAAACTACTAAGTAATGGCATACATAATTTTTTTAGTATAAAGGTTGTTATTTTAAGTGCGCGTGCAAATTCAATGAAAGTTAGATTTGAGGATACCCATGTATGAGTTTTATTCTATATATGTGTGTTTCGATTTATGATTTCGCTTAAGTGTAGGGTTGTTTTTACTTAAAGAAGTATCACCATCTACTATATATAAAAAAATATAGCAAACTAGGATTGGTATTCAAATCCCAGTCCAGATTGGTATTCAAAATTTATTTAATTAGTTTGTGATCCACATCATTTGATTCGTTACTTGAGGCATCAATGTAGGCACAAATATCGGCGACGAGGAACTCGACGAGGAAGAACGAGGGCGGTGGCGGGATGAGAACGGAGGGCGCGCGGTGGCGACGAAGAGAAAATTGGAGACGCGGGAACGAGAGAAAATTTTGGGAACGAGAGGGAAAGATATCGAGGCGTATATTGGTATCGATGGGAATATGAAGGTTTCATATTATCATCGAGTATCATATATTGGTTTTAACCTGAATATCTTGAGTCGCTCTCTAATTATGCGTTTGTTGTGCATTCGTGTTGTATGTGTAACATGATTTTAAACCATTGAGATCAAGATTGATAGAACTGATCATCCTACGTTGCAATAGCATTCATCGACCAAAAACTATTATTGCAATGGTATTCATCTATAACAATCAACAATTAAAACTACAAATGTAGGATACTGATATCATAAAGCGTTATACGCAACATTGATAGAACTGATAAATAAAAAAACGAAACACAAACCGTATTAAGATTTAACAACTTTGATTATGTCATATACGCGGGCCGATATTTTCATATTAGCCAATAGGCAAAAATAGATTGCGGTCTGGATATGGCATATTGGCAGATGTTGCCTATATGCATAAATCTTATGTCTAATGACCATAAGATTGTCGGAGACAGTTTTGATGTTTTGTGGGTTTGGTTTTATACTTGGGACAATCCAATGTTGACACACACACATAAATAACAAATTAAAGTAAACTAACTAAGAGGCATGTTTGAGTTTTATACTGGGATCACAAATAGCATGATGGCTGCAACAGGTTGCTTGAATACTTGCAGACAATCCAATGTTGCCTCGCCATTTCTATAAATTTTAAACTCCCTGGAAAATTATCATCACTCAGGATTACTTTAGGGCCAGTTTGGCTGCTTCTTGCTTGTGATTCAACATTCAGCTTTTTGTTGATTTGGAACTCAGAGAGTGTTGCAAAACAAATCCAAAACTAAATAAACCTCAAACTAGCTACAGAGAAGGCAAACAGCAAACCCCATGAAGTTTGTCTTTCAAGGGTTTTCCCACTAAAATACACTTAGATGCAGCACTTTAAGGAAGCTTGCAGCAATATAAAAACTTTTAGGTAGTTTAGTGAAAAACTGCAGTGCTTCAAGATTGTTTAAGTTTTATGTGTGCTTAAGCTGTCATACAGAAATTATCGTTGCAAAAATGTTCGCAACCCTAGCTTTTCCAGCAACGATACTGGAATACGAGCCTCAGATATGCCAGCTTAGGAATCAAAATAAGAAAGAGATTTGGGGTTATCCTAAGTCCAAAGTCAAACGGGCTCGAGAAATATATAAACCCAAAAAAATGACTGCATAAAGATCTCATAAAGATGAAAAGGATGTTATGCAAGCTCTGAACAAATCTTGAACGGAACTTTCACAAGAATTTACAATACCCGACCAGAATCCAATCCTGAGTTTGATGAAGCTTCAGGCCTTCAGCTTCCCCACAGAAAATAGTTAGGGCAAACCCTTTGCAAAACCATAGCTTTCATGCAGAGATGACGCTCAGAACATGCCAGCTTCTAAACACATTGAATAATACATAATCTCCCATACTCTCTCTCTCTCAATCAGACAGTTTATATTTGGATTTGAATTTAGGAAAAGAAATAAGATGGCTACAAACCAGCTTGCCTCGCCAATCTCATAACTATAAAGCTCATAAAAGTGGAAGCTTGAGGGCAAGCCATCATCGCCTCCATTCAATTGAAGCCAAATCATCCACAAAAAATAGAAATAAATATAATAATTGATCGATAGGAAAAATTGCAAGAAACCTATTCAGATTTTTGCATGAAAAAATAAGAGATGTAAAATAAGTAAAAGATTACCAAATGAAATTATCCCATCACTTGAACCCCCTCTCAAGACATTTTAGCAAAAATTCCCCCAGTAATTTTCTTCGGTTTAACCGTTTTATATCATAGAAGAAAGATAAATTTCAAATGTATATACATGCATACACACACACACATCATATACACAGTTTTTGAATGTTGCCAGAATTTCAACGGTAATTCCAGATTTTTCCAAACTCTGAAGGCTTCACAAAAATTTTAACTACAGATAATAATATGATTGAAGAGATCAATCACCAATTTTTTAATGAGGATCAACTGAAACCCCAAACAGAGCAATCAAATTACAAAGATCCCAAAACCCCGCGTGGCCCAGCCCCAGCCCCCAGCCCCCAGCCCCAGCCCAACCCTAACCCCAGCGTGGCCAGCTAAACCCCAACACCAACCCTAAGGCAAACCCTAACCCCAGCCCCATCCCAGCAGCAGCCGAACCCCAACCCTAACCCTACCCTGACCCCGACCCCGACCGCGACCGCGACCGCGACCGCGACCCCTGCCCAACCCCAACTCGTGCGCGCAACCCCAGACCCAGCCATGAACCCTAAGCCCAAAATAATCCAAAAATTCTTTAATTTACCTCGAGATTTACTCACCTGAACGGCTGCTGCTGGGGCTGGGGCGACGATCTGAACCGCGGTGGTGACGAGAACTGCGGTGGCGACGAAACCGGCGGTGGCGACGAGGAGAACGACGGTGGCGACGACGGCGTGGCGATTTGGGGATTTTTCTCGCGCCCGATCGAGAGAGAGAGAGAGAGAGAAAGTGAGCGTAGGCGATCGGTCTGGGGTCTTAATAAATCGATATTTACTTGTCCCTACGGATATAACCGTAGGTCCTTTGTTTGCGCCACCGTAGGGGCAAACACCAAATTAAGAATTAATTTTTTTATTCTTGAACGTCTGTGCCCGTAGGGGCAACCCTTTAGCCCTACGGAGTAATCCGTAGGTCCAAGTAAAATCTGCCCCAACGGATAATTCCATCCGTAGGGGCAACCCCCTATTTTACTAGTGTAGGGACATCCCTGTTTGCCGGTTTGTGACTCTATTTTTCGAGTGTTAAAAAAGTAAGGATTACACTACTTTCCTTCAATATAGTGATTAAATCACTTTTTAGGATGTGCACACGAATTCTATTTCTAAAATATGGCATTTTCATTGTATTGTTGCAAGAAAGTACGGAATACTGTCTGGATCAATTTAATTTGAATTAAAATGAATGTTCGCATAGATAGTACGTAATGGTGTACCATTTGAATCCTATATTTCTCTAGTTTTCAATTTTGAATATGATCCGGCCTCAAAACTCTATAAATATGAATTTACTGCTCTGTTGCGCCATCCAGAGAATATTCCATATGATGACTCCTGAAGGTTTGTAATTCTTTGGCCTCCAAATCCGAAGAGTCATTGCTTTTCAAATTGAATAAAATCAGATTGTTTCCATGCAAATCCGTTTTGAGTTAAAACGTTGGAAATTTAAAATGGGCATAGGCTAAAAATATGGTTGATATCGGGCTTCTTTACCTGCATATTGTTTATCATGAGGCTGAGTCATGCCCTATTAAATTGCTCTATTCAGACTACTGGTAAAAACGTACTAGTTTCGTTTCTAGGCATTTGCAATACATATATATGAAGAAAAGAGGAGGAATAGATTATATAGGGAAAAAACCAAGTGGTTTAATATGTCATGGAATTTTCTTCTTTTTTTAATTTGTAAAATAGAAAGGAAAAAGGGAGTGTGGCTAATAATAGTGGATTCTTCTTCTTCTTGTTGTTATTTTGAAACTGATGTTGGAAATGACACTCACCCCCTGTGTTTGTATTATTATAGTAAAATATTTTTCAAGTTATCGTTGCTTCTTTTTTTCCTTGGATATACCTTAGAATGGACTGTTAGTTAGCATGAACTATTAGATCTAACAACCAGAATTAGGAAAAACAAAGGTCCATGGGTTTGTTTGTTTTTTGTCTTTTTTCCATTGATGCGTGGCAAAGATTTCAGAACAAAAGAGAAAATAGCATATTACTAACAGACAAGTTCCCAATACCCTTAAGATGGCTCAAAACAATGCTAAGATCCTCTAAAGGTATTAACAATAGAATATTTATGGTATCTCGTTCTTCTCATAAATCACATAAAAGACAGTTTGCCTTTTGGTGTCAAATGATCTGCCAGGCTCACCTGGGCTTTAAAACATATAATTTTCATCATTAATTGAGAGGATATTAATGCTCAAATATAGTACTAATTTCCATAAATATTACAATAATAGCATCTTCCAATTTGCCAAACAAAGCACCCATTTAACTTGTTATATTCCACACTTGCATTTGAACGTTCATGCGAAGTTGCACAGGATCACATTCACTCGCTTTGATGTGAGTTAACATAACTTTGACAAGTTTTATTTAAGCAAATACAAAGCCTAGGGATGCAAACTAATGAAAGATTAATCAAGCAGTTGGGTATGAAGCTTGCATGGCGATACCACATAACCCTTCTTTTGTGAATATATCCCTCGCCATTTTAATATATCCATTCTCACCCCAGGACGAGCCCCAGGAGTTCTTCACCAGCCAAAACTTGGTTCCATCGTCTTCGGTCCCATAGCCGACAATTGTCACAGCATGGTTCACATCGGTCCCACAAGGGCCAGTGAATATACCACCAGAGTACAGTTGGAATGCATAGCTTCCTGTGTCTATCGCGACAGAAACTGGTTGATTAGCAACGGCCTTCAATAGTGCAGCTTCATTGTTAGATGGCACATCCTCATATCCCCTGATAGTTGCTGCATGAGAGAAGGAGCTCTTGAAGTCGCACATGTTTCGAGTTCTAAATCCCTTGTAGGCATAGTTGGCTTCGGCCGCGAGGCCATTATTGTTGATTATGAACTCGAAGGCTTTGGACATGTCACCACCTTCGCACCCTTGGTATTCTCCACTATTGTCGCAGTCCAAAAGCTCTTGTTCCGAAAGAGAGATGAGCTTGCCGGTTTTGAGCCGAGTAATGCCCTCAACTGCCGCAACTGCTGAAAATGCCCAGCAAGAACCTATTTTCGGGGATGAAAACAATTTGTTAGTTGTAACACCTATCCTAATATAATTTAGGGTAAATTACCTAGCTAAGAGACTACTCAACTTTTTTAAATTTCATTAACACCTTAGATCTTTCCTAACTTATTACACTTATCGGCTTAATGCCATTACAATGTTAACTAGAAAAAGGTGATTAATTTTACTTAATTGTGCGCCTTCATCTTCATGATCTTCCTATATAACGTCCTATTAATGCCATTATAATAATGTTATCAAGAAAATGGGTATTTTGTTATGTTATAAATAAAGTCAAGTATAGGCATATATTAACTTGACTAACATTTCCTAACATGATTATGGCCTTCATTTTTATATATCTTACGGCTCATTTTAAAGTATATATGTTCAGTGTCAGCAGAAATCTTATATCTTTGATTTTCTGTTCCAAAGTACTACTTGATAATGTTTTGGGCGAAAATAGAAGTGATACATATGTTCACGTCTTCAGAGACAGCCCAGGATCAGTGGAGTTGGCAATTTTCCAGCCACTTCATCAAGTATATATACAAAACATAATATATAAGATAAAATATATACACTCATATTGATTAGAAGAGAATGTGCTCACCACAATGTCCTTGGTGCTTAACAGGAGTCACAGCTCCCTCTGCTCTCCAATCCATGCTCAAAGGAACATCGCTTACGTTCTCGTACATGAAACCTTTCGCAGCTCTTACAGTGGTCATCAATGGAGGATGAAATCCACTGCAGATTTCTCTGTATTCATCTGTGGTGTGGTCTGCAAACTGGTTCACCCCTAGTCTGAATTTTTTGTTACCAGCATCGTTAAACGATTCTACCAGCTCTAAATTGCTCTGAAATATGCGAAAGCGATGCTCCTTCTCTGCTTCATCTTTGTAAACTCGCCCGTGCTGGGACATCCACTGCTCATGTCTCCTCGCAACTGAAATCGTGCTCAGTTTGCGGGATGCTGTAGCATGAAAACCCAAAACACTCAAGATAAGCAATGCTGAACATAAGCATTTAAGCGCCATGCTGTTTTCAGCAACTTGGAAAGGATAGATGAGGAACACTAAGCCGGCATTGGTTTATATAGAACTTGAAATGGTGTTTGTTACACTCAAATTTTGCTCAATCATTATGGTGGGTACTAGGCGCGGGCCAGATCTCGTCATAATTATCTTGCATGTGAAAAATATATATTTTGACATTATACAACAAAACACGCGCGTCTCTATTTCAAATATTTTCATTGATCTATAATAATCGTTTTCTTATGTTTTTTCTTTTATTTTTTCCTGATAGCTAGCCAGTCCTTTCTTGAGTTGGAAATTTTAATAAAAAAATAAATAAATTATTATAATGATTAATATATGCATTTGACTATTTGACCTCCTTCATGGAATTAAAGCAATATTATGCTCATGTGACAAGTTATGATTTTTAATCTATGGCCTATATAATTACTTTGAGAATGAGGCTTGAATGGCATTTATTTTGCCATCAAATTAACCTATGGCTATTAAAGTTGTTTTACTATCTTGGAATTGAACCATAAGCGTTGATGTCAATTAACTATGGATCAATTATCTTATGGTCTTTTTTTACTATAAAAACCCTCCTCATTCGCTAATTACTAAAAAGCCTCCAATACTTCATACTTATAAGATCTTTCATACATTTAAATTACACTAAAAACCCTCCCAAAAGGCGAAAAAGAGAATTTTTTGGCCTCTTGCATCACTCTGAAAGGAGGTTAACGGTGAGTATCGGTTTAGGTTTTAAAATCTTTCCAACCCTTTATCTTCTGCCAAAATTCCTAAATTTTCCCTAAATTGGCTTTCCCGTTAGGGTTTCAATCAAAGCTTTATCAAATTGAAACCGGCTCATCTGTTGCAACCTTATCCAGCAACCAGCTTGTCGAATGTCATTGTCCTTCGAATGCAATTTTTGAGTTTGTGGGCAACATCATTTGAAATGAGTGTGATTTTTTAGTTACATTAAATCTCAATCTTCAACTAAGCGAAAATGTAAATCTTTTTATAGGTGAAACACCTACCTAAATACTAAGAATGTAAGATAATTGCTCAAACATAAACTCCAGTTCCATCTTTCTAACACGACGCAAAATTTCGATGGAAACTCGTTTAGAGGGGCCTTTTAGTGCAATTTACATGTTTTAGGGGTTTTTAAGTAGATATAAAGTATGGAAGGCTTTTTAGTAATTAACAAAATATAAGGGTTTTTTTAGTAAATAAAAACCCTTATCTTATTGATTTGGTCATTCATTTGCCTTAAATTGGAGCATATTAATCTTACTCTTACTCTTATTGCTAGATTATCTCTCTCACATATATAGCTATGTTTTCTACCTGTTGAAAAAAGCAACAGAGATACAACTCTAGTATTATTTCATATATAGAATATATATTTTTTATGTAAACGGAGTATTGATCATTTTACCTTTGAGACAAGACTGGCAAGTATCATAAGATGAAAATTCGAACGGATTCAAATATTCATCGTTATGTAACCTGGCCAGTCGTGTCGCATTGATATGATCTAGTCTACAATACCACAAGAAAGATTCGTTCATTTCTAAACTACTTCTCTTGTGTGTGTTCTATATATTCTGAACTGTTGTTTGATTTAAAATGTATATGCCATTACATAACGTGCCTGATCTAATCAACTCTTCATTAATGAAAATGTTCACAACATTATACTAAAATACAAAATTATATGTTTCTTTAATTTAATAAAAAAAACTGATGTAATGTTGTATATCAGGTTTGGCATGTAATAACATTTGTTCAGAATCAATGTATTTACCACTTGGTAATACAAGGTGATATATGCCAACTGATTTGGCTACAACAATTACACCATTCTCTACACTTAGAGACATATCACCCAATCCCAGTTCTCTACCTTTCTGTAGCCTATGTAACATATTACATATGTGGGATTCTGATCCGGTATCTCATACCTAGGACGTAGATGATACTAAGAAACAGTTCTCGGTAACGAACACACCCGAAAAATATGTATCAACATGCTTTTTCCTCGATTGGGTGGTTTGGGAATCCTGGTATTTCCCCTATTTTCTGCTCAGAATTAAAACAATTATAAGGTAAAACGAAACCAACATTTCCCAGCTCAGCATAATAAGCAGGTTCGGTCAATACATCTATATTATTATCTTGATTAAGGCATGTCATGGTCGCTACCGGGAGAGAGAGAGAAGAAAACACTTAGCGTATACTCTTGCAAGATCAGATTGGTTATTATTTTATCTAATTAGGATGGCTCCCACTGTTTTTATTAAATCTTCCTTCAAACCCAAAAAGATAAGACTAGTCGTGTTAGTTATATGTATTCCCTAGAGGTCATTACTATACATAGGATGTATATTGTAGTGGTTGCTTGGACATATATAGGAAGGACTTTCTTGCTCGACATGATAGTATGCTATCTGGTTGTTCTTTACCTTAACGTGTACACTGATTGTCTCTCTGTTACATGTTGGTAAAGCCCTCAGGATGTGTACTTGACTACCTGGACTATGATGCGGATCATACTAGTGGGGATATGGTAGTCCATAAGTACATCCTTCAAGGTCCCTAGTCGTGGGTATATCGAGACGGGGCATCGATATACCAGAGTAGAATAGCGTATACCTTCTCGACCCATACAGATGGGCGATGGATGATCCCATATCCATTGGTGTTTGACATCAGAGATGATATACGGGTGCTCAGTGGAGACTGGGTACACTGGACGGACTCGCCGAGAACTCCCAGATGGTATTATACCTTACGTCAGATGGCAGTTCTCTGGTGACACTGGTACAGGTTAGTCTGTAGACCCGAGATCGTCATAGAGTCTTGTGTGATTCCCACTGTGCTTTGATTTCCACCTTACCACGTCCAAGAGGGCATGCAAAACTGTGGTTTTTGGGTACAGTCCCGAATCACATGGAGGCAATGAGCGATAGGAGGGGATTCGTCTCTCCCGGTATAGGGAGTTGATGTTGCGCTGTGTTCGATTGGTTATAACCGGAAATCCCTGGCCAGGGTTGTTGAGATTTACTGGTAAGTGTTACCAGTAGTTTCTCGAACGGGTTATAGAGCTCATATCGACACGACTTATCGAGCAATTGGGGTTTGACGTTTACCACCCCTAGGCAAGATATATGACATATCAGACGACGAGACCGGACTGTACGGTAAGTGTTACTGGTTGGATTCACAGGAGTGTGAGCGGGCTTGCTCGTTGATCTTCTGATCGCTCAATAACCGGGTGGCCGTTACGTTTAGCAGACCGCTTGCGGCTTGTGGGTGTTTGATTTGATCATCACCTGCTGTCCGCGTATTGACGAGTCTTTAGAGTCCTACACAGAGGTTTCCTGGCTCAAGAGAAACGAAATAGGAGCGCATATGAGATAGGTGCAGGACCGAGAATAATACCAGTTTGTGATACTGTATTCTATTCTCGCGATTTGTATCATCGGCAGGTTATATGTGATATAGCCGGGTTACCGAATCAAGTGTTGATTCGATACATTGATACACTTGATATTAGTCGGTTATATGCAGTATGACCGGATCATTAATTCAAGTGTTGATTTAATGATTTAATCTATAATTATATATTTGATATATTACTTTGCATTAACTAATATTGGTTCACTTAAGATGGATTTTCTCACTTGATGTGCACATTGTATATGTGATATATTTTTGTGCACTTGATTGTATCATGTTTGATGATACATGCAAACTTGGGTGTATGTTTACTTTAAACCATGTTTAAGTGAATGGTTAGGGTTTTGTTATATTTTATTGATTATTTATTTTACTTATTTATTCATTTTAGCAAGAAAAGAAATGGTTGCTTCTTTTGTTTTTTCCTTGAAGCTTCAAGAAGGTTTGACCATTTTTGTTTCTTTTGCTTAACCTAACCATTCACCTAACCATAGTTTATTCTCTACACTCAACCATGGTTGCATTATGATAAGAATGACTTGGATTTTCTTTTTAAGATAATTCATTTTATTCTTTCTTCATCTTCATCTTCATCAAGCTTCATAAAAGCTTGCTAGCTTCAATGGTGCCTTGAGAAAAAGAGTGAGAAATCCAATTCCAAAGTGAACCCACTTCCTATTTCTTCATCCTCTACCACTTGCCATGTAGTAGAGTGTGTTATCTTCACAAGTTTCATGACCTAGTGAAGATGGAGCTTAAGTTTGAGTCGCCTCGACATAGATCATCTTCGGCATCGAAGTCAACGACCTAGCCCGCCTATTTCTCCGATGAAATCGACGCAAGGGTCCGGGATCCGATGATTGCAGCGGAGGGACGTCAATGTTAGTTATATGTATGCCCTAGAGGCCATTACTGTACATTTGATGTATATTGTAGTGGATGCTGGGACATATATAGGTAGGACTTTCTTGCTCGACATGATAGTGCGCTATCTGGTTGCACTTTATCTTAACATGTATGCTTTCTGTCTCTCTGATTACATGTTGATAAAGCCCTTAGGATGTGTACTCGACTTCCAGGACTATGATGCAGATCATACTAGTAGGGCCTGGGTAGTCAATGAGTACATCCTTCATTGTTCCTAGTCGTGGGAATATCGAGACGGGGCATCGATATTCCAGAGTAGACTAGCGCATATCTTCTCGACCCATGCGATGGGCGATGGATGATCCCATATCCATTCGTGTTTGACATCGAAGATGGTATGCGGGTGCTCAGTGGAGACTGGGTACACTGAATGGACTCGCCGAGAACTCCCAGATGGTATTATACCTCACGTCAGATGGCAGTTCTCTGGTGACACTGGTACAGCTTAGTCTGTTGACCCGAGATCGTCATAGAGTCTTGTGTGTCTCCCACTGTGCTTTGATTTCCACCCTACCACGGCACTACTGAGTAGTGCAAACAGGTGGTTTTTGGGTACAGTCCCGATTCACATGGAGGAAATGAGCGATAGGAGGGGATTCGTCTCTCCCGGTATTGGGGGTTGATGTTGCGCAATGCACGACTGGCCATAACAGGAAATCCCTGGCCAGGGTTGCAGTGATATACTGGTAAGAGTTATCAGTAGTTTCACGAATGTTATGGATCTCAAGTCGGCATGACTTATCGAGCTATTGGGGTCTGACGTTTACCACCCCTAGGCGAGATATGCGACATATCAGACGAACAGACCGGACTGTACGGTAAGTGTTACTGGTTGGATTCACAGGAGTGTGAGCGGGCTTGCTCGTCGATCTTCTGATCGCTCAATACCCGGGTGGCCGTTACGTTTAGCAGACCGCTTGCGGCTTGTGGGTGTTTGATATGATCATCATCTGCTGCCGGCGTATTGACGAGTCTTTAGAGTCCTACACAGAGGTTTCCTGGCTCAAGCGAAACGAAATAGGAGCGCATATGAGATATGTGCGGGACCGAGAATAATGCGTGTATGTGATACCGCATTCTATTCTCGCGATGAATGTATCGATTGGTTATATGCGATATAACCTAGTTATCGAATCAAGGATTGATTCGATAAGCCGATACATTGGATACTAGTCGGTTATATAGATATGACCAGATCGTTAAATCAAGTGTTGATTTAATGATTTAATGTATAATTATATATTTGATATATTACTTTGCATTAACTAGTATTGGTTCACTTTAAATGGATTTACTCACTTGTTTTGTGCACATTGCATATGTGATATATTTTGTGCACATGATTGTATCATGTTTGATGATACATGCAAGCTAGGGTTAGTGTAAAGAATTAGACCATGGTTAAGATTATGATTAGGGTTTTCTTTTTTCTTATTTATTTATTTTGGAAAAAGATGAGAAAAGAATGGTTTCTTTTTTTGTTTGCTAGTTGAACATTCTTGAAGCATTGAATTAGTCCACCATCCTTGTCTTATACTTAACCCTAACCATTCTAGTTAACCATGGTCCATTCTCTACAACTAACCAAGGGTTAGTAAATGATAAGTATTGATTTATTTATCATTTACATAATACTTATCATATTCTTTTTCATCATCTTCTTCTTCTTCAACATGAGAAAAAAGCTTGCTACATCAATGGTGATTGATGAAAAAGTGTGGGAAATCCAAAACTAAAGTCTACCCAATTCCTATTTCTTCATCCTCTACCTCTTGCCAAGTAGTATAGGGTGTTTCCTTCACAAGTTTTCAAGGCTTGGTGAAGTTGGAGCTTGTTCTTGTGATGCCTCGACGTAGATCATCTTCAGCATCGAACCGATGATCAAGCCCGCCCATTCTTCGATGATGCCAATACTAGAGTCAAGGGTTCGATTTGGACAGCGGAGGGAGATCATCGTGGAGCTTAGGAAGTGGTGGACCGGATCTACAAAGGTTGTAGCCCCTTTCCTTCAGCTATATTTCCATTTACTTACTCGCTTCGCCTATTTATCTAGTTAACGATCCGTATTAGGGTTTCTCGGCACCGTAATTTTTAGAAATTGGCATATTTGATCATTTGTGAGACTCCATTAGAGTGCCTAGGAACCCTACAGTGGTATCAGAGCCTAGCTAGAGCCTTAGGCGAAGTCCCGACGGAATCAGAAGTTCGATTGACCCAAAACCCGACTTGAAAAATGCTCTCTGGACTTTTCTGTAAAACGTGGTTTTTTGTGAATTAAAAATATTCAGAAAAATCAGCAGGAAGATCTAAGACTTACTGTGAAATTCGAGCTCCTGTATCCATCAAAGAGCCGCGTTTCCGCCGCATAAGCATGGCTTATGCGGCGGATCCGCGGCCATAATGTATCTTTATTTGATGAAATGTGCACAATAATTCTTAGTATGCAGTGCTGGTTTTCCTGGGAATATTTTAATATTTATTCCAGAGTTTTATTTTCTGGGTTGTATTGGGAACTCAGTGTATCGATCGGATTGTCTAATTTTGTCGGTGTGTTTTTCCGGATAAATCTTAGAATATGTTAAAAAGTTCGATCGGATATAAATACCCACTTTTTCCCCTGCCGGGAAATTTCCAATTGTTAGATTTTTCCGTAGTTTAACGACGTTCTAAGTAGTGCAAGTAACGCGATGGACCCTCTAGAAGACAACAAACCTTAACTCGATTATGTGACCGTCTTGAACTGCCCTTTGAACCTTTGGGTTTGGGGCAGTACGGCGTGCCACATGTGAGGCGTTGGCTTGACCCTTCTACGGCTGGACCGTTGGTACTGAGGCACGAACTGAATGTTGTTAGACTTATTTCATGTGTTGAGCTGTATCGGGAAAACTTGGGTGTTCGATTGTTCGATCGATAAGTTTAGCATTTTCTATTTATCCGGAATGTGATACAATAATTAGAATTCACAAATTGTTTTGAGATAACGGAATGAATATTATAAACATAGCAGTTTAGTCTCACTTGATCGGTTGCCACGGAATTTTGATGTGATCAAAAGTCCATCGCAATCACGTAGCGTACGCGGATACTCGCCGGGTAAACTTAATAGACAGCCTCGCCCCATAGCCCCGACCAAGTGACTGTAGGAGAACCCCGTCGCCGAAAGCATCCGTTCGGGTGCTCGCGGTTGCGGTGTTCCGCCTTGGTGCACTTCGTCGACAGTTTCGGGGGTGCGGTCGTCTACTAAAGTTTGCGACGAGTATTCGATCAGAATGTCGGGAATCCTGTTGAATTGCCCGACTTGATATTGAAAAGAGTTTTCGATAATGAGACTAAAATGCGGGGTTTATAATTGTTAGGCATGCGATGTCTAAAGAATTCATTTGGTCAGGCATGTGATGTCTGAGGTGATTGCGGATTCCAACTATTGTAGTTTTACACTTTCTTTTCTGTGACCGTAAGTGTAATATGTGATATCGCCGGTTTCGTTGCTATATGTCAACGACAATTGGGATGCGCATATTTACTTACGTTGATGACATGTGATGTTATGTGTTGCTGGATATGTTATATTGGATCGTCGTGTTTGAATAGCCGGGGGTTTTTTATGTGAGATGAGTGTTTTTCCATTTTCATTCATGTAAAAACTTGTATGTAATATTCTTTTATTGGGGCACTTCCAGGTTGCGGATGTTGTCACCATTTGTATATTATTTACTTTTCCGCATTAGGATAGACCCAAGGAGGGGAGCACAAGTAACCGGGTTCTAGGGTCCAGTGGGAGACCATCTCGAGGAGTCGAGTCCGGGTCTCCTAACCCTAGAATTGGTAGGGTTGCTTGCCGCTCTTGTAGGGGTCTAGGGGTGTGGGATTGGCTATTCATCACGACCGTGGAATCCGTGTTTTATACTGGCTCGTATTGAAAACACGGACGTCCTAGTATATCCAATATTTCATATGTTTCTTCTGCTGTGATTTATCTATGATCATATGATGTTCTGTGACAGATATTATATATAGTATATATGATATATTATATTGACGTTGCTTATGTTTTACACCCGCGCTAGCCCTGCCTCGCTCTGGCGTTAGTTACCTAACCTAACGGTGCAGACGGGACATCGAGGCGAATGCGGATGGCATAAGCGTACGTTATATTTATCTATGATGTTTAGGTGGACTTAAATGATGGGATATTCATTAATGAGATTAATGAAAGAAAATAAACCTAATTGATGTTGTGGAATCGACTTTCAAAATAAAAAAAGGTAGCTACAGTTCTTGCTTTGCATCGTGGTGTTCATTATAGAACATCCTGCACCTTATTCGATGAGGAAAGGACCGAGATCCCTTCACCGGGAGTGACTCCTTTAGCAATAACTGGCAGATGCTACACACTCGGTTTGTCCTTTGATTGCTTCTATAGTTTCTGCTTTGCACAGTGATATATATGATATATCCCGCACCTCATTCGACGAGGAAAGGGCCGACGATCCTTTCACCGGGAGTGACCTCTTTAGCAAAACTAGAAAAGCCTCAAAAACATTCCATTCAAAAACCATTTGATTCCGCAACGAGATCAAGTTCAAAGCGTTAAAGGTTTTCACAAAAACCAGCCGCAACCCTCCGTCATTTTAGAAAGTAGAGTACTTAGTATTCGTGCTGTGTTTGTTGACCATAGTCAAGGCACAGTGTACGGTAGCTAAGTGATGTCTTCCTACACCGCATATGATGCGATTAGTTAGGACAGTCGCGTGACTTTGTTGACCTTAGTTAAGGGTCATGTGGGTGGGTCTAATTAATCATGAAATGACGGGTAGAACTTGACTAGTACTTATGATTTGTTGACCATAGTTAAGGTCATAGGTGCTAGGGGTAAAAACCTTTATCGGGAGTTTCAAGTGTTGAAATTTGCAATGAGATTGCATACCTTCTATATGATAGTTGGATCCCGATACCCACTGCGAGTAATTGTTACTCCTGGGAGAGTTTTTCACTTTGCAATTAGCCGATCAAGTAGGTGTCTAGAAAGGTGTCAACGGGGTTACGCCTCTGGGAAAATGAGGTTTACAGTAATTAGGTCCGTGCGAAAGCATGGGGAACCTCCCTCAAAGTACCGACACTGGCCTGGCTGAAAGATTGGCGAACTTGTAGAGTGTAATTAATCCCGGCTAGTCTTTCCTTTTAGGGTTTGAAGGAAGATTTGATAAAAACAGTGGGAGCCATCCTGATTAGATAAAATATATAACCAATCTGATCTTGCAAGAGCGCACGCTGAGTGTTTTCTTCTCTCTCTCTCCTGGTAGCGACCATATCATGCCTTAATCAAGATAATAATATGGATGTATTGACCGATCCCGCTTATTATACTGAGCTGGGGAACGTTGGTCCCGCTCCAACTTATAATTGTTATAAGACAGAGCAGGAAATTGGGGAATACCAGAATTCCTATGCCGCCCAAACGAAGACAGTGCATATGATGCATCTCCTTCGGGTGTGTTCATTACAAAGAACTGTTTCTCAGTATCCTCTGCATCCTGGGTATATGATACCGGATCAGGATCCCAGATATGTAATCTGTTACATAGGGCTACAAAAAGGTAAGAAAACTGAGAACGGGTGATAAGTTTCATGAGACAGAAAACGGGGCAAGTGTTGCAGCCAAGTCTGTTGGTCACTGTCACCCTGTATTACTAATACATTGATTCTGAACAAATGCTATTAGATACCGAACCTGATATACAAAATCATATCAGTCTCTTTATTAGTAAAGAAAGGATATAATTTTGTATTGATGGATAATGTTTTGAACATTTCCTATATCAAAAGTTGATCGGTTCAGGCACGTTATCTAAAAGCATTGACGTTCTATATCAAACTACAGTTCCTAGTATACAGAACACACGCAAGAGGAAAAGTTCAGAAATGAACGAATCATTCTTGAGGCATTGTAGACTAGGTCATATCAATGCGACCCGACTGGCTGAAGTTACATTTTAGATGCATATTTAAATCAGTTTGAATTTATATCTTGTGAAACTTGCCAGTCATGTCACAAAGATAAGATAACCATAGCTCTGTTTACTGGAAACAGAGGAAGAGTTAGTAAACTCTTGGGACTGATACATGATGATATATGTAAGGTCTCCTGTCTACACATGCCAGGACTGGTTCTTTATACTTCATTATATTCTCTGATAAACTCTCAAAATTCAGTCGTATGTTCCTGTTGAAACATAAGTCCGAACCTTTTGAGGTATTCATAGAATACAAGTTGAAAGTAGAGAACCAAAATATCCGGGTATAAGTGTTATGTCCTTTGATGAGATCAAGGAGGAGAATACTTGTGCATAGCATTCCTGTACTATTCTAAAAGAAAATGAGATTCTCTCTCAGCATTATTCCTCCGTATAAACCATAGCACGATGGTATATCGGGACGGAGCAATCACACCCTATATGATAAGGTGTGCTCTATGATGAGTACTATTGAGTTACCTATTTCCTTTTTGGGAGTTATGCGCTTGAGAAGCTGCATACCTATTGAATTAGGTTCGAATCAAATCAGTGCCTACCACTCCATATAAGATATGGTGCGGGAAGATCCTATCTCTTAAGTAAGTTAAGATTTTGGATTGTCCGGCCTATGTCAAAAGCTAAATCCGGACAAGATCGAGGCAAGATCAGTTCTGTAGAACTGGAAAGGTTCCAGCTGTACAAAACTGCTAATGATTTGACAGAACCAAAGGATTCAATAGTTTCCGACGAACCTCAGCCTCTCCGCAGATCTAGTAGGGTTCCTCACCCACCTGAGAGATACCTTGGTTTCTCGATGACAGTGGGAGCATGGAATACATCATGAGATGATGACCTAACTAGATTCGAGCAGGCCATCAAGAGTAGGGACTCTGTAAGAATGGCTGGATGCTTAGCAATCTGATATGGAATCCATATACACCAACAAAGTATGGACTTTGGTTGCGATATCTGAAGGGTTAAATCCCCATCAGGAGCAAGTATATCTTGAGAAGATTACTTGGTGTAGATGGAAAAGTTGAGACTTTCAAAGCTAGACTTGTTAAAGGTTTTCGTCATCGACCAGGCACGGATAATGATGAAACCTTTTCCAGGGACTATGTTTAAGTCCATCCAGATCCTACTTGCCACGGCTGCATACCATGACTACGATATCTGGTGGTTGGGTGCTATGACTACTTTTCTAAATAATGATTTAGAAGAGAACGTCTATAAGAACACAGCCAGAGGGCCTCGTAGACAGTGGGAGCAGCGGAAACGTGTGCAAGATGCTTTATAGGATAAAGCAGGCATCGCGGAGTTGGAACATCTGTTTTGATGGATTAGTCAAAGAAGTTGACATCATCAAAATGGTAGATGGACCTTGTATAAACAAAAAGGTAGTAGGGAGTATGGTGACGATCCTCGTAGAGTACGTGGATGACATACTCTTGTTAGGGAAGGAGTTTCCTATACTACGCTCGATCAATCTCCGCTTATCACAAAGATTTTCCATATAGGATCAAAGTGATACCTACTAAATCCTAAGCTTTGGATCTATGAGATAGATCTAATTGGATGTTAGGATACTTACTAGTTGTAGTGAGATGGTATCAATCGATCCTGGGGAGAATCACTGGAAAGGTTCCAGAGTGATAAAGACGACTGAATGTCAGTCACAGGCATTGTCTTTACCCTCAGTAGAGGGACGGTATGTTGGAAGAGTTCCAAGCTAGATACCGTGGCAAGCTAGACGATAAAGGCTGGTAACATCGCTATTAAAGATACTACCAAAGATGAAGTTTGGGTGTATATTGGTTCATAAGATGAACTAGGTTCCTGCCATTGTATGACAATGGAAGTGTGGCTTTGGCCCTGGAACCCTGGTCCCATCAGTGACCCAGAAAAATTCTGAGGCAGCATCACCTGATCATGGAGATAGTTGATCTCCAGGGTGATCGAGGTTAGGAGAGAAAACTCAGAGGACAACACGGCGGATCCACTCACGAAGGCCTTTTCCCAGAGAGAGACTCATATGGGATGGTTGAGTATTAGATACTGCGACCACTGCTATAGATGGCCCTAGTGCAAGTGGGAGATTGTTAGTTATATGTATGCCCTAGAGGCCATTACTGTACATTTGATGTATATTGTAGTGGATGCTGGGACATATATAGGTAGGACTTTCTTGCTCGACATGATAGTGCGCTATCTGGTTGCACTTTATCTTAACATGTATGCTTTCTGTCTCTTTGATTACATGTTGATAAAGCCCTTAGGATGTGTACTCGACTTCCAGGACTATGATGCAGATCATACTAGTGGGGCCTGGGTAGTCAATGAGTACATCCTTCATTGTTCCTAGTCGTGGGAATATTGAGACGGGGCATCGATATTCCAGAGTAGACTAGCGCATATCTTCTCGACCCATGCGATGGGCGATGGATGATCCCATATCCATTCGTGTTTGACATCAAAGATGGTATGCGGGTGCTCAGTGGAGACTGGGTACACTGAACGGACTCGCCGAGAACTCCCAGATGGTATTATACCTCACGTCAGATGGCAGTTCTCTGGTGACACTGGTACAGCTTAGTCTGTTGACCCGAGATCGTCATAGAGTCTTGTGTGTCTCCCACTGTGCTTTGATTTCCACCCTACCACGGCTCTACTGAGTCGTGCAAACAGGTGGTTTTTGGGTACAGTCCCGATTCACATGGAGGCAATGAGCGATAGGAGGGGATTCGTCTCTCTCGGTATTGGGGGTTGATGTTGCGCAATGCACGACTGGCCATAACAGGAAATCCCTGGCCAGGGTTGCAGTGATATACTGGTAAGAGTTATCAGTAGTTTCACGAATGTTATGGACCTCAAGTCGGCATGACTTATCGAGCTATTGGGGTCTGACGTTTACCACCCCTAGGCGAGATATGCGACATATCAGACGAACAGACCGGACTGTACGGTAAGTGTTACTGGTTGGATTCACAGGAGTGTGAGCGGGCTTGCTCGTCGATCTTCTGATCGCTCAATACCCGGGTGGCCGTTACGTTTAGCAGACCGCTTGCGGCTTGTGGGTGTTTGATATGATCATCATCTGCTGCCGGCGTATTGACGAGTCTTTAGAGTCCTACACAGAGGTTTCCTGGCTCAAGCGAAACGAAATAGGAGCGCATATGAGATATGTGCGGGACTGAGAACAATGCGTGTATGTGATACCGCATTCTATTCTCGCGATGAATGTATCGATTGGTTATATGCGATATAACCTAGTTATCGAATCAAGGATTGATTCGATAAGCCGATACATTGGATACTAGTCGGTTATATACGATATGACCGGATCGTTAAATCAAGTGTTGATTTAATGATTTAATGTATAATTATATATTTGATATATTACTTTGCATTAACTAGTATTGGTTCACTTTAAATGGATTTACTCACTTGTTTTGTGCACATTGCATATGTGATATATTTTGTGCACATGATTGTATCATGTTTGATGATACATGCAAGCTAGGGTTAGTGTAAAGAATTAGACCATGGTTAAGATTATGATTAGGGTTTTCTTTTTTCTTATTTATTTATTTATTTATTTTGGAAAAAGATGAGAAAAGAATGGTTGCTTTTTTTGTTTGCTAGTTGAACATTCTTGAAGGTTTGAATTAGTCCACCATCCTTGTCTTATACTTAACCCTAACCATTCTAGTTAACCATGGTCCATTCTCTACAACTAACCAAGGGTTAGTAAATGATAAGTATTGATTTATTTATCATTTACATAATACTTATCATATTCTTTTTCATCATCTTCTTCTTCTTCAACATGAGAAAAAAGCTTGCTACATCAATGGTGATTGATGAAAAAGTGTGGGAAATCCAAAACTAAAGTCTACCCAATTCCTATTTCTTCATCCTCTACCTCTTGCCAAGTAGTATAGGGTGTTTCCTTCACAAGTTTTCAAGGCTTGGTGAAGTTGGAGCTTGTTCTTGTGATGCCTCGACGTAGATCATCTTCGGCATCGAACCGACGATCAAGCCCGCCCATTCTTCGATGATGCCAATGCTAGAGTCAAGGGTTCGATTTGGACAGCGGAGGGAGATCATCGTGGAGCTTAGGAAGTGGTGGACCGGATCTACAAAGGTTGTAGCCCCTTTCCTTTAGCTATATTTCCGTTTACTTACTCGCTTCGCCTATTTATCTAGTTAACGATCCGTATTAGGGTTTCTCGGCACCGTAATTTTTAGAAATTGGCATGTTTGATCACTTGTGAGACTCCATTAGAGTGCCTAGGAACCCTACAGTCAACACGGAGCTTAAGAAGTGGTGGACCGGATCTACAAAGGTTGTAGCCCCTTTCACTTAGCACTAAAGCAGTTTAGTAGCTTGGTGTTTCACCTAATCTCTAGTTAACGATCTAGTTTAGGGTTTCTTGGTACCGGAAAATTTTAATTTGGCATGGTTGATGCCTTGTGGAACCTCATGGGTGTGCCTAGGAACCCTACAGTGGTATCAGAGCCTAGCTAGAGCCTTTGGCGAAGTGTAGACGATGTTAGAAGTCCGATCGAACCCGAAACCCTAGTTTAAAACCCTTCTCTGTACATTTTTTCAAAACTGGGTTTTTTCCAAATTAAAAATATGCAGAAAAATCAGCAGGGTTTTCTAGGAGTTACTGTGCAAAACGAGCGCCTAAATCGATCAAAGCGCCGCGGAACCGCGGCAATAGCATGGCTAGTACGGCGGTTCCGCGGCCGTACGGTCGCTTCTTTCAACAATTTTTGCACAGTAATGTTAATCTGAATTTCCTGTGTTTTCTGAGAATTTTTAATTTGCACTCAAGAGTTGAGTTTTCTGGGTTGTATTGGGAGTTTGTACATTCGATCGGATTGTCTAATTTTGTCTATGTGTTCTTCCGGGTAATTTTAGAATATGTTAAAAAGTTCGACCGGATATAAATATCCAATTTTTCCCCTGTCGGGAAATTTCCAAGTGTTGGATTTTTCCGTGGTTTAAAGACGTTCTAAGTAGTGCAAGTAATGCAATGGACTCTCTAGAAGACAACAAACCTTAACTCGATTATGTGACCGTCTTGAACTGCCCTTTGAATCTTAGGGTTTGGGGCAGTACGGCGTGCCACATGTGAGGCGTTGGCTTGACCCTTCTACGGCTGGACCGTTGGTACTGAGGCATGAAAAGGATGTTTTTGAACTTATTTCATGTGTTGAGCTGTTTCGGGAAAACTTGGGTGTTTGATTGTTCGATCGGAAAGTTTAACATTTTCTATTTATCCGGAATGTGATACAATATTTGGAATCCACAAGGAGTTATGAGATAACTGATTTGAATGTTATAAACATAGCACTTTAGTCTCACTTGATCGGTTGCCACGGAATTTTGATGCGATCAAAAGTCCGTCGCAATCACGTAGCGTACGAGGATACTCGCCGGGTAAACTTAATAGACAGCCTCACCTCATAGTCCCGACCAAGTGTCTGTAGGAGAACCCCGTCGCCGAAAGCATCCATTCGGGTGCTCGCGGCAGCGGTGTTCCGCCTTGGTGCACTTCGTCGACGGCGTCGGGGGTGCGGCCGCCTACTAAAGTTTGTGATGAGCATTCGACCAGGATGTCGGGAATCTTGTTGAATTGCCCGACTTGATATTGAAAAGAGTTTTCGATAATGAGACTAAAATGCGGGGTTTATAATTGTTAGGCATGTGATGTCTAAGGAGTTCATTTGATTAGGCATGCGATGTCTAAGGAGGTTGCAGATTCCAACTGTTGTAGTTTTACACTTTCTTTTCTGCGACCGTAAGTGTAATATGTGATATCGCCGGTTTCGTTGCTATATGTCAACGACAATTAGGATGGGCATATTTACTTACGTTGATGACATGTGATGTTATGTGTTGCTGGATATGTTATATTGGATCGTCGTGTTTGAATAGCCGGGGTTTTTTTTGTAAGATGAGTGTTTTTCATTTTCTTTCATGTAAAAACTTGTATGTAATATTCTTTTTTTTGGGGCACTTCCAGGTTGCGGAAGATGTCACCCTTTGTATATTATTTACTTTTCCGCACTAGGATAGACCCAAGGAGGAGGGCACAAGTAACCGGGTTCTGGAGTCCAGTGGGAGACCAACTCGAGGAGTCGAGTTCGGGTCTCCTAACTCTAGAATTGGTAGGGTTGCTTGCCGGTCTCATAGGGGTCTAGGGGTGTGGGTTTGGCTATTCATCGCGACCGTGGAATCCGTGTTTTATACTGGCTCGTATTGAAAACACGGACGTCCTAGTATATCCAATGTTTCATATGTTTCTTCTGCTGCGATATCTGTGATTTGATCATTTGATATGCTGTGATGGATACTGTATATAGTATATATGATATATTATATAGACGTTACTTATGTTTTACACCCGCGCTAGCCCTGCCCCGCTCTGCCGTTAGTCACCTAACCTAACGGTGCACGAGGGGACATCGAGGCGAATGCGGATGGCATAAGTGTACGTCGTATTTATCTGTGATGTTTAGGTGTTTAAATTATGGGACTTCATTAATATGATTAATGAAAGAAAAGAAACCTAAAGATGTTGTGGAATCGAATTTCAAAAATAAAACAGGTAGCTACAGTTCTTGCTTTGCATCGCGGTGTTCCTTGTAGAACATCCTGCACTTTATTCGATGAGGAAAGGGCCGAGATCCCTTCACCGGGAGTGACCCCTTTAGCAATAACTGACAGATGCTACACACTCGGTTTGTCTTTTGATAGCTTCTATAGTTTCTGCTTTGCACAGTGATATATATGATATATCCCGCACCTCATTCGACGAGGAAAGGGCCGACGATCCCTTCACCGGGAGTGACCCCTTTAGCAAAACTAGAAAAGCCTAAAAAACACTCTATTTCAAAATCATTTGATTCTACAACGATATCAAGTTCATTACGCAATAGGTTTTCGGAAAAACCTGTCGTAGCCCTCCGTCATTTCAGATAAGTTGTATATAGTATTCGTGCTACATTTGTTGGCTTTAGTCAAGGTGTAGTGTGCGGTAGCTATATGCTGCTTATCTGCTGCATACGATGCGATTAGATTAGGGTAGTCGTGCGGCTTTGTTGGCTTTCGTCAAGAGTCGTGCGGGTGGGTTTAATTCAATCAAGAAATGTACGGGTTGAACTTGACTAGCGGGCTATGGTTTGTTGGCTTTCGTCAATGTCATAGCACGTTAGGGGCAAAATTATCGGGAATTTCAAGTGTTGAAATTTGCAATGAGATTGCATACCTTCTATGAGATAGTTGGATCCCGATGCCCGCTGCGAGTAAGAGTTACTCCTGGGAGAGTTTTACACATTGCAATTAGCCGATCTAGTAGGTGTCTAGAAAGGTGTCAACGGGATTACGCCTCTGGGAAAACGAGGTTTACATTAATTAGGTTCGTGCGAAAGCACGGGGGACCTCCCTCAAAGTACCGACACTGGCCTGGCTGAAAGATTGGCAAACTTGTAGCGTGTAATTAATCCCGGCTAGTCTTTCCTTTTAGGGTTTGAAGGAAGATTTGATAAAAACAGTGGGAGCCATCCTGATTAGATAAAATAAATAACCAATCTAATCTTGCAAGAGCGCACGCAGAGTGTTTTCTTCTCTCTCTCTCCAGGTAGCGACCATATCACGCCTTAATCAAGATAAAAATACGGATTATTGACCGAACCCGCTTGTTATACTGAGCTGGGGAACGTTGGTCCCGCTCCAACTTATAATTGTTATAAGATAGAGCAGGAAATTGGGGATTACCAGAATTCCCGTGCCGCCTAAATGAAGAGAGTGCATGCTGATGCATCATCTTCGGGTGTGTTCATTATACAGAACTGTTTCTCATTATTCTCTGCGTCCTGGGTATCTGATACCGGATCAGGATCCTAGATATGTAATCTGTTACATAGGGCTACAGAAAGGTAGAGAACTGATAACGGATGATAAGTTTCATGAGACAGAAAACGGGGAAAGTGTTGCAGCCAAGTCTGTTGGTCACTGTCACCCTGTATTACCAATACATTGATTCTGAACAAATGTTATTAGATACTGAACCTGATATACAAAATCATATCAGTCTCTTTATTAGTAAAGAAGTATATAATTTTGTATTGTTGGATAATGTTTTGAACATTTCCTATATCAAAAGTTAATCGATTCAGGCACGTTATCTAAAAGTATTGATGTTCTAAATCAAACTACAGTTCTTAGTATACGGAACACACACAAGAGGAAGAGTTCAGAAATGAACGGATCCTTCTTGAGGTATTATAGACTAGGTCATATCAATGCGACCTGATTAGCTGAAGTTACATTTAGATGCATATTTAAATCAGTTTGAATTTACATCTTATGAAACTTGCCAGTCATGTCACAAAGATTAGATGACCATAGATCTGTTTACTGGAAACAGAGAAAGAGTTAGTGAACTCTTGGGATGATACATGTTGATGTATGTAGGTCCCCTGTCTACACATGCCAAGACCGGTTCTTTGTACTTCATTACATTCTCTGATGATCTCTTTAGATTCAGACATATGTTCCTGTTGAAATACAAGTCCGAACCTTTTGAGATATTCACAGAATATAAGTTAGAAGTAGAGAACCAAAATACGGGTATAAGTATTATGTCCTATGATGAGATCAGGGAGGAGAATACTTGTGCATGGAATTCTTGGACTATTCTAAAGGAGAATGAGATTCTCTCTTAGTGTTACTCCTCTGAATACACCACAACACAACGGTGTATCGGGGCGGAGCAATCACACCCTATTTGATAAGGTGTGCTCTATGATGAGTACTACTGAGTTACCTATTTCCTTTTGGGAGTTATGCACTTATGAAGTTGCATACCTATTGAATATGGTTCAAATCAAATCAGTTGCCTACCACTTCATATGTGATATGGAAAGGGAAGAGCCCATCTCTTAAGTCAGTTAAGATTTGGGGTTGACCGGCCTATGTCTAAAAGCAAAATCCGGACAAGCTCGAGGCAAGGTCTGTAATGTTGAACTGGAAAGGTTCCAGCTACACAAACTACAGCAGATGATTTGATATAACCAAAGAATTCAATAGTTACCAACGAACCTCAGCCTCTCCGCCGATCTAGTAGGGTTCCTCATCCGCCTGAGAGATACTTCGGTTTCTTGATGACAGTGGGAGCGAGGATTGCATCATGAGATGATGACCCAACTAGTTTCGAGCAGGCCATCGAGAGTAGGGACTCTGTAAGAATGGCTGGATGCTTAGCGATCTGAGATGGAATCCATGTACACCAACAAAGTATGGACTTTGGTTGCTATATCTGAAGGGTTAAATCCCCATCAGGAGCAAGTATATCTTGAGAAGATTACTTGGTGTAGATGGAAAAGTTGATACTTTCGAAGCTAGACTTGTTAAAGGTTTTCATCATCGACCAGGCGTGGATAATGATGAAACCTTTTTCAGTGGCTATGCTTAAGTCCATCCAGATCCTACTTGCCACGGCTACATACCATGACTACGATATCTGGTGGTTGGGCGTCATGACAGCTTTTCTAAATGATGTTTTAGAAGAGGGTGTCTATAAGTACACAGCCAGAGGGCTTCGTAGACAGTGGGAGCAGCGGAAACGCGCACAAGTCGCTTTATAGGATAAAGCAGGCATCGCGGAGTTGGAACGTCTATTTTGATGTGGTAGTCAAAGAGTTTGACTTCATCAAAATGGTAGATGAACCTTGTATATACAAAAAGGTAGTAGTGAGTATGGTGGTGATCCTCGTAGAGTACGTGGATGACATACTCTTGATAGAGAAGGAGTTTCCTATGCTACGCTCGATCAATCTCCGCTTATCACAAGGATTCTCCATATAGGATCAAAGTGATACCTCCTAAATCCTGGGTTTTGGATCTATGAGATAGATCTAATTGGATCTTAGGATTCTCACTAGTTGTAGTGAGATGGTATCAATCGATCCTGGGGGCAATCACTGGAAGGGTTCCAGCGTGATAAGGACGACTGAATGTCAGTCACAGGCATTGTCTTTACGCTCAGTAAAGGGACGGTATGTTGGAAGGGTTCCAAGCTAGATACCGTGGCATTCTAGACGATAAAGGCTGGATATATCGCTACTTAAGATGCTACCAAAGAGGCAGTCTGGATGTATATTTGTTCATGAGATGAACTTAGTTCCTCCCATTGTGTGACAATGGAGTTGTGGCTTATGCTAAGGAACGTCCGTCCCATCAGTGATCGAGACATATTCTAAGGCAGTATCACCTGATCATCGAGATGGTTGATCTCCAGGGGATCAAGGTTAGGAGAGTAGACTCAGAGGACAACACGGCGGATCCACTCACAAAGGCCTTTTCCCAGAGAGAGACTTTTATGGGATGGTTGAGTATGAGATACTACAACCACTACTACCAGATGGCCTTAGTGCAAGTGGGAGATTGTTAGTTATATGTATGCCCTAGAGGCCATTACTATACATAGGATGTATATTGTAGTGGATGCTTGGACATATATAGGGAGTACTTTCTTGCTTGACATGATAGTATGCTATCTGGTTGTTCTTTACCTTAACGTGTACACTGATTGTCTCTCTGTCACATGTTGGTAAAGCCCTTAGGATGTGTACTTGACTACCTGGACTATGATGCGGATCATACTAGTGGGGACATGGTAGTCCATAAGTACATCCTTCAAGGTCCCTAGTCGTGGGTGTATCGAGACGGGGCATCGATATACCAGAGTAGACTAGCGTATACCTTCTTGACCCATACAGATGGGCGATGGATGATCCCATATTCATTGGTGTTTGACATCAGAGATGATATACGAGTGCTCAGTGGAGACTGGGTACACTGGACGGACTCGCCGAGAACTCCCAGATGGTATTATACCTTACGTCAGATGGCAGTTCTCTGGTGACACTGGTACAGGTTAGTCTGTAGACCCGAGATCGTCATAGAGTCTTGTGTGATTCCCACTGTGCTTTGATTTCCACCTTACCACGTCCAAGAGGGCATGCAAAACGGTGGTTTTTGGGTACAGTCCCGAATCACATGGAGGCTTGGGTGTATGTTTACTTTAAACCATATTTAAGTGAATGGTTAGGGTTTTGTTATCTTTTATTGATTATTTATTTTACTTATTTATTCATTCAAGAAAAGAAATGGTTGCTTCTTTTGTTTTTTCCTTGAAGCTTCAAGAAGCTTTGACAATTTTTATTTCTTTTGCTTAACCTAACCATTCACCTAACCATAGTTTATTCTCTACACTCAACCATGGTTGCATTATGATAAGAATGACTTGGATTTTCTTTTTAAGATAATTCATTTTATTCTTTCTTCATCTTCATCTTCATCAAGCTTCATAAAAGCTTGCTAGCTTCAATGGCGCCTTGACAAAAAGAGTGAGAAATCCAATTCCAAAGTGAACCCACTTCCTATTTCTTCATTCTCTATCACTTGCCATGTAGTAGAGTGTGTTATCTTCACAAGTTTCATGACCTAGTGAAGGGGGAGCTTGAGTTTGAGTCGCCTCGACGTAGATCATCTTCGGCATCGAAGTCAACGACCTAGCCCGCCCATTTCTCCGATGAAATCGACGCAAGGGTCCGGGATCCGATGATCGTAGCGGAGGGACGTCAACACGGAGCTTAAGAAGTGGTGGACCGGATCTACAAAGGTTGTAGCCCCTTTCACTTAGCACTAAAGCAGTTTAGTAGCTTGTTGTTTCGCCTAATCTCTAGTTATCGATCTAGTTTAGGGTTTCTTCGCACCGGAAAATTTTAATTTGGCATGGTTGATGCCTTGTGGAACCTCATGGGTGTGCCTAGGAACCCTACAAGTCGGGATTAATTACACCTACAAGTTCGCCAATCTTTCAGCCTGGCCAGTGTCGGAACTTTGAGGGAGGTTCCCCGTGCATTCGCACGGACCTAATTAAAATAAATCTCGATTTCCCAGAGGCATAACCCCGTTGAAACCTTTCTAGACACCTACTTGATCGGCTAATTATAAAGTGCAAAACTCTCCCAGGAGCAACTCTTACCCACACTGGGTATCAGGATCCAACTATCTCATAGAAGGTATGCAATCTTATTACAAATTTCAACACTTGAAACTCCCGATATAGGTTGTACTCCTAGTGGCTCATGACCTTTGTTGGATATATGTATGCCCTAGAGGCCATTATATGATTGTGTATGTACTGGTATGTGTGTGTGTATTCATGGGACATTCTTGCTTGACATGATAGTATGCTATCTGGTTGTACTTTATCTTGACATGTTCATTTGATCATGCATCTTACTCATTTGGTACATGTTGATAAATCCCTTAGGATATTTGCTTGACTACTGCGATTATGATTCGGATCATACTAGTGGGACAAGTGCAGTTTATGAGAATATCCTTAAAATGTTCCTAGTCGTGGATGTATCGAGACGGGGCATCGATATTCCAGAGTAGACTAGAGTATATGTTACTTGACCCATATGATGGGCGATGGATGATCCCATATCCATTGGTGTGGTGACACCAAAGACTGTATACGGGTACTCAGTGAGACTGGGTACACTGAACGGACTCACTGAGAACTCCTATGTGGTATTATATCTATCGTCGGATAGCAGTTCTCAGGTGACACCGGTACAGATTAGTCTGTAAACCCGAGATCGTCATAGAGTCTTGTGTGTCCTCCCACTGTACTTTGATCTCCACCCTACCACGGCTCTACTGAGTCGTGCAAACAGGTGGATTTTGGGTACAGTCCCGAGGCACATGGAAGCAATGAGCGATAAGAGGGGTTTCTTCTCACCCGGTATTAGGGGTTGATATTGCGCTATGTATGATTGGCTATAACAGGAAGTCTCTGGCCAGGGCTGATGAGATTTACTGATAAGTGTTATCAGTAGTTTCTCGATCTGTTATGAGCCATATACCGGCATAACTTATTGAGTTATTGGTGTTGACGATGCTATCCTTAGACTTGATATGCAGCACATTTGACGAAGAGACCGGACTGTACGGTAAGTGTTGCCAGTTGGTTCGACGGGAGTTTTAACAGGTTCGCTTGTATTTCTTCTGATCGTTCAATACCTGAGAGCCGTTACGTAGAGCTTGTGCCACTGACGGTCTGTGGGTATTTGATGTGATCACTGCCTACTGCTAGCGTATTGACGAGTCATAGAGTCTCTCAAAGGGGTCTCCTAACTCAGGCGAAAAGATGTGGGGTGCATATGAGATATGCGCCAGAACTCGATTAAATGCGTGTATTTGACACCATATTTTAATCGGGCGTTCACTATTGGACGGGTCGTATGTGATATGACCGGATTATTAAATCAAGTGTTGATTTAATATTAAGTCCATCAGCTCATTTATTAAAACCTATTTCTTTATGATGCATGCATGAGTGTATGTATATGTTGATATGAATGCACACATGCAAGCATACATGTGTCATGGTTGATGATACATTGGTGGCGGCAATGCAAGACTCAAATGGTAACATATTTATATATTTTGATTATTTGAGAAAAGCAAAATGGGAATAAAATCATGGTTGACTATTCAACTCTCTTCTCTTTGTAGGGTTCCTAGGCACTCTAGTGAGGTCTCCCAAGCCATCAACCATGGCAATTTCAAAAATTATGGTGCCTACAAACCCTAAACTACGGATCGATAACTAGATGTCTAGGCGAACAACTAACTAGTTAACACTTAACTAAAAGTTTAACGGAAATACAACCTTTGTAGATCCGGTGCTCCACCTCCATAGCTCCGCAACGAGGTCCTCTCCGCTGTCCAAATCGAATCCGGGCTCTAGGATCGGCTTCGTCGGAGAATGGGCAAGCTAGGTCGTCGATGTCCATGCCGATGATCTACGTCGAGGCATCGCTAGATCAAGCTCACAACTTCGCCAAGTCAAGAAACTTGTGAAGTAAACACACTCTACTACTTGGCAAGAGGTAGAGGATGAAGAAATAGGAGTTGGGTTAACTTTAGTTTTGGATTTCTCACTCTTTTCCAACAATCACCATTGATGGACCATGGTTTTCTTCACTTGAAGAATGAAGAAGAAGAAGGAAAATAGTTATGATAAGTTGATTTAAAAAATAATAGAAAAACAAATACTTATCATAATGTTAACTTGAGTTAAGTGTAGAGAATGAATCATGGTTAGTGGGAATGGTTAGGGTTAAGGATGAGATAAGAATGGTTGACTAAATCAATGTTTCATGAAGCTTCAACTAAACTCCAAAATTTGCCACCATTCTTTTCTCTTTTCTTTCATTCATTTATCAAAAATAAAAGGATAATTAAATAAGATAAATGAATAATAAATAATAAACCCTAATCATATAAATAACCATGGTTTATTCTTAACATACACTTAAACAATCATGTATCATCAAACATGATACAAGCAAATGTACAAATGTATATCACATATACAATGTGCACAATACAAGTGAGAAAATCCATATAAAGTGAACCAATACTAGTTAACGCAAAGTAATATATCAAATATATAATTATGCATTTAATCATTAAATCAACACTTGATTCAATGATCCGGTCATGTCGCACACAACCGACTAGTATTCAATGTATCGGCTTATCGAATCAATACTTGATTCGATAACTAGGTTATATCGCATACAACCATTCGACACATTCATCGCGAGAATGGAATACGGTATCACATACACGCATTATTCTCGGTCCCGCACATATCTCATATGAGCTCCTATTTCGTTTCGCTTGAGCCAGGAAACCTCTGTGTAGGACTCTAATGACTCGTCAATACGCCGGCGGCAGATGATGATCATATCAAACACCCACAAGCCGCAAGCGGTCTGCTAAGCGTAACGGCCACCCGGGTATTGAGCGATCTGAAGATCGACGAGCAAGCCCGCTCACACTCCAGTGAATCCGACCAGTAACACTACCGTACAGTCCGGTCTGATCGTCTGATATGTCGCATATCTCGCCTAGGGGTGGTAAACGTCAGACCCCAATAGCTCAATAAGTCGTGTCGATATGAGGTCTATAACCATTCGAGAAACTACTGGTAGCACTTACCAGTAAATCTCAGCAACTCTGGCCAGGGATTTCCTGTTATAGCCAATCGAACACAGCGCAACATCAACCCCCTATACCGGGAGAGACGAATCCCCTCCTATCGCTCATTGCCTCCATGTGACTCGGGACTGTACCCAAAAACCATCGTTTTGCACGCCCTCTTGGACGTGGTAAGATGGAAATCAAAGCACAGTGGGAACCACACAAGACTCTATGACGATCTCGGGTCAACAGACTACTCTGTACCAGTGTCACCAGAGAACTGCCGTCTGACGTGAGGTATAATACCATCTGGGAGTTCTCGGCGAGTCCGTCCAGTGTACCCAGTCTCTACTGAGCACCCGTATATCATCTCTGATGTCAAACACCGATGGATATGGGATCATCCATCACCCATCTGTATGGGTCGAGAAGGTATACGCTAGTCTACTCTGGCATATCGATGCCCCGTCTCGATACACCCACGACTAGGGACTTTGAAGGATGTACTTATGGACTACCATGTCCCCACTAGTATGATCCGCATCATAGTCCAGGTAGTCAAGTACAGATCCTAAAGGCTTTACCAACATGTAACAGAGAGACAATCAGCATACACGTTAAGGTAAAGGGTAACCAGATAGCATACTATCATGTCGAGCAAGAAAGTCCTCCCTATATATGTCCCAGCATCCACTACAATATACATCCTATGTACAGTAATGGCCTCTAGGGCATACATATAACTAACAATCTCCCACTTGCACTAGGGCCATCTGTAGCAGTGGTTGTAGTATCTCATACTCAACCATCCCATAAAAGTCTCTCTCTGGGAACAGGCCTTTGTGAGTGGATCCGCTGTGTTGTCCTCTGAGTCTACTCTCCTAACCTCGATCACCCTGGAGATCAACCATCTCCATGATCAGGCGATGCTGCCTTAGAATAAGTCTGGATCACTGATGGGACCGGCGTTCCTCGGCATGAGCCACAACTCCATTGTTTCACAATGGTAGGAACGTAGTTCATCTCATGAACTGATATACACCCAAACATCCTCTTTGGTAGCATCTTAAGTAGCGATGTATCCTGCCTTTATCGTCTAGTATGTCACGGTATCTAGCTTGGAACTCTTCCAACATACCGTCCCTTTACTGAGGGTAAAGACAATGCCTGCGACTGACACTCAGTCGTCTTTATCACCCTGGAACACTTCCAGTGATTCTCCTCAGGATCGATTGACACCATCTCACTACAACTAGTGAGAATCCTAACATCCAATTAAATCTATCTCATAGATCCAAAACTCAGGATATAGGAGGTATCATTTTGATCCTATGTGGAGAGTCATTGTGATAAGCGGAGATTGATCGAACGTAGCATAGGAAACTCCTTCCCCATCAAGAGTATGTCATCCACGTACTCTACGAGGATCGTTACCATACTCCCTACTACCTTTTTGTTTATGCAAGGTTCATCTACCATTTTGATGATGTCAACTTCTTTGACTAATTCATCAAAACAGATGTTCCAACTCCGCGATGCCTGTTTTATCATATAAAACATCTTGCACACGTTTCCGCTGCTCCCACCATCTACGAAGCCCTCTGGCTGTGTACTTATAGACACTCTCTTCTAAATCATCATTTAGAAAAGCAGTCAAGACACCCAACCACCAGATATCGCAGTCATGGTATGTAGCCGTGGCAAATAGGATCTGGATGGACTTAAGCATAGCTACTGGAAAAAGGTTTCATCATTATCCATACCTGGTCGATGACGAAAACCTTTAACAAGTCTAGCTTTGAAAGTCTCAACTTTTCCATGTACACCAAGTAATCTTCTCAAGATATACTTGCCCCTGATGGGGATCTAACCCTTCAGATATAGCAGCTAAAGTCCATACTTTGCTGGTGTATAAGGATTCCATCTCAGATCGATAAACATCCAGCCATTCTTACAGAGTCTCACTCCTGATGGCCAGCTCGAAACTAGTTGGGTCATCATCTCATGATGTAATCCTCGCTCCCACTGTCATAGAGAAACCGAAGTATCTCTCAGGTGGGTGAGGAACCCTACTAGATCGGCGGAGAGGCTGAGGTTCGTTGAAATCTACTGAATCCTTTGGCTCTATCAAATCATCTGCTGCAGTTTGTATAGCTGGAACATTTCCAGTTCTACATAACAGACCTTGCCTCGAGCTTGTCCAGATTTTGCTTTTAGACATTAGCCGGGCAACCCCAAATCTTAACTAACTTAAGACATGGGCTCTTCCCATACCATATCACATATGAAGCGGTAGGCATCTGATTTGATTGGAACTCTATTCAATAGGTATGCAGCTTCTCAAGTGCATAACTCCCTAAAGGAATTAGGTAACTCAGTAGTACTCATCATAGAGCACACCTTATCACATAGGGTGTGAATGCTCCGCCCCGATATACCATCGTGCTATGGTATATACAGAGGAGTAATGCTGAGAGAGAATCTCATTCTCCTTTAGAAAAGTCCAGAAATTCCATGCTCAAGTATTCTCCTCCTTGATCACATCAAAGGACATAATACTTATACCCGTATTTTGGTTCTCTACTTCTAACTTATATTCTGTGAATATCTCAAAAGGTTCGGACTTGTGTTTCAACAGGAACATAGGTCTGAAACTCGAAAGATCATCAGAGAACATAATGAAGTATAAAGAACCAGTCCTGGCATGTGTAGACAGGGGACCTTACATACATCAACATGTATCATCCCAAGAGTTCACTAACTCTTTCTCTGTTTCCAATAAACAGAGCTGTGGTCATCTTATCTTTGTGACATGACTTGCGAGTTTCACAAGATGTAAATTCAAACTGATTTAAATATACATCTATATGTAACTCCAGCTAGTCGGGTCACATTGATCTGACCTAGTCTACAATACCTCAAGAAGAATCCGTTCATTTCTGAACTCTTCCTCTTGTGTGTGTTCTTTATACTAAAGAACTGTAATTTGATTTAGAACATCAATGCTTTTAGATAACGTGCCTGAACCGATCAACTTTTGTTCAAAACATTATCCAACAATACAAAATTTTATCGTTTCTTTACTAATAAAGAGACTGATATGATTTTGTATATCAGGTTCGGTATCTAATAACATTCGTTCAGAATCAATGTATCGGTAATACAGGGTGACAGTGACCGACAGACTTGGCTGCAACACTTGCCCCTCTTTTCTGCCTCATGAAACTTATCACCCGTTCTCAGTTCTCTACCTTTCTGTAGCCCTATGTAACAGATTACATATCTGGGATCCTGATCTGGTATCACATACCCAGGACGCGGAGGATACTGAGAAACAGTTCTGTATAATGAACACACCCGAAGATGATGCATCAGCATGCACTCTCTTCGTTTGGGCTGCACGGGAATTCTGGTAATCCCCAATTTCCTGCTCTGTCTTATAACATTTATAAGTTGGAGCGGGACCAACGTTCCCCAGCTCAGTATAACAAGCTGGTTCGGTCAAAATTCCGTTTTATTATCTTGATTAAGGCGTGATATGGTCGCTACCAGGAGAGAGAGAGAAGAAAACACTCAGCGTGCGCTCTGTCAAGAATAGATTGGTTATTATTTTATCTAATCAGGATGGCTCCCACTGCTTTTTATCAAATCTTCCTTCAAACCCTAAAAGGAAAGACTAGCCGGGATTAAACACACACTACAAGTTCGCCAATCTTTCAGCCAGGCCAGTGTCGGTAATTTGAGGGAGGTCCCCCGTGCTTTCGCACGAACCTAATTAGTGTAAACCTCGTTTTCCCAGAGGCTTAATCCCGTTGACACCTTTCTAGACACCTACTTGATCGGCTAATTGTAATGTATAAAACTCTCCCAGGAGTAACTCTTACTCGCAGCGGGTATCGGGATCCAACTATCTCATAGAAGGTATGCAATCTCATTGCAAATTTCAACACTTGAAATTCTCGATAATATTTTGCCCCTAGCGTCCTATGACCTTGACGCAGGCCAACAAACCATAGTCCGCTAGTCAAGTTCAACCCGTCATTTCCTGATTGAATTAAACCCATCCGCACGACCCTTGACGCAGGCCAACAAAGTCGCACGACTACCCTAATCCAATCACATCATATGCTTATCCAGATAAGCACCAGTTAGCTACCGCACACTACGCCTTGACGCAGGCCAACAAACATAGCACGAATACTAACTACTACTTATCTGAAATGACGGAGGGCTACGACAGGTTTTTCTGAAAACCTATTGCGTAATGAACTTGATATCGTTGTAGAATCAAATGGTTTTAAAATGGAGTGCTTTTGAGGCTTTTCTAGTTTTGCTAAAGGAGTTACTCCCGGTGAAGGGATCGTCGGTCCTTTCCTCGTCGAATGAGGTGCGGGATATATCATATATATCGCTGTGCAAAGCAAAAACACTTAAAAGCAATCAAAAGACAAACCGAGTGTGTAGCATCTGCCAGTTATTGCTAAAGGAGTCACTCCCGGTGAAGGGATCTCGGTCCTTTCCTCATCGAATAAGGTGCAGGATATATCACATATACCGCTGTGCAAAGCAAGAACTGTAGCTACCTGTTTTATTTTGAAATTCGATTCTACAACATCTTAGGTTTCTTTTATTTCATTAATCACATTAATGAAGTCCCATCATTTAAGTACCTAAACATCACAGATAGATATGACGTACACTTATGCCATCCGCATTCGCCTTAATGTCCCCTCGTGCACCGTTAGGTTAGGTAACTAACGACAGAGCAGGGCAGGGCTAGCGCGGGTGTAAAACATAAGTAACGTCTATATAATATATCATATATACTATATACTATATCTATCAAAGAACATCACATGATCGCATCACAGATATCGCAGCAGAAGAAACATATGAAATATTGGATATACTAGGACGTCCGTGTTTTCAATACGAGCCAGTATAAAACACGGATTCCACGGTCGCGATGAATAGCCAAACCCACACCCCTAGACCCCTACGAGAGCGGCAAGCAACCCTACCAATTCTGGAGTTAGGAGACCCGGACTCGACTCCTCGAGTTGGTCTCCCACTGGACTCCAGAACCCGGTTACTTGTGCCCTCCTCCTTGGGTCTATCCTAGTGCGGAAAAGTAAATAATATACAACAGGTGACAACTCCCGCATCCTGGAAGCGCCCCAAATAAAAGAATATTACATACAAGTTTTTACATGAATGAAAATGAAAAACACTCATCTCACATAAAAACCCCCGGCTATTCAAACACGACGATCCAATAAAACATATCCAGCAACACATAACATCACATGTCATCAACGTAAGTAAATGTGCGCATCCCAATTGTCGTTGACATATAGCAACGAAACCGGCGATATCACACATTACACTTACGGTCACAGAAAAGAAAGTGTAAAACTACAACAGTTGGAATCCGCAACCACCTCAGATATCGCATGCCTGACCAAATGAATTACTTAGACATCACATGCCTAACAATTATAAACCCCGCATTCTAGTCTCAAAATCGAAAACACTTTTCAATATCAAGTCGGGCAATTCAACAAGATTCCCGACATCCTGATCGAATGCTCGTCGCAAACTTCAGTAGACGGCTGCACCCCCGACGCCGTCGACGAAGTGCACCAAGGCGGAACACCGCTACCGCGAGCACCCGGACGGATGCTTTCGGCGACGGGGTTCTCCTACAGTCACTTGGTCGGGGCTATGGAGTGAGGCTGTCTATTAAGTTTACCCGGCGAGTATCCGTGTACGCTACGTGATTGCGACGGACTTTTGATCACATCAAAATTCCATGGCAACCGATCAAGGGAGACTAAAGTGCTATGTTTATAACATTCATTCAGTTATCTCATAACTACTTGTGAATTCCAATTATTGTATCCCATTCCAGATAAACAGAAAATGTTAAACTTTCCGATTGAATATTCGAACACCCAAGTTTTCCCGAGACTGATCAACACATGAAACAAGTCTAACAACATTCCGTTCGTACCTCAGTACCAACGATCCAGCCGTAGAAGGGTCAAGCCAACGCCTCACATGTGGCATGCCGTACTCCCCCAAACCCGAAGGTTCAAAGGGCAGTTCAAGACGGTCACATAATCGAGTTAAGGTTTGTGTCTTCTAGAGGGACCATCGCGTTACTTGCACTACTTAGAACGTCGTCAAACTACGGAAAAATCCAACACTTAGAAATTTCCCGATAAGGGAAAAATTGGGTATTTATATCCGGTCGAACTTTTTAACATATTCTAAAATTTATCCGGAAAGCCAAACAGACAAAATTTGATACCCCGATCGAAATACCGAATCCCCAAATCAACTCAGAAAAATTCAACTCTTGAATAAAATTTCAAAACATCCAGAGAACTCATAACCAGAAACAATGAATTACAGTGTAAAAATTTAGGGCTGACGTCACCAATGTGCGGCGGAACCGCCGCATAAACCTGTCTTATGCCGCGCTTCCGCCGCTATTTTAACTGTTCATCAAAAAATTTTTTAGCCGTAATTCTTATAATTCCTTGCTGAGTTCTCTGAATATTTTTAATTTTGAAAAACTCACTGTTTTCAAAAATGTACAGAGAGCAAGATTGGTTTGGGATTTCGGGTTCGTTCGGACTTCGAATTCCGTCTGGACTTCGCCTAAGGCTCTAGCTAGGCTCTGATACCACTGTAGGGTTCCTAGGCACTCTAGTGAGGTCTCCCAAGCCATCAACCATTGCAATTTCAAAAATTATGGTGCCTACAAACCCTAAACTACGGATCGATAACTAGATGTCTAGGCGAACAACTAACTAGTTAATACTTAAGTAAAAGTTTAACGGAAATACAACCTTTGTAGATCCGGTGCTCCACCTCCATAGCTCCGCAACGAGGTCCTCTCCGCTGTCCAAATCGAATCCGGGCTCTAGGATCGGCTTCGTCGGAGAATGGGCAAGCTAGGTCGTCGATGTCCATGCCGAAGATGATCTACGTCGAGGCATCGCTAGATCAAGCTCACAACTTCGCCAAGTCAAGAAACTTGTGAAGTAAACACACTCTACTACTTGGCAAGAGGTAGAGGATGAAGAAATAGGAGTTGGGTTAACTTTAGTTTTGGATTTCTCACTCTTTTCCAACAATCACCATTGATGGACCTTGGTTTTCTTCACTTGAAGAATGAAGAAGAAGAAGGAAAATAGTTATGATAAGTTGATTTAAAAAATAATAGAAAAACAAATACTTATCATAATGTTAACTTGAGTTAAGTGTAGAGAATGAATCATGGTTAGTGGGAATGGTTAGGGTTAAGGATGAGATAAGAATGGTTGACTAAATCAATGTTTCATGAAGCTTCAACTAAACTCCAAAATTTGCCACCATTCTTTTCTCTTTTCTTTCATTCATTTATCAAAAATAAAAGGATAATTAAATAAGATAAATGAATAATAAATAATAAACCCTAATCATATAAATAACCATGGTTTATTCTTAACATACACTTAAACAATCATGTATCATCAAACATGATACAAGCAAATGTACAAATGTATATCACATATACAATGTGCACAATACAAGTGAGAAAATACATATAAAGTGAACCAATACTAGTTAACGCAAAGTAATATATCAAATATATAATTATGCATTAAATCATTAAATCAACACTTGATTCAATGATCCGGTCATGTCGCACACAACCGATTAGTATTCAATGTATCGGCTTATCGAATCAATACTTGATTCGATAACTAGGTTATATCGAATACAACCATTCGACACATTCATCGCGAGAATGGAATACGGTATCACATACACGCATTATTCTCGGTCCCGCACATATCTCATATGCGCTCCTATTTCGTTTCGCTTGAGCCAGGAAACCTCTGTGTAGGACTCTAAAGACTCGTCAATACGCCGGCAGCAGATGATGATCATATCAAACACCCTCAAACACCCACAAGCCGCAAGCGGTCTGCTAAACGTAACGGCCACCCGGGTATTGAGCGATCTGAAGATCGACGAGCAAGCCCGCTCACACTCCAGTGAATCCGACCAGTAACACTACCGTACAGTCCGGTCTGATCGTCTGATATGTCGCATATCTCGCCTAGGGGTGGTAAACGTCAGACCCCAATAGCTCAATAAGTCGTGTCGATATGAGGTCTATAACCATTCGAGAAACTACTGGTAACACTTACCAGTAAATCTCAGCAACCCTGGCCAGGGATTTCCTGTTATAGCCAATCGAACACAGCGCAACATCAACCCCCTATACCGGGAGAGACGAATCCCCTCCTATCGCTCATTGCCTCCATGTGACTCAGGACTGTACCCAAAAACCATCGTTTTGCACGCCCTCTTGGACGTGGTAAGATGGAAATCAAAGCACAGTGGGAACCACACAAGACTCTATGACGATCTCGGGTCAACAGACTACTCTGTACCAGTGTCACCAGAGAACTGCCATCTGACGTGAGGTATAATACCATCTGGGAGTTCTCGGCGAGTCCGTCCAGTGTATCCAGTCTCTACTGAGCACCCGTATATCATCTCTGATGTCAAACACCGATGGATATGGGATCATCCATCGCCCATCTGTATGGGTCGAGAAGGTATACGCTAGTCTACTCTGGCATATCGATGCCCCGTCTCGATACACCCACGACTAGGGACTTTGAAGGATGTACTTATGGACTACCATGTCCCCACTAGTATGATCCGCATCATAGTCCAGGTAGTCAAGTACAGATCCTAAGGGCTTTACCAACATGTAACAGAGAGACAATCAGCATACACGTTAAGGTAAAGGGTAACCAGATAGCATACTATCATGTCGAGCAAGAAAGTCCTCCCTATATATGTCCCAGCATCCACTACAATATACATCCTATGTACAGTAATGGCCTCTAGGGCATACATATAACTAACACTCTTGTGTTGACCAAAGTCAATGCCATGGTTTCATTGCCCATGGTTTTGTAGCCCATGGTTTTGCTTAAACTCAAGTCTCAAAATATCTAGATATTTTGTAACCATAGTTAAGCATGACATAATTCTAACTTTCTTTGGATTATGTTGCATTATTCTCACTTGAGTCAAGTTTAGCCATCATCTTCTTCTTCCTCCTTCAAGCTCTCTAGGGTTTCAAAAGCGAGTGAAGAATATAAAAAGAAAAGGTTTTTAAGTGAGATCTAAACCTACATCACCAATCTATAATAGTCTAGCCCACTAGTGTAGGTTGTTTGCTCCACTTCTTCAAAGATCAAGTGAAGCTAGGAGCTTGAGCAAAGGGACTTCGTGGTGGATCATCGTGGACTTAGAAGGATTCATGCGAACCGGTTCAAACCCTACTAGATCCAAGGAGTCACAAGAAGAGGTCTACAAAGGTTGTATTACTTACCTCTTAGTGTTAGACACTTGTTAATATGTGATACTTAATGTTGTTACCCTAATTTTCTAGTTCGATTCATGGTTGATATTGTTTAGCACCTCCTAAAATTTTAATATAGAATGTGTGATGCAACCCAAACCATAGGATGGTGCTAGAGAATCTCTACAAAGGTATCAGAGCCAAGCTTGAAATTTAGACAATGTTATAAATATTACAAAACTGAAACAGCTCCAAAAATACGATATTCTGAAACCCTAGAAAGTGCTCTCTGTCGATTTTAAAATGGGCTCGAAATTTTTTTAGCAACTGCAGAAGTTTGTATGTGATGCACTGAGAACACTGGAGAAAAATGAGGCCCATCCATCGGATTTCACCCGAGCACATGGCTCATTTTTTCGTCCTGGCCTGCCCCTGCCCCCAAACAGCCTCGTTTTCCTCTGGTGCTCTGGTCTGTAGATTTTGGGGTTTCAGGTGTTGTTTGTTTAGCCAAAAATTTCATGTGATATTAATTTTTCTTAGGGGCTAACTCAGAGTATTTTGTAGTCGTAATTTTAACATTGTTTTTGGTAACTTGGATGACGTTTAACAGTTCGAGCGAACATCAAACACCCCCTCATTGCTCTCGCTGGAAATTTTCCAAGTGTTGGAATTTTCCAAATTAAAGATATTTGAAAGTTCATGCATGTAACCCTATGGACCCTTTAGAGGAACGTAACTGTCACGACCCAAAATAGCACGCGACTGGCCCTTGAATCATATGAAATCTATAGGACCCCATCTAATTCAAGTAAGCCAAAAAAAATCCAGAAATCTAAACCATTTTTAGAGAAAGTGTTTTGTTAAAATAAGCCGAATATGCATTTTTAAAATCATAAATCTTTTCAAAAAATTTCGGCAGAGTTTCCTTTGTAAATACTGGCCCCAAACGGGTACAACATGCATAATATATAAAAAAGCATCCCCAAGCGGGAGCTAGCTCTTCGTCAATTAGCGGTCATAACCACGCAAGAAATATAATATACAACACCAAAGGGCGAGAATCAAAACTCAAAAGGAAACTCAAATCATCAAGAAAACCATAATAATACAACGCGCGACTCTAAGGTCGAAAGAACATACAACTGGTCTTCTATGTCTAATAAAAATACAAGTCTGGTTGATGGAGTTTCTAGATACAATAAAATATAAATAAAGTACAATGGTGGTCACGACACGAGTGAACCCACCTACCAAAGCAATCACCCGGAAAGAAGCAGTGTGCCAGAAAAGCCGTCAAGAAACCTGTACGGCAAAACCTGCAATAAACTGTGGCACAACGGGGGTGAGTTGCCAACTCATGAGTAGAAAATATCAACGAGCAGAAATCGCATGTATGACTCAATCCTAGGTCATACGATCAATATATATCCTCAAAATAACAACCTGAACCATCTACACATAAGTGTAATATCAAGTGCTCGTGCCAATGTCTCAGATATGAGCATATCATATGTATGATGTATGAATGCATCGAAATGAAAACAGAATACATCATGAAAGAAAAACTGTTTTCATAAAATAATGAGATTTCTGTATATTCAAAACGAGGTATCATCAATGAAATCAACATAAATCAGTATCTAGTATCGACCCAAAATATATATCCAAATATCCAATATCTCGGGCTCTGGCTATTCGGATTGACCCATATCATGAAACCTCAAATCTCAAAATCTAGGGCTCCGGCTATCCGGACTGGCCCCTGGGCTCCGGCTATCCGGACTGACGCAACCGATCGGTATCCTCCGGATATCCGTCGAGTCACAATACAATCACCGGTCAGTAGTGTTCCCCTGTCACAGGCTCAACACCATCATCTGCGACTTTCTCGCCATCGCACCGGGTCCACCATGCACCTACAGACGGTTCCTCCTCCTCTTCGAATCGGATGTTTCATAACGCTCAAGAGCCGAGAAAACTCATGGTGGACTCCTCTCAAATCATATCATGAGAAAACCGCAACTTCTACTTTTAAATGATAATACGTTTATAAAATCCTTGTGGTTTCTCCAAATCCAGAAATCTCATGTAAATCCGAAATCCAAATCTTATAAGTAAATAACAATGAATTCTAACATATTGGGCTCCGGCAATCCGGACTGGCCCTAACAATAATGCATGACAATGAATATATAAATATATATGAGTGTCATAGTAAAATGCAACATCTAAACTAGCACAGCCATGATATATCAGAACTATCAGCTAACAAGTGATAACAATGAATTAATATTCTCTAAACTGTACGTGACATGGCAATTACCGATGATGATGTGTGTGAACCGGCAAATAGGTGTACGTGGAGCATACGCATCATCGGTAATGATGCTGGTGTCCTGACAGCATAGATTCATAATCACTAAAGTACACATTAAGCATGAAATGCGATGATAACATGAATATGCAGCAATGAATAGTAAATGCAACAGTAATGAATCTATATTAGATATGTGAGCCATACAGTTTGTCATTTGAAATAACACGAATCGTGGTGTTTAGAAAATAGGGCTACCGTGTTTTTTAAGAAAGATACGTCCATTGAATATCCATAGTGCCCCTTGGTCTGTCTTTAAATATTCACGATTCGTTAGTTTGAAATAAGTATGACTCAAGTCCAGACTAACATCTACTAAGTAAGCAACAGTATTAAACTAACAGGCTAATCGAAAGGAGTAAGGAAAACCACCTAAGTCTAAGTCGATATATATATATATATATATATATATATATATATATAGTCGGTGATCCCGCCTCAATAGTATCACTTACGATACACTATATCATATGACATCCTCGAGTCAAGAGTGCGGATCAATCATCATAATTATATCTCGTACGGTAAATCCATCGTACGACATCCCAAATCTGGGTACGGGTCAAAAATCACATTTATCTCATCATTTATCTGGTATCCTTATCATCATATCATGATCTGGGTACTGATCTAAGTCTAGTACGTACTGATACCATCTATATATATATATATATATATATATATATATATACGTGTGTCTGAAAACACATCACCTAAGGACCCGCTATAAAATCATGTTGTATCTCATAGTACGAATCACGTCATATCACCGATCTCATGGCATCATGCCCAATGTCATCGACTCATCTCCAAATACCATGTACTATCCTCATCATCCATGTATATATATATACATAATCCCATACCTATGTGTTTTTATATATACATACATATCCCCATATACGCACAAGTAATAAAATGTATGCAAGTTTGTGTGTGTGCATGTATGCAAATTATTAATCTAGGGTTCGCGACTAAAACTAACTATCGACACTATCATCCAATTACACTAAAATTTATCCACGAACTCCTAAAGTCTATCTAGATAATCATCTAGTCTCATAATAAACATAATTATATATATATATATATATATATATATATATATATATATATATATACGTATTCGTATACTACACTACGAATTGCGGGAGTGCTATACGCCATCCACCCAACTTCCCCCGTAGATATATATCTACTCACCTGGTCCTCGCTTGCTGGAGTCGATGATGCCACGCTCTCCTCGTCGACTCGAAATCCTTGTGAGGGTACCTAAAACCAATACACATTGCAAATGCGTATAAAAAATCAAGTCGGAAAACCAAAACAGCACACGTTTCGCTTATAGGTTAAAACATATAGCCTCGCATGCAAAACACGACTAATAACCCTAGTCGTTGACATTCAAATGCCACACGACGGAATACAAAATCAAATACCAAATCCCAAATTAAAACGAATTTGCAAAACAATATAGCAACTCAAGAAAATGGTCCCAGATTTTACCTTCGGTCAAATTAGCCAATTTTGCATATATGGAGGGTCTATTTTACCGATAAAGGAGCCACAGAACAAACACTAACCAATTTTCCCCTACTATGGCCGCAAATTGCGGCCAGAATGATTAAATTTGCGGCCTTAGCTTGGGGGTTGAGGCTCGGGTCTCTGTGGTAGCTTCCTAGGTGCCTGCATGTATCACTGTGTTTGCAAAATAAATCCTAGGGCCCCCGGGCGTTAGCAGATATCAATATACCATCACAAATTTCCAGAAATTCAAATGTCGGGGTTTCTAAATTCTAGGATTTGGGGTTTACTCTTTGGTTCCAGTCCAATATACATTCCCTACAGCGGTTTAAGGTCACAACCATCCTCAATTACACCTTTGGATTCAATTCAAACCCTAATCTCTTCTAGAAATTTTCAAAGTTCACTAAACCGCATTAAAACACTTCTAAACTTATATGGGTGCTAAAGAAATTGAAATACAATGCTAATGGTGTAGAAATTACCTCATTTGACAACTCAAAAAAATTCTTGAGTTGCCCCAAGTCTTCAAAATCCTATTTTTCTTGGTCTAAAGTGTATCTAGTGAGCTTGTGCATGTTTTTATTGAAATGGGGATGCACTTTTGATGATGTTTTGGGGGGAGTTTTGAGGGTTGTAGTGGAGGAGGGAGATGGGGCTGCCATGGTTGAAGAAGGAGGAGAAATGGTGAAGGAAAACAATGGAGGGATACAATGAGTCTTGGTCACGTTTGACCCCTCACTTCTCCCTCTCTTCTCTCTTATGCCTATACTTCTTTTCTTTATCATTTTTCCTTTTCTTTTTCTTTTCTTTTCCTTTATCTTTTCTTTCCTTTTAAAAATAAAACCATGCATGATAATAAAGAGAAAGCCATGATAAAAATGTAACAATGTGTATTATAACTTGGTGCATGTCATGTGCACAAATCAAGCTTAATACACGGTTAGCGATATTTAATCGCGATTAGCATTAAAATAGAATATAATTAATTATATAACAATCTATAAATGCTCAAATCTTGTAATCTCTTTCAAATTCAATAATTTACATAATTTCCAAACATGTCCCAATTTATCGGTATTTAATTATACCGCATTATCGAAATATTCATAATATTTATTATTTAAGTATAAAAATTCCCAAAAATAATATTTTATTTTTCTTAAAATTACAGTCTTCCCCCCATAAAGAAATTCGATCCCCGAATTTAACTTTAAGCTCCCCATATTTCTAAAACATTCAGTAAAATGTTCCAGTCGTCGGGGCTCCGAAATCAAAAATACATAAAACATATCGTAGCGCAATACATGCGCATGAAAAATGACCATATAATCCAAAATTAAAACTCCGTCAAGCATCTCGCAATCATCGGAGTTATGGTGAAGACACAAATGTCTAAATCCAATACGAAAACCAACATGATATACATCAAAACTATACATGTAAACATCAAAACTATACATGTAAACATCTGAAGGAAATGCATGCCAAACCTTTTTAAGTCGCTGTGCGATACGCGTATCACTGCACAGTGGCGGACATCTATTGTAAAAAAATAACTATAACTATAACTATATATATATATATATATATCCTTTGTTTAACATACACGTCCCGCCGTTTTGAAAAATAATTTAGAAGGGTTTCCTTTATAAAATGTTTCGTGTCATCTCGGACACGTAGGTAAATACTAAGACTATAGCTCTTTTTTGGAAATCCCTTCCATATCTATCAATGCATGTAAAAATATACTCAGATCTGCTTAGGTACTATACCAAATAGTAAATATCATAAAAACATACTGCTCAAATCAATCCCAAAATGTATATAAGAATGCCACGTGCGTCTGGTGCGCATAGAAATCGAAATCCATGAATATGCCATACATGTGCACAGAAACAAATCTAAGTGCAACGGGTGTGCACGAAACACCTGTCAAAGGCAACGGGTGTGCCTGACAGCAATATTAGGTGCATCTGATATGCACGAAAAATCTCGATTTAGTGTATCTGGCGTGCACCAAAATCGCATCAAGCGCGTCAGGTATGCGCAAAATCCAATTCAAGTGCACAAGGTGCACGAAAACAAATATCGAAGATCACAATCGAAATCGATGGTATACAACACATATCAATCCAAATCAGGTATACAGTAGTATATAATCTCCCAACCATGTGCATCAGCATGCACAAAATTGAATCACAAATGCTGAAAGTGCATGAAAACTATGCTGAAAGCATAAATCAAATCACATGCATACCATAGGTATGAAATCAAAATCAGCATCTCGGATGACATCAAATCGAAGTCAAGTGCAACCGTGGTGCACAAAATCCCAATCATGCAAATAAATCGCCCAAAATACCGAAATAAAAAATGGCGGAAACAGTCCCGCTCTGGCACATCCTCTAAAGATCTCTGGCCTAATGTCATGGTCGCTCAAAAAATGTCTCGTCGACGATGCCGAACTCTGGCCTACTGGGTGTGCGTAATTTGACCGATCCTGGGTCCAAGTCTTTTCATAGTATTCTAGAAAGGTTCTGTCGAAGTCTCCCCCAAATCTTGTTTCTGCCGAACTGCCCGGAAATCATCGTCCTTTACTAACCCCGTTTCTTGTTCCGGAATGGCTGCATACTCATCGCGACTCCTTCTGGAAGATATATCCATATACAATGCCTCTGCATGCGTATCACATCTCTGATGTCAGCGGAGTGGAACATCATCTCATCAAGGTCTCGTACGAACCTCTTACTCCAGTTTTCTCTAATGTCGACAGATTCGGACTCGTCTCTTCGTGGCTGCATGGACTGCGCTCCAACGGCTATACTCGTATCTGGAATCTCCCAAGCAATGTATCCCATCACATGATATCCGAACGACGTCGAACCCTTGGATCGATACGTCAAAGTTTCATAATCCCCCAAGAGCTCAACATCTTGGGTACAGTTTAATAGTATTCTAGTACATGCCATAGTACCTATGGACCAGCCATAGAAGGGCAAACCCAAGCCTCATTAATGGCACCGCGGAACTGCTGCAAACCCTAAGCTTTCATAGCGTTCTCATGGTCATTATATCGAGTTAGGGTTTCATTCTTCTAGAGGGTCGCACATTTCTCCGAATACATTAAACTTGGAAAAATGGGTTTCTGACATTCGATCGTCTTCTACCGACACTCAACGTACCTGCGTAAAATCGTCTCTAGCTGGAATCAATCAATCTGATGACCTCGCATCGGGGTAGGCAACTAATCACATGTCCTAGTCATTCCTCCTTGGGTGACTAGCGATCTTCTATCATATCTTTATGTATACTCGTGCGGAAATAGCTCCAAACATCTGGGGCGATATCTCATCATCCGCAGCAACAACTGGCTCATTCGTCTACACGCTGAACAGTGCCTCAATCATCACGAATAGTTGGTGGATTGACAGTCATCACATTCTAGCTAGCCTCTAGTAGTGGCCCAATCCTCTGGTGCTGATCTGCACTGTAGGGTGTTTTTCGTCACCCCATTGAGATGGGAATACGCGCACGCTTGTCAGGCGTACTACAGATTCCCCCTGCCTAGGGTAGGCTGGGGTTTAATGATTGTGGGGATCCGAATCTCCGGCAACCGCGGACTAAGCTGCCGTTAATTACCCCTCGCCTTTGGGGCGAGGGAACCTCCGATTAATGGGTTAAACTGGTCATGCGAACTCAATGTGCGGTGTGCGTGTGTTTTGTTTGAAAAGGGGGTTTGGATATATCAGGAGCCACGCAGAGTTTTTACGGGGGTCCCGCTACCCGGATATCGGGCTGGGGGTCAAGGGGGCTAGCAGCCCCCTTGCGGGGTTCGGGGCAGCGCCCCGGCCCGAAAATTTTTTGGAGGGGGAGAATGTTGCGGAGTATGTGTATGTGTACATTTGTATACAAATGTATATATATACATATATATATAAATAAAGGGGAAAAGGCATCCAAAGGATGCGTGGGGCAGCACCTTGGGCGCTGTACGCTTAGGTGCTGTGCGCTCAGGCGCAAGCGCGCCACGTGTCGGCACGTGGGCGCTTTGCGCATGAGCGCTGTGCGCAGGAGCGTAAGCGCGCGCCACGTGTCGGCACGTGGGCGCTTTGCGCATGAGCGCTGCGCGCAAGCGCACGCGCCACTTGTCGGCACGTGGGCGCTTTGCGCAAGAGCGCTGCGCGCAGGTGCGCAAGCGCGCGCGTGCCACGTGTCGGCACGCGGGCGCTTTGCGCAATGCGCGTTGCGCGCAGGTGTGCAAGCAAGCGCGCGCGCCACGTGTCGGCACGCGGGCGCTTTGCGCACTTGCGCAAGCACGCAGGTGCGCAAGCGCGCGCGCCACGTGTCGGCACGCGGGCGCTTTGCGCACTTGCGCAAGCGCTAGAGAGGACAAGAAGCTTTTAGCCTGAAAAAAGATTTCTCAAAGAGAAATCAGAGAGGAGTTGGACTCCTGAATGTGTTTTGGGGTTAATGGAAGGGGTTCTTCTTCTTCCTCCTGTTGTTTGCTGGATCTTGAAGATCGAGGGATGTGAAATGTCAAAATCTCTCCTTTTTGAGATCTGATGGCAGATCTGAGTTCCCCTTAATGGGTTTTGTGGTGAAAAACTAATTTGTTTTGAAAAAGGAAGAGTAAAACTCTTGATTTAATTCAAAAGAAAGAAGAAGGTTTTGGAACCTTGAAGAAGGAAGAAAGATCTCAGATCTGAAACTTTTTTTGGAGAGAGAAAAAAGTTGTTGTTTATTATTCATCATCATGTTGCCTTATATAGGCTTACATATTTACATATAGCACCTTGGGCTTTACAAAAATGGCATTTTAGCCATCCCATGGCTCATGTGCCATTTCATTTCTTTTTTTTTTGCACATAAGCCATGGGCTTACAAAATATTGGCTTTATGCCCACTTTGCATACATTCATGCATAAACAATTACATAAAAATTATTTATTACATGATTTTGTTGTTGGCATGGGAAGGCTGGCTGTGGGCTCGACTTGGGCATGGGCCCGCTTGACCTGGGCTTGGGCCCACCTAGCTTGGGGGTTGACCTTGACTTTGACTCGGTCAACAGGGGTGTAAATTTTTACCCCAACAAATTGCCCCCCATCAATAAATGCACACAGCATATGTGGATCGTGTGCATGAAATTGATGGATCTTCTTTCACGTGGAGGCGACTTGCTTTGGTTCCCACTTTTTGGGGATGCACTGCCCTTTTTACGACGTGGACGGTCGACGCTCTAATCCGGAGCGATCTGGTAGACGTGTCCCGGCACGGAGTGTCGCTGGCCGACGTTTCCCCGAGGCAGAGTGCCTGTTGGTTGACGTGTCCCCGGCACGGAGTGTCTGTGGTAGGACGTTTCCCCGATACGGAGTGCCTGTTGTAGGGCGTATCCCCGATACGGAGTGCCTGTGGTAGGACGTTTCCCCGATACGGAGTGCCTGTTGTAGGGCGTATCCCCGATACGGAGTGCCTGTGGTAGGACATATCCCCGGTACGGAGTGCCTGTTGTAGGGCGTTTCCCCGATACGGAGTGCCTGTTGTTAGGACGTTTCCCCGAGACGGAGTGCCTGTGGTAGGACGTATCCTCGAGACGGAGTGCCTGCGGTAGGACGTATCCCCGGTACGGAGTGCCTGTTGTAGGGCGTTTCCCCGGTACGGAGTGCCTGTTGTTAGGACGTTTCCCCGAGACGGAGTGCCTGTGGTAGGACGTATCCTCGAGACGGAGTGCCTGTGGTAGGACGTATCCCCGGTACGGAGTGCCTGTTGGTAGGACGTTTCCCCGATACGGAGTGCCTGCTGTAGGACGTTTCCCCGAGACGGAGTACCTGTGGTAGGACGTATCCCCGGTACGGAGTGCCTGTTGGTAGGACGTTTTCCCGATACGGAGTGCCTGTTGTAGGGCGTATCCCCGATACGGAGTGCCTGTGGTAGGACGTATCCCCGGTACGGAGTGCTTGTTGTAGGGCGTTTCCCCGGTACGGAGTGCCTGTTGTTAGGACGTTTCCCCGAGACGGAGTGCCTGTGGTAGGACGTATCCCCGAGACGGAGTGCCTGTTGTAGGACGTATCTCTGAGACGGAGTGCCTGTAGTAGGACGTTTCCCCGAGATGGAGTGCCTGTGGTAGGACGTATCCCCGAGACGGAGTGCCTGTTGTAGGACGTATCCCCGAGACGGAGTGCCGCTGGTTGACGCAGATGTCGATGTTGGAATTGGTTGGTTTGATTTGTTTGACTTGAGTTGACATCAGCATCGCTATACTGGAATATGGTACCAGGAGCGAATCATCATTTGTCATGAGAGAATTTCGGGATTGGTATTTTTGTCGGCATCTGCATTGCTGCACTGGAATAATGCCAGGAGCAACTCATCATTTGCCCCGGGAGAATTTGGATTTGTTTTTTTTTCGTTTGGCATCTGCATTGCTGCACTGGAATAATGCCAGGAGCAACTCATCATGTGCCTGAGAGGATTTGGGAATTGGTTTTTGTTTGGCATCAGCATTGCTGCACTGGAATAATGCCAGGAGCAACTCATCATTTGCCCCGGGAGGATTTGGATTTGTTTTTTTTTTCGTTTGGCATCTGCATTGCTGCACTGGAATAATGCCAGGAGCAACTCATCATGTTCCTGAGAGGATTTGGGAATTGGTTTTTGTTTGGCATCAGCATTGCTGCACTGGAATGATGCCAGGAGCAACTCATCATTTGCCCCGGGAGGATTTGGAAGAGATTGGGATCGTTTTACGCCCGTGGATTGTATACGGGTTTTGCAGGATGTATGATCCAGACCGTAGGGCCGGAAAAATTTTGGGACATTGTTGGCGTCTGCATCGCTGCACTGGAATATGGTACCAGGAGCGACTCATCATTCGCCGTTGGGACATAGGATTTAGAATTTGGTTGGCGTCTGCATCGCTGCACTGGAATATGGTACCAGGAGCGACTCATTATTCGCCACTTGGGGTATGGGAGTTGGAATTTGGTTGGCGTCTGCATCGCTGCACTAGAATGTAGTACCAGTAGCGACTCATCATTCGCCATTGGGGATTGGGGAGCGATGGCTTAGGAGACAGGTTTAGATCCCTATCACCTAAGGCTTTTCAATTTTATGGGCCGTGAGGGTCCCATAAAGTATTTTCTCCCTACGAGTCGTAAGGATCCCGTAGGTGCATTTTCTCCTTAGGAGTCGTGAGGACCCCCAAGTGTGTTCTTCCTTTGTGAGTCGTAAGGATCCCACAAAGGCTTGTTCTCCTCATGTATCGTGAGGACACATGAGTGGGTCTTCTCAATGGAGCATAATTCCAAAGGCGGAGACCAGCCGCGTAACTGGTGATTGCGGTGGGGCATGGGTATGCTGAGAATTATTTGAGCCCGTGGATTGTATACGGTAGTCAATTTGGGGACTAACCGTAGGGCCGGGAGAATTTTGGAAATTTGAATTTTTGTTGGCGTCTGCATCGCTGCACTGGAATATGGTACCAGGAGCGACTCATCATTCGCCGTTGTTTTTTTGTGTTTTTTTTTGTTTTACCGCGATTGCTCTATCATTTCAGCTTTTATTATCGCGAAGGTCGCGATTGCCCTATCATTTCGGCTATTTATTCGCGGTTGCCCCATCATTTCGGATTTATTTTCATTTTCATTTTTACTCGCTGATTTTTATTGCGAGTTGCCCCATCATTTCGGCTTTTCTTTATTTTTCTTTTATTTACACGTTTTTTTTTAATTTACGTTTTTTTTTACATTCCCAGTTTAACGACTTAGAGGTCGATTGTTTCCCAGTTTAATGACATGGTGGTCGATTATTCCCAGTTTAAAGACTTGGTGGTCTGTTGTTTCCAGAGAAAGGCGGGTGTTTGAGAGAATCAGGTCCCTGAAGGACTTCGGTCCCCGTCTGTATGAAATTGACGGTCGCAGCTTGATTGTTTGTTAACACGCCAGGGGACAATGATATTTCTCCTGCCTTGTATTGTTTCTCGACCCAATCCTTGAAGATGCAACAGTCTTCAATAGTGTGCCCCAACACTCGGTGGTATGGGCAAAAGTTGGGATGATCAGTCTTGTTTGCTTCACTTAGCCTTTTCGGTTCTGGTAGCCGCAGGCCATTCTTCAGAGCATCTTTAAAAATTTTGTGGACCTTGTCCCTTCGGAATGAGTAGACCTTATTTCTTCTTTCCTCCAAAGTTGGCTCTCGAGGCTGGTCAGTTTTTGCTCCGCCCGTTCTCTGCTTATTTGGAGAATCGGTGATACTAGAACTTCCGCCTTTTCGGTTGTCGTCCCTCCAAGGTTTCGGTCTGTTTGTGAACTGAAGATCCTGAGCGGACTCGGGCTTTGAGCGTTCCAACGTTTGGACCTTTTTGGTCAGCTCTTGGAATGTTTTGAGACCTGCGGTACATAGAAACGGGGCCATCCAGTTGTTGAGATTTCCGACAAGGAGACTGACAGATTGGTCCTGCTCTATTGGCGGTTCGCATTTGACGGAGAGATTACGCCATCGGGTTATAAAATCCGTGCTGCTTTCATCGCTCTTGGGCTTAGTCCTTACGAGCTCGGCAATGGTAATCTTATCGCTGACGCTCATGAACCTTTGCCGAAACAGAGACTCCATTTGGACAAAAGTTGTGACGGAGCCATCCGGTATGCTCGCGTACCAGTCGAAAGCAATATCGGTCAAGCTATTAACGAACTGGCAGAGGAGAAGCGCATCGTTGCCCCCAGTGTTCCCGCATGAGGTCTTGAAGTGGGCGATGTGCTGATTCGCATTTCCCGTCCCATCGAATCTTCCGAATTTGGGGATGATATAGCCGCTAGGAAATTCCACCAGATCATACTGAGCAGGATATGGTCTCCCACTACTGCTGATATCTTTTTGCGCTTCGGCTTCGGCCACCAATGTTTTGACTTTGCTGGTAACCAAATCCATGATTTGATCTTGAGTTAGCGGGTTACTGTCATCGGTGGCCAAGACATTCCCCGAGATAGGATGCGACTGATTTTCATACGGTCCGCCCACTTTTGGATTTGAGGGAATAGGCGTCGGCTGTCTTGGGACACCATTTCCTGGTTCATGAGTAGAGCCATGTGCTTGATTGGGCGGCCGAGAGGCAAGTTGGGCCGTGAGTTGTAGGACGACATTTGTCAAGTCGTCAATTTTTGAGTAGAGCTTGGCCATCTCCTTGTCTTTGCTTCTGAGCTGCTTTCGGAGCTCTTGAAGCAGCTCTTGCTCCGCGGTCCTGGGGCGGAAAGTCGGCTCTTCTTCGCTTTCTGAGCCCGACTCCTCATGGACCAAAAGGTCTTTCTGCCTATCATCCTCATCGAGAGGGTTTTCATCACCCAGCAGAGGCGGCTGTTCTTGGGAAGCGGCCACCACATTCAAGCCAGATTGGATTTGAGATGTAGTGGCTCCGTTCTTGCTCTTGCTGCGCGTGCCCACCATGTAGACAGTATGGACCTCATATCCAGTCATCTCTTTCTCATTGGCGGGGAGCTTAGAGAAAGCACTCGATCGAGCAGTTGTTGAGGGTACCGTTGGAGCTTGCTCGAAACGCCTTACAGCTTTGTTGGTGTCGATGGCCTTGCCCCCAGCTGGGGCCATGGAGAGTCGTTCGGGAATGGACTTGCGCTTGGGCTGAGGTGCCCTCACGACCACCACATTTGGTCTCCTGCCTTTCGAGACCGGTTTGTCTGCCACCGGGGCCTGAGGAGCTGGGATGGCGCCAAGTGGCATGAACATAATAGAGCCGAATGGTAGCAGCGGCTCCTCCCATTGTCGCCCGAGACTGGCCGGAAGGACCGTCCTGGAGTCTATCTTCATCGTGTAGGAGACAGGAGCTGAGTTCATCATCGAAGACATCGTCGGAAGATGATTGCTTGAAAATCTGCATGAAAGAACATTATTTTAGTATAAATATAGACATGTAAATTGATTGAGTTCACATGAACGTTTAACCTGAAATATGGGAAGAGAGATTGGTCCCACCGGGCGTGCCAGAATCTGTAGGGTGTTTTTCGTCACCCCATTGAGATGGGAATACGTGCACGCTTGTCAGGCGTACTACAGATTTCCCCTGCCTAGGGTAGGCTGGGGTTTAATGATTGTGGGGATCCGAATCTCCGGCAGCCGCGGACTAAGCTGCCGTTAATTACCCCTCGCCTTTGGGGCGAGGGAACCTCCGATTAATGGGTTAAACTGGTCATGCGAACTCAATGTGCGGTGTGCGTGTGTTTTGTTTGAAAAGGGGGTTTGGATATATCAGGAGCCACGCAGAGTTTTTACGGGGGTCCCGCTACCCGGATAGCGGGCTGGGGGTCAAGGGGGCTAGCAGCCCCCTTGCGGGGTTCGGGGCAGCGCCCCGGCCCGAAAATTTTTTGGAGGGGGAGAATGTTGCGGAGTATGTGTATGTGTACATTTGTATACAAATGTATATATATACATATATATATAAATAAAGGGGAAAAGGCATCCAAAGGATGCGTGGGGCAGCACCTTGGGCGTTGTGCGCTAAGGTGCTGTGCGCTCAGGCGCAAGCGCGCCACGTGTCGGCACGTGGGCGCTTTGCGCATGAGCGCTGCGCGCAGGAGCGCAAGCGCGCGCGCCACGTGTCGGCACGTGGGTGCTTTGCTCATGAGCGCTGCGCGCAAGCGCGTGCGCCACGTGTCGGCACGTGGGCGCTTTGTGCAAGAGCGCTGCGCGCAGGTGCTCAAGCGCGCGCGCGCCACGTGTCGGCACGCGGGCGCTTTACGCAATGCGCGTTGCGCGCAGGTGTGCAAGCAAGCGCGCGCGCCACGTGTCGGCACGCGGGCGCTTTGCGCACTTGCGCAAGCGCGCAGGTGTGCAAGCGCGCGCGCCATGTGTCGGCACGCGGGCGCTTTGCGCACTTGCGCAAGCGCTAGAGAGGTCAAGAGGCTTTTAGCCTGAAAAAAGATTTCTCAAAGAGAAATCAGAGAGGAGTTGGACTCCTGAATGTGTTTTGGGGTTAATGGAAGGGGTTCTTCTTCTTCCTCCTGTTGTTTGCTGGATCTTGAAGATCGAGGGATGTGAAATGTCAAAATCTCTCCTTTTAAAGATCTGATGGCAGATCTGAGTTCCTCTTAATGGGTTTTGTGGTGAAAACTAATTTGTTTTGAAAAAGGAAGAGTAAAATTCTTGATTTAATTCAAAAGAAAGAAGAAGGTTTTGGAACCTTGAAGAAGGAAGAAAGATCTCAGATCTGAAACTTTTTTTGGAGAGAGAAAAAAGTTGTTGTTTATTATTCATCATCATGTTGCCTTATATAGGCTTACATATTTACATATAGCCCCTTGGGCTTTACAAAAATGGCATTTTAGCCATCCCATGGCTCATGTGCCATTTCATTTCATTTTTTTTTTGCACATAAGCCATGGGCTTACAAAATATTGGCTTTATGCCCACTTTGCATACATTCATGCATAAACAATTACATAAAAATTATTTATTACATGATTTTGTTGTTGGCATGGGGAGGCTGGCTGTGGGCTCGACTTGGGCATGGGCCCGCTTGACCTGGGCTTGGGCCCACCTAGCTTGGGGGTTGACCTTGACTTTGACTCGGTCAACAGGGGTGTAAATTTTTACCCCAACATGCACGTCCAGAAATCTCGTAAAAACGATCCATCAAACGATCATGGCGCGAAAAACACAATAAAACGACGCATTTATGCAAATCGTATGTCCCTGGAATCACGCCCTGGTCAGTCCTTGTCCATGACGAGCTCGTGCTGACACAACTCTAGCCGTAGCTCTTTCAGCCCGTGTAATCGTGGCAGCAAAACCATAAACCTATATCGATGAGGATAGATTATATGAATGAATATAATGCTGTGCAAGGAAATGTACATCCTAATGCTTCTTAAGCGGAGTAGCGTATCGTAAGTATGCCGCGGAACATACACACGGTACGTCACTCTCCTTAAGTCACCTACTCCATCAACCAAGGTCAACCAACGCGACGAAAGTTCGGGTCTAATACCCCCTCGACTAATTCTAAATTCCGTAAGTTCAAGCCTAGATTCCATATATATACAAACGCCCTAGGTTCCGCATAGTCAAACATAGACTCGAACCAAGGTTAACCTGGCGCACTGATACCAACTTTGTCATGACCCGAAATAGCACGTGACTGGCCCTTGAATCATATGAAGTCTATAGGACCCCATCTAATTCAAGTAAGCCAAAAAAACCAGAAATCTAAGCCATTTTTAGAGAAAGTGTTTTATAATCCGAATATGCGTTTTTAAAATCACAAATCTTTTCTGAAAATTTCGGCAGAGTTTCCTTTGTAAATATTGGCCCCAAACGGGTACAACATGCATAATATATAAAAGGCATCCCCAAGCGGGAGCTAGCTCATCATCAATTGACGGTCACAACCACGCAAGCAATATAATATACAACGCCAAAGGGCGAGGATCAAAACTCAAAAGGAAACTCAAATCATCAAGAAAACAATAATAATACAACGTGCGACTCTAAGGTCGAAAGAATATACAACTCGTTTTCTAAGTCTAATAAAAATACAAGTCTGGTTGATGGAGTTTCTAGATACAACAGAATATAAATAAAGTACAATGGTGGTCACGATACGAGTGAACCCACCTACCAAAGCAATCACCTAGAAAGAAGCAGTGTGCCGGCAAAACCGTCAAGAAACCTGTACGGCAAAACCTGCAAGAAACTGTGGCACAACGGGGGTGAGTTGCCAACTCGTGAGTAGAAAATATCAACGAGCAGAAATCGCAAGTATGACTCAATCCTAGGTCATACGATCAATATATATCCTCAAAATAACAACCTGAACCATCTACGCATAAGTGTAATATCAAGTGCTCGTGTCAGTGCCTCAGATAGCAACATATCATATGTATGATGTATGAATGAATCGAATTACAAAAAATACATCATGAAAGGAAAACTGTTTTCATAAAATAGTGAGATTTCTGTATATTCAAAATGAGCTATCATCAATGAAATCAACATAAATCAGTGTCTAGCATCGACCCAAAACATATATCCAAATATCCAATATCTCGGGCTCCGGCTATCCGGACTGACCCATATCATGAAACCTCAAATTTCAAAATCTAGGGCTCCGGCTATTCGGACTGGCCCTTGGGCTTCGGCTATCCGGACTGGCCCAACCGATCGGTATCCTTCGGATATCTTTTGAGTCACAATAAAATCACCGGAAAGTAGTGCTCCCCTGTCACAGGCTCAACGCCATCATCTGCGACGTTCTCGCCCCGGGTACTGCACCGGGTCCACCATGGATGCACAGACGGTTCCTCCTCCTCCTCGAATCGGGTGTATCATAACGCTCAAGAGCCAAGAAAACTCATGGTGGACTCCTCTCAAATCATATCATGAGAAAACCGCAACTTTCACTTTTAAATGATAATACGTTTATAAAATCCTTGCGGTTTCTCCAAATCAAGAAATCTCATGTAAATCCGAAATCTAAATCTCATAACTAAATAACAATGAATTCTAACATATTGGGCTCCGGCAATCCGGACTGGCCCTAACAATAATGCATGACAATGAATATATAAATATGCATGAGTATCATAGTAAAATGTAACATCTAAACTAGCACAACGATGATATATCAGAACTATCGGCTAACAAGCGATAACAATGAATTAATATTCTCTAAACTGTACGTCACATGGCAATTACCGATGATGATGTGTGTGAGCCGGCAAAAAGGTATACGTAGAGTATACGCATCATCGGTAATGGTGCTGGTGTCCTGACAGCATGGTTTCATAATCACTAAAGTACATATTAAGCATGAAATGCGATGTTAACATGAATATGCAGCAATGAATAGTAAATGCAACAATAATGAATCTACATTATATATGTAAGCCATACAGTTTGTCATTTGAAATAACACGAATCGTGGTGTTTAGAAAATAGGGCTACGGTGTTTTTTTAAGAAAGATACGTCCTTTGAAATATCCGTTGTACCCCTTGTTCTGTCCTTAAATATTCACGATTCGTTAATTTGAAATAAGTATGACTCAAGTCCAGACTAACATCTACTAAGTAAGCTACAGTTCTAAACTAACAGGCTAATCGAAAGGGGTAATGAAAACCACCTAACTCTGAGTCGATATATATATATATATATATATATATATATATATATATATATATAATATTCGGTGATCCCGCCTCAATAGTATCACGTACGATACATTATATCATATGATATCCTCGAGTCAAGAGTGCAGATCAATCATCATAATTATATCTCGTACGGTAAATCCATCGTACGGCATCCCAAATCTGGGTACGGGTCAAATATCATATTTATCTCATCATTTATCTGGTATCCTTATCATCATATCATGATCTGGGTACTGATCTAAGTCTAGTACGTACTGATACCACTACATATATATATGTGTGTGTCTGGAAACACATCGCCTAAGGACCCGCTATAAAATCATATCGTATCTCATAATACGAACCACGTCATATCACCGATCTCATGGCATCATGCCCAATCTCATCGACTCATCTCCAAATACCATGTACTATTCTCATCATCCATGTATATGTATACGTGTATATATATATATATATACATACATAGTCCCATACCTATGTGCATTTATATATACATACATATCCCCATATACGCACAAGTAATAAAATGTATGCCAGTGTATGTGTGCGTGTATGCAAATCATTAATTTAGGGTTCGCGACTAAAAATAACTATCGACACTATCATCCAATTACACTAAAATTTATCCAGGAACTCCTAAAGTCTATCGAGATAATCATCTAGTCTCATAATAAACATAATTATATATATATATATGTGTGTGTGTGTGTGTGTGTGTGTGTGTGTGTGTGTGTGTGTGTGTGTGTACGTATTCCTATACTACACTACGAACTACAGGGGTGCCATACGCCATCCACCCGACTTCCCCCGTAGATATATATTTACTCACCTGGTCCTCGCTTGCTGGAGTTGATGACGCCACGCTCTCCTCGTCGTCTCGAAATCCTCATGAGGTTACCTACAACCAATACACATTGCAAATGCGTATTAAAAATCAAGTCGGAAAATCAAAACGGCACAAGTTTCGCTCATAGGTTAAAACCTATAGCCTCGCATGCAAAACACGACCAATAACCCTAGTCGTTGACGTTCAAACGCTACACGACGGAATACAAAATCAAATCCCAAATTAAAACGAATTCGCAAAACAATACAGCAACTCAAGAAAATGGTCACAGATTTTACCCTAGGTCAAATTAGCCAATTTTGCTTATATGGAGGGTCTATTTTACTGATAAAGCAGCCACAGAACAAACACTGACCAATTTGCCCCTACTCTGGCCGCAAATTGCGGCCAAAATGATTAAATTTGCGTCCTTAGCTTTGGGTTGGGGCTCGGGTCTCTGTGGTAGCTTCCTAGGTGCCTGCATGTATCACTGTGTTTGCAAAATAAATCCTAGGGCTCCCAGGTGTTAGCAGATATCAATATACCATCACAAATTTCCAGAAATTCAAATGTCGGGGTTTCTTAATTCTGGGGTTTGCGATTTACTTTATGGTTCCAGTCCAATATACAATCCCAACAGGCGTTTAAGGTCACAACTAAGCTCAATTACACCTTTGGATTCAATTCAAACCCTTATCTCTTCTAGAAATTTTCAAAGTTCACTAAACCGCATTAAAACACTTCTAAACTTGTATGGGTGTTAAAGAAATTTAAATACAATGCTAATGGTGCAGAAATTACCTCATTTGGAAACTCAAGAAAATTCTTGAGTTGCCCAAAGTCTTCAAAATCCTATTTTTCTTGGTCCAAAGTGCATCTAGTGAACTTGTGCATGTTTTTATTGAAATGGGGATGGACTTTTGATGTTGTTTTGGGGGTGTTTTGAGGGTTGTAGTGGAGGAGGGAGATGGGGCTGCCATGGTTGAATAAGGAGGACAAATGGTGAAGAAAAACAATGGAGGGAAACAATAAGCCTTGGTCAAGTTTGACCCCTCACCTCTCTCTCTCTCCTCTCTTATGCCCATACCTCTTTTCTTTATCATTTTTCCTTTTCTTTTTCTTTTCTTTTCCTTTATCTTTTCTTTCCTTTTAAAAATAAAACCATGCATGATAATAAAGAGAAAGCCATGATAAAAATGTAACAATGTGTATTATGACAAGGTGCACGTCTTGTGCACAAATCAAGTTTAATGCACGATTAGCGATATTTAATCGCGATTAGTATTAAAATAGAATATAATTAGTTATATAACAATCTATAAATGCTCAAATCTTGTAATCTCTTTCAAATTCAGTAATTTACATAATTTCCAAACATGTTCCAATTTATCGGTATTTAATTATACCGCATTATCGAAATATTCATAATATTTATTATTTAATTATAAAACTTCCCAAAAATTATTTTTCTGAAATGTTACAGTCTTCCCCTCTTAAAGAAATTCGGTCCCCGAATTTAACTTTAAACTCCCCCAATTTCTAAAATATTTCAGTAAAATGATCCAGCCGTCGGGGCTCCGAAATTAAAAATACATAAAACGTATCGTAGCGCAATACATGCGCATGAAAAATGAGCATATAATCCAAAATCAAAACTCCGTCAAGCATCCCACAATCATCGAAGTTATGGTGAAGACGCAAATGTCTAAATCCAATACGAAAACCAACATGATATACATCAAAACTATACATGTAAACATCAAAACTATACATGTAAATATCTGAAGGAAATGCATGCCAAACCTTTTTAAGTCGCTGTGCGATGCGCATATCACTGCATAGTTGCGGACATCTATTGTAAGAAAATATCTATATATATATCTATATATATATATATATATCCATTGTTTAACATACACGTCCTGCCGTTTTGAAAAATAATTTAGAAGGGTTTCCTTTATAAAATGTTTCGTGTCATCTCGGACACGTAGGTAAATATTGAGACTATAGCTCCTTTTTGGAAATCCCTTCGATATCTATCAATGCATGCAAAAATATACTCAGGTACTATTCTTGGACTAGTCCTGCTTAGCTACTATACCAAATAGTAAATATCATAAAAACATACTGCTCAAATCAATCCCAAAATGTATATAAGAATGCCACATGCGTCTGGTGCGCACGGAAATCGAAATCCATGAATGTGCCATACATGTGCACAGAAACAAATCTATGTGCAACGGGTGTGCCTGATAGCAATATCAGGTGCATCTGATATGCACGAAGAATCTCGATTTAGTGCATCTGGCGTGCACCAAAATCGCATCAAGCGCGTCAGGTATGCACAAAATCTAGCTCAAGTGCACAAGGTGCACGAAAACAAATATCGAATATCACAATCGAAATCGACGGTATACAACACATATCAATCCAAGTCAGGTATATCGTAGTATATAATCTCCCAACTATGTGCATCAGCGTGCACAAAATCGAATCACAAATGCTGAAAGTGCATGAAAACTATGCTGAAAGCATAAATCAAATCACATGCAGACCATAGGTATGAAATCAAAATCAGCATCTCGGATGACATCAAATTGAAGTCAAGTGCAACTGTGGTGCACAAAATCTCAATCATGCAAATAAATCGCCCAAAATACCAAAATCAAAAATGGCGGAAACAGTCCCGCTCTGGCACATCCTCTAAAGATCTCTGGCCAACTGTCATGGTCGCTCAAAATATGTCTCGTCGACGATGCCGAACTCTGGCCTACTGGGTGTACGTAATATGACCGATCTTGGGTCCAAGTCTTCTCGTAGTATTCCAGAAAGGTTCTGTCGAAGTCTCCCCCAAATCTTGTTTCTGCCGAACAGCCCAGAAGTCATCGTCCTTTACTAACCCCGTTCTTGTTCTGGAATGGCTGCATACTCATCGTGACTCCTTTTGGAAGATATATCCATATACAACACCTCTGCATGCGTATCATATTTATGATGTCAGCGGAGTGGAACGTCATCTCATCAAGATCTCGTACGAACCTCTTACTCCATTTTTATCTAATGTCGATTGATTCGGACTCGTCTCTTCGTGGGTGCATGGACTGCGCTCCAACGGCTATACTCGTATCTGGAGTCTCCCAAGCAATGTATCCAATCACATGATATCTGAACAATGTCGAACCCTTGGATCGATTCGTCGAAGTTCCATAATCCCCCAAGAGCTCAACATCTTGGGTACAGTTTAATAGTATTCTAGTACATGCCACAGTACCTATAGACCAGCCGTAGAAGGGCAAACCCATGCCTCATTAATGGAACCGCGGAACTGCTGCAAACCCTAAGGTTTCATAGCGTTCTCATGGTCATTATATCGAGTTAGGATTTCATTCTTTTAGAGGGTCCACGGAATTACTTGCACGTTTCTCCGAATACATTAAACTTGGAAAAATGGGTTTCTGACATTCGATCGTCTTCTACTGACTATCAACGTACCTGCGTGAAGTCGTCTCTAGCTAGAATCAATCAATCTGATGACATCGCATCTGGGTAGGCAACAAATCACATGTCCTATTTGCTAGTGTATATGCCCTAGGGGCCATTATTGTATCATACTAGTTTTTATATTACTTAATGGAAGCTTGGGATATTCACATGTATATAACAGTCTTGCTAAACATTGTAGTATGCTACTTGGTTTTTTCTATATTAATATGTGAGTATACGTATTGATAGAGCTCTTAGGATCTTTCTTGACTACCAGCATTGTGATGGCAGTCATACTAGTGGGGGCTGGGTAGTCTACAAGCACATCCTTATTCAGGTCCCTAGTCGTAGGATTATCGACACAGGGCATTGATACTTCAGAGTAGACTAGTGTGTATGCTTCTCATCCCAGTTGGGGAGATGGTCTGTCCCACAGCCGTCAGTACGTCGTACTGGAGATAGTATGCAGGTGCTCGTTAGGTTACGGGTACACCGGACAGGGCTCACAGGGAACTGTTGGTTGGTTTTATACCAGTCGTCAGTTAACAGTTCCCAGGTGACATGAGTACAGCATAGTCCGCAGACTTGACACTGCTACTTCGCCTCGAGTGTGTCCCACTGTTCTTAGATTGCTACCCTACCACGGCTCAAAGGAGTCGTGCAAATAGGTAGCAGTTGGGTGCAGTCCCGAGCACTTGGAGGCAGTGGCGGTTAGACAGGATTCGTCTCTCCCGGTATTGGGGGTTGATATCGCGCTGTGTCAGAGAGCCATTACGCAAAGTCCCTGGCCAGGGCAAGCGAGATTTGCTGGTAGGTTCCAGTAGTTTCTCAGGGTGTAATGGGCTTCACTCCGACACGACTTATACCGCTATTAGGAGACTGACGCTTGCCGCCCCTAGGCCCGATATGCGATAGTCTTAGACGAACAGACCGGACTGTACGGAGATTGTCACATCCAACTCAGTAGGAGTTCGGATGGATTTCCTCATCGGCCTTCTTATCGACATCTACCTGGGGACCGTTACGTACAGCTAGTGTCGCTTGCGGTCTGTGGTTAAACCCACTGCCTGCATAGTAGTCGAGTCTCTAGAGTCCCACACAGAGAGTTTCCCTACTTCAGACGAAACGATATTGAGGTCGTATGGTTTTACGACAAGGGTTCGGACACATACGTGTGTTTACGCACGTACGACTTTCAGACAGTTTTTACTAGTCGGCTTTGGTTTAAGCCAGTTTCTAGTATCCGGTTATTGGATTTATACAGTCTAAAGTTTTTTCGTGTTTTCACGGAAAGGAGGGGCGTTCTCGTAATTACGCGAGAAGCTTCTAGAAGATGGTGACTTGGGGGTTAAGGTGACATATGCATTAAATGGGATTAGTGAGTGATCAGTCGAAAATATTGCATATTTTAGCCGGCAATTTCCTCATCATTTGCATTCATATAGAAGTGTTCGGTATCCGTACTTCACATATTAGCAAATCTATCACAGATTATCAGATTACATGTACTAGACCTTAAAACCGGCATTTCTAGGGAAATTGACTGCATTGCATGGCATCGCAATATTTCTATATGTCGCAACCCGTGTTTCGAAGTCTGTGCAGGAAAAGGAAAGCTTGCTCGAACATTACACCGCTCAAAAGATACGTCAACTCACTAACTTCAAATCTGGTATCAACCCAAAGGAGAAATTGCAAATCAACATATCAAAGGAAGCCCTAAATAACAGTACAAGCCCACAGAAGAAAATACAAGGCCCAAGCCTCCAACATGGCCGCGGATACGCGGCATGGGCTTGCTAATGCCGCGGATCCGCGGTGGACCGAGGGAATCAGTCCCTAAATTTCAGACCAAAATTCAAACATCAGTGGCTACAGTTCAGAAATGCACTCCAACTTCCAGAAGACTCCAGGGACTTCTACCAGATCAGCAAACACTTTGATCTACACTAAATTAGCTTATCATTCTAGAACTTTTCTCCTAAACCCTAGCTTAAACCCTAAGCTAGCTCCTAACAAACTCTCTCAACAAACTTTTGGAGGGAACTACCATTTCAAACCTAAACCTAGGGTTTGGGAAGTCTATAAATAGAAGCCTAGACCTAGGGTGAAGAGAATAATCATCATAGTGTGGAGATAGATAGAATCAACCCATTTTATAGTTTTTTTAGCCAATCTCCTTCTTCATCTTCTTCCTCCTCAAGTCTAGTGAGAGGGCTTGTGGGAAACCCTAACCCTAATTCCAATTAAAGATCAAGATCCCGAGTGCCCATTAAGCAAGAAGCCTTACAACCTTTAGGAGCGGAGCCGATCTTCAACGGAGCAAGCGATCCGAGCCGATCCACGACTCACGAAGCCGAGCGACGCCCGATCAACGATTTAGATTCTTCCTCTTGTAGTTCTTGAAGCGAATGTAATCAAAATTGTTGAGATAAATAAAGGTGATATTCTTTTATCTTGTTTTCTTTAAATTCTGCATCATGATATCTTTAAAATTTGTGAATCTTTTCTATGTGGTGATGTGTGAATAAAACTCCGCTCGTCGAGGAGTCGAGACGGTTAATAGAATGATGATGTAACATAGCTTTGATCAATTCTTGAGTCCTACGAGTTTTGTAAACCCTAGCAAGTTCAAGAAACGACGACCCATTTCGTTTCGATGCTTTCTTGATTGACATCGATCGAAATTGGGGAGTCACGATCGTTTCTTGAATTTGGTAGAGGCTAGAAAAGGAATGATATCGACGAAAGAACAAGGGTTAAAAGATGAACCCTAGTTTCATCAAGAAAGCCCTAACTCTCGTCGATGATCATCGATCTAGTATCAATCCTTCGAAGGATAAGAACATGATATCTTTAGATTACATCACGTTTATTGATCCTATCGATTCCTACGAGCCTCTTTTTGTTAGTTATATGTATGCCCTAGAGGCCAGTATTGTACAGATTATGTATATTATATTGGATGCTTGGACATATATAGAGATGACTTTCTTGCTCGACATGATAGTATGCTATCTGGTTGATATTTACCTTAACATGTACACTAGTCTCTTTATACTGTCATATAGTTACATGTTGGTAAAGCCCTTAGGATTTGTACTTGACTACCTGGACTATGATGCAGATCATACTAGTGGGGACATGGTAGTCCATAAGTACATCCTTCAAGGTCCCTAGTCGTGGGTGTATCGAGACGGGGCATCGTTATACCAGAGTAGACTAGCGTATACGCTTCTCGACCCATGTGATGGGCGATGGATGATCCCATATCCATTGGTGTTTGACATCAGAGATGGTATACGGGTGCTCAGTGGAAACTGGGTACACTGGACGGACTCGCCGAGAACTCCCAGATGGTATTATACCTCACGTCAGATGGCAGTTCTCAGGTGACACTTGTACAGGTTAGTCTGTAGACCCGAGATCGTCATAGAGTCTTGTGTGATTCCCACTGTGCTTTGATCTCCACCTTACCACGTCCATGAGGGCGTGCAAAACGGTGGTCTTTGGGTACAGTCCCGAGTCACATGGAGGCAATGAGCGATAGGAGGGGTTTCGTCTCTCCCGGTATTGGGAGTTGATGTTGCGCAGTGCTCGATTGGCCGTAACAGGGAAGTCCCTGGCCAGGGCTGATCAGAGATTTGCTGGTAAGTGTTACCAGTAGTTTCTCGACCCGTTACGAGCCTCACATCGGCACGACTTATCGGGTTATTGGGGTCTGACGTATACCACCCCTAGACTTGATATGCGACGTATCAGACGAAGAGACTTGACTGTATGGTAAGTGTTACTGGTCGGATTCGCAGGAGTGTGAGCGGGCTAGCTCGTCGATCTTCTGATCGCTCAATACCTGGGTGGCCGTTACGTTTAGCAGACCGCTTGCGGCTTGTGGGTGCTTGATATGATCATCACCTGCTACCGGCGTATTGACGAGTCTTTAGAGTCCTACACAGAGGTTTCCTGGCTCAAGCGAAACGAAATAGGAGCGCATATGAGATATGTGCAGGACCGAGAATAATGCGTGTATGTGATACCGCATTACATTCTCGCGATATATGTTTCGAATGGTTATATTCGATATGACCTAGTTATCGAATCATTGATTCGATAAATCGATGCATTGAATACTAGTCGGTTATGTGCGACATGACCGGATCATTGAATCAAGTGTTGATTTAATGATTTAATGTATAATTATATATTTGATATATTACTTTGCATTAACTAGTATTGGTTCACTTTAAACGGATTTTTCTCACTTGGATTGCACATTGTATATGTGATATACTTTCGTGCGTTTTTTTTGTATCATGTTTGATGATACTTGTTCATTAGTTAAGTTTATAGAATTAATCCATGGTTAATTGATAATTAGGGTTTTGCATTTTCATTTATTTATTTATTTATTTATTTATTTATTTGGAAAAGAATTAGATGAGAATGGTGGCTTTCTTTGTCATTTGTTGAAGCTTCATGAAGCTTTGACTTTAGCAACCATCCTTATCTTCATGCTTAACCCTAACCCATCCTAGTGACCATGGTTAATTCTCTACACTTAACCCTAGTTCAAGTTATGATAAGTATTTGTTTTTAAATTTATTTTTAACATAACACTTATCATAATCTTTTCTTGAGCTCATCTTCTTCTTCTTCTTCAAGCTTGCTACTCCAATGGCAACTTGAGCTTTAGTGAGTTAAATCCAAATCTAAAGTGAACCCACCTCCTATTTCTTCACCCTCTACCTCTTGCCAAGTTGTTTTGGGTGTTTACTTCACAAGTTTCACAAGTTTGTGAAGTCGGAGCTTGAGTTTGTCCAACCTCGACGTAGATCGTCTTTGACACGAAGCCGACGAGCTATTCCGCACGTTTCTCCGATGAAGCCGATGATGGAGTCTAGGGTTCGTGATGGACAGTGAGGGCATGATGATGTGGAGCTAAAGAGGTGGAAATCCGGATCTACAAAGGTTGTAGTTTCCGACTTTTAGTTAAATAGTTAACTAGTTTTCTATTTCGCCTAAACATCTAGTTAAAGATCCGTAGTCTAGGGTTTCTCGGCACTAAAAATTTTAAATTGGCATGTTCGATGCCTTGTGAGACCTTACTAGAGTGCCTAGGAACCTTTCACTGGTATCAGAGCCTAGCTAGAGCTTTAGGCGAAGTCCCGACGCAGTTTGACGTCCGAACGAACACGAAACCCAAATACTTTAGAGCTCTCTGGACATTTTCATAAATCTGGGAATTTTTGATATTAAAAATGTCTAAAAAATTCAGCATAGAATTCTAAGCATTACTGTGAAAAACGATTCCATGTACTGTTCATTGTGCCGCGGAAGCGCGGCAGAATCATGCTTTATGCCGCCCTTCCGCGGCCACATGGTGACGTCATCCCATTTGTTTTGCACAGTAATACCTGATAAATTCTGGTGAGTTTTCTGGATATTTTTAAATTTATTTAAAGGTTGAGTGCTCTGGAGTTATATTGGGAATCGATGAATTCAATCGGAAAATCAAACTTTGTCTAAGTGTTTTTCCAGATAATTGTAGAATATGTTAAAGAGTTCGACCGGATATAAATACCCAGGTTTTCCCCTGCCGGAATAATTCCAAGTGTTGGACTTTTCTGTGGTTAAAAGACGTTCCAAGTAGTGCAAGTAACGCGATGGTCCCTCTAGAAGACACAAACCTTAACTCGATTATGTGACCGTCTTGAACTGCCCTTTGAACCTTCGGGTTTGGGGCAGTACGGCGTGCCACATGTGAGGCGTTGGCTTGACCCTTCTACGGCTGGACCGTTGGTACTGAGGTATGAAGTGAATGTCTTTGAACCTATTTCATGTGTTGATCGGTGTCGGGAAAACTTGGGTGTTCGAATGTTCGATCGGAAAGTTTGATATATTCTATTTATCCGGAATTGGATACAATAATTGGAATTCACAAACGGTTATGAGATAACTGGATGGATGTTATAAATCTAGCAGTTTAGTTTCATTGGATATTGAAAAGAGTTTTCGATAATGGGACTAAAATGCGGGGTTTATAACCGTTAGGCATGTGATGTCTAAAGAGATTGCGGATTCCAATTGTTGTAGTTTTACACTTTCTTTTCTGTGACCGTAAGTGTAGTATGTTCATATCGCCGGTTTCGTTGCTATACGTCAACGACAATTGGGGTATGCATACTTACTTACGTTGATGACATGTGATGTTATGTGTTGCTGGATATGTTATATTGGATCGTCGTATTTGAAAAGCCGGGGGTTTTTATGTGAGATGAGTGCTTTTCATTTTCATTCATGTAAAAACTTGTATGTAATATTTTTTTATTCGGGGCACTTCCAGGATGCGGGAGTTGTCACCCTTTGTATATTATTTACTTTTCCGCATTAGGATAGACCCAAGGAGGGGAGCACAAGTAACCGGGTTCTGGGGTCCAGTGGGAGACCAACTCGAGGAGTCGAGTCCGGGTCTCCTAACCCTAGAATTGGCAGGGTTGCTTGCCGCTCTCGTAGGGGTCTAGGGGTGTGGGATTGGCTATTCATCACGACCGTGGAATCCGTGTTTTATACTGGCTCGTATTGAAAACACGGACGTCCTAGTATATCCAATATTTCATATGGTTATTCTGCTGCGATATCTGTGATGTGATTCTGTGATGGATATAGTATATAGTATATATGATATATTATATAGACTTTACTTATGTTTTACACCCGCGCTAGCCCTGCCCTGCTCTGTCGTTAGTTACCTAACCTAACGGTGCACGAGGGGACATCGAGGCGAATGCGGATGGCATAAGTATACGTCATATCTATCTGTGATGTTTAGGTATTAAATGATGGGACTTCATTAATGTGATTAATGAAAGATAAGAAGCCTAAGATGTTGTAGAATCGAATTTTAAAATAAAACAGGTAGCTACAGTTCTTGCTTTGCACAGCGATATATATGATATATCCCGCACCTCATTCGACGAGGAAAGGACCGAGATCCCTTCACCGGGAGTGACTCCTTTAGCAATAACTGGCAGATGCTACACACTCGGTTTGCTTTTGACTGCTTTTGCGATTTTGCTTTGCATAGCGATATATATGATATATCCCGCACCTCATTCGACGAGGAAAGGACCGAGATCCCTTCACCGGGAGTGACTCCTTTAGCAAAACTAGAAAAGCCTCAAAATCACTCCATTTCAAAACATCATTTGATTCTACAACGATATCAAGTTCATTACGCTCATGGTTTTTATGAAAAACCTGCGTAGCCCTCCGTCATTTCAGATAAAGACTGTTTAGTATTCGTGCTGCGTTTGTTGGCCTTTGTCAAGGCGTAGTGTGCGGTAGCTGAATAGTGCTTATCTGTTTATGCATATGATGCAGATTGTTTCAGGGTAGTCGTACGACCTTGTTGGCCTTTGTCAAGGGTCGTGCGGGTGGGTTTGATTCAATCAAGAAATGACGGGTTGAACTTGACTAGCATCCTGTGATTTGTTGGCCTTTGTCAAGGTCATAGGACACTAGGGGCAAAATATTATCGGGAATTTCAAGTGTTGAAATTTGCAATGAGATTGCATACCTTCTATGAGATAGTTGGATCCCGATACCCGCTGCGAGTAAGAGTTACTCCTGGGAGAGTTTTACACAGTGCAATTAGCCGATCAAGTAGGTGTCTAGAAAGGTGTTAACGAGGTTACGCCTCTGGGAAAACGAGGTTTACAGTAATTAGGTTCGTGCGAAAGCACGGGGGACCTCCCTCAAAGTACCGACACTGGCCTATCTGAAAGATTGGCGAACTTGTAGTGTGTAATTAATCCCGGCTAGTCTTTCCTTTTAGGGTTTGGAGGAAGATTTGATAAAAAGCAGTGGGAGCCATCCTGATTAGATAAGATAATAACCAATCTGATCTTGCACGAGCTTACGCTAAAGTGTTTTCTTCTCTCTCTCTCCAGGTAGCGACCATTTCATGCCTTAATAAAGATAATAATATGGATGTATTGACCGAACCCGCATGTTATACTGTGCTGGGGAACGTTGGTTCCGTTCTTTCCTGTAAGAGTTATAGGAATGAACAGAATATAGGGGAATACCAGGATTCCCATGCCACCCGAATGAAGAAAGTACATGATGATGCATTTTCTTCGGGTGTGTTCGTTACTGAGAACTGTTTCTCCATTTGCTCTACGTCCTGGGTATTGGATACCGGGTCAGGATCCCATATATGTAATCAGTTACATGGGCTTAGGAAAGGTAGAGAACTTGGAGAAGGTGATAAAGACATTAGAGTTGGAAATGGTGCAATTGTTGCAGCCAAGACTGTCGGGGAATATCACCTTGTATTACCAACTGGTAATACATTGGTTCTGAACGAATGCTATTACATGCCGAACCTGATATGCAACATTATATCGGTTTCTTTATTAAGTAAAGAGGGATATAATTTTGTATTACAGGACAATGTTATGAACATTTTCCATAACCAAAAGTTGGTTGGATCAGGCACGTTGTGCAATGGCATTTATGTTCTAAACCAATCAACAGTCCTGAGCATAACAAACACACACAAGAGGAAGAGTTCTGAACTCAATGAATCCTTCTTGTGGCATTGTAGACTGGGTCACATCAATGCGACACGACTAGCTAAGTTGCATAAAGATGGATATTTAAATCCGTTTGAATTTTCATCTTATGACACTTGCCAGTCATGTCTCAAAGGCAAGATGACCAAGACTCCGTTTACGGGACACGGAGAAAGAGTTACCGAACTCTTAGGACTGATACATAGTGATGTATGCGGTCCCATGTCTACACATGCCAGGGATGGTTCCTCGTACTTCATTACATTCAATGACGATCTCTCTAGATTCGGATATGTGTTCCTGATGAAACACAAATCAGAAGCTTTTGAGAAATTTAGAGAATATAAACAAGAAGTCGAGAACCAAACCGGAAAAAGTATTAAAATCCTTCGATCAGATCGGGGAGGTGAATACTTGAGCAATGAATTCCTGGACTTCCTAAAAGAGAATGGGATTCTCTCTCAGCTGACTCCTCCTTATACACCACAGCACAACGGTGTATCTGAACGGAGAAACCGCACCCTATTAGATATGGTGCGCTCAATGATGAGTACAGCTGAGTTACCTATTTCCTTCTGGGGTCATGCGCTGGAGACAGCAGCATACCTATTGAATCAAGTTCCATCTAAATCTGTACCTACCACACCATATGAGATATGGAGTGGGAAGAGACCATGTCTTAAACGAGTTAAGATATGGGGTTGCCCGGCCTATGTCAAAAGGCAAAATCCGGACAAACTCGAGGCACGGTCAGTTCTATGCAAGTTTGTGGGATATCCAAAACATTCACATGGATATCTTTTCTACCATACAGAGGAACAAAAAGTGTTTGTTTCTCGCCATGCCACCTTTTTAGAAAAGGAATTTCTTGCAAAAGAAATTAGTGGCTATGAGGTAGAACTGGAAGAAATTCCAGCAACACAAACTCAAACTGAAGATTTAGTGGAACCAGAGGATTCAGTAGCTCCCGACGAACCCCAGCCTCTCCGCCGATCTAGTAGGGTTTCTCGTCCACCTGAGAGATTCTATGGTTTTCTCATTGATGGTGGAAGTGAGGATTGCATCATGGAGGATGATGACCCAACTAGCTTCGAGCAGGCCATCACGAGTGGGGACTCAGTGAAATGGCTGGATGCTATGCGGTCCGAGATGGATTCCATGTACACCAACAAAGTATGGACTTTGGAAGTTGCTCCTGAAGGGGTAAAACCCATTGGGAGCAAGTGGATCTTTAAGAAGAAACTTGGTGTAGATGGGAAAGTGGAGACTTTCAAAGCTAGACTTGTAGCAAAGGGTTTTCGTCAAAGACCAGGTGTGGACTATGACGAGACCTTTTCTCCAGTGGCTATGCTTAAATCCATCCGAATCATGCTTGCCATTGCTGCCTTTCATGACTACGAAATCTGGCAAATGGATGTTAAGACCGCCTTTCTAAATGGTGATTTAGAAGAGTGCGTGTACATGACTCAGCCAGAGGGCTTCGTAGACAGTGGGAGCAGCGGGAAGGTGTGCAAGCTGCTTAAATCCATTTATGGATTAAAGCAAGCATCGCGGAGTTGGAACATCTGCTTTGACGTCGTTATCAAAGAGTTTGATTTCGTCAAAAATCCAGATGAACCTTGTATTTACAAGAAGGTGGCAGAGAGTAAGGTTGTCTTCCTCGTATTGTACGTGGACGACATACTCTTGATAGGAAATGATATTCCTATGCTGCAATCGGTCAAGCTCTTCTTATCACAAAGATTCTCAATGAAAGATCTTGGTGATGCCTCCTGCATATTGGGAATCAGGATCTATAGAGATAGATCCAAACGGATTTTGGGATTGTCCCAATCCAGGTACATTGACACCATACTAAAGAGGTTTAGTATGGAAGAGTCCAAGCGTGGGAATATGCCCACGATCTCTGGAGTCACTCTCTCCAAAGAGATGTCTCCCAAGACTGATTTGGAGAGAGCTCGCATGCAAGGGATACCCTATGCTTCGGCAGTAGGCTCTATTATGTATGCGATGCTATGTACCAGACCCGATGTAGCATACTCACTAAGTGTAGTGAGCAGGTATCAAGCTGATCCTGGAGAGAGTCACTGGACAGCTGTGAAGAGCATTCTCAAGTACTTGCGAAGGACTAGAGATATGTTCTTGGTGTATGGTAACGGAGAACTCCAAGTGGAGTCCTTTACCGATTCCAGCTTCCAGAGTGATAAGGACGACTCTAAGTCGCAGTCGGGCTTTGTCTTTACCCTTTACGGAGGGGCGGTTAGCTGGAAGAGTTCCAAGCAGGAAACCGTGGCAGACTCGACGATGGAGGCTGAATACATCGCTGCCAACGATGCTGCTAAAGAAGCTGTCTGGATCAAGAAGTTCATTTCTGAACTTAGAGTGGTTCCATCCATTGAGCATCCAATACCTTTGTATTGCGATAACAATGGAGCGGTGGCTTTGGCCAAGGAACCCAGGTCCCATCAGCGATCCAGGCATATTCTGAGGCGGTATCACCTGATCCGGGAGATAGTTGATCGCCGGGAGATCGAGGTCAGGAGAGTTGACACGAAGAACAACACGGCGGATCCACTCACGAAGGCCATTCCCCAGATACAGTTTGAGAGACTCTTCGGGATGCTCGGTATGAGATACTACAGCAGCTGGCCCTAGTGCAAGTGGGAGATTGTTAGTTGTATGTATGCCCTAGAGGCCAGTATTGTACAGATTATGTATATTATATTGGATGCTTGGACATATATAGAGATGACTTTCTTGCTCGACATGATAGTATGCTATCTGGTTGATATTTACCTTAACATGTACACTAGTCTCTTTATACTGTCTTATAGTTACATGTTGGTAAAGCCCTTAGGATTTGTACTTGACTACCTGGACTATGATGCAGATCATACTAGTGGGGACATGGTAGTCCATAAGTACATCCTTCAAGGTCCCTAGTCGTGGGTGTATCGAGACGGGGCATCGTTATACCAGAGTAGACTAGCGTATACGCTTCTCGACCCATGTGATGGGCGATGGATGATCCCATATCCATTGGTGTTTGACATCAGAGATGGTATACGGGTGCTCAGTGGAAACTGGGTACACTGGACGGACTCGCCGAGAACTCCCAGATGGTATTATACCTCACGTCAGATGGCAGTTCTCAGGTGACACTTGTACAGGTTAGTCTGTAGACCCGAGATCGTCATAGAGTCTTGTGTGATTCCCACTGTGCTTTGATCTCCACCTTACCACGTCCATGAGGGCGTGCAAAACGGTGGTCTTTGGGTACAGTCCCGAGTCACATGGAGGCAATGAGCGATAGGAGGGGTTTCGTCTCTCCCGGTATTGGGAGTTGATGTTGCGCAGTGCTCGATTGGCCGTAACAGGGAAGTCCCTGGCCAGGGCTGATCAGAGATTTGCTGGTAAGTGTTACCAGTAGTTTCTCGACCCGTTACGAGCCTCACATCGGCACGACTTATCGGGTTATTGGGGTCTGACGTATACCACCCCTAGACTTGATATGCGACGTATCAGACGAAGAGACTTGACTGTATGGTAAGTGTTACTGGTCGGATTCGCAGGAGTGTGAGCGGGCTAGCTCGTCGATCTTCTGATCGCTCAATACCCGGGTGGCCGTTACGTTTAGCAGACCGCTTACGGCTTGTGGGTGCTTGATATGATCATCACCTGCTACCGGCGTATTGACGAGTCTTTAGAGTCCTACACAGAGGTTTCCTGGCTCAAGCGAAACGAAATAGGAGCGCATATGAGATATGTGCAGGACCGAGAATAATGCGTGTATGTGATACCGCATTACATTCTCGCGATATATGTTTCGAATGGTTATATTCGATATGACCTAGTTATCGAATCATTGATTCGATAAATCGATGCATTGAATACTAGTCGGTTATGTGCGACATGACCGGATCATTGAATCAAGTGTTGATTTAATGATTTAATGTATAATTATATATTTGATATATTACTTTGCATTAACTAGTATTGGTTCACTTTAAACAGATTTTTCTCACTTGGATTGCACATTGTATATGTGATATACTTTCGTGCGTTTTTTTTGTATCATGTTTGATGATACTTGTTCATTAGTTAAGTTTATAGAATTAATCCATGGTTAATTGATAATTAGGGTTTTGCATTTTCATTTATTTATTTATTTATTTATTTATTTATTTGGAAAAGAATTAGATGAGAATGGTGGCTTTCTTTGTCATTTGTTGAAGCTTCATGAAGCTTTGACTTTAGCAACCATCCTTATCTTCATGCTTAACCCTAACCCATCCTAGTGACCATGGTTAATTCTCTACACTTAACCCTAGTTCAAGTTATGATAAGTATTTGTTTTTAAATTTATTTTTAACATAACACTTATCATAATCTTTTCTTGAGCTCATCTTCTTCTTCTTCTTCAAGCTTGCTACTCCAATGGCAACTTGAGCTTTAGTGAGTTAAATCCAAATCTAAAGTGAACCCACCTCCTATTTCTTCACCCTCTACCTCTTGCCAAGTTGTTTTGGGTGTTTACTTCACAAGTTTCACAAGTTTGTGAAGTCGGAGCTTGAGTTTGTCCAACCTCGACGTAGATCGTCTTTGACACGAAGCCGACGAGCTATTCCGCACGTTTCTCCGATGAAGCCGATGATGGAGTCTAGGGTTCGTGATGGACAGCGAGGGCATGATGATGTGGAGCTAAAGAGGTGGAAATCCGGATCTACAAAGGTTGTAGTTTCCGACTTTTAGTTAAATAGTTAACTAGTTTTCTATTTCGCCTAAACATCTAGTTAAAGATCCGTAGTCTAGGGTTTCTCGGCACTAAAAATTTTAAATTGGCATGTTCGATGCCTTGTGAGACCTTACTAGAGTGCCTAGGAACCTTTCACTTTTAGATTCTTGATTGTTGATTGGAAATATCATCGATACACCGATTCTTGACTGTTTATCTTTTCCTTGATTCTTGAATAGAATAGTGACACTTGAAAATCAATACTCTTGAATCATGTTTTCGTTTATCTTAGCTTAACTTTTCAATTCAAACATATTAAAGATATAAATGAATCGTGCAATCCCTGTGGACGATCCGCACTCATTCATGAACTACAATTGACACCGTAGTTTGATTGCGGTCAAAATATTTTTTGGTTGTGAAGTTCTTTACAAATTTTTTACATACAAACACAACGGAAAATCTAACAATCAAAATGGCACCGTTGCCGGGGATTACGCGCTAATTCGTTTACATTTTATAGTTTGAATTGAAAGAATTATTACATTTTACTTCTTGAAATCAAAATTCGTAAAAACTCTTATACGTGTGTTGTGATTGATTGCAAGGTGATCTGGAGCTTGCTGGAAATTGATAAAAATTTTTGGAATATACCAGAGAGCTGAGGGAGTTAACAGGAAGCTCCTGAAGAAATTTGGTGCATTGATTCCTTGAAAGGACCGCGGAAGGGCGGCATTAGGAGACTTACGCGGCGGAACCGCGGCCTCTTAGGGGGTTCTCTGCAAAATTTTTGCAGCAGGTAACTTCTTACTCTCTCCTCTCTCCTCTTTTAGCTCCAACTAACACTTTGCTGCAGGATTCTTTGCAAATAATCGCAGCGCCGCAAAAGCAAAGTTAAATTTGTGCGTGATTTTAATTTCTTGGTTGTTTGCATTCTAATACGGAAATTTAAGGGGCACGGCCAAATCCAAATTAGGTGGGGATTTCATTACCCTTCCTAGGCCCCGAAAATCGCAAAACTTGCATCCGCATTACCCTCATTAACTAAAAGAAATCTAGAGAAGACTCTAAGGACTGTCGCGCTCAATTAGGACAAGAGAAGGTCGTGGGTAATTCATTGCTTATCCGCATTTTCTTGTGGTGCCTAAGGCGAGTGTGTCTAAGGCTAGTGGTTTTTAATTAGGCCCACTACTTACGTAGTGGAGTACCTTCCCACTTACCTGGCACTTATCCGGCCACAGGGGGACAAAGAGGCAGTGGAGGATTCTATCCTGCGACTTGTCTTTTGGCAGTTAGGAGCGGTCTAGAGCCGGACCTAGGTGACCACTAGATTCTAGGGTTGTGTGCTGCATTTGTTTTGTCGCATCATTTTTTCAAAAATCCTTCCCTTTTTCAAAAGCAAGCACCGCATTCATTCATTACCCCTAATTATAAGTCAACGCTGCCACTTGTACTAACCCATTTTAGTGCAAGATAGGCTGGACACGGGATTCTAGTGCCCGTTTAGTCCGCGTACCCTTTATCGACTCCGAAGTCGATATTTCTCCATTTACCTCTTCTTTACCCACTACCACATCCACACCGATGGATCCGAATCCATCGAACTTCTTTAACCCTAATCTGCCGCCGTCCGTTGGTGCGCAGAATCCACCCCGCATTTCTATCCAGGAGAGATGCTATCCACATAGAGGTCCTCTTTCGACCTGCTTATCCACACCACCAGCCAATGGGGATAACTTTGAAATCAAGCCCCAGTATATAAATCTTTTACCCAAATACCACGGACTCGAGACTGAGGACGCTTACGTTTTCATTATCAAATTTGAAAACGTATGCGCAATGATGGGTACGTCACAATTTTCAGTGGATGCGATGCGTCTACGACTTCTTCCATTTACCTTGTGCGATATAGCCGAGAAGTGGCTATATAACACTACCGCACATTCTATTACGAATTAGGAAGAATTCGTCGCTGCATTCCTTAAGAAATTCTACCCACACCAAAAGACAGCTCGAATCCCTAGCGAACTGAACCAATTTGCCCAGCTCCCTGCTGAACCATTCTCTAAATACTTTGAACGTTTCAAGGATCTATTGGTTCAATGTCCTCATCACGGCATCCCGACATGGGAGCTTTGCCGAATCATATATGAGGGCAGTAACCCTAACACTAAACAGAGCCTTGAAAACATGTGTCAAGGTACATTTATGACTAAGGATGATGGGGATGCTTGGCGATATTTAGAAGAGTTCGCTGAAAAGTCACTACAGTGGGAGAGTGGAACCCAACCATTGAATAGAGGTGGCGTACACCAAATAGATGTGTCCATAGGTGTTCGAGCTGAAATGGCAGCAATGCAAAATAAGCTTGACGCTATGGAACACAAATTTGCAGCAGCCTCCCTAAACCCAGTGTCGCTCCCCAAAACTGTTTGTGGGTGCTGTTCTGATCCGTCACATTTAACGGAAGAATGTCCATTAAACTCCGCGTTTCAAGGTCACGAGCATTCTAATGCCGCATTTCAAAGACCACGAAACGATCCATATTCTTCCACGTATAATCAGGGTTGGAGGAATCACTCGAATTTTGCTTGGAACCAAAACCAATCTCAAAACACGGTTCCAAACACGAATAATTTTCAAAGGGCTCTTCCTCCACCACAACAGCAACCCCTTCAACTCACTCAGCACCCCTATCAGTCACAAAATTTCCAAAACCAGGGCAACACTCCCGCACAGTCTAATCCTATGCAGTCCTGTTCTGACGAGTTCTCTCAATTCACTCAAACAATGAAATCACTTTTGTCAAATTTCATAGAGGTTTCGGCTGAGGTTAGATCTTCCGTCGGTGAGATAAAGAAAAACTCAGCGTCCCAAGCTGAGAGTATTAAATCGATGGAAGCTGAAATCGCACGCCTAAAAGCCGAAATGAGTGCGAGAGAAAAAGGGAAACTTCCCTCTCAACCCCTACAGAATCCTGGGCATTACAATGTAAATGCCATTACAACGTTGAGATCGGGAAGAGTGCTGAATAATAATGTCGGGGAAGTTATTGATAATACTGAAAATCATATCAACACCCTGGCTGAGACCTTTCCACACACACACACTTCTCCTTCTGATCCTTCTTCTTCTACCAAACCACCTTCTCACGAGCTATTCTCCAGTTCCCTTTAGGCTCGACACCTTCTCACAACCCTTATAGTTCTCCACAGATGGTCCCCACACATCTTTTGGGACCGTGTCTACCCCATCTTCCTTCTCCTATGATGGACCCGGCGCTTATTGCGAAAGCTCCTTACCCGAACCGGTTAAGGGCTAATAGAACGAGTCCTCATATGGAGAAAATTTTAGAAATGTTCAAACAGGTTAACATCAATATCCCTCTCCTAGATGCGATTCAACAAGTCCCCGCTTATGCGAAAATTCTTAAGGACTTGTGCACTAGGAAGAGGAAGACTCAAGTGCCGAAGAAGGTCTTTATGTCTAATAATATCAGCACTGCTTTTATACCCCAGCTTCCAAAGAAAAGAAAGGACCCAGGATGTCCTACAATATCGATTTCGATTGGGGGTAAAAACATAAATCGTGCTCTTTTGGACCTTGGCGCAAGTGTTAACCTGCTCCCTTATTCTGTCTATGAGCAATTAGGGATTGGAGAGCTGAAACCTGCTCATTGCACTCTCCAGATGGCAGACCGATCTATCACCAAACCAAGGGGTGAATTAGAGGATGTGTTGATAAAGGTCGGGGAATTTGTTTTCCTTGTAGACTTCATTGTGCTCGACACACATCCTGTAGCAAACCCCCGGGGCCAAATTCCGGTGATTCTAGGTCGTCCTTTCCTTGCCACTTCCAACGCTGTTATAAACTGTAGAAACGGTTCAATGAACTTATCATTTGGAAATATGACCATTGAACTAAACATCTATAGAGTTGGAAGTCAGCCATCAGAACCCTCTGCTCATATTTTAGATGTGTGCTCTGTCCATGAGATCGCTCCCGATAGTTGTGGAGCTGAGGATCTTTGCTTTACTGATCTCGATGACATTACCACATCTCTGTTTGACTTTGCACAAGATCTTAGTGAGGACACTTTACCTACACATGAGTCCTGCACTTCTGATTTTTCTCCACCCGAGTCTGTATCTTTCATAGGCTCTGAGTTTCTTTGTAGATCCAAAAATCGCTCAATGATCCCTCCTTCTATCATTTCTCCGCCTGAGTTAGATCTCAAAATTTTACCTTCTCACCTGAAATATGCATATCTAGGTGAGAATGAGTCTTTACCGGTTATCATATCCGCTTCTCTTGCATCAGAGCAAGAGAATACCCTTTTATCGGTATTGAGATCTAACAAGGAGGCGTTTGGTTGGAGTATGGCGGACATCAAAGGGATTAGTCCCTTGATAGTTGAACATTATATACATGTGATGGATGATGCCAGACCGACCCGAGAACCACAGAGACGGTTGAATCCCGTCATGAAGGAAGCTATCATGAAAGAGATCGTCAAATGCTTAGATAATGGTATTATATACCCCATCTCCGATAGCCAGTGGGTGAGTCCTATACATGTCGTTCCTAAGAAATCCAGCATCACAGTTATAACCAATGAGGCAAATGAGTTGATTCAGACACGCGTCCAAACTGGGTGGCGTGTATGTATTGATTATAGAAAACTCAATGCTGCCACGAGGAAAGACCACTTTCCTCTACCATTCATTGATCAGCTGCTGGAACGCTTAGCAGGACGAGAGTATTATTGTTTTATGGAAGGATACTCAGGCTACAATCAGGTCCCCATCGCCAAAAAGGATCAAGATAAAACCACTTTTACTTGTCCTTTTGGTACCTTTGCTTACAGTCGCATGCCCTTCGGGTTATGCAATGCTCCCGCTACCTTTCAGCGGTGTATGATGGGGATATTCTCTGATATGGTAGAGAATTTTTTGGAGATCTTTATGGACGACTTCTCGATTTTTGGAGACTCTTTTTCCGATTGCCTAGCGAATCTTGACGCTGTTCTTACTCGTTGCAAAGAGAAGAACTTGACTTTAAACTGGGAAAAATGCCATTTTATGGTCCAAGAAGGAATAGTCCTTGGACATGTCATTTCACAGAAAGGCATTGAGGTTGACAGAGCTAAAATAGATGTCATTCAAAACCTCCCTCATCCCAAAAGCGTCAAAGATATTCGCTCTTTCCTTGACCATGAGGGCTTTTATAGGAGATTCATTAAGGATTTTAGCAAAATTGCTAGACCTTTAACTCTTCTCCTGGCTAAGGATACGACCTTCCATTTTGACTCGGATTGCGAGACAGCTTTCGACTCACTTAAACACTCACTCACTTCAGCCCCCGTTTTATCATCACCAAATTGGGACTACCCCTTTGAGCTGATGTGTGACGCATCTGATTTTGCAGTAGGTGCAGTCTTAGGACAGCACATCGAAAAGATGCCACACGTGATTTACTATGCTAGTAAGACCTTGAATGATGTGCAAATCAATTATACAACCACCGAGAAAGAACTTTTAGCGGTTGTATTTGCATTAGAAAAATTCAGGCCTTACTTAATCGGCTCACCTATAGTTTTGTATACTGACCATTCCGCTTTAAAACATCTTCTGGCGAAGAAAGATGCAAAAGGTCGACTAATACGTTGGATCCTTCTGTTACAAGAATTCGATCTTGTTATCAAAGATAAGAAAGGATGTGAAAACATAGTAGCTGACCACCTTTCACGCATCATTTCTTCCCCTGTGACCCTGCCGATTAATGACTCGTTCCCTGACGAACAACTCTTGAGCATATCAGCTGAACCATGGTTCAGGGATATTGTGAACTATCATGCCACAGGACTGATACCCAGCGATTGGTCAAAACAGGACAAATACCGTTTTCTATCCCAAGTAAAACACTTTTACTGGGACGAGCCCTATTTGTTTAAATATTGTCCTGATCAGATCATTCGCCGGTGTGTCCCAAATGAAGAGTTCAAGAGTGTTCTTTCTTTTTGTCATGATCAGGCCTGTGGGGGTCACTTTGGTCCTAGAAAGACAGCGGAAAAGGTTTTGCAATGTGGATTTTATTGGCCGACCTTATTCAAGGACGCATTTGAGTATTGCAAAACCTATACACAATGTCAGTATACGGGTAGAATATCCCAGAGGAATGAAATGCCTCAGCAACCCATCTTGGTTGTTGAAATATTTGATGTTTGGGGCATTGATTTTATGGGTCCTTTTCCCAACTCCTTTGGGAATTTGTACATTTTGCTGGCGGTTGATTATGTCTCCAAGTGGGTAGAAGCCATTCCATGTCGCACTAATGACAAGAAAGTTGTCATTAAGTTCTTAAAAGAGAATATCTTTTCGCGATTTGGACACCCACGCGCTATCATTAGCGATAATGGGACACATTTCTGCAACAGATCTTTCGAGACTCTGATGCGAAAATACTCAATCAACCACCGACTTTCTACACCCTATCATCCCCAAACAAGCGGGCAGGCTGAAATCTAAAACAGACAAATCAAACTTATCCTGGAGAAGACTGTTGCTAAGAATAGAAAAGACTGGTCGACCAAATTGACGGATGCTCTTTGGGCATTCAGAACTGCATATAAAACCGACCTAGGAATGTCTCCATATAGGATAGTATTTGGAAAAGCATGTCACTTACCTGTCGAGATAGAGCATAAAGCATTGTGGGCTATAAAAGAAATAAATTTTGATTTAAACCTTGCTTGCACCTTTCGGAAGCTGCAACTTAACGAGCTAAGCGAACTCCGCGATGAAGCTTATGATAATGCTGTAATCACAAAGAATAGGACTAAGGTTTTTCACGATAAAAACATTTTGAGGAAAACATTTTCACCTGGTCAACAAGTCCTTCTTTATGATTCACGATTACACCTTCACGCGGGTAAGCTCCGATCTCGATGGAAGGGACCATTTGTTGTGCGGTCTGTATACCCGCACGGGGCGGTAGAAGTTGAAAATGTTAAAAACGGCACTGTTTTCAAAGTAAATGGACATAGATTAAAGCCGTATTATTCCACTGACCCCACGGAGGAGCTCTTGTTCTTACAAGAGCAAGTTTATTTGGATTAAAATTCCTCCGTCTCACCTTCATGTCCAGTATATCATTGCATCATTTTTTTGAATGAAGGTGAGTGAAATGAGTAAGTTTGGGGGAAGTTCTTCACTTATATATTTTGCCCCCACTAATAATTCCCCCCAGGCTTACAGTTTTGTAGGTATAGCATTTGGCAACAGTGAGGACACTGTTGAAAACAAGTTTGGGGGAGGTTTGTGCTTATTTTCGCATCATTTGCATATCATCTGCATAAGCACAAAACATTTCTTTAAAAATCTATAAAAATTGAAAAATTTTCAAAACCCATAAAAATTTAAAAATTTTCAAAGTATAAAAATAATTTTAATATTTACACTTTTTGTATATAAATAAGATAATGAAAGTTTAGATAGTGAAAACTTACATCCATGAGAGTAGAAAAATTTAAGAAAACTAAGAAAATTAGAAGTTTTCTTATACGAACTAGTAATAAGTAGTTATGAGCCGTTGTCCCAAGGGTTAGTAAGATGAAGGACGTCACTAATCTGAGGATAAAAATAAGTCTGAAAAATAGTTTCTATTCTGGAAGCCAAACATTTTGAACGTTGCTACCCTGCTATTCGCACTTACACACGTCTTAAAGTCTGGGATAGTAGAGGATACCTTGAAATGCTCTTGTCTTAAAGCCAAAAGTATGAAGGAAATAAAAAGAAAAAAAAAGGTGAATAAAAAATATAAAGTGGTGAGAAAAATGAACACTGGTTTTGTTATCACCAAGGGCAATAAAAATATATAGCGAGGGTGCTTCTTCTCCTAGTGCCCTAGGGCCAACTGGTCTGGGAGTCACTGCTATGCCTTAGATGGTGCAGGACGAGGAAAATACACCAAATAAGCAAGCACATGAGTAATCGGTCGGTTAGTACCTCAAGAAGTATTAACGGTCGCATGAAAGTGTGTGAGCAATCTCATCTAAATATTCATTAATTAAAAAGTACTGAGGCTGATGGGCAAGAGTATGATAGCTTGAATTGAATTCTCCGGGTGTAGGGATGTCCTTTACACACACGCAGGGTTATATGATCGATGTTTGGAAGAAAGATAGGAATGAAGAATAAGACGATGTTTTATTGAGGGAGAACGTGATTTCTGACATCTTTTCATGACCATTAAGATAGGGCTTATGACAACCGAAAAGCTAGCTTAGTTGGAAACCCTAATTTTCAAAGCTTTTCTTTTACAATTCTTTTCTTTAAATGTAATATTCATGATCTTGCTTTTATTATTGGATTTTGTGGGTGCAATCCGCTGAAAACCCTCAGGAGACAACACTCCTCCTACTAGGGACACCTAGAGGTTTAAAGGCTTGTTGCACGTACTCAGTGCAATCGTGTTGCCTACGAAAGTGTGCTAGTTAGTTTTTCTCTTTCTTTATTTTCTCCTTCTCTTTTTAATAAAACATTCGCTTGAGACGATCGAAATTAAGTTTGGGGGTATTTGATCAGTCGAAAATATTGCATATTTTAGCCGGCAATTTCCTCATCATTTGCATTCATATAGAAGTGTTCGGTATCCGTACTTCACATATTAGCAAATCTATCACAGATTATCAGATTACATGTACTAGACCTTAAAACCGGCATTTCTAGGGAAATTGACTGCATTGCATGGCATCGCAATATTTCTATATGTCGCAACCCGTGTTTCGAAGTCTGTGCAGGAAAAGGAAAGCTTGCTCGAACATTACACCGCTCAAAAGATACGTCAACTCACTAACTTCAAATCTGGTATCAACCCAAAGGAGAAATTGCAAATCAACATATCAAAGGAAGCCCTAAATAACAGTACAAGCCCACAGAAGAAAATATAAGGCCCAAGCCTCCAACATGGCCGCGGATACGTGGCATGGGCTTGCTAATGCCGCGGATCCGCGGTGGACCGAGGGAATCAGTCCCTAAATTTCAGACCAAAATTCAAACATCAGTGGCTACAGTTCAAAAATGCACTCCAACTTCCAGAAGACTCCAGGGACTTCTACCAGATCAGCAAACACTTTGATCTACACTAAATTAGCTTATCATTCTAGAACTTTCCTCCTAAACCCTAGCTTAAACCCTAAGCTAGCTCCTAACAAACTCTCTCAACAAACTTTTGGAGGGAACTACCATTTCAAACCTAAACCTAGGGTTTGGGAAGTCTATAAATAGAAGCCTAGACCTAGGGTGAAGGGAATAATCATCATAGTGTGGAGATAGATAGAATCAACCCATTTTATAGTTTTTTTAGCCAATCTCCTTCTTCATCTTCTTCCTCCTCAAGTCTAGTGAGAGGGCTTGTGGGAAACCCTAACCCTAATTCCAATTAAAGATCAAGATCCCGAGTGCCCATTAAGCAAGAAGCCTTACAACCTTTAGGAGCGGAGCCGATCTTCAACGGAGCAAGCGATCCGAGCCGATCCACGACTCACGAAGCCGAGCGACGCCCGATCAACTATTTAGATTCTTCCTCTTGTAGTTCTTGAAGCGAATGTAATCAAAATTGTTGAGATAAATAAAGGTGATATTCTTTTATCTTGTTTTCTTTAAATTCTGCATCATGATATCTTTACAATTTGTGAATCTTTTCTGTGTGGTGATGTGTGAATAAAACTCCGCTCGTCGAGGAGTCGAGACGGTTAATAGAATGATGATGTAACATAGCTTTGATCGATTCTTGAGTCCTACGAGTTTTGTAAACCCTAGCAAGTTCAAGAAACGATGACCCATTTCGTTTCGATGATTTCTTGATTGACATCGATCGAAATTGGGGAGTCACGATCGTTTCTTGAATTTGGTAAAGGCTAGAAAAGGAATAATATCGACGAAAGAACAAGGGTTAAAAGATGAACCCTAGTTTCATCAAGAAAGCCCTAACTCTCGTCGATGATCATCGATCTAGTATCAATCCTTCGAAGGACAAGAACACGATATCTTTAGATTACATCACGTCTATTGATCCTATCGATTCCTACGAGCCTCTTTTAGATTCTTGATTGTTGATTGGAAATATCATCGATACACCGATTCTTGACTGTTTATCTTTTTCTTGATTCTTGAATAGAATAGTGACACTTGAAAATCAATACTCTTGAATCATGTTTTCGTTTATCTTAGCTTAACTTTTCAATTCAAACATATCAAAGATATAAATGAATCGTGCGATCCCTGTGGACGATCCGCACTCATTCATGAACTACAATTGACACCGTAGTTTGGTTGCGGTCAAAATATTTTTTGGTTGTGAAGTTCTTTACAAATTTTCTACATACAAACACAACGGAAAATCTAACAATCAGTGAGTCATATGAGTGATTCATCCATGTCATTAATGCATCATAAATGCTTAATGACTCATGGAGATGAATCACCCTCTTATATTTATGAAGCATGATTATTCATCCATTATTTTCTTTTATTGGATTAATGATAATGCTTGATATATATTATGATACATCATTATCTCATCTCATTCTTTTGCTCACCTTCTCTCTCCTCAAGCTCTCTCTCTTCAAACCCTAATCCTCCCCTCTCATGTGTTGAGTACAAGGATTAGATTAGACTACTTAATCCTTAACCATTCTCTATATCACCAAGGTTACTTAGATTAGCGATTTAAGAAACCTAGTTACCTCTAGTTTGAGGTGAAGCTTGTAGTAAAGCTCTCGGGTGGATCTTCTATTACATAGAGAAGGCCGGAGAGGACATGGAGAACGACAAGACGAAGGACTCGGTTCTATAGGTATAATCACTTATCATAGTAGTTAACTCTTCTATGGTTTCTTGTTAGTTATTGTTTATGCAAAGATTCTCGGTTAGTCGATGTTTACGCTTAAAACAAGATCGTTTTTCATTTTTCCGCCTCCCCGCAAGTCGTGGGGTGTTGTACATCGACTTACAGTGGTATCAGAGCCTCGATAAACAATAATTAACTCATTAGCAAAGTGGTAAGTATTTCGAACGCAAAAAGAACGGGAAAGATCATCGTATTAACATAGTTTCTGTCGAATTTAAAACAGGCCCTAAAAATTTTTCAGGGACCTGCAGAATAACAAGCATGAAATTATAGGGCTACTGAAGAAATTTAGACTCCCAACTCGGCTAACTCACCGCGGAACCGCGGCGGATCCATGCGATCCGCCACGGATCCGCGGCCGAGTTAGGGCCGAGTCGGCCTAAATTTTTCCAGTAACCCCTTTGTGTTAACAGTGATATTTCTGGATATTTAATTTTCTGCTAAGATCTCAGGTGCACAGAGAAGTTTTGAAGTATAATCTAAAGTGTTTTGCTCGATTGAAATTTTATGATGTTTGCTAATATGATTATATCTGTGATTGTATAATGTGTTCGTAAACCTTTCCTAACTGCTAGTATGTCGGTTGGTAGGGGGTTGCACATTTCTGTAATGGTTTTTACTGTTTGTGGTTGTGAACTGTATTGGACTGTTGTGATGATTAGCCAGGGTTTGAGATGGGTTGTTATATTCATTCATTCGATGTAACTGTAATATGTTGTAATATTATTTTGCGGGGCGCATCCAGGTTGCGGTTGTAGCCACCATTGTATTATTTCATTTTACTGTTTTTGCTCCTAGGATAGACCCAAGATGGGGTGCACAAGCTACCGGGTACTTTGAAGTGTTTAGTGGCCTACTCACTTTGTTGAGGGAGACCGCTTCACTTCGGGTATTTGGCGGGTAGTTTGCCGTACCCATAGGGGTCTAGGGTGGGGTAATGGCTATTCATCACAACTGTGTAATCCGTTTTTTGTAACAGGCTCTAAACAAACGCGGATTGCTTGCAAATCCAATAAAGTTTATATGAGATCTGGAATGCCTATTATTGCGTCTGACGAATGTACAATATCAATATATGATAGTTATTTAGACGTTACTTATGTTTTACACCCGCGCTAGCCCAGCCCCCGCTCTGTCGTTAGTTAAGTAACCTAACGGGTGATGATGGGACCCAGTGGCGAATGCAGATGGCATAAGAGGACGTTGTATTTTCGTTGTTTTCTGCAATGATAGGTTAATGATGGGACGCATTATTATTAATGCAAAGAAAATAAACCAAAGTTTAATCGTTGGAACAATTTAAAAGAAACCACTCGGTTATTTTAAAACAGATGATATTTTTAAATTGCGGAGCTTTAACCACTCCTTTTAAAAAGCTATCAGGTTCCTTCGGTCATATCAAGTTCACTACGTTCACGGTTTCGCCAAAACCATTCGTAGCCCTCCGTCATTTCATTTGGGTATTCAGTAGTATTCAAGCTATGTATTTTGACCAACGCCAAGGCATAGTGTTTGGTAGCTGCTGGGTATTCATTTGTTGCATAGATAGATAAGTTAGTTTGGGACAGTCGTATGATCATTTTGGCCAACGTCAAGGATATGTACGGATGGGTTCAAATTAACAAGATAATGATGGGTAGAACTTAACATGTGACTTATGACATTTTGACCAACGCCAAGGTCATAAGAGCATGGGGCAAAAATATATATCGGGAATTTCTAAAGAAACTGAAATTTGCAAAGAGTTGCATACCATTTGGAGTTTGATGAATGTTGGTAGGATTCCTTCAACATTATCATACGATGATATTTGTATCCCGATCCTACTGTGAGTATATGCTACTCATCAGGATATTCGTCACTTAACGATCAATGCTATAAACCAAGTAGGTGTCAAGAAAGGTGTCAGCGGGGTTACGCCCCCAGAGAAAAGAGGTTATTTAATTAAGGAACTTCGCGAAAGCGTTGGAAAACCTCCCTCGAAGTATCGACACTAGCCTGGCTGAACGGTTAAGCAAGTATTGTACGGTGAGAATAATCCTGGCTAATTCTTCTTTTATGGTTTGGGGAAGGATTCGAGGAACAGTGGGAGCCATCCAGTTTAGATAAACTAAAAACCACTCTAAACTTGCAAGAGCATCATGCTAAAGAGTTTTCTTCTCTCTCTCCTAATTGCAGCGACCCTGAAAATGACTGGACTTAAGTTACTTTTAGAGAAAAATATACTGACAGGGCCAAACTATAAAGATTGGCTGCGGAATGTCAAAATGGCTTTGACCTAAGACAAATTGGGGTACGTCCTCACCGCTAAGGCACCTGCTGTCCCTGGTCCCAAATCCAGTAATGCGGATAAGGAAATCCACAAAACCTGGGAGATAGATTGCGCGAAGGCCAAGTGCATCGTGCTTGCCTCGATGAACAATGAACATTAGAGGAGGCACGAGGATATGGATCTTGAATCCATATTTCTCCATACAAAAGATCTGTATGGGGAGCAATCTCGTATAGCAAGATACGAGACCTCAAAGAACTTGTTTCGAGCGAGGTTGGCCGTCGGATCATTGGTAGGAGAACATGTCCTAAAGATGATAGGCTATATTGAAGAGCTCGCAGACCTTGGGATGACTTTGGATAATGAGCTCTATACAGACCTTATTCTCCAGTCCCTTCCACTCACCTACGCCCAGTTTATTCTGAACTTCAACATTCAAAGAAAAGAAGTTGAACTTTCGGAACTCCTTAACATGTTGAGGAGTGCAGAGGGCACCTTGCAGAAGGCAAGGGAAACACCCGCTATGTTTGTTAGCGGTGCTTCTTCTTCCGGGTCCAAGGCTAGGGCCAAAGGAAGGAAGAAGAAGGCCGCCACCAGACCTAGAGGAGGTGTTAGTAAGGTGGGAACGAAGGGAAAGAAAAAGATTGCAGTGCCGGTAGTGGCCCAGGATGAGTGCTTCCATTGTCACAGGAAAGGGCACTGGAAGAAAGATTGCAAGGCGTGGAACGCCAAGAACCAGGGACCGAAGCAAGCTGTGGCTTCGACTTCAGGCGTGTTTGTAATTGAGAATTGTCTGTCAATCAACTCTACTTCCTGGGTATAGGATACCGGATCAGGATCTCATATATGCAATTCATTGCAGGCACTGAGAAACCGTAGAGTGCTGAAGGAAGGTGATATGACCCTAAAGGTTGCTAACGGAGCTAGCGTGGGAGCTGTGTCCGTCGGGGATTATCACCTGGGATTGACGAGTGGACACATTTTGGTTTTACATAACTGTTTTTATGTACCTAGCTTAACGTTTAATATCATATCCGTTTCCTTGTTATCAAATAAAGGTTATGATTTCACGTTTGTAAGTGATGTTGTTAACATCCACCTTAATCATGGTTTGATTGGGTCCGGTATACTAAATAACGGTATATATGTCTTAAACCAACTCCAGATTTTCAATGTCCAGAACACACTAAAAAGAAAGTCTCCAGATTTAAATAAAGATTTCTTATGGCATTGTAGACTTGGTCACATCAATGAGAGAAGGTTGACTAAGTTACATAGAGAAGGATATTTGGACTCGTTCGAATATCAAACTTATGCCACTTGTCAATCTTGTCTCAAAGGAAAGATGACAAAGACTACATTTACTGGACATGGAGTAAGAGCGAGCGAGCTCTTAGGACTCATACACAGCGATGTATGTGGTCCAATGTCTACACATGCAAGAGGTGGTTTTTCCTATTTCATTACTTTTACGGATGATTACTCAAGGTACGGATTCATTTATCTGATGAAACATAAATCCGAGGCTTTTGAGAAATTCCAAAAGTATAAGAATGAAGTAGAAAACCAAACCGGCAAAAGTATAAAGACACTAAGATCTGATCGAGGTGGTGAATACTTGAGTGCCGAGTTCCTAGGTTACCTAAAAGAGAAAGGAATTCTTTCTCAGCTTACTCCTCCATACACTCCACAGCATAACGGTGTATCCGAGAGACGGAATCGAACCCTATTGGATATGGTACGATCCATGATGAGTAATGCTGAGTTACCGCGATCTTTCTGGGGTTATGCGCTAGAATCAGCGGCATATCTTTTGAACATGGTTCCTACCAAGACTGTGCCTACCACGCCATATCAGATGTGGAGTGGGAAGAAACCTTATCTTCAGTATCTGAAAATATGGGGATGTCCAGCTTTTGTTAAAAAGCAGCATGTGGACAAGCTCGAGGCACGATCAGTAAAGTGTAAGTTTGTAGGATATCCAAAGAACTCCAAGGGGTATCTATTCTATTACGCAGAGGAACAAAAGGTGTTTGTTTCTCGTAATGCCCATTTTCTAGAATATCAGTTTTTAGAAAAGGAAATAAATGGGAGCGAAATAGAACTGGAAGAAATTCCAGAACCGCAAACTACTACTGAAAGTTTGGTAGAACCGGTAGTTCAAGAAGAATAGGACATTCCTGCACCCCTCCGCAGGAGTAGTAGGCCGTCTCATCCGCCTGAGAGATACTACGGTTTTCTCATAGATGGGGATAGAGAGGATTGCATCATCGTTGATGATGAACCTACTAGCTTCCAGCAGGCCATCCAGAGCGGTGACTCGGTACGATGGCTAGATGCAATGCGGAGCGAAATGGAGTCCATGTACACCAACAAAGTATGGACTTTGGACTTTGCTCCAGATGGGGTAAAACCCATAGGATGCAAATGGATCTTCAAGAAAAAGATTGGTGTAGATGGACAGGTGGAAACCTATAAAGCTAAACTTGTTGCAAAGAGTTTTCGTCAAAGACCTGGTTTGGACTATGACGAAACTTTTTCTCCAGTGGCTATGCTCAAATCCATTCGGGTCCTTCTTGCTATTGTTGCCTTCCATGATTATGAAATCTGGCAGATGGACGTAAAAACGGCTTTTCTGAATGGTAATTTAGAAGAGTGCGTCTATATGGATCAGCCAGAGAGTTTCAATCAGAGTCGGAGCAGCGGGAAAGTATGCAAGTTGCTTAAGTCCATTTATGGACTAAAGCAGGCATCGCGGAGTTGGAACATCTATTTTGATGAGACAGTCAAAGATTATGACTTTATCAAAAATCCAGATGAACCATGTATATATAGTAAAGTTGTAGCCAGAAGTGTCGTATTCCTCGTCTTGTACGTGGATGACATTCTATTGATAGGAAATAACATTCCTATGCTACAATCTGTCAAAGGATTCTTGTCACACAGGTTCTCCATGAAAGACCTGGGTGATGCCTCTTACATTCTGGGGATCCGGATCTATCGTGATAGATCCAAGAGGATGTTGGGACTTTCGCAGTCCAGGTATATCGACACTATACTGAAAAGATTCAGTATGGAAGATTCTAAGCGCGGTAATCTACCGGCTTGTCATGGAATCACCCTATCCAAAAAGATGTCTCCCAAGACTGATTTGGAAAGGGAACGCATGTCTATTATACCCTACGCTTCTGCGGTAGGCTCTATAATGTATGCGATGTTGTGCACCAGACCAGATGTAACTTACGCACTGAGCGTGGTAAGCCGGTATCAGTCAGACCCAGGGGAGAAGCACTGGTTAGCAGTAAAGAACATTCTCAAGTACCTGAGGAGGACTAAGGAGATGTTCTTGGTTTACGGCGGAAAAGACCTCAGGTTGGAGGCCTTTACTGATTCCGGCTGCCAAAGTGATAAGGACGATTCCAAGTCCATGTCAGGTTATGTCTTTACCCTCAATGGAGGGGCGGTGTGTTGGAAGAGTTCCAAGAAGGACACCGTTGCTGACTCGACGATGGAAGCGGAGTATATTGCTGCTTGCGATGCCGCAAAAGAAGCAGTCTGGATGAAGAAGTTCCTAATAGAACTTCAGGTGGTTCCTACCATTGTTGATCCAATACCTCTGTATTGCGACAACAATGGAGCTATAGCTTTAGCAAAGGAACCAAGGTCCCATCAGAAGTCCAGACACATCTTAAGGCGGTATCACCTGATCAGGGAGATCACTGATCGTCAGGAGATCGAGGTTCGGAGAGTTGCCACTGAAGAGAACATTGCTGATCTATTCACAAAGGCCCTACCTCAGATTCAGTTCGAGAGGCTACTCGAGATCATCGGTCTTCGATATGCCAGTACATGGCCCTAGTGCAAGTGGGAGATTGTTGTGTATATACCCTAGGGGCCATTATTGTATCATACTAGTTTGTATATTACTTAATGGAAGCTTGGGATATTCACATGTATATAACAGTCTTTCTAAACATGGTAGTATGCTACTTGGTTTTTTCTATCTTAATATGTGAGTATACGTATTGATAGAGCTCTTAGGATCTTGCTTGACTACCAGCGTTGTGATGGCAGTCACACTAGTGGGGGCTGGGTAGTCTACAAGCACATCCTTATTCAGGTCCCTAGTCGTAGGATTATCGAGATAGGGCATCGATACTCCGGAGTAGACTAGTGTGTACGCTTCTCATCCCAGTTGGGGAGATGGTCTGTCCCACAGCCGTCAGTACGTCGTATTGGAGATAGTATGCAGGTGCTCGTTAGGTTACGGGTACACCGAACAGGACTCACAGGGAACTGTTGGTTGGTTTTATACCAGTCGTCAGTTAACAGTTCCCAGGCAACATGAGTACAGCATAGTCCGCAGACTTGACACTGCTACTTCGCCTCGAGTGTGTCCCACTGTTCTTAGATTGCTACCCTACCACGGATCAAAGGAGTCGTGCAAACAAGTAGCAGTTGGGTGCAGTCCCGAGCACTTAGAGGCAATGGCAGTTAGATAGGATTCGTCTCTCCCGGTATTGGGGGTTGATATCGCGCTGTGTCAGAGAGCCATTACGCAAAGTCCCTGGCCAGGGCAAGCGAGATTTGCTGGTAGGTTCCAGTAGTTTCTCAGGGTGTAATGGGCTTCACTCCGACACGACTTATACCGCTATTAGGGGACTGACGCTTGCCGCCCTTGGCCCGATATACGGTAGTCTTAGACGAACAGATCGGACTGTACGTAGATTGTCACATCAGACTCAGTAGGAGATCGGATGGGTTTCCTCATCGGCCTTCTTATCGACATCTACCTGGGGACCGTTACGTACAGCTAGTGCCGCTTGCGGTCTGTGGTTAAACCCACTGCCAGTGTAGTAGTCGAGTCTCTAGAGTATACTCGTTGGGTGACTAGCGATCTTCTATCATATCTCTAAGTATACTCGTGCGGCAATAGCTCCAAAAATCTGGGGCGATATCTCATCATTCGCAGCAACAACTGGCTCATTCGTTCGCACGCTGAACAGTGCCTCAATCATCATGAATAGTCGATGCAATGAAGGTCATCACATTCTGGCCGTCCTCTAGTAGTGGCCCAATCCTCTGGTGCTGATCTGCACGTCCGAGAAATCTCATAAAAGTGATCCATCAAATGCTCATGGCGCGAAAAACACAATAAAACGACACATCTATGCAAATCGTATGTCCCTGGAATCACGCCCTGGTCAGTCCTCATCTGTGACGAGCTCATGCTAACACAACTCTAGCCGTAGCTCTCTCAGCCCGTGTAATCGTGGCAGCAAAGCCATAAACCGGTATTGATGAGGATAGATCATATGAATGAATATAATGCTGTGCAAGGAAATGTACATCCTAAGGCTTCTTAAGCGGAGTAGCGTATTGTAAGTATGCCGCAGAACATATACACGGTACGTCACTTTCCTTAAGTTACATACTCCATCAACCAAGGTCAACCTACGCGACGAAAGTTCAAGTCTAATACCCCCTCGACTAAGTTTAAGTTCCTTAAGGTCAATCCTAGATTCCGTAGATATACAAACGCCATAGGCTCCGCATAGTCAAACATAGACTCGAACCAAGGTTAGCCTAGCGCTCTGATACCAATTTTGTCACGACCCGAAATGGCACGTGACTGGCCCATGAATCATAAGAAGTCTATAGGACCCCATCTAATTCAAGTAAGCTAAAAAAACCCAGAAATCTAAACCATTTTTAGTGAAAGTGTTTTATAATCCGAATATGCGTTTTTAAAATCACAAATCTTTTCTGAAAATTTCGGCAGAGTTTCCTTTGTAAATACTGGCCCCAAATGGGTACAACATGGATAATATATAAAAAGGCATCCCCAAGCGGGAGCTAGCTCTTCGTCAATTGACGGTTACAACCATGCAAGCAATATAATATACAATGCCAAAGGGCGAAGATCAAAACTCAAAAGAAAACTCAAATCATCAAGAAAACCATAATAATACAACGCGCGACTCTAAGGTCGAAAGAACATACAACTGGTCTTCTAAGTCTAATAAAAATACATGACTGGTTGATGGAGTTTCTAGATACAACATAATATAAATAAAGTACAATGGTGGTCACGATATGAGTGAACCCACCTACCAAAGCAATCACTCGGAAAGAAGCAGTGTGCCAGCAAAGCCGTCAAGAAACCTATACGGCAAAACTTGCAAGAAACTGTGGCATAACGGGGGTGAGTTGCCAACTCGTGAGTAGAAAACATCAACGAGCAGAAATCGCATGTATGACTCAATCTTAGGTCATACGATTAATATATATCCTCAAAATAACAACCTGAACCATATACACATTAGTGTAATATCAAGTGCTCGTGTCAGTGCCTCAGATAGCAACATATCATATGTATGATGTATGAATGCATCGAAATGAAAACAGAATACATCATGAAAAGAAAACTGTTTTCATAAAACAGTGAGATTTCTGTATATTCAAAATGAGGTATCATCAATGAAATCAACATAAATCAGTGTCTAGCATCGACCCAAAACATATATCCAAATATCCAATATCTCGGGCTCCGGCTATCCGGACTGACCCATATCATGAAACCTCAAATCTCAAAATCTAGGTGTCCGGCTATCCGGACTGGCCCAACCGATCGGTATCATCTGGATATCCGTCGAGTCACAATACAATCACCGGTCAGTAGTACTCCCCTGTCACAGGCTCGACGCCATATTCTGCGACCTTCTCGCCGTGGGGTACCGCACCGGGTCACCATACACCCACAGACGGTTCCTCCTCCTCCTCGAATCGGGTGTATCATAATGCTCAAGAGCCGAGAAAACTCATGGTGGACTCCTCTCAAATCATATCATGAGAAAACCACAACTTTCACTTTTAAATGATAATACGTTTTTAAAATCCTTGCGGTTTCTCCAAATCCAGAAATCTCATGTAAATCCGAAATCCAAATCTCATAAGTAAATAACAATGAATTCTAACATATTGGGCTCCGGCTATCCGGACTGGCCCTAACAATAATGCATGACAATGAATATATAAATATGCATGAGTATCATAGTAAAATGCAACATCTAAACTAGAACAACCATGATATATCAGAACTATCGGCTAACAAGCGATAACAATGAATTAATATTCTCTAAAGTGTACGTGACATGCCAATTACCGATGATGATGTGTGTGAGCCGGCAAACAGGTGTACGTGGAGCATACGCATCATCGGTAATGGTACTGGTGTCATGACAGCATGGTTTCATAATCACTAAAGTATACATTAAGCATGAAATGCGATGATAACATAAATATGCAGCAATGAATAGTAAATGCAACAGTAATGAATCTACATTAGATATGTGAGTCATACAGTTTGTCATTTGAAATAACACGAATCGTGGTGCTTAGAAAATAGGGCAACGATGTTTTTTTAAGAAAGACACGTCCTTTAAAATATCCATAGTAACCCTTGATCTGTCTTTAAATATCCACGATTCCTTAGCTTGAAATAAGTATGACTCAAGTCCAGACTAACATCTACTAAGTATGCTACAGTACTAAACTAACAGGCTAATCGAAAGGGGTAATGAAAACCACCTAAGTTTGAGTCGATATATATATATATATATATATATATATATATATATATATATAATAGTCGGTGATCCCGCCTCAATAGTATCACGTACGATACACTATATCATATGACATCCTCAAATCAAGAGTGCGGATCAATCATCATAATTATATCTCGTATGGTAAATCCATCGTACGGCATCCCAAATCTGGGTACAGATCAAATATCACATTTATCTCATCATTTATCTGGTATCCTTATCATCATATCATGATCTGGGTACTGATCTAAGTCTAGTACGTACTTATACCATCTACATATATATATGCGTGAGTCTGAAAACACACCGCCTAAGGACCTGCTATAAAATCGTATCGTATCTCATAATACGAACCACGTTATATCATCGATCTCATGGCATCATGCCCAATCTCATCGACTCATCTCCAAATACCATGTACTATCCTCATCATCCATGTAAATGTATACGAATATATATACATAGTCCCATACCTATGTGTATTTATATATACATACATATCCCCATATATGCACAAGTAATAAAATGTATGCAAGTTTGTGTGTGTGTATGCAAATCATTATTCTAGGGTTCGTGACTAAAACTAATTATCGACACTATCATCCAATTATACTAAAATTTATCCACGAACTCCTAAAGTCTATCTAGATAATCATCTAGTCTCATAATAAACATAATTATATATATATATATATATATATATACGTATTCGTATACTACATTATGAACTGCGGGGGTGTTATACGCTATCCACCCGACTTCCTCCGTAGATATATATCTACTCACCTGGTCCTCGCTTGCTGGAGTCGATGACGCCACGCTCTCCTCGTCGTCTTGAAATCCTCATGAAGGTACCTAAAACCAATACACATTGCAAATGCGTATTAAAAATCAAGTCGGAAAACCAAAACAGCACACGTTCCGCTCATAAGTTAAAACCTATAGTCTCGCATGCAAAACACGACCAATAACCCTAGTCGTTGACGTTCAAACGCCAAACGACGGAATACAAAATAAAATACTAAATCCCAAATTAAAACGAATTCGCAAAACAATATAGCAACTTAAGAAAATGGTCCCAGATTTTACCCTAGGTCAAATTAGCCAATTTTGCATATATGGAGGGTCTATTTTACTGATAAAGGAGCCACAGAACAAACACTAACTAATTTGCCCCTACTCTGGCCGCAAATTACGGCCAGAATGATTAAATTTGCTGCCTTAGCTTGGGGGTTGGGGCTCGGGTCTCTGTGGTAGCTTCCTAGATGCCTGCATGTATCACTGTGTTTGCAAAATAAATCCTAGGGCCCCTGGGTGTTAGCAGATATCAATATACCATCACAAATTTCCAGAAATTCAAATGTCGGGGTTTCTAAATTCTGGGGTTTGGGGTTTACTCTATGGTTCCAGTCCAATATACATTCCCTATAGGGTTTAAGGTCACAACTAATCTCAATTACACCTTTGGATTTAATTCAAACCCTAACCTCTTCTAGAAATTTTCAAAGTTCACTAAACCGCATTAAAACACTTCTAAACTTGTATGGGTGCTAAAGAAATTGAAATACAATGCTAATGGTGCAGAAATTATCTCATTTTGCAACTCAAGAAAATTCTTGAGTTGCCCCAAGTATTCAAAATCCTATTTTTCTTGGTCCAAAGTGCATCTAGTGAGCTTGTGCATGTTTTTATTGAAATGGGGATGGACTTTTGATGTTGTTTTGGGGGTGTTTTGAGGGTTGTAGTGGAGGAGGGAGATGGGGCTGCCATGGTTGAAGAAGGAGGAGAAATGGTGAAGGAAAACAATGGAGGGAAACAATGAGCCTTGGTCAAGTTTGACCCCTCACCTCTATCTCTCTTCTCTCTCATGCCCATACTTCTTTTCTTTATCATTTTTCCTTTTCTTTTTCTTTTCTTTTTCCTTAATCTTTTCTTTCCTTTTAAAAACAAAACCATGCATGATAATAAAGAGAAAACCATGATAAATATGTAACAATGTGTATTATGACATGGTGCATGTCATGTATACAAATCACGCTTAATGCACGATTAGCGATATTTAATCGCGATTAGCATTAAAATAGAATATAATTAATTATATAACAATCTATAAATGCTCAAATCCTGTAATCTCTTTCAAATTCAATAATTTACATAATTTCCAAATATGTCCCAATTTATCGGTATTTAATTATACCGCATTATTGAAATATTCATAATATTTGTTATTTAATTATAAAAATTCCCAAAAATAATATTTTATTTTTCTGAAATGTTACAATAACCCTAACTTGATTCTATGACCATGGAACCGCAGCCAAACCTTAGGGTTTGCCGTAGTCCCGTGGCGCCATAGGTGAGGCAATGGTTGACCCTTCTACGGTTGGTCCATAGGTACTGTGGCGTGTTTTAAGTATTTTAGTTTTGCTGAAGTGTTGAGCTCTCGGGGTAATTTATGGTGTTTGTTGCTTCAATCTAAACGTTTAAAAATCGTCTAGATATTTGTGAATGTGATATAATAATTGGAATCTACACTAATTAGTTTTGTGAAAAGTAATTAGTTGCATGTAAATCTAATATTTTGACCTCGGTAGAATCGGGAATCTTGTTGAATTACCCGACTTTTTTTGAAATGGTGTTTTCATAGTTGAGACCCAAATGTAAGATTTGCATCGTTAGGCAAGAAATCCAGAATATGTGATATTCCGGGTTTATGATGTCTAAAGGCAGTGTTGATTCCAATTGCTGTAGTTTTTCACTTTCTTTTCTGCGACTGTAAGTGTAGTATGTGGTGTATCTCCGGTTTTGTTGCTATACATCAACGAAAATTGGGGTACGCATACTTACTTACGTTGATGATATGTGATATTATGTGTTGCTGAGATATGATGTACATGATCATCGTGAATGAATGGCCGGGGGTTTTATATGAGATGAGAGTTTTTCTTTTCATTCATGTAAAATTAATTGTATGTAATATTCTTTTATTAGGGCACTTCCGGATTGAGGATGATGTCACCATTGTTGTATATTATTTACTTTTCCGCATTAGGATAGACCCAAGGAGGGAAGCACAAGTGACCGGGTTCTAGGGTTCAGTGGGAGGCCATCTCGAGAAGTCGAGACTGGGTCTCCTAAACTCTAGAATTGGTAGGGTCACTTTCCGCTCTCGTAGGAGTCTAGGGGTGTAGGCTTGGCTATTCATTACGACCGTGGAATCCGTATTTTCTATTGTTGGCTAAATATAAAATACGGACCCTCTAGTATATCATGTATTTTCATATATGTGCTTCTGCTGTTGATATTATGCGATGTGATCACTTTGTATGTTGAGATGAATGTTGTATTATATATATGATATATAATAAACGTTGCTTATGTTTTTCATCCGCGCTAGTCCTGCCCCGCTATGTCGTTGGTTAAGTAACCTAACGGTACATAACGGGACATTGAAGAGAATGCGGATGGCATAAGCGTACGTTCTATTTTCGTTTCTTTTCTGTAATGGCTTAAGAACTTAAATAATGGGACTACATTAATGAGATTAATGTAAACAAAAAGGAACCTAAAAAGATGTTGTAGAATCAGATTTGAAACCTACTCGGCTTTTTATGAAAAAGCAAGTTTTCAAATTGCGGAGCTTAAGCCACTCCTTTTAAAACCATTAAATTCTACAACGATATAAAGTTCAGAGCGTTAAAGGTTTTCTTAAAAACTATTCTCATCCATCCGTCATTTTAGGAAGTAGAGTACTTAGTATTCGTGATGCGTATTTTGACTATAGTTAAGACGCAGTGTACGGTTGCTAAGTGATGTCTTCCTACAACGCATATGATGCGATTAGTTAGGACATTCATATGATTATGTTGACTATAGTTAAGGGTCATATGGGTTGGTCTAGTTAATCACGAAATAACAGGAAGAACTTGACTTGTACTTATGATATGTTGACTATAGTTAAGGTCATGATTGCTAGGGGTAAAAACCATATCGGGAGTTTCAAGAGTTGAAATTTGCAATGAGATTGCATACCTTCTATGTAATAGTAGGATCCCGATCCCACTGTAAGCAAAAGTTGCTCCCGGGAGAGTTTTGCACTTTACAATTAGCCAACCCATTAGGTGTCTAGAAAGGTGTCAACGGGGCTATGCCTCTGGGAAAATGTGGTTTATTTTAATTAGATCCGTGCAAAAGCATGGAGAACCTCCCTCAGAAGTACCGGCACTGGCCTGGATGAACGGTTAGCGAAATTGTAGAATGTAATTAATCATGGCTAAATTTTCTTTTTAAGGTTTGAAGGAAAAATTGATAAAAGCGGTGGAAGACATCGATTAGATAAGATAAATAACCAATCTGATCTTTGCAAGAGCTTTCTCTGAGTGTATTCTTTTCTCTCTCCAAATGGCAGATAACCATGATTGGACTTAAGCTACTGTTAGAGAAAAATAAGCTAAATGAGCCGAACTATAAAGATTGGCTGAGGAACATTAACATTGCTCTCACATATGATAAAGTATCATATGTCCTCACTGCCTCAGCCCCGCCCAGCCCTGGCCCTGAATCTTCTGTTGCGGATAGGGAGATCCGCAAAACGTGGGATATTGACTATGCTACTGCCAAATGCCTTGCGCTTGTATCGATGGACAATACACATCAAAAGCAGCAAGAGCAGATGGATGTTCAATCCATCTTTCTCCATACAAAAAAGTTGTATGGGGAGCAATCTCGTATCTTACGATACAAAGCGTCTCGAAAGATATTTCAGATGCGGATGGCTCCTGGCACACTGGTAGGCAATTACATTTTGAAGATGATAGCTCTTATTGAAGAGCTTGAGGGCCTCGGATGGACAATGGACAACGAGAAATATACTGATATTGTTTTACAGTCTCTTCCCTCTGCCTTTGCTCTATTCCTAGTGAACTTCAACATGCATAACATAGAGAAGTCACTATCCGAACTTCTCAATATGTTGAGAAATGCGGAGAGCACGCTTAAAGAGAAGTCTCCCTCTCTGGTTGTTGGACAATGTTCCTCTTCTGTCCCAAAAGACAAGGCCAAGGGAAAGAATAAGAAAAAATCCACCAAACCGAGAGTTGGAATCAAGAAGGCACAAGGAAGAGACAAATCCAAGGATGACAAGTCGGGAAAAGGAGAATGTTTCTATTGCAAGAAAACGGGGCATTGGAAGCGGAACTGTACGGAATACCTTGATCTCAACAAAAGGAAGCATGATGATGCTTCAGCTTCAGGTGTGTTCGTAATTGAAAACTGTTTTTCCTATAAACTTTGCTTCTTGGGTATTGGATACCGGTTCGGATTCTCATATCTGCAATTCTATGCAGGGGTTGAGAAATAGCAGAGTTTTGAAGACCGGTGATCGCACTCTCCATGTTGGAAATGGTTCCAATGTACATGCAGTTTCAGCGGGAGAGTATCACCTAGGGTTGCCATCGGGTTGTATATTGGTTTTGAACCCATGTTATTTTTTACAAAGCATGCTTTGTAATATAATATCCGTTTCTTTGTTAGACAATGAATGATATCATTTTGTATTGCAGTATAATGTTATGAATATTAAACTAAATCAAGATTTGATTGGTTCTGGTATACTTAATAACGGGATATACGTTCTAAATCAACACACAGATTTCAACATACAACACACAAATAAAAGAAAATTTTCAGATATAAATGAAGCTTTTCTTTGGCATTGTAGACTTGGTCATATTAATGAAACAAGACTAAACAAGCTTCATAAAGATGGATATTTAAATCCTTTTGAGTATAAATCTTATGCGACTTGTCAGTCTTGTATCAAAGGGAAAATGACCAAAACTCCGTTTACTGGACACGGATAAAAAGCTACAGAGCTCTTCGGCCTCATACATAGTGATGTATGTGGGCCAATATCTACACATGCGAGAGGTGGTTTTTCTTACTTCATTACTTTTACTGATGATTTCTCGAGATTCGGTCATGTGTTTTTATTAAAGCATAAGTCTGAAGCTTTCGAGAAATTCAAGGAGTACAAACTTGAAGTAGAAAAAAAAACTGGAATGAGCATCAAAATACTTCGATCAGATGGAGGTGGAGAGTATCTTAGTAAAGAGTTTTCGAACTTCCTAAAAGAGAATGGGATTCTCTCTCAGCTCACTCCCCCTCATACACCACAGCACAACGGTGTGTCTGAGCGGTGGAATCGTACCCTATTTGATATGGTACGATCCATGATGAGTGATGCTGAGTTGCCTCTCTCCTTTTGGGGGCATGCATTGGAGACTGCAGCTTTTCTGTTGAACAAAGTTCCAACCAAGATCATGTCTACCACTCCATATGAGATATGGTATAGGAAGAGACTATCTCTTAAACGAGTTAAGATTTGGAGTTGTCCGGCTTTTGTTAAAAAGCAGAATCCAGACAAACTCGAGACACGATCAGTCAAGTGTATATTTGTGGGATATCCAAAACATTAATTTGGGTATCTATTCTACCACAAGGAGGAACAAAAGGTGTTTGTTTCTCAATATGCCACATTTTTAGAAAATGAGATTTTTCCAAATGATATTGATGGTAATGTGGTAGATCTATAAGAGGTTCTAGAGACACAAGTTAGAAATGATGACTTGGTTGAACCTAATATTGCAACAGAATCTTATGAAGCTCAGCTACTCCGTAGATCTGGTAGGACTTCTCGCCCACCGGAGAGATACTACGGTTTTCTCGTTGATAGTGATGGAGAAGATTTCATCATGGATGATGATGACCCTACCAGTTTTCAACAATCTATTACGAGTTGTGACTCTATGAAGTGGATGAATGCCATGAGATCCGAAATAGAGTATATGTACACCAACAAAGTATGGACTTTGGATGTTTTACCCTTTGGGGTAAAACCCATAGGGTGCAAATGGATCTTTAAGAGAAAGATCGATGTAGATGGGCAGGTGGAGACCTATAAGGCAAGGCTTGTGGTGAAAGGATTTCGTCAAAGACCAGGACTGGACTATGACGAAACCTTTTCTTCTGTAGCTATGCTTAAATCCATTCGGATCCTACTTGCTATTGCTGCTCACTACGACTATGAAATCTAGCAGATGGACGTTAAAACTGCTTTTCTAAATGGTAATTTAGAAGAATGCGTTTATATGGATCAGCCAGAGGGCTTCATTGATAGTGGGAGCAGCGGGAAAGTATGTAGGTTGCTTAAATCCATTTATGGATTAAAGCAGGCATCACGGAGTTGGAACATCTGTTTTGATGATGTTATCAAAGAGTTTGATTTCATCAAAAATCCAGATGAACCTTGTGTTTATAAGAAGATTGTAGGAAGTACTGTCACATTCCTCGTATTGTACGTGGATGACATTCTTCTTATAGGAAAAGATGTTCTTATGCTACAATCGATCAAACTGTTCTTATCACAGAGGTTCTCCATGAAGAACCTGGGTGATGCCTCGTACATATTGGGCATGACGATATATAGGGTAAATCCATCGTACGGCCAATCAAATCAGATGCCTACCACTCCATATGTGATATGGTATGGGAAGAACCCATCTCTTAAAGATGTTAAGATTTGGGGTTGTCCGGCTTATGTCTAAAAGCAAAATCCGGACAAGCTCGAGGCAAGGTCAGTTCTGTGGAAGTTTGTTGGATATCCCAAGCATTCGCAAGGGAATATCTTCTACCGCACCGAGGAGCAAAATGTGTTTTATTTCTCAGCATGCCACCTTTTTAGAAAAAGAATATCTTGTGAAGAAATTAGTGGTCATGAGGTAGAACTGGAAGGAATTCTAGCTATACAAACTGCAGCTGATGATTTGGTAGAACCGGAGGATTCAATAGTTCCCAACGAACCTCAGCCTCTCCACCAATCTGGTAGGGTTCCTTACCCACCTGAGAGATACTTTGGTTTTCTCTATGACAGTGGGAGCGAGGATTGCATCATGAGATGATGACCCAACTTGTTTCGAGCAGGCCATCAGGAGTGGGGACTCTGTGAAAATGGCTGGATGCTAAGAGACCTGAGATGGAATCCATATACACCAAAAAAGTATGGACTTTGGTTGCTTTATCTGAAGGGTTAAATCCCTATCAGGAGCAAAAATATCTTGAGAAGATTACTTGGTGTACATGGAAAAGTTGAGACTTTCAAAGCTATACTTAAGTGTTGGATACAGTGCCTTCAAAGTCAATTATTGGATCGCAGGTACGTGATTGCAATGATTAAGGAGGACCTATACTGGTAGCACAGTCATACTCGAGATGATAGTATGCTATCTGATTTGCCTTTATCAGTCTTATACAGGTTCAGGTGACTGATCACTATTACACGTTGATAGAGCCCTTAGGATCTTGCTTGACTACCAACAGTATGATGGCGATCATATACGTGAGAGTTGGGTAGTCTATAAGCACATCCTTAATGGTGGTCCCTAGTCATGGGAGTTTCGAGACAGGGCATCGATACTCCGGAGTAGACTAGTGTATACAGTCGAGACCACGACGAGGGGCGGTGGCCGGTCTCACAAGCCACTGGTGTCAGTTGGATCACCTAAGATGTATACAGGTGCTTATTGGGTTATGAGTATACCAGACAGGACTCGCCGGGAACCTGCTAGTTGGTATTTATACCTAGCATCAGATAGCAGTTCTCTGGTGACATGTGTACAGGTTAGTTCATCGACCTGAGGTCGTCATTTGTCTCGTGTGAGTTCCCACTGTGCTTTGATTTCTACCCTACCACGGCTTAAAAGAGTCGTGCAAACAGGTCTTTTTTGGGTACAGTCCCGAGCCACATGGAGGCAAGTGAGCGGATCGACAGGGGGATCGTCTCTCCCGGTATCGGGGGTGAGATCACGCTGTGTCTAGGAAAGCCATTACACCAAGTCCTTGGCCAAGGCAGGTGAGAATTACTGGTAAGTATTCTAGTAGTTTCTCAGGGTGTTCAGGGTTCGTCTCCGACACGACTTATACCGCTATTGGGGGTCTGACGTTACCAACCCCCTAGGCCCGATATGCGATACTCATAGACGAACGGAACGGACTGTATGTATATTGTCACTGATAGGCTCAGTAGGATTCCAGGATGAGTTCGCTCATCGGCTTCCCTTGAGGTCAGTACATGGGCAGCCGTTACGCACTGCTAGTGCCGCTGATGTGCTTGTGGTTAAACCCACTGCTAGGATATTGACGAGTCTTTAGAGTCCCCCACAGATAGTTTCCCAAGTTCGGGCGAAACGTTGTAGAGGCCGTATGGTTTTATGACAGGGTTCGAAAAATACACGTGCGTTTACGCACATGTCATATTTCGGGCAGATAATACTGGTGGGCTTTGGTTTAAGCCGGATCCATGTATTATATTGAGTCGGAATATTTTAGTCTCTCGTATTCGTATTCGGTCGGAATACGGATACAGGTATGTATATACAGGCGAGGGGTATTTTCGTAATCCGTTACGAGAATATTTTAGAAGATGCATTTCTTTTTGGATTAATCATTTTGGTTTAAATGATTATTTGGTTTTGGAAATGGTGACTCATTATGGATGACACATTATTCTAGCATGTTCATTAGTGACTCATGCTAATGAGTCACTAAGTGAGTCATGAAGAATTAAATGTGTTTTGTTTTGGGTTTGGTCATTTGAGGAGATATTTTCATTAGATATTTGTGTATGGTTTTGATTATATATCCACTCATATCTATTCACAAGAGAAGCATGATAGAACACAAGTATTTGAGCTTAGTTTTCTTTTGGCTCACTAGTGTTTCTTGAGTTCACCATTTCCAAACCCTACCATCTTCTTTAACCTTCACCCTAACCCTCTCATATGATGAGAACCTTAGGGTGTTTGAGACAAAGTATTCTACTCGTTCTCTACTTCATCTTGGTCATCTCTTTTAGCAGACTTGATGATCGAGTTGCTTCAGTATAGAGGCGGGAGCCTGTTTAAAGATCCGTAGATGTGGTGCCACCTGGACGAGGAGCAAAGAGATCGGAGTTGCCGCAAAGGAGCGTGGGATGATGGCTAAAGACCGAAGGACTCGGATCGATCGGTATAGCCTTTCTACCTCTTTACAGTATGTTAGTTTGGCGTTAATGGCAAGATCCAGGATATAGTATGCGATTGCGCCAGTTATAAAAGTTTTTGTTCCGCGTTTGGCGTCGGATTGACGGCTGGGGCGCTACCGTAGACTTACATGGTATCAGAGCCACGCCATTAACCTTTACTAACTTGTTCTAACGCGTTTAAAACAACGATCGAGCGAAATTTCCAAAATCGCATTTTTCAGGATGAAGTTTCTGTCGAATTTTTAAACAGGTCTAAAAATCATTTTGAGCATCTCAGAAAATCGTGCAGGCTTTTTTAAGAATACTGTAGAAATTTGGTAGACTGAAGCTTCCAAAGCGCCGCGGAACCGCCGCACAAACCCTAGTTTGGCCGCGGTTCCGCCGCCCTTTTGGAGCAACAGTAAACCATTTTTCTACAGTAGGGTCTTATTGTAAAATTGTGGTTTCTGGAATACTTTGTTTGGGCCCAGATTTTGTTAGAGTACTGCAGTTGTACGTGGGGCCTACTTCGGGATGTTTTGTCGATTGGAATTTTAAACTTGTTAGTTTACAGTACTTACATTATGTCTCCGACCGTGAATGTCATTCGAGCGGTAAATTGCGTCTAATTGCTATAGTCCTTTTAGACGGGTTTGCGAACGTGACATTCGCGTTGATGTTCTGTGTTGTGCTGTGATATTGCGAATTTGTCGTGGTGGATAGCAGTGTGCAATGGTAGTGCAGTTTGGATTTATTTGTACATTTGATATTGCGGGGCGAGCGTCCAACATGTGGACTGCCGTCACTGCCTGTTTGTATAATATTCTTTTGGGGCACGACCAGGCTGAGGTCGATGTACCCGTTGTACATATTTTTCATTTCTGTACTAGGTTTACCCCGTGACGGGGTGCACGGATAGCCGTGTTCTGGATGGCAACGGGTCCACATCTCATGGCTTTAAGAGGCAGAGGGCCTCACTCTAGAATTGACAGACTATTCGCCGCACTCATAGGGGGTACAGGTTGACCCAAGGAGGGGTGCTCAAGTTGCCGGATTCCGTGAAGTGCAGGGTGGTCCATTCACTATGCTGTAGGGGGCTGCCTCGCTTCAGGTTTTGGCGGGTAACTTACCGCATCCGTAGGGGTCTAGGTTTCATTGCACAGGCTATCCACACGACCAGGGGAACGTCGGGTTTCAGCAGCGGCTCTGTGAAACCCGGGGATCCCAGATTATCTGTATTGTTCTGTGATGCTTATTACTTTTCTGTAATGTTTCATATTATCATGCCTGGAGCGATTATTGTATATTGGTATAAATACTAGTAGATGTTGTATATGTTTTACACCCGCGCTAGTCCAGTCCCCGCTCTGTCGTTAGTTAAGTAACCTAACGGGTGATGACGGGACCCAGTGGCGAATGCGGATGGCATATACGTACATTATATTTTCATTCTTTTCTGGTGTGATTAATTGATGGGACTGCGTTGATTCTGATCAATGCAAAGGAAAACAAACCTGTTTGGATGTTGTTGGAACAGTTTTAAAAAGTGTTATTACAAAGACGTTTCCTTTTGTTTTGCACAGTGGTATTCAGTTGGAATATCCTGCACCTCATTCGACGAGGCAAGGGCCGAGATCCCTTCACCGGGAGTGACCCCTTGGACAAAAGTTTGCGTCAAGGTAATAACTTCACTATAGTTGATTACATGTTGCTTTGCATTGCGGTATTCAGTTGGAATATCCTGAACCTTATTCCACGAGGAAAGAGCCGAGATCCCTTCACCGGGAGTGACCTCTTTAGCAAAGGTTTTCACCACTATATTTTTATAAAAAGCTATCAGGTTCCTTCAACGAGATCAAGTTCATTACGTTAAAGGTTTTTCGCCAAAAACCAGCCGTAGCCCTCCGTCGTTTCAGACGGTAGCACGTAGTATTCATGCTATGTTTGTTGGCCTTCATCAAGGCATAGTGGATGGTAGCTTCTTGTTACTTTTCTGTTGTATAGATAGATGAGTTGGTTTGGGACAGTCGTTTTACCTTGTTGGCCTTCGTCAAGGGTATGTACGGGTGAGTTCGAATTGACAAGATAATGACGGGTAGAACTTGACATGTGACTTATGATTTGTTGGCCTTCGTCAAGGTCATAAGAACATGGGGTGAAAATCACATCGGGAGTTTCTAAAGAAACTGAAACTTGCCAGGCATGCGCATACCTTCTAGAGTGTGATAACGTGAGTGGATTCCGTCACGTTATCATGCGATGATAGTTGGATCCCGATTCGCACTGATGAGTTAGTTTACTCTTTGGGTGATCCCGATTGATTCTTCTTTCAGGTTTGGAGGAGAATTTAACAGTACAGTGGGAGGTTTCTTGATTAGATAAAGTGATAACCATTCTGATCTAGGTTAGAGTGCACGCAGAGTGTTTCTTTTCTCTCTCTTTTTGGCAGCGACCTTTGACCGACCCTAGACTATGACTCAGTGACCAAGTTGACCGAACCTTCTTAAAATACCGGCTTTTAGATTGTCTAAGTTGCATAAGTCATTGCCGCTCCTTCTTTTACCCTTTGCATTTCTCAGAACACCCCGTATTACTACGGACATCCACTTCCATTGGATAGATCCATTGTATGGTTATATACGAACTCGAAGGGACTTCTTCGAGGATGGATCCAGGTTCAGGAGAAATAGAATTGGTTTATTCAGCTGTCTTTTATTATCACCTTCTCTCAGGTTGCGAGGGCTCCTTGTTTAGGAGAGTACACCTATTACGCTTATTGGATAGTCCTCTTCCAAACCATAGGCAGGTGCCGAAAGGTAGGGAATGAAGAAAACCAATTAGCCTAAGTAGGGTGTACAGAAGGTAATAACTAAAGACAAAATAAAGGGATTAGAAAGAGTGCAAAGTAAATTGCGACTGCTATCATTCACGACCAAACCGCGTACTTCATCGCCACTCCTATTTCACCTTTGCTTTTCTCCCTAGTTCGGGAGAAATAGAATAAGGTATTATTCAGTTGTCTTTTATCATCACCTTCTCTCAAGTTGCGAGTACTCCTTGGTTTAGGAGAGTACACCTATTATGCTTACTTGATAGTCTTCTTCCAAACCATAGGCTGGTGCCGAACGGTAGGGAAGGAAGAAAACCACTTAGCCTAAAGGGGGTGTACAGAAGGTAATGAATAAAGACAAATAAAGGAATTTGGAGAGATGGCAAAGAAATATACGGTTACAGTCTTGAATAGGATTATGGAAGAGGCATTAGTAGGAATACCAGGATATCCCTACGAAACATTTTTCATGTTTCAGTTTCACTGTGCATTGTTAAAGGAAAACAGATTTCCCAATTAGATACTTACTCCAGGGTATGTATTTACCAGGTATGTTTCTCACATCTGTATGGTTTTACAGATGATGAGTGGGAGTAAGTTATTGGGAATAAGGTGATCATCCTTATTATATCGGAATTCATTGTAATTGGTGATATTTGAGGACATCGCCTGAGTTTATGCCAGACGACAAGTATTTGGTTTTGAGTATCCGTTGTTGTGCACCAATTTCAAAATGATATATCTGTATGTTTATTTTTATAAAGTGAGATATAACTTTTTGAAATTATGTCCGTGACATTTACCTATATCAGTTGACGATTGGGTAAGGAGCATTGTACAGCGGAGTAGTTCTTAACCATAAGTACAGTTTTCAACCTACGATGCACAGGTTTTGAGTTATTCAACTCAGGGGGCTTATACAGAGTATTGTATGTTGTCCGGTGTCCATCAGGACAAAGGGGATGGCCCTCGTACTATGTTCTGTTTACTTATGACTTCTCTAGTTTTTAGACAAGTGTTTCGTAGAAATACAAGGTCTAAGTTTTGAGAAGTTGTGGGTATAGGAATAAAGTAGAGAACCAGATGTCGCAAGTATCGGGATTCTTCAAAGAGATCGAAGATGTAGATTCTTGTGATTGGTATTCAGTTGATAGTAATGGTTTTGAGAAACTTGTTTCTCTTTCAGGTACTCATAATTGGATGCATTCCTAAGTTGAGTAATGCTGATTAGCCTCTCTCCATTAAGTTGATATGCACTGGAGACAGCTGCATGATTAGAATCTTGTTCCAATTAAATAAGTGCCAAAGTTTCTATATTGGATATAGAATGGTTCATATCTTAACGATGTTAAGGTACGGGGAGTTGTCCGGCTTATGCTTAAAACCAGACTCTGGATAACTCAAGGCACGTTTCTGTAATGACAGTTTGTGGGTTGACCCGGGCTATGTCGAGGGTTGACTTTCTACCATCTGGAAGATCAATAGTGATATTTTTCTTGACTCGCCACAGTTTTAGTAAAATGGATTTTTTCAGAAAACAGTAGTGGGAGTATGGTAGACCTGGAAGTGATTCCAGAACCGCAAACGATTATGGAAAGTTTAATAGGACCTAAAGATTCAATCAGGTTTGACATTCCATTATCCACTCCGCAGATATGGTGGGTAACCTCAGGCACCCGAGAGGTACTCCGATAGCCTCAAGGACGGTGACAGGGAGGTTCTAGTTTACCCAGACTTGACACTACTGTTGTTACAGGCTATGAGACCCCACAGGAGGTTAAGTATAGCGTCGTTCAAAACTAGATTTAGAAGTGCACGTATATATTATTCTGCCAGAGGGTTGTTGTGGTCAGTGGGAGCAGCGGAAGCATAGTGGGCAAGTAGCTTATGTCTATTTATAGACTTGAGCAGATATAGCGGAGACAGATCATCTAATTTTGATGTGACAGTCATGGGTTTGACTTCATCAGAATAGGTGATGGATCTGTTAAGAAGGTAGTAGGGTGTGATGTCCTGGTATTTGGATGACATACACAGAGTAGGAAGTGAAATTCCTATACTACGATCGGTTGTACTGTGGTTGTCACACAGTTGTTTCTCCACAAAGGATATGGATATAATATCAGACATTCTGGTTACTAGATCTATGGTTTTAGATCTAGATTTGGGTAGTTTCCCAATGTGGGTACTTTGACAGAATTCTAATAGTATTTTAGAATAGATGACTCCTGGCATGGTGGTGTACCTGCAGGTGATGGAGCCACCCTCTCTAAATGTGTCTTACAGACTAAAGGGGAGAGGGATGTGCATGATTGGCAGATCACTTGCTTAGGCAATTGAGTCAATCGTGAGATGTCAAGTACCACACCAGATGTTGTTTTTGCACTAGATGCGATAAGTTTATATTAATCCAATCCTGAAGAAACATAAGGAATCAGTTTTAGAACATAAGTGAATGTTCTACGGATTTGATGACGGCAGCCTCCTTCAGGGGATGGTTATCATTTCAGGCTTCAAAGGTGACATGGATGACAGAGTGATTGTCAGAGTTATAGTTTTCCCTCTGACGAAGGGGGCAGTATTATGGACAGGTGGTCCAAGAGGATACTGTGGGAGGCATGGTGCAGGATACTGATTAGTTTCAGTTAACAATACAGTCTAAGAAGTTTGGATTTGAAGTTCATTTATGAACTAGGTCCCATCAGATATCCAGACATATTCTAAGACAGGTATTACTCAATTCGGGAGATGGCTTTCTTCGCGAACTTGAGATTAAGAGAGACATAGAAAGAAACATCAGGGCGGATCCACTCATTGAGGCTATTTCTCGAACACAAGAGTTTTACAAACATGCTTTGTGAAACTGATTAGTAGAGGAGTTGGATGTTCGGTATCATACGGGTTGTGAGTATAAGACATCGCAATAATTAGACTTAAGTTCAAGTGGTAGATTATTGGATATAGTGCCCTCAAAGTCAATTATTGGATCGCACGTACGTGATTGCAATGATATAGGAGGAACTATACCGGTAGCACAGTCTTACTCGAGATGATAATATGCTATCTGGTTTGCCTTTATCAGTCGTGTACAGGTTCAGGTGACTGATCACTATTACACGTTGATAGAGCCCTTAGGATCTTGCTTGACTACCAACAGTATGATGGTGATCATATACGTGAGAGTTGGGTAGTCTATAAGCACATCCTTAATGGTGGTCCCTAGTCATGGGAGTTTCGAGACAGGGCATCGATACTCCGGAGTAGTCTAGTGTATACAGTCGAGACCCCGACGAGGGGCGGTGGCCGGTCTCACAAGCCACTGGTGTCAGTTGGATCACCTAAGATGTATACAGGTGCTCATTAGGTTATGAGTACACCGGACAGGACTTGCCGGGAACCTGCTAGTTGGTATTTATACCTAGCGTCAGATAGCAGTTCCCTGGTGACATGTGTACAGGTTAGTTCATCGACCGGAGGTCGTCATTTGTCTCGTGTGAGTTCCCACTGTGCTTTGATTTCTACCCTACCACGGCTCAAAGGAGTTGTGCAAACAGGTATTTTTTGGGTACAGTCCCGAGCCACATGGAGGCAAGTGAGCGGATCGGCAGGGGATTTGTCACGTCCCGAAAGTACAGAACATGACCGACACTTAGGCTACGAACGTCCCAAGGCGTACGTGCTCTAAGTAAGCCGAGCCCAGAAATCCAAACCAAGAAAAGTAGTAGAGTGTAGGAAAACCATTAAAAGTCAACCAGCTAGCAACATAATATACAACGCCTAAAGGTGAGGATCACAACAGAAAGGAAACTCCAACAGCAAAAAATCCACAGAAATATAACGTGCGACTCTAAGGTCGAAAGAATAAACACCACTGGTCTCTATCTCAAATAAGTACATGTTTGGTTGATGGAACTTCTAGATACAACTGAATATAATATACAATATATAATGATGGGTACGATACAATAAACCCACCTACTAGCAACCCACCCGAAAGGAACAGTGCCCGCAAAGCCGTAATGAAACCCGTACGGCAACACCTGTAAGAAACTGGGGCACAACGAGGGTGAGTTACCAACTCGTGAGTAGAAAAAGATCTACGAACAGAAAATCGCATGTATGACGCAATCCTAGGTCATACGATCATAATATATAATCCTCAAATATATAACCAGCAATCTATAACAAGACTAGGGTAAATATCTAACCCAAGTGTAATCCCATATGACCGTGTCAGTGCCTCAGGTAGCATTGTATAAATGGATGATGTATGGATGCATGAAAAGTATGATGAAGTTTTTAAAATGATATCAATACACATATATTAGCGTCTCATTCCACTAATATTGGTGTAAGGGTATATATAACAGCGCCCTCATAGCCTGTTATATATACAAATGAAGTATGATCAATGTAATCATGCATGTAAATATGAGGATATAGTCAAAATCAAGGAAAAACATCATGAAACCTGTGCCCAGTATCGGCACAAAACATAAATCCCAATATCTCGATATCTCTGTATCACAATCTCTGTACCTCAATATCTCAATCATAAAATCCAGGGCGCCGTCAGTCCAGATCGGCCTCTACCATCCATCTCAAGACCACGACGGTATCCTCCGGATATCCGACGTGTCGGGTAAAATCACCGGTCGGTCATGCTCCCCTGCACAGGCTCAACGCCATCATCTGCGATTCTCTTGCCCCGGGGTACCGCACCGGGCCCACCATGTACCTGAAACGGTTCCTCCACTCCTCGAATCGGGTCTCGAAATCCACCAGCAAACTCATGGTGGACGACTCATACATCATGGGAAAACCGCATTTTTTATTTAAAAAGAGAGAAAGCAGTTTATATAAGTTTTGCGGTTTTCCCCCAAATCCAGAAAACATCATGGAAATCTGAATCATCAATAGCATGTAAAACCATGAATATAAGCATGAGAATCCATGAATGCGGCATATAATGAACAACAGTATGCATGAAGTGACAGGTAATAACTACAATGTCAAGCTGGCATATAAGGCAAGCATACAAATATCATGTCACTACTAGATAACAAGCTAAATCAAGCAATAATATTTTCTAAGTGTTCGTGACATGGCAATTACCGATGAAGATGTGTGTGAGCCGGCAAATAAGTGTACGTAGTACATACGCATCATCGGTAATGGTGCTGGTGTCCTAACAGCAGGATATCAATAATAAAATATGAATCACAACAGTATGCAATGCAGAGCAACAATGATAAAGTGCGGGAGCTGAATACTAACACAATGATGGTTGAACTGCATCTAATGTCATAAGAGTCCTATAGCTACACCACTATAATGCTGAGCTAAAGCTAACAGTAGGTAAGGGAAACCGCCTAACCTCTGAGTCGATACACACACACACACATATATATATATATATATATATATATATATATATATAGTCGGTGATCCCGCCTCGATAATATCACATCCGATAACTTATCTCCATAATCAGTTATTACCAAATCAAGAGTGCGGATCAAACATCAATTATAGCTCGTACGTAAATCCGTCGTACGGCATCCCCAAATCTGGGTACGGGTCAATATCACATCGGTCATATCATTCATCTAGTATTCTCTTTATCAAGATCATCATCTGGGGTACTGACCTATGTCTAGTACAATGCTAATATCATCACTATAATCAAGATCAGACTACCGATCGACAGTCTAGTATAAATCGATATCATCATCACATATCATCACAAGGAGTAAACATCGCCGAATGCGGCCTATCATAATTTTCTGGTCATATCATATCTCATAACATAATCACGTGTCGATCATTATATATTTATGTCATCATTCTTATAACATCATTATTCCCAAAATTCACTCAAGCATCAAGACGTATTTTAATTATGAATTTTATCATATCACCGATATCATAATCTCAGATCAAACTCATCGACTCATCTCAAACCCATGTAACATCCTCAAATCCGTATGTGAACATGTGGTCCCATACCCACGTGAACACATAACTATATAGAATCCCGTCTATCCACATATGAAGTAAGGATGTATGCAAGTATGTATGTGTGGGAGTGTGTATGAGTAGTGCACCCACTATTCTAGGTTTTCGCGACACTAAATCATCCAAGTCCAACAATTATCCATCCTAAACATCAATAATTTCTCAATAACATATAATGATTATAGGTGTGTATACGCATCCGTATACATCACCATGGACTGCGGGGGTGCTATACGCCATCCACCCGACTTCTCCCCGTAGATATAAATCTACCCACCTTGTTTATGTGTGCCGGTGCCGATGTCTCCATTTGCATCTCCAACGCTCCGACGCCACGTGGGGTACCTACAAGGATACCACACGCAAAAACACATGAAAACCGTGTCGGATACCAAAATGGTGCTCGCTACGCCCATAGGTAAGAACCTACAGCCTCGCGTGCAAACACAGCCAATGCTCACTGGTCGTTGGCGTTCAAACGCCACCGGACGGAAACGAATTATCGAATACCAAAAACCATGCTAAAACAAGTCGTAAATCATACGCCAACTCAAGTAAATCAACCCAGATTTTACCCTAACTGGAATCAGTCAAAACTAGACATACCCAGGGTAAAGTTTACATGAAATAGGGCCGTGCACGCAAAACGAGGAGGTTTCACCCTGGTCTGGCCACAAATTGCGGCCACGGGGATTAAATTTGTGGCTAAGGAAATAAGGTTGGGGCTAGGGTTTTGGGTATTGGTTCCTATCTGCCTGCACATCCTACTGTCAAGTCAAAATTATTTTAGGAGGTCCGGGTTGATAGTAGTTTCCAGAAAGGTCAAAAAGTCGACAAAATTGCTAATTTACACCGATTCTAAACTTTCAGGTGATATACTGGAATCTGGGTTAGATCTAGGGTAAACTGGTCTCAAATACACCTAATAAGGTTACCCTAGCAATCAAAACCATCACTTGGCCACATCTCACTCAAGTTTTCCTAAAACTAGCACTAATCTACATACTATACTAAATTTCTGCTAAACAACCAGAACTTGACAGGAAAGGAGTTGGGTTGCAAGATTATACCTCAAGAGTGTCCTAGGATGAAGGAGAAAGGAAGGAGGAGGAGGTGGGAAGTGGGTTGCTGCTGCTGGGTTACTCCTGTTGCTGAAGCTGTTTTCCTTTGTTCCTGGAGCTGAAGTTGTTTCCTGCTGCTGCTGCTTGTTACTCTCTCTTTTTCTTAGTTGCTGTTTGCAGCAGCTACTGCAGGGGCTGGGGTTGTTTTTGTGGTGAGATGAAGTGTTGTAGTTGTGGTTTGATGGTGGTGTTGTGGGGTGTTGGTTGGAATAAAATTGTTGCTGCTGTGGCTGATAAAAATATGGCTGAAAATGTGCTGATATTGTTTTATTGGTGTTGTGTTGGTGTGTTTATGATGGTGTGGTGTGAGTTGTGAGGGATGTAGCTGCTGATGTGCTGATTTGGGCTGATGGTGTTGCAGCTGATGTGATGAAAATTGGGCTGATGTTTGTGCAGCAGCTGATGTTACTGATGTTACTGCTGCTAAATTGCTCATGTTTCTGATAGGTTGCTTTGGGGGGCTGAAGTGTGCTGATGTGAGTGTGTAGGTATTGGGCCATGGTGTTAGGGGCTGGGGTGGTTGCTGATGCAGCTGATGTGCTGATATGGTGTCATATAGCTGGGTAGGGTTGGCTGATGAAATTATTCAGCAGCTGCTGCTGCTGGAATTTCTTTAAGGGTGTGATGTGTGAGAGTGAGAGGTAGTATGAAAGAGCACAAAGGATAATGAAGATTGAGAGGGATCATGGCATACCCTAGCCACCTCTCTCTCTCTCTCTCTACACAAGGTCAACCCTAACTCTAATCCAATTTAAAAACTAGAACCCTTAATTAAACCCAATTAACTTAACCAAAAGGTTCAACCCATCATGGTTGCCTAAACTTGGCTAACCCACCTTGGTCATCTAAATATGGTCCAACCCTAGGCTACTATGACCAAAACATGAAACAAGTGTAAAAATGTTATAGTGCACAATTTGCACAAAAAGCCAAAAATCCAATTAGCGATTTTTAATCGCAATTAACACTAAAATAGCATATAATCCATCATAAAAACTGTAAAACGGCATATTTCCACAAAATAAGCTATTTTAGAATTTCCATAATTTTCTCCGGAATTTTCACCATTTATCGGTATTTATATTCATTAAAAATTAATATTAAATTATGAAAATTCTCAAAAATAATATTTTATTTTTTTGAAATGTTACAGGATTCTTCTCTCCCGGTATTGGGGGTGAGATCGCGCTGTGTCTAGGAAAGCCATTACACCAAGTCCTTGGCCATGGCAGGTGAGAATTACTGTTAAGTATTCCAGTAGTTTCTCAGGGTGTTCAGGGCTTGTCTCCGACACGACTTATACCGCTATTGGGGGTCTGACGTTACTAGCCCCTAGGCCCGATATGCGATACTCATAGACGAACGGACCAGACTGTATGTATATTGTCACTGATAGGCTCAGTAGGGTTCCAGGATGAGTTCGCTCATCGGCTTCCCTTAAGGTCAGTACATGGGCAGCCATTACGCACTGCTAGTGCCGCTGACGTGCTTGTGGTTAAACCCACTGCCAGGGTACTGACGAGTCTTTAGAGTCCCCCACAGATAGTTTCCCAAGTTCGGGCGAAACGTTGTAGAGGCCGTATGGTTTTATGGCAGGGTTCGGAAAATGCACGTGCGTTTACGCACGTGTCATATTTCGGGCAGATAATATTGGTGGGCTTTGGTTTAAGCCGGATCCATGTATTATATTGATTCGGAATATTTTAGTCTCTCGTATTCGTATTTTGTCGGAATACGGATACAGGTACGTATATACAGGCGAGGGGTATTTTCGTAATCCGTTACGAGAATATTTTAGAAGATGCATTTCTTTTTGGATTAATCATTTTGGTTTAAATTATTATTTGGTTTTGGAAATGGTGACTCATTATGGATGACACATTATTCTAGCATGTTCATTAGTGACTCATGCTAATGAGTCACTAAGTGAGTCATGAAGAATTAAATGTGTTTTGTTTTGGGTTTGGATATTTGAGGAGATATTTTCATTAGATATTTGTTTATGATTTTGATTATATATCCTCTCATATCTATTCACAAGAGAAGCATGATAGAACATAAGTATTTGAGCTTAGTTTTCTTTTGGCTCACTAGTGTTTCTTGAGTTCACCATTTCCAAACCCTAACATCTTCTTTAACCTCCACCCTAACCCTCTCATGTGATGAGAACCCTAGGGTGTTTGAGACAAAGTATTCTACTCGTTCTCTACTTCATCTTGGTCATCTCTTTTAGCAAACTTGATTATCGAGTTGCCTCAGTATAGAGGAGGGAGCCCATTTAAAGATCTGTAGATGTGGTGCCACCTCGACGAGGAGCAAAGAGATCGGAGTTGCCTCAAAGGAGCGTGGGATGATGGCTAAAGACCGAAGGACTCGGATCGATCGGTATAGCCTTTCTACCTCTTTACAGTTTGTTAGTTTAGCGTTAATGGAAAGATCCGGGATATAGTATGTGATAGCGCTAGTTATAAAAGTTTTTGTTCCGCGTTTGGCGTCGGATTGACGGCCGGGACGCTACCGTAGACTTACATTGAGTCCATCCAGATCCTACTTTCCATTGTTACATACCATAACTACGATATCTGGCGGTTGGGTGTCATGACTGCTTTTCTAAATAATGATTTAGAGGAGAGAGTCTATAAGTACATAGCCAGAGGGCTTCGTAAAAGGTGGGAGCAGCGGAAACGTGTGCAAGTTGCTTTATGGGATAAAGCAGGCATCGCGGAGTTGGAACGTCTGTTCTGATGTGGTAGTCAAAGAGTTTGACTTCATCAAAATGGTAGATGAACCTTGTATATACAAAAAGGAAGTAGGGAGTATAGTGGTCATCCATGTATTGTACGTAGATGACATACTCTTGATAGGGAAGGTGTTTCCTTTGCTACACTCGTTCAATCTCCTCTTATCACAAGGATTCTCCATATAGGATCAAGGTGATACCTCCTAAATCCTGGGTTTTGGATCTATGAGATAGATTTAAGTGGATGTTAGGATTCTCACTAGGTGTAGTGAGATGGTATTAATAGATCCTGGGGAGAATCACTGGATAGCTTCCAGGGTGATAAGGGCGACTGAATGTCAGTCACAGGCATTGTCTTTACCCTCAGTGGAGGGAAGGTATGTTGGAAGAGTTCCAAGCTAGATATCGTGACATACTAGATGATAAAGGCTGGATACATTGCTACCAAGGATGCTACCAACGAAATAGTCTGGATGTACACTAGTTCATGAGATGAACTTCGTTCCTTCCATTGTGTGACAATGGAGTTGTGGCTTAGGCCTAGGAACCCCCATCCCATCTGAGATCTAGACATATTCTTAGGCAGTATCACCTGATCATGGAGATGGATGATCTCCAGGGAGATCAAGGATAGGAGAGTAGACTCGGAGGACAACACAGTGGATCCACTCACAAAGGCCAGTACCCTAGAGAGACTTTTATGGGATGGTTGAGTATGTGATACTACAACCACTGCTGATTGTTGGGTATGAGATACTACGACAGATGGCCCTAGTGCAAGTGGGAGATTGTTAGTTATATGTTCCATAGAGACCATTACTGTATGGATGCTTGGACATATATAGGGATGCCTTTCTTGCTCGACATGATAGTATGCTATCTGGTTGCTCTTTATCTTAACATGTACACTGATTGTCTCTATAATACATGTTGATAAAGCCCTTAGGATGAGTACTTGAATACCAGGACTATGATGCAGATCATACTAGTGGGGACAGAGTAGTCGTTAAGTACAGCCTTCAAATGTTCCTAGTCGAGGGTGTATCGAGACAGGGCATCGATATACCAGAGTAGACTAGCGTATACGCTTCTCGACCCATATGATGGGTGATGGATGATTCTATATCCATTGGTGTTTGACATCAGAGAAGGTATGTGGGTGCTCAGTAGAGACTGGGTACACTGGACGGACTCACCGAGAACTCCTAGATGGTATTGTACCTATCGTCGGATAGCAGTTCTCAGGTGACACTGGTACAGGTTAATCTGTAGACCCGAGATCGTCATAGAGTCTTATATGATTCCCACTGTGCTTTGATTTCCACCTTACCACGTTCAAGAGAACGTGCAAAACAGTGGCTTTTGCGTACAGTCTCGAGTCACATGGAGGCAATGAGCGATAGGAGGGGTTTCGTCTCTCCCGGTATAAGGAGTTGATGTTGCGCTATGCTCGATTGGCCATAACAAGAAATCCCTGGTCAGGGTTGCTGAGATCTACTGTTAAGTGTTATCAGTAGTTTCTCGAACCGTTATGGACCTTGCATCGGCATGACTTATCAGGCTATTGGGGTCTGACGTTATACCACCCCCAGGCTGTGATATGCGATATATCAGATGAAGAGACCGGACTGTACGGTAGTGTTACTGATTGGATTCGCAGGAGTACGAGCAGGCTTGCTTGTTGATCTTCTGATTGCTCAATACCCGGGTGGCCGTTATGTTTAGCAGACCGCTTGCGGCTTGTGGGTGTTTGATATGATCATCACCTACTGCTGGCATATTGACGAGTCTTTAGAGTCCTACACAGAGGTTTCCTGGCTCAAGCGAAACAAAGCAGGAGCATATATGTGATATGTGCGGGACCGAGGTTGGTACGATATGAGATACCGTATTATATTCTCACGATATGTGATATCGGTCGGTTATATATGATATAGCCGGGTTATCGGATCAAGTGTTGATTCGATAAGTTGATTCATATAGTATTAGTCGGTTGTATATGATATAGACGGATTATTAAATCAAGAGTTGATTTGATAATTTAATGTATAATTATATATTTGATATATTATATTACATTAACTAATATTAAGCTCACTTATGATTTCTTTTCTCACTAGGTGTGCACATTGTATATATGTGATATGTATATTTGTGTACATGTATTATGTCATCTTTTATGATGCATACATGATGGGTGTATGAGATTAATACCATTCTAGGGTTAAGTTAGGGTTTCTATTTATGTTAAGCTAATTCAAAAGAGATTGAGTTTGTCTTGGTAAAGCTTGGACAAAAGCTTTTGGATAAGCTTTGACAAAGTCAACTATTTTGTCTAGTTAAAGATATTTTTCAAACCCAACCCTTAACCATAGTGTGTGGTTTATTCTCTACATGAGTTAAGCATGATGGCTTTAACTCACCCATGGTTGCAATAATTCATTTGGATGAATAATTGATGAGATATTTTCTTCATCTTCTTCTTCTTCATCAAAAGCTTCTAGCTTCAATGGAGTTTTGAGAAAAAGTGTGAGAAAATGAAATCTAATGTGAGCCCACTTCCTACTTCATCATTGTAACGTTTTGAAAATCGTTTCGGTGAAATTTCGAAAAAAACCGGTAAAATAAGGGGGTTTTCTGGAAAAAGTCAAAAATGTAAATATCTTTATTATAAAATTAAATATAAATATTCTAGCTATGTAATTGCTAGTATTTGGTGTTTATTGAGCCACTGGTGAAATTTCAAATTTTCTGAAAATTTTTCCGAAATTAATTATTTTAATATTATTTTAAGCCGTCCCTAATACATTTAATTAGGGAAAATTACAAATTGGAATGAGTTGAAACAAATTTTGTGCATCATAAAACATTAAGTAAAATTTTATCATGTGGTTTTTGAAATGAAATCATTTGCCAAACGGTTTAGAAAATATCGAAGAAAAATGCTTTTTTCGGTGAAATTAGTGTTAATAGGAATTGGGGTTTAGCATTTATCTTTTTCCTAACCCACACACCCACACCTCACCCTCTCTCCCCCTCCCCATATGGCCGGCCCCACCATGACAGCCCTCCCCCTCTCCCTCTCTCCAATCACCTCTTTTTTCAAAAGAAAAGAAAAGGAAAGAATAGAAAAGGATGGAAACAAAAGTGGACTTTGCTAGATGTTACTTTCTCCACCTCACTCTCTCGCCTCCCTCACCCATTCCCTCTTTCCCTTGGCTGAAACCAGCAGCAACAACAGCCCTCTCATTTCTTCTTCTCTTTTCTCTTCAAAATTCCATCAAAAAATCATCCAAAATGCTTCAAAAATTCCACAAAATCAAAATCTAATCCCTACCCATTTTTACTTGACCATTCTAGTATGGATCTAGAGAACAAGATGGCAATTTGAGGGGCTAGATTTCAAGTTGGATCAATGAGTTGTGAGGTATAAAAATCTTGACCTTTTTGTTGAATTGTTGATTAATGCTTGTGTTAGCTTAATTAAGTGTTAATTAGGTTTTATATGGGTTCAAATTGCATGATTGGAAAATTCAAGAATATGGTTTGAAGCTAATTTGGGTTTAACCATCACTATTAGGATAATCAAGTGTAGATTATCATCTTGTGGAATTGTAAAACCCAACCTAATTGTTAGTTTGCAAATGGTTAGGTTGATATTGTTATAATTAAGCTATATTGCTAACTAGGTTTTAGAAATTTAATTAAAATATGGGATTAAAAATCTAATTAGGTTTTTCATGACTTCATTAACATTATTAAGTGTAGTTTAACACTTTAGTTCATGGAAATCCAATCTAAATTGTGGTTTGTGCATTTTGCTATAAAATTGCTAAAATTGGGTATATTGTAAACTAGAATTTTGGGGTTAATGAAATTTATTGGGACTAAATTATGGAAATTGTTTTTATGACTTATTTAAGACATTTAATAGGTATTATGCCCGCTAGATTTATTTAAACATCGAGTTTTGTACTAAAACAGTTAGTTTTTGCTTGCTAGATTTTCGGAAAAATGGCTTTTAAAGTGAATTTGGGGTTTTTTGTGAATTTTAAGCTATTCTATATTATAATTAGTGCATGTAACGGTACAAATGAGTGTGTTGGGAGTTTTCTCGATGGTTTGGCGTTTGTACGCCGACGTCGAGGGTTTTTGGATCGACTTGTGAACGCAACCATAGGTTTTGACCTATGTGGGATTCATGAGTCGTTTTGGTCATGAGTCGGATTTTAATGCGATGCGGTGCGTTATGATATGTAGGTACCCCATGTGGACTTCGAGATGACAAGCAAGCGCGTGGCGACGTCGGCACCGGCGAGCGAGGACCAGGTTAGTAGATTTATATCTACGGGGAGAAGTCGGGTGGATGGCGTATAGCACCCCCGCAGTCCGTGGTGCTGTATACGGATGCGTATACACACCAACAATTTTTATATGTTATTTGGGATTAATAACGATGTTTAGGATGGATATTGGTGTGTTGGATTATTTTAGTGTTGCGAACCCTAGGGTAGTGTTGCACTACACATACACACATACATACTTGCATACATTCCTATTTATATGTGCTCATGGGATTCTTTATAGTTATGTGTTCACATGGGTATGGGACTATGTGTTCACATACGGATTTGAGGATGATACTTGGGATTGAGCTGAGTCGATGAGATTTGTTTTGTGGTTGTGATATCGGTGATATGGCAGGACTCGTACTTGAGGTACGTCCTGGTGTTATAGCGGATCTTGGGGCGGCGATACGGGTGAATAGTGTTATAAATAAAATGGTCGACATGTGATCGTGATATGAGGCATGATATGCTAGGATATTGATATTAGGCCGTATCGGGCGATGTGTACCCCTTGATGATGATATGTGCTGATAATATCGGTTTGTACGAGATTGTCGATCAGTAGTCAGATCATGAGTATATTGAGGATATTAGTATTGTACTAGACATAGGTCAGTACTCTAGACTATGATCTTGGATAAAGAGGATACCAGAGGAGTAGTGTGAGGAATATGATATTGACCCGTACCCAGACTTGGGGATGCCGTATGACGAATTTACGTATGAGCTATATCTTGATGATAGATCCGCACTCTTGTCTTGGGATGTCTGATTATAGATATGGTATCGGATATGATATTATTGAGGCCGGATCACCGACTAATATATATACAGGTATGTATATGTATCGGCTCAGATGTTAGGCGGTTTCCTTACCTGTAGTCTAGCTTGTAGCCTAGCCATTTAGTTTAGTTAGTTGTTAGATTAGATTCGGTTCCTACCTATTTCAAAGATTACGAATCGTGCGTATTTTAAAAGACAAGTCAAGGGATTCTACGGATATTTCAAAAAAAACGTATCTTTTCTTAAAAACACCGTAGCCCCTATTTTCAAAACCCCACGATTCGTGTTATTTCAAAAGGCACCATTGTAGGACTTATATTAGGTTAATGCAGATTAGTTATCGTTGCGTCTAGTATTCAGCTCCCGCTCATTATTGTTGTTCGCTCCGCATCACACGCTTATATTATGCTTCATATTCTACTGCTGATATCTTGTGGTTAAGACACCAGCACCATTACCGATGATGCGTATGTAACACGTACACTTACTTGCCGGCTCACACACATCTTCATCGGTAATTGCCATGTCACGTACACCTTAGAAAATATTATTGTTTGACATAGCCTGTTAGCTAATAGTTTAGACATGATATTAGTGTACTTGCCTTATGTGTTAGTTTAGACATTGTAGTTATTACCTGCTACTTCATGCATACTGTTATTCATTGTTATGCCGCATGCATGGATTATCATGCATATATTCACTTTTTACGTGCTATTGAGGTTTTGGATTCGGATTTCCATGAGATTTTCTGGATTTTGGGGAAAACCGTAAAACATATACAAACTTCTTCTTTCTCTTTTTAAATGAAAAGCGCGGTTTTTCCAATGATGTATGAGTCGTCCACCATGAGTTTGCTGATGGATTTCGAGACCCGATTCGAGGAGTTGGATGAACCGTTTCGGGTACATGATGGACCCGGTAAGGTACCCCGGGATAAGAAGCTCGTGGTGATGACGATGAGCCTCGCAGGGGGGAGACTACTTACCGGTGATATTACCCGACGCGTCGGATATCCGGAGGATACCGTCGTGGTCTTGAGATGGATGGTAGGGGCCGGTCTGGACTGACGGCGTCCTAGATGTTGAGATTGCGACATTGAGATTTCGAGATATTGAGGTACTGAGATTTTATGATACAGGACAGTCCGGATAGCCGGAGCCGGAGGTTTTGAGACATTGAGATTTATGTTTTGTGTCGATGCTAGACACTGTTGATGCTGATTTCATTTATGATACCTCATTTTAAAAATACAAAGGAAATCTCACTAATTTATGAAAACAGTTTCTTCATTTACATGTATTCTGTTTTCATGCATTCATCCTCATTCATATGATATATTGCTACCTGAGGCACTGACACGGGCACATGAGATCACACTCGGGTTAAATATTACCCTAGCCATTGTTATAGGCTACATGTTATTCATATATTTGAGGATATATTATGATCATTGACCTAGGTTGCGTTATTTATGCGATTTCTGTGCGTAGATGTTTTTCTACTCACGAGTTGGCAACTCACCCCGTTGTGCCACAGTTCTTGCAGGTTTCGCCGTACAGGTTTTATTACGGCTTGCTGGCACTATTTCCATTTCCGGGTGACTTACTAGTAGGTGGGTTTATTTGTATCGCACCCATCATTATAACTTGTATATTGTTACTCTGTTGTATCTAGAAGTTCCATCAACCAAACATGTATTTATTTCAGAGATAGAGACCAGTGATGTTATTCTTTCGACCTTAGAGTCGCACGTTATATTCTGTGGTTTCTTGTTGTTTTGAGTTTCCTTTTGAGTTTTGATCCTCGCCCTTGGCGTTGTATATTTTTTTGCTTGTGTGGTTATGACCGTCGATTGACGAAGAGCTAGCTCCCACTTGGGGATGCCTTTTTATTGATTTCGTATACTATTCATGTTGTATCCAGTTTGGGAGCCAGTATATACAAAGGAGACTCTGCCGAAATTTTCAGGAAATATTTGATGTTTTTTAAAAACCGCATAATTCGGCTTATGCTATTAAAACTACTTGATTTTAAATTGGTTTTCCTCCACTCAACTACTTTTCTTGGTTTGGATTTCTGGGCTTTCGGCTAACTTAGATTACGTACGCCTCGAGACGTTTCGTAGTTTAAGTGCCGGTCATGTTCCGTACTTTCGGACGTGACAAAGTTGGTATCAGAGCGTTAGGTTTTACCTTCGGAGCGTAGGATGACCCTTGGTTGATGGAATAGGTGACTAAAGTAGAGTGACGTACCGTGGGTATGTTCCGCGGCATACTTACGATACGCTACTCCACTTAAGAAGCCTTAGGACGTACATTTCTTTGTTCAGTATTATATTCATTCCTGATCTAGCCTCATTGGTACCAGTTATGGTTTTGCTGCCACGATTACGGGCAGGGAGAGCTACGGCTAGAGTTGTGGTCAGCACGAGCTCATCACGAACAAGGACTGACCAGGGTGTAATTCCGGTGACACACGATTGCAGAGATGTGTCTTTTTACTGTGTTTTCGCACCACGAGCGTTTGATGGATCGCTGTATGAGGTTACTCGGATGTGCTGATCAGCACCAAAGGATCGAGCCAATGATAGAGGCCAGCCAGATTTTGATGACCGTTGGCGTATTGCTTACTCCTGAGGATTGAGACACTGTTCAGCGTGCAGACGAGTAAGCCAGTCATTGCTGCGAACGATGAGATATCGCCCCAGATATTGGAGCTATTGCGGGACGAGTTGTACTAATAGATGCTAGAAGGTCGCTAGTCACCCGATGATGAATGACTAGGACAGGTGGTTCGTTCGCCTACCCCGATGCGAGGTCATCAGATAGATTGATTCCAGCTAGAGTCGACTTCACGCGGAGACGTTGAGAGTCGACAGAGACGATCGAATGTCAGAAACCTATTATTCCAAGTTTAAAGTAGTCAGAAAGACATGCAGGCAATTCTATAGTCCCTCTAGAAGAATGAAACCCTAACTCCACTTAATGACCGTGTGAAAGCCTTGGAACCTTCGGGTTTGCGGCAGTTCTGTGGCGCCATTAGTGAGGCTTGGGTTTGCCCTTCTACGGCTGGACCACCGATGCTGTGGTATGTGTTCGATACTATTAAACTGTGCCCAAGATGTTGAGCTCTTGGGGGATTATGAGGTTTTGACGAATCGATCGAATGGTTCGACTTCATTCGGATGCTAGGTGGTGAGATGCATTCTTGGGAGACTCCAGATACGAGGATAGTCGTTGGAGCTCAGTCCATTCAGCCACGACGAGACGAGTCCAGAGCAGTCGACATTAGAAAAGTGGAGTAAGAGGTTCATACGAGATCCTGATGAAACGACGTTCCACTCCGCCGACATCAGAGATGCGATACGTATGCCGAGGTATTGTACTTGGATATACCTTCCAGAAGGAGTCGCGTTGAGTATGCAGCCGTTCCAGAATGAGAACAGATCTAGTAAGGGACGATGACTTCCAGACAGTTCGGCAGAGACGAGATTTGGGAGAGATCTCGATAGGACCTTTCTGGAATAAATTACGAGAAAACTTAGACCCAGTAGTGGTCATGTTATGCACACCGACAGGACAGAGTTCAGGATCGTCGACGAGACATGCTATGAGTGACCATGGCAGTTGGCCAGAGATTCTTGGAGGATGTGCATGAGCGGGACTATTCCGCCATACTTGATTTACGTATTTTGGGCGATTTATTCGCATGATTGATTTTGATGATTGAGTTTCATGATATTTATCTTCATGGACCATGGTTGCACCTGCTGAGTATTTACGATTTTTGCACGGTTGTTGCACTTGATATCGTTTTCGTGCCTTGGTTCTCATGTTTGTGATTATATGGATTTCATACAGTTGAGTTGATTTGTGCGTATATACGCACACGATTTGGTTTTTGCACTCGGTATAGTTCATATATGCTTGCAGTGCAGTGTTACGTATGTTGTGCATTTAGATGCACTGGACTTCGATTTCGATGGTGATGTTCGATATTTGTCTTGTGCACCTTGTGCACCTGATTGGATTTTGCGTATATTCGGCACTTGATATTGGATTTCATGATTTCGTGCACGATGGATGCACCTGATTTGGATTTTCGCGCATGTTGGGCGCATGTTTTGAAGTGTGATTTTGGTGCACACCAGATGCACTAAATCGAGATTTTTCGTGCATGTCAGATGCACCTGATTTTGCTGTCAGGCACACATGTTGCCTACGACAGATGTTTCGTGCACACCCGATGCACTTAAATGTTGTTTCTGTGCATATGTATGGCACATATATGGATTTTGATTGTCGTGCACACCAGACGCACGTAGTATTCATACGCGTATTTTGGGATTGATTTCTTATAGAGCAATATGTTTTTTTTTGATAATTGCGATGTGTTTTCGTACTAAGCAGGACTAGTCAGAGGACAGTACCTGAATGTATTTTACATGCATTGATAGCTATTGAAGGGAATTCCAAAAAGCGAGCTATAGTCTCAGTATTTACCTACATGTCTGATATGACGCGAAACGTTTAAAACAAGGAAAACCCATCTAAATTGTTTCCCAAAACGGCGGAACGTACATTTCAAACAAAGGTATATACGTATATAGTTATTTTCTTATGATAGACGTCCGCCACTGTACAGTGTTATGTGCATTGCATAGCAACTTAAGGATTTGGCATGCATTTCCCCCTGATATTTACATGTATAGTTCCGATTTATAGCATATCGGTCTTGCTTGAGATTTGGCATTCGTGTCTTCACCTTGACTCTTATGATTGCGGGATGCGTGACGAAGTTTTGATTTCGAGTTATCTACTTATTACTCATGCGCATGCATTGCGCTATGATGCGTTTATGTATTTATGATTTCGGAGCCCCGGCGATTTGATGGTTTTGGCTGAAATATTTTAGTATTTGGGAAGGAGTTTTAATTTAAATTCGGGGACCGAATTTCTTTAAGGGGGGAAGACTGTAACATTTTGAAAATCGTTTCGGTGAAATTTCGAAAAAAAACGGTAAAATAAGGGGGTTTTCTGTAAAAAGTCAAAATGCAAATATCTTTATTATAAAATTAAATATACATATTCTAGCTATGTAATTGCTAGTATTTGGTGTTTATTGAGCCACTGGTGAAATTTCAAATTTTCTGAAAATTTTTCCGAAATTAATTATTTTAATATTATTTTAAGCCGTTCCTAATACATTTAATTAGGGAAAATTACAAATTGGAATGAGTTGAAACAAATTTTGTGTATCATAAAACATTAAGTAAAATTTTATCATGTGGTTTTTGAAACGAAATCGTTTGTCAAAACAGTTTAGAAAATATCGAAGAAAAAGGCTTTTTTCGGTGAAATTAGTGTTAACGGGAATTGGGGTTTAGCAATTATCTTTTTCCTAACCCACACACCCACACCTCACCCTCTCCCCCCTCCCCATATGGCCGGCCCCACCATGACAGCCCTCCCCCCTCCCTCTCTCCAATCACCTCTTTTTTCAAAAGAAAAGAAAAGGAAAGAATAGAAAATGAAGGAAACAAAAGTGGACTTTGACTAGATGTTACTTTCTCCACCTCACTCTCTCTCCTCCCTCACCCATTCCCTCTTTCCCTTGGCTGAAACCTGCAGCAACAACAGCCCTCTCATTTCTTCTTCTCTTTTCTCTTCAAAATTCCATCAAAAAATCATCCAAAATGCTTCAAAAATTCCACAAAATCAAAATCTAATCCCTACCCATTTTTACTTGACCATTCTAGTATGGATCTAGGGAACAAGATGGCAATTTGAGGGGCTAGATTTCAAGTTGGATCAATGAGTTGTGAGGTATAAAAATCTTGACCTTTTTGTTGAATTGTTGATTAATGCTTGTGTTAGCTTAACTAAGTGTTAATTAGGTTTTATATGGGTTCAAATTGCATGATTGGAAAATTCAAGAATATGGTTTGAAGCTAATTTGGGTTTAACCATCACTATTAGGATAATCAAGTGTAGATTATCATCTTGTGGAATTGTAAAACCCAACCTAATTGTTAGTTTGCAAATGGTTAGGTTGATATTGTTATAATTAAGCTATATTGCTAACTAGGTTTTAGAAATTTAATTAAAATATGGGATTAAAAATCTAATTAGGTTTTTCATGACATCATTAACATTATTAAGTGTAGTTTAACACTTTAGTTCATGGAAATCCAACCTAAATTGTGGTTTGTGCATTTTGCTATAAAATTGCTAAAATTGGGTATATTGTAAACTAGAATTTTGGGGTTAATGAAATTTATTGGGACTAAATTATGGAAATTGTTTTTATGACTTATTTAAGACATTTAATAGGTATTATGGCCGCTAGATTTATTTAAACATCGAGTTTGGTACTAAAACAGTTAGTTTTTGCTTGCTAGATTTTCGGAAAAATGGCTTTTAAAGTGAATTTGGGGTTTTTTTTTTTGTGAATTTTAAGCTATTCTATATTATAATTAGTGCTTGTAACGGTACAAATGAGTGTGTTGGGAGTTTTCTCGATGGTTTGGCGTTTGTACGCCGACGTCGAGGGTTTTTGGATCGACTTATGAAAGCAACCATAGGTTTTGACCTATGTGGGATTCGTGAGTCGTTTTGGTCATGAGTCGGATTTTAATGCGATACGGTGCGTTATGATATGTAGGTACCCCATGTGGACTTCGAGACGACAAGCAAGCGCGTGGCGACGTCGGCACCGACGAGCGAGGACCAGGTGAGTAGATTTATATCTACGTGGAGAAGTCGGGTGGATGGCGTATAGCACCCCCGCAGTCCGTGGTGGTGTATACGGATGCGTATACACTCCAACAATTTTTATATGTTATTTGGGATTAATAACGATGTTTAGGATGGATATTGGTGTGTTGGATTATTTTAGTGTTGCGAACCCTAGGGTAGTGTTGCACTACACATACACACATACATACTTGCATACATTCCTATTTATATGTGCTCATGGGATTCTTTATAGTTATGTGTTCACATGGGTATGGGACTATGTGTTCACATACGGATTTGAGGATGATACTTGGGATTGAGCTGAGTCGATGAGATTTGTTTTGTAGTTGTGATATCGGTGATATGGCAGGATTCGTACTTGAGGTACGTCCTGGTGTTATAGCAGATCTTGGGGCGGCGATACGGGTGAATAGTGTTATAAATAAAATGGTCGACATCTGATCGTGATATGAGGCATGATATGCTAGGATATTGATATTAGGCCGTATCGGGCGATGTGTACCTCTTGATGATGATATGTACTTACAATATCGGTTTGTACGAGATTGTCGATCAGTAGTCAGATCATGAGTATATTGAGGATATTAGTATTGTACTAGACATAGGTCAGTACCCTAGACTATGATCTTGGATAAAGAGGATACCAAAGGAGTAGTGTGAGGAATATGATATTGACCCGTACCCAGACTTGGGGATGCCGTACGACGAATTTACGTACGAGCTATATCTTGATGATTGATCCGCACTCTTGTCTTGGGATGTCTGATTATAGATATGGTATCGGATATGATATTATTGAGGCCGGATCACCGACTAATATATATACAGGTATGTATATGTATCGGCTCAGGTGTTAGGCGGTTTCCTTACCTGTAATCTAGCTTGTAGCCTAGCCCTTTAGTTTAGTTAGTTGTTAGATTAGATTCGGTTCCTACCTATTTCAAAGCTTACGAATCGTGCGTATTTTAAAAGACAAGTCAAGGGATTCTACGGATATTTCAAAAAAAACGTATCTTTTCTTAAAAACACCGTAGCCCCTATTTTCAAAACCCCACGATTCGTGTTATTTCAAAAGGCACCATTGTAGGACTTATATTAGGTTAATGCAGATTAGTTATCGTTGCGTCTAGTATTCAGCTCTCGCTCATTATTGTTGTTCGCTCCGCATCACACGCTTATATTATGCTTCATATTCTACTGCTGATATCTTGTGGTTAGGACACCAGCACCATTACCGATGATGCGTATGTACCACATACACTTACTTGCCGGCTCACACACATCTTCATCGGTAATTGCCATGTCACGTACACCTTAGAAAATATTATTGCTTGACATAGCCTGTTAGCTAATAGTTTAGACATAATATTAGTGTACTTGCCTTATATGTTAGTTTAGACATTGTAGTTATTACCTGCTACTTCATGCATACTGTTATTCATTGTTATGCCGCATTCATGGATTCTCATGCATATATTCACTTTTTACGTGCTATTGAGGTTTTGGATTCAGATTTCCATGAGATTTTCTGGATTTGGGGGAAAACCCCAAAACATATACAAACTTCTTCTTTCTCTTTTTAAATGAAAAGCGCGGTTTTTCCCATGATGTATGAGTCATCCACCATGAATTTGCTGATGGATTTCGAGACCCGATTCGAGGAGTTGGATGAACCGTTTCGGGTACATGTTGGACCCGGTAAGGTACCCCGGGGCAAGAAGCTCGTAGTGATGACGATGAGCCTGGCAGGGGGGAGACTACCTACCGGTGATATTACCCGACGCGTCGGATATCCGGAGGATACCGTCGTGGTCTTGAGATGGATGGTAGGGGCCGGTTTGGACTGACGGCGTCCTAGATATTGAGATTGAGACATTGAGATTTCGAGATATTGAGGTATTGAGATTTTATGATACAGGCCACTCCGGATAGCCGGAGCCTGAGGTTTTGAGACATTGAGATTTATGTTTTGTGTCGATGCTAGACACTGTTGATGTTGATTTCATTTATGATACCTTATTTTAAAAATACAAAGGAAATCTCACTAATTTTTGAATACAGCTTCTTTATTTACATGTATTCTGTTTTCATGGATTCATACCTCATTCATATGATATATTGCTACCTGAGGCACTGAAACGGGCACATGAGATCACACTCGGGTTAAATATTACCCTAGCCATTGTTATAGGCTACATGTTATTCATATATTTGAGGATATATTATGATCATTGACCTAGGTTGCGTTATTTATGCGATTTCTGTGCGTAGATGTTTTTCTACTCACGAGTTGGCAACTTACCCCCGTTGTGCCACAGTTCTTGCAGGTTTCGCCGTACAGGTTTCATTACGGCTTGCTGGCATTATTTCCATTTCCGGGTGACTTGCTAGTAGGTGGGTTTATTTGTATCGCACCCATCATTATAACTTGTATATTATTACTCTGTTGTATCTAGAAGTTCCATCAACCAAACATGTATTTATTTCAGAGATAGAGACCAGTGATGTTATTCTTTCGACCTTAGAGTCGCACGTTATATTCTGTGGTTTCTTGTTGTTTTGAGTTTCCTTTTGAGTTTTGATCCTCACCCTTGGCGTTGTATATTTTTTTTCTTGTGTGGTTATGACCGTCGATTGACGAAGAGCTAGCTCCCGCTTAAGGATGCCTTTTTATTGATTTCGTATACTATTCATGTTGTATCCCGTTTGGGAGCCAGTATTTACAAAGGAGACTCTGCCGAAATTTTCAGGAAATATTTGATGTTTTTTTTAAACCGCATAATTCGGCTTATGCTATTAAAACTACTTGATTTTAAATTGGTTTTCCTTCACTCTACTACTTTTCTTGGTTTGGATTTCTGGGCTTTCGGCTAACTTAGATTACGTACGCCTCGAGACGTTTCGTAGTTTAAGTGCCGGTCATGTTCCGTACTTTCGGACGCGACAATCATCCTCTACTACTTGCCATTTAGTAGAGTGTGTTTGCTTCACTAATTATATGATTAGTGAATAAATAGCTTAGGTTAGTGTCTCCTTGACGTAGATCATCTTCGGCCTCGGAGACATCGAAGCTAGCACGTTCGTTTCTTCAAGGAATCCTCTCTAGAGTCCGGAGATTGCAATCACAGCGAAGGGGACTACTACATGGAGCTATTCAAAGTGAAGGACCGGTCTACAAAGGTTGTATTCCTTGCTCACTAAAACTTGCAAAGTGTTTGCATATGTTTTCCATATTATTTCTAGTTACGATTCATGGTTAGGGTTAGCTAGAACGACAAATTTTTGAATTTGGCATGGACGATACCTCCCGAAACCTTGCTGCCATGCTAGGAAACCCTTCAAGCGCAATGCATGCGCATGAAAACGAGTATGTAACTCAAAATCAAACTATAACATGTACATAGTATGCGCCGGTGTAAACTCGTCAAAACATCTGAAAGAAATGCATGCAAAACGTTTTTCAAATCACTGTGCAATGCGCGTATCACGACACAAGTAGAGGACGCTCATTGTAAGAAAATAACTATAAATATATATCCTTTGTTTAACATACATGTCCCGCCGTTTTTTTGAAAATCATTTTAGAAGGGTTTCCTTTATAGAATGTTCGTGTCATCTCGGACACACAGGAAAATAATAAGACTATAACTCCTTTTTGGAAATCCCTTTGATAACTATCGATGCATGCAAAAACATATTCAGGTACCGTCCTCTGACTAGTCCTGCTCAGTCACTATACCAAATAGTAAATATCATAAAAACGTGCTGCTCGAAGGAAATCATACTCAATAGTATATGTAATAATGCTACGTGTGTCTGGTATGCACAGAAATCGAAATCAATGAATGTGCCGTGCACGTGCACAAAAGCAAAATATAAGTGCAACGGGTGTGCACGAAAACACCTGTCAAGGGCAACAGGTGTGCTTGAAAACAATATCAGGTGCATCTGATATGCACGAAAAATCTTGATTTAGTGCATCTGGTGTGCACCAAAATCGCATCAAGCGCCCAAGTATGCGCAAGAATCCAAATCAAGTGCACAAGGTGCACGAAAACAATATCGAGTATCACAATCGAAATCGACGGCATACAACACATCTCAATCCAAATCAGGTATACCGTGGTATATAATCTCACAACCATGTGTATCAACGTGCTCAAAATCGAATCAAAATACTAAAAGTGCATGGAAACTACACCGAAAACACAAGTCAAATCACATGCATACCATAGGCATGAAATCAAAATCAACATCTCGAATGACATCAAATCGAAGTCATGTGCAACTGCAGTGCACAAAATCTCAATCATGCAAATAAATTGCCCAAATACCGAAATCAAAGATGACGGAAACAGTCCCGCTCTGGCACATCCTCTAAAGATCTCTGGCCAATTTTCATGGTCACTCATAACATGTCTCGTCGATGATGCCGAACTCTGGCTTACTGGGTGTGCACAATACGACTGATCCTGGGTCCAAGTCTTCTCGTATAGTATTCCAGAAAGGATCTGTCGAAGTCTCCCCCGAATCACGTTTCTGCTGAACTGCCCGGAAGTTATCACCCTTTACTAAATCTATTTTCTGCATACTCATCACGACTCCTTCTAGAAGATATATCCATAGACAATGCCTCTGCATGCGTATCACATCTCTGATGTCAACGGAGTGGAACGTCATCTCATTAAAATCTCGTACGAACCTCTTACTCCACTTTTCTCTAATATCGACTGATTCAGACTCGTCTCTTCGTAGCTGTAAGGACTGCGCTATAAACGTCTATACTCATATCTGGAGTCTCCCAAGTAATGTATGCCATCACATGATATCCGAACGACGTCGAACTTTTTGATCGATTCATCAAAGTTCCATAATCCTCCAAGAGCTCAGCTCTTGAGCACAGTTTAATAATATCCAGTACATGCCATAGTACCTATGGACCAGCCGTAAAAGGGCAAACCCAAGCCTCATTAATGGCACCGCGGAACTGCCGCAAACCCTTAGGTTCAAAGGCGTTCCCATGGTCATTATATCGAGTTAGGGTTTCATTCTTCTAGAGAGTCCACAGAATTACTTGCATGTTTTTCTGAATACTTTAAACTTGGAAAAATGGGTTTCTGACATTCGATCGTCTTCTATCGACTCTCAACATACCTGCGTGAAGTCTTCTCAAGCTGGAATCAATCAATCTGATGACCTCGCATCGGAGTATGCAACGAACCACATGTCCTAGTCATTCCTCCTCGGGTGACTGGCGATCTTCTATCATATCTCCAAGTACAACTCGTGCTGCATAGCTCTAAACATCTGGGGCGATATCTTGTCATTCGCAGCAACAACTGGTTCATTCGTCCGCATGCTAAGCAGTGCCTCAATCATCAAGAATAACGGTGCATTGACGGTCATCACATTCTAGCCGACCTCTATCAGTGGCCCAATCCTCTGGTGCTGATTTGCACGTTCGAGAAATCTTTGTAAAAGCAAACCATCAAACGACACATCTATACAATCGTGTGTCACCGGAATTACGCCCTGGTCAGTCCCCGTCCAAGACGAGCTCATGCTGACCGCAACTCTAGTCACAGCTCTCTCTGCCTATGCAATCGTGGTAAGAAAATCACCAACCGAAATCGATGAGGATAGATCATAAGAATGAATATAATACTGTGCAAGGAAATGTACATCCTAAAGCTTCTTAAGCGGAGTAGCGTATCGTAAGTATGCCGCGGAACATACACACGGTACGTCACTCTCCTTAAGTCACCTACTCCATCAACCAAGGTCAACCTACGCGACGAAAGTTCGGGTCTAATACCCCCTCGACCAAGTTTAAGTTCCGTAAGGTCAAGCCTAGGTTCCGAATATATATATATATATACGCCTTAGACTTCGCATAGTCAAACATAGACTCGAACCAAGGTTAAACCTAGCGCTCTGATACCAACTTTGTCACGACCCGAAATGGCACGTGACTGGCACTTGAATCATATGAAGTCTATAGGACCCCATCTAATTCAATTAAGCCAAAATACCAGAAACCTAAACCATTTTAAAGAAGAAGTGAAGAAAACTTGTTTTAAAGCAAGTGGTTTTAATAATTAAGTGGCATCAAACATTTAAAAGCAACGTCATATTTTCCCGAAAATATTAGCAGAGTCTCCATTGTAAATACCGGCCCGAAACGGGTACAAACATGAATAATACACATAATGGATAAAGGCATCCCCAAGCGGGAGCTAGCTCTTCGCCAATTGACGGACACAACCACGCAATGCAATATAATATACAACGTCGAAGGGCGAGGATCAAAACTCAAAAGGAAAACCAATGTCATCGAGAAAACCATAATAATACAGCGCGCGACTCTAAGGTCGAAAGAATATACAACTGGTCATCTAGGTTTAGTAAATATACAAGTCTGGTTGATGGAGTTACTAGATACAACTGAATATAAATAAAATACAATGATGTTCACGATGCGAGTGAACCCACCTACCAAGGCAATCACCCGGAAGCAAGCAGTGTGTCAGCAAGCCGCAACGAAACCTGTACGGCAAAACCTACAAGAAACTATGGCACAACGGGGGTGAGTTGCCAACTCGTGAGTATAAAACATCACCGAGCAAAAATCGTATGTATGACTCAATCCTAGGTCATACGATAATAATATATCCTCAATAATATATCCTGAACCATCTACACATAAGTGTAATACCTCGTGCTCGTGTCAGTGCCTCAGCTAGCAACATATCATATATATGATGTATGAATGCATCGAAATGAAAATAGAATACCTTATGAATAAGAAAACTGTTTTCTTTATTTAATGAGATTTCTGTATATATAAATCGAGATATCATCAATGAAATCAACATAAAATCCATGTCAAGCATCGAAACAAAACATAAATCCCAATATCCAAAATCTCGGGCTCCGGCTAACCGGACTGGCCCATATCATAATATCACAATACCTCAATGTCTCAATATCTCGGGCTTCGGCTATCTGGACTGCCCCCTGGGCTCCGGCTATCCAGACTGGCCCCAAAACATCAAATCTCACGACTATGTCGGTATCCTCCGGATATCCGCCGCGTCACAAATAACCGGTCGGTAGTGCTCCCTTCCCAGGCTCAACACCATCATCTGTGACATCTTGCCCCAGGGTACCGCACCGGGTCCACCATGCACCCACAGACAGTTCCTCCTCCTCCTCGAATCGGGTGTATGATATCGCTCAAGAGCCGAGAAAACTCATGGTGAACATATCTCATTCCATATCACGAGAAAACCGCAACTTGCATTTTTAAAATGATATTAAGTTTATATAAAATCCTTGCGGTTTTTCCAAATCCAGAAATCTCATGGAAATCCAAAATTTCAATCTCAGGAGTAACAACAATGAATTATCGGGCTCCGGCAATCCGGACTGGCCCATAATATCGCATGGCAAATGAATATATAAATATGCATGAAATATCACAATAATAAATGCAATATATAAACTAGCACAGTAATGATATATCAGAACTATCAGCTAGAAAACAATATCAATAAAGTAATATTCTCTAAAGTGTACGTGACATGGCAATTACCGATGATGATGTGTGTGAGCTGGCAAGCAAGTCTACGTGGAGCATACGCATCATCGGTAATGATGCTGGTGTCCTGACAGCATGGTTTCATAATCACTAAAGTACACATTAAACATGCAATGCGATGATAAAAACATGAAATAAATGGAGAATCAATAATAAACGTGACAATACAGAATATACATATCTATATACGAGTCATACAGTTTGTTCTCTGAAATCGTACGAATCGTAGTGTTTAGAAAATAGGGGCTACGGTGTTTTTAAGAAAAGGTACGTCCTTTTAAATATCCGTAGTCTGAATATCCCTCGGCCTGTCTTTAAAATACTCATGATTCGTTAGTTTTGGAAATAAGTATGACTCGCGCCCAACTCTAACATCTAGTAAATAAACTACATGATAGCTAAGAGACTAACAAAAGGATAAGGAAATCCACCTAAGTTTGAATCGATCTATATATCTGGAAGTTGGTGATCCCACCTCAATAGCGTCACATACGATAACATATATATAATACGACATTCTCGAATCATGAATGCAGATCAATCATCATATTTATATCTCGTACGGTAAATCTATCGTACGACATCCTAAAATCGGGGTACGGGGCGCCTATCACATATACCTCAATATCCACATGGTATCATTATCATAATATCATGAACAGGGTACTGATCTAAGTCTAGTACATGCTGATACCATCAATATATATATCTGTGTGTGTATGAAGACACATCGCCCAATGATCCTCTATAATAATATGTCGTATCTCATAACACGACCCAAATCCCATCACCGATCTCACGACATCTAGCCCAACACATCGACTCATCTCCAAATATCATATACTATCCTCATCAAACCTGTATACGTATACATACATACATATATATATATGTTGGATATAGTGCCCTCAAATTATTGGATCGCAGGCACGTGATTGCAATGATTGAGGGATGACCTATACCGGTAGGACAGTCTTACTCAAGATGATAGTATGCTATCTGGGTTATCTTTATCATCGTGTACATGCTTTAGGTGACCTTACAGATTACTATTACACGTTGATAGAGCTCTTAGGATTCTTGCTTGACGGTCAGCAGTATGATGGCGATCATATACGTGGGAGCTGGGGTCTATAAGCACATCCTTAAAAGGTTCCTAGTCGAGGGAGTTTCGAGACAGGACATCGATACTCCAGAGTAGACTAGTGTATACGGATCGAGACCCCGACGAGGGGCGGTGGCTGGTCTCACAAGCCATTAGTGTCAGTTGGTTCACCTAAGACGTATACAGGTGCTCATTAGGTTATGAGTACACCGGACAGGGCTTGCCGGGAACATGCTAGTTGGTTTTATACCTAGCATCGATAGCAGTTCCCTGGTGACATGTGTATAGGTTAGTTCATCGACCTGAGATCGTCATTTGTCTCATGTGAGTTCCCACTGTGCTTTGATTACTACCCTACCACGGCTCAAAGGAGTCGTGCAAACAGGTTTTAGTTGGGTACAGTCCCGAGCCACATGGAGGCAGTGAGCGGATCGGCAGGGGTTTCGTCTCTCCCGGTATTGGGGGTGAGATCGTGCTGTGTCGAGGAGAGCCATTATACGAAGTCCTTGGCCAAGGCAGGAGATTTACGGGTAGGTATTCCAGTAGTATCTCAGGGTGTTCTGGGCTACACTCCGACGCGACTTGTACCGCTTTTGGGGGTCTGACTTTTACCAACCCCCTAGGCCTGACATGCGATACTCATAGACGAACGGACCGGACCGTACGGATATTGTCACTGACAGGCTCAGTAGGGTGTCAGGATGAGTCCACTCATCGACCTCCCTTTTGGTCAATACCTGGTAGCCCGTTACGTACAGCTAGTACCACTGACGTGCTAGTAGTTAAAACCACAGCCAAAGTATTGACGAGTCTTTAGAGTCCCCCACAGACAGTTTCTCAAGTTTCGTGCGAAACGTTGTAGAGGCCGTATGGTATTATGGCAGGGTTCGATCATATACGTGCAGTCGTGCACGGATCATGATCGGACGGATCATACTAGTGGGCTTTGGTTTAAGCCGGATCCTAGTATTAGATTTGTTGGATTACTTTAGTCTCATCGCATTCGCATTCAGTCGGAATGCGGATGCAGGTATGTATATACTGGTGAGGGGTATCCTTGTGATCCGTCACGAGTTTACTTTAGATGTTACCATATCTTTTTATTGTTGTAAACATTTGGATTAATGTTTACAAATGGAAATAATGAGCTCATAGTCATGATGGAGTGCATTAAATGCGGCATGTGCAAGGGTAGTGACTCATGGTATTATTCTTTGTGCATGCCATCATTTCATGGTTGATTATTGTGTGAGATTGTGATGGGAGGAGAGAGAGGGCAGCCACACTATATTGAGGTTAGCTCTTGGATTATTTTTACAAGGACTCACAACATTATCTCACACAAGAATAAGAAAAGGCTTCATCATCTTCTTCTCTCTTCTTCTCTTGGAGCTCACTATCTCCATTGATGGCATCATCTTCAATCTCCATCCATACACTCTCATGCGTTGAGAATTAATGGATACTTGAGACAAAGTGATCACACACATTCTCTACATCACCTTGGACACGTCGGCTAGCAAACTTCGTGTCGAGTTGCTTCGGACGAAGCGGGAGCCCTTAAAAAGACTCATTGATGTGGTTCCCTTTCCGACGAGGAGACCGGAGATCGGAGATGCCGCGAGGAGCTTGGGAAGGTGGCCAAAGACCGAAGGACATGGATCGATCGGTATAGCCTTTCTAACCCTTCTCTAGTTTGCTAGTTATAGGTTAATGGTTCGATCCGGGAGAAAGACTACGATTGCGCCGATTTCAAGTTTATGAAAAAGTTTTGTTTCCGCATTTTGGCCTCGGATCAACGGCCGGGGCGCTGCCGTAGACTTACATGGTATCAGAGCTACGCCATTAACCTTTACTAGCTTGTTCTAACGTGTTTAAAATATCGTTCGAACGAAATTTCCAAAACCGCGATTCCAATTTATGCAGTTTCTGTCGAAATTTTTGTCTTCGAAAAATTATTTTGAGTGTTTCAGAAAATCAGGTAGGCTTTTTTAAGATCACTGTAGAAATTTGGTAGAGTGATCCCACAGGAGTGCCGCGGAACCGCGGCCTTACCCACGTTTTGGCCGCGGTTCCGCCGCCGTTCTGGGGCTTCATTGCAGCATTTTTCTTCAGGTGGTCTTTCTCTTGGAATTATGGTTTCTGGAATTTTTGGTTTTGGCCCAGATTATTTTGAGTGCAGTAGTTGTGCTTGGGGCCCACTTCTGGAAATTTTATCGATCGAAAATTTTAAATAAGTTAGTTCACAGTGCTTACTTTATATCTGTGACCGTGAATGTCATTTGATCGGTAAATCTTGTCTAATTGCTATAGCTCTTTTAGACGGATTTGCGAACGTGACATTCACGTTGATGTTCTGTGTTGTGCTGTGATGTTGTGGATTTGTCGTGGTGGATAGCCTGGTTGTAATGGTAGTGCAGTTTGGTATTATTTGTACATTTGATATTGCGGGGCGAGCGTCCGACATGTGGACTGCCGTCACTGCCTGTTTGTATATTATTCTATTGGGACACGACCGGGCTGAGGTCGATGTACCTGTTGTATATATTTTACTTTCTGTACTAGGATTACCCCGCAGTGGGGTGCACGGATAGCCGGGTTCTAAAGGGCAATGAGCCCGCATCTCATGGCTTTGAGACGGAGGGGGCTTTACTCTAGAATTGGCGGGCTATTCACCGCACTCGTAGGGGGTATAGGTTGACCCAAGGAGGGGTGCTCAAGTTACCGGATTCCATGAAGTGCTGGGTGGTCCATTCACTTTGTTGAAAGGGGCTGCCTAGCTTCAGGTTTTGGCGGGTAACTTGCCGCACCCGTAGGGGTCTAGGATTTCATTACATAGCTATCCACACGACCAGGGGAACGTCGGGTTTCACTTGCGGCACAAAGGAAACTCGGGGATCCCAGATTATCTGTATTGTTCTGTGATGCTTATTACATTTCTGTGATGTTGCATTTTAATCACGCTTTGAGCGATTATTATATATTGATATATATACTAATAGATGTTGTATATGTTTTACACCCGCACTAGTCCAGTTCCCGCTCTGTCGTTAGTTAAGTAACCTAACGGGTGATGATGGGACCCAGTGGTGAATGCAGATGGCATATACGTACCTCATATTGTAACCCTTCGAAAATCGTTTAGGCAGTTTTTCGGTAATCGGCAAATTTTTCGGCTTTTTCCGTAAAAAGTCAAAATAGGTATTTTTCATTGTAGACCTAATTAAACAAAATTTAGATAAGATATTACTATAATTTTGTCACTAAAATGTCACTTATAATTTTCTAGTTAAATAAAAAAAAATTCGTAATTAATTATTTTTTTTATTATTTTAAGCTTTTAAAAAATACATTAAATAAGTGATAAATACAAATTTAATTAGGTAAATTTCATAATTAGAAATCTTTATAAACTAAAATAGAGTGTTAATACATTGTATCATAACTTTATAAGATTTTAGTCTTATGGTTGGAAATTTAATGAAAAAATGAACTAAAATGGGGTTTTTTTGTAAAAAGCTTGATGTGAAAGGCATTAAATGGAAACTTAAGGGGGTTTTTGACCTAGAAACCTCTACACAACCCCACACCCTCCTCCGGCCAAAAATAGCAGCAGCTCCCCCTCTTTTCACCTCAATTCTTGCTTCAAAAATCATGAAAAATCATGAAAAATCCATAAAAATTCACCATTTTCTTCTCCAATTCAATGCTAAACCCTAATCCGCTCTCTTCTCAACCAAATTTAGTTCAAAAATATAAGAAAGGAGGCTTCTTTGGTGGCTTGATCATGCTAGGGTTCCATTTGTGAGGTGAAATTCTAAACTTGTAGTTTATGTGTGCTAAAATTCAATTTTGAAGTATTAATTTAGTTGTAAATTCTTGTTCATGAAAATCAAGAATGGGATTTGGTGTTGAACTAGGGTTTGAAGCATGGTTGTTAGAGTTAAGTTAGGGCTTTGGTTACCTATTTGATTAGAGTGGTTAATTGCGTAGGGTTACGCTCGCTAAATCGTTAAATTGCGACGTTTGCATCGAATCGGTTTGAAATTTGCTTACTAGATTTTTACAAAAATTAGAATGCGATCAAATTGTGTTATGTTAGCGATATAATTAGCTTCGTATAGGACTATTAGAGTGTGCGAACGCGGGGTTTCGTCTAGTCGGGTTTTAGTTTTGTCGATTTCCCCGAAATGACGATTCTTGTTAACGATTAGCGATTTTCGTGCGTTTTCCCGCGCACCGAGTGTATGTTATGTTTAATTCGAGAGCGTTGATAATTGTATATTGTGACTTGCATCGTTTTAGGTTTTGTAATCTTATGCTTGGTGTTGTGCAAATATAGGATTGGTCGGGAAAACATCGGACATGGAGCGAAAAGGCAAGGCGGTGGTCGGATCGGATTAGCGAGGCATTCAGGTGAGTAGATTATTCATCTATGGGGGAATCGTCTGGATGGCGCGAGGCGCCCCTAGTTAGGATTACCCTATTTCTTGCAAGACTTGTATTGCTAGATAGCTTACCCCTTTATGGCATTGCATACCCTCCCAGCTAACCGTATACTAGATTGCATGGACATTCATATAACATTCATATACACATATGCGATATCACTTCGTAGGACACGAACACCATTACCATTGGCATCTGTTGCATGCGCACTATTCATGTGACACACACGCCTTTGGTAATTGCCATGCCACGTGCACTATAGAACCTGTTTAACTTAATATCACCACTTGCATTCAAACATGATATATGAAATTGCATAGCATGCATATACCTCGCATTATCATTATATTTACATAGATTTCTAGCCAAAATTCACATCATATACATCGATATCATAGACATTTATCATATATACATGTGAACATTATGATTTTCTTGAGGATTTCAGTATTGCTGCGATTTTTGGATTTTTGGGGAAAACCGCAAGAATTTAACAAAAGCTTATATTTATCATTTTTAAAACAAAGTTGCGGTTTTCTCGTGATGTATGTGTCGTCCACCATGAGTTTTCATGTTTTCTGTTGGATTTCGAGACCCGATTCGAGGAGTGGATGAACCGTCTCGGGTACATGGTGGGCCCGGTATGGTACCCCGGGGCAAGAAGATCGAGTTGTAGACGATGAGCCTGGCAGGGGAAGACTACCTACCGGTGATGTCTGGCGCGGCGGATATCTGGAGGATACCGACCGTTGTCGTGAGATTGATGATATGGGCCGATCTGGACTGACGAAGCCCGATATTTGAGACATTGATACAGTGAGATATTGAGACAGAGATGATTCATTTTTGGTGTCGATGCTTGACACGGGTTTTCAGATGATTTCTTGATGGTACTTAGCTATTATACAGATATTCATTTTCTAAAGTTAAGAATGCAGTACCATTACCATTTAAAACACTTAAAGATTTAGTAATGACATTGCATACATGTGCATGCATACTAGAGACAATATATCACATATGGACATACATGTTGTGACGCATTGCGTGCATTCTTATGATTGCCTTACTAGATGTTATATTCTACTCACGAGCTGACAACTCACCCCCGTTATGCCACAGTGTCTTGCAGGTCGGAACCGTCACCCTTGTAGCGGCGGGCTATCCTATCATCAGCTCCTTTTGCTCAGATTCGTGACATCGCCCGTAGGTGGGTTGCGAGCACACATTGTTTCTTTTTGCTCTATCATTGTATCTAGTATTCTCCATCTACCACTTTATATTGTATATGCGACCTAGTGATGAGACTGAGAGATTTGTATATTTGTGGTTTCTTTTGGGTCGAGCTCACTTGAGCCGGCGTTTTGTTTTCTGATATTTTGCGTTTCTTTTATGCTCTTTTCTTGATATTACTTATATATTGCATGTGGTTGTGATCCGCCTTGGGCGAAGAACTAGCTCCCGCTTGGGGATGCCATTTATGATTACAGGTTATATATATCTTGTTGTACCCATTTTGGGGGATAGAAAATACAGGGGAGACTCTGCTGAAATTTTCGAGAAATTTTGATGTTTTTTTTATAAAGGGATTCTATGCAACTTAATTGATTTAAAAACCGTTTTCATTTAAGGTTTTTCCTTCACTCTCTTTTGATTTGGTTTAGATTTTCTGGGCTTTGGCTGACTCAGGTTACGGTACGCCTTTAGACGTCTCGTAATCTAAGTGCCAGTCACGTTCCGTACCTTCGGGTCGTGACAAAGTTGGTATCAGAGCGTAGGTTTTACCTTTCTGAGTGTAGGACGACCTTGGTAGATGGAGTAGGTGACTTAAGCATAGTGGCGTAGCGTGGGTATGATCCACGGCATACTTACGATACGGTACTCCGCCTAAGTGACCTTAGGACATAATTGCTTGTATTTCCTTTCTTGATTCCTTGCATTCCTGGATTCAATTGCAATGTCCTTATCAGTCCTGTTTCTTATTCTAGCTTCGATGCCGCCAAAGACTACGAGAGCTCAGCGGGCTGCCGCTAGGGATGAGATTCGAGCGGGCTCGTCTGAGGCGAGGATCGAGCGGGAGGATACGCCTACCCCTCAGGGTCATACCGATCCGCCTTATCCTGACCGTATTGCCAGACTAGAGGGCGGCATGCAAGAGTTACGACAGATGATGGGATCTTTAGTTGAGTCCAGCCGGGCACAGAGATCCGAGGACGTTCCTTCCACCGCACAGACCACGATTGTACCTGCTGCACAGATGGTCACTCCTGCTGCTACTACGGAGACTATCCCTGTTTCATTACAGGAGTTCATGAGATTGAGACCTCCAGCTTTTACCGGTACAGATGCGACAGAGGACCCACAGGCATTTCTTGATAGGATGGCTCGGATTTGCCGTTCGTTGAGGTGTTCTGATAATAGATTGGTGGAGTTTGCGAGTTTTCGTCTGGAGGGTCTTGCCCAGACATGGTACGATTCAGTAGAGAGAGGACGAGCTGCAGGTCTGCCTTCTATGACCTGGGATGAGTTTACATCTGCATTTCTTGCCCGTTTTCTTCCGGAGAGTGTCCGAGATGCTCGAGCCCGTAGTTTTGAGTCTTTGCGCAAGACTCCTGGGATGACACTGTCGGAGTATGATATACAGTTTACCCAGTTGTCTCGATATGCTCCGTACCTAGTCGACACAGAAGAGAAGAGAATAAAGAGGTTTTTACGAGGGCTTGATACACAGCTAGCTATTCCTTGCCATCGGCACCCAGCACTTTGATACATACGCAGCCGCGATGGATGCAGCCTTACTTTTGGAGGAGCGTATTTCTGAGACTCCGGTCGTTTCTGGGCCGAAGAGGATCCGTACTGATACGCCAGCTCAGCGGCAGATGGGTAGACACCGCGATAGATTATTTCCGGGAGATGGTGGAGGCAGAGGATTGAGACGAGGTCAGTTATTTGGTTCATATCCACAGACCCAGCAGTCGTCTCCAGGATGTTTACGGTGCGGGAGTCAGTACCACCGTGTCAGAGACTGTACCATGGGACGTCCGAGCGCGGCGACAGTCCCGCATGTGACTTTACCACCCTCACCACCTTCTCAGAGAGCTTTACTTCCTACTCATGATGATGCTTCACGCCAGCCAGATGCTTCTAGAGGCCGTGGGCGTGGCGGTCCGGTTTAGAGAGGACGAGGCGACAGAGGCAGAGGCAGAGGCCGAGGTAGAGGCAGAGGACAGCCAGCTATTAGTGGTGGACAGGCCCGAGTGTTCGCGTTGACTCCTCAGGATGCACATGCATCCAATGCCGTCGTGACAGGTACTCTGCCGGTATGTTCTTTTGATGCACGGGTATTATTTGATCCAGGCTCCACACATTCCTATGTATCCACGTATTTTGCACCGAGGTTGGGCCGAGAGTCTTCTCCGTTAGATCAGCCACTTGTCGTTATTACACCGGTAGGCGAGTCTTTTGTTGCCCGTTTTGTTACCGATCGTGTTCCGTTCGTATCGGGGAGAGAGATTCTTCAGTTGATTTGATTCTCCTCGATATGCTAGACTTCGACGTTCTTCTTGGTATGGACTGGCTAGCCACCTGTTATGCATCTGTGGACTGCCATGAAAAAGCAGTCAGATTCAGTTTTCCTGGTGAGCTGGTTCTTATTATTCAGGGAGATCGTAGCGCTGCCTTTTCCAGCTTGATTTCATCTCTTCGCGCTGCTCAGCTCTTAAGGAAAGGGTGTCAGGGATTCTTAGCCTATATTTGTGATACTAGCTCCACAGAGGTTCCGTTGGACCAGGTCCCTGTTGTGAGAGAGTTTCCTGATGTATTTCCTGACGAGCTGCCTGGTCTGCCACCAGAGCGCGAGATTGAGTTCTGTATTGACTTGATCCCCGGCACGGGGCCTATCTCTATACCGCCTTATCGGATGGCCCCGGCGGAGCTGAGAGAGCTAAAGGATCAGTTACAGGACATGCTGGACAAAAGGCTTATCAGACCGAGTGTGTCACCTTGGGGTGCTCCCGTCCTGTTTGTTAAGAAGAAGGACGGAAGTATGCGTTTATGCATTGATTATCGTCAGCTGAACCGGGTTACTGTGCGGAACAGGTATCCCCTACCCCGCATTGATGACTTATTTGATCAGCTCCAGGGTGCAGGGTTTTTCTCGAAGGTTGATTTACGGTCAGGTTATCACCAGTTGCGGGTTCGGAAGGAGGATATTCCGAAGACCGCTTTCCGTACTCGTTATGGTCATTATGAGTTCTTGGTGATGTCGTTCGGGCTCACCAAAGCCCCGGGAGCATTTATGGATTTGATGAACCGTGTATTCAGGCCGTATCTCGATCAGTTCATTATTGTGTTCATTGACGACATCTTGGTTTATTCTCGGAGCCGGGAGGAGCATGAGCAGCACTTACGTATCACATTGCAGACTTTGAGGGAGCATCAGCTGTTCGCCAAATTCTCCAAGTGCGCATTCTGGCTAGACAGTGTCGACTTCTTGGGTCATGTGGTGATGAGAGACGGTATTTGTATGGACCCGAAGAAGATCGAGGCAGTTCAGCGTTGGCCTAGACCGGTATCAGTTACAGAGGTTCGCAGTTTTCTAGGTCTGGCCGGCTATTATTGACGTTTTGTCTAGGTTTTCTCCCGCATTGCTGCACCTTTGACCGGGTTGACCCGGAAGGGGGTTCCTTTTGATTGGACCCAGGCATGTGAGGATAGCTTCCAGCAGTCGAAGACTCGTCTGACTACTGCACCAGTGTTAGTATTGCCTTCAGGATCAGGCGGGTTCGTGGTATATTGTGATGTTTCTCGAGTGGGGCTGGGCTGTGTATTGATGCAGCACGACAGAGTCATCGCATATGCTTCTCGGCAGCTGAGGAAACACGAACAGAACTACCCCACCCATGATTTAGAGATGGCTGGAGTGGTATTTGCACTTAAGATCTAGAGACATTACCTATACGGTGAGTCGTGCCAGATATTCACTGACCACAAGAGTTTGAAGTATATCTTCCAACAGCGAGACCTGAACCTGAGACAGCGCCGTTGGATGGAGTTGGTGAAGGATTATGACTGCGAGATTTTATACCATCCGGGCAAGGCGAATGTGGTGGCAGATGCTTTGAGTAGGAGGCCCGGAGGTAGCTTATCTTGTTTGAGCGCAGTACAGATGCAGTCGACGGCAGATTGGCAGGTTTTATGTGATAGCAGAGTGCAGTTCGAGTTTACTCCTACAGGGGGACAGCTAGCCCATTTCAGAGCACGCCCACAGTTACTTGACCGTATCCGCGAGGCACAGTCCGGCGATGCCCGTATAATAGAGATTATTGAGCAGATTCGGCAGGGCAGAGTTTTCGAGTTCGTGATGGATGATCAGGGGATACTTTGATTTGGGTCTCGACTGTGCGTGCCAGATTCAGAGGGACTAAAGCGTGATATTCTCGAGGAGGCACATAGATCAGTATACAGTGTGCATCCAGGTTCCACCAAAATGTACCGTGATTTGAGAGAGGTTTACTGGTGGGACGGGATGAAGAAGCATGTTACAGACTTTGTGCCCAGATGCCTGACTTGTCAGCAAGTCAAGGCCAAGCACCAGAGGCCAGCCGGCGAGTTACAGCCGTTGCCCATCCCTGAGTGGAAGTGGGAGCAGGTCTCCATGGACTTCATTGTCGGTCTACCCAGGACTAGTCGAGGGTACGACTCTATTTGGGTGATTGTGGATCGACTGACGAAAGCGGCTCACTTTCTGCCAGTGAAGACCACTTTTGGATTTTCTCAGTACGCCCAGGTTTATATTGATGAGATAGTGCGACTGCATGGTGTTCCGACTTGCATCGTGTCTGACCGTGGCACCCAGTTTTCCAGCCGATTGTGGCAGAAACTCCAGGAAGCTTTGGGCACCCGATTGAGTTTTAGCACAGCCTTTCATCCTCAGACTGACGGTCAGTCGGAGCGTACTATTCAGACTCTTGAGGACATGCTCAGAGCTTGTGTTTTAGATTTCGGTGGTAGCTGGGATCGTCATTTGCCTTTGATCGAGTTTTCCTACAATAATAGCTTCCAGGAGACGATTCAGATGGCACCTTTCGAGGCTTTATATGGGAGGAGATATCGATCGCCTGTATGTTGGACAGAGCTCAGGGAGAGCAGTATTTTGGGACAGCAGATCGTACAGGAGATGACTGAGAAGATACAGCTGATTCGGGACAGGATGAGAGCGGCACAGAGCAGGCAGAAATCATATGCTGATAGGCGCCGTCGCCGACTCGAGTTCGCTGTTGGCGATTATGTTTTCCTGAAGGTCTCTCCGATGAAAGGTGTGATGAGATTTGGGCGGAAAGGGAAACTGAGTCTTAGATATGTTGGTCCTTTCGAGATCCTAGAGCGTGTTGGTCCAGTCGCTTATCGGTTAGTTCTTCCGCCCAGCTTCCCCGATGTTCACCCCGTGTTCCATGTCTCGATGCTCCGCAAGTACCTTCATGATCCTTCCCATGCGATTCAGCACCAGACGATCCAGCTAGAGCGTGATCTTTCATTCACCGAGCAGCCGGTGGTCATTCTGGATCGGCAGGTGAAGAAATTGAGGTCGAAGATTATACCGTCCGTCAAGGTCCTTTGGCGTGGCCCGAACAGCGAGAAGGTCACCTGGGAGACCGAGGTCGAGATGAGGAAGAGTTATCCCCATCTTTTTGAAGGTACGCGTAGTTATATTCTAAATTCGGGGACCGAATTTCTTTAAGAGGGGAAGATTGTAACCCTTCGAAAATCGTTTAGGCAGTTTTTCGGTAATCGGCAAATTTTTCGGCTTTTTCCGTAAAAAGTCAAAATAGGTATTTTTCATTGTAGACCTAATTATACAAAATTTAGATAAGTTATTACTATAATTTTGTCACTAAAATGTCACTTATAATTTTCTAGTTAAATAATTTTTTTTTCGTAATTAATTATTTTTTTTATTATTTTAAGCTTTTAAAAAATACATTAAATAAGTGATAAATACAAATTTAATTAGGTAAATTTCATAATTAGGAATCTTTATAAACTAAAATAGAGTGTTAATAAATTGTATCATAACTTTATAAGATTTTAGTCTTATGGTTGGAAATTTAATGAAAAAATGAACTAAAATGGGGTTTTTTTGTAAAAAGCTTGATGTGAAAGGCATTAAATGGAAACTTAAGGGGGTTTTTGACCTAGAAACCTCTACACAACCCCACACCCTCCTCCTCTTCACCTCTGGCCGAAAATAGCAGCAGCTCCCCCTCTTTTCACCTCAATTCTTGCTTCAAAAATCATGAAAAATTATGAAAAATCCATAAAAATTCACCATTTTCTTCTCCAATTCAATGCTAAACCCTAATCCACTCTCTCTTCAACCAAATTTAGTTCAAAACAAGAAGAAAGGAGGATTCTTTGGTGGCTTGATCATACTAGGGTTCCATTTGTGAGGTGAAATTCTAAACTAGTTTGTTAACTTGTAGTTTATGTGTGCTAAAATTCAATTTTGAAGTATTAATTTAGTTGTAAATTCTTGTTCTTGAAAATCAAGAATGGGATTTGGTGTTGAACTAGGGTTTGAAGCATGGTTGTTAGAGTTAAGTTAGGGCTTTGGTTACCTATTTGATTAGAGTGGTTAATTGCGTAGGGTTACGCTCGCTAAATCGTTAAATTGCGACGATTGCATCGAATCGGTTTGAAATTTGCTTACTAGATTTTTACAAAAATTAGAATGCGATCAAATTGTGTTATGTTAGCGATATAATTAGCTTCGTATAGGACTATTAGAGTGCGCGAACGCGGGGTTTCGTCTAGTCGGGTTTTAGTTTTGTCGATTTCCCCGAAATGACGATTCTAGTTAACGATTAGCGATTTTCATGCGTTTTCCCGCGCACCGAGTGTATGTTATCTTTAATTTGAGAGCGTCGATAATTATATATTGTGACTTGCATCGTTTTAGGTTTTGTAATCTTATGCTTGGTGTTGTGAAAATATAGAATCGGTCGGGGAAACATCGGACACGGCGCGAAAAGGCAAGGCGGTGGTCGGATCGGATTAGCGAGGCATTCAGGTGAGTAGATGTATTCATCTATGGGGGAATCGTTTGGATGGCGCGAGGCACCCCTATTTAGGATTACCCTATTTCTTGCAAAACTTGTATTGCTAGATAGCTTACCCCTTTATTGCATTGCATACCCTCACAGCTAACCGTATACTAGATTGCATGGACATTCATATAACATTCATATACACATATGCGATATCACTTCGTAGGACACGAACACCATTACCATTGGCATATGTTGCATGCGCACTATTCATGTGTCACACACGCCTTTGGTAATTGCCATGCCACGTGCACTATAGAACCTGTTTAACTTAATATCGCCACTTGCATTCATACATGATATATGAAATTGCATAGCATGAATATACCTCGCATTATCATCATATTTACATAGATTTCTAGACAAAAATTCACATCATATACATCGATATCATAGACATTTATCATATATACATGTGAACATTATGATTTTCTTGAGGATTTCAGTATTGCTGCGATTTCTGGATTTTTGGGGAAAACCGCAAGAATTTAACAAAAGCTTATATTTATCATTTTTAAAACAAAGTTGCGGTTTTCTCGTGATGTATGTGTCATCCACCATGAGTTTTCATGTTTTCTGTTGGATTTCGAGACCCGATTCGAGGAGTGGATGAACCGTCTCGGGTACATGGTGGGCCCGGTATGGTACCCCGGGGCAAGAAAATCGAGTTGTAGACGATGAGCCTGGCAGGGGAAGACCGACCTACCGGTGATGTCTGGTGCGGCGGATATCCGGAGGATACCGACCGTTGTCGTGAGATTGATGATATGGGCCGATCCGGACTGACGAAGCCCGATATTTGAGACATTGATACAGTGAGATATTGAGACAGAGATGATTCATTTTTGGTGTCGATGCTTGACACGGGTTCAGATGATTTCTTGATGGTACTTAGCTATTATACAAATATTCATTTTCTAAAGTTAAGAATGCAGTACCCTTAGCATTTAAAACACTTAAAGATTTAGTAATGACATTGCATACATGTGCATGCATACTAGAGACAATATATCACATATGGACATACATGTTGTGACGCATTGCGTGCATTCTTATGATTGCCTTACTAGATGTTATATTCTACTCACGAGCTGGCAACTCACCCCCGTTGTGCCACAGTGTCTTGCAGGTCGGACCCGTCACCCTTGTAGCGGCGGGCTATCCTATCATCAGCTCCTTTTGCTCAGATTCGCGACATCGCCCGTAGGTGGGTTGCGAGCACACTTTGTTTCTTTTTGCTCTATCATTGTATCTAGTATTCTCCATCTACCACTTTATATTGTATATGCGACCTAGTGATGAGACTGAGAGATTTGTATATTTGTGGTTTCTTTTGGGTCGAGCTCACTTGAGCCGGCGTTGTGTTTTCTGATATTTTGCGTTTCTTTTATGCTCTTTTCTTGATATTACTTATATATTGCATGTGGTTGTGATCCGCCTTGGGCGAAGAGCTAGCTTCCGCTTGGGGATGCCATTTATGATTACAGGTTATATATATCTTGTTGTACCCATTTTGGGGGATAGAAAATACAGGGGAGACTCTGCCGAAATTTTCGGGAAATTTTGATGTTTTTTTATAAAGGGATTCTATGCAACTTAATTGATTTAAAAACCGTTTTCATTTAAGGTTTTTCCTTCACTCTCTTTTGATTTGGTTTAGATTTTCTGGGCTTTGGCTGACTCAGGTTACAGTACACCTTTAGACGTCTCGTAATCTAAGTGCCAGTCACGTTCCGTACCTTCGGGTCGTGACACATATTTTCGTTCTTTTGTGGTGTGATTAATTGATGGGACTGCATTGATTCGGATCAATGCAAGCTAAAAAAACCTAATCTGATGTTGTTGGAACATTTTTCAAAAAGCTGTTATTGCAAGGACGTTTTCTTTTGTTTTTCACAGTGGTATTAGGTTATGAATATCCAGCACCTCAGTCGACGAGGCAAGGGCCGAGATCCCTTTACCGGGAGTGACCCCTTGGACAGAAGTTTACGTCAGGGTAATAACTTCACTATAGTTGATTACTTTTTGCTTTGCATCTCGGTATTCAGTTGGAATATCCTGCACCTCATTCTACGGGGAAAGAGCCGAGATCCCTTCACCGGGAGTGACCTCTTTAGTAATGGTTTTCGCCACTATATTTATAAAAAGCTATCCGGTTCCTTCAACGATGTCAAGTTCATTACGTTAAAGGTTTTTCGCCAAAAACCATTCGTAGCCCTCCGTCATTTCAGACGGGTAGCACTTAGTATTCATGCTATGTTTGTTGGCCTTCGTCATGGACATGTGCTTCGTGGAAACACAGGGTCTAAGTTTTGAGGAGTTATAGGTATTTGAATAGAGTAGAGAACCAGGTGTAGCAAGTATCGGGATTCTTCAAAGTGATCGAAGATGTAGATACTTGTGTATGGTATTCAGTTGATAGTAATGATAAAGAGAACTTACTTCTCTTTCAGGTTACTCATAATTGGAAGCATTCCTAAGTTGAGTAACGCTGATCGGCCTCTCTCCATTTAGTTGACATGCACTGGAGACAGCTGCATGATTTGAATCTGGTTCAATTGAATCAGTGCCTCTGTTTCTATATTGGATATAGAACAGTTCATATCTTAACGATGTTAAGGTACGGGGAGTTGTCCGGCTTATGCTTAAAACCAGACTCCGGATAACTCAAGGCACGTTTCTGTAATGGCTGTTTGTGGGTTGACCCAGGCTATGACGAGGGTTGACTTTCTACCATCTAGCAGATCAATAGAAATATTGTTCTAGACTCGCCACAGTTTTATTAAAAATGGATTTTTTTCAAAAACAGCAGTGGGAGCATGGTAGAACTGGAAGTGATTCCAGAACCGCAAACGATTACTGAAGATTTAATAAGGAACCTAAAGATTCAATCTGATTTGACATTCCATTGGCCACTCCGCAGATAAGGTGGGTAACTTCAGGCACCCGAGAGGTACTCCGGTAGCCTCAAGGACGGTGACAGGGAAGTTCTTGTTTACCCACACTTGCCATTGTTGTTGTTCCAGGCTGTGAGACCCGGCAGGAGGATGAGTATAGCGTCGTTCTAAACTAGCTTTAGAAGTGCACGTCTATATGACTCTGGCAGAGGGTTGTCGTAGTCAGTGGGAGCAGCGGAAGCATTGGTGGACTTCATGCTTATGTCTATTTATAGACTAAAGCAGATATAGCGGAGTTAGATCATCTGTTTCTGATGTGACAGTCATGGGTTTGACGTCATCAGAATAGGGGATGGATCTGCTGAGAAGGTAGTAGGAAGTGATATTCCTATACTACGATCGGTTATACTTTGGTCGTCACACAGTGGTTTCTCCACAAGGGACTTGGATATTATATCAGACATACTGGTTACTAGATCTATGGTTTTAGATCTAGATTTGGGTGGTTTCCCAATCTGGGTACCTTGACAGCATTCTTTGAGTATTTAGAATGGACGACTCCTGACACGGTAGTGTACCTGCAATTGATGGAGTCACCCTCTCTAAAAGGGGTCTTATAGACTAAAGAGGAGAGGGATACTCATGATTGGCAGATCACTTGCTTAGGCAATTGAGTCAATCATGAGATGTCAAGTACCACACCAGATATTGTTCTTGCACTAGATGCAATAAGTTGATATTGATCCAATCCTGGAGAAACAGTCGGAAGCAGTTTTAGAACATAAGTTGATGTTCTAGGGATATGATAACGGCAGCCTCTTTTAAGGAGACGGTTATCACTCCAGGCTTCCAAGGTGACATGGACGACAAGGAGGTTGTCAGAGTTATAGTTCTCCCTCTGACGAGGGGCAGTATTTTGGACAGGTGGTCCAAGGCAATACTGAGGGAGGCATGGCGCGGGATACTGATTAGTTTCAGTTGATGATACAGTCTAAGAAGTTTGGATTTGGAGTTCATTTATGAGCTAGGTCCCATCAGACATCCAGACATTCTAAGACAGGTATTGCTCATTTCGGGAGATGGTTTTCTCCGCGAACTTGAGATATAGAGAGACATAGAAAGAAACATCACAGCGGATCCACTCACTGAGGCTATTCCTCGAACGCAACAGTTTCGCAAACGAGCTTTGTGAGACTGACTAGTAGAGGAGTTGGGTGTTCGGTATCACACGGGCTGTGAGTATGCGACATCGCAATAATTAGCCTTGAGTGCAAGTGGGAGATTGTTGGAGATAGTGCCCTCAGAGTCAATTATTGGATCACAGGCACGTGATTGCAATGATTGAGGGAGGACCTATCCTGGTAGGACAGTCTTACTCGAGATGATAGTATGCTATCTGGTTTATCTTTATCATCGTGTACTGCTTTAGGTGACCTGACACGTCGCTATTACACGTTGATAGAGCCCCTAGGATTCTTGCTTGACGACCAGCAGTATGATGGCGATCATATACGTGGGAGCTGGGGTCTATAAGCACATCCTTAAAAGGTCCCTAGTCGTGGGAGTTTCGAGACTGGGCATCGATACTCCATTAGTAGACTAGTGTATACAGTCGAGACCCCGACGAGGGGCGGTGGCCGGTCTCACAAGCCACTGGTGTCAGTTGGTTCACCTAAGATGTATACAGGTGCTCATTGGGTTATGAGTACACCGGACAGGACTCGCCGGGAACCTGCTAGTTGGGATTATACCAGACGTCAGATAGCAGTTCCCAGGTGACATGTGTACAGGTTAGTTCATCGACCTGAGATCGTCATTTTTCTCGTGTGAGTTCCCACTGTGCTTTGATTACTACCCTACCACGGCTCAAAGGAGTCGTGCAAACAGGTTTTAGTTGGGTACAGTCCCGAGCCACATGGAGGCAGTGAGCGGATCTGCAGGGGTTCGTCTCTCCCGGTATTGGGGGTGAGGTCGCGCTGTGTCTAGGAGAGCCATTACGCAAAGCCCTCGGCCGAGGCAGGAGATTTACTGGTAGGTATTCCAGTAGTATCTCAGGGCGTTCTGGGCTACACTCCAACACGACTTGTACCGCCTTTGGGGGTCTGACTTTTACCAACCCCCTAGGCCCGCCATGTGATACTCATAGACGAACGGACCGGACTGTACGGATATTGTCACTGACAGGCTCAGTAGGGTGTCAGGATGAGTTCGCTCATCGACGTCCCTTTTGGTCAATAGCTGGTGGCCCGTCACGTATTGGCTTATACCTCTGACGTGCTAGTGGTTAAATCCACAGCCATAGTATTGACGAGTCTTTAGAGTCCACCACACTTTCAGTTACTCAGCTTTCGGGCGAAACGCTGTAGAGGCCGTATGGAGATATGGCATGGTCCGATCAGATACGTGCGGTATTGCACGGATCAGGATCGGACAGCTTTGTACTAGTGGCCGTATAGTTGTATGGCAGGGTTTGATCTGATACGTGCGGTATTGCACGGATCAGGATCGAACGGATTTTACTAGCCGGCTTTGGCTTAAGCCAGTCCTAGTTTAGTACAGTGTAGATTTTGTCTCATTGCATTTGTATCCGGTCGGAATACAGATGCAGGTGTGTATGCACAGTATCGGGGTTTTCCTGTAATTTATTACGGGACCAGTTTTCTGGAGTTGCCAGTTTGCATTCCGTTCCGGCCGGTTTTCCTTTGTTCTTTCCCGGCCGGACTTTTCCGATGGAGGGGGTTATTTGCAATTGTGCAAATAACATTTTGAGGAGGGGGTTTCTTGCATAAGTCTTGATATGACTAGCATCTTTGCTTTATCATCCATACTTTTGCATTAATGAAGTTATGGTGTGAATTAATGTGAAGTATGGTTGATGTTTTGGATATGGTCACTCTCCACTTTTTCCTACACTCACTCTCCTTCAATGTTTTAGTATGGTTGATTTCTTTTTTCCACCATTCATTCTCATCTCATTTTGATGAGGCCGGCCACATATTTTTGGAGGAGGGGAGAAAATGGGAGGCTTCATTTTAGTGTGAAAAATTAATCCTCCATCTCATTTTTATTGCTACCAAAATCCCCAAGTTCATTTCTTCTTGATTCCTCCATCAAAGGCAACTCCTATACCCCAATGAGACATTGACTCTACACTTTCTACAGCAATTCTTGGGCATGTCGAGTTGCCGGCTTCATGCCCGAGTTGCCTGGGTATTGAGGCGGGAGCCCGTAAAAGACGCAGGCGTTGTGGTGCCCTTTCCGGCGAGGAGGCGACGATGTGGAGGCAAGACTTTCCGCGGGAGATCGGGACGATGACGAGAAGACCGGAGGACTCGGATCACTCGGTATACTTCTCACCCTATCTCTTGTTTGCTAGCATTAGGTTAATGGTAAACGATCCGGGTTTTCTTTATCCGCGGTAGCGCCGGTTTCCGAGTAAGGAAAATTTTTGATTCCGCATTTTGGCCTCGAGTACGAGGCAGGGGCGCTGCCGTGGCTCAACATGGTATCAGAGACACGCCATTAACCTTACCTAGCTTCGTTTGATGTGTTTACGTTTCCGATCGACCAAAATTTCCAAAAACCGTATTTTTCCTTCACATCAGTTTCTGTTGAAATTTTTTGAAGTCTAAAAATTTTTCAGGTGGTCTCAGAAAGATGTGCAGGGAGTTATAAGAACTCCTGAAAAAAACGAGACAGTGAACTGTTACTTGGAGCGCGGAAGCGCGGCAATACCCCCCTTTCTGCCGCGCTTCCGCCGCAATATGGTGGATTCATTGCTTCGTATTTTTTTTAGTGGGCCTCTGGGCTTATATTAGGGTTTTTGGAATATTAAAATTGGGCCCAGGTTTACTGTGAGTGCTACAGTTTTGATTGGGGGCCCACTTGCTAATTTTTTGGTCAATCGGAAAATTTTAAACACATTATTTCACAGTATTTACATTATATCTGCGACCGTGAATGTCACTTGATCGGTAAATCCGGTCTGACTGCTATAGCCCGGTTAGACGGATTTGCGAACGTGACTTTCACGTTGATGTTCTATGTTTATGCTGTGATGTTGCGGATCGGTCGTGGGGGATAACCTGGATGCAATGCTAGTACAGTTTTGTTGTATTATGTACATTTGTTGTTGCGGGGCGAGCGTCCGACATGTGGACTGCCGTCACTGCCTGTTTGTATTATTCTTTTGGGGCACGACCTGGTTGCGGTCGATGTACCCGGTGTATGTATATTTTACTTTCTGTACTAGGGTTGCCCCGCGGTGGGGTGCACGGATAGCCGGGTTCTGGAGGGCAACGGGCCCGCATCTCAGGGCATTGAGACGGAGGGGGCTTCAGTCCAGGATTGGCGGGCTATTCGCCGCACTCGTAGGGGGTACAGGTTGACCCAGGAGGGGTGCCCAAGTTACCGGATTCCGTGAAGTGCTGGGTGGTCCATTCACGGTACTGAAGGGGGCTGCCTCGCTTCAGGTTTTGGCGGGTGACTTGCCGCGCCCGTAGAGGTCTAGGATTTCATTGCACAGGCTATCCACACGACCAGGGGAACGTTGGGTTTCAGCAGCGGCTCTGTGAAACCCGGGGCTTCCAGATATCTGTATTGTTCTGTGATGCTGTACATTTCTGTGATGTTGCTTTTTATTCACGCCTTGAGCGAAGTATAATATATTGGTATATATATTAGTAGATGTTGTATATGTTTTACATCCGCGCTAGTCCAGTCCCCGCTTTGCCGTTAGTTAGCTAACCTAACGGGTGATGACGGGACCCAGTGGCGAATGCGGATGGCATATACGTACGTCAGTATATTTTCGTTCTTTGTGGTGTGATCAATTGATGGGACTGCGTTGATTCGGATCAATGCAAGATAAACAAACCTTTTCTGATGTTGTTGGAACATTTATCAAAAAGCTGTTATTGCAAGGACGTTCACTTTTGTTTTGCATCGTGGTATTCATTTGGAATATCCTGCTCCTCAGTCGACGAGGCAAGGGCCGAGATCCCTTCACCGGGAGTGACCCCTTGGACAGAAGTTTGCGTCAGGGCAATAGCTTCACTATAGCCGATTACTTTTGCTTTGCATCATGGTATTCAGTTGGAATATCCTGCACCTCATTCTACGGGGAAAGAGCCGAGATCCCTTCACCGGGAGTGACCTCTTTAGTAAAGGTTTTCGTCACTATATTTTTATAAAAGTTATGCAGTTCCTTCAACGATATCAAGTTCATTACGTTAAAGGTTTTTCGCCAAAAACCAGTCGTAGCCCTCCGTCATTTCAGATTGGTATTACTTAGTATTCGTGCTGCGTATGTCGTGCTTAGCCGAGGCGTAGTGTTCGGTAGCTATGTAGTGCTTTTCTGTTGCATGGATTTGAGATTGGTTAGGACAGTCGTGCGGTCATTTTGGCTCAGTCAAGGATTCGTGCGAGTGGGTCTAATGCAATCAAGATAATGACGGGTTGAACTTGACTAGGATCCTTTGATATGTTGGCTCAGTCAAGGTCACTTGGGTCCTAGGGGTAAAAATCATATCGGGAGTTTCAAAAGAACTGAAACTTGCCAGGCATGCGCATACCTTCTGGAGTGTGGTGACTTGAGTGGATTCCGTCAAGTTATCATGCGATGATAGTTGGATCCCGATTTCCACTGATGAGTTGGTTTACTCCTCGGGTGATCCCGACTAATTTTTCTTTCAGGTTTGGAGAAGAATTTGACGGTACAGAAGGATGTTTCCAGATTAGATAAAGTAACAACCATTCTGATCTAGGTTAGAGTGCACGCTGAGTGTTTCTTTTCTCTCTCTCTTTGGCAGCGACCATTGACCCGACCCTGGACTATGACTCAGTGACCAAGTTGACCGAACCTTCTTAACACTGGATTTTGGATTGTCAGAGTTGCAGACCTCATTGCCACTCCTACTTTTACCCTTTTCTCCAGGACACCCCGTATTACTACGAACGTCCACTTCCATTGGACAAAACCATCGTATGGTTATATACGAACTCTAAGGACTTCGAGGATGGTTTCTGGTTCTGGAGAAAACGAATATGATTATTCAGTTGTTTTTTCTTTTCACCTTCTCTCATTGCGAGTACTCCTTGGTTTAGGAGATAGTACACCTATTACGCAAATTGGATAGTCTTCTTCCAAACCTTAGGCTGGTGCCGAACGGTGGGGAATGAAGAAAACCAATTAGCATAACGATGGTGTACAGAAGGTATTAAGATTAAGACAAAGCAAGGGATTAGTAGGAGGGCAAAGTAAATTGCGACTGATATTCATGACCAAACCAAGTATTTCTTCGCCAATCCTAAATCACCTTTGTATTTTTCCAGGACACTCCGTATTACTACGAAGATCCCAGTTTATTGGATAATCCATCGTATGGTTATATACGAACTCGAAAGGAACTTGTTCCAGTTCGGGGATGGATCCTTGTTCAGGAGAAATAGGAATAAAGTACATTCAGGTGTCTTTTATCTTCACCTTCTCTCGCGTTGCGAGTGCTCCTAGGATTAGGACAGTACACCCTTTATGCTTTTTGGATAGTCTTCTTCAAAACCATAGGCTGGTGCCGAACGGTGGGGAAGGAAGAAAACCATTTGGCCTAAAGGGGTGTGCAGACGGTATTGACTAAAGACATATAAAGGGATTTGGACAGGTGGCAAAGAATTATACGGTTATAGTTGTGAATCTGGATAATGGTAGAGGCATTACTAGGAATACCAGAATTCCCCACAGAAACATTTCAATATTTCAGTTTCACTGTGTAATGTTAAAAGAAAACTGATTTCCCGATTAGACACTTACTCCAGGGTATGTATTTACCAGGTATGATTCTCACATCTGTATGGTTTTACAGATGAGGAGTGGGAGTAAGTTATTGGGAATTGGGTGATCATCCTCATTATATCGGGATTCGTTGTAATCGGTGATATTTGAGGAGATCACCTGGGCTGTTTGCCGGTCGGCAAATATTTGGTTATGAATATCCGCTGTTGTGCACCAATTTCAAATTGATATATGTGTACGTCTGTTTTCATAGAGTGAGATATACCTTTTGATATTATGTCGATGACATTTACCTATATCAGTGGATGGTTAGGTAAGGAGCATTAAACAGCGGTGTAATTCTTCTTAACCATAAGTACAGTTTTCAACCTACGACACACAGTGAAAGAGTTGTTAGACTCAGCGGACTTATACAGAGTATTGTATGTTGTCCAGTGTCCATTAGGACAGAGGGGTTGGTCCTCATTCTATATTCTGTTTACTTTTAACTTCTCTAGCTCTTAGACATGTGCTTCGTGGAAACACAGGGTCTAAGTTTTGAGGAGTTATAGGTATTTGAATAGAGTAGAGAACCAGGTGTAGCAAGTATCGGGATTCTTCAAAGTGATCGAAGATGTAGATACTTGTGTATGGTATTCAGTTGATAGTAATGATAAAGAGAACTTACTTCTCTTTCAGGTTACTCATAATTGGAAGCATTCCTAAGTTGAGTAACGCTGATCGGCCTCTCTCCATTTAGTTGACATGCACTGGAGACAGCTGCATGATTTGAATCTGGTTCAATTGAATCAGTGCCTCTGTTTCTATATTGGATATAGAACAGTTCATATCTTAACGATGTTAAGGTACGGGGAGTTGTCCGGCTTATGCTTAAAACCAGACTCCGGATAACTCAAGGCACGTTTCTGTAATGGCTGTTTGTGGGTTGACCTAGGCTATGACGAGGGTTGACTTTCTACCATCTGGCAGATCAATAGAAATATTGTTCTAGACTCGCCACAGTTTTATTAAAAATGGATTTTTTTCAAAAACAGCAGTGGGAGCATGGTAGAACTGGAAGTGATTCCAGAACCGCAAACGATTACTGAAGATTTAATAAGGAACCTAAAGATTCAATCTGATTTGACATTCCATTGGCCACTCCGCAGATAAGGTGGGTAACTTCAGGCACCCGAGAGGTACTCCGGTAGCCTCAAGGACGGTGACAGGGAAGTTCTTGTTTACCCACACTTGCCATTGTTGTTGTTCCAGGCTGTGAGACCCGGCAGGAGGATGAGTATAGCGTCGTTCTAAACTAGCTTTAGAAGTGCACGTCTATATGACTCTGGCAGAGGGTTGTCGTAGTCAGTGGGAGCAGCGGAAGCATTGGTGGACTTCATGCTTATGTCTATTTATAGACTAAAGCAGATATAGCGGAGTTAGATCATCTGTTTCTGATGTGACAGTCATGGGTTTGACGTCATCAGAATAGGGGATGGATCTGCTGAGAAGGTAGTAGGAAGTGATATTCCTATACTACGATCGGTTATACTTTGGTCGTCACACAGTGGTTTCTCCACAAGGGAATTGGATATTATATCAGACATACTGGTTACTAGATCTATGGTTTTAGATCTAGATTTGGGTGGTTTCCCAATCTGGGTACTTTGACAGCATTCTTTGAGTATTTAGAATGGACGACTCCTGACACGGTAGTGTACCTGCAGTTGATGGAGTCACCATCTCTAAAAGGGGTCTTATAGACTAAAGAGGAGAGGGATACTCATGATTGGCAGATCACTTGCTTAGGCAATTGAGTCAATCATGAGATGTCAAGTACCACACCAGATGTTGTTCTTGCACTAGATGCAATAAGTTGATATTCATCCAATCCTGGAGAAACAGTCGGAAGCAGTTTTAGAACATAAGTTGATGTTCTAGGGATATGATAACGGCAGCCTCTTTTAAGGAGACGGTTATCACTCCAGGCTTCCAAGGTGACATGGACGACAAGGAGGTTGTCAGAGTTATAGTTCTCCCTCTGACGAGGGGCAGTATTTTGGACAGGTGGTCCAAGGCAATACTGAGGGAGGCATGGCGCGGGATACTGATTAGTTTCAGTTGATGATACAGTCTAAGAAGTTTGGATTTGGAGTTCATTTATGAGCTAGGTCCCATCAGACATCCAGACATTCTAAGACAGGTATTGCTCATTTCGGGAGATGGTTTTCTCCGCGAACTTGAGATATAGAGAGACATAGAAAGAAACATCACAGCGGATCCACTCACTGAGGCTATTCCTCGAACGCAACAGTTTCGCAAACGAGCTTTGTGAGACTGACTAGTAGAGGAGTTGGGTGTTCGGTATCACACGGGCTGTGAGTATGCAACATCGCAATAATTAGCCTTGAGTGCAAGTGGGAGATTGTTGGAGATAGTGCCCTCAGAGTCAATTATTGGATCACAGGCACGTGATTGCAATGATTGAGGGAGGACCTATCCTGGTAGGACAGTCTTACTCGAGATGATAGTATGCTATCTGGTTTATCTTTATCATCGTGTACTGCTTTAGGTGACCTGACACGTCGCTATTACACGTTGATAGAGCCCCTAGGATTCTTGCTTGACGACCAGCAGTATGATGGCGATCATATACGTGGGAGCTGGGGTCTATAAGCACATCCTTAAAAGGTCCCTAGTCGTGGGAGTTTCGAGACTGGGCATCGATACTCCATTAGTAGACTAGTGTATACAGTCGAGACCCCGACGAGGGGCGGTGGCCGGTCTCACAAGCCACTGGTGTCAGTTGGTTCACCTAATATGTATACAGGTGCTCATTGGGTTATGAGTACACCGGACAGGACTCGCCGGGAACCTGCTAGTTGGGATTATACCAGACGTCAGATAGCAGTTCCCAGGTGACATGTGTACAGGTTAGTTCATCGACCTGAGATCGTCATTTGTCTCGTGTGAGTTCCCACTGTGCTTTGATTACTACCCTACCACGGCTCAAAGGAGTCGTGCAAACAGGTTTTAGTTGGGTACAGTCCCGAGCCACATGGAGGCAGTGAGCGGATCTGCAGGGGTTCGTCTCTCCCGGTATTGGGGGTGAGGTCGCGCTGTGTCTAGGAGAGCCATTACGCAAAGCCCTCGGCCGAGGCAGGAGATTTACTAGTAGGTATTCCAGTAGTATCTCAGAGCGTTCTGGGCTACACTCCGACACGACTTGTACCGCCTTTGGGGGTCTGACTTTTACCAACCCCCTAGGCCCGCCATATGATACTCATAGACGAACGGACCGGACTGTACGGATATTGTCACTTGTTCAGTCGATAAAACTGCACATTTGTAGTACATTTTTCCTACCATTTTTATATTAAAAAAAAGGACTTTATTATAATATATACATATGAGGGTTTATGTGTAAAAACATTATTTTCCATGTGTTAATATATTTAATTATCATTTGGTAGGAAAATGTATGCAAATAATATTATTGGTCTAATCCTAGTAGAACAAAGTCTACTAAAATCTTATTTGAGTTGTTGTGCAGATTATTTCCAAGTTGTTATGAAGGATTTAACAAACAAATCAATTTGTTGAAGAATACTTTCCAAATTAAAGAGCAAACTTGGAGACTAAGTCTGGAAGCAGCCGAGAAAATATTTTCAGATTCTGAAGATGTTTAGGAATGCCAAATGTCACCATCAGAGAGCCCAAGAGAAACGACAGAGAGATCCCCACCATGGAGCGCGGTTCCGCGGCCAAACCTACCGTGGGGCCGCGGAACCGCCGCAATGATGAGGAGAGAGAATGTAATATTTTGGGAGATTTTCAAATGCTGAATTTTACCAACTTCTCAACAAAAAGATTCTGGCTTCGCACTATAAAAAGGCACCGAGGGCCTCTTGAAAAAGGTATCAAGCCGAAGAGATCACGAAGCTCCCGACGCTCACGCATCCAGGCTGATCATCGACTGTTCGACTACCTCCCTAGGAAAGATCGAGAAGCAAATCAAGTTTTGTAATCATTTTCTATGGAATAAAAAGTGTAGTTTGAAGGAGTTGATTAATAAAGGTATTTAGTTTTATTTAATTGTTTTTCTTTGCATTATGTTTTCCCTCTCTTTCTTTTCATCTTCTTCTCCCAACATGCGCGAGTAATTCTCCGCTTGTTAGGATTCGTAGGATTAGGGTAGGCTAATGAACGATGAAAAATATCTAAACCCTTTTTAAGTCCTATAAAGTTTAGGAACTTTATCAAAATAATCATTAACATCCTAATCGGGCGCGCTAGCAATTCTTTGCTAGTTCCGACCGCGATTAGAGATTAGATTAATGATTGTTTTGGTAAAGGCTAGATATGAACGGAGTTCCGTGTCGAGATAAGGGTTAAGAGTGGGATTCCTTTTCCCTCCAGAAACCCTAATCTACACGCATCGCCGTCGTTCTAGTTCTAAATCTATTAATGGATAAAAAGGGTAACTTTAATTAATCATTCATAACTACTAAATCCTAACGAACCCTACAAGCCCTTCTTATTATAATTAATCACATCTTTAAACTATTCTAGATCTATATTTACATTCTTATTAAATGTAGATCTAGAAACCATCCTACAACCATTCTTATTTCTTTCTCCTTTTCAACACATCTAAAGTAAAATTAAAAGGTTCCACGTTTCCCAGAGGACTACCCGTACTCATCTCGGTCTAGCTACGCGCGACACCGTTATTGATTGCGGTTACACTAAAAACATGATTTTTCACATCAATCAAATGGCGCCGTTGCTGGGGATACGTGCGTAATTTTTTATTTTTACTATTTGTGTTGAATTCTTAGACGAGCTACATCATTATTAAAACAAAACTGCAAGTTGCATATTTAACGATTTGTGCGTGAATTTTGCAAGGAGATCTGGAGTTACAGAATTGAGGAAAACAGAAGACAGAGGCATTCATCGAGATCCAGAGGAGCACAGAGGGCTTGAGAAAAATTTTCAGCAATTGTTCCTTCCACCTTGCGGCGGAACCGCGGCAAAAGTACCATTCCTGCGGCGGAAACGCGGCTGCTTAGGGGAATTAGGGCTTCAATCTTCTCTGGTATTTTCTTTCAAATCCTCCTCTCTCCTCTCAAATCCAATAAAATCTATCTTCTGCAGGATTCTTTGCAAAATTGCGCCGCTCAAAAATCTTTTTGCAAAAGTTTTGTTATTGGTTTTGTTTTGCATATTTAATACGGATTTTAAGGGGCAAAGACCAAATCAAGATTAGGTGGGGATTTCATCACCCTTCCTAAGCCCCACAAATCACAAACCGAGCATATAGATCAACCCTTCATTAATTTAAAAAATATCTAGACCAGACTCTAAGGACTGTCGAGCTCAATAGGAAAAAGACCAGTATAGGCATCGGCCGTTTATCCTAACTGACATTGCGGTGTCTAGGCTAGTGGTTTTTAATTAGGCCCACTGTAGTGGTGGTTCCTTCCCACTTACCTGGCCGTACTTGTCCGTGAAGAGGCGGTTTGAGGTCTATTTCTAGCCTTAGTTAGGAGCTGTCTAGAGACTGACCTAGGTAACCTTAGTTCTAGGGTTGCTTGTGCATTTTAGGGAGATTTGTCTTGAGTCCCACTTTTTTCAAAACAAGACAATTTTAAATCACACACACGCTGCCACTTGCACTAAACCCGCTTAGTGCATGCTCGGCTGGACACGGGATCCTAGTGCCCGTCTTGTCCGCGTTCCTTCTATCGACACCGAAGTCGGTACTTATTCATCTTCTTTTCCCCCACCACACACCACATCGATCGTGCTGGACGACACTCCATCTAATTATAACACCACGCTGCCACCGCCCGCAGGTGCGCAGAATCCACCGCGCATCTCTCTCCAAGAAAGATGCTATCCTATTCGTGGTCCCCTTCCTACTTGTCTATCTCTTCCACCACCTAACGGGGATAATTTCGAAATTAAACCCCACTACATCAACCTGCTGCCCAAATTTCACGGGCTTGAGTCGGAAGACGCGTACGTTTTCATCACCAAATTCGAAAACGTATGCGCAATGATGGGTACTTCACAATTGACTTTAGATGCTATGCGCTTACGTCTTCTCCCATTCACACTGTGCGACTTGGCAGAAAAATGGCTTTATAATACTGCCGCACACTCTATCGCTAATTGGGATGAATTCGTCGTAGCATTTCTTAAGAAGTTTTACCCAAATCATAAGACTGCACATGTTAGGAGCGACATTAACCAGTTCACCCAGCTCCCCAATGAACCATTTTGGAAGTGCTTTGAACGTTTCAAAGATCTGCTTGTCCAATGCCCCCATCACGGAATACAAAGATGGGATTTATGTCGGATTATATATGAGGGCATTAATCCAGCGACAAAGCAGATGCTTGAAACAATGTGTCAATGCAATTTCATGTCTAAAGATGACGGTGAAGCTTGGAAATATCTGGAAGACCTCGCAGAAAGCACTTTGCAGTGGGAAAGCGTAAGACCACCTTCAACTAAGGGAGGTATTCACCAACTCGATGTTTCCATCGCAGTAAAAGCCGAAATGGCAGCGATGCAGAAGAAACTCGATGCTATGGAGAATAAATTCTCATCATTCTCCCTAAATCAGGTTGCGCTTCCTAAGACTGTCTGTGGTTGTTGTTCGGATCCTTCACACTTAACGGAAGAATGTCCTATGAATGCATCGTTTCAAGCTAATGCTGTTTTTCAGCAGCGACCTAGAAACGATCCTTATTCTTCCACATATAATCAAGGATGGAGGAATCATCCTAACTTTGCTTGGAATCAAAACCAACAAAGCAATTATCAAAGACCTCCTCCACAGCAACCACAACCACAGAATCAGCCCCCCTTTCAGTCACAAAATTTCCAAAATCCGGCCAACATTTCTACACCACAGGTGGCCGGTATTGACAACTCACTTGCACAAACTTTGGATATGTTCATAAAACAATCCATGCAAAATTCGGCTGATATGAGGTCTTCTATTGATGTCCTAACGAAAAACTCCTCCTCCCATGGTGAGAGTATTAAATCAATAGAAAACCAAATCGCACAGTGAAATGCCGCAATGAGTGCGAGAGAGAAAGGGAAACTCCCATCTCAACCCCTACCGAATCCCGGCCATTCACAAAGTCATAATGTGAATGCTGTTACCACGTTGAGATCGGGAAAAGTGCTGAATAACCGAGTGGGTGAGCAGTGTGATGATAGTGACACCAATGATACCCCTTCTTCTTCTTCTTCTTCCCCTAATTCGTCTAGTCTTCCACCTTCACCCGAGCCTATTCTCCGTTTTCCCCAAGGCTCGAAACCTTCGCCCATTTCGCCAAATCTATCTAAGTCGATTCCCACTCCAGTTTTGGGATCGAATCCGTCCCCACAATCCTCTCCAACGTTGGACCCAAAACTTATTGATCAAGCACCTTATCCAAACAGGTTAAGGGGCAACAGACCAAGTCCACAAATGGAGAAGATTGTGGAAATTTTTAAGCAAGTTAACATAAACATTCCTCTCCTAGATGCTATTCAACAAGTTCCGTCATATGCAAAAATCTTAAAGGACTTGTGCACTAGGAAGAGAAAAGTTCAAGTACCTAAAAAAGTTTTCCTTGCGAGTAATGTGAGCACTGCTTTTACACAACAACTACCCAAGAAACGAAAGGACCCCGGAAGTCCTACAATTTCAATTTCTATTGGGGGTAAAAATATCAATCGTGCTCTACTCGATCTAGGTGCTAGTGTTAACTTGCTTCCGTATTCGGTTTATGAGCAATTAGGGATCGGAGAGTTAAAACCTGCGCATTGCACTCTTCAGATGGCCGATCGATCTATCACCCAACCAAGGGGTGAGCTAGAGGATGTGTTAATCAAAGTCGGGGAATTCATATTCCCCGTGGACTTTATCGTTATAGATACACAACCTGTGGCAAACCCACGCAATCAAATCCCGGTGATACTCGGTCGACCCTTTTTGGCCACTTCCAACGCAGTAATCAATTGTAGAAACGGCTCTATGACCCTATCCTTTGGAAAGAAGTCAATTGAGCTTAACATTTACAAGTTGGGAAGTGAACCCTCCGAACCCTATGCTCATGTGTGTTCTGTCGAATTAATGGATGTCGACAGCAGCGAATTTGATCAACCTCATGATACAGACTCTTTTCATATGTTGTTGTTTGACCCAACCATTTACTCTTCCACCGAATTGTCCGGGTCAACATCTAATGAGGAACTTTATATTGAGTCTGACGATCACCCCATTTTTTCTGATGACATTATTTTTCGGGGTATCGATGAAAGCTTTGAGGAAATTTTCGCTGATGAACTCGCATTTTTACAAGACACGGGTATTGAGATGAATCAACTCCAAGATGAAGAAATTGGACCTCCACCCCCTCTTTTGGACAATCATGACAATGCGAGTAATCCATCATTACTATCACTGTGTCGTCTCTCCAGATTGAGACGCAATCCTTTTCCATCACACCTCTTATCACATCCCCACTTCTTCACGTCGAAAGGTGACATGTTCTTCCACCAACCTTGGTGCTTCATCGATAAAATTTTTGAATGGTTAGTGTTGACCTTCGGTCTTTGCAAAGCTTGGCATTGACCAATAACCTTGACCCCCTCATGTGATTTTAAAAGATCAAAATTGTTTAACCCAAGTTTGGGGGAGGGGCGGTATATTTTGGGCTCTTGAAAGAAAATGATTTTTACAAATTTGTGAGCCTAAAATAAGTTTGGGGAAGGATTTTCACTTTCATATATTCTTGCCCCCATTAATAATTTCCTCCCAAGTCTACAGGTTTTTGAGCTTAACGGATGACATCAGTGAGGACACTGCTGTAAACAGGTTTGGGGGAGGTTTGTGCTTATTTACACATCAATTTGCATCATATTTTGCATAAGCACAATATTTTCAAAAAAAAAAAATTTTCTTTTATAACAAAAGAGTAGAAAGTGAAAAATTACATCCAAAAGATAGGAATAGTTTAAGAAAACCAAGAAAATTAGAAGTTTTCTTATACGAACTAGTAATAAGTAGTTATGAGCTGTTGTCCCAAGGGTTAGTAAAATGAAGGAAGTCACTAATCTGAGGATAGAAATAAGTCTGAAAAATAGTTTATATTCTGGAAGCCAAACATTTGAATGTTGATACCCTACAATATGCACATACACACGTCTTGAAACTCGGGATAGTAGAGGATACCTTGAAATGCTCTTGTCTAAAAGCCAAAGTATGAAGGAAATAAAAAATTGAAGGAAATATAAAAATGGTGAAAAGAAAAAAATGAACACTGGTTTTGTTATCGCCAAGGCAGCAATAAAAAAATATAGCGAGGGTGCCTCTTCACCTAGTGCCCTAAGGCCAACTGGTCTGGGAGTCACTGCTAAGCCTTAGGTGGTGCAAGACGAGGAAAATACTATCACCGAATCTGCAAGCACATGAGTAATCGATCGGTTAGTACCTCAAGAAGTATTAACGGTCGCATGAAAATGTGTAAGCAATTCTAAGTATTCATCAAAGTAAAAAGTACTAAGGTAGATGGACAAGAGTATGATAGCTTGAATTGAATTCTCTGAGTGTAGAGATGTTCTTTACACACACGTGGGGTTATATGATCAATGTTTGGACAAAAGGTAGGAATGAAAAATAAAGACGATGTTTTATTGAGGGATGATGTGATTTCTAACATTTTTTCATGACTATTAAGATAGGGCTCATGACAACTGAAAAGCTAGTATAGTTGGAAACTCTTCTTTTCAAAGTATTTCTTTTATGGTTCTTATCTTTATATGTAAATCTCACCATCTTTCTTTTGTTATTAAATTTTGTGGGTGTAATCCGCTGAAAACCCTCATGAGACAACACTCCTCCTACTAGGGACACCTAGAGGTTTAACGGCTTGTTGCACGTGCTCAGTGCAATCGTGTCTGCCTACGAAAGTGTGCTTAGTTTTCTCTTTTCTTTTTCTCCTCTTAAATAAACTAATTTGCTCGGGACGATCAAAGATAAGTTTGGGGGTATTTGTTCAGTCGATAAAACTGCACATTTGTAGTACATTTTTCCTACCATTTTTATATTAAAAAAAAGGACTTTATTATAATATATACATATGAGGGTTTATGTGTAAAAACATTATTTTCCATGTGTTAATATATTTAATTATCATTTGGTAGGAAAATGTATGCAAATAATATTATTGGTCTAATCCTAGTAGAACAAAGTCTACTAAAATCTTATTTGAGTTGTTGTGCAGATTATTTCCAAGTTGTTATGAAGGATTTAACAAACAAATCAATTTGTTGAAGAATACTTTCCAAATTAAAGAGCAAACTTGGAGACTAAGTCTGGAAGCAGCCGAGAAAATATTTTCAGATTCTGAAGATGTTTAGGAATGCCAAATGTCACCATCAGAGAGCCCAAGAGAAACGACAGAGAGATCCCCACCATGGAGCGCGGTTCCGCGGCCAAACCCACCGTGGGGCCGCGGAACCGCCGCAATGATGAGGAGAGAGAATGTAATATTTTGGGAGATTTTCAAATGCTGAATTTTACCAACTTCTCAACAAAAAGATTCTGGCTTCGCACTATAAAAAGGCACCGAGGGCCTCTTGAAAAAGGTATCAAGCCGAAGAGATCACGAAGCTCCCGACGCTCACGCATCCAGGCTGATCATCGACTGTTCGACTACCTCCCTAGGAAAGATCGAGAAGCAAATCAAGTTTTGTAATCATTTTCTATGGAATAAAAAGTGTAGTTTGAAGGAGTTGATTAATAAAGGTATTTAGTTTTATTTAATTGTTTTTCTTTGCATTATGTTTTCCCTCTCTTTCTTTTCATCTTCTTCTCCCAACATGCGCGAGTAATTCTCCGCTTAGGGTTCGTAGGATTAGGGTAGGCTAATGAACGATGAAAAATATCTAAACCCTTTTTAAGTCCTATAAAGTTTAGGAACTTTATCAAAATAATCATTAACATCCTAATCGGGCGCGCTAGCAATTCTTTGCTAGTTCCGACCGCGATTAGAGATTAGATTAATGATTATTTTGGTAAAGGCTAGATATGAACGGAGTTCCGTGTCGAGATAAGGGTTAAGAGTGGGATTCCTTTTCCCTCCAGAAACCCTAATCTACACGCATCGCCGTCGTTCTAGTTCTAAATCTATTAATGGATAAAAAGGGTAACTTTAATTAATCATTCATAACTACTAAATCCTAACGAACCCTACAAGCCCTTCTTATTATAATTAATCACATCTTTAAACTATTCTATATCTATATTTACATTCTTATTAAACGTAGATCTAGAAACCATCCTACAACCATTCTTATTTCTTTCTCCTTTTCAACACATCTAAAGTAAAATTAAAAGGTTCCACGTTTCCCAGAGGACGACCCGTACTCATCTCGGTCTAGCTACGCGCGACACCGTTATTGATTGCGGTTACACTAAAAACACGATTTTTCACATCAATCATCACTGACAGGCTCAGTAGGGTGTCAGGATGAGTTCGCTCATCGACGTCCCTTTTGGTCAATAGCTGGTGGCCCCTCACGTATTGGCTTATACCTCTGACGTGCTAGTGGTTAAATCCACAGCCATAGTATTGACGAGTCTTTAGAGTCCACCACACTTTCAGTTACTCAGCTTTCGGGCGAAACGCTGTAGAGGCCGTATGGAGATATGGCAGGGTCCGATCAGATACGTGCGGTATTGCACGGATCAGGATCGGACAGCTTTGTACTAGTGGCCGTATAGTTATATGGCAGGGTTTGATCTGATACGTGCGGTATTGCACGGATCAGGATCGAACGGATTTTACTAGCCGGCTTTGGCTTAAGCCGGTCCTACTTTAGTACAGTGTAGATTTTGTCTCATTGCATTTGTATCCGGTCGGAATACAGATGCAGGTGTGTATGCACAGTATCGGGGTTTTCCTGTAATTTATTACGGGACCAGTTTTCTGGAGTTGCCAGTTTGCATTCCGTTCCGGCCGGTTTTCCTTTGTTCTTTCCCGGCCGGACTTTTCCGATGGAGGGGGTTATTTGCAATTGTGCAAATAACATTTTGAGGAGGGGGTTTCTTGCATAAGTCTTGACATGACTAGCATCTTTGCTTTATCATCCATACTTTTGCATTAATGAAGTTATGGTGTGAATTAATGTGAAGTATGGTTGATGTTTTGGATATGGTCACTCTCCACTTTTTCCTACACTCACTCTCCTTCAATGTTTTAGTATGGTTGATTTCTTTTTTCCACCATTCATTCTCATCTCATTTTGATGAGGCCGGCCACATATTTTTGGAGGAGGGGAGAAAATGAGAGGCTTCATTTTAGTGTGAAAAATTAATCCTCCATCTCATTTTTATTGCTACCAAAATCCCCAAGTTCATTTCTTCTTGATTCCTCCATCAAAGGCAACTCCTATACCCCAATGAGACATTGACTCTACACTTTCTACAGCAATTCTTGGGCATGTCGAGTTGCCGGCTTCATGCCCGAGTTGCCTCGGTATTGAGGCGGGAGCCCGTAAAAGACGCAGGCGTTGTGGTGCCCTTTCCGGCGAGGAGGCGACGATGTGGAGGCAAGACTTTCCGCGGGAGATCGGGACGATGACGAGAAGACCGGAGGACTCGGATCACTCGGTATACTTCTCACCCTATCTCTTGTTTGCTAGCATTAGGTTAATGGTAAACGATCCAGGTTTTCTTTGTCCGCGGTAGCGCCGGTTTCCGAGTAAGGAAAATTTTTGATTCCGCATTTTGGCCTCGAGTACGAGGCAGGGGCGCTGCCGTGGCTCAACATTTGGATTGTCTGAGTTGCATACCTCATTGCCACTCCTACTTTTACCATTTTCTCCAGAACACCCCGTATTACTACGAACATCCACTTCCATTGGATAAATCCATCGTATGGTTATATACGAACTCGAAGGAACTTGTTCCAGATTCGAGGATGGTTTCCGGTTCTAGGGAAAATAAATAGGACTATTCAGTTGTCTTTTCTTTTTACCTTCTCTCAGACTGTGAGTGCTCCTTGGATTAGGACGGTACACCTATTATGCTAATTGGATAGTCTTCTTCCAAACCATAGGCAGGTGCCGAACGTGGGGAATGAAGAAAACCAATTAGCCTAACGATGGTGTACAAAAGGTAATAAGTTAAGACAAATAAAGGGATTAGAAAGAGGGCAAAGTAAACTGCGACTGCTATTCACGACCAAACCAAGTATTTCATCGCTACTCCTACTTCACCTTTGTATTTCTCTAGGACACTCCGTATCACTACGAAGATGCACAGTTATTTGGATACTCCATCGTATGGTTATATACGAACTCGAAGGAACTTGTTCCAGTTCGGGGATGGATTCTGGTTCAGGAGAAATAGGAATGAGGTTTATTCAGTTGTCTTTTATCTTTACCCTCTCTCAGGTTGCGAGTACTCCTAGGATTAGGAGAGTACAACCATTATGCTTATTGGATAGTCTTCTTCCAAACTATTGGCTGGTGCCGAACGGTAGGGAGGGAAGAAAACCATTTAGCCTAAAGGGGTGTACATAAGGTAATGACTAAAGACATATAAAGGGATTTGGAGAGATGGCAAAGAAATATACGGTTACAGTTGTGAATCTGATAATGGAAGAGGCATTACTAAGTATACCCGGATACCCCTTCGAAATATTTACATGTTTCAGTTTTACTGTGCATTGTTAGTAAAAAACTGATTTCCCAATTAGGTACTTACTCCAGGGTATGTATTTACCAGGTATGATTCTCACATCTGTATGGTTTTACAGATGATGAGTGGGAGTAAGTTATTGGGAATTGGGTGATCATCCTCATTATATCGGGATTCGTTGTAATTGGTGATATTTGAAGAAATCACCTGGGTTGTTTGCCGGACGGCAAATATTTGGTTTTGAATATCCGTTGTTATGCACCAATTTCAAATTGATATATCTATACGTTTATTTTTATAAAGTGAGATATAACTTTTTGAAATTATGTCCATGCCATTTACCTATATCAGTGGATGGTTAGGTAAGGAGTATTAAACAGCAGTGTAATTCTTCTTAACCATAAGTACAGTTTTCAACCGACGACACACAGGGAATGAGTTATTAGACTCAGGGACTTATGCAGAGTATTGTATGTTGTCCAGTATCTATTAGGACAGAGGGGTTGGTATTCGTACTATATTCTGTTTACTTATGACTTCTCTAGTTCTTAGACATGTGTTTCATAGAAATACAAGATCCAAGTTTTGAGAAGTTATAGGTATATGAATAAAGTAGAGAACCAGGTATTGCAAGTATTAGGATTCTTCAAGGTGATCGAAGATGTAGATACTTGTGTATAGTATTCAGTTGATAGCAATGATTATGGGAACTTGCTTCTCTTTCAGGTTACTCATATCTGGATGTATTCCTAAGTTGAGTAATGCTGATCGGCCTCTCTCCATTTAGTTGACATGCACTGGAGACAGCTGCATGATTTGAATCTGGTTCCAATTAAATCAGTGCCTCTGTTTCTATATTGGATATAGAATAGCTCATATCTTAACAATGTTAAGATACGTGGAGTTGTTCGTCTTATGCTTAAAACCAGATTCTAGATAACTCAAGGCGCGTTTCTGTAATGGCTGTTTGTGGGTTGACCCGGGCTATGACGAGGGTTGACTTTCTACAATCTGGAAGATCAAATGTGATATTGTTCTTGTGTTACACCTTAGATTGTGTTTAGGAGTTAATTATATTTTAATTTATAGTTTTTAATAAATAGTTTACCAAATTGAGTTCCAAATATTTTATCCATTTTAATGAGTATTTTATTAGAATTTTTCTAGGCAAACACACACTTGTGCATGTAAACTAGGGTTTTATTTGGGGTTAAACCATGATTAGCAAGCATGGTGGATTAACCCATTTCCTTTAAGTTAATTGATTTTTTTTATTAAGTATTTTGGGTTTTAATTATGTGTTTTTTTTATGGAAATGATTTTCTTTGTTGACTTGGTGAGAGAGAGGGAGTATGGGCTTCATGGTTGAGCCATGCTAATTTAATGAAGAGAGAGGGAGAGTGAAGGGGGTTGACCAACCTAACTCTCATTTCTCACTCTCACTTCTCACACACACACACACACACACACACACACACACACAAGCACTCTGCAGCAGTAGCAGCTCCAGCAGCAGCAACTAGCCGCAACAACAACAACTGAAAGCAGAAGCAACAGCAAGGGCAGTAGCAGCAACAGCATCAGCAGACGGCAACAACAGCAGCTGTAGCAAGCAGCAGCCCCAGCAGCTGTAGCAAGCAGGAGCCCCAGCAACTGCAGCAGCTCCCCTCTCCTTCTTCTCCTTCTCCTTGTGCCTAGGGTCGTGAGTGAGGTATAATCTCTGAGCCTATTTCTTAGTTTGATAAGCTTGTGTAAGTCCATGTCACGCACCCCACGAACTTATGGGGAGGCAGAATATATGGAAAACGATTATCAAAGCTTCGTAACACGGACTTGAGCACATGAATCGTTTCTAAACCGTTACTAGCAAACTACGAAAGGTTTAACTACTTGGATTTGAAGTTATACCTCATGTTACTTGTCTTTCGGGTCTTCATCGCGGTCCTCCACTCCTCGTAGGCTCCTTGGAACATCGGCACCTCAACGGCCTCCTCGAATCAAAGATGATCCACCCGAGAGCTCCTACGCCAAGCTATATCTCTAACTTGAGATAACTAGGTTGCTCAAAGTGCTAATCTAAGCTACCTAGGGGATATAGAGTGAGGTTATGGATGTATTACTCTAGCTAACCCTTGATCTCAACACATTAGAGGTTAGGGTTAGGGTTTCAAGAATGAGAGAGCTTGAGGAGAGAGAAGGTGAGAATAATGAATCCTTTTGGATGAATGAAGTCATTTGTGTATATATGAAACATATGATAATAAAAAGTAAATAACAAACAATGAATTATCACCATGTTTCATTAATGCACTAAGTGATTCATCACATGAGTCATACAAAACATTAAATGAATCATTAACTCAATGTATGAATCACTACATGACTCATTAATCCAATTAATGCATATGCCACCTTAACCCCTAAGTCACCATGCTTCTAGAAGCTTCCCGGAAAATTACGAGAACGCCCCTCCAATCCGTGAAAACATGGAAAAACTTTAGACTGTATAAATCCAATAACCTGATACTAGAATCTGGCTTAAACCAAAGCCGGCTAGTAAAAACTGTCCGAACGTCGTACGTGCGTAAACACACGTATGCGTCCGAACCCTTGTCGTAAAACCATACGACCTCTATATCGTTTCGCCTGGAGCAGGGAAACCCTCTGTGTGGGACTCTAAAGACTCGACAATACGCTGGTAGTGGGTTTAACCACAGACCGCAAGCGGCACTAGCTATACGTAACGGTCCCCAGGTAGATGTCGATAAGAAGGCCGATGAGGAAACCCATCCGAACTCCTATTAAGCCTGATGTGACAATCTCCGTACTGTCCGGTCTGTTCGTCTAAGACTATCGCATATCGAGCCTAGGGGGCGGCAAGCGTCAGTCCCCTAATAGCGATATAAGTCGTGTCGGAGCGTAGCCTATTACACCCTGAGAAAAACTACTGGAACCTACCAGTAAATCTCGCTTTCCCTGGCCAGGTGTTAGTGTATATGCCCTAGAGGCCATTACTGTATCATACTAGTTTGTATATTACTTAATGGAAGCTTGGGATATTCACCTTGTATAAACAATCTTGCTCAATATAGTAGTATGCTACTTGGTTTGTTTCTACTTCAATGTGTACTTGTGTTTATTTCAGTATATCACTTATACGCATTAGTGGAGCCCTTAGGATCTTTGCTTGATTACCAGCGTTGTGATGGCAGTCACACTAGTGGGGGCTGGGTAATCTATAAGCACATCCTTATACAGGTCCCTAGTCGCAGGACTATCGAGACTGGGCATCGATACTCCAGAGTAGACTAGCGTATGCGCTTCTCATCCCAGTGTGGGAGATGGTCTGTCCCACAGCCATCAGTACGTCGTACTGGAGATAGTATACGGGTGCTCGTTGGGTTACGAGTACACTGGACAGGACTCGTCGGGAACTGACAGGTTGGTATTATACCTATCGTCAGTTATCAGTTCCCAGGTGACATGAGTACAGCTTAGTCCGCTGACTTGACACTGGCACTTCGCCTCGAGTGTGTTCCCACTACACTTTGATCACTACCCTACCACGGCTCAAAGGAGTCGTGCAAACAGGTGGTGGTTGGGTGCAGTCCCGAAGCACTTGGAGGCAGTGACGGTTAGACAGGATTCGTCTCTCCCGGTATTGGGGGTTGACATCGCGCTGTGTCTAGGAGAGCCATTACACGAGTAGTCCCTGGCCAGGGCAAGCGAGATATACTGGTAGGCTTCCAGTGTTATCTCAGGGTGTTTTGGGCTTCACTCCGACACGACTTGTACCGCTATTAGGGGACAGACGTTTACCACCCCCTAGGCCCGCCATGCGATGTATCAGACGAACAGACCGGACTGTACGGAGAATGTCACATTCAGACTCAGTAGGAGTACAGATGGGGTTTCACCTCGTCAGCCTTCTTGTCGGCATCTACCTGGGGACCGTTACGCACAGCTAGTGCCGCTTGCGTTCTGTGGTTTAACCCGCTGCCAGCGTAGTGTCGAGTCTTTAGAGTCCCACACAGAGGGTATTCGCCTCTGGGCAAAACAGAGTAGAGGTCGCATGGTTTTGCGACAAGGTTCGTTCTCATCCGCGCACTTGTGCACGTTTGGAGTCCGGACGGATTATACTGGCAGGCTCTGGTTTGAGCCGGATGCTGGTATAGGTTTTGGGGTTGCTTTTATATCTCGGTATTCTTGTTCCTCGGAACGAGAATGCAGGTGTGTATGCACAGTTGCTTGAGGCGGAGGATGAGTTTTTTCATTAGGGTTTCGGAACGGGTGCGTATGCACAGTTGACAGTCTTCATTTTCCAAACCCTAATGGATTTATGGATTATCTATTAATAATAGTAATTAAATGAGAATTTTGTTATGGTTGATTTTGTTGACTTGTTGACCATGGTTGACTTGTTGACCATGGTTGAATGTTGACCACCATCATGCTTTGAAAGATCCTCCTTGATTCATGCTTACATTTCATTTAAAGAAGCATGATAGTGGTCATTCCAAATTACCATCAACTATTCTTATTTTGAATTATTATTATTTAGATAATTGTTTTTCTTTTGGCATTATGGTTGCTAGAAAGAAAAAGATATCTCATTATCTCATTTAGCTTCTCTCTCCTCACTTCATCTTCTTCTTCCTCTAGTAAAAAGAGAACCCTTCTCATGTGTTGAGAATCCTTCTCTTTAAAAAGAAAAGCAAACCCTAGTCACTCTCTACTCATTCTAGGTTCAAGGTTTAGCAAGCCGGAAACCCTAGTTCACTCAAAGATCGAGGAAGAGCCCAAAGGTCGAACCTTCGAGGTGGATCCATCTTCGACGGAAGAAGGCGACAAGAAGAGAACCATCAACCTCTACAAGTTTTGAAGAAGAAGGAGTTCAAGTTTAGGTATAACCTTCATCCGAGTAGCTAACTCCCTTTAGCGTATTTGCTAGTTTAGTTTAGACACGATCCCGATCTTGTTTAGTCCATGTTGCCTCTTGCGATAAAAATTTGTTTTTTATACCGTTTCCGCCTCCCCGTAAGCACCGGGGGTCGCAATATGGACTTACAGTGGTATCAGAGCCTAACTAAACTTAAACTAGCTTGGTAGCGAAGTGTATGGAAGTTCGAAACCGAAAAATCGCAAAACCGGAAAAACCAAAACCCTAAGTTTCTGTTGAATTTTTTTCTGCTCTAAATGAGAAACTTTATACTTGTAAATTCGGCTCAGGGTTTTGTTTGAACACACAAGAAATAGGATGCCATAATTCCTTTAAACCGCCGCGGTTCAGCGGCACGAGGTAGGCATGTGCCGCGGAACCGCCGCAGTTTGTTTTCCTCTCTGCATCGTTTTTCGTGCAGTGTTCTTCTGTGTTGGTTTTGGGATTTTTCAGATGTATTATATGTACCCAGATTTTCCAGAACAGAAATTCACTTTTGGGGTCCTATAATTCCGTATTTTTTCCGAACTTCACTGCACTTTGGCTATGTTGGTTATATCTGTGATGTTTGCATGTATTGAACGTCGGCTAATCGCTATAAGTCGATTAGTCGGGGTTATACATGATCTGTGTTTGATATTGGATTGTGTATATGAATGTGTTGGACTGTCGCGGGTGAATAGCCGGGGTGGATGTGAGATGAGCTTTTGTTTTTCTTTCATTCATTGTAAATGTAAATTGATGTAATAATATTATTTGTTTGGCCGCACAACCGGGTCGGGGTTGTAGCCGTCATTGTATAATTCTTTTTACTGTTTTTGCTCCTAGGATAGACCCATGGAGGGGTGCACAAACTACCGGGTTCTTGGCGGGTAGTTTGCCGCACCCGTAGGGGTCTTGGGTGGGGTATTTGCTATTCACCGCGACCGTGTAATCCGCTTTTCGTTGCAGGCTCGAAAGGATTGCGGATTGCTAGTATATCCAATATATTCATCTGTGATCTGTAATGTCTATCATTGCTTTCTATTTAGGCGTTGCTTATGTTTTACAGCCGCGCTAGCCCAGCCCCCGCTCTGTCGTTAGTTAAGTAACCTAACGAGTGATGACGGGACCCCGTGGCGAATGCGAATGGCATAAGCGTACGTCATATTTTGGTTGTTTTCTGCAATGGTAGGATTAAATGATGGGACGCATTAAAAGAACTAATGCAAGAATATCACGCATTAAAAGAACTAATGCAAGATAATAAACCAAGCTAAAGTCGTTGGAACACTTTCGAAAAACCACTCGGTTCTTTTCAAAAATAACTTTTAAATGCGGAGCTTGAGCCACTCCTTCTAAAAGCTATCTCGTTCCATCGATTATATCAAGTTCACTACGTTCACGGTTTTACCAAAACCATTCGTAGCCCTCCGTCGTTTCGCATGAATAGGCAATAGTATTCAAGCTGTGTATTTTGGCCAAAGTCAAGGCACAGTGATTGGTAGCTATTGGGTGTTCATGTATAGCATAGATAGATGCGTTGGTTTGGGACAGTCGTGCTGCCATTTTGGCCAAAGTCAAGGGTATGTACGGATGGATCCAAATTAACCTGGAAAGTGACGGGTAGAACTTGACATGTGACTTATGATATTTTGGCCAAAGTCAAGGTCATAAGAGCATGGGGCAAAAATCCACATCGGGAGTTTCATAAGTACTGAAACTTGCTAGATTTGCATACCATTTGGAGTGTGATGATTATGGTAGGATTCCTTCATTTTCGTCACGCGATGATATTTGGATCCCGATCCTACTGTGAGTATATGCTACTCCTCGGGAAATTTCTCACTAAACGATCAATGCTATAAACCTAGTAGGTGCCTAGAAAGGTGTTAGCGGGGCTACGTTCCCAGGGAAAAGAGGTTCTTAAATTAAGGAACATCGCGAAAGCGTTGGAAAACCTCCCTCGAAGTACCGACACTGGCCTGGCTGAACGGTTAAGCAAGTATTGTACGGTGGGATTGATCCCGGCTAATTCTTCCTTTGTGGTTTGAGGAGGGATTCGAGAGACAGTGGGAGCCATCCTGTTTAGACAAATTAAAAACCATTCTAAACTTGCAAGAGCATCGTGCTAAGTGTTTCTTCTCTCCCCCTGCAGCGACCAAATCGAAATGACTGGACTTAAGTTACTTCTAGATAAAAACATACTGACAGGGCCAAACTACAAAGATTGGCTCAGGAATGTCAAATTGGCAATCGCTTACGACAAGCTGGGGTATCTTCTTACCACCAAAGCTCCCCCCGTCCCAGGTCCCACCTCCAGCGTCGCAGATAAGGAAATCCGTAAGACTTGGGAGATTGATTGCGCGAAGGCCAGGTGCCTCGTGCTTGCCTCTATGGACAACGAACATCAGAGGAGGCATGAGAATATGGACCTGGAGTCCATATTTCTCCATACAAAAGAACTGTATGGAGAGCAGTCTCGTATCGCAAGATACGAAGTGTCGAAGAAGTTATTTTCGACTAAGTTGGCCGTCGGATCATCGGTAGCGGACCACGTGCTTAAGATGATTGGCTACACTGAGGAGCTCGCGGAACTTGGGACCACGTTGGACAGTGAACTCTATACGGATTTAATTCTCCAGTCCCTTCCATCCACTTACGCCCAGTTCATACTGAATTTCAACTTGCAAGAAAAGGAAGTTGAACTTTCAGAACTCCTCAACCTGCTGAGGAGCGCAGAGGGCACCCTACAGAAAGGTAGGGAAACATCCACTTTGTTTGTAGGAGGATCTTCTTCTTCTAGGTCCAAGGCGAAAGCCAAGGGAAAGAAGAGGAAAGCCCCCGCCAAACCAAGGGGCGGTGTTAGTAAAGTGGATACGAAGGGAAAGGAAAAGGCAACAAAGATTGCAGGGAAGCTTGTTGGAAAGGAAGAGTGCTTCTATTGTCATAAGAGTGGACACTGGAAGAAAGATTGCAGGGCTTGGAAAGCCAGGACACAGGAACTGAAGCAGGTTGCGGCTTCAGCTTCAGGTGTGTATGTTATTGAAAACTGTCTTTCTATAAACTCTACTTCCTGGGTATTGGATACCGGATCAGGATCTCATATCTGTAATTCTTTGCAGGCGTTGAGAAACCGTAGGGTTTTGAAGGCAGGTGACATGACCCTCAGAGTTGCGAACGGAGCTAGCATAGATGCTAAAGCCGTGGGGGACTATCACCTGGGAATGTCAGATGGGCATGTTTTGGTTTTGCGTAATTGCTTTTTTGTACCCAACGCAACTTGTAATATCATTTCTGTATCTTTGGTTTCTAAAGAAGGTTATGAATTTGCGTTTGTAAGTAATGTTGTAAACATTCACCTTAATCAAGTTCTGATTGGGTCAGGTACACTGAGCAATGGTATATACGTATTAAACCAACCACAGATTTTCAATGTCCAGAATACACACAAAAGAAAGTCTCCAGATATCAATCAGACTTTCTTATGGCATTGTAGACTGGGTCACATCAATGAGAGAAGGTTGACTAAGTTACATACAGAAAGATATTTGGATCCGTTCGAATATCAATCATATGCCACTTGTCAATCCTGTCTCAAAGGAAAGATGACAAAGACTCCGTTCACTGGACACGGAGTAAGAGCGAGCGAGCTCTTGGGACTCGTACACAGCGACGTGTGCGGTCCAATGTCTACACATGCGCGAAGCGGTTATTCTTACTTCATTACTTTTACGGATGATTTTTCAAGATACGGTTATGTCTTCTTAATGAAACATAAGTCAGAATCTTTTGAAAAATTCCAGGAATTTAAGAATGAAGTAGAAAAACAAACCGGCAAAAGTATCAAGATTCTAAGATCGGATCGAGGTGGAGAATACTTAAGTGCCGAGTTCCTGAATTATTTAAAAGAGAACGGGATTCTCTCTCAGCTTACTCCTCCATACACTCCGCAACACAATGGTGTATCGGAGAGACGGAACCGAACCCTATTGGATATGGTACGGTCCATGATGAGTAACACTGAGTTACCGCGATCATTCTGGGGGTATGCGCTAGAATCAGCTGCGTACCTTTTGAACCGAGTTCCTACTAAGACTGTGCCTACTACACCATATGAGATGTGGTGTGGGAAGAGACCCCATCTCAGTCACATTAAGACTTGGGGAAGTCCAGCTTTTGTTAGAAAGCAGCATGCGGACAAACTCGAGGCGCGCTCAGTACTGTGTAAGTTTGTGGGATATCCAAAGAATTCCAAGGGATATCTCTTCTACTACGAAGAGGAACAAAAAGTTCTTGTTTCTCGTCATGCCCACTTTCTAGAACATCAGTTCTTAGAAAAAGAATTAAGTGGGAGCGCAGTAGAACTGGAAGAAATTCCAGAACCACAGACTATTACTGAAAGCTTAGTGGAACCAGAGGGTTCAAATGAACAGGACATTCCTAAGCCGCTCTGCAGGAGTAGTAGGCAGTCTCATCCGCCCGAGAGATACTACGGTTTTCTCATAGACGGGGATAGAGAGGATTGCATCATAGACTATGATGAGCTTACTAGCTTCTAGCAGGCCGTTCAGAGCGTTGACTCAGTAAAATGGCTGGATGCAATGCGGACCGAAATGGAGTCCATATACACCAACAAAGTATGGACGTTGGACATTGCTCCAGACGGGGTAAAACCCGTAGGATGCAAGTGGATCTTCAAAAGGAAGATTGGTGTAGATGGACAGGTTGAGACCTATAAAGCTAGACTTGTAGCAAAGGGTTTCCGTCAAAGACCTGGCTTGGACTATGACGAAACCTTTTCTCCAGTGGCTATGCTGAAATCCATTCGGATCCTTCTTGCCATTGCTGCCTTCCACGATTATGAGATTTGGCAGATGGACGTAAAAACCGCTTTTCTAAATGGAAGTTTAGAGGAGTGTGTCTATATGGATCAGCCAGAGGGTTTCATTCAGAGTGGGAGCAGCGGAAAGGTGTGCAAGTTGCTTAAGTCCATCTATGGACTAAAGCAGGCATCGCGGAGTTGGAACATCTGTTTTGATGAGACGGTCAAGGAATTTGACTTTATCAAAAATCCAGATGAACCATGCATCTATAGTAGATTTGTAGCGAGAACTGTAGTATTCCTTGTTTTATACGTGGATGACATTCTCTTAATAGGAAATGACATTCCTATGCTACAATCTGTCAAGGGTTTCTTGTCACACAGGTTCTCCATGAAAGACCTGGGTGATGCCTCATACATCCTGGGGATTCGGATCCATCGTGATAGATCCAAGAGGATATTAGGACTTTCACAGTCCAGGTACATCGACACCGTACTTAAAAGATTTAGTATGGAAGATTCCAAGCGCGGTAACCTACCGGCTTGTCACGGGATCACCCTCTCTAAAGAGATGTCTCCCAAGACTGATTTGGAGAGGGATCGCATGTCTATTATACCCTACGCTTCTGCGGTAGGCTCTATAATGTATGCGATGTTGTGTACCAGACCGGATGTAGCTTATGCACTGAGTGTGGTAAGCCGGTATCAGTCAAACCCTGGGGAGAAACACTGGATAGCGGTAAAGAACATTCTCAAGTACCTGAGAAGGACTAAGGAGATGTTCTTGGTGTATGGCGGAAAAGACCTCCAGATTGAGGCCTTTGCTGACTCCAGCTTCCAGAGTGACAAGGATGATTCCAAGTCCATGTCGGGTTTTGTCTTTACCCTCAATGGAGGGGCGGTGTGTTGGAAGAGCTCCAAACAGGAAACCATTGCAGACTCGACTATGGAAGCGGAATACATCGCTGCATCTGATGCCGCAAAAGAAGCTGTCTGGATGAGGAAGTTCTTGAAAGAACTTCAGGTGGTTCCGTCCATTGTTGACCCAATACCTCTGTATTGCGACAACAACGGGGCTATAGCTTTAGCGAAGGAACCCAGGTCCTATCAGAGATCCAGGCACATCTTGAGGCGGTATCACCTGATCAGGGAGATCGTGGATCGCAAGGAGATCGAGGTTCGGAGGGTTGCTTCAGAAGAGAACACTGCAGATCCATTCACCAAGGCCCTACCCCAGACTCAGTTCGAGCGGCTGATCGAGATGATAGGTCTTCGATACGCCAGTACATGGCCTTAGTGCAAGTGGGAGATTGTTAGTGTATATGCCCTAGAGGCCATTACTGTATCATACTAGTTTGTATATTACTTAATGGAAGCTTGGGATATTCACCTTGTATAAACAATCTTGCTCAATATAGTAGTATGCTACTTGGTTTGTTTCTACTTCAATGTGTACTTGTGTTTATTTCAGTATATCACTTATACGCATTAGTGGAGCCCTTAGGATCTTTGCTTGATTACCAGCGTTGTGATGGCAGTCACACTAGTGGGGGCTGGGTAATCTATAAGCACATCCTTATACAGGTCCCTAGTCGCAGGACTATCGAGACTGGGCATCGATACTCTGGAGTAGACTAGCGTATGCGCTTCTCATCCCAGTGTGGGAGATGGTCTGTCCCACAGCCATCAGTACGTCGTACTGGAGATAGTATACGGGTGCTCGTTGGGTTACGAGTACACTGGACAGGACTCGTCGGGAACTGACAGGTTGGTATTATACCTATCGTCAGTTATCAGTTCCCAGGTGACATGAGTACAGCTTAGTCCGCTGACTTGACACTGGCACTTCGCCTCGAGTGTGTTCCCACTACACTTTGATCACTACCCTACCACGGCTCAAAGGAGTCGTGCAAACAGGTGGTGGTTGGGTGCAGTCCCGAAGCACTTAGAGGCAGTGACGGTTAGACAGGATTCGTCTCTCCCGGTATTGGGGGTTGACATCGCGCTGTGTCTAGGAGAGCCATTACACGAGTAGTCCCTGGCCAGGGCAAGCGAGATATACTGGTAGGCTTCCAGTGTTATCTCAGGGTGTTTTGGGCTTCACTCCGACACGACTTGTACCGCTATTAGGGGACTGACGTTTACCGCCCCCTAGGCCCGCCATGCGATGTATCAGACGAACAGACCGGACTGTACGGAGAATGTCACATTCAGACTCAGTAGGAGTACAGATGGGGTTTCACCTCGTCAGCCTTCTTGTCGGCATCTACCTGGGGACCGTTACGCACAGCTAGTGCCGCTTGCGGTCTGTGGTTAAACCCGCTGCCAGCGTAGTGTCGAGTCTTTAGAGTCCCACACAGAGGGTATTCGCCTCTGGGCAAAACAGAGTAGAGGTCGCATGGTTTTGCGACAGGGTTCGTTCTCATCCGCGCACTTGTGCACGTTTGGAGTCCGGACGGATTATACTGGCAGGCTCTGGTTTGAGCCGGATGCTGGTATAGGTTTTGGGGTTGCTTTTATATCTCGGTATTCTTGTTCCTCGGAACGAGAATGCAGGTGTGTATGCACAGTTGCTTGAGGCGGAGGATGAGTTTTTTCATTAGGGTTTCGGAACGGGTGCGTATGCACAGTTGACAGTCTTCATTTTCCAAACCCTAATGGATTTATGGATTGTCTATAAATAATAGTAATTAAATGAGAATTTTTTTATGGCTGATTTTGTTGACTTGTTGACCATGGTTGACTTGTTGACCATGGTTGAATGTTGACCACCATCATGCTTTGAAAGATCCTCATTGATTCATGCTTACATTTCATTTAAAGAAGCATGATAGTGGTCATTCCAAATTACCATCAACTATTCTTATTTTGAATTATTATTATTTAGATAATTGTTTTTCTTTTGGCATTATGGTTGCTAGAAAGAAAAAGATATCTCATTATCTCATTTAGCTTCTCTCTCCTCACTTCATCTTCTTCTTCCTCTAGTAAAAAGAGAACCCATCTCATGTGTTGAGAATCCTTCTCTTTAAAAAGAAAAGCAAACCCTAGTCACTCTCTACTCATTCTAGGTTCAAGGTTTAGCAAGCCGGAAACCCTAGTTCACTCAAAGATCGAGGAAGAGCCCAAAGGTCGAACCTTCGAGGTGGATCCATCTTCGACGGAAGAAGGCGACAAGAAGAGAACCATCAACCTCTACAAGTTTTGAAGAAGAAGGAGTTCAAGTTTAGGTATAACCTTCATCCGAGTAGCTAACTCCCTTTAGCGTATTTGCTAGTTTAGTTTAGACACGATCCCGACCTTGTTTAGTCCATGTTGCCTCTTGCGATAAAATTTTTTTTTTATACCGTTTCCGCCTCCCCGTAAGCACCGGGGGTCGCAATATGGACTTACACCAGGGACTTTGCGTAATGGCTCTCTGACACAGCGCGAAATCAACTCCCAATACCGGGAGAGACGAATCCTGTTTAACCGCCACTGCCTCCAAGTGCTCGGGACTGCACCCAACTGCTACCTGTTTGCACGACTCCTTTGAGCCATGGTAGGGTAGCAATCTAAGAACAGTGGGACACACTCGAGGCGAAGTAGCAGTGTCAAGTCTGCGGACTATGCTGTACTCATGTCATCTGGGAACTGTTAACTGACGACGGGTATAATACCAACCAATCAGTTCCCCTGCGACTCCTGTCCGGTGTACCCGTAACCTAACGAGCACCTGTATACTATCTCCAGTACTACGTACTGACGGCTGTGGGATAGACCATCTCCCCAACTGGGATGAGAAGCGTACACACTTAGTCTACTCCGGAATATCGATGCCTTGTCTCGATAATCCTACGACTAGGGACAAGTATAGGATGTTGCTTATAGACTACCCAGCCCCCACTAGTGTGAGTGCCATCACAACGCTGGTAATCAAGCAAAGATCCTATGGGTTGTACTAATATGCATAAGTGATACGTTACAAGAAACATATGCACATATTAAAGTAGACACAAACCAAGTAGCATACTACCATTTTTAGCAAGACTGTATATACAACTGTGAATATCCCAAGCTTCCATTAAGTAATATACATACAAGTACGATACAATAATGGCCCCTAGGGCATATACACTGACTATCTCCCACTTGAACTAGGGCCATGAGCTGGCATATCGTAGACCTATCATCTCGAATAGCCTCTCGAACTGCATCTGAGGAATGGCCTTTGTGAATGGATCAACAATGTTATTCTCCGTCTCTACTCTCTTCACCTCGATCTCCAGGCGATCTACGATCTCTCTGATCAGGTGATACCGCCTTAAGATGTGTCTGGACTTCTGATGGGACCTGGGTTCCTTCGCTAAAGCTATAGCACCGTTGTTGTCACAATACAGATGTATTGGATCAACACTGGTAGGAACCACCTGAAGTTCTGTGAGGAACTTCTTCATCCAGACTGCTTCTTTTGCGGCATCGCAAGCAGCCATGTACTCCGCTTCCATTGTTGAGTCAGCAACGGTCTCCTGCTTGGAACTCTTCCAACAGACCGCCCCTCCATTGAGGGTAAAGACATAACCCGACATAGATTTGGAGTCATCCTTGTCACTCTGGAAGCCGGAGTCGGCAAAGGCCTCCATCTGGAGGTCTTTTCCGCCATACAGAAAGAACATATCTTTAGTCCTCCTTAGGTACTTGAGAATGTTCTTTACTGCTATCCAGTGATTCTCCCATGGGTTTGCCTGATACCGGCTTACAACGCTTAATGCGTATGCTACATCTGGTCTGGTACATAACATCGCATACATTATAGAGCCTACCGCAGAAGCGTAAGGTATAATCGACATGCGATCCCTTTCCAAATCAGTCTTGGGAGACATCTCTTTGGAGAGGGTGATTCCGTGACAAGCCGGTAGGTTACCGCGCTTAGAATCATCCATTTTGAATCTCTTCACTATGGTGTCTATGTACCTGGACTGCGAGAGTCCCAACATCCTTTTTGATCTATCACGATAGATCCGGATCCCCAGAATGTAGGTGGCATCACCCAGGTCTTTCATGGAGAATTTCTGTGATAAGAATCTTTTGACTGATTGTAACATAGGAATATCATTTCCTATTAGGAGAATGTCATCCACGTACAAGACGAGGAATACTACAGCTCTCCCTACAATCTTACTATATATGCATGGTTCATCTGGATTTTTGATAAAGTTGAATTCTTTGACAGTATCATCAAAACAGATGTTCCAACTCCGCGATGCCTGCTTTAGTCCATAAATGGACTTAAGCAACTTGCATACTTTACCGCTACTTCCACTCTGAATGAATCCCTCTGGCTGATCCATATAGACGCTTTCTTATAAATTACCATTTAGAAAGACCGTCTTTACGTCCATCTGCCAGATCTCATAATCATGAAAGGCAGCAATAGTAAGAAGGACCCAAATAGATTTAAGCATAGCCACTGGAGAAAAGGTTTCGTCATAGTCCAAACCAGGTCTTTGACGGAAACCCTTTGCAACAAGTCCAGCCATATAGGTTTCAACCTGTCTATCTACACCAATCTTCTTTTTGAAGATCCATTTGCATCCTACGGGTTTTACCCCATCTGGAGCAATGTCCAAAGTCCATACTTTGTTAGTGTACATGGACTCCATTTCGGTCCGCATTGCATCCAGCCATTTTACTGAGTCACTGCTCTGAATGGCTTGCTGGAAGCTAGTAGGCTCATCATAGTCAATAGTGCAATCCTCTCTATCCCCGTCTATGAGAAAACCGTAGTATCTCTCGGGCGGATGAGATTGCCTACTACTTCTGCGGAGTGGCGTCGGGATGTCCTGTTCTCCTGAACCTTCTTGTTCTATTAAGGTTTCAGTAATAGCTTGTGGCTCTGGAATTTCTTCCAATTCTATTGTGCTCCCACTCTTCTGATTTTCCAAAAATTCAGTTTCCAAGAAGCGGGCATGTTGAAAAACAAAGACCTTTTGTTCCTCTGCGTAATAGAAACAATATCCCATGGAGTTCTTTGGATATCCTACAAACTTACACTGTACTGAGCGTGCCTCGAGCTTGTCCGCATGCTGCTTCTTTACAAAAGTTGGACATCCCCATGTAATATACTTAAGACATGGTTTCTTCCCACTCCACATCTGATATGGTGTGGTAGGCACAGTCTTGGTTGGAACTCGGTTCAAAAGATATGCAGCTGATTCTAGTGCATATCCCCAGAATGATCGCGGTAACTCAGCGTTACTCATCATGGAACGTACCATATCTAATAAGGTTCGGTTCCGTCTTTCTGATTCACCGTTATGCTGTGGTGTGTATGGAGGAGTAAGCTGAGAGAGAATTCCATTCTCTTTTAAGTAACCCAGGAACTCGGCACTCAAGTATTCACCACCTCGATCAGATATCAGTGTCTTGATACTTTTGCCGGTTTGGTTTTCCACTTCATTCTTGTATTCTTGGAAATTCTCAAAGGCCTCGGATTTATGCTTCATTAAGAAGATATATCCATACCTAGAGAAATCATCCGTAAAAGTAATGAAGTAGGAATAACCTCCTCACGCATGTGTAGACATTGGATCGCACACGTCACTGTGTACGAGTCTTAAGAGCTCGCTTGCTCTTACTCCGTGTCCAGTAAACGGAGTTTTTGTCATCTTTCCTATGAGACAAGATTCACAAGTAGCATAAGATTGATATTTGAACGGATTCAAATATCCTTCTCTATGTAACTTAGTTAACCTTCTCTCATTGATGTGACCCAGTCTACAATGCCATAAGAAAGCCTGATTTAATACCGGAGACTTTCTTTTAAGTGTATTCTGGACATTGAAAACCTGAGCTTGACTTAATACGTATATTCCGTTTTGTAATGTACCTGACCAAATCATAACTTGATTTAGGTGGATGTGAACCACATCGCTTATAAAAGTAAAATCATATCCTTCCTTAGAAAGTAAGGATACAGATATGATATTACAAGTTGTACCTGGTACATAAAAACAGTTACGCAGAATCAATATCTGCCCAGTTGTCAGTCCAAGATGATATTCCCCTACGGATTCAGCGTCCATGCTCATTCCGTTAGCAACTGTGAGGGTCATATCACCTATCCCGATAACCCTACAGTTTCTCAGAGCCTGTAACGAATTACAGATGTGAGATCCTGACCCGGTATCCAATACCCAGGAAGTAGGGTTAACTGACATACAGTTCTCTAACATAAACACACCCGAAGCTGAAGCCACAACATGCTTCGAATCCTGGCTACTGGCTTTGCTAGCCCTGCAATCATTCTGCCAATGTTCATTCCTGTAACAATAGGAACGTCCCTCTTTTACTATATCCAGTCCCGAAACTTTTGCCTTTCTCTTTCTTTCTACTTCCCTGGTTTCCTTCAGGGTAGGAGGCAGAGATTGTAGAATCAAGTCAGTATTTGACTCGTTTCCCAATGCGGTCTCCAGGTCCTGGAGTTTATCAATACAGCTAGTTATTGTAAGGACGTTGTCCCCTACAGATGACCCGTCAGCCAACCTCGCTTGAATTAATTCATTCGAGGTTTCATATCTAGTGATATGAGATTGCTCTCCATATAAATCTTTGTTATGGAGAAAGATGGAAAACAAGTCTATCTTCTCGTGCTGCTTCTGGTATACACCATCAACTGAAGCTAACACGAGGCACTTAGCTTTCGCTTTATCTTTTTCCCTTGTCTGACGGATATTCATATCCGCGACAGTGGAAACTGGACCTGGGACGGCGGGATCTTGAGTAGTAATAGGGTGGTCCATCTTGTCATAGGCAATGGACATCTAGACAGACCTTTGGCAGTCATAAAAGTAAGATTCAGTCAATTTATTATCTAGATGTAACCTAGTCGTGGTCACAAGGTCGCTGTAATTAAGAGAGAGAGACAAAAACATTTTAGCATGATGCTCTTGCAAGTTTAGAGTGGTTTTTTAATTTATCTAAACAGGATGGCTCCCACTGTTTCTCGAATCCCTCCTCAAACCATAAAAGAAGAATTAGCCAGGATTATTCTCACTGTACAATTCATGCTTAACCGTTCAGCCAGGTCAGTTTCGATACTTCGAGGGAAGTTTTCCAACGCTTTCGCGAAGTTCCTTAATTAAATAACCTCTTTTCTCTAGGGGCGTAACCCCGCTGACACCTTTCTAGGCACCTACTTGGTTTATAGCATTGATCGTTAAGTGACGAATCTCCTGATAAGTAGTATATACTCACAGTAGGATCGGGAACCAAAATATCATCGTATGATAATATTGAAGGAATCCTACCAACATTCATCAAACTCCAAAATGGTATGCTTCTCTATGCAAATTTCAGTTTAGAAATTCCCGATGTGGATTTTTGCCCCATGCTCTTATGACCTTGACTTTAGTCAAAAAATCATAAGTCACATGTCAAGTTTTACCCGTCATTATCCAGGTTAATTTGAACCCACCCGTACATGCCCTTGACTTTAGTCAACAAGGTAATACGACTGTCCCAAACCAACGCATCTATCTATGCTGCATATGAATATCCAACAGCTACCAAACACTGTGCCTTGACTTTAGTCAACAAACACAACTTGAATACTATTGATTATCTATATGAAATGACGGAGGGCTACGAATGGTTTTAGCAAAACCGTGAACGTAGTGAACTAAATATAATCGAAGGAACCTGATACTTTTTAAAAGGAGTGGTTAAAGCTCCGCAATTAAAAATTCTGATCTTTTTTAAAATAACCGAGTGGTTTCTTTTTAAATTTGTTCCAACGATTAAACTTTGGTTTATTTTCTTTGCATTATAATAATGCGTCCCATCTTTATCCTATCATTGCAGAAAACAACGAAAATACCATGCCCTCTTATGCCATCCGCATTTGCCACGGGGTCCCGTCATTACCCGTTAGGTTACTTAACTAACGACAGAGTGGGGGCTGGGCTAGCGCGGGTGTAAAACATAAGTGACGTCTAATAGCTATCATATATAGATATTGTACATTCGTCAGATGCAATAATAAGCATTCCAGATCACTGATGAACTTTATTGGATATACTAGCAATCCGCATTTGCTTTGAGCCTGCAATAAAAGACGGATTACATAGTTGTGATGAATAGCCATTACCCCACCCTAGACCCTTACGGGTACGGCAAACTACCCGCCAAGTACCCGAAGTGAAGCTGTCTCCCTCAACAAAGTGAGTAGGCCACTAAACACTTCAAAGTACCCGGTAGTTTGTGTACCCCGCCTTGGGTCTATCCTAGGAGCAAAAACAGTAAAAAGAAATAATACAACGGTGGCTACACCCGCAACCTGGATGTGCCCCGCAAAAGAATATTACATCATATTACATTTACATCGAATGAATGAAAATTAAACCGATCTCAAACCCCGGCTAATCATCACAACAGTCCAATACAGTTCATATACACAAATAGGAAACATTACAGAAATGTGCAACCCCCTGCCAACCGACATACTAGCAGTTAGGGGAGGTTTACAAACACATTAATCAATACAGATAAAAACCCAATTAGCAAATAACTTAGAACATCGATTGGCAACTTTTATCCGTCTCTACCCCAAAAGCAAACCTGCACTGAAGTAACCTGGGTAGAAACAGAACAAACTGGAAAACAATACACCCAAAAATATGAATAACAGAGCAAATCTGAGTCAACTCGGCGTTGACTCGGCAGCGGATCCGCGGCAAAAAGCACCTTCTTGCCGCGAATCCGCGGCCGTCTTGCCGAGTTACTGGCTCGTATTTTTCCAGTATTCTTAAAATACCCTGCTGTGAATTTTAAGGCATATCAAATAATTTTTGTGACATGTTTAAAATTAACAGAAACTGTTAAGGTGTTAGGGTTTTGTTTTCGTGTTTTCCGTCGATCGAACTTCTAATTAGTTGCTAACAAGCTAGTAATGGTTTAGTTGGCTCTGATACCACAGTAAGTCCATGTCACGCACCCCACGAACTTGCGGGGAGGCGGAATATATGAAAAACGATCATCAAAGCTTCGTAACACGGACTTGAGCGCATGAATCGTTTCTAAACCGTTACTAGCAAACTACGAAAGGTTTAACTACTCGGATTCGAAGTTATACCTCACGTTACTTGTCCTTCGGGTCTTCATCGCGGTCCTCCACTCCTCGTAGGCTCCTTGGAACATCGGCACCTCAACGGCCTCCTCGAATCAAAGATGATCCACCCGAGAGCTCCTACACCAAGCTATATCTCTAACTTGAGATAACTAGGTTGCTCAAAGTGCTAATCTAAGCTACCTAGGGGATATAGAGTGAGGTTATGGATGTATTAGTCTAGCTAACCCTTGATCTCAACATATGAGAGGTTAGGGTTAGGGTTTCAAGAATGAGAGAGCTTGAGGAGAGAGAAGGTGGGAATAATGAATCCTTTTGGATGAATGAAGTCATTTGTGTATATATGAAACATATGATAATAAAAAGTAAATAACAAACAATGAATTATCACCATGTTTCATTAATGCACTAAGTGATTCATCATATGAGTCATACAAAACATTAAATGAATCATTAACTCAATGTATGAATCACTACATGACTCATTAATCCAATTAATGCATATGCCACCTTAACCCCCAAGTCACCATGCTTCTAGAAGCTTCCCGGAAAATTACGAGAACGCCCTTCCAATCCGTGAAAACACAGAAAAACTTTAGACTGTATAAATCCAATAACCTGATACTAGAATCTGGCTTAAACCAAAGCCGGCTAGTAAAAACTGTCCGAACGTCGTACGTGCGTAAACACACGTATGCGTCCGAACACTTGTCGTAAAACCATACGACCTCTATATCGTTTTGCCTGGAACAGGGAAACCCTCTGTATGGGACTCTAAAGACTCGACACTACACTGGCAGTGGGTTTAACCACAGACCGCAAGCGGCACTAGCTGTACGTAACAGTCCCCAGGTAGATGTCGATAAGAAAGCCGATGAGGAAACCCATCCGAACTCCTACTGAGCCTGATATGACAATCTCCGTACAGTCCGGTCTGTTCGTCTAAGACTATCGCATATCGAGCCTAGGGGGCGGCAAGCGTCAGTCCCCTAATAGCGGTATAAGTCATGTCGGAGCATAGCCCATTACACCCTGAGAAAACTACTGGAACCTACCAGTAAATCTCGCTTGCCCTGGCCAGGGACTTTGCGTAATGGCTCTCTGACACAGCGCGATATCAACTCTGAATACCGGGAGAGACGAATCCTGTCTAACCGCCACTACCTCCAAGTGCTCGGGATTGCACCCAACTGCTACCTGTTTGCACGACTCCTTTGAGCCGTGGTAGGGTAGCAATCTAAGAACAGTGGGACACACTCGAGGCGAAGTAGCAGTGTCAAGTCTGCGGACTACGCTGTACTCATGTCACCTGGGAACTGTTAACTGACGATGGGTATAATACCAACCAATCAGTTCCCCTGCGAGTCCTGTCCGGTGTACCCGTAACCTACCGAGCACTTGTATACTATCTCCAGTACTACGTACTGACGGCTGTGGGACAGACCATCTCCCCAACTGGGATGAGAAGCGTACACACTTAGTCTACTCCGGAATATCGATGCCCTGTTCGATAATCCTACGACGAGGGACAAGTATAGGATGTTGCTTATAGACTACCCAGCCCCCACTAGTATGAGTGCCATCACAACGCTGGTAATCAAGAAAAGATCTTATGGGCTCTACTAATATGTATAAGTGATACGTTACAAGAAACATATGCACATATTAAAATAGACACAAACCAAGTAGCATACTACCATTTTTAGCAAGACTGTATATACAACTGTGAATATCCCAAGCTTCCATTAAGTAATATACATACAAGTATGATACAATAATGGCCCCTAGGGCATATACACTAACAGCTTGTGTGTTAAATAGCTTCGGTTTGTGTTAAATAGCGAGTTTAGTGCTAAATATGGTGATTTATGAATGGTTTTGTCCAAGTGATGATTTTATTGGTTAACCTAGCCTAATTAAGTGTTATTAGGGCCAAGTAAACCTAGGTAAACCCCAAATTTCACCAAAATACCATAGGGTTTCATTTTGTGCAAAATTTAGCGTTTTAAAGTGAAATTTCACCTTTCTGTGATCTGCTTTAGACCCGGGCCCTTCAGATAAAATTTGGTAAAACTGGAGCTTGTATATTTGACCTAGACCACACACACCAAGCACGAACCCTAAATTTTACTGTTTGGCCGCCGTTTTATTAATTCTGGCCGCAATTTGCGGCCAGATAGGGGAGTCTAGGGGTTGGGTTTGTGTGGGTAGGAGTCTGCTGTATTTTTAGGGCCAGTGGTATGTGCCGTTTTGTAAGTTTCTCACCTGGGTAAAATCTGGGACGATATATCGCTTTTCTAGTACGTTTAGTTTGCACGATACGCGCGATACGTGAGTGGGTTCTGTGATCCAGCGTGTCGCGGCATGTCGGGATAGTTTTAGACGCGTATAAACACGTTTTAGCGTATCGTACACACGCGCGTTTGGTTCGCGACGCGAGTTTCTCGTTTGGGTTCGATATCGCGTTTTGCGAGATATTTGCTTATGTGGATTTTCCTTGTGTGAATTCTAGGTTCGCAGGCGAGTACGTCGGACGAAGAAAAGAAAGGAAAGCAGGTGGTCGGCTACGAGTAGTGCACGACCAGATGATTAGATTTAACATCTACGGGGAAATCTCCCGTATGGCGTTAAGCGTCAGGGCGTGTTAGGATATTTAGTCGTAGATGTTCATATAGACCATTAGCATACCTTCTTATGGCATATAGAAATGATAGTATAGAACACTGCACCGTCACTAGCGGTTCAAGCTGCACGAGCACTATTTGTAAGTTACACTCACACCGTTAGTGATTGCCATGGCACTCGCACTATAGGACAGCTACGCATTATACATATCGTTTGATTGTCGCATCATTGATGATTGTCATGACTTGTCGCATATTGACATATATTGATATTTTCATACCTGCGCACATGCATACTGTATATCCATACCAGTGCATACATATATTGATATTTTCATACCTGCGCACATGCATACTGTATATCCATACCAGTGCACATATATATTGATATTTTCATACCTGCGCACATGCACACTGTATATTTATACCAGTGCACACATATATTGATATTTTCATACCTGCGCACATGCACACTGTATATTCATACCAGTGCACACATATATTGATATTTTCAGACCAGCGCACATGCATACTGTATATTCATACCAGTGCACATATATATTGATATTTTCATACCTGCGCACATGCACATTGTATATTCATTCCAGTGCACACATATATTGATATTTTCATGCATGCGCACATGCACACTGTATATTCATACCAGTGCACATATATATTGATATTTTCATACCTGCGCACATGCACACTGTATATTCATACCAGTGCACACATATAGTGATATCTTCATACTTGCATGCATTTACGTATTGAGATGTGTTGTTTCCATGATATTTCTGGATTTGGGAAACGTGGATATTTCAAAGGAGAATATGTAATTGTTTTAAAAACCCGATTACCCTTGATATGATATTTCAGTGCGTTCAACATGTGTTTTCTCGGTGCTGAGAGCGACATGTGAAAGCTGATTCGAGGAGGTGGATGAGGCCGATTGCGGGTACATGGTGGACCCGGTATGGTACCTGTAAGTCTATGTTAGCGCCCCGGCAGTCTACAGACGCCAAATGCGGAATAAAACTTTTTAACTTGGCGCTATTGTATACTTTAACCCGGATCTGCCATTATTGCTAAACTAACAAACAGTAAAGAGTGTAGAAAGGTTGTACCGACTGATCCGAGTCCTCCGGTCTTCATCTCCACTCCGATCTCCTCGCGGGATCTCCGTCCGTCTCCTCCTCGTCGGAAAGGGCACCACATCGCCTGTAGCTTTTACGGGCTCCCACCTCAATACCGAGGCAACTCGGGCGCGAAGCTGGCGAATCGACGCGTCCAAGATTTGCTGTAGGAAGTGTAGTGTAGAATCGTAGTCTCTTTTTGGGGTCTTGGAGTTGCCTTTAGATGGAGGGAAGAATGAAACTTTGGAGGCAAATGATGCTATCATTTTGCAAGGAAATGAGATGAACAAATGATACACCAAATTGAACCTCTCATTTTTTTCTCTCCTCACAAATATGTGGCCGGCCATTGCAACTTGGAATGGTGGAGGGAAAAGAATTTATCTATGAAGGGAGGTGATGGTAGGAGAAGAAAAGAGAGTGACCATAAACAAACATACACCATTCTTCACACTATTAAAACCATACCCTCACTTTAACACAATAAATGCAAGCATGGATGAAAGATTCAAATCCTATCATAATCAAACCATTATGCAAGAAAACCCCTCCACAAAAGTAATTTGCAAAACTGCAAATTACCCCCTCCATCGGAAAAGTCCGGCTGGGAAAGAACAAAGGAAAACCGGCCGGAACGGAATGCAAACTGGCAACTCCAGAAAACTGGTCCCGTAATAAATTACAGGAAAACCCCTACATTGTGCATACACACCCGCATCTGTATTCCGTCCGAATACAAATGCAAGAGACAAAATCTACACTGTACTAAACTAGGACCGGCTTAAACCAAAGCCGGCTAGTAATATCCGTTCGATCCTGATCCGTGCAATACCGCACGTATCTGATCGAACCCTGCCATATACCTATACGGCTACTAGTACAAACCGTCCGATCCTGATCCGTGCAATACCGCACGTATCTGATCGGACCCTGCCATATCTCCATACGGCCTCTACAGCGTTTCGCCCGAAACCTGAGTAACTGAAAATGTGGTAGACTCTAAAGACTCGTCAATACTATGGCTGTGGATTTAATCACTAGCACGTCAGAGGTATAAGCCAATACGTAACGGGCCACCAGCTATTGACTAAAAGGGACGTCGATGAGCGAACTCATCCTGACACCCTACTGAGCCTGTCAGTGACAATATCCGTACAGTCCGGTCCGTTCGTCTATGAGCATCGCATGGCGGGCCTAGGGGGTTGGTAAAAGTCAGACCCCCAAAAGCGGTACAAGTCGTGTCGGAGTGTAGCCCAGAACACCCTGAGATACTACTGGAATACCTACCAGTAAATCTCCTGCCTTGGCCAAGGACTTCGTGTAATGGCTCTCCTAGACACAGCGCGACCTCACCCCCAATACCGGGAGAGACGAAACCCCCGAAGATCCGCTCACTGCCTCCATGTGGCTCGGGACTGTACCCAACTAAAACCTGTTTGCACGACTCCTTTGAGCCGTTGTAGGGTAGTAATCAAAGCACAGTGGGAACTCACACGAGACAAATGACGATCCCCAGGTCGATGAACTAACCTGTACACATGTCACCTGGGAACTGCTATCTGACATCAGGTATAAGACCAACTAGCATGTTCCCGGCGAGTCCTGTCCGGTGTACTCATAACCCAATGAGCACCTGTATACATCTTAGGTGATCCAACTGACACCAGTGGCTTGTGAGACCGGCCACCGCCCCTCGTCGGGGTCTCGACTGTATACACTAGTCTACTCTGGAGAATCGATGCCCTGTCTCGAAACTCCCACGACTAGGGACCTTTTAAGGATGTGCTTGTAGACACCAGCTCCCACGTATATGATCGCCCTCATACTGCCGGTAGTCAAGCAAGAATCCCAGGGGCTCTATCAACGTGCAATAGTGACATGTCATGTCACCTAAAGCAGTACACGATGATAAAGGTAAACCTGATAGCATACTATCATCTCGAGTAAGACTGTTCTACCGAGATAGGTCCTCCCTCAATCATTGCAATCACGTGCCTGTGATCCAATAATTGACTCTGAGGGCACTATCTCCAACAATCTCCCACTTGCACTCAAGGCTAATTATTGCGATGTCGCATACTCACAGCCCGTGTGATACCGAACAACCAACTCCTCTACTAGTCAGTCGCACAAAACCTGTTTGCGAAACTATTGCGTTCGAGGAATAGCCTCAGTGAGTGGATCCGCTCTGAAGTTTCTTTCTATATCTCTCTATATCTCAAGTTTGCGGAGAAAACCATCTCCCGAAATGAGCAATACCTGTCTTAGAATGTCTGGATGTCTGATGGGACTCAGCTCATAAATGAACTCCAAATCCAAACTTCTTAGACTGTATCGTCAACTGAACTTAATCAGTATCCTGCGCCATGCCTCCCTCAGTATTGCCTTGGACCACCTGTCCAAAATACTGCCCCTCGTCAGAGGGAAAACTATAACTCTGACAACCTCCTTGTCGTCTAGGTCACCTTGGAAGCCTGGAATGATAACTGTTTCCCGAATGGGGCTTTCGCTATCATATCCCTAGAACAGCCACTTATGTTCTAAAACTGCTTCCGACTGTTCCTCCAGGATTGGATCAATATCAACTTATTGCATCTAGTGCAAGAACAACATCTGGTGTGGTACTTGACATCTCATGATTGACTCAATTGCCTAAGCAAGTGATCTGCCAATCATGCACATCCCTCTCCCCTTTAGTCTGTAAGACACCTTTGGAGAGGGTGACTCCATCACCTGCAGGTACACTACCGTGCCAGGAGTCGTCCATTCTAAATATTCTTAGAATGCTGTCAAAGTACCCTGATTGGGAAACCACCCAAATCTAGATCTAAAACCATAGATCTAGTAATCAGTATGTTTGATATTGTGTCCATTTCCTTTGTGGAGAAACCACTGTGCGACGACCAAAGTATAACCGATCGTAGCATAGGAATATCACTTCCTACTACCCTCTCAACAGATCCATCCCCTATTCTGATGACGTCAAACCTATGACTGTCACATCAGAAACAGATGATCTATCTCCGCTATATCTGCTTTAGTCTATAAATAGACATAAGCCTGATGTCCACCAATGCTTCCGCTGCTCCCACTGACTACGACAACCCTCTGGTAGAGTCATATACACGTACACTTCTGAAACTAGTTCAGAACGACGCTATACTCATCCCCTTGCCGGGTCTCTCAGCCTGGAACAACAGCAATGGCAAGTGTGGGTAATCAAGAACTTCCCTGTCACCGTCCTTGAGGCTACCGGAGTACCTCTCGGGTGCCTGAAGTTACCCACCTTATCTGCGGAGTGGCCAATGGAATGTCAAATCAGATTGAATCTTTAGGTTCCTTATCAAATCTCCAGTAATCGTTTGCGGTTCTGGAATCGCTTCCAGTTCTACCATACTCCCACTACTGTTTTCTGAAAAAATAACCATTTCTTTTTAAAACTGTGGCGAGTCAAGAACAATATCACTATTGATCTTTCTTATGGTAGAAAATCAACCCTCGTCATAGCCTAGGTCAACCCACAAACAGCCATTACAGAAACGTGCCTTGAGTTATCCAGAGTCTGGTTTTAATCATAAGCCGGACAACTCCCCGTACCTTAACAATGTTAAGATATGAACTGTACTATATCCAATATAGAACCAGAGGCACTGATTTAATTGAACCAGATTCAAATCATGCAGCTGTCTCCAGTGCACGTCAACTAAATGGAGAGAGGCCGATCAGCGTCACTCAACTTAGGAATGCTTCCAATTATGAGTAACCCGAAAGAGAAGCAAGTTCTCTTAATCATTACTATCAACTGAATACCATACACAAGTATCTACATCTTCGATCACTATGAAGAATCCCGATACTTGCAATACCTGGTTCTCTACTCTATTCAAATACCTATAACTCCTTAAAACTTAGACCCTGTGTTTCCACGAAGCACATGTCTAAGAACTAGAGAAGTTAAAAGTAAACAGAATATAGTATGAGGACCAACCCCTCTGTCCTAATGGACACTGGACAACATACAATACTCTGTATAAGTCCGCTGAGTCTAACAACTCTTTCACTGTGTGTCGTAGGTTGAAAACTGTATTTATAGTTAAGAAGAATTACACCGCTGTTTAATGCTCCTTACCTAACCATCCACTGATATAGGTAAATGTCATCGACATAATATCAAAAGGTATATCTCACTCTATTCAAATAGACGTACAGATATATCAATTTGAAATTGGTGCACAACAGCGGATATTCATAACCAAATATTTGCCGATCGGCAAACAGCCCAGGTGATTTCCTCAAATATCACCGATTACAACGAATCCCGATATAATGAGGATGATCACCCAATTCCCAATAACTTACTCCCACTCATCATCTGTAAAACCATACAGATGTGAATCAAACCTGGTAAATACATACCCTGGAGCAAGTGTCTAATCGGGAAATCAGTTTTCTTTTAACAGTACACAGTGAACTGAAACATTGAAATGTTTCGATGGGGTATCCAGGTATTCTTAGTAATGCCTCTACCATTATCCAGATTCACAACTATAACCGTATAATTCTTTGCCAGATCTCCAAATCCCTTTATATGTCTTTAGTCGTTACCTTCTGCACACCCCTTAGGCCAAATGGTTTTCTTCCTTCCCTACCGTTCGGCACCAGCCTATGGTTTGGAAGAAGACTATCCAATAAGCACAATGGGTGTACTGTCCTAGTCCTAGGAGCACTCGCAATGCGAGAGAAGGTGAAGATAAAAGACAACCGAATAAACCTTATTCCTATTTCTCCTGGACCAGAATCCATCCCCGAACTGGAACAAGTTCCTTTCGAGTTCGTATATAACCATACGGTGGAGTATCCAATAAACTGTGGATCTTCGTAGTGATACGGAGTGTCCTGGAGAAATACAAAGGTGATTTAGGATTGGCGAAGAAATACTTGGTTTGGTCGTGAATAGCAGTCGCAATTTACTTTGCCCTCTTACTAATCCCTTGCTTTGTCTGAACTTAATACCTTCTGTACACCGTTTAGGCTAACTGGTTTTCTTCATTCCCTACCGGTCGGCACCAGCCTAAGGTTTGGAAGAAGACTATCCAATTTGCATAATAGGTGTACTACTCCTAAACTAAGGAGTACTCGCAACCTGAGAGAGGGTGAAAAGAAAAGACAACTGAATAATCCTATCCGTTTTCTCCAAAACCGGAAACCATCCTCGAATAAATTCCTTCGAGTTCGTATATAACCATACGATGGTTTTGTCCAATGGAAGTGGACGTTCGTAGTAATACGGGGTGTCCAGGAGAAAAGGGTAAAAGTAGGAGTGGCAATGAGGTCTGCAACTCTGACAATCCAAAAGCCAGTGTAAAGAAGGTTCGGTCAACTTGGTCATTGAGTCATAGTCTTAGGGTCGGGTCAATGGTCGCTGCCAGAGAGAGAGAGAAAAGAAACACTCAGCGTGCACTCTACCCTAGATCAGAATGGTTACCAATTTATCTAATCTGGAAACCTCCCACTGTACCTTAAATTCTCCTCCAAACCTGAAAGAAGAATTAGTCGGGGTCACCCGAGGAGTAAACCAACTCATCAGTAGGAATCGGGATCCAACTCTCATCGCATGATAACGTGACGGAATCCGCTCACGGTATCACACTCCAGAAGGTATGCGCATATCTGGCAAGTTTCAGTACTTTTGAAACTCCTGATGTGATTTCTACCCCATGCTCTTATGACCTTGGCGTGAGGTCAAAATATCATAAGTCACATGTCAAGTTCTACCCATCATTATCCAGGTTAATTTGAACCCACCCGTACATACCCTTGACGTAGGCCAAAATAGTAGTACGACTGTCCCAAACCAACGCATCTATCTATGCTACAGATAAATACCCGGCAGCTACCAAACACTATGCCTTGGCGTGAGGTCAAAATACATAGCTTGAATACTACCGAATATTTAACTGAAATGATGGAGGGCTACGAATGGTTTCTGGCGAAAACCTTTAACGTAATGAACTTGATATCGTTGAAGGAACGGATAGCTTTTTAGAAAATATAGTGACGAAAACCTTTACTAAAGAGGTCACTCCCGGTGAAGGGATCTCGGCTCTTTTCCCGTAGAATGAGGTGCAGGATATTCCAACTGAATACCACGGTGCAAAGCAAAAGTAATCGGCTATAGTGAAGTTAATACCCTGACGCAAACTTCTGTCCAAGGGGTCACTCCCGGTGAAGGGATCTCGGCCCTTGCCTCGTCGACTGAGGAGCAGGATATTCCAAATGAATACCACGATGCAAAACAAAAGTGAACGTCCTTGCAATAACAGCTTTTTGAAAAAGTGTTCCAACAACATCAGAATAGGTTTGTTTATCTTGCATTGATCCGAATCAATGCAGTCCCATCAATTGATCACACCACAAAGAACGAAAATATACTGACGTACGTATATGCCATCTGCATTCGCCACTGGGTCCCGTCATCACCCGTTAGGTTAGCTAACTAACGGCAGAGCGGGGACTGGACTAGCGCGGATGAAAAACATATACAACATCTACTAATATATATACCAATATATAGTATTTCGCTCAAGGCGTGAATAAAATGCAACATCACAGAAATGTACAGCATCACAGAACAATACAGATATCTGGGATCCCCGGGTTTCACAGAGCCACTACTGAAACCCGACGTTCCCCTGGTCGTGTGGATAGCCTGTGCAATGAAAACCTAGACCCCTACGGGCGCGGCAAGTCACCCGCCAAAACCTGAAGCGAGGCAGCCCCCTTCAGCGCCGTGAATGGACCACCCAGCACTTCACAGAATCCGGTAACCTGGGCACCCCTCCTGGGTCAACCTGTACCCCCTACGAGTGCGGCGAATAGCCCGCCAATTCCAGACTGAAGCCCCTCCGTCTCAATGCCCTGAGATGCGGGCTCGTTACCCTCCAGAACCCGGCTATCCGTGCACCCCTCCGCAGGGTAACCCTAGTACAGAAAGTAAAATATACATACACCGGGTACATCGACCGCAACCAGGTCGTGCCCCAAAAGAATAATACAAACAGGCAGTGACGGCAGTCCACATGTCGGACGCTCGCCCCGCAATATCAAATGTACATAATACAACAGAACTGTACTAGCATTGCATCCAGGCTATCCCCACGACCGATCCGCAACATCACAGCAAAAACAAAACATCAACGTGAAAGTCACGTTCGCAAATCCGTCTAACCGGGCTATAGCAGTTAGACCGGATTTACCGATCGAGTGACATTCACGGTCGTAGATATAATGTAAATACTGTGAAACTAACGTGTTTAAATTTCGATCGACAAAATATCAAGAAGTGGGCCCCACGACTTACTGGTGAACAGTAACAAAATCTGGGCAAAAACGATATATATCAAAAACCCCAAAATCCCACTGAGAACCAAATGACAGAATTTGGGAGCACGTGCTCCCCACGTGGCCGCGGTTGCGCGGCCAAACCATGGGTTTGGCCGCGCTTCCGCGGCAGCTTGGAGGGATCACGACCCCAAATTTTGTCGTGACTCTTAAAAGTTCCTGCTCTGATTTTTAAGACATCCAGAAATAATTTTTGAGACCGTTTAAAAACAACAGAAACTGTCGGCTTGGATTTTTGCAGTTTTCGATTTCCGGTCGGATCGAACTTTTAAACGCGTTAGCACAAGTTAGCATAGCAAAATGGTGAGGCTCTGATACCACTGTAAGTCTACGTTAGCGCCCCGGCAGTCTACAGACGCCAAATGCGGAATAAAACTTTTTAACTTGGCGCTATTGTATACTTTAACCCGGATCTGCCATTATTGCTAAACTAACAAACAGTAAAGAGTGTAGAAAGGTTGTACCGACTGATCCGAGTCCTCCGGTCTTCATCTCCACTCCGATCTCCTCGCGGGATCTCCGTCCGTCTCCTCCTCGTCGGAAAGGGCACCACATCGCCTGTAGCTTTTACGGGCTCCCACCTCAATACCGAGGCAACTCGGGCGCGAAGCTGGCGAATCGACGCGTCCAAGATTTGCTATAGGAAGTGTAGTGTAGAATCGTAGTCTCTTTTTGGGGTCTTGGAGTTGCCTTTAGATGGAGGGAAGAATGAAACTTTGGAGGCAAATGATGCTATCATTTTGCAAGGAAATGAGATGAACAAATGATACACCAAATTGAACCTCTCATTTTTTTCTCTCCTCACAAATATGTGGCCGGCCATTGCAACTTGGAATGGTGGAGGGAAAAGAATTTATCCATGAAGGGAGGTGATGGTAGGAGAAGAAAAGAGAGTGACCATAAACAAACATACACCATTCTTCACACTATTAAAACCATACCCTCACTTTAACACAATAAATGCAAGCATGGATGAAAGATTCAAATCCTATCATAATCAAACCATTATGCAAGAAAACCCCTCCACAAAAGTAATTTGCAAAACTACAAATTACCCCCTCCATCGGAAAAGTCCGGCCGGGAAAGAACAAAGGAAAACCGGCCGGAACGGAATGCAAACTGGCAACTCCAGAAAACTGGTCCCGTAATAAATTATAGGAAAACCCCGACATTGTGCATACACACCCGCATCTGTATTCCGTCCGGATACAAATGCAAGAGACAAAATCTACACTGTACTAAACTAGGACCGGCTTAAACCAAAGCCGGCTAGTAATATCCGTTCGATCCTGATCCGTGCAATACCGCACGTATCTGATCGAACCCTGCCATATACCTATACGGCTACTAGTACAAACCGTCCGATCCTGATCCGTGCAATACCGCACGTATCTGATCGGACCCTGCCATATATCCATACGGCCTCTACAGCGTTTCGACCGAAACCTGAGTAACTGAAAATGTGGTAGACTCTAAAGACTCGTCAATACTATGGCTGTGGATTTAACCACTAGCACGTCAGAGGTATAAGCCAATACGTAACGGGCCACCAGCTATTGACTAAAAGGGACGTCGATGAGCGAACTCATCCTGACACCCTACTGAGCCTGTCAGTGACAATATCCGTACAGTCCGGTCCGTTCGTCTATGAGCATCGCATGGCGGGCCTAGGGGGTTGGTAAAAGTCAGACCCCCAAAAGCGGTACAAGTCGTGTCGGAGTGTAGCCCAGAACACCCTGAGATACTACTGGAATACCTACCAGTAAATCTCCTGCCTTGGCCAAGGACTTCGTGTAATGGCTCTCCTAGACACAGCGCGACCTCACCCCTAATACCGGGAGAGACGAAACCCCCGAAGATCCGCTTACTGCCTCCATGTGGCTCGGGACTGTACCCAACTAAAACCTGTTTGCACGACTCCTTTGAGCCGTGGTAGGGTAGTAATCAAAGCACAGTGGGAACTCACACGAGACAAATGACGATCCCCAGGTCGATGAACTAACCTGTACACATGTCACCTGGGAACTGCTATCTGACATCAGGTATAAGACCAACTAGCATGTTCCCGGCGAGTCCTGTCCGGTGTACTCATAACCCAATGAGCACCTGTTACATCTTAGGTGATCCAACTGACACCAGTGGCTTGTGAGACCGGCCACCGCCCCTCGTCGGGGTCTCGACTGTATACACTAGTCTACTCTGGAGAATCGATGCCCTGTCTCGAAACTCCCACGACTAGGGACCTTTTAAGGATGTGCTTTTAGACCCCAGCTCCCACGTATATGATCGCCCTCATACTGCCGGTAGTCAAGCAAGAATCCCAGGGGCTCTATCAACGTGCAATAGTGACATGTCATGTCACCTAAAGCAGTACACGATGATAAAGGTAAACCTGATAGCATACTATCATCTCGAGTAAGACTGTTCTACCGGGATAGGTCCTCCCTCAATCATTGCAATCACGTGCCTGTGATCCAATAATTGACTCTGAGGGCACTATCTCCAACAGTACCCCGAGGCGAGAACGGATTCGCTGTGTAGTAGACGGTGAGCCTGGCAGAGGGACTACTACCTACCGGTGATTGGTTAGACCTGGCGGTTATCCGGAGAATACTGACCAGTGATGAGAGATGGATACGGGACGATCCGTACTGCCGGGGCCGAGGGCCGATTCCGCAGACGGAGCCCGATACTTGAGTATTTGCGTGTCGATACTAGACACGATGATTCATGATATTTTAGTATGCCGATGCTAGGTACCCATGATCCTATAAGATTTATAGGATTTGGGCATATGGATGGACACCGATTATTTTTCCACGTTGATATTCCGTGTAGATATTATTATTCCCATGCTCAGGATTCAGTATTTTATATCTCATCCTGTATCTGTTGTACCTGATAGAGTACATTTGCTATGCACGATTATTGCATACCCTGCTCATCATATAGAGATGCCATTAGATTGCATTTGCTATGCACGATTATTGCATACCCTGCTCATCATATAGAGATGTCATTAGATTGCATTTGCTATGCACGATTATTGCATACCCTGCTCATCATATAGAGATGCCATTAAATTGCATTTGCAATGCACGATTATTGCATACCCTACTCATCATATAGAGATGCCATTAGATTGCATTTCCTATGCACGGTTATTGCATACCCTGCTTATTATATATAGATGTCATTAGATTGCATTTGCTATGCACGATTATTGCATACCCTGCTCATCATTTAGAGATGTTGTTAGATCGTACTTGATGCATGATTACTTCTCATATAGTTCATCATATAGATGTTATCTGTTGGCATATGTTAGAGTATCGTAGCACGTACATACTCGCGATTACCTTTATATGTTATCTACTATTCACGAGTTGGCAACTCACCCCCGTTGTGCCACAGTGTTTGCAGATTGCCCTTCGGAGTAGTCGCGGCAGGCTGCTTTCCTATATCTTTTTGGCTACGGATACCACTGCTGTTGGTGCGTGAGCTGTTTGTTGCTAGGTGGGTTTGTGCTATCCGGTTATTTCCATTGTATATATTTTGTATCTAGTACTCTCCATCTACTTTTATATATTTAACTTAGAGACCAGTGTGAGGACGATAATGTATATTATTTTGTATTCTGGTGTCGAGCTCGTTGTGAGCCGACTTTACTTATGTAGTTCTTATCATGTGTGATGTGTTCCACTTATTGCTCTTTTCTTCGCTACGGCATCGTATATTTTTATCTTGGTGATTGTCTACTTGAGGTTTTCTTAACAGTTTAAAAAATGTTCCTATTAAATGTTTAAACACTATATACTTTTACTGGTTTTGATTTCTGTGTTTCGGCTTACTTAGTCGCGTTACGCCTGTAGACGTTACGTTTTTAAGAGCCGGTCACGGGCCAAACTTTGGGTCGTGACAAAGTTGGTATCAGAGCGTAGGTTTTACCATCGGAGTGTAGGATGACCCTGGAATGATGGAGTAGGTAGCTGCAGCAGAGTGGCGTAGCGTGCGTATGTTCCGCGGCATACTCATGACATGGTACTCCGTCTAAGCGACCTTAGGACTTATTGATTTAAATTCCTTCACGATTGTGTACATTCCTATGATTTGATTTTCGTATCCTCATCGAATACTACTTTCTTTTCAGCCATTATGCCGCCAAGGACTACGAGGGCACAGAGAGCGGCCGCGAGAGCCGAGATTCGAGTTGATTCGTCCGAGACGAGGACTGATCCGGGTAGTACCCCTATTGTACCAGAGCAGATTGTTCCTCCTATGACAGATCAGATCGCTAGACTAGTGGCAAAAATGCAGGACTTGCGCCAGATGATGAGCTCACTGGTGGAGGCCGTTCGAGCGCAGCGATAGTAAGTTGCCACCCTTGTTACCCAGTTGTTCCTTACGATTATCATGCAGTATTCCGTCACCTACATAGCACCAGTAGATGCAGCCCCAGTTTACGAGACACGTCTTCCAGAGACTTTGAGTATTCCGGAACAGTTGAGGAAGCGTACTGGTGTACCAGCCCAGAGCAGAGGCTTAGGACGAGGACAGTTGTTCAGCTCTCATCCTCAGGAAGGTCAGCAGTCAGCGCGTGGATGTTTTCGATGCGGAAGCCTTCAACACTTCGTCAGGCATTGTTCCTTAGCACCATGTCAGGGTTGTATTCTGAGACTTCGTGGACACGGAAGGTTCGCGCAGAGGGGTCAGTCTAGCAGAGGAGGAGTTCGGTCAGTCGCAGGTGAAGGGCAGGCAGAAGTTTTCGCTTCGACCCATGGGGACATGAGGGCGTCCAAGGCAGAGTTCTTAGGTATCCTTAATCAGTATGTTCTTTTGATGTATTTGTTTAATCCGGATCCATGCACTCGTACGTTTCCACACTTCGTGCTGAGTTTAGGACGAGAGTCGTGTTAGGTAGATCAGCCATTTGTTGTGTTAACTTCTATCATCGATTCTTTTGTTGCGCGACACGTAATTCGGTCGTGTGCCAATCGGATAGGAGATTGAGATTCGTCTGTCGTTTTGATCTTTCTAGAGATGTTGGACTTGGCGTTCTCCTGGGCACGGACTGGTTAGCTACGTGCTAGGCGTTGTAAACTACCGTGAGGAAACAGTTAGGTTTTGTTTTCCCCGGCGAGTCAGTTCTTGTTGTGCATGTGGATAGTTGTGCCGCCTCTCACAGCTTGAATTCAGCCTTTTTCGCTAGTCGGCTTTTGAGGAGATGTCGTGGATTCTTGGCGTTCGTTCATGACACCGTAGCAACAGATGGTTTGTTGGACCGGTTTTCTTCGTGTGAGAGTTCCGACGTTGTTCTAGATGAGCCGGCGAAGCTTAAGGAGCTTAAGGATCTGCTGCAGAGTTGTTTGTTGGGGGAGTTTCGTGTGTCTGAGTGTTTCGCATTTGGAAGTTCCTATTTCTGTTCGTCACGGAGAAAGACGACAGATTGAGGTTGTGTATTGATGGATCGTCAACTGAACCAGCTTATGGTGCGGAAGGTATCCTTTACCTCGCATTGACGATTTCTTCGATCAGCTTCAGAGTGCGAGATATTTTCTAAGTTTGTTTGGGATCAGGTCATCATTGTTGCGGGTTCGGAGTGATGACATTCCGAAGACTGCCTTATGCGTGCTACAGGCTTTGTGTGTTTTGGTGTGTCATTGGATTCACCAATGCCCCAGCAGCATTCGTAGATGCGATGAACCGGATTTCTTCAGGCCGTTCCTCGACCAGTTATTGTTGTGTTATTTACGACATCCTGCTCTATTTAATGTGCCTTGAGGGATAGGAGTAGCACTTGAAGATTTGTTTTGCTGACACTGAGAGAGCCCCAGCGGTTTGCTAGATTCCCGGAGTGTTCCTTCAGGCCCGTTGTGTTGACTCCTTGGTCTTGTAGTTACGGGAGACGGTTTTGTATGGTTTCGAGGAAGATCGTGGCCGTACAGCTTAGGCCCAGACTTGTGAGCAGGATGGATGTCCGCAGATTTTTGGGCTTAGCAGGTTTTACCGCCATTTCAGGCAGGATTGCTATTGTAGCGCTGCACCGTTGACTGAATTGACTTGAACGGAGGTTTCCTTTCTTTGGACTGAGACTTGTGTGCGGAGTTTCGGCAGTTGATGATTCAGTTAACAACTGCATCAGTTCTTTCTTTGCTTTTTGGTTCGGGCGACTTTGTGGTTTAACTGTGATGGTTCGTGAGTAGGGCTTGAATGTGTACTGAGGTGACACAATGAAGTTATCGCTTTTGCTTCCCAACATTTGGAGGAAGAACGAGAAGGATATCCTACTCATGATCTGGAGATGGCCGCGGTGGTTTCGCATTGGAGATTTGGAGACACTACTTGTTCGAGAGTCATGTCAGATTTTCACGGACCACCAGAGCTTAATGTACATCTTCCTGCAGCGGATTTTGATTGTTGTGATGGTCCTCCGCAGATTTACAGTTCTTGTGCGATCGTTGAGTACAGCTTAAGTTCGTCTCTACTGAGGGGACAGCTTGCTCATGTCCGTGCCCGACCACTTTTCTTTAATCACTTTCGCGAGACACTGCCCGCCGACGCTCGTTCGTCAGAGATACTTGAGCCTGTTCGGCTGGGTAATGATTCAGAGTCCTTGATTTATGACAAGGGTGTGCTAAGTTTAGGGACGCGTTTGTGTACCTGATATTATTGGGTAGAGACGTGAAGTCCTAGAGCAGGCACATCGGTCAACTCTCTATACTCATTCAAGTCTCACCAACATTTAACATGACTTATGAGATAGTTACGGGTGGGCAGGGATGGAAAGAGAAGTCTCGGGATTCGTTTCGAGTTGTCTGTCTAGTTGTGTGCTTGGGTTGAGCAATTGAGACCGGCTGGAGAGTTGTAACCTTTAACCGTTCCGAAGAGGGAATGGGAGCAGGTCTCCACAAATTTTGTTATGGTGTCTACCCAGGTTTAGTCAGGGTATGACTCCATTCGGATGCTTGTCATCCGGTTATACTCAGGTTGCTCAGTTGTTCTTTACTAAGCTTGTGCGTACATAGTATTTGTTGTCGGCGGTTGGGGATCATCACTCGCCATTGTTAGGGTTCTCCTTCGATAATTGTTATCGGGAGACACTCCAATTGGCAACCTTTAGGTTTAGGGATTAGGCCGTGTCGATCACCAGTCTGTTTTTCTAACTCCGCGTTGTAGGATTTTGGACCCCAGCTTGTCTAGAGACTTCGGAGATGATCCAGCTGTTTTAGGTCAGGATGAGAATTTTCCATTACGGACAGAAGTCATATGCCGACCAAGATGGTCGCAGATTCGAGTTCGCAGTAGCAGATCATGTATTCCTACGGATTTTTTTCCCCGATAAATGACGTGTTGAGATTTGGGAAGGTTATCCCAGAATTGTAGGTCCTTTTGAGATCCTATAAGAGAGTTAGTTTCGTTGCCTTTAATTCGGTACTTTCGCCCAGATTATTGAGTATTCACCCCGTATTCCCTATGTCGATACTTTGCAATTACCTTCATGACCTTTCTCATTTGATTCAGCACCAGACCATTTAGCTTGGACGCGATCTTTCGTTCACCAGCAGCCAATTGTGTTAATGGACCGGCAGGTAAAGAAACTTCGATCGAAGGTCTTGCCATCAGTAAAGGTGTTTTGGCGCAGCCCAAATGGTGAAGAGATCACTTGGGAGGCCGAGAACGAGATGCGGAAGAAGTTCCCTCATCTTTTGAACGTACGCGTAGCAGTATATTTTTAAATTCGGGGACGAATTTCTTTAAGGGGGGAAGATTATAACACCTTAGGTTGTGTTTAGGAGTTAATTATATTTTAATTTATAGTTTTTAATAAAAAGTTTACCAAATTGAGTTCCAAATATTTTATCCTTTTTAATGAGTATTTTATTAGAATTTTTCTAGGCATACACACACTTGTGCATGTAAACGAGGGTTTTATTTGGGGTTAAACCATGATTAGCAAGCATTGTGGATTAACCCATTTTCTTTAAGTTAATTGATTTTTTTTATTAAGTATTTTGGGTTTTAATTATGTGTTTTTTTTATGGAAATGATTTTCTTTGTTGACTTGGTGAGAGAGAGGGAGTATGGGCTTCATGGTTGAGCCATGCTCATTTAATGAAGAGAGAGGGAGAGTGAAGGGGGTTGACCAACCTAACTCTCATTTCTCACTCTCACTTCTCACTTCTCTCACTCTCATACACACATACACACACAAGCACTCAGCAACAGCAGCAGCTCCAGCAGCAGCAACTAGCCGCAACAACAACAACTGAAAGCCGCAGCAACAACAAGGGCTGTAGCAGCAACAGCATCAGCAGCAGCTGTAGCAAGCAGCAGCCCCAGCAACTGCAGCAGCTCCCCTCTCCTTCTTCTACTTCTACTTGTGCCTAGGGTCGTGAGTGAGGTATAATCTCTGAGCTTATTTCCTAGTTTGATAAGCTTGTGTGTTAAATAGCTTCGGTTTGTGTTAAATAGTGAGTTTAGTGCTAAATATGGTGATTTGTGAAGGGTTTTGTCCAAGTGATGATTTTATTGGTTAACCTAGCCTAATTAAGTGTTATTAGGGCCAAGTAAACCTAGGTAAACCTCATATTTCACCAAAATACCATAGGGTTTCATTTTATGCATAATTTAGCGTTTTAAAGTGAAATTTCACCTTTCTGTGATCTCCTTTAGCCCCTTTTGTTACAGATAAAATCTGGTAAAACTGGAGCTTGTATGTTAGACTTAGACCACACACACCAAGCACGAACCCCAAATTTTACTGTTTGGCCGCCGTTTTATTAATTCTGGCCACAATTTGCGGCCAGATAGGGGAGTCTTGGGGTTGGGTTTGTGTGGGTAGGAGTCTGCTGTATTTTTAGGGCCAGTGGTATGTGCAATTTTGTAAGTTTCTCACCTGGGTAAAATCTGGGACGATATATCGCTTTTCTAGTACGTTTAGATCATGCGATACGCGCGATAGGTGAGTGGGTTCTGTGATCCAGCGTGTCGCGGCGTGTCGGGATAGTTTTAGATGCGTATACACACGTTTTAGCGTATCGTACACGCGCGCGTTTGGTTCGTGACGCGAGTTTCTCGTTTGGGTTCGATATCGCGTTTTGCGAGATATTTGCTTATGTGGATTTTCTTTGTGTGAATTCTAGGTTCGCAGGCGGGTACGTCGGATGAAGCAAAGAAAGGGAAGCAGGTGGTCGGCTACGAGTAGCGCACGACCAGGTGAGTAGATTTAACATCTACGGGGAAATCGCCCGTATGGCGTTAAGCGTCAGGGCGTGTTAGGATATTTAGTCGTAGATGTTCATATAGACTAGTAGCATACCTTCTTATGGCATATATAAATGACAGCATAGAACACTGCATTGTCACTAACGGTTCAAGCTGCACGCGCACTATTTGTATGTTACACTCACACCGTTAGTGATTGCCATGACACTAACACTATAGGACTGCTACGCATTATACATATCGTTTGATTGTCGCATCATTGATGATTGTCATGACTTGTCGCATATTGACATATATTGATATTTTCATACCTGCGCACATGCACACTGTATATTCATACCAGTGCACACATATATCGATATTTTCATACCTGCGCACATGCACACTGTATATTCGTACCAGTGCACACATATATTGATATTTTCATACCTGCGCACATGCACACTGTATATTCATACCAGTGCACACATATATTGATATTTTCATACCTACGCACATGCATATTGTATATTCATACCAGTGCACACATATATTGATATTTTCATACCTGCGCACATGCACATTGTATATTCATACCAGTGCACATATATATTGATATTTTCATACCTGCGCACATGCACACTGTATATTCATACCATTGCACACATATATTGATATTTTCATACCTGCGCACAAGCATACTGTATATTCATACCAGTGCACATATATATTGATATTTTCATACCTGCGCACATGCACACTGTATATTCATACTAGTGCACACATATAGTGATATCTTCATACTTGCATGGATTTACGCATTGAGATATGTTGTTTCCATGATATTTCTGGATTTGGGAACCGTGGATATTTCAAAGGATAATATGTAATTGTTTTAAAAACCCGGTTATCTTGATATGATATTTCAGTGCGTTCACCATGTGTTTTCTCGGTGCTGAGAGCGACATGTGAAACCCGATTCAAGGAGGCGGATGAGGCCGATTGCGGGTACATGGTGGACCCGGTATGGTACCCCGTGACGAGAACGGATTCGTTGTGTAGTAGACGGTGAGCCTGGCAGTGGGACTACTACCTACGGGTGATTGGTTAGACATGGCGGTTATCCGGAGGATATTGACCAGTGATGAGAGATGGATACGGGATGATCCGTACTGCCGGGGCCAAGGGCCAATTCCGCAGACGGAGCCCGATACTTGAGGATTTGCGTGTCGATACTAAACACGATGATTCATGATATTTTAGTGTGCCGATGCTAGGCACCCATGATTCTATGAGATTTACAGGATTTGGGCATATGGATAGACACCGATTATTTTTCCACGTTGATATTCCGTGTAGATATTATTATTCCCATGCTCAGCATTCAGTATTTTATATCTCATCCTGTATCTGTTGTACCTGATAGAGTACATTTGCTATGCACGATTATTGCATACCCTGCTCATCATATAGAGATGCCATTAGATTGCATTTGCTATGCACGATTATTGCATACCCTGCTCATCATATAGAGATGTCATTAGATTGCATTTGCTATGCACGATTATTGCATACCCTGCTCATCATATAGAGATGCCATTAAATTGCATTTGCAATGCACGATTATTGCATACCCTACTCATCATATAGAGATGCCATTAGATTGCATTTGCTATGCACGATTATTGCATACCCTGCTTATCAGATATAGATGTCATTAGATTGCATTTGCTATGCACGATTATTGCATACCCTGCTCATCATTTAGAGATGTTGTTAGATCGTACTTGATGCATGATTACTGCTCATATAGTTCATCATATAGATGTTATCTGTTGGCATAGGTTAGAGTATCGCAGCACGTGCATACTCGCAATTACCTTTATATGTTATCTACTATTCACGAGTTGGCAACTCACCCTCGTTGTGCCACAGTGTTTGCAGGTTGCCCTTCGGAGTAGTCGCGGCAGGCTGCTTTCCTATATCTTTTTGGCTATGGATACCACTCCAGTTGGTGCGTGAGCTGTTTGTTGCTAGGTGGGTTTGTGGTATCCGGTTATTTCCATTGTACATATTTTGTATCTAGTACTCTCCATCCACTTTTATGTATTTGACTTAGAGACCAGTGTGAGGACGATGATGTATATTATTTTGTATTCTGGTGTTGAGCTCGTTGTGAGCCGACTTTACTTATGTAGTTCTTATCATGTGTGATGTGTTCCACTTATTGCTCTTTTCTTCGATACGGCGTCGTATATTGTTATCTTGGTGATTGTCTACTTGAGGTTTTCTTAACAGTTTAACAAATGTTCCGATTAAATATTTAAACACTCTATACTTTTACTGGTTTTGATTTCTGGGTTTCGCCTTACTTAGTCGCGTTACGCCTGTAGACGTTACATGGTTAAGTGCCGGTCACGGGCCAAACTTGGGGTTGTGACATCTTGACTCGCCACAGTTTTGATAAAAATGGATTTTTTCAGAAAAAAGTAGTGGGAGTATGGTAGAACTGGAAGTGATTCCAGAACCGCAAACGATTACTGAAAATTTAATAGGACCTAAAGATTCATTCTGGTTTGACATCAGTAGCCACTCCGCAGATATGTAGGGTAACCTCAAGCACCCAAGAGGTACTCCGGTATCCTCAAGGACGGTGACAGGGAGGTTCTTGTTTACCCAGACTTGACACTACTGTTGTTCCAGGCTATGAGACCCAGCAGGAGGATGAGTATAGCGTCTTATAAACTAGCTTTAGAAGTGCACGTGTATATGACTCTGCCAGAGGGTTGTCGTAGTCAGTGGGGGCAGCGGAAGAATAGTGGGCAAGTAGCATATGTCTATTTATAGACTAAAGCAGATATAGCGGAGATAGATCATCTATTTCTGATGTGACAGTCATGGGTTTGACTTCAGCAGAATAGGGATGGATCTATTAAGAAGGTAGTAGGGTGTGATGTCCTGGTATTTGGATGACATACACAGAGTAGGAAGTGAAATTCTTATACTACGATTGGTTATACTTTGGTTGTCACACAGTGGTTTCTCCACTTAAGATATGGATATAATATCAGACATTCTGGTTACTAGATCTATGGTTTTAGATCTAGATTTAGGTAGTTTCTCAATCTAGGTACTTAGACAGCATTCTACAGGTGTTTTAGAATGGACGACTCCTGACACGGTAGTGTACCTACAGGTGATGGAGTCACTCTCTCTAAAGGTGTCTTACAGACTAAAGGGGAGAGGGATGCGCATGATTAACATATCACTTGCTTAGGCAATTGAGTCAATCATGAGATGTCAAGTACCACACCAGATGTTTTTTTTGCACCAGATGCAATAAGTTGATATTAATCCTATCTTGGAAAAACGTTCGTAAGCAGTTTTAGAAAATAAGTGCATGTTCTAGGGATATGATAACAACAGCTTCTTTCGGGAGACGGTTATCATTCCAGGATTCCAAGGTGACCTGGATGACAGAGTGACTGTCAGAGTTATAGTTTTCCCTCTGGCGAGGGGCAGTATTTTGGACAGGTGATCCAAGCGGATAATGAGGGAGGCATGGCGCAGGATACTGATTAAGTTCAGTTGACGATACAGTCTAAGAAGTTTGGATTTTGGGTTCATTTATGAACTAGGTCCCATCAGATATGCAAACATATTCTAAGACAGGTATTGCTCATTTCGAGAGATGGCTTTCTCCGCTAACATGAGATAAAGAGAGACATAGAAATAAACATCATAGCGGATCCACTCACTGAGGCCTATTCCTCGAACGCAGTAGTTTCACAACCGGGCTTTGTGAGACTGATTAGTAGAGGAGTTGGGTGTTCGATATCACACGGGCTATGAGTATGCGACATCGCAATAATTAGCCTTGAGTGCAAGTGGGAGATTGTTGGATATAGTGCCCTCAAAGTCAATTATTGGATCGCAGGCACGTGATTGCAATGATTGAGGGAGGACCTATACTGGTAGGAAAGTCTTACTCAAGATGATAGTATGCTATCTGGTTTATCTTTATCATCGTGTACATGCTTTAGGTGACCTTACAGATTACTATTACACGTTGATAGAGCCCTTAGGATTCTTGCTTGATGACCAGCAGTATGATGGCGATCATATACGTGGGAGCTGGGGTCTATAAGCATATCCTTAAAAAGTCCCTAGTCGAGAGAGTTTCGAGACAGGGCATCGATACTCCAGAGTAGACTAGTGTATACGGATCGAGACCCCGACGAGGGGCGGTGGCTGGTCTCACAAGACATTGGTGTCAGTTGGTTCACCTAAGACGTATACTGGTGCTGTAATACCCAAGGTATTATCCGGTATACCCATTTATACCAGATAAGCATGGGGACCTACTGTAAAACAATGGGGAATCTTCGGAATACATTCCGAAAGAGGACAGATCTGTACTATAAATGGAATGATATCATTCATCAATGCAGAGGCGCCTTTTAAGTGAAATGGAACTACATGAGTTTGAGAACTCCGTAGTTAAGCGTGCTCGGGGCAGGGAAGTCCTAGGATGGGTGACCTCCTGGGAAGTGGCCCCTGGTCGGGTCCGGTTCGCTCCGAAGGACAAAACCGTGCGGCTTCGGCCAGAGTGGACAATACTCTCTGTATTGGGGGTGGGCCATGACAGAATGGTATCAGAGCTGGTTCCTCAATAGTAGGTCTGTGGTTCGAGGACGAACCATTGTTCTAGGTGGGGGAGAATATAATACCCCAGATATTATCCGGTATACCCTTTTATACCAGATAAGCATGGGGACCCACTGTAAAACAATAGGGAATCTTCGGAATACATTTCGAAAGAGAACAGATCTGTACTATAAATGGAATGATATCACTCTTCAATGCAGAGACGCCTTTTAAGTGAAATGGAACTACATGAGTTTGAGAACTCCGTAGTTAAGCGTGCTTGGGCCAGGGAAGTCCTAGGATGGGTGACCTCCGGGGAAGTGGCCCCTGGTCGAGTCCGGTTCGCTCCGAAGGACAAAACCGTGCGGCTTCGGCCAGAGCGGACAATACTCTCTGTATTGGGGGTGGGGCGTGACAGGTGCTCATTGGGTTATGAGTACACCGGACAGGACTCGCCGGAAACATGCTAGTTAGTTGTATACCTAGCGTCAAATAGCAGTTCCCTGGTGACATGTGTACAGGTTAGTTCATCGACCTGAGATCGTCATTTGTCTCGTGTGAGTTCCCACTGTGCTTTGATTACTACCCTACCACGGCTCAAAGGAGTCATGCAAACAGGTTTTAGTTGGGTACAGTCCCGAGCCACATAGAGACAGTGAGCGGATCGGCAGGGGTTTCGTTTCTCCCGGTATTGGGGGTGAGATTGCCCTGTGTCTAGGAGAGCCATTACACGAAGTCCTTAGCCAAGGCAGGAGATTTACTGGTAGGTATTCTAGTAGTGTCTCAGGGTGTTCTGGGCTACACTCCGACATGACTTGTACCGCTTTTGGGGGTCTGACTTTTACCAACCCCCTAGGCCTGACATGCGATACTCATAGACGAACGGACCGGAGTGTACGGATATTGTCACTGACAGGCTCTTTAGGGTGTCAGGATGAGTCCGCTCATCGACCTCCCTTTTGGTCAATACCTGGTAGCCCGTTACGTAAAGCTAGTACCACTGTCGTGCTAGTGGTTAAATCTACAACCAAAGTATTGACGAGTCTTTAGAGTCCCCCACAGACAGTTTCTCAAGTTTCGGGCAAAACTTTGTAGAGGCCGTATGGTATTATGGTAGGGTTCGATCATATACGTGCAGTCGTGCACGGATCATGATCGGACGAATCATACTAGTGGGCTTTGGTTTAAGCCGGATCCTAGTATTAGATTTGTTGGATTACTTTAGTCTCATCGCATTCGCATTCAGTCGGAATGCAGATGCAGGTATGTATATACTGGTGAGGGGTATCCTTGTGATCCGTCATGAGTTTACTTTAGATGTTACATTAATCCAAATAATGAGATTATAGTCATGATGGAGTGCATTAAATATGGCATGTGCAAGGGTAGTGACTCATGGTATTATTCTTTATGCATGCCATTATTTCATGGTTGATTATTGTGTGAGATTGTGATGGGAGAAGAGAGAGGGCAGCCACACTATATTGAGGTTAGCTCTTGGATTATTTTTACAAGGACTCATAACATTATCTCACACAAGAATAAGAAAAGGCTTCATCATCTTCTTCTCTCTTCTTCTCTTGGAGCTCACTATCTCCATTGATGGCATCATCTTCGACCTCCATCCATACACTCTCATGCTTTGAGAATCAATGGATGCTTGAGACAAAGTGATCACACACATTCTCTACATCACCTTGGACACGTCGGCTAGCAAACTTCATGTCAGAGTTGCTTCGGATGAAGCGGGAGCCCGTAAAAAGACTCATTGATGTGGTGCCCTTTCTGACGAGGAGACCGGAGATCGGAGATGCCGCGAGGAGCTTAGGAAGGTGGCCAAAGACCGAAGGACACGGATCGATCGGTATAGCCTTTCTAACCCTTCTCTAGTTTGCTAGTTATAGGTTAATAGTTCGATCCAGGAGAAAGAATACGATAGCGCCGATTTCAAGTTTATGAAAAAGTTTTGTTTCCGCATTTTGGCATCGGATCGACGGCCGGGGCGCTACCGTAGACTTACAATATATATACATACATACTCTCATATATATATATATATACATATACATATATGTATATATTTATTTATATACATATCCCCATATACGCACAAGAACATCGAATGTATGCGTGTGTGTGTGCGTGTGCACGCAAAACATTACTCTAGGGTTTCGCGACTAAGAAACTAAACTAAGTTACTATCTTCCGAATACGCTAACACTAATCCAAAGTCACCTAAAGTATTACTTACTAAGTATGCACATCTCATAACAACATGCATATACATATAAATATCATAACGCATCGGAATGCTATGAACTTGTGGGGGTGCTATACGCCATCCACCCGACTTCCCCCGTAGATATATATCTACTCATCTTGACACCTAGGCTAATCTGCTATGATTTCAGCTCCTCCATCTTCGCGCCACATCCGACGCCTCTACACCCGATCCTATCAATGTATACAAGGAAAACAAGAGAATAAATATAATAGTCACGGACACAAACAATACCAGTCAAACGCGCACACTGTTAAACGCGCACACACTTGGTGCGCGAAACGCGCCGCGACAACTCCACAAACCACAACTAGGGTCGCTAAACGCGACAACTTACCAAACGAAAAACCCAATCGCACTAATCGCGCGTTCACAACACACTAAAAATATATGAAAAAGGGTTTATATCATCAAAACCTTAAACTTAATTTAAAATCGATTTAACCCAAAAACCAAGTAGGCATCAATTACCCGTTTTAGCACAAATCTAAATGTTTTAACAATCCTAGTGGCCACAAAGCTCACTAAATATCTTAATTAAGCCACACACATATTCACTAGATTTTAATCTCACATAATTTCATTAATCCTAAAATCTAGTTTGTAACATAGCTTAATTTAAAACAAATTACATGTAGCGATTAACAAGTTAGCAACTAGATTAGGTTTTAGCATGCCCACTAGATATTAACTACAGAATTAAACCATGAACAAATTATGAAAACCCTAACCTTAATTTAACCCTTCTCTTGAATATTTAAATTTTGAAATTAAAGCCATAATTACACACCTAATAAGCTAAATTAAGGAATTTATCAACAATCAAACCATTGCTTACGATTATACCTCAACAAGTTTGTGATCTAGCATGCTAACATAGCCTCCAAATAGCCATCTTGCTCCTTGATTCATGCTAGCTTGGGCAAAGAAATAATGGGTAGAGATTGGATTTGGAGTTTGTGAGGTTTTTGATTTAAATTTTTGATTAAATTTGTGGGGGGGGGGGGTTTGCAATGAAATGGAGAAGAATGAAGAGAGGGCTGCTGCTGTGCAGGTTCGGCCAGATGAGAGGGAAAGGGAAAGTAAGTGGGGTATGATGTTGGTCAACTCAAGAAAGGTCCCAATACCACATATATTCACACCTCATACTTCATTCTATATTATATTATTTTATTATCTCTTTTTCTTTTCTTTTAGAAGTGGGGACAGCATGGTGTGGGCTCGGCCAAGGGCAAGTGGGGAGAGGTGAGGGTAAGTGAGGAGAGTGGTGACTACACCCCATACACACACACAACATCCTTCATGTCACATTAATTCATTTATTTTATTATTCTCTTCAAACCTTTTCTTTAAATTTCAAGAAATAAATGGAAATTTCATTTCATTTCAAAAACAACATGTTACGCTTTGGTCTAATGTGTCATGATGCACAAAACTTGTATTAAACAATTCCAATTTATAAATATCACTAATTAAATATATTAGCGAAGGCTTAAAAATAATAATTAAAATAATTAATTACGGAAAATATTTTAGTAACTAGAATTTTTATAAGTGACCCATTAAATACTAAATACTAGCAATTACATAGCTAGAATAGGTATATTTAATTTTATATTGAAAGGTAATTATATCTTTGTTTTTACGGAAAACGCCAGTTATTTTACCGATTATCCGAAATTTCACCTAAATGATTTTTAAAACGTTACAGTTGGTGTTAGAGAATCCCTACAACCTTAACTATGGTCAACAAATCACAAGCACTAGTCAAGTTCTACCCGTCATTTCCTGATTAATTAGACCCACCCGCATAACCCTTAACTATGGTCAACAAAGTCACATGACTGTCCTAATTAATCGCATCATATGCTGTGTAGGAAGACATCACTTAGCTACCGTACACTGCGCCTTAACTATGGTCAACAAACGCAGCATGAATACTAAGTACTCTACTTCCTAAAATGACGGAGGGTTGCAGATGGTTTTTAAGAAAAACTTTAACGCTTGGAATTTGATATCTTTGTAGAATCGATTGATTTTGAAAATGAGTGGTTTAAGCTCCGCTTTTTAAAATTGAGTTTCTCAAAATAAACCGAGTGGGTATAGCATCTGTTAGTTATATGTATGCCCTAGAGTCCATTATTGTACATGTGATGTATATTATAGTGGATGCTTATAGAGAAGAATTTCTTGCTCGACATGATAGTATGCTATCTGGTTGCTCTTTATTTTAACATGTTGACTTGTATAAATGATGTTGTCTTGCTCTCACATGTTGATAAAGCTCTAAGGATGTGTACATGACTACCGGGACTATGATGGAGATCATACTAGTGGGGCTAATGGTAGTCCACAAGTACACCTTATAATTGTTCCTAGTCGAGGGTCTATCGAGACAGGGCATCGATATTCCAGAGTAGACTAGCGTATACGCATCTTGACCCATATGATGGGTGATGGATGATCCCACATTCATTGGTGTTTGACATCAAAGATGGTATACGGGTGCTCAGTGGTGACTGGGTACACTGAACGGACTCGCCGAGCTCCTAGCTGGTATTATACCTACCATCAGATAGCAGTTCTCTGGTGACACTGGTACATGTTAGTCTGTAGACCCGAGATCGTCATAGAGTCTTGTGTGATTCCCACTGTGCTTTGATTTCCACCTTACCACGTTCAAGAGAAAGTGCAAAACGGTGGCTTTTGGGTACAGTTCCGAATCACATGGAGGCAATAAGTGATAGGAGGGGATTCGTCTCTCCCGGTATTGGGGGTTGATGTTGCGCTGTATTCGATTGGCCATAACTGGAAGTCCCTGGCTAGGGCTGCTATGTAGATTTACTGATAAGTGTTATCAGTAGTTTATCGAACCGTTATGGGCCTTACATCGGCATGACTTATCGGTTACTGGGATCAGACGTTTACCACCCCTAGACTAGATATGCGATATATCAGACGAAAAGACCGGACTGTACGGTAGTGTTACTGACAGGCTTTACAGGAGTTGGAACAGGCTTCCTTGTTGATCTTCTGATCGCTCAATACCCGGGTAGCCGTTACGTCCAGCTAGTACCGCTGACGGCTTATGGGTTCTTGATGTGATCATCACCTACTGCCGGCGTATTGACGAGTCTTTAGAGTCCTACACAGAGGTTTCACTGGCTCAGGCAAAACGAAGTAGGAGCATATATGTGATATGTGCGGGACCGAGATTAATACGAGTATATGATGCCGTATTCTATTCTCGCGATATAAGGTATAGATCGGTTGTATGAGATATAGCCGGGTTATAAAATCAAATGTTGATTCGAAAAGTCGATACTGTATCGGTCGGTTATATGAGATATATAACCGGCTTATCGAATCAAGTGTTGATTCGATAAGTTGATAAAAATAATATTAGTCGGTCATATGAGATATAACTGGATTATTAAATCAAGTATTGATTTAATTATTTAATGTATGATTATATATTTGATATATTAATTTACATTAACTAATATTAGCTCACTTAAGCATTTCTTTTTCTCACATGTGCACACTTAATATATATATGATATATGTTACTTGTTTTGTGTCATACTTGATACCACATGCAACATAGGTGTATGAGACATATACTATGCTCATGATAATTGTAATGATTATTTATTTTAAGTAAATCCAAATTAAATGGAAATTAGTCACATGCATGAAGCTTGTGGAAGCTTGTACATGCATTGACTTAGTCTACTAATTTTGTTTTACCTAAGATATTTATTAACAAAACCATTATCACTTAGCCATGGTTAAGTCTCTACATGAGTAATATTAGATATTTTCTCACCCATGGTTGCCATTCACTCTCTCATCCATTATTTGCTTCATCTTCCTCAAGCTCAAGAGAGAGCTCTTTAGGTTTTTGAGAGGAGCATAAAATTAGTAAGAAAATTAATTCTAAAGTGAGCAAAAATCCTGCTTCATCATCCTCTACTAGATTAGCAATTTAGTTTAGGGTGTTAGCTTCACTAATCCCACATTAGTGAAGAGGTAGCTTGGGTTAGTGTCTCATCGACGTAGATCATCTGCGGCCTCGAAGACTTCGTGCAAGCTCGTTGCTTTCTTATTGTGGAGCCACTCTAGAGTCCGCATGATCACTACTTGGAGCGAAGGGACTACTACACGGAGCTATTGAAGTGAAGGACCAGTTTACAATGGTTGTATTCCTAGTTCACTTAGTTGTAAAGTAGTTTACACTATATTTTGTCTAAATCGCTAGTTAAGATTCTAGGGTTAGAATTATTTAGCATGGCAAAAATTTGAAAATGGTATGGACGATACCTCCCGAACTCTTGCTGTTGTGCCAAGCAATCCTACAGCATCTGTTAGCTTTTGCTAAAGAGATCACTCCTGGTGAAGGGATCTCGGCTCTTTCCTCATCGAATGAGGTGCTGGATATTCTACAAGGAACACCACTATCTAAAGCAAGAACTAGAGCTACCAGTTTTGAAAATTTGATTCCATAACAACATTAGGTTTCTTTCTTTTCATTAATCTCATTAATGAAGTCCCATCATTTATGCTTCCTAAGCATCACAGTTAAAGAAACGAAAATACTTATACAACGTACGCTTATACCATCCCCATTCGCCACGGGGTCCCGTCATGCACCGTTAAGTTAGATAACTAACGGTAGAGCGGGGTAGGACTAGCGCGGATGCAAAACACAGGCAACGTTTATTATATATCATATATATAATATAAAGCATTCGTCTCAGCATATAAAGTGATCACATCACAGAATATCAGCAACAGAAGATAACATATGAAATATTGGATATACTAGGATTTTCCCGTTTTAAATTAAGCCAGTAAAAAACATGGATTCCACGGTCGCGATGAATAGCCAAACCCACATCCCTAGACCCCTACGAGAGCGGCAAGCAACCCTTCCAATTCTAGAGTTAGGAGACCCGGTCTCGAATCCTCAAGATGGTCTCCCACCGGACCCTAGAACCCGTTTACTTGTGCTCCCCTCCTTGGGTCTATCCTAATGCGGAAAAGTAAATAATATACATCAATGGTGACGTCCTCCTCAACCCGGAAGTGCCCCAATAAAAGAATATTACATACAAGTTTTTACATGAATGAAATGTAAAACTCTCATCTCACGCAAAACCCCCCGGCTATTCAAACACGACGATCCAATATAACATATCACAGCAACACATAACATCACATGTCATCAACGTAAGTAAATATGCGTATCCCAATTGTCGTTGACATATAGCAACAAAACCGGTGATACACCACATATTACACTTACGGTGCAGAAAAAAAGTGAAAACTACAACAATTGGAATCCACAACCACTTTAGACATCATAAAACCAAAATATCACACACTTCGGATTTCATGCCTAACCATATGAATTCATTAGACATCATTAACCCGAAATTTCTCATATTCCGAATTTCATGCCTAACATTGTAAACCCTGCATTTTAGTCTCGATATTGAAAACACTTTTCAATATCAAGTCGGGCAATTCAACAAGATTCCCGACAATCTGATCGAATGCTTGTCGGAAACTTTAGTAGAAGGCCGCACCCTCAATGCCGTTGACCAAGTGCATTTAGGCGGAACACCGCGGCCGCGAGCACCCGGACGGATACTTTAGGCAACAGGGTTGTCCTGCAGTCACTTGGTCGGGGCAATGGGGTGTGGCTATCTAGTAATATTACCTGGCGAAAATTCGCGTATTATACGAGATTGCGATGGAGTTTTGATCCGAATCAAAACCCCGTGGCAACCGATCAAATGAGACTAAATTACTAGGTTTACAAAATTCAAATTAGTTTTCACAAAACAAATTCTCGTGTATTCCAAATATTGTATCACATTCACAAAAGCTAGGCGATGTTAAACTTTTCGATCGATCGATCAACCACCCAAAATTCTCAGAGGACTCGACACTTGAGTTAGATTCAAAAATTCCCAGACAGTGCCACAAGCACATACAGACCAGCATAAGAGAGCACGTCCCAAGCCTCACCAATGGCGCTGTGGAACCGTCGCCAAAAGTACCTTTTGGCCACGGTTCCGCGGTCGTTAGGTCGAGTTAGGGGTTTGTTTTTCTTTGGGGTCCACACAATACCTTGCACAATTTTCTGAAAATTTTTAAACCCAAAAATTCCAACTTTTGAAAAATTTCCAGATAGAAATCTTGAGGTGGTGTTTGATGTTTGTTCAAACATTTTAACGTCGTCTAAGTTACCCGAAACGATGTTAAAATTACGACTACGAAACACTCCGAATTGCCTTTACAAAAAGATAACATCACATGCATTCTTAGTAAAAACAAACAATATCTGAAATACCAAACGCCGGAGACTAAAGCACCAAACAAAAATGAATCCAAAAATGCATTACAAAACCGGCCAGGCCGGTTTTTAGATGGTTTTCACTGTGCTAAATCCGGCGGATTGGGTTCGTTTTTGTTTGGTGTTCATGTTACATCTCATGTAACATTCTGCAACTGTTTAAAAAAATTTTAGAGGCTCTGAAAAATTCGACAGAAACTATGGTTTTGTTTCGACTGTTTCGGAGTTGTTTCGGTTTCGTAATTCTACTAACATCGTCTAATTCTCTAGCTCGGCTTTGATACCACTGCTGGGTTTCTTAGCACCCTCACTAGGTTTCGGATGGCATCAACCATGGCATTTTATAAAATTTTAGTGTGCTAAAGAATCCAATCCAACGATCTAAGTAGAGGAATTAGGGTAAAGCTAGGATGTAATCAAACATTACACTAAGTGAATGAGAAATACAACCTTTGTAGATCGGTCCTTCAAATCTAAAGCTCCGTGTAGTAGTCCCTTCGCTCCAAGTAGTGATCTCCCGGACTTTAGTAAGGGTTCACAAGGCGAAAGGAACAAACTTTCTTGAAGTCTTCGAGGCCGAAGATGATCTACGTCGAGAAATTTCCAACTCAAGCTACCTCTTCACTAATTGGGAATTAGTGAAGCAAACAACCTAAACTAAATTGCTAATCTAGTGTAGGTTGATGAAGTAGGATTTTTGCTCATTTTAGAATTATTTTTCTCACTAATTTTCTTCACCTCTTAAAAACCTAGAGAGCTTTCTTGAGATGAAGAAGAAGTTGAAGTGTAGAATGAATCAATGAGAGAGTCTAAGCAACCTTGGGTGAGAAAAATATCATATATGAACTCATGTAGAGACTTAATCATGGCTAAAAATAATGGTTGGGTTAATAATATCTAGGGTAAGATAAAACTAGTGGACTAAGTCAATGGTTCCCACAAGCTTCCAAAGCATCTTAATCATGACAATTTTCCAACTAATTTTGATTTTCCCTTGAATATTAAATACCCTCAATTATCTTAGGAATGGTGTGAGTCTCATACACCCATGTAGCATGTATCATCAACCATAACACAAAAATAAACACAATAATATATATCACATATATATTAAGTGTAAATGTGAGAAAAAGAAATGCTTAAGTGAGATAATATTAGTTAATGTAAAATTAATATATCAAATATATAATCATACATTAAATTATTAAATCAATACTTGATTTCATAATCCGTCTATGTCACATATAACCGACTAATATCATTTGTATCAACTTATCGAATCAACACTTGATTCGATAACCCGGCTATATCACATATAACTGAACGATATCATATATCGCGAGATTAGAATACGGTATCACATACGTGTATTAATCTCGGTCCCGCACATATCATATATGTGCTCCTACCTTGTTTCGCCTGAGCCAGGAAACCTCTGTGTAGGACTCTAAAGACTCATCAATACGCCAGCAGTAGGTGATGATCATATCAGTCACACAAAAGCCGTCAGCGGTACTAGTTGGACGTAACGGCTATCCGGGTATTGAGCGATCAGAAGATCAACAAGCAAGCCTGCTAATACTCCTGTGAATCCAATAAGTAACACTACCGTATAGTTCGGTCTCTTCGTCTGATATGTCGCATATCCAGCCTAGGGGTGGTAAACATCAGACCCCAATAGCTTGATAAGTCTTACCGATGTGAGGCCCATAACGGTTCGAGAAACTGCTGATAACACTTACCTGTAAATCTCAGCAACCCTGGCCTGGGAATTTCCTGTTATGGCCAATCGTGCACAGCGCAACATCATCCCCCAATACCAGGAGAGACGAAATCTCCTCTTATCGCTCATTGCCTCCATGTGACTCGGGACTGTACCTAAAAACCACCGTTTTGCACGTGCTCTTGAATGTGGGAAGGTGGAAATCAAAGCACAGTAGGAATCACACAGGACTCTATGACGATCTCGAGTCTACAGACTAACCTGTACCAGTGTCACCAGAGAACTGCTATCTGATGTAAGGTATAATCCTATCTAGGAGTTCCCGGCGAGTCCTATTCAGTGTACCCAGTCTCTACTGAGCACCCATATACAATCTTTGATGTCAAACACCAATGGATGTGGGATCATCCATCGCCCATCATATGGGTCAAGAAACGTATACGCTAGTCTACTCTGGAATATCGATGCCTCATCTCGATACTCCTATGATTAGGAACAATTGAAGGATGTAGTTATATACTACCATGTCCCCACTAGTATGATCTGCATCATAATCCTGGTTATCAAGTACATATCCTAAGAGCTTTATCAACATGTAACAGTGAGACAATAAGTGTACATGTCAAGATAAAGAGTAACCATATAGCATACTATCATGTCAAGCAAGAAAGTCCTCCCTATATATGTCCACGAATCTTTGATAATATACATCATATGTACAATAATGGCCTCTAAGGCATACATACAACTAACAATCTCCCACTTGCACTGAGACCATTTATTGTAGTATTCATACTCAATGACCCATAAAAGTCACTCTTGGGAAAGGCTTTTATGAGTGGATCCTGTTAGTTGTATATATGCCCTAGAGGCCATTGTTGTACATATGATGATGCTTGGATATATATAGTGAGGACTTTCTTGCTCGATATGATAGTATGCTATCTGGTTTCACTTTGTCTTAACATGTTGACTTGTATTGGTTTACTGTCTTGCTCTCACATGTTGATAAAGCCCTTAGGATATGTACTTGACTACTGGGACTATGATGAGATCATACTAGTGGGGCCAGGGTAGTCAACGAGTACATCCTATAATTGTTCCTAGTCGAGGGTGTATCGAGACATGGCATCGATACACCAGAGTAGACTAGCATATACGCATCTTGACCCATATGATGGGTGATGAATGATCCCATATCCATTGGTGTTTGACATCAAAAATGGTGTACGAGTGCTCAGTGGAGACTGGGTATACTGAACGGACTTGCCGAGAACTCCTAGATGGTATTATACCTATCATCAGATAGAAGTTCTCCGGAGACACTGGTACAGGTTAGTCTGTAGACCCGAGATCGTCATAGAGTCTTGTGTGATTCCCACTGTGCTTTGATTTCCACCTTACCACGTCCAAGAGGGCGTGTAAAACGGTGGCTTTTGGGTACAGTCCCGAATCACATAGAGGCAATGAGCGATAGGAGGTGTTTCGTCTCTCCAGGTATAGGGAGTTGATGTTGTGCTGTGTTCGATTGGCTATAACTAGAAGTCCCTGGCCAGGGCTGATATGGAGTGCTACTGGTAAGAGTTATCAGTAGTTTCTCGACCCGTTATGAGCCTCACATCGACACGACTTATCGGTTACTGGGGTCTGACGTTTACCACCCCTAGACTTGATATTGTTGGGTTACTAGGTACTATCACAAGGGTCTATAAGGCATCAACCATGCCAAATTTAAAATTTAGAAGTGTCGAACAACCTAAAGCGAGGATCTTTGCTAGATAATTAGGGTTAACAAAGCATGTAAACAACTTTACATCTAAAGGAAAGGGATTACAACCTTTGTAGTCCGCTCCTTCGCTTCATAAGCTCCGAGTAGTAGTCCCTTCGCCGTGATCCATGAACTTCCGGACTCTAGAGAGGCTCCACAAGCCGATGATCCATGCTTGCTTGAAGTCTTCCTTTTCGAAGATGATCTACCTTGAAGAATCTTTAACTCAAGTTCTCACTTCTCTAATCAAGTATTAGTGAAGTGAACACCCTAATCTAAGTGGCTAGATTAGATATGGATGATGAAGTAGGAATTTGGCTCTCATTTGTTTTCAAAATCTCACTATATCATCACAAAAGAAAAACCTAGTAAAGCTTTTTAAAGAGCTCAAGGAAGAAGAAGATGAATAATTCCTTTTGTGATGAATAATGAATTATTGCAATGGTTACAATTGCAACCCTTGGTTAATAAAGAAAGGCTTTAACCATTGTAGAGATTTAACTAGGGTAAAGGGTTTGGGTTGGGTTAGGAAATATCTCCACAAAATATCAACAAAATATCTTTGCTTAAAACAAAACAAAGTGTCACGACCCGAAATATTAGCTTGTGACCAGCACTTAAATCACGCCACGTCTAAAGGCGTAACGGAATTCAAGTAAGCTGAAAACCCAGAAATCTAAACCTTTTTAGAAAAAAATAAAGGAGGTGAGGTTTTGAAATAAAGGTATAATGAAAACAAGTTTTCTTAAAGCATAGAAAAGAAACATGAATGATGCAAGTGAAATTTAGTAGTTCGAAAACATGTTTCGTCTTTTAAAAATTTCGGCAGCACCTCCTTTGTATATTTTGATCCAAAACCACAAATACATAGCAAGAATAATGGCATCCCCAAGCGGGAGCTAGCTCTTCGCCAAACGGCGGATCAAAACCACGCAATATAGCATAAATAAGTATACGACGCCCAACGGCGAAGTTCACCACAAAAGAATAAGAAATGAGAAATATAACCCCAAAAGTGAATATAAAACCCATCGCTCAAATCTCGCAACTACAAGTCTCACTAAGTCTCATCACTTATACAATTACAACTTTTGATTGATTGATGGAGTTAACTAGATACAATATGAAATATAATACAAGAGTGGGTACGATACAAGGTCCCACTTACCAATGCAAAACACCCAAATAGAACTGTGTGCCAGCGAAGCCGCTACTGATCCAAGCGGTCAACCTGCAAGAACTGTGGCACAACGGGGGTGAGTTGCCAACTCGTGAATAGAAATATATCTACAAGTAGAAATCGAATAAACAACGACTCCTAGGTCAACTATATCATAAGGTATATACTATGATATCTATGATGACCGGGTCGTATATGTGCCAATAAGGTAGTCAATATCTATATGCATGTGGATAACATCCAACTGTAATAATCAATGCATGTATATAGGTCTCGTCCAACCATAATCAAGATATGTATGCATGTGGATCTCGTCCACCCATGTAATCAATATCTGTATGCACGTAAATATCATACAGGAGTGTGCATGAAAGTATGAGGATATATATATACATATATATATATATATATATATATATATATATATATATATATATATCAACGGTGTCCCTCCCGACACATCAAATCATGGAATCTGAGTGCCTAGCATCGACACTCGAAAACATCATGAAAAAGGGGCCCAGCATCGGCACGTAAATCCTCATACATCGGGCATCCGTCATCCGGGTCAGCCCACGGGCTCCGTCTGCGGTATCAGCCCTCGGCCCCGGCAGTACGAGTCGTCCCGTATCCATCTATCGACTCTGGTCAGTATCCTCCGGATAACCGCCAGGTCTAACCAATCACCGGTAGGTAGTGGTCCCTCTGCCAGGCTCATCGCCTACTGCGCGACAGATCCGTTCTCGCCCCGGGGTACCATACTGGGTCCACCATGCACCCGCAATCGGCCTTGTCCACTCCTCGAATCGGGTTCCACATGTCACTCGTCTCAGAACCGAGAAAATGAATGGTGGACGCACTGAAATATCATATCAAGAGAAACCGGGTTTTTAAAACAACACATAATCTCTTTTGAAATATCCACGGTTCTCAAATCCAGAAATCTCATGAAAACAGCATATCTCAATGCGTAAAATAATAGAGCATGATGTATGCGACATGTCAAAAGAAATGCGAGCATATCCGTGTATCATGCAATATGGAATAGTAATATGACATGTTAAGGGGAAAACCACACTTTTAAAATAATTCCAGTTTTAAAAGTATAGCATGCGGTTCCCAAATTCCCAATAAAACCAGCTATCTATGTAGGTACAATATGTATACGCGCAAGTATAGATGTACCATGTATGTGTGCACAATATGAATATACAATGTGTATGTCCACAAGTATGGGTGTATCAATATATATGTCATGATGCAGCAACCTTACTGTGTAGTGACATGGCAATTATCGATGATGAAGTGTGTGAGCCGGCAAATATGTGTACGTGTAACATACGCATCATCGATAATGGTGCAGGTGTACTATCACAGGTATATGCGATGCAATAATAATATCATGAATGCAGCAAGTAAATCATCAGCTAACAGCTATAAGGTATACATAACTATCATATGTCTGAGTCGGTGAATCTATCAATCGGCATCTAGTCCAATAACACCGCGTACGGTATAATCCATCGTACGGCAAGCTCTAGTCAAGCGTAAGGATCAATCATCAAGTCAACTCATCACGCACAGAATATCATCGTGCGGCGGCATTAAGCTAATAGGGATCCTATCATCCTATAAGACAAATGAGGGTAAGGCCTAATATCACATACGGCCTATCATCCATGATTCATAACATTATATATATATAACCCTATATACCTATGTCCTAGGTCGCATCTGCAATAATCTCATATCAGGGGACCGGCAGGGTATAAATCATTTCGATCGACTCGCATCCGTATACCATCATATCATATCATCATCTTATCATATCATCAAATTCGTCTTGTATTCTTTCATCGCATTTATGTCTCATATCATGTCGAGTTTATATAAACATGCTATCTCTACTAGGTATAAGTATTTAATCTAACAAATACACCCGAACCATGCAATCAGATTTTTAAAGAAGTGAATCGTAGTTTTGAAAACAGGGGTTACGGTGTTTTTAAGAAAAAGATATCATTTGAAAATCCGTAACATCCCTCAAGAAATACATTTAAAAGATACATACGATTCTTTGGTTTAGAAAAAGGTGTGGTTCGAATGACGCATCTACATCGACTATCTAGTCCTACAGAACCCTAAGCGGTAATATCGCTAAACGTCATCCTAGGGTAGTAGTAGTAGCAGCAGCATATCACACTTAACTATCCTCTAGTTTCTAATATGACTACGTAGCTATCTATATTCTAACCCTAGTTTCCTAATCTAGGTTTCCTTCCCATACTCTATAAATCGGTTTCCATCAGAAGTTTGCGGGGGTGCTATACGCCATCCACCTGACTTCCCCGGTAGATATAGATCTACTCACCGGGTCTTCGCTCTCCGAAATCGATAACGCCACACTTCATCACCTCGGAATCCATGCAAGGGTACCTACAATAATAACCAATCGCAATACATATTAAAATCGATACAGAAAACCGATACAGCGCACAGTGTGCTCACAGGTTAGAACCTATGGCCTAAACGTGCAAATCAATCAAACAACCTCTGTTGTCGATGTACAAACACCCGACAACCGAACACAAATCCAAATATCAAGAAATTGCATTTCAAAATACGGAAAACATAGCCTAAAACACACAAAAATGCTTCCAGATTTTCCCCAGATGACAACTAGCCAAAACTGCATATAGGAGGGGTCTAATTTAGTGCAAAAAGAGCCATGGACCAAATCTGGGACATTTCTACCCTACTCTGGCCGCAAATTGCGGCCAGAATTAATATATCTGCGACCATAGGTTTGAATTAGGGGCTCGGGTCTCAGTGGTAGCTTCCTAGGTGCCTGCACGACTACCATTAATTCCAAAATAATTTCTAGTGTCCCCGGGTTGCTCCAGATTCCAAAATACCTTCACAGATCACACATTTATCCGATGTCGGGTTTCTAAATCTATGTTTTGGGGTTTCTAGGGTCTGGTCCAGGTCACTAAACAACACTTAAGTTTAGTTAACAGCTACTAGGTATCACCCAATTCAAACCAACACTCAAACATTCACTAGGGTTTCCCAATGTCCATTAATCTTCACAAAACGACATCTAAATATGATATCTCATAAAAATAATCTAAAGAGAAGAAATTGTACCTCATCTAGTCCACTCTAGGCAGCACTAACTTCCCAACGTCGTCAAAATCCCATTTTGCTCGGTCCATCGTGTAGAGGTTGAAGAGGGGATTAATTTTTGTGAAGGGTGTGTAGGGTTTTGGGGCATGGTTGGAGATAGATCTAGGGATTTTTGTGGAGAGTTGTGGAGTTGAGGAGATGAAGGAGAGAAGAAGAAAAAAGATAGGGCAATGAATGGGCAGCAGGCCCCCTTCCCTCTCTCACTAATTCACACTCTCTTTCTCTCTCCAAATCTCACCTAACCTAATCATTATGTCTCCTTTACTTTTCCTTTTTTCTTTTTCTCTTTTCTATCCACCAAAAACCATAATATAAAGCCCAAATGAAATGAAACATGTAATAAAATAAAACATGTCATGGTGCACTAACCATGGAAACTGTAAAAACGAGGATTTGGCTTAATCGCGATTAGCAGTGCACTAATCGGGTTTTTTTTATCGAAACTGCATATAATAAATTTTAAAATTTCCAAAACCTTTAATTATATATTTAAATGAATAAATCATTTTAGTTTCTATTTATTTCATAATTATTGGTATATATTTATACCCTTTTTCGAAAACCCCAATTTCGCAAATCGGCAGTTTTCGGGAAATATATTATTTTAATATTAAATTCCCCAAAATAATATTTTATGTTTTCTGAAATGTTACAATCTTCCCCCCTTAAATAAATTCGGTCCCCGAATTTAAATTTAAACCCTCAAAATCTAAAACATTTCAATAATCGGCTCAGAACAATGGGGCTCCGAAATCATGAAAAACGCAGAAATAACTCAACACATCGCGTCAAATGCGCATGAAAACGAGTAAAAACTTAAAATCGAACTCCGTCAAGCGTCACGCAAATCATCGGATTTGCACGCATATCCTCGGAGTTACAATAGAGATACAAATCTCGAAATCCACTACTGAAATCCAATATACACTAGTCAAATACTATAATACGTGCATAGTACGCATCCTTGAAAATTCCAAAATCTGAATAAAACACATGCCGGGAATGCGTAACTTACGGCATAACTGACGGACGCTCATTTTAAAATAATAATATATGTCCATATGTGTTTCCTTAAATACAAGCACTACTACAAAGAAGGGTTGCCCCTACGGATTTATCCGTAGGGGCAACCCACTGCCCCTACGGATATATACGTAGGGGCGAAAAAATACCCTGTAGGTGAAAAGGCCACAGGTGCAAGTTGAGGTCCTGAACTTGCCCCTACGGTTAAATTTTTGCCCCTACGGATATATGTGTAGGTCCAGTTGCCCCTACGGATTAAGCCGTAGGGTATAAGATTTTATATTATTTATGGTTTATTTTAATAAATTACTTGGACCTACGGATATGCCCGTAGGGGCATGTACTACCCCCTACGGATATATGCGTAGGTACGTTTCCGTAGGGGCACAAATTCAGGATTCCTGATATTTTGCCCCTACGGATAACGCCGTAGGGGATAGGCAGTGGCCCCTACGGATATATCCGTAGGGGCTTTCCCAATCCCCTGGCACTGAGATCAGGGGGAAATATCAGTTACTGCTGATATTTTGCCCCTACGGACATATCCGTAGGGGTAACATGTGCGCCTACGGATTAATCCGTAGGTACATATTGTCTGTAATTTTTTTTTAAAAATGGGCTGCTTGATTTTTTCCCGCCCTGTGCACAATAATATATACATCAATCAAATCATATATTGCAGTATTCATAATCACATCTCACGCATATATATAATATACAAAAGAAACACAAAAACTGAATATGATATAAATACAAACCATATCAATATCGTTTCAAAATGTAGTACAATGTGTATGATATAAATAAATACATGTTTCAAAAAATAAGAACCAAAAATCTACCCTAGCTCGGTCCAGCTCCACCTCTGAATAACGATAGAATAACGCGCGCCTGCTCCTCGGTCAATAAACTCTGCAATTCGTCGCGAGCGGGAGTCTGAGCGGCATGTGGAGCCGGCGATGTGGTCTGCACAGCCGCCGTCGAGGTAGTCGCTTGCGGAGCCGCGGGAGTCTGAGTGGGCGGTGGAGCTACAGGAGCTGTCTGCGGAACCGCAGCTGATGTAGTGGCTTGCGGAGCCGCTGCCGAAGGAGATGCATGTGGAGGCTCGGCCGATCTACCCTGTCGCGTCTGGATATAACGTGTGTAAGAAGCGTGTAAGAACTGTTTATTATTCGAATTCGTATCATTATTAAGTTATTTCGAAACCCTGTTTGGATATCTAGTTTGGAAAAGCGTTGTTTATTTCAGTTACATATGTATGTATGATTAATCAAACTTAAGCTTAGTGACTCCTTTCGTAAACAAATCAGTAAGCTCAAGCTACGTACTAATTATGGATATGTTGATATGTATATAATATGAAATGATATTTTACTATAAAGTAGTATACATACCAGCATCTCCTTCAACTCCTGAACGCTGGCCCTCAAGCTATCCAGTTCATGATGGACATGCCGGTCACTGGAGACGGAGGAAGTAACCGCCGGGGTGGAGTCCAACCTCATATGGGCCCTGCTAGGGCCCAATCCCGGGCCTCTCCCAACCTCCGTGGTGCCCTCCGTGTGCGGCGTCCAGAACTGGGGTCAGCAGCCTCGGATCGTTCTGTCCGGTAAAATCGATCCCCGAGGCCTGGGCCTGCTCAACCACCCGCTCCTACACCCACATTCGAATTCTTATCATTATCGAGTTATTTCGAAACCCCATTTGGATATCTAGTTTGGAAAACTGTAGTTTATTTTAATTAGATATGTACATGTATGATTAATAAAACATAAGTCTACAACCAAATAAGCTCAGGCTATGTACTGATATTGGATATGTTGATATCTATAATATGACATTATATTTTACAATTAAGTAGTATATATACCAGCATCTCATTCAACACCTGAACGGTGGCCTTCAAGCTCTCCAGTTCCTGCTGGATACGTCGCTCACTGGAGACGGAGGAAGTAACCACCGGGGTGGAGTCCAACCTCATATGGGCCCTGCTAGAGCCCAGTCCTCGGCCTCTCTCCCAACCTCCGTGGTGCCGTCCGTGTGCGGCGTCCAGGACTGGGGTCAGCAGCCTCGAATGCTGCCTTCCCCCTAGCAACTGTCAGAACATTATATTTAGCACATACTGGTCTATAAAATTGACAAGAAATACCAAAATCAACAAATTCAAAGCCTTACCTACAGAGATAGAAGATGTGCTCCTCTGGTATCTGCATGTATCAAAATTTGAATAATATTAATTAATTTCAGTACATACATACTAACAAGGTAAACTCGCATATAGCCCTGCTTACACATATGACAGGGAGTGAACAAGCTCTTGTAGATCATCAGGCGCAAATCTAATCTCATCAAGCAGCCCATGATAATGAGTTGGACGACTAAGAGCAAAAGGAATGTGTGTATATTTATGATATAGCATTCTAAATCAATATACATACCCTATATAATATATAAATATACCTGGAGGAACGGGAGTGGCCTCTGTCCCTGATATGGACGCATCACCAACAACTAGACAATCAAACATTGACAATCTAAGTAATTTTGACATAAACAGGCATGGATATCTATAATATTACATTCAAAATGGATATTAGAGAGCGCACCTGCAATGAGAATTGATAAAAGTATCACCCAATAAGAGTGTAATTTACAGAATCAGTTGAGACTCTTGAAAGTTATAGAAGAACCTGACCTGCACAAATCTGATGCATGCTTTCCATTGGACACTAAGAAGTCTCTAAAGGGAAAAGCCTATGTGAAAGCCATCATTAGTTCATATCAGAAGATTGATGCTGAAACAGAGAACATGGAATGTCATTTTTTTCTTCTTCTGCCACATTACTGTCTTCTCCTTCTTCTTCTGCCACATTACTGTCTTCTCCTTCTTATTATGTGCGCGTGCAAATTCAATGACTATATTGAGAATATGGATTAATAGTGGGTAGGAAAAGTATTTCTCAAATGGCTTTTGCGTCTAAAAACCATAAACTACTAAGTAATAGCATACAAAATTTTTTTAGTATAAAGGTTGTTATTTTAGGTTTTCCCTTATAGAGATATGATCTAACTGCATCTATAAACTATAAGTGTGCAGAAAATTATGATAAGAAACCATAAGAAAGGGTCGTAGCCATGCATAACCTTAAATCTACATACCAAATCATGCAAAAGCATGCACTTATTGTCACCTTGCCTTGGAATATAAAATATCTTGGAAGACTATAAGCGAGCATTTAAATCTTGATAGCTTTTGACTTCAACATATATTTTTCTCAAGTACCATGAAATATACTTCCTCCTTATAAACCGTTTTCAGGAAGATGGATTAATAATGACAAATTATCCATTGTGGCTCACTAGGTTAGCATTTTCTCTTCTATTGACCATCTTACTAATCTGCTTGGTAAATTCATTCGGAACCGGCTGCGAATCATTAAAAGACATGCATAAGAAAGAAAGCTAAAATACAGATATATAGCATACCGATACATCGAAACTTCATAGTTGCGATGACAATCCAGAGATATTTATTTCTACACACGTGGTGCGCGTGCGAATGCGTCAGGCATCATGGACAAATATTTCAGAACATGGAAAGTATTATTCGTATAAAGTAATTAAAACTTTTAAACACCTTGGGTAGATATTTTCTTAGTTGATGCAATCATATCATGAGGACTAAATTTAAGCTATTATACATATGCATATGTATTTTTCTAACCTAATATATCACACACACACACACAGAGAGAGAGAACACCAGGTAGGTAGAGAAATCAGGTAGCAGGATCCTGTAGAAATGGAGTCCATAGTATTGCTCATCATCATCATCCATGATCCCTTTGATAATATTTTTTCAAAGGGATCATGGATGATGATGATGAGCAATGCTATGGACTCCATTTCTTCAGGGTCCTGCTAGCTGATTTCTCTACCAAACTGGTGTTCTCTCTCTTGTAGGGTTCCTAGGCACACTATAGAGGTCATACAAGGCATCAACCATGCCAATTTAAAATGTTATGGGTGACGAGAAACCCTAATACGGATCGTCGGCTAGAATTCTAGGCGAAATACGAATCTAGTTAACACTTTAACTAAAGGAGAGAGGCTACAACCTTTGTAGATCCGGTTCTCCACTTCCTTAGCTCCATGTGGGTGTCCTCTCGCTGTCCATCATGAATCCCGAACTCATTCGTCGGCTTCATCGGAGAAACGGGCGAGCTTGGTCATCGGCTTCGTGTCAAAGACGATCTACGTCGAGGCATCACAAGTTCAAGCTCCGACTTCACAAAGTTGTGAAACTTGTGAAGAAAACACCCAAAACAACTTGGCAAGAGGTAGAGGGTGAAGAAATAGAAGGTGGGTTCACTTTAAAATTGGATTTCTCTCACTAGAACACAAGTTGCCATTGATGGCATCAAGGTTTCTTTCTTGAAGATGAAGATGAAAAAGAAGAAAGAATATGATAAGTGTTGAGTTAAAATGAATAATAATTCAATACTTATCATAAGATAACTATAGTTAAGTGTAGAGAATAGACCATGGTTATTTGGATGAGTTAGGGTTAAGCATGAAGACAAGAATGGTTACAAAAGTCAAAGCTTCATGAAGCTTCAACTTAAAACAAAGAAAGCCACCATTCTCATCATAATCCTTTTCAAATAAATAAATAAATAAATAAATGAATATGCAAAACCCTAATCAACACTTAACCATGGTTTTAATTCTTTACACTTAACAAAATGATCAAGTATCATCAAACATGATACAAATATGTGCACAAAAGTATATCACATATACAACTTGCACATCAAGTGAGAAAATCCATATAAAGTGAACCAATACTAGTTAATGCAAAGTAATATATCAAATATATATAATTATACATTAAATCATTAAATCATCATTTGATTCAATGATCCGGTCATGTCGCACATAACCGACTAGTATTCAATGTATCGATTTATCGAATCAATGATTCAATAACTAGGTCATATCGAATATAACCAATCGAATCATTTATCGCGAGAATGAAATGCGGTATCACATACACGCATTATTCTCTCTCCCGCACATATCTCATATGCGCTCCTATTTCGTTTGGCTTGAGCCAGGAAACCTCTGTGTAGGACTCTAAAGACTCGTCAATACGCCGGTAGCAGATGATGATCATATCAAGCACCCACAAGCCGCAAGCGGTCTGCTAAACGTAACGGCCATCCGGGTATTGAGCGATCAGAAGATCGACGAGCTAGCCCGCTCACACTCCTGTGAATCCAACCAGTAACACTTACCGTACAGTCCGGTCTGTTCGTCTGATACGTCGCATATCAAGTCTAGGGGTGGTAAACGTCAGACCCCAATAACCGATAAGTCATGCCGATATGAGGCTCATAACGGGTCGAGAAACTACTGGTAACACTTACCAGCAAATCTCTGATCAGCCCTGGCCCGGGACTTCCCTGTTACGGCCAATCGAGCACAGCGCAACATCAACCCCCAATACCGGGAGAGACGAAACCCCTCCTATCGCTCATTGCCTCCATGTGACTCGGGACTGTACCCAAAGACCACTGTTTTGCACGCCCTCATGGACGTGGTAAGGTGGAGATCAAAGCACAGTGGGAATCACACAAGACTCTATGACGATCTCGGGTCTACAGACTAACCTGCACAAGTGTCACCTGAGAACTGCCATCTGACGTGAGGTATAATACCATCTGGGAGTTCTCGGCGAGTCCGTCCAGTGTACCCAGTCTCCACTGAGCACCCATACACCATCTCTGATGTCAAACACCAATGGATATGGGATCATCCATCGCTCATCTCATGGGTCGAGAAGCGTATACGCTAGTCTACTCTGGTATATCGATGCCCCGTCTCGATACACCCACGACTAGGGACCTTGAAGGATGTGCTTATGGACTACCATGTCCCCACTAGTATGATCTGCATCATAGTCCAGGTAGTCAAGTACACATCCTAAGGGCTTTACCAACATGTAACCATAAGACAGTTTAAAGAGACTAGTGTACATGTTAAGATAAAGAGTAACCAGATAGCATTCTATCATATCGAGCAAGAAAGTCATCTCTATATATGTCCAAGCATTCAATAATATACATCATGTGTACAATACTGGCCTCTAGGGCATACATACAACTAACAATCTCCCACTTGCACTAGGGCCAGCTGCTGTAGTATCGCATACCGAGCATCCCGAAGAGTCTCTCAAACTGTATCTGGGGAATGGCCTTCGTGACTGGATCCGCCGTGTTGTTCTTCGTGTCAACCTTCCTGACCTCGATTTCCCGGCGATCAACTATCTTCCGGATCAGGTGATACCGCCTCAGAATATGGCTGGATCGCTGATGGGACCTGGGTTCCTTGGCCAAAGCCACCGCTCCATTGTTATCGCAATACAAAGGTATTGGATGCTCAATGGATGGAACCACTCCAAGTCCAGTAATGAACTTCTTGATCCAGACAGCCTCTTTGGCAGCATCGTTGGCAGCGATGTATTCAGCCTCCATCGTCGAGTCTGCCACGGTTTCCTGCTTGGAACTCTTCCAGCTAACCGCCCCTCCGTAAAGGGTAAAGACAAATCCCGACTGCGACTTAGAGTCGTCCTTATCATTTTGGAAGCTCGAATCGGTAAAGGACTCCACTTGGAGTTCTCCACTACCATACACCAAGAGCATCTCCTTAGTCCTTCGTAAGTACTTGAAAATGCTCTTCACAGCTGTCCAGTGACTCTCTCCAGGATCAGCTTGATACCTGCTCACTACACTTAGTGAGTATGCTACATCGGGTCTGGTACACAGTATCGCATACATGATAGAGCCTACTGCCGAAGCATAGGGTATCCCTTACATGCGAGCTCTCTCCAAATCAGTCTTGGGAGACATCTCTTTCGAGAGAGTGACTCCAGAGATCGTGGGCAAGTTCCCACGCTTGGATTCTTCCATACTAAACCTCTTTAGTATGGTGTCGATGTACCTGGATTGGGACAATCCCAATATCCGTTTGGATCTATCTCTATAGATCCTAATCCCCAATATGCAGGAGGCATCACCAAGATCTTTCATTGAGAATCTTTGTGATAAGAAGAGCTTGACCGATTGCAGCATAGGAATATCATTTCCTATCAAGAGTATGTCGTCCACGTACAATATGAGGAAGACAACCTTACTCTCTGCCACCTTCTTGTAGATACAAGGTTCATCTGGATTTTTGACGAAATCAAACTCTTTGATAACGACGTCAAAGCAGATGTTCCAACTCCGCGATGCTTGCTTTAATCCATAAATGGATTTAAGCAGCTTGCACACCTTCCCGCTGCTCCCACTATCTACATAGCCCTCTGGCTGAGTCATGTACACGCACTCTTCTAAATCACCATTTAGAAAGGCGGTCTTAACATCCATTTGCCAGATTTCATAATCATGATATGCAGCGATGGCAAGCATGATCCGGATGGATTTAAGCATAGCCACTGGAGAAAAGGTTTCGTCATAGTCCACACCTGGTCTTTGACGAAAACCTTTTGCAACAAGTCTAGCTTTGAAAGTCTCCACTTTCCCATCTACACCAAATTTCTTCTTGAAGATCCACTTGCTCCCAATGGGTTTTACCCCTTCAGGAGCAACTTCCAAAGTCCATACTTTGTTGGTGTACATGGATTCCATCTCGGACCGCATAGCATCCAGCCATTTCACTGAGTCCCCACTCGTGATGGCCTGCGCGAAACTAGTTGGGTCATCATCCTCCATGATGCAATCCTCGCTCCCACCATCGATGAGAAAACCGTAGTATCTCTCAGGTTGGCGAGGAACCCTACTAGATCGGCGGAGAGGCTGAGGTTCATTGGGAGCCACTAAATCTTCTGGTTCCACTAAATCTTCAGTTACGGTTTGTGTATCTGGAACCTCTTCCAGCTCTACCACTTTGCCATTAATTTCTTTTTCAAGGAATTCCTTTTCTAAAAAGGTGGCATATTGAGAAACAAACACCTTTTGTTCTTCAGCATGGTAGAAAAAATATCCTTGTGAATTCTTAGGATATCCCACAAACTTGCATAGAACTGACCGTGCCTCGAGTTTGTCTGGATTTTGCCTTTTGACATAGACCGGACAACCCCATATCTTAACTCGTTTAAAATATGGTCTCTTCCCACTCCATATCTCATATGGTGTGGTAGGTACAGATTTAGATGGAACTTGATTTAATAGGTATGCAGCCGTCTCCAGCGCATATCCCCAGAAGGAAATAGGTAACTCAGCTGTGCTCATCATAGAGCGCACCATATCTAATAGGGTGCGGTTCCTCCGTTCTGATACACCGTTGTGCTGTGGTGTATATGGAGGAGTCAGCTGAGAGAGAATCCCATTCTCTTTTAGGAAGTCCAGGAATTCATTGCTCAAGTATTCACCTCCTCGATCAGATCGAAGGATTTTAATACTTTTTCCGGTTTGGTTCTCGACTTCTTGTTTATATTCTTTAAATTTCTCAAAAGCTTCTGATTTGTGTTTCATCAGGAACACATACCCGAACCTAGAGAGATCGTCAGTGAATGTAATAAGTATGAAGAACCATCCCTGGCATGTGTAGACATGGGACCGCATACATCACTATGTATCAGTCCCAAGAGTTCGGTAACTCTTTCTCCGTGTCCCGTAAACGGAGTTTTGGTCATCTTACCTTTGAGACATGACTGGTAAGTGTCATAAGATGAAAATTCGAAAGGTTTCAAATATCCATTTTTATGCAACTTTTCCAGTCGTGTCACATTGATGTGACCCAGTCTACAATGCCGCAAGAAGGAATCGTTCAGTTCTGAACTCTTCCTCTTGTGTGTGTTTGTTATGCTTAGAACTGTTGATTGGTTTAGAACATAAATGCCATTGCACAACGTGCCTGATCCAACCAACTTTTGGTTACGGAAAATGTTCATAACATTGTCCTGTAATACAAAATTATATCCCTCTTTACTCAATAAAGAAACCGATATAATGTTGCATATCAGGTTCGGCATGTAATAGCATTCGTTCAGAACCAATGTATTACCAGTTGGTAATGCAAGGTGATATTCCCCGACAGTCTTAGCTGCAACAATTGCACCATTTCCAACTCTAATGTCTTTATCACCTTCTCCAAGTTCTCTACCTTTCTTGAGCCCATGTAACTGATTACATATATGGGATCCTGACCCGGTATCTAATACCCAGGACGTAGAGCAAATGGAGAAACAGTTCTCAGTAACGAACACACCCGAAGAAAATGCATCAACATGTACTTTCTTCATTCGGGTGGCATGGGAATCCTGGTATTCCCCTATATCCTGTTCATTCCTATAACTCTTATAAGAAAGAACGGAACCAACGTTCCCCAGCACAGTATAACATGCAGGTTCGGTCAATACATCCATATTATTATCTTCATTAGGGCATGAAATGGTCGCTACCAGGAGAGAGAGAGAAGAAAACACTTTAGCGTATGCTCGTGCATGATCAGATTGGTTATTATCTTATCTAATCAGGATGGCTCCCACTGCTTTTTATCAAATCTTCCTCCAAACCCTAAAAGGAAAGACTAGCCGGGATTAATTACACACTACAAGTTCGCCAATCTTTCAGCCAGGCCAGTGTCGGTACTTTGAGGGAGGTCCCCCGTGCTTTCACACGAACCTAATTAATGTAAACCTCGTTTTCCCAGAGGCGTAACCTCGTTGACACCTTTCTAGACACCTACTTGATCGGCTAATCGCAATGTGTAAAACTCTCCCAGGAGTAACTCTTACTCGCAGTGGGTATCGGGATCCAACTATCTCATAGAAGGTATGCAATCTCATTGTAAATTTCAACACTTGAAATTCCCGATAATATTTTGCCCCTAGCAGCTATATGACCTTAACATAGTCAACAAATCATAAGTGCTAGTCAAGTTCAACCCGTCATTTCCCGATTGAATTAAACCCACCCGTACGACCCTTAACATAGTCAACAAAGTCGCACGACTACCCTAATCCAATCGCATCATATGCTTATACAGATAAGCACTAATTAGCTACCGCACACTACGCCTTAACATAGTCAACAAACGTAGCACGAATACTAACTAGTACTTATCTGAAATGACGGAGGGCTACGTCAGGTTTTTCTGAAAACCTATTGCGTAATGAACTTGATATCGTTGTAGAATCAAATGAAGTTTTGAAATGGAGTGATTTTGAGGCTTTTCTAGTTTTGCTAAAGGGGTCACTCCCGGTGAAGGGATCGTCGGCCCTTTCCTCGTCGAATGAGGTGCGGGATATATCATATATATCACTGTGCAAAGCATAAACTATAGAAGCAATCAAAAGCAAACCGAGTCTGTAGCATCTGCCAGTTATTTCTAAAGGAGTCACTCCCGGTGAAGGGATCTCGGTCCTTTCCTCATCGAATAAGGTGCAGGGTATATCATATATACCGCTATGCAAAGCAAGAACTGTAGCTACCTGTTTTGTTTAAAATCTGATTCTACAACATCTTAGGTTTATTTTCTTTCATTAATCACATTAATGAAGTCCCATCATTTAAATACCTAAACATCACAGATAAATACGACGTACACTTATGCCATCCGCATTCGTCTCGATGTCCCCTCGTGCACCGTTAGGTTAGGTAACTAACGGCAGAGCGGGGCAGGGCCAGTACGGGTGTAAAACATAAGTAACGTCTATATAATATATCATATATACTATATATAGTATCCATCACAGAACATCACATGATCACATCACAGATATCGCAGCAGAAGAAACATATGAAACATTGGATATACTAGGACGTCCGTGTTTTCAATACGAGCCAGTATAAAACACAGATTCCACGGTCGTGATGAATAGCCAATCCCACACCCCTAGACCCCTACGAGAGCGGCAAGCAACCCTGCCAATTCTAGGGTTAGGAGACCCGGACTAGACTCCTCGAGTTGGTCTCCCACTGGACCCCAGAACCCGGTTACTCGTGCTCCCCTCCTTAGGTCTATCCTAATACGGAAAAGTAAATAATATACAAAAGGTGACAACTTCCGCTTCCTGGAAGTGCCCCAAATATAAGAATATTACATACAAGTTTTTACATGAATGAAAATGAAAAACACTCATCTCACATAAAAACCCCCTGCTATTCGAACACGACGATCCAATATAACATATCCAGCAACACATAACATCACATGTCATCAACATAAGTAAATATGTCCATCCCAATTGTCGTTGACATATAGCAACGAAACCGGCGATATCACATATTACACTTACGGTCACAGAAAAGAAAGTGTAAAACTACAACAGTTGGAATCCGCAACCTCATTAGACATCGCATGCCTAATCAAATGAAATACTTAGACATCACATGCCTAACAGTTATAAACCCCGCATTTTAGTCTCATTATCGAAAACTCTTTTCAATATCAAGTGAAACTAAACTGCTAGATTTATAACATTCATTCAGTTATCTCATAACTGTTTGTGAATTCCAATTATTGTATCACATTCCAGATAAACGGAAAATGTTAAACTTTCCGATCGAACAGTTGAATACCCAAGTTTTCCCTATACAGCTCAACACATGAAACAAGTCTAAAAACATTCAGTTCGTGCCTCAGTAGCAATGGTCCAGCCGTAGAAGGGTCAAGCCAACGCCTCACATGTGGCACGCCGTACTGCCCCAAACCCGAAGGTTCAAAGGGCAGTTCAAGACGGTCACATAATCGAGTTAAGGTTTGTTGCCTTCTAGAGGGTCCATCGCGTTACTTGCACTACTTAGAACGTCTTTAAACTACGGAAAAATCCAACACTTGGAAATTTCCTGACAGGGGAAAAGTTGGGTATTTATATCCGGTCGAACTTTTTAACATATTCTAAAGCCATCCGGAAAACACATAGACGAAATTTGATAATCCGATCGAACTATCGAAGCTCCAAAACACCCCAGAAAATTAAACTCTGGAATAAATATTAAAAATACCCATAAAACTCAGCTTCTAAAATAATTAATTATTGCGCAAAATAGGAGTGCTGACGTCATCATCCTGCCGCGGAACCGCCGCCTTAGGAGGCTTATGCCGCGGTTCCGCCGCAGGTTGCACTGTTCATGACTCAAATTTTGTGTCGTAATTCTTAGAATTTCTTGCTAAGTTTTCTGCATATTTTTAATTTGGAAAAAACCCAGTTTTTAAAAATTGTACAGAGAGCATTTTGGATTTGGGGTTTCGGGTTCGTTCGGACTTCAAACTCCGTCTGGACTTCGCCTAAGGCTCTAGCTAGGCTCTGATACCACTATAGGGTTCCTAGGCACACTATAGAGGTCATACAAGGCATCAACCGTGCCAATTTAAAATGTTATGGGTGCCGAGATACCCTAATACGGATCGTCGGCTAGAATTCTAGGCGAAATACGAATCTAGTTAACACTTTAACTAAAGGAGAGAGGCTACAACCTTTGTAGATCCGGTTCTCCACTTCCTTAGCTCCACGTGGGTGTCCTCTTGCTGTCCATCATGAATCCCGAACTCATTCGTCGGCTTCATCGGAGAAACGGGCGAGCTTGGTCGTCGGCTTCGTGTCAAAGACGATCTACGTCGAGGCATCACAAGTTCAAGCTCCGACTTCACAAAGTTATGAAACTTGTGAAGAAAACACCAAAAACAACTTGGCAAGAGGTAGAGGGTGATGAAATAGGAGGTGGGTTCACTTTAAAATTGGATTTCTCTCACTAGAACACAAGTTGCCATTGATGGCATCAAGGTTTCTTTCTTGAAGATGAAGATGAAGAAGAAGAAAGAATATGATAAGTGTTGAGTTAAAATGAATAATAATTCAATACTTATCATAAGCTAACTATAGTTAAGTGTAGAGAATAGACCATGGTTATTTGGATGAGTTAGGGTGAAGCATGAAGACAAGAATGGTTACAAAAGTCAAAGCTTCATGAAGCTTCAACTTAAAACAAAGAAAGCCACCATTCTCATCATAATCCTTTTCAAATAAATAAATAAATAAATAAATGAATATGCAAAACCCTAATCAACACTTAACCATGGTTTTAATTCTTTACACTTAACAAAATGATCAAGTATCATCAAACATGATATAAATATGTGCACAAAAGTATATCACATATACAACTTGCACATCAAGTGAGAAAATCCATATAAAGTGAACCAATACTAGTTAATGCAAAGTAATATATCAAATATATATAATTATACATTAAATCATTGAATCAATATTTGATTCAATGATCCGGTCATGTCGCACATAACCGACTAGTATTCAATGTATCGATTTATCGAATCAATGATTCGATAACTGGGTCATATCGAATATAACCAATCGAAACATTTATCGCGAGAATGAAATGCGGTATCACATACACGCATTATTCTCTCTCCCGCACATATCTCATATGCGCTCCTATTTCGTTTCGCTTGAGCCAGGAAACCTCTGTGTAGGACTCTAAAGACTCGTCAATACGCCGGTAGCAGATGATGATCATATCAAGCACCCACAAGCCCCAAGCGGTCTGCTAAACGTAACGGACATCCGGGTATTGAGCGATCAGAAGATCGACGAGCTAGCCCACTCACACTCCTGTGAATCCAACCAGTAACACTTACCGTACAGTCCGGTCTGTTCGTCTGATACGTCGCATATCAAATCTAGGGGTGGTAAACGTCAGACCCCAATAACCGATAAGTCGTGCCGATGTAAGGCTCATAACGGGTCGAGAAACTACTGGTAACACTTACCATCAAATCTCTGATCAGTCCTGGCCAGGGACTTCCCTGTTACGGCCAATCGAGCACAGCGCAACATCAACCCCCAATACCAGGAGAGACGAAACCCCTCCTATCGCTCATTGCCTCCATGTGACTCGGGACTGTACCCAAAGACCACCGTTTTGCACGCCCTCATGGACGTGGTAAGGTGGAGATCAAAGCACAGTGGGAATCACACAAGACTCTATGACGATCTCGGGTCTACAGACTAACCTGCACAAGTGTCACCTGAGAACTGCCATCTGACGTGAGGTATAATACCATCTGGGAGTTCTCGGCGAGTCCGTCCAGTGTACCCAGTCTCCACTGAGCACCCATACACCATCTCTGATGTCAAACACCAATGTATATGGGATCATCCATCGCCCATCTCATGGGTCGAGAAGCGTATACGCTAGTCTACTCTGGTATATCGATGCCCCGTCTCGATACACCCATGACTAGGGACCTTGAAGGATGTACTTATGGACTACCATGTCCCCACTAGTATGATCTGCATCATAGTCCAGGTAGTCAAGCACACATCCTAAGGGCTTTACCAACATGTAACCATAAGACAGTTTAAAGAGACTAGTGTACATGTTAAGATAAAGAATAACCAGATAGCATACTATCATATCGAGCAAGAAAGTCATCTCTATATATGTCCAAGCATCCAATAATATACATCATGTGTACAATACTGGTCTCTAGGGCATACATACAACTAACATCTCTGTGTGTGTGTGTGTGTGTGTGTGTGAGAGAGATATATTAGGTTAGAAAAATACATATGCATATGTATAATAGCTTAAATTTAGTACTCATGATATGATTGCATCAACTAAGAAAATATCTACCCAAGGTGTTTAAAAGTTTTAATTACTTTATACGAATAATACTTTTCATGTTCTGAAATATTTGTCAATGATGCCTGACGCATTCGCACGCGCACCACGTGTGTAGAAATAATTATCTCTGGATTGCCATAGCAACTTTGAAGTTTCGATGTATCGGTATGCTATATATCTGTATTTTAGCTTTCTTTCTTGTGCATGTATTTTAATGATTCGCAGCCGGTTCCGAATAAATTTACCAAGCAGATTAGTAAGATGGTCAATAGAAGAGAAAATACTAACCTAGTGAGCCACAATGGATAATTTGTCATTATTAATCCATCTTCCTGAAAACAGTTTATACGGAGGAAGTATATTTCATGGTACTTGAGAAAAATATATGTTGAAGTCAAAAGCTATCAAGATTTAAATGCTCGCTTACAGTCTTCCAAGATATTTTATATTCTAAGGCAAGGTGACAATAAGTGCATGCTTTTGCATGATTTGGTATGTAGATTCAAGGTTATGCATGGCTACGACCCTTTCTTATGGTTTCTTATCATAATTTTCTGAACACTTATAGTTTATAGATGCAGTTAGATCATATCTCTATAAGGGAAAACTTAAAATAACAACCTTTATACTAAAAAAATTATGTATGCCATTACTTAGTAGTTTATGGTTTTTAGACGCAAAAGCCATTTGAGAAATACTTTTCTTACTCACTATTAATCCATATTCTCAATATAGTCATTGAATTTGCACGCGCACATAATAAGAAGGAGAAGAGAGTAATGTGGCAGAAGAAGAAGGAGAAGACAGTAATGTGGCAGAAGAAGAAAAAAATGACATTCCCTGTTCTCTGTTTCAGCATCAATCTTCTGATATGAACTAATGATGGCTTTCACATAGGCTTTTCCCTTTAGAGACTTCTTAGTGTCCAATGGAAAGTATACATCAGATTTGTGCAGGTCAGGTTCTTCTATGACTTTCAAGAGTCTCAACTGATTCTGTAAATTACACACTTGTTGGGTGATACTTTTATCACTTCTCACTGCAGGTGCGCTCTCTAATATCCATTTTGAATATCGATAATATTACATTCAAAATGGATATTAGAGAGCGCACCTGCCGTGAGAAGTGGTAAAAGTATCACCCAACTAGGGTGTAATTTACAGAATCAGTTGAGACTCTTGAAAGTCATAGAAGAACCTGACCTGCACAAATCTGATGTATGCTTTCTATTGGACACTAAGAAGTCTCTAAAGGGAAAAGCCTATATGAAAGCCATCATTAGTTCTTATCAGAAGATTGATGCTGAAACAGAGAACAGGGAATGTCATTTTTTTCTTCTTCTGCCACATTACTGTCTTCTCCTTCTTCTTCTGCCACATTACTGTCTTCTCCTTCTTATTATGTGCGCGTGCAAATTCAATGACTATATTGAGAATATGGATTAATAGTGGGTAGGAAAAGTATTTCTCAAATGGCTTTTGCGTCTAAAAACCATAAACTACTAAGTAATGGAATACATAATTTTTTAGTATAAAGGTTGTTATTTTAAGTGCGCGTGCAAATTCAATGAAAGCGGAAACTCCAGTGACAAACTTAGGTTGCATACGTTGTTGCCAATTCACATACATCCAGTCCATAACCCTGACGTACTCATGGGCCATGTTAGACTGTATCATATAAATTGTAGGTTATGATGACTATATTGAGAAATCTAAGAACGGGATGGTTACTGACAAAGGAGAAAATCCGTGTATATGCTTTGTGTGTGCGTTTATCGTTGAAAAAAATAAATTATCGATAATTAAAGTTAGATTTGAGGATACCCATGTATGAGTTGTATTCTATATATGTGTGTTTCGATTTATGATTTCGCTTAAGTGTAGGGTTGTTTTTACTTAAAGAAGTATCACCATCTACTATATATAAAAAAAATGGAGCAAACTAGGACTAGAACTCATTTAACATTATCAACTAGTGAGATTTCAATGTCGAAAACTCCCTAAATAGGAAAGTTACTAAAAGGAAAAGACTCTTTGAACAAAACGCATCCACTAGCAATAATATGGAACTGAGACTCGATCAAGATTCTCTGGACTAAAAAATTCCAAGGAATTGCTATTTGAATTACGTTAATTTGGAACAAGATCGTTGTAAGTTGTACTTTCCAGACTTGTGCCATGCCCATGAGCACACAAACTTCTCCCCAATCACAAATCCCAGTCCAGATTGATATTCAAAATTTATTTAATTAGTTTGTGATCCACATCATTTGATTCGTTGATTGAGGCATCAATGTAGGCACAAATATCACTGAAGCAGCCTAAATCACCATATGAACCGGTTATCGGTTTCAATTCCACCAGAATTAGAATTTCATCCGAACAACTTTCACACAGTAATCGGAACCTGGTCAACAAATTTGTCATGCCCGTTGTGGTTTTACTTATGTACAGTACTTCCACAAAATACGTGCTGTCATTTCTAAATGGAAGTTTCTCAGTGCCACCATAGTAGCAGAAGATGGAATTGTTTATCGCAACTAGATTATGCTAAGCCTCGGATAGATTAGGCAAACATGATCTAGAAGAATATAATTAGCAGAGGAAAAATATAATAAAACAAAACAAAGCGTAGCAAATAAGATAAAATAAAATAACGATATATAAAATAAAAAAGAAATAAGTTTTCGAGAGGAGAGGTGCAAGATATCATGTGCCACGAAGAAAAGGAGGGCAAAAACAGTGTTGGCATTCATAAGAGGAAAGCTAGACTAACAAGAAGAAACATTACAAATATTACTATGTTTATGAATTATCACAGAAAATCAACCCAGAATCTGCAAGAAAATCAAAAGTATGGCTTAAATATGAGACAGACAAATATCTTTTCCTCTCTTATCTTTTCTTTTTGAAAACAAATACCAGAAGATGTTGACTTTCTGGATAGATAGGAGTGGATATGATAAAAACATGTAAAAGGTGCATGGAAGTGCTAACAGAGACTCTTTGTTGCAACTTTATAGTAAACGGAACAATAACTGGCATATTCAATTTAAAAGAATTGAAAGAATAATGAACATGGCTTACAAACTTGGGAGAGAACGATGTGACACTCAGGAAAACATCTAAAAGACAAATTCATAAATGCGGTTAGGCCAAAACCGGACTAAATCCTGCCATGCGACTGATATTCCTTGATGTAGAAGTAAATATAACTGTGGCACACACGCACACATGCACACAAAAACTATGGCACAAACAAGTGGAAATATGCAAATAAACATGCATGCATGCAGACATTAAAAGATTAATATAACAGAGATGTCTACTGATGATTTGTAAGATGTTATCGCAGGTAGGACAACTGCCAATTCTATGGCTTGTGGCCACCAGCGACTGCTTTCTCACCACAGTAAAAATAATGAGGGACTATAACATATCATGAATTCGATATACACCGTGATTTCATAGCATGTCTATTAACCTATAATGTACAAGTTCTCGGCGTTGATTGCAGAGGTGCATACAGTCTGAACTAGTAAATATACGTAAGAAGGAAAAAGAAGAAACGATTCATAAATATGGTTGGGCCAGAAACAGACTTAGTCACTGGATGACATATAACTGATATTCCTTGATGTAGAAGTCAATACACCTTTGATAACAAACTCCTTCTTTTTTGGGAGATATATGAATAACCGACTCTGACCCTCAGCATTCCATTGAACACATGGAAATCCATCGTATCTCATATCCAGCCACCTCACTTCACCGATCCTATGATCGCCCTCTAGAGGACGCACAGCCCTAGCCGCAGCCCCAGCCCCAACCCTAGCCCTAGCCGCAGCCCAGCCCGCAGCCCCAGCCGCACCCCGACCCTAACCCTACCCCGACCCCGACCCCGACCCTAACCCTACCCCGACCCCGAACCCGACCCCACAGCCCAGCCCCTGCCCCAACCTTAACCAGACCCCGACTGCGACCGCGACCCCAGCCCAACCCCAACTCGCGCCATGAACCCTAAGCCCAAAATAATCCAATAAATTCTTTAACTTACCTCGAGATTTACTCACCTGAACGGCTGTTGGGGCTGGGGCGACGACCTGAACGGCGGTGGCGACGACCTGAACCGCGGTGGCGACAAGAACTGCAGTGGCGACGAGAACTGCGGTGGCGACGAGGAGAACAACGTTGGCGGCGACGGCGTGGCGATTTGGGGCTTATTTCGTGCGCGATCGAGAGAGAGAGGGAAGTGAGCATAGGCGATCGATCTGGGGTTTTGTTAAATCAATATTTACTTGCCCCTACGGACATATCCGTAGGTCCTTTGTTTGTGGCTCCGTAGGGGCAAACACCTAATTAAGAATTAATATTTTTTTTCTTGGACGTCTTTTCCCGTAGGGGCAACCTTTTAGCCCTACGGATTAATCCGTAGGGCCAAGTTATTTCTGCCCCTACGGATTACAATATCCGTAGGGGCAACCCCCTATTTTACTAGTGAAGTTCCGTCGTTTTCAAAATATCCCAAAAGGTTTTCCTTTTATAAACGTTCGTGTCGCTCACGAACACGTAGAAAATAGCGAGACTATCGCTCCTCTGTTTCAAAAACCTATTGGTAAACTTTTAATTCATGCAAGGTACTCAGGTACTGTCCTCGGATCAGTCTTGTTTGGATACTACACAATATAGTGCCTAACATGAAAACAAAGTGCTCAAAAGCAAAATCAGCCTCAAAAGACGTATCCAATAATCACATGCATCTGGTGCGCATGGAAATCAAATCCAAATACAGCTGCCACAATAAGCATAAAAACCCAAAACTACGTGCAACGGGTGTGCACGAAAGCATCTGTCCACAGCAACGGGTGTGCATGACAACAATATCGGGTGCATTTGATATGCACAAAATCCAATCAGGTGCGCAAGGTGCACAAAACAATATCGAGTATCAAAATTGAATCGACGCTATACAACACATATCAATCCAAATCCAACTCAGGTATACCGTGGTATATAATCGCACAACCATGTGCATCAACGTTGTAACAACCGAGTTCATTTATACAAATTCTAGTTTCCATATTTACTTATCTATGGTCTTTTCTTGAGTTAACGTATTGTGGGTACGAATGGTATTTTACATATTACTTTGCATTCGACCCGTCCCGCTTGCTTGAATTTTTTTGATTCGTATTCATAGATTACCTTGACTTGTTACATAGATACGTGCATCTCATGTATACTGCATACTGGCATTTTACCTGGCATTGCATCTTTTACCATATAACATTTTAGATCATGTAAAATAATTTAAAATTGCATTTCATATCCTGCATGATACCCCTAACCCCGTGGTAGCGTCCGCGCATCTTATTATTGTCCCGTTCAGTGAAACGGACTTGTTTGGATGGCGACGCGCATGTACGTGCATCCATTCTTGGGGGTATGCATTTTCGTTACCTGAGCATTCATTTTTAATTTTGAAAATCGCACATATTTTTCGTATTTTAAATCTGAATTTTTCGACCCGACCCGGGCGCGTTTTGAAATATTTTTGTATCCCGCCAAAATTCAATTTATTTAATTTTAAAATTTAGTTTAAATATTTTCATACGATTTCTTTAACAAACTGAAACCTCTTATATAAAATTTTAAATCTAAAAATCTTTTAAAATTTTAAATCTAATTTCCTAACAAACCAACAACCCCTTTCTCTCTCTCTCCACTGCATATATATATTTATATATATTTTTTATTTATTTAATTTTTCTTTCCTTATTTAATACACAAACTCTTCTTCTTACTTCTTCTTCTTCTTTCTTCTTCTTTTCCTTGATCTTGTTTCTTGATTCCGATGATCACCGCCGGAGCCGTGCTCGTCGCTGACGATCCGAGTGATCCAGTGAACGTACCTTACTTGCGTGATCACCCTCGTGCGTTGTTTGGAACCGTTCCGTGTACCGTGCGCGCGTCGCGACTTTTCGCCGACGAAGGACGTTCCGTACACATCCGTTCTTGTTCCGTCTAGGCAAGTTAATCTTGCTACATGCTCTATAATTCATTTTATACCTATTTAAATAAATACCATACCTATAGTTTAAACCTAGTACCCCATTTTTAATTTTATAACGTTTCGATGTTCCGTTTGCATCCGTTTATATCATTTTAAATCTAGACCTTGAAAACTTATCTTGTGACATACTTGATTACATTATACTGCATCCATATCATTTAAAATATATATCGTCGTAATATTTCTTATTATTATCTGTAATTAGTTTATAATCTGCATTTTATAATGTTATACATTTGAAAATATTATAGTTTACACATGAAACGTCGTTGAAAAGCGGATACGACAAATCTGAAATTTACTGTTCACCTTACCTTATAAAATTCATTATAAATCATAGAAAAATCATTAGTATACGTTCTTTAGTTCGTTACAAAGCTAACTACGAATAATATAACTCTATGAAATATTTACTTGCAAAATAAATTGTTTAAATAACGTAAAATGCAAATGAATATGTCTTTAAACTGCTGTCCAGGGAAATTCCAGTAGCAAACTTTCAACTTCGAATGTTCATAGCTTTTTATAGGGACAACCTGAGATGCTTATATTTATAAAAATGAAAACCTTATTGAATTATCTTTGTTTTGGTATAAGACACGTCCCTTTTGGAGAACGTTTGTTATTTTTAAGCTATTTTACCAATCAGGGTGACACTGAATTTCTGAACGGAACTTTCTTGTGTATGGTTAATCAATACAACTTTAATAGTTATTAATCGCTTTGAATATTCTATCCATATTAATATTATTATATCAATATTTATATCACATATTACTTAGTTGTACATCCCACATTACCATTTTACAGTTTTATAACTTTTCGGATACCCGTTTGCATCCATCGCATTTAAGATACATATATTTGCATCCATAGATCACATTACTACATAATACTGTGATATTAACACTACATGTTTAATAAATTGTACCCTATTTAGTTTGGGAACTATAAACGTAACCCCATTTATATTTTAGATCACATAATTACAATTGTTTATAGCCACATTACCCTTGTTGTAGTTTTACCTTATCGGACGACCGATTGCATACATTTAGCCTTATTCGCATTCAGTTACACCTATAAATTGTTTTAATGCATATTTATATGATTTTATCATCCACATGTGTAACACTACATTCTTGAAATGTTAAAACTATTACTTAAACCAAACTGATGATCGTACAACTAAGTAGTTTAATCTGCACCTGTTGCTATCATGTACTCTGCCTGTTTATTATTCTGATAGTGCCATGCTTGTTTATTGATAACCATGATTATACTAGTCGATATTGAGCATCTACATGTTACCTTTAACATCCTGGCCTGACTTGCTACACACATATCGATTGACCCGACATGGTACCGTACACTACTTGACTTGACCTGTTGTACCAGGGATTGACCCGTTACCTGATTTTGTGTCTAATACCAACAAAGCTGACATGTAGTCCTCACGGACCGTTCCTGTTGTCTATCCAGACAAACCCGCTCTTACCTGATTTTGTGTTGGCATTAGTTCTTGATTACTGAATACCTGACTTGACATACACAACTTGGGGGTATGGGGAAATCAATGATGAAACCTGACTTGTAACTCGACAGTGTACTACCTTTACTGATCAGTTTTAGAAGCTAGGCCAGCCTTGGGATGATGCTGCTGACATCATTCATCTGTACATATTTCCTGTTTTTGTGCCTAGCGGCATGTCTCGGATTCAGCCCGAGAATCTTGACCGTGGTCCCGGGTATGCACGAGATACTATTGAGTTACATCGATGATTCATCAAATTGATTTCAAAGACTTGAGAGTAGATAACCCGATAGAACAGTTTAGTTTACTCACTGCACACTACCCTTTATTTACATTACTGTTACATCTGCTTTTCATTCATGATTATATCTGCATTGCCTGTTACCCTGTTTATATTTTATTGCTTGATGACATGACGCGTTGACGTCTGGGTTTTGCATGGCCCAGATTCTTCTACCTCGTTGCAGACTGATCAGGAGTATTGCCGCTGTTAGACGAGCGGTGAAGTTCCTGTCGGTATGTAGTTTTACTTCCAGGTGGTTCATTTATTGTATCGTATGGCTTCCGCATATTGTTATTTCTTGACTCTTTTACTCTTGCTTATGGACATGTACTAGATAGTTAGTTTACTTTCCTGTTCTTGATATCTCTACAGCCGTAATGTGACTGTGGAAGGATTTTTCCTATCCACAGGTAGCATGGTTGGCTATGTCATGTGGCCATCTTAGCGTACTCTGGGAAGCGGGGCGTGACATGGCTCTTTTGGTATCAGAGCCATAGGATATAGGTTAATCGGGTTGATTCTTTTGTAGTTGGGTATTGGACCCAATACACGAATCAGAATACTCGTGATTAGGAACATGTCCTGCCACCTTGATTATCGTGATTGTTGAATCATATCCTTCTCTTAATCTTTTGTTTGGGGCGATATCCAAACCACTTTGCATTTCGACCTGAAATCTTTTGGGTTCTCTATTGTTTCTCCCCGTTTCTTGATTCTGATACTAGGATTTGGGCGACTTGGGTGGAGTTATGTAATTATGCCTATGAACTGCAGCATGGTTACAATGCAGTACTTTATTTAAGTAACTTGGAGTCCCGGTCTTGATTCACTTCCGTATTCCATGATCGTTATATTTCCCTGCTTCTCTCGGTTTCATTGCTTACCAGTTATTGTTTCATCGCCAGCTTGAATCATGTTTACCGTCGTTAACCCTCTTCAGTATCTTGACTTCGGATGAAGTCATCTTGGTATCTTACTCGTTCTTGTTTTTCCTCGCGTTAGGATTATTCAATCTTGGTGCATTTCCTTGTTTGTTGTTGTCTTGGGAATGGGTTTTCGCGGCACTTTTAACGCTCATATTGATTGTAAGGAAGGGAAGGTGATTCTCCAGATTCCCGGACATTCGGAAGTTGTTTTGCTGGAGGAAGCAGTTCTGTCGGGCCAGTCGAGTTAGGGCTAGGCCGACAAACAAGGTTCTTTCGTCAATGGCAGTGGATAAGGAAGAAACGCCGGCTATATTTGAGAGTTTCATCGAAGTGTGAAGACATATCAGGTTTACCGCCGAGGCGAGACGTGGAGTTCGCACTTGAACTTGTTCCTGGTGCAGCGCCAATCTCAACGGGCATATTATCCGATGGCACCAGTGGAGTTGGAAGAAGTCAGGAAGTAGGTTGCTGAATTAGTTGAGAAGGGTTGGTTTCGCCGCAGCAACTTAACTGGGGAAGCTCCAGTTCTTCTAGTAAAGAAGAAAGATGATGCATGGAAGGCGTGCATTGATTATCGAGAATTAAACCGAGTGATTATTTTGAACTAGTACCCGATCCCTCGCATTGGCGAAGTGTTTGAGCAGCTTAGTGACATGAGGGTATTCTCGAAGCTGGGTTTGCGGTTCGATATCATCAGGTCCGAGTTAAATCAGAAGATATTTGCAAGACTACGTTCCGAACTCAGTATGGACATTACGAGTAGTAGTGATGTCCTTCGGAGTAACGAATACACCGGCAATATTTATGGACTTGATGAACGGAATCTTTTCACCATTCTTGGACCAGTTTTAGTAATGGCCATGGAAGATATTCTGGTCTACTCGAGGAGCATTGAAGAGCATGCAGAACACTTGAAGATCGCACTGCAGACATGGAGGCAAGAAAGATTATATGCAAAGATGAGCAAGTGCGAGTTTGGCTTGAAGAAGTAAAGTTTTGGGACATATCGTAGCTGGAGATGGAATCGCCATTTACCCAGGGAAGTTTGCAGCAGTTCAAGACCGGCCAATTCCGAAGAACGTTGCAAAGATCAGAAGTTTCTTGGACTTGCAGGAGACTATAGAAGGTTCGTGAAGAGTTTTGCTCGTTTGGCAGAGCCTCTGACCAAGCTTACGCGCAAGGAAGTACCATTTGTGTGGACAAATATGTGTGCGTCAGTTTTTGAGGCGTTGAAGAAAAGGTAGATAACCACTCTTGTTTTAACCGTGCCAGACAATTCCGGAGGATTGGTGTTTCACAGCGACGCATCTGGGAAAGGTTTGGGATGTGCATTGGTACAACATGAGAAGGTTGTAGCTTACGCGTTGAGACAGTTGAAGACCCATGAGAAGAATTACTCAACTCATGACTTGGAGCTGGCGGCTGGGATTTTCGCTTGAAGATTTGGAGACACTACTTATTGGGCGAAAGGGGTCGAAATATTCACAAATCACAAAAGCCTAAAGTACGTGTTCGCTCAGAAGGAGCTAATTGTGAGACAGCGAAGATGGGTGGAGCGGATGGCTGGCTACGATCTTGATCTTAAGTACCATCCGGGGAAAGTTAATGTCGTACAGGATGCGCTCAGTCGGCTACCAGCTATTCAGATGTTGACTACGCAGAAGGAACTCGTTGAAGACTTTCGAAGATTTGTTTTGGAGGTTGTGCTACCGCATTCTTCGGGACAGTTGATGCAGCTGCAGTTACGCTCGTCGTTAGTCGAGAATATTAAAGCAGCGCAACCGCAGGACCCTGGATTGCAAAAGTTTCGAGAACGGGTTAAAGCCGGACTACGAACAGATTTACTGATCCATGGAGATGGTTCGTTGAGATATAGTAGCCGTTTGTGTGTGCCAAAGGGAGATATTCACGAAGAGCTTATGAAGGAGGCACACAGTTCAGCTTATTCCGTACATCCAGGACGAAGATATTCCAAGGCTTACGACAGCATTTCTGGTGGGAAGGCATGAAATGGGAGATTGCACGCTTTGTGGTAATGTGCTTGGTATGTCAGCAAGTTAAGGCTGAATATCAAAGGGTTGCTGGTTTGTTGCAACCACTTCTGATCAGTGGAAGTGGGAACATATGACTATGGATTTCGTGACGGCTCTACCAAGGAGTCCGAAAGGCAACTGTTAGTTGCATGTATGCCCTAGAGGCCAGTATTGTACAGATGATGTATATTATATTGGATGCTTGGACATATATAGAGATGAGTTTCTTGCTCGATATGATAGTATGCTATCTGGTTACTCTTTATCTTAACATGTACACTTGTCTCTCTAAACTGTCTTATAGTTATATGTTGATAAAGCCCTTAGGAAGTGTACTTGACTACCTGGACTATGATGCAGATCATACTAGTGGGGACATGGTAGTCCATAAGTACATCCTTCAAGGTCCCTAGTCGTAGGTGTATCGAGACAGGGCATCGATATACCAGTGTAGACTAGCGTATACGCTTCTCGACCCATGAGATGGGCGATGGATGATCCCATATCCATTGGTGTTTGACATCAGAGATGGTATACGGGTGCTCAGTGGAGACTGAGTACACTAGACGGACTCGCCGAGAACTCCCAGATGGTATTATACCTCACGTCAGATGGCAGTTCTCAGGTGACACTTGTACAGGTTAGGCTGTAGACCCCAGATCGTCATAGAGTCTTGTGTGATTCACACTGTACTTTGATCTCCACCTTACCACGTCCATGAGGGCGTGCAAAACGGTGGTCTTTGGGTACAGTCCCGAGTCACATGTAGGCAATGAGCGATAGGAGGGGTTTCATCTCTCCCGGTATTGGGGGTTGATGTTGCGCTGTGCTTGATTGGCCGTAACAGGGAAGTCCCTGGCCAGGGCTGATCAGAGATTTGCTGGTAAGTGTTACCAGTAGTTTCTCGACCCGTTATGAGCCTCACATCGGCACGACTTATCGGTTATTGGGGTCTGACGTATACCACCCCTAGACTTGATATGCGACATATCAGACGAACAGACCGGACTCTACGGTAAGTGTTACCGGTTGGATTCACAGGAGTGTGAGCGGGCTAGCTCGTCGATCTTCTGATCGCTCAATACCCGAGTGGCCGTTACGTTTAGCAGACCGCTTGCGGCTTGTGGGTGATTGATATGATCATCATCTGCTGCCGGCGTATTGACGAGTCTTTAGAGTCCTATACAGAGGTTTCCTAGCTCAAGCGAAACGAAATAGGAGCGCATATGAGATATGTGCGGGAGCGAGAATAATGCGTGTATGTGATACCGTATTTCATTCTCGCGATGAATGTATCGATTGGTTATATGCGATATAACCTACATATCGAATCAAGGATTGATTTGATAAGCCGATACATAGGATACTAGTCGGTTATATGCGATATGACCGGATCGTTAAATCAAGTGTTGATTTAATGATTTAATGTATAATTATATATTTGATATATTACTTTGCATTAACTAGTATTGGTTCATTTTAAAAGGATTTTCTCACTTGATGCACATTGTATATGTGATATATTTTTTGTGCACTTGTTTGTATCAAGTTTGATGATACTTGCTCACTTGGGTTTGTGTAAAGATTAAACCATGGTTACATGTATAATGGTTAGGGTTTTGATTATTTACTTAGTTGTTTATTTATTTATTCATTTTGGATATTATTAAGAATGGTGGCTTATTTTGGTTTCTATGTTGAAGCTTCTTGAAGCTTTGACAAAGTCCACCATCCTTATCTCATCCTTAACCCTAACCATTCCAACTAACCTTAGTTTAATCTCTACACTTGACCATGGTTAAGATATGATAAGTATTCATACTAGTTTCATTTTTAAATAAGAAACTTATCATATTCTTTCTTCTTCTTCATCTTCTTCTTCAAGAAAAACATTGCCTTCATCAATGGCAACTTGAGCAAAAGTGAGAGAAATCCAATTCTAAAGTGAACCCACCTCCTATTTCTTCACCCTCTACCTCTTGCCAAGTAGTATAGGGTGTTTTCTTCACAAGTTTCACAACTTGGTGAAGTTGGAGCTTGAACTTGTGATGCCTCGACGTAGATCATCTTCGGCACGAAGCCGACGACCTAGTTCGCCCATTTCTCCGATGAAGCCGACGATTGAGTTCGGGATGTGAGATGGACAACGAGAGGACGCCTACGTGGAGCTAAGAAAGTAGAGAACCGGATCTACAAAGGTTGTAGCCTCTCTCCTTTAGTTAAGATGTTAACTAGTTTCGTTTATTGCCAAAATTTCTAGTTAACGATCCGTATTAGGGTTTCTCGGCACTCGTAAAATTTGAAATTGGCATGGTTGATGCCTTGTGAGACCTCTTTAGAGTGCCTAGGAACCCTACAGTGGTATCAGAGCCTAGCTAGAGCCTTAGGCGAAGTCTAGACGACGTTTGAAACCCGAACGAACCCGAAACCCTAAAACCCAAGTGCTCTCTGGACTTTTTCTAAAATCTGGGATTTTTCCATATTAAAAATGCTTAAAAAATTCAGCAGGGAAATCTAAGAATTACGATGCAAAATTTATCCCATGAACAGTAAATAGTGCGGCGGAACCGCGGCAGAAGCCTGGCTTCTGCGGCGGTTCCGCGGCAATATGATGACATCATCACTACGATTTTGCACAGTAATTACTATTTTATTATGCTGAATTTTCTGGGAATTTTTAATTTAACTCAAGAGTTGAGTGTTCTGGGGTTGTATTGGGAATCGACGATTCGATCGGATTATCAAATCTTGTCTATGTGGCTTTCCGGATAACTTTAGAATATGTTAAAAAGTTCGACCGGATATAAATACCCAACTTTTCCCCTGCCGGAAAATTTCCAAGTGTTGGATTTTTCTGTGGTTTAAGGACGTTCTGAGTAGTGCAAGTAACGCGATGGTCCCTCTAGAAGACAACAAACCTTAACTCGATTATGTGACCGTCTTGAACTGCCCTTTGAACCTTCGGGTTTGGGGCAGTACGGCGTGCCACATGTGAGGCGTTGGCTTGACCCTTCTACGGCTGGACCGTTGGTACTGAGGCATGAAGTGAATGTCTTTGAACCTATTTCATGTGTTGAACGGTTTCGGGAAAACTTGGGTGTTTGAATGTTCGATCGGAAAGTTTAATATATTCTATTTATCCGGAATGGGATACAATAATTGGAATTCACAAACAGTTATGAGATAACTGAATGAATGTTATAAATCTAGCGGTTTAGTTTCACTTGATATTGAAAAGAGTTTTCGATAATGAGACTAAAATGCGGGGTTTATAACTGTTAGGCATGTGATGTCTAAGTATTTCATTTTGATTAGGCATGTAATGTATAAAGAGGTTGCGGATTCCAATTGTTGTAGTTTTACACTTTCTTTTCTGTGACCGTAAGTGTAATATGTGATATCGCCGGTTTCGTTGCTATATGTCAACGACAATTGGGATGCGCATATTTACTTACGTTGATGACATGTGATGTTATGTGTTGCTGGATATGTTATATTGGATCGTCGTGTTTGAATAGCCGGGGGTTTTTATGTGAGATGAGTGTTTTTCATTTTCATTCATGTAAAAACTTGTACGTAATATTCTTTTATTTGGGGCACTTCCAGGTTGCGGAAGTTGTCACCTTTTGTATATTGTTTTCTTTTCCGCATTAGGATAGACCCAAGGAGGGGAGCACAAGCAACCGGGTTCTGGGGTCCAGTGGGAGACCAACTCGAGGAGTCGAGTCCGGGTCTCCTAACCCTAGAATTAGCAGGGTTGCTTGCTGCTCTCGTAGGGGTCTAGGGGTGTGGGATTGGTTATTCATCACGACCGTGGAATCCGTGTTTTATACTGGCTCGTATTGAAAACACGGACGTCCTAGTATATCCAATGTTTCATATGTTTCTTCTGCTGCGATATCTGTGATGTGATCATGTGATGTTCTGTGATAGATACAGTATATAGTATATATGATATATTATATAGACGTTACTTATGTTTTGCACCCGCACTAGCCCTGCCCTGCTCTGTCGTTAGTTACCTAACCTAACGGTGCACGAGGGGACATCGAGGCGAATGCGGATGGCATAAGTGTACGTCGTATTTATCTGTGATGTTTAGGTACTTAAATGATGGGACTTCAGTAATGTGATTAATGAAAGAAAAGAAACCTAAGATGTTGTAGAATCAAATTTTAAAACAGGTAGCTACAGTTATTGCTCTGCATAGCGGTATATATGATATACCCTGCACCTTATTCGATGAGGAAAGGACCGAGATCCCTTCACCGGGAGTGACTCCTTTAGCAATAACTGGCAGATGCTACACACTCGGTTTGGCTTTTGATTGCTTCTATAGTTTTTGCTTTGCACAGTGATATATATGATATATCCCGCACCTCATTCGATGAGGAAAGGGCCGACGATCCTTTCACCGGGAGTGACCCCTTTAGCAAAACTAGAAAAGCCTCAAAATCACTCCATTTTAAAACTTCATTTGATTCTACAACGATATCAAGTTCATTACGCAATAGGTTTTCAGAAAAACCTGTCGTAGCCCTCCGTCATTTCAGATAAGTTGCATATAGTATTCGTGCTACATTTGTTGGCTTTCGTCAAGGTGTAGTGTGCGGTAGCTATATGCTGCTTATCTGCTGCATATGATGCGACTGGATTAGGGTAGTCGTACGACTTTGTTGGCTTTCGTCAAGGGTCGTGCGGGTGGGTTTAATTCAGTCAAGAAATGTACAGGTTGAACTTGACTAGCGGGCTGTGGTTTGTTGGCTTTCGTCAAGGTCATAGCACGCTAGGGGCAAAAGTATTATCGGGAATTTCAAGTGTTGAAATTTGCAATGAGATTGCATACCTTCTATGAGATAGTTGGATCCCGATACCCGCTGTGAGTAAGAGTTACTCCTGGGAGAGTTTTACACACTACAATTAGCCGATCAAGTAGGTGTCTAGAAAGGTGTTAACAAGGTTACGCCTCTGGGAAAACGAGGTTTACATTAATTAGGTTCGTGAGAAAGCACGGGGGACCTCCCTCAAAGTACCGACACTGGCCTGGCTGAATGATTGGCGAACTTTTAGTGTGTAATTAATCCCGGCTAGTCTTTCCTTTTAGGGTTTGAAGGAAGATTTGATAAAAAGCAGTGGGAGCCATCCTGATTAGATTAGATAATAACCAATCTGATCTTGCACGAGCTTACGCTAAAGTGTTTTCTTCTCTCTCTCTCCAGGTAGCGACCATTTCATGCCCCAATAAAGATAATAATATGGATGTATTGACCGAACCCGCATGTTATACTGTGCTGGGGAACGTTGGTTCCGTTCTTACCTATAAGAGTTATAGGACTGAACAGGATATAGGGGAATACCAGGATTCCCACGCCACCCTAATGAAGAAAGTACATGATGATGCATTTTCTTTGGGTGTGTTTGTTACAGAGAACTGTTTCTCCATTTGCCCTACGTCCTGGGTATTAGATACCGGGTCAGGATCCCATATATGTAATCAGTTACATGGGCTTAGAAAAGGTAGAGAACTTGGAGAAGGTGATAAAGACATTAGAGTTGGAAATGGTGCAATTGTTGCAGCTAAGACTGTCGGGGAATATCACCTTGTATTGCCAACTGGTAATACATTGGTTCTGAACGAATGCTATCACATGCCGAACCTGATATGCAACATTATATCGGTTTCTTTATTGAGTAAAGAGGGATATAATTTTGTATTACAGGACAATGTTATGAACATTTTCCGTAACCAAAAGTTGGTTGGGTCAGGCACGTTGTGCAATGGCATTTATGTTTTAAACCAATGAACAGTTCTGAGCATAACAAACACACACAAGAGGAAGAGTTCAGAACTGAACGAATCCTTCTTATGGCATTGTAGACTGGGTCACATCAATGTGACACGACTGGCTAAGTTGCATAAGGATGGATATTTAAATCCGTTTGAATTTTCATCTTATGACACTTGCCAGTCATGTCTCAAAGGCAAGATGACCAAAACTCCGTTTACGGGACACGGAGAAAGAGTTACTGAACTCTTGAGACTGATACATAGTGATGTATCCGGTCCTATGTCTACACATGCCAGGGATGGTTCTTCGTACTTCATTACATTCACTGATTATCTCTCAAGATACGGACATGTGTACTTGATAAGACACAAGTCTGAAGCTTTTGAGAAATTTAGAGAATATAAACAAGAAGTCGAGAACCAAACCGGAAAAAGTATTAAAATCCTTCGATCTGATCGAGCAGGTGAATACTTGAGCAATGAATTCCTGGACTTCCTAAAAGAGAATGGGATTCTCTCTCAGCTGACTCCTCCATATACACCACAGCACAACGGTGTATCAGAACGGAGGAACCGCACCCTATTAGATATGGTGCGCTCTATGATGAGCACAGCTGAGTTACCTATTTCCTTCTGGGGGTATGCGCTTGAGACAGCCATACATCTATTGAATATGGTCCCAACCAAATCTGTGCCTACCACTCCATATGAGATATGGAAAGGAAAGAGACCAAGTCTTAACTATGTTAAGATATGGGGTTGTCCAGCCTATGTCAAACGACAAAATCTGGACAAACTCGAGGCACGGTCTGTTCTATGCAAATTTGTAGGATATCCTAAGAATGCTTAAGGGTATATCTTCTACCACCCCGAGGAACAAAGAGTGTTTGTTTCTCGGCATGCCACCTTTTTAGAAAAGGAATTTCTTGAAAAAGAGATTAGTGGTCATGAGGTAGAACTGGAAGAGGTTCCAGCTGCAGAAGCTACAACAGAAGATCTGGTGGAACCAGAGGATTCCGTAGTTCCCGATGAACCCCAGCCACTCCGCCGATCTAGTAGGGTTCCTCGCCAACCTGAGAGATACTACGGTTTTCTCATGGATGGAGGGAGCATGGATTGCATCATGGAGGATGATGACCCAACTAGCTTCGAGCAGGCCATCAAGAGTAGGGACTCAGTGAAATGTCTGGATGCTATGCGGTCCGAGATGGAATCCATGTACACCAACAAAGTATGGACTTTGGAAGTTGCTCCTGAAGGGGAAAAACCCATTGGGAGCAAGTGGATCTTCAAGAAGAAACTTGGTGTAGATGGGAAAGTGGAGACTTTCAAAGCTAGATTTGTTGCAAAAGGTTTTCGCCAAAGACCAGGTGTGGACTATGACGAAACCTTTTCTCCAGTGGGTATGCTTAAATCCATCCGGATCATGCTTGCCATCGCTGCATATCATGATTACGAAATCTGGCAAATGGATGTTAAGACCGCCTTTCTAAATGGTGATTTAGAAGAGTGCGTGTACATGACTCTGCCAGAGGGCTTCGTAGACAGTGGGAGCAGCGGGAAGGTGTGCAAGCTGCTTAAATCCATTTATGGATTAAAGCAAGCATCGCGGAGTTGGAACATCTGCTTTGACGTCGTTATCAAAGAGTTTGATTTCGTCAAAAACCCAGATGAACCTTGTATCTACAGCAAGGTAGCAGAGAGTAAGGTTGTCTTCCTCGTATTGTACTTGGACGACATACTCTTGATAGGAAATGATATTCCTATGCTGCAATCGGTCAAGCTCTTCTTATCACAAAGATTCTCGATGAAAGATCTTGGTGATGCCTCCTGCATATTGGGAATAAGGATCTATAGAGATAGATCCAAACGGATATTGGGATTGTCCCAATCCAGGTACATTGACACCATACTAAAAAGGTTTAGTATGGAAGATTCCAAGCGTGGGAACTTGCCCACGATCTCTGAAGTCACTCTCTCCAAAGAGATGTCTCCCAAGACTGATTTGGAGAGAGCTCGCATGCATGGGATACCCTATGCTTCAGCTGTAGGCTCTATCATGTATGCGATGCTATGTACCAGACCCGATGTAGCATACTCACTAAGTATAGTGAGCAGGTATCAAGCTGATCCTGGAGAGAGTCACTGGACAGCTGTGAAGAGCATTCTCAAGTACTTACGAAGGACTAAAGAGATGCTCTTGGTGTATGGTAACGGAGAACTCCAAGTAGAGTCCTTTACCGATTCAAGCTTCCAGAGTGATAAGGACGACTCTAAGTCGCAGTCGGGATTTGTCTTTACCCTTTACGGAGGGGCGGTTAGCTGGAAGAGTTCCAAGCAGGAAACCGTGGCAGACTCGACGATGGAGGCTGAATACATCGCTGCCAACGATGCCGCTAAAGAGGCTGTCTGGATCAAGAAGTTCATTACTGAACTTGGTGTGGTTCCATCCATTGAGCATCCAATACCTTTGTATTGCGATAACAATGGAGAGGTGGCTTTGGCCAAGGAACCCAGGTCCCATCAGCGATCCAGGCATATTCTGAGGCGGTATGACCTGATCCGGGAGATAGTTGATCGCCAGGAGATCGAGGTCAGGAGAGTTAACACGAAGAACAACACGGCGGATCCACTCACGAAGGCCATTCCCCAGATACAGTTTGAGAGACTCTTCGGGATGCTCAGTATGCGATACTACAGCAGCTGGCCCTAGTGCAAGTGGGAGATTGTTAGTTGTATGTATGCCCTAGAGGCCAGTATTGGTCAGATGATGTATATTATATTGGATGCTTGGACATATATAGAGATAACTTTCTTGCTCGATATGATAGTATGCTATCTGGTTACTCTTTATCTTAACATGTACACTTGTCTCTTTAAACTGTCTTATAGTTACATGTTGATAAAGCACTTAGGATGTGTACTTGACTACCTGGACTATGATGCAGATCATACTAGTGGGGACATGGTAGTCCATAAGTACATCCTTCAAGGTCCCTAGTCGTAGGTGTATCGAGACAGGGCATCGATATACCAGTGTAGACTAGCGTATACGCTTCTCGACCCATGAGATGGGCGATGGATGATCCCATATCCATTGGTGTTTGACTTCAGAGATGGTATACGGGTGCTCAGTTGAGACTGGGTACACTGGACGGACTCGCCGAGAACTCCCAGATGGTATTATACCTCACGTCAGATGGCAGTTCTCAGGTGACACTTGTACAGGTTAGTCTGTAGACCCGAGATCGTCATAGAGTCTTGTGTGATTCCCACTGTGCTTTGATCTCCACCTTACCACGTCCATGAGGGCGTGCAAAACGGTGGTCTTTGGGTACAGTCCCGAGTCACATGGAGGCAATGAGCGATAGGAGGGGTTTCTTCTCTCCCGGTATTGGGGGTTGATGTTGCGCTGTGCTTGATTGGCCTTAACAGGGAAGTCCCTGGCCAGGGCTGATCAGAGATTTGCTGGTATGTGTTACCAGTAGTTTCTCGACCCGTTATGAGCCTCACATCGGCACGACTTATCGGTTATTGGGGTCTGACGTATACCACCCCTAGACTTGATATGCGACATATCAGGCGAACAGACCGGACTCTACGGTAAGTGTTACCGGTTGGATTCACAGGAGTGTGAGCGGGCTAGCTCGTCGATCTTCTGATCGCTCAATACCCGGGTGGCCGTTACGTTTAGCAGACCGCTTGCGGCTTGTGGGTGATTGATATGATCATCATTTGCTGCCGGCGTATTGACGAGTCTTTAGAGTCCTACACAGAGGTTTCCTGGCTCAAGCGAAACGAAATAGGAGCGCATATGAGATATGTGCGGGAGCGAGAATAATGCGTGTATGTGATACCGTATTTCATTCTCGCGATGAATGTATCGATTGGTTATATGCGATATAACCTACATATCGAATCAAGGATTGATTCGATAAGCCGATACATAGGATACTAGTCGGTTATATGCGATATGACCGGATCGTTAAATCAAGTGTTGATTTAATGATTTAATGTATAATTATATATTTGATATATTACTTTGCATTAACTAGTATTGGTTCATTTTAAAAGGATTTTCTCACTTGATGCACATTGTATATGTGATATATTTTTTGTGCACTTGTTTGTATCATGTTTGATGATACTTGATCACTTGGGTTTGTGTAAAGATTAAACCATGGTTACATGTATAATGGTTAGGGTTTTGATTATTTACTTAGTTGTTTATTTATTTATTCATTTTGGATATTATTAAGAATGGTGGCTTATTTTGTTTCTATGTTGAAGTTTCTTGAAGCTTTGACAAAGTCCACCATCCTTATCTCATCCTTAACCCTAACCATTCCAACTAACCTTAGTTTAATCTCTACACTTGACCATGGTTAAGATATGATAAGTATTCATATTAGTTTCATTTTTAAATAAGAAACTTATCATATTCTTTCTTCTTCTTCATCTTCTTCTTCAAGAAAAACATTGCCTTCATTAATGGCAACTTGAGCAAAAGTGAGAGAAATCCAATTCTAAAGTGAACCCACCTCCTATTTCTTCACCCTCTACCTCTTGCCAAGTAGTATAGGGTGTTTTCTTCACAAGTTTCACAACTTGGTGAAGTTGGAGCTTGAACTTGTGATGCCTCGACGTAGATCATCTTCGGCACGAAGCCGACGACCTAGTTCGCCCATTTCTCCGATGAAGCCGACGATTGAGTTCGGGATGCGAGATGGACAGCGAGAGGACGCCTACGTGGAGCTAAGGAAGTGGAGAACCAGATCTACAAAGGTTGTAGCCTGTCTCCTTTAGTTAAGATGTTAACTAGTTTCGTTTATCGCCAAAATTTCTAGGTAACGATCCGCATTAGGGTTTCTCGGCACCCGTAAAATTTGAAATTGGCATGGTTGATGCCTTGTGAGACCTCTTTAGAGTGCCTAGGAACCCTACAGCAACAATGTAGTTGGGTGATCATTGACGGTTTGACCAAGGCAGCTCATTCATCCCTTTCGAGTTGGTCAATCAACAGAAGCTTTGGTAGAGCGGTACATGCAGGAGATAGTAAGATTGCATGGAGTACCAGTGAGCATCGTGACCGACCGTGACACTCGTTTCTTATCACACTTTTGTAGGAACTTACAGGAAGGTTTTGGGATGCGTTTGACTTTAGCACAGCTTATCATCCTCGAACAGATAGCCAGTCGGAGAGAACGATTCAAACTCTTGAAGACACGTTGATGGCGTGTATGTTAGACTTCAAGGATTCATGGGAGGATCATCTACACTTGGTGGAGTTTTCCTACAACAACAGTTTCCAGGTGACTTTTGGGATGGCTCCATTCGAAGCTTTATGTGGTCGCAAGTGTCGTTCGCCGGTTTGTTGGGACGATGTCGGGGAACGAAGATTGTTGGGACCAGATTTGATCGTGCAAACAGTTGAGAAGGTTACTACTATACGGAATGATATGAAAGCAGCACAAGACCGACAAAAGAGTTAGGCAGATACGTTGAAAAGACCTCTAGACTTCGTCGTTGGTAATTTGGTATTCTTGAAGGTATCACCGACTAGAGGGGTCATTCGTTTCGGAAGTCGAGGAAAGCTTAGTCCTCGATTCGTTGGACCTTTTGAGATTTTGAGCGTGTTGGAGAAGTGGCATATCGTTTGGTGTTACTACAATCTTTGGAGAATGTTCATGATGTGTGTTACGTACCTCAACTCCATAGGTATGTTTTAGATGAAACACATGTGTTGGATCATTCGGAGCTAACCGTACGAGAAGATTTGACTTTTGAAGAGCGACCGGTGTCGATCGTGGATCGAAGAGAAAAGGTTCTTAAGAACAAGGTTATCCCTCTTGTACTTGTTTCTTGGAGTAATCGCTCACATAGGGAATCAGCTTAGGAACGAGAAGATGAAATCCAGTAGAAGTTTCCACATCTATTCTTGTAGTTTCTTGATTGTTTATCCTTTCTTATTCTTGGAATTTCGAGGACGAAATTCTTTTTGTAGTTGGGTATAATGTAACAACCGAGTTCATTTATACCAATTCCAGTTTCCGTATTTACTTATCTATGGTCTTTTCTTGAGTTAACGTATTGTGGGTACGAATGGTATTTTACATATTACTTTGCATTCGACCCGACCCACTTGCTTGAATTTGTTTGATTCGTATTCATAGATTACCTTGACTTGTTACATAGACACGTGCATCTCATGTATACTGCATACTGGCATTTTACCTGGCATTGCATCTTTTACCATATAACATTTTAGGTCATGTAAAATAATTTAAAATTGCATTTCATAGCCTGCATGATACCCCTAACCCCGTGGTAGCATCCGCGCATCTTGTTATCGTCCCGTTCAGTGAAACGGACGTGTTTGGATGGCGACGCGCATGTACGTGCATCCATTCTTGGGTGTATGCATTTTCGTTACCTGAGCATTCATTTTTAATTTTGAAAGTCGCACATATTTTTCGTATTTAAATCTGAATTTTTAGACCCGACCCAGACGCGTTTTGAAATATTTTTGTATCCCACAAAAATTCAATTTATTTCATTTTAAAATTTAGTTTAAAAATTTTCATACGATTTCTTTAACAAACTGAAACCTCCTATCTAAAATTTTAAATCTAAAAATCTTTTAAAGTTTTAAATCTAATTTCCTAACAAACCAACAACCCCTTTCTCTCTCTCTCCTCTGCATATATATATTTATATATATATTTTATTTATTTGATTTTTCTTTCCTTATTTAATACACAACCTCTTCTTCTTACTTCTTCTTCTTTCTTTTCCTTGATCTTGTTTCTTGATTCCGGTGATCACTGCCGGAGCCGTGCTCGTCGCTGACGATCCGAGTGATCCAGTGAACGTACCTTACTTGCGTGATCACCCTCGTGCGTTGTTTGGGACCGTTCCGTGTACCGTACGCGCGTCGCGACTTTTCGCCGACGAAGGACGTTCCGTACACATCCGTTCTTGTTCCGTCTAGGCAAGTTAATCTTGCTACATGCTATATAATTCATTTTATACCTATTTAAATAAATACCATACCTATAGTTTAAATCTAGTACCCCATGATTAATTTTATAACGTTTCGATGTTCCGTTTGCATCCGTTTATATCATTTTAAATCTAGATCATGAAAACTTATCTTGTGACATACTAGATTACATTATACTGCATCCATATCATTTAAAATATATATCATCGTAATATTTCTTATTATTATCTGTAATTAGTTTATAATCTGCATTTTATAATGTTATACATTTGAAAATATTATAGTTTACACATGAAACATCGTTGAAAAGCGGATACGACAAATCTGAAATTTACTGTACACCTTACCTTATAAAATTAATTATAAATCATAAAAAAATCATTAGTATACGTTCTTTAGTTTGTTACGAAGATAACTCAGAATACTATAACTCTATGAAATATTTACTTGCAAAATAAATTTATTAAATAACGTAAAATGCAAATGAATATGCCTTTAAACTGCTGTCCAGGGAAATTCCAACAGCAAACTTTTAACTTCGAACGTTCATATCTTTTTGTAGGGAAAACCTGAGATGCTTATATTTATAAAAATGAAAACCTTATTGAATTATCTTTGTTTTGGTATAAGACACGTCCCTTTTGGAGAACGTTTGTTATTTTTAAGCTATTTTACCAATCAGGGTGACGCTGAATTTCTGAACGGAACTTTGTTGTGCATGGTTAATCAATACCACTTTTATAGTTATTAATCGCTTTGAATTTGCTAACCATATTAATATTATTATATCAATATTTATATCACATATTGCCTAGTTGTACATCCCACATTACCATTTTATAGTTTTATAACTTTTCGGATACCCGTTTGCATCCATCGCATTTAAGATACATATAATTGCATCCATAGATCACATTACTACATAATACTGTGATATTAACACTCCATGTTTAATAAATTGCACCCTATTTAGTTTGGGAACTATAAACGTAACCCCATTTATATTTTAGATCACGTAATTACAATTGTTTATAGCCACATTACCCTTGCTGTAGTTTTACCCTATCGGACGACCGATTGCATACATTTAGCCTTATTCGCATTCAGTTGCACCTATAAATTGTTTTAATGCATATTTATATGATTTTATCATCCACATGTGTAACACTGCATTCTTAAAATGTTAAAACTATTACTTAAACCAAAATGATGACCGTACAACTAAGTAGTTTAATCTGCACCTATTGCTATCATGTACTATGCCTGTTTATTGTTCTGATAGTGCCATGCTTGTTTATTGATAACCATGATTATACTAGTCGATATTGAGCATCTACATGTTACCTTTAACACCCTGGCCTGACTTGCTACACACATATCGATTGACCCGACATGGTACCGTACACTACTTGACTTGACCTGTTGTACCAGGGATTGACTCGTTACCTGATTTTGTGTCTAATGCCAACAAAGCTGACATGTAGTCCTCACGGACCATTCCTGTTGTCTATCCAGACAAACCTGCTCTTACCTGATCCTGTGTAGGCATTAGTTCTTGATTACCGAATACCTGACTTGACATACACAATTTGGGGGTATGGGGAAATCAATGATGAAACCTGACTTGTAACTCGACAGTGTACTACCTTTACTGATCAGTTTTAGAGGCTAGGCCAGCCTTGGGATGATGCTGCTGACATCATTCATCTGTACATATTTCCTGTTTTAGTGCCTAGCGGCATGTCTCGGATTCAGCCCGAGAATCTTGACCGTGGTCCCAGGTATGCACGGGATACTATTGAGTTACATCGATGATTCATCAAATTGATTTCAAAAACATGAGAGTAGATAACCCGATAGAACAGTTTAGTTTACTCACTGCACACTACCCTTCACTGCCCTGATTTACATTACTGTTACATTTGCTTTTCATTCATGATTATATCTGCATTGCCTGTTACCCTGTTTATATTTTATTGCTTGATGACATGACGCGCTGACGTCTGGGTTTTGCATGGCCCAGATTCTTCTACCTCGTTGCAGACTGATCAGGAGTATTTCCGCTGTTAGACGAGCGGTGAAGTTCCTGTCGGTATGTAGTTTCACTTCCAGGTGGTTCATTTATTGTATCTTTTGGCTTCCGCATATTGTTATTTCTTGACTCTTTTACTCTGGCTTATGGACATGTACTAGATAGTTAGTTTACTTTCCTGTTCTTGATATCTCTACAGCCGTAATGTGACCGTGGAAGGATTTTTCCTATCCACAGGTAGCATGGTTGGCTATGTGACGTGCCCATCTTAGCGTACTCTGGGAAGCGGGGCATGACAAACGTGCACAAAAGCAAATCACATACTAAAAGTGCATGAAAACTATGCCCAAAGCATAAATCAAATCATATGCATGCCCTAGGCATGAAATCGCAGTGAATATCTCGAATGTCTTCAAAACGAAGTCAGGTGCAACTGTGGTGCACAAATACGTATCAATGCACTACAAGCACATATAAGCTATACCGAGTGTCCATGAAATCATAAACATGTGCGGCTAAGGCACAAAATCGACATCAACGCAATAGGCACAAATCGCAAATCAACACAACGGTGTATAAAATATATAGCTCAAGTGCAATAACCATGCATAAAATGTAAATACCCAGTAGGTGCAGCCATGTTGCACGAAATCAAAATCAGGAAACTTGTCATCAAAATTCAAATCCAAGCGATATAAGCGTGATACTCATATCACAACGCAAATCTCGATAAAGGACATTGAGGTACCCCTCCTACAATGTCGAAAAATGAATCGGTGCGCTTAGAAACTAGCAGCATAAGAACATCTGCTTGCCTCCTGCTCACGGTCTGGCATCCTTGGTCTCTGGGTCCTTATCTTCTCTGCAGATTACCAATCTCGCAATCTATCGGCTCATCGTCCCTGTCAGGTGTGCTAACGGGGACGATTCCGCTCTAGCACTTCTCTGGTCAACTCTCGGTCAATCATCATGACCACTCATAAAGCAGCATGTCACTGGCGTCGGCCTCTGGTCCTCTGACAATACGTGACACATCTGATCCTGGGTGCAAATCTCATTGCAGCAGTGTCCTGAAAGGAATCCTGCTCAGGGTCTCTTCCGATCTCGCCTATGCCAAACTGTACGGAGGCTGGTACTCTTACCTAATCTTTCCTCGTTTTGTGGGCATCTGCGAGTTCCGAACACATTCCCTCGGAAACCGGCCGTATCTTAATACCTCTGTAAGCATATCAGGTCTCTGATCTCGACGGGGAGTAATAACAGCTCGTCAGCGTCTCGCACGAACTTCTGGTTCCACTCGTCTTTATCATCGTCCACTATGACGTCATGCCATGCTATCTGCGCACTGCAACAGTTCTCGGCCACGGTCAATCCAAAGTCTCTTGCACGGACTCAAAGTCACGAACTCGGTGTCTTCATCATTTTGTAGAAGATGTCTGGCCGAACACGTCCTCGGGAGCCCGTCCCAACCATCGGAGATATACTCCATACTCGTCGAATTCTCGTGCGAACTCTCCACTTCACTCGGCTCCAATGTCGACTGATTCGGACTCGTCTTCTCGTGGCTGCAAGGACTGCGCTCCAATGGCTATGCTCGTATCTGGAGTCTCCCAAGCAATGTATCCCATCACAAGATATCCGAATGATGTCGAACTATCCGATCGATATGTCAAAACCTCAAAATCCCTCAGGAGATCAACATCTTGGGTACAGTTTAATAGTATCGAGTACATGCCATAGCATCAGTGATCCAGCCATAGAAGGGCAAACCCAAGCCTCACTAATGGCGCCGTAGAACTGCCGCAAACCCTAAGGTTTAAAGGCTTTCACACGGTCATTATGTCGAGTTAGGGTTTCATTCTTCTAGAGGGTCCATAGAATTGCTTGCACGTCTTTCCGAATACATTAAACTTAGAATATGGTTTCCTGACATTCGATCGTCTCTATCGACTCTCAACGAATCTGCGTGAAGTCGTCTCTAGCTGGAATCAATCTCTCTGATGACCTCGCATCGGGTAGCGAACGAACCACATGTCCTAGTCCTTCACCCTTGGGTGGCTAGAGACCTTCCATCATATCTCTAAGTATATACTTATGCTGCAGTAGCTCCAACCTCTGGGCGATACCTCGTCATTTGCAGCAACAACTGGCTAATTCGTCTGTACGCTGAACAGCGCCTCAATCCTCCAGGAAAGGAGATACATTGGCGGTCATCTCTAAATCGGTCTGCTCTAGATCTGAGAAAGACTCTCCACACTGGAAACTTTAACTCCACTGGGCCTGCTCCAGCGTATAAATCGGATGAATCACCTTGTCTCTCAAATCGGGGTAGACTAGCTATCATCTGTCGCATTTCTGCCTAGAAGCTCCGGCAGCCTTAGCTCGTAAGCTCTGGGAGCGACATCCCATCAATCTCAGCAACAGCTGGGTCATCTGTCCGCACGGTAGGCGACATCAAAATCCCTGAGGTATGCTGTACTTCTACAGTCCTCACACAACTGGCAGCTCTAACAATAGCCCGATCATCCGGTGTAAAACTAAGCACTAAGCACTCGCCTCGACAAGAGGTAACAACAAAATACTAACTCGGGACGTTCTCATGTCACCAGAAAACACAATGGTCGGCCCTCCTATCAAACGAGCTCGCCCTCACCGCAATGCTAGCAGCAGCTTAAACTGTGCTCAATCTATAGTGACAGGAACCTCAATCGAGTATCGAATAAAGCAGATCAACGGCAAGAGAGGAAACGACAAATCCAGTATGGATACATGATCATAAGAAGGAACAGCATCAATGAAAGTATGATCATGGAAACAAATAGAATCAAGGATCTCAAATTGATGTATAATCATAGATACGAAGAGAATCACTGGTCTCAAAAATATGTACATCCTAAGGTTTCTTAAGTGGAGTATCGTATCGTAAATATGCCGCGGAACATACGTACGGTACGTTACTCTACTCAAGCTACCTACTCCATCAATCAGGGTCAGCCTAAGAAACGAAAGTTCAGGTCTAATAACCCCCCCGTTCAAGTCTAAGTTCCGTAAGGTCAAGCCTAGGTTCCGAAATACACTCCTGCCCTAGACTCCGCATAGTCAAATATAGACTCGAACAAAGGTTAAACCTAGCGCTTTGATACCAACTTTGTCACGACCCGAAATATTAGCTCGTGACCAGCACTTGAATTACGCCACGTCTAAAGGCGTAACGGAATTCAAGTAAGCTGAAAACCCAGAAATCTAAACCTTTTTAAAAAAAAATAAAGGAGGTGAGGTTTTGAAATAAAGGTATAATGAAAACAAGTTTTCTTAAAGCATAGAAAAGAAACATGAATGATGCAAGTGAAATTTACTAGTTCGAAAACATGTTTCGTCTTTTAAAAATTTCTGCAGCACCTCCTTTGTATATTTTGATCCAAAACCACAAATACATAGCAAGAATAATGGCATCCCCAAGCGGGAGCTAGCTCTTCGCCAAACGGTGGATCAAAACCACGCAATATAGCATAAATATGTAAACGACGCCCAACAGCGAAGTTCACCACAAAAGAATAAGAAATGAGCAAATATAACCCTAAAAGTGAATATAAAACCCATCGCTCAAATCTCGCAACTACAAGTCTCACTAAGTCTCATCACTTATACAATTACAACTTTTGATTGATTGATGGAGTTAATTAGATACAATATGAAATATAATACAAGATTGGGTACGATACAAGGTCCTACTTACCAATGCAAAACACCCAAATAGAATTGTGTGCCAGCGAAGCCGCTACTGATCCAAGCGGTCAACCTGCAAGAACTGTGGCACAACGGGGGTGAGTTGCCAACTCGTGAATAGAAATATATCTACAAGTAGAAATCGAATAAACAACGACTCCTAGGTCAACTATATCATAAGGTAATACTATGATATCTAGGGTGACCGGGTCATATATGTGCCAACAAGGTAGTCAATATCTATATGCATATGGATAACATCCAACTGTAATAATCAATGCATGTATATGGGTCTCGTCCAACCATAATCAAGATATGTATGCATGTGGATCCCGTCCACCCATGTAATCAATATCTGTATGCACGTAAATATCATACAGGAGTGTGCATGAAAGTATGAGGATATATATATATATATATATATATATATATATATATATATATATATATATATATATATATATATCAACGGCGTCCCTCCCGACACATCAAATCATGGAACCTGAGTGCCTAGCATCGACACTCGAAAACATCATGAAAACCGTGCCCAGAATCGGCACGTAAATCCTTATACATCGGGCATCCGTCATCCGGGTCAGCCCACGGGCTCCGTCTGCGGTATCGGCCCTCGGCCCCGGCAGTACGAGTCGTCCCGTATCCATCTATCGACTCTGGTCAGTATCCTCCGGATAACCGCCAGGTCCAACCAATCACCGGTAGGTAGTGGTTCCTCTGCCAGGCTCATCGCCTACTGCGCGACAGATCCGTTCTCGCCCCGGGGTACCATACCGGGTCCACCATGTACCTGCAATCGGCCTCGTCCACTCCTCGAATCGGGTTCCACATGTCACACGTCTCAGAACCGAGAAAACGCATGGTGGACGCACTGAAATATCATATCAAGAGAAACCGGGTTTTTAAAACAACACATAATCTCTTTTGAAATATCCACGGTTCTCATATCCAGAAATCTCATGAAAACAGCATATCTCTATGCGTAAAATAATAGAGCATGATGTATGCGACTTGTAAAAAGAAATGCGAGCATATCCGTGTATCATGCAATATGGAATAGTAATATGACATGTTAAGGGGAAAACCGCTCTTTTAAAATAATTCCAGTTTTAAAAGTATAGCATGTGGTTCCCAAATTCCCAATAAAACCAGCTATCTATGTAGGTACAATATGTATACGCGCAAGTATAGATGTACCATGTATGTGTGCACAATATGAATATACAATGTGTATGTGCACAAGTATGGGTGTATCAATATATATGTCATGATGCAGCAACCTTACTGTGTAGTGACATAGCAATTATCGATGATGAAGTGTGTGAGCCGGCAAATATGTGTACGTGTAACATACGCATCATCGATAATGGTGCAGGTGTACTATTACAGGTATATGCGATGCAATAATAATATCATGAATGCAGCAAGTAAATCATCAGCTAACAGCTATAAGGTATACATAACTATCATATGTCTGAGTCGGTGAATCTATCAATCGGCATCTAGCCCAATAACACCACGTACGGTATAATCCATCATACGGCAACCTCTAGTCAAGGGTAATGATCAATCATCAAGTCAACTCATCACGCACGGAATATCATCGTGCGGCGGCATTAAGCTAATAGGGATCCTATCATCCTATAAGACAAATGAGGGTACGTCTAATATCACAAACGGCCTATCATCCATGATTCACAACATTCTATATATATAACCATATATACCTATGTCCCAGGTCGCATATGCAATAATCTCATATCAGGGGACCGGCAGGGTATAAATCATTTCGATCGACTCGCATCCGTATACCATCATATCATCTCATCATATAATCAAATTCGTCTTGTATTCTTTCATCGCATTTATGTCTCATATCATGTCGAGTTTACATAAACATGCTATCTGTACTAGGTATAAGTATCTAATCTAACAAACACACCCGAACCATGCAATCAGATTTTTAAAGAAGTGAATCGTAGTTTTGAAAACAGGGGTTACGGTGTTTTTAAGAAAAAGATATCATTTGAAAATCCGTAACATCCCTCAAGATATACATTTAAAAGATACATACGATTCTTTGGTTTAGAAAAAGGTGTGGTTCGAATGACGCATCTACATCGACTATCTAGTCCTACAGAACCCTAAGCGGTAATATCGCTAAACGTCATCCTAGGGTAGTAGTAGTAGTAGTAGCATATCACACTTAACTATCATCTAGTTTCTAATATGATTACATAGCTATCTATGTTCTAACCCTATTTTACTAATCTAGGTTTCCTAACCATACTCTATAAATCGGTTTCCATCAGAAGTTTGCGGGGGTGCTATACGCCATCCACCTGACTTCCCTGGTAGATATAGATCTACTCACCTGGTCTTCACTCGCCGAAATCGATGACGCCACGCTTCATCACCTCGGAATCCATGCGAGGGTACCTACAATAATAACCAATCGCAATACGTATTAAAATCGATGCAGAAAACCGATACAGCGCACAGTGTGCTCACAGGTTAGAACCTATGGCCTAAACGTGCAAATCAATCAAACAACCTCTGTTGTCGATGTACAAACACCCGGCAACCGAACACAAATCCAAATATCAAGAAATTGCATTTCAAAATACGGAAAGCATAGCGTAAAACACACCAAAATTCTTCCATATTTTCCCCAGATGACAACTAGCCAAAACTGCACATAGGAGGGGTCTAATTAAGTGCAAAAAGAGCCATGGACTAAATCTGGGACATTTCTACCCTACTCTGGCCGCAAATTGCGGCCAGAATTAATATATCTACGGCCATAAGTTTGAATTAGGGGCTCGGATCTCAGTGGTAGCTTCCTAGGTGCCTGCACGACTCCCAGTAATTCCAAAATAATTTCTAGTGTCCCCGGGTTGCTCCAGATTCCAAAATACCTTCACAGATCACACATTTATCCGATGTAGGGTTTCTAAATCTGTGTTTTGGGGTTTCTAGGGTCTAGTCCAGGTCACTAAACAACACCTAAGTTTAGTTAACAGCTACTAGGTATCACCCAATTCAAACCAACACTCAAACATTCACTAGGGTTTCCCAATGTCCACTAATCTTCACAAAACGACATCTAAACATGATATCTCACAAAACTAATCTAAAGGGAAGAAATTATACCTCATCTAGTCCACTCTAGGCAGCACTAACTTCCCAACGTCGTCAAAATCCCATTTTACTCGGTCCATCGTGTAGAGGTTGAAGAGGGGATTAATTTTTGTGAAGGGTGTGTAGGGTTTTGGGGCATGGTTGGAAATAGATCTAGGGATTTTTGTGGAGGGTTGTGAAGTTGAAGAGATGAAGGAGAGAAGAAGAAAAAAGATGGGGCAATGAATGGGCAGCAGCCCCCTTTCCCTCTCTCACTAATTCAAACTCTCTTTCTCTTTCCAAAGCTCACCTAACCTAATCATTATGTCTCCTTGACTTTTCCCTTTTTCTTTTTCTCTTTTCTATCCACCAAAAACCATAATATAAAGCCCAAATGAAATGAAACATGTAATAAAATAAAACATGTCATGGTACACTAACCATGGAAACTGTAAAAACGCGGATTTGGCTTAATCGCGATTAGCAGTGCACTAATCGGTTTTTTTTATCGAAACTGCATATAATAAATTTTAAAATTGCCAAAATCTTTAATTATTTATTTAAATGAATAAATCATTTTAATTTCTAATTATTTCACAATTATCGGTATATATTTATACCCTTTTTCGAAAACCCCAATTTCGCAATTCGGCAGTTTTCGGGAAATATATTATTTTAATATTAAATTCCCAAAAATAATATTTTATTTTTGTGAAATGTTACACAAAGCTTCTATAAGCTTCATGAAAAAGCTAACCCAAATCAAACCCTAACTATGTTTAATCTCCACAAATCATGTTGCATTTGTAATCAGAACTTGTTACAATATTATATATCACATATATAATATATTTTTGTAACAAAAGAAAATAATACATTTAACATATATCGCATATATATCAATGTATTATCCGATGAGAAAATGAATCAATAAAGCGAGCCAATATTAGTTAATATAATGTAATATATCACATATATAATTATACATTAAATTATCGAATCAACACTTGATCCGACAATCCGGCTATACCGCATATAAACGACTAATATAACATGTACCGATTCATCGAATCAACACTTGATCCGATGACCCGGCTATATCATATATCGCGAGAATAGAATACGGTATCTCATATCATATTATTCTCGGTCCCGCACATATCACATATGTGCTCCTACTCCGTTTTGCCTGAGTCAAGAAGCCTCTGTGTTGGATTCTAAAGAATCGTCAATACGCCGACAGTAGGTGATGATCATATCAAACACCCACAAGCTGCAAGCGGTCAGCCAAACGTAACAGCCACCCAGGTATTGAGCGATCAGAAGATCGACAAGCAAGCCTGTACATTCTCCTGTGAATCCAATCAGTAACACTACCGTACAGTCCGGTCTTTTCATCTGATATGTCGCATATCCAGTCTACGGGTGGTATACGTCAGACCCCAGTAACCGATAAGTCGTGTCGATGTGAGGCTCATAACAGGTCGAGAAACTACTGATAACACTTACCAGTAGCACTCTATATCAGCCCTGGCCAGGGACTTCCAGTTATAGCCAATCGAACACAACACAACATCAACTCCCTATACCGGGAGAGACGAAACCCCTCCTGTCTCTCATTGCCTCCAGTTGATTCGGGACTGTGCCTAAAATCCACCGTTTTGCACGCCCTCTTGGACGTGGTAAGGTGGAAATCAAAGCACAGTGGGAATCACACAAGACTCTATGACGATCTCGGGTTTACAGACTACCCTGCCATCTGACGTGAGGTATAATACCATCTGGGAGTTCTCGGCGAGTCCGTTCAGTGTACCCAGTCTCCACTGAGCACCCGTACACCATCTTTGATATCAAACACCGATGGATATGGGATCATCCATCGCCCATCATATGGGTCAAGATGTGTATACGCTAGTCTACTCTGGTGTATCGATGCCCTGTCTCGATACACCCTCGATTAGGAACAATTATAGGATGTACTCATAGACTACCGTGACCCCACTAGTATGATCTCATCATAGTCCCAGTAGTTGAGTACATATCCTAAGGGCTTTATCAACTTGTGAGAGCAAGACAGCAAACTAATACAAGTCAACATGTTAAGACAAAGTGAAACCAAATAGCATACTATCATGTCGAGCAAAAAAGTCCTCTCTATATATATCCAAGCATCCACTATAATATACATCATATGTACAACAATGGCCTCTAGGGCATATATATAACTAACAATCTCCCACTTGCACTAAGGCCAGCTGTTGTAGTATCTCATACCCAACATCCCGAAGAGTCTCTCAAACCGTGTCTGAGGAATGGCCTTCGTGAGTGGATCCGCAGTGTTGTCCTTCGTATTAACTCTCCTGACCTCGATCTCCCGGCGATCAACTATCTCCCGGATCAGGTGATACCGCCTTAGAATATGTCTAGACTTCTGTTGGGACCTGGGTTCCTTGGCCAAAGCCACAGCTTCATTGTTATCACAATACAAAGGTATTGGATGCTCAATGGATGGAACCACACCAAGTTCAGTAATGAAATTCTTCATCCAGACAGCCTCGTTTGCAACATCATTGGCAGCGATGATCGTCGAGTCTGCAACGGTTTCCTGTTTGGAACTCTTCCAACACACCACCCCTCCATTAAGGTTAATGACAAATCTCGAGTGCGACTTGGAGTCGTCCTTATCACTTTGGAAGCTTGAATCGGTAAAGGACTCCACCTGGAGTTCTCCGTTAACATACACCAAGAACATCTCTTTAGTTCTTCTCAAGTACTTGAAAATGTTCTTCACAGCTATCCAGTGACTCTCTCTAGGATCTGCTTGATACCTACTCACTATACTTAGTGAGTATGCTACATCGGGTCTGGTACATAGCATCGGATACATGATAGAGCCTACTGCCGAAGCATAGGGTATCCCTTGTATGCGAGCTCTCTCCAAATCAGTCTTGGGAGACATCTCTTTGGAGAGAGTGAGTCCAGAGACCGTGGGTAGGTTCCCACGCTTGGATTCTTCCATACTAAACCTCTTTAGTATGGTGTCAATGTACCTGGATTGAGACAATCCCAGTATCCGTTTAGATCTATCTCTATAGATCATTATTCCCAGTATGCAAGAGGCATCACCTAGATCTTTCATTGAGAATTTTTGTGATAAGAAGAGCTTGGCCGATTGCAGCATAGGAGCGTCATTTCCTATTAAGAGTATGTCATCGACGTACAATACGAGGAAAACAACCTTACTTTCTGCAACCTTTTTATATATATACAAGGTTCATCTAAGTTTTTGATGAAGTCAAACTCTTTGAGTACAATATCAAAGAAGATGTTCCAACTCCGCGATGCTTGCTTTAACCCGTAAATAGATTTAAGCAGCTTGCACACCTTTCCGCTGCTCCCACTGTCTACGAAGCCCTCTGGCTGAGTCATGTACACGCACTCTTCTAAATCACAATTTAGAAAGGCGGTCTTAACATCCATTTTCCAGATTTCGTAGTCATTGTATGCAGCAATGGCAAGTATGATCTGGATGGACTTAAGCATAGCTACTGGAGAAAAGGTTTCGTTATAATCCACACCTGGTCGTTGACGAAAACCCTTTGCAACAAGTCTAGCTTTGAAAGTCTCAACTTTTCTATCTACACCAAGATTCTTCTTAAAGATCCATTTGCTCCCAATGGGTTTTACCCCTTCAGGAGCAACTTCTAAAGTCCATACTTTGTTGGTGTTCATGGATTCCATCTCAGATTGCATTGCATCCAGCCATTTCACAGAGTCCCTACTCGTGATGGCCTGTTCGAAACTAGTTGGGTCATCATCTTCCATGATACAATCCTCGCTCCCACCATTAACGAGAAAACCGTAGTATCTCTCAGGTGGATGAGGAACCCTACTAGATCGGCGGAGAGGCTGGGGTTCGTTGGGTACTACTGAATCCTCTGGTTCCAATAAATCATCAGTTGTAGTTTATGGTGCTGGAACTTCTTCCAGCTCTACCTCTTTGCCACTAATTTCTTTTGCAAGAAATTCCTTTTCTAAAAAGGTGGCATGTTGAGCAACAAACACCTTTTGTTGTTCATCGTGGTATAATAGATATCCATACGAATTTCTTGGATATCCCATAAACATGCAAAGAGCTGATCTTGCCTCGAGCTTGTCCGGATTTTGTTTTTTAACATATGCCGGACAACCCCATATCTTAACTCGTTTAAGAGATGGTCTCTTCCCATTCCATATCTCATATGGAGTGGTAGGCACCGATTTGGTTGGAACTCTATTCAATAGGTATATGGCAGTCTCAAGCGCATACCCCAGAAGGAAATAGGTAACTCAGCATTGCTCATCATAGAGCGCACCATATCTAATAGGGTGCAATTCATCTGTTCCGATACACCGTTGTGCTGTGGTGTATAGGGAGGTGTAAGCTGAGAGAGAATCCCATTCTCTTTTAGATAGTCCAGAAACTCATTGCTCAAGTATTCTCCTCCTCGATCAGATCGAAGGATCTTAATACTTTTGCCCGTTTGGTTCTCTAGTTCGTGCTTATATTCTCTGAATTTCTCAAAAGCTTCCGACTTATGTTTCATCAGGAACGCATGTCCGTATCTTGAGAGATCGTCAGTGAATGTAATGAAGTAGGAAGAACCGTTCCTGGCATGTGTAGACATGGGACCACATACATAACTATGTATCAGCCCTAAGAGTTCTGTAACTCATTCTCCGTGTCCACTAAACGGAGTTTTGGTCATCTTGCCTTTGAGACATGACTGGCAAGTATCATAAGATGATAATTCGAACGGATTCAAATATCCATCCTTATGTAACTTATCTAGCTGTGTCGCATTGATGTGACCAAGTCTACAATGCCATAAGAAGGATTCGTTCATTTTTGAACTTTTCCTCTTGTTTTTGTTCTGTACATTAAGAATTGTAGTTTGATTTAGAACGTATATGCCATTATTTAACGATCCTGATACTATCAACCTTTGATTCAGGAATATGTTCATAACATTATCCTGTATCACAAAATTATATCCTTCTTTATTCAATAAAGAAACTGATATAATATTGCATATCAGGGTCGGAATGTAATAGCATTCGTTCAGAATCAATGTATTACCTTTTGGTAACACAAGGTGATATTCGCCAACAGTCTTGGCTGCAACATCTGCACCATTCCTTACTCTTACGGAATGATCACCCATTCCCAGTTCTCTACCTTTACATAGCCCATGTAACATATTACATATGTGGGATCCTGATCCGGTATCTAATACCCAGGACGTAGAGTGAACTGAGAAACAGTTATCGATAACAAACACACCTGAAGAAGATGCATCAGCATGCTTGTTCTTTGTTTGGGCGGCGTGAGAATCCGGATATTCTCCTATTTCCTGCTCAGCCTTATAACACTTATAAGAAAGAACGGGACCAACGTTCCCCTGCTCAGTATAATAAGCAGGTTCAGTCAATACATCCTTGTTATTATCTTGATTAAGGCCTGACTTGGTCGCTACCTGGAGAGAGAGAGAAGAAAACACTTTAGCGTATGCTCTTGCAAGATTAAATTGGTTATTATCTTATCTAATCCGGATGTCTCCCACTGTTTTTTATCAAATCTTCCTTCAAACCCTAAAAGGAAAGACTAGCCGGGATTAATTACACCTTACAAGTTCGCCAATCTTTCAGCCAGATCAGTGTTGGTACTTTGAGGGAGGTTCCTATAAGTCTACGGTAGCGCCCCGGCCGTCAAACTGATGCCAAATGCGGAACAAAAACTTTTATAACTGGCGCTATCGCATACTGTAACCCGGATCTGCCATTAATGCTAAACTAACAAACTACAAAGAGGGTAGAAAGGTTATACCGAACGATCCGAGTTCTTCGTTTTTTAACCATCATCCCACGCTCCATTGCGGCTGCTCCGATCTCGTAGATCTTCGATCTCCTCGTCCAGGTGGCACCACGTCAACGGATCTTTAAACGGGCCCCCGCCTCTGACCCGAGGCAACTCGGTCATCAAGTTTGCTAAAAGAGATGACCAAGATTTATGTAGAGAATGAGTAGAACACTTTGTCTTACTTCGTCCAAAGCCATGGACGAACGGTTAATGAAGTTGCTTTTGGAATCGGGTAAATGAGAAATGAGCATAAAAATTTTCATGAACCAAAATTTATCATCTTTTTTAACCAAGTGAGTGAGTGAGGAGGAGGGGAGGGGCCGGCCATATATGAGGAGGGGGTAAGGGTAGGAGCAAGGGAGGGTAACCATAAGCAAAGCTTATCATAACATTAATGAAAGCATGAGTCATTTAACACCTCACCCAAAACAATTAATGCAAATGGTGACACACTAATCCTAGTCATCAACCATTAATGCAAAATAGTGACTCACAATCCTAGTCACCAAAACTAGAACCTTCCACACTCATGACTCACTATCAAGAAAAGATAAATCCACATTAAACCGAATGTTTAAGACGGGTGATAGAAAACTGGAAACTGGAAACTGGCAACTTCCAAAAGTGATCCCGAAACGAATTTCAGGATAATCCCGTAACAGTATAAATATACCCGTATTTGTATTACGACCGAATACAAATGCAACTGAGACAAAGATATTATATCTACACAGTATAATACTCGGATCCAGCTTAAACCAAAGCCCACCAGTATTATCTACCCGAAATATGACACGTACGAAAACGCACGTGCATTTTCCGAACCCTGCCATAAAACCATACGGCCTCTACAACGTTTCGCCCGAACTTGGGAAACTATCTATGGGGGACTCTAATGACTCGTCAGTACCCTGGCAGTGGGTTTAACCACAAGCCGTCAGCGGCACTAGCTGTGCGTAACGGCTGCCCATGTACTGACTTCAAGGGAGGCCGATGAGCGAACTCATCCGGAAACCCTACTGAGCCTAACTGTGACAATGTATATACAGTCCGGTCCATTCGTCTATGAGTATCGCATATCGGGCCTAGGGGGCTGGTAATGTCAGACCCCCAATAGCGGTATAAGTCGTGTCGGAAACAAGCCCAGAACACCATGAGAAACTACCGGAGTACCTACCAGTAATTCTCACCTGCCTTGGCCAAGGACTTGGTGTAATATCTTTCCTAGACACAGCGCGATCTCCACGCCCAATACCGGGAGAGACGAATCCCCTGCCGATCCGCTCACTTGCCTCCATGTGGCTCGGGACTGTACCCAAAAACTACCTGTTTGCACGACTCCTTTGAGCCGTGGTAGGGTAGAAATCAAAGTACAGTGGGAACTCACACGAGACAAATGACGACCTCAGGTCGATGAACTAACCTGTACACATGTTACCAGGGAACTGCTATCTGACGATATGTATAATACCAACTAGCAGGTTCCCGGTGAGTCCTGTCCGGTGTACTCATAACCCAATGAGCACCTGTATACATCTTAGGTGATCCAACTGACACCAGTAGCTTATGAGACCGGCCACCGCCCCTCGTCGGGGTCTCGACTGTATACACTAGTCTACTCCAGAGTATCGACGCCCTGTCTCGAAACTCCCATGACTAGGGACAACCTTTAAGGATGTGCTTATAGACCACCCAACTCTCACGTATATGATCGCCATCATACTATTGGTAGTCAAGCAAGATCCCAAGGGCTCTATCAACGTGTAACAGTGATCAGTCACCTGTACCTGTACACGATTGATAAAGGCAAACCAGATAGCATACTATCATCTCGAGTAAGATTGTCCTACTGGTATAAGTCCTCCGCAATCATTGCAATCACGTGCCTGCGATCCAATAATTGACTTTGAGGGCACTATATCCAACAATCTCCCACTTGCACTTAAGGCTAATTATTGCGATATCGCATACTCACAGCCCGTGTGATACCGAACACCCAACTCTTCTACTAATCAGTTTCATAAAGCCCGTTTGTAAAACTCTTGTCTTCGAGAAATAGCCTCAGTGAGTGGATCCGCCATGATGTTTCTTTCTATGTCTCTCTTAATCTCAAGTTCGCGGAGAAAGCTATCTCCTGAATCGAGTAATACCTGTCTTAGAATATGTCTGGATATCTGATGGGACCTAGTTTATAAATGAACTCTAAATCCAAACTTCTTAGACTGTATCGATAACTGAACCTAATCAGTATCCTGCACCATGCCACCCACAGTATCCTCTTGGACCACCTGTCCATAATACTGTCTCCCGTCAGAGGGACAAATATAACTATGATAATCACTCTGTCATCCATGTCACCTTCGAAGCCTGGAATGATAACCGTCTCCCGAAGGAGGCTGCCGTCATCAAATCCGTAGAACATGCACTTATGTTCTAAAACTGCTTCCTTATGTTTCTCCAGGATTGGATTAATACAAACTTATCGCATCTAGTGCAAAAACAACATTTGGTGTGGTACTTGACATCTCACGATTGACTCAATTGCCTAAGTAAGTGATCTGCCAATCATGCACATCTCTCTCCCATTTAGTCTGTAAGACACCTTTAGAGAGGGTGACTCCATCACCTGCAGGTACACTACCATGCCAGGAGTCATCTATTCTAAAAGCCATTAGAATACTGTCGAAGTACCCACATTAGGAAACTACCTAAATCTAGATCTAAAACCATAGATCTAGAAACCAGAATGTCTGATATTATATCCATATCCTGTATGGAGAAACAACTGTGTGACGACCACAGTACAACCGACTGTGTGACGACCACAGTACAACCGATCGTAGTATAGGAATTTTACTTCTTACTCTGTGTATGACATCCATAATACCAGGACATCACACCCTACTACTTTCTTAACAGATCCATCCCCTATTCTGATGAAGTCAAAGCTATGACTGTCACATCAAAATCAGATGATCTATCTCCGCTATATCTGCTCTAGTCTATAAATAGACATAAGAAACTTGCCCACTATGCTTCCGCTGCTCCCACTGACCACAACAACACTTTGGCAGAATAATATACACGTGCACTTCTAAAGCTAGTTTAGAACGATGCTATACTTAACCTCCTGCCGGGTCTCATAGCCTGGAACAACAGTAGTGTCAAGTCTGGGTAAACAAGAACCTCCCTGTCACCGTCCTTGAGGCTACCGGAGTACCTCTCGGGTGTCTAAGGTTACCCACCATATCTGCGGTGTGGCTAATGGAATGTCAAACCTGATTGAATCTTTAGGTCCTATTAAATTTTCCGTAATCGTTTGCGGTTCTGGAATCACTTGAAGTTCTACCATACTCCCACTTCTGTTTTCTGAAAAAATCAATTTTACTAAAACTGTGGCGAGTCAAGAACAATATCACTATTGATCTTCCAGATGGTAGAAAGTCAACCCTCGACATAGCCCGGGCCAACCCACAAACTGCCATTACAGAAACGTGCCCTGAGTTATCCAGAGTCTGGTTTTATGCATAAGTCGGACAACTCCCCGTACCTTAACATCGTTAAGATATGAACCATTCTATATCCAATATAGAAACTTTGGCACTTATTTAATTTGAACCAGATTCAAATCATGCAGCTGTCTCCAGTGCATATCAACTTAATGGAGAGAGGCTAATCAGCATTACTCAACTTAGGAATCCATCCAATTATGAGTAACTCGAAGAGAAACAAGTTTCTCAAAACCATTATTATCATCTGAATACCAGCCACAAGAATCTACATCTTCGATCTCTTTGAAGAATCCCGATACTTGCGACATCTGGTTCTCTACTTTATTCTTATACCCACAACTTCTCAAAATTTAGACCTTGTATTTCAATGAAACACTTGTCTAAAACTAGAGAAGTCATAAGTAAATAGAACATAGTACGAGGACCAACCCCTTTGTCCTGATGGACACTGGACAACATACAATACTCTGTATAAGTCTGTTGAGTTGAATAACTCAAAACCTATGCGTCGTAGGTTGAAAACTGTACCCAGGCGATTTCCTCAAATATCACCAATTACAATGAATTCTGATATAATGAGGGTGATCACCTAATTCCCAATAATTTACTCCAACTCATCATCTATAAAACCATACAGATGTGAGAATCATACCTGGTAAATACATACCCTAGGAGTAAGTATTTAATCGGGAAATCAGTTTTCCTTTTAACAATGCACAGTGAAACTGAAACATGAAAATGTTTTGTAGGGGTATACTGGTATTCCTAGTAATGCCTCTTCCATAAACCAATTCATGACTTTAACCATATATTTCTTTGCCTTCTCTCCGAATCCGTTTATTTGTCTTTAGTCGTTACCTTCTGTACACCATCGTTAGGCTAAATGGTTTTCTTCCTTCCCTACCGTTCGGCACCAGCCTATGGTTTGGAAGAAGACTATCCAGTAAGCATAATAGGTGTACTCTCCTAAACCAAGGAGTACTCGCAACTTGAGAGAAGGTGATGATAAAAGACAACTGAATAATACCTTATTCTATTTCTCACGAACTGGGAAAAAAGCAAAGGTGAAATAGGAGTGGCGATGAAGTACGAGGTTTGGTCGTGAATGATAGCAGTCGCAATTTACTTTGTCTTCTTTCTAATCCCTTTATTTTGTCTTTACATATTACCTTCTGTACACCCTACTTAGGCTAATTGGTTTTCTTCATTCCCTACCTTTCGGCACCTGCCTATGGTTTGGAATAAGACTATCCAATAAGCGTAATAGGTGTACACTCCTAAACCAAGGAGCCCTCGTAACCTGAGAGAAGGTGATAATAAAAGACAACTGAATAAACCAATTCTTTTTCTCCTGAACCTGGATCCATCCTCGAAAAAGTCCCTTCGAGTTCGTATATAACCATACGATGGATCTATCTAATGGAAGTGGATACTCGTAGTGATATGAGGTGTTCTGAGAAACGCAAAGGGTAAAAGAAGGAGCGGCAATGACTTATGCAACTCGGACAATCCAAAAGCCAGTATTTTAAGAAGGTTCGGTCAACTTGGTCACTGAGTCATAGTCTAGGGTCGGTCAAAGGTCGCTGCCAAAGAGAGAGAGAAAAGAAACACTCTGCGTGCACTCTAACCTAGATCAGAATGGTTATCAATTTATCTAATCAGGAAACCTCCCACTGTACTGTCAAATTCTCCTCCAAACCTGAAAGAAAAATCAATCGGGATCACCCGAAGAGTAAACCAACTCATCAGTGGGAATCGGGATCCAACTCTCATCACATGATAACGCGACGGAATCCACTCACGTTATCACACTCCAGAAGGTATGCGCATGCCTGGCAAGTTTCAGTTTCTTTAGAAACTCCCGATATGATTTTTGCCCCATGCTCTTATGATCGTGACTAAGGGCCAACCCATCATAAGTCACATGCCAAGTTCTACCCGTCATTATCTTGTCAATTTGAACCTACCCGTACTCGCCCTTGACTAAGGGCCAACAAGGCTGTACGACTGTCCCAAACCAACGTATCTATCAATGCAACATGTGAACACCCCTGCAGCTACCAATCACTATGTCCTGGCTAAGTGCTACACCAACATAGCTTGAATACTACTGACCATTCATATGAAATGACGGAGGGCTACGGCTGGTTTTTGGCGAAAAACCTTTAATGTAATGAACTTGATCTCGTTGAAGGAACTTGATAGCTTTTTTTAAAAATATAGTGGCGAAAACCTTTTGCTAAAGAGGTCACTCCCGGTGAAGGGATCTCGGTGTTGGATATATATGCCCTAGAGGCCTTCATTGTATAGGATGCTAGGGATATGTATGTACATGACAGTCTTGCTTGATATGATAGTACGCTATTTGGTTTGTCTTTTTCTTAACGTATGATATATTTTACTAGGTATTTATATATATATATGTTGATAAAGCCCATAGGGTGTTTGCCTGAAAACCGGCGTTGTGATGGAAGTCATACTTGTGGGAGCTGGATAGTCAATAGGCACATCCTTAGATGTCCCTGGTCGCAGGAGTATCGAGACTGGGCATCGATACTCCGGAGTAGACTAGTGTATACATATCTAGACCCTGAAGAGGGGCGATGGACAGGTCCCGCAGCCATTGGTGGAGTGCACCTAAGATTATATACAGATGCTCACTGGGTGTGAGTACACCGGACAGGACTCGCCGAGAACTGACTGGATGGTATTATACCTAACGTCAGATAGCAGTTCTCAGGTGACATGTGTGCAGATAGTCCATTGACTTAAGGTCATCATTTGTCTCGTGTGAGTTCCCACTGTGCTTTGATTATTACTCTACCACGATTCAAAGGAGTCGTGCAAACAGGTTTTAGTTGGGCACAGTCCCGAGCCACGTGGAGGCAGTGAGCGACTGTTAGGGATTCGTCTCTCCCGGTATAGGGAGTTGATATCGCACGGTGATCGGTTGGTCATTACGATAAGTCCCTGGCCAGGGCTGATTGAGAATTACTGATGGACTGATCAGTAGATTCTCGGATGGTCTTGAGCCATACCGACATGACTTGTACGGTTATTAGGGGTCTAACGTCCACCACCTCCCTAGACCATACATGCGATACTCTTAGACGAACAGACCGGACTGCGCGGATATTGTCACGGACAGGCTCAGTAGGATTTCGGATGGGTTACCTCATCGGCTTTCTTATCGACAACTACCTGGGGACCGTTACGTACAGCTAGTACTGCTTGCGGTCTATGGTTAAACCCACTGCCAGCGTAGTAGCCGAGTCTTTAGAGTCCCACACAGAGATTTCCCAAATCCAGGTGAAAAGATATAGAGGTCGTATGGTTTTACGACAAAGGTTCGGACGCATACGTGTTTAAACGCACGTACGACATTCGGACAGTTTTTACTAGCCGGCTTTGGTTTAAGCCAGATTCTAGTATCATGTTATTGGATTTATACAGTCTACAGTTTTTCCGTGTTTTCACGGATGCGAGGGGCGTTCTCGTAATTTCCGAGAAGCTTCTAGAAGGATGTGACATGAGGGGTTAAGGTGGCATTTTCATTAATTGCTTTAGTGACTCATTCATATGATTCATCATATCATTAAATGCATCATTAATGCATCATTAATGATCTAATGACTCACATGATGAATCACTTTTCTTGACTAAATGAAGCATGGTGAATAATCATTTAATTGATATTATTTGATAATTCATTATGTTTAATATATTCAAGTGAGAAGCTTTTCTATTCTCATTATCATTTCCACCTTCTCTCTCCTCAAGCTCTCTCTCCTTCTCCAAACCCTAATCCTACCACTCATGAGTTGAGTACAAGCATTAGTAAAGACTAAACACTCCATAACCTAACTCTACATCACCTTAGTTACTTTAATTAGCAACTAGAGAAACTAAGTAACCTCAAGTTTAGAGGTAATAGCTTGGATTAGGGTTCTCGGGTGGATCGTCTATCACGGAAGGAAGCCGAGGAGGATGTGGAGATCCAAGGAGGCCGTAGAGATTGTAAAGACGAAGGACTAGAATCGTTTGGTATAATCTCTTTACATAGTAGCTTAGAACTCTATGCTTATTGTTAAGTATTGTTTAGAAAAGATCTTCGGTTAGTTGATGTTCGCTTTATAAACACGGATCGTTTTTCAAATTTCCTCCTCCCCGCAACTCGTGGGGTGTTGCACATCAACTTACAGTGGTATCAGAGCCTCACTAAACAATAATTAACTGATTTGCAAAGTCGTATGAATTTCGAACGCGAAACAAACCGGAAAATACACCGTTATTGCATAGTTTCTGTCGAATTAAAAATGAGGTCCAAAATTTTTTCAGGGACCTCCAGAATGACCAGTAAGAAAATATAAGAACACACAAGAAAAATGGGCTCATGAATAGGCCAAAGAGCCGCGGAACCGTGGCCGATCCTATCGATCCGCCGCGGATCCGCGGCCGAGTTGGGGCCGATTCAGCCCAGTTTTCTTCTGTGCATCTTTTATGATATTTTGTATTTTCTGGTATGATTTAATTTTTGCTCAGGTTTCATATTTGCAGAGAAGTATTGGAGCAAAATTTATTGTGTTTAATCGATCGAAATTATACGATGTTTGCTTGTTTGATTATATCTGTGAAATATATTATGTGTTCGTAAACCTCCCCTAACTGCTAGTATGTCGGTTGGCAGGGGTTGCACATATCTGTAATGTTTTTTAACTGTTTGTGGATATAAACTGTATTGGACTGTTGTGATGATTAGCCGGGTTTTGTGATGGGTTATTGTATTAATTCATTCGATGTAATTGTAATAAGTTGTAATATTATTTTGCGGGGTACATCTAGGTTGCGGTTGTAGCCACCGTTGTATTATTTCTTTTTACTGTTTTTGCTCCTAGGATAGACCCAAGGTGGGGTGCACGAACTACCGAGTATTTTGAAGTGTTGAGGCAGACTGCTTCACTTCTTGTACTTGGCGGGTAGTTTGCCGTACCCGTAGGGGTCTGGGGTGGGGTAATGGCTATTCATCACAACTGTGTAATCCGTCTTTCATTGCAGGCTCAAAAGAAACGCGGATTGCTTGCAAATCCAATATTGTTTATCTGTGATCTGGAATGCCTATTATTGCGTCTGACGAATGTACAATATCTATATATGATAGTTATTTAGACGTCACTTATGTTTTACACCCACGCTAGCCCAGCCCCCGCTCTGTCGTTAGTTAAGTAACCTAACGGGTGATGACGGGACCCAGTGGCGAATGCGGATTGTTAGTGTATATGCCCTAGAGGCCATTACTGTATCATACTAGTTTGTATATTACTTGATGGAAGCTTGGGATATTCACCTTGTATAAACAATCTTGCTCAATATAGTAGTATGCTACTTGGTTTGTTTCTACTTCAATGTGTACTTGTGTTTATTTCAGTATATCACTTATACGCATTAGTGGAGCCCTTAGGATCTTTGCTTGATTACCAGCGTTGTGATGGCAGTCACACTAGTGGGGGCTGGGTAATCTATAGGCACATCCTTATACAGGTCCCTAGTCGTAGGACTATCGAGACAGGGCATCGATACTCCGGAGTAGACTAGCGTATGCGCTTCTCATCCTAGTGTGGGAGATGGTCTGTCCCACAGCCATCAGTACGTCGTACTGGAGATAGTATACGGGTGCTCGTTGGGTTATGAGTACACTGGACAGGACTCGTCGGGAACTGACAGTTTGGTATTATACCTATCGTCAGTTATCAGTTCCCAGGTGACATGAGTACAGCTTAGTCCGCTGACTTGACACTGACACTTCGCCTCGAGTGTGTTCCCACTGCACTTTGATCACTACCCTACCACGGCTCAAAGGAGTCGTGCAAACAGGTGGTGGTTGGGTGCAGTCCCGAAGCACTTGGAGGCAGTGACGGTTAGACAGGATTCGTCTCTCCCGGTATTGGGGGTTGACATCGCGCTGTGTCTAGGAGAGCCATTACACGAGTAGTCCCTGGCCAGGGCAAGCGAGATATACTGGTAGGTTTCCAGTGTTATCTCAGGGTGTTTTGGGCTTCACTCCGACACGACTTGTACCGCTATTGGGGGACTGACGTTTTACCGCCCCCTAGGCCCGCCATGCGATGTATCAGACGAACAGACCGGACTGTACGGAGAATGTCACATTCAGACTCAGTAGGAGTTCAGATGGGGTTTCACCTCGTCAGCCTTCTTGTCGGCATCTACCTGGGGACCGTTACGCACAGCTAGTGCCGCTTGCGGTCTGTGGTTAAACCCACTGCCAGCGTAGTGTCGAGTCTTTAGAGTCCCACACAGAGGGTATTCGCCTCTGGGCAAAACAGAGTAGAGGTCGCATGGTTTTGCGACAGGGTTCGTTCTCATCCGCGCACTTGTGCACGTTTGGAGTCCGGACGGATTATACTGGCAGGCTCTGGTTTGAGCCAGATACTGGTATATGTTTTGGGGGTTGCTTTTATATCTTGGTATTCTTGTTCCTCGGAACGAGAATGCAGGTGTGTATGCACAGTTGCTTGAGGCGGAGAATGAGGTTTTTCATTAGGGTTTCGGATCGGGTGCGTATGCACAGTTGACAGTTATCATTTTCCAAACCCTAATGGATTTGTATATTATCTATTAATAATAGTAATTAAATAAGAATTATGTTATGGTTGTTTTTCTTGTTGACTTGTTGACCTTGGTTGACTTGTTGACCATTGACCACTTTTCATGCCTTGAAAGTCTTCCTTGATTCATGCTTACACTTCATTAAAAGAGGTATGATAGTGGTCATTCCAAAATAACCATCAACTATTCTTATTTCAATTATTATCATTTAGATAATTCATTTCTTTTGCAATATGGTTGCAAGAAAGAAATAATTGAGCTCATTCTATCATTCTCACTCTCTCTCCTCATTTCATCTTCTTCTTCCTCTTGAAAAGAGAAACCTTCTCATGTGTTGAGAATCATTCTCTTTAGATAGAAAAGCAAACCCTAATCACTCTCTACTCATTCTAGGATGAAGGTTTAGCAAGCCGGAAACCCTAGTTCACTCAAAGATCGAGGAAGAGCCCAAAGGTCGAACCTTCAAGGTGGATCTATCTTCGGCAAGAAGAAGGCGACGAGAAGAGAACCATTCAAGCTTCTACAAAGAACAAGAAAGAAGAACAACAACAACAAGAGAAGGAGTTCAAGTTTAGGTATAACCATCCTCCATAGTAGCTAACTCTCTTTAGCTTGTTAACTAGTTTTAGTTTAGACATCGATCCCGACATAGTTTAGTCCATGTTGCCTCTTGCGATAAAAATTCGTTTTTTATACCGTTTCCGCCTCCCCGTAAGTACCGGGGGTCGCAATATGGACTTACAGTGGTATCAGAGCCTAACTAAACTTAAACTAGCTTGGTAGTAAGGTGTAACGAAGTTCGGAACCGAAAAAATCACAAAACCGGAAAAACCAAAACCCTAAGTTTCTGTTGAATTTTTTTCTGCTCAAAATGAAAAACTTTATACTTGTAAATTCGGCTCAGGGTTTTGTTTGAACAGCCAAGAAAAACGATGCACCAATTCACATAAAGCGCCGCGCTTCCGCGGCACGAGGTAGGCATGTGCCGCGGAAGCGCCGCAGTATAGTTTCTTCACTGCATCGTTTTTCGTGCAGTGTTCTTCTGTGTTGGTTTTAGGATTTTTAAAATATATTATATGTACCCAGATTTTCCAGAAAAGAAATTTCCTTTTGGGGTCCTATAATTCCGTATTTTTTTTCCGAACTTCACTGCACTTTGGCTATGTTGGTTATATCTGTGATGTTTGCATGTATTGAACGTCGGCTAATCGCTATAAGTCGATTAGTCGGGGTTATACATGATCTGTAATGTTCTGGAATGTGTATATGAATGTGTTGGACTGTCGCGGGTGAATAGCCGGGGTGGATGTGAGATGAGCTTTTATTTTTCTTTCATTCATTGTAAATGTAAATTGATGTAATTATATTATTTGTTTGGCCGCACAACCGGGTCGGGGTTGTAGCCGTCATTGTATAATTCTTTTACTGTTTTTGCTCCTAGGATAGACCCATGGTGGGGTGCACAAACTACCGGGGACATGGAGGGTAGTTTGCCGCACCCGTAGGGGTCTTGGGTGGGGTATTTGCTATTCACCGCGACCGTGTTATCCGCTTTTCGTTTCAGGCTCGAAAGGATTGCGGATTGCTAGTATATCCAATGTATTCATCTGTGATCTGTAATGTCTATCATTGCTTTCTATTTAGGCGTTGCTTATGTTTTACAGCCGCGCTAGCCCAGCCCCCGCTCTGTCGTTAGTTAAGTAACCTAACGAGTGATGACGGGACCCCGTGGCGAATGCGAATGGCATAAGCGTACGTCATATTTTGGTTGTTTTCTGCAATGGTAGGATTAAATGATGGGACGCATTAAAAGAACTAATGCAAGAATATCACGCATTAAAAGAACTAATGCAAGATAATAAACCAAGTTTAAGTCGATGGAACACTTTCGAAAAACCACTCGGTTCTTTTCAAAAACTAACTTTTAAATGCGGAGCTTGAGCCACTCCTTCTAAAAGCTATCTCGTTCCATCGATTATATCAAGTTCACTACGTTCACGGTTTCGCCAAAACCATTCGTAGCCCTCCATCATTTCAGTTAGATATACGGTAGTATTCAAGCTATGTATTTTGACCTCACGCCAAGGCATAGTGATTGGTAGCTGCCGGATATTTATCTGTTGCATAGATAGAATGCGTTGTTTTGAGACAGTCGTACCACCATTTTGGCCTACGTCAAGGGTAGGTACGGGTGGATTCAAATCAACCGGGATAATGATGGGAAGAACTTGACATGTGACTTATGACATTTTGACCTCACGCCAAGGTCATAAGAGCATGGGGCAAAAATCCACATCGGGAGTTTCATAAGTACTGAAACTTGCTAGATTTGCATACCATTTGGAGTGTGATGATTATGGTAGGATTCCTTCATTTTCGTCACGCGATGATATTTGGATCCCGATCCTACTGTGAGTATATGCTACTCCTCGGGAAATTTCTCACTAAACGATCAATGCTATAAACCTAGTAGGTGCCTAGAAAGGTGTTAGCGGGGCTACGCCCCCAGGGAAAAGAGGTTCTTAAATTAAGGAACTTCGCGAAAGCGTTGGAAAACCTCCCTCGAAGTACCGACACTGGCCTGGCTGAACGGTTAAGCAAGTATTGTACGGTGGGATTGATCCCGGCTAATTCTTCCTTTGTGGTTTGAGGAGGGATTCGAGAGACAGTGGGAGCCATCCTGTTTAGACAAATTAAAAACCATTCTAAACTTGCAAGAGCATCGTGCTAAGTGTTTCTTCTCTCCCCCTGCAGCGACCAAATCGAAATGACTGGACTTAAGTTACTTCTAGATAAAAACATACTGACAGGGCCAAACTACAAAGATTGGCTCAGGAATGTCAAATTGGCAATCTCTTACGACAAGCTGGGATATCTTCTTACCAGCAAAGCTCCCCCCGTCCCAGGTCCCACCTCCAGCGTCGCGGATAAGGAAATCCGTAAGACTTGGGAGATTGACATCGCGAAGGCCAGATGCCTCGTACTTGCCTCGATGGACAATGACCATCAGAGGAGGCACGAGAATATGGATTTGGAATCCATATTTCTTCATACAAAAGAACTGTATGGAGAGCAGTCTCGTATCGCAAGATACGAAGTGTCGAAGAAGTTATTTTCGACTAAGTTGGCCGTCGGATCATCGGTAGCGGACCACGTGCTTAAGATGATTGGCTACACTGAGGAGCTCGCGGAACTTGGGACCACGTTGGATAGTGAACTCTACACAGATATAATTCTCCAGTCCCTTCCATCCACTTACGCCCAGTTCATACTGAATTTCAACTTGCAAGAAAAGGAAGTTGAACTTTCAGAACTCCTCAACCTGCTGAGGAGCGCAGAGGGCACCCTACAGAAGGGTAGGGATACATCCACTTTGTTTGTAGGAGGATCTTCTTCTTCTAGGTCCAAGGCGAAAGCCAAGGGAAAGAAGAAGAAAGCCCCCGCCAAACCAAGAGGCGGTGTTAGTAAAGTGGGTGCGAAGGGAAAGGAAAAGGCAACAAAGATAGCGGGGAAGCTTGTTGGTAAAGAGGAATGCTTCTATTGTCACAAGAGTGGACACTGGAAGAAAGATTGCAGGGCTTGGAAAGCCAGGACACAGGAACTGAAGCAGGTTGCGGCTTCAGCTTCAGGTGTGTATGTTATTGAAAACTGTCTTTCTATAAACTCTACTTCCTGGGTATTGGATACCGGATCAGGATCTCATATCTGTAATTCTTTGCAGGCGTTGAGAAACCGTAGGTTTTTGAAGGAAGGTGACATGACCCTCAGAGTTGCGAACGGAGCTAGCATGGATGCTAAAGCCGTGGGGGACTATCACCTAGGAATGTCAGATGGACATGTTTTGGTTTTGCGTAATTGCTTTTTTGTACCCAACGCAACTTGTAATATCATTTCTGTATCTTTGGTTTCTAAAGAAGGTTATGAATTTGCGTTTGTAAGTAATGTTGTTAACATTCACCTTAATCAAGTTCTGATTGGGTCAGGTACATTGAGCAATGGTATATACGTATTAAACCAACCACAGATTTTCAATGTCCAGAATACACACAAAAGAAAGTCACCAGATATTAATCAGACTTTCTTATGGCATTGTAGATTGGGTCACATCAATGAGAGAAGGTTGACGAAGTTACATACAGAAGGGTATTTGAATGCGTTCGAATATCAATCGTATGCCACTTGTCAATCCTGTCTCAAGGGAAAGATGACAAAGACTCCGTTTACTGGACATGGAGTAAGAGCGAGCGAGCTCTTGGGACTCGTACACAGTGACGTGTGCGGTCCAATGTCTACACATGCCCGAAGCGGACATTCTTACTTCATTACTTTTACGGATGACTTCTCAAGGTACGGTTATGTCTTCTTAATGAAACATAAGTCCGAGGCCTTTGGAAAATTCCAGGAGTATAAGAATGAAGTAGAGAAACAGACCGGCAAAAGTATTAAGATTCTAAGATCGGATCGAGGTGGAGAATACTTAAGTGCCGAATTCCTGGACTATTTAAAAGAGAATGGGATTCTCTCTCAGCTTACTCCTCCATACACCCCGCAACATAACGGTGTATCGGAGAGACGGAATCGCACCCTATTGGATATGGTACGGTCTATGATGAGTAACGCTGAGTTACCGCGATCATTCTGGGGGTATGCGCTAGAAACAGCTGCATACCTATTGAACCGAGTTCCTACTAAGACTGTGCCTACCACACCATATGAGTTATGGAGTGGGAAGAAACCCTATCTTCAGTACCTGAAAATTTGGGGATGTCCAGCTTATGTCAAAAAGCAGCATACGGACAAGCTCGAGGCGCGCTCAGTACTGTGCAAGTTTGTGGGATACCCAAAGAACTCCAGGGGGTATCTTTTCTATTACGCAGAGGAGCAAAAAGTCCTTGTTTCTCGTAATGCCCATTTTCTGGAACATCAGTTCTTAGAAAAAGAAGTAAGTGGGAGCGCAATAGAACTGGAAGAAATTCCAGAACCACAGACTATTACAGAAAGCTTAATGGAACCAGAGGGTTCAAATGAACAGGACATTCCTATGCCGCTCCGCAGAAGTAGTAGGCAGTCTCATCCGCCCGAGAGATACTACGGTTTTCTCATAGACGGGGATAGAGAGGATTGCATCATAGACTATGATGAGCCTACTAGCTTCCAGCAGGCCGTTCAGAGCGTTGACTCGGTAAAATGGCTGGATGCAATGCGGACCGAAATGGAGTCCATGTACACCAACAAAGTATGGACGTTGGACATTGCTCCAGATGGGGTAAAACCCGTAGGATGCAAGTGGATCTTCAAAAGGAAGATTGGTGTAGATGGACAGGTTGAGACCTATAAAGCTAGACTTGTAGCAAAGGGTTTCCGTCAAAGACCTGGCTTGGACTACGACGAAACCTTTTCTCCAGTGGCTATGCTGAAATCCATTCGGATCCTTCTTGCCATTGCTGCCTTCCACGATTATGAGATTTGGCAGATGGACGTAAAGACCGCTTTTCTAAATGGAAATTTAGAGGAGTGTGTCTATATGGATCAGCCAGAGGGTTTCATTCAGAGTGGGAGCAGCGGAAAGGTGTGCAAGTTGCTTAAGTCCATCTATGGACTAAAGCAGGCATCGCGGAGTTGGAACATCTGTTTTGATGAGACAGTCAAGGAATTTGACTTTATCAAAAATCCAGATGAACCGTGCATCTATAGTAGATTTGTAGCAAGAACTGTGGTATTCCTTGTTTTATACGTGGATGACATTCTCTTAATAGGAAATGACATTCCTATGCTACAATCTGTCAAGGGTTTCTTGTCACACAGGTTCTCCATGAAAGACCTGGGTGATGCCTCTTACATCCTAGGGATCCGGATCCATCGTGATAGATCCAAGAGGATATTGGGACTTTCTCAGTCCAGGTACATCGACACCATAGTGAAAAGATTCAGTATGGAAGATTCCAAGCGCGGTAACCTACCGGCTTGTCACGGGATCACCCTCTCTAAAGAGATGTCTCCCAAGACTGATTTGGAGAGAGATCGCATGTCTATTATACCCTACGCTTCTGCGGTAGGCTCTATAATGTATGCGATGTTGTGTACCAGACCGGATGTAGCTTATGTACTGAGTGTGGTAAGCCGGTATCAGTCTAACCCTGGGGAGAAACATTGGATAGCGGTAAAGAACATTCTCAAGTACCTGAGGAGGACTAAGGAGATGTTCTTGGTGTATGGCGGAAAAGACCTCCAGATTGAGGCCTTTGCTGACTCCAGCTTCCAGAGTGACAAGGATGATTCCAAGTCCATGTCGGGTTTTGTCTTTACCCTCAACGGAGGGGCGGTGTGTTAGAAGAGTTCCAAACAGGAAACCGTTGCAGACTCGACTATGGAAGCGGAATACATCGCTGCATCTGATGCCGCAAAAGAAGCTGTCTGGATAAGGAAGTTCTTAAAAGAACTTCAGGTGGTTCCGTCCATTGTTGACCCAGTACCTCTGTATTGCGACAACAACGGGGCTATAGCTTTAGCAAAGGAACCCAGGTCCCATCAGAGATCCAGGCACATCTTGAGGCGGTATCACCTGATCAGGGAGATCGTGGATCGCAAGGAGATCGAGGTTCGGAGGGTTGCTTCAGAAGAGAACACTGCAGATCCATTCACCAAGGCCCTACCCCAGACTCAGTTCGAGCGGCTGATCGAGATGATAGGTCTTCGATACGCCAGTACATGGCCTTAGTGCAAGTGGGAGATTGTTAGTGTATATGCCCTAGAGGCCATTACTGTATCATACTAGTTTGTATATTACTTGATGGAAGCTTGGGATATTCACCTTGTATAAACAATCTTGCTCAATATAGTAGTATGCTACTTGGTTTGTTTCTACTTCAATGTGTACTTGTGTTTATTTCAGTATATCACTTATACGCATTAGTGGAGCCCTTAGGATCTTTGCTTGATTACCAGCGTTGTGATGGCAGTCACACTAGTGGGGGCTGGGTAATCTATAGGCACATCCTTATACAGGTCCCTAGTCGTAGGACTATCGAGACAGGGCATCGATACTCCGGAGTAGACTAGCGTATGCGCTTCTCATCCTAGTGTGGGAGATGGTCTGTCCCACAGCCATCAGTACGTCGTACTGGAGATAGTATACGGGTGCTCGTTGGGTTACGAGTACACTGGACAGGACTCGTCGGGAACTGACAGTTTGGTATTATACCTATCGTCAGTTATCAGTTCCCAGGTGACATGAGTACAGCTTAGTCCGCTGACTTGACACTGACACTTCGCCTCGAGTGTGTTCCCACTGCACTTTGATCACTACCCTACCACGGCTCAAAGGAGTCGTGCAAACAGGTGGTGGTTGGGTGCAGTCCCGAAGCACTTGGAGGCAGTGACGGTTAGACAGGATTCGTCTCTCCCGGTATTGGGGGTTGACATCGCGCTGTGTCTAGGAGAGCCATTACACGAGTAGTCCCTGGCCAGGGCAAGCGAGATATACTGGTAGGTTTCCAGTGTTATCTCAGGGTGTTTTGGGCTTCACTCCGACACGACTTGTACCGCTATTGGGGGACTGACGTTTTACCGCCCCCTAGGCCCGCCATGCGATGTATCAGACGAACAGACCGGACTGTACGGAGAATGTCACATTCAGACTCAGTAGGAGTTCAGATGGGGTTTCACCTCGTCAGCCTTCTTGTCGGCATCTACCTGGGGACCGTTACGCACAGCTAGTGCCGCTTGCGGTCTGTGGTTAAACCCACTGCCAGCGTAGTGTTGAGTCTTTAGAGTCCCACACAGAGGGTATTCGCCTCTGGGCAAAACAGAGTAGAGGTCGCATGGTTTTGCGACAGGGTTCGTTCTCATCCGCGCACTTGTGCACGTTTGGAGTCCGGACGGATTATACTGGCAGGCTCTGGTTTGAGCCAGATACTGGTATATGTTTTGGGGGTTGCTTTTATATCTTGGTATTCTTGTTCCTCGGAACGAGAATGCAGGTGTGTATGCACAGTTGCTTGAGGCGGAGAATGAGGTTTTTCATTAGGGTTTCGGATCGGGTGCGTATGCACAGTTGACAGTTATCATTTTCCAAACCCTAATGGATTTGTATATTATCTATTAATAATAGTAATTAAATAAGAATTATGTTATGGTTGTTTTTCTTGTTGACTTGTTGACCTTGGTTGACTTGTTGACCATTGACCACTTTTCATGCCTTGAAAGTCTTCCTTGATTCATGCTTACACTTCATTAAAAGAGGTATGATAGTGGTCATTCCAAAATAACCATCAACTATTCTTATTTCAATTATTATCATTTAGATAATTCATTTCTTTTGCAATATGGTTGCAAGAAAGAAATAATTGAGCTCATTCTATCATTCTCACTCTCTCTCCTCATTTCATCTTCTTCTTCCTCTTGAAAAGAGAAACCTTCTCATGTGTTGAGAATCATTCTCTTTAGATAGAAAAGCAAACCCTAATCACTCTCTACTCATTCTAGGATGAAGGTTTAGCAAGCCGGAAACCCTAGTTCACTCAAAGATCGAGGAAGAGCCCAAAGGTCGAACCTTCAAGGTGGATCTATCTTCGGCAAGAAGAAGGCGACGAGAAGAGAACCATTCAAGCTTCTACAAAGAACAAGAAAGAAGAACAACAACAACAAGAGAAGGAGTTCAAGTTTAGGTATAACCATCCTCCATAGTAGCTAACTCTCTTTAGCTTGTTAACTAGTTTTAGTTTAGACATCGATCCCGACATAGTTTAGTCCATGTTGCCTCTTGCGATAAAAATTCGTTTTTTATACCGTTTCCGCCTCCCCGTAAGTACCGGGGGTCGCAATATGGACTTACAGGGATGGCATAAGAGGACGTTGTATTTTCGTTGTTATCTGTAATGATAGGTTAATGATGTTACGCATTATTATTAATGCAAAGAAAATAAAACCTAAACTGAATCGTTGGAATAATATCTAAAACCACTCGGTTTTTCTTGAAAAAGCAAATTTTAAATGCGGAGCTTAAACCACTCCTTTTAAATAAAAGCTATCTTTGTTCCTTCGATCATATCAAGTTCATTACGTTAACGGTTTTTTACCAAAAACCAGCCGTAACCCTCCGTCATTTCAGATAGACAGCACATCGTATTCATGCTATGCTTGTTGGCCTACGTCAAGGCATAGTGTATGGTAGCAGTGTGCGTGCCTATTTGTTGTATAGATAGATGCATTAGTTTAAGACAGACGTATACCTTGTTGGCCTACGTCAAGGGCTTGTACGATGTACTTAAATTAATCAGGACAACGACGGGTAGAACTTGACTTGCGTCTTATGATTTGTTGGCCTACGTCAAGGTCATAGGAGCTTGGAGTAAAAATCACATCGGGAGTTTCAAACATAAAGGAAACTTGCAGATTTAGCATACCTTCTGGAGTGTGGTGACTAGAGTGGCTTCCATCTAGGGCATCATGCAATGATAGTTGGATCCCGATCCCACTGATGAGTAGGATTACTCTCGGGAATTTTTCTCACTTAACAATCAATGCTATAAACCAAGTAGGTTACTAGAAAGTTGTTAGAGGGGCTACGCCTCCAGGGAAAAGAGGTTCTTTAATTAAGGAACTTCGCGAAAGCGTTGGAAAACCTCCCTCGAAGTACTAACACCAGCCTGGCTGAAAGGTTAAGCAAGTATTGTGACGTGTGATTAAATCATGACTAGTTCTTCTTTTAGGTTTTGAAGAAGGATTTGAGGAAACAGTGGGAGCCATCCTGTTTAGATAAATTAATAAACCAATCTAAACTTGCAAGAGCATATGCTGAGTGTTTTCTTTTCTCTCTCTCTGGCAGCTACCATGAATGGATTAAAACTATTACTTGAAAAAAATATACTGACCGGGCAGAACTATAAAGATTGGCTAAGGAACGTCAATATTGCACTGACTTATAACAAAGTAGCATATGTTACCACCGTTGTTCCTCCCTTTATCCCAGGACCAGATTCCTCAGTTGTGGACAGGGAAGTTCGCAAAACCTGGGATCTAGACTGTGAGCGGGCTAAGTGTATCATGCTGGCGTCCATGAACAATGAACTCCAGAAACAGCACGAGAGTATGGATATTATATCCATCTTTCTCCATGTCAAAGAGTTGTATGGAGAGCACTCACGTATCGCGAGGTACGAAACCTCAAGGAAACTCTTCCAGATGAGGTTAGCTCCAGGATCGCCTGTAGGAGAGCACGTCCTTAAAATGATCAGCCTCATTGAGGAACTCGCAAACCTGGGATGCGTGCTAGAGAACGATTTGTATATCGACTTGATTTTGCAGTCCCTTCCCCACACCTTCTCTCAGTTCGTGCTGAACTTCAACATGCACGGAATGGAAGCGGATCTTCTAAAGCTCCTCAATATGTTGAGGGTAGCAGAGACCTCCTTGAAAATGGAGAAGACCCCCGTTATGTATGTTGGTCAATCATCTTCTTCTAAATCTAAAGCGAAAGCTAAAGGGAAGAAGAAGATGAAAGCCACCAAACCGAAAGGTGGGGTCAAGAAGGTGCAAGGAACGAACAAGGCAGGAAGGGTGAAGACAGAAAAGAACGAGTGCTTCTATTGTCATAAGCAAGGGCTCTGGAAGAAGGATTGTCAGGCCTTCAAAGCCAAGGACATGAAGCAAGTAGTTGCTTCAACTTCAGGTGTGTTTGTAATCGAAAATTGTCTTTCAGTTAACTCTACATCATGGGTACTTGATACGGGTTCTGGTTCTCACATCTGTAATTCATTGCAGGATCTGAGAAATAGTAGAGTGCTGGGGACAGGTGATATGACTCTTCGGATGGGCAATGTAATGCATGTGGATGCAATTGCAATAGGAGAATATCACCTAGGGTTGACTAGTGGGCACATTTTGGTGTTGTACAGCTGTTTTTGTATTCCCAGTATGTTGTGTAATATTATATCAGTATCTTTATTATCGAATGAAGGATATAGTTTTGCGCTTGAAAAAAATGTTATGAACATTCACCTTAATCAAGAACTGATTGGGTTTGGCACAATGGAAAACGACATATACATACTTAATCAACCTCAAATTTTCTATATTCAAAACACGGGTAAAAGAAAGGCTCCGGATTCAAATCAAGCCTTCCTATGGCATTGTAGACATGGTCATATAAACGAAACAAGGTTGACTAAGTTACATAAAGATGGATATTTAGATCCGTTTGAATATTCATCATATGCAACTTGTCAATCATGCATCAAAGGAAAAATGACCAAATCTCCGTTCACCGGACACGGAGAAAGAGCCACTGAACTCTTGGGACTAGTACACAGTGATGTATGTGGTCCGATGTCTACGCATGCATGAAGTGGTCACTCCTACTTCATCACTTTTACTGATGACTTCTCTAGGTATGGACATGTGTTCTTAATGAAGCATAAATCCGAGGCTTTTGAGAAGTTTAAGGAGTATAAAAATGAAGTAGAGAAACAAACTGGTAAAAGCATCAAGACACTTGGATCTGATCGAGGTGGAGAATACTTAAGTACCAGTTTTCTTAAATGCTTAAAAGAGAATGGAATTCTCTCTTAGCTTACTCCGCCTTATTCACCTCAGCATAATGGTGTATCAGAAAGAAGGAATCGCACGCTATTAGATATGGTGCGTTCAATGATGAGTAGTGCTGAGTTGCCACTTTCCTTCTAGGGATTTGCTCTAGAATCAGCCGCATACCTATTGAATAGAGTTCCAACTAAGTCTGTACCTACCACTCCATATGAAATGTGGAGTGGGAAGAGACCATATCTCAAGTATATTAAGATATGGGGGTGTCCGGCATATGTTAAAAAGCATAAACCGGACAAGCTCAAGGCACGATCAGTTTTATGCAAGTTTGTAGGATACCCCAAGCAATCAAGGGGGTATATGGTCTACCACACTGAAGAACAAAAGGTGTTTGTCGCTCGTCACATTGTCTTCTTAGAAAGCGAATTTCTTGCAAAAGAAATTAGTGGGAGCGCGGTAGAGTTGGAAGAAATTCCAGAACCTTAAACTGCTACCAAGGACTTAGTAAAATCTCAGATTTCAATAGAACATGACGAACCAACGCCACTCCGTAGATCTAGTAGGCTTTCTCATCCTCCTAAAAGATACTATGGTTTTCTTCTAGATGGAGATCGAGAGGATTGCATCATTGATGATGATGAGCCTACTAGTTTTCAACAGGCTATCACGAGTAGTGACTCGATGAAATGGCTGGATGCTATGAGATCCGAAATGGAATCCATGTACACCAATAAAATATGGACTTTAGAAGTTGCTCTTCCTGGAGTAAAACCAGTTGGATGCAAATGGATCTTCAAAAAGAAGATTGGTGCATTTGGACAAGTGGAAACCTACAAAGCTAGACTTGTTGCAAAAGGTTTTCGTCAAAGACCAGGATTGGACTATGATGAAACCTTTTCACCTGTAGCTATGCTTAAATCCATTCGGATCCTGCTTGTGATTGCTGCCTTCCATGACTATGAAATCTGGCAGATGGACGTAAAAACAGCTTTTCTAAATGGACATTTAGAAGAGAGTATTTACATGGATCAACCAGAAGGTTTCTTAGACAGTGGGAGCAGCGGAAGAGTCTGCAAGTTGCTTAAATCCATTTATGGATTAAAGCAAGCATCGCGGAGTTGGAACATCTGCTTTGATGAGACAGTCAAAGAATTTAACTTTATCAAAAATGTAGATGAACCATGTATTTATAGGAAGATTGTAGAAAGAGCAGTAGTCTTCCTCGTTTTATACGTCGGCGACATACTACTGATAGGGAATGATATCCCTATGCTATAATCAGTAAAGCTCTTCTTGTCACAGAAATTCTCTATGAAAGACTTGGGAGATGCATCATACATTCTGGGCATTAAGATCCATCGTGATAGATCTAATAGAATGTTGGGACTTTCACAGTCCAGGTATATTGACACCATACTAAAGAGATTTAGTATAGAAGATTCCAAGCGCGGTAATATGCTCGCTTGTCACGGAATCACCCTCTCCAAAGAGATGTCTCCAAAGACTGATGAAGAGAGGGCTCGCATGGGCATTATACCCTACGCTTCGGCGGTAGGATCAATAATGTATGCGATGTTATGTACCAGGCCGGATGTAGCTTAAGCACTTAGTGTGGTAAGCAGGTATCAGTCTGACCTAGGTGAGAAACAGTGGATAGCGGTGAAGAATATTCTCAAGTACCTGAGAAGGACTAAGGAGATGTTCTTAGTTTACGGTAATAAGGACCTCCAGGTAGAGGCTTTTACCGACTCCGGCTTCCAAAGTGACAAGGATGATTCTAAATCCATTTCAGGTTTTGTGTTTACCCTCAATGGAGGGGTGGTATGTTGGAGGAGTTCCAAACAGGATACCGTCGCAGACTCAACTATGGAGGCTGAGTATATAGCTGCTAGTGAAGCCGCAAAAGAGGCTGTCTGGATGAGGAAGTTCATTTCTGAACTTCAGGTGGTTCCGTCCATTGCCAATCCAATACCTTTGTATTGTGATAACAATGGCGCTGTAGATTTAGCGAAGGAACCAAGGTCCCATCAGAAATCCAGGCATATCTTAAGGCGGTTTCACCTGATCAAGGAGATCGTGGATCGTCGGGAGATCGAGATATGGAGAGTGGACATAAAAGACAACACGGCAGATCCATTCACTAAGGCCAACCCTCAAGTCCAGTTCGAGAGGCTGTTTGAGATGTTGGGCATGCGGTACGCCAGCAGCAGGATCTGGTAAAGACAGTGGGTACTCATTGCGCCAATTATAAGCCTTAGTGCAAGTGGGAGATTGTTGGATATATATGCCCTAGAGGCCTTCATTGTATAGGATGCTAGGGATATGTATAAACATGACAGTCTTGCTTGATATGATAGTACACTATTTGGTTTGTCTTTTTCTTAACGTATGATATATTTTACTTGGTATTTATATATATATATATGTTGATAAAGCCCATAGGGTGTTTGCCTGACTACCGGCGTTGTGATGGCAGTCATACTTGTGGGAGCTGGATAGTCAATAGGTACATCCTTAGATGTCCCTGGTCGTAGGAGTATCGAGACTGGGTATCGATACTCCGGAGTAGACTAGTGTATACATATCTAGACCCTGAGGAGGGGCGATGGACTGGTCCCGCAGCCATTGGTAGAGTGCACCTAAGATTGTATACAGATGCTCACTGGGTGTGAGTACACTGGACATGACTCGCCGAGAACTGACTGGATGGTATTATACCTAACGTCAGATAGCAGTTCTCAGGTGACATGTGTGCAGATAGTCCGTTGACTTAAGGTCATCATTTGTCTCGTGTGAGTTCCCACTGTGCTTTGATTATTACCATACCACAATTCAGAGGAGTCGTGCAAACAGGTTTTAGTTGGGCACAGTCCCGAGCCACGTGGAGGCAGTGAGCGACTGTTAGGGATTCGTCTCTCCCGGTATAGGGAGTTGATATCGCACGGTGATTGGTTGGTTATTACCATAAGTCCCTGGCCAGGGCTGATTGAGAATTACTGATGGACTGATCAGTAGATTCTCGGATGGTCTTGAGCCATACCGACACGACTTGTACAGTTTTTAGAGGTCTGACGTCTACCACCTCCCTAGACCATACATGCGATACTCTTAGACGAACAGACCGGACTGCGCAGATATTGTCGCGGATAGGCTCAGTAGGATTTCGGATGGGTTAACTCATCGGCTTTCTTATCGACAACTACCTGGGGACCGTTACGTACAGCTAGTACCGCTTGCGGTCTGTGGTTAAACCCACTGCCAGTGAAGTAGTCGAGTCTTTAGAGTCCCACACAGAGATTTCCCAAACCCAGGCGAAAAGATATAGAGGTCGTATGGTTTTACGACAAAGGTTCGGACCCATACGTGTTTAAACGCACGTACGACATTCGGACAGTTTTTACTAGCCGGCTTTGGTTTAAGCCAGATTCAAGTATCAGGTTATTGGATTTATACAGTCTAAAGTTTTTCCGTGTTTTCACGGATGCGAGGGGCGTTCTCGTAATTTCCGAGAAGCTTCTAGAAGGATGTGACATGAGGGGTTAAGGTGGCATTTTCATTAATTGCTTTAGTGACTCATTCATATGATTCATCATATCATTAAATGCATCATTAATGCATTATTAATGATCTAATGACTCACATGATGAATCACTCTTCTTGAATAAATGAAGCATGGTGAATAATCATTTAATTGATAATTCATTATGTTTGATATATTCAAGTGAGAAGCTTTTCTATTCTCATTATCATTTCCACCTTCTCTCTCCTCAAGCTCTCTCTCCTTCTCCAAACCCTAATCCTACCACTCATGAGTTGAGTACAAGGATTAGTAAAGACTAAACACTCCATAACCTAACTCTACATCACCTTAGTTACTTTAATTAGCAACTAGAGAAACTAAGTAACCTCAAGTTTAGAGGTAATAGCTTGGATTAGGGTTCTCGGGTGGATCGTCTATCACGGAAGGAAGCCGAGGAGGACGTGGAGATCCAAGGAGGCCGTAGAGATCGTAAAGACGAAGGACTAGAATCATTTGGTATAATCTCTTTACATAGTAGCTTAGAACTCTATGCTTATTGTTAAGTATTGTTTAGAAAAGATCTTCGGTTAGTTGATGTTCGCTTTATAAACATGATCGTTTTTCAAATTTCCGCCTCCCCGCAACTCGTGGGGTGTTACACATCAACTTACACTCGGCTCTTTCCTCGTGGAATGCGGTGCAGGTTATTCCAACTGAATACCGTGATGCAAAGCAACTTGTAATCGACTATAGTGAAATTATTACCCTGATGCAAACTTCTGCCCAAGGGGTCACTCCCGGTGAAGTGATATCGGCCCTTGCCCCGTCGAATGAGGTGCAGGATATTCCAACCGAATACCACTATGCAAAACAAAAGGAAATATCTTTGTAATAACACTTTTTAAATTTGTTCCAACAACATCCAAACAGGTTTGTTTTCCTTTGCATTGATCAGAATCAACGCAGTCCCATCAATAAATCACACCAGAAAAGAACGAAAATATAATGTACGTATATGCCATCCGCATTCGTCACTGGGTCCCGTCTTTACCTGTTAGGTTACTTAACTAACGACAGAGCGGGGACTGGACTAGAGCGGGTGCAAAACATATACGACATCTAATAGTATATATACCAATATACAATAATCGCTCCAAGCGTGATAATATGCAACATTACAAAAAGTAATAAGCATCACAGAACAATACAGATAATCTGGGATCCCTGGGTTTCACAGAGCCGCTGCTGAAACCCGACGTTCCCCTGGTCGTGTGGATAGCATGTGCAATGAAACCTAGACCCCTACGGGCACGGCAAGTTACCCGCCAAAACCTGAAGCGAGGCAGCCCCCTACAGCAAAGTGAATGGACCACCGTGCACTTCACGAAATCCGGTAACATGAGCACCCCTCCTTGGGTCAACCTGTACCCCCTACGAGTGCGGCGAATAGTCTGCCAATACTAGAGTGAGGCCCCTCTGCCTCTCAAAGCCATGAGATGCGCACCCGTTGCCCTCCAGAACCCGGCTATCCGTGCACTCCGTCGCGGGGTAAAACCCAGTACAGAAATGAAAAATATGTACAACGGGTACATCGACCTCAACCCGGTCGTGCCCCAAAAGAATATTATACAAACAGGCAGTGACGGCAGTCCACATGTTGGACGCTCGACCCGCAATATCAAATGTAAAAATAAACTCAAACTGCACTACGTTGCACACTGCTATCCACCACGAGATATCCGCAACATCACAGCACAACACAGAACATCAACGCGAATGTCACGTTCGCAAACCCGTCTAAAAGAACTATAGCAATCAGACGCGGTTTACCGCTCAAATGACATTCACGGTCGGAGATATAATGTAAGTACTGTAAACTGACACGTTAAAATTTCGATCAACTAAATTTCCCGAAGTGGGCCCCACGTACATCTGCTGCACAGTAACAAAACCTGGGCCCAAATGAAATATTCCAGAAACCACAATTTCCCAAGTAGAATCACCAGAAGAAAAACTACCCTATGATTCACCAAGAAGGCCGCGTTTCCGCGGCCGTATGGTCGGATCAGGTGATCGTATTTCTCCAGTGTCCTTTAAAAAGCCTGCTCAATTTTCTGGTATACTCAAAATGATTTTTAGATCAGACTTAAAATCAACAGAAACTTTAGACATGGAATTTGCGGTTTTCGAAAATCCGTTCGATCGATATTTTAAACGCGTTAGCACAAGTTAGTAAAGCTTAATGGCGAGGCTCTGATACCATGTAAGTCTACGGTAGCGCCCCGGCCGTCAAACTGACGCCAAATGTGGAACAAAAACTTTTATAACTGGCGCTATCGCATACTGTAACCGGATCTGCCATTAATGCTAAACTAACAAACTACAAAGAGGGTAGAAAGGTTATAACGAACGATCCGAGTCCTTCTTTCTTTAACCATCATCCCACGCTCCGTTGCGGCTTCTCCGATCTCGTAGATCTCTGATCTCCTCGTCCAGGTAGCACCACGTCAACGGATCTTTAAACGGGCTCCCGCCTCTGACCCGAGGCAACTCGGTCATCAAGTTTGCTAAAAGAGATGACCAAGATTGATGTAGAGAATGAGTAGAACACTTTGTCTCACTTCGTCCAAAGCCATGGACGAACGGTTAATGAAGTTGCCTTTCGGAATCGGGTAAATGAGAAATGAGCATACAAATTTTCATGAACCAAAATCTATCATCTTTTTTAACCAAGTGAGTGAGTGAGGAGGAGGGGAGGGGCCTGTTAGTTATATGTATGCCCTAGAGGCCATTACTATACATAGGATGTATATTGTAGTGGATGCTTGGACATATATAGGGAGGACTTTTTTGCTTGACATGATAGTATGCTATCTGGTTGCTCTTTACCTTAACGTGTACACTGATTGTCTCTCTGTTACATGTTGGTAAAGCCCTTAGGATGTATACTTGACTACCTGGACTATGACGCGGATCATACTAGTGGGGACATGGTAGTCCATAAGTACATCCTTCAAGGTCCCTAGTCATGGGTGTATCGAGACGGGGTATCGATATACCAGTGTAGACTAGCGTATACCTTCTCGACCCATACAGATGGGCGATGGATGATCCCATATCCATTGGTGTTTGACATCAGAGATGATATACGGGTGCTCAGTGGAGACTGGGTACACTGGACGGACTCGACGAGAACTCCCAAATGGTATTATACCTTACGTCAGATGGCAGTTCTCTGGTGACACTGGTACAGAGTAGTCTGTTGACCCGAGATCGTCATAGAGTCTTGTGTGATTCTCACTGTGCTTTGATTTCCACCTTACCACGTCCAAGAGGGCATGCAAAACGGTGGCTTTCCGGTATAGGGAGTTGATGTTGCGCTGTGTTCGATTGGCTATAACCGGAAATCCCTGGCCAGGGTTGCTGGGATTTACTGGTAGGTGTTACCAGTAGTTTCTCGAACTGTTATAGACCTCATATCGACACGACTTATCGAGCTACTGGGGTCTGACGTTTACCACCCCTAGGCGAGATATGCGACATATCAGACGACGAGACCGGACTGTACGGTAAGTGTTACTGGTTGGATTCACAGGAGTGTGAGCGGGCTTGCTCGTTGATCTTCTGATCGCTCAATACCCGGGTGGCCGTTACGTTTAGCAGACCGCTTGCGGCTTGTGGATGTTTGATATGATCATCACCTGCTGCCGGCGTATTGACGAGTCTTTAGAGTCCTACACAGAGCTTTCCTGGCTCAAGCGAAACGAAATAGGAGCACATATGAGATATGTGCGGGACCGAGAATGATGTATGTATGTGATACCGTATTCTATTCTCGCGATGAATGTATCGATTGGTTGTATGCGATATAACCTAGTTATCGAATCGAGGATTGATTCGATAAGTCGATACATTGGATATTAGTCGGTCATATGCGATATGACAGGATCGTTAAATCAAGTGTTGATTTAATGATTTAATGTATAATTATATATTTGATATATTACTTTGCATTAACTAGTATTGGTTCACTTAAAATAGATTTTCTCACTTGATGTGCACATTGTATATATGATATAGTTTTGTGCACTAGTTTGTATCATGTTTGATGATACATGCAAACTTGGGTATATGTTTACTTTAAACCATGTTTAAGTGAATGGTTAGGGTTTTGTTATCTTTTCTTAATTATTTATTTTATTTATTTACTTTAGGGCAAGAAACAAAATGGTTTCTTCTTTTGTTCTTTTGTTGAAGCTTCATGAAGCTTTGACCATTTTTGTTTCTTTCCTAAACCTAACCATTCACCTAAACCATAGTTTATTCTCTACACTTGTTAAACTAACCCAAGGTTGCATTATGATAAGATCAATTGATTTTATTATTAATCGTCATATATTCTTTTTCTTTTTCTTCATCTTCTTCAAGAGGTGAAGAAAGCTTACTTGAAAATTACAAGTGATGAATCCAAGTGAGAAATCCAAATCCAAAGTGAACCCACTTCCTATTTCTTCATCCTCCACCACTTGCCATGTAGTATAGGGTGTTTTCTTCACAAGTTTCATGACTTGGTTAAGATGGAGCTCGAGTTAGAGTCGCCTCGAAGTAGATCATCTTCGGCATCGAAGTCATTGACCTAGCCCGATCATTTCTTCGATGAAACCACCGCCAGACTCCGGAATCCGATGATCGCAGCGGAAGGACGTCATCACGGAGCTAAAGAAGTGGTGGACCGGATCTACAAAGGTTGTATTTCCATTCACTTAGCAATAAAGATGTTTACTTGCATGTTTCGCCTAATCTCTAGTTAACGATCTAGCATTAGGGTTTCTCGGCACAAGAAAAATTTGATTTTGGCATGGTTGATGCCTTGTGGAATCTCTTGAGTGTGACTAGGAACCCTACAGTGGTATCAGAGACTAGCTAGAGCCTTAGGCGATGAGTAGACGAAGTTAGAAACCCGATCGAACCCAGAAACCCTAGATTTCACCCTTCTCTGTACATTTTTTCAAAACTGGGTTTTTTCCAAATTAAAAATATGCAGAAAAATCAGCATGGTTTTCTAGGAGTTACTGTGCAAAACGAGCTTCTAAATCGATCAACTAGCCGCGGAACCGCGGCAAGAGCATGGCTCTTGCGGTGGTTCCGCGGCCGTACGGTCGTTTCTTCCATTAAATTTTGCACAGTAATTCCTATCTATTAGTGCTGTATTTTTTCTGGGAATTTTTAAATTTTACTCAATAGTTGAGTTTTCTGGGTTGTATTGGGAGTTCGTTGTTTCGATCGAAAGTTTAACTTCGTCTATGTGTTTTTCCGGGTAATTTTAGAATATGTTAAAAAGTTCGACCGGATATAAATACCCACTTTTTCCCCTGCCGGGAATTTTCCAATTGTTGGATTTTTCCGTAGTTTAATGACGTTCTAAATAGTGCAGGTAACGTGATGGTCCCTCTAGAAGAAACAAACCTTAACTCGATTATGTGACCGTCTTAAACTGCCCTTTGAACCTTAGGGTTTGGGGCAGTACGGCGTGCCACATGTGAGGCGTTTGCTTGACCCTTCTACGGCTGGACCGTTGGTACTGAGGCATGAAGTAAATGTTTTTAAACTTATTTCAAGCGCTGAGCTGTTTCGGGAAAACTTGGGTGTTTGATTGTTCGATCGAAAAGTTTAACATTTTCTATTTATCCAGAATGTGATACAATATTTGGAATTCACAAGTAGTTATGAGATAACTAATATGAATGTTATAAACATAGAACTTTAGTCTTACTTGATCGGTTGCCACGGAATTTTGATGCGATCAAAAGTCCGTCGCAATCACGTAGCGTACGCGGATATTCGCCGGGTAAACTTAATAGACAGCCACGCCCCGTAGCCCCGACCAAGTGACTGTAGGAGAACCCCGTCGCCGAAAGCATCCGTTCGGGTGCTCGCGGCAGCGGTGTTCCGCCTTAGTGCACTTTGTCGACGGTATCGGGGGTGCGGCCGTCTACTGAAGTTTGCGACGAGCATTCGATCAGAATGTCGGGAATCCTGTTGAATTGCCCGACTTGTTATTGAAAAGAGTTTTCGATAATGAGACTAAAATGCGGGGTTTATAATTGTTAGGCATGCGATGTCTAAGGAATTCATTAGATTAGGCATGCGATGTCTATGCAGGTTCCGGATTCCAACTGTTGTAGTTTTACACTTTCTTTTCTGTGACCGTAAGTGTAATATGTGATATCGCCGTTTTCGTTGCTATATGTCAATGACAATTGGGATGGGCATATTTACTTACGTTGATAACATGTGATGTTATGTGTTGCTGGATATGTTATATTGGATCGTCGTGTTTGAATAGCCGGGGGTTTTTATGTGAGATGAGTGTTTTCATTTTCATTCATGTAAAATCTTGTATGTAATATTCTTTTATTGGGGCAGTTCCAGGATGCGGAAGATGTCACCTTTTGTATAGTATTTACTTTTCCGCACTAGGATAGACCCAAGGAGGAGGGCACAAGTAACCGGGTTCTGGAGTCCAATGGGAGACCAACTCGAGGAGTCGAGTCCGGGTCTCCTAACTCTAGAATTTGTAGGGTTGCTTGCCGCTCTCGTAGGGGTCTAGGGGTGTGGGTTTGGCTATTCATCGTGACCGTGGAATCCGTGTTTTATACTGGCTCGTATTGAAAACACGGACGTCCTAGTATATCCAATATTTCATATGATTCTTTTGCTGCGATATCTGTGATGTGATCATTTGATGTTCTGTGATACATACTATATATAGTATATACGATATATTATATAGACGTTACTTATGTTTTACACCCGCGCTAGCCCTGCCCTGCTCTGCCGTTAGTTACCTAACCTAACGGTGCACGAGGGGACATCGAGGCGAATGCGGATGGCATACGTGTACGTCGTATTTATCTGTGATGTTTAGGTGTTTAAATGATGGGACTTCATTAATATGATTAATGAAAGAAAAGAAACCTAAAGATGTTGTGGAATCGAATTTCAAAAATAAAACAGGTAGCTACAGTTCTTGCTTTGCATCGCGGTGTTCCTTGTAGAACATCCTGCACCTTATTCGATGAGGAAAGGGCCGAGATCCCTTCACCGAGAGTGACCCATTTAGCAATAACTGGCAGATGCTACACACTCGGTTTGTCTTTTGATTGCTTCTATAGTTTCTGCCACCTCATTCGACGAGGAAAGGGCCTGCGATCCCTTCACCGGGAGTGACCCCTTTAGCAAAACTAGAAAAGCCTCAAAAACACTCCATTTTAAAATCATTTGATTCTACAACGATATCAAGTTCATTACGCAATAGGTTTTCAGAAAACCTGTCGTAGCACTCCGTCATTTCAGATAAGTCCTGTTTAGTATTCGTGCTGCGTTTGTTGACCTTGTCAAGGCGCAGTGTGCGGTTGCTAACCAGTATTTATCTGCTTATGTATATGATGCAGATTGTTTTAGGGTAGTCGTACGGCCTTGTTGACCTTGTCATGGGTAGTGCGGGTGGGTTTAATTCAATCAAGAAATGACGGGTTGAACTTGACTTACGGTCTATGGTTTGTTGACCTTGTCAAGGTCATAGATCGTTTGGGGCAAAATTATCGGGAATTTCAAGTGTTGAAATTTGCAATGAGATTGCATACCTTCTATGAGATAGTTGGATACTGATACCCACTGCGAGTAATTGTTACTCCCGAGAGAGTTTTACACTTTACAATTAGCCGATCTAGTAGGTGTCTAGAAAGGTGTCAACGGGGTTACGCCTCTGGGAAAACGAGGTTTACTGTAATTAGGTCCGTGCGAAAGCACGGGGAACCTCCCTCAAAGTACCGACACTGGCCTGGCTGAAAGATTGGCGAACTTGTAACGTGTAATTAATCCCGGCTAGTCTTTCCTTTTAGGGTTTGAAGGAAGATTCGATAAAAACAGTGGGAGCCATCCTGATTAGATAAAACAATAACCAATCTAATCTTGCAAGAGCATACGCTGAGTGTTTTCTTCTCTCTCTCTCCAGGTAGCAACCATATCACGCCTTAATCAAGATAATAATATGGATGTATTGACCGAACCCACTTGTTATACTGAGCTAGGGAACGTTGGTCCCGCTCCAACTTATAATTGTTATAAGACCGAGAAGGAAATAGGGGAATACCAGAATTCCTATGCCGCCCAAACGAAGAAAGTGCATATGATGCATCTTCTTCGGGTGTGTTCATTACAAAGAACTGTTTCTCTGTATCCTCTGCGTCCTGGGTATTTGATACCGGATCAGGATCCCAGATATGTAATTTGTTACATAGGGCCACAGATAGGTAGAAAACTGAGAACGGGTGATAAGTTTCATGAGACAGAAAACGGTGCAAGTGTTGCAGCCAAGTCCGTTGGTCACTGTCACCCTGTATTCCAAATACATTGATTCTGAACGAATGTTATTAGATACCGAACCTGATATACAAAATCATATCAGTCTCTTTATTAGTAAAGAAATGATAAAATTTCGTATTGTTGGATAATGTTTTGAACATTTCCTATATCAAAAGTTGATCGGTTCAGGCACGTTATCTAAAAGTATTGATGTTCTAAATCAAACTACAGTTCTTAGTATATGGAACACACACAAGAGGAAGAGTTCAGAAATGAACGGATCCTTCTTGAGGTATTGTAGACTAGGTCATATCAATGCGACCCGACTAGCTAAGTTGCACATAGATGCATATTTAAATCTGTTTGAATTTACATCTTGTGAAACTTGCCAGTCATGTCACAGAGATAAGATGACCGTAGCTCTGTTTATTGGAAACAGAGAAAGAGTTAGTGAACTCTTGGGATGATACATGTTGATGTATGTAGGTCCCCTGTCTACACATGCCAAGACCGGTTCTTTGTACTTCATTGTATTCTCTGATGATCTCTTTAGATTCAGACATATGTTCCTGTTAAAACACAAGTTCGAACCTTTTGAGATATTCACAGAATATAAGTTAGAAGTAGAGAACCAAATTACGGGTATAAGTATTATGTCCTATGATGAGATCAGAGAGAAGAATACTTGTGCATGGAATTTTTGGACTATTCTAAAGGAGAATGAGATTCTCTCTCAGTGTTACTCCTCTGAATACACCACAGCACAACGGTGTATCGGGGCGGAGCAATCACACCCTATATGATATGGTGCGCTCTATGATGAGTAATACTGAGTTTCCTATTTTCTTTTGGGAGTTATGCACTTAAGAAGCTGCATACCTATTGAATAGGGTTCAAATCAAATCAGTTGCCTACCACTTCATACGTGGTATGGAAAGGGAAGAGCCCATATCTTAAGTTTGTTAAGATTTGGGGTTGTCCGACCTATGTCTAAAAAGCAAAATCCGGACAAGCTCGAGGCAAGATCTGTTATGTGGAACTGGAAATGTTCCTGCTATACAAACTGCAGCTGATGATTTGGTAGAACCAAAGGATTCAATAGTTACCAACGAACCTCAGCCTTTCTGCCGATCTAGTAGGGTTCCTCACCCACCTGAGAGATACTTCTGCATCTCTATGACAGTGGGAGCGAGGATTGCATCATGAGATGATGACCCAACTAGTTTCAAGCTGGCCATCAGGAGTGAGACTCTGTAAGAATGGCTGGATGCTTAGTGATCTGAGATGGAATCCATGTACACCAACAAAGAATGGATTTTGGTTGCTATATCTGAAGGGTTAAATCCCCATCAGGAGCAAGTATATCTTGAGAAGATTACTTGGTATAGATGGAAAAGTTGAGACTTTCAAAGCTAGACTTTTTAAAGGCTTTCGTCATCGACCAGGCGTGGATAATGATGAAACCTTTTTCCAGTGGCTATGCTTAAGTCCATCCAGATCCTACTTGCCACGGCTACATACCATGACTACGATATCTGGCAGTTGGGTTCCATGACTGCTTTTCTAAATGTTGTTTTAGAAGAGTGCGTCTATAAGTACACAGTCAGAGGGCTTCGTAGACAGTGGGAGCAGCGGAAACGTGTGCAAGATGTTTTATGTGATAAAGCAGGCATCGCGGAGTTGGAATGTCTATTTTGATGTGTTAGTCAAAGAGTTTGACATCATCAAAATGGTAGATGAACCTTGTATAAACAAAAGGGTAGTAGGGAGTATGGTGGCGATCCTCGTAGAGTACGTGGATGGCATACTCTTGATAAGAAAGGAGTTTCATATGCTACGCTCGGTCAATCTCCGCTTATCACAATGATTCTCCATATAGGATCAAAGTGATACCTCCTAAATCCTGGGTTTTGGATCTATGAGATAGATCTAATTGGATGTTAGGATACTCACTAGTTGTAGTGAGATGGTATCAGTTGATCCTGGGGAGAATCACTGGAAAGGTTCCAGGGTGATAAGGACGACTGAATGTTAGTCACAGGCATTGTCTTTACCCTTATTAAAGGGACGGTATGATGGAAGAGTTCCAAGCTAAATACCGTGGCTTACTAGACGATAAAGGCTGGATACATCGCTACTTAAGATGCTACCAAAGAGGCAGTCTGGATGTATAATGGTTCATGAGACGAACTTAGTTCCTCCCATTGTGTGACAATGGAGTTGTGGCTTATGCCAAGGAACGTCCGTCCCATCAGTGATCCAGACATATTCTAAGGCAGTGTCACCTGATCGTGGAGATGGTTGATCTCCAGAGGATCAAGGTTAGGAGAGCAGACTCAGAGGACGACACGGCGGATCCACTCACAAAGGCCTTTTCCCAGAGAGAGACTTTTATGGGATGGTTGAGTATGAGATACTACAACCACTGCTACCAGATGGCCCTAGTGCAAGTGGGAGATTGTTAGTTATATGTATGCCCTAGAGGCCATTACTATACATAAGATGTATATTGTAGTGGATGCTTGGACATATATAGGGAGGACTTTCTTGCTTGACATGATAGTATGCTATCTGGTTGCTCTTTACCTTAACGTGTACACTGATTGTCTCTCTGTTACATGTTGGTAAAGCCCTTAGGATGTATACTTGACTATCTGGACTATGATGCGGATCATACTAGTGGGGACATGGTAGTCCATAAGTACATCCTTCAAGGTCCCTAGTCGTGGGTGTATCGAGACGGGGCATCGATATACCAGTGAAGACTAGCGTATACCTTCTCGACCCATACAGATGGACGATGGATGATCCCATATCCTTTGGTGTTTGACATCAGAGATGATATACGGGTGCTCAGTGGAGACTGGGTACATTGGATGGACTCACCGAGAACTCCCAGATGGTATTATACCTTACGTCAGATGGCAGTTCTCTGGTGACACTGGTACAGAGTAGTCTGTTGACCCGAGATCATCATAGAGTCTTGTGTGATTCCCACTGTGCTTTGATTTCCACCTTACCACGTCCAAGAGGGCGTGCAAAACGGTGGCTTTTGGGTACAGTCCCGAATCACAAGGAGGCAATGAGCGATAGGAGGGGATTCGTTTCTCCCGGTATAGGGAGTTGATGTTGCGCTGTGTTCGGTTGGATATAACCGGAAATCCCTGGCCAGGGTTGCTGAGATTTACTGGTAAGTGTTACCAGTAGTTTCTCGAACTGTTATAGACCTCATATCGACACGACTTATCGAGCTACTAGGGTCTGACGTTTACCACCCCTAGGCGAGATATGCGATATATCAGACGACGAGACCGGACTGTATGGTAAGTGTTACTGGTTGGATTCACAGGAGTGTGAGCGGGCTTGCTCGTTGATCTTCTGATCGCTCAATACCCGGGTGGCCGTTACGTTTAGCAGACCGCTTGCGGCTTGTGGATGTTTGATATGATCATCACCTGCTGCCGTCGTATTGACGAGTCTTTAGAGTCCTACACAGAGCTTTCCTGGCTCAAGCGAAACGAAATAGGAGTGCATATGAGATATGTGCGGCACCGAGAATGATGCGTGTATGTGATACCGTATTCTATTCTCGCGATGAATGTATCGATTGGTTGTATGCGATATAACCTAGTTATCGAATCGAGGATTGATTCGATAAGTCGATACATTGGATATTAGTCGGTCATATGCGACATGACCGGATCGTTAAATCAAGTGTTGATTTAATGATTTAATGTATAATTATATATTTGATATATTACTTTGCATTAACTAGTATTGGTTCACTTAAGATAGATTTTCTCACTTGATGTGCACATTGTATATATGATATAGTTTTGTGCACTAGTTTGTATCATGTTTGATGATACATGCAAACTTGGGAATATGTTTACTTTAAACCATGTTTAAGTGAATGGTTAGGGTTTTGTTATCTTTTCTTAATTATTTATTTTATTTAATTACTTTAGGGAAAGAAACAAAATGGTTGCTTCTTTTGTTCTTTTGTTGAAGCTTCATGAAGCTTTGACCATTTTTTTTCTTTCCTAAACCTAACCATTCACCTAAACCATAGTTTATTCTCTACACTTGTTAAACTAACCAAAGGTTGCATTATGATAAGATCAATTGATTTTAATATTAATCATCATATATTCTTTTTCTTCTTCTTCATCTTCTTCAAGAGGTGAAGAAAGCTTACTTGAAAATTACAAGTGATGAATCCAAGTGAGAAATCCAAATCCAAAGTGAACCCACTTCCTATTTCTTCATCCTCTACCACTTTCCATGTAGTATAGGGTGTTTTCTTCATAAGTTTCATGACTTGGTGAAGATGGAGCTCGAGTTAGAGTCGCCTCGACGTAGATCATCTTCGGCATCGAAGTCATCGACCTAGCCCGATCATTTCATCGATGAAACCACCGCCAGAGTCCGGGATCCGATGATCGCAGCGGAGGGACGTCATCATGGAGCTAAAGAAGTGGTGGACCGGATCTACAAAGGTTGTATTTCCATTCACTTAGCAATAAAGATGTTTACTTGTATGTTTCGCTTAATCTCTAGTTAACGATCTAGCATTAGGGTTTCTCGGCACAAGAAAAATTTGATTTTGGCATGGTTGATGCCTTGTGGAACCTCTTGAGTATGCCTAGGAACCCTATAGGGCCGGCCATATATGAGGAGGGGGTGAGGGTAGGAGAAAGGGAGGGTAACCATAAGCAAAGCTTATCATAACATTAATGAAAGCATGAGTCATATAACACATCACCCAAAACAACTAATGCAAATGGTGACACACTAATCCTAGTCATCAACCATTAATGCAAAATGGTGACTGACAATCCTAGTCACCAAAACTAGAACCTTCCACACTCATGACTCACTCTCAAGAAAAGATAAATCCGCATTAAACCGAATGTTTAAGACGGGTGATAGAAAACTGGAAACTGGAAACTGGCAACTTCCAAAAGTAATCCCGAAACGAATTTAAGGATAACCCCGTAACAATATAAATATACCCGCATTTGTATTACGACCGAATAAAAATGCAACTGAGACAAAGATATTATATCTACACAGTATAATACTGGAATTCGGCTTAAACCAAAGCCCACCAGTATGATTTGCCCGAAATATGACACGTGCGAAAACGCACGTGCATTTTCCGAACCCTGCCATAAAACCATACGACCTCTACAACGTTTCGCCCGAACTTGGGAAACTATCTGTGAGGGACTCTAATGACTCGTCAGTACCCTGGCAGTGGGTTTAACCATAAGCCGTCAGCGGCACTAGCTGTGCGTAACGGCTGCCCAAGTACTGACCTCAAGGGAGGCCGATGAGCGAACTTATCCGGAAACCCTACTGAGCCTAACAGTGACAATGTATATACAGTCCGGTCCATTCGTCTATGAGTATAGCATATCGGGCCTAGGGGGCTGGTAACGTCAAACCCCCAATAGCGGTATAAGTCATGTCGGAAACAAACCCAGAACACCATGAGAAACTACCGGAGTACCTACCAGTAATTCTCACCTGCCTTGGCCAAGGACTTGGTGTAATAGCTTTCCTAGACACAGCGCGATCTCCACCCCCAATACCGGGAGAGACGAATTCCTTGCCGATCCGCTCACTTGCCTCCATGTGGCTCGGGACTGTATCCAAAAAACTACCTGTTTGCATGACTCCTTTGAGCCGTGGTAGGGTAGAAATCAAAGTACAGTGGAAACTCACACGAGACAAATGACGACCTCAGGTCGATGAACTAACCTGTACACATGTCACTAGGGAACTGCTATCTGACGATATGTAAAATACCAACTAGAAGGTTCCCGGCGAGTCCTGTCCGGTGTACTCATAATCCAATGAGAGCCTGTATGTAGGGTTCCTGGGCACACTAATGAGGTCTCACAAGGCATCAACCATGCCAATTTCAAAAATTACAAGTGCCGAGAAACCCTAATACGGATCGTTGACTAGAGTTTAGGCGAAACTAGAAGCTAGTTAACAACTTAACTAAAGGGTAAACGGAAATACAACCTTTGTAGATCCGGTCCTCCACCTCCATAGCTCCGTGACGGTGTACCCTCACTGCGATCATCGGATCCCAGACTCTAGCGTCGGCTTCATCGGAAAAATGGGCGGGCTAGGTCGTCGACTTCGATGCCGAAGATGATCTACGTCGAGGCAACACAAGATTAAGCTCCAGCTTCACCAAGCCATGAAACTTGTGAAGAAAACACCCTATACTACTTGGCAAGTGGTAGAGGATGAAGAAATAGGAAGTGGGTTCACTTTAGAATTGGATTTCTCACTCTTTTTCTCATGTTGCCATTGATGGAGGCAAGGTTTTCTTCATGTTGAAGAAGGAGAAGAAGAAGAAGATAATATGATAAGTATTTCTAAAATAAGAAATAATATGATACTTATCATAATGACAACCATAGTTAGGTGTAGAGTGTTGGAGATAGTGCCCTCAGAGTCAATTATTGGATCACAGGCACGTGATTGCAATGATTGAGGGAGGACCTATCCCGGTAAGACAGTCTTACTCGAGATGATAGTATGCTATCTGGTTTATCTTTATCATCGTGTACTGCTTTAGGTGACCTGACAGGTCGCTATTACACGTTGATAGAGCCCCTAGGATTCTTGCTTGACGACCAGCAGTATGATGGCGATCATATACGTGGGAGCTAGGGTCTATAAGCACATCCTTAAATGGTCCCTAGTCGTGGGAGTTTCGAGACAGGGCATCGATACTCCATTAGTAGACTAGTGTATACAGTCGAGACCCCGACGAGGGGCGGTGGCCGGTCTCACAAGCCACTGGTGTCAGTTGGTTCACCTAAGATGTATACAGGTGCTCATTGGGTTATGAGTACACCGGACAGGACTCGCCGGGAACATGCTAGTTGGTCTTATACCTGACGTCAGATAGCAGTTCCCTGGTGACATGTGTACAGGTTAGTTCATCGACCTGAGATCGTCATTTGTCTCGTGTGAGTTCCCACTGTACTTTGATTACTACCCTACCACGGCTCAAAGGAGTCGTGCAAACAGGTTTTAGTTGGGTACAGTCCCGAGCCACATGGAGGCAGTGAGAGGATCTACAGGGGTTCGTCTCTCCCGGTATTGGGGGTGAGGTCGCGCTGTGTCTAGGAGAGCCATTACGCAAAGTCCTCGGCCGAGGCAGGAGATTTACTGGTAGGTATTCCAGTAGTATCTCAGGGCGTTCTGGGCTACACTCCGACACGACTTGTACCGCTTTTGGGGGTCTGACTTTTACCAACCCCTTAGGCCTGACATGCGATGCTCATAGACGAACGGACCGGACTGTAACGGATATTGCCACTGACAGGCTCAGTAGGGTGTCAGGATGAGTTCGCTCATCGACGTCCCTTTTGGTCAATAGCTGGTGGCCCGTTACGTATTGGCTTATACCTCTGACGTGCTAATGGTTAAATCCACAGCCATAGTATTGACGAGTCTTTAGAGTCCACCACACTTTCAGTTACTCAAGCTTTCGGGCGAAACGCTGTAGAGGCCGTATGGAGATATGGCAGGATCCGATCAGATACGTGCGGTATTGCACGGATCAGGATCGGACGGTTTGTACTAGTGGCCGTATGGATATATGGCAGGGTTCGATCAGATAAGTGCGGTATTGCACGGATCAGGATCGAACGGATTTTACTAGCCGGTTTTGGTTTAAGTCGGTCCTAGTTTAGTACAGTGTAGATTTTGTCTCATTGCATTTGTATCCGGTAGGAATACAGATGCGGGTGTGTATGCACAGTATCGGGGTTTTCCTGTAATTTATTACGGGACCAGTTTTCTGGAGTTGCCAGTTTGCATTCCGTTCCGGCCGGTTTTCCTTTGTTCTTTCCCGACCGGACTTTTCCGATGGAGGGGGTTATTTGCAAGTTTGCAAATAACACATTGTGGAGGGGTTTCTTGCAAATGTTTTGATTATGATGGCATCTTTTCTTTTCCACCATCATTTGATTCTCTTTCATTAATTGTGATAAGAGAGGGTATGGTTTGGATGTAAGTTTGTAATGATAATGTTTTGTTTGTGGTCACCTCTTGCTTTATCCTACCCTCACCTCCCTTCATGATTTGTTTTTGCCCTCCACCATTTTCCACATATGAAGAATGGCCGGCCACTATAGTTTTGAGGGAATGAGAGAAATTTCCATTTTGGTTGTAGCACACATTTCTTCATCTCATTCTTTTAGTTTTGGGAAAAATGAAAGCACCATTTTTCATTAACCTTATTCCTCCATCAAGGCAACATAACCCCAAAGAGACAAGCACAATCTACACTACATTCTATAGCACATCTTGGGCACGTCGACTTGCCAGCTTCGTGCTCGAGTTGCCTCGGCATTGAGGTGGGAGCCCGTAAAAGATACAGACGATGTGGTGCCCTTCCGGCAAGGAGGCGACGACCGGAGTTTCCGCGGGAGATCGGGACGACGACGAGAAGACCGGAGGACTCGGATCACTCGGTATATCTCTCACCCTTTCTCTTGATAGCTAGTATCGGTTAATGGTTTCGATCCGGGTATATTGTGCGCGGTAGCGCCGGTTTAAAGTTAAGAAAAATTTTGATTCCGCATTTTAGCCTCGGATGGACGGCCGGGGCGCTGCCGTGGCGCAACATGGTATCAGAGCCACGCCATTAACCTTGCCTAGCTTGTTCTAGTGTGTTTTATATTTCCGATCGAACAAAATCCCAAAAACCCCATTTCGTGTGCATCAGTTTTCTGTTGATTTTTTCCGGGCTCTAAAAATTTTTCAGGTTGTAAAAAACTAATGTACTGGAAATTCTAAGACTACTGGAAAAATTCGACACAGTCAGTCGATCACTCAAGCGCGGAACCGCGGCCAAACCCACCCTTGGGCCATGGTTCCGCCGCGCATTGGTGTCTTCACTGTATCATATTTTTCCAGTGAGCTTCTGGGCTAATTTTTGGGGTTTTAGAATATTAATATTGGGCCCAGAATTTCTGTGAGTGCTACAGTATTACTTGGGGGCCCACTTGTTAATTTTTGATCGATTGGATATTTTAAACACATTATTTCGCAGTATTTACATTATATCTGCGACCGTGAATATCACTTGATCGGTAAATCCTGTCTAACTGCTATAGCCCGGTTAGACGGATTTGCGAACGTGATTTTCACGTTGATGTTCTGTGTTTATGCTGTGATGTTGCGGATCGGTCGTGGGGGATAGCCTGGATGCAATGCTAGTACAGTTTTGTTTTATATGTACATTTGATATTGCGGGGCAAGCGTCCAACATGTAGACTGCCGTCACTGCCTGTTTGTATTATTCTTTTGGCGCACGACCTGGTTGCGGTCCATGTACCCGGTGTATGTATATTTTACTTTCTGTACTAGGATTACCCCGCGGAGGGGTGCACGGATAGCCGGGTTCTAGAGGGCAACGGGCCCGCATCTCATGGCATTGAGACGGAGGGGGCTTCACTCTAGGATTGGCGGGCTATTCGCCGCACTCGTAGGGGGTACAGGTTGACCCAGGAGGGGTGCCCAAGTTACCGGATTCCGTGAAGTGCTGGGTGGTCCATTCACGGTGCTGAAGGGGGCTACCTCGCTTCAGGTTTTGGCGGGTGACTTGCCGCGCCCCTAGGGGTCTAGGATTTCATTGCACAGGCTATCCATACGACCAGGGGAACGTCGGGTTTCAGCAGCGGCTCTGTGAATCCCGGGGCTTCCAGATATCTGTATTGTTCTGTGATGCTGCATATTTCTGTGATGTTGCATTTTATCACGCCTTGAGCGAATATAATATATTGGTATATATATTAGTAGATGTTGTATATGTTTTACATCCGCGCTAGTCCAGTCCCCGCTCTGTCATTAGTTAGCTAACCTAACGGGTAATGACGGGACCCAGTGGCGAATGCGGATGGCATATACGTACATCAGTATATTTTCGTTCTTTGTGGTGTGATCATTTGATGGGACTGCGTTGATTCGGATCAATGCAAGATAAACAAACCTATTCTGATGTTGTTGGAACACTTTTCAAAAAGCTGTTATTGCAAGGACGTTCACTTTTGTTTTGCATCGTGGTATTCATTTGGAATATCCTGCTCCTCAGTCGACGAGGCAAGGGCCGAGATCCCTTCACCGGGAGTGACCCCTTGGACAGAAGTTTGCGTCAGGGCATTAACTTCACTATAGCCGATTACTTTTGCTTTGCATCGTGGTATTCAGTTGGAATATCCTGCACCTCATTCTACGGGGGAAGAGCCGAGATCCCTTCACCAAGAGTGACCTCTTTAGTAAAGGTTTTCGTCACTATATTTTCTAAAAAGGCTATGCAGTTCCTTCGACGATATCAAGTTCATTACGTTAAAGGTTTTTGCCAAAAACCAGCCGTAGCCCTCCGTCATTTCCTACAGGTATTATTTGGTATTCGTGCTGCGTTTGTTGACCTAGTCAAGACGTAGTGTTCGGTAGCTAAGTGGTACTTGTTTGTTGCATAAGTGGGATTGATTAAGACAGTCGTGCGGCCTTGTTGACCTAGTCAAGGGCACGTACGGGTGGGTTTAATGCAATCCAGAATAATGACGGGTTGAACTTGACTGGCGGTTTATGGTTTGTTGACTTAGTCAAGGTCATAAACCGCTTGGGGTAAAAATCACATCGAGAGTTTCAAAAGAACTGAAACTTGCAAGACATGCGCATACCTTCTGGAGTGTGGTGACGTGAGTAGATTCCGTCACGTTATCATGTGATGATAGTTGGATCCCGATTCCCACTGATGAGTTGGTTTACTCCTCGGGTGACCCCGACTAATTCTTCTTTCAGGTTTGGAGAAGAATTTCAGGTTACAGTGGGAGGTTTCCAGATTAGATAAAGTGATAACCATTCTGATCTAGGTTAGAGTGCACGCTGAGTGTTTCTTTTCTCTCTCTCTATGGCAGCGACCAATGACCCGACCCTGGACTATGACTCAGTGACCAAGTTGACCGAACCTTCTTAACACTGGCTTTTGGATTGTCAGAGTTGCAGACCGCATTGCCACTCCTACTTTTACCCTTTTCTCCAGGACACCCCGTATTACTACGAACGTCCACTTCCATTGGACAAAACCATCGTATGGTTATATACGAACTCGAAGGACTTTATTCGAGGATGGTTTCCGGTTCTGGAGAAAACGAATAGGACTATTCAGTTGTCTTTTCCTTTTACCTTCTCTCTGGTTGCGAGTACTCCTTGGTTTAGGAGATAGTACACCTATTATGCAAATTGGATAGTCTTCTTCCAAACCTTAGGCTGGTGCCGAACGGCGGGGAATGAAGAAAACCAATTATCATAACGATGGTGTACAGAAGGTATTAAGTTAAGACAAAGTAAGGGATTAGTAAGAGGGCAAAGTAAATTGCGACTGCTATTCACGACCGAACCAAGTATTTCTTCGCCAATCCTAAATCACCTTTGTATTTCTCCAGGACACTCCGTATCACTACGAAGATCCCAAGTTTATTGGATAATCCATCGTATGGTTATATACGAACTCGAAAGGAACTTGTTCCAGTTCGGGGATGGATTCTGGTTCAGGAGAAATAGGAATAAGGTTTATTCGGTTGTCTTTTATCTTCACCTTCTCTCGCTTTGCGAGTGCTCCTACGATTAGGACAGTACACCCATTATGCTTACTGGATAGTCTTCTTCCAAACCATAGGCTGGTGCCGAACGGTAGGGAAGGAAGAAAGCCATTTGGCCTAAGGGGTGTGCAGAAGATAATGACTAAAGACATATAAAGGGATTTGGAGAGGTGGCAAAGAATTATACGGTTATAGTTGTGAATCTGGATAATGGTAGAGGCATTACTAGGAATACCAGGATACCCCATCGAAACATTTCAATGTTTCAGTTCACTGTGTAATGTTAAAAGAAAACTGTTTTCCCGATTAGATACTTACTCCAGGGTATGTATTTACCGGGTATGATTCTCACATCTGTATGGTTTTACAGATGATGAGTGGGAGTAAGTTATTGGGAATTGGGTGATCATCCTCATTATATCGGGATTCGTAGTAATCGGTGATATTTGAGGAGATCACCTGGGCTGTTTGCCGGTCGGCAAATATTTGGTTTTGAATATCCGCTTCTATGCACTAATTTCAAATTGATATATCTGTACGTCTATTTTCATAGAGTGAGATATACCTTTCTGAAATTATGTCTACCACATTTACCTATATCAGTGGATGGTTAGGTAAGGAGCATCAAACAGCGGTGTAATTCTTCTTAACCATAAGTACATTTTTCAACCTACGACGCACAGTGAAAGAGTTGTTAGACTCAGCAGACTTATACAGAGTATTGTATATTGTCCAGCATCCATCAGGACAGAGGGGTTGGTCCTCGTACTATATTCGGTTTACTTATGACTTCTCTAGATTTTAGAAAGCTGTTTCGTGGAAACACAGGGTCTAAGTTTTGAGGAGTTATAGATATTTGAATAGAGTAGAGAACCAGGTGTAGCAAGTATCGGGATTCTTCAAGGTGATCGAAGATGTAGATACTTGTGTATGGTATTCAGTTGATAGTAATGAGAACTTGCTTCTCTTTCAGGTTACTCATAATTGGAAACATTCCTAAGTTAAGTAACGCTGATCGGCCTCCTTCCATTTAGTTGACATGCACTGGAGACAGCTGCATGATTTGAATCTAGTTAAATTAAATTAGTGACTCTGTTTCTATATTGGGTATAGAACATTTCATATCTTAACGATGTTAAGGTACGGGGAGTTGTCCGGCTTATGATTAAAACCAGACACTGGACAACTCAAGGCGCGTTTCTGTAATGGCTGTTTGTGGGTTGACCCAGGCTATGACGAGGGTTGACTTTCTACCATCTGGAAGATCAATAGTGATATTGTTCTTAAACTCGCCACATTTTAGAAGGAAATGGTTATTTTTCAGAAAACAGCAGTGGGAGTATGGTAGAACTGGAAGCGATTCCAGAACCACAAACGATTACTGAAGATTTGATAAGGAACCTAAAGATTCAATCTGATTTGACATTCCATTGGCTACTCCGCAGATAAGGTGGGTAACTTCAGGCACCCGAGAGGCACTCCGGTTGCCTCAAGGACGGTGACAGGGAAGTTCTTGTTTACCCACACTTGCCATTGTTGTTGTTCCAGGCTGCGAGACCCGGCAGGAAGATGAGTATAGCGTCGTTCTAAACTAGCTTTAGAAGTGCGCATCTATATGACTCTGCCAGAGGGTTGTCGTAGTCAGTGGGAGCAGCGGAAGCATTGGTGGACATCAGGCTTATGTCTATTTATAGACTAAAGCAGATATAGCGGAGATAGATCATCTATTTCTGATGTGACAGTCATAGGTTTGACGTCATCAGAATAGGGGATGGATCTGTTAAGAAAGTAGTAGGGTGTGATGTCCTGGTTTTGGATGACATACACAGAGTAGGAAAGGAAACTCCTATAATACGATCAGTTATACTTTGGTTGTCACACAGTGGTTTCTCCACACAGGACTTGGATATTATATCAGACATTCTGGTTACTAGATCTATGGTTTTAGATCTAGATTTGGGTGGTTTCCTAATCTGGGTACCTTGACAGCATTCTATGAGTATTTAGAATGGACGACTCCTGGAACGGTAGTTCACCTGCAGGTAATGGAGTCACCCTCTCTAAAGGTGTCTTACAGACTAAAGGGAGTGGGATACGCATGATTGACAGATCACTTGCTTAGGCAATTGAGTCAATCATGAGATGTCAAGTACCACACCAGATGTTGTTCTTGCAGTAGCTGCAATAAGCTAATATTAATCCAATCCTGGAGAAACAGTCGGAAGCAGTTTTAGAACATAAGTTGATGTTCTAGGGATGTGATAACGACATCCTCTTTTAGGAGACGGTTGTCACTCCAGGCTTCCAAGGTGACATAGATGGCAGAATGGCTGTCAGAGTTATATTTTCTCCTTCTGACGAGGGGCAGTATTTTGGACAGGTGGTCCAAGGCAATACTGAGGGAGGCATGGCACTGGGTACTGATTAAGTTCAGTTATCGTTACAGTCTAAGAAGTTTGGATTTGGAGTTCATTTATGAGCTAGGTCCCATCAGATATCCAGACATACTCTAAGACAGGTATTGCTCATTTCGGGAGATGGTTTTCTCGGCGAACTTGAGATATAGGGAGACATAGAAAGAAACTTCACAGCGGATCCACTCACTGAGGCTATTCCTCGAACGCAATAATTTCGCAAACGAGCTTTGTGAGACTGACTAGTAGAGGAGTTGGGTGTTCGGTATCACACGGGCTGTGAGTATGCGACATCGCAATAATTAGCCTTGAGTGCAAGTGGGAGATTGTTGGAGATAGTGCCCTCAGAGTCAATTATTGGATCACAGGCACGTGATTGCAATGATTGAGGGAGGACCTATCCCGGTAAGACAGTCTTACTCGAGATGATAGTATGCTATCTGGTTTATCTTTATCATCGTGTACTGTTTTAGGTGACCTGACAGGTCACTATTACACGTTGATAGAGCCCCTAGGATTCTTGCTTGACGACCAGCAGTATGATGGCGATCATATACGTGGGAGCTGGGGTCTATAAGCACATCCTTAAATGGTCCCTAGTCGTGGGAGTTTCGAGACAGGGCATCGATACTCCATTAGTAGACTAGTGTATACAGTCGAGACCCCGACGAGGGGCCGTGGCCGGTCTCACAAGCCACTGGTGTCAGTTGGTTCACCTAAGATGTATACAGGTGCTCATTGGGTTATGAGTACACCGGACAGGACTCGCCGGGAACATGCTAGTTGGTCTTATACCTGACGTCAGATAGCAGTTCCCTGGTGACATGTGTACAGGTTAGTTCATCGACCTGAGATCGTCATTTGTCTCGTGTGAGTTCCCACTGTACTTTGATTACTACCCTACCACGGCTCAAAGGAGTCGTGCAAACAGGTTTTAGTTGGGTACAGTCCCGAGCCACATGGAAGCAGTGAGCGGATCTACAGGGGTTCATCTCTCCCGGTATTGGGGGTGAGGTCGCGCTGTGTCTAGGAGAGCCATTATGCAAAGCCCTCGGCCGAGGCAGGAGATTTACTGGTAGGTATTCCAGTAGTATCTCAGGGCGTTCTGGGCTACACTCCGATACGACTTGTACCGCTTTTGGGGGTCTGACTTTTACCAACCCCCTAGGCACGACATGCGATGCTCATAGACGAACGGACCGGACTGTACGGATATTGTCACTGACAGGCTCAGTAGGGTGTCAGGATGAGTTCGCTCATCGACGTCCCTTTTGGTCAATAGCTGGTGGCCCGTCACGTATTGGCTTATACCTCTGACATGCTAGTGGTTAAATCCACAGCCATAGTATTGACGAGTCTTTAGAGTCCACCACACTTTCAGTTACTCAAGCTTTCGGGCGAAACGCTGTAGAGGCCGTATGGAGATATGGCAGGATCCGATCAGATACGTGCGGTATTGCACGGATCAGGATCGGACGGTTTGTACTAGTGGCCGTATGGATATATGGCAGGGCTCGATCAGATAAGTGCGGTATTGCACGGATCAGGATCGAACGGATTTTACTAGCCGGTTTTGGTTTAAGCCAGTCCTAGTTTAGTACAGTGTAGATTTTGTCTCATTGCATTTGTATCCAGTAGGAATACAGATGCGGGTGTGTATGCACAGTATCGTGGTTTTCCTGTAATTTATTACGGGACCAGTTTTCTGGAGTTGCCAGTTTGCATTCCGTTCCGGCCGGTTTTCCTTTGTTCTTTCCCGGCCGGACTTTTCCGATGGAGGGGGTTATTTGCAAGTTTGCAAATAACACATTGTGGAGGAGTTTCTTGCAAATGTTTTGATTATGATGGCATCTTTTCTTTTCCACCATCATTTGATTCTCTTTCATTAATTGTGATAAGAGAGGGTATGGTTTGGATGTAAGTTTGTAATGATAATGTTTTGTTTGTGGTCACCTCTTGCTTTATCCTACCCTCACCTCCCTTCATGATTTGTTTTTGCCCTCCACCATTTTCCACATATGAAGAATGGCCGGCCACTATAGTTTTGAGGGAATGAGAGAAATTTCCATTTTGGTTGTAGCACACATTTCTACATCTCATTCTTCTAGTTTTGGGAAAAATGAAAGCACCATTTTTCCTTAACCTTATTCCTCCATCAAGGCAACATAACCCCAAAGAGACAAGCACAATCTACACTACATTCTACAGCACATCTTGGGCACGTCGACTTGCCAGCTTTGTGCCCGAGTTGCCTCGGCATTGAGGTGGGAGCCTGTAAAAGATACAGACGATGTGGTGCCCTTCCGGCAAGGAGGCGACGACCGGAGTTTCCGCGGGAGATCGGGACGATGACGAGAAGACCGGAGGACTCGGATCACTAGGTATATCTCTCACCCTTTCTCTTGATAGCTAGTATCGGTTAATGGTTTCGATCCGGGTATATTGTCCGCGGTAGCGCCAGTTTAAAGTTAAGAAAAATTTTGATTCCTCATTTTGGCCTCGGATGGACGGCCGGGGCGCTGCCGTGGCGCAACATAGAGAATAAACCATGGTTTGGTTGAATGGTTAGGTTAATGGAAACAAACAAAATGGTCAAGCTTTCAACACTTCATGAAGTTTCATGAAGGAAACAAAATAAGCCACCATTTTATTTATCTTTCAAAATGAATAAATAAATAAATAAATAAGTAAATAAAATCAAAACCCTAACCATGGTTTAATCTAAACATACACCCAAACATTCATGTATCATCAAAACATGATACAATCAAGTGTACTAAAATATATCACATATACAATGTGCACATCAAGTGAGAAAATCCATCTTAAGTGAACTAATACTAGTTAATGCAAAGTAATATATCAAATATATAATTATACATTAAATCATTAAATCAACACTTGATTTAACGATCCGGTCATATCGCATATAACCGACTAATATCCAATGTATCGGCTTATCGAATCAATCCTCGATTCGATAACTAGGTTATATCGCATACAACCATTCGATACATTCATCGCGAGAATAGAATACGGTATCACATACACGCATTATTCTCGGTCCTGTACATATCTCATATGCGCTCCCATTTCGTTTCGCTTGAGCCAGGAAACCTCTGTGTAGGACTCTAAAGACTCGTCAATACGCCGGCAGCAGGTGATGATCATATCAAACACCCACAAGCCGCAAGCGGTCTGCTAAACGTAACGGCCACCCGGGTATTGAACGATCAGAAGATCGACGAGCAAGCCCGCTCATACTCCTGTGAATCCAACCAGTAACACTTACCGTACAGTCCGGTCTCGTCGTCTGATATGTCGCATATCTCGCCTAGGGGTGGTAAACGTCAGACCCCAATAGCTCGATAAGTCGTGTCGATATGAGGTTTATAACAGTTCGAGAAACTACTGGTAACACTTACCAGTAAATCTCAGCAACCCTGGCCAGGGATTTCCGGTTATAGCCAATCGAACACTGCGCAACATCAACTCCCTATACCGGGAGAGACGAATCCCTTCCTATCGCTCATTGCCTCTATGTGATTCGGGACTGTACCCAAAAACCACCGTTTTGCACGCCCTCTTGGAGGTGGTAAGGTGGAAATCAAAGCACAGTGAGAACCACACAAGACTCTATGACGATCTTGGGTCAACATACTACTCTGTACCAGTGTCACCAGAGAACTGCCATCTGACGTAAGGTATAATACCATCTGGGAGTTCTCGGCGAGTCCGTCCAGTGTACCCAGTCTCCACTGAGCACCCGTATATCATCTCTGATGTCAAACACCAATGGATATGGGATCATCCATTGCCCATCTGTATGGGTCAAGAAGGTATACGCTAGTCTACTCTGGTATATCAATGCCCCGTCTCGATACACCCACGACTAGGGACCTTGAAGGATGTACTTATGGAATACCATGTCCCCACTAGTATGATCCGCATCATAGTCCAGGTAGTCAAGTACATATCCTAAGGGCTTTAGCAACATATTACAGAGAGACAATCAGTGTACACGTTAAGGTAAAGAGCAACCAGATAGCATACTATCATGTCGAGCAAGAAAGTCCTCCCTATATATGTCCAAGGATCCACTACAATATACATCCTATGTATAGTAATGGCCTCTTGGGCATACATATAACTAACAATCTCCCACTTGCATTAGGGCCATCTGATAGCAGTGGTTGTAGTATCTCATACTCAACCATCCCATAGAAGTCTCTCTCTGGGAAAATGCCTTTGTGAGTGGATCCGCCGTGTTGTCCTCTGAGTCTACTCTCCTAACCTCGATCCCTTAGAGATCAACCATCTCCATGATCAGGTGACACTGCCTTAGAATATGTCTGGGTCACTGATGGGACCAGGGTTCCCGGGCCAAAGCCACACTTCCATTGTCACACAATGGTAGGAACCTAGTTTATCTCATGAACCAATATACACCCAAACAGCCTCTTTGGTAGCATCTTAAGTAGCGATGTATCCTGCCTTTATCTTCTAGTAAGCTACGGTATTTAGCTTGGAACTCTTCTAACATACCGTCCCTCCACTAAGGGTTAAGACAATGCCTGTGACTGACATTCAGTCGTCCTTATCACCCTGGAACCTTTCCAGTGATTCTCCTCAGGATCAATTGATACCATCTCACTACAACTAGTGAGTCTCCTAACATCCAATTAGATCTATCTCATGGATCCAAAATCCAGGATTTAGGCGGTATCACTTTGATCTTATATGGAGAATCATTGTGATAAGCGGAGATTGATCGAGCGTAGCATAGAAAACTCCTTCCCTATCAAGAGTATGTCATCCACGTACTCTACGAGGATCACCACCATACTTCCTACTACCCTTTTGTGTATATAAGGTTCATATACCATTTTGATGAAGTCAAACTATTTGACTACTACATCAAAACAGATGTTCTAACTCCGCGATGCCTGCTTTATCCTATATAGCATCTTGTACACGTTTCCGCTGCTCCCACTGTTTACGAAGCCCTCTGGCTGTGTACTTACAGACGCTCTCTTCTAAAACATCATTTTAGAAAAGCAGTCATGACACCCAACCGCCAGATATCGTAGTCATGGTATGTAGCCGTGGCAAGTAGGATCTGGATGGACTTAAGCATAGCCACTGGAAAAAGGTTTCATCATTATCCACGCCTGGTTGATGACGAAAAACTTTAACAAGTCTAGCTTTGAAAGTCTCAACTTTTCCATCTACACCAAGTAATCTTCTCAAGATATACTTGCTCCTGATGGGAATTTAACCCTTCAGATAAAGCAACCAAAGTCCATACTTTGTTGGTGTATAAGGATTTCAACTCAGATCGCTAATCATCCAGCCATTCTTATAGAGTCTTACTCCTGATGGCCAGCTCGAAACTAGTTGGGTCATCATCTCATGATGCAATCCTCGCTCCCACTGTCATAGAAAAACCGAAGAATCTCTCAGGTGGGTGAGGAACCCTACTAGATCGGTGGAGAGGCTGAGGTTCGTTGGTAACTATTGAATCCTTTGGTTTTATCAAATCATCTGCTGTAGTTTGTATAGCTGGAACCTTTCCAGTTCTACATTACAGACCTTGCCTCGAGCTTGTCCGGATTTTGTTTTTAGACATAGGCAGGACAACCCCAAATCTTAACTAACTTAAGAGATGGGCTCTTCCCTTATCATACCAAATATGAAGTGGTAGGCAACTGATTTGATTTGAACCCTATTCAATAGGTATGCAGCTTCTCCAGTGCATAACTCCCAAAAAGGAAATAGGTAACACAGTAGTACTCATCATAGAGCACACCTTATCATATAGGGTGTGATTGCTCCGCCCCGATATACCATCATGCTATGGTGTATACGGAGGAGTAATACTGAGAGAGAATCTCATTCTCCTTTATAAAAGTCCAAGAATCCCGTTCTCAAGTATTCTCCTCCTTGATCACATCAAAGGACATAATACTTATACCCTTATTTTGGTTCTCTACTGCTAACTTATATTCTGTGAATATCTCAAAAGTTTCGGACTTATGTTTCAACAGGAACATATGTCTGAATCTAAAGAGATCATCAGAGAATGTAATGAAGTACAAAGAACCGGTCTTGGCATGTGTAGACAGGGAACCTTTATACATCAACATGTATCAATCCCAAGAGTTCACTAACTCTTTCTCTGTTTCCAGTAAACAGAGCTATGGTCATCTTATCTCTGTGACATGACTGGCAAGTTTCATAAGATGTAAATTCAAACAGATTTAAATATGCATCTAAATGTAACTTCAGCCAGTCGGGTCGCATTGATATGACCTTGTCTACAATACTTCAAGAAGGATTCGTTCAGTTCTGAACTCTTCCTCTTGTGTGTGTTCTGTATACTAAGAACTGTAGTTTGATTTAGAACATCAATGCTTTTAGATAACGTGCCTGAACCGATCAACTTTTGATATAGGAAATGTTCAAAACATTATCCAACAATACAAAATTATATCCTTTCTTTACTAATAAAGAGACTGACATGATTTTGTATATTAGGTTCGGTATCTAATAACATTCATTCAGAATCAATATATTGGTAATACAGGGTGACAGTGACCAACAGACTTGGCTGCAACACTTGCCCCGTTTTCTGTTTCATGAAACTTATCACCCGTTCTCAGTTCTTTACCTATCTGTAGCCCATGTAACAAATTACATATGCGGGATCCTGATCCGGTATCTCAAATCCAGGACGTAAAGAATACTGAGAAACAGTTCTGTATAATGAACACACCCGAAGATGATACATCAGTATGCATTTTCTTCGTTTGGGCGGCACGGGAATTCTGGTAATCTCCAATATCTTGCTCTATCTTATAACAATTATAAGTTGGAGCGGAACCAACGTTTCCCAGCTCAGTATAACAAGCGGGTTCGGTCAATATATCCGTATTATTATCTTGATTAAGGCGTGACATGGTCGCTACCTGGAGAGAGAGAGAAGAAAACACTCAGCGTGCGCTCTTGCAAGAATAGATTGGTTATTATTTTATCTAATCGGGATGGCTCCCACTGTTTTTATCAAACCTTCCTTCAAACCCTAAAAGGAAAGACTAGCCGGGATTAATTACACACTACAAGTTCGCCAATCTTTTAGCCAGGCCAGTGTCGGTACTTTGAGGGAGGTCCCCCGTGCTTTCGCACGAACCTAATTACAGTAAACCTCGTTTTCCCAGAGGCGTAACCCCGTTGACACCTTTCTAGACACCTACTTGATCGGCTAATTGTAATGTGTAAAACTCTCTCAGGAGTAACAATTACTCGCAGTGGGTATCGGGATCCAACTATCTCATAGAAGGTATGTAATCTCATTGCAAATTTCAACACTTGAAATTCCCGATAATATTTTGCCCCTAGCGTCCTATGACCTTGACGGAGGCCAAACTACCCATAGTCCGCTAGTCAAGTTCAACCCGTCATTTCCTGATTGAATTAAACCCACCCGCACGACCCTTGACGGAGGCCAAACAACGCCGTACGAATACCCTAATCCAATTGCATCATATGCTAGCAGATAAGCACTAGATAGCTACCGTACACTACGCCTTGACGGAGGCCAAACTACCGCAGCACGAATACTAACTAGTACTTATCTGAAATGACGGAGGGCTACGACAGGTTTTTCTGAAAACCTATTGCGTAATGAACTTGATATCGTTGTAGAATCAAATGATTTTAAAAATGGAGTGTTTTTTAGACTTTTCTAGTTTTGCTAAAGGGGTCACTCCCGGTGAAGGGATCGTCGGCCCTTTCCTCGTCGAATGAGGTGCGGGATATATCATATATATCACTGTGCAAAGCAGAAACTATAGAAGCTATCAAAAGACAAACCGAGTGTGTAGCATCTGCCAGTTATTGCTAAAGGAGTCACTCCCGGTGAAGGGATCTCGGTCCTTTCCTCATCGAATAAGGTGCAGGATATATCACATATACCGCTGTGCAAAGCAAGAACTGTAGCTACCTGTTTTATTTTTTAGAAATTCGATTCCACAACATCATAGGTTTCTTTTCTTTTATTAATCACATTAATGAAGTCCTATCATTTAAGTACCTAAACATCACAGATAAATACGACGTACACTTATGCCATCCGCATTCACCTCGATGTCCCCTCGTGCACCGTTAGGTTAGGTAACTAACGGCAGAGCGAGGCAAGGCTAGCGCGGGTGTAAAACATACGTAACGTCTATATAATATATCATATATACTATATACAGTATCCATCACAGAACATCACATGATCACATCACAGATATCGCAGCAGAAGAATCATATGAAATATTGGATATACTAGGACGTCCGTGTTTTCAATACGAGCCAGTATAAAACACGGATTCCACGGTCGCGATGAATAGCCAAACCCACACCCCTAGACCCCTACGAGAGCGGCAAGCAACCCTACCAATTCTAGAGTTAGGAGACCCGGACTCGACTCCTCGAGTTGGTCTCCCACTGGTCTCCAGAACCCGGTTACTTGTGCTCCCCTCCTTGGGTCTATCCTAGTGCGGAAAAGTAAATAATATACAAAAGGTGACATCTTCCGCAACCTGGAAGTGCCCCAATAAAAGAATATTACATACAAGTTTTTACATGAATGAAAATGAAAAACACTCATCCCACATAAAAACCCCCCGGCTATTCAAACACGACGATCCAATATAACATATCCAGCAACACATAACATCACATGTCATCAACGTAAGTAAATATGCCCATCCCAATTGTCGTTGACATATAGCAACGAAACCGGCGATATCACATATTACACTTACGGTCGCAGAAAAGAAAGTGTAAAACTACAACAGTTGGAATCCGCAATCTCTTTAGACATCGCATGCCTAATAAAATGAATTCCTTAGACATCGCATGCCTAACAATTATAAACCCCGCATTTTAGTCTCATTATCGAAAACACTTTTCAATATCAAGTCGGGTAATTCAACAAGATTCCCGACATCCTAATCGAATGCTCGTCGCAAACTTTAGTAGGCGGCCGCACCCCCGATGCCGTCGACGAAGTGCACTAAGGCGGAACACCGCTGCCGCGAGCACCCAAACGGATGCTTTCGGCGACGGGGTTCTCCTACAGTCACTTGGTCGAGGCTATGGAGTGAGGCTGTCTATTAAGTTTACCCGGCGAGTATCCGCGTACGCTGCGTGATTGCGACGGACTTTTGATCACATCAAAATTCCGTGGCAACCGATCAAGTGAGACTAAACCGCTAGATTTACAACATTCATTCAGTTATCTCATAACTACTTGTGAATTCCAATTATTGTATCACATTCCGAATAAATAGAAAATGTTAAACTTTCCGATCGAACATTCCAACACCCAAGTTTTCCCGGAACAGATCAACACATGAAACAAGTTTAAAAACATCCAGTTCATGCCTCAGTACCAACGGTCCAGCCGTAGAACGGTCAAGCCAACGCCTCACATGTGGCACGCCGTACTGCCCCAAATCTTAAGGTTCAAAGGGCAGTTCAAGACGGTCACATAATCGAGTTAAGGTTTGTTGTTTTCTAGAGGGTCCATCGCGTTACTTGCACTAGTTAGAACGTCTTTAAACCACGGAAAAATCCAACACTTGGAAATTTCCCGACAGGGGAAAAATTGGGTATTTATATCCGGTCGAACTTTTTAACATATTCAAAAATTATCCGGAAAGCACATAGACAAAATTAGACAATCCGATCGAATAATCGAATCCCCAAAACAACCCCAGAAAAAGGCAACTGTTGAGTAAAATATAAAAATTTCCAGAAGACTCAGCACTTCAAGACAAGAATTACTTTGCAAGCCACGTGGTCTAACTCACCAAAATGGCTGCGGAACCGCCGCGAAACCCAGGGTGGGGCCGCGGTTCCGCGGCGCTTTGGTCGAGTTAGCATCACGTGCTTCACAGTAACTCATAGAATTCCCTGCTGAATTTTTTGGCAATTTTTAATATGGAAAAATCCACATTTTCAAAAATTGGACAGAGAGTGGTCTCGGATTAGGGTTTCGGGTTCGATCGGATTTCTAACATCGTCAACGCATTGCCTAAGGTTCTAGCTAGGCTCTGATACCACTGTAGGGTTCCTGGGCACACTAATGAGGTCTCACAAGACATCAACCATGCCAATTTCAAAAATTACAAGTGCCGAGAAATCCTAATACGGATCGTTGACTAGAGTTTAGGCGAAACTAGAAGCTAGTTAACAACTTAACTAAAGGGTAAACGGAAATACAACCTTTGTATATCCGTTCTTCCACCTCCATAGATCCGTGACGGTGTACCCTTGCTGCGATCATTGGATCCCGGACTCTAGCGTCGGCTTCATCGGAAAAATGGGCGGGCTAGGTCGTCGACTTCGATGCCGAAGATGATCTACGTCGAGGCAACACAAGATCAAGCTCCAAGTTCACCAAGCCATGAAAGTTGTGAAGAAAACACCCTATACTACTTGGCAAGTGGTAGAGGATGAAGAAATAGGAAGTGGGTTCACTTTAGAATTGGATTTCTCACTCTTTTTCTCAAGTTGCCATTGATGGATGCAAGGTTTTCTTCATGTTGAAGAAGGAGAAGAAGAAGAAGATAATATGATAAGTATTTCTAAAATAAGAAATAATATGATACTTATCATAATGACAACCATAGTTAGGTGTAGAGAATAAACCATGGTTAGGTTAATGGAAACAAACAAAATGGTCAAGCTTTCAACACTTCATGAAGTTTCATGAAAGAAACAAAATAAGCCACCATTTTATTTATCTTTCAAAATGAATAAATAAATGAATAAGTAAATAAAATCAAAACCCTAACCATTACATAACCATGGTTTAATCTAAACATACACCCAAACATTCATGTATCATCAAAACATGATACAATCAAGTGTACAAAAATATATCACATATAGAATGTGCACATCAAGTGAGAAAATCCATCTTAAGTGAACCAATACTAGTTAATGCAAAGTAATATATCAAATATATAATTATACATTAAATCATTAAATCAACACTTGATTTAACGATCCGGTCATATCGCATATAACCGACTAATATCCAATGTAGCGGCTTATCGAATCAATCATCGATTCGATAACTAGGTTATATCGCATACAACCATTCGATACATTCATCGTGAGAATAGAATACGGTATCACATACACGCATTATTCTCGGTCCTGCACATATCTCATTTGCGCTCCTATTTCGTTTCGCTTGAGCCAGGAAACCTCTCTGTAGGACTCTAAAGACTCGTCAATACGCCGGAGCAGGTGATGATCATATCAAACACCCATAAGCCGCAAGCGGTCTGCTAAACGTAACGGCCACCCGGGTATTGAGCGATCAGAAGATCGACGAGCAAGCCCGCTCATACTCCTGTGAATCCAACCAGTAACACTTACCGTACAGTCCGGTCTCGTCGTCTGATATGTCGCATACCTCGCCTAGGGATGGTAAACGTCAGACCCCAAAAGCTCGATAAGTTGTGTCGATATGAGGTCTATAACAGTTCGAGAAACTACTGGTAACACTTACCAGTAAATCTCAGCAACCCTGGCCAGGGATTTCCTGTTATAGCCAATCGAACACAGCGCAACATCAACTCCCTATACCGGGAAAGACGAATCCCCTCCTATCGCTCATTGCCTCTATGTGATTCGGGACTGTACCCAAAAACCACCGTTTTGCACGCCCTCTTGTACGTGGTAAGGTAGAAGTCAAAGCACAGTGGGAACCACACAAGACTCTATGACGATCTCAGGTCAACAGACTACTCTGTACCAGTGTCACCAGAGAACTGCCATCTAACGTAAGGTATAATACCATCTGGGAGTTCTCGGCGAGTCCGTCCAGTGTACCCAGTCTCCACTGAGCACCCGTATATCATCTCTGATGTCAAACACCAATGGATATGAGATTATCCATCGCCCATCTGTATGGGTCGAGAAGGTATATGCTAGTCTACTCTGGTATATCGATGCCCCGTCTCGATACACCCACGACTAGGGATCTTGAAGGATGTACTTATGGACTACCATGTCCCCTCTAGTATGATCCGCATCATAGTCCAGGTAGTCAAGTACACATCCTAAGGGCTTTACCAACATGTAACAGAGAGACAATCAGTGTATACGTTAAGGTAAAGAGCAACCAGATAGCATACTATCATGTCGAGCAAGAAAGTCCTCCCTATATATGTCCAAGCATCCACTACAATATACATCCTATGTATAGTAATGGCCTCTAGGGCATACATATAACTAACACTGTATACATCTTTGGTGATCCAACTGACACCAGTGGCTTGTGAGACCGGCTACCGCCCCTCGTCGGGGTTTCGACTGTATACACTAGTCTACTCCGGAGTATCGATGCCCTATCTCGAAACTCCCACGACTAGGGACAACCTTTAAGGATGCTCTTATAGACCACCCAACTCTCACGTATTTTATCGCCATCATACTGTTGGTAGTCAAGCAAGATCCTAAGGGCTCTATCAACGTATAACAGTGATCAGTCACCTGAACCTGTACACGACTGATAAAGGCAAACCAGATAGCATACTATCATCTCGAGTAAAATTGTCCTACCGGTATAGGTCCTCCGCAATCATTGCAATCACGTACCTGCGATCCAATAATTGACTTTGAGGGCACTATATCCAACAGTTCCCCATGCTTTCGCACGGACCTAATTAAAATAAACCTCGTTTTCCTAGAGGCTTAACCCCGTAAACACCTTTCTAGTCACCTACTTGATCGGTTAATTGTCCTGTGTAAAATTCTACCAGGAGTAACTCTTACTCGCAGTGGGTATCGGGATCCAACTATCTCATAGAAGGTATGCAATCTCATTGCAAATTTCAATACTTGAAATTCTCGATAATGCTTTTTCCCCATAGCAACTCATGACCATGGCTAAGGTCAACAAATCATAAGTGCTAGCCAAGTTCAACCCGTCATTTCTCGATTGAATTAAACCCACCCGTATGACCCTTGGCTAAGGTCAACAAAGTCGTATGACTACCCTAACTCAATTACATCACATGTTTTAGCAGAGAAATACTAATTAGCTACCGTACACTACGCCTTGGCTAAGGTCAACAAACGCAGCACGAATACTAACTAGTGTCTATCTAAAATGACGGAGGGCCACGCAGGTTTTTCAGAAAACCATGGGCGTAATGAACTTGATATCGTTGTAGAAACAAGTGATTTTGAAAAAGGAATGTTTTTGAGGCTTTTCTAGTTTCGCTAAAGAGGTCACTCCCGGTGAAGGGATCTCGGCTCTTTCCTCGTAGAATAAGGTGCAGGATATTTCATAAATACAGTTGTGCAAAGCAAGAACTATAGAAGCAATCAAAAACTAATCCGTGAGTTTATAGCATCTGCCAGTTTTGCTAAAGAGGTCACTCCCGGTGAAGGGATCTCGGCTCTTTCCTCATCGAATAAGGTGCAGGGTATATCATATATACCGCTGTGCAAAGCAAGACTGCAGCTACCCTTTTTATAAACTTTTGATTCTACAACATCTTTTAGGTTTCTTTTCTTTTATTAATCTCATTAATAAGTCCCATCAGTTATGCTTCCTAAGCATCACAGAAGAAACGAAAGCTGTAATATTTATATATCATATATATAGTATAAGCATTCATCTCAGGCAGTAATATGATCTCATCACAGAACATTGCAGTAGAAGATAACATATGAAATATTGGATATACTAGGACGTCCGTGTGTTATATCGAGCCTGTATAAAACACGGATTCCACGGTCGCGATGAAAAGCCAAACCTACATCCCTAGACCCCTACGAGAGCGGCAAGCAACACTGCCAATTCTAGGGTTAGGAGACCCGGTCTCGACTCCTCGAGATGGCCTCCCACTGGACCCTAGAACCCGGTTACTTGTGCTCCCTTCCTTGGGTCTACTTAATGCGAAAAAGTAAATAATATACAATGGTGACATCATCCTCAACCCGGAAGTACCCCAATAAAAGAATATTACATACAAATGAATTTTACATGAATGAAAATAAAAACCCTCATCTCACATAAAACCCCCGACTATTCAGAAGACGACGATCAAATATAACATATCACAGCAACACATAATATCTCATATCATCAACGTAAGCAAGTATGCTTCTCCCGACTGTCGTTGATGTATAGCAACGAAGCCGGTGATACACCACATACTACGCTTACGGTCACAGAAAAGAAAGTGTAAAACTACAACATTTGGAATCCACAAATACTTTAGACAGCTTAAATCCGAAATATCACATACTTCGGATTTCATACCTAACTATATGAATTCCACATATTGTTTCACATTCCAGATAAATAGACAATGTTAAACTTTCCGATCGAATAATCAAATACCCAAGATTTCCCAAATAGCTCAACACTTGAGCGGAGTTCAAAAATCCCAGAATATGTCACTGCGCCAATGAACCAGCCGTAGAAGAGTCAAACCAACGCCTCACATGTGGCAACGCTAAACTACCACAAACCCTAGGGTTCAGTGGCAGTTTTGACGGTCACATAATCGAGTTAAGGTTACGTTCTTCTAATGCGTCCACAGATACGCTAGCATGATTTCCCGAAAGTAATAAACAGAGGAAAAAATCCAACACTTGAAAGTTTTCCGTCACGAAAAAATGAGTTATTGATATCCGTTCGAACATTTTAACACGTTCTAAATTATCCGAAAAAATAAACGATGTTAAACTTTCCGATCGAATCAACGAATACTAAAGATCTCCAGAAAACTCTGTAAGTGCATGGCAGCGTCCTGGCCGTCAATCCGAGGCCAAAATGCGGAAACGAAACTTTTTCAAAACTAGAAAACCGGCGCTACCGCGTACTAAAAACCTGGATCAGGCCATTAACCTAATGCTAGCAAACATGAGAAAGGGTAGAAAGCTATACCGAGCGATCCGTGTCCTTCGGTCTCCGGCCTCCATCCCGATCTCCTCGCGGAATCTCCGGTCTTCATCTCCTCGTCGGAAAGGGCACCACATCGCTGGGTTCCTTTACGGGCTCCTACCTCTGGACCGAGGCAACTCGAGCACGAAGTTGGTGAGTCGACGTGTCCAAGAATACTGTAGGCTAGTGTAGAATAGTTTGTCTCATAAGAGGTTGTTGAAGTTGCCTTTTAGATGGAAGAAGGAGATATGGAGATGAATGATTTTGTAGCAAGCAAGGAAAATATGATGAACATTTTTCCCACCATCAAAATGAAACTCTCCCTCTCTCTCACAAGAATGTCGCCGGCCTCATATCAAGGTGGAGGAGGGAAAAAAGAATGGCATCAAGCAAGTGGAGAAATTGTGTGATAATGAGAAAAAAATGTCACACCAACATCAACCCACATCCCTTCAAAACCAATCACCATAAATGCAAAGGATATGATTAAAAAGGAATCTAATAATGCTAGAACCATCATGAACCCTCATATCACAAATAACCCCCTCCACAATGCTAATTTGCACACTTGCAAATTAGCCCCTCCATCAGAAAATTCCGGTCAGGAAGGAACAAAGGAAAACTGGCCGAAACGGAATACAAACTGGCAACTTCAAAAAACTGATCCCGTAATAAATTACAGGAAAACCCCGCGACCGTATATACATACCCGCATTTGTATTCCGACCGAATACAAATGCAATGAGACAAAATCTACACTGTACAATACTAGGATCTGGCTTAAACCAAAGCCCGCTAGCATTATCTGTCCGATCATGATCCGTGCAATACCGCACGTATATGATCGAACCCTGCCATATCTCCATACGGCTTCTACAGCGTTTCGCCCGAATCTCGAGAAACTGTCTGTGGGGGACTCTAAAGACTCGTCAACACTTTGGTTGTGGATTTAACCACTAGCACGTCAGAGGTATTAGCCATACGTAACGTGCTACCAGGTATTGACCAAAAAGGACGTCGATGAGCGAACTCATCCTGACACCCTACTGAGCCTGTCAGTGACAATATCCGTACAGTCCGTTCCGTTCGTCTAAGAGCATCGCATGGCGGGCCTAGGGGGTTGGTAAAAGTCAGACCCCCAAAAGCGGTACAAGTCGTGTCGGAGTGTAGCCCAGAACACCCTGAGATACTACTGGAATACCTACCAGTAAATCTCCTGCCTTGGCCAAGGACTTTCGTGTATTGGCTCTCCTAGACATAGCGCGACCTCACCCCTAATACCGGGAGAGACGAACGCCTGCAGATCCGCTCACTGCCTCCATGTGGCTCGGGACTGTACCCAACTAAAACATGTTTGCACGACTCCTTTGAGCCGTGGTAGGGTAGTAATCAAAGCACAGTGGGAACTCACACGAGTCAAATGACGATCTCAGGTCGATGAACTAACATGTACACATATCACCAGGGAACTGCAATCTGACGTCTGGTATAATACCAACTAGCAGGTTCCCGGCGAGTCCTATCCGGTATACTCATAACCCAATAAGCACCTGTATACATCTTAGGTGAACCAACTGACACCAATGGCTTGTGAGACCGGCCACCGCCCCTCGTCAGGGTCTCGACTGTATACACTAGTCTACTCTGGAGTGTCGATGCCCTGTCTCGAAACTCCCACGACTAGGGACCTTTTAAGGATGTGCTTATAGACCCCAGCTACCATGTATATGATCGCCCTCATACTGCTGGCAGTCAAGCAAGAATCCTAGGGGCTCTATCAACGTGCAATAGTGATCAGTAATATCACCTAAAGCAGTACACGATGATAAAGATAAACCAGATAGCATACTATCATCTTGAGTAAGACTATCCTACCGGCATAGGTCCTCCCTCAATCATTGCAATCACGTGCATGTGATCCAATAATTGACTCTGAGGGCACTATATCCAACAATCTCCCACTTGCACTCAAGGCTAATTATTGCGATCTCGCATACTCACAGCCCGTGTGATACCGAACACCCAACTCCTTTACTAATGAGTCTCACAAAGCCTGTTTGCGAAACTATTGCGTTCGAGGAATAACCTCAGTGAGTGGATCCGCTCTGATGTTTCTTTCTATGTCTCTCTTTATCTCAAGTTCATGGAGAAAACCATCTCCCGAAATGAGCAATACCTGTCTTAGAATGTGTCTGGATGTCTGATGGGACCTAGCTCATAAATGAACTCCAAATCCAAATTTCTTAGACTGTATTGTCAACTGAACTTAATCAGTATCCTGCGCCATGCCTCCCTCAGTGTCCTCTTGGATCACCTGTCCAAAACACTGCCCCTCGTCTGAGGGAAAACTATAACTCTGACAGCCACTCTGTCAACCAGGTTACCTTGGAAGCCTGGAATGATAACCGTTTCCTAAAGGAGGCTGCCGTTATCAAATCCCCAGAACATCCACTTATGTTCTAAATCTGCTTCCGAATGTTTCTCCAGGATTGGATTAATATCAACTTATTGCATCTTGTGCAAAAACAACATCTGGTGTGGTACATGACATCTCATGATTGACTCAATTGCCTAAGCAAGTGATCTGCCAATCATGCACATCCCTCTCCCCTTTAGTCAGTAAGACACCTTTAGAGAGGGTGACTCCATTACCTGCAGGTATACTACCGTGCCAAGAGTCGTCCATTCTAAAACACCTTTAGAATGCTGTCAAAGTACCCAGATTGGGAGGCTACCCAAATCTACATCTAAAACCATAGATCCAGTAACCAGAATGTATTGATATTATATCCAAGTCCCATGTGGAGAAACCACTGTGTGACAACCAAAGTATAACCGATCGTAGTATAGGAATTTCACTTCCTACTCTGTGTATGTCATCCAAATACCAGGACATCACACCTTACTACCTTATTAACAGATCCATCCCCTATTATGATGAAGTCAAACCTATGACTATCACATCAGAAATAAATGATCTATCTCCGCTATATCTGCTTTAGTCTATAAATAGACATAAGCCACTTGTCTACTATGCTTCCGCTGCTCCCACTGACTACGACAACCCTCTAGCAGAGTCATATAGACGTACACTTCTAAAGCTAGTTCAGAACGACGCTATTTTCATCCTCCTGCCGGGTCTCACAGTCTGGAACAACAGTAATGGCAAGTCTGGGTAAACAAGAACCTCCCTGTCACCGTCCTTGAGGCTACCGGAGTACCTCTCGGGTGACTGAGATTACCCATCATATCTGCGGAATGGCCAATGGAATGTCAAACCAAATTGAATCTTTAGGTTCCTATCAAATTTTCAGTAATCGTTTGCGGCTCTGGAATCACTTCCAGTTCTACTATACTCCCACTACTGTTTTCTGAAAAAATCTATTTTTATTAAAACTGTGGCGAGTCTAGACTATTGATCTTCCAGATGGTAGAAAGTCAACCCTCGTCATAGCCCGGGTCAACCCACAAACAGCCATTACAGAAACGTGCCTTGAGTTGTCCAGTGTCTGGTTTTAAGCATAAGCTGGACAACTCCCCGTACCTTAACAATGTCAAGATATGAACTGTTCTATATCCAATACAGAAACAGAGCCACTAATTTAATTGAAACAGATTCAAATCATGCAGCTGTCTCCAGTGCATGTCAACTAAATGGAGAGAGGCCGATCAGCGTTACTCAACTTAGGAATGCTTCCAATTATGAGTAACCTGAAAGAGAAGCAAGTTCTCTTAATCATTACTATCAACTGAATACCATACACAAGTATCTACATCTTCGATCACCTTGAAGAATCCTAATACTTGCAATGCCTGGTTCTCTACTTTATTCTTATACCTATAACTTCTCAAAACTTGGACCCTGTGTTTCTACGAAATACATGTCTAAGAACAAGAGAAGTCACAAGTAAACAGAACAGTACCAACCTCTCTGTCCTCATGGTCACTGGACAATATACAATACTCTGTATAAGTCCTCTGAGTTGAATAACTCAAACCCTGTGTGTCATAGGTTGAAAACTGTACTATGGTTATGAAGAATTACACCGCTGTTTAATACTCCTTACCTAATCATCCACTGATATAGGTAAATGACATGAACATAATTTCAAAAAGCTATATCTCACTCTATAAAAATAGACGTACAGATATATCAATTTGAAATTGGTGCATAACAGCGGATATTCAAAACCAAATAGCCGTCCGGCAAACAGCCCAGGCGATTTCCTCAAATATCACCAATTACAACGAATTCTGATATAACGAGGATGATCACCTAATTCCCAATAACTTACTCCCACTCATCATCTGTAAAACCATACAGATATGAGAATCATACCTGGTAAATACATACCCTGGAGTAAGGACTAATTGGGAAATCAGTTTTCTATTAACAGTACACAGTGAAATTGAAACATGTAAATGTTTCGTAGGGATATCCGGATATTCCTAGTAATGCCTCTTCCATTATCAGATTCACAACTGTAACAATACATTTCTTTTCCATCTCTCCAAATCCCTTTATATGTCTTTAGTCATTACCTTCTGTACACCCTCTTAGGCTAAATGGTTCCCTACCTTTCGACACCATCCTATGGTTTGGAAGAAGACCATCCAAAAAGCATAATGGGTGTACTGCCCCAATCCTAGGAGCACTCGCAATGCGAGAGAAAGTGTAGATAAAAGACAACCGAATAAACCTTATTCCTATTTCTCCTAAACCAGAATCCATCCCCGAACTGGAACAAGTTCCTTTCGAGTTCGTATATAACCATACGATGGAGTATCCAATAAACTGTGGATTTTCATAGTGATACGGAGTGATCTGGAGAAATACAAAGGTGAAGTGGGAGTGGTAATGAAATACTTGGTTTGGTCGTGAATAGCAGTCGCAATTTACTTTGCCCTCCTTCTAATCCCTTTATTTGTCTTAACTTAATACCTTCTGCACACCATCGTTAGGCTAATTGGTTTTCTTCATTCCCCACCGTTCGACACCTGCCTATGGTTTGGAAGAAGACTATCCAATTTACGTAATAGGTGTACTGTCCTAATCCAAGGAACACTCGCAACCTGAGAGAAGGTAAGAGGAAAAGACAACTGAATAGTCCTATTCGTTTTCTCCAGAACCGGAAACCATCCTCGAATAAATTCCTTCGAGTTCGTATATAACCATACGATGGTTTTATCCAATGGAATTGGACGTTCGTAGTAATACTGGGTGTTCTGGAGAAAAGGGTAAAAGAAGGAGTGGCAATGAGGTATGCAACTCTGACAATCCAAAAGCCAGTCTTATAAGAAGATTCGGTTAATCTTGGTCACTGAGTCATAGTCTAGGGTCGGGTCATGGTCGCTGCCAAAGAGAGAGAGAAAAGAAACACTCAGCGTGCACTCTAACCTAGATCAGAATGGTTTTCACTTTATCTAATCAGGAAACCTCCCACTGTAACGTCAAATTCTCCTCCAAACGTGAAAAAAGAATTAGTCGGGATCACCCAAGAAGTAAACCAACTCATCAGTGGGAATAGGGATCCAACTATCATCGCATGATAATGTGATGGAATCCACTCACGTTGTTAGTGTATATGCCCTAGAGGCCATTACTGTATCATACTAGTTTGTATATTACTTAATGGAAGCTTGGGATATTCACAGTTGTATAGACAATCTTGCTCAAAATAGTAGTATGCTACTTGGTTTGTTTCTACTTTAATGTGCGCATGTGTTTCTTTTAACATATCGCCTATACACATTAGTGGAGCCCTTAGGATCTTTGCTTGATTACCAGCGTTGTGATGGCAGTCACACTCGTGGGGGCTGGGTAATCCACAAGCGCATCCTTATGCAGGTCCCTAGTCGTAGGACTATCGAGATAGGGCATCGATACTCCGGAGTATACTAGCGTATGCGCTTCTCATCCCAGCATAAGAGACGGTCTGTCCCACAGCCGTCAGTACGCCGTACTTGAGATAGTATGCGGGTGCTCGTTAGGTTACGAGTACACTGGACAGAACTCGTCGGGAACTGTTGGTTGGTACTATACCTATCGTCAGTTATCAGTTCCCAGGTGACATGAGTACAGCTTAGTCCGCTGACTTGACACTGTCACTTCGCCTCGAGTGTGTTCCCACTGTACTTTGATTACTACCCTACCACGGCTCAAAGGAGTCGTGCAAACAGGTAGTAGTTGGGTGCAGTCCCGAAGCACTTGGAGGCAGTGACGGTTAGACAGGATTCGTCTTTCCCGGTATTGGGGGTTGATATCGCGCTGTGTCTAGGAGAGCCATTACACAAAGTTCCTGACCAGGGCAAGCGAGATATACTGGTAGGTTTTCAGTGTTATCTCAGGGTATTCTGGGCTACACTCCGACACGACTTGTACCGCTATTAGGGGACTGAAGTTTACCGCCCCCTAGGCCCGCCATGCGATATTCTCAGACGAACAGACCGGACTGTACGGAGATTGTCACATTCAGGCTCAGTAGGAGTTCATATGGGTTTCATCTCGTCCGTCTTCTTATCGGCATCTACCTGGGGGCCGTTATGTACAGCTAGTGTCGCTTGCGGTCTGTGATTAAACCCATTGCCAGCGTAGTGTCGAGTCTTTAGAGTCCCACACAGAAAGCTATTCGCCTTTAGGCAAAAGAGTAGAGGTCGCATGGTTTTGCGACAGGGTTCGGTCACATCCGTGCACTTGTGCACGTTTAGTGTCCGGGCAGTTATCACTAGCGGGCTTTGTTTTAAGCCAGATCCTAGTGTACGTTTTGGGATTGGTTTTATCTCGTTTGTATACGTGTTCCTCGGAACGCAGATGCGGGTGTGTATTCACGGTTGATAGAGACAGAGGCAGAGGATTCTCATAATGGTTGTAGACTGTTGACTTTTCCTAAACCCTAATGAGAATAAGAAATATGATTAATAATAATATTAATTAAGTATTATTGTGCCATGGTTGGGTTGAAAGGTTTACTTTGTTGACTTGTTGACTTAGTTGACCGGTTGACTAGGTTGGACTTGTTGACCATCATCATTACAATGGCTATCGTTTCATGGCAAAGATTTGCTTGCTTGTTATTCTTTACAAAATGAGTGCATGAAATGATATTGCCATTTGACTTGAACCATCACATAATACTCAATTACTATTATTTGTTATGATTATTTTGGATTATGAGAGCAAGGGTGAGAAAAATCTTGCTCGTTCTATCATTCTCATTCTCTCTCATCCTCAAGCTCTCCCTCTTCTTCTTGCTCTCTCTCTAGTTCATGGTTCTATTGTCTCATGTGTTGAGAAGTAAGAACCATAGAGATAAAACCTAAAACACTTCTCTACTCATCCTAGTATACAAGGTCTAGCAAACCAAGTGTTCTAGTTTCCTCAAGATTGAGGTTGGAGCCAAAGGTAGAAGCTTTCAGGTGGATCCATTTTCGGCACAAGGAGACGACGAGGAGAGAACCATCCGTCTGCCACAAGGGGTCGAAGAGAAGGAGTTCAAGTTAAGGTATAACCCCCTAACCGAGTAGGTAAAACTCCTAGTTAGGTTGTTAGATAGTTGTTTAACAAAGATCCGTATTTTGAGTCCATGTTACCACCGAAGAAAAATGGTTTTTCACCATTTCCGCAACCCCAAAGAACCGGGGATGGGTAACGTGGACTTACAGTGGTATCAGAGCCTAGTTAAACACTATCTAACATGTTAGCAAAGTAACTAGAATTTCGATCGGAGAAAAAGTCATGAAACACGCCCGAAATGTATACTTTCTGTCGATTTTTTTTCCTGTTCAAAAAATAATAAATAATGTACTAAAAATCGGCTCAGGGTTTTTAAAGAACAAGCAAGAAAAATGGTACAATAACTCAGTCAAGGCGCCGCGGATCCGTGGCCGAGTTGACTTGGTCGTGGCACAATTTTCCTGCAGTGTTTTTCTGGGGGTTGTTTTGGAATTTTTACAATATGATTTTTCTGCCCTGATTTTCCAGACAGCAAAATTAGTTTTTGGGGTTTGAAAATCCGTATTTTGATCGAACTTCTAAAGACTTAAGCTAACAGGTTATATCTGTGATGTGATATATGTATTGAACGTCTGCTAATCGCTATACGTCGATTAGTGGGGGTTATACATATCTGTGATCTGTAATGTTGATGGTATGTGTATATGAATTCATTAGATTGTCGCGGATGAATAGCCGGGGGGTTGTGAGATGAGAGTTTTCTTTTTCTTTCAATTCATGTAATTTGTTATTGATGTAATATTATTTATATGGCCGCACAACCGGGATGGGGTTGTAGCCGTCATTGTATAATTTCTTTTACTGTTTTTGCTCCTAGGATAGACCCAAGGTGGGGTGCACAAACTACCGGGTACCTCGAAGTGCCGAGTGGCTTACTCACGATGTTGAGGGAGGTTGCTTCGCTTCGGGTACTTGGCGGGTAGTTTGCCACACCCGTAGGGGTCTAGGGTGGGGTCTTGGCTATTCATCGCGACAGTGTAATCCGCTCTTCGTTACAGGCTCGTGCGGAATGTGGATTCCTAGTATATCTAATGTGTTCATCTGTGATCTGGAATGGCTATCATTGCATGTGATGAATGTATATATCAATATATGATATCTATTTAGGCGTTGCTTATGTTTTGCATCCGCGCTAGTCCAGCCCCCGCTCTGTCGTTAGTTAAGTGACCTAACGGGTAATGACGGGGCCCCATGGAGAATGCGGATGACATAAGCATACGTCATATTTTCTTTGTTTTCTGCAATGGTAGGATTAAATGATGGGACGCATTAAATTAATGCAAGAAAATAAACCAAAGTAGATTTGTTGGAACACTTTCAAAACCACTCGGTTTCTTTTCAAAAACAACTTTTAAATGTGGAACTTAAGCCACTCCTTTTAAAAGCTATCTCGTTCCATCGATTATATCAAGTTCACTACGTTCACGGTTTCTCCAAAACCATTCGTAGCCCTCCGTCGTTTCACATGGATAGTCAATAGTATTCAAGCTATGTTTGTTGGCCAAAGTCAAGGCATAGTGATTGGTAGCTTTTAGGTGTTCATGTGCAGTATAGATAGATGTGTTGGTTTGGGACAGTCGTACTGCCTTGTTGGCCAAAGTCAAGGGTAGGTACAGGTGGGTTCAAATTAACCTGGAGAATGACGGGTAGAACTTGACATGTGACTTATGATTTGTTGGCCAAAGTCAAGGTCATAAGAGCATGGGGCAAAAATCCACATCGGGAGTTTCAAAAGAAACTGAAACTTGCTAGCGCTGCATACCATTTGGAGTGTGATGATTCTGGTAGGATTCCTTCAGTTTTGTCATGCGATGATATTTGGATCCCGATCCTACTGTGAGTATATGCTATTCCTCGGGAAATTTCTCACTTAACGATCAATGCTATAAACCAAGTTGGTGTCTAAAAAGGTGTTAGCGGGGCTACGCCCATAGGGAAAAGAGGTTATTTAATTAAGGAACTTCGCGAAAGCGTTGGAAAACCTCCCTCGAAGTACCAACATTGGCCTGGCTAAACGGTTAAGCAAGTATTGTACGGTGAGATTGATCCCGACTAATTCTTCCTTTTTGGTTTGAAGAGGGAGTCGAGAGACAGTGGGAGCCATCCTGTTTAGACAAACTAAAAACCACTCTAAACTTGCAAGAGCATCATGCTAAAGTGTTTCTTCTCTCTCTCCTAATTGCAGCGACCAAACATCATGACTGGACTTAAGTTACTACTAGATAAAAACATACTGACAGGGCCAAACTACAAAGATTGGCTCAGGAATGTCAAAATGGCAATCACTTATGACAAGTTGGGGTATCTCCTTACCACCAAAGCTCCCCCTGTCCCGGGTACCAAAACCAGCGTCGCGGATAAGGAAATCCGTAACACCTGGGAAATCGACTGCGCGAAGGCCAAGTGCCTCTTGCTTGCCTCTATAGACAATGAACATCAGAGGAGGCACGAGAATATGGACCTTGAATCCATATTTCACCATACAAAAGAACTGTATGGAGAGCAATCCCGTATCGCCAGATACGAAGTCTCGAAAAAGCTGTTTTCGGCGAGATTGGCCGTCGGATCATCGGTAGCAGAACACGTGATTAAGATGATTGGCTTCATTGAGGAGCTCGCGGACCTTGGGACCATGTTAGAGAACGAGCTCTACACGGACTTGATTCTCCAGTCCCTTCCTTCCACTTACGCCCACTTTATCCTGAACTTCAACTTGTAAGAAAAAGAAGTTGAACTTTCAGAACTCCTCAACATGCTGAGGAGTGCAGAAGGCACCCTACAGAAAGGTAGGGAAACATCCACTTTGTTTGTAGGAGGATCTTCCTCTTCTAGGGCCAAGGCAAAAGCCAAGGGAAAGAAGAAGAAAGCCCCCGCCAAACCAAGGGGCGGTGTTAGTAAAGTGGATACGAAGGGAAAGACAAAGGCAACAAAGATAGTGGGAAAGCTTGTGGGGAAGGAAGAATGCTTTTACTGTCACAAGAGTGGACACTGGAAAAAGGATTGCAGAGCTTGGAAGGCCAAAAACCAGGATCTGAAGCAAGTTGCGGCTTCAGCTTCAGGTGTGTATGTCATTGAAAACTGTCTAGCAATAAACTCTACATCCTGGGTATTGGATACCGGATCGGGATCTCATATCTGTAATTCTTTACAGGCACTGAGAAGGCGTAGGGTTTTGAAGGCATGTGATATGACCCTCAGAGTTGCAAACGAAGCTGGCATGGATGCTGTGTCCGTAGGGGACTATCACCTGGGATTGTCAGATGGACACGTTTTGGTTTTGCATGATTGTTATTTTGTACCCAATGCAACTTGTAATATCATATCTGTATCTTTATTATCTAAAGAAGGTTATGAATTTGCATTTGTAAGCAATGTTGTAAACATTCACCTTAATCAAGTTTTGATTGGGTCAGGTACATTAAGCAATGGTATATACGTATTAAACGAACCACAGATTTTCAATGTCCAGAATACACACAAAAGAAAGTCTCCGGAAACAAATCAGGCTTTCTTATGGCATTGTAGACTGGGTCACATCAATTAGAGAAGGTTGACAAAGTTACATACAGAAGGATGTTTGGATCCATTCGAATATCAATCATATGCAACTTGTCAATCCTGTCTCAAAGGAAAGATGACAAAGACTCCGTTCACTGGACACGGAGTAAGAGAGAGCAAGCTCTTGGAACTCGTACACTACGACGTGTGCGGTCCAATGTCTACGCATGTGAGAAGCGGTCATTCTTACTTCATTACTTTTACGGATGACTTTTCAAGGTACAGATATGTCTTCTTAATGAAACATAAATCCGAAGCCTTTGGAAAATTCCAGGAATATAAGAAGGAAGTAGAAAAACAAACCGGCAAAAGTATCAAGACTCTAAGATCTGATCGAGGTGGTGAACACTTAAGTGCCGAGTTCCTGGATTACCTAAAAGAGAATGGAATTCTCTCTCTGCTTACTCCTCCATACACTCTTCAACATAACGGTGTATAGGAGAGACGGAACCGGACCCTATTGGATATGGTGTTAGTTATATGTATGCCCTAGAGGCCATTACTGTACATAGGATGTATATTGTAGTGGATGCTGGGACATATATAGGGAGGACTTTCTTGCTCGACATGATAGTATGCTATCTGGTTACTCTTTGCCTTAACGTGTATACTGATTGTCTCTCTGTTACATGTTCGTAAAGCCCTTAGGATGTGTACATGACTACCTGGACTATGATGCGGATCATACTAGTGGGGACAGGTAGTCCATAAGTACATCCTTCAAAGTCCCTAGTCGTGGGTGTATCGAGATGGGGCATCGATATACCAGAGTAGACTAGCGTGTACCTTCTCGACCCATACAGATGGACGATGGATGATCCCATATCCATTGGTGTTTGACATCAGAGGAGATATACGGGTGCTCAGTAGAGACTGGGTAAACTGGACGGACTCGCCGAGAACTCCCAGATGGTATTATACCTCACGTCAGATGGCAGTTCTCTGGTGACACTGGTACAGAGTAGTCTGTTGACCCGAGATCGTCATAGAGTCTTGTGTGGTTCCCACTGTGCTTTGATTTCCATCTTACCACGTCCAAGAGGGCATGCAAAACGGTGGTTTTTGGGTACAGTCCCGAGTCACATGGAGGCAATGAGCGATAGGAGGGGATTCGTCTCTCCCGGTATAGGGAGTTGATGTTGCGCTGTGTTCGATTGGCTATAACAGGAAATCCCTGGCCAGGGTTGCAGAGATTTACTGGTAAGTGTTACCAGTAGTTTCTCGAATTGTTATAGACCTTATATCGACACGACTTATCGAGCTATTGGGGTCTAACGTTTACCACCCCTAGGCGAGATATGCGACATATCAGACGATCAGACCGGACTGTACGGTAGTGTTACTGGTTGGATTCACTGGAGTGTGAGCGGGCTTGCTCGTCGATCTTCAGATCGCTCAATACCCGGGTGGCCGTTACGTTTGGCAGACCGCTTGCGGCTTGTGGGTGCTTGATATGATCATCACCTGCTGCCGGCGTATTGACGAGTCTTTAGAGTCCTACACAGAGGTTTCCTGGCTCAAGCGAAACGAAATAGGAGCGCATATGAGATATGTGCGGGACCGAGAATAATACGTGTATGTGATACCATATTCTATTCTCGCGATGAATGTATCGAATGGTTGTATGCGATATAACCTAGTTATCGAATCAAGGTTTGATTCGATAAGCCGATACATTTGATACTAGTCGGTTATGTGCGACATGACCGGATCATTGAATCAAGTGTTGATTTAATGATTTAATGCATAATTATATATTTGATATATTACTTTGCATTAACTATTATTGGTTCACTTTAAATGGATTTTCTCGCTCGGTTGTGCGCATTATATATGTGATATGATTTTGTGCACTTGCTTGTATCATGTTTGATGATACATGCTTTTTGGTTAAGTGTAAAGTATTAAACCTTGGTTAATGAAATGGTTAGGGTTTATTATTTGTTATTCATTTATCTTATTTAATTATCCATTTATTTATGATAAATGAATAAAAGAAAATGAAATGAAATGGTGGCTTTCATTTGTTGTTTTCATGAAGCTTCATGAACACTTTGACTAAGTGACCATTTTGTCTCTAGCTTGACCCTAACCATTCCTTTAACCATGATTGATTCTCTACACATTACCATGGTTAATGTTATGATAAGAATGTATTATTCTTTTCTTTTTTAATTAACTTATCATATCATTTCTTCTTCTTCTTCCTTGAACTCAAGAAGAAAACCTTGAGGTCATCAATGGTGCTTGATGATAAAGAGTGAGAAATCCAATTCTAAAGTCTACCCACTTCCTATTTCTTCATCCTCTACCTCTTGCCAAGTAGTAGAGTGTGTTTTCTTCACAAGTTTCTAGACTTGGTGAAGTCGGAGCTTGATTTAGCGATGCCTCGACGTAGATCATCTTCGGCATGGACATTGATGACCTAGCCCGTCCATTCTCCGATGAAGCCGACGCTAGAGCCCGGGACCTGTTATGGACAGCGAGGAGACTTCATTGCGGAGCTATGGAGGTGGAGAACCAGATCTACAAAGGTTGTATTTCCGTTAAACTTTTAGTTAAGTGTTAACTAGATTTCGTTTTCGCCTAGATTTCTAGCCGACGATCCGTAGTCGGGTTTCTCGGCACCTAGATTTTTTGAAATTGGCATGTTCGATGCCTTGCGAGACCTCATTAGGGTGCCTAGGAACCCTACAGTGGTATCAGAGCCTAGCTAGAGCCTTAGGCGAAGTCTAGACGGAATTTGATGTCCGAACGACCTGAAACCCCAACCCTAAAAATGCTCTCTGTCCTTTTTTAAAAATCTGGTCTTTTTCCAAATTAAAAATATGCAGAAAAATCAGCAGGCTTTTCTATGAATTACTGTGAAATTCGAGAACGTGATTCCACCAATACGCGGCGGAACCGCGGCACAAGCTTGGCTTGTGCGGCGGTTCCGCGGTCTCCTTGTCACATCAGCACTTGAAGTTTGCACATTAATTCGTATTTTTCTGTGTTGGTTTTCCTGGGATATTTTAAATATGACTACAGAGTTGAATTTTCTGGGATTGATTTGGGGATTCGGTGTTTCGATCGGAGTATCAAATTTTGTCTGTGTGGCTTTCCGGATAATTTTTAAGAATATGTTAAAAAGTTCGACCGGATATAAATACCCAATTTTTCCCCTGTCGGGAAATTTCCAAGTGTTGGATTTTTCCGTAGTTTAACGACGTTCTAAGTAGTGCAAGTAACTCGATGGACCCTCTAGAAGACAACAAACCTTAACTCGATTATGTGACAGTCTTGAACTGCCCTTTGAACCTTCGGGTTTGGGGCAGTACGGCGTGCCACATGTGAGGCGTTGGCTTGACCCTTCTACGGCTGGACCGTTGGTACTGAGGAACGAACTGAATGTTGTTAGACTTATTTCATGTGTTGATCTGTATCGGGAAAACTTGGGTGTTCGATCGTTCGATCGGAAAGTTTGACATTTTCTATTTATCTGGAATGGGATACAATAATTGGAATTCACAATAAGTTATGAGATAACTGAATGAATGTTATAAACATAGCAGTTTAGTCTCACTTGATCGGTTGCCACGGAATTTTGATGTGATCAAAAGTCCGTCGCAATCACGTAGCGTACGCGGATATTCGCCGGACAAACTTAATAGACAGCTACATCCCATAGCCCCGACCAAGTGACTGTAGGAGAACCCCGTCGCCGAAAGCATCCGTCCGGGTGCTCGCGGTAGCGGTGTTCCGCCTTGGTGCACTTCGTCGACGGTATCTGTGGTGCGGCCGCCTACTAAAGTTTGCGACGAGTATTCGATCAGGATGTCGGGAATCTTGTTGAATTGCCCGACTTGATATTGAAAAGTGTTTTCGATTTTGAGACTAAAATGCGGGGTTTATAATTGTTAGGCATGCGATGTCTAAGTAATTCATTTGGTCAGGCATGCGATGTCTGAGGTGGTTGCGGATTCCAACTGTTGTAGTTTTACACTTTCTTTTCTGTGACCGTAAGTGTAATATGTGATATCACCGGTTTCGTTGCTATATGTCAACGACAATTGGGATGCGCTTATTTACTTACGTTGATGACATGTGATGTTATGTGTTGCTGGATATGTTATATTGGATCGTCGTGTTTGAATAGCCGGGGGTTTTTATGTGAGATGAGTGTTTTTCATTTTCATTCATGTAAAAACTTGTATGTAATATTCTTTTATTGGGGCGCTTCCAGGTTGCGGAAGTTGTCACCCTTTGTATATTATTTACTTTTCCGCACTAGGATAGACCCAAGGAGGAGGGCACAAGTAACTGGGTTCTGGAGTCCAGTGGGAGACCAACTTGATGAGTCGGGTCCGGGTCTCTTAACTCCAGAATTGGTAGGGTTGCTTGCCGCTCTCGTAGAGGTCTAGGGGTGTGGGTTTGGCTATTCATCACGACCGTGGAATCCGTGTTTTATACTGGCTCGTATTGAAAACACGGACATCCTAGTATATCCAATATTTCATATGATTCTTCTGCTGCGATATCTGTGATGTGATCATGTGATGTTCTGTGATAGATACAGTATATAGTATATATGATATATTATATAGATGTTACTTATGTTTTACACCCGCGCTAGCCCTGCCCCGCTCTGCCGTTAGTTACCTAACCTAACGGTGCACGAGGGGACATCGAGGCAAATGCGGATGGCATAAGTGTACGTCGTATTTATCTGTGATGTTTAGGTATATAAATGATGGGACTTCATTAATGTGATTAATGAAACAAAAGAAACCTAAGATGTTGTAGAATCGAATTTCAAAATAAAACAGGTAGCTACAGTTCTTGCTTTGCACAGTGGTATATGTGATATATCCTACACCTTATTCGATGAGGAAAGGACGGAGATCCCTTCACCGGGAGTGACTCCTTTAGCAATAACTGGCAGATGCTACACACTCGGTTTGTTTTTTGATTGCTTTTAAGAGTTTTGCTTTGCACAGTGATATATATGATATATCCCGCACCTCATTCGACGAGGAAAGGACCGACGATCCCTTCACCGGGAGTGATTCCTTTAGCAAAACTAGAAAAGCCTCAAAAACACGCCATTTCAAAATTCATTCGATCCTACAACGATATCAAGTTCATTACGCAATAGGTTTTCAGAAAAACCTGTCGTAGCCCTCCGTCATTTCAGATATGTATTGGTTAGTATTCGTGCTGCGTTTGTTGACCTCTGTCAAGGCGTAGTGTGCGGTAGCTGATTAGTGCTTATCTGTATAAGCATATGATGTGATTGATTTAGGGTAGTCGTGCGACCATGTTGACCTCTGTCAAGGGTCGTGCGGGTGGGTTTACTTCAATCAAGAAATGACGGGTTGAACTTGACTAGCAGCCTATGGTTTGTTGACCTCTGTCAAGGTCATAGGACGCTAAGGGCAAAATATTATCGGGAATTTCAAGTGTTGAAATTTGCAATGAGATTGCATACCTTCTATGAGATAGTTGGATCCCGATACCCGCTGCGAGTAAGTGTTACTCCTGGGAGAGTTTTACACATTACAATTAGCCGATCAAGTAGGTGTCTAGAAAGGTGTCAACGGGGTTACGCCTCTGGGAAAACGAGGTTTACATTAATTAGGTTCGTGCGAAAGCACGGGGGACCTCCCTCAAAGTACCGATACTGGCCTGGCTGAAAGATTGGCGAACTTGTAGTGTGTAATTAATCCCTGCTAGTCTTTCCTTTTAGTGTTTGAAGGAAGATATGATAAAAAGCAGTGGGAGCCATCCTGATTAGATAAAATAATAACCAATCTATTCTTGCAAGAGCGCACGCTGAGTGTTTTCTTCTCTCTCTCTCCAGGTAGCGACCATATCATGCCTTAATCAAGATAATAATACGGAATATTGACCGAACCCGCTTGTTATACTGAGCTGGGGAACGTTGGTCCCGCTCCAACTTATAATTGTTATAAGACAGAGCAGGAAATTGAGGATTACCAGAATTCCCGTGCCGCCCATACGAAGAGAGTGCATGCTGATGCATCATCTTTGGGTTTGTTCATTATACAGAACTGTTTCTCAGTATCCTTTACGTCCTGGGTATATGATACCGGATCAGGATCCCAGATATGTAATCTGTTACATAGGGCTACAGATAGGTAGAGAACTGAGAACGGGTGATAAGTTTCATGAGGCAGAAAACGGGGCAAGCGTTGCAGCCAAGTCTGTCGGTCACTGTCACCCTGTATTATCAATACATTGATTCTGAACGAATGCTATTAGATACCGAACCTGATATACATAATCATATCTGTCTCTTTATTAGTAAAGAAACGATATAATTTTGTATTGTCGGATAATGTTTTGAACATTTCCTATATCAAAGGTTGATCGGTTCAGGCACGTTATCTAAAAGCATTGAAGTTCTAAATCAAACTACAGTTCCTAGTATACGGAACACACACAAGACGAAGAGTTCAGAAATGAATGGATCCTTCTTGAGGCATTGTAGACTAGGTCATATCAATGCGACCCGACTGGCTGAAATTACATTTAGATGCATATTTAAATTAGTTTGAATTTACATCTTGTGAAACTCGCCAGTCATGTCACAAAGATAAGATGACCACAGCTCTGTTTATTGGAAACAGAGAAAGAGTTAGTAAACTCTTGGGATGATACATGTTGATGTATGTAGGTTCCCTGTCTACACTTGCCAAGACCGGTTCTTTATATTTCATTACGTTCTCTGATAATCTCTCAAGATTCAGACATATGTTCCTGTTGAAACATGAGTCCGAGCCTTTTGAGATATTCACAGAATATAAGCGAGAAGTAGAGAACCAAAATACGGGTATAAGTATTATGTCCTTTGATGTGATCAAGGAGGAGAATACTTGAGCACGGAATTCCTGAACTATTCTAAAGGAGAATGAGATTCTCTCTCAGCATTACTCCTATGTATACACCATAGCACGATGGTATATCGGGGCGGAGCAATCACACCCTATATGATATGGTGTGCTCTATGATGAGTATTACTGAGTTACCTATTTCCTTTTAGGGGTTATGCACTTGAGAAGCTGCATACCTATTGAATAGGTTCGAATCAAATCAGTTGCCTACCACTCCATATGAGATATGGAAAGGGAAGAGCCCATATCTTAAGTTAGTTAAGATTTGGGGTTGACCGGCCTATGTCTAAAAGCAAAATCCGGACAAACTCGAGGCAAGATCTGTTATGTACAACTGGAAAGGTTCCAGCTATGCAAACTATAGCAGATGATTTGGTAGAACCAAGGGATTCAATAGTTACCAACGAACCTCGGCCTCTCCGCCGATCTAGTTGGGTTCCTCACCCACCTAAGAGATAATTCGGTTTCTCTATGACAGTGGGAGCGAGGATTGCATCATGAGATGATGACCTAACTAGTTTCGAGCTGGCCATCAGGAGTGAGACTCTGTAAGAATGGCTGGATGTTTATCGATCTGAGATGGAATCCTTATACACCAACAAAGTATGGACTTTGGTTGCTATATCTGAAGGGTTAAATCCCCATCAGGAGCAAGTATAACTTGAGAAGATTACTTGGTGTAGATGGAAAAGTTGAGACTTTCAAAGCTAGACTTGTTAAAGTTTTCGTCATTGACCAGGCGTGGATAATGATGAAACCTTTTTCCAGTATCTGTGCTTAAGTCCATCCAGATCCTACTTGTCACGGCTACATACCATGACTACGATATCTGGTGGTTGGGTGTCATGACTGCTTTTCTAAATGATGTTTTAGAAGAGTACGTCTATAAGTACACAGCCAGAGGGCTTCGCAGACAGTGGGAGCAGCGGAAACGTGTACAAGATGTTTCATGTGATAAAGCAGGTATCGCGGAGTTGGATCATCTGTTTTGATGGAGTAGTCAAAGAGTTTGACATCATCAAAATGGTAAATGAACCTTGTATAAACAAAAAGGTAGTAGGGAGTATGGTGACGATCGTCGTAGAGTACGTGGATGACATACTCTTGATGGGGAAGGAGTTTCCTATGCTACGCTCGGTCAATCTCCGCTTATCACCATAATTCTCCATATAGGATCAAAGTGATACCTCCTAAATCCTGGATTTTGGATCTATGAGATAGATCTAAATGGATGTTAGGATACTCACTAGCTGTAGTGAGATGATATCAATTGATCCTGGGGAGAATCGCTGGAAGTGTTCCAGGATGATAAAGACGACTGAATGTCAGTCACAGGCATTGTCTATACCCTCAGTAAAGGGACGGTATGTTGGAAGAGTTCCAAGCTAGATACCGTGACATACTAGACGATAAAGACTGGATACATCGCTACTTAAGATGCTACCAAAGAGGCTGTTTGGGTGTATATTGGTTCATGAGATGAACTATGTTCCTCCCATTGTGTGACAATGGAGTTGTGGCTTATGCCAAGGAACGCCGGTCCCATCAGTGATCCAGACATATTCTAAGGCAGTATCACTTGATCATGGAGATGGTTGATCTCCAGGGAGATCGAGGTTAGGAGAGTAGACTCAGAGGACAACACAGCGGATCCACTCACAAAGGCCTGTTCCCAGAGAGTGACTTTTATGGGATGGTTGAGTATGAGATACTACAACCACTGCTACAGATGGCCCTAGTGCAAGTGGGAGATTGTTAGTTATATGTATGCCCTAGAGGCCATTACTGTACATAGGATGTATATTGTAGTGGATGCTGGGACATATATAGGGAGGACTTTCTTGCTCGACATGATAGTATGCTATCTGGTTACTCTTTGCCCTAACGTGTATACTGATTGTCTCTCTGTTACATGTTGGTAAAGCCCTTAGGATGTGTACTTGACTACCTGGACTATGATGCGGATCATACTAGTGGGGACAGGTAGTCCATAAGTACATCCTTCAAAGTCCCTAGTCGTGGGTGTATCGAGATGGGGCATCGATATACCAGAGTAGACTAGCGTGTACCTTCTCAACCCATACAGATGGGCGATGGATGATCCCATATCCATTGGTGTTTGACATCAGAGGAGATATACGGGTGCTCAGTAGAGACTGGGTACACTGGACGGACTCGCCGAGAACTCCCAGATGGTATTATACCTCACGTCAGATGGCAGTTCTCTGGTGACACTGGTACAGAGTAGTCTGTTGACCCGAGATCGTCATAGAGTCTTGTGTGGTTCCCACTGTGCTTTGATTTCCATCTTACCACGTCCAAGAGGGCGTGCAAAATGGTGGTTTTTGGGTACAGTCCCGAGTCATATGGAGGCAATGAGCGATAGGAGGGGATTCGTCTCTCCCGGTGTAGGGAGTTGATGTTGCGCTGTGTTCGATTGGCTATAACAGGAAATCCCTGGCCAGGTTTGGTAAGATTTACTCGTAAGTATTAACAGTAGTTTCTCGAATTGTTATAGACCTTATATCGACACGACTTATCGAGCTATTGGGGTCTGACGTTTACCACCCCTAGGCGAGATATGCGACATATCAGACGATCAGACCGGACTGTACGGTAGTGTTACTGGTTGGATTCACTGGAGTGTGAGCGGGCTTGCTCGTCGATCTTCAGATCGCTCAATACCCGTGTGGCCGTTACGTTTGGCAGACCGCTTGCGGCTTGTGGGTGCTTGATATGATCATCACCTGCTGCCGGCGTATTGACGAGTCTTTAGAGTCCTACACAGAGGTTTCCTGGCTCAAGCGAAACGAAATAGGAGCGCATATGAGATATGTGCGGGACCGAGAATAATACGTGTATGTGATACCGTATTCTATTCTCACGATGAATGTATCGAATGGTTGTATGCGATATAACCTAGTTATCGAATCAGGGTTTGATTCGATAAGCCGATACATTTAATACTAGTCGGTTATGTGCGACATGACCGGATCATTGAATCAAGTGTTGATTTAATGATTTAATGCATAATTATATATTTGATATATTACTTTGCATTAACTATTATTGGTTCACTTTAAATGGATTTTCTCGCTCGGTTGTGCGCATTATATATGTGATATGATTTTGTGCACTTGCTTGTATCATGTTTGATGATACATGCTTTTTGGTTAAGTGTAAAGTATTAAACCTTGGTTAATGAAATGGTTAGGGTTTATTATTTGTTATTCATTTATCTTATTTAATTATCCATTTATTTATGATAAATGAATAAAAGAAAATGAAATGAAATGGTGGCTTTCATTTGTTGTTTTCATGAAGCTTCATGAACACTTTGACTAAGTGACCATTTTGTCTCTAGCTTGACCCTAACCATTTCTTTAACCATGATTGATTCTCTACACATTACCATGGTTAATGTTATGATAAGAATGGATTATTCTTTTCTTTTTTAATTAACTTATCATATCATTTCTTCTTCTTCTTCCTTGAACTCAAGAAGAAAACCTTGAGGTCATCAATGGTGATTGATGATAAAGAGTGAGAAATCCAATTCTAAAGTCTACCCACTTCCTATTTCTTCATCCTCTACCTCTTGCCAAGTAGTAGAGTGTGTTTTCTTCACATGTTTCTTGACTTGGTGAAGTCGGAGCTTGATTTAGCGATGCCTCGACGTAGATCATCTTCGGCATGGACATCGATGACCTAGCCCGTCCATTCTCCGATGAAGCCGACGCTAGAGCCCGGGACTTGTTATGGACAGCGAGGAGACTTCATTGCGGAGCTATGGAGGTGGAGAACCGGATCTACAAAGGTTGTATTTCCGTTAAACTTTTAGTTAAGTGTTAACTAGATTTCGTTTTCGCCTAGATTTCTAGCCGACGATCTGTAGTCGGGTTTCTCGGCACCTAGATTTTTTGAAATTGGCATGTTCGATGCCTTGCGAGACCTCATTAGGGTGCCTAGGAACCCTACATATGGTACGTTCCATGATGAGTAACACTGAGTTACCGCGATCATTCTGGGGATATGCACTAGAATCAGCTGCATACCTTCTGGACCGAGTTCCAACTAAGACTGTGCCTACCACACTATATCAGATGTGGTGTGGGAAGAAACCCTATCTTAAGCACATTAAGACATGGGGATGTCCAGCTTTTGTCAAAAAGCAGCATGCGGACAAACTCGAGGCACGCTCAGTACAGTGCAAGTTTGTGGGATATCCAAAGAACTCCAAAGGATATTTCTTCTATTACGAAGAGGAACAAAAGGATTTTGTTTCTCGTCATAACCAATTCTTAGAAACTGAGTTTTTGGAAAATCAGATAACTGGGAGCGCAATAGAACTGGAAGAAATTCCAGAACGACGAGCTATTACTGAAAGCTTAGTAGAACCAGAGGGTTCGAAAGATCAGGTCATTCCTGCGCCGCTCCGCAGGAGTAGTAGGTGTAGGGTTCCTAGGCACTCCCAAGAGGTCTCACAAGGCATCAACCATGGCAATTTCAAATTTTACGGGTGCCGAGAAACCCAAATACGGATCGTTAACTAGATATCTAGGCGAAAGATGCAACTAGAAAACTACGTTACTAAGAGAACGGAAATACAACCTTTGTAGATCCGGTTCTCCACCTCCATAGCTCCATGATGAAGTCCTCTCCGCTATCCAAATCTAACCATGACTCTTGCATCGGCTTCATCGGAGAAAAAGCGGGCTAGGTCATCGACGACGATGCCGAAGATGATCTACGTCGAGGCATCACTAGATGAAGCTCCACCTTCACCAAGCCATGAAAACTTATGAAGGAAACACCCTATACTACTTGGCAAGAGGTAGAGGATGAAGAAATAGGAAGTGGGTTCACTTTAGAATTGGATTTCTCACTCATTTCATCAATTCACCATTGATGAAGTCAAGCTTTCTTCATTGAAGAAGATGAAGAGGAAGAAGAAAGAATATCATAAGTATTATCCAAAATGAATAATAAAATGAATACTTATCATATCCTAACCTTGGTTAGGTGTAGAGAATAGACTAGGGTTAAATGGAGTGGTTAGGGTTAAGCATGAGACAAAATGGTCACTTTGGTCAAATGTTCAAGAAGCTTCAACTAGAAAACAAATTAAGCCACCATTTTCTCTTTATGCTTATCATTTTCAAAATGAATAACTAAATAAGATAAATCAAAAAGAAAACAAAACCCTAACCATTCATATAACCATGGTTTAGTCTTTACACAAACCCAAGTAAGCATGCATCATCAAACATGATACAAACTTGTGTACAAAAGTATATCACATATACAATGTGCACAAACCAAGTGAGAAAATCCATTTAAAGTGAACCAATACTAGTTAGTGCAAAGTAATATATCAAATATATAATTATGCATTAAATCATTAAATCAACACTTGATTCAATGATCCGGTCATGTCGCACACAACCGGCTAGTATTCAATGTATCGGCTTATCGAATCAATACTTGATTCGATAACTAGGTTATATCGCATACAACCAATCGATACATTCACCGCGAGAATAGAATACGGTATCACATACACGCATTATTCTCGGTCCCGCACATATCTCATATGCGCTCCTATTTCGTTTCGCTTGAGCCAGGAAACCTCTGTGTAGGACTCTAAAGACTCGTCAATACGCCGGCAGCAGATGATGATCATATCAAACACCCACAAGCCGCAAGCGGTCTGCTAAACGTAATGGCCACCCGGGTATTGAGCGATCAAAAGATTGACGAGCAAGCCCGCTCACACTCCAGTGAATCCAACCAGTAACACTACCGTACAGTCCGGTCTGATCGTCTGATATGTCACATATCTCGCCTAGGGGTGGTAAACGTCAGACCCCAATAGCTCGATAAGTCGTGTCGATATGAGGTCTATAACAGTTCGAGAAACTACTGTTAACACTTACCAGTAAATTTCAGCAACCCTGGCCAGGGATTTCCGGTTATAGCCAATCGAACACAGCGCAACATCAACTCCCTATACCGGGAGAGACGAATCCCCTCCTATCGCTCATTGCCTCCATGTGATTCGGGATTGTACCCAAAAACCACCGTTTTGCACGCCCTCTTGGACGTGGTAAGATGGAAATCAAAGCACAGTGGGAACCACACAAGACTCTATGACGATCTCGGGTCAACAGACTACTCTGTACCAGTGTCACCAGAGAACTGCCATCTGACGTAAAGTATAATACCATCTGGGAGTTTTCGGCGAGTCCGTCCCGTGTACCCAGTCTCTACTGAGCACCCGTATATCATCTCTGATGTCAAACACCAATGGATATGGGATCATCCATCGCCCATCTGTATGGGTCGAGAAGGTATACGCTAGTCTACTCTGGTATATCGATGCCCCGTCTCGATACACCCACGACTAGGGACTTTGAAGGATGTACTAATGGACTACCATGTCCCTACTAGTATGATCCGCATCATAGTTCAGGTAGTCAAGTACACATCCTAAGGGCTTTACCAACATGTAACAGAGAGACAATCAGTGTACATGTTAAGGTAAAGAGCAACCAGATAGCATACTATCATGTCGAGCAAGAAAGTCCTCCCTATATATGTCCAAGCATCCACTACAATATACATCCTATGTATAGTAATGGCCTCTAGGGCATACATATAACTAACAATCTCCCACTTGCACTAGGGCCATCTGATAGCAGTGGTTGTAGTATCTCATACTCAACCATCCCATAAAAATCTCTCTCTGGGAACAGGCCTTTGTGAGTGGATCCGCTGTGTTGTCCTCTGAGTCTTCTCTCCAAACCTCGATCTCCTTGGAGATCAACCATCTCCATGATCAGGTGACACCGCCTTAGAATATGTCTGGATCACTGATGGGACCGGCATTCCTTGGCATAAGCCACAACTCCATTGTCTCACAATGGTTGGAACGTAGTTCATCTCATGAACCAATATACACCCAAACATCCTCCTTGGTAGCATCTTAAGTAGCGATGTATCCTGCCTTTATCGTCTAGTATGTCACGGTATCTAGCTTGGAACTCTTCCAACATACCGTCCCTTTACTAAGGGTAAAGACAATGCCTGTGACTGACATTCAGTCGTCTTTATCATCCTGGAACCATTCCAGTGATTCTCCCCAGGATCGATTGATACGTTCTCACTACAACTAGTGAGAATCCTAACATCCATTTAGATCTATCTCATAGATCCAAAACCCAGGATTTAAGAGGTATCATTTTGATCCTATATGGAGGACCATTGTGATAAGCGGAGATTGACCGAGCGTAGCATAGGAAACGCCTTCCCTATCAAGAGCATGACATCCACGTACTCTACGAGGATCACCACCATACTCCCTACTACCTTTTTATTTATACAAGGTTCATCTACCATTTTGATGATGTCAAACTCTTTGACTTATCCATCAAAACAGATGTTCCAACTCCGCGATGCCTGCTTTATCCTATAAAACATCTTGTACACGTTTCCGCTGCTCCCACTGTTTACGAAGCCCTCTGGCTGTGTACTTATAGACGTCCTCTTCTAAAACATCATTTAGAAAAGCAGTCATGGCACCCAACCGCCAGATATCGTAGTCATTGTATGTAGCCGTGGCAAGTAGGATCTGGATGGACTTAAGCATAGCTACTTGAAAAGGTTTCATCATTATCCACGCCTGGTCGATGACGAAAAGCTTTAACATGTCTAGCTTTGAAAATCTCAACTTTTCCATCTACACCAAGTAATCTTCTCAAGATATACTTGCTCCTGATGGGGATTTAACCCTTCAGATATTGCAACTAAAGTCCATACTTTGTTGGTGTACATGGATTCCATCTCAGATCACTATGCATCCAGCCATTCTTACAAAGTCCCACTCCTGATGGCCAGTTCAAAACTAGTTGGGTCATCATCTTATGATGCAATCCTCGCTCCCACTGTCATTGAGAAACCGAAGTATCTCTCAGGTGGGTGAGGAACCCTACTAGATCGGCGGAGAGGCTGAGGTTCGTTGGAATCTACTGAATCCTTTGGTTCTGCAAAATCATCTGCTGTAGTTTGCATAGCTGGAACCTTTCCAGTTCTACATAACTGACCTTGCCTCGAGCTTGTCCGGATTTTGCTTTTAAACATAGCCCGGACAACCTCAAATCTCAACTAACTTGAGAGATGGGCACTTCCCTCATCATATCAAATTTGAAGTGGTAGGCAACTGATTTGATTTGAACCCTATTCAATAGGTATGCAGCTTCTCAAGTGCATAACTCCCAAAAAGGAAATAGGTAACTCAGTAGTACTCATCATAGAGCACACCTTATCATATAGGGTGAGATTGCTCCACCCCGATATACCATCTTGCTATAGTGTATACGGAGGAGTAATGCTGAGAGAGAATCTCATTCTCCTTTAGAAAGGTCCAAGAATTTCGTGCTCAAGTATTCTCCTCCCTGATCGCATCAAAGGACATAATACTTATACCCTCATTTGGTTCTCTACTTCTAACATATATTCCGTGAATATCTCAAAAGGTTCGGACATGTATTTCAATAGAAACATAAGTCTGAATCTCGAAAGATCATCAGAGAATGTAATGAAGTACAAAGAACCAGTCTTGGCATGTGTAGACAGGAGACCTTACATACATCATCATGTATCAGTCCCAAGAGTTCACTAACTCTTTCTCTATTTCCAATAAACAGAGATGGTGTCATTATATCTTTGTGACATGACTGGCAAATTTCACAAGATGTAAATTCAAACTGATTTAAATATGCATCTAAATGTAACTTCAGCTAGTCGGGTCATATTGATATGATCTAGTCTACAATACCTCAAGAAGGATTCGTTCATTTCTGAACTCTTCCTCTTGTGTGTGTTCCATATACTAAGAACTGTAGTTTGATTTAGAACATCAACGCTTTTAGATAACGTGCCTGAACCGATCAACTTTTGATATAGGAAATGTTCAAAACATTATCCAACAATACAAAATTTTATCATTTCTTTACTAATAAAGAGAGTGATATGATTTTGTATATCAGGTTCGGTATCTAATAACATTCGTTCAGAATCAATGTATTGGTAATACAGGGTGACAGTGACCAACAGACTTGGCTGCAACACTTGCCCCGTTTTCTGCCTCATGAAACTTATCACCCGTTCTCAGTTCTCTACCTATCTGTAGCCCTATGTAACAGATTACATATCTGGGATCCTGATCTGGTATCATATACCCAGGACGTAGAGGATACAGAGAAACATTTCTTTGTAATGAACACACCCGAAGATGATGCATCAGTATGCACTCTCTTCGTTTGGGCGGTACGGGAATTCTGGTAATCCCCAATTTCCTGCTCTGTCTTATAACAATTATAAGTTGGAGCGGGACCAACGTTCCCCAGCTCAGTATAACAAGCGGGTTCGGTTAATAATCCGTATTATTATCTTGATTAAGGCGTGATATGGTCGCTATCTGGAAAGAGAGAGAAGAAAACACTCAGCGTGCGCTCTTGCAAGAATAGATTGGTTATTATTTTATCTAATCAGGATGGCTCCCACTGCTTTTTATCAAATCTTTCTTCAAACCCTAAAAGGAAAGACTAGCCGGGATTAATTACACACTACAAGTTCGCCAATCTTTCAGCCAGGCCAGTGTCGGTACTTTGAGGGAGGTCCCCCGTGCTTTCGCACGAACCTAATTAATGTAAACCTCGTTTTCCCAGAGGCGTAACCTCGTTAACACCTTTCTAGACACCTACTTGATCGGCTAATTATAATGTGTAAAACTCTCCCAGGAGTAACTCTTACTCGCAGCGGGTATCGGGATCCAACTATCTCACAGAAGGTATGCAATCTCATTGCAAATTTCAACACTTGAAATTCCCGATAATATTTTTCCCCATGCGATCTATGACCTTGACTGAGTCAACAAACCATAGACCGCAAGTAAAGTTCAACCCGTCATTTCTCGATTGAATTAAACCCACCCGCACGACCCTTGACTGAGTCAACAAGGCCGCACGACTACCCTAATCCAATCGCATCATATGCTTTGCAGATAAGCAATAATCAGCTACCGCACATTACGCCTTGACTGAGTCAACAAACGCAGCACGAATACTAACTATTACCTATCTGAAATGACGGAGGGCTACGACAGGTTTTTAAGAAAGCCTTTTGCGTAATGAACTTTATATCGTTGTAGAATCAAAAGATTTTAAAAAATGGAGTGTCTTTGAGGCTTTTCTAGTTTTTCTAAAGGAGTCACTCCCGGTGAAGGGATCGTCGGTCCTTTCCTCGTCGAATGAGGTGCGGGATATATCATATATATCACTGTGCAAAGCAAAAACACTTAAAAGCAATCAAAAGACAAACCGAGTGTGTAGCATCTGCCAGTTATTGCTAAAGGAGTCACTCCCGGTGAAGGGATCTCGGTCCTTTCCTCATCGAATAAGGTGCAAGATATATCACATATACCGCTATGCAAAGCAAGAACTGTAGCTACCTGTTTTATTTTGAAATTCGATTCTACAACATCTTAGGTTTTGTTTTCTTTCATTAATCACATTAATGAAGTCCCATCATTTAAGTACCTAAACATCACAGATAAATACGACGTACACTTATGCCATTCGCATTCGTCTCGATGTCCCCACGTGCACCGTTATGTTAGGTAACTAACGACAGAGCGGGGCAGGGCTAGCGCGGGTGTAAAACATAAGTAACATCTATATAATATATCATATATACTATATACTGTATCCATCACAGAACATATCACATGATCACACCACAGATATCGCAGCAGAAGAATCATATGAAATATTGGATATACTAGGACGTCCGTGTTTTCAATACGAGCCAGTATAAAACACGGATTCCACGGTCGTGATGAATAGCCAATCCCACACCCCTAGACCCCTACGAGAGCGGCAAGCAACCCTACCAATTCTGGAGTTAGGAGACCCGGACTCGACTCCTCGAGTTGGTCTCCCACTGGACTCCAGAACCCAGTTACTTGTGCCCCCCTCCTTGGGTCTATCCTAGTGCGGAAAAGTAAATAATATAAAAAAGGTGACATCTTCCGCAACCTGGAAGTGCCCCAATAAAAGAATATTACATACAAGTTTTTACATGAATGAAAATGAAAAACACTCATCTCACAGAAAAACCCCCGGCTATTCAAACACGACGATCCAATATAACATATCCAGCAACACATAACATCACATGTCATCAACGTAAGTAAATATGCGCATCCCAATTGTTGTTGACATATAGCAACGAAACCGGCGATATCACATATTACACTTACGGTCACAGAAAAGAAAGTGTAAAATTACAACAGTTGGAATCCGTAACCTCCATAGACATCGCATGCCTAATCAAATGAAATTCCTTAGACATCGCATGCCTAACAATTATAAACCCCGCATTTTAGTCTCAAAATCGAAAACACTTTTCAATATCAAGTCCGGTAATTCAACAAGATTCCCGACATCTTGATCGAATACTCGTCGCAAACTTTAGTAGGCAGCCACACCCCCGATACCGTCGACGAAGTGCACCAAGGCGGAACACCGCTGCCGCGAGCACCCGAACGGATGCTTTCGGCGACGGGGTTCTCCTACAGTCACTTGGTCGGGGCTATGGGGTGTAGCTGTCTATTAAGTTTACCCGTCGAGTATCCGCGTACGCTACGTGATTGCGACGGACTTTTGATCACATCAAAATTCCGTGGCAACCGATCAAGTGAGACTAAAGTGCTATGTTTATAACATTCATTCAGTTATCACATAACTTTTGTGAATTCCAATTGTTGTATCACATTACGGATAATTTGAAAATGTTAAACTTTCCGATCGAACAATCGGACACCCAAGTTTTCCCGATACAGCTCAACACATGAAATAAGTCTAACAACATTCAGTTCGTGCTTCAGTACCAACGGTCCAGCCGTAGAAGGGTCAAGCAAACGCCTCACATGTGGCACGCTGTGCTGCCCCAAACCCTAAGGTTCAAAGGGCAGTTCAAGACGGTCACATAATCGAGTTAAGGTTTGTTGTCTTCTAGAGGGACCATCGCGTTACTTGCACTACTTAGAACGTCGTTAAACCACGGAAAAATCCAACATTTGGAAATTTCCCGACAGGGGAAAGGTTGGGTATTTATATCCGGTCGAACTTTTTAACATATCCAAAAATTATCCGGAAAGCCACACAGACAAAATTTGATAATCCGATCGAACATACGAATCCCCAAAACAACCCAAAAAATTCAACTCTTGAATAAATATTAAAAATTCCCAGAAAATCCAACACCAGAAAAGAGGAATTACTGTGCAAGAATAGGAAGCTGACGTCATCATACGGCTGCGGAACCGCCGCAGAAGCCAGGCTTCTGCCGCGGTTCCGCCGTACTGTGGTGGATTCATAGGTACGGGCTTCACAGTAATTCCTACAATTCCCTGCTGATTTTTCTGCATATTTTTAAAATCGAAAAACTCCAGATTTTGAAAAAAGTCCAGAGAGCATGTTTGGTTTAGGGTTTTGGGTTCGTTCGGGTTTCAAACTTCGTCTACGCATCGCCTAAGGCTCTAGCTAGGCTCTGATACCACTGTAGGGTTCGTAGGCACTCCCAAGTGGTCTCACAAGGCATCAACCATGGCAATTTCAAATTTTACGGGTGCCGAGAAACCCTAATACGGATCGTTAACTAGATATCTAGGCGAAAGATGCAACTAGTAAACTGCTTTACTAAGAGAACGGAAATACAACCTTTGTAGATCCGGTTCTCCACCTCCATAGCTCCATGATGAAGTCCTCTCCGCTGTCCAAATCGAACCATGACTCTTTCATCGGCTTCATCGGAGAAAAAGCGGGCTACGTCATCGACGACGATGCCGAAGATGATCTACGTCGAGGCATCACTAGATCAAGCTCCACCTTCACCAAGCCATGAAAACATGTGAAGGAAACACCCTATACTACTTGGCAAGAGGTAGAGGATGAAGAAATAGGAAGTGGGTTCACTTTAGAATTGGATTTCTCACTCATTTCATCAATTTACCATTGATGAAGTCAAGCTTTCTTCATTGAAGAAGATGAAGAGGAAGAAGAAAGAATATCATAAGTATTATCCAAAATGAATAATAAAATGAATACTTATCATATCCTAACCTTGGTTAGGTGTAGAGAATAGACTAGGGTTAAATGGAGTGGTTAGGGTTAAGCATGAGACAAAATGGTCACTTTGGTCAAATGTTCAAGAAGCTTCAACTAGAAAACAAATTAAGCCACCATTTTCTCTTTATGCTTATCATTTTCAAAATGAATAACTAAATAAGATAAATCAAAAAGAAAACAAAACCCTAACCATTCATATAACCATGGTTTAGTCTTTACACAAACCCAAGTAAGCATGCATCATCAAACATGATACAAACTTGTGTACAAAAGTATATCACATATACAATGTGTACAAACCAAGTGAGAAAATCCATTTAAAGTGAACCAATACTAGTTAGTGCAAAGTAATATATCAAATATATAATTAGGCATTAGATCATTAAATCAACACTTAATTCAATGATCCGGTCATGTCGCACACAACCGACTAGTATTCAATGTATCGGCTTATCGAATCAATACTTGATTCGATAACTAGGTTATATCGCATACAACCAATCGATACATTCATCGCGAGAATAGAATACGGTATCACATACACGCATTATTCTCAGTCCCGCACATATCTCATATGCGCTCCTATTTCGTTTCGCTTGAGGCAGGAAACCTCTGTGTAGGACTCTAAAGACTCGTCAATACGCCGGCAGCAGATGATGATCATATCAAACACCCACAAGCTGCAAGCGGTCTGCTAAATGTAATGGCCACCCGGGTATTGAGCGATCAGAAGATCGACGAGCAAGCCCGCTCACACTCTAGTGAATCCAACCAGTAACACTACCGTACAGTCTGGTCTGATCGTCTGATATGTCGCATATCTCGCCTAGGGGTTGTAAACGTCAGACCCCAATAGCTCGATAAGTCGGGTCGATATGAGGTCTATAACAGTTCGAGAAACTACTGGTAACACTTACCAGTAAATCTCAGCAACCCTGGCCAGGGATTTCCGGTTATAGCCAATCGAACACACCGCAACATCAACTCCCTATACCGGGAGAGACGAATCCCCTCCTATCGCTCATTGCCTCCATGTGATTCGGGACTGTACCCAAAAACCACCGTTTTGCACGCCCTCTTGGACGTGGTAAGATGGAAATCAAAGCACAGTAGGAACCACACAAGACTCTATGACGATCTCGGGTCAACAGACTACTCTGTACCAGTGTCACCAGAGAACTGCCATCTGACGTAAGGTATATTACCATCTGGGAGTTCTCGGCGAGTCCGTCTAGTGTACCCAGTCTCTACTGAGCACCCGTATATCATCTCTGATGTCAAACACCAATGGATATGGGATCATCCATCGCCCATCTGTATGGGTCGAGAAGGTATACACTAGTCTACTATGGTATATCGATGCCCCGTCTCGATACACCCACGACTAGGGACTTTGAAGGATGTACTTATGGACTACCATGTCCCCACTAGTTTGATCCGCATCATAGTCCTTGAAGTCGAGTACTCATCCTAAGGGCTTTATCAACATGTAATCAGAGAGACAGAAAGTATACATGTTGAGATAAAGAGCAACCAGATAGCGTACTATCATGTCGAGCAAGAAAGTCCTACCTATATATGTCCCAGCATCCACTACAATATACATCCAATGTACAGCAATGGCCTCTAGGGCATACATATAATATACTAGTGGGGCCTGGGTAGTCAATGCGTACATCCTTCATTGTTCCTAGTCGTGGGAGTATCGAGACGGGGCATCGATATTCCAGAGTAGACTAGCGTGTATCTTCTCGACCCATGTGATGGGCGATAGATGATCCTATATCCATTGGTGTTTGACATCAGAGATGGTATACGGGTGCTCAGTGGAGACTGGGTACACTGAACGGACTCGCCGAGAACTCCCAGATGGTATTATACCTCACGTCAGATGGCAGTTCTCTGGTGACACTGGTACTGCTTAGTCTGTTGACCCGAGATCGTCATAGAGTCTTGTGTGTCTCCCACTGTGCTTTGATTTCCACCCTACCACGGCTCTACTGAGTCGTGCAAACAGGTGGTTTTTGGGTACAGTCCCGATTCACATGGAGGCAATGAGCGATAGGAGGGGGTTCATCTCTCCCGGTATTGGGGGTTGATGTTGTGCTATGCTCGACTGGCCATAACAGGAAATCCCTGGCCAGGGTTGCAGTGATATACTGGTAAGAGTTATCAGTGGTTTCACGAATGTTATGGACCTCAAGTCGGCATGACTTATCGAGCTACTAGGGTCTGACGTTTCCCGCCCCTAGGCGAGATATGCGACATATCAGACGAACAGACCGGACTGTACGGTAAGTGTTACTGGTTGGATTCACAGGAGTGTGAGCGGGCTTGCTCGTCGATCTTCTGATCGCTCAATACCCGGGTGGCCGTTACGTTTAGCAGACCGCTTGCGGCTTGTGGGTGTTTGATATGATCATCATCTGCTGCCGGCGTATTGACGAGTCTTTAGAGTCCTACACAGAGGTTTCCTGGCTCAAGCGAAACGAAATAGGAGCGCATATGAGATATGTGCGGGACCGAGAATAATGCGTGTATGTGATACCGTATTTCATTCTCGCGATGAATGTGTCGAATGGTTGTATGCGATATAACCTAGTTATCGAATCAAGGATTGATTCGATAAGCCGATACATTGGATACTAGCCGGTTATATGCGATATGACCGGATCATTGAATCAAGTGTTGATTTAATGATTTAATGTATAATTATATATTTGATATATTACTTTGCATTAACTAGTATTGGTTCACTTTAAATGGATTTACTCACTTGGTTTGTGCACATTGTATATGTGATATATTTTGTGCACATGATTGTATCATGTTTGATGATACATGCATGCTAGGGTTAGTGTAAAGAATTAGACCATGGTTAAGTTTATGATTAGGGTTTTCTTTTTATTTACTTATTCATTTATTTATTCTTTTTGTTTATTTTGGAAAAAGAAAATGATAAAGAATATAGAATGGTGGCTTGATTTGTTTGTAGTTGAAGTTTCTTGAAACTTTGACTAAGTCACCATTCTTGTCTCATCCTTAACCCTAACCATTCAAGTTAACCATGGTCCATTCTCTACAACTAACCAAGGGTTAGTAAATGATAAGTATTGATTTATTTATCATTTACATAATACTTATCATAATTTTTTTCATCATCTTCTTCTTCATCTTCAACTTGAAGAAAGCTTGCACCATCAATGGCAACTAGCTAAAATCAGTGAGAAATCCAAATCTAAAGTCTACCCATGTCCTATTTCTTCATCCTTCACCTCTTGCCAAGTTGTATAGGGTGTTTCCTTCATAATTTTTCAAGGCTTGGCGTAGTTGGAGCTTGTTCTTGTGATGCCTCGACGTAGATCATCTTCGGCATCGAACCGACGATCAAGCCCGCCCATTCTTCGATGATGCCAATGCTAGAGTCAAGGGTTCGATTTGGACAGCGGAGGGAGATCATCGCGGAGCTTAGGAAGTGGTGGACCAGATCTACAAAGGTTGTAGACACTTTCTCTTAGCATTTAATTCGATTACATGCTTTCTTCGCCTATATTTCTAGTTAACGATCCGTATTAGGGTTTGTAGGCACAAGGAATTTGCTTTGATTTGTGCATGTTTGATCACTTGTGAGACTCCATTAGAGTGCCTAGGAACCCTACAGTGGTATCAGAGCCAAGCTAGAGCCTTAGGCGAAGTCCCGACGGAATTAGAACTCCGATCGAATCAAAACCCAAACCCTAATATTGCTTTCTGGACTTTTTCTGAATTTGTGGATTTTTTAGAATTAAAAATATGCAGAGAAATGTGCAGGAAATTCTAAGAAAAACTGCAAAAAACGACAGCCTAATTCTACGGTACGACCGCGGAATCGCGTCGTTGACCCCCCTTTTGCGGCGGTTCCGCGGCCGTCTGTGATGATCAGGCTGTGAGTTTTCTTCAGTTGTTTCTGTTGGTGTTTCTTGTGTGTTCTGGATGCTTCTAATATTTATTCCAGAGTTGTATTTTCTGAGTTGTATTGGGGACTCGGTGTATTCGATCGGACTGTCTAATTTTGTCGGTGTGCTTTTCCGGGTATTTTTAGAATATGTTAAAAAGTTCGATCGGATATAAATACCCACTTTTTCCCCTGCCGGGAAATTTCCAATTGTTGGATTTTTCCATAGTTTAACGATGTTCTAAGTAGTGCAAGTAACGCGATGGACCCTCTAGAAGACAACAAACCTTAACTCGATTATGTGACCGTCTTGAACTGCCCTTTGAACCTTCGGGTTTGGGGCTGTACGGCACGCCACATGTGAGGCGTTGGCTTGACCCTTCTACGGCTGGACCGTTGGTACTGAGGCATGAACTGAATATTGTTAGACTTAATTCATGTGTTGAGCTGTATCGGGAAAACTTGGGTGTTCGATCATTTATCCGGAATGTGATACAATAATTGGAATTCACAAGTAGTTATGAGATAACAGAATGAATATTATAAACATAGCAGTTTAGTCTCACTTGATCGGTTGCCACGGAATTTTGATGTGATCAAAAGTCCGTCGCAATCACGTAGCGTACGCGGATACTCGCCTAGTAAACTTAATAGACAGCCTCACTCCATAGCCCCGACCAAGTGACTGTAGGAGAACCCCGTCGCCGAAAGCATCCATCCGGGTGCTCGCGGCAGCGGTGTTCCGCCTTGGTGCACTTCGTCGACGGTATCAGGGGTGCGGCCTCCTACTAAAGTTTGCGACGAGCATTCGATCAGTTTTTCGGGAATCTTGTTGAATTGCCCGACTTGATATTGAAAAGTGTTTTCGATAATGAGACTAAAATGCGGGGTTTATAATTGTTAGGCATGCGATGTCTAAAGAATTCATTTGGTCAGGCATGCGATGTCTGAGGTGGTTGCGGATTCCAACTGTTGTAGTTTTACACTTTCTTTTCTGTGACCGTAAGTGTAATATGTGATATCGCCGGTTTCGTTGCTATATGTCAACGACAATTGTGATGCGCATATTTACTTACGTTGATGACATGTGATGTTATGTGTTGCTGGATATGTTATATTGGATCGTCGTGTTTGAATAGCCGGGGTTTTTTATGTGAGATGAGTATTTTTTCATTTTCATTCATGTAAAAACTTGTATGTAATATTCTTTTATTGGGGCACTTCCAAGTTGCGGAAGTTGTCACCGTTGATGTATATTATTTACTTTTCCGCATTAGGATAGACCCAAGGAGGGGAGCACAAGTAACCGGGTTCTGGGGTCCAGTGGGAGACCAACTCGAGGAGTCGAGTCCGGGTCTCCTAACCCTAGAATTGGTATGATTGCTTGCCGCTCTCGTAGGGGTCTAGGGGTGTGGGATTGGCTGTTCATCGCGACCGTGGAATCCGTGTTTTATACTGGCTCGTATTGAAAACACGGACGTCCTAGTATATCCAATATTTCATATGTATCTTCTGCTGTGATTTATCTGTGATCATGTGATGTTCTGTGACAGATATTATATATAGTATATATGATATATTATATAGACGTTGCTTATGTTTTACACCCGCGCTAGCCCTGCCTCGCTCTGGCGTTAGTTACCTAACCTAACGGTGCAGACGGCGAATGCGGATGGCATAAGCTACGTTATATTTATCTGTGATGTTTAGGTGGAATTAAATGATGGGATATTCATTAATGAGATTAATGAAAGAAAATAAACCTAATTGATGTTGTGGAATCGAATTTCAAAATAAAACAGGTAGCTACAGTTCTTGCTTTGCATCGCGGTGTTCATTATAGAACATCCTGCACCTTATTCGATGAGGAAAGGACCGAGATCCCTTCACCGGGAGTGACTCCTTTAGCAATAACTGGCAGATGCTACAACACTCGGTTTGTCGTTTGATCGCTTCTATAGTTTCTGCTTTGCACAGTGATATATATGATATATCCCGCACCTCATTCGACGAGGAAAGGGCCGATGATCCCTTCACCGGGAGTGACCCCTTTAGCAAAACTAGAAAAGCCTCGAAAACATTCCATTTAAAAACCATTTCATTCCGCAACGAGATCAAGTTCAAAGCGTTAAAGGTTTTCACAAAAAGCCATTCGCAACCCTCCGTCATTTTAGGAAGTAGAGTACTTAGTATTCGTGCTGTGTTTGTTGACCATAGTCAAGGCACAGTGTACGGTAGCTAAGTGATGTCTTCCTACACCGCATATGACGCGGTTAGTTAGGACAGTCGCGTGACTTTGTTGACCTTAGTTAAGGGTCATGTGGGTGGGTCTAATTAATCATGAAATGACGGGTAGAACTTGACTAGTACTTATGATTTGTTGACCATAGTTAAGGTCATAGGTGCTAGGGGTAAAAACCTTTATCGGGAGTTTCAAGTGTTGAAATTTGCAATGAGATTGCATACCTTCTATATGATAGTTGGATCCCGATACCCACTGCGAGTAATTGTTACTCCTGGGAGAGTTTTGCACTTTGCAATTAGCCGATCAAGTAAGTGTCTAGAAAGGTGTCAACGGGGTTACGCCTCTGGGAAAACGAGGTTTACTGTAATTAGGTCTGTGCGAAAGCACGGGGAACCTCCCTCAAAGTACCGACACTGGCCTGGCTGAAAGATTGGCGAACTTGTAGAGTGTAATTAATCCCGGCTAGTCTTTCCTTTTAAGGTTTGAAGGAAGATTTGATAAAAACAGTGGGAGCCATCCTGATTAGATAAAATACATAACCAATCTAATCTTGCAAGAGCGCACGCAGAGTGTTTTCTTCTCTCTCTCTCCTGGTAGCGACCATATCATGCCTTAATCAAGATAATAATACGGATTATTGACCGAACCCGCTTGTTATACTGAGCTGGGGAACGTTGGTCCCGCTCCAACTTATAATTTTTATAAGACAGAGCAGGAAATAGGGGAATACCAGAATTCCTATGCCGCCCAAACGAAGAGAGTGCATGCTGATGCATCATCTTCGGGTGTGTTCATTAAAAAGAACTGTTTCTCAGTATCCTTCGCATCCTGGGTATCTGATACCGGATCAGGATCCTAGATATGTAATCTGTTACATAGGGCTACAAAAAGGGTAGAAAAACTGAGATAGGGTGATAAGTTTCATGAGACAGAAAACGGGGCAAGTGTTGCAGCCAAGTCTGTTGGTCACTGTCACCCTGTATTACGAATACATTGATTCTGAACAAATGCTATTAGATACCGAACCTGATATACAAAATCATATCAGTCTCTTTATTAGTAAAGAAATGATATAATTTTGTATTGTTGGATAATATTTTGAACATTTCCTATATCAAAAGTTAATCGGTTCAGGCACGTTATCTAAAAGCATTGACGTTCTAAATCAAACTACAGTTCCTTGTATACAGAACACACACAAGAGGAAGAGTTCAGAAATGAACGATTCGTTCTTGAGGCATTGTAGACTAGGTCATATCAATGCGACCCGACTGGCTGAAGTTATATTTTAGATGCATATTTAAATCAGTTTGAATTTACATCTTGTGAAACTTGCCAGTCATGTCACAAAGATATAATGACACCAGCTCTGTTTACTGGAAGCAGAGAAAGAGTTAATGAACTCTTGGGACTGATATATGATGATGTATGTAAAGTCTCCTGTCTACAGATGCCAGGACTGGTTCTTTATACTTCATTATATTCTCTGATAATCTCTCAAGATTCAGTCATATGCTCCTGTTGAAATATAAGTCTGAAGCTTTTGAGGTATTCACAGAATATAAGTTAGAAGTAGAAAACCAAAATACGGGTATAAGTATTATGACCTATGATAAGATCAGGGAGGAGAATACTTGTGCATGGCATTCATGGACCATTCTAAAAGTGAATGAGATTCTCTCTCCGTATTACTCCTCTGAATACACCACAGCACAACGGTGCATCAGGGCGGAGCAATCGCACAATATTAGATATGGTGTGCTCTGTGATGAGTATTACTGAGTTACCTATTTTCTTTTTGGGTGTTATGCGCTTGAGAAGCTGCATACCTATTGAATTAGGTTCGAATCAAATCACTGCCTACCACTTCATATGTGATATGGAAAGGGAAGAGCCCATATCTTAAGTAAGTTAAGATTTGGGATTGTCCGGCCTATGTCAAAAGCAAAATCCGGACAAGATCGAGGCAAGGTCAGTTCTGTAGAACTGGAAAGGTTCCAGCTATACGAAATTACAGCTGAAGATTTGACAGAACCAAAGGATTCTACAGTCCCCGACGAACCTCAGCCTCTCCGCCGATCTGGTAGGGTTCCTCGCCTGCCTGAGAGATACCTCGGTTTCTCGATGAAAGTGGGAGCGAGGATTGCATAATGAGATGATGGCCCAATCAATTTCGAGCAGGCCATCGAGAGTAGGGACTTTTTAAGAATGGCTGGATGCTTAGTGATCTGAGATGGAATCCTTATACACCAACAAAGTATGGACTTTGGTTGCTATATCTGAAGGGTTAAATCCCCATCAGGAGCAAGTATATCTTGAGAAGATTACTTGGTGTACATGGAAAAGTTGAGACTTTTAAAGCTAGACTTGTTAAAGGTTTTAGTCATCAACCAGGTGTGGATAATGATGAAACCTTTTCTAGGGACTATGCTTAAGTCCATCCAGATCCTACTAGCCATTGCTTCATACCATGAATACGATATTTGGTGGTTGGGTGCCATGACTGCTTTTCTAAATATTGATTTAGAAGAGAACGTCTATAAGAACACAGCCAGAGGGCCTCGTAGACAGTGGGAGCAGCGGAAACGTGTGCAAGATGCTTTATAGGATAAGCAGGCATCGCGGAGTTGGAACATCTGTTTTGATGGATTAGTCAAAGAAGTTGACATCATCAAAATGGTAGATGAACCTTGTATAAACAAAAAGGTAGTAGGGAGTATGGTGACGATCCTCGTAGAGTACGTGGATGACATACTCTTGTTAGGGAAGGAGTTTCCTATGCTACGCTCGATCAATCTCCGCTTATCACAATGATTTTCCATATAGTATCAAAGTGATACCTACTAAATCCTAAGCCTTGAATCTATGAGATAGATCTAATTGGATGTTAGGATACTCACTAGTTGTAGTGAGATGGTATCAATCGATCCTGGGGAGAATCACTGGAAGGGTTCCAGAGTGATAAAGACGACTGAATGTCAGTCACAGGCATTGTCTTTACCCTCCGTAAAGGGACGGTATGTTGGAAGAGATCCAAGCTAGATACCGTGACAAACTAGACGATAAAGGCTGGTAACATCGCTATTAAAGATACTACCAAAGAGGCAGTTTGGGTGTATATTGGTTCATAGGATGAACTAGGTTCCTACCATTGTGTGACAATGGAAGTGTGGCTTCGACCCTGGAACCCTAGTCCCATCAGTGACCCAGACATAATCTGAGGCAGCATTACCTGATCATGGAGATAGTTGATCTCCAGGTTGATCAAGGTTAGGAGAGTAGACTCAGAGGACAACACGGCGGATCCACTCACGAAGGCCTTTTCCCAAAGAGAGACTTTTAGGGGATGGTTGAGTATTAGTTATTACAACCACTGCTACAGATGGCCCTAGTGCAAGTGGGAGCTTGTTAGTTATATGTATGCTTTAGAGGCCATTGCTGTACATTGGATGTATATTGTAGTGAATGCTGGGACATATATAGGTAGGACTTTCTTGCTCGACATGATAGTACGCTATCTGGTTGCTCTTTGTCTTAACATTTATACTTTCTGTCTCTCTGATTACATGTTGATAAAGCCCTTAGGATGAGTACTCGACTTCCAGGACTATGATGCAGATTATACTAGTGGGGCCTTGGTAGTCAATGAGTACATCCTTCATTGTTCCTAGTCGTGGGAATATCGAGACGGGGCATCGATATTCCAGAGTAGACTAGCGTGTATCTTCTCGACCAATGTGATGGGCGATGGATGATCCCATATCCATTGGTGTTTGACATCAGAGATGGTATACGGGTGCTCAGTGGAGACTGGGTACACTGAACGGACTCGCCGAGAACTCCCAGATGGTATTATACCTCACGTCAGATGGCAGTTCTCTGGTGACACTGGTACAACTTAGTCTGTTGACCCGAGATCGTCATAGAGTCTTGTGTGTCTCCCACTGTACTTTGATTTCCACCCTACCACGACTCTACTGAGGCGTGCAAACAGGTGGTTTTTGGGTACAGTCCCGATTCACATGGAGGCAATGAGCGATAGGAGGGGATTCGTCTCTCCCTGTATTGGGGGTTGATGTTGTGCTATGCTCGACTGGCCATAACAGGAAATCCCTGGCCAGGGTTGCAGTGATATACTGGTAAGAGTTATCAGTAGTTTCACGAATGTTATGGACCTCAAGTCGGCATGACTTATCGAGCTACTGGGGTTGACGTTTACCACCCCTAGGCGAGATATGCGACATATCAGACGAACAGACCGGACTGTACGGTAAGTGTTACTGGTTGGATTCACAGGAGTGTGAGCGGGCTTGCTCGTCGATCTTCTGATCGCTCAATACCCGGGTGGCCGTTACGTTTAGCAGACCGCTTGCGGCTTGTGGGTGTTTGATATGATCATCATCTGCTGCCGGCGTATTGACGAGTCTTTAGAGTCCTACACAGAGGTTTCCTGGCTCAAGCGAAACGAAATAGGAGCGCATATGAGATATGTGCGGGACCGAGAATAATGCGTGTATGTGATACCGTATTTCATTCTCGCGATGAATGTGTCGAATGGTTGTATGCGATATAACCTAGTTATCGAATCAAGGATTGATTCGATAAGCCGATACATTGGATACTAGCCGGTTATATGCGATATGACCGGATCATTGAATCAAGTGTTGATTTAATGATTTAATGTATAATTATATATTTGATATATTACTTTGCATTAACTAGTATTGGTTCACTTTAAATGGATTTACTCACTTGGTTTGTGCACATTGTATATGTGATATATTTTGTGCACATGATTGTATCATGTTTGATGATACATGCAAGCTAGGGTTAGTGTAAAGAATTAGACCATGGTTAAGTTTATGATTAGGGTTTTCTTTTTATTTACTTATTCATTTATTTATTCTTTTTGTTTATTTTGGAAAAAGAAAATGATAAAGAATATAGAATGGTGGCTTGATTTGTTTGTAGTTGAAGTTTCTTGAAACTTTTACTAAGTCACCATTCTTGTCTCATCCTTAACCCTAACCATTCAAGTTAACCATGGTCCATTCTCTACAACTAACCAAGGGTTAGTAAATGATAAGTATTGATTTATTTATCATTTACATAATACTTATCATAATTTTTTTCATCATCTTCTTCTTCATGTTCAACTTGAAGAAAGCTTGCACCATCAATGGCAACTAGCCAAAATGAGTGAGAAATCCAAATCTAAAGTCTACCCACTTCCAATTGTTGGAGATAGTGCCATCAGAGTCAATTATTAGATCACAGGCACGTCATTGCAATGATTGAGGGAGGACCTATCCCGGTAAGACAGTCTTACTCGAGATGATAGTATGCTATCTGGTTTACCTTTATCATCGTGTACTGCTTCAGGTGACCTTACAGGTCACTATTACATGCTGATAGAGCCCCTAGGATTCTTCCTTGACTGCCAGCAGTATGATGGCGATCATATACATGAGAGCTGGTGGTCTATAAGCACATCCTTAAAAGGTCCCTAGTCATGGGAGTTTCGAGACAGGGCATCGATTCTCCAGAGTAGACTAGTGTATACAGTCGAGACCCTGACGAGGGGCAGTGGCCGGTCTCATAAGCCACTGGTGTCAGTTGGTTCACCTAAGATGTATGCAGGTGCTCATTGGGTTATGAGTACACCGGATAGGACTCGCCGGGAACCTGCTAGTTGGGATTATACCATACGTCAGATAGCAGTTCCCAGGTGACATGTGTACAGGTTAGTTCATCGACCTGAGATCGTCATTTGTCTCGTGTGAGTTCCCACTGTGCTTTGATTACTACCCTACCACGGCTCAAAGGAGTCGTGCAAACAGGTTTTAGTTGGGTACAGTCCCGAGCCACATGGAGGCAGTGAGCGGATCTGCAGGGGTTCGTCTCTCCCGGTATTGGGGGTGAGGTCGCGCTGTGTCTAGGAGAGCCATTACACAAAGCCCTCGGCCGAGGCAGGAGATTTACTGGTAGGTATTCCAGTAGTATCTCAGGGTGTTCTGGGCTTCACTCCGACACGACTTGTACCGCCTTTGGGGGTCTGACTTTTACCAACCCCCTAGACCCGCCATGCGATGCTCATAGACGAACGGACCGGACTGTACGGATATTGTCACTGACAGGCTCAGTAGGGTGTCAGGATGAGTTCGCTCATCGACGTCCCTTTTGGTCAATAGCTGGTGGCCCGTCACATATTGGCTTATACCTCTGACGTGCTAGTGGTTAAATCCACAGCCATAGTATTGACGAGTCTTTAGAGTCCACCACACTTTCAGTTACTCAAGCTTTCGGGCGAAACGCTGTAGAGGCCGTATGGAGATATGGCAGGGTCCGATCAGATACGTGCGGTATTGCACGGATCAGGATCGGAAGGTTTGTACTAGTGGTCGTATGGTTATATGGCAGGGTTCGATCTGATATGTGCGGTATTGCACGGATCAAGATCGGACGGATAATACTAGCCGGCTTTGGTTTAAGCCGGATCCTAGTTTAGTACAGTGTAGATTTTGTCTCTTTGCATTTGTATCCGGACGGAATACAGATGCGGGTGTGTATGCACAGTATCGGGGTTTTCCTGTAATTTATTACGGGACCAGTTTTCTGGAGTTGCCAGTTTGCATTCCGTTCCGGCCGGTTTTCCTTTGTTCTTTCCCGGCCGGACTTTTCCGATGGAGGGGGTTATTTGCAAGTTTGCAAATAACACATTGTGGAGGGGTTTCTTGCAAATGGTTTGATTATGAAGGCATCCTTTCTTTTCCACCATCACTTGCATTAAAGAGAGGGTATGGGTTTGATGTAAGTTTATCATGATGATGTTTTGTTTGTGGTCACCTCTTGCTTTATCCTACACTCACCTCCCTTCATGATTTGCTTTTCCCTCCACCATTTCCTAGCTTGGATGGGCGGCCACTATAGTGAGGAGATGAGAGAAATTTCCATTTTGGTAGTAGCACACATTTTCTTCATCTCATTCTTCTAGTTTTGGAAAAAAAGAAAGCACCATTTTTCCTTAACCTTATTCCTCCATCAAGGCAACATAACCCCAAAGAGACAAGCATCATCTACACTACATTCTACATCACATCTTGGGCCCGTCGACTTGCCAGCTTCGTGCCCGAGTTGCCTCGGCATAGAGGCGGGAGCCCGTAAAAGATACAGACGATGTGGTGCCCTTCCGGCAAGGAGGCGACGACCGGAGTTTCCGCGGGAGATCGGGACGATGACGAGAAGACCGGAGGACTCGGATCACTCGGTATATCTCTCACCCTTTCTCTTGTTAGCTAGTATCGGTTAATGGTTACGATCCGGGTATATTGTCCGCGGTAGCGCCAGTTTAAAAGTTAAGAAAATTTTGATTCCGCATTTTGGTCTCGGATAGACGGCCGGGGCGCTGCCGTGGCGCAACATGGTATCAGAGCCACGCCATTAACCTAGTCTAGCTTGTTCTAGTGTGTTTTGCTTCTCCGATCGAACAAAAATTCCAAAACCGTGTTTTCTTCACATCAGTTTTCTGTCGATTTTTTCCGGGCTCCAAAAATTTTTCAGGTTGTAGAAAACTAATGTACTGGAAATTCTAAGACTGCTGGAAAAATTCGACACAGTCAGTCGACCATTGAAGAGCGGAACCGCGGCCAAATCCCCCCTTGGGCCGCGGTTCCGCCGCACATTGGGGTCGTCACTGCATCATTTTTTCCCAGTGGGCTTCTGGGCTAATTTTAGGGGTTTTGGAATATTAATATTGGGCCCAGATTTTCTGTATGTACTACAGTATTGCTTGGGGGCCCACTTGTCAATTTTTGATCGATCGGATATTTTAAACACATTATTTCACAGTATTTACATTATATCTGCGACCGTGAATGTCACTCGATCGGTAAATCCGGTCTAACTGCTATAGCCCGGTTAGACGGATTTGCGAACGTGACTTTCACGTTGATGTTCTGTGTTTTGCTGTGATGTTGCGGATCCGTCGTGGGGGATAGCCTGGATGCAATGCTAGTACAGTTTCTGTTGTATTATGTACATTTGATATTGCAGGGCGAGCGTTCGACATGTAGACTGCCGTCACTGCCTGTTTGTATTATTCTTTTGGGGCACGACCTGGTTGCGGTCGATGTACCTGTTGTATGTATATTTTACTTTCTGTACTAGGATTGCCCCGTGGAGGGGTGCACGGATAGCCGGGTTATAGAGGGCAACGGGCCCGCATCTCATGGCATTGAGACGGAGGGGGCTTCACTCTAGGATTGGCAGGCTATTCGCCGCACTCGTAGGGGGTACAGGTTGACCCAGGAGGGGTGCCCAGGTTACCGGATTCCGTGAAGTGCTGGGTGGTCCATTCACGGCGCTGAAGGGGGCTGCCTCGCTTCAGGTTTTGGCGGGTGACTTGCCGCGCCCGTAGGGGTCTAGGATTTCATTGCACAGGCTATCCACACGACCAGGGGAACGTCGGGTTTCAGCAGCGGCTCTGTGAAACCCGGGGCTTCCAGATATCTGTATTGTTCTGTGATGCTGCATATTTCTGTGATTTTGCATTTTATTCACGCCTTGAGCGAAATATAATATATTGGTATATATATTAGTAGATGTTGTATATGTTTTACATCCGCGCTAGTCCAGTCCCCGCTCTGCCGTTAGTTAGCTAACCTAACGGGTGATGACGGGACCCAGTGGCGAATGCGGATGGCATATACGTACGTCAGTATATTTTCGTTCTTTGTGGTGTGATCAATTGATGGGACTGCATTGATTCGGATCAATGCAAGTTAAAACAAACCTATTCTGATGTTGTTGGAACATTTTTCAAAAAGCTGTTATTGCAAGGACGTTCACTTTTGTTTTGCATCGTGGTATTCATTTGGAATATCCTGCTCCTCAGTCGACGAGGCAAGGGCCGAGATCCCTTCACCGGGAGTGACCCCTTGGACAAAAGTTTGCATCAGGGCAATAACTTCACTATAGCCGATTACTTTTGCTTTGCATCGAGGTATTCAGTTGGAATATCCTGCACCTCATTCTACGGGGAAAGAGCCGAGATCCCTTCACCGGGAGTGACCTCTTTAGTAAAGGTTTTCGTCACTTTATTTTCTAAAAAGGCTATACAGTTCCTTCAACGATATCAAGTTCATTACGTTAAAGGTTTTTCGCTAAAAACTAGACGTAGCCCTCCGTCATTTCTTACAAATATTACTTAGTATTCGTGCTGCATTTGTTAACTGTGTCAAGGCGTAGTGTGCGGTAGCTAAGTAGTGTTTGTTTGTAGCATATTAATGGGATTGGTTAGGACAGTCGTGCGACCTTGTTGACTGTGTGAAGGGCTCGTACTGGTGGGTTTAATGCAATCCAGGATAATGACGGGTTGAACTTGACTAGGACTCTTTGATTTGTTGACTGTGTCAAGGTCACTTGGGTCCTAGGGGTAAAAACACACATCGGGAGTTTCAAAAGAACTGAAACTTACCAGATATGCGCATACCTTCTGGAGTGTGGTGACTTGAGTGGATTCCGTCAAGTTATCATGCGATGATAGTTGGATCCCGATTCCTGCTGATGAGTTGGTTTACTCTTCGGGTGATCCCGAATAGTTCTTCTTTCAGGTTTGGAGGAGAATTTGACGGTACAGTGGGAGGTTTCCTGATTAGATAAAGTGATAACCATTCTGATCTAGGTTAGAGTGCACGCTGAGTGTTTCTTTTCTCTCTCTCTTTGGCAGCAACCATTGACCCGACCCTGGACTATGACTCAGTGACCAAGTTGACCGAACCTTCTTAACACTGGCTTTTAGATTGTCAGAGTTGCAGACCTCGTTGCCACTCCTACTTTTACCCTTTTCTCCAGGACACCCCGTATTACTACGAACGTCCACTTCCATTGGACAAAACCATCGTATGGTTAGGTAAGGAGCATCAAACAGCGGTGTAATTCTTCTTAACCATAAGTACAGTTTTCAACCTACGACGCACAGTGAAAGAGTTGTTAGACTCAACGGACTTATACAGAGTATTGTATGTTGTCCAGTGTCCATTAGGACAGAGGGGTTGGTCCTCATACTATATTCTGTTTACTTTTAACTTCTCTAGTTCTTAGACATGTGTTTCGTAGAAACACAGGGTCTAAGTTTTGAGGAGTTATAGGTATTTGAATAGAGTAGAGAACCAGGTGTAGCAAGTATCAGGATTCTTCAAAGTGATCGAAGATGTAGATACTTGTGTATGGTATTCAGTTGTTAGTAATGATAAAGAGAAATTGCTTCTCTTTGAGGTTACTCATAATTGGAAGCATTCCTAAGTTGAGTAATGCTGATTGGCCTCCTTCCATTTAGTGGACATGCACTGGAGATAGCTGCATGATTTGAATCTAGTTCAATTAAATCAGTGCCTCTGGTTCTATATTGGATATAGAACAGTTCATATCTTAACGATGTTAAGGTACGGGGAGTTGTCCGGCTTATGATTAAAACCAGACACTGGACAACTCAAGGCACGTTTCTGTAATGGCTGTTTGTGGGTTGACCCAGGCTATGACGAGGGTTGACTTTCTACCATCTGGAAGATCAATAGTGATATTGTTCTTAACTCGCCACATTTTAAAAAGAAATGGTTATTTTTCAGAAAACAGTAGTGGGAGTATGGTAGAACTGGAAGCGATTCCAGAACCGCAAACGATTACTGAAGATTTGATAAGGAACCTAAAGATTCAATCTGATTTGACATTCCATTGGCCACTCCGTAGATAAGGTGGGTAACTTCAGGCACCCGAGAGGCACTCCGGTAGCCTCAAGGACGGTGACAGGGAAGTTCTTGTTTACCCACACTTGCCATTGTTGTTGTTCCAGGCTGCGAGACCCGGCAGGAGGATGAGTATAGCGTCGTTCTAAACTATCTTTAGAAGTGCGCGTCTATATGACTCTGCCAGAGGGTTGTCGTAGTCAGTGGGAGCAGCGGAAGCATTGGTGGACATCAGGCTTATGTCTATTTATAGACTAAAGCAGATATAGCGGAGATAGATCATCTATTTCTGATGTGACAGTCATTGGTTTGACGTCATCAGAATAGGGGATGGATCTGTTAAGAAGGTAGTAGGATGTGATGTCCTGGTTTTGGATGACATACACAGAGTAGGAAAGGAAACTCCTATAATACGATCGGTTATTCTTTGGTTGTCACACAGTGGTTTCTCCACACAGGACTTGGATATTATATCAGACATTCTGGTTACTAGATCTATGGTTTTAGATCTAGATTTGGGTGGTTTCCTAATCTGGGTACCTTGGCAGCATTCTATGAGTATTTAGAATGGACGACTCCTGGCACGGTAGTACACCTACAGGTAATGGAGTCACCCTCTCTAAAGGTGTCTTACAGACTAAAGGGGAGAGGGATACGCATGATTGACAGATCACTTGCTTAGACAATTGAGTCAATCATGAGATGTCAAGTACCACACCAGATGTTGTTCTTGCAGTAGGTGCAATAAGTTGATATTAATCCAATCCTGGAGAAACAGTCGGAAGCAGTTTTAGAACATAAGTTGATGTTCTAGGGATGTGATAACGACAGCCTCTTTTAGGAGACGGTTATCATTCCAGGCTTCGAAGGTGACATGGATGGCAGAGTGGCTGTCAGAGTTATAGTTTCTCCTTCTGACGAGGGGCAGTATTTTGGACAGGTGGTCCAAGGCGATACTGAGGGAGGCATGGCGCTGGGTACTGATTAAGTTCAGTTATCGATACAGTCTAAGATGTTTGGATTTAGAGTTCATTTATGCGCTAGGTCCCATCAGATATCCAGACATACTCTAAGACAGGTATTGCTCATTTCGGGAGATGGTTTTCTCCGCGAACTTGAGATAAAGAGAGACATAGAAAGAAACATCACAGCGGATCCACTCACTGAGGCTATTCCTCGAATGCAATAGTTTCGCAAACGAGCTTTGTGAGACTGACTAGTAGAGGAGTTGGGTGTTCGGTATCACACGGGCTGTGAGTATGCGACATCGGAATAATTAGCCTTGAGTGCAAGTGGGAGATTGTTCGAGATAGTGCCCTCAGAGTCAATTATTGGATCACAGGCACGTGATTGCAATGATTGAGGGAGGACCTATCCCGGTAAGACAGTCTTACTCGAGATGATAGTATGCTATCTGGTTTACCTTTATCATCGTGTACTGCTTCAGGTTACCTTACAGGTCGCTATTACACGCTGATAGAGCCCCTAGGATTCTTGCTTGACTGCCAGCAGTATGATGGCGATCATATACGTGAGAGCTGGTGGTCTATAAGCACATCCTTAAAAGGTCCCTAGTCATGGGAGTTTCGAGATAGGGCATCGATTCTCCAGAGTAGACTAGTGTATACAGTCGAGACCCCGACGAGGGGCGGTGGCCGGTCTCATAAGCCACTGGTGTCAGTTGGTTCACCTAAAATGTATACAGGTGCTCATTGGGTTATGAGTACACCGGACAGGACACGCCGGGAACCTGCTAGTTGGGATTATACCATACGTCAGATAGCAGTTCCCAGGTGACATGTGTATAGGTTAGTTCATCGACCTGAGATCGTCATTTGTCTCGTGTGAGTTCCCACTGTGCTTTGATTACTACCCTACCACGGCTCAAAGGAGTCGTGCAAACAGGTTTTAGTTGGGTACAGTCCCGAGCCACATGGAGGCAGTGAGCGGATCTGCAGGGGTTCGTCTCTCCCGATATTGGGGGTGAGGTCGCGCTGTGTCTAGGAGAGCCATTACACAAAGCCCTCGGCCGAGGCAGGAGATTTACTGGTAGGTATTCCAGTAGTATCTCAGGGTGTTCTGGGCTTCACTCCGACACGACTTGTACCGCCTTTGGGGGTCTGACTTTTACAAACCCCCTAGGCCCGCCATGCGATGCTCATTGACGAACGGACCGGACTGTATGGATATTGTCACTGACAGGCTCAGTAGGGTGTCAGGATGAGTTCGCTCATCGACGTCCCTTTTGGTCAATAGCTGGTGGCCCGTCACGTATTGGCTTATACCTCTGACGTGCTAGTGGTTAAATCCACAGCCATAGTATTGACGAGTCTTTAGAGTCCACCACACTTTCAGTTACTCAAGCTTTCGGGCGAGACGCTGTAGAGGCCGTATGGAGATATGGCAGGGTCCGATCAGATACGTGCGGTATTGCACGGATCAGGATCGGACGGTTTGTACTAGTGGCCGTATGGTTATATGGCAGGGTTCGATCTGATACGTGCGGTATTGCACGGATCAAGATCGGACGGATAATACTAGCCGGCTTTGGTTTAAGCCGGATCCTAGTTTAGTACAGTGTAGATTTTGTCTCTTTGCATTTGTATCCGGACGGAATACAGATGCGGGTGTGTATGCACAGTATCGGGGTTTTCCTATAATTTATTACGGGACCAGTTTTCTGGAGTTGCCAGTTTGCATTCCGTTCCGGCCGGTTTTCCTTTGTTCTTACCCGGCCAGACTTTTCCGATGGAGGGGGTTATTTTCAAGTTTCCAAATAACACATTGTGGAGGGGTTTCTTGCAAATGGTTTGATTTTGAAGGCATCTTTTCTTTTCCACCATCACTTGCATTAAAGAGAGGGTATGGGTTTGATGTAAGTTTATCATGATGATGTTTTGTTTGTGGTCACCTCTTGCTTTATCCTACACTCACCTCCCTTCATGATTTGCTTTTCCCTCCACCATTTCCTAGCTTGGATGGCCGGCCACTATAGTGAGGAGATGTGAGAAATTTCCATTTTGGTAGTAGCACACATTTTCTTCATCTCATTCTTCTAGTTTTGGAAAAAATGAAAGCACCATTTTTCCTTAACCTTATTCCTCCATCAAGGCAACATAACCCCAAAGAGACAAGCATCATCTACACTACATTCTACATCACATCTTGGGCACGTCGACTTGCCAGCTTCGTGCCCGAGTTGCCTCGGCATAGAGGCGGGAGCCCGTAAAAGATACAGACGATGTGGTGCCCTTCCGGTAAGGAGGCGACGACCGGAGATTCCGTGGGAGATCGGGACGATGACGAGAAGACCGGAGGACTCGGATCACTCGGTATATCTCTCACCCTTTCTCTTGTTAGCTAGTATCGGTTAATGGTTACGATCCGGGTATATTGTCCGCGGTAGCGCCAGTTTAAAAGTTAAGAAAATTTTGATTCCGCATTTTGGCCTCGGATAGACGGTCGGGGCGCTGCCGTGGCGCAACACCTATTTCTTCATCCTCTACCTCTTGCTAAGTTGTATAGGGTGATTCCTTCACAAGTTTTCAAGGCTTGGCGAAGTTGGAGCTTGTTCTTGTGATGCCTCGACGTAGATCATCTTCGGCATCGAACCGACGATCAAGCCCGCCCATTCTTCGATGATGCTAATGCTAGAGTCAAGGGTTCGATTTGGACAGCGGAGGGAGATCATCGCGGAGCTTAGGAAGTGGTGGACCGGATCTACAAAGGTTGTAGACACTTTCTCTTAGCATTTAATTCGATTACATGCTTGCTTCTCCTATATATCTAGTTAACGATCCGTATTAGGGTTTGTAGGCACAAGGAATTTTTTTTGATTTGTGCATGTTTGATCACTTGTGAGACTCCATTAGAGTGCCTAGGAACCCTAGAACAATCTCCCACTTGCACTAGGGTCATCTGGTAGCTGTGGTTGTAGTATCTCATACTAAACCATCCCATAAAAATCTCTCTCTGGGAACAGGCCTTTGTGAGTGGATCCGCTGTGCTGTCCTCTGAGTCTTCTCTCCAAACCTCGATCTCCTTGGAGATCAACCATCTCCATGATCAGGTGACACCGCCTTAGAAAATGTCTGGATCACTGATGGGACCGGCATTCCTTGGCATAAGCCACAACTCCATTGTCTCACAATGGTTGGAACGTAGTTCATCTCATGAACCAATATACACCCAAACATCCTCCTTGGTAGCATCTTAAGTAGCGATGTATCCTGCCTTTATCGTCTAGTATGTCACGGTATCTAGCTTGGAACTCTTCCAACATACCGTCCCTTTACTGAGGGTAAAGACAATGCCTGTGACTGACATTCAGTCGTCTTTATCATCCTGGAACCATTCGAGTGATTCTCCCCAGGGTCGATTGATACCTTCTCACTACAACTAGTGAGAATCCTAACATCCATTTAGATCTATCTCATAGATCCAAAACCCAGGATTTAAGAGGTATCATTTTGATCCTATATGGAGGATCATTGTGATAAGCGGAGATTGACCGAGCGTAGCATAGGAAACTCCTTCCCTATCAAGAGCATGACATCCACGTACTCTACGAGGATCACCACCATACTCCCTACTACCTTTTTGTTTATACAAGGTTCATCTACCATTTTGATGATGTCAAACTCTATGACTTATCCATCAAAACAGATGTTCCAACTCCGCGATGCCTGCTTTATCCTATAAAACATCTTGTACACGTTTCCGCTGCTCCCACTGTTTACGAAGCCCTCTCGCTGTGTACTTTTAGACGTCCTCTTCTAAAACATCATTTAGAAAAGCAGTCATGGCACCCAACCTCCAGATATCGTAGTCATGGTATGTAGCCGTGGCAAGTAGGATCTGGATGGACTTAAGCATAGCTACTTGAAAAGGTTTCATCATTATCCATGCCTGGTCGATGACGAAAAGCTTTAACAAGTCTAGCTTTGAAAATCTCAACTTTTCCATCTACACCAAGTAATCTTCTCAAGATATACTTGCTCCTGATGGGGATTTAACCCTTCAGATATTGCAACTAAAGTCCATACTTTGTTGGTGTATATGGATTCCATCTCAGATCACTATGCATCCAGCCATTCTTACAGAGTCCCACTCCTGATGGCCAGTTCGCAACTAGTTGGGTCATCATCTTATGATGCAATCCTCGCTCCTACTGTCATTGAGAAACCGAAGTATCTCTCAGGTGGGTGAGCAACCCTACTAGATCGGCGGAGAGGCTGAGGTTCGTTGGAATCTACTGAATCCTTTGGTTCTGCCAAATCATCTGCTGTAGTTTGCATAGCTGGAACCTTTCCAGTTCTACATAATTGACCTTGTCTCGAGCTTGTCCGGATTTTGCTTTTAAGCATAGCCCGGACAACCTCAAATCTCAACTAACTTGAGAGATAGGCTCTTCCCTCATCATATCAAATATGAAGTGGTAGGCAACCGATTTGATTTGAACCCTATTCAATAGGTATGCAGCTTCTCAAGTGCATAACTCCCAAAAAGGAAATAGGTAACTCAGTAGTACTCATCATAGAGCACACCTTATCATATACGGTGAGATTGCTCCACCACGATATAGCATCGTGCTATAGTTTATACGGAGGAGTAATGCTGAGAGAGAATCTCATTCTCCTTTAGAAAGGTCCAAGAATTTCATGCTCAAGTATTCTCCTCCCTGATCGCATCAAAGGATATAATACTTATACCCTCATTTGGTTCTCTACATCTAACTTATATTCCGTGAATATCTCAAAAGGTTCGGATTTGTGTTTCAACAGGAACATAGGTCTGAATCTCGAAAGATCATCAGAGAATGTAATGAAGTACAAAGAACCAGTCTTGGCATGTGTAGACAGGGGACCTTACATACATCATCATGTATCAGTCCCAAGAGTTCACTAACTCTTTCTCTATTTCCAATAAACAGAGCTGGTGTCATTATATCTTTGTGACATGACTGGCAAGTTTCACAAGATGTAAATTCAAACTGATTTAAATATGTATCTAAATGTAACTTCAGCTAGTCGGGTCGCATTGATATTACCTAGTCTACAATACCTCAAGAAGGATTCGTTCATTTCTGAACTCTTCCTCTTGTGTGTGTTCCATATACTAAGAACTGTAGTTTGATTTAGAACATCAACGCTTTTAGATAACGTGCCTGAACCGATCAACTTTTGATATAGGAAATGTTCAAAACATTATCCAACAATACAAAATTTTATCATTTCTTTACTAATAAAGAGAGTGATATGATTTTGTATATCAGGTTCGGTATCTAATAACATTCGTTCAGAATAAATGTAATGGTAATACCGGGTGACAGTGACCAACAGACTTGGCTGCAACACTTGCCCCGTTTTCTGCCTCATGAAACTTATCACCCGTTCTCAGTTCTCTACCTATCTGTAGCCCTATGTAACAGATTACATATTTGGGATCCTGATCTGGTATCATATACCCAGGACGTAGAGGATACAGAGAAACAGTTCTTTGTAAGGAACACACCCGAAGATGATGCATCAGTATGCACTCTCTTCGTTTGGGCGGTATGGGAATTCTGGTAATCCCCAATTTCCTGCTCTGTCTTATAACAATTATAAGTTGGAGCGGGTCCAACGTTCCCCAGCTCAGTATAACAAGCGGGTTCGGTCAATAATCCGTATTATTATCTTGATTAAGGCGTGATATGGTCGCTACCTGGAGAGAGAGAGAAGAAAACACTCAGCGTGCGCTCTTGCAAGAATAGATTGGTTATTATTTTATCTAATCAGGATGGCTCCCACTGCATTTTATCAAATCTTTCTTCAAACCCTAAAAGGAAAGACTAGCCGGGATTAATTACACACTACAAGTTCGCCAATCTTTCAGCCAGGCCAGTGTCGGTACTTTGAGGGAGGTCCCCCGTGCTTTCGCACGAACCTAATTAATGTAAACCTCGTTTTCCCAGAGGCGTAACCTCGTTAACACCTTTCTAGACACCAACTTGATCGGCTAATTATAATGTGTAAAACTCTCCCAGGAGTAACTCTTACTCGTAGCGGGTATCGGGATCCAACTATCTCATAGAAGGTATGCAATCTCATTGCAAATTTCAACACTTGAAATTCCCGATAATATTTTGCCCCATGCGATCTATGACCTTGACTGGGTCAACAAACCATAGACCGCAAGTAAAGTTCAACCCGTCATTTCTCGATTGAATTAAACCCACCCGCACGACCCTTGACTGAGTCAACAAGGCCGCACGACTACCCTAATCCAATCGCATCATATGCTTTGCAGATAAGCAATAATCAGCTACCGCACACTACGCCTTGACTGAGTCAACAAACGCAGCATGAATACTAACTATTACCTATCTGAAATGACGGAGGGCTACGACAGGTTTTTAAGAAAGCCTTTTGCGTATTGAACTTTATATCGTTGTAGAATCAAAAGATTTTAAAAAATGGAGTGTCTTTGAGGCTTTTCTAGTTTTGCTAAAGGAGTCACTCCCGGTGAAGGGATCGTCGGTCCTTTCCTCGTCGAATGAGGTGCGGGATATATCATATATATCACTGTGCAAAGCAAAAACACTTAGCAATCAAAAGACAAACCGAGTGTGTAGCATCTGCCAGTTATTGCTAAAGGAGTCACTCCCGGTGAAGGGATCTCGGTCCTTTCCTCATCGAATAAGGTGCAGGATATATCACATATACCGCTATGCAAAGCAAGAACTGTAGCTACCTGTTTTATTTTGAAATTCGATTCTACAACATCTTAGGTTTCTTTTCTTTCATTAATCACATTAATGAAGTCCCATCATTTAAGTACCTAAACATCACAGATAAATACGACGTACACTTATGCCATCCGCATTCGCCTCGATGTCCCCTCGTGCACCGTTAGGTTAGGTAACAAACGACAGAGCGGGGCAGGGCTAGCGTGGGTGTAAAACATAAGTAACATCTATATAATATATCATATATACTATATACTGTATCCATCACAGAACATATCACATGATTACATCACAGATATCGCAGCAGAAGAATCATATGAAATATTGGATATACTTGGACGTCCGTGTTTTCAATACGAGCCAGTATACAACACGGATTCCACGGTCGTGATGAATAGCCAAACCCACACCCCTAGACCCCTACGAGAGCGGCAAGCAACCCTACCAATTCTGGAGTTAGGAGACCCGGACTCGACTCCTCAAGTTGGTCTCCCACTGGACTCCAGAACCCGGTTACTTATGCTCCCCTCCTTAGGTCTATCCTAGTGCGGAAAAGTAAATAATATACAAAAGGTGACATCTTCCGTAACCTGGAAGTGCCCCAATAAAAGAATATTACATACAAGTTTTTACATGAATGAAAATGAAAAACACTCATCTCACATAAAAACCCCCGGCTATTCAAACACGACGATCCAATATAACATATCCAGCAACACATAACATCACATGTCATCAACGTAAGTAAATATGCGCATCCCAATTGTCGTTGACATATAGCAACGAAACCGGCGATATCACATATTACACTTACGGTCACAGAAAAGAAAGTGTAAAACTACAACAGTTGGAATCCGCAACCTCCATAGACATCGCATGCCTAATCAAATGAAATTCCTTAGACATCGCATGCCTAACAATTATAAACCCCGTATTTTAGTCTCAAAATCGAAAACACTTTTCAATATCAAGTCGGGTAATACAACAAGATTCCCGACATCCTGATCGAATACTCGTCGCAAACTTTAGTAGGCAGCCGCACCCCCGATACCGTCGACGAAGTGCACCAAGGCGGAACACCGCTGCCGCGAGCACCCGAACGGATGCTTTCGGCGACGGGGTTCTCCTACAGTCACTTGGTCGGGGCTATGGGGTGTAGCTGTCTATTTAGTTTACCCGGCGGGTATCCGCGTACGCTACGTGATTGCGACGGACTTTTGATCACATCAAAATTCCGTGGCAACCGATCAAGTGAGACTAAAGTGCTATGTTTATAACATTCATTCAGTTATCACATAACTTTTGTGAATTCCAATTGTTGTATCACATTCCGGATAATTAGAAAATGCTAAACTTTCTGATCGAACAATCGAACACCCAAGTTTTCTTGATACAGCTCAACACATGAAATAAGTCTAACAACATTCAGTTCGTGCCTCAGTACCAACGGTCCAGCCGTAGAAGGGTCAAGCCAACGCCTCACATGTGGCACGCCGTACTGCCCCAAACCCTAAGGTTCAAAGGGCAGTTGAAGACGGTCACATAATCGAGTTAAGGTTTGTTGCCTTCTAGAGGGACCATCACGTTACTTGCACTACTTAGAACGTTGTTAAACCACGGAAAAATCCAACATTTGGAAATTTCCCGACAGGGGAAAGGTTGGGTATTTATATCCGGTCGAACTTTTTAACATATCCAAAAATTATCCGGAAAGCCACACAGACAAAATTTGATAATCCGATCGAACATACGAATCCCCAAAACAACCCAGAAAATTCAACTCTTGAATAAATATTAAAAATTCCCAGAAAATCCAACACCAGAAAAGAGGAATTACTGTGCAAGAATAGGAAGCTGACGTCATCATACGGCCGCGGAACCGCCGCAGAAGCCAGGCTTCTGCCGCGGTTCCGCCGCACTCTGGTGGATTCATGGGTACGGGCTTCACAGTAATTCTTACAATTCCCTGCTGATTTTTCTGCATATTTTTAATATCGAAAAACTCCAGATTTTGAAAAAAGTCCGAGAGCATGTTTGGTTTAAGGTTTCGGGTTCGTTCGGGTTTCAAACTTCATCTACGCATCGCCTAAGGCTCTAGCTAGGCTCTGATACCACTGTAGGGTTCCTAGGCACTCCCAAGAGGTCTCACAAGGCATCAACCATGGCAATTTCAAATTTTACGGGTGCCGAGAAACCCTAATACGGATTGTTAACTAGATATCTAGGCGAAAGATGCAACTAGTAAACTACTTTACTAAGAGAACGGAAATACAACCTTTGTAGATCCAGTTCTCCACCTCCATAGCTCCATGATGAAGTCCTCTCCGCTGTCCAAATCGAACCATGACTCTTGCATCGGCTTCATCGGAGAAAAAGCGGGCTAGGTCATCGACGACGATGCCGAAGATGATCTACGTCGAGGCATCACTAGATCAAGCTCCACCGTAACCAAGCCATGAAAACTTGTGAAGGAAACACCCTATACTACTTGGCAAGAGGTAGAGGATGAAGAAATAGGAAGTGGGTTCACTTTAGAATTGGATTTCTCACTCATTTCATCAATTCACCATTGATGAAGTCAAGCTTTCTTCATTGAAGAAGATGAAGAGGAAGAAGAAAGAATATCATAAGTATTATCCAAAATGAGTAATAAAATAAATACTTATCATATCCTAACCTTGGTTAGGTGTAGAGAATAGACTGGGGTTAAATGGAGTGGTTAGGGTTAAGCATGAGACAAAATGGTCACTTTGGTCAAATGTTCAAGAAGCTTCAACTAGAAAACAAATTAAGCCACCATTTTCTCTTTATGCTTATCATTTTCAAAATGAATAACTAAATAAGATAAATCAAAAAGAAAACAAAACCATAACCATTCATATAACCATGGTTTAGTCTTTACACAAACCCAAGTAAGCATGCATTATCAAACATGATACAAACTTATGTACAAAAGTTTATCACATATACAATGTGCACAAACCAAGTGAGAAAATCCATTTAAAGTGAACCAATACTAGTTAGTGCAAAGTAATATATCAAATATATAATTATGCATTAAATCATTAAATCAACACTTGATTCAATGATCCGGTCATGTCGCACACAACCGGCTAGTATTCAATGTATCGGCTTATCGAATCAATACTTGATTCGATAACTAGGTTATATCGCATACAACCAATCGATACATTCATCGCGAGAATAGAATACGGTATCACATACACGCATTATTCTCGGTCCCGCACTTATCTCATATACGCTTCTATTTCGTTTTGCTTGAGCCAGGAAACCTCTGTGTAGGACTCTAAAGACTCGTCAATACGCCGGCAGCAGATGATGATCATATCAAACACCCACAAGCCGCAAGCGGTCTGCTAAACGTAACGGCCACCCGGGTATTGAGCGATCAGAAGATCGACGAGCAAGACCGCTCACACTCCAGTGAATCCAACCAGTAACACTACCGTACAGTTGTTCATAACAGAATACTGCATTTTATACCACCCATTCTTATGCTCGTGTGTTTATAGGAAGGTGCTTTTCATTCGTGTTTGTTACATATTTACAGATTACAGGTTTCCAGTACAAATATTGCAAGTCAAGACAAAATCTCCACAGTTACACCAAATACAGAACATCTGTAGACAACAGATAAAAGCCGGGTTCCGGTCATCTATATCCGTCCAGTGCTGCATACCGGTTCCAGAGCCAAGACATATGACAGCGGTCATTCGTGTCTCGGACAAGCACAGAGCACGAGAGGGGCAGCACAAGAATCAATGGGTGCGCGGAGCTCGAGGGAGAAAAGGTCAAAAGTATTATTTTTGTTGCCACTTTGGACCATTGCAAATCTGATGCAACTGTGGAAGCATACTGCAATTTCGTATATGAACAATAACATAGGACAGAGAACCAGGGGAGCACACAAAAGATGGTGGCCCAACTCATCAATACGGCCGCGGATCCACGGCCATGTGGGGTCCTCTCTCTGTCGTATTTCGGGGGCAGTTTGGGGACTTCATATTGAGGCAGATTGTTGCCCTAGGTTTTCAGTTCACCTCCTATAAATACCCCCGAACTTGCCAAGCTTTAGGTGTTCATTCTTTGTTCCTCTTTTGTAGGTTTTAGTGTAGTTCTTCTTCTTCTTCTTCTTCATTCTTCCTCTATGAAAATGTAGTGAGAGCATTGAGCGGATGTTAATGAAGATGAGGGTTTTTGTATCATTCTCTTTTGTTTAACTTCCCCTTGAGATTCTTGCTTTCTCTTGATCTTTCAACCTCTTCATTGAGCTTGAAAGGTTAAGGGTTTGTTATTGATCTCAAGGGTCGTATTTTTCTTATGGAATTAGAGCTTCATTTCACATGCGTTCTCTACCCTTCTCTTGATCTTGCAACCTCTTGATTGAGCTTGCAAGTTTAAGGGTTGGCTATTGATCCCATGCTTGTCCTGAGTTCTAGTTTCTAGTTTTTTTTATTGCTTATTTATTACTTGCTTTTTATTTTCTTGCTTTACTTATTTGCAATTTAAATTCATGCACTTACTTACTTGTATTCTTTTCTTTTCTTTGTTCTTTTTGTTCTCTCTTTTTTGCTCATTTTGTGAATGATTGTAATTATCGTTGTTAAGAATAAATACGGTATTTTAAGTTAATATTTCTTTGCTCATTTCCTTTTCCTGTTATTTTCCATTGAACTCCGCCCAAACGTTATGCAAGTGCTCCGTTAGGCACCCTACCCTAACAAGGTAACGGTGATTCCTAACTGCGACCGGTTGCGTTCGGTTTGGCCGGAGGCGAAAGCAAGAGACAAGAACGGAAGGACAAGGGTAAATAAGTCGGATTCCACGAATACCGCGCTTACATCCCCTAATCCACGTTGTTGCCGATTGCTCTAGCTTCAATTGGTCAAGACTCGGCTCAAAGGTTTTGAGTACGGATTTCTTTAGCTTACATTAGCGTATCTTTTCTTAACAACTTTATACTTGCAAATAATACACATAGCTTAGACTGAACAAGCACATACTCATTCTTTATTGACTCGTCTAAAACAAGAAAGGACATACAACCATCTCCCTGTGGATCGACCCGTGCTCAACCGGCTAGCTGCAAAGCGACACCGTCTTGATTGCGGTTAACTTTAATTCTTCCAATCAACAGTCCGGTCTGATCGTCTGATATGTCGCATATCTCGCCTAGGGGTGGTAAACGTCAGACCCCAATAGCTCGATAAGTCGTGTCGATATGAGGTCTATAACAGTTCGAGAAACTACTGGTAACACTTACCAGTAAATCTCAGCAATCCTGGCCAGGGATTTCCGGTTATAGCCAATCGAACATAGCGCAACATCAACTCCCTATACCGGGAGAGACGAATCCCCTCCTATCGCTCATTGCCTCCATGTGATTCGGGACTGTACCCAAAAACCACCGTTTTGCACGCCCTCTTGGACGTGGTAAGATGGAAATCAAAGCACAGTGGGAACCATACAAGACTCTATGACGATCTCGGGTCAACAGACTACTCTGTACCAGTGTCACCAGAGAACTGCCATCTGACGTAAGGTATAATACCATCTGGGAGTTCTCGGCAAGTCCGTCCAGTGTACCCAGTCTCTACTGAGCACCCGTATATCATCTCTGATGTCAAACACCAATGGATATGGGATCATCCATCGCCTATCTGTATGGGTCGAGAAGGTATACGCTAGTCTACTCTGGTATATCGATGCCCCGTCTCGATACACCCACGACTAGGGACTTTGAAGGATGTACTTATGGACTACCATGTCCCCACTAGTATGATCCGCATCATAGTTCAGGTAGTCAAGTACACATCCTAAGGGCTTTACCAACATGTAACATAGAGACAATCAGTGTACATGTTAAGGTAAAGAGCAACCAGATAGCATACTATCATGTCAAGCAAGAAAGTCCTCCCTATATATGTCCAAGCATCCACTACAATATACATCCTATGTATAGTAATGGCCTCTAGGGCATACATATAACTAACAGCAGGCAGTCTAATCCGCCCGAGAGATACTACGGTTTTCTCATAGATGGGGATAGAGAGGATTAACATCATTGATAGTGATGAGCCGACTAGCTTCCAGCAGGCCATTCAGAGCGTTGACTCGGTAAAATGGCTGGATGCAATGCGGACCGAAATGGAGTCCATATACACCAACAAAGTATGGACGTTGGACGTTGCTCCAGATGGGGTAAAACCCGTAGGATGCAAGTGGATCTTCAAAAGGAAGATTGGTGTAAATGGACAGGTTGAGACCTATAAGGCTAGACTTGTTGCAAAGGGTTTTCGTCAAAGACCTGGTTTGGACTATGACGAAACCTTTTCTCCAGTGGCTATGCTGAAATCCATTCGGATCCTTCTTGCCATTGCTGCCTTCCACGATTATGAGATTTGGCAGATGGACGTAAAGACCGCTTTTCTAAATGGAAATTTAGAGGAGTTTGTCTATATGGACCAGCCAGAGGGTTTCATTCAGAGTGGGAGCAGCGGAAAGGTGTGCAAGTTGCTTAAGTCTATCTATGGACTAAAGCAGGCATCGCGGAGTTGGAACATCTGTTTTGATGAGACGGTCAAAGAATTTGGCTTTATCAAGAATCCAGATGAACCATGCATCTATAGTAGATTTGTAGCAAGAACTGTCGTATTCCTCGTTTTATACGTGGATGACATTCTCTTAATAGGAAATGACATTCCTATGCTACAATCTGTCAAAGGGTTCTTATCACACAGGTTCTCCATGAAAGACCTGGATGATGCCTCTTACATTCTGGGGATCCGGATCTATCGTGACAGATCCAAGAGGATATTAGGACTTTCACAGTTCAGGTACATCGACACCATACTGAGAAGATTTAGTATGGAAGATTCCAAGCGCGGTAATCTACCGGCTTGTCACGGGATCACCCTCTCCAAAGAGATGTCTCCCAAGACTGATTTGGAAAGGGATCGCATGTCTATTATACCCTACGCTACTACGGTAGGCTCTATAATGTATGCGATGTTGTGTACCAGACCAGATGTAGCTTATGCACTGAGTGTGGTAAGCTGGTACCAGTCAAACCCTGGGGAGAAACACTGGTAAGCGGTAAAGAACATTCTCAAGTACCTGAGAAGGACTAAGGAGATGGTCTTGGTGTATGGAGGAAAAGACCTCCAGATCGAGGCTTTTGCTGACTCCAACTTCCAGTGTGACAAGGCTGATTCCAAGTCCATGTCGGGTTATGTCTTTACCCTCAATGGAGGGGCGGTGTGTTGGAAGAGTTCCAAACAGGAAACCGTTGCTGACTCGACGATGGAAGCGGAATATATCGCTGCTGCTGATGCCGCAAAAGAAGCCGTCTGGATGAGGAAGTTCTTAACGGAACTTCAGGTGGTTCCGTCCATTATTGATCCAATACCTCTGTATTGCGACAACAACGGGGCTATAGCTTTAGCGAAGGAACCCAGGTCCCATCAGAGGTCCAGACACATCTTGAGGCGGTATCACCTGATCAAGGAGATCGTGGGTCGCCAGGAGATCGAGGTTCGGAGAGTTGCTACGGAAGATAACACTGCTGATCTATTCACAAAGGCCTTACCCCAGACTCAGTTCGAGTGGCTGATCAAGATGATAAGTCTTCGATATGCCAGTACATGGCCTTAGTGCAAGTGGGAGATTGTTAGTGTATATGCCCTAGAGGCCATTACTGTATCATACTAGTTTGTATATTACTTAATGGAAGCTTGGGATATTCACAGTTGTATAGACAATCTTGCTCAAAATAGTAGTATGCTACTTGGTTTGTTTCTACTTTAATGTGTGCATGTGTTTCTTTTAACATATCGCCTATACACATTAGTGGAGCCCTTAGGATCTTTGCTTGATTACCAGCATTGTGATGGCAGTCACACTCGTGGGGGCTGGGTAATCCACAAGCACATCCTTATGCTGGTCCCTAGTCGTAGGACTATCGAGACAGGGTATCGATACTCCGGAGTAGACTAGCGTATGCGCTTCTCATCCCAGCATGGGAGACGGTCTGTCCCACAGCCGTCAGTACGTCGTACTTGAGATAGTATGCGGGTGCTCGTTAGGTTATGAGTACACTGGACAGGACTCGTCGGGAACTGTTGGTTGGTACTATACCTATCGTCAGTTATCAGTTCCTAGGTGACATGAGTACAGCTTAGTCCGCTGACTTGACACTGTCACTTCGCCTCGAGTGTGTTCCCACTGTACTTTGATTACTACCCCTACCACGGCTCAAAGGAGTCGTGCAAACAGATAGTAGTTGGGTGCAGTCCCGAAGCACTTGGAGGCAGTGCCGGTTAGACAGGATTCGTCTCTCCCGGTATTGGGGGTTGATATCGCGCTATGTCTAGGAGAGCCATTACATAAAGTCCCTGGCCAGGGCAAGCGAGATATACTGGTAGCTTTCCAGTGTTATCTCAGGGTATTCTGGGCTACACTCCGACATGAGTTGTACCGCTATTAGGGGACTGACGTTTCCGCCCCCTAGGCCCGCCATGCGATATTCTCAGACGAACAGACCGGACTGTATGGAGATTGTCACATTTAGGCTTAGTAGGAGTTTAGATGGGTTTCACCTCATCCGTCTTCTTATCGGCATCTACCTGGGGGCTGTTACGCACAGCTAGTGCCACTTGCGGTCTGTGGTTAAACCCACTGCCAGCGTAGTGTCATGTCTTTAGAGTCCCACACAGAAAGCTATTCGTCTTTAGGCAAAAGAGTAGAGGTCGCATGGTTTTGCGACAGAGTTCGGTCACATCCGTGCACTTGTGCACGTTTAGTGTCCGGGCAGTTATTACTCGCGGGCTTGTTAGTTGTATGTATGCCCTAGAGGCCAGTATTGTACAGATGATGTATATTATATTGGATGTTTGGACATATATAGAGATGACTTTCATGCTCGATATGATAGTATACTATCTGGTTACTCTTTATCTTAACATGTACACTTGTCTTTTTAAACTGTCTTATAGTTACATGCTGGTAAAGCCCTTAGGATGTGTACTTGACTACCTAGATTATGATGCAGATCATACTAGTGGGGACATGGTAGTCCATAGGTACATCCTTCAAGGTCCCTAGTCATGGGTGTATCGAGACGGGGCATCGATATACCAGTGTAGACTAGCATATACGCTTCTCGACCCATGAGATGGGCGATGGATGATCCCATATCCATTGGTGTTTGACATCAGAGATGATATACGGGTGCTCAGTGGAGACTGGGTACACTGGACGGACTCGCCGAGAACTCCCTGATGGTATTATACCTCACGTCAGATGGCAGTTCTCAGGTGACACTTGTGCAGGTTAGTCTGTAGACCCGAGATCGTCATAGAGACTTGTGTGATTCCCACTGTGCTTTGATCTCCACCTTACCACGTCCATGAGGGCGTGCAAAACGGTGGTCTTTGGGTACAGTCCCGAGTCACATGGAGGCAATAAGCGATTGGAGGGGTTTCATCTCTCCCGGTATTGGGGGTTGATGTTGCGCTGTACTCGATTGGCCGTAACAGGGAAGTCCCTGGCCAGGGCTGATCAGAGATTTGCTGGTAAGTGTTACCAGTAGTTTCTCGACCCGTTATGAGCCTCACATCGGCACGACTTATCGGTTATTGGGCTCTTACGTTTACCAACCCTAGACTTGATATGCGACATATCAGACGAACAGACCGGACTGTACGGTAAGTGTTACTGGTTGGATTCATAGGAGTGTGAGCGGGCTGGCTCGTCGATCTTCTGATCGCTCAATACCCGGGTGGCCGTTACGTTTAGCAGACCGCTTGCGGCTTGTGGGTGCTTGATATGATCATCATCTGCTACCGGCGTATTTACGAGTCTTTAGAGTCCTACACAGTGGTTTCCTGGCTCAAGCGAAACGAAATAGGAGCGCATATGAGATATGTGCGGGACCGAGAATAATGCGAGTATGTGATACCGTATTTCATTCTCGCGATGAATGTTTCGATTGGTTATATGCGATATAACCTAGTTATCGAATCGTTGATTCGATAAATCGATACATTGTATACTAGTCGGTTATGTGCAACATGACCGGATCGTTAAATCAAGTGTTGATTTAATAATTTAATGTATAATTATATATTTGATATATTACTTTGCATTAACTAGTATTGGTTCACTTTGAATGGATTTTCTCACTTGATGTGCAAGTTGTATATGTGATATACTTTTGTGCACATGTTTGTATCATGTTTGATGATACTTGCTCATTTGGTTAAGTGTAAAGAATTAAACCTTGGTTAAGTAAATGGTTAGGGTTTTTATTTATTCATTCTTTTATCTTTTTAATTTGGATTAAAAAAGAAATGGCAAAAGAAAACAAAATGGTTGCTTTCATTCTTGAAGCTTGTTGAAGCTTCATGAAGCTTTGACCAAAGTGACCATTTTTGTCTTCATGCTTAACCCTAACCATTCATTTAACCTTAGTCAATTCTCTACACCTAACCATGGTTTACATTATGATAAGTATTCATTTTCCTTTTCATTTTAAATACTTATCATAATCATCTTCTTCTTCTTCTTCTTCATGAGATAAAGAAGAAGCTTGCCACCATTAATGGCATGTTGAGCAAAAGTGTGAGAAATCCAATTCTAAAGTGAACCCACCTCCTATTTGTTCACCCTCTACCTCTTGCCAAGTAGTAAAGGGTGTTTTCTTCACAAGTTTCACAACTTGGTGAAGTCGGAGCTTGATCTTGTGAAGCCTCGACGTAGATCATCTTCGGCATCGTAACCGACGACCATTCCGCTCATTTCTCCGATGAAGCTGATGCTAGAGTCCGAGATCCGACTTGGACAGTGAGAGGGCGACTACGTGAAGCTAAGGAAGTGGATAACCGGATCTACAAAGGTTGTAGCTTCTTATCTTTAGTTAAGTTGTTAACTAGTTTAATGTTTCGCCTAAAATTCTAGTTAACGATCCGTATTAGAGTTTCTCGGCACTTGTAAAAATTAAAATTGTCATGGTTGATGCCTTGTGAGACCTCTTGAGAGTGCCTAGGAACCCTACAGTGGTATCAGAGCCTAGCTAGAGCCTTAGGCGATACTTAGACGATGTTTGAAACCCGATCGAAACCGAAACCCTAAAACCAAATCGCTCTCTGGACTTTTCCAAAAACTGGGTTTTTTCCAGATTAAAAATGCTTAAAAAATTCAGCAGGGAATTCTAAGAATTATGGTGCAAAATTTTCAAAATGAAGAGTCCAAAGTGCGGCGGAACCGCGGCACAAGCCAAGCTTCTGCCGCTGTTCCGCGGCCTGATCATGACGTCATCCTTCCCTGTTTGCACAGTACTTCCTATTTTCTTATGCTGAGTTTTCTGGGAATTTTTAAATTGACTCAAGAGTTGAGTGTTCTGGGGTTGCATTGGAGATCGATGATTCGATCGGATTATCAAGCTTTGTCTATGTGTTTTTCCGGATAATTTTCGAATATGTTAAAAAGTTCGACCGGATATAAATACCCAACTTTTCCCCTGCCGGAAAATATCCAAGTGTTGGATTTTTCTGTGGTTTAAGGACGTTCTGAGTAGTGCAAGTAACGCGTTGGTCCCTCTAGAAGACAACAAACCTTAACTCGATTATGTGACCGTCTTGAACTGCCCTTTGAACCTTCGAGTTTGGGGCAGTACGGCGTGCCACATGTGAGGCGTTGGCTTGACCCTTCTACGGCTGGACCGTTGGTACTGAGGCATGAAGTGAATGTCTTTGAACTTATTTCATGTGTTGAACGGTCTCGGTAAAACTTGGGTGTTCGAATGTTCGATCGGAAAGTTTAATATTTTCTATTTATCCGGAATGGGATACAATAATTGGAATTCACAAACAGTTATGAGATAACTGAATGAATGTTATAAATCTAGCAGTTTAGTCTCACTTGATATTGAAAAGAGTTTTCGATAATGGGGCTAAAATGCGGGGTTTATAATTGTTAGGCATGTGATGTCTAAGTATTTCATTTGATTAGGCATAAGATGTCTAAGGAGGTTGCGGATTCCAACTGTTGTAGTTTTACACTTTCTTTTCTGTGATCGTAAGTGTAATATGTGATATCGCCGGTTTCGTTGCTATATGTCTACGACAATTGGGATGCACATATTTACTTACGTTGATGACATGTGATGTTATGTGTTGCTGGATATGTTATATTGGATTGTCGTGTTTGAATAGCCGGGGGGTTTTTTTGTGAGATGAGTGTTTTTCATTTTAATTCATGTAAAAACTTGTATGTAATATTCTTTTATTTGGGGCACTTCCAGGTTGCGGAAGCTATCACCTTTTGTATATTATTTACTTTTCCGCATTAGGATAGACCCAAGGAGGGGTGCACAAGTAACCGGGTTCTAGGGTCTAGTGGGAGACCATCTCGAGGAGTCGAGTCCGGGTCTCCTAACCCTAGAATTGGTAGTGTTGCTTGCCGCTCTCGTAGGGGTCTAGGGGTGTGGGATTGGCTATTCATCACGACCGTGGAATCCGTGTTTTATACTGGCTTGTATTGAAAACACGGACGTCCTAGTATATCCAATGTTTCATATGTTTCTTCTGCTGCGATATCTGTGATGTGATCATGTGATGTTCTGTGATAGATACTTTATATAGTATATATGATATATTATATAGACGTTACTTATGTTTTGCACCCGCACTAGCCCTGCCCTGCTCTGTCGTTAGTTACCTAACCTAACGGTGCACGAGGGGACATCGAGGCGAATGCGGATGACATAAGTGTACGTCGTATTTATCTGTGATGTTTAGGTATTTAAATGATGGGACTTCATTAATGTGATTAATGAAATAAAAGAAACCTAAAGATGTTGTAGAATCGAATTTTAAACAAAACAGGTAGCTACAGTTCTTGCTTTGTATAGCGGTATATATGATATACCCTGCACCTTATTCGATGTTGAATGGACCGAGATCCTTTCACCGGGAGTGACTCCTTTCGCAATAACTGGCAGATGCTACACACTCGGTTTGACTTTTGATTGCTTCTATAGTTTCTGCTTTGCACAGAGATATATATGATATATCCCGCACCTCATTCCACGAGGAAAGGGCCGACGATCCCTTCACCGGGGGTGACCCCTTTAGCAAAACTAGAAAAGCCTCAAAATCACTCCATTTTAAAACTTCACTTGATTCTACAACGATATCAAGTTCTTTACGCTCATGGTTTTTCTGAAAAACCTGTGTAGCCCTCCGTCATTTCAGATAGATATTATTTAGTATTCGTACTATGTTTGTTGACTTAGTCAAGGCATAGTGTACGGTAGCTAAATAATGTTTATCTGTTACAACATGAGATGTGATTGGATTAGGGCATTCGCACGGCCTTGTTGACTCAGTCAAGGGTCGTACGGGTGGGTTTAATTCAATCGAGAAATGCACGGGTTGAACTTGACTAGCGATTTATGGTTTGTTGACTTAGTCAAGGTCATAGATCGCTAGGCGCAAAAGCATTATTGGGAATTTCAAGTGTTGAAATTTGCAATGAGATTGCATACCTTCTATGAGATAGTTGGATCCCGATACCCATTGCGAGTAAGAGTTACTCCTGGGAGAGTTTTACACATTGCAATTAGCTAATCAAGTAGGTGTCTAGAAAGGTGTCAACGGGGTTACGCCTCTGGGATAACGAGGTTTACATTAATTAGGTTCGTGCGAAAGCACGGGGGACCTCCCTCAAAGTACCGACACTGGCCTGGCTGAAAGATTGGCGAACTTGTAGTGTGTAATTAATCCCGGCTAGTCTTTCCTTTTAGGGTTTGAAGGAAGATTTGATAAAAACAAGTGGGAGCCATCCTGATTAGATAAGATAATAACCAATCTGATCTTGCAAGAGCATACGCTAAAGTTTTTTCTTCTCTCTCTCTCCAGGTAGCGACCATGTCATGCCCTAATAAAGATAATAATATGGATGTATTGACCGAACCCGCATATTATACTGTGCAGGGGAACGTTGGACCCGTTATTTCTTATAAGAGTTATAAGACTGAATAGGGAATAAGAGAATATCTAGATTCTCAAGCAGCCCAAAAGAACATGCATGTTGATGCATCTTCTTCGGGTGTGTTAGTTATTGAGAACTGTTTTTCAGTTCACCCTACGTCCTGGATATTAGATACCGGATCAGGATCCCACATATGTAAGCAGTTACATAGGCTACAGAAAGGTAGAGAACTGGGTAAAGGTGATCATTCCGTTCAAGTAGGGAATGGGGCAAATGTTGCAGCCAAAGCTGTTGGCATATATCACCTGGTATTACCAAATGGTGATACACTAGTTCTGAATGAGTGCTATTATATACCGAACATGATGTGCAACATTATATCAGTCTCTTTATTAAGTAAAGAAGGATATAATTTTGTAGTAAAGGATAATGTTATGAACATATTCCTAGATCAAAAGTTGATTGCATCAGGCTCGTTACATAATGGCATATTCATTCTCAATCAAAATACAGTCCTCAATATACAAAACACACATAAGAGGAAAAGCTCAGAAATGAACGAATCTTTCTTGTGGCACTGTAGACTTGGTCATATCAATGAGACACGACTTGCTAAGTTACATAAGAATGGATATTTGAATTCATTCGAATTATCATCTTATGACACTTGCCATTCATGTTTCAAAGGAAAGATGACCAAAACTCTGTTTACGGGACACGGAGAAAGAGTTACTGAACTCTTGGGACTGATACATAGTGATGTATGTGGTCTTATGTCTACACATGCTAGAAATGGTTCTTCCTACTTCATTACATTCATTGACGATCTCTCTAGATATGGGCATGTGTTCCTGTTGAAACACAAGTCTGAAGCTTTTGAGAAATTCAAAGAATATAAGCACGAGGTAGAGAACCAAACGGACAAAAGTATTAAGATTCTTCGATCTGATCGAGGAGGTGAATACTTAAGCTTTGAATTCCTGGATTATCTAAAAGAGAATGGGATTCTCTCTCAGCTTACTCCTCCTTATAGACCACAGCACAACGGTGTATCGGAACGAAGGAATCGCACCCTATTAGATATGGTGCGCTCAATGATGAGCAATGCTGAGTTACCTATTTCTTTTTGGGGGTATGCGCTTGAGACAGCCATATACCTATTGAATCTGGTTCCGTCTAAATCCGTACCTACCACACCATATGAGATATGGAGTGGGAAAAGACCATATTTTAAACGAATTAAGATATGGGGTTGTCCGGCCTATGTCAAAAAGCAAAATCCGGACAAACTCGAGGCATGATCAGTTCTTTTCAAGTTTGTGGGATATCCAAAGAATTCTCAAGGATATTTTTTCTACCAAGCTGAGGAACAAAGAGTGTTTGTTGCTCAACATGCCACCTTTTTAGAAAGGGAATTTCTCGCAAAAGAAATTAGTGGCAAAGAGGTAGAGCTGGAAGAGGTTCCAGCACCACAAACTACAACTAATGATTTAGTAGAACCAGAGGATTCAGTAGTACCCGACGAACCCCAGCCTCTCCGCCGATCTAGTAGGGTTTCTCGTCCACCTGAGAGATACTACGGTTTTCTCATTGATGGTGGGAGCGAGGATTGCATCATGGAGGATGATGACCCAACTAGCTTCGAGCAGGCCATCACGTGTAGGGACTCAGTGAAATGGCTGGATGCTATGCGGTCCGAGATGGAATCCATGTACACCAACAAAGTATGGACTTTGGATGTTGCTCCTGAAGGGGTAAAACCCATCGGGAGCAAGTGGATCTTCAAGAAAAAACTTGGTGTAGATGGGAAAGTGGAGACTTTCAAAGCTAGACTTGTAGCAAAGGGTTTTCATCAAAGACCAGGTGTGGACTATGACGAAACCTTTTCTCCAGTGGCTATGCTTAAATCCATCCGGATCATGCTTGCCATCGCTGCATATCATGACTACGAAATCTGGCAAATGGATGTTAAGACCGCCTTTCTAAACGGTGATTTAGAAGAGTGCGTGTACATGACTCAGCCAGAGGGCTTCGTAGATAGTGGGAGCAGCGCGAAGGTATGCAAGCTGCTTAAATCCATTTATGGATTAAAGCAAGCATCGCGGAGTTGGAACATCTGCTTTGACGTCGTTATCAAAGAGTTTGATTTCGTCAAAAACCCAGATGAACCTTGTATCTACAAGAAGGTAGCAGAGAGTAAGGTTGTCTTCCTCGTAATGTACGTGGACGACATACTCTTGATATGAAATGATATTCCTATGCTGCAATCGGTCAAGCTCTTCTTATCACAAAGATTCTCGATGAAAGATCTTGGTGATGCCTCCTGCATATTGGGAATTAGGATCTATAGAGATAGATCCAAACGGATATTGGGATTGTCCCAATCCAGGCACATTGACACCATACTAAAGAGGTTTAGTATGGAAGAATCCAAGCGTGGGTACTTGCCCACGATCTCTGGAGTCACTCTCTCCAAAGAGATGTCTCCCAAGACTGATTTGGAGAGAGCTCGCATGCAAGGGATACCCTATGCTTCGGCTGTAGGGTCTATCATGTACGCGATGCTATATACCAGACCTGATGTAGCATACTCACTAAGTGTAGTGAGCAGGTATCAAGCTGATCCTGGAGAGAGTCACTTGACAGCTGTGAAGAGCATTCTCAAGTACTTACGAAGGACTAAAGAGATGCTCTTAGTGTATGGTAACGGAGAACTCCAAGTGGAGTCCTTTACCGATTCGAGCTTCCAGACTGATAAGGACGACTCTAAGTCGCAGTCGGGATTTGTCTTTACCCTTTACGGAGGGGCGGTTAGCTGGAAGAGTTCCAAGCAGGAAACCGTGGCAGACTCGACGATGGAGGCTGAATACATCGCTGCCAACGATGCTGCCAAAGAGGCTGTCTGGATCAAGAAGTTCATTACTGAACTTGGAGTGGTTCCATCCATTGAGCATCCAATACCTTTGTATTGCGATAACCATGGAGCGGTGGCTTTGGCCAAGGAACCCAGGTCCCATCAGCGATCCTGGCATATTCTGAGGCGGTATCACCTGATCCGGGAGATAGTTGATCGCCGGGAGATCCAGGTCAGGAGGGTTGACACGAAGAACAACACGGCAGATCCACTCACGAAGGCCATTCCCCAGATACAGTTTGAGAGGCTCTTCGGGATGCTCGGTATGCGATACTACAGCAGCTGGCCCTAGTGCAAGTGGGAGATTGTTAGTTGTATGTATGCCCTAGAGGCCAGTACTGTACAGATGATGTATATTATATTGAATGCTTGGACATATATAGAGATGACTTTCATGCTCGATATGATAGTATGCTATCTGGTTACTCTTTATCTTAACATGTACACTTGTCTTTTTAAACTGTCTTATAGTTACATGTTGGTAAAGCCCTTAGGATGTGTACTTGACTGCCTGGACTATGATGCAGATCATACTAGTGGGGACATGGTAGTCTATAGGTACATCCTTCAAGGTCCCTAGTCGTGGGTGTATCAAGACGGGGCATCGATATACCAGTGTAGACTAGCGTATACGCTTCTCGACCCATGAGATGGGCGATGGATGATCCTATATCCATTGGTGTTTGACATCAGAGATGATATACGGGTGCTCAGTGGAGACTGGGTACACTGGACGGACTCGCCGAGAACTCCCTGATGGTATTATACCTCACGTCAGATGGCAGTTCTCAGGTGACACTTGTGCAGGTTAGTCTGTAGACCCGAGATCGTCATAGAGTCTTGTGTGATTCCCACTGTGCTTTGATCTCCACCTTACCACGTCCATGAGGGCGTGCAAAACGGTGGTCTTTGGGTACAGTCCCGAGTCACATGGAGGCAATGAGCGATAGGAGGGGTTTCGTCTCTCTCGGTATTGGGGGTTGATGTTGCGCTGTACTCGATTGGCCGTAACACGGATGTCCCTGGCCAGGGCTGATCAGAGATTTGCTGGTAAGTGTTACCAGTAGTTTCTCGACCCGTTATGAGCCTCACATCGGCACGACTTATCGGTTATTGGGGTCTGACGTTTAACACCCCTAGACTTGATATGCGACATATCAGACGAACAGGCCGGACTGTACGGTAAGTGTTACTGGTTGGATTCACAGGAGTGTGAGCGGGCTGGCTCGTCGATCTTCTGATCGCTCAATACCCGGGTGGCCGTTACGTTTAGCAGACCGCTTGCGGCTTGTGGGTGCTTGATATGATCATCATCTGCTACCGGCGTATTGACGAGTCTTTAGAGTCCTACACAGGGGTTTCCTGGCTCAAGCGAAATGAAATAGGAGCGCATATGAGATATGTGCGGGACCGAGAATAATGCGAGTATGTGATACCGTATTTCATTCTCGCGATGAATGTTTCGATTGGTTATATGCGATATAACCTAGTTATCGAATCGTTGATTCGATAAATCGATACATTGTATACTAGTCGGTTATGTGCGACATGACCGGATAGTTAAATCAAGTGTTGATTTTATGATTTAATATATAATTATATATTTGATATATTAGTTTGCATTAACTAGTATTGGTTCACTTTGAATGGATTTTCTCACTTGATGTGCAAGTTGTATATGTGATATACTTTTGTGCACATGTTTGTATCATGTTTGATGATACTTGCTCATTTGGTTAAGTGTAAAGAATTAAACCTTGGTTAAGTAAATGGTTAGGGTTTTTATTTATTCATTCTTTTATCTTTTTAATATGGATTAAAAAAGAAATGGCAAAAGAAAACAAAATGGTTGCTTTCATTCTTGAAGCTTGTTGAAGCTTCATGAAGCTTTGACCAAAGTGACCATTTTTGTCTTCATGCTTAACCCTAACCATTCATCTAACCTTAGTCAATTCTCTACACCTAACCATGGTGTACATTATGATAAGTATTCATTTTCCTTTTCATTTTAAATACTTATCATAATCATCTTCTTCTTCTTCTTCTTCATGAGATAAAGAAGAAGCTTGCCACCATTAATGGCATGTTGAGCAAAAGTGTGAGAAATCCAATTCTAAAGTGAACCCACCTCCTATTTCTTCACCCTCTACCTCTTGCCAAGTAGTAAAGGGTGTTTTCTTCACAAGTTTCACAACTTGGTGAAGTCGGAGCTTGATCTTGTGAAGCCTCGACGTAGATCATCTTCGGCATCGTAACCGACGACCATTCCGCTCATTTCTCCGATGAAGCTGATGCTAGAGTCTGAGATCCGACTTGGACAGCGAGAGGATGACTACGTGGAGCTAAGGAAGTGGATAACCTGATCTACAAAGGTTGTAGCTTCTTATCTTTAGTTAAGTTGTTAACTAGTTTAATGTTTCGCCTAAAATTCTAGTTAACGATCCGTATTAGAGTTTCTCGGCACTTGTAAAAATTAAAATTGGATTGGTTGATGCCTTGTGAGACCTCTTGAGAGTGCCTAGGAACCCTACAGGGCTTTGGTTTAAGCCAGATCCTAGTGTACGTTTTGGGATTGGTTTTATCTCGTTTGTATTCGTGTTCCTCGGAACGCGGATGCGGGTGTGTATGCACGGTTGACAGAGACAGAGGCAGAGGATTCTCGTTAGGGTTGTTAACTGTTGACTTTTGCTAAACCCTAATGAGAATAAGAAATATGATTAATAATAATATTAATTAAGTATTATTGTGCCATGGTTGGGTTGAAAGGTTGACTTTGTTGACTTGTTGACTTAGTTGACCGGTTGACTAGGTTGGACTTGTTGACCATCATCATTACAATGGCTATCATTTCATGGCAAAGACTTTTGCTTGCTTGTTATTCTTTACAAAATGAGTGCATGAAATGATATTGCCATTTGACTTGAACCATCACATAATACTCAATTACTATTATTTGTTATGATTATTTTGGATTATGAGAGCAAGGGTGAGAAAAGTCTTGCTCATTCAATCATTCTCATTCTCTCTCATCCTCAAGCTCTCCCTCTTCCTCTTGCTCTCTCTCTCTAGTTCATGGTTCTATTGTCTCATGTGTTGGAGAAGAAAGAACCATAGAGATAAAACCCAAAACACTTCTCTACTCATCCTAGTATACATGGTGTAGCAAACCAAGTGTTCTAGTTTCCTCAAGATTGAGGTTGGAGCCAAAGGTAGAAGCTTTCAGGTGGATCCATCTTCGGCACAAGGAGATGACGAGGAGAGAACCATCAGACCGCCACAAGGAGTCATAGAGAAGGAGTTCAAGTTAAGGTATAATCCCCTAACCGAGTAAGTAAAACTCCTAGTTAGGTTGTTAGATAGTTGTTTAACAAAGATCCATATTTTGAGTCCATGTTACCACCAAAGAAAAATCATTTTTCACCATTTCCGCAACCCCAAAGAACCGGGGACGGGTAACGTGGACTTACACACGTTATCACACTCCAGAAGGTATGCGCATATCTGGCAAGTTTCAGTTTCTTTAGAAACTCCCTATGTGATTTTTACCCCATGCTCTTATGAACTTGACGAAGGTCAACAAATCATAAGTCACATGTCAATTTCTACCCGTCATTGTCCAGGTTAATTTGAACCTATCCGTACAAGCCCTTGACGAAGGTCAACAAGGCTATACGACTGTCCCAAACCAATGCATCTATCTATGCAGCAGAAAGGTAACAAGTAGCTACCATTCACTATGCCTTGACGAAGGTCAACAAACATAGCATGAATACTACGTGCTACCCGTCTGAAATGACGGAGGGCTACGAATGGTTTTTAGCAAAAAACTTTTAACGTAATGAACTTGATATCGTTGAAGGAACCGGATAGCTTTTTAAAAATATAGTGGCGAAAACCTTTGCTAAAGAGGTCACTCCCGGTGAAGGGATCTCAGCTCTTTCCCAGTAGAATGAGGTGCAGGATATTCCAACTGAATACCACGATGCAAAGCAAAAGTAATCGACTATAGTGAAGTTATTGCCCTGAAGCAAACTTCTGTCCAAGGGGTCACTCCCGGTGAAGGGATCTCGGCCCTTGCCTCGTTGACTGAGGTGCTGGGTATTCATAACCGAAAATCACTGTGCAAAACAAAAGAGAATGTCCTTGCAATAACAGCCTTTTGAAAAATGTTCCAACAACATCAGAAAAGGTTTGTTTAACTTGCATTGATCCGAATCAACGCAGTCCCATCAATTGATCACACCAATAAAGAACGAAAATAATGATGTACGTATATGCCATCCGCATTCGCCACTGGGTCCCGTCATCACCCGTTAGGTTACTTAACTAACAACAGAGCGGGGACTGGACTAGCGCAGATGCAAAACATATACAACATCTACTAGTATATATATCAATATATAATATTCGCTCAAGGCGTGATAAAATGCAACATCAAAGAAATGTAATAAGCATCACAGAACAATACCGATATCTGGGATCCCCGGGTTTCATAGAGCCGCTACAGAAACCCGATGTTCCCCTGGTCGTGTGGATAGCCTGTGCAATGAACTCTTTGACCCCTACGGGCGCGGCAAGTTACCCGCCAAAACCTGAAGCGAAGCAGCCCCCTTCAACAACATGAATGGACCATCCAGCACTTCACGGAATCCGGTAACTTGGGCACCCCTCCTTGGATCAACCTATACCCCCTACGAGTGCGGCGAATAGCCCGCCAATTCTAGAGTGATGCCCCCTCCGTCTCAACGCCATGAGATGCGGGCTCGTTGCCCTCTAGAACCCGGCTACCCGTGCACCCTTCCATGGGGTAATCCTATTACAGAAAGTAAAATATACAACGGGTACATCGACTTCAGCCCGGTCGTGTCCCAAAAAAATAATATACAAACAGACGGTAACGGCAGTCCACATGTCGGACGCTCGCACCGCAATATCAAATGTACATATACAACCAAACTGTACTAACATTGCATCCAGGCTATCCCCACGACAAATCCGCTACATCACAGCACAACACAGAACATCAACGTGAATGTCACGTTCGCAAATCCGTCTAAAAGGGCTGTAGCAGTTAGACAGGATTTGCCGATCAAGTGACATTCACGGTCGTAGATATAATGTTAATACTGTGAACTAACATGTTTAAAATTTTCGATCGACTAACTTTACCGAAGTAGGCCCCAAGCACAACTGTAGCACTCAAAGAAAATCTGGGCCCAAACAGAATATACCAAAACCCCCATTTCCAAGTCCAAGACCCTCTGTAAAAATTTGGTGCTACAAGGAGTCACTATGGCCGCGGAACCGCGACCAATGGATGAGTTTGGCCACAGTTCCGCTGTGTAACAGTAAAGTTAAGCCACCAAATTTTTGCAGAACTCTTAGAACTGCTTGCACGTATTTCTGCAATACTCCAAATAATTTTTCGAGCCCAAAAAAAATTCGACAGAAAACTGATGCACTTGAAATCACGGTTTTGGGATATTTGTTCGATCGAAGCTTTAAACACGCTAGAGCAAGCTAGACTAGGTTAATGGCGTGGCTCTGATACCATTATAAGTGTACGGCAGCGCCCCGGCCGTCAATCCGAGGCCAAAATGTGGAAACGAAACTTTTTCAAAACTAGAAAACCGGCGCTACCGCGTACTAAAAACCCGGATCATGCCATTAACCTAATGCTAGCAAACATGAGAAAGGGTAGAAAGCTATACCGAGCGATCCGTGTCCTTCGGTCTTCGGCCTCCATCCCGATCTCCTCGCGGAATCTCCAGTCTTCATCTCCTCGTCGGAAAGGGCACCACATCGCCGGGTTCTTTTACGGGCTCCCACCTCTGGACCGAGGCAACTCGGGCACGAAGTTGGGGAGTCGACGTGTCCAAGAATACTGTAGGCTAGTGTAGAATAGTTTGTCTCATAAGAGGTTGTTGAAGTTGCCTTTTAGATGGAAGAAGGAGATATGGAGATGAATGATTTTGTAGCAAGCAAGGAAAATATGATGAACATTTTTCCCACCATCAAAATGAATCTCTCCCTCTCTCTCACAAGAATGTGGCTGGCCTCATATCAAGGTGGAGGAGGGAAAAAAGAATGGAATCAAGCAAGTGGAGAAATTGTGTGATAATGAGAAAAAAATGTCACACCAACATCAACCCACATCCTTTCAAAACCAATCACCATAAATGCTAGAACCATCATGAACCATCATATCACAAATAACCCCCTCCACAATGCTAATTTGCACACTTGCAAATTAGCCCCTCCATCAGAAAAATCCGGCCAGGAAGGAACAAAGGAAAACTGGCCGAAACGGAATACAAACTGGCAACTTCAAAAAACTGATCCCGTAATAAATTACAGGAAAACCCCGCGACCGTATATACATACCCGCATTTGTATTCCAACCGAATACAAATGCAATGAGACAAAATCTACACTGTACAATACTAGGATCCGGCTTAAACCAAAGCCCGCTAGCATTATTCGTCCGATCATGATCCGTGCAATAACGCACGTATATGATCGAACCCTGCCATATCTCCATACAGATTCTATAGCATTTCGCCCGAAACTTGAGAAACTGTCTGTGGGGGACTCTAAAGACTCATCAACACATTGGCTGTGGATTTAACCACTAGCACGTCAGAGGTATTAGCCATACGTAAGGTGCTACCAGGTATTGACCAAAAGGGACGTCGATGAGCAAACTCATCCTGACACCCTACTGAGCCTGTCAGTGACAATATCCATACAGTCCGGTCCGTTCGTCTTTGAGCATCGCATGGCGGGCCTAGGGGGTTGGTAAAAGTCAGACCCCCAAAGCGGTACAAGTCGTGTCGGAGTGTAGCCCAGAACACCTTGAGATACTATTGGAATACCTACCAGTAAATCTCCTGCCTTGGCCAAGGACTTTCGTGTACTGGCTCTCCTAGACACAGCGCGACCTCACCCCCAATACCAGAAGAGACGGACCCCTACAGATCCGCTCACTGCCTCCATGTGGCTTGGGACTGTACCCAACTAAAACCTGTTTGCACGACTCCTTTGAGCCGTGGTAGGGTAGTAATCAAAGCACAGTGGGAACTCACACGAGACAAATGACCATCTCAGGTCGATGAACTAACCTGTACACATGTCACCAGGGAACTGCTATCTGACGTCTGGTATAATACCAAATAGCAGGTTCCCGGCAAGTCCTGTCCGGTGTACTCATAACCCAATGAGCACCTGTATACATCTTAGGTGAACCAACTGACACCAGTGGGTTGTGAGACCGGCCACCGCCCCTCGTCGGGGTCTCGACTGTATACACTAGTCTACTCTGGAGTATCGATGCCCTGTCTCGAAACTCCCATAACTAGGGACCTTTTAAGGATGTGCTTATAGACCCCAGCTCCCACGTATATGATCGCCCTCATACTGCTGGCAGTCAAGCAAGAATCCTAGGGGCTCTATCAACGTGCAATAGTGATCAGTAATGTCACCTAAACCAGTAAACGGTGATAAAGATAAACCAGATAGCATACTATCATCTTGAGTAAGACTGTCCTACCGGCATAGGTCCTCTCTCAATCATTGCAATCATGTGCCTGTGATCCAATAATTGACTCTGAGGGCACTATATCCAACAAACTCAACACTTGAGTAATATTAAAAATTCCCAGAAGCATGTAGTAATACATACGGATGTTACCCAGAAACAACTAACCCAAATACCCAGGTACGGCCGCGGAACCGCCGCCAAAAGCCTGTTATGGTCGCGGTTCCACGGCGTCTTTAAAGAATTGGGGGTTCATCTTTCTCTGTTATCCATAGAATTACCTACTTATTTTTTTGAGTATTTTTAATAGGGAAAAAACCATCTTTTAAAAAAATTTCCAGAGAAGGGGTCCAAAACGACGTTTCGGGGTTTGATCGGACTTTTAACTTCGTCTACACGTCGCCTAATACTCTAGCTAGGCTCTGATACCACTGTAGGGTTACTAGGCACTATCACAAGGGTCTATAAGGAATCAACCATAACAAATTTAAAATTTAGAAGTGCCAAACAACCTAAAGCGAGGATCTTTGCTAAATAATTAGGGTTAACAAAGCATGTAAACAACTTTACATCTAAAGGAAAGGGATTACAACCTTTGTAGTCCGCTCCTTCACTTCATAAGCTCCGAGTAGTAGTCCCTTCGCCGCGATCCATGTACTTACGGACTCTAGAGGGGCTCCACAAGCCGAATGATCCATGCTTGCTTGAAGTCTTCCTTTTCGAAGATGATCTACCTTGAAGAATCTTTTACTCAAGTTCTCACTTCTCTAATCAAGTATAAGTGAAGTGAACACCCTAATCTAAGTGGCTAGATTAGATGAGGATGATGAAGTAGGAATTTGGCTCTCATTTGTTTTCAAAATCAAACTCAATATCATCACAAAAGAAAAACCTAGTAAAGCTTTTTCAAGAGCTCAAGGAAGATGAAGATGAATAATTCCTTTGTGATGAATAATGAATTATTGCAATGGTTACAATTACAACCCTTGGTTAATAAAGAAAGAATTTAACCATCGTAGAGATTTAACTAGGGTAAAGGGTTTGGGTTGGGCTAGGAAATATCTTCACAAAATATCAACAAAATATCTTTGCTTAAAACAAAATAAAGCTTCTAGAAGCTTCATGAAAAAGCTAACCCAAATCAAACCCTAACTATATTTAATCTCCACAAATCATGTTGCATTTGTAATCATAACTTGTTACAATATTATATATCACATATATAATGTAAGCCCACGGGGGCGCCCCGGTCGTCGATCCGACGCCGGAAACGCGGAAACAAAAACTTTCAAAAACTTGCAACCGGCACCACCGCGCACTTTTCACCCGGATCGGGCCATTAAACTAGCTAACTAGCAAATAAGAAAAGAGTAGAGAAGTTATACCAAGCGATCTGTGTCCTTCGGTCTTTATCTCCACTCCGATCTTCCGCGGAATCTCCGTCCATCATCGTCTCGTCGGAAAGGGCACCACGTAGCCGGAATCTTTTACGGGCTCCCACCTCTTGACCGAGGCAACACGGGCGCAAAGTTGGCTAGCCGACGCGTCCAAGGCTTGCTATAGAATAGTGTAGAATAGTTGTCTCTTTGGGGTTTAAGAGGTTGCCATGGTTGGAGGAATTTTAGCACAAGAATTTTCCATGGATCCAAGCTTGATGAAGAATGGAGCATGCTATCAAAAGGAATGAGCATCTCCTCTAAAGGGCTCGGCCAAAAAAATGCTCACTGGAAAATTACATTTGGGTGAGGTGTGAATGTTTTATTAAAACCTCTCTCCACTCAAAATAAAAACTCCCTCCTATCCCCAACAGTGGCCGGCCCATATTTAAAGTGGGTGGAAAAATGGATGAGTGATATTTCAAAGGAGAAAAAGAAAAAATCAAAAAGAATAATGGTCACAACAATATATCAAGCTCAAACCCTTTCACTAACCATCACCATAAATGCAAGGAATAGACAAGAAAAGAATATCATGATTATGAAGCCACACTCATGCAAAGAAACCCCTCACAAAATGTTAATTGCAAACTTGCAATTAACACCCTCCAACGAAAAGTCCGACCGGGAAGGAAAAAGAGAAAACCGGCCGGAACGGAATGCAAACTGGCAACCCCAGAAAACCGATCCAGTAATAAATTACAGGAAAACCCCGCTACTGCAAATACATGCCCGTATTTGTATTCCCGCTGAACACAAATGCAAAGAGACAAAACTACACTATTTAAAACTAGAATCCGGCTTAAGCCAAAGCCGGCTAGTAAAAATCGTCCAATCACGATCCGTGCAATACCGCACGTATCTGATCGAACCCTGCCATATCTCCATACGGCCTCTACAGCGTTTCGCCTGAAACTTGAGTAACTGTCTGTATGGTGGACTCTAAAGACTCGTCAATACTATGGCTGTGGATTTAACCACTAGCACGTCAGAGGTATTAGCCATACGTGACGGGCCACCAGCTATAAAGGGACGTCGATGAGCGAACTCATCCTGACACCCTACTGAGCCTGTCAGTAACAATATCCGTACAGTCCGGTCCGTTCGTCTATGAGCATCGCATGGCGGGCCTAGGGGGTTGGTAAAAGTCAGACCCCCAAAAGCGTTACAAGTCGTGTCGGAGTGTAGCCCAGAACACCCTGAGATACTACTGGAATACCTACCAGCAAATCTCCTGCCTTGGCCAAGGACTTTTCATGTTCTGGCTCTCCTAGACACAGCACGACCTCACCCCCAAAACCGGGAGAGACGAACCCCTGAAGATCCGCTCACTGCCTCCATGTGGCTCGGGACTGTACCCAACTAAAACCTGTTTGCACGACTCCTTTGAGCCGTGGTAGGGTAGTAATCAAAGTACAATGGGAACTCACACGAGATAAATGACGATCTCAGGTCGATGAACTAACCTGTACACATGTCACCAGGGAACTGCTATCTGACGTCTGGTATAATCCCAACTAGCAGGTTCCCGGCGAGTCCTGTCCGGTGTACTCATAACCCAATGAGCACCTGTATACATCTTAGGTGAACCAACTGACACCAGTGGCTTGTGAGACCGGCCACCGCCCCTCGTCGGGGTCTCGACTGTATACACTAGTCTACTCTGCAGAATCGATGCCCTGTCTCGAAACTCCTATGACTAGGGACCTTTTAAGGATGTGCTTATAGACCACCAGCTCTCACGTATATGATCGCCATCATATTGCTGGCAGTCAAGCAACAATCCTAGGGGCTCTATTAGCACGTAATAGCGACCTGTAAGGTCACCTGAAGCAGTACACGATGATAAAGGTAAACCAGATAGCATACTATCATCTCGAGTAAGACTGTCTTACCGGGATAGGTCCTCCCTCAATCATTGCAATCACGTGCCTGTGATCAATAATTGACTCTGAGGGCACTATCTCCAACAATCTCCCACTTGCACTCAAGGCTAATTATTGCGATGTCGCATACTCACAGCCCGTGTGATACCGAACACCCAACTCCTCTACTAGTCAGTCTCACAAAGCTCGTTTGCGAAACTATTGCGTTCGAGGAATAGCCTCAGTGAGTGGATCCGCTTTGATGTTTCTTTCTATGTCTCTCTATATCTTATGTTCGTAGAGAAAACCATCTCCCGAAATGAGCAATACCTGTCCTAGAATGTCTGGATGTCTGATGGGACCTAGCTCATAAATGAACTCCAAATCCAAACTTCTTAGACTGTATCGTCAACTGAACTTAATCAGTATCCTGCGCCATGCCTTCCCTCAGTATCCACCTGGACCACCAGTCCAAAATACTGCCCTTCGTCAGAGGGAAAACTATAACTCTGACAGCCACTCTGCCATCCAGGTCACCTTGGAAGCCTGGAATGATAACTTTCTCCCGAAGAAGACTGCCGTTATCATATCCCTAGAACATCCACTTATGTTCTAAAACTGCTTACGGCTGTTTCTCCAGGATTGGATCAATGTCAACTTATTGCACCTACTGCAAGAACAACATCTGGTGTGGTACTTGACATCTCATGATTTACTCAATTGCCTAAGCAAGTGATCTGTCAATCATGCGTATCCCTCTCCTCTTTAGTCTGTAAGACACCTTTAGAGAGGGTGACTCCATTACCTGCAGGTACACTACCGTGCCAGGAGTCGTCCATTCTAAATACTCATAGAATGCGGTCAAAGTACCTAGATTGGGAAACCACCCAAATCTAGATCTAAAACCATAGATCTAGTAACCAGAATGTCTGATATTATATCCAAGTCCTATGTGGAGAAACCACTGTGTGACGACCAAAGTATAACCTATCGTAGTATAGGAATATCACTTCCTACTCTGTGTATGTCATCAAATACCAGGACATCACACCCTACTACCTTCTTAACAGATCCATCCTCTATTCTGATGAAGTCAAACCTATGACTGTCACATCAGAAATAGATGATCTATCTCCGTTATATCTGCTTTAGTCTATAAACAGACATAAGCCACATGTCCACCAATGCTTCCGCTGCTCCCACTGACTATGACAACCCTCTGGCTGAGTCATATACACGTACACTTCTAAAGCAAGTTTAGAACGACGCTATACTCATCCTCCCGCCGGGTCTCGCAGCCTGGAACAACAGCAATGGCAAGTGTGGGTAAACAAGAACCTCCCTGCCACCGTCCTTGAGCATACCGAAGTACCTCTCGGGTGCCTGAGATTACCCACCATATCTGCGGAGTGGCCAATGGAATGTCAAACCAGATTGAATCTTTAGGATCTTATGAAATCTTCAGTAATCGTTTGCGGTTCTGAAATCACTTCCAGTTCTACCATACTCCCACTACTGTTTTTCTGAAAAAAATCCATTTTTGATAAAACTGTGGCGAGTCAAGAACAATATCACTATTGACCTTCCAGATGGTAGAAAGTCAACCCTCGTCATAGCCCGGGCCAACCCACAAACAGCCACTACTGAAACGTGCCTTGAGTTGTCCAGAGTCTGGTTTTAAGCATAAGCCGGACAACTCCCCGTATCTTAACAATGTCAAGATATGAACTGTTCTATATCCAAGAAACAGAGGCACTGATTTAATTGAACCAGATTCAAATCATGCAGCTGTCTCAAGTGCATGTCAAGTAAATGGAGAGAGGCCGATCAGCGTTACTCAACTTAGGAGTACTTCCAATTATGAGTAACCTGAAAGAGAAGCTAGTTCTCTTAATCATTACTATCAACTGAATACCATTCATAAGTATCTACTCTTCGATCACCTTGAAGAATCCCGATACTTGCAACACCTGGTTCTCTACTTTACTCTTATACCTATAACTCCTCAAAAACTTAGACCCTGTGTTTCTATGAAACACATGTCTAAGAACTAGAGAAGTTAAAAGTAAACAGAATATAGTACGAGGACCAACCCCTCTGTCCTAATGGACACTGGACAATATACAATACTCTGTATAAGTCTCCTGAGTGTGGTGACTCATTCACTGTGTGTCGTAGGTTGAAAACTGTACTTTTGGTTAAGAAGAATTACACCGCTGTTCAATGTCCTTACCTAACCATCCACTGGTATAGGTAAATGTTATAGACATAATTTCAAAAAGATATGTCTCACTCTATAAAAATAGACGTACAGATATATCAATTTGAAATTGGTGCACAACAACGGATATTCAAAACCAAATATTTGCCGACCGGCAAACAACCCAGGTGGCTTCCTCAAATATCACCAATTCCAACGAATCCCGATATAATGAGGATGGTCACCTAATTCCCAATAACTTACTCCCCTTCATCATCTGTAAAACCATACAGATGTGAGACTCATACCTGGTAAATACATACCCTGGAGCAAGTGCCTAATTGGGAAATCAGTTTTCATTTAACAGTACACAGTGAAACTGAAACATTGAGATGTTTCGATGGGGTATCCTGGTATTCTTAGTAATGCCTCTTCCATTATCCAGATTCACAACTATAACTGTATAATTCTTTGCCACCTCTCCAAATCCCTTTATATGTCTTTAGTCATTACCTTCTGTACACCCCTTTAGGCCAAATGGTTTTCTTCCTTCCCTACCGTTCGGCACCAGCCTATGGTTTGGAAGAAGACTATCCAATAAGCATAATGGGTGTACTGTCCTAGTCCTAGGAGCACTCGCAATGCGAGAGAAGGTGAGGATAAAAGACAACCGAATGAACTTAATTCATAGGTGATTTAGGATTAACAAAGAAGTACATGGTTTGGTCGTGAATAGCAGTCGCAATTTACTTTGCCCTCTTACTAATCCCTTGCTTTGTCTGAACTTAATACCTTCTGTACACCGTTTAGGCTAATTGGTTTTCTTCATTCCCCACCGTTTGGAACCAGCCTAAAGTTTGGAAGAAGACTATCCAATTTGCGTAATAGGTGTACTATCTCCTAAACCAAGGAGTACTCGCAACCTAAGAGAAGGTAAAAGGTAAAGACAACTGAATAGTCCTATTCGTTTTCTCCAGAACCGGAAACCATCCTCGAAGTCCTTCGAGTTAGTATATAACCATACGATGGTTTTGTCCAATGGAAGTGGACGTTCGTAGTAATACGGGGTGTCCCGGAGAAAAGAGTAAAAGTAGGAGTGGCAAAGAGGTCTGCAACTCAGACAATCCAAAAGCTAGTGTTAAGAAGGTTCGGTCAACTTGGTCACTGAGTCATAGTCTAGGGTCGGGTCAATGGTCGCTGCCAAAGAGAGAGAGAAAAGAAACACTCAGCGTGCACTCTAACCTAGATCAGAATGGTTGTCACTTTATCTAATCTGGAAACCTCCCACTGTAACGTCAAATTCTTCCCCAAACCTGAAAGAAGAATTAGCCGGGAATACCCGAGGAGTAAACCAACTCATCAGTGGGAATCGGGATCCAACTATCATCGCATGATAATGTGATGGAATCCGCTCACATTATCACACTCCAGAAGGTATGCGCATATCTGGCAAGTTTCAGTTCTTTTGAAACTCCCGATGTGGATTTCTGCCCCATGCTCTTATGACCTTGACTTTGGCCAACATATCATAAGTCACATGTCAAGTTCTACCCGTCATTCTCCTGGTTAATTTGAACCCACCCGTACCTACCCTTGACTTTGGCCAAAATGGCAGTACGACTGTCCCAACCAACGCATCTATCTATGCTGCATATGAATACCCAACAGCTACCAAACACTGTGCCTTGACTTTGGCCAACATACACAGCTTGAATACTATTGACCATCCATATGAAATGACGGAGGGCTACGAATGGTTTCTGGAGAAAACCTTTAACGTAATGAACTTGATATCGTTGAAGGAACTGATAGCTTTATAAAAATATAGTGACGACAACCTTTGCTAAAGAGGTCACTCCCGGTGAAGGGATCTCGGCTCTTTCCCTGTAGAATGAGGTGCAGGATATTCCAACTGAATACCATGGTGCAAAGCAAAAGCAATCGGCTATAGTGAAGTTAATGCCCTGACGCAAACTTTTGTCCAAGGGGTCACTCCCGGTGAAGGGATCTCGGCCCTTGCCTCGTCGACTGAGCAGCAGGATATTTCAACTGAATACCACTGTGCAAAACAAAAGAGAACGCCCTTGCAATAACAGCCTTTTGAAAAAGTGTTCGAACAACATCAGAATAGGTTTGTTAATCTTGCATTGATCCGAATCAACGCAGTCCCATCAATTGATCACACCAATAAAGAACGAAAATATACTGACGTACATATATGCCATCCGCACTCGCCACTGGGTCCCGTCATCACCCGTTAGGTTAGCTAACTAACGACAGAGCGGGGACTGGACTAGCACGGATGCAAAACATATACAACATCTACTAATATATATACCAATATATAATATTTCGCTCAAGGCGCGATAAAATGCGACACAGAAATGTATAGCAACACAGATCAATACAGATATCTGGGATCCCCGGGTTTCACAGAGCCGCTACTGAAACCCGACGTTCCCCTGGTCGTGTGGATAACCTGTGCAATGAAATCCTAGACCCCAACGGGTGCGGCATGTTACCCGCCAAAACCTGAAGCGTGGCAGCCCCCTTCAGCACCGTGAATGGACCACCCAGCACTTCACGGAAACCGGTAACTTGGGCACCCCTCCTGGGTCAACTCTATACCCCCTACGAGTGCGGCGAATAGCCCGCCAATTCTAGAGTGAAGCCCCCTCCGTCTCAATGCCATGAGATGCGGGCTTGTTGCCTTCTAGAACCCGGCTATCCGTGCACCTCTCCATGGGGTAATCCTAGTACAGAAAGTAAAATATACATACAACGGGTACATCGACCGCAACCTGGTCGTGCCCCAAAATAATAATACAAACAGGCAGTGACGGCAGTCCACATGTCGGACGCTCGCCCCGCAATATCAAATGTACATAATACAACAAAACTGTACTACCACTGCAACCAGGCTATCCCCACGACCGATCCGCAACAACACGGTACAATCACAAAACATCAACGTGAATGTCACGTTCGCAAATCCGTCTAACCGGGCTATAGCAGTTAGACAGGATTTACCGATCAAGTGACATTCACGGTCGCAGATATAATGTAAAAACTGTGAACTGGCATGTTTAAAATATCCGATCGAACAAATTTACCAAGTGGGCCCCAAAGCATTACTGTAGCACTTACAGAAAATCTGGGCCCAAAAATAATGTCCCAAAATCCCCATTTCTTAGACTAGGACCCACAGAAAGAAAATGGTACAACGAAGCTATATTACTGCGGCGGAACCGCGGCCAATATGGGGATATGGCCGCGGTTCCGCGGCCGTATAGACGAATTGGCTCACCAAATTTTTTCTGTGTTCTTAGAATTCTCAGTACATGTTTCTGCAAGGACCTGAAAAATTTTTGGAGCTTGAAAAAATTTCGACAGAAACATGAAGTATGAAAAATACGGCTTTGGGGAACTTTGTTCGATCGAGTTCTAAACATGCTAGAACAAGCTAGGCAAGGTTAATGGCGTGGCTCTGATACCAATGTAAGCCCGCGGGGGCGGCCCGGTCGTCGATCCGAAAACGCGGAAACAAAAACTTTCAAAAACTTGCAACCGGCACCACCGCGCACTTTTCACCCGGATCGGGCCATTAAACTAGCTAACTAGCAAATAGGAAAAGAGTAGAGAAGTTATACCAAGCGATCCGTGTCCTTCGGTCTTCTTCTCCACTCCGATCTTCCGCGGAATCTCCGTCCATCATCGTCTCGTCGGAAAGGGCACCACGTAGCCGGAATCTTTTACGGGCTCCCACCTCTTGACCGAGGTAACTCGGGCGCGAAGTTGGCTAGTCGACGCGTCCAAGGCTTGCTATAGAATAGTGTAGAATAGTTGTCTCTTTGGGTTTAAGAGGTTGCCATGGTTGAAGGAATTTTAGCACAAGAATTTTCCATGGATCCAAGCTTGATGAAGAATGGAGCATGCTATCAAAAGGAATGAGCATCTCCTCTAAAGGGCTCGGCCAAAAAAATGCTCACTGGAAAATTACATTTGGGTGAGGTGTGAATGTTTTATTAAAACCACTCTCCACTCAAAATAAACACTCCCTCCTATCCCCAACAGTGGCCGGCCCATATTTAAAGTGGGTGGAAAAATGGATGAGTGATATTTCAAAGGAGAAAAAGAAAAAATCAAAAAGAATAATGATCACAACAATATATCAAGCTCAAACCCTTTCACTAACCATCACCATAAATGCAAGGAATAGACAAGAAAAGAATATCATGATTATGAAGCCACACTCATGCAAAGAAACCCCTCACAAAATGTTAATTGCAAACTTGCAATTAACACCCTCCAACGAAAAGTCCGACCGGGAAGGAAAAAGAGAAAACCGGCCGGAACGGAATGCAAACTGGCAACCCCAGAAAACCGATCCCGTAATATATTACAGGAAAACCCCGCTACTGCAAATATATGCCCGTATTTGTATTCCCGCTGAACACAAATGCAAAGAGACAAAACTACACTATTTAAAACTAGAATCCGGCTTAAGCCAAAGCCGGCTAGTAAAAACCGTCCGATCACGATCCGTGCAATACCGCACGTATCTGATCGAACCCTGCCATATCTCCATACGGCCTCTACAGCGTTTCGCCCGAAACTTGAGTAACTGTCTGTGTGGTGGACTCTAAAGACTCGTCAATACTATGGCTGTGGATTTAACCACTAGCACGTCAGAGGTATTAGCCATACGTGACGGGCCACCAGCTATCGACCAAAAGGGACGTCGATGAGCGAACTCATCCTGACACCCTACTGAGCCAGTCAGTGACAATATCCGTACAGTCCGGTCCATTCGTCTATGAGCATCGCATGGCGGGCCTAGGGGGTTGGTAAAAGTCAGACCCCCAAAAGCGGTACAAGTCGTGTCGGAGTGTAGCCCAGAACACCCTGAGATACTACTGGAATACCTACCAGCAAATCTCCTGCCTTGGCCAAGGACTTTTCATGTTCTGGCTCTCCTAGACACAGCACGACCTCACCTCAAAAAACCGGGAGAGACGAACCCCTGAAGATCCGCTCACTGCCTCCATGTGGCTCGGGACTGTACCCAACTAAAACCTGTTTGCACGACTCCTTTGAGCCGTGGTAGGGTAGTAATCAAAGTACAGTGGGAACTCACACGAGACAAATGACGATCTCAGGTCGATGAACTAACCTGTACACATGTCACCAGGGAACTGCTATCTGACGTCTGGTATAATCCCAACTAGCAGGTTCCCGGCGAGTCCTGTCCGGTGTACTCATAACCCAATGAGCACCTATATACATCTTAGGTGAACCAACTGACACCAGTGGCTTTTGAGACCGGCCACCGCCCCTCGTCGGGGTCTCGACTGTATACACTAGTCTACTCGAGAAAATCGATGCCCTGTCTCGAAACTCCCTCGACTAGGGACCATTTAAGGATGTGCTTATAGACCCCAGCTCCCACTTATATGATCGCCCTCATACTGCTGGAAGTCAAGCAAGAATCCTAGGGGCTTTATCAACGTGTAATAGCGACTCGAAAGGTCACCTAAAGCAGTACACGATGATAAAGATAAACCAGATAGCATACTATCATCTCGAGTAAGACTGTCCTACCGGGATAGGTCCTCCCCTCAATCATTGCAATCACGTGCCTGTGACCCAATAATTGACTCTGAGGGCACTATCTCCAACATATAATATATTTTTGTAACAAAAGAAAATAATACATTTAACATATATCGCATATATATCAATGTATTATCCGGTGAGAAAATGAATCAATAAAGCGAGCCAATATTAGTTAATGTAATGTAATATATCACATATATATTTATACATTAAATTATCAAATCAACACTTGATCCGACAATCCGGCTATACCGCATATAACTGACTAATATAACATGTACCGATTCATTGCATCAACACTTGATCCGATAACTCGGCTATATCATATATCGCGAGAATAGAATACTGTATCTCATATCGTATTATTCTCGGTCCCGCACATATCACATATGTGCTCCTACTCCGTTTTGCCTGAGTCAAGAAACCTCTGTGTAGGACTCTAAAGAATCGTCAATACGTTGGCAGTAGGTGATGATCATATCAAACACCCACAAGCTGCAAGCGGTCAGCTAAACGTAACAGCCACCCAGGTATTGAGCGACCAGAAGATCAACAAGCAAGCCTGTACATTCTCCTGTGAATCCAATCAGTAACACTAACGTACAGTCCGGTCTCTTCGTCTGATATGTCGCATATCTAGTCTAGGGGTGGTATACGTCAGACCCCAATAACCGATAAGTCGTGTCGATGTGAGGCTTATAACAGGTCGAGAAACTACCGATAACACTTACCAGTAGCACTCTATATCAGCCCTGGCCAGGGACTTCCAGTTATAGCCAATCGAACACAGCACAACATCAACTCCCTATACCGGGAGAGACGAAACCCCTCCTATCGCTCATTGCCTTCATGTGATCCGGGACTATGCCCAAAAGCCACCATTTTGCACGCCCTCTTGGACGTGGTAAGGTGGAAATCAAATCATACTAGGAATCACACAATACACTATGACGATCTCGGGTCTACAGACTACCCTGTACCAGTGTCACCAGAGAACTGCCATCTGACGTGAGGTATAATACCATCTAGGAGTTCTCGGCGAGTCCGTTCAGTGTACCCAATCTCCACTAAGCACCCGTACACCATCTTTGATGTCAAACACCGATGGATATGGGATCATCCATCGCCCATCATATGGGTCAAGATGCGTATACGCTAGTCTACTCTGGTGTATCGATGCCCTGTCTCGATACACCCTTGACTAGGAAAAATTATAGGATATACTCATAGGCTACCGTGGCCCTACTAGTATGATCTCATCATAGTCCCAGTAGTCGAGTACATATCCTAAGGGCTTTATCAACATGTGAGAGCAAGACAGTAAACTAATACAAGTCAACTGTCAGTTATGTATATGCCCTAGAGGCCATTGTTGTACATATGATGTATATTATGATGGATGCTTGGATATATACAGAGAGAACTTTCTTGCTCGTCATGATAGTATGCTATTTGGTTTCACTTTGTCTTAACATGTTGACTTGTATTGGTTTACTGTCTTTCTCTCACATGTTGATAAAGCCCTTAGGATCTGTACTCGACTACTGGGATTATGACGAGATTATACTAGTGGGGCCACGGTAGTCGATGAGTACATCCTATAAATGTTCCTAGTCGAGGGTATGTCGAGACAGGGCATCGATACACCAGAGTAGACTAGCGTATACGCATCTTGACCCATATGATGGGCGATCGATGATCCTATATCCATCGGTGTTCGACATCAAGGATAGTGTACGGGTGCTCAGTGGAGACTGGGTACACTGGACGGACTCGCTGAGAACTCCCAGATGGTGATATACCACACGTCAGATGGCAGTTCTCCGGTGACACTGGTACAGGGTAGTCTGTAGACCCGAGATCGTCATAGAGTCTTGTGTGATTCCCACCGTGCTTTGATTTCCACCTTACCACATCCAAGAGGGCGTGCAAAACGGTGGCTTTTGGGTACAGTCCCGAATCACATGGAGGCAATGAGCGATAGGAGGGGATTCGTCTCTCCCGGTATAGGGATTTGATGTTGTGCTGTGTTCGATTGGCTATAACTAGAAGTCCCTGGCCAGGTCTGATATAGAGATTTACTGGTAAGTTTTACCAGTAGTTTCTCGACCTGTTATGAGCCTCACATTGACACGACTTATCGGTTACTGGGGTCTGACGTATACCATCCCTAGACTTGATTTGCGACATATCAGATGAACAGACCGGACTGTACGGGAGTGTTACTGATTGGATTCACAGGAGAACGGACAGGCTAGTTTGTTGATCTTCTGATCGCTCAATACCTGGGTGGCTGTTACGTTTAGCTGACCGCTAGCAGCTTGTGGGTGTTTGATATGATCATCACCTGCTACCGGCGTATTGACGATTCTTTAGAGTCCTACATAGAGGTTTCTTGGCTCAGGCAAAACGGAGTAGAGGGAGATATGTGATATGTGCAGGACCGAGGATAATGCGATATGTGATACCGTACTATATTCTCGCGATATTTAGATATGAACCGGGTCATCGGATCAAGTATTGATTCGATGAATCGGTACATGAGATATTAGTCGGTTATATTCGATATAGCCGGATCGTTGGATCAAGTGTTGATTCGATGATTTAATGTATAATGATATATATGATATATTGTATTACATTATCTAATATTGGCTAGCTTTATTATTTCATTTTCTCACCGGATTAATACATTGATATATATGTGATATATGTTAATTGTATTATTTTCTTTTGTTGCAAATATATAATATATATGTGATATATATTATTGTGACATGATATGATTTATTATGAAACATGTTTAGTGATGATAAAAAGAGATTAGGGTTTGATTAGGGTTAGCTCCTTCTTGCTCATTCTAGAAGGATTTCCTTTTGTTTTGGTTAAGATATTATGGTTGATACTTATCCATGACTCATTCTTAACCTAACCAAACCCTAGCTCTAGTTTATTCTCTACAAAGGTTAAGTCTCTCATCCTTGACCATGGTTCCATAATCAATCATATATTCTTTACTACTATTCATCACAAAAGGATTATCTTTTTAATTCTTCATCTTCTTCTCTTTTGAGTTTTGGAAAGAGCTCACTAGTTATTTCTTTTGTGATGATTTCTTGTGAGAAAATGATATAAAAAGAAAGCATAAATACTACTCCATCATCCTTATCTAATCTAACCCATTAGATTAGGGTGTTCACCTCATTAGAGTGAGAGAGCTTGAGTTATAGCAACTTCGACGTAGATCTTTGGAGAAAAGGAATACGACAAGCTATCATGGATCGTTCGAGTCGTGGAGCCTCTCTTGAGTCCGGGAGATTGTGGATCACGGTGAAGGGACATCTACTCGGAGCTTATGAAGCGAAGGAGCGGACTACAAAGGTTGTAATCCCTCACACTTAGGAGTAAAGATGTTTACTTGCATGTTAAACCCTAATAATCTAGCAAAGATCCCGGTTTTGGGTTGTTCGGCACATCTAAAATTTTATTCGGGCTTGTTTGATGCCTTATGAACCTTCACAAGAGTGCCTCGGAACCCTACAGTGGTATCAGAGCCTAGCTAGAGTATTAAGCGACGTGTTTACGAAGTTAAAACTCCAAACGAACTCCGATACGACGATTTGAACCCCTCTCTGGACTTTTTCTAAAAACTGATTTTTCAGAATTAAAAATGCTTAAAAATACCAGCAGGAAAATACAAGCATCTCTGTGAAACACGTGTCAATGATCTGTATAAACAGCCGCGGAACCGCGGCAATACCATGCTCCTGCTGCGGAACCGCGGCCGTACAGACAGGTCGTTGACTCGTTTTTCAATGGTTATATCCGTAGGTGAATATGTATTTTTCTGGGTATTTTTAATCTGGCTCATGTGTTGAGTGTTCCTGGGTTTGTTTTGTAATCGTAGATTCGATCGGAATATTTAAATTCGTTATTATTTCCGGATATTTAGAAACTGTAAAAATGTTCGAACGGATATCATTAACTCATTTTTTCCCGGCACGAAAAACTTTCAAGTGTTGAATTTTTATCGGATTTAAATCTTTCGGAAAAATTGTACAAGTAACACGGTGGACCCTCTAGAAGACAACAAAGCTTAACTCGATTATGTGATCATCTTGAACTGCCTCTAAACCTTAGGGTTTGGGGCAGTACGGCATGCCACATGTGAGGCGTTGGCTTGACCCTTCTACGGCTGGATCACTGGTACTGTGACATATTCTGGGATTATTTGAACTCCGCTCAAGTGTTGAGCTATTTAGGAAATTTTGGGTATTCGATTATCTGTTCGAAAAGTTTAATACTGTCTATTTATCTGGAATGTGATACAATATGTGGAATTCATAGAGTTAGGCATGAAATGCGAAGTATGCGATATTTTGGATTTACGATGTTTAAAGTGATTGTGGATTCCAAATATTGTAGTTTTACAATTTCTTTTCTGTGACCGTAAGTGTAGTATGTAGTTGTATTGCCGGTTTTCATTGCTATACGACAACGACGATCGGTGTACGCATAGTTACTTACGTTGATGATATGTGATATTATGTGTTGCTGTGATATGTTATATTGGATCGTCGTGTTCTGAATAGCCGGGGGTTTTATGTGAGATGAGGTTTTTTTTTCATGTAAAATTCATTTGTATGTAATATTCTTTTATTGGGGCACTTCCGGGATGAGGTTGATGTCACCATTGTATATTATTTACTTTTTCGCATTAGGTAGACCCAAGGAGGGGAGCACAAGTAACCGGGTTCTAGGGTCTAGTGGGAGGCCATCTCGAGGAGTCGAGACCGTGTCTCCTAACCCTAGAATTGGCAGTGTTACTTGCCGCTCTCGTAGTGGTCTAGGGATGTGGGTTTGGCTATTCATCGCGACCGTGGAATCCGTGTTTTATACAGGCTCGTATTGAAAACACGGACGCCCTAGTATATCCAATATTTCATATATGTTCTTCTGCAGCAATGTTCTGTGATGAGATCATATTACTGCCTGAGACGAATGCTTATACTATATATATATGCTGATATATAAATATTACTGTTTTCGTTTCTTCTGTAATTCTTAGGAAGCATAAGATGATGGGATTTTATTAATAAGATTAATAAAAAGAAAAGAAATCTAAAAGATGTTGTAGAATCAAAACATTATAAAAAGGGTAGCTACAGTCTTGCTTTGCATAGCGGTATATATGATATACCCTGCACCTTATTCGATGAGGAAAGAGCCGAGATCCCTTCACCGGGAGTGACCTCTTTAGCAAAACTGGCAGATGCTACAACTCTCGGTTTGTCTTTTGATTGCTTTTAGAGTTTTGCTTTGCATAGCGATATATATCAAATATCCTGCACCTTATTCGTTAGGGAAAGAGCCGAGATCCCTTCACCGGGAGTGACCTCTTTAGCAAAACTGATGAAAGCCTCAAAATCACTCCATTCCAAAATTTCACTTGATTCTACAACGATATCAAGTTCATTACGCTCATGGTTTTCTGAAAAACCTGCGTAGCCCTCTGTCATTTCAGATAAGTACTACTTAGTATTCGTGATGCGATAGTTTGGCCTCTGTCAAGGCGTAGTGTACGGTAGCTAACTAGTGCTTATCTGCTAACATATGATGCGATTGGATTAGGGTATTCGTACGGCGTAGTTTGGCCTCCGTCAAGGGTCGTACGGATGGGTTTAATTCAATCAAGAAATTACGGATTGAACTTGACTAGCGCCCTATGGGTAGTTTGGCCTCCGTCAAGGTCATGGGACGCTAGGGGCAAAAGCATTATCGGGAATTTCAAGTGTTGAAATTTGCAATGAGATTGCATACCTCCTTTGAGATAGTTGGATCCCGATACCCACAACGAGTAAGAGTTACTCCTGGGAGAGTTTTACACAGGACAATTAGCCGATCAAGTAGGTGTCTAGAAAAGTGTTAACGGGGTTACGCCTCTGGGAAAACGAGGTTTACTTTAACTAGGTCTGTGCGAAAGCACGGGGAACCTCCCTCAAGTACCGACACTGATCTGGCTGAAAGATTGACGAAATTGTAGGCTGTAATTAATCCCGGCTAATCTTACCTATTAGGGGTTGAAGGTAGATTTGATAAAAACAGTGGGAGACTGTTGGAGATAGTGCCTTCAGAGTCAATTATTGGATCACAGGCACGTGATTGCAATGATTGAGGGAGGACCTATCCCGGTAGGACAGTCTTACTCGAGATGATAGTATGCTATCTGGTTTATCTTTATCATCGTGTACTGCTTTAGGTGACCTGACATGTCGCTATTACACGCTGATAGAGCCCCTAGGATTCTTGCTTGACGACCAGCAGTATGATGGCGATCATATACGTGGGAGCTGGGGTCTATAAGCACATCCTTAAAAGGTCCCTAGTCGTAGGAGTTTCGAGACAGGGCATCGATACTCCATTAGTAGACTAGTGTATACAGTCGAGACCCCGACGAGGGGCGGTGGCCGGTCTCACAAGCCACTGGTGTCAGTTGGTTCACCTAAGATGTATACAGGTGCTCATTGGGTTATGAGTAAACCGGACAGGACTCGCCGGGAACCTGCTAGTTGGGCTTATACCTGACGTCAGATAGCAGTTCCCTGGTGACATGTGTACAGGTTAGTTCATCGACCTGAGGATCGTCATTTGTCTCGTGTGAGTTCCCACTGTGCTTTGATTACTACCCTACCACGGCTCAAAGGAGTCGTGCAAACAGGTTTTAGTTGGGTACAGTCCCGAGCCACATGGAGGCAGTGAGCGGATCTTCAGAGGTTCGTCTCTTCCGGTATTGGGGGTGAGGTCGCGCTGTGTCTAGGAGAGCCATTACGCAAAGCCCTCGGCCGAGGCAGGAGATTTACTGGTAGGTATTCCAGTAGTATCTCAGGGCGTTCTGGGCTACACTCCGACACGACTTGTACCGCTTTTGGGGGTCTGACTTTTACCAACCGCCTAGGCCCGACATGCGATGCTCATAGACGAACGGACCGGACTGTACGGATATTGTCACTGACAGGCTCAGTAGGGTGTCAGGATGAGTTCGCTCATCGACGTCCCTTTTGGTCAATAGCTGGTGGCCCATCACGTATTGGCTTATACCTCTGATGTGCTAGTGGTTAAATCCACAGCCATAGTATTGACGAGTATTTAGAGTCCACCACACTTTCAGTTACTCAGCTTTCGGGCGAAACGCTGTAGAGGCCGTATGGAGATATGGCAGGGTCCGAACAGATACGTGCGGTATTGCATGGATCAGGATCGGACAGTTTTGTACTAGTAGCCGTATAGTTATATGGCAGGGTTTGATCTGATACGTGCGGTATTGCACGGATCAGGATCGAACGGATTTTACTAGCCGGCTTTGGCTTAAGCCGGTCCTAGTTTAGTACAGTGTAGATTTTGTCTCTTTGCATTTGTATCCGGACGGAATACAGATGCGGGTGTGTATGCACAGTATCGGGGTTTTCCTGTAATTTATTACGGGACCAGTTTTCTGGAGTTGCCTGTTTGCATTCCGTTCCGGCCGGTTTTCCTTTGTTCTTTCCCGGCCGGACTTTTCCGATGGAGGGGGTTATTTGCAAGTTCGCAAATAACATTTTGTGGAGGGGTTTATTGCAAAAGGATTTATTATGAGAGCATCTTTTCTTTTGCACCATTCTTTGCATTTATTGTGAAGTGAATGGATTTGATTTGGGTATGGGTTTTGTTATCATGATGTTTCCTTGTGGTCACCCCCTCCTACCATCACCTTCCTTCTCTTCTTTTGTTCACCTCCCCATTTCCTACAAGATATAGGCCGGCCACTTTGGGAGGAAAAAGGGTGGGATTCTCATTTTTGGTAGAATGAAGAAATTATCATCTCATTTTGAATACACCAAAGTTTCATCTCCATCTTTGTTCTTCACTTCCCTCCATCCAATGGCAACTACATAAACTCCAAGAGACAAAGTTTCTACACTACATTCTACAGCAATTCTTGGGCATGTCGAGTTGCCGGCTTCATGCCCGAGTTACCTCGGTATTGAGGCGGGAGCCCGTAAAAGACGCAGGCGTTGTGGTGCCCTTTCCGGCGAGGAGGCGACGATGTGGAGGCAAGACTTTCCGCGGGAGATCGGGATGATGACGAGGAGACCGGAGGACTCGGATCACTCGGTATACTTCTTTTCTTCCGATCTCTTGATTGCTAGCATTAGGTTAATGGTAAACGATCCGGGTAATTGTCCGCGGTAGCGCCGGTTTCCGAGTAAGGAAAATTTTTGATTCCGCATTTTGGCCTCGAGTAAGAGGCCGGGGCGCTGCCGTGGCGTAACATGGTATCAGAGCCACGCCATTAACCTTACCTAGCTTCGTTTGATGTGTTTGCGTTTCCGATCGACCGAAATTTCCAAAAACCGTATTTTTCTAGCACATCAGTTTCTGTCGAAATTTTTTGAAGTCCAAAAATTTTTCAGGTGGTCTCAGAATGATGTGCAGAGAGTTCTAAGAACACTGCAAAAAATTTTGTGACATGACTCATCCGTACGACCGCGGAAGGGCGGCCAAAACCCCCTTTTGGCCGCTCTTCCGCCGCAGTATTGTGGGATCGTGTGATTATTTTTTTTGCAGTGGGCTTATGGGCTAAAATTAGGGGTTTTGGAATATTAAAATTGGGCCCAGGTTTTCTGTGAGTGCTACAGTTTTGATTGGGGGCCCACTTGTTAATTTTTGGTCAATCGGAAAATTTTAAACACATTTTTCACAGTATTTACATTATATCTGCGACCGTGAATGTCACTTGATCGGTAAATCCGGTCTAACTGCTATAGCCCGGTTAGACGGATTTGCGAACGTGACTTTCACGTTGATGTTCTATATTTATGCTGTGATGTTGCGGATCGGTCGTGGGGGATAGCCTGGATGCAATGCTAGTACAGTGCTGTTGTATTATGTACATTTGATATTGCGGGGCGAGCGTCCTACTTGTGGACTGCCGTCACTGCCTGTTTGTATTATTCTTTTGGGGCACGACCATGTTGCGGTCGATGTACCCGGTGTATGTATATTTTACTTTCTGTACTAGGGTTGCCCCGCGGTGGGGTGCACGGATAGCCGGGTTCTGGAGGGCAACGGGCCCGCATCTCAGGGCATTGAGACGGAGGGGGCTTCAGTCCAGGATTGGCGGGCTATTCGCCGCACTCGTAGGGGGTACAGGTTGACCCAGGAGGGGTGCCCAAGTTACCGGATTCCGTGAAGTGCTGGGCGGTCCATTCACGGTACTGAAGGGGGCTGCCTCGCTTCAGGTTTTGGCGGGTGACTTGCCGCGCCCGTAGGGGTCTAGGATTTCATTGCACAGGCTATCCACACGACCAGGGGAACGTCGGGTTTCAGCAGCGGCTCTGTGAAACCCGGCGCTTCCAGATATCTGTATTGTTCTGTGATGCTGTACATTTCTGTGATGTTGCATTTTATTCACGCCTTGAGCGAAATACTATATATTGGTATATATATTAGTAGATGTTGTATATGTTTTACATCCGCGCTAGTCCAGTCCCCGCTCTGCCGTTAGTTAGCTAACCTAACGGGTGATGACGGGACCCAGTGGCGAATGCGGATGGCATATACGTACGTCAGTATATTTTCGTTATTTGTGGTGTGATTAATTGATGGGACTGCATTGATTCGGATCAATGCAAGATAAACAAACCTAATCTGATGTTGTTGGAACACTTTTTCAAAAGGCTGTTATTGCAAGGACGTTCTCTTTTGTTTTGCATAGTGGTATTCATTTGGAATATCCTGCTCCTCAGTCGACGAGGCAAGGGCCGAGATCCCTTCACCTGGAGTGACCCCTTGGACAGAAGTTTGCGTCAGGGCATTAACTTCACTATAGCCGATTACTTTTGCTTTGCATCGTGGTATTCAGTTGGAATATCCTGCACCTCATTCTACGGGGAAAGAGCCGAGATCCCTTCACCGGGAGTGACCTCTTTAGTAAAGGTTTTCGTCACTATATTTTCTAAAAAGTTATGCAGTTCCTTCAACGATATCAAGTTCATTACGTTAAAGGTTTTTCGCCAAAAACCAGTCGTAGCCCTCCGTCATTTCAGATTAGTATTACTTAGTATTCATGCTGCGTATGTCGTGCTCAGCCGAGGCGTAGTGTTCGGTAGCTATGTAGTGCTTTTCTGTTGCATGGATATGTGATTGGTTAGGACAGTCGTACGGTCATTTTGGCTCAGTCAAGGACTCGTGCGGGTGGGTCTAATGCAATCAAGATAATGACGGGTTGAACTTGACTAGGATCCTTTGATATGTTGGCCCAGTCAAGGTCACTTGGGTCCTAGGGGTAAAAATCACATCGGGAGTTTCAAAAGAACTGAAACTTGCCAGGCATGCGCATACCTTCTGGAGTGTAGTGACTTGAGTGGATTCCGTCAAGTTATCATGCGATGATAGTTGGATCCCGATTTCCACTGATGAGTTAGTTTACTCCTCGGGTGATCCCGACTAATTCTTCTTTCAGGTTTGGAGGAGAATTTGAGGTACAGTGGGAGGTTTCCTGATTAGATAAATTAGTAACCATTCTGATCTAGGTTAGAGTGCACGCTGAGTGTTTCTTTTCTCTCTCTCTGGCAGCGACCATTGACCCGACCCTGGACTATGACTCAGTGACCAAGTTGACCGAACCTTCTTAACACTGGCTTTTGGATTGTCAGAGTTGCAGACCTCATTGCCACTCCTACTTTTACCCTTTTCTCCAGGACACCCCGTATTACTACGAACGTCCACTTCCATTGGACAAAACCATCGTATGGTTATATACGAACTCGAAGGACTTCGAGGATAGTTTCTGGTTCTGGAGAAAACGGATAGGACTATTCAGTTGTCTTTTCTTTTCACCTTCTCTCAGGTTGCGAGTACTCCTTGGCTTAGGAGTAGTACACCTATTACGCAGATTGGATAGTCTTCTTCCAAACCTTAGGCTGGTGCCGAACGGTGGGGAATGAAGAAGACCAATTAGCATAACGATGGTGTGCAGAAGGTATTAAGTTAAGACAGAGCAAGGGATTAGTAGGAGGGCAAAGTAAATTGCGACTGATATTCACGACCAAACCAAGTATTTCTTCGCCAATCCTAAATCACCTTTGTATTTCTCCAGAACACTCCGTGTCACTACGAAGATCCACAGTTTATTGGATACTCCATCGTATGGTTAAATACGAACTCGAAAGGAACTTGTTCCAGTTCGGGGATGGATTCTGGTTCAGGAGAAATAGGAATAAAGTACATTCGGGTGTCTTTTATCTTCACCTTCTCTCGCGTTGCGAGTGCTCCTAGGACTAGGACAGTACACCCATTATGCTTATTGGATAGTCTTCTTCCAAACCATAGGCTGGTGCCGAACGGTAGGGAAGGAAGAAAACCATTTGGCCTAAAGGGGTGTACAGAAGGTAATGACTAAAGACACAGAAAGGGATTTAGAAAGATGGCAAAGAATTATACGGTTACAGTTTTGAATCTGGATAATGGAAGAGGCATTACTAGGAATACCAGCATACCCCGACGAAACATTTCAATGTTTCAGTTTCACTGTGTGATGTTAAAAAAAAACTGATTTCCCGATTAGACACTTACTCCAGGGTATGTATTTACCAGGTTGGATTCTCACATCTGTATGGTTTTACAGATGATGAGTGGGAGTAAGTTATTGGGAATTGGGTGATCATCCTCATTATATCGGGATTCGTTGTAATCAGTGATATTTGAGGAAGTCACCTGGGTTGTTTGCCGGTCGGCAAATATTTGGTTATGAATATCCGCTGTTGTGCACCAATTTCAAATTGATATATCTGTACGTCTATTTTCATAGAGTGAGATATACCTTTTGATATTATGTCGATGACATTTACCTATATCAGTGGATGGTTAGGTAAGGAGTATTAAACAGCGGTGTAATTCTTCTTAACCATAAGTACAGTTTTCAACCCACGACACACAGTGAAAGAGTTGTTAGACTCAGAGGACTTATACAGAGTATTGTATGTTGTCCAGTGTCCATCAGGACAGAGGGGTTGGTCCTCATACTATATTCTGTTTACTTTTAACTTCTCTGGTTCTTAGACATGTGTTTCGTGGAAACACAGGGTCTAAGTTTTGAGGAGTTATAGGTATTTGAATAGAGTAGAGAACCAGGTATGGCAAGTATCGGGATTCTTCAAAGTGATCGAAGATATAGATACTTGTGTATGGTATTCAGTTGATAATAATGATAAAGAGAAATTGCTTCTCTTTCAGGTTACTCATAATTGGAAGTACTCCTAAGTTGAGTAACGCTGATCGGCCTCCTTCCATTTAGTTGACATGCACTGAAGATAGCTGCATGATTTGAATCTGGTTCAATTAAATCAGTGCCTCTGGTTCTATATTGGATATAGAACAGTTCATATCTTAACGATGTTAAGGTACGGGGAGTTGTCCGGTTTATGCTTAAAACCAGACTCCGGATAACTCAAGGCACGTTTCTGTAATGGCTGTTTGTGGGTTGACCCAGGCTATGACGAGGGTTGATTTTCTACCATCTGGCAGATCAATAGATATATTGTTCTTAACTCGCCACAGTTTTAATAAAAATGGATTTTTTCAGAAAAACAGTAGTGGGAGTATGGTAGAACTGGAAGTGATTCCAGAACCGCAAACGATTACTGAAGATTTAATAAGGAACCTAAAGATTCAATCTGATTTGACATTCCATTGGCCACTCCGCAGATAAGGTGGGTAACTTCAGGCACCCGAGAGGTACTCCGGTAGCCTCAAGGACGGTGACAGGGAAGTTCTTGTTTACCCACACTTGCCATTGTTGTTCCAGGCTGCGAGACCCGGCAGGAGGATGAGTATAGCGTCGTTCTAAACTAGCTTTAGAAGTGCACGTCTATATGACTCTGGCAGAGGGTTGTCGTAGTCAGTGGGAGCAGCGGAAGCATTGGTGGACTTCATGCTTATGTCTAGTTTTAGACTAAAGCAGATATAGCGGAGTTAGATCATCTGTTTCTGATGTGACAGTCATGGGTTTGACGTCATCAGAATAGGGGATGGATCTGTTGAGGAGGTAGTAGGAAGTGATATTCCCATACTACGATCGGTTATACTTTGGTCGTCACACAGTGTTTTCTCCACATGGGACTTGGACATTATTATCAGACATTCTAGTTACTAGATCTATGGTTTTAGATCTAGATTTGGGTGGTTTCCTAATCTGGGTACCTTGACAGCATTCTATGAGTATTTAGAATGGACGACTCCTGGCATGGTAGTGTACCTGCAGGTAATGGAGTCACCCTCTCTAAAGGTGTCTTACAGACTAAAGGGGAGAGGGATACGCAGGATTGACAGATCACTTGCTTAGGCAATTGAGTCAATCATGAGATGTCAAGTACCACACCAGATGTTGTTCTTGCAGTAGGTGCAATAAGTTGATATTGATCCAATCCTGGAGGAACAGTCGGAAGCAGTTTTAGAACATAAGTGAATGTTCTAGGGATATGATAACGGCTGCCTCCTTTAGGAGACGGTTATCACTCCAAGCTTCCAAAGTGACATGGACGACAAGGAGGTTGTCAGAGTTATAGTTCTCCTTCTGACGAGGGACAGTATTTTGGACAGGTGGTCCAAGGCAATACTGAGGGAGGCATGGCGCAGGATACTGATTAAGTTCAGTTGATGATACAGTCTAAGAAGTTTGGATTTGGAGTTCATTTATGAACTAGGTCCCATCAGACATCCAGACATTCCAAGACAGGTATTGCTCATTTCGGGAGATATTTTTCTCTGCGAACTTGAGATATAGAGTGACATAGAAAGAAACATCACAGCGGATCCACTCACCGAGGCTATTCCTCGAACGCAATAGTTTCCCAAACGAGCTTTGTGAGACTGACTAGTAGAGGAGTTGGGTGTTCAGTATCACACGGGCTGTGAGTATGCGACATCGCAATAATTAGCCTTGAGTGCAAGTGGGAGATTGTTGGAGATAGTGCCCTCAGAGTCAATTATTGGATCACAGGCACGTGATTACAATGATTGAGGGAGGACCTATCCCGGTAGGACAGTCTTACTCGAGATGATAGTATGCTATCTGGTTTATCTTTATCATCGTGTACTGCTTTAGGTGACCTGACATGTCGCTATTACACGCTGATAGAGCCCCTAGGATTCTTGCTTGACGACCAGCAGTATGATGGCGATCATATACGTGGGAGCTGGGGTCTATAAGCACATCCTTAAAAGGTCCCTAGTCGTAGGAGTTTCGAGACAGGGCATCGATACTCCATTAGTAGACTAGTGTATACAGTCGAGACCCCGACGAGGGGCGGTGGCCGGTCTCACAAGCCACTGGTGTCAGTTGGTTCACCTAAGATGTATACAGGTGCTCATTGGGTTATGAGTACACCGGACAGGACTCGCCGGGAACCTGCTAGTTGGGCTTATACCTGACGTCAGATAGCAGTTCCCTGGTGACATGTGTACAGGTTAGTTCATCGACCTGAGGATCGTCATTTGTCTCGTGTGAGTTCCACTGTGCTTTGATTACTACCCTACCACGGCTCAAAGGAGTCGTGCAAACAGGTTTTAGTTGGGTACAGTCCCGAGCCACATGGAGGCAGTGAGCGGATCTTCAGGGGTTCGTCTCTCCCGGTATTGGGGGTGAGGTCGCGCTGTGTCTAGGAGAGCCATTACGCAAAGCCCTCGGCCGAGGCAGGAGATTTACTGATAGGTATTCCAGTAGTATCTCAGGGCGTTCTGGGCTACACTCCGACACGACTTGTACCGCTTTTGGGGGTCTGACTTTTACCATCCCCCTAGGCCCGACATGCGATGCTCATAGACGAACGGACCGGACTGTACGGATATTGTCACTGACAGGCTCAGTAGGGTGTCAGGATGAGTTCGCTCATCGACGTCCCTTTTGGTCAATAGCTGGTGGCCCGTCACGTATTGGCTTATACCTCTGACGTGCTAGTGGTTAAATCCACAGCCATAGTATTGACGAGTCTTTAGAGTCCACCACACTTTCAGTTACTCAGCTTTCGGGCGAAACGCTGTAGAGGCCGTATGGAGATATGGCAGGGTCCGATCAGATACGTGCGGTATTGCACGGATCAGGATCGGACAGTTTTGTACTAGTAGCCGTATAGTTATATGGCAGGGTTTGATCTGATACTTGCGGTATTGCACGGATCAGGATCGAACGGATTTTACTAGCCGGCTTTGGCTTAAGCCGGTCCTAGTTTAGTACAGTGTAGATTTTGTCTCTTTGCATTTGTATCCGGACGGAATACAGATGCGGGTGTGTATGCACAGTATCGGGGTTTTCCTGTAATTTATTACGGGACCAGTTTTCTGGAGTTGCCTGTTTGCATTCCGTTCCGGCCGGTTTTCCTTTGTTCTTTCCCGGCCGGACTTTTCCGATGGAGGGGGTTATTTGCAAGTTCGCAAATAACATTTTGTGGAGGGGTTTATTGGAAAAGGATTTATTATGAGAGCATCTTTTCTTTTGCACCATTCTTTGCATTTATTGTGAAGTGAATGGATTTGATTTGGGTATGGGTTTTGTTATCATGATGTTTCCTTGTGGTCACCCCCTCCTACCATCACCTTCCTTCTCTTCTTTTGTTCACCTCCCCATTTCCTACAAGATATAGGCCGGCCACTTTGGGAGGAAAAAGGGTGGGATTCTCATTTTTGGTAGAATGAAGAAATTATCATCTCATTTTGAATACACCAAAGTTTCATCTCCATCTTTTTTCTTCACTTCCTTCCATCCAATGGCAACTACATAAACTCCAAGAGACAAAGTTTCTACACTACATTCTACAGCAATTCTTGGGCATGTCGAGTTGCCGGCTTCATGCCCGAGTTGCCTCGGTATTGAGGCGGGAGCCCGTAAAAGACGCAGGCGTTGTGGTGCCCTTTCCGGCGAGGAGGCGACGATGTGGAGGCAAGACTTTCCGCGGGAGATCGGGACGATGACGAGGAGACCGGAGGACTCGGATCACTCGGTATACTTCTTTTCTTCCCATCTCTTGATTGCTAGCATTAGGTTAATGGTAAACGATCCGGGTAATTGTCCGTGGTAGCGCCGGTTTCCGAGTAAGGAAAATTTTTGATTCCGCATTTTGGCCTCGAGTAAGAGGCCGGGGCGCTGCCGTGGCGCAACAGAGACATCCTGATTAGATAAGATAATAACCAATCTAAATCTTGCAAGAGCATACGCTAAAGTGTTTTCTTCTCTCTCTCTCCAGGTAGCGACCATGTCAGGCCATAATCAAGATAATAATATGGATGTATTGACTGAACCCGCTTATTATACTGAGCAAGGGAACGTTGGACCCGTTCTTTCTTACAAGAGTTATAAGATTGAACAGGGAATAAGAGAATATCTGGATTCTCAAGCCGGCCAAAAGAACATGCATGTTGATGCATCTTCTTCAGGTGTGTTAGTTATTGAGAACTGTTTCTCTGTTCACCCTACGTCCTGGGTATTAGATACTGGATCAGGATCCCACATATGTAAATTGTTACATGGGCTGCGGAAAGGTAGAGAACTGGGAAAAGGTGATCATTCCGTTCAAGTAGGGAATGGGGCAAATGTTGCAGCCAAAGCAGTTGGCGAATATCACCTAGTATTACCAAGTGGTGATACACTGATTCTGAATGAGTGCTATTATATACCGAACATGATGTGCAACATTATATCAGTTTCTTTATTGAGTAAAGAAGGATATAATTTTGTAGTACATGATAATGTTATGAACATATTCCTAGATCAAAAGTTGATTGCATCAGGCTCGTTACATAATGGCATATTCATTCTAAATCAAAATACAGTCCTTAATATACAAAACACACACAAGAGGAAGAGTTCAGAAATGAACGAATCCTTCTTATGGCATTGTAGACTTAGTCATATCAATGCGACACGACTGGCTAAGTTATATAAAGATGGATATTTGAATCCATTCGAATTATCATCTTATGATACTTGCCATTCATATCTCAAAGGAAAAATGACCAATGCTCCGTTTAGTGGACACGGAGAAAGAGTTATGGAACTCTTAAGACTGGTACTTAGTGATGTATGCGGTCTCATGTCTACGCATGCCAGGAACGGTTCTTCCTACTTCATTACATTCACTGACGATCTCTCAAGATTCGGATATGTATTCCTGATGAAACACAAGTCTGAAGCTTTTGAGAAATTCAGAGAATATAAGCACGAAGTAAAGAATCAAACGGGCAAAAGTATTAAGATTCTTCGATCTGATCGAGGAGGTGAATACTTAAGCAATGAGTTCCTAGATTATCTAAAAGAGAATGGGATTCTCTCTCAGCTTAATCCTCCTTATACACCACAGCACAACGGTGTATCGGAATTGAGAAATCGCACTCTATTAGATATGGTGCGCTCTATGATGAGCACTGCTGAGTTACCTATTTCCTTCTGGGGATATGCACTCGAGACAGCTGCATACCTATTGAATAGGGTTCCAACCAAATCAGTGCCTACCACTCCATATGAGATATGGAATGGTAAGAGACCATGTCTTAATTTTATTCAGATATGGGGTTGTCCGGCCTATGTTAAAACACAAAATCCGGACAAGCTCGAGGCAAGGTCTGTCCTAAGTAAGTTTATTGGATATCCCAAACATTCGCGAAGGTATATCTTCTACCACTCCGAGGAACAAAAGGTGTTTGTTTCTCGACATGCTACTTTCTTAGAAAAAGGTTTTCTTATGAAACAGATTACTGGCATTGAGGTAGAACTGGAAGAAGTTCCAGCAGAACAAACTACAACAGATGATTTGGTAGAACCAGAGGATTCAGTAGTACCCGACGAACCCCAGCCTCTCTGCCGATCTAGCAGGGTTTCTCATCCGCCTGAGAGATACTACGGTTTTCTCATTGATGGTGGAAGCGAGGATTGCATCATGGAAGATGATGACCCAATTAGTTTCGAGCAGGCCATCACGAGTGGTGACTCTGTGAAATGGCTGGATGCAATGCGATCTGAGATGGAATCCATGTACACCAATAAAGTATGGACTTTGGAAAATGCTCCTGAAGGGGTAAAACCCATTGGGAGCAAGTGGATTTTTAAATAGAAATTTGGTATAGATGGAAAAGTTGAGACTTTCAAAGCTAAACTTGTAGCAAAGGGTTTTCGTTAACGACCAGGTGTAGATTATGACGAAACCTTTTCTCCAGTGGCTATGCTTAAGTCCATCCGAATCTTACTTGCCACTGCAGCATATCATGACTACGAAATCTGGCAAATGGATGTTAAGACCGCCTTTCTAAACGGTGATTTAGAAGAGTGAGTGTACATGACTCAGCCAGAGGGCTTCATAGATAGTGGAAGCAGCGGAAAAGTGTGCAAGCTGCTTAAATCCATTTATGGGTTAAAGCAAGCATCGCGGAGTTGGAACATCTGTTTTGATGTTGTATTCAAAGAGTTTGACTTCATCAAAAATATAGATGAACCTTGTATCTATAACAAGGTAGCAGAGAGTAAGGTTGTCTTCTTTGTATTGTACGTGGATGACATACTCTTGATAGGAAATGATATTCCTATGCTGCAATCAGTCAAGCTCTTCTTATCACAAAGATTCTCAATGAAAGATCTAGGTGATGCCTCCTGAATATTGGGAATCATGATCTATAGAGATGGATCTAAACGGATACTGGGATTGTCCCAATCTAGGTACATTGACACCATACTAAAGAGGTTTAGTATGGAAGAATCCAAGCATAGGAACCAAACCGCGATCTCTGGAATCACTCTCTCCAAAGAGATGTCTCCCAAGACTTATTTGGAGAGAGCTCGTATGCAAGAGATACCCTATGCTTCGGCAGTAGGCTCTATCATGTATGCGATGCTATGTACTAGACCCGATGTAGCATACTCACTAAGTGTAGTGAGTCGGTATCAAGCATATCCTGGAAAGAGTCACTGGACAGCTGTGAAGAACATTCTCAAGTACTTACGAAGGACTAGAGACATGTTGTTGGTGTATCGTAACGGAGAACTCCGGGTGGAGTCCTTTACCGATTCCAGCTTCCAAAGTGATAAGGACGACTCTAAGTCGCACTCGGGATTTGTATTTACCCTCAATGGAGGGGCGGTATGTTGGAAGAGTTCCAAACAGGATACCGTTGCAGACTCGACGATGGAGGCTGAATACATCGCTGCCAACGATGCTGCCAAAGAGGGTGTCTGGATAAAGAAGTTCATCACTGAACTGGGTGTGGTTCCATTCATTGAGCATCCAATACCTCTGTATTGCGATAACAATGGAGCTGTGGCTTTGGCCAAGGAACCCAGGTCCCATCAGAAGTCCAGACATATTCTGAGGCGGTATCACCTGATCAGGGAGATAGTTGATCACCGGGATATCGAGGTCAGGAGAGTAGATAGAAGGACAACACTGCGGATCCACTCACGAAGGCCATTCCCCAAATACAGTTTGAGAGATTATTCGGGATGCTAGGTATGAGATACTACATCAGCTGGCCTTAGTGCAAGTAGGAGATTGTTAGTTATGTATATGCCCTAAAGGCCATTGTTGTACATATGATGTATATTATGATGGATGCTTGGATATATACAGAGAGGACTTTCTTGCTCGTCATGATAGTATGCTATTTGGTTTCACTTTATCTTAACATGTTGACTTGTATTAGTTTACTATCTTTCTCTCACATGTTGATAAAGCTCTTAGGATCTGTACTCGACTACTGGGATTATGATGAGATCATACTAGTGGGGCCACGTTAGTCGATGAGTACATCCTATAAATGTTCCTAGTCGAGGGTATATCGAGACAGGGCATTGATACACCAGAGTAGACTAGCGTATACGTATCTTGACCCATATGATGGGCGATGGATGATCCCATATCCATCGGTGTTTGACATCAAGGATGGTGTACGGGTGCTTAGTGGAGACTGGGTACACTGGATGGACTCACCGAGAACTCCCAGATGGTGATATACCACACGTCAGATGGCAGTTCTCCTGTGACACTGGTACAGTGTAGTCTGTAGACCCGAGATCGTCATAGAGTCTTGTGTGATTCCCACTGTGCTTTGATTTCCACCTTACCACGTCCAAGAGGGCGTGCAAAACGGTGGCTTTTGGGTACAGTCCCGAATCACATGGTGGCAATGAGCGATAGGAGGGGATTCGTCTCTCCCGGTATAGGGAGTTGATGTTGTGCTGTGTTCGATTGGCTATAATTGGAAGTCCCTGGCCTGGGCTGATATAGAGATTTACTGGTAAGTGTTACCAGTAGTTTCTCGACCTGTTATGAGCCTCACATCGACACGACATATCGGTTACTGGGGTCTGACGTATTCCACCCCTAGACTTGATATGCGACATATCAGACGAACAGACCGGACTGTACGGGAGTGTTACTGATTGGATTCACCGGAGAACGGACAGGTTAGCTTGTTGATCTTCTGATCGCTCAATACCTGGGTGGCTGTTACATTTAGCTGACCGCTAGCAACTTGTGGGTGTTTGATATGATCATCACCTGCTACCGGCGTATTGACGATTCTTTAGAGTCCGACACAGAGGTTTCTTGGCTCAGGCAAAACGGAGTAGAGGCACATATGTGATATGTGCAGGACCGAGGATAATGCGATATGTGATACCGTACTATATTCTCGCGATATTTAGATATGAACTGGGTCATCGGATCAAGTGTTGATTCGATGAATCGGTACATGAGATATTAGTCGGTTATATTCGATTTAGCCGGATCGTTGGATCAAGTGTTGATTCGATGATTTAATATATAATGATATATATGATATATTGTATTACATTATCTAATATTGGCTCGCTTTATTATTTCATTTTCTCACCGGATTAATACATTGATATATATGCGATATATGTTAATTGTATTATTTTCTTTTGTTGCAAATATATAATTTATATGTGATATATATTATTGTGACATGAAATAATTTATTATGAAACATGTTTAGTGATGATAAAAAGAGATTAGGGTTTGATAAGGGTTAGCTCCTTCTTGCTCATTCTAGAAGGATTTCCTTTTGTCTTTGTTAAGATATTATGGTTGATACTTATCCATGACTCATTCTTAACCTAACCATACCCTAGCTTTAGTTTATTCTCTAAAAAGGTTAAGGCTCTCATCCTTGACCATGATTCCATAATCAATCATATATTCTTTGCTACTATTCATCACCAAAGGATTATCTTTTTCATTCTTCATCTTCTTCTCTTTTGAGTTTTGGAAAGAGCTCACTAGTTATTTCTTTTGTGATGATTTCTTGTGAGAAAATGATATAAAAAGAAAGCATAAATACTACTCTATTATCCTCATCTAATCTAGCCCATTAGATTAGGGTGTTCACCTCATTAGAGTGAGAGAGCTTGAGTTATAGGAACTTCGACGTAGATCGTCGGAGAAAAGGAATATGACAAGCTATCATGGATTGTTCGAGTCGTGGAGCCTCTCTTGAGTCCGGGAGATCATGGATTGCGGCGAAGGGACTTCTACTCGGAGCTTATGAAGCGAAGGAGCGGACTGCAAAGGTTGTAATCCCTCACACTTAGTAGTAAAGATGTTTACTTGCATGTTAAACCCTAATAATCTAGCAAAGATCCTGGCTTTGGGTTGTTCGGCACATCTAAAATTTTATTCGGGCATGTTTGATGCCTTATGAACCTTCACAAGAGTGCCTCGGAACCCTACATCAACATGTTAAGACAAAGTGAAACCAAATAGCATACTATCATGTCGAGCAAGAAAGTCCTCTCTATATATATCCAAGCATCCACTATAATATACATCATATGTACAACAATGGCCTCTAGGGAATATATATAACTAACAGATATGCGATATATCAGATGAAGAGACCGGACTGTACGGTAGTATTACTGATTGGATTCACAGGAGAATGTACAGCCCTGCTTGTTGATCTTCTGATCGCTCAATACCTGGGTGGCTGTTACGTTTAGCTGACTGCTTGCAGCTTCTGGGTGTTTGATATGATCATCACCTACTGCCGGCGTATTGACCATTCTTTAGAGTCCTACACAGAGGTTTCCTGGCTCAGGAAAAACGGAGTAGGAGAACATATGTGATATGTGCAAGACCGAGAATAATACGATATGATATACCGTATTCTATTCTCGCGATATATGATATCGACTGGGTATATGTGATATAGCCGGGTCATCGGATCAAGTGTTGATTCGATGAATTGGTACATGTTATATTAGTCGGTCATATGCAATATAGCCGGATTGTCGAATCAAGTGTTGATTCGATAATTTAATGTATAATAATATATGTGATATATTACATTATGTTAACTAATATAAGCTCGCTTTATTTATTCATTTTCTCACCGGATAATACATTGATATATATGCGATATATGTTAATTGTATTATTTTCTTTTTGTTACAATATATATTGTATATGTGATATATAATATTGTAACAAGTTAAGGTTACAAATGCAACAATGATTTAGAAATTAAACCTAGTTAGGGTTTGGATTAGGGTTAGCTTTTCATGAAGCTTCATGAAGCTTTCCTTTTGTCTTCATCCTTTGATATTTTGTGTAGATATTTGTTAAGCCAACCCAAACCCTTAACTCTAGTTTATTCTCTACATGAGTTAAGACTCTCATTCTTAATGCATGGTTGCAATTGTAACCAAAACAAAAATTTCATTATTAATCACAAAAGAAAAAGCTTCATCTTCTTCTTCTTCTTGCTCTTGCAAAAGCCTTCTAGCCTTTTGAGTTGTGGTGAATATTAGTGAGAATTTGAAAACAAAAGAGAGCAATATTCCTACTTCATCATCCTCATCAATTCTAGCCACTTAGATTAGGGTGTTCACTTCTCTAATTACTTAATTAGTTAAGTGTAAGCTTAGGTTAGAGATTCTTCAAGGTAGATCATCCTAGATCATGAAGACTACAAGCAAGATGCATCATTCACCTCTTGGAGCCTCACAAGAGTTGGAGTTCTCGATGATATCAGCGAAGGGACCTCAACACGGAGCTTATGAAGCGAAGAAACAGACTATAAAGGTTGTAATCCTTATCTCTTTACATATTTGTATGTGATGCAAATTTTGTTACCCTAGAAATTCAAGCATGATTCATGGTTTGCTTGCTTTGCACATCTCTAAGTTTTAAAGTGGCATGAGTGATGCTACCAAACCCTAGACTGGGTGCAAGGGAAGACCAACAGTGGTATTAGAGCCAAACTAGAATTCTAACTATGGTGTTATAACAATTATGAAAATGAAAATCACTTCGAAATACGGTATTAGGAAACCCTATTCTTGCTCTCTGAAAATTTTACAAAAAGTCCTTTAAAATTTTTTAAAACAGGTGCAGAATGGTCTCTGGGCCAAAATATGAACATGGGAGAAATACGGAGGGAGGAAACTGGTTTTGAACCGGCCACAGGAGGGGAAATTCCGGCCTGGCCGGCCCCACCACTTCCTCTGGACTCCGTATTTCCCCTGTGGTCTTATGTCTATAGTTTGGGTTTCTTAGTATTGTTTATTTAGCCCAATTTTCTTGTGATGTTTACTTTAACCCGGGGCTAATTCGTAGTGCTTCGTAGTCGTATTATTTAACACTGTATTGGTAAACTTGACTATTTTTAACAGTTCGATCGAAGTTCGCACACCGCATTTTGTACCTTGCTGAAATTTCCAAGTGTTGTAATTTTCCAAAGTCGATTACATTCGTAGAATCGTGCAAGTACCCCTATGGTCCCCCTAGAAGACTATAATAACCTTAACTCGATTCTATGCCTACGGAACCGCGTTCGAACCTTTAGGTTTGCCGTAGTTCCGTAGTGTCATAGGTGAGGCGTTGGTTAACTCTTTCTACGGCTGGTCCATAGACACCGTGGCACGGTTTTTGAGTGTTTTAACTTTGCTCAAGTGTTGAGCTCACGGGGGTAATTTATGAGTGTATGTTGATTCGATCGAAACGTTAAACATCGTCTTGATATTCTGTGATTGTGATACAATATGTGGAATTCATATAGTTAGGCATGAAATCCGTAATATGTGATATTTCGGGTTTACGATGTCTAAGGAGATTATGGATTCCAAATGTTGTATTTTTTCACTTTCTTTTCTGTGACCGTAAGTGTAGTATACGGGGTATTGCCGGCTTCGTTTCTATACATCAACGATAATTGGGATACGCATACTTGCTTACGTTGATGATATGAGATATTATGTGTTGCTATGATATGTTATATTGGATCGTCGTGTTTTGAATAGCCGGGGGTTTTATGTGAGATGAGGGTTTTTATTTTCATTCATGTAAAATTCATTGTATGTAATATTCTTTTATTAGGGCACTTCCGGGTTGAGGTTGATGTCACCATTGTATATTATTTACTTTTCCGCATTAGGATAGACCCAAGGAGGGGACCATAAGTAACCGGTTCTAGGGTCCAGTGGGAGGCCATCTCGAGGAGTCGAAACCGGGTCTCCTAACCTTAGAATTGGCAGTGTTACATGCCGCTCTCATAGGGGTCTAGGGATGTGGGTTTGGCTATTCATCGCGACCGTGGAATCCGTGTTTTATACTGGCTCGATATAAAACACGGACGTCCTAGTATATCCAATATTTCATATGTTATCTTCTGCTGCAATGTTCTGTGATGAGATCATATTACTAGCTGAGACGAATGCTTATACTATATATATATGATGATATATAAATATTACTGCTTTCGTTTCTTCTGTGATGCTTAGGCAGCATAAATGATGGGATTTATTAATGAGATTAATAAAAGAAAAGAAACCTAAAAGATGTTGTAGAATCAAATCTTCAAAAAGGGTAGCTACAGTTTTTGCTTTGCATAGTGGTATATGTGATATACCCCGCACCTTATTCGATGATGAAAGAGCCGAGATCCCTTCACTGGGAGTGACTCTTTAGCAAAACTGGCAGATGCTACAAACTCACGGTTTTGTTTTTTGATTGCTTCTATAGTTCTTGCTTTGCACCGCGGTACTTATGAAATATCCTGCACCTTATTCGATAAGGAAAGAGCCGAGATCCCTTCACCGGGAGTGACCTCTTTAGAGAAACTAGAAAAGCCTCAAAAACACTCCTTTTCAAAATCACCTGCTTCTACAAGGATATCAAGTTCTTTACGCTCATGGTTTTCTGAAAAACATGCGTAGCCCTCCGACATTTAAGATAAGTAATACTTAGTATTCGTGCTGCGTTTGTTGGCTTTCGTCAAGACGTAGTGTGCGGTAGCTAATTATTGCTTATCTGCAGCATATCATGCGATTGGGTTAGGGTAGTGATACGGCTTTGTTGGCTTTCGTCAAGGGTCATGCGGGTGGGTTTAATTCAATCAAGAAATGTACGGGTTGAACTTGACTAGCGGACTATTGTTTGTTGGCATTTGTCAAGGTCATAGCACGTTAGGGGTAAAAGTATTATCGGGAATTTCAAGAGTTGTAATTTGAAATGAGATTGCATACCTCCTATGAGATAGTTGGATCCCTATACCCACTGTGAGTAAGAGTTACTCCTGGGAGAGTTTTACACAGGACAATTACCCGATCAAGTAGGTGACTAGAAAAGTGTTTACGGGGTTATGACTCTGGGAAAATAATGTTTATTTTGATTAGGTCCGTGTGAAAGCACGGAGAACCTCCCTCAAAGTACCAACACTGGCCTGGCTGAAAGATTGGCGAACTTGTAAAGTGTAATTAATCCCGGCTAATCTTACCTTTTAGGGTTTGAAGGAAGATTTGATAAAAAGCAGTGGGAGACATCCTGATTAGATAAGATAATAACCAATCTAATCTTCCAAGAGCATACGCTAAAGTATTTTCTTCTCTCTCTCTCCAGGTAGCGACCATGCCAGGCCTTAATCAAGATAATAACATGGATGTATTGACTTAACCCGCTTATTATACTGAGCTTGGGAACGTTGGTCCCGCTTCCACTTATAATTGTTATAAGTCCGAGCAGGGAATAGGAGAATATCTGGATTCTCATGCCGCCCAAACGAAGAATAAGCATATCGATGCATCTTCTTCAGGTGTGTTTGTTATCGAGAACTGTTTTTCAGTTCACTCTACGTCCTGGGTATTAGATACCGGATCGGGATCCCATATATGTAATATGTTACATGGGCTACGAAAAGGTAGGGAACTGGGAGAGGGTGATCATTCCGTAAGAGTAGGGAATGGTGCAAATGTTGCAGCCAAAGCAGTTGGCGAATATCACCTTGTGTTACCAAATGGTAATACATTGGTTTTGAATGAATGCTATTACATTCCGACCCTGATATGCAATCTTATATCAGTTTCTTTATTGAGTAAAGAAGGATATAATTTTGCAGTACAGGATAATGTTATGAACATATTCCTAAATCAAAATTTGATTGGATCAGGATCGTTAAATAAAGGCATATACGTTCTCAACCAAACTACAGTACTTAATGTACAAAACACACACAGGAGGAAGAGTTCAGAAATGAACAAATCTTTCTTGTGGCATTGTAGACTAGGTCATATCAGTGCGACACAGCTAGCTAAGTTACATAAGAATGGATATTTGAATCCGTTCGAATTTTCATCTTATGACACTTGCCAGTCATGTCTCAAAGGCAAGATGACCAAAACTCCGTTTAGTGGACATGGAGAAAGAGTTAAAGAACTCTTGGGACTGATATATAGTGATGTATGTGGTCCCATGTCTACACATACCAGAAACGGTTCTTCCACTTCATTACATTCACTGACGTTCTCTCAAGATACGGACATGTGTTCCTGTTGAAACACAAGTCTGAAGCTTTTAAGAAATTCAGAGAATATAAGAACGAAGTAGAGAACCAAACAGGCAAAAGTATTAAGATCCTTCGATCTGATCGAGGAGGAGAATACTTGAGCAATGAGTTCCTAGATTATCTAAAAGAGAATGGGGTTCTCTCTCAGCTTACTCCTCCTTATACACCACAGCACAACGGTGTATCGGAGCGAAGGAATCACACTCTATTAGATATGGTGCGCTCTATGATGAGCAATGCTGAGTTGCCTATTTCCTTCTGGGGGTATGCGCTTGAGACAGCCATACACCTATTGAATATGGTTCTTACCACTCCATATGAGATATGGAAGGGGAAGAGACCATCTTTTAAGTATGTTAAGATATAGGGTTGTCCGGCCTATGTCAAAAGACACAATCTGGACATACTCGAGGCAAGGTCCGTCCTGTGCAAGTTTGTAGGATATCCTAAGAACTCACAAGGGTATATCTTCTACTACACTGAGGAACAAAAGGTGTTTGTATCTCGGCATGCCACCTTTTTAGAAAAGGAATTTCTTGAAAGAGAAATTAGTGGCAATGAGGTAGAACTGGAAGAAGTTCTAGCTACACAAACTGTAACAGAAGACTTGGTAGAACCAGAGGATTCAGTAGTTCCTGACGAACCTCTGCCTCTCTGCCGATCTAGTAGGGTTCCTCATCCGCCTGAGAGATACTATGGTTTTATCATTGACGGTGGAAGCGAGGATTGCATCATAGAAGATGATGACCCGACTAGCTTCGAGCAGGCCATCACAAGTGGGGACTCTGTGAAATGGATGGATGCAATGCGATCTGAGATGGAATCCATGTACACCAACATTGTATGGACTTTGGAAGTTGCTCCTGAAGGGGTAAAACCCATTGGGAGCAAATGGATCTTTAAGAAGAAACTTGGTGTAGATGGAAAAGTGGAGACTTTCAAAGCTAGACTTATTGCAAAGGGTTTTCGTCAACGACCAGGTATGGATTATGATGAAACCTTTTCTCCAGTAGCTATGCTTAAGTCCATCCGGATCTTACTTTCTATTGCTGCATACCATGACTATGAAATCTGTCAAATGGATGTTAAGACCGCCTTTCTAAATGTTGATTTAGAAGAGTGCATGTACATGACTCAGCCAGAGGGCTTCGTAGATAGTGGGAGCAGCGGAAATGTGTGCAAGCTGCTTAAATCCATCTACGGGTTAAAGCAGGCATCGCGGAGTTGGAACATCTACTTTAATTTTGTAGTCAAAGAGTTTGACTTCATCAAGTACGTAGATGAACCTTGTATTCACAAGAAGGTTGCAGAGAGTAAGATTGTCTTCCTCGTATTGTACGTGGACGATATACTCTTGATAGGAAATGATGTTCCTATGCTGCATTCGGTCAAGCTCTTCTAATCACATCGATTCTCAATGAAAGATCTAGGTGATGACTCCTGCATTTTGGAAATCAAGATCTATAGAGATAGATCTAAACGGATACTGGGATTGTCCCAATCCAGGTACATTGACACCATACTAAAGAGGTTTAGTATGGAAGAATCCAAACGTGGGAACCAACCCACGATCTCTGGACTTACTCTCTCCAAAGTGATGTCTCCCTCTTTGGAGAGAGCTCGCATGCAAGGGATACCCTATGCTTCGGCAGTAGGCTCTATCATGTACGCGATGCTATGTACCAGACCCGATGTTGTTGGATATAGTGCCCTCAAAGTCAATTATTGGATCGTAGGCACGTGATTGCAATGATTAAGGAGGACTTATGCCGGTTGGACAGTCTTACTCGAGATGATCGTATGCTATCTAGTTTGCCTTTATCAGTCATGTACATGTTCAGGTGACTGATTACATGTTACACGTTGATAGAGCCTATAGGATCTTGCTTGACTACCAACAGTATGAGGGCGATCATATAAGTGAGAGTTGGGTGGTCTATAAGCATATCCTTAAATGTGGTCCTTAGTCGTGGGAGTTTCGAGATAGAGCATCGATACTCCGGAGTAGACTAGTGTATACAGTCAAGACCCCGACTAGGGGCGGTGGCCGGTCTCACAAGCTACTGGTGTCAGTTGGATCACCTAAGATGTATACAGGTGTTCATTGGGTTATGAGTACACCGGACAGGACTCGCCGGGAACCTGCTAGTTGGTATTATACATATCGTCAGATAGCAGTTCCCTGGTAACATGTGTACAGGTTAGTTCATCGACCTGAGGTCGTCATTTGTCTCGTGTGAGTTCCCACTGTGCTTTGATTTCTACCCTACCACGGCTCAAAGGAGTCATGCAAACAGGTAGTTTTGGGGTACAGTCCCGAGCCACATGGAAGCACGTGAGCGGATTGGCAGGGGATTCGTATCTCCCGGTATTGGGGGTGGAGGTCGCGCTGTGTCTAGGAAAGACATTACACCAAGTCCTTGGCCAAGGTAGGTGAGATTTACTAGTAAGTACTCCAGTAGTATCTCAGGGTGTTCAGGGCTTGTCTCCGACATAACTTATACCGCTATTGGGGGTCTGACGTTACTAGCCCCCTAGGCAAGATATGCGATACTCATAGACGAACGGACCGGACTGTATATACATTGTCACTGTTAGTCTCAGTAGGGTTTCCGGATGAGTTCGCTCATCGGCCTCCCTTGAGGTCAGTCCATGGGCAGCCGTTACGCACAGCTAGTGCCGCTGACGGCTTATAGTTAAACTCACTGCCAGGGTACTGACGAGTCATTAGAGTCCCCCACAAATTGATTCCCAAGTTCGGGCGAAACGTTGTAGAGGCCGTATGGTTTTATGGCAGGATTCGAAAAATGCACGTGGGTTTACGCACGTGTCATATTTCGGGCAGATAATACTGGTGGGCTTTGGTTTAAGCCGGATCCATATATTATACAGAGTAGATATAATATCTTTGTCTCAGTTGCATTTGTATTTGGTCGTAATACAAATGAGGGTATATTTTTTCTGTTACAGGGTTATCCTGAAATTCGTTTCGGGATCACTTTTGGAAGTTACCAGTTTTCAGTTTTCTATCAACCGTATTTAACATTCGGTTAAATGCGGATTTATCTTTTCTTGGGTGAGTCATGGTTCTAGAAGTTTCTAGATGATGAGAGGAAGCTTCCTGGAAGGTGACTAAGTTAGTGATTCATTGTTAGCATTTATTGTGAGATGAGGTGTAATTATGTGTCACCATTTTTTCTTTAATGATTCTTGTTCTTGCTAAGATCTTTTGTGAGAAGCTTTTCTTGTGGTCATCCCTCTTGCTCCTACACTCACCCCCCCACCTCTATATGGCCGGCCCCCCCTCTTGGATGCCCACTTGGAATTTTCACTCTCACTTGATTAGAAAAAAGATGATAGATTTGTGTATGGAATTTCATAGCTCATTTCAATCCATCACGCGATCCAAATGGCAACTTCATTAACCGTTCGTCCATGGCTTTGGACAAAGCGAGACAAAGTGTTCTACTCATTCTCTACATCAATCTTGGTCATCTCTTCTAGCAAACTTGATGACCGAGTTGCCTCGAGTCAGAGGCGGGAGCCCGTTTAAAGATCCGATGACGTGGTGTCACCTGGACGAGGAGATCGGAGATCGACGAGATCGGATCAGCCGCAACGGAGCATGGGATGATGGTTAAAGAATGAAGGACTCGGACTTTCGGTATAGCCTTTCTACCCTCTTTGTAGATTGTTAGTTTAGCGTTAATGGCAGATCCGGGTTATAGTATGCGATAGCGCCAGTTATAAAAGTTTTTGTTCTGCATTTGGCGTCTGAAAGACGGCTGGGGCGCTACCGTAGACTTACAAGCTATCAGAGCCACGCCATTAAGCTTTACTAAGTTCTGCTAACGCGTTTAAAATATCGATCGATCGGATTTTCGAAAATCGCAGTCTCTAGTGTTAAAGTTTCTATTGATTTTAAAAGGGGTCTAAAAATCATTTTGAGCATCTCTAAAAATAAAGCAGGCTTTTTAAAGAACACTGGAGAAAAACGACAAAGTGAATCGACCGTACGACCGCGGAAACGCGGTCAAAGCATGGCTTTGACCGCGGAAACGCGGCCGTCTTGGTCAATCACTTGATCATTTTTCTTCTGGCGATTCTACATTGGAAATTGTGGTTTCTGGAACTGATCAATTGGGCCCAGTGTTTTTTACTGTACAGCAGATTTGCGTAGGGCCCACTTCGGGAAATTTAGTCGATCGAAATTTAAACGTGTTAGTTTACAGTGCTTACATTATATCTCCGACCGTGAATGTCATTCGATCGATAAACCGCGTCTGATTGCTATAGTTCTTTTAGACGGGTTTGCGAACATGACATTCGCGTTGATGTTCTGTGTTGTGCTGTGATGTTGCGGATTTGTCGTGGTGGATAGCAGTGTGCAATGGTAGTGCCGTTTGGATTTATTTGTACATTTGATATTGTGGAGCGAGCGTCCAACATGTGGACTGCCGTCACTGCCTGTTGTATAATATTCTTTTTGGGGCACGACCGGGTTGAAGTCGATGTACCCGTTGTACATATTTTTCATTTCTGTACTAGGCTTTACCCCTCGACGGAGTGCACGGATAGCCGGGTTCTAGAGGGCAACGGGTCCGCATCTCATGGCTTTGAGAGGCAGAGGGGCCTCACTCTAGAATTGGCAGACTATTCGCCGCACTCGTAGGGGGTACAGGTTGACCTAAGGAGGGGTGCCCAAGATTACCGGATTCCGTGAAGTGCTGGGTGGTCCATTGACTATGCTGTAGGGGGCTGCTTCGCTTCAGGTTTTGGCGGGTAACTTGACGCACCCGTAGGGGTCTAGGTTTCATTGCACAGGCTATCCACACGACCAGGGGAACGTCGGGTTTCTGCAGCGGCTCTGTGAAACCCGGGGATCCCAGATTATCTGTATTGTTCTGTGATGCTTATTACTTTTCTGTAATGTTGCATATTATCATGCCTGGAGCGATTATTGTATATTGGTATATATACTAGTAGATGTTGTATATGTTTTACACCCCCGCTAGTTCAGTCCCCACTCTGTCGTTAGTTAAGTAACCTAACGGGTGAAGACGGGACCCAGAGACGAATGCGGATGGCATATACGTACATTTTATTTTCGTTCTTTTCTGGTGTGATTAATTGGTGGGACTGCGTTGATTATGATCAATGCAAAGGAAAACAAATCTGTTTGGATGTTGTTGGAACAATTTAAAAAGTGTTTTTACAAAGATGTTTCCTTTTGTTATGCATAGTGGTATTCGGTTGGAATATCCTGCACCTCATTCGATGAGGCAAGGGCCGATATCCCTTCACCGGGAGTGACCCCTTGGGCAGAAGTTTGCGTCAGGGTAATAACTTCACTATAGTCAATTACATATTGCTTTGCATCGCGGTATTCAGTGGAATATCCTGCACCTCATTCCATGAGGAAAGAGCCGAGATCCCTTCACCGGGAGTGACCTCTTTAGCAAAGGTTTTCGCCACTATATTTTTATAAAAAGCTATCAGGTTCCTTCAATGAGATCAAGTTCATTACGTTAAAGGTTTTTTGCCAAAAACCAATCGTAGCCCTCCTTCATTTCTTATGGATGGTCAGTAATATTCAAGCTATGTTTGTTGGCATTCGTCAAGGCATAGTGTTTGGTAGTTGCTGGGGTATTCATTTATTGCATAGATAGATGAGTTGGTTTGGGACAGTCGTATTACCTTGTTAGCTTTCGTCAAGGGTATGTATGGGTGGGTTCGAATTAACAAGATAATGATGGGCAGAACTTGACATGTGACTTATGATTTGTTGGCTTTCGTCAAGGTCATAAGAGCATGGGGTAAAAATCACATCGGGAGTTTCTAAAGAAACTGAAACTTGCCAGGCATGCGCATACCTTCTGGAGTGTGATAACGCGAGTGGATTCCGTCACGTTATCATGCGATGAGAGTTGGATCCCGATTCCCACTGATGAGTTGGTTTACTGTTCGGGTGATCCCGATTGATTCTTCTTTCAGGTTTGGAGGAGAATTTGACAGTATAGTGGGAGGTTTCTGAATTAGATAAAGTGATAACCATTCTGATCTAGGTTAGAGTGAACGCAGAGTGTTTCTTTTCTCTCTCTCTTTGGCAGCGACCTTTGACCGACCCTAGACTATGACTCAGTGACCAAGTTGACCGAACCTTCTTAAAATACTGGCTTTTGGATTGTCTGAGTTGCATAAGTCATTGCCACTCCTTCTTTTACCCTTTGCATTTCTCAGAACACCTCGTATTACTACGGACATCCACTTCCATTGGATAGATCCATCGTATGGTTATATACGAACTCGAAGGGACTCTTTCGAGGATGGATCAAGGTTCAAGAGAAATAGAATTGGTTTATTCAGTTGTCTTTTATTATCACCTTCTCTCAGGTTACGAGGGCTCCTTAGTTTAGGAGAGTACACCTATTACGCTTATTGGATAATCTTCTTCCAAAGCATAGGCAGGTGTCGAAAGGTAGGGAATGAAGAAAACAAATTAGCCTAAGTAGGGTGTACAAAAGGTAATATGTAAAGACAAAATAAAGGGATTAGAAAGAGGGCAAAGTAAATTGCGACTGTCATCATTCACGACCAAACAGCGTACTTCATCGCCACTCCTATTTCACCTTTAAAAGAATAAGGTATTATTCAATTGTCTTTTATCATCACCTTCTCTCAAGATGTGAGTACTCCTTGGTTTAGGAGGGTACACCTATTATGCTTACTGGATAGTCTTCTTCCAAACCATAGGCTGGTGCCGAACGGTAGGGAAGGAAGAAAACCATTAATCCTAACGATGGTGTACAGAAGGTAACGACTAAAGACAAATAAAGGGATTTGGAGAGATGGCAAAGAAATATACGGTTAAAGTCATGAATTGGATTATGGAAGAGGCATTACTGTGAACACCAGGATACCCCTACGAAACATTTTCATGTTTCAGTGCATTGTTAATGGAAAATTGTTTTCCCGATTAGATACTTACTCTAGGGTGTGTATTCACCAAGATTCATTCTCACATCTGTATGGTTTTACAGATGATGAGTGGGAGGAAGTTATTAGGAATTAGGTTCCTCATTATATCGGAATTCGTTGTAATTGGTGATATTTTTGGAAATCGCCTAGGTACAGTTTTCAACCTACGACGCACAGGTTTTGAGTTATTCAACTCAGCGGACTTATACAGAGTATTGTATGTTGTCCAGTGTCCATCAGAACAAAGGGGTAGGACCTCATACTATGTTCTGTTTACTTATGACTTCTCTAGTTTTTAGACAGGTGTTTCGTAGAAATACAAGGTCTAAGTTTTGAGAAGTTGTGGATATAAGAATAAAGTAAAGAACCAGATGTCACAAGTATCGGGATTCTTCAAAGAGATCGAAAATGTAGATACTTGTGATTGGTATTCAGATGAGAGTAATGGTTTTGAGAAACTTGTTTCTCTTTCGGGTTACTCATAATTGGATGGATTCCTAAGTTGAGTAATGCTGATTAGCCTCTTTCTATTAAGTTGATATGCACTGGAGACAGCTGCATGATTAGAATCTGGTTCCAATTAAATAAGTGCCAAAGTTTCTATATTGGATATAGAATGGTTCATATCTTAACGATGTTAAGGTACGGGGAATTGTCCGGCTTATGCTTAAAACCAGATTCTGGATAACTCAGGGCACGTTTTTGTAATGGCTGTTTGTGGGTTGGCCCAGGCTATGACGAGGGTTGACTTTCTACCATCTGGAAGATCAATAGTGATATTGTTCTTGACTCGCCACAGTTTTAGTAAAATGGATTTTTTCAGAAAACAGTAGTGGGAGTATGGTAGGACTGGAAGTGATTACAGAACAGCAAATGATTACGGAAAATTTAATAGGACCTAAAGATTCAATCAGGTTTGACATTCCAATAGCCACTTCGCAGATATGGTGGGTAATCTCAGACACCCGAGGTACTCCGGTAGCCTCAAGGATGGTGACAGGGAGGTTTTTATCTACCCAGACTTGATACTACTGTTGTTCCAGCTATGAGACCGGGTAGGAGGGTTGTTGTGGTCAGTGGGAGCAGCGGAAGCATAGTGGGAAAGTAGCTTATGTCTATTTATTGACTGGAGCAGTTAAAGAGGAGATAGATTATCTAATTTTGATTTGACAGTCATGGGTTTGACTTCATCAGAATAGGGGATGGATCTGTTAAGAAGGTAGTAGGGTGTGATATCCCAGTATTATGGATGTCATACACAGAGTAGGAAGTAAAATTCCTATACTACGATCGGTTGTACGGTGGTCGTCACACAGTTGTTTTCCAGACAGGATATGGATATAATATCAGACATTCTGGTTTCTAGATCTATGGTTTTAGATCTGGATTTGGGTAGTTTCCCAATGTGGTGTTAGTTGTATGTATGCCCTAGAGGCCAGTATTGTACAGATGATGTATATTATATTGGTTGCTTGGACATATATAGAGATGACTTTCTTGCTCGATATGATAGTATGCTATCCGGTTGCTCTTTATCTTAACATGTACACTTCTCTCTTTAAACTGTCTTATAGTTACATGTTGGTAAAGCCCTTAGGATGTGTACTTGACTACCTGGACTATGATGCAGATCACACTAGTAGGGACATGGTAGTCCATAGGTACATCCTTCAAGGTCCCTAGTCGTGGGTGTATCGAGACGGGGCATCGATATACCAGAGTAGACTAGAGTATACGCCTCTCGACCCATGAGATGGGCGATGGATGATACCATATCCATTGGTGTTTGACATCAGAGATGGTATACGGGTGCTCAGTGGAGACTGGGTATACTGGACGGACTCGCCGAGAACTCCCAGATGGTATTATACCTCACGTCAGATGGCAGTTCTCAGGTGACACTTTTACAGGTTAGTCTGTAGACACGAGATCGTCATAGAGTCTTGTGTGATTCCCACTGTGCTTTGATCTCCACCTTACCACGTCCATGAGGGCGTGCAAAACTGTGGTCTTTGGGTACAGTCCCGAGTCACAAGGAGGCAATGAGCGATAGGAGGGGTTTCGTCTCTCCCGGTATTGGGGGTTGATGTTGCGCTGTGCTCGATTGGCCGTAACAGGGAAGTCCCTGGCCAGGGCTGATCAGAGATTTGCTGGTAAGTGTTACCAATAGTTTCTCGATCCGTTATGAGCCTCACATCGGCACGACTTATCGGTTATTGGGTTCTGACGTTTACCACCCGTAGACTTGATATGCGACATATCAGACAAACAGACCGGACTGTACGGTAAGTGTTATTGGTTGGATTCACAGGAGTGTGAGCGGGCTAGCTCGTCGATCTTCTGATCGCTCAATACCCGGATGGCCGTTACGTTTAGCAGACCGCTTGCGGCTTGTGGGTGCTTGATATGATCATCATCTGCTGCCGGCGTATTGACGAGTCTTTAGAGTCCTACACAGAGGTTTACTGGCTCAAGCGAAACGAAATAGGAGCGCATATGAGATATGTGCAGGACCGAGAATAATGCGTGTATGTGATACCGTATTTCATTCTCGCGATGAATGTATCGGTTGGTTATATGCTATATAACCTTGATATCGAATCAAGGATTGATTCGATAAGCCGATACATAGGATACTAGTCGGTTATATGCGATATGACCAGATCGTTAAATCAAGTGTTGGTTTAATGATTTAATGTATAATTATATATTTGATATATTACTTTGCATTAACTAGTATTGGTTCACTTTAAATGGATTTTCTCACTTGAATGTGCAAGTTGTATATGTGATATACTTTTGTGCACATGATTGTATCATGTTTGATGATACATGCTTATTTGGTTAAGTGTAAAGAATTAAACCATGGTTAAGTTGATGATTAGGGTTTTGCTTATTCATTTATTTATTTGTTTATTCTTTTTTGATAGATAAACATGAATGGTGGCTTTGTTTGTTTTTAGTTGAAGATTCATGAAGCTTTGACTTAGTCACCATTCTTGTCTCATGCTTAACCCTAACCATTTGAACTAACCCTAGTTCATTCTCTACACTTAACTATGGTTGAGAATATGATAAGAATGAATTCTTTTTCAATTATTCTAAAACACTTATCATATTCTATCTTCTTCATCATCTTCTTCTTCAAGAAAAAGCTTGCCACCATTAATGGCATCTTGAGCAAAAATGTGAGAAATCCAATTCTAAAGTGAACCCACCACCTATTTCTTCACCCTCTACCTCTTGCCAAGTAGTATAGGGTGTTTTCTTCACAAGTTTCACGACTTGTTGAAGTTGGAGCTTAATCTTGTGTAACCTCGACGTAGATCATCTTCGGCATAGTACCCGACGACTAGTCCGCTTATTTCTCCGATGAAGCCGATGTCAGAGTCCGAGACCCGACTTGGACACCGAGAGGATGACTACGTGGAGCGAAGGAAGTGGATAACCGGATCTACAAAGGTTGTAGCTTCTTATCTTTAGTTAAGTTGTTAACTAGTTTAATGTTTCGCCTAAAAATTCTAGTTAACGATCCGTATTAGAGTTTCTCGGCACTTGTAAAATTTGAAATTGGAATGGTTGATGCCTTGTGAGACCTCTTGAGAGTGCCTAGGAATCCTACAGTGGTATCAGAGCCTAGCTAGAGCCTTAGGCGATGCTTAGACGATGTTTGAAACCCAATCGAAACCGAAACCCTAAAACCAAATCGCTCTCTGGACTTTTTCTAAAAACTAGGTTTCTTCCATATTAAAAATGGTTAAAAAATTCAGCAGGAAGTTATAAGAATTACGGTGCAAAATTGGACAAATGATGCCTCCAACCTGCGGCGGAACCGCGGCAGAAGCCTAGCTTCTGCGGCGGTTCCGCGGCGACATGATGATGTCAGCCCTCCAAATTTGCACAGTAATTCCTAATTTACAGTGCTGAGTTTTATGGGAATTTTTAATATTTATTCAAGAGTTGAATTTTCTGGGGTGTTTTGGGAGTTCGCTGATTCGATCGGATTATCAGACTTTGTCTATATGGCATTCCGGATATTTTGGAATATGTTAAAAAGTTTGACCGGATGTAAATACCCAATCTTTCCCCTGCCGGAAAATATCCAAGTGTTGGATTTTTCTGTGGTTTAAGGACGTTCTGAGTAGTGCAAGTAACCCGATGGTCCCTCTAGAAGACAACAAACCTTAACTCGATTATGTGACCGTCTTGAACTGCCCTTTGAACCTTCTGGTTTGGGGCAGTACGGCGTGCCACATGTGAGGCGTTGGCTTGACCCTTCTACGGCTGGACCATTGGTACTGAGGCATGAAATGAATGTCTTTGAACTTATTTCATGTGTTGAACGGTTCCAGGAAAACTTGGGTGTTCGAATGTTCGATCGGAAAGTTTAATATTTTCTATTTATCCGGAATGGGATACAATAATTGGAATTCACAAACAGTTATGAGATAACTGAATGAATGTTATAAATCTAGCGGTTTAGTCTCACTAGATATTGAAAAGAGTTTTCGGTAATGAGACTAAAATGCAGGGTTTATAATTGTTAGGCATGTGATGTCTAAGTATTTCATGAGATTAGGCATGGGATGTCTAAAAAGGTTGCGGATTCCAACTGTTGTAGTTTTACACTTTCTTTTCTGTGACCGTAAGTGTAATATGTGATATCGCCGGTTTCGTTGCTTTATGTCAACAACAATTGGGATGCGCATATTTACTTACGTTGATGACATATGATGTTATGTGTTGCTGGATATGTTATATTGGACCGTAAGTGTAATATGTGATATCGCCGGTTTCGTTGCTATATGTCAACAACAATTGGGATGCGCATATTTACTTACGTTGATGACATATGATGTTATGTGTTGCTGGATATGTTATATTGGATTGTCGTGTTTGAATAGCCGGGGGTTTTTATGTGAGATGAGTGTTTTTCATTTTCATTCATGTATAAACTTGTATGTAATATTCTTTTATTGGGGCACTTCCAGGTTGCGGAAGCTGTCACCCTTTGTATATTATTTACTTTTCCGCATTAGGATAGACCCAAGGAGGGGAGCACAAGTAACCGGGTTCTAGGGTCCAGTGGGAGACCATCTCGAGGAGTCGAGTCCGGGTCTCCTAACCCTAGAATTGGTAGGGTTGCTTGCCGCTCTCGTAGGGGTCTAGGGGTGTGGGATTGGCTATTCATCACGACCGTGGAATCCGTGTTTTATACTGGCTCGTATTGAAAACACGGACGTCCTAGTATATCCAATTTTTCATATGTTTCTTCTACTGCGATATCTGTGATGTGATCATGTGATGTTCTGTGATGGATACAGTATATAGTATATATGATATATTTTATAGACGTTACTTATGTTTTGCACCCGCACTAGCCCTGCCCTGCTCTGTCTTTAGTTGCCTAACCTAACGGTGCACGAGGGGACATCGAGGCGAATGCGGATGGCATAAGTGTACGTCGTATTTATTTGTGATGTTTTAGGTGACTTAAATGATGGGACTTCATTAATGTGATTAATGAAATAAAAGAAACCAATTGATGTTGTAGAATCAAATTTTAAATAAAATAGGTAGCTACGGTTCTTGCTTTGCATAGCGGTATATATGATATGCCCTGCACCTTATTCGATGAGGAAAGGACCGAGATCCCTTCACTGGGACTGACTCCTTTAGCAATAACTGGCAGATGCTACACACTCGGTTTGCTTTTGATTGCTTTTGCAGTTTTGCTTTGCACAGCGATATATATGATATATCCCGCACCTCATTCGACGAGGAAAGGGCTGACGATCCCTTCACCGGGAGTGACCCCTTTAGCAAAACTAGAAAAGCCTCGAAATCACTCCATTTCAAAACTTCACTTGATTCTACAACGATATCAATTTCATTACGCAATAGGTTTTCAGAAAAACCTGACGTAGCCCTCCGTCATTTCAGATAAATCCTACTTAGTATTCGTGCTATGTTTGTTGACCTCCGTCAAGGCGTAGTGTGCGGTAGCTAACTAGTATTTATCTGCTTATGCATGTGATGCAGATTGGATTAGGGTAGTCGTACGACCTTGTTGACCTCCGTCAAGGGTCGTGCGGGTGGGTTTGATTCAATCAAGAAATGACGGGTTGAACTTGACTTGCACCCTGTGGTTTGTTGACCTCCGTCAAGGTCATAGGATGCTTGGGGCAAAATATTATCGGGAATTTCAAGTGTTGAAATTTGCAATGAGATTTCATACCTTCTATGAGATAGTTGGATCCCGATACCCACTGCGAGTAAGAGTTACTCCTGGGAGAGTTTTACACATTACAATTAGCCGATCAAGTAGGTGTCTAGAAAGGTGTCAATGGGGTTACGCCTCTGGGAAAATGAGGTTTACTCTAATTAGGTCCGTGCGAAAGCACGGGGAACCTCCCTCAAAATACCGACACTGGCCTGGCTAAAAGATTGGCGAAGTTGTAGGGTGTAATTAATCCCGGCTAGTCTTTCCTTTTAGGGTTTGAAGAAAGATTTGATAAAAACCAGTGGGTGCCATCCTGATTAGATAAGATAATAACCAATCTGATCTTGCACGAGCATACGCTAAAGTGTTTTCTTCTCTCTCTCTCCAGGTAGCGACCATATCATGCCCTAATAAAGATAATAATATGGATGTATTGACTGAACCCGCGTGTTTTACTGTGCTGGGGAACGTTGGTTCCGTTCTTTCTTATAAGAGTTATAGGAATGAACAGGACATAGGGGAATAACAGGATTCCCAAGCCACCCGAATGAAGAAAGTACATGATGATGCATTTTCTTCGGATGTGTTCGTTACAGAGAACTGTTTCTCCATTTGCCCTACGTCCTGGGTATTAGATACCGGGTCAGGATCCCACATATGTAATCAGTTACATGGGCTAAGGAAAGGTAGAGAACTTGGAGAAGGTGATAAAGACATAAGAGTTGGAAATGGTGCAATTGTTGCAGCTAAGACTATCGGGGAATATCACCTTGCATTACCAACTGGTAATACATTGGTTCTGAACGAAAGCTATTACATGCCGAACCTGATATGCAACATTATATCGGTTTCTTTGTTGAGTAAAGAGAGATATAATTTTGTATTACAGGATAATGTTATGAACATTTTCCGTAACCAAAAGTTGGTTGGATCAGGCACGTTGTGCAATGGCATTTATGTTCTAAATCAATCAACAGTTCTGAGCATAACAAACACACACAAGAGGAAGAGTTCAGAACTGAACGAATCCTTCTTATGGTATTGTAGACTGGGTCACATCAATGCGACATGACTAGCTAAGTTGCATAAGGATGGATATTTAAATCCGTTTGAATTTTCATCTTATGACACTTGCCAGTCATGTCTCAAAGGCAAGATGACCAAAACTCCGTTTACGGGACACGGAGAAAGAGTTACCGAACTCTTAGGACTGATACATAGTGATGTATGCGGTCCTTTGTCTACACATGCCAGGGATGGTTCTTCGTACTTCATTACATTCACTGACGATCTCTCTAGGTTCGGGTATGTGTTCCAGATGAAACACAAATCAGAAGCTTTTGAGAAATTTAGAGAATATAAACAAGAAGTCGAGAACCAAACCGGAAAAAGTATTAAAATCCTTCGATCTGATCGAGGAGGTGAATACTTGAGCATTGAATTCCTGGACTTCCTTAAAGAGAATGGGATTCTTTCTCAGCTGACTCCTCCATATACACCACAGCACAATGGTGTATCAGAACGGAGGAACCGCACCCTATTAGATATGGTGCGCTCTATGATGAGCACAGCTGAGTTACCTATTTCCTTCTGGGGATATGCGCTGGAGACAGCGGCATACCTACTGAATAGGGTTCCCACCAAATCTGTGCCTACCACACCATATGAGATATGGGAGGGGAAGAGACCATATCTTAATTTTATAAAGATCTGGGGTTGCCCGGCCTATGTCAAAAGACAAAAACCGGACAAACTCGAGGCAAGGTCTGTTTTGTGCAAATTTGTTGGATATCCCAAACATTCGCGAGGGTATATCTTCTACCACAGTGAGGAACAAAGAGTTTTTGTTGGTCAACATGCCATCTTTTTAGAAAAGGAATTTCTTGCAAAAGAGATTAGTGGCTCTGAGGTAGAACTGGATGAGGTTCCAGCTGAACAAAACACAACAGAAGATTTAGTGGAACCAGAAGATTCAGTAGCTCCCAATGAACCTCAGCCTCTCCGCCGATCTAGTAGGGTTCCTCGCCAACCTGAGAGATACTATGGTTTTCTCATGGATGGTGGGAGCGAGGATTGCATCATGGAGGATGATGACCCAACTAGCTTCGAGCAGGCCATCACGAGTGGGGACTCAGTGAAATGGCTGGATGCTATGCTGTCCGAGATGGAATCCATGTACACCAAAAAAGTATGGACTTTGGAAGTTGCTTTTGAACGGGTAAAACCCATCGGGAGCAAATGGATCTTCAAGAAAAAATTTGGTGTAGATGGGAAAGTGGAGACTTTCAAAGCTAGACTTGTTGCAAAGGGTTTTCGTCAAAGACCAGGTGTGGACTATGACGAAACCTTTTCTCCAGTGGCTATGCTTAAATCCATCCGGATCATGCTTGCCATCGCTGCATATCATGACTACGAAATCTGGCAAATGGATGTTAAGACCGCCTTTCTAAATGGTGATTTAGAAGAGTGCGTGTACATGACTCAGCCAGAGGGCTTCGTAGACAGTGGGAGCAGCGGGAAGGTGTGCAAGCTGCTTAAATCCATTTATGGATTAAAGCAAGCATCACGGAGTTGGAACATCTGCTTTGACGTCGTTATCAAAGAGTTTGATTTCGTAAAAAACCCAGATGAACCTTGTATTTACAAGAAAGTAGCAGAGAGTAAGGTTGTCTTCCTCGTATTGTACGTGGACGACATACTCTTGATAGGAAATGATATTACTATGCTGCAATCGGTCAAGCTCTTCTTATCACAAAAATTCTCAATGAAAGATCTTGGTGATGCCTCCTGCATATTGGGAATTAGGATCTATAGAGATAGATCCAAACAGATATTGGGATTGTCCCAATCCAGGTACATTGACACCATACTAAAGAGGTTTAGTATGGAAGAATCCAAGCGTGGGAACTTGCCCACGATCTCTGGAGTCACTCTCTCCAAAGAGATGTCTCCCAAGACTGATTTGGAGAGAGCTCCCATGCAAGGGATACCCTATGCTTCGGCTGTAGGCTCTATCATGTACGCGATGCTATGTACCAGACCCGATGTAGCATACTCACTAAGTGTAGTGAGCAGGTATCAAGCTGATCCTGGAGAGAGTCACTGGACAGCTGTGAAGAGCATTCTCAAGTACTTACGAAGGACTAAAGATATGCTCTTGGTGTATGGTAACGGAGAACTCCAAGTGGAGTCCTTTACCGATTCGAGATTCCAGAGTGATAAGGACGACTCTAAGTCGCAGTCGGGATTTGTCTTTACCCTTTACGGAGGGGCGGTTAGCTGGAAGAGTTCCAAGCAGGAAACCACGGCAGACTCGACGATGGAGGCTGAATACATCGCTGCCAACGATGCTGCCAAAGAGGCTGTCTGGATCAAGAAGTTCATTACTGAACTTGGAGTGGTTCCATCCATTGAGCATCCAATACCTTTGTATTGCGATAACAATGGAGCGGTGGCTTTGGCCAAGGAACCTAGGTCCCATCAGCGATCCAGGCATATTCTGAGGCGGTATCACCTGATCCGGGAGATAGTTGATCGCCGGGAGATCGAGGTCAGGAGGGTTGACATGAAGAACAACACGGCGGATCCACTCACGAAGGCCATTCCCCAGATACAGTTTGAGAGACTCTTCGGGATGCTCGGTATGCGATACTACAGCAGCTGGCCCTAGTGCAAGTGGGAGATTGTTAGTTGTATGTATGCCCTAGAGGCCAGTATTGTACAGATGATGTATATTATATTGGATGCTTGGACATATATAGAGATGACTTTCTTGCTCGATATGATAGTATGCTATCTGGTTGCTCTTTATCTTAACATGTACACTTGTCTCTTTAAACTGTCTTATAGTTACATGTTGGTAAAGCCCTTAGGATGTGTACTTGACTACCTGGACTATGATGCAGATCACACTAGTGGGGACAAGGTAGTACATAAGTACATCCTTCAAGGTCCCTAGTCGTGGGTGTATCGAGACGGGGCATCGATATACCAGAGTAGACTAGCGTATACGCATCTCAACCCATAAGATAGGCGATGGATGATCCCATATCCATTGGTGTTTGATATCAGAGATGGTATACGGGTGCTCAGTAGAGACTGGGTACACTGGACGGACTCGCCGAGAACTCCCAGATGGTATTATACCTCACGTCAGATGGCAGTTCTCAGGTGACACTTGTACAGGTTAGTCTGTAGACCCGAGATCGTCATAGAGTCTTGTGTGATTCTGTTGCGCCACGGCAGCGCCCCGGCCTCCTGCTCGAGGCCAAAATGCGGAATCAAAAATTTTTCCTTACTCGGAAACCGGCGCTACCGCGGATAAAGAAAACCCGGATCGTAACCATTAACCTAATGCTAGCAATCAAGAGATGGGGTTTGAGATATACCGAGTGATCCGAGTCCTCCGGTCTTCTCGTCATCGTCCCGATCTCCCGCGGAAAGTGTAGTCTCCATATCGTCACCTCCTCGCCGGAAAGGGCACCACATCGCCTGCGTCTTTTACGGCCTCCCGCCTAAATACCGAGGCAACTCGGGCATGAAGCCGGCAACTCGACATGCTCAAGATATGCTGTAGAATATGTAGTAGATCAAGCTAGTCTCATTTGGGATTTGTAGTTGCCATGATGGAGGAATGGGGTTAGGAAAAATGGTGCTTTCATTTTTCCGAAACAAGAAGAAGAAGGAGATGAAGAATTCCTCCCATAACAAAGATGAACTCTCTCATTCTTTTTCTTTCTCTCTTTCTTTTTCTTCTTTTTCTCACTTATGAAAAACTTATCATCATCTAAGAATAAAATGGTGGAGGAAAGAAAGTATATGAAGCATGAAGGGAGGTGAGTGTAGGAAGGAACAAGAGGTGACCACAACCCAAGACAAGAAAACATACAAGCATGCTTCATTAAATTCAACCATACTCTTTTCAAATCACATTTAAAGCAAAAGCATGGATGAAAGATATGAAGCTATCATAATCAATCATTATGCAAGAAAACCCCTCCACAAATGTAATTTGCAAAACTGCAAATTACCCCCTCCATCGGAAAAGTCCGGCCGGGAAAGAACAAAGGAAAACCGGCCGGAACGGAATGCAAACTGGCAACTCCAGAAAACTGGTCCCGTAATAAATTACAGGAAAACCCCGATACTGTGCATACACACCCGCATCTGTATTCCGTCCGGATACAAATGCAAAGAGACAAAATCTACACTGTACTAAACTAGGACCGGCTTAAACCAAAGCCGGCTAGTAATATCCGTTCGATCCTGATCCGTACAATACCGCACGTATCTGATCGAACCCTGCCATATAACTATACGGCCACTAGTACAAACTGTCCGATCCTGATCCGTGCTATACCGCACGTATCTGATCGGACCCTGCCATATCTCCATACGGCTTCTACAGCGTTTCGCCCGAAAGCTGAGTAACTGAAAGTGTGGTGGGCTCTAAAGACTCGTCAATACAATGGCTGTGGATTTAACCACTAGCACGTCAGAGGTATAAGCCAATACGTAACGGGCCACCAGCTATTGACCAAAAGGGACGTCAATGAGCGAACTCATCCTGACACCCTACTGAGCCTGACAGTGAGAATATCCGTACAGTCCGGTCCGTTCGTCTATGAGGATCGCATGTCGGGCCTAGGGGGTTGGAAAAAGTCAGACCCCCAAAGGCGGTACAAGTCGTGTCGGAGTGTAGCCCAGAACGCCCTGAGATACTACTGGAATACCTACCAGTAAATCTCCTGCCTCGGCCGAGGGCTTTGCGTAATGGCTCTCCTAGACACAGCGCGACCTCACCCCCAATACCGGGAGAGACGAACCCCTGCAGATCCGCTCACTGCCTCCATGTGGCTCGGGACTGTACCCAACTAAAACCTGTTTGCACGACTCCTTTGAGCCGTGGTAGGGTAGTAATCAAAGCACAGTGGGAACTCATACGAGACAAATGACGATCTCAGGTCGATGAACTAACCTGTACACATGTCACCTGGGAACTGCTATCTGACATCTGGTATAAGACCAACTAGCAGGTTCCCGGCGAGTCCTGTCCGGTGTACTCATAACCCAATGAGCACCTGTATACATCTTAGGTGAACCAACTGACACCAGTGGCTTGTGAGACCGGCCATCGCCCCTCGTCGGGGTCTCGACTGTATACACTAGTCTACTAATGGAGTATCGATGCCCTGTCTCGAAACTCCTACGACTAGGGACCTTTTGAGGATGTGCTTATAGACTACCAGCTCCCATGTATATGATCGCCATCATACTGCTGGTAGTCAAGCAAGAATCCTGGGGGCTCTATCAACGTGTAATAGCGACATGTCAGGTCACCTAAAGCAGTACACGATGATAAAGATAAACCAGATAGCATACTATCATCTCGAGTAAGACTGTCCTACCGGGATAGGTCCTCCCTCAATCATTGCAATCACGTTCCTGTGATCCAATAATTGACTCTGAGGGCACTATCTCTAACAATCTCCCACTTGCACTCAAGGCTAATTATTGCGATGTCGCATACTCACAGCCCGTGTGATACCGAACACCCAACTCCTCTACTAGTCAGTCTAACAAAGCTCGTTTGCGAAGCTATTACGTTCGAGGAATAGCCTCAGTGAGTGGATCCGTTGTGATGTTTATTTCTAACTCTCTTTATATCTCAAGTTCGCGGAGAAAGCCATCTCCCGAAATGAGCAATACCTGTCTTAGAATGTCTGGATGTCTGATGGGACCTAGCTCATAAATGAACTCCAAATCCAAACTTCTTAGACTGTATCATCAACTGAAACTAATCAGTATCCCGCGCCATGCCTCCCTCAGTATTGCCTTGGACCACCTGTCCAAAATACTGCCCCTCGTCAGAGGGAGAACTATAACTCTGACAACCTCCTTGTCGTCCATGTTACCTTGGAAGCCTGGAGTGATAACCGTCTCCTAAAGGAGGCAGCCGTTATCATATCCCAAGAACATTCACTTATGTTCTAAAACTGCTTCCGACTGTTCCTCCAGGATTGGATCAATATCAACTTATTGCATCTAGTGTAAGAACAACATCTGGTGTGGTACTTGACATCTCATGATTGACTCAATTGCCTAAGCAAGTGATCTGTCAATCATGCGTATCCCTCTCCCCTTTAGTCTGTAAGACACCTTTAGAGAGGGTGACTCCATTACCTGCAGGTACACTACCATGCCAGGAGCCGTCCATTCTAAATACTCATAGAATGCTGTCAAGGTACCCTGATTGGGAAACCACCCAAATCTAGATCTAAAACCATAGGTCTAGTAACCAGTATGTCTGATATAATATCCAAGTCCCATGTGGAGAAAACACTGTGTGACGACCAAAGTATAACCGATCGTAGTATAGGAATGTCACTTCCTACTACCTTCTCAACAGATCCATCCCCTATTCTGATGACGTCAAACCTATGACTGTCACATCAGAAATAGATGATCTATCTCCGCTATATCTGCTTTAGTCTATAAATAGACATAAGCATGAAGTCCACCAATGCTTCCGCTGCTCCCACTGACTACGACAACCCTCTGCCAGAGTCATATAGACGTGCACTTCTAAAGCTAGTTTAGAACGACGCTATACTCATTCTCCTGCCGAGTCTCGCAGCCTGGAACAACAACAATGGCAAGTGTGGGTAAACAAGAACTTCCCTGTCACCGTCCTTGAGGCTACCGGAGTACCTCTCGGGTGCCTGAAGTTACCCACCTTATCTGCGGAGTGGCCAATGGAATGTCAAATCAGATTGAATCTTTAGGTTCCTTATTAAATCTTCAGTAATCGTTTGCGGTTCTGGAATCACTTCCAGTTCTACCATACTCCCACTACTGTTTTTCTGAAAAAAATCCATTTTAATTAAAACTGTGGCGAGTTAAGAACAATATCACTATTGATCTTCCAGATGGTAGAAAGTCAACCCTCGTCATAGCCTGGGTCAACCCACAAACAGCCATTACAGAAACGTGCCTTGAGTTGTCCAGTGTCTGGTTTTAAGCATAAGCCGGACAACTCCCCGTACCTTAACAATGTCAAGATATGAACTGTTCTATATCCAATATAGAAACAGAGGCACTGATTTAATTTAACCAGATTCAAATCATGCAGCTATCTCCAGTGCATGTCAACTAAATGGAAGGAGGCCGATCAGCGTTACTCAACTTAGGAATGCTTCCAATTATGAGTAACCTGAAAGAGAAGCAAGTTCTCATTACTATCAACAGAATACCATACAAAAGTATCTACATCTTCGATCACTTTGAAGAATCCCGATACTTGCCACACCTGGTTCTCTACTCTATTCAAATACCTATAACTCCTCAAAACTTAGACCCTGTGTTTCCACGAAGCACATGTCTAAGAACTAGAGAAGTTAAAAGTAAACAGAATATAGTATGAGGACCAACCCCTCTGTCCTAATGGACACTGGACAACATACAATACTCTGTATAAGTCCGCTGAGTCTAACAACTCTTTCACTGTGTGTCGTAGGTTGAAAACTGTACTTATGGTTAAGAAGAATTACACCGCTGTTTAATGCTCCTTACCTAACCATCCACTGATATAGGTAAATGTCATCGACATAATATCAAAAAGGTATATCTCACTCTATGAAAATAGACGTACAGATATATCAATTTGAAATTGGTGCACAACAGCGGATATTCATAACCAAATATTTGCCGACCGGCAAACAGCCCAGGTGATCTCCTCAAATATCACCGATTACAACGAATCCTGATATAATGAGGATGGTCACCTAATTCCCAATAACTTACTCCCACTCAGCATCTGTAAAACCATACAGATGTGAGAATCCAACCTGGTAAATACATACCCTGGAGCAAGTGTCTAATCGGGAAATCAGTTTTCTTTTAACATCACACAGTGAAACTGAAACATTGAAATGTTTCGTCGGGGTATCCTGGTATTCCTAGTAATGCCTCTTCCATTATCCAGATTCACAACTGTAACCTTGTAATTCTTTGCCATCTTTCTAAATCCCTTTCTATGTCTTTAGTCATTACCTTCTGTACACCCCCTTAGGCCAAATGGTCTTCTTCCTTCCCTACCGTTCGGCACCAGCCTATGGTTTGGAAGAAGACTATCCAAAAGGCATAAAGGGTGTACTGTCCCAATCCTAGGAACACTCGCAATGCGAGAGAAGGTGAAGATGAAAGACACCTGAATGTACTTTATTCCTATTTCTCCTGAACCAGAATCCATCCCCGAACTGGAACAAGTTCCTTTCGAGTTCGTATATAACTATACGATGGAGTATCCAATAAACTGTGGATCTTCGTAGTGATACGGAGTGTCCTGGAGAAATACAAAGGTGATTTAGGATTGACGAAGAAATACTTGGTTTGGTCGTGAATATCAGTCGCAATTTACTTTGCCCTCCTACTGATCCCTTGCTTTGTCTTAACTTAATACCTTCTGCACACCATCGTTATGCTAATTGGTTTTCTTCATTCCCTACCGGTCGGCACCAGCCTAAGGTTTAGAAGAAGACTATCCAATTTGCGTAATAGGTGTACTATCTCCTAAACCAAGGAGTACTCGCAATGAGAGAAGGTGAAAAGAAAAGACAACTGAATAATCCTATTCGTTTTCTCCAGAACCCGAAACCATCCTCGAAATCCTTCGAGTTCGTATATAACCATACGATGGTTTTGTCCAATGGAAGTGGACGTTCGTAGTAATACGGGGTGTCCTGGAGAAAAGGGTAAAAGTAGGAGTGGCAATGAGGTCTGCAACTCTGACAATCCAAAAGCCAGTGTTAAGAAGGTTCGGTCAACTTGGTCACTGAGTCATAGTCTTAGGGTCGGGTCAATGGTCGCTGCCAAAGAGAGAGAGAAAAGAAACACTCAGCGTGCACTCTAGCCTAGATCAGAATGGTTATCACTTTGTCTAATCTGGAAACCTCCCACTGTACCTCAAATTCTACTCCAAACCTGAAAGAAGAATTAGTCGGGATCCCCCGAGGAGTAAACCAACTCATCAGTGGGAATCGGGATCCAACTATCATCGCATGATAACGTGACGGAATCCACTCACGTCACCACACTCCAGAAGGTATGCGCATACCTGGCAAGTTTCAGTTCTTTTGAAACTACCGATGTGATTTTTACCCCTAGGACCCAAGTGACCTTGACACAGTCAACAAATCAAAGAGTCCTAGTCAAGTTCAACCCGTCATTATCTTGGATTGCATTAAACCCACCCGTACGAGCCCTTGACACAGTCAACAAGGCCGCACGACTGTCCTAACCAATCCCATTAATATGCTACAAACAAACACTACTTAGCTACCGCACACTACGCCTTGACACAGTCAACAAACGCAGCACGAATACTAAGTAATACTTGTAAGAAATGACGGAGGGCTACGTGTAGTTTTTGGCGAAAAACCTTTAACGTAATGAACTTGATATTGTTGAAGGAACTGCATAGCCTTTTTAGAAAATATAGTGACGAAAACCTTTACTAAAGAGGTCACTCCCGGTGAAGGGATCTCGGCCCTTTCCCCGTAGAATGAGGTGCAGGATATTCCAACTGAATACCATGATGCAAAGCAAAAGTAATCGGCTATAGTGAAGTTAATGCCCTGACGCAAACTTCTGTCCAAGGGGTCACTCCCGGTGAAGGGATCTCGGCCCTTGCCTCGTCGACTGAGGAGCAGGATATTCCAAATGAATACCACTATGCAAAACAAAAGAGAACGTCCTTGCAATAACAGCTTTTTGAAAAAGTGTTCCAACAACATCAGAATAGGTTTGTTTAAACTTGCATTGATCCGAATCAATGCAGTCCCATCAATTGATCACACCACAAAGAACGAAAATATACTGACGTACGTATATGCCATCCGCATTTGCCACTGGGTCCCGTCATCACCCGTTAGGTTAGCTAACTAACGGCAGAGCGGGGACTGGACTAGCGCGGATGTAAAACATATACAACATCTACTAATATATATACCAATATATAGTATTTCGCTCAAGGCGTGAATAAAATGCAACATCACAGAAATGTACAGCATCACTGAACAATACAGATATCTGGAAGCCCCGGGTTTCAAAGAGCCGCTGCTGAAACCCGACGTTCCCCTGGTCGTGTGGATAGCCTGTGCAATGAAATCCTAGACCCCTACGGGCGCGGCAAGTCACCCGCCAAAACCTGAAGCGAGGCAGCCCCCTTCAGTACCGTGAATGGACCACCCAGCACTTCACGGAATCCGGCAACTTGGGCACCCCTCCTGGGTCAACCTGTACCCCCTACGAGTGCGGCGAATAGCCCGCCAATTCCAGACTGAAGCCCCCTTCATCCCAATGCCATGAGATGCGGGCTTGCTGCCCTCCAGAGCCCGGCTATCCGTGCACCCCACCGCGGGGCAATCCTAGTACAGAAAGTAAAATATACATACACCGGGTACATCGACCGCAACCAGGTCGTGCCCCAAAAGAATAATACAAACAGGCAGTGACGGAAGTCCACATGTCGGACGCTCGCCCCGCAATATCAAATGTACATAATACAACAAAACTGCACTAGCATTGCATCCAGGCTATCCCCCACGACCGATCCGCAATATCACAGCATAAACATAGAACATCAACGTGAAAATCACGTTCGCAAATCCGTCTAACCGGGCTATAGCAGTTAGACCGGATTTACCGATCGAGTGACATTCACGGTCACAGATATAATGTAAATACTGTGAAATAATGTGTTTAAAATATTCGATCGATCAAATAATTAACAAGCGGGCCCCAAAAGAAAACTGTAGCACTCACAGAAATAACTGGCCCAATTTTAATATCCCAAAAGCCCTATTTTCATCCCATAAAATAACTGAAGAAAAACGACAAAGTGGGCCCACCATCTTGCGGCGGAAGCGTGGCAGAAAGGGGGGTATTGCCGTGCTTCCGCGCTCGTACTAAGGGATCACTGTCTCGTTTTTTCCCAGAGTTCTTAAAACTCCCTGCACATCTTTCTGAGACCACCTGAAAAATTTTTAGACTTCAAAAAATTTCAACAGAAACTGATGTGAAGGAAAAATACGGTTTTTGAGATTTTGGTCGATCGGATAAGTAAAACGCATTAGAACAAGTTAGATAAGGTTAATGGCGTGGCTCTGATACCATGTTGCGCCACGGCAGCGCCCCGGCCTCCTGCTCGAGGCCAAAATGCGGAATCAAAAATTTTTCCTTACTCGGAAACCGGCGCTACCGCGGACAAAGAAAACTCGGATCGTAACCATTAACCTAATGCTAGCAATCAAGAGATGGGGTTTGAGATATACCGAGTGATCCGAGTCCTCCGGTCTTCTCGTCATCGTCCCGATCTCCCGCGGAAAGTGTAGTCTCCATATCGTCGCCTCCTCGCCGGAAAGGGCACCACATCGCCTGCGTCTTTTACGGGCTCCCGCCTCAATACCGAGGCAACTCGGGCATGAAGCCGGCAACTCGACATGCTCAAGATATGCTGTAGAATATGTAGTAGATCAAGCTAGTCTCATTTGGGATTTGTAGTTACCATGATGGAGGAATGGGGTTAGGAAAAATGGTGCTTTCATTTTTCCGAAACAAGAAGAAGAAGGAGATGAAGAATTCCTCCCATAACAAAGATGAACTCTCTCATTCTTTTCTTTCTCTCTTTCTTTTTCTTCTTTTTCTCACTTATGAAAAACTTATCATCATCTAAGAATAAAATGGTGGAGGAAAGAAAGTATATGAAGCATGAAGGGAGGTGAGTGTACGAAGGAACAAGAGGTGACCACAACCCAAGACAAGAAAACATACAAGCATGCTTCATTAAATTCAACCATACTCTTTTCAAATCACATTTAAAGCAAAAGCATGGATGAAAGATATGAAGCTATCATAATCAATCATTATGCAAGAAAACCCCTCCACAAATGTAATTTGCAAAACTGCAAATTACCCCCTCCATCGGAAAAGTCCGGCCGGGAAAGAACAAAGGAAAACCGGCCGGAACGGAATGCAAACTGGCAACTCCAGAAAAATGGTCCCGTAATAAATTACAGGAAAACCCCGATACTGTGCATACACACCCGCATCTGTATTCCGTCCGGATACAAATGCAAAGAGACAAAATCTACACTGTACTAAACTAGGACCGGCTTAAACCAAAGCCGGCTAGTAATAACCGTTCGATCCTGATCCGTGCAATACCGCACGTATCTGATCGAACCCTGCCATATAACTATACGGCCACTAGTACAAACTGTCCGATCCTGATCCGTGCTATACCGCACGTATCTGATCGGACCCTGCCATATCTCCATACGGCCTCTACAGCGTTTCGCCCGAAAGCTGAGTAACTGAAAGTGTGGTGGGCTCTAAAGACTCATCAATACAATGGCTGTGGATTTAACCACTAGCACGTCAGAGGTATAAGCCAATACGTAACGGGCCACCAGCTATTGACCAAAAGGGACGTCGATGAGCGAACTCATCCTGACACCCTACTGAGCCTGACAGTGACAATATCCGTACAGTCCGGTCCGTTCGTCTATGAGGATCGCATGTCGGGCCTAGGGGGTTGGAAAAAGTCAGACCCCCAAAGGCGGTACAAGTCGTGTCGGAGTGTAGCCCAGAACGCCCTGAGATACTACTGGAATACCTACCAGTAAATCTCCTGCCTCGGCCGAGGGCTTTGCGTAATGGCTCTCCTAGACACAGCGCGACCTCACCCCCAATACCGGGAGAGACGAACCCCTGCAGATCTGCTCACTGCCTCCATGTGGCTCGGGACTGTACCCAACTAAAACCTGTTTGCACGACTCCTTTGAGCCGTGGTAGGCTAGTAATCAAAGCACAGTGGGAACTCACACGAGACAAATGACGATCTCAGGTCGATGAACTAACCTGTACACATGTCACCTGGGAACTGCTATCTGACATCTGGTATAAGACCAACTAGCAGGTTCCCGGCGAGTCCTGTCCGGTGTACTCATAACCCAATGAGCACCTGTATACATCTTAGGTGAACCAACTGACACCAGTGGCTTGTGAGACCGGCCATCGCCCCTCGTCGGGGTCTCGACTGTATACACTAGTCTACTAATGGAGTATCGATGCCCTGTCTCGAAACTCCTACGACTAGGGACCTTTTGAGGATGTGCTTATAGACTACCAGCTTCCACGTATATGATCGCCATCATACTGCTGGTAGTCAAGCAAGAATCCTGGGGGCTCTATCAACGTGTAATAGCGACATGTCAGGTCACCTAAAGCAGTACACGATGATAAAGATAAACCAGATAGCATACTATCATCTCGAGTAAGACTGTCCTACCGGGATAGGTCCTCCCTCAATCATTGCAATCACGTGCCTGTGATCCAATAATTGACTCTGAGGGCACTATCTCCAACAGATTCCTACTGTGCTTTGATCTCCACCTTACCACGTCCATGAGGGCGTGCAAAACGGTGGTCTTTGGGTACAGTCCCGAGTCATATGGACGCAATGAGCGATAGGAGGGGTTTCGTCTCTCCCGGTATTGGGGGTTGATGTTGCGCTGTGCTCGATTGGCCGTAACAGGGAAGTCCCTGGCCAGGGCAGATCAGAGATTTGCTGGTAAGTGTTACCAGTAGTTTCTCGACCCGTTATGAGCCTCATATCGGCACGACTTATCGGTTATTGGGGTCTGACGTTTACCACCCCTAGACTTGATATGCGACATATCAGACGAACAGACCGGACTGTACGGTAAGTGTTACTGGTTGGATTCACAGGAGTGTGAGCGGGCTAGCTCGTCGATCTTCTGATCGCTCAATACCCGGATGGCCGTTACGTTTAGCAGACCGCTTGCGGCTTGTGGGTGCTTGATATGATCATCATCTGCTGCCAGCGTATTGACGAGTCTTTAGAGTCCTACACAGAGGTTTCCTGGCTCAAGGGAAACGAAATAGGAGCGCATATGAGATATGTGCAGGACCGAGAATAATGTGTGTATGAGATACCGTATTTCATTCTCGCGATGAATGTATCGGTTGGTTATATGCGATATAACCTAGATATCGAATCAAGGATTGATTCGATAAGCCGATACATAGGATACTAGTCGGTTATATGCGATATGACCAGATCGTTAAATCAAGTGTTGATTTAATGATTTAATGTATAATTATATATTTGATATATTACTTTGCATTAACTAGTATTGGTTCACTTTAAATGGATTTTCTCACTTGAATGTGCAAGTTGTATATGTGATATACTTTTGTGCACATGATTGTATCATGTTTGATGATACATGCTTATTTGGTTAAGTGTAAAGAATTAAACCATGGTTAAGTTGATGATTAGGGTTTTGCTTATTCATTTATTTATTTGTTTATTCATTTTTGATAGATAAACATGAATGGTGGCTTTGTTTGTTTTTAGTTGAAGATTCATGAAGCTTTGACTTAGTCACCATTCTTGTCTCATGCTTAACCTTAACCATTTGAACTAACCCTAGTTCATTCTCTACACTTAACTATGGTTGAGAATATGATAAGAATGAATTCTTTTTCAATTATTCTAAAACACTTATCATATTCTATCTTCTTCATCATCATCTTCTTTAAGAAAAAGCTTGCCACCATTAATGGCATCTTGAGCAAAAGTGTGAGAAATCCAATTCTAAAGTAAACCCACCTCCTATTTCTTCACCCTCTACCTCTTGCCATGTAGTATAGGGTGTTTTCTTCATAAGTTTCATGACTTGTTGAAGTTGGAGCTTGATCTTGTGTAACCTCGACGTAGATCATCTTCGGCATAGTACCCGACGACTAGTCCGCTCATTTCTCCGATGAAGCCGATGTTAGAGTCCGAGACCCGACTTGGACACCGAGAGGACGACTACGTGGAGCGAAGGAAGTGGATAACCGGATCTACAAAGGTTGTAGCTTCTTATCTTTAGTTAAGTTGTTAACTAGTTTAATGTTTTGCCTAAAAATTCTAGTTAACGATCCGTATTAGAGTTTCTCCGGACTTGTAAAATTTGAAATTGGCATGGTTGATGCCTTGTGAGACCTCTTGAGAGTGCCTAGGAACCCTACATGTGGGTACTTTGACCGTATTCTAATGGTTTTTAGAATAGATGACTCCTGGCATGGTAGTGTACCTGCAGGTGATGGAGTCACCCTCTCTAAAGGTGTCTTATAGACTAAAGGGGAGAGGGATGTACATGATTGGCAGATCACTTGCTTAGGCAATTGAGTCAATCGTGAGATGTCAAGTACCACACCAGATGTTGTTTTTGCACTAGATGCGATAAGTTTGTATTAATCCAATCCTGGAGAAACATAAGGAAGCAGTTTTAGAACATAAGTGCATGTTCTATGGATTTGATGACGGCAGCCTCCTTCGGGAGACGGTTATCATTCCACGCTTCAAAGGTGACATGGATGACAGAGAGATTGTCAGAGTTATAGTTTTCCCTCTGATGAGGGACAGTATTTTGGACAGGTGGTCCAAGAGGATACTGTGGGGGGCATGGTGCTGGATACTGATTAGGTTCAGTTATCGATACAGTCTAAGAATTTTGGATTTGGAGTTCATTTATGAACTAGGTCCCATCAGATATCCAGACATATTCTAAGACAGGTATTACTCAATTCGGGAGATGGCTTTCTCCGCGAACTTGATATTAAGAGAGATATAGAAAGAAACATCAGGGCGGATCCACTCACAGAGGCTATTACTCGAACACAATAGTTTTACAAACGGGCTTTGTGAAACTGATTAGTAGAGGAGTTGGGTGTTGGTTTCACACGGGCTGTGGGTACGCGACATCGCAATAATTAGTCTTAAGTGCAAGTGGGAGATTGTTGGATATAGTGCCCTCAAAGTCAATTATTGGATAGCAGGCACGTGATTGCAATGATTAAGGAGGACCTATGCCGGTAGGACAGTCTTACTCGAGATGATAGTATGCTATCTAGTTTGCCTTTATCAGTCATGTACATGTTCAGGTGACTGATTACATGTTACATGTTGATAGAGCCCTTAGGATCTTGCTTGACTACCAACAGTATGATGGCGGTCATATAAGTGAGAGTTGGGTGGTCTACAAGCATATCCTTAAATGTGGTCCCTAGTTGCGGGAGTTTCGAGATAGGGCATCGATACTCCGGAGTAGACTAGTGTATACAGTCGAGACCCCGACTAGGGGCGGTAGCCGGTCTCACAAGCCACTGGTGTCAGTTGGATCACCTAAGATGTATATAGGTGCTCATTGGGTTATGAGTACACCGGACAGGACTCGCCGGAAACCTGCTAGTTGGTATTATACATATCGTCAGATAGTAGTTCCCTGGTGACATGTGTACAGGTTAGTTCATCGACCTGAGGTCGTCATTTGTCTCGTGTGAGTTTCCACTGTGCTTTGATTTCTACCCTACCATGGCTCGAAGGAGTCATACAAACAGGTAGTTTTTGGGTACAGTCCCGAGCCACATGGAGGCACGTGAGCGGATCGGCAGGGGATTTGTCTCTCCAGGTATTAGGGGTGGAGGCCGCGCTATGTCTAGGAAATCCATTACACCAAGTCCTTAGCCAAGGCAGGTGAGATTTACTGGTAGGTACTCCAGTAGTACCTCAGGGTGTTCAGGGCTTGTCTCCGACACGACTTATACCGCTATTGGGGTTCTGACGTTACTAGCCCCCTAGGCAGGATATGCGATACTCATAGACGAACGGACCGGACTGTATATACATTGTCACTGTTAGGCTCAGTAGGGTTTCCGGATGAGTTCGCTCATCGGCCTCCCTTGAGGTCAGTCCATGGGCAACCGTTACGCACAGCTAGTGCCGCTGACGGCTTGTGGTTAAACTCGCTGCCAGGGTACTGACGAGTCATTAGAGTCCCCCACAGACTGTTTCCCAAGTTCGGGCGAAACGTTGTAGAGGCCGTATGGTTTTATGGCAGGATTCGGAAAATGCACGTGCGTTTACGCACGTGTCATATTTCGGGCAGATAATACTGGTGGGCTTTGGTTTAAGCCGGATCCATGTATTATACAGAGTAGATATAATATCTTTGTCTCCATTGCATTTGTATTCGGTCGTAATACAAATGCGGGTATATTTTTGTTGTTACAGGGTTATCCTGAAATTCGTTTCGGGATCACTTTTGGAAGTTGCCAGTTTCTAGTTTTCTATCAGCCGTATTTAACATTCGGTTAAATGCGGATTTATCTTTTCTTAGGTGAGTCATGGTTCTAGAAGTTTCTAGATGATGAGAGGAAGCTTCTTGGAAGGTGACTAAGTTAGTGATTCATTGTTAGCATTTATTGTGAGATGAGGTGTAATTATATGTCACCATTTTTGCTTTAATGATTCTTATTCTTGCTAAGATCTTTTGTGAGAAGCTTTGCTTGTGGTCACCCCCTTGCTCCTACACTCACCCCCCACCTCTATATGGCTGGCCTCCCCCCTCTTGGATGCCCACTTGGAATTTTCACTCTCACTTGATTAGAAAAAAGATGAAAGAGTTGTGTATGGAATTTCATAGCTCATTTCATTCCATCACCCGATCCAAATGGCAACTTCATTAACCGTTCGTCCATGGCTTTGGACGAAGCGAGACAAAGTGTTCTACTCATTCTCTACATCAATCTTGGTCATCTCTTCTAGCAAACTTGATGACCGAGTTGCTTCGAGTCAGAGGCGGGAGCCCGTTTAAAGATCCGATGACGTGGTGCCACCTGGACGAGGAGATCGGAGATTGACGAGATCGGAGCAGCCGCAACGGAGCGTAGGATGATGGTTAAAGAACGAAGGACTCGGATCGTTCGGTATAACCTTTCTACCTTCTTCGTAGATTGTTAGTTTAGCGTTAATGGCAAATCCGGGTTATAGTATGCGATAACGCCAGTTATAAAAGTTTTTGTTCCGCATTTGGCGACTGAAAGACGGCTGGGGTGCTATCGTAGACTTACAGATGTAGCATACTCACTAAGTGTAGTGAGTAGGTATCAAGCAGATCATGGAGAGACTCACTGAACAGCTGTGAAGAACATTCTCAAGTACTTACGAAGGACTAAGGAGATGTTCTTGGTGTGTGGTAATGGAGAACTTCAGGTGGAGTCCTTCACCGATTCAAGCTTCCAAAGTGATAAGGACGACTCTAAGTCGCTTTCGGGATTTGGTTTTACCCTAAATGGAGGGGTGGTTTGTTGGAAGAGTTCCAAGCAAGAAACCGTGGCAGAATCGACGATGGTGGCTGAACACATCGCTGCCAACGATGCTACGAAAGAGGCTGTTTGGATGAAGAAGTTCATCACTGAAGTTAGTGTGGTTCCTTCTATTGAGCATCTAATACCTTTATATTATGATAACAATAGAGCTGTGGCTTTGGTCAAGGAACCCAGGTCCCATCAAAAGTCCATACATATTCTGAGGCGGAATCACCAGATCCGGGAGATTATTGATCGCCTCGAGATCGAGGTCAGCAGAGTTGACACGAAGGACAACACTGCAGATCCACTCATGAAGGCCATTCCCCAGATACAATTTGAGAGACTCTTCGGGATGTTGGGTATGAGATACAACAACAACTGGCCTTAGTGCAAGTGGGAGATTGTTAGTTGTATATATGCCCTAGAGGCCATTGTTGTAGATATGATGAATATTATAGTGCATGCTTGGATATATATAGTGAGGACTTTCTTGCTCGATATGATAGTATGCTATCTGGTTTCACTTTGTCTTAACATGTTGACTTGTATTGGTTTACTGTCTTGCTCTCACATGTTGATAAAGCCCTTAAGATATGTACTTGACTACTGGGACTATGATGAGATCATACTAGTAGGGCCAGGGTAGTCAACGAGTACATCCTATAATTGTTCCTAGTCGAGGGTGTATCGAGACAGGGCATCGATACACCAGAGTAGACTAGCGTATACGCCTCTTGACCCATATGATGGGCGATGGATGATCCCATATCCATTGGTGTTTGACATCAAAGATGGTGTACGGGTGCTCGGTGGAGACTGGGTACACTGAACGTACTCGCCGAGAACTCCTAGATGGTATTATACCTATCGTCAGATAGCAGTTCTTCGATGACACTGGTACAGGTTAGTCTGTAGACCCAAGATCGTCATAGAGTCTTGTGTGATTCCCACTGTGCTTTGATTTCCACCTTACCACGTCCAAGAGGGCGTGTAAAATGGTAGGTTTTGGGTACAGTCCCGAATCACATGGAGGTAATGAGCGATAGGAGGGGTTTCGTCTCTCCCGGTATAGGGAGTTGATGTTGTGCTGTGTTCGATTGGCTATGACTGGAAGTCCCTGGTCAGGGCTGATATGGAGGGCTACTGGTAAGAGTTATCAGTAGTTTCTCGACCCGTTATGAGCCTCACATCGACACGACTTATCGGTTACTGGGGTCTGACATTTACAACGCCTAGACTTGATATGCGACATATCAAACGAAGAGACCGGACTGTACGGTAGTGTTACTGATTGGATTCACAGGACAATGTATAGGCTTGCTTGTTGATCTTCTGATCGCTCAATACCTGGGTGGCTGTTACATTTAGCTGAACGCTTGTAGCTTGTGGGTGTTTGATATGATCATCACCTACAGCCGGCATATTCACGATTCTTTAGAGTCCTACACAGAGGTTTCCAGGCTCAGGCAAAATGGAGTAGGAGCACATATGTGATATGTGCGGCACCGAGAATAATACAATATGAGATACCATATTCTATTCTCGTAATATGTGATATTGGCCGGATATATATGATATGTTAGTTATATGTATGCCCTAGAGGCCATTACTGTACATACGATGTATATTGTAGTGGATGCTAGGACATATATAGGGAGGACTTTCTTGCTCGACATGATAGTATGCTATCTGGTTGTACTTTATCTTAACATGTACTCTGATTGTCTCTATATTACATGTTGATAAAGCCCTTAGGATATGTACTCGACTACTGGGACTATGATGAGATCATACTAGTAGGGCCACGGTAGTCGACGAGTACATCCTATAACTGTTCCTAGTCGAGGGTGTATCGAGACAGGGCATCGATACACCAGAGTAGACTAGCGTATACGCATCTTGATCCATATGATGGACGATGGATGATCCCATATCCATCGGTGTTTGACATCAAGGATGGTGTACGGGTGCTCAGTGGAGACTAGGTATACTGGACGGACTCGCCGAGAACTCCCAGATGGTATTATACCATACGTTAGACGGCAGTTCTCCGGTGACACTGGTACAGAGTAGTCTGTCGACCCGAGATCGTCATAGAGTCTTGTGTGATTCCCACTGTGCTTTGATTTCCATCATACCACGTCCAAGAGGGCGTGCAAAAAGGTGGCTTTTGGGTACAGTCCCGAATCACATGGAGGCAATAAGCGATAGGAGGGGATTCGTCTCTCCCGGTATAGGGAGTTGATGTTGTGCTGTGTTCGATTCGCTATAACCGGAAATTCCTGGCCAGGGTTGCTGAGATTTACTGGTAAGTGTTATCAGTAGTTTCTCGAACTGTTATAGACCTCAAATCGACACGACTTATCAAGCTACTGGGGTCTGACGTTTACCACCCCTAGGCGAGATATGCAACATATCAGACGACGAGACCGGACTGTACGGGAGTGTTACTGTTTGGATTCGTAGGAGAATGTACAGGCTTGCTTGTTGATCTTCTGAGTGCTCAATACCTGGGTAGCTGTTACGTTTTGCTGACCGCTTGCAGCTTGTGGGTGTTTGATATGATCATCACCTACTGCCGGCGTATTGACGATTCTTTAGAGTCCTACACAGAGGTTTCTTGACTCAGGCAAAACGGAGTAGGAGCACATATGTGATATGTGCGGGACCGAGGATAATGCGATATGTGATACCGTATTATATTCTCGCAATATTTGATATCAGCCGGATCATCGGATCAAGTGTTGATTTGATGAATCGGTACGGATAAATATTAGCCGGTTATATGCGATATAGCCGGATTGTCGGATCAAGTGTTGATTCGATAATTTAATGTATAATAATATATATGATATATTAAATTGCATTAACTAATATTTTCTCACTAAAAGATTCTTTTTCTCACTCGGGTAATACATTGATATATATGCGATATATGTTAAATGTATTATTTTATTTTGTTACGATAAATATTATATATATGATATATAATATTGTAACATGATATGATAACTAATGCAACTTGTTTAGTGGAGTTTAAACATGATTAGGGTTTGGATTAGGGTTAAGATTTCTAGATGTTTCTAGAAGCTTTTCTTTTTGTCATGATAAAGATATTTTCAAGTGAGTCATGATTTAACCCAACGCAAACCCTAACCCTAGTTAATTCTCTACAAAGGTTCACTTGACCATGGTTGCATAATTCTATCATATTATTCTTTTCCTATTCATCACAAATGGATTCTAACATTGTTCATCTTCTTCCTCCTTCATTCTTTCATGAAAAGCTTACTAGTTTTTCAAAAGGTGATGAATAAATATGAGAAAAAGATAAATAAAGAGAGCAAAAATTCTACTTCATCATCCTCATCTTCCCTTGCCATTTAGATGAGGGTGTTCACATCATTTCATGAGTGTTAGCTTGTGTTAAAGAAACTTCAAGGTAGATCATCTTAGTATCGAAGATCGGAAGCAAAGGTTGCATCTTTCTCTTCGTGGAACCTCTCGAGAGTCCAGATCCCGATGATCGCAGCGAAGGGACCACAACACGAAGCATATGAAGTGAAGGACCGGATCTACAAAGGTTGTAATCCCTCTCACTTAGTGTTAAAGTGTTTAGCATACTTGTTTACGCCTAATCTCTAGTTTAAAGTTCCGTATTCGGGTTGTTCGGCACGGCTAAATTTTAATTCGGGCATGGTTGATGCCTCGTAGACCCTTGTGCGCGTGCCTAGCAACCCTACAGTGGTATCAGAGCCAAGCTAGAGCTTTAGGCGAAGTCTAGACGAAGTTTGAAGTCCGATCGAACCCGGAAAACCCGAACAAACTCCTTCTCTGGAAATTTTCTGAAAATTTGGATTTTTGTGAATTAAAAATATCCAAAAATTACAGCAGGTAATTATAAGAATTACTGTGAAGCACATGAGCGCAATTCGACTAAAGAGCCGCGGAACCGCGGCCCCACCCCAGCATGTGCGGCGGTTCCGCGGCCACATAGTCGATTCTTGGCACGTGCTTTTCACAGTAACTCCTATTTTTTAATGTTGTATTTTCTGGGAATTTTTAATATTTATTCTCCTGTTGAGTTTCCTGGGGTTGTTTAGGGATTCGATGATTCGATCGGATTATTAGATTTTGTCTATGTGTTTTTGTCCGGATAATTTTTAGAAACTGTTAAAAAGTTCCAACGGATATCAATAACTCACTTTTTCCCCTGTCGGAAAATTTTTCGAAAGTTGGATTTTTTCTCGTGTTTAAGAATGTTCTAAGTCATGCAAGTAACTCGGTGGACCCTCTAGAAGACAACAAACCTTAACTCGATTATGTGACCGTCTTGAACTGCCCTTTGAACCTTAGGGTTTGGGGCAGTACGGCGTGCCACATGTGAGGCGTTGGCTTGACCCTTCTACGGCTGGACCATTGGTACTGTAGCATGTAATGAATGTTTTTAAACTGATTTCAAGTGTTGAGATATATTGGGGAAATCTTGGGTGCTTGATGATTCGATCGGAAAGTTTAACTTTTTCTATTTATCTGGAATGTGATACAATATTTGGAATCCACAGGTAGTTATGAGATAACTAATTTGAATATTATAAACATAGCAGTTTAGTCTCAATTGATCGGTTGCCACGGAATTTTGATGTGATCGAAAGTCCGTCGCACCGGGTAAACTTAACAGACAGCCATGTCCCATAGCCCCGACCAAGTGACTGTAGGAGAACCCCGTCGCCGAAAGCATCCGTTCGGGTGCTCGCGGTAGCGGTGTTCCGCCTTGGTGCACTTCGTCGACGGTATCGGGGGTGCGGCCGCCTACTAATGTTTGCGACGAGCATTCGATCTGTATATCGGGAATCTTGTTGAATTGCCCGACTTGATATTGAAAAGTGTTTTCGATAATGAGACTAAAATGCGGGGTTTATAATTGTTAGGCATGCGATGTCTAAGGAATTCATTTGGTTAGGCATGTGATGTCTAAGGAGGTTGCGGATTCCAACTGTTGTAGTTTTACACTTTCTTTTCTGTGACCGTAAGCGTAGTATGTGGTGTATCGCCGGCTTCATTGCTATACATCAACGACAATCGGGATACGCATACTTGCTTACGTTGATGATATGAGATATTATGTGTTGCTGTGATATGTTATATTGGATCGTCGCGTTTGAATAGCCGGGGGTTTTATGTGAGATGAGAGTTTTTTCTTTTTCATTCATGTAAAATTCATTTGTATGTAATATTCTTTTATTGGGGCACTTCCAGGTTGCGGAAGATGTCACCCTTGTATATTATTTACTTTTCCGCATTAGGTAGACCCAAGGCGGGGAGCACAAGTAACCGGGTTCTAGGGTCCAGTGGGAGACCATCTCAAGGAGTCAAGACCGGGTCTCCTAACTCTAGAATTGGCAGTGTTACTTGCCGCTCTCGTAGGGGTCTAGGGATGTGGGTTTGGATATTCATCGCGACCGTGGAATCCGTGTTTTATACAGGCTTGTATTGAAAACACGGACGTCCTAGTATATCCAATATTTCATATTTGTTCTTTTGCTGCAATGTTCTGTGATGAGATCATATTACTGCCTGAGATGAATGTTTATATTATATATATGAGATATATGTTATATTGCAGATTTCGCTTCAAAAGAGATGCTTGTGAAGCATAATAAAATGGGACTTCATTAATGAGATTAATGAAATAAAAGAAACTTAAGATGTTGTAGAAACTTGTTTATGAAAAATGGTAGCTCTAGTTCTTGCTTTGCATAGCGGTGTTCCTTGTAGAACATCCAGCACCTTATTCGATAAGGAAAGGACCGAGATCCCTTCACCGGGAGTGACTCCTTTAGCAATAACTGGAAGATGCTACAAACTCGGTTTGTCTTTTGATTGCTTCTATAGTTTCTGCTTTGCACAGCGGTATATATGATATATCCTGCACCATATTCGATGAGGAAAGGGCCGACGATCCCTTCACCGGGAGTGACCCCTTTAGCAAAACTAGAAAAGCCTCAGAAACTCTCCATTTAAAATCACTCGATTCTACAACGATATCAAGTTCATTACGCAAAGGGTTTTCTTAAAAACCTGTCGTAGCCCTCCGTCATTTCAGATAAGTACTGGTTAGTATTCGTGCTACGTTTGTTGACCTCTGTCAAGGCGTAGTGTGCGGTAGCTGATTAGTACTTATCTGTATAAGCATATGATGTGATTGATTTAGGGTAGTCGTGCGATCTTGTTGACCTCTGTCAAGGGTCGTGCGGATGGGTTTACTTCAATCAGGAAATGACGGGTTGAACTTGACTAGCAGCCTATGGTTTGTTGACCTCTGTCAAGGTCATAGGACGCTTGGGGCAAAATACTATTGGGAATTTCAAGTGTTGAAATTTGCAATCAGATTGCATACCTTCTATGAGATAGTTGGATCCCAATACCCGCTGTGAATAATTGTTACTCCTGGGAGAGTTTTATACATTACAATTAGCCGATCAAGTAGGTGTCTAGAAAGGTGTTAACGGGGTTACGCCTCTGGGAAAACGAGGTTTACTTTAATTAGTTTCGTACGATAGCACGGGGGACCTCCATCAGAGTACCGACACTGGCCTGGCTGAAAGATTGGCGAACTTGTAGCGTGTAATTAATCCCGGCTAGTCTTTCCTTTTAGGGTTTGAAGGAAGATTTGATTAAAACAGTGGGAGACATCCTGATTAGATATATTAGATAACCAATCTAATCTTGCAAGAGCATACGCTGAGTGTTTTCTTCTCTCTCTCTCCAGGTAGCGACCATATCACGCCTTAATCAAGATAATAAAACGGATATATTGACCGAACCCGCTTGTTATACTGAGCTGGGGAACGTTGGTCCCGCTCCAACTTATAATTGTTATAAGACAGAGCAGGAAATTGGGGAATACCAGATTTCCCGTGCCGCCCAAACGAAGAAAGTGCATGCTGATGCATCATCTTCGGGTGTGTTAATTACACAGAACTGTTTCTCAGTATCCTTTACGTCCTGGGTATGTGATACCGGATCAGGATCCCGCATATGTAATCTGTTACATGGGCTACAGATAGGTAGAGAACTGAGAACGGGTGATAAGTTTCATGAGACAGAAAACGGTGCAAGTGTTGCAGCCAAGTCTGTTGGTCACTGTCACCCTGTATTACCAGAATACATTGATTCTGAACAAATGTTATTAGATACCGAACCTGATATACAAAATCATATCAGTCTCTTTATTAGTAAAGAAAGGATATAATTTTGTATTGTTGGATAATGTTTTGAACATTTCCTATATCAAGAGTTGATCTGTTCAGGCACGTTATCTAAAAGCATTGACGTTCTAAATCAAACCACAGTTCTTAGTATACAGAACACACACAAGAGGAAGAGTTCAGATATGAATGAATCCTTCTTGAGGCATTGTAGACTAGGTAATGTCAATGCGACCCGACTGGCTGAAGTTACATTTAGATGCATATTTAAATTAGTTTGAATTTACATCTTATGAAACTTGCCGGTCATGTCACAAAGATAAGATGACCACAGCTCTGTTTATTGGAAACAGAGAAAGAGTTAGTGAACTCTTGGGATTGATACATTTTGATGTATAAAAGGTCCCCTGTCTACACATGCCAAGATTGGTTTTTTCTACTTCATTACATTATCTGATAATCTCTCAAGATTCAGACATATGCTTCTGTTGAAACACAGGTCCGAACCTTTTGAGATATTCACAGAATATAAATTAGAAGTAGAGAACAGAAATACGGGTATAAGTATTGTGTCCTTTGATGAGATCAAGGAGGAGAATACTTGAGCACGGGATTCCTGGACTATTCTAAAGGAGAATGAGATTCTCTCTCGGCATTACTCCTCCGGATACACTATAGCATGATGGTATATCGGGGCGGAGCAATCACACCCTATATGATATGGTGTGCTCTATGATGAGTACTACTGAGTTACCTTTTTCCTATTGGGTGTTATGCACTTGAGAAGTTGCATACCTATTGAATAGGGTTCGAATCAAATCAGTTACCTACCACTTCATATGTGATATGGAAAGGGAAGAGCCCATATCTTAAGTTGGTTAAGATTTGGGGTTGTCCGGCCTATGTCTAAAAGCAAAATCCGGACAAGCTCGAGGCAAGGTCTGTTATGTAGAACTGGAAATGTTCCAGCTATACAGACTGCAGCTGATGATTTGATAGAACCAAAGGATACAGTAGATTCCAACGAACCTCAGCCTCTCCGCCGATCTAGTAGGGTTCCTCACCCACCTGAGAGATACTTCTGTTTCTCTATGACAGTGGGAGCGAGGATTGCATCATGAGATGATGATCCAACTAGTTTCGAGCTGGCCATCAGGAGTAAGACTCTGTAAGAATGGCTGGATGCTTATCGATCTGAGATGGAATCCTTATACACCAACAAAGTATGGACTTTGGTTGCTCTATCTGAAGGGTTAAATCCCCATCAGGAGCAAGTATATCTTGAGAAGATTACTTGGTGTGCATGGAAAAGTTGAGACTTTCAAAGCTAGACTTGTTAAAGGTTTGCATCATAGACCAGGTATGGATTATGTTGAAATCTTTTCTAAGGATCTATGCTTAAGTCCATCCAGATCCTACTTGCCATGGCTACATACCATGACTACGATATCTGGTGGTTGGGTGTCATGACTGCTTTTCTAAATGATGTTTTAGAAAAGAGCGTCTATAAGTACACAGCCAGAGGGCTTCGTAGACAGTGGGAGCAGCGGAAACGTGTGCAAGATGTTTTATATGATAAAATAGGCATCGCGGAGTTGGAACATCTGTTTTGATGTGGTAGTAAAAGAGTTTGACTTCATCAAAATGGTAGATGAACCTTGTATATACGAAAAGGTAGTAGAGAGTATGGTGGTGATCCTCGTAGAGTACGTGGATGACATACTCTTGATAGGGAAGGAGTTTCCTATGCTGCGCTTGGTCAATCTCCGCTTATCATAAGGATTCTCCATATAGGATAAAAGTGATACCTCCTAAATCCTTGGTTTTGGATCTATGAGATAGATCTAATTGGATGTTAGGATACTCACTAGTTGTAGTGAGATGGTATCAATCGATCCTAGGGAGAATCACTGGAAAGGTTCCAGGGTGATAAGGACGACTGAATGTCAGTCGCGGGCATTGTCTTTACCCTCAGTGGAGGGACGGTATGTTGGAAGAGTTCCAAGCTAGATACCGTGACATACTAGACGATTAAAGGCAAGATATATCGTTACCAAGGATGCTACCAAAGAGACAGTCTGGATATATATATAAGTTCATAAGATGAACTTCGTTCCTACCATTGTGTGACAATGGAGTTGTGGCTTATGCCAAGGAACTACCGTCCCATCAGAAATCCAGATATAATTCTTAGGCAGTATCACCTGATCAAGGAGATGGTTGATCTCCAGGGAGATCGAGGTTAGGAGAGCAGACACAGAGGACGACAGCGCGGATCCATTCACAAAGGCCTTTTTCCCAGTAGAGACTTTTATGGGATGGTTGAGTATGAGATACTTCAACCGCAGCTAATTGTTGGGTATGCGATACCATAACAGATGGCTCTAGTGCAAGTGGGAGATTGTTAGTTATATGTATGCCCTAGAGGCCATTACTGTACATACGATGTATATTGTAGTGGATGCTAGGACATATATAGGGAGGACTTTCTTGCTCGACATGATAATATGCTATCTGGTTGTACTTTATCTTTACATGTACTCTGATTGTCTCTATATTACATGTTGATAAAGCCCTTAGGATATGTACTCGACTACTGGGACTATGATGAGATCATACTAGTGGGGCCACGGTAGTCGACGAGTACATCCTATAACTGTTCCTAGTCCAGGGTGTATCGAGACAGGGCATCGATACACCAGAGTAGACTAGCGTATACGCATCTTGATCCATATGATGGACGATGGATGATCCCATATCCATCGGTGTTTGACATCAAGGTGTTACTGTATATGCCCTAGAGGCCATTACTGTATCATACTAGTTTGTATATTACTTAATGGAAGCTTGGGATATTCACCTTGTATAAACAATCTTGCTCAATATACTAGTATGCTACTTGGTTTGTTTCTACTTCAATGTGTACATGTGTTTATTTTACGATATCACCTATACGCATTAGTGGAGCCCTTAGGTTCTTTGCTTCATTACCAGCGTTGTGATGGCAGTCACACTAGTGGGGGCTGGGTAATCTATAAGCACATCCTTATACAAGTCCCTAGTCGCAGGACTATCGAGACAGGGCATCGATACTCCGGAGTAGACTAGCGTATGCGCTTCTCATCCCAGTGTGGGAGATGGTCTGTCCCACAGCCATCAGTACGTCGTACTGGAGATAGTATACGGGTGCTCGTTAGGTTACGGGTACACTGGACAGGACTCGTCGGGAACTGAAAGGTTGGTATTATACCTATCGTCAGTTATCAGTTCCCAGGTGACATGAGTACAGCTTAGTCCGCTGACTTGACACTGGCACTTCGCCTCGAGTGTGTTCCCACTGCACTTTGATCACTACCCTACCACGGCTCAAAGGAGTCGTGCAAACAGGTAGTGGTTGGGTGCAGTCCCAAAGCACTTAGAGGCAGTGACGGTTAGACAGGATTCGTCTCTCCCGGTATTGGGGGTTGACATCGTGCTGTGTTTAGGAGAGCCATTACACGAGTAGTCCCTGGCCAGGGCAAGCGAGATATACTGGTAGGTTTCCAGTGTTATCTCAGGGTGTTTTGGGCTTCACTCCGACACGACTTGTACCGCTATTCGGGGACTGACGTTTTACCGCCCCCTAGGACCGACATGCGATGTATCAGACGAACAGACCGGACTGTACGAAGAATGTCACATTCAGACTCAGTAGGAGTTCAGATGGGGTTTCACCTCGTCAGCCTTCTTGTCGGCATCTACCTGGGGACCGTTACGCACAGCTAGTGCCGCTTGCGGTCTGTGGTTAAACCCACTGCCAGCGTAGTGTCGAGTCTTTAGAGTCCCACACAGAGGGTATTCGCCTCTGGGCAAAACAGAGTAGAGGTCGCATGGTTTTGCGACAGGGTTCGTTCTCATCCGCGCACTGGTGCACGTTTGGAGTCCGGACGAATTATACTGGCAGGCTCTGGTTTGAGCCAGATACTGGTATATGTTTTGGGGTTGCTTTTATATCTCGGTATTCTTGTTCCTCGGAACGAGAATGCAGGTGTGTATGCACAGTTGCTTGAGGCGGAGGATGAGGTATTTCATTAGGGTTTCGGAACGGGTGCGTATGCACAGTTGACAGTCATCATTTTCCAAACCCTAATGGATTTATGGATTATCTATTAATAATAGTAATTAAATGAGAATTTTCTTATGGTTGTTTTTATTGACTTGTTGACCATGGTTGACTTGTTGACCATGGTTGAATGTTGACCACCATCATGCTTTGTAAAGATACTCCTTGATTCATGCTTACATTTCATTTAATGAAGCATGATAGTGGTCATTCCAAACTACCATCAACTATTCTCATTTTGAATTATTATTATTTAGATAATTCTTTTTCTTTTGGCATTATGGTTGCAAGAAAGAAAAAGATAGCTCATTATCTCATTTAGCTTCTCTCTCCTCACTTCATCTTCTTCTTCCTCAAGCTTAAGGTGAATCCTTCTCATGAGTTGAGAATCCCTCACCTTAAAAGAAAAACAACCCCTACACACTCTCTACTCACTCTAGGATCAAAGAATTAGCAAGCCGGAGATTCTAGTTCACTCCAAGTTCGAGAAAGAGCCCAAAGGTCGAACCCTCGAGGTGGATCCATCTTCGACGGAAGAAGGCGACAAGAAGTGAACCATCAACCTCTACAAGGTTTAAAGAAGAAGGAGTTCAAGTTTAGGTATAACCATCTTCCATAGTAGCTAACTCTCTTTAGCAAGTTTGCTAGTTTAGTTTAGACACGATCCCGACCTTGTTTAGTCCATGTTGCCTCTTGCGATAAAAATTTGTTTTTTATACCGTTTCCGCCTCCCCGTAAGCACCGGGGGTCGCAATATGGACTTACAGTGGTATCAGAGCCTAACTAAACTTAAACTAGCTTGTTAGTGAAGTGTAACGAAGTTCGGAACCGAAAAAATCCAAAAACCAAACTTTGCAAAAACCCTAGTTTCTGTTAATTTTTTTTCTGGTCAAAACAAGATTTGTTATACACCTAAATTCGGCTCAGGGTTTTGTATGAACACCCATGAAAAACGATTGCCTAATTCATTTAAATAGCCGCGGATCCGCGGCCTCACCTTTGCTTAGGGCCGCGGATCCGCCGCCGTTTGTCGTCTTCTGGTGATCGAGTTTCGTGCAGTGTGTCTCTGTGATGGTTTTGGGATTTTTAAAATATATTATATGTGCCCAGATTTTCCAGAACAGAAATTTGCTTTTGGAGTCCTATAATTCCGTACTTTTTCCGAACTTCACTGCACTTTGACTATGATGGTTATATCTGTGATGTTTGCATGTATTGAACGTCGGCTAATCGCTATAAGTCGATTGGTCGGGGTTATACATGATCTGTGTTTGATATTGGATTGTGTATATGAATCTGTTGGACTGTCGCGGGTGAATAGCCGGGGTGGATGTGAGATGAGCTTTTGTTTTTCTTTCATTCATTTGTAAATGTAAATTGATGTAATAATATTTTTTGTATGGCCGCACAACCGGGTCGGGGTTGTAGCCGTCATTGTATAATTCTTTTTACTGTTTTTGCTCCTAGGATAGACCCATGGAGGGGTGCACAAACTGCCGAGTGCTTGGCGGGTAGTTTGCCGCACCCGTAGGGGTCTTGGGTGGGGTTTGGGCTATTCACCGCGACCGTGTAATCTGCTTTTCGTTGCAGGCTCGAAAGGATTGCGGATTGCTAGTATATCCAATGTATTCATCTGTGATCTGTAATGTCTATCATTGCTTTCTATTTAGGCGTTGCTTATGTTTTACAGCCGTGCTAGCCCAGCCCCCGCTCTGTCGTTAGTTAAGTAACCTAACGAGTGATGACGGGACCCCGTGGCGAATGCGAATGGCATAAGCGTACGTCATATTTTGGTTGTTTTCTGCAATGGTAGGATTAAATGATGGGACGCATTAAAAGAACTAATGCAAGAATATCACGCATTAAAAGAACTAATGCAAGATAATAAACCAAGCTAAAGTCGTTGGAACACTTTCGAAAAACCACTTGGTTCTTTTCAAAACTAACTTTTAAATGCGGAGCTTGAGCCACTCCTTCTAAAAGCTATCTCGTTCCATCGATTATATCAAGTTCACTACGTTCACGGTTTTACCAAAACCATTCGTAGCCCTCCGTCGTTTCGCATGAATAGGCAATAGTATTCAAGCTGTGTATTTTGGCCAAAGTCAAGGCACAGTGATTGGTAGCTATTGGGTGTTCATGTGTAGCATAGATAGATGCGTTGGTTTGGGACAGTCGTGCTGCCATTTTGGCCAAAGTCAAGGGTATGTACGGATGGATCCAAATTAACCTGGAAAGTGACGGGAAGAACTTGACATGTGACTTATGATTTGTTGGCCAAAGTCAAGGTCATAAGAGCATGGGGCAAAAATCCACATCGGGAGTTTCATAAGTACTGAAACTTGCTAGATTTGCATACCATTTGGAGTGTGATGATTATGGTAGAATTCCTTCATTTTCGTCACGCAATGATATTTGGATCCCGATCCTACTGTGAGTATATGCTACTCCTCGGGAAATTTCTCACTAAACGATCAATGCTATAAACCTAGTAGGTGCCTAGAAAGGTGTTAGCGGGGCTACGCCCCCAGGGAAAAGAGGTTCTTAAATTAAGGAACTTCGCGAAAGCGTTGGAAAACCTCCCTCGAAGTACCGACACTGGCCTGGCTGAACGGTTAAGCAAGTATTGTACGGTGGGATTGATCCCGGCTAATTCTTCCTTTGTGGTTTGAGGAGGGATTCGAGAGACAGTGGGAGCCATCCTATTTAGACAAATTAAAAACCATTCTAAACTTGCAAGAGCATCGTGCTAAGTGTTTCTTCTCTCCCCCTGCAGCGACCAAATTCGAAATGACTGGACTTAAGTTACTTCTAGATAAAAACATACTGACAGGGCCAAACTACAAAGATTGGCTCAGGAATGTCAAATTGGCAATCACTTACGACAAGCTGGGGTATCTTCTTACCACCAAAGCTCCCCCCGTCCCAGGTCCCACCTCCAGCGTCGCGGATAAGGAAATCCGTAAGACTTGGGAGATTGATTGCGCGAAGGCCAGGTGCCTCGTGCTTGCCTCTATGGACAACGAACATCAGAGGAGGCATGAGAATATGGACCTCGAGTCCATATTTCTCCATACAAAAGAACTGTATGGAGAGCAGTCTCGTATCGCAAGATACGAAGTGTCGAAGAAGTTGTTTTCGACAAAGTTAGCCGTCGGATCATCGGCAGCGGACCACGTGCTTAAGATGATTGGCTACACTGAGGGGCTCGCAGAACTTGGGACCACGTTGGATAGTGAACTCTATACAGATTTAATTCTCCAGTCCCTTCCATCCACTTACGCCCAGTTCATACTGAATTTCAACTTGCAAGAAAAGGAAGTTGAACTTTCAGAACTCCTCAACCTGCTGAGGAGCGCAGAGGGCACCCTACAGAAGGGTAGGGATACACCCGCTTTGTTTGTAGGAGGATCTTCTTCCTCTAGGTCCAAGGCGAAAGCCAAGGGAAAGAGGAAGAAAGCCCCCGCCAAACCAAGAGGCGGTGTTAGTAAAGTGGGTACGAAGGGAAAGGAAAAGGCAACAAAGAATGTGGGGAAGCTTGTTGGAAAGGAAGAATGCTTCTATTGTCATAAGAGTGGACACTGGAAGAAAGATTGCAGGGCTTGGAAGGCCAGGACACAGGAACTGAAGCAGGTTGTGGCTTCAGCTTCAGGTGTGTATGTTATTGAAAACTGTCTTTCTATAAACTCTACTTCCTGGGTATTGGATACCGGATCAGGATCTCATATCTGTAATTCTTTGCAGGCGTTGAGAAACCGTAGGTTTTTGAAGGAAGGTGACATGACCCTCAGAGTTGCGAACGGAGCTAGCATGGATGCTAAAGCCGTGGGGGACTATCACCTGGGAATGTCAGATGGGCATGTTTTGGTTTTGCGTAATTGCTTTTTTGTACCCAACGCAACTTGTAATATCATTTCTGTATCTTTGGTTTCTAAAGAAGGTTATGAATTTGCGTTTGTAAGTAATGTTGTAAACATTCACCTTAATCAAGTTCTGATTGGGTCAGGTACATTGAGCAATGGTATATACGTATTAAACCAACCACAGATTTTCAATGTCCAGAATACACACAAAAGAAAGTCTCCAGATATCAATCAGACTTTCTTATGGCATTGTAGACTGGGTCACATCAATGAGAGAAGGTTGACTAAGTTACATACAGAAGGATATTTGGATCCGTTCGAATATCAATCATATGCCACTTGTCAATCCTGTCTCAAAGGAAAGATGACAAAGACTCCGTTCACTGGACACGGAGTATGAGCGAGCGAGCTCTTGGGACTCGTACACAGCGACGTGTGCGGTCCAATGTCTACACATGCGCGAAGCGGTTATTCTTACTTCATTACTTTTACGGATGATTTTTCAAGATACTGTTATGTCTTCTTAATGAAACATACGTCCGAAGCTTTTGAAAAATTCCAGGAATTTAAGAATGAAGTAGAAAAACAAACCGGCAAAAGTATCAAGATTCTAAGATCGGATCGAGGTGGAGAATACTTAAGTGCCGAGTTCCTGAATTATTTAAAAGAGAACGGGATTCTCTCTCAGCTTACTCCTCCATACACTCCGCAACACAACGGTGTATCGGAGAGACGGAACCGAACCCTATTGGATATGGTACGGTCCATGATGAGTAACACTAAGTTACCGCGATCATTCTGGGGGTATGCACTAGAATCAGCTGCGTACCTTTTGAACCGAGTTCCTACTAAGACTGTGCCTACTACACCATATGAGATGTGGTGTGGGAAGAGGCCCATCTCAGTCATATTAAGACTTGGGGATGTCTAGCTTTTGTTAAAAAGCAGCATGCGGACAAGCTCGAGGCACGCTCAGTACAGTGTAAGTTCGTGGGATATCCAAAGAACTCCAAGGGGTATTTCCTCTACTGTGAAGAGGAAAAAAAGTTCTTGTTTCTCGTCATGCCTACTTCTTGGAAACTGAGTTTTTGGAAAACCAGATAAGTGGGAGCGCAATAGAACTGGAAGAAATTCCAGAACCACAGACTATTACTGAAAGCTTAGTGGAACCAGAGGGTTCAAATGAACAGGACATTCCTACGCCGCTCCGCAGGAGTAGTAGGCAGTCTCATCCGCCCGAGAGATACTACGGTTTTCTCATAGACGGGGATAGAGAGGATTGCAACATAGACTATGATGAGCCTACTAGCTTCCAGCAGGCCGTTCAGAGCGTTGACTCGGTAAAATGGCTGGATGCAATGAGGACCGAAATGGAGTCCATGTACACCAACAAAGTATGGACGTTGGACATTGCTCCAGACGGGGTAAAACCCATAGGATGCAAGTGGATCTTCAAAAGGAAGATTGGTGTAGATGGACAGGTTGAGACCTATAAAGCTAGACTTGTAGCAAAGGGATTCCGTCAAAGACCTGGCTTGGACTATGACGAAACCTTTTCTCCAGTGGCTATGCTGAAATCCATTCGGATCCTTCTTGCCATTGCTGCCTTCCACGATTATGAGATTTGGCAGATGGACGTAAAAACCGCTTTTCTAAATGGAAATTTAGAGGAGTATGTCTATATGGATCAGCCAGAGGGTTTCATTCAGAATGGGAGCAGCGGAAAAGTGTGCAAGTTGCTTAAGTCCATCTATGGACTAAAGCAGGCATCGCGGAGTTGGAACATCTGTTTTGATGAAACGGTCAAGGAATTTGACTTTATCAAAAATCCAGATGAACCATGCATCTATAGTAGATTTGTAGCGAGAACTGTAGTATTCCTTGTTTTATACGTGGATGACATTCTCTTTATAGGAAATGACATTCCTATGCTATAATCTGTCAAGGGTTTCTTGTCACACAGGTTCTCTATGAAATACCTGGGTGATGCCTCTTACATCCTGCGGATCCGGATCCATCGTGATAGATCCAAGAGGATATTAGGACTTTCACAGTCCAGGTACATCGACACCGTATTGAAAAGATTCAGTATGGATGATTCCAAGAGCGGTAACCTACCGGCTTGTCACTGGATCACCCTCTCTAAAGAGATGTCTCCCAAGACTGATTTGGAGAGGGATCGCATGTCTATTATATCCTACGCTTCTGCGGTAGGCTCTATAATGTATGCGATGTTGTGTACCAGACCGGATGTAGCTTATGCACTGAGTGTAGTAAGCCGGTATCAGTCAAACCCTGGGGAGAAACACTGGATAGCAGTAAAGAACATTCTCAAGTACCTCAGGAGGACTAAGGAGATGTTCTTGGTGTATGGCGGAAAAGACCTCCAGATTGAGGCCTTTGCTGACTCCAGCTTCCAGAGTGACAAGGATGATTCCAAGTCCATGTCGGGTTTTGTCTTTACCCTCAATGGACGGGGCGGTGTGTTGGAAGACTTCCAAACAGGAAATCGTTGCAGACTCGACGATGGAAGCGGAATACATTGCTGCATCTGATGCCGCAAAAGAAGCTGTCTGGATGAGGAAGTTCTTAAAAGAACTTCAGGTGGTTCCGTCCATTGTTGACCCAATACCTCTGTATTGCGACAACAACGGGGCTATAGCTTTAGCGAAGGAACCCAGGTCCCATCAGAGATCCAGGCATATCTTGAGGCGGTATCACCTGATCAGGGAGATCGTGGATCGCAAGGAGATCGAGGTCCGGAGGGTTGCTTCAGAAGAAAACACTGCAGATCCATTCACCAAGGCCCTACCCCAGACTCAGTTCGAGCGGCTGATCGAGATGATAGGTCTTCGATACGCCAGTACATGGCCTTAGTGCAAGTGGGAGATTGTTAGTGTATATGCCCTAGAGGCCATTACTGTATCATACTAGTTTGTATATTACTTAATGGAAGCTTGGGATATTCACCTTGTATAAACAATCTTGCTCAATATAGTAGTATGCTACTTGGTTTTTTTCTACTTCAATGTGTACATGTGTTTATTTTGCGATATCACCTATACGCATTAGTGGAGCCCTTAGGATCTTTGCTTGACTACCAGCGTTGTGATTGCAGTCACACTAGTGGGGGCTGGGTAATCTATAAGCACATCCTTATACAGGTCCCTAGTCGCAGGACTATCGAGACAGGGCATCGATAATCCGGAGTAGACTAGCGTATGCGCTTCTCATCCCAGTGTGGGAGATGGTCTGTCCCACAGCCATCAGTACGTCGTACTGGAGATAGTATACGGGTGCTCGTTAGGTTACGGGTACACTGGACAGGACTCGTCGGGAACTGAAAGGTTGGTATTATACCTATCGTCAGTTATCAGTTCCCAGGTGACATGAGTACAGCTTAGTCCGCTGACTTGACACTGGCACTTCGCCTCGAGTGTGTTCCCACTGCACTTTGATCACTACCCTACCACGGCTCAAAGGAGTCGTGCAAACAGGTAGTGGTTAGGTGCAGTCCCGAAGCACTTGGAGGCAGTGACGGTTAGACAGGATTCGTCTCTCCCGGTATTGGGGGTTGACATCGCGCTGTGTTCAAGAGAGCCATTACACGAGTAGTCCCTGGCCAGGGCAAGCGAGATATACTGGTAGGTTTCCAGTGTTATCTCAGGGTGTTTTGGGCTTCACTCCGACACGACTTGTAGCACTATTGGGGGACTGACATTTTACCGCCCCCTAGGCCCGACATGCGATGTATCAGACGAACAGACCGGACTGTACGAAGAATGTCACATTCAGACTCAGTAGGAGTTCAGATGGGGTTTCACCTCGTCAGCCTTCTTGTCGGCGTCTACCTGGGGACCGTTACGCACAGCTAGTGCCGCTTGCGGTCTGTGGTTAAACCCACTGCCAGCGTAGTGTCGAGTCTTTAGAGTTCCACACAGAGGGTATTCGCCTCTGGGCAAAACAGAGTAGAGGTCGCATGGTTTTGCGACAGGGTTCGTTCTCATCCGCGCACTGGTGCACGTTTGGAGTCCGGACGAATTATACTGGCAGGCTCTGGTTTGAGCCAGATACTGGTATATGTTTTGGGGTTGCTTTTATATCTCGGTATTCTTGTTCCTCGGAACGAGAATGCAGGTGTGTATGCACAGTTGCTTGAGGCGGAGGATGAGGTATTTTATTAGGGTTTCGGAACGGGTGCGTATGCACAGTTGACAGTCATCATTTTCCAAACCCTAATGGATTTATGGATTATCTATTAATAATAGTAATTAAATGAGAATTTTGTTATGGTTGTTTTTGTTGACTTGTTGACCATGGTTGACTTGTTGACCATGGTTGAATGTTGACCACCATCATGCTTTGTAAAGATACTCCTTGATTCATGCTTACATTTCATTTAATGAAGCATGATAGTGGTCATTCCAAACTACCATCAACTATTCTCATTTTGAATTATTATTATTTAGATAATTCTTTTTCTTTTGGCTTTATGGTTGCAAGAAAGAAAAAGATAGCTCATTATCTCATTTAGCTTCTCTCCTCACTTCATCTTCTTCTTCCTCAAGCTTAAGGTGAATCCTTCTCATGAGTTGAGAATCCTTCACCTTAAAAGAAAAACAACCCCTACACACTCTCTACTCACTCTAGGATCAAAGGATTAGCAAGCCGGAGATTCTAGTTCACTCCAAGTTCGAGAAAGAGCCCAAAGGTCGAACCCTCGAGGTGGATCCATCTTCGATGGAAGAAGGCGACAAGAAGTGAACCATCAACCTCTACAAGGTTTAAAGAAGAAGGAGTTCAAGTTTAGGTATAACCATCTTCCATAGTAGCTAACTCTCTTTAGCAAGTTTGCTAGTTTAGTTTAGACACGATCCCGACCTTGTTTAGTCCATGTTGCCTCTTGCGATAAAAATTTGTTTTTTATACCGTTTCCGCCTCCCCGTAAGCACCGGGGGTCGCAATATGGACTTACACAAGGATGGTGTACGGGTGCTCAGTGGAGACTGGGTACACTGGACGGACTCGCCGAGAACTCCCAGATGGTATTATACCATACGTCAGATGGCAGTTCTCCGGTGACACTGTTATAGAGTAGTCTGTCGACCCGAGATCGTCATAGAGTCTTGTGTGATTTCCACTGTGCTTTGATTTCCATCATACCACGTCCAAGAGGGCGTGCAAAAAGGTGACTTTTGGGTACAGTCCCGAATCACATGGAGGCAATGAGCGATAGGAGGGGATTCGTCTCTCCCGGTATAGGGAGTTGATGTTGTGCTGTGTTCAATTGGCTATAACCGGAAATCCCTGGCCAGGGTTGCTGAGATTTACTGGTAAGTGTTATCAGTAGTTTCTCGAACTGTTATAGACCTCAAATCGACACAACTTATCAAGCTACTGGGGTCTGACGTTTACCACCCCTAGGCGAGATTTGCAACATATCAGACGAAGAGACCGGACTGTACGGGAGTGTTACTGTTTGGATTCACAGGAGAATGTACAGGCTTGCTTGTTGATCTTCTGAGCGCTCAATACCTGGGTAGCTGTTACGTTTAGCTGACCGCTTGCAGCTTTTGGGTGTTTGATATGATCATCACCTACTGCCGGCGTATTGACGATTCTTTAGAGTCCTACATAGAGGTTTCTTGACTCAGGCAAAACGGAGTAGGAGCACATATGTGATATGTGCGGGACCGAGGATAATGCGATATGTGATACCGTATTATATTCTCGCGATATTTGATATCAGCCGGGTCATCGGATCAAAGTGTTGATTTGATGAATCGGTATGGATAAATATTAGCCGGTTATATGCGATATAGCCGGATTGTCGGATCATGTTTTGATTCGATAATTTAATGTATAATAATATATATGATATATTAAATTGCATTAACTAATATTTGCTCACTAAAAGATTCTTTTTCTCACTCGGGTAATACATTGATATATATGCGATATATGTTAAATGTATTATTTTATTTTGTTACGATAAATATTATATATGTGATATATAATATTGTAACATGATATGATAACTAATGCAACTTGTTTAGTGGAGTTTAAACATGATTAGGGTTTGGATTAGGGTTAAGCTTTCTAGATGTTTCTAGAAGCTTTTCTTTTTGTCATGATAAAGATATTTTCATGTGAGTCATGCTTTAACCCAACCCAAACCCTAACCCTAGTTAATTCTCTACAAAGGTTCACTTGACCATGGTTGCATAATTCTATCATATTATTCTTTTTCTATTCATCACAAAAGGATTCTAACATTGTTCATCTTCTTCCTCCTTCATTCTTTCATGAAAAGCTTACTAGTTTTTCAAAAGGTGATAAATAAATATGAGAAAAAGATAAATAAAGAGAGCAAAAATTCTACTTCATCATCCTCATCTTCCCTTGCCATTTAGATGAGGGTGTTCACATCATTTCATGAGTGTTAGCTTGTGTTAAAGAAACTTCAAGGTAGATCATCTTAGTATCGAAGATCGGAAGCAAAGATTGCATCTTTCTCTTCGTGGAACCTCTCGAGAGTCCGGATCCCGATGATCGCAGTGAAGGGACCACAACACGGAGCATATGAAGTGAAGGACCGGATCTACAAAGGTTGTAATCCCTCTCACTTAGTGTTAAAGTGTTTAGCATACTTGTTTTCGCCTAATCTCCAGTTTAAATTTCCGTATTCGGGTTGTTCGGCACGGCTAAATTTTAATTCGGGCATGGTTGATGCCTCGTAGACCCTTGTGCGCGTGCCTAGCAACCCTACATGATATAGCCGGGTCATCGGATCAAGTGTTGATTCGATGAATTGGTACATGTTATATTAGTCGGTTATATGCAATATAGCCGGATTGTCGAATCAAGTGTTGATTCGATAATTTAATGTATAATATTATATGTGATATATTACATTACGTTAACTAATATAAGCTCGCTTTATTGATTCATTTTCAAACCGGATAATACATTGATATATATACGATATATGTTAATTGTATTATTTTTTTTTTGTTACAAAATATATTGTATATGTGATATATATTATTGTGACAAGTTTGGGTTACAAATGCAACAATGATTTAGAGATTAAACCTAGTTAGGGTTTAGATTACGGTTAGCTTTTGGGTTGGCTTTTCATGAAGCTTCATGAAGCTTTCATTTTGTCTTCATCCTTTGATATTTTATGTAGATATTTGTTAACCCAACCCAAACTCTTAACTCTTGTTTATTCTCTACATGAGTTAAGACTCTCATTCTTAACTCATGGTTGCAATTGTAACCATAACAAAAATTTCATTATTCATCACAAAAGAAAAAGCTTCATCTTTTTCTTCTTCTAGCTCTTACAAAAGCTTTCTAGCTTTTTGAGTTGTGGTGAATATTAGTGAGAATGTGAAAACAAAAGAGAGCAATATTCCTACTTCATCATCCTCATCTATTCTAGCCACTTAGATTAGGGTATTCACTTCTCTAATTATTAATTAGTGAAGTGTAAGCTTGGGTTAGAGATTCTTCAAGGTAGATCATCTTAGATCATGAAGACTACAAGCAAGATGCATCATTCACCTTTTGGAGCCTCACGAGAGTCGGAGTTCTTGATGATCGCAGTTAAGGGACCTCAACATGGAGCTTATGAAGTGAAGGAACGGACTACAAAGGTTGTAATCCTTATCTCTTTACATTTTTGTATGTGATGCAAATTTTGTTACCCTAGAAATTCTAGAATGATTCATGGTTTGCTTGCTTTGCACCTCTCTAAATTTTAATGTGTCATGAGTGGTGCTACCAAACCCTAGACTAAGTGCAAGGGAAGACCAACAGATCCGCCGTGTTGTCCTTCGCGTCAACTCTCCTAACCTCGATCCCCTGGAGATCAACCATCTCCCTGATCAGGTGATACTTCTTTAGAATATGTCTAGATCGCTATTGGGACCGGGGTTCCTTGGCCAAAGCCATAACTCTATTGTTGTCACAATAACAGTTATTGGACGCTCAATGGTAGGAACCATGTTCATCTCATGAACAAGAAATATCCATACAGCCACTTTGGCAGCATTGTTGGTAGCGATGTATTCATCTTTTATCGTCTAGTTTGCCACGGTATTTAGCTTGAACTCTTCCAACGTACCGTCCCTCCACTGAGGGTAAAGACAAAGCCCGAGATTGACTTTTAGTCAACCTTATCACTTTGGAAGCTCGAATTGGTAACGGACTCCCACTGGAGTTCACCGTTACCAAACACTAAGAACATTTCTTCGGTGCTTCTCAAGTACTTAAGAATCTCCTTCACAGCTATCAAGTGATTCTCCCAAGATCCGATTTATTCCTGATCACTACACCTAGTGAGTTAGCTACATCTGTTCTGGTACACAACACTGCATACATGATAGAGCCTATTGCCGAAGCATAGGGTAACCCTTGTATGCGAGCTTTCTCCAAATCAGTCTTGGAAGACAACCTTTTGGAGAGAGTGATTCCTGAGTAAGTGGGCGAACCACCATGCTTAGAATTTTCCATACTAAAACTCTTTTAGTATGGTGTTAATGTACCTGGATTTGGGACACTCCTAACATCCACTTAGATCTATCTCTATAGATCTTAATCCTTAAGATGTAGTAGGTATCATCCATATCATTCATGGAGAATCCTCATGATAAGAGGAGCTTGACCGAGTGTAGCATAAGAAACCAATTTCCTATCAAGAGTATGTCATCTATGTACAATACGAGGAAGACAGTCTTACTCCCTAAAACCTTCTTGTATATACATGGTTCATCTGTATTTTTGATGAAGTCAAACTCTTTGACTACCATTTCAAAACAGATGTTCCAACTCCACGATGCAGCTTGCATACCTTTCCGCTGCTCCCACTGTCCACGAAGCTCTATGGCTGTCATGTACGCGCTCCCTTCTAAATCACCATTTAGAAAAGCAGTCATAACGTCCAACTGCCAGATTTCGTAGTCACGGTATGCAGCGATGGCAAGTAGGATCCGGATGGACTTATGCATAGCCACTGGAGAAAAAGGTTTCATCAAAATCCACACATGGTTACATGATGAGAACCTTTTGCTACAAGTCTAGCTTTGAAAGTCTCAACTTTTCCATCTACACCTGGTTTCTTTCTCAAAGAACCACTTGCTCCTGATGGGTTTAACCCCTTCAGGAGCAACATCTAAAGTCCATACTTTGTTGGTGTATATGGATTCCATCTCAGATTGTATTGCATCCAGCTATTTCACAAAGTCCCCACTCGTGATGGCCGGCCTGAAGTTAGTTGGGTCATCATCTACCATGACGCAATCCTCTCTCCCACCATCACTGAGGAAACCATATTATATCTTAGGCGGATGAGGAACCCTACCAGATTCACGGAGAGGCTGAGGTTCGTTGGAAACTATTGAATCCTTTAGTTCCACTAAATCATCAGTCCTAATTTATATAGCTGGAACTCCTTCCAATTCTACCTCATGACCACTAATTTGTTTTTCAAGAAATACCTTTTTCTAAAAAGATGGCATGTTGAGAAACAAAAAACCTATTGTTCCTCGGTTTGGTAGAAAATATTCCCTCCCAAATGTTCGGGATATCCAATAAACTTATAGAATTGACTTTGCCTCGAGTTTGTCCAGATTTTTCTTTTCAACATAGGCCGGACAACCCCATATCTTAACTATTTTAAGACATGGTCTCTTCCCATACCATATCGTATATGGAGTGGTAGGCACTTGATTTGGTTGGAACCCTGTTCAATAGGTATGCAGTTTCTCAAGTACATAACTCCAAAAGGAAACAGGCAACGCAACAACACTCATCATAGAGCGCACCATATCTAATAGGGTGCGATTCCTCTGCCCCGATACACCGTTGTGCTGTGGTGTACACGAAGGAGTAAGTTGATAGAGAATCCCATTCCGTTTTTAGAAAATCCAGGAACTCTATGCATAAGTATTCCCCTCTCTGATCAGATGGAAGGACTTAATACTTATACCCGTATGGTTCTCAACTTCAAGCTTATATTCCTTGAATTTCTCAAAAGTTTCAAACTTGTGTTTCAACAGGAACATATGTCCGAATCTTGAGAGATGGTCGGTGAATATAATGAAGTACGAGGAACTAACCCTGGCATTTGTAAACATAGGACCGTATACATCATCATGTATCGGTCGCAAGAGTTCAGTAACTCTTTCTCCGTTTCATGTAAACGGAGTATTGGTAATTTTACCTTTGAGACAAGACTGACAAGTATCAGAAGATGAAAATTCGAACGGATTCAAATATTCATCCTTATGTAACTTATCTAGTCTTGTCGCATTGATATGACCTAGTCTCCAATACCACAAGAAGGATTCGTTCATTTCTGAACTACTCCTCTTGTGTGTGTTCTATATACTTTGAACTGTGGTTTGATTTAGAACGTATATGCCATTACATAACGTGCCTGATCCAATCAACTCTTGATTAAGGAAAGTGTTCACAACATTATCCTAAAATACAAAATTATATCCTTTTTTAATTTAATAAAGAAATTGATGTAATGTTGTATATCAGGTTCGGCATGTTATAACATTTGTTCATAATCAATGTATTTACCACTTGGTAATACAAGGTGATATATGCCAACTGATTTGGCGGCAATAATTGCACCATTCTGTACACTCAGAGATATATCACCCAATCTCAGTTCTCTACCTTTCTGTAGCCTATGTAACAGATTACATATGCGGGATCCTGATCCGGTATCTCATACCTAGGACGTAGAGGATACTGAGAAACAGTTCTTGGTAACGAACACACCCGAAGAATATGTATCAACATGATTTTTCCTCGATTTGGTGGCATAGGAATCCTGGTATTCCCCTATTTCCTGCTTAGACTTATAAAAATTATAAGGTAGAGCGGAACCAACGTTCTCCAGCTCAGCATAATAAGCAGGTTCGGTCAATACATCCATATTATTATCTTGATTAAGGCATGTCACGGTCGCTACCAGGAGAGAGAGAAAGAGAGAGAGAGAAGAAAACACTCAGCGTATGCTCTTGCAAGATCAGATTGGTTATTATTTTATCTAATCAGGATGGCTCTCACTGTTTTTATCAAATCTTCCTTCAAACCCAAAAAGGTAAGACTAGCCGGGATTAATTAAACCCTACAAGTTCGCCAATCTTTCAGCCAGGCCAGTGTCAGTACTTTGAGGGAGGTTTCCCGTGCTTTCGCATGGACCTAATTAAAATAAAGCTCATTTTCCTAGAGGCATAACCCTATTGACACCTTTATAGACACCTACTTGATCGGCTAATTGTAAAGTGCAAAACTCTCCCAGGAGTAACTCTTACTCGCAGTGGGTATCGGGATCCAACTATCTCATAAAAGGTATGCAATCTCATTGCAAATTTCAACACTTGAAACTACTGATACAGGTTTTTACCCTAGTGGCTCATGACCTTAACTATGGTCAACAAATCACAAGCACTAGTCAAATTCTACCCGTCATTTCGTGTAATTAGACCCACCCATATGACCCTTAACTATGGTCAACAAAGTCGCATGACAGTCCTAATTAATTGCATCATATGCTGTGTAGGAAGACATCACTTAGCTACTGTACACTGCGCCTTAACTATGGTCAACAAACGCAGCACGAATACTAAGTACTCTACTTCCTAAAATGACGGAGGGTTGCTGATGGTTTTTAAGAAAACCTTTAACGCTTTGAACTTGATATCGTTGTAAAATCGAAAGATTTTGAAATGGAGCGGTTTAAGCTCCGCTTTTTAAAATCGATTTTTTCAAAATAAACCGAGTGGGTGTAGCATCTTCTAGCTTTTGCTAAAGAGGTCACCCCCGGTGAAGGGATCTCGGCTCTTTCCTCATCGAATGAGGTGCTGGATATTCTACAAGGATCACCACTATGCAAAGCAAGAACTAGAGCTACCAGTTTTTAAAATTTGATTCCACAACATCATTAGGTTTCTTTCTTTTCATTAATCTTATTAATGAAGTCCCATCATTTATGCTTCCTAAGCATTACAGATAAAGAAATGAAAACACTTATACAACGTACGCTTATGCCATCCGCATTCGCCACGGGGTCCCGTCATGCACCGTTAGGTTAGATAACTAACGACAGAGCGGGGGCAGGACTAACGTGGATGCAAAATATATGCAACGTTTATTATATATCATATATATAATATAAAGTATTCGTCTCAGCATATAAAGTGATCACATCACAGAATATCAGCAGTAGAAGATAACATATGAAATATTGGATATACCAGGATTTCCACGTTTTAAATCAAGCCAGTAAAAAACACGGATTCCACGGTCGCGATGAATAGCCAAACCCACATCCCTAGACCCCTACGAGAGCGGAAAGCAACCCTGCCAATTCTAGAGTAAGGAAACCCGGTCTCCAATCCTCGAGATGGTCACCCACCGGACCCTAGAACCCGGTTACTTGTGCTCCCCTTCTTGGGTCTGTCCTAATGCGGAAAAGTAAATAATATACATCAATGGTGACATCATCCTCAACCCGGAAGTGCCCCAATAAAAGAATATTACATACAAGTTTTTACAAGAATGAAAATGAAAAACTCTCATCTCACGCAAAAACCCCCGGCTATTCAAACATGACGATCCAATATAACATATCATAGCAACACATAACATCACATGTCATCAACCTAAGTAAATATGCGTATCCCAATTATCGTTGACATTTAGCAACGAAACCGACGATACACCACATATTACACTTACGGTCGCAGAAAAGAAAGTGAAAACTACGACAATTGGAATCTGCAACCACCTTAGATATCATAAACCCGAAATATCATACTCTTCGGATTTCATGCCTAACCATATGAATTCCTTAGACATTAAAAGCCCGGAATATCTCATATTTCGAATTTCATGCCTAACATTGTAAACCCTAAATTTTAGTCTCGATATTGACACTACTAAAATAGGGGGTTGCCCTACGGATATTGAAATCCGTAGGGGCAGATTTATGTTGGCCCTACGAATTAATCCGTAGGGATAAATGGTTGCCCCTACGGGCCAAGACGTTCAAGAATAAAAATATTAATTCTTAATTTGGTGTTTGCCCCTACGAAACCGCAAACCAAGGACCTACGGACAAATCCGTAGGGGCAATTAAATAGCAATTTAATAAAGGCACAGATCGATCGCCTACGTCCGTTATCTCTTTCTTCCTCTCTCGATCGCGCGCGAAACAAAATCCCCAAATCGCCACCGCCGTTCTCGTCATCGCCACCGACGTTCTCCTCGTCGCCACCGCCGTTCTCATCGCCACCACCATTCTCGTCGTCGCCACCGCCGTTCAGGTCGTCGCCACCGCCGTTCAGGTTAGTAAATCTTCAACTAAATTAAAGAAATTTTTGATTATTTAGGGCTAGGGTTCATGGCTGGGTCTGGGGTTGCGGTTGGAGTTGGGGCTCGGCAGGGGTTGCGGTCGGGGTCGGGGTTGGGGTTGGGGTTGGGTTAGGGTTGGGGTTCGGCTGCGGCTGCGGCTGGGGCTGGGGCTGGGGTTTGGGTTTGGCTTAGGGTTGGGGTTGGGGTTTAGCTAGGGCTGGGGTTAGGGTTAGGTTAGGGCAGGGCTGGGCTGGGGCTGGGCTGGGGCTGGGGCTAGGGTTAGGTTGGGGTTGGGTTTAGCTGGGGCTGGGGTTAGGGTTAGGTTGGGGCGGGGCTGGGCTGGGGCTAGGCTGGGGCTGGGGCTAGGGTTAGGTTGGGGTTGGGGTTTAGCTGGGGCTGGGGTTAGGGTTAGGTTGGGCTGGGGCTAGGCTGGGGTTAGATTGGGGTTGGGTATCGATGTATGTACATGTATCATATCATGAATGATTCATTTTCATTAAATGTGGTAAAATTAAGTGTATAAAATCATGCCATATAAATAGATTGTGTTCGTGAATGGCGACCCAGTTAGGCGAACCAAAGTGTTGCATTGATGAAAGTTTACCGTAGAGGAAATTACGGCTAGCTCTATGCATTTAACCTGAATTTATTCAGTAATTACTAGCATGTATAGAAAAGTTGGTTTAATTTATGAAAAAATGGGGAGACAACATGCATGTATGCATATAGGTAGCATCTGCCAATATGCCATATCCAGACCGCAATCTATTTTTGCCTATTGGCTAATATGAAAATACTGGCCCGCGTATATGACATAATCAAAGTTGTTAAATCTTGATACGGTTTGGGTTTCGTTTTTTTATTTATCATATCGTGTATCGTATCTGTTTCATATCGAAAGAAACAAAATTTTCTGTTACAATAACGAAATAATTATGTGTAGAACCAATTACAATTTTAAAAATGATCAAATTAACAACATAAAGCAACGTACAAGTTAAAGCAAATTTTGGAATTGCAGCAGTCAAATACATACATATAAATCATACAAACCCATGCATTTGATAATCAAATAGGGTTTTTTCTGCCCCCCTACTTCAATATTTTGATGCATGTTTCAGTTATGTGAATTCATATGTTGCGTATAACGCTTTATGATATCAGTATCCTACATTTGTAGTTTTAATTGTTGATTGTTATAGATGAATGCCATTGCAATAATAGTTTTTGGTTGATGAATGTTATTGCAATGTAGGATGATCAGTTCTATCAATCTTGATCTCAATGGTTTAAAATCATGTTACACATATAACACGAATGCACAACAAACGCATAATTAGAGAGCGATTCGAGATATTCAGGTTAAAACCAATATATGATACTCGATGATAATATGAAACCTTCATATTCCCATCGATACTCATATATGAAATTAAAAGCGCCACTTAGTCCCCGTCTATCGGTTAACATACGTGCGATGCTCGTCGTGACTTAGAACTATACGAAGGTTGTTAAATATCGGACAGTATAGCTCGACCGTGGAGGGTGCTCAACCTTCATGCTCTGTACAATGGCCTGATGAAGAACATGCAGGCCAAGGTCCAATAGAACAGGAATGAGCTGAAGGCCGACTGCTACTCCCTGTGGATGGCGACCCACGAGGCAGAGAGAGCGGCCCTCCTATCTACTCCGGCATTTGCGAGAGTCGACGTAGAGACATGGCCTCAATTGTACGAATATTTCGACTCCCAGCGCAAACAGGTATGTATTTTAAATGTAATTCAATGTTTAGGATATAATTTATTTTTTGTGTCTCTTAATTAGAAAACTAAATGTTAATGCGTTGTGCAGAAACAGTCCGCTCAGAATACAGGGAACAGGAAGTCGGCGAAGAGGGGTCGCCCTACTTACACAGGTGGCTCGAGGAACATTACTCGAGCCATGGAGTTATCGGTAAATTACAATAGACCGACCTTTGTGATATTCTGCAATATTAAGAGTTATTTTCTAATATTTCTAATATTAAGAGTTACTTTCTAATATTGCAGACATCTCGGACCGTGGCGTCAGGTGGTACACCGAGCGTGCTGTCCGCATATCTTGCCGTCAACGGCACCTCGACAGATCCCGCCACGGGCGAGCTTCGATATCCCGACGTCGCTACCCTGGAGTATTGCGTAAGTGTTAATATTTTTTCTACCCAAATTTGAAATTTTAGTTTTGGAAGGTTCAAGTTTAAATTTTATACTTATACTTTACTGCTTAATGTGGGTGTAGGAGCGGGTGGTTGAGCAGGCCGAGGCCTCGGGGATCGATTTTACCGGACAGAGCGATCCGAGGCTGCTGACCCCAGTTCTGGACGCCGCACACGGAGGGCACCACGGAGGTTGGGAGAGAGGCCGGGGACTGGGCCCTAGCAGGGCCTATATAAGGTTAGACTCCTGTAACGTTTCCAAAATAATAAAATATTATTTTCGGGAATTTTTATAATTCAATATTATTTTAATAAATATTTTAATATTCCGGTATAATTAAATACAAATAAATGGGGAAAAATTTTGGAAAATTCTAAAATAGGGTATTTTTATGGAATTATGCCATTTTAAAGTTTTTAAGATTAGTTATATGCTAATTTAGTGCTAATCGCGATTAAGAATCGCTAATTGGATTTTTAGTTTTTTTGTGCAAAAATGTGCACATATCATTTTCCACACTTGTTACACTTGTGTTACATATTGTTCTTTTGAGTTCACTATTGGGGTGAGAAGGAAAAGAAAAGAAAAGGGAAAAGTAGGTATGATGATGAGAGAGAGAGAGAGTTGTTGCTTTTGACTTTTTGAATCATACCCATCATTTTCCTTCTCCTTTTCTCTCCCCTCTTCATGAAGAGCTGTTGCTGCTCCTGCTCCCTTCTCTCTCTCTCCCTCTTCATGAAACCCTAGATTGTAAGTCCGTGTTGCCCACCCCGGTGCTTACGGGGAGGCGGAAAACATAATAAAAATCGGATTTTTAAGACTTAGGCAACATGGACTAAACTTGTGAGGATCTTTGCTAAACATAAACTAGCTAACCCTAACTACAAAGTAGCTAAGTGAAGAAAGGTTATACCTTTGGTCTTTAGTCCTTCTCTCCTTGCTCCTAGGTATGGTAGAAAAGGATCACCTTGCTTGTCTTCTCCCGTCAAAGAAGGATCCACCCGAAAGCCACCACCTTTAGCTTCAACTCCAAGCTAGGAGTAACTAGAGTGCAAGAAATGCTAAGACTTGAACCCTAGAAGTGAGTAGAGAAGATCAAGAGAGGGTTTTTCTCAAGCTATTTGTTTCTCAACACATGAGAGGGAGAGAGCTTGAGGGAGAGGATGAGCAAGAGAGAGAAATAGAATGAGAGAATGAATTATTTGTGAGCCTTTCTCACTAATATGTGTGTATAATTTTTAATTGAATAATTAGCTAGATAATTATCATGGTAAATCATGACATGACCATTATCATTTCAAATTGCAAAGATCAAAAAGCATCTTCCAAAAGAAATTATGATGGTCAAAGTGTCAACCTTGGTCAACAAGTCAAAGAAGTCAAAAGGTCAACAACCACAACCATGGATAATTATTAAACTAATTACTAATTAACAATAACACACACATAAATATTAGGGTTAATAAAAAGACAAAGGCCATTAACCCTAAACAAGGTCCTCTCCCCCAATCTCAAGCAACTGTGCATACGCACCCGCATTCGTGATCCGAGGAACACGAACACAATGAGAAAAACCAATCTCAAATCATATACTAGGATCCGGCTTAAACCAAAGCCCGCTAGTATAGACTGTCCGGACAGCAAACGTGCACAAGTGCGCGGATGCGAACGAACCCTGTCGCAAAACCATGCGACCTCTACTCGTTTTGCCTAAAGGCGAATAGCTCTCTGTGTGGGACTCTAAAGACTCGACACTACGCTGGCAGTGGGTTTAACCACAGACCGCAAGCGGCACTAGCTGTACGTAACGGTCCCCAGGTAGATGTCGATAAGAAGACCGACGAGGTGAACCCCATCTGCACTCCTACTGAGCCTGTATGTGACAGTCTCCGTACAGTCCGGTCTGTTCGTCTGATACATCGCATGGCGGGCCTAGGGGGGCGGTGAACGTCAGTCCCCTAATAGCGGTACAAGTCGTGTCGGAGTGTAGCCCAGAACACCCTGAGATAACACTGGAAACCTACCAGTATATCTCGCTTGCCCTGGCCAGGGACTACTCGTGTAATGGCTCTCCTGGACACAGCGCGATGTCAACCCCCAATACCGGGAGAGACGAATCCTGTCTAACCGTCACTGCCTCCAAGTGCTTCGGGACTGCACCCAAAAACTACCTGTTTGCACAGCTCCTTTGAGCCGTGGTAGGGTAGTAATCAAAGTGCAGTGGGAACACACTCGAGGCGAAGTGACAGTGTCAAGTCAGCGGACTAAGCTGTACTCATGTCACCTGGGAACTGATAACTGACGATAGGTATATTACCAACCAACAGTTCCCGACGAGTCCTGTCCAGTGTACTCGTAACCTAACGAGCACCCGCATACTATCCCAAGTACGACGTACTAACGGCTGTGGGACAGACCGTCTCCCACACTGGGATGAGAAGCGCATACGCTAGTCTACTCCGGAGTATCGATGCCCTGTCTCGATAGTCCAACGACCAGGGACCTGTATAAGGATGTGCTTATAGATTACCCAGCTCCCACGAGTGCGAGCGCCATCACAACGCTGGTAATCAAGCAAAGATCCTAAGGGCTCTACTAATATGTATACCAGCAATATGCTAAAAGAAACACATGCACATATTAAAGCAGAGACAAACCAAGTAGCATACTACCATTTCGAGCAAGATTGTATATACAACTGTGAATATCCCAAGCTTCCATTAAGTAATATACAAACTAGTATGATACAGTAATGGCCTCTAGGGCATATACACTAACAATCTCCCACTTGCACTAAGGCCATGTACTGGCGTATCGAAGACCTATCATCTCGATCAGCCGCTCGAACTGAGTCTGGGGTAGGGCCTTTGTGAGTGGATCTGCAGTGTTATCCTCTGATGCAACTCTCCGGACCTCGATCTCCTGGCGATCCACGATCTCCCTGATCAGGTGATACCGCCTTAAGATGTGTCTGGATTTCTGATGGGACCTGGGTTCCTTCGCTAAAGCTATAGCCCCGTTGTTGTCGCAATACAGAGGTATTGGGTCAACAATGGACGGAACCACCTGAAGTTCTTTCAAGAACTTCCTCATCCAGACAGCTTCTTTTGCGGCATCAGATGCAGCGATGTATTCCGCTTCCATAGTCGAGTCAGCAACGGTTTCCTGTTTGGAGCTCTTCCAACACACCGCCCCTCCATTGAGGGTAAAGACAAAACCCGACATGGACTTGGAATCATCCTTGTCACTCTGGAAGCTGGAGTCAGCAAAGGCCTCAACCTGCAGGTCTTTTCCGCCATAGACCAAGAACATCTCCTTAGTCCTTCTCAGGTACTTGAGAATGTTCTTTACTGCTATCCAATGTTTCTCCCCAGGGTTTGACTGATACCTGCTTACCACACTCAGTGCATAAGCCACATCCGGTCTGGTACACAACATCGCATACATTATAGAGCCTACCGCAGAAGCGTAGGGTATAATAGACATGCGATCCCTCTCCAAATCAGTCTTGGGAGACATCTCTTTGGAGAGGGTGATCCCGTGACAAGCCGGTAGATTACCGCGCTTGGAATCTTCCATACTGAATCTCTTCAGTATGGTGTCGATGTACCTGGACTGCGAGAGTCCTAATATCCTCTTGGATCTGTCACGGTAGATCCGGATACCCAGAATGTAGGAGGCATCACCCAGGTCTTTCATGGAGAACCTGTGTGACAAGAACCCCTTGACAGATTGTAGCATAGGAATGTCATTTCCTATTAAGAGAATGTCATCCACGTATAAAACGAGGAATACTACAGTTCTCGCTACAAATCTACAATAGATGCATGGTTCATCTGGATTTTTGATAAAGCCAAATTCTTTGACCGTCTCATCAAAACAGATGTTCCAACTCCGCGATGCCTGCTTGAGTCCATAAATGGACTTGAGCAACTTGCACACCTTTCCGCTGCTCCCACCCTGAATGAAACCCTCTGGCTGGTCCATATAGACACACTCCTCTAAATGACCATTTAGAAAAGCTGTCTTTACGTCCATCTGCCAAATCTCATAATCGTGGAAAGCAGCGATGGCAAGAAGGATCCGAATGGATTTCAGCATAGCTACTGGAGAAAAGGTTTCGTCATAGTCCAAACCAGGTCGCTGACGAAAACCCTTTGCTACCAGTCTAGCTTTATAGGTCTCAACCTGTCCATCTACACCAATCTTCCTTTTGAAGATCCACTTGCATCCTACGGGTTTTACCCCGTCTGGAGCAATGTCCAACGTCCATACTTTGTTGGTGTACATGGACTCCATCTCGGTCCGCATTGCATCCAGCCATTTTACCGAGTCGACGCTCTGAATGGCTTGCTGGAAGCTAGTAGGCTCATCACAATCTAGGATGCAGTCTTCTCTATCCCCGTCAATGAGAAAACCGTAGTATCTCTCGGGCGGATGAGACTGCCTACTACTCCTGCGGAGTGGCATAGGAATGTCCTGTTCTTTTGAACCTTCTGGTTCCACTAAACTTTCAGTAATAGTTTGTGGTTCTGGAATTTCTTCCAGTTCTATTGCGCTCCCACTTATTTCTTTTTCTATGAACTGATGTTCTAGAAAGTGGGCATGGCGAGAAACAAGGACTTTTTGTTCCTCTTCGTAATAGAAGTAATATCCCTTGGAGTTCTTTGGATATCCCACAAACTTGCACTGTACTGAGCGTGCCTCGAGCTTGTCCGCATGCTGCTTTTTTACAAAAGCTGGACATCCCCATGTCTTAATGTGATTAAGATAGGGTTTCTTCCCACTCCATAACTCATATGGTGTGGTAGGCACAGTCTTAGTGGGAACACGGTTCAAAAGATATGCAGCTGTTTCCAGCGCATACCCCCAGAACGATCGCGGTAACTCAGCGTTACTCATCATGGACCGTACCATATCCAATAGGGTTCGGTTCCGTCTCTCCGATACACCGTTATGTTGCGGAGTGTATGGAGGAGTAAGCTGAGAGAGAATTCCATTCTCTTTTAAATAGTTCAGGAATTCGGCACTTAAGTATTCTCCTCCTCGATCCGATCTTAGGATCTTGATACTTTTGCCTGTTTGTTTTTCTACTTCATTCTTATATTCCTGGAATTTTTCAAAAGCCTCGGATTTATGTTTCATTAAGAAGACATAACCGTACCTTGAAAAATCATCCGTAAAGGTAATGAAGTAAGAATAACCGCTTCGCGCATGTGTAGACATTGGACCGCACACGTCGCTGTGTACGAGTCCCAAGAGCTCGCTCGCTCTTTCTCCGTGTCCAGAAAACGGAGCCTTTGTCATCTTTCCTTTGAGACAGGATTGACAAGTTGCATACGATTGATATTCGAACGAATCTAAGTATCCTTCAGTATGTAACTTAGTCAATCTTCTCTCATTGATGTGACCCAGTCTACAATGCCATAAGAAAGTTTTATTAATTTCTGGAGACTTTCTTTTGTGTGTATTCTGGATATTGAAAACCTGTGGTTGGTTTAAAACGTATATACCGTTGTTCAATGTACCTGACCCAATCAACACTTGATTAAGGTGAATGTTCACTACATTACTTACAAATGCAAATTCATAACCTTCTCTAGATAATAAAGATACAGAAATGATATTACAGGTTGCATTTGGTACATAATAACAACTACGCAAAACCAAAAAGTGTCCATCTGATAATCCCAGGTGATAGTCCCCCACGGCCTCAGCATCCATGCTAGCACCGTTCGCAACTCTGAGGGTCATGTCACCTGTCTTCAAAACTCTACGCTTTCTCAACGCCTGCAAAGAATTACAGATATGAGATCCTGATCCGGTATCCAATACCCAGGAATTAGAGTTTATTGATAGACAATTTTCAATAACATACACACCTGAAGCTGAAGCTGCAACTCGCTTCAAATCCTGTGTTCTGGCTTTCCAAGCCTTGCAATCTTGTTTCCAGTGACCACTTTTGTGACAATAGAAGCATTCTTCCTTCCCCACCAGCTTCCCCGCTACCTTTGTTGCTTTACCCTTTCCCTTCATATCCACTTTACCGACACCGCCTCTTGGTTTGGCGGGGGCTTTCTTCTTCTTGCCCTTGGCTTTCGCCCTGGACCTAGAAGAGGAAGATCCTCCTACAAACAAAGTGGATGTCTCCCTACCCTTCTGTAGGGTGCCCTCAGCAGTCCTCAACATGTTCAGAAGTTCGGCAAGTTCAACCTCCTTTCCTTGCATGTTGAAGTTGAGAATGAACTGGGCGTAAGTGGAAGGAAGGGACTGGAGAATCAGATCAGTATAGAGTTCATTCTCCAACGTGGTCCCGAGGTCCGCGAGCTCCTCTATGTAGCCGATCATCTTAAGCACGTGGTCCGCTACCGATGATCCGACGGCCAACCTTGCCGAAAAGAGCTTCTTCGACACTTCGTATCTTGCGATACGAGACTGCTCTCCATACAGTTCTTTTGTATGGAGAAATATGGACTCTAGGTCCATATTCTCGTGCCTCCTCTGATGATCATTGTCCATCGAGGCTAATACGAGGCATTTGGCCCTCGCGCAATCTATCTCCCATGTCTTACGGATTTCTACATCCGCGACGCTGGAGGTGGGACCTGGGACGGGGGGAGCTTTGGTGGTAAGTATATACCCCAGCTTGTCATAAGTGATAGCCATCTTGACATTCCTGAGCCAATCTTTGTAGTTTGGCCCTGTCAATATGTTTTTATCTAATAGTAACTTAAGTCCGGTCATCTTGAATGGTCGCTGCAATTAGGAGAGAGAAAAGAAACACTTTAGCATGATGCTCTTGCAAGTTTAGAGTGGTTTTTAGTTTGTCTAAACTGGATGGCTCCCACTGTCTCTCGAATCCCTTCTCAAACCGTAAAGAAAAGGATTAGCCGGGATCATTCTCACCGTACAATACTTGCTTAACCGTTCAGCCAGGCCAGTGTCGGTACTTCGAGGGAGGTTTTCCAACGCTTTCGCGAAGTTCCTTAATTAAGTAACCTCTTTTCCCTGTGGGCGTAGCCCCGCTAACACCTTTCTAGGCACCTACTAGGTTTATAGCATTGATCGTTAAGTGAGAGTTTTCCCGAGGAGTAGCATATACTCACAGTAGGATCGGGATCCAAATATCATCGCGTGATAAAACCGAAGGAATCCTACCAGAATCATCACACTCCAAATGGTATGCAAATCTAGCAAGTTTCAGTACTTATGAAACTCCCGATGTGGATTTTTGCCCCATGCTCTTATGACCTTGACTTTGGCCAAAATATCATAAGTCACATGTCAAGTTCTACCCGTCATTCTCCTGGTTAATTTGGACCCACCCGTACCTACCCTTGACTTTGGCCAAAATGGCAGCACGACTGTCCCAAATCAACGCATCTATCTATGCTGCACATGAATACCCAAACGCTACCAATCACTATGCCTTGACTTTGGCCAAAATACATAGCTTGAATACTTTTGACCATTCATGTGGAATGACGGAGGGCTACGAATGGTTTTGGCGAAACCGTGAACGTAGTGAACTTGATATAATCGATGGAACGAGATAGCTTTTAAAAGGAGTGGTTCAAGCTCCGCGTTTAAAAGTTTAGTTTTTGAAAAAGAACCGAGTGGTTTTCAAAGTGTTCCAATCGACTTTTACTTGGTTTATTTCTTGCATTAGTTCTTTTAATGCGTCCCATCATTTAATCCTACCATTGCAGAAAACAACCAAAATATGACGTACGCTTATGCCATTCGCATTCGCCACGGGGCCCCGTCATCACCCGTTAGGTTACTTAACTAACGACAGAGCGGGGGCTGGGCTAGCGCGGCTGTAAAACATAAGCAACGCCTAAATAGTTATTATATATAAATATATAGCAATGATAGACATTACAGATCACAGATGAATACATTGGATATACTAGGAATCCGCAATGCGTTCGAGCCTGCAACGCAAAGCGGATTACACGGTCGCGGTGAATAGCCAATACCCCACCCAAGACCCCTACGGGTGCGGCAAACTACCCGCCAAGCACCCGAAGCGAAGCAACCTCCCTCACCACCGTGAGTAGGCCACTCAGCACTTCGAGATACCCGGTAGTTTGTGCACCCCCTCCATGGGTCTATCCTAGGAGCAAAAACAGTAAAAAGAATTATACAATGACGGCTACAACCCCGACCCGGTTGTGCGGTCATACAAAGAATATTATTACATCAATTTACATGTTACAAATGAATGAAAGAAAATAACACTCATCTCACATCCAACCCGGCTATTCACCCGCGACAATCCAATCCATTCATATCCACAAACCAACAATCACAGATCACAGAGATGTATAACCCCGACTAATCGACTTATAGCGATTAGCCGACGTTCAATACATACAAGCATCACAGATATAACCGATATAGTTAAAGTGTAGTGAAGTTCCGAAAAATACGGATTTATAGGCCCCCAAAAGTAAATTTTAGTTCTGGAAAATCTGGGCATATATTATATATTCTAAAAATCCTAAAACCAACTCAGAAACAATCTGCACCAAAAACGATACAGAGAGTTGACAAGACGGCCGCGCTTCCGCGGCAAGAGCTTCCTTATGCCGCGGAAGCGCGGTCCTCTTGGCTCCTCTCTGGTTCGTATTTGGTGGTGTTTCACACAAAACCCTGAGACAATTTTACAAGTATACAGTTTTTCATTTTAACCAGGAAAAATTTTAACAGAAAGTTGGATTTTGAAAAAGTTTGGTTTTAGGGTTTTTTCGGTTTCGAAACTTCGTTACACTTAACTACTTAGCTAGTTTGAGTTTAGTTAGGCTCTGATACCACTGTAAGTCCGTGTTGCCCACCCCGGTGCTTACGGGGAGGCGGAAAACATAATAAAAATCGGATTTTTAAGACTTAGGCAACATGGACTAAACTTGTGAGGATCTTTGCTAAACATAAACTAGCTAACCCTAACTACAAAGTAGCTAAGTGAAGAAAGGTTATACCTTTGGTCTTTAGTCCTTCTCTCCTTGCTCCTAGGTATGGTAGAAAAGGATCACCTTGCTTGTCTTCTCCCGTCAAAGAAGGATCCACCCGAAAGCCACCACCTTTAGCTTCAACTCCAAGCTAGGAGTAACTAGAGTGCAAGAAATGCTAAGACTTGAACCCTAGAAGTGAGTAGAGAAGATCAAGAGAGGGTTTTTCTCAAGCTATTTGTTTCTCAACACATGAGAGGGAGAGAGCTTGAGGGAGAGGATGAGCAAGAGAGAGAAATAGAATGAGAGAATGAATTATTTGTGAGCCTTTCTCACTAATATGTGTGTATAATTTTTAATTGAATAATTAGCTAGATAATTATCATGGTAAATCATGACATGACCATTATCATTTCAAATTGCAAAGATCAAAAAGCATCTTCCAAAAGAAATTATGATGGTCAAAGTGTCAACCTTGGTCAACAAGTCAAAGAAGTCAAAAGGTCAACAACCACAACCATGGATAATTATTAAACTAATTACTAATTAACAATAACACACACATAAATATTAGGGTTAATAAAAAGACAAAGGCCATTAACCCTAAACAAGGTCCTCTCCCCCAATCTCAAGCAACTGTGCATACGCACCCGCATTCGTGATCCGAGGAACACGAACACAATGAGAAAAACCAATCTCAAATCATATACTAGGATCCGGCTTAAACCAAAGCCCGCTAGTATAGACTGTCCGGACAGCAAACGTGCACAAGTGCGCGGATGCGAACGAACCCTGTCGCAAAACCATGCGACCTCTACTCGTTTTGCCTAAAGGCGAATAGCTCTCTGTGTGGGACTCTAAAGACTCGACACTACGCTGGCAGTGGGTTTAACCACAGACCGCAAGCGGCACTAGCTGTACGTAACGGTCCCCAGGTAGATGTCGATAAGAAGACCGACGAGGTGAACCCCATCTGCACTCCTACTGAGCCTGTATGTGACAGTCTCCGTACAGTCCGGTCTGTTCGTCTGATACATCGCATGGCGGGCCTAGGGGGGCGGTGAACGTCAGTCCCCTAATAGCGGTACAAGTCGTGTCGGAGTGTAGCCCAGAACACCCTGAGATAACACTGGAAACCTACCAGTATATCTCGCTTGCCCTGGCCAGGGACTACTCGTGTAATGGCTCTCCTGGACACAGCGCGATGTCAACCCCCAATACCGGGAGATACGAATCCTGTCTAACCGTCACTGCCTCCAAGTGCTTCGGGACTGCACCCAAAAACTACCTGTTTGCACAGCTCCTTTGAGCCGTGGTAGGGTAGTAATCAAAGTGCAGTGGGAACACACTCGAGGCGAAGTGACAGTGTCAAGTCAGCGGACTAAGCTGTACTCATGTCACCTGGGAACTGATAACTGACGATAGGTATATTACCAACCAACAGTTCCCGACGAGTCCTGTCCAGTGTACTCGTAACCTAACGAGCACCCGCATACTATCCCAAGTACGACGTACTAACGGCTGTGGGACAGACCGTCTCCCACACTGGGATGAGAAGCGCATACGCTAGTCTACTCCGGAGTATCGATGCCCTGTCTCGATAGTCCAACGACCAGGGACCTGTATAAGGATGTGCTTATAGATTACCCAGCTCCCACGAGTGCGAGCGCCATCACAACGCTGGTAATCAAGCAAAGATCCTAAGGGCTCTACTAATATGTATACCAGCAATATGCTAAAAGAAACACATGCACATATTAAAGCAGAGACAAACCAAGTAGCATACTACCATTTCGAGCAAGATTGTATATACAACTGTGAATATCCCAAGCTTCCATTAAGTAATATACAAACTAGTATGATACAGTAATGGCCTCTAGGGCATATACACTAACATAGATCCCTCTCATTTCTCTCACCAAAACCCCATTCCCACTTCACAAAACTTGCTCCCAAGCTCACTAGCTACACATTGAACCTAGCAAGATTGGATTTGGAGGACTTTGAGCAACTCAAGAATTTTTTTGAGTTGGCAAAGGAGGTAACTTCTGGACCTATTAGAGTAGTATTTCATTTCCTTATGCATCTATTCTAGTTTCACATCGATAATGTGTTGTTTGTGGACTTTAGAGATTTCTAGTTAGGGTTTAGGGTAAAACTGAAATCAAAGATGGAATTGAGGATTGTGGTGACCTTAGAACCCCTTGTGTGATGCTAATTTGGACCCAAACCTGAACTTGAAACCAGAATACGGAATTACGAAATCGATATTGGGGAAAACTTTGAATCTGTGATCGTAATTAGGAATCTGCTATCACCCCGAGACCCCAAAAATAAAACTGAGTTGATAGTGAGATGTGCAGGCACCATGGAACCACCACACCAAACCCCAGCCCCCAACTCCAAACCCCGGTTGCCAATTAATTCCTTCTGGCCGCAATTCGCGGCCAGAGCAGGAGGAAACCGTCTCGATTTTGGTGCATGGCCCTATTTCCTCTATTCTTGACCCTGGGTATGTCTAGTTTTGACTGATTCCAGTTAGGGTAAAATCTGGGTTGATTTTCCTATGTTGGTGCATGGTTCATGACTTGTTTTAGCATGGATTTTAGTATTTGGTGTTTTGTTTCTGTCGAGTGGCGTTTGGACGTCAACGACAAGTGACTAGTGAACGTGTTTACATGCGAGACGATAGGTTTTTACCTATGCGAGTAGCATGTGCTATTTTGGTTTCCGATGTGATTTTCATGTGCTTTAGCGTTGTGATATGCTTGTAGGTACCCTATGAGATGTTGAGGCAAAGAAGATGAAGATGGCGACGTCGGCACCGATACATGAGAAGCAAGGTAAGTAGATTATATCTACGGGGAGAAGTCGGGTGGATGGCGTATAGCACCCCCGCAGTCCGTGGTGATGTATACGAATACGTATACACACATACATTTATTATGTGTTGTTTAGGATTATTGAGGGTAATAATGGTATTATTGGTGATAAGGATGTATTGGTTTAGTATAGTGCGAAACCCTAGAGTAGTGGTTGCACCCACACATACACGTACACATATACTTGCATGCATACTTTCATTTATCTGTGCGCATATAGAGGTGTGTATATCTACACATGGGTATGGGACTATGTGTTCATATACGGGATTGAGGATGATACATAGGATTGAGATGAGTCGATGAGGTTTGACTGAGGCCGTGAGGTTCGGCGATATGACGGAGTTCGTATTTGAGATGTGATATGATGGTAGTGATACCGGATATGTGATGAGATTAATGGGATATTGACCCGTACCCAGCTATTGGGATGCCGTACGACAATATACCGTACGAGCTTTATATTGTTGTTAGATCCGCACTCATGACTCGATGATGTTATATGATATACTGTATCGTATGTGATACTATTGAGGCGAGATCATCGACTATATATATATGGGTATCGACTCAGATTTAGGTGGTTTCCATACCCCTCCCGATTGACTTGATTGTTGGGTTCGTAGTTCACATAGTAGGCGTTACACTAGACCCGAGTCATACCTATTTCAAAACTAACAAATCTGGGATATTTTAAAGATAGGCAAAAGGGTTTATACGGATATTTTCAAAAGACGCATCTTTTCTTAAAACACCGTAGCCCTTATTTTACCAAAAGTCCTGATACGTCTTATTTCAAAAGGCAAGGTTGCATGATATATCTATTGAGGCAGGTTCTCTACTGTTGCGTTGATTATTCGATTCCGCATATTCATGCTATTTGCATTGCATCGCTTGTATTGTTGATATATTTCAGTCATGCTGCTAGGACACCAACACCATTATCGATGATGCGTATGTTCCACGTACACTTGTTTGCCGGCTCACACACTTCATCATCGATAATTGCCATGTCACTACACTGTAGTACTGTTGCATTCAGTGTATGTTGCTTACATTTCTTTACATGTCGCATACATCATGCTTTCTGATTATACGCATTGAGATATGTTGTTTCCATGATATTTCTGGTTTTTAGGAACCGTGGGTGTTTCAAAAAGAGAATATGTAATTGTTTTAAAACCCGGTTACCCTTGATATGATATTTCAGTGCGTCCACCATGTGTTTTCTCTGTGCTGAGAGCGACATGTGAAACCCGATTCGAGGAGGCGGATGAGGCCGATTGCAGGTGCATGGTGGACCCGGTATGGTTCCCCGGGTCAAGAAATGTTTTTCGTGGAGTAGACGATGAGCCTGGCAGGGTGGCGAGTACCTACCAGTGATTGTTTGGACCTGGCGGTTATCCGGAGGATACTGACCAGAGTCGATAGATGGATATAGGCGTACTGCCGGGGCCGAGGGCCGATACCGCAGACAGAGCCCGTGGGCCGATCCGGACTGACGGAGCCCGCTATATGAGGATTTACGTGCCGATGCTGGGCACAGTTTTCATGATGTTTTTGAGTGTCGATGCTGGGCGCTCCGGTTCCATGATTTTGACGTGTCGCGATGGACACAGATGGTTTATATCCTCATATTATTCCCATGCACATGCTTTATGATATTTACATGCACGATGGTTATTGTCATTGGGTGACGAGTGGACGGGATCCACGTACATGCAGATTTGATTACATTGTTCATACCTCAAATTTATGATATGCTATTACCTGAGGCACTGGCACGAGCACTTGGCACTACACTCATGCATAGAGATTACCTTGCCAGTTTTGCTTGTTTCAGACTTATTCATATTGAGGTTTATTTATATCTGATTGTATTGACTTAGGATTATGTCGTGCATTCGGTTTCTGCTTGTAGATATTTTCTATTCACGAGTTGGAAACTCACCCCCGTTGTGCCACAGTTCTTGCAGGTTTTGCCGTACAGATTCCATAGCGGAATTTTTGGCACACTGCTTCCTTATGGGTGACTTGCTTGGGTAGGTGGGTTCTTTTGTATCAGAACCGCCATTGTTCATGTATTATTCATTGTATCTAGAAATTCCATCAACCAAAACATGTATATTGTTTCAGACTTAGAAAACAATGTTGTATTATTTCGACCTTAGAGTCGCGCTTGTAGTATTACGGTTTTCTGGCTATTTTGAGTTCTTTTTGGGTTTTGATCCTCGCCCTTTAGCATTGTATATTATTATTGCTTGCGTGGTTGTGACCGTCGATTGACGAAGAGCTAGCTTCCGCTTGGGGATGCCTTTTATCATTTCTTATATATTATTCTTGTTGTACCCCGTTCGGGGCCAGTTTTTACAAAGGAAACTCTGCAGAAATTTTCTGGAAAGGTTACACATTTTTAAAAAATGCATATTCGGCTTAGTTGTTTAAAAACTTTGATTTTCGAAACATGATTTCTTTAGTTCTTAAAACCAGTTTTCCTTAATTATTCTTTAAATGGTTTTAGATTTCTAAGCTTTTGGCTTACTTCGATCAGATGGGGTCTTATAGACTTCATATGGTTCAAGAGCCAGTCACGTGCTCTTTCGGGTAATGACAAAGTTAGTATCAGAGCGCTAGGTTGACCTTGGTTCGAGTCTAAGTTTGACTATGTGGAGCCTAGGGCGTTATATATATACTGAACTTAGGCTTGACCTTACGGAACTTAGACTTAGTCGAGGGGGTATTAGACCCGAACTTTCGTCGCGTAGGATGACCCTTGGTTGATGGAATAGGTGACTAAAGTAGAGTGACGTACCGTGGGTATGTTCCGCGGCATATTTACGACACGCCACTCCGCTTAAGAAACCTTAGGTTGTACATTTCCTTGCACCGTTTTATATTCCTTCCTATGATCTATCCTCATCGATACTGGTTATGGTTTTGCCTCCACGATTGCACGGGCAGAGTGAGCTACGGCTCGAGTTGCGTCAGCATAAGCTCGTCGTGGATGAGGACTGACCAGGGCGTGATTCCCGAGACATATGATTGCATATTGAGGAGTCGTCTTATTGTGTTTTCGCGACATGAGCGTTGGATTGATCGCTTCTATAAGATTTCCGGATGTGCTGATCGGCACCAGCGGATTGAGCCACTGATTGAGGCCAGCCAGGATGTGATGACCGTTGATATTATCGCTTATCCAGGACGATTGAGGCATTGTCCAGCGCACGGACGAAGGAGCCAGTTGTTGCTGCGAATGATGAGATATCGCCGAGATGATTGGAGCTACTGCAGCATGAGCATATTCTTAGAGATATGATAGTGAGTCGCTATTCACCGAGGATTAATGACTAGGGCATATGGTTCGTTCGCTTACCCTGATGCAAGGTCATCAGATAGATTGATTCCAGCTAGAGGCTACTTCACGCAGATTCGTTGAGAGTCGATTGAGACGATCGAATGTCAGGAACCATTTTCTAAGTTTAAAGTATTCGGAAAGACATGCAAGCGATTCTATGGACCCTCTAGAACAATGAAACCCTAACTCGACATAATGACCGTGTGGAAGCCTTTGAACCTTAGGGTTTGCGGCAGTTCCGTGGCGCCATTAGTGAGGCTTGGGTTTGCCCTTCTACGGCTGGACCACCGATGCTGTGGTATGTACTCGATACTATTAAACTATACCCGAGATGTTGAGCTCTTAGGGGATTATGAGGTTCTGACGAGTCGATCGGACGATTCGACATCATTCGGATATCATGTGATGGGACACTGCTTAGGAGACTCCAGATACGAGCGTAGCCGTTGGAGCACAGCCTGTGTAGCCACGATGAGATGAGTCCGAATCAGTCGATATTGAAGCAGAGTGGAGTAAAGAGTTTGCATGAGATTTCGACGAGATGACGTTCCACTCCGCTGACATCAAAGATGCGATATGCACGCTGAGGACGTGTTCAGCTAGATATCTTCTACTGAGTGATGAAGATACCGAGTTCATGATTTCGAGTCCGTGTTAGAGACTTCGGAGGGACCGTAGCCGAGGACATTGCAGTGCGCAGATAGAGACGCGATGTCGAAATGGTCGATGATACAGACAAGCGGGACAAGAAGTTCGTGCGAGATGCAGACGAGCTGGTGCTACACCCCATTAAGATTAAAGGTCGGATATGCATACAGAGGCGCAGGGATGCGACCAGCTTCCGAGGAGATGTTGTACTAAGGATGCAGATGTCCAGAGAGCAAGAAAAGATTATGCCAGAGTACCAGCCTCCGTACAGTTTGGCTTGGGCAAGATCAGAAGAGACCTTGAGTAGGATTCCTTCCAGTACACTGCTGCAATAAAATTTGCACCAGGAGCAGATGCGTGATGTGCATTCAGAGGACCAGAGGTCGGCGCCAGAGATGTGCTGCTTTACGAGCGGTTATAAGGATTGACCGAGTGATGACCTGAAAAGTGCCAGAACGGGATCGTTCCTGTCAGCACACCGGACCGGGCCGATAAGCCGATGGATTGCGAGATTGGTAATCAACAGGAAAGATCAGGAACCAGAGGCAGAGGACGCCTGCCGCGAACAAGAGGCAGGTAGATATCTTGCGCCGCTCGCATCGGATGTACCGGTACCTTCTCGACCCTGAAGAAGGGTATACCGATGGCGGTATTTATGATTTGTGATTTTGTGATGTGACTATCACGTATCCGTCACTTTGGATTTCGGTATTTTGGCGATCTATTTGCATGATTTAGTCTTGATGACTGAGTTCCATGATATTTGATTTTTTGCACCATGGTTGCACTTATTGGGTATTCATATTTTGTGCAGAGTTATTATTCTTGAGGTATTGATTGTGATTTCATGCCTATTTTATGTCGGTGATTTGATTTACGCTTCCAGCGTAGTTTTCATGTACTTTTAGTGTTTTGATTTGATTTGTGCACGCTAATGCATACGGTTGTGAGATTTTCCATCGCGGTACACTTGATTTTGATTGAGCCACATTATATATCGTCGACTTGACCCTGATATTTAGGATTCTTGCACTCCGTGCTTTCGACTGGACTTACGCATGTTCGATTTTTGCTATTGGATTTTGTGATTCCGTGCATGTTGAGTGCGCAGGGTTTAGATTTCATTCGTGCACGATGGATGCACCGATTTGGATCTTCGCGCATGTTGGGCGCATGTTTTGAGATACGATTTTGGTGCACACCCGATGCACTAAATCGAGATTCTTCGTGCATGTCAGATGCTCCGGATTTTTGGCTGTCAGGCACACACGTTGCCTATGACAGATGCTTCGTGCACGCCCGTTGCACCTAAATGTTGCTTTGTGCACCTGTATGGCACATATATGGATTTTGATTTCCATGCGCACCAGACGCACAGGGTGATGTTATGTGCATTTTTGGGATTTATTCCTTTTGGAGCAGTACATTTTTATGATATTGGATATTTGTTTTCATACTGAGCAGGACTAGTCAGAGGACAGTACCTGGATATATTTTACATGCAATGATAGTTCGAAGGGATTTCCAAGAACGAGCTATATACATACGTGTCCGATATGACACGAAACGTTTAAAAAAAAGGAAACCCTTCTAAATTGTTTTCAAAACGGCGGAACGTACCTATTAAACAAAGGATATATATATATATATATATATACGTATATAGTTATTTTCTTATGAAAAACGTCCGCCACTGTGTAGTGTTACGCGCATCGCACAGCGACTCAAAATGATTTGGCATGCATTTACATCAGCTATTCACATGTATAGATTGGATGTCTACATGTATAGTTCTGATCTATATCATATTGGTTTTGTATCGGATTTGACATTTGTGTCTTTACCATGACTCCGATGATTGCGGGATGCTTGATGGAGTGTGCTTTTAAGTTATCTGCTCATTACTTGTGCGCTTGCATTGCGCTTTGATACGTTTTATATATTGCTGATTTCGGAGCCCCGACGACTTGGAATTTGCATAGAAATATTTTAGTATTTGGGGGTTTAAATTTAAATTCGGGGACCGAATTTCTTTAAGGGGGGTAGATTGTAACGTTTTCAAAATAATAAAATATTATTTTCGGGAATTTTTATAATTTAATATTATTTTAATAAATATTTTAATATTCCGGTATAATTAAATACAAATAAATGGGGAAATTTTTTGGAAAATTATGGAAAATTCTAAAATAGGGTATTTTTATGGAATTATGCCATTTTAAAGTTTTTAAGATTAGTTATATGCTAATTTGGTGCTAATCGCGATTAAGAATCGCTAATTGGATTTTTAGATTTTTTTGTGCAAAAATGTGCACATATCATTTTCCACACTTGTTACACTTGTGTTACATTTCTATTGCCATGGTTGTTCTTTTGGGTTCACTATTGGGGTGAGAAGGAAAAGAAAAGAAAAGGGAAAAGCAGGTATGATGATGAGAGAGAGAGAGAGAGAGAGAGTTGTTGCTTTTGACTTTTTGAACCATACCCATCATTTTCCTTCTCCTTTTCTCTCCCCTCTTCATGAAGAGCTGTTGCTGCTCCTACTCCCTTTCCCTCTCTCTCCCTCTTCATGAAACCCTAGATCCCTCTCATTTCCCTCACCAAAATCCCATTCCCACTTCACAAAACTTGCTCCCAAGATCACTAGCTACACATTGAACCTAGCAAGATTGGATTTGGAGGACTTTGAGCAACTCAAGAATTTTCTTGAGTTGCCAAAGGAGGTAAATTCTGGACCTATTAGAGTAGTATTTCATTTCCTTGTGTATCTATTCTAGTTTCATATCGATAATGTGTTGTTTGTAGACTTTAGAGATTTCTAGTTAGGGTTTAGGGAAAAACTGAAATCAAAGATGGAATTGAGGATTGTGGTGACCTTAGAACCCCTTGTGTGATGCTAATTTGGACCCAAACCTGAACTTGAAACCAGAATACGGAATTACGAAATCGATATCGGGGAAAACTGTGAATCTGTGATCGTAATTAGGAATCTGCTATCACCCCGAGACCCCAAAAATAAAACTGAGTTGACAGTGAGATGTGCAGGCACCATGAAACCACCACACCAAACCCTAGCCCCCAACTCCAAACCCCGGCCGCCAATTAATTCCTTCTCGCCGCAATTTGCGGCCAGAGCAGGAGGAAACCGTCTCGATTTTGGTGCATGGCCCTATTTCCTGTATTCTTGACCCTGGGTATGTCTAGTTTTGACTGATTCCAGTTAGGGTAAAATCTGGGTTGATTTTTCTATGTTGGTGCATGGTTTACGACTTGTTTTAGCATGGATTTTGGTATTTGGTGTTTCGTTTCTGTCGAGTGGCGTTTGGACGTCAATGACAAGTGACTAGTGAATGTGTTTACATGCGAGACGATAGGTTTTTACCTATGCGAGTAGCGTGTGCTATTTTGGTTTCCGATGTGATTTTCATGTGCTTTAGCGTTGTGATATACTTGTAGGTACCCTACGAGATGTTGAGGCAAAGAAGATGAAGATGGCGACATCGGCACCGATACATGAGAAGCAAGGTGAGTAGATTATATCTACGGGGAGAAGTCGGGTGGATGGCGTATACCACCCCTGCAGTTCGTGGTGATGTATACGAATACGTATACACACATACACTTATTATGTGTTGTTTAGGATTATTGAGGGTAATAATGGTATTATTGGTGATAAGGATGTATTGGTTTAGTATGGTGTGAAACCCTAGAGTAGTGGTTGCACCCACACATACACGTACACATATACTTGCATGCATTCTTTCATTTACCTGTGCGCATATAGAGGTGTGTATATCTACACATGGGTATGGGACTATGTGTTCATATACGGGATTGAGGATGATACATAGTGTTAGTGTATATGCCCTAGAGGCCATTACTGTATCATACTAGTTTGTATATTACTTAATGGAAGCTTGGGATATTCACCTTGTATAAACAATCTTGCTCAATATAGTAGTATGCTACTTGGTTTGTTTCTACTTCAATGTGTACTTGTGTTTATTTCAGTATATCACTTATACGCATTAGTGGAGCCCTTAGGATCTTTGCTTGATTACCAGCGTTGTGATGGCAGTCACACTAGTGGGGGCTGGGTAATCTATAAGCACATCCTTATACAGGTCCCTAGTCGCAGGACTATCGAGACTGGGCATCGATACTCCGGAGTAGACTAGCGTATGCGCTTCTCATCCCAGTGTGGGAGATGGTCTGTCCCACAGCCATCAGTACGTCGTACTGGAGATAGTATACGGGTGCTCGTTGGGTTACGAGTATACTGGACAGGACTCGTCGGGAACTGACAGGTTGGTATTATACCTATCGTCAGTTATCAGTTCCCAGGTGACATGAGTACAGCTTAGTCCGCTGACTTGACACTGGCACTTCGCCTCGAGTGTGTTCCCACTACACTTTGATCACTACCCTACCACGGCTCAAAGGAGTCGTGCAAACAGGTGGTGGTTGGGTGCAGTCCCGAAGCACTTGGAGGCAGTAACGGTTAGACAGGATTCGTCTCTCCCGGTATTGGGGGTTGACATCGCGCTGTGTCTAGGAGAGCCATTACACGAGTAGTCCCTGGCCAGGGCAAGCGAGATATACTGGTAGGCTTCCAGTGTTATCTCAGGGTGTTTTGGGCTTCACTCCGACACGACTTGTACCGCTATTAGGGGACTGACGTTTACCGCCCCCTAGGCCCGCCATGCGATGTATCAGACGAACAGACCGGACTGTACGGAGAATGTCACATTCAGACTCAGTAGGAGTTCAGATGGGGTTTCACCTCGTCAGCCTTCTTGTCGGCATCTACCTGGGGACCATTATGCACAGCTAGTGCCGCTTGCGGTCTGTGGTTAAACCCACTGCCAGCGTAGTGTCGAGTCTTTAGAGTCCCACACAGAGGGTATTCGCCTCTGGGCAAAACAGAGTAGAGGTCGCATGGTTTTGCGACAGGGTTCGTTCTCATCCGCGCACTTGTGCACGTTTGGAGTCCGGACGGATTATACTGGCAGGCTCTGGTTTGAGCCAGATACTGGTATATGTTTTAGGGTTGCTTTTATATCTTGGTATTCTTGTTCCTCGGAACGAGAATGCAGGTGTGTATGCACAGTTGCTTGAGGCGGAGGATGAGATATTTCATTAGGGTTTCGGAACGGGTGCGTATGCACAGTTGACAGTCTTCTTTTTCCAAACCCTAATGGATTTATATATTATCTATTAATAATAGTAATTAAATGAGAATTTTGTTATGGTTGATTTTGTTGACTTGTTGACCATGGTTGACTTGTTGACCATAGTTGAATGTTGACCACCATCATGCTTTGAAAGATCCTCCTTGATTCATGCTTACATTTCATTTAAAGAAGCATGATAGTGGTCATTCCAAATTACCATCAACTATTCTTATTTTGAATTATTATTATTTAGATAATTGTTTTTCTTTTGGCATTATGGTTGCTAGAAAGAGAAATATATCTCATTATCTCATTTAGCTTCTCTCTCCTCACTTCTTCTTCTTCTTCCTCTAGCAAAAGAGAACCCTTCTCATGTGTTGAGAATCCTTCTCTTTAAAAAGAAAAGCAACCCCTAGTCACTCTCTACTCACTCTAGGTTCAAGGTTTAGCAAGCCGGAAACCCTAGTTCACTCAAAGATCGAGGAAGAGCCCAAAGGTCGAACCTTCGAGGTGGATCCATCTTCGACGGAAGAAGGCGACAAGAAGAGAACCATCCACCTCTACAAGTCTTGAAGAAGAAGGAGTTCAAGTTTAGGTATAACCTTCATCCGAGTAGCTAACTCTCTTTAGCAAGTTTGCTAGTTTAGTTTAGACACGATCCCGACCTTGTTTAGTCCATGTTGCCTCTTGCGATAAAAATTTGTTTTCTATACCGTTTCCGCCTCCCCGTAAGCACCGGGGGTCGCAATATGGACTTACAGTGGTATCAGAGCCTAACTAAACTTAAACTAGCTTGGTAGCGAAGTGTATGGAAGTTCGAAACCGAAAAATCGCAAAACCGGAAAAACCAAAACCCTAAGTTTCTGTTGAATTTTTTTCTGCTCTAAATGAAAAACTTTATACTTGTAAATTCGGCTCAGGGTTTTGTTTGAACACACAAGAAATACGATGCCATAATTCCTTCATAGCGCCGCCCATCCGTGGCCTCACCAGTTCATGAAGCCGCGGATCCGCCGCCGTTTATTTTCCTCTCTGCATCGTTTTTCGTGCAGTGTTCTTCTGGTGGGATTTTGGGATTTTTCAGATGTATTATATGTACCCAGATTTTCCAGAACAGAAATTCACTTTTGGGGTCCTATAATTCCGTATTTTTTTCCGAACTTCACTGCACTTTGGCTATGTTGGTTATATCTGTGATATTTGCATGTATTGAACGTCGGCTAATCGCTATAAGTCGATTAGTCGGGGTTATACATGATCTGTGTTTGATATTGGATTGTGTATATGAATGTGTTGGACTGTCGCGGGTGAATAGCCGGGGTGGATGTGACATGAGCTTTTGTTTTTCTTTCATTCATTGTAAATGTAAATTGATGTAATAATATTATTTGTTTGGCGGCACAACCGGGTCGGGGTTGTAGCCGTCATTGTATAATTCTTTTTACTGTTTTTTCTCCTAGGATAGACCCATGGAGGGGTGCACAAACTGCCGGGTTCTTGGCGGGTAGTTTGCCGCACCCGTAGGGGTCTTGGGTGGGGTATTTGCTATTCACCGCGACCGTGTAATCCGCTTTTCGTTGCAGGCTCGAAAGGATTGCGGATTGCTAGTATATCCAATGTATTCATCTGTGATCTGTAATGTCTATCATTGCTTTCTATTTAGGCGTTGCTTATGTTTTACAGCCGCGCTAGCCCAGCCCCCGCTCTGTCGTTAGTTAAGTAACCTAACGAGTGATGACGGGACCCCGTGGCGAATGCGAATGGCATAAGCGTACGTCATATTTTGGTTGTTTTCTGCAATGGTAGGATTAAATGATGGGACGCATTAAAAGAACTAATGCAAGAATATCACGCATTAAAAGAACTAATGCAAGATAATAAACCAAGCTAAAGTCGTTGGAACACTTTCGAAAAACCACTCGGTTCTTTTCAAAACTAACTTTTAAATGCGGAGCTTGAGCCACTCCTTCTAAAAGCTATCTCGTTCCATCGATTATATCAAGTTCACTACGTTCACGGTTTTACCAAAACCATTCGTAGCCCTCCGTCGTTTCGTATGAATAGGCAATAGTATTCAAGCTGTGTATTTTGGCCAAAGTCAAGGCACAGTGATTGGTAGCTATTGGGTGTTCATGTGTAGCATAGATAGATGCGTTGGTTTGGGACAGTCGTGCTGCCATTTTGGCCAAAGTCAAGGGTATGTACGGATGGATCCAAATTAACCTGGAAAGTGACGGGTAGAACTTGGCATGTGACTTATGATATTTTGGCCAAAGTCAAGGTCATAAGAGCATGGGGCAAAAATCCACATCGGGAGTTTCATAAGTACTGAAACTTGCTAGATTTGCATACCATTTGGAGTGTGATGATTATGGTAGGATTCCTTCATTTTCGTCACGCAATGATATTTGGATCCCGATCCTACTGTGAGTATATGCTACTCCTCGGGAAATTTCTCACTAAACGATCAATGCTATAAACCTAGTAGGTGCCTAGAAAGGTGTTAGCGGGGCTACGCCCCCAGGGAAAAGAGGTTATTAAATTAAGGAACTTCGCGAAAGCGTTGGAAAACCTCCCTCGAAGTACCGACACTGGCCTGGCTGAACGGTTAAGCAAGTATTGTACGGTGGGATTGATCCCAGCTAATTCTTCCTTTGTGGTTTGAGGAGGGATTCGAGAGACAGTGGGAGCCATCCTGTTTAGACAAATTAAAAACCATTCTAAACTTGCAAGAGCATCGTGCTAAGTGTTTCTTTTCTCCCCCTGCAGCGACCAAATCGAAATGACTGGACTTAAGTTACTTCTAGATAAAAACATACTGACAGGGCCAAACTACAAAGATTGGCTCAGGAATGTCAAATTGGCAATCGCTTACGACAAGCTGGGGTATCTTCTTACCACCAAAGCTCCCCCCGTCCCAGGTCCCACCTCCAGCGTCGCGGATAAGGAAATCCGTAAGACTTGGGAGATTGACAGCGCGAAGGCCAGGTGCCTCGTACTTGCCTCGATGGACAACGACCATCAGAGGAGGCACGAGAATATGGATTTGGAATCCATATTTCTTCATACAAAAGAACTGTATGGAGAGCAATCTCGTATCGCAAGATACGAAGTGTCGAAGAAGTTGTTTTCGACAAAGTTGGCCGTCGGATCATCGGTAGCGGACCACGTGCTTAAGATGATTGGCTACACTGAGGAGCTCGCGGAACTTGGGACCACGTTGGACAGTGAACTCTATACGGATTTAATTCTCCAGTCCCTTCCATCCACTTACGCCCAGTTCATACTGAATTTCAACTTGCAAGAAAAGGAAGTTGAACTTTCAGAACTCCTCAACCTGCTGAGGAGCGCAGAGGGCACCCTACAGAAAGGTAGGGAAACATCCACTTTGTTTGTAGGAGGATCTTCTTCTTCTAGGTCCAAGGCGAAAGCCAAGGAAAAGAGGAAGAAAGCCCCCGCCAAACCAAGAGGCGGTGTTAGTAAAGTGGGTACGAAGGGAAAGGTAAAGGCAACAAAGATTGCGGGGAAGCTTGTTGGAAAGGAAGAGTGCTTCTATTGTCATAAAAGTGGACACTGGAAGAAAGATTGCAGGGCTTGGAAAGCCAGGACACAGGAACTGAAGCAGGTTGCGGCTTCAGCTTCAGGTGTGTATGTTATTGAAAACTGTCTTTCTATAAACTCTACTTCCTGGGTATTGGATACCGGATCAGGATCTCATATCTGTAATTCTTTGCAGGCGTTGAGAAGCCGTAGGGTTTTGAAGGCAGGTGACATGACCCTCAGAATTGCGAACGGAGCTAGCATGGATGCTAAAGCCATGGGGGACTATCACCTGGGAATGTCGGATGGGCATGTTTTGGTTTTGCGTAATTGTTTTTTTGTACCCAACGCAACTTGTAATATCATTTCTGTATCTTTGGTTTCTAAAGAAGGTTATGAATTTGCGTTTGTAAGCAATGTTGTAAACATTCACCTTAATCAAGTTCTGATTGGGTCAGGTACATTGAGCAATGGTATATACGTATTAAACCAACCACAGATTTTCAATGTCCAGAATACACACAAAAGAAAGTCTCCAGATATCAATCAGACTTTCTTATGGCATTGTAGACTGGGTCACATCAATGAGAGAAGGTTGACTAAGTTACATACAGAAGGATATTTGGATCCGTTCGAATATCAATCATATGCCACTTGTCAATCCTGTCTCAAAGGAAAGATGACAAAGACTCCGTTCACTGGACACGGAGTAAGAGCGAGCGAGCTCTTGGGACTCGTACACAGCGACGTGTGCGGTCCAATGTCCACACATGCGCGAAGCGGTTATTCTTACTTCATTACTTTTACGGATGATTTTTCAAGATACGGTTATGTCTTCTTAATGAAACATAAGTCCGAAGCTTTTGAAAAATTCCAGGAATTTAAGAATGAAGTAGAAAAACAAACCAGCAAAAGTATCAAGATTTTAAGATCGGATCGAGGTGGAGAATACTTAAGTGCCGAGTTCCTGAATTATTTAAAAGAGAACGGGATTCTCTCTCAGCTTACTCCTCCATACACTCCGCAACACAACGGTGTATCGGACAGACGGAACCGAACCCTATTGGATATGGTACGATCCATGATGAGTAACACTGAGTTACCGCGATCATTCTGGGGGTATGCGCTAGAATCAGCTGCGTACCTTTTGAACCGAGTTCCTACTAAGACTGTGCCTACTACACCATATGAGATGTGGTGTGGGAAGAGACCCCATCTCAGTCACATTAAGACTTGGGGAAGTCCAGCTTTTGTTAAAAAGCAGCATGCGGACAAGCTCGAGGCGCGCTCAGTACTGTGTAAGTTTGTGGGATATCCAAAGAATTCCAAGGGATATCTCTTCTACTACGGAGAGGAACAAAAAGTTCTTGTTTCTCGTCATGCCCACTTTCTAGAACATCAGTTCTTAGAAAAAGAATTAAGTGGGAGCGCAGTAGAACTGGAAGAAATTCCAGAACCACAGACTATTACTGAAAGCTTAGTGGAACCAGAGGGTTCAAATGAACAGGACATTCCTACGCCGCTCCGCAGGAGTAGTAGGCAGTCTCATCCGCCCGAGAGATACTACAGTTTTCTCATAGACGGGGATAGAGAGGATTGCATCATAGACTATGATGAGCCTACTAGCTTCCAGCAGGCCGTTCAGAGCGTTGACTCAGTAAAATGGCTGGATGCAATGCGGACCGAAATGGAGTCCATGTACACCAACAAAGTATGGACGTTGGACATTGCTCCAGACGGGGTAAAACCCGTAGGATGCAAGTGGATCTTCAAAAGGAAGATTGGTGTAGATGGACAGGTTGAGACCTATAAAGCTAGACTTGTAGCAAAGGGTTTCCGTCAAAGACCTGGCTTGGACTATGATGAAACCTTTTCTCCAGTGGCTATGCTGAAATCCATTCGGATCCTTCTTGCCATTGCTGCCTTCCACGACTATGAGATTTGGCAGATGGACGTAAAAACCGCTTTTCTAAATGGAAATTTAGACGAGTGTGTCTATATGGATCAGCCAGAAGGTTTCATTCAGAGTGGGAGCAGCGGAAAGGTGTGCAAGTTGCTTAAGTCCATCTATGGACTAAAGCAGGCATCGCGGAGTTGGAACATCTGTTTTGATGAGACAGTCAAGGAATTTGACTTTATCAAAAATCCAGATGAACCATGCATCTATAGTAGATTTGTAGCGAGAACTGTAGTATTCCTTGTTTTATACGTGGATGATATTCTCTTAATAGGAAATGACATTCCTATGCTACAATCTGTCAAAGGTTTCTTGTCACACAGGTTCTCCATGAAAGACCTGGGTGATGCCTCTTACATCCTGGGGATCCGGATCCATCGTGATAGATCCAAGAGGATATTAGGACTTTCACAGTCCAGGTACATCGACACCGTACTGAAAAGATTCAGTATGGAAGATTCCAAGCGTGGTAACCTACCGGCTTGTCACGGGATCACCCTCTCTAAAGAGATGTCTCCCAAGACTGATTTGGAGAGGGATCGCATGTCTATTATACCCTACGCTTCTGCGGTAGGCTCTATAATGTATGCGATGTTGTGTACCAGACCGGATGTAGCTTATGCACTGAGTGTAGTAAGCCGGTATCAGTCAAACCCTGGGGAGAAACATTGGATAGCAGTAAAGAACATTCTCAAGTACCTGAGAAGGACTAAGGAGATGTTCTTGGTGTATGGCGGAAAAGACCTCCAGATTGAGGCCTTTGCTGACTCCAGCTTCCAGAGTGACAAGGATGATTCCAAGTCCATGTCGGGTTTTGTCTTTACCCTCAATGGAGGGGCGGTGTGTTGGAAGAGTTCCAAACAGGAAACCGTTGCAGACTCGACTATGGAAGCGGAATACATCGCTGCATCTGATGCCGCAAAAGAAGCTGTCTGGATAAGGAAGTTCTTAAAAGAACTTCAGGTGGTTCCGTCCATTGTTGACCCAGTACCTCTGTATTGCGACAACAACGGGGCTATAGCTTTAGCAAAGGAACCCAGGTCCCATCAGAGATCCAGGCACATCTTGAGGCGGTATCACCTGATCAGGGAGATCGTGGATCGCAAGGAGATTGAGGTTCGAAGGGTTGCTTCAGAAGAGAACACTGCAGATCCATTCACCAAGGCCCTACCCCAGACTCAGTTCGAGCGGCTGATCGAGATGATAGGTCTTCGATACGCCAGTACATGGCCTTAGTACAAGTGGGAGATTGTTAGTGTATATGCCCTAGAGGCCATTACTGTATCATACTAGTTTGTATATTACTTAATGGAAGCTTGGGATATTCACCTTGTATAAACAATCTTGCTCAATATAGTAGTATGCAACTTGGTTTGTTTCTACTTCAATGTGTACTTGTGTTTATTTCAGTATATCACTTATACGCATTAGTGGAGCCCTTAGGATCTTTGCTTGATTACCAGCGTTGTGATGGCAGTCACACTAGTGGGGGCTGGGTAATCTATAAGCACATCCTTATATAGGTCCCTAGTCGCAGGACTATCGAGACTGGGCATCGATACTCCGGAGTAGACTAGCGTATGCGCTTCTCATCCCAGTGTGGGAGATGGTCTGTCCCACAGCCATCAGTACGTCGTACTGGAGATAGTATACGGGTGCTCGTTGGGTTACGAGTACACTGGACAGGACTCGTCGGGAACTGACAGGTTGGTATTATACCTATCGTCAGTTATCAGTTCCCAGGTGACATGAGTACAGCTTAGTCCGCTGACTTGACACTGGCACTTCGCCTCGAGTGTGTTCCCACTACACTTTGATCACTACCCTACCACGGCTCAAAGGAGTCGTGCAAACAGGTGGTGGTTGGGTGCAGTCCCGAAGCACTTGGAGGTAGTGACGGTTAGACAGGATTCGTCTCTCCCGGTTTTGGGGGTTGACATCGCGCTATGTCTAGGAGAGCCATTACACGAGTAGTCCCTGGCCAGGGCAAGCGAGATATACTGGTAGGCTTTCAGTGTTATCTCAGGGTGTTTTGGGCTTCACTCCGACACGACTTGTACCGCTATTAGGGGACTGACGTTTACCGCCCCCTAGGCTCGCCATGCGATGTATCAGACGAACAGACCGGACTGTACGGAGAATGTCACATTCAGACTCAGTAGGAGTTCAGATGGGGTTTCACCTCGTCAGCCTTCTTGTCGGCATCTACCTGGGGACCGTTATGCACAGCTAGTGCCGCTTGCGGTCTGTGGTTAAACCCACTGCCAGCGTAGTGTCGAGTCTTTAGAGTCCCACACAGAGGGTATTCGCCTCTGGGCAAAACAGAGTAGAGGTCGCATGGTTTTGCGACAGGGTTCGTTCTCATCCGTGCACTTGTGCACGTTTGGAGTCCGAACGGATTATACTGGCAGGCTCTGGTTTGAGCCAGATACTGGTATATGTTTTAGGGTTGCTTTTATATCTTGGTATTCTTGTTCCTCGGAACGAGAATGCAGGTGTGTATGCACAGTTGCTTGAGGCGGAGGATGAGATATTTCAATAGGGTTTCGGAACGGGTGCGTATGCACAGTTGACAGTCTTCTTTTTCCAAACCCTAATGGATTTATATATTATCTATTAATAATAGTAATTAAATGAGAATTTTGTTATGGTTGATTTTGTTGACTTGTTGACCATGGTTGACTTGTTGACCATGGTTGAATGTTGACCACCATCATGCTTTGAAAGATCCTCCTTGATTCATGCTTATATTTCATTTAAAGAAGCATGATAGTGGTCATTCCAAATTACCATCAACTATTCTTATTTTGAATTATTATTATTTAGATAATTGTTTTTCTTTTGGCATTATGGTTGCTAGAAAGAGAAATATATCTCATTATCTCATTTAGCTTCTCTCTCCTCACTTCTTCCTCTAGCAAAAGAGAACCCTTCTCATGTGTTGAGAATCCTTCTCTTTAAAAAGAAAAGCAACCCCTAGTCACTCTCTACTCACTCTAGGTTCAAGGTTTAGCAAGCCGGAAACCCTAGTTCACTCAAAGATCGAGGAAGAGCCCAAAGGTCGAACCTTCGAGGTGGATCCATCTTCGACGGAAGAAGGCGACAAGAAGAGAACCATCAACCTCTACAAGTCTTGAAGAAGAAGGAGTTCAAGTTTAGGTATAACCTTCATCCGAGTAGCTAACTCTCTTTAGCAAGTTTGCTAGTTTAGTTTAGACACGATCCCGACCTTGTTTAGTCCATGTTGCCTCTTGCGATAAAAATTTGTTTTTTATACCGTTTCCGCCTCCCCGTAAGCACCGGGGGTCGCAATATGGACTTACACATAGGATTGAGATGAGTCGATGAGGTTTGATTGAGGCCGTGAGGTTCGGCGATATGACGGAGTTCGTATTTGAGATGTGATATGATGGTAGTGATACCGGATATGTGATGAGATTAATGGGATATTGACCCGTACCCAGCTATTGGGATGATGTACGACGATTTACCGTACGAGCTTTATATTGATGTTAGATCCGCACTCATGACTCGATGATGTTATATGATATACTGTATCGTATGTGATACTATTGAGACGAGATCACCGACTATATATATATATATATGTGTGTATCGACTCTGATTTAGGTGGTTTCCATACCCCTCCCGATTGACTTGATTGTTGGGTTCGTAGTTCACATAGTAGGCGTTACACTAGACCCGAGTCATACCTATTTCAAAACTAACGAATCGGGGATATTTTAAAGATAGGCAAAAGGGTTTATACGGATATTTTCAAAAGACGCATCTTTTCTTAAAACACCGTAGCCCTTATTTTACCAAAAGCCCTGATTCGTCTTATTTCAAAAGGCAAGGTTGCATGATATATCTATTGAGGCAGGTTCTCTAATGTTGCGTTGATTATTCGATTCCGCATATTCATGCTATTTGCATTGCATCGCTTGTATTGTTGATATATTTCAGTCATGCTGCTAGGACACCAGCACCATTATCGATGATGCGTATGTTCCACGTACACTTGTTTGCCGGCTCACACACTTCATCATCGAGAATTGCCATGTCACTACACTGTAGTACTGTTGCATTCAGTGTATGTTGCTTACATTTCTTTACATGTCGCATACATCATGCTTTCTGATTATACGCATTGAGATATGTTGTTTTCATGATATTTCTGGTTTTTGGGAACCGTGGGTGTTTCAAAAAGAGAATATGTAATTGTTTTAAAACCCGGTTACCCTTGATATGATATTTCAGTGCGTCCACCATGTGTTTTCCCGGTGCTGAAACCGACATGTGAAACCTGATTCGAGGAGGCGGATGAGGCTGATTGCGGTTGCATGGTGGACCCGGTATGGTTCCCTGGGGCAAGAAATGTTTTTCGTGGAGTAGACGATGAGCCTGGCAAAGTGGCGAGTACCAACCGGTGATTGGTTGGACCTGGCGGTTATCCAGAGGATACTGACCAGAGTCGATCGATGGATATGGGCGTACTGCCGGGGCCGAGGGCCGATACCGCAGACAGAGCCCGTGGGCCGATCCGGATTGACGGAGCCCGGTATATGAGGATTTACGTGCCGACGCTGGGCATAGTTTTCATGATGTTTTCGAGTGTCGATGCTGGCACTCCAGTTCCATGATTTTGACCTGTCGCGATGGACACAGATGGTTTATATCCTCATATTATTCCCATGCACATGCTTTATGATATTTACATGCATGATGGTTATTGTCATTGGGTGACGAGTGGACGGGATCCACGTACATGCAGATTTGATTACATTGTTCATACCTCACATTTATGATATGCTATTACCTGAGGCACTCGCACGAGCACTTCGCACTACACTCATGCATAGAGATTACCTTGCCAGTTTTGCATGCTTCAGACTTATTCATATTGAGGTTAATTTATATCTGATCGTATTGACTTAGGATTATGTCGTGCATTCGGTTTCTGCTTGTAGATATTTTCTATTCACGAGTTGGCAACTCACCCCCGTTGTGCAACAGTTCTTGCAGGTTTTGCCGTACAGATTCCATAGCGGCATTTTTGGCACACTGCTTCCTTATGGGTGACTTGCTTGGGTAGGTTGGTTCTTTTGTATCAGAACAACCATTGTTCATGTATTATTCATTGTATCTAGAAATTCCATCAACCCAAACTTGTATATTGTTTGAGACTTAGAAAACAGTGTTGTATTATTTCGACCTTAGAGTCGCGCTTGTACTATTACGGTTTTCTGGCTGTTTTGAGTTCTTTTTGGGTTTTGATCCTCGCCCTTTAGCGTTGTATATTATTATTGCTTGCGTGGTTGTGACCGTTGATTGACGAAGAGCTAGCTCCCGCTTGGGGATGCCTTTTATCATTTCTTATATATTATTCTTGTTGTACCCCGTTCGGGGCCAGTTTTTACAAAGGAAACTCTGCCGAAATTTTCTGGAAAGGTTACACATTTTTAAAAAATGCATATTCGGCTTAGTTGTTTAAAAACTTTTATTTTCGAAACATGATTTCTTTACTTCTTAAAACCAGTTTTCTTTAATTACTCTTTAAATGGTTTTAGATTTCTGGGCTTTTGGCTTACTTGGATCAGATGGGATCCTATAGACTTCATATGGTTCAAGGGCCAGTCACGTGCTCTTTCGGTTCGTGACAACTCCACCCCGGCGGTTACTTCCTCGTCTCCAGTGACCGACGTGTCCATCAGGAACTGGAGAGCTTGAGGGCAACCGTTCAGGAGTTGAAGGAGATGCTGGTATGTATACTACTTTATAGTAAAATATCATGTCATATTATATAGATATCAACATATCCATAATTAGTACGTAGCTTGAGCTTATTGGGTTTTAGACTTAAGTTTGATTAATCATACATACATATGTAATTAAAATAAACAACGGTTTTCCAAACTAGATATCCAAACGGGGTTTGAAATAACTTAATAATGATACGAATTCGAATAATACACAGTTGTTACACGCTTCTTACATATGTTAGGTCCAGACGTGACAGGGTGCATCGACCGAGCCTCCACATGCATATCCTTCGGCTGCGGCTCCGCAAGCTACTACATCGGCTGCGGTTCCGCAGACAGCTCCTATAGCTCCGCCGCCCGCTCAGACTCCCATAGCCGCTGCTCCGCAAGCGACTACCTCGACGGCGGCTGCACAGACCACATCGCCAGCTCCACAGGCCGCTCAGACTCCCGCTCGCGCCGAATTGCAGAGTTTATTGACCGAGGAGCAGGCGCGCGTTATTCTATCATTATTCAGAGGTGGAGCTGGACCGAGCTAGGGTAGCTTTTTGGTTCTTATTTTTTGAAACATGTATTTATTTATATCATACACATTGTACTACATTTTGAAACGATATTGATATTGGTTTATATTTATATCATATTCAGTTTTTGGGTTTCTTTTGTATATTATATGCATGAGATGTGATTATGAATACTGCGATATATGTTGTGTGATGATTAATTTTATATTTTATTGTTATATATATTATTGTGCACAGGGCGAGAAAAAAATCAGGCAGCCTATTTTTAAAAAAAAAATACAGATATTTTGTACCTACGGATTAATCCGTAGGTATACATGTTGCCCCTACGGCTATATCCGTAGGGGCAAAATATCAGCAGTATCTGATATTTCCCCCCTGATCTCAGTACTAGGGGGTTGGGAGTGCCCCTACGGAGATATCCGTAGGGGTCATTGCTTAGCCCCTACGGACTTATCCGTAGGGGCAACATATCAAGATTTCTGATATTTTGCCCCTTCGGATACGTACCTACGTAGGTATCCGTTGGGGATAGTACGTGGCCCTACGGCTATATCCCTAGGTACAGTTAATATATTTAAAAAAACCGTAAATAATATAACTTTTTTTACCCTACGGCCTACTCCGTAGGTGAAACTGGCCCTACACAGAACTCCGTAGGGGCAAGATTTTGCCCGTAGGGGCATGTTCAGGGCTTCAACTTGCACCTGCGGCCTTTGCACCTACGGGGTGTTTTTTCGCCCCTACGGATATATCCGTAGGGGCAGTGGGTTGCCCCTACCGATAAATCCGTAGGGGCAACCCTTATTTGTTGTAGTGTGAAAAAACTTTTGAATATCAAGTCGGGCAATTCAACAAGATTCCTAACAATCTGATCGAATGCTTTTCGGAAACTTTAGTAGAAGGCCGCACCCCCGATGCCGTCGACGTAGTGCACTTAGGCGGAACACCGCGGTCGCGAGCACCCGGACGGATGCTTTAGGAAACGGGGTTCTCCTGCAGTCACATGGTCGGGGCTATGGGGTGTGGCTATCTAGTAATGCTACCCGGCGAACATTCGCGTACTATACGAGATTGCGACGGAGTTTTGATCCGAATCAAAACCCTTTGGCAACCGATCAAATGAGACTAAATTACTAGGTTTACAAAATTCAAACTAGTTTTCACAAAACTAATTCTTGTGGATTCCAAAAATTGTATCACATTCACAAAAGCTAGGCGATGCTAAACTTTTCGATCGATCGATCAACCACCCAAAATTCTCATAGGAATCAACATTTGAGTTAGATTCAAAAATTTCCAGACAGTGCCACAAGCACATACGAACCAGCACAAGAGAGCACGTCCCAAGCCTCATCAACGGCACCGCGGAACCGCCGCCAAAAGAACCTTTTGGCCGCGGTTCCGCGGTCGTTAGGTCGATTTAGGGGTTCGTTTTTCTTTGGGGTCCACATACTACCTTGCACAATTTTCTGAACAATTTTAAACCCAAAAATTCGAACTTTTGAAAAATTTCTAGAAAACAATCTTGAGGTGGTGTTTGATGTTCGTTCAAATTTTTTAACATCGTCTAAGTTACCCGAAACGATGTTAAAATTACGACTACGATGTTAGGTCCACGTTACCCATCCCGGTTCTTTCGGGGAGGCGGAATAGGTAAAATCAAATTTTTCTCACAAGGTAACATAGACCATCCATGAAGGATCTTTGCTAAACAAAAACTAACATATTAACTACAAGTTCTAGCTACTATGTAGAATGGTTATACCTAGGTCTTGAACTCCTTCTCTTCTTGCTCCTTGGAGTGGTTTGAACGGCTTCTCCTCGTCGTCTTCTCTTTGCCGAAGAAAGATCCACCCGAAGGCCTCTACCTTGAGCTCACACATCAACCAAGAGGTAACTAAAGTGCTTAGCTTGCTAAACCTAGAAGCCCAGAATGAGTAGAGTGAAGTTTTGATGGTTTTTATCTCACAAGCTCATGGTTCTCAACACATGAGAGATGAGAGCTTTGAGAGGAAGAGGGAGAGCTCAAAAACATGAGAGAGAAAGAGCAAGAGAGAATCATAAGAGTAATACAACCATCTCTCATATGAGAGAAATAATAATAATAATAATAATAATTAAGGGAAAATGTGATGGTTAGTTTTGAAATGACCATTATCATTTACATTAAATGAAATTTGCAAGAATCAAGAAGCATCTTTCATGTGAAATGATGATGGTCAAAATGTCAACAAGAGTCAACTGGTCAACCATAGTCAAAAGGTCAACAAAAGTCAAATGGTCAACCTAACCATGGCACAATTATCCTTAATTAATATCATTAATCATATTTCTCATTCTCATTAGGGTTTGGAAAAAATCAACGGTCAACAACCCTAATGAGAATCCTCTGCCTCTGTCAATAGTACATACACACCCGCATCCGTGTTCTGAGGAACACGAATACAATGAGACAAAACCAATCCCAAAACAAATATTAGGATCTGGCTTAAACCAAATCTCGCTAGTAATAACTGCCCGGACACCAAACGTGCACAAGTGCGCGGATGTGAACGAACCCCATCGCAAAACCATGCGACCTCTACTCTATTTTGCCCAAAGGCGAATAACCCTCTGTGTGGGACTCTAAAGGCTCGACACTACGCTGGCAGTGGGTTTAACCACAGGCCGCAAGCAGTACTAACTGTACGTAACGGTCCCCAGGTAGATGCCGATAAGAAAACTGATGAGGTGAATCCATTCGAACTCCTACTGGGCCTGAATGTGACAATCTCCATACAGTCCGGTCTATTCGTCTGAGAGTATCGCATGGCGGGCCTAGGGGGCGGTAAACGTCAGTCCCCTAATAGAGGTACAAGTCGTGTCGGAGTGTAGCCCAGAACACCCTGAGAAACTACTGGGAACACTACCGGTAATTCTCGCTTGCCTTGGCCAGGGACGACTATGTGTAATGGCTCTCCTAGACACAGCGCGATATCAACTCCCAATACCGGGAGAGACGAATCCTGTCTAACCGTCACTGCCTCCAAATGCTTCGGTACTGCACCCAACTACTACCTGTTTGCACGACTCAATAGTGCTGTGGTAGGGTAGTAATCTAAGAACAGTAGGAACACACTCGAGGCAAAGTGACAGTGTCAAGTCAGCGGACTAAGCTGTACTTATGTCACCTGGGAACTGTTAACTGACGATAGGTATAATACCAACCAACAGTTCCCGACGAGTCCTGTCCAGTGTACTCATAACCTAACGAGCACCTGCATACATCTCCAGTACGACGTACTGATGGCTGTGGGATAGACCCTCTTCCCTGCTGGGACGTGAAGCATATGCACTAGTCTACTCTGGATTATCGATGCCTTGTCTCGATAATCCTACGACTAGGGACCAAAATAAGGATGTGCTTATAGACTACCCAACCCCCACTAGTGTGATCACCATCACAACGCCAGTAGTCAAGCAAAGATCCTAAGGGCTCCATTAATATGTTTTTAGCGATAGGTTAAAAGAAACGTATACACATATTAAGATAGAAAAAAACCAAGTTGCATACTACTATATCGAGAAAGACTGTCGTAAACCCGTATATATATCCCAAGCCTCCAAAATGTATTATACAAACTAGTACTATACAAAAATGGCCTCTAGGGCATACATATCCAACAATCTCCCACTTGCACTAAAGGCCGGTAATTGGTGTACCGCATACCCAACGTCTGCACTAAGGCTAGCTGCCGGCGTACCGCATACCAAATATCTCAAAAAGTCGCTCGAACTGTGTTTGAGGAAGGGCCTTTTTGAATGGATCCGCCGTGTTGTCTTTTGTGTCCACTCTCTGTACCTCGATCTTCTGGCGATCAATGATCTCCCTGATCAGGTGATACCGCCTTAAGATGTGTCTGGATTTCTGATGGGACCTTGGTTCCTTCGCTAAAGCTATAGCCCCTTTGTTATCGGAATTCAATGGTATTGGGTCAACAATGGACGGAACCACCTGAAGTTCACTAATGAACTTCTTCATCCAGACCGCCTCTTTTGCAGTATCGCTTGCAGCAATGTATTCAGCCTCCATCGTCGAGTCCATGACGGTATCCTGTTTGGAACTCCTCGAACACACTGCCCCTCCGTTGAGGGTAAACACAAAACCCGAGACAGACTTTCTGTCATCTTTGTCACTCTGGAAGCTTGAATCGGTAAAGGACTCGACCCTGAGGTCTCCATTACCGTAAACCAGGAACATCTCCTTAGTCCTTCTCAGGTACTTGAGGATGTTCTTCACTGCCGTCCAGTGGTCCTCACCTGGGTCTGACTGATACCGGCTCACCACGCTCAGCACGTAAGCTAAATTTGGTCTTGTACATAGCATCACATACATTATAGATCCTACCGCCGAAGCGTAGGGTATAGTGCTCATGCGAACCCTCTCCTCGTCAGTCGTAGGAGGCATCTTCTTGGAGAGGGTGATTCCGTGCAATGCGGGTATATTACCGTGCTTGGAATCTTCCATACTAAATCTCTTTAGTACGGTCTCTATGTACCTGGACTGCGAAAGTCCCAGTAGTCTCTTGGATCTATCTCTGTAGATCTTGATCCCCAGAATGTATGAGGCATCACCCACGTCTTTCATGGAGAACCGTTGTGACAAGAATAGCTTGACCGATTGTAGCATAGGAATATCATTTCCTATCAAAAGAATGTCGTCCACGTACAAGAATAGGAACACGACAGTTCATCCTACAATCTTCTTATACACACAAGGTTCATCTTCATTCTTGATGAAATCAAATTCCTTGATTGCCTCATCAAACAAGATGTTCCAGCTTCGCGATACCTGCTTTAATCCATAAATGGATTTAAGCAACTTGCACACCTTCCCGCTGCTCCCATTGTCTACGAAACCTTCTGGCTGATCCATATAAACGCACTCTTCCAAACAGCCGTTTAGAAAAGTCGTTTTAATGTCCATCTGCCCTATTTCATAGTCATAGAAGGCAGCAATGGCAAGTAGGATCTGAATGGATTTGAGCATAACCACTGGAGAAAAAGTTTCGTCATAGTCCACACCAGGTCTTTGACGAAAACCTTTTGCAACGAGTCTAGCCTTATAGGTTTCCACCTGCCCATCTACACCAAGTTTTCTTTTGAAGATCCATTTGCATCCAACGGGTGTTACCCCAGGTGGAGCAATATCCAAGGTCCACACTTTATTGGTGTACATGGACTCCATTTCGGATTGCAAAGCATCCAGCCACTTATCAGAGTCCCTACTGATAATGGCCTGCCTGAAACTGGCACGGTCATCGTCTTCCAAGATGCAATCCTCTCGTTTCCCGTATATGAGAAAACCGCAGTATCTCTCGGGCGGATGAGAAATCCTACCAGATTTGCGGAGTGGCTGAGGTTCGTCTGGGGTTATTGAATCCAGTGGTTCCTCCAAATTTTCAGTTACATTTGGTGGTTCATGGATTTCTCCCAGTTCTACCGAACTCCCACTAGTTTCTTTTGCAAGAAACTCCCTTTCTAAAAAGATATCATGGCGAGATACAAACACCTTTTGTTCCTCAGTGTGGTAGAACAGATATCCTAGCGAATCTTTAGGATATCCCACAAATTTACATAGAACTGACCGTGCTTCTAGCTTGTCCGGTTTCTGTGTTTTCACATAGGCCGGACAACCCCTTATCTTAATAAATTTAAGACATGGTTTCTTACTGCTCCATATTTCATACGGAGTTTTAGACACAGATTTGGACGGAACTTGATTCAAAAGGTTTACCGCTGTCTGAAGCGCATGTCCCCAGAATGAAAGAGGCAACTCAGTACTACTCATCATGGTGCGAACCACATCCAATAGGGTACGATTCCACCACTCGGATACACCGTTGTGCTCTGGTGTATAAGGGGGAGTAAGCAGAGAGAGAATACCATTCTCTTTTAAGTAATCTAGGAATTCCGTGCTTAAGTACTCCCCTCCTATATCCAATCGGAGGATCTTGATACTTTTGCCAGTCTGGTTCTCTACTTCATTTCTAAATTCCTTGAATTTCTCAAAAGCTTCAGATTTGTGTTTCATCAGATACACATATCCGAACCTAGAGAGATCGTCAGTGAATGTGATGAAGTACGAGAACCCACCTCTTGCATGTATAGACATTGGACCGCATACATTACTGTGTATGAGTCCCAAGAGCTCTGTTGCTCTTTCTCCATGTCCGGTGAACGGAGATTTGGTCATCTTTCCTTTGAGACGAGACTGACAAGTTTCATAAGATGAAAACTCGAACGTATTCAAGAGTCTATCTTTATGAAACTTACTTAGTCTACAATGCCACAAGTAGGATTCATTCGTATACGAATTCTTCCTCTTGCGTATGTTTTGTACATTGAGAACTGTATTCTGATTTAGAACGTAGATACCATTATACAGTGTACCTTCTGCAACCAGTACCTTATGAAGGTAAATGTTCATGATATTTCTATCAAGAACAAAGTTATATCCATCTTTATTGAGTAAAGAAACGGATATGATGTTGCAAACCATGGAAGGTACATAGTAGCAATCGTTCAAAATCATAGTATTGTCATTTGGCAACACTAGGTGATATTCACCGACGGCTGCAGCATTAACTTATGCTCCGTTCGCTACCCTGAGCGACATATCACCAGGTAAAACTTTCCTACCTTTTCTCAGTCTCTGCAATAAATTACAGATATGAGATCCTGATCCGGTATCAAGTACCCAGGTGGTAGGGCTGACCGTAAAGCAGTTCTCAATTACAAGAACACCTGAAGTAGATGCAAAACTATGCTTCTTCTTCAACCGGGTCTCCTTGGAATCTATACAATCCTCTTTCCCTTGCTCATATTTATGACTGTTGTCATAAGTTAGGGCCGAACCAACATTCCCCAGCCCCGAATAAGAATTCGGATCGGTTAAGCGATACATTTTATTATCTTGATTAGGGCGTGAAATGGTTGCTACCTGGAGAGAGAGAAAAGAAACACTCAGCGTGCGCTCTTACAAGATTAGATTGGTTTATTAATTTATCTAACCAGGATGGCTCCCACTGTTTCCTCAAATTCTTCTTCAAACTTTTAAAAGAAGAACTAGTCAGGATTAGTTGCACGTCACAATACTTGCTTAACCTTTCAGCCAGGCTAGTGTTGGTACTTCGAGGGAGGTTTTCCGACGCTTTCGCGAAGTTTCTTAATTAAATAACCTCTTTTTCCTGGAGGCGTAGCCCCGCTAACACCGTTCTAGACTCCTACTTGGTTTATAGCATTGATTGTTAAGTGAAATAATCTCCCGAGAGTAATCCAACTCATCAGTGGGACCGGGATCCAACTATCATTTTGTGATGACCTAGATGGAATCCACTCTAGTCACCACACTCCAGAAGGTATGCTGAATCTGCAAGTTTCTTGTATGTTTGAAACTCCCGATGTGGTTTTTGCCCTGAGGACCCAAGTGACCTTGACGAATAATCAATAAATCAAAAGTTCCTAGTCAAGTTCAACCCGTCGTTATCCAGGATTGCATTAGACCCTCCCACATGATTCTTGACGAATAATCAACAAAATCATGCGACCGTCCTAACCAATCGCATCTATCAGTGCAACAGAGAATTATTACTTAGCTACCGTTCACTGTGCCTTGACGAATAATCAACAAACGCAGCACGAATAATAAGTATTAATTATCTGAAACGACGGAGGGCTACGTCTGGGTTTTTGGCGAAAAACCCATTAACGTATTGAACTTGATTTCGCTGAAGGAACCTGATAGCCTTTTTTAAAAATATAGTGGCGAAAACTTTTGCTAAAGAGGTCACTCCCTGTGAAGGGATCTCGGCTCTTTCCTCGTCGAATGAGGTGCAGGATATTCCAAACTGAATACCTCGATGCAAAGCAAGAATAATCGACTATAGTGAAGTTATTACCCTGACGTAAACTTCTGTCCAAGGGGTCACTCCCGATGAAGGGATCTCAGCCCTTGCCTCGTCGAATGAGGTGATGGGCATTCATAACCGAATACCTCTGTGCAAAACAAAAGAGAACGTCCTTGCAATAACAACTTTTTGAAAATTGTTCCAACATCTTTTTATATATTTTTTTCCTTTGCATTAATATAATGCGTCCCATCAATTAATCCTACCATTGCAGAAAACAACGAAAATATGACGTACGCTTTTGCCATCCGCATTCGCCACAGGGCCCGTCATCACCCGTTAGGTTACTTATCTAACGACAGAGCGGGGGCTGGACTAGCACGGATGCAAAACATTAGCAACGCTTACTAGATATCATATATAGATATATACATTCGTCAGATGCAATGATAGCCATTCCAGATCACAGATGAACACATTGGATATACTAGGAATCCGCGTTTCGTTCGAGCCTGTAACGAAAGATGGATTACACGGTCGCGATGAATAGCCAAACCCCACCCTAGACCCCTACGGGTGCGGCAAACTACCCGCAAGTACCCGAAGTGAAGCAACCTCCCCCAACAACGTGAGTAGGCCACTCGGCACTTCAAAGTACCCGGTAGTTTGTGCACCCCACCTTGGGTCTATCCTAGGAGCAAAAACAGTAAAAGAAATAATATACAATGGCGGCTACAACCTCATCCCGGATGTGCGGCCATAAAAATAATATTACATCGATTTAAATATTAAATCAAATGAAAGATAAAGAAACTCTCATATCACAAAACCCCGGCTATTCATCCGCGACAATCCAACAAGTTCATATACACAATCCAACAACATTACAGATCACAGATATGCACAACCCCCACTAATCGATGTATAGCGATTAGTCGACGTTCAGTGCATATATCACATTACAGATATAACCATTTAGCAAAAGTTTGTAGAAGTTCGATCAAAATACCAAATTGTAACTACCTCAAACACAACATTGTTCTCTTGAAAATCTGGGCGGAAACAAAACATCTTAAAAAACCCAAAACATCATTCTGAACAATCTGCAAGAAATCCGAGTCGCGGCCGAGTCAACTCGGCCGCGGAACCGCGGCAAAACACTTGGTTTCGCCGCGCTTCTGCGGCGCTTTGGCCGAGTCAAGGGCTCGTTTTTCTTGCTTGTTCCTAAAAAACCCTGCACCGATTTTTAAGGTATGTGGAAATATTTTTAGAGCTGTTTTAAAAATCGGCAGAAAGTATGAAATTTTGACATGTTTCGCGATTTTTTCTCGGATCGAAGTTCTAAACACTTTGCTAACAGTTAGTTGTTGTTTAGCCTGGCTCTGATACCACTGTTAGGTCCATGTTACCTATCCCGGTTCTTTCAGGGAGGCGGAATAGGTAAAAATCAAAATTTTCTTACAAGATAACATGGACCATCCATGAAGGATCTTTGCTAAACAAAAACTAACATATTAACTACAAGTTTTAGCTAGTATGTAGAATGGTTATACCTAGGTCTTGAACTCCTTCTCTTCTTGCTCCTTGGAGTGGTGTGAACGGCTCCTCCTTGTCGTCTTCTCTTTGCCGAAGAAAGATCCACCCGAAGGCCTCTACCTTGAGCTCCTACCTCAACCAAGAAGTAACTAAAGTGCTTGGCTTGCTAATCCTAGAACCCTAGAATGAGTAGAGTGAAGTTTTGAGGGTTTTTATCTCACAAGCTCATGGTTCTCAACACATGAGAGATGAGAGCTTTGAGAGGAAGAGGGAGAGCTCAAAAACATGGGAGAGAAAGAGCAAGAGAGAATCATAAGAATAATACAACCATCTCTCATATGAGAGAAATAATAATAATAATAAAAATAATTAAGGGAAAATGTGATGGTTAGTTTTGAAATGACCATTATCATTTCACATTAAATGAAATTTGCAAGAATCAAGAAGCATCTTTCATGTGAAATGATAATGGTCAAAATGTCAACAAGAGTCAATCGGTCAACCATAGTCACAAGGTCAACAAAAGTCAAATGGTTAACCTAACCATGGCATAATTATCCTTAATTAATATCATTAATCAAATTTCTCATTCTCATTAGGGTTTGTAAAAAGTCAACGGTCAACAACCCTAATGAGAATCCTCTGCCTCTGTCAACAGTGCATACACACCCGCATCCGTGTTCCGAGGAACACGAATACAATGAGACAAAACCAATTCCAAAACAAATACAAGGATCTGGCTTAAACCAAAGCACGCTAGTAATAACTGCCCGGACACCAAACGTGCACAAGTGCGCGGATGTGAACGAACCCCGTCGCAAAACCATGCGGCCTCTACTCTGTTTTGCCCAAAGGCGAATAACCCATTGTGTGGGACTTTAAAGGCTAGACACTACGCTGGCAGTGGGGTTAACCACAGGCCACAAGCGGTACTAGCTGTACGTAACGGTCCCCAGGTAGATGCCGATAAGAAGACCGATGAGGTGAACCCATCCGAACTCCTACTGAGCCTGAATGTGATAATCTCCGTACAGTCCGGTCTGTTCGTCTGAGAGTATCGCATGGCGGGCCTAGGGGGCGGTAAACGTCAGTCCCCTAATAGCGGTACAAGTCATGTCGGAGTGTATAGCCCAGAACACCCTGAGAAACTACTGGAAACACTACCAGTAATTCTCACTTGCTCTGGGCACGGACGACTATGTGTAATGGCTCTCCTAGACACAGCGCGATATCAACTCGCAATACAGGGAGAGACGAGTCATGTCTAACCATCACTGCCTCCAAGTGCTTCGGAACTGCACCCAACTACTACCTGTTTGCATGACTCAATAGGGCCGTGGTAGGGTAGTAATATAAGAACAGTGGGAACACACTCGAGGCGAAGTGACAGTGTCAAGTCAGCGGAGTAAGCTGTACTCATGTCACCTGGGAACTGTTAACTGACGATAAGTATAATACCAACCAACAGTTCCCGATGAGTCCTGTCTAGTGTACTCATAACCTAAAGAGCACCTGCATACTATCTCTAGTACGACGTACTGATGGCTGTGGGACAGACCATCTCCCCTGCTGGGATGAGAAGCATATGCACTAGTCTACTCTGGAGTATCGATGCCCTGTCTCGATAATCCTACGATTAGGGACCAAAATAAGGATGTACTTATAGACTACCCAGCCCCACTAGTGTGATCACCATCACAGCACCGGTAGTCAAGCAAAGATCCTAAGGGCTCCATCAATATGTTTTTAGCGATATGTTAAAAGAAACATATACACATATTAAGATAGAAATAAACCAAGTAGCATACTACTATATCGAGCAAGACTGTCGTAAACCCATATATATATCCCAAGCCTCCAAAATGTATTATACAAACTAGTACTATACAATAATGGCCTCTAGGGCATACATATCCAACATACGAAACACTCCGATATCGTCTAATTCTCTAGCTCGACAGAAACTAGGGTTTTGTTTCGACTATTTCGGAGTTGTTTCGGTTTCGTAATTCAACTAATATCGTCTAATTCTCTAGCTCGGCTCTGATACCACTGATGGGTTCCTTAGCACACTCACTAGGTTTTGGATGGCATCAACCTTGCCATTTTATAAAATTTTAGTGTGCTAAAGAACCCAAACCAAGGATCTAACTAGAGCAATTAGGGTAAAGCTAGCCTGTAATCAAACATTACACTAAGTGAATTAGGAATACAACCTTATTAGACCTGTTCTTCACTTCTAAAACTCCGTGTAGTAGTCCATTCGCTCCAAGTAGTGATCTCCCGGATTTTGTAAGGGTTCACAAGGCGAAAGGAACAAGCTTGCTTGAAGTCTTCGAGGCCGAAAATGATCTACGTCAAGGAATCTTCAACTCAAGCCACCTCTTCACTAATTGGGAATTAGTGAAGCAAACAACCTAAACTAAATGGCTAATCTAGTGTAGGTTGATGAAGTAGGATTTTTGCTCACTTTAGAATTATTTTTCTCACCAATTTTCTTCACCTCTTGAAAACCTAGAGAGCTTTCTTGAGATGAAGGAAAAGATGAAGTGTAGAATGAATCAATGAGAGAGTCTAAGCAACCATAGGTGAGAAAAATATCATATATGAACTCATGTAGAAACTTAACCATGGCTAAAGATAATGGTTGAGTTAATAAATATCTAGGGTATGACAAAATTAGTGGACTAAGTCAATGGTTCCCACAAGCTTCCAAAGCATCTTAACCATGACAATTTTCCAACTAATTTTGATTTTCCCTTTAATATTAAATACCCTCAATTATCTTAGGAATGGTGTGAGTCTCATACACCCATGTAGCATCAACCATGACACAAAAATAAACACAATAATATATATCATATATATATTAAGTGTAAATGTGAGAAAAAGAAATGCTTAAGTGAGCTAATATTAGATAATATAAAATTAATATATCAAATATATAATCATACATTAAATTATTAAATCAACACTTGATTTAATAATCCGTCTATGTCACATATAACCGACTAATATCATTTGTATCAACTTATCGAATCAACACTCGATTCGATAACCCGGATATATCACATATAACCGAACGATATCATATATCGCGAGATTAGAATACGGTATCACATACACGTATTAATCTCGGTCCCGAACATATCACAAATGTGCTCCTACTTCGTTTCTCCTGAGCCAGGAAACCTCTCTGTAGGACTCTAAAGACTCGTCAATACGCCGGCAGCAGGTGATGATCATATCAGTCACCCATAAGCCGTCAGCGGTACTAGCTGGACGTAACGGCTACCAGGGTATTGAGCGATCAGAAGATCAACAAGCAAGCCTGCTCATACTCTTGTGAATCCAATAAGTAACACTACCGTACAGTCCGGTCTCTTCGTCTGATATGTCGCATATCCAGCCTGAGGGTGGTAAACGTCAAACCCCAATAGCTTGATAAGTCATGCCGATGTGAGGCCCATAACGGTTCGAGAAAATACTGATAACACTAACCTGTAAATCTCAGCAACCCTGGCCAGGGATTTCCTGTTATGGCCAATCGAAAACAGCGTAACATCATGCCACGACCCGAATTAGCCCGTGACTGGCACTTGAATCATATGAAGTCTATAGGACCCCATCTAATTTAAGTAAGACAAAAGCCCAGAAATCTAAAACCATTTTTTAGAAGTCAATAAGAAAAACTAATTTGTAAGAAGTAAGGAAAACATGTTTTTAAAACAAGGTTTTTAAATAAGTAAGCCGAATATGCATTTTTAAAATCTATAGTCTTTTCAAAAATTTCGGCAGAGTTTCCTTTGTAAATACTGGCCCCGAACGGGGTACAACAAGAATAATATATATGCAATGATAAAAGGCATCCCCAAGCAGGAGCTAACTCTTCGTCAATCGACGGTCACAACCACACAAGCAATATAATATACAACGCCGAAAGGCGAGGTTCAAAACTCAAAAAGAACTCAAAATCAACAAGAAAACCATAATACTACAACGCGCGACTCTAAGGTCGAAATAATACATAACTGGTTATCTAGGTCTGAAACAATATACAAGTTTTGGTTGATGGAATTACTAAATACAACTGAATAAAATAATACAAGGGTGGTCACGATGCGAGTGAACCCACCTACCAAATGCAATCACCCAGAAAGAGAGCAGTGTGCCAGAAAGGCCGCAATTAAACCTGTACGGCAAAACCTGCAAGAACTGTGGCACAACGGGGATGAGTTGCCAACTCGTGAATAGAAAACATCACAGAGCAGAAATCGCATGCATGACATAATCATAGGTCAATACGATCAAATATATATCCTCAATATGAATAAGTCTGAAGCATGATAAGGCGGCTAGGGTAAACATCTATACATAAGTGTAGTACCAAAAGCTCGTGTCAGTGCCTCAGGTAGCAATATATCATAAAAATGAGGTATGCTAAATGTAATCAATGTCTGTATGTATGTGGATCTCGTCCATGTGTCACCCAATGACAAAAAAACATCATGCAAGTAAACATCATAAAGCATATGCATGGAAGTATGAGGATGTAAATCAACATGTGTCGCTCGCGACATATCAAAATCATGGAACCTGAGTGTCGAGCATCGACACTCGAAAACATCATGAAAACCGTGCCTATCATCGGCACGTAAATCCTCATATATCTCAGGCGCCGCACACCCTGGTCGGCCCTCATATCCATCTCATGACTCCGGTCGGCATCCTCCGGATATCTGCCGAGCTCAAATACAATCACCGGTAGGCAGTAGTCCTTCTGCCAGGCTCACCGTCTACTACACAGCGATCCGTTCTCGCCCCAGGATACCTTACCGGGTCCACCATGTACCTACAATCGGCCCCATCCGCCTCCTCGAATCGGGTTTCACATGTCGCTCTCAGCACCGAGAAAACACATGGTGGACGCAATGAAATATCATCTCAAGGGTAACCGGGTTTGTAAAACAATTACATACTCTCTTTTGAAATATCCACGGTTCCTAAATCCAGAAATATCATGAAAACAACATATCTCAATGCGTATAATCAAAAGCATGATGTAGAAGAAATGTAAGCATATCAGTATATCATGCAATATGGAATAGTAATATGCCCATATTATGGGAAAATTGCCCTTTTAAAATGAATCGGTTTTAAAGAGTATCCTGCGGTTCCTAAATCTCCAAATCAAGCGAGAAATAATCTATGTATGTGCAAATGAGTATGTGTACAAATATGGGTGTACAAAAATGTAAGTACACAAGTATGCCATGTAAGGGTCATATCCTGAATGCAACAGTACTGCAGTGTAGTGGCATGGCAATTATCGATGATGAAGTGTGTGAGCCGGCAAGCAGGTGTACGTGGAACATATGCATCATCGATAATGGTGCTGGTGTCCTAACAGCATGGTTTTAATGCAACATTAAATATATTTAACATGCAATGCGATGCGAACAGCAAGAATATGCGGCAAATGAATAATAAATGCAACAGTGAAAAATCTATAACAATATGTATATGTCATACAGTTATGCCATTTGAAAATACGACGAATCGGGGTTTTTAGAAAAATAAGGATTACGATGCTGTTAAGAAAAGATGCATCCTTTGGAAATATCCGTATAATCCCTTTGCCTGTCTTTAAAATACTCCTGATTTGTTAGTTTTGAAATAGGTATGACTCGTTTCTAATCTAACATTTACAAGGCAACTACAAATCTAACTAACAAGCTAATGGAAAGGGGTATGGAAACCACCTAAATCCGAGTCGATACATATATACATATATAATAGTCGGTGATCCCGCCTCAATGGTACCGCGTACGATACAATATCATATGACATCCTCGAGTCCTGAGTGCGGATCTATCATCAATATAAATCTCGTACGGTAAATCATCGTACAGCATCCCAAAAGCTGGGTACGGGACAATATCGCCTTCATCTCATCAATTATCTAGTATCCTTATCATCATATCTCATGATCTGGGGTACTGATCTAAGTCTAGTACAAATCGATACCGTCTACATAAATATAATTGCGTGTGTGGAACACACGTCTAAAGGCCCGCTAAAATCACATGTCGTATCCCATATAAGAATCACAATAACACCGATCTCATGGCACTATGCCCAATCTCGTCGACTCATCTCCAAATATCATCCACAATTCTCGTCATCTAGGTATATGTATAACAAAAATGCATGTGTGTGCGTGTGGGTGTAAACCTATTCTAGGGTTCACAACTAGGAACTATACTAGTTTACTTCTATGCCTAAATCTAATCAAAGTACATCTAATCTCATCTCTATATCCACGACACAAAAGCTATAATAAATAGTATATATATACTATGCTAAGTATCGGACTGCGGGGGTGCTATATGCCATCCACCCGACTTCCCCCATAGATATAATCTATTCACATGGATTCCGCTATCCGTTGCCGACGCTGCCACGCGCTTGCTTGTCATCTCGAAGTCTTCGTGGGGTACCTACACATCATAACGTATCACATCGCGTTAAAACCAAATCAAAACTAAAACGACACGCCTAAAAGCCTATAGGTTAGAACCTATGGTTTGCTCTTGCAAAACAACCCGATATCACTCGATATAGACGTACGAACGTCACAAGATCGAGATAAAGCACACATACAAATAATCTAGAATGTAAATACGCAAAACCATAACTTGAGTCAAAATAGCAACACATGTAAAGATTTGTATAAGGTGAAAACAATGTTCCAAAACAATACTGGAGTGATATATAAACTGCAAATAAGCTAAGGAAGCAACCAGGACCCCTGAGTCTACAAGGTAACCGGCCCCCTACCCTAAAATTCCGGCGACGCCGGCCCAGGTAGGAAGTTAGGGTGTCAAGTCTGTAGGGTAGTCTCCTGATAGTCAATATAGGGTATTGGTCCTGCTAGTTTTTCTGGTAAGCATCTAAGGTCACTCCAGATTTCATTTGGGCTACCAATCCAACACATAAACCAAGATTTGGTATATAAAGTTTAAGTCGTGGCAATGTCGTAATATTACACCGTAGGAAATTGGTCCCAGATTTGGATTAGGGTGATAACCAAGTGAGCAAACAACACTAGGGTGATATATAGGGTATATGTGACCTACAGATGGAACCTGGACCCACACCCTGACCAAGTGGCCGAGCCCTTCCTCATGCAAAACCTGTCTCGCCGGCCAGGGGGTCTCCATTGTGGTTCGTCTTGCTACAGTGGGTTCCTATGGTCTTAAATAGGTCTCTGGACTTGTTTATTTTCCCAGTAAACATCCCAGTTCATTCCAGATTTGCCTGCACACTCAATGTCCATAAACCAACATGAAAGTTCTGAAATTCCGTATTTTTGGGTGTCTGTTTTGGTTGGTCTGGGTTTCTACCATCATGGGGGTTTACAGGTCACTAAAAAGGCTTATTAGCACTAATCCAACTCAAAATAACCTCAACCCTTTCTAGGCTTTTCCAAAGTCCACAAAACTTCTCTAAAACGATGTTAACTTGTAATGAGGCTAAAGCACAAGAAACAATACACTAATTGTGAAAAGGGTTACCTCATCCAGCTCCCGAGAATCTCCTACAGCGCCAAAATCGTATTTTTCTTGGTCCAAAGGGTTGCTTGTGAGGTTGTGCACAACTTTTGTGAATTGAGAATGGGGTTTTGAGGTGTTTTGAAGCTTGCATGAAGAGGAGAAGAAGAAGAAGGAGAAGATGAGAGGGAGGGCTATGCTCTGGCCGAGAGCTCCAAGGAGGGAGTGAGGGAAAGAGAGAGTGTGTGCAAGGTCAATGCCCATGCCTCCTAACTACCCCCCTCCATACCTCTTGACTTTCCCTTTCTTTTTCTTTTCTTTTTCTTTTCCCTCTAATTTCCTTCTCTCCTCAATAGTAAACCCAAAACAAACCATGGTAGAAAATGCACAAGTGTAAAAAAAAGATATGGTGCATGTTTGCATAAAACATGTTTAAAGCGCGATTAGCGATTTTTAATCGCGATTAGCACTAAATTAGCATATAATTAAACATAAAAACTTAAAATTTTCATAATTTATATAAAACACCCTCTTTTAAATAATTTCCATAATTTTCAAAAAAAATCCCAATTTATCGGTATTTAATTATACCGAAATATTAAAATATTCATTAAAAATAATATTAAATTATAAAAATTCCCAAAAATATTATTTTATTTTTTGAAATGTTACAATCTTTCCCCCTTAAAGAAATTTGTTCCCCGATTTTAAATTTAAACCCCCAAATTCTTAAAACATTTCGATAAAAAGTGTAAGTCATCGGGGCTCCGAAATCATCAATATATAAAATGCATCATAGCGCAATGCATGCGCATGAGTAAGGAGTAGATAACTCAAAAAAAAACTCCGTCAAGCATCCCGCAATCATCGGAATCATGGTAAAAACACAAATGTCAAATTCGAAACAAAACCAATATGATATATATCATAACCATACATGTAGACATCAAATCTACACATGTAAATTTCTGAAGAAATGCATGCTAAAATATATCCAGGTACTATCCCCTGACTAGTCCTGCTCAGTACGAAATTGAATAGCAATTATCATAAAAACGTACTGGTCCGTAAGGAATAAATCCCAAAATATATATAGGAATACCCTGTGCGTCTGGTGCGCACGGAAATCAAAATCCATATATGTGCCATACATGTGCACAGAAACATCATATAGGTGCAACGGGTGTGCACGAAACATCTTCCAGGGTCAACGGGCGCACCTGACAGCAAAATCAGGTGCATCTGACATGCACAAGGAATCCCGATTTAGTGCATCTGGTGTGCACCAAAACCGTGTTTCAAAACATGCACTCATCACGCGCTAAAATACAAACCAAAACACTAAAAGTGCATGAAAACTATACTAGAAGCGTAAATCAAATTACCGAAATTCAAGATGACGGATACGTGATAATCGAATCACCGAATCACCAAATCACAAATCATAAATACCGTCGTCGATATTTCCTCCTTCGCAGTCGAGAAGGTGTCGGTGCATCCAATGCCAGCAGAGCAAGATATCTACTTGCTTCCTGTTCATGGTCTGGCATCCTCTGTCTCTGGGTACTTATCTTCTCTGCGGATTACCTATCTCGCAATCAATCGGCTCATCGGCCGTGTCAGGTGTGCTAACGGAGGCGATTCCGTTCTGGCACTTCTCTGGTCATCTGCGTCCTCAGCACAGCATTTCCTCGGAAACTGGTCGCATCCCAACGCCTCTGCATGTGTATCGCATCTTTGATGTCAACGGAGTGGAACGTCATCTCGTGCGAACTCTTTACTTCACTCTGCTCCAATGTCGACTGATTCGGACTCTTCTTCTCGTGGCTGCATGGACTGTGCTCCAACGACTCTACTCGTATCTGGAGTCTCCCAAGTAGTGTATCCCATCACATGATATCCGAAAGATGTCGAACCATCCGATCGATATGTCAAAATCTCATAATCTCTCAAGAGATAAACATCTTGGGTGCAATTTAATAGTATCGAGTACATACCACAGTATCAGTGGTCCAACCGTAGAAGGGCAAACCCAACCCTCACTAATGGCGCCGCGGAACTGCCGCAAATCCTAAGGTTCAAGGCTTACACATGGTCATTATGTCGAGTTAGGGTTTCATTCTTCTAGAGGGTCCATAGAATTGCCTGCATTTCTTTCTGAATACTTTAAACTTGGAATATGGTTTCCTGGCATTCGATCGTCTCTATCGACTCTCAACGAATCTGTGTGAAGTCGTCTCTAGCTGGAATCAATCTATCTGATGACCTCGCATTGGGTAAGCGAACGAACCACATGTTCTAGTCATTCATCGTCGGGTGACTAGCGACCTTCTATCATATCTCTAAGTATATACTTATGCTGCAGTAGCTCCAACACCTGGGCGATATCTCATCATTTGCAGCAACAACTGGCTCATTCGTCTATATGCTGAACGGTGCCTCAATCATTATGAATAAGTGATATATCGATGGTCACCACATTCTGGCTGGCCTCTAGCAGTAGCCTGATCCTCTGGTGCCGACCAGCACTTCCGGGAGATCTCGTAACAGCGATCTGTCAAACGCTCATGGCGCGAAAACACAATAAGACGACGCCTACATATGCAATCGTATGTCTCTGAAATCACGCCCTGGTCAGTCTTCGTCCTTGACGAGCTCATGCTGACGCAACTCTAGCCGTAGCTCTCTCTGCCCGTGCAATCGTAGCAGCAAAATCACAAACAGTATCGATGAGGATAGATCATAGGAATGAATATAATATTGTGCAAGGAAATATACATCCTAAGGTTTCTTAAGCGGAGTGGCGTGTCGTAAGTATGCCGCGGAACATACGTACGGTACGTCACTCTACTCAAGCTACCTACTCTATCAACCAAGGGTCAACCTACGCGACGAAAGTTCGGGTCTAATACTCCTCGACTAAGTCTAAGTTCCGTATGGTCAAGCCTAAGTTCCGTATATATATAAACACTCTAGGCTCCACATAGTCAAACATAGACTCAAACCAAGGTTAACCTAGCGCTCTGATACCAACTTTGTCACAACCCGAATTAGCCCGTGACTGGCACTTGAATCATATGAAGTCTATAGGACCCCATCTAATTCAAGTAAGCCAAAAGCCTAGAAATCTAAAACCATTTTTAAGAAGTCAATAAGAAAATCTAATTTGTAAAAAGTAAGGAAAACATGTTTTTAAAACAAGGTTTTTAAATAAGTAAGCCGAATATGCATTTTTCAAATCTATAGTCTTTTCTAAAATTTCGGCAGAGTTTCCTTTGTAAATACTGGCCCCGAACGGGGTACAACAAGAATAATATATATGCAATGATAAAAGACATCCCCAAACAGGAGCTAGCTCTTCATCAATCGACGGTCATAACCACATAAGCAATATAATATACAACGCCGAAGGGCGAGGATCAAAACTCAAAAAGAACTCAAAATCAACAAGAAAACCATAATACTACAACGCGCGACTCTAAGGTCGAAATAATACATAACTGGTTATCTAGGTCTGAAACAATATACAAGTTTTGGTTGATGGAATTACTAGATACAACTGAATAAAATAATACGACGGTGGTCACGATGCAAGTGAACCCACCTACCAAATGCAATCACCCAGAAAGGGAGTTGTGTGCCAGAAAAGCCGCAATGAAACCTGTACGGCAAAACCTGCAAGAACTGTGGCACAACGGGGGTGAGTTGCCAACTCGTGAATAGAAAACATCACAGAGCAGAAATCGCATGCATGACATAATCATAGGTCAATACGATCAAATATATATCCTCAATATGAATAAGTCTGAAGCATGATAAGGTGGCTAGGGTAAACATCTATACATAAGTGTAGTACCAAAAGCTCGTGTCAGTGCCTCAGGTAGCAGTATATCATAAAAATGAGGTTTGCTAAATGTAATCAATGTCTGTATGTATGTGGATCTCGTCTACGTGTCACCCAATGACAAAAAAACATCATGCAAGTAAACATCATAAAGCATATGCATGGAAGTATGAGGATGTAAATCAACATGTGTCGCTCGCGACATATCAAAATCATGGAACCTGAGTGTCTAGCATCGACACTGGAAAACATCATGAAAACCGTGCTTATCATCGGCACGTAAATCCTCATATATCTCAGGCGCCGCACACCTTGGTCGGCCCTCATATCCATCTCATGACTCCGGTCGGCATCCTCCGGATATCCGCCGAGCTCAAATACAATCACCGGTAGGTAGTAGTCCCTCTGCCAAGATAACCGTCTACTTCACAGCGATCCATTCTCGCCCCGGGGTACCATACCGGGTCCACCATGTACCCGCAATCGGCCTCATCCGCCTCCTCGAATCGGGTTTCACATATCGCTCTCAGCACCGAGAAAATACATGGTGGACGCACTGAAATATCATCTCAAGGGTAACCGGGTGTTTAAAACAATTACATACTTTCTTTTGAAATATCCACGGTTCCTAAATCCAAAAATATCATCGAAACAACATATCTCAATACGTATAATCAAAAGCATGATGTATGCGACATGTAGAAGAAATGTAAGCATATCAGTATATCATGCAATATGGAATAGTAATATGCACGTATTGAGGGAAAACCGCACTTTTAAAATGAATCGGTTTTAAAGAGTATCTTGCGGTTCCCAAATCTCTAAATCAAGCGAGAAATAATCTATGTATGTGCAAATGAGTACGTGTACAAGTATGGGTGTACAAAAATATAAGAACACAAGTATGCCATGCAAGGGTCATATCCTGAATGCAATAGTACTACAGTGTAGTGGCATGGCAATTATCGATGATGAAGTGTGTGAGCCGGTAAGCAGGTGTACGTGGAACATATGCATCATCGATTATGGTGCTGGTGTCCTAACAGCATGGTTTTAAGACAACATTAAATATATTTAACATGCAATGCGATGCCAACAGCAAGAATATGCGGCAAATGAATAATAAATGCAACAGTGAAGAATCTACAACAATATGTATATGTCACACAGTTATGCCATTTGAAAATACGACGAATCGGGGTTTCTAGAAAAATAAGGATTACGGTGTTGTTAATAAAAGATGCATCTTTTGGAAATATCCGTATAATCCCTTTTCCTGTCTTTAAAATACTCCCGATTCGTTAGTTTGAAATTGGTATGACACGTTTCTAATCTAGCATTTACAAGGTAACTCCAAATCTAACTAACAAGCTAATGGAAAGGGGTATGGAAACCACCTAAATCCGAGTCGATACATATATACATATATAATAATCGGTGATCCCGCCTCAATGGTACCGCGTACGATACAATATCATATGACATCCTCGAGTCCTGAGTGCAGATCTATCATCAATATAAAGCTCGTACGGTAAATCATTGTACGGCATCCCAAAAGCTTGGTACGGGACAATATCACATTCATCTCATCAATTATCTAGTATCCTTATCATCATATCTCATGATCTGGGGTACTGATCTAAGTCTAGTACAAATCGATACCGTCTACATAAATATAAATGCGTGTGTGGAACACACGTCTAAAGGCCCGCTAAAATCACATGTCGTATCCCAAATACGAATCACAATAACACCGATCTCATGGCACTATGCCCAATCTCGTCGAATCATCTCCAAATATCATCCATAATCCTCGTCATCTAGGTATATGTATAACAAAAATGCATGTATGTGCGTGTGGGTGTAAACCTATTCTAGGGTTCGCAACTAGGAACTATACTAGTTTACTTCTATGCCCAAATCTAATCATAGTACACCTAATCTCATCTCTATATCCACGACACATAAACTATAATAAATAGTATATATATACTATACTAAGTATCGGACTGCGGGGGTGCTATACGCCATCCACCCGACTTCCCCCATAGATATAATCTATTCACCTGGATTCCGCTTTCCGTTGCCGACGATGCCACGCGCTTGCTTGTCGTCTCGAAGTCTTTGTGGGGTACCTACACATCATAACGTATCACATCGCGTTAAAACCAAATCAAAACTAAAATGACACGCTTAAAAGCCTATAGGTTAGAACCTATGGTTCGCTCTTGCAAAACAACCCGATATCACTCGATATAGACGTACGAACGTCACAAGATTGAGATAAAGCACAAATACCAAAAATCCAGAATGTAAATACGCAAAACCACAACTTGAGTCAAAATAGAAACACATGTAAAGATTTGTATAAGGTGAAAACAATGTTCCAAAACAATACTGGAGTGATATATAAACTGTAAATAAGCTAAGGAAGCAACCAGGACCCCTGAGTCTACAAGGTACCCGGCCCCCTACCCTAAAATTTCGGCGACGCTGGCCCAGGTAGGAAGCTGGGGTGTCAAGTCTGTAGGATAGTCTCCTGATAGTCAATATAGGGTATTGGTCCTGCTAGTTTTTCCAGTAAGCATCTAGGGTCACTCCAGATTTCCTTTGGGCTACCAACCCAACACATAAACCAAGATTTGGTATATAAAGTTTAAGTCGTGGTAATGTCGTAATAAACCAAGATTTGGATTAGGGTGATAACTAAGTGAGCAAACAACACTAGGGTGATATATAGGGTATATGTGACCTACAGAAGGAACCTGGATCCACACCCTCACCAAGTGGCTGAGCCCTTCCTCATGCAAAACCGCTCTCGCCGGCCAGGGGGTCTCCATTGTGGTTCGTCTTGCTACAGTGGGTTCCTATGGTCTCAAATAGGTCTTCGGAATTGTTTATTTTCCCAGTAAACATCCCAGTTCATTCCAGATTTGCCTGCACATTCAAAGTCCATAAACCGACATGAAAGTTCTGAAATTCCGTATTTTTGGGTTTCAGTTTTGGTTGGTCTGGGTTTCTACCATCATGGGGGTTTATAGGTCACTAAAAAGGCTTATTAGCACTAATCCAACTCAAAATAACCTCAACCATTTCTAGGCTTTACCAAAGTCCATAAAACTTCTCTAAAACTATGTTAAACTTGTAATGAGGCTAAAGCACAAGAAACACTACACTAATTGTGAAAGGGGTTACCTCATCCAGCTCCCGAGAATCTCCTACAGCGCCAAAATCGTATTTTTCTTGGTCCAGTGGGTAGCTTGTGAGGTTGTGCACAACTTTTGTGAATTGAGAATGGGGTTTTGAGGTGTTTTGAAGCTTGAATGAAGAGGAGAAGAAGAAGAAGGAGAAGATGAGAGGGAGGGCTGTGCTCTGGCCAAGAGCTCCAAGGAGGGAGTGAGGGAAAGAGAGAGAGAGTGTGTGTGCAAGGTCAATGCCCATGCCTCCTAACTACCCCCCTCCATACCTCTTGACTATCCCTTTCTTTTTTTTTTTTCTTTTTCTTTTCCCTTTAATTTCCTTCTCTCCTCAATAGTAAACCCATAACAAACCATGGTAGAAAATGCACAAGTGTAAAAAAAAGATATGGTGCATGTTTGCACAAAACATGTTTAAAGCACGATTAGCGATTTTTAATCGCGATTAGCTCTAAATTAACATATAATTAAACATAAAAACTTAAAATTTGCATAGTTTATATAAAACACCCTCTTTTAAATAATTTCCATAATTTTCAAAAAAAATTCCCAATTTATTCTGTATTTAATTATACCGAAATATTAAAATATTTATTAAAAATAATATTAAATTATAAAAATTCCCAAAAATATTATTTTATTTTTTGAAATGTTACACATCAACCCGCAATACCGGGAGAGACGAAATCCCCTCCTATCGCTCATTGCCTCCATGTGATTCGGGACTGTACCCAAAAACCACCATTTTGCACGTTCTTTTGAACGTGGTAAGGTGGAAATCAAAGCATAGTAGGAATCACACAAGACTCTATAACGATCTCGGGTCTACAAACTAACCTGTACCAGTGTCACCAGAGAACTGCTATCTGACATAAGGTATAATACCATCTAGGAGTTCTCGGCAAGTCCTGTTCAGTGTACCCAGTCTCCACTGAGCACCCGTATACAATCTTTGATGTCAAACACCAATGGATGTGGGATCATCCATCGCCCATCATATGGGTCAAGAAACGTATACTCTTAGTCTACTCTGGAATATCGATGCCCCGTCTTGATACTCCCACGACTAGGAACAATTGAAGGATGTACTTATAGACTAGCATGGCCCCACTAGTATGATCTGCATTAAAATCCTGGTAGTCAAGTACACATCCTAAGGGCTTTATCAACATGTAACAGGGAGACAATAAGTATACATGTCAAGATAAAGAGTAACCAGATAGCATACTATCATGTCGAGTAAGAAAATCCTCCCTATATATGTCCAAGCATCCACTATAATATATATCATATGTACAATAATGGCCTCTAGGGCGTACATACAACTAACACCAAGCAATCACCTAAAAGAAATGATGTGCCAACAAGCCGCAACAGAACCTATACGGCTGAACCTGCAAAGAAACTGTGGCACAACGGGGGTGAGTTGCCAACTCATGAGTAGAAGACACAACCGAGTAGAAATCGCATGAAAGACAATCTCCTAGGTCATACAGTAATAATAAAAATACTAATAATATAACACCGATACATCCTGTAGTGGCAACGGTAGTAATATAAGCATAAGTGTAATACCAAGTACTCGTGTACGTGTCGTAAAGTAACTACTGTCAGGTATATCGTTTGTGAATGCATCATTTAATGGGTGTGCCCAGCATTGGCACATGAAATCATCAAAAAACATGAGTGCCCAGCATCGACACTCGAAAAAATCATGAAAAATGTGTCCATCAGCGACACATCATCCTCGTATCTCGTGCTTCGTCAGTCCGGATCGGCCCAAATCATCAAATCTCACGACTACGGTCGGTATCCTCCGGATATCCGCCCCGCCAAATATCACCAGTCGGTAGTCCTCCCCTGTCAGGATTGGCGTCTACAACTCGAGCTTCTCATCCTGGGGTACCTTACTGGGTCTACCATGTACCCGCTGACGGTATCATCCTACTCCTCGAATCGGGTCTCGAAAATCAAACTCAGAACCGAGAAAACATCATGGTGGACGCTACTCATCATATCAAGGAAAACCGCATCTTTCTCTTTTAAAATAATCATAGGTTTATAAAAATTAACATGCGGTTTCCCAAATCCAGAAATCTCATGAATGATTCGAAATCTCAAAATCACGAGAATATCGGCATAAAGCCCCACAACAGTAAATAACCGAATTAATATATGAATGCATCGGTTATCTAAGTAAGGAATGCAATATCTAAACTAGCATTTGAGAGCAAGCATACTAATAATATGTTTAAACTACCAATTAGCAAGTTATGCCAATGAAGTAACGTTTTCTAAAGTGTACGTGGCATGGTAACTACCGATGATGATTTGTGTGAGCTGGCAAGCAAGAGTACGTGCAACATGCCCATCATCGGTAATGGTGCAGGTGTCCTAGCAGGAGAAATTATAACAGCTAGTAAAAACACAATTAAATCTACAATGCAATGAATGACAGGAAAAAGGAAATAAATGCAACATTATAAAATATAAATTTATATACGAGCCATACAGTGATATTGTTGAAAATAGCACAGATCGTTATTTTAGAAAAGTAGGGGCTATGGTGTTTTTGAGAAAAGAAATATCAGTTTTGAAAATCCATAGCATCCCTCGGTTGCCCATTTAAAAATACCGATGATTCGCTAGTTTTGAAAATAGGTATGACTCGAGCGATATTCTAATGTCTATTTACTAAATTAAGAAACGAATTAAAAAGCTAAACTAAAACCTGGGTAAAAGTAGCGGAAGACTATACGTATCCGAGTCGATATATCTTGTAGTCGGCGATCCAGCCTCATAACATCACGTACGGTATAATACATCGTACAACATACTCGAGTCAAAAGTGCGGATCAATCATCAAATTTATCTTGTACGGTAATATCCATCGTACGGCATCCCCAAAATCGAGGGTACAGTTCAAATATCATATATAAATCATCATTTGTATGGTATTAATCGTCGTTCAATATCAATCAAGAGGTACAGATCTAAAGTCTCGTACAATCTATTATCTCATCAAGTCACACATTATCATATGTTTGCATATATATATATATATATATATATATATATATATATATATATATATTTATCGCCCAACGATCCTTCATTATATCACATCATAACAGTGCCTCGACTCAAAACACATATCATAATCTCATGACATCATGCCCGATCATATCGACTCATATCCATTCAACATCTTGTATCCTCATCTTATACGTATATGTATACCATATATATATATATAATATATATATATATATATATATATATATCAACGCATCCATATATACACACACCCATAAAACATATCTCGTGTGTGCGTGCGTGCGTGTGTCTGTGTGACAACCTATACACTACGGTTTCACAACTATGAAACTAAATTAAGAGTAATCTTCTTTCAAGTAGGCTTAATCTAACTTATGGTCTCCTAGAAAGCCCTATTTGCTAAGTATCCGTACTCCACATTAACACTCATATACATAATATACGCATCCTAATCTACGAAGTTGCGGGGTGCTATACGCCATCCACCGACTTCCTCCGTAAATATACATCTACTTACCTCGATCCTCGCTTGCCGAAGTCGATGACGCCTTGCTCTCCTTGTCGTCCCAAAGTCCACGCGGAGGTACCTACGATTCAAGGAACATCATATCGTAAAGAAGAAAACAAGCATGAGAAAATCGATACGGCACATGAGACACACATAGATTAGAACCTATGGTCTACGCATGCAAGAATAACCAAATAACTCTTGACGTTGTCGTACAAACGTCAATCGACCGAGGTAAAACAAAATATCAAAACTCAAGTTATTAAAAACCACAAAACTCAAAACAGCAACTTAGAAAACTAGCTCCAAATTTTGACTCAGGTAAAAAGGGACCAAACAAACAATCTAAGGGCTAGATTACAAGGTATATGAGCTACCGCCAAAATCTCAACATCTATAGCCTAAACTAGTATAGCGAGATTCCAAGAAAGCCCGGTGCCGCCGGTCATGTTATGGAGATGGGTTCTCGTTTTCAAGTGGTGGTCTTCAATTGGTCCATGTAGGTCACAGAGATTGTTTGATTATTCTAAAAGGGTCTCAAATTGCTCCAGATTCCCTGTAGTCCCCAATATTTTCACAAAAACGACATTTGAAATATCTAAACTCAAGTTTGGGTTTTTGTCTCAGTTTTAAATCAACGATACCAACACTACAGGGGTTTAGTCGCTATCTAATCCTCAATTACACCTTCACGCATTAAGAAATCACCTAACGCTCAACTAGGAATTTTCAAGATTCACTAAACCACATCGGTTAAGCTCTAAACTATGATAAGATATATGTAACGTTTTAAAAATCTTTTAGGGTAATTATATGTTAATTAGTGATATAACTCGTGTTTTCCGTAAAACCTAATTAAAATTATTTTTCCACATAAACATAATTATACCTATTTTAATTATGTAATTTCTTATGTATGAGTGTTTAACCAGTTACTTATTTAAATTGCTAGTTACTTAATATTTTACTTAATTATTTATTTTTAAATAATATTTTAAACTTGCACTTACACACTAATTTAGTGTTAATTACAAATTAGTATAAGTTAATACTAGTTTAGTGCACCATGACAACTTAATTTTGTTGAAATGTAACATGTGCATTCCTTCTAATTTCCATATAGTTCTAGAATTCTCATTTTTAATGGAAAAGAAAATAAAACAAAACAAGTAGGCATGGTGCATTAATAAGGAATAGGGGAGCTTTGACTTACACACACACACACAAACAGTCACCTAACTTCCTTCCTCTCGGCCAGAACAGAGGGCAGCAACTCTCTCCCTCCAATTCTTCTCTTTTCATGCTAAAAACGCTCATTTATTTATCAAATCCACAATAAAATCAACACAAATCCTAGCTAAAATAATCACAAAATTCCTTGTTCAAAATCTAGCATGGTTCTTGGTTCAAGTCTCTACTTTTGTTAGCATGTTTGGATCTCTTTCTCAACCTTTTTGAGATATAATGCCTAAATTTATTAATTACATGCTAAACTTTTGGTTAATGAGCTTAATTTGGTGTTTTAATGGTAATTAGTGCTAATTTTAAGATTAAAGAGATGGTTTTGGGTTTAAATTAAGGTTTTTGTCACTTAATTAAATTAGCTAAGTGTAGTTTAGCATCTAGTTGTTTTTCAAACATAATCTAGTTATTAACTTACTGATCTTAAATTTTAAAATGTCTTAATTATGTGTATATGCAAATTAATTTCATGTTTAGTGTGTAAAAGGTGAGGTTAAAATTAGTTAATAAGTTGTGTGGCTTAATTACGATATTAAAGTATGATTGTGGCTACTAGATTTGCTAATCCATCTAATTTTGCACTAAAATGGCTTAAGGATGCTTACTAGGTTTTTTAAATAGAAAAGGGTTTTAATTAAGTTTGAAGTTGTGATGATCTACAAACTATTTTCCAAAATATTAGTGTGATGTGAATAAGCGATTAGTACGATTGGATTCTAGGATTGGTGTTGGCTATGCATAGAGATCCCTAGTTGTGGTTCATGGCGTTGTCGTGCGCATTTTGTGCACCAAGTGCGCGCACGCGGCTCGTTAGTGCGCGTTAGTTACTTTGTATCATCTTGACTTCGCATCTAGTTAAATGTCTAATCTCATATATACTTATTGTGCAATTCTAGGATCGGTTGCGGAGATGTCGGACGCGGCAAGAAAAGGAAAGGCCGTGATTGGATAAGATTAGCCGAGGAGTCCCGGTGAGTAGATGTACACATCTATGGGGGGATCTTCTTGATGGCGCAAGGCGTCCGATAGTTAGGATTATTAGTAGTTCTTGTATTCATATGCGTAGTCTCCAAATCATTCATATCATGGAATTGCATCCTCTTACATATGATATTATTACCTAGAACACTTGCACCATTACCATTGGTTCATGCCGCACGTGCACTATTTATGCGAACACACACGCCATTGGTAATTGCTATGTCATGAACACTATAAAACTTGTTTAAATCAGTATCTGAGCATTTCATCATATATGACATGTAACTTGTAGTTGTATGTTCATTTCATCAGAATGGATACGTAGGATTGCTAGTCATATATACCTCATTGCACCATCATTCATACATAGTTTTCTAGTCATACATCATATTTCATATTATTGATACCATAGACATTCATCATCATCGACATGTTCATATATTGTGATTCTTCTTGAGATTTTAGTGTTTATGAGATTTATGGATTTTGGTGAAAACCGCAAGAATTTAATAAACCTATTATCATTTTAACAATGCAAGTTGCGGTTTTCTCGTGATATGATGTATATGTCGTCCACCATGAGTTTTCCTTATTTAAGTTGGTTTTCGAGACCCGATTCGAGGAGTAGGATGAACCATCTCGGTTACATGGTGGACCCGGTGAGGTACCTCGTGGCGAGAAGCTCGAGTTGTAGATGATGAGCCTGCTAAGGGAGCACGACCTACCGGTGATTATTAGCTCGGTGGTTATCCGTAGGATACCGACCGGAGTCATGGGATTGATAGATTTGAGAGCCGATTTGATGGACGGCTTGAGATATTGAGTTATTTACATACATATATTGTGTCGATGCTTGACATGGATTTTCTGTTGATTTCATTGATGATACTGTGGCTTAATTATTCAAAGGTTTCACTAAGATATGGATATAGATTTTCTCATACCAGATATATCCGGATTTCGTGTTTGATTATTCATTCATGTTGCATTCATACTAGTGCATCGCATCATAATTTTATATGTAGGTTGTGATGCATTTGTATGCATGCTTACGATGGCCTTATTAGATGTTACTTACTACTCACGAGTTGGAAACTCATCCTCGTTGTACCACAGTATCTTGCAGGTCCGACCCGTTAGCATTGTAGCGGCGGGCGTACTTCTTCTGCTTCATTTGCTTCGACTTGCGTCTTGCTCGTAGGAGGGTTGCGAGGATACTCTTTTGTTCCCACCTTGTACATTATTATTGTATCTAGTACACTCCATCTACCGTATCTACCACTTCTACTATTTGTCTATTGGACTTAGATTGTGAGCTGTAAGATTTGTACATATTCTGTTTCTGGTGTCGAGCTCACTTGAGCCGACTTGGTGCTTTTCTTATTTCTTTCTTTCAGATACTTATTTCGCAATATTATAATATGTCTTGTGTGTGGTTGTGTTCCACCGTTCGGCTAAGAGATAGCTCCTTCTTGGGGATGCCTTTATTCATTTCTTATATGTATCCATGTTTTGTACCCGTTTGGGGCCAGTATTTACAATGGAAACTCTGCCAAAATTTTTATAAAAAATAAGCTTATTATAAAGACTTTCAAGTGATTTTCTATGTTAACTTAACCTTTAAACAAGTTTTCCTTCACTCTATTTTCTGTAAACGGTTTAGGTTTCTGGGCTTTGGCTTACTTAGATTATGTTACGCCTCTAGAAGTTGCATAATTTATGTGCCAGTCATATTCCACATATTGAGATCGTGACAAAGTTGGTATCGGAGCGATAGGTTTTATCTTTCTGAGTGTAGGATGACCCTTGATAGATGGAGTAGGTGACTTAAGCAGAATGACGTAGCGTGTGTATGTTCCACGGCATACTTACGATACGGTACTCCGCCTATGTGACCTTAGGACATATTTGCTTATACTTCCTTCCTTGATTCCGTATATCCTTTGATTCGATTGCAATGTTCTTATCAATCATGTTTCTTGTTCCATGCACTATGCCGCCGAAGGCTACGAGGGCCCAGAGGGCTGTCGCCGGAGATGAGATTCAAGCGGGCTTGTCTGAGACGAGGACCGACCAGGGCGGTACGCCTACCCCTCATGGACAGACTTATCTGTCTTCTCCAGGCCGTATTGCCAGGCTAGAGGCCGGTATGCAGGAGTTGCGTCAGATAATGGGATCTTTAGTTGAGGCTAGCCGAGGACCGAGATCCGAGGATGTTCTTCCAACTACACAGACTGTGATTGTACCTGCTGTCCAGACAGCTGTTACTGCTATTGCTGAGACCATTTTCGTATCCTAACAGAAGTTTATGAGGCTGAAGCCTCCAGTCTTTATCGACACAGATGCAGCGGAGAATCCGCAGTCATTCGTCGACATGATGGCTAGGATTTGTTGTTCTCTTAGATGTTCTGACGAGAGATGGGTTGAGCTTGCGAGTTTTCATCTGGGGGCTCATGCTCAGACGTGGTGCGAGTTAATTGAGAGAGGCCGAGCGGCAGGTCTACCTCCTATGACTTAGGATGAGTTCACAGCAGTATTTCTTGCTCGTTTCCTTCCGGAGAGCATTCGAGATGCTCGAGCTCGTAGTTTCGAGTCTTTGCGCAAGACTCCAGGGATGATAGTGTCCGAGTACCGAATTCAGTTTACTCAGTTGTCCCGATATGCTCCTTACTTGGTGGACACTGAAGAGAAATGGATAAAGAGGTTCGTACGGGGACTGGACATGCAGTTATTTCTTGCTATCGACGCCCAGCATTTTGACACTTATGTCGCTGCTATGGACACAGCCTTACTGTTGGAGGAGCGCATTTCTGAGACTTCGATCATTTCAGGACCGAAGCGGATTCGTACCGGTATGCTAGCTCAGAGGCGGTTAGGTAGACGGCATGACAAGTTCTTTTTGGGAGATGGTGGTGGTAGAGGATTGAGACGAGGTCAGTTATTTGGCTTTTACCCATAGGGTCAGCAGTCGTCACCAGGTTGTTTTCGGTGTGGGAGTCAGTACCACCGTATCTGAGACTGTACTGTGGGGCGCCAGGGCGCGGCGACAGTTCCACAGGTGACTTTACCACATTCACCCCCTCCTCAGAAAGCCTTACTTCCTACCACTGATGATGCTCCACGCAAGGCAGATGTTCCTGGAGGACATGGGCAAGGCGGTCCTGTTCAGAGAAGACGAGGCGGCAGAGGCAGAGGCAGAGGACAACCGACTACTAGTGTGGGACAGGCCCGAGTGTTCGCTTTGACTCCTCAGGATGCGCAGGCATCCAATGCCTTTGTGACAGGTACCCTGTCAGTATGTTCTTTCGACGCGCGGGTATTATTCGATCCAGGTTCCACACATTCTTATGTATCTATGCACTTTGCACGGAGGTTGGGCCGAGAGTCATCATTGCTAGATCAGCCACTCATTGTTATTACTCCAGTAGGCGAGTCATTTGTCACTCGATATGTGTTTCGATCGTGTTCCGTTCGTATCGGGGAGAGGGATTCTTCCGTTGATTTGATTATCCTTGATATGTTAGACTTCGATGTTCTTCTGGGCATAGATTGGCTAGCCACGTGTTATGCGTCCGTGGACTGCCGTGAGAAGGTAGTCAGATTTAGTTTTCCGGGTGAGCCAGTTCTTGTCATTCAGGAAGACCGTAGCGTCACCCTTCCCAGTTTGATTTCTTCTCTTCGCGCTAGTCAGCTCTTGAGGAAAGGATGTCAGGAATTCTTGGCATATGTTTATGATGTTAGAGCCGCAGAAGTCTCATTAGACCAGGTCCCGATTGTGAGAGAGTTTCCTAATGTCTTCCCCGACGAGCTGCCAGGTTTACCGCCTGAGCGCGATATTGAGTTCTGCATTGACTTGATCCCCGGCATGGGGCCTATTTATAACATTTCAGAAAAATAAAATATTATTTTTAGGAATTTTTATAATTAAATATATTGAATATTTTAATATGCGGTATAATTAAAAACCGATAAATCGGAAAATATTTGGAAAATTGTAGGAATTTCTAAAATGAGAGTGTTTTTATGTGATTTAGGCAAATTATAGATTTTTATAATGTATTATACACTAATTTAATGATGATCGCGATTAAATATCGCTAATCATGCATTAAGCTAGTTTTGTGCATGTGACATGCACTAAGTCATTTTTCGTATTTCTATATTTTTCCTACCATGGCTTTTCCTTACGTTTTCATGCATGGATTTTAAAAGGAAAGAGAAGATATGAAAAATAAAAGAAAAAGAAAAAGGAAAAGAAATGTTAAACAGTGCGGCATGGGGAGACATGAGAGCATGGGCTTAGGAGAGAGAGAGGGTGAAGGGTCAATTGGACTTTGGCTCATTGTTATCTCTTCATTTTCTCTTCATCATTCTTCTCCCCTCTCACACCATGGCTGCCCTCATCTCCCTCCTCCTCTTCATCCTCACTACAACCCCAAAACGCCATCAAAACACTTCATCCCTTTTGTTAAAAACATGCACAAGCTCACTACAAGCATCATGGACCAAGAAAAATCTGATTTTGAGCACTTGGGGCAACTCAAGAAACTTCTTGAGTTGCCAAATGAGGTATATTCATCACCTTTATTGTAGTATTTCATTTCTTTTAGCACTCATGTTAGTTTAGAATCGTTTTAGTAAGGTTTTGTGATGTTTGAAAATTCATAGATGTGGATTTGGGATTCTTGAGTTGTGAGGATTCTATTGAGATGTAATTGGTGACCTTAAACTCCCCTTAGCGCTAGAAACCCAGACCAAACTTAAAACAGAACCCAAGATGGAAATTTAAAACTTGTCGTGTTGGTTTGTGAAGAAATTGAGGGCGCAGGGGAATCTGGTATAACCTGGAATATTTTTAAGAAAAGTAAACAACCCCAGAGATCTAGATTTGACACTAGGAGGTCATTTTGCAAGTACGAGACCATTCCGAGCTTCCCAAACTGAGCTCACCAAATTTAGGGGATGTCTGACCGGCCAAGTTGTGAGGGATAGTGCTAGGATTTGTTCTGTAGCTCATGTGTCCCCTATATATCACCCCAGTACAGTTTGTGCACCTTTTTTTCACCTGAACAAAAATCTGGGACCATTTTATTGGGTTGCTGCTTTAAATTCCTCGATGTTTATGAATTCATGTTTTGGTATTTGTTTTTTGTATCGGTCACTTGACGTTTTTACATCGATATCGGGTATTTTTGGGCTCTTTTGTGAGAGTAGACCATAGGTTTTGACCTATGTGAGATTCATGTGTCGTTTCGGTTTTGAATTGGATTTTAATGCGGTAAGGTACTGTTCATATCAGATTTTTGCATTTTTATACCGCCAAATTTTTATCACATTGCTTATCGGTAGGTACTCTTGAGCCGTGTTTGCTAGTCAATTGCAGGATACAGGTTCTCGGATCTAAACGGTGAAATTCATGGAAAAGCACGACAAAATCCGGGTTCCTGCCAACCACAGATAAAACACGGGTCTCCGCTCGCTATCCGTATGTTGCCGCACACCAGTTTAAAGAGACAAAATGGCAAATAAATGTCATTTTCATGCACAAGGCTCAATGGCAACACAAGATTCAAGAAATCTACGCGGAGCTCGAGGAAATCATGACAAAAAGATCCACATCAAATCACCTTTTGACTTGCTGAAATTCTGGACAACTTGTGGAGAGATTCTGAGAAACAAAGTGTACCAAATTGATCCAAACATCAACACTAAGAACCAAAAAAAATACTAGGAGCCAATTCCTCTAAACGGCCACGGTTCCGCGGCATAAGCGTGCTTAGGCCGCGGAACCGCGGCCGTACGGCCTCCTCAGTTGACGAAACTTCAGGGTTATTTTGGTCTTTTTATGAAGAGGCAGATTGTTGCCCTAGATTTCCAGTTCCCCGCCTATAAATAATCCAGAACTTGCCAAAGCCAAGGGTCCATAATCTTGTATTTAGAATTTCAGAATACATGTATTGTTCTTCTTCCTCCTCTCATCTCTTCTCCATTAAAAAACTTGTAGTGAGTTTTTGTGAATGAAGAATGAATAAAGGAGTTCTTGTTCTTACCTTGCTTGTCTTTTTATTTTGTTAACTATTATCGCTTGTAATTTTTCATTTGCTAAATTAGTTGTTGTTATTTGTGTTTGTTTCTTTCTTGTTCTCTTTTCCTTTATCCTTAAACAACCATGATGCTTACGCTTGATCCTTGCCGAGGTGAGGTCGCAAATAGCTAATTGTAATCTTCTAACCTCTTTCTTTTTACCTTCCTCTTTTGTTTTATTTTCTTTTTTGTTATGATTTGTGAGTAGTCTCTATACTTGTTCGGGTAGGATAAGAGAAGTTTGAGAGAAGGAAATCTCTCTCACTCTTTCATTGCCCAACATCTTGATTCGAACTCCCGTTAATTGAACCACAATCCGCTCCCTACGGCACCCTATCTTACATGATAGCGGTGATTCCGTAGTAAGACCGGTTGTGGTTGAATTAACCTGAGGTTAAGGCTAAGAGCCAAGAACGGACGGACAAGCACCAAAAGGAAGAACTTATGCGTTGGAAAGCCTAGCTTATACTCGCAAGTTCCTTCCTAGTCGTGCTAATCCCCGTTGTTGCCGATTACCGTAACACTGATATTAAGAGTGGCAACGAATGAAGTGAGCAACTCCTAACTCAAACTAACATAATCCTAACCCTAACAAGCTCTCTTTACATATCATTTTAGCATATAGTTAATCTCAAAACAAACCTGGACATTTGGACATAACTCGTTAAAGCACATAGAAAAAGATTCCCATCTCCCTGCGGACGACCCTACTCAATCGATTAGCTACAAGCGAAACCGTCTTGATTGCAGTAATAAACTTAGCACGCAAAAATTCTACCAACCAAATGGCGTCGTTGCCGGGGAGACGGTTGTTTATTTCTTTGTGTAGTTTCGGGTTAATTTGTGAATATTAACATAACCGAAAAACAAAACAAAAATGTATACATTGTAAAAAAATCATCTTGTTATTTTTTATTAGTTTTTGTGCAAGTGTGCAGGATAAAACGACGTTCGAGTTCAGTGCCAAAGACGTGGGAAGTTAGACCCATATCTCGCGGCTACACCGCGACGGATCAAGACAAAGCAAACGGTCTACTATAAGATTCTGGAGCAGAACCAGTGAGCAAATCCAGATTCAGGGTCTTAAAAACAGAAGAGGACACCCAAAGCAGCAAACCCAAGAAAAACGATGTCCCAATCTCACCTTACTGCCGTGGAACAGCGGCATAAGCAAGATTAGGCCGCGGAACCGCGGCCGTTTGGTTCCTTCAGGGTGCCAAACTTTCTGTAAGTGTCTCTCTTCTTTCCCCCACTCCTCTGGACTCCACTGAACTGTGTTTTCTGCAGCATTCTTTGCGTAAATTCTCTTCCCCCTTCCAATAAATTGTTCTTGTGCAGGAATCTTTGCGCTGCGCTAAAAAATAAAAATTGATTGCAGTTGATTTGTTACTGCTTTGCATTTATTAATACGGACTTTAAAGAGCTTGAAACCAATTAAGATTAGGTGGGGATTTCATCACCCTTCCCAGGACCCCAGAAATCATAAAAAGCATATGCATTGACCACTGTTAATTAAAAAATACGAGACTTAGCCCTAAGGACTTCGTGCTCAATAGGACAGAGAACTAGTTACAGGTATCGGCCGTTTATCCTATCCTGACTTTGCGGTGTCAAGGCAAGTGTGTCGAAGGCAAGTGGTTACTTAATTAGGACCACTACTTACGTAGTGGAGAGCCTCCCACTTACCTGGCACTTACCTGGCCGCAATTGGCGGAGAAGAGGCGGTTTGAGGTCCTATTTCTAGCCCAATGGAACAGTTAGGAGCTGTCTGGCTGACCTAGGTCACCCTAGATCTAGGTGTGATTGTGCATATCTTGTTTGTGATAGCTTAAAGCCGTAAATCCGTACATTTTTCTGTAAAGTTCTTTCTAAAAAAAAACAAATAAGGAAAAAAATCAAAACTTTTATAAAAACTTGCTCTTTGTCACCAAAATCCCATTTTTCACCCACCACCCATCGTATTTCTCCATTGACGTTTTCTTACCCTTACCTTCTCCGCTTTGACTATACTAAACTCGTTTAGTGTATGTCCTCTTGGACTAGGGACACTAGTGCCCGCCTAGTCCGCGTTACGTTAGTCGCTACCAACTACGCGATCGACTCAGACGTCGAAACTCCATCCACGCCTCTTTCACCCTTACCTTTGCCGGCCAACTCCGACGTTGACAGGAATTCTGTTCATACATCTTCACCTTCACCATCACCAATCTCTTCTTCCGCGATGTCAAGATTTAATCCAAACAACTCTTTGACTCCCCCGGGATTGACTCCACCTACTATGGAGGCAACTAACCCACCACCACCGCCTGTTGTAACGCCGCAGCGAATTGTGCTCCAGGATCGTTTCTATCCCACCCGTTCTGCACTCCCCATCTGTCTTTCTCTTCCACCGGCCAATGGGGATAATTTTGAAATTAAGCCCCATTTCATTAACATGCTTCCGCGATTTCATGGGCTTGAATCTGAAGATGCCTATATCTTCATCAACAAATTTCAAAACGTGTGTGCCATGATGAAAACCACCCAGCTGTCGGACGATGCTATACGGCTATGGGTCATTCCGTTCACTTTATGCGATCTTGCTAAAAAATGGCTGTATAGCACCGATTCCCACTCAATAACCAGTTGGGACGAGTTTGTTAAAGCGTTTCTCAAAAAATTCTATCCGAAGCAAGGATCCGTAACGAAATCAACCAATTCTCTCAGCTTCCTACTGAACCCTTCTGGAAGTGCTTTGACCGGTATAAAGACCTTCTTGTTCAGTGTCCTCACCATGGTATTGAGAAATGGCAACTTTGCCAAACCTTATACGAGGGCCTGAACCCAGCAAGCAAGCAGTTGTTGGAAACCATTTGTCAGGGCCACTTCCTATCAAAATCTGACGAGGAAGCGTGGCAATTCTTCGACAACCTTGCGGAACAAACGCTACAATGGGAGAGCAGCAGACCGACTTCTTCTTCTTCTTCTTCTACCTCCACTTCTACCGGTCAGTCTAGGGTAGGAATTCACCAACTCGATGTCTCTATTGCGATGAAAGCTGAAATGGCTGCAATAACTAGAAAACTTGAAGCGATAGAGAGCAAATTCTCATCTCCTGCCCCTGTTCTTCCCCTTCGTACCATTTGTGCTTGTTGTTCCAATCCTTCTCACTTGACTGAAGAGTGTCCTTACAATCCACCATCGCAAGGACAGGACCAGGTTAATGCTGCATTTCAGCAAAGACCGAGGAATGATCCATACTCTTCCACCTACAATCCCGGTTGGAGGAACCACCCCAATTTCGCCTGGAATCAGAATCAGCATCAATTCCAAGGCAACAATTTCCAAAGGCCCCCTCCGCCGCAACAACAAGCGCAACAACAAACTCAACATCAATTTCAGCAGCCCTTCCAACCCCAACCTTTTCAAAATCAGACGAACAACTTTGCACCCAACAATTCTTTTCCCCAAAACAACTTTGTTCCGTCAAACAACGATAAGGTTTCCTCGCTCGAACGAAGTCTGGAGGCGTTCGTTAAATAATCAACTCAGTCCACCGCCAACATCCAGTCTTCCATTCAGTCCTTAGTGCAACACACTGCCGCTCACGGGCAAAGCATCAAGACCATCGAGGCCCAGATTGCACAGCTGAATGCGGCCTTAAGCGAGCGAGAGAAGGGGAAGCTCCCGTCCCAGCCACTCCCAAATCCTGGTCACCCACATAATGTACATGTTTCTCTTGAACAACAGGACCATAATGTGAGTGCCGTGACCACATTGAGATCGGGAAGGATGCTGCAAAACAACATTGGCACACGAATCGACGATGACACCCCGGCCGCTTCTTCTTCTTCTTCTTCTTCTTCTCCTTCCTCGTCTTCTGAGCCTATTCTTCATTCTTCAAAAGGCTCTTCTTCTTCTTCTGCTCTGAACGGACCCACTTCTCACTCCACGAAAACACCAGCTTTGGGATCCGTTCCAACTCCACAATCTCCTCCACAAGCATTGGACTCAACCACTTTTAAAAACGTTCCATTTCCAAACCGGTTGAGGTCCAATAAACAAAATCCACAAATGGAGAAGATTCTGGAGTTATTTAAGCAGGTTAACATCAACATTCCCGTTTTAGATGCTGTCCAACAAGTCCCGTCCTACGCGAAAATCTTAAAGGACTTGTGCACGAAAAAGAGGAAGTCTCAGGTACCCAAGAAAGTTTTCTTGGCTAGTGCTGTGAGTGATGGTCTTACCCAATCTTTACCACAAAAATGGAAGGACCCTGGCTGTCCTACGATTTCTATTACCGTTGGGGATAAGAACATCAACCGCGCACTATTAGATCTTGGTTCCAGTGTTAACCTTCTTCCGTACTCAGTATACGAGCAATTAGGCGTAGGAGAGCTGAAACCCACACACTGTACTCTCCAAATGGCCGACCGATCGATCACCCATCCTAGGGGTGAGCTAGAGGATGTGTTAATCAAAGTCGGGGACTTCATATTCCCCGTTGACTTCATTGTATTAGACACACAGCCTGTAGCTAACCCCCGGAATCAAATTCCGGTGATACTCGGTCGCCCATTCCTTGCAACCTCAAATGCTGTGATCAATTGTCGCAATGGTTCGATGAACCTCTCTTTTGGAAACATGACAATTGAACTCAACATTTTTAGGTTCGAGAATCAGCCCTCCGAACCTAATGCTCATATACTGGACGTTTGTTCAATCCAGGAGATCACCTCTGAAGAGTGTGAATTCGAGGAGTTTTTGTTCGATCACGATAACCTTAACGCCACTAGTGCGTTCCTCTTCGAACCTGCTGCTGTTTCTGCGCCCGACAACGACTACGAGTGTTTCACTTTCTCGAACGATCTTAGCCGCTCACAACCCGAGTTTGAATCCTTCGAATTTCCGGATGAGTTACCTTAACCATCCAACTCGGTCGCTTACACTCGTTTTGAACCTTTGCTGGAATCTTTTGAGTTCGAGACCTTTTCACCAATCTTGCCTTCAATCATTTCACCTCCAACGTTCGAACTCAAGCCTTTGCCGTCTCACCTTAAGTACGCTTACTTGGGTGAGAACGAGACCCTCCCTGTTATCATATCGGCTTCTCTAGCTCCAGAGCAAGAGAAAGCCCTTCTTGCGGTCTTGCACAGCAATAGAAAAGCTTTTGGCTGGTCCATGGGGACATCAAGGGGATTAGTCCCCTGATCGTTGAACATCACATTCATTTGATGGATGATGTCAAACCAGCCAGAGATCCTCAAAGGTGACTCAACCCAGTCATGAAGGAGGCTGTGAAAAAGGAAATCGTGAAGTGTCTGGATAGTTGTATCATTTACCCTATCTCTGATAGCCAGTGGGTTAGCCCCATTCACGTTGTCCCCAAGAAGTCAGGCATAACGGTCATTACTAACGAGGCGAACGAGTTAATCCCTACTCGCACCCAAACTGGGTAGCGAGTATGCATCGATTACAGAAAACTCAACGTCGCAACACGGAAAGACCACTTTCCGCTACCTTTCATTGACCAAATGCTTGAACGATTGGCCGGACACGAGTACTACTGCTTTCTTGATGGCAACTCCGGCTATACTCAAATTCCCATAGCCGAAAAAGACCAGGACAAGACCACATTCACTTGTCCTTTCGGCACGTTTGCATATCGTCACATGCCCTTTGGGTTATGCAATGCGCCCGCTACCTTCCAGCGGTGTATGATGGGAATCTTCTCAGACATGGTGGAAAAATTCCTGGAGATCTTCATGGACGATTTCTCCATCTTCGGCGATTCTTTTAACGAGTGTTTGCTGAATCTCGACGCTGTCCTTACCCAATGTAAGGACAAGAACGTCACTTTGAATTGGGAGAAATGCCACTTCATGGTGCGCGAAGGTATTTTCTTAGGATATATCATTTCGCAAAATGGCATAGAGGTTGACAAAGCGAAGATTGAGGTCATTTCCAATCTCCCTCCTCCCAGATGCGTCAGAGACATCCGAGCCTTCTTTGGCCATGCCGGTTTCTATAGACGGTTCATCAAGGACTTTAGCAAGATTGCTAGGCCCTTGACTCTTCTACTGGCCAAGGACACGCCATTCGACTTCAACTCGAGCTGTGTGACTACGTTCGAGTCATTGAAAAGCTCACTCACTTCTTCTCCCGTTCTTTCTTCACCTGACTGGACGCACCCATTTGAGATTATGTGCGATGCATCCGACTTTGCCATTGGTGCTGTCCTTGGACAACACATCAACAAGATGCCGCACGTAATCTATTATGCGAGCTGAACCCTGAACGACGCCCAACTCAATTATACAACAACTGAGAAGGAATTCTTGGCTGTTGTATTTGCTCTAGAAAAGTTCAGGCCCTACCTCATCGGCTCTCCAGTCATTGTCTACACAGACCATTCTGCTCTGCGCCATCTTTTTGCGAAGAAAGATGCAGAATTCCGGCTAATACGTTGGATCCTCTTGCTTCAAGAGTTTGACCTTGTCATTAAGGACAAACGAGGATGTGAAAACGTAGTTGCCGACCATCTCTCATGACTTCCTTCTTCGCCTTCGCTTCCAATTCCGATCAACGACGTTTTCCCGGATGAACAGCTCTTGACAGTATCTTGCGAACCCTGGTTCGCAGATATTGTGAACTATTTGGCCACAGGATTACTACCGACTGAATGGTCAAGTCAGGACAGACTTCGCTTCTTATCCCAAGTAAAACACTTTTACTGGGACGAACCCTATTTGTTCAAGTACTGTCCCGACCAGATTATTCGTCGGTATGTCCCTGATGATGAATTCAAGAGTGTGCTGTCGTTTTGCCACGATCAAGCGTGTGGCGGGCATTTTGGCCCCAGAAAGACAGCTGAGAAGATCTTGCAATGTGGTTTCTACTGGCCACAACTCTTCAAAGACGCTCACGACTAATGCAAGACTTGCTCGCGGTGCCAACACTTGGGCCGGATATCCCGGAGGAACGAGATGCCGCTCCAACCAATCTTGGTTGTGGAGATTTTTGACGTTTGGGGGATAGATTTCATGGGGCCGTTTCCCAGCTCTTTCGGGAACTTGTACATCCTTCTCGCTGTTGATTACGTCTCTAAGTGGGTCGAGACTGTGCCCAGCCAGACTAACGACAACAAGGTTGTCGTTAGGTTTCTTAAAGAAAACATTTTCTCCCGGTTTAGGCACCCTCGACCGATCATTAGCGACAATGGAACTCATTTCTGCAATAAGAATTTCGAGGCCTTGATGCGGAAATATTCCATTAATCATAAGCTATCTACGCCCTACCACCCCCAAACTTGTAGGCAAGCCGAAGTTTCAAATCGGCAAATCAAGCAGATACTGGAGAAGACGGTTTCCAAGAACCGTAAGGATTGGTCGCTGAAACTCACTGATGTCCTTTGGGCATTTCGAACCGCTTATAAGACCGATCTTGGCATGTCTCCCTATCGTCTTATGTTTGGAAAGGCTTGCCACCTACCTGTAGAAATAGAGCATCGCGCATTTTGGGCGATAAAAGAGCTGAATCTGTCTTTCGAAGATGCGGGCAGCCATCGGAAGTTGCAATTGAACGAATTGAGCGAGCTTAGGGTGAGGCTTACGATAACGCGGTTGTCGTTAAGAATCGAACGAAGGTGTTTCACGATAAACACCTTTTGCGCAAGACATTCGTACCTGGTAAACAGGTACTGCTTTACGACACCCGGCTGCACTTCCATCCAGGAAAGCTCAGATCTCGCTGGAAAGGGCTGTATTTTGTGCGGACTGTGTATCCGCATGGCGCTGTGGATTTGAAGAATCCAAAGGACGGTTCATTTTTCAAATTGAACGGACACCGACTAAAACCGTACCTTAGCGCCGAACCAACAGAGGAGCTCCTGGTCTTACAGGAGCCGGTTTACTCTGCATAATCTTCCTCTGCCTACCACCAAACTTCGGTTATCCAGCCAAGAACAGTGGACACTGTTCCAAATAAGTTTGGGGGTATGTATATACCATTTTGTATTTATTTGTGGATATTCTTTTCCTTTTTTACTCTTTAAAAAAAATTAATTTGTGTATATCTAACCGACAATTTTGACCTTTCAATGATCTCTTCATGCAACGACAGTGAGGACACTATCCAGTTTAAGTTTGGGGGTACGCTTCTAACCTTCGCATTCATATGTATATTTTGCATCTGCATATAAAAATCCATAAAACCCATAAAAATCAGAAAATTTTCTAAAAATATAAAAACTTTTTCGTCATGTTAGCTAGTGGGAAAACTCAGATTCAACATTTCGACGGTTTTGTTTGATAAGATAAGAATAACTAAATCTTATTTTTAGATTTTGAAACCCTGAAAGATAACTCTCCTTTGAAGTTAACTATAGCTGATATACGTCTTTACATCACACTACACGTATCGTGAGTTTTGGAAATTAGATAACAAGTCTTTTGTATCTAAAAACTTTTAAAGGGATAAATGATTTTCTAAGGATCAAATAGGTTTGTTCTGAAATAAGTAATATCAAGCATAGTTTATGAAGTAGTGAATATGAAGGAATGTTATTGATGCCTTAATTGGAACTAAGTCTGAAAAATAACCCATCTGGAACTTGATTGGAATGATTACACACCAAAACCCACTAAACACGTCTTTTATCAAAAAAAATAATTGAACTGCCGGTTATATCTCCGTTCGCATTGAATGATCATGATTTTCACGCCAAATTGTCTTTTGTTTTTGGACCTAGGTAACTTGAGTAATTAATTCCGCTGGGGTGTTTCTACACCTAATGCCCTAAAACCAACTGGTTTGGGTGCATTGGCCCAAAGCTCGCTAAGAAGCCTAGAAAGTCCAGATGAAAACGAACTCAAGCAAGTGTTCTCTCCGAGTTAAAATTCCTAACGGTTCTTTATGTGAGAATAATCTTGATAAAAGACAGGCTTTTATAAAAAAAATTTAGCGGAGATATGAAGGTTTTATTCTATGATAAAGACTATTGCACGTTCACAGAGGTGTGTATGAAATGAAAACAAGAAAAAGGTGGAGTGAAAAATAAGACCTATTTTCCTGTTAAGGAAGATAGAAATTCTGAAGTTGAAACCTTACAGGAAAACGAAACTTGAAAAATGCTTAACTCTTTATAAAACTTATGTGATCCTTTTAAAAATTTTATCCGGGCTTTTATTGTGTGATGACTTTAATCGATCCTTCTGGAACTTAACGACACTATTTGCACTACACGTAAAGACATATAAAATCTGTAGTTAAATAAAAAGCGAGATGTGAAAAATAAAGATTCGATAGTCTAGACTTAGGATCATAGAATTGTTATTTTCTGAAACAAAACTATAGGGTTAGAATCTTAGTTATTTTGCAAAACTAGCTTGACCGGATTTTGTGGGTAGTATCCGCTGAAAACCCTCAGGAGACAACACTCCTCCTACTAGGGACACCTAGAGCTTTAATGGCTTGTTGCACATGCTCAGTGCAATCGCGTTCCCTGCGAAAGTGAGGTTAGGAATTTTTGTGAATAAATTGGCTTTGCTCGGGACGAGCAAATGATAAGTTTAGGGGTATTTGTTCATATCAGATTTTTGCATTTTTATACCGCCAAATTTTTAGCACATTGCTTATCGGTAGGTACTCTTGAGCCGTGTTTGCTAGTCAATTGCAGGATACAGGTTCTCGGCTCTAAATGGTGAAATTCATGGAAAAGCACGACAAAACCCGGGTTCCTGCCAACCACAGATAAAACACGGGTCTCCGCTCTCTATCCGTATGTTGCCGCACACCAGTTTAAAGAGACAAAATGGCAAATCAATGTCATTTTCATGCACAAGGCTCAATGGCAACACAAGATCCAAGAAATCTACGCGGAGCTCGAGGAAATCATGACAAAAAGATCCACATCAAATCACCTTTTGACTTGCTGAAATTCTGGACAACTTGTGGAGAGATTCTGAAAAACAAAGTGTACCAAACTGATCCAAACATCAACACTAAGAACCATAAAAAATACGAGGAGCCAATTCCTCTAAACGGCTGCGGTTCCGCGGCATAAGCGTGCTTAGGCCGCGGAACCGCGGCCGTACGGCCTCCTCAGTTGACGAAACTTCAGGGTTATTTTGGTCTTTTTATGAAGAGGCGGATTGTTGCCCTAGATTTCCAGCTCCCTGCCTATAAATAGTCCAGAACTCGACAAAGCCAAGGGTCCATAATCTTGTATTTAGAATTTCAGAATACATGTATTGTTCTTCTTCCTCCTCTCATCTCTTCTCCATAAAAAAACTTGTAGTGAGCTTTTGTGAGTGAAGAATGAATAAAGGAGTTCTTGTTCTTACCATGCTTGTCTTTTTATTTTGTTAACTATTATCGCTTGTAATTTTTCATTTGCTAAATTAGTTGTTGTTATTTGTGTTTGTTTCTTTCTTGTTCTCTTTTCCTTTATCCTTAAATAACCAAGATGCTTACGCTTTATCCTTGCCGAGGTGAGGTCGTAAATAGCTAGTTGTAATCTTCTAACCACTTTCTTTCTACCGTCCTCTTTTGTTTTATTTTCTTTTTTGTTATGATGTGTGCGTAGTCTCCATACTTGTTAGGGTAGGATAAGGGAAGTTTGAGAGAAGGAAATCTCTCTCACTCTTTCCTTGCCCAACATCTTGATTCGAACTCCCGTTAATTGAACCACAATCCGCTCCCTACGGCACCCTATCCTACATGATAGCGGTGGTTCTGTAGTAAGACCGGTTGTGGTTGAATTAACCGGAGGTTAAGGCTAAGAGCCAAGAACAGACGGACAAGCACCAAAAGGAAGAACTTATGCGTTGGAAAGCCTAGCTTATACTCGCAAGTTCCTTCCTAGTCGTGCTAATCCCCGTTGTTGCCGATTACCGTAACACCGATATTAAGAGTGGCAACGAATGAAGTGAGCGACTCCTAACTCAAACTTACCTAATCATATCCCTAACAAGCTCTCTTTACATATCATTTTAGCACATAGTTAATCTCAAAACAAACCTGGACATTTGGACTTAACTCGTTACAGCACATAGAAAAAGATTCCCATCTCCCTGCGGACGACCCGTACTCAACCGGCTAGTTACAAGAGAAACCGTCTTGATTGCTGTAATAAAATTGGCACGCAAAAATTCTACCAACCAGGTACGTTGTGATATGTAGGTACCGTCACGAGGGCTTCGAGATGACAAGCAGGCACGTGGAGACATCGACTTCGGCAAGCAAGAGCAAAGTGAGTAGATATATATCTACGAGGGAAGTCGGGTGGATGGCGTATAGTACCCTCGCAGTTCGTAGCGTAGTCTATATATGTGTGTGTGTGTGTGTGTGTGTGTGTGTGTGTGTGTGTGTGTGTTATATATGTTTATGTGTTGCGAAACATGAATGATTAGTAAGTAAGACTTTAGATGTACATGAGTTAGTTTTAGTGTATTAGAAGTAACGTAGTTATTTTCATAGTCACGAACCCTAGAATAAGGTTTACACTCACACACACACACTCGTATGCATTTTACTTTCTTGTACGTATATGGGGATATATATACACACACACACACACATATAGGTATGGGACTATATATATATATATATACACACACACACATGGATGATGAGGATATTATATGGTATTTGGAGATGAGTCGATGAGATTGGGCATGGTGCCACGAGATCGGTGATATGAGTGATTCGTATTATGAGATACGACACAATATTTTAGCGGGTCCTTAGGCTATGTGTTCATACACATGCTTATATATATATAGATAGATAGATGGTATCAGTATTGTACTAGACTTAGAGCAGTACCCCAGTTCACGATATGTGATGATAAGGATACCAGAGGAATAATAAGATAATATGATATTTGACCCGTGCCCAGATTTAGGATGCCGTACGATGGATTTACCGTACGAGCTATACTGATGATAGATCCGCACTCTTGACTTGAGGATGTCATATTATATAGTGTATCGTATGGGATACTATTGAGACGGGATCACCGACTATTATATGTATATATATCGACTCGGACTTAGGTGGTTTTTCTTACCCTTTTCGATTAGTCTGTTAGTTTAGTCCTGTAGTTACTTGTAGATGTTAGACTAAATTCCATTCATACCTATTTCAAAACTAATGAATCGTGAGTATATTAAAGACAGGCCAAGGGATTCTATGGATATTTCAAAGGATATACCTTTTCTTAAAAACACCGTAGCCCTATTTCTAAACACCACGATTCGTGTTATTTCAAATAGCAAAAATGTATTGATTCATATACATTAATGTTTATATTCGTACATGTTGCGTTATTATTCATGTTCTGTATATTCTTGCTGTTCGCATCGCATTGCATGCCTATATCGTGTTTCATTAGTTGTTATTAATATAATGCTGTCAGGACACCGGCACCATTACCGATGATGCGTATGCTCCACGTACACTTTCTTGCCGGCTCACACACATCATCATCGGTAATTGCCATGTCACGCACACATTAAAAATACTATTCATTAGTATAATTTGTTAGCTGATAGCTTCGACATGGTATTAGCGTACTTGCTTTTATATTATAGTTTAGATATTGCATTTATTCTGTGATTGTCATGCATATTTATATATTCATTGTCATGGAATATTTTAGGGCCAGTCCAGATTGCTGGAGCCCAGTATTCCTCATTTTGTTACATATTGATTTATGATTTCGGATTTCCATGAGATTTCTGGATTTAGAGAAACCGCAAAGATTTTATAAACTGATTATCACTTTCAAAAGATAAAAGTGTGGTTTTCTCATGTTATGATTGTGATATGTCCACCATGAGTTTTCTCAGCTCGTGAGCGATATGATACACTCGATTCGAGGAGAAGACGAACCGTCTGTGTGTGCATGGTTGACCCGGTGCGGTACCCCGGGGCAAGAAGATCGCAGTTGATCGGCGTTGAGCCTGTGACAGGGGAACATTGCTGACCGGTGATTGTTTTGTGACTCGACGGATATCCGGAGGATACCGATCAGAGTCTGGTCAGTCCGGATAGCCGGAGCCCAGGGGCCAGTCCGAATAGCCGGAGCCCCAGACATTGATACTTGAGGTATTTGAGATTTGATGATACAGGCCAGTCCGGATAGCCGGAGCCTGAGATATTGAGATATTGGGTTATATTTTGTGTCGATGCTAGACACTGATTTATGATGATTTCATTGATAACATTTCGATTTATATATAAATATCTCACTAAAACAAGAAAACAGTTTTATCATTTATATGCCTTCTGTTTTTATATTATGACCTTCATACCTCATACACATGATATATTGCTACAGAGGCACTGACACGAGCACATGGGATTACACTTATGCTTAGATGTTTACCCTTGCCACCTTTTTATGCTTCAAACTTTATCATTTTGAGGTTATATAGATTATTGAACGTATTGACCTAGGATTGAGTCATACGTACTATTTCTTGTCTGTGATGTTTTCTACTCACGAGTTGGCAACTCACCCCCGTTGTGCCACAGTTCTTGCAGGTTTTGCCGTACAGGTTCATTGCAGCTTTCTGGCAGACTTCTTCCATTCTGGGTGATTGCTTTGGTAGGTGGGTTCACTCGCATCGTGACCACCCTTGCATTTTATTTACATTGTTTTATCTAGAAACTCCATCAACCAGACATGTATACTTATTTGACTTAGCAGACCAGTGATGTTTATTCTTTCGACCTTAGAGTCGCGCGTTGTATTATTATGGATTTCATGTTGTTTTGAGTTTCTTTTTGAGTTTTGATCCTCGCCCTTTGGCGTTGTATATTATATTGCTTGTGTGGTTGTGACCGTCAATTGACGAAGAGCTAGCTCCCGCTTGGGGATGCCTTTTTATATATTATGCATGTTGTACCCGTTTGGGGCCAGTATTTGCAAAGGAAACTCTGCCGAAATTTTCAGGAAAGATTTGTGATTTTAAAAACGCATACTCGGCTTATGTTTACAAAACACTTTCTTTTAAAATGGTTTAGATTTCTGGGTTTTTGGCTTACTTGAATTAGATGGAGTCCTATAGACTTCATATGGTTTAAGGGCCAGTCACGTGCCATTTCAGGTCGTGACAGAGTTGGTATCAGAGCGCTAGGTTAACCTTGGTTCGAGTTTATGTTTGATTATGCGGAGCCTAAAGCGTTTGTATATATACGGAATCTAGGCTTGACCTTACAGAACGTAGACATAGTCGAGGGGGTATTAGACACGAACTTTCGTTGCGTAGGTTGACTTTGGTTGATGGGAGTAGGTGACTTAAGGAGAGTGACGTACCGTGTGTATGTTCTGCGGCATACTTACGATACGCTACTGCGCTTAAGAAACCTTAGGATGTACATTTCCTTGCACAACACTATATTCATTCATGATCTATCCTTATCGATATCAGTTTATGGTTTTGCTGCCACGATTATACGGGCAGAGAGAGAGCTACGGCTAGAGTTGCGGTCAGCACGAGCTCTTCACGGAAGAGGACTGACCAGGGCATGATTCCAGGGACATACGATTGCATAGAGGCGCCGTTTTATTGTGTTTTCGCTCCAGGAGCATTTGATGGATCGCTTTTACGAGATTACTCGGACGTGCAGATCAGCACCAGAGGATTGAGACACTGATAGAGGCCAGCCAGAATGTGATGACAATTGAGGTATCGCTAGTTCATGATGATTGAGGCACTGTTCAGCGTGCGGACAAATGAGCCAGTTGCTGCTGCGAATGATGAGATATCGCCCCAGATGTTTGAAGTTATTGCCGCACGAGTTATACTTTGAGATATGATAGAAGATCGCTAGTCACCAAAGATGAAAGACTAGGACATGTGATTCATTGCCTACCTCGATGCGAGGTCATCAGATTGATTGATTCCAGTTAGAGACGACTTCACGCCGATACGTTGAGACTCGATAGAGACGATCAAATGTCAGGAACCCATTTTCCAAGTTTAAAGTATTCGGAAAAACATTGCAAGTAATTCTATGGACCCTCTAGTGTAAGTCGATGCTATGCACCCCGCGGAATCGCGGGGAGGCGGAAGATGTAAAAAACGATAATTTTAGCATCATAACATCGACTGTAAGCCATGATCGTAATCTAAACCGTATCTAGCAAAAACAAATGAAGTATAAATAAAAGTACAGAAGTTTATACCTCAAGAAATCTGGTCCTTCTTCTCCTTATCTTGCTGTCCTCCTCAACTGCACGAACTCTTCGAAGTGGTACGGATGTCGTCTCCTCATCTGCTTGCTCGAATCCTATATGATCCACCCGAACGTTTGTGCACCAAGCTTTTCTTCTAAACCAAAGAAACTAGATCAAGTAGATTGCTAATCTAAATGATCTAGGCTGTGTAGATGGTGTATATGGATTGAGGAGTCTTTCTATTTCTTCCTAGGTAACACAACACATGAGTATCCTAGGGTTTGAGGAAGAAGAAGATGTTTTAGAAAAAGCTAGTGAAGCAAATGTATGAGAGAGAGTGTGTCTAACTTATGGTTCTAAACTGAACACTCTCTATTCTTCATCTAATAAATTAAAAGAATAATAGTAATTAGGGTTCAATTTACAACCAAATGAGTCATGGCTTCAAAATCCACCATGTGTCATATTTAGCCATGCTCAATATCATGCATTTTCCACCTCATTTCTACCATGCGTAAATTATTTAATCCAAAATGAAAAATACATATATGAAATATCATCTTCTAGAAGCATCTTTGAATAAATTACAAAAATGCCCCCTCGTCCGTACATACGTACCTGTATTCGTATTCCGAAAAATACAAATACCGAAAACGAAGAAAATCCATCAGTACAATACTAGGATCCGGCTTAAACCAAAGCCCACTAGTATTGTCCGTCCGACTCATCGTGTGTGCACGAGTGTACGTATGTGATTGAACCCTTTCATAAAACCATACGATATCTACACGTTTTGCCCGATGCAGGGAAACGCTCTGTGTGGGACTCTAAAGACTCAACTCTATACTGGCAGTGGGTTTAACCACAGGCCACAAGCGGTACTAGCTGTACGTAACGGTCCCCAGGTATTGTCGATAAGAAAGCCGATGAGCATAACTCATCCGAACTCCTACTGAGTCTGTATGTGACAATTTTCGTACAGTCCGGTCTGTCCGTCTAAGAGTATCGCATATCTGGCCTAGGGGGCGGTAAACGTCAGACCCCTAATAGTGGTATATGTCGTGTCGGAGTACGGTCCAATACACCCTGAGAAACTACTGGAGTACCAACTAGTAAATCTCGCTTGCCCTGGCCAGGGACTATGTGTAATGGCGTTCCGAACACAGCGTGATATCAACCCCCAATACCGGGAGAGACGAATCCTATCTAACCGCCACTGCCTCCAAGTGCTTCGGGACTGCACCCAACTACTACCTGTTTGCACGACTCAGTAGAGATGTTGTAGGGTAGTAATCTAAGAACAGTGGGAACACACTTGATGCGAAGCAGCAGTGTCAAGTCAACGGACTAAACTGTACTCATGTCATCTGGGTACTGCTATCTGACGATAGGTATATTACCAACCAGCAGTTCCCAATGAGTCCGTCCAGTGTAACTCACAACTTAATGAGCACCTGCATACTATCTCTAGTACGACGTACCGATGGCTGTGGGACAGACCATCTCCCAGGCTGGGAAGGGAAGCGTATACACTAGTCTACTATGGAGTATCGATGCCCTGTATCGATAATCCCGTGACTAAAGACCTGTATAAGGATGTGCTTGTAGACTACCCAGCCCCCACTAGTTTGACTGCCATCACAACGCTGGTAAACAAGCATAGATCCTAAGGGCTCTACTAATATGCATAGGCGATATGTTAAAAGAAACATATGTACATATTGAAGTAGAAACAAAACAAGTAGCATTCTACAATTTTGAGCAAGAATGTTATTACAACTGTGAATATCCCAAGCATCCATTAAGTAATATACAAACTAGTATGATACAGTAATGGCCTCTAGGGCATATACACTAACAATCTCCCACTTTCATTAGGGCCATATACTGGCATATCGCAGACCTATCATCTCGAATAGCCTCTCGAACTGCGTCTGAGAAATAGCCTTTGTGAATGGATCTGCAGTGTTTTCCTCTGTAGCAACTCTCCGAACCTCGATCTCCCGGCGATCCACGATCTCTCTGATCAGGTGATACCGCCTCAATATGTGTCTGGACTTTTGATGGGACCTGGGTTCCTTTGTTAAAGCTATAGCCCCGTTGTTGTCACAATACAAAGGTATTAGACCAACAATGGACGGAACCACCTGAATATCTTTCAAGAACTTTCTCATCCAGACTGCTTCTTTAGCGGCGTCAGAAGCAGCAATATACTCCGCTTCCATAGTTGAGTCAGCAACGGTATCCTGTTTGGAACTCTTCCAACATACCGCCCCTCCGTTGAGGGTGAAGACATAACCCGACATGGACTTGGAGTCATCCTTATCGCTCTGGAAGCTGGAGTCAGCAAAAGCCTCGATCTGGAGGTCTTTTCCGCCATACACCAAGAACATATCCTTAGCCCTTCTCAGGTACTTGAGAATGTTCTTTACCGCTATCCAGTAGTTCTCTCCTGGGTCTGACTGATACCGGCTTACCACGCTTAGTGAGTAAGCTACATCTAGTCTGGTACACAACATCGCATACATTATAGAGCCTACTGCAGAAACGTACGGTATAATAGACATGCGATCCCTTTCTAAATAAGTCTTGGGAGTCATCTCTTTAGAAAGGGTGACTCCGTGACATACCGGTAGGTTACCGCATTTGGAATCTTCCATACTGAATGTTTTCAGTATGGTGTCGATATACCTAGACTGTGAAAGTCCCAACATCCTCTTTGATCTATCATGATAGATCCGGATCCCCAGTATGTAAGAGGCATCACCCAGGTCTTTCATAGAGAACCTTTGTAATAATAATATTCTGACAGATTGTAGGGTAGGAATGTCATTTCCTATCAAAAGAATGTCGTCTACGTGTAATACGAGGAACACAACAATTCTCCCTACAATCTTACTATATAAGCATGGTTCATCTGCATTTTTGATAAAGTCAAAGTCTTTGACTGTTTCATCAAAACAGATGTTCCAACTCCGCGATGCCTGCTTTTGTCCATAAATGGACTTAAGCAGCTTGCACACTTTCTTGCTGCTCCCACTCTGATTATAACCTTCTGGGTGATCCATATAGACGCACTCTTCCAAATGTCCATTTAGGAAAGCCGTCTTTACGTCCATCTGCTAGATTTCATAATCGTAAAAGGCAGCAATGGCAAGAATAATCCGAATGGATTTGAGCATAGCCACTGGAGAAAAGGTTTCATCATAGTCCAAACCAGGCCTTTGACGAAAACCTTTTGCAACAAGTCTAGCCTTATAGGTTTCAACCTGTCCATCTACACCAATCTTCTTTTTGAAGATCCATTTGCAGCCAACGGGTTTTACCCTTTCTGGAGCAAAGTCCAAAGTCCATACTTTGTTAGTGTACATAGATTCTATTTCGGTCCGCATTGCATCTAGCCATTTTACCGAGTCTCTGCTCTGAATGGCTTGTTGGAAGCTAGATGGCTCATTATTGTCAATGATGCAATCCTCTCTATCCCCATCTATGAAAAATCCGTAGTATCTCTCGGGCGGATGAGAAAACCTACTACTCCTGCGGAGTGGTGCGGGAATGTCCTGTTCTTTTGAATTTTCTGGTTCCACTATACTTTCAGTAATAGCTTGTGGTTCTAAAATTTCTTTTAGTTCTATTGCGCTCCCACTTATCTGATTTTCTAAAAATTCAGTTTTCAAGAAGCAGGCATGACGAGAAACAAAAACTTTTTGTTCCTCTGCATAATAGAAAAAATACCCTTTAGAGTTCTTTGGATATCCCACAAACTTGCACTGTACTGAGCGTGCCTCGAGTTTGTCCGTATAAGCAGGACATCCCCATGTCTTAAAGTATTTAAGATAGGGTTTCTTCCCACTCCACATCTGATATGGTGTAGTAGGCACTTTCTTAGTAGGAACCCGGTTCAAAAGATATGCAGCTGATTCTAGTGTATAACCCCAAAAAGATCGCGGTAACTCAGCATTACTCATTATGGAACGAACCAAATCAAATAGGGTTCTGTTCCTCCTCTCCGATACACCATTGTGTTGTGGAGTGTATGGAGGAGTAAGCTGAGAGAGAATTTCATTCTCTTTTAGGTAATCCAGGAACTCGGCACTCAAGTATTCTGTTGGGGTAAAAATTTACACCCCGGTTGACCAAGTCAAAATCAAAGTCAACCCCAAGCCAAGTGGGCCCATGCCCAGATCAAGTGGGCGCATACCCGGGTCAAGTCCGAACATGAAGCGGCCGGCCTCCCCCCATGCCAACATAAAAATTTTGTAATAAATAATTTTATTGTATTTCTTTTATTTTATTTTACGAATGAATGTAAGAAAAAATGGGCATAAAGCTAAATTTTTGTAAAGCCCATGGCTTATGTGCAAAAAGAAATGGCACATGAGCCATGGGATAGGCAAAATGCCATTTTGTGAAGCACAAGGGGCTATGTGTAAAGTGTATAGCCTATAAAAGCAAGAATAAGGAAATATCCCAACAACTTTTTCTCTCTCCAAAAAATTTTAGATCTGAGATCTTTCTCCTTCCTCAATGTTCTAAAACCTTCTCCTTTATTTTGAATTAAATCAAGAGTTTTACTCTTCATTTTATAAAACTAAATAGTTTTTCACCACAAAACCCATAAAGGGGAACTCAGATCTTCCATCAGATCTCAAAAAGAAAAGATTTTTAAAATCTCACATCTCTTGATCTTCAAGATCCTGCCAACAGAGGAGGAAGTAGGAGGCCCATCTCCGAAAACCCCATTTTTGGGAAGACCCAGGGCTCCAAAGAAGAACCATTTTCATCAACTCCAAAACATCTTAGGAGTTTAACTCCACCCTAAATCCTCTAAATCCCATTTCTTTTGCTAAAAATCCCCTCTTTCACACCGGCGCCCGAGCGCTTTGCGCTCAAGCGCTCAGCGCCCACGTGCTGACACGTGGCGCCCAGCGCTCGAGCGCCCAGCACCCACGTGCCGACATGTGGCATGCTAGCGCTTGAGCGCCCAGCGCTCAAGAGCCCAGCGCCCACGTGCTGACATGTGGCACGCTAGCGCTCGAGCGCCCAGCGCTCCAGCGCTAAGCGCCCACGTGCCGACACGTGGCGCGCTAGCGCTCCAGCGCTTAGTGCTCCAGCGCATAAGTGCAAAGCGCCCATGTGCCGACACGTGGTGCGCTAGCGCCTAAGCGCATAGCACCTAAGCGCACAGCGCTCAAGGCGCTGGCCCCACGCGTCCTTTGGGCGCTTTTTCCATTTTTTTATATACGTATACATCTATATATATATAGATACACACACACACACTCCACAACACTGTCCCTCCCAAAATAAAACACACGTACACTGCACATTGAGTTCGCATGACCAGTTTAACCCGTCAATCGGAGGTTCCCTCGCTCCAAAGGCGAGGGGTAATTAACGGCAGCTTAGTAAGCGGCTGCTGAAGATTCGGATCCCCACAATCAATAGACCCCAGCCTACCCTAGGCAGGAGGAATCTGTAATACGCCTGACAAGCGCACGTGTATTCTCATTTCAATGGGGTGATGAAAAACACCTTACAGATTCTGGCACGCCCGGTGGGAGCTTTTTCTCCTCCCATATTTCGGGTTAAACGTTCATGCGAACTCAATCCATATACATATCGATTGCCTATACTGAAATGATGTTTTTTTCCATGCAGCAATCAACTTTCGAAGACAATGTCTCCTAAGACGAATTCAGCTTCCAACGTGACCCCGATCTCGTACGTGGTCAAGGTCAATGCTCGTGTGGTTCTCCCCGCAAGCCTCAGTCGACAGTGGGAGGAACTGCCCTGCCAGTTTGGCTCCGTCATCATCTACCCTACCGGAAGCGCTCATCTGGCAGAAATCCCGGCAAAACAGGTGGCCAAGCCGGTCTCAAGAGGCTAGAGGCCGAATGTTGTGATCGCTAAGGCACCACAACCGAAGCTTAAGACGGTGTCTGAACGACTCTCTGGCGCTCCAGCTGGGGGCAAGACTTCCGGTACAAAAGGCAACATCAAATGTTGCGGACGAGCTCAGGCGACGACTCCAACAAATGCACAATCGAGCGTATCTCTAAAATCCTCCATCGCCCGGTCTACGGCGTCTTCCTAAAGAGCCGATGTCTGCCAGGTGCTTAGAACAGAAAAGTTAAAGCAGAAGCGCCTCAGGTATCGAGCCAACAATAGGGCCAGGGCTTCGGCCAGGTGGAATCTTGTGAAGATCCAAGAGCTGGGTTATTCTGCGACGACGGCTGAGTCGGCCGTAAAAATCAGCAATTTCTTCGAACCTCTGAAGTGGATTGAGAAAAATGCCCTGACCGCCAGAATCAAGAAGACAGCGGTCCGAACGTCGCTACAAAGAGACGTGTCCCGGCCCCAACAGAAAAAGTATGACACTGTTGTTAGTGTATATGCCGTAGAGGCCATTACTGTATCATACTAGTTTGTATATTACTTGATGGAAGCTTGGGATATTCACAGTTGTATATACAATCTTGCTCGAAATGGTAGTATGCTACTTGGTTTGTCTCTGCTTTAATATGTGCATGTGTTTCTTTTAGCATATTGCTGATATACATATTAGTAGAGCCCTTAGGATCTTTGCTTGATTACCAGCGTTGTGATGGCGTTCACACTCGTGGGAGCTGGGTGATCTATAAGCACATCCTTATACAGGTCCCTAGTCGTTGGACTATCGAGACAGGGCATCGATACTCCGGAGTAGACTAGCGTATGCGCTTCTCATCCTAGCGTGGGAGACGGTCTGTCCCACAGCCGTCAGTACGTCGTACTTGAGATAGTATTCGGGTGCTCGTTTGGTTACGAGTACACTGGACAGGACTCGTCGGGGACTGTTGGTTGGTATTATACCTATCGTCAGTTATCAGTTCCCAGGTGACATGAGTACAGCTTAGTCCGCTGACTTGACACTGTCACTTCGCCTCGAGTGTGTTCCTACTGCACTTTGATTGCTACCCTACCACGGCTCAAAGGAGTCATGCAAACAGTTAGTTTTTAGGTCCAGTCCCGAAGCATTTGGAGGCAGTGACGGTTAGACAGGATTCGTCTCTCCCGGTATTGGGGGTTGACATCGCGCTGTGTCCAGGAGAGCCATTACACGAGTAGTCCCTGGCCAGGGCAAGCGAGATATACTGGTAGGTTTCCAGTGTTATCTCAGGGTGTTCTGGGCTTCACTCTGACACGACTACCGCTATTAGGGGACTGATGTTCATCGCCCCCCTAGGCCCGCAATGCGATGTATCAGACGAACAGACCGGACTGTACGGAGATTGTCACATACAGGCTCGGTAGGAGTCCAGATGGGGTTCACCTCGTCATTCTTCTTATCGACATCTAGCTGGGGACCGTTACGTACAGCTAGTGCCGCTTGCGGTCTGTGGTTAAACCCACTGCCAGCGTAGTGTCGAGTCTTTAGAGTCCCACACAGAGAGCTATTCGCCTTTAGGCAAAATGAGTAGAGGTCGCATGGTTTTGCGACAGGGTTCGTTCACATCCGCGCACTTGTGCACGTTTGCTGTCCGGACAGCTTATACTAGCGGGCTTTGGTTTAAGACGAATCCTAGTATATGATTTGGGATTGTTTTTTCTCATTGTATTCGTGTTCCTCGGATCACGAATACGGGTGCGTATGCACAGTTGCTTGGGACAGAGGGAGAGGACTTTGATTAGGGTTAATGACTATTGTCATTTTATTAACCCTAATGCTTATGTGTGTATTATGGTTAATTGATATTAGTTTAAATAATTGTGCATGGTTATGGTTGTTGACCATTTGACCTTCTTGACTTGTTGACTTTGGTTGACACTTTGACCATCATCATTTTATTTGGAAGATGCTCTTTGATCCTTGCAATTTGCATTAAAAATGAAATGATAATGGTCATGTCTTGATTAACCATGACAATTATCTAGCTAATTATCTAATTACAATAATTCACACATATATGTGAGAATGGTTTATTTTATTCTCATTCTATCATTTTACTTTCTCTCTCTTGTTCTTCCTCTCCCTCAAGCTCTCCCCTCTCATGTGTTGAGAAACACTTGAGCTTGAGAAAAACCCTTTCTTGATAATCTCTACTCTCATCTAGGGTTCAAGGATTAGCACTTCTTGCACCCTAGTTATTTCTAGCTAGGAGTTGAAGCCAAAGGTCGAGGATTTCGGGTGGATCTTTCTTCGACATGAGAAGACGACTAAGGTGACCTCCTTCCACCACTCCAAGGAGCAAGGAGAGAAGGACATAAAGCCCAAGGTATAACCTTTCTAGCACTTATCTAGTTTCTAGTTAGCTTTAGCTTGTTTTTGTTTAGTAAAGATCCTTCATAGTCAAGTCCATGTTGCCTAAGCTCATAAAAACTTGATTTTTATTCCGTTTTCCGCCTCCCCGCAAGTACCGGGGTGGGCAACGTGGACTTACAGTGGTATCAGAGCCTAACTAAACATAAACTAGCTAGGTAGTAGAGTGTATCGAAGTTCGAATCGGAAAAATCGAAAAACCGAGTTTTCAAAACCCTAAGTTTCTGTTAAATTTTTTTTCTGTTCAAAATAAAGAAAATAATACTCCAAAAATCATCTCAGGGTTTTGTGAAGAAAGCCACCAAAAACAATCCAGTGATTCGACCAAAGAACCGCGGTTCCGCTGCAATAGCAAGCTATTGCCGTGCAACCGCGGCCGTCTTGGCTCTTCACTGGGTCGAGTTTGGTGCAGTATATTTCTGACTTGGTTTTAGGATTTTTAAGATGGTTTATAAGTGCCCAGGTTTTCCAGAATACAAATTTGTTTTTGGGGGCCTATAAATCCGTAATTTTTCCGAACTTCAATACACTTTGACTAAAAGGTTATATCTGTGATGTTTATATGTATTGAACGTCGGCTAATCGCTATATGTCGATTAGTCGGGGTTATACATATCTGTGATCTGTGATTGATGATGGTATGTGTATATGAATGGGTTGGATTGTCGCGGATGAATAGCCGGGGTGGATGTGAGATGAGTGTTGCTTTTTCTTTCATTCATTGTAATATGTAAATTGATGTAATATTATTATTTGTTTGGCCGCACAACCGGGTCGGGGTTGTAGCCTTCATTGTATAATTCTTTTTACTGTTTTTGCTCCTAGGATAGACCTATGGAGGGGGTGCACAAACTACCGGGTATCTCGAAGTGCCGAGTGGCCTACTCACTGTGGTGAGGGAGGTTGCTTCGCTTCGGGTACTTGGTGGGTAGTTTGCCGCACCCGTAGGGGTCTTGGAGGGGGGTATTGGCTATTCACCGCGACCGTGTAATCCGCTTTTCGTTGCAGGCTCGAACGGATTGCGGATTCCTAGTATATCCAATGTATTCATCTGTGATCTGTAATGTCTATCATTTCTATATATTTATATATGATAGCTATTTAGGCGTTGCTTATGTTTTATAGCCGCGCTAGCCCAGCCCCCGCTCTGTCGTTAGTTAAGTAACCTAACGGGTGATGACGGGGCCCCGTGGCGAATGCGAATGGCATAAGCGTACGTCATATTTTGGTTGTTTTCTGTAATGGTAGGATTAAATGATGGGAAGCATTAAAAGAACTAATGCAAGAAAATAAACCTAGTAAAAGTCGATTGGAACACATTGAAAACCACTCGGTTCTTTTCAAAACTAAACTTTTAAACGCGGAGCTTGAACCACTCCTTTTAAAAGCTATCTTGTTCCATCGATTATATCAAGTTCACTACGTTCACGGTTTCGCTAAAACCATTCGTAGCCCTCCGTCATTCCACATGAATGGTCAAAAAGTATTCAAGCTATGTATTTTGGCCAAAGTCAAGGCATAGTGATTGGTAGCTATTGGGTATTCATGTGCAGCATAGATAGATGCATTGGTTTGGGACAGTCGTGCTGCCATTTTGGCCAAAGTCAAGGGTAGGTACGGGTGGGTCCAAATTAACCAGGAGAATGACGGGTAGAACTTGACATGTGACTTATGATATTTTGGCCAAAGTCAAGGTCATAAGAGCATGGGGAAGAAATCCACATCGGGAGTTTCATAAGTACTGAAACTTGCTAGCGCTGCATACCATTTGGAGTGTGATAATTCTGGTAGGATTCCTTCGGTTTTATCACACGATGATATTTGGATCCCGATCCTACTGTGAGTATATGCTACTCCTCGGGAAAACTCTCACTTAACGATCAATGCTATAAACTTAGTAGGTGTCTAGAAAGGTGTTAGCGGGGCTACGCCCACAGGGAAAAGAGGTTACTTAATTAAGGAACTTCGTGAAAGCGTTGGAAAACCTCTCTCGAAGTACCGACACTGGCCTGGCTGAACGGTTAAGCAAGTATTGTACGGTGAGATTGATCCTGACTAATCCTTTCTTTACGGTTTGAGAAGGGATTTGAGAGACAGTGAGAGCCATCCAGTTTAGACAAACTAAAAACCACTCTAAACTTGCAAGAGCATCATGCTAAAGTGTTTCTTTTCTCTCTCCTAATTGCAGCGACCATTCAACATGACCGGACTTAAGTTATTACTAGATAAAAACATATTGACAGGGCCAAACTACAAAGATTGGCTCAGGAATATCAAGATGGCAATCACTTACGACAAGTTGGGATATGTCCTTACCACCAAAGCTCCCCCTGTCCCAGGTCCCAAAACCAGTGTCGTAGATAGGGAAATCTACAAGACCTGGGAAATAGATTGCGCGAAGGCCAGATGCCTCATACTAGCCTTGATGGACAACGAACATCAGAGGAGGCACGAGAATATGGACCTAGAGTCCATATTTCTTCATACAAAAGAACTGTATGGAGAGCAGTCTCGTATCGCAAGATACGAAGTGTCGAAGAAGTTGTTTTCGGCAAGGTTGGCCGTCGGATCATCGGTAGCGGAACACGTGCTTAAGATGATTGGCTATATAGAGGAGCTCGCGGACCTTAGGACCACGTTGGAGAATGAACTCTATACTGATTTGATTCTCCAGTCCCTTCCTTCCACTTACGCCCAGTTTATTCTTAACTTCAACATGCAAGGAAAGGAGGTTGAACTTTCCGAACTTCTGAACATGTTGAGGAGTGCTGAGGGCACCCTACAGAAGGGTAGGGAGACATCCACTTTTTTTGTAGGAGGATCTTCCTCTTCTAGATCCAGGGCGAAAGCCAAGGGTAAGAAGAAGAAAGCCCCCGCCAAACCAAGAGGCGGTGTCAGTAAAGTGGATACGAAGGGAAAAGGAAAAGCAACAAAGGTAGCGGGAAAGCTGGTGGGGAACCAAGAATGCTTCTATTGTCACAAAAGTGGTCACTGGAAACAGGATTGCAAGGCTTGGAAGGCCAGAACACATGATTTGAAGCGAGTTGCGGCTTCAGCTTCAGGTGTGTATGTTAATGAAAACTGTCTATCAATAAACTCTACATCCTGGGTATTGGATACCGGATCAGGATCTCATATCTGTAATTCTTTGCAGGCGTTGAGAAAGCGTAGAGTTTTGAAGGCAGGTGACATGACCCTCAGAGTTGCAAACGGTGCTAGCATGGATGCTGAGGCCGTGGGGGACTATCACCTGGGATTGTCGGATGGACACTTTTTGCTTTTGCGTAGTTGTTATTATGTACCAAATGCGACCTGTAATATCATTTCTGTATCTTTATTATCTAAAGAAGGTTATGAATTTGCATTTGTAAGTAATGTAGTGAACATTCACCTTAATCAAGTTTTGATTGGGTCAGGTACATTGAACAACGGTATATACGTATTAAACCAACCACAGATTTTCAATGTCCAGAATACACACAAAAGAAAGTCTCCAGAAATCAATAAAACTTTCTTATGGCATTGTAGACTGGGTCACATCAATGAGAGAAGGTTGACTAAGTTACATGCAGAAGGATATTTGGATCCGTTCGAATATCAATCGTATGCAACTTGTCAATCCTGTCTAAAAGGAAAGATGACAAAGACTCCGTTCACTGGACACGGAGTAAGAGCGAGCGAGATCTTGGGACTCGTACACAGCGACGTGTGCGGTCCAATGTCTACACATGCGCGAAGCGGTTATTCTTACTTCATTGCTTTTACGGATGACTTTTCAAGATACGGTTATGTCTTCTTAATGAAACATAAATCCGAGGCTTTTGAAAAATTCCAGGAATATAAGAATAAAGTAGAAAAACAAACAAAAAAAAGTATCAAGGCACTGAGATCTGATCGAGGTGGTGAATACTTGAGTGCCGAGTTCCTGGGTTACTTAAAAGAGAATGGAATTCTCTCTCAGCTTACTCCTCCATACACTCCGCAACATAACGGTGTATCAGAGAGACGGAACCGAACCCTATTGGATATGGTACGGTCCATGATGAGTAACGCCGAGTTGCCGCGATTTTTCTGGGGATATGTGCTAGAATCAGCTGCATACCTTTTGAACCGAGTTCCAACTAAGACTGTGCCTACTACACCATATCAGATGTGGTGTGGGAAGAGACCCTATCTTAATCACATTAAGTCATGGGGATGTCTAGCTTTTGTAAAAAAGCAGCATACGGACAAGCTCGAGGCACGCTCAGTACAGTGCAAGTTTGTGGGATATCCAAAGAACTCCAAGGGATATTTCTTCTATTGCGAAGAGGAACAAAAGGTGTTTGTTTCTCGCCATGCCCACTTTCTAGAACACCAGTTCATAGAAAAAGAATTAAGTGGGAGCGTAATAGAACTGGAAGAAATTCCAGAACCACGAGCTATTACTTAAAGCTTAGTAGAACCACAGGGTTCGAAAGATCAGGACATTCCCACGCCACTCCGCAGGAGTAGTAGACAGTCTCATCCGCCCGAGAGATACTACGGTTTTCTCATTGACGGGGATAGAGAGGATTGCATCATAGACTTTGATGAGCCTACTAGCTTCCAGCAAGCCATTCAGAGCGTCGACTCGGTAAAATGGCTGGATGCAATGCGGACCGAAATGGAGTCCATGTACACCAACAAAGTATGGACGTTGGACATTGCTCCAGATGGGGTAAAACCAGTAGGATGCAAGTGGATCTTCAAAAGGAAGATTGGTGTAGATGGACAGGTTGAGACCTATAAAGCTAGACTGGTAACAAAGGGTTTTCGTCAGCGACCTGGTTTGGACTATGACGAAACCTTTTCTCCAGTAGCTATGCTGAAATCCATTCGGATCCTCCTTGCCATTGCTGCCTTCCGCGACTATGAGATTTGGCAGATGGACGTAAAGACAGCTTTTCTAAATGGACATTTAGAGGAGTGTGTCTATATGGACCAGCCAGAGGGTTTCATTCAGAGTGGGAGCAGCGGAAAGGTGTGCAAGTTGCTTAAGTCCATTTATGGACTAAAGCATGCATCGCGGAGTTGGAACATCTGTTTTGATGAGACGGTCATGGAATTTGGCTTTATCAAAAATCCAGATGAACCATGCATCTATTGTAGATTTCTAGCGAGAACTGTAGTATTCCTCGTTTTATACGTGGATGACATTCTCTTAATAGGAAATGACATTCCTATGCTATAATCTGTCAAGGGTTCTTGTCATACAGGTTCTCCATGAAAGACCTGGGTGATGCCTCCTACATTCTGGGTATCCGGATCTACCGTGACAGATCCAAGAGGATATTAGGACTTTCACAGTCCAGGTACATCGACACCATACTGAAGAGATTCAGTATGGAAGATTCCAAGCGCGGTAATTTACCGGCTTGTCACGGGATCACCCTCTCCAAAGAGATGTCTCCCAATACTGATTTGGAGAGGGATCGCATGTCTATTATACCCTACGCTTCTCCGGTAGGTTGTATAATGTATGCGATGTTGTGTACCAGACCGGATGTGGCTTATGCACTGAGTGTGGTAAGCAGGTATCAGTCAAACCCTGGGGAGAAACATTGGATAGCAGTAAAGAACATTCTCAAGTACCTGAGAAGGACTAAGGAGATGTTCTTGGTGTATGGCGGAAAAGACCTCCAGATTGAGGCCTTTGCTGACTCCAGCTTCCAGAGTGACAAGGATGATTCCAAGTCCATGTCGGGTTTTGTCTTTACCCTCAATGGAGGGGCGGTGTGTTGGAAGAGCTCCAAACAGGAAACCGTTGCTGACTCGACTATGGAAGCGTAATACATCGCTGCATCTGATGCCGCAAAAGAAGCTGTCTGGATGAGGAAGTTCTTGAGAGAACTTCAGGTGGTTCCGTCCATTGTTGACCCAATACCTCTGTATAGCGACAACAACGGGGCTATAGGTTTAGCGAAGGAACCCAGGTCCCATCAGAAATCCAGACACATCTTGAGGCGGTATCACCTGATCAGGGAGATCGTGGATCGCTAGGAGATCGAGGTTCGGAGGGTTGCTTCAGAAGATAACACAGCAGATCCATTCAACAAGGCCTTGCCCCAGACTCAGTTCGAGCGGCTGATCGAGATGATAGGACTTCGATACGCTAGTACATGGCCTTAGTGCAAGTGGGAGATTGTTAGTGTATATGCCCTAGAGGCCATTATTGTATCATACTAGTTTGTATATTACTTGATGGAAGCTTGGGATATTCACAGTTGTATATACAATCTTGCTCGTAATGGTAGTATGCTACTTGGTTTGTCTCTGCTTTAATATTTGCATGTGTTTCTTTTAGCATATTGCTGATATACATACTAGTAGAGCCCTTAGGATCTTTGCTTGATTAACAGCGTTGTGATGGCGCTCACACTCGTGGGAGCTGGGTGATCTATAAGCACATCCTTATACAGGTCCCTTGTCGTTTGACTATCGAGACAGGGCATCGATAATCCGGAGTAGACTAGCGTATGCGCTTCTCATCCCAGCGTGGGAGACGGTCTGTCCCACAGCCGTCAGTACGTCGTACTTGAGATAGTATGCGGGTGCTCGTTAGGTTACGAGTACACTGGACAGGACTCGTCGGGAACTGTTGGTTGGTATTATACCTATCGTCAGTTATCAGTTCCCAGGTGACATGAGTACAGCTTAGTCCGCTGACTTGACACTGTCACTTCACCTCGAGTGTGTTCCCACTGCACTTTGATTGCTACCCTACCACGGCTCAAAGGAGTCGTGCAAACAGGTAGTTTTTGGGTGCAGTCCCGAAGCACTTGGAGGCAGTGATGGTTAGACATGATTCGTCTCTCCCGGTATTGGGGGTTGACATTACGCTGTGTCCAGGAGAGCCATTACACGAGTAGTCCCTGGCCAGGGCAAGCGAGATATACTGGTAGGTTTCCAGTGTTATCTCAAGGTGTTCTGGGCTTCACTCCGACACGACTTGTACCGCTATTAGGGGACTGACGTTCACCGCCCCCTAGGCCCGACATGCGATGTATCAGACGAACAGAATAGACTGTATGGAGATTGTCACATACAGGCTCAGTAGGAGTTCAGATGGGGTTCACCTCGTCAGTCTTCTTATCGACATCTACCTGGGGACCGTTACGTACAGCTAGTGTCGCTTGCAGTCTGTGGTTAAACCCACTGCCAGCGTAGTGTCGAGTCTTTAGAGTCTCACACAGAGAGCTATTCGCGTTTAGGCAAAATGAGTAGAGGTCGCATGGTTTTGCGACAGGGTTCGTTCACATCCGCGCACTTGTGCACGTTTGCTGTCCGGACAGCTTATAATAGCGGGCTTTGGTTTAAGCCGGATCCTAGTATATGATTTTGGATTGGTTTTTCTCATTGTATTCGTGTTCCTCGAATCACGAATACGGGTGCGTATGCACAGTTGCTTGAGACAGAGGGAGAGGACTTTGATTAGGGTTAATGACTATTGTCATTTTATTAACCCTAATGCTTATGTGTGTATTATGGTTAATTGATATTAGTTTAAATAATTATGCATGGTTATGGTTGTTGACCATTTGACCTTCTTGACTTGTCGACCTTGGTTGACACTTTGACCATCATCATTTCATTTGGAAGATGCTCTTTGATCCTTACAATTTACATTAAAAATGAAATGATAATGGTCATGTCTTGATTAACCATGACAATTATCTAGCTAATTATCTAATTACAATAATTCACACATATATGTGAGAATGGTTTATTTTATTCTCATTCTATCATTTTACTTTCTCTCTCTTGTTCTTCCTCTCCCTCAAGCTCTCCCCTCTCATGTGTTGAGAAACACTTGAGCTTGAGAAAAACCCTTTCTTGGTAATCTCTACTCTTATCTAGGGTTCAAGGATTAGCACTTCTTGCACCCTAGTTACTTCTAGCTTGGAGTTGAAGCCAAAGGTCGAGGCTTTCGGGTGGATCTTTCTTCGACGTGAGAAGACGACTAAGGTGACCTCCTTCCACCACTCCAAGGAGCAAAGAGAGAAGGACATAAAGCCCAAGGTATAACCTTTCTAGCACTTAGCTAGTTTCTAGTTAGCTTTAGCTTGTTTTTGTTTAGCAAAGATCCTTCATAGTCAAGTCCATGTTGCCTAAGCTCATAAAAACTTGATTTTTATTTCGTTTTCCGCCTCCCCGCAAGTACCGGGGTGGGCAACGTGGACTTACAACTGTCTCTTCAAGAGTCTATCAGGCGTTCTATGCCGCACGAAAGCAGCGGGGCAAACCCAGAAAAGAAGTGCCAGCACAATTCTGGAACCTGGTCAGGTCAGCTGCCTTCAATCGACTGCCCGCTGCCGAAACAAGGGGGTCAAGACAGCGATCTGTGAAATCATCCGCCGATGATAAAAAGATGGCTGGATATATTATCCATACTGTCTATATGGCGGGCGGGCGCCCCAGCGACAACCTTCACAGCAAAAGCAAGGAGGGGGCCACTACATCCCAAGCCCAATCTGGCTTGAATGTGGTTGCCGCTTCCCAAGAACAGCCGCCTCAGCTAGACGATGAAAACCCTCTCGATGAAGACGAAAGGCAGAAGGACCATTCGGTCCAGGAAGAGTCAAGCTCGGACAGCGAGGAAGAGCTGACTTTCCACCTCAGGACCGCGGAGCAAGGGCTGCTTCAAGAGCTTCGAAAACAGCTCAATAGCAAAGATAAAGAGATAGCCAAGCTCCATTCGAAAATTGACGACCTAACGAATGTTGTGATGCAGCTTACGGCTCAAATTGCTCGAGCACCTCCCAATCAAGCACAAGTCGCTACTCATCAGCCGAGTGATGACAATCCGAAGCAGCCAATGCCTGTTCCTTTGGGTCTAAGACTGGTCGAGCCGCACGAAAGCCGGCCACATTCCACTTCTGGGGAAGCCTTGGCCCCAGATACCACCATACTGCTAACATAAGATCGGATAATAGACTTGGTCACCAGTAAGGTTAAAACATTAGAGGCCGAAGCTGAAGCCCAGAAAGAAATTGGCAGTAGTGGGAGGCCATATCCAGCACAGTACGATCTGATCGAGTTCCAGAGCGGCTACGTCATTCCTAAGTTCGGAAGATTTGACAGAACGGGGAATGCAAATCAGCATGTCGCCCACTTCAAAGCATCGTGCGGAAATACAGGGGGCAATGACGCGCTCCTTCTTCGTCAGTTTGTCAACAGCCTGACCGGTGTCGCCTTCGACTGGTACGCGAGTATACCCGACGGGTCCATCATTACCTTTGCCCAAATGGAGTCTCTGTTTCGGCAAAGGTTCATGAGTGTCAGTGATAAAATCTCCATTGCTGACCTTGTGAGGACCAAGCCGGGGAAGAATGAAAGCAACACCGACTTTATCGCCCGATGGAGTAATCTCACGGTCAAGTGCGAACCGCCGCTGGAGCAGGACCAGTCCGTCAGCCTTCTCATTGGGAACCTCAGCAATTGGATGGTCCCATTCTTGTGTACAGCAGGCCTCAAGACGTTTCAAGAGCTAACCAAGAAAGTCCAAATGCTGGAACGCTCGAAGCAAGAGTCCCCACCGGACTCTCAGAGAGACAAGACGTGGAAAAGCAAGCGGGACGACAATCGTAGAAGCGGGAGTTCTAGCAGTACCAATGTCTTCAATGCATCCGACAATGAAGAAAAACGAAGGGCGGGCAAATCCAAAACCAACTGGTCTCGAAAGCTATTGCTGGGAGGAGATGGGCCTTCCCTAGAGGAGAAAAAGAACAAGGTTTATTCTTTCAGAAGGGACAAGGTCCACAAGATATTTAAAGATGCCTTGAACAATGGCCTAGAATTGCCGGAGTCGAAAAGACCCCAAGAAGCAAAAATGACCGATAATCCCCTGTATTGTCCGTACCACCGAGTAGTGAGCCATGCGATCGAGGATTGCTATATCTTCAAGGACTGGGTCGAGAAGTAGTACAAGGCTGGAGAGATCGTGCTGTCCAAAAGTGTGTTGGTGAACAATCAAGTTGCAACGACCAACTGTATACAGACAAAAACTGAAGCCTTCTGGGAGCAGACAGCCGAACCCGCTACCGTGAGAGATGAAACGGACCCACCGCAGCCTCCGTGGAGTACGCACATATCTAATAAGACGAAGAAGATGATAAAGCTACTATAGAAAGATCCCAGGACGGAATAGGAAGGGCAGAAAAAGCCTACCATGCCAGCTGCCAATGCGGCTCCATCAGGCTCAAAGTCCAAAAAGCTCAAAAAGAAGAAAAGTGTAGCTCGGCGCGAAAAAGAGTCTGCAGGGAGATCGACCATTCAAAAATATATCGATTCCCCCGAAGAATATGAACAGAAGGAAAGAACTCTGATTCAATTGAAGGAGTTCCTCTCTGTACAAGCGGCTGAAATTCTGGAAGTGTTCGAAGAAGACTCCAATGAAGAGATCCCAGTGGTGACCTGCTACGCCATCCATCTTGGCAGCGACTCTGAGGAGGAGCTCTGTTTTCCCGAAGAGGACGAGGAGCTCATCACAATGGCCTACCAAATTCAGCTTAGAAGCAGCAGGGCTCTACCGTCAAATCAGGGCAACTCCCCAAAAGGGAAGGAAAAACAAGTCTCTAATGAAGAAGATGGAAGAGAACTCGCCCATGAAGATTCGAATCCATCCCCAGTAGACTATAATGTTTTGGCTCACCTCCGAAAGCTTCCGTCTCTCCTTAGCATCTATGACGCCTTGGTCCTATCTAAAGAGCTTAGAGATGTTCTCATTCACGCTCTACAAAACCCCGAGCGGTATCAGGCTCGCTTTGCGGAAATTAATATGAAAGGAGCTCAGTACACTTTGCAAGCCTCCGCAGTCACGTTTAAGGATGAAGACTTGCTACTGGGAATGGCTGAGCATAATCGGCCGCTTTACGTGACCGGGTACAACGACGGAGATCTGATTAATCGCATATTGATTGATCCGGGGTCTTCATTGAACATCATGAACTTGCGGACGCTGAAGAGTTTGTCAATGGACGTCCGACACCTGTCAAGGGAAAGGATTGTCATTCAAGGCTTCAACCAAAATTGTCAGCAAGTTCTGGCATCCATAGCTCTGGCAATCAAATTTGGGGATTTGCAAACTAAAGCTGAGATAAACGTGATCGACGCCGACACGTCTTATAAGATTCTCTTGGGACGGCCGTGGCTCCACGATTACGGCATCGTCCCGTCAACTCTTCATCAATGCATGAAGTATACTAAAAATGGCGAAGAAAGACGCATTAACGGAGACATCCAGCCGTTCAGTGTGCATGAAATCCGATATGAAGATTCTCAGTACTTTATGAACCACCAAAATGCTAAGCCACAACTGACTGAGGATAGAGAGGCCCCAAGACTCAAAAGCAAATCCGAGCCGGCTGTCACTTTCCAAAGCAAAAACGCCCAAGTGCGCCCGTGTTTCGGTATCAACACTGATGAGTCCGACGCTGGAAGTCCGTCCTTCCATAAAACTCGCCCTCATTTCGGTAGTGATACGGATGAATCTATCACTGAATCCCCATCTAGCAATAAATTCCACCCTCATCTTGGCTGCGACACTGAAGAGTCGGAGGAAGAGGACCTTTCGTGCAACAGCGGTCCAGATTGGACCCCCATGCAACAAGCGAAACTACGAGAGACCTTCGAATTGCAGAAGGGCCACTAACTGTCACAAGGGTACCGAAGAAGATGTGAAAAGTGCTCGATGCATTCTCTGTCTCCACCGTCGACCCGCTGAAAACTTTCTACGTCCCCGGAAGGAAAAGTGGACAGAAAGGCATCCTGTTTTATGGGTCAAATCCCGTTGTGCACTCGGACGATTTGTCTGTCGCGTGCCTTCCATATGAGAGAGGCATAAGAGCCGTCCTCAATCCCAGATACTATGCACCCGAGATGCGGGAATATTTCAAAAGGTGTGGATGCCGGCTATATCAAACGGAGTCCGAAGCAAAGTTTTATGAAGGGCTATGGCATCCAACCCAGGTCCGAGCACTCATCGATGGTCGAATTCCAGATAGACGGGGCATATGCTTCATTCAACCTGATTTCAAAACGTGCTACATGATCCATATTGGTGAATCCAGCGAAAGATCAAATGATGACGACGAGATAGCCGAACCAGAAGAAGCTACTCAAGAGCTCGAAGATGGCGGACAAGAAACCTTTGACGAGCTAACCGAGATTGACTTAGGAACGCCCGACAATCCAAGGCCGACCTACATCAGCTCACTCTTGTCGGAGGAAATGAAAGAGCAGATAATTGCCCTGCTGCATGAGTTCATCGACTGCTTTGTATGGACATACAAAGAAATGCCTGGCCTTTCCCCTGAAGTGGTCATGCATAAGCTGGCTATATCTCCTGATGCTAGGCAAATCAAACAAGTTCCTTGAAGAATAAGAAGGGAACTGGAAGAAAAGGTCATCGAGGAGACCAAGAAACTCATCGATGCCGGCTTCATCAGGGAAGAGAAATATGCGGACTGGATCGCATGCATAGTCCCAGTGAAGAAGAAAAATGGTCAAATCCGAGTTTGTGTCGATTTCAGGGACCTCAACAAGGCATGTCCTAAAGACGACTTCCTGCTACCGGTCATGGAAATGATGGTCGATGACACCTTAAATTACGAACTATTCACCTTTATGGATGGCTCGTCAGTGTATAATCAGATCAAGATGTCGCATGAGGATGAGAAGCACACAGCATTTCGAACCCCGATCAGAATATACTGCTACAAGGTGATGCCGTTTGGACTGAAGAACGCAGATGCTACGTATCAAAGGGCAATGACTAATATCTTTGATGACCTAATCCATAAAGTCGTCGAATGCTATGTTGATGATCTGGTCGTCAAAACTAAAGCCAAGGCCGACCACATTCAAGATTTTAGGACCGTTCTCACCAGACTGAGGGAATACGATCTGAAGATGAATCCTTTAAAGTGCACTTTTGGCGTGTCATCGGGAAAATTCCTAGTCTTCATAGTCCGACATTGAGGGATCGAAGTTGACCCATCAAAGATAACGGCCATCATGGAGATGCCCCCTCCGAAGATTCTGACACAGCTAAGATCTTTTCAAGGCAATCTTGCTTATATACAGAGGTTTATCTCAAATTTATCGGGAAGATGTAGGCCCTTCTCAAAGCTCATGAAGAAAAGAGCTCCTTTAATCTGGGATGCCGAATGTCAAGCAGCGTTCGAAAGCATCAAACAATACTTGTTGCACCCTCCAGTGCTGGCCGCCCCCATTCCAAATAAACCGCTGATTCTCTACACTGTCGCGCTAGATGAGTCACTCGGCGCGCTCCTTGCTTAGAATAACGAGGAGGGAAAAGAAAATGCCCTCTACTACCTCAGTCGAACTCTAGTCGGGGCGGAACACAACTATTCTCCAATCGAAAAGCAATGCCTGGCTCTGATATTTTCTGTGAAGAAGCTGAGGCACTATCTGCTTGCTTATTGGGTTATGTTGATCTCCAAGGTCGACCCGCTCAAACACTTGATGACCAAAGCAAGCCTAGCCGGCAGAATGGCAAGATGGGCTGTCATGCTACTTGAATTTGACATAGTGTATACTCCCCAGAAAGCAGTAAAAGGGCAAGCTCTTGCATACTTTCTCGCTGCTCATCCCATACCAGAAGGGTCGCCGCTAAATTGTGAGTTACCCGACGAACAAGTGCTGCATCTCGAGGAAGATGAGCCAAGTTGGGAGCTCTACTTCGATGGAGCCTCATCAATGAGGAGCTCCGGCAAATCAAGCGTCCCGGAGATAAAAGTGGGGATAGGATTGGTGTTCATCACGCCATCAATGGGAACCCTACGGCGTTCTTTTGCCTTCACCGAGCCTCGCACAAACAATGAGGCCGAGTATGAAGCTCTGATAGCTAGTTTGGAGCTCGCCATAGAAATGGAAATCCTTCGGCTACGGGTTTACGGTGACTCCCAGCTTGTCGTCAACCAAGTAAGCAGCGACTATAAGATATACAAACCCGAGTTAGCTCGGTACAGAAGCTGGGTGGTGGAACTCATGAAACGGTTCACTCACATTGAACTAACGAGAGTCCCTAGAGCGTTGAACGGAAAGGCCGACGTACCCGCTCGCTTAGCCAAGGAGCTGGCTGATCCTGACATGGACGAAATTCTGATCACAGTCAGGAGCCGGCAAATTCTACCCTATATCTCTCTACGAGAAGAGGAAAGCACGGAACAGAAGAGCAGTCCCACCGAAGCAGCTTCGATCATTCAAGACGAGCCTGATTGGAGAGAACCCTTCATAGAGTACTTCCGATACGACAAGCTGCCCGAAGGAAGGTCTGCGAGGGTTCAGCTTAAGAAGAGAGCTCTCCGATACATGTTTGTAAATGACATGCTATACCGCAGGTCATATGAACAACTCTGGCTCAGGTGCCTGTCATCGGCCGATGCCTAAAAAGTCATGAAAGAAGTTCACTCAGGCGTTTGCGGTGCTCACCAATCTGGCCCCAAGATACGACTTCAAATTAAACGGCTTGGGTATTACTGGCCCACCATGATACAGGATTGTGGAGAGCATGCAAAGAAATGTTATATCTGCCAAATTCACGGTGATTTCATTCACAAGCATCCCAATCCATTGCATCCTACGGTGGTGCCGTGGCCCTTCAAAGTCTGGGGAACCAACATAGTTGGCCCAATCGATCCTCCGTCATCCAAAGGCCACCGGTTCATACTGGCCGCAACAGATTACTTCTCCAGATGGGCTAAAGCTGTCCCGCTAAAAGAGGTCAAGACAGGAGATATTCTGACAATCTTCCAGCATAATATTCTATACCGCTTCGGTACACCAAGAAGAATCATTTCTGACAACGGGCCTTCTTTTAAGAGCTTCAAAGTCTCTAGATTCGCTACTCAAAACAAGATAGACTGGAGATATTCCTCCATCTATAATCCAAGAGCCAATGGGCTAGCCGAAGCCTTCAATAAGACTCTATGCAAACTCCTGAGGAAAAATGCTTCAGCCAACAAGAGAGACTGGAATCTCAAGCTTCACGAGGTATTGTGGGCATATCGTACCACACACCGTACTCCAACTCAGTCCACTTCATACTTATTGCTCTTCGGAGTGGAGACAGTCCTCCCCCTCGAAGTCGAAGTTCCAAGCTTATGAATGGCTGTTCAGCACGAATTGACGGAGGAGGAAAACGTGCTCCTTCGGCTCGAAGAGCTCGACGCCCTCCAAGAAAAGAGGCTTGCAGTACTACAAAATATGGAGCTGTACCGAGCCCAAATGTCACGAGCCTATGACAAGATGACTTGTCTCCGCACTTTCAAGAAAGGAGAATCGGTGTTGGACCTCAAAAGACCGATCATCCCTACTCGACATGCTAAGGGAAAATTCGAGCCAAACTGGGAAGGACCATACGTCATCGAGAAAGTGTTCGACGGAGGATCCTACCAACTAATAAGTGCCGAGGGAGAAAGGCCCATGCCACCCATCAATGGCCGATATCTCAAGAAATACTACGTATGAATGCTCCAATGTTGGATATATGTATGCCCTAGAGGCCATTATATGATAGTGGATGTATTTATACATGTATATATATATATATTCAGTGTACATTCTTGCTCGACAAGATAGTATGCTATTTGGTTCTTCTTTATCTGACATGTTGATTTGATCATACTTTTATTCATTCATACATGTTGATAAAGCCCTGAGGATATAGGCTTGACTACTGTGATTATGATAGAGATCATACTAGTGGGACATCTGTAGTTTATAAGCATATCCTGGAATGTCCCTAGTCGTAGGTGTATCGAGACGGGGCATCGATATACCAGAGTAGACAAGCGTATATGATACTAGACCCATATGATGGGCGATGGATGTTCCCACATGCATCGATGTTTGACATCGAAACGGGTGCTCAGTGGTGACTGGGTACACTGGACGGACTCACCGAGAACTCCTATATGGAATTATATCTATCTTCGGATGCAGTTCTCAGGTGACACTGGTGCAGGTTAGTCTGTAGACCCGAGATCGTCATAAAGACTTATGTGTTCTCCCACTGTACTTTGATTACCACCCTACCACGGCTTTACTGAGTCGTGCAAACAGGTTGTTAGTTATATGTATGCCCTAGAGGCCATTACTATACATAGGATGTATATTGTAGTGGATGCTTGGACATATATAGGGATGACTTTCTTGCTCGATATGATAGTATCCTATCTGGTTACTCTTTCCTTAACGTGTACACTGATTGTCTCTCTGTTACATGTTGGCAAAGCCCTTAGGATGTGTACTTGACTACCTGGACTATGATGCGGATCATACTAGTGGGGACGTGGTAGTCCATAAATACATCCTTCAAAGTCCCTAGTCGTGGGTGTATCGAGATGGGGCATCGATATACCAGAGTAGACTGCGTGTACCTTCTCGACCCATATAGATGGGCGATGGATGATCCCATATCCATTAGTGTTTGACATCAGAGATGATATACGGGTGCTCAGTAGAGACTGGGTACACTGGACGGACTCGCCGAGAACTCCCAAATGGTATTATACCTTACGTCAGATGGCAGTTCTCTGGTGACACTGGTACAGGTTAGTCTGTAGACCCGAGATCGTCATAGAGTCTTGTGTGATTCCCACTGTGCTCTGATTTCCATCATACCACGTCCAAGAGGGCGTGCAAAAAGGTGGCTTTTGGGTACAGTCCCGAATCACATGGAGGCAATGAGCGATAGGAGGGGTTTCGTCTCTCCCGGTATAGGGAGTTGATGTTGCGCAATGCTCGATTGGCTATAACAGGAAGTCCTTGGCCAAGGCTGCTTTAGGGATTTACAGGTAAGTGTTACCAGTAGTTTCTCGACCCGTTATGAGCCTCATATCGACACGACTTATCGAGTTATTGGGGTCTGACGTTTACCACCCCTAGACGAGATATGCGACATATCAGACGAACAGACCGGACTGTACGGTAGTGTTACTGGTTGGATTCACAGGAGTGTGAGCGGGCTTGCTCATTGATCTTCTGATCGCTTAATACCCGGGTGGCCGTTACTGTAAGTCCACGGTAGCGCCCCGGCCGTCTAACAGACGCCAAATGCGAAACAAAAACTTTTAATGAAACTGGCGCTATCGTGTACCGTAACCCAGATATGCCATTAAAGCTAAACTAACAAACTACAAAGGGGTAGAAACGTTATACCGAATGATCCGAGTCCTTCGGTCTTTAACCATCATCCCACGCTTGTTACGGCTGCTCCGATCTCCTGAATCTCCAATCTTGCCGTCCAGGTGGCACCACGTCGACGGATCTTTAAACGGGCTCCCGCCTCTGAACCGAGGCAACTCGATCGTCAAGTTTGCTAAAAGAGACGACCAAGATGAAGTAGAGAATGAGTAGAACACTTTGTGTCGCTTCGTCCAAATCCGTGGACGATCGGTTAATGAAGTTGCCGAGGGAATCGGGTGATGGAATTAAAGGAGCTGTGAAATTCCATAAACCGATAAAACCTATCATAATCTTTTCAAGTGAAAACTCAAGCCAGTGAGAGAGAGAGAGGAGGGGCCGGCCACTTATAGAAGTGGGGGGGTGATCGTAGGAGAGGGGAGAGTAACCTTAAGCAAAATATCATAATGTGAACACATAAAAATATCTTAAGGAAAACAAAACCTCATTGAAATCAAAGCATGAGTCATTAACCTTGTCATCAAATTCTAGAACCTTCTAGAACCTTCTAGAAGCATGACTCACCTCATGACTCACCCTCCAGAAGAAAAGATAAATCCGTATTTAACTGACTGTTAAATACGGCTGGTAGAAAACTGAAAACTGGCAACTTCCAAAAGTGATCCTGAAACGAATTTCAGGATAACCCCGTATCAGTATAAATATACCCGCATTTATATTACGACCGAATATAAATGCAACTGAGACAAAGATATTATATCTACACTGTATAATACTGGGTTCCGGCTTAAACCAAAGCCTACCAGTATTATCTGCCCGAAAAACGACACGTGCGAAAACGCACGTGCTTTTTCCGAAACTTGCCATAACACCATACGGCCTCTACAACGTTTCGCCCGAACTTGGGAAAGTGTCTGTGGGGGACTCTAATGACTCATCAACACATCGGCACTGGGTATAACCACTAGCACGTCAGAGGTACAAGCTGCACGTAACGTTTTGCCTATGTATTGATTGGAAGGGAAGCTGACGAGCGAACTCATCTCTAAACCCTACTGAGCCTGACAGTGACAATGTATATACAGTCCGGTCCATTCGTCTAAAGAGTATCGCATATCGAGTCTAGGGGGGTGGATAAAGTCAGACCCCTAATAACGCGATAAATCGTGTCGGCATGAAGCCCATCACCACCTGAGAAACCACTGATCCAAATCAGTAATTCTCCACTACCTCAGCCGAGGGTTTCTAGTGATGGCCACCCGTGCACTGCGCGACATCAACCCCCAATACCGGGAGAGACGAATCCCCGAGATCCGCTCACTTGCCTCCAATGTGGCTCGGGACTGTACCCAACAAAAACCTGTTTGCACAACTCCTTTGAGCGTGGTAGGGTAGTAATCTAAGCACAGTGGGAACTCACATGAGACAAACGACGATCTCAGGTCGATGAACTAACCTGTACACATGTCACCAGGGAATTGCTATCTGACGATATGTATAATACCAACTAGCAGATTCCCGACGAGTCCTGTCCGGTGTACTCATAACTCAATGAGCACCTGTATACATCTTAGGTGATCCAACTGACACCAGTGGCTTGTGAGACCGGCCACCGCCCCTCGTCGAGGTCTCGACTGTATACACTAGTCCACTCTGGAGTATCGATGCCCTGTCTCGAAAACTCCCACGACTAGGGACACTTTAAGGATGTGCTTATAGACCCCAGCTCCCACGTATATGATCACCATCATACTGCTGGCTGTCAAGCAGAATCCTATGGGCTCTATCAATCATGCAATAGCGAACTAAGGCATGTAACTATGATAAAGACAAACCAGATAGTATACTATCATCTCGAGCAAGACTGTCATATCGGTATAGGTCCTTCCTCAATCATTGCAATCACGTACCTCCGATCCAATAGTTGACTTTGAGGGCACTATCTCCAACAATCTCCCACTTGCACTCAAGGCTAATTATTGCGATGTCGCATACTCACAACCCGTGTGATACCAAACATCCAACTCCTCTACTAATCAGTTTCACAAAGCTAGTTTGTAAAACTCTTGTGTTCGAGATATAGCCTCAGTGAGTGGATCCGCCCTGATGTTTCTTTCTATATCTCTCTAAATCTCAAGTTCGCGGAGAAAGCCATCTCCCGAATTGAGTAATACCTGTCTTAGAATATGTCTGGATACCTGATGGGACCTCGTTCATAAATGAACTACAAATCCAAACTTCTTAGACTGTTTTGATAACTGAACCTAATCAGTATCCAGCACCATGTCTCCCACAGTATCCTCCTGTTCATAATACTGTCCCTTGTTTAGTGGGAAAACTATAACTCTGACAATCACTCTGTCATCCATGTCACCTTGGAAGCCTGGAATGATAACCGTCTCCCGAAGGAGGCTGTCGTCATCAAATCTGTAGAACAAGAACTTATGTTCTAAAACCGCTTCCTTATGTTTCTCCAGGATTGGATTAATATAAACTTATCGCATCAAGTGCAAAAACTACATCTGGTGTGGTACGTGACTCAATTGCCTAAGCAAGTGATCTGCCAATCATGCACTTCCCTCTCTTCTTTAGTCTCTAAGACATCTTTAGAGAGGGTGACTCCATCACCTGTAGGTACACCACCATGCCAGGAGTCATCTATTCTAAATACCATTAGAATACTGTCAAAGTACCCAAATTGGGAAACTACCCAAATCTAGATCTAAAACCATAGATCTAGTAACCAGAATGTCTGATATTATATCCATGTCCTTTGTGAAGAAACAACTGTGTGACGACCACAGTACAACCGATCGTAGTATAGGAATTTTACTTCCTACTCTGTGTATGTCATCCAAATACCAGGACATCACACCCTACTACCTTCTTAACAGATCCATCCCCTATTCTGATGAAGTCAAACCCATGACTGTCACATCAAAATTAGATGATCTTTTTCCGCTATATCTGCGGAGTGGCTAATGGAATGTCAAACCTGATTGAATATATAGGTCCTATTAAATTTTCCGTAATTGTTTGCGGTTCTGGAATTACTTCCAGTTCTACCATACTCCCACTATTTTTCTGGAAAAAAAAAACATTTTACTAAAACTGTGGCATGTCAAGAACAATATCACTATTGATCTTCCAGATGGTAGAAATGTCAACCCTCGTCAAAGCCAGGGTCAACCCACAAACTGCCATTACAGAAACGTGCCTTGAGTTACCCAGTGTCTGGTTTTAAGCATAAGCTGGACAACTCCCCGTATCTTAACATCGTTAAGATATGAACCATTCTATATCTAATATAGAAACAGAGGCACTAATTTAGTTGGAACCAGATTCAAATCATGCAGCTGTCTCCAGTGCATAACAACTTAATGGAAAAAAAAGCTAATCAGCATTACTCAACTTAGGAATCCATCCAATTATGAGTAACCTGAAAGAGAAACAAGTTTCTCAAAACCATTACTAGCAACTGAATACCTATCACAAGAATCTACATCTTCAATCTCTTTGAAGAATCCCGATACTTGCGATATCTGGTTTTCTACTTTATTGTTATACCCACAACTTCTCAAAACTTAGACATTGTATTTCTACGAAACACTTGTCTAAAAACTAGAGAAGTGATAAGTAAACAGAACATAGTACGAGGACCTACCCCTTTGTCCTGACGGACACTGGACAACATACAATACTCTGTATAAGTCCGCTGAGTTGAATAACTCAAAACCTGTGCATCGAATGTTGAAAACTGTACCCAGGCGATTTCCTCAATTATCACCAATTACAACGAATTCCGATATAATGAGGATGATCTCCTAATTCCCAATAACTTACTCCCACTTATCATCTGTAAAACTGTACAGATACGAGAATGAAACCTGGTAAATACATACCCTGGAGTAAGTGTTTAATCGGGATAACAGTTTTCTTTTAATAATGCGCAGTGAAACTGAAACATGAAAATGTTTCGTAGGGGTATTCTTGTATTCTTAGTAATGCCTCTTCCATAATCCTATTCATGACTTTAACCGTATATTTCTTTGCCATCTCTTCAAATCCCTTTATTTGTCTTTAGTCGTTACCTTCTATACACCATCGTTAGGCTAAATGGTTTTCTTCCTTCCCTACCGTTCGGCACCAGCCTATGGTTTGGAAGAAGACTATCCAGTAAGCATAATAGGTGTACTCTCCTAATCCTAGGAGTGCTCGTAACTTGAGAGAAGGTGATGATAAAAGACAACTGAATAATACCTTATTCTATTTCTCCCGAACTGGGGAAAAAGCAAAGGTAAAATAGGAGTAGCGATGAAGTACGCGGTTTGGTCGTGAATGATAACAGTCGCAACTTACTTTGCCCTCTTTCTAATTTCTTTATTTTGTCTTTAGTTATTACCTTCTGTATACCCTACTTAGGCTAATTGGTTTTCTTCATTCCCTACCTTTCGGCACCAGCCTAGGGTTTGGAATAAGACTATCCAATAAGCGTAATAGGTGTACTCTCCTAAAACTAAGGAGCCCTCGCAACCTGAGAGAAGGTGATAATAAAAGACAACTGAATAAACCAATTCAATTTCACCTGAACCTGGATCCATCCTCGAAGAAGTCCCTTCGAGTTCGTATATAACCATACGATGGATCTATCCAATGGAAGTGGATGTCCGTAGTAATACGGGGTGTTCTGAGAAATACAAAGGGTAACAGAAGGAGCGGCAATGACTTATGCATCTCGGACAATCCAAAAGCCAGTATTTTAAGAAGGTTCGGTCAACTTGGTCACTGAGTCATAGTCTAGGGTTGGTCAAAGGTCGCTGCCAAAGAGAGAGAGAAAAGAAACACTCTGCGTGCACTCTAACCTAGATCAGAATGGTTATCATTTTATCTAATCAGGAAACCTCCCACTGTAATCTCAAATTCTCCTCCAAACCTAAAAGAAGAATTAGTCGGGATCACCCGAAGAGTAAACCAACTCAACAGTGAGAATCGGGATCCAACTATCATCACATGATAACTTGATGGAAGCCACTCAAGTTATCACACTCCAGAAGGTATGCGCATATCCGGCAAGTTTGCTTTATGTTTGAAAACTCCCGATGTAAATTTTTGCCCCATGCTCTTATAACCTTGGCGAAGGTCAAAATGTCATAAGTCACATGTCAAGTTCTATCCATCATTATCCAGGTTAATTTGAACCCACCCACACATGCCCTTGGCGGAGGTCAAAATGGCAGAACGACTGTCCCAAACCAACTCATCTATCTATGCTACAAATGAATACCCAGCAGCTACCAAACACTATGCCTTGGCGAAGGTCAAAATACATAGCTTGAATACTACTGAATATCCAAAAGAAATGACGGAGGGCTACGACTGGTTTTTGGCGAAAAACCTTTAACGTAATGAACTTGATATCGCTGAAGGAACCTGATAGCTTTTTATAAAAAATATAGTAACGAAAAACCTTTGCTAAAGAGGTCACTCCCGGTGAAGGGATCTTGGCTCTTTCCTCGTGGAATGAGGTGCAGGATATTCCAACTGAATACCGCGATGCAAAGCAACTTGTAATCGACTATATTAAAGTTACTACCCTGACGTAAACTTCTGCCCAAGGGGTTTTTCCCAATGAAGGGATATCAGCCCTTGCCTCGTCGAATGAGGTGCAGGATATTCCAACCGAATATCACTTTGCATAACAAAAGGAAACATCTTTGTAATAACACCTTTTAAAATTTGTTCCAACAACATCAAATATAGGTTTGTTTTATCTTGCATTGATAAGAATCAACGCAGTCCCATCAATCAATCACACCAGAAAAGAACGAAAATATAATGTACGTATATGCCATCCGCATTCGCCACTGGGTCCCGTCATCACCCGTTAGGTTACTTAACTAACGACAGAGCGGGGACTGGACTAGCGCGGGTGTAAAACATATACAACATCTAATAGTATATATATTCCAATATACAATAATCGCTCCAGGCGTGATAATAGGAAACATTACAGAAAAGTAATAAGCATCACAGAACAATACAGATAATCTGGGATCCCCGGGTTTCACAGAGCCGCTGCTGAAACCTGACGTCCCTGGTCGTGTGGATAGCCTATGCAATGAAACCTAGACCCCTACGGGTGCGGCAAGTTATCCGCCAAAACCTGAAGCGAGGTGGTCCCCACAGCATAGTGAATGGAACACCCGGCACTTCACGGAATCCGGTAAATTGAGCACCCCTCCTTGGGTCAACCTGTACCCCCTACGAGTGCGGCGAATAGTCTGCCAATTCTAGAGTGAGGTCCCTTTGCCTCTCAAAGCCATGAGATACGGACCCGTTGCCCTCCAAAACCCGGCTATCCATGCACTCCTTCGCGGGATAAACCTAGTACAGAATTAAAAATAGTACAACAGGTACATCGACCGCAACCTGGTCGTGCCCCAAAAGAATATTATACAAACAGGCAGTGACGGCAGTCCACATGTTGGACGCTCGCCCCGCAATATCAAATGTACAAATAAATCCAAACTGCACTATCATTGCACCCTGCTATCCACCACGACTTATCCGCAACATAACAGCACAACACAGAACATTAACGCGAATGTCACGTTCGCAAACCCGTCTAAAAGAACTATAGCAATCAGACGCGGTTTACCGATCAAATGACATTCCCGGTCGGAGATATAATGTAAGCACTGTAAACTAACATGTTTAAATTTCGATCGACTAAATATCACAAAGTGGGCCCCACGCAAATCTGGAGAACAGTAACAAAACCTGGGCCCAAAAGATATATACCAAAAACCCAAAATTCCACCAGAGAAGACACTGAGAAAATTTGATGCAGTGATTCATTAGGATGGCCGCGGATCCGCGGCCAAACCATGGGTTTGGCCACGCTTCCACGGCTATATAGTGGAATCACTTGCTCAAATTTTGTCGTGTGCCTTAGAAAACCCTGCACAGATTTCTGAGATATGTAAAATAATTTTAGGACAACATTTAAAATCAACAGAAACTGTCAAAATGAAAAATTGTGATTTTTGATTTCCGGTTCGATCGATGTTTTAAACGCGTTAGCACAAGTTAGTATAGCAAAATGGTGAGGCTCTGATACCACTGTAAGTCCACGGTAGCGCCCCGGCCGTCTAACAGACGCCAAATGCGGAACAAAAACTTTTAATGAAACTAGCGCTATCGTGTACCGTAACCCGGATCTGCCATTAAGCTAAACTAACAAACTACAAAGGGGTAGAAACGTTATACCGAATGATCCGAGTCCTTCGGTCTTTAACCATCATCCCACGATTGTTGCGGCTGCTCCGATCTCCTGAATCTCCAATCTTGTCGTCCAGGTGGCACCACGTCGACGGATCTTTAAACGGGCTCCCGCCTCTGAACCGAGGCAACTCGATCGTCAAGTTTGCTAAAAGAGACGACCAAGATGAAGTAGAGAATGAGTAGAACACTTTGTCTCGCTTCGTCCAAATCCGTGGACGATCGGTTAATGAAGTTGCCGAGGGAATCGGGTGATGGAATGAAAGGAGCTGTGAAATTCCATACACCGATAAAACCTATCATAATCTTTTCAAGTGAAAACTCAAGCCAGTGAGAGAGAGAGGAGGGGCCGGCCACTTATAGAAGTGGGGGGGTGATTGTAGGAGAGGGGAGAGTAACCTTAAGCAAAATATCATAATGTGAACACATGAAAATATCTTAAGGAAAACAAAACCTCATTGAAATCAAAGCATGAGTCATTAACCTTGTCATCAAATTCTAGAACCTTCTAGAACCTTCTAGAAGCATGACTCACCTCATGACTCACCCTCCAGAAGAAAAGATAAATCCGTATTTAACCGACTGTTAAATACGGCTGATAGAAAACTGAAAACTGGCTACTTCCAAAATTGATCCTGAAACGAATTTCAGGATAACCCCGTATCAGTATAAATATACCCGCATTTATATTACGACCGAATATAAATGCAACTGAGACAAAGATATTATATCTACACTGTATAATACTGGGTTCCGGCTTAAACCAAAGCCTACCAGTATTATCTGCCCGAAAAACGACACGTGCGAAAACGCACGTGCTTTTTCCGAACCTTGCCATAACACCATACGGCCTCTACAACGTTTTGCCCGAACATGGGAAAGTGTCTGTGGGGGACTCTAATGACTCATCAACACATCGGCACTGGGTATAACCACTAGCACGTCAGAGGTACAAGCTGCACGTAACGTTTTGCCTATGTATTGATTGGAAGGGAAGCTGACGAGCGAACTCATCTCTAAACCCTACTGAGCCTGACAGTGACAATGTATATACAGTCCGGTCCATTCGTCTAAAGAGTATCGCATATCGAGTCTAGGGGGGTGGATAAAGTCAGACCCCTAATAACGCGATAAATCGTGTCGGCATGAAGCCCATCACCACCTGAGAAACCACTGATCCAAATCAGTAATTCTCCACTACCTCGGCCGAGGGTTTCTAGTGATGGCCACCCGTGCACTGCGCGACATCAACCCCCAATACCGGGAGAGACGAGTCCCCGAGATCCGCTCACTTGCTTCCAATGTGGCTCGGGACTGTAGCCAACAAAAACCTGTTTGCACAACTCCTTTGAGCGTGGTAGGGTAGTAATCTAAGCACAGTGGGAACTCACATGAGACAAACGACGATCTCAGGTCGATGAACTAACCTGTACACATGTCACCAGGGAATTGCTATCTGACGATATGTATAATACCAACTAGCAGATTCCCGGCGAGTCCTGTCCGGTGTACTCATAACTCAATGAGCACCTGTATACATCTTAGGTGATCCAACTGACACCAGTGGCTTGTGAGACCGGCCACCGCCCCTCGTTGGGGTCTCGACTGTATACACTAGTCCACTCTGGAGTATCGATGCCCTGTCTCGAAAACTCCCATGACTAGGGACACTTTAAGGATGTGCTTATAGACCCCAGCTCCCACGTATATGATCACCATCATACTGCTGGCTGTCAAGCAGAATCCTATGGGCTCTATCAATCATGCAATAGCGAACCAAGGCATGTAACTATGATAAAGACAAACCAGATAGCATACTATCATCTCGAGCAAGACTGTCATATCGGTATAGGTCCTTCCTCAATCATTGCAATCACGTACCTGCGATCCAATAGTTGACTTTGAGGGCACTATCTCCAACAGTTACGTTTAGCAGACCGCTTGCGGCTTGTGGGTGTTTAATATGATCATCACCTACTGCCGGCGTATTGACGAGTCTTTAGAGTCCTACACAGGGGTTTCCTGGCTCACGCGAAACGAAATAAGAGCGCATATGAGATATGTGTAGGACCGAGAATAATACCAGTATGTGATACTGTATTCTTTTCTCACGATTTGTGACATTGATCGGTTGTATGCGATATAGCCGGGTTATCGGATCAAGTGTTGATTCGATAAGTTGTTACTATTGATATTAGTCGGTTATATGCGATATGACCGGATCGTTAAATGAAGTGTTGATTTAATGATTTAATGTATAATTATATATTTGATATATTACTTTACATTAACTAGTATTGGTTCATTTAAGATTGATTTTCTCACTTGAATGTGCACATTGTTTATATGTGATATATGCAAGTGTACATGTTTGTATCATGCTTGATGATACAAACAAGTTGTGTGTATGAGACTTGAACCAAATCATGGTTAGATTAGGGTTTACTATTTTCCTAAGCATATAACAAAAGAGGGTGACTTTGGTCAAAGTTATCAAGCTTCATGAAGCTTGATAAACATTGACAAAGTCAACTCTCTTTGTCATTTGTTTAAGATATTAGCTAACCCAACCCTTAACCTTATGCTATGGTTAATTCTCTACATGAGTTAAGCATGAGGGCTTAACTCAACCATGGTGCCATGATTAAAAGGATAAGTATTCATATTATTCTTTTAATTCATATGATACTTTTCTTCTTCTTCATCTTCATCAAGCTCACAAAAGCTTGAGAGCTCCAATGGTGCCATGAGAAAAAGAGTGAGAAATCCAATTCTAAAGTGAACCCACTTCCTATTTCTTCATGCTCTACCACGTGCCATGTAGTATAGGGTGTTCTCTTCACAAAGTTTTTGACCAAGTGAAGGAAAAGCGTGAGTTTGAGTCTCCCCGACGTAGATCATCTTCGGCCTCGAAGTCAATGACCTAGCCCGATCATTTCTCCAACGAAACCATCGCTAGAGTCCATTATCCGATGATCGCAGCGGAGGGACGTCAACGCGGAGCTAAAGAAATGGTGGAGCAGATCTACAAAGGTTGTAGTCCTTTTCACTTAGCAATAAAGTTGTTTACTTCCTTGTTTTTCGCCTAATCTCTAGTTAACGATCTATATTAGGGTTTCTCGGCACCGTAAAATTTAAATTTGGTATGGTTGATGCCTTGTGGAACCTCTTGAGTGTGCTTAGTAACCCTACAGTGGTATAAGAGCCTAACTAGAGCTTTAGGCGATGTGTTAACGAAGTTAAAACTCCGAACGAACCCGATACGTCCAAGTTTACCCCCTCTCTGTACATTTTTTCAAAACTGTGTATTTTCTTAATTAAAAATACCTGAACAATTAAGCAGGGAAATATAAGAATTGTGGTGAAAAACGAGCTCCTAATACTTCTAAACCGCCGCGGAACCGCGGCCGTACCATGCTTGGGCCGCGGATCCGCGGCCGTACAGAGGGATTGGGTCATTTTGTTTGCATAGTAATTCTTATATCTTAAAGTGCTATTTTATGGGTATTTTTAAACTGACTCAAGTGTTTAGTTTTCTGGGGGTTTATTTTGTAATCGTCGATTCAATCGGAGAATTTAATTTTGTTATGTATTCCGGATATTTTTAGAACATGTTAAAAAGTTCGACCGGATATAAATACCCACTTTTTCCCCTGCCGGGAAATTTTCAAGTGTTGGATTTTTCCGTAGTTTAATAACATTCTAAGTAGTGCAAGTAACGCGATGGTCCCTCTAGAAGACAACAAACCTTAACTCGATTATGTGACCGTCTTGAACTGCCCTTTGAACCTTAGGGTTTGGGGCAGTACGGCGTGCCACATATGAGGCGTTGGCTTGACCCTTCTACGGCTGGACCGTTGGTACGGTGGCATGAAGTGGATGTTTTTGAGCTTATTTCAAGAGTTGAGCTGTTTTGGGGAAACTTGGGTGTTTGATTGTTCGATCGGAAAGTTTAACATTTTCTATTTATCTGGAATGTGATACAATATTTGGAATCCACATATAGTTATGAGATAACCGATTTGGATGTTATAAACATAGCACTTTAGTCTCAATTGATCGGTTGCCACGGAATTTTGATGCGATCAAAAGTCCGTCGCAATCACGTAGCGTACGCGGATACTCGCCGGGTAAACTTAATAGATAACCACGCCCCATAGCCCCGACCACATGACTATAGGGGAACCCCGTCGCTTAAAGCATCCGTTCGGGTGCTCGCGGCAGCGGTGTTCTGCCTTAGTGCACTTCATCGAAGGCATCGAGGGTGCGGCTGCCAACTTAAGTTTGCGACAAGCATTCGATCAGTATGTCGGGAATCTTGTTGAATTGACAACTTGATATATTGAAAAGAGTTTTCGATAAAGAGACTAAAATGCGGGGTTTATAATTGTTAAGCATGCGACGTCTAAGGAATTCATTTGGTTAGGCATGCGATGTCTAAGGAGGTTGCGGATTCCAACTGTTGTAGTTTTACACTTTCTTTTCTGTGACCGTAAGTGTAATATGTGATGTCGCCGGTTTCGTTTCTATATGTTAACGACAATTGGGATACGCATGTTTACTTACGTTGATGACATGTGATGTTATGTGTTGCTGGATATGTTATATTGGATCGTCGCGTTTTGAATAGCCGGGGGTTTTATATGAGATGAGAGTTATTATTTTCATTCATGTAAAATTTATTGTATGTAATATTCTTTTATTAGGGCACTTCCTGGTTGCGGAAGATGTCACCATTTGTATATTATTTACTTTTCCGCACTAGGGTAGACCCAAGGAGGTGAGCACAAGTAACCGGGTTCTGGAGTCCAGTGGGAGACCAACTCGAGGAGTCGAGTCCGGGTCTCCTAACTCTAGAATTGGTAGGGTTGCTTGCCGCTCTCGTAGGAGTCTAAGGGTGTGGGTTTGGCTATTCATCGTGACCGTGGAATCCGTGTTTTATACAGGCTCGTATTGAAAACACGGACGTCCTAGTATATCGAATGTTTTATATGTTACTTCTGCTGCGTTATCTGTGATGTGATCATTTGATATGTGATGATAGATATGGTATATGATATATATGATATATTATATAGACGTTACTTATGTTTTACACCCGTGCTAGCCCTGCCCCACTCTGCCGTTAGTTACCTAACCTAACGGTGCACGAGGGGACATCGAGGTGAATACGTATGGCATAAGTGTACGTCGTATTTATCTGTGATGTATAGGTAACTTAAATGATGGGACTTCATTAATGTGATTAATGAAAGAAAAAGAAACCTAAAGATGTTGTGGAATCGAATTTTCAAAAACAGGTAGCTACAGTTCTTACTTTGCATCGCGGTATTCCTTGTAGAACATCCTGCACCTTATTCGATAAGGAAAGGACCGAGATCCCTTCACCGGGAGTGACTCCTTTAGCAATAACTGGCAGATGCTACAACCCTCGGTTTGTCTTTTGATTGCTCCTATAGTTCTTGCTTTGCACAGCGGTATATATGATATATCCAGCACCTTATTCGATGAGGAAAGGGTCGACGATCCCTTTACCAGGAGTGACCCCTTTAGCAAAACTAGAAAAGCCTCAAAAACACTTCATTTTAAAATCATTTGATTCTACAACGATATCAAGTTCATTACGCAATAGGTTTTCAGAAAAACCTGTCGTAGCCCTCCGTCATTTCAGATAAGTACTAGTTAGTATTCGTGCTACGTTTGTTGACTATGTTAAGGCGTAGTATGCGGTAGCTGATTAGTGCTTATCTGTATAAGCATATGATGCGATTGGATTAGGGTAGTCATGCGACTTTGTTGACAATGTTAAGGGTCGTGCGGGTGGGTTTAATTCAATCGGGAAATGACGGGTTGAACTTGACTAGCACTTATGATTTGTTGACTATATTAAGGTCATATAGCTACTAGGGGCAAAATATTATCGGGGATTTCAAGTGTTGAAATTTGCAATGAGATTGCATACCTTCTATGAGATAGTTGGATCCCGATACCCGCTGCGAGTAAGAGTTACTCCTTGGAGAGTTTTACACATTGCAATTAGCCGATCAAGTAGGTGTCTAGAAAGGTGTCAATGGGGTTCCGCCTCTGGGAAAACGAGGTTTACTTTAATTAGGTCCGTGCGAAAGTACGGGGAACCTCCCTCAAAGTACCGACACTGGCCTGGCTGAAAGATTGGCGAACTTGTAGCGTGTAATTAATCCCGGCTAGTCTTTCCTTTTAGGGTTTGAAGGAAGATTTGGTAAAAAAAGTGGGAGCCATCCTGATTAGATAAAATTATAACCAATCTGATCTAGCAAGAGCGCACACAGAGTGTTTTCTTCTCTCTCTCTCCAGGTAGAGACCATGTCACGCCTTAATCAAGATAATAAAACAGATATATTTACTGAACCCGCTTGTTATACAAAGCTGGGGAACGTTGGTCCCGCTCCAACTTATAATTGTTATAAGACAGAGCAGGAAATTGGGGAATACCAGATTTCCCGTGCCGCCCAAACGAAAAAAGTGCATACCGATGCATCATCTTCGGGTGTGTTCATTACAAAGAACTGTTCCTCAATATCCTTTACGTCCTGGATATATGATACCGGATCAGGATCTCACATATATAATATGTTACATGGGCTACCGAAAGGTTGAGAACTGAGAACGGGTGATAAGTTTCAAGAGGCAGAAAACGGGGCAATTGTTGCAGCCAGGTCTGTTGGTCACTGTCACCCTGTATTACCAGAATACATTGATTCTGAACAAATCTTATTAGATACCGAACCTGATATACAAAATCATATCAGTCTCTTTATTTAGATAAAGAAGGATATAATTTTGTATTGTTGGATAATGTTTTGAACATTTCCTAAATCAAGAGTTGATCGGTTCAGGCACGTTATCTAAAAGCATTAACTTTCTAAATCAAACCACAGTTCTTAGTATATAGAACACACACAAGAGGAAGAGTTAAGAAATGAACGAATCCTTCTTAAGGTATTGTAGACTAGGTCATATCAATGCGACCCGACTAGCTGAAGTTACATTAAGATGCATATTTAAATTAGTTTAAATTTACATCTTGTGAAACTTTCCAGTCATGTCACAGAGATAAGATGACCATAGCTCTGTTTATTGGAAACAGAGAAAGAGTTAGTGAACTCTTGGGATGATACATATTGATGTATGAAGGTCCCATGTCTACAGATGCCAAGACCGGTTCTTTGTTGTTAGTTATATGTATGCCCTAAAGGCCATTACTATACATAGGATGTATATTGTAGTGGATGCTTGGACATATATAGGGAGGACTTTCTTGCTCGACATGATAGTATGCTATATGGTTGCTCTTTACCTTAACGTGTATACTGATTGTCTCTCTGTTACATGTTGGTAAAGCCCTTAGGATGTGTACTTGACTACCTGGACTATGATGCAGATCATACTACTGGGGACATGGTAGTCCATAAGTACATCCTTCAAGGTCCCTAGTCGTGGGTGTATCGAGACGGGGCATCGATATACCAGAGTAGACTAGCGTATACCTTCTCGACCCATACAGATGGGCGATGGATGATCCCATATCCATTGGTGTTTGACATCAGAGATGATATACGGGTGCTCAGTGGAGACTGGGTACACTGGACGGACTCGCCGAGAACTCCCAGATGGTATTATGCCTTACGTCAGATGGCAGTTCTCTGGTGACACTGGTACAGAGTAGTCTGTTGGCCCGAGATCGTTATAGAGTCTTGTGTGGTTCCCACTGTGCTTTGATTTCCACCTTACCACATCCAAGAGGGCGTGCAAAACGGTGGTTTTTGGGTACAGTCCCGAATCACATGGAGGCAATGAGCGATAGGAGGGGATTCGTCTCTCCCGGTATAGGGAGTTGATATTGCGCTGTGTTCTATTGGCTATAACCGGAAATCCTTGGCCAGGGTTGCTGAGATTTACTGGTAAGTGTTACCAGTAGTTTCTCGAATTGTTATAGACCTCATATCGACACGACTAATCGAACTATTGGGGTCGGACGTTTACCACCCCTAGGCGAGATATGCGACATATCAGACGAACAGACCGGACTGTGCGGTAAGTGTTACTAGTTGGATTCAAAAGAGTATGAGCGGGCTTGCTCGTCGATCTTTTGATCGCTCAATACCCGGGTGGCCGTTACGTTTAGCAGACCGCTTGCGGCTTGTGGGTGTTTGATATGATCATCACCTGCTGCCGGCGTATTGACGAGTCTTTAGAGTCCTACACAGAGGTTTCCTGGCTCAAGCGAAACGAAATAGGAGCGCATATGAGATATGTGCGGGACCGAGAATGATACCAGTATGTGATACTGTATTCGATTCTCACGATTTATGACATTGATCGGTTATATGCGATATAGCCGGATTATCGGAACAAGTGTTGATTCGATAAGTTGTTACTGTTGATATCAGTCGGTTATATGCGATATGACCGGATCATTAAATCAAGTGTTGATTTAATGATTTAATGCATAATTATATATTTGATATATTACTTTGCATTAACTAATATCGGTTCACTTTAAATGGATATTCTCACTCGGATGTGCATATTGTATATGTGATATACTTTTGTGCACTTGAGTGTATCATATTTGATGATACATATTTGCTAGGGTTTTTGTGTAAAGATCAAACCATGGTTACATGTTAATGGTTAGGGTTATGTTTTATTCACTTATTTATTTATCTATTGATTTTTGGAAAAATGAAAGGCATGAAAAGAAAATGGTGGCTTGATTTGTATTCTAGTTGAAGCTTCATGAAGTTTTGACCTAAGTGACCATTTTTGTCTCATGCTTAATCCTAAACATTTCCACTAACCCTAGTTTAGTCTCTACAATTGACCATGGTTGGTAGATGATAAGTATTATTATTATTTTCATTTTACTTAATACTTATCATAACATTTTCTTCTTCTGCTTCTTCATCTTCAACATGAAGAAACCTTGGACCATCAATGGTGATTGATGAAAATGAGGGAGAAATCCAATTCTAAAGTGAACCCACTTCCTATTTCTTCATCCTCTACCTCTTGCCAAGTAGTATAGGGTGTTTCTTTCATAAGTTTTCATGGCTTGGTGAAGGTGGAGCTTGATCTTGTGATGCCTCGACGTAGATCATCTTCGGCACGAAGCCGACGACCTTGCCCGCCCATTTCTCCGATGAAGCCGACGCTAGAGCCAGGGATTCAATTTGGACAGCGAGGAGACTTCATTGCGGAGCTATGGAGGTGGAGGACCGGATCTACAAAGATGTATTTCCGTTCTTTTAGTTAAGTTGTTAACTAGTTGCATCTTTCGTCTAAAATTCTAGTTAACGATCTAGTCTAGGGTTTCTCGGCACCGTAAACTTTTGAAATTGGCATGGTTGATGCCTTGTGAGACCTCCTTGGTGTGCCCAGGAACCTTTCATTTGTACTTCATTAAATTCTCTGATGATCTTTCGAGATTCAGACCTATGTTCCTGTTGAAACACAAGTCCGAACCTTTTGAGATATTCACAGAATATAAGTTAGAAGTAGAGAACCAAATACGGGTATAAGTATTATGTCCTTTGATGTGATCAAGGAGGCGAATACTTGAGCACGGAATTCCTGGATTATTCTAAAGGAGAATGAGATTCTCTCTCAGCATCCTCCGTATACACTATAGCACGATGGTATATCAGGGCGGAGCAATAGCACCCTATGTGATATGGTGTGCTCTATAATGAGTACTACTGAGTTTCCTATTTCCTTTTAGAGAGTTATGCACTTATGAAGTTGCATACCTATTGAATAGGGTTCCAATCAAATCAGATGCCTACCATTTCATATGAGATATGGAAAGGGAAGAGCCCATCTCTTAAGTCAGCTAAGATTTGGGGTTGTCCGGCCTATGTCTAAAAAGCAAAATCCGGACAAGCTCGATGCAAAGACAGTTCTGTGGAAGTTTGTTGGATATCCCAAGCATTCGCAAGGGAATATCTTCTACCTAACCGAGGAACAAAAATGTTTTGTTTCTCAGCATGCCACCTTTGTGAAAGGGAATGTCTTGTGAAGAAATTATTGGTTATGAGGTAGAACTGGAAATAGTTCCAGCTACACAAACTGCAGCTGATGATTTGGTAGAACCAAAGGATTCAATAGCAACCAACGAACCTCAGCCTCTCCGCCGATCTAGTAGGTTTCCTCACCCACTTGAGAGATACTTCGGTTTCTCTATGACAGTGGGAGCAAGGATTGCATCATGAGATGATGACCCAACTAGTTTCGGGCTGGCCATCAGGAGTAGGACTCTGTAAGAATGGCTGGATGTTTATCGATCTGAGATGGAATCCTTATACACCAACAAAGTATGGACTTTGGTTGCTTTATCTGAACGGTTAAATCCCCATCAGGAGCAAGTATATCTTGAGAAGATTACTTGGTGTACATGGAAAAGTTGAGACTTTCAAAGCTAGACTTGTTAAAAGTTTGCATCATTGACCTGGTATGGATTATGATGAAACCTTTTCTAAGTATCTATGCTTAAGTCTATCCAGATCCTACTTGCCACGGCCACATACCATGACTACGATATCTGGCGGTTGGGTGTCATGACTGCTTTTCTAAATAAAGATTTAGAAGAGATAGTCTATAAGTACACAGTCAGAGGGCTTCGTAAATAGTGGGAGCAGCGAAAACGTGTGCGAGATGTTTTATGTGATAAAGCAGGCATCGCGGAGTTGGAACATCTGTTTTGATGAGTTAGTCGAAGAGTTTGACATCATCAAAATGGTAGATGAACCTTGTATGTACAAAAAGGTAGTAAGGAGTATACTGGTGATCCTCGTAGAGTACGTGGATGACATACTCTTGATAGGGAAGGAGTTTCCTATGCTATGCTCGGTCAATCTCCTCTTATTACAAGGATTCTCCATATAGGATCAAAGTGATACCTCTTAAATCCTTAGTTTGGATCTATGAGATAGATCTAATTAGATGTTAGGATACTCACTAGTTGTAGTGAGATAGTATCAATTGATCCTGGGGAGAATCGCTGGAAAGGTTCCAGGGTGATAAGGACGACTGAATGTCAGTCGCAGGCATTGTCTTTACCCTCAGTAAAGGGACGGTATGTTGGAAGAGTTCCAAGCTAGATTCCGTGGCATACTAGAAGATAAAGGCTGGATACATCGCTACCAAAGATGCTACCAAAGAGGAAGTCTGGGTGTATATTAGTTCATGAGATGAACTTCGTTCCTCCCATTGTATGATAATGGAGTTGTGGCTTATGCCTAGGAACGACCGTCCCATCAGTGATCCAGACATATTCTTAGGAAGTATCACCTGATCGTGGAGATGGTTGATCTCCAGGGGATCGAGGTTAGGAGAGTAGACTCAGAGGACAACACGGCGGATCCACTCACAAAGGCATATTCCCAGAGAGAGACTTTTATGGGATGGTTGAGTATGAGATACTACAACCACTGCTATCAGATGGCCCTAGTGCAAGTGGGAGATTGTTAGTTGTATGTATGCCCTAGAGGCTATTACTATACATCTGATGTATATTGTAGTGGATTCTTGGACATATATAGGGATGACATTCTTGCTCGATATGATAGTATACTATCTTGTTACTCTTTACCTTAACGTGTACACTGATTGTCTCTCTGTTACATGTTGGTAAAGCCCTTAGGATGTGTACTTGACTACCTGGACTATGATGCGGATCATACTAGTGGGGACATGGTAGTCCATAAGTACATCTTTCAAAGTCCCTAGTCGTGGGTGTATCGAGACGGGGCATCGATATACCAAAGTAGACTAGCGTGTACCTTCTCGACCCATATAGATGGGCGATGGATGATCCCATATCCATTGGTGTTTGACATCAGAGAAGATATACGGGTGCTCAGTAGAGACTGGGTACACTGGACGGACTCGCCGAGAACTCCCAGATGGTATTATACCTTACGTCAGATGGCAGTTCTCTTTTGACACTGGTACAGGTTAGTCTGTAGACCCGAGATCGTCATAGAGTCTTATGTGATTCCCACTGTGCTTTGATTTCTATCATACCACGTCCAAGAGGGCGTGCAAAAAGGTGGCTTTTGGGTACAGTCCCGAATCACATGGAGACAATGAGCGATAGGAGGGGTTTCGTCTCTCCCGGTATAGGGAGTTGATGTTGCGCAGTGCTCGATTGGCTATAACAGGAAGTCCTTGGCCAAGGCTGCTTTAGGGATTTACTGGCAAGTGTTACCAGTAGTTTCTCGACCCGTTATGAGCCTCATATTGACACGACTTATCTAGTTATTGGGGTCTGACGTTTACCACCCCTAGACGAGATATGCGACATATCAGACGAACAGACCGGACTGTACGATCGTGTTACTGGTTGGATTCACAGGAGTGTGAGCGGGCTTGCTCATTGATCTTCTGATCGCTTAATACCCGGGTGGCCATTACGTTTAGCAGACTGCTTGCGGCTTGTGCGTGTTTGATATGATCATCACCTACTGTCGGCGTATTGACGAGTCTTTAGAGTCCTACACAGGGGTTTCCTGGCTCAAGTGAAACGAAATAGGAGCGCATATGAGATATGTGCGGGACCGAGAATAATACCAGTATGTGATACTGTATTCTATTCTCGCGATTTATGACATTGATCGGTTGTATGCGATATAGCCGGGTTATCGGATCAAGTGTTGATTCGATAAGTTGTTACTATTGATATTAGTTGGTTATATGCGATATGACCGGATCGTTAAATCAAGTGTTGATTTAATGATTTAATGTATAATTATATATTTGATATATTACTTTACATTAACTAGTATTGGTTCATTTAAGATTGATTTTCTCACTTGAATGTGCACATTGTTTATATATGATATATGCAGGTGTACATATTTGTATCATGCTTGATGATACAAACAAGTTGTGTGTATGAGACTTGAACCAAATCAAGGTTAGATTAGGGTTTACTATTTTCCTAACCATATAACAAAAGAGTGTGACTTTGGTCAAAGTTATCAAGCTTCATGACGCTTGACAAACATTGACAATGTCAACTCTCTTTGTCATTTGTTTAAGATATTAGCTAACCCAACCCTTAACCTTATGCTATGGTTAATTCTCTACATGAGTTAAGCATGAGGGCTTAACTCAACCATGGTGCCATGATTAAAAGGATAAGTATTCATATTATTCTTTTAATTCATATGATTCTTTTCTTCTTCTTCATCTTCATCAAGCTCACAAAAGCTTGAGAGCTCCAATAGTGCCATGAGAAAAAGGGTGAGAAATCCAATTCTAAAGTGAACCCACTTCCTATTTCTTCATCCTCTACCACCTGCCATGTAGTATAGGGTGTTCTCTTCACAAAGTTTTTGACCAAGTGAAGGAAAAGCTTGAGTTTGAGTCTCCCCGACGTAGATCATCTTCGGCCTCGAAGTCAATGACCTAGCCCGATCATTTCTCCGACAAAACCATCGCTAAAGTCCATTATCCGATGATCGCAGCGGAGGGACGTCAACGCGGAGCAAAAGAAATGGTGGAGCGGATCTGCAAAGGTTGTAGTCCCTTTCACTTAGCAATAAAGTTGTTTACTTGCTTGCTTTTCGCCTAATCTCTAGTTAACGATCTATATTAGGGTTTCTCGGCACCGTAAAATTTAAATTTGGCATGGTTGATGCCTTGTGGAACCTCTTGAGTGTGCCTAGTAACCCAACACAGGTGGCCGTTGGGTACAATCCCGAGACACACGAAGGCGATGAGCGATCGGAGGGGTTTCGTCTCTCCCGGTATTGGGAGTTGATGCTGTGCTGTGCTCGATTGACTATATCTGTAAGTCCCTGGCCATGGCTGTTGAGATTTACTGATAAGTGTTATCAGTAGTTTCTCGATCTGTTATAGACTATTCATCAGCACGACTTATTGAGTTATTGGGGTCGACGTTACCATCCCTAGACTCGATATGCAGCATATCTGACGAAGAGACCGGACTGTCCGGTGGTGTTGCCAGTTGGCTCGACAGGAGTTGTGACAGGTTCGCTTATTTTCTTCTGATCGCTCAATACCCGGGTGGCCGTTACGTTTAGCTGACCGCTTACGGCTTGGGGGTGTTTGATATGATCATCACCCACTGCCGGCGTATTGACGAGTCTTAGAGTCCCACAATGGAGTTGCCTAGTCCAGGCGAAACGATGTGGTGCGCATATGAGATATGCGCGTGGACCAAGTTAAAATGCGTGTATGAGATACCGTATATTAATCGGGCGGTTTGCTTTTGGTCGGGTCGTATGTGATATGACCGGGTTGCTAAATCAAGTTTTGATTTATCATTGACCATTAGTTTCTCACTTTAAACCCTTTCTTGTCTTTTTGTTGTATGCATGCATGTATGCATTTATTCTTATTCATGCACATATGGATGTGCATGCACACATACATGCATACATCATTCTATCATGGTTGTTGATATAGTGGATGGTGGCAATATAAGACTCACACCCTTTATAAAATATATGGATATTATTTTTGGAAAAGAAAAATGGAAATGGAAATTGTTATCATGGTTTAATGTTTTATTCTTGCACTAACCCTTTGTTTTAACCATGATTCATTTTCCATGGTCATTTTTGTTCCAAACTAAAATATCTAGATATTTTATAACTATGGTTAAGAATGGGAGAGTGAATATATATATATATATATATTTTCATTTCTCATTTTTATTCACAAGCTTATCAATATCTTGTGCTCTTTACAAGCCATCATCTTCTTCATCCTTTCTCTCTTGCTCTCTAGTTTTCTCAAGCGAGCAAAAGAGTCACCAAGTTAGGGTTTTGAAGTGAGAAAACAAACCACATCACCATTCTACACTATTCTTGCCCATTAGTGTAGAGTGTTAGCTTCCATTTCTTCTCTTGATCTAGTGGAACTTCAAGCTTGGACAAAGAGGACTCCAGATGGATCGTCGTGGACATAGAGGATCTCAAGCGAACCTTTTTCCAACCCTCAAGTAGCCAAGGAGTCTAGCGTAGGGAGCTACAAAGGTTGTACTCTCAAAACCCTAGCTTTTACTACTTATGGTCATGTTAAAGTTATGTTGCCCTAAATTTTCTAGCATGATCCTTTAGATTGTTTCTTTAGCACCATAAAAATTTAAATATGGCATGTGTCTTGCCTCCAAACCCTTATAGTGGTGCTGTAGGAAACCCTTCATGGTATCAGAACACAGTAGGGTTACTACACTGATAGCGCTGCATTGTTGTCACAATAATGCTAATATGTGAACCTCTCTATATTATTGTATCATATAATAAGTCACGAGAATAGAATACGGTATCACATACACGCATTACTCTCGGTCCCACACATTTCACATATGCGCTCCTATTTCGTTTTTCCTGAGCCAGTAAAAACTCTATGTAGGACTCTAAAGACTCGTCAATACGCCGACAGTAGGAAATAATCCCCAGAACACTCAACATTTTAGTCAGATTAAAAATACCCAAAAATATGTACAAGCAGATAAGAACATTACTGTACAAAAACGAGGCTATATTACTTCTGTACGGCCGCGGATCCGCGGCCCAAGCGAGGTATGGTCGTGGTTCCGCGGCGGTATGTACGGATTATGGCGTCGGTTTTTTACAGTATTGCTTATATTTGCCTGCTGAATTTTTTAAGTATTTTTAATACTGAAATAACACAGTTTTAAAAAAATGTCCAGAGAAGGGTCTAATTCCGTATTTCGGGGTTCGATCGGAGTTTTAACTTCGTGTTGTTTTCGGGTAATTAAGAAAGTATTAAAAAGTTCGAACGGATATCATTAACTCACTTTTTCCCGGCACGAAAAACTTTCAAATGTTGAATTTTTTCTCGAGTTTAAATCTTTCGGAAATACGTGCAAGTAACGTGGTGGACCCTCTAGAAGAACGAAAACCTTAACTCGATTATGTGACCGTCTGAACTGGCTCTAAACCTTAGGGTTTGGGGCAGTATGGCGTGCCACATGTGAGGCGTTGGCTTGACCCTTCTACGGCTGGACCGCTGCCACTGTGACATGTTCCGGGATTTTTGAACTCCGCTCAAGTGTTGAGCTATTAAGGAAATCTTGGGTATTTGATTTTTCGATCGGAAAGTTTAATACTATCTATTTATCTGGAATGTGATACAATATGTGGAATTCATATAGTTAGGCATGAAATGCGAAATATGTGATATTTCTGATTTACGATGTCTAAAGTGATTGTGGATTCCAAATGTTGTAGTTTTACACTTTCCTTTTTGTGACCGTAAGTGTAGTATGTCGCATATCGCCGGTTTCGTTGCTATACATCAACGACAATCGGGGTACGCATACTTACTTACGTTGATGATATATGATATTATGTGTTGCTGAGATATGATGTGCAGGATTGTCGCGATTGAATAGCCGGGGTTTTTTATGTGAGATGAGAGTTTTCTTTTCATTCATGTAAAATTCAAATGTAATGTAATATTCTTTTATTTGGGGCACTTCCGGGTTGAGGTTGATGCCACCAGTGTTGTATATTATTTACTTTTACGCATTAGGTTAGACCCAAGGAGGGGAGCACAAGTAACCGGGTTCTGGGGTTCAGTAGGAGACCATCTCGAGGAGTCGAGACCGGGTCTCCGAAACTCCAGAATTGGTAGGGTATCTTGCCGCTCTCGTAGGGGTCTAGGGGTGTGGGCTTGGCTATTCATCGCGACTGTGGAATCCGTATTTTCTATTATTGGCTAAATACTAAATACGGACGTCCTAGTATATCTTATATTATCATATCTGTGTTTCTGCTACCTGTATACTGTGATGTGATATCTGAGACGAATGATATATTATATATAAGATATATAGTAGACGTTGCTTATGTTTTACACCCACGCTAGTTCCGTCCCAGTATGCCGTTAGTTAAGTAAGCTAACGGTGCATAACGGAACATTGCGGCGAATGCCGATGGCATAAGCGTACGTTGTATTTTCGTTTCTTTTCTGTGATTGGCTTAAGGACTTAAATGATGGGGCTACATTAATATGATTAATGTAAAGAAAATAAACCTAAAAAGATGTTGTAGAATCGGATTTGAAAACCACTCGGCTCTTTATGAAAAAGATACTTTTCAAAACTGCGGAGCTCAAGCCACTCCTTTTGAAAACCATTTGATTCTACGACGATATCAAGTTCAAAGCGTTAAAGATTTTATTAAAAATCATCCGCAACCCTCCGTCTTTTTAGGAAGTAGAGTACTTTGTATTCGTGCTACGTTTGTTGACTATAGTTAAGGCGTATTGTACGGTAGCTAAGTGATGTCTTCCTACACTGCATATGATGCAGATTGATTAGGACATTCATGCGACTTTGTTGACCATAGTTAAGGGTCATATGGGTGGGTCTAATTAATCAAGAAATGACGGGTAGAACTTGACTAGTACATATGATTTGTTGACCATAGTTAAGGTCATAGGTACTAGGGGTAAAAACAACATCGGGAATTTCAATAGTTGAAATTTGCAATGAGATTGCATACCTTCCATATGATGGTTGGATCCCGATCCTACTGTGGGCAATAGTTGCTCCCAAGAGAGTTTTGCAGTTTACAATTAGCTAACCCATTAGGTGTCTAGAAAGGTGTTAACGGGGCTACGCCTCTGGGAAGACGAGGTTTACTTTAATTAGGTCCGTGCGAAAGCACGGGGAACCTCCCTCAAGTACCGACACTGGCCTGGCTGAACAGTTAGCGAAGTTATAGACTGTAATTAATCCTGGCTAGTTTTCTTTTTAAGGTTTGAAAGAAAAACTTGATCAAAGCAGTGGGAGACATCGATTAGACAAGATAATAACCAATCTGATCTTTGCAAGAGCTTTCGCTGAGTGTATTCTTTTCTCTCTCTTAATGGCAGATACCAATGACAGGACTCAAGCTTCTACGAGATAAAAATAAACTGAATGGGACCAATTATAAAAACTGGCTGAGGAATCTGAACATTGCCTTGACTTATGATAAGGTATCATATGTCCTCACGACTCCAGCCCCGCCCGTCCCAGGTCCAAAATCCTCAGTTGCGGATATTGAAGTCCGCAAGACATGGGGACGCTGACTGTGCCATGGCCAAATGCCTCGCGCTTGCATCGATGGATAACACACATCAAAAGCAGCACGAGAATATGGACATTCACGCCATATTCCTCCTTACAAAGGAGTTGTATGGAGAGCAATCCCGCGTATTACGATACGAAGCATCAAAGAAATTGTTTCAGATGCGAATGGCCTCTGGCACACCAGTAGGAGACCATGTTCTGAAGATGATAGCTCTCATAGAAGAGCTTGAGGACCTTGGATGGACGATGGATAATGAACAATATACGGATATTATTCTGCAGTCCCTCCCCTCCACCTTTGCTCAATTTATAGTTAACTTCAACATGCACAACATTGAGAAGGAACTACCTGAACTCCTTAATATATTAAGGAGTGCAGAGAGCACACTGAAATCAGTGAAAACTCCCGTTTTGAGTGTTGGGAAATCTTCCTCTTCTCGCCCAAAAGCTAAGGTTAAGGGAAAGATGAAGAAGAAGCCCACCAAGCCTAGGGGTGGAGTTAAAAAGGTTAAGGGGAAGGACAAGTCCAAAGCTGGAGAATTGGGGAAAGGGGAATGTCATCACTGCCACAAAACAGGACACTGGGAGCGCAACTGCACGGAGTACTTAAATCTCAAGAACAAGCATGGGGATGCTTCCGTTTCAGGTGTGTTTGTGACAGAAAACTGTTTATCAATAAACTCTGCTTCCTGGGTATTAGATACCGGTTCAGGTTCTCACATTTGCAATTCTATGCAGGGGCTGAGAAATAGCAAGGTTTTGAAGACAGGTGACCATACTCTCCGTGTTGGAAATGGTTCCAATGTACATACAGTTGCAGTGGGAGAGTATCATTTGGGGTTGCCTTCTGGGTGTATACTGGTTTTGAACCCATGTTATTTTGTACCTAGTATGCTTTGTAATATAATATCCGTTTCTTTGTTAGACAATGAAGGATATAATTTTATATTGCAGAACAATGTTATGAACATTTACCTCAATCAAATGTTGGTTGGGTATGGTACACTTAATAACGGGACATACATCCTAAATCAACACACAGTTTTCAGCATACAACACACTAATAAAAGAAAACTTTCAGAAATAAATGAAGCTTTTCTTTAGCACTGTAGACTTAGTCATATTAATGAAACAAGACTAAACAAGTTACACAAAGATGGATATTTAAACCCTTTTGAATATAAATCTTATGCGACTTGCCGGTCTTGTATCAAGGGTAAAATGACCAAAACTCCGTTTACCGGACATGGAGAAAGAGCTATTGAGCTCCTAGGCCTCATACATAGTGATGTATGTGGGCCAATGTCTACACAGGCTAGAGGCGGTTTTTCATACTTCATTACTTTCACTGACGATTTCTCAAGATTCGGTCATGTATTTTTATTAAAACACAAATCCGAAGCTTTCGAGAAATTCACTGAATATAAACTCGAAGTAGAAAAACAAACCGGCTTGAGTATCAAAATGCTTCGATCAGATCGAGGTGGGGAGTACCTCAGTACAGAATTTGCAAACTTCCTAAAAGAGAATGGGATTCTCTCTCAGCTCACTCCTCCTTACACACCACAGCACAACGGTGTGTCTGAACGACGGAATCAGACCCTATTAGATATGGTCCGATCCACGATGAGTGATGTTGAGTTACCCGTCTCATTTTGGGGGCATGCATTGGAGACTGCAGCGTTTCTACTGAATAGGGTCCCAACCAAAACCGTGTCTACCACGCCACATGAGATATGGCATGGGAAGAGACCATCTCTTAAGAGAATTAAGATTTGGGGTTGCCCGGCCTATGTTAAAAAGCAGAATCCGGACAAACTCGAGACACGGTCGGTCATGTGTAAGTTTGTGGGGTATCCAAAGCATTCTTATGGATATCTATTCTACCACAAGGAGGAACAAAAGGTGTTTGTTTCTCAGTATGCCACATTCTTGGAAAAAGAGTTTTTCACGGATAAAGCTGATGGCAATTTGGTGTAGGTCTGGTAGGACTTCTCGCCCACCGGAGAGGTACTACGGTTTCCTCATTGATGGTGACAGGGAAGACTGCATCATGGAGGATGATGATCCTACCAGCTTTCAGCAAGCTATCACAAGTGGAGACTCTGTGAAATGGCTGGATGCCATGAGATGCGAAATGGAGTCTATGTACAGCAAAAAAGTATGGACTTTGGATGTTGTACCCCCTGGGTAAAAGCTGTAGGGTGCAAATGGATCTTTAAAAGAAAGATTGGTGTTGATGGGCAGGTAGAGACCTATAAGGCAAGGCTGGTGGCGAAGGGTTTTCGTCAAAGACCGGGTTTGGACTATGACAAGACTTTTTCTCCCGTAGCCTTGCTTAAATCCATCCGGATCCTACTTGCTATTGCTGCTCACTACGACTATGAAATCTGGCAGATGGACGTTAAAACGGCATTTCTAAATGGAGATTTAGAAGAATGCGTTTATATGGATCAGCCGGAGGGCTTCATTGACAGTAGGAGCAGCGGGAAAGCATGTAGATTGCTTAAATCCATATATGGGTTAAAGCAGGCATCACGGAGTTGGAACATCTGTTTCGATGATGTTATCAAAGAGTTTGATTTCATCAAAAATCCAGATGAACCTTGTGTTTATAAGAAGGCTGTAGGGAGAGCTGTCATATTCATCGTATTGTACGTGGATGACATTCTTCTAATAGGAAATGATATTCCTATACTGCAGTCGGTCAAATCTTTCCTATCACTAAGGTTCTCCATGAAGGACCTGGGTGATGCCACATACATTCTGGGCATTAGGATCTATAAGGATAGATCCAAGAGGTTATTGGGATTGTCCCAAACCAGGTACATCAACACCATCCTAAAATGGTTTAGTATGGAAGACTCCAAGCGGGGTGCCTTACCCGCTTGCCATGGGGTCACTCTCTCCAAGGACTCTTGCCCAAAGACCGATGAAGAGAGAGCTCGCATAAGCATTATACCCTATGCTTCGGCAGTAGGATCTATAATGTATGCGATGTTATTTACACGCCCAGATGTAGCTTATGCACTTAGTGTTGTAAGTAGGTATCAATCCAACCCAGGGGAGAATCACTGGATAGCTGTGAAGATCATTCTTAAGTACTTACGAAGGATTAATGAATTGTTCTTGGTGTATGGTAATGGAGATCTCCAAATGGAGGCCTTTACCGATTCGAGCTTCCAGAGCGATAAGGACGACAGCAAATCTATCTCTGGGTTTGTATTTACCCTCAATGTAGGGACGGTAAGTTGGAAGAGTTCCAAACAGGATACCGTTGCAGACTCTACGATGGAGGATGAGTACATTGCTGCAAATGATGCCGCCCAGGAAGCCGTCTGGATGAAGAAGTTCATCTCGGAGCTAGGAGTAGTTCCAACCATTATTGATCCAATACCATTGTATTGTGATAATAATGGGGCTATGGCGTTAGCCAAGGAGCCTAGGTCCCATCAGCGGTCCAGACACATCCTGAGGCGCTTTCATTTGATCCGGAAGATTGTAGATCGCCGCGAGATCGAGATTAGGAGAGTAGACATAAAGAATAACACCGCGGATCCACTCACCAAGGCCCTCCCTAAGCCGCAGCATGAGCGACTTTTCGAGATGTTGGGTATGAGATACGCCAATAACTGGCCTTAGTGAAAGTGGGAGATTATTGGATATATGTATACCCTAGAGGCCATTATATGATAGTGGATATATTTATACAAGTATATATATATATATATATTCAGTGTACATTCTTGCTTGACATGATAGTATGCTATCCGGTTCTTCTTTATCTGACATGTTGATTTGATCATGCTTTTATTCATTCACACATGTTGATAAAGCCCTGAGGATATAGGCTTGACTACTGTGATTATGATAGAGATCATACTAGTGGGACATCTGTAGTTTATAAGCATATCCTGGAATGTCCCTAGTCGTAGGTGTATCGAGACGGGGCATCGATATACCAGAGTAGACTAGCGTATATGATACTAGACCCATATGATGGGCGATGGATGTTCCCACATTCATCGATGTTTGACATCGAGATCGTATACGGGTGCTCAGTTGTGACTGGGTACACTGGACGGACTCACCGAGAACTCCTATATGGGATTATATCTATCATCGGATAGCAGTTCTCAGGTGACACTGGTGCAGCTTAGTCTGTAGACCCGAGATCGTCATAGAGTCTTGTGTGTTCTCCCACTATACTTTGATTACTACCCTACCACGGCTCTACTGAGTCATGCAAACAGGTGGTCGTTGGGTACAGTCCCGAGACACACGAAGGCGATGAGCGATAGGAGGGGTTTCGTCTATCCCGGTATTGAGAGTTGATGCTGTGCTGTGCTTGACTGGCTACATCAGTAAGTCCCTGGCCAGGGCTGTTGAGATTTACTGATAAGTGCTATCAGTAGCTTCTCGATCTGTTATAGATCATTCATCGGCCTGACTTATTGAGTTATTGGGGTCGACGTTACCAACCCTAGACTCGATATGCAGCATATCTGACGAAGAGACCGGACTGTACGGTAGTGTTGCCGGTTTGCTCGACGGGAGTTGTGACAGGTTCGCTTATTTTCTTCTGATCGCTCAATACCCGGGTGGCCGTTACGTTTAGCTGAACGCTTGCGGCTTGGGGGTGTTTGATATGATCATCACCCACTGCCGGCGTATTGACGAGTCTTAGAGTCCCACAATGGAGTTGCCTAGTCCAGGCGAAACGATGTGGTGCGCATATGAGATATGCGCGTGGACCCGGTTAAAATGCGTGTATGAGATACCGTATATTAATCGGGCGGTTTGCTTTTGGTCGGGTCGTATGTGATATGACCGGGTTGCTAAATCAAGTGTTGATTTATCATTGACCATTAGTTTCTCACTTTAAACCCTTTCTTGTCTTTTTGTTGTATGCATGCATGTATGCATTTATTCTTATTCATGCACATATGGATGTGCACGCACACATACATGCATACATCATTCTATCATGGTTGTTGATATAGTGGATGCTGGCAATATAAGACTCACACCCTTTGTAAAATATATGGATATTATTTTTGGAAAAGAAAAATGGAAATGGAAATTGTTATCATGGTTTAATGTTTTATTCATGCACTAACCCTTTGTTTTAACCATGATTCATTTTCCATGGTCATTTTTGTTCCAAACTAAAATATCTAGATATTTTATAACTATGGTTAAGAATGAGAGAGTGAAAATATATATATTTTCATTTCTCATTTTTATTCACAAGCTTATCATTATCTTGAGCTCTTTACAAGCCATCATCTTCTTCCTCCTTTCTCTCTTGCTCTCTAGTTTTCTCAAGCGAGCAAAAGAGTTATCAAGTTAGGCTTTTGAAGTGAGAAAACAAACCACATCACCATTCTACACTATTCATGCCCATTAGTGTAGAGTGTTAGCTTCCATTTCTTCTCTTGATCTAGTGGAACTTCAAGCTTGGACAAAGAGGACTCGGGGTGGATCGTCATGGACATAGAGGATCTCAAGCGAACCATTTTCCAACCCTCAAGTAGCCAATAAGTCTAGCGTAGGGAGCTACAAAGGTTGTACTCTCAAAACCCTAACTTTTACTACTTGTGTTCATGTTAAAGTTATGTTGCCCAAAATTTTCTAGCATGATCCTTTAGATTGTTTCTTTAGCACCATAAAAATTTAAATATGGCATGTGTCTTGCCTCCAAACCCTTGTAGTGGTGCTGTAGGAAACCCTTCATCCAAGTCGTAGACGAATTGAGTACAACAGCCCTACGGTCCGGATCATACATCCTGCAAAACCGTACACAATCCACGGGCGTAAACAACCCCCATCTCTCCCAAGTCCTGCCGGTGAGACTACTTTCAAAGTCCGCCTACTGCAAAAAAAATTTAAAAAAATATTAAAAAAGGGTATGTCCACAAGCAAAACGGGCACGGAAGAAAACCAGAAAGGGCTCCGTGAGTAAAAACAGCAGGACTACCGGCGAGTTTGTGAAAACCTGAAAGGGCGCAAACTCGTGAAAAGAGATGAAATACACTTACAAAGTCCTCTCGACCTTGTGAGGAGAAAATCCCTACGTGAGATCCTTACGACTCACAAAGGAGCAACACACTTAGGAATCCTCACAATTCCTAAGGAGAACATACACCTGCGAGGTCCTCTCGACTCGTATGGAGAAAATGCTTTTATGAGACCCTTACGGCTCATAAAATTGAAAAGTATTAGGTGATAGGGACCTAAACCTGTCTCCTAAGCCATCATTCCCCAACAGGCAACGGCAAATGATGAGTTGCTCCTTGCATTTCGCTTTAGTGTTAGCGGTGCTGATGCCGACCAAAACCCAAATCCCATGTCCTTCCGAGGAAAATGATGAGTTGCTCCTAGCATTATTCTAGTGTAGCAATGCTGATGCCGACCAAAAACCCAAATCCCAAGTCCTCCCGAGGCAAATGATGAGTTTCTCCTAGAATTATAACAGTGCAACAATGCTGATGCCGAACAAAATCCAAATTCCAAGTCCCCAAACGGTGAATGATGAGTCGCTCCTGGTACCATATTCCAGTGCAGTGATGCAGACGCCAACCAAAATCCAATTTCTCAAAATTCTCCAGCCCTACGGCCGGTCCCAAACTTGACTACCGTATACAATCCACGGGCTCAAATAATTCTCAGCATACCCATGCCCCACCGCAATCACCAGTCCAGCAGCCGGTCTTCGCCCTTGGACTTATGCTCCGTTTTGGAAGACCCACTCATTTGTCCTGACGATACATGAGGAGAACAAACCTTTGTGGCATCCTTACGTCTCACAAAGGAAAAACACACTTAGAAGTCCCTACAACTCCTAAGGAGAAAATACACCTGCGGGATCCTTACGACTCATAGGGAGAAAATGCTTTTATGGGACCCACACGGCCCATAAAATTGAAAAGCCTTAGGTGATAGGGACCTAAACCTGTCTCCTAAGCCATCGCTCACCCAACAGGAAAAGGCAAATGATGAATTTCTCCTGGCAGATGTGCTTCAGTGGTAGCAACGCTGATGCCTACCCTAACCTCAAAATTCCAAACTCCAATCCAAATGACCTCTAAGTCGTTAAACTGGGAACGAGGGAAATTTCCTCATGACGAATGATAAGTCACTCCTGGTCCCATATTCCAGTGCAGCGATGCAGACGCCAACCAAATTCCAACCCCCATACCCCAACGGCGAATGATGAGTCGCTCCTGGTACCATATTCCAGTGCAGCGATGCAGATGCCAACCAAATTCCAACTCCCATACCCTAATGGCGAATGATGAGTCGCTCCTGGTACCATATTCCAGTGCAGCGATGCAGACGCCAACAAAATCTCGAAATTTTTCCGGCCTTACGGTCTGGATCATACATCCTGCAAAACCGTATACAATTCGTGGGCGTAAAACAATCCCAATCTCTCCCAAGTCCTGCCGGTGAGACTACTTTTAAAGACCCACCAGCTCTAAAAAAAGGGTATGTCCACAAGCAAAACAGGGACGAATGAAAACCCGAAAGGGCTCCGTGAGTAAAAAACGCAGGACTGCTGGCGAGTTTGTGAAAACCCAAAAGGGCGCAAACTTGTGAAAAGGAGATGAAATGCACTCTTAAAGTCCTCTCGACTTTGAGAGGAGAAAATTCCCGCGTGGGATCCTTACGACTCACAAAGGGGCAACACACTAAGGAGTCCCCACGACTCCTAAGGAGAAAATACACCTACGAGATTCTTTCGACTCGTAGGGAGAAAATGCTTTTATGGGATCCATACGGCCCATAAAATTGAAAAGCCTTAGGTGATAGGGATCTAAACCTGCCTCCTATGCCATCAATTCACAAATCCTCTCGGGACAAATGATGAGTTGCTCCTGGCATTATTCCAGTGCAGCAATTGATTGTTAGAATTTTTGCATGCTTATTTAATTACCGCAATCAAGACGGTTTCGCTTGTAGCTAGCCGGTTGAGTACGGGTCGTCCGCAGGGAGATGGGAATCTTTTTCTATGTGCTTTAACGAGTTAAGTCCAAATGTCCAGATTTGTTTGAGATTAACTATGTGCTAAAATATTATATAAAGAGAGCTTGTTAGGGTTAGGATTAGGTTAGTTTGAGTTAGGAGCCGATCACTTCTTTCGTTGCCACTCTTAGTATCGGTGTTACGATAATCAGCAACAACGGGGATTAGCACGACTAGGAAGGAACTTGCGAGTATAAGCAAGGCTTTCCAACGCTTAAGTTCTTCCTTTTGGTGCTTGTCCGTCCGTTCTTGGCTCTTAGCCTTAACCTCCGGTTAATTCAACCACAACCGGTCTCACTAAGGAATCACCACTATCATGTAGGATAGGGTGCCGTAGGGAGCGGATTGTGGTTTAATTAACGGGAGTCCGAATTAAGATGTTGGGTAAGAAAAGAGTGAGAGAGATTTTCTTCTCTCAAACTTTCCTTATCCTACTCTAACAAGTAAGAAAACTACTCACCCATTACAAGAAAAAGGAAAATAAAACAAAAGGAGGAAGATAGAAAGAAAGAGGTTAGAAGATTACAACTAGCTATTTAAGACCTCACCTTGGCAAGGATTAAGCTTAAGCATCATTGTTGTTAAGGATAAAGTAAAATGGAAGAAGAAAGAAACAAACAACAAATAACAACAACTAGATTAGCAAATGAAAAATACAAGCAATTATAATTAACAACATAACAAGACAAGCATGATAACCAAAAGAACTCTTTTATTCATCACTTCACTCATAAAAGCTCACTACAAGATTTTAATGGAGAAAAGATGATAAGAGGAAGAAGAACAACAAAGTATATCTAAAATTTTATACAAGAATAAGCACTCTTTGGCTTGGCATGTTCTAGGATATTTATAGTCAGGAAACAGAGAACCTAGGGCAACATTCAGGACCAACATGAATGTACCAAACTGCCCCTGAAAAGTCTTCAGCCGACGAGCCCATACGGCCGCGGATCCGCGGCCTAGGCCCCATGTTGGCCGCGGATCAGCGGCTATATAGAGGAGTTAGGTCTTGCGATTTTGTGGGTTTCCTTGTTTGGCTGTACTCTTCAGTGTGGAATATGTTGTTTCTCAGAAGCTCTTCAAATTTCTTCCAGAATTTCAGTAGATCAAAAGGTGATGTGATGTGGATCTTTTGCGATGATTTCCTTGAGCTCCGCGTAGATTCTTGGATTTTGTGTTGCCATTGTGCTATGTGCATGAAAATGACCAATGATTTGCCATTTTGTCCCTTAAACTGGTGTGCGGCAACATACGGATAGAGAGCGGAGACCCGTATTTTATCTGTGGTTGGTAGTAATCCAGAATTTGTCACGCTTTTCCATAAATTTCACTGTTTAGAGCCGAGAACCTGTATCCTGCAATTAACTAGCAAACACGGCTCAAGAGTAACTACCGATAAGCAATGTGATAAAAAATGGGCGGTATAAAAATGCAAAAATCTAATATGAACAAATACCCCCAAACTTATCATTTGCTCGTCCCGAGCAAAGACAATTTATTCACAAAAAATCCTAACCTCACTTTCGCAGGGAACACGATTGCACTGAGCATGTGCAACAAGCCGTTAAAACTCTAGGTGTCCCTAGTAGGAGGAGTGTTGTCTCCTGAGGGTTTTCAGCGGATAATACCCACAAAATCCGGTCAAGCTAGTTTTGCAAGAGAACTATGATACAAACTGATTGAAACGATTTCGGATGTGTAGTATGAAAATTTTAAAGAAATCACAACCAAAAATATTTTGACCGCAATCAATAACGGTGTCTAAAGTAGCGCGTTAGTAAGTGTGGATCGTCCACAGGGAAAGTGTAATCGTTCGTGTTTCGATTTAGCTGAGTTGAAATTTTAAAGAAAAGAAAACAAACAATTCATGATTTGTAAAATTGAATTTCAAGAATTAGAAAATCTAGGTCTAAATCAAGAAAACAATAAAATCAAGAATTGAGAATTTGTGATGATTTCCAAACCAACAATCAAGATTCGAAGTGTGGTTCGTAGGAGTAGATCGGATCTATAGATGTGATGAGATCTAATGATTTCATATTCTTATCCATTAACGAATTGATACTAGATCGATGACGATTTATCGAGGTTAAGGATCATGCTAAGAAGCTAGGGTTTCCTCAACTTATCCTTTGTCCTTTCGATGAATCTCATTCACAAACTAGCTTCAAGTAAATCAAATGATCGATCGTTGATCTTTAGTTTTGAGCGAACACAATCATGAAAGTATCGTCTCGAAACTAGGTCATCGATCATTCGATTTACAAGAATTTACAAACGCTATAGGATTTAAGAATTGTAAAAGAATCTAAATCATCATCATTCTATCGATCGTCTCGACTCCTTTACGAGCGGAGTTTTACTCAAACATTATCATAAAGCAAACATTCAAAAATCTAGATTGAATCATAATGCTTGAATTCAAAAGATAAGCACGATAAAAGAATTGTTACCTTTATTATATCAACAATTAGTTACAACTCTCAAGAATTACAAGAGGAAGGAACTTTGATCGTTGAATTTGGCGTCGCTCGGCTCCTTGAGTCGCGGATCGGCTTGGATCACTTGCTCAGATGAAGATCGGCTTCGCTCCAAAAGGATCTCGGCTTCTTGCTTTGATTGAACTCGGAATTCTTGATCTTGGATTGGAATTAGGGTTAGGGTTTTGAGGCACAAGTTGTGTCACTCAACTTGTGGGTGGAAGATGATAGAATGAACCTTCAACAACATTGAACACTAGATCTAGGTTCCCTTTTATAGACCTTGTAACCCTAGATTTAGGATTCAAAATTTGAATTTCCCTCCAAAAGTTTGTTAGCTAGAGAGGCTTCTAGAAGTAGTTAGTTGGAAGGAGCTTCTAGAACTAGGTTGTTAGTTAACTTGCTTTGGAAGCTTGGAGCTTAATCATAATTAGCTTGCTTAATGATCTTTGCTGATCTGGCAGAAGCTTCGAGAGTTATCTGGAATTTGACATAGCTTTCTGAGATGTATGCACTTAGAGAGGAAAAATGAAGCAGAGAATTGTTGATGAAGTGGCAAGACCGCCGCGGATCCGCGGCATGTGCCTACTTAGGCCGCGTATCCACGGTCCTTTGAGGGGCCCACTGTATGAAACTTCTTGGTAATTCTTCTGCTGTGTTTGGGAGCATTTTCTGATGTGATGAATTTTATAATTCCCTCTGTATAACTACCAGATCAAACATCTTAGACTTGGCGTAATTTTGATCAGCTCTTTGACAATTTTGGCCTTTCTCCTGGAATTTCCTGCACTGACTCCGAAACAAGTGTTGCGCTACACAAGAATGATGTGATGCTATGACAAACACACAATTTCCCTCGAAATGCCGGTTTTAGTATACAACACAGGTAATCTGGTATTTTAGGGCTGTTTTGCTAATATGTGTAATATGCAAACCGAACACTTCTAGATGAGTGCAAATGATAGGGAAATTGACGTGTTAAAAATACATTACTTTCGACTGATCAAATTCCCCCAAACTTATTTTCGGTCGTCTCGAGCGAACTGTTTTATTAAAAAGAGAAGGAGAAAATAAAGAAAGAGAAAAACTAACTAGCACACTTTCGTAGGAAACACGGTTGCACTAAGCACGTGCAACAATCCTTTAAACCTCTAGGTGTCCGTAGTAGGAGGAGTGTTGTCTTCTGAGGGTTTTCAGCGGATTGCACTCACAAAATCCAATAATAAAAGGAAGACCGTGAATATTACGTTTAAAGATAGGAATTGTAAAAGAAAGACTTTGAAAATTAGGGTTTCCAACTAAGCTAGCTTTTCGGTTGTAATGAGCCCTACCTTCATAGTCATGAAAAGATGTTAGAAATCACAGAACCTCTTAATAATCTTTATTCTTCATTCCTATCTTTCTTCCAAACATCGATCATATAACCCTACGTGTGTGTAAAAGACATCCCTACACCCGGAGAATTCAATTCAAGCTATCATACTCTTGTCCATCTGCCTCAGTACTTTTTAATTAATGAATATTTAGATGAATTTGCTCACACACTTTCATGCGACCGTTAATACTTCTTGAGGTACTAACCGACCGATTACTCATGTGCTTGCTTATACGGTGTATTTTCCTCGTCTTGCACCACCTAAGGCTTGGCAGTGACTCCCAGACCAGTTGGCCTTAGGGCACTAGGTGAAGAGGCACCATCGCTATATTTTTTTATTGCTGCCTTGGCGATAACAAAACCATTGTCCATTTTTCTGCACCATTTATATTTTATTCAATGTTTTTTTTTATTTCCATCATACTTTGGCTTTTAGACAAGAGCATTTCAAGGTATCCTCTACTATCCCGAGTTTCAAGACGTGTGTAAGTGCGAATAGCAGGGTATCAACGTTCAAAATTTTTGGCTTCCAGAATAGGAACTATTTTTCAGACTTATTTTTATCCTCAGATTACTGACTTCCTTCATCTTACTAACCCTAGGGACAACGGCTCATAACTACTGATTACTAGTTCGTATAAGAAAACTTCTAATTTTCTTGGTTTTTTTAAATTTTTCCAATCTTTTGGATGTAATTTTTCACTATCTAAACTTTTATTATCTTATTTATATACAAAAATATTTTTATATTTTTTTAAAATTTTAAAATTTTTTTAGGTTTTGAAAAATGCTTTGTGCTTATGCAAAATGATATGCAAATGATGCGAAAATAAGCACAAACCTCCCCTAAACTTGTTTTCAACAGTGTCCTCACTGTTGCCATCTTCTAAATCTCGAAAAACCTGTAAGCTTGGGAGGAATTTATTAGTGGGGGAAAAATATTTATGTGATGATCCTCCCCCAAACTTATTTTTGGCTCATCATTTTATAAAAAAAAATTTGTTTTCAAGAGCCAGAATATATACCCCCCCCAAACTTGAGTTATGCAATGTTAATCTTTTGAAAATCACATGAGAGGGTCAAAAATCATTGGTCGATGCCAAGCTTTGCAAAAAATTTGTTTTCAAGAGCCAGAATATATACCCCCCCAAACTTATCATTTGCTCGTCCCGAGCAAAGCCAATTTATTCAGAAAAAAAAATTAAAAAAATAAAAAAATTCCTAACCTCACTTTCGCAGGGAACGCGATTGCACTGAGCATGTGCAACAAGCCGTTAAACCTCTAGGTGTCCCTAGTAGGAGGAATGTTTTCTACTGAGGGTTTTCAGCGGATACTACCCACAAAATCCGGTCAAGTTGGTTTTGTAAAATAACTAAGATTCAAACCCTAAAGTTTTGTTTCAAAAATAACAATTCTATAATCCTAAGTCTAGACCATCGAACCTTTATTTTTCACACCTCGCTTCTTATTTAACTACAGATTTTATATGTCTTTACATGCAGTGCAAATAGTCTCGTAAAGTTCCCGAAAGGTCGAATAAAGTCATCATGTCACACAATAAAGTCCTGATAACAATTTTAAAAGGATCACACAAGTTTTATAAAGAGTTAAGCATTTTTTCAAGTTTCGTTTTCCAGTAAAGTTTCAACTTCAGAATTTCTATCTTCCTTAACCAGAAACTAGGTCTTATTTTTCACTCCACCTTTTTCTTGTTTTCATTTCATACACACCTCTGTGAACATGCAATAGTCTTTATCATAGAATAAAACCTTCATATCTCCGCTAAAATTTTTATAAAAGCCTGTCTTTTATCAAGATTATTCTCACACAAAGAACCGTTAGGAATTTTAACTCGGAGAGAACACTTGCTTGACTTTGTTTTAATCTGGACTTTCTAGGCTTCTTAGCGAGCTTTGGGCCAATGCACCCAAACCAGTTGGTTTTAGGGCATTAGGTGTAGAAACACCCCAGCGGACTTAATTACTCAAGTTACCTAGGTCCAAAAACAAAAGACAGTTTGGTGTGAAAATCAGATGATTTAATACGAACGGAGATATAACCGGCAGTTCAGTTAATTTTTTGGATAAAAGACGTGTTTAGTGGGTTTTGGTGTGTAATCATTCCAATCAAGTTCCAGATGGGTTATTTTTCAGACTTAGTTCCAATTAAGGCATCAATAACATTCCTTCATATTCGCTTTACTTCATAAACTATTCTTGATATTACTTATTTCCGAACAAACCTATTTGATCCTCAGAAAATCATTTATCCGTTTAAAAGTTTTTAGACATAAAAAGACTTGTCATCTAATTTCCAAAAACTCACGACACGTGTAGTGTGATGTAAAGACGTATATCAGCTATAGTTAACTTTAAAGGAGGGTTATCTTTCAGGTTTTCAAAATCTAAACATAAGATTTAGTTATTCTTATTTTATCAAACAAAACCGTCGAAATGTTGAATCAGAGTCCTCCCACTAGCTAACTTGACAGAAAAGTTTTTATGTTTTTAGAAAATTTTCAGATTTTTATGGATTTTAATATGCAGATGCAAAATATACATATGAATGCAAAGGTAAGAAATGCGTACCGAGCGTACCCCCAAACTTAAACTGGACAGTGTCCTCACTGTCATTGCATGGAGAGATCATTTGCAGGGTCAAAATTGTCGGTTAGCGATACACAATTTATTTATTTATTTTTTTTGTTTTTGTTTTTAAAGAAAAGAAAAAGAATATACACAAATATATACAAAATGGTTTGTACATACCCCCAAACTTATTTGGAACAGTGTCCACTGTTCTTGGCTGGATAACCGAAGTTTGGTGGTAGGCAGAGGAAGATTATGCAGGGTAAACCGGCTCCTGTAAAAATAGGAGCTCCTCTGTTGGTTCGGCGCTAAGGTACGGTTTTAGTCGGTGTCCGTTCACTTTGAAAAATGAACCGTCCTCTGGATTTTCCAAATCCACAGCGCCCTGCGGATATACATTCCGCACAAAATACGGCCCTTTCCAGCGAGATCTGAGCTTTCCAGGATGGAAGTGAAGTCTGGTGTCGTAAAGCAGTACCTGCTGACCAAGTACGAAGGTTTTGCGCAAAATGTGTTTATCGTGAAACACCTTCGTTCGATTCTTAACGACAACCGCGTTATCGTAAGCCTCATCCCTAAACTCGCTCAGTTCGTTCAGTTGCAGCTTCCGATGGCTGCCCGCATCTTCGAGAGACAGATTCAGCTCCTTTATCGCCCAAAATGCGCGATGCTCTATTTCGACAGGTAGGTGGCAGGCTTTTCCGTACACAAGCCGATAGGGAGACATGCCAAGGTCAGTCTTATAAGCGGTTCGAAATGCCCAAAGGGCATCAGTGAGTTTCAGCGACCAATCCTTACGGTTCTTGGAAACCGTCTTCTCCAATATCTGCTTGATTTGACGATTTGAAACTTCGGCCTGCCCGTAAGTTTGGGGGTGGTAGGGTGTAGAGAGCTTATGATTAATGGAGTATTTCCGCATCAAGGCCTCGAAAGTCTTGTTGCAGAAATGACTTCCATTGTCGCTAATGATCGCTCGGGGGTGCCCAAACCGGGAGAAAATGTTTTCTTTAAGGAACCTAACGACAACCTTGTTGTCGTTAGTCCGGCTGGGCATAGCCTCGACCCATTTAGAGACGTAATCAACAGCGAGAAGGATGTACAAGTTCCCAAAAGAGCTGGGAAACGGCCCCATGAAATCTATCCCCCAAACATCGAAAATCTCCACAACTAAGATCGGTTGGAGCGGCATCTCGTTCCTCCGGGATATCCGGCCCAAGTGTTGGCACCGGGAGCAAGTCTTGCAATAGTCATGAGCGTCTTTGAAGAGTTGTGGCCAGTAGAAACCACATTGCAAGATCTTCTCAGCTGTCTTTCTGGGGCAAAAATGCCCGCCACACGCTTGATCGTGGCAAAATGATAGCACAATCTTGAATTCCTCGTCAGGGACACACCGACGAATAATCTGGTCGGGACAGTACTTGAACAAATAGGGTTCGTCCCAGTAAAAGTGTTTTACTTGGGATAAGAAGCGAAGTTTGTCCTGACTTGACCATTCAGTCGGTAGTAATCCCGTGGCCAAATAGTTCACAATATCTGCGAACCAAGGTTCGCAAGATACTGTCAAGAGCTGTTCATCCGGGAAAACGTCGTTGATCGGAATTGGAAGCGAAGGCGAAGAAGGAAGTCGTGAGAGATGGTCGGCAACCATGTTTTCACATCCTCGTTTGTCCTTAATGACAAGGTCAAACTCTTGAAGCAAGAGGATCCAACGGATTAACCGAGATTTTGCATCTTTCTTCGCAAAAAGATGGCGCAGAGCATAATGGTCGGTGTAGACAATGACTGGAGAGCCGATGAGGTAGGGCCTGAACTTTTCTAAAGCAAATACAACAGCCAAGAATTCTTTCTCAGTTGTTGTATAATTGAGTTGGGCGTCGTTCAGGGTTCGGCTCGCATAATAGATTACGTGCGGCATCTTGTTGATGTGTTGTCTAAGGACAGCACCAATAGCAAAGTCGGATGCATCGCACATAATCTCGAATGGGTGCGTCCAGTCAGGTGAAGAAAGAACGGGAGCAGAAGTGAGTGAGCTTTTCAATGACTCGAATGCAGTCACACAGCTCCAGTTGAAGTCGAATGGCGTATCCTTGGCCAGCAAAAGAGTCAAGGGCCTAGCAATCTTGCTAAAGTCCTTGATGAACCGTCTATAGAAACCGGCATGGCCAAGGAAGGCTCGGATATCTCTGACGCAACGGGGAGGAGGTAGATTGGAAATGACCTCAATCTTTGCTTTGTCAACCTCTATGCCATTTTGCGAGATGATATGTCCTAAGACAATACCTTCGCGCACCATGAAGTGGCACTTCTCCCAATTCAAAGTGAGATTCTTGTCCTTACATCGGGTAAGGACAGCGTCAAGATGCAGCAAACACTCGTTGAAGGAATCGCCGAAGATGGAGAAATCATCCATGAAGATCTCCAGAAATTTTTCCACCATGTCTGAGAAGATTCCCATCATACACCGCTGGAAGGTAGCGGGCGCATTGCATAACCCAAAGGGCATGCGTCGATATGCAAACGTGCCGAAAGGACAAGTGAAAGTGGTCTTGTCCTGGTCTTTTTCGGCGATGGGAATTTGATTATAGCCGGAGTAGCCATCAAGAAAGCAGTGGTACTCGTGTCCGGCCAATCGTTCAAGCACTTGGTCAATGAAAGGTGGCGGAAAGTGGTCTTTCCGCGTTGCGGCGTTGAGTTTTCTGTAATCGATGCATACTCGCCACCCAGTTTGGGTGCGAGTAGGGATTAACTCGTTTGCCTCGTTGGTTATGACCGTGATGCCCGACTTCTTGGGGACAACATGAATGGGGCTAACCCACTGGCTATCAGAGATAGGGTAAATGATACCACTATCTAGACATTTTACGATCTCCTTCTTCACAGCCTCTTTCATGACTGGATTGAGACGTTTTTGTGGATCCCGGGCTGGTTTAGCATCATCCATCAGATGAATGTGATGCTCAACGATCAGGGCACTAATCCCCTTGATGTCCGCCATGGACCAACCAAAAGCTTGCTTATTGCCGTGCAAGACCGCGAGAAGGGCTTTCTCTTGCTCTGGAGCTAGAGAAGCCGAAATGATGACAGGGAGGGTCTCATTCTCACCTAAGTAAGCGTACTTAAGGTGAGACGGCAAAGGCTTGAGTTCAAGCGTCGGAGGTGAAACGATTGAAGGCAAGATTGGTGCAGAGGTCTCGAACTCAAAGGACTCCAGCAAAGGTTCAAAACGAGTGTAAGCGACCGAGTCGGATGGTTCAGGTAACTCATCCGAAAATTCGAAGGATTCAAACTCGGGTTGCGCGCGGCTAAGATCGTTCAAGAACGTGAAACACTCGTAGTCGTTGTCGAGCACAGAAACAGCAGCAGGTTCGAAGAGGAACGCACTAGTGGCGTCAAGATTATCGTGTTCAAACAGAAACTCCTCGAATTCACATTCTTCTGGGGTGATCTCCTGGATCGAGCAGACGTCCAGTATATGAGCATTAGGTTCGGCGGGCTAATTCCCAAACCTAAAAATGTTGAGTTCAATCGTCATGTTTCCAAAAGAGAGGTTCATCGAACTATTGCGACAATTGATCACAGCATTTGAGGTTGCAAGGAATGGGCGACCGAGTATCACCGGAATTTGATTCCGGGGGTTAGCTACAGGCTGTGTGTCTAATACAATGAAGTCGACGGGGAATATGAAGTCCCCGACTTTGATTAACACATCCTCTAGCTCACCCCTAGGATGGGTGATCGATCGGTCGGCCATATGGAGAGTGCAGTATGTGGGTTTCAGCTCTCCGACGCCTAATTGCTCGTATACTGAATACGGAAGCAGGTTAACACTGGCACCAAGATCTAATAGTGCGCGGTTGATGTTCTTATCCCCAATGGTAATTGAAATCGTAGGACAGCCAGGGTCCTTCCGTTTTTGTGGTAAAGATTGGGTAAGAGCATCACTCACAGCACTAGCCAAGAAAACTTTCTTTGGTACCTGAGATTTCCTCTTTTTCATGCACAAGTCCTTTAAGATTTTCGCGTAGGACGGGACTTGTTGGACAGCATCTAAAAGAGGAATGTTAATGTTAACCTGCTTAAATAACTCCAGAATCTTCTCCATTTGAGGATTTTGTTTATTAGACCTCAACCAGTTTGGAAATGGAACATTTTGAAAATTGGTTGAGTCTAATGTTGGAGGAGGAGATTGTGGAGTTGGAACGGATCCCAGAATAGGTGTTTTCGTGGAGTGAGAAGCGGGTCCATTCAAAGCAGAAGAAGAGGAAGGAGAGACTTGTGATGAACGGAGAATAGGCTCAGAAGACGAAGAAGCAGGAGAAGAAGAAGGAGGAGGAGAAGCAGCGGCCAGGGTGTCATCGTTGATCCGTTTGCCAGTGTTGTTTTGCAGCATCCTTCCCGATCTCAATGTGGTCACGGCACTCACATTATGATTCTGTTGTTCAAGAGCAACATGTACATTCTGTGGGTGACCGGGATTTGGGAGTGGTTGGGACGGGAGCTTCCCCTTCTCTCGCTCGCTTAAGGCCGCGTTCAGCTGTGCAATCTGGGCCTCGATGGTCTTGATGCTTTGCCCGTGTGCGGCAGTGTGTTGCACTAAAGATTGAATGGAAGACTGGATGTTTGCGGTGGATTGAGTTGATTGTTTGACGAACGCCTCCAGACTTCGTTCGAGCGAGGAAACCTTATCGTTGTTTGACGGAACAAAGTTGTTTGGTGGAAAAGAATTGTTGGGTGCAAAGTTGTTCGTCTGATTTTGGAAAGGTTGGGGTTGGAAGGGCTGCTGATACTGAGTTTGTTGTTGCGCTTGTTGTTGCGGCGGAGGGGCCCTTTGGAAATTGTTGCCTTGGAATTGATTCTGATTCTGATTCAAGGCGAAATTTGGGTGGTTCCTCCAACCGGGATTGTAGGTGCAAGAGTATGGATCATTCCTCGGTCTTTGCTGAAATGCAGCATTAACCTGATCCTGTCCTTGCGATGGTGTATTGTAAGGACACTCTTCGGTTAAGTGAGAAGGATCGGAACAACAAGCGCAGATGGTACGAAGGGGGAGAACAGGGGCAAGAGCAGGAGAAGAGAATTTGCTTTCTATCGCTTCAAGCTTTCTTGTTATTGCAGCCATTTCAGCTTTCATCGCAATAGAGACATCAAGTTGGAGAATTCCTACCCTAGACTGACCGGTAGAACTAGAGGTAGAAGAAGAAGTCAGTCTGGTGCTCTCCCATTATAGCGTTTGCTCCGCAAGGTCGTCAAAGAACTGCCACGCTTCCTCGTCAGATTTCGATAGGAAGTGGCCCTGACAGATGGTTTCCAACAACTGCTTCGTTGCTGGGTTCAGGCCCTCGTATAAGGTTTGGCAGAGTTGCCATTTCTCTATACCGTGGTGAGGACACTGAACAAGAAGGTCTTTGTACCGGTTAAAGCACTTCCAGAAGGGTTCAGAAGGAAGCTGAGAGAATTGGTTGATTTCATTTCGAATCCTTACGGTTTTATGATTCGGATAGAACTTTTTGAGAAACACTTTAACAAACTCGTCCCAACTGGTTATGGAGTGGGAAGCGGTGCTATACAGCCATTTTTCAGTGAGATCGCATAAAGTGAACGGAATGACCCATAGACGTATAGCATCGTCCGACAGTTGGGTAGTTTTCATCATGGCACAGACGTTTTGAAATTTGTTGATGAAGATATAGGCATCTTCAGATTCAAGCCCATGAAATCGTGGAAGCATGTTGATGAAGTGGGGCTTAATTTCAAAATTATCCCCATTGGCCGGTGGAAGAGAAAGGCAGGTGGGAAGTGCAGAACGGGTGGGATAGAAACGATCCTGGAGCGCGATTCGCTGCGGCGCTACAACAGGCGGTGGTGGTGGGATATTAGTCTCCGTAGGAGGTGGAGCCAATCCAGGGGTAGTCAAAGAGATGTTCGGATTAAATCCTGACATCGCGGAGGAAGAAGTTGGTGAAGGTGAAGGTGAAGATGTATGAACAGAATTCCGGTCAACGTCGGAGTTGGCGGCAAAGTAAGGGGTGAAAGAGGAGTGGACGGAGTATCGACGTCTGAGTCGATCGCGTAGTCGGTAGCGACTAACGTAACGCGGACTAGGCGGGCGCTAGTGTCCCGAGTCCAAGCGGACATACACTAAACAAGTTTAGTATAGTCAAAGCGGAGAAGGTGAGGGTAAGAAAACGTCAATGGAGAGAGGCGATGGGTGGTGGGTGAAAAAAATGGATTTGGCGACAAAGGGCAAGTTTTTATAAAAGTTTTTGATTTTTTTTTCTTTTTTTTGTTTTGTTTTTAGAAAGAGATTTACAGAAATATGTACGGATATACGGCTTAAGTAATCACAAACAAGATATGCACAATCACACCTAGATCTAAGGTCACCTAGGTCTACTAGACCTGCTCCTGAACTTGATTGTCGAAGTTAAACAGTGTCGAGAAACGGGCTTAAAAATACACTGATCACGAGGCCAGGTAAGTGCAGAGATAAGGGGAGGTTGTCCAACGCTTTCGCGAAGTTCCTTAATTAAATAACCCTTTCTCTTTTGGCGGTTGCGCCGTTAACACATTCCTAGACACCCCGTAAACAATATACCGTTAAGCGAGGTTCTAAACACGGTTTATCTTCTCCTAATGAGCGCGAAGTCCTTAGGGCTGAAGTCTAGTATTCTTTAATTTACAATGGACAATGCATATGCTTTTGTGATTTTTGGGGTCCTGGGAAGGGTGATGAAATCCCCACCCAATCTGGTTTGGTTTCAAGCCCCTTAAGTCCGTATTAAAGAATGCAAGGCGGTAACAAATCAACTGCAAACAATTTTTATTTGCGGCGCAAAGAATCCTGCACAAGAACAGTTTATTGGAAGGGGGAGAAGAGTTTGCGCAAAGAAATCTGCAGAAAACACAATTTATTGGAGTTCAGAGGAGTGGAGAGGAGAACAGGGACTTACAGAGAGATTTTGGGGCTCTGAAGCCACCAAGTGGCCGCGGATCCGCGGCCAAACACGTGCTAAGGCCGCGGTTCCGCGGCTATGTGGAGGGATTGGGCTGCCAAATTTTCTGGGTGTGCTGCTGTGGTTGTCCCCTGCTTGTCTGGATTTGCTGAATCTTGATTTGCTCACTGTATTTACTCCAGATTTTTACAGTACACCTTTTTGCTTCGTTTCAATCCGTCGCAGTGTAGCCGCGAGATGTGGGTTATCTTCCCACGTCTTTGGCACTGTACTTGAACTCCGTATTATCCGACGTCTTTTGGCCACTAAACTCGAACTTCGTATTTTCCTGCACACTTGCACAAAAACTAATCAAACAAACAAAAAAAAAGAAGGTTTTTTTTACAATGTATATTTTTTTTTCTTTTTTGGTTATATTTATACTTACAAATTAACCCGAAATTACACAAAGAAACAAACTACCGTCTCCCCGGCAACGGCGCCATTTGATTGTTAGATGTTCTGCGTGTTCAAGTTTTAGTTAAATACCGCAATCAAGACGGTTTCGCTCGTAGCTAGCCGGTTGAGTACGGGTCGTCCGCAGGGAGATGGGAATCTTTTTCTATGTGCTTTAACGAGTTAAGCCCAGTTTTTCAGATTTTTTTGTGATTAGTTAAGCGGTAAAATGATATGTAAAGAGAGCTTGTTAGGGTTAGGATTAGGTTAGTTTGAGTTAGGAGTCTCCCACATATTTCGTTGCCCCTCTTAATATCGGTGTTACGGTAATCGGCAACAACGGGGATTAGCACGACTAGGAAGGAACTTGCGAGTATAAGCTAGGCTTTCCAACGCATAAGTTCTTCCGTTTGGTACTTGTCCGTCCGTTCTTGGCTCTTAGCCATAACCTCAGGTTAATTCAACCACAACCGGTCTCACTACGGAATCACCGCTATCATGTAGGATAGGTTACCGTAGGGAGCGGATTGTGGTTCAATTAACGGGAGTCGAATTAAGCTGTTGGGCAAGGAAAGAGTGAGAGAGATTTTCTTCTCTCAAACTTCCCTTATCCTACCCTAACAAGTATGAAACTACTCACACATCATGATACGAAAAAAATAAAACAAAACAAAAGAGGAAGATAGAAAGAAAGAGATTAGAAGGATAACAACTAGCTATTTGCGACCTCACCTTGGCGAGGATCAAGCGTAAGCTTCATGGTTGTGTTAAGGATAAAGAAAAAGAGAGAAGAAAGAAAGAACAAGAAATAACAACAACTAGTTAACAAATTAAAATTACAAGCAATTATAAAAGAACAAGACAAGATATAATAGCAAAAGAGTCTTCTTTATTCATCATTCTTCACTCACAAAGCTCACTACAAGTTTTAATCGAGAAGAGATGAGAAGAGGAAGAAGAAACACAACTAATTCTAGAAAAGAAAATACAAGATTATGGATCCCTTTCCCTTCACAAAGTTATGGGCTATTTATAGGCTGAAAACTGAAAATCTAGGGCAACCATCTGCCCCTTTACAAAATTACCCAACTGCCGCTAAAAACCCAACCTCTGCCGCCACCATACGGCCGCGGATCCACGGCCTAAGCCTCCTTATGCCGCGGATCCGCCGCCGTATAGTGGAGTTAGGGCATGGGTTTTTAGGTACTTCCCTGGTCTGCTGTCCCCTCTTGTCTGGTATATGTATTTTCTGAACATACTTCCACATTTCTTCCAGAATTTCTGTTGAGGGAAAGGTGGACTTTGGACATGGATTTTCTTGAGCTCCGCGTAGATTTCTTGGTCTTGGTGTTGCCATAGTGCTTTGTGCATGAAGGTGACAATTGATTGGTCATTTTGTCTCTTAAACTGGTGTGTGGCAACAGTCGGATAAAGAGCGGAGACCCGTGTTTTATCTGTGGTTGGCAGGAACTCGGATTTTGTCGTATTTTTCCATGGATTTCACCGTTTAGAGCCGAGAACCTGTATCCTCCAATTGACTAGCAAACACGGCTCAAGAGTACCTACCGATATGCAATGTGATAAAAATTGGGCGGTATAAAAATGCAAAAATCTGATATGAACATGTGTCTTGCCTCCAAACCCTTGTAGTGGTCCTGTAGGAAACCCTTCATCCAAGTCGTAGACGAATTGAGTACAACAGCCCTACGGTCCGGATCATACATCCTGCAAAACCGTACACAATCCACGGGCGTAAACAACCCCCATCTCTCCCAAGTCCTGCCGGTGAGACTACTTTCAAAGTCCCCCTACTGCAAAAAAAATTTAAAAAAAATATTAAAAAAGGGTATGTCCACAAGCAAAATGGGCACGGAAGAAAACCCGAAAGGGCTCCGTGAGTAAAAACAGCAGGACTACCGGCGAGTTTGTGAAAACCTGAAAGGGCGCAAACTCGTGAAAAGAGATGAAATACACTCGCAAAGTCCTCTCGACCTTGTGAGGAGAAAATCCCTACGTGAGATCCTTACGACTCACAAAGGAGCAACACACTTAGGAATCCTCACAATTCCTAAGGAGAATATACACCTGCGAGGTCCTCTCGACTCGTATGGATAAAATGCTTTTATGAGACCCTTACGGCTCATAAAATTGAAAAGTATTAGGTGATAGGGACCTAAACCTGTCTCCTAAGCCATCAATCCCCAACAGGAAACGGCAAATGATGAGTTGCTCCTTGCATTTCACTTCAGTGTTAGCGGTGCTGATGCCGACCAAAACCCAAATCCCATGTCCTTCCGAGGAAAATGATGAGTTGCTCCTGGCATTATTCTAGTGTAGCAATGCTGATGCCGACCAAAAACCCAAATCCCAAGTCCTCCCGAGGCAAATGATGAGTTGCTCCTTGAATTATAACAGTGCAGCAATGCTGATGCCGAAAAAAATCCAAATTCCAAGTCCCCAAACGGTGAATGATGAGTCGCTCCTGGTACCATATTCCAGTGCAGTGATGCAGACGCCAACCAAAATCCAATTTCTCAAAATTCTCCAGCCTTACGGCCGGTCCCCAACTTGACAACCGTATACAATCCACGGGCTCAAATAATTCTCAGCATACCCATGCCCCACCGCAATCACCAGTCCAGCGGCCGGTCTTCGCCCTTGGACTTATGCTCCGTTTTGGAAGACCCACTCATTTGTCCTCACGATACATGAAGAGAACAAAACTTTGTGGAATCCTTACGTCTCACAAAGGAAAAACACACTTAGAAGTCCCCACGACTCCTAAGGAGAAAATACACCTGCGGGATCCTTACGACTCATAGGGAGAAAATTCTTTTATGGGACCCTCACGGCCCATAAAATTGAAAAGCCTTAGGTGATAGGGACCTAAACCTGTCTCCTGAGCCATCGCTCCCCCAACAGGAAAAGGCAAATGATGAATTTCTCCTAGCAGATGTGCTTCAGTGGTAGCAAGGCTGATGCCTACCCTAACCTCAAAATTCCAAACTCCAATCCAAATGACCTCTAAGTCGTTAAACTGGGAACGAGGGAAATTTCCTCATGACGAATGATAAGTCGCTCCTGGTCCCATATTCCAGTGCAGCGATGCAGACGCCAACCAAATTCCAACCCCCATACCCCAACGGCGAATGATGAGTCGCTCCTGGTACCATATTCTAGTGCAGCGATGCAGATGCCAACCAAATTCCAACTCCCATACCCTAATGGCGAATGATGAGTCGCTCCTGGTACCATATTCCAGTGCAGCGATGCAGTCGCCAACAAAATCTCGAAATTTTTCCGGCCTTACGGTCTGGATCATACATCCTGCAAAACCGTATACAATTCATGGGCGTAAAACAATCCCAATCTCTCCCAAGTCCTGCCGGTGAGACTACTTTTAAAGACCCACCAGCTCTAAAAAAAAGGGTATGTCCACAAGCAAAACAAGGACGGATGAAAACCCAAAAGGGCTCCGTGAGTAAAAACAGCAGGACTGCTGGCGAGTTTGTGAAAACCCGAAAGGGCGCAAACTTGTGAAAAGGAGATGAAATGCACTCTTAAAGTCCTCTCGACTTTGAGAGGGGAAAATTCCCGCGTGGGATCCTTACGACTCACAAAGGGGCAACACACTTAGGAGTCCCCACGACTCCTAAGGAGAAAATACACCTACGAGATTCTTTCGACTCGCAGGGAGAAAATGCTTTTATGGGATCCATACGGCCCATAAAATTGAAAATCCTTAGGTGATAGGGATCTAAACCTGCCTCCTAAGCCATTAATTCCGAAATCCTCTCGGGCTAAATGATGAGTTGCTCCTGGCATTATTCCAGTGCAGCAATTGATTGTTTGAATTTTTGCATGCTTATTTAATTACCGCAATCAAGACGGTTTCGCTTGTAGCTAGCCGGATGAGTACGGGTCGTCCGCAGGGAGATGGGAATCTTTTTCTATGTGCTTTAACGAGTTAAGTCCAAATGTCCAGATTTGTTTGAGATTAACTATGTGCTAAAATATTATATAAAGAGAGCTTGTTAGGGTTAGGATTAGGTTAGTTTGAGTTAGGAGCCGCTCACTTCTTTCGTTGCCACTCTTAATATCGGTGTTACGATAATCAGCAACAACGGGGATTAGCACGATTAGGAAGGAACTTGCGAGTATAAGCAAAGCTTTCTAACGCTTAAGTTCTTCCTTTTGGTGCTTGTCCGTCCGTTCTTGGCTCTTAGCCTTAACCTCCGGTTAATTCAAACACAACCGGTCTCATTAAGGAATCACCACTATCATGTAGGATAGGGTGCCGTAGGGAGCGGATTGTGGTTCAATTAACGGGAGTTCGAATTAAGATGTTGGGTAAGGAAAGAGTGAGAGAGATTTTCTTCTCTCAAACTTTCCTTATCCTACTCTAACAAGTAAGAAAACTACTCACCCATTACAAGAAAAAGGAAAATAAAACAAAAGGAGGAAGATAGAAAGAAAGAGGTTAGAAGATTACAACTAGCTATTTAAGACCTCACCTTGGCAAGGATTAAGCTTAAGCATCATTGTTGTTAAGGATAAAGTAAAATGGAAGAAGAAAGAAACAAACAACAAATAACAACAACTAGATTAGCAAATGAAAAATACAAGCAATTATAATTAACAACATAACAAGACAAGCATGATAACAAAAAGAACTCTTTTATTCATCACTTCACTCATAAAAGCTCACTACAAAATTTTAATGGAGAAAATATGATAAGAGGAAGAAGAACAACAAAGTATATCTAAAATTTTATACAAGAATAAGCACTATTTGGCTTGGCATGTTCTAGGATATTTATAGGCAGGAAACAGAGAACCTAGGGCAACATTCAGGACCAACATGAATGTACCAAACTGCCCCTGAAAAGTCTTCAGCCGACGAGCCCATACGGCCGCGGATCCGCGGCCTAGGCCCCATGTTGGCCGCGGATCAGCGGCTATATAGAGAAGTTAGGTCTTGCGATTTGGTGGGTTTCCCTGTTTGGCTGTACTCTTCAGTGTGGAATATGTTGTTTCTCAGAAGCTCTTTAAATTTCTTCCAGAATTTTAGTAGATCATAAGGTGATGTGATGTGGATCTTTTGCGATGATTTCCTTGAGCTCCGCGTAGATATCTTGGATTTTGTGTTGCCATTGTGCTTTGTGCATGAAAATGACCAATGATTTGCCATTTTGTCCCTTAAACTGGTGTGCGGCAACATACGGATAGAGAGCGGAGACCCGTATTTTATCTGTGGTTGGTAGTAATCCAGAATTTGTCACGCTTTTCCATAAATTTCACTTTTTAGAGCCGAGAACCTGTATCCTGCAATTAACTAGCAAACACGGCTCAAGAGTACCTACCGATAAGCAATGTGATAAAAAATGGGCGTTATAAAAATGCAAAAATCTAATATGAACAAATACCCCCAAACTTATCATTTGCTCGTCCCGAGCAAAGACAATTTATTCACAAAAAATCCTAACCTCACTTTCGCCGGGAACACGATTGCACTGAGCATGTGCAACAAGCCGTTAAACCTCTAGGTGTCCCTAGTAGGAGGAGTGTTGCCTCCTGAGGGTTTTCAGCGGATACTACCCACAAAATCCGGTCAAGCTAGTTTTGCAAGAGAACTATGATACAAACTGATTGAAACGATTTCGGATGTGTAGTATGAAAATTTTAAAGAAATCACAACCAAAAATATTTTGACCGCAATCAATAACGGTGTCTAATGTAGCGCGTTAGTAAGTGCGGATCGTCCACAGGGAAAGTGTAATCGTTCGTGTTTCGATTTAGCTGAGTTGAAACTTTAAAGAAAAGAAAACAAACAATTCATGATTTGTAAAATTGAATTTCAAGAATTAGAAAATCTAGGTCTAAATCAAGAAAACAATAAAATCAAGAATTGAGAATTTGTGATGATTTCCAAACCAACAATCAAGATTCGAAGTGTGGTTCGTAGGAGTAGATCGGATCTATAAATGTGATGAGATCTAATGATTTCATATTCTTATCCATTAACGAATTGATACTAGATCGATGACGATTTATCGAGGTTAAGGATCATGCTAAAAAGCTAGGGTTTCCTCAACTTATCCTTTGTCCTTTCGATGAATCTCATTCACAAACTAGCTTCAAGTAAATCAAATGATCGATCGTTGATCTTTAGTTTCGAGCGAACACAATCATGAAAGTATAGTCTCGAAACTAGGTCGTCGATCTTTCGATTTACAAGAATTTACAAACGTTATAGGATTTAAGAATTGTAAAAGAATCTAAATCATCATCATTCTATCGATCGTCTCGACTCCTTTACGAGCGGAGCTTTACTCAAACATTATCACAAAACAAACATTCAAGAATCTAGATTGAATCATAATGCTTGAATTCAAGAGATAAGCACGATAAAAGAATTGTTACCTTTATTATATCAACAATTAGTTACAACTCTCAAGAATTACAAGAGGAAGGAACTTTGATCGTTGAATTTGGCGTCGCTCGGCTCCTTGAGTCGCGGATCGGCTTGGATCACTTGCTCAGATGAAGATCGGCTTCGCTCCAAAAGGATCTCGGCTTCTTGCTTTGATTGAACTCGGAATTCTTGATCTTGGATTGGAATTAGGGTTAGGGTTTTGAGGCACAAGTTGTGTCACTCAACTTGTGGGTGGAAGATGATAGAATGAACCTTCAAAAACATTCAACACTAGATCTAGGTTCCCTTTTATAGACCTTGTAACCCTAGATTTAGGATTCAAAATTCGAATTTCCCTCCAAAAGTTTGTTAGCTAGAGAGGCTTCTAGAAGTAGTTAGTTGGAAGGAGCTTCTAGAACTAGGTTGTTAGTTAACTTGCTTTGGAAGCTTGGAGCTTAATCATAATTAGCTTGCTTAATGATCTTTGCTGATCTGGCAGAAGCTTCGAGAGTTATCTCGAATTTGACATAGCTTTCTGAGATGTATGCACTTAGACAGGAAAAATGAAGCAGAGAATTGTTGATGAAGTGGCAAGACCGCCGCGAATCCGCGGCATGTGCCTACTTAGGCCGCGTATCCACGATCCTTTGAGGGGCCCACTGTATGAAACTTCTTGGTAATTCTTCTGCTGTGTTTGGGAGCATTTTCTGATGTGATGAATATTATAATTCCCTCTGTATAGCTACCAGATCAAACATCTTAGACTTGGCGTAATTTTGATCAGCTCTTTGACAATTTTGTCCTTTCTCCTGGAATTTCCTGCACAGACTCCGAAACAAGTGTTGCGCTACACAAGAATGATGCGATGCTATGATAAACACACAATTTCCCTCGAAATGCCGGTTTTAGTATACAACAAAGGTAATCTGGTATTTTAGGGTTGTTTTGCTAATATGTGTAATATGCAAACCGAACACTTCTAGATGAGTGCAAATGATAGGGAAATTGACGTGTTAAAAATACATTACTTTCGACTGATCAAATTCCCCCAAACTTATTTTCGGTCTTCTCGAGCGAACTGTTTTATTAAAAAGAGAAGGAGAAAATAAAGAAAGAGAAAAACTAACTAGCACACTTTCGTAGGCAACACGATTGCACTAAGCACGTGCAACAATCCTTTAAACCTCTAGGTGTCCGTAGTAGGAGGAGTGTTGTCTTCTGAGGGTTTTCAGCGGATTGCACTCACAAAATCCAATAATAAAAGGAAGACCGTGAATATTACGTTTAAACATAGGAATTGTAAAAGAAAGACTTTGAAAATTAGGGTTTCCAACTAAGCTAGCTTTTCGGTTGTAATGAGCCCTACCTTCATAGTCATGAAAAGATGTTAGAAATCACAGAACCTCTCAATAAAACATCGTCTTTATTCTTCATTCCTATCTTTCTTCCAAACATCGATCATATAACCCTACGTGTGTGTAAAAGACATCCCTACACCCGGAGAATTCAATTCAAGCTATTATACTCTTGTCCATCTGCCTCAGTACTTTTTAATTAATGAATATTTAGATGAATTTGCTCACACACTTTCATGCGACCGTTAATACTTCTTGAGGTACTAACCGACCGATTACTCATGTGCTTGCTTATACGGTGTATTTTCCTCGTCTTGCACCACCTAAGGCTTAGCAGTGACTCCCAGACCAGTTGGCCTTAGGGCACTAGGTGAAGAGGCACCATCGCTATATTTTTTTATTGCTGCCTTGGCGATAACAAAACCAGTGTCTATTTTTCTGCACCATTTATATTTTATTCAATGTTTTTTTTATTTCCATCATACTTTGGCTTTTAGACAAGAGCATTTCAAGGTATCCTCTACTATCCCGAGTTTCAAGACGTGTGTAAGTGCGAATAGCAGGGTATCAACGTTCAAAATTTTTGGCTTCCAGAATAGGAACTATTTTTCAGACTTATTTTTATCCTCAGATTAGTGACTTCCTTCATCTTACTAACCCTTGGGACAACGGCTCATAACTACTTATTACTAGTTCGTATAAGAAAACTTCTAATTTTTTTGGTTTTCTTAAATTTTTCCAATCTTTTGGATGTAATTTTTCACTATCTAAACTTTTATTATCTTATTTATATACAAAAATATTTTTATATTTTTTAAAAATTTTAAAATTTTTTTAGGTTTTGAAAAATGCTTTGTGCTTATGCAAAATGATATGCAAATGATGCGAAAATAAGCACAAACCTCCCCTAAACTTGTATTCAACAGTGTCCTCACTGTTGCCATCTGCTAAATCTCGAAAAACCTGTAAGCTTGGGAGGAATTTATTAGTGGGTGAAAAATATTTATGTGATGATCCTCCCACAAACTTATTTTTGGCTTATCATTTTATAAAAAAAAATTTGTTTTCAAGAGCCAGAATATATACCCCCCCCAAACTTGAGTTATGCAATGTTAATCTTTTGAAAATCACATGAGTGGGTCAAAAATCATTGGTCGATGCCAAGCTTTGCAAAGACCGAACGTTAACACCAACCATTCAAAATTTTTATCAATGTAGTGCTCTGGTTGGTGGAAGAAGAAGTGGGGAAAAGGTAAGTGGTGGAATAGAATGTGTATGCGTCTCATTTTGGAGAGACGATGCAGTGTATGTGATGGATTACTCGCATTCTTTTTACTGTCCAGAAGAAAGGGTGGAGGTTCAATTTTATTGATTGGGAGATGATTCATCTCAACACCCGTGTCATTCAAAAATGCGAGTTCATCGGCGATGATCTGCTCAAAAGTTTCATCAATACCCCGAAGAATAATATCATCACAAAGTGTGGGGTGATCTTCAGACTCTAAAAGCAGTTCATAATCGGTGTTAGTTGTTGACCCGGACATCTCGGTGGAAGAGTCCGTATGTGTATGATACATAGTTGGGTCAAACAATAACATATGAAAAGAGTCTAGATCGTTATCAGGAGGATCATCAAATTCGCTGCTGTCGACATCCATTAAGTCGACAGAACAGACCTGAGAAGTTGGTTCGGAGGGTACACTTTCCAACTTGTAAATGTTCAGCTCTATTGACCTATTCCCGAAGGATAGGGTCATAGAACCGTTACGACAGTTGATCATAGCATTGGAAGTGGCCAACAAGGGGTGACCTAAAATCACCGGAATTTGATTCCGTGGGTTCGCTACAGGCTGTATATCAATTATAATAAAATCTATAGGGAATACAAATTCCCCGATTTTTATTAACACATCCTCCAGTTCACCCCTAGGTTTGGTGCTAGATCGGTCAGCATCTGGAGAGTGCAATGGGCTGGTTTCAACTCTCCAATCCCTAACTGCTCGTTGACCGAGAAAGGAAGCAGGTTAACACTTCCGCCAAGGTCAAGTAGAGAACGGTCGATGTGTTTCTCCCCAATAGAAATGGAAATAGTAGGATATCCATGATCCTTACGTTTCCTCGGTAATTGTTGGGGGAAGGCCGTGTCTACTGTTTTTGCCATGAATATCTTCTTGGGCACTTGAGTCTTCCTCTTTCTAGTGCACAAGTCCTTAAGAGTTTTCGCATAAGCGGGGACTTGTTGGATTGCTTCTAGAAGAGGGATGTTGATGTTAACCTGTTTCAAGATTTTCGTGATCTTCTCCATTTGTGGACTTGGTCTGTTTCCACTTAACCGATTCGGGTAAGGAGCTTGGGCAATAAGGTCGGGGTCCAACACTGGAGAAGATCGTGTGGGTGGGAATGATCTAAGAATAGGAGTGGGGATCGTTTTTTGTGTACTAGAAGAGCTGGGCTGAGGTGTCGAGCCTTAGGGAAAACGGAGAATAGGCTCGGAAGAAGATGGTGGGGTAGAAGAACTGTGGTTAGAATTAGAAGTAGAAGTGGAAGGAAAGGTCTCAGCCGGGGTATCATCGATAGATTTTTCTGTGTCATCAATCTCTTCCCCAACGTGATTGTCAAGCACTCTTCCAGATCTCAATGTGATTCCATTCACATGATGTGAATAGCCAGGATTGGGTAAAGGTTGAGCTGGAAGTTTCCCTTTCTCTCTTGCACTCATTTCGGCTTTTAATCGTGCAATTTCTTCTTCCATCGATTTAATAGTCTCTCTTTGAGAAGTGGAGTTTCTCTTTATATCATCGACGGATGTTTTTATTGTTAAAAGCAAGTTCATGAATGAAGAGGATTCATCAGTACCGGTCAACTGCAAAGGATTAGACGGTGCATGTGTGTTGACCGGATTTTGGAAGTTTTGTGCTTGGAAGGGGTGCTGACCCAATGGAAATGGTTGCTGTTGTGGTGGAGGAGCCCATTGGAAATTGTTTTGATTTGGAACCGTGTTTTGATTTTGTGATTGGTTCCAAGCAAAATTAGGGTGATTCCTCCAACCCTGATTATATGTGGAAGAAAATGGATCGTTCTTAGGTCGTTGTTGGAAAGCAGAATTAACATGCTCATGACCTTGAAATGGAGAATTTAGTGGACACTCTTCCGTCAAATGAGAAGGATCAGAACAACATCCACATACAGTTTTGGAGAGTAACATTTTACTTAGGGCGGCGGCTAAAAATTTGTTTTCCATAGTCTCGAGTTTCTTATTGATAGCTGAAATTTCAGCTCTAACTCCTATAGAAATATTATTGCCATCCCTAGACGATTGACTCACACCCTCCCACTGTAAAGATTTTTCAGCGAAATCTTCTAGGAATTTCCAAGCTTCCCCATCATCTTTAGTCATGAAGTTGCCTTGATACATGGATTCAAGGGTCTGTCTTGTGTTAGGATTAATGCCCTCATATATGATTCGGCACAGATCCCATCTGGGGATTCCGTGATGTGGACATTGAACTAACAGATCCTTAAAGCGTTCAAGACATTATGAAAATGTTTCATTTGGAAGCTGGGTGAATTGATTGATTTCGCTGCGGACTCGAGCTGTTTTATGATTTGGGTAGAATTTCTTTAGGAATGCTTTGACAAATTCTTCCTAATTCGAAATGGAATGTGCGGTTGTGTTATACAGCCACTTCTCGGCTATATCGCACAAGGTGAATGGGAGAAGACGAATACGCATAGCATCCACAGAAAGCTATGAAGTACCCATCATTGCGCACAAATTTTCAAATTTGGTGATAAAGACATATGCGTCTTCAGACTCGAGACCGTGGTATTTGGGTAGAAGGTTGATGTATTGGGGTTTAATTTGAAAATTTTCCCCGTTGGCTGGTGGAATGGAGAGACAGGTCGAAAGAGGACCTCGTGTAGGATAGCACCTCTCTTGGAGAGAGATGTAGGGTGGATTCTGCGCACCAACGGACGGCGGCAGAGTAGTGGTAAAGAAGTTCGATGGAGAATCGTCCATCGAAATAGGTGTGGTGGTAGGTAAAGAAAAGGTAAATGTAGAATTACCGACTTTTGGGTCGATCAGGGGAACGCGGACTAAACGGACACTAGAATCCCGTGTCCAGCCTATCTTGCACTAAAAGGGTTAGTACAAGTGGCAGCGTAGATTTATAATTAGGGGAATGAATGAATGCGTTGTTTGTTTTGAAAAATATACGAATTTTTTGAAAAAATGATGCGATCACAACAAATGCAACAAGCAACCCTAAAATCTAGTGGTCACCTAGGTCAAAGCTCTAGACCGCTCCTAACTGCCAAAAGACAAGTCGCGGGATCAATCCTCCACTGCCTCTTTATCTCTCCTGTGGCCAGGTAAGTGCCAGGTAAGTGAGAGGTTCTCCACTACGTAAGTAGTGGGCTGAATTAAGTAACCACTAGCCTTCGACACACTTGCCTTAGACACCACATAAGAAACGCGGATAAGCAATGAATTACCCACGGCATTCTTCTGTCCTAAGTGAGCACGGCGGTCCTTAGAGTCATCTCTAGATATTTTTTAGTTAATGAGGATAATGTGGATGCAAGTTTGTGATTTTTGGGGCTTAGGAAGGGTAATGAACTCCCCACCTAATCTGGATTTGGCCGTGCCCCTTAATATCCGTATTAATATGCAAACAACCAAAAACCAAAAACACGCACAATTTTTTATTGCTTTTGCGGTGCTGCGATTTATTTGCAAAGAAACCTGCAGAAAACTGTTAATTGGAGCAGATTTAGGAAGGAGATAAGAAAGATAGAGGTCACCTGAGAAAAATGGCACAGAGAGGCTACAGTATGACCGCGGTTTAGCTGCACAAGTCGCCTTATGCCGCGGATGCGCGACGCTTCAAGCTCTTCTCTGCACAAAAATTTAACAGCAAGCTACTGTTCCCTTTCTCAGTCCTCTGGAATACTCTAAAAAAAATTTCCACAGCTCCACAAATTCCAGATTTTCTCGCAACAAATCACAACAACACGTTTAGAGTTTGCGCGAATTTTGATCTAAAAATTATAATGGAATAAACTTTTCAACTCAAATTTCAAAATACGAACAATTAGCGCACTATCCCGGGCAACGGCACCATTTGATTGAAACGATTTCGGATGTGTAGTATGAAAACTGTAAAGAAATCACAACCAAAAATATTTTGACCGCAATCAATAACGGTGTCGAATGTAGCGCGTTAATAAGTGCGGATCGTCCACAGGGAAAGTGTAATCGTTCGTGTTTCGATTTAGATGAGTTGAAACTTTAAAGAAAAAGAAAACAAACAATTCATGATTTGTAAAATTGAATTCAAGAATTAGAAAATCTAGGTCTAAATCAAGAAAACAATAAAATCAAGAATTGAGAATTTGTGATGATTTCCAAACCAACAATCAAGATTCGAAGTGTGGCTCGTAGGAGTAGATCGGATCTATAAATGTGATGAGATCTAATGATTTCATATTCTTATCCATTAATGAATTGATACTAGATCGATGACGATTTATCGAGGTTAAGGATCTTGCGAAGAAGCTAGGGTTTTCTCATCTTATCCTTTATCCTTTCGATGAATCTCATTCACAAACTAGCTTCAAGTAAATCAAATGATCGATCGTTGATCTCTAGTTTCGAGCGAACACAACCAAGAAAGTATTGTCTCGAAACTAGGTCATCGATCATTCGATTTACAAGAATTACAAACGTTATAGGATTTAAGAATTGTAAAAGAATCTAAATTATCATCATTCTATCGATCGTCTCGACTCCTTTACGAGCGGAGTTTTACTCAAACATTATCACAAAGCAAACATTCAAGAATCTAGATTGAATCATAATGCTTGAATTCAAAAGATAAGCAAGATAAAAGAATTGTTACCTTTATTATATCAACAATTAGTCACAACTCTCAAGAATTACAAGAGGAAGGAACTTTGATCGTTGAATTTGGCGTCGCTCGGCTCCTTGAGTCGCGGATCGGCTTGGATCACTTGCTCAGATGAAGATTGGCTTCGCTCCAAAAGGATCTCGGATTCTTGCTTTGATTGAACCCGGAATTCTTGATCTTGGATTGGAATTAGGGTTAGGGTTTTGAGGCACAAGTTGTGTCACTCAACTTGTGCGTGGAAGATGATAGAATGAACCTTCAACAACATTCAACAGTAGATCTAGGTTCCCTTTTATAGACCTTGTAACCCTAGATCTAGGATTCAAAATTTGAATTTCCCTCCAAAAGTTTGTTAGCTACAGAGGCTTATAGAAGTAGTTAGTTGGAAGGAGCTTCCAGAACTAGGTTGTTAGTTGGCTTGCTTTGGAAGCTTGGAGCTTAATCATGATTAGCTTGCTTAATGATCTTTGCTGATCTGGCAGAAGCTTCGAGAGTTATCTGGAATTTTGTTAGTTATAAGTATGCCCTAGAGGCCATTACTGTACATATGATGTATATTGTAATGGATGCTTGGACATATATAGGGAGGACATTCTTGCTCGACTTGATAGTATGCTATCTGGTTATACTTTATCTTAACATGTACTGTGATTGTCTCTATGTTACATGTTGATAAAGCCTTAGGATATGTACTCGAATACTGGGACTATGATGAGATCATACTAGTGGGGCTACGGTAGTCGACGAGTACATCCTATAATTGTTCCTAGTCGAGGGTGTATCGAGACAGGGCATCGATGCACCAGAGTAGACTGGCGTATACGCATCTTAACCCATATGATGGGCGATGGATGATCCCATATCCATCAGTGTTTGACATCAAGGATGGTGTACGGGTGGTCAATAGGGACTGGGTATACTGGACGGACTCGCCGAGAGCTCCCAGATGCTATTATACCTCACGTTAGATGGCAGTTCTCCGGTGACACTGGTACAGAGTAGTCTGTTGACCCAAGATCATCATAGAGTCTTGTCTGATTCCCACAGTGCTTTGATTTCCATCATACCACGTCCAAGAGGGCGTGCAAAAAGGTGGCTTTTGGGTACAGTCCCGAATCACATGGAGGCAATGAGCGATAGGAGAGGATTCGTCTCTCCCAGTATAGGGAGTTGATGTTGTGTTGTGTTCGATTGGCTATAACCGGAAATCCCTGGCCAGGGTTGCTGAGATTTACTGGTAAGTGTTATCAGAAGTTTCTCGAACTGTTATAGACCTTATATCTGTTAGTTATATGTATGCCCTAGAGGCCATTACTATACATTGGATGTATATTGTAGTGGATGCTTGGACATATATAGGGAGGACTTTCTTGCTCGACATGATAGTATGCTATCTGGTTGCTCTTTACCTTATCGTGTACACTGATTGTCTCTATGTTACATGTTGGTAAAGCCCTTAGGATGTGTACTTGACTACCTGGACTATGATGCGGATCATACTAGTGGGGACATGGTAGTCCATAAGTACATCCTTCAAGGTCCTTGGTCGTGGGTGTATCGAGACGGGGCATCGATATACCAGAGTAGACTAGCGTATACCTTCTCGACCCATATAGATGGGCGATGGATGATCCCATATCCATTGGTGTTTGACATCAGAGATGGTATACGGGTGCTCAGTGGAGATTGGGTGCGCTGGACGGATACGCCGAGAACTCCCAGATGGTATTATACCTTACGTCAGATGGCAGTTCTCTGGTGACACTGGTACAGGTTAGTCTGTAGACCCGAGATCGTCATAGAGTTTTGTGTGATTCCCACTATGCTTTTATTTCCTCCTTACCATGTCCAAGAGGGCGTGCAAAACGGTGGTTTTTGGGTACAGTCCCGAATCACATGGAGGCAATGAGCGATAGGAGGGGATTCGTCTCTCCCGGTATAAGGAGTTGATGTTGCGCTGTTTTCGATTGGCTATAACCGGAAATCCCTGGCCAGGGTTGCTGAGATTTACTGGTAAGTGTAACCAGTAGTTTCTCGAACTGTTATAGACCTCATATCGACACGACTTATCGAGCTATTGGGGTCTAACATTTACCTCCCCTAGGCGAGATATGCGACATATCAGACGACGAGACCGGGCTGTACGGTAAGTGTTACTGGTTTGATTCACAGGAGTGTGAGCGGGCTTGCTCGTTGATCTTCTGATCGCTCAATAACCGGGTGGCCGTTACGTTTAGCAGACCGCTTGCGGCTTGTGGGTGTTTGATATGATCATCACCTACTGCCGGCGTATTGACGAGTCTTTAGAGTCCTACATAGAGGTTTCCTGGCTCAAGCGAAATGAAATAGGAGCGCATATGAGATATGTGCGGGACCGAGAATAATGCGTGTATGTGATACCGTATTCTATTCTCGCGATTAGTATCATTGGACGGTTATATGACATATAGCCGGGTTACTGAATCAAGTGTTGATTCGATACATTGATACACTTGATATTAGTCGGTTATATGAGATATGACCGGATCGTTAAATCGAGTATTGATTTAATGATTTAATGTATAATTATATATTTGATATATTATTTTACATTAACTAGTATTGGTTCACTTAAGATTGATCTTCTCACTAGATTGTGCATATTGTATATATGATATATTTTTATGCACTTGTTTGTATCATGTTTGATGATACATGCAAACTTTGGTGTGTGTATGCTTTGAACCATGTTTAGTTAATGGTTAAGGTTTCCATTACCTTATTTATTTATTTACTTATTTATTTTAGCAAGAATAAAATGGTGGCTAACTTTGTTTCATTCTTGAAACTTCAGGAAGCTTTGAAAGCTTTGACCATTTTGTTTCTTTCCTTAACCTAACCATTTAACTAAACCCTAGTTTATTCTCTACATGAGTTACACTCACCCATGGTTGCAAAATGATAAGAATCACTTGGATTTTCTTTTTGAAAATAATTGTTTTTCTATTTTCTTCTTCATCTCCTTTAAGTGAAGAAGAAAGCTTTCTTGAAAATTTCCAAGTAATGATTCCAAGTGAGAATTCCAAATCCAAAGTGAACCCACTTCCTATTTCTTCATCCTCTACCACTTGCCATGTACTAGAGTGTGTTATCTTCACAAGTTCTATGACCAAGTGAAGATGGAGCTCGATCTTGAGTTGCCTCGACGTAGATCATCTTCGGCATCGAAGTCGACGACTTAGCCCGATCATTTCTTCGACGAAACCATCGCTAGAGTCCGGGATCCGATGATCGCAGCGGAGGGACGTCATCACGGAGCTAAGGAAGTGGAGGACCGGATCTACAAAGGTTGTAGCCCCTTTCACTTTCTAGTAAAGTTGTTTACTTGTTGTTGTTTCGCTTTTACCTCTAGTTAACGATGTAGTTTAGGGTTTCTCGGCACCGAAATTTTTTGAATTGGACATGTTTGATCAGTTGTAGAACTTCATGGGTGTGCCTAGGAACCCTACAGTGGTATCAGAGCCTAACTAGAGCTTTAGGCGAAGTGTAGACGATGTTAGAAACCCGATCGAACCCGAAACCCTAATTCAAAACCACTCTCTGGACTTTATCTGAAAAAGTGGATTTTTCCAAATTAAAAATATCCAAAATATTCAGCAGGAAATTGTATGAGTTACTGTGCAGCACGTGACCCTAACTCGACCAAAGCGCCGTGGAACCGCGGCCCCACCCCTGCTTGTGCGGTGGTTCCGCGGCCATACTGGTGAGTTAGGCTACGTGGTTTGCACAGTAATTTGTTTCTGGAGGTGCTGTATTTTCTCGAATTTTTAATATTTACTCAAGAGTTGAGTTTTCTGGGTTGTATTGGGGACTCGGTGTTTCGATCGGGAAGTTTAACTTCGTCTGTATTTTTCCGGATAATTTTAGAAAATCTTGAAAAGTTCGACCGGATATAAATACCCAATTTTTCCCCTGTCGGGAAATTTCTATGTGTTGGATCTTTCCGTAGTTTAATGACGTTCTAAGTAGTGCAAGTAACGCGATGGTCCCTCTAGAAGACCACAAACCTTAACTCGATTATATGACCGTCTTGAACTGCCCTTTGAACCTTAGGGTTTGGGGCAGTACGGCGTGCCACATGTGAGGCGTTGGCTTGACCCTTCTACGGCTGGACCGTTGCTACTGTGGCATGAAGTGGATGTTTTTAGACTAATTTCATGTGTTGAGTTGTTTCAGGAAAACTTGGGTGTTTGATTGTTCGATCGGAAAGTTTAACATTTTCTATTTATCTGGAATGTGATACAATATTTGGAATCCACAAGTAGTTATGAGATAACAGAATGAATGTTATAAATCTAGCAGTTTAGTCTCACTTGATCGGTTGCCACAGGATTTTGATGTGATCAAAAGTCCGTCGCAATCGAGTAGCGTACGCGGATACTCGCCGGGTAAACTTAATAGACAGCTACACCCCATAGCCCCGACCAAGTGACTGTAGGAGAACCCCGTCACCGAAAGCATCCGTTCGGGTGCTCACGACAGCGGTGTTCCGCCTTGGTGCACTTCGTCGACGGTATCGGGGGTGCGGCCGTCTACGGAAGTTTGCGACGAGCATTCGATCAGGATGTCGGGAATTTTGTTGAATTGCCCGACTTAATATTGAAAAGTGTTTTCGATAATGAGACTAAAATGCGGGGTTTATAATTGTTAGGCATGCGATGTCTAAGGAATTCAATTGTTTAGGCATGCGATGTCTAAAGCGTTTGCGGATTCCAACTGTTGTAGTTTTACACTTTCTTTTCTGCGACCGTAAGTGTAATATGTGATATCGCCGGTTTCGTTGCTATATGTCAATGACAATTGGGATGTGCATATTTACTTACGTTGATGACATGTGATGTTATGTGTTGCTGGATATGTTATATTGGATCGTCGTGTTTGAATAGCCGGGGTTTTTTATGTGAGTTGAGTGTTTTTCAATTCCATTCATGTAAAAACTTGTATGTAATATTCTTTTGTTGGGGCACTTCCAGGTTGCGGAAGTTGTCACCGTTGATGTATATTATTTACTGTTCTGCACTAGGATAGACCCAAGGAGGAGAGCACAAGTAACCGGGTTCTAGGGTCCAGTGGGAGACCTACTCGAGGAGTCGAGTCCGGGTCTCCTAACTCTAGAATTGGTAGGGTTGCGCCGCTTTCATAGGGGTCTAGGGGTGTGGGTTTGGCTATTCATCGCGACCGTGGAATCCGTGTTTTATACTGGCTCGTATTGAAAACACGGACGTCCTAGTATATCCAATGTTTCATATGTATCTTCTGCTGCGATATCTGTGATGTGATCATTTGATGTTCTGTGATAGATACTGAATATAGTATATATGATATATTATATAGACATTACTTATGTTTTACACCCGCGCTAGCACTGCCCCGCTCTGCCGTTAGTTACCTAACCTAACGGTGCACGAGGGGACATCGAGGCGAATGCGGATGGCATAAGTGTCCGTCGTATTTATCTGTGATGTTTAGGTGCTTTAATGATGGGACTTCATTAATATGATTAATGAAAGAAAAAGATACCTAAAAGATGTTGTGCAATCGAATTTTCAAAAACAGGTAGCTACGGTTCTTGCTTTGCATCGCGGTGTTCCTTATAGAACGTCCTGCACCTTATTTGATAAGGAAAGGGCCGAGATCCCTTCACCGGGAGTGACCCCTTTAGCAATGACTGGCAGATGCTACACCCCTCGGTTTGTCTTTTGATTGATTTTGGAGTTTTTGCTTTGCATAGTGATATATATGATATATCATGCACCTTATTCGATGAGGAAAGGGCCGACGATCCCTTCACCGGGAGTGACCCTTTTAGCGAAACTAGAAAAGCCTCAAAAATACTCATTTCAAAATCATTTGATTCTACAACGATATCAAGTTCATTACGCAATAGGTTTTCAGAAAAACCTGTCGTAGCCCTCCGTCATTTCAGATAAGTCCTGCTTAGTATTCGTGCTGCGTTTGTTGACCTTGTCAAGGCGCAGTGTCCGGTAGCTAACCAGTATTTATCTACTTATGCATATGATGCAGATTGTTTTAGGGTAGTCGTACGGCCTTGTTGACCTTGTCAAGGGTCGTGCTGGTGGGTTTGATTCAATCAAGAAATAACGGGTTGAACTTGACTTATGGTCTATGGTTTTTGACCTTGTCAAGGTCATAGATCGTTTGGGGCAAAATATTATCGGGAATTTCAAGTATTGAAATTTGCAATGAGATTGTATACCTTCTATGAGATAGTTGGATCCTGATACCCGCTGTGAGTAAGAGTTATTCCTGGGAGAGTTTTACACATTACAATTAGCCGATCAAGTAGGTGTCTAGAATGGTGTCAACGGGGTTACGCCTATGGGAAAACGAGGTTTACATTAATTTGGTTCGTGCGAAAGCACGGGGGACCTCCCTCAAATTACCAACACTGGCCCGGCTGAAAGATTGGCGAACTTGGAGCGTGTAATTAATCCCGGCTAGTCTTTCCTTTTAAGGTTTGAAGGAAGATTTGATAATAACAGTGGGAGTCATCCTGATTAGATAAAATAATAACCAATCTGATCTCAAGAGTGCACGCAGAGTGTTTTCTTCTCTCTCTCTCTCCTGGTAGCGACCATGTCACGCCTTAATCAAGATAATAAAACGGATATATTGACCGAACCCGCTTGTTATACTGAGCTGGGGAACGTTGGTCCCGCTCTAACTTATAATTGTTATAAGACAGAGCAGGAAATAGAGGAATACCTGAATTCCTATGCTGCCCAAACGAAGAATGTGCATATGATGCATCTCCTTCGGGTGTGTTCATTACAAAGAACTGTTTCTCTGTATCCTCTACGTCGTGGGTATTTGATACCGGATCAGGATCCCAGATATGTAATCTGTTACATAGGGCTACAGAAAGGTAGAGAACTGAGATCGGGTGATTAGTTTCATGAGACAGAAAACGGTGCAACTGTTGTAGCCAAGTCTGTTGGTCACTGTCACCCTGTATCCCAAATACATTGATTCTGAACGAATGTTATTAGATACCGAACCTGACATACAAAATCATATCAGTCTCTTTATTAGTAAAGAAATGATAAAATTTTATATTGTTGGATAATGTTTTGAACATTTCTTATATCAAAAGTTGATCGGTTCAGGCACGTTATCTAAAAGCATTGATGCTCTAAATCAAACTACAGTTCTTGGTATACAGAACACACACAAGAGGAAGAGTTCAGAAATGAATGAATCCTTCTTGAGGCATTAAAGACTAGGTCATATCAATGCGACCCGACTGGCTGAAGTTACATTTAGATGCATATTTAAATCAGTTCGAATTTACATCTTGTGAAACTTACCAGTCATGTCACAAAGATAAAATGACCATATCTCTGTTTATTGGAAACAGAGAAAGAGTTAGTGAACTCTTGGGACTGATACATAGTGATGTATGTAAGGTCCCCTGTCTACATATGCCAAGACCGGTTCTTTGTACTTCATTACATTCTCTGATAATCTCTCAAGATTCAAACATATGTTCCTGTTGAAACACAAGTCCGAACCTTTTGAGATATTCACAGAATATAAGTTAGAAGTAGAGAACCAAAACGGGTATAAGTATTACGTCCTTTGATGTGATCAAGGAGGAGAATACTTGAGCACGAAATTCCTGGATTATTCTAAAAGAGAATGAGATTCTCTCTCAGCATTACTCCTCCGTATACACCACATCATGTCGGTGTATCGGGGCGGAGCAATAGCACCCTATGTGATATGGTGTGCTCTATGATGAGTACTACTGAGTTTCCTATATCCTTTTGGGAGTTATGCGCTTGAGAAGATGCATACCTATTGAATAAGGTTTAAATCAAATCAGTTGCCTACCACTTCATATGTGATATGGAAAAGGGAAGAGTCCATATCTTAAGTTTGTTAAGATTTAGGGTTGTCCGGCCTATGTCTAAAAGAAAAATCCGGACAAGCTCGAGGCAAAGTCAGTTATATAGAACTGGAAAGGTTCCAGCTATACAAACTGCAGCAGATGATTTGGTAGAACCAAAAGATTCAGTAGATACCAACGAACCTCAGCCTCTCCGCCGATCTAGTAGGGTTTCTCACCCACCTGAGAGATACTTCTGTTTCTCTATGACAGTGGGAGCGAGGATTGCATCATGAGATGATGACCCAACTAGTTTCGAGCTGGCCATCAGGAGTGAGACTCTATAAGAATGGCTGGATGCTTAGCGATCTGAGATGGAATCCTTATACACCAACAAAGTATGGACTTTGGTTATTTTATCTGAAAGGTTAAATCCCCATCAGGAGAAAATATATCTTGAGAAGATTACTTGGTGTAGATGGAAAAGTTGAGACTTTCAAAGCTAGACATGTTAAAGGTTTTCATCATCGACCAGGCGTGGATAATGATGAAACCTTTTTCAGTGGCTATGCTTAAGTCCATCCAGATCCTACTTGCCACGGCTACATACTATGACTACGATATCTGGCGGTTGGGTGTCATGACTGCTTTTCTAAAATGATGTTTTAGAAGAGAGCGTCTGTAAGTACACAGCAAGAGGGTTTCGTAGACAGTGGGAGCAGCGGAAACGTGTACAAGATGCTTTATAAGATTAAAGCAGGCATCGCGGAGTTGGAACATCTGTTTTGATGAGATAGTCAAAGAGTTTGACATCATCAAAATGGTAGATGAACCTTGTATATACAAAAAGGTGTTAGTGTTTATGCCCTAGAAGGCCATTACTGTATCATACTAGTTTGTATATTACTTAATGGAAGCTTGGGATATTCACATGTATATAACAGTCTTGCTAAAAACGGCAGTATGCTACTTGGTTTTTCAATCTTAATATGTGAGTATACGTATTGATAAAGCTCTAAGGATCTTGCTTGACTACCAGCGTTGTGATGGCAGTCACACTAGTGGGGGCTGGGTAGTCTACAAGCACATCCTTATTCAGGTCTGTAGTCGTTGGATTATCGAGACAGGGCATCGATACTCCGGAGTAGACTAGTGTGTACGCTTCTCATCCCAGTTGGGGAAATGGTCTGTCCCACAGCCGTCAGTACGTCGTACTGGAGATAGTATGCAGGTGCTCGTTAGGTTACGGGTACACCGGACAGGACTCACAGGGAACTGTTGGTTGGTTTTATACCAGTCGTCAATAAACAGTTCCCAGGTGACATGAGTACAGCATAGTCCGCAGACTTGACACTGCTACTTCGCCTCGAGTGTGTCCCACTGTTCTTAGATTGCTACCCTACCACGGCTCAAAAGAGTCGTGCAAACAGGTAGCAGTTGGGTACAGTCCCGAGCACTTGGAGGCAGTGGCGGTTAGACAGGATTCGTCTCTCCCGGTATTGGGGGTTGATATCGCGCTGTGTCAGAGAGCCATTACGCAAAGTCCCTGGCCAGGGCAAGCGAGATTTGCTGGTAGGTTCCAGTAGTTTCTCAGGGTGTAATGGGCTTCCCTCCGACACGACTTATACCGCTATTAGGGGACTGACGCTTGCCGCCCCCTAGGCCCGATATGCGATAGTCTAAGACGAACGGACCGGATTGTATGGAGATTGTCACATCAGGCTCAGTAGGAGTTCGGATGGGTTTCCTCATCGGCCTTCTTATCGACATCTACTTGGGGACCGTTACGTACAGCTAGTGCCGCTTGCGGTCTGTGGTTAAACCCACTGCCAGCGTAGTAGTCGAGTCTCTAGAGTCCCACACAGAGAGTTTCCCTACTCCAGGCGAAACGATATAGAGGTCGTATGGTTTTACGACAAGGGTTCGGACGCATACGTGTGTTTACGCACGTACGACTTTCGGACAGTTTTTACCAGTCGGCTTTGGTTTAAGCCAGTTACTGGTATCCGGTTATTGGATTTATACAGTCTAAAGTTTTTCCGTATTTTTGCGGAAAGGAGGGGCGTTGTCGTAATTGCGCGAGAACCTTCTAGAAGATGGTGACTAAGGAGGTTTAGGTGGCATATACAATGAATGTGATTAGTGAGTCATATTGATGATTCATCCATGTCATTAATGCATCATAAATGCTTAATGACTCATGGATGTGAATCATCACTAGCTATTATCAAGCATGGTTGTTAAATTCATTTCTTATCTTTTCTTGATAAAAAGAAATGCTTGATATATATTATGATAACTCATTCTTCTCACTTCATTATTATCTTCACCTTCTCTCTCCTCAAGCTCTCCCTCTTCAAACCCTAATCCTCCCCTCTCATGTGTTGAGTTCAAGGATTAGTTAGACTAATTAAACCATAACCTTCACTCTATATCACCTAGCTTCTTTGATTAGCACTTAAAGAAGGTTAGTTGCCTCAAGTTTAGAGGCTAAGCTTGGAGTAAAGCTCTCGGGTGGATCGTCTACTACTTCGAGAAGGCCGAGGAGGAGGAGGAGTTCGCAAAGACGAAGGACACGATTCGTTAGGTATAATCCCTAAACATAGTAGTATAAAACTTCTATGTTTCTTGTTAGTTATCGTTTAGCTTCGATTCGTGCGGTTAGTCGATGTTTAAGCAAAGAACAAGATCGTTTTTCATATTTCGGCCTCCCCGCAAGTCGTGGGGTGTTGTACATCGACTTACAGTGGCATCAGAGCCTCGCTAAACAATAAATAACTTACTTGCAAATTTGTATGAATTTCGAACGGAAAAAACGAAACCGGAAAAACCCGAAATCATAAGTTTCTGACGATTTTTAAATGAAGTCCAAAAATTTTTCAGGGAGGTTCAGAAAGCTTAAAAAGATAGTAGAAGAACACCCAAGAAATTTGGGCCCCTGAATCGTCTAAAGAGCCGCGGAACCGCGGCGGATCGCACGGATCCGTCGCGCTTCCGCCGCCGAGTTGGCGATTCAGGAACCCAAATTTCCTGTGTTGCTTCTCTGTGATATTTGGTATTTTCTGGAAGTTTTTATTTTTGCTCAGGTTTCAGATTTACAGAGAAGTATTGGAGCAAAATTAAAAGTGTTTAATCGATCGAAATTATACAGTATTTGCTTGTTGGATTATATCTGTGTTTGTATAATATGTTCGTAAACCTCCCCTAACTGCTAGTATGTCGGTTGGCAGGGGGTTGCACATTTCTGTAATGGTTTTTACTGTTTGTGGATATGAACTGTGTTGGACTGTTGTGATGTATAGCCGGGGTTATGTGATGGGTTATTATTTAATTCATTTGATGTAAATGTAATTTGTTGTAATATTATTTTACGGGGCACATCCAGGTTGCAGTTGTAGCCACCGTTGTATTATTTCATTTTACTGTTTTTGCTCCTAGGACAGACCCAAGGTGGGGTGCACAAACTGCCGGGCGGGTAGTTTGCCGTACCCGTTGGGGTCTTGGGTGGGGTAATGGCTATTCATCACAACTGTGTAATCCGTCTTTTGTTGCAGGCTCAAAACAAACACGGATTACTTGCAAATCCAATAAAGTTCATCTGTGATCTGGAATGCCTATTACTGCGTCTGACGACTGTACAATATCTATATATGATAGCTATTTAGATGTCGCTTATGTTTTACACCCGCGCTAGCCCAGCCCCCGCTCTGTCGTTAGTTAAATAACCTAACGGGTGATGACGGGACCCCGTGGCGAATGCGGATGGCATAAGAGGACGTTGTATTTTCGTTGTTTTCTGCAATGATAGGTTAATGATGGGACGCATTATCTATAATGCAAAGAAAAACAAACCAAAGTTTAAATCGTTGGAACAATTTAAAAGAAACCACTCGGTTAATTTTAAAAACAGATATTTTTAAATGCGGAGCTTTAACCACTCCTTTTAAAAGCTATCAGGTTCCTTCGGTTATATCAAGTTCACTACGTTCACGGTTTCGCCAAAACCAGTCGTAGCCCTCCGTCATTTCTTATGGATAGTCAGTAGTATTCAAGCTATGTTTGTTGGCTTTCGTCAAGGCATAGTGTTTGGTAGCTACTGGGTATTCATTTGTTGCAGAGATAGATGTGTTGGTTTGGGACAGTCGCATTACCTTGTTGGCTTACGTCAAGGGTATATACGGGTGGGTTCAAATTAACAAGATAATGATGGGCAGAACTTGACATGTGACTTATGATTTGTTGGCTTACGTCAAGGTCATAAGAGCATGGGGCAAAAACCTATATCGGGAATTTCTAAAGAAACTGAAATTTGCAAGGAGATGCATACCATTTAGAGTTTGATGAATGTTGGTAGGATTCTTTCAACATTATCATACGATGATATTTGGATCCCGATCCTACTGTGAGTATATGCTACTTATCAGGTTATTCGTCACTTAACGATCAATGCTATAAACCAAGTAGGTGTCCAGAAAAGTGTCAGCGGGGTTACGCCCCCAGAGAAAAGAGGTTATTTAATTAAGGAACTTCGCGAAAGCGTTGGAAAACCTCCCTCGAAGTATCGACACTGGCCTGGCTGAACGGTTAAGCAAGTATTGTACGGTGAGAATAGTCCTGGCTAATTCTTCTTTTATGGTTTGAGGAAGGATTCGAGAAACAGTGGGAGCCATCAAGTTTAGATAAACTAAAAACCACTCTAAACTTGCAAGAGCATCATGCTAAAGAGTTTTATTCTCTCTCTCCTAATTGCAGCGACCCTGAAAATGACTGGACTTAAGTTACTTTTAGAGAAAAATATACTGACAGGGCCAAACTATAAAGATTGGCTGCGGAATATCAAAATGGATTTGACCTATGACAAATTGGGGTACGTCCTCACCGCTACGGCACCTGCTGTCCCTGGTCCCAAATCCAGCAATGCGGATAAAGAAATCTGCAAAACCTGGGATTTAGATTGCGCGAAACCCAAGTGCATCGTGCTTGCCTCAATGAACAATGAACATCAGAGGAGGCACGAGGATATGAATCTAGATGGCATATTTCTCCATACAAAGGAACTTTATGGAGAGCAATCTCGTATAGCAAGATACGAGACCTCTAAGAACTTGTTTCGAGCGAGGTTGGTTGTCGGGTCATCGGTAGGAGAACATGTCCTAAAGATGATCGGCTATATTGAAGAGCTCGCAGACCTTGGGACGACTTTGGACAATGAGCTCTATACAGACCTTATTCTCCAGTCCCTTCCTCCCACCTACGCCCAGTTTATCCTGAACTTCAACCTTTAAAGAAAAGAAGTTGAACTTCCGGAACTCCTGAACATGTTAAGGAGTGCAGAGGGCACCTTGCAGAAAGCAAGGGAAGCACCCGCTATGTTTGTTAGCGGTGCATCTTCTTCCGGGTCCAAGGCTAGGGCCAAAGGAAGGAAGAAGAAGGCCGCCACCAAACCTAGAGGAGGTGTTAGTAAGGTGGGAGGGAAGGGAAAGAAAAAGTTTGCGGTACCGGTAGTTGGCCAGGATGAGAGCTTCCATTGTCATAGGAAAGGGCACTGGAAGAAGGATTGCAATGCGTGGAACGCCAAGAACCAGGAACCGAAGCAAGCTGTGGCTTCGACTTCAGGTGTGTTTGTAATTGAGAATTGCTTGTCGATCAACTCTACTTCCTGGGTATTGGATACCGGATCAGTATCTCATATTTGCAATTCATTGCAGGCACTGAGAAACCGTAGAGTGCTGAAAGAAGGTGATATGACCCTAAAGGTTGCTAACGGAGCTAGCGTGGGAGCTGCGTCCGTCGGGGATTATCACCTAGGATTGACGAGTGGACACATTTTGGTTTTACATAACTGTTTTTTTGTACCAAGCTTAACGTGTAATATCATATCAGTTTCCTTGTTATCAAATAAAGGTTATGATTTCACGTTTGTAAGAGATGTTGTTAACATCCACCTTAATCATGGTTTGATTGGGTCCGGTACACTAAATAACGGTATATATGTTTTAAACCAACTCCAAATTTTCAATGTCCAGAACACACTAAAAAGAAAGTCTCCAGATTTAAATAAAGCTTTCTTATGGCATTGTAGACTGGGTCACATCAATGAGAGAAGGTTGACTAAGTTGCATAGAGAAGGATATTTAGACTCGTTCGAATATCAAACTTATTACACTTGTCAATCTTGTCTCAAAGGAAAGATGACAAAGACTCCATTTACTGGACATGGAGTAAGAGCGAGCGAGCTCTTAGGACTCATACACAGCGATGTATGCGGTCCAATGTCTACACATGCAAGAGGTGGTTTTTCCTATTTCATTACTTTCACGGATGATTACTCAAGATACGGATTCATTTATCTGATGAAACATAAATCCGAGCCTTTTGAGAAATTCCGAGAGTATAAGAATGAAGTAGAAAACCAAACCGGCAAAAGTATCAAGACACTTAGATCTGATCGAGGTGGTGAATACTTGAGTGCCGAGTTCCTAGGTTACCTAAAAGAGAAAGGGATTCTCTCTCAGCTTACTCCTCCATACTCTCCAAAGCATAACGGTGTATCGGAGAGACGGAATCGAACCCTATTGGATATGGTACAATCCATGATGAGTAATGCTGAGTTACCACGATCTTTCTGGGGTTATGCGCTAGAATCAGCGGCATATCTTTTGAACAGAGTTCCAACCAAAACTGTGCCTACCACACCATATCAGATGTGGAGTGGGAAGAAACCCTATCTTCAGTACCTGAAGACATGGGGATGTCCAGCTTTTGTAAAAAAGCAGCATCCGGACAAGCTCGAGGCACGCTCAGTAGAGTGTAAGTTTGTAGGATATCCAAAGAACTCTATGGGATATTGTTTCTATTACGCAGAGGAACAAAAGGTTTTTGTTTCTCGTCATGCCCGCTTCTTAGAAACTGAATTTTTGGAAAATCAGAAGAGTGGGAGCGAAATAGAACTGAAAGAAATTCCAGAACCACAAACTGCTACTAAAAGTTTGGTAGAACTGGTAGTTCAAGAAGAACAGGACATTCCCGCACCCCTCCGTAGGCGTAGTAGGTCGTCTCATCCGCCTGAGAGATACTACGGTTTTCTCATAGATGGGGATAGAGAGGACTGCATCATAAATGATGATGAACCTACTGACTTCCAGCAGGCCATCCAGAGCGGCGACTCGGTACGATGGCTAGATGCAATGCGGACCAAAATGGAGTCCATGTACACCAACAAAGTATGGACTTTGGACTTTGCTCCAGATGGGGTAAAACCCATAGGATGCAAATGGATCTTCAAGAAAAAGATTGGTGTAGATGGATAGGTGGAAACCTATAAGGCTAGACTTGTTGCAAAGGGTTTTCGTCAAAGACCTGGTTTGGACTATGACGAAACTTTTTCTCCACTGGCTATGCTCAAATCCATTCGGGTCCTTCTTGCTATTGCTGCCTTCCATGATTATGAAATCTGGCAGATGGACGTAAAGACGGCTTTTCTGAATGGAAATTTAGAAGAGTGCGTCTATATGGATCAGCCAGAGGGTTTCAATCAGAGTGGGAGCAGCGGGAAAGTATGCAAGCTGCTTAAGTCCATTTATGGACTAAAGCAGGCATCGCGGAGTTGGAACATCTGTTTTGATGAGACAGTCAAAGAATACGACTTTATCAAAAATCCAGATGAACCGTGCATATATAGTAAAGTTGTAGCCAGAAGTGTCGTATTCCTCGTCTTGTACGTGGATGACATTCTATTGATAGGAAATGACATTCGTAAGCTACAATCTGTCAAAGGATTCTTGTCACACAGGTTCTCCATGAAAGACCTGGGTGATGCCTCTTACATTCTGGGGATCCGGATCTATCGTGATAGATCCAAGAGGATGTTGGGACTTTCGCAGTCCAGGTATATCGACACTGTACTGAAAAGATTCAGTATGGAAGATTCTAAGCGCGGTAATCTACCGGCTTGTCACGGAATCACCCTCTCCAAAGAGATGTCTCCCAAGACTGATTTGGAAAGGGAATGCATGTCTATTATACCCTACGCTTCTGCGGTAGGCTCTATAATGTATGCGATGTTGTGCACCAGACCAGATGTAGCTTACGCACTGAGCGTGGTAAGCCGGTATCAGTCAGACCCAGGGGAGAAGCACTGGAGAGCAGTAAAGAACATTCTCAAGTACCTGAGAAGGACTAAGGAGATGTTCTTGGTTTACGGAGGAAAAGACCTCAGGTTGGAGGCCTTTGCTGATTCCGGCTTCCAGAGTGATAAGGACGATTCCAAGTACATGTCGGGTTATGTCTTTACCCTCAATGTAGGGGCGGTGTGCTGGAAGAGCTCCAAGCAGGACATCGTTGCTGACTCAACGATTGAAGCGGAGTATATAGCTGCTTGCGATTCCGCAAAAGAAGCAGTCTGGATGAAGAAGTTCCTAACAGAACTTCAGGTGGTTCATACCATAGTTGATCCAATACCTCTGTATTATGACAACAATGGAGCTATAGCTTTAGCGAAGGAACCAAGGTCCCATCAGAAGTCCAGACACATCTTAAGGCGGTATCACCTGATCAGGGAGATCATTGATCGTCAGGAGATCGAGGTTTGGAGAGTTGCTTCTGAATAGAACATTGCTGATCCATTCACAAAGGCCTTACCTCAGATTCAGATCGAGAGGCTACTCGAGATCATCGGTCTTCGATACGCCAGTACATGGCCCTAGTGCAAGTGGGAGATTGTTAGTGTTTATGCCACAGAAGGCCATTACTGTATTATACTAGTTTGTATATTACTTAATGGCAGCTTGGGATATTCACATGTATATAACAGTCTTGCTAAAAATGGTAGTATGCTATTTGGTTTTTCTATCTTAATATATGAGTATACGTATTGATAGAGCTCTAAGGATCTTGCTTGACTACCAGCGTTGTGATGGCAGTCATACTAGTGGGGGCTGGGTAGTTTACAAGCACATCCTTATTCAGGTCCCTAGTCGTTGGATTATCGAGACAGGGCATCGATACTCCGGAGTAGACTAGTGTGTACGCTTCTCATCCCAGTTGGGGAAATGGTCTGTCCCACAGCCGTCAGTACGTCATACTGGAGATAGTATGCAGGTGCTCGTTAGGTTACGGGTACACCGGACAGGACTCACAGGGAACTGTTGGTTGGTTTTATACCAGTCGTCAGTAAACAGTTCCCAGGTGACATGAGTACAGCATAGTCCGCAGACTTGACACTGCTACTTCGTCTCGAGTGTGTCCCACTGTTCTTAGATTGCTACCCTACCACGGCTCAAAGGAGTCGTGCAAACAGGTAGCAGTTGGGTGCAGTCCCGAGCACTTGGAGGCAGTGGCGGTTAGACAGGATTCGTCTCTCCCGGTATTGGGGGTTGATATCGCGCTGCGTCAGAGAGCCATTACGCAAAGTCCCTGGCCAGGGCAAGCGAGATTTGCTGGTAGGTTCCAGTAGTTTCTCACGGTGTAATGGGCTTCCCTCCGACACGACTTATACCGCTATTAGGGGACTGATGCTTGCCGCCCCCTAGGCCCGATATGCGATAGTCTAAGACGAACGGACTGGACTGTATGGAGATTGTCACATCAGGCTCAGTAAGAGTTCGGATGGGTTTTCTCATCGGCCTTCTTATCGACATCTACCTGGGGACCGTTACGTACAGCTAGTGCCGCTTGAGGTCTGTGGTTAAACCCACTGCCAGCGTAGTAGTCGAGTCTCTAGAGTCCCACACAGAGAGTTTCCCTACTCCAGGCGAAACGATATAGAGGTCGTATGGTTTTACGACAAGGGTTCGGACGCATACGTGTGTTTACGCACGTACGACTTTCGGACAGTTTTTACCAGTCGACTTTGGTTTAAGCCAGTTACTGGTATCCGGTTATTGGATTTATACAGTCTAAAGTTTTTCCGTATTTTTGCGGAAAGGAGGGGCGTTGTCGTAATTGCGCGAGAAGCTTCTAGAAGATGGTGACTAAGGATGTTTAGGTGGCATATACAATGAATATGATTAGTGAGTCATATGGATGATTCATCCATGTCATTAATGCATCATAAATGCTTAATGACTCATGGATGTGAATCATCACTAGATATTATCAAGCATGGTTGTTAAATTCATTTCTTTTCTTTTCTTGATAAAAAGAAATGCTTGATATATATTATGATAACTCATTCTTCTCACTTCATTATTATCTTCACCTTCTCTCTCCTCAAGCTCTCCCTCTTCAAACCCTAATCCTCCCCTCTCATGTGTTGAGTACAAGGATTAGTTAGACTAATTAAACCATAACCTTCACTCTATATCACCTAGCTTCTTTGATTAGCACTTAAAGAAGGTTAGTTGCCTCAAATTTAGAGGCTAAGCTTGGAGTAAAGCTCTCGGGTGGATCGTCTACTACTTCGAGAAGGCCGAGGAGGAGGAGGAGTTCGCAAAGACGAAGGACACGATTCGTTAGGTATAATCCCTAAACATAGTAGTATAGAACTTCTATGTTTCTTGTTAGTTATCGTTTAGCTTCGATTCGTGCGGTTAGTCGATGTTTAAGCAAAGAACAAGATCGTTTTTCATATTTCCGCCTCCCCGCAAGTCGTGGGGTGTTGTACATCGACTTACAAAAGGTAGTAGGGAGTATGGTGGTGATCCTCGTAGAGTACATGGATGACATACTCTTGATGGGGAGGAGTTTCCTATGCTACGCTCGGTCAATCTCCGCTTATCACAAGGATTCTCCATATAGGATCAAAGTGATACCTCCTAAATCCTGAGTTTTTATTTATGAGATAGAAGTAATTGGATGTTAGGATTCTCACTAGTTGTAGTGAGATGGTATCAATCGATCCTGCGGAGAATCACTGGAAAGGTTCCAGGGTGATAAGGACGACTGAATATCAGTCACAGGCATTGTTTTTACCCTCAGTAAAGGGACGGTGTGTTGGAAGAGTTCCAAGCTAGATACCATGACATACTAAACGATAAAGGCTGGATACATCGCTACTTAAGATGCTACCAAAGTGGCTGTCTGGCTGTATATTTGTTCACGAGATGAACTTAGTTCCTCCCATTATGTGACAATGGAGTTGTGGCTTATGCCAAGAATCGTCCGTCCCATCAGTGATCCAGACAAATTCTAAGGCAGTATCACCTGATCATGGAGACGGTTGATCTCCAAGAAGATCGAGGTTAGGAGAGCAGACTCAGAGGACAACACGAAGGATCCACACACAAAGGCCTTTTCCCAGAGAGAGACTTATATGGGATGGTTGAGTATTAGATACTGCAACCACTGCTACAGATGGCCCTAGTGCAAGTGGGAGATTGTTAGTTATATGTATGCCCTAGAGGCCATTACTATACATAGGATGTATATTGTAGTGGATGCTTGGACATATATAGGGAGGACTTTCTTGCTCGACATGATAGTATGCTACCTGGTTGCTCTTTACCTTATCGTGTACACTGATTATCTCTCTGTTACATGTTGGTAAAGCCCTTAGGATGTGTACTTGACTACCTGGACTATGATGCGGATCATACTAGTGGGGACATGGTAGTCCATAAGTACATCCTTCAAGGCCCCTAGTCGTGGGTGTATCGAGACGGGGCATCGATATACCAGAGTAGACTACCGTATACCTTCTCGACCCATATAGATGGGCGATGGATGATCCCATATCCATTGGTGTTTGACATCAGAGATGGTATACGGGTGCTCAGTGGAGATTGGGTGCGCTGGACGGACACACCGAGAACTCCCAGATGGTATTATACCTTACGTCAGATGGCAGTTCTCTGGTGACACTGGTACAGGTTAGTCTGTAGACCCGAGATCGTCATAGAGTCTTGTGTGATTCCCACTGTGCTTTGATTTCCACCTTACTACGTCCAAGAGGGCATGCAAAACAGTGGTTTTTTGGTACAGTCCCGAATCACATGGAGGCAATGAGCGATAGGAGGGGATTCGTCTCTCCTGGTATAGGGAGTTGATGTTGCGCTGTGTTCGATTGGCTATAACCGGAAATCCCTGGCCAGGGTTGCTAAGAATTACTGGTAAGAGTTACCAGTAGTTTCTCGAATCGTTATAGACCTCATATCGACACGACTTATCGAGCTATTGGGGTCTGACGTTTACCCCCCCCCCCCAATGGCGAGATATGCGACATATCAGACGACGAGACCGGACTGTACGGTATGTGTTACTGGTTGGATTCACAGGAGTGTGAGCGGGCTTGCTCGTTGATCTTCTAATCGCTCAATACCCGGGTGGCCATTACATTTAGCAGACTGCTTGCGTCTTGTGGGTGTTTGATATGATCAGAACCTACTGCCGGCGTATTGACGAGTCTTTAGAGTCTTACACAGAGGTTTCCTAGCTCAAGCGAAACGAAATAGGAGCGCATATGAGATATGTGAGGGACCGAGAATAATGCGTGTATGTGATACCGTATTCTATTGTCGCAATTAGTATCATTGGACGGTTATATGAGATATAGCCGGGTTACCGAATCAAGTGTTGATTCGATACATTGATACACTTGATATTAGTCGGTTATATGAGAGATGTCCGGATCGTTAAATCAAGTATTGATTTAATGATTTAATGTATAATTATATATTTCATATATTACTTTACATTAACTAGTATTGGTTCACTTAAGATTGATCTTCTCACTAGATTGTGCACATTGTATATATGATATATTTTTGTGCACTTGTTTGTATCATGTTTGATGATACAAGCAAGCTTGGGTGTGTGTATACTTTGAACCATGTTTAGTTAATGGTTAAGGTTTCCATTACCTTATTTAATTATTTACTTATTTATTTTGGCAAGAATAAAATGGTGGCTAACTTTGTTTCATTCTTGAAACTTCATGAAGCTTTGAAAGCTTTGCCCATTTTGTTTCTGTCCTTAACCTAACCATTTAACTAAACCCTAGTTTATTCTCTACATGGGTTACACTCACCCATGGTTGCAAAATGATAAGAATCGCTTGGATTTTCTTTTTGAAAATAATTCTCTTTCCATTTTCTTCTTCATCTCCTTCAAGTGAAGAAGAAAGCTTTCTTGAAAATTTCCAAGTGATGATTCCAAGTGAGAAATCCAAATCCAAATTGAACCCACCTCCTATTTCTTCATCCTCTACCACATGCCATGTAGTAGAGTGTGTTATCTTCACAAGTTCTATGACCAAGTGAAGATGGAGCTTGATCTTGAGTTGCCTCGACGTAGATCATCTTCGGCATCGAAGTCGACGACCTAGCCCGATCATTTCTTCGACGAAACCATCGCTAGAGTCCGGGATCCGATGATCACAGTGGAGGGACGTCATCACAGAGTTAAGGAAGTGGAGGACCGGATCTACAAAGGTTGTAGCCCCTTTCACTTTCTAGTAACATTGTTTACTTGTTGTTGTTTCGCCTTTACCTCTAGTTAACGATCTAGTTTAGGATTTCTCGGCACCGAAAATTTTTGAATTGGACATGTTTGATCAGTTGTAGAACTTCATGGGTGTGCCTAGGAACCCTACAATATCGACACTACTTATCGAGCTACTGGGGTCTGACCTTTACCACCCCTAGGCGAGATATGCGACATATCAGACGACGAGACCAGACTGTACGGGAGTGTTACTGATTGGATTCACAGGAGAATGTATAGGCTTGCTTGTTGATCTTCTGAGTGCTCAATACCTGTGTGGCTGTTACGTTTAGCTGACCGCTTGCAGCTTGTGGGTGTTTGATATGATCATCACCTACTGCCGGCGTATTGACGATTCTTTAGAGCCCTACACAGAGGTTTCTTGACTCAGGCAAAACGGAGTAGGAGCACATATATGATATGTGCGGGACCGAGGATAATACGATATGAGATACTATATTCTATTCTCGCTATATTTGATATCAGCCGGGTCATCGGATCAAGTGTTGATTCGATAAATCGGTACAGATAAATATTAGTTGGTTATATGCGATATAGCTGGATTGTCGGATCAAGTGTTGATTCGATAATTTAATATATAATAATATATATGATATATTAAATTACATTAACTAATATTTGCTCACTAAAAGATTCTTTTTCTCACTCGGGTAATACATTGATATATGCGATATATGTTAATTGTATTATTTTATTTGGTTACAATAAATATTATATATGTGATATATAATATTATAATATGATATGATAACTAATGCAACATGTGTAGTAGAGATTAAACAAGATTAGGGTTTGATTTGGGTTAATGCTTTCTAGATGATTCTAGAAGGTTTAGTTTTGTATTGTGATAGATATTTTGTTATGACTCATTCCTTGACCTAACCCAAACCCTAGCCCTAGTTAAATCTCTACAATGGTTTTGTCAACCATGGTTGCATTATTCATCATTATCTCCTTTGCTTTATTCATCACAAGAGGATTCTAATTGATTCATTCATCTTCTTCCTTCTTCTTTCTTTCATGAAAAAGCTTACTAGCTTTTTTCCATGTGATGAATGAGTGTGAGAAAAAGATAATAAAAGAGAGCAAAAATCCTACTTCATCATCCACATCTATCCTTGCCATTTAGATGAGGGTGTTCACTTCATATTATGAGTGTTAGCTTGTGTTAACGAAACTTCAAGGTAGATCATCTTTGTATCGAAGATCGGAAGCAAGACTGCATCTTTCTCTTCGTGGAACCTCTCGAGAGTCCGGAACACGATGATCGCAGCGAAGAGACTTCAACACGGAGCTTAAGAAGTAAAGGACTGGATCTACAAAGGTTGTAATCCCTCTCACTTAATGTTAAAGTGTTTAACATACTAGTTTTCGCCTAAACTCTAGTTTAAAGATCTCGTATCGGGTTGTTCGGCACGGCTAATTTTTAAATCGGGTATGGTTGGTGCCTCGTAGACCCTTGTGCGTGTGCCTAGCAACCCTACAAATTTGACATAGCTTTCTGAGATGTATGCACTGAGAGAGGAATAATGAAGCAGAGAATTGTTGATGAAGTGGCAAGACCGCCGCGGATCCGCGGCATGTGCCTGCTTAGGCCGCGGATCCGCGGTCCTTTGAGGGGACCACTGTATGAAGCTTCTTGGTAATTCTTCTGCTGTGTTTGGGAGCATTTTCTGATGTGATGAATATTATAATTCCCTCTATATAACTACCAGATCAAACATCTTAGACTTGGCGTAATTTTGATCAGCTCTTTGATAATTTTGGCATTTCTCCTAGAATTTCCTACACAGACTCCGAAACAAGTGTTGCGCTACACAAGAATGATGCGATGCCATGATAAACACACAATTTCCCTTGAAATGCCGGTTTTAGTAGACAACACAGGTAATCTGGTATTTTATGGCTGTTTTGCTAATATGTCTAATATGCAAACCGAACACTTCTAGATGAGTGCAAATGATAGGGAAATTGATGTGTTAAAAATACATTATTTTCGACTGATCACAAACCCTAAGGTTTTGTTTCAGAAAATAACAATTCTATTATCCTAAGTCTAGACTATCGAACCTTTATTTTTCACACCTCGCTTCTTATTTAACTTAAGATTTTATATGTCTTTATGTGCAGTGCAAATAGTGTCGTTAAGTTCCAAAAGGATCGATTAAAGTAATCATGTCCCAAAATAAAGCCTAGATAAAAATTTTAAAAGGATCACATAAGTTTTATAAAGAGTTAAGTATTTTTCAAGTTTCGTTTTCCAGTAAGGTTTCAATTTCAGAATTTCTATCTTCCTTAACAGGAAACTAGGTCTTATTTTTCACTCCACCTTTTTCTTGTTTTCATTTCATACACACCTCTGTGAATGTGCAATAGTCTTTATCATAGAATAAAACCTTCATATCTCCGCTAGAAATATTTTTTATAAAGACATGTCTTTTGTCATGATTATTCTCACACAAAGAACCGTTAGGAATTTTATCTCGGAGAGAACACTTGCTTGACTTTGTTTTAATCTGGACTTTCTAGGTTTCTTAACGAGCTTTGGGCCAATGTACCCAAACCAGTTGGCTTTAGGGCATTAGGTGTAGAGACACCCCAGCGGACTTAATTACTCAAGTTACCTAGGCCCAAAAACAAAAGACAATTTAGCGTGAAAATCATGATGATTCAATGCGAACGGAGATATAATCGGCAGTTCAGTTAACTTTTTTTTGTGGATAAAAGACGTGTTTAGTGGGTTAGGTGTTGAATCATTCCAATCAAGTTTCAGATGGGTTATTTTTCAAAATTAGTTCCAATTAAGGCATCAATAACATCCCTTCATATTCACTTCACTTCATAAACTATTCTTGATATTACTTATTTCAGAACAAACCTATTTGATCCTCAGAAAATCATTTATCCATTTAAAAGTTTTTAGACATAATAGACTTGTCATCTAATTTCCAAAACTCACGAAACATGTAGTGTGATGTAAAGACGTATATCAGCTATAGTTAACTTCAAAGGAGAGTTATCTTTCAGGTTTTCAAAATCTAAAAATAAGATTTAGTTATTCTTATCTTATCAAACAAAACCGTTGAAATGTTGAATCTGAGTTCTCCCACTAGTTAACTTGACGAAAAAGTTTTTATGTATTTAGAAAATTTTCTGATTTTTATGGATTTTATGGATTTTAGTATGCAGATGCAAAATATACATATGAATGCAAAGGTTAGAAATGCGTACCGCGCGTACCCCCAAACTTAAACTGGACAGTGTCCTCACTGTCGTTGCATGAAGAAATCATTGAAGGGTCAAAATTGTCTGTTAGATATACACAAAAAAAAATTTAAATTTTTTTTAAAGAAAAGAAATATAATAAAAATGGATATGCACCAGACAAGAATATCCACATATATATACAAAATGCTATATACATACCTCCGAACTTATTTGAAACAGTGTCTACTGTTTTGGCTGGATAACCGAAATTTGGTGGTAGGCAGAGGAAGATTATGCAGGGTAAACCGGCTCCTGTAAGACCAGGAGCTCCTCTGATGGTTCGGCGCTAAGGTACGGTTTTAGTCTGTGTCCGTTTATTTTGAAAAATGAACCGTCCTTTGGATTCTCCAAATCCACAGCGCCATGCGGATACACATTCCGAACAAAATATGGCCCTTTCCAGCGAGATCTGAGCTTACTTGGATGAAAATGTAGCCGGGTGTCGTAAAGCAGCACCTGTTGACCAGGTGCGAATGTTTTGTGCAAAAGGTGTTTATCGTGAAACACCTTCGTTCGGTTCTTAACGACAACCGCGTTTTCGTAAGCCTCATCCCTAAGCTCGCTCAATTCGTTCAACTGCAGCTTCCGATGGCTGCCCGCATCTTCGAGAGACAGATTCAGCTCCTTTATCGCCCAAAATACGCGATGCTCTATTTCCACAGGAAGGTTGCAAGCCTTTCCGTAAACAAGCCGATAGGGAGACATGCCAAGATCGGTCTTATAAGCAGTACGAAATGCCCAAAGGGCATCAGTGAGTTTCAACGACCAATCTTTACGGTTCTTGGAAACCGTCTTCTCCAGTATCTGCTTGATTTGCCGATTTGAAACTTCGGCTTGCCCACAGGTTTGGGGGTGGTAGGGCGTAGATAGCTTATGATTAATGGAATATTTCCGCATCAAGGCCTCGAAAGTCTTATTGCAGAAATGAGTTCTATTGTCGCTAATGATCGCTCGGGGGTGCCCAAACCGGGAGAAAATGTTTTCCTTAAGAAATCTAACGACAACCTTGTTGTCGTTAGTCCGGCTGGGCACAGCCTAGACCCACTTAGAAACATAATCAACAGCGAGAAGGATGTACAAGTTCCCAAAAGAGCTGGGAAACGGCCCCATGAAATCGATCCCCCAAACGTCGAAAATCTCCATAACCAAGATTGGTTGGAGCGGCATCTCGTTCCTCCTGGATATCCGGCCCAAGTGTTGGCACCGGGAGCAAGTCTTGCAGTAGTCATGATCGTCTTTGAAGAGTTGTGGCCAGTAGAAACCACACTGCAAGATCTTCTCAGCTGTCTTTCTGGGGCCAAAATGCCCGCCATATGCTTGATCGTGGAAAAATGACAGCACACTCTTGAATTCATCGTCAGGGACACACCGACGAATAATATGGTCGGGACAGTACTTGAACAGATAGGGTTCGTCCCAGTAAAAGTGTTTTACTTGGTATAAGAATCGAAGTCTGTCCTGACGTGACCATTCAGTCGGTAGAAATCCTGTGGCTAAATAGTTCACAATATCTGCGAACCTAGGTTCGCAAGATACTGTCAAGAGCTGTTCATCCGGAAAAACTTCGTTAATCAGAAGTTGAAGCGACGGCGAAAAAGGAAGTCGTGAGAGATGGTCGGCGACTACGTTTTCACATCCTCTTTTATCCTTGATGACAAGGTCAAACTCTTGAAGCAAGAAGATCCAACGTATCAGCCGAGATTTTGCATCTTTCTTCGTAAAAAGATGGCGCAGAGCAGAATGGTCCGTATAGACGATGACTGGAGAGCCGATGAGGTAGGGCCTGAACTTTTCTAAAGCAAATACAACAGTTAAGAATTCCTTCTCAGTTGTTGTATAATTCAGTTGGGCATCGTTCAGGATTCAGCTAGCATAATAGATTACGTGCGGCATCTTATTGATGTGTTGTCCAAGGACAGCACCGATGGCAAAGTCGGATGCATCGCACATAATCTCAAATGGGAGCGTCCAGTCAGGAGAAGAAAGAACGGGAGCAGAAGTGAGTGAGGTTTTTAATGACTCGAACGCAGTCACACAGCTAGAGTTGAAGTCGAATGGCGTGTCCTTGGCCAGCAAAAGAGTCAAGGGCCTAGCAATCTTGCCAAAGTCCTTGATGAACCGTCTATAGAAACCAGCATGGCCAAGAAAGGCTTGGATGTTCTGACGCATCTGGGAGGAGGGAGATTGGAAATGACCTCAATCTTCGCTTTGTCAACCTCTATGCCATTTTGCGAAATGATATGTCCTAAGACAATAGCTTCGCGCACCATGAAGTGGCACTTCTCCCAATTCAAAGTGAGGTTCTTGTCCTTACATCGGGTAAGGACAGCGTCGAGATGCAGCAAACACTCATTAAAGGAATCGCCGAAGATGGAGAAATCGTCCATGAAGATCTCCAGGAATTTTTCCACCATGTCTGAGAAGATTCCTATCATACACCACTGGAAGGTAGCGGGCGCATTGCATAACCCAAAGGGCATGCGACGATATGCAAACGTGCCGAAAGGACAAGTGAATGTGGTCTTATCCTGGTCTTTTTCGGCGATGGGAATTTGATTATAGCCGGAGTAGCCATCAAGAATGCAGTAGTACTCGTGTCCGGCCAATCGCTCAAGCATGAAAGGTAGCGGAAAGTGGTCCTTCTGCGTTGTGGCGTTGAGTTTTCTGTAATCGATGCATACTCGCCACCCAGTCTGGGTGCGAGTAGTGATTAACTCGTTCGCCTCGTTGTTTATGACCGTTATGCCTGATTTCTTGGGGACAACGTGAATGGGGCTAACCCACTGGCTATCAGAGATAGGGTAAATGATACCACTATCCAGACATTTTACGATCTCCTTTTTTACAGCCTCCTTCATGACTGGGTTGAGTCGCCTTTGTGGATCCCTTGCTGGTTTGGCATCATCCATCAGATGAATGTGATGTTCAACGATCAGGGGACTAATCCCTTTGATGTCCGCCATTGACCAGCGAAAAGCTTTCCTATTGCTGTGCAAGACCGCAAGAAGGGCTTTCTCTTTCTCTGGAGCTAGAGAAGCCGAGATGATAACATGGAGGGTCTCGTTCTCACCCAAGTAAGTGTACTTAAGGTGAGACAGCAAAGGCTTGAGTTCGAGCGTTGGAGGTGAAACGATTGAAGGCAAGATTGGTGAAAAGGTCTCGAACTCAAAGGATTCTAGCAGAGGTTCAAATCGAGTGTAAGCGACCGAGTCGGATGGTTCAGGTAACTCATCCGGAAATTTGAAGGATTCAAACTCGGGTGGTGAGTGGCTAAGATCGTTCGAGAAAGTGAAACATTCGCAGTCATTGTCGGGCGTAGCAGAAACAGCAGCAGGTTCGAAGAGGAACGCACTAGTGGCGTTAAGGTTATCGTGATCGAACAAAAACTCCTCGAATTCACACTCCTCCGGGGTGATCTCCTGGATTGAGCAAACGTCTAGTATATGAGCATTATGTTTGGAGGGCTGGTTCCCCAACCTAAAAATGTTGAGTTCAATTGTCATGTTTCCAAAAGATAGGTTCATCGAATCATTTCGACAATTGATCACAGCATTTGAGGTTGCAATGAATGGGCGACCGAGTATCACCGGAATTTGATTCCGGGGGCTAGCTACAGGCTATGTGTATAAAACACTGAAGTCAATGGGGAATATGAAGTCCCTGACCTTGATTAACACATCTTCTAGCTCACCCCTAGGATAGGTGATCGATCGGTCGGCCATTTGGAGAGTACAGTGTGTGGGTTTCAGCTCTCCTACACCTAGTTGCTCATATACTGAGTACGGAAGCAGGTTAACACTGGCACCAAGATCTAAAAGTGTGCGGTTGATGTTCTTATCCCTAATGGTAATAGAAATCGTAGGACAGCCAGGGTCCTTCCGTTTTTGAGGTAAAGATTGTGTAAGAGCATCACTCACAGCACTAGCCAAGAAAACTTTCTTGGGTACCTAAGATTTCCTCTTTTTCTTGCACAAGTCCTTTAAGATTTTCGCGTAGGACAGGACTTATTGGACAGCATCTAAAAGGGGAATGTTGATGTTAACCTGCTTATAAAACTCCAGAATCTTCTCCATTTGTGGATTTTGTTTATTGGACTTCAACCAGTTTGGAAATGGAACGTTTTTAAAATTGGTTAAGTCCAATGCTTGTGGAGGAGATTGTGGAGTTGGAACGGATCCCAGAGCTGGTGTTTTCATGGAGTGAGAAATGGGTCCGTTTAGAGCAGAAGAAGAGGAAGAGCCTTTTGAAGAATGGAGAATAGGCTCAGAAGACGAAGAAGAAGAAGAAGAAGAAGAAGAAGAAGAAGAAGCGGCCGGGGTGTCATCGTCGATCCGTGTGCCAATGTTGTTGTGCAGCATCCTTCCAGATCTCAATGTAGTCACGGCACTCACATTATGGTTCTGTTGTTCAAGAGCAACATCCACATTATGTGGGTGACCAGGATTTGGGAGTGGTTGAGATGGAAGCTTCCCATTTTCTCGCTCGCTAAACGCCGCATTCAGCTGTGCAATCTGGGCCTCGATGGTCTTGATGCTTTGCCCGTGTGCAGCAGTTAGTTGCACCAAAGACTGAATAGACGACTGGAAGTTTGCGGTGGATTGTGTCGATTGTTTAACGAATGCCTCCAGACTTCGTTCTAGCAAGGAAACCTTATCGTTGTTCGACGGAACAAAGTTGTTTTGCGGAAAAGAATTGTTGGGTGCAAAGTTCGTCTGATTTTGAAAAGGTTGGGGTTGGAATGGCTGCTGAAATTGATGTTGAGTTTGTTGTTGCACTTGTTGTTGCGGAGGAGGGGGCCTCTGAAAATTGTTGCCTTGGAATTGATGCTGGTTCTGATTCCAGGCGAAATTGGGGTGGTTCCTCCAACCGGGATTGTAGGTGGAAGAGTATGGATCGTTTCTTGGTCTTTGCTGAAATGCAGCATTAACCTGATACTGTCCTAGAGATGGTGGATTGTAAGGACACTCTTCGGTTAAGTGAGAAGGATCGGAACAACAAGCACAAAATGGTACGAAGGGGAAGAACAGGGGCAGGAGTAGGAGATGAAAATTTTCTCTTTATCGCTTCAAGTTTCTCGTTATTGCAGCCATTTCAGCTTTCATCGCAATAGAGACAACGAGTTGGTGAATGCTTACCCTAGACTGACCAGTAGAAGTGGAGGAAGAAGAAGAAGAAGTTGGTCTGGTGCTCTTCCATTGAAGCGTTTGTTCCGTAAGGTCGTCGAAGAATTGCCACGCTTCCTCGTCAGATTTCGATAGGAAGTGGCCCAGACAAATGGTTTCCAACAACTGCTTGGTTGCTGAGTTCAGGCCCTCGTATAAGGTTTGGCAAAGTTGCCATTTCTCAATACCGTGGTGAGGGCACTGAACAAGAAGGTCTTTATACCGGTCAAAGCACATCCAAAAGGGTTCAGTAGGAAGCTGGGAGAATTGGTTGATTTCGTTACGGATCCTCGCGGTTTTATGATTCGGATAGAATTCCTTGAGAAACGCTTTCACAAACTCGTCCCAAATGGTTATGGAGTGGGAAGTGGTGCTATACAGCCACTTTTCAACAAGATCGGACAAAGTGAACGGAATGACCCGTAGCCGTATAGCATCGTCAGACAGCTGGGTCGTTTTCATCACGGCACGAACATTCTGGAACTTGTTTATGAAGATATAGGCATCTTCAGATTCAAGCCCATGAAATTTCGGAAGCATGTTAATGAAGTGGGGCTTAATTTCAAAATTATCCTCATTGGCCGGTGGAAGGGAAAGACAGGTAGGAAGTGCAGAGCGGGTGGGATAGAAACGATCCTGGAGCGCGATTCGCTGTGGCGCTACAACAGGCGGTGGTGGTGGGTTATTCGCATCCATAGGAGGTGGAATCAATCCCGGGGGAGTCAAAGGGATGTTTGGATTAAATCCTGACATCGCGGAAGAAGAGGTTGGTGATGGTGAAGGTGAGGATGTATGAACAGAATTCCGGTCAACGTCGGAGTTGGCCGGCAAATGTAAGGGTGAAAGAGGCGTGGACGAAGTTTTGACGTCTGAGTCGATCGCGTAGTCGGTAGCGACTAACGTAACGCGGACTAGGCGGGCGGCAGTGTCCCGAGTCCAAGCGGACATACACTAAACTAGTTTAGTGTAGTCAAAGCGGAGAAGGTGAGGGCAAGAAAACGTCAATGGAGAAATACGATGGGAGGTGGGTGAAAAAATGGGATTCTGGCGACAAACGGCAAGTTGTTATAAAAGTTTTTGTTTTGTGTTTTTTTTTAAAAAGAGCTTTACAGAAATATGTACGGACTTACGGCTTCAAACAATCACAGATAAAATATGCACAATCACACCTAGATCTAGGGTCACCTAGGTCAGCTAGACGGCTCCTAACCGGTCCAAAGGGCTAGAAATAGGACCTCAAACTGCCTCTTCTCCGCCAATTGCGGCCAGGTAAGTGCCAGGTAAGTGGGCGGCTCCCCACTACGTAAGTAGCGGTCCTAATTAAGTAACCACTTGCCTTCGACACACTTTCCTAGACACCGCAAAGTCAGGATAGGATAAACGGCCGATGACTGTAACTAGTCCTCTTCCTATTGAGCGCGAAGTCCTTAGGGCTGAGTCTAGTATTTTTTAATTAAACAATGGTCAATGCATATGCTTTTTGTGATTTCTGGGGTCCTGGGAAGGGTGATGAAATCCCCACCCAATCTGGATTGGTTTCAAGCCCCTTAAAGTCCGATTAAAATATGCAAAGCCGTAACAATCAAATGCAATCAATTTTTTTATTTTTTAGCGCGGTGCAAAGAATCCAGCACAAGAACAATATATTGGAAGGGGAAGAGAGTTTGCGCAAAGAATGCTGCAGAAAACAAAGTTCGGTGGAGTTCAGAGGAGTGGGGAAGAGGGTAGAAGGACCTACAGAAAATTTGGACTGCTGATGTCAGCAACCCGCCGCGGTTCCGCGGCCTAAGAGAGCTTATGCCGCGGTTCCGCGGCTATAGTATGGATTTGGGCCTTCAGTTTTCTGGTGTGTGCTCTGTTGGGTGTCCACTTCTTGTTTGGAGCTTCTGAATCTTGATTTGCTCACTGAATCTGCTCCAGAATCTTTCAGTAGACCGTTTGTTCCGTTTTTGATCACCCGCGGTGTAGCCGCAAGATATGGGTCTAACTCCCCACGTCTTTGGCACTGAACTCGACCTTCTTTTTTTATCCTGCACACTTGCACAAAAACTAATAAAAAATAAGAATATGATTTTTACAATATATATATATATATATATATATTTATTTTTTTTTTGTTTTTCGGTTATATTCACAAATTAACCCGAAATTACACAAAGAAATAAACTACCGTCTCCCCGACAACGGCGCCATCTGATTGTTAGAATTTTTGCTTGCTTAGTTAATTACCGCAATCAAGACGGTTTCGCTTGTAGCTAGCCGGTTGAGTACGGGTCGTCCGCAGGGAGATGGGAATCTTTTTCTATGTACTTTAACGAGTTATGTCCAAATGTCCAGATTTGTTTGAGATTAACTATGTGCTAAAATGTTATATAAAGAGAGCTTGTTAGGGTTAGGATTAGGTTAGTTTGAGTTAGGAGCCGCTCACTTCTTTCGTTGCCATTCTTAATATCGGTGTTACGGTAATCGGCAACAACGGGGATTAGCATGACTAGGAAGGAACTTGCGAGTATAAGCTAGGCTTTCCAACGCTTAAGTTCTTCCTTTTGGTGCTTGTCCGTCCGTTCTTGGCTCTTAGCCTTAACCTCCGGTTAATTCAACCAAAACCGGTCTCACTTAGGAATCACCGCTATCATGTAGGATAGGGTGCCGTAAGGAGCGGATTGTGGTTCAATTAACGGGAGTCCGAATTAAGATGTTGGGCAAGGAAAGAGTGAGAGAGATTTTCTTCTCTCAAACTTTCCTTATCCTACCCTAACAAGTAAGAAAACTACTCACCCATTACAAGAAAAAGGAAAATAAAACAAAAGGAGGAAGATAGAAAGAAAGAGGTTAGAAGATTACAACTAGCTATTTAAGACCTTACCTTGGCAAGGATCAAGCTTAAGCATCATTGTTGTTAAGGATAAAGTAAAATGGAAGAAGAAAGAAACAAACAACAAATAACAACAGCTAGATTAGCAAATGAAAAATACAAGCAATTATAATTAACAACATAACAAGACAAGCATGATAACAAAAAGAACTATTTTATTCATCACTTCACTCATAAAAGCTCACTACAAGATTTTAATGGAGAAAAGATGATAAGAGGAAGAAGAACAACAAAGTATATCTAAAATTTTCCACAAGAATAAGCACTCTTTGGCTTAGCATGTTCTGGGCTATTTATAGACAGGAAACAGAGAACCTAAGGCAACATTCAGGACCAACATGAATGTACCAAACTGCCCCTGAAAAGTCTTCAGCTGACGAGCCCATACAGCCGCGGATCCGCGGCCTAGACCCCATGTTGGCCGCGGATCTGCGGTTATATAGAGGAGTTAGGTCATGCGATTTTGTGGGTTTCCCTGTTTGTGTAAGTGCACGGCGGCGCCCCGGCCGTCAACCCGACGGCCAAATGCGGAAGCGGTGATAAACTTTAATTTTTGCGGACTTAGCAAACCGGCACCACCGCGCACTAATACCCGGATCGGGCCATTAACAAGTCCTAGCTAACTACAAGATGGGGAAGAGATATACCGAGTGATCCGAGTCCTCCGGTCTTCTCGTCGTCGTCCCGATCTCCCGCGGAATGTCCGGTCTCCACCTCGTCGCCGGAAGGGCACCACATCGCCTACGTCTTTTACGGGCTCCCACCTCAATGCCGAGGCAACTCGGGCACGAAGCTGGCTAGGCGACGTGCCCAAGACTTGCTGTAGAATGTGTAGTGAACAGGTCTCTTTGGGGTTTATGAGGTTGCCAATTTGGAGGGATTTGTACACTAGAATTTCAAGGATGCTTGATGGAGGGATTGAGCAAGCAAAGGAGATCTGTGAGCTCGGCCAAGTAATTGGGCTCACTGGAAAAAAAAAATGAATCAGCCACTCATTTTTGCTCACTGGGAAAAAAGGAAGCAAGCACTCTCTCTCCCTGTTGCTGTGTAAGAAAGACAGCCCCCTTCAATTTATCATATAGCCATCATCAATCAATTAATGCAATCTCTCTCACTCTTCAAAAAACAGCCCCTGCACACATATTAACCCACAATGCAATCATACAAAAATATTAATTTATCAAACACAATTCCAGCAGCCTCATTATAAATTAACATTAAAATAATCCCTCAATACCATCATTCCAACAGTGGCCGGCCCCCCCATATCCAATTTCCAACACAAATGTACAAAAACCCATACCCTCTCTAATCATAATAAATGCAAGGGATGGAGCAATGGATAATGATACTATCATAAACAATCTTTTACATAAAACCCCTCCACAAATGTGTTATTTGCAAACTTGCAAATAACACCCTCCATCGGAAAAGTCCGGCCGGGAAAGAACAAAGGAAAACCGGCCGGAACGGAATGCAAACTGGCAACTCCAGAAAACTGGTCCCATAAAAAATTACAGGAAAACCCCGATACTGTGCATACACACCCGCATCTGTATTCCGTCCGGATACAAATGCAAAGAGACAAAACTTACACTGTACTAAACTAAGACCGGCTTAAACCAAAGCCGGCTAGTAATATCTGTTCGATCCTGATCCGTGCAATACCGCACGTATCTGATCGAACCCTTTCCATATAACCATACGGCCTATAGTACAATCTGTCCGATCCTGATCCATGCAATACCGCACGTATCTGATCGGACCTTGCCATATCTCCATACGGCCTCTACAACCTTTCGCCCGAAAGCTGAGTAACTGAAAGTGGGGGACTCTAAAGACTCATCAACACCTTGGTTGTGGATTTAACCACTAGCACGTCAGAGGTATAAGCCAATACGTAACGGGCTACCAAGTATTGACTAAAAGGGACGTCTGTGAGTGAACTCAGCCTGACAACCCTACTGAGCCTGTCAGTGACAATATCCGTACAGTCCGGTCCGTTCGTCTATGAGTATCGCTTGGTGGGCCAAGGGGGTTGGTAAAAGTCAGACCCCCAAAAGCGGTACAAGTCGTGTCGGAGTGTAGCCCAGAACACCCTGAGATACTACTGGAATACCTACCAGTAAATCTCCTTGCCTTGGCCAAGGTCTTTGTGTAATGGCTCTCCTAGACACAGCGCGACCTCACCCCCAATACCGGGAGAGACGAACCCCCGAAGATCCGCTCACTGCCTCCATGTGGCTCGGGACTGTACCCAACTAAAACCTGTTTGCACGACTCCTTTGAGCCGTGGTAGGGTAGTAATCAAAGCACAGTGGGAACTCACACGAGACAAATGACGATCCCCAGGTCGATGAACTAGCCTGTACACATGTCACCTGGGAACTGCTATCTGACGTCAGGTATAAGACCAACTAGCATGTTCCCGGCGAGTCCTGTCCGGTGTACTCATAACCCAATGAGCACCTGTATACATCTTAGGTGAACCAACTGACACCAGTGGCCTGTGAGACCGGCCACCGCCCCTCGTCGGGGTCTCGACTGTATACACTAGTCTACTCTGGAGAATCGATGCCCAGTCTCGAAACTCCCACGACTAGGGACCTTTCAAGGATATGCTTGTAGACCCCCAGCTCCCACTTATATGATCGCCCTCATACTGCTGGTGGTCAAGCAAGAATCCTAGGGGCTCTATCAACGTGTAATAGCGACATGTCAGGTCACCTAAAACAGTACACGATGATAAAGGTAAACCAGATAGCAAACTATCATCTCGAGTAAGACTGTCGTCCCGGGATAGGTCCTCCCTCAATCATTGCAATCACGTGCCTGTGATCCAATAATTGACTCTGAGGGCACTATCTCCAACAGTTTGGCTGTACGCTTCAGTATGGAATATGTTGTTTCTCAGAAGCTTTTCAAATTTCTTCCAGAATTTCAGTAGATCAAAAAGTGATGTGATGTTGATCTTTTGCCATGATTTCCTTGAGCTCCGCGTAGATATCTTGGATTTTGTGTTGCCATTGTGCTTTGTGCATGAAAATGACCAATGATTTGCCATTTTGTTCCATAAACTAGTATACGGCAACATACGGATAGAGAGCGGAGACCCATGTTTTATCTGTGGTTGGCAGTAATCCAAAATTTGTCACGCTTTTCCATAAATTTCACTGTTTAGAGCCGAGAACCTGTATCCTGCAATTAACTAGCAAACTCGGCTCAAGAGTACCTACCGATAAGCAATGTGATAAAAAATGGGCGGTATAAAAATGCAAAAATCTGATATGAACAGCAATGCAGATGCCAAAAAAAAAAACAATCCCCAAATCCTCTCAAAGACAGATGATGATTCGCTCCTGGTAGAATATTCCAGTGTATCGGTGCTGATGTCAATCCAAATCACATCAAATCAGCAAAACAACGAATGACCTCCCTGGCAGGATCAAATTCCACCTCGGAAACAAGTCAACTTCATCCCTGACACCGCAAGAAGCGGAGCAAGTCAAATCCCGAATCGACCGTCCACGTCGCTAAAATGGCAGTATCGACCGTCCACATCGCTAAAAGGGCAGCACCGACCGTCTAAGTCGCAAAAAGGGCAGAATCGACCATCCACGTCGCTAAAATGGCAGCATCGACCATCCAAGTCGGTAAAAGGGCAGCACCGACCGTCCACGTCGCTAAAAGGGCAGCATCGACCGTCTAAGTCGCAAAAAGGGCAGAACCAACCGTCCACGTTGCAAAAAGGGCAGCACCGATCGTCCACGTCGCTAAAAGGGCAGAACCGACCGTTCACGTCACTAAAAGGACAGCACCGACCGTCCAAGTCGGTAAAAGGGCCGAACTGACCGTCCACGTCGCTAAAAGGGCAGCACCGACCATCCAAGTTGCAAAAAGGGCAGAACCGACCGTCCACGTCGCTAAAAGGGTAGCACCCACCGTCCAACTCGCAAAAAGGGCAGAACCGACCGTCCACGTCGCTAAAAGGGCAGCACCGACCGTCCAAGTCGCAAAAAGGGCAGAACCGACCGTCCACGTCGCTAAAAAGGCAGCACCGACCTTCCAAGTCGCTAAAAGGGCAGAACCGACCGCCCACGTCGCAAAAAGGGCAGCATCGACCGTCCAAGTCGCTAAAAGGGCAGCATCGACCGTCCAAGTCGCAAAAAGGGCAGATTCGACCGTTCATGTCGTAAAAAGGGTAGTGCCAGCTTCCCAAAAACGGGAACCAAATCAAGTCGCCTCCACGTGAAAGAAGATCCATCAATTCTATTCACACGACCCACATGTGTGGTGCGCATTTATTGATGGGGGGCAATTTGTTGGGGTAAAAATTTACACTCCGGTTGACCAAGTAAAAATCAAAGTCAACCCCAAGCCAAGTGGGCCCATGCCCAGATCAAGTGGGCCTATACCCAGGTCAAGTCCGAACATGAAGCGGCCGGCCTCCCCCCATGCCAAGATAAAAATTTTGTAATAAATAATTTTATTGTATTTATTTTATTTTATTTTATGAATGAATGTAAGAAAAAATGGGCACAAAGCTAAATTTTTGTAAAGCCCATGGCTTATGTGCAAAAAGAAATGGCACATGAGCCATGGGATAGGCAAAATGCCATTTTGTGTAGCCCAAGGGGCTATGTGTAAAGTGTATAGCCTATAAACGCAAGGATAATGAAATATCCCAACAACTTTTTCTCTCTCCAAAAAATTTTAGATCTGAGATCTTTTTCCTTCCTCAAGGTTCTAAAACCTTCTCCTTTCTTTTGAATTAAATCAAGAGTTTTACTCTTCATTTTATAAAACTAAATAGTTTTTCACCACAAAACCCATAAAGGGGAACTCAGATCTTCCATTAGATCTCAAAAAGAAAAGATTTTTAAAGTCTCACATCTCTTGATCTTCAAGATCCTGCCAACAGAGGAGGAAGAAGGAGGCCCATCTCCGAAAACCCCATTTTTAGGAAGACCCAGGGATCCAAAGAAGAACCCTTTTCATCAACTCCAAAACATCTCAGGAGTTTAACTCCACCCTAAATCCTCTTTCGGGATTTTAAATCACATTTCTGGGGCTAAAATCCCCTCTTTCACACCGGCGCCCAAGCGCCCGAGCGCTCGAGCGCCCCGCACCCAAGCGCCCTGCGCCGACGTGCCGACATGTGGCGCGCTAGCGCTCGAGCGCCCAGCGCCCAAGCTTCCAGCGCCCACGTGCCGACACGTGGCGCACTAGCGCTCGAGCGCCCACGTGCCGACACGTGGCGCGCTTGCGCTCCAGCACTCCAGCGCCCGGCGCTTAAGCGCCAAGCGCCCACATGCCGACACGTGGTGCGCTCGCGCCTAAGCGCACAACACCTAAGCATACAGCACTCAAGGCACTGGCCCCACGCGTCCTTTGGGCGCTTTTTCCCCTTTTTTTATATACGTATACATGTATATATATATAGATACACACACACTCCACAACACTATCCCTCCTAAAAAAAATTTAGGCCGGGGCGCTGCCCCGCTGTCACGTCCCGAAAGTACGGAATATGACCTGCACTTAAACTACGAAACGTCTCGAGGCGTACGTAATCTAAGTAAGCCGAAAACCCAAAAAAATAGTAGAGTGAAGGAAAACCAATTTAAAATCAAGTAGTTTTAATAGCATAATCCGAATTATGCGTTTTTAAAAACATCAAATATTTTCTGAAAATTTCGGCAGAGTCTCCTTTGTAAATACTGGCCCCCAAACGGGATACAGCATGAATAGTATACGAAATCAATAAAAGGCATCCCCAAGCGGGTGCTAGCTCTTCGTCAATCGACGGTCACAACCACACAAGCAATATAATATACAACGCCAAGGGCGAGGATCAAAAACTTAAAAGAAAACTCAAAACTACAAGAAATCCACAGAAATATAACGCGCGACTCTAAGGTCGAAAGAATAACATCACTGGTCTCTATCTCAAAAATAAATACATGTTTGGTTGATGGAACTTCTAGATGCAACAGAGTAATAATATACAAGGTATATAATGGGGGGTACGATACAAATAAACCCACCTACTAGCAAGTCACCCGAAAGAAGCAGTGCTAGTAATGCCGTAATGAAACCTGTAAGGCTAAACCTGAAAGAACTGTGGCACAACGGGGGTGAGTTGCCAACTCGTGAGTAGAAAAACATCTACGAATAGAAATCGCATGAACAACGCAATCCTAGGTCAACAATCATAATATATCCTCAAATATATATAACCAGCAGCCTAATATAATGGCTAGGGTAAAAGTCTGACCCAAGTGTAATCCCAAGTGCCCGTGTCAATGCCTCAGGTAGCAATATATCATAAGAATGAGGTATGAATGCATGAAACAGAATAAAACTTCTTTCATAATTTAGTGAGATTTCTGTACTTTTAAAAGAGGTATTATAAATGAAATCAGCATAAACAGTGTCTAGTATCGACACAAAACATAAATCCCAATGTCTCAATATCTCAGGATCTCAATGTCTCAATCTCACTATCTAGGGCGCCGTCAATCTAGACCTGACCCTACCATCAATCTCAAGACCACGACGGTATCCTCCGGATATCCGACGCGTCGGGTAATATCACCGGTCGGTAGTGCTCCCCTGCCAGACTCAACGCCATCATCTGCGATCCTCTTGCCCCGGGGTACCGCACCGGGTCCACCATGTACCCGAAACTGTTCCTCCACTCCTCGAACTCGGGTCTTGAAATCCATCAGCAAACTCATGGTGTACGACTCATACATCATGGGAAAACTGCACTTTTTATTTAAAAAGAGAGAGAAAAGGTTTATTTATGTTTTTGCGGTTTTCCTCCAAATCCAAGAAATCTCATGAAATCCAAATCCAAATCATCAATAGCATGTAAACAGTGAATATAGGAATGAAATTCCATGAATGCGGCACAACAGTGAATAATAACATGCATGAAGTAGCAGGCAATAACTACAATGTTTAAACTAGCATATAAGGCAAGTACACTATTATCATGTCTAAACTATTAGCTAACAACCCATGTCAATGAAATAGTATTTCTAAAGTGTTCGTGACATGGCAATTACTGATGAAGATGTGTGTGAGCCGGCAAGTAAGTGTACGTGGTACATACGCATCATCGGTAATGGTGCTGGTATCCTAACAGCATGATATCAATAATCGAATATGAATCACAATAAGTATGCGATGCGGAGCAACAGCAATGATTAGCGGGAGCTAAATACTAGACACAAAGACAACAAATCTATATTTAATATAAATCTAGTCTGATAACTACACTAAACTAAAGGGCTAAGCTAACTGGCTACTGAAAGTAAGGAACCCGCCTAACCTTTGAGTCGATACATATACCTACATGTATATGTTAGTCGGTGATCCTGCCTCAATAATATGACATCCGATACCATATCTATAATCAGACATTCCCAAGTCAAGAGTGCGGATCAAACATCAATATATAGCTCGTACGTAAATCCGTCGTACGGCATCACTAAATCTGGGTACGGGTCAATATCACATTATTCATCTGATATCCTCTTTATCCAAGATCATAATCTGGGTACTGATCTACGTCTAGTACTCTACTAATATCATCAATATAGTCATGATCTGACTGCTGATCAACAGCCTCATACAAACCGATATCATCATCAAATGTCGTCATAAAGAGGTATACATCGCCTAATGCGACTTATTATGAACATCTTAACATATCTTATCTCATATCACGATCACATGTCAACTATTCAATGTATAACACTATTCACGTGTATCATCGTCCCAAGATCCGCTATAACATCAGGACGTATCTCAAATACGAATCCTGCAATATCACCGATCTCACGGTCTCAAATCAATTTCATCGACTCACCTCAAATCTCAAACACTATCCTCAAATCCAGTATGTGAACACATAGTCCCATACCCATGTGAACACATAACAATATAACCCCATATAAGTACATATGAAAGAAGAATGTATGCAAGTATGGGTGTGCGTGTGTGTAAATGTGGTGCAACCTCTACTCTAGGGTCTCGCAACCCTAAACCTATCCAATCACACCTAAAATCTATCTTTATCATCAATAAACTCAACAATATAATCAATATATATATGTGTATACGTATTCGTATGCATCACCACGAACTGCGGGGGTGCTATACACCTCCACCCGACTTCTCCCCGTAGATATAAATCTACCCACCTGGTCCTCGCTCGTCGGTGCCGACGTCGCCACGCACTTGCTTGTCGTCTCGAAGTCCACATGGGGGTACCTACATATCACAACGTATCGTATCGCATTAAAACCAAATTCAAAATCGAAACGGCATACGAAAAACAAGTCGGCATGCGTATTCTGCATAGGTCAAAACCTATCGCCTACGCATGCAAAAATAGCCAAACGAAACCTCGATGTCGATATACAAATGTCAAACCATCAAGAAAAACCCAACGTACCAATCACGCATTCATAACGCACTAAAATTTATATGAAAATATGGTGCAATTCGTAAAAACCTTCAAATTGCTCAAATCGATTTATTTTCAAGAACCCTAGTAAGCCTAAATTTCCCGTTTTAGCACCAAGCTAAATGTTTTAACAATTTTAGTGTCTATAACGTTCGTTAAACATCTCAAATAAGTCATACAACCCATTTCAAGAATTTAATATCATCAATTCTTATAAAAATAAAATTTCTAGTTTTGCAATTTATCTAATTTTAACAATTTCAACTAAAAATGCACAAAATAATAACTACGCTTGATTTTGCATGGTCCAAGGCATTAAACCACTCATTATAATATTAATGATGATATGAAACCATAATTATATTTTAATCTAAAGCATTTAACAATTTTCCAAAAACCCTAGTTAGCAAAATAACTTAATTATGACATTTTATAAGTAATGGTTTGTAATTAACAACTAGATTAGCTTTCTACAACACTTAAGATGTTAATCCACATCACTAAACCATGCACAATTTATCACAACACAAATCCACAACAAAACCCTAATCTAATCCTTCTCTTGAAAACCCACATCTTTTAATTAAACCACAATTAAACTTATAATTAAGCTAGACTAAAGTATTTAGCAACAATTTAAACAAAAGGCCAAAATTTATACCCCATGACCAATGGATCAAACTTAAGATCTAGATCTCCAATTTGAAATCCTTGCACCAAGATCCATGCTAGATAGGCAAATGAGAAAAAGAGAGGAGTTGGATTTTGATTTCGGTGAGGTTTTACTTTGATTTTGGACAATTTTTTTGATGGAAAAAGAGAGGAGAAGAGGGAATGGGGGCTGCTGTTGAGGATTGCAATATTCGGCCAGAATTGGAGTGGGGGTGAGGGAGGAGAGAGAGTGAGGTGGAGAAAGTGGGGAGAAAAGTCAAAGTCCACCCTTTTACTTCTTTCATTTTCCTTTCTTTTCTTTTCTTTTCTTTTGCAAAACAAGTGGGAAAAATTGAGGGGGGCTGCTGAATTAAGCCAAGGGGAAGGATAAATGGGTGTGTGTGAGTGTGGGTATGGGTGTGGGGTGATGGAAAAGGATAAATACTATACCCCAAACATCCATTTACACTAAATTCACTATTTAAGCCTTTTTCTTTAATATTTTCTAACACCGTTTAACAACTTCATTTTAATTCAAAAATCATATGTTAAAATTTTGTTTAATGTATTATGATGCACAAAATTTGTTTCAACTCATTCCAATTTGTAATTTTCCCTAATTAAATGTATTAGTGACGGCTTAAAATAATATTAAAATAATTAATTTCGGAAAATTTTTCAGAAAATTTGAAATTTCACCAGTGGCTCAATAAACACCAAATACTAGCAATTACATAGCTAGAATATGTATATTTAATTTTAAAATATAGATATTTGTATTTTGACTTTTTACAGAAAAAACCCTTATTTTACCGATCTTCCGATATTTCACTGAAACGATTTTCAAAACTTTACACCCGCAGCCCGCAAGGGGGCTGCTAGCCCCCTTGACCCCCAGCCCGCTATCCGATTAGCAGGACCCCCATAAAAACTCTTCGTGGCTCTCGATATATCCAAGCCTCCTCAAAAACAAAACACACGTACACTGTACATTGAGTTTGCATGACCAGTTTAACCCATCAATCGGAGGTTCCCTCTCTCCAAAGGCGAGGGGTAATTAACGGCAGCTTAGTCCGCGGCTGCCGAAGATTCGGATCCCCGCAATCAATAGACCCCGGCCTACCCTAGGTAGTGGGAATCTGTAATACGCCTGACAAGCGCACGCGTATTCTCATCTCAATAGGGTGACGGAAAACACCCTACATATTCACCACCTCGATCAGATCTCAGTGTCTTGATACTTTTGCCGATTTGTTTTTCCACTTCATTCTTATATTCCCGGAATTTCTCAAAAGCTTCGGATTTATGCTTCATCAGGAAGACATGTCCGTACCTTGAGAAATCATCCGTAAAAGTAATGAAGTAAGAATAACCGCTTCATGCATGTGTAGACATTGGACCACATACATCACTGTGTATGAGTCCCAAGAGCTCGCTTGCTCTTACTCCTTGTACAGTGAATGGAGTCTTTGTCATCTTTCCTTTGAGACAAGATTGACAGGTTGCATAAAATTGATATTCGAACGGATCCAAATATCCTTCTTTATGCAACTTAGTCAACCGTGTTTCATTGATGTAACCCAGTCTACAATACCATAAGAAAGCATGATTAATTTCTGGAGACTTTCTTTTGTGTGTATTCTGGACATTGAAAATCTACGGTTGGTTTAATACGTATATACCGTTGTTTAATGTTCCCGACCCAATCAAGTTATGATTATGGTGGATGTTTACGACATCGCTTACAAATGCAAAATCATAACCTTCTTTAGACATTAAAGATACTGATATGATATTACAAGTCAAACTAGGTACATAATAACAGTTGCGCAAAACCAAAACATGTCCATTAGTCAATCCTAAGTGATATTCCCCCACGGACACAGCATCCATGCTTGCTCCGATTTCAACTCTAAGGGTCATATCACCCGCCTTCAAGACCCTAGGGCTTCTCAGTGCCCGCAAAGAATTACAGATATGAGATCCTGAACCGGTATCTAATATCCAGGAAGTATAGTTGATTGACAGACAGTTTTCGATTACATACACACCTGAAGTCGAAGCAATAACCTGCTTCGCTCCCTGGTTCTAGGCTTTCCAGGCCCTGCAATCCTTCTTCCAATGGCCCTTCTTGTGACAGTAAAAGCATTCTTCCTTTCCTACAGTCTGCCCCCAACTTTTGCTTTTTCCTTTGCTTCCACCTTACCAATACCGCCTCTCGCTTTGGTGGGGTCTTTCTTCTTCTTTCCTTTGGCTTTCGCCTTCGACCTGGAAGAAGAAGTGCTACCAACAAATAGAGCGGGTGTTTTCCTTGCTTTCTGCAGGGTGCCCTCGGCACTCCTTAACATGTTGAGGAGTTCCGGAAGTTCAACTTCTTTACTCTTAATATTAAAATTCAAATTAAACTGGACGTAGGTGGAAGGAAGGGATTGGTTAATCAAGTCTGTATAAAACTCATTCTCTAACGTGGTCCCGAGGTCTGCGAGCTCCTCAATATAGCCAATCATCTTAAGGACGTATTCCCCGACAGATGATCCGACGGCCAATCTCGCTTGAAACAGTTTCTTCGAGGTCTCGTATCTTGCTATACGAGATTGCTCTCCATATAATTCCTTTGTATGGAGGAATATGGATTCTAGGTCCATAATCCCGTGCCTCCTCTGATGTTCATTGTCCATAGAGGCAAGTACGAGGCACTTGTCCTTCTCGCAGTCAATCTCCCAGATCTTACGGATTTCCCTGTCCGCGACACTGAAGTCTGGGCCTGGGACGGCGGGGTTTTTTGTAGTTAGGACATAGCCTAACTTGTCGTAAGTAATAGCCATCTTGACATTCCTGAAGCAATCTTTATAGTTTGGCCCTGTAAACATGTTTTTATCTAAAAGCAACTTAAGGCCCGTCATGTTTGGTTGCTGCAATTAGGAGAGAGAGAAGAAACACTTTTGCATGATGCCCATGCAAGTTTAGAATGGTTTTTAGTTTATCTAAACAAGATGGCTCCCACTGTTTCTCGAATCCCTCCTCAAACCAAAAAAGAGGAATTAGTCAGGATTAATCTCACCGTACAATACTTGCTTAACCGTTCAGCCAGGCTAGTGTTGGTACTTCGAGGGAGGTTTTCCAATGCTTTCGCGAAGTTCCTTAATTACATAACCTCTTTTCCCTGGAGGCGTAGCCCCGCTAACACCGTTCTGGACACCTACTTGGTTTATAGCATTGATCGTTTAGTGAAAAAAAATCTCCTGAGGAATGGCATATACTGACAGTAGGATCGGGATCCAAATATCATTGTCTGATAAAGCTGATGGAATCCTACCAAAATTATCACACTCCAAATGGTATGCAACACTAGCAAGTTTCAGTTTCTTTAGAAACTCCCGATACGGATTTTTGCCCCATGCCTTTATGACCTTGACTTTGGCCAACAAATCATAAGTCACATGTCAAGTTCTACCCGTCATTCTCTAGGTTAATTTGAACCCACCCGTACCTACCCTTGACTTTGGCCAACAAAGCAGTACGACTGTCCCAAACCAATGCATGTATCTATGCTTCGTATGAATATCCAACAGCTACCAATCACTATACCTTGACTTTGGCCAACAAACATAGCATGAATACTATTGACTATTCATATGAAATGACAGAGGGCTACGAATGGTTTTGGTAAAACCGTGAACATATCGAAGGAACATGATTGCTTTAAAAAAGAGTGGTTTAAGCTCCGCATTTAAAAGTTTATTGTTTTTGAAAAAACCGAGTAGTTTTCAAATGTGTTCCAACGATTTAACTTTGGTTTATTTTCTTTGCATTAATCTAATGCAGTCCCATCATTTACTCCTATCATTAAAGAGAGAATTGAAAAAAAAATATCACGTCCTCTTATGCCATCCGCATTCGCCACTGGGCCCCGTCATCACCCGTTAGGTTACTTAACTAACGACAGAGCGGGGGCAGGGTTAGCGCGGATGTAAAACATAAGTGACGCCTACTATATACCATATATAGATATTTTAAAATCATCTCATGCAATAATAATCATTCCAGTCACAGATAAACATTTCAGATATGCTAGGAATGCCGCGTTTCGTTTAAGCCTGCGACGAAAAACAGATCCCACGGTCGCGATGAATAGCCAAACCCCACCCCAGACCCCTACGGGTAAGGCAAACTACCCGCCAAATTCCAGAAGTGAAGCTGCCTCCCTCAACAAAGTGAGTAGGCCACTTGGCACTTCAAAGAACCCGGTAGTTTATGTACCCCACCTTGGGTCTATCTTAGGAGCAGAAAACAGTAAAAAGAAAATAATACAACTGTGGCTACAACCTCAATGCGGATGTGCCCCGCAAAATAATATTACATCAATTTTACAATTTACATGAATGAAAGATAAAAACGCGCATCTCACATCCCCGGCTATTTATCATCGACAATCAGAAAATGTTTATATACAAAAACCAACAGATATGTGCAACCTTGACTAACCGACGTATAGCAATTAGTCGACGTTTAAAACACATATAACAATACAGAAGAACCAATTAGCTAAATACAATAGGAATTCGAACGAAACATATTTTCCGTATCTACCACAAATGCAAATCAGCACTCAGAAACTTATTGGGTAGAAACCAAATATTCCAGAAATCATAATACCAAAATTAAGATACAACAGAAAAAATCCGAGTTGAATCGGCCACGACTCGGCCGTGGTTCCGCCGCAGAAAGACGATTTTGCCATGGATCTGCGGCTGTCTTGGCGATTCAGACGCTCAAATTTCTTGTGTTATCTTAGAAAACCCTGCAAGTATTTTTCATGATATTGAAATAATTTTACAGACAGTTTTGAAAATCGACAGAAACTGGGGTTTTCGGTATTTAGTTTTCCGTTTTTTTCCGACGATCGAAATTCTACTACTTGCTAATCTGCTAGATTAGATTTAGTTGGCTCTGATACCACTGTAAGTCGATGCTATGCACCCCGCGGAATCACGGGGTGGCGGAAGGTGTAAAAAACGATAATTTTAGCATTATAACATCGACTGTAAGCCATGATCGTAATCTAAACCGTATCTAGCAAAAATAAATGATGTATAAATAAAAGTACATAAGTTTATACCTCAAGAAATCTGGTCCTTCTTCTCCTTATCTCGCTGTCCTCCTCACCTGCACGAATTCTTCGAAGTGGTACGGATGTCCTCTTCTCGTCGGCTTGCTCGAATCCTAGATGATCCACCCAAACGTTTGTGCACCAAGCTTATCTTCTAAACCAAAGAAACTAGATCAAGTAAATTGCTAATCTAAATGATCTAGGATGTGTAGATGGTGTATATGGATTGAGGAGTCTTTCTATTTCTTCCTAGGTAACACAACACATGAGTATCCTAAGGTTTGAGGAAGAAGAAGATGTTTTAGAAAAAGCTAGTGAAGCAAATGTATGAGAGAGAGTGTGTCTAACTTATGGTTCTAAACTGAACACTCTCTATTCTTCATCTAATAAATTAAATGAATAATAGTAATTAGGGTTCAATTTACAACCAAATGAGTCATGGCTTCAAAATCCACCATGTGTCATATTTAGCCATGCTCAATATCATGCATTTTCCACCTCATTTCTACCATGAATAAATCATTTAATCCAAAATGAAAAATACATATATGAAATATCATCTTCTAAAAGCATCTTTGAATAAATTACAAAAACGCCCCCTCGTCCGTACATACGTACATGTATTCGTATTCCGAAAAATACGAATACCGAAGGCGAAGAAAATCCATCAGTACAATACTAGGATCCGGCTTAAACCAAAACCTACTAGTATTGTCCGTCCGACTCATCGTGCGTGCATGAGTGTACACACGTGATCGAACCCTTTCGTAAAATCATACGATATCTACACGTTTTCCCCGATGCAGGGAAACGCTCTGTGTGGGACTCTAAAGACTCGACTCTACGCTGGCAGTGGGTTTAACCACAAATCGCAAGCGGTACTAGCTGTACGTAACGGTCCCTAGGTATTGTCGATAAGAAAGCCGATGAGCATAACTCATCCGAACTCCTATTGAGTCTGTATGTTACAATCTTCGTACAGTCCGGTCTGTCCGTCTAAGCGTATCACATATCTGGCCCAGGGGGCGGTAAACGTCAGACCCCTAATAGCGGTATAAGTCGTGTCGGAGTACGGTCCAATACACCCTGAGAAACTACTGGAGTACCTACCAATAAATCTCGCTTGCCCTGGCAGAGACTATGTGTAATAGCGTTCCGAACACAGCGCGATATCAACCCCTAACACCGGGAGAGACGAATCCTATATAACCGCCATCGCCTCCAAGTGCTTCGGGACTGCACCCAGCTACTACCTGTTTGCACGATTCAGTAGATCCGTGGTAGGGTAGTAATCTAAGAACAGTAGGAACACACTTGAGGCGAACCAGCAGTGTCAAGTCAACGGACTAAGCTGTACTCATGTCATCTGGGTACTGCTATCTGACGATAGGTATATTACCAACCAGCAGTTCCCAATGAGTCTGTCCAGTATAACTCACAACCTAATGATCACCTACATACCATCTCCAGTACGACGTACCGATGGCTGTAGGACAGACCATCTCCCAGGCTGGGAAGGGAAGCGTATACACTAGTCTACTCTGGAGTATCGATGCCCTGTATCGATAATCCCGCGACTAGGGACCTGTATAAGGATGTGCTTGTAGATTACCCAGCCCCCACTAGTGTGACTGCCATCACAACGCTGGTAATCAAACATAGATCCTAAGGGCTCTACTAATATGCATAGGCGATATGTTAAAAGAAATATATGTACATATTTAAGTAGAAAACAAACTAAGTACCATACTACTATTTTGAGCAAGAATGTTATTACAATTGTGAATATCCCAAGCTTTCATTAAGTAATATACAAACTATTATGATACAGTAATGGCCTCTAGGGCATATACACTAACATCTAGAAGAATGAAACCCTAACTCGATATAATAACCATGAGAACGCTTCGAAAACTTAAGGTTTACAGCAGTTCCGCAGTGCCATTAATGAGGCTTGGGTTTGCCCTTCTACGGTTGGTCCACAGGTATTGTGGCATGTACTGGAATACTATTAAACTGTACTCAAGATGTTGAGCTCTTGGGGGATTATGGAACGTTGACAAATCGATCGAAAAGTTCGACGTCATTCGGATATCATGTGATGGGATGCATTGCTTGGGAGACTCTAGATACGAGTATAGCCGTTGGAGCGCAGTCCATGCAGCCACGAAAAGACGAGTCCGAAGCAGTAGACATTAGAAAAAATGGAGTAAGAGGTTCGTTTGAGATCTCGATGAGATGATGTTCCACTCCACTGACATCAGAGATGTGATACGCATGCAGAGACGTTGTAAATGGATATATCTTCCAGAAAGTGTGGTGATGAGTATGCAGCCGTTCCGAAACAAGAAATAGATTTAGTAAAGGATGATGACTTCCGGGCAATTTGGCAGAAACGACATTTTGGAAAGACTTGACAAGATCTTTCTGGAATACAATACGAGGAGACTTGGACCCAGGATCGGTCATATTACGCACACCCAGTAGGCCAGAGTTCGGCATCGTCGACGAGACATGTTATGAGTGACCATGACAGTTGGCCAGAGATCTTTAGAGGATTTGCTAGAGCGGACTATTTCCGTCATCTTTGATTTTGATTTTATACCTATGGTGCGCATGTGATTTGACTTATGCTTTCGGCATAGTTTTCATACACTTTTAGTATTTTGATTCGATTTTTGTGCACGCTGATGCACATGGTTGTGAGAATATTTACCACGGTATACCTGATTTGGATTTTGATTGAAATGTGTTGTATACCGTCGATTTCGATTGTGATATTCGATATTTGCTTTCGTGCACCATGTGCACTTGACTTGGATTCTTGCGCATACTAGGGCGCTTGAGGCGGTTTGGTGCACGCCAGATGCACTAAATCGAGATTCTTCATGCATATCAGATGCACATGATATTGCTGTCAGGCATACCCGTTGCCCCAGATAGATGTTTCGTGCACACCCGTTTCACTTAGATTTGGTTTCAATGCACATTTATGGCACATGTATGGATTTCGATTTCCGTGCGCACCAGACGCACGTGGCATTCTTACGCACATTTAGGATTGATTCTTACGGAGCAGTATATTTTTATGATATTTACTATTTGTTTTAGTACTGAGCTGGACTAGCCAGAGGACAGTACCTGAGTATATTTTGCATGCATTGATAGTTATCGAAGGGATTTCCAAAAAGGAGCTATAGTCTCAGTATTTACTTACGTGTCCGAGATGACACTAAAATTATTATAAAGGAAACCCTTCTAAAATTGTTTTCAAAATGGCGGGACGTGTATATTAAACAAGTATATATATATATATATATATATATATATATATATATAGAGAGAGAGAGAGAGAGAGTTATTTTCTCACAATGGACGTCCGCCACTGTGCAGTGATACGCACATCGCACAGCGACTTGAAAGGGGTTTAGCATGCATTTCTTCAGATGTTTTGACGAATTTATAACGAGGTGTACATGTATAGTTTTGATGTATATCATGTTGGTTTTCGTATTGGATTTTTACATTGGTGTCTTCACCATAACTCCGATGATTGCGGGATGCTTGACGGAGTTTTGATTTTTGGTTTATATACTCATTTTTCATGCGCATGCATTGCGCTACGATGTGTATTATGTATTTATGATTTCGGAGCCCCGACGACTTGACCATTTTACTGAAATGTTTTAGAAAGTGGGGGAGTTTAAATTTAAATTCGGGGACCGAATTTCTTTAAGGAGGGAAGACTATAACATTTCAGAAAAATAAAATATTATTTTTGGGAACTTTTATAATTAAATATATTTAATATTTTAATATGCGGTATAATTAAAAACCGATAAATCGGAAAATATTTGGAAAATTGTAGGAATTTCTAAAATGAGAATGTTTTTATGTGATTTAGGCAAATTATAGATTTTTATAACGTATCATACACTAATTTAATGCTAATCGCGATTAAATATCGCTAATCCTGCATTAAGCTAGTTTTGTGCATATGACATGCACTAAGTCATTTTTCACATTTCTACATTTTTCCTACCATGGTTTTTCCTTACGTTTTCATGCATGGCTTTTAAAAGAAAAGAAAACATATGAAAAAGAAAAGATATGAAAAAGAAAGAGGCATGGGGAGACATGAGAGCATGGGCTTAGGAGAGAGAGGGCGAGGGGTCAATTGGAATTTGGCTTATTGTTATCTCTTCATCATTCTTCTCCCCTCTCACACCATGGCTGCCCTCATCTCCCTCCTCCTCTTCATCCTCACTACAAGCCAAAACCCCATCAAAACACTTCATCCCTTTTGTTAAAAACAAGCACAAGCTCACTACAAACATCATGGACCAAGAAAAATCCGATTTTGAGCACTTAGGGCAACTCAAAAAACTTCTTGAGTTGCCAAATGAGATGTATTCATCACCTTTATTGTAGTATTTCATTTCTTTTAGCACTCATGTTAGTTTAGAATCGTTTTAGTGAGGTGTTGTGATGTTTGAAAATTCATAGATGTGGATTTGGGATTCTTGAGTTGTGAGGATTCTATTGAGATGTAATTGGTGACCTTAAACTCCCCTTAGTGCTAGAAACCCAGACCAAACATAAAACAGAACCCAAGATGGAAATTTAAAACTTGTCGTGTCGGTTTGTGAAGAAATTGAGGGTGCAGGGGAATATGGTATAACCTGGAATATTTTCAAGAAAAGTAAACAACCCTAGAGACCTAGATTTGACACTAGGAGGCCACCCTGCAAGTACGAGACTGAGCTTCCCAAACCGAGGTCACCGGATTTAGGGGGTGTCTGGCCGGCCAAGTTGTGAGGGATGGTGCTAGGATTTGCTCTGTAGCTCATGTGTCCCGTATATATCACCCCAGTACTGTTTGTGCACCTTGTTTTCACCTGAACAAAAATCTGGGACTATTTTATTGGGTTGCTGCTTTAAATTCCTCGATGTTTATGAATTCATGTTTTGGTATTTGTGTTTTGTATCGGTCACTTGACGTTTTTAGGTCGATATCGGGTGTTTTTGGGCTCTTTTGTGAGAGCAGACCATAGGTTTTGGCCTATGTGAGATTCGTGTGTCGTTTTGGTTTTGAATTGGATTTTAATACGGTACGGTACGTTGTGATATGTAGGTACCGTCACGAGGACTTCGAGACGACAAGCAGGCGCGTGGCGACATCGACTTCGGCTAGCAAGAGCAAAGTGAGTAGATATATATCTACGGGGGAAGTCGGGTGGATGGCGTATAGCACCCTCGTAGTTCGTAGCGTAGTATATATGTTATATATATGTTTATGTGTTGCGAAACATGAATGATTAGTAAGTAAGACTTTAGATGTTCATAAGTTAGTTTTAGTGTATTAGAAGTAACGTAGTTATTTTCTTAGTCGCGAACCCTAGAATAAGGTTTACACTCACACACACACTCGCATGCATTTTACTTTCTTGTACGTATATGGGGATATGTATAAACACACACACACATAGGTATAGGACTAGATATATATATACGTATACATATACATGGATGATGAAGATATTATTTAGTATTTGGAGATGAGTCGATGAGATTGGGCATGGTGCCACGAGATCGGTGATATGACATGATTCGTATTATGAGATACGACACGATATTTTAGCGGGTCCTTGGTCTATGTGTTCATACACAGGCATATATATATATATATATCGTATCAGTATTGTACTAGACTTAGAGCAGTACCCTAGTTCACGATATGTGATGATAAGGATACCAGAGGAATAATGAGATAATGTGATATTTGACCCATACCCAGATTTGGGATACCGTACGATGGATTTACCGTACACGCTATATTGATGATAGATTCGCACTCTTGACTCGAGAATGTCATATTATATAGTGTATCGTAAGGGATACTATTGAGGCGGGATCACCGACTATTATATGTATATATATCGACTCGGACTTATATGGTTTTTCTTACCCCTTTCGATTAGTCTATTAGTTTAGTCTTGTAGTTACTTGTAGATGTTAGACTAAATTCGATTCTTACCTATTTCAAAACTAACGATCGTGAGTATTTTAAAGACAGGCCAAGAGATTCTACGGATATTTCAAAGGATGTACCTTTTCATAAAAACACCGTAGCCCTATTTTCTAAACATCATGATTCGTGTTATTTCAAATGGCAAAACTGTATTGATTCATATACATTAATGTTTATATTCGTACATGTTGCGTTATTATTCATGTTCTGCATATTCTTGCTGTTCGCATCGCATTGCATGCTTATATTGTGTTTCATTAGTTGTTATTAATATCATGCTGTCAAGACACCAGCACCATTACCGATGATGCGTATGCTCCACGTACACTTGCTTGCCGGCTCACACACATCATCATCGGTAATTACCATGTCACGCAGACATTAGAAATACTATTCATTAGTATAATTTGTTAGCTGATAGCTTCGACATGTTATTAGCGTATTTTCTTTTATATGATAGTTTAAATATTGCATTTATTCTGTGATTGTCATGCATATTTATATATTCATTGTCATGCATCATTTTAGGGCCAGTCCGGATTGCCGGAGCCCACTATTCCTCATTTAGTTAGATATTGATTTATGATTTCGGATTTCCATGAGATTTCTGGATGTAGAGAAACCGCAAAGATTTTATAAACTGATTATCACTTTCAAAAGATAAAAGTGCGGTTTTCTCGTGTTATGATTGTGATATGTCCACCATGAGTTTTCTCGGCTCGTGAGCGATATCATACACTGATTTTTTCGTTTTCCGATTGTGTGTATCAAATGATCCCTGGCAACGGCGCCATTTGATTGAATACGATTTCGGATGTGTAGTATGAAAATTGTAAAGAAATCACAACGAAAAATATTTTGACCGCAATCAATAACAGTATCGAATGTAGCGCGTTAGTAAGTGCGGATCGTCCACAGGGAAAGTGTAATCGTTCGTATTTTGATTTAGATGAGTTGAAACTTTAAAGAAAAGAAAACAAACAATTCATGATTTGTAAATTGAATTTCAAGAATTAGAAAAATCTAGTCTAAATCAAGAAACGAAAAAATCAAGATTTGAGAATTTATGATGATTTCCAAACCAACAATCAATATTCGAAGTGTGGCTCGTAGGAGTAGATTGGATCATAGATGTGATGAGATCTAATGATGTCATATTCTTATCCATTAACGAATTGATACTAGATCGATGACGATTTATCGAGGTTAAGGATCTTGCGAAGAAGCTAGGGTTTCCTCATCTTATCATTTGTCCTTTCGATGAATCTCATTCACAAACTAGCTTTAAGTAAATCTAATGATCGATCGTTGATCTCTAGTTTTGAGCGAACACAATCAAGAGAGTATCGTCTCGAAACTAGGTCATCGATCATTCAATTTACAAGAATTTACAAACATTATAGGATTTAAGAATTGTAAAAGAATCTAAATCATCATCATTCTATCGATCGTCTCGACTCCTTTACGAGCAGAGTTTTACTCAAACATTATCACAAAGCAAACATTCAAGAATCTAGATTGAATCATAATGCTTGAATTCAAAAGATAAGCATGATAAAAGAATTGTCACCTTTATTATATCAAAAATTAGTTACAACTCTCAAGAACTACAAGAAGAAGGAACTTTAATCGTTGAATTTGGCGTCGCTCGGCTCTTTGAGTCGCGGATCGGCTTTGATCACTTGCTCGGATGAAGATCGGCTTCGCTCCAGAAGGATCTTGGCTTCTTGCTTTGATTGAACTCGGAATTCTTGATCTTGGATTGGAATTAGGGTTAGGGTTTTGAGGCACAAGTTGTGTCACTCAACTTATGGGTGGAAGATGAAGAAAAAAGAACAACTAGTGATTCCCAACCATTAACCCTAGATCTAGGCTCCCTTTTATAGACCTTTATAACCCTAGATCAAGGATTCAAAATTTGAATTTCCCTCCAAAAGTTTGTTATAGGGAGAGGCTTCTAGAAGTAGTTAGTTGGAGGGAGCTTCTAGAACTAGGTTGTTAGTTGGCTTGCTTTGGAAGCTTGGAGGTTAATTAGCTTAATCATGATTAGCTTGATTTAATGATCCTTACTGATCTGGCAGAAGCTTCGAGAGTTTTCTGGAGATTGCATTGGCTTGATGAGGTGTTCTGAATGAGGGAAGAATTCTGCAGTAAAAATTGAATGACGTGGCTGTCACGTGACCGCTGATCCGCGGCACATGCTTGCTTAGGCCGCTGATCCGCGGCTCTTTAGCTGCTTTAATGTGCACAATTTCTTGTACTTCTTTCTGATATCTTCCTGGTATTTTTCTGATATATGGAATCTCACAATTCTTTCTATATTACTACCAGATCTCCAGTCCTTGAGTTGGCATATTTTTAACAGCACTGCTTCACAAATTTGGCCTTTCTCCTGGAGTTTCCTGCACAGACTCCGAAACAAGTGTTGCGCTACACAAGAATGATGCAACGCCATGATAAACAGTCAATTTACCTAAAAAATGCCGGTTTTAGAGTATAACACATGTAATCTGGTATTTTAGGGATGTTTTGCTAATATGTGCAATATAAATACCGAACACTTCAAAATGAATGCAAAAGATAGGGAAATTGCCGTATTAAAAATGCAGTATTTTCCACTGATCATGTTGCGCCACGGCAGCGCCCCGGCCTCGTACTCGAGGGCAAAATGCGGAATTAAAATTTTTTCCTTACTCGGAAACCGGCGCTACCGCGGACAAAGAAAAGCCGGATCGAAACCATTAACCTAATGCTAGCAATGAAGAGATAGGGTAAGAAGTATACCGAGTGATCCGAGTCCTCCGGTCTTCTCGTCATCTTCCCGATCTCCCGCGGAAAGTCTTGCCTCCACATCGTCGCCTCCTCGCCGGAAAGGGCACCACAACGCCTGCGTCTTTTACGGGCTCCCGCCTCAATACCGAGGCAACTCGGGCATGAAGCCGGCAACTCGACATGCTCAAGATATGCTGTAGAATGTGTAGTGTAGTGTCTCACTTGGGTTTTGGTTGCCATGATGAAGGAAATGAGATAAGAAAAATGGTGCTTGCATTTTTCTAGCATGAATGAGATCAAGAAGATGAAACTCTCAAGAATGAAGAACTCTCTCCTTCTTCTTCTCTCTTTCTTTTTTCTTCTTCTCTCTTTTCTAATGAAAAACTTATATTCAAAATGAGAATGGTGGAGGAGGTAATATGAAGCATGAAGGGAGGTGAGTGTAGGGTAAAGCAAGTGGTGACTATATCCTAAACATCATGATAACAATCTCACAACACTTCTAATCAAGAATCAAATCCTTTCTCATCAACAAAAAGCAAATGATAAGAAAAGTATCAAAAGATGCTTTCATAATAAATCATCTTACAAATAAAACCTCCACCAAATGTAATTTGCAAAACTGCAAATTACCCCCTCCATCAGAAAAGTCCGGCCGGGAAGGAACAAAGGAAAACCGGCCGGAACGGAATACAAACTGGCAACTCCAGAAAACTGGTCCCGTAATAAATTACAAGAAAACCCCGATACTGTGCATACACACCCGCATCTGTATTCCGACCGGATACAAATGCAATGAGACAAAATCTACACTGTACTAGACTAGGACCGGCTTAAGCCAAAGCCGGCTAGTAAAATCCGTTCGATCCTGATCCGTGCAATATCGCACGTATCAGATCAAACCCTGCCATAAAACTATACGGCCACTAGTACAAAACTGTCCGATCCTGATCCGTGCAATACCGCGCGTATCTTATCGGACCCTGCCATATCTCCATACGGCCTCTACAGCGTTTCGCCCGAAAGCTTGAGTAACTGTAAGTGTGGTGGACTCTAAAGACTCGTCAATACTATGGCTGTGGATGTAACCACTAGCATGTCAGAAGTATAAGCCAATACATGACGGGCCACCAACTATTGACCAAAAGGGACGTCGATGAGGAAGCTCACCCCGACACCCAACTGAGCCTGTCAGTGACAATATCCGTACAGTCCGGTCCGTTCGTCTATGAGCATCGCATGGCTGGACTAGGGGGTTGGTAAAAGTCAGACCCCCAAAAGCGGTACAAGTCGTGTCGGAGTGTAGCCCAGAACGCCCTGAGATACTACTGGAATACCTACCAGTAAATCTCCTGCCTCGGCCGAGGGCTTTGCGTAATGGCTCTCCTAGACACAGCGCGACCTCACCCCCAATACCGGGAGAGACGAACCCCTGCAGATCCGCTCACTGCCTCCATGTGGCTCGGGACTGTACCCAACTAAAACCTGTTTGCACGCCTCCTTTGAGCCGTGGTAGGGTAGTAATCAAAGCACAGTGGAAACTCACACGAGACAAATGACGATCTCAGGTTGATGAACTAACCTGTACACATGTCACCTGGGAACTGCTATCTGACGTCTGGTATAAGACCAACTAGCAGGTTCCCGGCGAGTCCTGTCCGGTGTACTCATAACCCAATGAGCACCTGTATACATCTTAGGTGAACCAACTGACACCAGTGGCTTGTGAGACCGGCCACCGCCCCTCGTCGGGGTCTCGACTGTATACACTAGTCTACTAATGGAGTATCGATACCCTGTCTCGAAACTCCCACGACTAGGGACATTTTAAGGATGTGCTTATAGACCCCAGCTCCCACGTATATGATCGCCATCATACTGCTGGCGGTCAAGCAAGAATCCTAGGGGCTCTATCAACGTGTAATAGCGACATGTCAGGTCACCTAAAGCAGTACACGATGATAAAGATAAACCAGATAGCATACTATCATCTCGAGTAAGACTGTCCTACCCGGATAGGTCCTCCCTCAATCATTGCAATCACGTGCCTGTGATCCAATAATTGACTCTGAGGGCACTATCTCCAACAATCTCCCACTTGCACTCAAGGCTAATTATTGCGATGTCGCATACTCACAGCCTGTGTGATACCGAACACCCAACTCCTCTACTAGTCAGTCTCACAAACCTCGTTTGCGAAACTATTGCGTTCGAGGAATAACCTCAGTGAGTGGATCCGCTATGATGTTTCTTTCTATGTCTCTTTATATCTCAGATTCGCGGAGAAAACCATCTCCCGAAATGAGCAATACCTGTTTTGGAATATCTGGATGTCTGATGGGACCTAGTTCATAAATGAACTCCAAATCCAAACTTCTTAGACTGTATCGTCAACTGAACTTAATCAGTAACCTGCGCCATGCCACCCTCAGTATTGCCTTGGACCACCTGTCCAAAAAACTGCCCCTCGTCAGAGGGAGAACTATAACTCTGACAACCTCCTTGTCGTCCATGTCACCTTGGAAGCCTGGAGTGATAACCGTCTCCTAAAGGAGGCAGCCGTTATCATATCCCTAGAACATTCACTTATGTTCTAAAACTGCTTCCGACTGTTCCTCCAGGATTGGATCAATATCAACTTATTGCATCCAGTGCAAGAACAACATCTGGTGTGGTACTTGACATCTCATGATTGACTCAATTGCCTAAGCAAGTGATCTGTCAATCACGCACATCCTCTCCCCTTTAGTCTGTAAGACACCTTTAGAGAGGGTGACTCTATCACCTGAAGGTACACTACCGTGCCAGGAGTCGTCCATTCTAAATACTCATAGAATGCTGTCAAGGTACCCAGATTAGGAAACCACCCAAATCTAGATCTAAAACCATGGATCTAGTAACCAGAATGTCTGATATAATATCCAAGTCCTGTGTGGAGAAACCACTGTGTGACAACCAAAGTACAACCGATCGTAGTATAGGAGTATCTTTTCCTATTCTGTGTATGTCATCCAAATACCAGGACATCATACTCTACTACCTTCTCAACAGATCCATCCCCTATTCTGATGAAGTCAAACCTATGACTGTCAGGTCAGAAATAGATGATCTATCTCCGCTATTTCTGCTTTAGTCTATAAATAGACATAAGTCTGATGTCCACCAATGCTTCCGCTGCTCCCACTGACTACGACAACCCTCTGCCAGAGTCATATAGACGTGCACTTCTAAAGCTAATTTAGAACGACGCTATACTCATCCTCCTGCCGGGTCTCGCAGCCTGGAACAATAACAATGGCAAGTGTGGGTAAACAAGAACTTCCCTGTCACCGTCCTTGAGGCTACCGGAGTACCTCTCGGGTGCCTGAAGTTACCCACCTTATCTGCGGAGTGGCCAATGGAATGTCAAATCAGATTGAATCTTTAGGTTCCTTATCAAATCTTCAGTAATCGTTTGCGGTTCTGGAATCACTTCTAGTTCTACCATACTCCCACTGCTGTTTTTGAAAAAATCCATTTTTAATAAAACTGTGGCGAGTCTAGAATAATATTTCTATTGATCTGCCAGATGGTAGAAAATCAACCCTCGTCATAGCCTGGGTCAACCCACAAACAGCCATTACAGAAACGTGCCTTGAGTTATCCGGAGTCTGGTATTAAGCATAAGCCGGACAACTCCCCGTACCTTAACATCGTTAAGATATGAACTGTTCTATATCCAATATAGAACCAGAGGCACTGATTTAATTGAACCAGATTCAAATCATGTAGCTGTCTCCAGTGCATGTCAACTAAATGGAAGGAGGCCGATCAGCGTTACTCAACTTAGGAATGCTTCCAATTATGAGTAGCCTGAAAGAGAAGCAATTTCTCTTTATCATTACTATCAACTGAATACCATACACAAGTATCTACATCTTCGATCACTTTGAAGAATCCCGATACTTGCTACACCTGGTTCTCTACTCTATTCAAATACCTATAACTCCTCAAAACTTAGACCCTGTGTTTCTACGAAGCACATGTCTAAGAACTAGAGAAGTTAAAAGTAAACAGAATATAGTATGAGGACCAACCCCTCTGTCCTAATGGACACTGGACAACATACAATACTCTGTATAAGTCCGCTGAGTCTAACAACTCTTTCACTGTGCGTTGTAGGTTGAAAACTGTACTCATGGTTAAGAAGAATTACACCGCTGTTTGATGCTCCTTACCTAACCATCCACTGATATAGGTAAATGTCATCGACATAATATCAAAAGGTATATCTCACTCTATGAAAATAGACGTACAGATATATCAATTTGAAATTGGTGCACAACAGCGGACATTCAAAACCAAATATTTGCCGACCGGCAAACAGCCCAGGTGATCTCCTCAAGTATCACCGATTACAACGAATCCCGATATAATGAGGATGATCACCCAATTCCCAATAACTTACTCCCACTCATCATCTGTAAAACCATACAGATGTGAGAATCAAACCTGGTAAATACATACCCTGGAGTAAGCGTCTAATCGGGAAATCGGTTTTCTTTTAACATTACACAGTGAAACTGAAACATTGAAATGTTTCTGTGGGGAATCCTGGTATTCTTAGTAATGCCTCTACTATTATCCAGATTCACAACTATAACCGTATAATTCTTTGCCACCTGTCCAAATCCCTTTATATGTCTTTTGTCAATACCGTCTGCACACCCCTTTAGGCCAAATGGTTTTCTTCCTTCCCTACCGTTCGGCACCAGCCTATGGTTTGGAAGAAGACTATCCAAAAAGCACAAAGGGTGTACTGTCCTAATCCTAGGAGCACTCGCAACGCGAGAGAAGGTGAAGATAAAAGACACCTGAATGTACTTTATTCCTATCTCTCCTGAACCAGAATCCATCACCGAACTGGAACAAGTTCCTTTCGAGTTTGTATATAACCATACGATGGAGTATCCAATAAACTGTGGATCTTCGTAGTGATACGGAGTGTCCTGGAGAAATACAAAGGTGATTTAGGATTGGCGAAGAAATACTTGGTTTGGTCGAGAATATCAGTCGCAATTTACTTTGCCCTCTTACTAATCCCTTGCTTTGTCTTAATCTTAATACCTTCTGCACACCATCATTATGCTAATTGGTTTTCTTCATTTCCCACCGTTCGGCACCAGCCTAAGGTTTGGAAGAAGACTATCCAATTTGCGTAATAGGCGTACTATCTCCTAAACCAAGGAGTACTCGCAATGAGAGAAGGTGAAAAGAAAAGACAACTGAATAATCCTATTCGTTTTCTCCAGAACCAGAAACCATCCTCGAAGTCCTTCGAGTTCGTATATAACCATACGATGGTTTTGTCCAATGGAAGTGGACGTTCGCAGTAATGCGGGGTGTCCTGGAGAAAAGGGTAAAGGTAGGAGTGGCAATGAGGTCTGCAACTCTGTCAATCCAAAAGCCAGTGTTAAGAAGGTTCGGTCAACTTGGTCACTGAGTCATAGTCCAGGGTCGGGTCAATGGTCGCTGCCAGAGAGAGAGAAAAGAAACACTCAGCGTGCACTCTAGCCTAGATCAGAATGGTTACCACTTTGTCTAATCTGGAAACCTCCCACTGTACCTCAAATTCTCCTCCAAACCTGAAAGAAGAATTAGTCGGGGTCACCCGAGGAGTAAACCAACTCATCAGTGGGAATCGGGATCCAACTATCATCGCATGATAACGTGACGGAATCCACTCACGTCACCACACTCCAGAAGGTATGCGCATACCTGGCAAGTTTCAGTTCTTTTGAAACTCCCGATGTGATTTTTACCCCTAGGACCCAAGTGACCTTGACACAGTCAACAAATCAAAGAGTCCTAGTCAAGTTCAGCCCGTCATTATCCTGGATTGCATTAAACCCACCCGTACGAGCCCTTGACACAGTCAACAAGGCCGCACGACTGTCCTAACCAATCCCATTAATATGCTGCAAACAAACACTACTTAGCTACCGCACACTACGCCTTGACACAGTCAACAAACGCAGCACGAATACTAAGTAATACTTGTAAGAGATGACGGAGGGCTACGGCTGGTTTTTGGCGAAAAACCTTTAACGTAATGAACTTGATATCGTTGAAGGAACTGCATAGTATTTTACAAAATATAGTGACGAAAACCTTTACTAAAGAGGTCACTCCCGGTGAAGGGATCTCAGCTCTTTCCCCGTAGAATGAGGTGCAGGATATTGCAACTGAATACCACGATGCAAAGCAAAAGTAATCGGCTATAGTGAAGTTAATGCCCTGACGCAAACTTCTGTCCAAGGGGTCACTCCCGGTGAAGGGATCTCGGCCCTTGCCTCGTCGACTGAGGAGCAGGATATTCCAAATGAATACCACGATGCAAAACAAAAGTGAACGTCCTTGCAATAACAGCTTTTTGAAAAGTGTTCCAACAACATCAGAAAAGGTTTGTTTATCTTGCATTGATCCGAATCAACGCAGTCCCATCATTTAATCACACCATAAAGAACGAAAATATACTGACGTACGTATATGCCATCCGCATTCGCCACTGGGTCCCGTCATCACCCATTAGGTTAGCTAACTAACGGCAGAGCGGGGACTGGACTAGCGCGGATGAAAAACATATACAACATCTACTAATATATATACCAATATATAGTATTTCGCTCAAGGCGTGAATAAAAAAGCAACATCACAGAAATGTACAGCATCACAGAACAATACAGATATCTGGAAGCCCCGGGTTTCACAGAGCCGCTGCTGAAACCCGACGTTCCCCTGGTCGTGTGGATAGCCTGTGCAATGAAAACCTAGACCCCTACGGGCGCGGCAAGTCACCCGCCAAAACCTGAAGCGAGGCAGCCCCTTCCAGTACCGTGAATGGACCACCCAGCACTCCACGGAATCCGGCAACTTGGGCACCCCTCCTGGGTCAACCTGTACCCCCTACGAGTGCGGCGAATAGCCCGCCAATCCCAGAGTGAAGCCCCCTCCGTCTCAATGCTATGAGATGCGGGCCCGTTGCCCTCTAGAACCCGGCTATCCGTGCACCCCTCCGTGGGGTAATCCTAGTACAGAAAGTAAAATATACATACACCGGGTACATCGACCGCAACCAGGTCGTGCCCCAAAAGAATAATACAAACAGGCAGTGACGGCAGTCCACATGTCGGACGCTCGCCCCGCAATATCAAATGTACATAATACAACAACACTGTACTAGCATTGCATCCAGGCTATCCCCCACGACCGATCCGCAACATCACAGCATAAACATAGAACATCAACGTGAAAGTCACGTTCGCAAATCCGTCTAACCGGGCTATAGCAGTTAGACCGGATTTACCGATCGAGTGACATTCACGATCGCAGATATAATGTAAATACTGTGAAAAATGTGTTTAAAATTTTCCGATTGACCAAAAATTAACAAGTGGGCCCCCAATCAAAACTGTAGCACTCACAGAAAACCTGGGCCCAATTTTAATATTCCAAAACCCCTAATTACAGCCCATAAGCCCACTGCAAAAAACTAAACACACGATCCCACACACCTGCGGCGGAAGCGCGGCCAAAAGGGGGTTATGGCCGCGCTTCCGCGGTCGTACGGAGGAGTTGTGTCACCAAATTTTTGTAGTGTTCTTAGAACGCCCTGCACATCATTCTGAGATCACCTGAAAAATTTTTAGACTCCAAAAAATTTCGACAGAAACTGATTGTGCTAGAAAAATACGGTTTTTGGAAATTTTGGTCGATCGGATAAGTAAAACGCATTAGAACAAGCTAGACAAGGTTAATGGCATGGCTCTGATACCATGTTGCGCCACGGCAGCGCCCCGGCCTCATACTCGAGGCCAAAATGCGGAATTAAAATTTTTTCCTTACTCGGAAACCGGTGCTACCGCGGACGAAGAAAACCCGGATCGAAACCATTAACCTAATGCTAGCAATCAAGAGATAGGGTGAGAAGTATACCGAGTGATCCGAGTCCTCCGGTCTTCTCGTCATCTTCCCGATCTCCCGCGGAAAGTCTTGCCTCCACATCGTCGCCTCCTCGTCGGAAAGGGCACCACAACGCCTGCGTCTTTTACGGGCTCCCGCCTCAATACCGAGGCAACTCGGGCATGAAGCCGGCAACGCGACATGCTCAAGATATGCTGTAGAATGTGTAGTGTAGTGTCTCACTTGGGTTTTGGTTGCCTTGATGGAGGAAATGAGATAAGAAAAATGGTGCTTGCATTTTTCTAGCATGAATGAGATCAAGAAGATGAAACTCTCAAGAATGAAGAACTCTCTCCTTCTTCTTCTCTCTTTCTCTTTTCTTCTTCTCTCTTTTCTAATGAAAAACTTATATTCAAAATGAGAATGGTGGAGGAGGTAATATGAAGCATGAAGGGAGGTGAGTGTAGGGTAAAGCAAGTGGTGACTATATCCTAAACATCATGATAACAATCTCACATCACTTCAAATCAAGAATCAAATCCTTTCTCATCAACAAAAAGCAAATGATAAGAAAAGTATCAAAAGATGCTTTCATAATAAATCATCTTACAAATAAAACCTCCACCAAATGTAATTTGCAAAACTGCAAATTACCCCCTCCATCAGAAAAGTCCGCCCGGGAAAGAACAAAGGAAAACCGGCCGGAACGGAATACAAACTGGCAACTCCAGAAAACTGGTCCCGTAATAAATTACAGGAAAACCCCGATACTGTGAATACACACCCGCATCTGTATTCCGACCGGATACAAATGCAATGAGACAAAATCTACACTGTACTAGACTAGGACCGGCTTAAGCCAAAGCCGGCTAGTAAAATCCGTTCGATCCTGATCCGTGCAATACCGCACGTATCAGATCAAACCCTGCCATATAACTATACGGCCACTAGTACAAAACTGTCCGATCCTGATCCGTGCAATACCGCGCGTATCTGATCGGACCCTGCCATATCTCCATACGGCCTCTACAGCGTTTCGCCCGAAAGCTTGAGTAACTGTAAGTGTGGTGGACTCTAAAGACTCGTCAATACTATGGCTGTGGATTTAACCACTAGCACGTCAGAGGTATAAACCAATACATGACGGGCCACCAACTATTGACCAAAAGGGACGTCGATGAGGAAGCTCACCCCGACACCCAACTGAGCCTGTCAGTGACAATATCCGTACAGTCCGGTCCATTCGTCTATGAGCATCGCATGGCGGGCCTAGGGGGTTGGTAAAAGTCAGACCCCCAAAAGCGGTACAAGTCGTGTCGGAGTGTAGCCCAGAACGCCCTGAGATACTACTGGAATACCTACCAGTAAATCTCCTGCCTCGGCCGAGGGCTTTGCGTAATGGCTCTCCTAGACACAGCGCGACCTCACCCCCAATACCGGGAGAGACGAACCCCTGCAGATCCGCTCACTGCCTCCATGTGGCTCGGGACTGTACCCAACTAAAACCTGTTTGCACGACTCCTTTGAGCCGTGGTAGGGTAGTAATCAAAGCACAGTGGGAACTCACACGAGACAAATGACGATCTCAGGTCGATGAACTAACCTGTACACATGTCACCTGGGAACTGCTATCTGACGTCTGGTATAAGACCAACTAGCAGGTTCCCGGCGAGTCCTGTCCGGTGTACTCATAACCCAATGAGCACCTGCATACATCTTAGGTGAACCAACTGACACCAGTGGCTTGTGAGACCGGCCACCGCCCCTCGTCGGGGTCTCGACTGTATACACTAGTCTACTAATGGAGTATCGATACCCTGTCTCGAAACTCCCACGACTAGGGACATTTTAAGGATGTGCTTATAGACCCCAGCTCCCACGTATATGATCGCCATCATACTGTTGGCAGTCAAGCAAGAATCCTAGGGGCTCTATCAACGTGTAATAGCGACATGTCAGGTCACCTAAAGCAGTACACGATGATAAAGATAAACCAGATAGCATACTATCATCTCGAGTAAGACTGTCCTACCGGGATAGGTCCTCCCTCAATCATTGCAATCACGTGCCTGTGATCCAATAATTGACTCTGAGGGCACTATCTCCAACAGATCATACACCCGATTCGAGGAGGAGATGAACCGTCTGTGGGTGCATGGTGGACCCGGTGCGGTATCCCGGAGCAAGAAGATCGCACTTGATCGGCGTTGAGCCTGTGACAGGGGAGCATTGCTGACTGGTGATTGTTTTATGACTCAACGGATATCCGAAGGATACTGATCGGAGTCGGGCCAGTCTAGATAGCCGGAGCCCAGGGGCCAGTCCGGATAGCCGGAGCCCCAGACATTGATACTTGAGGTATTTGAGATTTGATGATACAAGCCAGTCCGGATAGCCGGAGCCTGAGATATTGAGATATTGGGTTATATTTTTTGTCGATGCTAGTCACTAATTTATGATGATTTCATTGATGACATTTCAATTTATATACAGATATCTCACTAAAACAAGAAAACAGTTTTATCATTTATATGCCTTCTGTTTTCATATTATGACCTTTATACCTCATACACATGATATATTGCTACCTGAGGCACTGACACGAGTACATGGGATTACACTTATGCATAGATGTTTACCTTTGCCACCTTTTCATGCTTCAGACTTTATCATTTTGAGGTTATATATATTATTGATCGTATTGATCTACGATTGAGTCATACATACGATTTCTGCTCTGTGATGTTTTCTACTCATGAGTTGGCAACTCACCCGCGTTGTGCCACAATTCTTGCATGTTTTTTCCGTCCTGGTTCATTGCGGCTTTCTGGCACACTTCTTCCATTCCGGGTGATTGCTTTGGTAGATGGGTTCACTCGCATCATGACCACCCTTGTATTTTATTTACATTGTTGTATCTAGAAACTCCATCAACCAGACATGTATACTTATTTGACTTAGCAGACCACTGATGTTTATTCTTTCGACTTTTGAGTCGCGCGTTGTATTATTATGGATTTCATGTTGTTTTGAGTTTCTTTTTGAGTTTTGATCCTCACCCTTTGGCGTTGTATATTATATTGCTTGCGTGGTTGTGACCGTCAATTGACGAAGGGCTAGCTTCCGCTTGGGGATGCCTTTTTATATATTATGCATGTTGTGCCCGTTTGGGCCAGTATTTACAAAGTAAACTCTGCCAAAATTTTCAGGAAAGATATGTGATTTTAAAAATGTATATTCGGCTTATGTTAACAAAACACTTTCGTTTAAAATGGTTTAGATTTTTGGGTTTTTGGCTTACTTGAATTAGATGGAGTCCTATAGACTTCATATGATTTAAGGGCCAGTCACGTGCCATTTCGGGTCGTGACACTATTTCTATACCGTCTTATCGGATGGCCCCGGCGGAGCTTAAAAGCTGAAGGATCAGCTGCAAGATTTGCTGGATAATGTGCTTATTTGTCCGAGTGTGTCACCTTGGGGAGCTCCTGTCCTGTTCGTCAAGTAGAAAGACAGCAGTTTGCATTTATGCATCGATTATCGTCAGTTGAATCGAGTGACTGTGCGGAACAGATATCCCTACCTCGCATTACCGATTTGTTTGATCAGCTCTAGGGTGCGGGGCACTTCTTGAAGATTGACTCGCAGTCAGGTTACCAATAGTTGCAGGTTAGGAAGGATGATATTCCGAAGACTTCTTTTCGCACGCTCTACGGGCATTATGAGTTTTTGGTGATGTCGTCCGGTGTTACGACCCAAAATATTAGCTCGCGACCATCACTTAAATCACGCGACGTCTATAGGTGTAACGTAATTCAAGTAAGCTGAAACCCAGAAATCTAAACCTTTTTAAGAAATAAAGTTACAATAAATCATGTTTTGTCTTTTGAAAAAATTGGGCAGCACCTCCTTTGTAAAAACTAACCTCGAAAACGGGTACAACAAAGAATACAAAGAAAGCATCCCAAACGGGAGCAAAACACGCCCAACGGCGGAAACAACCACCACAAGTATAAATACCAAGTATACGACGCTTAACAGCTAAGATCCATATAAGGAAATAAAGTAAAGCACGAGATCAACCCCAAAAGTGAATATAAAACCCATCGCTCAAGTCTCGCAACTACAAGTCCTCTAAGTCTGTAGCATATACAATTTGTTAGTTTCTGAATTGATGGAGTGACTAGATACAATATGAATAATGAATACAAGAGGGGCACGATCCAACATTTACCACCTGCCACAAGCAAGTCATCCGAAAACAGCTGTGTGCCAGCGATGTCGCAACTGATCCATGCGGTCAACCTGCAAGAACTGTGGCACAACAGGGGTGAGTTGCCAACTCGTGAGTAGAAAACATCATCAGGTAGAAATCGAAAAAAACAACGATTCCTAGGTCAACTATATCATAAAGGTAATACTTTGATATCTAGGGTCACCGTATCTGCATATGTGCCAACACATAAATAAATGCCTAATAGCAAGTGGATATTATCCAACAATATAGTCAATGCTTGTATGCAGGTAGATCTCATCCAACAAAATAATCAATGCATGTATGCAGTGGATCTCATCCACGTGTCAACCACTGACACAAAACTCCTGCATGTGAATATCATAAAAGCATATGAAGGTAAATATGAGGATATATATCAACGTGTGTCCCACGCGACAAAAGAAAATCATGGAAAGCTGAGTTTCTAACCTCGACACTCGAAACATCATGAAACCCGTGTCTAGCATCGACACGTAAATCCTCATACTCAGGCGTCATCCCCACGACTGGCCCTGATGTCAGTACATCTCATGGAACCTGAGTGTCCACATCGACACCCGAAATCCACGTAGCATGTCTGAACATGACTCCGGTCGGTATCCCCCAGATATCCGCCGAGTCCAAATAATATCACCGGTAGGCAGTGGTCCCTCTGCCAGGCTAATCGCTTACACCACGAAATCATCTCTCGCCCCGGGGTACCATACCGGGTCCACCATGTACCCGCAGACGATGCCTCCCGCTCCTCGAATAGGGTTTCACATGCTAATCTCAGAACTGAGAAATCACATGGTGGACGCACTGAAATATCATATCAAGAGAAACCGGGTTTTCAAACAACACATAATTTCTTGAAATACCCCCACGGTTCTCAAATCCATAAATCACATGAAATCCATATCTCAATGCGTAAATCCATGAAAACTGATATATGCAAAATAAAACAACAATATGAGCATATTAAGGGAAAACCGCTCTTTCAAATGAATCCAGCTTTAAAATATATCTTGCGGTTCCTAAATTCTCCGAAAAAAAAGTGCAACATCATATGAGGTGTATATGTAACTGTAGCAAGGTATAAATATCTACATGTAAGCAAGTATGTATGATGCATTTCATAAGCGTAATAGCACTGGGTCTCCTAACTCTAGAATTGGTAGAGTTGCTTGTCGCTCTCATAGGGGTCTAGGGATGTGGGTTTGGCTATTCATCGTGACCGTAGAATCCGTGTTTTATACTGGCTTAACTTAAAACACGGAATTCCTAGAATATCCAATATTTCATATGTGTTTCTTCTGCTGCAATGTTCTGTGATGAGATCATATTACTGCCTAAGACGAATGTTTATATTATATATATGAGATATATGTTATATTGCTGATTTCGTTTCAAATGTGATGCTTGTGAAGCATAATAAAATGAGACTTCATTAATAAGATTAATGAAATAAAAGAAACCTAAAGATGTTGTGGAATCGAATTTTCAAAAATAGGTAGCTCTAGTTCTTTCATTGCATAGCGGTGTTCCTTGTAGAATATCCAGCACCTTATTCGATAAGGAAAGAGCCGAGATCCTTTCACCGGAAGTGACCTCTTTAGCGAAACTGGCAGATGCTACAAACTCACAGTTTAGTTTTTGATTGCTTCTATAGTTCTTGCTTTGTATAGCGGTATTTATGAAATATCCTGCACCTTATTCGATAAGGAAAGAGCCGAGATCCCTTCACCGGGAGTGACCTCTTTAGCAAAACTAGAAAAGCCTAAAAAACACACCTTTTCAAAATCACTTGTTTCTACAACGATATCAAGTTCATTACGCTCATGGTTTTCAGAAAAACCTGCGCAGCCCACCGTTATTTCAGATAGGTGCTATTTTAGTATTCGTGCTACGGTAGTTTGGCCTCCGTTAAGGCGTGGTGTACGGTAGCTGATTTAGTATTTACCTGAAGCATGAGATGCGATTGGATTAGGGTATTCGTACGACGTTGTTTGGCCTCCGTCAAGGGTCGTGCGGGTGGGTCTAATTCAATCAGGAAATAACGGGTTGAACATGACTAGCGCCTTATGGTTTTTTTGGCCTCCGTCAAGGTCATAAGACGCTAGCGGTAAAAGATATTATTGGGAATTTCAAGTATTGCAATTTGCAATGAGATTGCATACCTCTTATGAGATAGTTGGATCCCGATACCCGCTGCGAGTAAGAGTTACTCCTGGGAGAGTTTTACACATTACAATTAGCCGATCAAGTAGGTGTCTAGAAATGTGTCATCGGGGTTAAGCCTCTGGGAAAACGAGGTTTACTTTAATTAGGTCCGTGTGAAAGCACGGGGAACCTCCCTCAAAGTACCGCCACTAGCCTGGCTGAAAGAATGGCGAACTTGTAGCGTGTAATTAATCCCGGCTAGTCTTTCCTTTTAGGGTTTGAAGGAAGATTTGACTAAAACAGTGGGAGCCATCTGTTAGTGAATATGCCCTAGAGGCCATTACATTATCATACTAGTTTGTATATTACTTAATGGAAGCTTGGGATATTCACCATTGTATACACAATCTTGCTCAAAATAGTAGTATGCTACTTGGTTTGTTTCTACTTCAATGTGTGTACATGTGTTTCTTTTAACATATCGCTTATACACATTAGTAGAGCCCTTAGGATCTTTGCTTGATTACCGGCGTTGTGGTGGCGATCACACTCGTGGGGGCTGGGTAATCCATAAGCACATCCTTATGCAGGTCCCTAGTCGTAGGACTATCGAGACAGGGCATCGATACTCCGGAGTAAACTAGCGTATGCGTTTCTCATCCCAGCAGGGGAGACGGTCTGTCCCACAGCCGTCAGTACGTCGTACTTAAGATAGTATGCCGGTGCTCGTTAGGTTATAAGTACACTGGACAGGACTCATCGGGAACTGTTGGTTGGTATTATACCTATCGTCAGTTAACAGTTCCCAGGTGACATGAGCACAGCTTAGTCCGCTGACTTGACACTGTCACTTCGCCTCGAGTGTGTTCCCACTGTTCTTTGATGACTACCCTACCACGGTTCTACTAAGTCGTGCAAACAGGTAGTAGTTGGGAGCAGTCCCGAAGCACTTGGCGGCAATGACGGTTAGAAAGGATTCGTCTCTCCCGGTATTGGGGGTAGATATCGCGCTGTGTCTAGGAGAGCCATTACACATAGTCGTCCCTGGCCAGGGCAAGCGAGATTTGCTGGTAGTGTTACCAGTAGTTTCTCAGGGTGTTTTGGGTTGTACTCCGACACGACTTGTACCACTATTAGGGGACTGACGTTTGCCACCCCCTAGGCCCGCCATGCGATACTCTTAGACGAACAGACTGGGCTGTATGGAGATTGTCACATACTGGCTCAGTAGGAGTTCGGATGGGTTTACCTCATCAGTCTTCTCATCGGCATCTACCTGGGGACCATTACGTACAGCTAGTGCCGCTTGCGGTCTGTGGTTAACCCCACTGCCAGCGTAGTGTCGAGTCTTTAGAGTCCCATACAGAGGGTTATTCGCCTTTGGGCAAAACAGAGTAGAGGTCGCATGGTTTTGGGATTAGTTTTATCTCTTTGTATTCATGTTCCTTGGAACACGGATGCGGGTGTGTATGCACAGTTGACTGAGACAGGGGCAGAGGATTCTCATTAAGGTTATGGTACGGGTGTGTATGCACAGTTGACTGTTGTCTTTTTCCAAACCCTAATGAGAATAGGAGATATGATTAATAATTTTAGTTAACAATTATTGTGCCATAGTTGAGTTGAATTCTTGACTTTTGTTGACTTTTTGACTTTAGTTAACCGGTTGACCAAAGTAGACTTCTTGAGCATCATCATTTGTTTTCAAAGATGCTTCTTATTTTTTGCACAAAGCATTTAATGAATGAAATGATAATGGTCATTCATCAACTCACCATCACAAATTGTTAATTATTATTATTATTATTATCATTTTCAAAAGATGAGAGCATGGTTGTAAAATTGATCATTCTTACTTGCATCTTCTCTCTCATCCATTGCTCTCCTTCTTCCTCTAGCTCAAGGAAAATCCCTCTTATGAGTTGAGAACCATTTTCCTTTGAGATAAAACACCAAGACTACTCTCTACTCTTTCTAGGGTTCTAGGTTTAGCAAACCAAGCACCTTAGTTACCTCTAGGTTGAGGTAGGAGCTCCAGTTCGAACCCTCTGGTGGATCTATCTTCGACAAAGAGGAGACGACGAAGAGGAGCCGTACAAACTATTATAAGGAGCAAGAAAAGAGGAGAACAACAAGAAGAGAAGGAGTTCAAGACTAGGTATAACCCCCTGACCGAGTAGGTAAAGCTCGTAGTTGTTGCTAGTGTGTTGTTTAGCAAAGATCCGGGTTTTCTAGTCCATGTTGCCAAAACCCTAAAAATTGTTTTTCACCGTTTCCACAACCCCGAAAGAACCGGGAGAGGTAACGTGGACCTAACAGTGGTATCAGAGCCTATCTAAACACACACTAGCATATTAGCAAAGTATCTAGAATTTCGATCGGACAAAAAAACCGCAATGCACGCACAAAAGGTTAACTTTATGCCGATTTTTAGATCTTTTCAAAAAATAATAAATCATGTACTAAAAATCGGCTAAGGGTTTTTACAGAACACTAAAGAAATTTGGTCCAGTGAGTCGATTAACGCGCCGCGGAACCGCGGCAAGAGCATGCTCTTGCCGCGGATCCGCGGCCGAGTTAACTCGGCCGTGGGTCAAACTTCTTGCAGTGTTCTTATATTGGTGTTTTGTGATTTTTAGGATGGTTTTGTAGGGTTCCTAGGCACTCTCAAGAGGTCTCACAAGGCATCAACCATGCCATTTTCAAATTTTACGGTGCCGAGAAACCCTAGACTAGATCGTTAACTAGAATTTTAGGCGAAACAATAAACTAGTTCACAACTTAACTAAAAGAAAGATGCTACAACCTTTGTAGATCCGGTTCTCCACTTCCTTAGCTCCACGTAGATGTCCTCTCGCTGTCCGTCTCGAATCCGGACTCAAGCATCGGCTTCATCTGAGAAATGGGCGGGCAAGGTCGTCGGCTTCGTGCCGAAGATGATCTACGTCGAGGTTACACAAGATCAAGCTCCAACTTCACCAAGTTGCGAAACTTGTGAAGTAAACACCCTATACTACTTGGCAAGAGGTAGAGGATGAAGAAATAGGAGGTGGGTTCACTTTAGAATTGGATTTCTCACTCAATTGCTCAAGTTGCCATTGATGGGCTTAAGCTTTCTTTCTTGATGAAGATGATGAAGAAGAAGAAAGAATATGATAAGTCTTGCTTTTAAAATGGAAATAAAAATCAATACTTATCATATGCAAACCATGGTAAAGTGTAGAGAATGGATCATGGTTAGTTAGAATGGTTAGGGTTAAGGATGAAGACAAAATGGTCACTTGGTCAAAGCTTCATGAAGCTTCAACAAGCTTCATGAAAGAAAGAAACCATTTTGTTTTCTAAAATCTTTTTCACAAAAAAGAAAAGATAAATAATTATGTGAAAATATGAAACCCTAACCATTCACTAAACATGGTTTAAGTCTTTACACAAATCCAAGTGAGTATGTATCATCAAACATGATACAATCAAGTGCACACAAAATATATCACATATACAATGTGCTTTTCAAGTGAGAAAATCCCTTTAAAGTGAACCAATACTAGTTAATGCAAAGTAATATATCAAATATATAATTATACATTAAATCATCAAATCAACACTTGATTCAATGATCCGGTCATGTCGCACATAACCGACTAGTATACAATGTATCGATTTATCGAATCAATGATTCGATAACTAGGTTATATCGCATACAACCAATCGAAACATTCATCACGAGAATGGAATACGGTATCACATACACGCATTATTCTCGGTCCCGCACATATCTCATATGCGCTCCTATCTCGTTTCGCTTGAGCCAGGAAACCTCAGTGTAGGACTCTAAAGACTCGTCAATACGCCGGCAGCAGATGATGATCATATCAATCACCCACAAGCCGCAAGGGGTCTGCTAAACGTAACGGCCACCCGGGTATTGAGCGATCAGAAGATCGACGAGCTAGCCCGCTCACACTCCTGTGAATCCAACCAGTAACACTTACCGTACAGTCCGGTTTATTCGTCTGATATGTCGCATATCAAGTCTAGGGGTGGTAAACGTCAGAACCCAATAATCGATAAGTCGTGCTGATGTGAGGCTCATAACGGGTCGAGAAACTACTGGTAACACTTACCAGCAAATCTCTGATCAGCCCTGGCCAGGGACTTCCCAGTTACGGCCAATCGAGCACAGCGCAACATCAACCCCCAATACCGGGAGAGACGAAACCCCTCCTATCGCTCATTGCCTCCATGTGACTCGGGACTGTACCCAAAGACCACCGTTTTGCACGCCCTCATGGACGTGGTAAGGTGGAGATCAAAGTACAGTGGGAATCACACAAGACTCTATGACGATCTCGGGTCTACTGACTAACTTGCACAAGTGTCACCTGAGAACTGCCATCTGACGTGAAGTATAATACCATCTGGGAGTTCTCGGCGAGTCCGTCCAGTGTACCCAGTCTCCAATGAGCACCCGTATATCATCTCTGATGTCAAACACCAATGGATAAGGGATCATCCATCGCCCATCTCATGGGTCGAGAAGTGTATATGCTAGTCTACTCTGGTATATCGATGCCCCGTCTCGATACACCCACGACTAGGGATCTTGAAGGATGTACCTATGGACTACCATGTCCCCACTAGTATGATCTGCATCATAGTCCAGGTGGTCAAGTACACATCCTAAGGGCTTTACCAACATGTAACTATAAGACAGTTTAAAGAGACAAGTGTACATGTTAAGATAAAGAGCAACCATATAACATACTATCATATGGAGCAAGAAAGTCATCTCTATATATGTCCAAGCATCCAATATAATATACATCATCTGTACAATACTGGCCTCTAGGGCATATATACAACTAACAGGTTTGTTTCTGCCCAGAATTTTCAGAGAACAAAATTTGTTTTTGGGGTGGTTACAAGTCCGTATTTTGATCGAATTTCTGTAGACTTTGGCTAATGGGTTATATCCGTAATGTTATATATGTATTGAACGTCTGCTAATCGCTATACGTCGATTAGTGGGGGTTATACATATCTGTGATCTGTAATGTTGATGGTTTGTGTATATGAATTCATTGGATTGTCGCGGATGAATAGCCGGGGGGTTGTGAGATGAGAGTTTTCTTTATCTTTCAATTCATGTAATATGTAAATTGATGTAATATTATTTTATATGGTCGCACAACCGGGATGGGGTTGTAGCCGTCATTGTATAATTTCTTTTTACTATTTTTGCTCCTAGGATAGTCCCAAGGAGGGGTGCACAAACTACCGGGTACCTCGAAGCGCCGAGTGGCCTACTCACGTTGTTGAGGGAGGTTGCTTCACTTCGGCTATTTGGCGGGTAGTTTGCCGCACCCGTAGGGGTCTAGGGTGGGGTATTTGTGTTAGTTATATATATGCTTTAGAGGCCATTACTGTACATACGATGTATATTGTAGTGGATGCTTGGACATATATTGTTAGTTGTATGTATGCCCTAGAGGCCAGTATTGTACAGATGATGTATGATATATTAGATGCTTGGACATATATAGAGATGACTTTCTTGCTCGATATGATAGTATGCTATCTGGTTGCTCTTTATCTTAACATGTACACTTGTCTCTTTAAACTATCTTATAGTTACATGTTGGTAAAGCCCTTAGGATGTGTACTTGACTACCTGGACTATGATGCAGATCATACTAGTGGGGACATGGTAGTCCATAGGTACATCCTTTAAGGTCCCTAGTCGTGGGTGTATCGAGACGGGGCATCGATATACCAGTGTAGACTAGCGTATATGCTTCTCGACCCATGAGATGGGCGATGGATGATCCCATATCCATTGGTGTTTGACATCAGAGATGGTATACGGGTGCTCAGTGGAGACTGGGTACACTGGACGGACTCGCCGAGAACTCCCAGATGGTATTATACCTTACGTCAAATGGCAGTTCTCAGGTGACACTTGTACAGGTTAGTCTGTAGACCCGAGATCGTCATAGAGTCTTGTGTGATTCCCACTGTGCTTTGATCTCCACCTTACCACGTCTATGAGGGCGTGCAAAACGGTGGTCTTTGGGTACAGTCCTGAGTCACATGGAGGCAATGAGCTATAGGAGGGGTTTCGTCTCTCCCGGTATTAGGGGTTGATGTTGCGCTGTGCTCGATTGGCCGTAACAGGGAAGTCCCTGGCCAGGGCTTATCAGAGATTTGCTGGTAAGTGTTACCAGTAGTTTCTCGACCCGTTATGAGCCTCACATCGGCACGACTTATCGGTTATTGGGGTCTGACGTTTACCACCCCTAGACTTGATATGCGACATATCAGACGAACAGACCGGACTGTGCGGTAAGTGTTACTGGTTGGATTCACAGGAGTGGGAGCGGGCTAGCTCGTCGATCTTCTGATCGCTCAATACCCGGGTGGCCGTTATGTTTAGCAGACCGCTTGCGGCTTGTGGGTGATTGATACGATCATCATCTGGTGCCGGCGTATTGACGAGTCTTTAGAGTCCTACACAGAGGTTTCCTGGCTCAAGCGAAACGAAATAGGGGCGCATATGAGATATGTGCGGGACCGAGAATGATGCGTGTATGTGATACCGTATTTCATTCTCGCGATGAATGTTTCTATTGGTTATATGTGATATAACCTAGTTATCAAATCGAAGATTGATTCGGTAATCGATACATTGGATACTAGTCGGTTATGTGCGACATGACCGGATCATTGAATCAAGTGTTGATTTAATGATTTAATGTATAATTATATATTTGATATATTACTTTGCATTAACTAGTATTGGTTCACTTTAAAAGGATTTTCTCACTTGATGTTCACAAGTTGTATATGTGATATACTTTTGTGCACATGATTGTATCATGTTTGATGATGCATGTATTTTTGGCTTTGTGTTAAGACTTATACCATGGTTATGATAATGGTCAGGGTTTTGATTTATTCACTTATTTATTTATCTATTTTTTTTTGAGAAATAAATAAAAGAAAACAAAATGGTTTCATTCTAACATGAAGCTTGTTGAAGCTTCATGAAGGTTTGACTAATGTGACCGTTTTGTCTTCATGCTTAACTCTAACCATTCCAAATAACAATGGTCTAATCTCTACACATAACCATAGTTAGAGAATGATAAGTATTCATTTTTATTTTTCTTTTTAATAAACACTTATCATATTCTATCTTCTTCTTCTTCAACTTCATGAAGAAAACCATGCCTCCATCAATGGCACCTTGAAAAAAAGAGTGAGAAATCCAATTCTAAAGTGAACCCACCTCCTATTTTTTCACCCTCTTCCTCTTGCCAAGTAGTATAGGGTGTTTTCTTCACAAGTTTCACAACTTGGTGAAGTTGGAGCTTGATCTTGTGTAACCTCGACATAGATCATCTTCGGCATCGTAGCCGACGACTAGTCCGCTCATTTTCTCCGATGAAGCCGATACAAGAGTCCGGGATTCGAGATGGACAGTGAGGGGACGACTACGTGGAGCTAAGGAAGTGGATAACCGGATCTACAAAGGTTGTAGCTTCTTATCTTTAGTTAAGTTGTTAACTAGTTTATTGTTTCGCCTAAAATACTAGTTAACGATCCGTATTAGAGTTTCTCGGCACTTGTAAAATTTAAAATTGGCATGGTTGATACCTTGTGAGACCTCTTGAGAGTGCCTAGGAACCCTACAGTGGTATTAGAGCCTAGCTAGAGCCTTAGGAGATGCTTATACGATGTTTGAAACCCGATCGAACCCGAAACCCTAATTTTTCCACGCTCACTGGACTTTTTCTAAAAACTGGGTTTTTTCCATATTAAAAATGCTTAAAAAATTCAGCAGGGAATTCTAAGAATTACGGTGCAAAATTTTTCAAGAGATGAGTTCAAAGAGCGGCGGAACCGCGGCAGAAGCCTGGCTTCTGCGGCGGTTCCGCGGCCATATGATGACATCATCATTCGCTTTTTGCACAGTAATTCCTACTTTATGATGCTGAGTTTTCTGGGAATTTTTAATTTGACTCAAGAGTTGAGTGTTCTGGGGTTGCATTGGGAATCGTTGGTTCGATTGGATTATTAAACTTCGTCTATGTGTTTTTCCGGATAACTTTCGAATATGTTAAAAAGTTCGACTGGATATAAATACCCAACTTTTCCCCTGCCGGAAAATATCCAAGTGTTGGATTTTTCTGTGGTTTAAGGATGTTCTGAATAGTGCAAGTAACGCGATGGTCCCTCTAGAAGACAACAAACCTTAACTCGATTATATGACCGTCTTGAACTGCCCTTTGAACCTTCGGGTTTGGGGCAGTACGGCGTGCCACATGTGAGGCGTTGGCTTGACCCTTCTACGGCTGGACCGTTGGTACTGAGGCATGAAGTGAACGTCTTTGAACTTATTTCATGAGTTGAACGGTTTCGGGAAAACCTGGATGTTCGAATGTTCGATCGGAAAGTTTAATATTTTCTATTTATCCAGAATTGGATACAATAATTGGAATTCACAAACAGTTATGAGATAGCTGAATGAATGTTATTAATCTAGCGATTTAGTCTCACTTGATATTGAAAAGAGTTTTCGATAATGGGACTAAAATGCAGGGTTTATAATTGTTAGGCATGTGATGTCTAAGTATTTCATTTGATTAGGCTGCGATGTCTAAAGAGATTGCGGATTCCAACTGTTGTAGTTTTACACTTTCTTTTTGTGACCGTAAGTGTAATATGTGATATCGCCGGTTTCGTTGCTATATGTCAACGACAATTGGGATGCGCATATTTACTTACGTTGATGACATGTGATGTTATGTGTTGCTGGATATGTTATATTGGATTGTCGTGTTTGAATAGCCGGGGGTTTTTATGTGAGATGAGTGTTTTTTCATTTTCATTCATGAAAAAACTTGTATGTAATATTCTTTTATTGGGGCGCTTCCAGGTTGCGGAAGATGTCACCCTTTGTATATTATTTACTTTTCCGCATTAGGATAGACCCAAGGAGGGGAGCACAAGTAACCGGGTTTTAGGGTCCAGTGGGAGACCATCTTAAGGAGTCGAGTCAGGGTCTCCTAACCCTAGAATTGATAGGGTTGCTTGCCGCTCTCGTAGTGGTCTAGGGGTGTGGGATTGGCTATTCATCACGACCGTGGAATCCGTGTTTTATACTGGCTCGCATTAAAAACACGGACGTCCTAGTATATCCAATGTTTCATATGTTTATTCTGCTGCGATATCTGTGATGTGATCATGTGATGTTCTGTGATAGATACAGTATATAGACGTTACTTATGTTTTTCACCCGCACTGGCCCTGCCCTGCTCTGTCGTTAGTTACCTAACCTAACGGTGCACGAGGGGACATCCAGGCGAATGCAGATGGCATAAGTGTACGTCGTATTTATCTGTGATGTTTAGGTGACTTAAATGATGGGACTTCATTAATGTGATTAATGAAAGAAAAGAAACCTAAGATGTTGTAGAATCAAATTTTAAACAAAAAAGGTAGCTACAGTTCTTGCTTTACATAGCGGTATATATGATATACCCTGCACCTTATTCGATGAGGAAAGGACCGAGATCCCTTCAGCGGGAGTGACTCCTTTAGCAATAACTGGCAGATGCTACACACTCGGTTTGACTTTTGATTGCTTCTATAGTTTCTTCTTTGCACAGTGATATATATGATATATCCCACACCTCATTCAATGAGGAAAGGGCCGACGATCCCTTCACCGGGAGTGACCCCTTTAGCAAAACTAGAAAAGCCTCAAAATCACTCCATTTCAAAACTTCATTTGATTCTACAACGATATCAAGTTCATTACGCAATAGGTTTTCAGAAAAACCTGTCGTAGCCCTCCGTCATTTCAGATAAGTCCTGTTTAGTATTCGTGCTGCGTTTGTTGACCTTATCAAGGCGCAGTGTGCGGTAGCTAACCAGTATTTATCTGCTTATGCATATGATGCAGATTGAGTTAGGGTAGTCGTACGGCCTTGTTGACCTTGTCAAGGGTCGTGCTGGTGGGTTTAATTCAATCAAGAAATGACGGGTTGAACTTGACTTACGGTCTATGGTTTGTTGACCTTGTCAAGGTCATAGATCGTTTGGGGCAAAATATTATCGGGAATTTCACGTGTTGAAATTCCCGATAATATTGCATACCTTCTATGAGATAGTTGGATCCCGATACCCACTGCGAGTAAGAGTTACTCCTGGGAGAGTTTTACACATTACAATTAGCCGATCAAGTAGGTGTCTAGAAAGGTGTCAACGGGGTTACGCCTCTGGGAAAATGAGGTTTACATTAATTAGGTTCGTGCGAAAGCACGGGGGACCTCCCTCAAAGTACCGACACTGGCCTGGCTGAAAGATTGGCGAAGTTGTAGGGTGTAATTAATCCCGGCTAGTCTTTCCTTTTAGGGTTTGAAGGAAAATTTGATAAAAACCAGTTGGAGCCATCCTGATTAGATAAGATAATAACCAATCTGATCTTGCAAGAGCATACGCTAAAGTGTTTTCTTCTCTCTCTCTCCAGGTAGCGACCATGTCATGCCCTAATAAAGATAATAATATGGATGTATTGACTGAACCCGCATGTTATACTGTGCTGGGGAACGTTGGTTCCGTTCTTTCTTATAAGAGTTATAGGAAGAAACAGGATATAGGGGAATACCAGGATTCCCATGCCACCCGATTGAAGAAAGTACATGGTGATGCATTTTCTTCGGGTGTGTTCGTTACAGAGAACTGTTTCTCCATTTGCTCTACGTCCTGGGTATTAGATACCGGGTCAGGATCCCATATATGTAATCAGTTACATGGGCTTAGGAAAGGTAGAGAACTTGGAGAAGGTGATAAAGACATCAGAGTTGGAAATGGTGCAATTGTTGCAGCTAAGACTGTCGAGGAATATCACATTGTATTACCAACTGGTAATACATTGGTTCTGAACGAATGCTATTACATGCCGAACCTGATATGCAATAATATATCGGTTTCTTTGTTGAGTAAAGAGGGATATAATTTTGTATTACAGGACAATGTTATGAACATTTTCCGTAACCAAAAGTTGGTTGGATCAGGCACGTTGTGCAATGGCATTTATGTTCTAAATCAATCAACAGTTCTGAGCATAACAAACACACACAAGAGGAAGAGTTCTGAACTGAACGAATCCTTCTTGTGGCATTGTAGACTGGGTCACATCAATGCGACACGACTGGCTAAGTTGCATAAGGATGGATATTTAAATCCGTTTGAATTTTCATCTTATGACACCTGCCAGTCATGTCTCAAAGGCAAGATGACCAAAACTCCGTTTACGGAACATGGAGAAAGAGTTACTGAACTCTTAGGACTGATACATAGTGATGTATGCGGTCCTATGTCTACACATGCCAGGGATGGTTCTTTATACTTCATTACATTCACTGACGATCTCTCTAGGTTCGGGTATGTGTTCCTGATGAAACACAAATCAGAAGCTTTTGAGAAATTTAGAGAATATAAACAAGAAGTTGAGAACCAAACCGGAAAAAGTATTAAAATCCTACGATCTGATCGAGGAGGTGAAGACTTGAGCAATGAATTCCTGGACTTCCTAAAAGAGAATGGGATTCTCTCTCAGCTGACTCCTCCATATACACCACAGCAGAACGGTGTATCAGAACGGAGGAACCGCACCCTATTAGATATGGTGCGCTCCATGATGAGCACGGCTGAGTTACCTATTTCCTTCTAGGGATATGCACTGGAGACAGCAGCATACCTATTGAATCAAGTTCCATCTAAATCTGTACCTACCACACCATATGAGATATGGAATGGGAAGAGGCCATATCTTAAACGAGTTAAGATATGGGGTTGTCCAGCCTATGTCAAAAGACAAAATCCGGACAAGCTCGAGGCACGGTCAGTTCTTTGCAAGTTTGTGGGATATCCAAAGAAATCATATGGGTATTTTTTTTACCACAGTGAGGAACAAAAAGTGTTTGTTGCTCAACATGCCACCTTTTTAGAAAAGGAATTCCTTGAAAAAGAAATTAGTGGCAAAGTGGTAGAGCTGGAAGAGGTTCCAGATACACAAACCGTAACTGAAGATTTAGTGGAACCAGAAGATTTAGTAGCTCCCAATGAACCTCAGCCTCTCCACCGATCTAGTAGGGTTCCTCGCCAACCTGAAAGATACTATGGTTTTCTCATGGATGGTAGGAGCGAGGATTGCATCATGGAAGATGATGACCCAACTAGCTTCGAGCAGGCCATCACGAGTGGGGACTCAGTGAAATGGCTGGATGCAATGCGGTCCGAGATGGAATCCATGTACACCAACAAAGTATGGACTTTGGAAGTTGCTCCTGAAGGGGTAAAACCCATTGGGAGCAAGTGGATCTTCAAGAAAAAACTTGGTGTAGATGGGAAAGTGGAGACTTTCAAAGCTAGACTTGTTGCAGAGGGTTTTCGTCAAAGACCAGGTGTGGACTATGACGAAACCTTTTCTCCAGTAGATATGCTTAAATCCATCCGGATCATGCTTGCCATCGCTGCATATCATGACTACGAAATCTGGCAAATGGATGTTAAGACCGCCTTTCTGAACGGTGATTTAGAAGAGTGCGTGTACATGACTCAGCCAGAGGGCTTCGTAGACAGTGGGAGCAGCGGGAAGGTGTGCAAGCTGCTTAAATCCATTTATGGATTAAAGCAAGCATCGCGGAGTTGGAACATCTGCTTCGACGTCGTTATCAAAGAGTTTGATTTCGTCAAAAACCCAGATGAACCTTGTATCTACAAGAAGGTAGCAGAGAGTAAGGTTATCTTCCTCGTATTATACGTGGACGACATACTCTTGATAGGAAATGATATTCCTATGCTGCAATCGGTCAAGCTCTTCTTATCACAAAGATTCTCGATGAAAGATCTTGGTGATGCCTCCTGCATATTGGGAATTAGGATCTATAGAGATAGATCCAAACGGATATTGGGATTGTCCCAATCCAGGTACATTGACACCATACTAAAGAGGTTTAGTATGGAAGAATCCAAGCGTGGGAATTTACCCACGATCTCTGGAGTCACTCTCTCCAAAGAGATGTCTCCCAAGACTGATTTGGAGAGAGCTCGCATGCAAGGGATACCCTATGCTTCGGCTGTAGGCTCTATCATGTACGCGATGCTATGTACCAGACCCGATGTTGCATACTCACTAAGTGTAGTGAGTAGGTATCAAGCTGATCCTGGAGAGAGTCACTGGACAGCTGTGAAGAGCATTCTCAAGTACTTACGAAGGACTAAAGAGATGCTCTTGGTGTATGGTAACGGAGAACTCCAAGTGGAGTCCTTTACCGATTCGAGCTTCCAGAGTGATAAGGACGACTCTATGTCGCAGTCGGGATTTGTCTTTACCCTTTACGGAGGGGCGGTTAGCTGGAAGAGTTCCAAGCAGGAAACCGTGGCAGACTCAACGATGGAGGCTGAATACATCGCTGCCAACGATGCTGCTAAAGAGGCTGTCTGGATCAAGAAGTTCATTACTGAGCTTGGTGTGGTTCCATCGATTGACCATCCAATACCTTTGTATTGCGATAACAATGGAGCGGTGGCTTTAGCCAAGGAACCCAGGTCCCATCAGTGATCCAGGCATATTCTGAGGCGGTATCACCTGATCCGGGAGATAGTTGATCGCCGGGAGATCGAGGTCAGGAGGGTTGACACGAAGAACAACACGGCGGATCCACTAACGAAGGCCATTCACCAGATACAGTTTGAGAGACTCTTTGGGATGCTCGGTATGCGATACTACAGCAGCTGGCCCTAGTGCAAGTGGGAGATTGTTAGTTGTATGTATGCCCTAGAGGCCAATATTATACAGATGATGTATATTATATTGGATGCTTGGACATATATAGAGATGACTTTCTTGCTCGATATGATAGTATGCTATCTGGTTGCTCTTTATCTTAACATGTACACTTGTCTCTTTAAAATGTCTTATAGTTACATGTTGGTAAAGCCCTTAGGATGTGTACTTGACTACCTGGACTATGATGCAGATCATACTAGTGGGGACATGGTGGTCCATAGGTATATCCTTCAAGGCCCCTAGTCGTGGGTGTATCGAGACAGGGCATCGATATACCAGTGTAGACTAGCGTATATGCTTCTCGACCCATGAGATGGGCGATGGATGATCCCATATCCATTGGTGTTTGACATCAGAGATGGTATACGGGTGCTCAGTGGAGACTGGGTACACTGGACGGACTCGCCGAGAACTCCCAGATGGTATTATACCTCACGTCAGATGGCAGTTCTCAGGTCACACTTGTACAGGTTAGTCTGTAGACCCGAGATCGTCATAGATTCTTGTGTGATTCCCACTGTGCTTTGATCTCCACCTTACCACGTCCATGAGGGCGTGCAAAACGGTGGTCTTTGGGTACAGTCCCGAGTCATATGGAGGCAACGAGCGATAGGAGGGGTTTCATCTCTCCCGGTATTGGGGGTTGATGTTGCGCTGTGCTCGATTGGCCGTAACAGGGAAGTCCCTGGCCAGGGCTGATCAGAGATTTGCTGGTAAGAGTTACCAGTAGTTTCTCGACCCGTTATGAGCCTCACATCGGCACGACTTATCGGTTATTGGGGTCTGACGTTTACCACCCCTAGACTTGATACGTGACATATCAGACGAACAGACCGGACTGTACGGTAAGTGTTACTGGTTGGATTCATAGGAGTGTGAGAGGGCTAGCTCGTCGATCTTCTGATCGCTCAATACCCGGGTGGCCGTTGCGTTTAGCAGACCGCTTGCGGCTTGTGGGTGATTGATATGATCATCATCTGCTGCCGGCGTATTGACGAGTCTTTAGAGTCCTACACAGAGGTTTCCTGGCTCAAGCGAAACGAAATAGGGGCGCATAAGAGATATGTGCGGGACCGAGAATGATGCGTGTATGTGATACCGTATTTCATTCTCGCGATGAATGTTTCGATTGGTTATATGCGATATAACCTAGTTATCGAATCGAAGATTGATTCGGTAAGTCGATACATTGGATACTAGTCGGTTATGTGCGACATGACCGGATCATTGAATCAAGTGTTGATTTAATGATTTAATGTATAATTATATATTTGATATATTACTTTGCATTAACTAGTATTGGTTCACTTTAAAAGGATTTTCTCACTTGATGTTCACAAGTTGTATATGTGATATACTTTTGTGCACATGATTGTATCATGTTTGATGATGCATGTATTTTTGGCTTTTTGTTAAGACTTATACCATGGTTATGATAATGGTTAGGGTTTTGATTTATTCACTTATTTATTTATCCATTCTTTTTTGAGAAATAAATAATAGAAAACAAAATGGTTTCATTCTAACATGAAGCTTGTTGAAGCTTCATGAAGGTTTGACTAATGTGACCATTTTGTCTTCATGCTTAACTCTAACCATTCCAAATAACCATGGTCTAATCTCTACACATAACCATAGTTAGAAGATGATAAGTATTAATTTTTATTTTTCTTTTTAAAAAACACTTATCATATTCTATCTTCTTCTTCTTCATCTTCATGAAGAAAACCTTGCCTCCATCAATGGCACCTTGAGAAAAAGAGTGAGAAATCCAATTCTAAAGTGAACCCATCTCCTATTTCTTCACCCTCTACCTCTTGCCAAGTAGTATAGGGTGTTTTCTTCACAAGTTTCACAACTTGGTGAAGTTGGAGCTTGATCTTGTGTAACCTCGACGTAGATCATCTTCGGCATCGTAGCCGACGACTAGTCCACTCATTTTCTCCGATGAAGCCGATACAAGAGTCCGGGATTCGAGATGGACAGCGAGGGGACGACTACGTGGAGCTAAGGAAGTGGATAACCGGATCTACAAAGGTTGTAGCTTCTTATCTTTAGTTAAGTTGTTAACTAGTTTATTGTTTCGCCTAAAATTCTAGTTAATGATCCGTATTAGAGTTTCTCGGCACTTGTAAAATTTGAAATTGGCATGGTTGATGCCTTGTGAAACCTCTTGAGAGTGCCTAGGAACCCTACATATATAGGGAGGACTTTCTTGCTCGACATGATAGTATGCTATCTGGTTACCCTTTAGCTTAACGTGTACACTGATTGTCTCTCTGTTACATGTTGGTAAAGCCCTTAGGATGTGTACTTGACTACCTGGACTATGATGCAGATCATACTAGTAGGGACATGGTAGTCCATAAGTACATCCTTCAAGGTCCCTAGTCGTGGGTGTATCGAGACGGGGCATCGATATACCAGATTAGACTAGCGTATACCTTCTCAACCCATACAGATGGGCGATGGATGATCCCATATCCATTGGTGTTTGACATCAGAGATGATATACGGGTGCTCAGTGGAGACTGGGTACACTGGACGGACTCGCCGAGAACTCCCAGATGGTATTATACTTCACGTCAGATGGCTGTTTTCTGATGACACTGGTACAGAGTAGTCTGTTGACCCGAGATCGTCATAGAGTCTTGTGTGACTCCCACTGTGCTTTGATTTCCACCTTACCACGTCCAAGAGGGCGTGCAAAACGGTGGTTTTTGGGTACAGTCCCGAACCACATGGAGACAATGAGCGATAGGAGGGGATTCGTCTCTCCCGGTATAGGGAGTTGATGTTGCGCTGTTTTCGATTGGCTATAACCAGAAATCCCTGGCCAGGGTTGCTGTGATTTACTGGTAATCGTTATCAGTAGTTTCTCGAACTGTTATAGACCTCATATCGACACGACTTATTGAGCTACTGGGGTCTGACGTTTACCACCCCTAGGTAAGATATGCGACATATCAGACGATGAGACCGGACTGTACGGGAGTGTTACTGATTAGATTCACAGAAGAATGTACAGGCTTGCTTGTTGATCTTCTGAGCGCTCAATACCTGGGTGGCTGTTACGTTTAGCTGACCGCTTGCAGCTTGTGGGTGTTTGATATGATCATCACATACTGCCGGCGTATTGACGATTCTTTAGAGTCCTACACAGAGGTTTCTTGGCTCAGGAAAAACGGAGTAGGAGCACATATGTGATATGTGCGGGACCGAGGATAATGCGGTATGTGATACCGATTGGATTCTCGCGATATGAGATATCGGCCGGGTATATGTGATATAGCCGGGTCATCGTATTAGTCGGTTATATGCGATATAGCCGGATTATCGGATCAAGTGTTGATTCGATAATTTAATGTATAATAATATATATGATATATTAAATTACATTAACTAATATTAGCTCTCTAAAAGATTTATTTTCTCACGAGATAATACATTGATATATATGCGATATATGTTAATTGTATTATTTTCTATTGTTACAAAATATATTGTATATGTGATATATAATATTGTAACATGTTAGGGTTACAAATTTAACAATGGTTTAATGGTTAAAACTTGGTTAGGGTTTGTATTAGGGTTAGCTTTTGCATGAAGCTTCATGAAGCTTTGACTTTGTGGTTGCTTGATATTTTGTGAGATATTATGTTAACCCAATCCAAACCATTAACTCTAGTTAACTCTCTACAAGGGTTAACTCCTTTCATGCTTAACCCTTGGTTAGATTTGTAACCACTAAAATAATTCATTGTTCATCACAAAAGGATTAAGTTATCATATTCATTCATCTTCTTCTTGCTTGAGTTTCTTTTTGAAAAAGCTTTCTTTTGTGATGAAAGTGAGTGAGAAAAAGATTATAAATGAGAGAAAAAATCCTACTTCATCATCCTCATCTATCCTTTCCATTTAGATGAGGGTGTTCACATCATTTCATGTGTGTTAGCTTGTGTTAATGAAACTTCAAGGTAGATCATCTTTGTATCGAAGATCGGAAGCAAGGTTGCATCATTCTCTTCGTGAAGCCTCTCGAGAGTCCAGAACACGATGATCGCAGTGAAGGGACCTCAACACAGAGCTTAAGAAGTGAAGGACCGGATCTACATGTTGGAGATAGTGCCCTCAGAGTCAATTATTGGATCACAGGCACGTGATTGCAATGATTGAGGGAGGACCTATCCCGGTAGGACAGTCTTACTCGAGATAATAGTATGCTATCTGGTTTATCTTTATCATCGTGTACTGCTTTAGGTGACCTGACATGTCGCTATTACACGTTGATAGAGCCCCTAGGATTCTTGCTTGACGACCAGCAGTATGATGGCGATCATATACGTGGGAGCTGGGGTCTATAAGCACATCCTTAAAAGGTCCCTAGTCGTGGGAGTTTCGAGACTGGGCATCGATACTCCATTAGTAGACTAGTGTATACAGTCGAGACCCCGACGAGGGGCGGTGGCCGGTCTCACAAGCCACTGGTGTCAGTTGGTTCACCTAAGATGTATACAGGTGCTCATTGGGTTATGAGTACACCGGACAGGACTCGCCGGGAACCTGCTAGTTGGGCTTATACCTGACGTCAGATAGCAGTTCCCTGGTGACATGTGTACAGGTTAGTTCATCGACCTGAGGATCGTCATTTGTCTCGTGTGAGTTCCCACTGTGCTTTGATTACTACCCTACTGTAAGTCCATATTGCGACCCCCGGTTCTTACGGGGAGGCGGAAACGGTATAAAATCAAAATTTTTATCGCAAGAGGCAACATGGACTAACTTATGGTCGGGATCGTTACCTAAACTAAAACTAGCAAACTAAGCTAAAGATGTTTAGCTACTCGGATGAAGATGGTTATACCTAAACTTGAACTCCTTCTCTTCAAGCTCCGGTGGTGGTCCGATGGCTCCTTCTCGTCGTCTCCGTACGCCGAAGATAGATCCACTTGAAAGCTCCAACCTTTAGCTCCTTCTTCGGTCTTTGAAGAAACTAGTTCACTTGGTTTGCTAAACCTAGTGAACTAGAATGAGTAGAGAGGAAGTAGAATGGGATTTTATCTATGGTTCTTGATTCTCAACTCATGAGACAAGAGAACCATAGATCAAGAGAGGGAGCAAGAGGTTGAGGGTGAGAGCAAGGGGAGAGCTCAAGAACAAGAGAGAGAATGAGCAAGCAAGAATGAGGCTCTCTTTTCTCTCTCACCCTCTCATAATCCAAAGTGATCATAACTCATCATATCAAAAAAGTCTTTTGGTGATGGTTAGAAGCAACCATAAGGTTATCATATCATGCACTCATATTACTCAAAAAACAAGCAAGAAAAAAGTCTTTGGCATGAAATGATAACCATGGTTATCATGATGGTCAACTAGTCAAGCCTAGTCAACCGGTCAACAAGTCAACAAAAGTCAACAAGTCACCAAAGTCAACAAGTCAACAAAAGTCAACAAGTCAACAACCATATCACCATAATACTTAATTAATATAATAGTTAATCACATATCATATTCTCATTAGGGTTGAGCAAAAAGTCAAAAAGTCAACGGTCAACTGTCAACAACCCTAATGAGAATCCGCTGTCTGTGCCTCCCTGTCAACTGTGCATACACACCCGCATCCGCGTTCCGAGGAACACGAATGCAAACTGGATAAATCCAATCCCATAAGGTACACTAGGATCTGGCTTAGACCAAAGCCCACTAGTGTAAACTGTCCGGACACTGTACGTGCACAAGTGCACGGATGTGACCGAACCCTGTCGCAAAACCATGCGACCTGTCGCAATACCATGCGACCTCTACTCTTTTGCCTAAAGGCGAAAAGCTTTCTGTGTGGGACTCTAAAGACTCGACACTACGCTGGCAGTGGGTTTAACCACAGACCGCAAGCGGCACTAGCTGTGCGTAACGGTCCCCAGGTAATGCCGACAAGAAGACCGACGAGGCGAAACCCATCTGAACTCCTACTGAGCCTGAGTGTGACATTCTCCGTACAGTCCGGTCTGTTCGTCTGATACATCGCATGGCGGGCCTAGGGGGCGGTAAACGTCAGTCCCCCAATAGCGGTACAAGTCGTGCCGGAGTGAAGCCCAATACACCCTGAGATAACACTGGAAACCTACCAGTATATCTCGTTTGCCCTGGCCAGGGACTACTCGTGTAATGGCTCTCCTAGACACAGCGCGATGTCAACCCCCAATACCGGGAGAGACGAATCCTGTCTAACCGTCACTGCCTCCAAGTGCTTCGGGACTGCACCCAACCACCACCTGTTTGCACGACTCCTTTGAGCCGTGGTAGGGTAGTGATCAAAGTACAGTGGGAACACACCCGAGGCGAAGTGACAGTGTCAAGTCAGCGGACTAAGCTGTACTCATGTCACCTGGGAACTGATAACTGACGATAGGTATAATACCAACTAGTCAGTTCCCGACGAGTCCTGTCCAGTGTACCCGTAACCTAACGAGCACCCGCATACTATCTCAAGTACGACGTACTGACGGCTGTGGGACAGACCGTCTCCCACACTGGGATGAGAAGCGCATGCGCTGGTCTACTCCGGAGTATCGATGCCCTGTCTCGATAGTCCTGCGACCAGGGACCTGAATAAGGATGTGCTTATAGATTACCCAGCCCCCACTAGTGTGACTGCCATCACAACGCTGGTAATCAAGCAAAGATCCTAAGGGCTCCACTAATGCGTATAAGTGATATACTGAAATAAACACAAGTACACATTGAAGTAGAAACAAACCAAGTAGCATACTACTATTTTGAGCAAGATTGTATATACAAGGTGAATATCCCAAGCATCCATTAAGTAATATACAAACTAGTATGATACAGTAATGGCCTCTAGGGCATATACACTAACAATCTCCCACTTGCACTAAGGCCACGTACTGGCGTATCGAAGACCTATCATCTCGATCAGCCGCTCGAACTGAGTCTGGGGCAGGGCCTTGGTGAATGGATCAGCAGTGTTATCTTCTGAAGCGACTCTCCGAACCTCGATCTCCTGGCGATCTACGATCTCCCTGATCAGGTGATACCGCCTTAAGATGTGCCTGGATCTCTGATGGGACCTGGGTTCCTTCGCTAATGCTATAGCCCCGTTGTTGTCGCAATACAGAGGTATTGGATCAACAATGGACGGAACCACCTGAAGTTCTTTCAAGAACTTCCTCATCCAGACAGCTTCTTTTGCGGCATCAGATGCAGCGATGTATTCCGCTTCCATCGTCGAGTCTGCAACGGTTTCTTGTTTGGAACTCTTCCAACACACCGCCCCTCCATTGAGGGTAAAGACAAAACCCGACATGGACTTGGAATCATCCTTGTCACTCTGGAAGCTGGAGTCAGCAAAGGCCTCGATCTGGAGGTCTTTTCCGCCATACACCAAGAACATCTCCTTAGTCCTTCTCAGGTACTTGAGAATGTTCTTTACCGCTATCCAGTGTTTCTCCCCAGGGTTTGACTGATACCGGCTTACCACACTCAGTGCATAAGCTACATCCGGTCTGGTACACAACATCGCATACATTATAGAGCCTACCGCAGAAGCGTAGGGTATAATAGACATGCGATCCCTCTCCAAATCAGTCTTGGGAGACATCTCTTTAGAGAGGGTGATCCCGTGACAAGCTGGTAGGTTACCACGCTTGGAATCTTCCATACTGAATCTTTTCAGTACGGTGTCGATGTACCTGGACTGAGAAAGTCCCAATATCCTCTTGGATCTATCACGATGGATCCGGATCCCCAGGATGTATGAGGCATCACCCAGGTCTTTCATGGAGAACCTTTGTGACAAGAACCCCTTGACAGATTGTAGCATAGGAATATCATTTCCTATTAAGAGAATGTCATCCACGTATAAAACGAGGAATACTACAGTTCTCGCTACAAATCTACTATAGATGCATGGTTCATCTGGATTTTTGATAAAGCCAAATTCTTTGACCGTCTCATCAAAGCAGATGTTCCAACTCCGCGATGCCTGCTTTAGTCCATAGATGGACTTAAGCAACTTGCACACCTTTCCGCTGCTCCCACTCTGAATGAAACCCTCTGGCTGGTCCATATAGACACACTCCTCTAAATTTCCATTTAGAAAAGCTGTCTTTACGTCCATTTGCCAGATCTCATAATCGTGGAAGGCAGCAATGGCAAGAAGGATCCGAATGGATTTCAGCATGGCTACTGGAGAAAAGGTTTCGTCGTAGTCCAAGCCAGGTCTTTGACGAAAACCCTTTGCTACCAGCCTAGCTTTATAGGTCTCAACCTGTCCATCTACACCAATCTTCCTTTTGAAGATCCACTTGCATCCTACGGGTTTTACCCCGTCTGGAGCAATGTCCAACGTCCATACCTTGTTGGTGTACATGGACTCCATTTCGGTCCGCATTGCATCCAGCCATTTCACTGAGTCAATGCTCTGAACGGCCTGCTGGAAGCTAGTAGGCTCATCATAATCTATGATGCAATCCTCTCTATCCCCGTCTATGAGAAAACCGTAGTATCTCTCGGGCGGATGAGACTGCCTACTACTCCTGCGGAGCGGCGTAGGAATGTCCTGTTCTGTTGAACCCTCTGGTTCCATCAAGCTTTCAGTAACAGTCTGTGGTTCTGGAATTTCTTCCAGTTCTACTGCGCTCCCACTTATTTCTTTTTCTATGAACTGGTGTTCTAGAAAGTGGGCATGTCGAGAAACAAGAACTTTTTGTTCCTCTTCACAGTAGAAGAAATATCCCTTGGAATTCTTTGGATATCCCACAAACTTGCACAGTACTGAGCGTGCCTCGAGCTTGTCCGTATGCTGCTTTTTGACAAAAGCTGGACTTCCCCATATCTTAATGTGATTAAGATGGGGTCTCTTCCCACACCACATCTCAAATGGCGTGGTAGGCACAGTCTTAGTGGGAACTCGGTTCAAAAGGTATGCGGCTGATTCTAGCGCATACCCCCAGAATGATCGCGGTAACTCAGCGTTACTCATCATGGACCGCACCATATCCAATAGGGTGCGGTTCCGTCTCTCCGATACACCGTTATGTTGCGGGGTGTATGGAGGAGTAAGCTGAGAGAGAATTCCGTTCTCTTTTAAATAGTCCAGGAACTCGGCACTTAAGTATTCTCCACCTCGATCCGATCTTAGAATCTTAATACTTTTGCCGGTCTGTTTCTCTACTTCATTCTTATACTCCTGGAATTTTCCAAAGGCCTCGGACTTATGTTTCATTAAGAAGACATAACCGTACCTTGAGAAGTCATCCGTAAAAGTAATGAAGTAAGAATGTCCGCTTCGGGCATGTGTAGACATTGGACCGCACACGTCACTGTGTACGAGTCCCAAGAGCTCGCTCGCTCTTACTCCTTGTCCAGTAAACGGAGTCTTTGTCATCTTTCCTTTGAGACAAGATTGACAAGTGGCATACGATTGATATTCGAACGCATTCAAATATCCTTCTGTATGTAACTTAGTCAACCTTCTCTCATTGATGTGACCCAATCTACAATGCCATAAGAAAGTCTGATTTATTTCTGGAGACTTTCTTTTGTGTGTATTCTGGACGTTGAAAATCTGTGGTTGGTTTAACACGTATATACCATTACTCAATGTACCTGACCCAATCAAAACTTGATTAAGGTGAATGTTTACAACATTACTTACAAACGCAAATTCATAACCTTCTTTAGAAACTAAAGATACAGAAATGATATTACAAGTTGCGTTGGGTACAAAAAAGCAATTACGCAAAACCAAAACATGTCCATCTGACATTCCCAGGTGATAGTCCCCCACGGCTTTAGCATCCATGCTAGCTCCGTTTGCAACTCTGAGGGTCATGTCACCTGCTTTCAAAACACTACGGTTTCTCAACGCCTGCAAAGAATTACAGATATGAGATCCTGATCCGGTATCCAATACCCAGGAAGTAGAGTTTATTGAAAGACAGTTTTCAATAACATACACACCTGAAGCTGAAGCTGCAACCTGCTTCAATTCCTGTGTTCTGGCCTTCCAGGCCCTGCAATCATTCTTCCAGTGTCCTTTCTTATGACAATAGAAGCATTCTTCCTTATCCACAAGCTTCCCCGCTATCTTTGTTGCTTTGCCTTTTCCCTTCGTATCCACTTTACCAACACCGCCCCTTGGTTTGGCGGGGGCCTTCTTCTTCTTTCCCTTGGCTTTCGCCTTGGACCTAGAAGAAGATGATCCTCCTACAAACAAAGTGGATGTTTCCCTACCTTTCTGTAGGGTGCCCTCTGCGCTCCTCAGCATGTTGAGGAGCTCTGATAGTTCAACCTCTTTTTCTTGTAGGTTGAAGTTCAGTATAAACTGGGCGTAAGTGGAAGGAAGGGACTGGAGAACTATATCCGTATATAGCTCACTCTCCAATGTGATCCCTAGGTCAGCGAGCTCCTCAATGAAGCCGATCATCTTTAGCACATGCTCGGCTACTGATGATCCGACGGCCATTCTTGTCGAAAATAACTTTTTCGACGCTTCGTATCTTGCGATACGTGATTGCTCTCCATACAGTTCTTTTGTATGGAGCAATATGGACTCCATGTCCATATTCTCATGCCTCCTCTGATGTTCGTTGTCCATCGAGGCAAGCAGGAGGCACTTGGCCTTCGCGCTATCAATCTCCCAAGTCTTGCGGATTTCCTTATCCGCGACGCTGGAAGTTGGACCAGGGACAGGGGGAGCTTTGGTGGTAAGAAGATACCCCAGCTTGTCATAAGTGATTGCTATCGTGACATTCCTGAGCCAATCTTTGTAGTTTGGCCCTGTCAGTTTGTTTTTATCTAGGAGTAACTTAAGTCCAGTCATGTTGATTGGTCGCTGCAATTAGGAGAGAGAAGAAGAAACACTCAGCATGATGCTCTTGCAAGTTTAGAGTGGTTTTTAGTTTGTCTAAACAGGATGGCTCCCACTGTTTCTCGAATCCCTCCTCAAACCATAAAGGAAGAATTAGTCAGGATCAATCCCACCGTACAATACTTGCTTAACCGTTCAGCCAGGCCGGTGTCGGTACTTCGAGGGAGGTTTTCCAACGCTTTCGCGAAGTTCCTTAATTAGAGAACCTCTTTTCCCTGGGGGCGTAGCCCCGCTAACACCTTTCTAGGCACCTACTAGGTTTATAGCATTGATCGTTAAGTGAGAAATTTCCCGAGGAGTAGCATATACTCACAGTAGGATCGGGATCCAAATATCATTGCGTGACGAAACTGAAGGAATCCTACCAGAATCATCACACTCCAAATGGTATGCAAATCTAGCAAGTTTCAGTACTTATGAAACTCCCGATGTGGATTTTTTGCCCCATGCTCTTATGACCTTGACTTTGGCCAAAATATCATAAGTCACATGTCAAGTTCTACCCGTCATTATCCAGGTTAATTTGGATCCATCCGTACCTACCCTTGACTTTGGCCAAAATGGCAGTACGACTGTCCCAAACCAACGCATCTATCTATGCTACACATGAACACCCAATAGCTACCAATCACTGTGCCTTGACTTTGGCCAACATACACAGCTTGAATACTATTGACTATTTATGTGAAACGACGGAGGGCTACGGATGGTTTTGGCAAAACCGTGAACGTAGTGAACTTGATATGGTCGATGGAACGAGATAGCTTTTAAATGGAGTGGCTCAAGCTCCGCATTTAAAAGTTATTTTGAAAAGAACCGAGTGGTTTTTCGAAAGTGTTCCAACGACTTTAACTTGGTTTATTATCTTGCATTAGTTCTTTTAATGCGTGATATTCTTGCATTAGTACTTTTAATGCGTCCCATCATTTAACCCTACCATTGCAGAAAACAACCAAAATATGACGTACGCTTATGCCATTCGCATTCGCCACTGGGCCCCGTCATTACCCGTTAGGTTACTTAACTAACGACAGAGCGGGGGCTGGGCTAGCGCGTCTGTAAAACATAAGCAACGCCTAAATAGTAAGCAATGATAAACATTTCAGATCACAGATAAATACATTGGATATACTAGTAATCTGTAATTTGTACGAGCCTGTAACAAAAACAGATAACACGGTCGCGGTGAATAGCCAAAACCCCACCCAAGACCCCTACGGGTACGGCAAACTACCCGCCAAGTACCCGAAGCGTAGCAACCTCCCTCATCTCCATGAGTAGGCCACTCGACACTTCGGCATACCCGGTAGTTTGTGCACCCCTCCACGGGTCTATCCTAGGAGCAAAACAGTAAAAAGAAATTATACAATGACGGCTACAACCCCGACCCGGTTGTGCGGCCAAACAAATAATTATTACATCAATTTACAAATTTACATGAATTGCAAGAAAAGTAAACTCTCGTCTCACAACCCCCGGCTATTCACCCGCGACAATCCAACATATTTATATACACATTCCAGCACATTACAGATCATGTATAACCCCGACTAATCGACTTATAGCGATTAGCCGACGTTCAATACATGCAAACATCACAGATATAACCATCATAGTCAAAGTGCAATGAAGTTCGGAAAAAATACGGAATTATAGGACCCCAAAAGGAAATTTCTTTTCTGTAAAATCTGGGCACATATAATATATCTCAAAAATCCCAAAACCAACACAGACACACACTGCACGAAAAACGATGCACTAAAGACAACAAACCGCGGCGCTTCCGCGGCGGCCAAGAAGGGTCACGCGGCGGAAGCGCGGCGGTTTAGACGAATTGGTGAATCGTTTTTCATGGGTGTTCTAACAAAACCCTGAGACGAATTTAGGAGTATGAAGTTTTTCATTTTGACCAGAAAAAAATTCAACAGAAACTCAGTTTTTGTAGTTTTCCGGTTTTGTGATTTTTTCGGTTCCGAACTTCGTTACACTTTACTACCTAGCTAGTTTAAGTTTAGTTAGGCTCTGATACCACTGTAAGTCCATATTGCGACCCCCGGTTCTTACGGGGAGGCGGAAACGGTATAAAATCTAAATTTTTATCGCAAGAGGCAACATGGACTAACTTATGGTCGGGATCGTTACCTAAACTAAAACTAGCAAACTAAGCTAAAGATGTTTAGCTACTCGGATGAAGATGGTTATACCTAAACTTGAACTCCTTCTCTTCAAGCTCCGGTGGTGGTCCGATGGCTCCTTCTCGTCGTCTCCGTACGCCGAAGATAGATCCACTTGAAAGCTCCAACCTTTAGCTCCTTCTTCGGTCTTTGAAGAAACTAGTTCACTTGGTTTGCTAAACCTAGTGAACTAGAATGAGTAGAGAGGAAGTAGAATGGGATTTTATCTATGGTTCTTGATTCTCAACTCATGAGACAAGAGAACCATAGATCAAGAGAGGGAGCAAGAGGTTGAGGGTGAGAGCAAGGGGAGAGCTCAAGAACAAGAGAGAGAATGAGCAAGCAAGAATGAGGCTCTCTTTTCTCTCTCACCCTCTCATAATCCAAAGTGATCATAACTCATCATATCAAAAAAGTCTTTTGGTGATGGTTAGAAGCAACCATAAGGTTATCATATCATGCACTCATATTACTCAAAAAACAAGCAAGAAAAAAGTCTTTGGCATGAAATGATAACCATGGTTATCATGATGGTCAACTAGTCAAGCCTAGTCAACCGGTCAACAAGTCAACAAAAGTCAACAAGTCACCAAAGTCAACAAGTCAACAAAAGTCAACAAGTCAACAACCATATCACCATAATACTTAATTAATATAATAGTTAATCACATATCATATTCTCATTAGGGTTGAGCAAAAAGTCAAAAAGTCAACGGTCAACTGTCAACAACCCTAATGAGAATCCGCTGTCTGTGCCTCCCTGTCAACTGTGCATACACACCCGCATCCGCGTTCCGAGGAACACGAATGCAAACTGGATAAATCCAATCCCATAAGGTACACTAGGATCTGGCTTAGACCAAAGCCCACTAGTGTAAACTGTCCGGACACTGTACGTGCACAAGTGCACGGATGTGACCGAACCCTGTCGCAAAACCATGCGACCTGTCGCAATACCATGCGACCTCTACTCTTTTGCCTAAAGGCGAAAAGCTTTCTGTGTGGGACTCTAAAGACTCGACACTACGCTGGCAGTGGGTTTAACCACAGACCGCAAGCGGCACTAGCTGTGCGTAACGGTCCCCAGGTAATGCCGACAAGAAGACCGACGAGGCGAAACCCATCTGAACTCCTACTGAGCCTGAGTGTGACATTCTCCGTACAGTCCGGTCTGTTCGTCTGATACATCGCATGGCGGGCCTAGGGGGCGGTAAACGTCAGTCCCCCAATAGCGGTACAAGTCGTGCCGGAGTGAAGCCCAATACACCCTGAGATAACACTGGAAACCTACCAGTATATCTCGTTTGCCCTGGCCAGGGACTACTCGTGTAATGGCTCTCCTAGACACAGCGCGATGTCAACCCCCAATACCGGGAGAGACGAATCCTGTCTAACCGTCACTGCCTCCAAGTGCTTCGGGACTGCACCCAACCACCACCTGTTTGCACGACTCCTTTGAGCCGTGGTAGGGTAGTGATCAAAGTACAGTGGGAACACACCCGAGGCGAAGTGACAGTGTCAAGTCAGCGGACTAAGCTGTACTCATGTCACCTGGGAACTGATAACTGACGATAGGTATAATACCAACTAGTCAGTTCCCGACGAGTCCTGTCCAGTGTACCCGTAACCTAACGAGCACCCGCATACTATCTCAAGTACGACGTACTGACGGCTGTGGGACAGACCGTCTCCCACACTGGGATGAGAAGCGCATGCGCTGGTCTACTCCGGAGTATCGATGCCCTGTCTCGATAGTCCTGCGACCAGGGACCTGAATAAGGATGTGCTTATAGATTACCCAGCCCCCACTAGTGTGACTGCCATCACAACGCTGGTAATCAAGCAAAGATCCTAAGGGCTCCACTAATGCGTATAAGTGATATACTGAAATAAACACAAGTACACATTGAAGTAGAAACAAACCAAGTAGCATACTACTATTTTGAGCAAGATTGTATATACAAGGTGAATATCCCAAGCATCCATTAAGTAATATACAAACTAGTATGATACAGTAATGGCCTCTAGGGCATATACACTAACACCTACCACGGCTCAAAAGAGTCGTGCAAACAGGTTTTAGTTGGGTACAGTCCCGAGCCACATGGAGGCAGTGAGCGGATCTTCAGGGGTTCGTCTCTCCCGGTATTGGGAGTGAGGTCGCGCTGTGTCTAGGAGAGCCATTACGCAAAGCCCTCGGCCGAGGCAGGAGATTTACTGGTAGGTATTCCAGTAGTATCTCAGGGCGTTCTGGGCTACGCTCCGACACGACTTGTACCGCTTTTGGGGGTCTGACTTTCACCAACCCCCTAGGCCCGCCATGCGATACTCATAGACGAACGGACCGGACTGTACGGATATTGTCACTGACAGGCTCAGTTGGGTGTCGGGGTGAGCTTCCTCATCGACGTCCCTTTTGGTCAATAGCTGGTGGCCCGTCACGTATTGGCTTATACCTCTGACGTGCCAGTGGTTAAATCCACAGCCATAGTATTGACGAGTCTTTAGAGTCCACCACACTTTCAGTTACTCAGCTTTCGGGCGAAACGCTGTAGAGGCCGTATGGAGATATGGCAGGGTCCGATCAGATACGTGCGGTATTGCACGGATCAAGATCGGACAGTTTTGTACTAGTGGCCGTATAGTTATATGGCAGGGTTCGATCAGATACGTGCGGTATTGCACGGATCAGGATCGAACGGATTTTACTAGCCGGCTTTGGTTTAAGCCGGTACTAGTTTAGTACAGTGTAGATTTTGTCTCATTGCATTTGTATCCGGTCGGAATACAGATGCAGGTGTGTATGCACAGTGTCGGGGTTTTCCTGTAATTTATTACGGGACCAGTTTTCTGGAGTTGCCAGTTTGCATTCCGTTCCGGCCGGTTTTCCTTTGTTCTTTCCCGGCCGGACTTTTCCGATGGAGGGGGTTATTTGCAGTTTTGCAAATTACTTTTGTGGAGGGGGTTTCTTTCAATTGTATTGATTATGATAGCTTTCTTTTTCTTTTCCTCCATGCTTTTGAATTGAGAGAAGTGAAAGGTTATGGAGTGCATAGTGTTTAAGCATGGTTGTATGTTTATTTGTCCCTTGATGTGGTCACCACTTCCTTGCTCCTACACTCACCTCCCTCTTGCTATCATATTATCCTTCCTCCACCATTCTCATTCTTACTTGAAGATGATAAGTTTTTCATGAGAAGAAAAAGAAAGAGAGAAGAAGAAGAAGAGAGTTTTCCTTCTTGAGAGTTTCATTCTTCTTGATCTCATTTCCATGCTAGAAAAATGCAAGCACCATTTTTCTAGTCTTGATTCCTCCATCATGGCAACTTAACCCCATTGAGTCAAAGCATCTTCTACACTATATTCTACAGCATATCTTGAGCATGTCGAGTTGCCGGCTTCATGCTCGAGTTGCCTCGGTATTGAGGCGGGAGCCCGTAAAAGACGAAGGCGATGTGGTGCCCTTTCCGGCGAGGAGGCGACGATATGGAGACTACACTTTCCGCGGGAGATCGGGGCGATGATGAGAAGACCGGAGGACTCGGATCTCTTGGTATACTTTTCTTATCCCATCTCTTGTTTGCTAGTTAGGTTAATGGTAATCGATCCGGGTAATTGTCCGCGGTAGCGCCGGTTTCCGAGTAAGGGAAAAAATTTTGATTCCGCAATTTGGCCTCGAGCAGACGGCCGGGGCGCTGCCGTGGCGCAACATGGTATCAGAGCCACGCCATTAACCTTACCTAGCTTCGTTTAATGTGTTTTACGTTTCCAATCGAACAAAATCCCGAAAACTCGTATTTCAAGCACATCAGTTTCTGTCGAAATTTTTTGAAGTCTAAAAATTTTTCAGGTGGTCTCAGAATGATGTGCAGGGAAATATAAGAGATCTGGGAAAAATTGGTAACATGATTCCCTCTTTTCACCGCGGAAGCGCGGCCAAAGCAGTGCTTTGGCCGCTCTTCCGCCGCCGTTTAAATTACTCACTGTACCATTTTTCTCCAGATTGTCTTAAACTTGATTTTGGGGCTTTTGGGATATTAAATTTGGGCCCAGGTTTTCTGTGACTGCTACAGTATTGGTTGGGGGCCCACTTGTTAATTTTTGGTCAATCGGAAATTTTTAAACACATTATTTCACAGTATTTACATTATATCTGCGACCGTGAATGTCACTCGATCGGTAAATCCGGTCTGACTGCTATAGCCCGGTTAGACGGATTTGCGAACGTGACTTTCACGTTGATGTTCTATGTTTATGCTGTGTTGTTGCGGATCGGTCGTGGGGGATAGCCTGGATGCAATGCTAGTGCAGTTTTGTTGTATTATGTACATTTGATATTGCGGGGCGAGCGTCCGACATGTGGACTGCCGTCACTGCCTGTTTGTATTATTCTTTTGGGGCACGACCTGGTTGCGGTCGATGTACCCGGTGTATGTATATTTTACTTTCTGTACTAGGGTTGCCCCGCGGTGGGGTGCTCGGATAGCCGGGTTCTGGAGGGCAACGGGCCCGCATCTCAGGGCATTGAGACGGAGGGGGCTTCAGTCCAGGATTGGCGGGCTATTCGCCGCACTCGTAGGGGGTACAGGTTGACCCAGGAGGGGTGCCCAAGTTACCGGATTCCGTGAAGTGCTGGGTCGTCCATTCACGGTGCTGAAGGGGGCTGCCTCGCTTCAGGTTTTGGCGGGTGACTTGCCGCGCCCGTAGGGGTCTAGGATTTCATTGCACAGGCTATCCACACGACCAGGGGAACGTCGGGTTTCAGCAGCGGCTCTGTGAAACCCGGGGCTTCCAGATATCTGTATTGTTCTGTGATGCTGTACATTTCTGTGATGTTGCCTTTTATTCACGCCTTGAGCGAAATACTATATATTGGTATATATATTAGTAGATGTTGTATATGCTTTACATCCGCGCTAGTCCAGTCCCCGCTCTGCCGTTAGTCAGCTAACCTAACGGGTGATGACGGGACCCAGTGGCGAATGCGGATGGCATATACGTACGTCAGTATATTTTCGTTCTTTGTGGTGTGATCAATTGATGGGACTGCATTGATTCGGATCAATGCAAGTTTAAACAAACCTATTCTGATGTTGTTGGAACAATTTTTCAAAAAAAAAAAAGCTGTTATTGCAAGGACGTTCGCTTTTGTTTTGCATCGTGGTATTCATTTGGAATATCCTGCTCCTCAGTCGACGAGGCAAGGGCCGAGATCCCTTCACCGGGAGTGACCCCTTGGACAGAAGTTTGCGTCAGGGCATTAACTTCACTATAGCCGATTACTTTTGCTTTGCATCGTGGTATTCAGTTGGAATATCCTGCACCTCATTCTACGGGGAAAGAGCCGAGATCCCTTCACCGGGAGTGACCTCTTTAGTAAAGGTTTTCGTCACTATATTTTCTAAAAGGTTATCCAGTTCCTTCAACGATATCAAGTTCATTACGTTAAAGGTTTTTCGCCAAAAACCAGTCGTAGCCCTCCGTCATTTCAGATTAGTATTACTTAGTATTCGTGCTGCGTTTGTCGTGCATTGCCGTGGCGTAGTGTTCGGTAGCTATGTAATGCTTTTCTGTCACATGGATAAGTGGATTGGTTAGGACAGTCGTGCGGTCTTGTTGGCATTGTCAAGGACTCGTACGGGTGGGTTTAATGCAATCAAGATAATGACGGGTAGAACTTGACTAGGACTCTTTGATTTGTTGGCATTGTCAAGGTCACTTGGGTCCTAGGGGTAAAAACAATTATCGGGAGTTTCAAAAGAACTGAAACTTGCCAAGCATGCGCATACCTTCTGGAGTGTGGTGACGTGAGTGGATTCCGTCACGTTATCATGCGATGAGAGTTGGATCCCGATTCCCACTGATGAGTTGGTTTACTCCTCGGGTGATCCCGACTAATTCTTCTTTCAGGTTTGGAGGAGAATTTGAGGTACAGTGGGAGGTTTCCTGATTAGATAAATTGGTAACCATTCTGATCTAGGTTAGAGTGCACGCTGAGTGTTTCTTTTCTCTCTCTCTGGCAGCGACCATTGACCCGACCCTGGACTATGACTCAGTGACCAAGTTGACCGAACCTTCTTAACACTGGCTTTTGGATTGTCAGAGTTGCAGACCTCCTTGCCACTCCTACTTTTACCCTTTTCTCCAGGACACCCCATATTACTACGAACGTCCACTTCCATTGGACAAAACCATCGTATGGTTATATACGAACTCGAAGGACTTCGAGGATGGTTTCTGGTTCTGGAGAAAACGAATAGGATTATTCAGTTGTCTTTTCTTTTCACCTTCTCTCGTTGCGAGTACTCCTTGGTTTAGGAGTAGTACACCTATTACGTAAATTGGGTAGTCTTCTTCCAAACCATAGGCTGGTGCCGACCGGTAGGGAATGAAGAAAACCAGTTAACCTAAACGGTGTACAGAAGGTATTAAGTTCAGACAAAGAAAGGGATTAGTAGGAGGGCAAAGTAAATTGCGACTGATATTCACGACCAAACCAAGTATTTCTTCGCCAATCCTAAATCACCTTTGTATTTCTCCAGGACACTCCGTATCACTACGAAGATCCACAGTTTATTGGATATTCCATCGTATGGTTATATACGAACTCGAAAGGAACTTGTTCCAGTTCGGGGATGGATTCTGGTTCAGGAGAAATAGGAATAAAGTACATTCAGGTGTCTTTTATCTTCACCTTCTCTCGCATTGCGAGTGTTCCTAGGATTAGGACAGTACACCCTTTATGCCTTTTGGATAGTCTTCTTCCAAACCATAGGCTGGTGCCGAACGGTAGGGAAGGAAGAAAACCATTTGGCCTAAAGGGGTGTACAGAAGGTAATGACTAAAGACACAGAAAGGGATTTAGAAAGATGGCAAAGAATTATGCGGTTATAGTTGTGAATCTGGATAATGGTAGAGGCATTACTAGGAATACCAGGATTCCCCATCGAAACATTACAATGTTTCAGTTTCACTGTGTACTGTTAAAAGAAAACTGATTTCCCGATTAGACACTTATTCCAGGGTATGTATTTACCAGGTATGATTCTCACATCTGTATGGTTTTACAGATGATGAGAGGGAGTAAGTTATTGGGAATTGGGTGATCATCCTCATTATATCGGGATTCGTTGTAATCGGTGATATTTGAGGAAGTCACCTGGGTTGTTTGCCGGTCGGCAATTATTTGGTTTTGAATATCCGCGGTTATGCACCAATTTCAAATTGATATATCTGTACGTCTATTTTCATAGAGTGAGATATGCCTTTTGATATTATGTCGATGACATTTACCTATATCAGTGGATGGTTAGGTAAGGAGCATTAAACAGCGGTGTAATTCTTCTTAACCATAAGTACAGTTTTCAACCTACGACACACAGTGAAAGAGTTGTTAGACTCAGCGGACTTATACAGAGTATTGTATGTTGTCCAGTGTCCATTAGGACAGAGGGGTTGGTCCTCGTACTATATTCGGTTTACTTATGACTTCTCTAGATTTTAGACAGCTGTTTCGTGGAAACACAGGGTCTAAGTTTTTGAGGAGTTATAGGTATTTGAATAGAGTAGAGAACCAGGTATGAGAAGTATCGGGATTCTTCAAAGTGATCGAAGATGTAGATACTTGTGTATGGTATTCAGTTGATAGTAATGATAATAAGAACTTGCTTCTCTTTCAGGTTACTCATAATTGGAAGCATTCCTAAGTTGAGTAACGCTGATCGGGCTCCTTCCATTTAGTTGACATGCACTGGAGACAGCTGCATGATTTGAATCTGGTTCAATTAAATCAGTGCCTCTGGTTCTATATTGGATATAGAACAGTTCATATCTTAACATTGTTAAGGTACGGGGAGTTGTCCGGCTTATGCTTAAAACCAGACTACGGATAACTCAAGGCACGTTTCTGTAATGGCTGTTTGTGGGTTGACCCAGGCTATGACGAGGGTTGACTTTCTACCATCTGGCAGATCAATAGAAATATTGTTCTAGACTCGCCACAGTTTTATTAAAAATGGATTTTTTCAAAAACAGAAGTGGGAGTATGGTAGAACTGGAAGTGATTCCAGAACCGCAAACGATTACTGAAGATTTGATAAGGAACCTAAAGATTCAATCTGATTTGACATTCCATTGGCCACTCCGCAGATAAGGTGGGTAACTTCAGGCACCCGAGAGGTACTCCGGTAGCCTCAAGGACGGTGACAGGGAAGTTCTTGTTTACCCACACTTGCCATTGTTGTTGTTCCAGGCTGCGAGACCCGGCAGGAGGATGAGTATAGCGTCGTTCTAAACTAGCTTTAGAAGTGCACGTCTATATGACTCTGGCAGAGGGTTGTCGTAGTCAGTGGGAGCAGCGGAAGCATTGGTGGACTTTGTGCTTATGTCTATTTATAGACTAAAGCAGATATAGCGGAGTAAGATCATCTGTTTCTGATGTGACAGTCATGGGTTTGACGTCATCAGAATAGGGGATGGATCTGTTGAGAAGGTAGTAGGAAGTGATATTCCTATACTACGATCGGTTATACTTTGGTCGTCACACAGTGTTTTCTCCACAAGGGACTTGGACATTATATCAGACATACTGGTTACTAGATCTATGGTTTTAGATCTAGATTTGGGTGATTTCCCAATCTGGGTATCTTGACAGCATTCTATGAGTATTTAGAATGGACGACTCCTGACACGGTAGTACACCTGCAGTTGATGGATTCACCCTCTCTAAAGGTGTCTTATAGACTAAAGGGGAGAGGGATACTCATGATTGGCAGATCACTTGCTTAGGCAATTGAGTCAATCATGAGATGTCAAGTACCATACCAGATGTTGTTCTTGCACTAGATGCAATAAGTTGATATTGATCCAATCCTGGAGGAACAGTCGGAAGCAGTTTTAGAACATAAGTGAATGTTCTAGGGATATGATAACGGCTGCCTCCTTTAGGAGACGGTTATCACTCCAGGCTTCCAAGGTGACATAGACGACAAGGAGGTCGTCAGAGTTATAGTTCTCCCTCTGACGAGGGACAGTATTTTGGACAGGTGGTCCAAGGCAATACTGAGGAGGCTTGGCGCAGGATACTGATTAAGTTCAGTTGATGATACAGTCTAAGAAGTTTGGATTTGGAGTTCATTTATGAACTAGGTCCCATCAGACATCTAGACATTCCAAGACAGGTATTGCTCATTTCGGGAGATGGCTTTCTCCGCGAACTTGAGATATAGAGAGACATAGAAAGAAACTTCACAGCGGATCCACTCACTGAGGCTATTCCTCGAACGCAATAGTTTCGCAAACGAGCTTTGTGAGACTGACTAGTAGAGGAGTTGGGTGTTCGGTATCACACGGGCTGTGAGTATGCGGCATCGCAATAATTAGCCTTGAGTGCAAGTGGGAGATTGTTGGAGATAGTGCCCTCAGAGTCAATTATTGGATCACAGGCACGTGATTGCAATGATTGAGGGAGGACCTATCCCGGTAGGACAGTCTTACTCGAGATGATAGTATGCTATCTGGTTTATCTTTATCATCGTGTACTGCTTTAGGTGACCTGACATGTCGCTATTACACGTTGATAGAGCCCCTAGGATTCTTGCTTGATGACCAGCAGTATGATGGCGATCATATACGTGGGAGCTGGGGTCTATAAGCACATCCTTAAAAGGTCCCTAGTCGTGGGAGTTTCGAGACTGGGCATCGATACTCCATTAGTAGACTAGTGTATACAGTCGAGACCCCGACGAGGGGCGGTGGCCGGTCTCACAAGCCACTGGTGTCGGTTGGTTCACCTAAGATGTATACAGGTGCTCATTGGGTTATGAGTACACCGGACAGGACTCGCCGGGAACCTGCTAGTTGGGCTTATACCTGACGTCAGATAGCAGTTCCCTGGTGACATGTGTACAGGTTAGTTCATCGACCTGAGGATCGTCATTTGTCTCGTGTGAGTTCCCACTGTGCTTTGATTACTACCCTACCACGGCTCAAAAGAGTCGTGCAAACAGGTTTTAGTTGGGTACAGTCCCGAGCCACATGGAGGCAGTGAGCGGATCTTCAGGGGTTCATCTCTCCCGGTATTGGGAGTGAGGTCGCGCTGTGTCTAGGAGAGCCATTACGCAAAGCCCTCGGCCGAGGCAGGAGATTTACTGGTAGGTATTCCAGTAGTATCTCAGGGCGTTCTGGGCTACGCTCCGACACGACTTGTACCGCTTTTGGGGGTCTGACTTTCACCAACCCCCTAGGCCCGCCATGCGATACTCATAGACGAACGGACCGGACTGTACGGATATTGTCACTGACAGGCTCAGTTGGGTGTCGGGGTGAGCTTCCTCATCGACGTCCCTTTTGGTCAATAGCTGGTGGCCCGTCACGTATTGGCTTATACCTCTGACGTGCCAGTGGTTAAATCCACAGCCATAGTATTGACGAGTCTTTAGAGTCCACCACACTTTCAGTTACTCAGCTTTCGGGCGAAACGCTGTAGAGGCCGTATGGAGATATGGCAGGGTCCGATCAGATACGTGCGGTATTGCACGGATCAGGATCGGACAGTTTTGTACTAGTGGCCGTATAGTTATATGGCAGGGTTCGATCAGATACGTGCGGTATTGCACGGATCAGGATCGAACGGATTTTACTAGCCGGCTTTGGTTTAAGCCGGTACTAGTTTAGTACAGTGTAGATTTTGTCTCATTGCATTTGTATCCGGTCGGAATACAGATGCAGGTGTGTATGCACAGTGTCGGGGTTTTCCTGTAATTTATTACGGGACCAGTTTTCTGGAGTTGCCAGTTTGCATTCCGTTCCGGCCGGTTTTCCTTTGTTCTTTCCCGGCCGGACTTTTCCGATGGAGGGGGTTATTTGCAGTTTTGCAAATTACTTTTGTGGAGGGGGTTTCTTGCAATTGTATTGATTATGATAGCTTTCTTTTTCTTTTCCTCCATGCTTTTGAATTGAGAGAAGTTAAAGGTTATGGAGTGCATAGTGTTTAAGCATGGTTGTATGTTTATTTGTCCCTTGATGTGGTCACCACTTCCTTGCTCCTACACTCACCTCCCTCTTGCTATCATATTATCCTTCCTCCACCATTCTCATTCTTACTTGAAGATGATAAGTTTTTCATGAGAAGAAAAAGAAAGAGAGAAGAAGAAGAAGAGAGTTTTCCTTCTTGAGAGTTTCATTCTTCTTGATCTCATTTCCATGCTAGAAAAATGCAAGCACCATTTTTCTAGTCTTGATTCCTCCATCATGGCAACTTAACCCCATTGAGTCAAAGCATCTTCTACACTACATTCTACAGCATATCTTGAGCATGTCGAGTTGCCGGCTTCATGCTCGAGTTGCCTCGGTATTGAGGCGGGAGCCCGTAAAAGACGAAGGCGATGTGGTGCCCTTTCCGGCGAGGAGGCGACGATATGGAGACTACACTTTCCGCGGGAGATCGGGGCGATGATGAGAAGACCGGAGGACTCGGATCTCTTGGTATACTTTTCTTATCCCATCTCTTGTTTGCTAGTTAGGTTAATGGTAATCGATCCGGGTAATTGTCCGCAGTAGCGCCGGTTTCCGAGTAAGGGAAAAATTTTTGATTCCGCAATTTGGCCTCGAGCAGACGGCCGGGGCGCTGCCGTGGCGCAACACTACAAAGGTTGTAATCCTTCTCACTTAGTGTTAAAGAGTTTAACATGTTCGTTTTCGCCTAAACCCTAGTTTAAAGATCCGGCTTCGGGTTGTTCGGCATGGCTAAAATTTTAATCGGGCATGGTTGATGCCTCATAGAACCATGTGAGCATGCCTAGCAACCCTACAATTTGGCTATTCATCGCGACCGTGTAATCTGTCTTTCGTTGCAGGCTCGAACGGAATGCAGATTCCTAGTATATCCAAAGTATTCATCTGTGATCTGGACTGTCTATCATTGCATCTGAAGAATGGATTTATATATCTATATATGATATCTATTTAGGCGTTGCTTATGTTTTGCATCCGCGCTAGTCCAGCCCCCGCTCTGTCGTTAGTTAAGTAACCTAACGGGTGATGACGGGACCCCGTGGCGAATGCGGATGGCATAAGCATACGTCATATTTTCGTTGTTTTCTGCAATAGTAGGATTAATTGATGGGACACATTAAATTAATGCAAGAAAATAAACCTAAAAGTCGTTTTTGGAACAATTTTCAAAAAGCTGTTATTGCAAGGACATTTACTTTTGTTTTGCATAGAGGTATTCGGTTATGAATGCCCAGGACCTCAGTCGACGAAGCAAGGGCCGAGATCCTTTCATCGGGAGTGACCCCTTGGACAAAAAGTTTGCGTCAGGGTAATAACTTCACAATAGTCGATTATTCTTGCTTTGCATCGAGGTATTCAGTTTGGAATATCCTGCACCTCATTCGACGAGGAAAGAGCCGAGATCCCTTCACAGGGAGTGATTTCTTTAGCAAAAGTTTTCGCCACTATATTTTCAAAAAGGTTATCAGATTCCTTCAACGATATCAAGTTCATTACGTTAACGGGTTTTTTGCCAAAAACCCAGCCGTAGCCCTCTGTCATTTCTTATCAGTAACACCTAGTATTCGTGCTGCGTTTGTTGACTCCGTCAAGGCGTAGTGTACGGTAGCTGAGTGCTGCTTGTTTGTAGCAGTATATGGGATTGGTTAGGAAAGTTGTATAACCTTGTTGACTCCGTCAAGGGTTATGCGGGTGGGTTTAATGCAATCCAGATAACGACGGGTTGAACTTGACTAGGATTCTTTGATTTGTTGACTCCGTCAAGGTCACTTGGGTCCTAGGGGCAAAAATCCACATCGGGAGTTTCTAAAGAAACTGAAACTTGCAGATTTAGCATACCTTCTGGAGTGTGGTGATTAGAGTGGATTCCATCTAGGTCATCGCACAATGATAGTTGGATCCCGATCCCACCGATGAGTTGGATTACTCTCGGGAGATTATTTCACTTAACAATCAATGCTATAAACCAAGTAGGTGTCTAGAACGGTGTTAGCGGGGCTACGCCTCCCGGTAAAAGTGGTTATTTAATTAAGGAACTTCGCGAAAGCGTTGGAAAACCTCCCTTGAAGTACCAACACCAGCCTGGCTGAAAGGTTAAGCAAGTATTGTGACGTGCGATTAATCCTGACTAGTTCTTCTTTTAGGGTTTGAAAAAGAATTTGAGGAAACAGTAGGAGCCATCCTGGTTAGATAAATCAATAAACTAATCTAATCTTGCAAGAGCGCACACTGAGTGTTTCTTTTCTCTCTCTCCAGGTAGCAACCATTTCACACCCTAATCTAGATCATAAAATGTATCGCTTGACCGATCCGAATTCTTATTCGGGGCTGGGGAACGTTGGTTGGGCTCTAACTTATGACAACAGTCATAAGTATAAGCAAGGGAAAGAGGATTATATGGATTCCAAGGATACCCAGTTGAAGAAGAAGCATGGTTTTGCATCTACTTCAGGTGTTCTTGTAATTGAGAACTGCTTTACGGTCAGCCCTACCTCCTGGGTACTTGATACCGGATCAGGATCTCATATCTGGAATTTATTGTAGGGACTGAGAAAAAGTAGGAAAGTTGTACCTGGTGATATGTCGCTCAGAGTAGCGAACGGAGCACAAGTTAATGATGCAGCCGTCGGTGAATATCACCTAGTGTTGCTAAATGGCAATACTATGATTTTGAACGATTGCTACTATGTACCTTCCATGGTTTGCAACATCATATCAGTTTCTTTACTCGATAAAGATGGATATAACTTTGTTCTTGATAGAAATATCATGAACATTTACCTTCATAAGGTACTGGTTGCAGAAGGTACACTGTGTAATGGTATCTACGTTCTAAATTAGAATATAGTTCTCAATATACAAAACACACGGAAAAGGAAGAATTCAGATACGAATGAATCCTACTTGTGGCATTGTAGACTTGGTCATATCGGAGAGAAAAGACTAAGTAAGTTACATAAAGATGGACTCTTGAATGCGTTCGAGTTTTCATCTTATGAAACTTGTCAGTCTTGTCTCAAAGGGAAGATGACCAAATCTCCGTTCACCGGACATGGAGAAAGGGCAGCAGAGCTCTTGGGACTCATACACAGTGATGTATGTGGTCCGATGTCTATACATGCAAGGGGTGGGTTCTCGTACTTCATCACATTCACTGACGATCTCTCTAGATTCGGATATGTGTATCTTATGAAACACAAATCTGAAGCTTTTGAGAAATTCAAGGAATTCAGAAATGAAGTAGAGAACCAGACTGGCAAAAGTATCAAGATCCTCCGATCTGATAGAGGAGGGGAGTACTTAAGCACGGAATTCCTAGATTACTTAAAAGAGAATGGTATTCTCTCTCAGCTTACTCCTCTTTATACACCACAGCACAACGGTGTATCGGAACGGAGGAATCGTACCCTATTGGATATGGTTCGCTCCATGATGAGTAGTGCCGAGTTGCCTCTTTCATTTTGGGGACATGCGCTTCAGACAGCGGCATACCTACAGAATTACGTTCCATCCAAATCAGTGCCTAAGACTCCATATGAAATATGGAGTGGAAGAAATCCGTATCCTAAGCAATTTAAGATATGGGGTTGTCCGGCCTATGTGAAATCACAGAAACCGGACAAGCTAGAGGCACGATCAGTTCTGTGTAAATTTGTGGGATATCCTAAAGACTCACTAGGATATCTGTTCTACCACACTGAAGAACAGAAGGTGTTTGTATCTCGCCACGCTACATTTTTAGAAAGGGAGTTTCTTGCAAAAGAAACTAGTGGGAGTTCGGTAGAACTGGAAGAAATTCAGCGACCACAAAATGTAACTGAAAATTTGGAGGAACCACTGGATTCAATAACCCCAGACGTACCTCAGCCACTCCGCAGATCTGGTAGGATTTCTCATCCGCCCGAGAGATACTACGGTTTTCTCTTAGACGGGGATCGAGAGGATTGCATCTTGGAAGAAGATGACCCTACCAGTTTCATGCAGGCCATTATCAGTAGAGACTCTGATAAGTGGCAGAAAGCAGTGCAATCCGAAATGGAGTCTATGTACGCCAATAAAGTGTGGACCTTAGATATTGCTCCACCTGGGATAAAACCCGTTGGATGCAAATGGATCTACAAAACGAAACTTGGTGTGGATGGGCAGGTGGAAACCTATAAAGCTAGACTCGTTGCAAAAGGTTTTCGTCAAAGACCTGGTTTGGACTATGATGAAACTTTTTCTCTGGTGGCTATGCTCAAATCCATTAGGATCCTACTTGCCTTTGCTGCCTTCCATGACTATGAAATCTGGAAGATGGATGTTAAAACGGCTTTTCTAAACGGCTGTTTGGAAGAGTGCGTTTACATGGATCAGCCAGAAGGTTTCGTAGACAGTGGGAGCAGCGGGAAGGTGTGCAAGTTGCATAAATCCATTTATGGATTAAAGCAGGCATCGCGGAGCTGGAACATCTATTTTGATGAGGCAATCAAGGAATTTGATTTCATCAAGAACGAAGATGAACCTTGTGTCTATAAGAAGATTGTAGGACGAATTGTCGTGTTCCTAGTCTTGTACGTGGACGACATTCTTTTGATAGGAAATGACATTCCTATGCTACAATCGGTCAAGCTATTTTTGTCACAACGGTTCTCAATGAAGGACCTGGGTGATGCCTCGTACATTCTGGGGATCAAGAACTACAGAGATAGATCCAAGAGACTACTGAGACTTTCGCAGTCCAGCTACATAGAGACCGTACTAAAGAGATTTAGTATGGAGGATTCCAAGCGCGGTAACATACCTGTATTGTAAGGAATTACCCTCTCCAAGAAGATGTCTCCTAAGACTGACGAGGAGAGGGTTCGCATGAGCACTATACCCTACGCTTCGGCGGTAGGATCTATAATGTATGCGATGCTATGTACAAGACCAGATGTAGCTTACGCGCTGAGCGTGGTGAGCTGGTATCAGTCAGACCCAGGAGAGGACCACTGGACGGCAGTGAAGAACATTCTCAAGTACCTCAGAAGGACTAAGGAGATGTTCCTGGTTTACGGTAATGGAGACCTCAGGGTCGAGTCCTTTACCGATTCAAGCTTCCAGAGTGACAAAGATGACAATAAGTCTGTCTCGGGTTTTGTGTTTACCTTCAACGGAGGGGCGGTATGTTGGAGGGGTTCAAAACAGGATACCGTCGCAGAATCGGCGATGGAGGCTGAATACATTGCAGCAAGCGATGCCGCAAAAGAGGCGGTCTGGATGAAGAAGTTCATTAGTGAACTTCAGGTGGTTCCGTTTATTGTTGACCCAATACTTTTGTATTGCGATAACAATGGGGCTATAGCTTTAGCGAAGGAACCAAGGTCCCATCAGAAATCCAGACTCATCTTAAGGTGGTATCACCTGATCAGAGAGATCATTGATCGCCAGGAGATCGAAGTACGGAGAGTGGACACAAAAGACAACACTGCGGATCCATTCACGAAGGCCTTTCCCCAGACTCAGTTCGAGCGGCTGATCGAGATGATAGGTCTTCGATACGCCAGTACATGGCCTTAGTGCAAGTGGGAGATTGTTAGTGTATATGCCCTAGAGGCCATTACTGTATCATACTAGTTTGTATAATACTTAATGGAAGCTTGGGATATTCACCATTGTATACACAATCTTTCTCAAAATAGTTGTATGCTACTTGGTTTGTTTCTACTTCAATGTGTGTATATGTGTTTCTTTTAACATATAGCTTATACACATTAGTAGAGCCCTTAGGATCTTTGCTTGATTACCGGCGTTGTGGTGCCGATCACACTCGTGGGGGCTGGGTAATCCACAACCACATCCTTATGCAGGTCCCTAGTCGTAGGACTATCGAGACAGGGCATCGATACTCCGGAGTAGACTAGCGTATGCGTTTCTTATCCCAGCAGGGGAGACGGTCTGTCCCACAGCCGTCAATACGTCGTACTTGAGATAGTATGCGGCTGCTTGTTAGGTTACAAGTACACTGGACAGGACTCGTCGGGAACTGTTGGTTGGTATTATACCTATCGTCAGTTAACAGTTCCCAGGTGACATGAGCACAGCTTAGTCCACTGACTTGACACTATTACTTCGCTTCGAGTGTGTTCCCACTGTTCTTTGAATACTACCCTACCACGGTTCTACTGAGTCGTGCAAACATGTAGTAGTTGGGAGCAGTCCCGAAGCACTTAGAGGCAGTGACGGTTAGACAGGATTCGTCTCTCCCGGTATTGGGGGTTGATATCGCGCTGTGTCTGGAAGAGCCATTACACATAGTCATCCCTGGCCAGGGCAAGCGAGATTTGCTGGTAGTGTTACCAGTAGTTTCTCAGGGTGTTTTGGGCTGTACTCCGACACAACTTGTACCGCTATTAGGGGACTGACATTTGCTACCCCCTAGGCCCGCCATGCGATACTCTTAGACGAACAGACCGGACTATACGTAGATTGTCGCATACAGGCTCAGTAGGAGTTCGGATGGGTTCACCTCATCAGTCTTCTCATCGGCATCTACCTGGGGACCGTTACGTACAGCTAGTGCCGCTTGCGGTCTGTGGTTAACCCCACTACCAGCGTAGTGTCGAGTCTTTAGAGTCCCACACAGAGGGTTATTCGCCTTTGGACAAAACAGAGTAGAGGTCGCATGGTTTTGCGACAGGGTTCGTTCACATCCGTGCATTTATGCACGTTTGGTGTCCGGACAGTTATTACTAGCGGGCTTTGGATTAAGCCAGATCGTAGTAAATGTTTTGGGATTAGTTTTATCTCTTTGCATCCGTGTTCCTCGGAACACGGATGCGGGTGTGTATGCACAGTTGACTGAGACGGAAGCAGAGGATTCTCATTAGGGTTATTGTACGGGTGTGTATGCACAGTTGACCGTTGTCTTTTTCCAAACCCTAATGAGAATAGGAAATATGATTAATAATATTAGTTAACAATTATTGTGCCATGGTTGAGTTGAATTCTTTACTTTTGTTGACTTGTTGACTTTTGTTGACCGGTTGACCAAAGTAGACTTCTTGACCATCATCATTTGTTTTCAAAGATGCTTCTTATTTTTTGCACAAAGCATTTACTGAATGAAATGATAATGGTCATTCATCAACTCACCATCACAAATTGTTAATTATTATTATTATTATCATTTTCAAAAGATGAGAGCATGGTTATAAAATTGATCATTCTTACTTGCATCTTCTCTCTCATCCATTGCTCTCCTTCTTCCTCTAACTCAAAGAAAATCCTCTCATGAGTTGAGAACCATTTTCCTTTGAGATTAAACACCAAGACTACTCTCTACTCTTTCTAGGGTTCTAGGTTTAGCAAACCAAGCACCTTAGTTACCTCTAGGTTGAGGTAGGAGCTCAAGTTTGAACCCTCGGGTGGATCTATCTTCGACAAAGAGGAGACGACGAGGAGGAGCCGTACAAACTATTACAAGGAGCAAGCAAAGAGGAGAACAACAAGAAGAGAAGGAGTTCAAGACTAGGTATAACCCCCTGACCGAGTAGGTAAAGCTCGTAGTTGTTGCCAGTGTGTTGTTTAGCAAAGATCCGGGTTTTCTAGTCCATGTTGCCAAAACCCTAAAAATTGTTTTTCACCGTTTCCGCAACCCCGAAAGAACCGAGAGAGGTAACGTGGACCTAACACCATCCTGATTAGATATATTAATAACCAATTTAATCTTGCAAGAGCGCATGATAAAGTGTTTTCTTCTCTCTCTCCAGGTAGCGACCATGTCAGGGCTTAATCAAGATAATAATATGGATGTATTGACCGAACACGCTTATTATACTGAGCTGGGGAATGTTGGTCCTACTCAAACTTATAATTATTATAAGACAGAGCAGGAAATAGGGGATTACCAGAATTCCCGTCCTGCCCAAGCGAAGAAAGTACATCATGATGCATCTTCTTCGGGTGTGTTCATTACCGAGAACTGTTTCTTAGTATCCTTTACGTCCTGGGTATAAGATATCGGATCAGGATCCCGCAAATGTAATTTGTTAAATGGGCTACAGATAGGTAGAGAACTGAGAAAGGGTGATAAGTTTTAAGAGTTGGAAATGATGCAAGTGTTGCAGCCAAGTCTGTTGGCAGTTATCACCATGTATTACCAGAATACATTGATTATGAACGAATGTTATTAGATACCGAACTTGATATACAACATCATATCAGTCTCTTTATTAGTAAAGAAGGATATAATTTTGTATTGTTGGATAATGTTTTGAACATTTCCTATAACAAGAGTTGATCGGTTCAGACACGTTATTTAAAAGCATAGAAGTTCTAAATCAAACCATAGTTCTTAATGTACAGAACACACACAAAAGGAAGAGTTCAGAAATGAATGAATCCTTCTTGAGGCATTGTAGATTAGGTCATATCGATGCGACCCGACTAGCTAAAGTTACATAAAGATGCATATTTAAATTAGTTTGAATTTATATCTTGTGAAACTTTCCAGTCATGTCACAAAGATAAGATGACCATAGCTCTGGAAACAAAGAAAGAGTTAGTGAACTCTTGGGATTGATACATAATGATGTATGAGGTCCCCTGTCTACACATGCCAGGACTGGTTCTTTGTACTTCAGAAGTAGAGAACCAAAATGGGTATAAGTATTAAGTCCTTTGATGAGATCGAGTAGGAGAATACTTGAGCACGGAATTCCTGGACTATTTTAAAGGAGAATGAGATTCTCTCTCAGCATTACTCCTCTGCATACACCACGGCAAGTCGGTGTATCGGGACGGAGCAATCGCACCCTATGTGATATGGTGTGCTCTATGATGAGTACTACTGAGTTGCCTATTTTCTTTTGGGGTTATGCACTTGAGATGTTGCATACCTATTGAATAGGGTTCCAACCAAATCAAATGCCTACCACTCCATATGTGATATGGTATGGGAAGAGCACATCTCTTAAGGAAGTTAAGATTTGGGGTTGTCCGGCCTATGTCAAAAGAAAAATCCGGACAAGCTCGAGACAAGGTCAGTTCTTTGGATGTTTGTTGGATATCCCAAGCATTCGCAAGGGAATACCTTCTACCAAACTGAGGAACAAGATATGTTTTCTCAGCATGCCTCCTTTGAGAAAGGGAATTTCTTATGAAGAAATTAGTGTTCATAAGGTAGAACTGGAAGTAGTTCCGGCTAAAACAAATTGCGGCTGATGATTTGGTAGAACCGGAGGATTCAATAGTTTCCAATGAACCTCAGCCTCTCCTCCGATCTGGTAGGGTTCCTCATCCACTTGAGAGATACTTCGGTTTCTCTATAACAGTGGGAGCGAGAATTGCATCATGAGATGATGACCCAACTAGTTTCGAGCAGGCCATCAAGAGTAGGGACTCTGTAAGAAAGGCTGGATGCTTAGAGATCTGAGATGGAATCCTTATACACCAACAAAGTATGGACTTTGGTTGTTTTATCTGAAGGGATAAATCCCCATCAGGAGCAAGTATACCTTGAGAAGATTACTTGGTGTACATGGAAAAGTTGAGACTTTCAAAGCTATGCTTAAGTCCATCCAAATCCTACTTACCACTGCTACATACCATGACTACGATATCTGGCAGTTGGGTGTCATAACTGCTTTTCTAAATAGTGATTTGGAAGAGAGCATCTATAAGTACACAGCCAGAGGGCTTCGTAGACAGTGGGAGTAGCGGAAACGTGTGCAAGATGTTTTATAAGATAAATCAGACATCGCGGAGTTGGAACGTCTGTTTTGATATAGTAGTCAAAGAGTTTGACTTCATCAAAATGGTAGATGAACCGAGTATATACAAAAAGGTAGTAAGGAGTATGGTGGTGGTCCTCGTATAGTACGTGGATGACATACTCTTGATAGGAAAGGAGTTTCCTATGCTACGCTCGGTCAATCTCCTCTTAGCACAAAGATTCTGCATATAGGATCAAGGTGATACCTCATAAATCCTAGGTTATGGATCTATGAGATAGATCTAATTGGATGTTACGATTCTCACTAGTTGTAGTGAGATGATATCAATCGATCCTGGGGAGAATCACTGAAAAGGTTCCAGGGTGATAAGGACGACTGAATGTCAGTCACAGGCATTGTCTTTACCCTCAGTGGAGGGACGGTATGTTGGAAGAGTTCCAAGCTAGATACCGTGACATACTAGACGATTAAAGGCTAGATACATCGTTACCAAGGATGCTACCAAAGAGGCAGTCTGGATATATATGAGTTCATGAGATGAATTTTGTTCCTACCATTGTATGACAATGGAGTTGTGGCTTATGCATGGGAACCCCCGTCCTATCTGAGATCCAGACATATTCTTAGGTAGTATCACCTAATCATGGAGATGGTTGATCTCCAGGGAGATCGAGGTTAGGAGAGTAGACACAGAGAACAACATCGCGGATCCACTCACAAAGGCCTATTCCCAGTAGAGACGTTTATGGGATGGTTGAGTATGAGATACTTCAACCACAGCTGATTATTGGATATGAGATACTACAATAGATGGCCCTAGTGCAAGTGGGAGATTGTTAGTGATATGTATGCCCTAGAGGCCATTACTGTACATGCGATGTATATTGTAGTGGATACTTAGACATATATATGGAGGACTTTCTTGCTTGACATGATAGAATGCTATCTAGTTGCTATTTATCTTAACATGTACTCTGATAGTCCCTATGTTACATGTTGATAAAGCCCTTAGGATGAGTACTTGACTACCAGGACTGTGATGCGATCATACTAGTGGGGACAGTGCAGTCGCTAAGTACATCATTCAAATGTTTTTAGTCGCAGGTGTATCGAGACAGGGCATCGATATACCAGAGTAGACAAGCGTATGCTTCTTGACCCATGTAGATGGGCGATGGATGATCCCATATCCATTGATGTTTGACATAAGAGATAGTATACGGGTGCTCAGTCGAGACTGGGAACACTGGACGGACTTTCCGAGAACTCCCAGATGCTATTATACCTCACGTCAGATGGCAGTTCTCTGGTGACACTAGTACAGGTTAGTATATAGACCCGAGATCGTCATAGAGTCTTGTGTGATTCCCACTGTGCTTTGATTTCAATCATACCAAGTCCAAGAGGGCGTGCAAAATGGTGGCTTTTGGGTACAGTCCCGAATCACATGGAGGCAATGAGCGATAGGAGGGGTTTCGTCTCTCCTGGTATAGGGAGTTGATGTTGCGCTGTGTTCGATTGGCTTTAACTGGAAATCCCTGGCCAGGGTTGGTGAGATTTACTGGTAAGTGTTATCAGTAGTTTCTCGAACTATTATGGACCTCATATCGACACGACTTATCGGTTACTGGGGTCTGACGTTTACCACCCCTAGACTGGATATACGACATATCAGACGAAGAGACCGGACTGTACGGGAGTTTTACTGATTGGATTCACAGGAGAATGTACAGGCTTGCTTGTTGATCTTCTGATTGCTCGATACCTGGGTGGCTGTTACGTTTAGCTGACCGCTTGCATCTTGTTGTTGTTTGATATGATCATCACCTACTGCCGGCGTATTGACGATTCTTTAGAGTCCTACACAGAGGTTTCCTGGCTCAGGCAGAACGGAGTAGGAGCACATATGTGATATGTGCGGGACCGAGAATAATACGTGTATGCGATACCGTATTAGATTCTCGCGATATGAGATATCGGCCGGGTATATGTGATATAGCCGGGTCATCGGATCAAGTCTTGATTCGATGAATTGGTACATGTTATATTAGTCGGTTATATGCAATATAGCCGGATTGTCGGATTAAGAGTTGATTCAATAATTTAATGTATAATTATATATGTGATATATTACATTACGTTAACTAATATAATCTCGCTTTATTGATTCATTTTCTCACTGGATAATACATTGATGTATATGCGATATATGTTAATTGTATTATTTTCTTTTGTTACAAAATATATTGTATATGTGATATATAATATTTAACAAGTTAGGGTTACAAATGCAACATGCTTTGTGGAGTTTAATCAAGTTAGGGTTTGGATTTGGGTTAGCTTTTGCATGTAGCTTCATGAAGGTTTCTTTTGTCTTTAGCTTAGATATTTTGTGTTGATATTTATTAACCCAACACAAACCTTAGCCTATAATTTATTCTCTACAAGGGTTAACTTTATGATTCTTTATCCCATGGTTGCAATTCTAACCTTAGACAACAATTCATTATCCATCGCAAATAAAATTCTTCTTCTTCTTCCTCTAGAAAAAAGCTTTCTAGCTTTTTGTGATGCGATTAAATAAATTGAGAAATTGAAAACAAAAGAGAGCAAAATTCCTACTTCAACATTCTTATCTATTCTAGCCACTTAGATTAGGGTGTTTGCTTTGCTAATACTTGATTAGCGAAGCAAGAGCTTGGGTTTGAGTTTCTTCAAGGTAGATCATCTTAGTTGTTGAAGATTGGTAGCAAGCTTGCAGCTTTCTCTTAATGGAGACTCTCTAGAGTCCGGGTACTTGATGATCGCAGCCAAGGGACCCTAATACGGAGCTTATGAAGTGAAGGAACGGACAACAAAGGTTGTAATCCCTAACTCTTAGATGTAAAGTTGTTTACATGCATGTTTAACCCTAAGTCTCTAGTTAAGATCTTGGTTATGGTTTGTTTAGCACCCTAAAATTTTTATAGTAGCATGATTGATGCTTGCCAAAACCTTCACTTGGTGCTAATCTAACCCTACAAGAACTCTATTCAATAGGTATGCGGCCGTCTCCAGCGCATAACTCTAGAAGGAAATAGGTAACTCAGCAGTGCTCATCATAGAGCGCACCATATCTAATAGGGTGCGATTCCTCCGCTTCGATACACCGTTGTGCTGTGGTGTATACGGAGGAGTAAGCTGAGAGAGAACCCCATTCTCTTTTAGATAGTCCAAGAACTCATTGCTCAAGTATTCTCCTCCTCGATCAGATCGAAGGATCTTAATACTTTTACCCGTTTGGTTCTCAACTTCGTGCTTGTATTCTTTGAATTTCTCAAAAGCTTCAGACTTGTGTTTCAACAGGAACACATGTTCGTATCTTGAAAGATCGTCAATGAATGTAATGAAGTACGATGAACCATTCTTGGCATGTGTAGACATAGGACCGCATACATCACTATGTAACAGTCCCAAGAGTTCCGTAACTCTTTCTCTGTGTCCACTAAACGGAGTTTTGGTCATCTTTCCTTTGAGACATGACTGGCATGTGTCATAAGATGAAAATTTGAATTGATTTAAATATCCATCCTTATGTAACTTAGCTAGTCGTATCGCATTGATATGACCTAGTCTACAATGCCACAAGTAGTATTCGTTCATTTCTGAACTCTTCCTCTTGTGTGTGTTTTGTACATTAAGAACTGTGGTTTGATCTAGAACATATATGCCATTATTTAACGAGCCTGATCCAATCAACTTTTGATTCAGGAAGATATTCATAACATTATCCTGTACTACAAAATTATATCCTTCTTTACTAAATAATGTGTCACGACCCAAAAAGTGCGGAACATGACCGGCATATAAACTATGAAACGTCTCGAGGCGTACATAATCTAAGTAAGCCAAAACCCAGAAATCCAAATCAAGTAAAGCAGTAGAGTGAAGGAAAAACCAATTTTAAAGCAAGAAGTTTAACAACATAAGCCGTAGTATGCATTTTTAAAATCTCAAGTCTTTTCTGAAAATTTCGGCAGAGTTTCCTTTGTAAAAACTGACCCCAAACGGGTACAAACCTGATAAAGCATATATAATGAAAAAGGGCATCCCCAAGCGGGAGCTAGCTCTTCGTCAATTGACGGTCACAACCACGCAATCAATAAAATATACAACGCCGAAGGGCGAGGATAACACTCAGGATAAAAATCCAACATCATCAAGAAAACCAGAGGAAAACCATATAATATAGCGCGCGACTCTAAGGTCGAAAGAATATACATTGGTCTTCTATGTCTATCAAATAATACAAGTATGGTTGATGGCGTTTTACTAGATACAACTGAATATAAATATAAATACAATGGTGGTCACGATGCAATGAAACCATCTACCAAAGCAATCACCCGGAAGGAACAGGGTACCAGCAAGCCGCAACGAAACCTGTACGGCAAAACCTGCAAGGAACTATGGCACAACGAGGGTGCGTTGCCAACTCGTGAGTAGAAAACATCTACGAGTAGAAATCTCATGTATAACGCAATCCTAGGTCATACGATCAGAAATATCCTCAAATAAATATCCTAGTCCATCCATGTATAAGTGTAGTACTACATGCTCATGTCAGTACATCAGATAGCAACATATCAGATATATAATGCATGAATGCATTACAAATGAAACAGAATACATCGTGAATGAGACAACTGTTTTCTTTATTTAATGAGATTTCTGTATGTATATAAATCGCGTATCATCAATGAAATCGACAGATAAAACAGTGTCTAGTATCGACACAAAACATAAATCTCGATATCTCAATATCTCAGGCTTCGGCTATCCGGACTGGCCTGTATCATCAAATCTCAATATCTTAGTGTCTCAAATGTCAATACCTCAGGCTCCATCAGTCCGGATCGGCCCATACCGTCAATCACACGACCATGAACGGTATCCTCCTGATATCCGCCGCGCCAGGTAAAATCACCGGTTGGCAGTCTGTCCCTGCCGGGCTCATCATCTACAACTCGAGCTTCTTGCCCCGGGGTATCTTACCGGGCCCACCATGTACCCGAGACAGTTCATCCAACTCCTCGAATCGGGTCTCAAAAACATCTCAGAATCAAGAAAACATCATGGTGGACAATACGCATCATATCAAGGAAAACTGCATTTTTCTCTTTAAAATAACTCATCAGTTTATAAAACTTTCACATGCGGTTTCCAAATCCAGAAAATCTCAAGAAGGATCCGAAATCATCAAATCACCATGTCAATAAACAGTGAAAACCGGCATAAATCTCCATGATACTGCATAATCAATGAATACACGAATGCATCTGATATCATGCAATGAATGCAATAGCCAAACTAGCATATGAAAGCTATAACATATTGTAACTATCAGCTTAGCAAGCTATGTCAAAGAATAGTATTTTATAAAGTGTACGTGACATGACAATTACCGATGAAGATGTGTGTGAGCCGGCAAGCAAGTGTATGTGGAGCATACGTATCATCGGTAATAGTGCAGATGTCCTGACAGCAGGGTTTCATAATAATTACAGATAACATATGCACAAGCATGCAATGCGATGAAACATCATGAATATACAAAAAGTGATATAGTAACAGCAACACTGAAGAATAAACCTACGCGATATCCGAGTCATACAATTTGGTACTTTAAAGTACCTATGAATCTCCACTGTTGAAAAAGAGTATGACTCGAGCCCAGTCAAAAGGGTAAGGGAATCCACCTAAGTCTGAGTCGATCTACATATATATCTTGTAGTCGGTGATCTCACCTCAATAGTATAACGTACGATACAATATATATATATATATGGCATCCTCGAGTCAAGAGTGCGGATCTAACATCATAATTATATCTCGCACGGTAAATCTATTGTACGGCATCCCAAATCTGGGTACGGGTCAAATATCATCTTTTTAACTCATTACTCATCTGATATCCTTATCATCACATATCGTGAACAGAGGGTACTGATCTAAGTCCAGTACAATACTAGTATCATAAACAGATATGTATCCGTGTGTGAATAAATATCGCCCATCAATCCGCTAATATCATGTCGTATCTCATAATACACCCACGCATCTACATCTATCTATATACATATAACATATACACCTAAACCCATATGCCATGCGTGTATGCGTATGTGTGACAACCTTACTCTAGGTTTCGCGACTATGAAACCAACTAAAACACTTTCCTCAAATCTCGCTACACTAACTCATAATGTCCTAACCTTTTCTTGCTAAGGGTTCAATCTCTCCATAACATATAATTGCATATATATATCATATCACATCATTTCTTACGACTTTGCGGGGGTGCTATACGCCGTCTACCCGACTTCTCCCCGTAGATATATATCTACTCACCTGTTTCTTGCGTGCCGATGCCGATGTCGCCATCTTCATCTTCCACGTCTCGATATCCACGTGGGGGTACCTATACATACAATCAAATTGAAATGCGTATTAAAATCCAATCGGAAAACCAAAACGGCACAAGCTACGCTCATAGGTAAAAAAAACTTATAGCCTCGCACGCAAAACACGACCAATAATCCTAGTTGTTGACGTTCAAACTCCACACGACAGAAACACAATATTAAATACCAAAGTCAAGTCAAAACGAAATCGTAAAACAATGCATCAACTCAATGGAAATGGTCCCAGATTTTACCCTAATTGAAATTAATCAATTCTGCATATACCGAGGGTCTAGTTTACTGACATAGGAGCTACAGGAGGAGCACGAAGCCCAAACTTCATGCTCTGGCCGCAAATTGCGGACAGAATGATTTTATTTGCTGCCTAAGTGAGGGGATAGGGGCTAGGCTCTTGGGTGATGCTTCCTAGGTGCATGCTGGTATCACTGCATAAGCTAATTAATTTTCCAGGTTCCTGAGTATTAGCAGATTTCATTTTCCTAACAAAATTCTCACCATTTCAATATCGGCAGAATTTCAAAGTTCGTATTCCGGGGTTAAGTCTCAGGTTTGGGTCTGAATTCTAGCACTACGAGGTTTTTGTGGGCTCTACTAAGCTCAATTTTCCAACACAACTCAAGAATTCCACAAAACCCTAACTACAAATTTCCAAAGCTCACTAAACAACACTATATCGATGCTAAACTTGTATAGGTGCTAAGGTAAATGGAATACAATACAAATGGGTGCAGAAATTACCTTATTTGGGCAACTCAAGAAAACCTTAGTTTTCCCAAGTTGTCAAAATCCCTCTTTTCTTGGTCCATAGTGTAGAGGAGAAGGAGGGGAATACTTTTAATGCAAGGGGTTTAGGGTTTTGATGGAGATTTGGAGATGGTTTCTTGGGGTGAAGGTGGAGGGAGAACTTGAGGAAGAAGGAGATGAGAAAATAATGGGGAAGGGTTATGGTGGCAGCCCTCTCTCTCTCTTTCACTTTATTCTCACCCACTCTCACTAAATTACACTTTTTGCCATTTCTCTTTTCTTTTTCTTTTCTCTTTTGAAACCAACCACAGTAATACCCATAAAACAACACAAATGAGGCAACATGTCACCAAATGCAACATGACATGGTGCACTAGCCACGGAAAACTGTAAAAACACGGATTTGGCTTAATCGCGATTAGCAGTGCACAAATCGGGTTTTTATCAAAACAACGCATAATAAATTTTTAAAGATGCCGAATCTGATAAATATCTTTTTAAATGAATAAATCATTTTAATTCCCAATTATTTCACGATTATTGGTGTATATTTATACTCTTTTTCGAAAACCCCAATTTCGCAAATCGGGCTGTTTTCGGGAAATATATTATTTAGTATTAAATTCCAAAAATAATATTTTATATTTTCTAAAATGTTTCAATCTTCCCCCCTTAAAGAAATTCGGTCCCCGAATTTAAATTCAAACCCCTCAAAACTAAAACATTTCAGTTAAAAAAAAGATCAAGTCGCCGGGGCTCCGAAATCAGCAATACATAAAACGCATCGTAGCGCAATGCATGCGCATGAAGAATGAGCAGATAACTCAAAATCAAAACTCCGTAAAGCATCCCGCAATCATCGGAGTCATGGCGAAGACATCAATGTCAAAGCCCAAAATGAAACCAATCATGATATACATCAAAACCGTACATGTAAACATCAAAACCGTACATGTAAACATCAGAAGGAAATGCATGCCAAACCATTCATGTTGCTGTGCGATGCGCGTATCACGGCATAGTGGCGGACGTCTATTGTAAGAAAATAACTATATATATACTTATCCTTTGTTTAATATGTACGTCCCGCTGTTCTGAAATAATTTAGAAGGGTTTCCTTTATAAAATGTTTCGTGTCATCTCATACAAGTAGGTAAATACTGAGACTATAGCTCCCTTTTTGGAAATCCCTTCTATATCTATCAATGCATGCAAAACATATCCAGGTACTGTCCTCTGACAAGTCCTGCTCAGTACGAAAACAAATAGTAAATATCATAAAAACGCACTACTCCATAAGAATCAGTCCTGAAATGTGCATATGAATGTGCGTCTGGTGCACACGGAAATCAAAATCCATGAATGTGCCATACATGTGCACAGAATCAACATCTAAGTGCAATGGGTGTGCACGAAAGCATATTTCCAGTGCAACGGGTGTGCACGACAACATTATCAGGTGCATCTGATATGCAAAAAGAAGCCCGATTTAGTGCATCTGGTATGCACCAAAATCGTATCTAATATCATGCGCCCAATATGCGCGAAAATCCAAATCAGGTGCATCCATCATGCACGAATAAAATCAAAATCATATGCATCCAACATGCACGAAATCACGAAATCCAATATCAAGCGCCGAACATGCGCAAAATCCAATCCAAGCGCGTCAGTCCGTGAAAAGCATCTAGTGTAGTAACATGCATGAAAACGAACATCAAGTGCAGACGCGCACAAAACACAAATCTGGTAACACAAATGCTCAAGACATAGATCGGGTGCAACCAGGGTAAGGAGTATATTCCGGTGCAACCAATGCACAAGATACCTAGCTGGTGCAACGAAAGCTCGAATTACGAATCCGGTGCATCTAGTGCACGAAATATCAAATACAGTGCATCCAGTGCAAGAAAATGCATCAATAACTCAAATGCGTATAAAAACATATCTCAAGTGCAATAACTATGCACAAAAATGTAAATACCCAGTAGGTGCAACCATGGTGCACAAAAGCAAATATCATGAAACTCGGTCATCAAAACTCAATCGTGCAGTAAATCACCCAAAATACCGAAATCCAAAGTGACTGATACGTGATAGTCAACTCACGAAATCACCAATCTTAAATACTGCCGTCGATATGTCCTTCCTTCAAGGTCGAGAAGGTGTAGGTGCATCCAATGTTAGCAGAGCAAGATATCTACTTGCCTCCTAATCATGGCCTGTCGTCTGGTGCCCTTAGGCTCTAGTCTCTCATTGCGAATTGCTAAGTACATAGCTCCCCGGCTCAACGGTCTAATATGGAAACGATAATGGAAGTAGTCCGCTCTGGCACGTCCTCTAAAGATCTCTGGCCAACTCTTATGGTCACTCATAACAGGTCTCGTCGACGATGCTGAACTCTGGCTTGCTGGGCGTGTGCAATATGAGTGATCCCGGGTCCAAGTCTTCTCGTATAGTATTTCCAGAAAGGTCCTGTCAAGGTCTCTCCCCAATCTCCTTTCTACCGAACTGCCCGGAAGTCATTATCTTTACTATATCTATTTCTTGTTCCGGAACGGTTGCAAACTCATCACAACTCCTCCTGGAAGATATACTCATAGTCAACGCCTCTGCTTGCGTATCATATCTCTGATGTCAGCGGAGTGGAACGTCCTCTCGTCACGATCCCGTACGAACCTCTTACTCTACTTCCCTCCAATGTTGACTAATTCGGACTCGCCTCCTCATGGCTGCATGTATTGCCCTCCAACGGCTACACTCGTATCTGGAGTCTCCTAAGCAATATATTCCATCACATGATATCCGAATGATGTCGAACTTTTCGATCGATTCGTAAAGGCTCCATAATCCCCCAAGAGCTCAACATCTTAGGTACAGTTTAATAGTATCGAATATAAGCTACAGCACCTATGGACCAACCGTAGAAGGGCAAACCCAAGCCGTACTAATGGCACCGCTGAACTGCCGCAAACCCTAAGGTTCACCGGCGTTTCATTGTCATTATGTCGAGTTAGGGTTTCATTCTTCTAAAGGGTCCGTAGAATTACTTGCATTATTTTCCGAATACTTTAAACTTGGAAAATGGGTTCCTGACATTCGATCGCCTCTATCGACACTCAACGTACTTGCATGAAGTCGTCTCTAACTGGAATCAATCAATCCGATGATCTCGCATCAAGGTAGGCAATGAATCCCATGTCCTAGTCTTTCATCTCTGGTGACTAGCGATCTTCTATCATATCTCGAAGTATAACTCATGCGGCATTAGCTCCAAACATCTGGGGCGATATCACCTCATTCGCAGCAATAACTGGCTCATTCGTCCGCATGCCGAATAGTGCCTAAATCGTCAAAATACGGTGCATTAACGGTCATCACATTCTGGCTGGCCTCTATCAGTGGCCCCATCCTCTGGTGCTGATCTGCATGTCTAAGAAATCTTTTAAAAGCGGTCCAGTTAACGCTCATAGGGCGAAAACACAAATAAACGATGCCTCTCTATAAAATCGTATGTCTCTGGAATCACGCCCTGGTCAGTCCTCGTCCGTGACGAGCTCGTGCTGACCACAACTCTAGCCGTAGCTCTCTGTGCCCGTACAACCGTGATAACAAAACCATAACTGGTACTGAAGAGAATAGATCATAAAAATGAATATAATACGGTACAAGGAAATGTACATCCTAAGGCTTCTTAAGCAGAGTATCGTATCGTAAGTATGCCGCAGAACATACACACGGTATGTCACTCTGCTTGAGTCACCTACTCCATCAACCAAGGGTCATCCTACACCCAGGAGGTAAAACCTAACGCTCTGATACCAACTTTGTCACGACCCGAAAAGTACGGAACATGACCGGCACTTAAACTACGTAACGACTCGAGGCGTAAGTAATCTAAGTAAGCCAAAACCCAGAAATCCAAACCAAGTAAAGAAGTAGAGTGAAGGAAAAACCAATTTTAAAGCAAGAAGTTTAACAACATAAGCCGAAGTATGCATTTTAAAAATCTCAAGTCTTGTTTGAAAATTTCGGCAGAGTTTCCTTTGTAAAAACTGACCCCAAACGGGTACAAACCTGATAAAGCATATATAATGAAAAAAGGCATCCCAAAGCGGGAGATAGCTCTTCGTCAATTAACGGTCACAACCACGCAAGCAATATAATATAAAACGCCGAAGGGCGAGGATCAAACTCAGGATAAAAATCCAATATCATCAAGAAAACCAGAGGAAAACCATATAATATACCGCGCGACTCTAAGGTCGAAAGATTATACACTGGTCTTCTATGTTTATCAAATAATACAAGTATGGTTGATGGCGTTTTACTAGATACAACTGAATATAAATATAAATACAATGGTGTTCACGATGCAATGAAACCATCTACCAAAGCAATCACCCGGAAGGAACATGGTACCAGCAAGCCACAACGAAACCTGTACGGCAAAAGCTGCAAGGAACTGTGGCACAACGGGGGTGAGTTGCCAACTCGTGAGTAGAAAACATCTACGAGTAGAAATCGCATGTATAACGCAATCCTAGGTCATATGATCAGAAATATCCTCAAATAAATATCCTGGTCCATCCATGTATAAGTGTAGTACTACATGCTCGTGTCAGTATCTCAGATAGCAACATATCAGATATATGATGCATGAATGCATTACAAATGAAACAGAATACATCGTGAATGAGACAACTGTTTTCTATATTTAATGAGATTTCTGTATGTATATAAATCGCGTATCATCAATGAAATCGACAGATAAAACAGTGTCCATATCGACACAAAACATAAATCTTAATATCTCAATATCTCAGGCTCCGGCTATCCGGACTGGCCTGTATCATCAAATCTCAATATCTCAGTATCTCAAATCTCAATACCTCGGGCTCCATCAGTCCGGATCGGCCCATATCATCAATCACACGACCACGAATGGTATCCTCCGGATATCCGTCGCGTCAGGTAAAATCACAGGTAGGCAGTCTGCCCCTGCCGGGCTCATCGTCTACAACTCGAGCTTCTTGCCCTGGGTTCCATTACCGGGCCCACCATGTACCCAAGACGGTTCATCCAGCTCCTCGAATCGGGTCTCGAAAACATCTTAGAACCGAGAAAATATCATGGTGGACAATACGCATTATATCAAGGAAAACCGCATACTTCTCTTTAAATAACTCATCAGTTTATAAAAATTTAACATGCGGTTTCCAAATCCAGAAAATCTCAAGAAAGATCCGAAATCATCAAATCTCCATGTCAATAAACAGTGAAAATCGACATAAATCTCCATAATGCTGCATAATCAATGAATACATGAATGCATCTGATATCATGCAATGAATGCAACTGTTAAACTAGCATATGAAAGCTATAACATATTGTAACTATCAACTTAGCAAGCTATGTCAAAGAATAGTATTTTCTAAAGTGTACGTGATATGGAAATTACCGATGAAGATGTGTCTGAGCCGGCAAGCAAGTGTATGTGGAGCGTACGCATCATCGGTAATGGTGCGGGTGTCCTGACAGCAGGGTTTCATGATAATTACAGATAACATATGCACAAGCATGCAATGCGATGAAACATCATCAATATACAGAAAGTGATATAGTAACAGAAACACTGAAGAATAAACCTACCCGATATAAGAGTCATACAGTTTGGTACTTTAAAGTACCCACGATTCTCCACTCTTGAAAAATAGTATGACTCGAGCCCAGTCAAAAGGGTAAGGGAATCCAGTTAAGTCTGAGTCGATCTACATATATATCTAGTAGTCGGTGATCTCGCCTCAATAGTATCACGTACGATACAATATATATATGGCATCCTCGAGTCAAGAGTGCGGATCTAACATCATAATTATATCTTGTATGGTAAATCTATCATAGGGCATTCCAAATCTGGGTAAGGGTCAAATATCATCTTTTTAACTCATTACTCATCTGATATCCTTATCATCACATATCGTGAACAGGGGGTACTGACCTAAGTCTAGTACAATACTAATATCATAAACAGATATGTACGCGTGTGTGAATACACATCACCCATCAATCCGCTAATATCATGTCGTATCTCATAATACGACAAAAACACATCACCGATCTCATGGCACCATATCAAATCTCATCGACTCATCTCCAAATACCATATACTATCCTCAATCATCCGTGTATACGTATATGTATATATATATATATATATATATATATATATATATATATATATATAATCCACATCTATCTATATACATATAACATATACACCCAAACCCATATCCCGTGTGTGTATGCGTATGTGTAACAACCTTACTCTAGGTTTCGCGACTATGAAACCAACTAAAACACTTTCCTCTAAAAACTCGCTACACTAACTCATAATCTCCTAACCTATTCTTGCTAAGGGTTCAATCTCTCCATAACATATAATTGCATATTTATATCATATCACATCATTTCTTACGACTTTGCGGGGGTGCTATACGCCATCCACCTGACTTCTCCCCGTAGATATATATCTACTCACATGTTTCTTGCGTGCCGATGTCGATGTCGCCTTCTTCTTCCACATCTCGACATCCACGTAGGGGTACCTACACATAAAATCAAATCGAAATGCGTATTAAAATCCAATCGGAAAACCAAAACGGCACATGCTACGCTCATAGGTAAAAAAAACCTATAGCCTCGCACGCAAAACAAGACCAATAATCCTAGTCGTTGACGTTCAAACGCCACACGATGGAAACACAATACTAAATACCAAAATCAAGTCAAAACGAAGTTGTAAAACAATGCATCAACTCAATGGAAATTGTCCCAAATTTTACCCTAATTGAAATTAGTCAATTCTGCATATACCAAGGATCTAGTTTACGGACATAGGAGCTACAGGAGGAGCACGAAGCCTAGACTTCATGCTCTGGCCGCAAATTGCGGCCAGAATGATTTTATTTGCGGCCTAAGTGAGGGCGTGGGGGCTAAGGTCTTGGGTGATGCTTCCTAGGTGCCTGCTGGTATCTCTGTGTAAGCTAATTAATTTTCCAGGTCCCCGAGCATTAGCAGATTTCATTTTCCTAACACAATTCTCACTATTTCAATATCGGCAGAATTCCAAAGTTCATGTTCCGGGGTTAAGTCTCAGGTTTGGGTCTGAATTCTAGCACTAGGGGGTTTGTGTGGCCTCTACTAAACTCAGTTTCCCAACACAACTCAAGAATTCCACAAAACCCTAACTACAAATTTCCAAAGCTCACTAAACAACACTATATCGATGCTAAACATGTATAGGTGCTAAGGAAAATGGAATACAATACAAAAGGGTGCAGAAATTACCTTATTTGGGCAACTCAAGAAAACCCTAGTTTGCCCAAGTTGTCAAAATCCCTCTTTTCTTGGTCTATAGTGTAGAGGAGAAGGAGGGGAACACTTTTAATGAAAGGGGTTTAGGGTTTTGAGGGAGATTTGGAGATGGTTTCTTGGGGTGAAGGTGGAGGGAGAACTTGAGGAAGAAGGAGATGAGAAAATAGTGGGGAAGGGTTATTGTGGCAGCCCTCTCTCTCTCTCTCACTTTATTCTCACCCACTCTCACTAAATTACCCTTTTTGCTATTTCTCTTTCCTTTTTCTTTTCTCTTTTGAAACCAAGCACAATAATACCCATAAAACAACACAAATGCGTCAACATGTCACCAAATGCAACATGACATGGTGCACTAGCCACGGAAAACTGTAAAAACACGGATTTGGCTTAATCGCGATGAGCAGTGCATTAATCGGGTTTTTATCAAAACTGCGCATAATAAATTTTTAAAGATGCCAAATCCTATAAATATCTTTTTAAATGAATAAATAGTTTTAATTCCCAATTATTTCACAATTATTGGTATATATTTATACCCTTTTTCGAAAACCCTAATTTCGCAAATTAGGCAGTTTTCCGGAAATATATTATTTTAATATTAAATTCCAACAATAATATTTTATATTTTCTAAAATGTTACATAAAGAAACTGATAAAAGATTGCATATCAGGATCGGAATGTAATAGCATTCGTTCAGAATAAATGTATTACCATTTGGCAATACAAGGTGATATTCGCCAACTGCTTTAGCTGTAATATTTGCACCATTCCCTACTCTTATGGAATGATCACCCATTCCCAGTTCCCTACCTTTCCTTAGCCCATGTAACATATTTCATATGTAGGATCCCGATCCGGTATCTAATACCCAAGACGTAGAGTGAACTGAGAAATAATTCTCGATAACAAATACACCCGAAGAAGATGCATCAACATGCTTATTTTTCGTTTGGGCGGAGTGAGAATCCAGATATGTCCCTATTCCCTGCTCAGTCTTATAACAATTATAAGAAAGAACAGAACCAACGTTCCTCTGCTCTGTATAACAAGCGGGTTCGGTCAATACATCCATATTATTATCTTAATTAAGGCCTGACATGGTCGCTACCTGTAGTGAGAGAGAGAGAAGAAAACACTTTAGAGTATGCTCTTGCAAGATTAGATTGGTTATTATCTTATCTAATCAGGATGGCTCCCACTGTTTTCATCAAATCTTCCTTCAAACCCTAAAAGGTAAGTCTAGCCGGGATTAATTACACCTTACAAGTTCGCCAATCTTTCGGCCAGGCCAGTGTTGGTACTTTGAGGGAGGTTCCCTGTTCTTTCGCACGGACCTAATTAAAATAAACCTCGTTTTCCCATAGGCATAACCCCATTAACACCGTTCTATATACCTACTTGATTGGCTAATTTTTATGTGTAAAACTCTCCCAGGAGTAACTCTTACTCGTAGTGAGTATCGATATCCAACTATCTCATAGAAGGTATGCAATCTTATTGCAAATTTCAACACCTGAAATTCCCGATAATACTTTTGCCCCTAGCAACTCATGACCATGGCTATGGTCAACAAATCATAAGCGCTAGCCAAGTTCAACCCGTCATTTCCCGATTGAATTAAACCCACCCGTACGACCCTTTTCTAAGGTCAACAAAGTCGTACGACTACCCTAACTTAATCGTATCTCATGCTTTAGCAGATAAACACTAATTAGCTACCGTACACTACGTCTTGGCTAAGGTCAACAAACGCAGCACGAATACTATCTAGTCTCTATCTGAAATGACGGAGGGATACGACAAGTTTTTATGAAAACCTTTTGCGTAATGAACTTGATATCGTTGTAGAAACATGTAATTATGAAAAGGAGTGTTTTTGAGGCTTTTACTAGTTTCGCTTAAGAGGTCACTCCCGGTGAAGGGATCACGGCTCTTTCCTTATCGAATAAGGTGCAGGATATTTCACAAATACCGCTATGCAAAGTAAGAACTATAGAAATAACAAACAAAACCGAGTGAGTTGTAGCATCTGCTAGTATCGCTAAAGAGGTCACTCCCGGTGAAGGGATCTCGGCTCTTTCCTTATCGAATAAGGTGCTGGATATTCTACAAGGAATACCGCTATGCAAATCAAAAAATAGAGCTACCCTTTTTATAAATTTGATTCTACAACATCTTTTCGGTTTCTTTTCTTTCATTAATCTCATTAATGGCGTCCCATCATTTATGCTTCCTAAGCATCACAGAAGAAACAAAAATACAACGTACGCTTATGCCATCCGCATTTGCCACAGTGTCCTGTTATGCACCGTTAGGTTACTTAACTAATGGCATAGCGGGGCGGGACTAGCGCGGGTGTAAAACATAAGCAACGTTTATTATATATCATATATACAACAATAAAGCATTCGCCTCACGCATATTAAATGACCACATCACAGAATATCAGCAGCAGCATAAAATAACATATGTAATATTGGATATACTAGGAGGTCCGTGTTTTATTTTGAGCCTGTATAAAACACGGTTTCCACTGTCGCGATGAATAGCCAAACCCACAACCCTAGACCCCTAAGAGAGCGACAAGTAACCCTACCAATTCTAGCGTTAGGAGACCCGGTCTCGACTCCTCGAGATGGCCTTCCACTGGACCCTAGAACCCGGTTGCTTGTGCTCTCCTCCTTGGGTCTATCCTAATACGGAAAAGTAAATAATATACAATGGTGACAACATCCTCAACCCGGAAGTGCCCCAATAAAAGAATATTACATACAATGAATTTTACATGAATGAAAATAAAAACTCTAATCGCACATAAAAACCCCCGGCTATTCAAAAGCGACGATCCAATATAACATATCACAGCAACACATAACATCACATGTCATCAACGTAAGTAAATATGCGTATCCCAATTGTCGTTGACATATAGCACTGAAACTGGTGATACACCATATTTTACACTTACGGTCGTAGAAAAGAAAATATCAAATTACAACATTTGGAATCCACAATCACCTTAGACATCATAAACACGAAATATCACATACTTCGAATTTCATCCTTAACAATATGAATTCCACATATTGTATCACATTCCAAAAAAAGCTAGACGATGTTAAACATTCCGATCGAATCAACAAACACCGAAAATTTCCCAGAAGCTCAACACTTGAGCATAGTTTAAAAATACTCAGTACATGCCACGGTACCAATGAACCAGCCGTAGCAGGGCCAACCAATGCCTCACCTGTGTCACCGCTAAACTACTACAAACCCTAGGGTTTAGTGGCGGTTCTGACGGTCACAGAATCGAGTTAAGGTTTCGTTCTTCTAGAGGGTCCACCGAATCACTTGCATGATATTTGAATGTTCTTTAACTATGAAAAAAATCCAACTCTTGAAAATTTTCCGGCAAGGGTTAAAGTGGGTATTTGATATTCGATCGAATTTTTTAACACTGTCTAAACAACCTGGAAAAAAACTAGAATTACCATTACGAAACACTCCGAATTGCCTCTGTAAAAAGATAATATCACATGCAAATTTAGCAAAATCAAACAACACATGAAATACTAAACCCCAGAGACTGGAACACACTACAAAACTCAACCCCAGACTCCTTCCAAAACCCGAGCAGGCCGGTTTTTCTTGCTCTGTCACCGGCAAAAATCCGGTGAGGGGGGTGAATTTTGTACTGTGTTCATGTTATATCACATACAACATTCTGCAACCGTTTAAAAAAAAATTTGACCCTCAGAAAATTTCGACAGAAACTAAGGTTTGTATTCGTGTGTTTCGGAGTTTTTTCGGTTTCGTACTCCTAATCAATCCGTCTAATTCTCTAGCTAGGCTCTGATACCACTGTAGAGTTCCTAAGCACGGCAGCAAGGTTTCGGGAGGCATCTTCCATACCATTTTCAAATTTTGCTATGCTTAAACAAACCCTGAACAAGATCTTTAACTAAAGAATCATACGGAAACACCATGTAAACTACTTTAATTCTAAGTGATTAGAGATTACAACCTTTGCAGTTCGTTCCTTCACTTCAACAGCTCCTTTTTGTGGTCCTTTCGCTGCGATCATCGAACTCCCGGACTCTTGAGAGGCTCCATAAAGTGAATGATGCATCCTTGCTTGAAGTCTTCACTATCCAAGATGATCTACATCGAGGCAACACGAACTCACGCTTTCACTTCACTAATATGAAATTAGTAAAGCTAACACCCAAATCTAAATGGTTAGTTTAGAAGAGGATGATGAAGTAGGAAGTAGGCTCTCTTTAGTTTTCTTTTTCTCACTTTATTTCATCAGAAAGAAAAATCTAGCAAGCTTTTGTGAGGAGGAAGAAGAAGAAGCTCAAGTGATGAAGAGAATGAGGTTAGAAATGCAACCATGGGTTAATTATGTGTCATGACAAACTCATGTAGAGAATAAACCATGGGCTGGGGTTAATGGTTAGGTTAACAAATATCTTAAGCAAAAAACAAATCAAGTGGACCAAGTCAATGTTCTACAAGCTTCATGCAAGCTCCATGCCATGATAAAATCCAAATGATTTTTAATCACTTAATAATAAATATTAACCAACATTAAACCTAGCTTGGTTTAAGTCTCATACACCAAAGTTTGCATGTGTAACCAAGCATGTCACAATTATGTATCACATATATATAATTTTGTGAACAAAAGAAAATAATACATTTAACATATATCACATATATATCAATGTATCATTAAGTGAGAAAAAGTAATTCTTTAGTGGGCTAATATTAATTAATGTAATTTAATATATCAAATATATAATTCTATATTAAATTTATAAATCAACACTTGATTTAATAATCTGGCTATATTGCATATAACCGACTAATATAATATGTATCATTTTATCGAATCAACACTTGATCTGATAACCCGGCTATATCACATATAACCGGCTAATATCACATATCGTGAGAATAGAATACAGTATCACATATCGTATTAATCTCGGTCCCGCACATATCACATATGTGCTCCTACTCCGTTTTGCCTGAGCCAGGAAACCTATGTGTAGGACTCTAAAGACTCGTCAATACGCCGGCAGTGGGTGGTGATCATATCAAACACCTATAAGCTGCAAGCGGTAAGCTAAACATAACAGCCACCGGGGTATTGAGCGATCAGAAGATCAACAAGCAAGCCTGCTCACACTCTTATGAATCCAATCAGTAACACTACCGTACAGTCCGGTCTCTTCGTATGATATGTCACATATCCAGTCTAGGGGTGGTGAACGTCAGACCCCAGTAACCGATAAGTCGTGTCGATGTGTGGCTCATAACGGGTCGAGAAACTACTGATAACACTTACCATTAGATCTCCATATCATCCCTGGCCAGGGACTTCCAGTTATAGCCAATCGAACATAGTGCAACATCAACCCCCAATAGCAGGAGAGACGAAACCCCTCCTATCGCTCATTGCCTCCATGTGATTCGGGACTGTACCCAAAAGCCACCATTTTGCACATTCTCATGAACATGGTAAGGTGGAAATCAATGCACAGTGGGAATCACACAAGACTCTATGACTATCTCGGGTCTACAGACTAACTTGTACCAGTGTCACCAGAGAACTGCTATCTGACGATAGGTATAATACCATCTAGGAGTTTTCGGCGAGTCTGTTCAGTGTACCCAGTCTCTACTGAGCACCCGTACACCATCTTTGATGTCAAACACCAATGGATGTGGGATCATCCATCGCCCATCATATGGGTCAAGAGGCGTATACGCTAGTCTACTCTGGAGTATCGATTCCCTGTCTCGATACACCCTCGACTAGGAACAATTATAGGATGTACTTTTGGACCACCCTGGCCTCACTAGCATGATCTGCTTCATAGTCCTAGTAGTCAAGTACATATCCTAAGGGCTTTATCAATATGTGAGAGCAAGACAGTAATACAATACAAGTCAAGATGTTAAGACAAAGAGCAACCAGATAGCATACTATCATATCGAGCAAGAAAGTCCTCTCTAAATATATCTAAGCATCCACTATAATATACATCATATGTACAACAATGGCCTCTAGGGTAATATATATAAATAACAGAAGCGTACTATGTACAGGTTATAGTTTTGAGTATATACAACAATGACCTCTAGGGCATAAATATTGTAAGTCCACGGTAGCGCCCCGACCGTCTAACAAACGCCAAATGCGGAACAAAAACTTTTTACAACTGGTGCTATCGCGTACTATAACCCAGATCTGCCATTAAAGCTTAAACTAACAAACTACAAAGTGGGTAGAAATGTTATACTGAACAATCCGAGTCTTTCAGTCTTCAACCATCATCCCACGCTTGTTGCGGCTGCTCCGATCTCCTAAATCTCCAGTCTTCTCGTCCAGGTGGCACCACGTCGACGGATCTTTAAACGGGCTCCCGCCTCTGAACCGAGGCAACTCGATCATCAAGTTTGCTAAAAGAGATGACCAAGATGATGTAGAGAATGAGTAGAACACTTTGTCTCGTTACGTCCAAAGCTATGGACGAACGGTTAATGAAGTTGCCTTTTGAATCGGGTGATAAGAATTTGAGCTATATGAAATTTCCATACACAAATCTATCATAATCTTTTCCCGAGTGAGTGAGTGAGGAGGTGGGGAGGGGCCGACCATATATAGAAGAGGGGGGAGGTGAGTGTCGGAGAGGGGAAGGTGACCACAAGATATAGATCAAACATGAAGAGAATGAGTCACCTTAACACATAGTATGAACACGATTAAAGCAAGTGATGAATCACCAACCTTGTCATCTAAAACATTAAATGACCATTAATGCACTAATCCACCTCACCATCCTAGTCACCATTCTAGAACCTTCTAGAAACACGACTCACCTCATTACTCACCCTCAAGAAGAAAAGATAAATCAGCATTTAACCGAATGTTAAATACGGCTAATAGAAAACTGGAAACTGGCAACTTCAAAAAGTGATCCTGAAACGAATTTCAGGATAACCAGGGTTATGGTATAAACATACCCGCATTTGTATTATGACTGAATACAAATGCATCTAAGGCAAAGATATTATATCTACACAGTATAATACTCGTATCCGGCTTAAACCAAAGCCGACCAGTATTATCTGTCCGGAAAATGACACGTGCGAAAACGCACGTGCATTTTCCGAACCCTGCCATATAACCATACGGCCTCTACAACGTTTCGCCCGAACTTGGGAAAGTGTCTGTGAGGGACTCTAATGACTCATCAACACACTGGCACTGGGTATGACCACTAGCACGTCAGAGGTACAAGCTGTACGTAACGGTTTGCCTATGTATTGATTGGAAGGGAAGCTGACGAGCGAACTCATCCATAAACCCTACTGAGCCTAACAGTGACAATATACATACAGTCAGGTCCATTCGTCTATGAGTATCGCATATCTACCTAGGGGCTGGTAACGTCAGACCCCCAATAGCAGTATAAGTCATGTCAGAGAGTGGCCCAGAACACCCTGAGACTGTAAGTCCACGTTGCCCACCCCGGTGCTTGCGGGGAGGCGGAAACAGTATAAAAAACGGATTTTTAACACACTAGGCAACATGGACTAGCAAAAGGAGGATCTTTGCTAAACAAAAACTAACTACAAAGCTAAAAAGTTTAGCTACTCGGAAAAGAGGTTATACCTAGGGCTTCTAGTCCTTCTCTCCTTGCTCCTTGGAGTGAATGAAAGTGATCTCCTTGTCGCCTTCTCTTGTTGAAGAAGGATCCACCCGAGAGCCTCAACCTTTGGCTTCAACTTCAAACTAGAAGTAACTAAGATGCTTGGAGTGCTAATCCTAGAACCTTTGAAAGAGTAGAGAGTATTTTAGAAGGATTTATCTCAAGCTCAAGAGATTCTCAACTCATGAGAGGGGAGAGCTAGAGAGAGAGGAAGAGGAGGAGAGAGATCCAAAATGATAGAATGAGAATAAAATGAACCATTCTTCTCTCATATATGTGAATTATGGAAATTTGATAATTAGTTAAGATAATTGTCATGGTTAATCAAGAATTGACCATTATCATTTCACATTAAATGCCTTTTGCAAGGATCAAAGAGCATCTTTCATATGGAATGATGATGGTCAACATGTCAACCTAGGTCAACAAGTCAAGTATAGTCAAATGGTCAACAACTCTAACCATACACAATTATAATTAACTAATATCAGTTAATCATAATTCACACATAAGCATTAGGGTTAAGGAAATGACAATGGTCATCAACCCTAATCAAAGTCCTCTGCCTCTGTCTCAGTCAAATGTGCATACACACCCGTATCCGTGTTCCGAGGAACACGAATACAATGAGATAAAACCAATCTCAAATCATATACTAGGATCCGGCTTAAACCAAAGCCCGCTTGTATAAGCTGTCCGGACAACAAACGTGCACAAGTGCGCGGATGTGAACGAACCCTGTCGCAAAACCATGCGACCTCTACTCATTTTGCCTAAAGGCGAATAACCCTCTGTGTGGGACTCTAAAGACTCGACACTACGCTGGCAGTGGGTTTAACCACAGATCGCAAGCGGCACTAGCTGTACGTAACGGTCCCCAGGTAGATGCCGATAAGAAGACTGATGAGGTGAACCCATCTGAACTCCTACTGAGCCTGAATGTGACAGTCTCCATACAGTCTGGTCTGTTCGTCTGATACATCGCATGGCGGGCCTAGGGGCGGTAAACGTCAGTCCCCTAATAGCGGTACAAGTCGTGTCGGAGTGTAGCCCAGAACACCCTGAGATAACACTGGAAACCTACCAGTATATCTCGCTTGCCCTGGCCAGGGACTACTTGTTTAATGGCTCTCCTGGACACAGCGCGATGTCAACCCCGAATACCGGGAGAGACGAATCCTGTCTAAGCGTCGCTGCCTCCAAGTGCTTCGGGACTGCACCCAACTACTACCTGTTTGCACTACTCCTTTGAGCCGTGGCAGGGTAGTAATCAAAGTACAGTGGGAACACGCTCGAGGCGAAGTGACAGTGTCAAGTCAGCGGACTAAGCTGTACTCATGTCACCTGGGAACTGATAACCGACGATAGGTACCCGACGAGTCCTGTCCAGTGTACTCGTAACCCATCGAGCACCCGCATACTATCTCAAGTACGACGTACTGACGGCTGTGGGACAGGCCGTCTCCCATGCTGGGATGAGAAGCGCATACGCTAGTCTACTCCGGAGTATCGATGCCCTGTCTCGATAATCCCACGACCAGGGATGTGTAAATAAGGATGTGCTTATAGATTACCCAGCCCCTACTAGTATGACTGCCATCACAACGCTGGTAATCAAGCAAAGATCCTAAGGGCTCCACTAATGCGTATAGGTGATATAATAAAAGAAACACATGTACACATTAAAGCAGAGACAAACCAAGTACCATACTACCATTTCGAGCAAGATTGACTATACAACTGTGAATATCCCAGGCTTCCATCAAGTAATATACATACTAGTATGATACAGTAATGGCCTCTAGGGCATATACACTAACAATCTCCCACTTGCACTAAGGCCATGTACTGGCGTATCGAAGACCTATCATCTCGATCAGCCGCTCAAACTGAGTCTGGGGTAAGGCCTTCGTGAATGGATCTGCAGTGTTATCTTCTGAACCAACCCTCCGAATCTTGATCTCCTGGCGATCCACGATCTCCTTGATCAGGTGATACCGCCTGAAGATGTGTCTGGATTTCTGATAGGACCTGGGTTCCTTCGCTAAAGCTATAGCCCCGTTGTTGTCGCAATACAGAGGTATTGGATCAACAATGGACGGAACCACCTGAAGTTCTTTCAAGAACTTCCTCATCCAGACCTCTTCTTTTGCGGCATCTGATGCAGCGATATATTCCGCTTCCATAGTCGAGTCAGCAACGGTTTCCTGTTTGGAACTCTTCCAACACGCCGCCCCTCCATTGAGGGTAAAGACAAAACCAGACATGGACTTGGAATCATCCTTGTCACTCTGGAAGCTATAGTCAGCAAAGGCCTCAATCTGGAGGTCTTTTCCACCATACACCAAGAACATCTCCTTAGTCCTTCTCAGGTACTTGAGAATGTTCTTTACCGCTATCCAGTGTTTCTCCCCAGGGTTTGACTGATACCTGCTTACCACACTCAGTGCATAAGCCACATCTGGTCTGGTACACAACATCGCATACATTATAGAGCCTACCGCAGAAGCGTAGGGTATAATAGACATGCGATCCCTCTCCAAATTAGTCTTGGGAGACATCTCTTTGGAGAGGGTGATCCCGTGACAAGCCGGTAGATTACCGCGCTTGGAATCTTCCATACTGAATCTTTTCAGTATGGTGTCGATGTACCTGGACTGTGAGAGTCCTAATATCTGTTAGTTGTATGTATGCCCTAGAGGCCAGTATTGTACACATGATGTATATTATATTGGATGCTTGGACATATATAGAGATGACTTTCTTGCTCGATATGATAGTATGCTATCCGGTTACTCTTTATCTTAACATGTACACTAGTCTCTTTATATTGTCTTATAGTTACATGTTGGTAAAGCCCTTAGGATTTGTACTTGACTACCTGGACTGTGATGCAGATCATACTAGTTGGGACATGGTAGTCCATAAGTACATCCTTCAAGGTCCCTAGTCGTGGGTGTATCGAGACGGGGCATCGATATACCAGAGTAGACTAGCGTATACGCTTCTCGACCCATGAGATGGGCGATGGATGATCCCACATCCATTGGTGTTTGACATCAGAGATGGTATACGGGTGCTCAGTGGAGACTGGGTACACTGGACGGACTAGCCGAGAACTCCCAGATGGTATTATACCTCACGTCAGATGGCAGTTCTCAGGTGACACTTGTACAGGTTAGTCTGTAGACCCGAGATCGTCATAGAGTCTTGTGTGATTCCCACTGTGCTTTGATCTCCACCTTACCACGTCCATGAGGGCGTGCAAAACGGTGGTCTTTGGGTACAGTCCCGAGTCACATGGAGACAATGAGCGATAGGAGGGGTTTCGTCTCTCCCGGTATTGGGGGTTGATGTTGCGCTGTGCTCGATTGGCCGTAACAGGGAAGTCCCTGGCCAGGGCTGATCAGAGATTTGCTGGTAAGTGTTACCAGTAGTTTCACGACCCATTATGAGCCTCATATCGACACGACTTATCGAGCTATTGGGGTCTGACGTTTACCACCCCTAGGTGAGATATGCGACATATCAGACGATCAGACCGGACTGTACGGTAAGTGTTACTGGTTGCATTCACAGGAGTGTGAGTGGGCTAGCTCGTCGATCTTCTGATCGCTCAATACCCGGATGGCCGTTACGTTTAGCAGACCGCTTGCGGCTTGTGGGTGCTTGATATGATCATCATCTGCTACCGGCGTATTGACGAGTCTTTAGCGTCCTACACTGAGGTTTCCTGGCTCAAGCGAAACGAAATAGGAGCGCATATGAGATATGTGCGGGACCGAGATTAATACCAGTATGTGATACTCTATTCGATTCTCGCGATTTGTAACATTGATCGGTTATATGAGTTATAGCCGGGTTATCGGATCAAGTGTTGATTCGGTAAGTTGTTACTATTGATATTAGTCGGTTATATGCGATGTGACCGGGTCGTTAAATCAAGTGTTGATTTAATGATTTAATGTATAATTATATATTTGATATATTACTTTACATTAACTAATATAGGTTCACTTTAAATGGATTTTCTCACTTGATGTGCATGATGTATATGTGATATACTTTTGTGCACTTGTATGTATCATATTTGATGATGCATGTTTATATGGTTAAGTATAAAGAATAAAAGCATGGTTAAGTAGATAATTAGGGTTTTGTTTTAATCACTCATTTATTTATCCATTCCTTTTTATTTAAATAATTTTATGAAAACAAAATGGTTTTCTTTTTGTCATGAAGCTTGATGAAGCTTCATGAAGGTTTGACTCAAAGACCATTTTGTCTTCATGTTAAACCCTAACTATTCCCACTTACCATGGTTTGCTCTCTACACTTAACCTTAGTTTGATTATCATAAGTTTTGTTTTTCTTTTCATTTTAAAATAGACTTATCATAATTCTAGCTCATCTTCTTCTTCATCTTCAAGTTTGAAACCTTGAGGCCATCAATGGCAACTTGAGCTTGAGAGTGAGAAATCCAATTCTAAAGAGAACCCATCTCCTATTTCTTCATCCTCTACCTCTTGCCAAGTAGTAGAGTGTGTTTTCTTCACAAATTTCATCACTTTGTGAAGTGGGAGCTTGATCTAGCGATGCCTCGACGTAGATCATCTTCGGCATCGTCGTCGATGACCAAGCCCGTTCATTCTCCGATGAAGCCGACGCTAGAGCCCGGGGTCCGACTTGGACAGCGAGGAGACTTCATTGCGGAGCCGTGGAGGTGGATATCCGGATTTACAAAGATTGTAATTTCCATATTCTAGTAGTTAAGTGTTAACTAGTTTACTTTTCGCCTAGATTTCTAGCAACGATCCGTTAACTAGGGTTTCTCGGCACTATATTTTTGTAAAATGGCATGGTTGATGCCTTGTGAGACTTCTACTGTGTGTCTAGGAACCCTACAGTGATATCACAGCTACTAGGCATTGGATGTCGACCTATGGGGGGTTCTCACTGTGTGACAGTGTGGCGAAGCATAGGCTCTTACCCCCAGGGTGTTCCGAGACCGGAAGGTGTTCCGGCGGGTTGTAGTCCTCGCGAGGGGGCATGCGTAAAAAGTGGCCGCTGAGGGACCCGTTGGTGCCACGGCGACCCCATTGTATGGGGTTGCTGCCTGACCTACAGTGGTATCAGAGCCTAGCTAGAGCCTTAGGCGAAGTCTAGATCGCGTTTGAAGCCCGAATGAACCCGAAACCCCAAACCAAACATGCTCTCTGTCCTTTTTCTAAAATCGGGGATTTTTCCACATTAAAAATATGTAGAAAAATCAGCAGGCTAATCTAAGAGTTACTGTGAATTTCGATGGACTAATTCCATCAAAGAGCCGCGGATCCGCGGCACCAGCATGGCTCGTGCGGCGGATGCGCGGCTCCTTTGTCGTTTTGTGCATTTTAATTTTCACAGTAATTCTCAGTTTTCTGTGGTGGTTTTCCTGGGAATTTTTAATATTTATTCAAGAGTTGAATTTTCCAGGGTTGTTTTGGGGATTCGGTATTTCGATCGAATTATCAAATTTCGTCTTTTGTGTATTTCCGGATAATTTTCAGAATATGTTAAAAAGTTCGACCGGATATAAATACCCAATTTTTCCCCTGTCGGGAAATTTCCAAGTGTTGGATTTTTCCGTAGTTTAACGACGTTCTAAGTAGTGCAAGTAACGCGATGGACCCTCTAGAAGACAACAAACCTTAACTCGATTATGTGACCGTCTTGAACTGCCCTTTGAACCTTCGGGTTTGGGGCAGTACGGCGTGCCACATGTGAGGCCTTGGCTTGACCCTTCTACGGCTGGACCGTCGGTACTGAGGCACGAACTGAATGTTGTTAGACTTATTTCATGTGTTGAGCTGTATCGGGAAAACTTGGGTATTCGACTGTTCGATCGGAAAGTTTAACATTTTCTGTTTATCTGGAATGTGATACAATAATTGGAATTCACAAACAGTTATATGATAACTGAATGAATATTATAAATCTAGCGGTTTAGTTTCACTTTATATTGAAAAGTGTTTTCGATAATGAGACTAAAATGGGGGGTTTATAACTGTTAGGCATGTGATGTCTAAGTATTTCATTTGATTAGGCATGTGATGTCTAAAGAAGTTGCGGATTCCAATTGTTGTAGTTTTACACTTTCTTTTCTGTGACCGTAAGTGTAGTATGTTCATATCGCCGGTTTCGTTGCTATACGTCAACGACAATTGGGGTATGCATACTTACTTACGTTGATGACATGTGATGTTATGTGTTGCTGGATATGTTACATTGGATTGTCGTGTTTGAATAGCCGGGGGTTTTTATGTGAGATGAGTGTTTTTCATTTTCATTCATGTAAAAACTTGTATGTAATATTCTTTTATTTGGGGCACTTCCAGGTAGCGGAAGTTGTCACCTTTTGTATATTATTTACTTTTCCGCATTAGGATAGACCCAAGGAGGGGAGCACAAGTAACCGGGTTCTGGGGTCCAGTGGGAGACCAACTTGAGGAGTCGAGTCCGGGTCTCCTAACCCTAGAATTGGTAGGGTTGCTTGCCGCTCTCGTAGGGGTCTACGGGTGTGGGATTGGCTATTCATCACGACCGTGGAATCCGAGTTTTATACTGGCTCGTATTTAAAACACGGACGTCCTACTATATCCAATATTTCATATGTTTCTTCTGCTGCGATATCTGTGATGTGATCATGTGATGTTCTGTGATAGATACTATATATAGTATATATGATATTTTATATAGATGTTACTTATGTTTTACACCCGCGCTAGCCCTGCCCTACTCTGTCGTTAGTTACCTAACCTAACGGTGCACGAGGGGGCATCGAGGCGAATGCGGATGGCATAAGTGTACGTCATATCTATCTGTGATGTTTAGGTATTTAAATGATGGGACTTCATTAATGTGATTAATGAAAGAAAAGAAACCTAAGATGTTGTAGAATCAAATTTTAAAACAAAACAGGTAGCTACAGTTCTTGCTTTGCATAGCGGTATATATGATATACCCTCCACCTTATTCGATGAGGAAAGGACCGAGATCCCTTCACCGGGAGTGACTCCTTTAGCAATAACTGGCAGATGCTACACACTCGGTTTGGCTTTGATTGCTTTTAAGAGTTTTTGCTTTGCACAGTGATATATATGATATATCACGCACCTCATTCGATGAGGAAAGGGCCGACGATCCCTTCACCGGGAGTGACCCCTTTAGCAAAACTGGAAAAAGCTTCAAAATCACTCCATTTGATTCTACAACGATATCAAGTTCATTACGCAATAGGTTTTCAGAAAAACCTGGCGTAGCCCTCCGTCATTTCAGATGAGTAGTAGTTAGTATTCGTGCTACGTTTGTTGACCTCCGTCAAGGCGTAGTGTGCGGTAGCTAACTAGTATTTGTCTGCTTATGCATATGATGCAGATTGGATTAGGGTAGTCGTACGACCTTGTTGACCTCCGTCAAGGGTCGTGCGGGTGGGTTTGATTCAATCAAGAAATGACGGGTTGAACTTGACTTGCACTCTGTGGTTTGTTGACCTCCGTCAAGGTCATAGGATGCTTGGGGCAAAATATTATCGGGAATTTCAAGTGTTGAAATTTGCAATGAGATTGCATACCTTCTATGAGATAGTTGGATACCGATACCCACTGCGAGTAAGAGTTACTCCTGGGAGAGTTTTACACATTGTAATTAGCTGATCAAGTAGGTGTCTAGAAAGGTGTCAACGGGGTTACGCCTCTGGGAAAACGAGGTTTACATTAATTAGGTTCGTGCGAAAGCACGGGGGACCTCCCTCAAAGTACCGACACTGGCCTGGCTGAAAGATTGGCGAACTTGTAGTGTGTAATTAATCCCGGCTAGTCTTTCCTTTTAGGGTTTGAAGGAAGATTTGATAAAAAGCAGTGGGAGCCATCCTGATTAGATAAGATAAAAACCAATCTGATCTTGCACGAGCATACGCTACAGTGTTTTCTTCTCTCTCTCTCCAGGTAGCGACCATTTCATGCCCTAATGAAGATAATAATATGGATGTATTGACCGAACCCGCATGTTATACTGTGCTGGGGAACGTTGGTTCCGTTCTTTCCTGTAAGAGTTATAGGAATGAACAGGATATAGGGGAATACCAGGATTCCCATGCCACCCGAATGAAGAAAGTACATGATGATGCATTTTCTTCGGGTGTGTTCGTTACTGAGAACTGTTTCTCCATTTGTTCTACGTCCTGGGTATTGGATACCGGGTCAGGATCCCATATATGTAATCAGTTACATGGGCTTAGGAAAGGTAGAGAACTTGGAGAAGGTGATAAAGACATTAGAGTTGGAAATGGTGCAATTGTTGCAGCTAAGACTGTCGGGGAATATCACCTTGTATTACCAACTGGTAATACATTGGTTCTGAACGAATGCTATTACATGCCGAACCTGATATGCAACATTATATCGGTTTCTTTATTAAGTAAAGAGGGATATAATTTTGTATTACAGGACAATGTTATGAACATTTTCCGTAACCAAAAGTTGGTTGGATCAGGCACGTTGTGCAATGGCATTTATGTTCTAAATCAATCAACAGTTCTGAGCATAACAAACACACACAAGAGGAAGAGTTCAGAACTGAACGAATCCTTCTTGTGGCATTGTAGACTGGGTCACATCAATGTGACACGACTAGCTAAGTTACATAAAGATGGATATTTAAATTCGTTTGAATTTTCATCTTATGACACTTGCCAGTCATGTCTCAAAGGCAAGATGACCAAAACTCCGTTTACGGGACACGGAGAAAGAGTTACCGAACTCTTGGGACTGATACATAGTGATGTATGCGGTCCCATGTCTACACATGCCAGGGATGGTTCTTCATACTTCATTACATTCACTGACGATCTCTCTAGGTTCGGGTATGTGTTCCTGATGAGACACAAGTCTGAAGCTTTTGAGAAATTTAGAGAATATAAACAGGAAGTCGAGAAACAAACCGGAAAAAGTATTAAAATCCTTCGATCTGATCGAGGAGGTGAATACTTGAGCAATGAATTCCTGGACTTCCTAAAAGAGAATGGGATTCTCTCTCAGCTTACTCCTCCTTATACACCACAGCACAACGGTGTATCGGAGCGGAGGAATCGCACCCTATTAGATATGGTACGCTCTATGATGAGTACAGCTGAGTTACCTATTTCCTTCTGGGGGTATGCGCTTGAGACAGCGGCATACCTATTGAATCAAGTTCCAACTAAATCTGTACCTACCACACCATATGAGATATGGAGTGGGAAGAGACCATGTCTTAAACGAGTTAAGATATGGGGTTGTCTGGCCTATGTCAAAAGGCAAAATCCAGAAAAACTCGAGGCACGGTCAGTTCTATGTAAGTTTGTGGGATATCCTAAACATTCAAATGGATATCTCTTCTACCACAGTGAACAACAAAAAGTGTTTATTGCTCAACATGCCACCTTTTTAGGAAAGGAATTTCTCGCAAATGAGATTAGTGGCTATGAGGTAGAACTGGAAGAAGTTCCAGAAACACAAACTATAACTGAAGATTTAGTGGAACCAGAAGATTCGGTAGTACCCGACGAACCTCAGCCTCTCCGCCGATCTGGTAGGGTTTCTCGTCCACCTGAGAGATACTACGGTTTTATCATTGATGGTGGAAGCGAGGATTGCATCATGGAGGATGATGACCCAACTAGCTTCGAGCAGGCCATCACGAGTGGGGACTCAGTGAAATGGCTGGATGCTATGCGGTCCGAGATGGAATCCATGTACACCAACAAAGTATGGACTTTGGAAGTTGCTCCTGAAGGGGTAAAACCCATTGGGAGCAAGTGGATCTTCAAGAAGAAACTTGGTGTAGATGGGAAAGTGGAGACTTTCAAAGCTAGACTTGTAGCAAAGGGTTTTCGTCAAAGACCAGGTGTGGACTATGACGAAACCTTTTCTCCAGTGGCTATGCTTAAATCCATCCGAATCATGCTTGCCATCGCTGCATATCATGACTACGAAATCTGGCAAATGGATGTTAAGACCGCCTTTCTAAATGGTGATTTAGAAGAGTGCGTGTACATGACTCAGCCAGAGGGCTTCGTTGACAGTGGGAGCAGCGGCAAGGTGTGCAAGCTGCTTAAATCCCTTTATGGATTAAAGCAAGCATCGCGGAGTTGGAACATCTGCTTTGATGTCGTTATCAAAGAGTTTGATTTCGTCAAAAACCCAGATGAACCTTGTATTAACAAGAAGGTGGCAGGGAGTAAGGTTGTCTTCCTCGTATTGTACGTGGACGACATACTCTTGATAGGAAATGATATTCCTATGCTGCAATCGGTCAAGCTCTTCTTGTCACAAAGATTCTCAATGAAAGATCTTGGTGATGCCTCCTGCATATTGGGAATCAGGATCTATAGAGATAGATCCAAACGGATATTGGGATTGTCCCAATCCAGGTACATCGACACCATACTAAAGAGGTTTAGTATGGAAGAATCCAAGCGTGGGAACTTACCCACGATCTCTGGACTCACTCTCTCCAAAGAGATGTCTCCCAAGACTGATTTGGAGAGAGCTCGCATGCAAGGGATACCCTATGGTTCGGCAGTAGGCTCTATCATGTATGCGATGCTATGTACCAGACCCGATGTTCCATACTCACTAAGTGTAGTGAGTCGGTATCAAGCAGATCCTGGAGAGAGTCACTGGACAGCTGTGAAGAACATTCTCAAGTACTTGCGAAGGACTAGAGATATGTTCTTGGTGTATGGTAACGGAGAACTCCAAGTGGAGTCCTTTACCGATTCGAGCTTCCAGAGTGATAAGGACGAATCTAAGTCGCAGTCGGGCTTTGTCTTTAACCTTTACGGAGGGGCGGTTAGCTGGAAGAGTTCCAAGCAGGAAACCGTGGCAGACTCGACGATGGAGGCTGAATACATCGCTGCCAACGATGCTGCAAAAGAGGCTGTCTGGATCAAGAAGTTCATTACTGAACATGGAGTGGTTCCATCCATTGAGCATCCAATACCTTTGTATTGCGATAACAATGGAGCGGTGGCTTTGGCCAAGGAACCCAGGTCCCATCAGCGATCCAGGCATATTCTGAGGAGGTATCACCTGATCCGGGAGATAGTTGATCGCCGGGAGAGCGAGGTCAGGAGGGTTGACACGAAGAACAACACCGCGGATCCACTCACGAAGGCCATTCCCCAGATACAGTTTGAGAGACTCTTCGGGATGCTCGGTATGCGATACTACAGCAGCTGGCCCTAGTGCAAGTAGGAGATTGTTAGTTGTATGTATGCCCTAGAGTCCAGTATTGTACAGATGATGTATATTATATTGGATGCTTGGACATATATAGAGATGACTTTCTTGCTCGATATGATAGTATGCTATCTGGTTACTCTTTATCTTAACATGTACACTAGTCTCTTTATACTGTCTTATAGTTACATGTTGGTAAAGCCCTTAGGATATGTACTTGACTACCTGGACTGTGATGCAGATCATACTAGTGGGGACATAGTAGTCCATAAGTACATCCTTCAAGGTCCCTAGTCATGGGTGTATCGAGACGGGGCATCGATATACCAGAGTAGACTAGCGTATACGCTTCTCGACCCATGAGATGGGCGATGGATGATCCCACATCCATTGGTGTTTGACATCAGAGATGGTATACGGGTGCTCAGTGGAGACTGGGTACACTGGACGGACTCGCCGAGAACTCCCAGATGGTATTATACCTCACGTCAGATGGCAGTTCTCAGGTGACACTTGTACAGGTTAGTCTGTAGACCCGAGATCGTCATAGAGTCTTGTGTGATTCCCACTGTGCTTTGATCTCCACCTTACCACGTCCATGAGGGCATGCAAAACGGTGGTCTTTGGGTACAGTCCCGAGTCACATGGAGGCAATGAGCGATAGGAGGGGTTTCGTCTCTCCCGGTATTGGGGGTTGATGTTGCGCTGTGCTCGATTGGCCGTAACAGGGAAGTCCCTGGCCAGGGCTGATCAGAGATTTGCTGGTAAGTGTTACCAGTAGTTTCTCGACCCTTTATGAGCCTCATATCGACATGACTTATCGAGCTATTGGGGTCTGACGTTTACCACCCCTAGGTGAGATATGCGACATATCAGACGATCAGACCGGACTGTACGGTAAGTGTTACTGGTTGGATTCACAGGAGTGTGAGCGGACTAGCTCGTCGATCTTCTGATCGCTCAATACCCGGATGGCCGTTACGTTTAGCAGACCGCTTGCGGCTTGTGGGTGCTTGATATGATCATCATCTGCTACCGGCGTATTGACGAGTCTTTAGAGTCTTACACAGAGGTTTCCTGGCTCAAGCGAAACGAAATAGGAGCGCATATGAGATATGTGCGGGACCGAGAATAATACCAGTATGTGATACTGTATTCGATTCTCACGATTTGTAACATTGATCGGTTATATGCGTTATAGCCGGGTTATCGGATCAAGTGTTGATTCGGTAAGTTGTTACTATTGATATTAGTCGGTTATATGCGATGTGACCGGGTCGTTAAATCAAGTGTTGATTTAATGATTTAATGTATAATTATATATTTGATATATTACTTTACATTAACTAATATAGGTTCACTTTAAATGGATTTTCTCACTTGATGTGCATGATGTATATGTGATATACTTTTGTGCACTTGTATGTATCATATTTGATGATGCTTGTTTATATGGTTAAGTATAAAGAATAAAACCATGGTTAAGTAGATAATTAGGGTTTTGTTTTAATCACTCATTTATTTATCCATTCCTTTTTATTTAAATAATTTTATGAAAACAAAATGGTTTTCTTTTTGTCATGAAGCTTGATGAAGCTTCATGAAGGTTTGACTCAAAGACCATTTTGTCTTCATGTTAAACCCTAAGTATTCCCACTTACCATGGTTTGCTCTCTACACTTAACCTTAGTTTGATTATGATAAGTATTGTTTTTCTTTTCATTTTAAAATAGACTTATCATAATTCTAGCTCATCTTATTCTTCATCTTCAAGTTTGAAACCTTGAGGCCATCAATGGCAACTTGAGCATGAGAGTGAGAAATCCAATTCTAAAGAGAACCCACCTCCTATTTCTTCATCCTCTACCTCTTGCCAAGTAGTAGAGTGTGTTTTCTTCACAAGTTTCATCACTTTGTGAAGTGGGAGCTTGATCTAGCGATGCCTCGACGTAGATCATCTTCGGCATCGTCGTCGATGACCAAGCCCGTTCATTCTCCGATGAAGCCGACGCTAGAGCCCGGGGTCCGACTTGGACAGCGAGGAGACTTCGTTGCGGAGCCATGGAGGTGGATATCCAGATCTACAAAGGTTGTAATTTCCATATTCTAGTAGTTAAGTGTTAACTAGTTTACTTTTCGCCTAGATTTCTAGCAACGATCCGTTAACTAGGGTTTCTCGGCACCATATTTTTGTAAAATGGCATGGTTGATGCCTTGTGAGACCTCTACTGTGTGCCTAGGAACCCTACAATATCCTCTTGGATCTGTCACGGTAGATCCGGATCCCCAGAATGTATGAGGCATCACCCAGGTCTTTCATGGAGAACCTGTCTGACAAGAACCCTTTGACAGATTGTAGCATAGGAATGTCATTTCCTATTAAGAGAATGTCATCCACGTATAAAACGAGGAATACTACAGTTCTCGCTACAAATCTACTATAGATGCATGGTTCATCTGGATTTTTGATAAAGCCAAATTCCTTGACCGTCTCATCAAAACAGATGTTCCAACTCCGCGATGCCTGCTTTAGTCCATAAATGGACTTGAGCAACTTGCACACCATTCTGCTGCTTCCACTCTGAATGAAACCCTCTGGCTGGTCCATATAGACACACTCCTCTAAATTTCCATTTAGAAAAGCGGTCTTTACGTCCATCTTCCAAATCTCATAATCATGGAAGGCAGTAATGGCAAGAAGGATCCGAATGGATTTCAGCATAGCCACTGGAGAAAAGGTTTCATCATAGTCCAAACCAGGTCTTTGTCGAAAACCCTTTGCAACAAGTCTAGCTTTATAGGTCTTGACCTGTCCATCTACACCAATCTTCCTTTTGAAGATCCACTTGCATCCTATGGGTTTTACCCTATCTGGAGCAATGTCCAACGTCCATACTTTGTTGGTGTACATGGACTCCATTTCGGTCCGCATTGCATCCAGCCATTTTACCGAGTCAACGCTCTAAATGGCTTGCTGGAAGCTAGTAGGCTCATCATAATCAATGATGCAATCCTCTCTATCCCCTTCTATGAGAAAACCGTAGTATCTCTCGGGCGGATGAGACTGCCTACTACTCCTGCGGAGCAGCGTAGGAATGTCCTGATCTTTCGAACCCTCTGGTTCTACTAAGCTTTCAGTAATAGCTCGTGGTTCGGGAATTTCTTCCAGTTCTATTGCGCTCCCACTAATTTCCTTTTCCAAGAACTGGTGTTCTAGAAAGTGGGCATGACGAGAAATAAAAACCTTTTGTTCCTCTTCGCAATAGAAGAAATATCCCTTGGAGTTCTTTGGATATCCCACAAACTTGCACTGTACTGAGCGTGCCTCGAGCTTGTCCGCATGCTGCTTTTTGACAAAAGCTGGACATCCCCATGTCTTAACGTGTTTAAGATAGGGTCTCTTCCCATACCACATCTGATATGGTGTAGTAGGCACAGTCTTAGCTGGAACTCGGTTAAAAAGGTATGCAGCTGATTCTAGCGCATATCCCCAGAATGATCACGGTAACTCAGCGTTACTCATCATGGACCGTACCATATCCAATAAGGTTCGGTTCGGTCTCTCCGATACACCGTTATGTTGCGGAGTGTATGGAGGAGTAAGCAGAGAGAGAATTCCATTCTCTTTTAAGTAATCCAGGAACTCGGCACTCAAGTATTAACCACCTCGATCAGATCTCAGTGCCTTGATACTTTTGCCTGTTTGTTTTTGTACTTCATTCTTATATTCCTGGAATTTTTCAAAGGCCTCGGATTTATGTTTCATTAAGAAGACATATCCGTACCTTGAAAAGTCATCCGTAAAAGTAATGAAGTAAGAATAACCGCTTTGTGCATGTGTAGACATTGGACCGCACACGTCGCTGTGTACGTTTCCTAAGAGCTCGCTCGCTCTTACTCCGTGTCCAGTGAACGGAGTCTTTGTCATCTTTCCTTTGAGACAGGATTGACAAGTTGCATATGATTGATATTCGAACGGATCCAAATATCCTTCTGTAAGTAACTTCGTCAACCTTCTCTCATTTATGTGACCGAGTCTACAATGCCATAAGAAAGCCTGATTGATTTCTGGAGACTTTCTTTTGTGTGTATTCTGGACATTGAAAATCTGTGGTTGGTTTAATACGTATATACCATTGCTCAATGTACCTGACCCAATCAGAACTTGATTACGGTGGATGTTTACAACATTACTTACAAACGCAAATTCATAACCTTCTTTAGAAACTAAAGATATAGAAATGATATTACAAGTTGCATTGGGTACAAAAAAGCAATTACGTAAAACCAAAACATGTCCATCTGACATTCCCAGGTGATAGTCCCCCACGGCCTCAGCATCCATGCTAGCTCCGTTTGCAACTCTGAGGGTCATGTCACCTGCCTTCAAAAACCTACGCTTTCTCAATGCCTGCAAAGAATTACAGATATGAGATCTTGATCCGGTATCCAATACCCAGGAAGTAGAGTTTATTGATAGACAATTTTCAATAACATACACACCTGAAGCTGAAGCCGCAACTTGCTTCAGATCCTGTGTTCTGGCCTTCCAAGCCCTGCAATCTTCCTTCCAGTGTCCACTCTTGTGACAGTAAAAGCACTCTTCTTTCCCCACAACCTTCCCTGCTACCTTTGTTGCTTTTGCCTTTCCCTTCGTATCCACTTTACTAACACTGCCCCTTGGTTTGGCGGGGGCTTTCTTCTTCTTTCCTTTGGCTTTCGCCCTGGACATAGAAGAGGAAGATCCTCCTACAAACAAAGTGGATGTCTCCCTACCTTTCTGTAGGGTGCCCTCAGCACTCCTCAACATATTCAGAAGCTCGGAAAGTTCAACCTCCTTTTGTTGCATGTTGAAGTTTAGGATAAACTGGGTGTAAGTGGAAGGAAGAGACTGAAGAATCATGTCCGTATAGAGCTCATTCTCCAACGTGGTCCCAAGGTCCGCGAGCTCCTCTATGTAGCCAATCATCTTAAGCACATGTTCTGCTACCGATGATCCGACGGCCAATCTTGCCGAAAATAGCTTCTTCGACACTTTGTATCTGGCGATACGAGATTGCTCTCCATACTGTTCTTTTGTATGAAGAAATATGGACTCTAGGTCCATATTCTCGTGCCTCCTCTGATGTTCGTTGTCCATAGAGGCAAGCACGAGGCACTTGGCCTTCGCGCAGTCGATTTCCCAGGTCTTATAGATTTCCCTATCTACGACACTGGTTTTGGGACATGGGACAGGGGTTGCTTTGGTGGTAAGAAGATACCCCAACTTGTCATAAGTGATAGCCATTTTGACATTCCTGAGCCAATCTTTGTAGTTTGGCCCTGTCAGTATATTTTTATCTAGTAATAACTTAAGTCCGGTCATCTTGATTGGTCGCTGCAATTAGAAGAGAGAAAAAAAACACTTTAGCATGATGCTCTTGCAAGTTTAGAGTGGTTTTTAGTCTAAACAGGATGGCTCCCACTGTCTCTCGAATCCCTCCTCAAACCATAAAGGAAGAATTAGTCGGGATCAATCTCACCGTACAATACTTGCTTAACCGTTCCGCCAAGCCAGCGTCGGTACTTCGAGGGAGGTTTTCCAACGCTTTCGCTAAGTTCCTTAATTAAGTAACCTCTTTTCCCTGTGGGCGTAGCCCCGCTAACACCTTTCTAGACACCAACTAGGTTTATAGCATTGATCGTTAAGTGAGAAATTTCCCGAGGAGTAGCATATACTCACAGTAGGATCGGGATCCAAATATCATCGCGTGATAAAACTGAAGGAATCCTACCAGAATCATCACACTCCAAATGGTTTGCAGCGCAAGCAAGTTTCAGTACTTATGAAACTCCCGATGTGGATTTTTGTCCCATGCTCTTATGACCTTGACTTTGGCCAAAATATCATAAGTCACATGTCAAGTTCTACCCGTCATTCTTCAGGTTAATTTGGACCCACCCGTACCTACCCTTGACTTTGGCCAAAATGGCAGTACGACTGTCCCAAACCAACGCATCTGTCTATGCTGCACATGAATACCCAATAGCTACCAATCACTATGCCTTGACTTTGGCCAACATACATAGCTTGAATACTTATTGACCATTCATGTGGAATGACGGAGGGCTACGAATGGTTTTGACGAAACCGTGAACGTAGTGAACTTGATATAATCGATGGAACGAGATAGCTTTTAAAAAGGAGTGGTTCAAGCTCCGCATTTAAAAGTTGGTTTTGAAAAAAAACCGAGTGGTTTTGAAAGTGTTCCAACGACTTTTACTTGGTTTATTTTCTTGCATTAATTTTAATGCGTCCCATCATTTAATCCTACCATTGCAGAAAACAACCAAAATATGGTGTACGCTTATGCCATCCTCATTCGCCACGGGGCCCCGTCATCACCCGTTAGGTTACTTAACTAACGACAGAGCGGGGGCTGGACTAGCGCGGATGCAAAACATAAGCAACACCTAAATAGATATCATATATAGATATATAGCAATGATAGTCAATCCAGATCACAGATGAACACTTTGGATATACTAGGAATCCGCGATTCGTTCGAGTCTACAACGAAAAGCGGATTACACGGTCGCGATGAATAGCCAAACCGCACCCTAGACCCCTACGGGTGCGGCAAACTACCCGCCAAGTACCCGAAGTGAAGCAACCTCCCTCAACAACGTGAGTAGGCCACTCGGCACTTCGAGATACCCGGTAGTTTGTGCACCCTACCTTGGGTCTATCCTAGGAGCAAAAACAGTAAAAAGAATTTATACAATAATATTACATCAAATTACATGTTACATGAATGAAAGAAAAAGAAACTCTCATCTCACATCCACCCCGGCTATTCATCCGCGACAATCCACCGAGTTCATATACACAAACCAACAAGCATTACAGATCACAGATATGTATAACCCCCACTAATCGACGTATAGCGAATAGCAGACGTTCAATACATATAATACATCACAGATATAACCCATTAGTCAAAGTATATGGAAGTTCGATAAAAAATACGGATTTATAACCACCGCAAATACAAATTTCTTTTCTGGAAAATCTGGGCAGAAATAAAATATTTTAAAAATCCCAAAAAATTAACAGAAGAACACTGTACCAAACTCGGTCCACGACCGAGTCAACTAGGCCACGGATCCGCGGCAAGAAGCATGTTCTTGCCGCGGAACCGCGGCGCTTTGAACGGTTCACTGGATCATTTTTGGTGTGCTTCTTAACAAAACCCTGAGCCGATTTTTGAAGTAAGATTTATTATTTTTAGAGCAGAAAAAATACAGAAACTTAGGGTTTTGAAATCTTGTTTTGCGATTTTTACCGATCGAACTTCTATACAATTAACTAACTAGCTAGTTTATGCTTAGTTATGCTCTGATACCACTGTAAGTCCATGTTGCCCACCCGGGTGCTTGCGGGGAGGCGGAAATGTAGGGTTCCTAGGCACTCTAAGGAGGTCTCACAAGGCATCAACCATGCCAAATTCAAAAATTTCCAGTGCCGAGAAACCCTAATGCGATCGTTAACTAGAATTTTAGGGAAACAAGCAACTAGTTAACAACTTAACTAAGAGTGAACGGAAAATACAACCTTTGTAGATCCGATCCTCCACCTCTATAGCTCCATGATGATGTCCCCACGTTGTGATCATCGGATCCCGGGCTCTAGCGTCGGCTTCATCGGAGAAATGGGCGGGCTAGGTCGTCGACTTCGATGCCGAAGATGATCTACGTCGAGGCAACACAAGATCAAGCTCCAACTTCACCAAGCCAAGAAACTTGTGAAGAAAACACCCTATACTACATGGCAAGTGGTAGAGGATGAAGAAATAGGAAGTGGGCTCACTTTAGAATTGGATTTCTCACTATTTTTCTCTAATCACCAATGAAGCTAGCAAGCTTCTTTCTTCTTGAAGAAGAAGAAGAAGAAGATAATATGATGAGAAAAATGATAATAATAGAAAATAATGTGTTCTTATCATATTAGCAACCATGGTTAAGTGTAGAGAATAAACTAGGGTTAGGTGAATGGTTAGGTTTAGGAAAGAAACAAAACGGTCAAAGCTTCATGAAGTTTCAAGTAAATCCAAAGAAAGCCACCATTACATTTCATGCCAAAGAAATAAATAAATAAATGAATAAATAAATAAGTAAATCAAAACCCTAACCATTAACATAACCATGGTTTAATCATACACAACTAAGTTTGCATGTATCATAAAACATGATACAAACTAGTGCACAAAACTATATCATATATACAATGTGCACATCAAGTGAGAAAATCCATCTTAAGTGAACAAATACTAGTTAATGTAAAGTAGTATATCAAATATATAATTATACAAATCAACACTTGATTTAACGATCAGGTCATATCGCATATAACCGACTAATATCAAGTGTATCAATGTATCGAATCAACACTTGATTCGGTAACCCGGCTATATCACATATAACCGACCAATGATACAAATCGTGAGAATAGAATAAAGTATCACATACTGGTATAATTCTCGGTCCCGAACATATCTCATATGAGCTCCTATTTCGTTTCGCTTGAGCCAGGAAACCTCTGTGTAGGACTCTAAAGACTCGTCAATACGCCGGCAGTAGATGATGATTATATCAAGCACCCACAAGCCGTAAGCGGTCTGCTAAAGGTAACGGCCACCCGGGTATTGAACGATCAGAAGATCGACGAGCAAGCCCGCTCACACTCATGTGAATCCAACCAGCAACACTTACCGTACAGTCCGGTCTGATCGTCTGATATGTCGCATATCTCGCCTAGGGGTGGTAAACATCACACCCCAATAGCTCGATAAGTCGTGTCGATATGAGGTCTATAACAGTTCAAGAAACTACTGGTAACACATACCAGTAAATCTCAGCAACCCTGGCCAGGGATTTCCGGTTATAGCCAATCGAACATTTCGTATCATCAACTCCCTATACCGAGGGAGACGAATCCCCTTCTATCGCTCATTGCCTCCATGTGATTCGGGACTGTACCCAAAAACCATCGTTTTGCACGCCCTCTTGGACGTGGTAAGGTGGAAATCAAAGCACATTGGGAATCACACAAGACTCTATGACGATCTCTGGTCAACAGACTACTCTGTACCAGTGTCACCAGAGAACTGCCATTTGACGTAAGGTATAATACCATCTGGGAGTTCTCGGCGAGTCCGTCCAGTGTACCCAGTCTCCACTGAGCACCCGTATATCATCTCTGATGTCAAACACCAATGGATATGGGATCATCCATCGCCCATCTGTATGGGTCGAGAAGGTATACGCTAGTCTACCTGGTATATCGATGCCCCGTCTCGAAACACCCACGTCTAGGGACCTTGAAGGATGTACTCATAGACTACCAAGTCCCCACTAGTATGATCCGCATCATAGTCTAGATAGTCAAGTACTCATCCTAAGGGCTTTACCAACATGTAACAGAGAGACAATCAGTGTACACATTAAGGTAAAGAGCAACCAGATAGCATACTATCATGTCGAGCAAGAAAGTCCTCCCTATATATGTCCAAGCATCCACTACAATAAACATCGTATGTATAGTAATGGCCTCTAGGGCATACATATAACTAACAATCTCCCACTTGCACTAGGGCCATCTGATAGTAGTGGTTGTAGTATCTCATACTCAACCATCACATAAAAGTCTCTCTTTGGGAAAAGGCCTTTCGTGAGTGGATCCGCCGTGTTGTCCTCGGCTTCTACTCTCCTTACATCGATCCCCTGGAGATCAACCATCTCCATGATCAGGTGATACTGCCTAAGAATATGTCTGGATCATTGATGGGATGGACGTTCTTTGGCATAAGCCACAACTCCATTGTCACACAATGGGAGGAACTAAGTTCATCTCATGAACTAATATACACCCAGACAGCCTCTTTGGTAGCATCTTAAGTAGCGATGTATCTTGCCTTTAATCGTCTAGTAAGCCACGGTATCAAGCTTGGAACTCTTCCAACATATTGTCCCTCCACTGAGGGTAAAGACAATGCCTGTGACTGACATTCAGTCGCCCTTATCACCCTGGAACACTTCCAGTGATTCTCCCCAGGATCAATTGATACCATCTCACTTCAACTAGTGAGAATCCTAACATCCATTTAGATCTATCTCATAGATCCAAAACCCAGGATTTAGTAGGTATCACTTTGATCCTCTGTGGAGAATCATTGTGATAAGCGGAGATTGATCGAGCGTAGCATAGGAAGCTCCTTCCCTATCAAGAGTATGTCATCCACGTACTCTACGAGGATCACCAGCATACTCCCTACTACCTTTTTGTATATACAAGGTTCATCTACCATTTTGATGATGTCAAACTCTTAGACTAACTCATCAAAACAGATGTTCCAACTCCGTGATGCCTGCTTTAATCTTATAAAGCATCTTGAACACGTTTCCGCTGCTCCCACTGTTTACGAAGCCCTCTGGCTGTGTACTTATAAACGCTTTCTTCTAAATCAATATTTAGAAAAGCAGTCATGACACCCAACCGCCAGATATCGTAGTCATGGTATGTAGCCGTGGCAAGTAGGATCTGGATGGACTTAAGCAGAGCTACTTGAGAAAGTTTCATCATTATCTACGCCTGGTCGATGACGAAAAACCTTTAACAAGTCTAGCTTCGAAAGTCTCAACTTTTCCATGTACACTAAGTAATATTCTCAAGATTTACTTGCTCCTGATGGGGATTTAACCCTTCAGATATAGCAACTAAAGTCCATACTTTATTGGTGTACATGGATTCCATCTCAGATCGCTAAGCATCCAACCATTCTTACAGAGTCCCACTCCTGATGGCCAGCTTGAAAATAGTTGGGTCATCATCTCATGATGCAATCCTCGCTCCCACTGTCAAAGAGAAACCGTAGTAACTCTCAGGTGGGTGAGGAACCCTACTAGATCGGCGGAGAGGCTGAGGTTCGTTGGAAACAATTGAATCCTTTGGTTCTATCAAATCATCAGCTGCAGTTTGTATAGCTGGAACCTTTCCAGTTCTACATAACTGACTTTGCCTCGAGCTTGTCCGGATTTTGCTTTTAGACATAGGCCGGACAACCCTAAATCTTAACAAACTTAAGATATGGACTCTTCCCTTTCCATATCACATATGAAGTGGTAGACAATTGATTTGATTGGAACCCTATTCAATAGGTATGCAGCTTCTCAAGTGCATAACTCCCAAAAGGAAATAGGTAACTCAGTAGTACTCATCATAGAGAACACCATATCACATAGGGTGCTATTGCTCCGCCCCGATTCACCGTTGTGCTGTGGTGTATTCAGAGGAGTAACACTGAGAGAGAATCTCATTCTCTTTTGGAATAGTCCAAGAATTCCATGCACAAGTATTCTCCTCCATGATCTCATCATAGGACATAATACTTATACCCGTATTTTGGTTCTCTACTTCTAACTTATATTCTGTGAATATCTCAAAAGGTTCGGACTTGTTTCAACAGGAACATATGTCTGAATCTTGAGAGATTATCAGAGAATGTAATGAAATACAAAGAACCGGTCTTGGTATGTGTAGACAAGGGACCTTCATACATCTACATGTATCATCCCAAGAGTACACTTACTCTTTCTCTGCTTCCAATAAACAAGGCTGTTGTCATCTTATCTTTGTGACATGACTAGCAACTTTTCACAAGATGTGAATTCAAACAAATTTAAATATGCATCTATATATAACTTCAGCTAGTCGGGTCGCATTGATATGACTTAGTCTACAATACCTCAAGAAGGATCCGTTCATTTCTGAACTCTTCCTCTTGTGTGTGTTTTATATACTAAGAACTGCAGTTTGATTTAGAACGTCAATGCTTTTAGGTAACGTGCCTGAACCGATAAACTTTTGATATAGGAAATGTTCAAAACATTATCCAACAATACAAAATTATATCCTTTCTTTACTAATAAAGAGACTGATATGATTTTGTATATCAGGTTCGGTATCTAATAACATTCGTTCAGAATCAATGTATTTGGAATACAGGGTGACAGTGACCAACAAACTTGGCTGCAACACTTGCACCGTTTTCTGTCTCATGAAACTTATCACCCGTTCTTAGTTCTCTACCTTTCTTTAGCCCTATGTAACATATTACATATCTGGAATCTTGATCCGGTATCAAATACCCAGGACGTAGAGGATACAGAGAAACAGTTCTTTGTAATGAACAAAGCCGAAGATGATGCATCAGTATGCACTTTCTTCGTTTGGGCGGCACGGGAATTCTGGTAATCCCCAATTTCCTGCTCTTTCTTATAACAATTATAAGTTGGAGCGGGACCAACGTTCCCCAGCTCACTATAACAAGCGGGTTCGGTCAATATATCCGTTTTATTATCTTGATTAAGGCGTGACATGGTCGCTACCTGGAGAGAGAGAGAAGAAGACACTCAGCGTATGCTCTTGCAAGATCAGATTGGTTATTATTTTATCTAATCAGGATGGCTCCCATTGTTTTTATCAAATCTTCCTTCAAACCCTAAAAGGAAAGACTAGCCGGGATTAATTACACGCTACAAGTTCTCCAATCTTTCAGCCAGGCCAGTGTCGTTACTTTGAGGGAGGTGCCCCGTGCTTTCGCACAGACCTAATTAATGTAAACCTCATTTTGCCAGAGGCGTAACCCCGTTGACACCTTTCTAGACACCTACTTGATCGGCTAATTGTATTGTGTAAAACTCTTCCAGGAGTAACAATTACTCGCAGTGGGTATCGGGATCCAATTATCTCATAGAAGGTATGCAATCTCATTACAAATTTCAACACTTGAAATTCCCGATAATATTTTGCCCCTAGCGTCCTATGACCTTGACGGAGGCCAAACAACCCATAGTCTGCTAGTCAAGTTCAACCCGTCATTTCCTGATTGAATTAAACCCACCCGCATGACCCTTGACGGAGGCCAAACAACGCCGTACGAATACCCTAATCCAATCGCATAATATGCTAGCAGGTAAGCACTAGTTAGCTACCGTACACTACGCCTTGACGGAGGCCAAACAACCACAGCACGAATACTAACTAGTACTTATCTGAAATGACGGAGGGCTGCAACAGGTTTTTCTGAAAACCTATTGCGTAATGAACTTGATATCGTTGTAGAATCAAATAATTTTAAAATGGAGTGCTTTTGAGGCTTTTCTAGTTTTGCTAAAGGGGTCACTCCCGGTGAAGGGATCGTCGGCCCTTTCCTCGTCGAATGAGGTGCGGGAAATATCATATATATCACTGTGCAAAGCAGAAACTATAGAAGCAATCAAAAGACAAACCGAGTGTGTAGCATCTGCCAGTTATTGCTAAAGAGGTCACTCCCGGTGAAGGGATCTCGGCCCTTTCCTCATCGAATAAGGTGTAGGATGTTCTACAAGGAACACCGTGATGCAAAGCAAGAACTGTAGCTACCTGTTTTATTTAGAAATTCGATTCCACAACATCTTAGGTTTCTTTTCTTTCATTAATCACATTAATGAAGTCCCATCATTTAAGTTACCTAAACATCACAGATAAATACGACGTACACTTATGCCATCCGCATTCGCCTCGATGTCCCCTCGTGCACCGTTATGTTAGGTAACTAACGGCAGAGCGGGGCAGGGCTAGCGCGGGTGTAAAACATAAGTAACGTCTATATAATATATATATATACTATATACAGTATCTATCACAGAACATATCACATGATCACATCACATATATCGCAGCAGAAGAAACATATGAAACATTGGATATACTAGGACGTCCGTGTTTTCAATACGAGCCAGTATAAAACACGGATTCCACGGTCGCGATGAATAGCCAAACCCATACCCCTAGACCTCTACGAGAGCTGCAAGCAACCCTACCAATTCTAGAGTTAGGAGACCCGGACTCGACTCCTCGAGTTGGTCTCCCACTGGACTCCAGAAGCCGGTTACTTATGCTCTCCTCCTTGGGTCTATCCTTGTGCGGAAAAGTAAATAATATACAAATGGTGACATCTTCCGCAACCTGGAAGTGCCCCAATAAAAGAATATTACATACAAGTTTTTACATGAATGAAAATGAAAAACACTCATCTCACATAAAAAAAACCCCGGCTATTCAAATACGACGATCCAATATAACATATCCAGCAATACATAACATCACATGTCATCAACGTAAGTAAATATGCGCATCCCATTTGTCGTTGACATATAGCAACGAAACCGGCTATATCACATATTACACTTACGGTCACAGAAAAGAAAGTGTAAAACTACAACAGTTGGAATCCGCAACCTCCATAGACATCGCATGCCTAATCAAATGAATTACTTAGACATCGCATGCCTAACAATTATAAACCCCACATTTTAGTCTCATTATCGAAAACACTTTTCGATATAAAGTCGGGAAATTCAACAGGATTCCCGGCATCCTGACCGAATACTCGTCGCAAACTTTAGTAGACAGCCGCACCCCCGATACCGTCGACGAAGTGCACCAAGGCGGAACACCGCTACCGCGAGCACCCGAACGGATGCTTTCGGCGACGGGGTTCTCCTACAGTCACTTGGTCGGGGCTAAGGGGTGCAGCTGTCTATTAAGTTTATCCGGCGAGTATCCGCGTACGCTACGTGATTGCGACGGACTTTTGATCGCATCAAAATTCCGCGGCAACCGATCAAGTGAGACTAAACCGCTAGATTTATAACATTCATTCAGTTATCTCATAACTTCTTGTGAATTCCAATTATTGTATCACATTCCAGATAGATAGAAAATGTTAAATTTTCCGATCGAACAATCGAACACCCAAGTTATCCCAAAACAGCTCAACACATGAAATAGGTTTAAAAACATCCAGTTCATGCTTCAGTACCAATGGTCCAGCCGTAGAAGGGTCAAGCCAACCCTCACATGTGGCACGCCGTACTGCCCCAAACCCTAAGGTTCAAAGGGTAGTTCAAGACGGTCACATAATCGAGTTAAGGTTTGTTGTCTTCTAGAGGGTCCATCGCGTTACTTGCACTACTTAGAACGTCTTTAAACCACGGAAAAATCCAACACTTGGAAATTTCCCGACAGGGGAAAAATTGGGTATTTATATCCGGTCGAACTTTTCAAGATTTTCTAAAATTATCCGGAAAAACACAGACGAAGTTAAACTTCCCGATCGAAACACCGAGTCCCCAATACAACCCAGAAAACTCAACTCTTGAGTAAAAGTTAAATTATCCCAGAAAATACAGCACTAAAATGTAGGAATTACTGTGCAAATTTTATTGGAAGAACCTACCGTACTGCCGCGAAACCGCCGGATTAGGCATGCTCATGCCGCGGTTCCGCGGCAGTTTCATCGAATTACAAGCACGAATTTCACAGTAACTCCTAAAATTGCCTGCTGAATTTTTTGAGTATTTTTAATTAGGAAAAATCCACATTTCCAGAAAATGTACAGGGAAGGATTATAGATTAGGGTTTCGGGTTCATTCGGGTTTCTAACTTCGTCTACTCATCGCCTAAGGCTCTAGCTAGGCTCTGATACAACTGAATAGTTCCTAGGCACTCTAAGGAGGTCTCACAAGGTATCAACCATGCCAAATTCAAAAATTTCCGGTGCCGAGAAACCGTAATGCGATCGTTAACTAGAATTTTAGGCGAAACAAGCAAGTAGTTAACAACTTAACTAAGAGTGAACGGAAAATACAACCTTTGTAGATCCGGTCCTCAACCTCCATATCTCCGTGATGATGTCCCCTCGCTGCGATCATCGGATCCCGGGCTGTAGCGTCGGCTTCATCAGAGAAATGGGCGGGCTAGGTCGTCGACTTCGATGCTGAAGATGATCTACGTCGAGGCAACACAAGATCAAGCTCTAACTTCACCAAGCCATGAAATTTGTGAAGAAAACACCATATACTACTTGGCAAGTGGTAGAGGATGAAGAAATAAGAAGTGGGTTCACTTTAGAATTGGATTTCTCACTCTTTTTCTCTAATCACCATTGATGCTAGCAAGCTTCTTTCTTCTTGAAGAAGAAGAAGAAGAAGAAGATAATATGATAAGAAAAATGATAATAATAGAAAATAATGTGATTCTTATCATATTAGCAACCATGGTTAAGTGTAGAGAATAAACTAGGGTTAGATGAATGGTTAGGTTTAGGAAAGAAACAAAATGGTCAAAGCTTCATGAAGTTTCAAGTAAATCCAAAGAAAGACACCATTTCATTTCATGCCAAAGAAATAAATAAATAAATGAATAAATAAATAAGTAAATCAAAACCCTAACCATGGTTGAATCATACACACCCAAGTTTGCATGTATCATCAAACATGATACAAACTAGTGCACAAAACTATATCATATATACAATGTGCACATCAAGTGAGAAAATCCATCTTAAGTGAACAAATACTAGTTAATGTAAAGTAATATATAAAATATATAATTATACAATAAATCATTAAATCAACACTTGATTTAACGATCCGGTCATATCGCATATAACCGACTAATATCAAGTGTATCAATGTATCGAATCAACACTTGATTCGGTAACCCGGCTATATCACATATAATCGACCAATGATACAAATCGCGAGAATAGAATGCAGTATCACATACTGGTATAATTCTCGGTACCGCACATATCTCATATGCGCTCCTATTTCGTTTCGCTTGAGCCAGGCAACCTCTGTGTAGGACTCTAAAGACTCGTCAATACGCCTGCAGCAGATGATGATCATATCAAGCACCCACAAGCCGCAAGCGGTCTGCTAAAGGTAACGGCCACCCGGGTATTGAATGATCAGAAGATCGACGAGCAAGCCCACTCACACTCCTGTGAATCCAACCAGCAACACTTACCGTACAGTCCGGTCTGATCGTCTGATATGTCGCATATCTCGCCTAGGGGTGGTAAACGTCAGACCCCAATAGCTCGATAAGTCGTGTCGATATGAGGTCTATAACAGTTCGAGAAACTACTGGTAACACTTACAAGTAAATCTCAGCAACCCTGGCCAGGGATTTCCGGTTATAGCCAATCGAACACAGCGCAATATCAACTCCCTATACCGGGAGAGACGAATCCCCTCCTATCGCTCATTGCCTCCATGTGATTCGGGACTGTACCCAAAAACCACCGTTTTGCATGCCCTCTTGGACGTGGTAAGGTGGAAATCAAAGCAAAGTGGGAATCACACAAGACTCTATGACGATCTCGGGTCAACAGACTACTCTGTACCAGTGTCACCAGAGAACTGCTATCTGACGTAAGGTATAATACCATCTGGGAGTTCTCGGCGAGTCCGTCCAGTGTACCTAGTCTCCACTGAGCACCCGTATATCATCTCTGATGTCAAACACCAATGGATATGGGACCATCCATCGCCCATCTGTATGGGTCGAGAAGGTATACGCTAGTCTACCTGGTATATCGATGCCCCGTCTCGATACATCCATGACTAGGGACCTTGAAGGATGTGCTTATGGACTACCATGTCCCCACCAGTATGATCCGCATCATAGTCCAGGTAGTCAAGTACTCATCCTAAGAGCTTTACCAACATGTAACAGAGAGACAATCAGTGTACACGTTAAGGTAAAGAGCAACCGGATAGCATACTATCATGTCGAGCAAGAAAATCCTCCCTATATATGTCCAAGCATCCACTACAATATACATCCTATGTATAGTAATGGCCTCTAGGGCATACATATAACTAACAGGAAATGGTATAAAAAATGGATTTTTAACACACTAAGCAACATGGACTAGAAAAAGGTGGATCTTTGCTAAACAAAAACTAACTACAAAGCTAAAAAGTTTAGCTACTCGGAAAAAAGGTTATACCTAGGGCTTCTAGTCCTTCTCTCCTTGCTCCTTGGAGTGAATGAAAGTGATCTCCTTGTCGTCTTCTCTTGTCGAAGAAGGATCCACCCGAGAGCCTCAACCTTTGGCTTCAACTTCAAACTAGAAGTAACTAAGATGCTTGGAGTGCTAATCCTAGAACCTTAGAAAGAGTAGAGAGTATTTTAGAAGGATTTATCTCAAGCTCAAGAGATTCTCAACTCATGAGAGGGGAGAGCTAGAGAGAGAGGAAGAGGAGGAGAGAGAACCAAAATGATAGAATGAGAATAAAATGAACCATTCTTCTCTCATATATGTGAATTATGGAAATTAGATAATTAGTTAAGATAATTGTCATGGTTAATCAAGAATTGACCATTATCATTTCACATTAAATGCCTTTTGCAAGGATCAAAGAGCATCTTTCATATGGTATGATGATGGTCAACATGTCAACCTAGGCCAACAAGTCAAGTATAGCCAAATGGTCAACAACCCTAACCATGCACAATTATAATTAACTAATATCAATTAATCATAATTCACACATAAGCATTAGGGTTAAGAAAATGACAATGGTCATCAACCCTAATCAAAGTCCTCTGCCTCTGTCTCAGTCAACTGTGCATACACACCCGTATCCGTGTTTCGAGGAACACGAATATAATGAGATAAAACCAATCCCAAATCATATACTAGGATCCGGCTTAAACCAAAGCCCGCTAGTATAAGCTGTCCGGACAACAAACGTGCACAAGTGCGCGGATGTGAACGAACCCTGTCGCAAAACCATGCGACCTCTACTCATTTTGCATAAAGGCAAATAACCCTCTGTGTGGGACTCTAAAGACTCGACACTACGCTGGCAGTAGGTTTAACCACAGATTGCAAGCGGCACAAGCTGTACGTAACGGTCCCTAGGTAGATGCCGATAAGAAGACTGACGAGGTGAACCCATCTGAACTCCTACTGAGCCTGAATGTGACAGTTTCCGTACAGTCCGGTCTGTTCGTCTGATACATCGCATAGCGGGCCTAGGGGGCGGTAAACGTCAGTTCCTTAATAGCGGTACAAGTCGTGTCGGAGTGTAGCCCAGAACACCCTGAGATAACACTGGAAACCTACCAGTATATCTCGCTTGCCCAGGCCAGCGACTACTTGTGTAATGGCTCTCCTGGACACAGCGCGATGTCAACCCCCAATACCGGGAGAGACGAATCCTGTCTAACCGCCACTGCCTCCAAGTGCTTCGGGACTGCACCCAACTACTACCAGTTTGCACGACTCCTTTGAGCTGTGGTAGGGTAGTAATCAAAGTACAGTGGGAACACGCTCGAGGCGAAGTGACAGTGTCAAGTCAGCGGACTAAGCTGTACTCATGTCACCTGGGAACTGATAACCGACGATAGGTAAAATACCAACCAACAGTTCTCGACGAGTCCTGTCCAGTGTACTCGTAACCCAACAAGCACCCGCATACTATCTCAAGTACGACGTACTGACGGCTGTGGGACAGGCCGTCTCCCGTGCTGGGATGAGATGCGCATACGCTAGTCTACTCCGGAGTATCGATGCCCTGTCTCGATAATCCCACGACCAGGGACGTGTAAATAAGGATGTGCTTGTAGATTACCCAGCCCCCACGAGTGTGACTGCCATCACAACGCTGGTAATCAAGCAAAGATCCTAAGGGCTCCACTAATGCGTATAGGTGATATAATAAAAGAAACACATGTACACATTAAAGCAGAGACAAACCAAGTAGCATACTACCATTTCGAGCAAGATTGTCTATACAACTGTGAATATCCCAAGCTTCCATCAAGTAATATACATACTAGTATGATACAGTAATGGCCTCTAGGGCATATACACTAACAGAGATACTACTGGAGTACCTACCAGTAAATCTCCTGCCTCGGCCGAGGGCTTTGAGTAATGGCTCTCCTAGACACAGCGCGATCTCACCCCCCAATACCGGGAGAGACGAATCCCCTGCCGATCCGCTCACTTACCTCCATGTGGCTCGGGACTGTACCCAAAAAAGACCTTTTTGCACGCCTCCTTTGAGCCGTGGTAGGGTAAAAATCAAAGCACAGTGGGAACTCACACGAGACAAATGACGACCTCAGGTCGATGAACTAACCTGTACACATGTCACCAGGGAACTGCTATCTGACGATATGTATAATACCAACCAGCATGTTCCAGGCGAGTCCAGTTCGGTGTACTCAAAACCCAATGAGCACCTGTATACATCTTAGGTGATCCAACTGACACCAGTGGCTTGTGAGACCGGCCATCGCCCCTCGTCGGGGTCTCGACTGTATACACTAGTCAACTCTAGAGTATCGATGCCCTGTCTCGAAACTCCCACGACTAGGGACACTTTAAGGATGTGCTTACAGACCCCAGCTCCCACGTATATGATCGCCATCATACTGCTGGTAGTCAAGCAAGAATCCTATGGGCTCTATCATCATGCAATAGCGAACTAAAGCATATATACGATGATAAAGACAAACCAGATAGCAAACTATCATCTCGAGCAAGACTGTCATATCGGTATAGGTCATGCCTCAATCATTGCAATCACGTACCTGCGATCCAATAATTGACTTTGAGGGCACTATCTCCAACAATCTCCCACTTGCACTTAAGGCTAATTATTGCGATGTCGCATACTCACAGCCCGTGTGATACCGAACATCCAACTCCTCTACTAATTAGTTTTACAAAGCTAGTTTGTAAAACTGTTGTGTTCGAGGAATAGCCTCAGTGAGTGGATCCGCCCTGATATTTCTTTCTATGTCTCTCTTAATCTCAAGTTCGCGGAGAAACCCATCTCCCGAATCGAGTAATACTTGTCTTAGAATATGTATGAATATCTGATGGGACCTAGTTCATAAATGAACTTTAAATCCAAACTTCTTAGACTGTATCGATAACTGAACCTAATCAATATCCAGCACCATGCCTCCCACAGTATCCTCCTGGACCACCTGTCCATAATACTGTCCCTCGTTAGAGGGAAAACTATAACTCTGACAATCACTCTGTCATCCATGTCTCCTTGGAAGCCTGGAATGATAACCGTCTTCCGAAGGAGGCTGCCGTTATCAAGTCCTTTGAACATGCACTTAGGTTCTAAAACTGCTTCCTTATGTTTCTTCAGGATTGGATTAATATAAACTTATCGCATCCAGTGCAAAAACAACATCTGTTGTGGTACTTGACATCTCATGATTGACTCAATTGCCTAAGCAAGTGATCTGCCAATCATGCACATCCCTCTCTCCTTTAGTCTGTAAGACACCTTTAGAAAGGGTGACTCCATCACCTGCAGGTATACTACCATGCCAGGAGTCATCTATTCTAAAATACTATTAGAATACTGTCAAAGTACCCACATTGGGAAACTACCCAAATCTAGATCTAAAACCATAGATCTAGTAACCAGAATGTCTGATATTATCTCCTTATCCTTGTGGAGAAACAACTGTGTGACGACCAAAGTACAACCGATCGTAGTATAAGAATTTTACTTCCTACTCTGTGTATGTCATCTAAATACCAGGACATCACACCTTACTACCGTCTTAACAGATCCATCCCCTATTCTGATGAAGTCAAACCCATGCCTTTCACATCAAAAATAGATGATCTATCTCCGCTATAACTGCTCAAGTCTATAAATAGACATAAGCTACTTGCCCACTATGCTTCCGTTGCTCCCACTGACTATAACAACCCTCTGGCAAAATAATATCTACGTACACTTCTAAAGCTAGTTTAGAACGACGTTATACTTATCCTCTTGCCGGGTCTCATAGTCTGGAACAACAGTAGTGTCAAGTCTGGGTAAACAAGAACCTCCCTGTCACCGTCCTTGAGTCTACCGGAGTACCTCTCGGGTGTCTGAGGTTACCTACGATATCTGCGGAGTGGCTATTGGAATGTCAAACCTATTGAATATATACGTCCTATTAAATTTTCCGTAATCGTTTGCGGTTCTGGAATCACTTCCAGTTCTACCATACACCCACTACTGTTTTCTGAAAAAATCCATTTTACTAAAACTGTGGCGAGTCTAGAACAATATCACTATTGATCTTCCAGATGGTAGAAATGTCAACCCTCGTCGAAGCCAGGGTCAACCCACAAACTGCCATTACAGAAAAGTGCCTTGAGTTATCCAATGTCTGGTTTTAAGCATAAGTTGGACAACTCCACCTACCTTAACATCGTTAAGATATGAACTAATCTATATACAATATAGAAATAGAGGCACTAATTTAATTGGAACCAAATTCAAATCATGCAACTGTCTCCAGTGCATATCAACTTAATGGAGAAAGGCTAATCAGCATTACTCAACTTAGGAATCCATCCAATTATGAGTAACCTGAAAGAGAAACAAGTTTCTCAAAACTATTACTATTATCTGAATACCAATCACAAGAATCTACATCTTCAATCTCTTTGAAGAATCCCGATACTTGCGATACCTGGTTCTCTACTTTATTCTTATACCCACAACTTCTCAAAACTTAGATATTGTATTTCTACGAAACACTTGTCTAAAAACTAGAGAAGTCATAAGTAAACAGAACATAGTATGAGGACCTACCCCTTTGTCCTGATGGACACTGGACAACATATAATACTCTGTATAAGTCCTCTAAGTTGAATAGCTCAAAACCTGTGCATCGTAGGTTGAAAACTGTTCCTTGGCGATTTCCTCAGATATCACCAATTACAACGAATTCCGATATAATAAGGATGATCACCTAATTCCCAATAACTTACTCCCACTCATCATCTGTAAAACCATACAGCTGTGAGAAACTCACCTGGTAAATTCATACCGTGGAGTAAGCATCTAATCAGGAAATCAGTTTTCTTTTAATAATGCATAGTGAAACTGAAACATGAAAATATTTCGTAAGGGTATCATGGTATTCCTAGTAATGCATCTTCCATAATCCAATTCATGACTTTAACTGTATATATCTTTGCCATCTCTCCAAATCCCTTTATTTGTCTTTAGTCGTTACCTTCTGTACACCATCGTTAGGCTAAATGGTTTTCTTCCTTCCCTACCATTCGACACCAGCCTATAGTTTGGAAGAAGACTATCCAGTAAGCATAATAGGTGTACTCTCCTAAACCAAGGAGTACTCGCAACTTGAGAGAAGGTGATGATAAAAGACAACTGAATAATACCTTATTCTATTTCTCCCGAATTAGGGAAAAACCAAAGGTGAAATAGGAGTGGCGATGAAGTACGCGGTTTGGTCGTGAATGTTAACAGTCGCAATTTACTTTGCCTTCTTTCTAATCCATTTATTTTGTCTTTAGTTATTACCTTCTGTATACCCTACTTAGGCTAATTGGTTTTCTTCATTCCCTACCTTTCGGCACCAGCCTATGATTTGGAATAAGACTATCCAATAAGCGTAATAGGTGTACACTCCTAAACTAAGGAGCCCTCGCAACCTGAGAGAAGGTGATAATAAAAGACAACTGAATAAACCAATTCTATTTCTCCTGAACCTGGATCCATCCTCGAAGAAGTCCCTTCGAGTTCGTATATAACCATAAGATGGATCTATCCAATGGAAGTGGATATCCGTAGTAATACGGGGTGTTCTGAGAAATACAAAGGGTAAAATAAGGAGCGGCAATGACTTATGCAACTTTAGACAATCCAAAGACCAGTATTTTAAGAAGGTTCGGTCAACTTGGTCACTGAGTCATAGTCTAGGGTCGGTCAAAGGTCGCTTCCAAAAGGAGAGAGAGGAAGGAAAACACTCTACGTGCACTCTAACCTAGATTAGAATGGTTATCACTTTATATAATCAGGAAACCTCCCACTGTAATCTCAAATTCTTCTCCAAACCTGAAAGAAGAATTAGTCGGGATCACCCGAAGAGTAAACCAACTCATCAGTGAGAATCGGGATCCAACTATCATCGCATGATAACTTGATGGAAGCCACTCAGGTTATCACACTCCAGAAGGTATGCGCATGCCTGGCAAGTTTCCTGTATGTTCGAAACTCCCGATGTTATTTTTTCCCCATGCTCTTATAACCTTGGCGAATGTCAAAATGTCATAAGTCACATGTCAAGTTCTATCCATCATTATCCAGGTTAATTTGAACCCACCCGCACATGCCCTTGGCGAAGGTCAAAATGGCAGAACGACTGTCTCAAACCAACTCATCTATCTATGCAACAAATGAATACCCAGCAGCTACCAAACACTATGCCTTGGCGAAGGTCAAAATACATAGCTTGAATACTATTGAATACCCAAAAGAAATGATGGAGGGCAACGGCTGGTTTTCGGCGAAAAACCTTTAACGTAATGAACTTGATCTCGTTGAAGGAACCTGATAGATTTTTATAAAATATAGTGGCGAAAACCTTTTGCTAAAGAGGTCACTCCCGGTGAAGGGATCTCGGCTCTTTCCTCATGGAATGAGGTGCAGGATATTCTAACTGAATACCGCGATGCAGAGCAACTTGTAATCGACTATAGTAAAGTTACTACCCTGACGTAAACTTCTGCCCAAGGGGTCACTCTCGGTGAAGGGATCTCGGCCCTTGCCTCGTCGAATGAGGTGCAGGATATTCTAACTGAATATCACTATGCAAAACAAAAGGAAATATCTTTGTAATAACACTTTTAAAATTTGTTCCAACAACATCAAATATAGGTTTGTTTTATCTTGCATTGATAAGAATCAACGCAATCCCATCAATCAATCACACCAGAAAAGAACGAAAATAAAATGTACGTATATGCCATCCGCATTCGTCACTGGGTCCCGTCATCACCCGTTAGGTTACTTAAGTAACGACAGAGCGGGGGCTGGACTAGCGCGGGTGTAAAACATATACAACATCTAATAGTATATATACCAATATACAATAATCGCTCCAGGAGAGATAATATGCAACATTACAGAAAAGTAATAAGCATCACAGAACAATACAGATAATCTGGGATCCCCGAGTTTCACAGAGCCGCTGCTGAAACCCGACGTTCCCCTGGTCGTGTGGATAGCCTGTGCAATGAAACCTTGACCCCTACGGGTGCGGCAAGTTACCTGCCAAAACCTGAAGCGAGGTAGTCCCCCACAGCATTGTGAATGGAACACCCGGCACTTCACCGAATCCGGTAAATTGAGCACCCCTCCTTGGGTCAACCTGTACCCCCTACGAGTGCGGCGAATAGTCTGCCAATTCTAGAGTGATGCCCCTCTGCCTCTCAAAGCCATGAGATATGGACCCGTTGACCTCCAAAACCCGGCTATCCGTGCACTCCTTCGCGGGATAAACCTAGTACAGAAAATAAAAATATGTACAATGGGTACATCGACCTCAACCCTGTCGTGTCCCAAAAGAATATTATATAACAGGCAGTGACGGCAGTCCACATGTTGGACGCTCGCCCCGCAATATCAAATGTACAAATAAATCAAAACTGCACTATCATTGCACCTGCTATCCACCACGACATATCCACAACATCACAGCACAACACAGAACATCAACGCGAATGTAACGTTCGCAAACCCGTCTAAAAAAACTATAGCAATTAGACGCGGTTTATCGATCAAATGACATTCCCGGTCGGAGATATAAAGTAAGTACTGCATACTAACAAGTTTAAAATTTCAATCGACCAAATTTCCCGAAGTGGACCCCAAGTACATCTGCTGTACAGTAACAAAATCAGGGCCCAAAAGAATATTACCAAAAACCACAATTTATCAAGGAAAGCCTACTGGAGAATTTTGATGCACTGTTCCCATAGTTCTGCCGCGCTTCCGCGGTCAAACCCTAGGTTTGACCGCGGATCCGCGGGGGTCACATGGGATCACGTGCTCAAAATTTCCCAGGTTGCTTAAAAAACCCTGCTTTGTTTTCTGTGATATGTAAAATAATTTTTAGAACCCTTTTAAAATCGACAGAAACTCAGAACTTGGAAAATTGCGATTTTTGAAAATCCGTTCAATCGATATTTTAAACGCGTTAGCATAAATTAGTATAGCTTAATGGTGAGGCTCTGATACCACTGTAAGTCCACGGTAGCGCCCCGGCCGTCTAACAGACGCCAAATGCGGAACAAAAACTTTTTACAACTGGCGCTATCGCGCACTATAACCCGGATCTGCCATTAAAGCTTAAACTAACAAACTACAAAGTGAGTAGAAAGGTTATACCGAACGATCCGAGTCCTTCGGTCTTCAACCATCATCCCACGCTTATTGCGGCTGCTCCGATCTCCTGAATCTCCAGTCTTCTCGTCCAGGTGACACCACGTCGACGGTTCTTTAAACGGGCTCCCGCCTCTGAACCGAGGCAACTCGATCATCAAGTTTGCTAAAAGAGATGAACAAGATGATGTAGAGAATGATTAGAACACTTTGTCTCGTTATGTCCAAAGCTATGGACGAACGGTTAATGAAGTTTCCTTTTGAATCGGGTGATAAGAATTTGAGCTATATGAAATTTCCATATACAAATCTATCATAATCTTTTCCCAAGTGAGTGAGTGAGGGGGTGGGGAGGGGCCGGCCATATATAGAAGAGGGGGGAGGTGAGTGTAAGAGAGGGGAATGTGACCACAAGATATAGATCAATCATGAGGAGAATGAGTCACCTTAACACATAGTATGAACACAATTAAAGCAAGTGATGAATCACTGACCTTGTCATCTAAAACATTAAATGACCATTAATGCACTAATCCACCTCACCATCCTAGTCACCATTCTAGAACCTTCTAGAAGCACGACTCATCTCATGACTCACCCTCAAGAAGAAAAGATAAATCCGCATTTAACCGAATGTTAAATACGGCTGATAGAAAACTGGAAACTGGCAACTTCAAAATGTGATCCTGAAATGAATTTCAGGATAACCCCGTAATGGTATAAACATACCCGCATTTGTATTACGACTGAATACAAATGCATCTGAGACAAAAATATTATATCTACACAATATAATACTCGGATCCGGCTTAAACCAAAGCCGACCAGTATTATCTGTCCGAAAAATGACATGTGCGAAAACGCACGTGCATTTTTCGAACCCTGCCATATAACCATACGGCCTCTACAACGTTTCGCCCGAACTTGGGAAAGTGTCTGTGGGGGACTCTAATGACTCATCAACACACTGACACCGGGTATGACCACTAGCACGTCAGAGGTACAAGCTGTACGTAACGGTTTGCCTATGTATTGATTGGAAGGGAAGCTGACGAGCGAACTCATCCATAAACCCTACTGAGCCTAACAGTGACAATATACATACAGTCCGGTCCATTCGTCTATGAGTATCGCATATCTGCCTAAGGGCTGGTAACGTCAGACCCCCAATAGCAGTATAAGTCGTGTCAGAGAGTGGCCCAGAACACCCTGAGATACTACTGGAGTACCTACCAGTAAATCTCCTGCCTCGGCCTAGGGCTTTGTGTAATGGCTCTCCTAGACACAGCGCGATCTCACCCCCCATTACCGGGAGAGACGAATCCCTTGCCGATCCGCTCACTTGCCTCTATGTGGCTCGGGACTGTACCAAAAAAAGACCTAATTGCACGACTCCTTTGAGCCGTGTAGGGTAGAAATCAAAGCACAATGGGAACTCACACGAGACAAATGACGACCTCAGGTCGATGAACTAACCTGTACACATGTCACCAGGGAACTGCTATCTGACGATATGTATAATACCAACTAGCATTTTCCAGGCGAGTCCTGTCCAGTGTACTCATAACCCAATGAGCACCTGTATACATCTTAGGTGATCCAACTGACACCAGTGGCTTGTAAGACCGGCCACCGCCCCTCGTCGGGGTCTCGACTGTATACACTTGTCTACTCTGGAGTATCGATGCTCTGTCTCGAAACTCCCACGACTAGGGACACTTTAAGGATGTGCTAACAGACCCCAGCTCCCACGTATATGATCGCCATCATACTGCTGGTAGTCAAGCAAGAATCCTATAGGCTCTATCATCATGCAATAGCGAACAAAAGCATATATACGATGATAAAGACAAACCATATAGCAAACTAACATCTCGAGCAAGACTGTCATATCGGTATAGGTTCTGCCTCAATCATTGCAATCACGTACCTGCGATCCAATAATTAACTTTGAGGGCACTATCTCCAACATATATAACTAACAGAAGCGTACTATGTACAGGTTATAGTTTTGAGTATATCATGTTGGTTTTTATATTGGACTTTGACATTGGTATCTTCACCATAACTCCGATGATTGCGTGATGCTTGATAGAGTTTTGATTTTGAGTTATATACTCGTTTTTCATGCGCATGCATTGCACTAAGATGTGGTTTAAGTATTTATGATGTCGGAGCCCCGACGACTTGAGTGTTTTGCTGAAATGTTTTAGTATTTTGGGGAGTTTTAATTTAAATTCGGGGACCGAATTTATTTAAGGGGAGAAGACTGTAACATTTCAGAAAAATAAAATATTATTTTTGAGAAGTTAAACAATTTAAGTAATAAATATTATGAATATTTTAAAGTATGGAGATTAGCTTTAATGATGTGGTATAACTATATACCGATAATTCGGGAGATATTTGAAAATTCTACATGATTATTGATTTTTGAGTGTATTAAGTCGATTTGGGTATTTTATAATTAATTGCATACAAGTTTACGGCTAAGCTTAATTAATAATCATTAATCATGCATTAAGCTTGATTATGCACATGACATGCACCATGTTATATTGTAAAAATACTTGTTACATTTCTATTGACTATGACTTTAATTCTTCATCTTTCTTTTATGTGTAGTTCTTTTTTTTGTGTTTCTTTAAAAAGGAAAATAAAAAGGAAATAAGAGAGATATTTTGAGTTCGGGAACAAGGAACTATGGGCAATGAGAGAGAGAGAGGGTGAAGGGTCTTTTGACCATGGCGCATTTTCTTCACTTCTTCTTCTCTTTCTCCTCTTCATGGCTGCCCTCTCCCTCCACCTCCTCCACCTCCTCACAACACCCCCATATCCACATCAAAACCTTGTATCCCCTTCATTAAAATTGTGCACAAGCTCACTACAAGCATGGTGGACTAAGCAAGTTGAGATTTTGAGCACTTGAGGCGACTCAAGAAAATTCTTGAGTTGCCAAATGTGGTATTTCATTCACCATTAGTGTAGTAATTGATTTCGTTTAGCTTCTATTTTAGTTTAGAATTGATTAAGTAAGGTTTAGTGATCTTGGAAAATTCCAAGATGAGACTTAGGGGATCCTTGAGTTGTGATGGCGCAATTAAGGTGTAATTAGTGACTACAGCCCCTTTAGTGTTAAGATCCTGCACCAAGTGAATTTAAGAACCCAAGACTTGAACTCTAGAAACTTTCTTGTCGGTTTTGTAGCTTGTGATGCCTACAGGAAATCTGGAGTGACCTGAGACCTTTACGGGAAAAACAAGCAACTTTATTGACCTAGATTAAATAGTAGAAGACCACCCTGAGAAGATGAACCCAAACAAAGCAGGTAAGACCGGCCAGGCAGGATATTGGGTTGATCTCGTCGGGTCATTTATGGGTATTGGTGTTAAGGTTGGTTCTGTAGTTCATATATCCCATATACTACCCCACTGTATTGTTTGTTTAGTCTAATTTTACCTGAGACTAAATCTGGAACCATTTTTCTTGAGTTGCTGTTTTGTTTTGTGACTTTTAATGACTTGAACTTTGGATATTGTGTTTTGTCTCGATCGATTGGCGTTTGTATGTCAATGTCGAGGGTTATTTGGTTCCTTTTTTGCATGCGTAGACCATAGGTTCTAACCTTTGTGTGATTCGTGTGCCGTTTTGGTTTTCGTACACGATTTTGGTTTACGATACTATGTGTTTATATATGTAGGCACCCTCATGTGGACTTTGAACAACAAGGATGAACATGGCGTAATTGACTTCGGCAAGCAAGGATCAAGGTGAGCAGATGTATATCTACGGGGGAAGTCGGGGTTATGGCGTATAGCACCCCCGCAATTTCGTAGGGTATGATGCATTTATGATATATATACATATGTGTTATTGTGAGATGTGAATACTTAGCAAGAAAGGCTTTAAGAGACCATGGGTTGGATTTAGTGTAATTGGAAGAAAGTGGTTTTAGTTTAGTTTCATAGTCACGAAACCCTAGAGTAAAGGTAGACACACACACATGTGCACGCACGTGATATGATTATGGGTGTATATATTTATATGTATATATATATATATATATATATATATATATATATATATATATATATATGTGTGTGTGTGTGTGGATGCATATATTGTTGGAGATAGTGCCCTCAGAGTCAATTATTGGATCCCAGGCACGCGATTGCAATGATTGAGGGAGGACCTGTCCCAGTAGGACAGTCTTACTCAAGATGATAGTATGCTATCTAGTTTATCTTTATCATCGTGTACTGCTTTAGGTGACCTTACAGGTCGCTATTACACGTTGATAGAGCCCCTAGGATTCTTGCTTGACTGCCAGCAGTATGAGGGCGATCATATACGTGGGAGCTGTAGTCTATAAGCACATCCTTAAAAGGTCCCTAGTCGTGGGAGATTCGAGACAGGGCATCGATACTCCAGAGTAGACTAGTGTATACAGTCGAGACCCCGACGAGGAGCGGTTGCCGGTCTCACAAGCCACTGGTGTCAGTTGGTTCACCTAGGATGTATGCAGGTGCTCATTAGGTTATGATTACACCGGACAGGACTCGCCGGGAACATGCTAGTTGGTCTTATACCTTACGTCAGATAGCAGTTCCCTGGTGACATGTATACAGGTTAGTTCATCGACCTGGGATCGTCATTTGTCTCGTGTGAGTTCCCACTGTACTTTGATTACTACCCTACCACGGCTCAAAGGAGTCATGCAAACAGCTTTTAGTTGGGTACAGTCCCGAGCCACATGGAGGCAGTGAGCGGATCTGCAGGGGTTCGTCTTTCCCGGTATTGGGGGTGAGGTCGCGCTGTGTCTAGGAGAGCAATTACACAAAGCCCTCGGCCGAGGCAGGAGATTTACTGGTAGGTATTCCAGTAGTATCTCAGGGTGTTCTGGGCTACACTCTGACATGACTTGTACCGCTTTTGGGGGTCTGACTTTTACCAACCCCCTAGGCCCGCCATGCGTTGCTCATAGACGAACGGACCGGACTGTACGGATATTGTCACTGACAGGCTCAGTAGGGTGTCAGGATGAGTTCGCTCATCGATGTCCCTTTTGGTCAATACCTAGTAGCCCGTTACGTATGGCTAATACCTCTGACGTGCTAGTGGTTAAATCCACAACCAAAGTATTGACGAGTCTTTAGAGTCCCCCACAGACCGTTTTCTCAAGTTTCGGGCGAAACGCTGTAGAGGCCGTATGGAGATATGGCAGGGTTCGATCATGTACGTGCGGTATTGCACGGATCATGATCGGACGTATAATACTAGCGGGCTTTGGTTTTAGCCGGATCTTAGTATTGTACAGTATAGACTTTTGTCTCATTGCATTTGTATTCGGTCGGAATACAAATGCGGGTATGTATATACAGTAGCGGGGTTTCCTGTAATTTATTACGGGATCGTTTTTTTGAAGTTGCCAGTTTGCCTTCCGTTTCGGCCATTTTCCTTTGTTTCTTTCCTTGGCTGAAAATTGGTGGAGGAGGGCTTATTTGCAATTGTGCAAATTAGCATTGTGGAGGGTGGTCTTTGGATATTGTTGCTTCATGATGGTTGCACCATCATTTGACTTCATTTGACTTTCTTTTAGTCATCATGGCTTGACTTGTGGAGATATGATTGGTTGATGGAGTGTTGGATTTGTTGTGTGATCATTGTTTTATCATCATCACCCTTTCTCTCTCTTTCATGTATGATTGCCTCCCTCCCCCTTTGTTCTCCTCTCTTTCATTCATTTTGATGAAATGGGGGCCGGCCAAGCTTCATGGGGGCTGTCCCAAATTTTGGTAGGGGATTTTTTTGATCTTTTGGCTTCACAAAAATGCCATAGTTCCATCTCCAAAAGTTTAGCTCATTTCCTCCACCAAAAAGGTAACTTCTTAAAACCCCAATGAGACATAGCACTACACTATTCTACAGCAATTCTTGGGCACGTCGGCTCGCCAACTTCGTGCCCGAGTTGCCTCGATCCAGAGGTGGGAGCCCGTAAAAGAACCCGGCGATGTGGTGCCCTTCCGACGAGGAGATGAAGACCGGAGATTCCACAGGGAGATCAGGACGACGACGAGAAGAACGAAGGATACGGATCGCTCGGTATATCTCTCTATCTCTTCTCTAGTTAGCTAGGATTAGGTTAATGGCCCGATCTGGGTTTATGGTCCGCGGTGGCGCCGGTTAAAAGTTAAGAAAAATTTTGATTCCGCATTTTGGCCTCAGAAAGATGGCCGGGGCGCCGCCTTGCACCAATATATATATATATATATATATATATATATATATATATATATATATATATATATAGACACACACACATACATATACGTATACACGGATGATGAGCCCAATATATGAAACTTGGAGATGGGCCGATATGATCGGGCATGATGCTGTGAGATTATGATTTGTGATTGGGTCGTGATATGATATATGGCATGACATTATAGTGGATCGTCGGGCGATGTGTTTCATACACATGAGGATATATGTTTGATGATATTGGAATGTACTAGACTTTAGAACGGTACTCCTAATTCATGATTTTACGATAATGATACCATATGAATAATGAGGTATATGTGATATTTGACCCGTACCCCGATTTTGGGATACCATACGATGTAGTTTACTGTATGAGGTATAGATATGATGATTGATCCGCACTCCTGACACGCGGATGTCGTACTATGTATTTTACCGTACGTGACGCTATTGAGGCGGAATCGCCGACTACTAGATATATCGACTTGGACTTTAGGTGGATTTCCTTACCCTTTTGACTGGGCTCGAGTCATACTTATTTTCAAAACTAACGAATCGTGAGTATTTTTAAAAACAGGCCGAGGGATACTACGGATTTTTCTAAAAGATGTATCTTTTCTCAAGGACCCCGTAGCCCCTATTTTTCTAAAACCGCGATTCATGCTATTTCAAACACCAAAAACCGTATGACTCGTATATAGAAATGTATATTCTTATATGTTGCGGTTACGACATCTTTTCCGTATATTCATGTTGTTCTCATAACATTGTACGCTTATACATGTGTTTTCTGTTGTTATTATGAACCCATGTTGTCAGGACACCAGCACCATTACCGATGATGCATATGCTCCACGTACACTTGCTAGCCGGCTCACATACATCATAATCGGTAATTTTCATGTCACGTACACATTAGAAAACATTACTTCATTGGTATAAGTTGCTAGCTGATAGTTTCAATATAATACTAGTACGCTTGCTTTCATATGCTAGTTTAGATACTGTATTTCTTACTTAGATACTTCATGCATTTATACATTCATTCTGTTATGCAATATCGTGGGGCTTTATGCCGGTATTCACTGTTTATTGACTCTTGATTTTGGGATTTCGGATTTTCCATGAGGTTTCTGGATTTGGGGAAAACCACAGGGATTTTATAAACTCATTATCATTTTAAAATGCAAGTTGCGGTTTTCTCGTGATATGATGTATATGTCGTCCACCATGAGTTTTCCTTATTTCTATTGATAGTCGAGACCTGATTCGAGGGGGAGGATGAACCTTCTCGTTTACATGGTGGACCCGGTATGGTACCCGGGGCGAGAGTATTTTTGTGGGGATGACGATGAACCTGGCAAGGGCGGACTACCTACCGGTGATATCGGGCGCGGCGGATATCCGGAGAATACTGATGTAGTCAAGAGATTTGATGTGATGGGCTGATCCGGACTGACGGAGCCCATGGGCCGATCCGAACTGACGGAGCCCGAGATTTGAGTATTATGTGTCGCTGTCAGACACGGACTTCGTGATGTTTGAGTGTCGATGCTGGGCACTCCGGTTTTATTATGATTTGTGTGTCGTTGCTGGACACACGTTGGATGATACATTAGTACATGTTACGCATCAATATTTTATTACTCTTGATACGGACATGAGTACTTGATATCACACTTATGATATGTTGTCACCCTTGTTATAGTATTGTGTATTTTATTGTATGACCTAGAAGAGAGTTATACATGCGATTTCTTCTCGGTGATGTTTTCTACTCACGAATTGGCAACTCACCCCCGTTGTGCCACAGTTTCTTGCAGGTTTGGCCGTACAGGTTTCGTTGCGGCTTGCTGGCACACTGCTTCCTTCCGGGTGATTGCTTTGGTCGGTGGGTTCACTTGCATTGTGACCACCGTTGTACTTTTATTTATTTCAGTTGTATCTAGTAAACTCCTGTTGTGTTGCTAAGCACTTCCACAAGGTTCTACGAGGCATCAACCATGCCCGATTAAAATTTAGTCGTGCCGAACAACATAAAACCGGATCTTTAAACTAGAGTTTATGCAAAAACTAACATGTTAAACACTTTACCACTAAGTGAGAGGGATTACAACCTTTGTAGATCCGGTCCTTCAGTTCTTAAGCTCCGTGTTGAGGTCCCTTCGCTGCGATCATCGTGTTCCGGATTCTCGAGAGGTTCCACGAAGAGAAAGATGCAGTCTTGCTTCCGATCTTCGATAACATAGATGATCTACCTTGAAGTTTCATTAACACAAACTAACACTCATAAAATGGTGTGAACACCCTCATCTAAATGGCAAGGGTAGATGAGGATGACGAAGTAGGATTTTTGCTCTCTTTTATTTTCATTTACTCACTCATTTTCATCACCTTGAAAAAGCTAGACAGATTTTTCTACGAAAGAAAGAAGGAAGAAGATGAACAATCAACATGAAACCTTTTGTGATGAATAATGAAAGGATAAATATGATGATTAATGCAACCATGGTCAACTAAATCCATGTATAGAATTAACTAGGGTTAGGGTTTGGGTTAGGTCAAGGAACGAGTCATAAAAAAATATCTTTCACAAAACAAAACTAAACTTTCTAGAATCATCTAGAAAGCTTAACCCTAATCCAAACCCTAATCATGTTTAAACTCTACTAAACATGTTGCATTAGTTATCATATCATGTTACAATATTATATATCACATATATAATATTTATCGTAACAAAAAAAATAATACAATTAACATATATCGCATATATATATCAATGTATTACCCGAGTGAGAAAAAGAATCTTTTAGTGAGCTAATATTAGTTAATGTAATTTAATGTATCATATATATTATTATACATTAAATTATCGAATCAACACTTGATCCGACAATCCGGCTATATCGCATATAACCGACTAATATTTATCCGTACTGATTCATCGAATCAACACTTGATCCGATGACCCGGCTGATATCATATATCGCGAGAATAGAATACGGTATTTCATATCGCATTATCCTCGGTCCCGCACATATCACATATGTGCCCCTACTCCGTTTTTCCTGAGCCAAGAAACCTCTGTGTAGGACTCTAAAGAATCGTCAATACGCCGGCAGTAGGTGATGATCATATCAAACACCCACATGCTGCAAGTGGTCAGCTAAACGTAACAGCTACCCAGGTATTGAGCACTCAGAAGATCAACAAGCAAGCCTGTACATTCTCCTGTGAATCCAATGTGTAACACTCCCGTACAGTCCGGTCTGGTTGTCTGATATGTCGCATATCTCGCCTAGGGGTGGTAAACGTCAGACCCCAGTAGCTCGATAAGTCGTGTCGATATGAGGTCTATAACAGTTCGAGAAACTACTGATAACACTTACCAGTAAATCTCAGCAACCCTGGCCAGGGATTTCCGGTTATAGCCAATCGAACACAGCACAACATCAACTCCCTATACCGGGAGAGACGAATCCTCTCCTATCGCTCATTGCCTCCATGTGATTCGGGACTGTATCCAAAAGCCACCTTTTTGTACGCCCACTTGGACGTGGTATGATGGAAATCAAAGTACAGTGGGAATCACACAAGAATCTATGACGATCTCGGGTCAACAGACTACTCTATACCAGTGTCACCGGAGAACTGCCATCTGACATGAGGTATAATACCATCTGGGAGTTCTCGGCGAGTCCGTCCAGTGTACCCAGTCTCTACTGAGCACCCGTACACCATCCTTGATGTCAAACACCGATGGATATGGGATCATCCATCGCCCATCATATGGGTCAAGATGCGTATACGCTAGTCTACTCTGGTGTATCGATGCCCTGTCTCGATCACCCTCGACTAGGAACAGTTATAGGATGTACTCGTCGACTACCGTGGCCCCATTAGTATGATCTTATCATAGTCCCAGTAGTTGAGTACATATCCTAAGGGCTTTATCAACATGTAACATAGAGACAATCTAAGTTCATCTTAAGATAAAGTACAGCCAGATAAAATACTATCATGTCGGGCAAGAAATTCCTCCCTATATACGTCCAAGCATCCATTACAATATACATCGTATGTACAGTAATGGCCTCTAGGGCATACATATAACTAACAATCTCCCACTTGCACTAGGGCCATCTGTTGTGGTTTCACGTACCTAACAATTAGCTGTGGTTGAAGTATCTCATACTCAACCATCCCATAAAAGTCTCTACTGGGAAAAAGGCCTTTGTGAGTGGATTCGCGCTGTTGTCCTCTGTGTCTACTCTCCTAACCTCGATCTCCCTGGAGATCAACCATCTTCATGATCAGGTCATACTGTCTAAGAATTATATCTGGATTTCTGATGGGACGGTAGTTCCTTGGCTAAAGCCACAACTCCATTGTCACACAATGGTAGGAACGAAGTTCATCTCATGAACTTATATATCCAGACTTCCTCTTTGGTAGCATCCTTGGTAACGATGTATCTTTCCTTCAATCGTCTAATAAGTCACGGTATCTATCTTGGAACTCTTCCAACATACCGTCCCTCCACTGAGGGTAAAGACAATGCCTGCGACTGACATTCAGTCGTCCTTATCACCCTGGAACCTTTCCAGTGATTCTCCCTAGGATCGATTGATACCATCTCACTACAACTAGTGAGAATTCTAACATCCAATTAGATCTATCTCATAGATCCAAAACCCAGGATTTAGGAGGTATCATTTTGATCCTATATGGAGAATCCTTGTGATAAGCGGAGATTGACCAAGCGTAGCATAGGAAACTCCTTTCCTATCAAGAGTATGTCATCCACGTACTCTATGAGGATCACCACCATACTCCCTACTACCTTTTTGTATATACAAGGTTCATCGACCATTTTGACGAAGTCAAACTCTTTGACTACCACATCAAAACAGACGTTCCAACTCCGCGATGCCTGTTTTATCATATAAAACATCTTGCACACGTTTCCGCTGCTCCCACTGTCTACGAAGCCCTCTGGCTGTGTACTTATAGACGCTCTCTTCCAAATCATCATTTTAGAAAAGCAGTCATGACACCCAACCACCAGATATCGTAGTCATGATATGTAACCATGGCAAGTAGGATCTAGATGGACTTAAGCATAGCTTTGAAAGTCTCAACTTTTCCATGTACACCAAGTAATCTTCTCAAGATATACTTGCTCCTGATGGGGATTTAACCCTTTAGATAAAGCAACCAAAGTCCATACTTTGTTGGTGTATAAGGATTCCATCTCAGATCGGTAAGCATCCAGCCATTCTTACAGAGTCCCACTCCGATGGCCAGCTCGAAACTAGTTGGGTCTCATGATGTAATCCTCGCTCCCACTGTCATAGAGAAACCGAAGTATCTCTCAGGTGGGTGAGGAACCCTACTAGATCGGCGGAGAGGCTGGGGTTCGTTGGAAACTATTGAATCCTTTGGTTCTAGCAAATCATCTGCTGTAGTTTGTATAGCTGGAACTACTTACAGTTTTACAGAGCTGACCTTGCCTCGAGCTTCTCCGGATTTTGCTTTTAGACATAGGCCCGACAACCCCAAATCTTAACAAACTTAAGATATGTGCTCTTCCCTTTCCATATCACATATGAAGTGGTAGGCAACTGATTTGATTTGAACCCGATTCAATAGGTATGCAACTTCTCAAGTGCATAACTCCCAAAAGGAAATAGGAAACTCAGTAGTTCCCATCATAGAGTGTTAGTTGTATGTATGCCCTAGAGGCCAGTATTGTACAGATTATGTATATTATATTGGATGCTTGGACATATATAGAGATGACTTTCTTGCTCGACATGATAGTATGCTATCTGGTTGCTCGTTATCTTAACATGTACACTAGTCTCTTTATACTGTCTTATAGTTACATGTTGGTAAAGCCCTTAGGATATGTACTTGACTACCTGGACTATGATGCAGATCATACTAGTGGGGACATGGTAGTCCATAAGTACATCCTTCAAGGTCCCTAGTCGTGGGTGTATCGAGACGGGGCATCGATATACCAGAGTAGACTAGGTATACGCTTCTCGACCCATGTGATGGGCGATGGATGATCCCATATCCATTGGTGTTTGACATCAGAGATGGTATACGGGTGCTCAGTGGAGACTGGGTACACTGGACGGACTCGCCGAGAACTCCCAGATGGTATTATATCTCACGTCAGATGGCAGTTCTCAGGTGACACTTGTACAGGTTAGTCTGTAGACCCGAGATCGTCATAGAGTCTTGTGTGATTCCCACTGTGCTTTGATCTCCACCTTACCACGTCCATGAGGGCGTGCAAAACGGTGGTCTTTGGGTACAGTCCCGAGTCACATGGAGGCAATGAGCGATAGGAGGGGTTTCGTCTTTCCCGGTATTGGGAGTTGATGTTGCGCAGTGCTCGATTGGCCGTAACAGGGAAGTCCCTGGCCAGGGCTGATCAGAGATTTGCTGGTAAGTGTTACCAGTAGTTTCTCGACCCGTTATGAGCCTCACATCGGCACGATTTATCGGGTTATTGGGGTCTGACGTTTACCACCCCTAGACTTGATATGCGACGTATCAGACGAAGAGACCGGACTGTACGGTAGGTGTTACTGGTCGGATTCGCAGGAGTGTGAGCGGGCTAGCTCGTCGATCTTCTGATCGCTCAATACCCGGGTGGCCGTTACGTTTAGCAGACCGCTTGCGGCTTGTGGGTGCTTGATATGATTATCATCTGCTACCGGCGTATTGACGAGTCTTTAGAGTCCTACACAGAGGTTTCCTGGTTCAAGCGAAACGAAATAGGAGCGCATATGAGATATGTGCAGGACCGAGAATAATGCGTATATGTGATACCGCATTTCATTCTCGCGATATATGTTTCGATTGGTTATATTCGATATGACCTAGTTATCGAATCATTGATTCGATAAATCGATGCATTGAATACTAGTCGGTTATGTGCGACATAACCGGATCATTGAATCAAGTGTTGATTTAATGATTTAATGTATAATTATATATTTGATATATTACTTTGCATTAACTAGTATTGGTTCACTTTAAACGGATTTTTCTCACTTGGATTGCACATTGTATATGTGATATACTTTTGTGCACTTTTTTGTATCATGTTTGATGATACTTGATCATATGGTTAAGTGAATAGAATTAAACCATGGTTATTATGATAATTAGGGTTTTGCATATTTAGTTATTCATTTATTTAGTTATTCATTTATTTGGATAAGTTTAAGATAAGAATGGTGGCTTTATTTGTTTTATGTTGAAGCTTCATGAAGCTTTGACTTTGCTAACCATCCTTATCTTCATGCTTAACCCTTACCCATCCAAGTGACCATGGTTAATTCTCTACACTTAACCCTAGTTTAAGTTATGATAAGTATTTTGATTTTCTATTTCTTTTTAAAAAAAACTTATCATAACTATCTTGATCTTCTTCTTCTTCAAGCTTGCTACATCAATGGCAACTTGAGTTTTAGTGAGTAAAATCCAATTCCAAAGAGAACCCACCTCCTATTTCTTCACCCTCTACCTCTTGCCAAGTTGTTTTGGGTGTTTACTTCACAAGTTTCACAAGTTTGTGAAGTCGGAGCTTGAACTTGCGATGCCTCGAGGTAGATCGTCTTTGACACAAAGCCGACGACCTAGCTTGCCCGTTTCTTCGATGAAGCCAAAGTTCGAGTTTGGGAATCGAGATGGACAGCGAGAGGACGCCCTCGTGGAGCTAAGGAAGTGGAAATCCGGATCTACAAAGGTTGTAGCATCTAACTTTTAGTTAAAGTGTTAACTAGTTTATAGTTTCGCCTAGACATCTAGCAACGATCCGTTAACTAAGGTTTCTCGGCACCATATTTTTAAATTTGGCATGTTCGATGCCTTGTGAGACCTCTATAGGGTGCCTAGGAACCTTTCACTGGTATCAGAGCCTAGCTAGAGCCTTAGGCGAAGTCCAGACGGAGTTTGAAGTCCGAACGAACCCGAAAACCCATTACAAACATGCTCTCTGTACTTTTTCTGAAAACGTGGATTTTTCCAGATTAAAAGTTTCCAAAAAATTCAGCAGGGAATATAGTGAGTTACTGTGAAACAAGTGATGATAAATCCATTATTGAAGCGCGGTTCCGCGGCCCCTTCTATAGCACTAGCGGTGCTTCCACGGCCATCCTGTACATTTACATCACGTGGCTTGCACAGTAATTCATGTTTTGTAGTGCTGAGTCTTCTGGAAATTTTTAATATTTTTTCCAGAATTGAATTTTTCTGGGTTGTTTTGGGATTTCATGGACTCGATCGGATTATCAAATTTCGTCTTTTGTGTATTTCCGGATAATTTTCAGAATATGTTAAAAAGTTCGACCAGATATAAATACCCAATTTTTCCCCTGTCGGGAAATTTCCAAGTGTTGGATTTTTCCGTAGTTTAACGACGTTCTAAGTAGTGCAAGTAACGCTATGGACCCTCTAGAAGACAACAAACCTTAACTCGATTATGTGACCGTCTTGAACTGCCCTTTGAACCTTCGGGTTTGGGGCAGTACGGCGTGCCACATGTGAGGCGTTGGCTTGACCCTTCTACGGCTGGACCGTCGGTACTGAGGCACGAACTGAATGTTGTTAGACTTATTTCATGTGTTGGACTGTATCGGGAAAACTTGGGTATTCGACTGTTCGATCGGAAAGTTTAACATTATCTGTTTATCTGGAATGTGATACAATAATTGGAATTCACAAACAGTTATGTGATAACTGAATGAATGTTATAAATCTAGCGGTTTAGTTTCACTTTATATTGAAAAGTGTTTTCGATAATGAGACTAAAATGCGGGGTTTATAACTGTTAGGCATGTGATGTCTAAAGTAGTTGCGGATTCCAATTGTTGTAGTTTTACACTTTCTTTTGTGTGACCGTAAGTGTAGTATGCACATATCGCCGGTTTCGTTGCTATACGTCAACGACAATTGGGGTATGCATACTTACTTACGTTGATGACATGTGATGTTATGTGTTGCTGGATCGTCATGTTCGAATAGCCGGGGGTTTTTATGTGAGATGAGTGTTTTTCATTTTCATTCATGTAAAAACTTGTATGTAATATTCTTTTATTTGGGGCACTTCCAGGTTGCGGAAGCTGTCACCCTTTGTATATTATTTACTTTTCCGCATTAGGATAGACCCAAGGAGGGGAGCACAAGTAACCGGGTTCTGGGGTCCAGTGGGAGACCAACTCGAGGAGTCGAGTCCGGGTCTCCTAACCCTAGAATTGGCAGGGTTGCTTGCCGCTCTCGTAGGGGTCTAGGGGTATTGGATTGGCTATTCATCACGACCGTGGAATCCGTGTTTTATACTGGCTCGTATTGAAAACACGGACGTCCTGGTATATCCAATATTTCATATGTTTATTCTGCTGCGATATCTGTGTTGTGACTCTGTGATGGATATAGTATATAGTATATATGATATATTATATAGACGTTACTTATGTTTTACACCCGTGCTAGCCCTGTCCTGCTCTGTCGTTAGTTACCTAACCTAACGGTGCACGAGGGGACATCGAGGCGAATGCGGATGGCATAAGTGTACGTCATATCTATCTGTGATGTTTAGGCATTTAAATGATGGGACTTCATTAATGTGATTAATGAAAGAAAAGAAACCTAAGATGTTGTAGAATCGGATTTTAAATAAAACAGGCAGCTACAGTTCTTGCTTTGCATAGCGGTATATATGATATACCCCGCACCTTATTCGATGAGGAAAGGACCGAGATCCCTTCACCGGGAGTGACTCCTTTAGCAGTAACTGACAGATGCTACACACTCGGTTTGGTTTTGATTGCTTTTTAGAGTTTTTGCTTTGCACAGTGATATATATGATATATCCCGCACCTCATCCGACGAGGAAAGGGCCGACGATCCCTTCACCGGGAGTGACCCCTTTAGCAAAACTGGAAAAGCCTCAAAATCTCTCCATTTCAAAACTTCATTTGATTCTACAACGATATCAAGTTCATTACGCACATGGTTTTCAGAAAAACCTGCGTAGCCCTCCGTCATTTCAGATAAAGACTAGTTAGTATTCGTGCTACGTTTGTTGACCTTAGCCAAGGCGTGGTGTACGGTAGCTAATTAGTATTTATCTGCTAAAACATGAGATGTGATTGAGTTAGGGTAGTCGTGCGACTTTGTTGACCTTAGCCAAGGGTCGTGCGGGTGGGTTTAATTCAATCAGGAAATGACGGGTTGAACTTGACTAGCGCTTATGATTTGTTGACCTTAGCCAAGGTCATAAGTTGCTAGGGGCAAAATATTATCGGGAATTTCAAGTGTTGAAATTTGCAATGAGATTGCATACCTTCTATGAGATAGTTGGATCCCGATACCCGCTGCGAGTAAGAGTTACTCCTGGGAGAGTTTTACACATTACAATTAGCCGATCAAGTAGGTGTCTAGAAAGGTGTTAACGAGGTTACGCCTCTGGGAAAACGAGGTTTACATTAATTAGGTTCGTGCGAAAGCACGGGGGACCTCCCTCAAAGTACCGACACTGGCCTGGCTGAAAAATTGGCGAACTTGTAGTGTGTAATTAATCCCGGCTAATCTTTCCTTTTAGGGTTTGGAGGAAGATTTGATAAAAAGCAGTGGGAGCCATCCTGATTAGATAAGATAATAACCAATCTGATCTTGCATGAGCATACGCTAAAGTGTTTTCTTCTCTCTCTCTCCAGGTAGCGACCATTTCATGCCCTAATGAAGATAATAATATGGATGTATTGACCGAACCCGCATGTTCTACTGTGCTGGGGAACGTTGGTTCCGTTCTTTCATATAAGAGTTATAGGAATGAACAGGATATAGGGGAATACCAGGATTCCCATGCCACCCGAATGAAGAAAGTACATGTTGATGCATTTTCTTAGGGTGTGTTCGTTACAGAGAACTGTTTCTCCATTTGCTCTACGTCCTGGGTATTAGATACCGGGTCAGGATCACATATATGTAATCAGTTACATGGGCTCAAGAAAGGTAGAGAACTTGGAGAAGATGATAAAGACATTAGAGTTGGAAATGGTGCAATTGTTGCAGCAAAGACTGTCGGGGAATATCACCTTGTATTACCAACTGGTAATACATTGGTTCTGAACGAATGCTATTACATGCCGAACCTGATATGCAACATTATATCGGTTTCTTTATTAAGTAAAGAGGGATATAATTTTGTATTACAGGACAATGTTATGAACATTTTCCGTAACCAAAAGTTGGTTGGATCAGGCACGTTATGCAATGGCATTTATGTTCTAAATCAATCAACAGTTCTGAGCATAACAAACACACACAAGAGGAAGAGTTCTGAACTCAACGAATCCTTCTTGTGGCATTGTAGACTGGGTCACATCAATGTGACACGACTGGCTAAGTTGCATAAGGATGGATATTTAAATCCGTTTGAATTTTCATCTTATAACACTTGCCAGTCATGTCTCAAAGGCAAGATGACCAAAACTCCGTTTACGGGACACGGAGAAAGAGTTACCGAACTCTTGGGACTTATTCAATGTGATGTATGCGGTCCCATGTCTACATATGCCAGGGATGGTTCTTCATACTTCATTACATTCACTGACGATCTCTCTAGGTTCGGGTATGTGTTCCTGATGAAACACAAATCAGAAGCTTTTGAGAAATTTAGGGAATATAAACAAGAAGTTGAGAACCAAACCGGAAAAAGTGTTAAAATCCTTCGATCTGATCGAGGAGGTGAATACTTGAGCAATGAATTCCTGGACTTCCTAAAAGAGAATGGGATTCTCTCTCAGCTGACTCCTCCATATACACCACAGCACAACGGTGTATCAGAACGGAGGAACCGCACCCTATTAGATATGGTGCGCTCTATGATGAGCACAGCTGAGTTACCTATTTCCTTCTGGGGATATGCGCTGGAGACAGCCATATACCTATTGAATAGAGTTCCAACTAAATCTGTGCCTACCACTCCATATGAGATATGGAATGGAAAGAGACCATCTCTTAAAAGAGTTAAGATATGGGGTTGTCCGGCTTATGTTAAAAAGCAAAACCCGGAAAAACTCGAGGCACGATCAGTTTTTTGTGAGTTTATAGGATATCCAAGCAATTCGTATGGATATCTATTCTACCACAGTGAACAACAAAAGGTGTTTGTTGCTCAACATGCCACCTTTTTAGAAAAGGAATTTCTTACAAAAGAAATTAGTGGCGATGAGGTAGAGCTGGAAGAGGTTCCAGCAACACAAACAACAACTGAAGATTTAGTGGAACCAGAAGATTCAGTAGTTCCCAATGAACCTCAGCCACTCCGCCGATCTAGTAGGGTTCCTCACCAACCTGAGAGATACTACGGATTTCTCATTGATGGATGCAGTGAGGATTGCATCATGGAGGATGATGACCCAACTAGCTTCGAGCAGGCCATCACGAGTGGGGACTCAGTGAAATGGCTGGATGCTATGCGGTCCGAGATGGAATCCATGTACACCAACAAAGTATGGACTTTGGAAGTTGCTCCTGAAGGGGTAAAACCCATTGGGAGCAAGTGGATCTTCAAGAAGAAACTTGGTGTAGATGGGAAAGTGGAGACTTTCAAAGCTAGACTTGTAGCAAAGGGTTTTCGTCAAAGACCAGTTGTGGACTATGACGAAACCTTTTCTCCAGTGGCTATGCTTAAATCCATCCGGATCATGCTTGCCATCGTTGCATATCACGATTACGAAATCTGGCAAATGGATGTTAAGACCGCCTTTCTAAATGGTGATTTAGAAGAGTGCGTGTACATGACTCAGCCAGAGGGCTTCGTAGATAGTGGGAGCAGCGGGAAGGTGTGCAAGCTGCTTAAATCCATTTATGGGTTAAAGCAAGCATCGCGGAGTTGGAACATCTGCTTTGACGTCGTTATCGAAGAGTTTGATTTCGTCAAAAATCCAGATGAACCTTGTATCAACAAGAAGGTGGTAGAGGGTAAGGTTGTCTTCCTCGTATTGTACGTGGACGACATACTCTTGATAGGAAATGATATTCCTATGCTGCAATCGGTCAAGCTCTTCTTATCACAAAGATTCTCAATGAAAGATCTTGGTGATGCCTCCTGCATATTGGGAATCAGGATCTATAGAGATAGATCCAAAAGGATATTGGGATTGTCCCAATCCAGGTACATTGACACCATACTAAAGAGGTTTAGTATGGAAGAGTCCAAGCGTGGGAATTTGCCCACGATCTCTGGAGTCACTCTCTCCAAAGAGATGTCTCCCAAGACTGATTTGGAGAGAGCTCGCATGCAAGGGATACCCTATGCTTCGGCAGTAGGCTCTATCATGTATGCGATGCTATGTACCAGACCCGATGTAGCATACTCACTAAGTGTAGTGAGCAGGTATCAAGCTGATCCTGGAGAGAGTCACTGGACAGCTGTGAAGAGCATTCTTAAGTACTTGCGAAGGACTAGAGATATGTTCTTGGTGTATGGTAACGGAGAGCTCCAAGTGGAGTCCTTTACCGATTCGAGCTTCCAGAGTGATAAGGACGACTCTAAGTCGCAGTCGGGCTTTGTCTTTACCCTTTACGGAGGGGCGGTTAGCTGGAAGAGTTCCAAGCAGGAAACCGTGGCAGACTCGACGATGGAGGCTGAATACATCGCTGCCAACGATGCTGCTAAAGAAGCTGTCTGGATGAAAAAGTTCATTACTGAACTTGAAGTGGTTCCATCCATTGAGCGTCCAATACCTTTGTATTGCGATAACAATGGAGCGGTGGCTTTGGCCAAGGAACCCAGGTCCCATCAGCGATCCAGGCATATTCTGAGGCGGTATCACCTGATCCGGGAGATAGTTGATCGCCGGGAGATCGAGGTCAGGAGAGTTGACACGAAGAACAACACGGCGGATCCACTCACGAAGGCCATTCCCCAGATACAGTTTGAGAGACTCTTCGGGATGCTCGGTATGAGATACTACAGCAGCTGGCCCTAGTGCAAGTGGGAGATTGTTAGTTGTATGTATGCCCTAGAGGCCAGTATTGTACAGATTATGTATATTATATTGGATGCTTGGACATATATAGAGATGACTTTCTTGCTCGACATGATAGTATGCTATCTGGTTGCTCTTTATCTTAACATGTACACTAGTCTCTTTATACTGTCTTATAGTTACATGTTGGTAAAGCCCTTAGGATATGTACTTGACTACCTGGACTATGATGCAGATCATACTAGTGGGGACATGGTAGTCCATAAGTACATCCTTCAAGGTCCCTAGTCGTGGGTGTATCGAGACGGGGCATCGATATACCAGAGTAGACTAGCGTATACGCTTCTCGACCCATGTGATGGGCGATGGATGATCCCATATCCATTGGTGTTTGACATCAGAGATGGTATATGGGTGCTCAGTGGAGACTGGGTACACTGGACGGACTCGCCGAGAACTCCCAGATGGTATTATACCTCACGTCAGATGGCAGTTCTCAGGTGACACTTGTACAGGTTAGTCTGTAGACCCGAGATCGTCATAGAGTCTTGTGTGATTCCCACTGTGCTTTGATCTCCACCTTACCACGTCCATGAGGGCGTGCAAAACGGTGGTCTTTGGGTACAGTCCCGAGTCACATGGAGGCAATGAGCGATAGGAAGTGTTTCGTCTCTCCCGGTATTGGGAGTTGATGTTGCGCAGTGCTCGATTGGCCGTAACAGGGAAGTCCCTGGCCAGGGGTGATCAGAGATTTGCTGGTAAGTGTTACCAGTAGTTTCTTGACCCGTTATGAGCCTCACATCGGCACGACTTATCGGGTTATTGGGGTCTGACGTTTACCACCCCTAGACTTGATATGCGACGTATCAGACGAAGAGACCGGACTGTACGGTAGGTGTTACTGGTCGGATTCGCAGGAGCGTGAGCGGGCTAGCTCGTAGATCTTCTGATTGCTCAATACCCGGGTGGCCGTTACATTTAGCAGACCGCTTGCGGCTTGTGGGTGCTTGATATGATCATCATCTGCTACCGGCGTATTGACGAGTCTTTAGAGTCCTACACAGAGGTTTCCTGGTTCAAGCGAAACGAAATAGGAGCGCATATGAGATATGTGCAGGACCGAGAATAATGCGTGTATGTGATACCGCATTTCATTCTCGCGATATATGTTTCGATTGGTTATATTCGATATGACCTAGTTATCGAATCATTGATTCGATAAATCGATGCATTGAATACTAGTCGGTTATGTGCGACATGACCGGATCATTGAATCAAGTGTTGATTTAATGATTTAATGTATAATTATATATTTGATATATTACTTTGCATTAACTAGTATTGGTTCACTTTAAACGGATTTTTCTCACTTGGATTGCACATTGTATATGTGATATACTTTTGTGCACTTTTTTGTATCATGTTTGATGATACTTGATCATATGGTTAAGTGAATAGAATTAAACCATGGTTATTATGATAATTAGGGTTTTTCATATTTAGTTATTCATTTATTTAGTTATTCATTTATTTGGATAAGTTTAAGATAAGAATGGTGGCTTTATTTGTTTTATGTTGAAGCTTCATGGAGCATTGACTTTGCTAACCATCCTTATCTTCATGCTTAACCCTTACCCATCCAAGTGACCATGGTTAATTCTCTACACTTAACCCTAGTTTAAGTTATGATAAGTATTTTGATTTTCTATTTCTTTTTAAAAAAAACTTATCATAACTATCTTGATCTTCTTCTTCTTCAAGCTTGCTACATCAATGGCAACTTGAGTTTTAGTGAGTAAAATCCAATTCCAAAGAGAACCCACCTCCTATTTCTTCACCCTCTGCCTCTTGCCAAGTTGTTTTGGGTGTTTACTTCACAAGTTTCACAAGTTTGTGAAGTCGGAGCTTGAACTTGCGATGCCTCGAGGTAGATCGTCTTTGACACAAAGCCGACGACCTAGCTTGCCCGTTTCTTCGATGAAGCCAAAGTTCGAGTTTGGGAATCGAGATGGACAGCGAGAGGACGCCCTCGTGGAGCTAAGGAAGTGGAAATCCGGATCTACAAAGGTTGTAGCATCTAACTTTTAGTTAAAGTGTTAACTAGTTTATAGTTTCGCCTAGACATCTAGCAACGATCCGTTAACTAGGGTTTCTCGGCACCATATTTTTAAATTTGGCATGTTCGATGCCTTGTGAGACCTCTATAGGGTGCCTAGGAACCTTTCATAGAGCACACCATATCACATACGGTGCTATTCTCCGCCCCGATATACCATCGTGCTACGGTGTATTCGGAGGAGTAATGCCGAGAGAGAATCTCATTCTCCTTTAGAATAGTCCAGGAATTCCGTGCTCAAGTATTCTCCTCCCTGATCCCAACAAAGGACATAATACTTATACCCGTTGTTGGTTCTCTACTTCTAATTTATATTCTGTGAATATCTCAAAAGCTTCGGACTTGTGTTTCAACAGGAACATATGTCTGAATCTTGAGAGATCATCAGAGAATGTAATGAAGTACAAAGAACCGGTCTTGGCATGTGTAGACAGGGGTCCTTCATACATCAACATGTATCAATCCCAAGAATTCACTAACTCTTTCTCTGTTTCCAATAAATAGAGCTATGGTCATCTTATCTTTGTGACATGACCGGCAAGTTTCAGAAGATGTAAATTCAATCAAATTTAAATAAGCATCTTAATGTATCTTCAGCTAGTCGGGTCGCATTGATATGACCTAGTCTACAATGCCTCAAGAAGGATTCGTTCATTTCTGAACTCTTCCTCTTGTGTGTGTTCTGTATATTAAGAACTGTAGTTTGATTTAGAACGTCTATGCTTTTAGATAACGTGCCTGAACCGATCAGCTCTTGATATAGGAAATGTTCAAAACATTATCCAACAATACAAAATTGTATCCTTTCTTTACTAATAAAGAGACTGATATGATGTTGTACATCAAGTTCGGTATCCGATAACATTCGTTCAGAATCAATGTATTCTGGTAATACAGGGTGATAGTGACCAACAGACTTGGTTGCAACACTTGCACCGTTTCTATCTCATGAAACTTATCACCCGTTCTCAGTTCTCTACCTATCTGTAGCCCATGTAACAAATTACATTTGCGGGATCCTGATCTGGTATCTCATACCCAGGACGTAAATGATACTGAGAAACAGTTCTCTGTAATGAACACACCCGAAGATGATGCATTAACATGAACTTTCTTCGTTTGGGCGGCACGGGAAATCTGGTATTCCCCAATTTCCTGCTCTGTCATATAACAATTATAAGTTGGAGTGGGACCAACGTTCCCCAGCTCAGTATAACAAGTGGGTTCAGTCAATATATCCGTATTATTATCCTGATTAAGGCGTGATATGTTCGCTACCTTGAGAGAGAGAGAAGAAAACACTCAGCGTATGCTCTTGCAAGATTAGATTGGTTATCTAATATATCTAATCAGGATGTCTCCCACTGTTTTAGTCAAATCTTCCTTCAAACCCTAAAAGGAAAGACTAGCCGGGATTAATTACACGCTACAAGTTCGCTAATCTTTCAGTCCGGCCAGTGTCGGTACTTTGAGGGAGGTCCCCCGTGCTTTCGTACGAACCTAATTAAAATAAACCTCATTTTCCCAGGGGCGTAACCCCGTTGACACCTTTCTAGACACCTACTTGATCGGCTAATTGTAATGTGTAAAACTCTCCCAGGAGTAACTCTTACTCACAGAGGGTATCGGGATCCAACTATCTCATAGAAGGTATGCAATCTCATTGCAAATTTCAACACTTGAAATTCCCAATAATATTTTACTCCTAGCGTCCCATGACCTTGACGCGGGCCAACAAAGCACAGTGCGCTAGTCAAGTTTAACCCGTCATTTCTTGATTGAATTAAACCCACCCGCACGACCCTTGGCGCAGGCCAACAAAGTCGCACGACTACCCTAATCCAATTTGCATCGTATGCATAAACAGATAAATACTAGTTAGCTATCGCACACTACGCCTTGACGCAGGCCAACAAACATAGCACGAATCTGAAATGACGGAGGGCTACGATAGGTTTGGCTATTCATCATGACCGTGGAATCCGTGTTTTATACAGGCTCGTATTAAAACACGGACGTCCTAGGATATCCAATATTTCATATATGTTTCTTCTGCTGCAATGTTCTGTGATGAGATCATATTACTGCCTGAGACGAATGTTTATATTATATATATGAGATATATGTTATATTGCAGATTTCGTTTCAAATGTGATGCTTGTGAAGCATAATAAAATGGGACTTCATTAATGAGATTAATGAAACTATAAGAAACCTAAAGATGTTGTAGAAACTTGTTTAAAATGACGGAGGGCTACGATAGGTTTTTATGAAAACCCTTTGCGTAATGAACTTGATATCGTTATAGAATCGAGTGATTTTAAATGGAGTGTTTTTTAGGCTTTTCTAGTTTTTCTAAAGAGGTCACTCCCGGTGAAGGGATCGTCGGCTCTTTCCTCATCGAATAAGGTGCAGGATATTTCATAAATATCACTGTGCAAAGCAAGAACTATACAAGCAATCAAAAGACAAACCGAGTTTGTAGCATCTGCTAGTTTCACTAAAGAGGTCACTCCCGGTGAAGGGATCTCGGCTCTTTCCTTATCGAATAAGGTGCTGGATGTTCTACAAGGAACACCACTATGCAAAGCAAGAACTAGAGCTACCAGTTTTTAAACAAGTTTCTACAACATCTTTAGGTTTCTTATAGTTTCATTAATCTCATTAATGAAGTCCCATTTTATTATGCTTCACAAGCATCACATTTGAAACGAAATCTGCAATATAACATATATCTCATATATATAATATAAACATTCGTCTAAGGCAGTAATATGATCTCATCACAGAACATTGCAGCAGAAGAAACATATATGAAATATTGGATATCCTAGGACGTCCGTGTTTTAATACGAGCCTGTATAAAACACGGATTCCACAGTCGTGATGAATAGCCAAACCCACATCCCTAGACCGCTACAAGAGCGGCAAGCAACTCTGCCAATTCTAGGGTTAGGAGACCCGCTCTCGACTCCTCGAGATGGTCTCCCACTGGACCCTAGAACCCTGTTACTTGTGCTCCTCGCCTTGGGTCTACCTAATGCAGAAAAGTAAATAATATATAACGGTGACATCATCCTCAGCCCGGAAGTGCCCCAATAAAAGAATATTACATACAAATGAATTTTACATGAATGAAAAAAGAAAAACTCTCATCTCATATAAAACCCCGGCTATTCAAAACGCGACGATCCAATATAACATATCACAACAACACATAATATCTCATATCATCAACGTAAGCAAGTATGCGTATCCCGATTGTCGTTGCTGTATAGCAACGAAGCCGGCGATACACCACATACTACGCTTACGGTCACAGAAAAGAAAGTGTAAAACTACAACTGTTGGAATCCGCAACCTCCTTAGACATCGCATGCCTAACCAAATGAATTCCTTAGACATCCCATGCCTAACAATTATAAACCCCGCATTTTAGTCTCTTTATCGAAAACACTTTTCAATATCAAGTCGGGCAATTCAACAAGATTCCCGACATCCTGATCGAATGCTGTTCATACCAGAATATTGCATTTTATACCGCCCATTCTTACGCTCGTTTATTTATAGGCAGGTGCTTTTGATCAGTGTTTGCTACATATTTGCAGAATACTGGTTCTCAACTCTAAACAGTGAAATCTATAGAAAAGTACGACAAATTCCGGATTACTGCCAACAACAGATAAAAGACAGTCTCCGCTCTCTATCCGTGTGTTGCCACATACCAGTTAAGGGACAAAATGGCAAATCGATTGTCATGTCATGCACAAAGCTCAATGTCAACACAAGATCCAAGAAATCTACGCGGAGCTCGAGAAAATCATGGCAAAAGATCCACATCACATCACCTTTTGTTCTATTAAAATTCTGGAATAATTGTGAAGAGTTTCTGAGAAAAGTACTATACCACACTGAAGAGGACTACAAACCAGGGAAACCCACAAAACCCCATGACCCAAGTCCACTAAAGGGCCGCGGAACCGCGGCCAATAGGGGGTCTAGGCCGCGGTTCCGCGGCCATATAAGCTCCTCTCTCTGACGTTTTTCAGGGGCAGTTTGGGGACTTCATATTATGCCAGATTGTTGCCCTAGGTTTTCAGTTCACCTCCTATAAATATCCAGAAGTTGCCAAGCTTTTGCTGTTCATTCTTTGTTCCTCTTTTGTATGTTTTAGTGTAGTTCTTCTTCTTCTTCTTCATTCTTCCTCCATGGAAAGGTAGTGAGAGCATTGAATGGATGTTAATGAAGATGAGGGTTTTTGTATCTTTCTTGTTAGTTTAACTTCCCCTTGAGATTTTTGCTTCCTCTTGATCTGTCAATCTCTTCATTGAGCTTGAAAGGTTAAGGGTTAGTTATTGATCTCAAGGGTCGTATTTTCTTATGGAATTAGCGCTTCATTTCACATGCGTTCTCTACCCTTCTCTTGATCTTTCAACCTCTTGATTTAGCTTGCAAGTTTAAGGGTTGGCTATTGATCCCATGCTTGTCTTGAGTTCTAGTTTCTAGTTCTTTTTTATTGCTTATTTATTACTTGCTTTTTATTTTCTTGCTTTACTTATTTGCAATTTAAATTCAAGCACTTACTTACTTGTAATCTTTTCTTTTCTTTGTCCTTTTTGTTCTCTCTTTTTTTGCTCATTTTGTGAATGGTTGTAATTATTGTTGTTGTTAAGAATCAATACGATATTGTAAGTTAATACTTCCTTACTCATTTCCTTTTCTCGTTATTTTCCATTGATCTCCGCCCAAACCATACGCAAGCGCTCCGTTAGGCACCCTACCCTAACAAAGTAACGGTGATTCCTAACCGCGACCGGTTGCGTTCGGTTTGGCCGGAGGCGAAAGCAAGAGACAAGAACGGAAGGACAAGGGGTAAATAAGCCGGATTCCACGAATACCGCGCTTAAATCCCATAATCCATGTTGTTGCCGATTGCTCTAGCTTCAATTGGTCAAGACTCGGCTCAAAGGTTTTGAGTACGGATTTCTTTAGCTTACAATCTCGTATCTTTTTCTTAACAACTTTATACTTGCAAATAATACACATAGGTTAGACTGAACAAACACATACTCATTCTTTATTGACTCGTCTAAGACAAGAACGGACATACAACCATCTCCCTGTGGATCGACCCGTGCTCAACCGGCTAGCTGCATAGCGATACCGTCCTGATCGCGGTTATAACTTTAGAACTTTGAACATCCGACCCGCTTTTGGCGTGCGATCAAATGGCACCGTTGCCGGGGAGACGGTAGCGTATTTTCTTTCTTGTTATTCGGGTTAATATTCTTTTTGTATATATTTATAAAAAAAAACTCTTTTTGTTTTTTTTGATAATTTTTGTGGACAAGAGTGCAGATTTTTGCAGATTTGCAAACTACGATTGTGGGGAGAAAAGTGTAAATTCAAGGCTAAGGTGATTGCAAAGTACAGTGCCAAAGATCCGGGTAGTTTGACCCGCGCAAGCGAACTTTTCAAGCTTACCGGACTTGATTCAACGGGGGTTTCCTAACCCAAAAACTTAACGGTACGTACTTTACTAACACCTTCTTCTCAAATCCGACGCATCCAATATACTATTCTTTGCAGGATTCTTTGCAAGTTCGCTAACAAACGCTAAAAATTGACTAACCCGTATTTGTTGCAGTGCCGCGCTTAAACTAAAAAACGAATTTTTTTATTCTTTATAGAATTTTTATTGAATTGCGCATTGCATCAATTAATACGGACTTAAGGGCAAGCGAACCCCACAATATACGGTAAAGGATTTCATCACCTTTTCCGTGGCCTACAAATCACGAACTTGAGCATAACGTTTACCCGCAAAAAATTTAAAAGAAACTAGACTTTAAGCCTTAAGGACTTCGCGCTCACTAGGAGAAGTCAACTGTGTTTAGAACCTCGCTTAACGGTATATTGTTTACGGGGTGTCTAGGAAAGTGTTAACGGTGAAACCGCCAAAAGAGAAAGGGTTATTTAATTAAGGAACTTCGCGAAAGCGTTGGAAAACCTCCCCTTATCTCTGCACTTACCTGGCCTCGTGATCAGTGTATCTTGAGCCCGTTTCTCGACACAGTTTTACTTCGACAATCAAGTTCTGGAGCAGGTCTAGTTGACCTAGGTGAACCCTACAACGATTAGGTGTGTGGTATTTTTATGTCGTGATTGTTTTTGTCCAGATTCTTTTTGTGTGTATATTTCATTCTTTTGTTAATATCTACTTAAAAAAATTTTTAAAAAAAACCACATTTCCCCCCTCCTTTTCTCTGCCTTTCTTTCTTTCTCTCTTCATATTAATGGTACCCCACCTCGTAAAACTCTTGCCGAACTTTGGTACCCACAACCAGACATTACTTCTTACAGTTCTTGCTTTGGCCGAACATCGAACGACCCCTCCATGCCCAAAATCTCTTTGAAAGATCGGATAGACGCGTCTAGGACAAACACTTGCCCTTCGCAATCCACTTTGTATCAACCTTTTCAACCTCCCCCACCCTCTTATGTTGATACCCCTTTTGCAAGTCGTCCTTTGTCCATCGCTGAACGTATTGAACAATCCTGTAGCCGATCTTTCACTCCTTTCACCACTACAGATTCTTAGGATCAACAATTCCATTCACCTTCTTATCCAAATGTTGATCCTGCTCCTGTCCAGCCATTCAATTCCTATCAATCCTACCCAACTTTTGCACCTTCTCTAGAAATTGCTTCAGAACCGCCATTTGGGAGTTTTCAGTATCCAAACAACTTCGAATCTTTTACTGAAACTCCATCACAACACATGTCTAGTTTGGAACAGTCGTTGGAAGACTTTAGGGTAGCGGCATGCCAACAGATGATGGATTTGAATGCGTCCATGGCCGCCCTCATACAACCTAGTGACCCGGTAGGTAGTTTTCAACTAGTTCCAAATTTTCCAATGTATGAAGAGGCGGTAGGACAGGTTGAGAATTTGAGTGGAGAGAGTGAGCTGTACCCCCTTCCGAATCAAGCCTACCCGTTTCAACTTGAATCCCACAACTCCAGTTTTGAATGTCTATCTAGTGTTCCCAACGATTCACCGATTGAAGATAGAATGATTAATGAGTTGTGCGACTTTGTAGGGTTTGATTTACCCGATTGTGAAGGGACCTTGCCAAGTGAAACCACACCCAATCCTTTTGACCTCTACATCTCCACTCTAGAACTTGAATTGATTAATATCCATGCTTCTGTTGAGGTGTCTGAGAATATTAATTTTCACTTGATTGAGGATATTGACGCCGGGAATATTTTGGATGATGAACCTGTAGATTTGGCAAGTTATTCTCTCCAATTCATCATCCCGAGTCATTAACTGTTTTTCCCGAACCCCATATGCGTCTTGATTTTGATGAAATTTGCATGGATAGGCTGAATTTTGAGGAAACTTTTGAGGATATCTTTGAGGATGAACCAGTTTTAATTGATGAGTCGGATTTTCCAATTCATCATGTTCCTTTCATTGACTGTGTACACCCTCCGGAACCTTTAACCGATAACCTTCCTCAATCACCTACCTCCATCCTTTCCATCGTTCCGACCTTGCAAGAAACCGTCTCACTTTCATTTCATATGTCTGGTTTATCAAGTTCGGCGTACCCATGGTTTCTCACAAATCTTGAGGGATTTGACCCAATTTCTCGCCATATTGATAGATTAGTACAATCCATCTTTTCACATCGATCATTACAGATTGTACTAATTTATTCAATCCATTTCCCCCCTCAAGTTCGTATTCCACTTCTTTTTCCCTTCCGCCATTCTTCTTCTTCTCATATACCAAGACCGTATCCCGCTTCTATCTCTATACGGTCTCGCGTATTCTTCATTTCTTACCTCTCCGCGTTCTTTCACCAACCAGCACATTATAGAGATAAAATCTTTGAATGGTTGGTGCTCACCTTTGGCCTTTGTAAGGCCTTGTATAGCTTGATACTATTCTCTTTCCCCCCTAATCCTGAACTTCAACGCTTAACAGTGGAAACACTGTTTTACTTAAGTTTGGGGGGGACTCCTTTTTTGTATATATTTTTTGTTTTCCTTTTTGTTTTGTATATAATTTGTTTCTAGAGAGCGCCGACATTTTTGACCCTCTTGGTGTAGCCTGACAGTGAGGGCACTGTCAAGTTTAAGTTTGGGGGTGTGCTCGGTAAGCTTTCTTCCTTCGCATTCATTTGTATATTTTGCATTTGCATACCTTATTAAAAACCCATAAAAATTGAAAATTTTCCAAAAAATATAAAAACTTTGTCGTCAAGTTAGCTAATAGGGTAACTTAGATCTTTATTCCGAAAGTTTAGTTGATATGATAGAAATAACTAAATTCTAGGCTCAGGGATTGAAAAGCCTAAAAATAACCCTCATTCTGTCTAACTTTGGTAAGTATACGTCGTTACAGTTTTTTTTGAGAAATAGGTAATCTTGAGTTCAGTTCTTGAGTTAAGTCAAGATGAAGGAAAAGTATTGATGCTTTACTGAAGGATAAGTCTGAAAAATAGTTTCTTTTCTCAAGTGCAAATTTAGAAAGTATATACCCTACAAACTGCACTTACACGCACCTTGAAACTTGGGATAGTAGAGGATACCTTGAAATACTCTTGCCTGAAAGCCTAGTATGAACGAAAAAAACGGTATTTAAAGCTAAACACCAAAAGAGCATATTGAAAAATATATCCAGTCCTGAAAAAGAAAAAGAAAAAGAAAAAAGAAAAAAATAGAATAAAGTCAAGATCTGGAAACTGCTATTTACGCTTTAAAGCTCACAAATTCAGTAATCGGGCGTTAGTGCCTCAAGAAGCATTAATAGTCGCATGAAAGGTGTGTGAGCAACACCGTCCATCACTAAATGAAAAGAAGTAGTATTAGGTATTAGGGCAAGGGTATTATAGCTTGAATTGAATTCTTTAGTGTAGGGGTGCAAAGATACACACACATAGGGGTATACAATCGATGTTTGGATAAGAGATAGAAATAAAGAATAAGACTTGTGTTTTCTGTAAAGTTGATAAAAATCCCTGATTTGAGGCCGCACTTTAGAAGGAAAACTCAGGAGAACCAATATCTTTCTAAACTTTTTTGGAACGTATAGGATCTAAAGTTAAAACAGATAGGAGGTGTGAAACATAAGGGTTGGATATTTCTAACTTAGGATGATAGAATTTTTAACGTAAATACTAAATTGTAGGAGTATAATCGATGTTAACTTGTAACACTAGCTTGACTGGATTTTGTGGGTGTAATCCGCTGAAAACCCTCAGGAGACAACACTCCTCCTACTAGGGACACCTAGAGGTTTAATGGCTTGTCGCACGTGCTCAGTGCAATCGCGTTCCCTGCGAAAGTGCGGTTAGGATTTTTGTGAATAATTGGTTTTGCTCGGGACGAGCGAAAGTTAAGTTTGGGGGTATTTGTTCATACCAGAATATTGCATTTTATACCGCCCATTCTTATGTTCGTTTATTTATAGGCAGGTGCTTTTGATCAGTGTTTGCTACATATTTGCAGAATACTGGTTCTCAACTCTAAGCAGTGAAATCCATGGAAAAGTACGACAAATTCCGGATTACTGCCAACAACAGATAAAACACGGTCTCCGCTCTCTATCCGTGTGTTGCCACATACCAGTTAAGGGACAAAATGGCAAATCGATTGTCATGTCATGCACAAAGCTCAATGTCAACACAAGATCCAAGAAATCTACGCGGAGCTCGAGAAAATCATGGCAAAAGAACCACATCACATCACCTTTTGTTCTACTAAAATTCTGGAATAATTGTGATGAGTTTCTGAGAAAAGTACTATACCACACTGAAGAGGACTACATACTAGGGAAACCCACAAAACCCCATGACCCAAGTCCACTAAAGGGCCGCGGAACCGCGGCCAATAGGGGGTCTAGGCCGCGGTTCCGCGGCCATATAAGCTCCTCACTCTGACGTTTTTCAGGGGCAGTTTGGAGACTTCATATTATGCCAGATTGTTGCCCTAGGTTTTCAGTTCACCTCCTATAAATATCCCAGAACTTGCCAAGCTTTTGGTGTTCATTCTTTGTTCCTCTTTTGTAGGTTTTAGTGTAGTTCTTCTTCTTCTTCTTCATTCTTCCTCTATGGAAAGGTAGTGAGAGCATTGAGTGGATGTTAATGAAGATGAGGGTTTTTGTATCTTTCTTGTTAGTTTAACTTCCTCTTGAGATTTTTGCTTCTTCTTGATCTGCCAACCTCTTCATTGAGCTTGAAAGGTTAAGGGTTAGTTATTGATCTCAAGAGTCGTATTTTCTTATGGAATTAGCGCTTCATTTCACATGCGTTCTCTACCCTTCTCTTGATCTTGTAACCTCTTGATTGAGCTTGCAAGTTTAAGGGTTGGTTATTGATCCCATGCTTGTCTTGAGTTCTAGTTTCTAGTTCTTTTTTATTGCTTATTTATTACTTGCTTTTTATTTTCTAGCTTTACTTATTTGCAATTTAAATTCATGCACTTACTTACTTGTAATCTTTTCTTTTCTTTGTTCTTTTTGTTCTCTCTTTTTTTGCTCATTTTGTGAATGGTTGTAATTATTGTTGTTGTTAAGAATCAATACGATATTGTAAGTTAATACTTCCTTGCTCATTTCCTTTTCCCGTTATTTTCCATTGATCTCTGCCCAAACCATACCCAAGCGCTCCGTTAGGCCCCTACCCTAACAAGGTAACGGTGATTCCTAACCGCGACCGGTTGCGTTCGGTTTGGCCGGAGGCGAAAGCAAGAGACAAGAACGGAAGGACAAGGGGTAAATAAGCCGGATTCCACGAATACCGCGCTTAAATCCCCTAATCCACGTTGTTGCCGATTGCTCTAGCTTCAATTGGTCAAGACTCGGCTCAAAGGTTTTGAGTACAGATTTCTTTAGCTTACAATCTCGTATCTTTTTCTTAACAACTTTATACTTGCAAATAATACACATAGGTTAGACTGAACAAACACATACTCATTCTTTATTGACTCGTCTAAGACAAGAACGGACATACAACCATCTCCCTGTGGATCGACCCGTGCTCAACCGGCTAGCTGCATAGCGACACCGTCCTGATCGCGGTTATAACTTTAGAACTTTGAACATCCGACACGCTTTTGGCATGCGATCAAATGCTCGTCGCGAACTTTAGTAGACGGCCGCACCCCCGGATGCCGTCGACGAAGTGCACTAAGGCCGAACACCGCTGCCGTGAGCACCCGAACGGATGCTCTTGGCAACGGGGTTCTCCTATAGTCACTTGGTCGGGGCTATGGGACGTGGCTGTCTGTTAAGTTTATCCGGCGAGTATCCGCGTACACTACGTGATTGCGATGGACTTTTGATCACATCAAAATTCCGTGGCAGCCGATCATCTGAGACTGAACTGCTAGATTTATAACATTCAAATTAGTTATCTTATAACTACTTGTGGATTCCAAATATTGTATCACATTCCAGATAAATAGACAATGTTAAACATTCCGATCGAATAATCAAACACCCAAGTTTTCCCAAATAGTTATCAACTCTGGAAATTAGTTTAAAAACATCCATCACATGCTACAGTACCAATGGTCCAGCCGTAGAAGGGTCAAGCCAACGCCTCACATGTGGCACGCCGTACTGCCACAAACCCTAAGGTTCAGAGGCAGTTCAAGACGGTCACTTAATCGAGTTAAGGTTTGTTGTCTTCTAGGCGGTCCACCACGTTACTTGCATGACTTAGAACGTTCCTAAACTACGAAAAAATCCAACGCTTGGAAATTTTCCGGCAGGGGAAAAAGTGAGTTATTGATATCTGTTCGAACTTTTTAACACATTCTAAAAATTACCCAGACAAAACTAAACGAAGTTAAAATATCCGATTGAATGAACGAGTCCCCAATACAAATCTATAAAACTCAACACTTGAGTGGAATTAAAAAATTCCCAGAAAAAAATGTCAAGAAAGGACCTAAGAATAAATATATGAAATATGAGAGACTAAGTCCAAATTGTGGCCGCGGAACTGCCGCCAAACCCATGGTTTCGCCGCGGTTCCACGGTCAAATAAGTGACTTAGTGGACCATACTTCACAGTAATTCTTAGTTTTTCCTGCTTGTTTTTCTGAGCATTTTTAATTCATAAAAAATCACATTTTTGAAAAATATCCAGAGAAGGGTATTCGTCGGGGTTTCCGGGTTCGATCGGATTTTAAACTTCGCTCAGACTTCGCCTAAAACTCTAGCTTGGCTCTGATACCACTGTTGGGTTTCTATGCACTGCCACAAGGTTCTATGAGGCATCAACCATGCCCGATTAAAATTTAGCCGTGCCGAACAACCCAAAGCCGGATCGTTAAACTAGAGTTTATGCGAAAACTAACATGTTAAACACTTTAACACTAAGTGAGAGGGATTACAACCTTTGTAGATCTAGTCCATCACTTCTTAAGCTCCGTGTTGTGGTCCCTTCGCTGCGATCATCGTGTTCCGGACTCTCGAGAGGTTCCACGAAGAGAAAGATGCAGTCTTGCTTCCGATCTTCGATAACATAGATGATCTACCTTGAAGTTTCATTAACACAAGCTAACACTCATAAAATGATGCGAACACCCTCATCTAAATGGCAAGGGTAGATGAGGATGATGAAGTAGGATTTTTGCTCTCTTTTATTTTCATTTATTCACTCATTTTCATCACCTTGAAAAAGCTAGAAAGCTTTTACTATGAAAGAAAGAAGGAAGAAGATGAACAATCAACATGAAACCTTTTGTGATGAATAATGAAAGGATAAATATGATGATTAATGCAACCATGGTCAACTAAACCCATGTAGAGAATTAATTAGGGTTAGGGTTTCGGTCAGGTCAAGGAATGAGTCATAACAAAATATCTTTCACAAAACAAAACTAAACCTTCTAGAATCATCTAGAAAGCTTAACCCTAATCCAAACCCTAATCATGTTTAAACTCCACTAAACATGTTGCATTAGTTATCATATATGTTACAATATTATATATCATATATATAATATTTATAGTAACAAAAAAAATACAATTAACATATATTGCATATATATCAATGTATTACCCGAGTGGAAAAAAGAATCTTTTAGTGAGCTAATATTAGTTAATGTAATTTAATATATCATATATATTATTATACATTAAATTATCGAATCAACACTTGATCCGACAATCCGGCTATATCGCATATAACTGACTAATATTTATCCGTACCGATTCATCGAATCAACACTTGATCCGATAACCCGGCTGTTATCATATATCACGAGAATAGAATACGGTATCTCATATCGCATCATCATCGGTCCCGCACATATCACATATGTGCCCCTACTCCGTTTTGCCTGAGCCAAGAAACCTCTGTGTAGGACTCTAAAGAATAATCAATACGCCGGCAGTAGGTGATGATCATATCAAACACCCATAAGCTGCAAGCGGTCAGCTAAACGTAACAGCTACCCAGGTATTGAGCACTCAGAAGATCAGCAAGCAAGCCTGTATATTCTCCTGTGAATCCAATCGGTAACACTCCCGTACAGTCCGGTCTCGTCGTCTGATATGTCGCATATCTCGCCTAAGGGTGGTAAACGTCAGACCCCAGTAGCTCGATAAGTCGTATCGATATGAGGTCTATAACAGTTCGAGAAACTACTGATAATACTTACCAGTAAATCTCAGCAACCCTGGCCAGGGATTTCCGGTTATAGCCAATCGAACACAGCACGACATCAACTCCCTATACCGGGAGAGACGAATCCCCTCCTATCGCTCATTGCCTCCATGTGATTCGGGACTGTACCCAAAAGCCACCTTTTTGCACACCCTCTTGGACGTGGTATGATGGAAATCAAAGCACAGTGGGAATCAAACAAGACTCTATGACGATCTCGGGTCAACAGAGTACTCTGTACCAGTATCACCGGAGAACTGGCATCTGACGTGAGGTATAATCCATCTGGGAGTTCTCGGCGAGTCCGTCCAGTGTGCCCAGTCTTTACTGAGCACCCGTACACCATCCTTTATGTCAAACACCGATGGATATGGGATCATCCATCGTCCATCATATGGGTCAAGATGCGTATACGCTAGTGTACTCTGGTGTATCAATGCCCTGTCTCGATACACCCTCTACGAGGAACAGTTATAGGATGTACTCGTCGACTACCGTGGCCCCATTAGTATGATCTCATCATAGTCCCAGTAGTCGAGTACATATCCTAAGGGCTTTATTAACATGTAACATAGAGACAATCAGAGTACATGTTAAGATAAAGTACAACCAGATAGCATACTGTCATGTCGAGTAAGAAAGTCCTCCCTATATACGTCCAAGCATCCATTACAATATACATCGTATGTACAGTAATGGCCTCTAGGGCATACATATAACTAACAACTCCATCAACCAGACTTGTATTATTTGATAGACTTAGAAAACCAGTTGTTTATTCTTCGACCTTAGAGTCGCGCGCTTGTATTATTATGGTTCTTCTCTGGTTTTCTTGAGGATGTTTGTTTTCTTTCTGAGTTTTGATCCTCGCCCTTCGGCGTTGTATATTATATTATTTGCGTGGTTGTTTCCACCAGTTGGCGAAGAGCTAGCTCCCGCTTGGGGATGCCTTTATTTATTAATTACGTATATGCATGTTTGTACCCGTTTGGGACCAGTATTTACAAAGGAAACTCTACCGAAAGTTTTGGGAAAATTTGATGCTTTTAAAAATGCTTACTATGACTTTCAAGGTGATTTTATATGTTAACTTTTAAATAAGTATTCCTTCACTCCTTTTAAATGGTTTAGATTTCTGGGCTTTGGCTTACTTTGATTACGTTACGCCTCTAGACGTTTCGTAATTTAAGTGCCAGTCACGTTCCGTACCTTCGGGTCATGGCAATATATTGATGAGATTGTGCGACTACATGGTGTCCCGACTTGCATCGTGTTCGACGGAGGCACTCAGTTCACCAGTCACTTTTGGCAGAGACTTCAGGAGGATTTTGGCACCCGATTGAGTTTCAATACAGCTTTCCATCCGCAGACCAACGGTCGGTCAGAGAGGACCATAAAGACTCTTAAGGACATGCTCCGAGTTTGCGTTTTAGATTTGGGTGGCAGATGGGATCGTCATTTGCCTTTGATAGAGTTCTCCGACAATAAGATCTTTTAGGAGACGTTTCAGATGGCACCCTTTGAGGCTCTATATGGAAGGAATGTCGATCCCCATTTTGTTGGACATAGCTCAGTGAGAGCAGTGTTTTTGTGCCGCAGATTATGCAGGAAACGACCGAGAAGATCCAGTCGATTCGAGATAGGATGAGAGAGACCCAGAGCAGGCAGAAATCTTACGCGGGATAGACGTCGTCGCAGACTGGAATTTACTGTAGGTGATCATGTTTTCTTACGAGTTTCTTCAATGAAGGGCGTAATGAGATTCGGAAAGAAATGGAAGCTTAGTCCCAGATATATGGGTCCTTTCAAGATTCTTGAGCGAGTCGGTACAGTTGTGTATCGTTTGGCTCTTCCACCCAGCTTCCCAGATCTTCACCCTATGTTCCATGTCTCGATGCTCCACAAGTACCTTCATGACACCTATCACACGATTTAGCACCAGACGATCCAGCTGGAGCACGATCTTTCTTTCACTGAGCAGCTGATAGTCATTCTGGATCGGTAGGTGAAGAAGCAGAGTTCAAGGGTCTTACCATCCGTAAAGATTCTTTTGCATGGCCCGAACAGCGAAGAGGTCACGTGGGAAGCCGAGGACGAGATGCGGAAGAAATTTCCCCATATCTTCGAAGGTACGCGCAGTTAAATTTTAAATTCGGGGACCGAATTTCTTTATGTGGGGAAGATTGTAACGTTTTAAAAATCGTTTAGGGTAATTAAATGTTAATTAGTGATATAACTCATGTTTTCCGTAAAACCTAATTATAATTATTTTTAGACATAAACATAATTACACCTATTTTAATTATGTAATTTCTTATGTATGAGTGTTTAACCAGTTACTTATTTAAATTTAAATTGCTAGTTACTTAATATTTTCCTTAATTATTTATTTTTTAATAATATTTTAAACTTGCACTTACACACTAATTTAGTGTTAATTATAAATTAGTATAGGTTAATACCAGTTTAGTACACCATGACAACTTAATTTTGTTGAAATGTAACATGTGCATCCTTCTAATTTCCATATAGTTCTAGAATTCTAAATTTTAATGGAAAATAAAATAAAATAAAAAAAGGCGGCATGGTGCATTAATAAGGAATGGGGGAGCTTTGACTTACACACACGCACACAAACACTTACCTCACTTCCTTGCTCTCGGCCAGAACAGAGGGCAACAGCTCTCTCTCTCCAATTCTTCTCTTTTCATGCTAAAAACCATCATTTCTTTATCAAAATCCACAATAAAATCAACATAAATCCTAGCTAAAATCATCACAAAATTCCTTGTTCAAAATATAGCATGGTTCTTGGCTCAAGTCTCTACTTTTGTTAGCATGTTTGGATCTCTTTCTTAACCTTTTTGAGGTATAATGCCTAACTTAATTAACTCTTTGCTAAACTTTTGGTTAATGAGCTTAATTTGGTGTTTTAATGGTAATTAGTGCTAATTTTAAGATTAAATAGATGGTTTTGGGTTTAAATTAAGGTTTTTAACACTTAATTAAATTAGCTAAGTGTAGTTTAGCATCTAGTGGTTTTTCAAACATAATCTAGTTGTTAACTTGATGATCTTAACTTTTAAATTGTCTTAATTGTTAGGTTTACCAAGCACCTCATGAAGAGTTTGGAAGCATCACATGTGTCAAAATCAAATTTTTAAGGTGCTAAGTGAATATACAAAGAATCATCACTAGAAATTTAGGGTATCATTACATAAACATCATCACAAGTAGAATAAAAAAAGCTAGGGTTTTGATAGTACAACCTTTGTAGCTCCCTACGCTAGACTCCTTGGCTACTTGAGGGTTGGAAAAAAGGTCCGCTTGAGATCCTCTAGGTCCACGATAATCCACCCGGAGTCCTCTTTGTCCAAGCTTGAGACTTCACAAGATCAAGAGATGAAATGGAATCTAACACTCTTCACTAATGGGCAAGACTGGTGTAGAATGGTGTTGTGGTTGGTTTTCTCACTTCAAAATCCTAACTTGGTAACTCTTTTGCTCACTTGAGAAATCTAGAGAGCAAAGGAGAAAGGAGGATGAAAATGATGGCTTTACAAAACTCAAGATAATGATAAGCTTATCAAGAAAATGAGAAAATGTAAATATATATATTTTCACTCTCTCATTGTAAACCATGGTTATAAAATATCTAGATATTTTTGTTTGGAAAAGAAATGACCATAGAAATTAAATCATGGTTAGTCAAAGGGTTAGTGTAAGAATAATAAAATAAACCATGAAACAATTTCCATTTCATTTTCCTTTTTCCAAATAAATAATATCCATATATTTTATATATGGTGTGAGTCTTATATTGCCACCATCTACTATATCAACAACCATGATAACTATTATGTATGCATGTATGTGTGCATGCACATCCTATGTGCATGAATGAGAATGAATGCATACATGCATGCATACAACATAAAGACAAGAAAGGATTTCAAGTGAGAAACTAATGATTAATGATAAATCAACACTTGATTTAGCAACCCGGTCGTATCACATACGACCCGACCAAAAGCAAGCCGCCCGATTAATATACGGTATCTCATACACGCATTTTAACCGGGTCCACGCGCATATCGCATACGCGCACCACAACGTTTCGCCTGGACTAGGTAACTCATTTGTGGGACTCTAAGACTCATCAATACGCCGGTAGTGGATGATGATCATATCAAGCACCCCCAAGCCGCAAGTGGTCAGCTAAACGTAACGGCCACCCGGGTATTGAGAGATCAGAAGAAAACAAGCGAACCTGTTACAACTCTTGTCGAGCCAACCGGCAACACTACCGTACAGTCCGGTCTCTTCGTCAGATATACTGCATATCGAGTCTAGGGATGGTAACGTCGACCCCAATAACTCAATAAGTCATGCCGATGAATGGTCTATAACAGATCGAGAAAGTACTAATAACACTTATCAGTAAATCTCAACAGCCCTGGCTAGAGACTTACTGATATAGCCAGTCGAGCACAGCACAGCATCAACTCCCAATACCGGGAGAGACGAAACCCCTCCTATCGCTCATCGCATTCGTGTGTCTCGGGACTGTACCCAATGGCCACCTGTTTGCACGACTCAGTAGAGCCGTGGTAGGGTGGCAATCAAAGTACAGTGGGAGAACACACAAGACTCTATGACGAACTCGGGTCTACAGACTAACCTCCACAAGTGTCACCTGAGAACTGCTATCCGACGATAGATATAATTCCATATAGGAGTTCTCGGTGAGTCCGTCCAGTGTACCCAGTCACCACTGAGCACCCGTATACGATCTCGATGTCAAACATCGATGAATGTGGGAACATCCATCGCCCATCATATGGGTCTAGTATCATATACGCTAGTCTACTCTGGTATATCGGTGCCCCGTCTCAATACACCTACGACTAGAGACATTTCAGGATATGCTTATAAACTACAGATGTCCCACTAGTATGATCTCCATCATCATCATAGTAGTTAAGCCTATATCCTCAGGGCTTTTTCAACATGTATGATTGAATAAAAGCATGATCAAATCAACATGTCAGATAAAGAAGAACCAGATAGCATACTATCATGTCGAGCAAGAATGTACACTGAATATATATATATATATATATATACATGTATAAATACATCCACTATCATATAATGGCCTCTAGGGCATACATATATCCAACAATCTCCCACTTGCACTAAGGCCAGTTATTGGCGTATCTCATACCCAACATATCAAAATGTCGCTCATGCTGCGGCTGAGGGAGGGCCTTGGTGAGTGGATCCGCGGCGTTATTCTTTGTGTCTACTCTCCTAATCTCGATCTCGCGGCGATCTACAATCTCCCGGATCAAATGAAAGCGCCTCACGATGTGTCTGGATCGCTGATGGGACCTGGGATCCTTGGCTAACGCCATAGCCCCATTATTATCATAATACAATTGTTTTGGATCAATAATGGTTGGAACTACTCCTAGCTCCGAGACGAACTTCCTCATCCAGACGGCTTCCTTGGCGGCATCATTTGCAGCAATGTACTCAGCCTCCATCGTAGAGTCTACAACGGTATCCTGTTTGGAACTTTTCCAACTTACCGCCCCTCAATTGAGGGTAAATACAAACCCTGAGATAGATTTGCCGTCGTCCTTATCGCTCTGGAAGCTCGAATCGGTAAAGGCCTCCATTTGGAGATCTCCATTACCATACACCAAGAACTCCTTAGTCCTTCGTAAGTACTTAAGAATGTTCTTCGCAGCTATCCAGTGATTCTCCCCTGGGTTGGATTAATACCTGCTTACAACACTACGTGCGTAAGCTACATCTGGGCGTGTACATAGCATCGCATACATTATAGATCCTACTGCCGAAGCATAGGGTATAATACTCATGCGAGCTTTCTCTTCATCGGTCTTTGGGCAAGAGTCCTTGGAGAGAGTGACCCCATGGCAAGCGGGTAAGGCACCCCGCTTGGAGTCTTCCATACTAAACCTTTTTAGGATGGTGTTGATGTACCTGGTTTGGGACAATCCCAATAACCTCTTGAATCTATCCCTATAGATCGTTATTCCCAGAATGTATGTGGCATCACCCAGGTCCTTCATGGAGAACCTTAGTGATAAGAAAGATTTGAGCGACTGTAGCATAGGAATATCATTTCCTATCAGAAGAATGTCATCTACGTATAATACGAGGAATGTGACAGCTCTTCCTACAGCCTTCTTATAAACACAAGGTTCATCTGGATTTTTGATGAAATCAAACTCTTTGATAACATCATCAAAACAGATGTTCCAACAACGTGATGCCTGCTTTAACCCATATATGGATTTAAGCAATCTACATGCTTTCCCGCTGCTCCCACTGTCAATAAAGCCCTCCGGCTGATCCATATAAACGCATTCTTCTAAATCTCTATTTAGAAATGCTGTTTTAGCGTCCATCTGCCAGATTTCATAGTCGTAGTGAGCAGCAATAGCAAGTAGGATCCGAATGGATTTAAGCATGGCTACGGGCGAAAACGTCTCGTCATAGTCCAAACCTGGTCTTTGACGAAAACCCTTTGCCACAAGTCTTGCCTTATAGGTCTCTACCAGCCCATCTACACCAATCTTTCTTTTAAAGATCCAATTGCACCCCACAGTTTTTACCTCAGGGGGTACAACGTCCAAAGTCCATACTTTGTTGGTGTACATAGACTCCATTTTGGATCTCATGGCATCCAGCCACTTCACAGAGTCTCCACTCGTGATAGCTTGCTCAAAACTGGTAGGATCATCATCCTCCATGATGCAGTCTTCTCTGTCAGCATCAATGAAGAAACCGTAGTACCTCTCCGGTGGGCGAGAAGTCCTACTAGACCTACGGAGTGGCCGAGGTTCCTCAGTTTCTATTGCAACAGCCGGTTCAACCAAGTCGTCATTTGTAGTTTTTGTCTCTAGAACCTCTTCTAGATCTACCACATTGCCATCAGTTTCATTTGTGAAAAACTTTTTTTCCAAGAATGTAGCATGCTGAGAAACAAACACCTTTTTTTCCTCCTTGTGGTAGAAAAGATATTCATAAGAGTTCTTTGGATATCCCACAAAATTACACATGACCGATCGTGTCTCGAGTTTGTCCAGATTCTGCTTTTTAACATAGGCCGGGCAACCCCAAATCTTAATTCTCTTAAGAGATGATCTCTTCCCATGCCATATCTCATATGGCGTAGTAGACACGGTTTTGGTTGGAACCCTGTTCAGTAGAAATGCTGCAGTCTACAATGCATGCCCCCAAAATGAGACAGGTAACTCAGCATCACTCATCATGGAACGGACCATATCTAATAGGGTCCGATTCCGTCGTTCAGACACACCGTTGTGCTGTGGTGTGTAAGGAGGAGTGAGCTGAGAGAGAATCCCATTCTGTTTTAGGAAGTTTGCAAATTCTGTACTGAGGTACTCCCCACGTCAATCTGATTGAAGCATTTTGATACTCAAGCCGGTTTTTTTTCTACTTTGAGTTTATATTCAGTGAATTTCTCGAAAGCTTCGGATTTGTGCTTTAATAAAAATACATGACCGAATCTTGAGAAATTGTCAGTGAAAGTAATGAAGTAAGAAAAACCGCCTCTAGCCTGTGTAGACATTGGCCCACATACATCACTATGTATGAGACCTAGGAGCTCAGTAGCTCTTTCTCCGTGTCCGGTAAACGGAGTTTTGGCCATTTTACCCTTGATACAAGACTGGCAAGTCGTATAAGATTTATATTCAAAAGGGGTTAAATATCCATCTTTGTGTAACTTGTTTAGTCTTGTTTCATTAATATGACCAAGTCTACAGTGCCAAAGAAAAGCGCCATTTATTTTTGAAAGTTTTCTTTTATTAGTGTGTTGTATGCTGAAAACTGTGTGTTAATTTAGGACGTATATCCCGTTATTAAGCGTACCATACCCAACAAACATTTGATTCAGGTGAATGTTCATAACATTGTTCTGCAATACAAAATTATATCCTTCATTGTCTAACAAAGAAACAGATATTATATTACAAAGCATACTTGGTACAAAATAACATGGGTTCAAAACCAATATAAACCCAGATGGCAACCCCAAGTGATACTCTCCCACTGCGACGGTATGTACATTGGAACCATTTCCAACGCGGAGAGTATGGTCACCTGTCTTCAAAACCTTGCTATTTCTCAGCCCCTGCATAGTATTGCAAATGTTAGAACCCGAACCGGTATCTAATACCCAGGAAACAGAGTTTATTGAAAAACAGTTTTCTGTCACAAACACACCTGAAGCGGAAGCATCCCCATGCTTCTTCTTGAGATTTAAGTACTCGGTATAGTTGCGCTTCCAATGTCCTGTTTTGTGGCAATGAAAACATTCCCCTTTCCCCGATTCTCCAGCTTTGGAATTTTCTTTCCCCTTAACCTTTTTAACTCCACCCTTAGGATTGGTGGGCTTCTTCTTTTTCTTTCCCTTGGCCTTAGCCTTTGGGCGAGAAGAGGAAGATTGTCCAATAGTGAAAACGGGAGTTTTCACTGATTTCAGTGTGCTCTCTGCACTCCTTAACATATTAAGGAGTTCAGGTAGTTCCTTCTCCATGTTGTGCATGTTGAAGTTAACTATGAATTGAGCAAAGGTTGAGGGGAGGGACTGCAGAATAATAACCGTATATTGTTCATTGTCCATCGTCCATCCAAGCTCCTCAAGCTCTTCTATGAGAGCTATCATCTTCAGAACATGGTCTCCTACTGGTGTGCCAGGGGCCATTCGCATCTGAAACAATTTCTTTGATGCTTCGTATCGTAATACGCGGGATTGCTCTCCATACAACTCCTTTGTATGGAGGAATATGGCGTGAATGTCCATATTCTCGTGCTGCTTTTGATGTGTGTTATCCATCGATGCAAGCGCGAGGCATTTGGCCGTGGCACAGTCAGCGTCCCATGTCTTGCGGCCTTCAATATCCGCAACTGAGGATTTTGGACCTGGGACGGGCGGGGCTGAAGCCGTGAGGACATATGATAATTTATCATAAGTCAAGGCAATTTTCAGATTTCTCAGCCAGTCTTTATAATTGGTCCCATTCAGTTTATTTTTATCTAGTAGATGCTTGAGTCCAGTCATTGGTATCTGCCATTAAGAGAGAGAAAAGAATACACTCAGCGAAAGCTCTTGCAAAGATCAGATTGGTTATTATCTTGTCTAATCGATGTCTCCCACTGCTTTAATCAAGTTTTTCTTTCAAACCTTAAAAAGAAAACTAGCCAGGATTAATTACAGTCTACAACTTCGCTAACTGTTCAGCCAGGCCAGTGTCGGTACTTGAGGGAGGTTCCCCGTGCTTTCGCACGGACCTAATTAAAGTAAACCTCGTTTTCCCAGAGGCGTAGCCCCGTTAATATCTTTCTAGACACCTAATGAGTTAGCTAATTGTAAACTGTAAAACTCTCCTGGGAGCAACTATTGCCCACAGTGGGATTGGGATCCAACCATCATATGGAAGGTATGCAATCTCATTGCAAATTTCAACTATTGAAATTCCCGATGTGATTTTTACCCCTAGCACTCATGACCTTGGCTATGGTCAACAAATCACAAGCACTAGTCAAGTTCAACCCGTCATTTCTTGAGTAATCAGACCCGTTTACATGACACTTGGCTAATGTCAACAAAGTCATATGCCCATCCTAATTAATCTACATCATATGCATTGTAGGAAGACATCACTTAGCTACCGTACACTACGCCTTGGCTAAGGTCAACAAACGTAGCACGGATACTAAGTACTCTACTTCCTAAAATGACGGAGGGTTGCGGATGATTTTTAAGAAAATCTTTAACGCTTTAAACTTGACATCGTCGTAGAATCAAATGGTTTTCAAAAGGAGTGGCTTAAGCTCCGCAGTTTTGAAATGTAGCTTTTTCATAAAGATCCGAGTGGTTTTCAAATCTGATTCTACAACATCTTTTTAGGTTTATTTTCTTTACATTAATCATATTAATGTAGTCCCATCATTTAAGTTCTTAAGCCAATCACAGAAAAGAAACGAAAATACAACGTACGCTTATGCCATCCGCATTCGCCGCAATGTTCCGTTATGCACCGTTAGGTTACTTAACTAACGGTATACCGGGACGGGACTAGCGCGGGTGTAAAACATAAGCAACGTCTACTATATATCTCATATATAATATATCATTCTTCTCAGATATCACAGAACACAGGCAGCAGAAATACAGTATATAATGTGGGATATTCTAGGACGTCCTTATTTAGTATTTAGCCAATCAATAAAAAATACGGATTCCACAGTCGCGATGAATAGCCAAGCCCACACCCCTAGACCCCTATGAGAGCGGCAAGCGACCCTACTAATTCTGGAGTTTAGGAGACCCGGTCTCGACTCCTCGAGATGGCCTCCCACTGAACCCCAGAACCCGGTCACTTGTGCTCCCTTCCTTGGGTCTATCCTAATGCGGAAAAGTAAATAATATACAACACTGGAGACATCAACCTCAACCCGGAAGTGCCCCAAATAAAAGAATATTACATTACATTTGAATTTTACATGAATGAAAAGAAAACTCTCATCTCACATAAAAAAAAACCCGGCTATTCAATCGCGACAATCCTGCACATCATATCTCAGCAACACATAATATCATATATCATCAACGTAAGTATGTATGCGTACCCCGATTGTCGTTGATGTATAGCAACGAAACCGGCGATAAGCGATATACTACACTTACGGTCACAGAAAAGAAAGTGTAAAACTACAATATTTGGAATCCACATTCTCTTTAGACATCGTAAATCCGAAATATCACATACTTCGCATTTCATGCCTAACTATATGAATTCCACATATTGTATCACATTCCAGATAAATAGACAGTATTAAACTTTTTGATCGAATAATCAAATACCCAAAATTTCCTAAAGCTCAACACATGAGCGGAGTTCAAAAAACCCGGAATGTGACACAGTAGCAGCGGTCCAGCAGTAGAAGGGTCAAGCCAACGCCTCACATGTGGCACGCCGTACTACCTCAAACCTTAAGGTTCAGAGGCAGTCCAGACGGTCACATAATCGAGTTAAGCTTTGTGTTCTTCAAGAGGGTCCACCACTTAACTTGCACTATTTTCGAAAGATTTAAACACGAGAAAAAATCAACACTTGAAAATTTTTCGTGCCGGGAAAAAGTGAGTTAATGATATCCGTTCGAACCTTTTAATACTTTCTAAATTATCCGAAAAAGGCACGAAATTAAAATTCTGATCAAATCACCGAATCCAAAACCATCCCCAGAACATTCAACACTTGAATCATATTAAAAATACCAAAAAATATATAAAAGCAGGTGAGAAGATTACTGTACAAATATGAGGCATTAACACTTCAGTACAGCCGTGGATCCGCGGCCTAAGCAAGGTACGGCCGCGGTTCCGCAGCGTAATGTACGGTTTAGGGCTTCGTATTTTATAGTATTTCTTATAGTTACCTGCTGAAGTTTTTAAGTATTTTTAATACAGAAAAAAACACAGTTTCAAAAAATGTCCAGAGAGGGTTTAAAAATCCGTATTTTAGGTTCGATCGGAGTTTTAACTTCGCTAAAGTGTCGCCTAAAGCTCTAGGTCGGCTCTAATACCAATGTTAGGTTTACCTAGCACCTCATGAAGAGTTTGGAAGTATCACATGTGTCAAAATCAAATTTTTAAGGTGCTAAGTGAACATACAAAGAATCATCACTAGAAATTTAGGGTATCATTACATATACATCATCACAAGTAGAATAAAAAAAAGCTAGAGTTTTGAGAGTACAACCTTTGTAGCTCCCTACGCTAGACTCCTTGGCTACTTGAGGGTTGGAAAAAATGTCCGCTGGAGATCCTCTAGGTCCACGATGATCCACCCGGAGTCCTCTATGTCCAAGCTTGAGACTTCACAAGATCAAGAGATGAAATGGAAGCTAACACTCTTCACTAATGGGCAAGACTAGTGTAGAATGGTGTTGTGGTTGGTTTTCTCACTTCAAAATCCTAACTTGGTAACTCTTTTGCTCACTTGAGAAATCTAGAGAGCAAAGGAGAAAGGAGGAAGAAGATGATGGCTTTACAAAACTCAAGATAATGATAAGATTATCAAGAAAATGAGAAAATGAAAAAATATATATTTTCACTCTCTCATTGTAAACCATGGTTATAAAATATCTAGATATTTTTGTTTGGAAAAGAAATGACCATAGAAATTAAATCATGGTTAGTCAAGGGGTTAGTGTAAGAATAATAAAATAAACCATGAAACAAATTCCATTTCATTTTCCTTTTTTCAAATAAATAATATCCATATATTTTATATATGGTGTGAGTCTTATATTGCCACCATCTATTATATCAACAACCATGATAACTATTATGTATTCATGTATGTGTGCATGCACATCCTATGTGCATGAATGAGAATGAATGCATACATGCATGCATACAACATAAAGACAAGAAAGGATTTCAAGTGAGAAACTAATGGTTAATGATAAATCAACACTTGATTTAGCAAACCGGTCGTATCACATACGACCCAACCAAAAGCAAGCCGCCCGATTAATATACGGTATCTCATACGCGCATTTTAACCGGGTCCACGTGCATATCGTATACGCGCACCACAACGTTTCTCCTGGACTAGGTAACTCTTTTGTGGGACTCTAAGACTCGTTAATACGCCGGCAGTGAGTGATGATCATATCAAGCACCCCCAAACCGCAAGCGGTCAGCTAAACGTAACGGCCACCCGGGTATTGAACGATCAGAAGAAAACAAACGAACCTGTTACAACTCCCGTCGAGCCAACCGGCAACACTACTGTACAGTCCGGTCTCTTCGTCAGATATGCTGCATATCGAGTTTAGGGATGGTAACGTTGACCCCAATAACTCAATAAGTCGTGCCAATGAATGGTCTATAACAGATCGAGAAACTACTGATAACACTTATCAGTAAATCTCAACAGCCCTGGCCAGGGACTTACTGATATAGCCAGTCGAGCACAGCACAGCATCAACTCCCAATACCGGGAGAGACGAAACCCCTCCTATCGCTCATCGCCTTCGTGTGTCTCGGGACTGTACCCAACGGCCACCTGTTTGCACGATTCAGTAGTGCCCTGGTAGGGTGGTAATCAAAGTACAATGGGAGAACACACAAGTCTCTATGACGATCTCGGGTCTACAGACTAACCTGCACCAGTGTCACCTGAGAACTGCTATCCGACGATAGATATAATTCCATATAGGAGTTCTCGGTGAGTCCGTCCAGTGTATCCAGTCACCACTGAGCACCCGTATACGATCTTGATGTCAAACATCGATGAATGTGGGAACAGCCATCGCCCATCATATGGGTCTAGTATAATATACGCTAGTCTACTCTGGTATAACGATGCCCCATCTCGATACACCTACGACTAGAGACATTTCAGTATTTGCTTATAAACTACAAATGTCTCACTAGTATGATCTCCATCATAATCACAGTAGTTAAGCCTATATCCTTAGGGCTTTATCAACATGTATGAATGAATAAAAGCATGATCAAATCAACATGTCAGATAAAGAAGAACCAGATAGCATACTATCATGTCGAGCAAGAATGTACACTGAATATATATATATAAATGTATAAATACATCCACAATCATATAATGGCCTCTAGGGCGTACATATATCCAACATTAATTATGTGTATATGCAAATTAATTTCATGTTTATTGTGTAAAAAGATGAGGTTAAAATTAGTTAATAAGTTGTGTGGCTTAATTACGATATTAAAGTATGATTGTAGCTACTAGGTTTGCTAATCCATCTAATTTTGCACTAAAATGGCTTAAGGTTGCTTACTAGGTTTTTTAAAAAGAAAATGGTTTTAATTAAGTTTGAAGTTGTGATGATCTACAAACTATTTTCCAAAATATTAGTGTGATGTGAATGCGCGATTAGTACGATTAGATTCTAGGATTTGTGGTGGCTACGCATAGCGACCCCTAGTTTTGGTTTGTGGTGTTGTCGTGCGCATTTTGTGCACCAAGTGCGCGCGCACGACTAGTTAGTGCATGTTAGTTACTTTGTATCATCTTGACTTCGCGTCAATTTAAATGTCTAACCTCATATATACTTATTGTGCGATTCTAGGATCGGTTGCGGAGACGTCGGATGCGGGAAGGAAAGGAAATGCCGTGATTGGATCAGATTAGCCGAGGTATCCTTTGAATAGATGTACACATCTATGGGGGGATCGTCTGGATGGTGCAAGGCGTCCGATAGTTAGAATTATTAGTAGTTCTTGTATTCATATGCGTAGTCTCCAAATCATTCATATCATGGCATTGTATCCTCTTATATATGATATTGTTCCTAGGACACTTGCACCATTACCCTTGTTTCATGCCGCACGTGCACTATTTATGCGAACACATACGCCATTGGTAATTGCTATGTCACGAACACTATTGAACTTGTTTAAATCAGTATCCGAGCATTTCATCATATATGGCATGTAACTTGTAGTTGTATGTTCATTTCATCAGAATGGATACATAGGATTGCTAGTCATATATACCTCATTGCATCATCATTCATACATAGTTTTCTAGTCATACATCGTATTTCATATTATTGATACCATAGACATTCATCATCACCGACATGTTCATATATTGTGATTCTTCTTGAGATTTCAGTGTTTATGAGATTGATAGATTGTCACGACCCGAAAGTACGGAACGTGACCGACACTTAGATTACGAAGCGTCTAGAGGCGCCACGTGACCTAAGTAAGCCGAAGCCCAGAAATCTAAACCATAAAAGAAAAAAAAAAGAAAAGAAAAGAAAACAAGTATAAAAACATCAGCAAATTTTACCAAAAATTTCGGCAGAGTCTCCTCTGTAAAAACTGGCCCCCAAACGGGTACAACAAGTATAATATACATAAACAATAAAAAGCATCCCCAAACGGGAGCTAGCATCAACGCCAACAGGCGGAAACAACCACAACAAGCACAATAATATACAACGCCAATAGGCGAGGCTCAAAACTCAAAAGAAAACAAAACCACCAGATCAGAATAATACATGCGCGACTCTAAGGTCGAAATAAAAGACTGGTCCTATAAACTTATCAAGTAATACAAATATGGTTGATGGAGCTTACTAGATACAAATGAATGAATAAAAGTACAATGGTGGTTCGGATACAAGTGAACCAACCTACCGTGCAAATCACCCTGAAGAAAAGATGTGCCAACAAGCTGCCACGGAAACCTGTACATCGAACCTGTAATAAAATTTGGCACAACGGGGGTGAGTTGCCAACTCGTGAGTAGAAGACATCTACGAAAAGAAATCGAATGCACGACGCTATCCTAGGTCATAATAATACACTATTATATCCCAATCAACTAGTAATAGCAGGGTAAAACTACGTGTAAGTGCAGATACTCCGTGCTCGTGTCAGTGCCTCATATAATACTATGTCATATGAAATGAAATGCATGCACCATGAATGTAAAGTAACAAATCCTGAAATCCAGATATATATGTATAAGAAATCTTTAGCTATTATCATAGTAAAATCTGTATAAGAATCTGAAATCTCAACAATGAAATCCATGGAAATCCGTGTCAAGCATCGACATAACACATGTAATCTCAAGTCTCAATATCTCGGGCTCCGTCAGTCCGGATCGGCCCATATCATCAAATCTCACGACAACGGTCGGTATCCTCCGGATATCCGCCGCGCCAGACATCACCGGTAGGTAGCCTTCCCCTGCCAGGCTCATCGTCTACAACTCGATCTTCTTGCCCCGGGGTACCATACCGGGCCCACCATGTACCCGAGACGGTTCATCCACTCCTCGAATCGGGTCTCGAAATCCATCAGAAAACATGAAATCTCATGGTGGACGACACATACATCACGAGAAAACCGCATCTTGTGTTTTTAAATAGAGAGGAGGAGGAGAGAGAGAAGTGTTTACATATTCTTGCGGTTTTCCCCAAAATCCAGAAATCTCATAGAAATCCAAATCTCAAAATCATGAGTAACTATATGATAAGTGTCGGCATATGCCCATAATACTGCATGATAACATGAAAATATGAATGCATGAATGTCTAAGCAATGAATATCATGTCTGTACTAATGTCAGAGAATAATCACAATATTATATCTGTCTAGCTGTTAACTGATTCTATCCATAAAAGACAATATGATCTAAAGTGTACGTGACATAGCAATTACCGATGATGATGTGTGTGAGCCGGCAAATAAGTGTGCGTGGAATATGCGCATCATCGGTAATAGTGCTGGTGTCCTAACAGGTAAAGTTTATAATGATTATAGCAACATATAAAAGAACATGCACCATGATGATTACAGTATGAATGTAAATACAGGTGTGCATTACCCACTCCTCTACGAGATACGAGTACAACTACCACTATGTGAGTCGAACCTAAACCAGTGTCCATCTAACATCCTAAGGAACTAAACCTAATAGACTAGTCAGTAAGAAACTAGAGTCTACCTAAGGTCTGAATCAATATCTCTAATAGTCGGCGATCACGCCTCAATAGCGTCATGTACGTAGTACGGCTTCCTCGAATCAAGAGTGCGGATCAATCATCAAATCTAAGCCTCGTACGGTAAAATCCATCGTACGGCATCCCAATATCGGGGTACGGTCAAGTATCTCCTAGGTGTCTCCTCATTCGTATAATGTCATCATCAACACATCTCATGATCAAGGTGCTAAACTATGATCGCATACATCAATCATATATCATTGCCATCATGATAAGCATCATTAATTTATCCACAGAAATATCATGTCATATGTGTAATATTGTGATTAAATCATACCGATATCTTATCGTCATCAAGTCACCCTATACGATATCGACATCAGGTCACACCTATATGATGTCGTAATCAAGTCATACATATATCATATCGTGATCAGTCACAAGCTACAGCCCAGATACTATTTTAGCGTCCCATGTACCTCAATATCACCACCACCCTTTATAATTTATATGTTCATGTTCATTATCTCATTCTCTAATGATCCGCTAACACTTTAATACGACTGTATAGTCAAGAATCACGGCATCAAGCCCAGTTATACTATTTCATCATGCCTCAGATATCATATCACATCAATGAATCACATATACGTGTTGTGTATATATATCAACCTATACATAGTTTTATATATACACACACATATACGTATACGCCATGTCAAGTTTTAGTGTGTGCGTGTGTGTTTCTATCAGAAACCTACGAACCTCTCCCAAAGTATTCATCTTCAGGTGTGGTTTTCCTAAATCAGTCTAGTCCCACCTAGGGTCATTACCAGGGTCCTACTCAGTAAGAATCTAGAGTCACATCTGGTTTCCTAATGTCAATAAGTGCTATTCCTATTCTACGTTGCGGGGGTGCTAAACGCCATCCACCCGACTTCCCCCCGTAGATATGCATCTACTCACCTGGTCCATGTCTGTCGAAGACGGTGTCGCCATCCTTCTCTTCATCGCCCGCGGGCCACGTGAGGGGTACCTAAATGCAAACATACAAATAGCATCGTAAACCGAATCACATACAAAAGTCAAACGATACAAGGAACAAGCATAGGTTAAAACCTATGTCCCGTCCACGTAAAAGAACCAAATACCGCTCGATATCGGCGTACAAACTCCGATGGATCGAGATAATATCAACAAACAACTTGTAGTTTTAAAGCACATTACTTATACCATAAAACACGATTAAATCCATCGAAACCCTAAAATCTATCAAACCGTCCAATTTCGCAAAAACCCGAAAATGCCAGTTTACCGTTTTTCATCAAAACTTGACATTTAAATGAAACTAATGGTCATAAAACTCATTAAATAGAATTACTAGAGTATACAAACCATTACTATATTTTTATTATACAATTTTGCATTTATTTGAAATTTCTAGTTTGCAACTTTTAACAATTTTAACATTTTTCAAGCAAAATACCACAATTCCACCGCAAAACATGATTTTGCATAAATTAATGACTTAAACCACAATTCATGATGATAATGATATAATGAAACCATAATTATATTTTTAATCTCATTTATATAGGAATTTCTAAAATCTACTTTACAAAATTAGCAATTTTATCACAATTTAGCAATTAACCATAGAAACTAGCAATCAAACTAAGTTTTTCTTTCCATTAACATGCTAACATTTCCACTAAAACTATAACCCAATGATAACAACCCAAATTAGAACTTTATATTAACCACAAACACATTTTGCAAAAACCTAGTTAGCTAATTAGCTTGATTAAAACAATTTGAAGAAACAATTTATTATACAACAACCATGCAAGATTTTTTTCCACTCTAAAAGATATTAAACTAGCTATTATAACCTTATTTAATTAATAAAAACCACAACTTCAATTTACAAACCCTAACTTAAATTTTAAAATTTGCAACTAGAATTAATTTAATAAATCTAATTATGCTTTAAAAGAAACATCTAATAGAAATAAAACAAAAGAAGGAAATTTATACCTTCAAAATATGAAATCCAAACATGAAAATGAGCCTCCAAAATGCATGCTTTCCCACTCCAAAATCCATGTAAAGAAGAGAAAAGAACAAAGGGTAGGAATTTATTAGGAATTTGTGGAATTTTAATTGAATTTTTGATGTATTTTTGATGAATTTTGGAGCAAAATAAAATGAGGAAAATGGGGGCTACCATGGGGGGTGAGGCCGGCCATTTCTGGAGGTGAGGGAGAGAAGGAAGAGAGTGACAAAAGTTGTGTAGAAGTCTCCACCAAAATATCACTTCATTATGTCTTTTCATGCAATTCTTTATTTTTCTTTTATTTCTTTACTATAGCAACTCAAGAAAACTCTAGAAAATAGAAAAAATTTGCAAATAAATTTAGCATGATACACACTAAATTATAACATTCCATGGTTCATTTTTATAAATTAAAACCATTTAAATTTGTAATTTACACTAATTTAGTGTAAAAATAAAGCTTATGTTAGTATTTAAAATAATTAATTTAGGAAAAATATTTAATTAAACTAAAAATTTATAAGTGGATAAATAAACACCATTTACTAGTAATTACATAATTAAAATAGGTATTTTTGAAATTATAATGAAAAACAATCACGGCTAGGTTTTACGAAAAATACATTTTACTTTCCCGAAAATCATAAAATTCACTTAAACAATTTTATTCATTTAATTATTTATTTAATTATTTTTAAAACGTTACAATCTTCCCCCTTTTAAGAAATTCGGTCCCCGAATTTAAATTCAAACTCCCCCTCCAAATATTAAAATATTTAGCAAACACTCAAATCGTCGGGGTTCCGAAATCATCAATACATAACTAAAATCAACTCCGTCAAGCATAACGCAATCATCGGAGTTATGGCGAGAATAAAATATCAAAACCCAGTATGAAAACCATCATAATATACATCAATCTATAACTTATATATAGTTCGTATCCTAGTAAAATCGCCTAAACATCATAATAAAGAAGCATACAAAAACCCCTCTTGAAAATCGCCGTGCAATGCACGTGTCACGGTATAAGTAGCGGACGTTTAATTTAAAAAAATAGCTATATATATATATATCTTTTATTTAACATACACGTCCCGCCTGGTTACTAAATCAAATAATAATGATTATGAAAACATACTGCTCAAACTAAAATCAATCCCAATTACATCAATAAAATGTCATGTGCGTCCGGTGCGCACTGAAATCGAAACAAAATGCAGAAACCATGAATACCCACAAAACAAAACTAAGTGCAATAGGTGTGCACCAAAAACATCTGCCAAGTGCAACGGGCGTGCACGACTCAAAATCAGGTGCATCTAATCTGCACAAAACCCCGATTTAGTGCATCTGGTGTGCACAAAATCGCATCAAGTGCGCCAAGTATGCGCAAGAATCCTAATCAGGTGCACATGGAGCACGAAAACATACATCGAATATCAGACTCGAATCACAGTACGAAAATGGATAAAAACTAGGTCGAAGCATATATCAAAATCATGTGTAACCCATATGCACGAAATCAAATCAAAAATCTCAAAATATATAAAACCAAATCAAGTGTACTGGGTGCGTACTAAACCACATCAATACAACTGATATATGAAACACAGATAGAATGAACATGAAATACCAATCCTAGAACAAAGTCCTCAAAATACAAAAATCCAATCAACGAAAATAGGAAATTCAAATCACTAAATCACAATCGTAAACAGTATCGTCAATGTGCGCCTCTTTCCTCTGATGTCGACTGCTTCGAACTCGTTCTTTCATAGGTGTGCTGACTGCGCTACCAACGGCAATACTCATATCTAGAGTCTCCCACGTAGTCGATCCCTTCACCTGATATCCGGACTACATTAAACTTTTCGAATGATCCATCAAAATCCCATAATTCCCCGAGAGCTCAACACTCAAGTACTGTTTAAAAATATCCGGTACATATCCCAGCATCGATGATCCAGCCGTAGAAGGGCAAACCCAAGCCTCACTAATGGCATCGCGGAACTGCCGTAAACCCTAGGGTTCAAGGGCGTTCTCGTGGTCATTATGTCGAGTTAGGGTTTCATTCTTCTAGAGGGTCCATCGAAATACCTGCATGTTCTTCCGAATACCTTAAACTTGGGAAAGTGGTTTTCTGATAATCGTTCGAACCCTTTAACTTCATCAGGACGGCATGTGAATACCCTTCGTCCGCACGCTAAGCAATGCTTCAATCCTCAAGAATAACCAATACTCTAATAGTTATCGCATTCGAGCCACAGCTCCCTCTGCCCGTGCGCCCGTGGTAACAGAACCACCCTCCGACATCGACGAAGATAGATCAAAGGAACGAATGAAATACGGTGCAAACAAATGTACATCCTAAGGCTCCTTAAGCAGAGCAGCGTATTATAAGTATGCCGCGGACCATACCCACGGTACGTTACTCTACCTAAATCGTCTACTCCATCAACCAAGGGTCACCTAGACTTATACAGGGTTAAACCTAGCGCTCTGATACCAACTTTGTCACGACCCGAAAGTACGGAACGTGACCGACACTTAGATTACGAAGCATCTAGAGGCGCCACGTGACCTAAGTAAGCCGAAGCCCAGAAATCTAAACCATAAAAGAAAAAAAAAAGAAAAGAAAAGAAAACAAGTATAAAAACATCAGCAAATTTTACCAAAAATTTCGGCAGAGTCTCCTCTGTAAAAACTGGCCCCCAAACGGGTACAACAAGTATAATATACATAAACAATAAAAAGCATCCCCAAACGGGAGCTAGCATCAACGCCAACAGGCGGAAACAACCACAACAAGCACAATAATATACAACGCCAATAGGCGAGGCTCAAAACTCAAAAGAAAACAAAACCACCAGATCAGAATAATACATGCGCGACTCTAAGGTCGAAATAAAAGACTGGTCCTATAAACTTATCAAGTAATACAAATATGGTTGATGGAGCTTCCTAGATACAAATGAATGAATAAAAGTACAATGGTGGTTCGGATACAAGTGAACCAACCTACCGTGCAAATCACCCTGAAGAAAAGATGTGCCAACAAGCTGCCACGGAAACCTGTACATCGAACCTGTAATAAAATTTGGCACAACGGGGGTGAGTTGCCAACTCGTGAGTAGAAGACATCTACGAAAAGAAATCGAATGCACGACGCTATCCTAGGTCATAATAATACACTATTATATCCCAATCAACTAGTAATAGCAGGGTAAAACTACGTGTAAGTGCAGATACTCCGTGCTCGTGTCAGTGCCTCATATAATACTATGTCATATGAAATGAAATGCATGCACCATGAATGTAAAGTAACAAATCCTGAAATCCAGATATATATGTATAAGAAATCTTTAGCTATTATCATAGTAAAATGTGTATAAGAATCTGAAATCTCAACAATGAAATCCATGGAAATCCGTGTCAAGCATCGACATAACACATGTAATCTCAAGTCTCAATATCTCGGGCTCCGTCAGTCCGGATCGGCCCATATCATCAAATCTCACGACAACGGTCGGTATCCTCCGGATATCCGCCGCGCCAGACATCACCGGTAGGTAGCCTTCCCCTGCCAGGCTCATCGTCTACAACTCGATCTTCTTGCCCCGGGGTACCATACCGGGCCCACCATGTACCCGAGACGGTTCATCCACTCCTCGAATCGGGTCTCGAAATCCATCAGAAAACATGAAATCTCATGGTGGACGACACATACATCACGAGAAAACCGCATCTTGTGTTTTTAAATAGAGAGGAGGAGGAGAGAGAGAAGTGTTTACATATTCTTGCGGTTTTCCCCAAAATCCAGAAATCTCATAGAAATCCAAATCTCAAAATCATGAGTAACTATATGATAAGTGTCGGCATATGCCCATAATACTGCATGATAACATGAAAATATGAATGCATGAATGTCTAAGCAATGAATATCATGTCTGTACTAATGTCAGAGAATAATCACAATATTATATCTGTCTAGCTGTTAACTGATTCTATCCATAAAAGACAATATGATCTAAAGTGTACGTGACATAGCAATTACCGATGATGATGTGTGTGAGCCGGCAAATAAGTGTGCGTGGAATATGCGCATCATCGGTAATAGTGCTGGTGTCCTAACAGGTAAAGTTTATACTGATTATAGCAACATATAAAAGAACATGCACCATGATGATTACAGTATGAATGTAAATACAGGTGTGCATTACCCACTCCTCTACGAGATACGAGTACAACTACCACTATGTGAGTCGAGCCTAAACCAGTGTCCATCTAACATCCTAAGGAACTAAACCTAATAGACTAGTCAGTAAGAAACTAGAGTCTACCTAAGGTCTGAATCAATATCTCTAATAGTCGGCGATCACGCCTCAATAGCGTCATGTACGTAGTACGGCTTCCTCGAATCAAGAGTGCGGATCAATCATCAAATCTAAGCCTCGTACGGTAAAATCCATCGTACGGCATCCCAATATCGGGGTACGGTCAAGTATGTCCTAGGTGTCTCCTCATTCGTATAATGTCATCATCAACACATCTCATGATCAAGGTGCTAAACTATGATCGCATACATCAATCATATATCATTGCCATCATGATAAGCATCATTAATTTATCCACAGAAATATCATGTCATATGTGTAATATTGTGATTAAATCATACCGATATCTTATCGTCATCAAGTCACCCTATACGATATCGACATCAGGTCACACCTATATGATGTCGTAATCAAGTCATACATATATCATATCGTGATCAGTCACAAGCTACAGCCCAGATACTATTTTAGCGTCCTATGTACCTCAATATCACCACCACCCTTTATAATTTATATGTTCATGTTCATTATCTCATTCTCTAATGATCCGCTAACACTTTAATACGACTGTATATTCAAGAATCACGGCATCAAGCCCAGTTATACTGTTTCATCATGCCTTAGATATCATATCACATCAATGAATCACATATACGTGTTGTGTATATATATCAACCTATACATAGTTTTATATATACACACACATATACGTATACGCCATGTCAAGTTTTAGTGTGTGCGTGTGTGTTTCTATCAGAAACCTACGAACCTCTCCCAAAGTATTCATCTTCAGGTGTGGTTTTCCTAAATCAGTCTAGTCCCACCTCGGGTCATTACCAGGGTCCTACTCAGTAAGAATCTAGAGTCACATCTGGTTTCCTAATGTCAATAAGTGCTATTCCTATTCTACGTTGCGGGGGTGCTAAACGCCATCCACCCGACTTCCCCCCGTAGATATGCATCTACTCACCTGGTCCATGTCTGTCGAAGACGGTGTCGCCATCCTTCTCTTCATCGCCTGCGGGCCACGTGAGGGGTACCTAAATGCAAACATACAAATAGCATCGTAAACCGAATCACATACAAAAGTCAAACGATACAAGGAACAAGCATAGGTTAAAACCTATGTCCCGTCCACGTAAAAGAACCAAATACCGCTCGATATCGGCGTACAAACTCCGATGGATCGAGATAATATCAACAAACAACTTGTAGTTTTAAAGCACATTACTTATACCATAAAACACGATTAAATCCATCGAAACCCTAAAATCTATCAAACCGTCCAATTTCGCAAAAACCCGAAAATGCCAGTTTACCGTTTTTCATCAAAACTTGACATTTAAATGAAACTAATGGTCATAAAACTCATTAAATAGAATTACTAGAGTATACAAACCATTACTATATTTTTATTATACAATTTTGCATTTATTTGAAATTTCTAGTTTGCAACTTTTAACAATTTTAACATTTTTCAAGCAAAATACCACAATTCCACCGCAAAACATGATTTTGCATAAATTAATGACTTAAACCACAATTCATGATGATAATGATATAATGAAACCATAATTATATTTTTAATCTCATTTATATAGGAATTTCTAAAATCTAGTTTACAAAATTAGCAATTTTATCACAATTTAGCAATTAACCATAGAAACTAGCAATCAAACTAAGTTTTTCTTTCCATTAACATGCTAACATTTCCACTAAAACTATAACCCAATGATAACAACCCAAATTAGAATTTTATATTAACCACAAACACATTTTGCAAAAACCTAGTTAGCTAATTAGCTTGATTAAAACAATTTGAAGAAACAATTTATTATACAACAACCATGCAAGATTTTTTTCCACTCTAAAAGATATTAAACTAGCTATTATAACCTTATTTAATTAATAAAAACCACAACTTGAATTTACAAACCCTAACTTAAATTTTAAAATTTGCAACTAGAATTAATTTAATAAATCTAATTATGCTTTAAAAGAAACATCTAATAGAAATAAAACAAAAGAAGGAAATTTATACCTTCAAAATATGAAATCCGAACATGAAAATGAGCCTCCAAAATGCATGCTTTCCCACTCCAAAATCCATGTAAAGAAGAGCAAAGAACAAAGGGTAGGAATTTATTAGGAATTTGTGGAATTTTAATTGAATTTTTGATGTATTTTTGATGAATTTTGGAGCAAAATAAAATGAGAAAAATGGGGGCTACCATGGGGGGTGAGGCCGGCCATTTTTGGAGGTGAGGGAGAGAAGGAAGAGAGTGACAAAAGTTGTGTAGAATTCTCCACCAAAATATCACTTCATTATGTCTTTTCATGCAATTCTTTATTTTTCTTTTATTTCTTTACTATAGCAACTCAAGAAAACTCTAGAAAATAGAAAAAATTTGCAAATAAATTTAGCATGATACACACTAAATTCTAACATGCCATGGTTCATTTTTATAAATTAAAACCATTTAAATTTGTAATTTACACTAATTTAGTGTAAAAATAAAGCTTATGTTAGTATTTAAAATAATTAATTTAGGAAAAATATTTAATTAAACTAAAAATTTATAAGTGGATAAATAAACACCATTTACTAGTAATTACATAATTAAAATAGGTATTTTTGAAATTATAATGAAAAACAATCACGGCTAGGTTTTACGAAAAATACATTTTACTTTCCCGAAAATCATAAAATTCACTTAAACAATTTTATTCTTTTAATTATTTATTTAATTATTTTTAAAACGTTACATAGATTTTGGGGAAAACCGCAAGAATTTAATATACCTATTATCATTTTAAAAATGCAAGTTGCGGTTTTCTCGTCATATGATGTATATGTCGTCCACCATGGGTTTTCCTTATATGAGTTGGTTTTCGAGACCCGATTCGAGGAGTAGGATGAACCGTCTCGGGTACATGGTGGACCCGGTGAGGTACCCCAGGGCGAGAAGCTCGAGTTGTAGACGATGAGCCTGGCAGGGGAGCACGATCTACCGGTGATTATTGGCTCGGCGGTTATTCGGAGGATACCGACCGGAGTCATGGGATGTGACAGATTTGAGAGCCGATCAGATGGACGACTATTGAGGTATTGAGATATTGAGATACATATATTGTGTCGATGCTTGACATGGATTTTCTGTTGATTTCATTAATGATACTCCAGCTTTATTATACAAAGGTTTTACTAAGATATGGATATAAATTTTCTCATACCAGATATATCTGGATTTCGTGTTTGATTATTCATTCATGTTGCATTCATACTAGTGCATCGCATCATAATTTTATATGTAGGTTGTGATGCATTTACGTGCATACTTACGATAGCCTTATTAGATGTCACTTACTACTCACGAGTTAGGAACTCACCCCCGTTGTGCCACAGTTGCAGGTCCGACCCGTCAACATAGTAGCACCTGGCGTACTTCTTCTGCTTCATTTGCTTCGACTTGCGGCTTGCTCGTGGGTGGGTTGCTAGGATACTCTTTTGTTCCCACCTTATACATTATTATTGTATCTAGTACACTCCATCTGCCGTATCTACCACTTCTACTATTTGTATATTGGACTTAGATTGTGAGCTGTGAGATTTGTACATATTCTGTTTCTGGTGTCGAGCTCACTTGAGCCGACTTGGTGCTTTTGTTATATCTTTCTTTCAGATACTTATTTCGCACTATTATGATATATCTTGTGTGTGGTTGTGTTGCGCCATTCGGCGAAGAGCTATCTCCTGCTTGGGAATGCCTTTATTCAATTCTAATATGTATACATGTTTTGTACCCGTTTGGGGCCAGTATTTACAATGGAAACTCTGCCGAAATTTTTATAAAAACTTGAGCTTATTATAAAGACTTTCAAGTTATTTTCTATGTTAACTTAACATTTAAACAAGTTTTCCTTCACTCTTTTTTCTTTAGACGGTTTAGATTTCTGGGCTTTGGCTTGCTTAGATTACGTTACGCCTCTAGACGTTGTGTAATTTATATGCCAGTCATATTCCACATATTCAGGTCGTGACAATATAAGAAACACCAAAACTTAACTAAAAGGGTAGGGGTTATACCTCCTTTGTCAACTCAAGAATTTTCTTGAGTTGCTCAAAGTCTTCAAAGCCCAAACTTGATCTACCCATGGTGTTTGTGATGGTCTTGTGGTCCTTTTTTTGTGAAGAAAGCATGGGTTTTAGTGGTGGTTTTTGAAGTGGTAGAGGGTGGTAGTAGGTGGTGGAGGATGAGGAGGGAGGAGAAGAGGAAAGGAGGTGGGGAAAATAAAGAGATGAAAGAGGCAAAGAGAACACTAGAAGTTTCTCACTCACTCTCTCTCTCTCTCATCATGAACCATACCTCCATGTCTCCTCCACAAAAATATCTGACATTAAATCATTTTCTTTTCTCCTTTTGTTTTTTTAAAAGACAAAGCCATTCTTGAAAAAGAAAGAAGCCATGGTTAGAATAAAATGTAACAAGTTGTGTAACATGACATGGTGCATGTCATATACATAAACATAATTAATGCAAAATTAGTAAACATTAATCGAGTTTAGTAAATAACCCATTTACAAAGAATTGTATAATAATTCATAGAATGCTCAAATAACATAAATACCTTCAAATCAATAATTTTTATTAATTTCCCAATTATTCTCCAAATTATCAGTATATAATTATACTTTTCATTAAAACTAATCTCCATACTTTTAAAATATCTCTAATATTTATTATTTAATTATTTAAATTCCCAAAAAATAATATTTTATTTTCTGAAATGTTACAATCTTCCCCCCTAAAATAAATTCGATCCCCGAATTTAAATTTAAACCCCCAAAATACTTAGAACATTTCAGTCCATAATTTCAGATTAACGGGTCTCCAAGTATCATGAATATATAAAACATATGATAGCACAATTCATGCGCCTGAGAAACGAATGTAAAACTCAACATCAAAACTCTGTCAAGCGTCATGCCATCCTGGGAGTTAATGTGCAAATACTAGTGTCAAAACCATTATGAAAATCACATATGATACAATTAAGATTATAACGTATGTATAGTATGCATCTCGTGAAATCGTGAAAACAACTGAATAACAATGCATGCCAAATCTCTTTTTAAATTGCCGTGCGATGCGCAAATTACGGCATAAGTAGAGGGCGTTCATTATAAGAAAAATAACCATATATATATCCTTTGTTTAACATATACATTCCGTCTTTTGAAAATGATTTAGAAGGGTTTCCTTCGTAAAGTTTCGTGTCATCATAGACACGTAAGAAAATATTGAGACTATAGCTCCTTTCTAGAAATCACTTCGGTAAATATCGATGCATGCAAAAATACTCAGGTACTGTCCTCAGACTAGTCCTGCTCAGTTACTAACCATGTAGCATATATCGTAAAAACATGATGCTGGAAATGAAATCAATCTCAATAATGTATATAAAAATGCCACATGCGTCTGTTACGCACGGAAATCAAAATCAAATATAGGTGCATACATGTGCACAGAAACAAATCTAAGTGCAACGGGTGTGCAAGAAAAAATATGTTGAGTGCATTGGGTGTGCACGACAACAATATCAGGTGCATCTGATATACACGAAGAATCTCGATTTAGTGTATATGGTGTGCACAAAATCGCATCAAGTGTCCCAAGTGTGCGCAAGAATCACAATCGAGTGCACAAGGTGCACGGAAACGAACATCGAGTATAAAAATCGAAATCAACGGTATACGATATACACCAAATCAAATCAAGTATACCGTGGAAAATAACTTATAAACATGTGCATCTGTGAGCACAAAATCATGTCAATACTGAAAACTCGTGTAACTACACTGAATGCATAAGTCAAATCATGTGCACACTATGTGCATGAAATCAAAATCAAATGTCTCAAAATGCGTAAAAATCAAAATCAAGTGCAATGAATATGCATGAAAACAAAAATCAACACAACTGATATATAAAACATGAATCAAGTGCAACTGTGGTGCACATAAGAAATACCAATCATAAAACGAATCGTCAAAATATCAAAATCAAAACGAAGAAGACGTGTTATCCGAATCATCAGGACGCGGATCATAAATAACTGTCGTCGATGTGCCCCTCCTTCTGTGTCGAAGGGCGCTGGTGCATCCAAAGCTAGCAGAGCAAGATATCTTCTTACCTCCTGTTCACAGTCTGGTGCCCTCTTCCCTTAGGTTCCCATCTCTCTCTGTGGATTACCAGTTATATGCCCTCTTGGCTTGACAGCCCGATTTGGGGTACTGACGGAAACAATCCCATTCTGGCACTACTCTGAAGATCTCCTGACCAATTGACAAGGTCACTCATATCGTATCGCATCAATGACGACAGCCTTTGGCCCACTGAATATGCACGATACCACCGACCCTGGGTCCAAGTCTCATCATGTGGTATTCCCGAAAGATCTTATTAGGGTCTCTTCCCATTCTTATCTTTGCAAAACTGCCTGGAAGATGGCACTCTTTACTCAATCCATATCTTGTTCCGGCATGGTTGTATTCTCATCATGACTTTCCAATGGAATTATGGCTATATACAATGCCTCTGCATGCATATCAAGTTCTTGGCATCTACGGAGTGGAACGACAACTCTTGAAAAGCTCGCATAAACTTCTTACTTCACTTTCCTTCAGTAGGGACCAATTCGGAATCATCTCTTCATAGCTGTGTGGACTGCTCTCCAATTGACTATAGTCATATCTGGGGTCTCTTTCGAAGCTACGAACATGGCATCTCCAATATCCTATAATAGGTATCTGGCCAATTACATTCTCGGGTGTTGGGATTCCTTAGCACTTTACTGGGTTTTCAAGACATTAAGCATACCAATTTCAAAAATTCTAAGGTGCTAACGAACCCTAACCTAGGATCTAGCTAGAGTAAATAGACGAAATGAACATGTAATCAACCATTACACTAAGAGAATGAGGAATACAACCTTTATAGACCGGTCCTTCACATCTAAAGCTCCGTGTAGTAGTCCCTTCGCTGTGAGTATCGATCTCCCGAACTCTAGTATGGGTTCTCCCGGAGAAATGAACAAGCTTTGTCGAAGTCTTCGAGGCCGAAGATGTTCTACGTCGAGGAGATTCAAGCTCATGCTATCTCTTCACTAATTGTGAAATTAGTGAAGCAAACACCCTAAACTAAATGGCAAGTAGTATAGGATGATGAAGTAGGAAGTGGGCTCTCTTTAGATTTATTTTTCTCACAATATTTTCTCATCTTGAGAGAAGCTAGTGAGCTTTTCTCATGAGGAAGAAGAAGCTCAAGTGAAGAAGATGAGAGAATGAACTCATGAGGTGAGAATGTGAACCATGGGTTGTAGGGTTCCTAGGCACTCTAGTGAAGTCTCATAAGTGATCAAACATGCACAAATCAAATTTTACGGGTGCCTACAAACCCGACTACGGATCGTTTACTAGATATTTAGGCGAAACAAGCAAACTAGTTAACATTTTAACTAAGGGAACGGACATACAACCTTTGTAGATCCGGTCCACCACCTCCACGGCTCCGCAATGAAGTCCCCTCGCTGTCCAAATCATGTCTTGGGCTCTAGCGTCGGCATCATCGAAGAATGGGCGGGCTTGATCGTCGGTTCGATGCCGAAGATGATCTACGTCGAGGCATCGCTAGAACAAGCTCCAACTTCACCAAGTCGGAAAAACTTGTGAAGGAAACACCCTATACTACTTGGCAATAGGTAGAGGATGAAGAAATAGGAAGTGGGTAAACTTTAGTTTTGGATTTCTCACTAGACTTCATGACTTGCCATTGGAGTAGCAAGCTTTCTTCAATGTTGAAGAAGATGAAGAAGAAGAAGAAGATATGATAAGTTCTAATTAAAATAGAAAAGAAAATACAATACTTATCATATCATTAACCTTAGTTAGATGTAGAGAATTGACTAAGGTTAATATGAAGAGTTAGGGTTAAGAAAGAAGACAAAATGGTTATTTAGTCAAAGTTTCAAGAAACTTCAACTACAAACAAAATAAGCCACCATTTCATTTTCTTTATCATTTTCTTTTTCCAAAATTAAATAAGAAAAAGAAAACCCTAATCTTAATCTTAACCATGGTCTAATTCTTTACACTAACCCTAGCTTTCATGTATCATCAAACATGATACAATCATGTGCACAAAATATATCACATATGCAATGTGCACAAACTAAGTGAGTAAATCCATTTAAAGTGAACCAATACTAGTTAATGCAAAGTAATATATCAAATATATAATTATACATTAAATCATTAAATCAACACTTGATTCAATGATCCGGTCATGTCGCATATAACCGGCTAGTATCCAATGTATCGGCTTATCGAATCAATCCTTGATTCGATAACTAGGTTATATCGCATATAACCAATCGATACATTCGTCGCGAGAATGAAATACGGTATCACATACACGAATTATTCTCGGTCCCGCACATATCTCATATGCGCTCCTATTTTGTTTTGCTTGAGCGAGGAAACCTCTGTGTAGGACTCTAAAGACTCGTCAATACGCCGGCAGCAGATGATGATCATATCAAACACCCACAAGCCGCAAGCGGTCTGCCAAACGTAACGGCCACCCGGGTATTGAGCGATCAGAAGATCGACGAGCAAGCCCGCTCACACTCCTGCGAATCCAACCAGTAACACTTACCGTATAGTCCGGTCTGGTCGTCTGATATGTTGCATATCTCGCCTAGGGGTGGTAAACGTCAGACCCCAATAGCTCGATAAGTTATGCCGACGTAGGGTCCATAACATTCGTGAAACTACTGATAACTCTTACCAGTATATCACTGCAACCCTGGCCAGGGATTTCCTGTTATGGCCAGTCGAGCATAGCACAACATCAACCCCCAATACCGGGAGAGACGAATCCCCTCCTATCGCTCATTGCCTCCATGTGAATCGGGACTGTACCCAAAAACCACCTGTTTGCATAACTCAGTAGAGCCGTGGTAGGGTGGAAATCAAAGCACAGTGGGAGACACACAAGACTCTATGACGATCTCGGGTCAACAGACTAAGCTGTACCAGTGTCACCAGAGAACTGCCATCTGACGTGAGGTATAATACCATCTGGGAGTTCTCGGAGAGTCCGTTCAGTGTACCCAGTCTCCACTGAGCACCCGCATACCATCTTCGATGTCAAACACCAATGGATATGGGATCATCCATCGCCCATCGCATGGGTCGAGAAGATATACGCTAGTCTACTCTGGAATATCGATGCCCCGTCTCGATATTCCCACGACTAGGAACAATTCAAGGATGTACTCTTGGACTACCCAGGCCCCACTAGTATGATCTACATCATAGTCCTGGAAGTCGAGCACACATCCTATGGGCTTTATCAACATGTAATCAGAGAGACAGAAAGTATACATGTTAAGATAAAGTGCAACCAGATAGCGTACTATCATGTCGAGCAAGAAAGTCCTTCCTATATATGTCCCAGCATCCACTACAATATACATCCAATGTACAGTAATGGTCTCTAGGGCATACATATAACTAACAATCTCCCACTTGCACTAGGGCCATCTGTAGCAGTGGTTGCAGTATCACATACTCAACCATCCCCTAAAAGTCTCTCTTTGGGAAAAGGGCCTTCGTGAGTGGATCCGCCGTGTTGTCCTCTGAGTCTACTCTCCTTACCTCGATCACCCTGGAGATCAACTATCTCCATGATCAGGTGATGCTGTCTTAGATTATGTCTGGGTCACTGATGGGACCAGGGTTCCAGGGTCAAAGCCACACTTCCATTGTCATACAATGGCAGGAACCTAGTTCATCCTATGAACCAATATACACCCAAACTGCCTCTTTGGTAGTATCATTAATAGCGATGTTACCAGCCTTTATCGTCTAGTTTGTCACGGTATCTAGCTTGGAAATCATCCAACATACCGTCCCTTTACTGAGGGTAAAGACAATGCCTGTGACTGACATTCAGTCGTCTTTATCACCCTGGAACTCTTCCAGTGATTCTCCCTAGGATCGATTGATACCATCTCACTATACCTAGTGAGAATCCTAGCATCCAATTACATCTATCTCATAGATGAAAACTCAGGATTTAGGAGGTATCACTTTGATCCTATTTGGAGAATCCTTGTGATAATAGGAGATTGACCGATCGTAGTATAGGAAACTCTCTTCCTATCAAGAGTATGTTGTCTTCGTACAATACGAGGATGACCACCTTACTCTCTACTACCCTTTTGTATATACAAGGTTCGTCTACCATTTTGATGAAGTCAAACACTTTGACTATCACATCAAAACAGACGTTCCAACTCCGTGATGCCTGCTTCATCATGTAAAGCAACTTGCACACGTTTCCGCTGCTCCCACTGTTTATGAAGACCTCTGGCTGTGTTCTTATAGACGTTCTCTTCTAAATCAGTATTTAGAAAAGCAGTCATGGCACCCAACCGCCAGATATCGTAGTCATGGTATGTAGCCGTGGTAAGTAGGATCTGGATAGACTTAAGCATAGCTACTGGAAAAAGGTTTCATCATTATCCACGCCTGGTCGATGACGAAAACCTTTAACAAGTCTAGCTTTGAAAGTCTCAACTTTTCCATCTATACCAAGTAATCTTCTCAAGATATACTTGCTCCTGATGGGGATTTAACCCTTCAGATATAGCAGCTAAAGTCCATACTTTGCTGGTGTACATGGATTCCATCTCAGATCGCTAAGCATCCAGCCATTCTTAAAGAGTCCCTACTCTCGATGGCCTGCTCGAAACTAGTTGGGTCACCATCTCATGATGCAATCCTTGCTCCCACTGTCATCGAGAAACCGAGGTATCTCTCAGGCGGATGAGGAACCCTACTAGATCGGCGGAGAGGCTGAGGTTCGTCGGAAACTATTGAATCCTTTGGTTCTACCAAATCATTAGCAGTTTTGTACAGCTGGAACCTTTCCAGTTCTACAGAACTGATCTTGCCTCGATCTTGTCCGGATTTTGCTTTTGACATAGGCCGGACAATCCCAAATCTTAACCAACTTAAGATATGGGCTCTTCCCTTTCCATATCACATATGAAGCGGTAGGCTTCGATTTGATTCGAACCTTATTCAATAGGTATGCAACTTCTCAAGTGCATAACCCCAAAAGGAAACAGGCAACTCAGTAGTACTCATCATAGAGCACACCTTATTATATAGGGTGCGATTGCTCCGCCCCGATATACCATTGTGCTATGGTGTATTCGGAGGAGTAATGCTGAGAGAGAATCTCATTCTCCTTTAGAATAGTCCAGGAATTCCATGCTCAAGTATTCTCCTCCTTGATCACATCAAAGGATATAATACTTATACCCGTATTTTGGTTCTCTACTTCTAACTTATATTCTGTGAATATCTCAAAAGGTTCGGACTAGTGTTTCAACAAGAACATATGTCTGAATCTGAAGAGATCATCAAAGAACGTAATGAAGTATAAAGAACCAGTCCTGGCATGTGTAGACAGGGGACCTTACATACATCAACATGTATCATCCCAAGAGTTCACTAACTCTTTCTCTGTTTCCAGTAAACGGAGCTATGGTCATCTTATCTTTGTGAGATGACTGGCAAGTTTCACAAGATGTAAATTCAAACTGATTTAAATATACATTTAAATGTAGCTTCAGCCAGTCGGGTCGCATTGATATGACCTAGTCTACAATGCCTCAAGAAGGATTCGTTCATTTCTGAAGTCTTCCTCTTGTGTGTGCTCTGAATGCTAAGAACTGTAGTTTGATTTAGAACGTCAATGCTTTTAGATAACGTGCCTGAACCGATCAACTTTTGATATAGGAAATATTCAAAACATTATCCATCAATACAAAATTATATCATTTCTTTACTAATAATGAGACTGATATGATTTTGTATATCAGGTTCGGTATCTAATAGCATTTGTTCAGAATCAATGTATTCTTAATACAGGGTGACAGTGACCAACAGACTTGGCTGCAACACTTGCCCCGTTTTCTGTCTCATGAAACTTATCACCCGTTCTCAGTTTTTCTACCTTTCTGTAGCCCTATGTAACAGATTACATATCTGGGATCCTGATCTGGTATCACATACTGTCACGACCCGAAAGTACGGAACATGACCGGCACTTAAACTACGAACGTCTCGAGGCGTACGTAACCTAAGTAAACCGAAAACCCAGAAATCCAAACCAAGAAGAGTAGTAGAGTGCAGGAAAAACCAACTTAAAGCAAGTAATTTCAATAGCATAAGACGAATTATGCGGTTTTTAAAACATCAAAAATTTACTGAAAATTTCGGCAGAGTCTCCTTTGTAAATACTGGCCCCCAAACGGGATACAACATGAATAGTATACGAAATCAAGAAAAAGGCATCCCCAATCGGGAGCTAGCTCTTCGTCAATCGACGGTCACAACCACACAAACAATAAAATATACAACGCCAACGGCGAGGATCAAAACTCAAAAGGCAACTCAAAACCACCAGAAATATAACGAGCGACTCTAAGGTCGAAAGAATAAACAACACTGGTCTCTATCTCAAAAATACATGTTTGGTTGATGGAATTTACTAGATACAATGGAATAATATTATACAAGGTAATATGATGGGTACGATACAAGAAAAACCCACCTACTAGCAAGTCACCCGAATGAAATTGAGCCCACAAAGCCGTAATGAAACCTGTACGGCAAACCTGCAAGAAACTGGGGCACAACGGGGGTGAGTTGCCAACTCGTGAATAGAAAAATATCTACACACAGAAATCGCATAAATAACGCAACCTAGGTCAATGATCATAAAATATCCTCAAATATATGTATAACAGGCAGCCTATGACAATGTCTAGGGTAAAATCTAACCCGGGTATAATTTCATGTGCCCGTGTCAGTGCCTCAGGTAGCAATATATCATATGAATGAGGTATGAATGCATGAAAACATAATACATGTAAATGAAGAAACTGTTTTCATAAATTAGTGAGATTTCTTTTGTATTTTTAAAATGAGGTATCATAAATGAAATCAGCATCAATGGTGTCTAGCATCGACACAAAACATAAATCTCAATGTCTCAAAACCTCAGGCTCCGGCCATCCGGACTGGCCTGTATCATCAAATCTCAGTACCTCAATATCTCGAAATCTCAATGTCTCAATCTCAATATCTAGGGCGCCGTCAGTCCAGATCGGCCCCTACCATCCATCTCAAGACCACGACGGTATCTTCCGGATATCCGACGCGTCGGGTAAAATCACCGGTAGGTAGTCTCCCCCTGCCAGGCTCATCGTCATCACCACGAGCTTCTTGCCCCGGGGTACCTTACCGGGTCCGCCATGTACCCGAAACGGTTCATCCAACTCCTCGAATCGGGTCTCCAAATCTATCAGCAAACTCATGGTGGACGACTCATACATCATGGGAAAAACCGCGCTTTTTATTTAAAAAGAGAAAGAAGAAGTTTGTATATGTTTTGCGGTTTTCCCCAAATCCAGAAAATCTCATGGAAATCCAAATCCAAAACCTCAATAGCACGTAAAAAGTGAATATATGCATGAGAATCCATGAATGCGGCATAACAATGAATAACAGTATGCATGAGGTAGCAAATAATAACTATAATGTCTAAACTATTAGCTAACATGCTATGTCAAGCAATAATATTTTCTAAGGTGTACGTGACATGGCAATTACCGATGAAGATGTGTGTGAGCCGGCAAGTAAGTGTACGTGGTACATACGCATCATCGGTAATGGTGCTGGTGTCCTAACCACAAGATATCAACAGTAGAATATGAAGCATAATATAAGCATGTGATGCGGAGCAAACAACAATAATGAACGGGAGCTGAATACTAGACGCAACGATAATTAATCTGTTTTAACCTAATATAAGTCCTACAATGGTGCCTTTTGAAATAACACGAATCGTGGGGTTTTGAAAATAGGGGCTACGGTGTTTTTAAGAAAAGATACGTTTTTTGAAATATCTGTAGGATCCCTTAGGCTGTCTTTAAAAATATGCACGATTCGTAAGCTTTGAAATAGGTAGGAACCGAATCTAATCTAACAACTAACTAAACTAAAGGGCTACGCTATAAGCTAGACTACAGGTAAGGAAACCGCCTAACATCTGAGTCGATACATATACATACCTGTATATATATTAGTCGGTGATCCCGCCTCAATAATATCATATCCGATACCATATGTATAATCAGATATCCCAAGTCAAGAGTGCGGATCGATCATCAAGACATAGCTCGTACGTAAATCCGTCGTACGGCATCCCCAAATCTGGGTACGGGTCAATATCACATTCATCATACTATTCACCTGGTATCCTCTTATCAAATATCATGGTCGAGGTACTGATCTACGTCTAGTACCATACTGATACCGCCTACGTATGCATGCACGTGTGTGAAACACTACGTCAAGGACCCGCTACAAGGTCAAGTCGTATCTAAGATACGAACCCTGCTATATCACCGATCTCACGGCCTCAAATCGAATCTCATCGACTCAGCTCAATTCCAAGTATCAGCCTCAATCCGTATGTGAACACATAGTCCCATACCCATGTGAACACATAACTATAAAGAATCCCATGAGTACATATCAATAGGAATGTATGCAAGTATGCATGTGTGTATGTGTAGTGCAACACTACCCTAGGGTTCGCAACACTAAAAATAGTCCAACACACCAATATCCATCCTAAGCATCGTTATTAATCCTAAATAACATATAATAAATGTTGGTGTGTATACGCATCCGTATACACCACCACGGACTGCGGGGGTGCTATACGCCATTCACCCGACTTCTCCCCGTAGATATAAATCTACTCACCTGGTCCTCGCTTACCGAAATCGATGTCGCCACTCGCTTGCTTGTCTTCTCGAAGTCCTCATGAGGGTACCTACGTATCATGACACATCGCATCCATTAAAAACCCAATTCAAAATCGAAACGGCATACGAAAACCAAATCGGCACGCGTATCACACATAGGTCTAAACCTATCACCTACGCATGCAAAAAAAGCCAAACCAACACTCGATGTCGATGTCCAAACGTCAAACCATCGAGAAAAACCCAAACGCACCCATTTGCGCATTCACAAACACTAATTATAATATGAAATAGGTTAGAATTCACAAAAACCTCAAACTCACTTTAAAAGCTATTTTTCCGAAAACCTAGTAAGCAAACTTTTCCATTTTAGTACAAAACTAAATGTTTTAATGATTTTAGTGGCTACAATGCTCACTAAATATCTTAACTAAGCCACCCAAACCATTACTAGATTTTAAACTTACTCATTTCCATAAATCCCAAAATTCTAGTTTGCAATTTAGCTTAAATAGTAAAATTCTAAAATACAATTTGCAAACTAGTTAATAGGTTTGATTTAACATGCCTTAATATGATAAATTACACACTTAAACCATGTTCAAATGATATAAAACCCTAACTAGATTTAAATCTCACATGTATATGCATTTCATAAAAACCTAGTTTACATAAAAGCTTATTTATTGCAAATTTTAAATTAATAAATTGCATCTAGCAACTAGATTAGGTTTTACATTTCCACAAGATGATAATCTACACTTGATTATCCTATTAGTGATAGTTAAACCCAAATTAGCTTCAAACCATACTCTTGAATTCTCAAATTAGCAACAAGAGCAAAATTAACACTTTAACAACTTAGCCTTAAGAAATTAACTAACTAATTAAGCAAAAATGGTTAGAATTTATACCCAATGAATTGAAGATCCACAAGCACACACATAGCCTCCCAAATTGGAATCTTGTTCCCTAGATCCATGCAATTTTGGCTATTGAGAAATGGGTAGGAGTCGGATTTTGATTTTGTGAGGGTTTGTGTTGATTTTTGTTGATTTTTTTTGAAGGAAATGGAGGTGAAGGAAGATGGATACTTGAAGAAAATGGGGGGGGGGCTGGTTCTGGCCGAAAATGGGGAGGGTGAGGTGAGTGGGAGAGTGAGAGAGAGAGAGTGTTGGTTTCAAAGTCAAAGAAAAGTCAAAAGCCCATTCTTATACATTCTTTTATCCTTTCTTTTCCTTTTCTTTTCTTTTGCAAAACAAGTGGGGACAAGAGAGGGGGGCTGCTGAATTCAGCCAAGGGGGAGGGAAAATGGGGGTGTGTGAGTGTGGGTATGGGTGTGGGGTGATGGAAAATGATAAATACAGTACCCCAAACATCCATTTACACTAAAAAAAAGCCTTTTTTCTTCAATAATTTCTAAACCGTTTTGGCAAATGATTTCGTTCCAAAAACCACATGATAAATTTTTATTTAATATTTTATGATGCACAAAATTTGTTTCAACTCATTCCAATTTGTAATTTTCCCTAATTAAATGTATTAGTGACGGCTTAAAATAATAATAAAATAATATTTTTTTTCAGAAAATTTGAAATTTCACCAGCGGCTCAATAAACACCAAATAATAGCAATTACATAGCTAGAATATGTATATTTAATTTTTATAATAAGATATTTGTATTTTGACTTTTTACCGAAAACACCCTTATTTTACCGATTTTTCGAAATTTCACCGAAACGATTTTCAAAACGTTACACATACCCAGGACGTAAAGAATACTGAGAAACAGTTCTGTATAATGAACACACCCGAAGATGATGCATCAACAAGCACTCTCTTCGTTTGGGCGGCATAGGAAATCTGGTATTCCCCTATTTCCTGCTCTGTCTTATAACAATTATAAGTTGGAGCGGGACCAACGTTCCCCAGCTCAGTATAACAAGCGGGTTCGGTCAATACATCCGTATTATTATCTTGATTAAGGCGTGATATGGTCGCTAACAGGACAGAGAGAGAAGAAAACACTCTGCGTACGCTCTTGCAAGATTAGATTGGTTATGTATTTTATCTAATCAGGATGGCTCCCACTGTTTTTATCAAATCTTCCTTCAAACCCTAAAAGGAATGACTAGCCGGGATTAATTACACACTACAAGTTCGCCAATCTTTCAGCTAGGCCAGTGTCGGTACTTTGAGGGAGGTCCCCCGTGCTTTCGCACGAACCTAATTAATGTAAACCTCGTTTTCCCAGAGGCGTAACCTCGTTGACACCTTTCTAGACACCTACTTGATCGGCTAATTGTAATATGTAAAACTCTCCCAGGAGTAACTCTTACTCGCAGCGGGTATCGGGATCCAACTATCTCATAGAAGGTATGCAATCTCATTGCAAATTTCAACACTTGAAATTCCCGATAATATTTTACCCTTAGCACCTATGACCTTAACTATGGTCAACAAATCATAAGTACTAGTCAAGTTCTACCCGTCATTTCGTGATTAATTAGACCCACCCACATGACTCTTAACTAAGGTCAACTAAGTCACGCGACTGTCCTAACTAATCGCATCATATGCGGTGTAGGAAGACATCACTTAGCTACCATACACTGTGCCTTGACTATGGTCAACAAACACAGCACGAATACTAAGTACTCTACTTCCTAAAATGACGGAGGGTTGCGGCTGGTTTTTGTGAAAACCTTTAACGCTTTGAACTTGATCTCGTTGCGGAATCAAATGGTTTTTAAATGGAATGTTTTTGAGGCTTTTCTAGTTTTGCTAAAGGGGTCACTCCCGGTGAAGGGATCGTCGGCCCTTTCCTCGTCGAATGAGATGCGGGATATACCATATATATCACTGTGCAAAGCGGAAACTATAGAAGCGATCAAAGACAAACCGAGTGTGTAGCATCTGCCAGTTATTGCTAAAGGGGTCACTCTCGGTGAAGGGATCTCGGTCCTTTCCTTATCGAATAAGGTGCAGGATGTTCTATAACGAACACCGCGATGCAAAGCAAGAACTGTAGCTACCTGTTTTTTTTGAAATTCGATTCCACAACATCAATTAGGTTTATTTTCTTTCATTAATCTCATTAATGAATATCCCATCATTTAAATCCACCTAACCATCACAGATAAATATAACGTACGCTTATGCCATCCGCATTCGCCTCGATGTCCCGTCTGCACCGTTAGGTTAGGTAACTAACGCCAGAGCGAGGCAGGGCTAGCACGGGTGTAAAACATAAACAACGTCTATATAATATATTATATATACTATAATATCTGTCACAGAACATCACATGATCACAGATAAAACACAGCAGAAGAAACATATGAAATATTGGATATACTAGAACGTCCGTGTTTTCAATACGAGCTAGTATAAAACACGGATTCCACGGTCGTGATGAATAGCCAATCCCACACCCCAAGACCCCTACGAGAGCGGCAAGCAACCCTACTAATTCTAGGGTTAGGAGACCCGGACTCGACTCCTCGAGATGGTCTCCCACTGGACCCCAGAACCCGGTTACTTGTGCTCCCCTCCTTGGGTCTATCCTAGTGCAGAAAAGTAAATAATATACAAACGGTGACTACTTCCGCAACCTGGAAGTGCCCTAATAAAGGAATATTACATACAAGTTTTTACATGAATGAAAAAAAAAACACTCATCTCACATAAAAACCCCCGGGCTATTCAAATACGACGATCCAATATAACATATCCAGCAACACATAACATCACATGTCATCAACGTAAGTAAATATGCGCATCCCAATTGTCGTTGACATATAGCAACGAAACCGGCGATATCACATATTACACTTACGGTCACAGAAAAGAAAGTGTAAAACTACAATAGTTGGAATCCGCAACCTCCTCAGACATCGCATGCCTGACCAAATGAATTACTTAGACATCGCATGCCTAACAATTATAAATCCCGCATTTTAGTCTCGTTATCGAAAACACTTTTCAATATCAAGTCGGGCAATTCAACAAGATTCCCGACATCCTGATCGAATGCTCGTCGCAAACTTTAGTAGGCGGCCGCACCCCCGATGCCGTTGACGAAGTGCACCAAGGCGGAACACCGCTGCCGCGAGCACCCGAATGGATGCTTTCGGCGACGGGGTTCTCCTGCAGTCACTTGGTCGGGGCTATGGAGTGAGGCTGTCTATTAAGTTTACCGGCGAGTATCCGCGTTCACAACGTGATTGCAACGGACTTTTGATCACATCAAAATTCCGTGGCAACCGATCAAGTGAGACTAAACTGCTATGTTTATAATATTCATTCCGTTATCTTATAACTATTTGTGAATTCCAATTATTGTATCACATTCCGGATAAATAGAAAATGCTAAACTTTTCGATCGAACAATTGAACACCCAAGTTTTCCCGATACAGATCAACACATGAAGCAAGTCTAAAAACATTCAGTTCGTGCCTCAGTACCAACGGTCCAGCCGTAGAAGGGTCAAGCCAACGCCTCACATGTGGCACGCCGTACTGCCCCAAACCCGAAGGTTCAAAGGGTAGTTCAAGACGGTCACATAATCGAGTTAAGGTTTGTTGTCTTCTAGAGGGACCATCGTGTTACTTGCACTACTTAGAACGTGATTAAACTACAGAAATATCCAACACTTGGAAATTTCCCGACAGGGAAAAATTGGGTATTTATATCCGGTCGAACTTTTTAACATATTCAAAAAATTATCCGGAACGACACATAGACAAAGTTTGACAATCCGATCGAATGTATGAACTCCCAATACAACCCAAAATACTCAACTCTTTATTTCAGATTAAAAATTCCCAGGAAAACCAGCACTGAAAAATAGGAGTTACTGTGCAAAATTCAATGGCAGATAAGACAAAAGTGCGGCGGAAGGGCGGCATTAGCACGCAAATGCCGCGGTTCCACCGCACTTTAGAAAGATCATTAGGTAATTTTTGCATCGTAATTCTTAGATTTACCGGCTTGTTTTTCTACATATTTTTAATTTACAAAAATCCACATTTTACAAAAAAGTCCAGAGAGCATTTTAAAGTCGGGGTTTCGGGTCGATCGGACTTCTAACTCCGTCTACGCATCGCCTAAGGCTCTAGCTAGGCTCTGATACCACTGTAGGGTTCCTAGGCACTCTAGTGAAGTCTCACAAGTGATCAAACATGCACAAATCAAATTTTACGGGTGCCTACAAACCCGACTACGGATCGTTTACAAGATATTTAGGCGAAACAAGCAAACTAGTTAACATTTTAACTAAGGGAACGGACATACAACCTTTGTAGATCCGGTCCACCACCTCCACGGCTCCGCAATGAAGTCCCCTCGCTGTCTAAATCATGTCTTGGGCTCTAGCGTCGGCATCATCGAAGAATGGGCGGGCTTGATCGTCGGTTCGATGCCGAAGATGATCTACGTCGAGGCATCGCTAGAACAAGCTCCAACTTCACCAAGTCGGAAAAACTTGTGAAGGAAACACCCTATACTACTTGGCAATAGGTAGAGGATGAAGAAATAGGAAGTGGGTAAACTTTAGTTTTGGATTTCTCACTAGACTTCATGACTTGCCATTGGAGTAGCAAGCTTTCTTCAATGTTGAAGAAGATGAAGAAGAAGAAGAAGATATGTTAAGTTCTAATTAAAATAGAAAAGAAAATACAATACTTATCATATCATTAACCTTAGTTAGATGTAGAAAATTGACTAAGGTTAATATGAAGAGTTAGGGTTAAGAAAGAAGACAAAATGGTTATTTAGTCAAAGTTTCAAGAAACTTCAACTACAAACAAAATAAGCCACCATTTCATTTTCTTTATCATTTTCTTTTTCCAAAATTAAATAAGAAAAAGAAAACCCTAATCTTAATCTTAACCATGGTCTAATTCTTTACACTAACCCTAGCTTTCATGTATCATCAAACATGATACAATCATGTGCACAAAATATATCACATATGCAATGTGCACAAACTAAGTGAGTAAATCCATTTAAAGTGAACCAATACTAGTTAATGCAAAGTAATATATCAAATATATAATTATACATTAAATCATTAAATCAACACTTGATTCAATGATCCGGTCATGTCGCATATAACCGGCTAGTATCCAATGTATCGGCTTATCGAATCAATCCTTGATTCGATAACTAGGTTATATCGCATATAACCAATCGATACATTCGTCGCGAGAATGAAATACGGTATCACATACACGAATTATTCTCGGTCCCGCACATATCTCATATGCGCTCCTATTTCGTTTTGCTTGAGCTAGGAAACCTCTGTGTAGGACACTAAAGACTCGTCAATACGCCGGCAGCAGATGATGATCATATCAAACACCCACAAACCGCAAGCGGTCTGCCAAACGTAACGGCCACCCGGGTATTGAGCGATCAGAAGATCGACGAGCAAGCCCGCTCACACTCCTGCGAATCCAACCAGTAACACTTACCGTATAGTCCGGTCTGTTCGTCTGATATGTCGCATATCTCGCCTAGGGGTGGTAAACGTCAGACCCGAATAGCTCGATAAGTTATGCCGACGTAGGGTCCATAACATTCGTGAAACTACTGATAACTCTTACCAGTATATCACTGCAACCCTGGCCAGGGATTTCCTGTTATGGCTAGTCGAGCATAGCACAACATCAACCCCCAATACCGGGAGAGACGAATCCCCTCCTATCGCTCATTGCCTCCATGTGAATCGGGACTGTACCCAAAAACCACCTGTTTGCACAACTCAGTAGAGCCATGGTAGGGTGGAAATCAAAGCACAGTGGGAGACACACAAGACTCTATGACGATCTCGGGTCAACAGACTAAGCTGTACCAGTGTCACCAGAGAACTGCCATCTGACGTGAGATATAATACCATCTGGGAGTTCTCGGCGAGTCCGTTCAGTGTACCCAGTCTCCACTGAGCACCCGCATACCATCTTCGATGTCAAACACCAATGGATATGGGATCATCCATTGCCCATCGCATGGGTCGAGAAGATATACGCTAGTCTACTCTGGAATATCGATGCCCCGTCTCGATATTCCCACGACTAGGAACAATTCAAGGATGTACTCTTGGACTACCCAGGCCCCACTAGTATGATCTACATCATAGTCCTGGAAGTCGAGCACACATCCTATGGGCTTTATCAACATGTAATCAGAGAGACAGAAAGTATACATGTTAAGATAAAGTGCAACCAGATAGCGTACTATCATGTCGAGCAAGAAAGTCCTTCCTATATATGTCCCAGCATCCACTACAATATACATCCAATGTACAGTAATGGCCTCTAGGGCATACATATAACTAACATGGGTGAGTTAGTGTAATACACTAACCCATGTAGAGAATAAACCATGGCTAGTTAATAATGGTTAGGTTAATAAATAACTACAAGTAAAACAAACTTAGTGGACTTGTTCAATGGTTCCAGAAGCTTCTCCAAGCTTTAACTATGTGACTAAACTCCACTAATTTTGATTAACTTAGATAAATATAAACCCATCACATTATTAAGATGGTGCAAGTCTCATACACCCATGTCACATGTGGCATCTAGCATGACACAAAGTTGTACATTAATATATATCACATATACACTAATGCACACAACTGAGAAAAGAAATCATAAGTGAGCAATTATTAGTTAATTTAATCTAGTATATCTAATATACAATTATACATTAAATTATTAAATCAACACTTGATTTAATAATCCGGCTATATCACATATAACCGACTAATATCAAATGCAACAACTTATCGAATCAACACTTGATCCGATAATCCGGCTATATCTCATATAACCGACCGATGTCACAAGTCATGAGAATAGAATGCGGTATCACATACGCGCATCAATCTCGGTCCCGCACATATCACATATATTCTCCTACTTCGTTTCGCATGAACCAGGAAACCTCTGTGTAGGACTCTAAAGACTCGTCAATACGCCTGCAGTAGGTGATGATCATATCAAACACCCACAAGCTGCAGGCGGTCTGATAAACGTAATGGCCACCCGGGTATTGAGCGATCAGAAGAACAACAAGCAAGCCTGCTCATACTCCTGCAAATCCAATCAGTAACACTACCGTACAGTCCGGTCTCTTCGTCTGATATGTCGCATATCTCGTCTAGGGGTGGTAAATGTCAGACCCACCTAACTCGACAAGTCGTGCCGATATGAGTCCCATAACGGGCCAAGAAACTACTGATAACACTTACCAGTAAATCTCAGAATCAGCCCTGGCCAGGGAATTCCTGTTATAGCCAATCGAGCACAGCGCAACATCAACCCCCGATACCAGGAGAGAAAAATCCCTTCCTATCGCTCATTGCCTCCATGTGACTCGGGACTGTATCCAAAAAACCACCGTTTTGCACGTTCTCATGAACGTGGTAAGGTGGATAACAAAGCACAGTGGGAATTACACAAGACTCTATGACGATCTCGGGTCGACAGACTAACCTGTACCGGTGTCACCAGAGAACTGCCATCTGACGTGAAGTATAATACCATCTGGGAGTTCTCGGCGAGTCTGTCCAGTGTACCCAGCCTCCACTGAGCACCCGTATATCATCTCTGATGTCAAACACCAATGGATATAGGATCATCCATCGCCCATCTACATGGGTCGAGATGCTACACGCTAGTCTACTCTGGTATATCGATGCCCTGTCTCGATACACCCACGACTAGGGACATTAAAGGATGTACTCACAGACTACCTTTGTCCTACTAGTATGATCTACATCATAATCTAGGTAGCCAAGTACGCATCCTAAGGGCTTTACCAACATGTAATAGAGAGACAATCAGTGTACATGTTAAGATAAAGAGTTACCAGATAGCATAATATAATGTCGATTAAGAAAGTCCTCCCTTTATATGTCCAAGCATCCACTAGAATGTACATCTCATGTACAGTAATGGCCTCAAGGGCATACATATAACTAACAATCTCCCACTTGCACTAGGGCCATCATATAGCAGTGCTTGTAGTATCTCATACTCAACCATCCCATAAAAGTCTCTTCTGGGAAAAGGCCTTTGTGAGTGGATCCACCGTGTTGTCCTCTAAGTCTACTCTCCTAACCTCGATCTCCCTGGAGATCAACCATCTCCATGATCAGGTGATACTGCCTTAGAATATGTCTGGGTCACTAATGGGACGGGGGTTCCTGGGCATAAGCCACAACTCCATTGTCACACAATGGTAGGAATGAAGTTCATCTTATGAACTAATAAATACCCAGACTTCCTCTTTGGTAGCGATGTATCGAGCCTTTATCGTCTAGTTTGTCACGGTATCTAGCTCGGAACTCATCTAACATACCATCCCTCCACTGAGGGTAAAGAAAATGCCTATGACTGGCATTCAGTCGAGCTTACCACCGTGGAAGCTATCCAGTGATTCTCCCCAAGATCGATTTGTTAGTTATATGTATGCCCTAGAGGCCATTACTATACATAGGATGTATATTGTAGTGGATGCTTGGACATATATAGGGAGGACTTTCTTGCTCGACATGATAGTATGCTATCTGGTTGCTCTTTACCTTAACGTGTATACTAATTGTCTCTCTGTTACATGTTGGTAAAGCCTTTAGGATATGTACTTGACTACCTGGACTATGATGCAGATCATACTAGTAGGGACAGATAGTCTATAAGTACATCCTTCAAAGTCCCTAGTCGTGGGTGTATCGAGACGGGGCATCGATATACCAGAGTAGACTAGCGTGTACCTTGTCGACCCATACAGATGGGCGATGGATGATCCCATATCCATTGGTGTTTGACATCAGAGATGATATACGGGTGCTCAGTAGTGACTGGGTACACTGGACGGACTCGCCGAGAACTCCCAGATGGTATTATACCTCACGTCAGATGGCAGTTCTCTGGTGACACTGGTACAGAGTAGTCTGTTGACCCGAGATCGTCATAGAGTCTTGTGTGGTTCCCACTGTGCTTTGATTTCCATCTTACCACGTCCAAGAGGGCGTGCAAAACGGTGGTTTTTGGGTACAGTCCCGAATCACATGGAGGCAATGAGCGATAGGAGGGGATTCGTCTCTCCTGGTATAGGGGTTTGATGTTGCGCTGTGTTCGATTGGCTATAACAGGAAATCCCTGGCCAGGGTTGCTGAGATTTACTGGTAAGTGTTACCAGTAGTTTCTCGAATTGTTATAGACCTCATATCGACACGACTTATCAAGCTATTGGGGTCTGACGTTTACCACCCCTAGGCGAGATATGCGACATATCAGACGATCAGACCGGACTGTACGGTAAGTGTTACTAGTTGGATTCACAGGAGTGTGAACGGGCTTGCTCGTCGATCTTCTGATCGCTCAATACCCGGGTGGCCGTTACGTTTAGCAGACCGCTTGCGGCTTGTGGGTGCTTGATATGATCATCACCTGCTGCCGGCTTATTGACGAGTCTTTAGAGTCCTACACAGAGGTTTCCTGGCTCAAGCGAAATGAAATAGGATCGCATATAAGATATGTGCGGGACCGATAATAATACCAGTATGTGATACTGTATTCGATTCTTGCGATGTGACATTGATCGGTTATATGCGATATAGCCGGGTTATCGGATCAAGTGTTGATTCGATAAGTTGTTACTATTGATACCAGTCGGTTATGTGCGACATGACCGGATCATTGAATCAAGTGTTGATTTAATGATTTAATGTATAATTATATATATATTTGATATATTACTTTGCATTAACTAGTATCGGTTCACTTTGAATGGATTTTCTCACTCGGATGTGCACATTGTATATTCGATATAGTTTTGTGCACATGCTTGTATCATGTATGATGATATATGATAGCTAGGGCTTGTGTAAAGAGTTAATACCTTGGTTAAATAAATGGTTAAGGTTTTTATTCATTTATTCCTTTTTGGAAATTATTTTGCATAAGAAGAATTGGTGGCTTTCTTTTATTCTTTCATGAACTTTCATGAATGTTTGACGTTGTCACCAATTTTGTCTCATGCTTAACCCTAATCATTTCTTTTAACCATGATTGATTCTCTACACCTAACCATGGTTCTAATATGATAAGTATTCATTTCTTTTCCAATTTTAAACAACTTATCATAATTAGCTTCTTCTTCTTCTTCATTTCTTCAAGTGAAGAAAGCTTGCCTCCATCAATGGCAAGTGATGAAAAAGAGTGAGAAATCCAAATCTAAAGTCTACCCACTTCCTATTTCTTCATCCTCTACCTCTTTCCAAGTAGTAGAGTGTGTTTTCTTCACAAGTTTCATGACTTGGTGAAGTGAGAGCTTGATCTAGTGATGCTTCGACGTAGATCATCTTCGGCAAGTTGTCGACGACCTAGCCCGGTCTTTTCTCCGATGACACCACCGTGAGAGTCATGGTTCGATTTGGACAGCGGAGAGGACTTCATTGCGGAGCCGTGGAGGTGGAGCACCGGATCTACAAAGGTTGTATTTCCGTTCCTTTAGTAAAATAGTTTACTAGTTTACTTTTTGCCTAGATTTCTAGCCAACGATCCGTACACTAGGGTTTCTCGGCACCGTTATATTTGAAATTGGCATGTTCGATGCGTTGTGAGACCTCATTAGGGTGCCTAGGAACCCTAAAGTGGTATCAGAGCCTATCTAGAGCCTTAGGCGAAGTCTAGACGACATTTGAAGTCCGATCGAACCCTGAAGTCCGATCGAACCCGAAAGTCCAAAATTTCCATGCTCTCTGTCCTTTTTTGAAAATTGTGGATTTTTCGAAATTAAAAATATGTAGAAAATTAAGCAGGGTTTTCTATGAATTACTGTGCAAAACGGAGCCTCTAATTCCTCTACTTGACAGCGGAACCGCGGCGTTGACCCCACTTTAGCGGCGGTTCCGCGGCATATTTATGGTATTTGCGACGGTTCTTTGCACAGTAATTCATGTCTCTGGTTTTTATATTCTCTGGGTATTTTTAATATTTATTCAAGAGTTGAATTTTCTGGAGTTGTTTTGGGGATTCGGTGTTTCGATCGGAGTGTCAGATTTGTCTATGTGGCTTTCCGGATAAATTTTAGAATATGTTAAAAAAGTTCGACCGGATATAAATACCCAATTTTCCCCTGTCGGGAAATTTCCAAGTGTTGGATTTTTCCGTAGTTTAACGACGTTCTAAGTAGTGCATGTAACGCGATGGTCCCTCTAGAAGACAACAAACCTTAACTCGATTATGTGACCGTCTTGAACTGCCCTTTGAACCTTCGGGTTTGGGGCAGTACGGCGTGCCACATGTGAGGCGTTGGCTTGACCCTTCTACGGCTGGACCGTTGGTACTGAGGCACGAACTGAATGTTTTTAGACTTGTTTCATGTGTTGATCTGTATCGGGAAAACTTGGGTGTTCGATTGTTCGATCGAAAAGTTTAACATTTTCTGTTTATCTGGAATGGGATACAATAATTGGAATTCAAAAAAGTTATGTGATAACAGAATGACTGTTATAAACATAGCAGTTTAGTCTCACTTGATCGGTTGCCACGGAATTTTGATGTGATCAATAGTCCGTCGCAATCACGTAGCGTACGTGGATACTCGCCGGGTAAACTTAATAGACAGCCTCGCCCCATAGCCCCGACCAAGTGACTGTAGGAGAACCCCGTCGCCGAAAGCATCCGTTCGGGTGCTCGCGGGTAGCGGTGTTCCGCCTTGGTGCACTTCGTCGACGGCGTCGGGGGTGCGGCCGCCTACTAAAGTTTGTGACGAGCATTCGATCAGGATGTCGGGAATCTTGTTGAATTGCCCAACTTGGTATTGAAAAGTGTTTTCGATTTTGAGACTAAAATGCGGGGTTTATAATTGTTAAGCATGCGATGTCTAAGTAATTCATTTGGTCAGGCATGCGATGTCTGAGGAGGTTGCGGATTCCAACTGTTGTAGTTTTACAATTTCTTTTCTGTGACCGTAAGTGTAATATGTGATATCGCCGGTTTCGTTGCTATATGTCAACGACAATTAGGATGCGCATATTTACTTACGTTGATGACATGTGATGTTATGTGTTGTTGGATATGTTATATTGGATCGTCGTGTTTGAATAGCCGGGGGTTTTTTATGTGAGATGAGTGTTTTTCATTTTCATTCATGTAAAAACTTGTATGTAATATTCTTTTATTTGGGGCTCTTCCAGGTTGCGGAAGTTGTCACCGTTTGTATATTATTTACTTTTCCGCACTAGGATAGACCCAAGGAGGGGAGCACAAGTAACCGGGTTCTGGAGTCCAGTGGGAGACCAACTCGAGGAGTCGAGTCCGGGTCTCCTAACTCTAGAATTGGTAGGGTTGCTTGCCGCTCTCGTAGGGGTCTAGGGGTGTGGGTTTGGCTATTCATCACGACCGTGGAATCCGTGTTTTATACTGGCTCGTATTGAAAACACGAACGTTCTAGTATATCCAATATTTCATATGTTTCTTCTGCTGCGATATCTATGATGTGATCATGTGATGTTCTTTGATAGATACAGTATATAGTATATATGATATATTATATAGACGTTACTTATGTTTTACACCCGCGCTAGCCCTGCCCTGCTCTGTCGTTAGTTACCTAACCTAACGGTGCACGAGGGGACATCGAGGCGAATGCGGATGGCATAAGTGTACGTCGTATTTATCTGTGTTGTTTAGGTACTTAAATGATGGGACTTCATTAATGTGATTAATGAAATAAAAGAAACCTAAGATGTTGTAGAATTGAATTTCAAAAATAAAACAGGTAGCTACAGTTCTTGCTTTGCACAGCGGTATATGTGATATATCCTGCACCTTATTCGATGAGGAAAGGACCGAGATCCCTTCACCGGGAGTGACTTCTTTAGCAATAACTGGCAAGTGCTACACACTCGGTTTGTCTTTTGATTGCTTTTAAGAGTTTTTGCTTTGCACAGTGATATATGTGATATATCCCGCACCTCATTCGACGAGGAAAGGACCGACGATCCCTTCACCGGGAGTGACTCCTTTAGCAAAAGTAGAAATGCCTCAAAAGCACTCCATTTTAAAATCATTTGATTCTACAACGATATCAAGTTCATTACGCAATAGGTTTTCAGAAAAACCTGTCGTAGCCCTCCGTCATTTCAGATAAGTACTAGTTAGTATTCGTGCTACGTTTGTTGACCTCTGTCAAGGCGTAGTGTGCGGTAGCTGGTTAGTGCTTATCTGCATAAGCATATGATGTGATTGATTTAGGGTAGTCGTGCGACCTTGTTGACCTCTGTCAAGGGTCGTGCGGGTGGGTTTACTTCAATCAGGAAATGACGGGTTGAACTTGACTAGTAGCCTATGGTTGTTGACCTCCGTCAAGGTCATAGGGTGCTAGGGGCAAAATATTATCGGGAATTTCAAGTGTTGAAATTTGCAATGAGATTGCATACCTTCTATGAGATAGTTGGATCCCGATACCCGCTGCGAGTAAGAGTTACTCCTGGGAGAGTTTTATACATTACAATTAGCCGATCAAGTAGGTGTCTAGAAAGGTGTCAACGAGGTTACGCCTCTGGGAAAACGAGGTTTACATTAATTAGGTTCGTTCGAAAGCACGGAGGACCTCCCTCAAAGTACCGACACTGGCCTGGCTGAAAGATTGGCGAACTTGTAGTGTGTAATTAATCCCGGCTAGTCTTTCCTTTTAGGGTTTGAAGGAAGATTTGATAAAAAGCAGTGGGAGCCATCCTGATTAGATAAAATAATAACCAATCTATTCTTGACAGAGCGCACGCTGAGTGTTTTCTTCTCTCTCTCTCCAGGTAGCGACCATATCACGCCTTAATCAAGATAATAATACGGATATTTGACCGAACCCGCTTGTTATACTGAGCTGGGGAACGTTGGTCCCGCTCCAACTTATAATTGTTATAAGACAGAGTAGGAATTTGGGGAATACCAGATTTCCCGTGCCGCCCAAACGAAGAGAGTGCATGATGATGCATCATCTTCGGGTGTGTTCATTACAAAGAACTGTTTCTCTGTATCCTCTACGCCCTGGGTATGTGATACCATATCAGGATCCCAGATATATAATCTGTTACATAGGGCTACAGAAAGGTAGAGAACTGAGAACGGGTGATAAGTTTCATGAGGCAGAAAACGGGGCAAGTGTTGCAGCCAAGTCTGCTGGTCACTGTCACCCTGTATTACCAATACATTGATTCTGAGCGAATGTTATCAGATACCGAACCTGATATACTAAATCATATCAGTCTCTTTGAGAGTAAAGAAATGATAAAATTTTGTATTGTTGGATAATGTTTTGAACAATTCCTATATCAAAAGTTGATCGGTTCAGGCACGTTATCTAAAAGCATTGATGTTCTAAATCAAACTACAGTTCTTAGTATATGGAACACACACAAGAGGAAGAGTTCAGAAATGAACGAATCCTTCTTGAGGTATTGTAGACTAGGTCAGATCAATGCGACCCGACTGGCTAGAGTTACATAAAGATGCATATTTAAATTAGTTTGAACTTACATCTTGTGAAACTCGCCAGTCATGTCACAAAGATAAGATGACCATAGCTCCGTTTACTGGAAACAGAGAAAGAGTTAGTGACCTCTTGGGATGATACATGTTGATGTATGTAGGTCCCCTGTCTACACATGCCAGGACTGGTTCTTTATACTTCATTACGTTCTCTGATGATCTTTCGAGTTTCAGACCTATGTTCCTGTTGAAACACATGTCCGAACCTTTTGAGATATTCACAGAATATAAGTTAGAAGTAGAGAACCGAAATACGGGTATAAGTATTATGTCCTTTGATGTGATCAAGGAGGAGAATACTTGAGCACGGAATTCCTGGATTATTCTAAAGGAGAATGAGATTCTCTCTCAGTATTACTCCTCCGTATACACCATAGCACGATGGTATATCGGGACGGAGCAATCACACCCTATATGATATGGTGTGCTCTATGATGAGTACTACTGAGTTACCTTTTTCCTATTGGGTGTTATGCACTTGAGAAGTTGCATACCTATTGAATAGGGTTCGAATCAAATTAGTTGCCTACCATTTCATATGTGATATGGAATGGGATGAACCCATGTCTTAAGTTAGTTAAGATTTGGAGTTGTCCCGCCTATGTCTGAAAGCAAAATCCGGACAAGCTCGAGGCAAGGTCTGTAATGTAGAACTGGAAAGGTTCCAGCTATACAAACTACAGCAGATGATTTGATAGAGCCAAAGGATTCAGTAGATTCCAACGAACCTCAGCCTCTCTGCCGATCTAGTAGGGTTCCTCAACCACCTGAGAGATACTTCTGTTTCTCTATGACAGTGGGAGCGAGGGTTGCATCTTGAGATGATGACCCAACTAGTTTCGAGCTGGCCATCGAGAGTAAGACTCTGTAAGAATGGCTGGATGCTTAGTGATCTGAGATGGAATCCATATACACCAACAAAGTATGGACTTTGGTTGCTATATCTGAAGGGTTAAATCCCCATCAGGAGCAAGTATATCTTGAGAAGATTACTTGGTGTAGATGGAAAAGTTGAGACTTTCAAAGCTAGACTTGTTATAGTTTGCATCATTGACCAGGTGTGGATAATGATGAAACCTTTTCAAGCAACTATGCTTAAGTCCATCCAGATCCTACTTGCCACGGCTACATACCATGACTACGATATCTGGCGGTTGGGTGCCATGACTGCTTTTCTAAATGATGTTTTAGAAGAGAACGTCTATAAGTACACAGCCAGAGAGCTTCGTAGACAGTGGGAGTAGCGGAAACGTGTGCAAGATGCTTTATAGGATAAAGCAGGTATCGCGGAGTTGGAACATCTGTTTTGATGTGATAGTCGAGAGTTTAATATCATCAAAATGGTAGATGAACCTTGTATAAACAAAAAGGTAGTAGGGAGTATGGTGATGATCCTCGTAGAGTACGTGGATGACATGCACTTGATAAGAAAGAAGTTTCCTATGCTACGCTCGGTCAATCTCCGCTTATCACAATGATTCTCCATAAAGGAACAAAATGATACCCCCTAAATCCTGGATTTTGGATCTATGAGATAGATCTAATTGGATGTTAGGATTCTCACTAGTTGTAGTGAGATGGTATCAAACGATCCTGGGGAGAATCACTAGAAGTGTTCCAGGGTGATAAAGACGACTGAATGTCAGTCACAGGCATTGTCTTTACCCTCAATCGAGGGACGGTATGTTGGAAAAGTTCCAAGCTAGATACCGTGACATACTAGACGATAAAGGCAGGATACATCCCTACTTAAGATGCTACCAAAGAGGCTGTTTGGGTGTATATTGGTTCATGAGATGAACTACATTCCTACCATTGTGAGATAATGGAGTTGTGGCTTATGCCAAGGAACGACGGTCCCATCAGTGATCCATACGAATTCTAAGGCAGTGTCACCTGATCATGGAGATGCTTGATCTCCAAGGGATCGAGGTTAGGAGAGTAGACTCAGAGGACAACACAGCGGATCCACTCACAAAGGCCTGTTCCCAGAGAGAGATTTTTATGGGATGGTTGAGTATGAGATACTACAACCACTGCTATCAGATGGCCCTAGTGCAAGTGGGAGATTGTTAGTTATATGTATGCCCTAGAGGCCATTACTATACATAGGACGTATATTGTAGTGGATGCTTGGACATATATAGGGAGGACTTTCTTGCTCGACATGATAGTATGCTATCTGGTTGCTCTTTACCTTAACGTGTATACTGATTGTCTCTCTATTACATGTTGGTAAAGCCCTTAGGATATGTACTTGACTACCTGGACTATGATGCAGATCATACTAGTGGGGACAGATAGTCTATAAGTACATCCTTCAAAGTCCCTAGTCGTGGGTGTATCGAGACGGGGCATCGATATACCAGAGTAGACTAGCGTGTACCTTCTCAACCCATACAGATGGGCGATGGATGATCCCATATCCATTGGTGTTTGACATCAGAGATGATATACGGGTGCTCAGTAGTGACTGGGTACACTGGACGGACTCGCCGAGAACTCCCAGATGGTATTATACCTCACGTCAGATGGCAGTTCTCTGGTGACACTGGTACAGAGTAGTCTGTTGACCCGAGATCGTCATAGAGTCTTGTGTGGTTCCCACTGTACTTTGATTTCCATCTTACCACGTCCAAGAGGGCGTGCAAAACGGTGGTTTTTGGGTACAGTCCAGAATCACATGGAGGCAATGAGCGATAGGAGGGGATTCGTCTCTCCCGGTATAGGGGGTTGATGTTGCGCTGTGTTCGATTGGCTATAACAGGAAATCTCTGGCCACGGTTGCTGAGATTTACTGGTAAGTGTTACCAGTAGTTTCTCAAATTGTTATAGACCTCATATCGACACGACTTATCAAGCTATTGGGGTTTGACGTTTACCACCCCTAGGTGAGATATGCGACATATCAGACGATCAGACCGGACTGTACGGTAAGTGTTACTGGTTGGATTCACAGGAGTGTGAACGGGCTTGCTCGTCGATCTTCTGATCGCTCAATACCCGGGTGGCCGTTACGTTTAGCAGACCGCTTGCGGCTTGTGGGTGCTTGATATGATCATCACCTGCTGCCGGCGTATTGACGAGTCTTTAGAGTCCTACACAGAGGTTTCCTGGCTCAAGCGAAACGAAATAGGAGCGCATATAAGATATGTGCGGGACCAAGAATAATACCAGTATGTGATACTGTATTCGATTCTCGCGATGTGACATTGATCGGTTATATGCGATATAGCCGGGTTATCGGATCAAGTGTTGATTCGATAAGTTGTTACTATTGATACCAGTCGGTTATGTGCTGTAGGGTTCCTAGGCACACTAGTGAGGTCTCCCAAGCCATCAACCATGGCAATTTCAAAAATTATGGTGCCGAGAAACCCTAAACTACGGATCGATAACTAGATGTCTAGGCGAAAAAGAACTAGTTAACACTTAACTAATGAGAAAACGGAAATACAACCTTTGTAGATCCGGTGCTCCACCTCCATAGCTCCGCAACGAAGTCGTCTCCGCTGTCCAAGTCAAATCCGGGCTCTAGGATCGGCTTCGTCGGAGAATGGGCAAGCTAGGTCGTCGATGTCCATGCCGAAGATGATCTACGTCGAGGCTTCGCTAAATCAAGCTCCGACTTCACCAAGTCAAGAAACTTGTGAAGTAAACACACTCTACTACTTGGCAAGAGGTAGAGGATGAAGAAATAGGAAGTGGGTTAACTTTAGAATTGGATTTCTCACTCAAAAACATCAATCACCATTGATGAGGTAAGCTTTTCTTCACTTGAAGCAAGGAAGAAGAAGAAGAAATGTTATGATAAGTTGAATAAATATTGAAAAAGAAAATCAATACTTATCATAACTTGAACCATGGTCAAGTGTAGAGATTAAACTAGGGTTAATGGAGTGGTTAGGGTTAAGCATGAGACAAAATGGTTACTTAGGTCAAAGCTTCATGAAGCTTCAACTAGAATCCAAAACAAGCCACCATTTTCCTTTATGCTATTCATTTTTCCAAAAAGAATAAATGAACAAATAAATGAATAAGAAAATGTAAACCCTAACCATTACATAACCATGGTTTAAACTTTACACAAAACACAAGTAAACATGCATCATCAAACATGATACAATCAAGTGCACAAAATCATATCGCATATGCAATGCGCACACCCGAGTAAGAAAATCCATTTTAAAGTCAACCGATACTAATTGATGCAAAGTAATATATCAAATATATAATTATGCATTAAATCATTAAATCAACACTTGATTTAACGATCCGGTCATGACGCACATAACCGACTGGTATCATTGGTAACATCTTATCGAATCAACACTTGATCCGATAACCCGGCTATATCGCATATAACCGATCAATGTCACATCGCAAGAATCGAATACAGTATCACATACTTGTATTATTCTCGGTCCCGCACATATCTCATATGCGCTCCTATTTCGTTTCGCTTGAGCCAGGAAACCTCTGTGTAGGACTCTAAAGACTCGTCAATACGCCGGCAGCGGATGATGATCATATCAAACATCCACAAGCCGCAAGCGGTCTGCTAAACGTAACAGCCACCCGGGTAATGAGCGATCTGAAGATCGACGAGCAAGTCCGCTCACACTCTAGTGAATCCGACCAGTAACACTACCGTACAGTCCGATCTGATCGTCTGATATGTCGCATATCTCGCCTAGGGGTGGTAAACGTCAGACCCCAATAGCTCAATAAGTCGTGTCGATATGAGGTCTATAACCATTCGAGATACTACTGGTAACACTTACTAGTAAATCTCAGCAACCCTGGCCAGGGATTTCCTGTTATAGCCAATCGAGCACAGTGCAACATCAACTCCCTATACCGGGAGAGACGAATCCCCTCCAATCGCTCATTGCCTCCATGTGACTCGGGACTGTACCCAAAAACCACCATTTTGCACGCCCTCTTGGACGTGGTAAGATGGAAATCAAAGCACAGTGGGAACCACACAAGACTCTATGACGATCTCGGGTCAACAGACTACTCTGTACCAGTGTCACCAGAGAACTGCCATCTGACGTGAGGTATAATACCATCTGGGAGTTCTCGGCGAGTCCGTCCAGTGTACCCAGTCTCTACTGAGCACCCGTATATCATCTCTGATGTCAAACACCAATGGATATGGGATCATCCATCGCCCATCTGTTTGGATCGAGAAGGTATACGCTAGTCTACTCTGGTATATCGATGCCCCGTCTCGATACACCCACGACTAGGGACTTTGAAGGATGTACTTATGGACTACCATGTCCCCACTAGTATGATCCGCATCATAGTCCAGGTAGTCAAGTACAGATCCTAAGGGCTTTACCAACATGTAACAGAGAGACAATCAGCATACACGTTAAGGTAAAGGGTAACCAGATAGCATACTATCATGTCGAGCAAGAAAGACCTCCCTATATATGTCCCAGCATCCACTACAATATACATCCTATGTACAGTAATGGCCTCTAGGGCATACATATAACTAACAATCTCCCACTTGCACTAGGACCATCTGTAGCAGTGGTTGCAGTATCTCATACTCAACCATCCCATAAAAATCTCTCTCTGGGAACAGGCCTTTGTGAGTGGATCCGCTGTGTTGTCCTCTGAGTCTACTCTCCTAACCTCGATCTCCCTGGAGATCAACCATCTCCATGATCAGGCGATGCTGCCTTAGAATATGTCTGGATCACTGATGGGACCGGCGTTCCTTGGCATAAGCCACAACTGCATTGTCACACAATGGGAGGAACATAGTTCATCTCATGAACCAATATACACCCAAACAGCCTCTTTGGTAGCATATAAAGTAGCGATGTATTGTGCCTTTATCGTCTAGTATGCCACGGTATCTAGCTTGGAACTCTTCCAACATATCGTCCCTTTACTGAGGGTAAAGACAATGCCTGCGACTGACATTCAGTCGTCTTTATCACCCTGGAACCCTTCCAGTGATTCTCCCCAGGATCGATTGATACCATCTCACTACAACTAGTGAGAATCCTAACATCCATTTAGATCTATCTCATAGATCCAAAATCCAGGAGTTAGTAGTTATCATTATGATCCTATATGGAGAATCAATGTGATAAACGGAGATTGACCGAGCGTAGCATAGGAAACTCCTTCCCTATCAAGAGTATGTCATCCACGTACTCTACGAGGATCGTCACCATACTCTCTACCACCTTTTTTGTTTATACAAGGTTCATCTACCATTTGATGATGTCAAACTCTTTGACTAACACATCAAAACAGATGTTCCAACTCCGCGATGCCTGCTTTATCATATAAAACATCTTGCACACGTTTCCGCTGCTCCCACTGTCTACGAAGCCCTCTGGCTGTGTACTTATAGACACTCTCTTCTAAATCATCATTTAGAAAAGCAGTCAAGACACCCAATCACCAGATATCGTAGTCATGGTATGTAGCCGTGACAAGTAGGATCTGGATGGACTTAAGCATAGCTCCTTAGAAAAAGGTTTCATTATGATCCATATCTGGTCAATTATGCAAACCTTTAACAAGTCTAGCTTTCAAAATCTCAACTTTTCCATCTACACCAAGTAATCTTCTCAAGATATACTTGCTCCTGATGGGGATTTAACCCTTCAGATATAGCAACTAAAGTCCATACTTTGTTGGTGTATAAGGATTCCATCTCAGATTGATAAACATCCAGCCATTCTCACAGAGTCACACTCCTGATGGCCAGTTCGAAGCTAGTTGGGTCATCATCTCATGATGCAATCCTCGCTCCCACTGTCATAGAGAAACTGAATTATCTCTCAGGTGGGTGAGGAACCCTACTAGATCGGCGGAGAGGCTGAGCTTCGTTGGAATCTACTGAATCCATTTGCTCTATCAAATCATCTGCTGCAGTTTGTATAGCTGGAACATTTCCAGTTCTACATAACAGACCTTGCCTCGAGCTTGTCCAGATTTTGCTTTTAGACATAGGCCGGACAACCCAAATCTTAACTAGCTTAAGACATGGGCTCTTCCCTTTCCATATTACGTATGAAATGGTAGGCAACCGATTTGATTGGAACCCTATTCAATAGGTATGCAGCTTCTCAAGCGCATAACCCCTAAAAGGAAATAGGTAACTCAGTAATACTCATCATAGAGCACACCTTATCATATAGGGTGTGATTGCTCCGCCCCGATATACCATCATGCTATGGTGTATACGGAGGAGTAATGCTGAGAGAGAATCTCATTCTCCTTTAGAATAGTCCAGTATTTCCGTGCTCAAGTATTCTCCTCCTTGATCTCATCATAGGACATAATACTTATACCCGTATTCTGGTTCTCTACTTCTCGCTTATATTCTGTGAATATCTCAAAAGGTTCGGACTTATGTTTCAACAGGAACATAGGTCTGAATCTCGAAAGATCATCAGAGAATATAATGAAGTATAAAGAACCGGTCCTGGCATGTGTAGACAGGGGACCTACATACATCAACATGTATCATCCCAAGAGTTCACTAACTCTTTCTCTGTTTCCAATAAACAGAGCTGTGGTCATCTTATCTTTGTGACATGACTGGCGAGTTTCACAAGATGTAAATTCAAACTGATTTAAATATGCATCTATATGTAACTCTAGCTGGTCGAGTCACATTGATCTGACCTAGTCTACAATGCTTCAAGAAGAATTCGTTCATTTCTGAACTCTTCCTCTTGTGTGTGTTCCGTATACTAAGAACTGTAGTTGGATTTAGAACATCAATGCTTTTAGATAACGTGCGTGAACCGATCAACTTTTGATATAGGAAATGTTCAAAACATTATCCAACAATACAAAATTTTATCATTTCTTTACTAATAAAGAGACTGATATGATTTTGTATATCAGGTTCGGTATCTAATAACATTCGTTCAGAATCAATGTATCGATAATACAGGGTGACAGTGACCGACAGACTTGGCTGCAACACTTGCCCCGTTTTCTGCCTCATGAAACTTATCACCCGTTCTCAGTTCTCTACCTTTCTGTAGCCCTATGTAACAGATTACATATCTGGGATCCTGATTCGGTATCATATACCCAGGACGTAAAGGATACTGAGAAATAGTTCTCTGTAATGAACATACCCGAAGATGATGCATCAGCATGCACTCTCTTTGTTTGGGCGGCACGGGAATTCTGGTAATCCCCAATTTCCTGCTCTGTCTTATAACAATTATAAGTTGGAGCGGGACCAACGTTCCCCAGCTCAGTATAACAAGCGGGTTCGGTCAATAATCCGTATTATTATCTTGATTAAGGCGTGATATGGTCGCTTCCTGGAGAGAGAGAGAAGAAAACACTCAGCGTGCGCTCTGTCAAGAATAGATTGGTTATTATTTTATCTAATCAGGATGGCTCCCACTGCTTTTTATCAAATCTTCCTTCAAACCCTAAAAGTAAAGACTAGCCGGGATTAATTACACACTACAAGTTCGCCAATCTTTCAGCCAGGCCAGTGTCGGTACTTTGAGGGAGGTCCCCCGTGCTTTCGCATGAACCTAATTAATGTAAACCTCGTTTTTCCAGAGGCGTAACCTCGTTAACACCTTTCTAGACACCTACTTGATCGGCTAATTGTAATGTATAAAACTCTCCCAGGAGTAACTCTTACTCGCAGCGGGTATCGGGATCCAACTATCTCATAGAAGGTACGCAATCTCATTGCAAATTTCAACTCTTGAAATTCCCGATAATATTTTGCCCCTAGCTCGCTATGACCTTGACGCATGCCAAACAACCCATAGTCTGCTAGTCAAGTTCAACCCGTACATTTCTTGATTGAATTAAACCCACCCGTACGACCCTTGACGCATGCCAAACAACGCCGTACGAATACCCTAATCCAATCGCATCATATGCTAGCAGATAAGCACTAGTTAGCTACCGTACACTACGCCTTGACGCATGCCAAACAACCGCAGCATGAATACTAACTAGTACTTATCTGAAATGACGGAGGGCTACGACAGGTTTTTCTGAAAACCTATTGCGTAATGAACTTGATATCGTTGTAGAATCAAATGATTTTGAAATGGAGTGCTTTTGAGGCTTTTCTAGTTTTGCTAAAGGAGTCAGTCCCGGTGAAGGGATCGTCGGTCCTTTCCTCGTCGAATGAGGTGCGGGATATATCACTGTGCAAAGCAAAAACTCTTAAAAGCAATCAAAAGACAAACCGAAGGTTGTAGCATCTGCCAGTTATTGCTAAAGGAGTCACTCCCGGTGAAGGGATCTCGGTCCTTTCCTCATCGAATAAGGTGCAGGATATATCACATATACCTCTGTGCAAAGCAAGAACTGTAGCTACCTGTTTTATTTTGAAATTCGATTCTACAACATCTTAGGTTTCTTTTATTTCATTAATCTCATTAATGAAGTCCCATCAATTATGTACCTAAACATCACAGATAGATATGACGTACACTTATGCCATCCGCATTCGCCTCGATGTCCCCTCGTGCACCGTTAGGTTAGGTAACTAACGACAGAGCGGGGCAGGGCTAGCGCGGGTGTAAAACATAAGTAACGTCTATATAATATATCATATATACTATATATGTATCTATCACAGAACATCACAAGATCACATCACAGATATCGCAGCAGAAGAATCATATGAAATATTGGATATACTAGGACGTCCGTGTTTTCAATACGAGCCAGTATAAAACACGGATTCCACGGTAGTGATGAATAGCCAAACCCACACCCCTAGACCCCTACGAGAGCGGCAAGCAACCCTACCAATTCTGGAGTTAGCAGACCCGGACCTGACTCCTCGAGTTGGTCTCCCACTGGACTCCAGAACCCGGTTACTTATGCCCTCCTCCTTGGGTCTATCCTAGTGCGGAAAAGTAAATAATATACAAACGGTGACAACTTCCGCAACCTGGAAGCGTCCCAATAAAAGAATATTACATACAAGTTTTTACATGAATGAAAATGAAAACACTCATCTCACATAAAAACCCCCGGCTATTCAATCACGACGATCCAATATAACATATCCAGCAACACATAACATCACATGTCATCAACGTAAGTAAATATGTCCATCCCAATTGTCGTTGTCATATAGCAACGAAACCGGCGATATCACATATTACACTTACGGTCACAGAAAAGAAAGTGTAAAACTACAACAGTTGGAATCCGCAACCACCTCAGACATCGCATGCCTCACCAAATGAATTACTTAGACATCACATGCCTAACAATTATAAACCCCGCATTTCTGTCTCGTTATCGAAAACACTTTTCAATATCAAGTCGGGTAATTCAACAAGATTCCCGACATCCTGATCGAATACTCGTCTCAAACTTCAGTAGACGGCCGCACCCCCGACGCCGTCGACGAAGTGCACCAAGGCGGAACACCGCCAACGCGAGCACCCGAACGGATGCTTTCGGCGACGGGGTTCTCCTACAGTCACTTGGTCGGGGCTATGGAGTGAGGCTGTCTATTAAGTTTACCCGGCGAGTATCCGCGTACACTACGTGATTGCGACGGACTTTTGATCACATCAAAATTCCGTGGCAACCGATCAAGTGAGACTAAACTGCTATGTTTATAACATTCATTTAGTTATCTCATAACTATTGTGAATTCCAATTATTGTATCCCATTCCAGATAAACAGAAAATGTTAAACTTTCCGATCGAACAATCGAACACCCAAGTTTTCCCGATACAGATCAACACATGAAATAAGTCTAACAACATTCCGTTCGTACCTCAGTACCAACGGTCCAGCCGTAGAAGGGTCAAGCCAACGCCTCACATGTGGCACGCCGTACTGCCCCAAATCCGAAGGTTCAAAGGGCAGTTCAAGACGGTCACATAATCGAGTTAAGGTTTGTTGTCTTCTAGAGGGACCATCGCGTTACTTGCACTACTTAGAACGTCTTCAAACTACGGAAAAATCCAACACTTGGAAATTTCCCGATAAGGGAAAAATTGGGTATTTATATCCGGTCGAACTTTTTAACATATTCAAGAATTTATCCGGAAAGCCACATAGACAATATTTGATACCCCGATCGAAACACCGAATCCCCAAATCAATACCAGAAAATTCAGCTCTAGAAAAAATATTTAAAATTCCCAGGAAATCCACAACATAAAAATAAGAATTACTGTATAAAAATATTAAAAAATTGCCTCCGTACGGCCGCGGATCCGCCGCCTTAGCCAACAGTGAGGCCGCGGATCCGCGCCTTCACTAATGAATCATGCCCACAAATTTCAACAGTAATTCTTATATTATTTTACTGAGTTTTCTGAATATTTTTAATCTGGAAAAATCCCAGTTTTTCAAAATAGTCCAGAGAGCAATTTTAAGGTTGGGGTTTCGGGTCGTTCGGACTTCAAAATCCGTCTAGACTTCGCCTAAGCCTCTAGCTAGTCTCTGATACCACTGTAGGGTTCCTAGGCACGCTAGTGAGGTCTCCCAAGCCATCAACCATGGCAATTTCAAAAATTATGGTGCCGAGAAACCCTAAACTACGGATCGATAACTAGATGTCTAGGCGAAAAAGAACTAGTTAACACTTAACTAATGAGAAAACGGAAATACAACCTTTGTAGATCCGGTGCTCCACCTCCATAGCTCCGCAACGAAGTCGTCTCCGCTGTCCAAGTCAAATCCGGGCTCTAGGATCGTCTTCTTCGGAGAATGGGCAAGCTAGGTCGTCGATGTCCATGCCGAAGATGATCTACGTCGAGGCATCGCTAAATCAAGCTACGACTTCACCAAGTCAAGAAACTTGTGAAGTAAACACACTCTACTACTTGGCAAGAGGTAGAGGATGAAGAAATAGGAAGTGGGTTAACTTTAGAATTGGATTTCTCACTCAAAAACATCAATCACCATTGATGAGGTAAGCTTTTCTTCACTTGAAGCAAGGAAGAAGAAGAAGAAATGTTATGATAAGTTGAATAAATATTGAAAAAGAAAATCAATACTTATCATAACCTGAACCATGGTCAAGTGTAGAGATTAAACTAGGGTTAATGGAGTGGTTAGGGTTAAGCATGAGACAAAATGGTTACTTAGGTCAAAGCTTCATGAAGCTTCAACTAGAATCCAAAACAAGCCACCATTTTCCTTTATGCTATTCATTTTTCCAAAAAGAATAAATGAACAAATAAATGAATAAGAAAATGTAAACCCTAACCATTACATAACCATGGTTTAAACTTTACACAAAACACAAGTAAACATGTATCATCAAACATGATACAATCAAGTGCACAAAATCATATCGTATATGCAATCCGCACACCCGAGTGAGAAAATCCATTTTAAAGTGAACCGATACTAATTGATGCAAAGTAATATATCAAATATATAATTATGCATTAAATCATTAAATCAACACTTGATTTAACGATCCGGTCATGACGCACATAACCGACTGGTATCATTGGTAACATCTTATCGAATCAACACTTGATCCGATAACCCGGCTATATCGCATATAACCGATCAATGTCACATCGCGAGAATCGAATACAGCATCACATACTTGTATTATTCTCGGTCCCGCACATATCTCATATGCGCTCCTATTTCGTTTCGCTTGAGCCAGGAAACCTCTGTGTAGGACTCTAAAGACTCGTCAATACGCCGGCAGCGGATGATGATCATATCAAACATCCACAAGCCACAAGCGGTCTGCTAAACGTAACGGCCACCCGGGTATTGAGCGATCTGAAGATCGACGAGCAAGCCCGCTCACACTCCAGTGAATCCGACCAGTAACACTACCGTACAGTCCGGTCTGATCGTCTGATATGTCGCATATCTCGCCTAGGGGTGGTAAACGTCAGACCCCAATAGCTCAATAAGTCGTGTCGATATGAGGTCTATAACCATTCGAGATACTACTGGTAAAACTTACCAGTAAATCTCAGCAACCCTGGCCAGGGATTTCCTGTTATAGCCAATCGAACACAGTGCAACATCAACTCCCTATACCGGGAGAGACGAATCCCCTCCTATCGCTCATTGCCTCCATGTGACTCGGGACTGTACCCAAAAACCACCGTTTTGCATGCCTTCTTGGACGTGGTAAGATGGAAATCAAAGCACAGTGGGAACCACACAAGACTCTATGACGATCTCGGGTCAACAGACTACTCTGTACCAGTGTCACCAGAGAACTGCCATCTGACGTGAGGTATAATACCATCTGGGAGTTCTCGGCGAGTCCGTCCAGTGTACCCAGTCTCTACTGAGCACCCGTATATCATCTCTGATGTCAAACACCAATGCTTATGGGATCATCCATCGCCCATCTGTATGGATCGAGAAGGTATACGCTAGTCTACTCTGGTATATCGATGCCCCGTCTCGATACACCCACGACTAGGGACTTTGAAGGATGTACTTATGGACTACCATGTCCCCACTAGTATGATCCGCATCATAGTCCAGGTAGTCAAGTACAGATCCTAAGGGCTTTACCAACATGTAACAGAGAGACAATCAGCATACACGTTAAGGTAAAGGGTAACCAGATAGTATACTATCATGTCGAGCAAGAAAGTCCTCCCTATATATGTCCCAGCATCCACTACAATATACGTCCTATGTACAGTAATGGCCTCTAGGGCATACATATAACTAACATGTGCGACATGACCGGATCATTGAATCAAGTGTTGATTTAATGATTTAATGTATAATTATATATATATTTGATATATTACTTTGCATTAACTAGTATCGGTTCACTTTGAATGGATTTTCTCACTCGGATGTGCACATTGTATATTCGATATAGTTTTGTGCACATGCTTGTATCATGTATGGTGATATATGATAGCTAGGGTTTGTGTAAAGAGTTAATACCTTGGTTAAATAAATGGTTAAGTTTTTTATTCATTTATTCCTTTTTGGAAATTATTTTTCATAAGAAGAATTGGTGGCTTTCTTTTATTCTTTCATGAACTTTCATGAATGTTTGACGTTGTCACCAATTTTGTCTCATGCTTAACCCTAACCATTTCTTTTAACCATGATTGATTCTCTACACCTAACCATGGTTCTAATATGATAAGTATTCATTTCTTTTCCAATTTTAAACAACTTATCATAATTAGCTTCTTCTTCTTCTTCATTTCTTCAAGTGAAGAAAGCTTGCCTCCATCAATGGCAAGTGATGAAAAAGAGTGAGAAATCCAAATCTAATGTCAACCCACTTCCTATTTCTTCATCTCTACCTCTTGCCAAGTAGTAGAGTGTGTTTTCTTCACAAGTTTCATGACTTGGTGAAGTGATAGGTTGATCTAGTGATGCTTCGACGTAGATCATCTTCGGCACGTTGTCGACGACCTAGCCCGGTCTTTTCTCCGATGACACCACCGTGAGAGTCATGGTTCGATTTGGACAGCGGAGAGGACTTCATTGCTGAGCCGTGGAGGTGGAGCACCGGATCTACAAAGGTTGTATTTCCGTTCCTTTAGTAAAATAGTTTACTAGTTTACTTTTCGCCTAGATTTCTAGCCAACGATCCGTACACTAGGGTTTCTCGGCACCGTAATATTTGAAATTGGCATGTTCGATGCCTTGTGAGACCTCATTAGGGTGCCTAGGAACCCTAAAGTGGTATCAGAGCCTAGCTAGACCTTAGGCGAAGTCTAGACGACATTTGAGGTCCGATCGAACCCTGAAGTCCGATCGAACCCGAAAGTCCAAAATTTCCATGCTCTCTGTCCTTTTTTGAAAATTGTGGATTTTTCGAAATTAAAAATATGTAGAAAATTAAGCAGGGTTTTCTATGAATTACTGTGCAAAACGGAGCCTCTAATTCCTCTACTTGACAGTGGAACCGCGGCGTTGACCCCACTTTAGCGGCGGTTCCGCGGCATATTTATGGTATTTGCGACGGTTCTTTGCACAGTAATTCATGTCTCTGGTTTTTATATTCTCTGGGTATTTTTAATATTTATTCAAGAGTTGAATTTTCTGGAGTTGTTTTGGGGATTCGGTGTTTCGATCGGAGTATCAGATTTGTCTATATGGCTTTCCGGATAAATTTTAGAATATGTTAAAAAAGTTCGACCGGATATAAATACCCAATTTTTCCCCTGTCGGGAAATTTCCAAGTGTTGGATTTTTCCGTAGTTTAATGACGTTCTAAGTAGTGCAAGTAACGCGATGGTCCCTCTAGAAGACAACAAACCTTAACTCGATTATGTGACCGTCTTGAACTGCCCTTTGAACCTTCGGGTTTGGGGCAATACGGCGTGCCACATGTGAGGCGTTGGCTTGACCCTTCTACGGCTGGACCGTTGGTACTGAGGCACGAACTGAATGTTTTTAGACTTGTTTCATGTGTTGATCTGTATCGGGAAAACTTGGGTGTTCGATTGTTCGATCGAAAAGTTTAACATTTTCTGTTTATCTGGAATGGGATACAATAATTGGAATTCAAAAAAGTTATGTGATAACAGAATGAATGTTATAAACATAGCAGTTTAGTCTCACTTGATCGGTTGCCACGGAATTTTGATGTGATCAAAAGTCCGTCGCAATCACGTAGCGTACGTGGATACTCGCCGGGTAAACTTAATAGACAGCCTCGCCCCATAGCCCCGACCAAGTGACTGTAGGAGAACCCCGTCGCCGAAAGCATCCGTTCGGGTGCTCGCGGTAGCGGTGTTCCGCCTTGGTGCACTTCGTCGACGGCGTCGGGGGTGCGGCCACCTACTAAAGTTTATGACGAGCATTCGATCAGGATGTCGGGAATCTTGTTGAATTGCCCGACTTGGTATTGAAAAGTGTTTTCGATTTTGAGACTAAAATGTGGGGTTTATAATTGTTAGGCATGCGATGTCTAAGTAATTCATTTGGTCAGGCATGCGATGTCTGAGGAGGTTACGGATTCCAACTGTTGTAGTTTTACACTTTCTTTTCTGTGACCGTAAGTGTAATATGTGATATCGCCGGTTTCGTTGCTATATGTCAACGACAATTGGGATGCGCATATTTACTTACGTTGATGACATGTGATGTTATGTGTTGCTGGATATGTTATATTGGATCGTCGTGTTTGAATAGCCAGGGTTTTTTTTTATGTGAGATGAGTTTTTTTCATTATCATTCATGTAAAAACTTGTATGTAATATTCTTTTATTTGGGGCACTTCCAGGTTGCGGAAGTTGTCACCGTTTGTATATTATTTACTTTTCCGCACTAGGATAGACACAAGGAGGGGAGCACAAGTAACCGGGTTCTGGAGTCCAGTGGGAGACCAACTCGAGGAGTCGAGTCCGGGTCTCCTAACTCTAGAATTGGTAGGGTTGCTTGCCGCTCTCGTAGGGGTCTAGGGGTGTGGGTTTGGCTATTCATCACGACCGTGGAATCCGTGTTTTATACTGGCTCGTATTGAAAACACGGACGTCCTAGTATATCCAATATTTCATATGTTTCTTCTGCTGCGATATCTATGATGTGATCATGTGATGTTCTTTGATAGATACAGTATATAGTATATATGATATATTATATAGACGTTACTTATGTTTTACACCCGCGCTAGCCCTGCCCTGCTCTGTCGTTAGTTACCTAACCTAACGGTGCACGAGGGGACATTGAGGCGAATGCGGATGGCATAAGTGTACGTCGTATTTATCTGTGTTGTTTAGGTACTTAAATGATGGGACTTCATTAATGTGATTAATGAAATAAAAGAAACCTAAGATGTTGTAGAATTGAATTTCAAAAATAAAACAGGTAGCTACAGTTCTTGCTTTGCACAGCGGTATATGTGATATATCCTGCACCTTATTCGATGAGGAAAGGACCGAGATCCCTTCACCGGGAGTGACTCCTTTAGCAATAACTGGCAAGTGCTACACACTCGGTTTGTCTTTTGATTACTTTTAAGAGTTTTTGCTTTGGTCAGTGATATATGTGATATATCCCACACCTCATTCGACGAGGAACGGACCGACGATCCCTTCACCGGGAGTGACTCCTTTAGCAAAACTAGAAAAGCCTCAAAAGCACTCCATTTTAAAATCATTTGATTCTACAACGATATCAAGTTCATTACGCAATAGGTTTTCAGAAAAACCTGTCGTAGCCCTCCGTCATTTCAGATAAGTACTAGTTAGTATTCGTGCTACGTTTGTTGACCTCTGTCAAGGCGTAGTGTGCGGTCGCTGATTAGTGCTTATCTGCATAAGCATATGATGTGATTGATTTAGGGTAGTCGTGCGACCTGGTTGACCTCTGTCAAGGGTCATGCGGGTGGGTTTACTTCAATCAGGAAATGACGGGTTGAACATGACTAGTAGCCTATGGTTTGTTGACCTCCGTCAAGGTCATAGGGTGCTAGGGGCAAAATATTATCGGGAATTTCAAGTGTTGAAATTTGCAATGAGATTGCATACCTTCTATGAGATAGTTGGATCCCGATACCCGCTGCGAGTAAGAGTTACTCCTGGGAGAGTTTTATACATTACAATTAGCCGATCAAGTAGGTGTCTAGAAAGGTGTCAACGAGGTTACGCCTCTGGGAAAACGAGGTTTACATTAATTAGGTTCGTTCGAAAGCACGGAGGACCTCCCTCAAAGTACCGACAGTGGCCTGGCTGAAAGATTGGCGAACTTGTAGTGTGTAATTAATCCCGGCTAGTCTTTCCTTTTAGGGTTTGAAGGAAGATTTGATAAAAAGCAGTGGGAGCCATCCTGATTAGATAAAATAATAACCAATCTATTCTTGACAGAGCGCACGCTGAGTGTTTTCTTCTCTCTCTCTCCAGGTAGCGACCATATCACGCCTTAATTAAGATAATAATACGGATATTTGACCGAACCCGCTTGTTATACTGAGCTGGGGAACGTTGGTCCCGCTCCAACTTATAATTGTTATAAGACAGAGCAGGAATTTGGGGAATACCAGATTTCCCGTGCCGCCCAAACGAAGAGAGTGCATGATGATGCATCTTCTTCGGGTGTGTTCATTACAAAGAACTGTTTCTCTGTATCCTCTACGCCCTGGGTATGTGATACCATATCAGGATCCCAGATATGTAATCTGTTACATAGGGCTACAGAAAGGTAGAGAACTGAGAACGGGTGATAAGTTTCATGAGGCAGAAAACGGGGCAAGTGTTGCAGCCAAGTCTGTTGGTCACTGTCACCCTGTATTACCAATACATTGATTCTGAGCGAATGTTATCAGATACCGAACCTGATATACCAAATCATATCAGTCTCTTTGAGAGTAAAGAAATGATAAAATTTTGTATTGTTGGATAATGTTTTGAACAATTCCTATATCAAAAGTTGATCGGTTCAGGCACGTTATCTAAAAGCATTGATGTTCTAAATCAAACTACAGTTCTTAGTATATGGAACACACACAAGAGGAAGAGTTCAGAAATGAACGAATCCTTCTTGAGGTATTGTAGACTAGGTCAGATCAATGCGACCCGACTGGCTAGAGTTACATAAAGATGCATATTTAAATTAGTTTGAACTTACATCTTGTGAAACTCGCCATTCATGTCACAAAGATAAGATGACCATAGCTCCGTTTACTGGAAACAGAGAAAGAGTTTGTGAACTCTTGGGATGATACATGTTGATGTATGTAGGTCCCCTGTCTACACATGCCAGGACTGGTTCTTTATACTTCATTACGTTCTCTGATGATCTTTCGAGTTTCAGACCTATGTTCCTGTTGAAACACATGTCCGAACCTTTTGAGATATTCACAGAATATAAGTTAGAAGTAGAGAACCGAAATACGGGTATAAGTATTATGTCCTTCGATGTGATCAAGGAGGAGAATACTTGAGCACGGAATTCCTGGATTATTCTAAAGGAGAATGAGATTCTCTCTCAGTATTACTCCTCCGTATACACCATAGCACGATGGTATATCGGGACGGAGCAATCACACCCTATATGATATGGTGTACTCTATGATGAGTACTACTGAGTTACCTTTTTCCTATTGGGTGTTATGCACTTGAGAAGTTGCATACCTATTGAATAGGGTTCGAATCAAATTAGTTGCCTACCATTTCATATGTGATATGGAATGGGAAGAACCTATGTCTTAAGTTAGTTAAGATTTGGAGTTGTCCGGCCTATGTCTGAAAGCAAAATCCGGACAAGCTCGAGGCAAGGTCTGTAATGTAGAACTGGAAAGGTTCCAGCTATACAAACTACAGCAGATGATTTGATAGAGCCAAAGGATTCAATAGATTCCAACGAACCTCAGCCTCTCCGCCGATCTAGTAGGGTTCCTCAACCACCTAAGAGATACTTCTGTTTCTCTATGACAGTGGGAGCGAGGATTGAATCATGAGATGATGACCCAACTAGTTTCGAGCTAGCCATCGAGAGTAAGACTCTGTAAGAATGGCTGGATGCTTAGTGATCTGAGATGGAATCCATATACACCAACAAAGTATGGACTTTGGTTGCTATATCTGAAGGGTTAAATCCCCATCAGGAGCAAGTATATCTTGAGAAGATTACTTGGTGTAGATGGAAAAGTTGAGACTTTTAAAGCTAGACTTGTTAAAGTTTGCATCATTGACCAGGTGTGGATAATGATGAAACCTTTTCAAGCAACTATGCTTAAGTCCATCCAGATCCTACTTGCCACGGCTACATACCATGACTACGATATCTGGCGGTTGGGTGCCATGACTGCTTTTCTAAATGATGTTTTAGAAGAGAACGTCTATAAGTACACAGCCAGAGGTCTTCGTTGACAGTGGGAGCAGCGGAAACGTGTGCAAGATGCTTTATAGGATAATGCAGGTATCGCGGAGTTGGAATATCTGTTTTGATGTGATAGTCAAAGAGTTTAATATCATCAAAATGGTAGATGAACCTTGTATAAATAAAAAGGTAGTAGGGAGTATGGTGATGATCCTCATAGAGTACGTGGATGACATGCACTTGATAAGTAAGAAGTTTCCTATGCTACGCTCGGTCAATCTCTGCTTATCACAATGATTCTCCATAAAGGAACAAAATGATACCCCCTAAATCCTGGGTTTTGGATCTATGAGATAGATCTAATTGGATGTTAGGATTCTCACTAGTTGTAGTGAGATGGTATCAACCGATCCTGGGGAGAATCACTGGAAGTGTTCCAGGGTGATAAAGACGACTGAATGTCAGTCACAGGCATTGTCTTTACCCTCAATCGAGGGACGGTATGTTGGAAAAGTTCCAAGCTAGATACCGTGACATATTAGACGATAAAGGCAGGATACATCGCTACTTAAGATGCTACCAAAGAGGCTGTTTGGGTGTATATTGGTTCATGAGATGAACTACGTTCCTACCATTGTGAGACAATGGAGTTGTGGCTTATGCCAAGGAACGACGGTCCCATCAGTGATCCATACATATTCTAAGGCAGTGTCACCTGATCATGGAGATGCTTGATCTCCAAGGGATCGAGGTTAGGAGAGTTGACTCAGAGGACAACACAGCGGATCCACTCACAAAGGCGTGTTCCCAGAGAGAGATTTTTATGGGATGGTTGAGTATGAGATACTACAACCACTGCTATAAGATGGCCCTAGTGCAAGTGGGAGATTGTTAGTTATATGTATGCCTTAGAGGCCATTACTATACATAGGATGTATATTGTAGTGGATGCTTGGACATATATAGGGAGGACTTTCTTGCTCGACATGATAGTATGCTATCTGGTTGCTCTTTACCTTAACGTGTATACTGATTGTCTCTCTGTTACATGTTGGTAAAGCCCTTAGGATATGTACTTGACTACCTGGACTATGATGCAGATCATACTAGTGGGGACAGATAGTCTATAAGTACATCCTTCAAAGTCCCTAGTCGTGGGTATATCGAGACGGGGCATCGATATACCAGAGTAGACTAGCGTGTACCTTCTCGACCCATACAGATGGGCGATGGATGATCCCATTTCCATTGGTGTTTGACATCAGAGATGATATACGGGTGCTCTGTAGTGACTGGGTACACTGGACGGACTCGCCGAGAACTCCCAGATGGTATTATACCTCACGTCAGATGGCAGTTCTCTGGTGACACTGGTACAGAGTAGTCTGTTGACCCGAGATCGTCATAGAGTCTTGTGTGGTTGCCACTGTGCTTTGATTTCCATCTTACCACGTCCAAGAGGGCGTGCAAAACGGTGGTTTTTGGGTACAGTCCCGAATCACATGGAGGCAATGAGCGATAGGAGGGGATTCGTCTCTCCCGGTATAGGGGGTTGATGTTGCGCTGTGTTCGATTGGCTATAACAGAAAATCCCTGGCCAGGGTTGCTGAGATTTACTGGTAAGTGTTACCAGTAGTTTCTCGAATTGTTATAGACCTCATATCGACATGACTTATCAAGCTATTGGGGTCTGACGTTTACCATCCCTAGGCGAGATATGCGACATATCAGATGATCAGACCGGACTGTACGGTAAGTGTTACTGGTTGGATTCACAGGAGTGTGAACGGTCTTGCTCGTCGATCTTCTAATCGCTCAATACCCGGGTGGCCGTTACGTTTAGCAGACCGCTTGCGGCTTGTGGGTGCTTGATATGATCATCACCTGCTGCCGGCGTATTGATGAGTCTTTAGAGTCCTACACAGAGGTTTCCTGGCTCAAGCGAAACGAAATAGGAGCGCATATAAGATATGTGTGGGACCGAGAATAATACCAGTTTGTGATACTGTATTCGATTCTCGCGATGTGACATTGATCGGTTATATGCGATATAGCCGGGTTATCGGATCAAGTGTTGATTCGATAAGTTGTTACTATTGATACCAGTCGGTTATGTGCGACATGACCGGATCATTGAATCAAGTGTTGATTTAATGATTTAATGTATAATTATATATATATTTGATATATTACTTCGCATTAACTAGTATCGGTTCACTTTGAATGGATTTTCTCACTCGGATGTGCACATTGTATATTCGATATAGTTTTGTGCACATGCTTGTATCATGTATGATGATATATGATAGCTAGGGTTTGTGTAAAGAGTTAATACCTTGGTTAAATAAATGGTTAAGGTTTTTATTCATTTATTCCTTTTTGGAAATTATTTTGCATAAGAAGAATTGGTGGCTTTCTTTTATTCTTTCATGAACTTTCATGAATGTTTGACGTTGTCACCAATTTTGTCTCATGCTTAACCCTAACCATTTCTTTTAACCATGATTGATTCTCTACACCTAACCATGGTTCTAATATGATAAGTATTCATTTCTTTTCCAATTTTAAACAACTTATCATAATTAGCTTCTTCTTCTTCTTCATTTCTTCAAGTGAAGAAAGCTTGCCTCCATCAATGGCAAGTGATGAAAAAGTGTGAGAAATCCAAATCTAAAGTCTACCCACTTCCTATTTCTTCATCCTCTACCTCTTGCCAAGTAGTAGAGTGTGTTTTCTTCACAAGTTTCATGACTTGGTGAAGTGAGAGCTTGATCTAGTGATGCTTCGACGTAGATCATCTTCGGTACGTTGTCGACGACCTAGCCCGGTCTTTTCTCCGATGACACCACCGTGAGAGTCATGGTTCGATTTGGACAGCGGAGAGGACTTCATTGCGGAGCCGTGGAGGTGGAGCACCGGATCTACAAAGGTTGTATTTCCGTTCCTTTAGTAAAATAGTTTACTAGTTTACTTTTCGCCTAGATTTCTAGCCAACGATCCGTACACTAAGGTTTCTCGGCACCGTTATATTTGAAATTGGCATGTTCGATGCCTTGTGAGACCTTATTAGGGTGCCTAGGAACCCTACACGATTGATAGCATCTCACTACATCTAGTGAGAATCCTAACATCCATTTAGATCTATCTCATAGATCCAAAACCCAGGATTTAGGAGGTATCACCTTGATCCTATATGGAGAATCAATGTGATAAGAGGAGATTGACCGAGTGTAGCATAGGAAACTCCTTCCATATAAAGAGTATGTTATCCACGTACAATACGAGGAAGACAATTTTACTCTCTACAACCCTTTTTGTATATACAAGGTTCATCTATCATTTTGATGAAGTCAAACTCTTTGACTACCACATCAAAACAGCCTTTCTAACTCCGCGATGCCTGCTTTAACTCATAAAGCAACTTGCATACGTTTCCGCTGCTCCTACTGTCTACGAAGCCCTCTGGCTGTGTACTTATAGACGCTCTGTTCTAAATCACTATTTAGAAAAGGAGTCATGACACCCAACCGCCAGATATCGTATTTATGGTATGTAGCAATGGCAAGTAGGATCCTGATGGACTTAAGCATAGCTACTGCAGAAAAGGTTTCATTATAAACAACACCTGGTCGATTCCGAGAATCTTTTACAACATGTCTTGCTTTGAAAGTCTCAACTTTTCCATCTACACCAAGTAACCTTCTCAAGATATACTTGCTCCCGATGGGGATTTAACCCTTTAGATATTGCAACCAAAGTCCATATTTTGTTGGTGTATATGGATTCCATCTCAGATCTGTTGGAGATAGTGCCCTCAGAGTCAATTATTGGATCACAGGCACGTGATTGCAATGATTGAGGGAGGACCTATCCCGGTAGGACAGTCTTACTCGAGATGATAGTATGCTATCTGGTTTACCTTTATCATCGTGTACTGCTTCAGGTGACCTTACAGGTCGCTATTACACGCTGATAAAGCCCCTAGGATTCTTGCTTGACTGCCGGCAGTATGATGGCGATCATATACATGAGAGCTGGTGGTCTATAAGCACATCCTTAAAAGGTCCTTAGTCGTGGGAGTTTCGAGACAGGGCATCGATTCTCCAGAGTAGACTAGTGTATACAGTCGAGACCCCGACGAAGGGCGGTGGCCGGTCTCACAAGCCACTGGTGTCAGTTGGTTCATCTAAGATGTATACAGGTGCTCATTGGGTTATGAGTACACCAGACAGGACTCGCCGGGAACATGCCAGTTGGTCTTATACCTGACGTCAGATAGTAGTTCCCTGGTGACATGTGTACAGGTTAGTTCATCGACCTGGGGATCGTCATTTGTCTCGTGTGAGTTCCCACTGTATTTTGATTACTACCCTACCACGGCTCAAAGGAGTCGTGCAAACAGGTTTTAGTTGTGTACAGTCCCGAGCCACATGGAGGCAGTGAGCGGATCTTCAGGGGTTCGTCTCTCCCGGTATTGGGGGTGAGGTCGCGCTGTGTCTAGGAGAGCCATTACGCAAAGCCCTCGGCCGAGGCAGGAGATTTACTGGTAGGTATTCCAGCAGTATCTCAGGGCGTTCTGGGCTACACTCCGACACGACTTGTACCGCTTTTGGGGGTCTGACTTTTACAAACCCCCTAGGCCCGACATGCGATGCTCATAGACGAACGGACCGGACTGTACGGATATTGTCACTGACAGGCTCAATAGGGTGTCAGGATGAGTTCGCTCATCGACATCCCTTTTGGTCAATAGCTGGTGGCCCGTCACGTATTGGCTAATATCTCTGACGTGCTAGTGGTTAAATCCACAGCCATAGTATTGACGAGTCTTTAGAGTCCACCACATTTTCAGTTACTCAAGCTTTCGGGCGAAACGCTGTAGAGGCCGTATGGAGATATGGCAGGGTCCGATCAGATACGTGCGGTATTGCACGGATCAGGATCGGACGGTTTGTACTAGAAGCCGTATGGTTATATGGCAGGGTTCGATCAGATACGTGCGGTATTGCATGGATCAGGATCGGACGGATACTACTAGCCGGCTTTGTTTTAAGCCGGGTCCTAGTTTAGTACTGTGTAGATTTTATCTCATTGCATTTGTATCCGGTCGGAATACAGATGCGGGTGTGTATGCACAGCATCGGGGTTTTCCTGTAATTTATTACGGGACCAGTTTTCTGGAGTTGCCAGTTCGCATTCCGTTCCGGCCGGTTTTCCTTTGTTCTTTCCCGGCCGGACATTTCCGATGGAGGGTGTTATTTGCAAGTTTGCAAATAACATTTTGTGGAGGGGTTTCTTGCATATGGATTGATTATGATAGCATCTTTAGATACCATTCTTTTCCATCATCATTTCTTGCTTTATTAAGATTAGAAATGAGATGAAAGATGATATGACTTTGTGATCATGGTTTTTCGATGTGGTCACCTCTTGCTTTATCCTACACTCACCTCCCTTCTTGAGTTTGTTTTTTCCTCCACCATTTCCTCATATCAAAAGGGCCGGCCACTATTTGAAAAAGAGAGAGAGAAGTTCATTTTTGATGTATGGCAATTTGCTTCATCTCATTTTTATGCTTAGCTTGCAAAAGTTTAAAAACTCTCTCCATTTCTCATTCTTGATTCCTCCATCACCATGGCAACTTCAAACCCCATATGAGACAAGCATCATCTACACTACATTCTACAGCAAACCTTGGGCACGTCGACCAGCCATCTTCGTGCTCGAGTTGCCTCGGTATTGAGGTGGGAGCCCGTAAAAGATGCAGACGATGTGGTGCCCTTCCGGCAAGAATGTGACGACCGGAGTTTCCGCGGGAGATCGAGACGATGACGAGAAGACCGGAGGACTCGGATCACTCGGTATATCTCTCACTCTTTCTCTTGTTAGCTAGTGTCAGTTAATGGTTACGATCCGGGTATATTGTCCGCGGTAGCGCCAGTTTAAAGGTTAAGAAAATTTTGATTCCGCTTTTTGGCCTCGGATAGACGGCCGGGGCGCTGCCATGGCGCAACATGGTATCAGAGCCATGCCATTAACCTTGTCTAGCTTTGTCTAATGTGTTTTACATTTCCGATCGACCAAAATTCCAAAAATACGCGTTTTCTTTACATCTGTTTTCTGTCGATTTTTTCCGGGCTCTAAAAATTTTTCAGGTTGTAAAAAACTAATGTACTGGAAATTCTAAGACTACTGGAAAAATTCGACACAGTCAGTCAATCACTCAAGCGCGGAACCGCGGCCAAACCCCCCCTTGGGCCGCAGTTCCGCCGCGCATTGGTGTCTTCACTGTATCATATTTTTCCAGTGGGCTTCTGGGCTAATTTTTGGGGTTTTGGAATATTAATATTGGGCCCAGAATTTCTGTGAGTGCTACAGTATTACTTGGGGGCCCACTTGTTAATTTTTGATCGATTGGATATTTTAAACACATTATTTCACAGTATTTACATTATATCTGCGACCGTGAATGTCACTTGATCGGTAAATCCTGTCTAACTGCTATAGCCCAGTTAGACAGATTTGCGAACGTGACTTTTCACGTTGATGTTCTATGTTTATACTGTGTTGTTGCGGATCGGTCGTGGGGGATAGCTTGGATGCAATGTTAGTACAGTTTTGTTTTATATGTACATTTGATATTGCGGGGCGAGCGTCCGACATGTGGACTGCCGTCACTGCCTGTTTGTATTATTCTTTTGGGGCACGACCTGGTTGCGGTCGATGTACCCGTTGTATGTATATTTTACTTTCTGTACTAGGATTACCCCACGGAGGGGTGCACGGATAGCCGGGTTCTAGAGGGCAACGGGCCCGCATCTCATGGTATTGAGACGGAGGGGGCTTCACTCTAGGATTGGCGGGCTATTTGCCGCACTCGTAGGGGGTACAAGTTGACCCAGGAGGGGTGCCCAAGTTACCGGATTCCATGAAGTGCTGGGTGGTCCATTCACGGCGCTGAAGGGGGCTGCCTCGCTTCAGGTTTTGGCGGGTGACTTACCGCGCCCGTAGGGGTCTAGGATTTCATTGCACAGGCTATCCACACGACCAGGGGAACGTCGGGTTTCTGCAGCGCCTCTGTGAAACCCAGGGCTTCCAGATATCTGTGTTGTTCTGTGATGCTGTACATTTCTGTGATGTTGCTTTTTTATCACGCGTTGAGCGAAATATAATATATTGGTATATATATTAATAGATGTTGTATATGTTTTGCATCCGCGCTAGTCCAGTCCCCGCTCTGTCGTTAGTTAGCTAACCTAACGAGTAATGACGGGACCCAGTGGCGAATGCGGATGGCATATACGTACATCAGTATATTTTCGTTCTTTGTGGTGTGATCAATTGATGGGACTGCGTTGATTCGGATCAATGCAAGATAAACAAACCTATTCTGATGTTGTTGGAACATTTTTCAAAAAGCTGTTATTGCAAGGACGTTCACTTTTGTTTTGCATCGTGGTATTCATTTGGAATATCCTGCTCCTCAGTCGACGAGGCAAGGGCCGAGATCCCTTCACCGGGAGTGACCCCTTGGACAGAAGTTTGCCTCAGGGCATTAACTTCACTATAGCCGATTACTTTTGCTTTGCATCGTGGTATTCAGTTGGAATATCCTGCACCTCATTCTACGGGGAAAGAGCCGAGATCCCTTCACCGGGAGTGACCTCTTTAGCAAAGGTTTTCGTCACTATATTTTTATAAAAGGCTATGCAGTTCCTTCAACGATATCAAGTTCATTACGTTAAAGGTTTTTCGCCAAAAACCATTCGTAGCCCTCCGTCATTTCTTATGGGTATTATTTAGTATTCGTGCTGCGTTTGTTGACTCCGTCAAGGCGTAGTTTACGGTAGCTAAGTGGTGCTTGTTTGTTGCATAAATGGGATTGATTAGGACAGTCGTGCGGCCTTGTTGACTCCGTAAAGGGCACGTACAGGTGGGTTTAATGCAATCCAGATAATGACGGGTTGAACTTGACTAGGACTCTTTGATTTGTTGACTCCGTCAAGGTCACTTGAGTCCTAGGGGTAAAAACATCACATCGGGAGTTTCTAAAGAAACTGAAACTTGCCAGGCATGCGCATACCTTCTGGAGTGTGGTGACTTGAGTGGATTCCGTCAAGTTATCATGCGATGATAGTTGGATCCCGATTCCCACTGATGAGTTGGTTTACTCCTCGGGTGATCCCGACTAATTCTTCTTTCAGGTTTGGGGAAGAATTTGAGGTTACAGTGGGAGGTTTCCAGATTTGATAAAATGATAACCATTCTGATCTAGGTTAGAGTGCACGCTGAGTGTTTCTTTTCTCTCTCTCTTTGGCAGCGACCATTGACCCGACCCTAGATTATGACTCAGTGACCAAGTTGACCGAACCTTCTTGATACTGGGTTTTGGATTGTCCGAGTTGCAGACCTCGTTGCCACTCCTACTTTTACCCTTTTCTCCAGGACACCCCGTATTACCATGAACGTCCACTTCCATTGGACAAAACCATCGTATGGTTAGATACGAACTCGAAGGAATTTATTCGAGGATGGTTTCCGGTTCTGGAGAAAACGGATAGGTTTATTCAGTTGTCTTTTCTTTTCACCTTCTCTCGTTGTGAGTACTCCTTGGTTTAGGAGATAGTACACCTATTATGCAAATTGGATAGTCTTCTTCCAAACCTTTGGCTGGTGCCGACCGGTAGGGAATGAAGAAAACCAATTAGCCTAAACGGTGTGCAGAAGGTATTAAGATTAAGACAAAGTAAGGGATTAGTAAGAGGGTAAAGTAAATTGTGACTGCTGTTCACGACCAAACCAAGTATTCCTTCGCCAATCCTAAATCACCTTTGTATTTCTCCAGGACACTCCGTATCACTACGAAGATCCACAGTTTATTTGGATACTCCATCGTATGGTTATATACGAACTCGAAAGGAACTTGTTCCAGTTCGGGGATGGATTCTGGTTCAGGAGAAATAGGAATAAGGTTTATTCAGGTGTCTTTTATCCTCACCTTCTCTCGCATTGGGAGTGCTCCTAGGATTAGGACAGTACACCCATTATGCTTACTGGATAGTCTTCTTCCAAACCATAGGCTGGTGCCGAACGGTAGGGAAGGAAGAAAACCATTTGTCCTAAGGGGTGTGCAGAAGGTAATGACTAAAGACATATAAAGGGATTTGGAGAGGTGGCAAAGAATTATACGGTTATAGTTGTGAATCTGGATAATGGTAGAGGCATTACTAGGAATACCAGGATGCCCCATCGAAACATTTCAATGTTTCAGTTCAGCTGTGTACTGTTAAAAGAAAACTGATTTCCCGATTGGACACTTGCTCCAGGGTATGTATTTACCAGGTTTGATTCTCACATCTGTATGGTTTTACAGATGATGAGTGGGAGTAAGTTATTGGGAATAGGGTAATCATCCTCATTATATCGGGATTCGTTGTAATCGGTGATATTTGAGGAGATCATCTGGGCTGTTTGCCGGTCGGCAAATATTTGGTTTTGAATATCCGCTGTTGTGCACCAATTTCAAATTGCTATATCTGTACGTCTATTTTCATAGAGTGAGATATACCTTTTGATATTATGTCGATGACATTTACCTATATCAGTGGATGGTTAGGTAAGGAGCATTAAACAGCGGTGTAATTCTTCTTAACCATAAGTACAGTTTTCAACCTACGACGCACAGTGAAAGAGTTGTTAGACTCAGCGGACTTATACAGAGTATTGTATGTTGTCCAGTGTCAATTAGGACAGAGGGGTTGGTCCTCATACTATATTCTGTTTACTTTTAACTTCTCTAGTTCTTAGACATGTGTTTCGTAAGAACACAGGGTCTAAGTTTTTGAGGAGTTATGGTTATTTGAATAGAGTAGAGAACCAGGTGTAGCAAGTATCGGGATTCTTCAAAGTGATCGAAGATGTAGATACTTGTGTATGGTGTTCAGTTGATAGTAATGATTAAGAGAACTAGCTTCTCTTTCAGGTTACTCATAATTGGAAACATTCCTAAGTTGAGTAACGCTGATCGTCCTCCTTCCATTTAGTTGACATGCACTGGAGATAGCTGCATGATTTGAATCTGGTTCATTTAAATCAGTGCCTCTGGTTCTATATTGGATATAGAACAGTTCATATCTTAACGATGTTAAGGTACGGGGAGTTGTCCGGCTTATGATTAAAACCAGACACTGGACAACTCAAGGCACGTTTCTGTAATGGCTGTTTGTGGGTTGACCCAGGCTATGACGAGGGTTGACTTTCTACCATCTGGAAGATCAATAGTGATATTGTTCTTAACTCGCCACATTTTAAAAAGAAATGGTTATTTTTCAGAAAACAGTAGTGGGAGTATGGTAGAACTGGAAGCGATTCCAGAACCGCAAACGATTACTGAAGATTTGATAAGGAACCTAAAGATTCAATCTGATTTAACATTCCTTTAGCCACTCCGCAGATATGGTGGGTAACCTCAGGCACCCGAGAGGTACTTCGGTATGCTCAAGGACGGTGGCAGGGAGGTTCTTGTTTACCCAGACTTGCCATTGCTGTTGTTCCAGACTGTGAAACCCGGCATGAGGATGAATATAGCGTCATTCTAAATTGGCTTTAGAAGTGTACGTCTATATGACTCTGCCAGAGGGTTGTCGTAGTCAGTGGGAGCAGCGGAAGCATTGGTGGACAGTTGGCTTATGTCTTTTTACAGACTGAAGCAGATATAGCAGAGATAGATCATCTATTTCTGATGTGAAGTCATAGGTTTGACTTCATCAGAATAGGGGATGGATCTGCTAAGGAGGTAGTAGGGTGTGATGTCCTGGTATTTGATGACATACACTGAGTAGGAAGTGATATTCCTATACTACGATCCGTTATACTTTGGTTGTCACACAGTGGTTTCTCCACACAGGACTTGGATATTATATCAGACATTCTGGTAACTAGATCTATGGTTTTAGATCTAGATTTGGGTGGTTTCCTAATCTGGGTACCTTGACAGCATTCTATGAGTATTTAGAATGGACGACTCCTGGCATGGTAGTGTACCTGCAGGTGATGGAGTCAACCTCTCTAAAGGTGTCTTATAGACTAAAGTGGAGAGGGATACGCATGATTGACAGATCACTTGCTTAGGCAATTGAGTCAATCATGAGATGTCAAGTACCACACCAGATGTTGTTCTTGCAGTAGATGCGATAAGTTGATATTAATCTAATCCTGGAGAAACAGTCGGAAGCAGTTCTAGAACTTAAGTTGATGTTCTAGGGATATGATAGCAGCTTTCTCTTTCGGGAGACAGTTATCATTCCAGGCTTCCAAGGTGATATGGACGACAAGGAGGTTGTCAGAGTTATAGTTTCTCCTTCTGACGAGGGGCAGTATTTTGGACAGGTGGTCCAAGGAAATACTGAGGGAGGCATGGCGCTGGATACTGATTAAGTTCAGTTATCGATACAGTCTAAGAATTTTGGATTTGGCGTTCATTTATGAGCTAGGTCCCATCAGATATCCAGACATACTCTAAGACAGGTATTGCTCATTTCGGGAGATGGCTTTCTCTGCGAACTTGAGATATAGAGAGACATAGAAAGAAACATCACAGCGGATCCACTCACTGAAGCTATTTCTCGAACGCAATAGTTTCGCAAACGAGCTTTGTGAGACTGACTAGTAGAGGAGTTGGGTGTTCGGTATCACACGGGCTGTGAGTATGCGACATCGCAATAATTAGCCTTGAGTGCAAGTGGGAGATTGTTGGAGATAGTGCCCTCAGAGTCAATTATTGGATCACAGGCACGTGATTGCAATGATTGAGGGAGGACCTATCCCGGTAGGACAGTCTTACTCGAGATGATAGTATGCTATCTGGTTTACCTTTATCATCGTGTACTGCTTCAGGTGACCTTACATGTCGCTATTACACGCTGATAAAGACCGTAGGATTCTTGCTTGACTGCCGGCAGTATGATGGCGATCATATACGTGAGAGCTGGTGGTCTATAAGCACATCCTTAAAAGGTCCCTAGTCGTGGGAGTTTCGAGACAGGGCATCGATTCTCCAGAGTAGACTAGTGTATACAGTCGAGACCCCGACGAGGGGCGGTGGCCGGTCTCACAAGTTACTGGTGTCAGTTGGTTCACCTAAGATGTATACAGGTGCTCATTGGGTTATGAGTACACCGGACATGACTCGCCGGGAACATGCCAGTTGGTCTTATACCTGACGTCAGATAGCAGTTCCCTGGTGACATGTGTACAGGTTAGTTCATCGACCTGGGGATCGTCATTTGTCTCGTGTGAGTTCCCACTGTACTTTGATTACTACCCTACCACGGCTCAAAGGAGTCGTGCAAACAGGTTTTAGTTGGGTACAGTCCCGAGCCACATGGAGGCAGTGAGCGAATCTTCAGCGGTTCGTCTCTCCCGGTATTGGGGGTGAGGTCGCGCTGTGTCTAGGAGAGCCATTACGCAAAGCCCTCGGCCGAGGCAGGAGATTTACTGGTAGGTATTCCAATAGTATCTCAGGGCATTCTGGGCTACACTCCGACACGACTTGTACCGCTTTTGGGGGTCTAACTTTTACCAACCCCCTAGGCCCGACATGCGATGCTCATAGACGAACGGACCGGACTGTACGGATATTGTCACTGACAGGCTCGGTAGGGTGTCAGGATGAGTTCGCTCATTGACGTCCCTTTTGGTCAATAGCTGGTGGCCCGTCACGTATTGGCTAATACCTCTGACGTGCTAATGGTTAAATCCACAGCCATAGTATTGACGAGTCTTTAGAGTCCACCACACTTTCAGTTTCTCAAGCTTTCGGGCAAAACGCTGTAGAGGCCGTATGGAGATATGGCAGAGTCCGATCAGATACGTGCGGTATTGCACGGATCAGGATCGGACGGTTTGTACTAGTGGCCGTATGGTTATATGGCAGGGTTCGATCAGATACGTGCGGTATTGCACGGATCAGGATCGGACGAATACTACTAGTCGGCTTTGGTTTAAGCCGGGTCCGAGTTTAGTACTGTGTAGATTTTGTCTCATTGCATTTGTATCCGGTCGGAATACAGATGCGGGTGTGTATGCACAGCATCGGGGTTTTCCTGTAATTTATTACGGGACCAGTTTTCTGGAGTTGCCAGTTCGCATTCCGTTCCGGCCGGTTTTCCTTTGTTCTTTCCCGGCCGAACTTTTCCGATGGAGGGTGTTATTTGCAAGTTTGCAAATAACATTTTGTGGAGGGGTTTCTTGCATATGGATTGATTATGATAGCATCTTTAGATACCATTCTTTTCCATCATCATTTCTTGCTTTATTAAGATTAGAAATGAGATGAAAGATGATATGACTTTGTGATCATGGTTTTTGGATGTGGTCACCTCTTGCTTTATCCTACACTCACCTCCCTTCTTGAGTTTGTTTTTTCCTCCACCATTTCCTCATATCAAAAGGGCCGGCCACTATTTGAAAAAGAGAGAGAGAAGTTCATTTTTGATGTATGGCAATTTGCTTCATCTCATTTTTATGCTTAGCTTGCAGAAGTTTAAAAACTCTCTCCATTGCTCATTCTTGATTCCTCCATCACCATGGCAACTTCAAACCCCATATGAGACAAGCATCATCTACACTACATTCTATAGCAAACCTTGGGCACGTCAACCAGCCAGCTTCGTGCCCGAGTTGCCTCGGTAATGAGGTGGGAGCCCGTAAAAGATGCAGACGATGTGGTGCCCTTCGGGCAAGAATGTGACGACCGGAGTTTCCGCGGGAGATCGGGACGACGACGAGAAGACCGGAGGACTCGGATCACTCGGTATATCTCTCACCCTTTCTCTTGTTAGCTAGTGTCGGTTAATGGTTACGATACGGGTATATTATCCGCAGTAGCGCCAGTTTAAAGGTTAAGAAAATTTTGATTCCGCTTTTTGGCCTCGGATAGACGGCCGGGGCGCTGCCGTGGCGCAACAAGATCACTTAGCATCCAGCCATTCTTACAAAGTCCCTACTCTTGATGGCCTGCTCAAAACTAGTTGGGTCATCATCTCATGATGCAATCCTCGCTCCTACCGTCATACAGAAAACCGAAGTATCTCTCAGGTGGATGAGGAACCCTACCAGATCGGTGGAGAGGCTGAGGTTCGTTGGGAGCTATTGAATCCTCCGGTTTTACCAAATCGTCAGTTGTAGTTTGTATAGCTAGAACTCCTTCCAGTTCTACATCATGACAACAAATTTCTTCCAAAATAAATTCCTTTTCTAAAAAAGTGCCATGCCGAGAAATAAAACACCTTTTGTTCCCCGGTGCGGTAGAAGATATTCACATACGAATGCTTGGGATATCTAATAAACATCCACAGAACTGGCCTTGCCCCAAGCTTGTCTGGATTTTCCTTTTGACATAGGCCAGACAACCCCAAATCTTAACTTACTTAAGAAATGGGCTCTTCCCATACCATATCGCATATGGAGTGGTAGGCACCTGATTTGGTTGGAACGCTTTTCAAAAGGTATGCAGCTTCATAAGTGCATAACTCCCAAAAGGAAATTGGCAACTTAGTAGTACTCATCATAGAGCGCACCATAACTAATATGGTGCGATTGCTCCGCCCTGATACACTGTTGTGCTGTGGTGTATACGGAGGAGAGAGAGGATCTTATTCTCCTTTAGAATAGTCCAGGAATTCCGTGCTCATGTATTCTCCTCCCTGATCACATCAAAGAACATAATACTTATACCCGTTTGGTTCTCTACTTCTGACTTATATTCTTTGAATTTCTCAAAAGCTTCAGACTTGTGTTTCAATAGGAACATATGTCTGAATCATGAGAGATAATCAGTGAATGTAATGAAGTATAAAGAACCACTCCTGGCATATGTAGACAAGGGACCTACATCATCATTTATGAGTCCCAAGAGTCCGTTAACTCTTTCTCTGTTTCCAGTAAACAGAGCTATAGTCATTTTATCTTTGTGACATGACTGGCAAGTTTCACAAGATGTAAATTCAAACTAGTTTAAATATTCATCTTAATGTAACTTAGCTAGTCGGGTCGCATTGATATGACCTAGTCTACAAAGCCTCAAGAAGTATTCGTTCATTTCTGAACTCTTCCTCTTGTGTGTGTTCTGTACCTTGAGAACTGTGGTTTGATTTAGAACATATATGCTTTTAGATAACGTGCCTGAACCGATCAACTCTTGATATGATATAGGAAATTTTCAAAACATTATCCAACAATACAGAATTATATCCTTCTTTACTAAATAAAGAGACTGATATAATGTTGCATATCAGGTTCGGTATCTAATAATATTCGTTCAGAATCAATGTATTTGGTAATACAGGGTGATAACTGCCAACATCTATGCTGCAACTCTTCCACCGTTTTCAACACTTGAAACTTTATCACCCGTTCTCAGTACTCTACCTATCTGTAGCCCATGTAAATGTTGGATATAGTGCCCTCAAAGTCAATTATTGGATCACAGGCACATGATTGCAATGATTGAGGGAGGACCTATACCGGTAGGACAGTCTTACTCGAGATGATAGTATGCTATCTGGTTTATCCTTATCATCGTGTACAGCTTTAGGTGACCTTACAGATTACTATTACACATTGATAGAGCCTTTAGGATTCTTGCTTGACTACCAGCAGTATGATGGTGATCATATACGTGGGAGCTGGGGTCTATAAGCACATCCTTAAAAGGTCTCTAGTCGTGGGAGTTTTGAGATTGGGCATCGATACTCCATTAGTAGACTAGTGTATACAGTCGAGACCCCGACAAGGGGCGGTGGCCGTTCTCACAAGCCATTGGTGTCAGTTGGACCACCTAAGATGTATACAGGTGCTCATTGGGTTATGAGTACACCGGTCAGGACTCGCCGGGAACATGCTAGTTGGTATTATACCTGACGTCAGATAGCAGTTCCCTGGTGACATGTGTATAGGTTAGTTCATCGACCTGAGATCTTCATTTGTCTCGTGTGAGTTCCCACTGTGCTTTGATTACTACCCTACTACGGCTCAAAGGAGTCGTGCAAACAGGTTTTAGTTGGGTACAGTCCCGAGCCACATGGAGGCAGTGAGCGGATCGGCAGGGGTTTCGTCTCTCCCGGTATTGGGGATGAGATCGCACTCTGTCTAGGAGAGCCATTACATGAAGTCCTTGGCCAAGGCAGGAGATTTACTGGTAGGTATTGTAAGTGCACGGCGGCGCCCCGGCAGTCAATCCGACGCCGGAATGCGGAAGCGGTGATTTACTTTAATTTTTCAAACCGGCACCACCGCGCACTAAAACCCGGATCGTGCCATTAACTAGTCCTAGCTAACTACAAGATGGGTAGAGAGATATACCGAGTGATCCGTGTCCTCCGGTCTTCTCGTCGTCGTCCCGATCTCCCGCGGAATGTCCGGTCTCCTCCTCGTCGCCGGAAGGGCACCACGTCGCCGGCTTCTTTTACGGGCTCCCGCCTCTATACCGAGGCAACTCGGGCATGAAGTTGGCGAGCCGACGTGCCCAATGTTTGCTGTAGAATGTGTAGTGCTCATGTCTTATTTCGGGGTTGAGGGAGTTGCCATTTGGTAGAGGAAATGATATAAGCTTTTGGAGATGGTGTTGTGGGATTTTTCCAAAGCCAAAAGAGAACAAAATCCCACATCTCAAATTTTGGACAGCCCCCATGAGCTTTAGCCGGCCATGACTTGGTAGGAGAGGAGAGAATAGGGTGAAGTGAGGAATAATACCAAGGATAAGAATAATGCAAGGTAGAGAGTAAAGGAAAAAAGGCAAGTCTCACTTCTATCATCACACCCCTTCATCATAACCGACCATGATGACAAACTAAAACCAACACTCCACCACCACCATCATCTCATCACAAAGTCAAGCCATCATGAAAGAAGAAGTCAAATGGTCAAGGGATGGTGCAACCATCATGATCCAACAAAATGCAAAGAACACCCTCCACAAATGCTTATTTGCACAAATGCAAATAAGCCCTCCACCACCAATCTTTGGCCAATGAAAGATACAAAGAAATATGGCCGAAACGGAAAACAGACTGGCAACTCCAGAAAACTGGTCACGTAATGAATTACAGGAAAACCCCGATACTGTGCATACACACCCGCATCTGTATTCCGACCGAATACAAATCCAATGAGACAAAATCTACACTGTACTATACTCGGTTCTGGCTTAAACCAAAGCCGGCTAGTATTATCCGTCCGATCCTGATCCGTGCAATACCGCACGTATCTGATCGAACCCTGCCATATCTCCATACGGCCTCTACAGCGTTTCGCCCAAAAACTTGAGCAACTGAATTTGTGGGACTCTAAAGACTCGTCAATAATATGGCTGTGGATTTAACCGCTAGCACGTCAGAGGTATTAGCCATACGTGACGGGCCACCAGGTATTGATCAAAAGGGACGTCGATGAGCGAACTCATCCTGACACCCTACTGAGCCTGTCAATGACAATATCCGTACAGTCCGGTCCGTTCGTCTATGAGCATCGCATGGCGGGCTTAGGGGTTGGTAAAAGTCAGACCCCCAAAAGCGGTACAAGTCGTGTCAGAGATCAGCCCAGAACACCCTGAGATACTACTGGAATGCTTACCAGTAAATCTCCTACCTTGGCCAAGGACTTTTCATGTTCTGGCTCTCCTAGACACAGCGCGACCTCACTCCCAATACCGGGAGAGACGAACCCCCGAAGATCTGCTCACTGCCTCCATGTGGCTCGGGACTGTACCCAACTAAAACCTGTTTGCACGTCTCCTTTGAGCGTGGTAGGGTAGTAATCAAAGTATAGTGGTAACTCACACGAGAAAAATGACGATCCCTAGGTCGATGAACTAACCTGTACACATGTCACTAGGGAACTGCTATCTGACGTCAGGTATAAGACCAACTAGCATGTTCCCGGCGAGTTCTGTCCGGTGTACTCATAACCCAATGAGCACCTGTAAACATCTTAGGTGAACCAACTGACACCAGTGGCTTGTGAGACCGGCCAACGCCCCTCGTCGGGGTCTTGACTGTATACACTAGTCTACTCTAGAGTATCGATGCCCTTTCTCGAAACTCCCATGACTAGGGACCATTTAAGGATGTGCTTATAGACTACCAGCTCACACATATATGATCGCCCTCTTACTGCTGGCAGTTAAGCTAGAATCCTAGGGGCTTTATCAACGTGTAATAGCGACCTATCTGGTCACCTAAAGCAGTACACGATGATAAAGATAAACCAGATAGCATACTATCATCTCGAGTAAGACTGTCCTACAGGAATAGATCCTCCTTCAATCATTGCAATCACGTGCCTGTGATCCAATAATTGACTATGAGGGCACTATCTCCAACAATCTCCTACTTGGACTCAAGGCTAAGTATTGCGATGTCGCGTACTCACAGCCCGTGTGATACCGAACACCCAACTCCTCTACTAGTCAGTCTCACAAAACTCGTTTGCGAAACTATTGCGTTCGAGGAATAGCCTTAGTGAGTGGATCCGCCTTGATGTTTCTTTCTATGTCTCTCTATATCTCAAGTTCGCGGAGAAAACCATCACCCGAAATAAGCAATACCTGTCTTAGAATGTGTCTGGATGTCTGATGGGACCTAGCTCATAAATGAACTCCAAATCCAAACTTCTTAGACTGTATCGTCAACTGAACTTAATCAGTATCCTGCGCCATGCCTCCCTTAGTATTGCCTTGGACCACCTGTCAAAAATACTGCCCCTCGTCAGAAGGAAAACTATAACTCTGACAACCTCCCTGTCGTCCAAGTTACCTTGGAAGCCTGGAATGATAACTGTCTCCCAAATGAGGCTGTCGTTATCATATCCTTAGAACATCCACTTATGTTCTAAAACTGCTTCCGATCGTTTCTCCAGGATAGGATTAATATCAACTTATTGCATCTAGTGCAAGAACAACATCTAGTGTGGTACTTGACATCTCATGATTGACTCAATTGGCTGAGCAAGTGATCTGCCAATCATGCACATCCCTCTCCCCTTTAGTCTGTAAGACACCTTTAGAGAGGGTGACTCCATCGCCTGCAAGTACACTACCGTGCCAGGAGTCTTCCATTCTAAATACTCTTAGAATGCTGTCTAAGTACCCTGATTAGGAAACCACCCAAATCTAGATCTAAAACCATATATATAGTAACCAGAATGTCTGATATAATGTCCAAGTCCCATGTGGAGAAACCACTGTGTGACGACCAAAGTATAACCGATCGTAGTATAGGAATATCACTTTCTACTCTGTGTATGTCATTCAAATACCATGACATCACACCCTACTACCTTCTCAACAGATCCATCCCCTATTCTGATGAAGTCAAACCTATGACTGTCACATCAGAAATAGATGATCTATCTCCGCTATATCTGCTTTAGTCTATAAATAAACATAAGCTACCTGTCCACCAATGCTTCCGCTGCTCCCACTGACTACGACAACCCTCTGGCAGAGTCATATAGACGTACACTTCTAAAACCAGTTCAGAACGACGCTATACTCATCCTCCTGCCGGGTCTCACAGTCTGGAACAACAGCAATGGCAAGTCTGGGTAAACAAGAACTTCCCTGTCACCGTCCTTGAGGCTAGCGGAGTACCTCTCGGGTGCCTGAAGTTACCCACCTTATCTGCGGAGTGGCCAATGGAATGTCAAGCTAGATTGAATCTTTAGGTTCCTATGAAATCTTCAGTAATCGTTTGTGGTTCTGAAATCACTTCCAGTTCTACCATACTCCCACTACTATTTTTCTGAAAAAAAAAATCCATTTTTAATAAAACTGTGGCGAGTCAAGAACTATATCACTATTGATCTTCCAGATGGTAGAAAGTCAACCCTCATCATATCCTGGGTCAACCCACAAACAGCCATTACAGAAACGTGCCTTGAGTTATCCAGAGTCTGGTTTTAAGCATAGGCCGGACAACTCCCCGTACCTTAACATCGTTAAGATATGAACTGTTCTATATCCAATATAGAACCAGAGGCACTGATTTAATTGAACCAGATTCAAATCATGTAGCTGTCTCCAATGCATGTCAACTAAATGGAAGGAGGCCGATCAGCGTTACTCAACTTAGGAATGCTTCTAATTATGAGTAACCTGAAAGAGAAGCAAGTTCCCTTAATCACTACTATCAACTGAATACCATACTCAAGTATCTACATCTTCGATCAACTTGAAAAATTCCGATACTTGTAACACCTGGTTCTCTACTTTATTCAAATACCTATAACTTCTCAAAATTCGGACCCTGTGTTTCCACGAAACACCTGTCTAAAAACTAGAGAAGTCATAAGTAAACCGAATATAGTATGAGAACCAACCCCTCTGTCCTAATGGACACTGGACAACATACAATACTCTGTATAAGTCCCTTGAGTCTAACAACTCAATCCCTGTGTGTCGTAGGCTGAAAACTGTACTTATGGTTAAGAAGAATTACACCGTTGTTCAATGCTCCTTACTTAACCATCCACTGATATAGGTAAATGTCATAGACATAATTTCAAAAAGGTATATCTCACTCTATGAAAATAGACGTACAGATATATCAATTTTAAATTGGTGCATAACAGGGAATATTCAAAACCAAATATTTGCCGACCGGCAAACAGTCCAGGTGATTTCCTCAAATATCACCGATTACAACGAATCCCGATATAATGAGGATGACCACCTAATTCCCACTAGCCTACTCCCACTCATCATCTGTAAAACCATACAGATGTGAGAATCATACCTGGTAAATACATACCCTGGAGTAAGATCTGATTGGGAAATCAGTTTTCCTTTAACAGTACATAGTGAAACTGAAATATTGAAATGTTTCGATGGGGTATCCTGGTATTCCTAGTAATGCCTCTTCCAGATTCACAACTGTAACCGTATAAATCTCTGGCACCTCTCCAAATCCCTTCATATGTCTTTAGTCATTACCTTCTGTACACCACTTTAGGCAAAATGGTTTTCTTCCTTCCCTATCGTTCGGCACCAGCCTATGGTTTGGAAGAAGACTATCCAATAAGTATAATAGGTGTACTGTCCCAATCCTAGGAACACTCGCAATGCGAGAGAAGGTGAAGATAAAAGACAACCGAATAAACCTTATTCCTATTTCTCCTGAACCAAAATCCGTCCCCGAACTGGAACAAGTTCCTTTCGAGTTCGTATATAACCATACGATAGAGTATCCAATAAACTGTGGATCTTCATAGTGATACGGAGTGTTCTGGAGAAATACAAAGGTGATTTGGGAGTGGTAATGAAATACCTGGTTTGGTCGTGAATAGAAGTCGCAATTTACTTTGCCCTCCATCTAATCCCTTTCTTTATCTTTACGTAATACCTTATGTACACTGTTTAGGCTAATTGGTTTTCTTCATTCCCTACCGGTCGGCACCTGCCTATGGTTTGGAAGAAGACTATCCAATTTGCGTAATAGGTGTACTATCTCCTAAACCACGGAGTACTCACAACTTGAGAGAAGGTAAAAGAAAAAGAAAACTGAATAATCCTATCCGTTTTCTCCAGAACCGAAAACCATCCTCGAATAAATCCCTTCGAGTTTGTATATAACCATACGATAGTTTGGTCTAATGGAAGTGGACGTTCGTAGTAATACGGGGTGTCCTGGAGATAAGGGTAAAAGTAGGAGTGGCAATGAGGTTTGCAACTCTGACAATCCAAAAGCCAGTGTTAAGAAGGTTCGGTTAATTTTGGTCTCTGAGTCATAGTCTTAGGGTCGGGTCAATGGTCGCTGCCAAAAAGAGAGAGTAAAGAAACACTCAGCGTGCACTCTAACCTAGATCGGAATGGTTACCAATTTATCTAATCTGGAAACCTCCCACTGTCACCTCAAATTCTCCTCCAAACTTGAAAGAAGAATTAGTCGGGGTCACCCGAGGAGTAAACTAACTCATCAGTGGGAATCGGGATCCAACTATCATCGCATGATAATGTGACGGAATCCGCTCACGCTATCACACTCCAGAAGGTATGCGCATATCTGGCAAGTTTCAGTTTCTTTAGAAACTCCCGATATGAATTTTGCCCCATGCTCTTATGACCTTGACTTTGGCCAACATATCATAAGTCACATGTCAAGTTCTACCCGTCATTCTCCTGGTTAATTTGAGCCCACCCGTACATACCCTTGACTTTGGCCAAAATAGTAGTACGACTGCCCCAAATCAACGCATCTATCTATACTGCATATGAATACCCAATAGCTACCAATCACTGTGCCTTGACTTTGGCCAACATACACAGCTTGAATACTATTGACCACCCATATGAAACGACGGAGGGCTACGAACGGTTTCTGGCGAAAACCTTTAACGTAATGAACTTGATATCGTTGAAGGAACGGATAGCTTTTTAGAAAAATATAGTGACGAAAACCTTTGCTAAAGAGGTCACTCCCGGTGAAGGGATCTTGGCTTTTTTCCCGTAGAATGAGGTGCAGGATATTCCAACCGAATACCACGATGCAAAGCAAAAGTAATCGGCTATAGTGAAGTTATTGCCCTGACGCAAACTTTTTGTCCAAGGGGTCACTCCCCGGTGAAGGGATCTCGGCCCTTGCCTCGTCGACTGAGGAGCAGGATATTCCAACTGAATACCACAATGCAAAACAAAAGTGAACGTCCTTGCAATAACAGCTTTTTGAAAAAGTGTTCCAACAACATCAGATTAGGTTTGTTTTTAACTTGCATTGATCCGAATCAATACAGTCCCATCAATTGATCACACCACGAAGAACGAAAATATATTGATGTACGTATATGCCATCCGCATTCGCCACTGGGTCCCGTCATTACCCGTTAGGTTAGGTAACTAACGACAGAGCGGGGACAGGACAAGCGCGGATGTAAAACATATACAACATCTACTAGTATATATATCAATATATAATATTTCGCTCAAGGCGTGATAAAATGCAACATCTCATAAATGTACAGCATCACAGAACAATACAGATATCTGGGATCCCAGGGTTTCACAAAGCCGCTATTGAAACCCGACGTTCCCCTGGTCGTGTGGATAGCCTGTGCAATGAAATCCTAGACCCCTACGGGCGCGGCAAGTTACCCGACAAAACCTGAAGCGAGGCAGCCCCCTTCAGCAACGTGAATGGACCACCCAGCACTTCACGGAATCCGGTAACTTGGGCACCCCTCCTGGGTCAACCTGTACCCCCTACGAGTGCGGCGAATAGCCCGCCAATTCTAGAGTGAAGCCCCCTCCGTCTCAATGCCATGAGATGCGGGCTCGTTGCCCTCTAGAACCCGGCTATCCGTGCACCCCTCCTTGGGGTAATCCTAGTACAGAAAGTAAAATATACATACAACGGGTACACCGACCGCAACCTGGTCGTGCCCCAAAATAATAATACAAACAGGCAGTGACGGAAGTCCACATGTCGGACGCTCGCCCCACAATATCAAATGTACATAATACAACAAAAACTGTACTAGCATTGCATCCAGGCTATCCCCCACGACCAATCCGCAACATCACAGCAATACACAGAACATCAACGTGAATGTCACGTTCGCAAATCTGTCTAACCGGGCTATAGCAGTTAGACAGGATTTACCGATCAAGTGACATTCACGGTCGCAGATATAATGTAAATACTTTGAACTAATGTGTTTAAAATATCCGATCGATAAAAAATTACCAAGTGGGCCCCAAGCACTACTGTAGCACATAAAGAAATCTGGGCCCAAAAAATAACATTCCAGAAAACCTATTTTCCACTCAGGAGCATTCTGTAAAATTTTGGGGAAATGAACAGTTCAAGTCGCGGCGGAACCGCGGTCCAAGCATGGGTTTGGCCGCGGTTCCGCGGTGGTTTAGACTGTTCACGAGCCCAAATTTTCACAGAACTCTTAGAATTCTCTGCACATCATTCTGCAATATACTGAAAAATTTTTGGAGCCAAAAATAAATCGACAGAAAACTGATGTGCATGATATCGGGTTTTCGGAAAATTGTTCGATCGGAAACGTAAAACACATTAGGCAAAGCTAGACTATGTTAATGGCGAGGCTCTGATACCACGGTAAGTGCACGGCGGCGCCCCGGCCATCAATCCGACGCCGGAATGCGGAAGCGGAGATTTACTTTAATTTTTCAAACCGGCACCACCGCGCACTAAAACACGGATCTTGCCATTAGCTAGTCCTAGCTAACTACAAGATGGGAAGAGAGATATACCGAGTGATCCGTGTTCTCCGGTCTTCTCGTCGTCGTCCCGATCTCCCGCGGAATGTCCGGTCTCCACCTCGTCGCCGGAAGGGCACCACATCGCCGGCTTCTTTTACGGGCTCCCGCCTCTATACCGAGGCAGCTCGGGCATGAAGTTGGCGAGCCGACGTGCCCAAGGTTTGCTGTAGAATGTGTAGTGCTCATGTTTCATTTCGGGGTTGAAGGAGTTGCCATTTGGTGGAGGAAATGATATAAGCTTTTGGAGATGGTGTTGTGGGATTTTTCCAAAGCCAAAAGAGAACAAAATCCTACATCTCAAATTTTGGACAGCCCCCATGAGCTTTGGCCGGCCATGGCTTGGTGGGAGAGGAGAGAATAGGGTGAAGTGAGGAATAATACCAAGGATAAGAATAATGCAAGGTAGAGAGTAAAGGAAAAAAGGCAAGTGATTGGTGTGAAAAATCGTGTTTTTAGTTTAACCGCAATCAATAACGGTGTCGCACGTAGCTAGACCGAGATGAGTACGGGTCGTCCTCTGGGAAACGTGGAACCTTTTAATTTTACTTTAGATGTGTTGAAAAGAAGAAAGAAATAAGAATGGTTGTAGGATGGTTTCTAGATCTACGTTTAATAAGAATGTAAATATAGATCTAGAATAGTTTAAAGATGTGATTAATTATAATAAGAAGGGCTTGTAGGGTTCGTTAGGATTTAGTAGTTATGAATAATTAATTAAAGTTACCCTTTTTATCCATTAATAGATTTAGAACTAGAACGACGGCGATGCGTGTAGATTAGGGTTTCTGGAGGGAAAAGGAATCCCACTCTTAACCCTTATCTCGACACGGAACTCCGTTCATATCTAGCCTTTACCAAAACAATCATTAATCTAATCTCTAATCGCGGTCGGAACTAGCAAAGAATTGCTAGCGCGCCCGATTAGGATGTTAATGATTATTTTGATAAAGTTCCTAAACTTTATAGGACTTAAAAAGGGTTTAAATATTTTTCATCGTTCATTAGCCTACCCTAATCCTACGAACCCTAACAAGCGGAGAATTACTCGCGCATGTTGGGAGAAGAAGATGAAAAGAAAGAGATGGAAAACATAATGTAAAAGAAAACAAACAATTAAAAAAAAACTACCTTTATTAATCAACTCCTTCAACTACACTTTTCAATCCATAGAAAATGATTACAAAACTTGATTTGCTTCTCGATCTTTCCTAGGGAGGTAGTCGAACAGTCGATGATCAGCCTGGATGCGTGAGCGTCGGGAGCTTCGTGATCTCTTCGGCTTGATAGCTTTTCCAAGAGGCCCTCGGTGCCTTTTTATAGTGCGAAGCCAGAATCTTTTTGTTGAGAAGTTGGTAAAATTCAGCATTTAAAAATCTCCCAAAATATTACATTCTCTCTCCTCATCATTGCGGCGGTTCCGCGGCCCCAGGGTGAGTTTGGCCGCGGAACCGCGCTCCATGGTGGGGATCTCTCTGTCGTTTCTCTTGGGCTCTCTGATGGTGACATTTGGCATTCCTAAGCATCTTCAGAATCTGAAAATATTTTCTCGGCTGCTTCCAGACTTAGTCTCCAAGTTTGCTCTTTAATTTGGAAAGTATTCTTCAACAAATTGATTTGTTTGTTAAATCCTTCATAACAACTTGGAAATAATCTGCACAACAACTCAAATAAGATTTTAGTAGACTTTGTTCTACTAGGATTAGACCAGTAATATTATTTGCATACATTTTCCTACCAAATGATAATTAAATATATTAACACATGGAAAATAATGTTTTTACACATAAACCCTCATATGTATAATATATTATAATAAAGTCCTTTTTTAATATAAAAATGGTAGGAAAAATGTACTACAAATGTGCAGTTTTATCGACTGAACAAATACCCCCAAACTTATCTTTGATCGTCCCGAGCAAACTAGTTTATTCAAAAGGAGAAAAAGAAATAAGAAAACTAAGCACACTTTCGTAGGCAGACACGATTGCACTGAGCACGTGCAACAAGCCGTTAAACCTCTAGGTGTCCCTAGTAGGAGGAGTGTTGTCTCCTGAGGGTTTTCAGCGGATTACACCCACAAAATCCTATAACAAAAGAGAGATGGTGAAATTTACATATAAAGATAAGAACCATAAAAGAAATACTTTGAAAAGAAGAGTTTCCAACTATGCTAGCTTTTCAGTTGTCATGAGCCCTATCTTAATAGTCATGAAAAAATGTTAGAAATCACATCATCCCTCAATAAAACATCGTCTTTATTCTTCATTCCTACCTTTCATCCAAACATTGATCATATAACCCCACGTGTGTGTAAAGAACATCCCTACACTCGGAGAATTCAATTCAAGCTATCATACTCTTGTCCATCTACCTCAGTACTTTTTAATTTTATGAATACTAAGATTCGCTCACACATTTTCATGCGACCGTTAATACTTCTTGAGGTACTAACCAACCGATTACTCCTGTGCTTGCTGATTAGGTGATAATATTTTCCTCGTCTTGCACCACCTAAGGCTTAGCAGTGACTCCCAGACTAGTTGGCCTTAGGGCACTAGGTGAAGAGGCACCCTCGCTATATATTTTTTTATTGCTGCCTTGGCGATAACAAAACCAGTGTTCATTTTTTTTCTTCTCACCATTTTTATATTTTCTTCATGTTTTTTTTTCATTTCCTTCATACTTTGGCTTTTAGACAAGAGCATTTCAAGGTATCCTCTACTATCCCAAGTTTCAAGACGTGTGTAGGTGCATATTGTAGGGTATCAACATTCAAATGTTTGGCTTCCAGAATAGAAACTATTTTTCAGACTTATTTTTATCCTCAGATTAGTGACTTCCTTCATCTTACTAACCCTTGGGACAACAGCTCATAACTAATTACTACTTCGTGTAAGAAAACTTCTAATTTTCTTGGTTTTCTTAAACTATTCCAATCTTTTGGATGTAATTTTTCACTTTCTACTCTTTTGTTATAAAAGAAATTTTTTTTTTTTTGGAAAATATTGTGCTTATGCAAAATATGATGCAAATTGATGTGTAAATAAGCACAAACCTCCCCCAAACCTGTTTACAGCAGTGTCCTCACTGATGTCATCCGTTAAGCTCAAAAACCTGTAGACTTGGGAGGAAATTATTAATGGGGGCAAGAATATATGAAAGTGAAAATCCTTCCCCAAACTTATTTTAGGCTCACAAATTTATGAAAATCATTTTTTTTTCAAGAGCCCAAAATATACCGCCCCTCCCCCAAACTTGGGTTAAACAATTTTGATCTTTTAAAATCACATGAGGGGGTCAAGGTTATTGGTCAATGCCAAGCTTTGCAAAGACCGAAGGTCAACACCAACCATTCAAAAATTTTATCAATGAAGCACCAAGGTTGGTGGAAGAACATGTCACCTTTTGACAAGAAGAAGTGGGGAGGTGATAAGAGGTGTAATGGAAAAGGATTGCGTCTCAATTTGGAGAGACGACACAGTGATAGTGATGATGGATTACTCGTATTATCATGATTGTCCAAAAGAAGGGGTGGAGGTCCAATTTCTTCATCTTGGAGTTGATTCATCTCAACACCCGTGTCTTGTAAAAAAGCGAGCTCATCAGCGAAAATTTCCTCAAAGCTTTCATCGATACCCCGAAAAATAATGTCATCGGAAAAAATGGGGTGATCGTCAGACTCAATATAAGGTTCCTCATTAGATGTTGACCCGGACAACTCGGTGGAAGAGTAAATGGTTGGGTCAAACAACAACATATGAAAAGAGTCTGTATCATGAGGTTGATCAAATTCGCTGCTGTCGACATCCATTAATTCGACAGAACACACATGAGCATAGGGTTCGGAGGGTTCACTTCCCAACTTGTAAATGTTAAGCTCAATTGACTTCTTCCCAAAGGATAGGGTCATAGAGCCGTTTCTACAATTGATTACCGCGTTGGAAGTGGCCAAAAAGGGTCGACCGAGTATCACCGGGATTTGATTGCGTGGGTTTGCCACAGGTTGTGTATCTATAACGATAAAGTCCACGGGGAATATGAATTCCCCGACTTTGATTAACACATCCTCTAGCTCACCCTTAGGTTGGGTGATAGATCGATCGGCCATTTGAAGAGTGCAATGCGCCGGCTTTAACTCTCCGATCCCTAATTGCTCATAAACAGAATACGGAAGCAAGTTAACACTAGCACCTAAATCGAGTAGAGCACGATTGATGTTTTTACCCCCAATAGAAATTGAAATTGTAGGACTTCCGGGGTCCTTTCGTTTCTTGGGAAGTTGTTGCGTAAAAGCAGTGCTCACATTACTCGCAAGGAAAACTTTTTTAGGTACTTGAACTTTTCGCTTCCTAGTGCACAAGTCCTTTAGGATTTTCGCATATGACGGAACTTGTTGAATAGCATCTAGGAGAGGAATGTTTATGTTAACTTGCTTAAAAATTTCCACAATCTTCTCCATTTGTGGACTAGGTCTGTTGCCCCTCAACCTGTTTGGATAAGGTGCTTGATCAATAAGTTTTGGGTCCAACGTTTGTGGAGAAGACTGTGGGGATGGATTCGATCCCAAAACCGGAGTGGGAATCGACTTAGATAGATTTGGCGAAATGGGCGAAGGGTTCGAGCCTTGGGGAAAACGGAGAATAGGCTCGGGTGAAGGTGGGAGACTAGACGAATTAGGGGAAGAAGAAGAAGAAGGGGTATCAAATGTGTCACTATCATCAACTTGCTCACCCACTTGGTTGTTCAGCACTTTTCCCGATCTCAACGTGGTAACAGCACTCACATTATAACTTTGTGAGTGGCCAGGATTAGGTATGGGTTGAGATGGGAGTTTCCCTTTCTCTCTCGCACTCATTGCGGCGTTTAACTGTGCGATTTGGTTTTCTATTGATTTGATACTCTCACCATGGGAGGAGGAGTTTTTCGTTAGGGCATCAATAGAAGACCTCATATCAGCCGAATTTTGCATGGATTGTTTCATGAACATATCCAAAGTTTGTGCAAGTGAGTTGTCAATACCGGCCACCTGTGGTGTAGAAATGTTGGCCGGATTTTGGAAATTTTGTGACTGAAAGGGGGGCTGATTCTGTGGTTGTGGTTGCTGTGGAGGAGGTCTTTGATAATTACTTTGTTGGTTTTGATTCCAAGCAAAGTTAGGATGATTCCTCCATCCTTGATTGTACGTAGAAGAATAAGGGTCGTTTCTAGGTCGCTGCTGAAAAGCAGCATTAGCTTGAAACGATGCATTCATAGGACATTCTTCCGTTAAGTGTGAAGGATCCGAACAGCAACCACAGACAGTCTTAGGAAGCGTAACCTGATTTAGGGAGAATGATGAGAATTTATTCTCCATAGCATCGAGTTTCTTCTGCATCGCTGCCATTTCGGCTTTTACTGCGATGGAAACATCGAGTTGGTGAATACCTCCCTTAGTTGAAGGTGGTCTTACGCTTTCCCACTACAAAGTGCTTTCTGCGAGGTCTTCCAGATATTTCCAAGGTTCACCGTCATCTTTAGACATGAAATTGCATTGACACATTGTTTCAAGCATCTGCTTTGTCGCTGGATTAATGCCCTCATATATAATCCGACATAAATCCCATCTTTGTATCCCGTGATAGGGGCATTGGACAAGCAGATCTTTGAAACGTTCAAAGCACTTCCAAAATGGTTCATTGGGAAGCTGGGTGAACTGGTTAATCTCGCTCCTAACATGTGCAGTCTTATGATTTGGGTAAAACTTCTTAAGAAATGCTACGACGAATTCATCCCAATTAGCGATAGAGTGTGCGGCAGTATTATAAAGCCATTTTTCTGCCAAGTCGCACAGTGTGAATGGGAGAAGACGTAAGCGCATAGCATCTAAAGTCAATTGTGAAGTACCCATCATTGCGCATACGTTTTCGAATTTGGTGATGAAAACGTACGCGTCTTCCGACTCAAGCCCGTGAAATTTGGGCAGCAGGTTGATGTAGTGGGGTTTAATTTCGAAATTATCCCCGTTAGGTGGTGGAAGAGATAGACAAGTAGGAAGGGGACCACGAATAGGATAGCATCTTTCTTGGAGAGAGACGCGCGGTGGATTCTGCGCACCTGCGGGCGGTGGCAGCGTGGTGTTATAATTAAATGGAGTGTCGTCCATCACGATCGATGTGGTGTGTGGTGGGGGAAAAGAAGATGAAGAAGTACCGACTTCGGTGTCGATAGCAGGAACGCGGACAAGACGGGCACTAGGATCCCGTGTCCAGCCGAGCATGCACTAAGCGGGTTTAGTGCAAGTGGCAGCGTGTGTGTGATTTAAAATTGGCTTGTTTTGAAAAAAGTGGGACCCAAGACAAATCTCCCTAAAATGCACAAGCAACCCTAGAACTAAGGTTACCTAGGTCAGTCTCTAGACAGCTCCTAACTAAGGCTAGAAATAGACCTCAAACCGCCTCTTCACGGACAAGTACGGCCAGGTAAGTGGGAAGGAACCACCACTACAGTGGGCCTAATTAAAAACCACTAGCCTAGACACCGCAATGTCAGTTAGGATAAACGGCCGATGCCTATACTAGTCTTTTTCCTATTGAGCGCGACAGTCCTTAGAGTCTGGTCTAGATATTTTTTTAAATTAATGAAGGGTTGATCTATATGCTCGGTTTGTGATTTGTGGGGCTTAGGAAGGGTGATGAAATCCCCACCTAATCTTGATTTGGTCTTTGCCTCTTAAAGTCCGTATTAAATATGCAAAACAAAACCAATAACAAAACTTTTTGCAAAAAGATTTTTGAGCGGCGCAATTTTGCAAAGAATCCTGCAAAAAATAGATTTTATTGGATTTGAGAGGAGAGAGGAGGAGTTGAAAGAAAATACCAGAGAAGATTGAAGCCCTAATTCCCCTAAGCAGCCGCGTTTCCGCCGCAGGAATGGTACTTTTGCCGCGGTTCCGCCACAAGGTGGAAGGAACAGTTGCTGAAAAGTTTTCTCAACCCCTCTGTGCTCCTCTGGATCTCGATGAATGCTTCTGTCTTCTGTTTTCCTCAATTCTGTAACTCCAGATCTCCTTGCAAAATTCACGCACAAATCGTTAAATATGCAATTTGCAGTTTTGTTTTAATAATGATATAGCTCGTCTAAGAATTCAACACAAATAGTAAAAATAAAAAATTACGCACGTATCCCCGGCAACGGCGCCATTTGATTGGTGTGAAAAATCGTGTTTTTAGTTTAACCGCAATCAATAACGGTGTCGCACGTAGCTAGACCGAGATGAGTACGGGTCGTCCTCTGGGAAACGTGGAACCTTTTAATTTTACTTTAGATGTGTTGAAAAGGAGAAAGAAATAAGAATGGTTGTAGGATGATTTCTAGATCTACGTTTAATAAGAATGTAAATATAGATCTAGAATAGTTTAAAGATGTGATTAATTATAATAAGAAGGGCTTGTAGGGTTCGTTAGGATTTAGTAGTTATGAATAATTAATTAAAGTTACCCTTTTTATCCATTAATAGATTTAGAACTAGAACGACGGCGATGCGTGTAGATTAGGGTTTCTGGAGGGAAAAGGAATCCCACTCTTAACCCTTATCTCGACACGGAACTCCGTTCATATCTAGCCTTTACCAAAACAATCATTAATCTAATCTCTAATCGTGGTCGGAACTAGCAAAGAATTGCTAGCGCGCCCGATTAGGATGTTAATGATTATTTTGATAAAGTTCCTAAACTTTATAGGACTTAAAAAGGGTTTAGATATTTTTCATCGTTCATTAGCCTACCCTAATCCTACGAACCCTAACAAGCGGAGAATTACTCGCGCATGTTGGGAGAAGAAGATGAAAAGAAAGAGATGGAAAACATAATGTAAAAGAAAACAAACAATTAAAAAAAACTACCTTTATTAATCAACTCCTTCAACTACACTTTTCAATCCATAGAAAATGATTACAAAACTTGATTTGCTTCTCGATCTTTCCTAGGGAGGTAGTCGAACAGTCGATGATCAGCCTGGATGCGTGAGCGTCGGGAGCTTCGTGATCCCTTCGGCTTGATAGCTTTTCCAAGAGGCCCTCGGTGCCTTTTTATCGTGCGAAGCCAGAATCTTTTTGTTGAGAAGTTGGTAAAATTCAGCATTTAAAAATCTCCCAAAATATTACATTCTCTCTCCTCATCATTGCGGCGGTTCCGCGGCCCCAGGGTGAGTTTGGCCGCGGAACCGCGCTCCATGGTGGGGATCTCTCTGTCGTTTCTCTTGGGCTCTCTGATGGTGACATTTGGCATTCCTAAGCATCTTCAGAATCTGAAAATATTTTCTCGGCTGCTTCCAGACTTAGTCTCCAAGTTTGCTCTTTAATTTGGAAAGTATTATTCAACAAATTGATTTGTTTGTTAAATACTTCATAACAACTTGGAAATAATCTGCACAACAACTCAAATAAGATTTTAGTAGACTTTGTTCTACTAGGATTAGACCAGTAATATTATTTGCATACATTTTCCTACCAAATGATAATTAAATATATTAACACATGGAAAATAATGTTTTTACACATAAACCCTCATATGTATAATATATTATAATAAAGACCTTTTTTAATATAAAAATGGTAGGAAAAATGTACTACAAATGTGCAGTTTTATCGACTGAACAGCAAGTCTCACTTCTATCATCACACCCCTTCATCATAACCAACCTTGATGACAAACTAAAAACAACACACCACCACCACCATCATCTCATCACAAAGTCAAGCCATCATGAAAGAAGAAGTCAAATGGTTAAGGGATGGTGCAACCATTCTGATCCAACAAAATGCAAAGAACACCCTCCACAAATGCTTATTTGCACAAATGCAAATAAGCCCTCTTCCACCAATCTTCGGCCAATGAAAGATACAAAGAAATATGGCCGAAACGGAAAGCAAACTGGCAACTCCAGAAAACTTGTCCCGTAATGAATTATAGGAAAACCCCGATACTGTGCATAAACACCCGCATCTGTATTCCGACCGAATACAAATGCAATGAGACAAAATCTACACTGTAATATACTAGGATCCGGCTTAAACCAAAGCCGGCTAGTATTATCCGTCCGATCCTGATCCGTGCAATACCGCACGTATCTGATCGAACCCTGCCTTATCTCCATACGGCCTCTACAGCGTTTCGCACGAAAACTTGAGCAACTGAATGTGGGGGACTCTAAAGACTCGTCAATACTATGGCTGTGGATTTAACCACTAGCACGTCAGAGGTATTAGCCATACGTGACGGGCCACCAGGTATTGACCAAAAGGGACGTCGATGAGCGAACTCATCCTGACACCCTACTGAGCCTGTCAGTGACAATTTCCGTACAGTCCGGTCCGTTCGTCTATGAGCATCGCATGGCGGGCCTAGGGGGTTGGTAAAAGTCAGACCCCCAAAAGCGGTACAAGTCGTGTTAGAGATTAGCCCAGAACACCCTGAGATACTACTGGAATACTTACCAGTAAATCTCCTGCCTTGGCTAAGGACTTTACATGTTCTGGCTCTCCTAGACACAGCGCGACCTCACCCCCAATACCGGGAGAGACGAACCCCCGAAGATCCGCTCACTGCCTCCATGTGGCTCGGGACAGTACCCAACTAAAACCTGTTTGCACGTCTCTTTTGATCGTGGTAGGGTAGTAATCAAAGTACAGTGGGAACTCACATGAGACAAATGACGATCCCCAAGTCGATGAACTAACCTGTACACATGTCACCAAGGAACTGCTATCTGACGTCAGGTATAAGACCAACTAGCATGTTCCCGACGAGTCCTGTCCGGTGTACTCATAACCCAATGAGCACCTGTATACATCTTAGGTGAACCAACTGATACCAGTGGCTTGTGAGACCGGCCACCGCCCCTCGTCGGGGTCTCGACTGTATACACTAGTCTACTCTGGAGTATCGATGCCCTGTCTCGAAACTCCCATGACTAGGGACCATTTAAGGATGTGCTTATAGACTACCAGCTCCCACATATATGATCGCCCTCATACTGCTGGCAGTCAAGCAAGAATCCTAGGGGCTCTATCAATGTGTAATAGCGACCTGTCTGGTCACCTAAAGCAGTACACGATGATAAAGATAAACCAGATAGCATATTATCATCTCGAGTAAGACTGTCCTACCGGAATAGGTCCACCCTCAATCATTGCAATCACGTGCCTGTGATCCAATAATTGACTCTGAGGGCACTATCTCCAACAGGTATTCCAGTAGTATCTCAGGGTGTTCTGGGCTACACTCCGACACGACTTGTACCGCTTTTTGGGGTCTGACTTTTACCAACTACATAGGCCCGACATGCGATGCTTAGAAGAACGGACCGGACTGTACGAATATTGTCACTGACAGGCTCAGTAGGGTATCAGGATGAGTTCGCTCATCGACCTCCCTTTTGGTCAATACCTGGTAGCCCGTTATGTACAGCAAGTACCACTGACGAGCTAGTAGTTAAATCCACAGCCAAAGTATTGACGAGTCTTTAGAGTCCCCCACAGACAGTTTCTCAAGTTTCGGGTGAAACGTTGTAGAGGCCGTATGATATATGGCAGGGTTCGATAATATACGTGCAGTAGTGCACGGATCATGATCAGACGGATCATACTAGTGGGCTTTGGTTTAAGCCGGATCATAGTATTAGATTTGTTGGATTACTTTAGTCTCATCGCATTCGCATTCAGTCAGAATGCGGATGCATGTATGTATATACATGTGAAGGGTATCCTTGTGATCCGTCACGAGTTTACTTTAGATGTTACCGTATCTTTTTATTGTTGTAAATATTTGGATTAATGTTTACAAATGGAAATTATGAGTTAGAAATCATGATTAGGAGCATTAATTATGACACATGCACAAGTGGTGAATCATGGTCTATTTCTTTGTGCATGTGTCACATTATGTGATTGATTTATGGTTGATATGATAAGAGGAGAGAGGATGGGCTGCCATATGAGTGGTTTTGTGTCTTGTATTCTCTAGCTCACTCTCTCATTTTTATCATACAACATAAGAAAAAGAAAAGGTTTCTTCTTCTTCTTCTTGCTCTAGCTCACAACCTCCATTAATGGAATCATCTCTAACCTCCATCCATACACTCTCATGTGATGGGAATCAATGGATGTTTGAGACAAAGTTATCACACACATTCTCTACATTGTCTTGGACACGTCGGCTAGCGAACTTCATGCCCGAGTTGCTTCGGATGAAGCGGGAGCTCGTAAAAAGACTCGATGATGTGGTGTCCTTTCCGACGAGGAGATCGAGATCGGAGATGCCGCGAGGAGCTTGGGATGGTGGCCAAAGACCGAAGGACACGGATCGATCGGTATAACCTTTCTATCCCTTCTCTTGTTTGCTAGTTATAGGTTAATGGTTCGATCCGGATTAAAGTCTGCGATAGCGCCGGTTTCTAGTTAAGAAAAAGTTTTCGTTTCCGCATTTTGGCCTCGGACAGACGGCCGGGGCGCTACCGTAGTCTTACATGGTATCAGAGCCACGCCATTAACCTTTACTAGCTTGTTCTAACGTGTTTAAAACATCGATCAATTAAAATTTCCGAAACCGCGTTTTCATTTTCTGAGTTTCTGTCGAATTTTTTTTGTGGTCTAAAAATTATTTTGAGTATTGCAGAAAATCAGGCAGGCTTTTTTAAGAAATCTGAAAAAATTTGGTACACTGATTTCACTGTAGTGCCGCAGAATCGCGGCCGTACCGACGTTTTGGCCGCGGTTCCGCCGCAGTACTGTAGCAACACTGCACTATTTTTTCTACAGTGGTTTCTGAATTGGAAATGGGGTTTCTGGAATATTTTGTTTTGGCCCAGATTATTTTGAGTACTGGATTTGTGCTTGGGGCCCACTTCGGGAAATTTTGTCGATCGAAAATTTAAATATGTTAGTTTACAGTACTTACATTATATCTGTGACCGTGAATGTCATTTGATCGGTAAATCTTGTCTAATTGCTATAGCCCTTTTAGACGGATTTACGAACGTGACATTCACGTTGATGTTCTGTGTTGTGCTGTGATGTTACGGATTTGTCGTTGTGGATAGCCTGGATGCAATGGTAGTACAGTTTGGTTGTATTTGTACATTTGATATTACGGGGCGAGCGTCCGACATGTGGACTGTCGTCACTGCCTGTTTGTATATTATTCTTTTAGGGCACGACCGGGCTGAGGTCGATGTACCCATTGTATATATTATACTTTCTGTACTAGGATTACCCCGCGGTGGGGTGCATGGGTAGCCGGGTTCTAGAGGGCAACGTGCCCGCATCTCATGGCTTTGAGACGGAGGGGGATTCACTCTAGAATTGGCGGGCTATTCGCCACACTCGCAAGGGGTACAGGTTGACCCAAGAAGGGGTGCTCAAGTTACCGGATTCCATGAAGTGCTGGGTGGTCCATGCACTTTGCTGTAGGGGGCTGCCTCGCTTCAGGTTTTGGCGGGTAACTTGCTGTACCCATAGGGGTCTAGGATTTCATTGCACAGGCTATCCACACGACCAGCGGAACGTCGGGTTTCAGTAGCGGCTCTATGAAACCCGGGGCTCCAGATTGTCTGTATTGTTCTGTGATGCTTATTACATTTCTGTGATGTTGCATTTTATCACGCCTAGAGCGATTATTATATATTGATATATATACTAGTAGATGTTGTATATGTTTTACACCCACTCTAGTCCAGTCCCCGCTCTATCGTTAGTTAAGTAACCTAACGGGTGATGATGGAACCCAGTGGCGAATGCGGATGACATATACGTACGTTATATTTTCGTTCTTTTATGGTGTGATTAATTGATGGGACTGCATTGATTCGGATCAATGCAAGTTAAACAAAACTGTTTGATATTGTTGGAACATTTTTCAAAAGCTGTTATTGCAAGGACGTTTTCTTTTGTTTTGCACAGTGGTATTCAGTTATGAATATCCAGCACCTCAGTCGACGAGGCAAGGGCAGAGATCCCTTCACCGGGAGTGACCCCTTGGACAGATGTTTGCGTCAGGGTAATAACTTCACTATAGCCGATTACTTTTTGCTTTGCATCGCAGTATTCAGTTGGAATATGTTAGTTATATGTATGCCCTAGAGGCCATTACTATACATAGGATGTATATTGTAGTGGGACATATATAGAGAGGACTTTCTTGCTCGACATGATAGTATGCTATCTGGTTTCTCTTTACCTTAACGTGTATACTGTTTGTCTCTCTGTTACATGTTAGTAAAGCCCTTAGGATATGTACTTGACTACTTGGACTATGATGCGGATCATACTAGTGGGAACATGGTAGTCCATAAGTACATCCTTCAAAGTCCCTAGTCGTGGGTGTATCGAGACGGGGCATCGATATACCAGAGTAGACTAGCGTATACCTTCTCGACCCATACAGATGGGCGATGGATGATCCCATATCCATTGGTGTTTGACATCAGAGATGATATACGGGTGCTCAGTGGAGACTGGGTACACTGGACGGACTCGCCGTGAACTCCCAGATGGTATTATACCATACGTCAAATGGCAGTTCTCTGGTGACACTGGTACAGAGTAGTCTGTTGACCCGAAATTGTTGACCCGAGATCGTCATAGAGTCTTGTGTTATTCCCACTGTGCTTTGATACCACTGTAGGGTTCCTAGGCACTCTAATGAGGTCTCACAAGGCATCAACCATGCCAATTTCAAATTTTACGGGTGCCGAGAAACCCTAATACGGATCGTTAATTAGAATTTTAGGCGAAAAACGAAACTAGTTAACAATTTAACTAAAAGAGAAAGGCTACAACCTTTGTAGATCCGGTTCTCCACTTCCTTAGCTCCACGTTGGCATCCTCTCACTGTCCATCTCGAATCCCGGACTCAATCGTCGGCTTCATCGGAGAAATGGGCGGGCAAGGTCGTCGGCTTCGTGCCGAAGATGATCTACGTCGAGGTTGCACAAGATCAAGCTCCAACATCACCAAGTCATGAAACTTGTGAAGAAAACACCATATACTACTTGGCAAGAGGTAGAGGATGAAGAAATAGGAAGTGGGTTCACTTTAGAATTGGATTTCTCACTCTTTTTCATCAATCACCATTGATGGTCAAGCTTTTTCTTCTTGTAAAGAAGAAGAAGAAGAAGATAATATTATTATAAGAATAATGAAAATAGAAAAGAAAATCAATTCTTATCATAAGAAAACCATGGTTAGGTGTAGAGAATGAACTAGGGTTAGTGAATGGTTAGGTTTATGACATGAAGACAAAATGGTCACTTTGGTCAAACCTTCATGAAGCTTCAACAAGCTTCATCTTTGAAAACAACCATTTTCAATTATTCTTTTGTCAAAACTAAATTAATAAATGCATAAATGGATCAAATGAAACCCTAACCATCAACTAACCATGGTTTAATCATACACATAACCAAGTTAGCATGTATCATCAAACATGATACAATCTAGTATACAAAAGTATATCACATATACAATGTGCACATCAAGTGAGAAAATCCTTTTAAAGTGAACCAATACTAGTTAATGCAAAGTAATATATCAAATATATAATTATGCATTAAATCATTAAATCAACACTTGATTCAATGATCCGTTCATGTCGCACACAACCGACTAGTATACAATGTATCGATTTATCGAATCAATCCTTGATTCGATAACTAGGTTATATCGCATACAACCAATCGACACATTCATCGTGAGAATAGAATACGGTATCACATACACGCATTATTCTCGGTCCCGCACATATCTCATATGCGCTCCTATTTCGTTTCGCTTGAGCCAGGAAACCTCTGTGTAGGACTCTAAAGACTCGTCAATACGCCGGCAGTAGGTGATGATCATATCAAACACCCACAAGCCGCAAGCGGTCCGCTAAACGTAACGGCCACCCGGGTATTGAACGATCAGAAGATCGACGAGCAAGCCCGCTCACACTCCTGTGAATCCAACCAGTAACACTTACCGTACAGTCCGGTCTGATCGTCTGATATGTCGCATATCTTGCCTATGGGTGGTGAACGTCAGACCCCAATAGCTTGATAAGTCGTGTTGATATGAGGACTATAACAGTTCGAGAAACTACTGGTAACACTTACCAGTAAATCTCAGCAACCCTGGCCAGGGATTTCCGGTTATAGCCAATCGAACACAGCGCAACATCAACCCCCTATACCGGGAGAGACGAATCCCCTCCTATCGCTCATTGCCTCCATGTGACTCGGGACTGTACCCAAAAACCACCGTTTTGCACGCCCTCTTGGACGTGGTAAGGTGGAAATCAAAGCACAGTGGGAACCACACAAGACTCTATGACGATCTCGGGTCAACAGACTACTCTGTACCAGTGTCACCAGAGAACTGCCATCTGACGTAAGGTATAATACCATCTGGGAGTTATCGGCGAGTCCGTCCAGTGTACCCAGTCTCCACTGAGCTTTGATACCACTGTAGGGTTCCTAGGCACTCTAATGAGGTCTCACAAGGCATCAACCATGCCAATTTCAAATTTTACGGGTGCCGAGAAACCCTAATACGGATCGTTAACTAGAATTTTAGTAAAGCAGTCATGCCACCCAACCGCCAGATATCGTAGTCATGGTATGTAGCCGTGGAAAGTAGGATCCGGATGGACTTAAGCATAGCTACTTGAAAAGGTTTCATCATTATCCACGCTGTAAGTGCATGGCGGCGCCCCGGCCGTCAATCCGACGCCGGAATGCGGAAGCGGTGATAAACTTTAATTTTTGCGGACTTTGCAAACCGGCACCACCGCGCACTAAACTCCGGATCGTAACCATTAACAAGTCTAAGCTACTAACAAGAAAGGGAAGAGATGTACCGACTGATCCGAGTCCTCCGGTCTTCATCTCCACTCCGATCTCCTCGCGGGATCTCCGTCCGTCTCCTCCTCGTCGGAAAGGGCACCACATCGCCTGTAGCTTTTACGGGCTCCCACCTCAATACCGAGGCAACTCGGGCGCGAAGCTGGCGAATCGATGCGTCCAAGATTTGCTGTAGGAAGTGTAGTGTAGATCTGCGTGTCTCATTTGGGGTTTTGGAGTTGCCTTTAGATGGAGGGAAGAATGAAACTTTGGAGGCAAATGATGCTATCAATTTTGCAAGGAAATGAGATGAACAAATGAAGCACAAAAATGAAACTCTCATTTTTCCTCCTCCTATCAATTAGTGGCCGGCCAAGTCTTGTAGGAAATGGTGGTGGAGGAAAACAAAAACATAAGAGGGAGGTGAGTGTAGGATGAAGGAAGTGGTGACTCTAAACAAACATGAACCATGCTTCATTTAAATCCAACCATGCTTATATCTTACATCAAAACCATACCCTCATAAATGCAAGTAATGGTGCAAAGATAATGAAGCCATCATAATCAAACTTTATGCAAGAAAACCCCTCCACAAATGTAATTTGCAAAACTGCAAATTACCCCCTCCATCGGAAAAGTCCGGCCGGGAAAGAACAAAGGAAAACCGGCCGGAACGGAATGCAAACTGGCAACTCCAGAAAACTGGTCCGGTAATAAATTACAGGAAAACCCCGATACTGTGCATACACACCCGCATCTGTATTCCGTCCAGATACAAATGCAAAAAGATAAAATCTACACTGTACTAAACTAGGACCGGCTTAAACCAAAGCCGGCTAGTAATATCCGTTCGATCCTGATCCGTGCAATACCGCACGTATCTAATCGAACCCTGCCATATACCTATACGGCTACTAGTACAAAACGTCCGATCCTGATCCATGCAATACCGCACATATCTGATCGGACCCTGCCATATCTCCATACGGCCTCTACAGCGTTTCGCCCGAAAGTTGAGTAACTGAAAGTGTGGTGGACTCTAAAGACTCGTCAATACTATGGCTGTAGATTTAACCACTAGCCCGTCAGAGGTATAAGCCAATACGTAACGGGCCACCAGCTATTGACTAAAAGGGACGTCGATGAGCGAACTCATCCTGACACCCTACTGAGCCTGTCAGTGACAATATCCGTACAGTCCGGTCCGTTCGTCTATGAGCATCGCATGTCGGGCCTAGGGGGTGGGTAAAAGTCAGACCCCAAAAAGCGGTACAAGTCGTGTCGGAGTGTAGCCCAGAACACCCTGAGATACTACTGGAATACTTACCAGTAAATCTCCTGCCTTGGCCAAGGACTTCGTGTAATGGCTCTCCTAGACACAGCGCGACCTCACCCCCAATACCGGGAGAGACGAACCCCCGAAGATCCGCTCACTGCCTCCATGTGGCTCGGGACTGTACCCAACTAAAACCTGTTTGCACGACTCCTTTGAGCCGTGGTAGGGTAGTAATCAAAGCATAGTGGGAACTCACACGAGACAAATGACGATCCCCAGATCGATGAACTAACCTGTACACATGTCACCTGGGAACTGCTATCTGACGTCAGGTATAAGACCAACTAGCATGTTCCCGGCGAGTCCTGTCCGGTGTACTCATAACCCAATGAGCACCTGTATACATCTTAGGTGAACCAACTGACACCAGTGGCTTGTGAGACCGGCCACCGCCCCTCGTCGGGGTCTCGACTGTATACACTAGTCTACTCTGGAGAATCGATGCCCTGTCTCGAAACTCCCACGACTAGGGACCTTTTAAGGATGTGCTTATAGACTACCAGCTCCCACGTATATGATCGCCCTCATACTGCCGGTAGTCAAGCAAGAATCCTAGGGGCTCTATCAACGTGCAATAGCGACATGTCAGGTCACCTAAAGCAGTACACGATGATAAAGGTAAACCTGATAGCATACTATCATCTCGAGTAAGACTGTTCTACCGGGATAGGTCCTCCCTCAATCATTGCAATCACGTGCCTGTGATCCAATAATTGACTCTGAGGGCACTATCTCCGACAATCTCCCACTTGCACTCAAGGCTAATTATTGCGATGTTGCATACTCACAGCCCGTGTGATACCGAACACCCAACTCCTCTACTAGTCAGTCGCACAAAACCTCTTTGCGAAACTATTGCGTTCGAGGAATAGCCTCAGTGAGTGGATCCGCTCTGAAGTTTCTTTCTATGTCTCTCTATATCTCAAGTTCGCGGAGAAAACCATCTCCCGAAATGAGCAATACCTGTCTTAGAATGTCTGGATGCCTGATGGGACTCAGCTCATAAATGAACTCCAAATCCAAACTTCTTAGACTGTATCGTCAACTGAACTTAATCAGTATCCTGCGCCATGCCACCCTCAGTATTTCCTTGGACCACCTGTCCAAAATACTGCCCCTCGTCAGAAGGAAAAATATAACTCTGACAACCTCCTTGTCGTCCATGTCACCTTGGAAGCGTGGAATGATAACTGTCTCCCAAATGAGGCTGTCGTTATCATATCCCTAGAACATCCACTTTATGTTCTAAAACTGCTTCCGACTGTTTCTCCAGGATTGGATCAATGTCAACTTATTGCATCTAGTGCAAGAACATCTGGTGTGGTACTTGACATCTCATGATTGACTCAATTGCCTAAGCAAGTGATCTGTCAATCATGCACATCCCTCTCTACTTTAGTCTATAAGACACCTTTAGAGAGGGTGACTCCATCACCTGCAGGTATACTACCGTGCCAGGAGTCATCCATTCTAAATACTCTTAGAATGCTGTCAAAGTACCCTGATTGGGAAACCACCCAAATCTAGATCTAAAACCATAGATCTAGTAACCAGTATGTCTGATATAATGTCCAAGTCCCATGCGGAGAAAACACTGTGTGACGACCAAAGTATAACCGGTCGTAGTATAGGAATATCACTTCCTATTATGTGTATGTCATCCAAAACCCGGATATCACACCCTACTACCTTCTCAACAGATCCATCCCCTATTCTGATGACGTCAAACCCATGACTGTCACATCAGAAATAGATGATCTATCTCCGCTATATCTGCTTTAGTCTATAAATTGACATAAGCCTGATGTCCACCAATGCTTCCGCTGCTCCCACTGACTACGACAACCCTCTGGCAGAGTCATATAGACGTGCACTTCTAAAGCAAGTTTAGAACGACGCTATACTCATCCTCCTGCCGGGTCTCGCAGCCTGGAACAACAACAATGGCAAGTGTGGGTAAACAAGAACTTCCCTGTCACCGTCCTTGAGGCTACCGGAGTACCTCTCGGGTGCCCGAAGTTACCCACCGTATCTGCGGAGTGGCCAATGGAATGTCAAATCAGATTGAATCTTTAGGTTCCTTATCAAATCTCCAGTAATCGTTTGCGGTTCTAGAATCGCTTCCAGTTCTACCATACTTCCACTACTGTTTTCTGAAAAATAACCATTTCTTTTTAAAACTGTGGCGAGTCAAGAACAATATCACTATTGATCTTTCTTATGGTAGAAAATCAACCCTCGTCATAGCCTGGGTCAACCCACAAACAGCCATTACAGAAACGTGCCTTGAGTTATCCAGAGTCTGGTTTTAATCATAAGCCGGACAACTCCCCGTACCTTAATAATGTTAAGATATGAACTGTACTATATCCAATATAGAACCAGAGGCACTGATTTAATTGAACCAGATTCAAATCATGCAGCTGTCTCCAGTGCACGTCAACTAAATGGAGAGAGGCCGATCAGCGTTACTCAACTTAGGAATGCTTCCAATTACGAGTAACCTGAAAGAGAAGCAAGTTCTCTTAATCATTACTATCAACTGAATACCATACACAAGTATCTACATCTTGGATCACTATGAAGAATCCCGATACTTGCAATACCTGGTTCTCTACTCTATTCAAATACCTATAACTCCTCAAAACTTAGACCCTGTGTTTCCACGAAGCACATGTCTAAGAACTAGAGAAGTTAAAAGTAAACAGAATATAGTATGAGGACCAACCCCTCTGTCCTAATGGACACTGGACAACATACATTACTCTGTATAAGTCCGCTGAGTCTAACAACTCTTTCACTGTGTGTCGTAGGTTGAAAACTGTACTTATGGTTAAGAAGAATTACACCGCTGTTTAATGCTCCTTACCTAACCATCCACTGATATAGGTAAATGTCATCGACATAATATCAAAAGGTATATCTCACTCTATGAAAATAGACATACAGATATATCAATTTGAAATTGGTGCACAACAGCGGATATTCAAAGCCAAATATTTGCCGACCGGCAAACAGCCCATGTGATTTCCTCAAATATCACCGATTACAACGAGTCCCGATATAATGAGGATGATCACCCAATTCCCAATAACTTACTCCCACTCATCATCTGTAAAACCATACAGATGTGAGAATCATACTTGGTAAATGCATACCCTGGAGCAAGTGTCTAATCGGGAAATCAGTTTTCTTTTAACAGTACACAGTTGAACTGAAACATTGAAATGTTTCGATGGGGTATCCTGGTATTCCTAGTAATGCCTCTACCATTATCCAGATTCACAACTATAACCGTATAATTCTTTGCCAGATCTCCAAATCCCTTTATATGTCTTTAGTCATTACCTTCTGTACACCCCTTTAAGCCAAATGGTTTTCTTCCTTCCCTACCGTTCGGCACCAGCCTATGGTTTGGAAGAAGACTATCCAAAAAGCATAAAGGGTGTACTGTCCTAATCCTAGGAGCACTCGCAACGCGAGAGAAGGTGAAGATAAAAGACACCTGAATGTACTTTATTCCTATTTCTCCTGAACCAGAATCCATCCCCGAAAGGAATCCTTTCGAGTTCGTATATAACCATACGATGGAGTATCCAATAAACTGTGGATCTTCGTAGTGATACGGAGTGTCCTGGAGAAATACAAAGGTGATTTAGGATTGGCGAAGAAATACTTGGTTTGGTCGTGAATATCAGTCGCAATTTACTTTGCCCTCCTACTAATCCCTCGCTTTGTCTTAACTTAATACCTTCTGCACACCATCGTTATGCTAATTGGTTTTCTTCATTCCCTACCGGTCGGCACCAGCCTAAGGTTTGGAAGAAGACTATCCAATTTGCGTAATAGGTGTACTATCTCCTAAACCAAGAAGTACTCACAACTTGAGAGAAGGTAAAAGGGAAAAGACAACTGAATAATCCTATCCGTTTTCTCCAGAACCGGAAACCATCCTCGAATCCCTTCGAGTTCGTATCTAACCATACGATGGTTTTGTCCAATGGAAGTGGACGTTCGTAGTAATACGGGGTGTCCTGGAGAAAAGGGTAAAAGTAGGAGTGGCAATGAGGTCTGCAACTCTGACAATCCAAAAGCCGGTGTAAAGAAGGTTCGGTTAACTTGGTCACTGAGTCATAGTCTTAGGGTCGGGTCAATGGTCGCTGCCAGAGAGAGAGAAAAGAAACACTCAGCGTGCACTCTAACCAAGATCAGAATGGTTACCAATTTATCTAATCTGGAAACCTCCCACTGTACCTCAAATTCTCCTCCAAACCTGAAAGAAGAATTAGTCGGGGTCACCCGAGGAGTAAACTAACTCATCAGTAGGAATCGGGATCCAACTATCATCGCATGATAACGTGACGGAATCCGCTCACGGTATAACACTCCAGAAGGTATGCGCATATCTGGCAAGTTTCAGTTCTTTTGAAACTCCCGATGTGATTTCTGCCCCATGCTCTTATGACCTTGACGAAGGTCAACAAATCATAAGTCACATGTCAAGTTCCACCCGTCATTGTCCAGGTTAATTTGAACCCACCCGTACAAGCCCTTGACGAAGGTCAACAAGGCTATACGACTGGCCCAAACCAACACATCTATCTATGCAGCAGAAAGGCAACAAGCAGCTACCATACACTATGCCTTGACGAAGGTCAACAAACATAGCATGAATACTACGTGCCACCCGTCTGAAACGACGGAGGGCTACGAATGGTTTCTGGCGAAAACCTTTAACGTAATGAACTTGATATCGTTGAAGGAACGGATAGCTTTTTAGAAAATATAGTGACGAAAACCTTTACTAAAGAGGTCACTCCCGGTGAAGGGATCTCGGCTCTTTCCCCGTAGAACGAGGTGCAGGATATTCCAACTGAATACCACGTTGCAAAGCAAAAGTAATCGGCTATAATGAAGTTAATGCCCTGACGCAAACTTCTGTCCAAGGGGTCACTCCCGGTGAAGGGATCTCGGCCCTTGCCTCGTCGACTGAGGAGCAGGATATTCTAAATGAATAACACGATGCAAAACAAAAGTGAACGTCCTTGCAATAACAGCTTTTTGAAAAGTGTTCCAACAACATCAGATTAGGTTTGTTTAACTTGCATTGATCCGAATCAACGCAGTCCCATCAATTGATCACACCACAAAGAACGAAAATATACTGACGTACGTATATGCCATCCGCATTCGCCACTGGGTCCCGTCATCACCCGTTAGGTTAGCTAACTAACGGCAGAGCGGGGACTGGACTAGCGCGGATGAAAAACATATACAACATCTACTAATATATACACCAATATATAGTATTTCGCTCAAGGCGTGAAATAAAATGCAACATCACAGAAATGTACAGCATCACAGAACAATACAGATATCTGGGATCCCCGGGTTTCACAGAGCCATTACTGAAACCCGACGTTCCCCTGGTCGTGTGGATAGCCTGTGCAATGAAATCCTAGACCCCTACGGGCGCGGCAAGTTACCCGCCAAAACCTTAAGCGAGGCAGCCCCCTTCAGCACCGTGAATGGACCACCCAGCACTTCACGGAATCCGGCAACTTGGGCACCCCTCCTGGGTCAATCTGTACCCCCTACGAGTGCGGAGAATAGCCAGCCAATCCTGGAGTGAAGCCCCCTACGTCCCAATGCCATGAGATGCGGGCTTGTTGTCTTCTAGAACCCGGCTATCCGTGCACCCCACCGCGGGGCAATCCTAGTACAGAAAGTAAAATATACATACACTGGGTATATCGACCGCAACCAGGTCGTGCCCCAAAAGAATAATACAAACAGGCAGTGACGGCAGTCCACATGTCGGAAGCTCGCCCCGCAATATCAAATGTACATAATACAACAACACAGTACTAGCATTGCATCCAGGCTATCCCCCACGACCGATCCGCAACATCACAGCATAAACATAGAACATCAACGCGAAAGTCACGTTCGCAAATCCGTCTAACCGGGCTATAGCAGCTAGACAGGATTTACCGATCGAGTGACATTCACGGTCGCAAATATAATGTAAATACTGTGAAAAATGTGTTTAAAATTTTCCGATTGACCAAAAATTAACAAGTGGGCCCCCAAACAATACTGTAGCACACCCAGAAAACCTGGGCCCAATTTTAATATCCCAAAACCCATATTTTAAGCCCACAAGCCCACTCAAAAAAAATTGATGAAGTGAAGTCTTATTTCTGCGGCGGAAGCGCGGCCAATTAGGGGCTAAGGCCGCGCTTCCGCGGTCGTACGGAGACATCACTTCACCAAAATTTTGCAGTATTCTTAGAACTCTCTGCACATCACTCTGAGACAACCTGAAAAATTTTTGGACTCAAAAAAAATTCGACAGAAACTGATGTGCATGAAAAATGCGGTTTCGGGATTTTGTTCGATCGGAAACGTAAAACACATTAAACCAAGCTAGACGAAGTTAATGGTGAGGCTCAGATACCACTGTAAGTGCACGGCGGCGCCCCGGCCGTCAATCCGACGCCGGAATGCGGAAGCGGTGATAAACATTAATTTTTGCGGACTTTGCAAACCGGCACCACCGCGCACTAAACTCCGGATCGTAACCATTAACAAGTCTAAGCTACTAACAAGAAAGGGAAGAGATGTACCGACTGATCCGAGTCCTCCGGTCTTCATCTCCACTCCGATCTCCTCGCGGGATCTCCGTCCGTCTCCTCCTCGTCGGAAAGGGCACCACATCGCCTGTAGCTTTTACGGGCTCCCACCTCAATACCGAGGCAACTCGGGCGCGAAGCTGGCGAATCGACACGTCCAAGATTTGCTGTAGGAAGTGTAGTGTAGATCTGCGTATCTCATTTGGGGTTTTGGAGTTGCCTTTAGATGGAGGGAAGAATGAAACTTTGGAGGCAAATGATGCTATCAATTTTGCAAGGAAATAAGATGAACAAATGAAGCACAAAAATGAAACTCTCATTTTTCCTCCTCCTATCAATTAGTGGCCGGCCAAGTCTTGTAGGAAATGGTGGTGGAGGAAAACAAAAACATAAGAGGGAGGTGAGTGTAGGATGAAGGAAGTGGTGACTCTAAACAAACATGAACCATGCTTCATTTAAATCCAACCATGCTTATATCTTACATCAAAACCATACCCTCATAAATGCAAGTAATGGTGCAAAGATAATGAAGCCATCATAATCAAACTTTATGCAAGAAAACCCCTCCACAAATGTAATTTGCAAAACTGCAAATTACCCCCTCCATCGGAAAAGTCCAGCCGGGAAAGAACAAAGGAAAACCGGCCGGAACGGAATGCAAACTGGCAACTCCAGAAAACTGGTCCCGTAATAAATTACAGGAAAACCCCGATACTGTGCATACACACCCGCATCTGTATTCCGTCCGGATACAAATGCAAAAAGACAAAATCTACACTGTACTAAACTAGGACCGGCTTAAACCAAAGCCGGCTAGTAATATCCGTTCGATCCTGATCCGTGCAATACCGCACGTATCTGATCGAACCCTGCCATATACCTATACGGCTACTAGTACAAACCGTCCGATCCTGATCCGTGCAATACCGCACATATCTGATCGGACCCTGCCATATCTCCATACGGCCTCTACAGCGTTTCGCCCGAAAGCTGAGTAACTGAAAGTGTGGTGGACTCTAAAGACTCGTCAATACTATGGCTGTGGATTTAACCACTAGCCCGTCAGAGGTATAAGCCAATACGTAACGGGCCACCAGCTATTGACTAAAAGGGACGTCGATGAGCGAACTCATCCTGACACCCTACTGAACCTGTCAGTGACAATATCCGTACAGTCCGGTCCATTCGTCTATGAGCATAGCATGTCGGGCCTAGGGGGTGGGTAAAAGTCAGACCCCCAAAAGCGGTACAAGTCGTGTCGGAGTGTAGCCCAGAACACCCTGAGATACTACTGGAATACTTACCAGTAAATCTCCTGCCTTGGCCAAGGACTTCGTGTAATGGCTCTCCTAGACACAGCGCGACCTCATCCCCAATACCGGGAGAGGCGAACCCCCGAAGATCCGCTCACTGCCTCCATGTTGCTCGGGACTATACCCAACTAAAACCTGTTTGCATGACTCCTTTGAGCCGTGGTAGGGTAGCAATCAAAGCACAGTGGGAACTCACACGAGACAAATGACGATCCCCAGGTCGATGAACTAACCTGTACACATGTCACCTGGGAACTGCTATCTGACGTCAGGTATAAGACCAACTAGCATGTTCCCGGCGAGTCCTGTCCGGTGTACTCATAACCCAATGAGCACCTGTATACATCTTAGGTGAACCAACTGACACCAGTGGCTTGTGAGACCGGCCACCGCCCCTCGTCGGGGTCTCGACTGTATACACTAGTCTACTCTGGAGAATCGATGCCCTTTCTCGAAACTCCCACGACTAGGGACCTTTTAAGGATGTGCTTATAGACTACCAGCTCCCACGTATATGATCGCCCTCATACTGCCGGTAGTCAAGCAAGAATCCTAGGGGCTCTATCAACGTGCAATAGCGACATGTCAGGTCACCTAAAGCAGTACACGATGATAAAGGTAAACCTGATAGCATACTATCATCTCGAGTAAGACTGTTCTACCGGGATAGGTCCTCCCTCAATCATTGCAATCACGTGCCTGTGATCCAATAATTGACTCTGAGGGCACTATCTCCAACACACGCCTGGTTGATGACAAAAACGTTTAACAAGTCTAGCTTTGAAAGTCTCAACTTTTCCATCTACACCAAGTAATCTTCTCAAGATATACTTACTCCTGATGGGGATTTAACCCTTCAGATATAGCAACCAAAGTCCATACTTTGTCGGTGTACATGGATTCCATCTTAGATCGCTAAGCATCCAGCCATTCTTACAGAGTCCCACTCCTGATGGCCAGCTCGAAACTAGTTGGGTCATCATCTTATGATGCAATCCTCGCTCCCACTGTCATCGAGAAACCGAAGTATCTCTCAGGCGGGTGAGGAACCTTACTAGATCGGCGGAGATGCTGAGGTTCGTTGGTCTCTACTGAATCCTTTGGTTCTATCAAATCATCAGCTGCAGTTTTGTATGGCTGGAACCTTTCCAGTTCTACATAACAGATCTTGCCTCGAGCTTGTCCGGATTATGCTTTTAGACATAGCCCGGACAACCCAAATCTTAATCAACTTAGGATATGGGCGCTTCCCTTATCATATCACATATGAAATAATAGGCAACTGATTTGATTTGAACCCTTTTCAATAGGTACGCAGCTTCTCAAGTGCATAACTCCCAAAAAGGAAATGGGTAACTCAGTAGTACTCATCATAGAGCACACCTTATCACATAGGGTGTTATTGCTCTGCCCTGATACACCATCGTGCTATGGTGTATATGCTATGGTGTATACTGAGGAGTAATGCTGAGAGAGAATCTCATTCTCCTTTAGAATAGTCCAGGATTTCCGTGCTTAAGTATTCTCCTCCCTGATCTTATCAAAGGACATAATACTTATACCCTTATTGGTTCTCTACTTCTAACTTATATTCTGTGAATATCTCAAAAGGTTCAGACTTGTGTTTCAACAGGAACATATGTCTGAATCTTAAGAGATCATCAGAGAATGTAATGAAGTACAAAGAACCGGTCTTGGCATGTGTAGACAGGGGACCTTTATACATCAACATGTATCATCCCAAGAGTTCACTAACTCTTTCTCTGTTTCCAGTAAACAGAGCTATGGTCATCTTATCTCTGTGACATGACTCGCAAGTTTCATAAGATGTAAATTCAAACTGATTTAAATATGCATCTACATGTAACTTCAGCTAGTCGGGTCACATTGATATGACCTAGTCTACAATGCCTCAAGAAGGATTCGTTCATTTCTGAACTCCTCCTCTTGTGTGTGTTCCGTATACTAAAGAACTGTAGTTTGATTTAGAACATTAATGCTTTTAGATAACGTGCCTGAACCGATCAACTTTTGATATAGGAAATGTTCAAAACATTATCCAACAATACAAAATTATATCCTTTCTTTGCTAATAAAGAGACTGATATGATTTTGTATATCAGGTTCGGCATCTAATAGTATTTGTTTAGAATCAATGTATTGGTAATACAGGGTGACAGTGACCAACAGACTTGGCTGCAACACTTGCCCCATTTTCTGTCTCATGAAACTTAACACCCGTTCTCAGTTCTCTACCTTTCTGTAGCCCTATGTAACAAATTACATATCTGGGATCCTGATCCGGTATCATATACCCAGGATGCGGAGGATACTTAGAAACAGTTCTTTGTAATGAACACACCCGAAGATGATGCATCAGCATGCACTCTCTTCGTTTGGGCGGCACGGGAAATCTGGTATTCCCCAATTTCCTGCTGTGTCTTATAACAATTATAAGTTGGAGCAGGACCAACGTTCCCCAGCTCAGTATAACAAGCGGGTTCGGTCAATAATCCGTATTATTATCTTGATTAAGGCGTGATATGGTCGCTACCAGGAGAGAGAGAGAGAAGAAAACACTCAGCGTGCGCTCTTGCAAGAATAGATTGGTTATTATTTTATCTAATCAGGATGGTTCCCACTGCTTTTTATCAAATCTTCCTTCAAACCTTAAAAGGAAAGACTAGCCGGGATTAATTACACACTATAAGTTCGCCAATCTTTCAGCCAGGTCAGTGTCGGTACTTTGAGGGAGGTCCCCCGTGCTTTCGCACGAACCTTATTAATGTAAACCTCGTTTTCCCAGAGGCGTAACCTCGTTAACACCTTTCTAGACACCTACTTGATCGGCTAATTGTAATGTGTAAAACTCTCCCAGGAGTAACAATTACTCGCAGTGGGTATCGGGATCCAACTATCTCATAGAAGGTATGCAATCTCATTGCAAATTTCAACACTTGAAATTCCCGATAATTTTGCCCCAAGCGTCCTTTGACCTTGACGCAGGCCAACAAACCATAGTGCTCTAGTCAAGTTCAACCCGTCATTTCCTGATTGAATTAAACCCACCCGCACGACCCTTGACGCAGGCCAACAAAGTCGCACGACTACCCTAATCCAATCTGCATCATATGCATAAGCAGATAAATACTAGTTAGCTACCGCACACTACGCCTTGACGCAGGCCAACAAACGTAGCACGAATACTAACTACTACTTATCTGAAATGACGGAGGGCTACGACAGGTTTTTCTGAAAACCTATTGCGTAATGAACTTGATATCGTTGTAGAATCAAATGAATTTTGAAATGGAGTGTCTTTGAGGATTTTTCTAGTTTTGCTAAAGGAGTCACTCCCGGTGAAGGGATCGTCGGTCCTTTCCTCGTCGAATGAGTTGCGGGATATATCATATACATCACTGTGCAAAGCAAAAAATACTTAAAAGCAATCAAAAGACAAACCGAGTGTGTAGCATCTGCCAGTTATTGCTAAAGGAGTCACTCCCGGTGAAGGGATCTCGGTCCTTTCCTTATCGAATAAGGTGCTGGATATATCATATATATACCGCTGTGCAAAGCAAGAACTGTAGCTACCAGTTTTATTTAGAAATTCGATTCTACAACATCATTAGGTTTCTTTTATTTCATTAAGCTCATTAATGAAGTCCCATCATTTAAGTTACCTAAACATCACAGATAAATACGACGTACACTTATGCCATCCGCATTCGCCTCGATGTCCCCTCGTGCATCGTTAGGTTAGGTAACTAACGACAGAGCGGGGCAGGGCTAGTGCAGGTGTAAAACATAAGTAACGTCTATATAATATATCATATATACTATATACTGTATCTATCACAGAACATATCACATGATCACATCACAGATATCGCAGCAGAAGAATCATATGAAATATTGGATATACTAGGACGTCCGTGTTTTCAATATGAGCCAGTATAAAACACGGATTCCGCGGTCGCGATGAATGGCCAAACCCACACCCCTAGACCCCTACGTGAGCGGAAAGCAACCCTACCAATTCTAGAGTTAGAAGACCCGGACTCGACTTCTCGAGTTGGTCTCCCACTGGACTCCAGAACCCGGTTATTTGTTCTCCCCTCCTTGGGTCTATCCTAGTGCGGAAAAGTAAATAATATACAGAGGGTGACATCTTCCGCAACCTGGAAGTGCCCCAAATAAAAGAATATTACATACAAGTTTTTTACATGAATGAAAATGAAAAACACTCATCTCACATAAAAACCCCCGGCTATTCAAACACGACGATCCAATATAACATATCCAGCAACACATAACATCACATGTCATCAACGTAAGTAAATATGCGCATCCCAATTGTCGTTGACATATAGCAACGAAACCGGCGATTTCACATATTACACTTACGGTCACAGAAAAGAAAGTGTAAAACTACAACAGTTGGAATCTGCAACCTCCTTAGACATCGCATGCCTAACAATTATAAATCCCGCATTTTAGTCTCATTATCGAAAACTCTTTTTAATATCAAGTCGGGCAAATCAACAGGATTTCCGACATCCTGATCGAATGCTCATCGCAAACTTTAGTAGGCGGCCGCACCCCCGACGCCGTCGACGAAGTACACCAAGGCGGAACACCGCTGCCGCGAGCACCCGAACGGATGCTTTCGGCGACGGGGTTCTCCTACAGTCACTTGGTCGGGGCTATGGAGCGAGGCTGTCTATTAAGTTTACCCGGCGAGTATCCGCGTACGCTACGTGATTGCGATGGACTTTTGATCATATCAAAATTCCGTGGCAACCGATCAAGTGAGACTAAACTGCTATGTTTATAACATTCATTCAGTTATCTCATAACTACTTGTGAATTCCAATTATTGTATCACATTCCGGATAAATAGAAAATGTTAAACTTTCCGATCGAACAATCGAACACCCAAGTTTTCCCGAAACAGCTCAACACATGAAACAAGTTTAAAAAACATCCAGTTCATGCCTCAGTACCAACGGTCCAGCCGTAGAAGGGTCAAGCCAACACCTCACATGTGGCACGCCGTACTGCCCCAAACCCGAAGGTTCAAAGGGCAGTTCAAGACGGTCACATAATCGAGTTAAGGTTTGTTGTATTCTAGAGGGACCATCGCGTTACTTGCACTACTTAGAACGTCTTTAAACCATGGAAAAATCCAACACATGGAATTTTTCCGGCAGGGGAAAGATTGGGTATTTATATCCGGTCGAACTTTTTAACATATTCTAAAATTATCCGGAAAGCCACATAGACAAAGTCTGATAATCCGATCGAATCTACGAACTCCCAATACAACCCAGAAATTGCTTTCTGTACATTTTTGAAAATTGTGGATTTTTGAGAATTAAAAATATGCAGAAAAATCAGCAGGAATATCTAAGAGTTACTGTAAAATTCGATGCATCTAAAAGTACACAGCCAGAGGGCTTCGTAGACAGTGGGATCAGCGGAAACGTGTGCAAGATGCTTTATAGGATAAAGCAGACATCGCGGAGTTGGAACATCTGTTTTGAAGTGTTAATCAAACAGTTTGACATCATCAAAATGGTAGATGAACCTTGTATATACAAAAAGGTAGTAGGGAGTATGGTGATGATCTTCGTGGAGTACGTGGATGACAAACTCTTGATAGGGAAGGAGTTTCCTATGCTACGCTCGGTCAATCTCCGCTGATTCTCCACAAAGTATCAAAGTGATACCTTCTAAATCCTGGGTTTTGGATCTATGAGATAGATCTAATTGGATGTTAGGACTCTCACTAGTTGTAGTAAGATGGTATCAATCGATCCTAGGAAGAATCACTGGAAGTGTTCCAGGGTGATAAAGACGACTGAGTGTCAGTCACAGGCATTGTCTTTACCCTCAGTAAAGGGGCGGTATGTTGGAAGAGTTCCAAACTAGATACCGTGGCATACTAGACGATTAAGGCTGGATACATCGCTATTTAAGATGCTACCAAAGAGGCAGCCTGGGTGTATATTGGTTCATGAGATGAACTTTGTTCCTCCCATTGTGTGACAATGGAGTTGTGGCTTATGCTAAGGAACGCCGGTCCCATCAGTGATCTAGATATATTCTAAGGCAGTGTCACCTGATCATGGAGATGGTTGATCTCCAGCGTGATCGAGGTTAGAAGAGTAGACTCAGAGGACAACACGGCGGATCCACTTACAAAGGCCTTTTCCCAGAGAGAGACTATTAAGGGATGGTTGAGTATGAGATACTACAACCACTGCTATCAGATGGCCCTAGTGCAAGTGGGAGATTGTTAGTTATATGTAGGCCCTAGAGGCCATTACTATACATAAGATGTATATTGTAGTGGATGTGGGACATATATAGGGAGGACTTTCTTGCTCGACATGATAGTATGCTATCCGGTTGCTCTTTACCTTAACGTGTATACTGTTTGTCTCTCTGTTACATGTTGGTAAAGCCCTTAGGATGTGTACTTGACTACTTGGACTATGATGCGGATCATACTAGTAGGAACATGGTAGTCCATAAGTACATCCTTCAAAGTCCCTAGTCGTGGGTGTATCGAGACGGGGCATCGAAATACCAGAGTAGACTAGCGTATACCTTCTCGACCCATACAGATGGGCGATGGATGATCCCATATCCATTGGTGTTTGACATCAGAGATGATATACGGGTGCTCAGTGGAGACTGGGTACACTGGACGGACTCGCCGAGAACTCCCAGATGGTATTATACCTTACGTCAGATGGCAGTTCTCTGGTGACACTGGTACAGAGTAGTCTGTTGACCCGAGATCGTCATAGAGTCTTGTGTGGTTCCCACTGTGCTTTGATTTCCACCTTACCACGTCCAAGAGGGCATGCAAAACGGTGGTTTTTAGGTACAGTCCCGAGTCACATGGAGGCAATGAGCGATAGGAGGGGATTCGTCTCTCCCGGTATAGGGGGTTGATGTTGCGCTGTGTTCGATTGGCTATAACCGGAAATCCCTGGCCAGGGTTGCTGAGATTTACTGGTAAGTGTTACCAGTAGTTTCTCGAACTGTTATAGTACTCATATCGACACAACTTATCAAGCTATTAGGGCCTGACGTTCACCACCCCTAGGCAAGATATGCGACATATCAGACGATCAGATCGGACTGTACGGTAAGTGTTACTGGTTGGATTCACAGGTGTGTGAGCGGGCTTGCTCGTCGATCTTCTGATCGTTCAATACCCGGGTGGCCGTTACGTTTAGCAGACCGCTTGCGGCTTGTGGGTGTTTGATATGATCATCACCTGCTGCCGGCGTATTGACGAGTCTTTAGAGTCCTACACAGAGGTTTCCTGGCTCAAGCGAAACGAAATAGGAGCGCATATGAGATATGTGCGGGACCGAGAATAATGCGTTTATGTGATACCGTATTCTATTCTCGCGATGAATGTGTCGATTGGTTGTATGGGATATAACCTAGTTATCGAATCAATGATTGATTCGATAAATCGATACATTGTATACTAGTCGGTTGTGTGCGACATGACCGGATCATTGAATCAAGTGTTGATTTAATGATTTAATGCATAATTATATATTTGATATATTACTTTGCATTAACTAGTATTGGTTCACTTTAAAAGGATTTTCTCACTTGATGTGCACATTGTATATGTGATATATTTTTGTACACTAGATTGTATCATGTTTGATGATACATGCTAACTTGGTTAAGTGTATGATTAAACCATGGTTAGTTGATGGTTAGGGTTTCATTTGATCCATTTATGTATTTATTTATTTAGTTTGGACAAAAGAATAAGAGAAAATGGTCGTTTTCAAAGATGAAGCTTGTTGAAGCTTCATGAAGGTTTGACCAAAGTGACCATTTTGTCTTCATGTCATAAACCTAACCATTCACTAACCCTAGTTCATTCTCTACACCTAACCATGGTTTGCTTATGATAAGAATTGATTTTCTTTTCTATTTTCATTATTCTTATCATAATATTATCTTCTTCTTCTTCTTCTTTACAAGAAGAAAAAGCTTGACCATCAATGGTGATTGATGAAAAAGAGTGAGAAATCCAATTCTAAAGTGAACCCACTTCCTATTTCTTCATCCTCTACCTCTTGCCAAGTAGTATAGGGTGTTTTCTTCACAAGTTTCATGACTTGGTGAAGTTGGAGCTTGATCTTGTGCAACCTCGACGTAGATCATCTTCGGCACGAAGCCGACGACCTTGCCCGCCCATTTCTCCGATGAAGCCGACGATTGAGTCCGGGATTCGAGATGGACAGCGAGAGGATGCCTACGTGGAGCTAAGGAAGTGGAGAACCGGATCTACAAAAGTTGTAGCCTCTCTCTTTTAGTTAAATTGTTAACTTGTTTCGTTTTTCGCCTAAAATTCTAGTTAACGATCCGTATTAGGGTTTCTCGGCACCCGTAAAATTTGAAATTGGCATGGTTGATGCCTTGTGAGACCTCATCAGAGTGCCTAGGAACCGTACAGAATATCCCGCACCTCATTCTACGGGGAAAGGGCCGAAATCCCTTCACCGGGAGTGACCTCTTTAGCAAAGGTTTTCGCCACTATATTTTATAAAAAGCTATCAGGTTCCTTCAACGATATCAAGTTCATTGCGTTAAAGGTTTTTTTCCAAAAACCATTCGTAGCCCTCCGTCATTTCCTATAAGTGGTACTTAGTATTCGTGCTGCGTTTGTTGACTCCGTCAAGGCGTACTGTACGTTAGCTAAGTTGTGCTTGTTTGTAGCATGGATATGCGATTGGTTAGGACAGTCGTGCGGCCTTGTTGACTCCATCAAGGGCACGTACGGGTGGGTTTAATGCAATCAAGATAATGACGGGTTGAACTTGACTAGGACTCTTTGATTTGTTGACTCGGTCAAGGTCACTTGGGTCCTAGGGGTAAAAACACACATCAGGAGTTTCTAAAGAAACTGAAACTTACCAGGCATGCGCATACCTTCTGGAGTGTAGTGACTTGAGTGGATTCCATCAAGTTATCATGCGATGATAGTTGGATCCCGATTCCCACTGATGAGTTGGTTTACTCCTCGGGTGATCCCGACTAATTCTTCTTTCAGGTTTGGATGAGAATTTGAGGTTACAGTGGGAGGTTTCCGGATTAGATAAATTGATAACCATTCTGATCTAGGTTAGAGTGCACGCAGTGTGTTTTTTTCTCTCTCTCTCTTTGGCAGCGACCATGACCCGACCCTTGACTATGACTCAGTGAACAAGTTAACCGAACCTTCTTAAAACACTGGTTTTTGGATTATCAGAGTTGCATACCTCATTGCCACTCCTACTTTTACCCTTTTCTCCAAAACACCCCGTATTACTATGAACATCCACTTACATTGGATAAAACCATCGTATGTTTATATACGAACTCGAAGTAACTTGTTCCAGATTCGAGGATGGTTTCCGATTCTGGAGAAAATGAATAGGACTATTCAGTTGTCTTATCCTTTTACCTTCTCTCAGGTTGCGAGTGCTCCTTGGATTAGGACGGTACACCTATTACGCTAATCGGATAGTCTTCATCCAAACCATAGGCAGGTGCCGAAAGGTAGGACATGAAGAAAACCATTTAGCCTAAAAGGTGTACAGAAGGTATTAAGTAAAGACAAATAAAGGGATTAGTAAGAGGGCAAAGTAAATTGCGACTGCTACTCACGACCAAACCAAGTATTTCTTCGCCAATCCTACATCATCTTTGTATTTCTCCAGAACACTCCATATCACTTCGAAGATCCACAGTTTATTGGATACTCCATCGTATGGTTATATACGAACTCGAAGGAACTTGTTCCAGTTCGGGGATGGATTCTGGTTCAGGAAAAATAGGGATAAGGTTTATTCGGTTGTCTTTTATCTTCACTTTCTCTCAGGTTATGAGTACTCCTAGGATTAGGAGAGTACACCCATTATGCTTATTGGATAGTCTTCTTCCAAACCATAGGCTGGTGCCGAACGGTAGGGAAGAAAGAAAACCATTTAGCCTAAAGGGGTGTACAGAAGGTAATGACTAAAGACATATAAAGGGATTTGGAGAGATAGCGAAGAAATATACGGTTATAGTTGTGAATCTGATAACGGAAGAGGCATTACTAGGAATACCCGGATACCCCTTCGAAACATTTACATGTTTCAGTTTCACTGTGTATTGTTAAAAGAAAACTGATTTCCCAATTAGCTCTTGCTCCAGGGTATGTATTTACCAGGTTTGATTCTCACATCTGTATGGTTTTACAGATGATGAGTGGGAGTAAGTTATTGGGAATTGGGTGATCATCCTCATTATATCGGGATTCATTGTAATTGGTGATATTTGAGGAAATCGCCTGGGTTGTTTGCCGGACGGCAAATATTTGGTTTTGAATATCCGTTGTTGTGCACCAATTTCAAATTGATATATCTGTACGTTTATTTTTATAAAGTGAGATATAACTTTTTGAAATTATGTCCATGACATTTACCTATATTAGTGGATGGTTAGGTATGGAGCATTAAACAGCGGTGTAACCATAAGTACAGTTTTCAACCTACGACATACAAGGAATGAGTTATTAGACTCGGGGGACTTATAAAGAGTATTATATGTTGTCCAGTGTCCATGAGGACAGAGGGGTTGGTACTTGATTAGTTCAAAAATATGAGTTTACCGCAATCAGAAACGGCGTCGCTTCGCAGCTAGCCGGTGAGTACGGGTCGATCCACAGAGACGGGTAAATTTCTTTAAAGTGTTTTAACGAGTTGATTCTTTTTGTAGTTTTGGTAGGTTTATAAAAATCTAAAGACTGGATCTAATTAATTTAATTAAGAATCTTGCTAGGGTTAGGATTAGGGGAAGTTTTGGAAATTAATATTTTTCCTCACCGCTTTCAATACCTTCCTTTTTTAGATCTCTTAGATGTTAAGTTAATTATCAATAAAGTGGATACAAATCTTTTGGGAAGATGTTTCTTCCTCTAGATTTGTACCCTACCTTTGTTGATAATTATCCTAACCCTCACGGAAAACGCGCGGAACCGGCCCTTTATACTACGGTTCATCGTTACCTCGAAGGGTAGGATGCCGCAGGGAGCGGTTGTGCTCGTATGCGTGAAGTTCTTATTCATTAGGTGAAGGTGGCATTGAAAGGGGCGAGAGATTTCATCTCTCAACCCTTTCCCTAAGGCTAACCCTAACAAGCGAGGAGACTACTCGCTCATTAGGGGATGGGAAGACATTATAATTAAAAGAATAAAAATACTTACTAATTGACGGCTCCCTTCAAACAAGAAGAACAGATCTGAATTTTGCTCTCAGAAAATCTAAATATTATTGATTGAAAAGAGGCATGAGAAATTACAATGATTAGGGTCCTATTTATAGGACATAGAAACCCTAGGGCTACAGATTGCACCGCATGTCTAAAGTTACAATTATACCCCTAAAAAGATCTTTCCAGAGCCGCCACACATTTTGCCAAAATTTCTTTGCGTTAGGGTTTCATTCCGCCGCGGAAGCGCGGCCTTGATGGGCTTTGGGCCGCGCTTCCGCGGCCCAACAGTGTGTGCGGTTGATGAATTTCTCTGGGCTGCTTGGTATTCTTCTGGGCTTCTTGGTTCTGTATTCAGATCATCATTTGGGATTATACAGTGATACCAGATTTTCAACGAACACTTTGCAATGATTCTTGTAACCGTCTTTCTTGCAAATTTGGATCTTGCGTCGCCTTGTTAATTGTGAACCGTTCATCTGCTGAGCTTTACTAAGATCTTCCTTTTTGTTGGTCAAAAATCCTCCTTTTGTGTCGTCTTTTGTGTTTTTCACTGTTTTCGTGCCAAGAACCTGTAACCTGTAACATGTAGCAGACATGGGTCAAAAGCACCTGTTTTCATTGTAAAATGCATAAGAATGGGGAATATAAAATACAATATTATGGTGTGAACAAATACCCCCAAACTTATCTTTTGCTCGTCCTTGAGCAAACTTATTGTTTTATTCTCTACAAAAAACCTAACCGCACTTTCGCAGGGAAACGCGATTGCACTGAGCTCGTGCAATAAGCCGTTAAACCCCTAGGTGTCCCTAGTAGGAGGAGTGTTGTCTCCTGAGGGTTTTCAGCGGATTACACCCACAAAATCCTATCAATTTGGCCCATTGACTTTTGTTCTCTATTGAGGTTTTCTAACAAGGAATTCTATTATCTTTTGACTCGCAAATTATCCACCCATATTCTTCACACTTCCTCATTATTTAACTTAAGATTATATATATCCTGCAGATCTACTTAGCTTTCGGCATTTCTTAAGTTTTCCTTCTAGGGTTTTATCTCCACTTAGGAATTTCTATCAACTCTATTAAAGATACAAGTTCTATTCTTCATTCCTTTCTCTTATCTAGATTCCAATCACATACCCCTACGTGTGTGTATAGATCACCCCTACACTTGGAAATTCAAATCAAGCAATCGTACTCTCATCCATTGTCCAAAGTACTAATTAGTTGGTGAATGAAATTTGCTTACACATCCTTCATGCGACCGTTAATACTTCTTGAGGTACCAACGACCGATTACAAAATGCGTTTGCACTTTAAAGCGTACTTCCTAGTCTTTGCAACCCCCAAGGCTTTAGCAGTGACTCCCAAACCAGTTGGTCTAAGGCACTAGGTGATGAAGCACCCTCGCTAAATATTTTTCTATTTTTGCAGCCTTAAGTAATCACAAAAACCAGTGTTCATTTTTTTCTTTTCTTTATTCACCCTTTTTTTTTTTCATTGTACTAAGGACTTTAGACAAGAGCATTTCAAGGTCTCCTCTACTATTCCAAGTTTCAAGGTGCGTGATTGTGCAAATTGTAGGGTATACGTTTTCAGAATCTAGACTTAAGTTAGGAACTATTTTTCAAACTTACACTCTAATAAGAACATCAATACTCTTCCCTTGTTTCGACTTAGCCCAAAAAGTGAACCCAAAATTTGCCTATTTCTAAATAAACTCCAAGGCATATACTTTCTACCGTTAAACTTTAAGGAAGGTTATTTTTAGGGTTTTTAATCTACTAAGTCTAAGATCTAGTTGTTCCTAACCAGTTGACCTGTTTGTCAAACTCTAGTCAATTAGCCAAAATTGAATACATTTATTTTTATAATTTTTGAAATTTTTCAAATTTTTATGGGTTTTCAAATAAGTATGCAAATGTAAAAATATGTACAAATGAATGCGAAGGAAGAAGACGTACCGAGCATACCCCCAAACTTGAACTTTGACAGTGTCCTCACTGTCATGCTAAACCAAGAGGGTCAAAATACCGGCACTCCCCTGTTTATTATTATTTATTTTTTTTTATTTTTACTGTTTTGAAATTTTTATTTTTATTTGTTAGAGAAAAAGAAAACAAAAATATATACAAAAAGATCCTCCCCCAAACTATGTTAGACAATACTGCCCAACTTTGCATAGGCCAAAAGTCAATACCAACCATTTGAAAAATTTATCAGTAAAGAATATGGGTGGGTGAAAAAATAAGTAGTGGTGGTCCGCAAAGAATTGGGGAAGATAGAAGTAGTGGAATGGGAGGTGTGGAGGTGAATATACAGGTGATGGTGATGCATCGATACGTGAATGTAAGTGATCAGCAATCAGAGGAGTGTTGGCATTCTCGTACCTTATTAAAAGAAATGGGGGTATTTCAACTTCTAAGGGAGGAAGTTGGCTCACCACAATACCCCTAAGATGTTCCCGTGTGTCCTCTATTGACATGGCATCATCCATCAATTGTGTATGATATTCAATTATGAGGGAACTGATCTCCTCGATGTCCGCCATAGTGCTACCGAAAACTTGCCGCCTATCTTGTAAGACCGTTAAGAGGGAATTCTCTTGCTCGAGGGCTAGAGAGGCTGATATGATACTGGGAAAGGTCTCATTCTCACCTATATAAGCATATCTACGGTGAGACGGCAAGGGCATGAGTTCGAATTTCTGAGGCGAAAGAACCATTGCGGAATCTACCTCGAACTCAAAGGACTCTAACACAGGTTCGAAATCACTGCAAACAACCGATTCGGATGGTTCGACTGACTCATCCAAAAATTCAAACGACTCATATTCGGGCTGTGAGTCGTCGTCATCCGAAAAAGTGAAATATTCATAATCAGCATCGGTTGTGTCAACGGTAGTAAGCTCAAGGAGGGACGCACTAGTGGCGTCAAAACTGTTTTCATCAAATAGAAATCTTTCAAGCTCGCAGTCCTCCTGCGTGATTTCGTGAATAGAGCAAACTTCTCGTGTACTAGTTTTAGGCACGGGGGGCAGACTTCCCATCTTATAAATATTGAACTCACTAGACCTCTTTCCGAAGGATAGAGTCATGGAGCCATTGCGACAATTTATTATGGCATTGGAAGTGGCCAAAAATGGTCGACCAAGAATAACCGGAATTTGGTTTCTTGGGTTAGCAACAGGTTGTGTATCCATAACGATAAAATCAACGGGGAATATGAATTCCCCGACTTTGATCAACACATCCTCTAGTTGTCCCCTTGGATAGGTGATTGATCGATCAGCCATTTGGAGAGTGCAACGAGTGGGTTTCAACTCTCCAACCCCTAATTGTTCGTACACGGAGTAAGGAATCAGGTTAACACTAGACCCAAGATCTAAAAGTGCTCGATTAATTTGCTTATCCCCAATTGTGATGGAAATCGTAGGACAGCCGGGGTCCTTTCGTTTTTGGGGTAAGGTTTGATGGTGGTTAATAGCATTGCTCACTGCACTAGCCACTAGCACTTTCTTGGGTACTTGAGATGCCTTTCTCTTCGAGGTGCACAAGCCCTTTAAGATTTTCGCGTATGAAGGGACTTGTTGGATAGCATCCAAGAGAGGTATATTTATGCTAACCTGCTTAAAGATCTCCACAATCTTCTCCACTTGTGCATTTGGTTTATTAGGACTCAACCTGTTTGGAAATGGTGCATTTTGAAAATTTGTTGAGTCACAAGTCTGTGGAGTAGAATGTGGTATAGGAACGGATCCCAGTGTGGATGTGTTCGTGTTGTTAGAAATGGGTCCGTTCGAGTCAGAAGAAGTAGAGCCGTGTGAAGGGTGGAGAATAGGCTCTAAAGAAAAAGGTGAAGAAGGAAGTGAAGAAAATGAAGAAGGGGAAGAAGAACCACCGGCGGGGATGTCATCACTAGTTTCCACATTATTTTGCAACTCTCTTCCGGATCTCAACGTGGTCACCGCATTCATATTGTGATTGTTATATGCGTTTAGTGTGTGACCGGGATTGGGCAATGGGTGAGATGGAAGCTTTCCCTTTTCTCTCTCGCTCAACGCAGCAGTTAATTATGCAATTTGTGCCTCAATAGATTTGATACTTTGATCGTGTGAGGCATTGTTATTCATTAAAGATTGAACATAACTTTCAAATCTTGCTGCGGAATCTGTAGTTTGCTTGAGAAATGCTTCAAGAATTTTCTCGAGCGAGCTAACCTTATCATCATTAGGTTGAACCAAATTGTTCGTTTGATTTGTATAAGGTTGTTGTTGGAAAGGTTGCTGATTTTGAGTTTGTAAGGGTGCTTGTTGTTGTTGTGGAGGAGCTCTTTGAAAATTGTTATTCCCTTGGACTTGTTGATTTTGGTTCCAAGCGAAATTTGGGTGACTCCTCCACCCCTGATTGTATGTCGAAGAGTAAGGATCGTTTCTTTGTCTTTGCTGGAATGCAGCATTGACTTGATCCTGCCCTTGAATGGGTGCATTATAAGGGCACTCTTCGGTGAGATGTGATGGATTAGAACAACAAGCACAAACAGTTCGTGTGGGTAGAGTAGGGGCAGGAGAAGTCGATGAGATTTTGGTCTCAATCGCTTCTAGCTTTTTCATAAGTGAGGCCATCTCGGCCTTCATAGCATTCGACATATCTATTTGATGTATGCCTGCCCTAGATTGACCAACTGAAGAAGATGATGTGGTCTTGGTACTCTCCCACTGAATTGTTTGCTCACTTAGGTCCTCAAGAAACTGCCAAGCTTCGTCGCTAGACTTGGAGAGAAAATGACCTTGACAAATTGTTTCTAGCAACTGCTTCGTTGCTGCGTTCAATCCCTCGTATAATGTTTGGCAAAGTTGCCACTTTTCTATCCCATGATGAGGGCATTGAACAAGTAGGTCTTTAAATCTCTCGAAGCACTTCCAGAATGGTTCGGACGGAAGCTGTGAAAATTGTATAATTTCGTTTCGGATTCTGGCAGTTTTATGATGAGGGTAGAACTTTTTCAGGAAAGCTCTCACAAACTCGTCCCAATTTCTAATGGAGTGTGATGCGGTGCTGTATAGCCACTTCTCGGCTAGGTCACATAAGGTAAAAGGAATGACCCTTAGCCTTATTGCGTTATCACTTAATTGGGTTGTCTTCATCATGCCGCAAACGTTTTGGAATTTATTAATAAAAATATATGCATCTTCGGATTCCAAACCATGAAACTTAGGCAGCATATTGATGAAGTGTGGTTTTATCTCAAAGTTGTCCCCATTAGCCGGTGGGAGGGAAAGACAAGTGGGAAGGGCGGTGCGGACGGGGTAGAAAAGATCCTGGAGCGCGACTCGTGCGGGCGCTTCGACAGGCGGGAGATTCGGGTTATTCGCACCTAACGGAGGCGGAATCATTCCCGTCGGCAAGGTATAGTTGGGGTCGTGTCCCGACATACCTTCGAAAGAAGAATTTGAAGATGGAGGTAAGGAGAAGGAGGGAACGTCGACGAAGGGTTCGTCGAAGGGTTCGTTGGTCGGTACCAACGAAACACGGACTAATCGGGCGTTAGTATCCCTAGTCCAAGATGACATACACTAAAGGGTAGTGCAGTCAGAAAACAGAATGTGAGGGGAAGAAAACGACTTTGAGAAGAAGTGGTGTAAGTGAGTGTAAAGATTCTTTAGCGACAAGTTGCAAGTTTTGAAAAGATTCTCCTTTTTCTTTTTAAGTGAGCTTTTGCAAAAAAAAATTTTGAAAAGAGACTAGTGACACAACTGCAATTAACCACACATGCACAATCAGACCTAAGTCTAGGGTCACCTAGGTCAGCTAGACAGCTCCTAACTGTTCCAAAGGGCTAGAGATAGAACCTCAAACCGCCTCTTCACGGACAAGTACGGCCAGGTAAGTGGGAAGGAACCACCACTACAGTGGGCCTAATTAAAAACCACTAGCCTAGTCACCGCAATGTCGGTTAGGATAAACGGCCGATGCCTATACTAGTCCTTTGTCCTATTGAGCTCGACGTCCTTAGGGCTGAGTCTAATATTTTTTTAGATTAAAAGTGGTCAATGCAGATGCTTTAAGTGATTTCTGGGGTCCTGGGAAGGGTAATGAAATCCCCACCCAATCTGAATTGGTCAATATCCCCTTAAAGTCAGATTAAAGTATGCAAAGCAGTAAATCACTTGCAATCAATTTGCTTTTAAGCGCGGCGCAAAGAATCCTGCAGAAAATCAATTATTGGAAGGGGGAAGAAGATTTTTTAGCGCGAGAATCCTGCAGAAGATTTTTACAGAGAAATATATGGGAGGTTGCAGAGGAAAGAGAGAGAAATCAAACCAGCAAATTTTTAGTTGCTGACGTGGCCAACTGAGCGCGGATCCGCGGCGGGAAGCCCATTATTGCGGCGGAAGAGCGGCCGAAAAGAGGGATCGGGCTTTGAAAATTTTTGTACTGCTCCTCTGTTCAATTTCTCCTCTGTTTTTATGCACCAACTTCTGATTTGCCCTCTGTAAAATTCCAGATCCGTGAAACCTGCAAAGATTCACAAAGAGTACCCTTCAAACAATAAAAGATGATATTTTTTTATATTTTTTGATTTTTTCAAATTTTTATGATTTTTTTTAAAATTTCTATCAACCCGAAAATTCACAAAAAAGAAAGATTACGCCGTCCCCGGCAACGGCGCCATTTGATTAGTTCAAAAATATGAGTTTACCGCAATCAGAAACGGCGTCGCTTCGCAGCTAGCCGGTGAGTACGGGTCGATCCACAGAGACGGGTAAATTTCTTTAAAGTGTTTTAACGAGTTGATTCTTTTTGTAGTTTTGGTAGGTTTATAAAAATCTAAAGACTGGATCTAATTAATTTAATTAAGAATCTTGCTAGGGTTAGGATTAGGGGAAGTTTTGGAAATTAATATTTTTCCTCACCGCTTTCAATACCTTCCTTTTTTAGATCTCTTAGATGTTAAGTTAATTATCAATAAAGTGGATACAAATCTTTTGGGAAGATGTTTCTTCCTCTAGATTTGTACCCTACCTTTGTTGATAATTATCCTAACCCTCAGGGAAAACGCGCGGAACCGGCCCTTTATACTACGGTTCATCGTTACCTCGAAGGGTAGGATGCCGCAGGGAGCGGTTGTGCTCGTATGCGTGAAGTTCTTATTCATTAGGTGAAGGTGGCATTGAAAGGGGCGAGAGATTTCATCTCTCAACCCTTTCCCTAAGGCTAACCCTAACAAGCGAGGAGACTACTCGCTCATTAAGGGATGAGAAGACATTATAATTAAAAGAATAAAAATACTTACTAATTGACGGCTCCCTTCAAACAAGAAGAACAGATCTGAATTTTGCTCTCAGAAAATCTGAATATTATTGATTGAAAAGAGGCATGAGAAATTACAATGATTAGGGTCCTATTTATAGGACATAGAAACCCTAGGGCTACAGATTGCACCGCATGTCTAAAGTTACAATTATACCCCTAAAAAGATCTTTCCAGAGCCGCCACACATTTTGCCAAAATTTCTTTGCGTTAGGGTTTCATTCCGCCGCGGAAGCGCGGCCTTGATGGGCTTTGGGCCGCGCTTCCGCGGCCCAACAGTGTGTGCGGTTGATGAATTTCTCTGGGCTGCTTGGTATTCTTCTGGGCTTCTTGGTTCTGTATTCAGATCATCATTTAGGATTATACAGTGATACCAGCTTTTCAACGAACACTTTGCAATGATTCTTGTAACCGTCTTTCTTGCAAATTTGGATCTTGCGTCGCCTTATTAATTGTGAACCGTTCTTCTGCTGAGCTTTACTAAGATCTTCCTTTTTGTTGGTCAAAAATCCTCTTTTTGTGTCGTCTTTTGTGTTTTTCACTGTTTTCGTGCCAAGAACCTGTAACCTGTAACATGTAGCAGACATGGGTCAAAAGCACCTGTTTTCATTGTAAAATGCATAAGAATGGGGAATCTAAAATACAATATTATGGTGTGAACAGTACTCGTACTATATTCTGTTTACTTGTTGTTGGAGATAGTGCCCTCAGAGTCAATTATTGGATCACAGGCACGTGATTGCAATGATTGAGGGAGGACCTATCCCGGTAGGACAGTCTTACTCGAGATGATAGTATGCTATCTGGTTTATCTTTATCATCGTGTACTGCTTTAGGTGACCTGACACGTCGCTATTACACGTTGATAGAGCCCTTAGGATTCTTGCTTGACGACCAGCAGTATGATGGCGATCATATACGTGGGAGCTGGGGTCTATAAGCACATCCTTAAAAGGTCCCTAGTCGTGGGAGTTTCGAGACTGGGCATCGATACTCCATTAGTAGACTAGTGTATACAGTCGAGACCACGACGAGGGGCGGTGGCCGGTCTCACGAGCCACTGGTGTCAGTTGGTTCACCTAAGATGTATACAGGTGCTCAATGGGTTATGAGTACACCGGACAGGACTCGCCGGGAACCTGCTAGTTGGGATTATACCAGACGTCAGATAGCAGTTCCCAGGTGACATGTGTACAGGTTAGTTCATCGACCTGAGATCGTCATTTGTCTCGTGTGAGTTCCCACTGTGCTTTGATTACTACCCAACCACGGCTCAAACGAGTCGTGCAAACAGGTTTTAGTTGGGTACAGTCCCGAGCCACATGGAGGCAGTGAGCGGATCTGCAGGGGTTCGTCTCTCCCGGTATTGGGGGTGAGGTCGCGCTGTGTCTAGGAGAGCCATTACGCAAAGCCCTCGGCCGAGGCAGGAGATTTACCGGTAGGTATTCCAGTAGTATCTCAGGGCGTTCTGGGCTACACTCCGACACGACTTGTACCGCCTTTGGAGGTCTGACTTTTACCAACCCCCTAGGCCCGCCATGCGATACTCATAGACGAACGGACCGGACTGTACGGATATTGTCACTGACAGGCTCAGTAGGGTGTCAGGATGAGTTCGCTCATCGACGTCCCTTTTGGTCAATAGCTGGTGGCCCGTTACGTATTGGCTTATACCTCTGACGTGCTAATGGTTAAATCCACAGCCATTGTATTGACTAGTCTTTAGAGTCCACCACACTTTCAGTTACTCAGCTTTCGGGCGAAACGCTGTAGAGGCCGTATGGAGATATGGCAGGGTCCGATCAGATACGTGCGGTATTGCACGGATCAGGATCGGACGGTTTGTACTAGTAGCCGTATAGGTATATGGCAGGGTTCGATTAGATACGTGCGGTATTGCACGGATCAGGATCGAACGGATTTTACTAGCCGGCTTTGGCTTAAGCCGGTCCTAGTCTAGTACAGTGTAGATTTTGTCTCCTTGCATTTGTATCCGGTCGGAATACCGATGCAGGTGTGTATGCACAGTATCGGGGTTTTCCTGTAATTTATTACGGGACCAGTTTTCTGGAGTTGCCAGTTTGCATTCCGTTCCGGCCGGTTTTCCTTTGTTCTTTCCCAGCCGGACTTTTCCGATGGAGGGGGTTATTTGCAGTTTTGCAAATAACACTTTGTGGAGGGGTTTCTTTGCATAAAGATTGATTATGACACCTTTCATATCTTGCACCATGACTTTCTTTAAATGAGATTTGAGTGGGCATGGGTTTGATGTGAGATGAAGCATGGTTGATGTTTCTTTGTCTCTTGATATGGTCACCATTCTTATGCTCCTACACTCACCTCCCTCCTTGCTTCATATTACCTCCTCCACCATTCTCTTTTAGATGATAAGTTATTCATGGTTGAGAAAAAGAAAGAGAGAAAGAAAAGAGAAGAAGAGGGTTTCATCTTCATCCTTGAGAGTGTTTCATTTTCTTGATCTCATTTCATGATAAGAAAAATGCAAGCACCATTTTTCTTGTCTTGTTTCCTCCATCATCCTTAAATGGCAACAAACCCCAAAAGAGACACTACACTACACATTCTACAGCATATCTTGAGCATGTCGAGTTGCCGGCTTCATGCGCGAGTTGCCTCGGTATTGAGGTGGGAGCCCGTAAAAGTACCCGGCTTCGTGGTGCCCTTTCCGACGAGGAGGAGACGGACGGAGATCCCGCGAGGAGATCGGAGTGGAGATGAAGACCGGAGGACTCGGATCTCTTGGTATACTTCTCACCCCATCTCTAGTTAGCTAGGATAGGCTAATGGTTTCGATCCGGGTAATTGTCCGCGGTAGCGCCGGTTTCCGAGTAAGGAAAAATTTTGATTCCGCAATTTGGCCTCGGATAGACGGCCGGGGCGCTGCCGTGGCGCAACATGGTATCAGTGCCACGCCATTAACCTTGCCTAGCTTGTTCTAATGTGTTTTTCAGTTCCGATCGACCGAAATTCCAAAAACCGTATTTTTCCTTGACATCAGTTTCTGTCGAATTTTTTTGGAGTCTAAAAATTTTTCAGGTTTTCTCAGAGTGATGTGCAGGGAAATATAAGCATACTGAAAAATTTTTGTAGCCTGAACTGTTCATAACACCGCGGAAGGGCGGCCAAACCCTTGCTGGGGCCGCGCTTCCGCGGCAATTTGAACAGTTCACCCCCCCAAAAATTTTGCAGTATGTTCCTCAGTGAGAAATGTGGTTTCTGGGATATTAATATTGGGCCCATGTTTTCTGTGAGTGCTACAGTTTTGATTAAGGGCCCACTTGTTAATTTTTTGTCAATCGGAAAATTTTAAACACATTATTTCACAGTATTTACATTATATCTGCGACCGTGAATGTCACTCGATCGGTAAATCCGGTCTAACTGCTATAGCCCGGTTAGACGGATTTGCGAACGTGATTTTCACGTTGATGTTCTATGTTTATGCTGTGATGTTGCTGATCGGTCGTGGGGGATAGCCTGGATGCAATGCTAGTACAGTTTTGGTGTATTATGTACATTTGATATTGCGGGCGACCGTCCGACATGTGGACTGCCGTCACTGCCTGTTTGTATTATTCTTTTGGGGCACGACCTGGTTGCGGTCGATGTACCCGGTGTATGTATATTTTACTTTCTGTACTAGGATTACCCCGCGGAGGGGTACACGGATAGCCGGGTTCTAGGGGGCAACGGGCCCGCATCTCATGGCATTGAGACGGAGGGGGCTTCACTCTAGGATTGGCGGGCTATTCGCCGCACTCGTAGGGGGTTCAGGTTGACCCAGGAGGGGTGCCCAAGTTGCCGGATTCCGTGGAGTGCTGGGTGGTCCATTCACGGAGCTGAAGGGGGCTGCCTCGCTTCAGGTTTTGGCGGGTGACTTGCCGCGCCCGTAGGGGTCTAGGATTTTATTGCACAGGCTATCCACACGACCAGGGGAACGTCGGGTTTCAGCAGCGGCTCTGTGAAACCCGGGGCTCCCAGATATCTGTATTGTTCTGTGATGCTGTACATTTCTGTGATGTTGCATTTTATTCACGCCTTGAGCGAAATACTATATATTGGTATATATATTAGTAGATGTTGTATATGTTTTACATCCGCGCTAGTCCAGTCCCCGCTCTGCCGTTAGTTAGCTAACCTAACGGGTGATGACGGGACCCAGTGGCGAATGCGGATGGCATATACATACGTCAGTATATTTTCGTTCTTTGTGGTGTGATCAATTGATGGGACTGCATTGATTCGGATCAATGCAAGTTTAAACAAACCTATTCTGATGTTGTTGGAACACTTTTCAAAAAGCTGTTATTGCAAGGACGTTCACTTTTGTTTTGCATCGTGGTATTCATCTGGAATATCCTGCTCCTCAGTCGACGAGGCAAGGGCCGAGATCCCTTCACCGGGAGTGACCCCTTGGACAGAAGTTTGCGTCAGGGCATTAACTTCACTATAGCCGATTACTTTTGCTTTGCATCGTGGTATTCAGTTGGAATATCCTGCACCTCATTCTACGGGGAAAGAGCCGAGATCCCTTCACCGGGAGTGACCTCTTTAGTAAAGGTTTTCGCCACTATATTTTATAAAAGGCTATGCAGTTCCTTCAACGATATCAAGTTCATTACGTTAAAGGTTTTTTGCCAAAAACCAGCCGTACCCCTCCGTCATTTCCTACAGGTATTATTTGGTATTCGTGCTGCGTTTGTTGACCTAGTCAAGACGTAGTGTTCGGTAGCTAAGTGGTACTTGTTTGTTGCATAAGTGGGATTGGTTAAGACAGTCGTGCGGCCTTGTTGACCTAGTCAAGGGCACGTACGGGTGGGTTTATTGCAATCCAGAATAATGACGGGTTGAACTTGACTGGCGGTTTATGGTTTGTTGACCTAGTCAAGGTCATAAACCGCTTGGGGTAAAAATCTCATCGGGAGTTTCAAAAGAACTGAAACTTGCCAGGCATGCGCATACCTTCTGGAGTGTGGTGACGTGAGTGGATTCCGTCACGTTATCATGCGATGATAGTTGGATCCCGATTCCCACTGATGAGTTGGTTTACTCCTCGGGTGATCCCCGACTAATTCTTCTTTCAGGTTTGGAGGAGAATTTGAGATACGGTGGGAGGTTTCCAGATTAGACAAAGTGATAACCATTCTGATCTAGGTTAGAGTGCACGCTGAGTGTTTCTTTTCTCTCTCTCTGGCAGCGACCATTGACCCAACCCTGGACTATGACTCAGTGACCAAGTTGACCGAACTTTCTTAACACAGGCTTTTGGATTGTCAGAGTTGCGGACCTCATTGCCACTCCTACTTTTACCCTTTTCTCCAGGACACCCCGTATTACTACGAACGTCCACTTCCATTGGACAAAACCATCGTATGGTTATATACGAACTCGAAGGACTTCGAGGATGGTTTCTGGTTCTGGAGAAAACGAATAGGATTATTCAGTTGTCTTTTCTTTTCACCTTCTCTCGTTGCGAGTACTCCTTGGTTTAGGAGTAGTACACCTATTACGCAAATTGGATAGTCTTCTTCCGAACCATAGGCTGGTGCCGACCGGTAGGGAATGAAGAAAACCAGTTAACCTAAACGGTGTACAGAAGGTATTAAGTTCAGACAAAGAAAGGGATTAGTAGGAGGGCAAAGTAAATTGCGACTGATATTCACGACCAAACCAAGTATTTCTTCGCCAATCCTAAATCACCTTTGTATTTCTCCAGGACACTCCGTATCACTACGAAGATCCACAGTTTATTGGATATTCCATCGTATGGTTATATACGAACTCGAAAGGAACTTGTTCCAGTTCGGGGATGGATTCTGGTTCAGGAGAAATAGGAATAAAGTACATTCAGGTGTCTTTTATCTTCACCTTCTCTCGCATTGCGAGTGCTCCTAGGATTAGGACAGTACACCCTTTATGCTTATTGGATAGTCTTCTTCCAAACCATAGGCTGGTGCCGAACGGTAGGGAAGGAAGAAAACCAATTGGCCTAAAGGGGTGTGCAGACGGTAATGACTAAAGACATATAAAGGGATTTGGACAGATGGCAAAGAGATATACGGTGACAGTTGTGAATCTGGATAATGGAAGAGGCATTACTTGGAATACCAGGATACCCCAACGAAACATTTCAATGTTTCAGTTTCATTGTGTAATGTTAAAAGAAAACTGATTTCCCGATTAGATACTTACTCCAGGGTATGTATTTACCAGGTATGATTCTCACATCTGTATGGTTTTACAGATGATGAGTGGGAGTAAGTTATTGGGAATTGGGTGATCATCCTCATTATATCGGGATTCGTTGTAATCGGTGATATTTGAGGAGATCACCTGGGCTGTTTGCCGGTCGGCAAATATTTGGTTTTGAATATCCGCTGTTGTGCACCAATTTCAAATTGATATATCTGTACGTCTATTTTCATAGAGTGAGATATACCTTTTGATATTATGTCGATGACATTTACCTATATCAGTGGATGGTTAGGTAAGGAGCATTAAACAGGGGTGTAATTCTTCTTAACCATAAGTACAGTTTTCAACCTGCGACGCACAGTGAAAGAGTTGTTAGACTCAGCGGACTTATACATAGTATTGTATGTTGTCCAGTGTCCATCAGGACAGAGGGGTTGGTCCTCGTACTATATTCGGTTTACTTATGACTTCTCTAGATTTTAGACAGCTGTTTCGTGGAAACACAGGGTCTAAGTTTTGAGGAGTTATAGGTATTTGAATAGAGTAGAGAACCAGGTGTAGCAAGTATCGAGATTCTTCAAAGAGATCGAAGATGTAGATACTTGTGTATGGTATTCAGTTGATAGTAATGAGAACTTGCTTCTCTTTCAGGTTACTCATAATTGGAAGCATTCCTAAGTTGAGTAACGCTGATCGTCCTCTCTCCATTTACTTGACATGCACTGGAGACAGCTGCATGATTTGAATCTGGTTCAATTAAATCAGTGCCTCTGTTTCTATATTGGATATAGAACAGTTCATATCTTGACATTGTTAAGGTAAGGGGAGTTGTCCGGCTTATGCTTAAAACCAGACACTGGACAACTCAAGGCACGTTTCTGTAATGGCTGTTTGTGGGTTGACCCTGGCTATGACGAGGGTTGATTTTCTACCATCTGGCAGATCAATAGAAATATTGTTCTAGACTCGCCACAGTTTTATTAAAAATGGATTTTTTCAAAAACAGCAGTGGGAGTATGGTAGAACTGGAAGTGATTCCAGAACCGCAAACGATTACTGAAGATTTAATAAGGAACCTAAAGATTCGATCTGATTTGACATTCCATTGGCCACTCCGCAGATAAGGTGGGTAACTTCAGGCACCCGAGAGGTACTACGGTAGCCTCAAGGACGGTGACAGGGAAGTTCTTGTTTACCCACAATTACCATTGTTGCTGTTCCAGGCTGCGAGACCCGGCAGGAGGATGAGTATAGCGTCGTTCTAAACTAGCTTTAGAAGTGCACGTCTATATGACTCTGGCAGAGAGTTGTCGTAGTCAGTGGGAGCAGCGGAAGCATTGGTGGACTTCATGCTTATGTCTATTTATAGACTAAAGCAGATATAGCGGAGTTAGATCATCTGTTTCTGATGTCACAGTCATGGGTTTGACGTCATCAGAATAGGGGATGGATCTGTTGAGAAGGTAGTAGGAAGTGATATTCCTATACTACGATCGGTTATATTTTGGTCGTCACACAGTGGTTTCTCCACAAGGGACTTGGACATTATATCAGACATACTGGTTACTAGATCTATGGTTTTAGATCTAGATTTGGGTGGTTTCCCAATCAGGGTACTTTGACAGCATTATAAGAGTATTTAGAATGGACGACTCCTGGCACGGTAGTGTACCTACAGGTAATGGAGTCACCCTCTCTAAAGGTTACTTACAGACTAAAGGGGAGAGGGATACGCATGATTGACAGATCACTTGCTTAGGCAATTGAGTCAATCATGAGATGTCGAGTACCACACCAGATGTTGTTCTTGCACTAGATGCAATAAGTTGATATTGATCCAATCCTGGAGGAACAGTCGGAAGCAGTTTTAGAACATAAGTGAATGTTCTAGGGATATGATAACGGCTGCCTCCTTTAGGAGACGGTTATCACTCCAGGCTTCCAAGGTGACATGGACGACAAGGAGGTTGTCAGAGTTATAGTTCTCCCTCTGACGAGGGACAGTATTTTGGACAGGTGGTCCAAGGCAATACTGAGGGAGGCATGGCGCAGGATACTGATTAAGTTCAGTTGTTGATACAGTCTAAGGAGTTTGGATTTGGAGTTCATTTATGAGCTAGGTCCCATCAGACATCCAGACATTCTAAGACAGGTATTGCTCATTTCGGGAGATGGCTTTCTCCGCGAACTTGAGATATAGAGAGATATAGAAAGAAACATCTCAGCGGATCCACTCACTGAGGCTATTCCTCGAACGCAATAGTTTCGCAAACGAGCTTTATGAGACTGACTAGTAGAGGAGTTGGGTGTTCGGTATCACACGGGCTGTGAGTATGCGACATCGCAATAATTAGCCTTGAGTGCAAGTGGGAGGTTGTTGGAGATAGTGCCCTCCGAGTCAATTATTGGATCACAGGCACGTGATTGCAATGATTGAGGGAGGACCTATCCCGGTAGGACAGTCTTACTCGAGATGATAGTATGCTATCTGGTTTATCTTTATCATCGTGTACTGCTTTAGGTGACCTGACACGTCGCTATTACACGTTGATAGAGCCCCTAGGATTCTTGCTTGACGACCAGCAGTATGATGGCGATCATATACGTGGGAGCTGGGGTCTATAAGCACATCCTTAAAAGGTCCCTAGTCGTGGGAGTTTCGAGACTGGGCATCGATACTCCATTAGTAGACTAGTGTATACAGTCGAGACCCCGACGAGGGGCCGTGGCCGGTCTCACAAGCTACTGGTGTCAGTTGGTTCACCTAAGATGTATACAGGTGCTCATTGGGTTATGAGTACACCGGACAGGACTCGCCGGGAACCTGCTAGTTGGGATTATACCAGACGTCAGATAGCAGTTCCCAGGTGACATGTGTACAGGTTAGTTCATCGACCTGAGATCGTCATTTCTCTCGTGTGAGTTCCCACTGTGCTTTGATTACTACCCAACCACGGCTCAAAGGAGTCGTGCAAACAGGTTTTAGTTGGGTACAATCCCGAGCCACATGGAGGCAGTGAGCGGATCTGCAGGGGTTCGTCTCTCCCGGTATTGGGGGTGAGGTCGCGCTGTGTCTAGGAGAGCCATTACGCAAAGCCCTCGGCCGAGGCAGGAGATTTACCGGTAGGAATTCCAGTAGTATCTCAGGGCGTTCTGGGCTACACTCCGACACGACTTGTACCGCCTTTGGGGGTCTGACTTTTACCAACCCCCTAGGCCCGCCATGCGATACTCATAGACGAACGGACCGGACTGTACGGATATTGTCACTGACAGGCTCAGTAGGGTGTCAGAATGAGTTCGCTCATCGACGTCCCTTTTGGTCAATAGCTGGTGGCCCGTTACGTATTGGCTTATACCTCTGACGTGCTAGTGGTTAAATCCACAGCCATTGTATTGACGAGTCTTTAGAGTCCACCACACTTTCAGTTACTCAGCTTTCGGGCGAAACGCTGTAGAGGCCGTATGGAGATATGGCAGGGTCCGATCAGATACGTGCGGTATTGCACGGATCAGGATCGGGCGGTTTGTACTAGTAGCCGTATAGGTATATGGCAGGGTTCGATCAGATACGTGCGGTATTGCACGGATCAGGATCGAACGGATTTTACTAGCCGGCTTTGGCTTAAGCCGGTCCTAGTCTAGTACAGCGTAGATTTTGTCTCCTTGCATTTGTATCCAGTCGGAATACAGATGCAGGTGTGTATGCACAGTATCGGGGTTTTCCTGTAATTTATTACGGGACCAGTTTTCTGGAGTTGCCAGTTTGCATTCCGTTCCGGCCGGTTTTCCTTTGTTCTTTCCCGGCCGGACTTTTCCGATGGAGGGGGTTATTTGCAGTTTTGCAAATAACACTTTGTGGAGGGGTTTCTTTGCATAAAGATTGATTATGACACCTTTCATATCTTGCACCATGACTTTCTTTAAATGAGATTTGAGTGGGCATGGGTTTGATGTGAGATGAAGCATGGTTGATGTTTCTTTGTCTCTTGATATGGTCACCATTCTTATGCTCCTACACTCACCTCCCTCCTTGCTTCATATTACCTCCTCCACCATTCTCTTTTAGATGATAAGTTATTCATGGTTGAGAAAAAGAAAGAGAGAAAGAAAAGAGAAGAAGAGGGTTTTATCTTCATCCTTGAGAGTGTTTCATTTTCTTGATCTCATTTCATGATAAGAAAAATGCAAGCACCATTTTTCTTGTCTTGTTTCCTCCATCATCCTTAAATGGCAACAAACCCCAAAAGAGACACTACACTACACATTCTACAGCATATCTTGAGCACGTCGAGTTGCCGGCTTCATGCGCGAGTTGCCTCGGTATTGAGGTGGGAGCCCGTAAAAGTACCCTGCTTCGTGGTGCCCTTTCCGACGAGGAGGAGACGGACGGAGATCCCGCGCGGAGATCGGAGTGGAGATGAAGACCGGAGGACTCGGATCTCTTGGTATACTTCTCACCCCATCTCTAGTTAGCTAGGATAGGCTAATGGTTTCGATCCGGGTAATTGTCCGCGGTAGCACCGGTTTCCGAGTAAGGAAAAATTTTGATTCCGCAATTTGGCCTCGGATAGACGGCCGGGGCGCTGCCGTGGCGCAACACTTGTGACTTCTCTAGTTCTTAGACATGTGTTTCGTAGAAATGCAAGGTCTAAGTTTTGAGAAGTTATAGGTATAAGAATAAAGTAGAGAACCAGGCGTTGCAAGTATCAGGATTTTTCAAGGTGATCGAAGATGTAGATACTTATGTATGGTATTCAATTGATAGTAATGATTAAAAGAACTTGATTCTCTTTCAGGTTACTCATAATTGGAAGCACTCCTAAGTTGAGTAATGATGATCGGCCTCTCTCCATTTAGTTGACATGCACTGGAGACAGCTGCATGATTTGAATCTGGTTCCAATTAAATCAGTGCCTCTATTTCTATATTGTATATAGAATAGTTCATATCTTAACATTGTTAAGGTACGGGGAGTTTTCCGGCTTATGCTTAAAATCATAGTCTAGAAAACTAAAGGCACGTTTCTGTAATAGCAGTTTGTGGGTTGACCCGGGCTATGACGAGAGTTGACTTTCTACCATCTGGAAGATCAATAGTGATATTGTTCTTGACTCGCCACAGTTTTAGTAAAATGGATTTTTTCAGAAAACAGTAGTGGGTGTAAGGTAGAACTGGAAGTGATTCCAGAACCGCAAACGATTATTGAAAATTTGATAAGAACCTAAAGATTCAATCTGGTTTGACATTCCATTGGCCACTCTGCAGATATGATGGGTAACCTCACGCACCCAAGAGGTACTCCGGTAGCCTCAAGGACGGTGACAGGGAGGTTGTTGTTTACCCATACTTGCCATTTCTGTTGTTCCAGACTATGAGACCCGGCAGGAGGATATGTATAGCGTCGTTCTAAACTAGCTTTAGAAGTGTACGTGTATATGACTCTGCCAGAGGGTTGTCGTAGTCAGTAGGAGCAGCGGAAGCATAGTAGACAAGTAGCTTATGTCTATTTATGGACTAAAGCGAATATAGCGGAGATAGATCATCTATTTCTGATGTGACAGTCATAGATTTAACTTCATCAGAATAGGGGATGGATCTGTTAAGAAGGTAGTAGGGTGTGATGTCCTGGTATTTGGATGACATACACAGAGTAGAAAGTGAAATTCCTATACTACGATCGGTTATACTTTGGTTGTCACACAGTGGTTTCTCCACATAGGAATTGGATATTATATCAGATATTCTGGTTACTAGATCTATGGTTTTAGATCTAGATTTGGGTAGTTTCACAATCTGGGTACTCAGACAGCATTCTAAAGGTGTTTTAGAATGGACGACTCCTGGCACGATAGTATACCTTTAGGTGGTGGAGTCACCATGTCACGCCCCGCTTCCCAGAATACGCTAAAATGGGCACGTGACATAGCCAACCATGCTACCTGTGGATAAGAAATATCCATCCACAGTCACATTACGGCTGTAGAGATATCAAGAACAAAATAAAACTATCTAAACATGTCCATAATCCAAGATAACATGAGTCAAGAATAATAAAATGCGGAAGCGAAAGATCCAATACAAAAAAACTGGAATGTATGTCCCATAATGCGGGCTCACATCAGGAATAAAATGCAGGAAAGAAAACTAACTACTGCTGACACTCACAGCTCAGCCTGTCGGCTGAAGTACTCCTGCTCGGACTGCGACAACGGTACAGAATCTGAGCCATGCAAAACCCAGACGTCAGCGCGTCAAGTCATCAAGTAATAACATAATAAACAGGATAACAGGCAATGCGAATATAAGCATAATAAAGCAAGGGTAACAATAATATAAATCAGAGCAGTGCAGGGTAGTGTGCAGTGGGTAAACTAAACTATTCTATCAGGTTTTCTGTTCTAAAGTCTTTGAAACCAAATTGATAAATCATCGATGTAACTCAATAGTATCCCGTACATACCCGGGACCACGGCCCCAGATTCTCGGGCTGAAACCGAGACATGCCGCTAGGCAACAAAAAGGAATGTGTACAGATGAATGATGTCAGCATCATCATTCCAAGGCTGGCCCAGCCTAAAACTGATCAGAACAAGTAGCGAACTGTTGAGTTACAAGTCAGGTTTCACCTTTGATTTCCTCATACCCCCAAGTTATATGTGTAAGTCAAGTCAGGTATCCCGTAATCAAGAACCTAATGCCAACACAGGATCAGGTAAATGTAGGGTTCCTAGGCATACCCATGAGGTTCCACACGGCATCAACCATGCCATAATCAAAAATTTATGTGCCGAGAAATCCTAATGAAGATCGTTAACTAGAGGATAGGCGAAAATGAATGCAAGCAAACTACTTTGCTATCAAGTGAAAGGGACTACAACCTTTGTAGATCCGTTCCACCACCTCCAAAGCTCCATGATGACGTCCCTCCGCTGCGACCATCGGGATCCTGGGACTCTAGCGTTGGTTTCGTCGGAGAAATGATCGGCTAGGTCGTTGACTTCGGTGCCGAAGATGATCTACATCGAGGCGACTCAAACTCAAGCTCCATCTTCATTAGGTCATGAAACTTATGAAGAAAACACACTATACAACATGGCAAGTGGTAGAGGATGAAGAAATAGGAACTGGGTTCACTTTGGATTTGGATTTCTCACTTGGAATTTTCAAGAAAGCTTTTCTTTTCTTCATGAAGAAGAAGAAGAAGGAAAATGAAAAAGAATTAACTTAAAAGAAAATTCAAGTGAATCTTATCATAATGCAACCATGGGTAAGTTTAACTCATGTAGAGAGCAAACCATAGTTTAGGTAATGGTTAGGTTTAAGAACAAAACAAAATGGCTAGACTTTTCAAAGATGCTAAAAGCTTCATGAAGCTTCAAGTATAATACAGGAAAAGCCACCATTTTGTTTAATCAAAATAAATAAAGAAAATAAAACCCTAACCATTAACTAAACATGGTGTACATCAAACACATATCCAAGATTGCATGTATCATTCAACATGATACAATCTAGTGCACAAACATATATCAAATATACAATGTGCACAATCTAGTGAGAAAAATAATCTTAAGTGAACCAATACTAGTTAATGTAAAGTAATATATCAAATATATAATTATACATTAAATCATTAAATCAACACTTGATTTAATGATCTGGTCATATTGCATATAACCGACAAATATCAATAGTAACAACTTATCGAATCAACACTTGATCCGATAACACGGCTATATCGCATATAACCGATCAATGTCACAAATCGCGAGAATCGAATACAGTATCACATACTGGTATTATTCTTGGTCCCGCACATATCTCATATGCGCTCCTATTTCGTTTCTCTTGCGCCAGGAAACCCCTGTGTAGGACACTCTGAAGGCTCCTCAATACTCCGGCAGCAGGTGATGATCATATCAAACACCCACAAGCCGCAAGCGGTCTGCTAAACGTAACGGCCACCCGGGTATTGAGCGATCAGAAGATCAACGAGCAAGCCCACTCACACTCCTGTGAATCCAACCAGTAACACTTACCGTACAGTCCGGTCTCGTCGTCTGATATGTCGCATATCTCGCCTAGGGGTGGTAAACGTCAGACCTCAGTAGCTTGATAAGTCGTGTCGATATGTGGTCTATAACAGTTCGAGAAACTACTGGTAACACTTACCAGTAATTCTCAGCAACCCTGGCCAGGGATTTCCTGTTATAGCGAATCGAACACTGCGCAACATCAACTCCCTATACCGGAAGAGACGAATCCTCTCCTATCGCTCATTGCCTCCAATTGATTCGGGACTGTACCCAAAAACCACCGTTTTGCATGCACTCTTGGACGTGGTAAGGTGAAAATCAAAGCACAGTGGGAATCACACAAGACTCTATGACGATCTCGGGTCAACAGACTACTCTGTACCAGTGTCACCAGAGAACTGCCATCTGACGTGAGGTATAATACCATCTGGGAGTTCTCGGCGAGTCCGTCCAGTGTACCCAGTCTCCACTGAGCACACGTATATCATCTCTGATGTCAAACACCAAAGGATATGGGATCATCCATCGTCCATCTGTATGGGTCGAGAAGGTATGCGCTAGTCTACTATGGTATATCGATGCCCCGTCTCGATACACCCACGACTAGGGACCTTGAAAGATGTACTTATGGACTACCATGTCCCCACTAGTATGATCCGCATCATAGTCCAGGTAGTCAAGTACACATCCTAAGGGCTTTACAAATATATAACAGGGAGACAATCAGTCTACACTTTAAGGTAAAGAGCAACCAGATAGCATACTATCATGTCGAGCAAGAAAGTCCTCCCTATATATGTCCAAGCATCCACTACAATATATATCAAATATATAGTAATGGCCTCTAGGGCATACATATAACTAACAATCTCCCACTTGCACTAGGGCCATCTGATAGCAGTGGTTGTAGTATCTCATACTCAACCATCCCATAAAAGTCTCTCTCTGGGAAAATGCCTTTGTGAGTGGATCCGCCGTGCTGTCGTCTGAGTCTACTCTCCTAACCTCGATCTCCCTGGAGATCAACCATCTCCATGATCAGGTGATACTGCCTAAGAATTATATATGGATTTCTGATGGGACGGGCGTTCCTTGGCCAAAGCCACAACTCCATTGTCACACTATGGTAGGAACGAACTTCATCTCATGAACTTGTTAGTTATATGTATGCCCTAGAGGCCATTACTATACATAGGATGTATATTGTAGTGGATGCTGGGACATATATAGGGAGGACTTTCTTGCTCGACATGATAGTATGCTATCTGGTTGCACTTTACCTTAACGTGTACACTGATTGTCTCTCTGTTACATGTTGGTAAAGCCCTTAGGATGTGTACTTGACTACCTGGACTATGATGTGGATCATACTAGTGGGGACATGGTAGTCCATAAGTACATCCTTCAAAGTCCCTAGTCGTGGGTATATCGAGACGGGGCATCGATATACTAGAGTATACTAGCGTATACCTTCTCGACCCATACAGATGGGCGATGGATGATCCCATATCCATTAGTGTTTGACATCGGAGATGATATACGGGTGCTCAGTGGAGACTGGGTACACTGGACGGACTCGCCGAGAACTCCCAGATGGTATTATACCTTACGTCAGATGGCAGTTCTCTGGTGACACTGGTACAGAGTAGTCTGTTGACCCGAGATCGTAATTGAGTCTTGTGTGGTTCCCACTGTGCTTTGATTTCCATCTTACCACGTCCAAGAGGGCGTGCAAAACGGTGGTTTTTGGGTACAGTCCCGAGTCACATGGAGGCAATGAGCGATAGGAGGGGATTCGTCTCTCCCGGTATAGGGAGTTGATGTTGCGCTGTGTTCGATTGGCTATAACCGGAAATCCCTGGCCAGGGTTGTTGAGATTTACTGGTAAGTGTTACCAGTAGTTTCTCGAATTATTATAGATCTCATATCGACACGACTTATCGAGCTATTGGGGTCTGTCGTTTACCACCCCTAGGCGAGATATGCGACATATCAGACGATCAGACCGGACTGTACTGTAGTGTTACTGGTTGGATTCACTGGAGTGTGAGCGGGCTTGCTCGTCGATCTTCTGATCGCTCAATACCCGGGTGGCCGTTACGTTTAGCAGACCGCTTGCGGCTTGCGGGTGTTTGATATGATCATCATCTGCTGCCGGCGTATTGACGAGTCTTTAGAGTCCTACACAGAGGTTTCCTGGCTCAAGCGAAACGAAATAGGAGCGCATATGAGATATGTGCGGGACCGAGAATAATGCGTGTATGTGATACCGTATTCTATTCTCGCGATGAATGTATCGATTGGTTATATTCGATATAACCTAGATATCGAATCAAGGATTGATTCGATAAGCCGATACATTGGATACTAGTCGGTTATGTGCGACATGACTGGATCATTGAATCAAGTGTTGATTTAATGATTTAATGTATAATTATATATTTGATATATTACTTTGTATTAACTAGTATTGGTTCACTTTATATGGATTTTCTCACTTGGATTGCACAAGTTGTATATGTGATATACTTTTGTGCACTTGATTGTATCATGTTTGATGATACATGTTTACTTGGTTAAGTGTATATAATTAAACCATGGTTAAACTTATGATTAGGGTTTTATTTCCTTTTCTCATTTATTTATCTATTTATTCATTTTGGAAATAAATAAAAAGGCATAAAGAGAAAATGGTGGCTAATTTTGTTTCATATTGAAGCTTCATGAAGCTTTGACCAAGTGACCATTTTTGTCTCATGCTTAACCCTAACCATTCCTTTCAACCATGATTAAATCTCTACACTTGACCATTGTTCATTATATGATAAGTATTGATTTTCTTTTCAATATTAATTAACTTATCATAACACTTTCTTCTTCTTCTTCATCATCTTCAAAGAAGAAAGCTAGCTTCATCAATGGTGATTGATGAAAATGAGTGAGAAATCCAATTCTAAAGTCTACCCACTTCCTATTTCTTCATCCTCTACCTCTTGCCAAGTAGTAGAGTGTGTTTCCTTCACAAGTTTTCTTGACTTGGTGAAGTTGGAGCTTGATCTAGCGATGCCTCGACGTAGATCATCTTCGGCACATCGTCGATGACCTAGCCCGCTTCTTCTCCGATGAAGCCGACGCTACAGCCCGGGATTGCATTTAGACAGCGGAGAGGACTTCATCACGGAGCCGTGGAGGTGGAGGACCGGATCTACAAAGGTTGTATTTCCGTATTCTTGTAGTTAAGTGTTAACTAGTTTGCTTTGTCGCCTAGTTTATCTAGCCAACGATCCGTATTAGGGTTTCTCGGCACCCGTAAAATTTGAAATTGGCATTGTTGATTCCTTGTGAGACCTCTTGAGAGTGCCTAGGAACCCTACAGTGGTATCAGAGCCTAGCTAGAGCCTTAGGCGAAGTCTAGACGACATTTGAAACCCGATCGAACCGAAAACCTAACCCAGAAAATGCTCTCTGGACTTTTTCTAAAAACTGGGATTTTTCCAGATTAAAAATGCTTAAAAAATTCAGCAGGGAATTATAAGAATTACGACGCAAAATTTTTCTCCTGAACCCTCTATTGCGCGGCGGAACCGTGGCCTAAGCCTGCTTAGGCGGCGGTTTCGCGGCCTAATGATGACGTCAGCACTCCTACTTTGCACAGTAATTCCTATTTAATTATGCTGGTTTTTCTGGGAATTTTTAATTTTAATTCAAGAGTTGAATTTTCTAGGGTTATTTTGGGGATTCGGTGTTTCGATCGGAGTATCAAATTTTGTCTATGTGGCTTTCCGGATAAATATTAGAATATGTTAAAAAGTTCGAACGGATATAAATACCCAATTTTTCGCCTGCCGGGAAATTTCCAAGTGTTGGATTTTTCCGTAGTTTAACGACGTTCTAAGTAGTGAAAGTAACTCGATGGACCCTCTAGAAGACAACAAACCTTAACTCGATTATGTGACCGTCTTGAACTGCCCTTAGAACCTTCGGGTTTGGGGCAGTACGGCGTGCCACATGTGAGGCATTGGCTTGACCCTTCTACGGCTGGACCGTTGGTACTGAGGCACGAACCGAATGTTTTTAGACTTATTTCATGTGTTGAGCTGTATCGGGAAAACTTGGATGTTTAAATGTTCAATCGGAAAGTTTAACATTTTCTATTTATCTGGAATGGGATACAATACTTGGAATTCACAATAAGTTATGAGATAACTGAATGAATGTTATAAATCTAGCAATTTAGTCTCACTTGATCGGTTGCTACGGAATTTTGATGCGATCAAAAGTCCGTCGCAATCACGTAGCGTACGCGGATACTCGCCGGGTAAACTTAATAGACAGCCTCGCTCCATAGCCCCGACCAAGTGACTGTAGGAGAACCCCGTCGCCGAAAGCATCCGTCCGGGTACTCGCGGTAGTGGTGTTCCGCCTTGGTGCACTTCGTCGACGGTATCGGGGGTGCGGCCGTCTACTAAAGTTTGCGACGAGCATTCGATCAAAATGTCGGGAATCTTGTTGAATTGCCCGACTTGATATTGAAAAGAGTTTTTGATAAATGAGACTAAAATGCGGGGTTTATAATTGTAAGGCATGCGATGTCTAAGTATTTCATTCGATTAGGCATGCGATGTCTAAAGAGGATGCGGATTCCAACTGTTGTAGTTTTACACTTTCTTTTCTGTGACCGTAAGTGTAATATGTGATATCGCCGGTTTCGTTGCTATATGTCAACGATAATTGGGATGCGCATATTTACTTACGTTGATGACATGTGATGTTATGTGTTGCTGGATATGTTATACTGGATCTTCGTGTTTGAATAGCCGGGGGTTTTTATGTGAGATGAGTGTTTTTCATTTTCATTCATGTAAAAACTTGTATGTAATATTCTTTTATTGGGGCACTTCCAGGTTGCGGAACATGTCACCGTTTGTATATTATTTCCTTTTCTGTACTAGGATAGACCTAAGGAGGGGAGCACAAGTAACCGGGTTCTGGAGTCCAATGGGAGACCAACTCGAGGAGTCGAGTCCGGGTCTCCAAACTCTAGAATTGGTAGGGTTGCTTGCCGCTCTCGTAGGGGTCTAGGGGTGTGGGTTTGGCTATTCATCACGACCGTGGAATCCGTGTTTTATACTGGCTCGTATTGAAAACACGGACGTCCTAGTATATCCAATATTTCATATGATTCTTCTGCTGCGATATCTGTGATGTGATCATATGATGTTCTGTGATAGATACAGTATATAGTATATATGATATATTATATAGACGTTACTTATGTTTTACACCCACGCTAGCCCTGCCCCGCTCTGCCGTTAGTTACCTAACCTAACGGTGCACGAGGGGACATCGAGGCGAATGCGGATGGCATAAGTGTACGTCGTATTTATCTGTGATGTTTAGGTTCTTAAATGATGGGACTTCATTAATGTGATTAATGAAAGAAAAAGAAACCTAAAGATGTTGTAGAATTGAATTTCAAAATAAAAACAGGTAGCTACAGTTCTTGCTTTGCACAGCGGTGTATATGATATATCCTGCACCTTATTCGATGAGGAAAGGACCGAGATCCTTTCATCGGGAGTGACTCCTTTAGCAATAACAGGCAGATGCTACACACTCGGTTTGTCTTTTTATTGCTTTTAAGAGTTTTTGCTTTGCAAAGTGATATATATGATATATCCCGCACCTCATTCGACGAGGAAAGGGCCGACGATCCCTTCACCGGGAGTGACCCCTTTAGCAAAACTAGAAAAGCCTCAAAAACACTCCATTCTTAAAATCATTTGATTCTACAACGATATCAAGTTCATTACGCAATAGGTTTTCAGAAAAACCTGTCGTAGCCCTCCGTCATTTCAGATAAGTACTAGTTAGTATTCGTGCTGCGGTTGTTTGGCATGCGTCAAGGCGTAGTGTACGGTAGCTAACTAGTGCTTATCTGCTAGCATACGATGCGATTGGATTAGGGTATTCGTACGGCGTTGTTTGGCATGCGTCAAGGGTCGTGCGGGTGGGTTTAATTCAATCAAGAAATGTACGGGTTGAACTTGACTAGCGACTTTGGGTTGTTTGGCATGCGTCAAGGTTATAGCACGTTAGGGGCAAAATATTATCGGGAATTTCAAGTGTTGAAATTTGCAATGAGATTGCATACCTTCTATCAGATAGTTGGATCCCGATACCCGCTGCGAGTAAAAGTTACTCCTGGGAGAGTTTTACACATTACAATTAGCTGATCAAGTAGGTGTCTAGAAAGGTGTTAACGAGGTTAAGCCTCTGGGAAAACGAGGTTTACATTAATTAGGTTCTTGCGAAAGCACGGGGGACCTCCCTCAAAGTACCGACACTGGCCTGGCTGAAAGATTGGCGAACTTGTAGTGTGTAATTAATCCTGGCTAGTCTTTCCTTTTAGGGTTTGAAGGAAGATTTGATAAAAGGCAGTGGGAGCCATCCTGATTAGATAAAATAATAACCAATCTGATCTTGCAAGAGCATACGCTGAGTGTTTTCTTCTCTCTCTCTCCAGGTAGCGACCATATCACGCCTTAATCAAGATAATAATACGGATTATTGACCGAACCCGCTTGTTATACTGAGCTGGGAAACGTTGGTCCCGCTCCAACTTATAATTGTTATAAGAAAGAGTAGGATATTGGGGATTACCAGAATTCCCGTGCCGCCCAAACGAAGCGAGTGCATGCTGATGCATCATCTTCGGGTGTGTTCATTACAAAGAACTGTTTCTCAGTATCCTTTACGTCCTGGGTATGTGATACCAGATCAGGATCCCAGATATGTAATCTGTTACATAGGGCTATAGAAAGGTAGAGAAATGAGAACGGGTGATAAGTTTCATGAGGCAGAAAACGGGGCAAGTGTTGCAGCCAAGTCTGTTGGTCACTGTCACCCTGTATTACCAATACATTGATTCTGAACGAATGTTATTAGATACCGAACCTGATATACAAAATCATATCAGTCTCTTTATTAGTAAAGAAATGATAAAATTTTGTATTGTTGGATAATGTTTTGAACATTTCCTATATCAAAAGTTGATCGGTTCAGGCACGTTATCTAAAAGCATTGATGTTCTAAATCAAACTACAGTTCTTAGTATACGGAATACACACAAGAAGAAGAGTTCAGAAATGAACGAATCCTTCTTAAGGTATTGTAGACTAGGTCATATCAATGCGACCCGACTAGCTGAAGTTACATTTAGATGCATATTTAAATTAGTTTGATTTTACATCTTATGAAACTTGCCAGTCATGTCACAGAGATAAGATGACCACAGCTCTGTTTATTGAAAACAGAGAAAGAGTTAGTGAACTCCTGGGATGATACATGTTGATGTATGTAGGTCTCCTGTCTACACATGCCAGGACTGGTTCTTTATACTTCATTACATTCTCTGATGATCTTTCGAGATTCAGACCTATGTTCCTGTTGAAACACAAGTCCGAACCTTTTGAGATATTCACAGAATATAAGCGAGAAGTAGAGAACCAGAATACGGGTATAAGTATTATGTCCTATGATGAGATCAAGGAGGAGAATACTTGTGCACGAAAATACTGGACTATTCTAAAGGAGAATGAGATTCTCTCTCAGCATTACTCCTCTGTAGACACCATAGCACGATGGTATACTAGGGCGGAGCAATCACACCCTATATGATAAGGTGTGCTCTATGATGAGTACTACTGAGTTACCTGTTTCCTTTTGGGGGTTATGCACTTATGAAGTTGCATACCTATTGAATAGGGTTCCAATCAAATCAGTTGCCTACCACTCCATATGAGATATGATATGGAAAGAGCCCATGTCTTAAGCTAGTTAAGATTTGGGGTTGTCCGGCCTATGTCTAAAAACAAAACCCGGACAAGCTCGAGGCAAGGTCTGTTATGTAGAACTAGAAATGTTCCAGCTATACAAAACTGCAGCTGATGATTTGACAGAACCAAAGGATTCAATGCTTACCAACGAACCTCAGCCTCTCCGCCGATCTAGTAGGGTTCCTCACCCACCTTGAGAGATACTTCGATTTCTCTATGACAGTGGGAGCGAGGATTGCATCATAAGATGATGACCCCAACTAGTTTCGAGCTGGCCATCAGGAGTGTGACTCTGTAAGAATGGCTGGATGCTTAGCGATCTGAGATGGAATCCTTATACACCAACAAAGTATGGACTTTGGTTGCTATATCTGAAGGGTTAAATCCGCATCAGGAGCAAGTATATCTTGAGAAGATTACTTGGTGTACATCGAAAAGTTGAGACTTTCAAAGCTAGACTTGTTAAAAGTTTGCATCATTGACCAGCTGTGGATAATGATGAAACCTTTTCAAGTACCTATGCTTAAGTCCATCCAGATCCTACTAGCCACGGCTACATACCATGACTACGATATCTGGTGGTTGGGTGTCATGACAGCTTTTCTAAATGATTTTTTAGAAGAGTGCATCTATAAGTACACAGCCAGAGGGCTTCGTAAACAGTGGGAGCAGCGGAAACGTGTGCAAGATGCTTTATAAGATTAAAGCAGGCATCGCGGAGATGGAACATCTGTTTTGATGAAGTAGTCAAAGAAGTTGACATCATCAAAATGGTAGATGAACCTTGTATATACAAAAAGGTAGTAGGGAGTATGGTGGTAATCCTCGTAGAGTACGTGGATGACATACTCTTGATAGGGAAGGAGTTTCCTATGCTACGCTCGGTCAATCTCCGCTTATCACAATGATTCTCCACATAGGATCAAAGTGATACCTCCTAAATTCTGGGTTTTGGATCTATGAGATAGATATAATTGGATGATTAGGACTCTCACTAGTTGTAGTGAGATGGTATCAATCGATCCTGGGAAGAATCACTGGAAGTGTTCCAGGATGATAAAGACGACTGAATGTCAGTCACAGGCATTGTCTTTACCCTCAGTAGAGGGACGGTATGTTGGAAAAGTCCCAAGCTAGATACCGTGGCATACTAGACGATAAAGGCTGGATACATCACTACTTAAGATGCTACCAAAGAGGCAGTCTGGGTGTATATTGGTTCATGAGATGAACTACGTTCCTACCATTGTGAAACAATGGAGTTGTCGCTTATGCCAAGGAACGCAGGTCCCATCAGTGATCCAGACATATTCTAAGGCAGTATCATTCTGATCATGGAGGTGGTTAATCTCCAGGGGATCGAGGTTAGGAGAGTAGACTCAGAGGACAACACAGCGGATCCACTCACAAAGGCCTGTTCCCAGAGAGAGACTTTTATGGGATGGTTGAGTATGAGATACTACAACCACTGCTATCAGATGGCCCTAGTGCAAGTGGGAGATTGTTAGTTATATGTATGCCCTAGAGGCCATTACTATATATAGGATGTATATTGTAGTGGATGCTGGGACATATATAGGGAGGACTTTCTTGCTCGACATGATAGTATGCTATCTGGTTGCACTTTACCTTAACGTGTACACTGATTGTCTCTCTGTTACATGTTGGTAAAGCCCTTAGGATGTGTACTTGACTACCTGGACTATGATGCGGATCATACTAGTGGGGACATGGTAGTCCATAAGTACATCCTTCAAAGTCCCTAGTCGTGGGTATATCGAGACGGGGCATCGATATACCAGAGTAGACTAGCGTATACCTTCTCGACCCATACAGATGGGCGATGGATGATCCCATATCCATTAGTGTTTGACATCGGAGATGATATACGGGTGCTAAGTGGAGACTGGGTACACTGGAAGGACTCGCCGAGAACTCCCAGATGGTATTATACCTTACGTCAGATGGCAGTTCTCTGGTGACACTGGTACAAAGTAGTCTGTTGACCCGAGATCGTCATAGAGTCTTGTGTGGTTCCTACTGTGCTTTGATTTCCCTCTTACCACGTCCAAGAGGACGTGCAAAACGGTGGTTTTTGGGTACAGTCCCTAGTCACATGGAGGCAATGAGCGATAGGAGGGGATTCGTCTCTCCCGGTATAGGGAGTTGATGTTGCGCTGTGTTCGATTGGCTATAACCGGAAATCCCTGGCCAGGGTTGTTGAGATTTACCGGTAACTGTTACCAGTAGTTTCTAGAATTGTTATAGACCTCATATCGACACGACTTATCGAGCTATTGGGGTCTGACGTTTACCACCCCTAGGCGAGATATGCGACATATCAGACGATCAGACCGGACTGTACGGTAGTGTTACTGGTTGGATTCACTGGAGTGTGAGCGGGCTTGCTCGTCGATCTTCTGATCGCTCAATACCCGGGTGGCCGTTACGTTTAGAAGACTGCTTGCGGCTTGCGGGTTTTTGATATGATCATCATCTGCTGCCGGCGTATTGACGAGTCTTTAGAGTCCTACACAGAGGTTTCCTGGCTCAAGCGAAACGAAATAGGAGCGCATATGAGATATGTGCGGGACCGAGAATAATGCGTGTATGTGATACCGTATTCTATTCTCGCGATGAATGTATCGATTGGTTATATTCGATATAACCTAGATATCGAATCAAGGATTGATTCGATAAGCCGATACATTGGATACTAGTCGGTTATGTGCGACATGACCGGATCATTGAATCAAGTGTTGATTTAATGATTTAATGTATAATTATATATTTGATATATTACTTTACATTAACTAGTATTGGTTCACTTTATATGGATTTTCTCACTTGGATTGCACAAGTTGTATATGTGATATACTTTTGTGCACTTGATTGTATCATGTTTGATGATACATGTTTACTTGGTTAAGTGTATAGAATTAAACCATGGTTAAACTTATGATTAGGGTTTTATTTCCTTTTCTTATTTATTTATCTATTTATTCATTTTGGAAATAAATAAAAAGGCATAAAGAGAAAATGGTGGCTAATTTTGTTTCATATTGAAGCTTCATGAAGCTTTGACCAAGTGACCATTTTTGTCTCATGCTTAACCCTAACCATTCCTTTCAACCATGATTAAATCTCTACACTTGACCATTGTTCATTATATGATAAGTATTGATTTTCTTTTCAATATTAATTAACATATCATAACACTTTCTTCTTCTTCTTCATCATCTTCAAAGAAGAAAGCTTGCTTCATCAATGGTGATTGATGAAAATGAGTGAGAAATCCAATTCTAAAGTCTACCCACTTCCTATTTCTTCATCCTCTACCTCTTGCCAAGTAGTAGAGTGCGTTTCCTTCACAAGTTTTCTTGACTTGGTGAAGTTGGAGCTTGATCTAGCGATGCCTCGACGTAGATCATCTTCGGCACGTCGTCGATGACCTAGCCCGCTTCTTCTCCGATGAAGCCGACGCTACAGCCCGGGATTGCATTTAGACAGCGGAGAGGACTTCATCACGGAGCCGTGGAGGTGGAGGACCGGATCTACAAAGGTTGTATTTCCGTATTCTTGTAGTTAAGTGTTAACTAGTTTGCTTTGTCGCCTAGTTTATCTAGCCAACGATCCGTATTAGGGTTTCTCGGCACCCGTAAAATTTGAAATTGGCATTGTTGATTCCTTGTGAGACCTCTTGAGAGTGCCTAGGAACCCTACAGAACTTATATATCTATCCAGACTGCCTCTTTGGTAGTATCCTTGGTAACGATGTATCTTGCCTTTAATCGTCTAGTAAGTCACGGTATCTAGCTTGGAACTCTTCCAATACACCGTCCCTCCACTGAGGGTAAAGACAATGCCTGCGACTGACATTCAGTCGTCCTTATCACCCTGGAACCTTTCCAGTGATTCTCCCCAGGATCGATTGATACCAACTCACTACAGCTAGTGAGAATCCTAACATCCAATTAGATCTATCTCATAGATCATAATTCAGGATTTAGAAGGTATCACTTTGATCCTATATGGATAATCCTTGTGATAAGCGGAGATTGACTGAGCATAGCATAGGAAAATCCTTCCCTATCATCAGTATGTCATCCACGTACTTTACGAGGATCACCTCCATACTCCCTACTACCTTTTTGTATATACAATGTTCATCTTCCATTTTGATGAAGTCAAACTCTTTGACTACCACATCAAAACAGATGTTCCAACTCCGCGATGCCTTCTTTATCACATAAAACATCGTGCACACGTTTCCGCTGCTCCCACTGTCTACGAAGCCCTCTGACTGTGTACTTATAGACTCTCTCTTCTAAAATTTCATTTAGAAGAGCAGTCATGACACCCAACCGCCAGATATCGTAGTCATGGTATGTAGCCGTGGCAAGTAGGATCTGGATGGACTTAAGCATAGCTACTTAGAAAAGGTTTCAACAAAATCCATACCTGGTCAATGATGCAAACCTTTAACAAGTCTAGCTTTGAAAGTCTCAACTTCTCCAAGTACACCAAGTAATCTTCTCAAGATATACTTGCTCCTGATGGGGATTTCACCCTTCAGATAAAGCAACCAAAGTCCATACTTTGTTGGTGTATAAGGATTCTATCTCAGATCTGTAAGTCCATATTGCGACCCCCGGTGCTTACGGGGAGGCGGAAACGGTATAAAAAACAAATTTTTATCGCAAGAGGCAACATGGACTAAACAAGGTCGGGATCGTGTCTAAACTAAACTAGCAAATACGCTATGGAGAGTTAGCTACTCGGATGAAGGTTATACCTAAACTTGAACTCCTTCTTCCTGAAATCTTGTAGAGGTTGATGGTTCTCTTTTCGTCGCCTTCTTCCGTCGAAGATGGATCCACCTCGAAGGTTCGACCTTTGGGCTCTTCCTCGATCTTTGAGTGAACTAGGGTTTCCGGCTTGCTAAACCTTGAACCTAGAATGAGTAGAGAGTGACTAGGGGTTGCTTTTCTTTTAAAAGAGAAGGATTCTCAACACATGAGAAGGGTTCTCTTTTGCTAGAGGAAGAAGAAGATGAAGTGAGGAGAGAGAAGCTAAATGAGATAATGAGATATATTTCTCTTTCTAGCAACCATAATGCCAAAAGAAAAACAATTATCTAAATAATAATAATTCAAAATAAGAATAGTTGATGGTAATTTGGAATGACCACTATCATGCTTCTTTAAATGAAATGTAAGCATGAATCAAGGAGGATCTTTCAAAGCATGATGGTGGTCAACATTCAACCATGGTCAACAAGTCAACCATGGTCAACAAGTCAACAAAATCAACCATAACAAAATTCTCATTTAATTACTATTATTAATAGATAATATATAAATCCATTAGGGTTTGGAAAAAGAAGACTGTCAACTGTGCATACGCACCCGTTCCGAAACCCTAATGAAATATCTCATCCTCCGCCTCAAGCAACTGTGCATACACACCTGCATTCTCGTTCCGAGGAACAAGAATACCAAGATATAAAAGCAACCCTAAAACATATACCAGTATCTGGCTCAAACCAGAGCCTGCCAGTATAATCCGTCCGGACTCCAAACGTGCACAAGTGCGCGGATGAGAACGAACCCTGTCGCAAAACCATGCGACCTCTACTCTGTTTTGCCCAGAGGCGAATACCCTCTGTGTGGGACTCTAAAGACTCGACACTACGCTGGCAGTGGGTTTAACCACAGACCGCAAGCGGCACTAGCTGTGCGTAACGGTCCCCAGGTAGATGCCGACAAGAAGGCTGACGAGGTGAAACCCCATCTGAACTCCTACTGAGTCTGAATGTGACATTCTCCGTACAGTCCGGTCTGTTCGTCTGATACATCGCATGGCGGGCCTAGGGGGCGGTAAACGTCAGTCCCCTAATAGCGGTACAAGTCGTGACGGAGTGAAGCCCAAAACACCCTGAGATAACACTGGAAGCCTACAAGTATATCTCGCTTGCCCTGGCCAGGGACTACTCGTATAATGGCTCTCCTAGACACAGCGCGATGTCAACCCCCAATACCGGGAGAGACGAATCCTGTCTAACCGTCACTGCCTCCAAGTGCTTCGGGACTGCACCCAACCACCACCTGTTTGCACGACTCCTTTAAGCCGTGGTAGGGCAGTGATCAAAGTGTAGTGGGAACACACTCGAGGCGAAGTGCCAGTGTCAAGTCAGCGGACTAAGCTGTACTCATGTCACCTGGGAACTGATAACTGACGATAGGTATAATACCAACCTGTCAGTTCCCGACAAGTCCTGTCCAGTGTACTCGTAACCCAACGAGCACCCGTATACTATCTCCAGTACGACGTACTGATGGCTGTTGGACAGACCATCTCCCACACTGGGATGAGAAGCGCATACGCTAGTCTACTCCGGAGTATCGATGCCCAGTCTCGATAGTCCTGCGACTAGGGACCTGTATAAGGATATGCCTATAGATTACCCAGCCCCCACTAGTGTGACTGCCATCACAACGCTGGTAATCAAGCAAAGATCCTAAGGGCTCCACTAATGCGTATAAGTGATATACTGAAATAAACACAAGTACACATTGAAGTAGAAACAAACCAAGTAGCATACTACTATATTGAGCAAGATTGTTTATACAAGGTGAATATCCCAAGCTTCCATCAAGTAATATACAAACTAGTATGATACAGTAATGGCCTCTAGGGCATATACACTAACAATCTCCCACTTGCACTAAGGCCATGTACTGGCGTATCGAAGACCTATCATCTCGATCAGCCGCTCGAACTGAGTCTGGGGTAGGGCCTTGGTGAATGGATCTGCAGTGTTCTCTTCTGAAGCAACCCTCCGAACCTTGATCTCCTTTCGATCCACGATCTCCCTGATCAGGTGATACCGCCTCAAGATGTGCCTGGATCTCTGATGGGACCTGGGTTCCTTTGCTAAAGCTATAGCCTCGTTGTTGTCGCAATACAGAGGTACTGGGTCAACAATGGACGGAACCACCTGAAGTTCTTTCAAGAACTTCCTTATCCAGACAGCTTCTTTTGCGGCATCAGATGCAGCGATGTATTCCGCTTCCATAGTCGAGTCTGCAACGGTTTCCTGTTTGGAACTCTTCCAACACACCGCCCCTCCATTGAGGGTAAAGACAAAACCCGACATGGACTTGGAATCATCCTTGTCACTCTGGAAGCTGGAGTCAGCAAAGGCCTCAATCTGGAGGTCTTTTCCGCCATACACCAAGAACATCTCCTTAGTCCTTCTCAGGTACTTGAGAATGTTCTTTACTGCTATCCAATGTTTCTCCCAAGGGTTTGACTGATACCGTCTTACTACACTCAGTGCATAAGCTACATCCGGTCTGGTACACAACATCGCATACATTATAGAGCCTACCGCAGAAGCGTAGGGTATAATAGACATGCGATCCCTCTCCAAATCAGTCTTGGGAGACATCTCTTTAGAGAGGGTGATCCCGTGACAAGCCGGTAGGTTACCGCGCTTGGAATCTTCCATACTGAATCTTTTCAGTACGGTGTCGATGTACCTGGACTGTGAAAGTCCTAATATCCTCTTGGATCTATCACGATGGATCCGGATCCCCAGGATGTAAGAGGCATCACCCAGGTCTTTCATGGAGAACCTGTGTGACAAGAAACCTTTGACAGATTGTAGCATAGGAATGTCATTTCCTATTAAGAGAATGTCATCCATGTATAAAACAAGGAATACTACAGTTCTCGCTACAAATCTACTATAGATGCATGGTTCATCTGGATTTTTGATAAAGTCAAATTCCTTGACTGTCTCATCAAAACAGATGTTCCAACTCCGCGATGCCTGCTTTAGTCCATAGATGGACTTAAGCAACTTGCACACCTTTCCGCTGCTCCCACTCTGAATGAAACCTTCTGGCTGATCCATATAGACACACTCCTCTAAATTTCCATTTAGAAAAGCGGTTTTTACGTCCATCTGCCAAATCTCATAGTCGTGGAAGGCAGCAATGGCAAGAAGGATCCGAATGGATTTCAGCATAGCCACTGGAGAAAAGGTTTCATCATAGTCCAAGCCAGGTCTTTGACGGAAACCCTTTGTTACAAGTCTAGCTTTATAGGTCTCAACCTGTCCATCTACACCAATCTTCCTTTTGAAGATCCACTTGCATCCTACGGGTTTTACCCCGTCTGGAGCAATGTCCAACGTCCATACTTTGTTGGTGTACATGGACTCCATTTCGGTCCGCATTGCATCCAGCCATTTTACTGAGTCAACGCTCTGAACGGCCTGCTGGAAGCTAGTAGGCTCATCATAGTCTATGATGCAATCCTCTCTATCCCCGTCTATGAGAAAACCGTAGTATCTCTCGGGCGGATGAGACTGCCTACTACTCCTGCGGAGCGGCGTAGGAATGTCCTGTTCATTTGAACCCTCTGGTTCCACTAAGCTTTCAGTAATAGTCTGTGGTTCTGGAATTTCGTCCAGTTCTACTACGCTCCCACTTAATTCTTTTTCTAAGAACTGATGTTCTAGAAAGTGGGCATGACGAGAAACAAGAACTTTTTGTTCCTCTTCGTAGTAGAAGAGATATCCCTTGGAATTCTTTGGATATCCCACAAACTTACACAGTACTGAGCGCGCCTCGAGCTTGTCCGCATGCTGCTTTTTAACAAAAGCTGGACTTCCCCAAGTCTTAATGTGACTGAGATGGGGTCTCTTCCCACACCACATCTCATATGGTGTAGTAGGCACAGTCTTAGTAGGAACTCGGTTCAAAAGGTACGCAGCTGATTCTAGCGCATACCCCGAGAATGATCGCGGTAACTCAGTGTTACTCATCATGGACCGTACCATATCCAATAGGGTTTTTTTCCGTCTCTCCGATACACCGTTGTGTTGCGGAGTGTATGGAGGAGTAAGCTGAGAGAGAATCCCGTTCTCTTTTAAATAATTCAGGAACTCGGCACTTAAGTGTTCTCCACCTCGATCCGATCTTAGAATCTTGATACTTTTGCCGGTTTGTTTTTCTACTTCATTCTTAAATTCCTGGAATTTTTCAAAAGCTTCGGACTTATGTTTCATTAAGAAGACATAACCGTATCTTGAAAAATCATCCGTAAAAGTAATGAAGTAAGAATAACCGCTTCGCGCATGTGTAGACATTGGACCGCACACGTCGCTGTGTACGAGTCCCAAGAGCTCGCTCGCTCTTACTCCGTGTCCAGTGAACGGAGTCTTTGTCATCTTTCCTTTGAGACAGGATTGACAAGTGGCATATGATTGATATTCGAACGGATCCAAATATCCTTCTGTATGTAACTTAGTCAACCTTCTCTCATTGATGTGACCCGGTCTACAATGCCATAAGAAAGTTTGATTGATATCTGGAGACTTTCTTTTGTGTGTATTCTGGACATTGAAAATCTGTGGTTGGTTTAATACGTATATACCATTGCTCAATGTACCTGACCCAATCAGAACTTGATTAAGGTGAATGTTTACAACATTGCTTACAAACGCAAATTCATAACCTTCTTTAGAAACCAAAGATACAGAAATGATATTACAAGTTGCGTTGGGTACAAAAAAGCAATTACGCAAAACCAAAACATGCCCATCCGACATTCCCAGGTGATAGTCCCCCACGGCTTTAGCATCCATGCTAGCTCCGTTCGCAACTCTGAGGGTCATGTCACCTGCCTTCAAAACCCTACGGCTTCTCAACGCCTGCAAAGAATTACAGATATGAGATCCTGATCCGGTATCCAATACCCAGGAAGTAGAGTTTATAGAAAGACAGTTTTCAATAACATACACACCTGAAGCTGAAGCCGCAACCTGCTTCAGTTCCTGTGTCCTGGCTTTCCAAGCCCTGCAATCTTTCTTCCAGTGTCCACTTTTATGACAATAGAAGCACTCTTCCTTTCCAACAAGCTTCCCCGCAATCTTTGTTGCCTTTTCCTTTCCCTTCGTACCCACTTTACTAACACCGCCTCTTGGTTTGGCGGGGGCTTTCCTCTTCTTTCCCTTGGCTTTCGCCTTGGACCTAGAAGAAGAAGATCCTCCTACAAACAAAGTGGATGTTTCCCTACCCTTCTGTAGGGTGCCCTCTGCGCTCCTCAGCAGGTTGAGCAGTTCTGAAAGTTCAACTTCCTTTTCTTGCAAGTTGAAATTCAGTATGAACTGGGCGTAAGTGGATGGAAGGGACTGGAGAATTAAATCTGTATAGAGTTCACTATCCAACGTGGTCCCAAGTTCTGCGAGCTCCTCAGTGTAGCCAATCATCTTAAGCACGTGGTCCGCTACCGATGATCCGACGGCCAACTTTGTCGAAAACAACTTCTTCGACACTTCGTATCTTGCGATACGAGATTGCTCTCCATACAGTTCTTTTGTATGAAGAAATATGGATTCCAAATCCATATTCTCGTGCCTCCTCTGATGGTCGTTGTCCATCGAGGCAAGTACGAGGCACCTGGCCTTCGCGCTGTCAATCTCCCAAGTCTTACGGATTTCCTTATCCGCGACGCTGGAGGTGGGACCTGGGACGGGGGGAGCTTTGGTGGTAAGAAGATACCCCAGCTTGTCGTAAGCGATTGCCAATTTGACATTCCTGAGCCAATCTTTGTAGTTTGGCCCTGTCAGTATGTTTTTATCTAGAAGTAACTTAAGTCCAGTCATTTCGATTTGGTCGCTGCAGGGGGAGAGAAGAAACACTTAGCACGATGCTCTTGCAAGTTTAGAATGGTTTTTAATTTGTCTAAACAGGATGGCTCCCACTGTCTCTCGAATCCCTCCTCAAACCACAAAGGAAGAATTAGCCGGGATCAATCCCACCGTACAATACTTGCTTAACCGTTCAGCCAGGCCAGTGTCGGTACTTCGAGGGAGGTTTTCCAACGCTTTCGCGAAGTTCCTTAATTTAAGAACCTCTTTTCCCTGGGGGCGTAGCCCCGCTAACACCTTTCTAGGCACCTACTAGGTTTATAGCATTGATCGTTTAGTGAGAAATTTCCCGAGGAGTAGCATATACTCACAGTAGGATCGGGATCCAAATATCATTGCGTGACGAAAATGAAGGAATCCTACCATAATCATCACACTCCAAATGGTATGCAAATCTAGCAAGTTTCAGTACTTATGAAACTCCCGATGTGGATTTTTGCCCCATGCTCTTATGACCTTGACTTTGGCCAAAATATCATAAGTCACATGTCAAGTTCTACCCGTCACTTTCCAGGTTAATTTGGATCCATCCGTACATACCCTTGACTTTGGCCAAAATGGCAGCACGACTGTCCCAAACCAACGCATCTATCTATGCTACACATGAACACCCAATAGCTACCAATCACTGTGCCTTGACTTTGGCCAAAATACACAGCTTGAATACTATTGCCTATTCATGCGAAACGACGGAGGGCTACGAATGGTTTTGGTAAAACCGTGAACGTAGTGAACTTGATATAATCGATGGAACGAGATATCTTTTAGAAGGAGTGGCTCAAGCTCCGCATTTAAAAGTTAGTTTTGAAAAGAACCGAGTGGTTTTTCGAAAGTGTTCCAACGACTTTAGCTTGGTTTATTATCTTGCATTAGTTCTTTTAATGCGTGATATTCTTGCATTAGTTCTTTTAATGCGTCCCATCATTTAATCCTACCATTGCAGAAAACAACCAAAATATGACGTACGCTTATGCCACTCGCATTCGCCACGGGGTCCCGTCATCACTCGTTAGGTTACTTAACTAACGACAGAGCGGGGGCTGGGCTAGCGCGGCTGTAAAACATAAGCAACGCCTAAATAGAAAGCAATGATAGACATTACAGATCACAGATGAATATATTGGATATACTAGCAATCCGCAATCCTTTCGAGACTGCAATGAAAAGCGGATTACACGGTCGCGGTGAATAGCCAAATACCCCACCCAAGACCCCTACGGGTGCGGCAAACTACCCGCCAAGAACCCGGTAGTTTGTGCACCCCTCCATGGGTCTATCCTAGGAGCAAAAACAGTAAAAAGAATTATACAATGACGGCTACAACCCCGACCCGGTTGTGCGGCCAAACAAATAATATTATTACATCAATTTACATTTACAAATGAATGAAAGAAAAACAAAAGCTCATCTCACATCCACCCCGGCTATTCACCCGCGACAGTCCAACACATTCATATACACAATCCAATATCAAACACAGATCATGTATAACCCCGACTAATCGACTTATAGCGATTAGCCGACGTTCAATACATGCAAATATCACAGATATAACCAACATAGCCAAAGTGCAGTGAAGTTCGGAAAAAAATACGGAATTATAGGACCCCAAAAGTGAATTTCTGTTCTGGAAAATCTGGGTACATATAATACATCTGAAAAATCCCAAAATCCCACCAGAAGAACACTGCACGAAAAACGATGCAGAGAGGAAAATAAACGGCGGCGGATCCGCGGCTTCATGAACTGGTGAGGCCGCGGATGGGCGGCGCTAAGAAGGAATTATGGCATCGAATTTCTTGTGTGTTCAAACAAAACCCTGAGCCGAATTTACAAGTATAAAGTTTTTCATTTAGAGCAGAAAAAAATTCAACAGAAACTTAGGGTTTTGGTTTTTCCGGTTTTGCGATTTTTCGGTTTCGAACTTCCATACACTTCGCTACCAAGCTAGTTTAAGTTTAGTTAGGCTCTGATACCACTGTAAGTCCATATTGCGACCCCCGGTGCTTACGGGGAGGCGGAAACGGTATAAAAAACAAATTTTTATCGCAAGAGGCAACATGGACTAAACAAGGTCGGGATCGTGTCTAAACTAAACTAGCAAATACGCTATGGAGAGTTAGCTACTCGGATGAAGGTTATACCTAAACTTGAACTCCTTCTTCCTGAAATCTTGTAGAGGTTGATGGTTCTCTTTTCGTCGCCTTCTTCCGTCGAAGATGGATCCACCTCGAAGGTTCGACCTTTGGGCTCTTCCTCGATCTTTGAGTGAACTAGGGTATCCGGCTTGCTAAACCTTGAACCTAGAATGAGTAGAGAGTGACTAGGGGTTGCTTTTCTTTTAAAAGAGAAGGATTCTCAACACATGAGAAGGGTTCTCTTTTTCTAGAGGAAGAAGAACATGAAGTAAGGAGAGAGAAGCTAAATGAGATAATGAGATATATTTCTCTTTCTAGCAACCATAATGCCAAAAGAAAAACAATTATCTAAATAATAATAATTCAAAATAAGAATAGTTGATGGTAATTTGGAATGGCCACTATCATGCTTCTTTAAATGAAATGTAAGCATGAATCAAGGAGGATCTTTCAAAGCATGATGGTGGTCAACATTCAACCATGGTCAACAAGTCAACCATGGTCAACAAGTCAACAAAATCAACCATAACAAAATTCTCATTTAATTACTATTATTAATAGATAATATATAAATCCATTAGGGTTTGGAAAAAGAAGACTGTCATGTTAGTGTATATGCCCTAGAGGCCATTACTGTATCATACTAGTTTGTATATTACTTAATGGATGCTTGGGATATTCACCTTGTATATACAATCTTGCTCAAAATAGTAGTATGCTACTTGGTTTGTTTCTACTTCAATGTGTACTTGTGTTTATTTCAGTATATCACTTATACGCATTAGTAGAGCCCTTAGGATCTTTGCTTGATTACCAGCGATGTGATGGCCGTCACACTAGTGGGGCTGGGTAATCTATAAGCACATCCTTATGCAGGTCCCTGGTCGCAGGACTATCGAGACAGGGCATCGATACTCCGGAGTAGACCAGCGCATGCGCTTCTCATCCCAGTGTGGGAGACGGTCTGTCCCACAGCCGTCAGTACGTCGTACTTGAGATAGTATGCGGGTGCTCGTTAGGTTACGGGTACACTGGACAGGACTCGTCGGGAACTGACTAGTTGGTATTATACCTATCGTCAGTTATCAGTTCCCAGGTGACATGAGTACAGCTTAGTCCGCTGACTTGACACTGTCACTTCGCCTCGGGTGTGTTCCCACTGTACTTTGATCACTACCCTACCACGGCTCAAAGGAGTCGTGCAAACAGGTGGTGGTTGGGTGCAGTCCCGAAGCACTTGGAGGCAGTGACGGTTAGACAGGATTCGTCTCTCCCGGTATTGGGGGTTGACATCGCGCTGTGTCTAGGAGAGCCATTACACGAGTAGTCCCTGGCCAGGGCAAACGAGATATACTGGTAGGTTTCCAGTGTTATCTCAGGGTGTTTTGGGCTTCGCTCCGGCACGACTTGTACCGCTATTGGGGGACTGACGTTTACCGCCCCCTAGGCCCGCCATGCGATGTATCAGACGAACAGACCGGACTGTACGGAGAATGTCACACTCAGGCTCAGTAGGAGTTCAGATGGGTTTCGCCTCGTCGGTCTTCTTGTCGGCATTACCTGGGGACCGTTACGCACAGCTAGTGCCGCTTGCGGTCTGTGGTTAAACCCACTGCCAGCGTAGTGTCGAGTCTTTAGAGTCCCACACAGAAAGCTTTTCGCCTTTAGGCAAAAGAGTAGAGGTCGCATGGTATTGCGACAGGTCGCATGGTTTTGCGACAGGGTTCGGTCACATCCGTGCACTTGTGCACGTACAGTGTCCAGACAGTTTACACTAGCGGGCTTTGGTTTAAGCCAGATCCTAGTGTACCTTATGGGATTGGATTTATCCAGTTTGTATTCGTGTTCCTCGGAACGCGGATGCGGGTGTGTATGCACAGTTGACAGGGAGGCAGAGGCAGTGGATTCTCATTAGGGTTGTTGACAGTTGACCGTTGACTTTTGACTTTTTGCTCAACCCTAATGAGAATATGATTTGTGATTAACTATTATATTAATTAAGTATTATGGTGATATGGTTGTTGACTTGTTGACTTGTTGACTTTTGTTGACTTGTTGACTTTGGTGACTTGTTGACTTTTGTTGACTTGTTGACCGGTTGACTAGGCTTGACTAGTTGACCATCATGATGACCATGGTTATCATTTCATGCCAAAGACTTTTTCCTTGCTTGCTTTTTTAAGTAAAATGAGTGCATGATATGATAACCTTATGGTTGCTTCTAACCATCACCAAAAGACTTTTTTGATATGATGAGTTATGATCACTTTGGATTATGAGAGGGTGAAAGGAAAAAGAGAGCCTCATTCTTTCTTGCTCATTCTCTCTCTTGTTCTTGAGCTCTCTTGTTCTTGCTCTCACCCTCAACCTCTTCCTCCCTCTCTTGATCTATGGTTCTCTTGTCTCATGAGTTGAGAATCAAGAACCATAGATAAAATCCCATTCTATTTCTTCTCTACTCATTCTAGTTCACTAGGTTTAGCAAACCAAGTGAGCTAGTTTCTTCAAAGACCGAAGAAGGAGCTAAAGGTTGGAGCTTTCAAGTGGATCTATCTTCGGCGTACGGAGACGACGAGAAGGAGCCATCGGATCACCACCGGAGCTTGAAGACGAAGGAGTTCAAGACAAACTAGGTATAACCATCTCTATCCGAGTAGCTAAATATCTTTAGCTTAGTATGCTAGTTTTAGTTTAGGTAAAGATCCCGACCTAGCTTAGTCCATGTTGCCTCTTGCGTTAAAATTTTGATTTTATACCGTTTCCGCCTCCCCGTAAGAACCGGGGGTCGCAACGTGGACTTACAGTGGTATCAGAGCCTAACTAAACTTAAACTAGCTTGGTAGTGAAGTGTAACGAAGTTCGGAACCGAAAAATTCCAAAAACCAAACTTTTACAAAATCTGAGTTTCTGTTGAAATTTTTTCTGGTCAAAATGAAAAACTTTATACTCCTAAATTCGGCTCAGGGTTTTGTGTGAACACCCAAGAAAAACGATGCAGTAAGTCCTCCAATCCGCCGCCCATCCGCCGCGTGAACCCCGTTTCCGCCGCGGAAGCGCCGCGTACTGTAGTCCTCTGTGCATCGTTTTTCGTGCAGTGTGTGTCTGTGTTGGTTTTGGGATTTTTAATATATATTATATGTGCCCAGATTTTCCAGAAAAGAAATTTCCTTTTGGGGTCCTATAATTCCGTATTTTTCCGAACTTCACTGCACTTTGACTATGATGGTTATATCTGTAATGTTTGCATGTATTGAACGTCGGCCAATCGCTATAAGTCGATTGGTCGGGGTTATACATGATCTGTAATGTGCTGGAATGTGTATATAAATATGTTGGATTGTCGCGGGTGAATAGCCGGGGGTTGTGAGACGAGAGTTTTCTTTTCTTGCAATTCATGTAAATTTGTAAATTGATATAATAATTATTTGTATGGCCGCACAACCGGGTCGGGGTTGTAGCCGTCATTGTATAATTTCTTTTTACTGTTTTTGCTCCTAGGATAGACCCATGGAGGGGTGCACAAACTACCGGGTATGCCGAAGTGTCGAGTGGCCTACTCATGGAGATGAGGGAGGTTGCTACGCTTCGGGTACTTGGCGGGTAGTTTGCCGCACCCGTAGGGGTCTTGGGTGGGGTTTTGGCTATTCACCGCGACCGTGTAATCTGTTTTTGTTACAGGCTTGTACAAATTACAGATTCCTAGTATATCCAATGTATTTATCTGTGATCTGAAATGTTTTATCATTGCAGTATATCTATATATGATATTATTTAGGCGTTGCTTATGTTTTACAGACGCGCTAGCCCAGCCCCCGCTCTGTCGTTAGTTAAGTAACCTAACGGGTAATGACGGGGCCCCGTGGCGAATGCGAATGGCATAAGCGTACGTCATATTTTGGTTGTTTTCTGCAATGGTAGGATTAATTGATGGGACGCATTAAAAGAACTAATGCAAGAATATCACGCATTAAAAGAACTAATGCAAGATAATAAACCAAGTTAAAGTCGTTGGAACACTTTCGAAAAACCACTCGGTTCTTTTCAAAAACAACTTTTAAATGCGGAGCTTGAGCCACTCCTTTTAAAAGCTATCTCGTTCCATCGACCAAATCAAGTTCACTACGTTCACGGTTTTGCCAAAACCATCCGTAGCCCTCCGTCGTTTCACATGAATAGTCAATAGTATTCAAGCTGTGTTTGTTGGCCAAAGTCAAGGCACAGTGATTGGTAGCTATTGGGTATTCATGTGCAGCATAGATAGATGCGTTGGTTTGGAACAGTCGTACTGCCTTGTTGGCCAAAGTCAAGGGTAGGTGCGGGTGGATTCAAATTAACCTGGAGAACGACGGGCAGAACTTGACATGTGACTTATGATTTGTTGGCCAAAGTCAAGGTCATAAGAGCATGGGGCAAAAATCCACATCGGGAGTTTCATAAGTACTGAAACTTGCTAGATTTGCATACCATTTGGAGTGTGATGATTCTGGTAGGATTCCTTCAGTTTCGTCACGCAATGATATTTGGATCCCGATCCTACTGTGAGTATATGCTACTCCTCGGGAAATTTCTCACTTAACGATCAATGCTATAAACCTAGTAGGTGCCTAGAAAGGTGTTAGCGGGGCTACGCCCCCAGGGAAAAGAGGTTCTTTAATTAAGGAACTTCGCGAAAGCGTTGGAAAACCTCCCTCAAAGTACCGACACCGGCCTGGCTGAACGGTTAAGCAAGTATTGTACGGTGGGATTGATCCTGACTAATTCTTCCTTTATGGTTTGAGGAGGGATTCGAGAAACAGTGGGAGCCATCCTGTTTAGAAAAACTAAAAACCACTCTAAACTTGCAAGAGCATCATGCTGAGTGTTTCTTCTTCTCTTTCCTAATTGCAGCGACCAATCAACATGACTGGACTTAAGTTACTCCTAGATAAAAACAAACTGACAGGGCCAAACTACAAAGATTGGCTCAGGAATGTCAAGATAGCAATCACTTATGACAAGCTGGGGTATCTTCTTACCACCAAAGCTCCCCCTGTCCCTGGTCCAACTTCCAGCGTCGCGGATAAGGAAATCCGTAAGACTTGGGAGATTGATAGCGCGAAGGCCAAATGCCTCCTGCTTGCCTCGATGGACAACGAACATCAGAGGAGGCATGAGAATATGGACATGGAGTCCATATTGCTCCATACAAAAGAACTGTATGGAGAGCAATCACGTATCGCAAGATACGAAGCGTCGAAAAAGTTGTTTTCGACAAGAATGGCCGTCGGATCATCAGTAGCCGAGCATGTGCTAAAGATGATCGGCTTCATTGAGGAGCTCGCTGACCTAGGGATCACATTGGAGAGTGAGCTATATACGGATATAGTTCTCCAGTCCCTTCCTTCCACTTACGCCCAGTTTATACTGAGCTTCAACCTACAAGAAAAAGAGGTTGAACTATCAGAGCTCCTCAACATGCTGAGGAGCGCAGAGGGCACCCTACAGAAAGGTAGGGAAACATCCACTTTGTTTGTAGGAGGATCATCTTCTTCTAGGTCCAAGGCGAAAGCCAAGGGAAAGAAGAAGAAGGCCCCCGCCAAACCAAGGGGCGGTGTTAGTAAAGTGGATACGAAGGGAAAAAGTAAAGCAACAAAGATAGCGGGGAAGCTTGTGGATAAGGAAGAATGCTTCTATTGTCATAAGAAAGGACACTGGAAGAATGATTGCAGGGCCTGGAAGGCCAGAACACAGGAATTGAAGCAGGTTGCAGCTTCAGCTTCAGGTGTGTATGTTATTGAAAATTGTCTTTCAATAAACTCTACTTCCTGGGTATTGGATACCGGATCAGGATCTCATATCTGTAATTCTTTGCAGGCGTTGAGAAACCGTAGGGTTTTGAAGGCAGGTGACATGACCCTCAGAGTTGCGAACGGAGCTAGCATGGATGCTAAAGCCGTGGGGGACTATCACCTGGGAATGTCAGATGGACATGTTTTGGTTTTGCGTAATTGCTTTTTTGTACCCAACGCAACTTGTAATATCATTTCTGTATCTTTAGTTTCTAAAGAAGGTTATGAATTTGCGTTTGTAAGTAATGTTGTAAACATTCACCTTAATCAAGTTCTGATTGGGTCAGGTACATTGAGTAATGGTATATACGTGTTAAACCAACCACAAATTTTCAACGTCCAGAATACACACAAAAGAAAGTCTCCAGAACTAAATCAGACTTTCTTATGGCATTGTAGATTGGGTCACATCAATGAGAGAAGGTTGACTAAGTTACATACAAAAGGATATTTGAATGCGTTCGAATATCAATCGTATGCCACTTGTCAATCTTGTCTCAAAGGAAAGATGACAAAAACTCCGTTTACTGGACAAGGAGTAAGAGCGAGCGAGCTCTTGGGACTCGTACACAGTGACGTGTGCGGTCCAATGTCTACACATGCCCGAAGCGGACATTCTTACTTCATTACTTTTACGGATGACTTCTCTAGGTACGGTTATGTCTTCTTAATGAAACATAAGTCCGAGGCCTTTGGAAAATTCCAGGAGTATAAGAATGAAGTGGAGAAACAGACCGGCAAAAGTATTAAGATTCTAAGATCGGATCGAGGTGGAGAATACTTAAGTGCCGAGTTCCTGGACTATTTAAAAGAGAACGGAATTCTCTCTCAGCTTACTCCTCCATACACCCCGCAACATAACGGTGTATCGGAGAGACGGAACCGCACCCTATTGGATATGGTGCGGTCCATGATGAGTAACGCTGAGTTGCCGCGATCATTCTGGGGGTATGCGCTAGAATCAGCAGCGTACCTTTTGAACCGAGTTCCGACTAAGACTGTGCCTTCCACACCATATGAAATGTGGTGTGGGAAGAGACCCTATCTTAAGCACATTAAGACATGGGGATGTCCGGCTTTTGTCAAAAAGCAGCATGCGGACAAGCTCGAGGCTCGCTCAGTACAGTGCAAGTTTGTGGGGTATCCAAAGAACTCAAAAGGATATTTCTTCTACTGTGAAGAGGAACAAAAAGTTCTTGTTTCTCGTCATGCCTACTTCTTGGAAACTGAGTTTTTGGAAAACCAGATAAGTGGGAGCACAGTAGAACTGGAAGAAATTCCAGAACCACAGACTGTTACTGAAAGCTTAGTGGAACCAGAGGGTTCAACAGAACAGGACATTCCTACGCCGCTCCGCAGAAGTAGTAGGCAGTCTCATCCGCCCGAGAGATACTACGGTTTTCTCATAGACGGGGATAGAGAGGATTGCATCATAGATTATGATGAGCCTACTAGCTTCCAGCAGGCCGTTCAGAGCGTTGACTCAGTGAAATGGCTGGATGCAATGCGGACCGAAATGGAGTCCATGTACACCAACAAGGTATGGACGTTGGACATTGCTCCAGACGGGGTAAAACCCGTAGGATGCAAGTGGATCTTCAAAAGGAAGATTGGTGTAGATGGACAGGTTGAGACCTATAAAGCTAGGCTGGTAGCAAAGGGTTTTCGTCAAAGACCTGGCTTGGACTACGACGAAACCTTTTCTCCAGTAGCCATGCTGAAATCCATTCGGATCCTTCTTGCCATTGCTGCCTTCCACGATTATGAGATCTGGCAAATGGACGTAAAGACAGCTTTTCTAAATGGAAATTTAGAGGAGTGTGTCTATATGGACCAGCCAGAGGGTTTCATTCAGAGTGGGAGCAGCGGAAAGGTGTGCAAGTTGCTTAAGTCCATCTATGGACTAAAGCAGGCATCGCGGAGTTGGAACATCTGCTTTGATGAGACGGTCAAAGAATTTGGCTTTATCAAAAATCCAGATGAACCATGCATCTATAGTAGATTTGTAGCAAGAACTGTAGTATTCCTCGTTTTATACGTGGATGACATTCTCTTAATAGGAAATGACATTCCTATGCTACAATCTGTCAAGGGGTTCTTGTCACACAGGTTCTCCATGAAAGACCTGGGTGATGCCTCATACATTCTGGGTATCCGGATCTACCGTGACAGATCCAAGAGGATATTAGGACTTTCACAGTCCAGGTACATCGACACCATACTGAAGAGGTTCAGTATGGAAGATTCCAAGCGCGGTAACCTACCGGCTTGTCACGGGATCACCCTCTCTAAAGAGATGTCTCCCAAGACTGATTTGGAGAGGGATCGCATGTCTATTATACCCTACGCTTCTGCGGTAGGCTCTATAATGTATGCGATGTTGTGTACCAGACCGGATGTAGCTTATGCACTGAGTGTGGTAAGCCGGTATCAGTCTAACCCTGGGGAGAAACACTGGATAGCGGTAAAGAACATTCTCAAGTACCTGAGAAGGACTAAGGAGATGTTCTTGGTGTATGGCGGAAAAGACCTCCAGATCGAGGCCTTTGCTGACTCCAGCTTCCAGAGTGACAAGGATGATTCCAAGTCCATGTCGGGTTTTGTCTTTACCCTCAATGGAGGGGCGGTGTGTTGGAAGAGTTCCAAACAGGAAACCGTTGCAGACTCGACGATGGAAGCGGAATACATCGCTGCATCTGATGCCGCAAAAGAAGCTGTCTGGATAAGGAAGTTCTTGAAAGAACTTCAGGTGGTTCCGTCCATTGTTGATCCAATACCTCTGTATTGCGACAACAACGGGGCTATAGCATTAGCGAAGGAACCAAGGTCCCATCAGAAATCCAGGCACATCTTGAGGCGGTATCACCTGATCAGGGAGATCGTGGATCGCCAGGAGATCGAGGTTCGGAGAGTCGCTTCAGAAGACAACACTGCAGATCCATTCACCAAGGCCTTGCCCCAGACTCAGTTCGAGCGGCTGATCGAGATGATAGGTCTTCGATACGCCAGTACATGGCCTTAGTGCAAGTGGGAGATTGTTAGTGTATATGCCCTAGAGGCCATTACTGTATCATACTAGTTTGTATATTACTTAATGGATGCTTGGGATATTCACCTTGTATATACAATCTTGCTCAAAATAGTAGTATGCTACTTGGTTTGTTTCTACTTCAATGTGTACTTGTGTTTATTTCAGTATATCACTTATACGCATTAGTAGAGCCCTTAGGATCTTTGCTTGATTACCAGCGATGTGATGGCCGTCACACTAGTGGGGCTGGGTAATCTATAAGCACATCCTTATGCAGGTCCCTGGTCGCAGGACTATCGAGACAGGGCATCGATACTCCGGAGTAGACCAGCGCATGCGCTTCTCATCCCAGTGTGGGAGACGGTCTGTCCCACAGCCGTCAGTACGTCGTACTTGAGATAGTATGCGGGTGCTCGTTAGGTTATGGGTACACTGGACAGGACTCGTCGGGAACTGACTAGTTGGTATTATACCTATCGTCAGTTATCAGTTCCCAGGTGACATGAGTACAGCTTAGTCCGCTGACTTGACACTGTCACTTCGCCTCGGGTGTGTTCCCACTGTACTTTGATCACTACCCTACCACGGCTCAAAGGAGTCGTGCAAACAGGTGGTGGTTGGGTGCAGTCCCGAAGCACTTGGAGGCAGTGACGGTTAGACAGGATTCGTCTCTCCCGGTATTGGGGGTTGACATCGCGCTGTGTCTAGGAGAGCCATTACACGAGTAGTCCCTGGCCAGGGCAAACGAGATATACTGGTAGGTTTCCAGTGTTATCTCAGGGTATTTTGGGCTTCGCTCCGGCACGACTTGTACCGCTATTGGGGGACTGACGTTTACCGCCCCCTAGGCCCGCCATGCGATGTATCAGACGAACAGACCGGACTGTACGGAGAATGTCACACTCAGGCTCAGTAGGAGTTCAGATGGGTTTCGCCTCGTCGGTCTTCTTGTCGGCATTACCTGGGGACCGTTACGCACAGCTAGTGCCGCTTGCGGTCTGTGGTTAAACCCACTGCCAGCGTAGTGTCGAGTCTTTAGAGTCCCACACAGAAAGCTTTTCGCCTTTAGGCAAAAGAGTAGAGGTCGCATGGTATTGCGACAGGTCGCATGGTTTTGCGACAGGGTTCGGTCACATCCGTGCACTTGTGCACGTACAGTGTCCAGACAGTTTACACTAGCGGGCTTTGGTTTAAGCCAGATCCTAGTGTACCTTATGGGATTGGATTTATCCAGTTTGTATTCGTGTTCCTCGGAACGTGGATGCGGGTGTGTATGCACAGTTGACAGGGAGGCAGAGGCAGTGGATTCTCATTAGGGTTGTTGACAGTTGACCGTTGACTTTTGACTTTTTGCTCAACCCTAATGAGAATATGATTTGTGATTAACTATTATATTAATTAAGTATTATGGTGATATGGTTGTTGACTTGTTGACTTTTGTTGACTTGTTGACTTTGGTGACTTGTTGACTTTTGTTGACTTGTTGACCGGTTGACTAGGCTTGACTAGTTGACCATCATGATGACCATGGTTATCATTTCATGCCAAAGACTTTTTCCTTGCTTGCTTTTTTAAGTAAAATGAGTGCATGATATGATAACCTTATGGTTGCTTCTAACCATCACCAAAAGACTTTTTTGATATGATGAGTTATGATCACTTTGGATTATGAGAGGGTGAAAGGAAAAAGAGAGCCTCATTCTTTCTTGCTCATTCTCTCTCTTGTTCTTGAGCTCTCTTGTTCTTGCTCTCACCCTCAACCTCTTCCTCCCTCTCTTGATCTATGGTTCTCTTGTCTCATGAGTTGAGAATCAAGAACCATAGATAAAATCCCATTCTATTTCTTCTCTACTCATTCTAGTTCACTAGGTTTAGCAAACCAAGTGAGCTAGTTTCTTCAAAGACCGAAGAAGGAGCTAAAGGTTGGAGCTTTCAAGTGGATCTATCTTCGGCGTACGGAGACGACGAGAAGGAGCCATCGGATCACCACCGGAGCTTGAAGACGAAGGAGTTCAAGACAAACTAGGTATAACCATCTCTATCCGAGTAGCTAAATATCTTTAGCTTAGTATGCTAGTTTTAGTTTAGGTAAAGATCCCGACCTAGCTTAGTCCATGTTGCCTCTTGCGTTAAAATTTTGATTTTATACCGTTTCCGCCTCCCCGTAAGAACCGGGGGTCGCAACGTGGACTTACATGTCAACTGTGCATACGCACCCGTTCCGAAACCCTAATGAAATATCTCATCCTCCGCCTCAAGCAACTGTGCATACACACCTGCATTCTCGTTCCGAGGAACAAGAATACCAAGATATAAAAGCAACCCTAAAACATATACCAGTATCTGGCTCAAACCAGAGCCTGCCAGTATAATCCGTCCGGACTCCAAACGTGCACAAGTGCGCGGATGAGAACGAACCCTGTCGCAAAACCATGCGACCTCTACTCTGTTTTGCCCAGAGGCGAATACCCTCTGTGTGGGACTCTAAAGACTCGACACTACTCTGGCAGTGGGTTTAACCACAGACCGCAAGCGGCACTAGCTGTGCGTAACGGTCCCCAGGTTGATGCCGACAAGAAGGCTGACGAGGTGAAACCCCATCTGAACTTCTACTGAGTCTGAATGTGACATTCTCCGTACAGTCCGGTCTGTTCGTCTGATACATCGCATGGCGGGCCTAAGGGGCGGTAAACGTCAGTCCCCTAATAGCGGTACAAGTCGTGTCGGAGTGAAGCCTAAAACACCCTGAGATAACACTGGAAGCCTACCAGTATATCTCGCTTGCCCTGGCCAGGGACTACTCGTGTAATGGCTCTCCTAGACACAGCGCGATGTCAACCCCCAATACCGGGAGAGACGAATCCTGTCTAACCGTCACTGCCTCCAAGTGCATCGGGACTGCACCCAACCACCACCTGTTTGCACGACTCCTTTGAGCCGTGGTAGGGCAGTGATCAAAGTGTAGTGGGAACACACTCGAGGCGAAGTGCCAGTGTCAAGTCAGCGGACTAAGCTGTACTCATGTCACCTGGGAACTGATAACTGACGATAGGTATAATACCAACCTGTCAGTTCCCGACGAGTCCTGTCCAGTGTACTCGTAACCCAACGAGCACCCGTATACTATCTCCAGTACGACGTACTGATGGCTGTGGGACAGACCATCTCCCACACTGGGATGAGAAGCGCATACGCTAGTCTACTCCGGAGTATCGATGCCCAGTCTCGATAGTCCTGCGACTAGGGACCTGTATAAGGATGTGCCTATAGATTACCCAGCCCCCACTAGTGTGACTGCCATCACAACGCTGGTAATCAAGCAAAGATCCTAAGGGCTCCACTAATGAGTATAACTGATATACTGAAATAAACACAAGTACACATTGAAGTAGAAACAAACCAAGTAGCATACTACTATATTGAGCAAGATTGTTTATACAAGGTGAATATCCCAAACTTCCATCAAGTAATATACAAACTAGTATGATACAGTAATGGCCTCTAGGGCATATACACTAACAAGATCGACAAGCATCCAGCCATTCTTACAGAGTCTCACTCTTGATGGCCAGCTCGAACCTAGTTGGGTCATCATCTCATGATGCAATCCTCGCTCCCACTGTCATAGAGAAACCGAAGTATCTCTCAGGTGGGTGAGGAACCCTACTAGATCGGCGGAGTGGTAGAGGTTCGTTGGTTACTATTGAATCCTTTGGTTCTATTAAATCATCGGCTGCTGTTTGTATAGCTGAAACCTTTCCAATTCTACATAACATACCTTGCCTCGAGCTTGTCCGGATTTTGCTTTTAGACATAAGCCGGACAACCCCAAATCTTAACAAACTTAAGATATGGGCTCTTCCCTTTCCATATCACATATGAAGTGGTAGGCAACTGATTTGATTTGAACCCTAATTCAATAGGTATGCAGCTTCTCAAGTGCACAACCCCCAAAAGGAAACAGGTAACTCGACAGTACTCATCATAGAGCGCACCATATCATATAGGGTGTGATTGCTCCGCCCCGATACACCGACGTGCTGTGGTGTATATGGAGGAGTAATGCTGAGAGAGAATCTCATTCTCCTTTAGAATAGTCCAGGATTTCCATGCTCAAGTATTCTCCTCCCTGATCACATCAAAGGACATAATACTTATACCCGTATTTTAGTTCTCTACTTCTAATTTATATTCTGTGAATATCTCAAAAGCTTCGGACTTGTGTTTCAACAGGAACATATGTCTGAATCTTGAGAGATCATCAGAGAATGTAATGAAGTACAAAGAACTGGTGTTGGCATATGTAGACAGGGGACCTTCATACATCAACATGTATCAATCCCAAGAGTTTACTAACTCTTTCACTGTATCCAATAAACAGAGCTATGGCCACCTAATCTTTATGACATGACCGACAAGTTTCATAAGATATAAATTCAAACTAATTTAAATATGCATCTAAATGTAACTTCAGCCAGTCGGGTCGCATTGATATGACCTAGTCTACAATACCTCAAGAAAGATTCATTCATTTCTGAACTCTTTCTCCTGTGTGTGTTCTGTACACTAGGAACTGTAGTTTGATTTAGAACGTCAATTGTTTTAGATAACGTGCCTGAACCGATCAACTGTTGATATAGGAAATGTTCAAAACATTATCCAACAATACAAAATTATATCACTTCTTCACTAATAGAGAGACTGATATGATGTTGTATATCAGGTTCGATATCTAATAACATTTGTTCAGAATCAATGTATTCTGGTAATACAGGGTGATAGTGACCAACAGACTTGGTTGCAACGCTTGCACCGTTTTCTGTCTCATGAAACTTATCACCCGTTCTCGGTTCTCTACCTATCTGTAACCCATGTAACAGATTACATATTCGGGATCCTGATCCGGTATCTCATACCCAGGGCGTAAAGGATACTGAGAAACAGTTATCTGTAATGAACATACCCGAAGATGATGCATCAGCATGCACTTTCTTCGTTTGGGCAGCACGGGAAATCTGGTATTCCCTAATTTCCTACTCTGTCTTATAACAATTATAAGTTGGAGCGGGACCAGCGTTCCCTAGCTCAGTATAACAAGCGGGTTCGGTCAATATATCCGTATTATTATCTTGATTAAGGTGTGATATGGTCGCTACCTGGAGAGAGAGAGAAGAAAACACTCAGCGTATGCTTTTGCAAGATCAGATTGGTTATTATTTTATCTAATCAGGATGGCTCCCACTGTTTTTATCAAATCTTCCTCCAAACCTTAAAAGGAAAGACTAGCCGGGATTAATTACACTCTACAAGTTTGCCAATCTTTCAGCCAGGCCAGTGTCGGTACTTTGAGGGAGGTTCCCCATGCTTTCGCACGGACCTAATTAAAGTAAACCTCATTTTCCCAGGGGCGTAACCCCGTTAACACCTTTCTAGACACCTACTTGATCGGCTAATTGTAATGTGTAAAACTCTCCCAGGAGTAACTCTTACTCGCAGCGGGTATCGGGATCCAACTATCTCATAGAAGGTATGCAATCTCATTGAAATTTCAACACTTGAAATTCCCGATAATTTTGCCCCTAGCACCCTATGACCTTGACGGAGGTCAACAAACCATAAGCTACTAGTCAAGTTCAACCCATCATTTCTTGATTGAATCAAACCCACCCGCACGACCCTTGACGGAGGTCAACAAGGTCGCATGACTACCCTAATCCAATCTGCATCATATGCATAAACAGATAAATACTAGTTAGCTACCGCACACTACGCCTTGACGGAGGTCAACAAACGTAGCACGAATACTAAGTAGGACTTATCTGAAATGTCGGAGGGCTACGACAGGTTTTTCTGAAAACCTATTGCATAATGAACTTGATATCGTTGTAGAATCAAATGATTTTAAAATGGAGTGTTTTTTTGGCTTTTCTAGTTTTGCTAAAGGGGTCACTCCCGGTGAAGGGATCGTCGGCCCTTTCCTCGTCGAATGAGCTGCAGGATATATCATATATACCACTATACAAAGCAAGAACTATATAAGCTATCAAAAGACAAACCGAGGGTTGTAGCATCTGCCAGTCATTGCTAAAGGGGTCACTCCCGGTGAAGGGATCTCGGCCCTTTCCTCATCGAATAAGGTGCAGGATGTTCTACAAGGAACACCGCGATGCAAAGCAAGAACTGTAGCTAACTGTTTTTTTTTTTTTTTGAAAATTCGATTCCACAACATCTTTAGGTTTCTTTTTCTTTCATTAATCATATTAATGAAGTCCCATCAATTAAGTTACCTAAACATCACAGATAAATACGACGTACACTTATGCCATCCCCATTCGCCTCGATGTCCCCTCGTGCACCGTTAGGTTAGGTAACTAACGGCAGAGCGGGGCAGGGCTAGCGCGGGTATAAAACATAAGTAACGTCTATATAATATATCGTATATACTATATACAGTATCTATCAGAACATATCAAATGATCACATCACAGATATCGCAGCAGAAGAATCATATGAAATATTGGATACACTAGGACGTCCGTATTTTATTTTAAGCCTCTATAAAACACGGATTCCACGGTCGCGATGAATTGCCAAACCCACACCCTTAGACCCCTACGAGAGCGGCAAGCAACCCTACCAATTCTAGAGTTAGGAAAGCCGGACTCGACTCCTCGAGTTGGTCTCCCTCGGGACCCTAGAACCCGGTTACTTGTGCTCCCCTCCTTGGGTCTATCCTAGTGCGGAAAAGTAAATAATATACATCAACGGTGACATCTACCGCAACCTGAAAGTTCCCCAATAAAAGAATATTACATACAAGTTTTTACATGAATCAAAATGAAAAACACTCATCTCACATAAAACCCCCCGGCTATTCAAACACGACGATCCAATATAACATATCCAGCAACACATAACATCACATGTCATCAACGTAAGTAAATATACGCATCCCAATTGTCGTTGACATATAGCAACGAAACCGGCGATATCACATATTACACTTACGGTCGCAGAAAAGAAAGTATAAAAGAACAACAGTTGGAATCCGCAACCACTTTAGACATTGCATGCCTAATCAAATGAATTCCTTAGACATCGCATGCCTAACAAATATAAACCCCGCATTTCAGTCTCAATATCAAAAACACTTTTCAACATCAAGTCAGGCAATTCAACAAGATTCCCGACATCCTGATCGAATGCTCGTCGCAAACTTTAGTAGACGGCCGCACCCCCGATGCCATTGACGAAGTGCACCAAGGCGGAAGACCGCTGCCGCGAGCACCCGAACGGATGCTTTCGGTGACGGGGTTCTCCTACAGTCACTTGGTCAGGGCTATGGGGCGTGGCTGTCTATTAAGTTTACCCGGCGAGTATCTGCGTACGCTACGTGATTGCGACGGACTTTTGATCACATCAAAATTCCGTGGTAACCGATCAAGTGAGACTAAACTGCTAGATTTATAACATTCAAATCAGTTATCTTTTAACTACTTGTGGATTCCAAATATTGTATCACATTCTAGATAAATAGAAAATGTTAAACTTTCCGATCGAACAATCAAACACCCATGTTTTCCCGAAATAGCTCAACATATGATATAAGTTTAAAAACATTCACTTCATGCCACAGTACCGACGGTCCAGCCGTAGAAGGGTCAAGCCAACGCCTCACATGTGGCACGCCGTACTGCCCCAAACCCTAAGGTTCAAAGGGCAGTTCAAGACGGTCACATAATCGAGTTAAGGTTTGTTGTCTTCTAGAGGGTCCATCGCGTTACTTGCACTACTTCGAACGTTCTTAAACTACGAAAAAATCTAACACTTGGAAATTTTCTGGCAGGGGAAAAAGTGGATATTTATATCCGGTCGAAATTTTTAACATATTCTAAATTATCCGGAAAAACACATAGACAAAGTTAAATAATCCGATCGAATCATTGAGTCCCAAAACAACCCATAAAACTCAACTGTTGAGTACCAATTAAAAATTCCCAGAAGAAACAATAAACACCTACAGAGATAACTGTGGAAAATTCAAAGCATAATCATCACAGACGGCCGCGGAACCGCCGCAACAAGAAGGGTTAGGCCGCGGTTCCGCGGCGCTACTGTAGAGATAGGGTGTCGTTTTCTGCAGTTTTTCTTAGATTTTCCTGCTCTATTTTCTGAGAATTTTTAATTAGGAAAAATCCACTGTTTTAAAAAATGTACAAAGAAGGGTGAAGTTTAGGGTTTCGGGGTTCGATCGGGTTTCTAACATCGTCTACTCTTCGCCAAAAACTCTAACTAGGCTCTAATATCACTGTAGGGTTTCTAGGCACACCCATGAGCTTCCACAAGGCATCAACCATGCCATAATCAAAAATTTATGTGCCGAGAAACCCAAATGAAGATCGTTAACTAGAGGATAGGAGAAAATGAATGCAAGCAAACTACTTTGCTATCAAGTGAAAGGGACTACAACCTTTGTAGATCCGTTCCTCCACCTCCAAAGCTCCATGATGACGTCCCTCCGTTGCGACCATCGGGATTCTGGGACTCTAGCGTTGGTTTTGTCGGAGAAATGATCGGGCTAGGTCGTTGACTTCGGTGCCGAAGATGATCTATGTCGAGGCGACTCAAACTCAAGCTCCATCTTCACTAGGTCATGAAACTTGTGAAGAAAACACCCTATACAACATGGTAAGTGGTAGAGGATGAAGAAATAGGAAGTGGGTTCACTTTGGATTTGGATTTCTCACTTGATTTCATCACTTGGAATTTTCAAGAAAGCTTTTCTTTTCTTCATGAAGTAGAAGAAGAAGGAAAATGAAAAAGAATTAACTTAAAAGAAAATTCAAGTGAATCTTATCATAATGCAACCATGAGTAAGTTTAACTCATGTAGAGAGCAAACCATAGTTTAGGTAATGGTTAGGTTTAAGAACAAAACAAAATAGCTAGACTTTTCAAAGATGCTAAAAGCTTCATTAAGCTTCAAGTATAATACAAGAAAAGCCACCATTTTGTTTAATCAAAATAAATAAAGAAAATAAAACCCTAACCATTAACTAAACATGGTGTACATCAAACATATATCCAAGTTTGCATGTATCATTCAACATGATACAATCTAGTGCACAAACATATATCAAATATACAATGTGCACAATCTAGTGAGAAAAATAATCTTAAGTGAAACAATACTAGTTAATGCAAAGTAATATATCAAATATATAATTATACATTAAATCATTAAATCAACACTTGATTTAATGATCCGGTCATACTGCATATAACCGACTAATATCAACAGTAACAACTTATCGAATCAACACTTGATCCGATAACCCGGCTATATCGCATATAACCGATCAATGTCAAAAATCGTGAGAATCGAATAAAGTATCACATACTGGTATTATTCTCGGTCCCGCACATATCTCATATGCGCTCCTATTTCGTTTCTCTTGAGCCAGGAAACCCCTGTGTAGGACTCTAAAGACTCGTCAATACTCCGGCAGTAGGTGATGATCATATCAAACACCCACAAGCCGCAAGCGGTCTGCTAAACGTAACGGCCACCCGGGTATTGAGCGATCAGAAGATCAACGAGCAAGCCCGCTCACACTCCTGTGAATCCAACCAGTAACACTTATCGTACAGTCCGGTCTCGTCGTCTGATATGTCGCATATCTTGCCTAGGGGTGGTAAACGTCAGACCCCAGTAGCTTGATAAGTCGTGTCGATATGTGGTCTATAACAGTTCGAAAAAATACTGGTAACACTTACCAGTAAATCTCAGCAACCCTGGCCAGGGATTTCCGGTTATAGCCAATCGAATACTGCGCAACATCAACTCCATATACCGGGAGAGACGAATCCCCTCCTATCGCTCATTGCCTCCATGTGATTCGGGACTGTACCCAAAAACCACCATTTTGCACGCCCTCTTGGACGTGGTAAGGTGGAAATCAAAGCACAGTGGGAATTACACAAGACTCTATGACGATCTCGGGTCAACAGACAACTCTGTACCAGTGTCACCAGAGAACTGCCATCTGACGTGAGGTATAATACCATCTGGGAGTTCTCGGCGAGTCTGTCCAATGTACCCAGTCTCCACTGAGCACCCGTATATCATCTCTGATGTCAAACACCAATGGATATGGGATCATCCATCGCCCATCTGTATGGGTCGAGAAGGTATACGCTTGTCTACTCTGGTATATCGATGCCCCATCTCGATACAGCCACGACTAGGGACCTTGAAGGATGTACTTATGGACTACCATGTCCCCACTAGTATGATCCGCATCAAAGTCCAGGTAGTCAAGTACACATCCTAAGGGCTTTACCAACATGTAACAGGGAGACAATCCATATACACGTTAAGGTAAAGAGCAACCAGATAGCATACTATCATGTCGAGCAAGAAAGTCATCCCTATATATGTCCAACCATCCACTACAATATACATCCTATGTATAGTAATGGCCTCTAGGGCATACATATAACTAATAGTAAACAGGTTTGTCTGGATAGACAACAGGAACGGTCCATGAGGACTACATGTCAGGTTTGTTGGCATTAGACACAAGATCAGGTAACGGGTCAGATCATGGTACATCAGGTCAAGTCAAGCAGTATACGGTACCATGTCGGGTAAATCAATATGTATGTAGCAAGTCAGGTCAAGATGTAAACGATATCATGGGTGTGCTCACAATCAGTTACATAATCAAGCATGGTTATCAACAACATGATCTAAGCAATGATTAAGCAATAGGCAGATTCATTCAATTAGTAGTAGAGTTATCAGTTGTGACACAGAGATGATTTCAACATTATAAGAATGCAGTAAGACATTTATAGCCGTTTAATCATGTTAACAAGTTTAAGGCTTCATGGATGCAATGATATAAATATATATATATATATATATATATATATATATATATAGGTTCCAAGGATGAAATCACAGTTTATGCAGGTTAAATGTACACGAGTGTCCGAATGAAGTAAAATGATAGAGAAAGTGCAATAGGCTACGTCATTAGTAAAAGTGTAATTAAAACATGAAAATGTAATTATTAGGTTTAATATAGTCATTGCATATGGTAGGTTCCAAGTTTGAATGATATATAACAATATTGAACACGAAAATGGGAAATGATCGTACTAAAGGTAAAACTTCAGGTTTAGGGTGTCATCAGTGTATATGTAAATATTGTTTAGCATGTAGCATGGGGTACTTGCCTCGACGGGTCGCGAACTGGGAATATGGAACGTAAAACGTCGGCGGGGAAACTCGCGACGGGCGCACGGTTCACGGAATGAGCCCAAACGACGAACAGTGGAACCACACGGGTCGGGTTACCACACTGGAACGTCGGGACACATCGCCGGCACGGCCGGATTCCGGCGAGATACAAAACAGTGAACAGTTAAAAAAGACTTTGCATAAGGAAAGTGAAGAAGAGAAGAAGAAGATCTTACTGGTAGGGTGTTCTGAGATTTCAGGGGAGCCGGCACGGGGCGACGACGATGTGGGTTGCCGGCGTGGTGATTTTCCGGCGAAGGGCAGTGGGTTACTGTTGTGCAGTCGTGGCCGTGGGGTTTGCAGAGGGAGGTGGCAGCGGTTTGAAAGGCCGGAACGTGGAGAGGGATGTGAGGAGGAGACGAGGGCGATGACGGCAAGTCACCGGCGAGGTTGGGCTCGCGGGGGTGTTAGCAACAGGTGGCCTCGTCGGGTGCAGTGGATCCTCGGGGATCGCCGAAAAGAAGAGAGGAGAGGAAGGAGGTGCAGTGGGGATGACGAGGGCGAGGAGGCGAGAAGTCCGGTGGTGATGGCGTCGGCGTTGAGCTACGGCGGCGAGGGGCAAGGCGGCGGTAGGGTTCGCTGGTGATGGGTTCGCGTTTATAAAAGAAAAAAGGGGGGAGGAAGAATATATGGGGGAGAGAGATAGAGAGATACGGGGAGAGTGAGAGATAGAGAGAGGAGATAGATAGAGAGCGACGGTGAGAGAGAGAGAGAGTGAGATACGGGGGGAGAGAGAAAGAGAGAGAGACGGGGCCCACGGGTTAACGAAGGAAAGAGGGGATTGGTTGGGATAAAGGATTCATGGGGTTTTAAAAGAAATTAAATAAAGATTTAGGAAAAAATATTATGGGTGAGAAAAATATATTCGACGGTTTAATATATTAGAAATTTGGGATTTTGGCGCAAAGTAAAAATATTTCCAAATTGCGCCCGGGTCGTGTCCAAAAATTTGAAATTGAAATACGAAAATTTTAGGCGGGATCCAAACTTTAAAATGAAGTATTTTACAATCAAAAAGTATACCCCCAAGACGGACATACGTACGTGCGCGTAGCCGTCCAAACTCGTCCGTTTCACTGAACGGGACGAGAACACGTTGCACGGACGCTACAACAAGGTTAGGGGTGTCAAGCATGCCAAGATGAATATTTATAATTTTATTTTAGATGCCTTAAATTGTTATATGCAGAATTGAATTGCCGGGTAAAGTTTATAACTCACAACTGTCAAGTAGAATCAACGAAATAAATACCAAACACCAACATACGACAATACAAACCAGTAGCATTGGGCTCGGGTGTTACATTATACCCAACTACAAAAAGAATTTAGTCCTCGAAATTCCAAGAATACAAAGATAGACAACAAAATAACTACAAGAAAAGGTGAGGAAACTTCTGCCGGATTTCATCTTCTCGTTCCTAAGTGGACTCTCCATGCGAGCGATTACCCCAAGAAATAAGTACAAGAGGGATCACCTTGTTCTTAAGAACCTTATCCCTTCGATCCACAATTTCAATCGGTCGCTCCTCCAAAGTCAAGTCTTCTCGTACTATTAGCTCCGAATGATCCAATACGTGCGTTCCATCTCGAACATACCTACGGAGTTGAGATACGTGAAACACATCGTGCACATTCACCAAGGACTGCAGTAACGCCAAACGATACGCTACCGCAGCAACACGCTCCAAGATCTCAAAGGGTCCAACGAATCGAGGACTAAGCTTTCTTCGACTTCCAAAACGAATCACCCCTCTAGTCGGTGATATCTTCAAGAATACCAAATCACCCTATCTTCAAGAATACCAAATCACCCACGGCGAACTCTAGAGGTCTTCTTGACGTGTCTGCCCAACTCTTCTGTCGGTCTTGTGCTGCCCTCATGTGATTTCTGATAGTGTTAACCTTCTCAACTGTCTCCACAAATAAATCTGGTCCCAATAATCTTCGTTCACCGACATCGTCCCAACAAACAAGTGAACGGCATTTACGACCATACAAAGCTTCAAATGGAGCCATTTGGATAGTTGCCTGAAAACTGTTGTTGTAAGAAAACTCCACCAAATGTAGATGATCCTCCCAAGACCCCTTGAAGTCCAACATGCATGCTCTTAACATATCTTCAAGAGTTTGGATTGTTCTCTCCGACTGACCATCAGTTTGAGGATGATAAGCTGTGCTAAACTTCAATCGAGTCCCCAAACTTTTCTGTAAACTCCTCCAGAAGTGTGATAAAAACCGAGTGTCACGATCCGACACTATGCTTACCGGTACTCCATGCAATCTTACAATCTCCTCCATGTACCGCTCTGCCAAAGTCTCTGTTGATTGACCAACCCGAAAAGGAATAAAGTGAGCTGCCTTGGTCAATCGATCAACAATCACCCATACAGCATTGTTGCACTTTGGACTTCGCGGTAAAGCCGTCACGAAATCCATGGTTATATGTTCCCACATCCACTGAGGAATCGGAAGTGGTTGCAATAAACCAGCAACCCTTTGATGTTCAGCCTTAACTTGCTGACACACCAAACACTTTGCCCCAAAGCGAGCAATCTCCCGTTTCATGCCTTCCAACCAGAAATGCTGTCAAATATCTCGGTACATCTTTGTGCCTCCTGGATGTACAGAATAAGCTGAACTGTGTGCTTCTTTCGTAAGCTCTTCACGAATATCTCCCTTCGGCACACACAAACGGCTACCATACCTCAACGAATCATCTTCGTGGATCACTAGATCTGTCCATAGTCAGGCTTCAACCTGTCCTCGAAACTTTTGCAGTCTAGGATCCTGTGATTGCGCTGCTTTAATATTCTCGATCAACGATGAATGTACTTGCAGCTGCATCAACAGTCCCGTAGACTGCGGTAGCACAACCTCCAAGTCAAATCTTCGAAAATCTTCAACGAGCTTCTTTTGCGTAGTTAACACCTGAATTGCTGGTAACCGACTAAGCGCATCCGGCACGACATTAACCTTCCCCGGATGTTACTTAAGATCAAGATCGTAGTCAGCCATCAGCTCCAACCATCTACGCTGCCTCATATTAAGCTCCTTCTGCGTGAACACATACTTCAAGCTCTTATGATCCGTGAAAACTTCGACCCTTTCGCCCAAAAGGTAGTGTCTCCAAATCTTCAAAGCGAAAATCACTGCCGCAAGCTCCAAGTCATGAGTTGGATAATTCTTCTCATGGGTCTTCAACTGTCTTGATGCGTATGCTACAACCTTCCCATGCTGCATCATAACACATCCCAATCCTTTCCCAGATGCGTCGCTGTGAATCACCAATCCTCCGGAATTGTCTGGAACGGTCAGAATAGGGGCGGTTATCAATTTCTGCTTCAACGTCTCAAAAGCTAACGCACACTTGTCCGTCCATACAAAAGGTACCTCCTTGCGCGTAAGCTTGGTCAACGGTTACGCCAAACGAGCAAAATTCTCCACAAATCTTCTGTAATACCCGGTGAGTCCAAGAAAGCTTCTTATCTCTGCAACATTCTTTGGAATTGGCCAATCACGAACTGCTGCAATCTTTTCGGGATCGGCGGTGATTCCATCGCCAGACACAACATGCCCCAAAAACTTTACCTCCTCCAGCCAAAACTCGCACTTACTCATCTTCGCATATAGCTTCTCCTGTCTCAACGTCTGCAGTGCGATCTTCAAATGTTCTGCATGCTCTTCGAAACTCTTCGAGTAAACCAGAATATCGTTAATGAACACCACAATAAACTGGTCCAAGAATGGTGAAAAGATTCGGTTCATCAAGTCCATGAATATCGCCGGTGCATTCGTTACTCCGAAGGGCATCACTAAGTATTCGTAATGTCCATACCGAGTTCGGAACGCCGTCTTGCAAATATCTTCTGCTTTCACTCGGACCTGATGATATCCGGATCGCAAATCCAGCTTCGAGAATACCCTCGCCCCACTAAGCTGCTCGAAAAGTTCGCCAATGCGAGGGATCGAGTACATGTTCTTAATAGTCACCCGGTTTAATTCTCGATAGTCGATGCACATCCTTCTTATGCCATCCTTCTTCTTTACTAGAAGAACTGGAGCGCCCCAAGGCGAGTTACTGCTTCAAATCCAACCCTTCTCAAGCAATTCAGCAACTTGTTTCTTGACTTCTTCCAACTCCACTGGTGCCATTGAATAATATGCTTTGGATACTGGCGCTGCACAGGAATAAGATCAATTGCGAACTCCACGTCTCGTTTCGGCGGTAATCCCGATATATCTTCAAACACGTCCATAAAATCACGAACAACAGCCGGCTCTTCACTTTTATCAACTTCCATTGCTGTAAGAATATTGTTTGTCGGCCTAGCCCTAAACTCGACTGGCCCGACAGAACTGCTTCCTCCAGTGAAGCTAAACTCGGGATGTCCGGGAATCTGTAAAATTACTTTCCTTGCCCTACAATCAATGTGAGCGTGGAAAGTGCCAAGAAAATCCATTCCCAAGGCGACTTCGTAGCTGCCCGTATCAATCACCAAGAAATCTGCAAAAAAACTCCCGTCCGCATACAACAACTGTACAATCTTTACATTCCTTACTAGCTATGATTTTCCCATTCCCAGTGTGTATGTCCCAGAAACTAGACAGGGTCGTGCAGTCAATCGAGTGTGTAGTTATAAACTTGGATGACATAAAACAATGGGATGCACCAGAATCAAAAAACGCTAATGCGGGAAAACCATGAACGAGTAGAGTACCTGAAACAACTTCTCCTCCTAACGCCTTAGCTTCTTCCGCTGTCAAGGTAAAAGCTCGAGCCTGATTAGGTCCTTGAGTCAGCTGTTTCTGTCCCTGGAATGGTCTCTGCGGAGGCTTCTGAATATCATCCCTCGTACGAAGCTTCGACGGACAAGCACTAATGGCGTGATCTGCCGCTCCACAAACCAAACAGAGTCCCAGCCTACGTCGACAATCCTTTTGCATGTGGCCAGGTAAATTGCAGTAGTTACAGGTCATGCTCTTTCTTCGATCGACAACAACAGGCTTCTTCATGGGTGCTATACCTCGACGGTCCACTGGAATACCTCTGCGACCATGAGCTCGGTTTGGTACAAATGCTGGCTTCCTTATCGCAAATGATGTCTGCTGCAAACTCCCCTTTATCCCGGATAAACTCTGCTGCTCTCAGGCTGCCGCAAGTACTTATGAGAAAGTGGTCAAACCCAGGGAGACAATCTGCCTCTGGATGTCCACGTCCAAGCTGCGTATGAACCTCCATGCCCTGTCTGCATCGTTGGCAACTAAAGGTCCAGCGAATCTGCTGAGTCTTATCCATTCTGCTGCATGCACATCTACGGGTGCTCCATTATGCTTTAGCCGGATGAACTTCTCTTCCATTTCCTCCCGTGCAGTCCGCGGGAAGAACTTCTCTAGGAAACTATTTGAAAAATCCGCCCACTTGATCGGCTTGGGCAAGCGGTTCTCCTCCACAAGCCACCATTCTCGGGCGTAGTCCACTAGCTGAATGCGTACCACGTCAACTCTTTTCTCATCTGGAATCTATGCCGCAACAAGCAAGTTCTCCGTGTCAACTAGCCACTGCTCTACTGGCAACGGCTCCTCCAAACCAGTAAATGTAGACGGACCCAAACGCCTGAAATCTGCTACGGTCCCTACTCGGTCGACTGGTTTAGCTCCAACATTGTTCACAGACTGCTGAACGATCTGCAAACCTTTCTGAAACGATTCCGCTTGCTGCTGAATCAGCTCGGTCTATTTCTTTTGATTCTCCAGCATTCCCCTTATCACTCCAAGCATGGCGGCTTCGTCCACACGCCTTTGGTACATCTTCAAATTCTTATCTGCCATATTCCTGAAATCAAAACACCCAACATTAGCATGATGATAGATTCGAAATATAGATCAAGGCTAGAACTCCAAGTTACTCAAATAGAGTGCCATATTGTAACTATGCCGCGGTATCATAGCCACAATTACATAACTCCACCCAAGTCACCTAAGTCCTAGAGATAACAAGGAATCAGGTTTTCGAGTTGATATGCAAAGGAAGTTTGCACATCGTAAAAGATATAATCAGGAAGAATGTGATTCAAGAATGGTAAACGGCAAGGTGGCAGGACATGTTTCCTAAACACCGGTATTCTGATTCGTGTATTGGGTACAATACCCCACTACAAAAAGAATCAACCCGACTAACCTATGGATCTGATAGCAAAAGAACCATGTCATGCACCGCTTCCCAGAGTACGCTAAAATGGGCATGCGACATAGCCAACCATGCTACCTGTGGGTAGGAAGTATCCATCCACAGTCATATTACGGCTGTAGAGATATCAAGAACAAAATTAAACTATCTAAAGTTGTCCATAATCCAAGATAACATGAGTCAAGAATAATAAAATGCGGAAGCGAAAGATCCAATACAAAATAACTGGAATGTATGTCCCATAATGCGGGCTCACATCAGGAATAAAATGCAGGAAAGAAAACTAACTACTGCTGACACTTACAGCTCAGCGTATCGGCTGAAGTACTCCTGCTCGGACTGTGACAGCGGTACAGAATCTGGGCCATGCAAAACCCAGACGTCAGCGCGTCAAGTCATCAAGTAATAACATAATAAACAGGATAACAGGCAATGCGAATATAAGCATGAATAAAGCAAGGGTAACAATAATATACATCAGAGCAGTGCAGAGTAGTGTGCAGTGGGTAAACTAAATTTTTCTATTGGGTTTTCTGTTCTAAAGTCTTTGAAACCAAATTGATGAATCATCGATGTAACTCAATAGTATCCGATACATACCCGGGACCACGTCCCCAGATTCTCGGGCTGAAACCGAGACATGCCGCTAGGCAACAAACAGGAATGTGTAGAGATGAATGATGTCAGCATCATCATTCCAAGGCTGGCCCAGCCTAAAACTGATCAGAACAAGTAGCGAACTGTTGAGTTACAAGTCAGGTTTCACCTATGATTTCCCCATACCCCCAAGTTATATATGTAAGTCAAGTCAGGTATCCCGTAATCAAGAACCTAATGCCAACACAGGATCAGGTAAACAGGTTTGTCTGGATAGACAACAGGAACGGTCCATGAGGACTACATGTCAGGTTTGTTGGCATTAGACACAAGATCAGGTAACGGGTCAGGTCATGGTACATCAGGTCAAGTCAAGCAGTATACGGTACCATGTCGGGTAAATCAATATGTATGTAGCAAGTCAGGTCAAGATGTAAATGATATCATGGGTGTGCTCACAATCAGTTACATAATCAAGCATGGTTATCAACAACATGATCTAAGCAATGGTTAAGCAATAGGCACATTCATTCAATTAGCAGTACAGTTATCAGTTGTGTCACAGAGATGATTTCAACATTATAAGAATGCAGTAAGACAATTATAGCCGTTTAATCATGTTAACACGTTTAAGACTTCATGGATGCAATGATATAAATATATATATATATATATATATATATATATATATATAGGTTCCAAGGATGAAATCACAGTTTATGCAGGTTAAATGTACACGAGTATCCGAATGAAGTAAAACGATAGAGAAAGTGCCATAGGTTACGTCATTAGTGAAAGTGTAATTAAAACATGAAAATGTGGTTATTAGGTTTAATATAGTAATTGCAAATGGTAGGTTCCAAGTTTGAATGATATATAACAATACTGAACACGAAAATGGGAAATGATCGTACTAAAGTTAAAACTTCAGGTTTAGGGTGTCATCAGTGTATACGTAAATATTTTTTAGCATGTAGCAAGGGGTACTTGCCTCGACGGGTCGCGAACCGGGAATACGGAACGTAAAACGTCGGCGGGGAAACTCGCGATGGGCGCACGATTCACGGAATGAACCCAAACGACGAACAGTGGAACCACATGGGTCGGGGTACCACGCTGGAACGTCTGTACACGTCGCCGGCATGGCCGGATTCCGGCGAGATACAAAACAGGGAACAGTTAAGAAAGACTTTGCATAAGGAAAGTGAAGAAGAGAAGAAGAAGATCTTACTGGTAGGGTGTTCTGAGATTTCAGGGGAATCGGCACGGGGCGACGACGATGAGGGTTGCCGGCGTGGTGATTTTCCGTCGAAGGGTAGTGGGTTACTGGTGTGCAGTCGTGGCCGTGGGGTTTGCAGAGGGAGGTGGAAGTGGTTTGAAAGGCCGGAACGTGGAGAGGGATGTGAGGAGGGGATGAGGGCGATGACGGCGAGTCACCAGCGAGGTTGGGCTCGCGGGGGTGTTAGCAACAGGTGGCCTCGTCGGGTGCAGTGGATCCTCGGGGATCGCCGAAAAGAAGAGAGGAGAGGAAGGAGGTGCAGTGGGGATGACGAGGGCGAAGAGGCTAGAAGTCCGGTGGTGATGGCGTCGGCGTTGAGCTGCGGCGGCGAGGGGCAAGGCGGCGGTAGGGTTCGCTGGTGATGGGTTCGCGTTTATAAAAGAAAAAGGGGGAGGAAGAATATATAGGAGAGAGGGAGATACGGGGAGAGAGAGAGAGAGTTAGCGAGAGGAGAAAGAGAGAGAGGGGGGAGAGATAGAGAGAGATGGTGAGAGAGAGAGAGATACGGGGGGAGATAGAGAGAGATAGAGACGGGGCCCACGGGTTAAAGAAGGAAAGAGGGGATTGGTTGGGATAAAGGATTCGTGGGGTTTTAAAAGAAATTTAACAAATATTTAGGAAAATATATTATGGGTAAGAAAAATATATTTGACGGTTTAGTACATTAGAAATTTGGGATTTTGGCGCAAAGTAAAAATATTTCCAAATTGCGCCCCGGTCGTGTCCAAAAATTTGAAATTGAAATACAAAAATTTTAGGCGGGATCCAAACTTTAAAATGAAGTATTTTACAATCAAAAAGCATACCCCCAAGACGGACATACGTACGTGCGCGTAGCCGTCCAAACTCGCCCGTTTCACTGAAAGGGACGAGAACACGATGCACAGACGCTACAACAAGGTTAGGGGTGTCAAGCATGCCAAGATGAATATTTATAATTTTATTTTAGATGCCTTAAATTGTTATATGCAGAATTGAATTGCTGGGTAAAATTTATAACTCACAACAGTTAAGTTGGATCAACGAAATAAATACCAAACACCAACATACGACAATAGAAACCAGTAGCATTGGGCTCGGGTGTTACACACCCTCTCTAAAGGCGTCTTACAGACTAAAGGCGAGAGGGATGTGCATGATTGGCAGATCACTTGCTTAGGCAATTGAGTTTATCATGAGATGTCAAGTACCACACCAGATGTTGTTCTTGTACTAGATGCAATAAGTTGATATTAATCCTGTCCTGGAGAAACGTTCGGAAGCAGTCTTAGAACATAAGTGGATGTTCTAGGGATATAATAACAATAGCCTCTTTTAGGATATGGTTATCATTCCAGGCTTCCAGGGTGACCTGGATGACAGAGTGACTGTCAGAGTTATAGTTTTCCCTCTGACAAGGGGCAGTATTTTGGACAGGTGGTCCAAGTGGATACTGAGGGAGGCATGGTGCAGGATACTGATTAAGTTCAGTTGACGATACAGTCTAAGAAGTTTAGATTTGGAGTTCATTTAAGAACTAGGTCCCATCAGATATCCAAACATATTCTAAGACAGGTATTGCTCATTTCGGGAGATGGCTTTCTCCGCGAACTTGAGATAAAGAGAGACATAGAAAGAAACATCAGGGCGGATCCACTCACTGAGGCTATTCCTCGAACGCAATAGTTTTGCAAACGGGCTTCGTGAAACTGATCAGTAGAGGAGTTGGGTGTTCGGCATCACACGGGCTGTGAGTATGCGACATCGCAATAATTAGCCTTGAGTGAAAGTGGGAGATTGTTGGATATAGTGCCCTCAGAGTCAATTATTGGATCACTGGCACGTGATGGCAATGATTGAGGGAGAACCTATACCGGTAGGACAGTCTTACTCGAGATGATAGTATGCTATCTGGTTTATCTTTATCATCGTGTACAGATTTAGGTGACCTTACAGATCACTATTACACATGATAGAGCCCTTAGGATTCTTGCTTGACTACCAGCAGTATAATAGCGATCATATACGTGGGAGCTGGGGTCTATAAGCACATCCTTAAAAGGACCTTAGTTGTGGGAGTTTCGAGACTGGGCATCGATACTCCATTAGTAGACTATTGTATACAGTCGAGACCCCGACGAGGGGCGGTGGCCGGTCTCACAAGCCATTGGTGTCATTTGGATCACCTAAGATGTATACAGGTGCTCATTGGTGTAGGGTTCCTAGGAACACCTATGAGGTTCTACAACTGATCAACCATGCCAAAATCAAAAATTTCCATGTGCCAAAGAACCCTATACTAGATCGTTAACTAGAGGTAAGGCGAAACATGCAAGTAAACAACTTTATTGCTAAGTGAAAGGGACTACAACCTTTGTAGATCCGGTCCTCCAGTTCTCTAGCTCCGTGTTGACGTCCTACCGCTGCGATCATCGGATCCCAGACTCTATTGTCGGTTTCATCGGAGAAATGGGCGGGCTAGGTCGATGACTTCGATGCCGAAGATAATCTACGTCGAGGCAACTCAAACTCAAGCTCCATCTTCACTTGGTCATAAAACTTGTGAAGATAACACATTCTACTATATGGAATGTGGTAGAGGATGAAGAAATAGGAAGTGGGTTCACTTTGGAATTGGATTTCTCACTTGGATTCATCACTTGGAAATTTTCAAGAATGCTTTCTTCTCTTCATGAAGAAGAAGAAGATGGAGAAAAGAAAATGAATAATGAATTCTTGAAAATAATAAATCAAGTGATTCTTATCATATAGCAACCATGGGTTAGTTTACTTTTGTAGAGAATAAACTAGGGTTTAGTTAAATGGTTAGGTTAACGGATAAAAACAAAATGGTCACTTTATCAAAGATGCATGAAGCATCAAGAAGCTTCTTGCATAAAACTAAAGCAACCATTTAGTTTTTTCTTTTAACCAAAATAAATAAAGTAAATAAAACCCTAACCATTTACCTAAACATGGTGTATAGCATACACACACCCAAGTTTGCATGTATCATCAAACATGATACAATCTAGTGCACAAAAATATATCTCATATACTACTTGTGCACATCAAGTGAGAAAATCCATCTTAAGTGAACAAATACTAGTTAATGTAAAGTAATATATCAAATATATAATTATACATTAAATCATTAAATCAACACTTGATTTAATGATCCGGTCATATCGCATATAACCGACTAATATCAAGTGTATCAATGTATCGAATCAACACTTGATTCGGTAACCCGGCTATATCTTATATAACCGTCCAATGATACAAATCGCGATAATAGAATACAGTATCACATACTGGTATTATTCTCGGTCCCGTACATGTCTCATATGCGCTCATATTTCGTTTCGCTTGAGCCAGGAAACCTCTGTGTAGGACTCTAAAGACTCGTCAATACGCCGGCAGCAGGTGATGATCATATCAAACACCCACAAGCCGCAAGCGGTCTGCTAAACGTAACGGCCACCCGGGTATTTAGCGATCAGAAGATCAATGAGCAAGCCTACTCACACTCCTGTGAATCCAACCAGCAACACTTACCGTACAGTCCGGTCTGTTCGTCTGATATGTCGCATATCTCGCCTAGGGGTGGTAAACGTCAGACCCCAGTAGCTCGATAAGTCGTGTCGATATGAGGTCTTTAAAAGTTCGAGAAACTACCTGTAACACTTACCAGTAAATCTCAGCAACCCTGGCCAGGGATTTCCGGTTATAGCCAATCGAACACAGCACAACATCAACTCCCTATACCGGGAGAGACGAATCCCCTCCTATCGCTCATTGCCTCCATGTGATTCGGGACTGTAGCCAAAAACCACCGTTTTGCACGCCCTCTTGGACGTGGTAAGGTGGAAATCAAAGCACAGTGGGAATCACACAAGACTCTATGACGATCTCGGGTCAACAGACTACTCTGTACCAGTGTCACCGGAGAACTGCCATCTGACGTGAGGTATAATGCCATTTGGGAGTTCTCGGCGTCGAGTCCGTCCAGTGTACCCAGTCTCTACTGAGCACCCATACACCATCCTTGATGTCAAACACCGATTGATATGGGATCATCCATCGCCCATCATATGGGTCAAGATGCGTATATGCTAGTCTACTCTGGTGCATCGATGCCCTGTCTCGATACACCCACGACTAGGGACCTTGAAGGATGTACTTATGGACTACCATGTCCCCACTAGTATGATCCGCATCATAGTCCAGGTAGTCAAGTACACATCCTAAGGGCTTTACCAACATGTAACAGAGAGAGTATCAGTATACATGTTAAAGTAAAGAGTAACCAGATAGCATACTATCATATCGAGCAAGAAAGTCCTCCCTATATATGTCCAAGCATCCACTACAATATACATCGTATGTACAGTAATGGCCTCTAGGACATACATATAACTAACAATCTCCTACTTGCACTAGGGCCATCTGTTATGGTATCTCATACCCAACAAATAGCTGTGGTTGAAGTATCTCATACTTAACCCTCCCATAAAAGTCTCTACTGGGGAAAAGGCCTTTGTGTGTGGATCCGCACTGTTGTCCTCTGTATCTACTCACCTTACCTCGATCTCCCTGGAGATCAACCATCTCCGTGATCAGGTGATACTGCCTAAGAATTATATCTGGATTTCTGATGGGACGGTAGTTCCTTGGCCAAAGCCACAACTCCATTGTCACACAATGGTAGGAACGAAGTTCATCTCATGAACTTATATATACCCAGACTACCTCTTTGGTAGCATCTTTGGTAACGATGTATCTTTCCTTTAATCGTATAGTATGTCACGGTATCTAGCTTGGAACTCTTCCAACATACCGTCCCTCCACTGAGGGTAAAGACAAAGCCTGCGACTAACATTCAGTCGTCCTTATCACTCTGGAACCTTTCTAGTGATTCTCCTCAGGATCGATTGATACCATCTTACTACAACTATTGAGTATCCTAACATCCAATTAGATCTATCTCATAAATCCAAAATCCAGGATTCAGGAGGTATCACTATGATCCTATATGGAGAATCCTTGTGATAAGCGGAGATTGACCGAGCGTATCATAGGAAACTCCTTCCCTATCAAAAGTATGTCATCCACGTACTCTACGAGGATCAACACCATACTCCCTACTACCTTTTTGTATATACAAGGTTCATCTACCATTTTGATGAAGTCAAACTCTTTGACTACCACATCAAAACAGATGTTCCAACTCCGCGATGCCTTCTTTATCCTATAAAGCACCTTGCACACGTTTCCTCTGCTCCCACTGTCTACGAAGCCCTCTAGCTGTGTACTTATAGACGCTCTCTTCCAAATCATCATTTAGAAAAGCTGTCATGACACTCAACCACCAGATATCGTAGTCATGGTATGTTGCCGTGGCAAGTAGGATCTGGATGGACTTAAGCATAGCTCCTTAGAAAAGGTTTCATCATAATCCATACCTAGTCAACGATGCAAACCATTAACAAGTCTTGCTTTGAAAGTCTCAACTTTTCCATGTACACCAAGTAATCTTCTCAAGATATACTTGCTCCTGATGGGGATTCAACCCTTCAGATAAAGCAACCAAAGACCATACATTGTTGGTGTATATGGATTCCATCTCAGATCGACAAGCATCCAGCCATTCTTACAGAGTCTCACTCCTGAAGGCCAGCTCGAAACTAGTGTAAGTGTACGGCGGCGCCCCGGCCGTCAATCCGACGGCCAAATGCGGAAGCGGTGATAAACTTTAATTTTTACTTGAACTGGCAAACCGCCGCACACTAATACCCGGATCGAACCATTAATTAGTCCTAGCTAACTACAAGAAAGGGAAGAGAGATATACCGACCGATCCAAGTCCTCCGGTCTTCTCGTCGTCGTCCCGATCTCCTGCGGAACCTCCGGTCTCCACCTCGTCGCCGGAAGTGCACCACATCGCCTACTTCTTTTACGGGCTCCCACCTCAATGCTGAGGCAACTCGGGCACGAACCTGGCTAGTCGACGTGCCCAAGATTTGCTGTAGAATATCTAGAGAAGAAGACTCATTTGGGGTTGTAGGAATTGCCTTTTGGTGGAGGGGTTGAATTTGGAGCTTTTTGGATTGATCATGTGGGATTTTTGCAACATGAAATGAAGCAAAATCCCACACCAAGAATTTGGGACAGCCCACTATGGGAGTGGCCGGCCATGCTTAAAAAGGAGGAGAGAATGAGAGTGTAGTGTATCAAAAGATAATGGGAGCCCATCTCATATCATCCAAGAGAGAGAAAGGAAAAGGTTATCATGAAAAAGCAATGATCACAAAATAATTCCAACACACATCCAACAACCATCACTCATCATCAACCATCATGTCCTACAAAAGTCAAGGCATGATGAAGTTAGAAGTCAAGGTCAAGGAAAAGCTATCATCACACAACAAAATGCAAAGACCCCCTCCACAAATCCTTATTTGCAACAATGCAAATAAGCCCTCCTCCACCAAACTTCGGCCAATGAACGATACAAAGGAAATCGGCCGAAACGAAAAGCAAACTGGCAACTCCATAAAACTGGTCCCGTAATAAATTATAGGAAAACCCCGATACTGTGCATACACACCCGCATTTGTATTCCGACCGAAATACAAATGCAATGAGACAGAATCTCTACTGTACTATACTAGGATCCGGCTTAAACCAAAGCCGGCTAGTAATATCCGTTCGATCCTGATCCGTGCAATACCGCACGCATCTGATCGAACCCTGCCATATATCCATACGGCCTATAGTACAAACTGTTCGATCCTGATCCGTGCAATACCGCATGTATCTGATCGGATCTTGCCATATCTCTATACGGCCTCTACAACCTTTCGCCCGAAAGCTGAGTAACTGAATGTGGGGGACTCTAAAGACTCGTCAACACCTTGGTTGTGGATTTAACCACTAGCACGTCAGAGGTATAAGCCAATACGTAACGGGCTACCAGGTATTGACTAAAAGGGACGTCTGTGAGCAAACTCAGCCTGACAACCCTACTGAGCCTGTCAGTGACAATATCCGTACAGTCCGGTCCGTTCGTCTATGAGTATCGCATGGCGGGCCTAGGGGGTTGGTAAAAGTCAGACCCCCAAAAGCGGTACAAGTCGTGTCGGAGTGTAGCCCAGAGGAGTGTAGCCCAGAACACCCTGAGATACTACTGGAATACCTACCAGTAAATCTCCTATCTTGGCCAAGGACTTCGTGTAATGGCTCTCATAGATACAGCGCGACCTCACCCCCAATACCGGGAGAGACGAACCCCTGAAGATACGCTCACTGCCTCCATGTGGCTCGGGACTGTACCCAACTAAAACCTGTTTGCACGACTCCTTTGAGCCGTGGTAGGGTAGTAATCAAAGTACAGTGGGAACTCACACGAGACAAATGACGATCCCAAGGTCGATGAACTAACCTGCACACATGTCACCAGGGAACTGCCATCTGACGTCTGGTATATGACCAACTAGCATGTTCCCGGCTAGTCATGTCTGGTGTACTCATAACCCAATGAGCACCTGTATACATGTTAGGTGAACCAACTGACACCAGTGGCTTGTGAGACCGGCCACCGCCCCTCGTCGGGGTCTCGACTGTATACACTAGTCTACTCTGGAGTATTGATGCCCTGTCTCGAAACTCACACGACTAGGGACCATTTAAGGATATGCTTATAGACCCCAGCTCCTACTTATATGATCGCCCTCATACTGCTGGTGATCAAGCAAGAATCCTAGGGGCTCTATCAACGTGTAATAGCAACTTGTCAGGTCACCTAAAACAGTACACGATGATAAAGGTAAACCAGATAGCATACTATCATCTCGAGTAAGACTGTCCTACCGGGATAGGTCCTCCATCAATCATTGTAATCACGTACCTGTGACCTAATAATTGACTCTGAGGGCACTATCTCCAACAATCTCCCACTTGCACTCAAGGCTAATTATTGCGATGTCGCATACTCACAGCCCGTGTGATACCGAACACCCAACTCCTCTACTAGTCAGTCTCACAAAGCTCGTTTGCGAAACTATTGCGTTCGAGGAATAGCCATAGTGAGTGGATCCGCTTTGTAGTCTCTTTCTATGTCTCTCTATTTCTCAAGTTCGCGGAGAAAACCCATCTCCCGAAATGAGCAATACCTGTCTTAGAATGTGTCTGGATGTCTGATGGGACCTAGCTCATAAATGAACTCCAAATCCAAACTTCTTAGAATGTATCGTCAACTGAACTTAATCAGTATCCTGCGCCATGCCACCCTCAGTATTGCCTTGGACCACCTGTCCAAAATACTGCCCCTCATCAGAAGGAAAAACTAAAACTCTGACAACCTCCTTGTCGTCCATGTCACCTTGGAAGCCTGGAATGATAACTGTTTCCCGAATGAGGCTGTCGTTATCATATCCCTAGAACATCCACTTATGTTCTAAAACTGCTTCCGACCGTTTCTCCAGGATTGGATTAATGTCAGCTTATTGCATCTAGTGCAAGAACAATGTCTGGTGTGGTACTTGACATCTCATGATTGACTCAATTGCCTGAGCAAGTGATCTGCCAATCATGCACATCCCTCTCCAATTTAGTCTGTAAGACAGCTTCAGAGAGGGTGACTCCATCACCTGCAGGTACACTACCGTGCCAGGAGTCGTCCATTCTAAATACCCTAAGAATGCTGTCAAAGTACCCTGATTGGGAAACCACCCAAATCTAGATCTAAAAACCATAGATCTAGTAACCAGTATGTCTGATATAAAATCCATTTCCTTTGTGGAGAAACCACTTGGTGACGACCAAAATATAACCGATTGTAGTACAGGAGTTTCCTTTCCTACTATGTGTATGTCATCCAAATACCAGGATATCACACCCTACTACCTGCTTAACAGATCCATCCCCTATTCTGATGAAGTCAAACCCATGACTGTCACGTCAGAAATAGATGATCTATCTCCGCTACATCTGCTTTAGTCTATAAATGGACATAAGCTACTTGTCCACCAATGCTTCCGTTGCTCCTACTGACTACGACAACCCTCTGGCAGAGTCATATAGACGTCCACTTCTAAAACTAGTTTAGAACAACGCTATACTCCTCCTCCCGCCGGGTCTCGCAGCCTGGAACAACAGCAATGGTAATTGTGGGTAAACAAGAACTTCCTTGTCACCGTCCTTGAGGCTACCGGAGTACCCCTCGGGTGCCTGAAGTTACCCACCGTATCTGCGGAGTGGCTAATGGAATGTCAAACCGGATTGAATCTTTAGGTTCCTTATCAAATCTTCAGTAATCGTTTGTGGTTCTGGAATCACTTCCAGTTCTACCATACTCCCACTACTGTTTTCTGAAAAAATCCATTTTTATTAAAACTGTGGCGAGTTTAGAACAATATTGCTATCGTTCATCCAGATGGTAGAAAGTCAGCCCGCGTCATAGCCTGGGTCAACCTACAAACAGCCATTACAGAAACGTGCCTTGAGTTGTCCAGTGTCTGGTTTTAATCATAAGCCAGACAACTCCCCGTACCTTAACATCGTTAAGATATGAACTTTTCTATATCCAATATAGAAACAGAGGCACTGATTTAATTGAACCAGATCCAAATCATGCAACTGTCTCCAGTGCACGTCAACTAAATGGAAGGAGGCCGATCAGCGTTACTCAACTTAGGAATGCTTCCAATTATGAGTAACCTGAAAGAGAAGCAAGTTCTCTTGATCATTACTATCAACTGAATACCATTGACAAGTATCTACATCTTCGATCACTTTGAAGAATCCCGATACTTGCTACACCTGGTTCTCTACTCTATTCAAATACCTATAACTTCTTCAAATTCGGACCCTGTGTTTCCACGAAACACCTGTCTAAAAACTAGAGAAGTTATAAGTAAACCGAATATAGTACGAGGACCAACCCCTCTGTCCTCATGGACCCTGGACAACATACAACACTCTGTATAAGTCCCTTGAGTCTGATAACTCATTCACTGTGTGTCGTAGGTTCAAAACTGTACTTATGGTTAAGAAGAATTACACCGCTGTTCAATGCTCCTTACCTAACCATCCACTGATATAGGTAAATGTCGTAGACATAATTTCAGAAAGGTATATCTCACTCTATGAAAATAGACGTACAGATATATCAATTTGAAATTGGCGCATAACAGCGGATATTCAAAACCAAATATCTGCCGACTGGCAAACAGCCCAGGTGATTTCCTCAAATATCACCGATTACAACGAATCCCGATATAATGAGGATGATCACCCAATTCCCAATAACTTACTCCCACTCATCATCTGTAAAACCATACAGATGTGAGAATCGTACCTGGTAAATACATACCCTGGAGTAAGTATCTAATCGGGAAATCAGTTTTCCTTTAACAGTATACAGTGGGACTGAAACATCGAAATGTTTCGATGGGGTATCCTGGTATTCCTAGTAATGCCTCTTCCAGATTCACGACTGTAACCGTATAGTTCTTTGCCACCTCTCCAAATCCCTTCATATGTCATTAGTCGTTACCTTCTGCACACCCCTTAGGCCAAATGGTTTTCTTCCTTCCCTACCGTTCGGCACCAGCCTATGGTTTGGAAGAAGACTATCCAATAAGCATAATGGGTGTACTGTCCCAATCCAAGGAACACTCGCAATGAGAGAGAGGGCGAAGATAAAAGACAACCGAATAAACCTTATTCCTATTTCTCCTGGACCAGAATCCATCCCCGAACTGGAACAAGTTCCTTTCGAGTTCGTATATAACCATACGATGGAGTATCCAATAAACTGTGGATCTTCGTAGTGATACGGAGTGTCCTGGAGAAATACAAAGGTGATTTTAGGATTGGCGAAGGAATACTTGGTTTGGTCGTGAATATCTGTTGCAATTTACTTTGCCCTCTTACTAATCCCTTGCTTTGTCTTAACTTAATACCTTCTGTACACCATCGTTATGCTAATTGGTTTTCTTCATTCCCTACAGGTCAGCACCTACCTATGGTTTGGAAGAAGACTATCCAATTTGCGTAATAGGTGTACTATCCCCTAAACCAAGGAGTGCTCACAACTTGAGAGAAGGTAAAAGGAAAAGACAACTGAATAATCCAATCCGTTTTCTCCAGAACCGGAAACCATCATCGAATAAATTCTTTCGAGTTCGTATCTAACCATACGATGGTTTTGTCCAATGGAAGTGGACGTTCGTAGTAATACGGGGTGTCCTGGAGAAAAGGGTAAAAGTAGGAGTGGCAATGAGGTTTGCAACTCTGACAATACAAAAGCCAGTGTTTAAGAAGGTTCGGTCAACTTGGTCACTGAGTCAAAATCTTAGGGTCGGGTCAATGGTCGCTGCCAAAGAGAGAGAGAAAAGAAACACTCAGCGTGCACTCTATCCTAGATCAGAATGGTTACCAATTTATCTAATCTGGAAACCTCCCACTGTACCTCAAATTCTCCTCCAAACCTGAAAGAAGAATTAGTCGGGGTCACCCGAGGAGTAAACTAACTCATCAGTGGGAATCGGGATCCAACTATCATCGCATGATAACGTGACGGAATCCGCTCACGGTATCACACTCCAGAAGGTATGCGCATATCTGGCAAGTTTCAGTTCTTTTGAAACTCCCGATGTGGATTTCTGCCCCATGCTCTTATGACCTTGACGAAGGTCAACAAAACATAAGTCACATGTCAAGTTCCACCCGTCATTGTCCAGGTTAATTTGAATCCACCCGTACAAGCCCTTGACGAAGGTCAACAAGGCTATACGACTGTCCCAAACCAACGCATCTATCTATGCTGCAGAAAGGCAACAAGCAGCTACTATACACTATGCCTTGACGAAGGCCAACAAACATAGCATGAATACTACGTGCTACCCGTCTGAAACGACGGAGGGCTACGAATGGTTTCTGGCGAAAACCTTTAACGTAAAGAACTTGATATCGTTGAAGGAACGGATAGCTTTTTGAAAATATAGTGACGAAAACTTTCGCTAAAGAGGTCACTCCCGGTGAAGGGATCTCCGCTCTTTCCCCATAGAATGGTGTGCAGGATATTCCAAATGAATACCGCGATGCAAAGCAAAAGTAATCGGCTATAGTGAAGTCAATGCCCTGACGCAAACTTTTTGTCCAAGGGGTCACTCCCGGTGAAGGGATCTCGGCCCTTGCCTCGTCGACTGAGGAGCATGATATTCCAAATGAATACCACGATGCAAAACAAAAGTAAACGTCCTCGCAATAACAGCTTTTTGAAAAGTGTTCCAACAACATCAGATTAGGTTTGTTTTTAACTTGCATTGATCCGAATCAACGCAGTCCCATCAATTGATCACACCACAAAGAACGAAAATATACTGATGTATGTATATGCCATCCGCATTCGCCACTGGGTCCCGTCTTTACCCGTTAGGTTAGCTAACTAACGACAGAGCGGGGACTGGACTAGCGTGGATGCAAAACATATACCACATCTACTAATATATATACCAATATATTATATTCGCTCAAGGCGTGAAAGAAATGCAACATCACAGAAATGTACAGCATCACAGAACAATACAGATATCTGGGATCCCCGGGTTTCACAGAGCCACTACTGAAACCCGACGTTCCCCTGGTCATGTGGATAGCCTGTGCAATGAAATCCTAGACCCCTACGGGCGCGGCAATTTACCCGCCAAAACCTGAAGCGAGGCAGCCCCCTTCAGCAACGTGAATGGACCACCCAGCACTACACGGAATCCGGCAACTCGGGCACCCCTCCTGGGTCAACCTGTACCCCCTACGAGTGTGGCGAATAGCTCGCCAATCCTAGAGTGAAGCCCCCTCCGTCTCAATGCCATGAGATGCAGGCTTATTGCCCTCTAGAATCCGGCTATCCGTGCACCCCTCCGCGGGGCAATCCTAGTACAGAAAGTAAAATATACATCCAACGGGTACATCGACCGCAACCTGGTCGTGCCCCAAAAGAATAATACAAACAGGCAGTGACGGCAGTCCACATGTTGGACGCTCGCCCCGCAATATCAAATGTACATAATACAACAAAAACTGTACTAGCATTGCATCCAGGCTATCCCCCACGACCGATCCGCAACATCACAGCAAAAACAGAACATCAACGTGAAAGTCACGTTCGCAAATCCGTCTAACCGGGCTATAGCAGTTAGATCGGATTTACCGATCAAGTGACATTCACGGTCGCAGATATAATATAAATACTGTGAAATAATGTGTTTAAAATATCCGATCGATCAATTTTTAACAAGTGGGCCTCAAAGCATTACTGTAGCATATCAAGAAATTCTGGGCCCAATATTAATATTCCAAAACCCCAATTTTAACCCCAGAAAGCCTCTGTAAAAAATTGGTGCAGGGATCCCCACAGTGTGCGGCGGAACCGCGGCACGAAGGGGGTGTTTGCGGCGGTTCCGTGCTCCAACAGTGGAGTCACTTCATCGAAATTTTACAGAGCTCTTATATTTTCCAGTACATCAATTTTTTACAACCTGAAAAATTTTTGGAGACCAAAAAATTTCAACAGAAACTGATGCTAACAAAAATGTAGATTTTGGAATTTTGGTCGATCGGAAATGCAAAACACATTAAACCAAGCTAGACTAAGTTAATGGCGAGGCTCTGATACCACTGTAAGTGCACGGCGGCGCCCCGGCCGTCAATCCGACGGCCAAATGCGGAAGCGGTGATAAACTTTAATTTTTACTTGAACTGGCAAACCGCCGCGCACTAATACCCGGATCGAACCATTAATTAGTCCTAGCTAACTACAAGAAACGGAAGAGAGATATACCGACTGATCCAAGTCCTCCGGTCTTCTCGTCGTCGTCCCGATCTCCTGCGGAACCTCCGGTCTCCACCTCGTCGCCGGAAGTGCACCACATCGCCTACTTCTTTTACGGGCTCCCACCTCAATGCCGAGGCAACTCGGGCACGAAGCTGGCTAGTCGACGTGCCCAAGATTTGCTGTAGAATATCTAGAGAAGAAGTCTCATTTGGGGTTGTAGGAATTTCCTTTTGGTGGAGGGATTGAAGTTGGAGCTTTTTGTATTGATCTTGTGGGATTTTTGCAACATGAAATGAAGCAAAATCCCACACCAAGAATTTGGGACAGCCCACTATGGGAGTGGCCGGCCATGCTCAAAAAGGAGGAGAGAATGAGAGTGTAGTGTATCAAAAGATAATGGGAGCCCATCTCATATCATCCAAGAGAGAGAAAGGAAAAGGTTATCATGAAAAAGCAATGATCACAAAATAATTCCAACACACATCCAACAACCATCACTCATCATCAACCATCATGTCCTACAAAAGTCAAGGCATGATGAAGCTAGAAGTCAAGGTCAAGGAAAGGCTATCATGACACAACAAAATGCAAAGACCCCCTCCACAAATCCTTATTTGCAACAATGCAAATAAGCCCTCCTCCACCAAACTTCGTCCAATGAACGATACAAAGGAAATCGGCCGAAACGAAAAGCAAACTGGCAACTCCATAAAACTGGTCCCGTAATAAATTACAGGAAAACCCCGATACTGTGCATACACACCCGCATTTGTATTCCGACCGAAATACGAATGCAATGAGACAGAATCTCTACTGTACTATACTAGGATCCGGCTTAAACCAAAGCCGGCTAGTAATATCCGTTCGATCCTGATCCGTGCAATACCGCACGCATCTGATCGAACCCTGCCATATATCCATACGGCCTATAGTACAAACTGTCCGATCTTGATCCGTGCAATACCGCACGTATCTGATCGGACCTTGCCATATCTCCATACGGCCTCTACAACCTTTCGCCCGAAAGCTGAGTAACTGAATGTGGGGGACTCTAAAAACTCGTCAACAACTTGGTTGTGGATTTAACCACTAGCACGTCAGAGGTATAAGCCAATACGTAACGGGCTACCAGGTATTGACTAAAAGGGACGTCTGTGAGCAAACTCAGCCTGACAACCCTACTGAGCCTGTCAGTGACAATATCCGTACAGTCTGGTCCGTTCGTCTATGAGTATCGCATGGCAGGCCTAGGGGGTTGGTAAAAGTCAGACCCCCAAAAGCGGTACAAGTCGTGTCGGAGTGTAGCCCAGAACACCCTGAGATACTACTGGAATACCTACCAGTAAATCTCCTGCCTTGGCCTAGGACTTCGTGTAATGGCTCTCATAGACACAGCGCGACCTCACCCCCAATACCGGGAGAGACGAACCCCTGAAGATACGCTCACTGCCTCTATGTGGCTCGGGACTGTACCCAACTAAAACCTGTTTGCACGACTCCTTTGAGCCGTGGTAGGGTAGTAATCAAAGTACAGTGGGAACTCACACGAGACAAATGACGATCCCTAGGTCGATGAACTAACCTGCACACATGTCACCAGGGAACTGCCATCTGACGTCTGGTATATGACCAACTAGTATGTTCCCGGCAAGTCCTGTCCGGTGTACTCATAACCCAATGAGCACCTGTATACATCTTAGGTGAACCAACTGACACCAGTGGCTTGTGACACCGGCCACCGCCCCTCGTCGGGGTCTCGACTGTATACACTAGTCTACTCTGGAGTATCGATGCCCTGTCTCGAAACTCACACGACTAGGGACCATTTAAGGATATGCTTATAGACCCCAGCTCCCACTTATATGATCGCCCTCATACTGCTGGTGGTCAAGCAAGAATCCTAGGGGCTCTATCAACGTGTAATAGCAACTTGTCAGGTCACCTAAAACAGTACACGATGATAAAGGTAAACCAGATAGCATACTATCATCTCGAGTAAGACTGTCCAACCGGGATAGGTCCACCATCAATCATTGTAATCACGTACCTGTGACCTAATAATCGACTCTGAGGGCACTATCTCCAACAACTAGTTGGGTCATTATCTCATGATGCAATCCTCGCTCCCACTGTCATAGAGAAACTAAAGTATCTCTCAGGTGGGTGAGGAACCTTAGTAGATCGGCGGAGAGGCTGAGGTTCGTTGGTTACTATTAAATCCTTTGGTTCTACCAAATCATCAGCTGTAGTTTGTATAGCTGGAACCTTTCCAGTTTTACATAACATACCTTGCCTCGAGCTTGTCCGGATTTTGCTTTTAGACATAGTCCGGACAACCCCAAATCTTAACAAACTTAAGATATGGGCTCTTCCCTTTCCATATCACATATGAAGTGGTAGGCAACTGATTTGATTTTAACCCTATTCAATAGGTATGCATCTTCTCAAGCGCATAACTCCCAAAAGGAAATAAGATAACTCAGTAGTACACATCATAGAGCACACCATATCACATAGGGTGCTATTGCTCCGCCCCGATACACCGACGTGCTGTGGTGTATACGAAGGAGTAATGCTGAGAGAGAATCTCATTCTCCTTTAGAATAATCCAGGAATTCTGTGCTCAAGTATTCTCCTCCTTTATCACATCAAAGGACATAATACTTATACCCGTTTTGGTGTTAGTGTATATGCCCTAGAGGCCATTACTGTATCATACTAGTTTGTATATTACTTAATGGAAGCTTGGGATATTCACCTTGTATATACAATCTTGCTCAAAATAGTAGTATGCTACTTGGTTTGTTTCTACTTCAATGTGTACATGCGTTTATTTTAGTATATCGCCTATACACATTAGTGGTGCCCTTAGGATCTTTTCTTGATTACCAGCGTTGTGATGGCAGTCACACTAGTGGGGCTGGGTAATCTATAAGCACATCCTTATGCAGGTTCCTGGTCGCAGGACTATCGAGACAGGGCATCGATACTCCGGAGTAGACTAGCGCGTGCGCTTCTCATCCCAGTGTGGGAGACGGTCTGTCCCACAGCCGTCGGTACATCGTACTTGAGAGAGTATGCGGGTGCTCGTTGGGTTACGAGTACACTGGACAGGACTGGTCGGGAACTGACTAGTTGGTATTATGCCTATCGTCAGTTATCAGTTCCCAGGTGACATGAGTACAGCTTAGTCCGCTGACTTGGCACTGTCACTTCGCCTTGAGTGTGTTCCCACTGTACTTTGATTACTACCCTACCACGGCTCAAAGGAGTCGTGCAAACAGGTGGTAGTTGGATGCAGTCCCGAAGCACTTGGAGGCAGTGACGGTTAGACAGGATTCGTCTCTCCCGGTATTGGGGGTTGACATCGCGCTGTGTCTAGGAGAGCCATTACACGAGTAGTCCCTGGCCAGGGCAAACGAGATATACTGGTAGGCTTCCAGTGTTATCTCAGGGTGTTTTGGTCTTCACTCCGACATGACTTGTACCGCTATTGGGGGACTGACGTTTACCGCCCCCTAGGCCCGCCATCGATGTATCAGACGAACAGACCGGACTGTACGGAGAATGTCACATTCAGTCTCAGTAGGAGTTCAGATGGGTTTCGCCTCGTCAGTCTTCTTGTCGGCATCTACCCGGGGACCGTTACGCACAGCTAGTGCCGCTTGCGGTCTGTGGTTAAACCCACTGCCAGCGTAGTGTCGAGTCTTTAGAGTCCCACACAGAAAGCTATTCGCCTTTAGGCAAAAGAGTAGAGGTCGCATGGTTTTGCGACAGGTCGCATGGTTTTGCGACAGGGTTCGGTCACATCCATGCACTTGTGCACGTACAGTGTCCGGACAGTTCACACTAGCGGGCTTTGGTTTAAGCCAAATCCTAGTGTACTTTTTGGGATTGGTTTTATCCAGTATGCATTCGTGTTCCTCGGAACGCGGATGCGGGGGTGTATGCACAGTTGACGGAGAGACAGAGGCAGAGAATTCTCATTAGGGTTGTTGACCGTTGACAGTTGACTATTGACTTTTTGCTCAACCCTAATGAGAATATGATATGTGATTAACAATTATATTAATTAAGTATTATGGTGACATGGTTGTTAAGGGATTGACTTTGTTGACTTGTTGACTTTTGTTGACTTGTTGACTTTGTTGACCGGTTGACTAGGCTTGACTAGTTGACCATCATGATAACTATAGCTATCATTTCATGGCAAAGACTTTTGCTTGCTTGCTCTTTTGTGCAAAATGAGTGCATGAAATGATATGGCTATGGTTGCTTCAACCATCACATAATACTTGATTGATATAAGGTGTTATGATTGTTTTGGATTATGAGAGCCAAATGAGAAAAGTCTTCTCTCATTCTTTCATGCTCATTCTCTCTCTTGTTCTTGAGCTCTCATCTCCTCCTTTTGCTCTCCCTCTCTTGGTTCTATGGTTCACTTGTCTCATGAGTTGAGAACCAAGAACCATAGATAAAATCCCATACAAACTCTTCTCTGCTCACTCTAGTTCATAAGGTTTAGCAAACCGAGTGAACTAGTTTCTTCAAAGTTCGAAGAAGGAGCCAAAAGTTGAAGCTTTCAGGTGGATCTATCTTCGGCGCAGGGAGACGACGGGGAGAAGCCGATTCGGACGACCATCGAAGCTTGAAGACGAAGGAGTTCGAGAAAAAGAAAGGTATAACCCCCTAACCGAGTAGTTAGCAACTCGTAGTTAGGTTGTTAGTTAGATGTTTAACAAAGATCCGGTTTTGAGTCCATGTTACTACCTCTAAGAAAATTGTTTTTCACCAAATTTCGCATGCCCGAAAGTACCGGAAGAGCTAGCATGGACTTACAGTGGTATCAGAGCCTAGTTAAACTCTATCTAACATGTTAGCAAAGTAGCTAGAAGATCGATTAACGAAAAAGTCGCAAAACGAACCCCGTTTTTTAAACTTTATGTCGATTTTAAAAGTGCTGGAAAATTTTTTTGAGATACACCAAAAATCGACTCAGGGTTTTCTGAAGAAACTGCAAAAATTTGACCCTCTAACTCGATCAAAGGCGGGAGCTTGCTCCCGCCTCGGAACCGCGGCCGAGTTGACTCGGTCATGGGGTTTCTTTTTTGCAGTTTGCTCATAGTGGTATTTTGGGATTTTTGGAATATATATTTTCTGCCCAGATTTCCCAGAACGAAAATTTTATTTTTGTGGTCCTGAAAATCCGTATTTTTGATCGAACTTCTAAAAGACTTTAGCTGACGGGTTTTTTCTGTGATGTGATATTTGTATTGAACGTCTGCTAATCGCTATATGTCGATTAGTAGGGGTTATACAAATCTGTGATCTGCAATGTTATTGGAATGTGTATATGAATTCATTGGATTGTCGCGGGTGAATAGCCGGGGGTTGTGAGACGAGAGTTTTCTTTTCTTTCAATTCATGTAAATTTGTAAATTGATGTAATAATTATTTGTATGGCCGCACAACCGGGTAGGGGTTGTAGTCGTCATTGTATAATTTCTTTTTACTGTTTTTGCTCCTAGGATAGACCCATGGAGGGGGTGCACAAACTACCGGGTATGCCGAAGTGCCGAGTGGCCTACTCACGGAGTTGAGGGAGGTTGCTTCGCTTCGGGTACTTGGCGGGTAGTTTGCCGCACCCGTAGGGGTCTTGGGTGGGGTATTGGCTATCACCGCGACCGTGTAATTTGCTTTTCTTTACTGGCTCGTACGAATTGCGGATTCCTAGTATATCCAATGTATTCATCTGTGATCTGAAATGGCTATCATTGCAGTATATATCTATATATGATATTATTTAGGCGTTGCTTATGTTTTACAGCCGCGCTAGCCCAACCCCCGCTCTGTCGTTAGTTAAGTAACCTAACGGGTAATGACGGGGCCCCGTGGCGAATGCGAATGGCATAAGTGTACGTCATATTTTGGTTGTTTTCTGCAATGGTAGGATTAAATGATGGGACGCATTAAAAGAACTAATGCAAGAATATCACGCATTAAAAGAACTAATGCAAGAAAATAAACCAAGTCAAAATCGTTGGAACACTTTCAAAAAACCACTCGGTTCTTTTCAAAACTAACTTTTAAATGCGGAGCTTGAGCCACTCCTTTTAAAAGCTATCTCGTTCCATCGATTATATCAAGTTCACTACGTTCACGGTTTTGCCAAAACCATTCGTAGCCCTCCATCATTTCAGTTAAATATTCGGTAGTATTCAAGCTATGTATTTTGACCTCACGCCAAGGCATAGTGATTGGTAGCTGCCGGATATTTATCTGTTGCATAGATAGAATGCGTTGGTTTGGGACAGCTGCACTACCATTTTGGCCTACGTCAAGGGTAGGTACGGGTGGATTCAAATTAACCTGGATAATGATGGGAAGAACTTGACATGTGAATTATGACATTTTGACCTCACGCCAAGGTCATAAGAGCATGGGGCAAAAATCCACATCGGGAGTTTCATAAGTACTGAAACTTGCTAGATTTGCATACCATTTGGAGTGTGATGATTATGGTAGGATTCCTTCAGTTTCGTCACGCGATGATATTTGGATCCCGATCCTACTGTGAGTATATGCTACTCCTCGGGAAATTTCTCACTAAATGATCAATGCTATAAACCTAGTAGGTGTCTAGAAAGGTGTTAGCGGGGCTACGCCCCAAGGGAAAAGAGGTTATTTAATTAAGGAACTTCGCGAAAGCATTGGAAAACCTCCCTCGAAGTACCGACATTGGCCTGGCTGAACGGTTAAGCAAGTATTGTGCGGTGGGATTGATCCCGACTAATTCTTCCTTTTTGGTTTGAGGAGGGATTCGAGAAACAGTGGGAGCCATCCTGTTTAGACAAACTAAAAACCATTCTAAACTTGCAAGAGCATCAAGCTGAGTGTTTCTTCTCTCTCCTAATTGCAGCGACCAATCGACATGACTGGACTTAAGTTACTTCTAGATAAAAACATACTGACAGGGCCAAACTACAAAGCTTGGCTCAGGAATGTCAAGATGGCAATCACTTACGAAAAGCTGGGGTACCTTCTTACCACCAAAGCTCCCCCTGTCCCTGGTCCCACTTCCAGCGTCGCGGATAAGGAAATCCGTAAGACTTGGGAGATTGATAGCGCGAAGGCCAAGTGCCTCGTACTTGCCTCTATGGACAATTAACATCAGAGGAGGCACGAGAATATGGACTTGGAATCCATATTTCTTCATACAAAAGAACTGTATGGAGAGCAATCTCGTATCGCAAAATACGAAGCGTCGAAAAAGTTGTTTTCGGCAAGGATGGCCGTCGGATCATCAGTAGCAGAACACGTGCTTAAGATGATCGGCTACATTGAGGAGCTCGCGGACCTAGGGACCACATTTGAGAGTGAGCTCTATACGGACTTAGTTCTCCAGTCTCTTCCTTCCACTTACGCCCAGTTTATACTGAACTTCAACTTACAAGAAAAAGAAGTTGAACTTTCAGAGCTCCTCAACATGCTGAGGAGCGCAGAGGGCACCCTACAGAAAGGTAGGGAAACATCCACTTTGTTTGTAGGAGGATCATCTTCTTCTAGGTCCAAGGCGAAAGCCAAGGGAAAGAAGAAGAAAGCCCCCGCCAAACCAAGGGGCGGTGTTAGTAAAGTGGATACGAAGGGAAAAGCTAAAGCAACAAAGAAAGCGGGGAAGCTTGTGGATAAGGAAGAATGCTTCTATTGTCATAAGAAAGGACACTGGAAGAATGATTGCAGGGCCTGGAAGGCCAGAACACAGGAATTGAAGCAGGTTGCAGCTTCAGCTTCAGGTGTGTATGTTATTGAAAACTGTCTTTCAATAAACTCTACTTCCTGGGTATTGGATACCGGATCAGGTCTCATATTTGTAATTCTTTGCAGGCGTTGAGAAACCGTAGTGTTTTGAAAGCAGGTGACATGACCCTCAGAGTTGCGAACGGAGCTAGCATGGATGCTAAAGCCGTGGGGGACTATCACCTGGGAATGTCAGATGGACATGTTTTGGTTTTGCGTAATTGCTTTTTTGTACCCAACGCAACTTGTAATATCATTTCTGTATCTTTAGTTTTTAAAGAAAGTTATGAATTTGCGTTTGTAAGTAATGTTGTAAATATTCACCTTAATCAAGTTTTGATTGGGTCAGGTACATTAAGCAATGGTAAATACGTATTAAACCAACCACAGATTTTCAATGTCCAGAATACACACAAAAGAAAGTCTCCGAAAATAAATCAGACTTTCTTGTGGCATTGTAGACTGGGTTACATCAATGAGAGAAGGTTGACGAAGTTACATACAGAAGGATATTTGAATGCGTTCGAATATCAATCGTATGCCACTTGTCAATCCTGTCTCAAAGGAAAGATGACAAAGACTCCGTTCACTACACGGAGTAAGAGCGAGCGAGCTCTTGGGACTCGTACACAGCGACGTGTGCGGTCCAATGTCTACACATGCGCGAAGCGGTTATTCTTACTTCATTACATTTACGGATGACTTTTCAAGGTACGGTTATGTCTTCTTAATGAAACATAAGTCCGAAGCCTTTGGAAAATTCCAGGAATATAAGAATGAAGTAGAAAAACAAACCGGCAAAAGTATCAAGATTCTAAGATCGGATCGAGGTGGTGAATACTTGAGTGCCGAGTTGCTGGACTATTTAAAAGAGAACGGAATTCTCTCTCAGCTTACTCCTCTATACACTCCACAACATAATGGTGTATCGGAGAGATGGAACCGAACCCTATTGGATATGGTACGGTCCATGATGAGTAACGCTGAATTACCACGATTATTCTGGGGGTATGCACTAGAATCAGCTGCATACCTTTTGAACCGAGTTCCCACTAAGACTGTGCCTACCACACCTTATAAGTTATGGAGTGGGAAAAAACCCTATCTTCAATATCTGAAGATCTGGGGATGTCCAGCTTTTGTCAAAAAGCAGCATGCGGACAAACTCGAGGCACGCTCAGTACTGTGCAAGTTTGTGGGATACCCAAAAAACACAAGGGGGTATCTTTTCTACCACGCAGAGGAACAAAAAGTCCTTGTTTCTCGTAATGCCCACTTTCTAGAACACCAGTTCTTACAAAAGGAAATTAGTGGGAGCGCAGTAGAACTGGAAGAAATTCCAGAACCACGAGCTATTACTGAAAGCTTGGTGGGACCAGAGGGTTCCAAAGAACAGGACATTCCTACGCCGCTCCGCAGGAGTAGTAGGCAGTCTCATCCGCCCGAGAGATACTACGGTTTTCTCATAGACGGGGATAGAGAGGATTGCATCATAGATTATGATGAGCCTACTAGCTTCCAGCAGGCCGTTCAGAGCGTTGACTCAATAAAATGGCTGGATGCAATGCCGACTGAAATGGAGTCCATGTACACCAACAAGGTATGGACGTTGGACATTGCTCCAGACGGGGTAAAACCGGTAGGATGCAAGTGGATCTTCAAAAGGAAGATTGCTGTAGATGGACAGGTTGAGACCTATAAAGCTAGACTTGTTGCGAAGGGTTTTCGTCAAAGACCTGGTTTGGACTATGACGAAACCTTTTCTCCAGTGGCTATGCTGAAATCCATTCGGATCCTTCTTGCCATTGCTGCCTTCCACGATTATGAGATCTGGCAGATGGACGTAAAGACCGCTTTTCTAAATGGAAATTTAGAGGAGTGTGTCTATATGGACCAACCAGAGGGTTTCATTCAGAGTGGGAGCAGCGGAAAGGTGTGCAAGTTGCTTAAGTCCATCTACGGACTAAAGCAGGCAACGCGGAGTTGGAACATCTGTTTTGATGAGACGGTCAAGGACATTGGCTTTATCAAAAATCCAGATGAACCATGCACCTATAGTAGATTTGTAGCGAGAACTGTAGTATTCCTCGTTTTGTACGTGGATGACATTCTCTTAATAGGAAATGACATTCCTATGCTACAATCTGTCAAGGGGTTCTTGTCACACAGGTTCTCCATGAAAGACCTGGGTGATGCCTCATACATCCCGGGGATCCGGATCCATCGTGATAGATCCAAGAGGATATTAGGACTTTCACAGTCCGGGTACATCGACACCATACTGAAAAGATTCAGTATGGAAGATTCCAAGCGCGGTAACCTACCGGCTTGTCACGGGATCACCCTCTCTAAAGAGATGTCTCCCAAGACTGATTTGGAGAGGGATCGCATGTCTATTATACCCTACGCTTCTGCGGTAGGCTCTATAATGTATGCGATGTTGTGTACCAGACCGGATGTAGCTTATGCACTGAGTGTGGTAAGCCGGTATCAGTCAAACCCTGGGGAGAAACACTGGATAGCGGTAAAGAACATTCTCAAGTACCTGAGAAGGACTAAGGAGATGTTCTTGGTGTATGGCGGAAAAGACCTCCAGATCGAGGCCTTTGCTGACTCCAGCTTCCAGAGTGACAAGGATGATTCCAAGTCCATGTTGGGTTTTGTCTTTACCCTCAATGGAGGGGTGGTGTGTTGGAAGAGTTCCAAACATGAAACCGTTGCAGACTCGACGATGAAAGCGGAGTACATCGCTGCATCTGATGCCGCAAAAGAAGCTGTCTGGATGAGGAAGTTCTTGAAAGAGCTTCAGGTGGTTCCGTCCATTGTTGATCCAATACCTCTGTATTGCGACAACAACGGGGCTATAGCTTTAGCGAAGGAACCCAGGTCCCATCCGAGATCCAGACACATCTTGAGGCGGTATCACCTGATCAGGGAGATCGTGGATGGCCAGGAGATCGAGATTCGGAGAGTCGCTTCAGAAGATAACACTGCAGATCTATTCACCAAGGCCTTGCCCCAGACTCAGTTCGAGCGGCTGATCGAGATGATAGGTCTTCGATACGCCAGTACATGGCCTTAGTGCAAGTGGGAGATTGTTGGTGTATATGTCCTAGAGGCCATTACTGTATCATACTAGTTTGTATATTACTTAATGGAAGCTTGGGATATTCACCTTGTATATACAATCTTGCTCAAAATAGTAGTATGCTACTTGGTTTGTTTCTACTTCAATGTGTACATGCGTTTATTTTAGTATATCGCCTATACACATTAGTGGAGCCCTTAGGATCTTTGCTTGATTACCAGCGTTGTGATGGCAGTCACACTAGTGGGGCTGGGTGATCTATAAGCACATCCTTATGCAGGTCCCTGGTCGCAGGACTATCGAGACATGGCATCGATACTTCGGAGTAGACTAGCGCATGCGCTTCTCATCCCAGTGTGGGAGACGGTCTGTCCCACAGCCATCGGTACGTCGTACTTAAGAGAGTATGCGGGTGCTCGTTGGGTTACGAGTACACTGGACAGGACTTGTCGGGAACTGACTAGTTGGTATTATGCCTATCGTCAGTTATCAGTTCCCAGGTGACATGAGTACAGCTTAGTCCGCTGACTTGACACTGTCACTTCGCCTCGAGTGTGTTCCCACTGTACTTTGATTACTACCCTACCACGGCTCAAAGGAGTCATGCAAACAGGTGGTAGTTGGGTGCAGTCCCGAAGCACTTAGAGGCAGTGACGGTTAGACAGGATTCGTCTCTCCCGGTATTGGGGGTTGACATCGCGCTGTGTCTAGGAGAGCCATTACACGAGTAGTCCCTGGCCAGGGCAAACGAGATATACTGGTAGGCTTCTAGTGTTATCTCAGGGTGTTTTGGGCTTCACTCCGACACGACTTGTACCGCTATTGGGGGACTGACGTTTACCGCCCCCTAGGCCCGCCATGCGATGTATCAGACGAACAGACCGGACTGTACGGAGAATGTCACATTCAGGCTCAGTAGGAGTTCAGATGGGTTTCGCCTTGTCAGTCTTCTTGTCGGCATCTACCTGGGGACCGTTATGCACAGCTAGTGCCGCTTGCGATCTGTGGTTAAACCCACTGCCAGCGTAGTGTCGAGTCTTTAGAGTCCCACACAGAAAGCTATTCGCCTTTAGGCAAAAGAGTAGAGGTCGCATGTTTTTGCGACAGGTCGCACGGTTTTGCGACAGGGTTCGGTCACATCCGTGCACTTGTGCACGTACAGTGTCCGGACAGTTTACACTAGCGGGCTTTGGTATAAGCCAGATCCTAGTGTACCTTTTGGGATTGGTTTTATCCAGTATGCATTCGTGTTCCTCGAAACGCGGATGCGGGTGTGTATGCACAGTTGACGGAGAGACAAAGGCAGAGAATTCTCATTAGGGTTGTTGACCGTTGACAGTTGACTATTGACTTTTTGCTTAACCCTAATGAGAATATGATATGTGACTAACAATTATATTAATTAAGTATTATGGTGACATGGTTGTTAAGGGATTGACTTTGTTGACTTGTTGACTTTTGTTGACTTGTTGACTTTGTTGACCGGTTGACTAGGCTTGACTAGTTGACCATCATGATAACTATAGCTATCATTTCATGGCAAAGACTTTTGCTTGCTTGCTCTTTTGTGCAAAATGAGTGCATGAAATGATATGGCTATGGTTGCTTAAACCATCACATAATACTTGATTGATATGAGGTGTTATGATTATTTTGGATTATGAGAGCCAAATGAGAAAAGTCTTCTCTCATTCTTTCATGCTCATTCTCTCTCTTGTTCTTGAGCTCTCATCTCCTCATCTTGCTCTCCCTCTCTTGATTCTATGGTTCACTTGTCTCATGAGTTGAGAACTAAGAACCATAGATAAAATCCCATACAAACTCTTCTCTACTCACTCTAGTTTACAAGGTTTAGCAAACCGAGTGAACTAGTTTCTTCAAAGTTCGAAGAAGGAGCCAAAGGTTGAAGCCTTCAGGTGGATCTATCTTCGGCGCAAGGAGACGACGGGGAGAAGCCGATTCGGACGACCATCGGAGCTTGAAGACGAAGGAGTTCGAGAAAAAGAAAGGTATAACCCCCTAACCGAGTAGTTAGCAACTCGTAGTTAGGTTGTTAGTTAGATGTTTAACAAAGATCCGGTTTTGAGTCCATGTTACCACCTCTAAGAAAATTATTTTTCACCAAATTCCGCATGCCCGAAAGTACCGGGAGAGGTAGCATGGACTTACATTTGGTTCTCTACTTCTAACTTATATTCTGTGAATATCTCAAAAGGTTCGGACTTGTGTTTCAACAGGAACATATGTCTGAATCTTGAGAGATTATCAGAGAATGTAATGAAATACAAAGGACCGGTCTTGGCATATGTAGACAGGAGACTTTCATACATCAGCATGTATCAATCCCAAGAGTTCACTAACTCTTTCTCAGTTTCCAATAAACGGTGCTGTGGTGATCTTATCTTTGTGACATGACCGGCAAGTTTCATAAGATGTAAATTCAAACAGATTTAAATATGCGTCTAAATGTAACATAGCTAGTCGGGTCGCATTGATATGATCTAGTCTACAATGCCTCAAGAAGGATCCGTTCATTTCTGAACTCTTCCTCTTGTGTTTGTTCTGTATACTAAGAACTGTAGTTTGATTTAGAACGTCACTTTTAGATAACGTGCCTGAACCGATCAACTCTTGATATAGGAAATGTTCAAAACATTATCCAACAATAAAAAATTATATCCTTTCTTTACTAATAAAGAGACTGATATGATGTTGTATATCAGGTTCGGTATCTAATAACATTTGTTCAGAATCAATGTATTCTTGTAATACAGGGTGACAGTGACCAACAGACTTGGCTGCAACGCTTGCACCGTTTTCTGTCTCGTGAAACTTATCACCCATTCTCAGTTCTTTACCTATCTGTAGCCCATGTAACAGATTACATATGCGGGATCCTGATACGGTATCTCATACCCAGGACGTAAAGGATACTGAGAAACAGTTCTCTGTAACGAACACACCCGAAGATGATGCATCAGTATACACTTTCTTCGTTTGGGCGGCACGGGAAATCGGGTATTCCCTAATTTCCTGCTCTGTCTTTATAACAATTATAAGTTGGAGCGGGACCAACGTTCCTCAGCTCAGTATAACAAGCGGGTTCGGTCAATACATCCGTATTATTATCTTGATTAAGGCGTGATATGGTCGCTACCTGGAGAGAGAGAGAAGAAAACACTCAGCGTATGCTCTTGCAAGATCAGATTGGTTATTATTTTATCTAATCACGATGGCTCCCACTGTTTTTATCAAATCTTCCTTCAAACCCTAAAAGGAAAGACTAGCCGGGATTAATTACACGCTACAAGTTCGCCAATCTTTCAGCCAGGCCAGTGTCGGTACTTTAAGGGAGGTTCCTCGTGCTTTCGCACGGACCTAATTAAAGTAAACCTCGTTTTCCCAGAGGCGTAACCCCGTTGACACCTACTTGATCGGCTAATTGTAATGTGTAAAACTCTCCCAGGAGTAACTCTTACTCGCAGCGGGTATCGGGATCCAACTATCTCATAGAAGGTATGCAATCTCATTGAAAATTTCAACACTTGAAATTCCCGATAATATTTTACCCCTAGCGTCCTATGACCTTGACAAAGGCCAACAAACTATAGGCTGCTAGTCAAGTTCAACCCGTCATTTCTTGATTGAAATAAACCCACCCGCACGGCCCTTGACAAAGGCCAACAAGGTCGCACGACTACCCTAATCCAATCTGCATCATATGCATAAGCAGATAAGTACTATTCAGCTACCACACACTACGCCTTGATAAAGGCCTACAAACGCAGCACGAATACTAAACAGTCCTTATCTGAAATGAAGGAGGGCTACGACAGGTTTTTCTGAAAACCTATTGCGTAATGAACTTGATATCTTCGTAGAACCAAATGATTTTAAAATGGAGTGTTTTTTAGGCTTTTCTAGTTTTGCTAAAGGGGTCACTCCCGGTGAAGGGATCGTCGGTCCTTTCCTCATCGAATAAGGTGCAGGATATATCATATATATCACTATGCAAAGCAAAAACTCCAAAAGCAATCAAAAGACAAACCGAGGGGTGCAGCATCTGCCAGTCATTGCTAAAGGGGTCACTCCCGGTGAAGGGATCTCGGCCCATTCCTTATCGAATAAGGTGCAGGATGTTCTACAAGGAACACTGCGATGCAAAGCAAGAACTGTAGCAACCTGTTTTTGAAAATTCGATTCCACAACATCTTTAAGGTTTCTTTTTCTTTCATTAATCATATTAATGATGTCCTATCATTTAAGTCACCAAAACATCACAGATAAATACGACGTACACTTATGCCATCCGCATTCGCCTCGATGTCCCCTCGTGCACCGTTAGGTTAGGTAACTAACGGCAGAGCGGGGCAGGGCTAGCGCGGGTGTAAAACATAAGTAACATCTATATAATATATCATATATACTATATACAGTATCTATCATAACATATCAAATGATCACATCACAGATATCGCAGCAGAAGAAACATATATGAAATATTGGATATACTAGGACGTCCGTGTTTTCAATACGAGCCTGTATAAAACACGGATTCCACGGCCACGACCCTAGACCCCTACGAGATCGGCAAGCAACCCTACCAATTCTAGAGTTAGGAGACCCGGACTCGACTATTCGAGATGGTCTCCTACTGGACCCTAGAACCCGGTTACTTGTGCTCCCCGCCTTGGGTCTACCTAATGCGGAAAAGTAAATAATATACAATGGTGAAATCATCCTCAACCCGGAAGTGCCCCAACAAAAGAATATTACATACAAATAATTTTTACATGAATGAAAATGAAAAACACTCGTCTCACGTAAAAACCCCCGGCTATTCAAACGCGACGATCCAATATAACATATCCAGCAACACATAACATCACATGTCATCAACGTAAGTAAACATGCGTATCCCAATTGTCGTTGACATATAGCAAGGAAACCGGCGATATCACATATTACACTTACGGTCACAGAAAAGAAAGTGTAAAACTACAACAGTTGGAATCCACAACCTCTTTAGACATCGCATGCCTAACCAAATGAATTCCTTAGACATCGCATGCGTAACAATTATAAACCCAGCATTTTAGTCTCTTTATCGAAAACTCTTTTCAATGTCAAGTCGGCAATTCAACAAGATTCCCGACATCCTGATCGAATGCTCGTCGCAAACTTTAGTAGACGGCCGCACCCCCGGATGCCGTCGACGAAGTGCACTAAGGCGGAACACCGCTGCCGCGAGCACCCGAACGGATGCTTTTGGCGACGGGGTTCTCCTACAGTCACTTGGTCGGGGCTATGGGGCATGGCTGTCTATTAAGTTTACCCGGCGAGTATCCGCGTACGCTACGTGATTGCGACGGAATTTTGATCACATCAAAATCCCGTGGCAACCGATCATGTGAGACTAAAGTGCTATGTTTATAATATTCAAATCAGTTATCTCATAACTATTTATGGATTCCAAATATTGTATCAAATTCCAGATAAATAGACAATGTTAAACTTTCCGATCAAATAAACAAACACCCAAGTTTTTCCGAAAAGCTCAACACATGAAATAAGTTTAAAAACATCCACTTCATGCCACCGTACCAATGGTCCAGCCGTAGAAGGGTCAAGCCAACGCCTCACATGTGGCACGCCGTACTGCCCCAAACCCTAAGGTTCAAAGGGCAGTACAAGACGGTCACATAATCGAGTTAAGGTTTGTTGTCTTCTAGAGGGTCCATTGCGTAACTTGCACGATTCAGACGTTCTCAAACAATGAAAAAATCCAACACTTAGAAATTTTCCGGGTTGGGAAAAGGTGAGTTATTGATATCCGTTCAAACTTTTTAACAATTTCTAAAAATATCCGGAACACATAAACAAAGTTAAATAATCCGATCGAATCATCGAGTCCCCAATACAACCCTAGAAAACTCAACACTTGACTGGAATTAAAAAATTCCCAGAAAAAAATTACAAGAAAGGACCTAAGAATAAATATATGAAGTTGCAGGGACTAAGTCACAATTTTGGCCGCGGAATCGCCGCCAAATCCTTGGTTTCGCCGCGGTTCCTCGGTCATTTGAGCGCATTAATTGTCCGAACTTCACAGTAAATCTTAGTTTTTCCTGCTCTATTTTCTGAGCATTTTTAATTAGGAAAAAAATCAACTTTTTGAAAAATGTACAGAGAGGGTTAAAATAGGGGTTTTCCGGGTTCGATCGGACTTCTAACTTCGTCTACACTTCGCCTAAAGCTCTAGCCTGGCTCTGATACCACTGTAGGGTTCCTAGGCACACCTATGAGGTTCTACAACTGATCAACCATGATAAAATCAAAAATTTCCATGTGCCAAAGAACCCTATACTAGATCGTTAATTAGAGGTAAGGCGAAACATGCAAGTAAACAACTTTATTGCTAAGTGAAAGGGACTACAACCTTTGTAGATCCGGTCCTCCAGTTCTCTAGCTCCGTGTTGACGTCACTCCGCTGCGATCATCGGGTCCCGGACTCTATTGTCGGTTTCATCGGAGAAATGGGCGGGCTAGGTCGATGACTTCGATGCCGAAGATGATCAACGTCGAGGCAACTTAAACTTAAGCTCCATCTTCACTTGGTCATAAAACTTGTGAAGATAACACACTCTACTACATGGCATGTGGTAGAGGATAAAGAAATAGGAAGTGGGTTCACGTTGGAATTGGATTTCTCACTTGGATTCATCACTTGGAAATTTTCAAGAATGCTTTCTTCTCTTCATGAAGAAGAAGAAGAAGGAGAAAAGAAAATGAATAATGAATTCTTGAACATAATAAATCAAGTGATTCTTATCATATAGCAACCATGGGTTAGTTTACTTTTGTAGAGAATAAACTAGGGTTTAGTTAAATGGTTAGGTTAAGGGATAAAAACAAAATGGTCACTTTGTCAAAGATGCATGAAGCATCAAGAAGCTTCTTGCATAAAACAAAAGCAACCATTTAGTTTTTTCTTTTAACCAAAATAAATAAAGTAAATAAAACCCTAAACATGGTGTATAGCATACACACACCCAAGTTTGCATGTATCATCAAACATGATACAATCTGGTGCACAAAAATATATCACATATACTACTTGTGCACATCAAGTGAGAAAACCCATCTTAAGTGAAAAAATACTAGTTAATGTAAAGTAATATATCAAATATATAATTATACATTAAATCATTAAATCAACACTTGATTTAATGATCCGGTCATATCGCATATAACCGACTAATATCAAGTGTATCAATGTATCGAATCAACACTAGATTCGGTAATCCGGCTATATCTTATATAACCATCCAATGATACAAATCGCGAGAATAGAATACAGTATCATATACTGGTATTATTCTCGGTCCCGCACATATCTCATATACGCTCCTATTTCGTTTCGCTTGAGCCAGGAAACCTCTGTGTAGGACTCTAAAGACTCGTCAATACGCCGGCAGCAGGTGATGATCATATCAAACACCCACAAGCCGCAAGCGGTCTGCTAAACGTAATGGCCACCCGGGTATTGAGCGATCAGAAGATCAACAAGCAAGCCCGCTCACACTCCTGGGAATCCAACCAGCAACACTTACCGTACAGTCCGGTCTGTTGGTCTGATATGTCGCATATCTCGCCTAGGGGTGGTAAACGTCAGACCCCAGTAGCTCGATAAGTCATGCCGATATGTGGTCTATAACAGTTCGAGAAACTACTGGTAACACTTACCAGTAAATCTCTGCAACCCTGGCCAGGGATTTCCGGTTATAGCCAATCGAACACAGCGCAACATCAACTCCCTATACCGAGAGAGACGAATCCCCTCCTATCGCTCATTGCCTCCATGTGATTCGGGACTGTAGCCAAAAACCACCGTTTTGCACGCCCTCTTGGACGTGGTAAGGTGGAAATCAAAGCACAGTGGGAATCACACAAGACTCTATGACGATCTCGGGTCAACAGACTACTCTGTACCAGTGTCACCGGAGAACTGCCATCTGACGTGAGGTATAATACCATATGGGTGTTCTCGGTGAGTCCGTCCAGTGTACCCAGTCTCCACTGAGCACCCGTACACCATCCTTGATGTCAAACACTGATGGATATGGGATCATCCATCGCCCATCATATGGGTCAAGATGCGTATACGCTAGTCTACTCTGGTGCATCGATGCCCTGTCTCGATACACCCACGACTAGGGACCTTGAAGGATGTACTTATGGACTACCATGTCCACACTAGTATGATCCGCATCATAGTCCAGGTAGTCAAGTACACATCCTAAGGGCTTTACCAACATGTAACAGAGAGACTATCAGTATACACGTTAAGGTAAAGTGTAACTAGATAGCATACTATCATGTCGAGCAAGAAAGTCCTCTCTATATATGTCCAAGCATCCACTACAATATACATCGTATGTACAGTAATGGCCTCTAGGACATACATATAACTACCAATTGGGTTATGAGTACACCGGACTGGACTCGCCGGGAACATGCTAGTTGGTATTATACCTGACGTCAGATAGCAGTTTCCTGGTGACATGTGTACAGGTTATTTCATCGACCTGAGATTGTCATTTGTCTCGTGTGAGTTCCCATTGTGCTTTGATTACTATCCTACCATGGCTCAAAGGAGTCGTGCAAACAGGTTTTAGTTGGGTACAGTCCCGAGACACATGGAGGCAGTGAGTGGATCGGCAGGGGTTTCTTCTCTCCTGGTATTAGGGGTGAGATCGCGCAGTGTCTAGGAGAGCTATTACACGAAGTCCTTGGCCAAGACAGGAGATTTACTGGTAGGTATTCCAGTAGTATCTCAGGGTGTTCTGGGTTACACTCCGAAACGACTTGTACCGCTTTTGGGGGTCTGACTTTTACCAACCCTCTAGGCCCGACATGCGATGCTCATAGATGAACAAGACCGGACTATACGGATATTGTCACTGACAGGCTTAGTAGGGTGTCAGGATGAGTTCGCTCATCGACCTCCCTTTTGGTCAATACCTGGTAGCCCGTTAGGTATAGCTAGTACCACTGACGAGCTAGTGGTTAAATCCACAGCCAAAGTATTGACGAGTCTTTAGAGTCCCCCACAGACAGTTTCTCAAGTTTCGGGCGAAATGTTATAGAGGCCGTATGATATATGGCAGGGTTCGATCATATACGTGCAGTAGTACATGGATCATGATCAGACGGATCATACTAGTGGGCTTTGGTTTAAGCCGGATCCTAGTATTAGATTTGTTGGATTACTTTAGTCTCATCGCATTCGCATTCAGTCGGAATACGGATGCAGGTATGTATATACAGGTGAGGGGTATCCTTGTGATCCATCACGAGTTTACTTTAGATGTTGCCGTATCTTTTTATTGTTGTAAACATTTGGATTAATGTTTACAAATGGAAACTATGAGCTCGAAATCAGGATTAGGAGCATTAATTGTGACACATGCACAAGTGGTGACTCATGGTCTCTTTCTTTGTGCATGTGTCACATTATGTGATTGATTTATGGTTGATATGATAAGAGGAGAGAGGAGGGGCTGCCATATGAGTGTTTTTTGGTCTTGTATTCTCTAGCTCACTCTCTCATTTTTATCATACAACAAAAGAAAAAGAAAAGGTTTCTTCTTCTTCTTCTTGCTCTAGCTCACAACCTCCATTAATGGCATCATCTCTAACCTCCATCCATACACTCTCATGTGATGAGAATCAATGGATGTTTGAGACAAAGTTATCACACACATTCTCTACATCGCCTTGGACACGTCGGCTAGCGAACTTCATGCCCGAGTTGATTCGGATGAAGCGGGAGCCCGTAGAAAGACTCGATGATGTGGTGCCTTTTCCGACGAGGAGATCGAGATCGGAGATGCCGCGAGGAGCTTGGGATGGTGGCTAAAGACCGAAGGACACGGATCGATCGGTACAGCCTTTCTATCCCTTCGCTTGTTTGCTAGTTATAGGTTAATGGTTCGATCCGGATTAAAGTCTGCGATAGCGCCAGTTTCTAGTTAAGAAAAAGTTTTCGTTTCCATATTTTGGCCTCGGACAGACGGCCGGGGTGCTACCGTAGACTTACAGTAACAGATTACATAGTGGGATCCTGTTCCGGTATCTCATACTCAGGACATAAAGGATACTGAGAAACAGTTCTCGGTAATGAACACACCTAAAGAAGATGCATCAGCATGCACCTTCTTTGTTCGGGTAGCACGGGAATCCTAGTATTCCCCTATTTCCTGCTCGGTCTTATAACAATTATAAGTTGGTGCAGGACCAACGTGCCCCAGCTCAGTATAACAAGCGGGTTCGGTCAATACATCCCTATTATTATCTTGATTAAGGCGTGACATGGTCGCTACCTAGAGAGAGAGAGAAGAAAACACTCAGCGTACGCTCTTGTAAGATTAGATTGGTTATTATTTTTTCTAATCAGGATGGTTCCCACTGTTTTTATCAAATCTTTCTTCAAACCCTAAAACGAAAGACTGGCCGGGATTAATTACACCCTACAAGTTCGCCAATCTTTTAGACAGGCCAGTGCCAGTACATTGAGAGAGGTTCCCCGTGCTTTCGCATGGACCTAATTAAAATAAATATCGTTTTCCCAGAGGCGTAACCCCATTGACACATTTCTAGACACCTACTTGATCGGCTAATTGTAATGTGTAAAACTCTCCCAGGAGTAACTCTTACTCGCAGTGGGTATCGGGATCCAACTATCTCATAGAAGGTATGCAATCTCATTGCAAATTTCAACACTTGAAATTCCCGATAATTTTTGACCCTAGCATCGTATGACCTTGACGAAAGCCAACAAACCATAGGCTGCTAGTCAAGTTCAATCCGTACATTTCCTGATTGAATTAACCCCATCCGCACGACCCTTGACGAAAGCCAACAAAGTCGCACGACTACCGTAACTCAATCGCGTCATATGCTTATACAGATAAGCATAAATAGCTACCGCACACTACGCCATGACAAAAGCTAACAAACGTAGCTTGAATACTATGAAGTACTTATCTGAAATGACGGAGGGCTACGACAGGTTTAAGATAACCTTTTGCGTAATGAACTTGATATCGTTGTAGAATCAAATGATTTAAAATGGAGTGTTTTTTGAGGCTTTTACTAGTTTTGCTAAAGAGGTCACTCCCGGTGAAGGGATCTCGGCTCTTTCCTCATAGAATGAGGTGCAAGATATTCACAATACCACTACGCTAAGGAAGAACTAGAAAAGCAATCAAAAGACAAAACCGAGGGTTGTAGCATCTGCCAGTTATTTCTAAAGAGGTCACTCCCGGTGAAGGGATCTCGGCTCTTTCCTTATCGAATAAGGTGTTGGATATTCTATAAGGAATACCGCTATGCAAAGTAACAACTAGAGCTACCTGTTTTTGAAAATTCGATCCCACAACATCTTTAAATTTATTTTCTTTCATTAATCTTAGTAATGAAGTCCTATCATTTAAGTTACCTAAGAATCACAGATAAATACAACGTACGCTTATGCTATCCGCATTCCTCTCGACGTCCCGTCATGCACCATTAGGTTAGGTAACAAACGGCAGAGCGGGGCAGGGCTAGCATGGGTGTAAAACATAAGCAACGTCTATATAATATATCATATATACTATATACAGTATCTATCTCAACATATCAAATGATCACATCACAGATATCGCAGCAGAAAACAACCTACGAAATATTGGATATACTAGGATTTCCGGGTTTTAATTTAAGCCTGTATAAAACACGGATTCCACGGTCGTGATGAATAGCCAAAACCACATCCCTAGACCCCTACGAGAGTGGCAAGCAACCCTACCAATTCTAGAGTTATGAGACCTGGACTCGACGCCTCGAGATGGTCTCCCACTGGACTCTAGAACCCGGTTACTTATGCTCTCCTCCTTGGGTCTATCCTAATGGGGAAAAGTAAATAATATACATCAACGGTGACATCTTTCTCAACCCGGAAGTGCCGTAATAAAAGAATATTACATACAAGTTTTTACATGAACGAAAATGAAAAACTCTCATCTCACATAAAAACCCCGGCTATTCAATCACGACGATCCAATATAACATATCCCAGCAACACATAACATCATATGTCATCAACGTAAGTAAATATGCGTATCCCAATTGTTGTTGACGTATAGCAACGAAATCGGCGATAAACCACATATTACACTTAGACATCATAAACCCGTAATATCACATATTCTGGATTTCATGCTTAACAATGCAAATCTTACATTTAGGTCTCAATTATGAAAACACTTTTCAAAAGAAGTCGCGTAATTCAACAACATTCCCGATTTCACCCGAGACCGAAATGTTAAAATTGCACGCAACTAAACTAGATTCCAATTATTGTATCCCATCACATGATATCCGGACGACGTTAAACTTTTCGATCGATTCATCAAAACCCCACAATTTCCAGACAGCTCAACACTTGAGCACAGTTCAATAATACCTAGAATATGACACATTACCTATGCACCAGCCATAGAAGGACAAACCCAAGCCTCATTCATGTCGCCACGGAACTGCGGCAAACACTAAGGTATGACCGCTGTTCTGCGATCCAAAAATGTCGAGTTGGGGTTACATTCTTCTAAAGGGTCCATAGAATTACTTGTATGTTTTTCCGAATACGTTAAACTTGGAAAAATGGGTTTTTAACATTCGATCGAACTTTTTAACTTCGCTTAGATAACATGTGAAAACCCAAATACAATGTTAAACTACGAATACGAAACACTCCAAATTGTTTATAGTGTAAGATTACATCTCATGCAAAATTAGAAAAAAAAAACAAAGCCTGAAACACCAAAATACAGAGATGGGAACATGAATAAAATTTGAGCACAAACTGCCTCACTTGGGCCGGCCCCCATACCCCATGATCTCGGCCAAAATCCGAGCTCTGGGTCCCAAATTTTTTCCATGTTCTTATAATCTCTCTTATATCATTCTGCATATGTTTAAAAAAAAAATTTTAGGTCATTTAAAAATCGACAGAACCCTATTTGGTGTTTCAAGTTTCGGAGCAGTTTCGGTTTCATAATCTGAAAAACACCGTCTAATACTCTAGCCCGGATTTGATACCACTGTTGGGATTCCTTAGCACCCTACTGGGTTTTCAAGACATCAAGCATGCCAATTTCAAAAATTCTAAGGTGCTAATGAACCCTAACCTAGGATTTAGGTAGAGTAAAAAGACGAAATGAACATGTAATCTACCATTACACTAAGTGAATGAGGAAAACAACCTTTGTAGACCTGTCCTTCACTTATAAAGCTCCATGTAGTAGTCCCTTCGCTGCGAGTATCGATCTCCCGAACTCTAGTATGGGTTCTCCCGGTGAAATGAACAAGCTTGCTCGAAATCTTCGAGGCCGAAGATGATCTACGTCGAGGAGACTCAAGCTCATGCTACCTCTTCACTAATTGTGAAATTAGTGAAGCAAACATCCTAAACTAAATGGCAAGTAGTAGAGGATGATGAAGTAGAAAGTGGGCTCCCTTTAAATTTATTTTTCTCACTAGCTTTTCTCACCTTGAGAAAAGCTAGTGAGCTTTTCTCATGAGGAAGAAGAAGCTCGAGTGAACAAGATGAGAGAATGAACTCATGAGGTAAGAATGTGAACCATGGGTGAGTTAGTGTCATACACTAACCGATGTAGAGAATAAACCATGGCTAGTTAATAATGGTTAGGTTAATAAATATCTACAAGTAAAACAAACTTAGTGGACTTGGTCAATGGTTCCACAAGCTTCTCCAAGCTTTAACCATGTGAATAAACTCCACTAATTTTGATTAACTTAGATAAATATAAACCCATCACATTATTAAGCATGGTGCAAGTCTTATACACCCATGTCACATATGGCATCTAGCATGACACAAAGTTGTACATTAATATATATTACATATACACTAATGCACACAAGTGAGAAAAGAAATCATAAGTGAGCTAAAATTAGTTAATGTAATCTAGTATATCTAATATACAATTATACATTAAATTATTAAATCAACACTTGATTTAATAATCCGGCTATATCAGATATAACCGACTAATATCAAATACAACAACTTATCGAATCAATACTTGATCCAATAATACGGCTATATCTCATATAACTGACTGATGTCACAAGTCGCGAGAATAGAATGCGGTATCACATAAGCGCATCAATCTCGGTCCCGCACATATCACATATGTTCTCCTACTCCATTTCACATAAACCAGGAAACCTCTGTGTTGGACTCTAAAGACTCGTCAATACGCCGGCAGTAGGTGATGATCATATCAAACACCCACAAGCCGCAAGCGGTCTGCTAAACGTAACGGCCACCCGGGTATTGAGTGATCAGAAAATCAACATGCAAGAAAGCCCATACTCCTGCGAATCCAATCAGTAACACTACCGTTCAGTCCGGTCTCTTCATATGATATGTAGCATATCTCGTCTAGGGGTGGTAAACGTCAGACTCCAGTAACTCGATAAGTCGTGCCGATATGAGGCTCATAACGGGTCGAGAAACTACTGATAACGCTTACCAGTAATTCTCAGAATCAGCCCTGGCCAGGGACTTCCTGTTATAGCCAATCGAGCACAGCGCAACATCAACCATCAATACCAGGAAAGTCGAATCCCCTCCTATCGCTCACTTCCTCCATGCGACTCGGGAATGTACCCAAAAACCACCGTTTTGCGTGTTCTCATGAACGTGGTAAGGTGGAAATCAATGCACAGTGGGAATCACACAAGACTCTATGACGATCTCAGGTCGATAGACTAACCTGTACCAGTGTCACCAGAGAATTGCCATCTGACGTGAGGTATAATACCATCTGGGAGTTCTCGGCGAGTCCGTCCAGTCTACCCAGTCTCCACTGATCTCCCGTATATCATCTCTGATGTCAAACACCAATGGATATGGGATCATCCAACGCCCATCTACATGGGTCGAGAAGCTACACGCTAGTCTACTCTGGTATATCGATGCCCTGTCTCGATACACCCAAGACTAGGGACATTAAACGATGTACTCATAGACTACCTTTGTCCCACTAGTATGATCTACATCATAATCTAGGTAGTCAAGTACGCATCCTAAGGGTTTTACCAACATGTAACAGAGAGACAATCAGTGTACATGTTAAGGTAAAGAGTAACTAGATATTATACTATAATGTCGAGCAAGAAATTCCTCCCTATATATGTCCAAGAATCCAATACAATGTACATCTCATGTACAGTAATGGCCTCTAGGGCATACATATAACTAAGATCGGGAACTCGTCCAAATCATCGGAGTGATACGCTTACGCTCGTTCGTTCTCGATCAACTCACAACGCATCTGGGTGAGGTCTTTCTATCCGAAGCTGGTCAACTTAATGATCGTACATCGAAACACCCAACGAACAACGTCCTTTCTAGATCGACTCACAGAACGTCTGTGTGAGGGCCTCTTCTAGCTGATGTTAGTCAATCAGATGATCTCGCATCGATGCATCCAAAGAACAAAATGTCCTAGTCTTATCCAAGGGTGACTAGCGATCTTCTATCATATTCCTGAGTGTAACCTCATACCGCAATAGCTTTCAACGTCTGGGGGCGATATCTTGTCAATCACAGTAACAGCTGGCTCATCTTTCCGCACGGTAGACAATGCCTCAATCATCTAGAGTTAACGTTACCCCAGTAGTATTCACAATACGGCTGGCCTCTGGATATAGCTCAATCATCTAGGGAAGATCTCGAACGCCCGTGTCAACGGAAAATCCAAATAACAATATATCGATGTGTTTCGTATGCTACCGGAAAACAACATGGTCAGACCTCGTCCCTGATGAGCTCATGCTGACCGCAACTCTAGCCGCAACTCTCTCTCTACTCGTGTCACCGTGGTAACAGAAACTACAATCCGACATCGATGAGGATAGATCATAAGAATGAATAGAAATACAGTGCCTAAGAAATGTACATCCTAAGGCTTCTTAAGCGGAGTAGCGTATCGTAAGTATGCCGCGGAACATACACACGGTATGTCACTCTACTTAAGTCACCCACTCCATCAACCAAGGTCATCCTACGGGACGAAAGTTCGGATCTGATACACTCTCGGCCAAGTCTAAGTTTTGTAAGGTCAAGTCTAGGTTTCGAATATAAATATACACCCTAGACTCCGCATAGTCAAACCTAGACTCGAACCAAGGTTAAACCTAATGCTCTGATACTAACTTTGTCACGACCTGGAAAAGGAACGTGAGTGGCACTTGAATCATGTGAAGTCTATAGGACCCCATCTCATTCAAGTAAGCCAAAAGCCCAGAAATCTAAACCTTTTTTGGGGAAAATAATGGAGGTGCATTTTTGAAATAAGGTTTACTGAAGTCAAACTTATTCTTATATATACATATGTAGTAATATATGAAAACGCTATATTTGGATCTTACTTGAAAACCCTTTTTTGTCGTTTGAAATTTAGGCAGCACCTCCTTTGTAATTTTTAACCCAAAAACGAATACAAGAAATAATATATAAAGCATCCCCAAGCGGGAGCTAGCTCTTCGCTAATTGGCGGAAACAACCACGCAAGATAATATAAGTATACAATGCCGAAGGCAAGGATCAAAGCTCTTTCATTTCAGAAAATAAAATATTATTTTTGAATTGAAATAAATAAAATAATTAATTTTATAAATATTATAAAACATGGAGATTGGTTTTAAATGAAATGGTATAATTATATACCGATTAATTGGAAAAAAATATTTGGAAATCAAAATGAATTATTGATTTTAAAGGTATTTATTGGATTTGGGTATTTTATACATAATTATGTAACTAATTATGTGCAAGTTTATATTAAGACCGATTAGTGCACTACTAATCATGCTTAAACCAAATCCATTTTTATTTTAGCTTTGTTGACCATGACACAGTGTATTCTTATTTATGCATAGTTTCATTCACATTGTTTCTTGCTATTTGAGGTTTTTACAAGAAAATGAGATAATAAAGGAAAAGAAAAATAAGAGACAGGGAGAGAAAGGGTGACATGAGGCATGGGGGGGCATGAGAGAGTGAGAGAGAATTGGAGAAGCTTCTACACACACCATGGTTTATAACTCATCTCCTTATTTCCTCCCATTCATTTTTACTCCTCCTCCTTCATCCTTCATCATCTCCTTTACAACCCCAAATCATCTCTAAATCCAAACAAAAACCCTATGCTCCCTTCACAAAAATAATTCCAAACCACAATACAAACACTTTGGTGGAATCAAAATGGGACTTTGAGCATTTGGAAAACCCTAGAATTTTCTCTATTTGCTTCCATAAGATAAATCCTACACTATTAGTTAAGTTACTTGTTTTCCTCACTGTTAGTTATATGTATGCCCTAGAGGCCATTACTGTACATGAGATGTATATTGTAGTGGATGCTTGGACATATATAGGGAGGACTTTCTTGCTCGACATGACAGTATGCTATCTGGTTACTCTTTACCTTAACGTGTACACTGATTATCTCTCTATTACATGTTGGTAAAGCCCTAAGGATGTGTACTTGACTACCTGGACTATGATGCGGATCATACTAGTGGGGACATGGTAGTCCATAAGTACATCCTTCAAGGTCCCTAGTCATGGTTGTATTGAGACGGGGTATCGATATACCAGAGTAGACTAGCGTATAGCTTCTCGACCAATATAGATGGGCGATGGATGATCCCATATCCATTGGTGTTTGACATCAGAGATGATATACGGGTGCTCAGTGGAGATTGGGTACACTGGACGGACTCGCCGAGAACTCCCAGATGGTATTATACCTCACGTCAGATGGCAGTTCTCTGGTGACACTGGTGCAGGTTAGTCTGTAGACCCGAGATCGTCATAGAGTCTTGTGTGATTCCCACTGTGCTTTGATTTCCACCTTACCACGTCAAAGAGGGCGTGCAAAACGGTGGTTTTTAGGTACAATCCCGAGTCTCATGGAGGCAATGAGCGATAGGAGGGGTTTCGTCTCTCCCGGTATTGGGGGTTGATTTTGCGCTATGCTAGATTGGCCATAACAGGGAAGTCCCTGGCCAGGGCTGGTTTAGAGATTTACTAGTAAGTGTTACCAGTAGTGTATCGACCCGTTATGAGCCTCATATCGGCATGACTTATCGGTTATTGGGGTCTGACGTTTACCACCCCTAGACAAGATATGCGACATATCAGACGAGGAGACCGGACTGTACGGTAGTGTCACTGTCAGGCTTTGTGCAGGAGTTGGAGCGGGCTTGCTTGCTGATCTTCTGATCGGTCAATACCCGGATAGCCGTTACGTCCAGCTAGTACCGCTGACGGCTTGTGGGTGCTTGATATGATCATCACCTACTGCCGGCGTATTGACGAGTCTTTAGAGTCCTACATAGAGGTTTTACTGGCTCTGGCAAAATGAAATAGGAGCGCATATGTGATATGTGCGGTACCGAGAATAATGCGAGTATGTGATACCGTATTCTATTCTCGCGATGTTTGTATCGATCGGTTATATGCGATATAACCAGGTATCGAATCAAGGGTTGATTCGATAAATCGATACATTGTATGTTAGTCGGTTATATGTGATATAACCGGATTATTAAGTCAAGTGTTGATTTAATAATTTAGTGTATAATTGTATATGTGATATACTAATTTACATTAACTAACATTGGTTCACTTAAGAATTTGTTTTTCTCACTTGTGCACAACTTAATATATATGTGATATATATTTATTTGTGTTCATTTTGTAACATGGTTGTTGATACAACTTACATGGGTGTATAAGACTTATACCATACTAATTATAGTGTTAGGTTTTTATATTTAAAGTAATTCTAAACTTAGTGGATGATGAGCTCACATGCATGAAGCTTCATGAAGCTTAGGGTTGCATTGACTTAGTCTACTAGTTTTGGATTAATTGAGATATTAATTAACCTAACCATTATAATGTAGCCATGGTTATGTCTCTACATGAGTTAGTATATGATACCCACTCACCCATGGTTAGCTCTCTCTCTCTCTTGATTAGTTTTTCATTCTCATTTTTGGGCTCATCTTCTTCCTCCTTCAAATGCTTGCTAGGGTTTGATAAAGAGAGAGAAACATAGTGAGAAAAGAAATTCTAAAGTGTACCCATTTCCTATTTCATCATCCTCCACTAGACTAGCACTTTAGTTTAGGGTGTTTGCTTCACTAATTCTCTAGTTAGTGAAGTAGAAGCTTGAGTTCGTATTCTCTCGACGTAGATCATCTTCGGCCTCGAAGACTTCAAGCAATACCGTTGCTATCTTCTCATGGAGCCGTCCGAGAGTCCGGGAGCACGATGATCGCGGCGAAGGGACTACTACAAGGAGCATATGAAGTGAAGGACCGATCTACAAAGGTTGTATTTCATATTCACTTAGTCGTAAATGGTATTTACTTGCATATGAAACCCTAATAATCTAGCAAAGATCTTGTTTAGGGTTGTTTGGCACGGCTAAAATTTTAATCGGGCATGGTTGATGCCTTGTAGAACCTTGTTAGAGTGCCTAGTAACCCTACAGTGGTATCAGAGCCTAGCTAGAGCATTAGGCGACGTGTTTACGAAGTTAAAACTCCGAACGAACCACGAAACCTCAAAATCAACCCCTCTCGGGTCATTTTTTAAAACTGTGATTTTTTCTGTATTAAAAATACTTAAAAAATTAAGCCGGTTATTTTAAGGATTACTGTACAAAACGAGCACCTAATCCGTACGGACCGTCGCGGAACCGCGGCCATACCTCTCTTGGGCCGCGGATCCGCGGCCGTACTGTAGCAATGGGCTTTTGTTTTTGTACAGTAATATTTATTTCTGTTAGTGCTATTTTCTGGGTATTTTTTTATCTGACTCAAGTGTTGAGTAATCTGGGGTTTATTTTGTATTCGTTGATTCGATCGGAAAATTTAATTTCGTTATGTTTTCCGGATATTTAGAAACTGTTAAAATGTTCGAACGGATATCATTAACTCATTTTTTCCCGTCACGAAAAACTTTCAAGTGTTGAATTTTTCTTGAGTTTAAATCTTTCGGAAAAACGTACATGTAACGCGATGGACCCTCTAGAAGAACACAAACCTTAACTCGATTATGTGACCGTCTGAACCGCCTATAAACCTTAGGGTTTGGGGCGGTACGGCGTGCCACATGTGAGGCGTTGGCTTGACCCTTCTACGGCTGGACCGTTGGTACTGTGACGTATTCTGGAATTTTTGAACTCCGCTCAAGTGTTGAGCTATTTAGGAAATCTTGGGTATTTGATTATTCGATCGGAAAGTTTAATACTGTCTATTTATCTGGAATGTGATACAATATCTGCAATACATATAGTTAGGCATGAAATGCAAAGTATGTGATATTTCGGATTTACGATGTCTAAAAAGATTGTGGATTCCAAATGGTGTAGTTTTACACTTTCTTTTCTGCGACCGTAAGTGTAATATGTGATATCGTCGGTTTCGTTGCTATATGTCAACGACAATTGGGATGCGCATATTTACTTACGTTGATGACATGTGATGTTATGTGTTGCTGGATATGTTATATTGGATCGTCGCGTTTCTGAATAGCTGGGGGTTTTATGTGAGATGAGAGTTTTTATTTTCATTCATGTAAAATTCATTGTATATAATATTCTTTTATTGGGGCACTTCCGGGATAAGGATGATGTCACCATTTGTATATTATTTACTTTTCCGCACTAGGATCGACCTAAAGAGGAGAGCATAAGTAACCGGGTTCTTGAGTCCAGTGGGAAACCATCTCGAGGAGTCGAGTCCGGGTCTTCTAACTCTAGAATTGGAAGGGTTGCTTGCCGCTCACGTAGGGGTCTAAGGGTGTGGGTTTGGCTATTCATCACGACCGTGGAATCCGTGTTTTATAGAGGCTCAAAATAAAACACGGACGTCCTAGTATATCCAATGTTTCATATGTTTCTTCTGCTGCGATATCTGTGATGTAATCATTTGATATGTCGTGATAGATACTGTATATAGTATATAGGATATATTATATAGACGTTACTTATGTTTTACACCCACGCTAGCCCTGCCCGCTCTGCCGTTAGTTACCTAACCTAACGGTGCACGTGGGGACATCGAGGCGAATGCGGATGGCATAAGTGTACGTCGTATTTATCTGTGATGTTTAGGTGACTTAATTGATGGGACTTCATTAATGTGATTAATGAAAGTAAAGAAACCTAAAAGATGTTGTGGAATCGAATTTTGAAAAACAAGGCAGCTACAGTTCTTGCTTTGCATAGCGGTGTTCCTTGTAGAACATCCTGCGCCTTATTCGATAAGAAAAGGGCCGAGATCCCTTCACCGGGAGTGACCCCTTTAGCAATGACTGGCAGATGCTACACCCCTCGGTTTTGTCTTTTGATTGCTTTTCTAGTTCTTGCTTTGCACAGTGATATATATAATATATCCTACACCTCATTCGACGAGGAAAGAGCCGAGATCCCTTCACCAGGAGTGACCTCTTTAGCGAAACTAGTAAAAACCTAAAAAACACTCCATTTTAAAATCATTTGATTCTACAATGATATCACGTTCATTACGCAATAGGTTTTCTGAAAAACCTGTCGTAGCGCTCCATCATTTCAGATAAGTTGTATATAGTAATCGTGCTACATTTGTTGGCTTTCGTCAAGGTGTAGTGTGCGGTAGCTATATGCTGCTTATCTGCTGCATAAGATGCGATTGGATTACGGTAGTCGTACGGCTATGTTGGCTTTCGTCACGGGTCATGGGGGTGGGTTTAATTCAGTCAAGAAATGTACGGGCTGAACTTGACTAGCGCGCTATGGTTTGTTGGCTTTCGTCAAGATCATAGCACGTTAGGGGCAAAATATTATCGGGAATTTCAAGTGTTAAAATTTGCAATGAGATTGCATACCTTCTATGAGATAGTTGGATCCCGATACCCACTGCGAGTAATTGTTACTCCTGGGAGTGTTTTACACAGGACAATTAGCCGATCAAGTAGGTGTCTAGAAATGTATTAACGGGGTTACGCCTCTGGGAAAATGAGGTTTACTTTAATTAGGTCCGTACGAAAGCACGGGGAACCTCCCTCAAAGTACCGACACTGGCCTGGCTGAAAGATTGGCGAAATTGTAGGTTGTAATTAATCCCGGCTAGTCTTTCCTTTTAGGGTTTGAAGGAAGATTTGATAAAAACAGTGGGAGCCATCCTGATTAGATAAAATATATAACCAATCTGATCTTGCAAGAGCGCACGCAGAGTGTTTTCTTCTCTCTCTCTCTCCAGGTAGCGACCATGTCACGCCTTAATCAAGATAATAATACGGATGTATTGACCGAACCTGCTTGTTATACTGTGCTAGGGAACGTTGGTCCCGCTCCAACTTATAATTGTTATAAGACAGAGCAGGAAATAGGGGATTACCAGGATTCCCGTGCCGCCCAAACGAAGAAAGTGCATGATGATGCATCTTCTTCGGGTATGTTCATTACAGAGAACTGTTTCTCAGTATCCTTTACGTCCTGAGTATGAGATACCGGATCAGAATCCCACATATGTAATTTGTTACATTGGCTACAGATAGGTAGAGAACTGAGAACGGGTGATAAGTTTCATGAGATAGAAACGGTGCAAGTGTTGCAGCCAAGTCTGTTGGTAGTTATCACCCTGTATTACCAGAATACATTGATTCTGAACGAATGTTATTAGATACCGAACCTGATATACAACATCATATCAGTCACTTTATTAGTAAAGAAAGGATATAATTTTGTATTGTTGGATAATGTTTTGAACATTTCCTATATCAAGAGTTTATCAGTTCAGGCACGTTATCTAAAAGCATAGACGTTCTAAATCAAACTACAGTTCTTAGTATATAGAACACACACAAGAGGAAGAGTTCAGAAATCAACGAATCCTTCTTAAGGTATTGTAGACTAGGTCATATCAATGTGACCGACTAGCTGAAGTTACACATAGATGCATATTTAAATTAGTTTGAATTTACATCTTGTGAAACTTGCCGGTCATGTCACAGAGATAACATGACCATAGCTCTGTTTATAGGAAGCAGAGAAAGAGTTAGTGAACTCTTGGGATAATACATGTTGATGTATGAAGGTCCCCTATCTATACATGCCAAGACTGGTTCTTTGTACTTCATTACATTCTATGATGATCTCTCAAGATTCAGACATATGTTCCTGTTAAAACACAAGTCCGAAGCTTTTGAGATATTCACAGAATATAAGTTAGAAAGTAGATAACCAAAACGGGTATATGTATTCTGTCCTTTGATGTGATCAAGGAGGAGAATACTAGAGCACGGAATTCCTGGATTATTCTAAAGGAGAATGAGATTCTCTCTCAGCATTACTCCTCCATATACACCATAGCACGTCGGTGCATCGGGGCGGAGCAATCACACCCTATGTGATAAGGTGTGCTCTATGATGAGTACTACTGAGTTACCTATTTTCTTTTGGAAGTTATGCACTGGAGAAGTTGCATACCTATTGAATAGGGTTCCGATCAAATCAGTTGCCTACCACTTCATATGAGATATGGAAAGGGAAGAGCCCATAACTTAAGTTTGTTAAGATTTGGGATTGTCCAGCCTATGTCTAAAATCATAATCCGGACAAGCTCGAGGCAAAGTCAGTTCTGTAGAAGTTATGTTGGATATCCCAAGCATTCGTAAGGAAATATCTTCTACCTAACCGAGGAACAAAAGATGGTTTGTTTCTCAACATGCTACCTTTGTGAAAGGGAATTTCTTGAGAAAAAATTAGTGGTCATGAGGTAGAACAGGAATGAGTTCCAGCTATACAAACTTCAGCTGATAATTTGGTAGAACCAAAGGATTCAATTGCTCCCAACGAACCTCAGCCTCTCCGCCGATCTGGCAGGGTTCCTCACCCACCTGAGAGATACTTTGGTTTCTCTATGACAGTGGGAGCGAGGATTGCATCATGAGATGATGACCCATCTGGTTTCGAGCAGGCCATCAAGAGTAGGGACTCTGTAAGAATGGCTGGATGCTAAGCGATCTGAGATGGAATCCATATACACCAACAAAGTATAGACTTTGGTTGCTTTATCTGAAGGGTTATATCCCCATCAGGAGCAAGTATATCTTGAGATGATTACTTGGTGTGCATGGAAAAGTTGAGACTTTCAAAGCTAGACTTGTTAGAGGTTTGCATCATTGACCAGGTATGGATTATGATGAAACCTTTTCTAAGTAGCTATGCTTAAGTCCATCCAGATCCTACTTGCCATGGCTACATACCATGACTACGATATCTGGCTGTTGGGTGTCATGACCGCTTTTCTAAATGATGATTTGGAAGAGAGCGTCTATAAGTACACAACCAGAGGGCTTCGTAGATAATGGGAACAGCGGAGACGTGTGCAAGATGTTTTATGTGATAAAGCAGGCATTGCGGAGTTGGAACGTCTGTTTTGATGTGGTAGTCAAAGAGTTTTACTTCATCAAAATGATAGATAAACCTTGTATATACTAAAAAGGTAGTAGGGAGTATGGTGGTGATCCTCGTAGAGTACGCGGATGACATACTCTTGATGGGGAAGGAGTTTCCTATGCTACGCTCGATCAATCTCCGCTTATCACAATGATTCTCCATATAGGATCAAACTGATACGTACTAAATCCTGGGTTTTGGATCTATAAGATTGATCTAATTGGATGTTAGGATACTCGCTAGTTGTAGTGAGATGGTATCAATTGATCCCAGGGAGAATCACTGGAAAGGTTCTAGAGTGATAAGGACGACTGAAAGTCAGTCACAGGCATTGTCTTTACTCTCAGTAGAGTAGAGGGACGGTATGTTGGAAGAGTTCCAAGGCAGATACCGTGGCATACTAGACGATAAAGGCTAGATACATCGCTACCAAAGATTCTACCAAAGAGGCAGTCTGGGTGTATATTAGTTCATAAGATGAACTTCGTTCCTACCATTGTGTGACAATGGAGTTGTGGCTTATGCCAAGGAACGCCCGTCCCATCAGTGATCCAGACATATTCTAAGGCAGTGTCACCTGATCGTGGAGATGGTTGATCTCCAGGGGTTCGAGGTCAGGAGAGTAGACTCAGAGGACAACACGGCGGATCCACTCACAAAGGCCTTTTCCCAGAGAGAGACTTTTATGGGATGTTTGAGTATGAGATACTACAACCACTGTTATCAGATGGCCCTAGTACAAGTGGGAGATTGTTAGTTATATGTATGCCCTAGAGGCCATTACTATACATGAAATGTATATTGTAGTGGATGCTTGGACATATATAGGGAGGACTTTCTTACTCGACATGATAGTATGCTATCTGGTTAGTCTTTACCTTCACGTGTACACTGATTATCTCTCTGTTACATGTTGGTAAAGCCCTTAGGATGTGTACTTGACTACCTGGACTATGAGACAGATCATACTAGTGGGGACATGGTAGTCCATAAGTACATCCTTCAAGGTCCCTAGTCGTGGGTGTATCGAGACGGGGCATCGATATACCCGAGTAGACTAGCGTATAGCTTCTCGACCCATATAGTTGGGCGATGGATGATCCCATATCCATTGGTGTTTCACATCAGAGATGATATACGGGTGCTCAGTGGAGACTGGGTACACTGGACGGACTCGCCGAGAACTCCCAGATGGTATTATACCTCACGTCAGATGGCAGTTCTCTGGTGACACTGGTGCAGGTTAGTCTATAGACCCGAGATCGTCATAGAGTCTTGTGTGATTCCCATTGTGCTTTGATTTCCACCTTACCACGTCCAAGTGGGCGTGCAATACGGTGGTTTTTGGGTACCGTCCCGAGTCGCATGGAAGCATTGAGCGATAGGAGGGGTTTCGTCTCTCCCGGTTTTGGGGGTTGATATTGCGCTATGCTAGATTAGCCGTAACAGGGAAGTCCCTGGCCAGGGCTGGTTTATAGATTTACTGGTAAGTGTTACCAGTAGTTTCTCGACCCGTTATGAGCCTCATATCGGCATGACTTATCGGTTATTGGGGTCTGAAGTTTACCACCCCTAGACATGATATGCGACATATCAGACGAGGAGACCGGACTGTACGGTAGTGTCACTTTCAGGCTTTTTGCAGGAGTTGGAGCGGGCTTGCTTGCTGATCTTCTGATCGCTCAATACCCGGGTAGCCGTTACGTCCATCTAGTACCGCTGACAGCTTGTGGGTGCTTGATATGATCATCACCTATTGCCGGCGTATTGACGAGTCTTTAGAGTCCTACATAGAGGTTTTACTGGCTCAGGAAAAACGAAATAGGAGAGCATATGTGATATGTGCGGGACCGAGAATAATGCGAGTATGTGATGCCGTATTCTATTCTCGCGATGTTTGTATCGATCGGTTAGATGCGATACAACCAGGTATCGAATCAAGGGTTGATTCGATAAATCGATACATTGTATGTTAGTCGGTTATATGTGATATAACCAGATTATTAAGTTAAGTGTTGATTTAATAATTTAGTGTATAATTGTATATGTGATATACTAATTTACATTAACTAACATTGGTTCACTTAAGCATTTTTTTTTCTCACTTGTGCACAACATAATATATATGTGATATATATTTATTTGTGTTCATTTTGTATCGTGGTTGTTGATACAACTTACATGGGTGTATAAGACTTATACCATACTAATTATAGTGTTGGGTTTTTATATTTAAAGTAATTCTAAAATTAGTGGATGATGAGCTCACATGCATGAAGCTTCATGAAGCTTAGGGTTGCATTGACTTAGTCTACTAGTTTTGGATTACTTGAGATATTAATTAACCTAACCATTATAATGTAGCCATGGTTATGTCTCTACATGAGTTAGTATATGATACCCACTCACCCATGGTTAGCTCACTCTCTCTTGATTAGTTTTTCATTCTCATTTTTGAGCTCATTTTCTTCCTCCTTCAAATGCTTGCTAGGGTTTGATAAAGAGAAAGAAACATAGTGAGAAAAGAAATTCTAAAGTGTACCCATTTCCTATTTCATCATCCTCCACTAGACTAGCACTTTAGTTTAGGGTGTTTGCTTCACTAATTCTCTAGTTAGTGAAGTAGAAGCTTGAGTTCGTATTCCCTCGACGTAGATCATCTTCGGCCTCGAAGACTTCAAGAAATACTGTTGCTATCTTCTCATGGAGCCGTCCGAGAGTCCGGGAGCACGATGTTCGCAGCGAAGGGACTATTACAAGGAGCATATGATGTGAAGGACCGATCTACAAAGGTTGTATTTCGTATTCACTTAGTCGTAAATGGTATTTACTTGCATGTGAAACCCTAGTAATCTAGCAAAGATCTTGTTTAGGGTTGTTCAGCACGGCTAAAATTTTAATCGGGTATGGTTGATGCCTTGTAGAACCTTATTAGAGTGCCTAGTAACCCTACACTCACCTCCTATAGTAGCTTAGAGTTGATCAAGTGTGGTTTAGTGATCTTTGAATTTTCCAAGATAAGGTTTAGGGGGAGATTATGAGTTGTGATGGTGTAATTGAGTGTAATTAGGGACCACAACCTTTGTAGTGTTAGTTTCATGGACAAAAACAGAGAGTAAAACTGAAGACTTGAGTTGGAAATACTACAAATATCAGTTTTGTGGATATTTTGGGGACTACAGAAAATCTGGAGCAACCTGAGGTGTTTTTCAGAAAAATCAAACAAGTACATTAAACTAGTTAAACCAATAGGAGACCACCACGAGAAGACGAGACCAGGATTCTTCATGTGGACCGGCGTGATCGGGGAAATTGGAATTCTCGCCGGGTCATTTTGGTGGGATGGTGTTGTTTCTTTATCAATAGCTTACTTACGATGTAGAATAGCCCCCTGTACTGTTTGTTTAGCCCCAATTTACCTGAACATAAATCTTGGAGCATTTAGTGTTGGTTTTAACCATGTTTTCTGATTTCAAAAACTTGGTTTTTGGTATTTGAATGTGGATTTGGTCATTGGACGTTTGTACGTCGACGACGAGGGTTATTTGGCTATTTTTGCATGCGTAGACCATAGGTTCTAACCTATGTGTGTTTCGTGTGCCGTTCTAGTTTTCGTGTTTGATTCATGCCTACGATATAACGTATTGAAAACTGTAGGTACCCTGCATGGACACGTACAACAAGGGAGAGCGTGGCGTCATTGACTTCGGCAAGAGAGAAACAGGGTGAGTAGATGTATATCTACAGGGAAGTCGGGTGGATGGCGTATAGCACCCTCACAAATTCGTAGACTAGGATGTGTATGGTATGTGTATGGGTAGTGTGGCTGTAGGGTTCCTAGGCACCCTAATAAGGTCACACAAGGCATCGAACATGCCATATTAAAATTTTAACGGTGCCGAGAGACCCAACTACGGATCGTTAGCTAGATGTTTAGGCGAAAAAACTAACTAGTTAACAGTTAACTACTGGGATACGGAAATTACAACCTTTGTAGATCCGGATATCCACCTCCACGGCTCCGCAACGACATCTCCTCGCTGTCCAAGTCGAACTCCAGGCTCGAGCGTCGGCTTCGTCGGAGAAACGGGTGAGCTAGGTCGCCGGCTTCGTGTCAAAGACGATCTACGTCGAGGCATCGCAAGTTCAAGCTCCGACTTCACAAAGTGATGAAATTTGTGAAGAAAACACACTCTACAACTTGGCTAGAGGTAGAGGGTGAAGAAATAGGAGGTGGGTTCTCTTTAGATATGGATTTTACTCACTAGATCTCAAGTTGCCATTTTTGTAGCAAGCTTGAAGAAGAAGAAGAAGATGAAGAAGATGATAGAATTCATATATTAAGTTATTTCTAAAATGAATAATAAAGGAAATCTTATCATCTTCTAACCATGGTCAAGTGTAGAGAATTGACCATGGTTAGTGGGATTGGTTAGGTTTAAGCAAGGAGACAAAATGGCATCATTACAAAAAGCTTCATGAAGCTTCACCACACTTCATGATAAAATGAAACCCTTTTGTTTCCATAAATCCATTTAATAAATAATAAATGGATTTAATAATAAGAGAATAAATCTTAAACCCTAACCACTCTCATAACCATGGTTGCATTCTTTACACAAAGCCAAAACTACATGCATCATCAAATATGATACATATAAGTGCACAAAAGTATATCTCATATACAATGTGTAATCCAAGTGAGAAAAATCCGTTTAAAGTGAACCACTACTAGTTAATGCAAAGTAATATATCAAATATATAATTATACATTAAATCATTAAATCAACACTTGATTCAATGATCCGGTCATGTCGCACATAACCGACTAGTATTCAATGCATCGATTTATCGAATCAATGATTCGATAACTAGGTCATATCGAATATAACCAATCGAAACATATATCGCGAGAATGAAATGCGGTATCACATACACGCATTATTCTCGGTCCTGCACATATCTCATATGCGCTCCTATTTCGTTTCGCTTGAACCAGGAAACCTCTGTGTAGGACTCTAAAGACTCGTCAATACGCCGGTAGCAGATGATGATCATATCAAGCACCCACAAGCCGCAAGCGGTCTGCTAAACGTAACGGCCACCCGGGTATTGAGCGATCAGAAGATCGACGAGCTAGCCCGCTCACACTCCTGCGAATCCGACCAGTAACACTTACCATACAGTCAAGTCTCTTCGTCAGATACGTCGCATATCAAGTCTAGGGGTGGTAAACGTCAGACCCCAATAACCCGATAAGTCGTGCCGATGTGAGGCTCGTAACGGGTCGAGAAACTACTGGTAACACTTACCAGCAAATCTCTGATCAGCCCTGGCCAGGGACTTCCCTGTTACGGCCAATCGAGCACTGCGCAACATCAACCCCCAATACCGGGAGAGACGAAACCCCTCCTATCGCTCATTGCCTCCATGTGACTCGGGGCTGTACCCAAAGACCACCGTTTTGCACGCCCTCATGGACGTGGTAAGTGTTGCGCCACGGCAGCGCCCCGGCCTCGTACTCGAGGCCAAAATGCGGAATCAAAAATTTTCCTTACTCGGAAACCGGCGCTACCGCGGACAATGAAAAACCCGGATCGTAAACCATTAACCTATACTAGCTAACTAGAGATGGGGTGAAAGATATACCAAGCGATCCGTGTCCTTCGGTCTTCATCTCCACTCCGATCTCTTGCGGAATCTCTGTCACCTCCTCGCTCGTCGGAAAGGGCACCACATCGCCTTCTTCTTTTACGGGCTCCCGCCTCAATACCGAGGCAACTCGCGCATGAAGCCGGCAACTCGACATGCTCAAGATGTGCTGTAGAATGTGTAGTGTAGAGGGTATGTCTCTTTGGGGTTTGTTGTTGCCATGATGGAGGAAACAAAGAATAGAAAAATGGTGCTTGCATTTTTCTAGCAAGAAAATGAGATCAAGAAGAAACTCTCAAGATGAAGCTCTCATTTTCTTTTTCTCTCTTCTTTTTCTCTCATGAAAACTTATCATATTATCAAGTGAGAAGAAGAATGGTGGAGGAATGAAACATAATGCAAAGGGAGGTGAGTGTAGGAGCAAAAGAAAGGTGACCATATCCAAACCTCATCATCACAACACTAATCAAAGATCAAATCCTATCTCATCACTTCTAATCTCCATAAAGCATGAAAAGAAGAATGAAAGGAATGGTATCTAAATAAGTTATCATAATAAAAACATATGCAAGAAAATCCTCCACAAAGTGTAATTTGCAAAACTGCAAATTACCCCCTCCATCGGAAAAGTCCGGCCGGGAAAGAACAAAGGAAAACCGGCCGGGACGGAATGCAAACTGGCAACTCCAGAAAACTGGTCCCGTAATAAATTACAGGAAAACCCCGATACTGTGCATACACACCCGCATCTGTATTCCGACCGGATACAAATGCAACGAGACAAAATCTACACTGTACTAGACTAGGACCGGCTTAAGCCAAAGCCGGCTAGTAAAATCCGTTCGATCCTCATCCGTGCAATACCGCACATATCAGATCAAACCCTGCCATATAACTATACGGCCACTAGTACAAAACTGTCCGATCCTGATCCGTGCAATACCGCACGTATCTGATCGGACCCTGCCATATCTCCATACGGCCTCTACAGCGTTTCGCCCGAAAGCTTGAGTAACTGTAAGTGTGGTGGACTCTAAAGACTCGTCAATACTACGGCTGTGGATTAAACCACTAGCACGTCAGAGGTATAAGCCAATACGTGACGGGCCACCAGGTATTGACCAAATGGGACGTCGATGAGGAAGCTCACCCCGACACCCAACTGAGCCTGTCAGTGACAATATCCGTACAGTACGGTCCGTTCGTCTATGAGTATCGCATGGCGGGCCTAGGGGGTTGGTAAAAGTCAGACCCCCAAAAGCGGTACAAGTCGTGTCGGAGCGTAGCCCAGAACGCCCTGAGATACTACTGGAATACCTACCAGTAAATCTCCTGCCTCGGCCGAGGGCTTTGCGTAATGGCTCTCCTAGACACAGCGCGACCTCACCCCCAATACCGGGAGAGACGAACCCCTGAAGATCCGCTCACTGCCTCCATGTGGCTCGGGACTGTACCCAACTAAAACCTGTTTGCACGACTCCTTTGAGCCGTGGTAGGGTAGTAATCAAAGCACAGTGGGAACTCACACGAGACAAATGACGATCTCAGGTCGATGAACTAACCTGTACACATGTCACCCGGGAACTGTTATCTGACATCTGGTATAAGACCAACTAGCAGGTTCCCGGCGAGTCCTGTCCGGTGTACTCATAACCCAATGAGCACCTGTATACATCTTAGGTGAACCAACTGACACCAGTGGCTTGTGAGACCGGCCACCGCCCCTCGTCGGGGTCTCGACTGTATACACTAGTCTACTAATGGAGTATCGATGCCCAGTCTCGAAACTCCCACGACTAGGGACATTTTAAGGATGTGCTTATAGACCACCAGCTCCCACGTATATGATCGCCATCATACTGCTGGCAGTCAAGCAAGAATCCTAGGGGCTCTATCAACGTGTAATAGCGACATGTCAGGTCACCTAAAGCAGTACACGATGATAAAGATAAACCAGATAGCATACTATCATCTCGAGTAAGACTGTCCTACCGGGATAGGTCCTCCCTCAATCATTGCAATCACGTGCCTGTGATCCAATAATTGACTCTGAGGGCACTAACTCCAACAATCTCCCACTTGCACTCAAGGCTAATTATTGCGATGTCGCATACTCACAGCCCGTGTGATACCGAGCACCCAACTCCTCTACTAGTCAGTCTCACAAAACTCGTTTGTGAAACTTTTGTGTTCGAGGAATAGCCTCAGTGAGTGGATCCGCTGTGATGTTTCTTTCTATGTCTCTCTATATCTCATGTTCGCGGAGAAAACCATCTCCCGAAATGAGCAATACCTGTCTTAGAATGTCTGGATGTCTGATGGGACCTCGCTCATAAATGAACTCCAAATCCAAACTTCTTAGACTGTATCGACAACTGAAACTAATCAGTATCCTGCGCCATGCCTCCCTCAGTATTGCCTTGGACCACCTGTCCAAAATACTGTCCCTCGTCAGAGGGAGAACTATAACTCTGACAACCTCCTTGTCGTCCATGTCACTTTGGAAGCCTGGAGTGATAACCGTCTCCTAAAGGAGGCAGCCGTTATCACATCCCTAGAACATTGACTTATGTTCTAAAACTGCTTCCGACTGTTCCTCCAGGATTGGATCAATATCAACTTATTGCATCTAGTGCAAGAACAACATCTGGTGTGGTACTTGACATCTCATGATTGACTCAATTGCCTAAGCAAGTGATCTGCCAATCATGAGTATCCCTCTCCCCTTTAGTCTACAAGACACCTTTAGAGAGGGTGACTCCATCAACTGCAGGTGCACTACCGTGTCAGGAGTCGTCCATTCTAAATACTCATAGAATGCTGTCAAGGTACCCTGATTAGGAAACCACCCAAATCTAGATCTAAAACCATAGATCTAGTAACCAGTATGTCTGATATAATATCCAAGTCCCTTGTGGAGAAACCACTGTGTGACGACCAAAGTATAACCGATCGTAGTATAGGAATATCACTTCCCACTACCTTCTCAACAGATCCATCCCCTATTCTGATGACGTCAAACCCATGACTGTCACATCAGAAACAGATGATCTAACTCCGCTATATCTGCTTTAGTCTATAAATAAACATAAGCATGAAGTCCACCAATGCTTCCGCTGCTCCCACTGACTACGACAACCCTCTGGTGGAGTCATATAGACGCGCACTTCTAAAGCTAGTTTAGAACGACGCTATACTCATCCTCTCACCGGGTCTCGCAGCCTGGAACAACAGCAATGGCAAGTGTGGGTAAACAAGAACTTCCCTGTCACCGTCCTTGAGGCTACCGGAGTACCTCTCGGGTGCCTGAAGTTACCCACCTTATCTGCGGAGTGGCCAATGGAATGTCAAATCAGATTGAATCTTTAGGTTCCTTATTAAATCTTCAGTAATCGTTTGCGGTTCTGGAATCACTTCCAGTTCTACCATACTCCCACTGCTGTTTTTGAAAAAATCCATTTTTAATAAAACTGTGGCGAGTCTAGAACAATATTTCTATTGATCTGCCAGATGGTAGAAAGTCAACCCTCGTTGTAGCCTGGGTCAACCCACAAAAAGCCATTACAGAAACGTGCCTTGAGTTGTCCAGTGTCTGGTTTTAAGCATAAGCCGGACAACTCCCCGTACCTTAACAATGTCAAGATATGAACTGTTCTATATCCAATATAGAAACAGAGGCACTGATTCAATTGAACCAGATTCAAATCATGCAGCTGTCTCCAGTGCATGTCAACTAAATGGAAGGAGGCCGATCATCGTTACTCAACTCAGGAATGCTTCCAATTATGAGTAACCTGAAAGAGAAGTAAGTTCTCTTTATCATTACTATCAACTGAATACCATACGCAAGTATCTACATCTTCGATCACTTTGAAGAATCCCGATACTTGGTATTCCTGGTTCTCTACTTTATTCAAATACCTATAACTCCTCAAAACTTAGACCCTGTGTTTCCATGAAACACATGTCTAAGAACTAGAGAAGTTAAAAGTAAACAGAATATAGTATGAGGACCAACCCCTCTGTCCTAATGGACACTGGACAACATACAATACTCTGTATAAGTCCGCTGAGTCTAACAACTCTTTCACTGTGTGTCGTAGGTTGAAAACTGTACTTATGGTTAAGAAGAATTACACCGCTGTTTAATGCTCCTTACCTAACCATCCACTGATATAGGTAAATGTCATCGACATAATATCAAAAGGTATATCTCACTCTATGAAAATAGACGTACAGATATATCAATTTGAAATTGGTGCACAACAGCGGATATTCAAAACCAAATATTTGCCGACCGGCAAACAGCCCAGGTGATCTCCTCAAAAATCACCGATTGCAACGAATCCCGATATAATGAGGATGATCACCCAATTCCCAATAACTTACTCCCACTCATCATCTGTAAAACCATACAGATGTGAGAATCAAACCTGGTAAATACATACCCTGGAGCAAGTGTCTAATCGGGAAATCAGTTTTCTTTTAACATTACACAGTGAAACTGAAACATTGAAATGTTTCGTTGGGGTATCCTGGTATTCCTAGTAATGCCTCTTCCATTATCCAGATTCACAACTGTAACCGTATAATTCTTTGCCACCTTTCCAAATCCCTTTCTATGTCTTTAGTCATTACCTTCTGTACACCCCTTTAAGCCAAATGGTTTTCTTCCTTCCCTACCGTTCGGCACCGGCCTATGGTTTGGAAGAAGACTATCCAAAAAGCATAAAGGGTGTACTGTCCTAATCCTAGGAGCACTCGCAACGCAAGAGAAGGTGAAGATAGAAGACACCTGAATGTACTTTATTCCTATCTCTCCTGAACCAGAATCCATCCCCGAACTGGAACAAGTTCCTTTCGAGTTCGTATATAACCATACGATGGAGTATCCAATAAACTGTGGATCTTCGTAGTGACACGGAGTGTCCCGGAGAAATACAAAGGTGATTTAGGATTGGCGAAGAAATACTTGGTTTGGTCGTGAAAATCAGTCGCAATTTACTTTGCCCTCCTACTAATCCCTTGCTTTGTCTTAACTTAATACCTTCTGCACACCATCGTTATGCTAATTGGTTTTCTTCATTCCCTACCGGTCGGCAGCAGCCTAAGGTTTGGAAGAAGACTATCCAATTTGCGTAATAGGTGTACTACTCCTAAACCAAGGAGTACTCGCAACTTGAGAGAAGGTGAAAAGAAAAGACAACTGAATAGTCCTATCCGTTTTCTCCAGAACCAGAAACCATCCTCGAAATCCTTCGAGTTCGTATCTAACCATACGATGGTTTTGTCCAATGGAAGTGGACGTTCGCAGTAATACGGGGTGTCCTGGAGAAAAGGGTAAAAGTAGGAGTGGCAATGAGGTCTGCAACTCTGACAATCCAAAAGCCAGTGTTAAGAAGGTTCGGTCAACTTGGTCACTGAGTCATAGTCCAGGGTCGGGTCAATGGTCGCTGCCAGAGAGAGAGAAAAGAAACACTCAGCGTGCACTCTAGCCTAGATCAGAATGGTTATCACTTTATCTAATCAGGAAACCTCCCACTGTACCTCAAATTCTCCTCCAAACCTGAAAGAAGAACTAGTCGGGGTCACCCGAGGAGTAAACTAACTCATCAGTGGGAATCGGGATCCAACTATCATCGCATGATAACTTGACGGAATCCACTCAAGTCACCACACTCCAGAAGGTATGCGCATGCCTGGCAAGTTTCAGTTCTTTTGAAACTCCCGATGTGATTTTTATCCCTAGGACTCAAGTGACCTTGATGGAGTCAACAAATCAAAGAGTCCTAGTCAAGTTCAACCCGTCATTATCTGGATTGCATTAAACCCACCCGTACGTGCCCTTGACGGAGTCAACAAGGCCGCACGACTGTCCTAACCAATCCCACTTATGCGACAAACAAGTACCACTTAGCTACCGTACACTACGCCTTGACGGAGTCAACAAACGCAGCACGAATACTAAATAATACCCATAAGAAATGACGGAGGGCTACGAATGGTTTTTGGCGAAAAACCTTTAACGTAATGAACTTGATATCGTTGAAGGAACTGCATAGCCTTTTATAAAATATAGTGACGAAAACCTTTACTAAAGAGGTCACTCCCGGTGAAGGGATCTCGGCTCTTTCCCCGTAGAATGAGGTGCAGGATATTCCAACTGAATACCACGATGCAAAGCAAAAGTAATCGGCTATAGTGAAGTTAATGCCCTGACGCAAACTTCTGTCCAAGGGGTCACTCCCGGTGAAGGGATCTCGGCCCTTGCCTCGTCGACTGAGGAGCAGGATATTCCAGATGAATACCACGATGCAAAACAAAAGTGAACGTCCTTGCAATAACAGCTTTTTTTTGAAAAATGTTCCAACAACATCAGAATAGGTTTGTTTAAACTTGCATTGATCCGAATCAATGCAGTCCCATCAATTAATCACACCATAAAGAACGAAAATATACTGACGTACGTATATGCCATCCGCATTCGCCACTGGGTCCCGTCATCACCCGTTAGGTTAGCTAACTAACGGCAGAGCGGGGACTGGACTAGCGCGGATGTAAAACATATACAACATCTACTAATATATATACCAATATATAGTATTTCGCTCAAGGCGTGAAAAGAATGCAACATCACAGAAATGTACAGCATCAGAGAACAATACAGATATCTGGAAACCCCGGGTTTCACAGAGCCGCTGCTGAAACCCGACGTTCCCCTTGTCGTGTGGATAGCCTGTGCAATGAAATCCTAGACCCCTACGGGCGCGGCAAGTCACCCGCCAAAACCTGAAGCGAGGCAGCCCCATTCAGCTCCGTGAATGGACCACCCAGCACTCCAAGGAATCCGGCAACTTGGGCACCCCTCCTGGGTCAACCTGTACCCCCTACGAGTGCGGCGAATAGCCCGCCAATCCCAGAGTGAAGCCCCCTCCGTCTCAATGCCATGAGATGCGGGCTTGTTGCCCTCCAGAACCCGGCTATCCGTGCACCCCTCCTGGGGTAATCCTAGTACAGAATGTAAAATATACATACACCGGGTACATCGACCGCAACCAGGTCGTGCCCCAAAAGAATAATACAAACAGGCAGAGACGGCAGTCCACATGTCGGACGCTCGCCCCGCAATATCAAATGTACATAATACAACAAAACTGTACTATATTGCAACCAGGCTATCCCCCACGACCGATCCGCAACACCACAGCATAAACATAGAACATCAACGTGAAAGTCACGTTCGCAAATCCGTCTAACCGGGCTATAGCAGTTAGACCGGATTTACCGATCGAGTGACATTCACGGTCGCAGATATAATGTAAATACTGTGAAATAATGTGTTTAAAATTATCCGATCGATCAAAATTACCAAGTGGGCCCCCAAGCAATACAGTAGCACTCACAGAAATTCTGGGCCCAAAATTAACATTCCAAAAACCAGATTTTCAACACAGGAACATTCTGGAAAAATTTGGGTGACTGAACAGTAGAACACGCGGCGGAAGCGCGGCCAAAGCATGGATTTGGCCGCTCTTCCGCGGTGAAGTTTACTGTTCATGAGTCCAAATTTTCCCAGAGCTCTTATTATGTCCTACACATCATTCTGAAACAACCTGAAAAATTTTTAGACTTCAAAAAATTTCGACAGAAACTGATGTGAAGAAAAATGCGGTTTTTGCAATTTTTTGTTCGATCGAGTTCTAAACACGTTAGCACAAGCTAGGCTAAGTTAATGGCGTGGCTCTGATACCATGTTGCGCCACGGCAGCGCCCCGGCCTCGTACTCGAGGCCAAAATGCGGAATCAAAAATTTTCCTTACTCGGAAACCGGCGCTACCGCGGACAATGAAAAACCCGGATCGTAAACCATTAACCTATACTAGCTAACTAGAGATGGGGTGAAAGATATACCAAGCGATCCGTGTCCTTCGGTCTTCATCTCCACTCCGATCTCTTGCGGAATCTCTGTCACCTCCTCGCTCGTCGGAAAGGGCACCACATCGCCTTCTTCTTTTACGGGCTCCCGCCTCAATACCGAGGCAACTCGCGCATGAAGCCGGCAACTCGACATGCTCAAGATGTGCTGTAGAATGTGTAGTGTAGAGGGTATGCCTCTTTGGGGTTTGTTGTTGCCATGATGGAGGAAACAAAGAATAGAAAAATGGTGCTTGCATTTTTCTAGCAAGAAAATGAGATCAAGAAGAAACTCTCAAGATGAAGCTCTCATTTTCTTTTTCTCTCTTCTTTTTCTCTCATGAAAACTTATCATATTATCAAGTGAGAAGAAGAATGGTGGAGGAATGAAACATAATGCAAAGGGAGGTGAGTGTAGGAGCAAAAGAAAGGTGACCATATCCAAACCTCATCATCACAACACTAATCAAAGATCAAATCCTATCTCATCACTTCTAATCTCCATAAAGCATGAAAAGAAGAATGAAAGGAATGGTATCTAAATAAGTTATCATAATAAAAACATATGCAAGAAAATCCTCCACAAAGTGTAATTTGCAAAACTGCAAATTACCCCCTCCATCGGAAAAGTCCGGCCGGGAAAGAACAAAGGAAAACCGGCCGGGACGGAATGCAAACTGGCAACTCCAGAAAACTGGTCCCGTAATAAATTACAGGAAAACCCCGATACTGTGCATACACACCCGCATCTGTATTCCGACCGGATACAAATGCAACGAGACAAAATCTACACTGTACTAGACTAGGACCGGCTTAAGCCAAAGCCGGCTAGTAAAATCCGTTCGATCCTCATCCGTGCAATACCGCACATATCAGATCAAACCCTGCCATATAACTATACGGCCACTAGTACAAAACTGTCCGATCCTGATCCGTGCAATACCGCACGTATCTGATCGGACCCTGCCATATCTCCATACGGCCTCTACAGCGTTTCGCCCGAAAGCTTGAGTAACTGTAAGTGTGGTGGACTCTAAAGACTCGTCAATACTACGGCTGTGGATTAAACCACTAGCACGTCAGAGGTATAAGCCAATACGTGACGGGCCACCAGGTATTGACCAAATGGGACGTCGATGAGGAAGCTCACCCCGACACCCAACTGAGCCTGTCAGTGACAATATCCGTACAGTCCGGTCCGTTCGTCTATGAGTATCGCATGGCGGGCCTAGGGGGTTGGTAAAAGTCAGACCCCCAAAAGCGGTACAAGTCGTGTCGGAGCGTAGCCCAGAACGCCCTGAGATACTACTGGAATACCTACTAGTAAATCTCCTGCCTCGGCCGAGGGCTTTGCGTAATGGCTCTCCTAGACACAGCGCGACCTCACCCCCAATACCGGGAGAGACGAACCTCTGAAGATCCGCTCACTGCCTCCATGTGGCTCGGGACTGTACCCAACTAAAACCTGTTTGCACGACTCCTTTGAGCCGTGGTAGGGTAGTAATCAAAGCACAGTGGGAACTCACACGAGACAAATGACGATCTCAGGTCGATGAACTAACCTGTACACATGTCACCAGGGAACTGCTATCTGACATCTGGTATAAGACCAACTAGCAGGTTCCCGGCGAGTCCTGTCCGGTGTACTCATAACCCAATGAGCACCTGTATACATCTTAGGTGAACCAACTGACACCAGTGGCTTGTGAGACCGGCCACCGCCCCTCGTCGGGGTCTCGACTGTATACACTAGTCTACTAATGGAGTATCGATGCCCAGTCTCAAAACTCCCACGACTAGGGACATTTTAAGGATGTGCTTATAGACCACCAGCTCCCACGTATATGATCGCCATCATACTGCTGGCAGTCAAGCAAGAATCCTAGGGGCTCTATCAACGTGTAATAGCGACATGTCAGGTCACCTAAAGCAGTACACGATGATAAAGATAAACCAGATAGCATACTATCATCTCGAGTAAGACTGTCCTACCGGGATAGGTCCTCCCTCAATCATTGCAATCACGTGCCTGTGATCCAATAATTGACTCTGAGGGCACTAACTCCAACAGTAAGGTGGAGATCAAAGCACAGTGGGAATCACACAAGACTCCATGACGATCTCGGGTCTACAGACTAACCTGTACAAGTGTCACCTGAGAACTGCCATCTGACGTGAGGTATAATACCATCTGGGAGTTCTCGGCGAGTCCGTCCAGTGTACCCAGTGACCACTGAGCACCCGTACACCATCTCTGATGTCAAACACCAATGGATATGGGATCATCCATCGCCCATCACATGGGTCGAGAAGCGTATACGCTAGTCTACTCTGGTATATCGATGCCCCGTCTCGATACACCCATGACTAGGGACCTTGAAGGATGTAATTATGGAATACCATGTCCCCACTAGTATGATCTGCATCATAGTCCAGGTAGTCAAGTACAAATCCTAAGGGCTTTACCAACATGTAACTATAAGACAGTATAAAGAGACTAGTGTACATGTTAAGATAAATGGCAACCAGATAGCATACTATCATGTCGAGCAAGAAAGTCATCTCTATATATGTCCAAGCATCCAATATAATATACATAATCTGTACAATACTGGCCTCTAGGGTATACATACAACTAACAATCTCCCACTTGCACTAGGGCCAGCTGCTGTAGTATCTCATACCGAGCATCCCGAAGAGTCTCTCAAACTGTATCTGGGGAATGGCCTTCGTGAGTGGATCCGCCTTGTTGTTCTTCGTGTCAACTCTCCTGACCTCGATCTCCCGGCGATCAACTATCTCCCGGATCAGGTGATACCGCCTCAGAATATGCCTGGATCGCTGATGGGACCTGGGTTCCTTGGCCAAAGCCACCGCTCCATTGTTATCGCAATACAAAGGTATTGGATGCTCAATGGATGGAACCACTCCAAGTTCAGTAATGAACTTCTTGACCCAGACAGCTTCTTTAGCAGCATCGTTGGCAGCGATGTATTCAGCCTCCATCGTCGAGTCTGCCACGGTTTCCTGCTTGGAACTCTTCCAGCTAACCGCCCCTCCGTAAAGGGTAAAGACAAAACCCGACTGCGACTTAGAGTCGTCCTTATCACTCTGGAAGCTGGAATCGGTAAAGGACTCCATTTGGAGTTCTCCGTTACCATACACCAAGAACATATCTCTAGTCCTTCGCAAGTACTTGAGAATGCTCTTCACAGCTGTCCAGTGACTCTCTCTAGGATCAGCTTGATACCTACTCACTACACTTAGTGAGTATGCTACATCGGGTCGGTACATAGCATCGCATACATGATAGAGCCTACTGCCGAAGCATAGGGTATCCCTTCCATGCGAGCTCTCTCCAAATCAGTCTTGGGAGACATCTCTTTGGAGAGAGTGACTCCAGAGATCGTTGGCAAGTTCCCACGCTTGGACTCTTCCATACTAAACCTTTTTAGTATGGTGTCAATGTACCTGGATTGGGACAATCCCAAAATCCGTTTGGATCTATCTCTATAGATCCTGATCCCCAATATGCAGGAGGCATCACCAAGATCTTTCATTGAGAATCTTTATGACAAGAAGAGCTTGACCGATTGCAGCATAGGAATATCATTTCCTATCAAGAGTATGTCGTCCACGTACAATACGAGGAAGACAACCTTACTCTCTGCCACCTTCTTGTAGATACATGGTTCATCTGGATTTTTGACGAAATCAAACTCTTTGATAACGACGTCAAAGCAGATGTTCCAACTCCGCGATGCTTGCTTTAATCCATAAATGGATTTAAGCAGCTTGCACACCTTCCCGCTGCTCCCACTGTCTACGAAGCCCTCTGGCTGAGTCATGTACACGCACTCTTCTAAATCACCATTTAGAAAGGCGGTCTTAACATCCATTTGCCAGATTTCGTAATCATGATAAGCAGCGATGGCAAGCATGATCCGGATGGATTTAAGCATAGCCACTGGAGAAAAGGTCTCGTCATAGTCCACACCTGGTCTTTGACGAAAACCCTTTGCTACAAGTCTAGCTTTGAAAGTCTCCACTTTCCCATCTACACCAAGTTTCTTCTTGAAGATCCACTTGCTCCCAATGGGTTTTACCCCTTCAGGAGCAACTTCCAAAGTCCATACTTTGTTGGTGTACATGGATTCCATCTCGGACCGCATAGCATCCAGCCTTTTCACTGAGTCCCTACTCGTGATGACCTGCTCGAAGCTAGTTGGGTCATCATCCTCCATGATGCAATCCTCGCTCCCACCGTCCATGAGAAAACCGTAGTATCTCTCAGGTTGGCGAGGAACCCTACTAGATCGGCGGAGTGGCTGGGGTTCATCGGGAACTATGGAATCCTCTGTTTCCACCAGATCTTCTGTTGTAGCTTCTGCAGCTGGAACCTCTTCCAGTTCTACCTCATGACCACTAATTTCTTTTTCAAGAAATTCCTTTTCTAAAAAGGTGGCATGCCGAGAAACAAACACTCTTTGTTCCCCAGGGTGGTAGAAGATATACCCTTGAGAATTCTTGGGATATCCTACAAATTTGCATAGAACAGACCGTGCCTCGAGTTTGTCCGGATTTTGTCGTTTGACATAGGCTGGACAACCCCATATCTTAACATAGTTAAGACATGGTCTCTTCCCTTTCCATATCTCATATAGAGTGGTAGGCACAGATTTGGTGGGGACCATATTCAATAGATGTATGGCTGTCTCAAGCGCATACCCCCAGAAGGAAATAGGTAACTCAGCTGTGCTCATCATAGAGCGCACCATATCTAATAGGGTGCGGTTCCTCCGTTCTGATACACCGTTGTGCTGTGGTGTATATGGAGGAGTCAGCTGAGAGGGAATCCCATTCTCTTTTAGGAATTCCAGGAATTCATTGCTCAAGTATTCACCTCCTCGATCAGATCGAAGGATTTTAATACTTTTTCCGGTTTGGTTTTCGACTTCTTGTTTATATTCTCTAAATTTCTCAAAAGCTTCAGACTTGTGTCTTATTAAGTACACATGTCCGTATCTTGAGAGATCGTCAGTGAATGTAATGAATTACGAAGAACCATCCCTGGCATGTGTAGACATGGGACCACATACATCACTATGTATCAGTCCTAAGAGTTCGGTAACTCTTTCTCCGTGTCCCGTAAACGGAGTCTTGGTCATCTTGCCTTTGAGACATGACTGGCAAGTGTCATAAGATGAAAATTCGAAAGGTTTCAAATATCCATCTTTATGAAACTTAGCCCGTCGTGTCACATTGATGTGACCCAGTCTACAATGCCACAAGAAGGATTCATTGAGTTCAGAACTCTTCCTCTTGTGTGTGTTTGTTATGCTCAGAACTGTTGATTGATTTAGAACATAAATGCCATTGCACAACGTGCCTGATCCAACCAACTTTTGGTCACGGAAAATGTTCATAACATTGTCCTGTAATACAAAATTATATCCCTCTTTACTTAATAAAGAAACCGATATAATGTTGCATATCAGGTTCGGCATGTAATAGCATTCGTTCAGAACCAATGTATTACCAGTTGGTAATACAAGGTGATATTCCCCGACAGTCTTAGCTGCAACAATTGCACCATTTCCAACTCTAATGTCTTTATCACATTCTCCAAGTTCTCTACCTTTCCTTAGCCCATGTAACTGATTACATATATGGGATCCCGACCCGGTAACCAATACCCAGGACGTAGAGCAAATGGAGAAACAGTTCTCAGTAACGAACATACCCGAAGAAAATGCATCAACATGTACTTTCTTCATTCGGGTGGCATGGGAATCCTGGTATTCCCCTATATCCTGTTCATTCCTATAACTCTTATAAGAATAAACGGAACAAACGTTCCCCAGCACAGTATAACATGCGGGTTCGGTCAATACATCCATATTATTATCTTTATTAAGGCATGAAATGGTCGCTACCTGGAGAGAGAGAGAAGAAAACACTTTAGCGTATGCTCGTGCAAGATCAGATTGGTTATTATCTTATCTAATCAGGATGGCTCCCACTGCTTTTTATCAAATCTTCCTCCAAACCCTAAAAGGAAAGACTAGCCGGGATTAATTACACACTACAAGTTCGCCAATCTTTCAGCCAGGCCAGTGTCGGTACTTTGAGGGAGGTCCCCCGTGCTTTCGCACGAACCTAATTACTGTAAACCTCGTTTTCCCAGAGGCGTAACCTCGTTAACACCTTTCTAGACACCTACTTGATCGGCTAATTGCACAGTGTAAAACTCTCCCAGGAGTAACTCTTACTCGCAGCGGGTATCGGGATCCAACTATCTCATAGAAGGTATGCAATCTCATTGCAAATTTCAACACTTGAAATTCCCGATAATCTTTTGCCCCTAGCGTGCTATGACCTTGACGAAAGCCAACAAACCACAGCCCGCTAGTCAAGTTCAACCCGTACATTTCTTGACTGAATTAAACCCACCCGCACGACCCTTGACGAAAGCCAACAAAGCCGTACGACTACCCTAATCCAGTCGCATCATATGCAGCAGATAAACACCACATAGCTACCGCACACTACACCTTGACGAAAGCCAACAAATGTAGCACGAATACTATATGTAATTTATCTGAAATGACGAAGGGCTACGCAGGTTTTTCATAAAAACCATGAGCGTAATGAACTTGATATCGTTGTAGAATCAAATAAAGTTTTGAAATGGAGTGATTTTGAGGCTTTTCTGGTTTTGCTAAAGGAGTCACTCCCGGTGAAGGGATCTCGGTCCTTTCCTCGTCGAATGAGGTGCGGGATATATCATATATATCGCTGTGCAAAGCAAAAAACCCAAAAGCAGTCAAAAGCAAACCGAGTGTGTAGCATCTGCCAGTTATTGCTAAAGGAGTCACTCCCGGTGAAGGGATCTCGGTCCTTTCCTCATCGAATAAGGTGCAGGGTATATCATATATACCGCTATGCAAAGCAAGAACTGTAGCTACCTGTTTTATTTAAAATCTGATTCTACAACATCTTAGGTTTCTTTTCTTTCATTAATCACATTAATGAAGTCCCATCATTTAAATACCTAAACATCACAGATAGATATGACGTACACTTATGCCATCCGCATTCGCCTCGATGTCCCCTCGTGCACCGTTAGGTTAGGTAACTAACGACAGAGCAGGACAGGGCTAGCGCGGGTGTAAAACATAAGTAACGTCTATATAATATATCATATATACTATATACTATATCCATCACAGAGTCATATCACAGATATCGCAGCAGAATAATCATATGAAATATTGGATATACTAGGACGTCCGTGTTTTCAATACGAGCCAGTATAAAACACGGATTCCACGGTCGTGATGAATAGCCAATCCCACACCCCTAGACCCCTACGAGAGCGGCAAGCAACCCTGCCAATTCTAGGGTTAGGAGACCCAAACTCGACTCCTCGAGTTAGTCTCCTGCTGGACCCCAGAACCCGGTTACTTGTGCTCCCCTCCTTGGGTCTATCCTAATGCGGAAAAAGTAAATAATATACAAAGGGTGACAACTTCCGCTACCTGGAAGCGCCCCAAATAAAAGAATATTACATACAAGTTTTTACATGAATGAAAATGAAAAACACTCATCTCACATAAAAACCCCGGCTATTCAAACACGACGATCCAATATAACATATCCAGCAACACATAACATCACATGTCATCAACGTAAGTAAGTATGCATACCCCAATTGTCGTTGACGTATAGCAACGAAACCGGCGATATGAACATACTACACTTACGGTCACAGAAAAGAAAGTGTAAAACTACAACAATTGGAATCCGCAACTTCTTTAGACATCGCATGCCTAACAGATATAAATCCCGCATTTTAGTCTCATTATCGAAAACTCTTTTCAATATCATATGGGACTAAATTGCTAGATTTATAACATTCATTCAGTTATCACATAACTGTTTGTGAATTCCAATTATTGTATCCAATTCCGGATAAATAGAATATATTAAACTTTCCGATTGAACATTCGAACACCCAAGTTTTTCCCGACACCGATCAACACATGAAATAGGTTCAAAGACATTCACTTCATGCCTCAGTACCAACGGTCCAGCCGTAGAAGGTTCAAGCCAACGCCTCACATGTGGCACGCCGTACTGCCCCAAACCCGAAGGTTCAAAGGGCAGTTCAAGACGGTCACATAATCGAGTTAAGGTTTGTGTCTTCTAGAGGGACCATCACGTTACTTGCACTACTCAGAACGTCTTTTAACCACAGAAAAATCCAACACTTGGAATTATTCCGGCAGGGGAAAATCTGGGTATTTATATCCGGTCGAACTCTTTAACATATTCTACAGTTATCTGGAAAAACACTTAGACAAAGTTTGATATTCCGATCAAATCGTCGATTCCCAATATAACTCCAAAGCACTGAACCCTTAAATCAATTTAAAAATACCCAGAAAACTCACCAGAATTTATCAGGAATTACTGTGGAAAAATAATGGGATGACGTCACCTTTTAGCCGCTGAACCGCAGCCTAAGCAGTGCTTAGGCCGCGGTTCCGCGGCTTAATTTACTGTTCAGGTGGAAATTTTTATATCGTAATTCTTGTATTTCCTTGGTGAATTTTTTAGGCATTTTTAATATGAAAAAATCCCAGATTTATGAAAATGTCCAGAGAGCTCTAAAATTCTAGGGTTTCGGGTTGTTTCGGACTTCAAACTCCGTCTAGATTTCGCCTAAGGCTCTAGCTAGGCTCTGATACCACTGTAGGGTTCCTAGGCACCCTAATGAGGTCACACAAGGCATCGAACATGCCATATTAAAATTTTAACGGTGCCGAGAGACCCGACTACGGATCGTTAGCTAGATGTTTAGGCGAAAAAACTAACTAGTTAACAGTTAACTACTGGGATACGGAAATTACAACCTTTGTAGATCCGGATATCCACCTCCACGGCTCCGCAACGACATCTCCTCGCTGTCCAAGTCGAACTCCGGGCTCGAGCGTCGGCTTCGTCGGAGAAACGGGTGAGCTAGGTCGCCGGCTTCGTGTCAAAGACGATCTACGTCGAGGCATCGCAAGTTCAAGCTCCGACTTCATAAAGTGATGAAATTTGTGAAGAAAACACACTCTACAACTTGGCTAGAGGTAGAGGGTGAAGAAATAGGAGGTGGGTTCTCTTTAGATATGGATTTTACTCACTAGATCTCAAGTTGCCATTTTTGTAGCAAGCTTGAAGAAGAAGAAGAAGATGAAGAAGATGATAGAATTCATATATTAAGTTATTTCTAAAATGAATAATAAAGGAAATCTTATCATCTTCTAACCATGGTCAAGTGTAGAGAATTGACCATGGTTAGTGGGATTGGTTAGGTTTAAGCAAGGAGACAAAATGGCATCATTACAAAAAGCTTCATGAAGCTTCACCACACTTCATGATAAAATGAAACCCTTTTGTTTCCATAAATCCATTTAATAAATAATAAATGGATTTAATAATAAGAGAATAAATCTTAAACCCTAACCACTCTCATAACCATGGTTGCATTCTTTACACAAAGCCAAAACTACATGCATCATCAAACATGATACATATAAGTGCACAAAAGTATATCTCATATACAATGTGTAATCCAAGTGAGAAAAATCCGTTTAAAGTGAACCAATACTAGTTAATGCAAAGTAATATATCAAATATATAATTATACATTAAATCATTAAATCAACACTTGATTCAATGATCCGGTCATGTCGCACATAACCGACTAGTATTCAATGCATCGATTTATCGAATCAATGATTCGATAACTAGGTCATATCGAATATAACCAATCGAAACATATATCGTGAGAATGAAATGCGGTATCACATACACGCATTATTCTCGGTCCTGCACATATCTCATATGCGCTCCTATTTCGTTTCGCTTGAACCAGGAAACCTCTGTGTAGGACTCTAAAGACTCGTCAATACGCCGGTAGCAGATGATGATCATATCAAGCACCCACAAGCCGCAAGCGGTCTGCTAAACGTAACGGCCACCCGGGTATTGAGCGATTAGAAGATCGACGAGCTAGCCCGCTCACACTCCTGCGAATCCGACCAGTAACACTTACCATACAGTCAAGTCTCTTCGTCAGATACGTCGCATATCAAGTCTAGGGGTGGTAAACGTCAGACCCCAATAACCCGATAAGTCGTGCCGATGTGAGGCTCGTAACAGGTCGAGAAACTACTGGTAACACTTACCAGCAAATCTCTGATCAGCCCTGGCCAGGGACTTCCCTGTTACGGCCAATCGAGCACTGCGCAACATCAACCCCCAATACCGGGAGAGACGAAACCCCTCCTATCGCTCATTGCCTCCATGTGACTCGGGACTGTACCCAAAGACCATCGTTTTGCACGCCCTCATGGACGTGGTAAGGTGGAGATCAAAGCACAGTGGGAATCACACAAGACTCCATGACGATCTCGGGTCTACAGACTAACCTGTACAAGTGTCACCTGAGAACTGCCATCTGACGTGAGGTATAATACCATCTGGGAGTTCTCGGCGAGTCCGTCCAGTGTACCCAGTGACCACTGAGCACCCGTAAACCATCTCTGATGTCAAACACCAATGGATATGGGATCATCCATCGCCCATCACATGGGTCGAGAAGCGTATACGCTAGTCTACTCTGGTATATCGATGCCCCGTCTCGATACACCCACGACTAGGGACCTTGAAGGATGTACTTATGGACTACCATGTCCCCACTAGTATGATCTGCATCATAGTCCAGGTAGTCAAGTACAAATCCTAAGGGCTTTACCAACATGTAACTATAAGATAGTATAAAGAGACTAGTGTACATGTTAAGATAAATGGCAACCAGATAGCATACTATCATGTCGAGCAAGAAAGTCATCTCTATATATGTCCAAGCATCCAATATAATATACATAATCTGTACAATACTGGCCTCTAGGGCATACATACAACTAACAGTGGATACTTAGCAATAAGGTTTTCTAGGAGACCTTAAGTGAGATGAAGTGTACTTGAAAGAAGATTGCTCTTACTCAGTCTTTAGTCGCGGACACGCGGTGTATAGGTTATCACACACACACACACGCACACACGAGATATGATGTGGGTGTATATGTGTATATGTATATATGTATATATGTATATGTATATATATATATATATATATATATATGTAAATATATAGTATACATATACATATAAGATGAGGATATGAAATGTTAAATGCATATGAGTCGATATGATCGGGCATGATGCCATGAGATTTTGACATGTGATTGCGTCATGATATGATATACGATATGAGATTATAATAGATCGTTGGGCGATGTGTAATTATACATATAATAATATGTGTTTGATGATACTAGAATGTATGAGACTTTAGAACAGCACCCCTGATCATGATATTGTACGATGATGATACCATATGAAAGATGATGTATACATGATATTTGACCCATACCTCCGATTTTGGGGATGTCGTACGATGGATTTTACCGTACAAGGTATATATATGATGATTGATCCGCACTCTTGACTCGAGCATGCCGTATTATGTGTTATACAGTATGTGACGTTATGAGGCTGGATCGCCGACTACTAGATATATCGACCCGGAATATATATTTAGATTTTCTTATACTTCCGACTAGTTTCTTAGTTAGTCTCTTAGTTGTTTGGTAGATGCTAGACTAGGCTCGAGTCATACCTATTTTCAAATCCAACGAATCGTGAGCATTTTTAAAGACATCCCGAATGATACTACGGATTTTTCAAAGGATGTACTTTTTCTCAAAAACCCCATAGTCCCTACTTTTCTAAAAACCACGATTTGTGCTATTTTAAAACACTTAAAACCATATCACCCAAACGCTGATAAGTATATTTTATGATGCTACTTTTACTATTCACTTTTCTGTTATTTTTAATCGTTCTCATTGCATTGCATCTTTATTACATGTGTTTTCTTTAGCTATTATGAATCCCGTCTGTTAGGAAACCAGCACCATTACCGATGATGCGTATGTTCCACGTACACTTGCTTGCCGGATCACACACATCATCGTCGGTAATTACCATGTCACGTACACTTTAGAAAACGTTACTTCATTGGTATAATCTGCTAACTGGTAGTTTCAACATATTGTTAGTATACATGCTCTCATATGCTCGTGTAGGTATTGCATGCCTTATTTAGATAACCCATGCATTTATATATTCATTCCGTTATGAAATATTGTGTGGCTTTACGCCGATATTCACTGTTCATTGACTCAAGATTTTGAGATTTTGGATTTTCCTTGAGATTTCTGGATTTGGGGGAAACCGCAAGACTTTTATAAACTTATTATTATTTTAAAAATGCAAGTTGCGGTTTTGTCGTGATATGATGTATATAGCGTCCACCATGAGTTTTCCTGATTGAGTTGGTTTTCGAGACCCGATTCGAGGAGTAGGATGAACCGTTTCGGGTACATGGTGGGCCCAGTATGGTACCCCGTGGCAAGAAGCTCGAGTTGTAGATGATGAGCCTGGCAAGGGTAGGCTACCTACCGGTGATATTTGGCGCGGCGGATATCCGGAGGATACTGACCGTAGTCGTGAGATTTGATGATATGGGACGATCTGAACTGACGGAGCCCGAGATTTGGAGATTTTGTGTCAATGTTTGACACGGATTTCTTTCAATTTGATTGATAATTCTGCAGTTTTTATACTAAAATTTTACTGAGAAAAGAACACAACTTTCTCATACAGATATACCCAGATTTCATGATTATTCATTCTTGATGCATTCATACATCATATTCATGACATGTTGCTACTTGAGACACTGACACGAGATTTTGGTATTACACTTATGCTTAGATTAGTACCATTGCCACCACTAGATGCTTCAGTGTTATATTATGAGAATATTATTGTATGACCTAGGAGATTGTCTTTCATACAATTTCTACCCGGTGATGTCTTCTACTCACGAGTTAGCAACTCACCCCCGTTGTGCCACAGTTTCTTGCAAGTTTAGCTGTACAAGTTCCGTAGCAGCTTGTTGGCACTTCACTTTCTTCCGGGTGATTGCTGCATAGGTGGGATACATTTGTAAGTGTATATGCCCAAAAGGCCATTACTGTATCATACTAGTTTGTATATTACTTAATGGAAGCTTGGGATATTCACAGTTGTATATACAATCTTGCTCGAAATGGTAGTATGCTACTTGGTTTGTCTAAGCTTTAATATGTGCATGTGTTTCTTTTAGCATATTGCTGATATACATATTAGTAGAGCCCTTAGGATCTTTGCTTGATTACCAGCATTGTGATGGCGCTCACACTCGTGGGAGCTGGGTGATCAATAAGCACATCCTTATACAGGTCCCTAGTCGTTGGACTATCGAGACAGGGCATCGATACTCCGGAGTAGACTAGCGTATGCGCTTCTCATCCCAGTGTGGGAGACGGTCTGTCCCACAGCCGTCAGTACGTCGTACTTGAGATAGTATGCGGGTGCTCGTTAGGTTACGAGTACACTGGACAGGACTCGTCGGGAACTGTTGGTTGGTATTATACCTATCGTCAGTTATCAGTTCCCAGGTGACATGAGTACATTTTAGTCCGCTGACTTGACACTGTCACTTCGCCCCGTGTGTGTTCCCACTGCACTTTGATTGCTACCCAACCACGGCTCAAAGGAGTCGTGCAAACAGGTAGTTTTTGGGTGCAGTCCCGAAGCACTTGGAGGCAGTGACGGTTAGACAGGATTCGTCTCTCCCGGTATTGGGGGTTGACATCGCGCTGTATCCAGGAGAGCCATTACACGAGTAGTCCCTGGCCAGGGCAAGCAAGATATACTGGTAGGTTTCCAGTGTTATCTCAGGGTGTTCTAGGCTACATTCCGACACGACTTGTACCGCTATTAGGGGATTGACGTTCACCGCCACCCTAGGCCCGCCATGCGATGTATCCGAAGAACAGACCGGACTGTACGGAGATTGTCACATACAGGCTCAGTAGGTGTTCAGATGGGGTTCACCTCGTCAGTCTTCTTATCGACATCTACCTGGGGACCGTTACATACAGCTAGTGCCGCTTGCGGTCTGTGGTTAAACCCACTGCCAGCGTAGTGTCGAGTCTTTAGAGTCCCACACAGAGAGCTATTCTCCTTCAGGCAAAATGAGTAGAGGTCGCATGGTTTTGCGATAGGGTTCGTTCACATCCGCGCACTTGTGCACGTTTGCTGTCCGGACAGCTTATACTAGCGGGCTTTGGTTTAAGCCGGATCCTAGTATATGATTTGGGATTGGTTTTTCTCATTGTATTCGTGTTCCTCGGATCACGAATACGGGTGCGTATGCACAGTTGCTTGAGACAGAGGGAGAGGACATTGATTAGGGTTAATGACTATTGTCATTTTATTAACCCTAATGCTTATGTGTGTATTATTGTTAATTGATATTAGTTTAATAATTGTGCATGGTTATGGTTGTTGACCATTTGACCTTCTTGACTTGTTGACCTTGGTTGACACTTTGACCATCATCATTTCATTTGGAAGATACTCTTTGATCCTTGCAATTTGCATTAAAAATGAATTGATAATGGTCATGTCTTGATTTAGCCATGACAATTATCTCACTAATTATCTAATTACAATAATTCACACATATATGTGTGAATGGTTATTATTCTCTCATTCTATCATTTTATTTTCTCTCTCTTGTTCTTCCTCTCCCTCTAGCTCTCCCCTCTCATGTGTTGAGAAACACTTGAGCTTGAGAAAAACCCTCTCTTGATAATCTCTACTCTCATCTAGGGTTCAAGGATTAGCACTTCTTGCACCCTAGTTACTTCTAGGTTGGAGTTGAAGCCAAAGGTCGAGGCTTTCGGTTGGATCTTTCTTCGACGTGAGAAGACGACTAAGGTGACCTCCTTCCACCACTCCAAGGAGCAAGGAGAGAAGGACATAAAGCCCAAGGTATAACCTTTCTAGCACTTAGCTAGTTTCTAGTTAGCTTTAGCTTGTTTTTGTTTAGCAAAGATCCTTCATAGTCTAGTCCATGTTGCCTAAGCTCATAAAAATTCGATTTTATTCCGTTTTCCGCCTCCCCGCAAGTACCGGGGTGGGCAATGTGGACTTACAGTGGTATCAGAGCCTAACTAAACATAAACTACCTAGGTAGTAGAGTGTATCGAAGTTCGAATCGGAAAAATAAAAAAAAAACGAGTTTTCAAAAACCTAAGTTTCTGTTAATTTTTTTTCTATTCGAAATAAAATTTGTTACACTCCAAAAATCATCTCAGGGTTTTGTGAAGAAAGCCACCAAAATCGATCCAAAGATTCGACCAAAGAGCCGCGGTTCCACGGCAATAGCAAGCTATTGCCGCGCAACCGCGGCCATCTTGGCTCTTCTCTGGGTCGAGTTTGGTGCAGTGTATTTCTAGCTTGGTTTTAGGATTTTTAAGATGGTTTATATGTGCCCAGATTTTCCAGAATAGAAATTTGTTTTTGGGGGCCTATAAACCCGTATTTTTTCCGAACTTCAATTGTCACGACCCGAAAGTACGGAACATGACCGGCACTTAAACTACGAACGTCTCAAGGCGTACGTATTCTAAGTAAGCCGAAAACCCAGAAATCCAAACCAAGAAGAGTAGTAGAGAGTAGGAAAACCAATTTAAATAAGTAGTTTTAAAAGCATAAGCCGAATTATGCGGGTTTCTAAAAACATCAAAAATTTCCTGAAAATTTCGGCAGAGTCTCCTTTGTAAATACTGTCCCCCAAATGGGATACAACATGAATAGTATACGAAATCAATAAAAATGCATCCCCAAGCGGGAGCTAGCTCTTCGTCAATCGACGGTCACAACCACACAAGCAATATAATATACAACGCCAACGGCGAGGATCAAACTCAAAAGGAAACTCAAAACCACAAGAAATCTGCATAAATATTACGTGCGACTCTAAGGTCGAAAGAATAACATCACTGATCTCTATCTCAAAAATAACACATGTTTGGTTGATGGAACTTCTAGATACAACAGAATAATAATATACAAGATATAATGGGGGTACGATACAAGTAAACCCACCTACTAGCAAATCACCCGAAGGAAACTATGCCCGCAAGCCGTAATGAAACCTGTACGGCAAACCTGGAAGAAACTGGGGCACAATGGGGGTGAGTTGCCAACTCGTGAATAGGAAAACATCTACGAATAGAAATCGCATGTATGACGTAATCCTAGGTCATACGATCAATGTACATCCTCAAATATATATAACCAGCAGCCTATAACAAGGCTAGGGTAAATATCTAACCCGAGTGTAATCTCATGTACCCGTGTCAGTGCCCAAGGGTAGCAATATATCATATGAATGAGGTATGAATGCATGAAAACAGAATACATGTAAATGAAGAACTGTTTTCATAATTTAGTGAGATTTCCTTTGTATTTTTAAAATGAGGTATCATAATGAAATCAGCATAAAACAGTGCCTAGCATCGGCACAAAACGTAATCCCAATATCTCGATATCTCTATATCACAGTCTCTGTACCTCAAAATCTCGAAATCTCAATGTCTCAATCATAATATCTAGGGAGCCGTCAGTCCAAACCGGCCCCTACCATCCATCTCAAGACCACGACGGTATCCTCCGGATATCCGACGCATCGGGTAAAATCACCGGTAGGTAGTGCTCCCCTGCCAGGCTCACATCGTCATCATCACGCGCTTCTTGCCCCGAGGTACCTTACCGGGTCCACCATGTACCCGAAACGATTCATCCGCCTCCTCGAATCGGGTCTCGAAATCCATCAGCAAACTCATGGTGGACGACTCATACATCATGGGAAAACCGCACTTTTTATTTTAAAGAGAGAAAGAAGCTTATATAAGTTTTGCGGTTTTCCCCCAAAACCAGACAATCTCATAGAAATCCGAATCCAATCCTCAATAGCATGTAAACAGTGCATATCGGCATAAAAATCCATGAATGCGGCATAACAATGAATATTAACATGCATGAAGTAACAAGTAATATCTACAATGTCTAATCTAGCATATAAGGCGAGTACACTAATATCATGTCTAAATTATTAGCTAACAACCTATGTCAATGCAATAGTATTTCTAAAGTGTACGTGGCATGGCAATTACCGATGAAAATGTGTGTGAGCCAGCAACTCAGTGTACGTGGTACATACGCATCATCGGTAATGGTGCTGGTGTCCTAACAGCATGATATCAATAATGTAGTACGAAACATAATATAAGCATGTAATGCGAAGCAAACCACAATAATGAGCGGAAGCTGAATACTAGACGCAACTATAACTAATCTGCATTAATCTAATATAAGTCCTACAAATAGTGCCTTTTGAAATAACACGAATCATGGGGTTTTGAAAATAGGGGCTACGGTGTTTTTATGAAAAGATACGTCTTTTGAAATCTCCGTAGAATCCCTTGGGCTGTCTTTTAAAATACCCACGATTCATTAGTTTTTGAAATAGGTAAGAATCGAATATAATCTAACAACTAAACTAAACTAAAGGGCTAAGCTAACCAGCTGGACTACAGGTAAGGAAACCGCCTAACATCTGAGTCGATATATATACTTGTATATATATTAATCGGTGATCCCGCCCCAATAATACCATATCTGATACCATATCTATAATCAGACATCCCAAGTCAAGAGTGCGGATCAATCATCAATATATAGCTCGTACGTAAATCCGTCGTACGGCATCCCCAAATCTGGGTACAGGTCAAAGTCACATCAATCACACTATTCATTTGGTATCTTCTTTATCAAATATCACGAACCGGAATAATGTCCTACGTCTAGTACAATATTGATGCCATCTATGTATGCATGTAGGTGTAAGAATTACTACGTCAGAAGACCCGCTAAAACATCATGTCGTATCTCAATACGAACCAAATCACATCACCGATCTCTTGGCCTCAAGCCCAATCTCATCGACTCATCTCAAATTCCAAATACTATCCTCAAATCCAGTATATGAACACATAGTCCCATACCCATGTGAACACATAAATATATTCCCATACACGCACATATGAAATAAGGAATGTATGCAAGTATGTATATGTGTGTATGTGTAAGTGTAGTGCACCCACTACCTAAGGTTTCGTAACCATGCACCAATCCAACACGAATATCCATCTAAAATCATCAATAATAAATCCTAACAACATATCATAAATTGTTGGTGTGTATACGCATCCGTATACATCACCACGGACTGCGGGGGTGCTATGCGCCATCCACCCGACTTCTCCCCGTAGATATAAATCTACTCACCTGCACTCAGTGTGTCGGTGTCGATGTCTCCATCATCTTCTGCATCATCTCGGAATCCACGTGAAGGTACCTACAATGATCACCCATAGCAATGCTTATGAAAATCAAGGCAGAAAACCGATACAGCGCACAGTGTGCTCATAGGTTGGAACCTATGGCCCAAACATGCAAATCCAACAAACAAGCCCTGTTGTCGATGTACGAACACCCGACAACCAAATACAAATCCAAATATCAAGAAAGTGCATTTAAAAATACTGAAAATATCGCCTAGAACACACCAAAATGCTCCCAGATTTTCCCCAGATGACAATTAGCCAAAACTACATATAGTAGGGGTCTAATTTAGTGCAAAATGAGCCCTGGAACAAAAATGGGCCTATTCCCCTCTACTCTAGCCGCAAATTGCGGCCAGAATGATTAAATTTGAGGCCGTAGTTTTGAGTTAGGGGCTCGGGTCTTGGTGGTAGCTTCCTAGGTGCCTGCACGACTCACTGTCAGCTCAATTTTATTTTTGGTGCCCCCGGGTTGCTCCAGATTCCAGAACACCTTCACAGATCGCACAAACCGACATGAAAAGTTCCGTAATTCCGTATTTTTGGGTTTCAGGTTGTGCTAGGCCAGTGTTTTGGTCAATATAGGGTCTAAGGTCACCATTAGAGTCCAATTGCACAGCCACATCTCAACTTTACCCTAACCCTCTCTTGTTTTGTCCAAAGTGTACAAAATTTCGACAAAACGACACTAAACTTTAAAAGAGGCTAAATCACTTGAAATTCTACAACAAATGTGAAGGAATTACCTCTATAGAGACTCATGAATCATCCAACAGCACCAAAACATCAACTTTCTTGGTCCATTGCGTAGTTCTTGAGCTTGTGTGCATTTTTTGTGAAACCGATATGGGGTTTTGAGTTTGTTTTGGGTGTGATTGTGATGATTTTGTGAAGGGGGAGAGCAAGAGGGCAGTAGTAGCAGGAGATGGAGGAAGATGGGGAGAGAAAATGAGAGGAAGAGATAAAGAGAAAGCCAAGTCAACACCCTCACCTACCCCCTCTCTCTTACCATACCTCTTTTCTTTAATCAAAATCATTTTCTTTTCTTTTCTAAAACCACCTCATTAAAATAGTAAACCCAAAGTAATAGCCATGGTAAGAAAATGTAACACAAGTGTAGGAAAAAGATATGTGTATGTTTTGCACAAAATTGCTAAAAACCCGATTAGCGATTTTTAATCGCGATTAGCACTAAATTAGCATACAATTAATCATAAAAACTTAAAAATGTCATAATTCCATAAAATACCTTATTTTAGAATTTTCCATAATTTTTCCAAAATTTTTCCCATTTATTGGTATTTAATTATAAATTTAATATTAAAATAATCAATAAAATAATATTAAATTATAAAAATTCCAAAAATAATATTTTATTATTTTGAAATGTTACATCAGTACACTTTGACTAAAAGGTTATATCTGTGATGTTTATATGTGTATCGTTTCCAAAATAATAAAATATGATTTTTGGGAAATTTTATAATTTAATATTATTTTAATGAATATTTTAATATTCTGGTATAATTAAATACAAATAAATGGGGAAAATTATGGAAAATTCTAAAATAAGGTATTTTATGGAATTATTCCATTTTAAAGTTTTTAAGATTAGTTATATGCTAATTTAGTGCTAATCGCGATTAAAAATCGCTAATTGGATTTTTTGCTTTTTTGTGCAAAAATGTGCACATATCATTTTCCACACTTGTTACACTTGTGTTGCTTGTGCATTTCTACCATGGCTTTTCTTTTGGGTCTACTATTCAAGTGATAAGAGTTTAGTGAAGAAAAGAAAAGAAAAAAAGTAGTATGATGAGAGAGAGAAAGGGACCAAGTCAACCTTCACCTCTTTTGACCCATGCCCCCCCATCATTTCCCTTCTCATTTTCTCTCCCCTCTCCCATTTGAGCTGCTGCTGCTCTCACTCTCCCTCTCTCTCCCTCTTCATGAAACCCTAGATCCACCATGAAAACAAAACCAAAACCCCATTCCCACTTCACAAAACTTACTCCCAAGCTCACTAGCTACACATTGAACCTAGCAAGATTGGATTTGGAGAACTTTGAGCAACTCAAGAAAATTCTTGAGTTGCCAAAGGAGCTAATTTCTGCACCTATTAGAGTAGTATTTCATTTCCTTATGCATCTATTCTAGTTTCATATCGATATTGTGTTTTTTGTGGACTTTAGAGAATTCAAGTTAGGGTTTATGGTAAAACTGAAATCAAAGATGGAATTGAGGATTGTGGTGACCTTCGAATCCCTTGTGTGAGGCTAATTTCGACCCGAACCAGAACTTGAAAACAGAATACGGAATTACGGAATCGATATCGGGGAAAACTGTAAATCTGGAAGTGTTTTGTGTAATCTGCTATTACCCCGAGACCCCAAAAATAAAACTGAGTTGACAGTGAGATGTGCAGGCACCAATGAACCACCACACCAAACCCTAGCCCCCAAATCCAAGGTGAGGCCGCCAATTAATTCCTTCTGGCCGCAAATTGCGGCCATAGCAGGAGGGAATTGCCTCGATTTTTGTGCATGGCCCCATTTCCTATATTCTTGACCCTGGATATGTCTAGTTTTGACTGATTCCATCTAGGGTGAAATCTGGGTTGATTTTCCTATGTTGGTGCATGGTTTACGACTTGTGTTAGTGTGGATTTTGGTATTTGGTGTTTCGTTCCTGTCGGGTGGCGTTTGGACGTCAACGACAAGTGGATATTGATCGTGTTTGCATGCGAGGTTATAGGTTTTTACCTATAGGCGTAGCGTGTGCCGTTTTGGTTTCCGATGTGATTTTCATGTGCTTTAGAGTTGTGATATACTTGTAGGTACCCTACGAGATGTTGACGCAAAGAAGATGAAGATGGCGACATCGGCACCGACACATGAGAAGCACGGTGAGTAGATTTATATCTACGGGGAGAAGTCGGGTGGATCGCGTATAGCACCCCCGCAGTCCGTGGTGATTTATACGAATACGTATACACACATATATTTATTATGTGTTGTTGGGATTATTGATGGTGATAATGGTATTATTGGTGATAAGAATGTATTGGTTTAGTATAGTGCGAAACCCTAGAGTAGGGTTGCATACATACACATACACATACACATATACTTGCATACATCTTTTCATATATCTGTGCGCATATGATGGTGTGTATATCTACACATGGGTATGGGACTATGTGTTTATATACGAGTTTTGAGGATGATACGTGGGATTGAGATGAGTCGATGACATGCGATTGAGATAGTCTGATATCGACTCAGATTTAGGTAGTTTTCATACCCCTCTCGATTGACTTGATTGTCGGGTTCGTAGTTCGCATAGTAAGCGTTAGGCTAGACCCGAGTCATACCTATTTCAAAACTAACGAATCGGGGATATTTTAAAGATAGAGCAAAAAGGGTTTATACGGATATTTTCAAACGACGCGTCTTTTCTTAAAACACCGTAGCCCTTATTTTACCAAAAGCTCTGATTCGTCTTATTTCAAAAGGCAAGGTTGCATGATATAATTATTGAGGCAGGTTCTTTACTGTTGCGTTATTACTCGATTTCGCATATTCATGCTGTTGCATTGCATCGCTTATATTGTTGATATATTTCAGTCATGCTGCTAGGACACCAGCACAATTATCGATGATGCGTATGTTCCACGTACATTTGTTTGCCGGCTCACACACTTCATCATCGATAATTGCCATGTCACTACACTTGTAGTACTGTTGCATTCAGTGTATGTTGCTTACATTTCTTCACATGTCGCATACGTCATGCTTTCTGATCATACGCATTGAGATATGTTATTTCCATGATATTTCTGGTTTCGGGAACCGTGGGTGTTTTAAAAAGAGAATATGGAATTGTTTTAAAACCCGGTTACCCTTGATATGATATTTCAGTGCGTCCACCATGTGTTTTCTCGGTGCTGAGAGCGACATGTGAAACCCGATTCGAGGAGGCGGATGAGGCCGATTGCGGGTACATGGTGGACCCGGTATGGTTCCCCGGGGCAAGAAATGTTTTTCGTGGAGTAGACGATGAGCCTGGCAGGGTGGCGAGTACCTACCGGTGATTTGTTGGACCTGGCGGTTATCCGGAGGATACCGACCGGAGTCGATAGATGGATATGGGCGTACTGCCGGGGCCGAGGGCCGATACCGCAGACAGAGCTTGTGGGCCGATCCGGACTGACGGAGCCCGATGTATGAGGATTTATGTGCCGATGCTGGGCACAGTTTTCATGATGTTTTCAAGTGCCGATGCTGGGCACTCCGGTTCCATGATTTTGACATGTCGCGAGGGACACATGTGGTTTATATCCTCATATTTTCATGCATATGCTGATGATATTTACATGCATGGTGGTTTTGTCATTGGGTGACGAGTGGACGGGATCCACGTACATGCAGATTTGATTACATTGATCATACCTCACATTCATGATATGCTATTACCTGAGGCACTAGCACGAGCACTTGGCACTACACTCATGTATAGAGATTACATTGCCAGTTTAGCATGCTTCAGCTTTATTCATGTTGAGGTTTATTTATATCTGATCGTATTGACCTAGGATGGGTCATACATTCGATCTTTGCTTGTAGATATTTTCTATTTACGAGTTGGCAACTCACCCCCGTTGTGCCACAGTCCTTGCAGGTTTTTGCCGTGCAGATTCCATTGCGGCATTTCTGGCACACTGCTTCCATATGGGTGACTTGCGTTGATGGTGGGTTCTTTTGTATCAGAACCGCCATTGTTCCTGTATTGTTTATTGTATCTAGAATTCCATCAACCAAAACATGTATATTGCTTCAGACTTAGAAAACAGTGTTGTATTATTTTGACCTTAGAGTCGCGTTTGTAGTATTACGGTTTTCTTGCTGTTTTGAGTTTCTTTTTGTGTTTTGATCCTCACCCTTTGGCGTTGTATATTATTATTGCTTGTGTGGTTGTGACCGTCGTTTGACGAAGAACTAGCTCCCGCTTGGGGATGCCTTTTATCATTTCATATATATTATTCTTGTTGTACCCCGTTCGGGGCCAGTTTTACATAGGAAACTCTGCCGAAATTTTCAGGAAAGGTTACACATTTTAAAAACACATATTCGGCTTAGTTATTTAAAAACTTGGATTTTTGAAACACGATTTCTTTACTTCTTAAAAACCAGTTTTCCTTATTTACTCTTTAAATGGTTTTAGATTTCTGAGCTTTGGCTTACTTGGATCAGATGGGGTCCTATAGACTTCATATGGTTCAAGGGCCAGTCACGTGCTCTTTCGGGTCGTGACAAAGTTGGTATCAGAGCGCTAGGTTGACTTTGGTTCGAGTCTGAGTTTGACTATGTGGAGCCTAGGGCGTTATTTATATACGGAACTTAGGCTTGACCTTACGGAATATAAACTTAGTCGAGGGGGTATTAGACCCGAACTTTCATCGTGTAGGATGACCCTTGGTTGATAGAATAGGTGACTAAAGTAGAGTGACGTACCGTGGGTATGTTCCGCGGCATACTTACGACACGCCACTCCGCTCCAGAAACCTTAGGTTGTACATTTCCTTGCACCGTATTATATTCCTTCCTATGATCTACCTTCATCGATACTGGTTATGGTTTTGCTGCCGCGATTGCACGGGCAGAGTGAGCTACGGCTCGAGTTGTGTCAGCATGAGCTCGTCGGGGACGAGGGCTGACCGGGGTGTGATTCCAGAGACATACGGTTGCATTGAGGCTTCGTATTTTGTGTTTCCGCACTATGAGCGTTTGACAGATCGCTGTTGCGAGATTTCTCGGATGTACCGGTCGGTACCAGAGGATTGAGCCACTGATAGAGGCCAGCCAGGATGTGATGACCGTTGGTATATCGCTTATTCATGATGGTTGAGGCGCTGCTTAGCGTACCGACGATTGAGCCAGTTGTTGCTGCGAATGATGAGATATCGCCCAGATGATTGGAGCTACTGCAGCATGAGCATATTCTTAGAGATATGATGGTGAGTCGCTAGTCACCGAGGATGAATGACAAGGACATGTGGTTCGTTCGCTTACCCCGATGCGAGGCCATCAGATAGATTGATTCCAGCTAGAGGCGACTTCACGCAGATTCGTTGAGAGTCGATTGAGACGATCGAATGTCAGGAACCCATTTTCCAAGTTTAAAGTATTCGGAAAGACATGCAAGCGATTCTATGGACCCTCTAGAAGAATGAAATCCTAACTCGACATAATGACCGTGTGAAAACCTTTGAACCTTAGGGTTTGCGGCAGTTCCGCGGCGCCATTTGTGAGGCTTGGGTTTGCCCTTCTACGGCTGGACCACCGATGCTGTGGTATGTACTCGATACTATTAAACTGTACCCGAGATGTTGAGCTCTTGGGGATTATAAGGTTCTGACGAGTCGATCGGACGATTCGACATCATTCGGATATCATGTGATGGGACACTGCTTGGGAGACTCCAGATACGAGCATAGCCGTTGGAGCGCAGTCTGTGTAGCCACGATGAGATGAGTCCGAATCAGTCGATATTGGAGCAAGGTGGAGTAAAGAGTTTGCACGAGATTTCGACGAGATGACGTTTCACTCCGCTGACATCAGAGATGTGATATGCACGCTGAGGACGTGTTCGGCTAGATATCTCCTACTGAGTGATGAAGATACTGAGTTCGTGATTTCGAGTCCGTGTTAGAGACTTCGGAGGGACCGTAGCCGATGCTATTGAAGTGCGCAAATAGAGACGCGATGTCAAAATGGTCGATGATATAGACAAGCGGGACATGAAGTTCGTGCGAGAAGCAGACGAGCTGCTACTACACCCCGTTAAGATTAAAAGTCGGATATGCATACAGAGGCACAGGGATGCGACCGGCTTCCGAGGAGATGTTGTACTAAGGACGCAGATGTCCAGAGAGTGAGAAAAGATTATGCCAGAGTACCAGCCCTGTACAGTTTGGTCTAGGAAAAATCAGAAGAGACCTTGAGCAGGGATTCCTTCCAATACACTGCTGCAATAAGATTTGCACCAGGAGCAGATGCGTGATGTGCATTCAGAGGACCCGAGGTCGGCGCCAGAGATGTGCTGCTTTACGAGCGGTTGTGAGGATTGACCGAGAGATGACCAGGGAAGTGCCAGGACGGAATCGTCCCTGTCAGCACAGCTGACCGGGCCGATGAGCCGATGGATTGCGAGATTGGTAATCTACAGGAAAGATCAAGAACCAGAGGCAGAGGGCGCCAGCCGCGAGGAAGAGGCAAGTAGATATCTTGCGCCGCTAGCATTGGATGTACCGGCACCTTCTCGACTTCGAAAGAGGATATACCGACGACTGTATTTATGATTTGTGATTTTGTGATTCGACTATCACGTATCCGTCACTTTGGGATTTCGGTATTTTGGGCGATCTATTTGCATGATTGGTTTTGGGTGACCGAGTTCTATGATATTTGATTTTGTGCACTATGGTTGCACCTACTGGATATTTATACCTTGCACATAGTTATTAATCTTGAGGTATTGATTGTGATTTCATGCCTATTTTATGTCGGTGATTTGATTTACGCTTCCAGCATAGTTTCATGTACTTTTAGTGTTTTGATTTGTGCACGCTGATGCACACGGTTGTGAGTTTTTCCATCGCGGTACACCTGATTTTGATTGAGCCGCGTTGTATATCGTTTCGTGCCTTGGCTGCACCTGCTTATGACTTTATGGATTTCATACGGTTGATTTGATGTTGTGCATATGTTACGCACACGATTTGATTTTTGCACTCGGTATAGCTTATATGTGCTTGTAGTGCATTGATGTGTGTTTTGTGCACGCAGTTGCACACGTTTATGATTTCCTTTATACCGGGTACACTTGGTGTTGATGCTTACGTATTTGAGTTATTGCCTGATATTTGTGCATGGGATGCACCAGTTCTATACTTCGTGCGTTTGTCGCACCAGTTTTATGTTTCTTGCGTTTATCGCATCAGATTTATATATCATGCCTTTGTTGCACCGGATTTACATTTTGTGCATTACGGTTGCACCTGACTTCGATTTGATGTCTTTCGATATGTCGATTTTGATTGTGATATTGATGTGGATTCTTGCACTCCGTGCTTTTGACTGGACTTACGCATGTTCGGCGTTGCTATTGGATTTTGTGATTCCGTGCATGTTGAGTGCGCAGGGTTTAGATTTTCATTCGTGCACGATGGATGCAACGATTTGGATTTTCGCGCATGTTGGGCGCATGTTTTGAGATACGATTTTGGGGCACACCAGATGCACTAAATCGAGATTTCTTCGTGCATGTCAAATCCACCGGATTTTGACTGTCAGGCACACACGTTGCCTATGACAGATGCTTCGTGCACACCCGTTGCACCTAGATGTTGTTTTGTGCACCTGTATGGCACCTATATGGATTTTGATTTCCGTACGCACCATACGCACAGGGTGATGTTATGTGCATTTTTGGGATTTATTCCTTTTGGAGCAGTACATTTCTATGATATATGATATTCGTTTTGTACCGAGCAGGACTAGTCAGAGGACAGTACCTGGATTTATTTTGCATGCATTGATAGTTCGAAGAGATTTCCAAAGAGCGAGCTATAGTCTCGGTATATATATACCTACGTGTCCGATATGACACGGAACGTTTTAAAACAAGGAAACCCTTCTAAATTGTTTTCAAAACGGCGGAACGTACCTATTAAACAAAGGATATATATATACGTATATAGTTATTTTCTTATGAAAAACGCCCGCCACTGTGCAGTGTTACGCGCATCGCACAGCGACTTAAAAAAATTTGGCATGCATTTACATCAGCTATTTACTTGTATAGATTGGATGTCTACATGTATAGTTCTGATCTATATCATATTGGTTTTGTATTGGATTTGACATTGTGTCTTTACCATGACTCCGATGATTGCGGGATGCTTGATGGAGTGTTGCTTTTGAGTTATCTGCTCAGTACTCATGCGCATGCATTGCGCTATGATACGTTTTATGTATTGCAGATTTCGGAGCCCCGACAACTGGGAATTTGTATTGCAATATTTTAGTATTTGGGGGTTTAAATTTAAATTCGTGGACCGAATTTCTTTAAGGGGGGTAGATTGTAACGTTTCCAAAATAATAAAATATGATTTTTGGGAAATTTTATAATTTAATATTATTTTAATGAATATTTTAATATTCTGGTATAATTAAGTACAAATAAATGGGGGAAAATTATGGAAAATTCTAAAATAAAGTATTTTATGGAATTATGCCATTTTAAAGTTTTTAAGATTAGTTATATGCTAATTTAGTGCTAATCGCGATTAAAAATCGCTAATTGGATTTTTAGCTTTTTTGTGCAAAAATGTGCACATATCATTTTCCACACTTGTTACACATGTGTTGCTTGTGCATTTCTACCATGGCTTTTCTTTTGGGTCTACTATTCAAGTGAGAAGAGTTTAGTGAAGAAATGAAAAGAAAAAAAGTAGTATGATGTGAGAGAGAAAAGGACCAAGTCAACCTTCACCTCTTTTGACCCATGCCCCCCCATCATTTCCCTTCTCATTTTCTCTCCCCTCTCCCATTTGAGCTGCTGCGGCTCTCTCTCTCCCTCTCTCTCTCTCTTCATGAAACCCTAGATCCACCATGAAAACAAAGCCAAAACCCCATTCCCACTTCACAAAACTTACTCCCAAGCTCACTAGCTACACATTGAACCTAGCAAGATTGGATTTGGAGAACTTTGAGCAACTCAAGAAAATTCTTGAGTTGCCAAAGGAGCTAATTTCCGCACCTATTAGAGTAGTATTTCATTTCCTTGTGCATCTATTCTAGTTTCATATCGATATTGTGTTGTTTGTGGACTTTAGAGAATTCAAGTTAGGGTTTAGGGTAAAACTGAAATCAAAGATGGAATTGAGGATTGTGGTGACCTTAGAATCCCTTGTGTGAGGCTAATTTGGACCCGAACCTGAACTTGAAAACAAAATACGGAATTACGGAATCGATATCGGGGAAAACTGTAAATCTGGAAGTGTTTTGTGTAATCTGCTATTACCCCGAGACCCCAAAAATAAAACTGAGTTGACAGTGAGATGTGCAGGCACCAATGAACCACCACACCAAACCGTAGCCCCCAACTCCAAGGTGAGGCCGCCAATTAATTCCTTGTGGCCGCAAATTACGGCCAGAGCAGGAGGGAATTGCCTCGATTTTTGTGCATGGCCCCATTTCCTATATTCTTGACCCTGGGTATGTCTAGTTTTGACTGATTCCGTCTAGGGTGAAATCTGGGTTGATTTTCCTATGTTGGTGCATGGTTTACGACTTGTGTTAGTGTGGATTTTGGTAATTGTTATTTCGTTCCTGTCGGGTGGCGTTTGGACGTCAACGACAAGTGGATATTGATCGTGTTTGCATGCGAGGTTATAGGTTTTTAACTATAGGCGTAGCGTGTGCCGTTTTGGTTTCCGATGTGATTTTCATGTGCTTTAGCGTTGTGATATACTTGTAGGTACCCTACGAGATGTTGAGGCAAAGAAGATGAAGATGGCGACATCGGCACCGACACATGAGAAGCAAGGTGAGTAGATTTATATCTACGGGGAGAAGTCGGGTGGATGGCGTATAGCACCCCCGTTGTCCGTGGTGATGTATACGAATACGTATACACACATATATTTATTATGTGTTGTTGGGATTATTGATGGTGATAATGGTATTATTGGTGATAAGAATGTATTGGTTTAGTATAGTGCGAAACCCTAGAGTAGGGGTTGCACACATACACATACACATACACATATACTTGCATACATCCTTTCATATATCTGTGCGCATATGATGGTGTGTATATCTACACATGGGTATGGGACTATGTGTTTATATATGAGTTTTGAGGATGATACGTGGGATTGAGATGAGTCAATGAGATGCGATTGAGATAGTGTGATATCATCTCAGATTTAGGTGGTTTTCATACCCTTCTTGATTGACTTGATTGTCGGGTTTGTAGTTCGCATAGTAGGCGTTAGGTTAGACCCGAGTCATACCTATTTCAAAACTAACGAATCGGGGATATTTTAAAGATAGAGCAAAAAGGGTTTATACGGATATTTTCAAACGACGCGTCTTTTCTTAAAACACCGTAGCCCTTATTTTACCAAAAGCCCTGATTCGTCTTATTTCAAAAGGCAAGGTTGCATGATATAATTATTGAGGCAGGTTCTTTACTGTTGCGTGATTACTCGATTCCGCATATTCATGCTGTTGCATTGCATCGCTTATATTGTTGATACATTTCAGTCATGCTGCTAGGACACCAGCACAATTATCGATGATGCGTATGTTCCACGTACACTTGTTTGCCGGCTCATACACTTCATCATCGATAATTGCCATGTCACTACACTGTAGTACTGTTGCATTCAGTGTATGTTGCTTACATTTCTTCACATGTCGCATACGCCATGCTTTCTGATTATACGCATTGAGTTATGTTATTTCCATGATATTTCTGGTTTTGGGAACCGTGGGTGTTTTAAAAAGAGAATATGGAATTGTCTTAAAACCCGGTTACCCTTGATATGATATTTCAGTGCGTCCACCATGTGTTTTCTCGGTGCTGAGAGCGACATGTGAAACCCGATTCGAGGAGGCGGATGAGGCCGATTGCGGGTACATGGTGGGCCCGGTATGGTTCCCTGGGGCAAGAAATGTTTTTCGTGGAGTAGACGATGAGCCTGGCAGGGTGGCGATTACCTATCGGTGATTTGTTGGACCTGGCGGTTATCCGGAGGATACCGACCGGAGTCGATAGATGGATATGGACGTACTGCCGGGGCCGAGGGCCGATACCGCAGACAGAGCCCGTTGGCCGATCCGGACTGACGGAGCCCGATGTATGAGGATTTACGTGCCGATGCTGGGCACAGTTTTCATGATGTTTTCGAGTGCCGATGCTGGCACTCCGGTTCCATGATTTTGACGTGTCGCGAGGGACACAGGTGGTTTATATCCTCATATTTCCATGCATATGCTGATGATATTTACATGCATGATGGTTTTGTCATTGGGTGATGAGTGGACGGGATCCACGTACATGCAGATTTGATTACATTGATCATACCTCACATTCATGATATGCTATTACCTGAGGCACTAGCACGAGCACTTGGCACTACACTCATGTATAGAGATTACATTGCCAGTTTATCATGCTTCAGCTTTATTCATGTTGAGGTTTATTTATATCTGATCGTATTGACCTAGGATGGGTCATACATTCGATCTCTGCTTGTAGATATTTTCTATTCACGAGTTGGCTACTCACCCCCGTTGTGCCACGGTCCTTGCAGGTTTTTGCCGTACAGATTCCATAGCGGCATTTCTGGCACACTGCTTCCATATGGGTGACTTGCGTTGGTAGGTGGGTTCTTTTGTATCAGAACCGCCATTGTTCCTGTATTGTTTATTGTATCTAGAATTCCATCAACTAAAACTTGTATATTGCTTCAGACTTAGAAAACAGTGTTGTATTATTTCGACCTTAGAGTCGCGTTTGTAGTATTACGGTTTTTTGGCTGTTTTGAGTTTCTTTTTGGGTTTTGATCCTCGCCCTTTGGCGTTGTATATTATTATTGCTTGCGTGGTTGTGACCGTCGTTTGACGAAGAGCTAGCTCCCGCTTGGGGATGCCTTTTATCATTTCATATATATTATTCTTGTTGTACCCCGTTCGGGGCCAGTTTTACAAAGGAAACTCTGCCGAAATTTTCAGGAATGGTTACACATTTTAAAAATACATATTCGGCTTAGTTATTTAAAAACTTGGATTTTTGAAACACGATTTCTTTACTTCTTAAAAACCAGTTTTCCTTATTTACTCTTTAAATGGTTTTAGATTTCTGGACTTTTGGCTTACTTGGATCAGATGGGGTCCTATAGACTTCATATGGTTCAAGGGCCAGTCACGTGCTCTTTCGGGTCGTGACAATATGTATTGAACATCAGCTAATCGCTATATGTCGATTAGTCGGGGTTATACATATCTGTGATTTGTGATTGATGATGGTAGGTGTATATGAATGGGTTGGATTGTCGCGGATGAATAGCCGGGGTGGATGTGAGATGAGTGTTGCTTTTTCTTTCATTCATTGTAATATGTAAATTGATGTAATATTATTATTTTTTTGGCCGCACAACCGGGTCGGGGTTGTAGCCGTCATTGTATAATTCTTTTTACTGTTTTTACTCCTATGATAGACCCATGGAGGGGGTGCACAAACTACCGGGTATCTCGAAGTGCCGAGTGGCCTACTCACGGTGGTGAGGGAGGTTGCTTCGCTTCAGGTACTTGGCGGGTAGTTTGCCGCACCCGTAGGGGTCTTGGGTGGGGTTTTGGCTATTCACCGCGACCGTGTAATCCGCTTTTCGTTGCAGGCTCGAACGGATTGCGGATTCCTAGTATATCCAATGTATTCATCTGTGATCTGTAATGTCTATTATTGCTATATATTTATATATGATAACTATTTAGGCGTTGCTTATGTTTTACAGCCGTGCTAGCCCAGCCCCCGCTCTGTCGTTAGTTAAGTAACCTAACGGGTGATGACGGGGCCCCGTGGCGAATGCGAATGGCATAAGCGTAAGTCATTTTTTTGTTGTTTTCTGCAATGGTAGGATTAAATGATGGGACGCATTAAAAGAACTAATGCAAGAAAATAAACCAAGTAAAAGTCGATTGGAACACTTTGAAAACCACTCGGTTCTTTTCAAAACTAAACTTTTAAACGCGGAGCTTGAACCACTCCTTTTAAAAGCTATCTCGTTCCATCGATTATATCAAGTTCACTACGTTCACGGTTTCGCCAAAACCATCCGTAGCCCTCCATCATTTCAGTTAAATATTCGGTAGTATTCAAGCTATGTATTTTGACCTCACGCCAAGACATAGTGATTGGTAGCTGCCGGATATTTATCTGTTGCATAGATAGAATGCGTTGGTTTGAGACAGTCGTACTGCCATTTTGGCCTACGTCAAGGGTAGGTACGGGTGGGTTCAAATTAACCAGGATAATGATGGGAAGAACTAGACATGTGACTTATGACATTTTGACCTCACGCCAAAGTCATAAGAGCATAGGGCAAAAATCCACATCGGGAGTTTCATAAGTACTGAAACTTGCTAGCGCTGCATACTATTTGGAGTGTGATGATTCTGGTAGGATTCCTTCGGTTTTATCACGCGATGATATTTGGATCCCGATCCTACTGTGAGTATATGCTACTCCTCGGGAAAACTCTCACTTAACGATCAATGCTATAAACTTAGTAGGTGTCTAGAAAGGTGTTAGCGGGGCTACGCCCATAGGGAAAAGAGGTTACTTAATTAAGGAACTTCGCGAAAGCGTTGGAAAACCTCCCTCGAAGTACCGACACTGGCCTGGCTAAACGGTTAAGAAAGTATTGTACGGTGAGATTGATCCTGACTAATCATTTCTTTACGGTTTGAGAAGGGATTCGAGAGACAGTGGGAGCCGTCCAGTTTAGACAAATTAAAAACCACTCTAAACTTGCAAGAGCATCATGCTAAAGTGTTTCTTTTCTCTCTCCTAATTGCAGCGACCATTCAACATGACCGGACTTAAGTTATTACTAGATAAAAACATATTGACAGAACCAAACTACAAAGATTGGCTCAGGAATGTCAAGATGGCAATCACTTACGACAAGTTGGGGTATGTCTTTACCACCAAAGCTCCCCTGTCCCAGGTCCCAAAACCAGTGTCGTAGATAGGGAAATCTACAAGACCTGGGAAATAGATTGCGCGAAGGCCAGATGCCTCGTACTTGCCTCGATGGACAACGAATATCAGAGGAGGCACGAGAATATGGACCTAGAGTCCATATTTCTTCATACAAAAGAACTGTATGGAGAGCAGTCTCGTATCGCAAGATAAGAAGTGTCGAAGAAGTTGTTTTCGGCAAGGTTGGCCGTCGGATCATCGATAGCGGAACACGTGCTTAAGATGATTGGCTACATTGAGGAGCTCGCGGACCTTGGGACCACGTTGGAGAATGAACTCTATACTGATTTGATTCTCCAGTCCCTTCCTTCCACTTACGCCCAGTTTATTCTTAACTTCAACATGCAAGGAAAGGAGGTTGAACTTTCCGAGCTTCTGAACATGTTGAGGAATGCTGAGGGCACCCTACAGAAAGGTAGGGAGACATCCACTTTGTTTGTAGGAGGATCTTCCTCTTCTAGGTCCAGGGCGAAAGCCAAGGGCAAGAAGAAGAAAGCCCCCGCCAAACCAAGAGGCGGTGTCGGTAAAGTGGATACGAAGGGAAAAGGAAAAGCAACAAAGATAGCGGGAAAGCTGGTGGGGAAGGAAGAATTCTTCTATTGTTACAAAAGTGGTCACTGGAAACAGGATTGCAAGGCTTGGAAAGCCAGAACACAGGATTTGAGGCGAGTTGCAGCTTCAGCTTCAGGTGTGTATGTTATTGAAAACTGTCTATCAATAAACTCTACATCCTGGGTATTGGATACCGGATCAGGATCTCATATCTGTAATTCATTGCAGGCATTGAGAAAGCGTAGAGTTTTGAAGGCAGGTGACATGACCCTTAGAGTTGCAAACGGTGCTGGCATGGATGCTGAGGCCGTGGGGGACTATCACCTGGGATTGTCGGATGGACACTTTTTTGGTTTTGCGTAGTTGTTATTATGTACCAAATGCAACCTGTAATATCATTTCTGTATCTTTATTATCTAAAGAAGGTTATGAATTTGCATTTGTAAGTAATGTAGTGAACATTCACCTTAATCAAGTTTTGATTGGGTCATGTACATTGAACAACGGTATATACGTACTAAACCAGCCACAGATTTTCAATGTCCAGAATACACATAAAAGAAAGTCTCCAGAAATCAATAAAACTTTCTTATGGCATTGTAGACTGGGTCACATCAATGAGAGAAGGTTGACTAAGTTACATGCAGAAGGATATTTGGATTCGTTCGAATATTAATCGTATGCAACTTGTCAATCCTGTCTCAAGGGAAAGATGACAAAGACTCCGTTCACTGGACACGGAGTAAGAGCGAGCGAGCTCTTGGGACTCGTACACAGCGACGTGTGCGGTCCAATGTCTACACATGCGCGAAGCGGTTATTCTTACTTCATTACTTTTACGGATGATTTCTCAAGGTTCGGACATGTCTTCTTAATGAAGCATAAATCCGAAGCTTTTGATAAGTTCAAGGAATATAAGAATGAAGTAGAAAAACAAACAGGCAAAAGTATCAAGGCACTGAGATCTGATCGAGGTGGTGAATACTTGAGTGCCGAGTTCCTGGGTTACTTAAAAGAGAATGGAATTCTCTCTTAGCTTACTCCTCCATACACTCCGCAACATAACGGTGTATCGGAGAGACGGAACCGAACCCTATTGGATATGGTACGGTCCATGATGAGTAACGCTGAGTTACCGCGATCGTTCTGGGGATATGCGCTAGAATCAGCTGCATACCTTTTGAACCGTGTTCCAACTAAGACTGTGTCTACTACACCATATGAGTTTTGGAGTGGGAAGAAACCCTATCTTCAATACCTGAAGATTTGGGGATGTCCGGCTTATGTCAAAAAGTAGCATACGGACAAGCTCGAGGCACGCTCAGTACTGTGCAAGTTTGTGGGATACCCAAAGAACTCCAGGGGGGATCTTTTCTATTACGCAGAGGAACAAAAAGTCCTTGTTTCTCGTAATGCCCATTTTCTGGAACATCAGTTCTTAGAAAAAGAAATAAGTGGGAGCGCAATAGAACTGGAAGAAATTCCAGAACCACAAGCTATTACTGAAAGCTTAGTAGAACCAGAGGGTTCGAAAGATCAGGACATTCCCACGCCACTCCGCAGGAGTATTAGGCAGTCTCATCCGTCCGAGAGATACTACGGTTTTCTCATTGACGGGGATAGAGAGGATTGCATCATAGACTTTGATGAGCCTACTAGCTTCCAGCAAGCCATTCAGAGCGTCGACTCGGTAAAATGGCTGGATGCAATGCGGACCGAAATGGAGTCCATGTACACCAACAAAGTATGGACGTTGGACATTGCTCCAGATGGGGTAAAACCCGTAGGATGCAAGTGGATCTTCAAAATGAAGATTGGTGTAGATGGACAGGTTGAGACCTATAAAGCTAGACTGGTAGCAAAGGGTTTTCGTCACCGACCTGGTTTGGACTATGACGAAACCTTTTCTCCAGTAGCTATGCTGAAATCCATTCGGATCCTTCTTGCCATTGCTGCCTTCCACGATTATGAGAATTGGCAGATGGACGTAAAGACAGCTTTTCTAAATGGACATTTAGAGGAGTGTGTCTATATGGATCAGCCAGAGGGTTTCATTCAGAGTGGGAGCAGCGGAAAGGTGTGCAAGTTGCTTAAGTCCATTTATGGACTAAAACAGGCATCGCGGAGTTGGAACATCTATTTTGATGAGACGGTCAAGGAATTTGGCTTTATCAAAAAGCCAGATGAACCATGCATCTATTGTAGATTTGTAGCGAGAACTGTAGTATTCCTCGTTTTATACGTGGATGATATTCTCTTAATAGGAAATGACATTCCTATGCTACAATCTGTCAAGGGGTTCTTGTCACACAGGTTCTCCATGAAATACCTGGGTGATACCTCATACATTCTGGGTATCCGGATCTACCGTGACAGATCCAAGAGGATATTAGGACTTTCACAGTCCAGGTACATCGACACCATACTGAAGAGAAAATAAGCTCGGATTCCTCTTAGCGAAGTCCTTTCCAACTCCGTCAGTATGGAAGATTCCAAGCGCGGTAATCTACCGGCTTGTCACGGGATCACCCTCTCTAAAGAGATGTCTCCCAAGACTGATTTGGAGAGGGATCGCATGTCTATTATACCCTACGCTTCTGCGGTAGGCTCTACAATCTATGCGATGTTGTGTACCAGACCGGATGTGGCTTATGCACTGAGTGTGGTAAGCAGGTATAAGTCAAACCCTAGGGAGAAACATTGGATAGCAGTAAAGAACATTCTCAAGTACCTGAGAAGGACTAAGGAGATGTTCTTGGTGTATGGCGGAAAAGACCTGCAGATTGAAGCCTTTGCTGACTCCAGCTTCCAGAGTGACTAGGATGATTCCAAGTCCATGTCGGGTTTTGTCTTTACCCTCAATGTAGGGGCGGTGTGTTGGAAGAGCTCCAAACAAGAAACCATTGCTGACTCGACTATGGAAGCGGAATACATCGCTGCATCTGATGCCGCAAAAGAAGCTGTCTGGATGAGGAAGTTCTTGAGAGAACTTCAGGTGGTTCACCTCTGTATTGCGACAACAACGGGGCTACAGCTTTAGCGAAGGAACCCAGGTCCCATCAGAAATCCAGACACATCTTGAGGCGGTATCACCTGATCAGGGAGATCGTGGATCGCCAGGAGATCGAGGTTCGGAGGGTTGCTTCAGAAGATAACACAGCAGATCCATTCACCAAGGCCTTGCCCCAGACTCAGTTCGAGCGGCTGATCGAGATGATAGGTCTTCGATACGCCAGTACATGGCCTTAGTGCAAGTGGGAGATTGTTAGTGTATATGCCCTAGAGGCCAGTACTGTATCATACTAGTTTGTATATTACTTAATGGAAGCTTGGGATATTCACAGTTGTATATACAATCTTGCTCGAAATGGTAGTATGCTACTTGGTTTGTCTCTGCTTTAATATGTGCATGTATTTCTTTTAGCATATTGCTGATATACATATTAGTAGAGCCCTTAGGATCTTTGCTTGATTACCAGCGTTGTGATGGCGCTCACACTCGTGGGAGCTGGGTGATCTATAAGCATATCCTTATACAGGTCCCTAGTCGTTGGACTATCGGGACAGGGCATCGATACTCCGGAGTAGACTAGCGTATGCGCTTCTCATCCCAGTATGGGAGACGGTCTGTCCCACAGCCGTCAGTACGTCGTACTTGAGATAGTATGCGGGTGCTCGTTAGGTTACGAGTACACTGGACAGGACTCGTCGGGAACTGTTGGTTGGTATTATACCTATCGTCAGTTATCAGTTCCCAGGTGACATAAGTACAGCTTAGTCCGCTGACTTGACACTGTCACTTCGCCTCGAGTGTGTTCCCACTGCACTTTGATTGCTACCCTACCACGGCTCAAAGGAGTCGTGCAAACAGGTAGTTTTTGGGTGCAGTCCCGAAGCACTTGGAGGCAGTGACGGTTAGACAGGATTCGTCTCTCCCGGTATTGGGGGTTAACATCGCGCTGTGTCCAGGAGAGCCATTACACGAGTAGTCCCTGGCCAGGGCAAGCGAGATATACTGGTAGGTTTCCAGTGTTATCTCAAGGTGTTCTAGGCTACACTCCGACACGACTTGTACTGCTATTAGGGGACTGACATTCACCGCCCCCTTAGGCCCGCCATGCGATGTATCAGACGAACAGAACGGACTGTACGGAGATTGTCACATACAGGCTCAGTAGGAGTTCAGATGGGGTTCACCTCGTCAATCTTCTTATCGACATCTACCTGGGGACCGTTACTTACATCTAGTGCTGCTTGCGGTCTGTAGTTAAACCCACTGCCAGCGTAGTGTCGAGTTTTTAGAGTCCCACACAGAGAGCTATTCGCCTTTAGGCAAAATGAGTAGAGGTCGCATGGTTTTGCAACAGGGTTCGTTCACATCCGCGCACTTGTGCACGTTTTCTGTCCGGACAGCTTATACTAGCGGGCTTTGGTTTAAGCCGGATCCTAGTATATGATTTGGGATTGGTTTTTCTCATTGTATTCGTGTTCCTCGGATCACGAATACGGGTGCGTATGCACAGTTGCTTGAGACAGAGGGAGAGGACTTTGATTAGGGTTAATGACTATTGTCATTTTATTAACCCTAATGCTTATGTGTGTATTATTGTTAATTGATATTAGTTTAATAATTGTGCATGGTTATGGTTGTTGACCATTTGACCTTCTTGACTTGTTGACCTTGGTTGACACTTTGACCATCATCATTTCATTTGGAAGATGCTCTTTGATCCTTGCAATTTGCATTAAGAAAGAAATGATAATGGTCATGTCTTGATTTAGCCATGACAATTATCTCACTAATTATCTAATTACAATAATTCACACATATATGTGAGAATGGTTATTATTCTCTCATTCTATCATTTTATTTTCTCTCTCTTGTTCTTCCTCTCTCTCAAGCTCTCCCCTCTCATGTGTTGAGAAACACTTGAGCTTGAGAAAAACCCTCTCTTGATAATCTCTACTCTCATCTAGGGTTCAAGGATTAGCACTTCTTGCACCCTAGTTACTTCTAGCTTGGAGTTGAAGCCAAAGGTCGAGGCTTTTGGGTGGATCTTTCTTTGACGTGAGAAGACGACTAAGGTGACCTCCTTCCACCACTCCAAGGAGCAAGGAGAGAAGGACATAAAGCCCAAGGTATAACCTTTCTAGCACTTAGCTAGTTTCTAGTTAGCTTTAGCTTGTTTTTGTTTAGCAAAGATCCTTCATAGTCTAGTCCATGTTGCCTAAGCTCATAAAAATTCGATTTTTATTCCGTTTTCCGCCTCCCCGCAAGTACCAGGGTGGGCAACGTGGACTTACAACATTTGCTTCATGACCACCAGTATATATATATATATATTTGTATATTTACTCAATTGTATCTAGTTAAGCTCCATCAACCAGACTTGTATATTTAGTAGACTTAGATAACCACAGTTGTATATTCTTTCGGTCTTAGAGTCGCGCTTTTGTATTATTTATTGTCGTTTCTGGTTTCTTAATGATGTGTGGTTTTCTTGTTTTCTTTCTGAGTTTTGATCCTCGCCATTAGCGTTGTATACTTATATTGTCTTTCGTGGTTGTTTCCGCCAATTGGCGAAGAGCTAGCTCCCGCTTAGGGATGTCTATGTTTATATTGCTTGTACCGTTTCGGGTTAAAAATTACAAGGGAGGTGATGCCCAAATTTTCAATGACGAAAATGTTTTCAAGTTAGATACAAACATTGGGTTTTCGTATAATATTATTTACGTTTTAAAGAAGAACTTGAGTTCAGTAAACCTTATTTCAAAACTGCACCTCCATTGTATTCCTCTAAAAAGGTTTAGATTTCTGGGCTTTTAGCTTACTTGAATTAGGTGGGATCCTATAGACCTCACATGATTCAAGTTCCAGTCACGTGCTCCTTCCGGGTCGTGACAAAATTAGTATCAGAGAATTAGGTTTAACCTTGGTTCGAGTCTAGGTTTGACTGTGCGGAGTCTAGGGCCTATATATATTCAGAACCTACGCTTGATCTTACGAAACTTAGAGTTGGTCGAGGGGGTATTAGACCCAAACTTTCTTCACGTAGGTTGACCTTGGTTGATGGAGTAGGTGACTTAAGTTGAGTGACGTACCGTGTGTATGTTCCGCGGTATACTTACGATACGCTACTCCGCTAAAGAAGCCTTAGGATGTACATTTCTTAGGCATTGTATTTCTATTCGTTCCTATGATCTATCCTTGTCAATGTCGGATTATGGTTTCTATTACCACGGTTACACAAATAGAGAGAGCTGCGGCTTGAGTTGTGGTCAGCACGAGCTCGTCAGGAACGAGGACTGACCAGGAGGTTTCTGGTGACACGAACGCGTTGATATATTGTTCTACCATGTTTTCCCTTGACATGAGCATTTTGATATATTGTTTTTACTAAGAATCCATATTGACACGAACGATCAGATCAGCATCTGATGATTGGGCCACTGCTAGAGGCCAGCTAGAATGTGATGACTGTTAATGTACCGTCTATTCTTGATGATTGAGACATTGTCTATCGTTCGGACGGATGAGCTAGTTGTTGCTGCAACTGACAAGATATCTCCCCAGATGTTTGAAACTATTGCAGCACGAGTTTATACTTAGGGATACGATAGAAGATCGCTAGTCACCCATGGATGAATGACTAGGATATGTGGTTCGTTTGGATACCCCGATGCGAGAACACTTGATTGGCTAGCTTTAGCAAGAAGAAGACTCACATAGGCGTGTTGTGAGTCGATCGAGAAAGGACGAGCATAAGCGCATCACTCCGATGATTTGAACAAGTTCCCGAGAATGTAATTGGCAAGATGCCTACTACAGGATGTTAGGGATACCGAGTTCGTAGCTTCGGAAAGGAGACTCTAAATATGAGTGCAGCTGGTTGGAACGCAGTTCACACAGCTACGAAAAGATAATTCCGAATTGGTCCACATTGAAGAAAAAGCGGAGTAAGAGGTTCGTACGAGATCTTGACTAGATGACATTCCACTGCGTTGATATCAGAGACTGGATGCCTATGCAGAGGAGTTGAATGCAGCCATAATTCTAGAGAATAGTCATGAAAAGATTGCAGCTGTTCCGGAACAAGAAATGAATTTAGTAAAGAGCGCCAACTTCCGGGCAATCCAGCAGAGATGAGAATGGGAAAGAGAACCTGATAGGATCTTTCTATAATACTACACAAGAAGACTTGGACTCAGGATCAGATTTATCGCACACCCATAGTTGGCAGAGGTTGCCAACATTTGACGCGATACGTTACGAGTGACCATGTTAATTGGTCAGGAAATTTTCAGAGAAGCGCCCGAATGGGACTGTTTCTGTCGGTACCCCGAATCGGGCTGTCAAGCCAAAGAGGGCATATAACTGGTAATTCATAAAGAGAGATGACAACCTAAGGGCAGAGGACGCCAGACCGTGGGCAAGACGCAAGTCGATATTCTTGCTCTGCCAGCCTTGGATTCACCTCGACGACTGTTATTATATTGTGTCTTGGCGATTTAGAGATCGCATTTTCATCGTTTTATTTCGGTATTCTGATGATTAGTTCTTGATTGGAATTTATGTGCACCATGGTTGCACTAGATTCGTGTTTCATGTATCAGTTGTACTGATGTTCGTTTTGTGCATAACCATTGCACTTTATTTTGGTTTTTATACATTCTGAGATATTGATTTGATTTCGTGCATATGGGTTACACATGATTTTGACTTATGCATTCGGTGTAGTTTGCACGCGCTTCTAGTATTTGATATGGTTTTGTTCGCATAGATGCACATGTTTATTAGTTTATATACCACAGTATACCTGATTTGGATTGATGTATGTTGTATACCGTCGATTTCAATTGTGATATTCGATATTTGTTTTCGTGCACCTTGTGCACTTGATTTGGATTCTTACGCATACTTGGCGCACTAGATATGATTTTGTGCACACCAGATGCACTTAAATCGAGATTCTTCGTGCATATCAGATGCACCTGATATTGTTGTCGTGCACACCCGTTGCACTGAACACATGTTTCTGTACACGCCCGTTGCACTTAGTTCTATTTCTGTACACATTTATGGCACCTGTATTTGGTTTCAATTTCCGTGCGCACCAGACGCACGTGACACTTTTGTATACGCTATTTGAGTTGGATTTCTTTCGAGCATCATGTTTTCATGACTTATATGCTATATGGTTTAGTAACCAAGCAGGACTGTTATGAGAACAGTACCCAAGTGTTTTTGCATGCATCGATAATTGCCGAAGGGATTTCCAAAATGAAGCCATAGTCTCAATATTTCCTTACGTGTCCAAGATGACACGAAAGCTTTACAAAGGAAACCCTTTTAAATCATTTTCAGAAGGCGGAACGTATATGTTAAATAAAGGATATATTTATAGCTATTTTTCTTATAGTGAACGTCCGCTACTTATGCGTGATTTGTGTATCGCACGGTAATTTAAAAAGGGATTTGGCATGCACTATTATTCAGTTGTTTTCACGATTTCATGAGATGCGTACTATACATACGTTCTAATCTTAATTGTATCATATGTGATTTTCATAATGGTTTTGACACTAGTGTTTTCACATTAACTCCTAGGATGGCATAACGCTTGATGGGGTTTTGAAGTTGAGTTTTACACTCATTTCTCAGGCGCATGTATTGTGCAATCATATGTTTTATATATTCATGATACTCGGAGCCCCGTTGATCTGAATTATGGACTGAAATGTTTTAAGTATTTGGAGGGATTTAAATTTAAATTCGGGGACCGAATTTATTTAAGGGGGGAAGATTGTAACATTTCAGGAAAAAAAATATTATTTTTGAATTGAAATAAATAAAATAATTAATTTTATAAATAATGTAAAATATGGAGATTGGTTTTAAATGAAATGGTATGATTATATACCGATAGATTGGAAAAAATATTTCGAAATCAAAATGAATTATTGATTTTGAAGGTATTTATTGGATTTGGGTATTTTATACATAATTATATAACTAATTATGTGAAAGTTTATATTAAAACCGATTAGTGCACTGCTAATCATGCTTAAACCAAATCCATTTTTATTTTAACTTTGTTGACCATGACACATTGTATTCTTATTTATGCATGGTTTCATTCAAATTGTTTCTTGCTATTTGTGGTTTTTACAAGAAAATGAGATAATAAAGGAAAAGAAAAACAGAAAAATAAGAAAGAGAGAGAGAGGATGACATGAGACATGGGGGTGAGAGAGTGAGAGAGAATTGGAGAAGCTTCTACACATACCATGGTTTATAACTTATCTCCTCATTTCCTCCCATTCATTTTTACTCCTCCTTCATCCTTCATCATCTCTTCTACCACCCCAAATCATCTCTAAATCCACACCAAACCCCCATGCTCCTTTCACAAAAATCATTCCAAACCTCACTACAAACCCCTTTGTGGAATCAAAATGGGACTTTGAGCATTTGGACAACCCTAGAATTTTCTCTATTTGCTTCCATGAGGTAAATCCTACACTATTAGTTAAGTTATTTGTTTTTCCTCACCTCCCATAGTAGCTTAGAGTTGATCAAGTGTGGTTTAGTGATCTTTGAATTTTCCAAGATGAGGTTTAGGGGGAGATTATGAGTTGTGATGGTGTAATTGAGTGTAATTAGGGACCACAACCTTTGTAGTGTTAGTTTCATGGACCAAAACAGAGAGTAAAACCAAAGACTTGAGTTAGAAATACTTAAAATGTCGGTTTTGTGGATATTTTGGGGACTACAGGGAATCTGGAGCAACCTGAGGTGTTTTTTAAGAAAAATCAAACAAGTACATTAACCTAGTTAGACCAATAGGAGACCACCACAAGAAGACGAGACTAAGATTCTTCATGTGGACCGGCGAGATCGGGGAAATTGACATTCTCGCCGGGTCATTTTGGTGGGATGGTGTTGTGTCTTTGTCAATAGCTTACTTACCATGTAGAATAGCGTCCTGTACTGTTTGTTTAGCCCCAATATACCTGACCAAAAATATGGGAGCATTTAGTGTTGGTTTTAACTATGTTTTCTGATTTCAAAAACATAGTTTTTTGGTATTTGAATGTGGATTTGGTCGTTGGAAGTTTGTATGTCGATGACGACGAGGGTTATTTGGCTATTTTTGCATGAGTAGACCTTAGGTTCTAACCTATGTGCATTTCATGTGCCGTTCTAGTTTTCGTGTTTGATTCATGCCTACGATATAATGTATTGAAAACTGTAGGTACCCCGCGTGGACACGTACGACAAGGGAGAGTGTGGCATCATTGACTTCGCCAAGAGAGGATCAATGTGAGTAGATGTATATCTACAGAGGAAGTCGGGTGGATGGCGTATAGCACCCCCGTAAATTCGTAGACTAGGATGTGTATGGTATGTGTATGGGTAGTGCGGATACTTAGCAATAGGGTTTTCTAGGTGAACTTAAGTGAGATGAAGTGTACTTGGAAGAAGATTGCTCTTAGTCAGTTTCTAGTCGCGGACCCACAGTGTATAGGTTGTCACACACACGTACACACAAGATATGATGTGGGTGTATATGTATATATGTGTGTGTGTGTGTGTATATATATATATATGGATGCGTTGATATATATATATATATATATATATATATATATATATATATATATATATATAGTATACATATACGTATAAAATGAGGATATGAGATGTTAAATGGATATGAGTCGATATGATCGTGCATGATACCGTGAGATTTTGACATATGATTGAGTTATAATGTGATATACGATATAATATTATAATGTATCGTTGGCGATGTGTAATTATACATATGATAATATGTGTTTAATGATATTAGAATGTACGAGACTTTAGAACTGTACCCCCGATCATGATATTGTACGATGATGATACCATATGATTGATGATGTATACATGATATTTGACCCGTACCCTCGATTTTGGGGATGCCGTACGATGAATTTTACCGTACAAGGTATATATATGATGATGTATCCGCACTCTTGACTTGAGAATGCCGTACTATGTGTTATAGAGTACGTGACGTTATGATACTGGATCGCCGGCTACTAGGTATATCCACTCGGGATATATATTTAGATTTTCTTATACTTCCGACTAGTTTCTTAGTTAGTCTTTTAGTTGTTTAGGTAGATGCTAGACTAGGCTCGAGTCATACCTATTTTCAAAACTAACGAATCATGAGCATTTTTAAAGACAGCCTGAGTGATACTACAGATTTTTCAAAGTATGTATCTTTTCTCAAAAACCCCGTAGCCCCTACTTTTCTAAAAACCACGATTCGTGCTATTTCAAAACACTAAAAACCGTATGACTCGTACACTGATACGTATATTTTATGATGCTACTTTTACTATTCACTTTTCTGTTAGTTTTATTCGTTCTCATTGCATTGCATCTTTATTACATGTGTTTTCTTTAGCTATTATGAATCCCGTCTGTTAGGACACCAGCACCATTACCGATGATGCGTATGTTCCATGTACACTTGCTTGCTGGTTCACACACATCACATCGGTAATTACCATGTCACGTACACTTTAGAAAACGTTACTTCATTGGTATAATTTGTAAGGCTACGCCAGCGCCCCGGCCATCTTTCCGTGACAAAATGTGGAACAAAAACTTTTAAAACGTGGCGCTAACGGAACCCTATTCCCGTATCGAACCATTAAACCTATACTATTTAACTGTTAAAGGAGTTTAAGAGATTATACTGATCGATCCATGTCCTTCGGTCATCAACCTCTTTCCAAACTCCTCGCGGCTTCCCCGAACAAGTTCGCTCTCCGGTCTCCCTCGTCGAAGACGATCCACGTCGAGAATTCTTAATACGGACCCCTGCTTCAAAACCGAAGCAACTCGGGCATCCAGTTTGCTAGCCTAGATACACAAGATGAAGTAGAGAGAGTGTGTGATCATTTTGTCTCATGAAATCCATGTATTCTCAACTCATGAGAGGGTATGGATGGAAGTGAAGAAGAAGCCATTGGAGTGTGGAGTGTGAGCTCAAGACATAGCACCAAAAGAAAAAGAAAGCAACTCAAGAAAAGTGTAGTGGCAGGCCTCTATTTCTTGTGTTGATATTGTGAGTTATTTGTGTGTAGCAAGCCAAGAAAATTCCTAGAACAAAAAATCTCCTATGCCTCCACAAATATCACACAACTCACACACAAAATATCTAGCATGGCCCACGCCATAATAATTGCCACAAGCCAAAACTTAACCTCACACTTTACACCTCACATAATATTAAACATTTATAAAAACCCGAAATGTTTAATACAATAAAAAGAAATGACATCTTCAAAGTAATCTTGTAACGGATTACAAGAATACCCCTCATCTGTATATACAGACCTGCATCCGTATTCCGACTGAATACGAATACAACGAGACGAAAATAATCCAACCATATAATATTAGGATCCGGCTTAAACCAAATCCCACTAGTATTATCCATTCGATCATGATCAGCGCACAAGTGCACGTATATGATCGAACCCTGCCATTAAACCATACGGCCTCTACAACGTTTTGCCCGAACCATGGAAACCCTCTGTGTGGGACTCTAAAGTCTAGTCAATACGCTGGCAGTGGGTTTAACCACAAGCGCGTCAGTGGCATTAGCTGTACGTAACGGCTACCTAGGTATTGAGAGAAAGGGAGGCTGGCGAGCGAACTAATCCTGAAACCCTACTGAGCCTGACAGTGACAAAATCCGTATAGTCCGGTCCGTTCGTCTATGAGTATCGCAAATTGGGTCTAGGGGGATGGATAAAGTCAGACCCCTAATAACATGATATTTAGTTTCGGTATGAAGCCCATCACCACCTGACAAACTACTGATCCGAATCAGTAATTCTAGACTACCTTGACCAACAATTTCTAGTGATGGCCAACCGTGCACACCGCGACATCAACCCCCAATATCGGGAGAGACGAATCCCCTGACGATCCGCTCACTGCCTCCATGCGGCTTGGGACTGCCCAACTAAAACCTGTTTGCATGACCCCTTTGAGCCCTGGTAGGGTAGTAATCAAAGCACAGTGGGAACTCACACGAGACAAATGACGATCTCAGGTCGATAGACTAACCTGTACACACATCACTAGGGAACTGCTATCTGACAATAGGTATAATACCAACTAGCATGTTCCTGGCGAGTCCGTCCGGTGTACTCATAACCCAATGGGCACTTGTATACATCTTAGGTGAACCAACTGACACCAATGGCTTGTGAGACCGGCCACCGCCCCTCGTCGGGGTCTCGATCCGTATACACTAGTCTCCTTATGGAGTATCGATGCCCAATATCGAAACTCTTAGACTAGGGACACTTTAAAGATGTGCTTATAGACCACCCAACTCTTATATATATGTTCGCCATTATACTGCTGGTAGTCAAGCAAGAATCCTATGGGCTCTATCAACGTGTAACAGTGATCTGTAATGTCACCCGAAGCATGTACATGATGATAAAGACAAACCATATAGCATACTATCATCTCGAGTAAGACTGTTCTACCGGTATAGGTCCTCCCTCAATCATTGCAATCACGTGCCTGCGATCCAATAATTGACTTGAGGGCACTATAGCCAACAATCTCCCACATGCACTTAAGGCTAATTATTGCGATGTCGCATACTCATAGCCCGTGTGATACCGAACACCCAACTCCTCTACTAATCAGTTTCACAAAGCATGTTTGTAAAACAATTGCGTTCGAGAAATAGCCTCAGTGAGTGGATCCGCTCTGATGTTTCTTTCTATATCTCTTTTTATCTTAAGTTCGCGGGGAAAGCCATCTCGCAAAACGAGCAATACCTGTCTTAGAATATGTCTGGATATCTGATGGGACCCAGTTCACTAATGAACTCCAAATCCAACAAACTTCTTAGACTGTATCGTCAACTGAATTTAATTGGTATCATGCGCCATGCCTCCCTCAGTATCCGCTTGGACCACCTGTCCAAACTACTGCCCCTCGCCAAGCGAGAAAACTATAACTCTGACAGTCATTCTGTCATCCAGGTCACCTTGGAAGCCTGGAATGTTGACTGTCTCCCGAAGGAGGCTGTCGTTATCATATCCATAGAACAATCACTTATGTTCTAAAACTGCTTCTGAACGTTTCTCCAGGATTGGACTAATATATCAACTTATTGCAGCTAGTGCAAAAACAACATTTGGTATGGTACTTGACATCTCATTATTGACTCAATTGCTTAAGCAAGTGATATGCCAATCATGCATATCCCTCTCCCCTTTAGTCTGTAAGACACCTTTAGAGAGGGTGACTCCATCACCTGCACGTACACCACCATACCAGGAGTCGTCCATTCTAAAACACCTTTAGAATACTGTCTAAGTATCCGAATTGGGAAACTACCCAAATTTAGATCTAAAACCATAGATCTAGTAACCAGAATGCTTGATATAATATCCATATCCTATATACAGAAATCACTATATGACAACCATAGTATAACCGATCGTAGTGTAGGAATTTCACTTCCTACAAGTGTATGTCATCCAAATACCGGGATATCACACCCTACTAACTTCTTAACAGATCCATCTCCTATTCTGATGAAGTCAAAGCCTATGACTGTCACATCAAAAATAGATGATCTATGTCCGCTATATTTGCTTTAGTCTATAAATAGACATAAGCTACTTGTCCACTATGCTTCCGCTGCCCTCACTGACTACGACAACACTCTGGCAGAGTCATATACACGTGCACCTCTAAAGCTAGTTTAGAATGACGCTATACTCATCCTCTTGCCGGGTCTCATAGTCTAGAACAACAGTAATGGAAAGTCTGGGTAAACAAGAACCTCCTTGTCACCGTCCTTGAGGATACCGAAGTACCTCTCGGGTGCCTGAGGTTACCTACCATATCTGCTGAGTGGCTAATGGAATGTCAAACCCGATTGAATCTTTAGGTTCTATTAAATTTTTCGGTAATTGTTTGTGGTTCTGGAATCACTTCCAGTTCTACCATACTCCCACTACTTTTTTCTGAAGAAAAAAATCCATTTTACTAAAACTGTGGCGAGTCAAGAACAATATCACTATTGATCTTCTAGATGGTAGAAAGTTAACCCTCGCCATAGCCTGGGATAACCCACAAACTGCCATTACAGAAATGTGCCTTGAGTTATCCAGAGTCTGGTTTTAAGCATAAGCCGGACAACTCCAAATACCTTAACAACGTTATGATATGAACCATTCTATATACAATATAGAAACAGAGCCACTGATTTAATTGGAACCAGATTCAAATCATGCAGCTGTCTCCAGTGCATGTCAACCAAATGGAGAGATGCCGATCAGCATACTCAACTTAGGAGTGAATCCAAATATGAGTAACCTGAAAGAGAAGCAAGTTCTCAAAACCATTACTATTAACTGAATACCAAACATAAGTATTTATATCTTCAATCACCTTGAAGAATCCTATTACTTGCATCACGTGGTTCTCTACTTTATTCTTGTACCTATAACTTCTCAAAACTTGGACCTTGTATTTCTACAAAACACTTTTTCAAAACTGGAGAAATTACAAGTAAACAGAATATAGTACGAGGACCAACCCTTTTTTCCTAATGGACACTGGACAACATACAATACTTTGTATAAGTCTCCTGAGTTGAATAACTCAAACCCTGTGCGTCGTAGGTTGAAAACTATACTATGGTTAAGAAAAATTACACCGATGTTTAATGCTCCTTACCTAACCATCAACTGATATAGGTAAATGTCATAGACATAATTTCAAAAAGTTATATCTCACTTTATAAAATAAACGTACAGATATATCAGTTTGAAATTGGTGCATAATAGCGGATATTCAAAACCAAATATTTTCCGTCAGGCAAAACCCCAGGTGATATCTTCAAATATCACTAATTACAACGAATTCCGATATAATGAGGATATAATCACCTAATTCCCAATAAGTTGCTCTTACTCATCGTCTATAAAACCATACAGATGTGAGAATCAAACCTGGTAAATACATACCCTGGAGCAACGATCTAATTGGGAAATCAGTTTTCTATTAACAATACACAGTGAAACAGAATGTAACGTTGTAGAAATCGTTATGCGAATTTTTCCGTTTTAGGGTTAAATTGTCGGTATTTTTCGTTTTAACCCGACTGTGATCAAACGGTCATATAGACTTGCCAGTGTAAGTGCACGGCGGCGCCCCGGCCGTCAATCCGACGCCGGAATGCGGAAACGAAAAACTTTTCAAACTAGAAAACCGGCACCACCGCGCACAAAAATCACGGATCGGGCCATTAATCTAGTTCTAGCTAACTAAAGAGCGGGTAGAGAGATATCCCGAGCGATCCGTGTCCTTCGGTCTTCTCGTCATCGTCCCGATCTCCCCGCGGAATCTCCGGTCTTCACCTCCTCGCCGGAAAGGCACCACATCGCCGGCTTCTTTTGCGGGCTCCCACCTCTTGACTGAGTCAACTCGGGCATGAAGTTGGTGAGTCGACGTGCCCACGATTTGCTGTAGAATGTAGTGTAGAAAGCTATGTGTCTTATGGGGTTGAAGTTGCCTTTTGTGGAGGAAATAGATGAAAGCTTTTTGTGGATGAACTTGGGAATTTTGTAGCATGAAAAGAGCAAAAATTCCCACATCAAAATTTTGGACAGCCCTCCTCATGTTGGCCGGCCATCGCTCAAGAATGGGGAGAGAGAGGAAAAATGAGAGGATAGATTGCATATCAAAAAGAGTGAGTCCTCACATAATACAAGAGAGAGAAAAGGTGATGATGAGAAACAATGATCACCCCAAAACCAACACTCAAACAACCTAATCATTTCCTACAAAGGTCAAGCCATGATTAAGTCAAGAAGTCAATGGAGGCTAAACCATCATGAACAAAAGAAAGTCAAGGGTGGGAGAAACATCATGATACAACAATATGCAAAGTCAACCCTCCACAATGCTTATTTGCACAAATGCAAATAAGCCCTCCTCCACCAATCTTCGGCCAATGAAAGATACAAAAGAAAATGGCCGAAACGGAAAGCAAACTGGCAACTCCAAAAACTGATCCCGTAATAAATTACAGGAAAACCCCGCTACTGTATATACATACCCGCATTTGTATTCCGACCGAAATACAAATGCAATGAGACAAAATCTATACTGTACTATACTAGGATTCGGCTTAAACCAAAGCCGGCTAGTATTATCCGTCCGATCATGATCCGTGCAATACCGCACGTATCTGATCGAACCCTGCCATATCTCCATACGGCCTCTACAGCGTTTCGCCCGAAACTTGAGTAACTGTATGTGGGGGACTCTAAAGACTCGTCAATACTATGGCTGTGTATTTAACCACTAGCACGTCAGAGGTATTAGCCATACGTGACGGGCTACCAGTTATTGACCAAAAGGGACGTCGATGAGCGAACCCATCCTGACACCCTACTGAGCCTGTCAGTGACAATATCCGTACATTCCGGTCCGTTCGTCTATGAGCATCGCATGGCGGGCCTAGGTGGTTGGTAAAAGTCAGACCCCTAAAAGCGGTACAAGTCGTATCGGAGTATAGCCCAGAACACCCTGAGATACTACTGGAATACCTACCAGTAAATCTCCTTCCTCGGCCGAGGGCTTTGTGTAATGGCTCTCCTAGACACAGCGTGACCTCACCCCCAATACCGGGAGAGACGAACCCCTGAAGATCCGCTCACTACCTCCATGTGGCTCGGGACTGAACCCAACTAAAACCTGTTTCCACGTCTCCATTGAGTGTGATAGGGTAGTAATCAAAGTACAGTGGAAACTCACACGAGTCAAATGACGATCCTCAGGTCGATGAACTAACCTGTACACATGTCACCAGTGAACTGCTATCTGACCTCAGGTATAAGACCAACTAGCATGTTCCCGGCGAGTCTTGTCCGGTGTACTCATAACCCAATGAGCACTTGTATACATCTTAGGTGAACCAACTGACACCAGTGGATTGTGAGACCGGCCACCGCCCCTCGTCAGGGTCTCGACTGTATACACTAGTCTACTCTGGAGTATCGATGCCCTGTCTCGAAACTCCCACGACTAGAGACCTTTTAAGGATGTGCTTATAGACTACCAGCTCCCACGTATATGATCGCCCTCATACTGCTGGCAGTCAAGTAAGAATCCTAGGGGCTCTATCAACGTAAAATAGCGACCTGTAAGGTCACCTAAAGCAGTACACAATCATTAAGATAAACCAGATAGCATACTATCATCTTGAGTAAGACTGTCCTAGTGGAATAGGTCCTCCCTCAATCATTGCAACCACGTGCCTGTGATCCAATAATTGACTCTGAGGGCACTATCTCCAATAATCTCCCACTTGCACTCTCGGCTAATTATTGCGATGTCGCATACTCACAGCCCGTGTGATACCGAACACCCAACTCCTCTACTAGTCAGTCTCACAAAACCCGTTTGCGAAACTATTGCGTTCGAGGAATAGCCTCAGTGAGTGGATCCGCTTTGATGTTTCTTTCTATGTCTCTCTATATCTTAAGTTTGCAGAGAAAGCCATCTCCCGAAATGAGGAATACCTGTCTTAGAATATGTCTGGATGTCTGATGGGACCTAGCTCATAAATGAACTCCAAATCCAAACTTCTTAGACTGTATCGTCAACTGAACTTAATCAGTATACTACGCCATGCCTCCCTCAGTATCCCCTTGGACCACCTGTCCAAAATACTGCCCCTCGTAAGAAGGAAAACTATAACTCTGACAACCTCTCTGTCATCCAGGTCACCCTGGAAGCCTGGAATGATAACTGTCCCCCGAATGAGCCTGTCATTATCATATCCCTGGAACATCCACTTATGTTCTAAAACTGTTTCAGATTGTTTCTCCAAGATTGGATTAATGTCAACTTCTTGCATCTACTGCAAAAACAACATTTGGTGTGGTACTTAACATCTCATGATTGACTCAATTGCCTAAGCAAGTGATCTGCCAATCATGCGCATCCCTCTCCCCTTTAGTCTGTAAGACACCTTTAGAGAGGATGACTCCGTCACCTGCAGGTACACTACCGTGCCAGGAGTCGTCCATTCTAAAACACCTTCAGAATGCTGTCTAAGTACCCTGATTGGGAAACTTCCCAAATCTAGATCTAAAACCATAGATCCAGTAACCAGAATGTCTTGATATTATATCCAAGTCCCATGTGGAGAAACCACTGTGTGACAACCAAAGTACAACCGATTGTAGTATAGGAATTTCACTTCCTACTCTGTGTGTGTTATCCAAATACCAGGACATCACACCTTACTACCTTCTTACCAGATCCATCCCCTATTCTGATGAAGTCAAACCTATGACTGTCACATCAGAAATAGATGATCTATCTCCGCTATATCTTCTTTAGTCTATAAATAGACATAAGCCTCTTGTCCACCAATGCTTCCGCTGCTCCCACTGACTACGACAACCCTCTGGCAGAGTCATATACACGTACACTTCTGAAGCCAGTTCAGAATGACGCTATACTCATCCTTCTGCCGGGTCTCGCAGCCTGGAACAACAGCAATGGCAAGTCTGGGTAAACAAGAACCTCCCTGTCACCGTCCTAGAGGCTACCTGAGTACCTCTCGGGTGCCTGAGGTTACCCACCTTATCTGCGGAGTGGCTAATGGAATGTCAAACCAGATTGAATCTTTAGGTTCTTTATCAAATCTTCAGTAATCGTTTGCGGTTCTGGAATCACTTCCAGTTCTACCATACTCCCACTACTGTTTTCTGAAAAAAAATCCATTTTTATTAAAACTGTGGCGAGTCAAAAACAATATCACTATTGATCTTCCAGATGGTAGAAAATCAACCCTCGTCATAGCCTGGGTCAACCCACAAACAGCCATTACAGAAACGTGCCTTGAGTTATCCAGAGTCTGGTTTTAAGCATAAGCCGGACAACTCCCCGTACCTTAACATCGTTAAGATACGAACTGTTCTATATCCAATATAGGACCAGAGGCACTGATTTAATTGAACCAGATTCAAATCATGCAGCTGTCTCCAGTGCATGTCAACTAAATGGAAGGAGGCCGATCAGCGTTACTCAACTTAGAAATGCTTCCAATTATGAGTAACCTGAAAGAGAAGTAAGTTCTCTTAATCATTACTATCAACTGAATACCATACACAAGTATCTACATCTTCGATCAACTTGAAGAATCCCGGTACTTGCAACACCTGGTTCTCTACTTTATCCATATACCTATAACTCCTCAAAACTTAGACCCTATGTTTCTACGAAACACGTGTCTAAGAACTAGAGAAATCATAAGTAAACTGAATATAGTACGAGGACCAACCCCTCTGTCCTAATGGACACTAGACAATATACAATACTCTGTATAAGTCCCTTGAGTCTAATAACTCATTCCCTGTGTGTCGTAGGTTGAAAACTGTACTTATGGTTAAGAAGAATTACACCGCTGTTTAATGCTCCTTACCTAACCATCCACTGATATAGGTAAATGTCATAGACATAATTTCAAAAAGGTACATCTCACTCTATAACAATAGACGTACATTATATCAATTTGAAATTGGTGCATAACAGCGGATATTCAAAACCAAACATTTGCCGTCCGGCAAACTACCCAGGTGATTTCCTCAAATATCACCAATTACAACGAATTCCGATATAATGAGGATAATCACCTAATTCCCAATAACTTACTCCCACTCATCATCTGTAAAACCATACAGATGTGAAAATCATAACTGGTAAATACATACCCTGGAGCAAGTGTCTAATTGGGAAATCAGTTTTCTTTTAATAGTACACAGTGAAACTGAAACATTGAAATGTTTCGATGGGGTATCCCGGTATTCCTAGTAATGCCTCTTCCATTATACAGATTCACAACTGTAACCGTATAATTCTTTGCCATCTCTCCAATTCCCTTCATATGTCTTTAGTCATTACCTTCTGTACACCCCTTTAGGCCAAATGGTTTTCTTCATTCCCTACCGTTCGGCACCAGCCTATGGTTTGGAAGAAGACTATCCAATAAGCATAATGGGTGTACTGTCCTAATCCTAGGAGCACTCACAATGCGAGAGAAGGTGAGGATAAAAGACAACCGAATAAACCTTATTCCTATTTCTCCTGAACCAGAATCCATCCCCGAACTGGAACAAGTTCCTTTCCAGTTCGTATATAACCATACGATGGAGTATCCAATAAACTGTGGATCTTCGTAGTGATACAGAGTGTCCTGGAGAAATACAAAGGTGAAGTGGGAGTGGTAATGAAATACCTGGTTTGGTCGTGAATATCAGTCGCAATTTTCTTTGCCCTCTTACTAATCCCTTGATATGTCTTTACTTAATACCTTCTGCACACCATCGTTTATGCTAATTGGTTTTCTTCATTCCCTACCGTTCGGCACTAGCCTAAGGTTTGGAAGAAGACTATCCAATTTGCGTAATAGGTGTACTATCTCCTAAACCAAGGAGTACTCGCAACCTGAGAGAAGGTAAAAGGAAAAGACAACTGAATAGTCCTATTCGTTTTCTCCAGAACTGGAAACCATCCTCGAATAAATTCCTTCGAGTTCGTATATAACCATACGATGGTTTTGTCCAATGGAAGTGGACGTTCGTAGTAATACGAGGTGTCCTGGAGAAAAGGGTAAAAGTAGGAGTGGTAATGAGGTTTGCAACTCTGACAATCCAAAAGCCAGTGTTTAAGAAGATTCGGTCAACTTGGTCACTGAGTCATAGTCTTAGGGTCGGGTCATGGTCGCTGCCAATGAGAGAGAGAAAAGAAACACTCTGCGTGCACTCTAACCTAGATCAGAATGGTTACCAATTTATGTAATCTGGAAACCTCCCACTGTACCGTCAAATTCTCCTCCAAACCTGAAAGAAGAATTAGTCGGGATCATGATCCCGAGGAGTAAACCAACTCATCAGTGGGAATCGGGATCCAACCATCATCGCATGATAACGTGACGGAATCCGCTCACATTATTACACTCCAGAAGGTATGCACATATCTGGCAAGTTTCTGTTTCTTTAGAAACTCCCGATGCGATTTTTGCCCCATGCTCTTATGACCTTGGCTTGAGGTCAAAATATCACAAGTCACATGTCAAGTTCTACCCATCATTGTCCAGGTTAATTTGAACTCACCCGTACATACCCTTGACGTTGGTCAAAATAGTAGTACGACTGTCCCAAACCAACACATTCTATCTATGCAACAGATAAATATCCGGCAGCTACCAATCACTATGCCTTGGCGTGAGGTCAAAATACATAGCTTGAATACTACCGAATATTTAACTGAAATGATGGAGGACTACGAATGGTTTCTAGCGAAATCTTTAACGTAATGAACTTGATATCGTTGAAGGAACTGGATAGCTTTATAAAAATATAGTGGCGAAAACCTTTGCTAAAGAGGTCACTCCCGGTGAAGGGAACTCGGCTCTTTCCCCGTAGAATGAGGTGCAGAATATTCCAACTGAATACCACGATGCAAAGCAAAAGTAATCGGCTATTGTGAAGTTATTACCCTGACGGAAACTTCTGTCCAAGGGGTCACTCCCGATGAAGGGATCTCGGCCCTTGTCTCGTCGACTGAGGTGCTGGATATTCATAACCGAATACCACTGTGCAAAACAAAAGAGAACGCCCTTGCAATAACAGCTTTTTGAAAAATGTTCCAACAACATCAGATTAGGTTTGTTTAACTTGTATTGATCCGAATCAACGCAGTCCTATCAATTGATCACACCAATAAAGAAAGAAAATAATGACGTACGTATATGCCATCCGCATTCGCCACTGGATCCCATCATTACCCGTTAGGTTAATTAACTAACGACAGAGCGAGGACTGGACTAGCGCGGATGCAAAACATATACAACATCTACTAGTATATATGTAATATATAATTTTCGCTCAAGGCGTGATAAAATGGAACATCACAGAAATGTACAGCATCACAGAACAATACAGATATCTGGGATCCCCGGGTTTCACAGAGCCGCTACTGAAACCCGACGTTCCCCTGGTCGTGTGGACAGCCTGTGCAATGTAATCCTAGACCCCTACGGGCGCGGCAAGTTACCCGCCAAAACCAGAAGCAAGGCAGCCCCTTCAGCAACGTGAATGGACTACCCAGCACTTCACGGAATCCGGTAACTTGGGCACCCCTCCTGGGTCAACCTGTACCCCCTACGAGTGCGGCGAATAGCCCGCCAATTCTAGTGTAAAGCCCCCTCCATATCAATGCCATGAGATGCGGGCCCGTTGTCCTCTAGAACCCGGCTACCCGTGCACCCCTCCGCGGGGTAATCCTAGTACAGAAAGTAAAATATACATACAACGGGTATATCGACCTCGACCCGGTCATGCCCTAAAAGAATAATACACAAACAGGCAGTGACGGCAGTCCACATGTCGGACGCTTGCCCCGCAATAACCAATGTACATAATACAACCAAAACTGTACTAGCATTGCATCCAGGCTATCCCCCATGACCAATCCGCAACATTACAGCACAATCACAGAACATCAACGTGAATGTCACGTTCGCAAATCCGTCTAACCGGGCTATATCAGTTAGACAGGATTTACCGATCAAGTGACATTCACGGTCGCAGATATAATGTAAATACTGTGAACTAATGTGTTTAAAATTTTCGATCAATCAAATTTTACCAAGTGGGCCCCAAGCATTACAGTAGCACTTAAAGAAATTCTGGACCCAAAAAGAATATTCCAAAACCCTAATTTCCATGTTTAAAGAGCTCTGTAAAAAATTGGTGTAGTGAGGGCACTGTACTGCGGTGGAACCGCGGCCCCAAGGGGGTTTTGGCCGCGGTTTCGCGGTGGTTCTACAGTGTCACGCCACCATTTTTCTCTAGAATTCTTAAAACTTCCTGCATGTACTTCTGCAACATACTGAAAAAATTTTCGAGCTAAAAAAATTTCGACAGAAACCTGATGCATTGAAAACGAGGATATTGGAATTTTTGTTCGATCGGAAATGTAAACACGTTAGACAAAGCTAGACTACGTTAATGGCGTGTCTCTGATACCAGTGTAAGTGCACGGCGGCGCCCCGGCCGTCAATCCGACACCGGAATGCGGAAACGAAAAACTTTTCAAACTAGAAAACCGGCACTACCGCGCACAAAAATCCCGGATCGGGCCATTAATCTAGTTCTAGCTAACTAAAGAGCGGGTAGAGAGATATACCGAGCGATCCGTGTCTTTCGGTCTTCTCGTCGTCGTCCCGATCTCCCCGCGGAATCTCCGGTCTTCACCTCCTCGCCGGAAGGGCACCACATCGCCGGCTTCTTTTATGGGCTCCCACCTCTTGACCGAGGCAACTCGGGCACGAAGTTGGCGAGTCGACGTGCCCAAGATTTGCTGTAGAATGTAGTGTAGAATGCTATGTGTCTCATGGGGTTGAACTTGCCTTTTGTGGAGGAAATTGATGGAAGCTTTATGTGGATGAACTTGGGAATTTTGTAGCATGAAAAGAGCAAAAATTCCCACATCAAAATTTTGGACAGCCCTCCTCATGTTGGCAGGCCATGGCTCAAGAATGCGGAGAGAGAGGAAAAATGAGAGGATAGATTGCATATCAAAAAGAGTGAGTCCTTACATATTACAAGAGAGAGAAAAGGTGACGATGAGAAACAATGATCACCCAAAAACCAACACTCCAACAACCTAATCATTTCCTACAAAGGTCAAGCCATGATTAAGTCATGAAGTCAATGGAGGCTAAACTATCATGAACAAAAGAAAGTCAAAGGTGGGAGAAACATCATGATACAACAATATGCAAAGACCACCCTCCACAATGCTTATTTGCACAAATGCAAATAAGCCCTCCTCCACCAATCTTCGGCCAATGAAAGATACAAAAGAAAATGGCCGAAACGGAAAGCAAACTGGCAACTCCAAAAACTGATCCCGTAATAAATTACAGGAAAACCCCGCTACTGTATATACATACCCGCATTTGTATTCCGACCGAAATACAAATGCAATGAGACAAAATCTACACTGTACTATACTAGGATCCGGCTTAAACCAAAGCTGGCTAGTATTATCCGTCCAATCATGATCCGTGCAATACCGCACGTATCTGATCGAACCCTGCCATATCTCCATACGGCCTCTACAGCGTTTCGCCCGAAACTTGAGTAACTGTATGTGGAGGACTCTAAAGACTCGTCAATACTATGGCTATGGATTTAACCACTAGCACGTCAGAGGTATTAGCCATAAGTGACGGGCTACCAGCTATTGACCAAAAGGGACGTCGATGAGTGTTCAGACCATAATATTGCATTATTATATTCCCCATTCTTAATCTTTTTATAAATAAACAGGTACTCTTGACGCACTTTTGTTACATGTTACAGGATACAGGGCTTGGATGTGAATACAGTGAAAAAGACGAAAGCTGATACAGAAAAGAGACTTTTGACCCACAAGTAAACGGATCCTAGTCAAGCCTAGACTATGAACATTGCAAGGTCCAAAATGTCAAGTAAATGGTCAAAAGATACGTACAAATTTCACTGAAGATCTGAAGAAGACTAAGAAGCCAAACAGAGAAAAGTTATGAAGAACTAAGAAGCCCTAAAAACCTAGATGCAGCTCAGAGAAGTTGGTGAGCTGAGCTCACCAAAGGGCCGCGGAACCGCGGTCGAAGCCAACAAATGCCGCGGTTCCGCGGTCGCTTAATACCCGTGTCGGTGCAACTTTCCTGTGTCGGTGCGTCGGTGCAGGGGTTTGGATTTTCCGTAGGCAAATCTGTATTTTCACATGTGCGAGAGTCTGTAACCCTAGTTTCCCTCTTTTATTATAAATTGTAGTAAAAAATTGTAAAACCCTATGCCTCTTTTCAATCAATAAAATTCAGAATTTCTGAGAGCTATATTCAGATCTGTTCTATATCGTTTGGAGGGAGCCGTCAACCTAGTAAGGTAAATTATGTTTTTTCTTCTTTTTATTAGTATGCATTATCATCCCCTAATGAGCGAGTAATCTCCTCGCTTGTTAGGGTTAGCCTTAGGGAAAGGGTTGAGAGATGAGATCTCTCACCTCTTTCAATGCCACATTCACCTAATGAATTAGAACTCCATGCATACGAGCACAATCGCTCCCTACGGCACCCTACCCTTCGAGGTAACGGTGAACCGTAGTATAAAGGGCCGGTTGCGCGCGTTTTCCATGGGGGTTAGGATAATTATCAACAAAGGAAGGATACGAATCTAGAGGAAGAAACATCTTCCCAAAAAATTCAGATCCACTTTATTGATAATAACCGTAACATCTAACAGATCTAAAAAAGAAGGCATTGAAAGCGGTGAAGAAAAACGTTAATCTCCATAACTTCCCCTAAGCCTAACCCTAGCAAGACTTTAAATTAGATTAATTTAATTGATTGATAGATCTAGATTTTCATAAACCAACCAAAACAACACCTTGAATCAACACGTTAAAACACATAAAAGGAATTTACCCATCTCTGTGGATCGACCCGTACTCACCGGCTAGCTTCATGCGACGCCGTTTCTGATTACGGTAAACTACAATTTTTTTTGGACAAATCAAATGGCGCCGTTGCCGGGGATGGCGTAATATTTCTTTTTGTGAATTTTCGGGTTAATACAAATTTTTAAAAAAAAAATTATAAAAATCTGAAAATATTAAAAAAATACAAAAAACTATCAATTTTGATCTGTTTGAAGGGTGTATCTTTTGAATCTTGCAGGAACAGTGAAGAATCGAGGATCTAGAAAGTTACAATGGGCAAATCAGAAAAGTGCATATCAGAACAGAGGAGAAATATCACAACAGAGGGATAAAAATTTTCTGGAGCTACGATCCCACCAGGAGACCGCGGAACCGCCGCATCTACCCCATCCAGACCGCGTTTCCGCGGCCATTTGGCCACGTCAGCACCCAAAATTTGCTTTGTTTGTTTTCTAATCTCCCCCTCTGCAACCTCCATATCTTTGTCTGTGAATTTTCTGCAGGGATTCTTTGCGTAAAAAGTCTTTCTCCCCCTTCTAAATAACAGATTTTCTGCAGGCTTCTTTGCGCCGCGCTAAAAATTGATTGCAAGTGAAATTTTATTGTTTTGCCTAATTTAACCGGACTCTAAGGGGCTAATTGACCAAACTCAGATTGGGTGGGGATTTCATCACCCTTCCCAGGACCCCAGAAAACACCTAAAGCATTTTGCATCGACCACAATTAAATAAAAAAAAGACTAGACTCAGACCTAAGGACATCGAGCTCAATAGGAAAAGGACTAGTATAGGCATCGGCCATTTATCCTAACCGACATTGCGGTGTCTAGGCTAATGGTTATTAATTAGGCCCACTGTAGTGGTGGTTCCTTCCCACTTACCTGGCCGTATTTGTCCGTGAAGAGGCGGTTTGAGGTCCTATTTCTAGCCCTAGTTAGGAGCTGTCTAGCAGACCTAGGCAACCTTAGATCTAGGCCTGATTGTGCATGTGTGGTTGATACATTTGTGTCACGAGTCCCATTTCAAAAAAAAAAAAACCTCTTTGCAAAACTCACACAAAAAAAAAAAAATATAAATCTTTTCAAAAACTTGCAACTTGCCGCTAAAAAACTTGCAACTCACTTCAACTCACTTCTTCTCATTGACGTTATCCTACCCCCACATTCTGGTTTTCTATTTTTTCTGACTACACTACTCCTTTAGTGTATCTCTCTTTGGACTAGGGATACTAACGCCCGATTAGTCCGTGTTTCGTTGGTACCGACCGACGAACCCTTCGACGAACCCTTCGTCGACATTCCGTCCATTTCCTTACCTCCACCTTCAAATTCTTTTTTCGAAGGTATGTCGGGATTCAACCCCAACGATACCTTACCGACGGGAATGATTCCACCTCCGTTAGGTGCGAATAACCCGAATCTACCACCTGTTGTAGCGCCCGCACGAGTTGCGCTCCAGGATCTCTTCTACCCCATCCGAACTTCTTTACCTACATGTCTTTCACCCCCACCGGCAAATGGGGACAACTTTGAAATAAAACCGCATTTCATCAATATGCTGCCAAAATTTCATGGTTTGGAATCTGAAGATGCGTATATTTTTATTAATAAATTCCAAAATGTATGCGCTATGATGAAAACTACCCAATTAAGTGATGACGCTATAAGGCTAAGGGTCTTTCCTTTCACCTTATGTGACCTAGCCGAGAAGTGGCTATACAGCACTGCATCACATTCTATTAGAAATTGGGACGAGTTTGTAAGAGCTTTTCTGAAAAAGTTCTATCCTCATCACAAAACTGCTAGAATCCGTAACGAGATTATACAATTTTCACAGCTTCCTTCCGAACTATTTTGGAAGTGCTTCGAGAGATTTAAAGACCTGCTTGTTCAATGCCCTCATCATGGGATCGAAAGTTGGCAACTTTGCCAAACATTATACGAGGGACTGAACTCGGCAACGAAGCAGTTGCTAGAAACAATATGTCAAGGTCATTTTCTCTCCAAGTCTAGTGATGAAGCATGACAGTTTCTTGAGGATCTTAGTGAGCAAACAATTCAGTGGGAGAGTACCAAGACCACAGCATCTTCTTCTGTTGGTCAATCTAGGGCAGGCATACATCAAATAGATATGTCGATTGCTATGAAGGCCGAGATGGCCTCACTTATGAAAGCTAGAAGCCATTGAGACCAAAATCTCATCGTCTTCTCCAGCCCCTACTCTACCCACACGAACTGTTTGTGCTTGTTGTTCTAATCCATCACATCTAACCGAAGAGTGCCCTAATAATGCACCCATTCAAGGACAGGATCAAGTCAATGCTGCATTTCAGCAACGACAACGAAACGATCCGTACTCTTCGACATACAATCAGGGGTGGAGGAGTCACCCAAATTTCGCTTGGAACCAAAATCAACAAGTCTAAGGAAATAACAATTTTCAAAGACCTCCTCCTCCACAACAACAACAAGCACCTCCACAAACTCAAAACCAGCAACCTTTCCAACAACAATCTTATACAAATCAAACGAACAATTTGGTTCAACCAAATGACGATAAGGTTAGCTCGCTCGAGAAAAGTCTAGATGCACTTCTCAAGCAATCTACAGAATCTGCAGCAAGATTTGAAAGTTATGTTCAATCTTTAATGCATAACAATGCCTCACACGATCAAAGTATCAAATCTATTGAGGCACAAATTGCACAATTAACTGCTGCATTGAGCGAGAGAGAAAAGGGAAAGCTTCCATTTCAACCATTGCCAAATCCCGGTCATACACAAAACGCATATCACAATCACAATGTAAATGCGGTGACCACGTTGAGATCCGGAAGAGAGATGCAAAATGATGTGGGAACTCATGATGACATCCCCGCCGTTGGTTCTTCTTCTTCTTTTTCTTCGTCTTCTCCATCGTCACCTTCCCCTTCTTCATTTTCTTCACTTTTTTCTTCACCTTTTTCTTTAGAGCCTATTCTCCACCCTTCACAAGGCTCTACTTCTTCTAGCTCGAACGGACCCAATTCTCACAACATGAACACATCTACACCGGGATCCGTTCCTACTCCACATTCTACTCCACAAACATGTGACTCAACAAATTTTCAAAATGCTCCATTCCATAATAGGTTGAGTCCTAATAAACCAACTGCACAAGTGGAAAAGATTGTGGAGATATTTAAGCAGGTTAGTATAAATATACCTCTCTTGGATGCAATCCAACAAGTCCCTTCATACGCGAAAATCTTAAAGGGCTTATGCACCTCGAAGAGAAAGGCATCTCAAGTACCCAAGAAAGTGCTAGTGGCTAATGCAGTGAGCAATGCTATTAACCACCATCAAACCTTACCCCAAAAACGAAAGGACCCCGGCTGTCCTACGGTTTACATCACAATTGGGGATAAGAAAATTAATCGAGCACTTTTAGATCTTGGGTCTAGTGTTAACCTGATTCCCTACTCCGTGTACGAACAATTAGGGTTTGGAGAGTTGAAACCCACTCGTTGCACTCTCCAAATGGCTGATCGATCAATCACCCATCCAAGGGGTCAACTAGAGGATGTGTTGATCAAAGTCGGGGAGTTCATATTCCCCGTTGATTTTATCGTTATGGACACACAACCTGTTGCTAACCCACGAAACCAAATTCCGGTGATTCTCGGTCAACCATTTTTGGCCACTTCCAATGCCGTAATAAATTGTCGCAATGGCTCCATGACTCTATCCTTTGGGAAAATGTCTAGCGAGTTCAATATTTATATGATGGGAAGTCTGCCCCCCGTGCCTAAAACTAGTACACGAGAAGTTTTCTCTGTTCACGAAATCACGCAGGAGGACTGCGAGCTTGAGAGATTTCTATTTGATAAAGACAGTTTTGACGCCACTAATGCGTCCCTCCTTGAGCCTACCACCATTGACACAACCGCTATTGATTATGAATGTTTCGCTCTTTCGGATGATGACAACTCACAGCCCGAATATAAGTCTTTTGAATTCTTGGATGAGTTAGTCGAGACATCCGAATCGGTTGTCTGCAGTGATTTCGAACCTGTGTTGGAGTCCTTTGAGTTCGAGGTAGATTCCGCAATGATTCTTTCGCCTCCGAAACTCGAACTCACGCCCTTGCCGTCTCACCTGAGATATACTTACATAGGTGAGAATGAGACCTTTCCCATTATCATATCGGCCTCTCTAGCCCTCGAGCAAGAGAACGCCCTCTTAATTGTCTTACAAGATAGGCGGCAAGTTTTCGGTTGGACTATGGCGGACATCGAGGAGATAAGTTCCCTCATAATTCAGTATCATATACAATTGATGGATGATGCCGAGTCAATAGAGGACCCACAAGAACATCTTGGGGGTATTGTGGTGAGTCAACCTCCTCCTTTAGAAGTTGAAATACCCCCATTTCTTTTAATAAGCTACGAGAATGCCAACATTCCACTGATTGCTGATCATTTACATTCTCGTTTTGATATATCACCATCGCCTGTATATTTACCTCCACACCTCCCTTACCAGTACTTCTATCTTTCCCAATTCTTTGCGGATCGCTACAACTTATTCTTCCACCAGCCAATACTCTTTACTGATAAAATTTTCAACTGGTTGGTGTTGGTCTATACAAAGTTTGGCAGTAATGTCTAACATAGTTTAAATGAAGTTTGGGGGAGGACCTTTTTGTATATATTTTTGTTTTGCTTAGCAATAAAAAAATTTATAAATAAATAAACAGGGAAACGCCGGTATTTTGTCCCTCTTGGTTTAGCATGACAGTGAGGACACTGTCAAGTTCAAGTTTGGGGGTATGCTCGGTACGTCTTTTTCCTTCGCATTCATTTTTATATATTTTTTGCATTTGCATATTTATTTGAAAAAAAAAACATAAAAATTTGAAGAATTTTAAAAAATTATAATAATTATTGTATTCAATTTTGGCTTATTTGACTAGAGTTTGATAAATAGGTTAACTGGCTAGGAACAACTAGATCTTAGACTTAGTGAATTAAAAACCCTAAAAATAACATTCCTTAAAGTTTAACGGTAGAGAGTATATGTCTTTGTAGTTTATTTAGAAATAGGCAAATTTTGGGTTCACTTTTTGGGCCAAGTTGAAACAAGGGAAGAGTATTGATGTTCTTATTAGAGTATAAGTTTGAAAAATAGTTCCTAACTTAAGTCTAGATTCTGAAAACGTATACCCTATAATTTGCACAATCACGCACCTTGAAACTTGGAATAGTAGAAGAGACCTTGAAATGCTCTTGTCTAAAGTCCTTAGTACGAAGAAAATATAAAAAAAAAATGAATAAAGAAAAAAAATGGACACTGGTTTTTGTGATTACTTAAGGCTGTAAAAAATAGAAAAAATCTTTAGCGAGGGTGCTTCATCACCTAGTGCCTTAGACCAACTGGTTTGGGAGTCACTGCTAAAAGCCTTGGGTGTTGCAAAACTAGGAAGTACGCTTTAAAGTGCTAACGCATCTTGTAATCGGTTGTTGGTACCTCAAGAAGTATTAACAGTCGCATGAAGGATGTGTAAGCGAAATTCAAAATTCACGAATTAATAAGTGCTTTGGACAAGGGATGAGAGTACGATTGCTTGATTTGAATTTCCAAGTGTAGGGGTGATATTTACACACACGTGGGGATATGTGATTAGAGTTTAGATAAGAGAAAGGAATGAAAGATAAAATTTGTATCTTTAATAGAGTTGATAGAAATTCTTTAGTGGAGATGAAACCCTAGAAGGAAGACTTAAGAGATGCCGAAAGCTAAGTAGGTCTACATAACATATATAATCTTAAGTTAAATAATGAGGAAGCGTGAAGAATATGGGTGGATAATTTACGAGTCAAAGATAGTAGAATTCCTTGTTAGAAAACCGAATTGGAGAACAAAAGTTAATGGGCCGAGTTGATAGGATTTTGTGGGTAGTATCCGCTGAAAACCCTCAGAAGACAACACTCCTCCTACTAGGTACACCTAGAGGTTTAACGGCTTGTTGCACGTGCTCAGTGCAATCGCGTTTCCCTGCGAAAGTGTGGTTAGGATTTAAGTGAATAAAAATAAGTTTGCTCGAGGACGAGCAAAAGATAAGTTTGGGGGTATTTGTTCAGACAATAATATTGCATTATTATATTCCCCATTCTTATTCTTTTTATAAATAAACAGGTACTCTTGACGCACTTTTGTTACATGTTACAGGATACAGGGCTTGGATGTGAATACAGTGAAAAAGACGAAAGCTGATACAGAAAAGAGACTTTTGACCCATAAGTAAACGGATACTAGTCAAGCCTAGACTAAGAACATTGCAAGGTCCAAAATGTCAAGTAAACGGTCAAAAGATACGTACAAATTTCACAGAAGATCTGAAGAAGACTAAGAAGCCATACAGAGAAAAGTTATGAAGAACTAAGAAGCCCTAACAACCTAGATGCAGCTCAGAGAAGTTGGTGAGCTGAGCTCACCAAAGGGCCGTGCAACCGCGGCCCAAGCCAACAAATGCCGCGGTTCCGCGGCCGCTTAATACCCGTGTCGGTGCAACTTTCCTGTGTCGGTGCGTCGGTGCAGGGGTTAGGATTTTACGTGGGAAAATCTGTATTTTCACATGTGCGAGAGTCTGTAACCCTAGTTTCCCTCTTTTCTTATAAATTGTAGTCAAAAATTGTAAAACCCTATGCCTCTTTTCAATCAATAAAATTCAGAATTTCTGAGAGCTATATTCAGATCTGTTCTATATCGTTTGGAGAGAGCCGTCAACCTAGTAAGGTAAATTATGTTTTTTCTTCTTTTAATTAGTATGCATTATCATCCCCTAATGTGCGAGTAGTCTCCTCGCTTGTTAGGGTTAGCCTTAGGGAAAGGGTTGAGAGATGAGATCTCTCACCCCTTTCAATACCACATTCACCTAATAAATTAGAACTCCATGCATACGCGCACAATCGCTCCCTACGGCACCCTACCCCTCGAGGTAACGGTGAACCGTAGTATAAAGGGCCGGTTGCGCGCGTTTTCCGTGGGGTTTAGGGTAATTATCAACAAAGGAAGGATACGAATCTAGAGGAAGAAATATCTTCCCAAAAGATTCAGATCCACTTTATTGATAATAACCGTAACATCTAACAGATCTAAAAAAGAAGGCATTGAAAGCGGTGAAGAAAAACGTTAATCTCCAAAACTTCCCCTATGCCTAACCCTAGCAAGACTTTAAATTAGATTAATTTAATTGATTGATAGATCTAGATTTTCATAAACCAACCAAAACAACACCTTGAATCAACTCGTTAAAACACATAAAAGGAATTTACCCATCTCTGTCGATCGACGCGTACTCACCGGCTAGCTTAATGCGACGCCGTTTCTGATTACGGTAAACTACAATTTTTTTTGGACTAATCAATGAGCGAACCCATCCTGACACCCTACTGAGCCTGTCAGTGACAATATCCGTACAGTCCGGTCCGTTAGTCTATGAGCATTGCATGGCGGGTCTAGAGGGTTGGTAAAAGTCAGACCCCTAAAAGCGGTATAAGTCGTGTCGAAGTGTAGCCCAGAACACCCTGAGATACTACTGGAATACCTACCAGTAAATCTCCTGCCTCGGCCGAGGGCTTTGTGTAATGGCTCTCCTAGACACAGCATGACCTCACTCCCAATACCGGGTGAGACGAACCCCTGAAGATAGGCTCGGGACTGTACTCAACTAAAACCTGTTTGCAAGTCTCCTTTGAGCGTGGTAGGGTAGTAATCAAAGTACAGTGGGAACTCACACGAGACAAATGACGATCCTCTGGTCGATGAACTAACCTGTACACATGTCACCAGGGAACTGCTATCTGACGTCAGGTATAAGACCAACTAGCATGTTCCCGTCGAGTCATGTCCGGTGTACTTATAACCCAATGAGCACCTGTATACATCTTAGGTGAACCAACGGACACCAGTGGCTTGTGAGACTGGCCACCGTCCCTTGTCGGGGTCTCAACTATATACACTAGTCTACTCTGGAGTATCGATGCCCTGTCTCGAAACTCCCACGACTAGGGACCTTTTAAGGATGTGCTTATAGACTACCAGCTCCCACGTATATGATCGCCCTCATACTGCTGGCAGTCAAGCAAGAATCCTAGGGGCTATATCAACGTTTAATAGCAACCTGTAAGGTCACCTAAAGCAGTATACGATGATTAAGATAAACCAGATAGCATACTATCATCTTGAGTAAGACTGTCCTACCGGAATAGGTCCTCCCTCAATCATTGCAATCACGTGCCTGTGATCCAATAATTGACTCTGAGGGCACTATCTCTAACAGCCAGCACCTAGTTTAGCTAAAATAAAGCTAGTGCGCATGCTTTGGGGCTATATGGGACGTTTTGGTACAATTTGAATTTTTCCCAATTTTAATATTATTTTAATGCGGTATTCACTTTTTGGGAAATTTCTTTTATGCAATCTTTTCCATACATTAATTCTTGAGTAAACCAAAACCATCTTACATTATCTAGATATTTGTTTGGAATTATAATTTAGATTAAAGGAAAAGAAAAGAAGGCAAGAGGTGCATGAATGTGCATGTGAATGCATTTATTGCATTTAATGCTAGAAATTGCTGGGAAATTCCACACAAAACCCGTCCCTTCCTCACTTGGCCGAATCCCTCCCTCTCTCTCCTACTCTTGATCAATTCTTTCTCCTTTTTCATCAATCCAACATAAATAAATCTCATGAAAACCCAAAATATATCACAAAATACCTCAAGTCTTGATTCTTGCTCTTTGATCACTTGGAAACTAGGAAGCTTGGATCTTGTGAGGTAAAGTTGATAGGTATAATCCCTACACTGATAAATAGGAGTTTTTATGTTATATAGCTCGTTGAATATTGTTTAGAACACGTTAGATATCGATTAGTGCAATATCATATTTTTTTGTGTCTTTTAGAGGCTCTGTGAACTGCTGTGACCTGGGATTTTTACAGAAAAACAAAACGAAATTGTAGTGAGGTACTAGTGACCCTGGAGCACCACCTGAGACACGAGGACCACCACACCGACCGGGGCCTGCGAACCCTTTGACGAATTCCGACGACGCCGGCGATGTAGGGAGGTGCTTGGGTTTGGATTTTGTGGGTAGTTGTATGCTGTTGGTTAGGGGTGTTTGGTACTGTTTACTTTTTTAGTAATTGTATTATGAAAAATCTGGAATCATTTTCCTACAATATAGTGTATTGATTCCGCGTGTTACGTAATCCGACACGAATCGTGATCTTTCGCAGCTGTTGTACTCAGTTTGGTTTTGTGGTATCGTTACGCACGTTAACAACTATACGGAGACTCATGAGTTAGTTTAGCGTTGGTGCGTCGTTTAAAACATAGTTTTAAGTTATATTGGTCGATTTCTGAGTTTTTTCTCTGTTTATGTGTTTTGTGAAATTATAGCGTCGCAAGCGGGGACTTCGGACGCTGCGAACAAGGGGAAGCAGGTGGTCGGATTTTCATTGCTGGAGCCCATTGGTGAGTAGATTTAATATCTGCGGGGAAATCGCCCGTATGGAGTTATGCGTCGGGGCTGATATGATAGGATAGCTGCATGTTACTGTATATTGATTAATTTCATATGAATGTCATTGCAAAGTAGTATCTTCTGTACCTTTAGATATAACACATTACTGACGGTTCATGTTACACGAGCACTATTTGTATGCTACACCCACACCGTCAGTAATTACCATGACACGCACAAACCACCTACAAACGTGATACGGTAGTGGATAGGGATAGTTGAGGTAGTAGCCCTTATCCCATTGTGCATTTGAGATATTGTTGACACCTGCTTACGTGATGTTGTATTGGACATGGATAGTTAAGATAGTGACTCTTATTCCATTCCACGTATACCTTACTATAGCTACTTGTACATCATGCATACATATTGACATGTACGCCCACATACTCGATTGCAGTTACCTGTACACCATGCACACATACTGACATGTATACCGCATATTTTGCTATAATTGTATATACCTTAAGTGGTATTGTTTTGATATGTGATATTGAGTTGTTGATCTTTGCGCTTATGAAATGCATCATACCTAGTTGCTTACATGTAGATACTTAAACCTTACTACACTTACATGTACTTTTCATATGATGTTGCACTTGTTTTTCGGAGGATTTTGGGAACCGCAAGATATATTTTAAAAATGGATTCATTTGAAAGAGCGGATTTCCCTTGATATACTCATATTGTTGTTTTATGATGCATATATCAGTTTTCATGGATTTGCGCATTGAGATATGGATTTCATATGATTTATGAATTTGAGAACCGTGGGGGTATTTCAAGAAAACTATGTATTATTTGAAAACCCGGTTCCTCTTGATATGATATTTCAGTACGTCCACCATGTGATTTCTCGGTTCTGAGATTTGGCTTGTGATACCCGATTCGAGCAGCGGGAGGCACCGTTTGCGGGTACATGGTGGACCCAGTATGGTACCCCGGGGCGAGTGGTGATTTCGTGGTGTAGACGATAAGACTGGCGGTGGGACCACTACCTACCGGTGATAGTATTTGGACTCGGCGGTTATTGTGGGGATACCGACCGGAGTGAGGTATGACATATCGTCAGGGCCAATCGTGGTGACGGCGCCTGAGTTATGAGGATTTATGTGTCGATGCTAGACACGGGTTTTCATGATGTTTCGGGTGTCGATGGTAGACACTCAGATTCCATGAGACTTACAGGATTTGAGAGCCGATCTGGGGATGCGATGCCTGAGGATTTGGGATTTGATGTGTCAGTGAGGGACACTAGTGTTTTTCCATGCTGATGATTTTGCATGAGATTTTATTATATCATCCCACACACTCAGGATTATTTTGATATGCATTGTTTCATGTAGTTGTAGTACCCTGGTGATGTACCTTTACATGATTGTTGCATATTCACTTATCATACTTATGCTATCGGATTACATGTGATAGATAAATCGCTATTCGTGCATGCTTGCGATTACAGTATGATGTTGATTACTATTCACGAGTTGGAAACTCACCCCCGTTGTGCCACAGTGTTTTGCAGGACTTACCCTCAGAGTAGTCACGGCAGGGCGTCTTATCATCTCTACTTTTGCGGATACCGCTACGTTAGGATTGAGGCCTTTGCTTTTAGGTGGGTTTGCGGTTATCTGCTTGTACATTGTATATCTTTTTGCTGGATCTAGTATTCTCCATCTACCACTGTTTGTATATGACTTAGAGACGACTTGTGAGGATTCGGTGTTGTATTATTTTGGTGACTTTGGGTGCCGTGCTCATGGGAGCCGGTTTTGTTGAAAAGTTTACTTCTATATGCAGTTTTCTTTTATATTCTTCGCTTCGGCGTCGTATTTATATCTTGTTGTAGTTGTCTCCGCCGTTGGGCGTGATTTTCCCCCGTTTGGGATGCTTTATATATTATCTGTGTTGTACCCGTTTTTGGGGCTACTTTTTACAAAGGAGGTGCTGTCGAAATTTTTAAGAAAGAAACTAGAGTTAGAGATTTTACTTGTGATTTCAAAACGTTTAAAAACTATGTTTTTCTCCGTTGATCCAGTTTTGGGTGGTTTAGATTTCTGGGTTTCGGCTTTCTTGAGTTGCGTACGCCTGTAGACGTTACGTAGTTTAAGTGCCGGTTACGAGCCAAATTTTGGGTCGTGACAAAGTTGGTATCAGAGCGCTAGGTTTTTACCTTTCGAAGTGTAGGATGACCTTGGTATGATGGAGTAGGTAGCTTAAGCCGAGTGACGTAGCGTGTGTATGTTCCGCGGCATACTTACAACACGGTTCTCTGCCTAAGTGACCTTAGGACTTATTGATTGATATTCCTCCGTGATGATATACATCTTTGCGATTCGACTCCTTTTTCCTGATCGAATCTTCTTTCATTTTCCAACCTATATGCCGCCGAAGACTACGAGGGCACGGAGAGTGGCCGTGAGGGCCGAGGTCAGAGTTGATTCGTCTGAGGCGAGGACTGACCAGGGCGGTACGCCTGTTGTACCGGAGTATATTGCAATGATTGGGGCTGGTATGCAGGACCTGCGCCAGATGATAGGGACTTTAGTAGAAGCCATTCGAGCGCAGGGGCAGGCAGTTGTTCCACCCATTGCGGGGACCATGATGGTAACTACAATTCCAGCAGTTGCAGTTACAGCTCCGGAGGTTATTACCGTATCACTGACAGAGTTTATGAGGCTGAGGCCTCCGGTGTTCACTGGCACAGATACAAATGAGGATCCGTTGTCATTTATCGACTGGATGGCCAGGATTTGTCGTTCGCTCCGATGCTCCGACGAGAGATGGGTGGAGTTTGCGAGTTTCCGGCTGGAGGGTATGGCCCAGAAGTGGTGTGAGTCGTTGGAGAGGAGCAGAGCCGCAGGTCTTGATTCTATGACCTGGGCTGAATTTGTGACCGTATTCCTCGCCCGTTTTCTTCTACCGAGCGTCAGAGATGCGCGAGCCCACAAATTTGAGTCGTTACGTCAGACTCCGGGGCTGACGGTGTCTGGGTATGATATACTGTTTACCGAGCTGTCTGTGTATGCTCCGTACCTGGTGGCGACTGAGGAGATGAGGGTGAAGAGATTTGTTCGAGGCCTGCTTACCCAGTTGTTCCTAGCCATCAGCATTCAGCATTACGACACGTATGCGGCAGCTGTCGATGCAGCCCTATTAGTAGAGGAGCGTTTAGCTGAGTCATGGTTGTTCCGGAACCGAAGAGGACTCATACGGATGTACCAGCACGGAGACCGAGGTTTGCACGCAGAGGCAGAGTCCCTTCAGACTCGGGGAGTAGCAGAGATATAGGACGGGGCTAGTTATTTAGCTCTTACTCTTAGGAGGGCCAGCGACCATCTTATGGGTGCTTTGGGTGTGGCAGTCTACATCACCTTGTTCGGGATTGCACCGTGGTGCGTCAGAGAAGGCCGGCAGTACCCCAGGTTACCTTACCACCTTCTCCGCCTCAGAGAGCGTTGCCTCTTGCTCCTGTTGTTGCGCCGCGTCAGAATCCTGTTCAGAGAGGTCGTGGTCGCAGGGGTTTTGTGCCGAGAGGTCGAGGTGGTGGGGGCAGAGGACAGCCAGTAGCTGGTAGAGGGCAGGCACGGGTTTTTGCCTTGACTCACCAGGACACTCAGGCGTCCAATGCTGTGGTTTCAGGTACCCTTTCTGTATGTTCTTATGATGCAAATGTTCTTTTTGATCCGGGATCTACTTATTCGTATGTTTCTACACACTTCGTGCTGAGGTTAGGCCGTGAGTTGTGTTTATAACATTAGCCGCTTGTCGTGACCACTCCTGTAGGAGAGTCGTTTGTTGCGCGACACGTGTTCCAGTCTTGTGCTATCCGTATTGGTGATAGAGATCTGTCCGTCGACTTGATCCTTCTTAAGATGTTGGACTTCGATGTTCTGTTGGGTATGGACTGGTTAGCTACTTGCTATGCGTCCGTGGACTGCCGAGAGAAGACAATTAGGTTTTGTTCTCCCGGTGAGTCAGTGTTTGTTGTGCATGGGGACCGTGGTGCTGCCCCTCACAGTTTGATTTCTGTCCTGTGCGCTAGTCGGCTTTTGAGGAGAAGATGTCGGGGATTCTTGGCTTTCGTCCATGATACTTGAGCCACAGTGGAGTCGTTGGACCAGGTTTCTACCGTGCGAGAGTTTTCCGATGTCTTTCCCGATGAGTTACCTGGGTTGCCGCCAGAGCGCGATATTGAGTTCTGCATTGATCTGATTCCTGGCACGGAGCCTATTTCTATACCGCCTTATCGGATGGCTCCGGCAGAGCTTAGAGAGCTTAAAGATCAATTACAAGAGTTGCTCAATTTGGGACTTGTACGTCCGAGTGTTTTGCCGTAGGGAGCTCCTGTTCTGTTCGTTAAGAAGAACCACGGCAGCTTGAGGCTATGTGTGGATTATCGTCAGTTGAACCGAGTTACGGTACGGAACATGTATCTTTTACCTCACATTGACGATTTATTTGATTAGCTCCAGGGTGCGAAACATTTTTCTAAGATTGATTTACGTTCGGGTAATCATCAGTTGCGGGTTCGGAATGATGACATTCCGAAGACTGTTTTTCGTACGTGCTATGGGCACTATGAGTTTTTGGTGATGTCGTCCGGACTCACCAATGCACCAGCAGCGTTCATAGATCTGATGAACCAGATTTTCAGGCCGTTCCTCGACCATTTTATTTTAGTGTTTATTGATGACATACTGGTCTACTCTAGGAGTCGTGAGGAGCATGAGCAACACTTGAGGATTACTTTGCAGATTTTGAGTGAGCACCAGCTGTATGCTAAATTCTCAAAGTGCGCATTTTGGCTTGATAGAGTTGACTTCCTGGGTCATATGGTGACTGGTGATGGTATTCTTGTGAACCCGAGGAAGATCGAGGTTGTACAGCTTTGGCCCAGACCTGTATCGGTGACAGAGGTCCGCAGCTTTTTGGGCTTAGCTGGTTATTATCGCCGTTTTGTGCAGGATTTCTCGAGTATCGCTGCACCGCTGACTGGACTGACCCGGAAGGGAGTTCCTTTTCTTTGGACTGATGCGTGCGAGCAAAGTTTTCAGCAGTTGAAGACTCGGTTGACGACGGCACCAGTTCTTTCTTTACCTTCTGGATCAGGCGGCTATGTTGTTTATTGTGATGCTTCTCGACTGGGGCTCGGCTGTGTTCTGATGCAGCACGACAGAGTGATTGCTTACACTTCTAGACAGCTGAAGAAGCATGAGCAGAATTACCCCACTCACGATCTTGAGATGGCCGCGGTAGTCTTTGCGTTGAAGATTTGGAGACACTACTTGTACGAGGAGTCGTGTCAGATCTTCACGGATCACAAGAGCTTGAAGTATATCTTCCAGCAGCGAGATCTGAACCTGAGACAGTGCCGATGGATGGAGCTAGTGAAGGATTATGATTGTGAGATCCTCTATCACCCGTTCAAGGCGAATGTGGTAGCTGATGCTTTGAGTGGTAGGCCCGGGGGTAGCTTATCCCATTTGAGTGCAGTTCAGCGTCAGTCTTCTGCAGATTGGCAGCTCTTATGTGATGGTAGAATGCAGTTCGAGTTCACTTTCGCTGGGGGACAGTTTGCTCATGTCCATGCCCGTCCACTACTATTTGATCGTATCCGTGAGGCGCAACCCAGTGATGCCCGTTTGTCCGAGATTCTTGAGCTTGTTCGACAAGGTACAGTTTCGGAGTTCATGATTGATGACCTGGGTGTGCTACGATGCGGGACTCACTTGTGTGTACCAGATGCTGATGGGTTGAGACGCGAGATCCTAGAGCAGGCACATCAGTCGGCTTTTAGCGTTCATCCTGGTTCGACCATGATGTACCGTGACTTGAGAGACTTTTACTGGTGGGAAGGGATGAAACGCGATATTTCGGATTTCGTTTCGAGGTGCCTTACTTGTCAGCAAGTCAAGGCTGAGCACCAGAGACCGGCTGGAGAGTTGCAACCTTTACCCGTTTCGGAGTGGAAATGGGAGCAGATTTCCATGGACTTCATTGTGTGTCTACCCAGGACCAGTAGAGGGTATGACTCCATTTGGGTGATTGTTGACCGATTGACGAAAGCGACTCACTTCCTTCCAGTGAAGGCCACTTTCGGGTATGCTCAGTATGCGCAGCTGTATATATATGAGATTGTGCGTTTGCACGGTGTTCCCACATGCATAGTATCCGACAGAGGCACCCAGTTTACTAGCCGTCTTTGGCAGAAGCTTCAGGAAGATTTGGGTACCCGGTTGAGTTTTAGCACCGCTTTTCATCCGCAGACCGATGGTCAGTCGGAGCGGACTATTCAGACTCTGGAGGATATGCTCCGTGCATATGTGTTGGATTTTGGTGGCAGTTGGGATCGTCACTTTCCGTTGATTGAGTTCTCCTACAACAACGGCTTTCAGGAGACTATTCAGATGGCACCTTTTGAGGCTTTATATGGTAGGAAGTGTCGATCGCCAGTCTGTTGGATTGAGCTTAGTGAAAGACTGGTTTTGGGACCCTAGCTAGTTCAGGAGACTATGGAGAAGAACTGGTTGATTCAGGACACGATGAGAGCAGCCCAGTGCAGGCAGAAGTCTTATGCCGACCGTCGTCGTCGCAGACTTGAGTTCGCAGTGGGGGATCATGTATTCCTGAGGATTTCTCCGATGAAGGGTGTTATGCGATTTGGGAAGAGGGGGAAGCTCAGTCCTGGATTTATAGGTCCTTTCGAGATCCTTGAGCGAGTGGGTTTTGTTGCTTATCGTTTGGCGCTCCCGCCGAGTTTTCCGGATGTTCACCCTGTTTTCCATGTGTCGATGCTTCATAGAAACCTTCATGATCCTTCTCATATGATTTAGCACGAGACCGTTCAGCTTGTGCACGATCTTTCGTTCACCGAGCAGCCTGTAGTAATTTTGGATCGGCAGGTGAAGAAACTTCGGTCAAAGGTTTTGCCATCTGTGAAGGTTCTATGGCGTAGCCCTACTAGTGAGGAGATCACTTGGGAGGCCGAAAGTGAGATGCGGAAGAAATTCCCTCAACTCTTTGAAGGTATGCTTAGTGGTTAATTTTAATTCGGGGACCGAATTTCTAGGGGAGATTGTAACGTTTTAGAAATCGTTATGCGAATTTTTCCGTTTTAGGGTTAAATTGTCGGTATTTTCTATTTTAACCCGACTGTGATCAAACGGCCATATAGACTTGCCAGCACCTAGTTTAGCTAAAATAAATCTAGTGCGAAAGCTTTGGGGGTAAATGGGACGTTTTGGTTCAATTTGAATTTTTCCTAATTTTAATATTATTTTAATGCAGTATTCACTTTTTGGGAAATTTCTCTTATACAATCTTTTCCATAAATTAATTCTTGAGTAAACCAAAACCTTCTCACATTATCTAGATATTTGTTTGGAATTAGAATTTAGATTAAAGGAAAAGAAAAGAATGCAAGAGGTGCATGAATGTGCATGTGAATGCATATATTGCATTTAATACTAGAAATTGCTAGGAAATTCCACACAAAACCCTTCCCGTCCTCACTTGGCCGAATCCCTCCCTCTCTCTTCTGCTCTTGATCAATTCTTTCTCCTTTTACATCAATCCAAGATCAATAAATCTCATGAAAACCCAAAATATATCACAAAATACCTCAAGTCTTGATTCCTGCTCTTTGATCACTTGGAAACTAGGAAGCTTGGATCTTGTGAGCTAAAGTTGATAGGTATAATCCCTACACTGATAAATAGGAGTTTTTATGTTGTATAGCTCGTTGAATATTGTTTAGAACACGTTAGATATCGATTAGTGCAATATCGTAATTTTTGTGTCTTTTAGAGCCTCTGTGAACTGCTGTGACCTGGGATTTTTACAGAAAAACCAAAAAAAATTTTAGTGATGTACTAGTGACCCTGGAGCACCACCTGAGACACGAGGACCACCCCACCGGCCGGAGCCGACGACCCCTTCGACGGATTCCGGCGACGCCGGCGATGTAGGGAGGTGCTTGGGTTTGCCTTTTGTTGGTAGTTGTATGCTGTTGGTTAGGGGTGTTTGGTACTGTTTACTTTTTTAGTAATTGCAGTATGAAAAATCTGGAATCATTTTCCTATAATATAGTGTTTTTAATCCGCGTGTTACGTAATCCGACACGAATCGTGATCTTTCGTAGCAGTTGTACTCAGTTTGGTTTTGTGGTATCGTTACGCACGTTAACAACTATACGGAGACTCGTGAGTTAGTTTAGCATTGGTGCATCGTTTAAAACATAGTTTTAAGTTATATTGGTCGATTTCTGTGTTTTTGCTCTATTTATGTGTTTTGTGAAAGTATAGCATCGCAAGCGGGGACTTCGGACGCTGCGAACAAGGGGAAGCAGGTGGTCGGATTTTCATAGCTGGAGACCATTGGTAAGGAGATTTAACATCTACGGGGAAATCGCCCGTATTGCGTTATGCGTCGAGGCTTATATGATAGGATAGATGCATGCTATTGCATATTGGTTAATTTCATATGAATGTCATTGCATAGTAGTATCTGTTGTACCTTTAGATATAACACATTACTGACGGTTCATGTTGCACGAGCACTATTTGTATGCTACACCCACACCGTCAGTAATTGCCAAGACACGCACAAACCACCTACATACATGATACGGTAGTGGATAGGGATAGTTGAGGTAGTAGCCCTTATCCCATTGTGCATTTGAGATATTGTTGACACCTACATACGTGATGTTGTATTGGGCATGAATAGTTAAGATAGTGACTCTTATTCCATTTCACGTATACCTTACTATAGCTACTTGTACATCATGCATACATATTGACATGTACGCTCACATACTCGATTGCAGTTACCTGTACACCATGCACACATACTGATATGTATACCGCATATTTTGCTATAATTGTATATACCTTAAGTGGTATTGTTTTGATATGTGATATTGAGTTGTTGATTATTGCGCTTATGAAATGCATCATACCTACTTGCTTACATGTAGATACTTAAACCTTGCTACACTTACATGTACTCTTCATATGATGCTGCACTTGTTTTTTGGAGGATTGAACAGCAAGATATATTTTAAAGATGGATTCATTTAAAAGAGCGGATTTCCCTTGATATACTCATATTGTTGTTTTATGATGAATATATCAGTTTTCATGGATTTACGCATTGAGATATGGATTTCTTATGATTTAAGGATTTGAGAACCGTGGGGGTATTTCAAGAAAACTATTTATTGCTTGAAAACCCGTTTCCTCTTGATATGATATTTCAGTGCGTCCACCATGTGATTTCTCGGTTATGAGATTTGGCTTGTGATACCCGATTCGAGGAGCGGGAGGCACCTTCTGCGGGTACATGGTGGACCCGGTATGGTATCCCGGGGCGAGTGGTGATTTCGTGGTGTAGACGATAAGCCTGGCGGTGGGACCACTACCTACCGGTGATAGTATTTAGACTCGGCAGTTATCGTGGGGATACCGACCGGAGTGAGGTATGACATATCGTCAGGGCCAGTCGTGGTGACGGCGTCTGAGTTATGGGGATTTACGTGTCGATGCTAGACACGAGTTTTCATGATGTTTCGGGTGTCAATGTTAGACACTCAGGTTCCATGAGACTTACAGGATGTGAGGGCCGATCTGAGGATGCGGTGCCTGAGGATTTAGGAATTGATGTGTCAGTGAGGGATACTGGTGTTTTTCCATGCTGATGATTTTGCATGACATTTTATTATATCATCCCACAAACTCAGGATTATGTTGATATGCATTGTTTCATGTAGTTGTAGTACCCTGATGATGTACCTTTACATGATTGTTGCATATTCACTTAACATACTTATGCTATCGGATTACATGTGATAGATAAATCGCTATTCGTGCATGCTTGCGATTACAGTATGATGTTGATTACTATTCACGAGTTGGCAACTCACCCCCGTTGTGCTACAGTGTTTTGCAGGACTTACCCTCAGAGTAGTCGCGGCAGGGCGTCTTATCATCTCTACTTTTGCGGATACCGCTATATTAGGCAGTAAGGCCTTTGCTTTTGGTGGGTTTGCGGTTATCGGCTTGTACATTGTATATCTTTTTGCTGGATCTAGTATTCTCCATCTACCACTGTTTGTATATGACTTAGAGACGACTCGTGAGGATTCGGTGTTGTATTATTTTGGTGACTTTGGGTGCCGTGCTCGTGGGAGCCGGTTTTGTTGAAAAGTTTACTTCTTTATGCAGTTTTCTTTTATATTCTTCACTTCGGCGTCGTATTTATATCTTGTGGTGGTTGTCTCCGCCGTTGGGCGTGATTTGCTCCCATTTGGGATGCTTTATATATTATCTGTGTTGTAACCGTTTTCGGGGCTAGTTTTTACAAAGGAGGTGCTGCCGAAATTTTTAAGAAAGAAACTAGAGTTAGAGATTTTACTTGTGATTTTCAAAACGTTTAAAAACTATGTTTTTCTCCGTTGATCCAGTTTTGGGTGGTTTAGATTTCTGGGTTTCGGCTTTCTTGAGTTGTGTACGCCTGTAGATGTTACGTAGATTAAGTGCCTGTTACGGGCTAAATTTTGGGTCGTGACACAGAAACATGAAAATGTTCCGAAGTGGTAGTCGGGTATTCATAGTAATACCTCTTCCACTATCCAGATTCATGACTGTAACCGTATATTTCTTTTGCCATCTCTCCAAATCCCTTTATTTGTCTTTACTCAGTACCTTCTGTACCCCTCCCTTAGGCTAAATGATTTTCTTCCTTCCCTACCGTTCGGCACCAGCCAATGGTTTGCAATAAGACTATCCAATAATCGTAATAGGTGTACTCTCCTAATCTTAGGAGTACTCGCAACTTGAGAGAAGGTAAAGATAAATGACAACTAAATAAGCCTTGTTCTATTTCTCCTGAACCAAAATCCAGCCTCGAACTGGAACAAGTTCCTTTGAGTTCGTATATAACCATACGATGGATTATCCAATAAATGCGGATCTTCATTGTGATACGGGGTGTTCTGGAGAAATGCAAAGGTGAAGTAGGAGTGGCGATGAAATACGCGGTTTGGTCATGAATGATAGCGGTCGCAATTTACTTTGCCCTCTTTCTAATCCCTTTATTTGTCTTTACTTATTACCTTCTGTACACCAAACTTAGGCTAATTGGTTTTCTTCATTCCACACCTTTCGGCACCTGCCTATGGTTTGAAAGAAAACTATCCAATAAGTGCAATAGGTGTACCCTCTCTTAATCCTAGGAGCCCTCATAACCTGGGAGAAGGTAAAAGGAAAAAACAACTGAATAGTCTTATTCAATTTCTCCAGAACCGGAAACCATTCTCGAATCTGAAACAAGTTTCTTCGAGTTCGTATGTAACTATACGATGGTCATATCCAATAAATGTGGATCTTCGTAGTGATACGGAATGTTCCTGAGAAAAAGCAAAGGGTGAAAGTAGGAGTGGCAATGAAGTATGCAACTCTGACAATACAAAAGTCGATATGTTGGTTCGGTTAACTTGGTTACTGAGTTATAGTCTAGGTTCAGGCCATGGTAGCTGCCATGAGAGAGAGAAAAGAAACACTCAGCGTGCACTCTACCTAGATCAGAATGGTTAATCACTTTATCTAATCAGGGTGTCTCCCACTGTATCCTCAAATTCTCCTCCAAACCTGAAAGAAGAATTAATCGGGATCATCTAAAATCACCCGAGTTGTAAACCACTCATCAGTAGGTAAAGGGATCCAACTATCATCGCATGATAACCTGATGGAATCCACTCACGTTATCATACCCAAAAGGTATGCGCATGTCTGGCATGTTTCCTGTATGTTTGAAACTCCTGATGTGATTTTTACCCCGATGTTCTTATGACCTTGACGAAGGTCAAAAAATCATATGTCACATGTCAAGTTCTACCCGTCATTGTCCAGGTTAATTAGAAGCCCACCCGTACTCGCCCTTGACGAAGGTCACAAGGTTGTACGACTATCCCAAACCAACGCATCTATCTATACACAGAAAGGTAACAAACAACAATATTGCACTATGCCTTGACGAAGGTCAACAAACATAGCATGAATACTAAGTGCTACCCGTCTGAATGACGGAGGGCTACAATGGTTTTTGGCGAAAAACTTTAACGTAATGAACATGATATCGTTGAAGGAACCGGATAGATTTTTACAAATATATAGTGGTGAAAACCTTTGCTAAAGAAGTCACTCCGGTGAAGGGATCTTGCTCTTTCCTCGTAGAATGAGGTGCAGGATATTCTCACTGAATACCACGATGCAAAGCAAAAGTAATTGACTATAGTGAAGTTATTACCTTGACGCAAACTCTTACCCAAGGGGTCACTCCCGATGAAGGATCTCGGCCCTTGCCTCGTCGAATGAGGTGCAGGATATTCATAACCGAATACCTCTGCGCAAAATAAAAGAAACGTCCTTGTAATAACAGCTTTTGAAGAAATTTCCAACAACATCAAATAGGACTTTTTTCCTTGCATTGATCAGAATCAATGCAGTCCCATCAATTAATCACACCAGAAAAGAACGAAAATATGATGTACGTATATGCCAGCCACATTCGCCACTGGGTCCCGTCATCACCGTTAGGTTACTTAACTAACGACAGAGCGGGGACTGGACTAGCGCGGGTGGAAAAACATATACAACATCTACTAATATATATATAACAAATATAATAATTGCTCCAGGCATGATAAATGGAACATCACAGATAAGCAATAAGCATCATACGAACAATACTGATAATCTGGGAGCCCCGGGTTTCCTTTTAGCCGCAAGTGAAACCCGACATTCCCCGGGTCATGTGGATAGCCTGTGCAATGAAAACCTAGACCCCCTACGAGTGCGACAAGTTACCCGCCAAAAGCAGAAGTGGGGCATCCCTCTTCATCAAAGTGAATGGGCCACCCGACACTTCACGGAATCCGGTAACTTGAGCACCCCTCCTTGGGTCAACCTGTACCCCCTACAAGTGTGGCAAATTGCCCGCCAATTCTAGAGTGAGGCCCCCTCCTTCTCAACGCCATGAAATGTGGACCCGTTGCCCTCCAGAACCCGGCTATCCGTGCACTCCATCGCGGGGTAATCCTAGTACAAAAAAGAAAATATGTACAACGGTGACATCGACCTCAACCCGGTCGTGCCACAAACAATAATATACAAACAGGCGGTGACGACAGTCTACATGTCGGACGCTTCCCCCGTGATATCAAAAGTACAAATAAAACTAAACTGTACTATCATTGCATCCAGCTATCCACTACAAAAAATCCGCAACAATACAGCACAACATAGAACATCAACGTGAATGTCACGTTCGCAAACCCGTCTAAAAGAACTATAGCGATTAGACAAGTTGTACTGATCAATGACATTCACGGTCGCAGATAGAAATATATGTACTGTAAACTTTAAACAATGATAGAAATATCGAGTTCGAAATAACTCGGAATAGCCCCAAAAAAACTAGATAAAACCGTATCAGAACTGGGCTAAACTAGCAATACCACTGAACCAACATTCCAGAGACAAGACCACACCCAAAACACGAAGCCAAAATGTAATGAAATGGCCGGCCTCCTCGATTTTTTTGGCAGTGTGGCCGATTTTTTTCAAGGTGGAATTTGTTCGTATTTGGGGTGTAGTCAGTGGTCAAGTCAGTAGCCTTCTGCATTTACTTAAAAAAATTTAGAAGACCCAAATGAAATTCGACAGAAACTGGAAAGTGCAGGGCAGTGAATTGAGTTGTTTCGGTTTCGATAGTTTAATATGTCTAAACAAACTAGTATGCGGTTAATGGGTTAGCTCTGATACATGTAAAGCTACGCCAATACCCCGGCCATCTTTCCGTGGACAAAGGCGGAACAAAAACTTTTAAAACGTGGGCTAACGGAACCCTATTCCCGGATCGAACCATTAACCCTATACTAGTTAACTGTAAAAGGAGTTTAGAATTATACCGATCGATCCGTGTCCTTCGGACTTCAACCTCTTCCCAAGCTCCTCGCGGCTTCCCCGAACAAGTTTGCTCTCCGATCTCCCTCGTCGAAGATGATCGACGTCGAGGATTCTTAATACTGGCTCCCGCTTCAAAACCGAAGCAACTCGGGCATCCAGTTTGCTAGCCTAGATGCACAAGATGAAGTAGAGAGAGTGTGTGATCATTTTGTCTCATGGCATCTATGGATTCTCAACTCATAAGAGGGTATGGGATGGAAGGGAAGAAGAAGCCATTGGAGTGTGAAGTGTGAGCTCAAGACTTAGCACCAAAAGAAAAGAAAGCAACTCAAAAAAAGTGTAGTGGCAGCCCTCCTTTTCTTGTGTTGATATTGTGAGTTATTTATGTGTAGCAAGCCAAGAAAATTCCTAGCACAAAATATCTTTCATGCCTCCACAAATATCTCACAACTCACACACAAAAATATCTAGCATGGCCCATGCCATAATAAATGCCACAAGCCAAAACTTAACCTCACACTTTACGCCTCACATAATATTAAACATTTATAAAAACCCTAAATGTTTAATACAATAAAAAGAAATGGCATCTTCAAAGTAATCTTGTAACAGATTACAAGAATAACCCTCATCTGTATATACATACCTGCATCCGTATTCCGACTGAATACGAATACAACGAGACAAAAATAATCCAACCTTATAATACTAGGATCCGGCTTAAACAAAAGCCCACTAGTATTATCCGTCCGATCATGATCCGTGCACAAGTGCAAGTATATGATCGAACCTTGCCATTAAACAATACGGCCTCTACAACGTTTCGCCCGAACCAGGAAAACCCTCTGTGTGGGACACTAAAGACTCGTCAATACACTGGCAGTATGTTTAACCACAAGAACGTCAGTGGCACTAGCTGTATGTAAAGGCTACCCAGGTATTGAGTGAAAGGAAGGTCGACGAGCGAACTCTTCCTGAAACCCTACTGAGCTAGACAGTGACAATATCCGTACAGTCTGGTCCGTTCGTCTATGACTATCGCATATTGGGTCTAGGGGGTGGATAAAGTCTGACCCCTAATAACGCGATATTTAGTGTCGGTATGAAGCCCATCACCACCAGAGAAACTACTGATCTGAATCAGTAATTCTCGACTACCTTGGTCAAGGATTTCTGGTGATGGCCACCCGTGCACACCGCGACACTCAACCCCCAATACCGGGAGAGACGATTCCCCTGACGATCCGCTCACTGCCTCAATGTGGCTCGGGACAGTACCAAACTAAAACCTGTTTGCACGACTCCTTCGAGCCACGGTAGGGTAGTAATCAAAGCACAGTAGGAACTCACACGAGACAAATAACGATCTCAGGTTGATAGACTAACCTGTATAAATGTCACCAGGGAACTGCCATCTGACGATAAGTATAATACCAACTAGCAAGTTCCCGGCGAGTCCGTCCAGTGTACTCATAACCCAATGAGCACCTGCATACTTCTTAGGTGAACCAACTGACACCACTGGCTTGTGAGACCGGCTACCATCCCTCGTCAGGGTCTCGATCCGTATACACTAGTTTACTCATGGAGTATCGATGTCCAGTCTCGAAACTCCCACGACTAGGGACAATTTAAGGATGTGCTTATAGACCACCCAACTCTCACGTATATGATCGCCATCATACTGCTGGTAGTCAAGCAAGAATCCTATGGGCTCAATCAACATGTAATAGTGATCTGTAATGTCACCTGAAACATGTACACGATAATAAAGACAAACCAGATAGCATACTATCATCTCGAGGAAGACTGTTCTACCGATATAGGTCCTCCTTCAATTATTGCAATCACGTGCCTGCGATCCAATAATTGACTTGAGAGCACTATAGCCAACATAATCTGCTAACTGGTAGTTTCAACATATTATTAGTTTACTTGCTCCTATATGCTAGTGTAAGTCCACGGTAGCGTCCCGGCCGTCTAACAGACGCCAAATGCGGAACAAAAACTTTTTACAACTGGCGCTATCGCGTACTATAACCCGGATCGTCATTAAAGCTAAACTAACAAACTACAAAGTGGGTAGAAGAGTTATACCGAACGATCCGAGTCCTTCGGTCTTCAACCATCATCCCACGCTTTGTTGCGGCTGCTCCGATCTCCTGAATCTCCAGTCTTCTCGTTCAGGTGGCACCATGTCGACGGATCTTTAAACGGGCTCCCGCCTCTGAACCGAGGCAACTCGGTCGTCAAGTTTGCTAAAAGAGACGACCAAGATGATGTAGAGAATGCGTAGAACACTTTGTCTCGTTACGTCCAAAGTCACGGACGAACGGTTAATGAAGTTGCCTTTTGGATCGGGTAAATGAGAAAATGAGTATTGTTCATACCAGAATATTGCATTTTATACCACCCATTCTTACGCTCGTGTGTTTATAGGTAGGTGCTTTTGATCAGTGTTTGCTACATATTTGCAGAATACAGGTTCTCGGCTCTGAACAGTGAAATCCATGAAGAGTACGACAAATTCTGGATTACTGCCAACAACTGATAAAACACGGGTCTCCGCTCTCTATCCGTGTGTTGCCATATACCAGTTAAGGGACAAAATGGCAAATCGATTGTCATGTCATGCACAAAGCTCAATGTCAACACAAGATCCAAGAAATCTACGCTGAGCTCGAGGAAATCATGGCCAAAGATCCACATCACATCACCTTTTTGTTCTACTAAAATTCTGGAATAATTATGCAGAGTTTCTGAGAAAAGTCATATACCACATAGCAGACAACACCAAACCAGGGAAGCACCCAAAACCCGATGAGCCAACTCCTCTAAACCGCCGCGTTTCCGCGGCATAAGCCTGCTTAGGCCGCGGAAACGCGGCCGTACTGGCTCCTCGGGTGATGAATTTTCAGGGGTAGTTTGGTACTTTTATTTAGGGGCAGATTGTTGCCCTATGTTTCCCATTTCCCTCCTATAAATACCCCAGAATTAGCTAAGCCAAGGTCCAAAATTTGGTGTTCATTCTTTGTTCCTCTTTTTGTTAGGATTTAGTCTTTTTCTTCTTCTTCTTCATTCTTCCTCCATGAAAATATAGTGAGAGCATTGAGTGGATGTTAATGAAGATGAGGGTTTTTGTATCATTCTCTTTTGTTTAACTTCCCCTTGAGATTTTTGCTTCCTCTTGATCTTCCAACCTCTTCATTGAGCTTGAAAGGTTAAGGGTTAGTTATTGATCTCAAGGGTCGTATTTTCTTATGGAATTAGCGCTTCATTTCACATGCGTTCTCTACCCTTCTCTTGATCTTGCAACCTCTTGATTGAGCTTGCAAGTTTAAGAGTTGGCTATTGATCCCATGCTTGTCTTGAGTTCTAGTTTCTAGTTCTTTTTATTGCTTATTTATTACTTGCTTTTTATTACCTTGCTTTACTTATTTGCAATTTAAATTCATGCACTTACTTACTTGTAATCTTTTCTTTGTTCTTTTCTTTTGCTCTTTTTGGTTCTTTTTGTGAATGGTTGTAATTATTGTTGTTGTTAAGAATCAATACGATATTGTAAGTTAATACTTCCTTGCTCATTTCCTTTTCCCGTTATTTTCTATTGATCTCCACCCAAACCATACGCAAGCGCTCCGTTAGGCACCCTACCCTAACAAGGTAACGGTGATTCCTAACCGCGACCGGTTGCATTCGGTTTGGCCGGAGGCGAAAGCAAGAGACAAGAACGGAAGGACAAGGGTAAATAAGCCGGATTCTACGAATACCGCGCTTAAATCCCCTAATCCACGTTGTTGCAGATTGCTCTAGCTTCAATTGGTCAAGACTCGGCTCAAAGGTTTTGAGTACGGATTTCTTTAGCTTACAATCTCGTTTCTTTTTCTTAACAACTTTATACTTGCAAATAATACACATAGGTTAGATTGAACAAACTCATACAAATTCTTTATTGACTCGTCTAAAACAAGAAAGGACATACAACCATCTCCCTGTGGATCGACCCGTGCTCAACCGGCTAGCTGCATAGCGACACCGTCTTGATTGCGGTTAACTCAAACTCTTTCAATCAAGTATACAAATTATCATGAACCAAAACTATATCTTTTTTCTAATGAAATCAATCAACAACCATCCTCTTCAAGCAAGAGGGGCCGGCCATATTTGTAGTGAGGAGGGAGGTGAGTAGAGGAGCTAGGGTTTGGTAACCATAAGCTTTCAAACTTATCTTAACACTAAAGAAAAGAATGACTCACTAGAAATCATTAATGCATAAATGATGACTCTTAAACCTACTCACCATTTCAATAAATGCAATGAATGATTCATGAACCTAGTCACCATACCTAGAACCATCTAGAACCTTCCACACAATGACTCATCACAAGAAAAGATAAATCCGTATTTAACCGAATGTTAAATACGGCTGATAGAAAACTGGAAACTAGCAAGTTCCAAAAGTGATCCTGAAACTATTGGAGATAGTGCCCTCAGAGTCAATTATTGGATCACAGGCACGTGATTGCAATGATCGAGGGAGGACCTATCCCGGTACGACAGTCTTACTCGAGATGATAGTTTGCTATCTGGTTTATCTTTATCATCGTGTACTGCTTTAGGTGACCTGACAGGTCACTATTGCACGTTGATAGAGCCCCTAGGATTCTTGCTTAACCTCCAGCAGTATGAGGGCGATCATATAAGTGGGAGCTGGGGTCTATAAGCACATCCTTAAAAGGTCCCTAGTCGTGGGAGTTTCGAGACAGGGCATCGATTCTCCAGAGTAGACTAGTGTATACAGTCGAGACCCCGACGAGGGGCGGTGGCCGGTCTCACAGGCCACTGGTGTCAGTTGGTTCACCTAAGATGTATACAGGTGCTCATTGGGTTATGAGTACACCGGACAGGACTCGCCAGGAACATGCTAGTTGGTCTTATACCTGACGTCAGATAGCAGTTCCCAGGTGACATGTGTACAGGTTAGTTCATCGACCTGGGGATCGTCATTTGTCTCGTGTGAGTTCCCACTGTGCTTTGATTACTACCATACCACGGCTCAAAGGAGTCGTGCAAACAGGTTTAGTTGGGTACAGTCCCGAGCCACATGGAGGCAGTGAGCGGATCTTCAGGGGTTTGTCTCTCCCGGTATTGGGGGTGAGGTCGCGCTGTGTCTAGGAGAGCCATTACACGAAGTCCTTGGCCAAGGCAGGAGATTTACTGGTAGGTATTCCAGTAGTATCTCAGGGTGTTCTGGGCTACACTCCGACACGACTTGTACCGCTTTTGGGGGTCTGACTTTCACCCACCCCCTAGACCCGACATGCGATGCTCATAGACGAACGGACCGGACTGTACGGATATTGTCACTGACAGGCTCAGTAGGGTGTCAGGATGAGTTCACTCATCGACATCCCTTTTAGTCAATAGCTGGTGGCCCGTTACGTATTGGCTTATACCTCTGACGTGCTAGTGGTTAAATCCACAGCCATAGTATTGACGAGTCTTTAGAGTCCACCACACTTTCAGTTACTCAAGCTTTCGGGCGAAACGCTGTAGAGGCCGTATGGAGATATGGCAGGGTTCGATCAGATACGTGCGGTATTGCACGGATGGTGATCGGACGGTTTTTACTAGCCGGCTTTGGCTTAAGCCGGATCTTAGTATTGATTGTGTAGTTTTGTCTCTTTACATTTGTATTTCGGTCGAAATACAAATGCGGGTGTGTATGCACAGTATCGGAGTATTTTCCTGTAATTTATTATGGGACCAGTTTTCTGGGGTTGCCAGTTTGCATTCCGTTCCGGCCGGTTTTCTCTTTTTCCATCCCGGTCGGACTTTTCGTTGGAGGGTGTTAATTGCAAGTTTGCAATTAATATTTTGTTGGGGGGGTTTATTGCATAAGTTTTGTTTTGATTGCATCTTTGCTCCATGATGGATTAATTAAGACATGTATGAGTATGGGTTTAGTGGAGGGGCCGGCCACTGTTTGAGTGGTGTGATAGGCCGGCCACTGTGGGAATGGAGTGGGTTATGGATTGTATAGTGGAATGAATAAGATAAGGGAATGAATGAATAATGTGTGTGCTGGAGTGAAACAAAGAAGTGATGAGGATTAATTTATTCCAGTGAGCTTGCTTCATTCTTTTTCTTCCTGTGAGAGAGTGCTTGCTTCAATATATTTTTTCACAGTGAGCACATTTCAGTAATGGCTTGGCCGAGCTCCTTTTGAGATGACATGCTCTTTTCTCTTAGCATCCATCCATGGAAAAATTCTTGTGCAATATTCCTCCAACTTGGCAACCTCCTAAACCCCAAAGAGACAGCTATTCTACTCTATTCTACAGCAAATCTTGGACGCGTCGGCTAGCCTACTTCGCGCCCGAGTTGCCTCGGTATTGAGGCGGGAGCCCGTAAAAGATGCAGGCGACGTGGTGCCCTCCGGTGAAGAGGCGACGACCGAGATCCCGTGAGGAGATCAGAGTGGAGATGAAGACCGGAGGACTCGGATCAGTCGGTATATCTCTAACCCATCTTCTAGTTAGCTTAGACTTGTTAATGGTTACGATCCGGGTGTTTAGTGCGTGGTGGTGCCGGTTTGCTAAGTCCGCAAAAATTAAAGTTTATCACCGTTTCCGCATTTGGCCGTCGGATTGACGGCCGGGGCGCCGCCGTGCACTTACAGTGGTATCAGAGCCTCGCCATTAACTTAGTCTAGCTTTGTGTAATGTGTTTTTCAGTTCCGATCGATCAAATGTTCCAAAACCCGTATTTTGATCACATCAGTTTTCTGTTGAAATTTTTAGTGTCGAAAATTTTTTCAGGTTGTATAAAAGTACTTTACTAGAAGAATTAAGGCCACTGGAAAAATACGATACACTGTTCCCTTCATCGAAGCGCGGAACCGCGGCATAACCCTACATGGAGCCGCGGTTCCGCGGCCGATTGAAGGGATCAGTGGGCTGTTTTTTTCCATTGGGCTTCTGTTGTGAAAATAGGGTTTTGGGGACATTAAAATTGGGCTCAGTATTTCTGTGAGTGCTACAGTATTGTTTGGGGGCCCACTTGTTAATTTTTGATCGATCGGATATTTTAAACACATTATTTCACAGTATTTACATTATATCTGCGACCGTGAATGTCACTCGATCGGTAAATCCAGTCTAACTGCTATAGCCCGGTTAGACGGATTTGCGAACGTGACTTTCACGTTGATGTTCTGTGTTTTGCTGTGATGTTGCGGATCGGTCGTGGGGGATAGCCTGGATGCAATGCTAGTACAGTTTCTGTTGTATTATGTACATTTGATATTGCGGGGCGAGCGTCCGACATGTGGACTGCCGTCACTGCCTGCTTGTATTATTCTTTTGGGTCACGATCTGGTTGCGGTCGATGTACCCGTTGTATGTATATTTTACTTTCTGTACTAGGGTTACCCCGCGGAGGGGTGCACGGATAGCCAGGTTCTAGAAGGCAACAAGCCCGCATCTCAGGGCATTGAGACGGAAGGGGTTTCAGTCTGGAATTGGCGGGCTATTCGCCGCACTCGTAGGGGGTACAGGTTGACCCAGGAGGGGTACCCAAGTTACCGGATTCCGTGAAGTGCTGGGTGGTCCATTCACGGCGCTGAAGGGGGCTGCCTCGCTTCAGGTTTTGGCGGGTGACTTGCTGCGCCCGTAGGGGTCTAGGATTTCATTGCACAGGCTATCCACACGACCAGAGGAACGTCGGGTTTCAGTAGTGGCTCTGTGAAACCCGGGGATCCCAGATATCTGTATTGTTCTGTGATGCTGTACATTTCTGTGATGTTGCATTTTATTCACGCCTTGAGCGAAATACTATATATTGGTATATATATTAGTAGATGTTGTATATGTTTTTCATCCGCGCTAGTCCAGTCCCCGCTCTGCCGTTAGTTAGCTAACCTAACGGGTGATGACGGGACCCAGTGGCGAATGCAGATGGCATATACGTACGTCAGTATATTTTCGTTCTTTGTGGTGTGATCAATTGATGGGACTGCGTTGATTCGGATCAATGCAAGTTAAACAAACCTATTCTGATGTTGTTGGAACACTTTTCAAAAAGCTGTTATTGCAAGGACGTTCACTTTTGTTTTGCATCGTGGTATTCATTTGGAATATCCTGCTCCTCAGTCGACGAGGCAAGGGCCGAGATCCCTTCACTGGGAGTGACCCCTTGGACAGAAGTTTGCGTCAGGGCATTAACTTCACTATAGCCGATTACTTTTGCTTTGCATCGTGGTATTCATTTGGAATATCCTGCACCTCATTCTACGGGGAAAGAGCCGAGATCCCTTCACCGGGAGTGACCTCTTTAGTAAAGGTTTTCGTCACTATATTTTCTAAAAAGCTATCCGTTCCTTCAACGATATCAAGTTCATTACGTTAAAGGTTTTCGCCAGAAACCATTCGTAGCCCTCCGTCGTTTCATATGGGTAGTCAATAGTATTCAAGCTGTGTTTGTTGGCCAAAGTCAAGGCACAGTGTTTGGTAGCTGTTTGTTATTCATATGCAGCATAGATAGATGCGTTGGTTTGGAACAGTCGTACTACCTTGTTGGCCAAAGTCAAGGGTACGTACGGGTGGATTCAAATTAACCTGGAGAATGACGGGAAGAACTTGACATGTGACTTATGATTTGTTGGCCAAAGTCAAGGTCATAAGAGCATGGGGTAAAAATCACATCGGGAGTTTCAAAAGAACTGAAACTTGCCAGATAAGCGCATACCTTCTGGAGTGTGATAGGGTGAGCGGATTCCGTCACGTTATCATGCGATGATAGTTGGATCCCGATTCCCACTGATGAGTTGGTTTACTCCTCGGGTGACCCCGACTAATTCTTCTTTCAGGTTTGGAGGAGAATTTGAGGTACAGTGGGAGGTTTCCAGATTAGATAAAGTGATAACCATTCTGATCTAGGTTAGAGTGCACGCTGAGTGTTTCTTTTCTCTCTCTCTCTGGCAGCGACCATTGATCCGACCCTAAGACTATGACTCGGGGACCAAGTTGACCGAACCTTCTTAACACTGGCTTTTGGATTGTCAGAGTTGCAGACCTCATTGCCACTCCTACTTTTACCCTTTTCTCCAGGACACCCCGTATTACTACGAACGTCCACTTCCATTGGACAAAACCATCGTATGGTTATATACGAACTCGAAGGGATATATTCGAGGATGGTTTCCGGTTTTGGAGAAAACGGATAGGATTATTCAGTTGTCTTTTCCCTTTTACCTTCTCTCAAGTTGCGAGTACTCCTTAGTTTAGGAGATAGTACACCTATTACGCAAATTGGATAGTCTTCTTCCAAACTTTGGGCTGGTGCCGAACACTAGGGAATGAAGAAAGCCAATTAGCCTAAACGGTGTGCAGAAGGTATTAAGATTAAGACAAAGAAAGGGATTAGTAAGAGGGCAAAGTAAATTGCGACTGATATTCGCGACCAAACCAAGTATTTCTTCGCCAATCCTAAATCACCTTTGTATTTCTCCAGGACACTCCGTATCACTACGAAGATCCACAGTTTATTGGATACTCCATCGTATGGTTATATACGAACTCGAAAGGAACTTGTTCCAGTTCGGGGATGGATTCTGGTCCAGGAGAAATAGGAATAAGATTTATTCAGTTGTCTTTTATCTTCACCTTCTCTCGCATTGCGAGTGCTCCTAGGATTAGGACAGTACACCCATTATGCTTATTGGATAGTCTTGTTCCAAACCATAGGCTGGTGTCGAACAGTAGGGAAGGAAGAAAACCAATTGGCCTAAAGGGGTGTGCAGAAGGTAATGACTAAAGAAATATAAAGGGATTTGGAGAGGTGGCAAAGAATTATACGGTTATAGTTGTGAATCTGGATAATGGAAGAGGCATTACTAGGAATACCAGAATACCCCATCGAAACATTTCAATGTTCAACTGTGTACTGTTAAAAGAAAACTGATTTCCCGATTAGACACTTACTCCAGGGTATGTATTTACCAGGTTTGATTCTCACATCTATATGGTTTTACAGATGATGAGTGGGAGTAAGTTATTGGGAATAGGGTGATCATCCTCATTATATTGGGATTCGTTGTAATCGGTGATATTTGAGGAGATCATCTGGGCTGCTTGCCGGTCGGCAAATATTTGGTTTTGAATATCCGCTGTTGTGCACCAATTTCAAATTGATATATCTGTACGTCTATTTTCATAGAGTGAGATATACCTTTTGATATTATGTCGATGACATTTACCTATATCAGTGGATGGTTAGGTAAGGAGCATTAAACAGCGGTGTAATTCTTCTTAACCATAAGTACAGTTTTCAATCTACGACACACAGTGAAAGAGTTATTAGACTCGGCGGACTTATACAGAGTATTGTATGTTGTCCAGTGTCCATTAGGACGGAGGGGTTGGTCCTCATACTATATTCTGTTTACTTTTAACTTCTCTAGTTCTTAGACATGTGTTTCGTAGAAACACAGGGTCTAAGTTTTGAGGAGTTATAGGTATTTGAATACAGTAGAGAACCAGGTGTAGCAAGTATCGGGATTCTTCAAGTGATCGAAGATGTAGATACTTGTGTATGGTATTCAGTTGATAGTAATGATAAAGAGAAATTGCTTCTCTTTCAGGTTACTCATAATTGGAAGCATTCCTAAATTGAGTAACGCTGATCGGCCTCTCTCCATTTAGTTGACATGCACTGGAGACAGCTGCATGTTTTGAATCTGGTTCAATTAAATCAGTGCCTCTGGTTCTATATTGGATATAGTACAGTTCATATCTTAACATTGTTAAGGTACGGGGAGTTGTCCGGCTTATGATTAAAACCAGACTCTGGAAAACTCAAGGCACGTTTCTGTAATGGCTGTTTGTGGGTTGACCCAGGATATGACGAGGGTTGATTTTCTACCATAAGAAAGATCAATAGTGATATTGTTCTTGACTCGCCACAGTTTAATAAAAATGGATTTTTTCAAAAACAGTAGTGGGAGTATGGTAGAACTGGAAATGATTCCAGAACCGCAAACGATTACTGAAGATTTGATCAGGAACCTAAACATTCAATCAGATTTGACATTCCATTGGCCACTCCGCAGATAAGGTGGGTAACTTCAGGCACCCGAGAGGTACTCCGGTAGCCTCAAGGACGGTGACAGGGAAGTTATTGTTTACCCACACTTGCCATTGCTGTTGTTCCAGACTGCGAGACCCGGCAGGAGGATGAGTATAGCGTCGTTCTAAACTAGCTTTAGAAGTGCACGTCTATATGACTCTGCCAGAGGGTTGTCGTAGTCAGTGGGAGCAGCGGAAGCATTGGTGGACATCAGGCTTATGTCTATTTGTAGACTAAGGCAGATGTAGCGGAGATAGATCATCTATTTCTGATGTGACAGTTGTTGGAGATAGTGCCCTCAGAGTCAATTATTGGATCACAGGCACGTGATTGCAATGATTGAGGGAGGACCTATCCCGGTAGGACAGTCTTACTCGAGATGATAGTATGCTATCTGGTTTATCTTTATCATCGTGTACTGCTTTAGGTGACCTGACATGTCGCTATTACACGTTGATAGAGCCCCTAGGATTCTTGCTTGACGACCAGCAGTATGATGGCGATCATATAGGTGGGAGTTGGGGTCTATAAGCACATCCTTAAAATGTCCCTAGTCGTGGGAGTTTCGAGACTGGGCATCGATACTCCATTAGTAGACTAGTGTATACAGTCGAGACCCCGACGAGGGGCGGTGGCCGGTCTCACAAGCCACTGGTGTAAGTTGGTTCACCTAAGATGTATACAGGTGCTCATTGGGTTATGAGTACACCGGACAGGACTCGCCGGGAACCTGCTAGTTGGTCTTATACCAGATGTCAGATAGCAGTTCCCAGGTGACATGTGTACAAGTTAGTTCATCGACCTGAGATCGTCATTTGTCTCGTGTGAGTTCCCACTGTGCTTTGATTACTACCCTACCACGGCTCAACGGAGTCGTGCAAACAGGTTTTAGTTGGGTACAGTCCCGAGCCACATGGAGGCAGTGAGCGGATCTGCAGGGGTTCGTCTCTTCCGGTATTGGGGGTGAGGTCGCGCTGTGTCTAGGAGAGCCATTACACAAAGCCCTCGGCCGAGGCAGGAGATTTACTGGTAGGTATTCCAGTAGTGTCTCAGGGTGTTCTGGGCTTCACTCCGACACGACTTGTACCGCTTTTGGGGGTCTGACTTTTACCCACCCCCTAGGCCCGACATGCGATGCTCATAGACGAACGGACCGGACTGTATGGATATTGTCGCTGACAGGCTCAGTAGGGTGTCAGGATGAGTTCGCTCATCGACGTCCCTTTTGGTCAATAGCTGGTGGCCCGTCACGTATTGGCTAATATCTCTGACGTACTAGTGGTTAAATCCACAGCCATAGTATTGACGAGTCTTTAGAGTCCACCACACTTTCAGTTACTCAGCTTTCGGGCGAAACGCTGTAGAAGCCGTATGGAGATATGGCAAGGTCCGATCAGATACGTGCGGTATTGTACGGATCAGGATCGGACAGTTTTGTACTAGTGGCCGTATAGTTATATGGCAGGGTTTGATCTGATACGTGCGGTATTGCACGCATCAGGATCGAACGGTTTTTACTAGCCGGCTTTGGTTTAAGCCGGTCCTAGTTTAGTACAGTGTAGATTTTGTCTCTTTGCATTTGTATCCGGACGGAATACAGATGCGGGTGTGTATGCACAGTATCGGGGTTTTCCTGTAATTTATTACGGGACCAGTTTTCTGGAGTTGCAAGTTTGCATTCCGTTCCGGCCGGTTTTCCTTTGTTCTTTCCCGGCCGGACTTTTCCGATGGAGGGGGTTATTTGCAATTGTGCAAATAACATTTTGAGGAGGGGGTTTCTTGCATAAGTCTTGATATGACAAGCATCTTTGCTTTATCATCCATGTTGTGCTTTAATGAGATTTGATTGAATGAGGATGGGTTTAAAGTGAGAAGTATGGTTGATGTTGTGGTCACCTCTTGTTGTTTCCTATACTCACTCTCCTTCTTGGTTTTAATTATGGTTCATTTCTTTTTCCCTCAACCATTCTCACCCATTACTTGGCCGGACACACATTCTTGAGTGGGATGAGAAAAAATGAGAGAGATTCATTTTGTGTATAGCATTCTTCATTTCATTCCCTTTTGCTAGAAAATTGAAAGCACCAATTTTCTTTAGACCTTTCCTCCATCAAGGCAACTCTAAACCCCATTGAGACAAAGCGTATTCTACACTACTTCCTACAGCAAATCTTGGACGCGTCGATTCGCCAGCTTCACGCCCGAGTTGCTCGGTATTGAGGTGGGTGCCCGTAAAAGCTACAGGCGATATGGTGCCCTTTCCGACGAAGAGGAGACGGACGGAGATTCCGCGGGAGATCGGGACGACGACGAGAAGACCGGAGGACTCGGATCACTCGGTACATCTCTCACCCTTTCTCTTGTTTGCTAGTATCGGTTAATGGTCACGATCCGGGTTATTGTCCGCGGTAGCGCCGGTTTCCGAGTTAGGAAAAATTTTGATTCCGCATTTTGGCCTCGAGCACGAGGCCGGGGCGCTGCCGTGGCGCAACATGGTATCAGAGCCTTGCCATTAACCTAGTCTAGCTTTGTGTAATGTGTTTTTCAGTTCCGATCGATCGAATGTTCCAAAAACCCGTATTGCTTCACATCAGTTTTCTGTGGAATTTTTTCAGTCTCCAAAAATTTTTCAGGTGGCAGAAAATTGATGTACATGATATTATAAGAGATCTGGGAAAATTCGACCAATTGATATTCTATGTGGAGCGCGGAACCGCGGCCAAACCCCACCTCGGGCCGCGGTTCCGCCGCACTATGATATGGTCAATTTGTCAAACTTCTCCAGTGGGGTTATGGGGTTATTTTGGGGGTTTTGGAATATTAAAATTGGGCCAATTATTTCTGCGAGTGCTACAGTTTTCTTTGGGGCCCACTTGTTAATTGTTTGATCGATCGGATAATTTTTAAACACATTAGTTCACAGTATTTACATTATTTCTGCGACCGTGAATGTCACTCGATCGGTAAATCCGGTCTAACTGCTATAGCCCGGTTAGACGGATTTGCGAACGTGACTTTCACGTTGATGTTCTATGTTTATGCTGTGATATTGCGGATCGGTCGTGGGGGATAGCCTGGATGCAATGCTAGTACAGTTTTGTTGTATTATGTACATTTGATATTGCGGGGCGAGCGTCCGACATGTGGACTGCCGTCACTGCCTGTTTGTATTATTCTTTTGGGGCACGACCTGGTTGCGGTCGATGTACCCGGTGTATGTATATTTTACTTTCTGTACTAGGTTTGCCCCGCGGAGGGGTGCACGGATAGCCGGATTCTAGAGGGCAACGGGCCCGCATCTCATGGCATTGGGACGGAGGGGGCTTCAGTCCAGGATTGGCGGGCTATTCGCAGCACTCGTAGGGGGTACAGGTTGACCCAGGAGGGGTGCCCAAGTTACCGGATTCCGTGAAGTGCTGGGTGGTCCATTCACGGTGCTGAAGGGGGCTGCCTCGCTTCAGGTTTTGGCGGGTGACTTGCCGCGCCCGTAGGGGTCTAGGATTTCGTTGCACAGGCTATCCACACGACCAGGGGAACGTCGGGTTTCTGCAGCGGCTCTGTGAAACCCGGGGCTTCCAGATATCTGTATTGTTCTGTGATGCTGTACATTTCTGTGATGTTGCATTTTATTCACGCCTTGAGCGAAATACTATATATTGGTATATATATTAGTAGATGTTGTATATGTTTTTCATCCGCGCTAGTCCAGTCCCCGCTCTGCCGTTAGTTTGCTAACCTAACGGGTGATGACGGGACCCAGTGGCGAATGCGGATGGCATATACGTACGTCAGTATATTTTCGTTCTTTGTGGTGTGATTAATTGATGGGACTGCGTTGATTCGGATCAATGCAAGATAAAAAAACCTATTCTGATCTTGTTGGAACACTTTTCAAAAAAAGCTGTTATTGCAAGGACGTTCACTTTTGTTTTGCATCGTGGTATTCATTTGGAATATCCTGCTCCTCAGTCGACGAGGCAAGGGCCGAGATCCCTTCACCGGGAGTGACCCCTTGGACAGAAGTTTGCGTCAGGGCATTAACTTCACTATAGCCGATTTCATTTGCTTTGCATCGTGGTATTCAGTTGGAATATCCTGCACCTCATTCTACGGGGAAAGAGCCGAGATCCCTTCACCGGGAGTGACCTCTTTAGCAAAGGCTTTCGTCACTATATTTTTATAAAAACTATGCAGTTCCTTCAACGATATCAAGTTCATTACGTTAAATGTTTTTCGCCAAAAACCAGCCGTAGCCCTCCGTCATTTCCTACAGGTATTATTTGGTATTCGTGCTGCGTTTGTTGACCTAGTCAAGACGTAGTGTTCGGTAGCTGAGTGGTACTTGTTTGTTGCATAAGTGGGATTGGTTAAGACAGTCGTGCGGCCTTGTTGACCTAGTCAAGGGCACGTACGGGTGGGTTTAATGCAATCCAGAATAATGACGGGTTGAACTTGACTGGCGGTTTATGGTTTGTTGACCTAGTCAAGGTCATAAACCGCTTGGGGTAAAAATCACATCGGGAGTTTCAAAAGAACTGAAACTTGCCAGGTATGCGCATACCTTCTGGAGTATGGTGACGTGAGTGGATTCCGTCACGTTATCATGCGATGATAGTTGGATCCCGATTCCCACTGATGAGTTGGTTTACTCCTCGGGTGATCCCGACTAATTCTTCTTTCAGGTTTGGAGGAGAATTTGAGGTACAGTGGGAGGTTTCCTGATTAGATAAATTGATAACCATTCTGATCTAGGTTAGAGTGCACGCTGAGTGTTTCTTTTCTCTCTCTCTTTGGCAGCGACCTTTGACCCGACCCGAAGACTATGACTCCGTGACCAAGTTGACCGAACCTTCTTAATACTGGCTTTTGGATTGTCAGAGTTGCAGACCTCATTGCCACTCCTACTTTTACCCTTTTCTCCAGGACACCCCGCATTACTGCGAACGTCCACTTCCATTGGACAAAACCATCGTATGGTTATATACGAACTCGAAGGACTTCGAGGATGGTTTCTGGTTCTGGAGAAAACGGATAGGACTATTTAGTTGTCTTTTCTTTTCACCTTCTCTCAGGTTGCGAGTACTCCTTGGTTTAGGAGTAGTACACCTATTACGCAAACTGGATAGTCTTCTTCCAAACCATAGGCTGGTGCCGACCGGTAGGGAATGAAGAAAACCAGTTAGCCTAAATGGTGTACAGAAGGTATTAAGTTAAGACAAAGCAAGGGATTAGTAGGAGGGCAAAGGAAATTGCGACTGATATTCACGACCAAACCAAGTATTTCTTCGCCAATCCTAAATCACCTTTGTATTTCTCCAGGACACTCCGTGTCACTACGAAGATCCACAGTTTATTGGATACTCCATCGTATGGTTATATACGAACTCGAAAGGAACTAGTTCCAGTTCGGGGATGGATTCTGGTTCAGGAGAAATAGGAATAAAGTACATTCAGGTGTCTTTTATCTTCACCTTCTCTCGCGTTGCGAGTGCTCCTAGGAATAGGACAGTACACCCTTTATGCTTTTTGGATAGTCTTCTTCCAAACCATAGGCTGGTGCCGAACGGTAGGGAAGGGAGAAAACCAATTGGCCTAAAGGGGTGTGCAGAAGGTAATGACTAAAGACATATAAAGGGATTTGGAGAGGTGGCAAAGAATTATACGGTTATAGTTGTGAATCTGGATAATGGAAGAGGCATTACTAAGAATACCGGAATACCCCACCGAAACATTTCAATGTTTCAGTTCAACTGTGTAAAGAAAACTGATTTCCCGATTGGACACTTGCTCCAGGGTATGTATTTACCAGGTTTGATTCTCGCATCTGTATGGTTTTACAGATGATGAGTGGGAGTAAGTTATTGGGAATTGGGTGATCATCCTCATTATATCGGGATTCGTCGTAATCGGTGATACTTGAGGAGATCACCTGGGCTGTTTGCCGGTCGGCAAATATTTGGTTTTGAATATCCGCTGTTGTGCACCAATTTCAAATTGATATATCTGTACGTCTATTTTTCATAGAGTGAGATATACCTTTTGATATTATGTCGATGACATTTACCTATATCAGTGGATGGTTAGGTAAGGAGCATTCAACAGCGGTGTAATTCTTCTTAACCATAAGTACATTTTTCAACCTACAACGCACAGTGAAAGAGTTGTTAGACTCAGCGGACTTATACAGAGTATTGTATGTTGTTCAGTGTCCATTAGGACAGAGGGGTTGGTCCTCGTACTATATTCGGTTTACTTATGACTTCTCTAGATTTTAGACAGCCGTTTCGTGGAAACACAGGGTCTAAGTTTTGAGGAGTTATAGGTATTAGAATAGAGTAGAGAACCAGGTGTAGCAAGTATCGGGATTCTTCAAGGTGATCGAAGATGTAGATACTTGTGTATGGTATTCAGTTGATAGTAATGAGAACTTGCTTCTCTTTCAGGCTACTCATAATTGGAAGCATTCCTAAGTTGAGTAACGCTGATCGGCCTCCTTCCATTTAGTTGACATGCACTGGAGACAGCTGCATGATTTGAATCTGGTTCAATTAAATCAGTGCCTCTGTTTCTATATTGGATATAGAACAGTTCATATCTTGACATTGTTAAGGTACGGGGAGTTGTCCGGCTTATGCTTAAAACCAGACACTGGACAACTCAAGGCACGTTTCTGTAATGACTGTTTGTGGGTTGACCCAGGCTATGACGAGGGTTGACTTTCTACCATCTGGAAGATCAATAGAAATATTGTTCTAGACTCGCCACAGTTTTATTAAAAATGGATTTTTTCAAAAACAGTAGTGGGAGTATGGTAGAACTGGAAGTGATTCCAGAACCGCAAACGATTACTGAAGATTTGATAAGGAACATAAAGATTCAATCTGTTTTGACATTCCATTGGCCACTCCGCAGATAAGGTGGGTAACTTCAGGCACCCGAGAGGTACTACGGTAGCCTCAAGGACGGTGATAGGGAAGTTCTTGTTTACCAACACTTGCCATTGTTGTTGTTCCAGGCTGCGAGACCCGGCAGGATGATGAGTATAGCGTCGTTCTAAATTAGCTTTAGAAGTGCACGTCTATATGACTCTGGCAGAGGGTTGTCGTAGTCAGTGGGAGCAGCGGAAGCATTGGTGGACATCAGACTTATGTCTATTTATAGACTAAAGCAGATATAGCGGAGATAGATCATCTATTTCTGATGTGATAGTCATAGGTTTGACGTCATCAGAATAGGGGATGGATCTATTGAGAAGGTAGTAGGGTGTGATGTCCTGGTTTTGCATGACATACACAGAGTAGGAAGTGACATTCCTATGCTACGATCGGTTATACTTTGGTCGTCACACAGTGGTTTCTCCACATGGGACTTGGATATTATATCCGACATACTGGTTACTAGATCTATGGTTTTAGATCTAGATTTGGGTGGTTTCCCAATCAGGGTACTTTGACAGCATTCTAAGAGTATTTAGAATGGACGACTCCTGGCACGGTAGTACACCTGCAGGTAATGGAGTCACCCTCTCTAAAGGTGTCTTACAGACTAAAGGGGAGAGGGATACGCATGATTGACAGATCACTTGCTTAGGCAATTGAGTCAATCATAAGATGTCAAGTACCACACCAGATGTTGTTCTTGCACTAGATGCAATAAGATGATATTGATCCAATCCTGGAGGAACAGTCGGAAGCAGTTTTAGAACATAAGTGAATGTTCTAGGGATATGATAACGGCTGCCTCCTTTAGGAGACGGTTATCACTCCAGGCTTCCAAGGTGACATGGACGACAAGGAGGTTGTCAGAGTTATAGTTCTCCCTCTGACGAGGGACAGTATTTTGGACAGGTGGTCCAAGGCAATACTGAGGGAGGCATGGCGCAGGATACTGATTAAGTTCAATTGTTGATACAGTCTAAGAAGTTTGGATTTGGAGTTCATTTATGAGCTAGGTCCCATCAGACATCCAGACATTCTAAGACAGGTATTGCTCATTTCGGGAGATGGTTTTCTCCGCGAACTTGAGATATAGAGAGACATAGAAAGAAACTTCACAGTGGATCCACTCACTGAGGCTATTCCTCGAACGCAATAGTTTCACAAACGAGCTTTGTGAGACTGACTGGTAGAGGAGTTGGGTGTTCGGTATCACACGGGCTGTGAGTATGCGACATCGCAATAATTAGCCTTGAGTGCAAGTGGGAGATTGTTGGAGATAGTGCCCTCAGAGTCAATTATTGGATCACAGGCACGTGATTGCAATGATTGAGGGAGGACCTATCCCGGTAGGACAGTCTTACTCGAGATGATAGTATGCTATCTGGTTTATCTTTATCATCGTGTACTGCTTTAGGTGACCTGACATGTCGCTATTACACGTTGATAGAGCCCCTAGGATTCTTTCTTGACGACCAGCAGTATGATGTCGATCATATAGGTGGGAGCTGGGGTCTATAAGCACATCCTTAAAATGTCCCTAGTCGTGGGAGTTTCGAGACTGGGCATCGATACTCCATTAGTAGACTAGTGTATACAGTCGAGACCCCGACGAGGGGCGGTGGCCGGTCTCACAAGCCACTGGTGTAAGTTGGTTCACCTAAGATGTATACAGGTGCTCATTGGGTTATGAGTACACCGGACAGGACTCGCCGGGAACCTGCTAGTTGGTCTTATACCAGATGTCAGATAGCAGTTCCCAGGTGACATGTGTACAGGTTAGTTCATCGACCTGAGATCGTCATTTGTCTCGTGTGAGTTCCCACTGTGCTTTGATTACTACCCTACCGCGGCTCAAAGGAGTCGTGCAAACAGGTTTTAGTTGGGTACAGTCCCGAGCCACATGGAGGCAGTGAGCGGATCTGCAGGGGTTCGTCTCTCCCGGTATTGGGGGTGAGGTCGCGCTGTGTCTAGGAGAGCCATTACACAAAGCCCTCGGCCGAGGCAGGAGATTTACTGGTAGGTATTCCAGTAGTGTCTCAGGGTGTTCTGGGCTTCACTCCGACACGACTTGTACCGCTTTTGGGGGTCTGACTTTTACCCACCCCCTAGGCCCGACATGCGATGCTCATAGACGAACGGACCGGACTGTACGGATATTGTCGCTGACAGGCTCAGTAGGGTGTCAGGATGAGTTCGCTCATCGACGTCCCTTTTGGTCAATAGCTGGTGGCCCGTCACGTATTGGCTAATATCTCTGACGTGCTAGTGGTTAAATCCACAGCCATAGTATTGACGAGTCTTTAGAGTCCACCACACTTTCAGTTACTCAGCTTTCGGGCGAAACGCTGTAGAGGCCGTATGGAGATATGGCAAGCTCCGATCAGATACGTGCGGTATTGCACGGATCAGGATCGGACAGTTTTGTACTAGTGGCCGTATAGTTATATGGCAGGGTTTGATCTGATACGTGCGGTATTGCACGCATCAGGATCGAACGGTTTTTACTAGCCGGCTTTGGTTTAAGCCGGTCATAGTTTAGTACAGTGTAGATTTTGTCTCTTTGCATTTGTATCCGGACGGAATACAGATGCGGGTGTGTATGCACAGTATCGGGGTTTTCCTGTAATTTATTACGGGATCAGTTTTCTGGAGTTGCCAGTTTGCATTCCGTTCCGGCCGGTTTTCCTTTGTTCTTTCCCGGCCGGACTTTTCCGATGGAGGGGGTTATTTGCAATTGTGCAAATAACATTTTGAGGAGGGGGTTTCTTGCATAAGTCTTGATATGACAAGCATCTTTGCTTTATCATCCATGTTGTGCTTTAATGAGATTTGATTAAATGAGGTTGGGTTTAAAGTGAGAAGTATGGTTGATGTTGTGGTCACCTCTTGTTGTTTCCTACACTCACTCTCCTTCTTGGTTTTAATTATGGTTCATTTCTTTTTCCCTCAACCATTCTCACCCATTACTTGGCCGGCCACACATTCTTGAGTGGGATGAGAAAAAATGAGAGAGATTCATTTTGTGTATAGCATTCTTCATCTCATTCCCTTTTGCTAGAAAATTGAAAGCACCAATTTTCTTTAGACCATTCCTCCATCAAGGCAACTCTAAACCCCATTGAGACAAAGCGTATTCTACACTACTTCCTACAGCAAATCTTGGACGTGTCGATTCGCCAGCTTCGCGCCCGAGTTGCCTCGGTATTGAGGTGGAAGCCCGTAAAGGCTACAGGCGATGTGGTGCCCTTTCCGACGAAGAGGAGACGGACGGAGATTCCGCGGGAGATCGGGACGACGACGAGAAGACCGGAGGACTCGGATCACTCGGTACATCTCTCACCCTTTCTCTTGTTTGCTAGTATCGGTTAATGGTCACGATCCGGGTTATTGTCCGCGGTAGCGCCGGTTTTCGAGTTAGGAAAAATTTTGATTCCGCATTTTGGCCTCGAGCACGAGGCCGGGGCGCTGCCGTGGCGCAACAACAGTCATAGGTTTGACTTCATCAGAATAGGGGATGGATCTGTTGAGAAGGTAGTAGGGCGTGATGTCTTGGTTTTGGATGACATACACAGAGTAGGAAAGGAAACTCCTATACTACGATCGGTTATATTTTGGTCGTCACACAGTGGTTTCTCCACATGGGACTTGGACATTATATCAGACATACTGGTTACTAGATCTATGGCTTTAGATCTAGATTTGGGTGGTTTCCCAATCAGGGTACTTTGATAGCATTCTAAGAGTATTTAGAATGGACGACTCCTGGCATGGTAGTGTACCTGCAGGTAATGGAGTCACCCTCTCTAAAGGTGTCTTATAGACTAAAGTAGAGAGGGATGTGCATGATTGGAAGATCACTTGCTTAGGCAATTGGGTCAATCATGAGATGTCAAGTACCACACCAGATGTTGTTGTTGCACTAGATGCAATAAGTTGACATTGATCCAATCCTGGAGAAACAGTCGGAAGCAGTTTTAGAACATAAGTGGATGTTCTAGGGATATGATACCGACAGCCTCATTTGGGAGACAGTTATCATTCCAGGCTTCCAAGGTGACATGGACGACAAGGAGGTTGTCAGAGTTATAGTTTTCCTTCTGACGAGAGGCAGTATTCTGGACAGGTGATCCAAGGCAATACTGAGGGAGGCATGGCGCAGGATACTGATTAAGTTCAGTTGACGATACAGTCTAAGAAGTTTGGATTTGGAGTTCATTTATGAGCTCGGTCCCATCAGACATCCAGACACTCTAACACAGGTATTGCTCATTTCGGGAGATGGCTTTCTCCACGAACTTGAGATATAGAGAGACATAGAAAGAAACTTCAAGGCGGATCCACTCGCTGAGGCTATTCCTCGAACGCAAGAGTTTCACAAACAGGCTTTGTGAGACAGACTACAGTTGTATATTCTTTCGGTTTTAGAGTCGTGCTTTTGTATTATTTATTGTCGTTTCTGGTTTCTTAATGATGTGTGGTTTTCTTGTTTCCTTTTTGAGTTTTGATTCTCGCCTTCGGCGTTGTATACTTATATTGTCTTGTGAGGTTGTTTCCGCCAATTGGTGAAGAGCTAGCTCCCGCTTGGGGATGCTTATATTTATATTGCTTGTACCGTTCCGGGTTAAAAATTACATGGGCGGTGCTGCCCAAATTTTCAATGACGAAAATGTTTTCAAGTTAGATACAAACATTGGGTTTTCGTATACTATTATCTACGTTTTAAAGAAGAACTTGAGTTCAGTAAACCTTATTTCAAAACTGCACCTCCACTATTTTCCTCTAAAAAGGTTTAGATTTCTGGGATTTTGGCTTACTTGAATTAGGTGGGATCCTAAAGACCTCACATGATTCAAGTGCCAGTCACGTGCCCCTTCCGGGTCGTGACAAAAGCTCACATAGAAAGCGAGAAAACTAAACATCATAAAGAAAACCCGAAAAAATAATAAAATACATAAGCGCGACTCTATGGCCAAAAGAATATACAAACTGTGGTCATCTAAGTCTACTAAATATACAAATCTGGTTGATGGAACTTTTAACTAGATACAACAGAAATAAATAACAAGTACAACTGAAATGAAAAGTACATATACAATGGTGGTCACGATGCAAGTGAAACCACCTACCAAGCAATCACCCGCAAGAAATGATGTGCCAGCAAGCCGCAATAGAACCTGTACGGCTGAACCTGCAAAGAAACTGTGGCACAACTGGGGTGAGTTGCCAACTCGTGAGTAGAAAACATCACCGAGTAGAAATCGCATGAAAGACAATCTCCTAGGTCATACAGTAATAATAAAAATACTAATAATATAACACTAATACATCTAGTATTAGCAAGGGCAGTAATATAATCATAAGTGTAATACCAAGTACTCGTGTCTGTGTCGTAAAGTAACTATTGTCAGGTATATCGTGTGTGAATACATCATATAATGGGTGTGCCCAGCATCGGCACACGAAATCATCAGAAAACCTGAGTGCCCAGCATCGGCACTCGAAAAAATCATGAAAATTGTGTCCATCAGCGACACGTCATCCCCGTATCTCGGGCTCCGTTAGTCCGGATCGGCCCAAATCATCAAACCTTACGACTACGGTCGGTATCCTCCGGATATCCGCCGCTCCAAATATCACCGGTCGGTAGTCCTCCGCTTCCAGGCTCATCGTCTACAACTCGAGCTTCTCGCCCTGGGTACCGGGTCCACCACGTACCCGCAGACGGTATCATCCTACTCCTCGAATCGGGTCTCAAAAACCAAACTCAGAACCTAGAAAACATCATAGTAGATGCTACTCATCATATCAAGAAAAACCGCATCTTTCTCTTTTAAAATAATCATATGTTTATAAAAATTCACATGTGGTTTCCCAAATCAAGAAATCTCATGAAAGATCCAAAATCTCAAAATCACGAGTCACTGAACAGTGAATATCGGCATAAATCCCCATAATAGTACATAACCGAATGAATATATGAATGCATCGGGTATCTAAGTAAGGAATGCAATATCTAAACTAGCATATGAGAGCAAGCATACTAATAATATGTTTAAACTACCAGTTACCAAGTTATGCCAATGAAGTAACGTTTTCTAAAGTGTACGTGGCATGGCAATTACCGATGATGTGTGTGAGCCGGCAAGCAAGTGTACATGCAACATGCGCATCATCCGTAATGGTGCAAGTGTCCTAGCAGGCGAGATCATAACAGCTAGTAAAAACATAATTAAATCTACAATGCAATGAATAACAGGAAAAAGGCAATAAATGCACCATTATAAAATATAAATCTATATATGAGCCCATACAGTAATAGTGTTGAAAATACAATGAATAGTTGTTTTTAGAAAAGTAGGGGCTACGGTGTTTTTGATGAAAGAAATATCAGTTTTGAAAATCCGTAGCATCCCTCGGTTGCCCATTTAAAAATACCGACGATTCGCTAGTTTTGAAAATAGGTATGACTCGAGCTATATTCTAACGTCTATTTACTAAATTAAGAAGCTAACTAAAAGGCTAACTAAAACCTGGGTCAAAGTAGCGAAAGACTATATGTGTCCCATTCGATATCTCTAGTAGTCGGCGATCCAACCTCATAGCATCACGTACGGTATAATACATCGTACGACATTCTTGAGTCAAGAGTGCCGATCAATCATCAAATGTATCTCGTACGGTAATATCCATCGTACGGCATCTACAAAACCGAGGGTACAGATCAAATATCATATATAAATCATCATTTGTACTATATTAATCGTCGTACAATATCAATATCAAGAGGTACAGATTTAAAGTCTCGTATAATCTATTATCTCATCAAGTCACACGTTATCGCATATATATATATATATATATATATATATATATATATATATACACACACGTATAAGATGATGATATAAGATGTTGAAAGGATATGAGTTGATATAAGATGATGATACCGTGCCTCGACATCATGCCCTACATATCAACTCATATCCATTCAACATCTTGTATCATCATCTTATACGTATATATATATATATATATATATATATATATATATATATATATATATATATATATCAACGCATCCATATATTTATATATATATGTATATGTATATGTATATACATATACACCCATATATCATATCTCGTGTGTGCGTGCGTGTGTGACAACCTATACACTACAGTTTCGCGACTAAGAAACTAAACTAAGAGTAATCTTCTTTCAAGTAGGCTTAATCTAACCTATGGTCTCCTAGAAAGTCCTATTTGCTAAGTATCCATACTCCAGATTAACACTCGTATACATAATATACGTATCCGAATCTATAAATTTACGGGGGTGCTATACGCCATCCACCAGACTTCCCCGAAGATATACATCTACTCGCCTCGATCCTCACTTGCTGAAGTCGACAACGCCTTGCTCTCCTTGTCATCCAGAATTCCACGCGGAGGTACCTGCGGTTCAAGGAACATCGTATCGTAAACCAGAAATCAAGCACGAGAAAATTGATACGGCACACGAGACACACATAGGTTAGAACCTATGGTCTATGCATGAAAGAATAACCAAACAACTCTCGACGTTGTCGTACAAACGTCAATCGATCGAGATAAAACACAATATCAAAACTCAAGTTATTAAAAACCACAAAACTCAAAACAGAAACTTAGAAAACTAGCTCCAGATTTTGACTCAGGTAAAAAGGGACCAAACAAACAATCTAGGGGCTAGGTTACAAGGTGTATGAGCTATAGCCAAAATCTCAACATCTATAGCCTAAATTGGCCCAGCGAGATTCCAAGAAAGCCCAGCACCGCCGGTCAAGTTGTTGAGATGTGTTCTCGTTTTCAGGTGGTGGTCTTCAAGTGGTCTATATAGGTCACAGAGATTGTTTGATTATTCTAAAAGGGTCTCAAATTGCTCCAGATTCCCTATAGTCCCTAATATTTTCACAAAACCGACATTTGACATATCTAAACTCAAGTTTTGGTTTTTGTCTCAGTTTTAGATCAACGATACAAACACTACATGGGTTTAGTCACTATCTAATCCTCAATTACACCTTCACGCATCAAGAAATCACCTAACCCTCAACTAGGAATTTTCAAGGTTCAGTAAACCACATCGGTTAAGCTCTAAACTATGGTAGGATATAAAAAACACCAAAACTTAACTAAAAGGATAGGGGTTGCACCTCATTTGGAAACTCAAGAATTTTCTTGAGTTGCTCAAAGTCTTCAAAGCCCAAACTTGATCTACCTATGGATGGTCTTGTGATCCTTTTTTATGAAGAAAGCATGGGTTTCAGCGGTGGTTTTTGAGGTGGAAGAGGGTGTTATTAGGAGGTGGAGGATGAGGAAGGAGGAGTAGAGGAAAGGAGGTGGGGAAAATAAAGAGATGAAAGAGGCAAAGAGAACACTAGAAGTTTCTCTCTCTCATCATGAACCATACCTCCATGACTCCTCCACACAAATATCTCACATTAAATAATTTTCTTTTCTCCTTTTTTTTAAAAGACAGGCATTCTTGAAAAAGAAAGAAGCCATGGTTAGAATAAAATGTAACAAGTTGTGTAACATGACATGGTGCATGTCATATGCAGAAACATAATTATTGCAAAATTAGTAAACACTAATCGAGTTTAGTAAATAACCCATTTACAAATAATTATATAATAATTCATAGAATGCCCAAATAACATAAATACTTTAAGATCAATAATTTTTATTAATTTCCTAATTATTCTCCACATTATAGGTATATAATTATACTTTTCATTAAAACCAATCTTCATACTTTTAAAATATCCCTAATATTTATTATTTGATTATTTAAATTCCTAAAAATATTATTTTATTTTCTGAAATGTTACACCAGGAGAGACGAATCCCAAACAGTCGACCACTGCCTCTATGTGGCTCGGGATTGTACCCAACTAAAACCTGTGTTAGTGATATAAGCCATAGAGACCATTATTGTATCATACTTGTTTTTATATTACTTAATGGAAGCTTAGGATATACATGAATATAGTAACAGTCTTGCTTGAAATGGTAGTATGCTACCTGGTTTGTTTCTACCTCAATATGAGCATGTGTTTTTGCATATCGCTTATACATATTGTAGAGCCTTTAGGATCTTTACTTGACTACCAGCGTTGTGATAGCAGTCACACTAGTGGGGGCTGGGTAGTCTATAAGCACATCCTTATACAGGTCCCTAGTCGTAGGATTATCGAGACGGGGCACCGATACTCAAGAGTAGACTAGTGTATACGCTTCTCATCCCAGCAACGGAGACGGTCTGTCCCACAACCATTAGTACGTCGTACTGAAGATAATATGCAGGTGCTCATTAGGTTATGAGTACACTGGACATGACTCATTGGGGACTGCTTGTGGGTATTATACCTATCGTCGGGTAGCAGTTCCCAGGTGACATGAGTACAACATAGTCTGTTTACTTGACACTTCTACTTCGCCTCAAGTGTGTTCCCACTGTTCTTAGATTACTACCCTACCACGGCTCAAAGGAGTCGTGCAAACAGTTACTTGTTGGGTGCAGTCCCGAAGCACTTGGAGGCAGTAGCGGTTAAATAGGATTCGTCTCTCTCGGTATTGGGGGTTGATATCGCGCTGTGTTCGGAAGGCCATTACACAAAGTCCTTGGCCAAAGCAAGTAAGATTTACTGGTAGGTACTCCAGTAGTTTCTCAGGGTGTTTTGGGCTACACTCCGACACAACTTATTGCACTATTAGGGGTCTGACGATTACCGCCCCCTAAGCCCGATATGTGATACTTTTAGACGAACAGACCGGACTGTACGGAGATTGACACAGATAGGCTCGGTGGGAGTTTGGATGAGTTTGCTCATCGGCCTTCTTATCGACAGATACCTGGGTAGCCGTTACGTGCAGCTAGTACCACTGACGGCTTGTGGTTAAACCCACTACCGGCATAGTGTCGAGTCTTTAGAGTCCCATACAGAGGGTTTCCCTGCATTGGGCAAAAGTTGTAGAGGTCGAATGGTTTTACGACAGGGTTCGATCACATACGTGTACTTGTGCACGGATGATAATTCGGACAGATAATACTAGTAAGCTTTGGTTTAAGCCGGATCCTAGTATGATATTGATGGATTATTTTCGTCTCTTTTGTATTCGTATTTTTTAGAATACGGATATGGGTATGTATATACGGATGAGGGGCATTTTCGTAACTTATTCAATAATGCTTCTAGAAGATGACACCTCATATTTGTATTAACCATTTTAGGTTAAATGATTAAATACATTATGAGGTAGAGGAAATGAGGTAGAGGTTTGCATAATATGGAGCATGGCTCTTGGTGACATATGGAGAGTTTTCATACTATGACTCACCAAGATGACTCATGAACCATGCTTGATTTGTGATAAGATTTATTCTATTACATTTTTGTATGGTTCATAATTCACAAGAGAGTACACTGTACATTCTAATGCTAACTCTTCACCATTTTTCCTCAAGCTTACCATCTTCTACCTCTAGCCTTTCATGTCTCATGAGTTGAGAAAGCTAAGGCTATTAGAGACAAACTAATCCATTTACAATCTCTACATCACCTAGGCCATCTAGTGTAGCGAACTAGGTGCCCTAATTTCCTCGGATTTGAGGTAGGAGCCCAACCTATAGACTCTTGAATGGATCGTCTTTGACTCGAGGAGGCCGACGATGAAGCATCGATCCATTACGATCCTTGGAGCCTATGACGAGGAGGAGGACAGCGATAAGAAGACCCGAAGGACATGAATTCATGAGGTATAACATTCTATCCTAGTAGTTAACCTCATTACAATTTTCTAGTTAGGGTTTAGCATCGATCCTGGAGTTCGAGTCGGTGTTGCGAGCTTTGCAAAGATAATTTTTTACGTTTTTCGTCTCCCCGTGAACCCGCGGGGTGCGCGACATCGACTTACAGTGGTATCAGAGACTACTAAACCTTTAGTAGTTTGTTAGAAAGTGTTAGAACTTCGATCGTCGAAATAACATGAAAACGAAACACCGAATACCATGCTTTCTATCGAATTTTAAAACATCCAGAAAAATTATTTCTGAGGTATGAAAAATGTGTGCAAGGTATTCTAAGAATACTGTAGAAAAATGAGCCAATGAATCGCCAAGAAGGCCGCGGAAGCATGGCGGAACTGTGGGTTTTGCCGCGGATCCGCGGCCGATTCGAGGCCGATTCAACTCATTTTTCCACTGTTGTTTCTTATTTTTGGTGTTCTGTTTTCTGAAATATTTGGTTTCTACCTAGTATTTTTTGTTGTGCTGATTTGCCCTTAGGGTAGACACGGAAAATATGTTTCGATCAAAATTCTAAAGTTCTTGGCTAATCGGGTTTTATCTGTGTTGTTATATTTGTTTTTAAACTTTAGCTAATTTTTATACGTCGGTTAGCTTGGGGTTGCACATATCAGTGTGTTTGTGTATATGAACTTTATTGGATCGTCGATGATGAATAGCCGGGAATGCAAGAAGATATTTTATTTCATTCGATGTAAATTGAAAAGTGATATAATATTATTTTGCAGGGCACATCCGGGTTGAGGTTGTAGCCACCGTTGTATTATTTCTTTTAATGTTTTTGCTCCTAGGATAGACCCAAGGTGGGGTGTACAAACTACCGGGTTCTTTGAAGTGCCGAGTGGTCTACTCATTTTACTGAGCGAGGTTGCTTCACTTCAGGAATTTGGTGGGCAGTTTATCGTATCCGTAGGGGTCTGGGGTGGGGTTTTGGCTATTCATCACGACCGTGGATCCGTCTTTCGTTACAGCCTTAAACGAAACGCGGAATTCCTAGTATATCCAATATGTTCATCCGTGATGTGGAATGCCTATTATTGCATGAGACGAATGATTATTATATATATGCTATATAGTAGACGTGGCTTATTTTTTGCATCCGCGCTAGTCCAGCCACCGCTCTGGCGTTAGTTAAGTAACCTAACGGTGTTAGACGGGGCACAGTCGCGAATGCGGATGGCATAAGTGGACATGTTATTTTCGTTTCTCTATATAATGATAGGTGTAAATGATGGGACTTCATTAGATTAATGAAAATCAAACGAACCAAAGCTGAATCGTTGGAACAAATTTCAAAACCACTCGGTTTATTCAAAACAGAAACTTTTAAAATACGGAGCTTAAACCACTCCTTTAAAAGCTATCATGGTTCCTTCGACTATATCAAGTTCACTATGTTTACGGTTTTGCCAAAACTATTCATAGCCCCCCATCATTTCATATGAATATTCAGTAGTATTCAAGCTATATTTTTTGACATTCGCCAAGGCATAGTGATTGGTAGCTGCTGGATATTCATATGTAGCATAGATAGACGTGTTGGTTTGGGACAGTTGTAATACTTTGTTGACCTTCATCAAAGGTATGTATGGGTGGGTTCAAATTAACCTAGATAATGACAGGTAGAACATGACATGTGACTTATGATTTGTTGACCTTCGTCAAGGTCATAAGAGCATGGGGAAAAATCCACATCGGGAGATTCTAAGGAAACTGAAACTTGCTAGTGCCGTATACCATTTGAAGTGTGATAATGTTGGTAGGATTCCTTTAGGATTATCAAACAGTGATATTTGGATCCCGGTCCTACTGTGAGTATCCGCTACTCCTTGGGAGATTTTTTCACTAAACGATCAATACTATAAACCAAGTAGGTGTCTAGAACGGTGTTAGTGGGGCTACGCCTCCAGGGAAAAGAGGTTATGTAGTTAAGGAACTTCGTTAAAGCGTTGGAAAACCTCCCTCGAATTACCAACACCAGCCTTCCTGAAAGGTTAAGAAAGTATTGTAGGGTGAGATACCAGGAGAGACGAATCCCTGACAGTTGACCACTGCCTCTATGTGGCTCGGGACTATACCCAACTAAAACCTGTGATGGTGATATACGCATTAGAAGCCATTATTGTATCATACTGGTTTGTATATTACTTAATGGAATCTTAGGATATACATGAATATAGTAACAGTCTTTCTCAAAATGGTAGTATGCTACCTGGTTTGTTTCTACCTCAATATGAGCATGTGTTATTCTATATCGCTTATACATATTGGTAGAGCCCTTAGGATCTTTGCTTGACTACCAGCATTGTGATGGCAGTCACACTAGTGGGGGCTGGATAGTCTATAAGCACATCCTTATACAGGTCCCTAGTCGTAGGATTATCGAGATGGGGCATCGATACTCAAGAGTAGACTAGTGTATACACTTCTCATACCAGCAACAGAGATGGTCTGTCCCACATCCATTAGTACGCCGTACTGGAGATAATATGCAGCTCATTGGGTTATGAGTACACTGGATAGGACTCGTTGGGGACTGCTGGTGGATATTATACCTATCGTCGGGTAGAAGTTCCCATGTGACATGAGTGCAGCATAGTCTGTTGACTTGACACTTCTACTTCGCCTCGATCTTGTTCCCACTGTTCTTAGATTACTACCCCACCACGTCTCAAAGGAATTATGCAAACAGATAGTAGTTGGGTGCCGTCCCGAAGCACTTGGAGGCAATATCGGTTAAATAGGATTCATCTCTCTCGGTATTGGGGATTGATATCGCGCTGTGTTCGGAAGGCCATTACACAAAGTCCTTGGCCAAGGCAAGCAAGATTTACTGGTAGGTAATGTAGGGTTACTAGGCACACTCATGAGGTTCCACAAGGCATCTGCATGCCAAAATCTAATTTTTATGTGCCGAAGAACCCTATGCAAGATCGTTAACTAGATATTAGGCGAAACTAAAAGCAAGTTAACTACTTTAACTACAAGTGAAAGGGATTACAACCTTTGTAGATCCAGTCCTTCACTTCTAAAACTCCGTGTTGACATCCCTTCGCTGCGATCATCGGGATCCCGGACCCTAGCGATGGTTTCATCGGAGAAATGAGCGGGCTAGGTCGTTGACTTCGAGGCCGAAGATGATCTACGTCGGGGAGACTCAAACTCAAGCTATTCTTTCACTTGGTCAAAAACTTTGTGAAGAGAACACCCTATACTACATGGCAAGTAGTAGAGGATGAAGAAATAGGATGTGGGCTCACTTTAGAATTGTTTTTCTCACTCTTTTTCTCATGGCACTATTGGAGATAGCAAGCTTTTGATGGAGCTTGATGAAGAAGAAGAAGAAGAAAGAAAAAGAATAATGAATAATGAATAATCAATCCAAATGAAACTTATCCTTTTAATTATGGCGCCATGGTTGAGTTAAGCCCTCATGCTTAACTCATGTAGAGAATTGACCAAGGTATTAGGTTAAGAGTTAGGTTAAAAGAAAATCAAGAGAAATGACAAAAGAGTGGACTTTGTCAAAGTTTCTCCAAGCTTCTTCAAGCTTGATAACTTTGACCAAGTTTAATCCTTTTGTTAAATCTCTTGATAAAACAATAACCCTAATCTTAAACCTAATCTTGATACAAGTCTAATACACACAACTTGCATGTATCATCAAGCATGATACAAACATGTACACTTGCATATATCTCATATAAATAATGTGCACAATCTAGTGAGAAAACAAATCTTAAGTGAGCTCATACTAGTTAATGTAAAGTAATATATCAAATATATAATTATACATTAAATCATTAAATCAACACTTGATTTAACGATCCGGTCATATTGCATATAACCGACTAATATCTAGTGTATAAATGTATCGAATCAACACTTGATTCGGCAACCCGGCTATATCTCATATAACCGCCCGATGATAAAAATCGCGAGAATAGAATACAGTATCACATACTGGCATTATTCTTGGTCCCGCACATATCTCATATGCGCTCCTATTTCGTTTCACTTGAGCCAGGAAACCCCTGTGTTGGACTCTAAAGACTCGTCAATACGCCAGCAGTAGGTGATGATCATATCAAACACCCACAAGCCCAAGCCGTCTGCTAAACGTAACGGCCCCCCAGGTATTGAGCGATCAGAAGATCAACGAGCAAGCCTGCTCACACTCCTGCGAATCCAACCAGTAACACTTACCGCACAGTCCGGTCTGTTCGTCTGATATGTTGCATACCTCGCCTAGGGGTAGTAAACGTCAGACCCCGGTAGCTCGATAAGTCATGCCGATGTAAGGTCCATAACAAGTATGAAACTACTGATAACACTCACCAGTAAATCAGTGCAACCCTGGCCAGGGATTTCTAGTTATGGCCAGTCGAGCATAGCACAACATCAACCCCCAATACCGGGAGAGATGAATCCCCTCCTATCGCTCATTGCCTCCATGTGAATCGGGACTATACCCAAAAACCACCTGTTTGCACGACTCAGTAGAGCCGTGGTAGGGTGGAAATCAAAGCACAGTGGGAGATACACAAGACTCAATGACGATCTCGGGTCAACAGACTAAGCTGTACCAGTGTCACCAAGGAACTGCCATCTGACGTGAGGTATAATACCATCTGGGAGTTCTCGGCGAGTCCGTTCAGTGTACCCAATCACCACTGAGCACCCGCATACCATCTCTGATGTCAAACACCAATGGATATGGGATCATGCATTGCCCATCACATGGGTCGAGAAGATATACGCTAGTCTACTCTGGAATATCGATGCCCCGTCTCGATGTTCCCACGACTAGGAACATTGAAGGATGTACTCATGGACTATCCAGGCCCCACTAGTATGATATTCATCATAGTCCAGGAAGTCGAGTACAAATCCTAAGGGCTTTATCAACATGCAACAGAGAGACAGAAAGTATACATGTTAAGATAAAGAGCAACCAGATAGCGTACTATCATGTCGAGCAAGAAAGTCCTACCTATATATGTCCCAGCATCCACTACAATATACATCTTGTTAGTTATCTGTATGCCCTAGAGGCCATTACTGTACATTGGATGTATATTGTAGTGGATGCTGGGACATATATAGGGAGGACTTTCTTGCTCGACATGATAGTATGCTATTTGGTTGATCTTTACCTTAACATGTACACTAATTATCTCTCTGTTACATGTTGGTAAAGCCCTTAGGATGTGTACTTGACTACCTGGACTATGATGCGGATCATACTAGTGGGGACATGGTAGTCTATAAGTACATCCTTCAAAGTCCCTAGTCATGGGTGTATCGAGACAGGGTATCGATATACCAGAGTAGACTAGCGTGTACCTTCTCGACCCATACAGATGGGCGATGGATGATCCCATATCCATTGGTGTTTGACATCAGAGGAGATATACGGGTGCTCAGTAGAGACTGGGTACACTGGACGGACTCGCCGAGAACTCCCAGATGGTATTATACCTTACGTCAGATGGCAGTTCTCTGGTGACACTGGTACAGAGTAGTCTGTTGACCCGAGATCGTCATAGAGTCTTGTGTGGCTCCCACTGTGCTTTGATTTCCATCTTACCACGTCTAAGAGGGCGTGCAAAATGGTGGTTTTTGGGTACAGTCCCGAGTCACATGGAGGCAATGAGCGATAGGAGGGGATTCGTCTCTCCCGGTATAGGGGGTTGATGTTGCGCAGTGTTCGATTGGCTATAACAGGAAATCCCTGGCCAGGGTTGCTGAGATTTACTGGTAAGTGTTACCAGTAGTTTCTCGAATTGTTATAGACCTCATATCGACACGACTTATCGAGCTATTGGGGTCTGACGTTTACCACCCCTAGGTGAGATATGCGACATATCAGACGATCAGACCGGACTGTAAGGTAGTGTTACTGGTTGGATTCACTGGAGTGTGAGCGGGCTTGCTCGTTGATCTTCAGATCGCTCAATACCCGAGTGGCCGTTACGTTTAGCAGACCGCTTGCGGCTTGTGGGTGTTTGATATGATCATCACCTGCTGCCGGCGTATTGACGAGTCTTTAGAGTCCTACACAGAGGTTTCCTGGCTCAAGCAAAACGAAATAGGAGCGCATATGAGATATGTGCGGGACCGAGAATAATGCGTGTATGTGATACCGTATTTCATTCTCGAGATGAATGTGTCGAATGGTTATATGCGATATAACCTAGTTATCGAATTGAGGGTTGATTCGATAAGCCGATACATTGGATACTAGTCGGTTATATGCGATATGACCGGATCGTTAAATCAAGTGTTGATTTAATGATTTAAAGCATAATTATATATTTGATATATTACTTTGCGTTAACTAGTATTGGTTCACTTTAAAAGGATTTTCTCACTTGGTTTGTGCACATTGTATATGTGATATACTTTTGTACACAAGATTGTATCATGTTTGATGATGCATGCTAGTTTGGGTTTGTGTAAAGAATTAAACCATGGTTACTTAAGTGGTTAGGGTTTCATTTCCTTTTCTCATTTATTTATTTCATTTATTCTTTTTGAAATAAATAAGCATAAAGAGAAAGAATGGTGGCTTTATTTGTAGTTTAGTTGAAGCTTCATGAAGCTTTGACCAAAGTGACCATTTTGTCTCATGCTTAACCCTAACCACTCTATTTAACCTTGGTTCATTCTCTACGCTTAACCATGGTAACTATTATGATAAGAATGAATGCAATTATCTTTTCAAGTGAATTCTTTTATTCTATCATAATATTATCTTCTTCTTCTTCATCTTCAACCTTGAAGAAAGCTTTCTACCAACAATGGTGGAATGTGAAAATGAGTGAGAAATCCAATTCTAAAGTGAACCCACTTCCTATTTCTTCATCCCTTACCTCTTGCCATGTAGTAGAGTGTGTTTCCTTCACAAGTTTTCATGGCTTGGTGAAGGTGGAGCTTGATCTAGCGATGATTCGACGTAGATGATCTTCGGCACGTCGTCGATGACCTAGCCCGTCCATTCTCCGATGAAGACGACTCTAGAGCCCGGGATCCGTTTTGGATAGCGAGGAGACATCATCACGGAGCCGTGGAGGTGGAGGACCGGATCTACAAAGGTTGTATTTCCGTTCCTTTAGTAAAATAGTTTACTAGTTGCATCTTTCGCCTAGAAATTTAGCCAACGATCCGTTCTAGGGTTTCTCGGCACCGTTTAAATTTGAAATTGGCATGGTTGATGCCTTGTGAGACCTCATTAGGATGCCTAGGAACCCTACACATCTCATGTACAGTAATGGCCTCTAGGGCATACATATAACTAACAGGTAATACAGTAGTTTCTCAGGGGTTTTTGGGCTACACTTCGGCACGACTTATTGCGCTATTAAGAGTCTGACGATTACCGCCCCCTAGGCCCGATATACGATACTCTTAGAAGAACAGACCGGACTGTATTGAGATTGTCATAGATAGGCTAAGTAGGAGTTCGGATGAGTTTTCTCATCGACTTTCTTATCGACAGATACCTGGGTAGCCATTACGTGCATCTAGTAACGCTGACGGCTTGTGGTTAAACCTACTGCAAGCGTAGTGTCGAGTATTTAGAGTCCCACACAAAGGGTTTCCCTGCATTGGGCAAAAGATGTAGAAGTCATATGGTTTTACGACAGGGTTCGATCACATACGTGTACTTGTGCACGGATGATAATTCGGACGGATAATACTAGTGGGCATTGGTTTAAGCCGGATCCTATTATTATATTGATGGATTATTTTCGTCTCTTTTGTATTCGTAATTTTTGAAATACGGATACGGGTACATATATACGGATGAGGGGCATTTTTGTAATTGATTCAAGAATGCTTCTAGAAGATGACACCTCATATTTGTATTAACCATTTTAGGTTAAATGATTAAATACGTTATGAGGTGGAGAAAATGAAGTGGAGGTTTGCATAATTTGGAGCATGGTTCTTGGTGACACATGGAGGGTTTTTATGCCATGGCTCATCAAGATGACTCATGAACCATGCTTGATTTGTGATAAGATTTATTCTATTACATTTTTGTATGGTTCATAATTCACAAGAGAGTACACTCTCCATTCTAATGCTAACTCTTCCCCATTTTTCCTTAAGCTTACCATCTTCTACCTCTAGCCTTTCATGTCTCATGAGTTAAGAAACCTAAGGCTATTAGAGACAAACTAATCCATCTACAATCTCTACTGTTCACCGCCGAAAGACGCGACCGCGAAGTTGGGACGTCTGGCCTGAATTTTGGGTGCAGATGCTATTTGGATTTATCCGTCCACCTCTCCGAAGATGCCAAGTTGATTTATTGCACCGTATATCGGAGGTTTGGATTGATGCGGCCGTTGTAGCAGACTTCGTAAGATTCCTCCTCGTTTATGGGTGATTTTTGATTGTGGGGATGCTCTTCACTGTAGGCGCAAGCCCTTACCGTTAATTACGTTACCGTATCGCAATAACCACGTTCTCCTGCTCCAGAAGTTCACTTCATGTCGTGTTTTTTTTATTTGTTTAGGCTGCCCGTGGATTGTATACGGAGACTAATTTATGGTGTCTCCCGTAGGCGTGGATTAGTCCAAATCCGTATTTCTTAGATTTGGGGTTTTTATTTAAGGACCGTTAATCTATTTTGAGATAAAGATCGATTTAAACGTATGTGAGCATTTGGGGGCTCGATTTGTTTTCGTTAAGGAAATATTAGTCCAATTTGAGACTAAGATCTACTTAACAAGGTTTTAGGATCATTTTTGTTTCAGATCCAACAGGAGAGCATTTGGACTCTGTTGTTTTAGTTTAAGGACGTTTCGGTCCATTATCGCCATTTTGGAGGCGAAGTTCTAGTTTGTTGATATCTCGGTCTGTTGATCACAATTTTGAAGGTGAGATTTTAGTTTAAAGACATCTCGGTCTGTTGATCACCATTTTGGAGGTGAGATTTTAGTTTAAGGACGTCTTGGTCCGTTGATCACCATTTTGGAGAGGAGATTTTAGTTTAAGGATTTCTCGGTCCGTTGATCACCATTTTGGAGGTGAGATTTTAGTTTAAGGATGTCTCGGTCCGTTGTTAGTTTAAGGACGTTTCGCTTCATTGTCCATCTTGCATGCACGTGTATTTGTTACGTGACGAGATGAGCAACGATGATATGGGATGCATCCAGTTTGGGATATGGTTTGATTTGGGATTTGCACGTCAGTTTAGGAAGTGCAACAAAAAGCAGTTGGTTGTCGGGGCCCGCCATCTCTCTAAAGACATTGAGGAATTACAACGACATGTATCAAAGGTGTAGAGAGATGTACCTGTAAGCCAATTCCCGTAATTAAGGGAAAAAGGATTAATGGTAAACCCAGGAGTCATTAGTGGTATTTGAAGACTAAGATTTCATCAGGTGAATGTAGGACGAATATCGTTTTGGGATATTATCAGTTGGAAGACCGATTGTCGTATTTAGGACTAAGATCAGTTTGGGAAGTAGTGAGCACATGGATTAGGTTGATCTGAATTAGGGAGTTTCTACTCTCAAGGGACCTAACCAACTTGTGCTTGGTCTACTCAGTTTTCTTTTTATTTAAAAAGAGTGCAAAGCACTTGTTTGGGCTCAGTCCCCTTTTTTATGCAAAAAGTGCTGAGCACTTATGTAAGTTCTGACGCTCACATATAATTATTCGGGGTTTTCAGTCATGGGAATTTCCTAATAAGTGTTAAACACTTTACCCCTTTTGTCTTTATATGGAGTGCTAAGCACTCTTTATGGCACGCACGTGCGAAGCACGTGAGGAGCTAGGCGTTAGGTACTGCCTAATGAGTGCCAAGCACTTTTTATTCTATGGCGCCCACCTGAGGGTTATGTGAGGAGCTGGACGCCGCTTACTGAGTGCTAAGCACTTCTGAGTTCTTTTGTAGCGCCCACATGAGAGGCACGTGGGGTGCTCGGTGCTGAGCGTCATCCACCGAGTGCTAAGCACTCCTGAGTTCTTTTGTAGCGCCCACATGAGAGTCACGTGGGGCGCTCGGTGCTGAGCGTTACCCACTGAGTGCTAAGCACTCCTGAGTTCTTTTGTAGCACCCATGTGAGAGGCACGTAGGGCGCCACTCCCTGAGATCTTTTTATTCTGTGGCGGCCACGTGAGGGGCACGTGGGGCACTAGGCGCTGAATGCCGCTCAATGAGTGCTAGGAACTCTTAAAGGGCCCATGTGAGGAACACGTGGGGCGCTAGGTATTGAGTTCATTTTTCTTGAATGATCCACTGGATCTTTATCTAGTTTTATTTACCTAAAATTTCCAAGAAGAGATTTCTTCTTCCTCGAGAATTTAATTCTATGTTCTTTCAAAACTTTCTCTCTTTTTTATGCTTATGGGGGGTTCCTCTCTCTCAGACTTGAAGTCTTGGGTCCTTTATATAGAAGGGGTAGTTTGTTGATTAGCTCCGAGGAAATCACTCATTAAGAGATCCCAAATGATTTGGGGATTTTATTCACCGTTGGATTTTTTATCCAAGGACTTCTGTTTTACAGAAAGTATTTTCTTGTTTTTAACAAGATTAAGGAAATATTTACCCATACAGAATTATTCTGTAGATTGGTGATTCATTAATAGCCATTGGATTTTTAATCCAATGGAACTCTGTTTTACAGAGGGCAATCTTTCTTCTTTAGAAAGATTTGAGGAATATTTCCTCTAAACAGAATTTAATTCTGCATCCTGATGATTTATCATCTCCGTTGGATCTTTTATCCAACGACTCTGTTTAACAGAGAGTAGAATTTAATTCTACCAGGCGCTGGTGCTCACGTGTTGTGCACGTGGGCGCTGCTTAAGATTTTTGTGAGCTATGCACACTGGCGCCGCTCATATAAGAGTTTTTAACTTTGGCGCTGGGGCCCTTGTGTAAGATACGTAAGACGCTTGAGTGCTTGGCGTTGCTGTAGGTTGTTTTTCATCACCCCATTGAGATGGGAATACGCGCGCGCTTGTCAGGCGTATACTACAGATTCCCCCTGCCTAGGGTTGGACGGGGTTTATTGATTGTGGGGATCCAAATCTCCGGCAGCCGCGGACTAAGCTGCAGTTAATTACCCCTCGCCTTTGGGGCGAGCGAACCTCCGATTAACGGGTTAAACTGGTCATGCGAACTCAATGTGCAGTTTACGTGTGTTGTGTTTTGAAAGGGGGGTTTGGATATATCGGGAGCCACGCAGAGTTTTTACGGGGGTCCCGCTACCCGGATAGCGGGCTGGGGGTCAAGGGGGCTAGCATCCCCCTTGCGGGGTGCGGGGCAGCGCCCCGTTAGAAATTTTTTTCTAACAGGGACAGTGTCGTGGAGCACGTGTGTGTGCAAATATGTATACATAAGTATATATATATATATATGTATATATGTATATATGTATATATATAAAAGAAAGAAAGGGGGAAAAGGCATCCAAAGGATGTGTGGGGGCAGCACCTTGGGCGCTGTGCGCCTAGGTGCTGTGCGCTCAGGCGCTAGAGTGCCACGTGTTGGCACGTGGGCGCTCTGCGCTTGAGCGCTGGGCGCTTGAGCGCAAGTGCGCGACGTGTCGGCACAGGGACGACTTGCGTCGAGCGCCTGCGCTTGAGCGCAAGCGTGTCACGTGTCGGCACGGGGGCGACTTGCGCTCGAGCGCCTGCGCTGGAGCACAAGCGCGCCACCTGTCGGCACGGGGGAGACTTGCGCTCGAGCGCCTGCGCTGGAGCGCAAGCGCGCCACGTGTCGGCACGGGGGCGACTTGCGTCCGAGCGCATACGCTTGGGCGCACGCCACGTGTCGGCACCGAGGCGACTTGCGCTCGGGCGCTTGCGCTTGAACGCAAGCGCGCCACGTGTCGGCACCGGGGCGACTTGCGCTCGGGCGCTTGCGCTTGAGCGCAAGCGCGCCACGTGTCGGCACGTGGGCGACTTGCGCTCGGGCGCTTGCGCTTGAGCGCAAGTGCGCCACGTGTCGACACGCGGGCGCTCTGCGCGTGAGCGCCGGCGAGAAAAAGAGGCTTTTAGCCTAAGAAACAGAAGCTATGCTTCAGAAAGGAAATATTTGTTGTTATATATATATATGTTATGGAGTTAAAACTCCTCGGATGTTTTGAAGCCGATGAAGGGGGGGTTCTTCTTGTTCCTCATGTTGTTTGGCCAGATCTTAAAGATCAAGAAGTAGGAGATTTTAAAAATCACTCCTTTTTGAGATCTGATGGGAGATCTGAGTTCCCCTTTGTGGGTTTGGTGGTGGAAAACTACTTAGTTTTGGAAAAGAAAGAGTAAAACTCTTGATTTAACTCAAAAGAAATGAGAAGGTTTAGAACCTTAGAGAAGGAGCAGGAGGCACAAAGAACCCTAGTTTTTGGTGGAATGAAAGATATTTTTTTATTTTTATTCATCATGTTGCCTTTTATAGGCTTACATATTTACATATAGCCCCTTGGGGCTTTACAAAATGGCATTTTGCCCATCCCATGGCTCATGTGCCATTTCATTTTTGCACATATGCCATGGGCTTACAAAATATTGGCTTTATGCCCATTTTGTTTACATTCATGCATAAAAAATTACATAAAAATTATTTATGACATGATTTCGTTGTTGGCATGGGGAGGCTGGCCGCGGGCTCGACTTCGGCGTGGGCCCACTTGACCTGGGCTTGGGCTCACCTAGCTTGGGGGTTGACCTTGACTTTGACTCGGTCAACCAGGGTGTAAATTTTTACCCCAACAAATTGCCCCCCATCAACAAATGCACACCGCACATGTGGGTCGTGTGCATGAAATTGATGGATCTTCTTTCACGTGGAGGCGACTTGCTTTGGTTCCTACTTTTTGGGATGCACTGCCCTTTTTACGACGTAGACGGTCGACGCTTGACGCGTCTCCGAGACAGAGTGTCCATGGTAGACGTTTCCCTTACCCGGAGCGATTCGGTTCCTGCTTTGTAGGAAGCCTGCACTGCCCTTTTTGCGACATGGACGGTCGACGCTCTGATCCGAAGCAATTTGGTAGACGTGTCCCCGGCACAGAGTGTCGCTGGTCGACGTTTCCCCGAGGCGGAGTGTCGTTGTTGGACGTTTCCCTGATGCGGAGTGTCTGTGTTGGACGTTTCCCCGATGCAGAGTGTCGCTTGCTGACGTGTCCCCGGCACGGAGTGTCTGCTTGATGTTTTCCCGGCACGGAGTGTCGGGTTGAGTTTTCTCCGGCACGGAGTGTCGCTGATCGACTTTTCCCCGGCGCGGAGTGTCGGGTTGACTTTTCCCCAGCACGGAGTATCGCTGATCGACTTTTCCCCTGCGCGGAGTGTCGGTGGTTGATTTTTCCCCGGCACGGAGTGTCGCTGTTCGACTTTTCCCCGGCGCGGAGTGTCGGGTTGACTTTTCCCCCTCACGGAGTGTCGCTGATCGTCTTTTCCCCGGCGCGGAGTGTCGGTGGTTGACTTTTTCCCGGCACGGAGTGTCGCTGATCGACTTTTCCCCGCCACGGAGTGTCGCTGATCGACTTTTCCCTGGCGCGGAGTGTCGGGTTGACTTTTCCCCGGCACGGAGTGTCGCTGATGGACTTTTCCCCGGCGCGGAGTGTAGTGGGTTGAATTTTCCCCGGCACGGAGTGTCGCTGATCGACTTTTCCCCGGCGCGGAGTGTCCGGTTTACTTTTCCCCGGCACGGAGTGTCGCTGATCGACTTTTCCCCGGCGCGGAGTGTCGGGTTGACTTTTCCCCGGCGCGGAGTGTCGCTGATGGACTTTTCCCCTGCGCGGAGTGTCGTGGGTTGACTTTTCCCCGGCACGGAGTGTCGCTGATCGACTTTTCCCCAGCGCGGAGTGTCGCAGGTTGACTTTTCCCCGGCACGGAGTGTCGCTGATCGACTTTTCCCCGGCGCGGATTGTCGAGTTGACTTTTCCCTGGCACGGAGTGTCGTTGATCGACTTTTCCCCGGTGCAGAGTGTCGCAAGTTGACTTTTCCCCGGCGCGGAGTGTCGCTGATCGACTTTTCCCCGGCGCGGTGTGTCGGGTTGACTTTTCCCCGGCACAGAGTGTCGCTGATCGACTTTTCCCCGGCGCGGAGTGTCGGTGGTTGACTTTTCCCCGGCACGGAGTGTCGCTGATCGACTTTTCCCCGGCGCGGAGTGTCGGGTTGACTTTTCCCTGGCACGGAGTGTCGCTGATCGACTTTTCCCACGCGCGGAGTGTCGGTGGTTGACTTTTCCCCGGCACGGAGTGTCGCTGATCGACTTTTCCCCGGCGCGGAGTGGCGGGTTGACTTTTCCCCGGCACGGAGTGTCGCTGATCGACTTTTCCCTGTCGCGGAGTGCCGGGTTGACTTTTCCCCGGCACGGAGTGTCGTTGATCGACTTTTCCCCCGCGCGGAGTGTCGGGTTGACTTTTCCCCGGCGTGGAGGGTCGCTGATCGACTTTTCCCCGGCGCGGAGTGTCGGGTTGACTTTTCCCCGGCACGGAGTGTCGTTGATCGACTTTTCCCCGGCGCGGAGTGTCGGGCTGATTTAATTCCGAGGTGGAGCATAATTCCGGCAGGGAAGGTAGATATCCTGAGGCGAAGCATGATTTCGAAACGGGGTAAATTCTGGGACGGAGCATGATTCCGCCATAGAGGTTGGTTTGATTTGATTTGGATTGACATCAGCATCACTACACTGGAATATGGTACATGGAGCGAATCATCATCTGTCTTGAAAGGATTTGGGATTTGGTTTTCTGCCGGCATCTTTGTTTTGGCATCTGCATTGCTGCACTGGAATAATGCCAGGAGCAACTCATCATTTGCCCCGGGAGGATTTGGGAATTGGTTTTGTTTTGGCATCTGCATTGCTGCACTGGAATAATGCCAGGAGCAACTCATCATTTGCCCAGGGAAGCTTTGGGAATTGGTGGCTTAGGAGACAGGTTTAGATCCCTATCACCTAAGACTTTTCAATTTTACGGGCCGTGAGGGTCCCATAAAAGCATTTTCTCCCTACGGGTCGTAAGGATCCCGTAGGTGTATTTTCTCCCTAGGAGTCGTGAGGACTCCTAAGTGTGTGGCTCCTTTGTGAGTCGTAGGGATCTCACGCGGGAATTTTCTCCTAACAAAGTTGAGAGGACTTTGCGAGTGCATTTCATCTTTTTTTTTCACGAGTTTGCGCCCTTTCGGGTTTTCACAAACTCGCCGGCAGTCCTGCTGTTTTTACTCACGGAGCCCTTTCGGGTTTTCATCCGTGCCCATTTTGCTTGTGGACATACCTTCCTTTTTTTCCTCTTTTTTTTTCTTTTTTTTTTTTGAATCTTCCCTTCCAGTGAGACTTTGAATGTGGTCTCACCGGTAGGACTTGGGAGAGATTGGAATCGTTTTACGCCCGTGGATTGTATACGGTTTTACAGGATGTATGATCCAGACCGTAGGGCCAAAAACATTTCGGGACTTTGTTGGCGTCTGCATCGCTGCATTGGAATATGGTACCAGGAGCGACTCATCATTCGCCGTTGGGGTATGGGAGTTGGAATTTGGTTGGCGTCTGCATCGCTGCACTGGAATATGGTACCAGGAGCGACTCATCATTCGCCGTTGGGGTATGGGATTTGGAATTCGATTGGCGTCTGCATCGCTGGACTGGAATATGGTACCAGGAGCGACTCATCATTCGCCACTTGGGAATTTGGATTTGGAATTTGGTTGGCGTCTGTATCGCTGCACTGGAATATGGTAGCAGGAGCTACTCATCATTCACTACTTGGGGGTTGGGGAGCGATGGCTTAGGAGACAGGTTTAGATCCCTTTCACCTAAGACTTTTAAATTTTATGGGCCGTGAGGGTCCCATAAAAGCATTTTCTCACGACGGGTCGTAAGGATCCCGTAGGTGTATTTTCTCCCTAGGAGTCGTGAGGACTCCTAAGTGTGTTTTTCCTTTGTGACTCGTAAGGATCCCACGATGGTTTGTTCTCCTCATGTATCGTGAGTACACATGAGTGGATTTCCCTCATTCCCAGTTTAAAGACTTAGAGGTCGACTGTTTCCAGTTTAACGACTTAGAGGTCATCTGTTTCCATTTTAACGATGTGGTGGTCATCTGTTTCTAGTTTAACGACTTAGAGGTCTACTGTTTCCAGTTTAAAGACTTAGAGGTCTACTGTCTCCAGTTTAACGACTTAGAGGTCATTTGTTTCCAGTTTAAAGACTTGGTGGTCATCTGTTTCCATTTTAACGACTTGGAGGTCATCTGTTTCCAGTTTAAAGACTTAGAGGTCTACTGTTTCCAGTTTAACGACTTGGTGGTCGTCTGTTTCCAGTTTAAAGACGTAAAGGTCGTCTGTCTCCAGTTTAACGACGTAGAGGTCATCTGTGTCCAGTTTAACGACATAGAGGTCATCTGTGTCCAGTTTAATGACTTGGAGGTCATCTGTTTCCAGTTTAACGACTTGGTGGTCATCTGTGTCTAGTTTAACGACCTAGAGGTCATCTGTGTCCAGTTTAACGACTTGGTGGTCGTCTGTTTCCAGTTTAACGACTTGGTGGTCGTCTGTTTCCAGTTTAAAGACTTCAAGGTCTATAGTTTCCAGTTTAACGACTTGGTGGTCGTCTGTTTCCAGTTTAAAGTCGTAGAGGTCATCTGTCTCCAGTTTAACGACGTAGAGGTCATCTGTGTCCAGTTTAACGACGTAGAGGTCATCTGTGTCCAGTTTAACAACTTGGAGGTCATCTGTTTCCAGTTTAACGACTTGGTGGTCATCTGTTTCCAGTTTAACGACTTGGAGGTCATCTGTTTCCAGTTTAAAGACTTAGAGGTCTACAGTTTCCAGTTTAACGACTTGGTGGTCGTCTGTTTCCAGTTTAAAGACATAGAGGTCATTTGTCTCCAGTTTAACGACGTAGAGGTCATCTGTGTCCAGTTTAACGACATAGAGGTCATCTGTGTCCAGTTTAACGACTTGGAGGTCACCTGTTTCCAGTTTAACGACTTGGTGGTCATCTGTTTCCAGTTTAACGACTTGGTGGTCATCTGTTTCCAGTTTAACGACTTGGAGGTCATCTGTTTCCAGTTTAAAGACTTAAGGGTCTACTGATGGCGAGCTTGGAATTTTGGGGTGGGGGCCGGCATCAGCATTGCTAATACTGAAGCAGAGGTGCCAGGAGCAATTCATCATTTGCCTACACTTGTTGGCGGAGCAATGGCTTAGGAGACGAGTTTAGGTCCCTATCGCCTAAGGCTTTTCAATTTTATGGGCCATGAGGGTCCCATAAAAGCATTTTCTCCCTGCGAGTCGTGAGGATGCCGCAGGTGTATTTTCTCCTTAGGAGTCGTGAGGACTCCTAAGTGTGTTTTTCCTTTGTAAGTCGTAAGGATCCCACAAAGGTTTGTTCTCCTCATGTATCGTGAGGACACATGAGTGGGTCTTCTCAATGGAGCATAACTCTAAAAGCGGAGACCAGCCGCGTAACTGGTGATTACGGTGGGGCATGGGTATGATGAGAATTATTTGAGCCCGTGGATTGTATACGGTAGTCAATTTGGGGACTAACCGTAGAGCCGGAAGAATTTTGGAAAACTGGACTTTGGTCGGCGTCTGCATCGCTGCACTGGAATATAGTACCGGAGCGACTCATCATTCGCCGTTTTTTTGTTGTTTTTTTTTTGTTTTCGTTTTACCGCGATTGCTCTATCATTTCAGCTTTTCTTATCGCGAAGGTCGCGATTGCCCTATCATTTCGGCTATTTATTCGCGGTTGCCCCATCATTTCGGCTTTATTTTCATTTTTATTTTTACTCGCTGATTTTTATTGCGAGTTGCCCTATCATTTCGTCTTTTCTTTATTTTTCTTTTATTTACACGTTTTTTTGTTTATTTACACATATATATATATTTTGTACATTCCCAGTTTAACGATTTAGAGGTCGACGGTTCCCAGTTTAACGACGTGGGGGTCATTGTTTATCCCAGCTTCTTGAACTTTGATCTTGGCGGAGCTATGTTGATGAGCTAGCTCCGTGGCTTGCCGATACATCCGAGGATTGTGAGGTTTTTCCAAGCTTATACTGGTCCTCTGCCCAATCTTTGAAAATATAGCAGTCTTCGATGGTATGACCCACCACTCTATGATATGAGCAGTATATGGGATTGCCGGTCATGTTCATTTACTGTGGCCTCTTTGGAACAGGCAGTTGCAGACCGCTGTTCAGGGCGTCCATGAATATTTTGCGGACTTCATCCCTCCTGAAGGAGTATACCTTCTTCTTTCCCTCCATTGGAGTAGGTGCCTTTACTGATGTTGGTCATCGAGGCACATGTCTGGGAGGATTAGGTTTCCGAAAGGTTTCGGTCTCCATTTGCATGAAATCGGCGATCGTAGCTTGACTGTTTGCTAACACGCCTTTAGACAGTTCTATCTCTCCCGTCCAGTATTGCCTTTCGACCCAATCTTTGAAGACAAAGCAGTCCTCAATGGCATGACCTATCACCCTGTGATAGGGGCAATATTCTGGGTCGTTGGTCATATTCGCTTCTTGCGGTCTCTTTGATTCTGGCAGTTGTAGACCATTTCTTAGGGCGTCCCTGAATATCTTGTGGACCTTTTCCCTCTTGAAGGAATAGACCTTTTCCAGCTTCTCTTTCAGAGGCGATTCCCCCCCGGCGTATGTATCGGAGGGACTGGAAGCTGATTGCGGCCGTTTTTCGCGAAGGCGCTCCGCTTTTAGGTCGAAAGGGATATCAATTGGCTGCCCCCGGGTATCAATCCCTGGCTCATGAGCCAAAATTTGATTTTGCTGTAATTGCAATCGGGCGACTTGGGTCGCGAGATCTGCCACGACGTTTGCCAGCTCGTCGACTTTGGAATAGACCTCGGCCATCTTCTCATCCCTGTCCTGAAATTGCCTTTGAAGCCATTAGAATAATGCTTGTTCTGTAGTTCCGGCTATGACAACCGGGTAATCTTTATTGCCTGAGCTCAATTCCGTAGGAACCACGGGCTCCTCTGGCTTATCGGCCTGAGCGGGCTCTTCGTCATTTAGATCGAGCCGATGCTGGGTAGCGTCAACCATATCATCACCATGGCTGTGAAGCGTAGGCAGGTTCGTTTCTTCATGTCCGACCATATAGACAGTGCGGAACACATACCCAGCCATCTCTTTGTCTTTGGCGGCTGATTTCGTGGAGCGGTCCGGGCTTTGGAAATTCATAAATTTTAACATGGCCAGAGCCCTAGCCCTTTTGTTGGCTCTGTATCTGAGCCGCTTCTGCCTCAGCTTTTCTGCCTTGAGCGCTTGGCAGGCTTCTGCTCTTCGAGAAGCCACCATTGGCTGAGTGATGGGGAGGCTTGAGAAGACACCCAATCGAGCAGTTGTCAGAGGCGCCGCTGGAGATTGCTCAAGACGCGTTGTAGCTTTGTTGGTGTTGATGGCCTTGCCCCCAGTTGGGGCCATGGAAAGTCGTTCAGACACCAACTTGCGTTTGGGTTGGGGCACCCTCGAGATCACCATATTTGGTCTCCTGCCTTTCGAGACCGGTCTGTCTGTTGCTGGAGCTTGAGGAGCTGGAATGGCGTAAGCCGAGACAAACAGGATAGAGTCGAATGGTAGCGGCTGCTCTTCCCATTGTCGCCCGAGACTGGCCGGAAGGACCGTCCTGGAGTCTATCTTCATCATGTAGGAGACGAGAGCTGAGTTCATCATCGAAGACGTTTTCGAAAGGTGATTGCTTGAAAATCTGCATGAAAGAGTATTATTTTAGTATAAATACAGGTATGTATAATGATTGAGTTCGCATGAATGCTTAACCCGAAATATGGGAGGGGAGATTAGTCACACCGGGCGTGCCAGAATCTGTAGGGTGTTTTTCGTCACCCAATTGAGATGGGAATACGCGCGCGCTTGTCAGGCGTATACTACAGATTCCCCCTGCCTAGGGTACGCCGGGGTTTGTTGATTGTGGGGATCCAAATCTCCGGCAGCCGCGGACTAAGCTGCCGTTAATTACCCCTCCCCTTTGGGGCGAGGGAACCTCCGATTAACGGGTTAAACTGGTCATGCGAACTCAATGTGCAGTGTACGTGTGTTGTGTTTTGAAAGGGGGGTTTGGATATATCGGGAGCCACCCAGAGTTTTTACGGGGGTCCCGCTACCCGGATAGCGGGCTGGGGGTCAAGGGGCTAGCATCCACCTTGCGGGGTGCGGGGCGCGGGGCAGCGCCCCGTTAGAAATTTTTTTCTAACAGGGACAGTGTCGTGGATTACGTGTGCGTGCAAATATGTATACATATGTATATATATATATATATATATATATATATATATGTATATATGTATATATGTATACATATAAAAGAAGGAAAGGGGAAAAGGCATCCAAAGGATGTGTGGGGGCAGCACCTTTGGCGCTGTGCGCCTAGGTGCTGTGCGCTCAGGCGCTAGAGTGCCACGTGTCGGCACGTGGGCGCTCTGCGCTTGAGCACAAGTGCGCGACGTGTCTGCACGGGGGCGACTTGCGCTCGAGCGCCTGCGCTGGAGAGCAAGCGTGCCACGTGTCGGCACGGGGGCGACTTGCTCTCGAGCGCCTGCGCTGGAGCGCAAACGCGCCACGTGTCGGCACGGGGGAGACTTGCGCTCGAGCGCCTGCGCTTGAGCGCATGCGCGCCATGTGTCGGCACGGGGGAGACTTGTGCCCGAGCGCTTGCGCTTGGGCGCACGCCACGTGTCGGCACCGGGGCGACTTGCGCTCGGGCGCTTGCGCTTGAACGCAAGCACGCCATGTGTCGGCACCGGGGCGACTTGCGCTCGGACACTTGCGCTTGAGCGCAAGTGCGCCACGTGTCGACACGCGGGCACTCTGCGCTTGAGCGCCGGCGAGAAAAAGAGGCTTTTAGCCTAAGAAACAGAAGCTATGCTTTAGAAAGGAAATATTTGTTGTTATATATATATATATATATGTTATGGAGTTAAAACTCCTAGGATGTTTTGAAGCCGATGAAGGGGGGGTTCTTCTTCTTCCTCCTGTTGTTTGGCCGGATCTTAAAGATCAAGAAGTAGGAGATTTTAAAAATCACTCCTTTTTGACATCTGATGGGAGATCTGAGTTCCCCTTTGTGGGTTTTGTGGTGGAAAACTACTTAGTTTTGGAAAAGAAAGAGTAAAACTCTTGATTTAATTCAAAAGAAATGAGAAGGTTTAGAACCTTGGAGAAGGAGCAGGAGGCACAAAGATCCCTAGTTTTTAGGGGAACGAAAAGTATTTTTTTATTTTTATTCATCATGTTGCCTTTTATAGGCTTACATATTTACATATAGCCCCTTGGGGCTTTACAAAATGGCATTTTGCCCATCCCATGGCTCATGTGCCATTTCATTTTTGCACATAAGCCATGGGCTTACAAAATATTGGCTTTATGCCCATTTTGTTTACATTCATGCATAAAAAATTACATAAAAATTATTTATGACATGATTTCGTTGTTGCCATGGGGAGGCTGGCCGCGGGCTCGATTTGGGCGTGGGCCCACTTGACCTGGGCTTGGGCCCACCTAGCTTGGGGGTTGACCTTGACTTTGACTCGGTCAACCAGGGTGTAAATTTTTACCCCAACAGTTGCCTCACCGAGCTTTGCTATTTTATTGGGGAAACAAATGCCCCCCACCGTTGCGCTCACGTGGCTCGCTCATGAGTGCAGCGGTGGCACCTTATCCATCGTTTGATCTTCTTGGAAGTTGAACCGTCTTTCTGTGCCTATAAATAGGGCCTTTGACCCTTGAAATGACTGATGTTCTGTAACATTTCAGAAAAATAAAATATTATTTTTTGGAATTTTTATAATTTAATAATAATTTTAATGAATATTTTAATATTTCGGTGAAATTAAATACCGATAAATGGGAAAAAAATTGGAAAATTATAGAAATTACTAAAAGAGCGTGTTTTATGTGAATTATGCAAATTTTAAGTTTTTATGATTAGTTTGACACTAATTTAGTGCTAATCGCGATTAAAAGTCGCTAATCGCGTTTAAGCTTGTTTTTTGCAAAACTTGCACCATTTATTTTTTCTACACTTGTTGCATTTTCCTACATGTTTTGGGTGCATGGCTTGTTATTTTGGGGTTACTGGTGATGTGAGAAGAGAATTAAAATAAAAATAAAAAGAAAAGGGAATAAAATATATAGGTATGGGTGAGAGAGAGAAGGTGAGGGTTTACTTTGACCCAAGTTTTGGTCATTCCTCTTCATTGCCTTCACTCATTTCTCTCCCTCTCCCTCTATTTCTGCTGCTGCTGCTGCTTCATCTCCCCCCTCCTCAAATCATCACAAACACATCCAAAAAAAACCCAAAACCCTATTCCCATTTCACAAAAAAGATGCACAAGCTCAAGGGAAGCACATTGGACCAAGAAAGCAAGGATTTTGGCCACTTGGGGCAACTCAAGAAAATTCTTGAGTTGCCAAATATGGTAATTTCTGAACTATAAGCTTAGTTTTCCGATTACTTATACCCCCATGTTAGATTAGAACCGATATCGAGTGGTTTTGTGGACTTAGGAAATTCTAGTTAGGGTTTATGGGAATTTGAGAGTTGTGTTGTGAAATTGAACTCGGTAGAGGCCACACAAACCCCCTGGTGCTAGAATTAAGACTCAAACCAGAAATTAGAAACCCAGAATACGGATTTAGAAACCGATATCGGAAGAATTGAGGAATCTGTGAGGGTTATATGGAATCTGCTATCACCTCGAGACTCTGAAATTTTTTTTATGAACACATAGAGATGTGCAGGCATCCAGGAAGCTAACCCCAAAACCCCAGACCCTATCTCCTCTTTCTGGCCGCAGATTTAATCTATTTGGCTGCAATTTGCGGCCTGGGTCCCACCATTTTGGTTCATTTTGGTTCTGTAACTCCTACATCTATAAAATAGACCCCTGGAATATGCAAAATTATCCAATTTCACCTAAGGTGAAATCTGGGACCCTTTTTCTGTAGTTGCTTTTGGATTCGTGTTTCGTTTCTCGTATTTTAAATTCTGGATTTGCGTATTGTGTTTTACCTCGATCACTTGACGTTTGTGCGACGAGATCGAGGGTCGTTTGATGGTTTTGAAAGCGTAGTCTATAGGTTCTAACCTATAGCCATTAGCGTGTTGTTTTGGGTATTCCCGATGTGATTTTAATACGCGTTTCGATTATGTTATTTATGTAGGTACCATCATGTGGATTCCATATGATGAAGAAGACGAAGGAGACATCGACACCGACACGCAGGATACAAGTTGAGTAGATTATATCTATGGGGGAAGTCGGGTGGATGGCTTATAGCACCCCCGCAGTTCGATGTTTATTATAGTATATATGTACTATTTATGATAGCTTATAGTGTGTCGTGGATATTTGAGATGAGATTAGGTGTACTATGGTTAGATTAGGGCGTAGAAGTAAACGAGTATAGTTTCCTAATTGCGAACCCTAGAATAGGTTACACCCACACGCATACACATGCTTATTTGTTATGGTTATACTTAGGTGACGAGGATAGTGTATGATGTTTGGAGATGAGTCGATGATATTGGGCATAGTGCCATGAGATCGGTGATATGATGTGATTCGTATTTGGGATACGACATGTTATTTTAGCGGGCCTTTGGACGTGTGTTTCGCACACGCATTCATTATTACCTAGATGGTATCGATTTGTACTAGACTTAGATCAGTACCCCAGATCATGAGATATGATGATAAGGATACCTGATAATTGATGAGAGGAAATGTGATATTGACTTGTACCCAGCTTTTGGGATGTCGTATTACCGTACGAGCTTCATATTGATGATAGATCCACACTCATGACTCGATGATACCTTATGATATTGTATCGTACGCGGTACCTTTGAGGCGGGATCACCGACTATTATATTTACATATATATATATATATATATATATATATATATATATCGACTCAGATTTAGGTGGTTTCCATACTTCTCCTGATTGACTTGCTAGTTAGAGCTGTAGTTTTGCTTGTAGGTGTTAGGCTAGGCCGATATCATACCTATTTCAAAAATAACGAATCGGGAGTATTTTAAAGACGGGCAAAAGGATTCTACGGTTATATTCAAAAGACGCATCTTTTCATGAAAACAGTGTAGCCCTTATTTTAGTAAAAACCCCGATTCGACTTATTTCAAAAGGCAAACTGTATGACATTTTTATATTGATGCATATGCGTCACTATTGCATTTATTAGTCAATTCCTGCATATTCTTGTTATTTGCATCGCATTGCATGTGCAAATGGTTATTTCTATATTAAACTCATGCTGTTAGGACACCAGCACCACTATCGATGATGCACAAGTTCCACGTGCACCTGCTTGCCGGCTCACCCACTTCATCATCGATAATTGCCATATCACTATACTGTAGTACTATTGCATTCAGGATATGATCCCTTGCATGGCATACTTGTGTACATACCTATTGTACACCCATACGTGCATTCATACGTATTCTCACGTACATAGATGATTCTCGCTGGATTTGTAGATTTGGGAACCGCAAGATACTCTTTAAAACCGATTCATTTTAAAAGAGCGGTTTCCCTCAATATGTGCATATTACTATTCCATATTGCATGATATACTGATATGCTTACATTTCTTTTACATGTCGCATACATCATGCTTTTGATTATACGCATTGAGATATGTTGCTTCCATGATATTTCTGGATTTGGGAACCGTGAATATTTCGAAAGAGATTATATAATTGTTTTAAAAAAACCCGGTTACCCTTGATATGATATTTTAGTGCGTCCACCATGTGTTTTCTCGGTGCTGAGAGAGACATGTGAAACTCGATTCGAGGAGGCGGTGAGGCGGATTGCGGGTACATGGTGGGCCCGGTATGGTACCCCGGGGCAAGAAAAGGATGCTGTGTATACAGACGGTGAGCCTGGCAGAGGGACTACTACTTACCGGTGATTGTATTTGAGCTCGGTGGATACCGACCGGAGTTGAGAGATGATATGGGCCGATCCAGACTGACGGAGCCCGATATATGAGGATTTACGTGCCGATGCTAGGCACAGATTTCATGATGTTTTCGAGTGTCGATGCTTGATACTCAGGTTCCATGATTTGATATGTCGCGAGCGACACATGTTGATTTACATCCTCATACTTCCATGCATATGTTATGATATTTACATGCATGATGCTTTTTGTCATTGGGTGACACGTGGACGATTTCCACATACATATATTGACATTGATGATATTGATCACACTGTTAGATGATATCCACATATTCATAGACTTCATGATATAGTCAACATTGATCATACCTCATATTTATGATATGTTATTACCTGAGGCACTGACACGAGCACTTGGCACTACACTCATGTATAGATGTTACATTGCAACCTTATCATGCTTCAGACTTATTCATATTGAGGACATATTATTACTGATCGTATTGACCTAGGATTATGTCATGCATACGATTTCTACTCTGCGATGTTTTCTATTCACGAGTTGGCAACTCACCCCCGTTGTGCCACAGTTTCTTGCAGGCTTTGCAGTACAGGTTCATTGCGGCTTTTCTGGCACACCGCTTCCTTTCTGGGTGATTGCATTGGTAGGTGGGTTCACTCGCATCGTGACCACCATTGTATTATTTTATTCAGTTGTATCTAGTAATTCCATCAACCAAACTTGTATATTGTTTCAGACTTAGAAAACCAGTTATGTATTATTTTGACCTTAGAGTTGCGCGTTGTAGTATTATGGTTTTCAAGCAGATTTGAGTTTTCCTTTGAGTTTTGATCCTCACCCTTTGGCGTTGTATATTATACTGCTTGCGTGGTTGTGACCGTCGATTGACGAAGAGCTAGCTCCCACTTGGGGATGCATTTTTATTGTGCATATATATATTATTCATGTTGTACCCCGTTCGGGGCCAGTATTTACAAAGGAAACTCTGCTGAAATTTTTAGAAAAGATATGGAGGATTTAAACTGCATATTCGGCTTACCTATTTTAAAACCATCGTTTTAAAAACTTGTTTTCTTCACTTCTTAAAAACTAGTTTTCTTTATTTACTTCTTAAAATGGTTTTAGATTTCTGGGCTTTTGGCTTACTTGAATTAGATGGGGTCCTATAGACTTCATATGATTCAAGTGCCAGTCACGTGCTATTTCGGGTCGTGACAAAGTTGGTATCAGAGTGCTAGGTTAACCTTAGTTCGAGTCTAAGTTTGACTATGTGGAGCCTAGTGCGTTTATATATATACGGAACTTAGGTTTGACCTTGCGGAACTTAGACTTAGTCGAGGAGGTATTATACCCGAACTTTCGTCGCGTAGGATGACCCTTGGTTGATGGAGTAGGTAGCTTGAGTAGAGTGACGTACCATACGTATGTTCTGTTAGTGTATATGCCCTAGGGGCCATTATTGTATCATACTTGTATGTATATTACTTAATGGAAGCTTGGGATATTCACAGTTGTATATGCAGTCTTGCTAAACATGGTAGTATGCTATTTGGTTTGAGTCTACTTTAATATGTGCATATATTTCTTGTAACGTATCACTTATAAATATTAGTAGAGCCCATAGGATCTTTGCTTGATTACCAGCGTTGTGATGGCAGTCACACTAGTGGGGGCTGGGTAGTCTGTAAGCAACATCCTATACAAGTCCCTGGTTGTTGGATTATCGAGATAGGGCATCGATATTATAACACCTTAGGATGTGTTTAGTGGCTATTTATATTTAAATAAAGGGTTTTTAATAAAAAGTTTACCAAATTGAGTTTCAAATATTTTTCGCAATTTAATAAATATTTTTCTAGAATTTTCCTAGGCTTGCATACAAAGGTGCATGTAAACTAGGGTTTTAAAATGAGGTAATACCATGATTAGCAACCATGGTGGGTTTAATCATGGGGATTAAGCCTTTTGGGTTTTAATTAAGTTTAATTAGTTATATGATGGTTGCTTTAATTTGAATTTCCTTTTTGAGTGTTGACTTGGTGAGAATGAGAGAGAGAGAATGCATCATGGCAAAAGCCATGCTTGCATTTTATGAAGAGAGAGTGTGGAGGGGTTGACATTTGGGGTTATGATTCCCTCTCATTCTTGTGTTCTTTTCTCTCAAGCTCACTCTCACAATCACACACACACGCACACTTACCTCTCCACAGCAGCAGCAGCAGCAGAAGCAAGCAGCACAGCAGAAGCAAGCAACACAGCAGCAGCAAGCAGCAGTAAACAGCAGCAGCAACAGTGAGAGCAGCAGCAGCAGTGAGCAGCAGCAGCAACAACTCCAGCTGCAGCTCCTTCCCTCCACTTCTTCTTCTTCCTCCAACTCCCTAGGGTCGAGTGTGGGGTATAATTCCTGAACTTACTCCCTAGTTTGCTTAATTAGTGTAGCTTAGCTTCGATTAGTGGTTATTGGTGCGTTTTAGTGCGATATGTGGTGATTTGTGGAACCATGACCAAGTGAAGTATGAATCGGTTCTAGTAGGTTGATGGAGTGTTGTTAGGGCCCTGTTAACCTAGCTTAACCCCCATTGCATAAAATACCACCAGATTCCTAATTGATGCAAATTCATCGTTTTTAAGTAAATTTTGACTTTCTGTAATCTGCTATCGACCCAGTGAGTTCAGAATAAATTTGAGATGACTGCAGCATAGTAGTTAGGTGCTGATCCCCCAGGTAGAACCCGACCCCTATACTTCATGTAAAGGCCGCCGGAAAATTCGATCTGGACGCAAATTGCGGCCAGATGGGGAGTGTTTGGGTTGGGGTTTGGTCCTATAGGTGTCTGCTGCGACCCTTAGACTCTTGGCATGTATAATTTTATTTGATTCTTGTTGTTGAAAAATCTGGAACTATATACCTATTTCTCGTATTTTAAACCTTCGCGACACGCGTGATACGTGTGTGGGTTTGGGGTTTCTACGTATCACGACACGTCGGGGTAGTTTCAGGCGCGTAATCACACGTTTTTGCGTATCGCGTACACGCGCGCTTGGTTTTCGACACGGGTCTCTAGGTTGACCCTACTATCACGTTTTTGTGGATTTGAGCTTATGTGTGATATATTGTGTGATTCTAGGTTCGCAGGTGAGTGAGACGGACGCGGCGAAGAAGGGAAAGCAAGTCGTCGGCTACACTTAGAGCGAGATTTCGGTGAGTAGATTTAACATCTACGGGGATATCGCCCGCATGGCGTTATGCGTCAGGGCTGATAGGACCTTATGGTTATTTATTGCATTTACCTACATTGATTGTCATGTATACTATTGCTGCATACTGCATTCCCTGCCATATGTATGTAAACTTAGAATTGATAGAACACCGCACTATTACTAACGGTTCATGTTGCACGAGCACTAATCTGCATGTTACACACACACCGTTAGAAATTGCCATGACACACTCACTGTAGAATTGCCATGATTATATTTCTATAGTTCATTTCATATATGATTCGTTATGATTTTCATAGAAATTGGGAGCCGCAAGATGTCTTTTGAAAACTGAAACTATTTTAAAAAGCGGTTCTCCCTTGTACCTACATTATGACTTGATGTGCAAAGCATATCGCATTTGATTTACTCATTGGTGTTGGATTTCCATGTGATTTCTGGTTTTGAGGACCGTGGAATTAATTAAAGAAAAGATGCACTATTTGAAAACCCGGTTTTTCGTGATATGATATTTTGGTGCGTCCACCACGCGTTTTCTCGGTGCTGAGACGTGTGCTTGAAACCCGATTCGAGGAGTTGGTTGATCCGTTTGCGGGTTCGTGGTGGACCCGGTATGGTTCCCTGGGGCGAGAAATGTTTTTCGTGGAGTAGACGATGAGCCTGGCAGGGTGGCGAGTACCTACCGGTGATTGGTTGGACCTGGCGGTTGTCCGGAGGATACTGACCAGAGTCGAGAGATGGATGCGGGATGATCCGTACTGCCGGGGCCGAGGGCCGATACCGCAGACGGAGCCCGTAGGCTGATCCGGACTGACGGAGCCCGATTTATGAGGATTTGCGTGTCTATGCTGGACACGAGTATTTTATGATATTTTGAGTGCCGATGTTGGGCACTCGTGATTCTCAGAGATTTATAGGATTTGAGGGCCAAGGAGAGTGCCGGCCCCTGAGTTTATTTAGGATTTGGGTACAGTTTGGGGCACCGATTATTTTTCCATGTTGATATTTCCTTGTAGATGTTGTTTATCTCATGCTCAGCATTGTTTATCATGCATTTCATCCTGTAGCCGTATTACCAGACAGAGCCTTTGCATGATTATTGCACCTACTGCTTATCGCATATAGATCTTACTTGCTGGCATATGATAGAGTAGCGCAGTACGTGCATGCTCGCGATTACCTTTATATGTTATCTCTATTCACGAGTTGGCAACTCACCCCCGTTGTGCCACAGTATTTGCAGGTTGCCCTTCAGAGTAGTTGCGGCAGGCTGCCTTTTGCATCTTTTGGCTTCAGATACCACTACAGTTGGTGCGAGAGCTGTTTTGCTTTTAGGTGGGTTGTGGTATCTGATTACTTTTATTGTACCCCTTTTTGTATTTAATATTCTCCATCTACCATTTATGTACTGGACTTAAATACTGTGTGAGGACGATGATGTATATTTTGGATTCTGGTGTCGAGCTCGTAGGAGCCGACTGTTTTTATATGCAGTTTATATTTCTGTGATGTTTACTTATTGTTCATTCTTTGCTACGGCGTCGTATATTACTCTTGTGATGATGGTTTCCACCGTTGGGCGTGATTGCACCCGTTTGGGAATGTTTTGTTTCATTATATTTCATTTTCACTCATATCCTGTTTTATACCTGGTCTCGGGGCTACTTTTACAAAGGAAATGCTGCCAAAATTATTTAAATGATTACGTAACTTTAAAAGAACTTATTGAATTATTTAAGGTTTTCTAAATGTTTTAACTAAATGTTTTCAACACTCGCTACTTATATATGGTTTTGATTTCTGGGTTCGGCTTACATAGTCGCGTTACGCCTGTAGTCGTAGCGGGGTTAAGTGCCGGTCACGAGTCGAAATATTCGGGTCGTGACAAAGTTGGTATCAGAGCATAGGTTTTACCTTTCGGAGTGTAGGATGACCTTGGTATGATGGAGTAGGTAGCTGAAGTAGAGTGGCGTAGCATGTGTATGTTCCACGGTATACTCACGACACGGTACTCCGCTAAGGCAACCTTAGGACTTATTGATTTAAATTCCTTCTTGAGTATATATATTCTTGTGATTCGATTTCCGTATTCTTATCAGATCCTAATTTCCTTTCAGCCATTATGCCGCCAAAGACTACGAGGGCGCAGAGAGCGGCCGCGAGGGCCAAGATTCGAGTTGATTCGTCTGAGACTAGAACTGATCTGGGCAGTACACCGGTTGTTCCCGAGCAGGTTGTTCGTCCCGTGACAGATCAGATCGCCACGCTAGGGGCTGGTATGCAGGAGATGCGCCAGACGGTGGGATCCAGCATGCAGGAGATGCGCCAGATGATAGGATCGCTAGTTGAGACGCTTTGAGCGCAGCGACCAGAGGTAGCTCCACCCGTTCCAGAGACCGCGATGGTACCTACCGCACAGCCAGTCGCCCCTGCAGCCACGGAGGTGATTAGAGTATCGCTATCAGAGTTCATGAGGCTGAAGCCTCCGGTCTTCACAGGCACCGATACAGCCGAGGACCCACAGTCTTGCATCGATAGGATGGCCCAGATATGATGTTCCCTCAGATGCGCAGATGCGAGATGGGTTGAGTTCGCGAGCTTTCGCCTGGAAGGACTTGCGCAGAAGTGGTGCGATTCAGTTGAGAAGGGCAGAGCGGCAGGTCTTCCTCTTATGACCTGGATGGAGTTTGTAACAGTATTTCTAGGCCGTTTCCTTCCCCAGAGTGTTAGGGATGCCCGAGCACACAGATTCGAGTCCTTGCGCCAGACACCAGAGATGACAGTGGCAGAGTATGACGTGTTGTTTACAGAGCTAGCAGTTTATGCCCCGTATTTAGTGGCTACCGAGGAGTTGCGAGTCAAGAGATTTGTTCGAGGCTTGCTTACACCACTGTTCCATGCGATCAGCGCGCAGCATTACGAGACATATGCAGCAGCTGTAGACGCAGCCCTATTAGTCGAGGAGTGCCTTGCTGAGACTTTGGTTGTTCCAGAGCCGAAGAGAGTTCGTACTAGTATATCCGCACGGAGGCAGTCATTCAGACGCCGTGACAGGTATCGTTCTGGTACGAGGAGTAGCAGAGATTCGGGATGAGGCCAGATGTTTAGCTCATATCCACGGAAGAGCCAGCAGTCGCTGCAGGGTTGCTTTAGATGCGGCAGTCTACTTCACCTCGTTAGAGATTGTCCTGAGATACACCGGAGGGAGGCAGCAGCACCGCATGTTACTTTACCACCTTCACCACCCCCAAGGGCGTTGCCTGTTGTACCTACCGTTGTTCTGCGTCAGACTCATACTCAGAGAGGTCGTGGGCGTGGAGGTGTTGCTCAGAGAGGACGGGATGACCGAGGCAGAGGGCAGTCAGTCACCGGTAGAGGACAAGCGCGGGTTTTTTGCTTTAACGCATCAAGACGCGCAGGCGTCCAATGCGGTGGTTTCAGGTATCCTTTCAGTATGTTCTGTTGATGCACACGTGTTGTTTGATCCAGGATCCACGCACTCGTACATATCCACACACTTCGTGCCGAGTTTGGGTAGAGAGTCCGGTTTGCTTGATCAGCCGCTTGTTGTGACCACTCCTGTGGGAGAGTCGTTTGTTGCTAGGCACGTGTTCCGATCCTGTACCGTCTGTATTGGCGAGAGGGAGTTGCCTGTCGACTTGATCCTTCTTGAGATGTTAGACTTCGACGTCTTTTTGGGCATGGATTGGTTAGCCACGTGCTATGCTTCTGTGGACTGCCGTGAGAAGACAGTTAGATTCTGATTTCCCGGCGAGTCGGTTTTGTTGTGTTGGGGACCGTGGTGCCGCCCCTCACAGTGTGATTTCTTCTTTTCGCGCTGGAAAACTTTTGAGGAAGGGATGTCAAGGATTTCTCGCTTATGTTTGCGATGCTAGTGCTACAGAGGTTCCATTGGATCAGGTTCCGGTTGTTAGCGAGTTTCCTGATGTGTTCCCTAACGAGCTTCCTGGGCTACCGCTCGAGAGCGACATTTCTTTCTGTATTGATCTGGTTCCTGGCACGGGGTCTATTTCCATACCGCCTTATCGGATGGCCCCGGCGGAACTTCGAGAGTTGAAGGGTCAGTTGCAAGATTTGTTGGATAAAGGACTTATTCGACCCAGTGTTTCTCCTTGGGTGCTCCAGTCCTGTTCGTCAAGAAGAAGGACAGCAGTTTGCGTCTGTGTATCGACTACCGCCAGCTGAACAGGGTGACAGTGCGGAACAGATATCCCTTGCCACGTATCGACGATTTGTTCGACCAGCTTCAGGGGGCAGGATACTTTTCGAGGATCGATTTACGATCGGGCTATCATCAGCTGCGGGTTTGACAGGAGGACATTCCTAGGACAGCTTTCCGTACGCGCTACGGCCATTATGAGTTTTTGGTGATGTCGTTCGTACTCACCAATGCGCCAGCAGCATTCATGGACTTGATGAACCGTATTTTCCGGCCATATTTGGATCTGTTCATCATAGTATTGATTGACGATATCTTGGTGTATTCCCGGAGTAGTGAGGAGCACGAGCAGCACCTGCGGATTACACTGCAGACTTTGAGGGAGCACCAGCTTTATGCGAAATTCTCCAAGTGTGCTTTCTGGCTAGAGAGCGTAGACTTCTTGGGGCATGTGATTTCACGAGACGGTATATATGTAGACCCGAGGAAGATCGAGGCCGTTCAGCGTTGGCCCAGACCCACATCGGTTACGGAGATTCGCAGCTTTTTGGGGTTGGCCGGTTACTACAGGCGATTTATGCAGGACTTCTCCAGTATTGCAACACCTTTGACCGGGTTGACCCGGAAGAGAGTTCCTTTCGATTGGACGGAGGAGTGCGAGCACAGTTTTCAGCAGCTACGGACTCGGCTGACTACGGCATCGGTATTATCATTACCTTCAGGATCAGGCGGATTTATGGTCTATTGTGATGCCTCTCGAGTGGGGCTAGGGTGCGTATTGATGCAGCATGACAGGGTGATCGCGTATGCTTCGCGACAATTGAAGAAACATGAACAGAACTACCCCACTCACGATTTGGAGATGGCGGCAGTGGTCTTTGCACTTAAGATCTGGCGACATTACCTATACGACGAGTCGTGCCAGATATTCATTGATCACAAGAGTTTAAAGTATATTTTTCAGCAGCGAGACCTGAACCTTAGATAGCGCCGATGGATGGAGTTAGTGAAGGATTACGACTGCGAAATCTTGTATCACCCGGGCAAGGCGAATGTGGTGGCGGATGCTTTGAGCAGGAGGCCCGGGGGTCATCAATCTTGTTTTAGCGCAGTACAGGGGCAGTCGTCGGCGGATTGGCAGATATTATGCGACAGCAGAGTGCAGTTCGAGTTCACCCCGATCGGAGGACAGATTGCGCATGTTCGTGCACGCCCACAGTTACTTGACCGCATACATGAGGCACAGCGCAGTGATGACCGATGTTCGGAGATCATGGCACAGATTGGACAGGGTAGATTTTTCGAGTTCATGATCGATGATCAGGGGGTACTACGATTTGGGGTTAGACTGTGCGTACCATATGCTGAAGGACTGCGGCGCGAGATTCTTGAGGAGGCACATCGATCGGTATATAGTGTTCATCCCGGTTCCACCAAGATGTACCATGACATGAGAGGTGTTTACTGGTGGGACGGAATGAAGAGAGACATCGTAGATTTCGTGTCGAGATGCCTGACATGTCAGCAGGTCAAGGCTGAGCACCAGAGGCCCGCGGGAGAGCTACAGCCGTTACCCATTCCGGAGTGGAAATGGAAGCAGATTTTGATGGATTTCGTTGTTGGTCTACCCAGGACTAGGCGAGGGTATGACTCCATTTGGGTGATCGTAGATCGTTTGACGAAAGCGGCTCACTTCCTGCCAGTGAAGACGACTTTTGGATTTTCTCAGTACGCCCAGATTTACATCGACGAGATAGTAAGACTGCATGGAGTTCCGACGTGTATCGTGTTCGACAGAGGCACCCAGTTTACCAGTCGACTATGGCAGAGGCTTCAGGTGGCTTTGGGCACTCGCTTGAGTTTCAGCACAGCATTTCATCCGCAGACCGATGGACAGTCAGAGCGGACTATTCAGACTCTCGAGGACATGCTCAGAGCGTGTGTATTAGATTTTGGAGGTAGCTGGGATCATCACTTACCCTTAGTAGAGTTCTCCTATAATAACAGCTACCAGGAGACCATTCAGATGGCACCATTTGAGGCACTTTATGGGAGAAGATGCAGATCGCCCGCCTGTTGGACAGAGCTCAGTGAGAGCAGTATCTTAGGGCCACAGATTGTTAAGGAGACGACCGCGAAGATCCAGTTGATTCACGATAGGATGAGAGCAGCCCAGAGTAGGCAGAGATCTTATGCGGGCCGTCGGCGGCGCAAACTTGAGTTTTCTGTTGGTGATCACGTTTTCTTGAGGGTCTCCCCAATGAAAGGTGTGATGAGGTTTGGGAAGAAGGGGAAGCTCAGTCCTAAATATGTGAGCCCCTTCGAGATCCTCAAGCGTGTTGGTGCAGTTGCATACCGGTTAGCCCTTCCGCCCAGTTTTCCAGATGTGCACCCCGTATTTCACGTTTCGATGCTCCGTAGATATCTTCATGATCCTTCACATGCGATTCAGCACCCGACGGTCCAGCTTGAGCGCGACCTTTCCTATGCAGAGCAGCCGGTGATGATCTTGGATCGACAAGTGAAGAAATTGAGATCGAAAGACATTCTATCAGTCAAGGTACTTTGGCGTGGTCCGAGTAGCGAGGAGGTCACTTGGGAGACCGAAAGCGAGATGAGGAAGAAGTACCCCCGTCTTTTCGAAGGTACGTGTAATTAGATTTTGAAATTCGCGGACAAATTTCTTTAAGGGGGAGAGATTGTAACACCTTAGGATGTGTTTAGTGGCTATTTATATTTAAATAAAGGGTTTTTAAAAAAAAGTTTACCAAATTGAGTTTCAAATATTTTCCCAATTTAATAAATATTTTTCTAGAATTTTCCTAGGCTTGCACACACATGTATATGTAAACTAGGGTTTTAAAATAAGGTAATACCATGATTAGCAACAATGGTTGGTTTAATCATGGGGATTAAGTCTTTTGGGTTTTAATTAAGTTTAATTAGTTATATGATGGTTGCATTAATTTGAATTTCCCTTTTTGAGTGTTGACTTGGTGAGAATGAGAGAGAGAGAATGCATCATGGCAAAAGCCATGCTTGCATTTAATGAAGAGAGAGAGTGGAGGGGTTGACATTTGGGGTTATGATTCCCTCTCATTCTTGTGTTCTTTTCTCTCAACCTTACTCTCACACTCACACACACACACACACACTTACCTATCCACAGCAGCAGCAGCAGCAGAAGCAAGCAGCACAGCAGCAGCAAGCAACACAGCAGCAGCAAGCAGCAGTAAACAGCAGCAGCAACAGTGAGAGTAGCAGCAACAGTGAGCAGCAGCAGCAACAACTCCAGCTGCAGCTCCTTCCCTCCACTTCTTCTTCTTCCTCCAGCTCCTTAGGGTCGAGTGTGGGGTTTACTTCCTGAACTTACTCCCTAGTTTGCTTAATTAGTGTAGCTTAGCTTCGATTAGTGGTTATTGGTGCGTTTTAGTGCGATATGTGGTGATTTGTAGGAACCATGACCAAGTGAAGTATGAATCGGTTCTAGTAGGTTGATGGAGTGTTGTTAGGGCCCTGTTAACCTAGCTTAACCCCTATTGCACTAAAATACCACCAGATTCCTAATTGATGCAAATTCATCGCTTTTAAGTAAATTTTGACTTTCTGTAATCTGCTATCGACCCAGTGAGTTCAGAATAAATTTGAGATGAGTGCAGCATAGTAGTTAGGTGCTGATCCCCCAGGTAGAACCCGACTCCCATACTTCATGTACAGGCCGCCGGAAAATTCGATCTGGCCGCAAATTGCGGCCAGATGGGGAGGGTTTGGGTTGGGGTTTGGTCCTATAGGTGTCTGCTGCGACCCTTAGACTCCTGGCATGTATAATTTTATTTGATTCTTGCTGTAGAAAAATCTGGAACTATATACCTATTTCTCGTATTTTAAACCTTCACGACACGCGTGATACGTGTGTGGGTTTGGGGTTTCTGCGTATTGCGACGCGTCGGGGTAGTTTCAGGCGCGTAATCACACGTTTTTGCGTATCGCGCACACGCGCGCTTGGTTTGCGACACGGGTCTCTAGGTTGACCCTAATATCACGTTTTTGTAGATTTGAGCTTATGTGTGATATATTGTGTGATTCTAGGTACGCAGTTGAGTGAGACGGACGCGGCGAAAAAGGAAAAGCAAGTCGTCGGCTACACTTAGCGTGAGACTTCGGTGAGTAGATTTAACATCTACGGGGATATCGCCCGTATGGCGTTATGCGTCAGGGCTGATAGAACCTTATAGTTATTTATTGCATTTATCTACATTGACTGTCATGTATACTATTGTTGCATACTGCATTCCCTGCCATATGTATGTAAACTTAGAATTGATAGAACACCGCACTATTACTAACGGTTCATGTTGCACGAGCACTAATCTGCATGTTACACACACACCGTTCGTAATTGCCATGACACACTCACTGTAGAATTGCCATGATTATATTGCTATAGTTCATTTCATATATGATTCTTTAAGATTTTCATAGAAATTGGGAGCCGCAAGATGTCTTTTGAAAACTGAAACTATTTTAAAAAGCGGTTCTCCCTTGTACCTACATTATGACTTGATGTGCATAGTATATCGCATTTGATTTACTCATTGGTGTTGGATTTCCATGTGATTTCTGGTTTTGAGGACCGTGGAATTAATTAAAGAAAAGATGCACTATTTGAAAACCCGGTTCCTCGTGATATGATATTTTGGTGCGTCCACTACGCGTTTTCTCGGTGCTGAGACGTGTGCTTGAAACCCGATTCGAGGAGTTGGATGATCCGTTTGCAGGTTCGTGGTGGACCCGGTATGGTTCCCCGGGGCGAGAAATGTTTTTCGTGGGGTAGACGATGAGCCTGGCAGGGTGGCGAGTACCTACCGGTGATTGGTTGGACCTGGCGGTTATCCGGAGGATACTGTCCAGAGTCGAGAGATGGATGCGGGATGATCCGTACTGCCGGGGCCGAGGGCCGATACCGTAGACGGAGCCCGTGGGCTGATCCGGACTGACGGAGCCCGATATATGAGGATTTGCGTGTCGATGATGGACACGAGTATTTTATGATATTTTGAGTGCCGATGTTGGACACTCGTGATTCTCAGAGATTTACAGGATTTAAAGGCCGAGGAGAGTGCCGGCGCCTGAGTTTATTTGGGATTTGGGTGCAGTTTGGGGCACCGATTATTTTTCCATGTTGATATTTCCATGTAGATGTTGTTTATCTCATGCTCAGCATTGTTTATCATGCATTTCATCCTGTAGCCGTTTTACCAGACAGAGCATTTGCATGATTATTGCACCTACTGCTTGTCGCATATAGATCTTACTTACTGGCATATGATAGAGTAGCGCACTACGTGCATGCTCGCGATTACCTTTATATGTTATCTCTATTCACGAGTCGGAAACTCACCCCCGTTGTGCCACAGTATTTGCAGGTTGTCCTTCAGAGTAGTCGCGGCAGGCTGCCTTTTGCATCTTTTGGCTACAGATACCACTACAGTTGGAGCGAGAGCTGTTTTGCTTTTAGGTGGGTTGTGGTATCTGATTACTTTTATTGTACCCCTTTTTGTATCTAGTATTCTCCATCTACCATATATGTACTGGACTTAGATACTGTGTGAGGACGATGATGTATATTTTGGATTCTGGTGTCGAGCTCGTGGGAGCCGACTGTTTTTATATGCAGTTTATATTTCTGTGATGTTTACTTATAGCTCATTCTTCGCTACGGCGTCATATATTACTCTTCCGATGATGGTTTCCGCCGTTGGGCGTGATTGCACCCGTTTGGGAATGTTTTGTTTCATTATATCTCATTTTCACCCATATCCTGTTTTATACCCGGTCTCGGGGCTACTTTTACAAAGGAAATGCTGCCAAAATTATTTAAATGATTACGTAACTTTAAAAGAACTTATTGAATTATTTAAGATTTTTAAAATGTTTTAATTAAATGTTGTCAACACTCGCTACTTATATATGGTTTTGATTTCTTGGTTCGGCTTACGCCTGTAGTCGTAGCGAGGTTAAGTGCCGGTCACGAGTCGAAATATTCGGGTCGTGATAGATATTCCGGAGTAGACTAAGTGTATATGCTTCTCATCCCAGTTGGGGAGATGGTCTGTCCCACAGCCATCAGTACGTCGTACTGGAGATAGTATACAGGTGCTCGTTAGGTTACGGGTACACCGGACAGGACTCGCCGGGGAACTGATTGGTTGGTATTATACCCATCGTCAGTTAACAGTTCCCAGGTGTGAGTACAGCATAGTCCGCCGACTTGACACTGCTACTTCGCCTCGAGTGTGTCCCACTGTTCTTAGATTGCTACCCTACTACGGCTCAAAGGAGTCGTGCAAACAGGTAGCAGTTGGGTACAGTCCCGAGCACTTGGAGGCAGTGGCGGTTAGATAGGATTCGTCTCTCCCGGTATTGGGAGTTGATATCGCGTTGTGTCAGAGAGCCATTACGCAAAGTCCCTGGCCATGGCAAGCGAGATATACTGGTAGGTTCCAGTAGCTTCTCAGGGTGTAATGGGCTTCGCTCCGACATGACTTATACAGCTATTAGGGGACTGATGCTTGCCGCCCCCTAGGCTTGATATGCTATAGTCTTAGACGAACAGACCGGACTGTACGGTGATTGTCACATCACGCTCAGTAGGAATTCAGATGAGTTTCCTCATCGGCCTTCTTATCGACATCTACCTGGGGACCGTTACGTACAGCTAGTGTCTCTTGCGGTCTGTGGTTAAACCCACTGCCAGCGTAGTGTCGAGTCTTTAGAGTCCCACACAGAGAGTTTCTCTGCTCCAGGCGAAACGATATAATGGTCGTATGGTTTTACGACAAGGGTTCGGACGCATACGTGTGTTTACGCACGTACGACGTTCGGAAAGTTTTTTACTAATCGGCTTTGGTTTAAGCCAGTTTCTAGTATCGGGTTATTGGATTTATACAGTCTAAAGTTTTTCCGTGTTTTCACGGATTGGAGGGGCGTTCTCGTAATTTGTCGGGAAGCTTCTAGAAGAGTGGTGACTTGGGGTGGTAAGGTGGCATTGCTTTAAATGAGATTAGTGACTCATTTGTGTGATTCATCCTTGTCATTAATACATCATAAATGCTTAATGACTCATGGAGATGAATCACTCATAGATATTTATGAAGCATGTTTGTTAATTCTATTATTTCATTTTTGGATAAATAAATAATGCTTCATATATATTATGATATATCATTATCTCATTTCATTATCATCTTCACCTTCTCTCTCCTCAAGCTCACTCTCTCTTCAAACTCTAACCCTAACCTCTCATGTGTTGAAATCAAGGGTTAGCTAGACTAATACTTCCATAACCTCACTCTATATCCCCTAGGTAGCTTAGATTAGTACTTTGAGCAACCTAGTTATCTCAAGTTAGAGATCAAGCTTGGCGTAGGAGCTCTCGGGTGGATCGTCTTTGACTCGAGGAGGCCGTTGAGGTGCCGATGTTCCAAGGAGCCTACGAGGAGTGGAGGACCGCGATGAAGACCAGAAGGACATGTAACGTGAGGTATAACTTCAAATCCGAGTAGTTAAACCTTTCGTAGTTTGTTAGTAACGGTTTAGAAACGATTCATGCACTCAAGTCCCTGTTACGAAGCTTTGACAATCGTTTTTCATATATTCCGCCTCCCCGCAAGTTCGTAGGGTGCGTGACATGGACTTACAGTGGTATCAGAGCCAACTAAACCATTACTAGCTTGTTAGCAACTGATTAGAAGTTCGATCGACAGAAAAACACGAAAACAAAAATTCGAAACCCTAAGTTTCTGTTAATTTTAAAAGTGTCTGAAAAAATATTTGACATACCTTAAAATTGACAGCAGGGAATTTAATGAATTCTGGGAAAATACGAGGGCTCAACTCGACTTGACAACCGCGGAACCGCGGCCAAATAGTGCTTTTGGCCGCGGATCCGCGGCCGAGTCAACTCCGAGTTGACTCGGATTTGCTTTGAAATTCATTATTTTTGGTTTTTTGTTTTCTGGTATGTTCTGTTTCTACCCAGGTTTCTTCAGTACAGGTTTGCTTTTGGGGTAGACATGGAATATGGTATTCGATCGATGTTCTAAGATATTTGCTAATTGGGTTTTTATCTGTAATGTTTAATGTGTTCGTAAACCTCCCCTAACTGCTAGTATGTCGGTTGGCAGGGGGTTGCACATTTCTTGAAATGTTTACTGTTTGTGTATATGAACTGTATTAGACTGTTGTGATGATTAGCCGGGGTTTGAGATGTGTTTAATATTCATTCAATATAAATGTAAAATGATGTAATATTCTTTAGCGGGGCACATCCAGGTTGCGGTTGTAGCCACCGTTGTATTATTTCTTTTTACTATTTTTTGCTCCTAGGATAAACCCAAGGCGGGGTACACAAACTACGGGGTACGTTGAAGGGTTTAGTGGCCTACTCACGTCGTTAAGGGAGGCCGCTTCACTTCGGGTACTTGGCGGGTAGTTTTCCGTACCCGTAGGGGTCTAGGGTGGGGTAATGACTATTCATCACAACTGTGTAATCCGTCTTTTATTGCAGGCTCAAAGCAAATGCGGATTGCTAGTATATCCAATAAAGTTCATCTGTGATCTGGAATGCTTATTATTGCGTCTGACGAATGTACAATATCTATATATGATAGCTATTAGACGCCACTTATGTTTTACACCCACGCTTGCCCAGCCCCCGCTCTGTCGTTAGTTAAGTAACCTAACGGGTGATGACGGGACCCCATGGCGAATGCGGATGGCATAAGAGGACGTGGTATTTTCATTGTTTTCTGCAATGATAGGATAAATGATGGGACGCATTATTATAATGCAAAGAAAATAAACCAATATTAAGTCGTTGGAACAAATTTAAAAGAAACCACTCGGTTATTTTAAAAGAGCAGAATTTTTAATTGCGGAGCTTTAACCACTCCTTTTAAAAAGTATCAGGTTCCTTCGATTATATCAAGTTCACTGTAAGTCCACATTGCTCATCCCGGTTCTTACGGGGAGGCGGAAACGGCGAAAACAATTATTTAGCACAAGGCAACATGGACAAAAAGCCGGATCTTTGCTAAATTAGAAACTAACAAACTACTAGAGGCTTTAACTACTATGCCGTAGAAATTATACCTCATGAAACCGGTCCTTCGGGTCTTCATTCCGCTGTCCCACTCGTCCGTCCAAGCTCCAAGGTACGATCCAGATCTTGGTCACCTCCGCGGCCTCCTTGAGTCGAAGACGATCCACCCGAGAGTTGTACACCGAGCTCCACCTCGAGCCGAGGCAACTAGGGCAACAAGATCGCTAGTCTTGTTGTCCTAGGTTGTGTAGAAGTAGTAGAGGGATGGTTTTGTCAAGTGGGATCCTTTTTCTCTCAACACATGAGATCAAAGGATGATTTCAAGAGGAGGAAGATGAAGGAGAGTTTTGCAACCATGGAGCTCTTTCTCTTTTTCTTTTCTAAGAGAGAGAATGAGAATGAGAAAATGAATATCATCACAAAAGAAAAAAGGCACCATGGTTGCAATAATAGTAAAACAACATCATTACAAATCCTATCATGATAAAGTTGATGCTACATTGAATTGACCATTTTCATGATCAAAAAGAAAAAGAAAATCCAAAGAAGAGTGTAGACCTCTCATGAAGGTCAATGGTAAGCTTCGGTCAACGGGTCAACAAAGTCAAGAGAGGTCATGGTGGTCAAATGGTCAATGCAATTAGCCATCAAAAAATTATCACTAAAAGGATTAGTAAATAATGTCTCCGGCTCATAATGGTTTTGACCGAACCAACTGCCAAAACCCTAATGAGCCTGCCACATAACGGTTTTGGCCGAACCAACTGCCAAAACCCTAATGGGACACCTCTTCCTTTATCGCTCCTCAAAACTGTGCATACACACCCGCATCCGCATTCCGTAGAATGATAATGCACAGAAGACAAAACAAATCCATCCGTGCAATACTAGGATCCGGCTTAAACCAAAGCCTACTAGTATTGACTGCCCGAACAGCATACGCACACAAGTGCACGTAAGTGATCGCAGCCCTGCCATAAAACCATACTGCCTCTACACGTTTCGCTCAGTGCAGGGAAACTCTTTGTGTGGGACTCTAAAAACTCGACACTACGCCGACAGTGGGTTTAACCACAGACAGCAAACGGCACTAGCTGTACGTAACGGTCCCCAGGTAGATGTCGATGAGAAGGCCGATGAGGTAAACCCATCCGAACTCCTACTGAGCCTGTTTGTGACAATCTCCGTACAGCCCGGTCTGTTCGTCTGATATATCGTATGGCGGGCCTAGGGGGTAGTGAACGTCAGTCCCCTAATAGCGGTACAAGTCGTGTCGGAGTGTAGCCCAGAACACCCTGAGATAACACTGGAAACCTACCAGTATATCTCGCTTGCCCTGGCCAGGGACTACTCGTGTAATGGCTCTCCTAGACACAGCACGATGTCAACCCCAAATACCGGGAGAGACGAATCCGGTCTAACCGTCACTGCCTCCAAGTGCTTCGGGACTGCACCCAACTACTACCTGTTTGCACGACTCCTTTGAGCCGTGGTAGGGTAGTAATCTAAGTACAGTGGGAACACACTCGAGGCGAAGTGACAGTGTCAAGTCAGCGGACTAAGCTGTATTCATGTCACCTGGGAACTGATAACTGACGATAGGTATAATACCAACCAACAGTTCCCGACGAGTCCTGTCCAGTGTACTCGTAACCTAACGAGCACCCGCGTACTATCTCAAGTACGACGTACTGACGGCTGTGGGACAGACCGTCTCCCCCGCTGGGATGAGAAGCGCATACGCTAGTCTACTCCGAAGTATCGATGCCCTGTCTCGATAGTCCAACGACTAGGGACCTGTATAAGGATGTGCTTATGGATTACCCAGCCCCCACGAGTGTGACTGCCATCACAACGCTGGTAATCAAGCAAAGATCCTAAGGGCTCTACTAATATGTAAAAGCGATATGCTAAAAGAAACACATGCACATATTGAAGTAGAGACAATCTAAGTAGCATACTACCATTTTGAGCAAGTTTGTCTATACAACTGTGAATATCCCAAGCTTCCATTAAGTAATATACAAGCTAGTATGATACAGTAATGGCCACTAGGGCATATACACTAACATTCACTATGTTCACGGTTTTGCCAAAACCATTCGTAGCCCTCCGTCATTTCATTTGGATATTCAGTAGTATTCAAGCTATGCATTTGACCAACGCCAGGGCATAGTGTTTGGTAGCTGCTGCGGTATTTCATTTGTTTGCATAGATAGATGTGTTAGTTTGGGACAGTCGTATTATCATTTGGCCAACGTCAGGGATATATACGGATGGGTTCAAATTAACTAGGACAATGATGGAAAGAACTTGACATGTGACTTATGACATTTTGACCAACGCCAAGGTTATAAGAGCATGGGGCAAAAATCTATATTGCAAATTTCTAAAGAAACTGAAATTTGCAGAGAGAGCATACCATTTTGGAGTTTGATGAATGTTGGTAGGATTCCTTCAACATTATCATACGATGATATTTTGGATGCCGATCCTACTATGAGTATATACTACTTATTAGGAGATTCGTCACTTAACGATCAATGCTATAAACCAAGTAGGTGCCTAGAAAGGTGTCAGCGGGGTTACGCCCCCAGAGAAAAGAGGTTATTTAATTAAGGAACTTCGCGAAAGCGTTGGAAAACCTCCCTCGAAGTATCGACACTGACCTGCCTGAATGGTTAAGCAAGAATTGTACGGTGAGAATAGTCCTGGCTAATTCTTTTTTTATGGTTTGAGGAGGGATTCGAGAAACAGTGGGAGCCATCTGTTAGTTATATGTATGCCCTAGAGGCCATTACTGTACATTGGATGTATATTGTAGTGGATGCTGGGACATATATAGGTAGGACTTTCTTGCTCTACATGATAGTACGCAATCTGGTTGCTCTTTATCTTGACATGTATACTTTCTGTCTCTCTGTTACATGTTGATAAAGCCCTTAGGATGTGTACTCGACTTCCAGGACTATGATGCAGTTCGTACTAGTGGGGCCTGGATAGTCCATGAGTACATCTTTCAATGTTCCTAGTCGTGGGAATATCGAGACGGGGCATCGATATTCCAGAGTAGACTAGCGTGTATCTTCTCAACCCATGTGATGGGCGATGGATGATCCCATATCCATTGGTGTTTGACATCACAGATGGTATGCGGGTGCTCAGTGGAGACTGGGTACACTGAACGGACTCGCCGAGAACTCCCAGATGGTATTATACCTCACGTCAGATGGCAGTTCTCTGGTGACATTGGTACAGCTTAGTCTGTTGACCCGAGATCGTCATAGAGTCTTGTGTGTATCCCACTGTGCTTTGATTTCAACCCTACCACGGCTCTACTGAGTCGTGCAAACAGGTGGTTTTTGGGTACAGTCCCGATTCACATGGAGGCAATGAGCGATAGGAGGGGATTCGTCTCTCCCGGTATTAGGGGTTGATGTTGCGCTATGCTCGACTGGCCATAATAGGAAATCCCTGGCCAGGGTTGCAGTGATATACTGGTAAGAGTTATCAGTAGTTTCACGATTGTTATGGACCTCACATCGGCATGACTTATCAAGCTACTAGGGTTTGACGTTTACCACCCCTTGGCGAGATATGCGACATATCAGACGAACAGACCGGACTGTACGGTAAGTGTTACTGGTTGGATTCACAGGAGTGTGAGCGGGCTTGTTCGTCGATCTTCTGATCGTTCAATACCCGGGTGGCTGTTACGTTTAGCAGACCGCTTGCGGCTTGTGGGTGTTTGATATGATCATCACCTGCTGTCGGCGTATTGACGAGTCTTTAGAGTCCTACACAGAGGTTTCCTGGCTCAAGCGAAACGAAATAGGAGTGCATATAAGATATGTGCGGGACCGAGAATAATGCGTGTGTGTGATACCGTATTCTATTCTCGCGATGAATGTATCGATTGGTTGTTTGCGATATGACCTAGTTATCGAATCGAAGATTGATTCGATAAGTCGATACATTGGATAGTAGTCGGTTATATGCGACATGACCGGATCATTGAATCAAGTGTTGATTTAATGATTTAATGTATAATTATATATTTGATATATTACTTTACATTAACTAGTATTGGTTCACTCAAGATTGACTTTCTCACTTGAAATGCACAAGTTGTATATGTGATATATTTTTGTGCACTTGTTTGTATCATGTTTGATGATACATGCAAACTTGGGTTTGTGTAAGACTTAAACCATGTTTAGTGGATGGTTAGAGTTTCATTTCACTTATTTATTTATCTATTTATTTTGGTTAAAATAAAAAGGAAAACAAAATGGTTGCTTTCATACAAGAAGCTTCTTGATGCTTCATGCATCTTTGACTAAGTGACCATTTTTGTCTTCATCTCCTAAACCTAACCATTCAACTAAGCCCTAGTTAATTCTCTACACTAAACCATGGTTGCAAATATGAAAAGTATCATTTTATTTTCTATTTTTTTCAATATACTTATCAAATTCTTTTTCTTCTTCTTCTTCTTCTTCAACATGAAGAAAGCTTGCTACCATTAATGGCAACATGAGAAAAAGAGTGAGAAATCTAATTCTACTTCCTATTTCTTCATCCTCTACCACTTTCCAAGTAGTATAGGGTGTTTTCTTCACAAGTTTCATGACTTGGTAAAGTTGGAGCTTGATCTTGAGTTGCCTCGACGTAGATCATCTTCGGCATCGAAGTCGACGACCTACCCCGATCATTTTTCCGACGAAACCTTCACCAGAGTCCGGATTCCGATAGGTACAGCGGAGGGACGTCATCACGGAGCCTAGGAAGTGGAGGACCGGATCTACAAAGGTTGTAGTCACTTTACATTAGCAATAAAGTTGTTTACTTGCTTGCATCGCCTTACCTCTAGTTAACGATCCGTATTAGGGTTTGTAGGCACATGAAAAAATTTGAATTGGGCATGTTTGATCTGTTGTATGACCTCATTAGTGTGCCTAGGATCCCTACAGTGGTATCAGAGCCTAGCTAGAACCTTAGGCAATCCGTAGACGGAGTTAGAAGTCCGATCGAACTGAAACCCTAATCTCAAATTGCTCTCTGTAAATTTTTTGAAATCGGGGATTTTTGAGAATTAAAAATATGCAGAAAAATCAGCAGGAGTTTCTAAGAATTACTGTGAAGCACGTGTGCCTGATTCAATCAAAGCGCGGCGGAACCGCGGCATTAGCATGGCTAATGCAGCGGTTCCGCGGCCACTTAGTTGCTTCTTACATTTATTTTTGCATAGTAATTCCTATATTTTGGTGCTGTATTTTCTGGGAATTTTTAAATCTTACTCAAGAGTTGAGTTTTCTGGGTTGTATTGGGAGTTCGGAGATTCGACCTGATTGTCTAATTTTGTCTATGTGTTTTTCCGGATAATTTTAGAATATGTTAAAAAGTTTGACCGGATATTAATACCCACTTTTTCCCCTGCCGGGAAATTTCTAATTGTTGGATTTTTCCGTAGTTTAACGACGTTCTAAGTAGTGCAAGTAACGCGATGGTCCCTCTAGAAGACAACAAACCTTAACTCGATTATGTGACCGTCTTGAACTGCCCTTTGAACCTTAGGGTTTGGGGCAGTACGGCGTGCCACATGTTAGGCGTTGGCTTGACCCTTCTACGGCTGGACCGTTGGTACTGAGGCATGAAATGAATGTTTTTAAACCTACTTCATTTGTTGAGCTGTTTCGGGAAAACATGGGTGTTCGATTGTTCGATCGGAAAGTTTAACATTTTCTATTTATCTGGAATGTGATACAATACTTGGAATCCACAAGTAGTTATGAGATAACTGATATGAATGTTATAAACATAGCATTTTAGTCTCACTTGATCGGTTGCCACGGAATTTTGATGCGATCAAAAGTCCATCACAATCACGTAGCGTACGCGGATACTCGCCGGGTAAACTTAATAGACAGCCTCACCTCATAGCCCCGACCAAGTGACTGTAGGAGAACCCCGTCGCCGAAAGCATCCATTCGGGTGCTCGTAGCAGCGGTGTTCCGCCTTGGTGCACTTCGTCGACGGCGTCGGGGGTGCGGCCGCCTACTGAAGTTTGCGACGAGCATTCGATCAGGATGTCGGGAATCTTGTTGAATTGCCAGACTTGATATTGAAAAGTGTTTTCGATAATAAGACTAAAATGTGGGGTTTATAATTGTTAGGCATGCGATGTCTAAGTATTTCATTTGATTAGGCATGCGATGTCTATAGAGGTTGCGGATTCCAACTGTTGTAGTTTTACACTTTCTTTTTTGTGACCGTAAGTGTAATATGTGTTAGTGTATATGCCCTAGAGGCCATTACTGTATCATACTAGTTTGTATATTACCTAATGGAAGCTTGGGATATTCACAGTTGTATATACAATCTTGCTCGAAATGGTAGTATGCTACTTGGTTTGTCTCTGCTTTAAAATGTGCATGTGTTTCTTTTAGCATATTGCTGATATACATATTAGTAGAGCCCTTAGGATCTTTGCTTGATTACCAGCGTTGTGATGGCGCTCACACTCGTGGGAGCTAGGCGATCTATAAGCACATCCTTATACAGGTCCCTAGTCGTTGGACTATCGAGACAGGGCATCGATACTCCGGAGTAGACTAGCGTATGCGCTTCTCATCCCAGCGTGGGAGACGGTCTGTCCTACAGCCGTCAGTACGTCGTACATGAGATAGTATGCGGGTGCTCGTTAGGTTACGAGTACACTGGACAGGACTCGTTGGGAACTGTTGGTTGGTATTATACCTATCGTCAGTTATCAGTTCCCAGGTGACATGAGTACAGCTTAGTCTGCTGACTTGACACTGTCACTTCGCCTCGAGTGTGTTCCCACTGCACTTTGATTGCTACCCTACCACGGCTCAAAGGAGTCATGTAAACAGGTATTTTTTTGGGTGCAGTCCCGAAGCACTTGGAGGTAGTGACGGTTAGACAGGATTCGTCTCTCCCGGTATTGGGGGTTGACATCGCGCTGTGTCCAAGAGAGTCATTACACGAGTAGTCCCTGGCCAGGGCAAGCGAGATATACTGGTAGGTTTCCAGTGTTATCTCATGGTGTTCTGGGCTACACTCCGATACGACTTGTACCGCTATTAGGGGACTGACGTTCACCGCCCCCTAGGCCCGCCATGCGATGTATCAGACGAACAGACAGGACCGTACGGAGATTGTCACATACAGGCTCAGTAGGAGTTCAGATGGGGTTCACCTCGTCAGTCTTCTTATCTACATGTACCTGGGGACCGTTACGTACAGCTAGTGCCGCTAGTGGTCTGTGGTTAAACCCACTGCCAGCGTAGTGTCGAGTCTTTAGAGTCCCACACAGAGAGCTATTCTCCTTTAGGCAAAATGAGTAGAGGTCGCATGGTTTTGCGACAGGGTTCGTTCACATCCGCGCACTTGTGCACGTTTGCTGTCCGGACTGCTTATACTAGCGGGCTTTTCTTTAAGCCAGATCCTAGTATAGATTTGGGACTGGTTTTTTCTCTTTGTATTCGTGTTCCTCGGATCACGAATACGGGTGCGTATGCACAGTTGCTTGAGACAGAGGGAGAGGACTTTGATTAGGGTTAATGACTATTGTCATTTTATTAACCCTAATGCTTATTTGTGTATTATTGTTAATTAATATTAGTTTAATAATTGTGCATGGTTATGGTTGTTGACCATTTGACCTATCTTGACTTGTTGACCTTGTTGACACTTTGACCATCATCATTTCATTTGGAAGATGCTCTTTGATCCTTGCAATTTCATTAAAAATGAAATGATAATGGTCATGTCTTGATTAAGCCATGACAATTATCTCACTAATTATCTAATTACAATAATTCACACATATATGTGAGAATGGTTTATTTTATTCTCATTCTATCATTTACTTTCTCTCTCTTGTTCTTCCTCTCCCTCAAGCTCTCCCCTCTCATGTGTTGAGAAACACTTGAGCCTGAGAAAAACCCTCTCTTGATAATCTCTACTCTCATCTAGGGTTCAAGGATTAGCACTTCTTGCACCCTAGTTACTTCTAGCTTGGAGTTGAAGCCAAAGGTCGAGGCTATCGGGTGGATCTTTCTTCGACGTGAGAAGACGACAAAGGTGGCCTCCTTCCACCACTCCAAGGAGAAAGGAGAGAAGGACATAAAGCCCAAGGTATAATCTTTCTAGCACTTAGCTAGTTTCTAGTTTGCTTTAGCTTGTTTTTGTTTTGCAAATATCCTTCATAGTCTAGTCCATGTTGCCTAAGCTCATAAAAATCCGATTTTTATTCCGTCTTCCGCCTCCCCGCAAGTACCGTGGTGGGCAACGTGGACTTACAGTGGTATCAGAGCCTAACAAAGCATAAACTGGCTAGGTAGTAGAGTGTATCGAAGTTCGAATCGGAAAAATCGAAAAAACGAGTTTTCAAAACCCTAAGTTTCTGTTAATTTTTTTTGTGTTCAAAATAAAATTTGTTGTACTCCAAAAATCATCTCAGGGTTTTGTGAAGAAAGCCACCAAAAACGATCCAAAGATTCGACCAAAGAGCCGCGGTTCCGTGGCAATAGCAAGCTATTGCCGCGCAACCGCGGCCATCTTGGCTCTTCTCTGGGTCGAGTTTGGTGCAGTGTATTTCTTGCTTGGTTTTATGATTTTTAAGATGCTTTATATGTGCCCAGATTTTCCAGTATAGAAATTTGTTTTTGGGGGCCTATAAATCCGTATTTTTTTCCGAACTTCAATACACTTTGACTAAAAGGTTATATCTGTGATGTTTATATGTATTGAACGTCGGCTAATCGCTATATGTCGATTCGTCGGGGTTATACATATTTGTGATCTGTGATTGATGATGGTATGTGTATATGAATGGGTTGGATTGTCACGGATGAATAGTCGGGGTGGATGTGAGATGAGTGTTGCTTTTTCTTTCATTCATTGTAATATGTAAATTGATGTAATATTATTATTTGTTTGGCCGCACAACCGGGTCGGGGTTGTAGCCGTCATTGTATAATTCTTTTTACTGTTCTTGCTCCTAGGATAGACCCATGGAGGGGGTGCACAAACTACCGGGTATCTCGAAGTGCCGAGTGGCCTACTCACGGTGGTGAGGGAGGTTGCTTCGCTTCGGGTACTTGGCGGGTAGTTTGCCGCACCCGTAGGGGTTTTGGGTGGGGTATTGGCTATTCACCGCGACCGTGTAATCCGCTTTTCGTTGCAGGCTCGGACGGATTGCGGATTCCTAGTATATCCAATGTATTCATCTGTGATCTGTAATGTCTATCATTGCTATATATTTATATATGATAACTATTTAGGCGTTGCTTATGTTTTACAGCCGCGCTAGCCCAGCCCCTGCTCTGTCGTTAGTTAAGTAACCTAACGGGTGATGACGGGGCCCCGTGGCGAATGCGAATGGCATAAGCGTACGTCATATTTTTGTTGTTTTCTGCAATGGTAGGATTAAATGATGGGACACATTAAAAGAACTAATGCAAGAAAATAAACCAAGTAAAAGTCGATTGGAACACTTTGAAAACCACTCGGTTCTTTTCAAAACTAAACTTTTAAACGCGGAGCTTGAACCATTCCTTTTAAAAGCTATCTCGTTCCATCGATTATATCAAGTTCACTACGTTCACGGTTTCACCAAAACCATTCGTAGCCCTCCGTCATTCCACATGAATGGTCAAAAAGTATTCAAGCTATGTATTTTGGCCAAAGTCAAGGCATAGTGATTGGTAGCTATTGGGTATTCATGTGTAGCATAGATAGATGCGTTGGTTTGGGACAGTCGTGCTGCCATTTTGGATAAAGTCAAGGATAGGTACGGGTTGGTCCAAATTAACCAGGAGAATGACGGGTAGAACTTGACATGTGACTTATGATATTTTGGCCAAAGTCAAGGTCATAAGAGCATGGGGCAAAAATCCACATCGGGAGTTTCATAAGTACTGAAACTTGCTAGCGCTGCATACCATTTGGAGTGTGATAATTCTAGTAGGATTCCTTCGGTTTTATCACGCGATGATATTTGGATCCCGATCCTACTGTGAGTATATGCTACTCCTCGGGAAAACTCTCACTTAACGATCAATGCTATAAACTTAGTAGGTGTCTAGAAAGGTGTTAGCGGGGCTACGCCCACAGGGAAAAGAGGTTACTTAATTAAGGAACTTAGCGAAAGCGTTGGAAAACCTCCCTCGAAGTACCGACACTGGCCTGGCTGAACGGTTAAGCAAGTATTGTACGGTGGGATTGATCCTGACTAATCCTTTCTTTTTGGTTTGAGAAGGGATTCGAGAGACAGTGGGAGCCATCCAGTTTAGACAAATTAAAAACCACTCTAAACTTGCAAGAGCATCATGCTAAAGTATTTCTTTTCTCTTTCCTAACTGCAGCGACCATTCAACATGACCGGACTTAAGTTATTACTAGAAAAAAATATATTGACATGGCCAAACTACAAAGGTTGGCTCAGGAATGTCAAGATGGCAATTAATTACGACAAGTTGGGGTATGTCCTTACCACCAAAGCTCCCCCTGTCCCAGGTCCTAAAACCAGTGTCGTAGATAGGGAAATCTACAAGACCTGGGAAATAGATTGCGCGAAGGCCAGATGCCTCGTACTAGCCTCGATGGACAACGAACATCAGAGGAGGCACGAGAATATGGACCTAGAGTCCATATTTCTTCATACAAAAGAACTGTATGGAGAGCAGTCTCGTATCGCAAGATACGAAGTGTCGAAGAAGTTGTTTTCGGTAAGGTTGGCCGTCGGATCATCGGTAGCGGAACACGTGCTTAAGATGATTGGCTACATTGAGGAGCTCGCGGACCTTGGGACCACGTTGGAGAATGAACTCTATACTGATTTGATTCTCCAGTCTTTTCCTTCCACTTACGCCCAGTTTATTCTTAACTTCAACATGCAAGGAAAGGAGGTTGAACTTTCCGAACTTCTGAACATGTTGAGGAGTGCTGAGGGCACCCTACAGAAGGGTAGGGAAACATCCACTTTGTTTGTAGGAGGATCTTCCTCTTCTAGGTCCAGGGCGAAAGCCAAGGGCAAGAAGAAGAAAGCCCCCGCCAAACCAAGAGGCGGTGTCGGTAAAGTGGATACGAAGGGAAAAGGAAAGGTAACAAAGATAGCGGGAAAGCTGGTGGGGAAGGAAGAATGCTTCTATTCTCATAAAAGTGGTCACTGGAAACAGGATTGCAAGGCTCGGAAAGCCAGAACACAGGATTTGAAGCGAGTTGCAGCTTCAGCTTCAGGTGTGTATGTTATTGAAAACTGTCTATCAATAAACTCTACATCCTGGGTATTGGATACCGGATCAGGATCTCATATCTGTAATTCTTTGCAGGCGTTGAGAAAGCGTAGAGTTTTGAAGGCAGGTGACATGACCCTCAGAGTTGCAAACGGTGCTAGCATGGATGCTGTGGCCGTGGGGGACTATCACCTGGGATTGTCGGATGGACACTTTCTGGTTTTGCGTAGTTGTTATTATGTACCAAATGCAACCTGTAATATCAATTCTGTATCTTTATTATCTAAAGAAGGTTATGAATTTGCATTTGTAAGTAATGTAGTGAACATTCACCTTAATCAAGTTTTGATTGGGTCAGGTACATTGAACAACGGTATATACGTATTAAACCAGCCACATATTTCCAATGTCCAGAATACACACAAAAGAAAGTCTCCAGAAATCGATAAAACTTTCTTATGGCATTGTAGACTGGGTCACATCAATGAGAGAAGGTTGATTAAGTTACATGCAGAAGGATATTTGGATACGTTTGAATATCAATCGTATGCAACTTGTCAATCCTGTCTCAAGGGAAAGATGACAAAGACCCCGTTCACTGGACACGGAGTAAGAGCGAGCGAGCTTTTGGGACTCGTACACAGCGACGTGTGCGGTCCAATGTCTACACATGCGCGAAGCGGTTATTCTTACTTTATTACTTTTACGGATGACTTTTCAAGGTACGGTTATGTCTTCTTAATGAAACATAAATCCGAGGCCTTTGAAAAATTCCAGGAATATAAGAATGAAGTAAAAACAAACAGGCAAAAGTATCAAGGCACTGAGATCTGATCGAGGTGGTGAATACTTGAGTGACGGGTTCCTGGGTTACTTAAAAGAGAATGGAATTCTCTCTCAGCTTACTCCTCCATACACTCCGCAACATAACGGTGTATCGGAGAGACGGAACCGAACCCTATTGGATTTGGTACGGTCCATGATGAGTAATGCTGAGTTGCCGCGATCGTTCTGGGGATATGCGCTAGAATCAGCTGCATACCTTTTTAACCGAGTTCCAACTAAGACTGTGCCTACTACACCATATCAGATGTGGTGTGGGAAGAGACCCTATCTTAATCACATTAAGACATGGGGATGTCCAGCTTTTGTAAAAAAGCAGCATGCGGACAAGCTCGAGGCACGCTCAGTACAGTGCAAGTTTGTGGGATATCCAAAGAACTCCAAGGGATATTTCTTCTATTGCGAAGAGGAACAAAAGGTGTTTGTTTCTCGCCATGCCCACTTTCTAGAACACCAGTTCATAGAAAAAGAATTAAGTGGGAGCGCAATAGAGCTGGAAAAAATTCCAGAACCACAAGCTATTACTGAAAGCTTAGTAGAACCAGAGGGTTCGAAAGATCAGGACATTCCCACGCCACTCCGCAGGAGTAGTAGGCAGTCTCATCCGCCTGAGAGATACTACGGTTTTCTCATTGAGGGGATAGAGAGGATTGCATCATAGACTTTGATGAGCCTACTAGCTTCCAGCAAGCCATTCAGAGCGTCGACTAGGTAAAATGGCTGGATGCAATGCGGACCGAAATAGAGTCCATGTACACCAACAAAGTATGGACGTTGGACATTGCTCCCGATGGGGTAAAACCCACAGGATGCAAGTGGATCTTCAAAAGAAAGATTGGTGTAGATGGACAGGTTGAGACCTATAAAGCTAGACTGGTAGCAAAGGGTTTTCGTTAGCGACCTGGTTTAGACTATGACGAAACCTTTTCTCCAGTAGCTATGCTGAAACCCATTCGGATCCTTCTTGCCATTGCTGCCTTCCACGATTATGAGATTTAGCAGATGGACGTAAAGGCAGCTTTTCTAAATGGACATTTAGAGGAGTGTGTCTATATGGATCAGCCCGAGGGTTTCATTCAGAGTGGGAGCAGCGGAAAGGTGTGCAAGTTGCTTAAGTCCATTTATGGACTAAAGCAGGCATCGCGGAGTTGGAACATCTGTTTTGATGAGACGGTCAAGGAATTTGGCTTTATCAAAAATCCAGATGAACCATGCATCTATTGTAGATTTGTAGCGAGATCTGTAGTATTCCTCGTTTTATACGTGGATGACATTCTCTTAATAGGAAATGACATTCCTATACTACAATCTGTCAAGGGGTTCTTGTCACACAGGTTCTCCATGAAAGACCTGGGTGATGCCTCATACATTCTGGGTATCCGGATCTACCGTGACAGATCCAAGAGGTTATTAGGACTTTCGCAGTCCAGGTACATCAACACCAAGCTGAAGAGATTCAGTATGGAAGATTCCAAGCGCGGTAATCTACCGGCTTGTCACGGGATCACCCTCTCCAAAGAGATGTCTCCCAAGACTGATTTGGAGAGGGATCGCATGTCTATTATACCCTACGCTTCTGCGGTAGGCTCTATAATGTATGCGATGTTGTGTATCAGACTGGATGTGGCTTATGCACTGAGTGTGGTAAGCAGGTATCAGTCAAACCCTGGGGAGAAACATTGGATAGCAGTAAAAAACATTCTCAAGTACCTGAGAAGGACTAAGGAGATGTTCTTGGTGTATGGCGGAAAAGACCTCCAGATTGAGGCCTTTGCTTACTCCAGCTTCCAGAGTGACAAGGATGATTCCAAGTCCATGTCGGTTTTTGTCTTTACCTTCAATGGAGGGGCGGTGTGTTGGAAGAGCTCCAAATAAGAAACCGTTGCTGACTCGACTATGGAAGCGGAATACATCGCTGCATCTGATGCCGCAAAAGAAGCTGTCAGGATGAGGAAGTTCTTGAGAGAACTTCAGGTGATTCCGTCCATTGTTGACCCAATACCTCTGTATTGCGACAACATCGGGGCTATAGCTTTAGCGAAGGAACCCAGGTCCCATCAGAAATCCAAACACATCTTGAGGCGGTATCACCTGATCAGGGAGATCGTGGATCGCCAGGAGATCGAGGTTCGGAGGGTTGCTTCAGAAGATACACAGCAGATCCATTCACCAAAGCCATGCCCCAGACTCAGTTCGAGCGGCTGATCGAGATGATAGGTCTTCGATACGCCAGTACATGGCCTTAGTGCAAGTGGGAGATTGTTAGTGTATATTCCCTAGAGGCCATTACTGTATCATACTAGTTTGTATATTACCTAATGGAAGCTTGGGATATTCACAGTTGTATAAACAATCTTGCTCGAAATGGTATTATGCTACTTTGTTTGTCTCTGTTTTAATATGTGCATGTGTTTCTTTTAGCATATTGCTGATATACATATTAGTAGAGCCCTTAAGATCTTTGCTTGATTACCCGCGTTGTGATGGCGCTCACACTCGTGGGAGCTGGGTGATCTATAAGCACATCCTTATACAGGTCCCTAGTCGTTGGACTATCGAGACAGGGCATCGATACTCCGGAGTAGACTAGCGTATGCGCTTCTCATCCCAGCGTGGGAGACGGTCTGTCCCACAGCCGTCAGTACGTCGTACTTGAGATAGTATGCGGGTGCTTGTTAGGTTACGAGTACACTGGACAGGACTCGTCGGGAACTGTTGGTTGGTATTATACCTATCGTCAGTTATCAGTTCCCAGGTGACATGAGTACAGCTTAGTCCGCTGACTTGACACTGTCACTTCGCCTCGAGTGTGTTCCCACTGCACTTTGATTGCTACCCTACCACGGCTCAAAGGAGTCGTGCAAACAGGTATTTTTTTGGGTGCAGTCCCGAAGCACTTGGAGGCAGTGACGGTTAGGCAGGATTCGTCTCTCCCGGTATTGGGGGTTGACATCGCGCTGTGTCCAGGAGAGCCATTACACGAGTAGTCCCTGGCCAGGGCAAGCGAGATATACTGGTAGGTTTCCAGTGTTATCTCAGGGTGTTCTGGGCTACACTCCGACACGACTTGTACCGCTATTAGGGGACCGACGTTCACCGCCCCCTAGGCCCGCTATGCGATGTATCAGACGAACAGACCGGACTGTACGGAGATTGTCACATACAGGCTCAGTAGGAGTTCAGATAGGGTTCACCTCGTCAGTCTTCTTATCGACATCTACCTAGGGACCGTTACGTACAGCTAGTGCCGCTTGCGGTCTGTGGTTAAACCCACTGCCAGCGTAGTGTCGAGTCTTTAGAGTCCCACACAGAGAGCTATTCGCCTTTAGGCAAAATGAGTAGAGGTCGCATGGTTTTGCGACAGGGTTCATTCATATCCGCGCACTTGTGCACGTTTGCTGTCCGGACAGCTTATACTAGCGGGCTTTGGTTTAAGCCAGATCCTAGTATAGATTTGGGATTGGTTTTTTCTCTTTGTATTCGTGTTCCTCGGATCACGAGTATGGGTGCGTATGCACAGTTGCTTGAGACAGAGGGAGAGGACTTTGATTAGGGTTAATGATTATTGTCATTTTATTAACCCTAATACTTATGTGTGTATTATTGTTAATTAATATTAGTTTAATAATTGTGCATGGTTATGGTTGTTGACCATTTGACCTATCTTGACTTGTTGACCTTGTTGACACTTTGACCATCATCATTTCATTTGGAAGATGCTCTTTGATCCTTGCAATTTGCATTAAAACCGAAATGATAATGGTCATGTCTTGATTAAGCCATGACAATTATCTCACTAATTATCTAATTACAATAATTCACACATATATGTGAGAATGGTTTATTTTATTCTCATTCTATCATTTACTTTCTCTCTCTTGTTCTTCCTCTCCCTCAAGCTCTCCCCTCTCATGTGTTGAGAAACACTTGAGCTTGAGAAAAACCCTCTCTTGATAATCTCTACTCTCATCAGGATTCAAGGATTAGCACTTCTTGCACCCTAGTTACTTCTAGCTTGGAGTTGAAGCCAAAGGTCGAGGCTTTCGGGTGGATCTTTCTTCGACGTGAGAAGACGACTAAGGTGACCTCCTTCCACCACTCCAAGGAGCAAGGAGAGAAGGACATAAAGCCCAAGGTATAACCTTTCTAGCACTTAGCTAGTCTCTAGTTAGCTTTAGCTTGATTTTGTTTAGCAAATATCCTTCATAGTCTAGTCCATGTTGCCTAAGCTCATAAAAATCCGATTTTTATTCCGTCTTCCGCCTCCCCGCAAGTACCGGAATGGGCAACGTGGACTTACAATATGTGATATCGCCGGTTTCGTTGCTATATGTCAACGACAATTGGGATGCGCACATTTACTAACGTTGATGACATGTGATGTTATGTGTTGCTGGATATGTTATATTGGATCGTCGTGTTTGTGTTAGTTGTATGTATGCCCTAGAGGCCATTACTGTACATTGGATGTATATTGTAGTGGATGCTGGGACATATATAAGTAGGACTTTCTTGCTCGACATGATAGTACGCTATCTGGTTGCTCTTTATCTTAACATGTATACTCTCTGTCTCTCTGATTACATGTTGATAAAGCCCTTAGGATGTGTACTCGACTTCCAGGACTATGATGAAGATCACACTAGTGGGGCCTGGGTAGTCAATGAGTACATCCTTCATTGTTCCTAGTCGTGGGAATATCGAGACAGGGGCATCGATATTCCAGAGTAGACTAGCGTATATCTTCTCGACCCATGTGATGGGCGATGGATGATCCCATATCCATTGGTGTTTGACATCAGAGATGGTATACGGGTGCTCAGTGGAGACTGGGTACACTGAACGGACTCGCCGAGAACTCCCAGATAGTATTATACCTCACGTCAGATGGCAGTTCTCTGGTGACACTGGTACAGCTTAGTCTGTTGACCCGAGATCGTCATAGAGTCTTGTGTGTCTCCCACTGTGCTTTTATTTTTACCCTACCACGGCTCTACTGAGTCGGGCAAACAGGTGGTTTTTAGGTACTGTCCCGATTCACATAGAGGCAATGAGCGATAGGAGGGGATTCGTCTCTCCCGGTATTGGGGGTTGATGTTGCGCTATGCTCGACTGGCCATAACAGGAAATCCCTGGCCAGGGTTGCCATGACCTACTGGTAAGTGTTATCAGTAGTTTCACACATGTCATGGACTTCATGTCGGCATGAGTTATCGAGCTACTGGGGTCTGATGTTTACCACCCCTAGGCGAGATATGCGACATATCAGACGAACAGACCGGACAGTACGGTAAGTGTTACTGGTTGGATTCACAGGAGTATGAGCGGGCTTGCTCGTCGATCTTCTGATCGCTCAATACCCGGGTGGCCTTTACGTTTAGCAGACCGCTTGCGGCTTGTTGATGTTTGATATGATCATCATCTGCTGCCGGCGTATTGACGAGTCTTTAGAGTCCTACACAGAGGTTTCCTGGCTCAAGCGAAACGAAATAGGAGCGCATATGAGATATGTGCGGGACCGAGAATAATCCGTGTATGTGATACCGTATTTCATTCTCGCGATGAATGTGTCGAATGGTTGTATGCGATATAACCTAGTTATCGAATCAAGGATTGACTCGATAAGCCGATACATTGGATACTAGTCGGTTATATGAGACATGACCGGATCATTGAATCAAGTTTTGATTGAATGATTTAATGTAGAATTATATATTTGATATATTACTTTGCATCAACTAGTATTGGTTCACTTTTAATGGATTTTCTCACTTGGATTGTGCAAGTTGTATATGTGATATACTTTTGTGCACAAGATTGTATCATGTTTGATGATACATGGATGCTTGGGTTTGTGTAAAGAATTGACCATGGTTATATGAATGGTTAGGGTTTCATTTTATTTACTTATTCATTTATTTATTCTTTTTGTTTATTTTGGCAAAAGAAAATGATAAAGATAAATGAATGGTGGCTATGTTTATTTTTAGTTGAAGATTCATGAAGCATTGACTAAGTCACCATTCTTGTCTCATGCTTAACCCTAACCATTTATACTAACCCTAGTTCATTCTCTACACTTAACCAAGGGTTAGTATATGATAAGTATTATATTTCTTTTCTATTTTGATTAACTTATCATATATCATCTTCTTCTTCTTCTTCTTCAAGAAGAGAAAGCTTGATAGCTTCAATAGCAACTTGAGCTAATGAGTGAGAAATCCAATTCTAAAGTGAACCCACCTCCTATTTCTTCATCCTCTACCTCTTGCCAAGTAGTATAGGGTGTTTTCTTCACAAGTTTCATGACTTGGTGAAGTCGGAGTTTGATCTTGTGATGCCTCGACGTAGATCATCTTCGGCATCGAAGCCGACGATCAAGCCCGCCCATTTCTTCGATGAAGCCGATGCTGGAGTTCGGGATCCGACTTGGACAGCGGAGAGACATCATCGCGGAGCTTAGGAAGTGGTAGACCGGGTCTACAAAGGTTGTAGTCACTTTCCTTTAGCATTTAATTCGTTTACATGCTTCCATCGCCTATATATCTAGTTAACGATCCGTATTAGGGTTTGTAGGCACCGGTAAAATTTGAATTACCCATGCTAAGACTTCATTAGTGTGCCTAGGATCCCTAAAGTGCTATCAGAGCCTAGCTAGAGCCTTTGGCGATGCGTTGACGGAGTTAGAAATCCGATCGTACCGAAACCCTAACCCTAATATTGCTCTCTGTACATTTTTGAAATTCATGAATTTTTGTATATTAAAAATATGCAGAAAAATCAGCAGGGGATTATAAGGGTTACTGGAAAATTCGATGGCCTAATTCCTTAAAGACGCCGCGGATCCGCGGCATGAGCATGCTCATGCGGCGGTTCCGCGGCCATTTTGCCTTGTTGTGCATCGAATTTTTCACCGTAATTCGTAGTTTACAGTGCTGGTTTTCCTGGCAATTTTTAATATTTTATTAAGAGTTGAATATTCTGGGTTGTTTTGGGGATTCGGTGTATCGATCGGATTGTCTAATTTTGTCTGTGTGTTTTTCCGGGTAATTTTAGAATATGTTAAAAAGTTCGACCGGATATAAATACCCACTTTTTCCCCTATCGGGAAATTTCCAAGTGTTGGATCTTTCCGTAGTTTAACGACGTTCTAAGTAGTGCATGTAACGCGATGGACCCTCTAGAAGACAACAAACCTTAACTCGATTATGTGACCGTCTTGAACTGCCCTTTGAACCTTCGGGTTTGGGGCAGTACGGCGTGCCACATGTGAGGCGTTGGCTTGACCCTTCTACGGCTGTACCGTTGGTACTGAGGCACGAACGGAATGTTGTTAGACTTATTTCATGTGTTGAGCTGTTTCGGGAAAACTTGGGTGTTCGAATGTTCAATCGAAAAGTTTAACATTTTCTGTTTATCCGGAATGTGATACAACAATTGGAATTCACAAATGTTATGTGATAACTGAATGAATGTTATAAACATAGCACTTTAGTCTCACTTGATCTGTTGCCACGGAACTTTGATGTGATCAAAAGTCCGTCGCAATCACGTAGCGTACGCGGATACTCGCCGGGTAAACTTAATAGACAGCCTCACTCCATAGCCCCGACCAAGTGACTATAGGAGAACCCCGTCGCCGAAAGCATCCATCCGGGTGCTCGCGGTAGCGGTGTTCCGCCTTGATGCACTTCGTTGACGGTATCGGGGTTGCGGCCGTCTACTGAAGTTTGCGACGAGCATTCGATCAAATTGTCGGGAATCCTGTTGAATTGCCCGACTTGGTATTGAAAAGTGTCTTCGATTTTGAAACTAAAATGCGGGGTTTATAATTGTTAGGCATGCGATGTCTAAAGAATTCATTTGGTCAGGCATGCGATGTCTGAGGTGGTTGCGGATTCCAACTGTTGTAGTTTTACACTTTCTTTTCTGTGACCGTAAGTGTAATATGTGATATCGCCGGTTTCGTTGCTATATGTCAACGACAATTGGGATGCGCATATTTACTTATGTTGATGACATGTGGTGTTATGTGTTGCTGGATATGTTATATTGGATCGTCGTGTTTGAATAGCCGGGGGGTTTTCATGTGAGATGAGTGTTTTTCATTTTCATTCATGTAAAAACTTGTATATAATATTCTTTTATTGGGGCACTTCCAGGTTGCGGATGTTGTCACCTTTTGTATATTATTTACTTTTCGGCACTAGGATAGACCCAAGGAGGGGAGCACAAGTAACCGGGTTCTGGAGTCCAATGGGAGACCAACTCGAGGAGTCGAGTCTGGGTCTCCTAACTCTAGAATTGGTAGGGTTGCTTGCCGCTCTCGTAGGGGTCTAGGGGTGTGGGTTTGGCTATTCATCACGACCGTAGAATCCGTGTTTTATACTGGCTCGTATTGAAAACACGGACGTCCTAGTATATCCAATATTTCATATGTTTCTTCTGCTGTGATTTATATGTGATGTTCTGTGACAGATATTATATATAGTATATATGATATATTATATAAACGTTGCTTATGTTTTACACCCGCGCTAGCCCTGCCCCGCTCTGCCGTTTGTTACCTAACCTAACGGTGCAGACGGGACATCGAGGCGAATGCGGATGGCATAAGCGTACGTTATATTTATCTGTGATGTTTAGGTGGACTTAAATGATGGGACATTCATTAATGAGATTAATGAAAGAAAATAAACCTAATTGATGTTGTGGAATCGAATTTAAATATAAAAATAGGTAGCTACAGTTCTTGCTTTGCATCGCGGTGTTCATTATAGAACATCCTGCACCTTATTCGATGAGGAAAGGACCGAGATCCCTTCACCGGGAGTGACTCCTTTAGCAATAACTGGCAGATGCTACAACCCTCGGTTTGTCTTTTGATCGCTTCTATAGTTTCTGCTTTGCACAGTGATATATATGATATATCCCGCACCTCATTCGACGAGGAAAGGACCGACGATCCCTTCATCGGGAGTGACCCCTTTAGCAAAACTAGAAAAGCCTCAAAAACATTCCATTTAAAAATCATTTGATTCCGCAACGAGATCAAGTTCAAAGCGTTAAAGGTTTTCATAAAAACCATTCGCAACCCTCCGTCATTTTAGAAAGTAGAGTACTTAGTATTCGTGTTGTGTTTGTTGACCATAGTCAAGGCACAGTGTACGGTAGCTAAGTGATGTCTTCCTACGCCGCATATGATGCGATTAGTTAGGACAGTCGCATGACTTTGTTGACCTTAGTTAAGGGTCATGTGGGTGGGTCTAATTAATCACGAAATGAATGGTAAAACTTGACTAGTACCTATGATTTGTTAACCATAGTTAAGGTCATAGGTGCTAGGGGTAAAAACCATTATCGGGAGTTTCAAGTGTTGAAATTTGCAATGAGATTGCATACCTTCTATGAGATAGTTGGATCCCGATACCCGCTGCGAGTAAGAGTTACTCTTGGGAGAGTTTTACACATTACAATTAGCCGATCAAGTAGGTGGCTAGAAAGGTGTTAACGGGGTTACGCCTCTGGGAAAACGAGGTTTACTGTAATTAGGTTCGTGCGAAAGCACGGGGGACCTCCCTCAAAGTACCGACACTGGCCTGGCTGAAAGATTGGCGAACTTGTAGTGTGCAATTAATCCCGGCTAATCTTTCCTTTTAGGGTTTGAAGGAAGATTTGATAAAAACAGTGGGAGCCATCCTGATTAGATAAAATATATAACCAATCTAATCTTGCAAGAGCGCACGCATAGTGTTTTCTTCTCTCTCTCTCCAGGTAGCGACCATATCACGCCTTAATCAAGATAATAATATGGATTATTGACCGAACCCGCTTGTTATACTGAGCTGGGGAACGTTGGTCCCGCTCCAACTTATAATTGTTATAAGACAGAGCAGGAAATAAGGGAATACCAGAATTCCTATGCCGCCCAAACGAAGAAAGTGCATATGATGCATCTCCTCCGGGTGTGTTCATTATACAGAACTGTTTCTCAGTATCCTCTGCATCCTGGGTATCTGATACCGGATCAGGATCCGAGATATGTAATCTGTTACATAGGGCTACAAAAAGGTAGAAAACTGAGAACGGGTGATAAGTTTCAAGAGGCAGAAAACGGGGCAAGTGTTGCAGCCAAGTCTGTTGGTCACTGTCACCCTGTATTATTAATACATTGATTCTGAACGAATGTTATTAGATACCGAACCTGATATACAAAATCATATCAGTCTCTTTATTAGTAAAGAAATGATAAAATTTTGTATTGTTGGATAATGTTTTGAACATTTCCTATATCAAAAGTTGATCGGTTTAGGCGTGTTATCTAAAAGCATTAACGTTCTAAATCAAACTACAGTTCTTAGTATTCAGAACACACACAAGAGGAAGAGTTCAGAAATGAACGAATCATTCTTGAGGCATTGTAGACTAGGTCATATCAATGCGACCCGACTGGCTGAAGTTACATTTTAGATGCATATTTAAATCAGTTTGAATTTACATCTTGTGAAACTTGCCAGTCATGTCACAAAGATAAAATGACCATAGCTCTATTTACTGGAAACAGAGAAGGAGTTAGTAAACTCTTGGGATTGATACATGATGATGTATGTAAGGTTTCCAGTCTACACATGCCAGGACTGGTTCTTTATACTTCATTATATTCTCTGATAATCTCTCAAGATTCAGTCATATGTTCCTGTTGAAACACAAGTCCGAACCTTTTGAGATATTCACATAATATAAGTTAGAAGTAGAGAACCAAAAACCGGGTATAAGTATTATGTCCTATGATAAGATCATGGAGGAGAATACTTGTGCATGGCATTCCTGGACTATTCTAAAGGAGAATGAGATTCTCTCTCAGTGTTACTCCTCTGAATACACCATAGCACAACGGTGTATCGGGGTGGAGCAATCGCACAATATTAGATATGGTGTGCTCCATGATGAGTACTACTGAGTTTCCTATTTCCTTTTAGGGAGTTATGCACTTATGAAGTTGCCTACCTATTGAATTAGGTTCAAATCAAATCAGTGCCTACCACTCCATATAAGATATGGTATGGGAAGAGCCTATCTCTTAAATACGTTAAGATTTGGGATTGTCCGGCATATGTCAAAAGCAAAATCCGGACAAGATCAAGGCAAGGTCTGTTCTGTAGAACTGGAATGGTTCCAGCTGCAGATGATGATTTGACAAAACCAAAGGATTCAATAGTCTCCGACGAACCTCAGCCTCTCCGCCGATCTGGTAGGGTTCCTCATCCGCCTAAGAGAAACCTCGGTTTCTCGATGACAGTGGGAGCGAGGAATGCATCATGAGATGATGACCCAACTAGTTTCGAGCTGGCCATAAAGAGTGGGTCTCTGTAAGAATGGCTGGATGCTTAGCGATCTGAGATGGAATCCATATACAGCAACAAAGTATGGACTTTGATTGCGATATCTGAAGGGTTAAATACCCATCAGGAGCAAGTATATCTTGAGAAGATTACTTGGTGTAGATAGAAAAGTTGAGACTTTCAAAGCTAGACTTGTTAAAGGTTTTCGTCATCGACTAGGCACGGATAATGATGAAACCTTTTCCAAGGACTATGCTTAAGTGCATCCAGATCCTACTTGCCACGGCTACATACCATGACTGCGATATCTGGTGGTTGGGTGTCATGACTGCTTTTCTAAATACTGATTTAGAATAGAAAGTCTATAAGTACACAGCCAGAGGGCTTCGAAAAAAGTGGGAGCAGCGGAAACATTTGCAAGTTGCTTTACAGGATAAAGCAGGCATCGCGGAGTCGAAACATCTGTTTTGATGTGGTAGTCAAAGGATTTGACTTCATCGAAATGGTAGATGAACCTTGTATATACAAAACGGTAGTAGAGAGTAAGGTGGTCATCCTCGTATTGTACGTGGACAACATACTCTTGATAGGAATAGGATTTCCTATACTACGCTCGGTCGATCTCATCTTATCACATAGATTCTCCATAAAGGATCAAAGTGATACCTCCTAAATCTTGGGATTTGGATCTATGAGATAGATCTAAATAGATTTTAGGATTCTCACTAGCTATAGTGAGATAGTATCAGTTGATCCTGGGGAGAATCACTGGAAGTGTTCCAGGGTGATAAAGACGACTGAATGTCAGTCTGTCACGTCCCGAAAGTACGGAACATGACCGGCACTTAAACTACGAAACGTCTCGAGGCGTACGTAATCTAAGTAAACCGAAAACCCAGAAATCTAAAACCATTTAAGGAGTAAATAAGGAAAAACTAGTTTTAAGAGGTAAAGAAATCATGTTTTGACAATCAAGTTTTTAAATAACTAAGCCGAATATGAATTTATAATATGTGTAATTTTTCCTAAAAATTTCGGCAGAGTTTCCTTTGTAAAAACTGGCCCCGAACGGGGTACAACAAGAATAACATATATGACATGATAAAAGGCATCCCCAAGCGGGAGCTAGCTCTTCGTCAATCGACGGCCACAACCACACAAGTAAGAATAATATACAACGCCGAAAGGCGAGGATCAAATCCAAAAGAAAACACAGTAAGCATGAAAACCGCAATACTACAAGCGCGACTCTAAGGTCGAAATAATACAACACTGAAGTCTGAGTCTGAAAGAATAAACAAGTTTTGGTTGATGGAAATTCTAGATATAATAGACAATACATGAACAATGGCGGTTCTGATACAAAAGAACCCACCTACCAACGCAAGTCACCCATATGGAAGCAGTGTGCCAGAAATGCCGCAATGGAATCTGTACGGCAAACCTGCAAGAACTTGGGCACAACGGGGGTGAGTTGCCAACTCGTGAATAGAAAGATATCTACAAGCAGGAATCGAATGCATGACCCATCCTAGGTCAATACGATCAGATATAAATAAACCTCAATATGAATAAAGCTGAAGCATACTAAACTGGCAATGTAATCTCTATACATGAATGAAGTGCCAAGTGCTCGTGCTAGTGCCTCAGGTAACAATATAGCATATGAATGAGATATGAATGCGTGAAAACAGGATACATCTACATGAAGCCACTGTTTTCATAATTTAGTGAGATTTCCCTTGCATTTTTAAAATGAGGTACCATAATGAAATCAGCATAAAACTGTGCCTAGCATCGGCACAAAACAAAATCCCAATATCCCGATATCTCAAAGTCTCAACCACAATATCTAGGGCGCCGTCAATCCAGACCGGCCCCTACCATCAATCTCAAGACCACGACGGTATCCTCCGGATATCCGACGCGTCGGGTAAAATCACCGGTAGGTAGTGCTCCCCTGCCAGGCTCAACGTCATCACTACATTCCTCTTGCCCCGGGGTACCGCACCGGGTCCACCATGTACCCGAAACGGTTCATCCGTCTCCTCGAATCGGGTTTCCAAATCCATCAGCAAACTCATGGTGGACGACTCATACATCATGGGAAAACCGCACTTTTTATTTTAAAAGAGAGAATATGTTTATTTGTGTTTTTGCGGTTTTCCTCCAAATCCAGAAAATCTCATAGAAATCCAAATCCAAACCTCAATAGCATGCAAAATAGTGAATATATGCATGAGAATCCATGAATGCGGCATAACAATGAATAACAGTATGCATGAAGTAGCAGGTAATAACTACAATGTCTAAACTATTCGCTAATAGGCTATGTCAAGCAATAATATATTTTCTAAGGTGTACGTGACATGGCAATTACCGATGAAGATGTGTGTGAGCCGGCAAGTAAGTGTACGTGGTACATACGCATCATCGGTAATGGTGCTGGTGTCCTATCAGCATGATATTAAAATGGTGTATGAAACATAATATAAGAATGCGATGCAAAGCGAACCACAAAAAAAGTGGGAGCTGAAACTAGACGTAACCAAAACTAATCTGCATTAATCTAATATAAGTCCTACGAATGGTGCCTTTTGAAATAACACGAATCATGGGGTTTTGAAAATAGGGCTACGGTGTTTTTATGAAAAGATACGCCGTTTTTGAAATGTCCGTAGATTCCCTTGAGCTGTCTTTAAAAATGCCCACGATTCGTTAGTTTTTGAAATATGTAAGAAGTCTAATCTACTCTAACAACTACACTAAACTATACGGCCGAACTAACAAGCTGAACTACAGGTAAGGAAACCGCCTAACATCTGAGTCGATATATAAATATATATATAAGTCGGTAATCCCGCCTCAATAGTATCGCGTACGATACAGTATATCATCTGACATCCTCGAGTCATGAGCGCGGATCTATCATCAATATAGGCTCGTACGGTAAATCGTCGTACGGCATCCCAAAAGCTGGGTACGGTTCAATATCACACTATCTCATCACATTTCAGACATCACTTATCATATCATATAATCTGGGGTACTGATCTAAGTCTAGTACAACTGATATCATCTTCAAAGTATGAATGCGGGGGTAAACACACATCCCGAACCCGCAAGAATCACATTTCGTATCCCCAATACGAATCATATCAAATCACCGATCTCGCGGCACAAAGCCCACATCATCGACTCAACTCCAAAGTCATCCCATATCATCAAACACCGTGCAAGTATAAGAAACATACAAGTGTATGCGTGTGGGTGCAAATCTATCCTATGGTTCGCAACTAGGAACTACGCTAGTTATTTCTACCCCTAACTAGCCATAACACACTAACTATCACACATAAAATATACTACATAGTACTAATTACGGACTGCGGGGGTGCTATACGCCATCCACCCGACTTCTCCCCGTAGATATAAATCTACTCACCTGGTCCTCGCTAGCCGGTGCCGACGTCGCCACGCGCTTGCTTGTCGTCTCGAAGTCCATATGGGGTACCTACATATCACAACGTATCGTATCGCATAAAAACCCAATTCAAAATCGAAACGGCATACGAAAACTAAATCGGCACGCGTATCATGCATAGGTCAAAACCTATCGCCTACACATGCAAGAATAGTCAAACCAACCCTCGATGTCGATGTACGAACGTCAAACCATCGAGAAAATCCAATCACACTCATTTGCACATTCACGAACATTAATTTTAATATAAAATAGGTTAAAACTCACGAAAACCCCAAATTCACTCTAAAAGCCGTTTTTTCCGAAAAACTAGCAAGCAAAATTACCCGTTTTAGTACAAAACTCGATATTTAAATGAATGTAGCGGCCAATATATTTATTATATATCTTAAATAAGTCAATAAAACCATTTCCATAATTTAATCACATAAATTTGCATAATTTCCAAAATCCTAGTTTGCAAAAATATCAATTTTAACACTTTTTAATGTAAAATTCATAATTTTACAATTAAACTTGGTTTTGCATATTTTAAATGGTTACACCACTCAATGCAATTTTTAAGATATGAAGAAACCCTAACCATATTTTAATTCTCGATTTAACACAATATTTACAAAAAACTAGTTTGCAATATTAACCAATTTCGACCATTTTTTAGCAAAATGCACATACAACAAACTAGTTTGGATTTGCATGAAATAAGGTATTAAACTACACTTTAAAATGTTATTAATACCATGCAAAACCTAATTAGATTTTATTCTCCATTATATAAGTATTTCATTAAAACCTAGTTAGCAAATTAGCATAATTAGAACAATTTTTAAACTAACAAATTAGCAATTCGTAACCAAATTAGATTTTGCATTCAATTACATGTTAATCCCCTCATTACAATCATAAGCTAATGATAAAGAACCTAATTTAATTCAAACCCTAGCTTCAATTCAAAATTCCCAATTGAATTTCCAAACATTCAATTAAACCCACAATTTAACACCTAATTAGCTTCATTAAGGAAGTTAAATCAAACAAAATGAATAATGGGTCAAAAGTTATACCTCACAAACCATGATCAAACTTGAATTCTAGACCTCCATTTTGAAATCCTTGCACCAAGATCCATGCTAAAGGAGATGAGGGAAAATGGGTAGGAGTCGGATTTTGATTTTGTGGGATTTTTGATGGATTTTTGTGAGGTTTTTGGAGATGAAATGAAGTGGAAACTTGGGGGAAAAATGAGGGGGGGCTGAATATTTCGGCCAGAAGAGGGGAGTGGGGAGAGGTGAGTGATTGGTGTGGAAATTCCAAGGTCAAAGCCCCTCCCAATTACCATAATACCCCCACCTACTTTACTATATATAAAAACCTTATTTTAACCCATTTCTCACATGATTTAAGGTCAAAAAGAGGGAAATAAAATTCTTGGGCTGCTACAATAGTGTGGGGCCGGCCAAGGGGAGTGAGGGTGAGTGTGAGAGACTTTACAAAAAAATTCTATGCAAAAAGACCCCCCACAATACCAAATTTGCAAGTTTTAGTTCAAAATAACTATATTTTTGTTTTCCATAAAATAAATCAATTAAAACTTGAAATAAAATACTAAAAATTTATATTACAACTAGATTTTAATCAACATGATTTTAAGGATTAAAATTAGCCCATTTAAATTTGTAATTATCGCTAATTTAATATATTTTCTTACCGCCTAAAATAATAATAAAATAAATTTTTTTCAGAAAATTTGAAATTTCACCAGTGGCTCAATAAACACCAAATACTAGCAATTTCATAGCTAGAATATGTATATTTACTTTTTATAATAAGATATTTGCATTTTGACTTTTTTACAGAAAACCCCCTTATTTTACCGATTTTCCGAAATTTCACCGAAACGATTTTTCAAAACGCTACACAGTCACAGGCATTGTCTTTACCCTCAGTAAAGGGACGGTATGTTGGAAGATTTCCAAGCTAGATACCGTGACAAACTAGAAGATAAAGGCTGGTAACATCGCTATTAAAGATACTACCAAAGAGGAAGTTTGGGTGTATATTGGTTCATAGGATGAACTAGGTTCCTACCATTGTGTGACAATGGAACTGTGGCTTTAGCCCTGGAACCCTGGCCCCATCAGTGACCCAGACATATTCTGAGGCAGCATCACCTGATCATGGAGATAGTTGATCTCCAGGGTGATCGAGGTTAGGAGAGTAGACTCAGAAGACAACACGGCAGATCCACTCACGAAGGCCTTTTCCCAAAGAGAGACTTTTAGGGGATGGTTGAGTATTAGATACTACAACTACTGCTACAGATGACCCTAGTGCAAGTGGGAGATTGTTAGTTGTATGTATGCCCTAGTGGCCATTACTGTACATTGGATGTATATTGTAGTGGATGCTGGGACATATATAGGTAGGACTTTCTTGCTCGACATGATAGTACGCTATCTGGTTGCTCTTTATCTTAACATGTATACTCTCTGTCTCTCTGATTACATGTTGATAAAGCCCTTAGGATGTGTACTCGACTTCCAGGACTATGATGAAGATCATACTAGTGGGGCCTGGGTAGTCAATGAGTACATCCTTCATTGTTCCTAGTCGTGGGAATATCGAGACAGGGGCATCGATATTCCAGAGTAGACTAGCGTATATCTTCTCGACCCATGTGATGGGCGATGGATGATCCCATATCCATTGGTGTTTGACATCAGAGATGGTATACGGGTGCTCAGTGGAGACTGGGTACACTGAACGGACTCGCCGAGAACTCCCAGATGGTATTATACCTCACGTCAGATGGCAGTTCTCTGGTGACACTGGTACAGCTTAGTCTGTTGACCCGAATTCGTCATAGAGTCTTGTGTGTCTCCCACTATACTTTGATATCCACCCTACCATGGCTCTACTGAGTCGTGCAAACAGGTGGTTTTCGGGTACAATCCCGATTCACATGGAGGCAATGAGCGATAGGAGGGGATTCGTCTCTCCCGGTATTGGGGGTTGATGTTGCGCTATGCTCGACTGGCCATAACAGGAAATCCCTGGCCAGGGTTGCAGTGACCTACTGGTAAGTGTTATCAGTTGTTTCACATATGTCATGGACTTCACGTCAGCATGACTTATCGAGCTACTGGGGTCTGACGTTTACCATCCCTAGGCGAGATATGCGACATATCAGACGAACAGACCGGACTGTACGGTAAGTGTTACTGGTTGGATTCACAGGAGTGTGAGCGGGCTTGCTCGTCGATCTTCTGATCGCTCAATACCCGGATGGCCGTTACGTTTAGCAGACCGCTTGCGGCTTGTGGATATTTGATATGATCATCATCTGCTGCCGGCGTATTGACGAGTCTTTAGAGTCCTACACAGAGGTTTCCTGGCTCAAGCGAAACGAAATAGGAGAGCATATGAGATATGTGCGGAACCGAGAATAATGCGTGTATGTGATACCGTATTTCATTCTCACGATGAATGTGTCGAATGGTTGTATGCGATATAACCTAGTTATCGAATCAAGGATTGACTCGATAAGCCGATACATTGGATACTAGTAGGTTATATGAGACATGACCGGATCATTGAATCAAGTGTTGATTTAATGATTTAATGTAGAATTATATATTTGATATATTACTTTGCATCAACTAGTATTGGTTCACTTTAAATGGATTTTCTCACTTGAATTGTGCAAGTTGTATATGTGATATACTTTTGTGCACAAGATTGTATCATGTTTGATGATACATGCATGCTTGGGTTTGTGTAAAGAATTGACCATGGTTATATGAATGGTTAGGGTTTCATTTTATTTACTTATTCATTTATTTATTCTTTTTGTTTATTTTGGCAAAAGAAAATGATAAAGATAAATGAATGGTGGCTATGTTTGTTTTTAGTTGAAGATTCATGAAGCATTGACTAAGTCACCATTCTTGTCTCATGCTTAACCCTAACCATTTATACTAACCCTAGTTCATTCTCTACACTTAACCAAGGGTTAGTATATGATAAGTATTATATTTCTTTTCTATTTTGATTAACTTATCATATATCATCTTCTTCTTCTTCTTCTTCTTCTTCAAGAAGAGAAAACTTGATAGCTTCAATGGCAACTTGAGCTAATGAGTGAGAAATCCAATTCTAAAGTGAACCCACCTCCTATTTCTTTATCCTCTACCTCTTGCCAAGTAGTATAGGGTGTTTTCTTCATAAGTTTCATGACTTGGTGAAGTCAGAGTTTGATCTTGTGATGCCTCGACGTAGATCATCTTCGGCATCGAAGCCGACGATCAAGCCCGCCCATTTCTTCGATGAAGCCGATGCTGGAGTTCGGGATCCGACTTGGACAGCGGAGAGACATCATCGCGGAGCTTAGGATGTGGTGGACCGGATCCACAAAGGTTGTAGTCACTTTCCTTAAGCATTTAATTCGTTTACATGCTTGCATCGCCTATATATCTAGTTAACGATCCGTATTAGGGTTTGTTGGCACCGGTAAAATTTGAATTACCCATGCTAGATCACTTGTGAGACTTCATTAGTGTGCCTAGGATCCCTACAGTTTGAACAGCCCGGGGTCTTTTATGTGAGATGGGTGTTTTTCATTTTCATTCATGTAAAAACTTGTATGTAATATTCTTTTATTGGGGCACTTCCAGGTTGCGGATGATGTCACCATTTGTATATTATTTACTTTTCCGCATTAGGATAGACCCAAGGAGGAGAGCACAAGTAACCGGGTTCTCGGGTTCAGTAGGAGACCATCTCGAGGAGTCGTGTTCGGGTCTCCTAACCCTAGAATTGGTATGGTTGCTTGCCGCTCTCGTAGGGGTCTAGGGGTGTGGGATTGGCTATTCATCAGACCGTGGAATCCGTGTTTTATACTGGCTCTTATTAAAAACACGGACGTCCTAGTATATCCAATATTTCATATGATATTTTCTGCTGCGTTGTCTGTGATGTGATCATGTGATTTGTTCAGATAGATATTATATATAGTATATATGATATATTATATAGATGTTGCTTATGTTTGACCCCCGCACTAGCCCTGCCTCGCTCTGGCGTTAGTTACCTAACCTAACGGTGCAGACAGGACATCGAGGCGAATGCGGATGGCATAAGCGTACGTTTTATTTATCTGTGATGTTTAGGTGGACTTAAATGATGGGATCTTCATTAATGAGATTAATGAAAGAAAATAAACCTAATTGATGTTGTGGAATCGAATTTCAAAATAAAAACAGGTAGCTACAGTTCTTGCTTTGCATCGCGGTGTTCCTTGTAGAACATCCTGCACCTTATTCGATGAGGAAAGGACCGAGATCCCTTCACCGGGAGTGACTCCTTTAGCAATAACTGGCAGATGATACACACTCGGTTTGTCTTCTGATTGCTTCTATAGTTTCTGCTTTGCACAGTGATATATATGATATATCCCGCACCTTATTCGATGAGGAAAGGACCGACGATCCCTTCACCGGGAGTGACCCCTTTAGCAAAACTAGAAAAGCCTAAAAAACATTCCATTTAAAAACCATTTGATTCCGCAATGAGATCAAGTTCAAAGCGTTAAAGGTTTTCTTAAAAACCATCCGCAACCCTCCGTCATTTTAGGAAGTAGAGTACTTAGTTTTCGTGCTACGTTTGTCGACCATAGCCGAGGCGTAGTGTACGGTAGCTAAGTGATGTCTTCCTATACCGCATATGATGCGATTAGTTAGGACAGTCATGTGGCTTTGTTGACCTTAGCAAGGGTCATGTGGGTGGGTCTAATTAATCACGAAATGACGGGTAGAACTTGACTAGTGCTTATGATTTGTTGACCTTAGCCATGGTCATAGGTGCTAGGGGTGAAAACCATTGTCGGGAGTTTTAAGTGTTGAAATTTGCATTGAGATTGCATACCTTCTATGTGATAGTTGGATCCCGATACCCACTGCGAGTAATTGTTACTCCTGGGACAGTTTTTCACTTTGAAATTAGCCGATCAAGTAGGTGTCTAGAAAGGTGTCAACGGGGTTACGCCTCTGGGAAAACGAGGTTTACGGTAATTAGGTCCGTGCGAAAGCACGGGGAACCTCCCTCAAAGTACCGACACTGGCCTGGCTGAAAGATTGGTAAACTTGTAGAGTGTAATTAATCCCGGCTAGTCTTTCCGTTTAGGGTTTGAAGGAAGATTTGATAAAAACAGTGGGAGCCATCCTGATTAGGTAAAATATATAACCAATCTAATCTTGCAAGAGCGCACGCAGAGTGTTTTCTTCTCTCTCTCTCCAAGTAGCGACCATATCACGCCTTAATCAAGATAATAATATGGATATATTGACCAAACCCGCTTGTTATACTGAGCTGGGGAACGTTGGTCCCGCTCCAACTTATAATTGTTATAAGACCGAGCAGGAAATAGGGGAATACCAGAATTCCTATGCCGCCCAAACAAAGAAAGTGCATATGATGCATCTCCTTCGGGTATGTTCATTACAAAGAACTGTTTCTCAGTATCCTCTGCATCCTGGGTATTTGATACCGGATCAAGATCCCAGATATGTAATCTGTTACATAGGGCTACAGAAAGGTAGAAAACTGAGAACGGGTGATAAGTTTGATGAGATAGAAAATGGGGCAAGTGTTGCAGCCAAGTCTGTTGGTCACTGTCACCCTGTATTACCAATACATTAATTCTGAACAAATGCTATTAGATACCAAACCTGATATACAAAATCATATCAGTCTCTTTATTAGTAAAAAAAAGGATATAATTTTGTATTGTTGGATAATGTTTTGAACATTTCCTATTTCAAAAGTTGATCGGTTCAGGCACGTTATCTAAAAGCATTGACGTTCTAAATCAAACTACTGTTCCTAATATACAGAACACACACAAGAGGAAGAGTTCAGAAATGAACGAATCCTTCTTGAGGCATTGTAGACTAGGTCATATCAGTGCGACCCTGAAGTTACATTTTAGATGCATATTTAAATCAGTTTGAATTTACATCTTGTGAAACTTGCCAGTCATGTCACAAAGATAAGATGACCATAGCTCCGTTTACTGGAAATAGAGAAAGAGTTAGTAAACTCTTGGGACTGATACATGATGATCTGTCTACACATGCCAGGACTGGTTCTTTATACTTCATTACGTTCTCTGATAATCTCTCAAGATTCAGACATATGTTCCTGTTGAAACACAAGTCTGAACCTTTTGAGATATTCACAGAATATAAGCTAGAAGTAGGAAACCAATACAGGTATAAGTATTATCTCCTTTGATGTGATCAGGGAGGAGAATACTTGTGCATAGAATTCCTGGAAATGAGATTCTCTCTCCGTACTACTCCTCTGAATACACCACAGCACAACAGTGTATTGGGGTGGAGCAATTGCACCATATTGGATATAGTGTGCTCTATGATGAGTACTACTGAGTTACCTATTTTCTTTTGGGGTTGTGCACTTGAGAAGCTGCATACCTGTTGAATTAGGTTCGAATCAAATCAGTGCCTACCACTCCATATGGAATATGGTATGGGAAGAGCCTATCTCTTAAGTAAGTTAAGATTTGGGATTGTCCGGCTTATATCAAAAGCAAAATTCGGACAAGATCGAGGCAAGGTCAGTTCTATAGAATTGGAAAGGTTCCAGCTGTACAAAACTGCAGTTGATAATTTGACAGAACCAAAAGATTCAATAGTTTCCGACGAACCTCAGCCTCTCCGCCGATCTAGCAGGGTTCCTCGCCTGCCTGAGAGATACTTCGGTTTCTCGATGACAGTGGGAGCGAGGATTGCATCATGATATGATGACCCAACTAGATTCGAGCAGGCCATCGAGAGTAGGGACTCTGTAAGAATGGCTGGATGCTTAGTGATCTTAGATGGAATCCATGTACACCAACAAAGTATGGACTTTGGCTGCTATATCTGAAGGGTTAAATCCCCATCAGGAGCAAGTATATCTTGAGAAGATTACTTGGTGTAGATGGAAAAGTTGAAACTTTCAAAGCTAGACTTGTTAAAGGTTTTCGTCATCGACCAGGCGTGGATAATGATGAAACCTTTTCCAGGGGCTATGCTTAAGTCCATCTGGATCCTACTTAACATTGCTACATACCATAACTACGATATCTGGTGGTTGGGTGCGATGACTGCTTTTCTAAATGCTGATTTAGAAGAGAAAGTTTATAAGAACACTGCCAGAGGGCTTCGTAGACAGTGGAAGCAGCGGAAACGTGTGCAAGTTGCTTTACAGATTAAAACAGGCATCGCGGAGTTGGAACGTCTGTTTTGATGTATTAGTCAACGAGTTTGACTTCATCAAAATGGTAGATGAACCTTGTATATACAAAAAGTTAGTAGGGAGTATGGTGGTGATCCTCGTAGAGTACGTGGATGACATACTCTTCATAGGGAAGTAGTTTCCTATACTACACACGGTCAATCTCCTCTTTTCACATGGATTCTCCAATAGGATAAAGTTGATACCTCCTAAATCCTGAAATTTGGGTCTATGAGATAGATCTAAATGGATGTTAGGATTCTCACTAGTTGTAGTGAAATGGTATCAGTTGATCCTGGGCAGAATCACTGGAAAGGTTCCAGGGTGATAAGGACGACTGAATGTCAGTCGCATGCATTGTCTTTACCCTCAGTGGAGGGACGGTATGTTGGAAGAGTTCCAAGCTAGATACCGTGGCAAACTAGACGACAAAGGCTGGTAACATCGCTATTAAAGATACTACCAAAGAGAAAGTTTGGGTGTATATTGGTTCATAAGATGAACTAGGTTCCTACCATTGTATGACAATGGAAGTGTGGCTTTTGCCTAGGAACCCCAATCCCATCAGTGACCCAGACATAATCTGAGGCAGCATCACCTGATCATGGAGATAGTTGATCTCCAGGGTGATCGAGGTAAGGAGAGTAGACTCAGAGGACAACACAGCGGATCCACTCACAAAGGCTTTTTCCCAGAGAGAGACTTTTATGGGATGGTTAAGTATGTGATACTGCAACCACTGCTACAGATGGCCCTAGTGCAAGTGGGAGATTGTTAGTTATATGTATGCCCTAGAGGCCATTACTGTACATTGGATGTATATTGTAGTGGATGCTGGGACATATATAGGTAGGACTTTCTTGCTCGACATGATAGTACGCTATCTGGTTGCTCTTTATCTTGACATGTATACTTTTTGTCTCTCTGTTACATGTTGATAAAGCCCTTAGGATGTGTACTCGTCTTCCAGGACTATGATGCAGTTCATAATAGTGGGGCTTGGATAGTCCGTGAGTACATCCTTCAATGTTCCTAGTCGTGGGAATATCGAGACGGGGCATCGATATTCCAGAGTAGACTAGCGTGTATCTTCTCGACCCATGTGATGGGCGATGGATGATCCCATATCTATTGGTGTTTGACATCAGAGATGGTATGCTGGTGCTCAGTGGAGACTGGGTACACTGAACGGACTCGCCGAGAACTCCCAGATGGTATTATACCTCACGTCAGATCGCAGTTCTCTGGTGACACTGGTACAGCTTAGTCTGTTGACCCGAGATCGTCATAGAGTCTTGTGTGTCTCCCACTATGCTTTGGTTTCCACCCTACCACGGCTCTACTGAGGCGTGCAAACAGGTGGTTTTTGGATACAGTCCCGATTCACATGGAGGCAATGAGCGATAGGAGGGGATTCGTCTCTCCCGGTATTGGGGGTTGATGTTGCGCTATGCTCGACTGGCCATAACAGGAAATCCCTGGCCAGGGTTGCAGTGATATACTGGTAAGAGTTATCAGTAGTTTCACGATTGTTATGGACCTCACATCTGTTGGAGATAGTGCCCTCATAGTCAATTATTGGATTGCAGGTACGTGATTCCAATGATTGCAGAGGACCTATACCAAGAGGACAGTCTTACTCAAGATGATAGTATGCTATCTGGTTTGCCTTTATCAGTCGTGTACATTTTCAGGTGACTGATTACATGTTACACTTTGATAGAGCCCTTAGGATCTTGCTTTACCACCAACTGTATGATGGCGATCATATACGTGAGGGTTGGGTGGTTTATACACATATCCTTAATTGTTGTCCCTAGTCGTGGGAGTTTCGAGACAGGGCATCGATACTCCGGAGTAGACTAGTGTGTACAGTCGAGACCCCGATGAGGGGCGGTGGCCGGTCTTACAAGCCACTGGTGTCAGTTGGATCACCTAAGATGTATACAGGTGCTCATTGGGTTATGAGTACACCGGACAGGACTCGCCGGGAATCTGCTAGTTAGTACTATATCTATCGTCAGATAGTAGTTCCCTGGTGACATGTGTACAGGTTAGTTCATCGACCTGAGGTCGTCATTTGTCTCGTGTGAGTTCCCACTGTGCTTTGATTTCTACCCTACCACGGCTCAAAGGAGTCGTGCAAACAGGTAGTTTTTGGGTACAGTCCCGAGCCATATGGAGGCACTTGAGCGGATCGGTAGGGGATTCGTCTCTCCCGGTATTGGGGGTGAGGTCGTGCTGTGTCTAGGAGAGCCATTACATAAAGTCCATGGCCATGGCAGGAGATTTACTGGTAGGTACTCCAGTAGTATCTCAGGGTATTATTGGGCTTCACTCCGACACGACTTATACTGCTATTGGGGGTCTGACGTTTCTAGCCCCCTAGGCAGATATGCGATACTCATAGACGAACGGACCGGACTGTATATACATTGTCACTGTTAGGCTCAGTAGGGTTTCTGGTTGAGTTCGCTCATCAGCCTCCCTTAAGGTCAGTCCATGGGCAGCCGTTACGCATAGCTAGTGCCGCTGACGGTTTGTGGTTAAACCCACTGCCAGGGTACTGACGAGTCATTAGAGTCCCCCACAGACAGTTTCCCAAGTTCGGGCGAAACGTTGTAGAGGCCGTATGGTTTTATGGCAGGGTTCGGAAAATGCACGTGCGTTTACGCACGTGTTATTTTTCGGGCAGATAATACTGGTCGGCTTTGGTTTAAGCCGGATCCGAGTATTATATTGAGTAGGTATAATATCTTTGTCTCAGTTGCATTTGTATTCGGTTGTAATACAAATGCGGGTATATTTATACAGTTACGGGGTTATCCTGAAAGTCGTTTCAGGATCACTTTTGGAAGTTGCCAGTTTCCGGTTTTCTATCAGCCTTTTTTTAACATTCGGTTAAAGACGGATTTATCTTTTTTTGGATGAGGGTGAGTCATGCTTCTAGAAGGTTCTAGAAAGGGTGACTTGACATGGTGAGTCATTAGTGCTTTAATGGAGCCATTAATGCAGTGGTGACTAGGTTAATGAATCACCATTTCCATTAATGAGGTTTTGTTTGCTTAAAGATATTTTTCTTGTGTTCACACATGATATTTCTTTCTTAAGGTCACCCTCTTCTCTAATACACTCAGCCCCCTCCCTATATATGGCCGGCCCCTCCTCTATCTCATACTCACTTGAGGTTTTCATTTTGTTATAAAAGATATGATAGATTTAGGGGTGTATGGAACTTCACAGCTCATTTCATTCCATCACCCGATTCCCACGGCAACTTCATTAACCGTTCATCCATGGTTTTGGACAAAGCGAGACAAAGTCATCTACTCATTCTCTATATCATTCTTGGTCGTCTCTTTTAGCAAACTTGACGACCGAGTTGCCTCGAGTCAGAGGCAGGAGCCCGTTTAAAGAATCGTTGACGTGGTGCCACCTGGACGAGCAGATCGGAGATCGACGAGATCGGAGCAGCCGCAACGAAGCGTAGGATGATGGTTAAAGAACGAAGGACTCGGATCGTTCGGTATAACCTTTCTACACTCTTTACAGTTTGTTAGTTTAGCAATAATGGCACATCCGGGTTAAAGTATACGATAGCGCCAGTTAAAAAGTTTTTGTTCCGCATTTGGCGTCTGTAGACGGCCGGGGCGCTTGCGTAGGCTTACAGTGGTATCAGAGCCTCACCATTTTGCTATACTAACTTGTGCTAACGCGTTTAAAACATCGATCGAACCGGAAATCAAAAACCGCATTTTTTCAATTTGACAGTTTCTGTTGATTTTAAATGGTGTCCTAAAAATATTCCACATGTCACAGAAATCTGTGCAGGGTTTTATAAGAGCTCCGACAAAATTTGGGCACGTGATTCCACCAAACCACCGTGGAAACGCGGCCAAACCCATGGTTTGGCCGCGCATCCGCGGCAATTTGGTAAGATCATGCTCCCAAATTTGCACAGTGTATTTTTCAATGGAATTTGGGGTTTTTGGTATATATCTTTTGGGCCCAGATTTTGTTACTGTTCAACAGTTGTTCGTAGGGCCCACTTTCTGATATTTAGTCGATCGAAATTTAAACATGTTAGTTTACAGTGCTTACATTATAACTCCGACAGAGAATGTCATTTGATCGGTAAACCGCGTCTGATTGCTATAGTTCTTTTAGACGGGTTTGCGAACGTGACATTCGCGTTGATGTTCTGTGTTGTGCTGTGATGTAGCGGATTTGTCGTGATGGATAGCAGTGTGCAATGATAGTACAGTTTGAGTTTATTTGTACATTTGATATTGCGGGGCGAGCATCCAACATGTGGACTGCTGTCACTGCCTGTTGTATAATATTCTTTCGGGGCACGACCAGGTTGCGGTCGATATACCTGTTGTACTATTCTTCATTACTGTACTAGGTTTTACCCCGCGACGGAGTGCACGGATAGCCGGGTTCTGAGGGGCAACGGGTGCGCATCTCATGGCTTTGAGAGGCAGTGGGGCCTCACTCTAGAATTGGCAGACTATTCGCCGCACTCGTAGGGGGTACAGGTTGACCCAAGGAGGGGTGCTCAAGCTACCGGATTCCGTGAAGTGCAGGGTGGTCCATTCACTTTGCTGTAGGGGGCTGCCTCGCTTCAGGTTTTGGCGGGTAACTTGCCGCACCCGTAGGGGTCTAGGTTTCATTGCATAGGCTATCCACACGACAGGGGAACGTCGGGTTTCAGCAGCGGCTCTGTGAAACCCGGGGATCCCAGATTATCTGTATTGTTCTGTGATGCTTATTACTTTTCTGTAATGTTGCATATTATCACGCCTGGAGCGATTATTGTATATTGGTTTATATACTATTAGATGTTGTATATGTTTTACACCCGCGCTAGTCCAGTCCCCGCTCTGTCGTTAGTTAAGTAACCTAACGGGTGATGACGGGCCCGGTGTCGAATGCGGATGGCATATATGTACATTTTATTTTCGTTCTTTTCTGGTGTGATTTTTGATGGGACTGCATTGATTCTGATCAATGCAAAGTAAAACAAACCTGTTTAGATGTTGTTGGAACAATTTAAAAGTTGTTATTACAAAGATGTTTCCTTTTGTTATGCATAGTGGTATTCGGTTGGAATATCCTGCACCTCATTCGACGGGGCAAGGGTCGATATCCCTTCACCGGGACTGACCCCTTGGGCAGAAGTTTGCGTCAGGGTAATAACTTCACTATAGTTGATTACATGTTGCTTTGCATCGCGATATTCAGTGGAATATCCTGCACCTCATTCCACGAGGAAAGAGCCGAGATCCCTTCACCGGGAGTGACCTCTTTAGCAAAGGTTTTCGCCACTATATTTATAAAAAGCTATCAGGTTCCTTCAACGAGATCAAGTTCATTACGTTAAAGGTTTTTCGCCAAAAACCAGCCGTAGCCCTCCGTCGTTTCTTATGGATGGTCAGTAATATTCAAGCTATGTTTGTTGGCTTTCGTCAAGGCATAGTGTTTGGTAGTTGCTGGGGTATTCATTTGTTGTATAGATAGATGTGTTGGTTTGGGACAGTCGTATTACCTTGTTGGCTTTCGTCAAGGGTATGTACGGGTGGGTTCAAATTAACAAGATAATGACGGGCAGAACTTGACATGTGACTTATGTTTTGTTGACTTTCGCCAAGGTCATAAGAACATGGGGTAAAAATCATATCAGGAGTTTCTAAAGAAACTGAAACTTGCCAGGCATGCGCATACCTTCTGGAGTGTGATAACGCGAGTGGATTCCGTCACGTTATCATGCGATGAGTGTTGGATCCCGATTCCCACTGATGAGTTGGTTTACTCTTCGGGTGATCCCGATTGATTCTTCTTTAGGTTTGGAGGAGAATTTGACAGGACAGTGGGAGTTTTCCGGATTAGATAAAGTGATAACCATTCTGATCTAGGTTAGAGTGCACGCAGAGTGTTTCTTTTCTCTCTCTCTCTTTGGCAGCGACCTTTGACTGACCCTAGACTATGAATCAATGACCAGGTTGACCGAACCTTCTTAAAATACTGGCTTTTGGATTGTCCGAGTTGCAAAAGTCATTGCCACTCCTTCTTTTACCCTTTGCATTTCTCAGAACACCCGTATTACTACGGATATCCACTTCCATTGGATAGATCCATCGTATGGTTATATACGAACTCGAAGGGACTTCTTCGAGGATGAATCCAGGTTCAGGAGAAATAGAATTGGTTTATTCAGTTGTCTTTTATTATCACCTTCTCTCAGGTTGCGAGGGCTCCTTGGTTTAGGAGAGTGCACCTATTACGCTTATTGGATAGTCTTATTCCAAACCATAGGCAGGTGCCAAAAGGTAGGGAATGAAGAAAACCAATTAGCCTAAGCAGGGTGTGCAGAAGGTAATATGTAAAGACAAAATAAAGGGATTAGAAAGAAAGCAAAGTAAATTGCGACTGATATCATTCACGACCAAAACCGCGTACTTCATCGCCATTCCTATTTCACTTTTAAAAGAATAAGGTATTATTCAGTTGTCTTTTATCATCACCTTCTCTCAAGATACGAGTACTCCTTGGTTTAGGAGGGTACACCTATTATGCTTTCTGGATAGTCTTCTTCCAAACCATAGGCTGGTGCCAAACGGTAGGGAAGGAAGAAAACCATTTAGCCTAACGATGGTGTACAGAAGGTAACGACTAAAGACAAATAAAGGGATTTGGAGAGATGGCAATAAAATATACGGTTGAAGTCATGAATTAGATTATGGAAGAGGCATTGCTATGAATACCAGGATACCCCTACGAAACATTTTCATGTTTCAGTGCATTGTTAAAGAAAACCTGTTTTCCCGATTAGACACTTACTCCAAGGGTATGTATTTACCAGGTTTCATTCTCATATCTGTATGGTTTTACAGATGATGAGTGGGAGTAAGTTATTGGGAATTAGGTAATTATCCTCATTATATTGGAATTCCTTGTAATTGGTGATATTTGAGGAAATCACCAGGGTACAGTTTTCAACCTACGACGCACAGGTTTTGAGTTGTTTAACTCAGCGGACTTATACAGAGTATTGTATGTTGTCTAGTGTCCTTCAGGACAAAGGGGTAGGTCCTCGTACTATGTTCTGTTTACTTATAACTTCTCTAGTATTTAGACAAGTGTTTCATAGAAATACAAGGTCTATTTTTTGAGAAGTTGTGGGTATAAGAATAAAGTAGAGAACCAGGTGTCAAAAGTATCGGGATTCTTCAAAGAGATCGAAGATGTAGATTCTTGTGATTGGTATTCAGATGATAGTAATGGTTTTGAGAAACTTGTTTCTCGTTCAGGTTACTCATAATTGGATGGATTCCTAAGTTGAGTAATGCTGATTAGCCTCTTTCCATTAAGTTGATATGCACTGGAGACAGCTGCATGATTTGAATCTGGTTCCAATTAAATAAGTGCCAAAGTTTCTGTATTGGATATAGAATGGATTAAGGTACAGGGAGTTGTCCATCTTATGCTTAAAACCAGACTCTGGATAACTCAGGGCACGTTTCTGTAATGGTTGTTTGTGGATTGACCCTGGCTATGACGAGGGTTGATATTCTACCATTTGGAAGATCAATAGTGATATTATTCTTGACTCGCCACAGTTTTAGTAAAATGGATTTTTTCAGAAAACAGTAGTGGGAGTATGGTAGAACTGGAAGTGATTCCAGAACCTCAAACGATTACGGAAAATTTAATAAGACCTAAAGGTTCAATCAAGATTGACATTCCAATAGCCACTCCGCAGATATGGTGGGTAGCCTCAGACACCCGAGAGGTACTTTGGTAGCCTCAAGGGCGGTGACAGGGAGGTTCTTATCTACCCAGACTTGACACTACTGATGTTCCAGGCTATGAGACCCGGTAGGAGGGTTGTCGTAGTCAGTGGGAGCAGCAGAAGCATAGTGGGCAAGTAGCTTATGTCTATTTATAGACTTGAGCAGTTATAGCGGAGATAGATCATCTAATTTTGATGTGACAGTCATAGGTTTGACTTCATCAGAATAGGGGATGGATCTGTTAAGAAGGTAGTAGGGTGTGATGTCATGGTATCTGGATGACATACACAAAGTAGGAAGTAAAATTCCTATACTACGATCGGTTGTACTTTGGTCGTCACACAGTTGTTTCTCCAGACAGGATATGGATATAATATTTGACATTCTGGATTCTGGATCTATGGTTTTAGATCTGGATTTGGGTAGTTTCCCAATGTGGGTACTTTGACAGTATTCTAATGGTTTTTAGAATAGATGACTCCTAGCATGGTGGTGTACCTGCAGGTGATGGAGTCACCCTCTCTAAAGGTGTCGTACAGACTAAAGGGGAGAGGGATGTGCATGATTGGCAGATCACTTGCTTAGGCAATTGAGTCAATCATGAGATGTCAAGTACCGCACCAAATGTTGTCTTTGCACTAGATGCAATAAGTTTGTATTAATTCAGTCCTGGAGAAACATAAGGAAGCAGTTTTAGAACATAAGTACATGTTCTACGGATTTGATAACGGCGGCCTCCTTGGGGAGACGGTTATCATTCCAGGCTTCAAAGGTGACATGGTTGACAGAGTGATTGTCAGAGTTATAGTTTTTCCCTCTGACGAAGAGGGACAGTATTATGGACATGTGGTCCAAGAGGATACTGTGGGAGGCATGATGCCGGATACTGATTAGGTTCAGTGATCGATACAGTCTAAGAAGTTTGGATTTGGAGTTCATTTATGAACTTGGTCCCATCAGACATCCAGACATGTTCTAAGATAGGTATTACTCAATTCGGGATATGGCTTTCTCCGCGAACTTGAAATTTACAGAGATATAGAAAGAAACATCTAGGCGGATCCACTCACTGAGGCTATTTCTCGAACACAATAGTTTTACAAACGGGCTTTGTGAAACTGATTAGTATAGGAGTTGGATGTTCGGTTTCACACGGGCTGTGAGTAGTCGACATCGCAATAATTATCCTTGAGTGCAAGTGGGAGATTGTTGGAGATAGTGCCCTCATAGTCAATTATTGGAATGCAGGTACGTGATTGCAATGATTGCGGAGGACCTATACCAAGAGGACAGTCTTACTCAAGATGATAGTATGCTATCTGGTTTGCCTTTATCAGTCGTGTACATTTTCAGGTGACTGATTACATGTTACACTTTGATAGAGCCCTTACGATCTTGCTTTACCACCAACTCTATGATGGCGATCATATACGTGAGAGTTGGGTGGTTTTTACACATATCCTTAATTGTTGTCCCTAGGCGTGGGAGTTTCGAGACAGGGCATCGATACTCCGGAGTAGACTAGTGTGTACAGTCGAGATCCCGACGAGGGGCGGTGGCCGGTCTCACAAGCCACTAGTGTCAGTTGGATCGCCTAAGATGTATACAGGTGCTCATTGGGTTATGAGTACACCGGACAGGACTCGCCGGGAATCTGCTAGTTAGTACTATATCTATCGTCAGATAGCAGTTCCCTGGTGACATGTGTACAGGTTAGTTCATCGACCTGAGGTCATCATTTGTCTCGTGTGAGTTCCCACTGTGCTTTGATTTCTACCCTACCACGGCTCAAAGGAGTCGTGCAAACAGGTAGTTTTTGGCTACAGTCCCGAGCCATATGGAGGCACGTGAGCGGATTGGCAGGGGATTCGTCTCTCCCGGTATTGGGGGCGAGGTCGTGCAGTGTCTAGTAGAGCCATTACACCAAGTCCATGGCCATGGCAGGAGATTTACTGGTAGGTACACCAATAGTATCTCAGGGCGTTATTGGGCTTCACTCCGACACGACTTATACTGCTATTGGGGGTCTGACGTTTCTAGCCCCCTATGCAGATATGCGATACTCATAGACGAACGGACCGGACTTTATATACATTTTCACTGTTAGGCTCAGTAGGGTTTCTGGATGAGTTCGCTCATCAGCCTCCCTTGAGGTCAGTCCATGGGCAGCCGTTACGCATAGCTAGTGCCGCTGACGGTTTGTGGTTAAAGCCACTGCCAGGGTACTGACGAGTCATTAGAGTCCCCCACAGACAGTTTCCCAAGTTCGGGCGAAACGTTGTAGAGGCCGTATGGTTTTATGGCAGGGTTTGGAAAATGCACGTGCGTTTACGCACGTGTTATTTTTCGGGCAGATGATACTGGTCGGCTTTGGTTTAAGCCGGATCCGAGTATTATATTGAGTAGGTATAATATCTTTGTCTCAGTTGCATTTGTATTCGGTTGTAATACAAATGCGGGTATATTTATACAGTTACGTGGTTATCCTGAAAGTCGTTTCAGGATCACTTTTGGAAGTTGCCAGTTTCCAGTTTTCTATCAGCCGTCTTTTAACATTCGGTTAAAGACGGATTTATCTTTTCTTGGATGAGGGTGAGTCATGCTTCTAGAAGGTTCTAGAAAGGGTGACTTGACATGGTGAGTCATTAGTTCTTTAATGGAGCCATTAATGCAATGGTGACTAGGTTAATGAATCACCATTTGCATTAATGAGGTTTTGTTTGCTTAAAGATATTTTTCTTGTATTCACACATGATATTTCTTTCTTAAGGTCACCCTCTTCTCTCCTACACTCACCCCCTCCCTATATATGGCCGGCCCCTCCTCTCTCTCATACTCACTTGAGGTTTTCATTTGGTTATAAAAGATATGATAGATTTTGGGGTGTATGGAACTTCACAACTCATTTCATTCCATCACCCGATTCCCACGGCAACTTCATTAACCGTTCGTCCATGGTTTTGGACGAAGCGAGACAAAATCATCTACTCATTCTCTACATCATTCTTGGTCGTCTCTTTTAGCAAACTTGACGACCGAGTTGCCTCGAGTCAGAGGCGGGAGCCCGTTTAAAGAATCGTTGACGTGGTGCCACCTGGACGAGCAGATCGGAGATCGACGAGATCGGAGCAGCTGCAACGGAGCGTGGGATGATGGTTAAAGAACAAAGGACTCGGATCGTTCGGTATAACCTTTCTACACTCTTTACAGTTTGTTAGTTTAGCAATAATGGCAGATCCGGGTTAAAGTATACGATAGCGCCAGTTAAAAAGTTTTTGTTCCGCATTTGGCGTCTGTAGACGGCCGGGGCGCTAGCGTAGGCTTACAACATCTGCATGACTTATCAAGCTACTGGGTCTGACGTTTACCACCCCTAGGCGAGATATGCGACATATCAGACGAACAGACCAGACTGTACGGTAAGTGTTACTGGTTGGATTCACAGGAGTGTGAGCGGGCTTGCTCGTCGATCTTCTGATCGCTCAATACCCGGGTGGCCGTTACGTTTAGCAGACCGCTTGCGGCTTGTGGGTGTTTGATATGATCATCACCTGCTGCCGGCGTATTGACGAGTCTTTAGAGTCCTACACAGAGATTTCCTGGCTCAAGCGAAACGAAATTGGAGCGCATATGAGATATGTGCGGGACCGAGAATAATGCGTGTATGTGATACCGTATTCTATTCTCGCGATGAATGTATCGATTGGTTGTATGCGATATAACCTAGTTATCGAATTGAAGATTGATTCGATAAGTCGATACATTGGATACTAGTCGGTTATATGCGACATGACCGGATCATTGAATCAAGTGTTGATTTAATGATTTAATGTATAATTATATATTTGATATATTACTTTACATTAACTAGTATTGGTTCACTCAAGATTGACTTTCTCACTTGAAATGCACAAGTTGTATATGAGATATATTTTTGTGCACTTGTTTGTATCATGTTTGATGATACATGCAAACTTGGGTTTGTGTAAGACTTAAACCATGTTTAGTGAATGGTTAGGGTTTCGTTTCACTTATTTATTTATCTATTTATTTTGGTTAAAAGAAAAAGGAAAACAAAATGGTTGCTTTCATACAAGAAGCTTCTTGATGCTTCATGCATCTTTGACTAAGTGACCATTTTTGTATTCATCTCCTAAACCTAACCATTCAACTAAACCCTAGTTAATTCTTTACACTAAACCATGGTTGAAAATATGATAAGTATCATTTTATTTTCTATTTTTTTCAATATACTTATCATATTCTTTTTCTTCTTCTTCTTCTTCTTCTTCTTCAACATGAAGAAAGCTTGCTACCATTAATGGCAACATGAGAAAAAGAGTGAGAAATCCAATTCTAAAGTGAACCCACTTCCTATTTCTTCATCCTCTACCACTTGCCAAGTAGTATAGGGTGTTTTCTTCACAAGTTTCATGACTTGGTGAAGTTGGAGCTTGATCTTAAGTTGCCTCGACGTAGATCATCTTCGGCATCGAAGTCGACGATCTAGACCGATCATTTCTCCGACGAAACCTTCGCCAGAGTCCTGATTCCGATAGGTACAGTGGAGGGACGTCATCACGGAGCCTAGGAAGTGGAGGACTGGATCTACAAAGGTTGTAGTCACTTACTTTAGCAATAAAGTTGTTTACTTGCTTGCATCGCCTTACCTCTAGTTAACGATCCGTATTAGGGTTTGTAGGCACATGAAAAAATTTGAATTGGGCATGTTTGATCTGTTGTAAGACCTCATTAGTGTGCCTAGGATCCCTACACCATCCTGTTTAGATAAATTAAAAACCACTCTAAACTTACAAGAGCATCATGCCAATAGTATTTTCTTCTCTCTCTTAAATTGCAGCGACCTTGTGACCACACATAGGTTACGTCTAGATAATAATTTGACTGAATCTTACTTATATAACTGGCAAAGGTCTATCCAGATGTCCATTGCCTCTGACAAGCTGGACCACCGTATTACTACTCAAGATCCTGTCGTCCTAGGTCCAGTTTCCACTGTCGCGGATATGGATATCCGTCAGACAAGGGAGAAAGATAAAGCGAAAGCTAAGTGCCTCGAGTTAGCTTCAGTTGATGGTGTATACCATAAGCGGCACGAGAAGATGGACTTAGTTTCCATCTTTCTCCATAACAAAGATCTATATGGAGAGCAATCTCATATCGCAAGATATGAGACTTCGAACGAATTAATTCAAGCGAGGTTGGCTGACGGGTCATCTGTAGGGGACAACGTCCTTACAATGACTAGCTGTATTGATGACCTCCAGGACCTGAAGACCGTGTTGGGAAACGAGTCAGATACTGACTTGATTCTACAGTCTCTGCCTCCTACCCTGAATGAAACCAGGGAAGCAGAAGGAAAGAGAACGGCAAAAGTTTCTGTACTGGATATAGTAAAAGAGGGACGTTCCTATTGTTACAGGAATGAACATTGGCAGAATGATTGCAGGGCTAGCAAAGCCAGTACCCAGGATTCGAAGCATGTTGTGGCTTCAGCCTCAAGTGTATTTGTTATTAAGAACTTTTTGTCAATTAACTCTACTTCCTGGGTACTAGTTACCGGAGCAGGATCTCATATCTGTAATTCAATACATGCTTTGAGAAACCGTAGAGTTATAAAGGTAGGTGATTTGTCTCTTAGAATTGCAAACGGAATGAGCGTGGACGCTGAATCCGTCGAAGAATATCGCCTAGGATTGACCAGTGGGCATATATTGATTCTACGTAACTGTTTGTATGTACCTAGTATGACATGTAATATCATATCAGTGTCCTCACTTTCGAGAGAAGGATATGATTTTACATTCGTAAGCGATGTAGTTAACATTCACCAAAATCAAGTTATGATTGGGTCCGGTACATTAGGTAACGGTATATACGTATTAAGTCAAGCTCAGGTTTTCAATATCCAGAACACACTTAAAAGAAAGTCTCCAGAAATAAATCAGGCTTTCTTATGGCATTGTAGACTAGGTCACATCAATGAGAGAAGGTTAACTAAGTTACATAGAGAAGGATATTTGAATCCGTTCGAATATCAATCTTATGCTACTTGTGAATCTTGTCTCAAAGGAAAGATGACAAAGACTCCGTTCACTGGACACGGAGTAAGAGCAAGCGAGCTCTTAGGACTCGTACATAGTGACGTGTGCGGTCCAATGTCTACACATGCGCGAGGTGGTTATTCCGACTTCATTACTTTTACGGATGATTTCTCTAGGTATGGATATGTCTTCTTAATGAAGCATAAATCCGAGGCTTTTGAGAAATTCCAAGAATACAAGAATGAAGTAGAAAAACAAACAGGCAAGAGTATGAAGACACTAAGATCTGATCGAGGTGGTGAATAATTAAGTGCCGAGTTCCTGGGTTACTTAAAAGAGAATGGAATTCTCTCTCAGCTTACTCCTCCATACACGTTACAAAATAACGGTGTATCAGAAAGGAGGAATCGAACCCTATTAGACATGGTTCGTTCCATGATGAGTAACGCTGAGTTACCGCGATCATTCTGGGGATATACGCTAGAATCAGCGGCATTTCTTCTGAACAGGGTTCCTACCAAGTCAGTGCCTACCACCCCATATCAGATGTGGAGTGGGAAGAAACCCTATCTTCAGTATCTGAAGATTTGGGGATGTCCGGTTTTTGCTAAAAAACAGTATGCAGACAAGCTCGAGGCACGATCGATACAGTGTAAGTTTGTAGGATATCCCAAGAACTCCAAGGGGTATCTGTTCTATAACGCAGAGGATCAAAAGGTTTTTGTTTCTCGTAATGCACATTTTTTAGAACAACAAGTTTTAGAAAAGGATACAAATGGGAGCGAAATAGAACTGGAAGAAATTCTAGAACCACAAACTACAACTGAAAGTATGGTAGAACCAGTAGTTCAAGAAGAATTGGACATTCCCACACCCCTCCGCAGGAGTAGTAGGCCATCTCATCCGCCTGAGAGATACTACGGTTTTCTCATAGATGGGGATAGAGAGGATTGTGTCACTGATGAAGATGACCCTACTAGCTTCCAGCAAGCCATTCAGAGCGGTAACTCAGTAAAATGGCTGGATGCAATACGGACCGAAATGGAGTCCATGTACACTAACAAAGTATGGACTTTGGACGTTGCTCCAGATGGGGTAAAACCCGTAGGATGCAAATGAATCTTCAAAAAGAAGATTGGTGTCGATAGACAGGTTGAAACATACAAGGCTAGACTGGTTACAAAGGGTTTCCGTCAAAGACCTGGTTTGGACTATGACAAAACCTTTTCTACAGTAGCTATGCTTAAATCCATTCGGGACTTTCTTGCTATTGCTGCTTTCCACGATTATGAGATCTGGCAGATGGACGTAAAGACGGCCGTTCTAAATGGAAATTTGGAAGAGAGCGTCTATATGGATCAGCCAAAGGGATTCATTCAGAGTGGGAGCAGCGGTAAAGTATGCAAGCTGCTTAAGACCATTTATGGACTAAAGCAGACATCGCGGAGTTGGAACATCTGTCTTCATGATGCTGTCAAAGAATTTGACTTTATCAAAAATCCAGATGGACCATGCATATACAGTAAGATTGTAAGGAGAACTATAGTATTCCTCGTCTTGTACGTGGATGACATTCTCCTAATAGGAAATGATATTCCTATGTTACAGTCAGTCAAAAGATTCTTGTCACATAAATTCTCCATGAATGACCTGGGTGATGCCACCTACATTCTGTGGATCTGGATCTATCGTGATAGATCAAAGAGGATGTTGGGACTTTCACAGTCCAGGTACATAGACACCATAGTGAAAAGATTCAGTATGGATGATTCTAAGCGCGGTAACCTACCGGCTTGTCACGGAATCGCCCTCTCCAAAGAGATATCTCCCAAGACTGATTTGGAAAGGGATCGCATGTCGATTATACCCTACGCTTCTGCGGTAGGCTCTATAATGTATGCGATGTTATGTACCAGACCAGATGTAGCATACGCATTGAGCGTAGTAAGCCAGTATCAAGAAAACCGAAGGGAGAAGCACTGGATAGCAGTAAAGAACATTCTCAAGTACCTGAGGAGGACTAAGGAGATGTTCTTGGTATATGGCGGAAAAGCCCTCCAGATGGAGGCCTTTGCCGACTCCGGCTTCCAGAGTGACAAGGATGACTCTAAATCCAGGTCGGGTTATGTCTTTACCCTTAATGGAGGGGCGGTCTGTTGGAAGAGTTCCAACCAGGAGACCGTTGCTGACTCAACAATGGAAGCGGAGTACATAGCTGCTTGCGATGCCGCAAAAGAAGCAGTCTGGATGAAGAAGTTCCTCACAGAACTTCAGGTGGTTCCTACTAGTGTTGGTCCAATACCTCTGTATTGTGACAACAACGGCGCTATAGCTTTAGCGAAGGAACCCAGGTCCCATCAGAAGTCCAGACACATCTTAAGGCGGTATCACCTGATCAGGGAGATCGTAGATCGCCGGGAGATCGAGGTGAAGAGAGTAGCGACAGAGAATAACATTGCTGACCCATTCATAAAGGCCCTTCCTCAGACGCATTTCGAGAGGCTATTCGAGATGATAGGTCTACGATATGCCAGCTCATGGCCCTAGTGCAAGTGGGAGATTGTTAGTGTATATGCCCTAGGGGCCATTATTGTATCATACTTGTATGTATATTACTTAATGGAAGCTTGGGATATTCACAGTTGTATATGCAGTCTTGCTAAACATGGTAGTAAGCTACTTGGTTTGAGTCTACTTTAATATGTGCATATGTTTCTTGTAACGTATCACTTATACATATTAGTAGAGCCCATAGGATCTTTGCTTGATTACCAGCGTTGTGATGGCGGTCACACTAGTGGGGGCTGGGTAGTCTGTAAGCAATATCCTATACAGGTCCCTGGTCGTTGGTATTGGATATAGTGCCCTCAGAGTCAATTATTGGATCACAGGCACGTGATTGCAATGATTGAGGGAGGACCTATGCCGGCAGGACAGTCTTACTCGAGATCATAGTATGCTATCTGGTTTACCTTTATCATCGTGTACTGCTTTAGGTGACCTGACATGTCGCTCTTACACGTTGATAGAGCCCCTATGATTCTTGCTTGACTGCCAGCAGTATGAGGGCGATCATATACGTGGGAGCTGGTAGTCTATAAGCACATCCTTAAAAGGTCCCTAGTCGTAGGAGTTTCGAGACAGGGAATCGATACTCCAGAGTAGACTAGTGTATACAGTCGAGACCCCGACGAGGGGCGGTGGCTGGTCTCACAAGCCACTGGTGTCAGTTGGTTCACCTAAGATGTATACAGGTGCTCATTGGGTTATGAGTATACAGGACAGGACTCGCCGGGAACATGCTAGTTAGTCTTATACATGACGTCAGATAGCAGTTCCCTGGTGACATGTATACAGGTTAGTTCATCGACCTGAGGATCGTCATTTGTCTCGTGTGAGTTCCCACTGTACTTTGATTACTACCCTACCACGCTCAAAGGAGACGTGTAAACAGGTTTTAGTTGGCTACAGTCCCGAGCCATATGGAGGCAGTGAGCGGATCATCAGGGGTTCGTCTTTCCCGGTATTAGGGGTGAGGTCGCGCTGTGTCTAGGAGAGCCAGTACAGAAAGTCCTTGGCCAAGGAAGGAGATTTACTGGTAGGTATTCCAGTAGTATCTCAGGGTGTTCTGGGCTACACTCCGACACGACTTGTACCGCTTTTGGGGGTCTAACTTTTACCAACCCCCTAGGCCCGCCATGCGATGCTCATAGACGAACAGACCGGACTGTACGGATATTATCACTGACAGGCTCAGTAGGGTGTCAGGATGAGTTCGCTCATCGACGTCCCTTTTGGTCAATAGCTGGTGGCCCGTCATGTATGGCTAATACCTCTGACGTGCTAGTGGTTAAATCCACAGCCACAGTATTGACGAGTCTTTAGAGTCCCCCACGGACAGTTGCTCAAGTTTTCGGGCGAAACGCTGTAGAGGCCGTATGGAGATATGGCAGAATTCGATCAGATACGTGCGGCATTCCACGTATCAGGATCGGACGGTTAATACTAGCAGGCTTTGGTTTAAGCCGGATCCTAGTATTGTACAGTGTAGATTTTGTCTCATTGGATTTGTATTTCGGTCGGAATACAAATGCGGGTGTGCATACACAGTAGCGGGTTTTTCCTGTAACTTATTACGGGATCAGTTTTTGGAGTTGCCAGTTTGTTTTCCGTTTCGACCAATTTTCTTTGTATCTTTCATTGGCCGAAGATTGGTGGAGGAGGGCTTATTTGCATTTGTTCAAATAAGCAATTTGGAGGGTGTTATTTGCATATATTTGTATCATGATGGTTCTTACTTCCTTGACTTTCTTGTTTCATGATTATGCTTCATGATTGCTTGACTTTTTGACTTGATGATGGGAGATGGATGTGGAGTGTGGGTTTGGTTTTGTGATCATTTTCTTTTCATGATATCATTTTTGACCTCTCTCTTGCATTATGTGCACACTCTCATATTTTGATCAATACACTCCCCTCTCTTTTCTCCTCTCTAGAGTTGGCCGGCCAAAGAAGTGGGTAGGGCTGTCCAAATTTTGCAAGTGGGATTTTTGGTCTTTTAGCTTCACAAAAATCCCAAGTTTCATCTCCAAAAGTCTAAGTTCTTTTCCTCCACCAAAGGCAACTTCCAATACCCCAAAATGAGACATAGTTTTCTACACTATATTCTACAGTAAATTTTGGGCACGTCGACTCGCTAACTTCATGCCCGAGTTGCCTCGGTCCAGAGGTGGGAGCCCGTAAAAGAAGCAGGCGACGTGGTGCCCTTCCGGCGAGGAGATGAAGACCGGAGTTTCCACGGGAGATCGGGACGACGATGAGAAGACCGAAGGACACGGATCGCTCGGTATATCTCTCTACCCGTTCTTTAGATAGCTAAGACTAGTTTAATGGCACGATCCGGGTTGATAGTGCGCGGTGGTGCCGGTTCAAAAATTTAAAGTAAAGCATCGCTTCCGCATTCCGGCGTCGGATTGACGGCCGGGGCGCCGCCGTGCACTTACAGTGGTATCAGAGCCTCGCCATTAACCTAGTCTAGCTTGGTCTAGTATGTTTAAAGCTTCGATCGATCAAATATCCGAAAACCCGATATCATATGCATCAGTTTTCTGTCGAATTATTTTTGGCTCGAAAATTTTTTCAGTACATTGCAGAATTATATGCAGGGAATTTTAAGCATTATAGGAAAATTTGGTCATGTGATGTCACTATATCTCCGCGGAACCGCGGCCAAACCCATGCATTGGCCGCGGTTCCGCCGCAGTATAGAATGTTCACTGTACCAAAATTTTCCAGAGAGCTTCTGAGTTCAAAATGGGGTTTTTGGAATGTTATTTTTTGGGCCCAGATTTCTCTGAGTGCTACAGTAGTGCTTGGGGCCCACTTGGTAATTTTTGATCGATCGGATGTTTTAAACATGTTAGTTCACAGTATTTACATTATATCTGCGACCGTGAATGTCACTTGATCGGTAAATCCTGTCTAACTGCTATAGCCCGGTTAGACGGATTTGCGAACGTGACATTCACGTTGATGTTCTGTGATTGTGCTGTGATGTTGCGGATCGGTCGTGGGGGATAGCTTGGTTGCAGTGGTAGTACAGTTTTGTTGTATTATGTACATTTGATATTGCGGGGAGAGCGTCCGACATGTGGACTGTCGTCACTGCCCGTTTGTATATTATTCTTTTGGGGCACGACCAGGTTGCGGTCGATGTACCCGTTGTATGTATATTTTACTTTCTGTACTAGAATTGCCCCGCGGAGGGGTGCACGGATAGCCGGGTTCTAGAGTGCAACGGGCCCGCATCTCATGGCATTGAGACGGATGGGGCTTCACTCTAGAATTGGCAGGCTATTCGCCGCACTCGTAGAGGGTACAGGTTGACCCAGGAGGGGTGCCCAAGTTACCGGATTCCGTGAAGTGCTGGGTGGTCCATTCATGTTGCTGAAGGGGGCTGCCTCGCTTCCGGTTTTGGCGGGTAACTTGCCGCGCCCGTAGGGGTCTAGGATTTTCATTGCACGGGCTATCCACACGACCAGGGGAACGTCGGGTTTCAGTAGAGGCTCTGTGAAACCCGGGGATCCCAGATATCTGTATTGTTCTGTGATGCTGTACATTTCTGTGATGTTGCTTTTTACCACGCCTTGAGCGAAAATTATATATTGATATATATATACTAGTAGATGTTGTATATGTTTTGCATCCGCGCTAGTCCAGTCCCCGCTCTGTCGTTAGTTAGCTAACCGAACGGGTAATGACGGGACCTAGTGGCGAATGCGGATGGCATATACGTACGTCATTATTTTCGTTCTTTATTGGTGTGATCAATTGATGGGACTGCATTGATTCGGATCAATGCAAGCTAAACAAATCTAATCTGATGTTGTTGGAACACTTTTCAAAAAGCTGTTATTGCTAGGACGTTCACTTTTGTTTTGCACAGTGGTATTCAGTTGGAATATCCTGCTGCTCAGTCGACGAGGCAAGGGCCGAGATCTCTTCACCGGGAGTGACCCCTTGGACAAAAGTTTGCGTCAGGGCAATAACTTCACTATAGCCGATTACTTTTGCTTTGCATCATGGTATTCAGTTGGAATATCCTGCACCTCATTCTACGGGGAAAGAGCCGAGATCCCTTTACCGGGAGTGACCCCTTTAGCAAAGGTTTTCGTTACTATATTTTTCTAAAAAGCTATCCGTTCCTTCAACGATATCAACTTCATTACGTCAAAGGTTTTCGCCAGAAACCATTCGTAGCCCTCCGTCGTTTCATATGGATAGTCAATAGTATTCAAGTTGTGTTTGTTGGCCATAGTCAAGGCACAGTGTTTGGTAGCTATTGGGTGTTCATATGTAGTATAAATTGATGCGTTGGTTTGGGACAGTCGTATAGCCTTGTTGGCCCTAGTCAAGGGCTTGTACGGGTGGGTTGAAATCAACCTGGACAATGACGGGTAGAACTTGACATGTGACTTATGATTTGTTGGCCTTAGTCAAGGTCATAAGAGCATGGGGCAAAAATCACATCGGGAGTTTCTAAAGAAACTGAAACTTGCCAGATATGCGCATACCTTCTGGAGTATGTTAGCGTAAGCGGATTCCGTCACGTTATCATGCGGTGATAGTTGGATCCCGATTCCCGCTGATGAGTTGGTTTACTCCTCGGGTGATTCCGACTAATTCTTCTTTCAGGTTTGGAGGAGAATTTCACGGTACAGTAGGAGGTTTCCAGATTAGATAAATTGGTAACCATTCTGATCTAGGTTAGAGTGCACGATGAGTGTTTCTTTTCTCTCTCTCTCTTTGGCAGCGACCATTGAGCCGACCTTAGACTATGACTCAGAGACCAAGTTGACCGAACCTTCTTATAAGACTGGCTTTTGGATTGTCAGAGTTGCACACCTCATTGCCACTCCTACTTTTACCCTTTTCTCCAGGACACCCCGTATTGCTACGAACGTCCACTTCCATTGGACAAAACCATCGTATGGTTAGATACGAACTCGAAGGAATTTATTCGAGGATGGTTTCCGGTTCTGGAGAAAACGAATAGGACTATTCAGTTGTCTTTTCCTTCTACCTTCTCTCAGGTTTAGACTACTCCTTGGTTTAGGAGATAGTACACCTATTACGCAAATTGGATAGTCTTCTTCCAAACCATAGGCAGGTGCGGAATGGTGGGGAATGAAGAAAACCAATTAGCATAACGATGGTGTGCAGAAGGTATTAAGTTAAGACAAAGAAAGGGATTAGTAAGAGGGCAAAGTAAATTGCGACTGATATTCACGACCAAACCAAGTATTTCATTACCACTCCCATTTCACCTTTGTATTTCTCCAGGACACTCCGTATCACTACGAAGATCCACAGTTTATTGGATATTCCATCGTATGGTTATATACGAACTCGAAAGGAATTTGTTCCAGTTCGGGATGGATTCTGGTTCAGGAGAAATAGGAATAAGGTTTATTTAGGTGTCTTTTATCTTCACCTTCTCTCGCATTGCGAGTGTTCCTAGGATTGGGACAATACACCCATTATGCTTATCGGATAGTCTTCTTCCAAACCATAGGCTGGTGCCGAACGGTAGGGAAGGAAGAAAACCATTTAGGTCTAAAGGGGTGTACAGATGGTAATGACTAAAGACCTATAAAGGGATTTGGAGAGGTGGCAAAGATTTATACGGTTACAGTTGTGAATCTGGATAATGGAAGAGGCATTACTAGGAATACCGGGATACCCCATCGAAACATTTCAATGTTTCAGCTTCACTGTGTACTGTTAAAGGAAAACTGATTTCCCGATTAGATACTTACTCCAGGGTATGTATTTACCAGGTATGATTTTCACATCTGTATGGTTTTACAGATGATGAGTGGGAGTAAGTTATTGGGAATTAGGTGATCATCCTCATTATATCGGGATTCGTTGTAATCGGTGATATTTGAGGAAGTCACCTGGGTTGTTTGCCGGACGGCAAATATTTGGTTTTGAATATCCGTTATAATGCACCAATTTCAAATTGAAATATCTGTACGTCTATATTTATAGAGTGAGGTATACCTTTTTGAAATTATGTCGATGACATTTGTTAGTGTATATGCCCTAGGGGCCATTATTGTATCATACTAGTTTGTATATTACTTAATGGAAGCATGGGATATTCACATGTATATAACAGTCTTGCTAAACATGGTAGTATGCTACTTGGTTTTTCTATCTTAATATGTGAGTATACGTATTGATAGAGCTCTTAGGATCTTGCTTGACTACCGGCGTTGTGATGGCAGTCACACTAGTGGGGGCTGGGTAGTCTACAAGCACATCCTTATTCAGGTCCCTAGTCGCAGGATTATCGAGACAGGGCATCGATACTCCGGAGTAGACTAGTGTGTACGCTTCTCATCCCAGTTGGGGAGATGGTCTGTCCCACAGCCGTCAGTACGTCGTACTGGATATAGTATGCAGGTGCTCGTTGGGTTACGGGTACACCGGACAGGACTCACAGGGAACTGTTGGTTGGTTTTATACCAGTCGTCAATGAACAGTTCCCAGGTGACATGATTATAGCATAGTCCGCAGGCTTGACACTGCTACTTCGCCTCGAGTGTGTCCCACTGTTCTTAGATTACTACCCTACCACGGCTCAAAGGAGTCGTGCAAACAGGTAGCAGTTGGGTGCAGTCCCGAGCACTTGGAGGCAGTGGCGGTTAGACAGGATTCGTCTCTCCCGGTATTGGGGGTTGATATCGTGCTGTGTCAAAAAGCCATTACGCAAAGTCCCTGGCCAGGGCAAGCGAGATTTGCTGGTAGGTTCCAGTAGTTTCTCAGGGTGTAATGGGCTTCGCTCCGACACGACTTATACCGCTATTAGGGGACTGACGCTTGCCGCCTCCTAGGCCCGATATGCGATAGTCTTAGACGAACGGACCGGACTTTACGGAGATTTTCACATCAGACTCAGTAAGAGTTCGGATGGGTTTCCTCATCGGCCTTCTTATCGACATCTACCTGGGGACCGTTACGTACAGCTAGTGCCGCTTGCGGTCTGTGGTTAAATCTACTGCCAGCGTAGTAGTCGAGTCTCTAGAGTCCCACACAGAAAGTTTCCCTACTCCAGGCGAAACGATATAGAGGTCGTATGGTTTTACGACAAGGGTTCGGATGCATACGTGTGTTTACGCACGTACGACTTTCGGACAGTTTTTACCAGTCGGCTTTGGTTTAAGCCAGTTACTGGTATCCGGTTATTGGATTTATACAGTCTGTTGGAGGTAGTGCCCTCAGAGTCAATTATTGGATCACAGGTACGTGATTGCAATGATTGAGGGAGGACCTATCCCGGTAGGACAGTCTTACTCGAGATGATAGTATGCTATCTGGTTTACCTTTATCATCGTGTACTGCTTTAGGTGACATGACACGTCGCTATTACACGTTGATAGAGCCCCTAGGATTCTTGCTTGACCACCAGCAGTATGAGGGCGATCATATAAGTGGGAGCTGGGGGTCTACAAGCATATCCTTAAAAGGTCCCTAGTCGTGGTAGTTTCGAGACCGGGCATCGATACTCCATTAGTAGACTAGTGTATACAGTCGAGACCCCGACGAGGGGCGGTGGCCGGTCTCACAAGCCACTGGTGTCAGTTGGATCACCTAAGATGTATACAGGTGCTCATTGGGTTATGAGTACACCGGACAGGACTCGCCGGGAACATGCTAGTTGGTCATATACCAGACGTCAGATGGCAGTTCCCTGGTGACATGTGTGCAGGTTAGTTCATCGACCTGGGGATCGTCATTTGTCTCGTGTGAGTTCCCACTGTACTTTGATTACTACCCTACCACGGCTCAAAGGAGTCGTGCAAACAGGTTTTAGTTGGGTACAGTCCCGAGCCACATGGAGGCAGTGAGCGTATCTTCAGGGGTTCGTCTCTCCCGGTATTGGGGGTGAGGTCGTGCTGTGTCTAGGAGAGCCATTACACAAAGTCCTTGGCCAAGGCAAGGAGATTTACTGGTAGGTATTCCAGTAGTATCTCAGGGTGTTCTGGGCTACACTCCGACACGACTTGTACCGCTTTTGGGGGTCTGACTTTTACCAACCCCCTAGACCCGCCATGCGATACTCATAGACGAACGGACCGGACTGCACGGATATTGTCACTGACAGGCTCAGTAGGGTGTCAGGATGAGTTCGCTCATCGACGTCCCTTTTGGTCAATAGCTGGTGGCCCGTTACGTATTGGCTTATACCTCTGACGTGCTAGTGGTTAAATCCACAGCCATAGTATTGACGAGTCTTTAGAGTCCACCACACTTTCAGTTACTCAGCTTTCGGGCGAAACGCTGTAGAGGCCGTATGGAGATATGGCAGGGTCCGATCAGATACGTGCGGTATTGCACGGATCAGGATCGGACGGTTTGTACTGGTAGCCGTATGGTTATATGGCAGGGTTCGATCAGATACGTGCGGTATTGCACGGATCAGGATCGGACGGATTTTACTAGCCGGCTTTGGTTTAAGCCGGTCCTAGTTTAGTACAGTGTAGATTTTGTCTCTTTGCATTTGTATCCGGACGGAATACAGATGCGGGTGTGTATGCACAGTATCGGGGTTTTCCTGTAATTTATTACGGGACCAGTTTTCTGGAGTTGCCAGTTTGCATTCCGTTCCGGCCGGTTTTCCTTTGTTCTTTCCCGGCCGGACTTTTCCGATGGAGGGGGTTATTTGCAATTGTGCAAATAACATTTGTGGAGGGGGTTTCTTGTAAAAGATTGATTATGATAGCTTTCATTTCTTTTCAACCATACTTTTGCTTTATGAGATTTGAAAGGGTATGGTTTCAATAGTAGTTTAAGCATGGTGTATGTTTCTTTGACCTTGGATATGGTCACCTTTCTTATGCTCCTACACTCACCTCCCTTTGTATTAGGTGTTGATTCCTCCACCATTCTCATTCTCACTAGAAGAGAGTTTTATTCATGGTTGAGAAAAAGAAAGAGTGAAAGAAAAGAGAAGAAGAGGGTTTCATCTTCATCCTTGAGAGTGTTTCATTTTCTTGATCTCATTTCATGATAAGAAAAATGCAAGCACCATTTTTCTTGTCTTGTATCCTCCATCATCCTCAAATGGCAACAAACCCCAAAAGAGACACTACACTAGATAACCTACAGCATATCTTGAGCATGTCGAGTTGCCGGCTTCATGCTCGAGTTGCCTCGGTATTGAGGCGGGAGCCCGTAAAAGACGAAGGCGATGTGGTGCCCTTTCAGGCGAGGAGGCGACGATGTGGACGGAGATCCCGCGAGGAGATCGGAGTGGAGATGAAGACCGGAGGACTTGGATCGTCGGTATATCTCTATTCCCATTCTTGTAGATAGCTTAGACTAGTTAATGGTCCGATCCGGTTAAAGTGCGCGGTGGTGCCGGTTTGCAAAGTCCGCAAAATTTTAGTTATTCACCGCTTCCGCATTTGGCCGTCGGATTGACGGCCGGGGCGCCGCCGTGCACTTATTCTGTGATGCTGTACATTTCTGTGATGTTGCATTTTATTCACGCCTTGAGCGAAATACTATATATTAGTAGATGTTGTATATGTTTTTCATCCGCGCTAGTCCAGTCCCCGCTCTGTCGTTAGTAAGCTAACCTAACGGGTAATGACGGGACCCAGTGGCGAATGCGGATGGCATATACGTACATCAGTATATTTTCGTTCTTTGTGGTGTGATCAATTGATGGGACTGCATTGATTCGAATCAATGCAAAGTTAAAAACAAACCTAATCTGATGTTGTTGGAACACTTTTCAAAAAGCTGTTATTGCTAGGACGTTCACTTTTGTTTTGCATCGCGGTATTCATTTAGAATATCCTGCTCCTCAGTCGACGAGGCAAGGGCCGAGATCCCTTCACCGGGAGTGACCCCTTGGACAATAAGTTTGCGTCAGGGCATTAACTTCACTATAGCCGATTACTTTTGCTTTGCACCGTGGTATTCAGTTGGAATATCCTGCACCCCATTCTACGGGGAAAGAGCCGAGATCCCTTCACCGGGAGTGACCTCTTTAGCGGAAGTTGTCGTCACTATATTTCTAAAAAGCTATCCGTTCCTTCAACGATATCAAGTTCATTACGTTAAAGGTTTTCGCCAGAAACCACTCGTAGCCCTCCATCATTTCAGTTAAATATTCGGTAGTATTCAAGCTATGTATTTTGACCTCACGCCAAGGCATAGTGTTTGGTAGCTGCCGGGTATTTATCTGTTGCATAGATAGATGCGTTGGTTTGGGACAGTCGTACTACTATTTTGGCCTACGTCAAGGGTATGTACGGGTGGATTCAAATTAACCTGGATAATGATGGGCAGAACTTGACATGTGACTTATGATATTTTGACCTCACGCCAAGGTCATAAGAGCATGGGGCAGAAATCACATAGGGAGTTTCAAAAGAACTGAAACTTGCCAGATATGCGCATACCTTCTGGAGTGTGATACCGTGAGCGGATTCCGTCACGTTATCATGCGATGAGAGTTGGATCCCGATTCCCACTGATGAGTTGGTTTACTCCTCGGGTGACCCCGACTAATTCTTCTTTCTGGTTTGGAGGAGAATTTGAGGTACAGTGGGAGGATTCCAGATTAGATAAATTGGTAACCATTCTGATCTAGGTTAGAGTGCACGCTGAGTGTTTCTTTTCTCTCTCTCTCTGGCAGCGACCATTTGACCCGACCCTAAGACTTTGACTCAGTGACCAAGTTGACCGAACCTTCTTAAACACCGGCTTTTGGATTGTCAGAGTTGCAGACCTCATTGCCACTCCTACTTTTACCCTTTTCTCCAGGACACCCCGTATTTCTACGAACGTCCACTTCCATTGGACAAAACCATCGTATGGTTAGATACGAACTCGAAGGGATTCGAGGATGGTTTCCGGTTCTGGAGAAAACGGATAGGACTATTCAGTTGTCTTTTCCTTTTACCCTCTCTCAGGTTACGAGTACTCCTTGGTTTAGGGGTAGTACACCTATTACGCAAATTGGATTGTCTTCTTCCAAACCTTAGGCTGGTGCCGACCGGTAGGGAATGAAGAAAACCAATTAGCATAACGATGGTGTGCAGAAGGTATTAAGTTCAGACAAAGCAAGGGATTAGTAAGAGGGCAAAGTAAATTGCAACAGGTATTCACGACCAAACCAAATATTTCGTTACCACTCCCACATCACCTTTGTATTTCTCCAGGACACTCCGTATCACTACGAAGATCCACAGTTTATTTGGATAATCCATCGTATGGTTATATACGAACTCGAAAGGAACTTGTTCCAGTTCGGGGATGGATCCTGGTTCAGGAGAAATAGGAATAAAGTACATTCAGGTGTCTTTTATCTTCACCTTCTCTCGCATTGCGAGTGTTCCTAGGATTGGGACAGTACACCCATTATGCTTATTGGATAGTCTTCTTCCAAACCATAGGCTGGTGCCGAACGGTAGGGAAGGAAGAAAACCATTTGGCCTAAGGGGTGTGCAGAAGGCAAAGACTAAAGACATATGAAGGGATTTGGAGAGGTGGCAAAGAACTATACGGTTACAGTCGTGAATCTGGAAGAGGCATTACTAGGAATACCAAAATACCCCATCGGAACATTTCAATGTTTCAGTTTCACTGTGTAATGTTAAAGAAAAACTGATTTCCCGATTAGATACTTACTCCAGGGTATGTATTTACCAGGTACGATTCTCACATCTTTATGGTTTTACAGATGATGAGTGGGAGTAAGTTATTGGGAATTGGGTGATCATCCTCATTATATCGGGATTCGTTGTAATCGGTGATATTTGAGGAAATCACCTGGGTTATTTGCCGGACGGCAAGTATTTTGTTTTGAATATCCGCCGTCATGCACCAATTTCAAATCGATGTATCTGTACGTCTATTTTCATAGAGTGAGATATGCCCTTTTGAAATTATGTCTATGACATTTACCTATATCAGTGGATGGTTAGGTAAGGAGCATTAAACAGCGGTGTAATTCTTCTTAACCATAAGTACAGTTTTCAACCTACGACACACGGTGAAAGAGCTATCAGACTCAAGGGACTTATACAGAGTATTGTATGTTGTCCAGTGTCCATTAGGACAGAGGGGTTGGTCCTCATACTATATTCTGTTTACTTTTAACTTCTCTAGTTTTTAGACATGTGTTTCGTTGAAACACAGGGTCTAAGTTTTGAGGAGTTATAGGTATTTGAATAGAGTAGAGAACCAGGTATAGCAAGTATCGGGATTCTTCAAAGTGATCGAAGATGTAGATACTTGTATATGGTATTCAGTTGATGGTAATGACTAAGAGATCTTGCTTCTCTTTCAGGTTACTCATAATTGGAAGCACTCCTAAGTTGAGTAACGCTGATCGGCCTCCTTCCATTTAGTTGACATGCGCTGGGGACAGCTGCATGATTTGAATCTGGTTCAATTAAATCAGTGCCTCTGTTTCTATATTGGATATAGAACAGTTCATATCTTAACGATGTTAAGGTACGGGGAGTTGTCCGGTTTATGATTAAAACCAGACACTGGACAACTCAAGGCACGTTTCTGTAATGGCTGTTTGTGGGTTGACCCAGGCTATGACGAGGGTTGATTTTCTACCATCTGGATGAACAATAGCGATATTGTTCTAGACTCGCCACAGTTTTATTAAAAATGGATTTTTTCAGAAAACAGTAGTGGGAGTATGGTAGAACTGGAAGTGATTCCAGAACCACAAACGATTACTGAAGATTTGATAAGGAACCTAAAGATTCAATCCGGTTTGACATTCCATTGGCCACTCCGCAGATAAGGTGGGTAACTTCAGGCACCCGAGAGGTACTGCGGTAGCCTCAAGGACGGTGACAAGGAAGTTCTTGTTTACCCACAATTACCATTGCTGTTGTTCCAGGCTGCGAGACCCGGCGGGAGAATGAGTATAGCGTCGTTCTAAACCAGTTTTAGAAGTGTACGTCTATATGACTCTGCCAGAGGGTTGTCGTAGTCAGTGGGAGCAGCGGAAGCATTGGTGGACAGGTTGCTTATGTCTATTTATAGACTAAAGCAGATGTAGCGGAGATAGATCATCTATTTCTGACGTGACAGTCATGGGTTTGACTTCATCAGAATAGGGGATGGATCTGTTGAGAAGGTAGTAGGGTGTGATATCCTGGTATTTGGATGATATACACAGAGTAGGAAAAGAAACTCCTACACTACGATCGGTTATACTTTGGTCGTCACACAGTGGTTTCTCCACAAAAGACATGGATTTTATATCAGACATACTGGTTACTAGATCTATGGTTTTAGATCTAGATTTGGGTGGTTTCCCAATCAGGGTACTTGACAGCATTCTAAGAGTATTTAGGATGGACGACTCCTGGCACGGTAGTGTACCTGCAGGTAATGGAGTCACCCTCTCTAAAGGTGTCTTACAGACTAAAGGGGAGAGGGACGTGCATGATTGGCAGATCACTTGCTTAGGCAATTGAGTCAATCATGAGATGTCAAGTACCACACCAGATGTTGTTCTTGCACTAGATGCAATAAGTTGACATTAATCCAATCCTGGAGAAACAGTCGGAAGCAGTTTTAGAACATAAGTGCATGTTCTAGAGATATGATAACGACAACCTCATTCAGGAGACAGTTATCATTCCAGGCTTCCAAGGTGACATGGACGACAAGGAGGTTGTCAGAGTTATAGTTTTCCCTCTGACGAGGGGCAGTATTTTGGACAGGTGATCCAAGGCAGTACTGAGGGAGGCATGGCGCAGGATACTGATTAAGTTCAGTTGACGATACAGTCTAAGAAGTTTGGATTTGGAGTTCATTTATGAGCTAGGTCCCATCAGACATCCAGACATATTCTAAGACTGATTTTGCTCATTTCGGGAGATGGCTTTCTCCGCGAACTTGAGATATAGAGAGACATGGAAAGAAACAACTAAGCGGATCCACTCACTGAGGCTATTCCTCGAACGCAATAGTTCCGCAAACGAGCTTTGTGAGACTGACTAGTAGAGGAGTTGGGTGTTCGGTATCACACGGGCTGTGAGTATGCGACATCGCAATAATTAGCCTTGAGTGCAAGTGGGAGATTGTTGGAGGTAGTGCCCTCAGAGTCAATTATTGGATCACAGGTACGTGATTGCAATGATTGAGGGAGGACCTATCCCGGTAGGACAGTCTTACTCGAGATGATAGTATGCTATCTGGTTTACCTTTATCATCGTGTACTGCTTTAGGTGACATGACACGTCGCTATTACACGTTGATAGAGCCCCTAGGATTCTTGCTTGACCACCAGCAGTATGAGGGCGATCATATAAGTGGGAGCTGGGGGTCTACAAGCATATCCTTAAAAGGTCCCTAGTCGTGGGAGTTTCGAGACCGGGCATCGATACTCCATTAGTAGACTAGTGTATACAGTCGAGACCCCGACGAGGGGCGGTGGCCGGTCTCACAAGCCACTGGTGTCAGTTGGATCACCTAAGATGTATACAGGTGCTCATTGGGTTATGAGTACACCGGACAGGACTCGCCGGGAACATGCTAGTTGGTCATATACCAGACGTCAGATGGCAGTTCCCTGGTGACATGTGTGCAGGTTAGTTCATCGACCTGGGGATCGTCATTTGTCTCGTGTGAGTTCCCACTGTACTTTGATTACTACCCTACCACGGCTCAAAGGAGTCGTGCAAACAGGTTTTAGTTGGGTACAGTCCCGAGCCACATGGAGGCAGTGAGCGTATCTTCAGGGGTTCGTCTCTCCCGGTATTGGGGGTGAGGTCGTGCTGTGTCTAGGAGAGCCATTACACAAAGTCCTTGGCCAAGGCAAGGAGATTTACTGGTAGGTATTCCAGTAGTATCTCAGGGTGTTCTGGGCTACACTCCGACACGACTTGTACCGCTTTTGGGGGTCTGACTTTTACCAACCCCCTAGGCCCGCCATGCGATACTCATAGACGAACGGACCGGACTGCACGGATATTGTCACTGACAGGCTCAGTAGGGTGTCAGGATGAGTTCGCTCATCGACGTCCCTTTTGGTCAATAGCTGGTGGCCCGTTACGTATTGGCTTATACCTCTGACGTGCTAGTGGTTAAATCCACAGCCATAGTATTGACGAGTCTTTAGAGTCCACCACACTTTCAGTTACTCAGCTTTCGGGCGAAACGCTGTAGAGGCCGTATGGAGATATGGCAGGGTCCGATCAGATACGTGCGGTATTGCACGGATCAGGATCGGACGGTTTGTACTGGTAGCCGTATGGTTATATGGCAGGGTTCGATCAGATACGTGCGGTATTGCACGGATCAGGATCGGACGGATTTTACTAGCCGGCTTTGGTTTAAGCCGGTCCTAGTTTAGTACAGTGTAGATTTTGTCTCTTTGCATTTGTATCCGGACGGAATACAGATGCGGGTGTGTATGCACAGTATCGGGGTTTTCCTGTAATTTATTACGGGACCAGTTTTCTGGAGTTGCCAGTTTGCATTCCGTTCCGGCCGGTTTTCCTTTGTTCTTTCCCGGCCGGACTTTTCCGATGGAGGGGGTTATTTGCAATTGTGCAAATAACATTTGTGGAGGGGGTTTCTTGTAAAAGATTGATTATGATAGCTTTCATTTCTTTTCAACCATACTTTTGCTTTATGAGATTTGAAAGGGTATGGTTTCAATAGTAGTTTAAGCATGGTGTATGTTTCTTTGACCTTGGATATGGTCACCTTTCTTATGCTCCTACACTCACCTCCCTTTGTATTAGGTGTTGATTCCTCCACCATTCTCATTCTCACTAGAAGAGAGTTTTATTCATGGTTGAGAAAAAGAAAGAGTGAAAGAAAAGAGAAGAAGAGGGTTTCATCTTCATCCTTGAGAGTGTTTCATTTTCTTGATCTCATTTCATGATAAGAAAAATGCAAGCACCATTTTTCTTGTCTTGTATCCTCCATCATCCTCAAATGGCAACAAACCCCAAAAGAGACACTACACTAGATAACCTACAGCATATCTTGAGCATGTCGAGTTGCCGGCTTCATGCTCGAGTTGCCTCGGTATTGAGGCGGGAGCCCGTAAAAGACGAAGGCGATGTGGTGCCCTTTCAGGCGAGGAGGCGACGATGTGGACGGAGATCCCGCGAGGAGATCGGAGTGGAGATGAAGACCGGAGGACTTGGATCGTCGGTATATCTCTATTCCCATTCTTGTAGATAGCTTAGACTAGTTAATGGTCCGATCCGGTTAAAGTGCGCGGTGGTGCCGGTTTGCAAAGTCCGCAAAATTTTAGTTATTCACCGCTTCCGCATTTGGCCGTCGGATTGACGGCCGGGGCGCCGCCGTGCACTTACACAGTCCACAGTTTTTCCGTATTTTTGCGGAAAGGAGGGGCGTTCTCGTAATTGCGCGAGAAGCTTCTAGAAGGTGGTGACTAAGGAGCTTTAGGTGGCATATACAATGAATGTGATTAGTGAGTCATATGGATGATTCATCCATGTCATTAATGCTTCATAATTGCTTAATGACTTATAGAGATGAATCACCACAAGATATTTATCAAGCATGGTTGTAAATCATTTTATTTTCTTTTCTTGATAAAAAGAAATGCTTGATATATATTATGATAACTCATTATTCTCACTTCATTATTATCTTCACCTTCTCTCTCCTCAAGCTCTCCCTCTTCAAACCCTAATCCTCCCCTCTCATGTGTTGAGTACAAGGATTAGTTAGACTAATTAAACCATAACCCTCACTCTATATCACCTAGCTTCTTTGATTTGCACTTAAAGAAAGTTAGTTGCCTCAAGTTCATGTAAGTCTACGGTAGCGCCCCGGCCGTCTACAGACGCCAAATGCGGAACAAAAACTTTTTAACTGGCGCTATCGTATACTATAACCCGGATCTGCCATTATTGCTAAACTAACAAACTGTAAAGAGTGTAGAAAGGTTATACCGAACGATCCGAGTCTTTTGTTCTTTAACCATCATCCCACGCTCCGTTGCGGCTGCTCCGATCTCATCGATCTCCAATCTGCTCGTCCAGGTGGCACCACGTCGACGATTCTTTAAACGGGCTCCCGCCTCTGACTCGAGGCAACTCGATCGTCAAGTTTGCTAAAAGAGACAACCAAGAATGATGTAGAGAATGAATAGATTACTTTGTCTCACTTCGTCCAAAGCCGTGGACGATCGGTAAATGAAGTTGCTATTTTTATCGGGTGATGGAATGAAAGAGGCTATGAAATTTCCATGCACCATAAACCATAGTCTTTTTACCAAAAATGAAATCAATCTCACTCTCTCTCCCAAAGGATGGCCGGCCACTATTTAACCAAGAGGGAGGTGAGTGTAGGAACCAAGTGGTGACCATATCACAAAGCTTATCATGAAGAAAAAATCTTAACAAAAACAAAATGCATTAATGTAAACCATGACTCACTTAAACCTAATCATCATATAATAAATGCAATCAAAGGTTCATGAACCTAGTCACCATCCTTGTCATCACATCTAGAAACTTCTAGAATACTGACTCACCTCATCTCAAGAAAAGATAAATCCGTCATTAACCGAATGTTAAAAGACGGCTGATAGAAAACTGGAAACTGGCAACTTCCAAAAGTGATCCTGAAACTACTTTCAGGATAACCCCGAAACTGTATAAATATACCCGCATTTGTATTACGACCGAATACAAATGCAACCGAGATAAAGATATTATATCTACTCAATATAATACTCGGATCCGGCTTAAACCAAAGCCGACCAGTATCATCTGCCCGAAAACTGACACGTGCGTAAACGCACGTGCATTTTCCGAACCCTGCCATAAAACCATACGGCCTCTACAACGTTTCGCCCGAACTAGGGAAACTGTCTGTGGGGGACTCTAATGACTCGTCAGTACCCTGGCAGTGGGTTTAACCACAAACCGTCAGCGGCACTAGCTATGCGTAACGGCTGCCCATGGACTGACCTCAAGGGAGGCCGATGAGCGAACTCATCCGGAAACCGTACTGAGCCTAACAGTGACAATGTATATACAGTCCGGTCCGTTCGTCTATGAGTATCGCATATCTGCCTAGGGGGCTAGTAACGTCAGACCCCCAATAGCAGTATAAGTCATGTCGGAGTGTAGCCCAATAACACCCTGAGATACTACTGGAGTACCTACCGGTAAATCTCCTGCCACGGCCGTGGGCTTTGTGTAATGGCTCTCCGAGACACAGCACGATCTCGCCCCCAATACCGGGAAAGACGAATCCCCTGCCGATCCGCTTACATGCCTCCATATGGCTCGGGACTGTACCCAAAAACTACCTAGTTGCACGACTCCTTTGAGCCGTGGTAGGGTAGAAATCAAAGCACAGTGGGAACTCACACGAGACAAATGACGACCTCAGGTCGATGAACTAACCTGTACACATGTCACCAGGGAACTGCTATCTGACGATATGTATAATACCAACTAGCAGGTTCCCGGCGAGTCCTGTCCGGTGTATTCATAACCTAATGAGCACCTGTATACATCTTAGGTGATCCAACTGACACCAATGGCTTGTGAGACCGGCCACCGCCCCTCGTCGGGGTCTCGACTGTATACACTAGTCTACTCCGGAGTATCGATGCCCTGTCTCGAAACTCCCACGACTAGGGACCACAATTAAGGATATGCGTATAAACTACCCAACTCTCACGTATATGATCGCCATCATACTGTTGGTAGTAAAGCAAGATCCTAAGGGCTCTATCAAAGTGTAACATGTAATCAGTCACCTGAACATGTTCATGACTGATAAAGACAAACCAGATAGCATACTATCATCTCGAGTAAGACTGTCCTACCGATATAGGTCCTCCGCAATTATTGCAATCACGTACCTGCGATCCAATAATTGACTATGAGGGCACTATCTCCAACCATCTCCCACTTGCACTCAAGGCTAATTATTGCGATGTCGACTACTCACAGCCCGTGTGAAACCAAACATCTAACTCCTCTACTAATCAGTTTCATAAAGCTCGTTTGTAAAACTATTGTGTTCGAGAAATAGCCTCAGTGAGTGGATCCGCCTAGATGTTTCTTTCTATATCTCTCTTAATATCAAGTTTGCGGAGAAAGCCATCTCCCGAACTGAGTAATACCTGTCTTAGAATATGTCTGGATATCTGATGGGACCTAGTTCATAAATGGACTCCAAATCCAAACTTCTTAGACTGTATCGATCACTGAACCTAATCAGTATCGGGCACCATGCCACCCACAGTATCCTCTTGGACCACCTGTCCATAATACGTCCCTCGTCATCCACGTCACCTTTGAAGCCTGGAATGATAATCGTCTCCCGAAGGAGGCTGCCGTCATCAAATCAGTAGAACATCCACTTATGTTCTAAAACTGCTTCATTATGTCTCTCCAGGATTGGATTAATACAAACTTATCGCATCTAGTGCAAAAACAATATCTGGTGTTGTACTTGACATCTCATGATTGACTCAGTTGCCTAAGCAAGTGATCTGCCAATCATGCACAGCCCTCTCCCCTTTAGTCTATACGACACCTTTAGAGAGGGTGACTCCATCACCTGCAGGTACACCACCATGCTAGGAGTCAACTATTCTAAAAACCATTAGAATATCTGTCAAAGTACCTACATTGGGAAACTACCCAAATCTAGATCTAAAACCATAGATCCAGAAACCAGAATGTCAAATATTATATTCATATCCTGTCTGGAGAAACAACTGTGTGACGACCACAGTACAACCGATCGTAGTATAGGAATTTTACTTCCTACTCTGTGTATGTTATCCAGATACCATGACATCACACCCTACTACCTTCTTAACAGATCTATCCCCTATTCTGATGAAGTCAAAACCATGACTATCACATCAAAATTAGATGATCTATCTCCGCTATAACTGCTCTAGTCTATAAATAGACATAAGCTACTTGCCCACTATGCTTCCGCTGCTCCCACTGACTATGACAACCCTCTGGCAGAATAATATACACGTGCACTTCTAAAACTAGTTTAGAAAGACGCTATACTTATCCTCCTGCCTGGTCTCATAGTCTGGAACAACAGTAGTGTCAAGTCTAGGTAGATAAGAACCTCCCTGTCACCGTCCTTGAGGCTACAGAAGTTCCTCTCGGGAGTCTGAGGTTACCCACCATATCTGCGGAGTGGCTATTGGAATGTTAATCTTGATTGAATCTTTAGGTCCTATTAAATTTTCCGTAATCGTTTGCGGTTTTGGAATCACTTCCAGTTCTACCATACTCCCACTACTGTTTTCTGAAAAAATCCATTTTACTAAAACTGTGGCGAGTCAAGAACAATATCACTATTGATCTTCCAAATGGTAGAATATCAACCCTCGTCATAGCCAGGGTCAACCCACAAACAGCCATTACAGAAACGTGTCCTGAGTTATCCAGAGTCTGGTTTTAAGCATAAACTGGACAACTCCCCGTACCTTAACATCTTTTAAGGTACGAACCATTCTATATCCAATATAGAAATTTTGGCACTTATTTAATTGGAACCTGATTCAAATCATGCAGCTGTCTCCAGTGCATATCAACTTAATGGAAAGAGGCTAATCAGCATTACTCAACTTAGGAATCGATCCAATTATGAGTAACCTGAAAGAGAAACACGTTTCTCAAATCCATCACTATCATCTGAATACCAATCACAAGAATCTACATCTTCGATCTCTTTGAAGAATCCCGATACTTGTGATACCTGGTTCTCTACTTTATTCTTATACCCACAACTTCTCAAAACTTAGACCTTGTATTTCTACGAAACACTTGTCTAAATACTAGAGAAGTTATAAGTAAACAGAACATAGTACGAGGACCTACCCTTTTGTCCTGATGGACACTTGGACAACATACAATACTCTGTATAAGTCCGCTGAGTTGAACAACTCAAAACCTGTGCGTCGTAGGTTGAAAACTGTACCCTGGCGATTTCCTCAAATATCACCAATTACAACGAATTCCGATATAATGAGGATAATCACCTAATTCCCAATAACTTACTCCTACTCATCATCTGTAAAACCATACAGATATGAGAATGAAACCTGGTAAATACATACCCTTGGAGTAAGTATCTAATCGGGAAAACAGTTTTCTTTTAACAATGCACTGAAACATGAAAATGTTTCGTAGGGGTATCCTAGTATTCATAGTAATGCCTCTTCCATAATCCAATTCATGACTTCAACCGTATATTTTATTGCCATCTCTCCAAATCCCTTTATTTGTCTTTAGTCGTTACCTTCTGTACACCATCGTTAGGCTAAATGGTTTTCTTCCTTCCCTACCATTCGGCACCAGCCTATGGTTTGGAAGAAGACTATCCAGTAAGCATAATAGGTGTACCCTCCTAAACCAAGGAGTACTCGCATCTCGAGAGAAGGTGATGATAAAAGACAACTGAATAATACCTTATTCTTTTTAAAGGTGAAATAGGAGTGGCGACGAAGTACGCGGTTTTGGTCGTGAATGATAACAGTCGCAATTTACTTTGCCCTCTTTCTAATCTCTTTATTTTGTCTTTACATATTACCTTCTGCACACCCTACTTAGGCTAATTGGTTTTCTTCATTCCTTACCTTTCGGCACCTGCCTATGGTTTGGAATAAGACTATCCAATAAGCGTAATAGGTGTACTCTCCTAAACCAAGGAGCTCTCGCAACCTGAGAGAAGATGATAATAAAAGACAACTGAATAAACCAATTCTATTTCTCCTGAACTTGGATCCATCCTCGAAGAAGTCCCTTCGAGTTCGTATATAACCATACGATGGATCTATCCAATGGAAGTGGATGTCCGTAGTAATATGGGTGTTCTGAGAAATTCAAAGGGTAGAAGAAGGAGTGGCAATGACTTTTGCAACATAGACAATCCAAAAGCCAGTATTTTAAGAAGGTTCGGTCAACTTGGTCACTGAGTCATAGTCTAGGGTCGGTCAATGGTCGCTGCCAAAGAGAGAGAGAAAATAAACACTCTGCGTGCACTCTAACCTAGATCAGAATGGTTATCACTTTATCTAATCCGGAAACCTCCCACTGTCCTGTCAAATTCTCCTCCAAACCTAAAGAAGAATCAATCGGGATCACCCGAAGAGTAAACCAACTCATCAGTGGGAATCGGGATCCAACTCTCATCGCATGATAACGTGATGGAATGCATCCACGTTACTCATACTCCAGAAGGTATGCGCATACTTGGCAAGTTTCAGTTTCTTTAGAAACTCCCGATACGATTTTTGCCCCATGCTCTTATAACATTGGCTTTGGTCAAAATGTCATAAGTCACATGCCAAGTTCTACCCGTCACTATCTTGTCAATTTGAACCCACCCGCACATGCCCCTGGCTTTGGACAAATGGCAGAACGACTGTCCCAAACCAACTCATCTATCTATGCAACAAATGAATACCCAGCAGCTACCAAACACTATGCCTTAACTTTGGCTAAAATGCATAGCTTGAATACTACTGAATACCCAAAAGAAGTGACGGAGGGCTACGTCTGGTTTTTGGCGAAAAACCTTTAACGTAACGAACTTGATATCGCTGAAGGAACCTGATAGCTTTTTTTAAAATATAGTGGCGAAAACCTTTTGCTAAAGAGGTCACTCCCGGTGAAGGGATCTCGGCTCTTTCCTCATGGAATGAGGTGCAGGATATTCCACTGAATACCGCTATGCAAAAAAAAAGAAAACGTCTTTGCAATAACACTTTTTAAATTTGTTCCAACAACTGCAAACAGGTTTGTTTTAGTTTGCATTGATCAGAATCAACGCAGTCCCATCAATCAATCACACCAGAAAAGAACAAAAATAAAATGTACGTATATGCCATCCGCATTCGTCACTGGGTCCCGTCATCACCCGTTAGGTTACTTAACTAACGACAGAGCGGGGATTGGACTAGCGCGGGTGTAAAACATATACAACATCTAATAGTATATAAACCAATATACAATAATCGCTCCAGGCGTGATAATATGCAACATTACAGAAAAGTAATAAGCATCATAGAACAATACAGATAATCTGGGATCCCCGGGTTTCACAGAGCCGCTGCTGAAACCCGACGTTCCCCTGTCGTGTGGATAGCCTGTGCAATGAAAACTAGACCCCTACGGGTGCGGCAAGTTACCCGCCAAAACCTGAAGCGAGGCAGCCCCCTACAGCAAAGTGAATGGACCACCATGCACTTCACGGAATTCGGTAGCTTGAGCACCCCTCCTTGGGTCAACCTGTACCCCTTACGAGTGCGGTGAATAGTCTGCCAATTTTAGAGTGAGGCCCCTCTGCCTCTCAAAGCCATGAGATGCGGACCCGTTGCCCTCCAGAACCCGGCTATCCATGCACTCCGTCGCGGGGCAAAACCTAGTATAGTAATGAAAAATAGTACAACAGGTACATCGACCGCAACCTGGTCGTGCCCTAAAAGAATATTATACAACAGGCAGTGACGGCAGTCCACATGTTGGACGCTCGCCCCGCAATATCAAATGTACAAATAAACACAAACTGCACTATCATTGCACACTACTATCCACCACGACAAATCCGCAACATCACAGCACAACACAGAACATCAACACGAATGTCACGTTCGCTAACCCGTCTAAAAGAAATATAGCAATCAGACGCGGTTTACCGATCAAATGACATTCCCGGTCGGAGATATAATGTAAGCACTGTAAACTAACATGTTTAAATTTCGATCGACTAAATATCACAAAGTGGGCCCCACGAACAACTGGTGAACAGTAACAAAATCTGGGCCCAAAAGATATATACCAAAAACCCCAAATTCCAACAAAGAAGACACAGACCAAATTTGGTGCACTGATCCCATAGAATGGCCGCAGATGCGCGGCGAAACCATGGGTTTGGCGGCGACTCCGCGGCAGTTTGGTGGGATCACGTGCTCAAATTTCGTCGGCGTACTTCTGATACCCTGCACAACTTTCTGTGATATGTGGAATAATTTTAGGACCCCTTTAAAAATCGACAGAAACTGTGAACTTGGATTTTGAAGTTTTTGATTTCCGGTTCGATCGATATTTTAAACGCGTTAGCACAAGTTAGTATAGCAAAATGGTAAGGCTCTGATACCACTGTAAGTCTACAGTAGCGCCCCGGCCGTCTACAGACGCCAAATGCGGAACAAAAACTTTTTAACTGGCGCTATCGTATACTATAACCCGGATCTGCCATTATTGCTAAACTAACAAACTGTAAAGAGTGTAGAAAGGTTATACCGAACGATCCGAGTCCTTCGTTCTTTAACCATCATCCCACGCTCCGTTGCGGCTGCTCCGATCTCATCGATCTCCAATCTGCTCGTCCAGGTGGCACCACGTCGACGATTCTTTAAATGGGCTCCCGCCTCTGACTCGAGGCAACTCGGTCGTCAAGTTTGCTAAAAGAGACGACCAAGAATGATGTAGAGAATGAATAGATTACTTTGTCTCACTTCGTCCAAAGCCGTGGACGATCGGTAAATGAAGTTGCCATTTTTATCGGGTGATGGAATGAAAGAGGCTATGAAATTTCCATGCACCATAAACCATAGTCTTTTTACCAAAAATGAAATCAATCTCACTCTCTCTCCCAAAGGCTGGCTGGCCACTATTTAACTAAGAGGGAGGTGAGTGTAGGAACCAAGTGGTGACCATATCACAAAGCTTATCATGAAGAAAAAATCTTAACAAAAACAAAATGCATTAATGTAAACCATGACTCACTTAAACCTAGTCATCATATAATAAATGCAATCAAAGGTTCATGAACCTAGTCACCATCCTTGTCATCACATCTAGAAACTTCTAGAACACTGACTCACCTCATCTCAAGAAAAGATAAATCCATCATTAACCGAATGTTAAAAGACGGCTGATAGAAAACTGGAAACTGGCAACTTCCAAAAGTGATGCTGAAACTACTTTCAGGATAACCCCGAAACTGTATAAATATAACCGCATTTGTATTACGACCGAATACAAATGCAACCGAGACAAAGATATTATATCTACTCAATATAATACTCGGATCCAGCTTAAACCAAAGCCGACCAGTATCATCTGCCCGAAAACTGACACGTGCGTAAACGCACGTGCATTTTCCGAACCCTGCCATAAAACCATACGGCCTCTACAACGTTTCTTCTGAACTAGGGAAACTGTCTGTGGGGGACTCTAATGACTCTTCAGTACCCTGGCAGTAGGTTTAACCACAAACCGTCAGCGGCACTAGCTATGCGTAACGGCTGCCGATGGACTGACCTCAAGGGAGGCCGATGAGCGAACTCATCCGGAAACCCTACTGAGCCTAACAGTGACAATGTATATACAGTCCGGTCCGTTCGTCTATGAGTATCGCATATCTGCCTAGGGGGCTAGTAACGTCAGACCCCCAATAGCAGTATAAGTCGTGTCGGAGTGTAGCCCAATAACACCCTGAGATACTACTGGAGTACCTACCAGTAAATCTCCTGCCACGGCCGTGGGCTTTGTGTAATGGCTTTCCTAGACACAGCACGATCTCGCCACCAATACCGGGAGAGACGAATCCCCTGCCGATCCGCTCACGTGCCTCCATATGGCTCGGGACTGTACCCAAAAACTACCTGTTTGCACGACTTCTTTGAGCCGTGGTATGGTAGAAATCAAAGCACAGTGGGAACTCACACGAGACAAATGAAGACCTCAGGTCGATGAACTAACCTGTACACATGTCACCAGGGAACTGCTATCTGACGATATGTTTAATACCAACTAGCAGGTTCCCGGCGAGTCCTGTCCGGTGTACTCATAACCCAATGAGCACCTGTATACATCTTAGGTGATCCAACTGACACCAATGGCTTGTGAGACCGGCCACCGCCCCTCGTCGGGGTCTCGACTGTATACACTAGTCTACTCCGGAGTATCGATGTCCTGTCTCGAAACTCCCACGACTAGGGACCATAATTAAGGATATGCGTATAAACTACCCAACTCTCACGTATATGATCGCCATCATACTGTTGGTAGTAAAGCAAGATCCTAAGGGCTCTATCAAAGTGTAACATGTAATCAGTCACCTGAACATGTTCACGACTGATAAAGACAAACCAGATAGCATACTATCATCTCGAGTAAGACTGTCCTACCGGTATAGGTCCTCCGCAATTATTGTAATCACGTACCTGCGATCCAATAATTGACTATGAGGGCACTATCTCCAACAGTTTAGAGGCTAAGCTTGGAGTAAAGCTCTCGGGTGGATCGTCTACTACTTCGAGAAGGCCGAGGAGGAGGTGGAGTTCGTAAAGACAAAGGACACGGTTCTTTAGGTATAATCCCTTTACATAGTAGTTGTTAACTTCTATATTTGATGTTAGTTATCTTTTAGCTTCGATTCATGCGGTTAGTCGATGTTTAAGCAAAGAACAAGATCGTTTTTCATATTTCCGCCTCCCCGCAAGTCGTGGGGTGTTGTACATCGACTTACAGTGGTATCAGAGCCTCGCTAAACAATAAATAACTTACTTGCAAATTTGTATGAATTTCGAACAGAAAAAACGAAACCGGAAAAGCCCGAAATCACAAGTTTCTGTCGATTTTTAAATGAAGTCCAAAAATTTTTCAGGGATGTTCAGAAAGCTTGAAAAGACAGTAGAAGAACACCCAAGAAAATTGGGCTCCTGAATCGCCTAAAGAGCCGCGGAACCGCGGCGGATCCCACCGATCCGCCGCGATTCCGCCGCCGAGTTGGTGATTCAGGAACCCAATTTTCCTGTGTTGCTTCTCTGTGATATTTGGTATTTTCTGGAATATTTTATTTTTTGCTCAGGTTTCAGATTTACAGAGAAGTATTGGAGCAAAATTAAAAGTGTTTAATCGATCGAAATTATACAGTATTTACTTGATGGATTATATCTATGTTTGTATAATGTGTTCGTAAACCATCCTAACTGCTAGTATATCGGTTGGCAGGGGGTTGCACATTTCTGTAATGGTTTTTACGGTTTGTGGATATGAACCGTTTTGGACTGTTGTGATGTATAGCCGGGGTTATGTGATGGGTTATTATTTAATTCATTTGATGTAAATGTAATTTGTTGTAATATTATTTTGCGGGGCACATCCAGGTTGCGGTTGTAGCCACCGTTGCATTATTTCATTTTACTGTTTTTGCTCCTAGGACAGACCCAAGGTGGGGTGCACAAACTGCCGGACGGGTAGTTTGCCGTACCTGTTGGGGTCTTGGGTGGGGTAATGGCTATTCATCACAACTGTGTAATCCGTCTTTTGTTGCAGGCTCAAAACAAACACGGATTGCTTGCAAATCCAATAAAGTTCATTTGTGATCTGGAATGCCTATTATTGCGTCTGACGAATGTACAATATCTATATATGATAGCTATTTAGACGTCACTTATGTTTTACACCCGCGCTAGCCCAGCCCCCGCTCTGTCGTTAGTTAAGTAACCTAACGGGTGATGACGGGACCCCGTGGCGAATGCGGATGGCATAAGAGGACGTTGTATTTTCGTTGTTTTCTGCAATGATAGGTTAATGATGGGATGCATTATTTATAATGCAAAGAAAATAAACCAAAAAGTTTAATCGTTGGAACAATTTAAAAGAAACCACTCGGTTAATTTTAAAAACAGATATTTTTTAAAATGCGGAGCTTTAACCACTCCTTTTAAAAGGCTATCAGGTTCCTTCGGTTATATCAAGTTCACTACGTTCACGGTTTCACCAAAACCATTCGTAGCCCTCCGTCATTTCATTTGGATATTCAGTAGTATTCGAACTATGCATTTTGGCCAAAGTCAAGACATAGTGTTTGGTAGCTGCTGGGTTTTCATTTGTTGCATAAGATAGATGAGTTAGTTTGGGACAGTCGTATTATCATTTGATCAAATTCAAGGGTATATACGGATGGGTTCAAATTGACAAGATAATGACGGGTAGAACTTGACATGCGACTTATGACATTTTGACCAAAGCCAAGGTCATAAGAGCATGGGGGAAAAACTTATATCGGGAGTTTCTAAAGAAACTGAAATTTGCAAAGTGATGCATACCATTTGGAGTTTGATGAATGTTGGTAGCATTCCTTCATCATTATCATACGATGATATTTGGATCCCGATCCTACTGTGAGTATATGCTACTTATCAGGAGATTCGTCACTTAACGATCAATGCTATAAACCAAGTAGGTGTCCAGAAAGGTGTCAGCGGGGTTACGCCCCCAGAGAAAAGAGGTTATTTAATTAAGGAACTTCGCGAAAGCGTTGGAAAACCTTCCTCGAAGTATCGACACTAGCCTGGCTGAACGGTTAAGCAAGAATTGTACAGTGAGAATAGTCCTGGCTAATTCTTCTTTTATGGTTTGAGGAAGGATTCGAGAAATGATTGATAGGGATTTTGCGTGTTCAAGTTCTAGATTAAATACCGCAATCAAGACGGTTTCGCTTGTAGCTAGCCGGTTGAGTACGGGTCGTCCGCAGGGAGATGGGAATCTTTTTCTATGTGTTTTTCGACGAGTTAAGTCCTGTGTTCAGATTTTGTTATGGTTATCTAAGTGTTAAGTTGATATTTAAAGAGAGCTTGTTAGGGTTAGGATTAGGTTAGTTTGAGTTAGGAGTCTCCACATCTTTCGTTGCCCCACTTAATATCGGTGTTACGGTAATCGGCAACAACGGCGATTAGCATGACTAGGAAGGACTTTGCGAGTATAAGCTAGGCTTTCCAACGCATAAGTCTTCCTTTTGGTGCTTGTCCGTCCGTTCTTGGCTCTTATCCATAACCTCCGGTTAATTCAACCACAACCGGTCTCACTACGGAATCACCGCTATCATGTAGGATAGGGTGCCGTAAGGAGCGGATTATGGTTCAATTAACGGGAGTCGATTCAAGTTGTTGGGCAAGGAAAGAGTGAGAGAGATTTCCTTCTCTCAAACTTCCCTTATCCTACCCTAACAAGTAAAAAACTACTCACACTTCATGATAGGAAAAACAAAACAAGACAAAAGAGGAAGATAGAAAGAAGGAGATTAGAAGAATACGACTAACTGTTTGCGACCTCACCTTGGCGAGGATCGAGCGTAAGTATCATTGTCATATGTAAGGATAAAGAAAAAGAGAGAAGAAAGAAACAATCAAGCAAGTAACAACAACTACTTAACAATTGAAATTACAACACATTACAATAAGTAAAGAAAGAGACAAGCATGATAATAAAAATGGTCTTCTTTATTCATCACTCTTCACTCAAAAGCTCACGACAAGTTTAATGGAGAAGAGGTGAGAAGAGGAAGAAGAACAACACTAAAACTAGGCAAAATGAGAATACAAAAATTTGGACCCCTTCCTTCACAAAGTTCTGGGCTATTTATAGGCCAAAGAATGAAACTCTAGGGCAACCACCAGAACCCACATGGAAATACAAAAATACCCCTGGAAAATATTTTCCTGCCGCCACTATATGGCCGCGGATCCGCGGCCTGGACCCCACTTTGGCCGCGGATCCGCGTCCCTCTTGATGAATTGGACTTTGGGCTTTTTGGTGGCACCCTGGTTTGATGTGTACATTATTCTGGTACATGTATTTTCTCAACTTGGCTCCACGATTTTTCCAGAATTTCTGTTGAGGGAAAGGTGGACTTTTTGTCAAGATTTTGTCATGATTGTCTCGAGCTCCGCGTAGATCTCTTGGATCTTGTGCTACCATTGAGCCTTGTGCCTGAAAACGACATTGATTTGACATTTTGTCTTCCTAAACTGGTATTTGGCAGCATACGGATGAAGGGCGGAGACCGTGTTTTATCTGTGGTTGGCAGGAATCCGGATTTTTTCGTGTTTTCCATGAATTTCACTGTTTTAGAACCGAGAACCTGTATCCTACAATTGACTAGCAAACACGGCTCAAGAGTATCTACGGATATGCAATGTGATAAAAATTGGGCGGTATGAAAATGCAAAAATCTGATATGAACAAATACCCCCAAACTTATCATTTGCTCGTCCCGAGCAAAGTCCATTTATTCACAAAAATTTCCTAACCTCACTTTCGCAGGGAACGCGATTGCACTGAGCATGTGCAACAAGCCATTAAACCTCTAGGTGTCCCTAGTAGGAGGAGTGTTGTCTCCTGAGGGTTTTCAGCGGATACTACCCACAAAATCCGGTCAAGTTGGTTTGTAAAATTGACTAAGTTTCAAACCCTAAAGTTTTGTTTTTAGAAAATAACAATTCTATAATCCTAAGTCTAGACTGTCGAACCTTTATTTTTCACACCTCGCTTCTTATTTAACTACAGATTTTATATGTCTTTACGTGCAGTGCAAATAGTGTCGTTAAGTTCCAGAAGGATCGATTAAAGTCATCATGTCGCACAATAAAGCCCAGATAACAATTTTAAAAGGATCACATAAGTTTTATAACGAGTTAAGCATTTTTCAAGTTTCGTTTTCCAGTAAGGTTTCAACTTCAGAATTTCTATCTTCCTTAACAGGAAACTAAGTCGTATTTTTCACTCCACTTTTTTCTTGTTTTCCTTTCATACACACCTCTGTGAACGTGCAATAGTCTTTATCAAAGAGTAAAACCTTCATATCTCTGTTAAAATTTTTTATAAAAGCCTGTCTTTTATCATGATTATTCTCACACAAAGAACCGTTAGGAATTTTAACTTGGAGAGAACACTTGCTTGACTTTGTTTTAAACTGGACTTTCAAGGCTTCTTAGCGAGCTTTGGGCCAATGCACCCAAACCAGTTGGTTTTAGGGCATTAGGTGTAGAAACACCCCAGCGGACTTAATTACTCAAGTTACCTAGGTCCAAAAACAAAAGACAGTTTGGCGTGAAAATCATGATGATTCAATAAGAACGGAGATATAACCGGTAGTTCAATTATTTTTTTGGATAAAAGACGTGTTTAGTGGGTTCGGTGTGTAATCATTCCAATCAAGTTTTAGATGGGTTATTTTTCAGACTTAGCTCCAATTACGGCATCAATAACATTCCTTCATATTCGCTTTACTTCATAAACTATTCTTGACATTACTTATTTCAGAACAAACCTATTTGATCCTCAGAAAATCATTTATCTGTTTAAAAGTTTAAACATGAAAGACTTGTCATCTAATTCCCAAAATTTACGACACGTGTAGTGTGATGTAAAGACGTATATCAGCTATAGTTAACATCAAAGGAGAGTTATCTTTCAGGTTTTCAAAATCCAAACATAAGATCTAGTTATTCCTATTTTTTTCAAACAAAAACCGTCGAAATGTTGAATCAGAGTTCTTGCACAAGCTAACTTGACAAAAAGTTTTTATTTTTTTAGAAAATTTTCAAATTTTTATGGATTTTATGGATTTTAATATGCAGATGCAAAATATACATATGAATGCGAAGGGAAGAAATGCGTACCGAGCATACCCCCAAACTTATACTGGACAGTGTCCTCACTGTTGTTGTATGAAGAGATCATTGGAAGGGTCAAAAATGTCGGTTAGCGATACAAAAAATTTTTATTTGTTTTTGTTTTTAAAGAAAAGAAAAAAGAATATACACAAATATATACAAAATGGTTTGTACATACCCCCAAACTTATTTGGAACAGTGTCCACTGTTCTTGGCTGGATAACCGAAGTTTGGAGGTAGGCAGAGGAAGATCATTCAGGGTAAACCGGCTCCTGTAAGAACAGGAGCTCCTCTGTTGGTTCGGCGCTAAGGTACGGTTTGCATCGGTGTCCGTTCACCTTGAAAGGAGAACCGTCCTTTGGATTCTCCAAATCCACAGCGCCGTGCGGATACACATTCCGCACAAAATACGGCCCTTTCCAGCGAGATCTGAGCTTTCCAGGATGGAAGTGAAGTCGGGTGTCGTAAAGCAGTACCTGTTGACCAGGTACGAAGGTTTTGCGCAAAAGGTGTTTATCGTGGAACACCTTCGTTCGGTTCTTAACAACAACCGCGTTATCGTAAGCCTCATCCCTAAGCTCGTTCAGTTCGTTCAACTGCAGCTTCCGATGGCTGCCCGCATCATCAAGAGACAGATTCAGCTCCTTAATCGCCCAAAATGCGCGATGCTCGATTTCGACAGGAAGGTGGCAGGCTTTTCCGTACACAAGCCGATAGGGAGACATGCCAAGGTCGGTCTTATAAGCGGTTCTAAATGCCCAAAGGGCATCAGTGAGTTTCAGAGACCAATCCTTACGGTTCTTGGAAACCGTCTTCTCCAGTATCTGCTTGATTTGCCGATTTGAAACATCGGCCTGCCCGCAGGTTTGGGGATGGTAGGGCGTAGAAAGCTTATGATTAATGGAGTATTTCCGCATTAAGGATTCGAAAGTTTTATTGCAGAAATGACTTCCATTATCGCTAATGATCGCTCGAGGGTGCCCAAACCGGGAGAAAATGTTTTCTTTAAGGAACCTAACGACAACCTTGTTGTCGTTAGTCCGGCTGGGCACAGCCTCGATCCATTTAGAGACGTAATCAACAGCTAGAAGAATGTACAAGTTCCCAAAAGAGCTGGGAAACGGCCCCATGAAGTCTATCCCCCAAACATCGAAAATCTCCACAACCAAGATCGGTTGGAGCGGCATCTCGTTTCGCCGGGATATCCGACCCATGTGTTGGCACCGGGAGCAAGTCTTGCAATAATCGTGAGCGTCTTTGAAAAGTTGTGGCCAGTAGAAACCACATTGCAAGATCTTCTCAGCTGTCTTCCTGGGCCCAAAATGCCCGCCACATGCTTGATCGTGGCAAAATGACAGCACACTCTTGAATTCCTCATCAGGGACACACCGACGAATAATCTGGTCGGGACAGTACTTGAACAAGTAGGGTTTGTCCCAGTAAAAGTGTTTTACTTGGGATAAGAAGCGAAGTCTGTCCTGACTCGACCATTCGGTCGGTAGTAATCCCGTGGCCAAATAGTTCACAATATCTGCGAACCAGGGTTCGCAAGATACTGTCAAGAGTTGTTCATCCGGGAAAACGTCGTTAATTGGGATTGGAAGCGAAGGCGAAGAAGGAAGTCGTGAGAGATGGTCGGCAACTACGTTTTCACATCCTCGTTTGTCCTTAATGACAAGGTCAAACTCTTGGAGCAAGAGGATCCAACATATTAACCGAGATTTTGCATCTTTCTTTGCAAAAAGATGGCGCAGAGCTGAATGGTCTGTATAGACAATGACTGGAGAGCCGATGAGGTAGGGCCTGAACTTTTCTAAAGCAAATACAATAGCTAAGAATTCCTTCTCAGTTGTAGTATAGTTAAGTTGGGCGTCGTTCAGGGTTCGGCTTGCGTAATAGATTACGTGCGGCATCTTGTTGATGTGCTGTCCAAGGACAGCACCGATGGCAAAGTCGGATGCATCGCACATAATCTCGAATGGGTGCGTCCAGTCAGGAGAAGAGAGAACGGGAGCAGAAGTGAGTGAGCGTTTCAGTGACTCGAATGCAGTCACACAGCTCGAGTTGAAGTCGAAAGGCGTGTCCTTGGCCAGCAAAAGCGTCAAGGGCCTAGCAATCTTGCTAAAGTCCTTGATAAACCATCTATAAAAATCGGCATGGCCAAGGAAGGCTCGGATATCTCTGACGCATCGGGGAGGAGGCAGATTGGAAATGGCCTCAATCTTTGCTTTGTCAACCTCTATGCCATTTTGCGAGATGATATGTCCTAAGACAATACCTTCGCGCACCATGAAGTGGCATTTCTCCCAGTTCAAAGTGAGATTCTTGTCCTTACATCGGGTAAGGACAGCGTCAAGATGCAGCAAACACTCGTCAAAGGAGTCGCCGAAGATGGAGAAGTCATCCATGAAAATCTCCAGAAATTTTTCCACCATGTCAGAGAAAATTCCCATCATACACCGCTGGAAGGTAGCGGGCGCATTGCATAACCCAAAGGGCATGCGTCGATATGCAAACGTGCCGAAAGGACAAGTGAAAGTGGTCTTGTCCTGGTCTTTTTCGGCGATGGGAATTTGATTATAGCCGGAGTAGCCATCAAGAAAGCAGTAGTACTCGTGTCCGGCTAATCGTTCAAGCATCTGGTCAATGAAAGGTAGCGGAAAGTGGTCTTTCCGCGTTGCGGCGTTGAGTTTTCTGTAATCAATGCAAACTCGCCACCCAGTTTGGGTGCGAGTAGGGATTAACTCATTCGCCTCGTTGGTTATGACCGTGATGCCCGACTTCTTGGGGACAACATGAATGGGGCTAACCCACTGGCTATCAGAGATAGGGTAAATGATACCACTATCTAGACATTTGACGATCTCCTTCTTCATAGCCTCCTACATGACTGGATTAAGACGTCTTTGTGGATCCCGGGCTGGTTTGGCATCATCCATCAGATGAATGTGAGGCTCAACGATGAGGGGACTAATCCTCTTGATGTCCGCCATGGACCAGCCAAAAGCTTGCCTGTTGCTGTGCAAGACCGCGAGAAGGGCTTTCTCTTGCTCGGGAGCTAGAGAAGCCGAGATGATGACAGGAAGGGTCTCGTTCTCACCTAAGTAGGCGTACTTAAGGTGAGACGGCAAAGGTTTGAGTTCGAGCGTTGGAGGTGAAATGATGGAAGGCAAGACTGGTACAAAGGTCTCGAACTCAAAGGACTCCAGCAAAGGTTCAAAGCGAGTGTAGGCAACCGAGTTGGATGGTTCAGGTAACTCATCCGGAAAGTCGAAAGATTCAAACTCGGGTTGTGCATGGCTAAGATCGTTCAAGAACGTAAAACACCCGTATTCGTTGTCGGGCGCAGAAGCAGCAGCAGGTTCGAAAAGAAACGCACTAGTGGCGTCAAGATTATCGTGTTCAAACAGAAACTCCTCGAATTCACACTCTTCGGGGGTTATCTCCTGGATCGAGCAGACATCCAGTATATGAGCATTAGGTTCGGCGGGCTGATTCCCCAACCTAAAAATGTTGAGTTCAATCGTCATATTTCCAAAAGAGAGGTTCATTGAACCATTGCGACAATTGATCACAGCATTTGAGGTTGCGAGAAATGGACGACCGAGTATCACCGGAATTTGATTCCGGGGGTTAGCTACAGGCTGTGTATCTAAGACAATGAAGTCGACGGGGAATATGAAGTCCCCGACTTTTATTAACACATCCTCTAGCTCACCCCTAGGATGGGTGATCGATCGGTCGGCCATCTGGAGAGTGCAGTGGGTGGGTTTCAGCTCTCCGACGCCTAATTGCTCGTATACTGAATACGGAAGCAAGTTAACACTGGCACCAAGATCTAATAGTGCGCGGTTGATGTTCTTATCCCCAATAGTAATTGAAATCGTAGGACGGCCAGGGTCCTTCCGTTTTTGTGGTAAAGATTGGGTAAGGGCATCACTCACAGCACTAGCCAAGAAAACTTTCTTGGGTACCTAAGACTTCCTCTTTTTCGTGCACAAGTCCTTTAAGATTTTCGCGTAAGATGGGACTTGTTGGACAGCATCTAAAAGAGGAATGTTAATGTTAACTTGCTTGAATAATTCTAAAATCTTCTCCATTTGTGGATTTTGTTTGTTAGACCTCAACCGGTTTGGAAATGGAACATTTTGAAAATTGGTTGAGTCTAATGCTGGAGGAAGAGATTTTGTAGTTGGAACGGATCCCAGAATAGGTGTTTTCGTGGAGTGAGAAGTGGGTCCGTTCAGAGCAGACGAAGAGGAAGGAGAGCCTGTTGAAGAATGGAGAATAGGCTCAGAAGACGAAGAAGAAGAAGGAGAAGAAGTAGCGGTCGGGGTGTCATCGTTGATCCGTTTGCCAATGTTGTTTTGCAGCACCCTCCCCGATCTCAGTGTAGTCACGACACTCACATTATGGTTTTGTTGTTCAAGAGCAACATGTGCATTATGTGGGTGACCGGGATTTGGAAGTGGCTGGGACGGGAGCTTCCCCTTCTCTCGCTCGCTCAAGGCCGCGTTCAGCTGTGCAATCTGGGCCTCGATGGTCTTGATGCTTTGCCCGTGTGCGGCAGTGTGTTGCACTAAAGATTGAATCGAAGACTGGATGTTGGCGGTGGATTGAGTCGATTGTTTAACAAACGCTTCCAGACTTCGCTCGAGCGAGGAAACCTTATCAGTGTTTGACGGAACAAAATTGTTTGGTGGAAAAGAGTTGTTCGGTGCAAAGTTATTCGTCTGGTTCTGGAAAGGCTGGGGTTGGAAGGGCTGCTGATATTGGTGTTGAGTTTGTTGCTGCGCTTATTGTTGCGGTGGAAGGCCCCTTTGGAAATTGTTGCCCTGGAATTGATTCTGATTCTGATTCCAGGCGAAATTGGGGTGGTTCCTCCAACCGGGATTGTAGGTGGAAGAGTATGGATCATTCCTCGGTCTTTGCTGAAAGGCAGCATTAACCAGATCCTGTCCTTGCGAGGGTGGATTATAAGGACACTCTTCAGTCAAGTGGGAAGGATCGGAACAACAAGCGCAGATGGTACGAAGGGGGAGAACAAGTGTGGGGGCAGGAGCAGTAAATTTGCTCTCTATCGCTTCAAGCTTTCGTGTTATTGCAGCCATTTCAGCTTTCATCGCAATAGAGACATCGAGTTGGTGGATCCCTACCCTAGACTGACCGGTGGGAGTGGAGGTAGAAGAAGAAGAAGTCGGTCTAGTGCTCTCCCACTGTAGCGTTTGCTCCGCAAGATCGTCAAAGAACTGCCACGCTTCCTCGTCAGATTTCGATAGGAAGTGGCCCTAACAGATGGTTTCCAGCAACTGCTTCGTTGCTGGGTTCAGTCCCTCGTATAAGGTTTGGCAGAGTTTCCATTTCTCTATACCGTGGTGAGGACACTGAACAAGAAGGTCTTTGTATCGGTCAAAGCACTTCCAAAAGGGTTCAGAAGGAAGCTGGGAGAATTGGTTGATCTCATTTCGAATTCTTGCGGTCTTATGATTTGGATAGAATTTTTTTAGAAACGCTTTAACAAACTCGTCCCAGCTGGTGATTGAGTGGGAAGCGGTGCTATACAGCCATTTTTCAGCGAGATCGTATAAAGTGAATGGAATGACCCGTAGACGTATAGCATCGTTCGACAGCTGGGTTGTTTTCATCATGGCACAGACGTTTTGAAATTTGTTAATGAAGATATAGGCATCTTCAGATTCAAGCCCATGAAAATGTGGAAGCATGTTGATGAAATGGGGCTTAATTTCAAAGTTGACCCCATTGGCCGGAGGAAGAGAAAGGCAGGTGGGAAGTGCAGAACGGGTAGGGTAGAAACGATCCTGGAGCGCAATTCGCTGCGGCGCTACAACAGGCGGAGGTGGTGGGAGATTGGTCTCCGTAGGAGGTAGAGCCAATCCAGGGGTGGTCAAAGAGATGTTCGGATTAAATCCCGACATCGCGGAAGAAGAGGTTGGTGAAGGTGAAGGTGAAGGTGAAGATGTACGAACAGAATTCCGGTCAACGTCGGAGTTGGCCGGCAAAGGAAGGGGTGAAAGAGGAGTGGACGGAGTATCGACTTCGGAGTCGATCGCGTAGTCGGTAGCGACTAACGTAACGCGGACTAGACGGGCGCTAGTGTCCCGAGTCCAAGCGGACATACACTAAACGAGTTTAGTATAGTCAAAGCGGAGAAGGTGAGGGTAAGAAAACGTCAATGGAGAAAGGCGATGGTGGTGGGTGAAAATGGATTTGGCGACAAAAGGGCAAGTTTTTATAAAAGTTTTTGATTTTTTTTTTTTTTTTTTTTAGAAAGAGATTTACAGAAATATGTACGGAAATACGGCTTAAGCAATCACAAACAAGATATGCATAATCACACCTAGATCTAGGGTAACCTAGGTCCACTAGACCTGCTCCTGAACTTGATTGTCGAAGTTAAACAGTGTCGAGAAACGGGCTTAAAAATACACTGATCACGAGGCCAGGTAAGTGCAGAGATAAGGGAAGGTTGTCCAACGCTTTCGCGAAGTTCCTTAATTAAATAACCCTTTCTCTTTCGGCGGTTGCGCCTTTAACACTTTCCTAGACACCCCGTAAACAATATACGGTTAAGCGAGGTTCTAAACACGGTTTATCTTCTCCTAATGAGCGCGAAGTCCTTAGGGCTGAAGTCTAGTATTTTTTAATTTACAATGGACAATGCATATGCTTTAGTGATTTCCGGGGTCCTGGGAAGGGTGATGAAATCCCCACCCAATCTGGATTGGTTTCAAGCCCCTTAAGTCCGTATTAAAGAATGCAAAACAGTAACAAATCAACTGCAAACAATTTTTTTATTTGCGGCGCAAAGAATCCTGCACAAGAACAGTTTATTGGAAGGGGGAGAAGAGTTTGCGCAAAGAAGGCTGCAGAAAACACAATTTATTGGAGTTCAGAAGAGAGGAGAGAGGCAGAGAACTTACAGAGAAATTTGGGCCCCTGAAGGCACTAACAGGCCGCGGATCCGCGGCTAAACACCTGTTTAGGCCACGGTTCCGCGGTGGAACAGAGGGTTTGGGCTTCCCATTTTTTTCTGTGTGCTGGTATTGGAGTCTTCTGCTTTTCTGGATGTGTGGAATTCTGTTATACTCACTGTATCTGCTCCAGATTTTTACAGTAGACCAGATGCTTCGTTTTTGTCCGTCGCGGTGTAGCCGCGAACTGTGGGTCTATCTTCCCACGTCTTTGGCACTGTACTTGAACTCCGTATTTTCAACGTCTTGGCCACTGAACTCGAACTTGTATTTTCCTTCACACTTGCACAAAAACTAATCAAAAATAACAAGATGGTTTTGTTTACAATGTATATACTTTATTTTTTTTTTTGTTTTTCGGTTAGAGTTATACTTACAAATTAACCCGAAATTTCACAAAGAAACAAACTACCGTCTCCCCGGCAACGGCGCCATTTGATTGATAGGGATTGTGCGTGTTCAAGTTCTAGTTTAAATACCGCAATCAAGACGGTTTCGCTTGTAGCTAGCCGGTTGAGTACGGGTCGTCCGCAGGGAGATGGGAATCTTTTTCTATGTGTTTTTCGACGAGTTAAGTCCTGTGTTCAGATTTTGTTGTGGTTATCTAAGTGTTAAGTTGATATTTAAAGAGAGCTTGTTAGGGTTAGGATTCGGTTAGTTTGAGTTAGGAGTCTCCACATCTTTCGTTGCCCCACTTAATATCGGTGTTACGGTAATCGGCAACAACGGGGATTAGCACGACTAGGAAGGACTTTGCGAGTATAAGCTAGGCTTTCCAACGCATAAGTCTTCCTTTTGGTGCTTGTCCGTCCGTTCTTGGCTCTTATCCATAACCTCCGGTTAATTCAACCACAACCGGTCTCACTACGGAATCACCGCTATCATGTAGGATAGGGTGCCGTAAGGAGCGGATTGTGGTTCAATTAACGGGAGTCGATTCAAGTTGTTGGGCAAGGAAAGAGTGAGAGAGATTTCCTTCTCTCAAACTTCCCTTATCCTACCCTAACAAGTAAAAAACTACTCACACTTCATGATAGGAAAAACAAAACAAGACAAAAGAGGAAGATAGAAAGAAGGAGATTAGAAGAATACGACTAACTGTTTGCGACCTCACCTTGGCGAGGATCGAGCGTAAGTATCATTGTCGTATGTAAGGATAAAGAAAAAGAGAGAAGAAAGAAACAATCAAGCAAGTAACAACAACTACTTAACAATTGAAATTACAACACATTACAATAAGTAAAGAAAGAGACAAGCATGATAATAAAAATGGTCTTCTTTATTCATCACTCTTCACTCAAAAGCTCACTACAACTTTAATGGAGAAGAGGTGAGAAGAGGAAGAAGAACAACACTAAAACTAGGCAAAATGAGAATACAAAAATTTGGACCCCTTCCTTCACAAAGTTCTGGGCTATTTATAGGCCAAAGAATGAAACTCTAGGGCAACCACCAGAACCCACATGAAAATACAAAAATACCCCTGGAAAATATTTTCCTGCCGCCACTATATGGCCGCGGATCCGCGGCCTGGACCCCACTTTGGCCGCGGATCCGCGTCCCTCTTGATGAATTGGACTTTGGGCTTTTTGGTGGCACCCTGGTTTGATGTGTACATTATTCTGGTACATGTATTTTCTCAACTTGGCTCCACGATTTTTCCAGAATTTCTGTTGAGGGAAAGGTGGACTTTTTGTCAAGATTTTGTCATGATTGTCTCGAGCTCCGCGTAGATCTCTTGGATCTTGTGCTACCATTGAGCCTTGTGCCTGAAAACGATATTGATTTGACATTTTGTCTTCCTAAACTGGTATTTGGCAGCATACGGATGAAGGGCGGAGACCGTGTTTTATCTGTGGTTGGCAGGAATCCGGATTTTTTCGTGTTTTCCATGAATTTCACTGTTTTAGAACCGAGAACCTGCATCCTGCAATTGACTAGCAAACACGGCTCAAGAGTATCTACGGATATGCAATGTGATAAAAATTGGGCGGTACGAAAATGCAAAAATCTGATATGAACAAGAAACAGTGGGAGGCATCCAGTTTAGATAAACTAAAAACCACTCTAAACTTGCAAGAGCATCATGCTAAAGAGTTTTCTTCTCTCTCTCCTAATTGCAGAGACCCTGAAAATGACTGGACTTAAGTTACTTTTAGAGAAAAATATACTGACAGGGCCAAACTATAAAGATTGGCTGCGGAATGTCAAAATGGCTTTGACCTATGACAAATTGGGGTACGTCCTCACCGCTACGGCACCTGCTGTCCCTGGTCCCAAATCCAGCAATGCGGATAAGGAAATCCGCAAAACCTGGGATTTAGATTGCGCGAAAGCCAAGTGCATCGTGCTTGCCTCAATGAACAATGAACATCAGAGGAGGCACGAGGATATGGACCTGCTGTCGGGTCATCGGTAGGAGAACATGTCCTAAAGATGATCGGCTATATTGAAGAGCTCGCAGACCTTGGGACGACTTTGGATAATGAGCTCTATACAGACCTTATTCTCCAGTCCCTTCCTCACACCTACGCCCAGTTTATCCTGAACTTCAACATTCAAAGATAAGAACTTGAACTTCCGGAACTCCTGAACATGTTAAGGAGTGCAGAGGGCACCTTGCAGAAGACAAGGGAAACACCCGCTATGTTTGTTAGCGGTGCATCTTCTTCCGGGTCCAGGGCTAGGGCCAAAGGAAGGAAGAAGAAGGCCGCCACCAAACCTAGAGGAGGTGTTAGTAAGGTGGGAGGGAAGGGAAAGAAAAATTTTGCGGTACCGATAGTTGGCCAGGATGAGTGCTTCCATTGTCACAGGAAAGGGCACTGGAAAAAGGATTGCAAGGCGTGGAACACCAAGAACCAGGAACCGAAGCAAGCTGTGGCTTCGACTTCAGGTGTGTTTGTAATTGAGAATTGTCTGTCGATCAACTCTACTTCCTGGGTATTGGATACCGGATCAGGATCTCATATTTGCAATTCATTGCAGGCACTGAGAAACCGTAGAGTGCTGAAGGAAGGTGATATGACCCTAAAGGTTGCTAACGGAGCTAGCGTGGGAGCTGCGTCCGTCGGGGATTATCACCTAGGATTGACGAGTGGACACATTTTGGTTTTACATAACTGTTTTTTTGTACCAAGCTTAACGTGTAATATCATATCAGTTTCCTTGTTATCAAATAAAGGTTATGATTTCACGTTTGTAAGAGATGTTGTTAACATCCACCTTAATCATAGTTTGATTGGGTCCGGTACACTAAATAACGGTATATATGTTTTAAACCAACTCCAAATTTTCAATGTCCAGAACACACTTAAAAGAAAGTCTCCAGATTTAAATAAAGATTTCTTATGGCATTGTAGACTGGGTCACATCAATGAGAGAAGGTTGACTAAGTTGCATAGAGAAGGATATTTGGACTCGTTCGAATATCAAACTTATGACACTTGTCAATCTTGTCTCCAAGGAAAGATGACAAAGACTCCATTTACTGGACATGGAGTAAGAGCGAGCGAGCTCTTAGGACTCATACACAGCGATGTATGTGGTCCATTGTCTATACATGCAAGAGGTGGTTTTTCCTATTTCATTATTTTCACGGATGATTACTCAAGATACTGATTCATTTATCTGAGGAAACATAAATCCGAGGCTTTTGAGAAATTCCGAGAGTATAAGAATGAAGTAGAAAACCAAACCGGCAAAAGTATCAAGACACTTAGATCTGATCGAGGTGGTGAATACTTGAGTGCCGAGTTCCTAGGTTACCTAAAAGAGAAAGGGATTCTCTCTCAGCTTACTCCTCCATACACTCCACAGCATAACGGTGTATCGGAGAGACGGAATCGAACCCTATTGGATATGGTACGATCCATGATGAGTAATGCTGAGTTACCGCGATCTTTTTGGGGTTATGCGCTTGAATCAGCAGCATATCTTCTGAACAGGGCTCCTACCAAGACTGTGCCTACCACTCCATATCAGATGTGGACTGGGAAGAAACCCCATCTTCAGCATATGAAGATTTGGGGATGTCCAGCTTTTGTTAAAAAGCAGCATGTGGACAAGCTCGAGGCACGATCAGTAAAATGTATGTTTGTGGGATATCCAAAGAACTCCAAGGGATATTATTTCTATTACGCAGAGGAACAAAAGGTTTTTGTTTCTCGTAATGCCCATTTTCTAGAACATCAGTTTTTAGAAAAGGAAATAAGTGGGAGCGAAATAGAACTGGAAGAAATTCCAGAACCACAAGCTGCTACTGAAATTTTGGTAGAACCGGAAGTTCAAGAAGAACAGGACATTCCCGCACCCCTCCGCAGGAGTAGTAGGCCGTCTCATCCGCCTGAGAGACACTACGGTTTTCTCATAGATGGGGATAGAGAGGATTGCATAAGAGGTGATGATGAACCTACTGACTTCCAGCAGGCCATCCAGAGCGGCGACTCGGTACGATGGCTTGATGCAATGCGGACCGAAATGGAGTCCATGTACACCAACAAAGTATGGACTTTGGACTTTGCTCCAGATGGGGTAAAACCCATAAGATGCAAATGGATCTTCAAGAAAAAGATTGGTGTAGATGGACAGGTGGAAACCTATAAGGCTAGACTTGTTGCAAAGGGTTTTCGTCAAAGACCTGGTTTGGACTATGACGATACTTTTTCTCCAGTGGCTATGCTCAAATCTATTCGGGTCCTTCTTGCTATTGCTGCCTTCCATGATTATGAAATCTGGCAGATGGACGTAAAGACGGCTTTTCTGAATGGAAATTTAGAAGAGTGCATCTATATGGATCAACCAGAGGGTTTCAATCAGAGTGGGAGCAGCGGGAAAGTATGCAAGCTGCTTAAGTCCATTTATGTACTAAAGCAGGCATCGCGGAGTTGGAACATCTGTTTCGATGAGACAGTCAAAGAATATGACTTTATAAAAAATCCAGATGAACCGTGCATATATAGTAAAGTAGTAGCCAGAAGTGTCGTATTCCTAGTCTTGTACGTGGATGACATTCTATTGATAGGAAATGACATTCCTATGCTACAATCTGTCAAAGGATTCTTGTCACACAGGTTCTCCATGAAAGACCTGGGTGATGCCTCTTACATTCCGGGGATCCGGATCTATCGTGATAGATCCAAGAGGATGTTGGGACTTTCGCAGTCCAGGTATATCGACACTGTACTGAAAAGATTCAGTATGGAAGATTCTAAGCGCGGTAATCTACCGGCTTGTCACGGAATCACCCTCTCCAAAGAGATGTCTCCCAAGACTGATTTGGAAAGGGAACGCATGTCTGTTATACCCTACGCTTCTGCGGTAGGCTCTATAATGTATGCGATGTTGTGCACCAGACTAGATGTAGCTTACGCACTGAGCGTGGTAAGCCGGTATCAGTCAGACCCAGGGGAGAAGCACTGGATAGCAGTAAAGAACATTCTCAAGTACCTGAGAAGGACTAAGGAGATGTTCTTGGTTTACGGCGGAAAAGACCTCAGGTTGGAGGCCTTTGCTGATTCCGGCTTCCAGAGTGATAAGGAAGATTCCAAGTCCATGTCGGGTTATGTCTTTACCCTCAATGGAGGGACGGTGTGCTGGAAGAGCTCCAAGCAGGACACCGTTGCTGACTCGACGATGGAAGCGGAGTATATAGCTGCTTGCGATGCCGCAAAAGAAGCAGTCTGGATGAAGAAGTTCCTAACAGAACATCAGGTGGTTCCTACCATACTTGATCCAATACCTCTGTATTGCGACAACAACGGAGCTATACCTTTAGCAAAGGAACCAAGGTCCCATCAGAAGTCCAGACACATCTTAAGGCGATATCACCTGATCAGGGAGATCATTGATCGTCAGGAGATCGAGGTTCGGAGAGTTGCTTCTGAAGAGAACATTGCCGATCCATTCACGAAGGCCCTACCTCAGATTCAGTTCGAGAGGCTACTCTAGATCATCGGTCTTCGATATGCCAGTACATGGCCCAGTGCAAGTGGGAGATTGTTAGTGTATATGTCCTAGGGGCCATTATTGTATCATATGTTAGTTATATGTATGCCCTAGAGGCCATTACTGTACATTGGATGTATATAGTAGTGGATGCTGGGACATATATAGGGAGGACTTTCTTGCTCGACATGATAGAATGCTATCTGGTTACACTTTACCTTAACGTGTATACTGTTTGTCTCTCTGTTACACGTTGGTAAAGCCCTTAGGATGTGTGCTTGACTACCTGGACTATGATGCGGATCATACTAGTGGGAACATGGTAGTCCATAAGTACATCCTTCAAGGTCCCTAGTCGTGGGTGTATCGAGACGGGGCATCGATATACCAGAGTAGACTAGCGTATACCTTCTCGACCCATACAGATGGGCGATGGATGATCCCATATCCGTTGGTGTTTGACATCAGAAATGATATACGGGTGCTCAGTGGAGACTGGGTACACTGGACGGACTCGCCGAGAACTCCCAGATGGTATTATACCTTACGTCAGATGGCAGTTCTCTGGTGACACTGGTACAGAGTAGTCTGTTGACCCGAGATCGTCATAGAGTCTTGTGTGGTTCCTACTGTGCTTTGATTTCCATCTTACCACGTCCAAGAGGGCGTGCAAAACGGTGTTTTTTGGGTACAGTCCCGAATCACATGGAGGCAACGAGCGATAGGAGGGGATTCGTCTCTCCCGGTATAGGGAGTTGATATTGCGCTGTGTTCGATTGGCTATAACCGGAAATCACTGGCCAGGGTTGCTGAGATTTACTGGTAAGTGTTACCAGTAGTTTCTCGAACTGTTATAGGCCTCATATCGACACGACTTATCGAGATATTGGGGTCTGACGTTTACCACCCCTAGACGAGATATGCGACATATCAGACGATCAGACCGGACAGTACGGTAAGTGTTACTGGTTGGATTCACAGGTGTGTGAGCGGGCTTGCTCGTCGATCTTCTGATCGCTCAATACCCGGGTGGCCGTTACGTTTAGCAGACCGCTTGGGGCTTGTGGGCGTTTGATATAATCATCACCTGCTGCCGGCGTATTGACGAGTCTTTAGAGTCCTACACAGAGGTTTCCTGGCTCAAGCGAAACGAAATAGGAGCGCATATGAGATATGTGAGGGACCGAGAATAATGCGTGTATGTGATACCGTATTCTATTCTCGCGATGAATGTATCGATTGGTTGTATGCGATATAACCTAGTTATCGAATCAAGGATTGATTCGGTAAGCCGATACATAGGATACTAGTCGGTTATATGCGATATGACCGGATCCTTAAATCAAGTGTTGATTTAATGATTTTATGTATAATTATATATTTGATATATTACTTTGCATTAACTAGTATTGGTTCACTTTAATTGGATTTTCTCACTTGGATGTACAAGTTGTATATGTGATATACTTTTTGTGCAAATGTTTGTATCATGTTTGATGATGCATGCTTACTTGGTTTTGTGTAAAGATTAAACCATGGTTGTGTAATGGTTAGGTTTTTTCATTTTCTTATTCATTTATTTATTTTTTTTATTCATTTTGGAAAATGATAAGCATAAAGAGAAAATGGTGGCTAACTTTGGATGCATGTTGAAGCTTCATGAAGCTTTGACTAAGTCACCATTTTGTCTCATGCTTAACCCTAACCATTCCACTTAACCCTAGTCTATTCTCTACACTTGACCATGGTTGGATTATGATAAGTATTGATTTTCTTTTCTATTTGAAAAAACATATCATAACATTTCCATCTTCTTCTTCTTCTTCTTCTTCACATGAAGAAAGCTTGCCTCATCAATGGCAAGTGAAGAAATCAAGTGTGAAATCCAATTCTAAAGTGAACCCACTTCCTATTTCTTCATCCTCTACCTCTTGCCAAGTAGTATAGGGTGTTCTCTTCACAAGTTTCATGACTTGGTGAAATTGGAGCTTGATCTAGTGATGTCTCGACGTAGATCATCTTCGGCACGTAGTCGATGACCTAGCCCGTCCATTTCTCCGATGAAGCCGACGCTAGATTCCGGGATCCGATGATCGCAGTGAGGAGACATCATCACGGAGCTATGGAGGTGGAGCACGGGATCTACAAAGGTTGTATTTTCGTTAACTCATAGTTAAGTTGTTAACTAGTTGCATCTTTCGCCTATATATCTAGTTAACGATCCGTATTAGGGTTTCTCGGCACCCGTAAAATTTGAAATTGGCATGGTTGATGCCATGTGAGACCTCTTGAGAGTGCCTAGGAACCCTACAGTGGTATCAGAGCCTAGCTAGAGCCTTAGGCGATGCGTAGACGATGTTTGAAACCCGAACGAACCCGAAACCCTAACCCGATAATGCTCTCTGGACTTTTTTCAAATTTGTGGATTTTTGTCAATTAAAAATATGCAGAAAAATAAGCAGGGAATTTTAAGAATTACTGTGCAACACGTGTCCATGATTCCTCCAAAGTGCGGCGGAACCGCGGCAGAAGCCTGGCTTCTGCGGCGGTTCCGCGGCCGTATGATGACGTCATCCTTCCCTGTTTGCACAGTAACTCCTATTTTATTATGCTGAGTTTTCTGGGAATTTTTAATTTGACTAAAGAGTTGAGTATTCTGGGGTTGTTTTGGGGATTCGATTATTCGATCGGATTATCAGATTTTGTCTATGTGGATTCCGGATAATTTTTGAATATGTTAAAAAGTTCGACCGGATATAAATACCCAATCTTTCCCCTGCCGGAAAAATTCCAAGTGTTGGATTTTTCCATTGTTTAAAGATGTTCTAAGTAGTGCAAGTAACGCGATGGTCCCTCTAGAAGACAACAAACCTTAACTCGATTATGTGACCGTCTTGAACTGCCCTTTGAACCTTCGGGTTTGGGGCAGTACGGCATGCCACATGTGAGGCGTTGGCTTGATCCTTCTACGGCTGGACCGTTGGTACTGAGGCACGAAGTGAATGTCTTTGAACTTATTTCATGGGTTGAGCTGTATCGGGAAAACTTGGGTGTTCGATTGTTCGATCGGAAAGTTTAGCATTTTCTAATTATCTGGAATGGGATACAATAATTGGAATTCACAAGTAGTTATGAGATAACTGAATGAATGTTATAAACATAGCAGTTTAGTCTCACTTGATCGGTTGCCACGGAATTTTGATGTGATCAAAAGTCCGTCGCAATCACGTAGCGTACGCGGATACTCGCCGGATAAACTTAATAGACAGTCTCACTCCATAGCCCCGACCAAGTGACTGTAGGAGAACCCCGTCGCCGAAAGCATCCGTCCGGGTGCTCGCGGTAGCGGTATTCCGCCTTGGTGCACTTCGTCGACGGCGTCGGGGGTGCGGCCGCCTACTGAAGTTTGCGACGAGCATTTGATCAGGATGTCGGGAATCTTGTTGAATTTCCCGACTTGATATTGAAAAGTGTTTTCGATTTTGAGACTAAAATGCGGGGTTTATAATTGTTAGGTATGCGATGTCTAAGTAATTCATTTGATTAGGCATGCGATGTCTAAACAGATTGCGGATTCCAACTGTTGTAGTTTTACACTTTCTTTTCTATGACCGTAAGTGTAATATGTGATATCGCCGGTTTTGTTGCTATATGCCAACGACAATTGCGATACGCATGTTTACTTACGTTGATGACATGTGATGTTATGCGTTGCTGGATATGTTATATTGGATCGTCGTGTTTGAATAGCCGGGGGTTTTTATGTGAGATGAGTGTTTTTCATTTTCATTCATGTAAAAACTTGTATGTAATATCCTTTTATTGGGGCACTTCCAGGTTGCGGAAGATGTCACCATTTGTATATTATTTACTTTTCTGCACTAGGATAGACCCAAGGAGGGGAGCACAAGTAACCGGGTTCTGGAGTCCAGTGGGAGACCAACTCGAGGAGTCGAGTCCGGGTCTCCTAACTCTAGAATTGGTAGGGTTGCTTGCCGCTCTCGTAGGGGTCTAGGTGTGTGGGTTTGGCTATTCATCACGACCGTGGAATCCGTGTTTTATACTGGCTCGTATTGAAAACACGGACGTCCTAGAATATCCAATATTTCATATGTTTCTTCTGCTGCGATATCTGTGATGTGATCATATGATATGTTCTGTGATAGATACAGTATATAGTATATATGATATATTATATAGGCGTTACTTATGTTTTACACCCGCGCTAGTGATTAAGTGTCAAAACTTGTATTTACCGCAATCAGAAACGGCGTCGCTTCGCAGCTAGCCGGTGAGTACGGGTCGATCTACAGAGACGGGTAAATTCCTTTTATGTGTTTTAACGAGTTGATTCAAAATGTTGTTTTGATTGGTTTATAAAAATCTATAAAAACTGGATCTAATTAATCTAATTAAGAGTCTTGCTAGGGTTAGGCTTAGGGGAAGTTTTGGAGATTAACGTTTTTCTTCACCGCTTTCAATGCCTTCTTTTTTAGATCTATTAGATGTTAAGTTAATTATTAATAAAGTGGATACGAATCTTTTGGGAAGATGTTTCTTCCTCTAGATTCGTATCCTTCCTTTGTTGATAATTACCTAACCCCCACGGAAAACGCGCACAACCGGCCCTTTATACTACGGTCATCGTTACCTCAAAGGGTAGGATGCCGCAGGGAGCGGTTATGCTCGTATGCGTGGAGTTCTAATTCATTAGGTGAAAGTGGCATTGAAAGGGGTGAGAGATCTCATCTCTCAAAGCTTTCCCTAAGGCAAACCTTAACAAGCGAGGAGATTACTCGCTCATTAGGGGATGAGAAAACATTTTAATTAAAAGAAGAAGAAACATAATTTACCTTACTTGGATGACGCCTCCTTCCAAACAAGAAGAACAGATCTGAAAATAACTCCCAGAAAGTCTGAATTTTATTGATTGAGAAGAGGCATAGGGTTTTACAATTTTAGATTACAATTTATAAGCAAACAGGAGAATTTAGGGTTACGGGATTCGCACATGTGCAATTACATATTTGACCCCTAAAAATCCCAATACCCGCACCGTCGCACCGACACGCCAATTTTCCACCGACACGCGCACTAGATGGCCGCGGATCCGCGGCATTGGTTGGCTTGGGCCGCGGATCCGCGGCCCTTTAGTGAGCTTGGCTCACCAAAATTCCTGGGATGCATACTGGGTATTTGGGCTTTCTATTTCCATAGTTCTTTTATCTGTTGGGCTTCTGGGTCTTCTCCAGATCTTCAGTGAAAACTTGTTCGTATCTTTTGACCGTTCACTTGACATTTTGGATCTTGTACTGTTCTTCGACTAGGATCCGTCTACTTGTTTGGTCAAAAGTCCATTTCTCTGTCATTTTGTGTCTTTTTCACTGTATTTGCTCCAGAAAGCTGTATCCTGTAATATGCAACAAACGTGCGTCAAGAGTACCTGTTTACTTATAAAACGGATAAGAATAGGGGAATGAAAAATGTAATATTATGGTCTGAACAAATACCCCCAAACTTACCTTTTGCTCGTCCTCGAGCAAATTTATTATTTATTCACTAAAATCCTAACCGCACTTTCGCAGGGAAACGCGATTGCACTGAGCACGTGCAACAAGCCGTTAAACCTCTAGGTGTCCCTAGTAGGAGGAGTGTTGTCTCCTGAGGGTTTTCAGCGGATACTACCCACAAAATCCTATCAACTCGACCCATTGACTTTTGTTCTCCAATTAGGTTTTCCAACAAGGAATTCTATTATCTTATACTTGTAAATTATCCACCCATATTCTTCACACTTCCTCATCATTTAACTTAAGATTATATATGTTATGTAGACTTACTTAGCTTTCGGCATTTCTTAAGTTTTCCTTCTAGGGTTCCATCTCCACTTAGGAATTTTTATCAACTTTATTAAAGATACAAGTTCTATTCTTCACTCCTTTCTCTCATCTAAACACCAATCACATACCCCTACGTGTGTGTATAAGTCACCCCTACACTAGGAAATTCAAATTAAGCAATCAACCCCTTATCCGTTGTCCAAAGTACTAATTAGTTGGTGAATTTAAATGAAATTTGCTTACACATCCTTCATGCGACTGTTAATACTTCTTGAGGTACCAACGACCGATTACAAAATGCGCTCGCACTTTAAAGCGTACTTCCTAGTCTTTGCAACACCCAAGGCTTTAGCAGTGACTCCCAAACCAGTTGGTCTAAGGCACTAGGTGATGAAGCACCCTCGCTAATTATTTTTCTATTTTTACAGCCTTAAGTAATCACAAAAACCAGTGTCCATTTTTTTCTTTATTCCCTTTTTTTTTCTTTTTATTTTCATTGTACTAAGGACTTTAGACAAAAGCATTTCAAGGTCTCTTCTACTATTCCAAGTTTCAAGGTGCGTGAATGTGCAAATTGTAGGGTATACATTTTCAGAATTTAGACTTAAGCTAGGAACTATTTTTCAAACTTATACTCTAATAAGAACATCAATACTCTTCCTTTGTTTCGACTTAGCCCAAGAAGTGAACCCAAAATTTGCCTATTTCTAAATAAACTACACGGCATATACTTTCTACCGTTAAACTTTAAGGAATGTTATTTTTAGGGTTTTTAATTCACTAAGTCTAAGATCTAGTTGTTCCTAAATAGTTAACTTATTTGTCAAACTCAAGTCAATTAGCCAAAATTGAATACAATAATTTTTATAATTTTTGAAAATTTTCAATTTTTTATGGGTTTTCAAATAAGTATGCAAATGCAAAAATATTTATAAATGAATGCGGAGGAAGAAAACGTACCGAGCATAAATACCCCCAAACTTGAACTTGACAGTGTCCTCACTGTCATACTAAACCAAGAGGGTCAAAATACCGGCACTTCCCTGTTTATTTATTTATAATTTTTTTATTGTTAAGAAAAACAAAAAAATATATATACAAAAAGGCCCTCCCCCAAACTTCATTTAAATTATGTTAGACATTACTGCCAAACTTTGCCTAGACCAAACGTCAACACCAACCAGTTGAAAAATTTATCAGTAAAGAGTATTGGTTGGTGGAAGAATAAGTTGTAGCGATTCGCAAAGAATTGGGAAAGATAGAAGTAGTGGTATGGGAGGTGTGGAGGTGAATATACAGGTGATGGTGATGCATCGAAACGAGAATGTAAATGATCAGCAATCAGTGGAGTATTGGCATTCTCTTAACTTATTAAAAGAAATGGGGGTATTTCAACTTCTAAAGGAGCCACAATACCCCCAAAATGTTCCTGTGGGTCCTCTATTGACTTGGCATCATCCATCAATTGTGTATGATATTCACTTATGAGGGAACTTATCTCCTCGATGTCCGCCATAGTCCAACCGAAAGCTTGCCGCCTATCTTGTAAGACCATTAAGATGGCGTTCTCTTGCTCGAGGGCTAGAGAGGCCGATATGATAATGGGAAAGGTCTCATTCTCACCTATGTAAGCATATCTAAGGTGAGACGGTAAGGGCATGAGTTCGAGTTTCGGAGGCGAAAGAATCATTGCGGAATCTACCTCGAACTCAAAGGACTCCAACGCAGGTTCGCAATCACTGCAAACAACCGTTTCGGATGGCTCGACTGACTCATCCAAAAATTCAAACGACTCATATTCGGGCTGTGAGTCGTCATCATCCAAAAAAGTGAAACATTCATAATCAACATCGGTTGTGTCAACGGTGGTAGGCTCAAGGAGTGACGCACTAGTTGCGTCAAAACTGTTTTCATCAAACAAGAATCGTTCAAGCTCGCAGTCCTCCTGCGTGATTTCGTGAATAGAGCAAACTTCTCGTGTACTAGTTTTAGGCACGGGGGGCAGACTTCCCATCTTATAAATATTGAACTCACTAGAACTCTTTCCGAAGGATAGAGTCATGGAGCCATTGCGACAATTTATTACGGCATTGGAAGTGGCCAAAAATGGTCGACCAAGAATCACCGGAATTTGGTTTCTTGGGTTAGCAACAGGTTGTGCATCCATGACGATAAAATCAACGGGGAATATGAACTCCCCAACTTTGATCAACACATCCTCTAGCTGACCCCTTGGATGGGTGATTGATCGATCAGCCATTTGGAGAGTGCAACGAGTGGGTTTCAACTCTCCAACCCCTAATTGTTCGTACACGGAGTAGGGAATCAGGTTAACACTAGACCCAAGATCTAAAAGTGCTCGATTAATTTTCTTATCCCCAATTGTGATGGAAATCGTAGGACAGCCGGGGTCCTTTCTTTTTTGGGGTAAGGTTTGATGGTGGTTAATAGCATTGCTCACTGCACTAGCCACTAGCACTTTTTTAGGTACTTGAGAAGCTTTTCTCTTTGAGGTGCATAAGCCCTTTAAGATTTTCGCGTATGAAGGGACTTGTTGGATAGCATCCAAGAGAGGTATATTTATGCTAACCTGCTTAAATATCTCCATAATCTTCTCCACTTGTGCATTTGGTTTATTAGGACTCAACCTGTTTGGGAATGGAGCATTCTGAAAATTTGTTGAGTCAAAAGTCTGTGGAGTAGAATGTGAAGTAGGAACGGATCCCAGTGTGGATGTGTTCGTGTTGTGAGAAATGGGTCCGTTCGAGTCAGAAGAAGTAGAGCCGTGTGAAGGGTGGAGAATAGGCTCTAAAGAAAAAGGTGAAGAAGGAAGTGAAGAAAATGAAGAAGGGGAAGAAGAACCACCGGCAGGGATGTCATCACTAGTTCCCACATTATTTTGCAACTCTCTTCCGGATCTCAACGTGGTCACCGCATTTACATTGTGATTGTGATATGCGTTTTGTGTGTGACCGGGATTGGGCAATGGTTAAGATGGAAGCTTTCCCTTTTCTCTCTCGCTCAACGCAGCAGTTAATTGTGCAATTTGTGCCTCAGTAGATTTGATACTTTGATCGTGTGAGGCATTGTTATTCATTAAAGATTGAACATAACTTTCAAATCTTGCTGCGGATTCTGTATATTGCTTGAGAAATGCTTCTAGACTCTTCTCGAGTGAGGTAACCTTATCATCATTAGGTTGAACCAAATTGTTCGTTTGATAAGGTTGTTGTTGGAAAGGTTGCTGGTTTTGAGTTTGTGCGGGTGCTTGTTGTTGTTGTGGAGGAGGTCTTTGAAAATTATTATTCCCTTGGAACTGTTGATTTTGGTGACTCCTCCACCCCTGATTGTATGTTGAAGAGTACGGATCATTTCTTTGTCGTTGCTGAAATGCAGCATTGACTTGATCCTGTCCTTGAATGGGTGCATTATAAGGACACTCTTCGGTTAGGTGCGACGGGTTCGAACAAAAAGCACAAACAGTTCGTGTGGGTAGAGTAGAGGCAGGAGAAGACGATGAGATTTTGGTCTCAATGGCTTCTAGCTTTTTCATAAGTGAGGCCATCTCGGCCTTCATAGCAATCGACATATCTATTTGATGTATGCCTGCCCTAGATTGACCAACTGAAGAAGATGATGTGGTCTTGGTACTCTCCCACTGAATTTTTTGCTCACTTAGGTCCACAAGAAACTGCCAAGCTTCGTCGCTCGACTTGGAAAGAAAATGACCTTGACATATAGTTTCTAGCAACTGCTTTGTTGCTGCGTTCAATCCCTCGTATAATGTTTGGCAAAGTTGCCAACTTTCGATCCCATGATGAGGGCATTGAACAAGTAGGTCTTTAAATCTCTTGAAGCACTTCCAAAATAGTTCGGAAGGAAGCTGTGAAAATTGTATAATCTCGTTTCGGATTCTAGCAGTTTTATGATGAGGGTAGAACTTTTTCAGAAAAGCTCTCACAAACTCGTCCCAATTTCTAATGGAATGTGATGCGGTGCTATATAGCCACTTCTCGGCTAGGTCACATAAGGTAAAAGGAATGACCCTTAGCCTTATAGCGTCATCACTTAATTGGGTCGTCTTCATCATAGCGCACACATTTTGGAATTTATTGATAAAGATATATGCATCTTCAGATTCCAAACCATGAACTTTTGGCAGCATATTGATGAAGTGTGGTTTTATTTCAAAGTTGTCCCCATTTGCCGGTGGGGGTGAAAGACATGTAGGTAAAGAAGTGCGGACAGGGTAGAAGAGATCCTGGAGCGCAACTCGTGCGGGCGCTACAACAGGCGGAAGATTCGGGTTATTCGCACCTGGCGGAGGTGGAATCATTCCCGTCGGTAAGGTATCGTTAGGGTTGAATCCCGACATACCTTCAAAAGAAGAATTTGAAGGTGGAGGTAAGGAAATGGACGGAATGTCGACGAAGGGTTCGTCGAAGGGTTCGTCGGTCGGTACCAACGAAACATGGACTAATCGGGCGTTAGTATCCCTAGTCCAAAGTGACATACACTAAAGGAGTAGTGTAGTCAGAGAAAAAAAATAGAATAGACAGAAAGTGGGGGTAAGATAACGTCAATGGAGGAGAAATGGTGGAAGTGAGGTGCAAGTTTTCTTAGCGGCAAGTTGCAAGTTTTGAAAAGATTTTTCTTTAATTTTTTTTTTATTGGAGAGTTTTGCAAGAAGGTTTTAGAAAATGGGACTCGTGACACAAATGTATCAACCACACATGCACAATCAGGCCTAGATCTAGGGTTGCCTAGGTCTGCTAGACAGCTCCTAACTAGGGCTAGAAATAGGACCTCAAACCGCCTCTTCACGGACAAATACGGCCAGGTAAGTGGGAAGGAACCACCACTACAGTGGGCCTAATTAATAACCACTAGCCTAGACACCGCAAAGTCGGTTAGGATAAACGGCCGATGCCTACACTAGTCCTTTTCCTATTGAGCTCGATGTCCTTAGGTCTGAGTCTAATCTTTTTTATTAATTGTGGTCGATGCAAAATGCTTTAGGTGTTTTCTGGGGTCCTGGGAAGGGTGATGAAATCCCCACCCAATCTGAGTTTGGTCAATTAGCCCCTTAGAGTCCGGTTAAATTATGCAAAACAATAAAATTTCACTTGCATTCAATTTTAGAGCGGCGCAAAGAAACCTGCAGAAAATCTGTTATTTAGAAGGGGGAGAAAGACTCTTTACGCAAAGAATTCCTGCAGAAACTTTTTACAGTGGAAATATGGAGGTTGCAGAGGGGAGAGAGAGAAAGCAAACCATGTAATTTTTATGCACTGACGTGGCAGAACAACGGCGGAAATGCCGCGGGAGGCCCTCTTTTGCGGCGGAAACGCGGCCTTCTGAAGGGATCACGCTCTGGAAAAATTTGTGCTACTCTGTACTGATAGTTCCTCTCTGTTCTTATGTACCAATTTTTGTTTTGCCTTCTGTAAATTTCCAGATCCTCAATTCTTCGCTGTTCCTGCAAGATTCAAAAGATACACCCTTCAAACTGATCAAAGTTGATAATTTTTGTATTTTTTTTATATTTTTAGATTTTTATAATTTTTTAAAATTTATATCAACCCGAAAATTCACAAAAAGAAATATTATGCCGTCCCCGGCAACGGCGCCATTTGATTAAGTGTCAAAACTTGTATTTACCGCAATCAGAAACGGCGTCGCTTCGCAGCTAGCCGGTGAGTACGGGTCGATCTACAGAGACGGGTAAATTCCTTTTATGTGTTTTAACGAGTTGATTCAAAATATCGTTTTGATTGGTTTATAAAAATCTATAAAAATTGGATCTAATTAATCTAATTAAGAGTCTTGCTAGGGTTAGGCTTAGGGGAAGTTTTGGAGATTAACGTATTTCTTCACCGCTTTCAATGCCTTCTTTTTTAGATCTATTAGATGTTAAGTTAATTATTAATAAAGTGGATACGAATCTTTTGGAAAGATATTTCTTCCTCTAGATTCGTATCCTTCCTTTGTTGATAATTACCTAACCCCTACGGAAAACGCGCACAATCGGCCCTTGATACTACGGTCATCGTTACCTCAAAGGGTAGGATGCCGCAGGGAGCGGTTGTGCTCGTATGCGTGGAGTTCTAATTCATTAGGTGAAAGTGGCATTGAAAGGGGTGAGAGATCTTATCTCTCAACCCTTTCCCTAAGGCTAACCCTAACAAGCAAGGAGATTACTCGCTCATTAGGGGATGAGAAAACATTTTAATTAAAAGAAGAAGAAACATAATTTACCTTACTTGGATGACGGCTCCTTCCAAACAAGAATAACAGATCAGAAAATAACTCCCAGAAAGTCTGAATTTTATTGATTGAAAAGAGGCATAGGGTTTTACAATTTTAGATTACAATTTATAAGCAAACAGGAGAATTTAGGGTTACGGGATTCGCACATGTGCAATTACATATTTGACCCCTAAAAATCCCAATACCCGCACAGTCGCACCGACACGCCAATTTTCCACCGACACGCGCACTAGATGGCGCGGATCCGCGGCATTGGTTGGCTTGGGCCGCGGATCCGCGGCCCTTTAGTGAGCTTGGCTCACCAAAATTCCTGGGATGCATACTGGGTATTTGGGCTTTCTATTTCCATAGTTCTTTTATCTGTTGGGCTTCTGGGTCTTCTCCAGATCTTCAGTGAAAACTTGTTCGTATCTTTTGACCGTTCACTTGACATTTTGGATATTGTACTGTTCTTCGACTAGGATCCGTCTACTTGTTTGGTCAAAAGTCCATTTCTCTGTCATTTTGTGTCTTTTTCACTGTATTTGCTCCAGAAAGCTGTATCCTGTAATATGCAACAAACGTGCGTCAAGAGTACCTGTTTACTTATAAAACGGATAAGAATAGAGGAATGAAAAATGTAATATTATGGTCTGAACAGCTAGCCCTGCCCCGCTCTGTCGTTAGTTACCTAACCTAACGGTGCACGAGGGGACATCGAGGCGAATGCGGATGGCATAAGTGTACGTCGTATTTATCTGTGATGTTTAGGTGATTAAATGATGGGACTTCATTAATGTGATTAATGAAAGAAAAGAAACCTAAGATGTTGTAGAATCGAATTTCAAAAATAAAACAGGTAGCTACGGTTCTTGCTTTGCACAGCGGTATATATGATATATCCTGCACTTTATTCGATGAGGAAAGGACCGAGATCCCTTCACCGGGAGTGACTCCTTTAGCAATAACTGGCAGATGCTACACACTCGGTTTGTCTTTTGATTGCTTTTAAGTGTTTTTGCTTTGCACAGTGATATATATGATATATCCCGCACCTCATTCGACGAGGAAAGGACCGACGATCCCTTCACCGTGAGTGACTCCTTTAGCAAAACTAGAAGAGCCTCCAAAGCACTCCATTTTAAAATCATTTGATTCTACAACGATATCAAGTTCATTACGCAATAGGTTTTCCGAAAAACCTGTCGTAGCCCTCCGTCATTTCAGATAAGTACTACTTAGTATTCGTGCTACGTTTGTTGACCTCCGTCAAGGCGTAGTGTGCGGTAGCTAACTAGTATTTATCTGCTTATGCATATGATGCAGATTGGATTAGGGTAGTCGTGCGGCCTTGTTGACCACCGTCAAGGGTCGTGCGGGTGGGTTTAATTCAATCAAGAAATGACGGGTTGAACTTGACTAGTAGCCTATGGTTTGTCGACCTCCGTCAAGGTCATAGGACGCTAGGGGCAAAATATTATCGGGAATTTCAAGTGTTGAAATTTGCAATGAGATTGCATACCTTCTATGAGATAGTTGGATCCCGATACCCGATGCGAGTAAGAGTTACTCCTGGGAGAGTTTTACACATTACAATTAGCCGATCAAGTGGGTGTCTAGAAAGGTGTTAACGAGGTTACGCTTCTGGGAAAATGAGGTTTACATTAATTAGGTCCGTGCGAAAGCACGGGGCACCCCCTCAAAGTACCGACACTGGCCTGGCTGAAAGATTGGCGAACTTGTAGTGTGTAATTAATCCCGGCTAGTCTTTCCTTTTAGGGTTTGAAGGAAGATTTGATAAAAAGCAGTGGGAGCCATCCTGATTAGATAAAATAATAACCAATCTATTCTTGCAAGAGCGCACGCTGAGTGTTTTCTTCTCTCTCTCTCCTGGTAGCGACCATATCACGCCTTAATCAAGATAATAATACGGATTATTGACCGAACCCGCTTGTTATACTGAGCTGGGGAACGTTGGTCCCGCTCCAACTTATAATTGTTATAAGACAGAGCAGGAAATTGGGGATTACCAAAATTCCCGTGCCGCCCAAACGAGGAGAGTGCATGATGATGCATCATCTTCGGGTGTGTTCATTACAGAGAACTGTTTCTTAGTATCCTTTACGTCCTGGGTATGTGATACCTGATCAGGATTCCAGATATGTAATATGTTACATAGGGCTACAGAAAGGTAGAGAACTGAGAACGGGTGATAAGTTTCATGAGGCAGAAAACGGGGCAAGAGTTGCAGCCAAGTCTGTTGGTCACTGTCACCCTGTATTACCAATACATTGATTCTGAACGAATGTTATTAGATACCGAACTTGATATACAAAATCATATCTATCTCTTTATTAGTAAAGAAATGATAAAATTTTGTATTGTTGGATAATGTTTTGAACATTTCCTATATCAGAAGTTGATCGGTTCAGGCACGTTATCTAAAAGCATTGATGTTCTAAATCAAACTATAGTTCTTAGTATATGGAGCACACACAAGAGGAAGAGTTCAGATATGAACGGATCCTTCTTGAGGCATTGTAGACTAGGTCATATCAATGCGACCCGACTGGCTAAAGTTACATTTAGATGCATATTTAAATCAGTTTGAATTTACATCTTGTGAAACTTGCCAGTCATGTCACAGAGACAAGATGACCATAGCTCCGTTTACTGGAAACAGAGAAAGAGTTAGTGAACTCTTGGGATGATACATGTTGATGTATGTAAGTCCCCAGTCTACACATGCCAAGACTGGTTCTTTATACTTCATTACATTCTCTGATGATCTTTCGTGATTCAGACCTATGTTCCTGTTGAAACACAAGTCCGAACCTTTTGAGATATTCACAGAATATAAGTTAGAAGTAGAGAACCAAAAAACGGGTATAAGTATTATGTCCTTTGATGTGATCGAGGAGGAGAATACTTGAGCATGGAAATCCTGAACTATTCTAAAGGAGAATGAGATTCTCTCTCAGCATTACTCCTCCGTATACACAATAGCTCGATGGTATATCGGGGTAGAGCAATCACACCCTATATGATAAAGTGTGCTCTGTGATGAGTACTACTGAGTTACCTGTTTCCTTTGGGGAGTTATGCACTTGAGAAGCTGCATACCTATTGAAAAGGATTCAAATCAAATCTGTTGCCTACCACTCTATATGAGATATGTTATGGGAAGAGCCCATGTCTTAAGCTAGTTAAGATTTGGGGTTGTCCGGGCTATGTCTAAAAGCATAATCCGGACAAGCTCGAGGCAAGGTCTGTTATGTAGAACTGGAAATGTTCCAGCTATACAAACTGCAGCTGATGATTTGAAAGAACCAAAGGATTCAATAGTTACCAACGAACCTCAGCCTCTCCGCCGATCTAGTAAGGTTCCTCACCCGCCTGAGAGATACTTCGGTTTCTCTATGACAGTGGGAGCGAGGATAGCGTTATGAGATGATGACCCAACTAGTTTCGAGCTGGCCAGCAGGAGTGGGACTCTGTAAGAATAGCTGGATGCTTAGCGATCTGAGATGGAATCCTTATACACCAACAAAGTATGGACTTTGGTTGCTATATCTGAAGGGTTAAATCCCCATCAGGAGCAAGTATATCTTGAGAAGATTACATGGTGTACATGGAAAAGTTAAGACTTTCAAAGCTAGACTTGTTAAAGGTTTGCATCATTGACCAGATATGGATCATAATGAAACCTTTTCTAAGGATCTATGCTTAAGTCCATCCAGATCCTACTTGCCACGGCTACAGACCATGACTATGATATCTGGTGCTTGGGTATCATGACTGCTTTTCTAAATGATGATTTAGAAGAGAACGTCTATAAGTACACAGCCAGAGGGCTTCGTAGACAGTGGGAGCAGCGGAAACGTGCACAAGATGCTTTATAGATTAAAGCAGGCATCGCGGAGTTGGAACATCTGTTTTGATGTGTTAGTCAAAGAGTTTGACATCATCAAAATGGTAGATGAACCTTGTATAAACAAAAAGGTAGTAGGGAGTATAGTGACGATCCTCGTAGAGTACGTGGATGACATACTCTTGATAGGGAAGGAGTTTCCTATGCTACGCTCGGTCAATCTCCGCTTATCACAATGATTCTCCATATAGGATCAATATGATACCTCCTAAATCCTGGGTTTTGGATCTATGAGATAGATCTAATTGGATGTTAGGATTCTCACTAGTTGTAGTGAGATGGTATCAATTGATCCTGGGAAGAATCACTGGAAGTGTTCCAGGGTGATAATGATGACTGAGTGTCAGTCACAGGCATTGTCTTTACCCTTAGTAAAGGGACGGTATGTTGGAAGAGTTCCAAGCTAGATACCGTGACATACTAGACGATAAAGGCTAGATACATCGCTACTTAAGATGCTACCAAAGAGGCTGTTTGGGTGTATATTGGTTCATGAGATGAACTACGTTCCTACCATTGTGAGACAATGGGGTTGTGGCTTATGCCAAGGAACGAAGGTCCCATCAGTGATCCAGACATATTCTAAGGCAGTATCACCTGATCATGGAGATGGTTGATCACTAAGGGATCGAGGTTAGGAGAGTAGACTCAGAGAACAACACGGCGGATCCACTCACGAAGGCCTATTCCCAGAGAGAGACTTTTAAGGGATGGTTGAGTATGAGATACTACAAGCACTGCTATCAGATGGCCCTAGTGCAAGTGGGAGATTGTTAGTTATATGTATGCCCTAGAGGCCATTACTGTACATTGGATGTATATTGTAGTGGATGCTGGGACATATATAGGGAGGACTTTCTTGCTCGACATGATAGCATGCAATATGGTTACACTTTACCTTAACGTGTATACTGTTTGTCTCTCTGTTACTGAAAGGTTCCTAGGCACCCTAGTGGGTTCTCACAAGGCATCGAACATGCCAATTGAAAAAAAATGGTGCCGAGAAACCCTAGACAACGGATCTTAGACTAGAAGTTTAGGCGAAATATAAAGCTAGTTAACACTTAACTACTAGGATACGGAAATACAACCTTTGTAGATCCGGATATCCATCTCCACGGCTCCGCAAGGGCGTCCTCTCGCTGTCCATCTTGAAGCTTGAACTCTCGTGACGGCTTCATCGGAGAAACGTGCGGAATAGGTCGTCGGCTTCGTGTCAAAAACGATCTACGTCGAGGTTGCACAAACTCAAGCTCCGACTTCACAAACTTGTGAAACTTGTGAAGTAAACACCCAAAACAACTTGGCAAGAGGTAGAGGGTGAAGAAATAGGAGGTGGGTTCACTTTAGATTTGGATTTCTCTCACTAAATCTCAAGTTGCCATTAGAGTAGCAAGCTTGAAGAAAAAGAAGAAGATGAGCTCAAGAAAAGAATATGATAAGTCTTGTAATAAAAATAAATTTAAATCAAATACTTATCATAACTTGAACTAGGGTTAAGTGTAGAGAATTAACCATGGTCACTTGGATGGGTTAGGGTTAAGCATGAAGATAAGGATGGTTAGCAAAGTCAAAGCTTCATGAAGCTTCAATATAAAACAAACTTAGCCACCATTCTTATCATAACTCATTTCAAATAAATAAATAAACAAATAAATAAATAAATGAATATGCAAAACCCTAATTATCAAATTAACCATGGATTAATTCTATAAACTTAACTATATGATAAAGTATCATCAAACATGATACAAAGTAGTGCACTAAAGCATATCACAAATACAATGTGCATCAAGTGAGAAAAATCCGTTTAAAGTGAACCAATACTAGTTAATGCAATGCAATATATCAAATATATAATTATGCATTAAATCATTAAATCAACATTTGATTCAATGATCCGGTCATGTCGCACATGACCGACTAGAATCCAATGTATCGATTTATCGAATCAATGATTCGATAACTAGGTCATATCGAATATAACCAATCGAAACATATATCGCGAGAATGAAATGCGGTATCACATACACGCATATTTCTCGGTCCCGCACATATCTCATATGCGCTCCTATTTCGTTTCGCTTGAGCCAGGAAACCTCTGTGTAGGACTCTAAAGACTCGTCAATATGCCGGTAGCAGATGATGATCATATCAAGCACCAACAAGCCGCAAGCGGTCTGCTAAACGTAACGGCCACCCGGGTATTGAGCGATCAGAAGATCGACGAGCTAGCCCGCTCACACTCCTGCGAATCCGACCAGTAACACTTACCGTACAGTCCGGTCTCTTCGTCAGATACGTCGCATATCAAGTCTAGGGGTGGTAAACGTCAGACCCCAATAACCCGATAAGTCGTGCCGATGTGAGGCTCTTAACGGGTCGAGAAACTACTGGTAACACTTACCAGTAAATCTCTGATCAGCCCTGGCCAGGGACTTCCCTGCTACGGCCAATCGAGCACAGCGCAACATCAACTCCCAATACCGGGAGAGACGAAACCCCTCCTATCGCTCATTGCCTCCATGTGACTCGGGACTGTACCCAAAGACCACCGTTTTGCACGCCCTCATGGATGTGGTAAGGTGGAAATCAAAGCATAGTGGGAATCACACAAGAATCTATGACGATCTCGGGTCTACAGACTAACCTGATCAAGTGTCACCTGAGAACTGCCATCTGACGTGAGGTATAATACCATCTGGGAGTTCTCGGCGAGTCCGTCCGGTGTACTCAGTCTCCACTGAGCACCCGTATACCATCTTTGATGTCAAACACCAATGGATATGGGATCATCCATCGCCCATCACATGGGTCGAGAAGCGTATACGCTAGTCTACTCTGGTATATCGATGCCCCGTCTCGATACACCCACGACTAGGGACCTTGAAGGATGTACTTATGGACTACCATGTCCCCACTAGTATGATCTGCATCATAGTCCAGGTAGTCAAGTACAAATCCTAAGGGCTTTACCAACATGTAACTATAAGACAGTATAAAGAGACTAGTGTACATGTTAAGATAAATAGCAACCAGATAGCATACTATCATGTTGAGCAAGAAAGTCATCTCTATATATGTCCAAGCATCCAATATAATATACATAATCTGTACAATACTGGCATCTAGGGCATACATACAACTAACAATCTCCCACTTGCACTAGGGCCAGCTGCTGTAGTATCTCATACCGAGCATCCCGAAGAGTCTCTCAAACTGTATCTGGGGAATGGCCTTCGTGAGTGGATCCGCCGTGTTGTTCTTCGTGTCAACCCTCCTGACCTCGATCTCCCGGCGATCAACTATCTCCCGGATCAGGTGATACCGCCTCAGAATATGCCTGGACCGCTGATGGGACCTGGGTTCCTTGGCCAAAGCCACCGCTCCATTGTTATCGCAATACAAAGGTATTGGACGCTCAATGGATGGAACCACTCCAAGTTCAGTAACGAACTTCTTGATCCAGACAGCTTCTTTAGCAGCATCGTTGGCAGCGATGTATTCAGCTTCCATCGTCGAGTCTGCCACGGTTTCCTGCTTGGAACTCTTCCAGCTAACCGCCCCTCCGTAAAGGGTAAAGACAAAACCCGACTGCAACTTAGAGTCGTCCTTATCACTCTGGAAGCTGGAATCGGTAAAGGACTCCACTTGGAGTTCTCCGTTACCATACACCAAGAACATATCTCTAGTCTTTCGCAAGTACTTGAGAATGCTCTTCACAGCTGTCCAGTGACTCTCTCCAGGATCAGCTTGATACCTGCTCACTACACTTAGTGAGTATGCTACATCGGGTCTGGTACATAGCATCGCATACATGATAGAGCCTACTGCCGAAGCATAGGGTATCCCTTGCATGCGAGCTCTCTCCAAATCAGTCTTGGGAGACATCTCTTTGGAGAGAGTGACTCCAGAGATCGTGGGCATGTTCCCACGCTTGGAATCTTCCATACTAAACCTCTTTAGTATGGTGTCAATGTACCTGGATTAGGACAATCCCAAAATCCGTTTGGATCTATCTCTATAGATCCTGATTCCCAATATGCAGGAGGCATCACCAAGATCTTTCATTGAGAATCTTTGTGATAAGAAGAGCTTGACCGATTGCAGCATAGGAATATCATTTCCTATCAAGAGTATGTCGTCCACGTATAATACGAGGAAGACAACCTTACTCTCTGCCACCTTCTTGTAGATACAAGGTTCATCTGGATTTTTGACGAAATCAAACTCTTTGATAACGACGTCAAAGCAGATGTTCCAACTCCGCGATGCTTGCTTTAATCCATAAATGGATTTAAATAGCTTGCACACCTTCCCGCTGCTCCCACTGTCTACGAAGCCCTCTGGCTGAGTCATGTACACGCACTCTTCTAAATCACCATTTAGAAAGGCGGTCTTAACATCCATTTGCCAGATTTCGTAGTCATGAAAGGCAGCAATGGCAAGCATGATTCGGATGGATTTAAGCATAGCCACTGGAGAAAAGGTCTCGTCATAGTCCACACCTGGTCTTTGACGAAAACCCTTTGCTACAAGTCTAGCTTTGAAAGTCTCCACTTTCCCATCTACACCAAGTTTCTTCTTGAAGATCCACTTGCTCCCAATGGGTTTTACCCCTTCAGGAGCAACTTCCAAAGTCCATACTTTGTTGGTGTACATGGATTCCATCTCGGACCGCATAGCATCCAGCCATTTCACTGAGTCCCTACTCGTGATGGCCTGCTCGAAGCTAGTTGGGTCATCATCCTCCATAATGCAATCCTCGCTCCCACCGTCCATGAGAAAACCGTAGTATCTCTCAGGTTGGCGAGGAACCCTACTAGATCGGCGGAGAGGCTGAGGTTCATTGGGAGCTACTGAATCTTCTGGTTCCACTAAATCTTCAGTTACTGTTTGTGTATCTGGAACCTCTTCCAGCTCTACCACTTTGCCACTAATTTCTTTTTCAAGAAATTCCTTTTCTAAAAAGGTGGCATATTGAGAAACAAACACTTTTTGTTCTTCAGCATGGTAAAATAAATATCCTTGGGAATTCTTAGGATATCCCACAAACTTGCAAAGAACTGACCGTGCCTCGAGTTTGTCTGGATTTTGTCTTTTGACATAGGCCGGACAACCCCATATTTTAACTCGTTTAAAATATGGTCTCTTCCCACTCCATATCTCATATGGTGTGGTAGGTACAGATTTAGATGGAACTTGATTCAATAGGTATGCTGCTGTCTCCAGCGCATATCCCTAGAAGGAAATAGGTACCTCAGCTGTGCTCATCATAGAGCGCACCATATCTAATAGGGTGCGGTTCCTCCGTTCAGATACACCGTTGTTCTGTGGTGTATATGGAGGAGTCGGCTGAGAGAGAATCCCATTCTCTTTTAGGAAGTCCAGGAATTCATTGCTCAAGTATTCACCTCCTCGATCAGATCGAAGGATTTTAATACTTTTTCCGGTTTGGTTCTCGACGTCTTGTTTATATTCTCTAAATTTCTCAAAAGCTTCTGATTTGTGTTTCATTAGGAACACATATCCGAATCTAGAGAGATCGTCAGTGAATGTAATGAAGTACGAAGAACCATCCCTGGCATGTGTAGACATGGGACCACATACATCACTATGTATCAGTCCTAAGAGTTCGGTAACTCTTTCTCCGTGTCCCGTAAACGGAGTCTTGGTCATCTTGCCTTTGAGACATGACTGGCAAGTGTCATAAGATGAAAATTCGAAAGGTTTCAAATATCCATCTTTATGCAACTTAGCCAGTCGTGTCACATTGATGTGACCCAGTCTACAATACCACAAGAAGGATTCGTTGAGTTCAGAACTCTTCCTCTTGTGTGTGTTTGTTATGCTCAGAACTGTTGATTGATTTAGAACATAAATGCCATTGCACAACGTGCCTGATCCAACCAACTTTTGGTTACGGAAAATGTTCATAACATTGTCCTGTAATACAAAATTATATCCCTCTTTACTTAATAAAGAAACCGATATAATGTTGCATATCAGGTTCGGCATGTAATAGCATTCGTTCAGAACCAATGTATTACCAGTTGGTAATACAAGGTGATATTCCCCGACAGTCTTGGCTGCAACAATTGCACCATTTCCAACTCTAATGTCTTTATCACCTTCTCCAAGTTTTCTACCTTTCCTAAGCCCATGTAACTGATTACATATATGGGATCCTGACCCGGTATCTAATACCCAGGACGTAGAGCAAATGGAGAAACAGTTCTCAGTAACGAACACACCCGAAGAAAATGCATCAACATGTACTTTCTTCATTTGGGTGGCATGGGAATCCTGGTATTCCCCTATATCCTGTTCATTCCTATAACTCTTATAAGAATGAACGGAACCAACGTTCCCCAGCACAGTATAACATGCGGGTTCGGTCAATACATCCATATTATTATCTTTATTAAGGCATGAAATGGTCGCTACCTGGAGAGAGAGAGAAGAAAACACTTTAGCGTATGCTCGTGCAAGATCAGATTGGTTATTATCTTATCTAATCAGGATGGCTCCCACTGCTTTTTATCAAATCTTCCTCCAAACCCTAAAAGGAAAGACTAGCCGGGATTAATTACACACTACAGGTTCGCCAATCTTTCAGCCAGGCCAGTGTCGGTACTTTGAGGGAGGTCCCCCGTGCTTTCGCACGAACCTAATTAATGTAAACCTCGTTTTCCCAGAGGCGTAACCCCGTTGACACCTTTCTAGACACCTACTTGATCGGCTAATTGTAATGTGTAAAACTCTCCCAGGAGTAACTCTTACTCGCAGCGGGTATCGGGATCCAACTATCTCATAGAAGGTATGCAATCTCATTGCAAATTTCAACACTTGAAATTCCCGATAATATTTTGCCCCTAGCAGCTATATGACCTTAACATAGTCAACAAATCATAAGTGCTAGTCAAGTTCAACCCGTCATTTCCCGATTGAATTAAACCCACCCGCACGACCCTTAACATAGTCAACAAAGTCGCACGACTACCCTAATCCAATCGCATCATATGCTTATACAGATAAGCACTAATTAGCTACCGCACACTACGCTTTAACATAGTCAACAAACGTAGCACGAATACTAACCAGTACTTATCTGAAATGACGGAGGGCTACGCAGGTTTTCATAAAACCATGAGCGTAATGAACTTGATATCGTTGTAGAATCAAATGAAGTTTTGAAATGGAATGATTTTGAGGTTTTTCTAGTTTTGCTAATGGAGTCACTCCCGGTGAAGGGATCTCGGTCCTTTCCTCGTCGAATGAGGTGCGGGATATATCATATATATCACTGTGCAAAGCAAAAACTCTTAAAAGCAATCAAGACCAAACCGAGTGTGTAGCATCTGCCAGTTATTGCTAAAGGAGTCACTCCCGGTGAAGGGATCTCGGTCCTTTCCTCGTCGAATGAGGTGCGGGATATATCATATATATCACTGTACAAATCAAGAACTGTAGCTACCTGTTTTATTTAAAATCTGATTCTACAACATCTTAGGTTTCTTTTCTTTCATTAATCACATTAATGAAGTCCCATCATTTAAGTACCTAAACATCACAGATAGATATGACGTACACTTATGCCATCCGCATTCGCCTCGATGTCCCCTCGTGCACCGTTAGGTTAGGTAACTAACGACAGAGCAGGGCAGGGCTAGCGCGGGTGTAAAACATAAGTAACGTCTATATAATATATCATATATACTATATACTATATCCATCACAGAAACATCACATGATCTCATCACAGATATCGCAGCAGAATAAACATATGAAATATTGGATATACTAGGACGTCCGTGTTTTCAATACGAGCCAGTATAAAACACGGATTCCACGGTCGTGATGAATAGCCAATCCCACACCCCTAGACCCCTACGAGAGCGGCAAGCAACCCTGCCAATTCTAGGGTTAGGAGACCCGGACTCGACTCCTCGAGTTGGTCTCCCACTGGACCCCAGAACACGGTTACTTGTGCTCCCCTCCTTGGGTCTATCCTAATGCGGAAATGTAAATAATATACAAAGGGTGACATCTTCCGCTACCTGGAAGTGCCCCAAATAAAAGAATATTACATACAAGTTTTTACATGAATGAAAATGAAAAACACTCATCTCACATAAAAACCCCCGGCTATTCGAATACGACGATCCAATATAACATATCCAGCAACACATAACATCACATGTCATCAACGTAAGTAAGTATGCATACCCCAATTGTCGTTGACGTATAGCAACGAAACCGGCGATATGAACATACTACACTTACGGTCACAGAAAAGAAAGTGTAAAACTACAACAATTGGAATCCGCAACGGCTTTAAACATCACATGCCTAATCAGATATAAATCCCGCATTTTAGTCTCATTATCGAAAACTCTTTTCAATATCATATGGGACTAAATTGCTAGATTTATAACATTCATTCAGTTATCTCATAACTACTTATGAATTCCAATTATTGTATCACATTCCAGATATACAGAAAATGTTAAACTTTCCGACCGAACAATCGAATACCCAAGTTTTCCCAATACAGATCAACACATGAAATAAGTCTAACAACATTCAGTTCGTACCTCAGTACCAACGGTCCAGCCGTAGAAGGGTCAAGCCAACGCCTCACATGTGGCACGCCGTACTGCCCCAAACCCGAAGGTTCAAAGGGCAGTTCAAGACGGTCACATAATCGAGTTAAGGTTTGTTGTCTTCTAGAGGGACTATCGAGTTACTTGCACTACTTAGAACGTCGTTAAACTACGGAAAAATCTAACACTTGGAAATTTCCCGACAGGGGAAAAATTGGGTATTTATATCCGGTCGAACTTTTTAACATATTCTAAAATTTATCCGGAAAGCCAAATAGACAAAATTTGATACCCCGATCGAAACACCGAATCCCCAAAACAATTGCAGAAAATTCAAATCTTGAATCAATATTAAAAATTCCCAGAAAACTCAGCAGAATTTATCAGGAGTTACTGTGAAAAAAAAAAATGGGCTGACGTCACCAATTGGCCGCTGATCAGCCGCAGAAGCCATGCTTCTGCCGCTGATCCGCCGCGAAAAACACTGTTCACCAGAAACTTTTTACACCGTAATTCTTATTTTTTCCTGCTGAATTTTTTAGCAATTTTTAATTTGGAAAAATCCACTGTTTTCAAAAAAGTACAGAGAGCATATTTTGGGTTTCGGTTTTGGGTCGTTCGGACTTCAAATTCCGTCTACGCTTCGCCTAAGGCTCTAGCTAGGCTCTGATACCAGTGAAAGGTTCCTAGGCACCCTAGTGGGTTCTCACAAGGCATCGAACATGCCAATTTAAAAAAAATGGTGCCGAGAAACCCTAGACAACGGATCTTAGATTAGAAGTTTAGGCGAAATATAAAGCTAGTTAACACTTAACTACTAGGATACGGAAATACAACCTTTGTAGATCCGGATATCCACCTCCACGGCTCCGCAAGGGCGTCCTCTCGCTGTCCATCTTGAATCTTGAACTCTTGTGACGGCTTCATCGGAGAAACGTGCGGAATAGGTCGTCGGCTTCGTGTCAAAGACGATCTACGTCGAGGTTGCACAAACTCAAGCTCCGACTTCACAAACTTGTGAAACTTGTGAAGTAAACACCCAAAACAACTTGGCAACTTGGCAAGAGGTAGAGGGTGAAGAAATAGGAGGTGGGTTCACTTTAGATTTGGATTTCTCTCACTAAATCTCAAGTTGCCATTAGAGTAGCAAGCTTGAAGAAGAAGAAGATGATGAGCTCAAGAAAAGAATATGATAAGTCTTGTAATAAAAATAAATTTAAATCAAATACTTATCATAACTTGAACTAGGGTTAAGTGTAGAGAATTAACCATGGTCACTTGGATGGGTTAGGGTTAAGCATGAAGATAAGGATGGTTAGCAAAGTCAAAGCTTCATGAAACTTCAATATAAAACAAACTTAGCCACCATTCTTATCATAACTCATTCCAAATAAATAAATAAATAAATGAATATGCAAAACCCTAATTATCAAATTAACCATGGATTAATTCTATAAACTTAACTATATGATAAAGTATCATCAAACATGATACAAAGTAGTGCACTAAAGCATTTCACATATACAATGTGCATCAAGTGAGAAAAATCCGTTTAAAGTGAACCAATACTAGTTAATGCAATGCAATATATCAAATATATAATTATGCATTAAATCATTAAATCAACATTTGATTCAATGATCCAGTCATGTCGCACATGACCGACTAGAATCCAATGTATCGATTTATCGAATCAATGATTCGATAACTAGGTCATATCGAATATAACCAATCGAAACATATATCGCGAGAATGAAATGCGGTATCACATACACGCATTATTCTCGGTCCCACACATATCTCATATGCGCTCCTATTTCGTTTCGCTTGAGCCAGGAAACCTCTGTGTAGGACTCTAAAGACTCGTCAATACGCCGGTAGCAGATGATGATCATATCAAGCACCCACAAGCCGCAAGCGGTCTGCTAAACGTAACGGCCACCCGGGTATTGAGCGATCAGAAGATCGACGAGCTAGCCCGCTCACACTCCTGCGAATCCGACCAGTAACACTTACCGTACAGTCCGGTCTCTTCGTCAGATACGTCACATATCAAGTCTAGGGGTGGTAAACGTCAGAACCCAATAACCCGATAAGTCGTGCCGATGTGAGGCTCGTAACGGGTCGAGAAACTACTGGTAACACTTACCAGTAAATCTCGGATCAGCCCTGGCCAGGGACTTCCCTGCTACGGCCAATCGAGCACAGCGCAACATCAACTCCCAATACCGGGAGAGACGAAACCCCTCCTATCGCTCATTGCCTCCATGTGACTCGGGACTGTACCCAAAGACCACCGTTTTGCACGCCCTCATGGACGTGGTAAGGTGGAGATCAAAGCACAGTGGGAATCACACAAGACACTATGACGATCTCGGGTCTACAGACTAACCTGTACAAGTGTCACCTGAGAACTGCCATCTGACGTGAGGTATAATACCATCTGGGAGTTCTCGGCGAGTCCGTCCGGTGTACTCAGTCTCCACTGAGCCCCCGTATACCATCTCTGATGTCAAACACCAATGGATATGGGATCATCCATCGCCCATCACATGGGTCGAGAAGCGTATACGCTAGTCTACTCTGGTATATCGATGCCCCGTCTCGATACACCCACGACTAGGGACCTTGAAGGATGTACTTATGGACTACCATGTCCCCACTAGTATGATCTGCATCATAGTCCAGGTAGTCAAGTACAAATCCTAAGGGCTTTACCAACATGTAACTATAAGACAGTATAAAGAGACTAGTGTACATGTTAAGATAAATAGCAACCAGATAGCATACTATCATGTCGAGCAAGAAAGTCATCTCTATATATGTCCAAGCATCCAATATAATATACATAATCTGTACAATACTGGCCTCTAGGGCATACATACAACTAACAGTTACATGTTGGTAAAGCCCTTAGGATGTGTGCTTGACGACTTGGACTATGATGCGGATCATACTAGTGGGAACATGGTAGTCCATAAGTACATCCTTCAAGGTCTCTAGTCGTGGGTGTATCGAGACGGGGCATCGATATACCAGAGTAGACTAGCGTATACCTTCTCGACCCATACAGATGGGCGATGGATGATCCCATATCCGTTGGTGTTTGACATCAGAGATGATATACGGGTGCTCAGTAGAGACTGGGTACACTGGACGGACTGGCCGAGAACTCCCAGTTGGTATTATACCTTACGTCAGATGGCAGTTCTCTGGTGACACTGGTACAGAGTAGTCTGTTGACCCGAGATCGTCATAGAGTCTTGTGTGGTTCCCACTGTGCTTTGATTTCCATCTTACCATGTCCAAGAGGGTGTGCAAAACGGTGGTTTTTGGGTACAGTCTCGAATCACATGGAGGCAATGAACGATAGGAGGGGATTCGTCTCTCCCGGTATAGGGAGTTGATGTTGCGCTGTGTTCGATTGGCTATAACCGGAAATCCCTGGCCAGGGTTGCTGAGATTTACTGGTAAGTGTTACCAGTAGTTTCTCGAACTGTTATAGGCCTCATATCGACACGACTTATCGAGCTATTGGGGTCTGACGTTTACCACCCCTAGGCGAGATATGCGACATATCAGACGATCAGACCGGACTGTATGGTAAGTGTTACTGGTTGGATTCACAGGAGTGTGAGCAGGCTTGCTCATCGATCTTCTGATCGCTCAATACCCGGGTGACCGTTACGTTTAGCAGACCTCTTGCGGCTTGTGGGTGTTTGATATGATCATCACCTGCTGCCGGCGTATTGACGAGTCTTTAGAGTCCTACACAGCGAAACGAAATAGGAGCGCATATGAGATATGTGCGGGACCGAGAATAATGCGTGTATGTGATACCATATTCTATTCTCGCGATGAATGTATCGATTGGTTGTATGCGATATAACCTAGTTATCGAATCAAGGATTGATTCGGTAAGCCGATACATAGGATACTAGTCGGTTATATGCGATATAACCGGATCGTTAAATCAAGTGTTGATTTAATGATTTTATGTATAATTATATATTTGATATATTACTTTGCATTAACTAGTATTGGTTCACTTTAAATGGATTTTCTCACTTGGATGTACAAGTTGTATATGTGATATACTTTTTGTGCAAATGTTTGTATCATGTTTGATGATGCATGCTTACTTGGGTTTGTTTAAAGATTAAACCATGGTTGTGTAATGGTTAGGGTTTTTCATTTTCTTATTCATTTATTTATTTGTTTATTCATTTTGGAAAATGATAAGCATAAAGAGAAAATGGTGGCTAACTTTGGATGCATGTTGAAGCTTCATGAAGCTTTGACTAAGTCACCATTTTGTCTCATGCTTAACTCTAACCATTCCACTTAACCCTAGTCTATTCTCTACACTTGACCATGCTTGGATTATGATAAGTATTGATTTTCTTTTCTATTTGAAAAAACTTATCATAGCATTTCCATCTTCTTCTTCTTCTTCTTCACATGAAGAAAGCTTGCCTCATCAATGGCAAGTGAAGAAATCAAGTGAGAAATCAAATTCTAAAGTGAACCCACTTCCTATTTCTTCATCCTCTACCTCTTGCCAAGTAGTATAGGGTGTTCTCTTCACAAGTTTCATGACTTGGTGAAGTGGGAGCTTGATCTAGTGATGCCTCGACGTAGGTCATCTTCGGCACGTAGTCGATGACCTAGCCCGTCCATTTCTCCGATGAAGCCGACGCTAGAGTCCGGGATCCGATGATCGCAGCGAGGAGACATCATCACGGAGCTATGGAGGTGGAGCACCGGATCTACAAAGGTTGTATTTTCGTTAACTCCTAGTTAAGTTGTTAACTAGTTGCATCTTTCGCCTATATATCTAGTTAACGATCCGTATTAGGGTTTCTCGGCACCCGTAAAATTTGAAATTGGCATGGTTGATGCCATGTGAGACCTCTTGAGAGTGCCTAGGAACCCTACATCATACTAGTTTGTATATTACTTAATGGAAGCTTGGGATATTCACATGTATATAACAGTCTTGCTAAACATGGTAGTATGCTACTTGGTTTTTCTATCTTAATATGTGAGTATACGTATTGATAGAGCTCTTAGTATCTTGCTTGACTACCGGCGTTGTGATGGCAGTCACACGAGTGGTGGCTGGGTAGTCTACAAGCACATCCATATTCAGGTTCCTAGTCGCAGGATTATCGAGACAGGGCATCGATACTCCGGAGTAGACTAGTGTGTACGCTTCTCATCCCAGTTGGGGAGATGGTCTGTCCCACAGCCGTCAGTACGTCGTACTGGAGATAGTATGCAGGTGCTCGTTGGGTTACGGGTACACCGGGCAGGACTCACAGGGAACTGTTGGTTGGTTTTATACCAGTCGTCAGTGAACAGTTCCCAGGTGACATGAGTACAGCATAGTCCGCAGACTTGACACTGCTACTTCGCCTCGAGTGTGTCCCAATGTTCTTAGATTACTACCCTACAACGGCTCAAAGGAGTCGTGCAAACAGGTAGCAGTTGGGTGCAGTCCCGAGCACTTGGAGGCAGTGGCGGTTAGACAGGATTCGTCTCTCCCGGTATTAGGGGTTGATATCGCGCTGTGTCAGAGAGCCATTACGCAAAGTCCCTGGCCAGGGCAAGCGAGATTTGCTGGTAGGTTCCAGTAGTTTCTTAGGATGTAATGGGCTTCGCTCCGACACGACTTATACCGCTATTAGGGGACTGACGCTTGCCGCCCCCAAGGCCCGATATGCGATAGTCTTAGACGAACGGACCGGACTGTATGGAGATTGTCACATCAGACTCAGTAGGAGTTCGGATGGGTTTCCTCATCGGCCTTCTTATCGACATCTACCTGGGGACCGTTACGTACAGCTAGTGCCGCTTGCGGTCTGTGGTTAAACCCACTGCCAGCGTAGTAGTCGAGTCTCTAGAGTCCCACACAGAGAGTTTCCCTACTCCATGCGAAACGATATAGAGGTCGTATGGTTTTACGACAAGGGTTCGGACGCATACGTGTGTTTACGCACGTACGACTTTCGAACAGTTTTTACCAGTCGGCTTTGGTTTAAGCCAGTTACTGGTATCCGGTTATTGGATTTATACAGTCTAAAGTTTTTCCGTATTTTTGCGGAAAGGAATGGCGTTCTCGTAATTGCGCGAGAAGCTTCTAGAAGGTGGTGACTAAGGAAGTTTAGGTGGCATATACAATGAATGTGATTAGTGAGTCATATGGATGATTCATCCCTGTCATTAATGCTTCATAATTGCTCAATGACTCATGGAGATGAATCACCACAAGATATTTATCAAGCATGGTTGTAAATCATTTTATTTTCTTTTCTTGATAAAAAGAAATGCTTGATATATATTATGATAACTCATTATTCTCACTTCATTATTATCTTCACCTTCTCTCTCCTCAAGCTCTCCCTCTTCAAACCCTAATCTTCCCCTCTCATGTGTTGAGTACAAGGATTAGTTAGACTAATTAAACCATAACCCTCACTCTATATCACCTAGCTTCTTTGATTAGCACTTAAAGAAAGTTAGTTGCCTCAAGTTTAGAGGCTAAGCTTGGAGTAAAGCTCTCGGGTGGATCGTCTACTACTTCGAGAAGGCCGAGGAGGAGGTGGAGTTCGTAAAGACGAAGGATACGGTTCTTTAGGTATAATCCCTTTACATAGTAGTTGTTAACTTCTATGTTTGATGTTAGTTATCGTTTAGCCTCGATTCATGCGGTTAGTCGATGTTTAAACAAAGAACAAGATCGTTTTTCATATTTCCGCCTCCCCGCAAGTCGTGGGGTGTTGTACATCGACTTACAACATTTACCTATATCAGTTGATGGTTAGGTAAGGAGTATTAAACAGCGGTGTAATTCTTCTTAACCATAAGTACAGTTTTCAACGTACAACACACAGGGAGTGAGTTTTTGGACTCAAGGGACTTGTACAGAGTATTGTATATTGTCCAGTGTCCATTAGGACAGAGGGGATAGTTCTCATACTATATTCCGTTTACTTATGACTTCTCTAGTTCTTAGACAGTTGTTTCGTAGAAACATAGGGTCCAAGTTTTGAGAAGTTATAGGTATAAGAGTAAAGTAGAGAACCAGATGTTGCAAGTATCGGGATTCTTCAAGGTGATCGAAGATGTAGATACTTGTGTAGGATATTCAGATGATAGTAATGGTTAAGAGAAATTGCTTCTCTTTCAGGTTACTCATAAATGGAAGCATTCCTAAGTTGAGTAACGCTGATCGGCCTCCTTCCATTTAGTTGACATGCACTGGAGACAGCTGCATGATTTGAATCTGGTTCAATTAAATCAGTGCCTCTGTTTCTGTATTGGATATAGAACAGTTCATATCTTAACATTGTTATGGTACGGGGAGTTGTCCGGCTCATGATTAAAACCAGACACTGGACAACTCAAGGCACGTTTCTGTAATAGCTGTTTGTAGGTTGACCCAGGCAATGACGAGGGTTGACTTTCTACCATCTGGAAGATCAATAGTGATATTGTTCTAGACTCGCCACAGTTTTAATAAAAATGGATTTTTTCAGAAAACAGTAGTGGGAGTATGGTAGAACTGGAAGTGATTCCAGAACCACAAACGATTACTGAAGATTTTGATAGGAACCTAAAGATTCAATCTGGTTTGACATTCCATTGGCCACTCCGCAGATACGGTGGGTAACCTCAGGCACCCGAGAGGTACTCCAGTAGCCTTAAGGAAGGTGACAGGGAGGTTCTTGTTTACCCAGACTTGCCATTGCTGTTGTTCCAGGCTGCGAGACCCGGCAGGAGGATGAGTATAGCGTCGTTCTAAACTAGGTTTAGAAGTATACGTGTATATGACTCTGCCAGAAGATTGTCGTAGTCAGTGGGAGCAGCGAAAGCATTGGTGGACAAGTGGCTTATATCTATTTATAGACTAAAGCAGATAGAGCGGAGATAGATCATCATTTTCTGATGTGACAGTCATAGGTTTGACTTCATCAGAATAGGGGATGGATCTGTTAAGAAGGTAGTAGGGTGTGATGTCCTGGATTTGGATGACATACACAGAGTAGGAAGTGAAATTCCTATACTACAATCGGTTATACTTTGGTTGTCACACAGTGGTTTCTCCACATAAGGATATAGATATTATATCGGACATTCTGGTTACTGGATCTATATTTTTAGATCTAGATTTGGGTGGTTTCCAATCAGGGTACTTGACAGCATTCTAAGAGTATTTAGAATGGACGACTCCTGGCACGGTAGTGTACCTGCAGGTGATGGAGTCACCCTCTCTAAAGGTGTCTTACAGACTAAAGGGGAGAGGGATGTACATGATTGGCAGATCACTTGCTAAGGCAATTGAGTCAATCACGAGATGTCAAGTACCACACCAGATGTTGTTTTTGCACTAGATGCAATAAGTTGACATTGATCCAATCGTGGAGAAACAGTCGGAAGCAGTTTTAAAACATAAGTGGATGTTCTAGGGATATGATAACAACAGCCTCATTCGGGAGATAGTTATCATTCCAGGCTTCTAAGGTGACCTGGACGATAGGGTGGCCGTCAGAGTTATAGTTTTCCCTCTGATGAGGGACAGTATTTTGGACAGGTGGTCCAAGGCAATACTGAGGGAGGCATGGCGCAGGATACTGATTAAGTTCAGTTGACGATACAGTCTATGAAGTTTGGATTTGGAGTTCATTTAAGAGCTAGGTCCCATAAGATATCCAGACATATTCTAAGACAAGTATTGCTCATTTCGGGAGATGGCATTCTCCGTGAACTTGAGATATAGAGAGACATAGAAAGAAACATCAAAGCGGATCCACTCACTGAGGCTATTCCTCGAACGCAATAGTTTCACAAACGGATTTGTGAGACTGACTAGTAGAGGAGTTGGGTGTTCGGTATCACACGGGCTGTGAGTATGCGACATCGCAATAATTAGCCTTGAGTGCAAGTGGGAGATTGTTGGATATAGTGCCCTCAGAGTCAATTATTGGATCACAGGCACGTGATTGCAATGATTGAGGGAGGACCTATGCCTGTAGGACAGTCTTACTCGATATGATAGTATGCTATCTGGTTTACCTTTATCATCGTGTACTGCTTTAGGTGACCTGACATGTCGCTATTACACGTTGATAGAGCCCCTAGGATTCTTGCTTGACTGCCAGCAGTATGAGGGCGATCATATACGTGGGAGCTGGTAGTCTATAAGCACATCCTAAAAGGTCCCTAGTCGTGGGAGTTTCGAGACAGGGCATCGATACTCCAGAGTAGACTAGTGTATACAATCGAGACCCCGACGAGGGGCGGTGGCCGGTCTCACAAGCCACTGGTGTCAGTTGGTTCACCTAAGATGTATACAGGTGCTCATTGGGTTATGAGTACACCGGACAGGACTCGCCGGGAACATGCAAGTTGGTCTTATACCTGACGTCAGATAGCAGTTGCCTAGTGACATGTGTACAGGTTATTTCATCGACCTGAGGATCGTCATTTGTCTCGTGTGAGTTCCCACTGTACTTTGATTACTACCCTACCACGCTCAAAGGAGACGTGCAAACAGGTTTTAGTTGGGTACAGTCCCGAGCCAAATGGAGGCAGTGAGCGGATCTTCAGGGGTTCGTCTCTCCCGGTATTGGGGGTGAGGTCGCGTTGTGTCTAGGAGAGCCAGTACATGAAAGTCCTTGGCCAAGGCAGGAGATTTACTTGTAGGTATTCCAGTAGTATCTCAGGGTGCTCTGGGCTACACTCCGACACGACTTGTACCACTTTTGGGGGTCTGACTTTTACCAACACCCTAGGCCCGCCATGCGATGCTCATAGACGAACGGACCGGACTGTACGGATATTGTCATGACAGGCTTAGTAGGGTGTCAGGATGAGTTCGCTCATCGACGTCCCTTTTGGTCAATAGCTGGTGGCCCGTCACGTATGGCTAATACCTCTGACGTGCTAGTGGTTAAATCCACAGCCACAGTATTGACGAGTCTTTAGATTCCCCCACAGGCAGTTGCTCAAGTTTTTGGGCGAAACGCTGTAGAGGCCGTATGGAGATATGGCAGGGTTCGATCAGATACGTGCGACATTACACGGATCAGGATCGGACGATTAATACTAGCAGGCTTTGGTTTAAGCCGGATCCTAGTATTGTACAGTGTAGATTTTGTCCCATTGCATTTGTATTTCGGTCGGAATACAAATGCTGGTGTGTATACACAGTAGCGGGGTTTTCCTGTAATTTATTACGGGATCAGTTTTTGGAGTTGCCGGTTTGTTTTCCGTTTCGGCCAATTTTCTTTGTATCTTTCATTGGCCGAAAATTAGTGGAGGAGGGCTTATTTGCATTTGTGCAAATAAGCAATTTGGACGGTGTTATTTGCATATATTTGTATCATGATGGTTCTTACTTCCTTGACTTTCTTGCTTCATGATTATGCTTCATGATTGCTTGACTTTTTGACTTGATGATGGGAGATGGTTGTGGAGTGTGGGTTTGGTTTTGTGATCATTTTCTTTTCATGATATTATTTTTGACCTCTCTCTTGCATTATGTGCACACTCTCATATTTTGATCAATACACTCTCCTCTCTCTTCTCCTCTCTAGAGTTGGCCGGCCAAAGAAGAGGGTGGGTCTATCCAAATTTTGCAAGTGGGATTTTTGGTCTTTTGGCTTCACAAAAATCCCAAGTTTCATCTCCAAAAGTCTAAGTTCTTTTCCTCCACCAAAGGCAACTTCCAATACGCCAAAATGAGACATAGTTTTCTACACTATATTCTACAGTAAATCTTGGGCACGTCGACTCGCCAACTTCGTGCCCGAGTTTCCTCGGTCGAGAGATGGGAGCCCGTAAAAGAAGCAGGAGACGTGGTGCCCTTCCGGCGAGGAAATGAAGACCGGAGATTCCTCGGGAGATCGGGACGACGACGAGAAGACCGAAGGACACGGATCGCTCGGTATATCTCTCAACCCGTTCTTTAGATAGCTAAGACTAGTTTAATGGCGCGATCCGTGTTGATAGAGCGCGGTGGTGCCGGTTCAAAAATTTAAAGTAAAGCATCCCTTCCGCATTCCGGCGTCGGATTGACGGCCGGGGCGCCACCGTGCACTTACAGTTGGATTATCGAGATAGGGCATCGATATTACGGAGTAGACTAAGTGTATAAGCCTCTCATCCCAGTTAGGGAGATGGTCTGTCCTACAGCCATCAGTACGTCGTACTGGAGATAGTATACAGGTGCTCGTTAGGTTACGGGTACACCGAACAGGACTCGCCGGGGAACTGATTGATTGGAATTATACCCATCGTCAGTTAACAGTTCCCAGGTGACATGAGTACAGCATGGTCCGTAGACTTGACACTGCTACTTCGTCTCGAGTGTGTCCCACTGTTCTTAGATTGCTACCCTACCATGGCTCAAAGGAGTCATGCAAACAGGTAGCAGTTGGGTGCAGTCCCGAGCACTTGGAGGCAGTGGCGGTTAGATAGGATTCGTCTCTCCCAGTATTGGGAGTTGATATCGCGCTGTGTCAGAGAGCCATTACGCAAAGTCCCTGGCCAGGGCAAGCGAGATATACCGGTAGGTTCCAGTAGCTTCTCAGGGTGTAATGGGATTCGCTCCGACATGACTTATACAGCTATTAGGGGACTGACGCTTGCCGCCCCTTAGGCTTGATATGCGATAGTGTTAGACGAACAGACCGGACTGTACGGAGATTGTCACATCAGGCTCAGTAGGAGTTCAGATGAGTTTCCTCATCGGCCTTCTTATCGACATCTACCTGGGGACCGTTACGTACAGCTAGTGCCGCTTGCGGTCTGTGGTTAAACCCACTGCCAGCGTAGTGTCGAGTTTTAGAGTCCCACACAGAGAGTTTCCCTGCTCCAGGCGAAACGATATAGAGGTCGTATAGTTTTACGACAAGGGTTTGGACGCATACGTGTGTTTACGCACGTACGACGTTCGGACAGCTTTTACTAGTCGGCTTTGGTTTAAGCCAGTTTTTAGTATCGGGTTATTGGATTTATACAGTCTAAAGTTTTTCCGTGTTTTCACGGATTGGTGGGCCGTTCTCGTAATTTGTCGGGAAGCTTCTAGAAGAGTGGTGACTTGGGGGGGTAAGGTGGTATTGCTTTAAATGAGATTAGTGACTCATTTGTGTGATTCATCTATGTCATTAATGCATCATAAATGCTTAATGACTCATGGAGATGAATCACTCATAGATATTTATGAAGCATGGTTGTTAATTCTATTATTTCATTTTTGGATAAATAAATTATGCTTCATATATATTATGATATATCATTATCTCATTTCATTATCATCTTCACCTTCTCTCTCCTCAAGCCCACTCTCTCTTCAAACCCTAACCCTAACCCCTCATGTGTTGAGATCAGGGGTTAGCTAGACTAATACTTCCATAACCTCACTCTATATCCCCTAGGTAGCTTAGATTAGCACTTTGAGCAACCTAGTTATCTCAAGTTAGAGATCAAGCTTGGCGTAGGAGCTCTTGGGTGGATCGTCTTTGACTCGAGGAGGCCGTTGAGGTGCCGATATTCCAAGAAGCCTACGAGGAGTGGAGGACCGCGATGAAGACCCGAAGGACATGTAACGTGAGGTATAACTTCAAATTCGAGTAGTTAAACCTTTCATAGTTTGCTAGTAACGGTTTAGAAACGATTCATGCGCTCAAGTCCGTGTTACGAAGCTTTGACAATCATTTTTCATATATTCCGCCTCCCCGCAAGTTCGTGGGGTGCGTGACATGGACTTACATGCTCCGCGGCATATTTACGATACGCTACTCCGCTTAAGAGACCTTAGGATGTACATTTCCTTGCACAGTATTATATTCATTCCTATGATCTATCCTCATTGGTACTGGTTATGATTTTGCTGCCACGATTACACGGGCAGAGAGAGCTACGGCTAGAGTTGCGTCAGCATAAGCTCGTCACGGACGAGGACTGACCAGGGCGTAATTCCAGAGACGTACGATTGCATAGAGAGGCATCGTTTTATTGTGTTTTCGCGCCATGAGCGTTTGACAGATCGCTCTTACGAGATTTCCCGGATGTGCTGATCGGCACCAGAGGATCAGGCTACTGCTAGAGGCCAGCCAGGATGTGATGACCATTGATATATCGCTTATTCACGATGATTGAGGCGCTGTTCAGCGTACAGACGAATGAGCCAGTTGTTGCTGCAAATGACGAGATATCGCCTAGATGTTGGAGCTACTGCAGCATGAGTATATACTTAGAGATATGATGGAAGGTCACAAGTCACTCGAGGATGAACGACTAGGCCATATCGTTCGTTCGCATACCCCGATGCGAGGTCATCAGATTGATTGATTCCAGCTAGAGACGACTTCACGCAGGTTCGTTCGATGGAGGCGATCGAATGTCAGAAACCCATATTCCAAGTTTAAAGTAATCGGAAAGACATGCACGCGATTCTATGGACCCTCTAGAAGAATGAAACCCTAACTCGACATAATGACCCTGTGAAAGACTTTGAACCTTAGGGTTTGCGGCAGTTCCGCGGCGCCATTAGTGAGGCTTGGGTTTGCCCTTCTACGGTTAGACCGCCGACGCTGTGGTATGTACTCGATACTATTAAACTGTGCCTAAGATATTGAGCTCTTGGGGGATTATGAGGTTTTGACGAATCGATCAAAAGGTTCGACATCTTCCGGATGCCATGTGGGGGGATGTATTTTTAGGAGACTCCAGATACGAGTATAGCCGTTGGAGCACAATCCATGCAGCCATGATTAGACGAGTCCGAAGCAGTCGACAACAAAGAAAAGTGGAGTAAGAGTTCGTACGAGATCTTGATGAAATGACGTTCCACTCCGCCGACATCAGAGATGTGATACGCATGCCGAGGCGTTGTATATGGATTCCTTCCAGGACACTGCTGCTTTACGAGTGGTCGTGAGGATTGACCGAGAGATGACCAGAGAAGTGCCAGGACGGAATCGCCCCGTTAGCACACCTGACAGGGCCGATGAGCCGAAGGATTGCGAGATAGGTAATCCGCAGAGAAGATAAGGACCCAGAGACAGAGGACGCCAGACCGTGAGCAAGAGGCAAGTAGATATCTTGCGCTCCTAGCATTGGATACACCAACGCCTTCTCAACTTTGAAGGAGGATATATCGAAGACGGTATTTATGATTTGTGATTTTGTGATTCGATTATCACGTATACGTCACCTTGGGTTTCAGTATTTTTGGGAGATCTGTTCGTATGATTTGGTCTTGATGGCTTAGTTCCATGATTTCTGTTCTCGTGCACCATACCTACTGGGTATTTATATTTTGCGCATGGTTATTACGCTTGAGGTATTGATTGTGATTTCATGCACTTTTAATGTTTGATTTGATTTGTGCATGCTAATCCACATGGTTGTGAGCTTATACACCACGGTATACCTGATTTGGATTGAGCCGTATGGTATACCGTCGATTTGATTCTGATATTGATGTTGATTTCTTGCACTCCATGCACTTGATTTGGATTTTCGCACGTGATGAGCGCATGTTTTGATATACGATTTTGGTGCACACCAGATGCTCTAAATCGAGATTTTTCGTGCATGTCTGATGCACTTGATTTTGCTGTCAGGCACGCCCGTTGCACTTGGCAGATGTTTCGTGCACACCCGTTGCACCTAGATGATGTTTTTGTGCACATGTATGGCACATATATGGATTTTTATTTCCGTGCGCACCAGACGCACAGGGTATTCTTATATACACTTTTGGGATTTATTCCTTATGGACCAGTACGTTTTTATGATATTTGCTATGTGTTTTCGTATTGAGCATGACTAGTCAGAGGACAGTACCAGGACAGATTTGGCATGCATTTACTTCAGCAATTTACATATATAGATTTGATGTCTACATGTATAGTTCTGATTTTTATCATATTGGTTTTATTTTGGATTTGACATTTGTGTCTTTAGCATGACTCCGATGATTGCGGGATGCATGACGGAGTTTTGATTTTGAGTTATCTGCTCATTGTTCTAGCGCATGCATTACGCTATGATGCGTATTATGTATTGATGATTTCGGAGCCCCGACGACTTGGACTTTTTATTGAAATGTTTTAGAATTTGGGGGTTTAAATTTAAATTCGAGGACCGAATTTCTTTAAGGGGGGAAGATTGTAACATTTCAGAAAAATTAAATATTATTTTTGGGAATTTTTATAATTTAATATTAATTTTAATGAATATTTTAATATTTCGGTATAATTAAATACCGATAAATAGGAAAAAATTTGGAAAATTATAGAAATTACTAAAAGAGCGTGTTTTATGTGAATTATGCAAATTTTAAGTTTTTATGATTAGTTTGACACTAATTTAGTGCAAATCGCGATTAAAAGTCGCTAATCGCGTTTAAGCTTGTTTTGTGCAAAACATGCACCATTTCTTTTTTTGCATTTTCCTATATATTTTGGTTGCATGGCTTGTTATTTTGGGGTTACTATTGATGTGAGAAGGGAATTAAAATAAAAAGAAAAGGGAATAAAATATATAGGTATGGGTGAGAGGGAGAATGTGAGGGTTTACTTTGACCCAAGTCTTGGCCATTCCTCTTCATTGCCTTCACTCATTTCTCTCCCTCTCCCTCTATTTCTGCTGCTGCTGCTGCCTTATCTCCCCCTCCTCAAATCATCACAAACACATCCAAAAACAACCCAAAACCCTATTCCTATTTCACAAAAAAGATGCACAAGCTCAAGGGAAGCACATTGGACCAAGAAAGCAAGGATTTTGGCCACTTGGGGCAACTCAAGAAAATTCTTGAGTTGCCAAATAAGGTAATTTCTGAACCATAAGCTTAGTTTTCACATTACTTATACCCCCATGTTAGATTAGAACCAATATCGAATGGTTTTATGGACTTGGGAAATTCTAGTTAGGGTTTATGGGAATTTAAGAGTTGTGTTGTGAAATTGAACTCGGTAGAGGCCACACAAACCCCCTAGTGCTAGAATTAAGACTCAAACCAGAAACTAGAAACCCGGAATATGGATTTAGAAACCGATATCTGAAGAATTGAGGAATCTGTGAGGGTTATATTGAATCTGCTATCACCTCGAGACTCTGAAATTTTTTTTGTGAACACATAGAGATGTGCAGGCACCCAGGAAGCTAACCCCAAAACCCCAGACCCTATCTCCTCTTTCTAGCCATAGATTTAATCTGTTTGGCCGCAATTTGTGGCCTGGGTCCCACCATTTTGGTTCTTTTTGGTTCTGTATCTCCTACATCTATAAAATAGACCCCTGGAATATGCAAAATTATCCAATTTGACTTAGGGTGAAATCTGGGACCCTTTTCTATAGTTGCTATTTTGGATTCGTGTTTCGTTTCTCGTATTTTAAATTCTGGATTTGCGTATTGTGTTTTATCTCGATCACTTGACGTTTGTATGACGAGCTCGAGGGTCGTTTGATGGTTTTGAAAGCGTAGTCTATAGGTTCTAACCTATAGGCATTAGCGTATCGTTTTGGGTATTCCCGATGTGATTTTAATACGCGTTCCGATTATGCTATCTATGTAGGTACCATCATGTGGATTCCATACGATGAAGAAGACGAAGGCGACATCGACACCGACACGCAGGATACAAGGTGAGTAGATTATATCTACAGGGGAAGTCGGGTGGATGGAGTATAGCACCCCCGCAGTTCGATGTTTAGTATAGTATATATGTACTATTTATGATAGCTTATACTGTGTTGTGGATATTTGAGATGAGATTAGGTGTACTATGGTTAGATTACGGCGTAGAAGTAAACTAGTATAGTTTCCTAATTGCGAACCCTAGAATAGGTTACACCCACACGCACACACATGCTTATTTGTTATGGTTATACTTAGGTGACGAAGATAGTGTATGATGTTTGGAGATGAGTCGATGATATTGGGCATAGTGCCATGAGATCGGTGATATTGTAAGTACGCGGCGGCGCCCCAGCCGTCTAACAGACGCCAATATGCGGAATAAAACTTTTACGACTGGTGCTATCGCGTACTTTATCCCGGATCGTCCATTAAAGCTAAACTAACAAATTGTAAAGAAGGTAGAATTGTTATACCGAATGATCCGAGTCCTTCGGTCTTCAACCATCATCCCATGCTATGTTGCAACTGTTCCGAACTTGCTCGATCTCCGATCTCGTCGTCCAGGCGGCACCACGTCGACGGATCTTTAAACGGGCTACCGCCTCTGAACCGAGGCAACTCGATCGTCAAGTTTGCCAAACGAGACGACCAAGATGAAGTAGAGAATGAGTAGAATACTTTGTCTCGTTGCGTCCAAGCTCACGGACGAACGGTTATAGAAGTTGCCATTTGGAATCGGGTAAATGGAAATCGGGTAAATGAAATTTCCATATACTAAACTATCATAATCTTTTCTCACTCAAATGAAATGAATCAAAAATCACACCCCCACACAATGAGTGGCCGGCCAAATATATGAGAGGAGGGAGGTGAGGGTAGGAGCATCAAGTGGTGACCATAAGCTTTCAACCTTATCAAGTCATTAAAGAAAGAATGAATCATCAAAATGCATTAAGTGCAAACCTATCACAATTAACCTAGTCATCCTTTATCATTAATGAACCATTAATGACCCAAGTGAGTCACAAGCCTTGTCATCACTTCTAGAACCTTCTAGAAGCATGACTCACTCTGAAGACGAAAAGAAAAATCCGTATTTAACCGAATGTCAAAATACGGCTGATAGAAAACTGGAAACTGGCAACTTCCAAAAATCATCCCGAAACGAATTTTAGGATAACCCCGTATCGGTATAAACATACCCGCATTTGTATTACGACCGAATACAAATGCAACTGAGACAAAGATATTATATCTACACAGTATAATACTGGGTTCCGGCTTAAACCAAAGCCTACCAGTATTATCTGCCCGAAAACTGACGCGTGCGAAAATGCACGTGCATTTTCCGAACCTTGCCATAAACCCATACGGCATCTACAACGTTTCCCCCGAACTTGGGAAAGTGTCTGTGGGGGACTCTAATGACTCATCAGTACACTGGCACTGGGTATAACCACTAGCACGTCAGAGGTACTAACTGTACGTAACGTTTTGCCTATGTATTGATTGGAAGGGAAGCTGACGAGCGAACTCATCTATAAACCCTACTGAGCCTGATAGTGACAATAACCGTACAGTCCAGAACATTCGTCTATGAGTATCGCATATACGGCCTAGGGGGCCAGTAAACGTCAGACCCCCAACAGCGATATAAGTCATGTCAGAGAGCAGCCCAGAACACCCTGAGATTCTGCTGGTATACCTACCAGTATATCTCGATTACCCTGGCCAGGGATTTCGTGTAATGGCTCTCCTAAACACAGCGCGATCTCACCCCCAATACCGGGAGAGACGAATCCCCGAAGATCCGCTCACTTGCCTCCAATGTGGCTCGGGACTGTACCCAAAATATACCTGTTTGCACGACTCCTTTGACCCGTGGTAGGGTATAAATCAAAGCACAGTGGGAACTCACACGAGACAAATGACGACCTCAGGTCAATGAACTAACCTGTACACATGTCACCAGGGAACTGCTATCTAACGATATGTATAATACCGACTAGCATGTTCCCGGCGAGTCCTGTCCGGTGTACTCATAACCTAATGAGCACCTGTATACATCTTAGGTGATCCAACTGACACCAGTGGCTTGTGAGACCGGCCACCGCCCCTCGTCGGGGTCTCGACTGTATACACTTGTCTACTCTAGAGTATCGATGCCCTGTCTCGAAACTCCTACGACCAGGGACACTTTAAGGATGTGCTTATAGACCCCAGCTCCTACATATATGATCGCCATCATACTGCTGGTAGTCAAACAAGAATCCTATGGGCTCTATCATGATGATAAAGACAAACCAGATAGCATACTATCATCTCGAGTAAGACTGTTTTATCGGTATAGGTCCTCCCTCAATCATTGCAATCACGTACCTGCGATCCAATAATTGACTTAGAGGGCACTATATCCAACAATCTCCCACTTGCACTTAAGGCTAATTATTGCGATGTCGAGTACTCACAGTTCGTGTGATACCGAGCATCCAACTCCTCTACTAATCAGTTTCACAATGCCTGTTTGCGAAACTAATGTGTTCGAGAAATAGCCTAAGTGAGTGGATCCGCCATGATGTTTCTTTCTATGTCACTCTTAATCTCAAGTTCGCGGAGAAAACCATCTCCCGAATTGAGTAATATGTGTCTTAGAATATGTCTGGATATCTGATGGGACCTAGTTCATAAATGAACTCCAAATCCAAACTTCTTAGACTGTATCGATCACTGAAACTAATCAGTGTCCAGCACCATGCCTCCCACAGTATCCTCTTGGACCGCCTGTCCATATTACTGTCCCTCGTCTGAGGAAAAACTATAACCTTGATAATCATTCTGTCATCTATGTCACCTTTGAAGCCTGGAATGATAACCGTCTCCCGAAGGAGGCCGCCGTTATCAAATCCGTAGAACATCCACTTATGTTCTAAAAACTGCTTCCTAATGTTTCTCCAGGATTGGATTAATATAAACTTATCGCATCTAGTGCAATAATAACATCTGGTGTGGTACTTGACATCTCACGATTGACTCAATTGTCTAAGCAAGTGATATGCCAATCATGCACATCCCTCTCCCCTTTAGTCTGTAAGACACCTTTAGAGAGGGTGACTCCATTACCTGTAGGTACACCATCATTCCAGGAGTCATTTATTCTAAAATACTATTAGAATACTGTTAAAGAACCCACATTAGGAAACTACCCAAATCTAGATCTAAAACCATAGATCTTGTATCCAGAATGTCGGATATTACATCCATGTCCTTTGTAGAGAAACAACTGTGTGACGACCTCAGTACAACCGTTCAGTATAAGAATTTTACTTCCTACTCTGTGTATGTCATCCAAATACCATGACATCACACCCTACTACCTTCTTAACAGATCCATCCCTTATTCTGATGAAGTCAAACCCATGACTGTTATATCAAAATTAGATGATCTTATCTCTGCTATTTCTGCTCAAGTCTATAAATAGACACTAGCTACTTGCCTACTATGCTTCCGCTGCTCCCACTGACTGCAACAACCCTCTGGCAGAATAATATATACGTGTACTTCTAAAACTAGTTTAGAACGACGCTATACATTTCCTCCTGCCGGGTCTCATAGTCTGGAACAACAGTAGTGTCAAGTCTGGGTAAACAAAAACTTCCCTGTCACCGTCCTTGAGGCTACCGGAGTACCTCTCGGGTGTCTGAGGTTACCCACCACATCTGCGGAGCGGCTATTGGAATGTCAAACCTGATTGAATATAAAGGTCCTATTAAACTTTTCGTAATCGTTTGCGGTTCTGGAATCACTTCCAGTTCTACCATGCTCCCACTACTGTTTTTCTGAAAAAATCCATTTTAATAAAACTGTGGCGAGTCAAGAACAATATCACTATTGATCTTCCGGATGGTAGAAAATCAACCCTCGTCGAAGCTAGGGTCAACCCACAAACTGTCATTACAGAAACGTGCCTTGAGTTATCCAGTGTCTGTTTTAAACATAAGCTGGACAACTCCCCTTACCTTAACATCGTTAAGATATGAATCGTTCTATATCCAATATAGAAACTTTGGCACTTATTTAATTAGAACCGGATTCAAATTATGCAGCTGTCTCCTGTGCATAATAACTTAATAGAGAGAGGCTGATCAGTATTACTCAACTTAGGAATCCATCCAATTATGAGTAACCTGAAAAAGAAACAAGTTTCTCAAAAACCATTACTATCAATTGAATACCAATCACAAGAATCTATATCTTCGATTTCTTTGAAGAATCCCGATACTTGTGACACATGGTTCTCTACTTTATTCCTATGCCCACAACTTCTCAATACTTAGACATTGTATTTCTACGAAACAATTGTCTATAAACTAGAGAAGTCACAAGTAAATAGAATATAGTACGAGGACCAACCCTTTTGTCCTGATGGACACTGGACAACATACAATACTCTGTATAAGTCCGCTGAGTTTGAATAACTCATAACCTGTACGTCGTAGGTTGAAAACTGTTCCCAGGCGATTTCCTCAAATATCACCAATTACAACGAATTCCGATATAATGAGGATGATCACCTAATTCCCAATAACTCGCTCCCACTCAACATCTGTAAAACCATGCAGATGTGATAATCGTTCCTGGTAAATACATACCCTGGAGTAAGTATCCAATCGGGAAATCAGTTTTCTATTAACAATGCACAGTGAATATAAAACATAAATTTGTTTTGTAGGGGTTTCCTGGTATTCCTAGTAATGCCTCTTCCATAATCCAAATCATGACTTTAACCGTATATTTCCCTGCCATCTTTCCATTTCTCTTTATTTGTCTTTAGTCGTTACCTTCTGTACACCATCATTAGGCTAAGTTGTTTTCTTCATTCCCTACCGTTCGGCACCAGCCTATGGTTTGGAAGAAGAATATCCAGTAAGCATAATAGGTGTACCCTCCTAATCCTAGGAGTACTCGCAACTTGAGAGAAGGTGATGATAAAAACAACTGAATAATACCTTATTCCTATTTCTCCTGAACCAGAATCCATCCTCGAAAAAATGTCCCTCGAGTTCGTATATAACCATACGATGGATTTATCCAATGGAATTGGATGTTCGTAGTGATACGGGTTGTTCTGGAAAAATCAAAGGTGAAGTAGGAATGGCGATGAAATATGTGGTTTGGTCGTGAATGTTAATAGTCGCAATTTACTTTGCCCTCTTTCTAATTCCTTTATGTTGTCTTCACATGTCACCTTCTGCACACCCTACTTAGGCTAATTGGTTTTCTTCATTCCCTACCTTTCGGCACCTGTCTATGGTTTGGAATAAGACTATCCAATAAGCGTAATAGGTGTACTCTCCTAAACCAAGGAGCCCTCGCAACTCGAGAGAAGGTGATAATAAAAGACAACTGAATAAACCAATTCTATTTCTCCTGAACCTGGATCCATCCTCGAAGAAGTCCCTCCGAGTTCGTATATAACCATACGATGGATCTATCCAATGGAAGTGGATGTCCGTAGTAATACGGGTTGTTCTGAGAAATACAAAGGGTAAAAGAAGGAGCTGCAATGACTTATGCAATTATAGACAATCCAAAAGCCAGTATATTAAGAGGATTCGGTCAACTTTGGTCACTGAGTTAAAGTCTAGGGTCGGTCAAAAGTCGCTGCCATAAGAGAGAGAGAGAAAAGAAACACTCTGCGTGCACTCTAGCCTAAATCAGAATGGTTATCACTTTATCTAATTAGAAAACATCCCACTGTTTTCTCAAATTCTCCTCCAAACCTGAAAGAAGAATTAGTAGGGGTCATCCGAAGAGTAAACCAACTCATCAGTGAGAATCAGGATCCAACTATCAGCGCATGATAACTTGATGGAAGACACTCAAGTTAACACACTCCATAAGGTATGCGCAAGTCTGGCAAGTTTCTTGTATGTTTGAAACTCCCGATGTAATTTTTATCACATGCTCTTATGACCTTGACGTAGGCCAACAAATCATAAGCAACATGTCAAGTTCTACCCATCGTTATCCTGATCAACTTAAGTCATCGTACAAGCCCTTGACATAGGCCAACAAGGTGTACGTCTGACTTAAACTAATGCATCTATCTATACAACAAATGAATACCCAGCAGCTACCAAACACTATGTCTTGACGTAGGCCAACAAACATAGATTGAATACTACTGACTATCCATAAGAAACGACGGAGGATTACGGCTGGTTTTTGGCGAAAAACCTTTAACGTAATGAACTTGATCTCGTTTGAAGGAACCTGATAGCTTTATAAAAATATATAGTAGCGAAAACCTTTTGTTAAAGAAGTCACACCCGGTGAAGGGATCTCGGCTCTTTCCTCGTGGAATGAGGTGCAGGATATTCCAACTGAATACCAATATGCATAACAAAAGGAAACGTCTTTGTAATAATTTTAAAATTTGTTCTAACAACATTAAATATAGGTTTGTTTTATCCTTGCATTGAAAACAATCGATGCATTCCCATCAATCAATCACACCAGAAAAGAACGAAAATAAAATGTACGTATATGCCATCCGCATTCGTCACTGGGTCCCGTCATCACCCGTTAGGTTACTTAACTAACGACAGAGCGGGGACTGGACTAGCGCGGGTGTAAAACATATACAACATCTAATAGTATATATACTAATATACAATAATCGCTCCAGGCATGATAAATGCAACATTACAGAAAAGTAATAAGCATCACAGAACAATACAGATAATCTGGGATCCCCGGGTTTCATAGAGCCGCTGCTGAAACTCGACGTTCCCCTGGTCGTGTGGATAGCCTGTGCAATGAAAACTGGACCCCTACGGATGCGGCAAGTTACCCTCCAAAACCTGAAGCGAGGTAGTCCCCACAACATAGTGAATGGAATACCCGGCACTTCACGGAATCCGGTAAATTGAGCACCCCTCCTTGGGTCAACCTGTACCCCCTACGAGTGCGGCGAATAGTCTGCTAATTCTAGAGTGTGGTCCCTTTGCCTCTCAATGCCATGAGATACGAACCCGTTGCCCTCCAGAACCCGGCTATTCGTGCACCCCACCGCAAGGTAAACCTAGTACAGAAAATAAAAATAGTAAAACAGGTACATCGACCACAACCTGGTCGTGCCCCAAAAGAATATTATACAACAGGCAGTGACGGCAGTCGACATGTTGGACGCTCGCCCCGCAATATCAAATGTACAAATAAATTTGAACAACACTATCATTGCACCCTGCTATCCACCACGACAAATCCGCAACATTACAGCACAACACAGAACATCAACGCGAATGTCACGTTTGCAAACCCGTCTAAAAGAACTATAGCAATCAGACGCGGTTTACCGATCAAATGACATTCCCGGTCGGAGATATAATGAAAGTACTGAAAAACTAACAAGTTTAAAATTTCGATCGACTAAATTTCCCGTAGTGGGCCCCACATACATCTGGTGTACAGTAACAAAATTTTGGCCCAAAAGACATATACCAAAAACCACCATTTCCCATGGGAAACCCATTGAAAAAATTTTGTGCACTGTTCCCACAAATGCGCGGCGGATCAGCGGCCAAACCATGGTTTGGGCCGCGGATCCGCGGTCGTTTTGTGGGATCACGTGTCCAAATTTCACCAGTATTCTTCAAAAACCCTGCATGAATTTCTGAAATGCTTAAAATGAATTTTCGAACATTTAAAAAATCGACAGAAACATCATGTACAGAAAATTGTGATTTCGCAAAATCCGTTCGATCGATCTTTTAAACGCGTTAGCACAAGTTAGTATAGCTTAATGGTGAGGCTCTGATACCACTGTAAGTACGCGGCGGCGCCCCGGCCGTCTAACAGATGCCAATATGCGAAATAAAACTTTTACGACTGGCGCTATCGCGTACTTTATCCCGGATCGTCCATTAAAACTAAACTAACAAATTGTAAAGAGGGTAGAATTGTTATACCGAATGATCCGAGCCCTTCGGTCTTCAACCATCATCCCACGCTATGTTGCAACTGTTCCGAACTTGCTCGATCTCCGGTCTCGTCGTCCAGGCGGCACCACGTCGACAGATCTTTAAACGGGCTCCCGCCTCTGAACCGAGGCAACTCGATCGTCAAGTTTGCCAAAAGAGACGACCAAGATGAAGTAGAGAATGAGTAGAATACTTTGTCTCGTTGCGTCCAAGCTCACGGACGAACGGTTATAGAAGTTGCCATTTGGAATCGGGTAAATGGAAATCGGGTAAATGAAATTTCCATATACTAAACTATCATAATCTTTTCTCACTCAAATGAAATGAATCAAAAATCACACCCCCACACAATGAGTGGCCGGCCAAATATATGAGAGGAGGGAGGTGAGGGTAGGAGCATCAAGTGGTGACCATAAGCTTTCAACCTGATCAAGTCATTAAAGAAAGAATGAATCATCAAAATGCATTAAGTGCAAACCTATCACAATTAACCTAGTCATCCTTTATCATTAATGAACCATTAATGACCCAAGTGAGTCACAAGCCTTGTCATCACTTCTAGAACCTTCTAGAAGCATGACTCACTCTGAAGACGAAAAGAAAAATCCGTATTTAACCGAATGTCAAAATACGGCTGATAGAAAACTGGAAACTAGCAACTTCCAAAAATCATCCCGAAACGAATTTCAGGATAACCCCGTATCGGTATAAACATACCCGCATTTGTATTACTACCGAATACAAATGCAACTGAGACAAAGATATTATATCTACACAGTATAATACTGGGTTCCGGCTTAAACCAAAGCCTGCCAGTATTATCTGCCCGAAAACTGACACGTGCGAAAATGCACGTGCATTTTCCGAACCTTGCCATAAACCCATACGGCATCTACAACGTTTCGCCCGAACTTAGGAAAGTGTCTGTGGGGGACTCTAATGACTCATCAGTACACTGGCACTGGGTATAACCACTAGCACGTCAGAGGTACTAACTGTACGTAACGTTTTGCCTATGTATTGATTGGAAAGGAAGCTGACGAGCAAACTCATCTATAAACCGTACTGAGCCTGACAGTGACAATAACCGTACAGTCTGGAACATTCGTCTATGAGTATCGCATATACGGCCTAGGGGGCCAGTAAACGTCAGACCCCCAACAGCGATATAAGTCTTGTCAGAGAGCAGCCCAGAACACCCTGAGATTCTGCTGGTATACCTACCAGTATATCTCGATTACCCTGGCCAGGGATTTCGTGTAATGGCTCTCCTAAACACAGCGCGATCTCACCCCTAATACCGGGAGAGACGAATCCCCGAAGATCCGCTCACTTGCCTCCAATGTGGCTCGGGAGTGTACCCAAAATATACCTGTTTGCACGACTCCTTTGACCCGTGGTAGGGTATAAATCAAAGCACAGTGGGAACTCACACGAGACAAATGACGACCTCAAGTCAATGAACTAACCTGTACACATGTCACCAGGGAACTGCTATCTGACGACATGTATAATACCGACTAGCATGTTCCCGGCGAGTCCTGTCCGGTGTACTCATAACCTAATGAGCACCTGTATACATCTTAGGTGATCCAACTGACACCAGTGGCTTGTGAGACCGGCCACCGCCCCTCGTCGGGGTCTCGACTGTATACACTAGTCTACTCTGGAGTATCGATGCCCTGTCTCGAAACTCCTACGACTAGGGACACTTTAAGGATGTGCTTATAGACCCCAGCTCCCACATATATGATCTCCATCATACTGCTGGTAGTCAAACAAGAATCCTATGGGCTCTATCATGATGATAAAGACAAACCAGATAGCATACTATCATCTCGAGTAAGACTGTTTTATCGGTATAGGTCCTCCCTCAATCATTGCAATCACGTACCTGCGATCCAATAATTGACTTAGAGGGCACTATATCCAACAGATATGATGTGATTCGTATTTGGAATACGACATGTGATTTTAGCGGGTCTTTGGACGTATGTTTCGTACACGCATCCATAATTACCTAGATGGTATCGATTTGTACTAGACTTAGATCAGTACCCCAGATCATGAGATATGATGATAAGGATACCTAATAATTGATGAGAGGAAATGTGATATTGACCCGTACCCAGCTTTTGGGATGCCGTACGATGAGTTACCGTACGAGCTTCATATTGATGATAGATTCGCACTCATGACTCGATGATGCCTTATGATATTGTATTGTACACGGTACCTTTGAGGCGGGATCATCGACTATTATATTTACATATATATATATATCGACTTAGATTTAGGTGGTTTCCATACCCCTCCTGATTGACTTGCTAGTTAGAGTTGTAGTTTTGCTTGTAGGTGTTAGGCTAGGCCGATATCATACCTATTTCAAAACTAACGAATCGGGAGTATTTTAAAGTCGGGCAAAAGGATTCTACGGATATTTTCAAAAGACACATCTTTTCATAAAAACACCGTAGCCTTTATTTTAGTAAAAACCCTGATTCATCTTATTTCAAAAGGCAAATTGTATGACATTTTTATATTGATGCAGATGCGTCACTATTGCGTTTATTAGTCGATTCCTGCATATTCTTGTTATTCGCATCGCATTGCATGTGCAAATGGTTATTGCTATATTAAACTCATGCTGTTAGGACACCAGCACCACTATCGATGATGCACAAGTTCCACGTACACCTGCTTGTCGGCTCACCCACTTCATCATCGATAATTGCCATGTCACTACACTGTAGTACTGTTGCATTCAGGATATGATCCCTTGCATGGCATACTTGAGTACATACCAATTGTACACCCATACGTGCATACATACGTATTCGCACGTACATAGATGATTCTCGCTGGATTTAGAGATTTGGGAACAACAAGATACTCTTTAAAACTGATTCATTTTAAAAGAGCGGTTTCCCTCAATATGTGCATATTACTATTCCATATTGCATGATATATTGATATGCTTACATTTCTTTTACATGTCGCATACATCATGCTTTTGATTATACGCATTGAGATATGTTGTTTCCGTGATATTTCTGGATTTGGGAACCGTGGATATTTCAAAATAGATTATATAATTGTTTTAAAAAAACCCGGTTACCCTTGATATGATATTTCAGTGCGTCCACCATGTGTTTTCTCGGTGCTGAGAGCGACATATGAAACCCGATTCGAGGAGGCGGTGAGGCCGATTGCGGGTACATGGTGGGCCCGGTATGGTACCCCGGGACAAGAAAGGGATGCTGTGTATACAGATGGTGAGCCTGGCAGAGGGACTACTACCAACCGGTGATTGTATTTAAGCTCGGCGGATATCCGGAGGATACCGACCGGAGTTGAGAGATGATATGGGCAGATCCAGACTGACGGAGCCCGATATATGAGGATTTACATGCCGATGCTAGGCACAGGTCTCATGATGTTTTCGAGTGTCGATGCTTGATACTCAGGTTCCATGATTTGATATGTCGTGAGTGACACATGTTGATTTACATCCTCATACTTCCATGCATATGTTATGATATTTACATGGATGATGCTTATTGTCATTGGGTGACACATGGACAATTTCCACATAAATATATTGACATTGATGATATTGATCACACTGTTAGATGATATCCACATACTCATAGACTTCATGATATTGTCGACATTGATCATACCTCATATTTATGATATGTTATTACCTGAGGCACTGGCACGAGCACTTGGCACTACACTCATGTATAGATGTTACATTCCACCTTATCATGCTTCAGACTTATTCATATTGAGGATATATTATTACTGATCGTATTGACCTAGGATTATGTCATGCATACGATTTCTACTCTGCGATGTTTTCTATTCATGAGTTGGCAACTCACCACCGTTGTGCTACAGTTTCTTGCAGGCTTTACCGTACAGGTTCATTGCGGATTTTCTGGCACACCGCTTCCTTTCTGGGTGATTGCATTGGTAGGTGGGTTCACTCACATCGTGACCACCGTTGTATTATTTTATTCGGTTGTATCTAGTAATTCCATCAACCAAACTTTTATATTGTTTCAGACTTAGAAAACTAGTTATGTATTATTTCGACCTTAGAGTCGCGCGTTGTAGTATTACGGTTTTCAAGCTGATTTGAGTTTTCCTTTGAGTTTTGATCCTCGCCCTTTGGCGTTGTATATTATACTGCTTGCGTGGTTGTGACCGTTGATTGACGAAGAGCTAGCTCCCGCTTGGGGATGCCTTTTTATTGTGTATATATATATTATTCATGTTGTACACCGTTCGGGGCCAGTATTTACAAAGGAAACTCTGCCGAAATTTTTAGAAAAGATATGGAGGATTTAAATGCATATTCGGCTTACATATTTTAAAACCCTCGTTTTAAAAACTTTTTTTCTTCACTTCTTAAAAACTAGTTTTCTTTATTTACTCCATAAAATGGTTTTAGATTTCTGGGCTTTTGGCTTACTTGAATTAGATAGGGTCCTATAGACTTCATATGATTCAAGTGCCAGTTGTACGGTTTCTAGGGACACCCATGAGGTTCCACAACTGATCAAACATGCCAAATTCAAAAATTTATGTGCCGAGAAACCCTATGCAAGATCATTAACTAGAGGATAGGCGAAAACAAACGAGCAAGCAAACTACTTTGCTACTAAGTGAATGGAAATACAACCTTTGTAGATCCGGTCCTCCACTTCTTTAGCTCCGTGATGACGTCCCTTCACTACGATCACCGGGATCCTGGACTCTAGCGATGGTTTCGTCGGAGAAATGAGTGGGCTAGGTCGTTGACTTCGATGCCGAAGATGATCTACGTCGAGGCAACTCTAACTCAAGCTCCATCTTCACGTGGTCATAAAACTTGTGAAGAAAACACCCTATACAACATGGCAAGTGGTAGAGGATGAAGAAATATGAAGTGGGTTCACTTTGGATTTGGATTTCTCACTTGATTTCAACACTTGAAATTTTTCAAGAAAGCTTTCTTCTTTTCTTCATGAAGAAGAAGAAGAAGAAAAGAATAAATCAATTATCTTCCAAAAGGAATTCAAGTGAAGTCTATCATTTAGCAACCATGGGTGAGTTAACTTGTGTAGAGAATAAACTAGGGTTTAGGTTGATGGTTAGGTTAAGGCATAAAACAAAATGGTTAGAATTTTCGAAGATGCTTAAAAGAAACTTCATGAAGCTTCAAGCAAGAAAACAAATAAAGCCACCATTTTGGTTTTTGCCAAATTAAATAAATAATACCATAACCATTAACCTAAACTATGGTTTAAAGCATACACACCCATGTTTGCATGTATCATCAAACATGATACAAACTAGTGCACAAACATATATCATATATACAATGTGCACAATCAAGTGAGAAAATCAATCTTAAGTGAACAAATACTAGTTAATGTAAAGTAATATATCAAATATATAATTATACATTTAATTATTAAATCAACACTTGATTTAATGATCCGGTCATACTGCATATAACCGACTAATATCAAGTGTATCAATGTATCGAATCAACACTTGATTCGGTAACCCGGCTATATCTCATATAACCGTCCAATGATACAGATCGCGAGAATAGAATACAGTATCACATACTGGTATTATTCTCGGTCCCGCACATATCTCATATGCGCTCCTATTTCGTTTCGCTTGATCCAGGAAACCTCTGTATAGGACTCTAAAGACTCGTCAATACGCCGGCAGTAGATGATGATCATATCAAACACCGACATGCCGCAAGCGGTCTGCTAAACGTAACGGCCACCCGGGTATTGAGCGATCAGAAGATCAACGAGCAAGCCCGCTCACACTCCTGTGAATCCAACCAGTAACACTTACCGTACAGTCCGGTCTCGTCGTCTGATATGTCGCATATCTCGCCTAGGGGTGGTAAACGTCAAACCCCAGTAGCTCGATAAGTCGTGTCGATATGAGGTCTATAACAGTTCGAGAAACTACTGGTAACACTTACCAGTAAATCTCAGCAACCCTGGCCAGGGATTTTCGGTTATAGCCAATCGAACACAGCGCAACATCAACTCCCTATACCGGGAGAGACGAATCCCCTCCTATCGCTCGTTGCCTCCATGTGATTCGGGACTGTACCCAAAAACCACCGTTTTGCATGCCCTCTTGGACGTAGTAAGGTGGAAATCAAAGCACAGTGGGAATCACACAAGACTCTATGACGATCACGGGTCTACAGACTAACCTGTACTAGTGTTACCAGAGAACTGCCATCTGACGTAAGGTATAATACCATCTGGGAGTTCTCGGCGAGTCCGTCCAGTGTACCCAGTCACCACTGAGCACACGCATATCATCTCTGATGTCAAACACCAATGGATATGGGATCATCCATCGCCCATCTCATGGGTCGAGAAGATATACGCTAGTCTACTCTGGAATATCGATGCCCCGTCTCGATATTCCCACGACTAGGAACATTGAAGGATGTACTTATGGACTATCCAGGCCCCACTAGTAAGATCTACATCACAGTCCTGGAAGTCGAGCACATATCCTAAAGGCTTTATCAACATGTAATAGAGAGACAGCAAGTATACATGTTAAGATAAAGAGTAACCAGATAGCGTACTATCATGTCGAGCAAGAAAGTCATACCTATATATGTCCCAGCATCCACTACAATATACATCCTATATACAGTAATGGCCTCTAGGGCATATATATAACTAACACCAGTCGCGTGCTATTTCGGGTCGTGACATGTTCATCTTTCTTAGTCTTCTTCTTTCTCTGAGAATTCAATTCTCTTTCCAGAGCTCAGATCATTGTCTATGGAAACTCTTTTAGAGTCAAAACTCTGTCAAAAATTTGGTCAAAATTATGACCAAACTCCTGAAGGACTCTCTTCATGTTCTAGGGTTTTAGCTCATTAACAGAGCTTTGCTCTTCTTTTACAAAGATCTCTTAGTGTTCTAAGATTTTTCTTGCAAATCTTGAGATCTTTGGGGTTTTATCCCGTTAGAAAGCTTTGCTTTTGAAGGTTCTGGGATGTTATCCTATTGTTATACAAAGCTTAGCTCTGAAAATTTTTGGGAATTTTATTCCCCCCTCTAATTTTCTTAACATATTTGAAATCTGTTTGCAGAACATGGTTCTCGAGAGAGTTTAACTCTCGAGTCCAATGATGTTTTCTCATTAAATGAGAATCCTTTTGGATTCTATTTTTAATGAGTGATTGCCACAACATTGATGGGGCGTCACCTTTATTTTGTAGGGGCCCTATCCCTTTTTTTTGAACTGTGGTGCAGTACAATTTTAAGTGACAAAGAATGTTAAGGCCTTAATCATTGCGTCAATAGCTAACTCCTCCCTTTTTGTGCAGGTACTATGGCTTCCGATTCCTCTTTTCCCTTCGTACGTTCAGAAAGCGCTTTTGCCGACGCGCCTGTAGATCGGGAAGTCTTTATGCTTATTAAGGATCATGACCCAGAGCAAAAATCTCTTCAGTGGGGGTCATGGTATAGTCAGATTATCCAGGGTTGGCGCAGTTTTTCTTGTGCAGCACCTTCGGAGCCAATCCCAGCGATTCATTACGCTGACCCGCCTCAAGTGACTTACGCCGTAGAAGTGGTCAACTGGACCTCGAAAGGTCGTGTAACACCTTAGAATGTGTTTGTAGCTAATTATATTTTAATATATAGTTTTTAACAAAGAGTTTACCAAATTAAGTTTTAAATATTTTATCCTATTTATTGTGTATTTTATTAGAATTTTGTTAGGCTTGCACACACTTGTGCATGATAACTAGGGTTGTTTTTGGGGTTAAACCATGATTAGCAACCATGGTTAACTAACCATTTTTCCCTAATCTAGTTTTAATATTTGTTTAAGTGTCATGGTTGTAATTAGTTTTGATAGATTTAAAATGAAAATGAATTTAAAATGGAATTTTAAATTGGTTGACTTTGGGGGAGAGAGAGAGAGTGAGCATGGGCATCATGGCATGAGCCATGCCTCACTTAATGAGGAGAGAGAGAGTGAGAAGGGGGGGTGTCTTTGTGTGAGCTCATTTCTCTATCTCATTTTCTTGCTCTCATTCTCTCACACTCACACACACACACACACACAGAAGACAGCAGCAGCAGCTTCATCACCATCAGCAGCAGCAACAGCTTTATCATCACCAGAAGTAGTAGCAGCAGCAGCAGTGAGCAGCAAGCACAGCAGCAACAACCACAGCCTCTTCCTTGCACCTCTTCTTCTTCCTCCAGCTCCCTAGGGTTAAGTATGAGGTATATTTCCTAAACTTATTCCCTAGTTTGCTTGGTTAGTGTAGTTTTGCATCGGTTAGTGGTTTTTAGTGCGTTTTAGTGCGATATGAGGTGTTTAGTGGGAACTTTGTGCTAATGTTGTGTGAATTAGTTTCGGTAGGTTGTTAGTGGGTTGTTGAGACCATATTAACCTAGTTTAACCCCGATTGCACTAAAATACCACCAGTTTCCCAAATTGATGCAAATTCGTCGTATTTGTGCAAAACTAAGTTTTCTGGAAACTGCTTTTGACCCGATGAGTTCAGAATGAAATTGAGAAGACTGCAGTATAGTGGATAGATGCTGATACCCCAGATTTAACCCGACCCCCAAATTCCATCTCCTGGCCGCCAATTAATTCGTTCTGGCCGCAATTTGCTGCCATATGGGTAGGGTTTGGGTTGGGGTTTGGTCCATTGGGTGTCTGCTGCTATGTGTAGTTTTGTGGTATACTTATTTTTGCAATTTAGGTTCTGTGTAGAAATCTGGGACTATATATCGTTTTTGTGTCCGTTATGTTTGTGCGATACGCGCGATACGTGAGAGGGTTCTGTGATCCAGCGTATCGCGGCGTGTCGCGATGGTTTTAGACGCGTACACACGTTTTAGCGTATCGTGCACACGCGCGTTTAGTTCGTGACGCGAGTTTCTCGTTTCGATTCGATATCGCGTTTCGCGGAATTTTTGGCTTATATGTGATTTCCATGTCTTATTTGTAGGTTTGCAGACAGGGACTGCGGACACGGCTACAGGGGGAGCAGATGGTAGGATTCGCCTAGCGTGGGGCGTAGGTGAGTAGATTTAACATCTACAGGGGAATTGCCCGCATGGCGTTATGCGTCTGGGCTAGGATTCAAATACCTGTCACACATTCTACGTCATTGTAGAATTGCGCCTTTACTTTATTTCATTGATATAGTTATACTGTGACTAGCAGCCGTAGGACACTGCACATATTATTGACGGCTCATGTTGCACGAGCACGGATTGCATGCTACACACACACCGTCAATAATTGCCATGTCACACACAACCCCTTATAGATACTATTGCTTGTCACACATGACATCTAGCTTACCGGTATACCTATAGTGTATCATACCTTTAGTGATAGGTACATATACACCTTGCGATACAGCTACAGGTATACCTTTTAGATATTTTACTTATACCGGGGGGATATCTTACTCATATTCTTCTTATACCCAGGGGGTATACGACATCAGTTCCTATAAGTAGATACCTATACATTGCTACACCTGTATGTTACACACATATTCAGTTGCAGTTACATATTTACCCTTACTGATGTTACTTAGCTGTACCTTATTGGTTTTGCATACATCTGGTTTCAGCTACATATTCTCATTTATATGATCGCATTTCAGATATATCGCATATGTTTATTCCTGGATTGCGCATTTTTATTTGGATTTTAGATGATGTTTTATGGATTTGGGAAACGCGGGAGTTCATGAAATTATGCATACATTGAAAAACCCGGTTTCCTTGATATGATATTTGCGCGTCCACCATGAGTTTTATCGGTGCTGATTATACACCCCATATGAGGTGTGGTTGCCGTATGAGGGTATATGGTGGGGCCCGGTATGGTTCCCCTCGGCAAGAAGATCGATGGATGTTGCCGATTGAGCCTGGAGGCGGGCGAGTACCTACCGGTGATAGTACTGATGACTCGACGGGGATCATGGAGATACCGTTGGGAGTCATGTACGTATGGATACGTCGAAGGGCGAGGGTCAGAGCTAGGCACTCGTGCTTTCGGGATAGCGTATGATACGTGATCAGGATTTCTGTGTCGATGCTTGGCACATGGTTTTCATGATATTTCTTTAACACCTTTTGTGTATAACAGGGGATTTAGCCGTTGTTATATATACCTTTACACCAATATTAGTGGACTGGGACGCTAATATATATGTATTGCCCCCATCATATTTATTTCTGTATATATATACCTTTAGGATGTTAGAAGCTTGCTTGAGATTCATTGAGATTGGATATTGGATATGGAAGAGATTGTGGATTTATACATTCGAGATATAGGAGAGCTACTCGATACTGTACATTGAGGTGATGTGAGACCTATGTGATGTGAGAGCCCAGTTGGGGGCTGATTTGAGGATTTGGGATTTGAGTGTCTCGATGGATTGTGATCCTACCACGATGTCAGGCTTCCGTGGAAATGACATACTCCACCCTATACCTCACACTTATCTACCTTATGCACAGATTCATATATTGGTAGTACCGGTGAGTGTCCCCTTATGATAGCTACATATCGACTTTCTCATATCCCTATTGCATGGTTATTGCATATTATTATCATGTTACTATTGCTTCACATATTGATTGTACCTGTTAGTGTACTTCCCTTTATTCAGCATTTGCATGACATGTTATTTCTGTAATCGCATATCTTAAATTCATGCTGTACGTACATTCCTGCGATTACCTGCATATGTTATCTGCTATTCACGAGTTGGCAACTCACCCCCGTTGTGCCACAGGTGTTTCAGTTTGTTCCCCAGAGTAGTCGAGGCAGGCTATTCCTCTATTCAGCTATTCCGCTTTCAGCTATCATCTTTTGCTCCAGATACCGCAACAGCTCACAGTACTATTTTGCTTAGGTGGGTTGGTGGTTATCTGTATTTTGTATTGTACATTCGTTGTATTTTGTACTCTCCATCTACTATTGTATTGTTGACTTAGATACTTTGTGAGGACGTTATGTATATTATTGTGGATTTGATGTCTTTTATATACAGCTTTTTCTCTACTGTCATTATCCTTGTGTTGTATTCATCTTGACTAGTCTTTACAAAAAAAAGGGTGTTGCTAAAATTTTAAAGAAAGAAAGTAGACCTTTTTAAAGAATTTGGATTGCGATTTCAAATGTTTCAAAAACTTATATTATCTTTTCCGTATTTTCATGGTTTAGATTTCTGGGTTTGGCTTTCTTTTACTACGTTGCGTCTTTAGGCGTTGCGTAGTATTAGGGCCGTCACGGGCCAATTTTGGGTCGTGACAGGTCGCCTTCAGCCTTCTATGGCATCGATACCCGTACATCCACCGATGGCCTTAGACATTTTGGGGCGACGTATATACCAAGGAGAGTCGCGCCCTTATGGGAAAGTTTACATGATAGGATTGACTCCCCGTCATTCGACAGGCTATCTACAGTGGGCCCGGTATATCCTGTCGGCCAAAAATTCGCTGCTATTAAAGACCGGGCTGTATCCCGCAATCTACGCGTCCCTCTTTCACTACCACGCTCCTCATGTATGGTGGATCGAGTCCTTTTTGGAACAATGGAACATCCCGACCCATACCTTTCTCTTATCAGATCGGAAGGTTCCATTTTCATTAGAAGAGTTTGCGGAGATCTCCGATTTACCCGTCAGAGGGGAGCAATATGAGGAGATACTTCCCCCTGATGAGTACATCTTTGCCACTAAGTCAGTGGTAATAGGCCTTACCTCGAAGAATGTCGTTCAACATCAGTTCCCCAGCTTGATCAAGGTGTTGAACATGTATGAGAATTTATTTCTGGAGTCTGGTGGGCATAGGGTTAACTTCGCGGATTTTATCGCCCGCTTTCTTCGTCTGAAAGTTCTGTCTAAACAGGCTGCGATATTCTCCAAACTCGACGAACCTTTCATATTTGGTTTGGATAATTTGCCGACGGCGGAGGCGGATCTAAAGAATTTCTTTATTCCAGACACTTCAGTCGTCTCCTTTGCAAAGATCGCTGCCCTACGCATTGATGAAGAGACGTTCTTTTTAAGGTTCATTGGCCTATGACTGAGTTGGTTCGCTCTTCCGACGCACCCCCGCTACATGAGGCCATCTGTATTTTATCTGGCTCATCGCATCGTCGCGGCGATGCACGTGGCCGTTGGGATCGCTGTGTTAGCTCATCTATACCATGGCCTGAGTTTAGCGGCTGATACTACTCAACCGGGGGTAAATCCCGTGTATCACCTATTGCATTACTTTACATCATGGGTTGAAATGCATGTATTGGGTGCCTTTGGTGTTTATAAATGACCCCGATTCTACGAAAGCTACAACATCCCCCGGGTCATGTATCTAGTTGACGCTTTCGCTCCAGACCCGTCACGGCGAGAGGCTCAGCGATTACTCCTTCGACTACGCATGGTTGGGGACAACATGACCTTTTTCGATAGAGTCTTGACTATCGGCAAAGAATCCATCAAGATGGTCCAACCGTTGCACGATACTTTTAAGGATGGGGCTTCTGCGTTGAGGGCCCGAGAGGTCATGCACCTGTACTCTCTCAGGCCGGGCTTCTTAGTGTTTAAACAGAATGCCTCGGTGCTATTCATGAGGTACAACCTGCACCGCATTGCTCAAAAATTGGGTTATAATCAAGGTGTTCCTCTTTAGGCGTTCATAGTCGAACCGGTTGCTAAGGAGGAGGCTATTCGCAGCGCGATGCATCATTTTATGCAATTAAATACGGGGTCCCATTTCATTGACACCGAGCTAAGCCATGTGCCGAAAGCTTCGAATGCTCATATGGCGTGGTACCAGCATGCGACGAGTGCTGTTGTCAGGGAGGAGAGGTGGCTGTTACTCGATCACTAGGATGCCGTCCCAGCCGGAAATCCAGTGGTCCCTTTGAAGTGACGAGCAGCAGTTCGCCCTTCTTTAAGAGAAATCACTATGGCTATAGTCCCACGAGCTTTTCCTGATAAGCTTCGGCCGGATTTTCCTGTGACTGTGGTAGCCATGGTTCCCCGGAATCGGGCATTGGTTCGGATATCGGGACCCGCAGTCTGAAGAGGCCTGTCAAGCGAAAGCTTTTATCGTCAGCTGTGGGTGTCAGTTCGCATAAGAAAAAGAAATCTCTATTTTTTGTTGATGTCATATTCGGACAGGAGCCCCATGCTCCCAACAGTGAGGGCATGTGCGAATATGGCACCAATAAGGGTTTGTTTGACACGCCTGCAACTGATACTGATCTTCAGGCTACCCTCGCAACTTCCGAACGACTGGATCGCGAAGAAGCAGTGTTGATCTCTATTGTGGAATCGGGTATACTTCATTTACATTCTTCTGCATCCATCCCTTCTCCCTTATTATGCTTTATTAACACTTTCTTCTTTAACAGGTATTTCTGCCGAAGAGGCTCTTGCGGCTTCCCTCAAGATATTTGAGGAGGACGAGAGGCTTCACGCCACCTTGGGTCTTGGTATAATTCTCTTCCCTACACCTTTGCTCTTTTAGTTCCTTCTATTCTTGGTCTGACCCTTTTCTTTATCTTGCTGCAGGGACTACCAAAACCTAGGTTGTTCCAAGTGTAATTCCAATCCCAGGCGGTGACGCAGAAAATCTTCCAAAGCCATCGACTATGACCGAGGCCATCCCAAATCCACCACAAGAGGCGTTGCTGAAGCAGCCAATGATGGACGCCATAGCGGCTCTGAAGGCAGAGCTCGGTTTGGACGACGAAGTCCCCCTATCGGAAGTTTTAAGGATGTCGGTTCTCACGGTTCAGGCTGAGAGGAAGCGCAGAAAGTATGCGGCATGGGAACGGGACGTTGTCGTGGCCGCGGGTGCAGGCTCGAGCAATGTTCCACCTACTGATATTCCTTCGGTGGACATTCCTTCTGCCCCGTCTACTGCCCATAGACAGGTTGCCTGTATAGCTCGTGAAGAGAGTGAACGACTACTTTAAGGTAGAACAACGCACTGTCCTTAATAACAGCTCCTCACCCCTGTATATTTATTTAACATATGCATTTTTATTTACAGGACCAAATTTGGATGACGACGTGACAGGTGGAGCGCCGGAAACTAAAGAGCAAGAAGCGTCCAGTCTTTATCTACACTCTGGGACCGTTCCAACTGCCGCTCTTTCCCCTGTAGATCTTTTATATCGGCAGGTGTCGCAAGCGTTACGATAGCCCTTATCGAATCAGGGGATGAAGCTATGGGCATTGAATCTGCTCTCCTAATAGAAACCGAAGAAGCCGTCACAGTTGGTGATGCTTCGGGCACGGTTTCAGTTTCTGACTTGTCAGGTATTCCTTGGATTATTATCATTGAGTTTTTTAATCCTACTAAGCATCTTTGATGATATTTCCTTTGTCATGAGCATAGGCGCAATAAACCCTGAAGTTGTACTGGCCGAAGAATTACCACCGGCCACTGCCTTGACTGTCACGGTTCCTTTTGTGCATCCCCGAGTTTTGGAAGGTAAGGGTTTCTCATTTAGTTGCTTTATTGTAGATACCAATTTTTCTTTGCCTTAACCATATATTGGCGCAACCTTGCAGGAGTGCTCTTTGACTACTTATACCAAGTGCTACACCTGCACTTCTCCTTCCAATCGGAAGTCGTTCCCTCTTCCAGCAGTGGTCAGTATATTCTTTGTTTAGTGTTTCTCGTTTTCATGAGTAAAGTTTCTGCTGATAAGCCTTCCTTATATTGACCCTAGTATCACAGTTCAAAGGAGGGAGCAAAGGAATAGCCAAGCCTCCGGAGCTCCCTATTTTTCCACCTTCAACAGCGGGTACGGTAGATATCGTCCGCCAGGTGTCGTCTTTTTCTTTCAAGTTGAAATCTGACCGTAATTTATTTTGCAGCGATTACACCGGCTTCGGCTCCTTTTGAGTCCTGCATTCCCATGCCCATGGGGCCCTTCGCTAAACGTCCATCATCCAGAGGCACGGTGACTACCCGGCAAATGTTAAGCGAGTTTATCGATGATCGTGACGCTGAAGCTCTCACTTCTGCGATGGATTTTGCCGACGAAGTCATTCCAATGCTGGCGACGCTCGTGAATTTCCACACTGAAGACCTCGTCGGTTCTTAGGTTGATTATTTCAAGAAGATCGAGGCTTGCCTTCATGAGATTGAGCTTAAGCGCCTCGCTCCTGAGGTATTAACTTTGAAATCTCAGCGAACTGCGTGGATCGAGCATAGTATCGCTTGTTGGAGATAGTGCCTTCAGAGTCAATTATTGGATCACAGGCACGTGATTGCAATGATTGAGGGAGGACCTGTCCCAGTAGGACAGTCTTACTCGAGATGATAGTATGCTATCTGGTTTATCTTTATCATCGTGTACTGTTTTAGGTGACCAGACAGGTCACTATTACACGTTGATAGAGCCCCTAGGATTCATGCTTGACTGCCAGCAGTATGAGGGCGATCATATACGTGGGAGCTGGTAGTCTATAAGCACATCCTTAAAAGGTCCCTATGTTGGATATATATGCCCTAGAGGCCTACATTGTATAGGATGCTTGGGATATGTATGTACATGACAGTCTTTCTAGATATGATAGTACGCTATTTGGTTTGACTTTGTCTTAACGTATGATATATTTTACTTGGTATTTATATATATATGTTGATAAAGCCCATAGGGTGTTTGTCTGACTACCGGCATTGTGATGGCAGTCATACTAGTGGGAGCTGGATAGTCAATAGGCACACCCTTAGATGTCCCTGGTCGCAGGAGTATCGAGATTGGGCATCGGTACTCCGGAGTAGACTAGTGTATACATATCTAGACCCTGACGAGGGGCGATGAATTGGTCCCGCAACCATTGGTGGTGTTCATCTAAGATTGTATACAGATGCTCACTGGGTGTGAGTACACCGGACAGGACTCACCGAGAACTGACTGGATGGTATTATACCTAACGTCAGATAGCAGTTCTCAGGTGACATGTGTGTAGATAGTCCGTTGACTTAAGGTCATCATTTGTCTCGTGTGAGTTCCCACTGTGCTTTGATTATTACCCTACCACGGCTCAAAGGAGTCATGCAAACAGGTTTCAGTTGGGCACAATCCCGAGCCACGTGGAGGCAGTGAGCGACTGTTAGGGATTCGTCTCTCCCGGTATAGGGAGTTGATATCGCACTGTGGTCGGTTGGTCATTACCATAAGTCCCTGGCCAGGGCTGATTGAGAATTACCGATGGAATGATCAGTAGATTCTCGGGTGGTCTTGAACCATACCGACACGACTTGTACGGTTATTAGGGGTCTGACGTCCACCACCTCCCTAGACCATACATGCGATTCTCTTAGACGAACAGACCGGACTGCGCGGATACTGTCACAGACAGGCTCAGTAGGATTTCAGATGGGTTACCTCATCAGCTTTCTTATCGACAACTACCTGGGGACCGTTACGTACAGCTAGTGCCGCTTGCGGTCTGTGGTTAGACCCACTGCCAGCGTAGTTGAGTCTTTAGAGTCCCACACAGAGATTTCCCAAACCCAGGCGAAAAGATATAGAGGTCGTATGGTTTTACGACAAAGGTTCGAACGCGTACGTGTTTAAACGCACGTACAACATTCGGACAGTTTTTACTAGCAGGCTTTGGTTTAAGCCAGATTCTAGTATCAGGTTATTGGATTAATACAGTCTAAAGTTTTTCCGTGTTTTTACGGATGAGAGGGGCGTTCTCATAATTTTCCGAGAAGCTTCTAGAAGGATGTGACATGGAGGGAGAGGTGGCATTTTCATTTAATGATTTAGTGACTCATTGTGAGTGATTCATCATGTCATTAATGCATTATTAAATGCTTAATGACTCACATAATGAATCACCCACTTGCATTAATGAAACATGATGAATAATCTCATATTATTCATTTCTTTTTATTCATTATGTTTCATATATCAAGTGAGAAGCTATTTCATTATTATGATCATTATCATTTTCATTATCATCTTCTCACTCTCTCTCTTCAAGTTCTCTCTCCTTCACCAAACCTAATCCTACCCTCATGAGTTGAGAACAAGGATTAGGAAAGACTAATTACTCCATAACTTAACTCTACATCACCTTAGCTACTCTATTTAGCAACTAGAGAAACTAAGTAACCTCATGTTTAGAGGTTATAGCTTGGATTAGGGTTCTCGGGTGGATCGTCTATCACGGAAGAAAGCCGAAGAGGACGTGGAGATCCAAAGAGGCCGTAGATAACCTTAAGACGAAGGACTAGAACTGTTTGGTATAATCTCTTATCATAGTAGTTTAGAACTCTATAGCTTTAGTTAAAACTTGTTTAGCAAACGATTCATACGGTTATTCGATGTTTAATCATAGAACATGATTGTTATTCATATTTCCGCCTCCCCATAAGTATTGGGGAGTTGAACATCGACTTACAGTGGTATCAGAGCCTGGCTAAACAGTATTTAACACACTTGCAAATTTGTATGAATTTCGAACGGAAAAACAAACCGGAAAAACCCCGATATCATGTACTTTCTGTCGATTTTTAAATGAGGTCCAAAAATTTTTCAGGGACCTTCAGAATGACCTAAATGAATGTATTAGAACACCCAAGAAAATTGGGCTCATGAATCGGCCATAGCGCCGCGGAACCGCGGCCGATCCTACCGATCCGCCGCGATTCCGACGCGCTTTGGACGATTCATCATCCCAAGTTTCTTGTGTTGTTTGTCTGTGATATTTGGTGTTTTCTGGTAATTTTTATTTTTGCTCAGGTTTCAGATTTACAGAGAAGTATTGGAGCAAAATTAAATGTGTTTAATCGATCGAAATTATACGGTATTTGCTTTTTTGATTATATCTGTGAAATGTTTTATGTGTTCTTAAACCTCCCCTAACTGCTAGTATGTCGGTTGGCAGGGGGTTGCACATATCTGTGATGTTATATATAACTGTTTGTGTATATAAACTGTATTGGACTGTTGTGGTGATTAGCCGGGTTTTGTGATGGGTTATTGTATTAATTCATTTGATGTAAATGTAATAAGTTGTAATATTATTTTGCGGAGCACATCCAGGTTGCGGTTGTAGCCACCGTTGTATTATTTCTTTTTACTGTTTTTTGCTCCTAGGATAGACCCAAGGTGGGGTGCACAAACTACCGGGTATTTTGAAGTGTTGGGGCAGACTGCTTCACTTCTGGTACTTGGCGGGTAGTTTGCCGTACCCGTAGGGGTCTGGGGTGGGAAAATGGCTATTCATCACAACTGTGTAATCCGTCTTTCATTGCAGGCTCAAACGAAATGCGGATTGCTTGCAAATCCAATATTATTTATCTATGATCTGGAATGCCTATTATTGCGTCTGACGAATGTACAATATCTATATATGATAGCTAATTTAGACGTCGCTTATGTTTTACACCCGCGCTAGCCCAGCCCCCGCTCTGTCGTTAGTTAAGTAACCTAACGGTTGATGACGGGACCCCGTGGCGAATGCAGATGGCATAAGAGGACGTTGTATTTTCGTTGTTATCTGTAATGATAAGTTAAAGATGGGACGTATTATTATTAATGCAAAGAAAATAAAACCTAAACTGAATCGTTGGAACAATTTCTAAAAACCACTCGGTTTTCTTGAAAAAGCAAATTTTAAATGCGGAGCTTAAACCACTCCTTTTAATAAAAGCTATCTTAGTTCCTTCGATCAAATCAAGTTCACTACGTTAACGGTTTTTGGCCAAAAACCAGCCGTAACCCTCCGTCGTTTCAGATAGACAGCACATCGTATTCATGCTATGCTTGTTGGCCTATGTCAAGGCATAGTGTATGGTAGCAGTGTGTGTGCCTATTTGTTGCATAGATAGATGTATTAGTTTAATACAGACGTACACCTTGTTGGCCTACGTCAAGAGCTTGTACGATGTATTTAAATTGATCAGGACAACGACGAGTAGAACCTGACTTGCGTCTTATGACTTGTTGGCCTACGTCAAGGTCTATAAGAGCTTGGAGTAAAAATCACATCGGGAGTTTCAAACATAAAGGAAACTTGCAGATTTAGCTTACCTTCTGGAGTGTGGTGACTAGAGTGGCTTCCATCTAGGGCATCATGCAATGATAGTTGGATCCTGATCTCACTGATGAGTAGGATTACTCTCGGGAATTCTCTCACTTAACAATCAATGCTATAAACTAAGTAGGTGCCTAGAAAGGTGTTAGAGGGGCTACGCCTCCAGGGAAAAGAGGTTCTTTAATTAAGGAACTTCGCGAAACCGTTGGAAAACCTCCCTCGAAATACCAACACCAGCCTGGCTGAAAGGTTAAGCAAGAATTGTGACGTGTGATCAAATCCTGACTAGTTCTTCTTTTAGGTTTTGAAGAAGGATTTGAGGAAACAGTGGGAGCCATCCTGTTTAGATAAATTAATAACCAATCTAAACTTGCAAGAGCGTATGCTGAGTGTTTCTTTTCTCTCTCTCTGGCAGCTACCATGACTGGACTAAAACTATTACTTGAAAAGAATATACTGACCGGGCAGAACTATAAAGATTGGCTAAGGAACGTCAATATTGCGCTGACTTATGACAAAGTTGCATATGTTACCACCGCTGTTCCTCCCCTTATCCCAGGACTAGATTCCTCAGTTGCGGACAAGGAAGTTCGCAAAACCTGGGATCTAGACTGTGAGCGAGCAAAGTGTATCGTGCTGGCGTCCATGAACAATGAACTCCAGAAACAGCACGAGAGTATGGATATTATATCCATATTCCTCCATTGCAAGGAATTGTATGGTGAACACTCCCGTATCGCGAGGTACGAAACCTCAAGGAAACTCTTCCAGATGAGGCTAGCTCCAGGATCGCCTGTTGGAGAGCACGTCCTCAAAATGATCACCCACATTGAGGAACTCGTAAACCTGGGATGCGTGCAAGAGAATGATTTGTATATCGACTTGATTTTGCAGTCCCTTCCCCACACCTTCTCTCAGTTTGTGCTGAACTTCAACATGCACGAAATGGAAGCGGATCTTCCAAAACTCCTCAATATGTTGAGGGTAGCAGAGACCTCCTTGAAAAAGGTGAAGACCCCCGTTCTGTATGTTGGCCAATCATCTTCTTCTAAATCTAAAGCGAAAGCTAAAGGGAAGAAGAAGATGAAAGCCACCAAACCGAAGGGTGGGGTCAAGAAGGTGCAGGGAACGAACAAGGCAGTAAGGGTGAAGGCAGAAAAGAACGAATGCTTCTATTGTCACAAGCAAGGGCACTGGAAGAAGGATTGTCAGGCTTTCAAAGCCAAGGACATGAAGCAAGCTGTTGCTTCTGCTTCAGGTGTGTTCGTAATCGAAAATTGTCTTTCAGTAAACTCTACTTCATGGGTACTTGATACCGGTTCTGGTTCTCACATCTGTAATTCTTTGCAGGATCTGAGAAATAGTAGAGTACTGGGGGAAGGTGATATGACTCTCCGGATGGGCAATGGAATGCATGTAGATGCAGTTGCAATAGGGGAATATCACCTAGGGTTGAATAGTGGACACATTTTGGTATTGTACAACTGTTTTTGTATTCCCAGTATGTTATGTAATATTATATCAGTATATTTGTTGTCTAATAAAGGATATAATTTTGCGCTTGAAAGAAATGTCATGAACATTCTCCTAAATCAAGAACTGATTGGGTTTGGCACACTGGAAAACGGCATATACATACTTAATCAACCTCAAATTTTCAATATTCAAAACATGCGTAAACGAAAGGCTCCAGATTCGAATCAAGCCTTGCTAAGGTATTGTAGACTTGGTCATATAAATGAAACAAGGTTGACTAAGGTACATAAAGATGGATATCTAGATCCGTTTGAATATTCATCATATGCAACTTGTCAATCATGTATCAAAGGAAAAATGACCAAATCTCCGTTCACCGGACACGGAGAAAGAGCCACTGAACTCTTGAGACTAGTACACAGTGATGTATGTGGTCCGATGTCTACGCATGCACGAAGCGGTCACTCCTACTTCATAACTTTTACTGATGACTTCTCTAGGTATGGATATATATTCTTAATGAAACATAAATCCGAGGCCTTTGAGAAGTTTTAGGAGTATAAAAATGAAGTAGAGAAACAGACTGGTAAAAGCATCAAGACACTTCGATCTGATCGAGGTGGAGAATACTTAAGTACTAGTTTCCTTGAATACTTAAAAGAGAATGGAATTCTCTCTCAGCTTACTCCGCCTTATACACCTCAGAATAATGGTGTATCAGAAAGGAGGAATTGCACGCTATTAGATATGGTGTGTTCAATGATGAGTAGTGCTAAGTTGCCACTTTCCTTCTGGGGATTTGCTCTAGAATCAGCCGCATACCTATTGAATAGAGTTCCAACTAAGTCTGTACCTACCACTCCATATGAAATGTGGTGTGGGAAGAGACCATATCTCAAGTATATCAAGATTTGGGGGTGTCCGGTATATGTTAAGAAGCATAATCCGGACAAGCTCGAGGCATGATCGGTTTTGTGCAAGTTTGTAGGATACCCCAAGCATTCAAGGGGGTATATGATCTACCACACTGAAGAACAAAAAGTGTTTGTCACTCGCCACATTGTCTTCTTAGAAAGCGAATTTCTTGCAAAAGAAATTAGTGGGAGTGCGGTAGAACTGGAAGAAATTCCAGAACCTCAAACTGCAACCGAGGACTTAGAAAAATCTCAGATTTCAATAGAACATGACGAACCAATGCCACTCCGCAGATCTAGTAGGCTTTCTCATCCTCCTGAAAGATACTATGGTTTTCTTCTTGATGGGGATTGAGAGGATTGCATCATCGATGATGATGAGCCTACTAGTTTTCAGCAGGCTATCACGAGTAGCGACTCAGTGAAGTGGCTGGATGCTATGAGATCCGAAATGGAATCCATGTACACCAATAAAGTATGGACTTTAGAAGTTGCTCCTCCTGGGGTAAAACCAGTTGGGTGCAAATGGATCTTCAAAAAGAAGATTGGTACATTTGGACAAGTGGAAACCTACAAAGCTAGACTAGTAGCAAAAGGTTTTCGTCAAAGACCAGGATTGGACTATGATGAAACTTTTTCACCAGCAGCTATGCTTAAATCCATTCGGATCATGCTTGCCATTGCTGCCTTCCATGACTATGAAATCTGGCAAATGGATGTAAAAATAGCTTTTCTAAATCGACATCTACAAGAGAGTGTTTACATGGATCAACCAGAAGGCTTCTTAGACAGTGGGAGCAGCGGAAGAGTATGCAAATTGCTTAAATCCATTTATGGGTTAAAGCAAGCATCGCGGAGTTGGAACATCTGCTTTGATGAAACAGTCAAGGAATTTGACTTTATCAAAAATGTAGATGAACCATGTATTTATAGGAAAATTGTAGAAGGAGTAGTAGTCTTTCTCGTTTTATATGTCGACGACATACTACTGATAGGGAATGATATCCCTATACTACAATCAATAAAGCTCTTCTTATCACAAAAATTCTCCATGAAAGACTTGGGAGATGTATCATACATTCTAGGCATTAAGATCTATCGTGATAAATCTAATAGAACATTGGGACTTTCACAGTCCAGGTATATGGACACTATACTAAAGAGATTTAGTATGGAAGATTCCAAGCGCGGCAATATGCCCGCTTGTCACGGAATCACCCTCTCCAAAGAGATGTCTCCAAAGACTGATGAAGAGAGGGCTCGCATGGGCATTATACCCTACGCTTCGGCGGTAGGATCAATAATGTATGCGATGTTATGTACCAGACCGGATGTAGCTTACGCACTTAGTGTAGTAAGCAGGTATCAGTCTGACCCAGGTGAGAAACATTGGATAGCGGTGAAGAACATTCTCAAGTACCTGAGAAGGACTAAGGAGATGTTCTTTATTTACGGTAATGGGGACCTCCAGGTAGAGGCTTTTACCGACTCCGGCTTCCAAAGTGACAAAGATGATTCTAAATCCATTTCAGGTTTTGTGTTTACCCTAAATGGTGGGGCGGTATGTTGGAAAAGTTCCAAACAAGATACCGTCGCAGACTCAACTATGGAGGCTGAGTATATAGCTGCTAGTGAAGCCGCAAAAGAGGCCGTCTGGATAAGGAAGTTCATTTCTGAACTTCAGGTGGTTCCGTCCATTGCCAATCCAATACCTTTGTATTGCGATAACAATGGTGCTGTAGCTTTAGCGAAAGAACCAAGGTCCCATCAGAAATCCAGGCATATCTTAAGGCAGTTTTCACCTGATCAGGGAGATCGTGGATCGTCGGGAGATCGAGATACAGAGAGTGGACACAAAAGACAACACGGCAGATCCATTCACCAAGGCCATTCCTCAAGTACAGTTCAAGAGTTTATTTTAGATGTTGGGCATGCGGTACGCCAGCAACTGGATCTGGTAGAGACAGTGGGTACTCATTGCAGCAATTATAGGCCTTAGTGCAAGTGGGAGATTGTTGGATATATATGCCCTAGAGGCCTACATTGTATAGGATGCTTGGGATATGTATGTACATGACAGTCTTGCTTGATATGATAGTACGCTATTTGGTTTGACTTTGTCTTAACGTATGATATATTTTACTTGGTATTTATATATATATATGTTGATAAAGCCCATAGGGTGTTTGTCTGACTACCGGCGTTGTGATGGCAGTCATACTAGTGGGAGCTGGATAGTCAATAGGCACACCCTTAGATGTCCCTGGTCACAGGAGTATTGAGATTGGGCATCGATACTCCGGAGTAGACTAGTGTATACATATCTAGACCCTGACGAGGGGCGATGAAATGGTCCCGCAACCATTGGTGGTGTTCACCTAAGATTGTATACAGATGCTCACTGGGTGTGAGTACACCGGACAGGACTCGCCGAGAACTGACTGGATGGTATTATACCTAACGTCAGATAGCAGTTCTCAGGTGACATGTGTGCAGATAGTCCGTTGACTTAAGGTCATTATTTGTCTCGTGTGAGTTCCCACTGTGCTTTGATTATTACCCTACCACGGCTCAAAGGAGTCGTGCAAACAGGTTTCAGTTGGGCACAGTCCCGAGCCACGTAGAGGCAGTGAGCGACTGTTAGGGATTCGTCTCTCCCGGTATAGGGAGTTGATATCGCACTGTGGTCGGTTGGTCTTTAACATAAGTCCCTGGCCAGGGCTGATTGAGAATTACTGATGGAATGATCAGTAGATTCTCGGGTGGTCTTGAACTATACCGACACGACTTGTACGGTTATTAGGGGTCTGACGTCCACCACCTCCCTAGACTATACATGCGATACTCTTAGACGAACAGACCAGACTGCGCGGATATTGTCACAGACAGGCTCAGTAGGATTTCAGATAGGTTACATCATCAGTTTTCTTATCGACAACTACCTGGGGACCGTTACGTACAGCTAGTGCCGCTTGCGGTCTGTGGTTAAACCCACTGCCAGCGTAGTAGTTGAGTCTTTAGAGTCCCACACAGAGATTTCCCAAACCCAGACGAAAAGATATAGAGGTCGTATGGTTTTACGACAAAGGTTCGAACGCGTACGTGCTTAAACGCACGTACGACATTCGGACAGTTTTTACTAGCAGGCTTTGGTTTAAGCCAGATTCTAGTATCAGGTTATTGGATTAATACAGTCTAAAGTTTTTCCGTGTTTTCACGGATGAGAGGGGCGTTCTCGTAATTTTCCGAGAAGCTTCTAGAAGGATGTGACATGGAGGGAGAGGTGGCATTTTCATTTAATGATTTAGTGACTCATTGTGAGTGATTCATCATGTCATTAATGCATTATTAAATGCTTAATGACTCACATAATGAATCACCTACTTGCATTAATGAAATATGATGAATAATCTCATATTATTCATTTCTTTTTATTCATTATGTTTCATATATCAAGTGAGAAGCTATTTCATTATTATGATCATTATCATTATCATTATCATCTTCTCACTCTCTCTCTTCAAGTTCTCTCTCCTTCACCAAACCTAATCCTACCCTCATGAGTTGAGAACAAGGATTAGGAAAGACTAATCACTCCATAACCTATCTCTGTATCACCTTAGCTAGTCTATTTAGCGACTAGAGAAACTAAGTAACCTCAAGTTTAGAGGTTATAGCTTGGATTAGGGTTCTCGGGTGGATCGTCTATCACGGAAGAAAGCCGAAGAGGACGTGGAGATCCAAAGAGGCCGTAGATAACATTAAGACGAAGGACTAGAACCGTTTGGTATAATCTCTTAACATAGTAGTTTAGAACTCTATAGCTTTAGTTAAAACTTGTTTAGCAAATGATTCATACGGTTATTCGATGTTTAATCATAGAACAAGATTGTTATTCATATTTCCGCCTCCCCATAAGTATTGGGGTGTTGAACATCGACTTACACCCTAGTCATGGGAGTTTCGAGACAGGGCATCGATACTCCAGAGTAGACTAGTGTATACAGTCGAGACCCCGACGAGGGGCGGTGGCCGGTCTCACAAGCCACTGGTGTCAGTTAGATCACGTAAGATGTATCAGGTGCTCATTGGGTTATGAGTACACCGGATAGGACTCGCCGGGAACATGCAAGTTGGTCTTATACATGACGTGAGATAGCAGTTCCCTGGTGACATGTGTACAGGTTAGTTCATCGACCTGGGGATCGTCATTTGTCTCGCGTGAGTTCCCACTGTACTTTGATTACTACCCTACCACACTCAAAGGAGACGTGCAAACAGGTTTTAGTTGGGTACAGTTCTGAGCCACATGGAGGCAGTGAGCGGATCTTCAGGGGTCCGTCTCTCCCGGTATTGGGGGTGAGGTCGCGCTGTGTCTAGGAGAGCCATTACACGAAGCCCTCGGCCGAGGCAGGAGATTTACTGGTAGGTATTCCAGTAGTATCTCAGGGTGTTCTGGGCTACACTCCGACACGACTTGTACCGCTTTTGGGGGTCAGACTTTTACCAACCCCCTAGGCCCGCCATGCGATGCTCATAGACGAACGGACCGGACTGTACGGATATTGTCCCTGACAGGCTCAGTAGGGTGTCAGGATGAGTTCGCTCATCGACGTCCCTTTTGGTCAATACCTGGTGGCCCGTTACGTATTGGCTTATACCTCTGACGTGCTAGTGGTTAAATCCACAACCAAAGTGTTGACGAGTCTTTAGAGTCCCCCACATTCAGTTGCTCAAGTTTTCGGGCGAAACGCTGTAGAGGCCGTATGGAGATATGGCAGGGTTCGATCACATACGTGCGGTATTGCACGGATCAGGATCGGACGGTTAATACTAGCCGGCTTTAGTTTAATCCGGATCCTAGTATAGTACAGTGTAGATTTTGTCTCATTGCATTTGTATTTCGGTTGGAATACAAATGCGGGTATGTATACACAGTATCGGGGTTTTCCTGCAATTTATTACGGGACCAGTTTTCTGGAGTTGCCAGTTTGTTTTCCGTTTCGGCCATATTTGTTTGTATCTTTCATTAGCCGAAGATTGGTGGAGGAGGGCTTATTTGCATTTGTGCAAATAAGCATTTGTGGAGGGTGTTCTTTGCATACTTTTGTGTCATGATGGTTTCATGATGGAGCCCCATCCTTTGACCTTCCATGGTTCATGATTGCTTGACTTTTTGTAGCAATCATGGTTGTTGATTAGTTGGTGGAGTGTGGATTTGTTAGTGATCATTGCTTGACTTTGGAGTCATCATGCTTTTGATGATGGTTGAATATGATAACCATTTCCTTTCACTTGCTTATTCTTGTGGCTACCCTTTTTCACTCACTCCCTCTCCCATTCTCTCCTCTCTTCACCACAATGTGGCCGGCCTATTGGGGAGGGGCTGCCCAATTCATTTGGTGTGGGGTTTTGTTCATTTGGCTTTGCAAAATCCCACAAGATCAATCTCCAAAAACTCCAAGTATCATTCCTCCACCAAAGGCAACTCCATAACCCCAAATGAGACATAGCTTCTACACTATATTCTACAGCATATCTTGGGCATGTCGACTCTCCAACTTCGTGCCCGAGTTGCCTCGGTATAGAGGTGGGAGCCCGTAAAAGAAGCCGGCGATGTGGTGCCCTTCCGGCGACGAGGTGGAGACCGGAGATTTCGCGGGAGATCGGGACGACGACGAAAAGACCGGAGGACACGGATCGCTCAGTATGTCTCTCTTCCCATCTTATAGTTAGCTAGGACTAGTTAATGGCCCGATCCGGGTTTTAGTGCGCGGTGGTGCCGGTTCAAGAAAATTTAAAGTTAACCATCGCTTCCACATTTGGCCTCGGGATGGAGGCCGGGGCGCCGCCGTGCACTTACAGTGGTATCAGAGCCTCGCCATTAACATTGTCTAGCTTTGTCTAATGTGTTTTACATTTCCGATCGAACAAAATTCCAAAAACCCGCGTTTTCTTCACATCAGTTTCTGTCGAAATTTTTTGAAGTCCAAAATTTTTTCAAGTTGTAAAATAGTGATGTACTGGAAGTTCTAAGCATTCTGTAGAAATTCGATACAATGAATCGACTATGGGAGTGCGGAACCGCGGCCAAACCCCCCTTTAGGCCGCGGTTCCGCCGCACTATGATCTCCTTGTTGTATCAAATTTCTGCAATTGCTTTCTACAGTGAAAATAGGGGTTTTGGAACATTCTTTTTGGGCCCAGAATTTCTTGATGTGCTACAGTAGTAATTGGGGGCCCACTTGGTAAATTTGATCGATCGGATATTTTAAACACATTAGTTCACAGTATTTACATTATATCTGCGACCGTGAATGTCACTTGATCGGTAAATCCTGTCTAACTGCTATAGCCCGGTTAGACGGATTTGCGAACGTGACTTTCACGTTGATGTTCTGTGATTTTGCTGTGATGTTGCGGATTGGTCGTGGGGGATAGCCTGGATGCAATGCTAGTACAGTTTTGTTGTATTATGTACATTTGATATTGCGGGGCGAGCGTCCGACATGTGGACTGCCATCACTTCCTGTTTGTATTATTATTTTGGGGCATGACCAGGTTGCGGTCGATGTACCCATTGTATGTATATTTTACTTTCTGTACTAGGATTACCCCGCGGAGGGGTGCACGGATGGCCAGGTTCTAGAGGGCAACAAGCCCGCATCTCATGGCATTGAGACGGAGGGGGATTCACATTAGAATTGGCGGGCTATTCGCCGCACTCGTAGGGGGTACAGGTTGACCCAGGAGGGGTGCCTAAGTTACCGGATTCCGTGAAGTGCTGGGTGGTCCATTCACGGTGCTGAAGGGGGCTGCCTCACTTCAGGTTTTGGCGGGTAACTTGCCGCGCCCGTAGGGGTCTAGGTTTTCATTGCACAGGATATCCACACGACCAGGGGAACGTCGGGTTTCAGTAGTGTCTCTGTGAAACCCGGGGATCCCAGATATCTGTATTGTTCTGTGATGCTGTATATTTCTGTGATGTTGCATTTTATCACGCCTTGAGCGAAATAAAATATATTGGTATATATACTAGTAGATGTTGCATATGTTTTACATCCGCGCTAGTCCAGTCCCCGCTCTGTCATTAGTTAGCTAACCTAACGGGTAATGACGGGACCCAGTGGCGAATGCGGATGGCATATACGTACATCAGTATATTTTCGTTCTTTGTGGTGTGATCAATTGATGGGACTGCGTTGATTCGGATCAATGCAAGTTAAAAACAAACCTAATCTGATGTTGTTGGAACATTTTTTCAAAAGGCTGTTATTGCAAGGACGTTCACTTTTGTTTTGTATCATGGTAATCGGTTGGAATATCCTGCTCCTCAGTCGACGAGGCAAGGGCCGAGATCCCTACACCGGGAGTGACCCCTTGGACAAAAGTTTGCGTCAGGGCAATAACTTCACTATAGCCGATTACTTTTGCTTTGCACCGTGGTATTCAGTTGGAATATCCTGCACCTCATTCTACGGGGAAAGAGCCCAGATCCCTTCACCGGGAGTGACCTCTTTAGCAAAGGTTTTCGTCACTATATTTTTATAAAGCTATCTAGTTCCTTCAACGATATCAAGTTCATTACGTTAAAGGTTTTCGCCTGAAACCATTCGTAGCCCTCCATCATTTCAGTTAAATATTCGGTAGTATTCAAGCTATGTATTTTGACCTCACGCCAAGGCATAGTGTTTGGTAGCTGCCGGGTATTTATCTGTTGCATGGATAGATGCGTTGGTTTGGGACAGTCGTACTACTATTTTGGCCTACGTCAAGGGTATGTACGGGTGGGTTCAAATTAACCTGAACAATGTTGGGTAGAACTTGACATATGACTTATGATATTTTGACCTCACGCCAAGGTCATAATAGCATGGGGCAAAAATCCACATCGGGAGTTTCAAAAGAAACTGAAACTTGCCAAATATGAGCAAACTTTCTGGAGTGTGATGACGTGAGCGGATTCCGTCACGTTATCATGCGATGATAGTTGGATCCTTATTCCCACTGTTGAGTTAGTTTACTGCTCGGGTGACCCCGACTAATTCTTCTTTCAGGTTTGGAGGAGAATTTGAGGTGACAGTGGAAGGTTTCTAGATTAGATAAATTGGTAACCATTCTGATCTAGGTTAGAGTGCACGCTGAGTGTTTCTTTTCTCTCTCTCTTTGGCAGCGACCATGGACCCGACCCTAAGACTTTGATTCAGTGACCAAAATTAACCGAACCTTCTTAAACACTGGCTTTTGGATTGTCAGAGTTGCAGACCTCATTGCCACTTCTACTTTTACCCTTTTCTCCAGGACACCCCGTATTACTACAAACGTCCACTTCCATTGGACAAAACCATCGTATGGTTAGATACGAACTCGAAAGAATTTATTCGAGGATGGTTTCAGGTTCTGGAGAAAATGGATAGGACTATTCAGTTGTCTTTTCCTTTTACCTTCTCTCAGGTTGCGAGTACTCCTTGGTTTAGGAGATAGTACACCTATTACGCAAATTGGATAGTCTTCTTCCAAACTATAGGCAGGTGCCGACCGGTAGGGAATGAAGAAAACCAATTAGCATAACGATGGTGTGCAGAAGGTATTAAGTTAAGACAAAGCAAGGGATTAGTAAGAGGGCAAAGTAAATTGCAGCTGATATTCACAACCAAACCAGGTATTTCATTACCACTCCCAGTTCACCTTTGTATTTCTCCAGGACACTCCGTATCACTACGAAGATCCACAGTTTATTGGATACTTCATCGTATGGTTATATACGAACTCGAAAGGAACTTGTTCCAGTTCGGGGATGGATTTTGGTTCAGGAGAAATAGGAATAAGGTTTATTCGGTTGTCTTTTATCTTCACCTTATCTCGCATTGCGAGTGCTCCTAGGATTAGGACAGTACACCTATTATGCTTATTGGATAGTCTTCTTCCAAACCATAGGCTGGTGCCGAACGGTAGGGAAGGAAGAAAACCATTTGGCCTAAGGGGTGTGTAGAAGGTAATGACTAAAGACATATAAAAGGATTTGGAGAGGTGGCAAAGAATTATACGGTTACAGTCGTGAATCTGGAAGAGGCATTACTAGGAATACCAGGATACCCCTACGAAACATTTCAATGTTTCAGCTTCGCTGTGTACTGTTAAAGGAAAACTGATTTCCCAGTTAGACACTTGCTCCAGGGTATGTATTTACCAGGTATGATTCTCACATATGTATGGTTTTACAGATGATGAGTGGGAGTAGGTTATTGGGAATTGGGTGATCATCCTCATTATATCGGGATTCGTTGTAATCAGTGATATTTGAGGAGATCACCTGGGCTGTTTGCCGGTCGGCAAATATTTGGTTTTGAATATCCGCTGTTATGCACCAATTTCAAATTGATATATCTGTACGTCTATTTTTATAGAGTGAGATATACCTTTTTGATATTATGTCTATGACATTTACCTATATCAGTGGATGGTTAGGTAAGGAGCATTGAACAACGTGTAATTCTTCTAAATCATACGTACGGTTTTCAACCTACGACATACAGTGAATGAGTTATCAGACTCAAGGGACTTATACAGAGTATTGTATGTTGTCCAGGGTCCATCAGGATAGAGGAGTTGGTCTTCGTACTATATTCGGTTTACTTATGACTTCTCTTGTTTTTAGACAGGTGTTTCGTAGAAACACAGGGTCCGAATTTTGAGAAGTTATAGGTATTTGAATAAAGTGGAGAACCAGGTATTGCAAATATCGGGATTCTTCAAAGTGATCGAAGATGTAGATACTTGTGTATGGTATTCAGTTGATAGTAATGGTTAAGAGAACTTTCTTCTCTTTCAGGTTACTCATAATTGGAAGAATTCCTAAGCTGAGTAACGCTGATCGGCTTCTTTCCATTTAGTTGAAATGCACTGGAGACAGCTGCATAATTTGAATCTGGTTCAATTAAATCAGTTCCTCTGGTTCTATATTGGATATAGAACAGTTCATATCTTAACGATGTTAAGGTACGGAGAGTTTTTCGGTTTATGTTTAAAACCAGACTCTGGATAACTCAAGGCATATTTCTGTAATGGCTGTTTGTGGGTTGACCCAGGCTATGACGAGGGTTGACTTTCTACCATAAGAAAGATCAATAGTGATATTGTTCTTAACTCGCCACTGTTTTAATAAAAATGGATTTTTTCAGAAAACAGTAGTGGGAGTATGGTAGAACTGGAAGTAATTCCAGAACCCCAAACGATTACTGAAGATTTGATAGGAACCTAAAGATTCAATCTGGTTTGACATTCCATTGGCCACTCCGCAGATAAGGTGGGTAACTTCAGGCCACCGAGAGGTACTCCGGTAGCCTCAAGGACGGTGACAGGGAAATTCTTGTTTACCCACACTTGCCATTGCTGTTGTTCCAGACTGTAAGACCCGGCAGGGGGATGAGTATAGCGTCGTTCTAAACTTGCTTTAGAAGTGTACGTTTATATGACTCTGCCAGAGGGTTGTCGTAGTCAGTGGGAGCAGCGGAAGCATTGGTGGACAGGTGGCTTATGTCTATTTATAGACTAAAGCAGATGTAGCGGAGATAGATCATCTATTTCTGATGTAATAGTCATAGGTTTGACTTCATCAGAATAAGGGATGGATCTGTTAAGAAGGTAGTAGGGTGTGATGTCCTGGTATTTGGATGACATACACAGAGTAGGAAGTGACATTCCTATACTACGATCGGTTATACTTTGGTCGTCACACAGTGGTTTCTCCACATGGGACTTGGACATTATATCAGACATACTGGTTACTAGATCTATGGTTTTAGATCTAGATTTGGGTGGTTTCCTGTAGGGTTCCTAGGCACTCTCAAGAGGTCTCACAAGGCATCAACCATGCCAATTTCAAATTTTACGGTGCCGAGATACCCTAGACTAGATCGTTAACTAGAATTTTAGGCGACAAAGTGAAACTAGTTAACTACTTAACTAAAAGAAAGATGCTACAACCTTTGTAGATCCGGTTCTCCACTTCCTTAGCTCCTCGTAGTTGTCCCCTCGCTGTCCATCTCGGATCCGGGACTCTCGCATCGGCTTCATCGGAGAAATAAGCGGACAAGTCGTCGGCTACGATGCCGAAGATGATCTACGTCGAGGTTGCACAAAATCAAGCTCCAACTTCACCAAGTTGTGAAACTTGTGAAGAAAACACCCAAAACCACTTGGCAAGAGGTAGAGGATGAAGAAATAGGAGGTGGGTTCACTTTAGAATTGGATTTCTCACTTTAGAACTCAAGATGCCATTAATGGAGTCTAGTTTTCTTTCTTGAAGAAGAAGGAGAAGATGAAGATAGAATATGATAAAAGTATATTCATAATAGAAAATAAATCAATACTTATCATATCCTAACTAAGGTCAAGTGTAGAGAATATACCATGGTAAGTGGGAATGGTTAGGGTTAAGCATGAAGACAAAATGGTCTCTTTAGTCAAAGCTTCATGAAGCTTCAACAAGCTTCATGATGAAAAGAAACCATTTTATTTTCATTTATCCATTTAAATAAATAAAGAATGCTTAAATAAATGAGTGAATAAATCAAAACCCTAACCATTATCATAACCATGGTACAATTCGTTACACAAAGCCAATATTCATGCATCATCAAACATGATACAATCAAGTGCACAAAAGTATATCACATATACAACTTGTGAACATCAAGTGAGAAAATCCATTTAAAGTGAACCAATACTAGTTAATGCAAAGTAATATATCAAATATATAATTATACATTTAATCATTAAATCAACATTAGATTCAATGATCCGGTCATGTCGCACATAACCGACTAGTATCCAATGTATCGATTTATCGAATCAATGATTCAATAACTAGGTCATATCATATACAACCAATCGAAACATTCATCGCGAGAATGAAATGCGGTATCACATACACGCATTATTCTCGGTCCCGCACATATCTCATATGCGCTCCTATTTCGTTTCGCTTGAGCCAGGAAACCTCTGTGTAGGACTCTAAAGACTCATCAATACGCCGGTAGCAGATGATGATCATATCAAGCACCCACAAGCCGCAAGCGGTCTGCTAAACGTAACGGCCACCCGGGTATTGAGCGATCAGAAGATCGACGAGCTAGCCCGCTCACACTCCTGTAAATCCAACCAGTAACACTTACCGTACAGTCCGGTCTGTTCGTCTGATATGTCGCATATCAAGTCTAGGGGTGGTAAACGTCAGACCCCAATAACCGATAAGTCGTGCCGATGTGAGGCTCATAACGGGTCGAGAAACTACTGGTAACACTTACCAGCAAATCTCTGATCATCCCTGGCCAGGGACTTCCCTGTTACGGCCAATCGAGCACAGCGCAACATCAACCCCCAATACCGGGAGAGACGAAACCCCTCCTATCGCTCATTGTCTCCATGTGACTCGGGACTGTACCCAAAGACCACCGTTTTGCACGCCCTCATGGACGTGGTAAGGTGGAGATCAAAGCACAGTGTGAGTCACACAAGACTCTATGACGATCTCGGGTCTACAGACTAACCTGTACAAGTGTCACCTGAGAACTGCCATCTGAAGTGAGGTATAATACCATCTGGGAGTTCTCGGCGAGTCTGTCCAGTGTACCCAGTCTCCACCGAGCACTCGTACACCATCTCTGATGTCAAACACCAATCGATATGGGATCATCCATCGCCCATCTCATAGGTCGAGAAGCGTATACGCTAGTCTACACTGGTATATCGATGCCCCGTCTCGATACACCCACGACTAGGGACCTTAAAGGATGTACCTATGGACTACCATGTCCCCACTAGTATGATCTGCATCATAGTCCAGGTAGTCAAGTACACATCCTAAGGGCTTTATCAACATGTAACTATAAGACAGTTTTAAGAGACAAGTGTACATGTTAAGATAAAGAGCAACCAGATAGCATACTATCATATCGAGCAAGAAATTCATCTCTATATATGTCCAAGCATCCAATATAATATACATCATCTGTACAATACTGGCCTCTAGGGCATACATACAACTAACAATCTCCCACTTGCACTAGGGCCAGCTGCTGTAGTATCGCATACCGAGCATCCCGAAGAGTCTCTCAAACTGTATCTGGGGAATGGCCTTCGTGAGTGGATCCGCTGTATTGTTCTTCGTGTCAACCCTCCTGACCTCGATCTCCCGGCGATCAACTATCTCCCGGATCAGGTGATACCGCCTCAGAATATGCCTGGATCGCTGATGGGACCTAGGTTCCTTGGCCAAAGCCACCGCTCCATTGTTATCGCAATACAAAGGTATTGGATGCTCAATGGATGGAACCACTCCAAGTTCAATAATGAACTTCTTGATCCAGACAGCCTCTTTAGCAGCATCGTTGGCAGCGATGTATTCAGCCTCCATCGTCTTCCACGGTTTCCTGCTTGGAACTCTTCCAGCTAACCGCCCCTCCGTAAAGGGTAAAGACAAATCCCGACTGTGACTTAGAGTCGTCCTTATCACTTTGGAAGCTCGAATCGGTAAAGGACTCCACTTGGAGTTCTCCGTTACCATACACCAAGAGCATCTCTTTAGACCTTCGTAAGTACTTGAGAATGCTCTTCACAGCTGTCCAGTGACTCTCTCCAGGATCAGCTTGATACCTACTCACTACACTTAGTGAGTATGCAACATCGGGTCTGGTACATAGCATCGCGTACATGATAAAGCCTACAGCCGAAGCATAAGGTATCCCTTGCATGCGAGCTCTCTCCAAATCAGTCTTGGGAGACATCTATTTGGAGAGAGTGACTCCAGAAATCGTGGGCAAGTTCCCACGCTTGGATTCTTCCATACTAAACCTCTTTAGTATGGTGTCAATGTACCTGGATTTGGACAATCCCAAAATCCGTTTCGATCTATCTCTATAGTTCCTAATTCCCAATATGCAGGAGGCATCACCAAGATCTTTCATTGAGAATCTTTATGATAAGAAGAGCTTGACCGATTGCAGCATAGGAATATCATTTCCTATCAAGAGTATGTCGTCCACGTACAATACGAGGAAGACCACCTTACTCTCTGCTACCTTCTTGTAGATACAAGGTTCATCTGGGTTTTTGACGAAATCAAACTCTTTGATAACGACGTCAAAGCAGATGTTCCAACTCCGCGATGCTTGCTTTAGTCCATAAATGGATTTAAGCAGCTTGCACACCTTCCCGCTGCTCCCACTGTCTACGAAGCCCTCTGGCTGAGTCATGTACACGCACTCTTCTAAATCACCATTTAGAAAGGTGGTCTTAACATCCATTTGCCAGATTTCGTAATCATGATATGCAGCGATGGCAAGCATGATCCGGATGGATTTAAGCATAGCCACTGGAGAAAAGGTTTCGTCATAGTCCACACCTGGTCTTTGACGAAAACCCTTTGCTACAAGTCTAGCTTTGAAAGTCTCCACTTTCCCATCTACACCAAGTTTTTTCTTGAAGATCCACTTGCTCCCGATGGGTTTTACCCCTCCAGGACCAACATCCAAAGTCCATACATTGTTGGTGTACATGGATTCCATCTCGGACCGCATAGCATCCAGCCATTTCACTGAGTCTTTACTCGTGATGGCCTGCTCGAAGCTAGTAGGGTCATCATCCTCCATGATGCAATCCTCGCTCCCACCATCCATGAGAAAACCGTAGTATCTCTCAGGTTGGCGAGGAACCCTACTAGACCGGCGGAGAGGCTGAGGTTCATTGGGAGCTACTGAATCTTCTGGTTCCACTAAATCTTCAGTTACGGTTTGTGTATCTGGAACTTCTTCCAGCTCTACCACTTTGCCACTAATTTCTTTTTCAAGGAATTCCTTTTCTAAAAAGGTGGCATATTGAGAAACAAACACCTTTTGTTCTTCAGCATGGTAGAAAAAATATCCCTGTGAATTCTTAGGATATCCCAAAAACTTGCAAAGAACTGACCGTGCCTCGAGTTTGTCTGGATTTTGCCTTTTGACATAGGCCGGACAACCCCATATCTTAACTCGTTTAAAATATGGTCTCTTCCCACTCCATATCTCATATGGTGTGGTAGGTACAGATTTAGATGGAACTTGATTCAATAGGTATGCAGCTGTCTCCAGCGCATATCCCCAGAAGGAAATAGGTAACTCAGCTGTGCTCATCATAGAGCGCACCATATCTAATAGGGTGCGGTTCCTCCGTTCTGATACACCGTTGTGCTGTGGTGTATATGGAGGAGTCAGCTGAGAGAGAATCCCATTCTCTTTTAGGAAGTCCAGGAATTCATTGCTTAAGTATTCACCTCCTCGATCAGATCGTAGGATTTTAATACTTTTTCCGGTTTGGTTCTCAACTTCTTGTTTATATTCTCTAAATTTCTCAAAAGCTTCTGATTTGTGTTTCATCAGGAACACATACCCGAACCTAGAGAGATCGTCAGTGAATGTAATGAAGTATGAAGAACCATCCCTGGCATGTGTAGACATAGGACCGCATACATCACTATGTATCAGTCCTAAGAGTTCAGTAACTCTTTCTCCGTGTCCCGTAAACGGAGTTTTGGTCATCTTGCCTTTGAGACATGACTGGCAAGTGTCATAAGATGAAAATTCGAATGGCTTCAAATATCCATCCTTATGCAACTTAGCCAGTCGTGTCACATTGATGCGACCCAGTCTACAATGCCACAAGAAGGATTCGTTCAGTTCTGAACTCTTCCTCTTGTGTGTGTTTGTTATGCTCAGAACTGTTGATTGATTTAGAACATAAATGCCATTGCACAACGTGCCTGATCCAACCAACTTTTTGTAACGGAAAATGTTCATAACATTATCCTGTAATACAAAATTATATCCCTCTTTACTTAATAAAGAAACCGATATAATGTTGCATATCAGGTTCGGCATGTAATAGCATTCGTTCAGAACCAATGGATTACCTGTTGGTAATGCAAGGTGATATTACCCGACAGTCTTAGCTGCAACTATTGCACCATTTCCAACTCTAATGTCTTTATCACCTTCTCCAAGTTCTCTACCTTTCCTGAGCCCATGTAACTGATTACATATATGGGATCCTGACCCGGTATCTAATACCTAGGACGTAGAGCAAATAGAGAAACAGTTCTCTGTAACGAATACACCCGAAGAAAATGCATCAACATGTACTTTCTTCATTCGGGTGGCTTGGGAATCCCGGTATTCCCCTATATCCTGTTCAGTCCTATAACTCTTATAGGAAAGAACGGAACCAACGTTCCCCAGCACAGTATAACATGCGGGTTCAGTCAATACATCCATATTATTATCTTTATTAGGGCATGACATGGTCGCTACCTGGAGAGAGAGAGAAAAAAACACATTAGCGTATGCTCTTGCAAGATCAGATTGGTTATTATCTTATCTAATCAGGATGGCTCCCACTGGTTTTTATCAAATCTTCCTTCAAACCTTAAAAGGAAAGACTAGCCGGGATTAATTACATACTACAGGTTCGCCAATCTTTCAGCCAGGACAGTATCGGTACTTTGAGGGTGGTCCCCCGTGCTTTCGCACGAACCTAATTAATGTAAAACTCGTTTTCCCAGAGGCGTAACCCCGTTGACACCTTTCTAGACACCTACTTGATCGGCTAATTGTAATGTGTAAAACTCTCCCAGGAGTAACTCTTACTCGCAGTGGGTCTCGGGATCCAACTATCTCATAGAAGGTATGCAATCTCATTGCAAATTTCAACACTAGAAATTCCCGATAATATTTTGCCCCTAGCAGCTATATGACCTTAACATAGTCAACAAATCATAAGTGCTAGTCAAGTTCAACCCGTCATTTCTCGATTGAATTAAACCCACCCACACGACCCTTAACATAGTCAACAAAGTCGCACGACTACCCTAATCCAATCGCATCATATGCTTATGCAGATAAGCACTAATTAGCTACCGCACACTATCCTTAACATAGTCAACAAACGTAGCACGAATACTAACTAGTACTTATCTGAAATGACGGAGGGCTACGACAGGTTTTTCTGAAAACCTATTGCGTAATGAACTTGATATCGTTGTAGAATCAAATGAAGTTTTGAAATGGAATGATTTTGAGGCTTTTCTCGATTTGCTAAAGGGGTCACTCCATGTGAAGGGATCATCGGCCCTTTCCTCGTCGAATGAGGTGCGGGACATATCATATATATCACTGTGCAAAGCAGAAACTATAGAAGCAATCAAAGGTCAAACCGAGTGTGTAGCATCTGCCAGTTATTGCTAAAGGAGTCACTCCCGGTGAAGGGATCTCGGTCCTTTCCTCATCGAATAAGGTGCAGGGTATATCATATATACCGCTATGCAAAGCAAGAACTGTAGCTACCTGTTTTGTTTAAAATTTGATTCTACAACATCTTTGGTTTCTTTTCTTTCATTAATCACATTAATGAAGTCCCATCATTTAAGTACCTAAACATCACAGATAAATACGACGTACACTTATGCCATCTGCATTCGCCTCGATGTCCCATCGTGCACCGTTAGGTTAGGTAACTAACGGCAGAGCGGGGCAGGGCTAGCGTGGGTGTAAAACATAAGTAACGGCTATATAATATGTCATATATACTATATACAGTATCTATCATAGAACAGCACATGATCAGATCACAGATATCGCAGCAGAAGAAACATATGAAACATTGGATATACTAGGACGTCCGTGTTTTCAATACGAGCCAGTATAAAACACGGATTCCACGGTCGTGATGAATAGCCAATCCCACACCCCTAGACCCCTACGAGAGCGGCAAGCAACCCTGCCAATTCTAGGGTTAGGAGACCCGGACTCGACTCCTCGAGATGGTCTCCCACTGGACCCTAGAACCCGGTTACTTGTGCTCCCCTCCTTGGGTCTATCCTAATACGGAAAAGTAAATAACATACAAAAGGTGACAACTTCCGCAACCTGGAAGTGCCCCAAATAAAAGAATATTACATACAAGTTTTTACATGAATGAAAATGAAAAACACTCATCTCACATAAAAAACCCCGGCTATTCAAACACGACGATCCAATATAACATATCCAGCAACACATAACATCACATGTCATCAACGTAAGTAAATATGCGCATCCCAATTGTCGTTGACATATAGCAACGAAACCGGCGATATCACATATTACACTTACGGTCACAGAAAAGAAAGTGTAAAACTACAACAGTTGGAATCCGCATCTTCCTTAGACATCGCATGCCTAATCAAATGAAATACTTAGACATCACATGCCTAACAATTATAAACCCCGCATTTTAGTCCCATTATCGAAAACTCTTTTCAATATCATGAGAGACTAAACCGCTAGATTTATAACATTCATTCAGTTATCTCATAACTGTTTGTGAATTCCAATTATTATATCCCATTCCGGATAAATAGAAAATATTAAACTTTCCGATCGAACATTCGAACACCCAAGTTTTCCCGAGACCGTTCAACACATGAAATAAGTTCAAAGACATTCACTTCATGCCTCAGTACCAACGGTCCAGCCGTAGAAGGGTCAAGCCGTAGAAGGGTCAAGCCAACGCCTCACATGTGGCACGCCGTACTGCCCTAAACCCGAAGGTTCAAAGGGCAGTTCAAGACGGTCACATAATCGAGTTAAGGTTTGTTGTCTTCTAGAGGGACCATCGCGTTACTTGCACTACTTAGAACGTCATTAAACTACGGAAAAGTCCAACAATTGGAAATTTCCGGGCAGGGGAAATATTGGGTATTTACATCCGGTCGAACTTTTTAACATATTCTAAAATTATCCGGAAACCACATTGACGACGTTTGAAATTACCGGTCGAAACATCGAAGCTCTAAAACACCTCAGAAAACTCAACTCTTTAGTACTTATTAAAAATTCCCAGAAAACTCAGCTGCTGAAATGATGAATTACTGTGCAAATATTACAGGAAAATCCTATTAGTTGGCCGCGGAACCGCCGCAGAAGCCAAGCTTCTGCCGCGGTTCCGCCGCACCTTTGACTGTTCATGAGGTAAATTTTGCACCGTAGTTCTTAGAATTCCCTGCTGAATTTTTTAAGCATTTTTAATCTAGAAAAATCCCAGTTTTTGGAAAAAGTCCAGAGAGCATGATATGTTAGGGTTTCGATGTGTATTCGGGTTTCAAACGTCGTCTAGACTTCGCCTAAGGCTCTAGCTAGGCTCTGATACCACTGTAGGGTTCCTAGGCACTCTCAAGAGGTCTCACAAGGCATCAACCATGCCAATTTCAAATTTTACGGTGCCGAGAAACCCTAGACTAGATCGTTAACTAGAATTTTTGGCGACAAAGTGAAACTAGTTAACTAAATAACTAAAAGAAAGATGCTACAACCTTTGTAGATCCGGTTCTCCACTTCCTTAGCTCCTCGTAGTTGTCCCCTCGCTGTCCATCTCGGATCCGGGACTCTCGCATCGGCTTCATCGGAGAAATAAGCGGACAAGTCGTCGGCTACGATGCCGAAGATGATCTACGTCGAGGTTGCACAAGATCAAGCTCCAACTTCACCAAGTTATGAAACTCGTGAAGAAAACACCCAAAACCACTTGGCTAGAGGTAGAGGATGAAGAAATAGGAGGTGGGTTCACTTTAGAATTGAATTTTTCACTTTAGAACTCAAGATGCCATTAATGGAGTCTAGGTTTCTTTCTTGAAGAATAAGGAGAAGATGAAGATAGAATATGATAAAAGTATATTCATAATAGAAAATAAATCAATACTTATCATATCCTAACTAAGGTCAAGTGTAGAGAATATACCATGGTAAGTGGGAATGGTTAGGGTTAAGCATGAAGACAAAATGGTCTCTTTAGTCAAAGCTTCATGAAGCTTCAACAAGCTTCATGATGAAAAGAAACCATTTTATTTTCATTTATCCATTTAAATAAATAAAGAATGGTTAAATAAATGAGTGAATAAATCAAAACCCTAACCATTATCAGAACTATGGTACAATTCTTTACACAAAGCCAATATTAATGCATTATCAAACATGATACAATCAAGTGCACAAAAGTATATCACATATACAACTTGTGAACATCAAGTGAGAAAATCCATTTAAAGTGAACCAATACTAGTTAATGCAAAGTAATATATCAAATATATAATTATACATTTAATCATTAAATCAACATTTGATTCAATGATCCGATCATATCGGACATAACCGACTAGTATCCAATATATCGATTTATCGAATCAATGATTCGATAACTAGGTCATATCATATACAACCAATCGAAACATTCATCGCGAGAATGAAATGCGGTATCACATACACGCATTATTCTCGGTCCCGCACATATCTCATATGCGCTCCTATTTCGTTTCGCTTGAGCCAGGAAACCTCTGTATAGGACTCTAAAGACTCGTCAATACGCCGGTAGCAGATGATGATCATATCAAGCACCCACAAGCCGCAAGCGGTCTGCTAAACGTAACGGCGACCCGGGTATTGAGCGATCAGAAGATCGATGAGCTAGCCCGCTCACACTCCTGTGAATCCAACCAGTAACACTTACCGTACAGTCCGGTCTGTTCGTCAGATATGTTGCATATCAAGTCTAGGGGTGGTAAACGTCAGACCCCAATAACCATTAAGTCGTGCCGATGTGAGGCTCATAACGGGTCGAGAAACTACTGGTAACACTTACCAGCAAATCTCTGATCAGCCCTGGCCAGGGACTTCCCTGTTACAGCCAATCGAGCACAGCGCAACATCAACCCCCAATACCGGGAGAGACGAAACCCCTCCTATCGCTCATTGTCTCCATATGACTCGGGACTGTACCCAAAGACCACCGTTTTGCATGCCCTCATGGACGTGGTAAGGTGGAGATCAAAGCATAGTGGGAATCACACAAGACTCTATGACGATCTCGGGTCTACAGACTAACCTGTACAAGTGTCACCTAAGAACTGCCATCTGACGTGAGGTATAATACCATCTTGGAGTTCTCGGCGAGTCCGTCCAGTGTACCCAGTCTCCACCGAGCACCCGTACACCAACTCTGATGTCAAACACCAATGGATATGGGATCATCCATCGCCCATCTTATGGGTCGAGAAGCGTATACCTTAGTCTACACTGGTATATCGATGCCCCGTCTCGATACACCCACGACTAGGGACCTTGAAGGATGTACCTATGGACTACCATGTCCCCACTAGTATGATCTGCATCATAGTCCAGGTAGTCAAGTACACATCCTAAGGGCTTTATCAACATGTAACTATAAGACAGTTTAAAGAGACAAGTGTACATGTTAAGATAAAGAGCAACCAGATAGCATACTATCATATCGAGCGAGAAAGTCATCTCTATATATGTCCAAGCATCCAATATAATATACATCATCTGTACAATACTGGCCTCTAGGGCATACATACAACTAACATTTCCCAATTAAGGGTAATTAGACAGCATTCTAAGAGTATTTAGAATGGACGACTCCTGGCACGGTAGTGTACCTGCAGGTGATGGAGTCACCCTCTCTAAAGGTGTCTTGCAGACTAAAGTGGAGAGGGATGTGCATGATTGGCAAATCACTTGCTCAGGCAATTGAGTCAATCATGAGATGTCAAGTACCACACCAGATGTTGTTCTTGCACTAGATGCAATAAGTTGACATTGATCCAATCCGGGAGAAACAGTCGGAAGCAGTTTTAGAACATAAGTGGATGTTCTAGGGATATGATAACGACAGCCTCATAAAGGAGACAGTTATCATTCCAGGCTTCCAAGGTGACCTGGACGACAAGGAGGTCGTCAGAGTTATAGTTTTCCTTCTGACGAGGGGCAGTATTTTGGACAGGTGCTCCAAGGCAATACTGAGGGAGGCACGGCGCAGGATACTGATTAAGTTCAGTTGACGATACAGTTTAAAAAGTTTGGATTTGGAGTTCATTTATGAGCTAGGTCCCATCAGATATCCAGACATATTCTAAGACAAGTATTGCTCATTTCGGGAGATGGCATTCTCCGCGAACTTGAGATATAGAGAGACATAGAAAGAAACATCAAAGCGGATCCACTCACTGAGGCTATTCCTCGAACGCAATAGTTTCGCAAACGGGATTTGTGAGACTGACTAGTAGAGGAATTGGGTGTTCGGTATCACACGGGCTGTGAGTATGCGACATCGCAATAATTAGCCTTGAGTGCAAGTGGGATATTGTTGGATATAGTGCCCTCAGAGTCAATTATTGGATCACAGGCACGTGATTGTAATGATTGAGGGAGGACCTATGCCGGTAGGACAGTCTTACTCGAGATGATAGTATGCTATCTGGTTTACCTTTATCATCGTGTACTGCTTTAGGTGACCTGACATGTCGCTATTACACGTTGATAGAGCCCCTAGGATTCTTGCTTGACTGCCAGCAGTATGAGGGCGATCATATACGTGGGAGCTGGTAGTCTATAAGCACATCCTTAAAAGGTCCCTAGTCGTGCGAGATTCGAGACAGGGCATCGATACTCCAGAGTAGACTAGTGTATACAGTCGAGACCCCGACGAGGGGCGGTGGCCGGTCTCACAAGCCACTGGTGTCAATTGGTTCACCTAAGATGTATACAGGTGCTCATTGGGTTATAAGTACACCGGACAGGACTCGCCGGGAACATGCTAGTTGGTCTTATACCTTACGTCAGATAACAGTTGCCTAGTGACATGTGTACAGGCTATTTCATCGACCTGAGGATCGTCATTTGTCTCGTGTGAGTTCCCACTGTACTTTGATTACTACCCTACCACGCTTGTAACGTGTTAAAAATGATTAAATAAATAATTAAATGAATAAAAGTGTTTAAGTGAATTTTAGGATTTTCGGTAAAGTAAAATGTATTTTTCGTAAAACCAAACCGTGATTGTTTTCATTATAATTTTTAAAATATCTATTTTAATTATGAAATTACTAGTAAATGGTGTTTATTCAGCCACTTATAAATTTTTAGTTTAATAAAATATTTTTCCTAAATTAATTATTTTAAATATTAACATAAGCTTTATTTTTACACTAAATTAGTGTAAATTACAAATTTAAATGGTTTTAATTTGTAAAAATGAACCATGGCATATTAGAAATTAGTGTGTATCATGCAAAATTTATTTTGCAAATTTTTCCTATTTTCTAGAGCTTTCTTGAGTTGCTATAGTAAATAAATAAATAAATAAATAAATAAAGCATGAAAAGACTTTTATTGATGTTTCTTCTCTTGAAACTTCTACACACTTTTCCCACTCTCTTCTTTCTCTCCCTCACCTCTCTAGGGCCGGCCACAAACCCCCCATGGCTGCCCCCCCCCCCTTTTTCCACCTCACTTTTCTTCAAAATTCATCAAAAATACTTCAAAAATTCCATTAAAATTCCACAAAATCCTATTTATTTCATACTCTTTATTCCTTGCTCATTTTTATATGAAATTTGGAGATGGAAGGCATGCATTTTGGAGGCTCATTTCTTGTTTGGATTTCACATTTTGAAGGTATAATTTTCTTTCTTTTGATTTATTGTTATTAGATGTTCATATTAAGCTTAATTAGATTTAATGAATTAATTCTATATTCTTTTTTTAAAATGCAAGTTAGGGTTGTAAATTCAAGTTAGGATTTTTAATAATTAATTAGGGTTATAATAGTTAGTTTAACACTTTTAGAATTGGAAAATATTGCATGGTTATTAAATTGTAAAATTTTCATTTAAAATTGTTTTAAATAAGGAAATTAGCTAACTAGGTTTTTGCAAAATGTGTTTGTCGTTGATATAAAATTGAGATTTGGGTTGTTCTCATTGGAATGTAGTTTTAGTGGAAATATTAGCATGTAAATGGAAAGAAAAATTTAGTTCGATCACTAGTTTCTTGATAAATTGATAAATTGTGATAAAATTGCTCATTTGTAAACTAGATTTTATAAATTTCTAAATAAATGTGATTAAAAATATAATTTATGGTTTCATTAAATCATTATCATTATGAATTATTGTTTAATATATTAATTCATGAAAAATCACGTTTTGCGGTGCAATTGTGGTATTTTGCTTGAAAAATGTTAAAATTGTTAAAAGTTGCAAACTAGAAATTTCAAATAAATGCAAAATTGTGTAATAAAAATAAAGTAAGGGGTCGTATAGTCTAGTTATGCTATTTAATGAGTTTTATAACCATTGGTTTCATTTAAATGTCAAGTTTTGGATGAAAAACGGTAAATTGGCATTTTCGGGTTTTATGCAATTGGACGGTTTGATGGATTTTAGGGTTTCGATGGATTTAATCTTGTTTTATAATATAAGTAATGTGTTTTAAAACTACGAGTTATTTGTTAATGTTTATCTCGATCCATCGGAGTTTGTACGCCAATATCGAGCGATATTCGGTTCTTTTGCGTGAACGGGACATAGGTTTTAACCTATGCTGGTTCCTTGCATCGTTTTGACTTTTGTATGTGATTCAGTTTACGATACTATTTATATGTTTGCGTTTAGGTACCTCATGTGGACTGCGGGCGATGAAGAGGAGGATGGCGACACCGTCTTCGGCAGACATGGACCAGGTGAGTAGATGCATATCTACGGGGGGAAGTCGGGTGGATGGCGTTTAGCACCCCCGCAACGTAGAATAGGAATAGTACTTATTGACATTAGGAAACCCGATGTGACCCTAGATTCTTACTGAGCAGGACCCTAGTAATGACCCTAGGCGGGACTAGATTGATTTAGGAAAACCATACCTAAGGATGAATACTTTGGGAGAGGTTCGTAGGTTTCTGATAGAAACACACATGCACACACTAAAACTTGACATGGCGTATACGTATATGTGTGTATATATATAAAACTAGGTATAGGTGTATATATATACACAACACGTATATGGGATTCATTGATGTGATATGATATCTGAGGTATGATGAAACAGTATAACTGGGCTTGATGCCGTGATTCTTGACTATACAGTCGTATTAAAGTGTTAGCGGATCATTAGAGAATGAGATAATGAACATGAATATATAAATTATAAAGGGTGGTGGTGTTATGGAGGTACATGGAACGCTAAAATAGTACCTGGGCTGTAGCTTGTGACTAATCACGATATGATATATGTATGACTTGATTACGACATCATATAGGTGTGACCTGATGTCGATATCGTATAGGTGTGACTTGATGACGGTAAGATATCGGTATGATTTAATCACAATATGACACATGTGACATGATATTTCTGAGGATAAACTAAGGATTATTCTATGATGGCAATGATATATGATTGATGTATGCGATTATAGTTTAGCACCTTGATCATGAGATGTGTTGATGATGACATTATACGAATGATGAGACGCCTAGGAGATACTTGACCCGTATCCTAATATTGGGATGCCGTACGATGGATTTTACCGTACGAGGCCTAGTTATGATGATTGATCCGCACTCTTGATTCGAGGAAGCCGTAATATGTACGTGACGCTATTGAGGCGGGATCGCCGACTATTAGAGATATTGATTCAGACCTTAGGTAGACTCTAGTTTCTTACTGACTAGTTTCTTACGTTAAGTTCCTTAGAAGGTTAGATAGACACTAGTTTAGGTTTGATTCATATAGTGGTAGTTGTACTCGTATATCGCAGAGGAGTGGATAATGCACATCTGTCTTGCATTCATACTGTAATCATCATGGTGCATGTTCTTTTATATGTTGCTATAATCAGTATAAACTTTACCTGTTAGGACACCAGCACTATTACCGATGATGCGCATATTCCACGCACACTTATTTTCCGGCTCACACACATCATCATCGGTAATTGCTATGTCACGTATACTTTAGATCATATTGTCTTTTATGGATAGAATCAGTTAACAACTAGACCGATATAATATTGTGATTATTCTCTGACATTAGTACAGACATGATATTTATTGCTTAGACATTCATGCATTCATATTTTCATGTTATCCTGCAGTATTATGGGCATATGCCGACACTTATCATATACTTACTCATGATTTTAAGATTTGGATTGCTATGAGATTTCTGGATTTTTGGGGAAAACCGCAAGAAATTATAAAACCTTCTCTCTCTCTCTCTCCTCCCCTTTTTTTTAAAATAAGATGAAGTTTTCTCGTGATGTATGTGTCGTCCACCAAGAGATTTCTTGTTTTCTGTTGGATTTCGAGACCCGATTCGAGGAGTGGATGAACCGTCTCGGGTACATGGTAGGCCCGGTATGGTATCCCGGGGCAAGAAGATCGAGTTGTAGACGATGAGCCTGGAAGGGGAAGACTACCTACCGGTGATGTCTGGCGCGGCGGATATCCGGAGGATACCGACTGTTGTCATGAGATTTGATGATATGGGCCGATCCGGACTGACGGAGCCCGACATATTGAGACTTGAGATTACATGTGTTGTGTCGATGCTTGACACGGATTTCCATGGATTTCATTGTTGAGATTTCAGATGCTTATACACACTTTACTATGATAACAGCTAAAGAGTTCTTATACATATATATCTGGATTTCAGGATTTGTTACTTTACATTCATGGTGCATGCATTTCATTTCATATGACATAGTATTATATGAGGCACTGACACGAACACGGAGTATCTGCACTTACACGTAGTATTACCCTGCTATTACTAGATGTTTGGGATATAGTAGTGTATTATTATGACCTAGGATAGCGTCGTGCATTCAATTTCTTTTCGTAGATGTCTTATACTCATGAGTTGGCAACTCACCCCCGTTGTGCCAAATTTTATTACAGGTTCGATGTACAGGTTTCCCTGGCAGCTTGCTGGCACATCTATTCTTTCAGGGTGATTTGCACGGCAGGTTGGTTCACTTATATCCGAACCACCATTGTACTTTTATTCTTTCATTTGTATCTAGTAAGCTCCATCAACCATATTTGTATTACTTGATAAGTTTATTGGACCAGTCTTTTATTTCGACCTTAGAGTCGCGCATGTATTATTCTGATCTGGTGGTTTTGTTTTCTTTTGAGTTTTGAGCCTCGTCTTTTGGCGTTGTATATTATTGTGCTTGTTGTGGTTGTTTCCGCCTGTTGGCGTTGTTGCTAGCTCCCGTTTGGGGATGCTTTTTATTGTTTATGTATATTATACTTGTGGTACCCGTTTGGGGGCCAGTTTTTACAGAGGAGGCTCTACCGAAATTTTTGAGAAAATTTGCTGATGTTTTAAACTTGTTCTTTCATGTTTTCTTTTACTGCTTCTTCTTCTTTTTTTTATGGTTTAGATTTCTGGGCTTCGGCTTACTTAGGTTACGTTGCGCCTCTAGACGTTTCGTAATCTAAGTGCCGGTCACGTTCCGTACTTTCAGGTCGTGACAACGCTCAAAGGAGATGTGCAAACAGGTTTTAGTTGGGTACAGTCCCAAGCCACATGGAGGCAGTGAGCGGATCTTCAGGGGTTCGTCTCTCCCGGTATTGGGGGTGAGGTCGCGCTGTGTCTAGGAGAGCCATTACACGAAGCCCTCGGCCGAGGCAGGAGATTTACTGGTAGGTATTCCAGTAGTATCTCAGGGTGTTCTGGGCTACACTCCGACACGACTTGTACCGCTTTTAGGGGTCTGACTTTTACCAACCCCCTGGCCCGCCATGCGATGCTCATAGACGAACGGACCGGACTGTACGGATATTGTCACTGACTGGCTCAGTAGGGTGTCAGGATGAGTTCGCTCATCGACGTCCCTTTTGGTCAATACCTGGTGGCCCGTTACGTATTGGCTTATACCTCTGACGTGCTAGTGGTTAAATCCACAACCAAAGTGTTGACGAGTTTTTAGAGTCCCCCACATTCAGTTGCTCAAGTTTTCGGGCGAAACACTGTAGAGGCCGTATGGAGATATGGCAGGGTTCGATCACATACGTGCGGTATTGCACGGATCAGGATCGGACGGTTAATACTAGCCGGCTTTGGTTTAAGCCGGATCCTAGTATAGTACAGTGTAGATTTTGTCTCATTGCATTTGTATTTCGGTTGGAATACAAATGCGGGTGTGTATACACAGTATCGGGGTTTTCCTGTAATTTATTACGGGACCAGTTTTCTGGAGTTGCCAGTTTGTTTTCCGTTTCGGCCATATTTGTTTGTATCTTTCATTGGCCGAAGATTGGTGGAGGAGGGCTTATTTGCATTTGTGCAAATAAGCATTTGTGGAAGGTGTTCTTTGCATACTTTTGTGTCATGATGGTTTCAAGATGGAGCCCCATCCTTTGACCTTCCATGGTTCATGATTGCTTGACTTTTTGTAGCAATCATGGTTGTTGATTAGTTGGTGGAGTGTGGATTTGTTAGTGATCATTGCTTGACTTTGGAGTCATCATGCTTTTGATGATGGTTGAATATGATAACCATTTCCTTTCACTTGCTGTCACGCCCCGCTTCCCAGAGTACGCAGGATTGGGCACGTAACATAGCCAACCATGCTACCTGTGGGTAGGAAGTATCCATCCACAGTCACATTACGGTTGTAAGGATATCAAGAACAAGATAAAGTACTAATCTAACACATGTCCAAATCCATAATAACAAGAAATCAATGAACAATAAGTGCGGAAGCAAATGATCCAATATAATAATAGAAAGGTACGTCCCATAATGCGGGATCGCATCTGGAAATAAAATGCAATAAACAAACTAACCACTATAGAACTCAAATCAGCCTGCTGGCTGAAGTACTCCTGCACGGTCGGCGACAGTGGTAAAGAATCTGGGCCATGCAAAACCCAGACGTCAGCGCGTCATGACATCAAGTATATAATGTAGACATGGTGATAAGCAATGCAAATATGAACATGAATAAAGCAGTACTAAGAAATAACAGAGCAGGGTAATGTGCAATGGTGACTAAACTGTCCTATCAGGTTTTCTACTCTATAGTCTTTGAAACCAATTGATGAATCGTCGATGTAACTCAATAGTAACCCGTACATACCCGGGACCACGGCCACAATATTCTCGGCTGCAGCCGAGACATGCCGTTAGGCACAGAATAGGAATGTGTACACTCGGTATTACCCCGTACATACCCGGGATCACGGCCACAATATTCTCGGCTGAAACCGAGACATGCCGCTGGGCACAGAATAGGAAAGTGTACACTCGGTATTACCCCGTACATACCCGGGATCACGGCCACAATATTCTCGGCTGAAACCGAGACATGCCGCTGGGCACAGAATAGGAATGTGTACACTCGAACGGTAATGAACTGTCGAGTTACAAGTCAGGTTCATCTTTGATTTCCCCATACCCCCAAGTTATGTGTGTCAGGTCAGGTATTCAGTAGTCAAGGACTAATGCCAACACAAAATCCGGTAAGAGTAGGTCTGTCTGGATAGACAGCAGGAATGGTCAGGTTTGTTGGCATTAGGCATGAGATCAGGTAACAGGTAAAGCCATGGTACATCAGGTCAACCAGGTAATGTATAAAGGTGTCATGTCAAGTCAAGAGTGTACGGTACCATATCATGTCAAGTAGGAAGTGTAACAGGTCATGTCAGGAAGCACAAGATGTCATGTGGGTGCTCATAATCAACTAACATAAACATGTGTATAAATAAACAAGCATGAGTACTATCAGAACAATAACTGGAACATGTAATATGATATGCCAATAGATATAATTTCAAGGATATGGATGCACAGTTATCAATTAGGGTTACATTTATAGTTCCAATATTAATTAGGATACAATTTATTAAACATGGAGTGTTAATATCACATTATTATGTAGTGATGTGATCTATGGATGCAATTATATGTATCTTAAATGCGAAGGATGCAAACGGGTATCCGAAAAGTTATAAAACTATAAAATGATAATGTGGGATGTACAACTAAACAATATGTGATATAAATATTGATATAATAATATAAATATGGATAGCATATTCAAAGCGATTAGTAACTATAAAAGATGTATTGATTAACCATGCACAAGAAGGTTCCGTTCAGAAATTTAGCGTCACCCTAATTTGTAAAATAGCTTAAAAATAACAAATGTTCTCCAAAAGAGACGTATCTTATACCAAAACAAAGATAATTCAATAAGGTTTTCAGCTTTATAAGTATAAGCATCTCAGGTTATCCCTACAAAAAGTTATGAATATTCAAAGTTGAAAGTTTGCTGCTGGAATTTCCCTGGACAGCAGTTTAGAGACATGTTCATTTGCATTTTACGTTAAATAAACAATTTATTTTGCAAGTAAATATTTCATAGAGTTATAGTATTCTGAATTATCTTCGTAACGAACTAAAGAACGTATCCTAATGATTTTTCTATGATTTATAATGAATTTTATAAGATAAGGTGTACAGTAAATTTCAGATTTGTCATATCCGATTTTTCAACGACATTTCATATGTAAACTATAAGATTTTCAAATGTATAATATTATAAAATGAAGATTATAAAAGTATATAGCATGTAGCAAGATTAACTTGCCTCGATGGGTCGCGAATCGGGAAAACGGAACGTTAACCGTCGGCGGGAAAAACTCGCGACGGCGCACGGTTCACGGAATGAACCCAAACGACGAACAAAGGAACCACGCGGGTCGGGGTATCTCGCTGGAACGTCGAGAAACGTCACCGGCACGACGGAATTCCGGTAACAAAAGAACAGTTAAAAGAAATGAGAAACGAGACATGAAGCAAGAAGAGAAAAATGATAAAGAGAAGTACGAGAGAATATATAAGGGGTAGAGAGAGAGAAAGTGGAGAGAGAGAGAAGAAGGAGAGAGAGAAAGTGGGGACCACGGGGTTAAAGGGGAGATTGCGATTGGCTGAGAGAATAAATTGAGAAGGATATAAAAGATTGTAAAAATATTATATGGTTAACTTAAAGATTTAAAAGATAGGTAATGAACAGTAAGATATCAGATTAGTTAGAAAAATATATGCGAAGGTTTTAATAATATTAAAAATTTGGGATTTTGGCGCCAAATGAAACATTTCGAAATTGCGCCCGGGTTGGGTCCAAAAATTCGAAATTCAAATAATAGGATTTTAAGCGGGTTCCAAATTTTAAAATGAAATGTTTTATGATTAAAAAGCATACTCTCAAAACGGGCACACGTGCGTGCACGTAGCCATCCAAACTTGCCCGTTTTACTGTACGGGACGAGAACACAATGCACGGATGCTACCACGAGGCTAGGGGTGTCAAGTAGGCCAAGATGAATATTTTCAATTTTATTTTAGATGCTAAAATTTGTTATATGTAGAAATGACTTTGCCGGGTAAATTTTACAGTAAGCAACAAACAAGCAAATTAAATGAAATGAGTACCACATTATGCTCAGACAGTAACTGAAAATAGTAGCATTGGGCACGGGTGTTACACTTGCTTATTCTTGTGGCTACCCTTTTTCACTCACTCCCTCTCCCATTCTCTCCTCTCTTCACCACAATGTGGCCGGCCTATTGGGGAGGGGCTGCCCAATTCATTTGGTGTGGGGTTTTGTTCATTTGGCTTTGCAAAATCCCACAAGATCAATCGCCAAAAACTCCAAGTATCATTCCTCCACCAAAGGCAACTCCATAACCCCATATGAGACATAGCTTCTACACTATATTCTACAGCATATCTTGGGCACGTCGACTCGCCAGCTTCGTGCCCGAGTTGCCTCTGTATAGAGGTGGGAGCCCGTAAAAGAAGCCGGCGACGTGGTGCCCTTCCGGCGAAGAGGTGGAGACCGGAAATTCCGCGGGAGATCGGGACGACGACGAGAAGACCGGAGGACACGGATCGCTCGGTATATCTCTCTTCCCATCTTATAGTTAGCTAGGACTAGTTAATGGCCCGATCCGGGTTTTAGTGCGCGGTGGTGCCGGTTCAAGAAAATTTAAAGTTAACCATCACTTCCACATTTGGCCTCCGGATGGAGGCCGGGGCTCCGCCGTGCACTTACATCGCTTCCATTCAATATTTTGAACAAGAGGTGACTCTGAGGCGAAAGGCGCATGAGACGGCTTCCAGCGAATCCGTCTAATTGTGCGCCCAAATTGAAGCGAATGCCGTGTAGCTGAAAGCTATTTTTGAAAACCTCCAATGATATATTTCTGACAGGTTGGCGCTAAGGCAGAAGCTTGACTTCACTGAGCGGGTCACGCAAAGTTGTGAAGCTACCAAACGGGAAATTGCTGAGAAGCTTTCATCCTTCTTGCAACAACGAGCTCAAATCGAAGCGGAGCTGGCCACCGTAGCTGAACGCAAGGAGGAATTGCAGGGAGAGCGTGAGCGGGTTGTCAGTTTGTTGAAAGCGCCTCCTTCTTAATCATTGTTATTGTATTCCCTTTTTTGCATTGGTTGTATCTCTTAAACATTTTGATTCATGAATAAGAAAATACATTCTCTTTTATGCGCTTATCCATGTCTTGATGCCTTAATGTGGCGGTCATTAGTTTACTTACTCATTTCGGAGTTTGTAGTTTATGCGCTCGTTTCGGAGCCTGTAGTTTTTTCACTCATTTCGGAGTTTCTAGTTTATGGACAAATTTCGGAGTTTGTAGTTTATTAACTCATTCCGTGGTCTCTAGTTTATGGACTCATTTCAGAGTTTATTTACTTTACCTCCATTGGGCTTATAGGTAAACTTGTCCTAACGTTATAGATAACCCCTGTTCTTTACGAAAGAGGTCCGTTGGGTTTTGTGGTACTAGGGTTTTAGTCCGTGATACCGTCTCGTTGGCTGATGTGTTCCCTGATATGCAGACTTTACGCTGATGTTCGAGTCGCCCCATGATTGTCTTGTCTCTCATCCCTTCGGAGGCTGGACAAGATGTCTTCAAGTAATCTTCTTAGGCAGTTTGACCGTCGGAAGAGTAAGCGTTAGGAATTTTTCCATATCGCTTTTTACTTGAGGTTAGGCTCAGTTTGGGGATCTCCGATGAGTCATAATCACTCCGTACTGGTGTGGGATGATCTTGGATAGTCTTTCAGGTTTTATTTGAGTTGCCATCAAGACCCTGATGCTAGGAATTTGGCATTCGCTTCCTTTTGATTCGGCTATTTTGGAGCTTTTGTTGACATTGCGTCTGCTATAACGAGTAGAATGTCGGAGTAGTCTTTAGGTTATTTTGTGAACCATCAAGACTTGGAGCTAGGAATTTTGCCATTGCTCCATTTTGTTTTGACCCTGGAGTCTTTGTTGACGTCGCGTCTGCATCTTGCTGGAGTGAGAAGGAACGCCGCAGTTGACATTGCATCTGCTATGGCGAGACGAATGTTGAGGTAGTCTTTAAGTTGTTTTGTGAACCATCAAGAGTTGGAGCTAGGAATTTGGCCATGACTCCGTTTTTTTTGACCCTGTAGTCTTTGTTAACGCCGTATCTGCATCCTGCTGGAGTGAGAAGGAACGCCGCTGTTGATATTGCGTCTGCTGTGACGAGACGAATGTTGTGGTAGTCTTTAGGTTGTTTTGTGAACCATCAAGACTTGGATCTCCCTTTGACAGAGCCTGGTAGGAAAATATGGTTCCCTTTTCGTTTGTGCCCATGGATTGTATACAGGTGTTGATTTAGACTCACCTGTAGGGCCGAAGTTTCATTCCTTTTATTTCTTTCTGCAATACTCTATCATTTCAGCTTTTTATATTGCGAAAGTCTTGATTGCCAATCATTTTTGTTTTTTATCGCGGTGCTCAATCATTTCGGCTATTCTTTCTTTTTACTCGCTGCTTTTTATTGCGAGTTGCCCAAACATTTCGGCTATTTTTATATGATATATTTCGCTCGCTGATTTTTATTGCGAGTTGCCCCATCATTTCGGCTATTTCATATGCATTTCTTGCACGCTGATTTTTGTTGCGGGTATGGAACTTGAGATTTGATACCAATTTTGGCATCAGCATCGCTGTGACTGGAATATTGCCAGGAGCGAATCATCATTTTCCATGAAAAGGCTTGGAATTTGATACCTGTTCAGGCATCACATCGCTGCGACTGGAATATTGCCATGAGCGAATCATCATCTGCCTGTGCTGATTTGAACAAAAGTCGCTTAGCATACAGGGTTAGGATCCTGTCGACTAAGACTTTTTGACTTTATGAGCCGTAAGGATCTCACAAAGTTATTTCTTCCTACAAATCGTGAGGATCTCGTAGGCGTATTTTCTCCTTAGGAATCGTAGGAATTCCTAAGTGTGTGTTATCTTATAAGTCGTAAGGATCTTACAAGAGTGTTTTCTCCTTATAAGTCGAGAGCACTTACAAGTGTCGTTCACCATATGAGGACATTCCTCATCATTGGTGGAACTTGGTGGGGGAAATTGTATATTTGTGCCCGCGGATTGTATATAAGGACCGATATTGGACTGCCTGTATGCCAAAAAGTTGAATGCGATGGCTTAAGAACAGGTCTATGTCCCTGTAGCTTAAGACTTTCAAATTCTATGAGCTGTGAGGGTCTCATAGGGGAAGTCCTCCTTACGAATCGAGAGGATCTCGTAAGTGAAAATTTTACGAGATTGCGCCCTTTCGGGTTTTCACAAGCTCGCCGGTAACCCTGCTATTTTTACTCAAGGCGACCTTTCGGGTTTTCATCCGTGCCCATCTTGCTTTTGGACATACCGTTTTTTAACACCCATTTGTTTGCCAATGGGACTTTAGGGATGACTTCACCGCTGGAGTAGCTATGTAGCCAGCGGGACTTGAGTTGTAGTCTACGCCATTGTAGCTTCGATTGCAATATAGATCTCAAGATTGGATATCTCCTTATTTAGGGCGATGTGCCATGTTTGAGGTGGAGAACTAGTTTAGGGACATTTCGGTCCATTATCACCGTGTTTGAAGTGACGCGCTAGTATAAAGACATTCCGGTCTGTTGTTAGTTTAGGGACATCTTGGTCCATTATCGCTATTTTAGAGGCGAAGTTTTTGTTTAAGGACATTACGGTCCGTCGTCACCATTTTCGGGGTGAAGTTTTAGTTTAAGGACATTACGATCTGTTGTTAGTTTAGGGATATCTCGATCCATTATCACCAATTTTGGGGTGAAGTTTTTCCGAATACCACTTAGAGTTTTGACTCGGGAAGATAGTGAGTGGACACGAGCGTCGTTATCTATCATTGACTTAAGTCGTTACTCGTCAAGCTTGGTATTTCTTGATGTAACATTTCAAATTAATAAAATATTATTTTTGGGAATTTTTATAATTTAATATTATTTTATTGATTATTTTAATATTAAATTTATAATTAAATATCGATAAATGGGAAAAATTTTGAAAAAAATATGGAAAATTCAAAAATTATGTATTCTATGGAAATTAGTCATTTTTAAGTTTTTATGAGCATTTATATACTAATTTAGTGCTAATCGCGATTAAAAATCGCTAATCGGATTTTTTTGGCTTTTTGTGCAAAACTTGCACATATCATTTTTGAACTTGTGTTACATTTTTCTTGCCATGGTTTTTATTTTGGGATCACTATTTGAGTGAGAGGGAATTAAAGAAAAGAAAAAGAGAAAGAGAAAGGAATAAGAAATAGGTATGGTGAGAGAGAGATGGTAGGTGAGAGTGTTGACTTGGCCATTCCCTCTTGTTTTCTCCTCTCATTTCTCCCCCCTCTTCCATGAGCTGCTGCTGCTCCTGCTGCCCTCCTCTTCCTCCACCTTCAAACCCCCATTTCTCCATGAAATTCACCCCAAAACCCCATATCGCTTTCACGAAAATTGTACACAAGCTCACAAGCATGCCTTTGGACCAAGAAAGTAGTCATTTTGGCGCTGTTGAGGATTCATGAGGGTATTATAAGGTAATTTCTTCACAATTAGAGTGTTATTGCTTGTGCTTAAGCTTCAATTCAAGTTTCATATCGATATCGTGTAATTTGGTGTATTTTGGACCAACTTAGAGAGGGTTAGGGTAAAGTTGAGATGTGGCTTTGTAATTGGACTTAAATGGTGACCTTAGACCCTATATTGACTAGAACCCTGACCTAGCACAACCTGAAACCCAAAAAAAATACGGAATTACGGGACTTTCATGTCGGTTTGTGTGATCTGTGAAGGTGTTCTGGAATCTGGAGCAACCCGGGGGCACCAAAAATAAAATTGAGCTGACAGAGAGTCGTGCAGGCACCTAGGAAGCTACCACCAAGACCCGAGCCCCTAACTCAAACCTACGGCCGCAAATTTAATCATTCTGGCCGCAATTTTCGGCCAGAGTAGAAGTGAATCGGTCAATTTTTGTTCCAGGGCTCATTTTGCACTAAATTAGACCCACTATATGCAGTTTTGGCTAATTGTCATCTGGGGAAAATCTGGGAGCATTTTGGTGTGTTTTAGGCAGTGTTTTCCGTATTTTTAAATGCACTTTCTTGATATTTGGATTTGTATTTGGTTGTCGGGTGTTCGTACATCGACAACATGGGTTGTTTATTGGATTTGCATGTTTGGGCCATAGGTTCAAACCTATGAGCACACTGTGCGCTGTATCGGTTTTCTGCCTTGATTTTCATATGCATTGCTATGGTTGATCATTGTAGGTACCTTCACGTGGATTCCGAGACGATGCAGAAGATGATGGAGACATCGACACCGTCATACTGAGTGCAGGTGAGTAGATTTATATCTACGGGGTGAAGTCGGGTGGATGGCGTATAGCACTCCCGCAGTTTGTGGTGATGTATACGGACACGTATACATTCACATATATATTGTTTATTTATTGTTTGAGATTATTGATGATAGAGATGGATCCTAGGTGTGATCGGATTGGTTAGTGTTGCGAAACCCTAGAGTAGTGGTTGCATCACACATACACACACACCCATACTTGCATACATTCTTTTTTCATATGTGCGTACATGGGATTATATATTGATGTGTATATTTACACATGGATATGGGACTATGTGTTTATATACTGGATTTGAGGATAGTTTTTGGGATTTGAGATGAGTCGATGAGATTGGGCTTGAGGCCAGGAGATCGGTGATGTGATTTGGTTCGTATTGAGATACGACACGATGTTTTAGCGGGTCTTTTGACGTAGTGATTCTTACACCTGCATGCATACATAGATGGTATCAATATTGTACTGGACGTAGGACATTATTCCGGATCATGATATTTGATAAAGGAGATATTAGATGAATAGCGTGATTGATGTGACTTTGACCCGTACCCAGATTTAGGATGCCGTACGACGGATTTACGCACGAGCTATATACTGATGAATGATCCGCACTCTTGACTTGGGATGTCTGATTATAGATATGGTATCAGATATGATATTATTGAGGCGGGATCATCGACTAATATATATGCAGGTATGTATATGTATCGACTCAGATGTTAGGCAGTTTCCTTACCTGTAGTCCAGCTTGTTAGCTTATCCCTTTAGTTTAGTTTAGTTGTTAGATTAGATTCGATTCTTACCTATTTCAAAGCTTACGAATCATGCGTATTTTAAAAGACAGGTCAAGGGATTCTACGGATATTTCAAAAACGTATCTTTTCTTAAAAACACCATAGCCCCTATTTTCAAAACCCCATGATTCGTGTTATTTCAAAAGGCACCATTTGTAGGACTTAAATTAGATTAGTGCAGATTAGTTATAGTTGCGTCTAGTATTCAGCTCCCACTCATTTTTACTGTTCGCTCCGCATCGCATACTTATATTATAATTTCTTATTGCATTACTAAAATCATGCTGTTAGGACACCAGCACCATTACCGATGACGCGTATGTACCACGTACACTTACTTGCCGGCTCACACACATCTTCATCGGTAATTGCCATGTCACGAACACTTTAGAAAGTACTATTTCATTTGACATAGGTTGTTAGCTAATAGTTTAGACATGATATTAGTGTACTTGCCTTATATGCTAGTGAGACATTGTAGTTATTGCCTACTACTTCATGCATGTTATTATTCACTGTTGTGTCGCATTCATGGATTCTCATGCCTATATTCACTGTTTACATGCTATTGATGACTTGGATTCGGATTTCATGAGATTTCTTGGATTTGGAGGAAAACAGCAAAAATATAAATAAACCTTTTCTCTCTTTTTAAAATAAAAAGTGCGGTTTTCCCATGATGTATGAGTCGTCCACCATGAGTTTGCTGATGGATTTCGAGACCCGATTCGAGGAGTGGAGGAACCGTTTCGGGTACATGGTGGGCCCGGTGCTGTACCCCGGGGCAAGAGGAATGTGTTGTTGACGTTGAGCCCGGCAGGGGAGCACTACCGACCGGTGATATTACCCGACGTGTCGGATATCCGGAGGATACCGTCGTGGTCTTGAGATGGATGGTAGGGGCCGGTCTGGATTGACGGCACCCTAGATATTGATTTTTGAGATATTGAGGTACAGAGATTGTGATACAGAGATATCGAGATATTTGGACACTTGTTTTGTGTCGATGCTGGGCACTGTTTTATGCTGATTTCATTTATGGTACCTCACTTTTAAAATACAGAAATCTCACTGATTTATGAAAGAAGTTTTCGTCAGTACATGCATTCTGTTCCGTGCATTCATACCTCATTCATATGATATATTGCTACCTGAGGCACTGACACAGGCACATGAGATTTCACTCGGGTTATGTATTTACCCCAGCCTTGCTATAGGCTGCATGTTAAGTAATTGAGGATATTTTATGATCATTGGCCTAGGTTGCGTTATTTATGCGATTTCTTTTCGTAGATGTTTTTCTATTCACGAGTTGGCAACTCACCCCCGTTGTGCCCCAGTTTCTTGCAGGTTTCGCCGTACAGGTTTCATTACGGCTCTTCTCGCACTATTTCCATTTCCGGGTGACTTGCTAGTAGGTGGGTTTACTTGTATCGTACCCCACTATATATCTTGTATATCATTATTCTGTTGTATCTAGAAGTTTCATCAACCAAACATGTATTTATTTCAGAGATAGAGACCAGTGTTGTTTATTCTATCGACCTTAGAGTCGCGTTTTGTATATTACGGATTTCATGCTGTTTTGAGTTTCCTTTTCTGTGGTGATCCTCGCCTTTCGGCGTTGTATATTTTATTGCTTGCGTGGTTGTGACCGTCGATTGACGAAGAGCTAGCTCCCCCTTGGGGATGCCTTTATTCTATATATATATGCTTTATCAGGTTTTGTACCCGTTTGGGGTCAGTTTTACAAGGAAACTCTGCCGAAATTTTTGGAAAAGACTTATGATTTTAAAATGCATACTTCGGCATATGTTGCAAACTGGTTGATTTAAAATGGTTTTCTTACTCTCTTCTACTCTTCTTGGTTTGGATTTCTGGGTTTTCGGCTTACTTGGAATACGTACGCCTTGAGACGTTCGTAGTTTAAGTGTCGGTCATGTTCCGTACTTTCGGATCGTGACAAAGTTGGTATCAGAGCGTTAGGTTTTACCTTCGGAGCGTAGGATGACTCTTGGTTGATGGAATAGATGACTAAAGTAGAGTGACGTACCGTGGGTATGTTCCGCGGCATATTTACGACACGCCACTCCACTTAAGGAGCCTTAAGATGTACATTTCTTTGCTCAGTATCATATTCATTCCTGATCTAGCTACATCGGTACCAGTTATGGTTTTGCCGCCACGATTACGGGCAAGGAGAGCAACGGCTAGAGTTGCGGTCAGCATGAGCTCGTTACGAAACGAGTACTGACCATGGCGTGATACGGGCGACACACGATTGTAGAGATGTGTCTTTTGGATTGTGTTTTTGCACCACGAGCGTTGGATGGATCGCTGTATGAGACTTCTCAGACGTGCAGATTAGCACCAGAGGATTGAGCCACTGACAGAGGCCAGCCAGACTTTGATGACCGTTGATGTGTGGCTTATTCATGATGATTGAGACACGGTTCAGCATGCAGACGAGTGAGCCAGTTATTGCTCCGAACAACGAGATATCGCTTAGATGTTGGAGCTATTGCAGTACAAGTTGTACTAAGAGATGATAGAACATCGCTAGTCATCGAGGATGAATGATTAGGACATGTGGATCGTTCGTCTACCCCGATGCGAGGTCATCAGATAGATTGATTCCAGCTAGAGACGACTGCACGCGGAGACGTTGGGAGTCGACAGAGACGATCGAATGTCAGAAACCTATTATTCCAAGTTTAAAGTAGTCGGAAAGACATGCAGGCAATTCTATGGTCCCTCTAGAAGAATGGAACCCTAACTCGACTTAATGACCGTGTGAAAGCCTTTGAACCTTCGGGTTTGCGGCAGTTCTACGGCGCCATTAGTGAGGCTTGGGTTTGCCCTTCTACGGCTGGACCACCGATGCTGTGGTATGTACTCGATACTATTAAACTGTGCCCAAGGTGTTGAACTCTTGGGGGATTATGAGGTTTTGAAGACTCGATTGGATGGCTCGACTTAATTCGGATGCTAGGTGGTGAGATGCATTTCTTGGAAGACTTCCGATACGAGGATAGCCGTTGGAGCTCAGTCCATGCAGCCACGACGAGACGAGTCCGAAGCGGTCGACCTTAGAGAAAGGTGGAGTAAGCGGTTCGTACGAGATCTTGATAAAATGACGTTCTACTCCGCCGACATCAGAGATGCGATACGCATGCCGAGGCATTGTACTTGGATATACCTTCCAGAAGGAGTCGCGGTGAGTATGCAGCTGTTCCGGAACAAGAAACAGATATAGTAAAGGACGATGACTTCCGGACAGTTAGGCAGAGACGAGACTTGGAAGAGACCTTGAGCAGGATTCCTTCCAGGATACTGCTGCAATGATATTTGCACCCAGGATTAGATGTGTCATGTGCATTCAGAGAGCCAGAGGCCGACGCCAGTGACATGCTGCTTGACGAGTGGTCGCGATGATTGACCGAGAGATGACCAGAGAAGTGCCAGAACGGGATCATCCCCGTTAGCACACCTAACAGGGCCGATGAGCCGATGGACCGAGAGATTGGTAATTCACAGTGAAGGCCTTGACCCAGGGGTGGTCATTGTTACGCACACCAGCAGACCAGAGTTCATGATCATCGACGAGACGTCCCACTAGTGACCGCGACAGTTGGCCCAAGATTCATGGAGGATGCGTTTGAGCGGTACTATTCCGCCATTATTGATTTCGATGTTTTGGGTGATTTATTCGCATGATTTGATTTTGATGATTGAGGATTTACGATCTTTGCACGGTGTTGCACTTGATATCGTTTTCATGCTTTGGTTTCACATGCTTGTGATTTTACGGTTTTAGACATTTGAGTTGATTTTGTGCGTATGTACGCACACGATTGGTTCCTGCACTCTGTATAGTTTATATATGCTTGCAGTGCGGTGATACGCCTTTTGTGCAAATTAGATGCACTGGACTTCGGTTTCGATTGTGATACTCGATATTTGTTTTGTGCACCTTGTGCACCTGATTGGAGTTTGCGCGTGTTCGACACTCGATATTGGATTTCATGATTTCATGCATGATGGATGCACCCGGTTGGGATTTTTAGCGCATGTTGGGCGCCTGCTATGAGATGCGATTTGGTGCACACCAGATGCAGTAAATCGGAATTTTCGTGCATGTCAGATGCACCTGATTTTGCGGTCAGGCACACACGATGCCTATGACCAAAGTTGTATGCACAACCGTTGCACCTTGATGTTGTTTTTGTGCACATTCATGGATTTTGATCTCCGTGCGCACCGGACGCACAGGGTTTTCATATGCACTTTTTGGGACCGATTTCTTATGAAGCAGTACATTTTCATGATATTGCGATTGGTTTTCGTACTGAGCAGGACTGATCGGATGACAGTGCTTGGATATATTTTGCTTGCATTGATAGTTATCGAAGGGATTTCCAAAAGCGAGCTATAGTCTCAGTATTTACCTAACCGTCTGATAAGACACGAAACGTTTAAAACAAGGAAACCCTTCTAAATTGTTTTCAAAACGGCGGAACGTGCATATTAAACAAAAGGTATATACGTATATGGTTATTTTCTTATAAGAGACGTCCGCCACTGTGCAGTGTTATGCGCATTGCACAATGACTTTAAAAGATTTGGTATGCATTTCCTTTAGAAACTTACATGGATAGATTTGATATTTACATGTATAGTTCTGATTTATATCATATTGATTTTGCTTTGGATTTGGCATTCGTGTCCTTACCTTAACTCCGATGATTGTGGGATGCTTGACGGAGTTTTGTTTTTGAGTTATCTTCTCATTACTCATGCGCATGTATTGCGCTATGATGCGTTTTATGTAATGATGATTTTGGAGCCCCGACGACCTGGACTTCTTATTGAAATGTTTTAGAAATTGAGGGTTTAAGTATAAATTCAGGGACCGAATTTCTTTAAGGGGGGAAGATTGTAACATTTCAAAATAATAAAATATTATTTTTGGGAATTTTTATAATTTAATATTATTTTATTGATTATTTTAATATTAAATTTATAATTAAATATCGATAAATGGGAAAAATTTTGAAAAAAATATGGAAAATTCAAAAATTATGTATTCTATGGAAATTTGTCATTTTTAAGTTTTTGTGAGTATTTATATACTAATTTAGTGCTAATCGCGATTAAAAATCGCTAATCGGATTTTTTTGGCTTTTTTTGCAAAACTTGCACATATCATTTTTGGACTTGTGTTACATTTTTCTTGCCATGGTTTTTATTTTGGGATCACTATTTGAGTGAGAGGGAATTAAAGAAAAGAAAAAGAGAAAGAGAAAGGAATAAGAAATAGGTATGGTGAGAGAGAGAGGGCAGGTGAGAGTGTTGACTTGGACATTCCCTCTTGTTTTCTCCTCTCATTTCTCCCCCCTCTTCCATGAGCTCCTGCTGCTCCTGCTGCCTTCCTCTTCCTCCACCTTCAAACCCCCATTTCTCCATGAAATTCACCCCAAAACCCCATATCGCTTTCACGAAAATTGTACACAAGCTCACAAGCATGCATTTGGACCAAGAAAGTAGTCATTTTGGCGCTGTTGAGGATTCATGAGGGTATTATGAGGTAATTTCTTCACAATTAGAGTGTTATTGCTTGTGCTTAAGCTTCAATTCAAGTTTCATATCGATATCGTGTAATTTGGTGTATTTTGGACCAACTTAGAGAGGGTTAGGGTAAAGTTGAGATGTGGCTTTGTAATTGGACTTAAATGGTGACCTTAGACCCTATATTGACTAGAACCCTGACCTAGCACAACCTGAAACCCAAAAAAAATACGGAATTATGGGACTTTCATGTCGGTTTGTGTGATCTGTGAAGGTGTTCTGGAATCTGGAGCAACCCGGGGGAACCAAAAATAAAATTGAGCTGACAGAGAGTCGTGCAGGCACCTAGGAAGCTACCACCAAGACCCGAGCCCCTAACTCAAACCTACGGCCGCAAATTTAATCATTCTGGCCGCAATTTACGGCCAGAGTAGAAGTGAATCGGTCAATTTTTGTTCCAGTGCTCATTTTGCACTAAATTAGACCCCCCTATATGCAGTTTTGGCTAATTGTCATTTGGGGAAAATCTGGGAGCATTTTGGTGTGTTTTAGGCAGTGTTTTCCGTATTTTTAAATGCACTTTCTTGATATTTGGATTTTTATTTGGTTGTCGGGTGTTCGTACATCGACAACAGGGGTTGTTTGTTGGATTTGCATGTTTGGGCCATAGTTTCAAACCTATGAGCACACTGTGCGCTGTATCGGTTTTCTGCCTTGATTTTCATACGCATTGCTATGGTTGATTATTGTAGGTACCTTCACGTGGATTTCGAGACGATACAGAAGATGATGGAGACATCGACATCGACACCGACACACTGAGTGCAGGTGAGTAGATTTATATCTACGGGGAGAAGTCGGGTGGTTGGCGTATAGTGCCCCCGCAGTTCGTGGTGATGTATACGGACACGTATACACACACATATATATTGTTTATTTATTGTTTGAGATTATTGATGATAGAGATGGATCCTAGGTGTGATCGGATTGGCTAGTGTTGCGAAACCCTAGAGTAGTGGTTGCATCACACATATACGCACACCCATACTTGCAAACATTCTTTTTTCATATGTGCGTACATGGGATTATATATTGATGTGTATATTTACACATGGATATGGGACTATGTGTTTATATACTGGATTTAAGGATAGTTTTTGGGATTTGAGATGAGTCGATGAGATTGGGCTTGAGGCCAGGAGATGGGTAATGTGATTTGGTTCGTATTGAGATACGACACGATGTTTTAGCGGGTCTTTTGACGTAGTGATTCTTACACCTACATGCATACATAGATGGTATCAATATTGTACTAGACGTAGGACATTATTCCGGATCATGATATTTGATAAAGAAGATACTAGATGAATAGTGTGATTGATGTGACTTTGACCCGTACACAGATTTGGGATGCCGTACGACGGATTTACATACGAGCTATATACTGATGATTGATCCACACTCTTGACTTGGGATGTCTGATTATAGATATGGTATCAGATATGATATTATTGAGGCGGGATCACCGACTAATATATATACAGGTATGTATATGTATCGACTCAGATGTTAGGCAGTTTCCTTACCTGTAGTCCAGCTTGTTAGCTTAGCCCTTTAGTTTAGTTTAGTTGTTAGATTAGATTCGATTCTTACCTATTTCAAAGCTTACGAATCATGCGTATTTTAAAAGTTAGGTCAAGGGATTCTACGGATATTTCAAAAACGTATCTTTTCTTAAAAACACCGTAGCCCCTATTTTCAAAACCCAATGATTCGTGTTATTTCAAAAGGCACCATTTGTACGACTTAAATTAGATTAGTGCAGATTAGTTATAGTTGCGTCTAGTATTCAGCTCCCGCTCATTTTTACTGCTCGCTCTGCATCGCATACTAATATTATAATTTCTTATTGCATTACTAATATCATGCTGTTAGGACAGCAGCACCATTACCGATGACGCGTATGTACCACGTACACTTACTTGCCGGCTCACACACATATTCATCGGTAATTGCCATGTCACGAACACTTTAGAAAGTACTATTTCATTTGACATAGGTTGTTAGCTAATAGTTTAGATATGATATTAGTGTACTTGCCTTATATGCTAGTGAGACATTGTAGTTATTGCCTACTATTTCATGCATGTTATTATTCACCGTTGTGTCGCATTCATGGATTCTCATGCCTATATTCACTGTTTACATGCTATTGATGACTTGGATTCGGATTTCATGAGATTTCTTGGATTTGGAGGAAAACCGCAAAAATATAAATAAACCTTTTCTCTCTTTTTAAAATAAAAAGTACGGTTTTCCCATGATGTATGAGTCGTCCACCATGAGTTTGCTGATGGATTTCGAGACCCGATTCGAGGAGTGGAGGAACCGTTTCAGGTACATGGTGGGCCCGGTGCGGTACCCCGGGGCAAGAGGAATGTGTTGTTGACGTTGAGCCCGGCAGGGGAGCACTACCGACCGGTGATATTACCCGACGCGTCGGATATCCGGAGGATACCGTCGTGGTCTTGAGATGGATGGTAGGGGCCGGTCTGGTTTGACGGCACCCTAGATATTGATTTTTGAGATATTGAGGTACAGAGATTGTGATACAGAGATATCGAGATATTTGGACACTTGTTTTGTGTCGATACTGGGCACTGTTTTATGCTGATTTCATTTATGGTACCTCACTTTTAAAATACAGAAATCTCACTGATTTATGAAAGCAGTTTTCATCAGTACATGCATTCTGTTCCGTGCATTCATACCTCATTCATATGATATATTGCTACCTGAGGCACTGACACAGGCACATGAGATTTCACTCGGGTTATGTATTTACCCCAGCCTTGCTATAGGCTGCATGTTAAGTAATTGAGGATATTTTATGATCATTGGCCTAGGTTGCGTTATTTATGCGATTTCTTTTCGTAGATGTTTTTCTATTCACGAGTTGGCAACTCACCCCCGTTGTGCCCCAGTTTCTTGCAGGTTTCGCCGTACAGGTTTCATTACGGCTCTTCTCGCACTATTTCCATTTCCGGGTGACTTGCTAGTAGGTGGGTTTACTTGTATCGTACCCCACTATATATCTTGTATATCATTATTCTGTTATATCTAGAAGTTCCATCAACCAAGCATGTATTTATTTCAGAGATAGAGATCAGTGTTGTTTATTCTATCGACCTTAGAGTCGCGTTTTGTATATTACGGATTTCATGCTGTTTTGACTTTCCTTTTCTGTGGTGATCCTCGCCTTTCGGCGTTGTATATTTTATTGCTTGCGTGGTTGTGACCGTCGATTGACGAAGAGCTAGCTCCCGCTTGGGGATGCCTTTATTCTATATATATATGCTTTATCAGGTTTTGTACCTGTTTGGGGTCAGTTTTACAAGGAAACTCTGCCGAAGTTTTTGGAAAAGACTTATGATTTTAAAATGCATACTTCGGCATATGTTGCAAACTGGTTGATTTAAAATGGTTTTCCTACTCTCTTCTACTCTTCTTGGTTTAGATTTCTGGGTTTTCGGCTTACTTGGAATACGTACGCCTTGAGACGTTCGTAGTTTAAGTGCCGGTCATGTTCTGTACTTTCGGGTCGTGACACTTGAGGAATCGGCCGTTTATTGGCCGGAAGGGTCTTTCGCCATGCATATACATGAGCAAATAGGCCCCACCTTGGTATACCTTGTTTATGATATACGGGCCTTCATAGTTTGCCTCGAATTTCTCCCTTTTTGCACGATTGGGGATCATAGGTCTTTTGACGACTAGCATGAGTTCGCCTTGGCCGAATGTTCTCGTCCTAGTCAGTTTTTCGTATGATTGTGTCATCCTTGCCTTATAAGCTTCCAGATTTTGCTGTGCTATAAGACGAGTTTCATCGAGGGTGTCGAGCTCCTCAAGCCGAAGATGGGCATTTTCGTCATCTGTTAGCTCATATCGAACTGCTACTCGGAGATAAGGGAGTTCTATTTCCAAAAGGAGTACCGCTTCAGTGCCGAATACCAACGCGTATGGTGTTGTATTCGTAGCATTTTTGAACGTCGTTCGGTACACACAAAGAGCTTTGTGCAGCCTTTCATGCCGGTCCTTTTTGTTTCTGGGCACCGTTTTCTTTATAATCTTGGTCAAGGTCTTGTTGAAATCTTCAGCTAGTCCGTTGGCTCCGGGATTATAGACATAGGAGTATCTCCAATCTATATTATGCTGCTCTGCGAAGTGGCTGATTTTATGGCTCTTATAGGCTGGCCTATTATCCGAGATTAACCATCGCGGAATGCCGAACCAGTAGATGATATGCGTCTTGAAGAAATGGAGGATGTTCTCCATCTTCACTTCCTTTAGCGGTACTACTTCTGTCCACTTAGAGAAGTAATCGGTCGTTGCCGGTATGAACCGATGTCCTTTGGATGACGCTGGCTCAATAGGGCCAATTATATCAGTTCCCCACATTTCGAACGATCAGCTAGCTACTGTTAGGTGTAGAGGATTTGGATGTTGGTGGATGAAGTCCCTATTAATTTGGCACGGGTGACACTTCTTCGCATATTCGAGGCAGTCCTGAATCATTATGGGCCAGTAGTAACCAATTTTTTGATCTTCAGCTTCATCATTGGCCCGGCTTGATGAGAACCGCAGAGTCCGTCGTGAGTTTCTTGGAAGACTCTCTTTTCTTCTTCTGGCCCCAAGCACCTTAACCATAGACAGTCAAGTGACCTCTTGTATAAAGTATTATTGACGAAGGCAAAAGACAGAGCCCGTTTCATGAGCCGAGGTCTTGACGACGTGTTTTCGGGTGTTCAATGGGATTTGAAGTAGTCTATGAAGACTTCCCTCTATTCCTTGAACTTTTCTTGTCTTTTATCTGAAGGACCACTTGTTTGGTCGTTTCTTTTCCTTCAGATGGATCGATTGAATCCTCTAAAGGTATTTCTGCTGGCGCGAGAACCCGGTAGCTTTGCACAACGATCCTTACGTCATCGAGATCTTCGTCAGCCAGCTCCTTAGCAAGCTTGGCTAATGCATCTGCCTTGCTATTTTCCACACGCGGTATGCTTTCCAAGATGTAGGAGAGGATTTTCATAAGCAGCTGCTGCACACTCTTGCCATATTTTATCAACTCTGGTTTGCACGTCTGATAGTCGCCGTTTACTTGGCTAACGACCAGCTGGGAGTCTCCATATATGAGGAGGTTTTTAACTCCCATATCGACAGCGATCTCAAGACCCACTATCAAAGCTTCATATTCAGCCTCGTTGTTTGTTCTTGGCTCCGTTAAGGAAAGGACGAAACGCATTATCCCCCTTGAGGAGTAAAGAAGATGAGGCCCACCCCAGCTTTAATGATAGGGGTGTTATACTTTCGCTTCTTCATTGAAGATGCTCTATCAAAGTAGAGTTCCTATTGGACATTATTTTCTTTCTTCTCCCTTTCAATTGTGCCGAACGCGTTTTCGTCTGGCAATTCTCAATTTAAGGGAGAATCGGCTGGTATCGGATGCTCAGCGAGAAAGTCGGCGATGGCCTGACCTTTCACTGCCTTGAGGGGTCTATACGTTATCGAGAACTCCATCAAGAAGATTGCCCATTTGGCAAGCCTTCATGTTAGTATGGCCCTTGACATCAGATATTTGAAAGGATCCACCTTTGATATGAGATGGACCTCATGTGCCAAGGTGTAGTGTCTGAGCTTCGTTATAGAAAATATCAGTGCCAGGTAGTGCTTTTCGATGGGGGAGTAGTTTTTTCTGCCCCCAGGAGAACTCGACTCAAATAGTAGAGAGCTCCCTCCTGTAGGGTTACTAGGCACTGTCACAAGGGTCAATAAGGTATCAACCGTGCCCGATTTAAAATTTAGAAGTGCCGAACAACCCAAAGCGAAGATCTTTGCTAGATAATTAGGCAAAACAAATAGCAACTAAACAACTTACTTCTAAGAGTTAGGGATTACAACCTTTATAGTCCATTCCTTCACTTCAAAAGCTTAGTGTTAAGGTCCCTTCGCTGCGATCATCGAGTATCCAGACTCTAGAGAGGCTCCACAAAAGAAAGATGCAAGCTTGCTTCCGATCTTCGATAACAAAGATGATCTACCTTGAAGAAACTCAAGCCCAAGCTTTTTCTTTGCTAATCAACTATTAGCAAAGAAAACACTCTAATCTAAACGGCTAGAATAGATGAGGATGATGAAGTAGGAATTTAGATCTCATTTGTTTTCAATTTCTCACTCATTTTCATCAGAAGTCAAAAAGCTAGAAGCTTTATCAAGAGGAAGAAGAAGATGAAAACCATTTGTGATGAATAATGAAAGTAGTGAGGTTAGAAATGCAACCATGGGTTATGTATGATAACTTAACCCATGTAGAGACTTAACCATGGTGAAGGGTTGGGTTGGGTTAACAAATATCAACCAAAATATCTTTAGAAAATATTTTTAGTTAAAAACAAAAGCAAAGCTTCTAGAAGCTTCAAGAAGAATTAACCCAAATCCAAACCCTAACCATGTTTAAACTCCACAAAACATGTTGCATTTATAAACTTAACTTGTTACAATATTATATATCACATATATAATATATTTTGTAACAAAATAAAATAATACAATTAACATATATCACATATATATCAATGTATTACCCGAGTGAGAAAAAGAATCTTTTAGTGAGCTTATATTAGTTAATGTAAGTTAATATATCAAATATATAATTATACATTAAATTATCGAATCAACACTTGATCCAATAATCAGGCTATTTCATAAATAACCGACTAAAATAATCTGTATCAGTTCATCGAATCAACACTTGATCCGATGACCCGGCTATATCACATATACCCGGCCGATATCTCATATCACGAGAATCTAATACGGTATCACATACATGTATTGTTCTCGATCCCGCACATATCATATATGTGCTCCTACTCCGTTTTGCCTGAGCCAGGAAACCTCTGTGTAGGACTCTAAAGAATCGTCAATACGCCGGCAGTAGATGATGATCATATCAAACACCCATAAGCTGCAAGCGGTCATCTAAACGTAACAGCTACCCAAGTATTGAGCGATCAGAAGATCAACAAGCAAGCATGTACATTCTCCCATGAATCCAACCACTAACACTCCCATACAGTCCGGTCTCTTCGTCTGATATGTCACATATCTCTCCTACGGGTTATAAACGTCAGACCCCAGTAGCTTGATAAGTCGTGTCGATATGAGGTCCATAACAGTTTGAGAAACGACTAATAACACTTACCAGTAAATCTCATCAACCTTGGCCAGGGATTTCCAGTTATAGCCAATCGAACACTGCGCAACATCAACTCCCTATACCGGGAGAGACGAAACCCCTCCTATCACTCATTGCCTCCATGTGATTCGGGACTGTACCCAAAAGCTACCTTTTTGCACGCCCTCTTGGACGTGGTATGATGGAAATCAAAGCACAGTGGGAATCACACAAGACTCTATGACGATCTCGGGTCTACAGACTAACCTGTACCAGTGTCACCAGAGAACTGCCATCTGACGTGAGGTATAATACCATCTAGGAGTTCTCGGTGAGTCCGTCCAGTGTACCCAGTCTCCACTGAGCACCCGTATACCTTCTCTGATGTCAAACACCAATGGATATGGGATCATCCATCGCCCATCAAATGGGTCAAGAAGCGCATACGCTAGTCTACTCTGGAGTATCGATGCCCTGTCTCGGCACTCCCACGACTAGGAACAATTGAAGGATGTACTTGGCGACTACATTGTCCCCTCTAGTATGATCTGCATCATAGTCCTGGTAGTCAAGTACTCATCCTAAGGGCTTTATCAACATGTGACATAGAGACAACCAGAGTACATGTTAAAATAAAGAGTAACCAGATAGCATACTATCATGTCGAGCAAGAAATTCCTCCCTATATATGTCCAAGCATCCACTACAATATACAACGTATGTACAGTAATGGCCTCTAGGGTATACATATAACTAACAATATCCCACTTGCAGTAGGGCCATCTGTTGTAGTATCCCATACCCAACAACCAGCTGTGGTTGAAGTATCCCATACTCAATCATCCCATAAAAGTCTCTAACGGGAAATAGGCCTTTGCTTGTGGATCTGCACTGTTGTCCTCTGTGTCTACTCTCCTAACCTCAATCTACCTGGAGATCAACCATCTCCATGATCAGGTGATACTGCCTGAGAATATATCTGGATCACAGATGGGACGGTTGTTCCTTGGCATAAGCCACAACTCCATTGTCACACAATGGCAGGAACGAAGTTCATCTCATGAACTAAAATATATCCAGACTATCTCTTTGGTAGCATCCTTGGTAATGATGTATCTTGCCTTTAATCGTCTAGTAAGTCACGGTATCTAGCTTGGAACTCTTCCAACATACCGTCCCTCCACTGAGGGTAAAGACAATGCCTGCGACTGACATTCAGTCGTTCTTATCACCTTGGAACCTTTCCAGTGATTCTCCTCAGGATCTATTGATACCATCTCACTACAACTAGTGAGAATCCTAACATCCAATTAGATCTATCTCATAGATCCATAACCCAGGATTTAGGAGGTATCACCTTGATCCTATAGAGAATCTTTGTGATAAGAGGAGATTGACCGAGCGTAGCATAGGAAACTCCTTCCCTATCAAGAGTATGTCATCCACGTACTCTACGAGGATCACCACCATACTCTCTACTACCCTTTTGTATATACAAGGTTCATCTACTATTTTGATGAAGTCAAACTCTTTGACTACCACATCAAAACAGACGTTCCAACTCTATGATGCCTGATTTATCCCTAAAAACATCTTGCACACGTTTCCGCTGCTCCCACTGTCTACGAAGCCCTCTGGCTGTGTACTTATAGACGCTCTCTTCTAAATCAATATTTAGAAAAGTAGTCATGACACCCAACCGCCAGATATCGTAGTCATGGTATGTAGCCGTGGCAAGTAGGATCTGGATGGACTTAAGCATAACTTTGAAAGTCTCAACTTTTCCATGTACACCAAGTAATCTTCTCAAGATATACTTGCTTCTGATGGGGATTTAACCCTTCAGATAAAGCAACCAAAGTCTATACTTTGTTGGTGTATAAGGATTCCATCTCATATCGCTAAGCATCCAGCCATTCTCACAGAGTCCTCACTCCTGATGGCCTGCTCGAAACTAGTTGGGTAATCATCTCATGATGCAATCCTTTGTCCCGCTGTCATAGAGAAACCGAAGTATCTCTCAGGTGGATGAGGAACCCTACCAGATCGGTGGAGAGGCTGAGGTTCGTTGGAAACTATTGAATCCTCCGGCTTAACCAAATCATCAACTGCAGTTTGTATAGCTGGAACTCCTTCCAGTTCTACCTCATGACCACTAATTTCTTCACAAGAAATTCCCTTTCACAAAGGTGGCATGCTGAGAAACAAAAACACCTTTTGTTCCCCAGTTTGGTAGAAGATATTCTCTTATGAATGCTTGGGATATCCAAAAAACTTCCACAGAACTGACCTTGCCTCGAGCTTGTCCGGATTTTGCTTTTAGGCATAGGCCGGACAACCCCAAATCTTAACATACTTAAAATATGGGCTCTTACCATTTCATATCACATATGGAGTGGTAGGCACCTGATTTGATTGGAACCCTATTCAATAGGTATGCAACTTCTCAAGTGCATAACCCTAAAAGAAAATAGGCTACTTAGTAGTACTCATCATAGAGCACACCATATCACATAGGGTGCGATTGCTCCGTCCCGTTACACCGATGTGCTGTGGTGTATTCGGAAGAGTAATGCTGAGAGAGAATCTCATTCTCCTTTAGAATAGTCCTGGAATTCCGTGCTCAAGTATTCTCCTCCTTGATCTCATCAAAGGACATAATACTTTTACCCATTTTTGGTTCTCTACTTCTAACTTATATTCTGTGAATATCTCAAAAGGTTCGGACTTGTGTTTCAACAGGAACATATGTCTGAATCTTGAGAGATGATCAGTGAATGTAATGAAGTACAAAGAACCGGTCTTGGCATATGTAGACAGGGGACTTTCATACATCATCATCTATTAATCCCAAGAGTTCACTAACTTTTTCTCTATTGCCAATAAACGGAGCTGTGGTCATCTTATCTTTGTGACGTGATTGGAAAGTTTTACAAGATGTAAATTCAAACTAATTTAAATATGCATCTTTATATAACTTCAGCTAGTTGGGTCGTATTGATATGACCTAGTCTACAATGCCTCAAGAAGGATTCGTTCATTTCTGAACTCTTCCTCTTGTGTGTGTTATGTACGTTAAGAACTATGGTTTGATTTAGAACGTCTATGCTTTTAGATAACGTGCCTGAACCGATCAACTCTTGATATTGGAAATGTTCAAAACATTATCCAACATTACAAAATTATATCCTTCTTTACTAATAAACAGACCGATATGATGTTGTATATTAGGTTCGGTATCTAATAACATTCGTTCAGAATCAATGTATTCTGATAATACAGGGTGATAACTGCCAACAGTCTTGGCTGTAACACTTGCATCATTTCCAACTCTTGAAACTTATAACCCGTTCTCAGTTCTCTACCTTTTTGTAGCCCATGTAACAAATTACATTTGCGGGATCCTGATCCGGTATCTCATAACCAGGACGTAAAGAATACTGAGAAACAGTTCTCGGTAATGAACACACCCGAAGAAGATGCATCAGCATGCACTTTCTTCGTTTGGGTGACATGGGAATTCTGGTAATCCCCTATTTCCTACTCTGTCTTATAATAATTATAAGTTGGAGCGGGACCAACGTTCCTTAGCGCAGTATAACAAGCGGGTTCGGTCAATACATCCATATTATTATCTTGATTAAGGCGTGACATGGTCGCTATCTGGAGAGAGATAGAAGAAAACACTCAGAGTATGCTCTTGCAAGATTAGATTGGTTATTAATATATCTAATCAGGATGTCTCCCACTGTTTTAGTCAAATCTTCCTTCAAACCATAAAAGGAAAGACCAGCCGGGATTAATTACACCCTACAAGTTCGCCAATCTTCCATCCAGGCCAGTGCCGGCACTTTGAGGGAGGTTCCCCGTGCTTTCGCACGGACCTAATTAAAATAAACCTCATTTTCCCAGGGGCGTAACCCCGTTAAAACCTTTCTAGACACCTACTCGATCGGCTAATTGTAATGTGTAAAACTCTCCCAGGAGTAACTCTTACTCGCAGCCGGTATCGCGATCCAACTATCTCATAGAAGGTATGCAATCTCATTGCAAATTTCAACACTTGAAATTCCCGATAATATTTTGCCCCTAACCTCCTATGACCTTGACAAAGGCCAACAAACCATAGGATGCTATTCAAGTTCAACCCGTCATTTCCTGATTGAATTAAACCCACCCGCACGACCCTTGACAAAGGCCAACAAAGTCGCACGACTACCCTAACTCAATCACATCATATGTTTATACAGATAAGCAGTAATCAGCTTCCGTACACTACGCCTTGACAAAGACCAACAAACGCAACACGAATACTAAATACTACTTATCTGAAATGACGGAGGGCTATGACAGCTTTTTAAGAAAATCCTTTGCGTAATGAACTTGATATCGTTGTAGAATCAAGTGATTTTAATAGGAATGTTTTTGAGGCCTTTTCTAGTTTTGCTAAAGAGGTCACTCCCGGTGAAGGGATCGTCGGCTCTTTTCTTATTGAATAAGGTGCAGGATATTTCACAAATATCACTATGCAGAGCAAAAACTATAGAAACAATCAAAAGACAAACCGAGATTGTAGCATCTGCTAGTTTCGCTAAAGAGGTCACTCCCGGTGAATGGATCTCGGCTCTTTCCGTATCGAATAAGGTGCTGGATGTTCTACAAGGAACACCGCTATGCAAAGCAAGAACTAGAGCTACCTGTTTTTAAGACAAGTTTCTACAACATCTTTAGGTTTCTTTTAGTTCATTAATCTCATTAATGAAGTCCCATTTTATTATGCTTCACAAGCATCACATTTGAAACGAAATTTGTAATATACATATATCTCATATATATAATATAAACATTCGTCTCAGGCAGTAATATGATCTCATCACAGAACATTGCAGCAGAAGATAACATATGAAATATTGGATATACTAGGATTTCTGTGTTTTATGCGAGCCTGTATAAAACGCGGATTCCACGGTCACGATGAATAGCCAAACCCACATCCCTAGACCCCTACGAGAGCGGCAACCAACACTGCCAATTCTAGGGTTAGGAGACCCGGTCTCGACTCCTCGAGATGGTCTCCCACTAGATCCTAGAACCCTGTTACTTGTGCTCCCCGCCTTGGGTCTACCTAATGCGGAAAAGTAAATAATATACAATGGTGACATCATCCTCAGCCCAGAAGTGCCCCAATAAAAGAATATTACATACAATGAATTTTACATGAATGAAAATAAAAACCCTCATCTCACATAAAACCCCCAGTTATTCAAGACGCGACGATCCAATATAATATATCACAGCAACACATAATATCTCATATCATCAACGTAAGCAAGCAGGCGTATCCCGATTGTCGTTGATGTATAGCAACGATGCCGGCGATACACCACATACTACGCTTACGGTCACAGAAAAGAAAGTGTAAAATTACAACAGTTGGAATCCGCATCCACCTTAGACATCTCATGCTTAACCAAATGAATTCCTTAGGCATCGCATGCCTAACAATTATAAACCCCGCATTTTAGTCTCGATCTCGAAAACACTTTTCAATATCAATTCGGGAAATTCAACAAGATTCCCGACATCCTGATCGAATGCTCGTCGCAAACTCTAGTAGACGGCCGCACCCCCGGATGCCGTCGACGAAGTGCACTAAGGCGGAACACCGCTGCCGCGAGCACCCGAACAGATGCTTTTGGCGACGGGGTTCTCCTACAGTCACTTGGTCGGGGTTATAGGGCGTGGCTATCTATTAAGTTTACCCGGCGAGTATTCGCGTACGCTGCGTGATTGCGACGGACTTTTGATCACATCAAAATCCCATGGCAACCGATCAAATGAGACTAAACTGCTAGATTCATAACATTCAAATTAGTTATCTCATAACTACTTGTTGATTCCAAATATTGTATCACATTCCAGATAAATAGACAATGTTAAACTTTCCGATCGAATAAACAAACACCTAAGATTTCCCAAATAGCTCAACACTTAAGCGGAGGTCAAAAAGTATCCATCACATGCCACAGTACCAATGGTTCAGCCGTAGAAGGGTCAAACCAACGCCTCACATGTGGCAACGCCGTACTGCCCCAAACCCTAAGGTTTAGAGGCGGTTCAGACGGTCACAAAATCGAGTTAAGGTTTGTGTTCTTCTAGAGGGTCCACCGCGTTACTTGCACGACTATGAATGTTCTTTGATTAAGGAAAAAATCCAACACTTGGAAATTTTCCGGCAGGGGAAAAAGTGAGTTATTGATATCCGTTCGAACATTTTAACATGTTCTAAATTATCCGGAAAAAACTTAAACGAAGTTAAACTTTCCGATCGAATCAACGAATACAAAATATCTCCAGAAAACTCAACACTTGATTAATAATAAAAATTCCCAGAAGCATGTAGAATTAGCTACGGAGGTTACCGTAGAAAACGCAAACCCTAACACCTCTATACGACCGCAGAACCGCCGCGCAAGGCAGGGTATTGCCGCGGTTCCGCTGCGCTTTAAGGGTATTATGGTCTCGTTTTTCACAGTAATCCTTAGAATTCCCTGCTTAATTTTCTAAGTATTTTTAGTAAGAAAAAATCAACATTTTAAAAAAGTTTCCAGAGAGGGGGTCTAATGCGATGTTTCGAGGTTCGATCGGACATTAAACTTCATCTAGACTTCGCATAAAGCTCTAGCTTGGTTCTGATACCACTGTAGGGTTACTAGGAACTGTCACAATGGTCAATAAGGCATCAACCATGCCTGATTTAAAATTTAGACATGCCAAACAACCCAAAGCGAGGATTTTTGCTAGATAATTAGGCAAAATAAATAGCAAGTAAACAACTTTAATTCTAAGAGTTAGGGATTACAACCTTTGTAGTCCGTTCCTTCACTTCTAAAGCTCCGTGTTGAGGTCGCTTCGCTGCGATCATCGAGTATCCGGACTCTAGAGAGGTTCCACAAAAGAAAGATGCAAGCTTGCTTCCGATCTTCGATAACAAAGATGATCTACCTTGAAGAAACTCAAGCCCAAGCTTTTGCTTTGCTAATCAACTATTAGAAAAGCAAACACCCTAATCTAAACGGCTAGAATAGATGAGGATGTTGAAGTAGGAATTTAGCTCTCATTTGTTTTCAATCTCTCACTCATTTTCATCACAAGTCAAAAAGCTAGAATCTTTATCAAGAGGAAGAAGAAGATGAAAACCATTTGTGATGAATAATGAAAGTAGTGAGGTTAGAAATGCAACCATGGGTTAAGTATGATAACTTAACCCAAGTAGAGACTTAACAATGGTGAAGGGTTGGGTTGGGTTCACAAATATCAAACTAAATATGTTTAGAAAATATATTTAGTTAAAAACAAAAGCAAAGCTTCTAGAAGCTTCAAGAAGGTTTAACCCTAATCCAAACCCTGACCATGTTTAAACTCCACAAAACATGTTGCATTTGTAACCTTAACTTGTTACAATATTATATATCACATATATAATATATTTTGTAACAAAATAAAATAATACAATTAACATATATCACATATATATCAATGTATTACCCGAGTGAGAAAAAGAATCTTTTAGTGAGCTTATATTAGATAATGTAATTTAATATATTAAATATATAATTATATATTAAATTATCGAATCAACACTGATCCGATAATCCGGCTATTTCTCAAATAACCAACTAATATAATCTGTATCAGTTCATCGAATCAACACTTGATCCGATGACCCGGCTATATCACATATACCCGGCCGATATCTCATATCACGAGAATCTAATACGGTATCACATACACATATTGTTCTCGGTCCCGCACATATCATATATGTGCTCCTACTCAGTTTTGCCTGAGCCAGGAAACCTCTGTGTAGGACTCTAAAGAATCGTCAATACGCCGGCAGTAGGTGATGATCATATCAAACACCCACAAGCTGCAAGCGGTCATCTAAACGTAATAGCTACCCAGGTATTGAGCGATCAGAAGATCAACAAGCAAGCCTATACATTCTCCCGTGAATCCAACCAGTAACCCTCCCGTACAGTCCGGTCTCTTCGTCTAATATGTCGCATATCTCGCCTAGGGGTGGTAAATGTCAGACCGCAGTAGCTTGATAAGTCGTGTCGATATGCGGTCGATAAGAGTTCGAGAAACTACTGATAACACCTACCAGTAAATCTCAGCAACCCTATCCAGGGATTTCCAGTTATAGCCAATCGAACACTGCGCAACATCAACTCCCTATACCTGGAGAGACGAAACCCCTCCTATCGCTCATTGCCTCCATGTGATTCGGGACTGTAACCAAAAGCCACCTTTTGCACGCCCTCTTGGACGTGGTATGATGGAAATCAAAGCACAATGGGAATCATACAAGACTCTATGACGATCTCGGGTCTACAGACTAACCTGTACCAGTGTCACCAGAGAACTGCCATCTGACGTGAGGTATAATACCATCCGGGAGTTCTCGGTGAGTCCGTCCAGTGTACCCAGTCTCCACTGAGCACCCGTATACCTTCTCTGATATCAAACACCAATGGATATGGGATCATCCATCGCCCATCATATGGGTCAAGAAGCGCATACGCTAGTCTACTCTGGAGTATCGATGCCCTGTCTCGGCACTCCCACGACTAGGAACAATTGAAGGATGTACTTGTCGACTACACTGTCCCCACTAATATGATCTGCATCATAGTCCTGGTAGTCAAGTACTCATCCTAAGGGCTTTATGAACATGTGACATAGAGACAATCAGAGTACATGTTAAGATAAAGAGTAACCAGAAAGCATACTATCATGGCGAGCAAGAAAGTCCTCCCTATATATGTTCAAGCATCCACTACAATATACAATGTATGTACAGTAATGGCCTCTAGGGCATACATATAACTAACACCACCTTTCACTGATCATTCTTCTGTGCCCATAGCGCACCTAGAGAACCTTCAAGGGTCGTTGTGTACAGGATGAGGGGCTTTCCTTTAACCAGAGCGGTTAGTACCGGAAGGTTCTTCAAGTATTGCTCGATTTCGTCCAGTGCACTTTGGCATTTATGATCCCAAACAAACGGGGTCCCCTTCTTCAATAGATGGCAGTAGGGGCGGCATTTGCCGGAGAGGTTGGCTATGAACCACCGGATATACGTGAGTTTTCTTTACAGAGACCGCAGTTGTTTAAGAGTTCTCGGCATGGGCATCTCCATAATTTCCTTGATCTTTGATAGTCTGTTTCGATACCTTGGTGTCGTATGATGAATCCTAGGAATTTGCCTGAGGAGACTCCAAATGCGCATTTCAGAGGATTCATCTTTAGATTGTATTTCCGAAGACGCTGGAACACTATGTTCAGATGTTGCCAGTGCTCCTCGTACGATTTGATTTTCACCACAAGATCGTCAATATAGCATTTGACAATCGCATGTATAAGGTCATCAAAGATCTTCGTCATGGCCCTCTGGTAGGTAGCACCATCGTTTTTCTGACCGAAGGGCATCACTTTGTAGCAAAATATACCCAACGGAGTCTGGAAGGCGGTGTGCTTTTAGTCTTCAGGATGCATTTTTATTTGATTGTAGCCTGAAGATCCATCCATGAAGGAGAAGACCTCATAAGTGGACATGTTATCGATCATCAGCTCAGTAATAGGTACTGGGAAGTCATCCTTCGGATAAGCTTTGTTAAGGTCTCGAAAGTCCACGCAGATGCGCACTGTCCCATTTTTCTTCATCACTGGAACAATTTGGCAATCCAGTCGGGATACTGAACTTCTTGGATGAAGCCAGAGTCAATTAGTTTCTTAACTTCGGCATTGATACTCATCTCGAGTTCGAGCCGCATTCTTCTTGGCGCCTATTTGACTGGCTTAATGTATGGCGATATAGCCAGTTTATGTACCGCTATTTCTGGATCTAGTCCCGGCATCTCACAATAATTCCATGCAAAGCAATTTTTATATTGCATAGTACATTTTTCAAAGTAGCCACCTTCTTTTTAGATAGCAGCTCACAGACGAACGTTGGTCTCGGATCGTTTACCGTTCCCAAGTTAATTTTCCTTAGATTGTCCGCCGTGTTGTGTATCCCATCTTCCAGCTCTTTTGGCGTCGGTGGAAATTCTGAGATCACCTCGTCCTCATCCACATCTACGAAGCATCTGGATGGGTCATCCATATTCTCGTAGTTCCCCTCTTTTGAGATTGTTATCATATGGCAGGTACGAGTTCGTTTCCAAGCTCGATATTGATCTAGCCCTACTCTCGCAATATAGGTTGCTTTTGGCTCATGCTTTCGTGGTGGGGTTACCCTCCAACTGTCAAATAGAGCGAACCTGCCTTGTTGATACTGGTCTTCGACCCAGTCTTTGAAGGTGAAGCAGTCTTCAAGGGGATGACCTGTTGCTCGGTGATAGGAGCAATAATATGGATGATGGACCTCGTTTATTTGTTCGGGATGCCGAGACTCCGGAAGCGTCATCATTTGATGCTTTATGAAAAGGTTGAATATTTTCCTTGTGTTGTCTTGAGGGAAAGAGTATTCCCGACCTATCTTCTTAATAATGGATGGGTTCTAACAACGTTTTTCTTGATAGCGCGGCTTCTTGTCTTGCGAACGTTGTCCTCTTTTTGTCTCTATTTCCGGATTTTTCCTTCTTGCGAGGACATACAATGAGCTGGGGATGGAGGACGTTGTAGTCTTCTTTCTCTGTGGATTGCTGGTTGAAGTGTTGCATTCTGGCCTTTTCATAAATAGCCATTTTACGACTATGGTTATCCCGAATCTTTTGATAGGATTCTTTTACTAGCTTGTCAACTTGTTCTTCGAACGATGGACTTAATGTTCTTAGAGAGAGATCTTGTTCTGTTTCATCGTCATGGCTATTTGAAAGAGCGTTCACTTCTTCACCAAAGCTGTTTATGATGCAGCAGCCATGAAATCGCTCCTGTTTCTTGGATTGAACGTATTCGAGGCCAGTTGTCTCCATCTTCCTGTTAGGCATCTTTCGCCGAGTCTTGAGAATATCCCAAATCTTGTTGTAGAACTGGGCTTGTCGAGCGGTTTGTTTGAAGGGCATGACCTAGTATCTTAATAGCTTTTTCAATCCCCTTGCATAATATCTGGGCAGACGGATTGGTTGAAACCTGTCAAGCGCAAGATCGGCACCATGCCAAACTTCTTTTTCTACTTTAGTCTTCGTAGATTGGTAGAAGTGGATCGCCTTTTCACCTCTTCATGTGGGAGGGACGTAGAAAGTCCGCAGCTCTTGTACGCTATATGTATCAAGCGCATCAACTTCTTTACAATGTCGTGGTAGAACTATGGTGATTTGTAAACTCTGATCAGCTCCAATAACGGTTTGTGCTGACGGGCGAGTGGAGAACACGCCGTTGGCCTCGTCCTCAAAATCACTGCCAAAGACCAAAATAAGAGAAGATGGTCCAGGCCTGTTGCATTGGGGTTGCCCCGAGTAAACTATTTCCTATTCTTCCTCGGTGTCACTCCCAAAGATCAGGATGGTAACAACAGACTTCCGTTTATCCGCTGGCTTATGACAACATTCTGTATCTTCGATGTCCGGTAAGAAGTACTTTGCGTCTTCATATTTTTGGACTTCGTTTACAGAGAATGGATTTAGCTCCTCCGTGACAGTGTATTCGAGGCTATCTTTGAAATACTTCATACACTAGTGTTGTGTAGAAGGGATGACGTTGTACTCGTGTAACCAAGGCCAGTCGAGCAGAGCGTTATAGCAAGTCTTGGCGTCGATGACATGAAATTTGATGTCAGTGACGATGAGCCCAAAGCGTAATGTCAATATTACGGACCCAAGCGTCCGCAATGACTGAGAGTCAAACCCGGAGATGGTAATTTTATCCCAAGCCAGGTGTTGAACATTCATGCAAATCTCCTTCGGCACCTTCATGTTGAGAAGGTTGACGGAGGACCCGTTGTCGACCAGGATCTTCCCTATCTTAATGTCGTGGCAGTACCCGGTGATATATAGAGGACGGTTGTGCTCACACATTCCGAGGAGGAGATCTTCATTGCCGAATGTAATGTCAGCTGTATGAACCTCTGCCAGCTCGTCCTTCATCTTTTCTTCTGCCAAGAAAGCTTGGAACTGATCAGGCTCTTGTAATGCCCTGATCAGAGAATCTTTTGCTTCTTTAGACAGGAAGAAAGCATCCAGTATGCTGAGTTATGAAGGTATCTTCATCAGATGTGTCAGGACATTATAATCCACATTATTTTTCTTAGGCGGGTCCTTGGCTGCGAACTCTTTGACGACTCTATCATTGAGGGCAATTTCCTCAGGGACTTTTTACTTCCCCTTGTCTCTTTTGCTTGAACCTTTGTTTGTAGTCCGGAGATTCTTTTCAGACAGCGTGCGGTTACGCAGCTGAATATTCTCACAGTTCTTCTCCTCCTTTTCTTTTCCGAAGGTGGATTCTTTGAAGAGAGGACCGAGGGTCATTTCTTCCCCAGAATCGCTCCCGAATGTTCCCCAGAATCGCTCCCGAATGTAAGAACATGAGATTTTCCTTTTGTCGAACAGGTATCAACCATATGACAGTTTCCAGTCGTTCTTTCACGTTCGTCTGTCGCGCTTCTTTGTTGTCGATGGGTTTTGTGCTTCATCCGCTTGAAGTGTTGTCGGTGAGCAACATATCCTTGCCACCACTTCTTGAAGACATTGCACTCTTCGAGGGGTGTGTGACCCTTCGATGGTATAAGCATTAGTTCGGATGTACATCTGTTTCATCAAGGCACATGATCCCGGGAGTGTTTTGTTAGTTATATGTATGCCCTAGAGGCCATTACTATACATAGGATGTATATTGTAGTGGATGCTTGGACATATATAGGGATGACTTTCTTGCTCGATATGATAGTATGCTATCTGGTTACTCTTTACCTTAACGTGCACACTGATTGTCTCTCTGTTATATGTTGGTAAAGCCCTTAAGATGTGTACTTGACTACCTGGACTATGATGCGGATCATACTAGTGGGGACATGGTAGTCCTTAAGTACATTTTTCAAGGTCCTTAGTCGTGGGTGTATCGAGACGGGGCATCGATATACCAGAGTAGACTAGCGTGTAGCTTCTCGACCCATATAGATGGGCGATGGATGATCCCATATCCATTGGTGTTTGACATCAGAGATGATATACGGGTGCTCAGTGGAGACTGGGTACACTGGATGGACTCGCCAAGAACTCCCAGCTGGTATTATACCTTACGTCAGATGGCAGTTCTCTGGTGACACTGGTGCAGGTTAGTCTGTAGACCCGAGATCGTCATAGAGTCTTGTGTGATTCCCACTGTGCTTTGATTTCCACCTTACCATGTCCAAGAGGGTGTGCAAAACGGTGGTTTTTGGGTACAGTCCCGAATCACATGGAGGCAATGAGCGATAGGAGGGATTTCGTCTCTCCCGGTGTAGGGAGTTGATGTTGCGCTGTGCTCGATTGGCTATAACAGGAAGTCCTTGGCCAAGGCTGCTTTAGGGATTTACTGGTATGTGTTACCAGTAGTTTCTCGACCCGTTATGAGCCTCAAATCGACACGACTTATCGAGTTATTGGGGTCTGACGTTTACCACCCCTAGACAAGATATGCGACATATTAGACGAACAGACCGGACTGTAAGGTAAGTGTTACTGGTTGGATTCACAGGAGTGTGAGCGGGATTGCTCGTTGATCTTCTGATCGCCCAATACCTGGGTGGCCGTTATGTTTAGCAGACCGCTTGCGGCTTGTGGGTGTTTGATATGATCATCACCTACTGCCGGCGTATTGACGAGACTTTAGAGTCCTACACAGAGGTTTCCTGGCTCAAGCGAAACGAAATAGGAGCGCATATGAGATATGTGCGGGACCGAGAATAATACCAATAAGTGATACTGTATTCTATTCTCGCGATTTTTATCATCAGTCGGTTATATGTGATATAGCCGGGTTACCGAATCAAGTGTTGATTCGATATATTGATACACTTGATATTAGTCGGTTATATGCAGTATGACCGGATAATTAAATCAAGTGTTGATTTAATGATTTAATGTATAATTATATATTTGATATATTACTTTACATTAACTAGTATGTGTTCACTTAAGATTGATTTTCTCACTTGAAGTGCACAAGTTGTATATGTGATATATTTTTGTGCACTAGTTTGTATCATGTTTGATGATACATGCAAACTTGGGTGTGTGTATGGATTATACCATGTTTAGGTTAAAGGTTTAGTTTTTTATTTAATTTATTTGATTTATGTAAAATAAAATGGTGACTTACTTTGTCTTTGCTTGAAGCTTCTTGAAGCTTTCAAGCATCTTTGACAAAGTCCACCATTTTGTTTTACATAAGATTTTCCTTAACCTAACCTTTAACATAAACTTGAGTTTAGTCTCTACAAAGGATAATCTCACCCATGGTTGCAATATGATAACTTCACTTGATTATTCTTTACACATAATTCTTTTTCCATTCTTTTCTTCTTCTTCTTCATGAAGAAAAGAAAACCTTGCTAGAAAATTCCAAGTGTTGAAATCAAGTGAGAAATCCAAATCCAAAGTGAACCCACTTCCTATTTCTTCATCCTCTACCACTTGCCATGTAGTAGTGTGTGTTATCTTCACAAGTTTCATGACCAAGTGAAGATGGAGCTTGAGTTAGAATTGCCTCGACGCAGATCATCTTCGGCATCGAAGTCAACGACCTAGCCCGCTCATTTCTCCGACGAAACCAATGCTAGAGTCCGGGATCCGGTTGATCGCAGCGGAGGGACGTCATCACGGAGTTAAAGAAGTGGAGGACCGGATCTACAAAGGTTGTAGTCACTTTCACTTGAAGTTAAGTTGTTAACTTGCATGTTCTTTCGCCTTACCTCTAGTAATCGATTTAGTTTAGGGTTTCTCGGCACCGGAAAATTTGTATTTGGCATGGTTGATGCCTTGTGGAACCTCTTGAGTGTGCCTAGGAACCCTACAGTGGTATCAGAGCCTAGCTAGAGCTTTAGGCGAAGTGTAGACGAAACTAGAAGTCCGATCGAACCCGATATCCCCCGATTAAACCCTTCTCTGTACTTTTTTCAAAACTGTGGAATTTTGTGAATTAAAAATATGCAGAAAAATAAGCAGGGTTTTCTAAGAAATGCTGTGCAAAACGTGCGCCTAAATCGATCAAGGCGCCACGGAACCGCGGCACAAGCATGGCTCGTGCGGCGGTTCCGCGGCCGTACGGTCACTACTTTTATCACTGTTTGCACAGTAATGTCATAATATTATTCCTGTGTTTTCTGGGAATTTTTAATTTGCACTCAAGAGTTGAGTTTTCTGGGTTGTATTGGGAGTTCATAGATTCGATCGGAAACTTTAACTTCGTCTATGAGTTTTTCCGGGTATTTTTTGAACATGTTAAAAAGTTCGACTGGATATAAATACTCATTTTTTCCCGAACCGGGAAATTTCCAAGTGTTGGATTTTTCCGTAGTTTAAGAACGTCTAAGTAGTGCAAGTAACGCGATGGACCCTCTAGAAGACAACAAACCTTAACTCGATTATGTGACCGTCTTGAACTGCCCTTTGAACCTTCGGGTTTGGGGCAGTACGGCGTGCCACATGTGAGGCGTTGGCTTGACCCTTCTATGCTGGACCGTTAGTACTGTGCATGAAGTGGCTGTTTTTAAACTTATTTCATGTGTTGAGCTGTTTCGGGAAAACTTAGGTGTTTGATTGTTCGATCGGAAAGTTTAACATTTTCTATTTATCTGGAATGTGATACAATATTTGGAATCCACAAGTAGTTATAAGATAACTAATTTGGATGTTATGAACATAGCAGTTTAGTCTCAATTGATCGGTTGCCATGGAATTTTGATGCGATCAAAAGTCCGTTGCAATCACGTAGCATACGCGGATACTCGCCGGGTAAACTTAATAGACAGCCATGCCCCATAGCCCCGACCAAGTGACTGTAGGAGAACCCCGTCGCCAAAAGCATCCGTTCGGGTGCTCGCGGTAACGGTGTTCCGCCATAGTGCACTTCGTCGACGGCATCCGGGGGTGCGGCCGTCTAGTAAAGTTTGCGACGAGCATTCGATCAGTTTATCGGGAATCTTGTTGAATTGCCCGACTAGATATTGAAAAGTATTTTCGATATAGAGACTAAAATGTGGAGTTTATAATTATTAGGCATGTGATGTCTAAGGAGGTTGCGGATTCCAACTGTTGTAGTTTTACACTTTCTCTTTCTGTGACCGTAAGTGTAATATGTGATATCGTCGGTTTCGTTGCTATATGTCTACGACAATTGGGAAGCGCACATTTACTTACGTTGATGACATGTGATGTTATGTGTTGCTGGATATGTTATATTGGATCGTCACGTTTTGAATAGCCGGGGTTTATGTGAGATGAGAATTTTTTTTATTTTCATTCATGTAAAATTTATTGTATGTAATATTCTTTTATTGGGACACTTCCGGGTTGAGGTTGCTGTCACCATTTGTATATTATTTACTTTTCTGCACTAGGATAGACCCAAGGAGGAAAGCACAAGTAACCGGGTTCTAGAGTCCAGTGGGAGACCAACTCGAGGAGTCGAGTCCGGGTCTCCTAACTCTAGAATTGGTAGGGTTGCTTGACGCTCTCGTAGGGGTCTAGGGGTGTGGGTTTGGCTATTCATCGCGACCGTGGAATCCGTGTTTTATACTGGCTCGTATTAAAAACACGGACGTCCTAGTATATCCAATGTTTCATATGATTCTTCTGCTGCGATATCTGTGATGTGATCATTTGATATGTTGTGATAGATGCTGTATATAGTATATACGATATATTATATAGATGTTACTTATGTTTTACACCCGCGCTAGCCCTGCCACGCTCTGCCGTTAGTTACCTAACCTAACGGTGCACGAGGGGACATCGAGGCGAATGCGGATGGCATAAGTGTACGTCGTATTTATCTGTGATGTTTAGGTGATTTAAATGATGGGACTTCATTAATATGATTAATGAAATAAACGAAACCTAAAAGATGTTGTGGAATCGAATTTTCAAAAACAGGTAGCTATAGTTCTTGCTTTGCATCGCGGTGTTCCATGTAGAACATCCTGCACCTTATTCGATAAGGAATGGGCCGAGATCCCTTCACCGGGAGTGACCCCTTTAGCAATAACTGGCATATGCTACACCCCTCGGTTTGTCTTTTGATTGCTTCTATAGTTTTTGCTTTGCACAGCGGTATATATGATATATCCTACACCTCATTCGACGAGGAAAGAGCCGACGATCCCTTCACCGGGGGTGACCTCTTTAGCGAAACTAGCAAAAGCCTCAAAAACACTCCATTTTAAAATCATTTGATTCTACAAAGATATCAAGTTCATTACGCAATAGGTTTTCAGAAAAACCTGTCGTAGCCCTCCGTCATTTCAGATAAGTTGTATATAGTATTCGTGCTACATTTGATGGCTTTCGTCAAGGTGTAGTGTGCGGTTGCTATATGCTGCTTATCTGCTGCATACGATGCGATTGGATTAGGGTACTCGTACGGCTTTGTTGGCTTTCGTCAAGGGTTGTGTGGGTGGGTTTAATTCAGTCAAGAAATGTACGGGTTGAACTTGACTAGCGGGCTATGGTTTGTTGGCTTTCGTCAAGGTCATAGCACGTTAGGGGCAAAATATTATCGGGAATTTCAAGTGTTGAAATTTGCAATGAGATTGCATACCTTCTTTGAGATAGTTGGATCCCGATACCCGCAGCGAGTAAGAGTTACTCCTGGGAGAGTTTTACACATTACAATTAGCCGATCAAGTAGGTGTCTAGAAAGGTATCAACGGGGTTACGCCTCTGGGAAAACGAGGTTTACTTTAGTTAGGTCCGTGCGAAAGCACGGGAAACCTCTCTCAAAGTACCGACACTGGCCTGGCTGAAAGATTGGCGAACTTGTAGCGTGTAATTAATCCCGGCTAGTCTTTCCTTTTAGGGTTTGAAGGAAGATTTGATAAAAACAGTGGGAGCCATCCTGATTAGATAAAATAATAACCAATCTGATCTTGCAATAGCGCACGCAGAGTGTTTTCTTCTCTCTCTCTCCAGGTAGCGACCATGTCACGCCTTAATTAAGATAATAAAACGGATATATTGACCGAACCCGCTTGTTATACTGAGCTGGGGAACGTTGGTCCCACTCCAACTTATAATTGTTATAAGACAGAGCAGGAAATTGGGGAATACCAGATTTCCCGTGCCGCCCAAACGAAGAAAGTGCATGTTGATGCATCATCTTCGGGTGTGTTCGTTACACAGAACTGTTTCTCAGTATCCTCTGCGTCCTGGGTATCTGATACCGGATCAGGATCCCACATATGTAATATATTACATGGGCTACAGAAAGGTTGAGAACTGAGAAAGGGTGATAAGTTTCATGAGGCAGAAAACGGTGCAAGTGTTGCAGCCAAGTCTGTTGGTCACTGTCACCCTGTATTACCAGAATACATTGATTCTGAACAAATGTTATTAGATACCGAACCTGATATACAAAATCATATCAGTCTCTTTATTTAGATAAAGAAGGATATAATTTTGTATTGTTGGATAATGTTTTGAACATTTCCTAAATCAAGAGTTGATCGGTTCAGGCACGTTATCTAAAAGCATTAACGTTCTAAATCAAACTACAGTTCTTAGTATACAGAACACACACAGGAGGAGGAGTTCAAAAATGAACGAATCCTTCTTGAGGCATTGTAGACTAGGTCTTATCAATTCGACCCAACTAGCTGAAGTTACATTAAGATGCATATTTAAATTAGTTTGAATTTACATCTTGTGAAACTTTCCATTCATGTCACAGAGATAAGATGACCATAGCTCTGTTTATTGGAAACAGAGAAAGAGTTAGTGAACTCTTGGGATGATACATATTGATGTATGAAGGTCCCCTGTCTACAAATGCCAAGACCGGTTCTTTGTACTTCATTAAATTCTCTGATGATCTCTCGAGATTCAGACCTATGTTCCTGTTAAAACACAAGTCCGAACCTTTTGAGATATTCACAGAATATAAGTTAGAAGTAGAGAACCAAAAACGAGTATAAGTATTATTTCCTTTGATGTGATCAAGGAGGAGAATACTTGAGCACGGGATTCCTGGACTATTCTGAGAATGCGATTCTCTCTCAGCATTACTCCTCCGTATACACCTCAGCACCTCGGTGTATCGGGGCGGAGCAAGAGCACCCTATGTGATATGGTGTGCTCTATGATGAGTACTACTTAGTTTCCTATTTCCTTTTAGGGAGTTATGCACTTATGAAGTTGCATACCTATTGAATAGGGTTCCGATCAAATCAGATGCCTACCATTTCATATGAGATATAGAAAGGGAAGAGCCCATCTCTTAAGTCAGTTAAGATTTGGGGTTGTCCGGCCTATGTCTAAAAGCAAAATCCGGACAAGCTCGAGGCAAAGTCAGATATGTGGAAGTTTGTTGGATATCCCAAGCATACGCAAGGGAATATCTTCTACCTAACCGAGGAACAAAAATGTTTTGTTTCTCAACATGCCACCTTTGTGAAAGGGAATTTCTTGTGAAGAAATTAATGGTCATGAGGTGGAACTGGAAACAGTTCCAGCTATACAAACTGCAGTAGATGATTTGGTAGAACCGAAGGATTCAATAGCAACAAACGAACCTCAGCCTCTCCGCCGATCTAGCAGGGTTCCTCACCCACCTGAGAGATACTTTGGTTTCTCTATGACAGTGGGTGCGAGGATTGCATCATGAGATGATGACCCAACTAGTTTCGAGCTGGCCATCAGGAGTGGGACTCTATAAGAATGGCTGGATGCTTAGCGATCTGAGATGGAATCCTTATACACCAACAAAGTATGGAATTTGGTTGCTTTATCTGAAGGGTTAAATCCCCATCAGGAACAAGTATATCTTGAGAAGATTACTTGGTGTACATGGAAAAGTTAAGACTTTCAAAGTTAGACTTGTTAAAGGTTTGCATCATTGACCAGGTATGGATTATAATGAAACCTTTTCTAAGTAACTATGCTTAAGTCCATCCAGATCCTACTTACCATGGCTACATACCATGACAACGATATCTGGCGGTTGGGTGTCATGACTGCTTTTCTAAATAATGATTTAGAAGACAGAGTCTATAAGTACACAGTCAGAGGGCTTCGTAGATAGTGGGAGCAGCGGAAACGTGTGCAAGATGTTTTATATGATGAAGCAGGCATCGCGGAGTTGGAACATCTGTTTTGATGAGTTAGTCAAAGAGTTTGACATCATCAAAATGGTAGATGAACCTTGTATATACAAAAAAAGGTAGTAGGGAGTATGGTGGTGATCCTCGTATAGTACGTGGATGACATACTCTTGATAGGGAAGTAGTTTCCTATGCTACGCTTGGTCAATCTCCGCTTATCACAAGGATTCTCCATATAGGATCATAATGATACCTCCTGTATCCTGGATTTTTGATCTATGAGATAGATCTAATTGGATATTAGGATACTCACTAGCTGTAGTGAGATGGTATCAATTGATCCTGGGGAGAATCACAGGAAAGGTTCCAGGTTGATAAGGATGACTGAATGTCAGTCACAGGCATAGTCTTTACCCTCAGTAAAGGGGCGGTATATTGGAAGAGTTCCAAGCTAGATACCATGGTATACTAGAAGATAAAGGCTGGATACATCGCTACCAAAGATGCTACCAAAGAGGAAGTCTGGGTATATATATTAGTTCATGAAATGAACTTTGTTCCTTCCATTGTGTGACAATGGAGTTATGGCTTATGCCAAGGAACGCCCATCCCATCGGTGATCCAGACATATTCTTAGACAGTATCACCTGATCATGGAGACGGTTGATCTCCAGGGGATCGAGGTTAGGAGAGTAGACTCGGAGGAAAACACGGCGGATCCACTCACAAAGGCCTTTTCCCAGAGAGAGACTTTTATGGGATGGTTGAGTATGAGATACTACAACCACTGCTATCAGATGGCCCTAGTGCAAGTGGGAGATTGTTAGTTATATGTATGCCCTAGAGGCCATTACTATACATAGGATGTATATTGTAGTGGATGCTTGGACATATATAGGGATGACTTTCTTGCTCGATATGATAGTATGCTATCTAGTTACTCTTTACCTTAACGTGCACACAGATTGTCTCTCTGTTACATGTGGTAAAGCCCTTAGGATGTGTACTTGACTACCTGGACTATGATGCGGATCATACTAGTGGGGACATGGTAGTCCATAAGTACATCCTTCAAGGTCCTGATTGACATGAAAGAGTGTTTGTAGTTAACCGCAATCAGAACGGTGTCGCGTGTAGCTAGACCGAGATGAGTACGGGTCGTCCTCTGGGAAACGTGGAACCTTTTACTCTTACTTTAGATGTGTTGAAAAAGAGAGGAGAGATAAAGGAGTTCTAAATCTATTAATGGATAAAAAGGGTAACTTTTAATTAATCATCCATAACTACTAAATCCTAACGAACCCTACAAGCCCCCATATTATATTAAGTACATCCCTAAAATAATCTAGATCTATATTTTTGCATTCTTGCTTAACGTAGATCTAGAAACCATTTTTCAAAATTCTTTATCCCTCCTCTCTTTTTCAACACATCTAAAGTAAGAGTAAAAGGTTCCACGTTTCCCAGAGGACGACCCGTACTCATCTCGGTCTAGCTACACGCGACACGTTCTGGTTGCGGTTAACTACAAAAACTCTTTCGTGTTAATCAAATGGCGCCGTTGCCGGGGATACGTACGTAATTTTTTATTCTTACTATTTGTGTTGAATTCTTAGACGATTCATATCATTATTAACACAAAACTTCAAATTGTATATTTAACGATTATTGTGTGAATTTTGCGAGGGAATCTGGAGTCACAGACTTGAGGAAACAGGAGATCTAGGGTTTAAACTTCTCTGGTAAGATTCTAAACTCCTTCTCTCTCCTCTCAAATCCAATAAAATCTATTTTCTGCAGGATTCTTTGCAAAATAGCACCGCTCAAAAATCTTTTTGCAAAGTTTTGTGATTGGTTTTGTTTTGCATATTTAATACGGACTTTAAAGGGCAAAGACCAAATCAAGATTAGGTGGGGATTTCATCACCCTTCCTAAGCCCCACAAATCACAAATTGAGCATATAGATCAACCCTTTATTAATTTAAAAAATATCTAGACCAGACTCTAAGGACTGTCGCGCTCAATAAGGACAGAGGAAGGTCGTGGGTAATCTATTGTTTATCCGCATTACTTTTGTAGTACCTAGGAAAGTGTGTCGAAGGCTAGTGGTTTTTAATTAGGTCCATGACCGTGGTTCCTTCCCACTTACCTGGCTACAAGGATAGTATGGAGGCGGTGGAGGATTGATCCTGCAGCTTGTCCTTTGGAAGTCTAGGAGCGGTCTAGAGACTGGACCTAGGTAACCATAGTTCTAGGGTTGTGCATTTTTGTGTGATTTGTCTTAATCCGTCATTTTTCAAAACAAACCAATTACTTTCACTCCTTTTTTACCCCTTCCCCCTTCTTCTTTTCTTATAATGGGTGACCTAAACAGAAGAACACTTGCCGAGCTTTGCTGTCCACAACCAGATATCTCTTGTTTTCGTAATCCCTTCGGTATACCGTCCGGCTCTTCCATGTCCTTAAGAGATCATATATAACAAGCAGGAAGAAACAGTTGGCCACCTCAGTCTAGTTCTTATCAATCGTATCCTAATCCTACACCTGTTTCAGTTCATACCCAGAGTGAGGAAGCCCCTAGATGAATGTCCATTGCTGAGCACATAGCTAGGTCTAGAGGCCAAAGTTTCAAACCAGACCAATATCAACCATCACCACCACTGTCCAGAGAAGAGTTTGATATGCGGTTTGTATATAGCCAACCAACCAACCCATATCAATATTCTTCTTATCATAATATTGATCCTACTCCTGCCCAAGTTCAGCAACCATTCTGTTCCTATCAATCCAATCTGACTTTTCCACCTACTCTAGACAGTTCTTTTAATCAGTCATTTGGGAGTTTTAATTATCCACAGGAATTTCAATCTTATACTGAAACCCTTATCAACCCAAGACTAGTCTGGAGCAGACATTAGAAAAATTTATGGAACAGACGAATCAAATTATGAAGGATTTGGGTAGTAAGACAAAACTGTACTGTAGCGCCTTGAAAAGTCGTTTTGGTGTTTTCCTGAAAATCGGTGAAAATTCGGTATTTTTCCGAAAACCGTCTTTTTTGTTATTTTGCAGTTTAGGGCTAATTATACCTAAAATGGATAGGTAATTGCTTGTTTTTAGTAGCTAATGAGTTACTTATTAAATTTTGGGCATTTAAAAATTTTTCCCTATTTTTCAATTTTTTAATATTATTTTAAGCCGGTAAGAAAATACATTAAATTAGCGATAAATACAAATTTTTCCGGGCTAATTTTAATCTTTAAAATTATGTTAATTAAAATCTAGTTGTAATATAAATTTTTAGTATTTTATTTTGATTTTTAACTAATTTTTATTATAGAAAACGAAATTTATTGAATTTAAGCTTAAACTTGCAATTTTGGACTTGTAGGGGGTCTTTTTGCATAAAAATTTTTTTGTGCACTCCCTCTCACTTCTCCCTCACCCTAGGCCGGCCTTTTCCAGCAGCACATGGGGAAAAAAAATCCATGCTCTTTGACTTGTGTTTTTGTGTGGAAATGAGGGTTTTTTTAAAGGTTTTTGAATTGTTAAATGGGGTATGGTGCTTTGACTTTGGGGGAGTTTGACTAGAGACTTTTTCCCACACCCACACCACTCTCCTCTCCCTCATTTCTGTCCAGAAAATCAGCAGCTCACCCCCTTCATTTTCCTCTCTATTTTGTTCACAAATTCATCTCAAAAACCATCAAAAATCAACAAATCCTTTACAATTTCAAAGCAAAACCTTATTCCCTCTCTTCTCAAACCCAAATTGGCTCAAATCTTGGAGAAAGATGGCATCTTGGGAGGCTTTAGCAACATAGGGTTTGAACTTTTGAGGTATAACTTCTAATCAAATGGTTACATTGTAGTTAAAGTATGCTAATTAGAACTTTGAAAATTGTTTTAGTGTTAATTTTAGTGTTAATTGCATACTAGTTTTTTAAAGTTTGTGGTTTGAAATTAATTTAGGGTTTAGATCACCATTAAGAGATTAATTAAGCTATTTTGTTATCTAGTTATTTTCTTAGCTTAATCTAAGTGGTTAAATTGCTAATTGGGCTAAAATCTAGTGTTAATTTAGTGTTAGATTCTAATCTAGTTTTTAAAGGTTTATGGTTAGAGTTAAACTAGGGTTTTTAGGAACCATTATTTAGTTAATTAAAGCTAATTAGATATCTAGTTAATTACTAAACCAATCTTTAAGTTTACTTTGCTTAAGTGGCTTCATATTATGCTAATCTATGTTAAGCTTGTGTGAAATTTTCATTAAGATTGCTAATTACCAAATTCAAGAAGAGGTTTGTGTATGGAAAGTGGGTTTTGTAGCATGGTAAATAAGTTAAAATTTGTGTTTTTGGTGGCTAACTAGTTGTGTGGATTGGGTGGTTGTGTTGGACCGTGATAACTTTGTCGCTATTGTCGATGTTTGCACCTAATTGCTATTCTAGCTTACTAGTTTTTACTAAAATGTTGTGATGAATTAATTGCGATGTCATGATGACATTTTTAGCGTATCCTATGACATTTAGGATGCGTGTGTGCGGATTTTTGAGTGGTCGGGTTTTAGTTTTGCCGGGCGACCAAATCGGCGATTTTTGGCAGTTTTTGCGATTTTCGCGTATGTTCCGCGCACCTTGTGCACGTTGTACCTAGCTAGTGAAAATTAGTATTTTCGTTTGTGTTTTGTGTCAGTCTTGATAGGTAACCTTATTTTTGGTATTGATGTAAATTCCATGTTCGGTCGCGGAGACGTCAGACGCGGTACGAAAGGGGAAAGCGGTGATTGGACACAGCTAGCTAGGGATTCCGGTGAGTAGATGTAACATCTACGGGGGACTATCGTTGGATGGCGCAAGCCGCCCGATAGTTTTAGTAACATAAAAGATTCGTAGTAATGTTAGTAATTAGGGGTGTAATACTTGTATGATTATTTGCTACATTCATGCCCTATATTGACATACCTATACGAAACTATTTTATAGGACACCTGCACCATTGCCAGGGTTTTTATATGCAGCACGAGCACTACTCATGCTTATACACACACCCTGGTAATTGCCATGCCACCACACTAGATAACCTTTAAATTGAAACCTTTTACTAATTGATACTTAAACTTGTGCTATTGCCTTTAATTCCTTAAAATGAAATCGTAGGATTGCTATTCATGTGCATGTACTTCATCATATTATTTGTTCATGCCTAATCTATTAATCACACATCGCAACTTGATTATTGATACCATATGCATTCATTATCATTGACATATGCACTTATGAGGATTTCTTGAGATTTTATGATATTTCTGGATTTCGGGGAAAAACCGCAAAATTTCTAAACTTATTATATTTTTAAAATATGTAAATTGCGGTTTTCTAGTGATGTAAGTGTCGTCCACCATGAGTTTGCTGTGGTTTTCGAGACCCGTTTCGAGGAGTTGGATGAACCGTCTCGGGTACATGGTGGGCCCGGTAGGGTACCCCGGGGCAAGAAGCTCATGGTGCAGACGATGAGCCTGGCAGGGGACGGATTACCTACCGGTGACTTCATTGGGCACGGCGGATATCCAGAGGATACGGACCGGGGCCGCGAGAGGATGAGATATTGATATTGAGATGGGTCAGCCGGATGGCTGAGGCCAGAGACACTATGACAAGGATTTATGAGATTTGAGACAGCTTTTACGTGTCGTTGCTGGACACCGGTTCTCGTCGATTTTTTGAGTATTATGCTGGCATTCTAAAAGAGTTTCAAAAACAAAAAGAGATAAAATGTTTCTTATATATACCTATTGAGACCTCAGATATTCATGTTGCATACATATTAGTACACTGATGTTGTATACACACCTGCTAGTGCATCAAGTCATACCTGTATTTTAGATGCTAGGATGCTTGTGTGCATGCATACGATAGCCTTTGTAGATGTTATTTATTACTCACGAGTTGGCAACTCACTCCCGTTGTGCCACAGCCTTTTGCAGGTCCGCTCCGTCAGTACAGTAGCGGCGGGCGCACCTGTTCTTTTGCCTCCTTTGCCTGGACTCGAGGTTTTGCTCTTAGGTGGGTTATATCATTATTTTTGTACCACCTTGTATATTCTTTGTATCTAGTGCACTCCATCTACTGTATCTACCAGTATTATTGTATATTGACCTAGAGATGAGACTTTGAGGTTTGTGGACTTTTATGCTGTATTTTGGGGTCGAGCTCACTTGAGTCGACATGCTGTTTTTCTTATGCTTCATTATGATTATTTCTCATGTTGTTGCTTTATTTTGCGTGGGATTTGTGACCGTCTTGTGGCGAAGAGCTAGCTCCCGCTTGGGGATGCCTTATTTGTTGGATTCATATTTATTTTTGTTGTACCCATTTTGGGGGCCAGTATTTACAAAGGAGACTCTGCCGAAATTTTCGGAAAAATTGATATTGTTTTCAAAAAGGGTTTTATATGACTTATTGATAAACTTGTTTCCAATTGATTGGGTTCTCTTCACTCTTTTGCTTATTTGGTTTGGTTTTTCTGGGCTTTGGCTTACTTATTTTACGGACGTCTTTAGACGTTTCGTAAACTTAAGTGCCAGTCACGTTCCGTACCCTGCGGGTCGTGACAAAGTTGGTATCAGAGCGATAGGTTTTACCTTTTGAGTGTAGGATGACCCTTGGTAGATGGAGTAAGTGACTTAAGCAGGGTAACGTAGCGTGCGTATGTCCGCGGCATACTTGCGATACGGTACTCCGCCTAAGTGACTTTATGATACTTGCTTGAAATTCCTTCTTCAATTCCGTGTATCCTATGATTCTATTGCACTGTTCTTATTATCCGTTTTTCTGTAACAGCCACTATGCCGCCGAAGGCTACGAGGGCACAGAGGGCTGCCGCCAGAGACGAGATTCGAGCTGGCTCGTCCGAGACTAGGACTGAGCAGGGTGGTATGCCTACGCCGCAGGGACAGACCGATCCACCTTCCCCAGGCCATATGGATAGGCTCGAGACTGGTATGGCGGAGTTGCGACAGATGATGGGGGGTATGCAGGAGCTACGTCAGATGGTAGGATCCCTAGTTGCAGCCAGTCGTACACCGAGGCCGGATGACGCACCTACTACATCACAGACGACCATGATACCTGCTCCTACTACTACCACCGTGGCCATTCCGGTTTCACTACAGGATTTCATGAGGCTGAGACCTCCAATATTCACCGGCACCGAGGCAGCGGAGGACCTACAGACGTTCCTTGACAGTTTAGCCAGGATCTGCCGTTCGCTGAGATGTTCGGATGATCGATGGGTAGAGCTTGCGAGTTTCCGACTAGAGGGTCTCGTGCAGACATGGTGGGAGTCAGTCTTGAGAGGTCGAGCTGCAGGTCTGCCGCCTATGACTTGGGTCGAGTTTACAGCGGTCTTTCTAGCCCGTTTCCTTCCAGAGAGCGTTCGTGATGCCAGAGCTCGTAGCTTCGAGGCCTTAGTCAAGACACCTGGGATGACGGTGTCTCAGTATGACATCCAGTTTACACAGTTATCCCGATATGCTCAGTATTTGGTGGATACCGAGGAGAAGATGGTGAAGAGGTTCGTACAGGGACTTGATGCCCAGCTATATCTTGCCATTGGCGCCCAGCACTACGACACTTATTCAGCTGCTATGGATACGGCATTGCGGATGGAGGCACACATATCACAGACTTCGGCCGTTTCTGGGCCAAAGAGGATTCGCACCGATGTACCGTCTCAGAGGCAGCGCGCCAGATTCTTTCCGAGAGATAGGCCTGGCAGAGGATTTGGGCGGGGACAGTTATATGGTTCTTATCCCCAGGGGCAGCAGCCGTCGCCAGGGTGTTTTGGGTGCGGGAGTTTGCACCATCTTGTCAGAGACTGTCCGGCGAGACGACAGGGAGCAGCGACAGTTCCGCATGTGACCCTACCACCATCGCCACCCCCTCCACAGAGAGCCCTACTTCCTACCACAGGCGATGCTCCACGCCAGTTAAGTGCACCCAGAGGCTGTGGACGCGGCGGTCCTGTTCAGAGAGGACGAGGAGGCAGAGGCCGAGGTCGAGGTCAGCCCGCTATCGGTAGAGGACAGGCCCGAGTATTTGCTTTGACACCGCAGGATGCGCAGGCATCCAATGCCGTTGTGACAGGTACCTTGCCAGTTTGTTCTTTCGACGCACGGGTATTATTCGACCCAGGTTACACACATTCGTACGTATCTACACACTTTGCACCGATGTTGGGCCGTGAGTCGTCGTCGTTAGATCGTCCGCTTGTTGTTAGTACTCCGGTAGGCGAGTCGTTTGTCGCTCGTTTTGTTTTTCGTTTGTGTTCCGTTCGTATCGGGGAGAGGGATTCATCGGTTGATTTGATTCTCCTCGATATGTTGGACTTTGATGTGCTTCTGGGCATGGATTGGCTAGCCACTTGTTATGCTTCGGTGGACTGCCGTGAGAAGGCAGTCAGATTTAGCTTTCCGGGAGAGCCAGTCCTTGTTATTCAGGGAGACCGCAGCGTCACCCTTCCCAGCTTGATTTCGTCTCTTCGCGCTGGTCAGCTCTTGCGGAAGGGATGTCAGGGATTCATAGCGTATATTTGTGATGCTCGAGCTGCAGAGGTTCCGTTAGACCGGGTCCCGGTAGTTTGTGAGTTCCCTGATGTTTTCCCTAATGAGCTACCTGGGCTACCGCCTGAGCGCGATGTTGAGTTCTGTATTGATTTGATTCCCGGCTCGGGGCCTATTTCTATACCGCCTTATCGGATGGCCCCGGCAGAGCTTCGAGAGCTGAAGGATCAGTTGCAGGATTTGTTAGATAAGGGGCTTATTCAACCGAGTGTTTCTCCGTGGGGTGCTCCGGTCCTGTTTGTCAAGAAGAAGGATGGAAGTTTGCGCTTATGTATCGACTACCGCCAGCTGAACAAAGTTACCGTTCGGAACAGATATCCGTTGCCACGTATTGATGATTTGTTCGACCAGCTTCAGGGTGCGGGGTATTTTTCGAGGATCGACTTGCGATCAGGATACCATCAGCTGCGAGTTCGACAGGAGGATATACCGAGGACAGCTTTCCGCACGCGCTACGGCCACTACGAGTTTTTGGTGATGTCGTTCGGACTCACCAACTCCCCAGCAGCATTCATGGATTTGATGAACCGTACATTCAGGCCGTATCTTGACTTGTTCATCATCGTGTTTATCGACGATATCTTGGTGTACTCCCGGAGCAGAGAGGAGCACGAGCAACACTTGCGGATTACGTTACAGACTCTGAGGGAGCACCAGCTGTTCGCAGAGTTCTCCAAGTGTGCATTCTGGCTGGACAGCGTCGGATTCTTGGGTCACGTGGTTACGAGAGACGGCATTTGTGTGGACCCGAAGAAGATTGAGGCTGTTCAGTAGTGGCCCCGACCTACATCGGTTACTGAGATCCGTAGTTTTCTAGGCCTGACAGGCTACTACAGGCGTTTTGTTCAGGACTTCTCCCGTATAGCTGCACCTTTGACCGGTTTGACCCGGAAGGGAGTTCATTTCGTTTGGAAAGAGGAGTGCGAGCGAAGTTTTCAGCAGCTACGGACTTGTTTGACTACGGCGCCGGTATTATCTTTGCCTTCGGGATCAGGCGGATTTGTGGTCTACTGTGATGCTTCGCGAGTGGGATTAGGATGCGTATTGATGCAGCATGGCCGGGTGATCGCTTATGCTTCTCGGCAGTTGAAGAATCATGAACAGAACTACCCCACTCATGATTTGGAGATAGCTGCAGTGGTCTTTGCACTGAAGATTTGGCGACATTACCTATACGGCGAGTCGTGTCAGATATTCACCGATCACAAGAGCTTAAAGTACATATTTCAGCAGCGAGACCTGAACCTCAGACAGCGTCGTTGGATGGAGTTGGTGAAAGACTACGACTGCGAGATCTTATATCACCCAGGCAAGGCGAATGTGGTGGCAGATGCGTTGAGTAGGAGGCCCGGGGTAGTCTATCCTTTTTGCGTGCAGTGCAGAGGCAGTCGTCAGCAGATTGGCAGATGTTATGCGACAGCCGAGTTGAGTTCGAGTTCACTCAGACAGGGGGACAGCTCGCGCATGTTCGTGCACGCCCACAGTTGCTTGACTGTATATATGAGGCACAGCACAGTGACGACCGTTGCTCAGAGATCATGGCACAGATGGGACAGGGCAGATTTTCCGAGTTCGTGATTGACGATCAGGGGATTTTACGATATGGATCTAGACTGTGCGTACCAGATGCTGATGGATTGCGGCGCGACATTCTTGAGGAGGCACACCGATCAGTGTATAGTGTCCACCCCGGTTCCACCAAGATGTACCAAGATATGAGAGAGACCTACTGGTGGGACGGGATGAAGAGGGACATTGCAGAGTTCGTTTCGAGATGCCTGACTTGTCAGCAAGTCAAGGCCGAGCACCAGAGGCCCGCAGGAGAGCTACAGCCGTTACCCATTCCAGAGTGGAAATGGGAGCAGATTTCGATGGACTTCGTTGTGGGTCTACCCAGGACCAGTCGAGGGTACGACTCCATCTGGGTGATCGTGGATAGATTGACGAAAGCGGCTCACTTCCTACCAGTGAAGACCACTTTCAGCTTCGCTCAGTATGCTCAGCTCTATATTGACGAGATCGTGCGACTACATGGCGTACCGACTTGTATCGTGTCAGATCGAGGCACTCAGTTTACCAGCCGACTATGGCAGAGACTCCAGGAGGCTTTGGGCACTCGTTTGAGCTTCAGCACAGCATTTCATCCGCAGACCGACGGACAGTCAGAGCGGACCATTCAGACTCTCGAGGACATGCTCAGAGCGTGCGTTTTAGACTTTGGGGGTAGCTGGGATCGTCATTTACCTCTAGTGGAGTTCTCCTACAACAACAGCTTCCAGGATACTATTCAGATGGCACCTTTCGAGGCATTGTATGGGAAGAGATGCAGATCGCCCGTCTGTTGGTCAGAGCTCAGCGAGAGCAGCATTTTGGGGCCGCAGCTTGTTGAGGAGACGACAGCGAAGATACAGTTGATTCGAGACCGGATGAGGGCAGCTCAGAGCAGACAAAAATCCTATGCAGACAGGCGCCGTCGCAGATTCGAGTTCGCAGTCGGCGACCATGTTTTTCTGAGAGTCTCTCCGATGAAGGGCGTGATGCGTTTTGGGCGAAAGGGGAAGCTTAGCCCTAGATTCGTAGGTCCCTTCGAGATCCTCGAGCGTGTCGGCGCTGTTGCATATCGTTTGGCTCTTCCTCCCAGCTTTCCCGATGTTCACCCCGTCTTCCATGTTTCGATGCTCCGCAAGTACCTTCACGACCCTTCGCATGCGATTCAGCACCCGACAGTCCAGCTAGAGCGCGACCTTTCTTTTGCAGAGCAGCCGGTGGCCATCCTGGATCGGCAGGTGAAGAAGTTGAGGTCGAAGATTATACCAACCGTCAAGGTCCTTTGGCGTAGCCCGAGCAGTGAGGAGGTTACTTGGGAGACCGAGGGCGAGATGAGGAAGAAATATCCCCATCTCTTTGAAGGTACGCGTAGTTATATTTTTAAATTCGGGTACCGAATTTCTTTAAGGGGGGAAGATTGTAGCGCCTTGAAAAGTCGTTTTGGTGTTTTCCTGAAAATCGGTGAAAATTCGGTATTTTTCCGAAAACCGTCTTTTTTGTTATTTTGCAGTTTAGGGCTAATTATACCTAAAATGGATTGGTAATTGCTTGTTTTTATTAGCTAATGAGTTACTTATTAAATTTTGGGCATTTAAAAAATTTTCCCTATTTTTCAATTTTTTAATATTATTTTAAGCCGGTAAGAAAATAAATTAAATTAGCGATAAATACAAATTTTTTAGGGCTAATTTTAATCTTTAAAATTATGTTAATTAAAATATAGTTGTAACATAAATTTTTAGTATTGTATTTTGATTTTTAACTAATTTTTATTATAGAAAACGAAATTTATTGAATTTAAGCTTAAACTTGCAATTTTGGACTTGTAGGGGGTCTTTTTGCATAAAATTTTTTTTGTGCACTCCCTCTCACTTCTCCCTCACCCTAGGCCGGCCTTTTCCAGCAGCACAGGGGGAAAAAAATTCCATGCTCTTTGACTTGTGTTTTTGTGTGGAAATGAGGGTTTTTTTTAAAGGTTTTCGAATTGTTAAATGGGGTATGGTGCTTTGACTTTGGGGGAGTTTGACTAGAGACTTTTTCCCACACCCACACCACTCCCCTCTCTGTCCAGAAAATTAGCAGCTCCCCCCCTTCATTTTCCTCTCTATTTTGTTCACAAATTCATCTCAAAAACCATCAAAAATCAACAAATCCTTTACAATTTCAAAGCAAAACCTTATTCCCTCTCTTCTCAAACCCAAATTGGCTCAAACCTTGGAGAAAGATGGCATCTTGGGAGGCTTTAGCAACATAGGGTTTGAACTTTTGAGATATAACTTCTAATCAAATGGTTACATTGTAGTTAAAGTATGCTAATTAGAACTTTGAAAATTGTTTTAGTGTTAATTTTAGTGTTAATTGCATACTAGTTTTTTAAAGTTTGTGGTTTGAAATTAATTTAGGGTTTAGATCACCATTAAGAGATTAATTAAGCTATTTTGTTATCTAGTTATTTTCTTAGCTTAATCTAAGTGGTTAAATTGCTAATTGGGCTAAAATCTAGTGTTAATTTAGTGTTAGATTCTAATCTAGTTTTTAAAGGTTTATGGTTAGAGTTAAACTAGGGTTTTTAGGAACCATTATTTAGTTAATTAAAGCTAATTAGATATCTAGTTAATTACTAAACCAATCTTTAAGGTTACTTTGCTTAAGTGGCTTCATATTATGCTAATCTATGTTAAGCTTGTGTGAAATTTTCATTAAGATTGCTAATTACCAAATTCAAGAAGAGGTTTGTGTATGGAATGTGGGTTTTGTAGCATGGTAAATAAGTTAAAATTTGTGTTTTTGGTGGCTAACTAGTTGTGTGGATTGGGTGGTTGTGTTGGACCGTGATAACTTTGTCGCTATTGTCGATGTTTGCACCTAATTGCTATTCTAGCTTACTAGTTTTTACTAAAATGTTGTGATGAATTAATTGCGATGTCATGATGACATTTTTAGCGTATCCTATGACATTTAGGATGCGTGTGTGCGGATTTTTCAGTGGTCGGGTTTTAGTTTTGCCGGGCGACCAAATCGGCGATTTTTGGCAGTTTTTCCGATTTTCGCGTATGTTCCGCGCACCTTGTGCACGTTGTACCTAGCTAGTGAACATTAGTATTTTCGTTTGGGTTTTGCGTCAGTCTTGATAGGTAACCTTATGTTTGGTATTGATGTAAATTCCATGTTCGGTCGCGGAGACGTCAGACGCGGCACGAAAGGGGAAAGCGGTGATTGGACACAGCTAGCTAAGGATTCCGGTGAGTAGATGTAACATCTACGGGGGACTATCGTTGGATGGCGCAAGCCGCCCGATAGTTTTAGTAACTTAAAAGATTCGTAGTAATGTTAGTAATTAGGGGTGTAATACTTGTATGATTATTTGCTACATTCATGCCCTATATTGACATACCTATACCAAACCATTTTATAGGACACCTGCACCATTGCCAGGGTTTTTATATGCAGCACGAGCACTATTCATGCTTACACACACACCCTGGTAATTTCCATGCCACCACACTAGATAACCTTTAAATTGAAACCTTTTACTAATTGATACTTAAACTTGTGCTATTGTCTTTAATTCCTTAAAATGAAATCGTAGGATTGCTATTCATGTGCATGTACTTCATCATATTATTTGTTCATGCCTAATCTATTAATCACACATCGCAACTTGATTATTGATACCATATGCATTCATTATCATTGAAATATGCACTTATGAGGATTTCTTTAGATTTTATGATATTTCTGGATTTCGGGGAAAAACCGCAAAATTTCTAAACTTATTATATTTTTAAAATATGTAAATTGCGGTTTTCTAGTGATGTAAGTGTCGTCCACCATGAGTTTGCTGTGGTTTTCGAGACCCATTTCGAGGAGTTGGATGAACCGTCTCGGGTACATGGTGGGCCCGGTAGGGTACCCGGGGCAAGAAGCTCGTGGTGCTGACGATGAGCCTGGCAGGGGACGGATTACCTACCGGTGACTTCATTGGGCACGGCGGATTTCCAGAGGATACCGACCGGTGCTGCGAGAGGATGAGATATTGATATTGAGATGGGTCAGCCGGATGGCTGAGGCCAGAGACACTATGACATGGATTTATGAGATTTGAGACAGCTTTTAGGTGTCGTTGCTAGACACCGGTTCTCGTCGATTCTTTGAGTATTATGCTGGCATTCTAAAAGAGTTTCAAAACCAAAAAGAGATAAAATGTTTCTTATATATACCTATTGAGACCTTAGATATTCATGTTGCATACATATTAGTACACTGATGTTGTATACACACCTGCTAGTGCATCCAGTCATACCTGTATTTTAGATGCTAGGATGCTTGTGTGCATGCATACGATAGCCTTTGTAGATGTTATTTATTACTCACGAGTTGGCAACTCACCCCCGTTGTTCCACAGCCTTTTGCAGGTCCGCTCCGTCAGTACAGTAGCGGCGGGCGCACTTGTTCTTTTGCCTCCTTTGCCTGGACTCGAGGTTTTGCTCTTAGGTGGGTTAGATCATTATTTTTGTACCACCTTGTATATTCTTTGTATCTAGTACACTCTATCTACTGTATCTACCAGTATTATTGTATATTGACCTAGAGATGAGACTGTGAGGTTTGTGGACTTTTATGCTGTATTTTGGGGTCGAGCTCACTTGAGTCGACATGCTGTTTTTCTTATGCTTCATTATGATTATTTCACATGTTGTTGCTTTATTTTGCGTGGGATTTGTGACCGCCTTGTGGCGAAGAGCTAGCTCCCGCTTGGGGATGCCTTATTTGTTGGATTCATATATATTTTTGTTGTACCCATTTTGGGGGCCAGTATTTGCAAAGGAGACTCTGCCGAAATTTTCGGAAAAATTGATATTGTTTTCAAAAAGGGTTTTATATGACTTATTGATAAACTTGTTTCCAATTGATTGGGTTCTCTTCACTCTTTTGCTTATTTGGTTTGGTTTTTCTGGGCTTTGGCTTACTTATTTTATGGACGTCTTTAGACGTTTCGTAAACTTAAGTGCCAGTCACGTTCCGTACCCTGCGGGTCGTGACATGTACACCCTTCCTAATCAAACCTCCCCATTCCAAACTGTAATCCACAACTCCAGTTTCATACATTCATCAAGTACAATATCTGATAAGTTGTGTGACTTTGTAGTGTTTGATTTACCCGACTGTGAAGGGTCCAATTCAAGTGAAAGCATACACAACCCTTGTGATCTCTACACCTCCACTCTTGAACCAAAACTGATTGAAAACCATACTTTTGATGAGGTGTTTGAGAATTTTAACCTTCACTTGATTGAGGTGATTGATGTTGGGGATATATTGATTGATGAACCCGAAATTTTGGATGATTTTGTCCCACCAATTCATCAAATCCTTTCACTTCCTTGTGGTCACCATCTTGAGCCTTTAATTCTTCCCGAACCCCAAATTTGTCTTGAAGTTGATAATAATAGTATACACAAAGATCAGACCGAAATACAGCCTCCATCTTCCACATCTAGTACAGCAACACTCGATACACCAATTTTTTTACCCATTTCACCTTCTACTTTCTCCGGTTCTTCTTCTGTTCCTATAGTTTCAGTGAGTTTTGATGAATCACAATCCGTTAATTCAAGTTTAGAGATGTTCATCATCCATTAGCCTACCCTAATCCTACGAACCCTAACAAGCGGAGAATTACTCGCGCATGTTGGGAGACAAAGAGATGGAGAGAAAATGCATAATTAAACTACGAAGAAATAGAATAAGAAGAAGAAAGCTACCTTTATTAATCAACAAGATCAAGTACACTTTGATTCCTTAGAAAATGATTACAAAAACCTAGTTTGCTTCTCGATCTCTTCTAAGGAGGTAGATGAACCGTTGATGATCAGCCTGGATGCGTGAGTCATCTGGGACATCGTGATCTCATCAGCTTGATAACTTTTCGAAGAGGCTCTCGGTGCCCTTTTATAGTGCAAAGCCACCATCTTTTGCTTCCAAAGTTGGTAAAATATAGCAAAGATTTAAGCCACAAAATCTCTTCTCCTGTTTCCCCTTAACTGCCTGTAACCCTTCGAAAATCGTTTAGGCAGTTTTTCGGTAATCGGCCAATTTTTCGGCTTTTTCCGTAAAAAGTCAAAATTGATATTTTTCATTGTAGAACTAATTATACAAAATTTAAATAAGATATTACTATAATTTTGTCACTAAAATGTCACTTATAATTATCTAGTTAAAAAAAAAAAATCGTAATTAATTATTTTTTTATTATTTTAAGCCTTTTTAAATACATTTAATTAGGGATAAATACAAATTTAATTAGGTAAATTTCTTAATTAGCAGTCTTTATAAGCTAAAATATGGTGTTAATAAAATTATATCATGTCTTGCAAACTTTTAGATTTTTGGTGGGAAAATTATGAAAAAATGGCTTAAAAAGGGGTTTTTTTGTGAAAAAGTTGACATGAAAGCTTGAAATGATAACATATGATGTTCTAATCACCTAGAAACTTCCCCAAAATTTCCCCACTTCACCCTCAAGCTGCTGGCCGACCCTCCACCTGCAGGTTTCCCCTCTCTTCACTTCTTTTTTTGATCATTTTCATGCAAAAAATTCAAGAAAAAATCCACAATTTCTTTCTCCATTCAAAGCCTAACCCTAATCCCTTCTCTCTTCAACCCAAATTAGTTTAAAAACTTGATGAAAGGAGGCTTCTTGGTGACTTGATCATGCTAGGATTCAATTGGGGAGGTAAAATTCTAAACTAGTTTGCTTACTTGTGGTTTAATTGTGCTAGAATTTCAATTCTAAATATTAGTTTAGTAGTAAATGTTTGATTAGGAAAAATCAAGAGAAGGTTTTGATTTTAGAAATTAGGGTTTGTATCATAATGCTTGGATTATGTTAGGGATGGTTATCTAGGTGATTGGAGTGGTTAATTGTGTATTGGTATGCTCGCTAAAACGACAAATTTCAATGTTTGTATCGATTTGGTTTGAAAATCGCTTACTAGATTTTTACAAAAAATAGTATGCGGTCGATTTGTGTTAGGTTAGCAATATTATTAGCTTCGTATAGGATTATTAGAATGCGTGAACGCGGGGTTTCGTCTAGTCGGGTGGTAGTTTGTCGATTTCCCCGAAATGACGATTTTTGTTAAAGGATTGCGATTTTCGTGCGTTTTTCCGCGCACCGAGTGCATGCTATGTTTAATACGAGAGCGTGGATATTTGTATAATGTGACTTGCATCGTTTAGGGTTATGTAATCTTATACTTGGTGTTGTGCAAATTTAGGATCGGTCGGGGAAACTTCGGATACGGCGCGAAAAGGCAAAGCGGTGGCCGGATCAGATTAGCGGGGATTTCTGGTGAGTAGATATATTCATCTACGGGGGAATCGTCTGGATGGCGTGAGGTGCCCCCCCTAGTTAGGATTACCCTACTTTATGCATTAATTATATTGTTAGCTAGCTTATCCATTTATATACATGGCATACCCTCACAGCTAACCCTATACTAGATTGCATGGACATTCATATGACGTTCATATATACATACGCGATATCATTTCGTAGGACACGAACACCTTACCATTGGCATCGATTGCACGCGCACTATTCATGTGACACACACGCCTTTGGTAATTGCCATGCCACGTACACTAGAAAACCTGTTTAACTTAATATCGCTATTTGCATTCAAACATGATATATGAAATTGCATAGCATGCATATACCTCGCATTATCATCATATTTATATAGATTGCTACTAAAATCCACATCATATACATTGATATCATAGACATTTATTATATATAACATGTGGACACTATGATTTTCTTGATGATTTCAGTTTTTCTGTGATTTCTGGATTTTTTGGGAAAACCGCAAGAATTTAACAAAACCTTAGATTTATCATTTTCAAAACAAAGTTGCGGTTTTCTCGTGATGTCTGTGTCGTCCACCATGAGTTTTCATGTTTTCTGTTGGATTTCGAGACCCGATTCGAGGAGTGGATGAACCGTCTCGGGTACATGGTGGGCCCAGTATGGTACCCCGGGGCAAGAAGATCGAGTTGTAGACGATGAGCCTGGCAGGGGAAGACTACCTACCGGTGATGTCTGGCGCGGCGGATATCCGGAGGATACCGACCGTTGTCGTGAGATTTATGATATGGGCCGATCCGGACTGACGGAGCCCGATATTGAGACAGATGTGATTCCTATTTGGTGTCGATGCTTGACACGGGTTTTCAGATGATTTCTTGATGATATTTAGCTATTATACAGACATACACTTTCTAAAAGTTATGAATGCAGTAACTTTAACATTCTAAACACTTAAAGAGTTAGAAAAGATATTGCATACCTGTGCATGTATACTAGAGTTATTATATCACATATGGACATACATGTTGTTCCGCATTGCGTGCATTCTTACGATTGCCTTAGTAGATGTTATATTTACTCACGAGCTGGCAACTCACCCCCGTTGTGCCACAGTGTCTTGCAGGTCGGACCCGTCAGTCTCGTAGCGGCGGGCTATCTTGTCATCAGTTTCTTTTGCTCAGACTCGCGACATCGCCCGTAGGTGGGTTGCGAGTATACTTTATTCCTTTTTGCTTTATCATTGTATCTAGTATTCTCCATCTACCACTTGTACTGTATATGCGACCTAGTGATGAGACTGAGAGACTTGTATATTTGTGGTTCTTTTGGGTCGAGCTCACTTGAGCCGACGTGTGTTTTCTGGTATTTTGCGTTTCTTTATGTTCTTCTCTTGATATTACATTATATTGCATGTGGTTGTGATCCGCCTTGGGCGAAGAGCTAGCTCCCGCTTGGGGATGCCATTTTTATGATTACAGGTTTATTATCTTGTTGTACCCAGTTTGGGGGATAGAAAATACAGGGGAGACTCTGCCGAAATTTTTGGGAATTTTTGATGTTTTAAAAAGGGATTCTATGCAACTTAATTGATTTACAAACCGTTTTCATTTAAGGTTTTCCTTCACTCTATTTTGATTTTGGGTTAGATTTCTGGGCTTTGGCTGACTTAGGTTACAGTACGCCTTTAGACGTCTCGTAATCTAAGTGCCAGTCACGTTCCGTACTTTCGGGTCGTGACAAAGTTGGTATCAGAGCGTAGGTTTTACCTTTCTGAGTGTAGGACGACCTTGGTAGATGGAGTAGGTGACTTAAGCAGAGTGGCGTAGCGTGGGTATGATCCGCGGCATACTTACGATACGGTACTCCGCCTAAGTGACCTTAGGACATAATTGCTTGTATTTCCTTTCGTGATTCCTTGCATTCCTTGATCCAATTGCAATGTCCTTATCAGTTCTATTTCTTATTCCAGCTTCGATGCCGCCAAAGACTACGAGAGCTCAGCGGGCTGCCGCTAGGGATGAGATTCGGGCGGGCCCGTCTGAGGCGAGGATCGAGCGGGAGGATACGCCTACCCCTCAGGGTCCTACTAATCCGCCTTATCCTGACCGTATTGCCAGATTAGAGGCCGGCATGCAAGAGTTGCGGCAGATGATGGGATCTTTAGTTGAGTCCAGCCGGGCACAGAGATCCGAGGACGTTCCTTCCACCGCACAGACCACGATCGTACCTGCTGCACAGATGGTCACTCCTGCTGCTACTACGGAGACTATCCCTGTTTCACTACAGGAGTTCATGAGATTGAGACCTCCAGCTTTTACCGGTACAGATGCGACAGAGGACCCACAGGCATTTCTCGATAGGATGGCACGGATTGGCCGTTCGTTGAGGTGTTCTGAGGATAGATTGGTGGAGTTTGCGAGTTTTCGTCTGGAGGGTCTTGCCCAGACATGGTACGACTCAGTAGAGAGAGGCCGAGCTGCAGGTCTGCCTTCTATGACCTGGGATGAGTTTACATCTGCATTTCTTGCCCGTTTTCTTCCGGAGAGTGTCCGAGATGCTCGAGCCCGTAGTTTTGAGTCTTTGCGCAAGACTCCTGGGATGACAGTGTCGGAGTATGATATACAGTTTACCCAGTTGTCTCGATATGCTCCGTACCTAGTCGACACAGAAGAGAAGAGAATAAAGAGGTTTGTGCGAGGGCTTGATACACAGCTATTCCTTGCCATCGGCACCCAGCACTTTGATACATACGCAGCCGCAATGGACGCAGCCTTACTTTTGGAGGAGCGTATTTCTGAGACTCCGGTCGCTTCTGGGCCGAAGAGGATCCGTACTGATACGCCAGCTCAGCGGCAGATGGGCAGACATCGTGATAGATTATTTCCGGGAGATGGCGGAGGCAGAGGATTGAGACGAGATCAGTTATTTGGTTCATATCCACAGACCCAGCAGTCGTCTCCAGGATGTTTTCGGTGTGGGAGTCAGTATCACCGTGTCAGAGACTGTACCATGGGACGTCCGGGCGCGGCGACAGTCCCGCATGTGACTTTACCACCTTCACCACCTTCGCAGAGAGCTTTACTTCCTCCTTCTGATGATGCTTCACGCCAGCCAGATGCTTCTAGAGGCCGTGGGCGTGGCGGTCCGGTTCAGAGAGGACGAGGCGACAGAGGCAGAGGCAGAGGCCGAGGTAGAGGCAGAGGACAGCCAGCTATTAGTGGTGGACAGGCCCGAGTGTTCGCGTTGACTCCTCAGGATGCACAGGCATCCAATGCCGTCGTGACAGGTACTCTGCCAGTATGTTCTTTTAATGCACGGGTATTATTTGATCCAGGCTCCACACATTCCTATGTTTCCACGTATTTTGCACCGAGGTTGGGCCGAGAGTCTTGTCCGTTAGATCAGCCGCTTGTCGTTATTACCCCGGTAGGCGAGTCTTTTGTTGCCCGTTTTGTGTACCGATCTTGTTCCGTTCGTATCGGGGAGAGAGATTCTTCAGTAGATTTGATTCTCCTCGATATGCTAGACTTTGACGTTCTTCTTGGTATGGACTGGCTAGCCACCTGTTATGCATCCGTGGACTGCCGTGAAAAAGCAGTCAGATTCAGTTTTCCTGGCGAGCCGGTTCTTATTATTCAGGGAGATCGTAGCGATACCCTTCCCAGCTTGATTTCTTCTCTTCGCGCTGGTCAGCTCTTAAGGAAAGGGTGTCAGGGATTCTTAGCCTATGTTTGTGATACTAGCTCCACAGAGGTTCCGTTGGACCAGGTCCCTGTTGTGAGAGAGTTTCCTGATGTATTCCCTGACGAGCTGCCTGGTCTGCCACCAGAGCGCGAGATTGAGTTCTGTATTGACTTGATCCCCGGCATGGGGCCTATCTCTATACCGCCTTATCGGATGGCCCCGGCGGAGCTGAGAGAGCTAAAGGATCAGTTACAGGACTTGCTGGACAAAGGGCTTATCCGACCGAGTGTGTCACCTTGGGGCGCTCCCGTCTTGTTTGTTAAGAAGAAGGACGGAAGTATGCGTTTATGCATTGATTATCGTCAGCTGAACCGAGTTACTGTGCGGAACAGGTATCCCCTACCCCGCATTGATGACTTATTTGATCAGCTCCAGGGTGCAGGGTTTTTCTCGAAGGTTGATTTACGATCAGGTTATCACCAGTTGCGGGTTCGGAAGGAGGATATTCCGAAGACTGCCTTCCGTACTCGTTATGGTCATTACGAGTTCTTGGTGATGTCGTTCGGGCTCACCAATGCCCCGGCAGCTTTTATGGATTTGATGAACCGCGTATTCAGGCCGTATCTCGATCAGTTCATCATTGTGTTCATTGACGACATCTTGGTTTATTCTCGGAGCCGGGAGGAGCATGAGCAGCACTTACGTATCACATTACAGACTTTGAGGGAGCATCAGCTGTTCGCCAAATTCTCCAAGTTTGCATTCTGGTTAGACAGTGTCGACTTCTTGGGTCATGTGGTGACGAGAGATGGTATTTGCGTGGACCCGAAGAAGATCGAGGCAGTTCAGCGTTGGCCTAGACCGGTATCAGTCACAGAGGTTCGCAGCTTTCTAGGTCTGGCCGGCTATTATCGACGTTTCGTCCAGGATTTCTCCCGCATTGCTGCACCTTTGACCGGGTTGACCCGGAAGGGGGTTCCTTTTGATTGGACACAGGCATGTGAGGATAGCTTTCAGCAGTTGAAGACTCGCCTGACTACTGCTCCAGTGTTAGCATTGCCTTCAGGATCAGGCGGGTTCGTGGTATATTGTGATGCTTCTAGAGTGGGGCTGGGCTGTGTATTGATGCAGCACGACAGAGTTATCGCGTATGCTTCTCGGCAGCTGAGGAAACACGAACAGAACTACCACACCCATGATTTAGAGATGGCTGCAGTGGTATTTGCACTTAAGATCTGGAGACATTACCTATACGGTGAGTCGTGCCAGATATACACTGACCACAAGAGTTTGAAGTATATCTTCCAGCAGCGAGACCTGAACCTAAGACAGCGCCGTTGGATGGAGTTGGTGAAAGATTATGACTGCGAGATTCTATACCATCCGGGCAAGGCGAATGTGGTGGCAGATGCTTTGAGTAGGAGGCCCGGAGGTAGCTTATCTTGTTTGAGCGCAGTACAGATGCAGTCGACGGCGGATTGCAGGTTTTATGTGATAGCAGAGTGCAGTTCGAGTTTACTCCTACAGGGGGACAGCTAGCCCATTTCAGAGCACGCCCACAGTTACTTGACCGTATCCATGAGGCACAGTCCGGCGATGCCCGTATCTTAGAGATTATTGAGCAGATTCGGCAGGGCAGAGTTTCTGAGTTCGTGATTGATGATCAGGGGATACTTCGATTTGGGACTCGACTGTGCGTGCCAGATTCAGAGGGACTGAGGCGGGATATTCTCGAGGAGGCACATAGATCAGTATACAGTGTTCACCCAGGTTCCACCAAGATGTATCGTGATTTGAGAGAGGTTTACTGGTGGGACGGGATGAAGAAGGATATTACAGACTTTGTGTCGAGATGCCTGACTTGTCAGCAAGTCAAGGCTGAGCACCAGAGGCCAGCCGGCGAGTTACAGCCTTTGCCCATCCCTGAGTGGAAGTGGGAGCAGGTCTCCATGGACTTCGTGGTGGGTCTACCCAGGACCAGTCGAGGGTACGACTCTATCTGGGTGATTGTTGATCGACTGACGAAAGCGGCTCACTTTCTGCCAGTGAAGACCACTTTTGGATTTTCTCAGTACGCCCAGGTTTATATTGATGAGATAGTGCGACTGCATGGTGTTCCGACTTGCATCGTGTCCGACCGTGGCACCCAGTTTACCAGCCGATTGTGGCAGAAACTCCAGGAAGCTTTGGGCACCCGATTGAGTTTTAGCACAGCCTTTCATCCGCAGACTGACGGTCAGTCGGAGCGTACTATTCAGACTCTTGAGGACATGCTCAGAGCTTGTGTTTTAGATTTCGGTGGTAGCTGGGATCGTCATTTGCCTTTGATTGAGTTTTCCTACAATAATAGCTTCCAGGAGACGATTCAGATGGCACCTTTCGAGGCTTTATATGGGAGGAGATGTCGATCGCCGGTATGTTGGACAGAGCTCAGGGAGAGCAGTATTTTGGGGCCGCAGATCGTACAGGAGACGACCGAGAAGATACAGCTGATTCGGGACAGGATGAGAGCGGCACAGAGCAGGCAGAAATCATATGCTGACAGGCGCCGTCGTCGACTCGAGTTCGCTGTTGGCGATCATGTTTTCCTGAAGATCTCTCCGATGAAGGGTGTGATGAGATTTGGGCGGAAAGGGAAACTGTGTCCTAGATATGTTGGTCCTTTCGAGATCCTAGAGCGTGTTGGTCCAGTCGCTTATCGGTTAGCTCTTCCGCCCAGCTTCCCCGATGTTCACCCCGTATTCCATGTCTCGATGCTCCGCAAGTACCTTCATGATCCTTCCCAGGCGATTCAGCACCAGAAGATCCAGTTAGAGCGTGATCTTTCTTTCACCGAGCAGCCGGTTGTCATCTTGGATCGGCAGGTGAAGAAATTGAGGTCGAAGGTCATACCGTCTGTCAAGGTTCTTTGGCGTGGCCCGAACAGCGAGGAGGTCACCTGGGAGACCGAGGTCGAGATGAGGAAGAGATATCCCCATCTTTTTGAAGGTACGCGTAGTTAAATTCTAAATTCGGGGACCGAATTTCTTTAAGGGGGGAAGATTGTAACCCTTCGAAAATCGTTTAGGCAGTTTTTCGGTAATCGGCCAATTTTTCGGCTTTTTCCGTAAAAAGTCAAAATTGATATTTTTCATTGTAGAACTAATTATACAAAATTTAAATAAGATATTACTATAATTTTGTCACTAAAATGTCACTTATAATTATCTAGTTAAAAAAAAAAAATCGTAATTAATTATTTTTTTATTATTTTAAGCCTTTTTAAATACATTTAATTAGGGATAAATACAAATTTAATTAGGTAAATTTCTTAATTAGCAGTCTTTATAAGCTAAAATATGGTGTTAATAAAATTATATCATGTCTTGCAAACTTTTAGATTTTTGGTGGGAAAATTATGAAAAAATGGCTTAAAAAGGGGTTTTTTTGTGAAAAAGTTGACATGAAAGCTTGAAATGATAACATATGATGTTCTAATCACCTAGAAACTTCCCCAAAATTTCCCCACTTCACCCTCAAGCTGCTGGCCGACCCTCCACCTGCAGGTTTCCCCTCTCTTCACTTCTTTTTTTGATCATTTTCATGCAAAAAATTCAAGAAAAAATCCACAATTTCTTTCTCCATTCAAAGCCTAACCCTAATCCCTTCTCTCTTCAACCCAAATTAGTTTAAAAACTTGATGAAAGGAGGCTTCTTGGTGACTTGATCATGCTAGGATTCAATTGGGGAGGTAAAATTCTAAACTAGTTTGCTTACTTGTGGTTTAATTGTGCTAGAATTTCAATTCTAAATATTAGTTTAGTAGTAAATGTTTGATTAGGAAAAATCAAGAGAAGGTTTTGATTTTAGAAATTAGGGTTTGTATCATAATGCTTGGATTATGTTAGGGATGGTTATCTAGGTGATTGGAGTGGTTAATTGTGTATTGGTATGCTCGCTAAAACGACAAATTTCAATGTTTGTATCGATTTGGTTTGAAAATCGCTTACTAGATTTTTACAAAAAATAGTATGCGGTCGATTTGTGTTAGGTTAGCAATATTATTAGCTTCGTATAGGATTATTAGAATGCGTGAACGCGGGGTTTCGTCTAGTCGGGTGGTAGTTTGTCGATTTCCCCGAAATGACGATTTTTGTTAAAGGATTGCGATTTTCGTGCGTTTTTCCGCGCACCGAGTGCATGCTATGTTTAATACGAGAGCGTGGATATTTGTATAATGTGACTTGCATCGTTTAGGGTTATGTAATCTTATACTTGGTGTTGTGCAAATTTAGGATCGGTCGGGGAAACTTCGGATACGGCGCGAAAAGGCAAAGCGGTGGCCGGATCAGATTAGCGGGGATTTCTGGTGAGTAGATATATTCATCTACGGGGGAATCGTCTGGATGGCGTGAGGTGCCCCCCCTAGTTAGGATTACCCTACTTTATGCATTAATTATATTGTTAGCTAGCTTATCCATTTATATACATGGCATACCCTCACAGCTAACCCTATACTAGATTGCATGGACATTCATATGACGTTCATATATACATACGCGATATCATTTCGTAGGACACGAACACCTTACCATTGGCATCGATTGCACGCGCACTATTCATGTGACACACACGCCTTTGGTAATTGCCATGCCACGTACACTAGAAAACCTGTTTAACTTAATATCGCTATTTGCATTCAAACATGATATATGAAATTGCATAGCATGCATATACCTCGCATTATCATCATATTTATATAGATTGCTACTAAAATCCACATCATATACATTGATATCATAGACATTTATTATATATAACATGTGGACACTATGATTTTCTTGATGATTTCAGTTTTTCTGTGATTTCTGGATTTTTTGGGAAAACCGCAAGAATTTAACAAAACCTTAGATTTATCATTTTCAAAACAAAGTTGCGGTTTTCTCGTGATGTCTGTGTCGTCCACCATGAGTTTTCATGTTTTCTGTTGGATTTCGAGACCCGATTCGAGGAGTGGATGAACCGTCTCGGGTACATGGTGGGCCCAGTATGGTACCCCGGGGCAAGAAGATCGAGTTGTAGACGATGAGCCTGGCAGGGGAAGACTACCTACCGGTGATGTCTGGCGCGGCGGATATCCGGAGGATACCGACCGTTGTCGTGAGATTTATGATATGGGCCGATCCGGACTGACGGAGCCCGATATTGAGACAGATGTGATTCCTATTTGGTGTCGATGCTTGACACGGGTTTTCAGATGATTTCTTGATGATATTTAGCTATTATACAGACATACACTTTCTAAAAGTTATGAATGCAGTAACTTTAACATTCTAAACACTTAAAGAGTTAGAAAAGATATTGCATACCTGTGCATGTATACTAGAGTTATTATATCACATATGGACATACATGTTGTTCCGCATTGCGTGCATTCTTACGATTGCCTTAGTAGATGTTATATTTACTCACGAGCTGGCAACTCACCCCCGTTGTGCCACAGTGTCTTGCAGGTCGGACCCGTCAGTCTCGTAGCGGCGGGCTATCTTGTCATCAGTTTCTTTTGCTCAGACTCGCGACATCGCCCGTAGGTGGGTTGCGAGTATACTTTATTCCTTTTTGCTTTATCATTGTATCTAGTATTCTCCATCTACCACTTGTACTGTATATGCGACCTAGTGATGAGACTGAGAGACTTGTATATTTGTGGTTCTTTTGGGTCGAGCTCACTTGAGCCGACGTGTGTTTTCTGGTATTTTGCGTTTCTTTATGTTCTTCTCTTGATATTACATTATATTGCATGTGGTTGTGATCCGCCTTGGGCGAAGAGCTAGCTCCCGCTTGGGGATGCCATTTTTATGATTACAGGTTTATTATCTTGTTGTACCCAGTTTGGGGGATAGAAAATACAGGGGAGACTCTGCCGAAATTTTTGGGAATTTTTGATGTTTTAAAAAGGGATTCTATGCAACTTAATTGATTTACAAACCGTTTTCATTTAAGGTTTTCCTTCACTCTATTTTGATTTTGGGTTAGATTTCTGGGCTTTGGCTGACTTAGGTTACAGTACGCCTTTAGACGTCTCGTAATCTAAGTGCCAGTCACGTTCCGTACTTTCGGGTCGTGACACTGCCGCTGATCCGCGGCCAACAGGGGGGTTTGGCCGCGGTTCTGCGGCCATTTGATCACAACTCTTCATCAAATTTTTGGGTCTTTGTCTTTATGACATTTGGCAATCCTAGGCACCTTCAGATTTCAGAAATATTCTCTCGGTTGCTTCCAGACTTGGTCTCCAAGTTTTGCGTCTTAATTAGGCAAGTCTTCTTCAACAACTTGATTTCCTTGATATATTCTCCATAACAACTTGGGAAATTCTGCACAATAATCTTAAATAATATTTAGTAGACTTAGTTCTACTAGGATTTGGTCAATGAATTTTTTTGCATACATTTTCCTACCAAATGATAATTAAAATATATTAACACATGGAAAATAAAGTTTTTACACATAAACCCTCATATGTATAATATATTATAATAAAGTCCTTTTTTAATATGAAAATGGTAGGAAAAATGTAATACAAATGTGCAGTTTTATCAACTGAACATGTCCCTAGTCGTGGGTGTATCGAGACGGGGCATCGATATACCAGAGTAGACTAGCGTGTAGCTTCTCGACCCATATAGATGGGCGATGGATGATCCCATATCCATTGGTGTTTGACATCAGAGATGTTATACGGGTGCTCAGTGGAGACTGGGTACACTGGACGGACTCGCCGAGAACTCCCAGCTGGTATTATACCTTACGTCAGATGGCAGTTCTCTGGTGACACTGGTGCAGGTTACTCTGTAGACCTGAAATCGTCATAGAGTCTTGTGTGATTCCCACTGTGCTTTGATTTCCACCTTACCACGTCCAAGAGGGCGTGCAAAACGGTGGTTTTTGGGTACAGTCCCGAATCACATGGAGGCAATGAGCGATAGGAGGGGTTTCGTCTCTCCCGGTATAGGGAGTTGATGTTGCGCTGTGCTCGATTGGCTATAACAGGAAGTCCTTGGCCAAGGCTGCTTTAGGGATTTACTGGTAAGTGTTACCAGTAGTTTCTCGACCCGTTATGAGCCTTAAATCGACACGACTTATCGAGTTATTGGGGTCTGACGTTTATCACCCCTAGACAAGATATGCGACATATCAGACGAACATACCGGACTGTACGGTAAGTGTTACTGGTTGGATTCATAGGAGTGTGAGCGGGCTTGCTCGTTGATCTTCTGATCGCTCAATACCCGGGTGGCCGTTCCGTTTAGCAGACCGCTTGCGGCTTGTGGGTGTTTGATATGATCATCACCTACTGCCGGCGTATTGACGAGTCTTTAGAGTCCTACACAGAGGTTTCCTGGATCAGGCGAAATGAAATAAGAGCGCATATGAGATATGTGTGGGACCGAGAATAATACCAGTATTTGATACTGTATTCTATTCTCGCGATTTGTATCATCGGTCGGTTATATGTGATATAGTCGGGTTACCGAATCAAGTGTTGATTCGATATATTGATACACTTGATATTAGTCGGTTATATGCAGTATGACCGGATCATTAAATCAAGTGTTGATTTAATGATTTAATATATAATTATATATTTGATATATTACTTTAGATTAACTAGTATGTGTTCACTTAAGATTGATTTTCTCACTTGAAGTGCACAAGTTGTATATGTGATATATTTTTGTGCACTAGTTTGTATCATGTTTGATGATGCATGCAAAGTTGGGTGTGTGTAAGGATTATACAATGTTTAGGTTAAAGGTTTAGTTTTTTATTTATTTTATTTGATTTATGTAAAATAAAATGGTGACTTACTTTGTCTTTGCTTGAAGCTTCATGAAGCTTTCAAGCATCTTTGACAAAGTCCACCATTTTGTTTTACATAAGATTTTCCTTAACCTAACCTTTAACATAAACTTGTGTTTAGTCTCTACAAAGGTTAATCTCATCCATGGTTGCAATATGATAACTTCACTTGATTATTCTTTTCACATAATTCTTTTTCCATTCTTTTCTTCTTCTTCTTCATGAAGAAAAGAAAACCTTGCTAGAAAATTCCAAGTGTTGAAATCAAGTGAGAAATCCAAATCCAAAGTGAACCCACTTCCTATTTCTTCATCCTCTACCACTTGCCATGTAGTAGAGTGTGTTATCTTCACAAGTTTCATGACCAAGTGAAGATGGAGCTTGAGTTAGAGTTGCCTCGACGTAGATCATCTTCGGCATCGAAGTCAACAACCTAGCCCGCTCATTTCTCCGACGAAACCAACGATAGTGTCCGGGATTCGGTTGATCGCAGCGGAGGGACATCATCACGGAGCTAAAGAAGTGGAGGACCGGATCTACAAAGGTTGTAGTCACTTTCACTTGAAGTTAAGTTATTAACTTGCATGTTCTTTCGCCTTACCTCTAGTAATCGATCTAGTTTTGGGTTTCTCGGCACCGGAAAATTTGTATTTGGCATGGTTGATGCCTTTGTGGAACCTCTTGAGTGTGCCTAGGAACCCTACATGTTTTCCATGAGAAGGGGCAGCTTCATTCCGATTGACAGGGATTTGGCGAACCGCTTCTCTTCTTTGATCCTGCTCTTGTTTGTAGCAGGTGTGTTTTGGCTTGGTTGGAGTGCTTTACGACTCATCCTTACCGCAGCTCCTTCAGCCTGACGCCGACGCTTGGCCTTTTCGTATATGGCCGTTTCACGTTCTCAATTAGGTTTTCTCTTATGAAGGGCTTCGTTTAGCAGCCTGTCAATTGGGTCTTCTGGAAATTCCGGGAATTTTGGCACCGATCCAGCCCCCAGTTCCTCTACGTTGCTTTCCGACGCCGAGGGAGTTTCTACGTTATTTAATAACGAAAGAGAAACCATGTGGCAACTTGCTACATAATCTTCGGTTTCTTCCGACGATCCATTTCTCTCATCATCGTCACTATCTCCGTTCTCAAGTATATGGTTGAGAAACTCTTCAAGGGTGACTAGGGTCCACGCCTTCTGGTTGTACCCCTCCAGCGCGTCGATGTACTTTTGCAGGTCCGTGCTGAAGGCTTGACCTGAGTGTTTTGCCCATCGTTAGCAATTTTCAGAATGGCACGCGGTTGTAGCATCCCCTCAATGATCTCAGGCTCCAGCGGGTTTTTCCACCTGATCGCCGGACATGCTTGAAGATCCTTCAGCATTCTTTTGGTTTTAGCTGAAAGGACAATTTTCTACGGAGCTTCTTCCACAAATGAGTATGATGCCACCAGCGTATCTACCTTTTTAGGAGCGTGCCTCTACGGCGGATTCACCCTCCAGTTCTCGGAATGCGCAAATTTCCCCCATTGATATTGGTCCTCGATCCAATTTTTGAAGACGTAGCAATCTTTAATTGGGTGGCTCACCATTCTGTGATAGGAGAAATAGTTGGAGTTGTTGACGTCACCGGGCTGCGGTGGACGTTTTGGGTCCGGTAGAGTGATGAACTTGTTATGCATTGCCAGTTCGAACAATCTTCTCGTTTTATCATGGGGGAACGAGTAAGTAAGTCCTAACTTCTCTTCGAGGGATTGGCACGGGCGCGTATTGTTTTGGCGAGCAACAGGTTTCGGGTCACTCGGCTGTTGTTGAGTATTGGCAACGAAGGCCGCTTTCCCTTTACCCTTTGCATTTCGAGGGTTCATTTTTGAACAGGATGGTCTGTGGCCCATCTGGTCCATTTAAGCTAACTTTTCAATCAGAGCCTGGAAGGTGGTCGGCTTAAAGAACGTCATAAACTGGGACACAGTCGCCTGAGGATCTAGAGTCCCTATGAACATGCCCACGGCCGGAGCTTCTTCGTTGCATTGTTCGCATTTTGACCATAGGTTCTGCCACCGGATTGCGTATTGAACCCAGATCACTCCTGGCTTCACCCTGGCGCTGATTAATACCATGATTGGGGTGCACTCGCTTGCGCTGGCGAACCGCTACATGAATAGAAATTCCATTTCCGTGAATTTTTTGACAAAGTCATTTGGGAGCTCCGAGTACCATTCGAATGCTGTTTCCGACAGGCTGCCAACGAACTAGAGAAGCAACAATTTGTCGTCGCCTCCAGTATTGCCGCACAAAGCTCTGAACCGAGCCACGTGCTGATGTTGATTTCTTGTCCCCTTTTACACATGGAATTTTGGGATCGTATATCCCGGTGGGCATCTGATTTGAACGTACCAGTCTGGGTACGGTCGCCCGGTTCCGACGACTTGGCCAGCCGCTTCATGTTAGTTATATGTATGCCCTAGAGGCCATTACTGTACATATGATGTAAATTGTAATGGATGCTTGCACATATATAGGGAGGACTTTCTTGCTCGACATGATAGTATGCTATCTGGTTGTACTTTATCTTAACATGTACTATGAGTGTCTCTATGTTACATGTTGATAAAGCCCTTAGGATTTCTACTCGACTTCTGGGACTATGATGAGATCATACTAGTGGGGCCACGGTAGTCGACGAGTACAACCTATAACTGGTCCTAGTCGAGGGTGTATCGAGACAGGGCATCGATACACCAGAGTAGACTAGCGTATACGCATCTTGACACATATGATGGGTGATGGATGATCCCATATCCATCGGTGTTTGACATCAAGGATGGTGTACGGGTGCTCAGTAGAGACTGGGTACACTGGACGGACACGCCGAGAACTCCCAGATGGTATTATACCTCACGTCAGATGGCATTTCTCTGGTGACACTGGTACAGGTTAGTCTGTAAACCCGAGATCGTCATAGAGTCTTGTGTGATTCCCACTGTGCTTTGTTTCCATCATACCACGTCCAAGAGGGCGTGCAAAAAGGTGGCTTTTGGGTACATTCCCGAATCACATGGAGGCAATGAGCGATAGGAGGGGATTCGTCACTCCCGGTATAGGGAGTTGATGTTGCGCTGTGTTCGATTGGCTATAACTGGAAATCCCTGGCCAGGGTTGCCGAGATTTACTGGTAAGTGTTATCAGTAGTTTCTCGAACTGTTATAGACCTCATATCGACACGACTTATCAAGCTATTGGGGTCTGACGTTTACCACCCATAGGCGAGATATACGACATATCAGACAAAGAGACCGGACTGTATGGGAGTGTTACTGATTGGATTCATGGGAGAATGTACAGGCTTGCTTGTTGATCTTCTGATCGCTTAATACCTAGATGGCTGTTACGTTTAGCTGATCGCTTGCAGCTTGTGGATGTTTGATATGATCATCACCTACTGCCGGCGTATTGACGATTCTTTAGAGTCCTACACAGAGGTTTCTTGGCTCAGGCAAAACGCTGTAGGAGCACATATATGATATGTGCGGGACCGAGAACAATACATGTATATGATACCGTATTAGATTCTCGCGATATGAGATGTCTGCCGGGTATCTGAGATATAGCCGGGTCATCGGATCAAGTGTTGATTCGATGAACTGATACAGATAATATTAGTCGGTTATTTGTGAAATAGCCGGATTATCGGATCAAGCGTTGATTCGACAATTTAATGTATAATTATATATTTGATAAATTAAATTACATTAACTAATATAAGCTCACTAAAAGATTCTTTTTCTCACTCGGGTAATACATTGATATATATGCGATATATGTTAAATGTATTATTTTATTTTCTTACAATAAATATTGTATATATGATATATAATATTATAACAAGTTATGTTTACAAATGCAACATGATTAGTGGAGATTAAACATGGTTAGGGTTTGATTTGGGTTAACTTCTTCTTGAAGCTTCTAGAAGCTTATGTTTTGTTTCTTGCAAAGATATTATGTGTTGATATTTTTGCAAGATATTATTTAACCCAACCCAAACCTTTCACCCTAGGTTAAATCTCTGCATGAGTTAAAGTAACTCAAAGGTTGTATTTGTAACCATAGGTTTAATTCATTGTTCATTACAAAAGGATTGATTCTTCTTCTTCTTCTTTCTTCTTTCATGAAAAGCTTTCTAGCTTTTTATGAAGTGATGAAAATGAATGAGTTAATGAAAATAAATGAGAGCTAAAATCCTACTTCATCATCCTAATCTATCCTAGCCATTTAGATTAGGGTGTTCAGTTCATTTATAAGTGAGAGCTTGTGTTAATGAAACTTCAAGGTAGATCATCTTTGTTATCGAAGATCGGAAGCAAGCTTGCATCTTTCTCTTTGTGGAGCTTTTCGAGAGTCCGGATACTAGATGATCGCAGCGAAGGGACCTCAACACGGAGCTTTAGAAGTGAAGGACCGGACTACAAAGGTTGTAATCTCAAACTCTTAGTGTTAAAGTGTTTAACATGCTTTGTTTCGCCTAATCTCTAGTTTAAAGATCTTGGTTAGAGTTGTTCGGCACGTCTAAATTTTAAATCGGGCATGGTTGATGCCTTGTAAACCCTTGTGAGAGTACCTAGTAACCCTACAGTGGTATCAGAGTCAAGCTAGAGCTTAGGGCGAAGTGTAGGCGAAGTTTAAAGTCCGATCGAACTCCGTATACCCGTAAAACCCTAGTTTCTGGAAATTTTTCAAAAATGTTGATTTTTTCATATTAAAAATACTCAAAAAAATCAGCAGGGTATTTTAGGAATTACTGTGAAAAACGAGCACTTAATACCATTAAACAGCCACGGAACCGCGGCAATGACATGGCTTGCACGGCGGTTCCGCGGCCGTAGAGTGGACTTATTGTTGTCTTTTTGCACAGTTAAATCCTTATCTACTTCCCGATTCTTCTGGGAATTTTTAATATATACTCAAGTGTTGAGTTTTCTGGGTTGTATTGGGGACTCGTTGATTCGATCGGATAATTTAACTTCGTTTAATTTTTCTTTCCGGGTAATTTTAGAACGTGTTAAAAAGTTCGAACGGATATCAATAACTCATTTTTTCCCCTGTCGGAAAATTTTTCAAAAGTTGGATTATTTCTCGAGTTTGAAACTTCCGGAAAATCATGCAAGTAACGCGGTGGAACCTCTAGAAGAACACAAACCTTAACTTGATTATGTGACCGTCTAAACCGCCTCTAAACCTTAGGGTTTGGGGCAGTACTGCGTTGCCACATGTGAGGCGTTGGCTTGAGCCTTCTACGGCTGGACCATTGGTACTGTGGCATGTGATGGATACTTTTTGAACTCCGCTCAAGTGTTGAGCTATTTAGGAAAACTTTGGTGTTTGATTATTCAATCGGAAAGTTTAACATTGTCTATTTATCTGGAATGTGATACAATATTTGGAATCCACAAGTAGTTATGAGATAACTAATTTGAATGTTATAAATCTAGCAGTTTAGTCTCAGATGATCGGTTGCCACGGGATTTTGATGTGATCAAAAGTCCGTCGCAATCACCTAGCATACGCGGATACTCGCCGGGTAAACTTAATAGATAGCCATGTCCGATAGCCCCAACCAAGTGACTGTAGGAGAACCCCGTCGCCAAAAGCATCCGTTCGGGTGCTCGCGGCAGCGGTGTTCCGCCTTAGTGCACTTCGTCGACGGCATCCGGGGGTGCGGCCGTCTACTAAAGTTTCCGACGAGCATTCAATCAGGATGTCGGGAATCTTGTTGAATTGCCCGACTAGATATTGAAAAGTGTTTTCTATATTGAGACTAAAATGCAGGGTTTATAATTTTTAGGCATGCGATGTCTAAGGATTTCATTTGGTTAGGCATGAGATGTCTAAGGAGGTTGCAGATTCCAACTGTTGTAGTTTTACACTTTCTTTTCTGTGACCGTAAGCGTAGTATGTGGTGTATCGCCGGCTTCGTTGCTATACATCAACGACAATCGGGATACGCATACTTTCTTACGTTGATGATATGAGATATTATGTGTTGCTGTGATAAGTTATATTGGATCGTCGCGTTCTGTATAGCCCGGGGTTTTATGTGAGATGAGAGTTTTTCTTTTTCATTCATGTAAAATTCATTTGTATGTAATATTCTTTTATTGGGACACTTTCGGGCTGAGGATGATGTCACCATTGTATATTATTTACTTTTCCGCATTAGGTAGACCCAAGGCGGGAGCATAAGTAACCCGGTTCTGTGGTCCAGTGGGAGACCATCTCGAGCAGTCGATACCAGGTCTCCTAACCCTAGAATTGGCAGTGTTGCTTGCCGCTCTCGTAGGAGTCTAGGGATATGGGTTTGGCTATCCATCGCGACCATGGAATCCGTGTTTTATACAGGCTCATACTAAAACAAGGACGTCCTAGTATATCCAATATTTCATATATTTTCTTCTGCTGCAATGTTCTGTGATGAGATCATATTACTGCCTGAGACGAATGTTTATATTATATATATGAGATATATGTTATATTGCAGATTTTGTTTCAAATGTGATGCTTGTGATGCATAATAAAATTGGGACTTCATTAATGAGATTAATGAAACTAAAAGAAACCTAAAGATGTTGTAGAAACTTTTTTAAAAACTGGTAGCTCTAGTTCTTGCTTTGCATAGTGGTGTTCCTTGTAGAACATCCAGCACCTTATTCGATAAAGAAAGAGCCGAGATCCCTTCACCGGGAGTGACCACTTTAGGGAAACTAGCAGATGCTGCAAACTCGGTTTGTCTTTTGATTGCTTCTATAGTTCTTGCTTTGCACAGCGATATTTGTGAAATATCCTGCACCTTATTCGATGAGGAAAGAGCCGACGATCCCTTCACCTGGAGTAACCTCTTCAGCGAAACTAGAAAAGCCTCAAAAACACTCCATTTAAAATCACTCGATTCTACAACGATATCACGTTCATTACGCAAAGGGTTTTCTTAAAAACTTATCGTAGCCCTCCGTCATTTCAGATGAGTACTGGTTAGTATTCGTGCTGCGTTTGTTGACCTTAGCCAAGGCGTAGTGTGCGGTAGCTGATTAGTGCTTATCTGTATAAGCATATGATGCGATTGAGTTAGGGTAGTCGTGCGACTTTATTGACCCTAGCCAAAGGTCGCGCGGGTGGGTTTAATTCAATCGGGAAATGACGGGTTGAACTTGGCTAGCTCTTATGATTTGTTGACTTTAACCAAGGTCATAAGCTGCTAGGGGAAAAATATTATTGGGAATTTCAAGAGTTGAAATTTGCAATGAGATTGCATACCTTCTATAAGATAGTTGGATCCCGATACCCGCTGCGAGTAAGACTTACTCCTGGGAGAGTTTTACACATTACAATTAGCCGATCAAGTAGGTGTCTAGAAACGTGTTAACGGGGTTACGCCCCTAGGAAAACAAGGTTTACTTTAATTAGGTCCGTGCGAAAACACGGGGAACCTCCCTCAAAGTACCGGCACTGGCCTCGCTGAAAGATTGGCGAACTTGTAGAGTTTAATTAATCCCGGCTAGTTTTTCCTTTTAGGCTTTGAAGGAAGATTTGACTAAAACAGTGGAAAACATCCTGATTAGATAAATTGATAAGCAATCTAATCTTGTAAAAGCGCACGCTGAGTGTTTTCTTCTCTTTCTCTCTCCTGGTTACGACTATGTCACGCCTTAATCAAGATAATAATACGGATGCATTGACCGAACCCGCTTGTTATACTGCGCTAGGGAACGTTGGTCCCGCTCCAACTTGTAATGGTTATAAGACAGAGCAGGAAATAGGGGATTACCAGAATTCCCCTACCGCCCAAACGAAGAAAGTACATGTTGATGTATCTTCTTCGGGTGTGTTCATTACAGAGAACTGTTTCTCAAGTATCCTTTACGTCCTGGGTATGAGATACCGGATCAGGATCCCACATATGTAATCTGTTACATGGGCTACAGATAGGTAGAGAATTGAGAACGGGTGATAAGTTTCATGAGATAGAAACGGTGCAAGTGTTGCAGCTAAGTCTGTTGGTAGTTATCACCCCGTATTACCAGAATACATTGATTCGGAACGAATGTTAATAGATACCGAACCTGATATACAATATCATATCAGTCTCTTTATTAGTAAAGAAGGATATAATTTTGTATTGTTGGATAATGTTTAAAACATTTCCTATATCAAGAGTTGATCAGTTCAGTCACGTTATCTAAAAGCATAGACGTTCTAAATCACACCACAGTTCTTAGCGTACACAACACACACAAGAGGAAGAGTTCGGAAATGAACGAATCCTTCTTGAGGCATTGTAGACTAGGTCATATCAATGCGACCCGACTAGCTGAAGTTACATAAAGATGCATATTTAAATTAGTTTGAATTTACATCTTGTGAAACTTGCTGGTCATGTCACAAAGATAAGATGACCACAGCTCTGTTTATTGGAAACAGAGAAAGAGTTAGTGAACTCTAGGGATTGATACATAATGATGTATGTAAGTTCCCTGTCTACACATGCCAGGACCGGTTCTTTGTACTTCATTACATTCACTGATGATCTCTCAAGATTCAGACATATGTTCCTGTTTAAACACAAGTCCAAAACTTTTGAGATAATCACTGAATATAAGTTATAAGTAGAGAACCAAAAACGGGTATAAGTATTATGTCTTTTGATGAGATCAAGGAGGAGAATACTTGAGCATGGAATTCCTAGACTTTTCTAAATGAGAATGATATTCTCTCTCAGCATTACTCCTCCGTATACACCACAACACCTCGGTGTATCGGGGCGGAGCAATCACACCTTATGTGATTTGCTCTATGATGAGTACTACCGAGTTTCCTATTTCCTTTTGGGAGTTATGCACTTGAGAAGCTGCATACATATTGAATAGGGTTCAAATCAAATCAGTTGCATACCACTTCATATATGATATGGAATGGGAAGAGCCAATATCTTAAGTATGTTAAGATTTGAGGTTGTCCAGCCTATGTCAAAAAGCATAATCCGGACAAGCTTGAGGCAAAGTCAGTTCTGTAAAAGTTTGTTGGATATCCCAAGCATTTGCAAGGGAATATCTTCTACCTAACAGAGGAACAAAAGATGTTTTGTTTCTCAGTATGCTACCTTTGTGAAAGGGAATTTCTTGTGAAGAAATCAGTGGTCATGAGGTAGAATTGGAAAGAGTTCCAGCTATACAAACTGCGACTGATGATTTAGTACAACCAAAGGATTCAATAGTTTCCAATGAACCTCAGCCTCTCCGCCGATCTAGTAGGGTTCCTCACCCACCTGAGAGATACTTCGGTCTCTCTATGATAGTGGGAGCGAGGATTGCATCATGAGATGATGACCCAACTATTTTCGAGCAGGCCATCAGGAGCGGGATTTTGTAAGAATGGCTGGATGCTTAGCGATCTGAGATGGAATCCTTATACACCAACAAAGTATGGACTTTGGTTGCTTTATCTGAAGGGTTAAGTCCTCATCAGGAGCAAGTATATCTTGAGAAGATTACTTGGTGTACATGGAAAAGTTGAGACTTTTAAAGCTATGCTTAAGTCCACCCAGATCCTACTTGCCACGGCTACATACCATGACTACGATATTTGGCAGTCGGGTGTCATGACTGCTTTTCTAAATGTTGATTTGGAAGAGAGCGTCTATAAGTACGCAGCCATAAGGCTTCGTAGACAGTGGGAGCAACGGAAACGTGTGCAAGATGTTTTATGTGATAAATCAGGCATCGCGGAGATAGAACATCTGTTTTGATGTGGTAGTCAAAGAGTTTGACTTCATCAAAATAGGAGATGAACCTTGTATATACAAAAAGGTAGTAGAGAGTATGGTGGTGATCTTCGTAGAGTACGTGGATGACATACTCTTGATAGGGAAGAAGTTTCCTATGCTACGCTCGGTCAATCTCCGCTTATCACAAGGATTCTCCATATAGGATCAAGGTAATACCTCCTGAATCCTAGGTTTTATATTTATGAGATAGATCTAAATGGATGTTAGGATTCTCACTAGTTGTGGTGAGATGGTATCAATCGATCCTGGAGAGAATCACTCGAAAGGTTCCAGGGTGATAAGGACGACTGAATGTCAGTCGCAGGCATTGTCTTTAGCCTTAGTGGAAGGACGGTATGTCGGAAGAGTTCTAAGCTAGATACTAGACGATTAAAGGCAAGATACATCGTTACCAAGGATGCTGCCAAAGAGGCAGTCTGGATATATATATAAGTTCATGAGATGAACTTCGTTCCTAGCATTGTGCGACAATGGAGTTGTGGCTTATGCTAAGGAACCCCCATCCCATCTGAAATCCAGATATAATTCTTAGGCAGTATCACCTGATCATGGAGATGGTTGATCTCCAGGGAGATCAAGGGTAGGAGAGTAGACACAGAGGACAACAGCGCGGATCCAATCACAAAGGATTTTTCCCAGTAGAGACTTTTATGGGATGGTTGAGTATGAGATACTTCAACAACAGATGATTGTTGGGTATGCGATACCACAACGGATGGCCCTAGTACAAGTGGAAGATTGTTAGTTATATGTATGCCCTAGAGGCTATTACTGTACATATGATGTATATTGTAATGGATGCTTGGACATATATAGGGAGGACTTTCTTGCTCGACATGATAGTATGCTATCTGGTTGTACTTTATCTTAACATGTACTCTGATTGTCTCTATGTTACATGTTGATAAAGCTCTTAGGATATGTACTCGATTACTAGGACTATGATGAGATCTTACTAGTGGGGCCACGGTAGTCGACGAGTACATCCTATAACTGTTCCTAGTCGAGGGTGTATCGAGACAGGGCATCGATACACCAGAGTAGACTAGCGTATACGCATATTGACCCATATGGTGGGCGATGGATGATCCCATATCCATCGGTGTTTGACATCAAGGATGGTGTACGGGTGCGCTGTAGAGACTGCGTACACTGGACGGACTTACGAGAACTCCCAGATGGTATTATACCTCACGTCAGATGGCAGTTCTCTGGTGACACTGGTACAGGTTAGTCTGTAGACCCGAGATCGTCATAGAGTCTTGTGTGATTCCCACTGTGCTTTGATTTCCATCATACCACGTCCAAGAGGGCGTGAAAAAAGGTGGCTTTTGGGTACAGTCCCGAATCACATGGAGGCAATGAGCGATAGGGGGTGATTCGTCTCTCCCGGTATAGGGAGTTGATGTTGCGCTGTGTTCGATTGGCTATAACTAGAAATCCCTGGCTAGGGTTGCTGAGATTTACTGGTAAGTGTTATCAGTAGTTTTTCGAACTGTTATAGACCTCATATCGACACGACTTATCAAGCTACTGGGGTCTGACGTTTACCACCCCTAGACGAAATGTGCGACATATCAGACGAAAAGACCGGACTGTACGGGAGTTTTACTGATTGGATTCGCAGGAGAATGTACATGCTTGCTTGTTGATCTTCTGATCGCTCAATACATGGGTGGCTGTTATGTTTAACTGACCGCTTGCAGCTTGTGGGTGTTTGATATGATCATCACCTACTGCCGGCGTATTGACGATTCTTTAGAGTACTACACAGAGGTTTCTTGGCTCAGGCAAAACGTTGTAGGAGCACATATATGATATGTGCAGGACCGAGAACAATACGTGTATGTGATACCGTATTAGATTCTCGCGATATGAGATGTCTGCCGGGTATATGAGATATAGCCGGGTCATCGGATCAAGTGTTGATTCGATGAACTGATACAGATAATATTAGTCGGTTATTTGTGAAATAGCCGGATTATCGGATCAAGCGTTGATTCAATAATTTAATGTATAATTATATATTTGATATATTAAATTACATTAACTAATATAAGCTCACTAAAAGATTCTTTTTCTCACTCGGGTAATACATTGATATATATGCGATATATGTTAAATGTATTATTTTATTTTGTTACAATAAATATTGTATATATGATATATAATATTGTAACAAATTATGTTTACAAATGCAACATGATTAGTGGAGATTAAACATGGTTGGGGTTTGATTTGGGTTAACTTCTTCTTGATGCTTCTAGAAGCTTATGTTTTGTTTCTTGCAAAGATATTATGTGTTGATATTTTTGCAAGATATTATTTAACCCAACCCAAACCTTTCACCCTAGGTTAAATCTCTACATGAGTTAAAGTAACTCAAGGGTTGTATTTGTAACCATAGGTTTTATTCATTGTTCATTACAAAAGGATTGATTCTTCTTCTTCTTCTTTTTTCTTCTTTCATGAAAAGCTTTCTAGCTTTTTATGAAGTGATGAAAATGAGTGAGTTAATGAAAATAAATGTGAGCTAAAATCCTACTTCATCATCCTAATCTATCCTAGCCATTTAGATTAGGGTGTTCACTTCATTTATAAGTAAGAGCTTGTGTTAATGAAACTTCAACATAGATCATCTTTGTTATCGAAGATCGGAAGCAATCTTGCATCTTTCTCTTCGTGGAGCTTTTCGAGAGTCCGGATACTCGATGATCGCAGTGAAGGGACCTCAACACGGAGCTTTAGAACTGAAGGGCCGGACTACAAAGGTTGTAATCCCAAACTCTTAGTGTTAAAGTGTTTAACATGCTTTGTTTCGCCTAATCTCTAGTTTAAAGATCTTAGTTAGGGTTGTTCGACACGTCTAAATTTTAAATCGGGTATGATTGATGCCTTGTAGACTCTTGTGAGAGTACCTAGTAACCCTACAGTGGTATCAGAGCCGAGCTAGAGCTTAGGGCGAAGTGTAGGCGAAGTTTAAAGTCCGATCAAACGCCGAATACCCATAAAACCCTAGTTTCTGGAAATTTTTCAAAAATGTTGATTTTTTCATATTAAAAATACTAAAAAAAATCAGCAGGGTATTTTAAGAATTACTGTGAAAAACGAGCACTTAATACCATTAAACAGCCGCGGAACCGCGGTAATGACATGGCTTGCGCGGCGGTTCCGCGACCGTAGAGTGGACTTATTGTTGTCTTTTTGCACAGTTAAATCCGTATCTACTTCTTGATTCTTCTGGGAATTTTTAATATATACTCAACTGTTGAGTTTTCTGGGTTGTATTGGGGACTCGTTGATTCGATCGGATAATTTAACTTCGTTTAATTTTTTTTTCCGGGTAATTTTAGAACGTGTTAAAAAGTTCGAACGGGTATCAATAACTCACTTTTTCCCCTGTCGGAAAATTTTTCAAATGTTGGATTTTTTCTCGAGTTTGAAACTTCCGGAAAATCATGCAAGTAATGCGGTGGACCCTCTAGAAGAACACAAACCTTAACTCGATTATGTGACCGTCTGAACCGCCTCTAAACCTTAGGGTTTGGGGCAGTACGGCGTTGCCACATATGAGGCGTTGGCTTGACCCTTCTACGGCTGGACCATTTGTACTGTGGCATGTGATGGATACTTTTTGAACTCCGCTCAAGTGTTGAGCTATTTAGGAAAACTTGGGTGTTTGATTATTCGATCGGAAAGTTTAACATTGTCTATTTATCTGGAATGTGATACAATATTTGGAATCCACAAGTAGTTATGAGATAACTAATTTGAATGTTATAAATCTAGCAGTTTAGTCTCAGATGATCGGTTGCCACGGGATTTTGATGTGATCAAAAGTCCGTCGCAATCACGTAGCGTACGCGGATACTCGCCGAGTAAACTTAATAGATAGCCACGCCCTATAGCCCCGACCAAGTGACTGTAGGAGAACCCCGTCGCCAAAAGCATCCGTTCGGGTGCTCGCGGCAGCGGTGTTCCGCTTTAGTGCACTTCGTCGACGTCATCCGGGGGTGCGGCCGTCTACTAAAGTTTGCGACGAGCATTCAATCAGGATGTCGGGAATCGTGTTGAATTGCCCGACTAGATATTGAAAAGTGTTTTCTATATTGAGACTAAAATGCGGGGTTTATAATTGTTAGGCATGCGATGTCTAAGGAATTCATTTGGTTAGGCATGAGATGTCTAAGGAGGTTGCGGATTCCAACTGTTGTAGTTTTACACTTTCTTTTCTGTGACCGTAAGCGTAGTATGTGGTGTATTGTCGGCTTCGTTGCTATACATCACCGACAATCGGGTCGTGTGTGTTTTTATTTGTTTAGGTTGCCTGTGGATTGTATACGGAGACTAATTTATGTTGTTTCCTGTAAGGCGTGGATTAGTCCAAGTCCGTATTTCTTAGATTTGGGGTTTTTATTTAAGGACCGTTAATCTATTTTGAGATTATGATCGACTTAAACATATGTGAGCATTTAGGGGCTCAATTTGTTTTCGTTAAGGATACATTAGTCCAATTTGAGACTAAGATCTACATAACAAGGTTTTAGGATCAATTTTGTTTTAGATCCAACAAGAAAGCATTTGGACTCTGTTATTTTAGTTTATGGACGTTTCGGTCCATTATCGCCATTTTGGAGGCGAAGTTCTTGTCACGACCCGAAAGTACAGAACGTGACTGGCACTTAACTACGAAACGTCTTAAGGCGCAACGTAATCTAAGTAAGCCAAAGCACAGAAAACTAAACCGTTTAATAATTAGAGTGAAGGAAAACTTGTTTTAAAGCATGTGATTTTAACAAAAATAAGTGGCATTAAACATTTAAATGCAATATCATATTTTCCCGAAAATTTTGGCAAAGTCGCCTTTGTAAATACTTGCCCCCAAACGGGTACAACACATGAAAATACATATAAATAATAAATACAGGCATCCCCAAGCGGGTGCTAGCTCTTCGCCAATGGCGGAATCACAACCACAAGCAATATGTATATCAAAAGAGCACAATAAGCATCTTAAAGCAAGAATTAAGAAAATACCACGTCGTCTCAAGTGAGCATCGACACCAAATACCACAAATACAAATCTCACGAGTCTCACCGTCTAGTCCAATATACAAGGGTAGATGGAGTATGTTGGATATAGTGCCCTCAAAGTCAATTATTGGATCACAGACACGTGATTACAATGATTGAGGGAGGACCTATACCGGTAGGACAGTCTTACTCGTGATGATACTATGCTATCTGGTTTATCTTTATCATCGTGTGTTGCTTCAGGTGACCTTACAGGTCACTATTGCACGTTGATGGAGCCCTTAGGATTCTTGCTTGACTACCAGCAGTATGATGGCGATCATATACGTGGGAGCTGGAGTCTATAAGCACATCCTTAAAGTGGTCCCTAGTCGTGGGTGTTTCGAGACTGGGCATCGATACTCCATTAGTAGACTAGTGTATACAGTCGAGACCCCGACGAGGGGCAGTGGCCGGTCTCACAAGCCATTGGTGTCAGTTGGATCACCTAAGATGTATACAGATGCTCATTGGGTTATGAGTACACCGGATAGGACTCGCCGGAAACATGCTAGTTTTTATTATACCAGACGTCAGATAGCAGTTCCCAGGTAACATGTGTACAGGTTAGTTCATCGACCTGAGATCGTCATTTGTCTCGTGTGAGTTCCCACTGTGCTTTGATTACTACCCTACCACAGCTCAAAGTAGTCGTGCAAACGGGTTTTAGTTGGGTATAGTCCTGAGCCACATGGAGGCAGTGAGCGGATCGGCAGGGGTTTCGTCTCTCCCGGTATTAGGGGTGAGATCGCGCTGTGTCTAAGAGAGCCATTACACGAAGTCCTTTGCCAAGGCACGAGATTTACTGGTAGGTATTCCAGTAGTATCTCAGGGTGTTCTGGGCTACACTCCGACACGACTTGTACCGCTTTTGGGGGTCTGACTTTTACCAACCCCCAAGGCCTGCCATGCGATGCTCATAGACGAACAGACCGGACTGTACGGATATTGTCACTGACAGGCTCAGTAGGGTGTCTGGATGAGTTCGCTCATCGACCTCCCTTTTGGTCAATACCTAGTAGCCCGTTACGTACAGCTAGTACCTCTGACGTGCTAGTGGTTAAATCCACAGCCAAAGTATTTTAGAGTCCCCCATAGACAGTTTTCAAGTTTCGGGCGAAACATTGTAGAGGCCGTATGATATATGGCAGGTTTCGATCATATACGTGCATTAGTGCACGGATCATGATCGGGCGGATCATACTAGTGGGCTTTGGTTTAAGCCGGATCCTATTATTAGATTTGTTGGATTACTTTAGTATCATCGCATTCGCATTCAGTCGGAATACGGATGCAGGTATGTATATACAGGTGAGAGGTACTCTTGTGATCCGTCACGAGTTTACTTTAGTAGATGCCATTCTCTTTTTTTTGTTGCAAACATTTGGATTAATGTTTGCATAAGTAAATAATGAGCTCATAATCATGATTAGGTGCATTAATTATGACACATGCACAAGTGACGAGTCATGGTCTCTTTACTTGTACATATGTCACATTGTTGATGGATTTGAGTGTTGAAATGAGAGGGAGAGAGAGAAAGGGCAGCCATAACCTCATGGTTAGCTCTTGTATTTTCTAACACACTCTCACTCACATTTTATCATCTCAACAAAAGAAAAAGAAAAGATAACTTCTTCTTCTTCCTCTTCTTTCTTGAGCTCACTATCTCCTCACTAATGGCATCCACTAAATCCTCATAAGACAAAGTGATCACACACATTCTCTACATCGGTTAGCGAACTTCGTGCCCGAGTTGCTTTGGATGAAGCGGGAGTCCATAAAAAGACTCGAAGATGTGGTGCCCTTTCTGACGAGGAGATCGAGACCGGAAATGCCGTGAGAAGCTTGGGATGGTGGCCAAGACCGAAGGACACGGATCGATCGGTATAGCTTTTCCAACCCTTCTCTTGTTAGCTAGTTGTAGGTTAATGGTTCGATCCGGATTTAAAGTATACGATGGCGCCGGTTTCAAGTTTTGAAAAAGTTTTCATTTCTGCATTTTGGCCTCGGGCAGACGGCCGGGACGCTATCATAGACTTACATGGTATCAGAGCCACGCCATTAACCTTTACTAGCTTGCTCTAACATATTTAGAACTTCGATCGAACGAAATTTCCAAAACCGCGATTCCAATTTGTGCAGTTTCTGACGAAATTTTTTTGTCGTCTAAAATTTTTTTTGAGTACGTCAGAAAATCATGCAGGCTTTTCTAAGACCACTGCAGAAAATTGGTTGCCTGAGCTTACTTGTCACGACCCGCAGGGTACGGAACGTGACTGGCACTTAAGTTTACGAAACGTCTAAAGGCGTCCGTAAAATAAGTAAGCCAAAGCCCAGAAAACAAAACCAATTAAGCAAAAGAGTGAAGAAAACCCAATCAATTGAAAGCGAGTTATCAAATAAGTCATGTAAAACCCTTTTTAAAAACAATACCAATTTTTCCCGAAAATTTCGGCAGAGTCTCCTTTGTAAATACTGGCCCCCAAAAATGGGTACAACAAAATATATACATGAATCCAACAAAATAGGGCATCCCCAAGCGGGAGCTAGCTCTTCGCCATAAGGCGGTCACAAAATCCCACGCAATGTAAATGACAATAAGCATAATAATCATAAGGAAGCATGAAAAAGTAACATGTCGGCTCAAGTGAGCTCGACCCCAAAATACAGCATAAAATCCACAAACCTCGCAGTCTCATCTCTAGGTCAATATACAATAATCTGGTAGAAACAGTAGATGGAGTACACTAGATACAAAGAATATACAAGTGGTACAAAATGATAACATAACCCACCTATGAGCAAATCTCGAGTCCAGGCAAAAGAAGCAAGCGCACCCGCCGCTACTGAACTGACGGAGCGGACCTGCAACAGGCTATGGCACAACGGGGGTGAGTTGCCAACTCGTGAGTAATAAATAACATTTACACAGGCTATCGAATGCATGCACACAAGCATCCTAGAATCTATATACAGGTAAGGCAGGACATAATGGCGAGTATGTATGCAATATGGATATACTAGCAGGTGTGTATACAACATCAGTGTACGAATATGTATGCAACATGAATATCTGAGGTCTCAATAGGTTTATATATAAAAATATTTTATCAGATGTTGTTTTTGAAACTCTTTTAGAATGCCAGCAAATGTCAATGAATCGACGAAAACCGGTGTCCAGCAACGACACCCCAAAAGCTGTCTCAAATCTCATAAATGTATCGCTGGCCTCAGCCGTCCGGCTGACCCATCTCAAATATCAATATCTCATCATCTAGCGGCCACGGTCGGTATCCTCTGGATATCCGCCGTCCCAAACAGTCACCGGTAGGTAATCCGTCCCCTGCCAGGCTCAACGTCATCACCACATTCCTCTTGCCCCGGGGTACCTTACCGGGCCCACCATGTACCCGTGCCGGTTCCTCCACTCCTCGACACGGATTTCCAAATCCACAGCAAACTCATGGTGGACGACACTTACATCACTAGAAAACCGCAATTTTACATATTTTTAAAAAATATAATAAGTTTAGAAATTTTGCGGCTTTCCCCCGAAATCCAGCAATATCATAAAATCTCCAGAAATCCACATAAGTGCATATATCAATGATAATGAATGCGTATGATATCAATAATCAAGTTGCGATGTGTGATTAATATATTAAGCATGAACAATTAATATGATGAAGTACATGCACATGAATTAGCAATACTACGGTTTCATTTTTAAGGAATTAAAGGCAATAGTACCAGTTTAAGTATCAATTAGTAAAAGGTTTCAATTTAAAAGTTATCTAGTGTGGTGGCATGGCAATTACCAGGGTGTGTGTGTAAACATGAATAGTGCTCGTGCTGCATATAAAAACCTGGTAATGGTGCATGTGTCCTACAATTGAGTTTGCGTATATGGGTATAACATATTGATCTAATTGCAGCAATTATAATGCCAGTATTATTATTCTAATGTCACAAGTGGTTATCCAGTTTACTATTTTATTTTCAGTTTACTAAATCTATCGGGCGACTTGCGCCATCCAAACGATCGTCCCCCGTAGATGTTAAATCTACTCACTGGGATCCCTGGCTAGCTGTGTCCAATCACCGCCTTTCCCTTTCGCGCCGCGTCTGACGTTTCCGCGACCGAACCTGGAATTTACACCATTACCAATTATAAGGTTACATATCAAGAACGACGCAAACCCCAACGAAACTACTAAAGTTCGCAAGCTAGGTACAATGTGCACAAAGTGCGCGGAACACACGCGAAAATCGCAAAATCTGCCAAAAACGCCGATTTGGGTCACCCGGCAAAACTAAAACCCGACTACCCAAAAACCGCACTCACGCATCCTAAAAGTCGTAGGACAAGCCATTACAATCATCAAGATATCAAAAATAGTCCATCACATAATTTATATAAAAATCTAGTAAGCATATACATTCCAAAAATCGGTGCAAAAATCGCCGATTTGCGACAAAACGACTACAATAAAGCATACTCACCCAGCACACTACAAGCAATCCACACCCACTAATTACAACACATTAACCATGCTCCAAAACCTATATTCCACAACCAAACCCTTTCTTGATTTTTATAAATAGCAATTGCAAATCAAAAACCATACTTGAAAAACTTAATAAACACTAATTTCAACCCCAAATAGCAAGTTCACCTCTTAGATTAAGGTTAGCAAAACACTAGATAGCAAATTAGGTTTAAATCAATTAAGTAATGCTTTCTAAAACTTAATCAACTCACTAATCAAGTTTCAAATATCAATTCCATACAAAAACCTTCTCTTGAAAATTTAAAACAACAATTTACAACTAAAATCAACTTCTAAAATTACCTAAATTAGCATAATTAAAGACTACATAACAAGGTAACCATATAGATTAGTTCACTAACAACTAGATTAACTCATAAACAACTTAATTAATTATCATGGCTTCAAAACCCTAATTTAAACAAACTACTCTTTTAAACTAGATTAGAAATAAGCTAACTTTTAACACTAACCATACAATTAAAGGAATTTTTAGCAAAAGAAAGCAACTTGATGAGAATTATACCTCTTGATCAATGGATCAAGCAAGAGAATTTGCTCCAAGGAATGGCTTCCTAGCTCCAAGATTCAAGCAAGAATGGCTAAGGATAATGATAGCATAAGGATTTTTGTTTGGATTTTTGAATTAAATCATGGATTTTGATGTATTTCTTGAAGAAATTGAAGAAAAATGAAAAGAAAAGAGAGGAAGAAGAGGGTTTGCAGGAATTTCGGCCAGAATGAGGTATGGGGGAGGGTGTGGGCAAGTGGGGAAAGTCATGGTCAAGTCCACAAAAGTCAATGTATCATACATTATCCATTTTAATTAAAATAATACCATAAACTATCAAATTAACTCAAGAAAGAAACCAAGAAGAGAGAGGCCAGAAATTTCTGGTCTCACACAAGGTGGGGCTGTCCTAGGGGTGAGGAAAAAGAGAGAGGGGTTTTACAAAAGAAATTTTATGCAAAAAGGCCCCCTACAACTCAAAAATTGCAAGTTTTAGCTCAAAATTCAATAAATTCGTTTCAAATCATAAAAATTTGTTAAAAATCAAAATAAATTACTAAAAATTCATGTTATCACTAGATTATAATTATCATAATTTTAGAGATTAAAATTAGCCCGGAAAAATTTGTATTTATCGCTTATTTAATGTATTTTCTTACCGGCTTAAAATAATATAAAAAAATTGAAAAATAGGGAAAATTTTTTAAATGACCAAAATTTCATAAATAACTCATTAGCTACTAAAAACAAGAAATTACCTATCCTTTTTAGGTATAATTAGCCCTAAACTGCAAAATATCGAGAAAGACGGTTTTCGGAAAAATACCGAATTTTCACCGAATTTCAGGAAAACACCAAAACGACTTTTCAAGACGCTACAATCTTCCCCCCTTAAAGAAATTCGGTCCCCGAATTTAAAAATATAGCTACGCGTACCTTCAAAGAGATGGGGATATTTCTTCCTCATCTCGCCCTCGGTCTCCTAGGTAACTTCCTCGCTGCTTGGGCTACGCCAAAGGACCTTGACGGTTGGTATAACCTTCGACCTCAACTTCTTCACCTGCCGATCCAGGATGGCCACCGGCTGCTCTGCAAAGGAAAGGTCGCGCTCTAGCTGGACTGTCGGGTGCTGAATCGCATGCGAAGGGTCGTGAAGGTACTTGCGGAGCATCGAAACATGAAAAACGGGGTGAACATCGGGAAAGCTGGGTGGAAGAGCCAAACGATATGCAACAGCGCCAACACGCTCGAGGATCTCGAAGGGACCTACGAATCTAGGGCTAAGCTTCCCCTTTCGCCCAAAACGCATCACGCCCTTCATCGTAGAGACTTTCAGAAAAACATGGTCGCCAACTGCGAACTCTAATCTGCGATGGTGTCTGTCTGCATAGGATTTCTGCCTGCTCTGAGCCGCTCTCATCCGGTCTTGGATCAACTGGATCTTCGATGTCGTCTCCTCAACAAGCTGCGGCCCCAAAATGCTGCTCTCGCTGAGCTCTGTCCAACTAACGGGCGATCTGCATCTCCTCCCATACAATGCCTCGAAAGGTGCCATCTGAATAGTATCCTGAAAGCTATTGTTGTAGGAGAACTCCACTAGAGGTAAATGACGATCCCAGCTACCACCAAAGTCTAAAACGCACGCTCTGAGCATGTCCTCGAGAGTCTGAAAGGTCCGCTCTGACTGTCCGTCTGTCTGCGGATGAAACGCTGTGCTGAAGCTCAAACGAGTGCCCAAAGCCTCCTGAAATCTCTGCCAAAGTCGGTTGGTGCACTGAGTGCCTCGATCTGACACGATACAAGTCGGTATGCCATGTAGTCGCACGATCTCGTCAATATAGAGCTGAGCATACTGAGCGAAGCTGAAAGTCGTCTTCACTGGAAGGAAGTGAGCTGCTTTCGTCAATCTATCCACGATCACCCAGATGGAGTCGTACCCTCGACTGGTCCTGGATAGATCCACAACGAAGTCCATCGAAATCTGTTCCCATTTCCACTCTGGAATGGGTAACGGCTGTAGCTCTCCTGCGGGCCTCTGGTGCTCGGCCTTGACTTGCTGACAAGTCAGGCACCTCGAAACGAACTCCGCGATGTCCCTCTTCATCCCGTCCCACCAGTAGGTCTCTCTCATATCATGATACATCTTAGTGGAACCGGGGTGGACACTATACACTGATCGGTGTGCCTCCTCGAGAATGTCGCGCCGTAATCCATCAGTATCTGGTATGCACAGTCTAGATCCATATCATAAAATCCCCTGATCGTCAACCATGAACTCGGAAAATCTGCCCTGTCCCATCTGTGCCATGATCTCTAAGCAACGGTCGTTACTACGCTGTGCCTCATATATACGGTCAAGCAACTGTGGGCGTGCACGAACATACGCGAGCTGTCCCCCTGTCTGAGTGAACTCGAGCTCAACTCGGCTGTCGCATAACATCTGCCAATCTGCTAACGACTGCCTCTGCACTGCGCGCAAAAGGATAGACTACCCCCGGGCCTCCTACTCAACGCATCTGCCACCACATTCGCCTTGCCTGGGTGATATAAGATCTCGCAGTCGTAGTCTTTCACCAACTCCATCCAACGACGCTGTCTGAGGTTCAGGTCTCGCTGCTGAAATATATACTTTAAGCTCTTGTGATCGGTGAATATCTGACACGACTCGCCGTACAGGTAATGTCGCCAAATCTTCAGTGCAAAGACCACGGCAGCCATCTCCAAATCATGAGTGGGGTAGTTCTGTTCATGCTTCTTCAACTGCCGAGAAGCATAAGCGATCATCCGGCCATGCTGCATCAATACGCATCCTAATCCCACTCGCGAAGCATCACAGTAGACAACAAATCCGCCTGATCCCGAAGGCAAAGATAATACCGGTGCCGTAGTCAAACAAGTCCGTAGCTGCTGAAAACTGCGCTCGCACTCCTCTGTCCAAACGAAAGGAACTCCCTTCCGGGTCAAACCGGTCAACGGTGCAGCTATACGGGAGAAGTCCTGAACAAAACGCATGTAGTAGCCCTCCAGGCCTAGAAAACTACGGATCTCAGTAACCGATGTAGGTCGGGGCCACTGCTGAACAGCCTCAATCTTCTTCGGGTCCACACAAATGCCGTCTCTCGTAACCACGTGACCCAAGAATCCGACGCTGTCCAGCCAGAATGCACACTTGGAGAACTTCGCGAACAGCTGGTGCTCCCTCAGAGTCTGTAACGTAATCCGCAAGTGCTGCTCGTGCTCCTCTCTGCTCCGGGAGTACACCAAGATATCGTCGATAAACACGATGATGAACAAGTCAAGATACGGCCTGAATGTACGGTTCATCGAATCCATAAATGCAGCTGGGGCGTTGGTGAGTCCGAACGACATCACCAAAAACTCGTAGTGGCCGTAGCGCGTGCGGAAAGCTGTCCTCGGTATATCTTCCTGTCGAACTCGCAGCTGATGGTATCCTGATCGCAAGTCGATCCTCGAAAAATACCCCGCACCCTGAAGCTGGTCGAACAATTCATTAATGCGCGGCAACGGATATCTGTTCCGAACGGTAACTTTGTTCAGCTGGCGGTAGTCGATACATAAGCGCAACTTCCATCCTTCTTCTTGACAAACAGGACCGGAGCACCCCACAGAGAAACACTCGGTCGAATAAGCCCCTTGTCCAACAAATCCTGCAACTGATCCTTCAGCTCTCGAAGCTCTGCCGGGGCCATCCGATAAGGCGGTATAGAAATAGGCCCCGAACCGGGAATCAAATCAATGCAGAACTCAACATCGCGCTCAGGCGGTAGCCCAGGTAGCTCATCAGGGAAAACATCAGGGAACTCACAAACTACCGGGACCCGGTCCAACGGAACATCTGCAGCTCGAGTATCACAAACAAACGCTAAGAATCCCTGACATCCCTTCCGCAAGAGCTGACCAGCGCGAAGAGACGAAATTAAGCTGGGAAGGGCGACACTGCGGTCTCCCTGAATAACAAGGACTGGCTCTCCCGGAAAGCTAAATCTGACTGCCTTCTCACGGCAGTCCACCGAAGCATAACAAGTGGCTAGCCAATCCATGCCCAGAAGCACATCAAAGTCCAACATATCGAGGAGTATCAAATCAACTGATGAATCCCTCTCCCCGATACGAACGGAACACAAACGAAATACAAACCGAGCGACAAACGACTCGCCTACCGGAGTAACAACAACAAGCGGCTGATCCAACGACGACGACTCACGGCCCAACATCGGTGCAAAGTGTGTAGAGACTTACGAATGTATGGAACCTGGGTCGAATAATACCCGTGCGTCGAAAGAACAAACTGGCAAGGTACCTGTCACGACGGCATTGGATGCCTGCGCATCCTGCGGTGTCAAAGCAAAAACTCGGGCCTGTCCTCCACCGATAGCGGGCTGACCTCGACCTCGGCCTCTGCCTCCTCGTCCTCTCTGAATAGGACCGCCACGTCCTCGGCCTCTCGGTGCACCTAACTGGCGTGGAGCATCGCCTGGGGTAGAAAGTAGGGCTCTCTGAGGAGGGGGTGGTGATGGTGGTAGGGTCACATGCGGAACTGTCGCTGCTCCCTGTCGTCTCACCGGACAGTCTCTGATACGATGATGCAGGCTACCACACCAAAAACATCCTAACCATGGCTGCTGACCATATGGGTGAAGGCGATATAACTGGCCCTTAAAGAATCCACCACAGCCTCTGCGAACCCTCCTAGGTGCTAACATATCAGTGCGAATCCGACTCGGTCTCGAAACGACTGCAGGGGGAGTAATATCCGATCTCTGTGCTCGATTGACCTCTACTAATGATTCCACCATCTGTTGTAACTCCTGCATGCCTCCCATCATCTGTCGCAGCTCCTCCATACCAGACTCAAGCCTATCCATGCGACCTGGGGAATGCAGATCAATCTGTTTCTGCGGCGTAGGCATACCACCCTGCTCAGTCCTAGTCTCGGACGAGCCAGCTCGAATCTCGTCTCTGACGGTAGCCCTCTGTGCCCTCGTAGCCTTCGGCGGCATAGTGGCTGGTACAGGAAAAGGATAATAAGGACAGTGCAATAGGATCATAGGATACACGGAGTTGAAGAAGGAATTTTTCAAGCAAGTATATCCTAAAGTCACTTAGGCGGAGTACCGTATCGTAAGTATGCCGCGGACATACGCACGCTACGTTACGCTGCTTAAGTCACTTACTCCATCTACCAAGGGTCATCCTACACTCACAAAGGTAAAACCTATCGCTCTGATACCAACTTTGTCACGACCCGCAGGGTACGGAACGTGACTGGCACTTAAGTTTACGAAACGTCTAAAGGCGTCCGTAAAATAAGTAAGCCAAAGCCCAGAAAACAAAACCAATTAAGCAAAAGAGTGAAGAAAACCCAATCAATTGAAAGCGAGTTATCAAATAAGTCATGTAAAACCCTTTTTAAAAACAATACCAATTTTTCCCGAAAATTTCGGCAGAGTCTCCTTTGTAAATACTGGCCCCCAAAAATGGGTACAACAAAATATATACATGAATCCAACAAAATAGGGCATCCCCAAGCGGGAGCTAGCTCTTCGCCATAAGGCGGTCACAAAATCCCACGCAATGTAAATGACAATAAGCATAATAATCATAAGGAAGCATGAAAAAGTAACATGTCGGCTCAAGTGAGCTCGACCCCAAAATACAGCATAAAATCCACAAACCTCGCAGTCTCATCTCTAGGTCAATATACAATAATCTGGTAGAAACAGTAGATGGAGTACACTAGATACAAAGAATATACAAGTGGTACAAAATGATAACATAACCCACCTATGAGCAAATCTCGAGTCCAGGCAAAAGAAGCAAGCGCACCCGCCGCTACTGAACTGACGGAGCGGACCTGCAACAGGCTATGGCACAACGGGGGTGAGTTGCCAACTCGTGAGTAATAAATAACATTTACACAGGCTATCGAATGCATGCACACAAGCATCCTAGAATCTATATACAGGTAAGGCAGGACATAATGGCGAGTATGTATGCAATATGGATATACTAGCAGGTGTGTATACAACATCAGTGTACGAATATGTATGCAACATGAATATCTGAGGTCTCAATAGGTTTATATATAAAAATATTTTATCAGATGTTGTTTTTGAAACTCTTTTAGAATGCCAGCAAATGTCAATGAATCGACGAAAACCGGTGTCCAGCAACGACACCCCAAAAGCTGTCTCAAATCTCATAAATGTATCGCTGGCCTCAGCCGTCCGGCTGACCCATCTCAAATATCAATATCTCATCATCTAGCGGCCACGGTCGGTATCCTCTGGATATCCGCCGTCCCAAACAGTCACCGGTAGGTAATCCGTCCCCTGCCAGGCTCAACGTCATCACCACATTCCTCTTGCCCCGGGGTACCTTACCGGGCCCACCATGTACCCGTGCCGGTTCCTCCACTCCTCGACACGGATTTCCAAATCCACAGCAAACTCATGGTGGACGACACTTACATCACTAGAAAACCGCAATTTTACATATTTTTAAAAAATATAATAAGTTTAGAAATTTTGCGGCTTTCCCCCGAAATCCAGCAATATCATAAAATCTCCAGAAATCCACATAAGTGCATATATCAATGATAATGAATGCGTATGATATCAATAATCAAGTTGCGATGTGTGATTAATATATTAAGCATGAACAATTAATATGATGAAGTACATGCACATGAATTAGCAATACTACGGTTTCATTTTTAAGGAATTAAAGGCAATAGTACCAGTTTAAGTATCAATTAGTAAAAGGTTTCAATTTAAAAGTTATCTAGTGTGGTGGCATGGCAATTACCAGGGTGTGTGTGTAAACATGAATAGTGCTCGTGCTGCATATAAAAACCTGGTAATGGTGCATGTGTCCTACAATTGAGTTTGCGTATATGGGTATAACATATTGATCTAATTGCAGCAATTATCATGCCAGTATTATTATTCTAATGTCACAAGTGGTTATCCAGTTTACTATTTTATTTTCAGTTTACTAAATCTATCGGGCGACTTGCGCCATCCAAACGATCGTCCCCCGTAGATGTTAAATCTACTCACTGGGATCCCTGGCTAGCTGTGTCCAATCACCGCCTTTCCCTTTCGCGCCGCGTCTGACGTTTCCGCGACCGAACCTGGAATTTACATCATTACCAATTATAAGGTTACATATCAAGAACGACGCAAACCCCAACGAAACTACTAAAGTTCGCTAGCTAGGTACAACGTGCACAAAGTGCGCGGAACACACGCGAAAATCGCAAAAACTGCCAAAAACGCCGATTTGGGTCACCCGGCAAAACTAAAACCCGACTACCCAAAAACCGCACTCACGCATCCTAAAAGTCGTAGGACAAGCCATTACAATCATCAAGATATCAAAAATAGTCCATCACATAATTTATATAAAAATCTAGTAAGCATATACATTCCAAAAATCGGTGCAAAAATCGCCGATTTGCGACAAAACGACTACAATAAAGCATACTCACCCAGCACACTACAAGCAATCCACACCCACTAATTACAACACATTAACCATGCTCCAAAACCTATATTCCAAAACCAAACCCTTTCTTGATTTTTATAAATAGCAATTGCAAATCAAAAACCATACTTGAAAAACTTAATAAACACTAATTTCAACCCCAAATAGCAAGTTCACCTCTTAGATTAAGGTTAGCAAAACACTAGATAGCAAATTAGGTTTAAATCAATTAAGTAATGCTTTCTAAAACTTAATCAACTCACTAATCAAGTTTCAAATATCAATTCCATACAAAAACCTTCTCTTGAAAATTTAAAACAACAATTTACAACTAAAATCAACTTCTAAAATTACCTAAATTAGCATAATTAAAGACTACATAACAAGGTAACCATATAGATTAGTTCACTAACAACTAGATTAACTCATAAACAACTTAATTAATTATCATGGCTTCAAAACCCTAATTTAAACAAACTACTCTTTTAAACTAGATTAGAAATAAGCTAACTTTTAACACTAACCATACAATTAAAGAAATTTTTAGCAAAAGAAAGCAACTTGATGAGAATTATACCTCTTGATCAATGGATCATGCAAGAGAATTTGCTCCAAGGAATGGCTTCCTAGCTTCAAGATTCAAGCAAGAATGGCTAAGGATAATGATAGCATAAGGATTTTTGTTTGGATTTTTGAATTAAATCATGGATTTTGATGTATTTCTTGAAGAAATTGAAGAAAAATGAAAAGAAAAGAGAGGAAGAAGAGGGTTTGCAGGAATTTCGGCCAGAATGAGGTATGGGGGAGGGTGTGGGCAAGTGGGGAAAGTCATGGTCAAGTCCACAAAAGTCAATGTATCATACATTATCCATTTTAATTAAAATAATACCATAAACTATCAAATTAACTCAAGAAAGAAACCAAGAAGAGAGAGGCCAGAAATTTCTGGTCTCACACAAGGTGGGGCTGTCCTAGGGGTGAGGAAAAAGAGAGAGGGGTTTTACAAAAGAAATTTTATGCAAAAAGGCCCCCTACAACTCAAAAATTGCAAGTTTTAGCTCAAAATTCAATAAATTCGTTTCAAATCATAAAAATTTGTTAAAAATCAAAATAAATTACTAAAAATTCATGTTATCACTAGATTATAATTATAATAATTTTAGAGATTAAAATTAGCCCGGAAAAATTTGTATTTATCGCTTATTTAATGTATTTTCTTACCGGCTTAAAATAATATAAAAAAATTGAAAAATAGGGAAAAAATTTTAAATGACCAAAATTTCATAAATAACTCATTAGCTACTAAAAACAAGAAATTACCTATCCTTTTTAGGTATAATTAGCCCTAAACTGCAAAATATCGAGAAAGACGGTTTTCGGAAAAATACCGAATTTTCACCGAATTTCAGGAAAACACCAAAACGACTTTTCAAGACGCTACATTACTGTAGCACCGCGGAACCGCGACATGACCTTTGTTTTGGCCGCGGTTCCTCTGCACTACTGTAGCATTAGGGCACCAAAAATTCTACAGTGGTCTCTGAGTTGGAATTGGGGTTTCTGGTATTTTTTGTTTGGGCCCAGATTTGTTTGAGTACTGGGTATTGTGCTTGGGTCCCACTTCGGGAAATTTTGTCGATCGAAAATTTTAAACATGTTAGTTCACAGTATTTACATTATATCTGCGACCGTGAATATCATTTGATTGGTAAATCTTGTCTAATTGCTATAGCTCTTTTAGACGGATTTGCGAACGTGACATTTACGTTGATGTTCTGTGTTGTACTGTGATGTTGTGGATTTGTCGTGGTGGATAGCCTAGATGCAATGTTAGTACAGTTTGGTTGTATTTGTACATTTGTTATTGTGGGGAGAGCGTTGATTGATGAGTTTTCCGTTGTGTGTTGGTTTATAGAAAATTGTAAAGAGAAATCACAACCAAAAATATTTGACCGCAATCAATAACGGTGTCGGATGTAGCGCGTTAGTAAGTGCGGATCGTCCACAGGGAAAGTGTAATCCGTTCGATTTCCGAATTAGATGAGTTGAAAATTTAAGGCAATGAAAAGAAAACAGTTCATGATTTGCATTTGAAGATCAAGAAATAAGAAAAATCTAGATCTAAAAGAAACATTAAAAACAAGAATTGAGATGTGTGATAATTTCCAACCAACAATCAAGATTAGAAGTATGGCTCGTAGGAGTAGATCGGATCTATAGATGTGATGAGATCTAATGATTACGCATTCTTATCTATTAACGAATTGATACTAGATCGATGCAAATTCATTGAGGTTTAAGGATCTTGCGAGGAAATTAGGGATTTCGCAACTCATCCTTTGTCCTTTCGATGGATCGCATTCAAATTCTAGCTTCTAGTTAATCAAATGTTTAATAGTTATTCCCTAGTTTCGAGTGAACATGATCAAGAAAGCGTCATCTCGAAACAAAGTCATTAATCATTTGATTCGCTAGAATTTCCAAACATTATAGGATTTAAGAATTGTAAAAATATCTAAATCATCATCATCTAAAGATCGTCACAACTCCTACACGAGCGGAGATTACTCGAACATCATGATCACAAACACAATCACAAATTGAGATCTAATCATTATGCTTGAATTAAAAGATAAGCAAGAATATAGAAAATTCACCTTTATTTATCGACAATTTTCGTTACAACTCTCTTGAATTTACAAAAGGAAGGAACTAGATCGTCGATTTCGGCTTCGCTCGGCTCCTTGAGTCGCGGATCGGCGTGGATCTCATGCTCCGTTGAAATCCGGCGTCGCTTGCTAAAGGTTGAAGGCTCTCTTGCTTGAATTGCTCTCGGGATCTTGATCTTGATTTTGAATTGGATTTTTGAGGCACAAGTTGTGTCACTCAACTTGTGGGAGGAAGAAGATGGTGATTCTTGAACAACTTTCACCCTAGCTCTAGGCTCTCTTTTATAGACTCCCAAAACCCTAGAGCTAGGGTTTGAATTAGAATTTTCTTTCCACAAGTTAGTTAGCCAATATTTGAATTTCCCTCCAAAAGAGCCTTCTAGAAATAGTTTGTTACGCCGAGCCTTCTAGATGTGCCACGTGGACATTCTACAATGTTCTGGAAGCTTAGGCCGTTAGCTACGACACGTGGAGAAAATTTGGGCATCTGAAGACATCAAAGCGCCGCGGTTCCACGGCGCAAGCCAGCTCCCGCCGCAGAACCGCGGCGGTTTGGAAGCTTCAGGGCTTGTAATTTCTGCTATGGGCTTGGGCTGATTTATGGGCCTTGTTTTAATATGTTGAATTTTATTTAGTCTTCTGTATCGCTACCAGATCTTTAACCTTTGAGTTGGCGTATCTTTTATCAGCTCTTTTTTCACAATTTGGGCTCTGCTTCTGGAATTTCCTGCATTGGACTCCAAGACAAGAGTTGCACTATACAAGAATGATGTGATGCCATGATAAACACACAATTTCCCTAAAAGTGCCAGTTTTAGTATACCGGACAAGTAATCTAGTATTTTACATGTGTTTTAGTAATATGTGCGATATGAATACCGGATACCTATACATGAGTTCAAAAGGTAGGGAAATTGCCGTGTTAGAAATGCAGTATTTTCGACTGATCAAATTCCCCCAAACTTATTTTCGATCGTCTCGATCGAATTGCTTTATTAAAAAGAGAAGGAGAAAATAAAGAAAGAGAAAAGCACACTTTCGTAGGCAACACGATTGCACTGAGCACGTGCAACAAGCCTTTAAACCTCTAGGTGTCCCTGGTAGGAGGAGTGTTGTCTCCTGAGGGTTTTCAGCGGATTGCACCCACAAAATCCAATAATAAAAGGAAGATCATGAATATTACATTTAAAGAAAAGAATTGTAAAAGAAAAGCCTTGAAAATTTGGGTTTCCAACTAAGCTAGCTTTTCGGTTGTCATGAGCCCTATCTTAATGGTCATGAAAAGTTATCAGAAATCCCGTCCTCTCTCAATAAAACATCGTCTTATTCTTCATTCCTATCTTTCTTCCAAACATCGATCATATAACCCTGCGTGTGTGTAAAGGACATCCCTACACCCGGAGAATTCAATTAAAGCTATCATACTCTTGCCCTTCTGCCTCAGTACTTTTTAATTAATGAATATTTAGACGAATTTGCTCACACACTTTCATGCGACCGTTAATACTTCTTGAGGTACTAACCGACCGATTACTCATGTGTTTGCTTATTTGGTGTATTTTCCTCGTCTTGCACCACCTTAGGCATAGCAGTGACTCCCAGACCAGTTGGCCTTAGGGCATTAGGTGAAGAGGCACCCTCGCTTTATATTTTTTTATTCCCCTCGGTGATAACAAAACCAGTGTCCACTTTTCTCACCACTTTATATTTTCTTCATTTTTTTTTATTTCCTTCATAAATCGGCTTTAAAACAAGAGCATTTCAAGGTATCCTCTACTATCCTGGGCTTTAAGACGTGTGCAAGTGCGAATAGCAGGGTATCAACATTCAAAATGCTTGGCTTTCCAGAATAGAAACTATCTTTCAGATTTATTTTTATCCTCGGATTAGTGACTTCCTCCATCTTACTAACCCTTGGGACAACGGCTCATAACTACTTATTACTAGTTCGTATAAGAAAACTTCTAATTTTCTTGGTTTTCTTAAATTTTTCTAATCTCATGGATGTAATTGTTCACTATTTAATCTTTTATTATCATAAATATTAAATATTTATATTTTGAAAATTTTTAATTTTTAGAAGTTTTGAAAATTTTTAAATTTTTATAGGTTTTTATGGGTTTTGAAAAACTAATTACAAAAAATGATGAGCCAAAAATATGTACGCAGAATTTTTATGGGTTTTGAAATTTTTTAAATTTTTATGGTTTTTAAAGAAATGTTCTGTGCTTATGCAAATGCTATGCACATGATGCAAAACTAAGCACAAACCTCCCCCAAACTTGTTTTCAACAGTGTCCTCACTATTGCCAACCGCTATATCTACAAAACCTGTAAGTCTGGGAGGAATTTATTAGTGGGGGCAAAATATATAAGTGAAGATCCTCCCCCAAACTTATGCTTTTCATTCAAAATTTTTGTAAAAATTTTCTTTTCAAGAGCCAGAAAAATTGCTCCCCCCCAAACTTGAGTTATGCAATGTTAATCTGATGAGAATCACATGAGGGGGTCAAAAATCAGTGGTCGATGCCAAGCTGTGCAAAGACCGAATGTCAATACCAACCATTCGAAAATTTTATCAATGCAGTGATCTGGTTGGTGGAATAAGAGGTGGGGAAATGTTAAGTGGTGTAACAGAATGTGTGTGCGTCTCATTTTGGAGAGACGATGCAGTGAATGTGATAGATTACTCGCATTCTTTTTACAATTCAAAAGAATGGGTGGAGGTTCAATTTCAATGATTGGGACATGATTCATCTCAACGCCCGTGTTATTCAGAAATGCGAGTTCATCAGCGAAGATCTCCTCAAAAGTTTCATCAATACCCCGAAGAATAATGTCATCACAAAGTGCGGGATGATCTTCAGACTCTAAAAGATGTTCATAATCGGTGTTAGTTATTGACTCGGATATTTCGGTGGAAGAGTCCGTATGTGTATGATACATAATTGGGTCAAACAACAACATATGAAAAGAGTCAAGATCGGTATCAGGAGGATCATCAAATTCGCTGCTGTCGACATCCATTAAGTCGACAGAACAGACATGAGCAGTAGGTTCGGAGGGTACACTTCCCAACTTGTAAATGTTCATCTCTATTGACCTATTCCCGAAGGATAGGGTCATAGAGCCATTACGACAGTTGATGATAGCGTTGGAAGTGGCCAAAAAGGGGCGACCTAAAATCACTGGAATTTGATTCCGTGGGTTCGCTACAGGCTGTGTATCAAGTACAATAAAATCCACAAGGAATACGAATTACCTGATTTTTATTAACACATCCTCCAGTTCACCCCTAGGTTTGGTGATTGATCGGTCAGCCATCTGGATAGTGCAATTTGTTGGCTTCAACTCTCCGATTCCTAACTGCTCATAGACTGAGTATGGAAGCAGGTTAACACTTGCTCCCAGATCTAGTAGAGAACGGTTAATGTGTTTTTCCCCAATAGAAATGGAAATAGTAGGATATCCAGGATCCTTACGTTTCCTCGGTAATTGTTGGGGGAAAGCCGTGTCTACAGTCTTTGCCATGAAAATTTTCTTGGACACTTGAGTCTTCCTCTTCCTAGTGCACAATCTTAAGAATTTTCGCATAGGACGAAACTTGTTGGATAGCATCTAGGAGAGGGATGTTGATGTTAACTTGCTTAAACATGTCCATAATCTTCTCCATATGTGGACTCGATGTGTTAGCCCTTAACCGATTAGGATAAGGTGCTTTAGCAATAAGCGCTGGGTCCATCATAAGAGAAGGAAGTGTGTGTGGACCTGATCCCAAAATAGAAGTAGGGATCGTCGGTGGTAGACTAGAAGAGGTGGACTGAGGTGTCGAGCCTAGAGGGAAATGGAGAATAGGCTCGCGAGAAGGCGGTGGGGTAGAAGAGTAAGAATCAAAAGCAGAAGCGTGTGTGTGAGGAAAAGTCTCAGCTGGGGTGTTGATAGGATTTTCAATATCATCAACTTCTTCCCTAACATGGTTATCCAGTACTCTCCTAGATCTCAATGTGGTGATTGCATTCACATGATGTGAATAGCCAGGATTGGGTAAAGGTTGAGCTGGGAGTTTCCCTTTTTCTCTCGCACTCATTTCGGCCTTAAGTCGTGCAATCTCAGCTTCCATCGTTCTGATACTTTCAGCTTGGGACGCTGAGTTTTTCTTTATCTCACCGACAGAAAACCTAACCTCGGGCGACATTTCCGTGAAATTTTACAAGAGTGATTTCATGGTTTAAGCGAATTGAGAGAACTCGTCAGAACATGTCGACTGCATGGGATTAGAAGGTGCAGGAGTGTTGACCTGGTTTTGGAAATTTTGTGACTGGTAGGGGTGCTGGGTGATTTGAAGTGGTTGCTATTGTGGTGGAGGGACCTGTTGGAATTGATTAGGGTTTGGATCCGTGTTTTGGGATTGGTTCCAAGCAAAATTCGGGTGATTCCTCCAACCCTGATTGTATGTGGAAGAATATGGATCGTTTCTAGGTCTTTAAAATGCGGCATTGGTATGCTCGAGACCTCGAAACTGAGAGTTTAATGGACATTCTTCCGTCAAGTGAGAAGGATCAGAACAGCACCCACAAACAGTTTTGGGGAGCGACATTGGGTTTAGGGAGGCTGCTAAGAATTTGTGTTCCATAGCGTCAAGCTTCTTTTGCATTGCTGCCATCTCAGCTCGAACACCTATGGACACGTCTATTTGGTGTACTCCACCCCTACTCGATGGCTGGGTTCCAGTCTCCTACTGTAATGAATTTTCAGCGAACTCTTCTAAAAATTTCCATGCTTCCCCATCATCCTTGGTCATAAAGGTGCCTTGACACATGTTTTCAAGGTTTTGTTTAGTGGTAGGGTTACTGCCCTCATATATGATTCGGTAAAGATCCCATCTCGGGATGCCGTGATGTGGGCATTGAACCAAAAGATCCTTGAATCGGTCAAAGTATTTTGAGAATGGTTCAGCTCGAAGCTGGGAGAATTGATATAGTTCGCTATGGATTCGAGCTGTCTTTTGCATAGGGTAGAATTTCATAAGGAATGCTGCAACGAATTCTTCCCAATTTGTGATGGAATGTGTGGTGGTGCTATACAGCCACTTCTCGGCTGTATCGCACAAACTAAATGGAAGAAGTCGTAGACGCATGGCATCCATAGAAAGTTGTGATGTACCTATCATTGCGCATACGTTTTCAAATTTGGTGATAAAAACGTACGCGTCTTCAATCTCGAGACCGTGGAATTTGGGTAGAAGGTTGATGTACTGGGGCTTAATCTCAAAGTTATCCCCGTTGCCTGGTGGAATGGATAAGCAGGTCGAGAGGGGACCTCGCAAAGGGTAGCACCTCTCTTGGAGAGAGATGCGGGGAGGATTCTGCGCACCAACGGACGGCGGGAGAGCAGCGGTAAAGAGGTTTGATGGAGACGGATCCATCAGTGTGGGTGTGGTGGTGGGTAAAAGAAAGGTAAATGGAGAAATACCAACTTCGGAGTCGATCGAGGGGACGCGGACAAGTCGGGCACTAGAATCCCGTGTCCAGCCTATCTTGCACTAAAAGAGGTTTGTACAAGTGGCAGCGTGATTTATAATTAAGGGAAATGAAGTGAATGCGGTGTTTGTTTTGAAAAATGATACGGATTTTGAAAATATGATGCGATCACAACAAATGCAACAAGCAATACCCTAAAAATCAATGGTCACCTAGGTCAAAGCTCTAGACTGCTCCTAACTTCCAAAAGACAAGTCGAAGGATAAATCCTCCACTGCCTCTTTGTCTCTCCTATGGCCAGGTAAGTGCCAGGTAAGTGGGAGGTTCTCCACTACGTAAGCAGTGGGCCTAATTAAGTAACCACTAGCCTTCGACACACTTGCCTTAGACACCACAAAAAGAAACGCGGATAAGCAATGAATTAGCCACGGCCTTCTTCTGTCCTAAGTGAGTGTGACAGTCCTTAGAGTCATCTCTAGATATTTTTTAATTAATGAGGGTAATGCGGATGCAGGTTTGTGATTTTTGGGGCCTAGGAAGGGTAATGAACTCCCCACACAATCTGGATTTGCCCGTGTCCCTTAATGTCCATATTAATTATGCAAACAACCACAAAATCAAAAAACAAGCACAATTTATTTTGCTTTTTGCGGCGCTGCGATTTTTTGCAAAGAAGCCTGCAACAAATTGTTAATTAGAGAAGATTTTATGAAGGAGATAAGTGTTAGTTGTGTGTATGCCCTAGAGGCCAGTATTGTACAGATGATGTATATTATATTGGATGCTTGGTATATATAGAGATGACTTTCTTGCTCGATATGATAGTATGCTATCTGGTTACACTTTATCTTAACATGTACACTTGTCTCTTTAAACTGTCTTATAGTTACATGTTGGTAAAGCCCTTAGGATGTGTACTTGACTACCTGGACTACGATGCAGATCATACTAGTGGGGACATGGTAGTCTATAAGTACATCCTTCAAGGTCCCTAGTCGTGGGTGTATCGAGACGGGGCATCGATATACCAGAGTAGACTAGCGTATACGCTTCTCGACCCATGAGATGGGCGATGGATGATCCCATATCCATTGGTGTTTGACATTAGAGATAGTATACGGGTGCTCAATGTAGACTGGGTACACAGGACGGACTCGCCGAGAACTCCCAGATGGTATTATACCTCACGTTAGATGGCAGTTCCCAGGTGACACTTGTGCAGGTTAGTCTGTAGACCCGAGATCGTCATAGAGTCTTGTGTGATTCCCACTGTGCTTTGATCTCTACATTACCACGTCCATGAGGGCGTGCAAAACGGTGGTCTTTGGGCACAGTCCCGAGTCACATGGAGGCAATGAGCGATAGGAGGGGTTTCGTCTCTCCCGGTATTGGGGGTTGATGTTGCGCTGTGTTCGATTGGCTGTAACCGGAAATCCCTGGCCAGGGTTGCTGAGATTTACTGGTAAGTGTTACCTGTAGTTTCTCGAACTGTTATAGACCTCATATCGACACGACTTATCGAGCTATTGGGGTCTGACGTTTACCACCCCTAGGCGAGATATGCGACATATCAGATGATCAGACCGGACTGTACGGTAAGTGTTACTGGTTGGATTCACAGGAGTATGAGCGGGCTTGCTCGTCGATCTTCTGACCGCTCAATACCCGGGTGGCCTTTACGTTTAGCAGACCGCTTGCGGCTTGTGGGTGTTTGATATGATCATCACCTGCTGCCGGCGTATTGACGAGTCTTTAGAGTCCTACACAGAGGTTTCCTGGCTCAAGTGAAACGAAATAGGAGCGCATATGAGATATGTGCGGGACCGAGAATAATGCGTGTATGTGATACCGTATTTCATTCTCGCGATGAATGTTTCGAAAGGTTGTATGTGATATAACCTAGTTATCGAATCATGGATTGATTCGATAAGTCGATACATTGGATATTAGTCGGTTATATGCGATATGACCGGATCGTTAAATCAAGTGTTGATTTAATGATTTAATGTATAATTATATATTTGATATATTGCTTTGCATTAACTAGTATTTGTTCACTTTAAAAGGATTTTCTCACTTGTAGTTCACAAGTTGTATATGTGATATACTTTTGTGCACTACAATGTGTCCTGTTTGATGATGCATGTACATTGGTTTTGTGTTAAGACTTAAACCATGGTTATGATAATAGTTAGGGTTTTGATTTATTTACTTATTTATTTATCTATTCTTTCTTGATAAATAAATAAAAGAAAACAAAATGGTTTCTTTCTTTCATGAAGCTTGATGAAGCTTCATGAAGCTTTGACTAAAGTGACCATTTTGTCTTCATGCTTAACCCTAACCATTCTCACTTGACCATGGTCTATTCTCTACACTTAACCACGGTTAGAAGATGATAAGTATTCATTTTTATTATTCTTTTAAACATACTTATCATATTCTATCTTCTTCTTCTTCATCATCTTCATGAAGAAAACCTTGCCTTCATCAATGGCACCTTGAGAAAAAGAGTGAGAAATCCAATTCTAAAGTGAACCCACCTCCTATTTCTTCATCCTCTACCTCTTGCCAAGTAGTATAGGGTGTTTTCTTCACAAGTTTCACAACTTGGTGAAGTTGGAGCTTGAACTTATGATGCCTCGACGTAGATCATCTTCGGCACGAAGCCGACGACCGAGCCCGCCCTTTTCTCCGATGAAGCCGACGATTGAGTTCGGGATTCGAGATGGACAGCGAGAGGACGCGTACGTGGAGCTAAGGAAGTGGAGAAACGGATCTACAAAGGTTGTAGCCTCTCTCCTTTAGTTAAGTCGTTAACTAGTTTAATGTTTCGCCTAGAATTCTAGTCGACGATCCGTATTAGGGTTTCTCGGCACCCACAAAGTTTGAAATTGGCATGGTTGATGCCTTGTGAGACCTCTATAGTGTGCCTAGGAACCCTACAGTGGTATCAGAGCTAGTGTTTCCAGCTATACAAACAGCAGCTGATGATTTAAAAGAGGAAAACACTTTAGCGTATGCTCTTGCAAGATCAGATTGGTGTTATTTTATCTAATCCGGATGGCTCCCACTGCTTTTCATCAAATCTTCCTTCAAACCCAAAAGAAAAGACTAGCCGGGATTAATTACACGCTACAGGTTTGCCAATCTTTCAGCCAGGCCTGTGTCGGTACTTTGAGGGAGGTCCCCCGTGCTTTCGCACGAACCTAATTAATGTAAACCTCCTTTTCCCAGAGAGAGACCTTTATAGGAATGGGGCAAATGTTGCAGCCAAAGCAGTTGGCGAATATCACCTAGTATTACCAAGTGGTGATACAATGATTCTAAATGAATGCTATTATATACCGAACATGATGTGCAACATTATATCAGTTTCTTTATTAACTAAAGAAGGATATAATTTTGTAGTAAAGGATAATGTTATGAATATATTCCTAGATCAAAGGTTGATTGCATCAGGCTCGATGTATAATGGCATATTCATTCTCAATCAAAATACAGTCCTCAATTTACAAAACACACACAAGAGGAAGAGTTCTGAACTGAACGAATCTTTCTTGTGGCATTGTAGACTGGGTCACATCAATGCGACACGACTAGCTAAGTTGCATAAGGATGGATATTTAAATTCGTTTGAATTTTCATCTTATGACACTTGCCAGTCATGTTTCAAAGGCAAGATGACCAAAACTCCGTTTACGGGACACGGAGAAAGAGTTACCGAACTCTTGGGACTAATACATAGTGATGTATGCGGTCCCATGTCTACACATGCCAGGGATGGTTCTTCATACTTCATTCCATTCACTGACGATCTCTCTAGATTCGGATATGTGTTCCTGATGAAACACAAATCAGAAGCTTTTGAGAAATTTAGAGAATATAAACAAGAAGTAGAGAACCAAACGGGCAAAAGTATTAAGATCCTTCGATCTGATCGAGGAGGAGAATACTTAAGTAACGAATTCAGAGATTATCTAAAAGAGAATGGGATTCTCTCTCAGCTTACTCCTCCTTATACACCACAGCACAACGGTGTATCGGAGCGGAGAAATCGCACCCTATTAGATATGGTGCGCTCTATGATGAGTGTAGCTGAGTTATCTATTTCCTTCTGGGGATATGCACTGGAGACTGCTGCATACCTATTGAATAGAGTTCCAACCAAATCAGTGCCTACCACTCCATATGAGATATGGAATGGCAAGAGACCATGTCTTAATTTTATTCAGATATGGGGTTGTCCGGCCTATGTTAAAACACAAAATCCGGACAAGCTCGAGGCAAGGTCTGTTCTATGTAAGTTTGTTGGATATCTCAAACATTCGCGAGGGTATATCTTCTACCACTCCGAGGAACAAAAAGTGTTTGTTTCTTGACATGCCACTTTCTTAGAAAAGAGTTTTCTTATGAAATAGACAAGTAGCATTGAGGTAGAACTGGAAGAGGTTCCAGCAACACAAACTGAAACAGAAGACTTGGTAGAACCAAAGGATTCAGTAGAACTCGACGAACCCCAGCCTCTCCGCCGATCTAGTAGGGTATCTCGTCCACCTGAGAGATACTACGGTTTTCTCATTGACGGTGGAAGCGAAGATTGCAACATGGAGGATGATGACCCAACTAGCTTCGAGCAGGCCATCACGAGTAGGGACTCAGTGAAATGGCTGGATGCTATGCGGTCCGAGATGGAATCCATGTACACCAACAAAGTATGGACTTTTGATGTTGCTCCTGAAGGGGTAAAACCCATCGGGAGCAAGTGGATCTTCAAGAAAAAACTTGGTGTAGATGGGAAAGTGGAGACTTTCAAAGCTAGACTTGTAGCAAAGGGTTTTCGTCAAAGACCAGGTGTGGACTATGACGAAACCTTTTCTCCAGTGGCTATGCTTAAATCCATCCGGATCATGCTTGCCATCGCTGCATATCATGATTACGAAATCTGGCAAATGGATGTTAAGACCGCCTTTCTAAATGGTGATTTAGAAGAGTGCGTGTACATGACTCAGCCAGAGGGCTTCGTAGACAGTGGGAGCAGTGGAAAGGTGTGCAAGCTGCTTAAATCCATTTATGGATTAAAGCAAGCATCGCGGAGTTGGAACATCTGCTTTGACGTCGTTATCAAAGAGTATGATTTCGTCAAAAATCCAGATGAACCTTGTATCTACAACCAGGTGGCAGAGAGTAAGGTTGTCTTCCTCGTATTGTACGTGGACGACATACTCTTGATAGGAAATGATATTCCTATGCTGCAATCGGTCAAGCTCTTCTTATCACAAAGATTCTCAATGAATGATCTTGGTGATGCCTCCTGCATATTGGGAATAAGGATCTATAGAGATAGATCCAAACGGATATTGGGATTGTCCCAATCCAGGTACATTGACACCATACTAAAGAGGTTTAGTATGGAAGAATCCAAGCGTGGGAACTTGCCCACGATCTCTGGAGTCACTCTCTCCAAAGAGATGTCTCCCAAGACTGATTTGGAGAGAGCTCGCATGCAAGGGATACCCTATGCTTCGGCTGTAGGCTCTATCATGTATGCGATGCTATGTACCAGACCCGATGTAGCATACTCACTAAGTGTAGTGAGCAGGTATCAAGCTGATCCTGGAGAGAGTCACTGGACAGCTGTGAAGAGCATTCTCAAGTACTTACGAAGGACTAAAGAGATGCTCTTGGTGTATGGTAATGGAGAACTCCAAGTGGAGTCCTTTACCGATTCGAGCTTCCAGAGTGATAAGGACGACTCTAAGTCGCACTCGGGATTTGTCTTTACCCTTTACGGAGGGGCGGTTAGCTGGAAGAGTTCCAAGCAGGAAACCGTGGCAGACTCGACGATGGAGGCTGAATACATCGCTGCCAACGATGCTGCCAAAGAGGCTGTCTGGATCAAGAAGTTCATTACTGAACTTGGTGTGGTTCCATCCATTGAGCATCCAATACCTTTGTATTGCGATAACAATGGAGCGGTGGCTTTGGCCAAGGAACCCAGGTCCCATCAGCGATCCAGGCATATTCTGAGGCGGTATCACCTGATCCGGGAGATAGTTGATCGCCGGGAGATCGAGGTCAGGAGAGTTGACATGAAGAACAATACGGCGGATCCACTCACGAAGGCCATTCCCTAGATACAGTTTGAGAGACTCTTCGGGATGCTCGGTATGCGATACTACAGCAGCTGGCCCTAGTGCAAGTGGGAGATTGTTAGTTGTGTGTATGCCCTAGAGGCCAGTATTGTACAGATGATGTATATTATATTGGATGCTTGGACATATATAGAGATGACTTTCTTGCTCGATATGATAGTATGCTATCTGGTTACTCTTTATCTTAACATGTACACTTGCCTCTTTAAACTGTCTTATAGTTACATGTTGGTAAAGCCCTTAGGATGTGTACTTGACTACCTGGACTACGATGCAGATCATACTAGTGGGGACATGGTAATCCATAAGTACATCCTTCAAGGTCCCTAGTCATGGGTGTATCGAGACGGGGCATCGATATACCAGAGTAGACTAGCGTATACGCTTCTCGACCCATGAGATGGGCGATGGATGATCCCATATCCATTGGTGTTTGACATCAGAGATAGTATACGGGTACTCAGTGTAGACTGGGTACACTGGACGGACTCGCCGAGAACTCCCAGATGGTATTATACCAACCGTCAGATGGCAGTTCTCAGGTGACACTTGTGCAGGTTAGTCTGTAGACCCGAGATCGTCATAGAGTCGTGTGTGATTCCCACTGTGCTTTGATCTCCACCTTACCACGTCCATGAGGGCATGAAAAACGGTGGTCTTTGGGCACAGTCCCGAGTCACATGAAGGCAATGAGCGATAGGAGGGGTTTCGTCTCTCCCGGTATTAGGGGTTGATGTTGCGCTGTGTTCGATTGGCTGTAACCGGAAATCCCTGGCCAGGGTTGCTGAGATTTACTGGTAAGTGTTACCTATAGTTTCTCGAACTGTTATAGACCTCATCTCAACACGACTTATCGAGCTATTGGGGTCTGACGTTTACCACCCCTAGGCGAGATATGCGACATATCAGACGATCAGACCAGACTGTACAGTAAGTGTTACTGGTTGGATTCACAGGAGTATGAGCGGGCTTGCTCGTCGATCTTCTGATCGCTCAATACCCGGGTGGCCGTTACGTTTGTGGGTGTTTGATATGATCATCACCTGCTGCCGACGTATTGACGAGTCTTTAGAGTCCTACACAGAGGTTTCCTGGCTCAAGCGAAACGAAATAGGAGCGCATATGAGATATGTGCGGGACCGAGAATAATGCGTGTATGTGATACCGTATTTCATTCTCGCGATGAATGTTTCGATTGGTTATATGCGATATAACCTAGTTATCGAATCGTAGATTGATTCGATAAGTCGATACATTGGATACTAGTCGGTTATGTGCGACATGACCGGATCATTGAATCAAATGTTGATTTAATGATTTAATGTATAATTATATATTTGATATATTGCTTTGCATTAACTAGTATTGGTTCACTTTAAAAGGATTTTCTCACTTGTAGTTCACAAGTTGTATATGTGATATACTTTTGTGCACTACAATGTGTCATGTTTGATGATGCATGTACATTGGTTTTGTGTTAAGACTTAAACCATGGTTATGATAATAGTTAGGGTTTTGATTTATTTACTTATTTATTTATCTATTCTTTCTTGATAAATAAATAAAAGAAAACAAAATGGTTTCTTTCTTTCATGAAGCTTGATGAAGCTTCATGAAGCTTTGACTAAAGTGACCATTTTGTCTTCATGCTTAGCCCTAACCATTCTCACTTGACCATGGTCTATTCTCTACACTTAACCAAGGTTAGAAGATGATAAGTATTCATTTTTATTATTCTTTTAAACATACTTATCATATTCTATCTTTTTCTTCTTCTTCATCTTCATGAAGAAAACCTTGCCTTCATCAATGGCACCTTGAGAAAAAGAGTGAGAAATCCAATTCTAAAGTGAACCCACTTCCTATTTCTTCATCCTCTACCTCTTGTTAAGTAGTATAGGGTGTTTTCTTCACAAGTTTCACAACTTGGTGAAGTTGGGGCTTGAACTTGTGATTCCTCGACGTAGATCATCTTCGGCACGAAGCCGACGACCGAGCCCGCCCTTTTCTCCGATGAAGCTGACGATTGAGTTCGGGATTCGAGATGGACAGCGAGAGGACGCGTACGTGGAGCTAAGGAAGTGGAGAAACGGATCTACAAAGGTTGTAGCCTCTCTCCTTTAGTTAAGTCGTTAACTAGTTTAATGTTTCGCCTAGAATTCTAGTCGACGATCCGTATTAGGGTTTCTCGGCACCCACAAAGTTTGAAATTGGCATGGTTGATGCCTTGTGAGACCTCTATAGTGTGCCTAGGAACCCTACAATAAGAAAGATAGAGGTTACCTGAGAAAAATTTTACAGAGAAGCCCTCAACAAGCCGCGGAACCGCCGCAATAGGGAGCTAGGGCCGCGGAAACGCGGTGGCTTGGTGGGATCACTGCACGAAAATTTAACAGAGAGCTTCTGTTGATCCCCTGAGTCCTCTGGAATTCTCTAAATAATTTTCTAATTTCACAGCAAGCTCCAGATCTCCTTGCAATTAACCACAACAAATCGTTTAGTGTTTACGCGAGTTTTGATCTTAAAAATTTAGATGGAATAAACTTTTCAACTCAAATTTCAAAAAATGAACAAATATCACACGATCCCCGGCAATGGCACCATTTTGATTGATGAGTTTTCCGTTGTGTGTTGGTTTATAGAAAATTGTAAAGAGAAATCACAACCAAAAATATTTGACCGCAATCAATAACGGTGTCGGATGTAGCGCGTTAGTAAGTGCGGATCGTCCACAGGGAAAGTGTAATCCGTTTGATTTCCGAATTAGATGAGTTGAAAATTTAAGGCAAAGAAAAGAAAACAATTCATGATTTGCATTTGAAGATCAAGAAATAAGAAAAATCTAGATCTAAAAGAAACATTAAAAACAAGAATTGAGATGTGTGATAATTTCCAACCAACAATCAAGATTAGAAGTATGGCTCGTAGGAGTAGATCGGATCTATAGATGTGATGAGATCTAATGATTATGCATTCTTATCCATTAACGAATTGATACTAGATCGATGCAAATTCATTGAGGTTTAAGGATCTTGCGAGGAAATTAGGGATTTCGCAACTCATCCTTTGTCCTTTCGATGGATCGCATTCAAATTCTAGCTTCTAGTTAATCAAATGTTTAATAGTTGTTCCCTAGTTTCGAGTGAACATGATCAAGAAAGCGTCATCTCGAAACTAGGTCATTAATCATTTGATTCGCTAGAATTTCCAAACATTATAGGATTTAAGAATTGTAAAAATATCTAAATCATCATCATCTAAAGATCGTCACAACTCCTACACGAGCGGAGATTACTCGAACATCATGATCACAAACACAATCACAAATTGAGATCTAATCATTATGCTTGAATTAAAAGATAAGCAAGAATATAGAAAATTCACCTTTATTTATCGACAATTTTCGTTACAACTCTCTTGAATTTACAAAAGGAAAGAACTAGATCGTCGATTTCGGCTTCGCTCGGCTCCTTGAGTCGCTGATCGGCGTGGATTTCATGCTCCGTTGAAATCCGGCGTCGCTTGCTAAAGGTTGAAGGCTCTCTTGCTTGAATTGCTCTCGGGATCTTGATCTTGATTTTGAATTGGATTTTTGAGGCATAAGTTGTGTCACTCAACTTGTGGGAGGAAGAAGATGGTGATTCTTGAACAACTTTCACCCTAGCTCTAGGCTCTCTTTTATAGACTCCTAAAACCCTAGAGCTAGGGTTTGAATTTGAATTTTCACTCCACAAGTTAGTTAGCCAATTTTTGAATTTCCCTCCAAAAGAGCCTTCTAGAAATAGTTTGTTACGCCGAGCCTTCTAGATGTGCCACGTGGACATTCTACAATGTTATGGAAGCTTAGGCCGTTAGCTACGACACGTGGAGAAAATTTGGGCATCTGAAGCCATCAAAGCGCCGCGGTTCCGAGGCGCAAGCCAGCTCCCGCCGCGGAACCGCGGCGGTTTGGAAGCTTCAGGGCTTGTAATTTCTGCTATGGGCTTGGGCTGATTTATGGGCCTTGTTTTGATATGTTGAATTTTATTTAGTCTTCTGTATCGCTACCAGATCTTTAGCCTTTGATTTGGCGTATCTTTTATCAGCTCTTTTTTCTTAATTTGGGCTCAGCTTCTGGAATTTCCTGCATTGGACTCCAAGACAAGAGTTGCACTATACAAGAATGAAGCGATGCCATGATAAACACACAATTTCCCTAAAAGTGCCAGTTTTAGTATACAGTACAAGTAATCCAGTATTTTACATCTGTTTTGCTAATATGTGCGATATGAATACCGGATACCTATACATGAGTGCAAAAGGTAGGGAAATTGCCGTGTTAGAAATGCAGTATTTTCGACTGATTTAGCGTCCGACATGTGGACTGTCGTCACTGCCTGTTTGTATATTATTCTTTTGGGGCACGACCGGGCTGAGTTCGATGTACCCGTTGTATATATTTTACTTTCTGTACTAGGATTACCCCGCGGAGGGGTGCACGGGTAGCCGGGTTCTAGAGGGCAACGGGCCCGCATCTCATGGCTTTAAGACGGAGGGGGCTTCACTCTAGAGTTGGCGGGCTATTCGCCGCATTCGTAGGGGGTACAGGTTGACCCAAGGAAGGGTGCTCAAGTTACCGGATTCCGTGAAGTGCTGGGTGGTCCATTCACGTTATTGAAGGGGGCTGCCTCGCTTCAGGTTTTGGCGGGTAACTTGCGCGCCCGTAGGGGTCTAGGATTTCATTGCACAGGCTATCTACACGACCAGGGGAACGTCGGGTTTCAGTAACGGCTCTGTGAAACCCGGGGATCCCAGATTATCTGTATTGTTCTATGATGCTTATTACATTCTGTGATGTTGCATTTTATCATGCCTTGAGCGAATATTATATATTGATATATATACTAGTAGATGTTGTATATGTTTTACACCCGTGCTAGTCCAGTCCCCGCTCTGTCGTTAGTTAAGTAACCTAACGGGTGATGACGGGACCCAGTGGCGATTGTGGATGGCATATACGTACATCATATTTTCGTTCTTTTATGGTGTGATTAATTGATGGGCCTACATTGATTCGGATCAATGCAAGCTAAACAAACCTGTTTGATGTTGTTGGAACATTTTTCAAAAAGCTGTTATTTCAAGGACGTTTTCTTTTGTTTTGCACGGTGGTATTCGGTTATGCATTGTAGGGTTACTAGGCACTCTAACAAGGTTCTATAAGGCATCAACCATGCCCGATTAAAATTTTAGCCGTGCCGAACAACCATAAACAAGATCTTTGCTAGATAATTAGGGTTTCACATGCAAGTAAATACCATTTACGACTAAGTGAATACGAAATACAACATTTGTAGATCGGTCCTTCACTTCAAAAGCTTCTTGTAGTAGTCCCTTCGCTGCGATCATCGTGCTCCCAGACACTCGGACGGCTCCATTAGAAGATAACAACGGTATTGCTTGAAGTCTTCGAGGCCGAAGATGATCTACGTCGAGGGAATACGAACTCAAGCTTCTACTTCACTAACTTGAGAATTAGTGAAGCAAACACCCTAAACTAAAGTGCTAGTCTAGTAGAGCATGATGAAATAGGAAATTGGTACACTTTAGAATTTCTTTTCTCACTATATTTCTCTCTCTTTATCAAACCCTAGCAACCATTTTAAGGAGGAAGAAGATGAGCTCAAAAATGAAAATGAAAAACTAATCAAGAGAGAGAGAAAGAGCTAACCATGGGTGAGTGGGTATCATATACTAACTCATGTAGAGACATACCCATGGCTAATTATAGTGGTTAGGTTTATAAATATCCTAAGTAAAACAAAACTAGTGGACTTTGATCAATGCACTCACAAGCTTCATGAAGCTTCATGCACTTGAACAATTATCCACTAATTTTGTATTTACTTTGTATATTAAAACCCTACCAATATAATTATAATGGTATATGTCTCATACACCCATGAAGAGTGTATCAACAACTATGATACAAAATGAACACAAATAAATATATATAACATATATATTAAGTTGTGCACAAGTGAGAAAAACAAATGCTTAAGTGAACCAATGTTAGTTAATGTAAATTAGTATATCTAATATACAATTATACACTAAATTATTAAATCAACACTTGACTTAATAATCCAGTTATATCTCATATAACCGACTAACAATCAATGTATCGACTTATCGAATCAACCCTTGATTCGATAACCTGGTTATATCACATATAACCAATCGATACAAACATCGTGAGAATAGAATACGGTATCACATACTCGCATTATTCACGGTCCCGCACATATCACATATGCGCTCCTATTTCGTGTTGCCTGAGCCAGTAAAACCTCTATGTAGGACTCTAAAGACTCGTCAATACGCCGGCAGTAGGTGATGATCATATCAAGCACCCACAAGCCGTCAGCGGTACTAGCTGGACGTAACGGCTACCCGGGTATTGAGCGATCAGAAGATCAGCAAGCAAGCCCGCTCTAACTCCTGCAAAAAGCCTGACAGTGACACTACCGTACAGTCCGGTCTCCTCGTCTGAAATGTCTCATATCAAGTCTAGGGGTGGTAAACGTCGGACCCCAATAACCGATAAGTCGTGCCGATATGAGGCTCATAATGGGTCGAGAAACTACTAGTAACACTTGCCAGTAAATCTCTAAACCAGCCCTGGCCAGGGACTTCCCTGTTATGGCCAATCGAGCACGCGCAACATCAACCCCTAATACCGGGAGAGACGAAACCCCTCCTATCGCTCATTGCCTCCATGCGACTTGGGACTGTACCCAAAAACCACCATTTTGCACACCCCCTTGGACGTGGTAAGGTGGAAATCAAAGCACAGTGGGAATCACACAAGACTCTATGACGATCTCGGGTCTACAGACTAACCTGTACCAGTGTCACCAGAGAACTGCCATCTGACGTAAGGTATAATACCATCTGGGAGTTCTCGGCGAGTCCGTCCAGTGTACCCAGTCTCCACTGAGCACCCGTATATCATCTCTGATGTCAAACACCAATGGATATGGGATCATCCATCGCCCATCTATATGGGTCGAGAAGCTATACGCTAGTCTACTCTGGTCTATCGATGCCCCGTCTCGATACACCCACGACTAGGGACCTTGAAGGATGTACTTATGGACTACCATGTCCCCAGTAGTATGATCTGCATCATAGTCCAGGTAGTCAAGTACACATCTTAAGGGCTTTACCAACATGGAATAGAGAGACAATTAGTGTACACGTTAAGGTAAAGAGTAACCAGATATCATACTATCATGTCGAGCAAGAAAGTCCTCCCTATATATGTCCAAGCATCCACTACAATATACATCTCATGTATAGTAATGGCCTCTAGGGCATACATATAACTAACAAGAATATCCAGCACCTCAGTCGACGAGGCAAGGGCCGAGATCCCTTCACCGGGAGTGACCCCTTGGACAGAAGTTTGCGTCAGGGTAATAATTTCAATATAGCCGATTACTTTTTGCTTTGCATCGTGATATTCAGTTAGAATATCCTGCACCTCATTCTATGGGGAAAGAGCCGAGATCCCTTCACCGGGAGTGACCTCTTTAGCAAAGGTTTTCGCCACTATATTTTTATAAAAAGCTATCCGGTTCCTTCAACGATATCAAGTTCATTACGTTAAAGGTTTTTCGCCAAAAACCATCCATAGCCCTCCGTCATTTCAGAAAGGTAGCACTTAGTATTCATGCTATGTATGTTGGCCTTCGTCAAGACATAGTGTATGGTAGCTATTTGTTACTTTTATGCAGCATAGATAGATGCGTTGGTTTAGGACAGTCGTACTACTATTTTGGCCTTCGTCAAGGGTATGTACGGGTGGGTTCAAATTAACCTGGATAATGACGGGTAGAACTTGACATGTGACTTATGATATGTTGGCCTTCGTCAAGGTCATAAGAGCATGGGGTAAAAATCACATCGGGTGTTTCCAAAGAAACTGAAACTTGCCAGATATGCGCATACCTTCTGGAGTGTGATAACGTGAGTGGATTCCATCACGATATCATGCGATGATAGTTGGATCCCGATTCCCACTGATGAGTTGGTTTACTCTTCGGGTGATCCCGACTAATTCTTCTTTCAGGTTTGGAGGAGAATTTAAGGATACAGTGGGAGGTTTCCTGATTAGATAAAGTGATAACCATTCTAATCTAGGTTAGAGTGCACGCAGAGTGTTTCTTTTCTCTCTCTCTTTGGCAGCGACCATGACCCGACCCTTGACTATGACTCAGTGACCAAGTTAACCGAACCTTCTTAAAACACTGACTTTTGGATTGTCTGAGTTGCATACCTCATTGCCACTCCTACTTTTACCCTTTTCTCCAGAACACCCCGTATTACTACGAATATCCACATCCATTGGATAAAACCATCGTATGGTTATATACGAACTCGAAGGAACTTGTTCCAGATTCGAGGATGGTTTCTGGTTCTGGAGAAAATGAATAGGACTATTCAGTTGCCTTTTCCTTTTACCTTCTCTCAGGTTGCGAGTGCTCCTTGGTTTAGGACAGTACACCTATTACGCTTATTAGATAGTCTTCTTCCAAACCATTGGCAGGTGCCGAACAGTAGGGAATGAAGAAAACCAATTAGCCTAACGAAGGTGTACAGAAGGTATTATGTAAAGACAAATAAAGGGATTAGTAAGAGGGCAAACTAAACTGCAACTGCTATTCACGACCAAACCAAGTATTTCATTGCCACTCCTACTTCACCTTTGTATTTCTCCAAGACACTCTGTATCACTACGAAGATCCACAATTATTTGGATACTCCGTCGTATGGTTATATAAGAACTCAAAGGGACTTGTTCCAGTTCGGGGATGGATTCTGGTTTAGGAGAAATAGGAATAAGGTTTATTCAGTTGTCTTTTATCTTCACCTTCTCTTAGGTTACGAGTACTCCTAGGATTGGGAGAGTACACCCATTATGCTTATTGGATAGTCTTCTTCCAAACCATAAGCTGGTGCCGAACGGTAGGGAAGGAAGAAAACCATTTGTCCTAAAGGGGTGTACAGAAGGTAATGACTAAAGACATATAAAGGGATTGGAGAGATGTCAAAGAAATATACAGTTATAGTTGTGAATCTGATAATGGAGGAGGCATTACTAGGAATACCCGGATACCCCTTCGAAACATTTACATGTTTCAGTTTCACTGTGTATTGTTAAAAGAAAACTGATTTCCTAATTAACCCTTGCTCCAGAGTATGTATTTATCAGGTTTGATTCTCACATCTTTATGGTTTTACAGATGATGAGTGGGAGTAAGTTATTGGGAATTGGGTGATCATCCTCATTATATCGGGATTCGTTGTAATTGGTGATATTTGAGGAAATCGCCTGGGTTGTTTGCCGGACGGCAAATATTTGGTTTTGAATATCCGTTGTTATGCACCAATTTCAAATTGATATATCTGTACGTTTATTTTATAAAGTGAGATAACTTTTTGAAATTATGCCTATGACATTTACCTATATCAGTGGATGGTTAGGTAAGGAGTATTAAACAGCGGTGTAATTCTTCTTAGCCATAAGTACAGTTTTCAACTTACGAAACACAGGGAATGAGTTATTAGACTCAGCGGACTTATACAGAGTATTGTATGTTGTCCAGTGTCCATTTGGACAGAGAGGTTGGTACTCGTACTATATTCTGTTTACTTGTGACTTCTCTAGTTCTTAGACATGTGTTTCGTAGAAATGCAAGGTCTAAGTTTTGAGAAGTTAAAGGTATATGAATAAAGTAGAGAACCAAGTATTGCAAGTATCAGGATTCTTCAAGCTGATCGAAGATGTAGATACTTGTGTATGGTATTCAGTTAATAGAAATGATTAAGAGAACTTGCTTCTCTTTCAGGTTACTCATAATTGGAAGCACTCCTAAGTTGAGTAATGTTGATCGGCCTCTCTCCATTTAGTTGACATGCACTGGAGACAGCTACAGGATTTGAATCTGGATCCAATTAAATCAGTGCCTCTGTTTCTATATTGGATACAGAATAGTTCATATCTTAACAATGTTAAGGTACGGGAAGTTGTCCGGCTTATGCTCAAAACCAGACTCTGGATAACTCAAGGCACGTTTCTGTAATGGCTGTTTGTGGGTTGACCCGGGCTATGACGAGGGTTGACTTTCTACCATCTGGAAGATGAATAGTGATATTGTTCTTGACTCGCCACAGTTTTAATAAAAATAGATTTTTTCAGAAAACAGTAATGGGAGTATGGTAGAACTGGAAGTGATTCCAGAACCGCAAACGATTACTGAAAATTTGATAAGAACCTAAAGATTCAATCTGGTTTGACACTCCATTAGCCGCTTCGCAGATATGGTGGGTAGCCTCAGGCACCCGAGAGGTACTTCGGTATGCTCAAGGACGGTGACATGGAGGTTCTTGTTTACCCAAACTTGATAATACTGTTGTTCCAGGCTATGAGACCCGGCAGGAGGATGAGTATAACGTCGTTCTAAACTAGCTTTAGAAGTGTACGTGTATATGACTCCGCCAGAGGGTTGTCGTAGTCAGTGGGAGCAGCGGAAGCATAGTGGACAAGTAGCTTATGTCTATTTATAGACTAAAGCAGATATAGCGGAGATAGATCATCTATTTCTGATGTGACAGTCATAGGTTTGACTTCATCAGAATAGGGGATGGATCTGTTAAGAAGGTAGTAGGGTGTGATGTCCTGGTATTTGGATGACATACACAGAATAGGAAGTGAAATTCCTATACTACGATCGGTTATACATTAGTTGTCACACAGTGGTTTCTCCACAAAGGACTTGGATATTATATCAGACATTCTGGTTACTAGATCTATGGTTTTAGATCTAGATTTAGGTAGTTTCCCAATCTGGGTACTTAGACAGCATTCTAAAGGTGTTTTAGAATGGACGACTCCTTGCACGGTAGTGTACCTGCAGGTGATGGAGTCACCCTCTCTAAAGGTGTCTTACAGACTAAAGGGGAGAGGGATGTGCATGATTGGCAGATCACTTGCTTAGGCAATTGAGTCAATCATGAGATGTCAAGTACCACACCAGATGTTGTTTTTGCAGTAGATGCAATAAGTTGATATTGATCCAATCCTGGAGAAACATTCCGAAGCAGTTTTAGAACATAAGTGGATGTTCTAAGGATATGATAACGTTAACCTACTTCGGGAGACGGTTATCATTCCAGGCTTCCAAGGTGACCTGGATGACAGAGTGACTGTCAGAGTTATAGTTTTCCCTCTGACGAGGGGCAGTGTTTTAGACAGGTGATCCAAGCGGACACTGAGGGAGGCATGGCGCAGGATACTGATTAAGTTCAGTTGACGATACAGTCTAAGAAGTTTGGATTTGGAGTTCATTTATGAACTAGGTCCCATCAGATATCCAGACATATTCTAAGACAGGTATTGCTCATTTCGGGAGATGGCTTTCTCCACGAACTTGAAATAAAGAGAGACATAGAAAGAAACATCAGGGCAGATCCACTCACTGAGGCTATTCCTCGAACGCAATATTTTCGCAAACGGGCTTTGTGAGACTGATTAGTAGAGGAGTTGGGTGTTCGGTATCACACGGGCTGTGAGTATGCGACATCGCAATAATTAGCCTTGAGTGCAAGTGGGAGATTGTTGGATATAGTGCCCCAAAAGTCAATTATTGGATCACAGGCACTGGATTGCAATGATTGAGGGAGAACCTATACCGGTAGGACAGTCTTACTCGTGATGATAGTATGCTATCTGGTTTATCTTTATCATCGTGTACTGCTTCAGGTGACCTTACAGGTCACTATTGCACGTTGATAGAGCCCTTAGGATTCTTTCTTGACTACCAGCAGTATGATGGCGATCATATACGTGGGAGCTGGGGTCTATAAGAACATCTTTAAAGTGGTCCCTAGTCGTGGGAGTTTCGAGACTGGGTATCGATACTTCATTAGTAGACTAGTGTATACAGTCGAGACCCCGACGAGGGGCGGTGGCCGGTCTCACAAGCCATTGGTATCAGTTGGATCACCTTAGATGTATACAGGTGCTCATTGGATTATGAGTACACTGGACAGGACTCGCCGGGAACATGCTAGTTGGTATTATACCTGACGTCAGATAGGAGTTCCCTGGTGACATGTGTACAGGTTAGTTCATCGACCTGAGATCGTCATTTGTCTCGTGTGAGTTCCCACTGTGCTTTGATTACTACCCTACCACGGCTCAAAGGAGTCATGCAAACAGGTTTTATTTGGGTACAGTCCCGAGCCACATAGAGGCAGTGAGCGGATCGGCAGGGGTTTCGTCTCTCCCGGTATTAGGATTGAGATCGCGCTGTGTCTAGGAGAGCCATTACACAAAGTCCTTGGCCAAGGCAGGAGATTTACTGGTAGGTATTCCAGTGGTATCTCAGGGTGTTCTGGGCTACACTCCGACACGACTTGTACCGCTTTTGGGGGTCTGACTTTTACCAATCCCCTAGGCTTGCCATGCGATGCTCATAAACGAACGGACCGGATTATACGGATATTGTCACTGATAGGCTCAATAGGGTGTCAGGATGAGTTCGCTCATCGACCTCCCTTTTGGTCAATACCCGGTAGCCCGTTACGTACAGCTAGTGCCTCTGACGTGCTAGTAGTTAAATCCACAGCCAAAGTATTGACGAGTCTTTAGAGTCCCCCACAGACAGTTTTCAAGTTTCAGGCGAAACATTGTAGAGGCTGTATGATATATGGCAGGGTTTGAGCATATACGTGCAGTAGTGAACAGATCAAGATCGGGCGGATCATACTAGTGGGCTTTGGTTTAAGCCGGATCCTAGTATTAGATTTGTTGGATTACTTTAGTCTCATCGCATCGCATTCAGTTGGAATGCGGATGCAGGTATGTATATAAAGGTGAGGGGTACTCTTGTGATCCGTCACGAGTTTACTTTAGTAGATGTCATTCTCTTTTTATTGTTGCAACCATTTGGATTAATGTTTGCATAAGAAAATAATGAGCTCATAATCATGATTAGGTGCATTAACTGTGACACATACACAAGTGATGAGTTATGGTCTCTTTACTTGTGCATATGTCACATTGTTGATGGATTTGAGTGTTGAAATGAGAGGGAGAGAGAGAAAGGGCAGCCATAACCTCATGGTTAGCTCTTGTATTTTCTAACACACTCTCACTCTCATTTTATCATCTCAACAAAAGAAAAGGAAAAGACAACTTCTTCTTCTTCATTTTCTTTCTTGAGCTCACTATCTCCTCACTAATGGCATCCACTAAATCCTCATGAGACAAAGTGATCATACACATTCTCTACATCGCCTTGGACATGTCGGCTAGCGAATTTTGTGCCCGAGTTGCTTCGGATGAAGAGGGAGCCCGTAAAAAGACTCGAAGATGTGGTGCCCTTTCCGACGAGGAGATCGAGACCGGAGATGCCGCGAGGAGCTTGGGATGGTGGCCAAGACCGAAGGACACGGATCGATCGGTATAGCTTTTCCAACCCTTCTCTAGTTAGCTAGTTGTAGGTTAATGGTTCGATCTGGATTTAAAGTATACGATAGCGCCGGTTTCAAGTTTTGAAAAAGTTTTCGTTTCAGCATTTTGGCCTCGGACAGACGGCCGGGATGCTACCGTGACTTACAGAGTATACTAGATACAAGAATAATAATACAAGATGGAACAAAATATTCTCGCAACCCGCCTACGAGCAATCTGCAAATCAAGCAAATGAAGCCAAAAGGAGAAAGTACACCCGCCGCTACTTTTCTGACGGGTCAGACCTGCAAAATACTGTGGCACAATGGGGATGAGTTGCCAACTCATGAGTAGTAAGTAACATCTAATAAGGATATCGTAAGCATACATGAAAATACGTCACAACCCACGTATCTCAAAATGATACTATGTACTAGCATGAATGCAACATGAATGCATAATTAAACACGAAACCTAAACATGTCTGGTATAAGAAAACCTTTATTCTTATCATAGAAAAGCATATGTGCAATAAACTGAGTATCATCAATGAAATTGACAGAAAATCCGTGTCAAGTATCGACACAATATATGTATATCTTAATATCTCAATGTCTCAATATCTTAATATCTCAATGTCTCAATATCTCGGGCTCCGTCAGTCCGGATGGACCTATATCATCAAATTCCACGACCACGTCGGTATCCTCCGGATATCCGCCGCGCCAACAATCACCGGTAGGTAGTCTGCCCCTGCCAGGCTCATCGTCTAACCCGAGCTTCTTGCCTCGGGGTACCATACCGGTCCTACCATGTACCCGAAACGGTTCATCCAACTCCTCGAATCGGGTCTCGAAATCCAACATAAATTAAGAAAACTAATGGTGGATGACACATACATCATATCACGAGAAAACCGCAACTAGCATTTTTAAAGCGATAACAGGTTTATAAAATTCTTATGGTTTTCCCAAAAATCCGTAAATCCCATCAATACTGAAATCCTCGAAAAGAATCACAATATATAAACATGCCGGTGATGATGGAAATCTATGATACAGTAGTATATACCATACGAAGTACGGCCATAATCTATGCATGAATCATAATGCAATGAGGTATGCATATATAACTAACAATCCTATGTATCCATTTAATGAAATGAATATACAAGTATAAGTCTACGGATCATATATGATGCAAATGCACCGTTACCGATTTTAAGCAAGTTCTATAGTGTTCGTGAGATAGCAATTACCAAAAGCGTGTGTGTTCGCATGAATAGTGCATGTGCGGTATGAACCAAATGTAATGGTGCAAGTGTCCTATGAGATGATATCACATATGCATATATATAAGATGGTGCGATGCAATGAGATGAATAACTGGGAAACTATGCATATAAACTGCAAGTACTATAAGTAATCATAAATCATCGGGCACCTCGCGCTATCCAGACGATCCCCCCATAGATGTGTACATCTACTCACCGGAACGCCTCAGCTAATATGGTCCGATCTCAGCCCTGCCTTTTCCGCGCCACATCCGTCACCTCTGCACCCGATCCTAGAAACGCACACACGTAAATAAGAGAATAAATATATAAATAGTCATGGACACAAACGATACAAGTCAACTGTGCGCACAGACTGGACGTGCACTCACTTGGTGTAAGTCTACGGTAGCGCCCCGACCGTCAAACTGACGCCAAATGCAGAACAAAAACTTTTAACTGGCGCTATCGTATACTATAACCCGGATCTGCCATTATTGCTAAACTAACAAACTGTAAAGAGAGTAGAAAGGTTATACCGAATGATTCGAGTCCTTCGTTCTTTAACCATCATCCCACGCTCCGTTGCGGCTACTCCGATCTCGTCAATCTCCGATCTGCTCGTCCAGGTGGCACCACGTCAACAATTCATTAAACGGGCTCCCGCCTCTGACTCGAGGCAACTCGGTCGTCAAGTTTGCTAAAAGAGACGACCAAGATTGATGTAGAGAATTAGTAGAAGACTTTGTCTTGTTCCGTCCAAAGCTATGGACGAACGGTTAATGAAGTTGCCAATTGATTCGGGTGATGGAATGAAATGAGCTATGAAATTTCCATACACCCCAAAACTATCATAATCTTTTTTCTAGCAAGTGAGAGTGTGAGAGAGGGGGAAGGGGCCGGCCAAAATATAGGAATAGAGGGGTGAGTGTAGGAGAGAAGAGGGTGACTACAAGGATAAAATATCTAGTGTGAACATAAAGTGTGAACACAAAGTTTGAACACAATAAATGCACCTAATGAATCACTAATCCTTGTCACCAAAACCATTAATGCAACATAAGAGTCATAAGCCTAATCACCACTTCTAGAATCTTCTAGAAGCATGACTCACCCTCATCCAAGAAAAGATAAATCCGTCTTTAACCGAATGTTAAAAGACGGCTGATAGAAAACTAGAAACTGGCAACCTCCAAAAGCGATCCCGAAACGAATTTCAGGATAACCCCGTAACTGTATAAATATACTCGCATTTGTATTACGACCGATTACAAATGCAACTGAGACAAAGATATTATATCTACTCAATATAATACTCGGATCCGGCTTAAACCAAAGCCCACCAGTATTATCTGCCCGAAAAATGACACGTGCGTAAACGCACGTGCATTTTCCGAACCCTGCAATAAAACCATACGGCCTGTACAACGTTTCGCCCGAAATTGGGAAACTGTCGGTGGGGGACTCTAATGACTCGTTTGTACCCTGGCAGTGGGTTTAACCACAAACTGTCAGCGGCACTAGCTATGCGTAACGGCTGCCCATGGACTGACCTCAAGGGAGGCCGATGAGCGAACTCATCCGGAAACCCTACTGAGCCTAACAGTGACAATGTATATACAGTCCGGTCCGTTCATCTATGAGTATCGCATATCTGCCTAGGGGGCTAGTAACGTCAGACCCCCAATAGCAGTATAAGTCGTGTCGGAGTGTAGCCCAATTACACCCTGAGATACTACTGGAGTACCTACCAGTAAATCTCCTGCCACGGCCGTGGGCTTTGTGTAATGGCTCTCCTAGACACAGCACGATCTCACCCCTAATACCGGGAGAGACGAATCCCCTGCCGATCCGCTCACGTGCCTCCATGTGGCTCGGGACTGTACCCAAAAACTACCTGTTTGCACGACTCCGTTGAGCCGTGGTAGGGTAGAAATCAAAGCACAATGGGAACTCACACGAGGCAAATGACGACCTCAGGTCGATGAACTAACCTGTACACATATCACTAGGGAACTGCTATCTGACGATATGTATAATACCAACTAGCAGATTCCCGGCGAGTCCTGTCCGGTGTACTCATAACCCAATGAGCACCTGTATACATCTTAGGTGATCCAACTGACACCAGTGGCTTGTGAGACCGGCCACCGCCCCTCATCGGGGTCTCGACTGTATACACTAGTCTACTCCGGAGTATCGATGCCTTGTCTCGAAACTCCTACGACTAGGGACCACAATTAAGGATATGCGTATAAACCACCCAACTCTCACTTATATGATCGCTATCATACTGTTGGTAGTAAAGCAAGATCCTAAGGGCTCTATCAAAGTGTAACATGTAATCAGTCACCTGAACATGTACACGACTGATAAAGGCAAACCAGATAGCATACTATTATCTCAAGTAAGACTGTCCTCCTGGTATAGGTCCTCCGCAACCATTGCAATCACGTACCTGCGATCCAATAATTGACTATGAGGGCACTATCACCAACAATCTCCCATTTGAACTTTAGGCTAATTATTGCGATGTGGACTACTCACAGCCCGTGTGAAACCGAACATCCAACTCCTCTACTAATCAGTTTCACAAAGCCCGTTTGTAAAACTATTGTGTTCGAGAAATAGCCTCAGTGAGTGAATCCGCCTAGATGTTTCTTTCTATATCTCTCTTAATCTCAAGTTCGCGGAGAAAGCCATCTCCCGAATTGAGTAATACCTATCTTAGAATATGTCTGGATATCTGATGGGACCTAGTTCATAAATGAACTCCAAATCCAAACTTCTTAGACTGTACCGATCGCTGAACCTAATCAGTATCCTGCACCAAGCCTCCCACAGTATCCTCTTGGACCACCTGTCCATAATACTGTCCCTCGTCAGAGGGAAAACTATAAATCTGACAATCACTCTGTCAACCATGTCACCTTTGAATCCTGGAATGATAACCGTCTCCCGAAGGAGGCTGCCGTCATAAAATCCGTAGAACATGCATTTATGTTGTAAAACTGCTTCCTTATGTTTCTCCAGGATTGGATTAATACAAACTTTTTGCATCTAGTGCAAAAACAACATTTGGTGTGGTACTTGACATCTCACGATTGACTCAATTGCCTAAGCAAGTGATCTGCCAATCATGCACATCCCTCTCCCCTTTAGTCCGTAAGACACCTTTAGAGAGGGTGACTCTATCACCTGCAGGTACACCACCATGCCAGGAGTCATTTATTCTAAAAACCATTAGAATACTGTCAAAGTACCCATATTGGGAAACTACCAAAATCTAGATCTAAAACCATAGATCTAGAAACCAGAATGTTAAATATTATATCCATATCCTGTCTGGAGAAACAACTGTGTGACGACCACAGTACAACCGATCGTAGTGTAGGAATTTTACTTCCTACTCTGTGTATGTCATCCAGATACCATGACATCACACCCTACTACCTTCTTAACAGATCCATCCCCTATTCTGATTGAAGTCAAACCCATGACTGTCACATCAAAATTAGATGATCTATCTCCGCTATAACTGCTCTAGTCTATAAATAGACGTAAGCTACTTGCCCACTATGTTTCCGATGCTCCCACTGACCACAACAACCCTCTGACAGAATAATATACACGTGCACTTCTAAAGCTAGATTAGAACGACGCTATACTTATCCTCCTGCCGGGTCTCATAGCCTGGAACAACAGTAGTGTCAAGTCAGGTAAACAAGAACCTCCCTGTCACCGTCCTTGAGGCTACCGGAGTACCACTCGGGTGTCCGAGATTACCTATCATATCTGCGTAGTGGCTAATGGAATGTCAAACCTGATTGAATATATAGGTCCTATTAAATTTTCCGTAATCGTTCGCGGTTCTGGAATCACTTCCAGTTCTACCATACTCCCACTACTGTTTTCTGAAAAAGATCCATTTTACTAAATCTGTGGCGAGTCAAGAACAATATCACTATTGATCTTCCAAATGGTAGAAAATCAACCCTCGTCATAGCCAGGGTCAACCCACAAACAGCCATTACAGAAACGTGGCCTGAGTTATCCAGAGTCTGGTTTTAAGCATAAGCTGTACAACTCCCCGTACCTTAACATCTTTTAAGGTACGAACCATTCTATATCCAATATAGAAACTTTGGCACTTATTTAATTGGAACCAGATTCAAATCATGCAGCTGTCTCCAGTGCATATCAACTTAATGGAAAAAGGCTAATCAGCATTACTCAACTTAGGAATCCATCCAATTATGAGCAACCTGAAAGGGAAACAAGTTTCTCAAAACCATTACTATCATCTAAATACCAATCACAAGAATCTACATCTTCTATCTCTTTGAAGAATCTCGATACTTGTGACACCTGGTTCTCTACTTTATTCTTATACCCACAACTTCTTAAAACTTAGACCTTGTATTTCTACGAAACACTTGTCTAAAAACTAGAGAAGTCATAAGTAAACAGAACATAGTACGAGGACCTGCCCCTTTGTCCTGATGGACACTTGGACAACATACAATACTCTGTATAAGTCCACTGAGTTTGAACAACTCAAAACCTGTGCATCGTAGGTGGAAAACTGTACCCTGGCGATTTCCTCAAATATCACCAATTATAACGAATTCCGATATAATGAGGATAATCACCTAATTCCCAATAACTTCCTCCCACTCATCATCTGTAAAACCATACAGATATGAGAATGAAACCTGGTAAATACAAACCCTTGGAGTAAGTATCTTATCGGGAAAACAGTTTTCTTTTAACAATGCACTGAAACATGAAAATGTTTCGTAGGGGTATCCTGGTATTCCTAGCAATGCATCTTCCATAATCCAATTCATGACTTCAACCTTATATTTTATTGCCATCTCTCCAAATCCCTTTATTTGTCTTTAGTCATTACCTTCTGTACACCATCGTTAGGCTAAATGGTTTTCTTCCTTCCCTACCGTTCGGCACCAGCCTATGGTTTGGAAGAAGACTATCCAGTAAGCATAATAGGTGTACCCTCCTAAACTAAGGAGTACTCGCATCTTGAGAGAAGGTGATGATAAAAGACAATTGAATAATACCTTATTCTTTTAAAGGTGAAATAGGAGTGGCGATGAAGTACGCGGTTTGGTCATGAATGATATCAGTCGCAATTTACTTTGCCCTCTTTCTAATCCCTTTATTTTGTCTTTACATATTACCTTCTGCACACCCTACTTAGGCTAATTGGTTTTCTTCATTCCCTACCTTTCGGCACCTGCCTATGGTTTGGAATAAGACTATCCAATAAGCGTAATAGGTGTACTCTCCTAAACTAAGGAGCCCTCGCAACCTGAGAGAAGGTGATAATAAAAGACAACTGAATAAACTAATTCTATTTCTCCTGAACCTTGATCCATCCTCGAAGAAGTCCCTCCGAGTTCGTATATAACCATACGATGGATCTATCCAATGGAAGTGGATGTCCGTAGTAATACGGGGTGTTCTGAGAAATGCAAAGGGTAAAAGAAGGAGTGCTAATGACTTATGCAACTCGGACAATCCAAAAGCCAGTATTTTAAGAAGGTTCGGTCAACTTGGTCACTGAGTCATAATCTAGGGTCGGTCAAAGGTCGCTGCCAAAGAGAGAGAGAAAAGAAACACTCTGCGTGCACTGTATCCTAGATCAGAATGGTTATCACTTTATCTAATCCGGAAACCTCCCACTGTCCTGTCAAATTCTCCTCCAAACCTGAAAGAAAAGTCAATCGGGATCACCCGAAGAGTAAACCAACTCATCAGTAGGAATCGGGATCCAACTCTCATCGTATGATAACGTGACGGAATCCACTCACGTTATCACACTCCAGAAGGTATGCGCATACTTGGCAAGTTTCAGTTTCTTTAGAAACTCCCGATATAATTTTTGCCCCATGCTCTTATAACCATGGCTTTGGTCAAAATGTCATAAGTCACATGCCAAGTTCTACCCGTCACTATCTTGTCAATTTGAACCCACCCGCACATGCCCCTGACTTTGGCCAATCGGCAGAACGACTGTCCCAAACCAACTCATCTATCTATGCAACAAATGAATACCCAGCAGCTACCAAACACTATGCCTTAACTTTGGCTAAAATGTATAGCTTGAATACTACTGAATACCCATAAGAAATGACGGAGGGCTACGGCTGGTTTTTGGCAAAAAACCTTTAACGTAACGAACTTGATATCGCTGAAGGAACCTGATAGCTTTTTAAAATATAGTGGCGAAAACCTTTGATAAAGAGGTCACTCCCGGTGAAGGGATCTCGGCTCTTTCCTAGTAGAATGAGGTGCAGGATATTCCACTGAATACCGCAATGCAAAGCAACTTGTAATCGACTAAAGTGAAGTTATTACCCTGACGCAAACTTCTGCCTAAGGGGTCAGTCCCGGTGAAGGGATATCGGCCCTTGCCCCGTCGAATGAGGTGCAGGATATTCTACTGAATACCGCTATGCAAAACAAAAGGAAACGTCTTTGCAATAACACTTTTTAAATTTGTTCCAACAACTGCAAACAGGTTTTCTTTACTTTGCATTGATCAGAATCAACGCAGTCCCATCATTAATCACACCACAAAAGAACGAAAATAAACTGTACGTATATGCCATCCGCATTCGTCACTGGGTCCCGTCATCACCCGTTAGGTTACTTAACTAACGACAGAGCGGGGACTGGACTAGCACGGGTGAAAAACATATACAACATCTAATAGTATATAAACCAATATACAATAATCGCTCCAGGCGTGATAATATGCAACATTACAGAAAAGTAATAAGCATTACAGAACAATACAGATAATCTGGGATCCCCGAGTTTCACAGAGCCGCTGCTGAAACCCGACGTTCCCCTGGTGGTGTGGATAGCCTGTGCAATGAAACCTAGACCCCTACGGGTGCGGCAAGTTACCCGCTAAAACCTGAAGCGAGGCAGCCCCTTACAGCATAGTGAATGGACCACCCGGCACTTCACGGAATCCGGTAACTTGAGCACCCCTTCTTGGGTCAACCTGTACCCCCTACGAGTGCAGCGAATAGTCTGCCAATTTTAGAGTGAGGCCCCTCTGCCTCTCAAAGCCATGAGATGCGGACCCGTTGCCCTTCAGAACCCGGCTATCCTTGCACTCCGTCGAGGGGTAAAACCTAGCACAAAAATGAAAAAAAATGTACAACGGGTACATCGACCTCGACCCGGTCGTGCCCTAAAAGAATATTATACAACAGGTAGTGACGGCAGTCCACATGTTGGACGCTCGCCCCGCAATATCAAATGTATAAATAAATTCAAACTGCATTACCATTGCACACTGCTATCCACCACGACGAATCCGCAACATCACAGCACAACACAGAACATCAACGCGAATGTCACGTTCACAAACCCGTCTAAAAGAACTATAGCAATCAAACGCGGTTTACCGATCAAATGACATTCCCGGTCGGAGAAATAATGTAAGCACTGTAAACTAACATGTTTAAATTTCGATCGACTAAATATCACGAAGTGGGCCCCACGAACATCTGCTGAACAGTAACAAAATCTGGGCCCAAAAGATATATACCAAAAACCCCAATTTCCAGTGAAGAATCAACAGTACAAATTTGGAGCCATGATCTCACAGAATGGCCGCGGATGCGCGGTCAAACCATAGGTTTGACCGCTATTCCTCGGCGTTCTTGTTGAATCATGTGCCCAAATTTGTACGGTGTGCTTATAAAACACTGTACAGATTTCTGTGATATGTAAAATAATTTTAGGACTTGATTTAAAATCGACAGAAACTGTGAATGGAAATATTGCGGTTTTCGATATCCGGTTCGATCGATATTTTAAACGCGTTAGCACAAGTTACTAAAGCAAAATGGTGAGGCTCTGATACCACTGTAAGTCTACGGTAGCGCCCCGGCCGTCAAACTGACGCCAAATGCGGAACAAAAACTTTTAACTGGCACTATCGTATACTATAACACGGACCTGCCATTATTGCTAAACTAACAAACTGTAAAGAGAGTAGAAAGGTTATACCGAATGATCCGAGTCCTTCATTCTTTAACCATCATCCCACGCTCCGTTGCGGCTGCTCCGATCTCGTCGATCTCCAATCTGCTCGTCCAGGTGGCACCACGTCAACGATTCTTTAAACGGGCTCCCGCCTCTGACTCAAGGCAACTCGGTCGTCAAGTTTGCTAAAAGAGACGACCAAGATTGATGTAGAGAATGAGTAGAAGACTTTGTCTCGTTCCGTCCAAATCTATGGACGAACGGTTAATGAAGTTGCCAATTGATTCGGGTGATGGAATGAAATGAGCTATGAAATTTCCATACACCCCAAAACTATCATAATCTTTTTTCTAGCAAGTGAGAGAGTGAGAGAGGGGGAAGGGGCCGGCCATGATATAGGAATGGGGGGGGTGAGTGTAGGAGGGAAGAGGGTGACTATAAGGATAAAATATCTAGTGTGAACACAAAGTGTGAACACAATAAATGCACCTAATGAATCACTAATCCTTGTCACAAAAACCATTAATGCAACATAAGAGTCATAAGCCTAATCACCACTTCTAGAATCTTCTAGAAGCATGACTCACCCTCATCCTAGAAAAGATAAATCCGTTTTTAACCGAATGTTAAAAGACGGCTGATAGAAAACTGGAAACTGGCAACCTCCAAAAGCGATCCCGAAACGAATTTCAGGATAACCCCGTAACTGTATAAATATACCCGCATTTGTATTACGACCGAATACAAATACAACTGAGACAAAGATATTATAACTACTCAATATAATACTCGGATCCGGCTTAAACCAAAGCCCACAGTATTATCTGCCCGAAAAATGACACGTGCGTAAACGCACTTGCATTTTCCGAACCCTGCCATAAAACCATACGGCCTCTACAACGTTTCGCCCGAACTTGGGAAACTGTCGGTGGGGGTCTCTAATGACTCGTCTATACCATGGCAGTGGGTTTAACCACAAACCGTCAGCGGCACTAGCTATGCGTAACGGCTGCCCATGGACTGACCTCAAGGGAGACCGATGAGCGAACTCATCCGGAAACCATACTGAGCCTAACAGTGACAATGTATATACAGTCCGGTCCGTTCGTCTATGAGTATCGCATATCTGCCTATGGGGCTAGTAATGTCAGACCCCCAATAGCAGTATAAGTCGTGTCGGAGTGTAGCCCAATAACACCCTGAGATACTTCTGGAGTACCTACCAGTAAATCTCCTGCCACGGTCATGGGCTTTGTGTAATGGCTCTCCTAGACACAGCACGATCTCACCCCCAATACCGGGAGAGACGAATCCCCTGCCGATCCGCTCACGTGCCTCCATGTGGCTCGGGACTGAACCCAAAAACTACCTGTTTGCACGACTCCTTTGAGCCGTGGTAGGGTAGAAATCAAAGCACAGTGGGAACTCACATGAGACAAATGACGACCTCAGGTCGATGAACTAACTTGTACACATGTCACCAGGAAACTTCTATCTGACGATATGTATAATACCAACTAGCAGATTCCCGGCGAGTCTTGTCCGGTGTACTCATAATCCAATGAGCACCTGTATACATCTTAGGTGATCCAACTGACACCTGTGGCTTGTAAGACCGGCCACCGCCCCTCGTCGGGGTCTCGACTGTATACACTAGTCTACTCCGGAGTATCGATGCCCTGTCTCGAAACTCCCACGACTAGGGACCACAATTAAGGATATGCGTATAAACCACCCAACTCTCACTTATATGATCGCTATCATACTGTTGGTAGTAAAGTAAGATCCTAAGGGCTCTATCTAAGTGTAACATATAATCAGTCACCTGAACATGTACACGACTGATAAAGGCAAACCAGATAGCATACTATCATCTCAAGTAAGACTGTCCTACTGGTATAGGTCCTCCGCAATCATTGCAATCACGTACCTGCGATCCAATAATTGACTATGAGGGCACTATCACCAACAATTGGTGCACAAAACGCGCTCGCGACAACGCCACAAACCACAACTAGGGTCGCTATAAGTGGCAACTACCAGGCCTAGAACCCAATCGCGCATTCACAACACACTAAATATTATATGAAATAGATTGTATATCATCAAAACCTCAAACTTAATTCAAATCGATTTATTTCAAACACCTAGTAGGCATAAATTTACCATTTTAGTTCAAATCTTGATGTTTTAACAAAACTAGTGGCCAAAATATTCACTTAATATCTTAATTAAGCCGCACAAATCTTTACTAAAATTTTAATCTCACTCATTTTAGATTAATCAAGAAATTAGTTTGCAAAAATATTTAATTAGGACAATTTAAAAATAAAAATTAACAACTTAACAACTAGATTAGATTTTGCATGTCTTAAAATGCTAAACTATACATTGCAACCACGATCTAGTGAAAAAACACTAACTTGAACCCTAAAACCTTCTCTTGAAATTTCAAACTTGCGATCTAGAACCATATAAATACTTAATTAAGTTAGATTAAAGTAATTTAGCAACAAATTAACCATGGGGTTAGGATTTATACCTCACAAATTTTGAGATCCAACATGCAAACTTAGCCTCCCAAATTGCTTCCTTGCTCCAAGATCCATGCTAGATTGTCCAAGGAAAAAAATGGGTAAAGATTTAATTAGGAATTAGTGGAATTTTTTGTTGATTTTTAAGTGAATTTAGAGGATTTTGGCAAATGAAATGAAGAAGAACAAAGGGGGCTGCTACTGCAGTTCCGGCAAGCATGAGAAGGAGAGGAGTGAGGTGTTGTGAGTGTGTGTGGAGACAAGAAAAAAGCCCACACCTCATTTATCTAAACACCATACCTCTTTGTTTATTAATTTCTTTTCTATTTAAACTTTTTCTTTAAATTTCTAGAACCCTCTTAACAATTCCATTTCATTTCAAACACAATATGTTATATTTTGGTGGGTCACTAAAGCATTATTAACCCATTCCAATTTATAATTATCACTAATTAAATGTATAACTGAAAGATTGAAATAATATTTAAAATAATTAATTAAGAAAAATATTTAAGTAAACTAGAAATTTATAAGTGACCAATTAAATACCAAATACTAGCAATTACATAGCTAGAATAGGTATATTTAAGTCTATGTGGAAAAATAATTATATCTTGTTTTTTACGGCAAACACCAGTTATTTTACCGATTATCGGAAAATTCCCCTGAACGATTTTCAAAACGTTACAGTCTTTCCCCTTAAAGAAATTCGGTCACCGAATTTAAAATCTAACTACGCGTACCGTCGAAGAGATGGGAAATTTTCTTCCGCATCTCGTCCTCGGTTTCCCACGCGACCTTTTTCGCCGTTCGGGCCATATCAAAGAACCTATACGGACGGTATGACCTCATATCTCAGTTTCTTCACCTGCCGATCTAGAATGACTATTGGCTGCTCGGTGAAAGAATGATCGTGCTCCAGTTGGATCATCTGATGCTGTATCACGTGAGAGGGGTATGAAGGTACTTATGGAGCATTGAAACATGAAACACGGGGTGAATATCTGGAAAGCCGTGTGGAAGAGCCAAACGATAAGCAACTGCGCCGACACACTCACGAATCTCTAGGGGACTCACATATCTGGGACTAAGCTTCCCTTACTCTCCGAATCTTAACACGCCCTTCATTGGAGAAACCCTCAAGAAAACATGATTGCCTACTAAAAACTCAAGTCTGTGTTAGTGTATATGCCCTAGAGGCCATTACTGTATCATACTAGTTTGTATATTACTTAATGGAAGCTTGGGATATTTACAGTTGTATAAACAATCTTGCTCAAAATAGTAATATGCTACTTGGTTTGTTTCTACTTTAATGTGTACATGTGTTTCTTTTAGTATATCACCTATACACATTAGTGGAGCCCTTAGGATCTTTGCATGATTACCAGCGTTGTGATGGCAGTCACACTTGTAGGGGCTGGGTAATCCACAAGCATATCCTTATACAGGTGCCTAGTCGTAGGACTATCGAGACAGGGCATCGATACTCCGGAGTAGACTAGCGTATGCGCTTCTCATCCCAGCATGGGAGACGGTCTGTCCCACAGCCGTCGGTACGTCGTACTTGAGATAGTATGCGGGTGCTCGTTAGGTTACGAGTACACTGGACAGGACACGTCGGGAACAGTTGGTTGGTACTATACCTATCGTCAGTTATCAGTTTCCAGGTAACATGAGTAAAGCTTAGTCCGCTGACTTGACACTGTCACTTCGTCTCGAGTGTGTTCCCACTGTACTTTGATTACTACCCTACCACGGCTCAAAGGAGTCTTGCAAACAGGTAGTAGTTGGGTGCAGTCCCGAAGCACTTGGAGGCAGTGACGGTTAGACAGGATTCGTCTCTCCCGGTATTGGCAGTTGATATCGTGCTGTGTCTAGGAGATCCATTACACAAAGTCCCTGGCCAGGGAAAGTGAGATATATCTCAGGGAGTTCTGGGCTACACTCCGACACGACTTATACCGCTTTTAGGGGACTGACGTTTATCGCCCCCTAGGCCCTCCATGCGATATTCTCAGATGAACAGACCGGACTGTACGGAGACTGTCACATTCAGGCTCAATAGGAGTTCGGATGAGTTCACCTCGTCAGTCTTCTTATCGGCATCTACCTGGGGGCGTTATGCACAGCTAGTGCCTCTTGCGGTCTGTGGTTAAACGTACTGCCAGAGTAGTGTCAAGTCTTTAGAGTCCCATACAGAGAGCTATTCGCCCTTAGGCAAAACAGTAGAGGTCGCATGGTTTTGCGACGGGGTTCGGTCACATCCATGCACTTGTGCACGTTTAGTGTCCGGGAAGTTATTACTAGCGGGCTTCGGGTTAAGCTAGATCCTAGTATACGTTTTGGGAATGGTTTTATCTCGTTTGTATGCGTGTTCCCCGGAACGCGGATGCGGGTGTCTATGCACGGTTGACCGAGATTGGGGCAGAGGATTCTCATTAGGGTTGTTGACTGTTGACTTTTGCTAAACCCTAATGAGAATAAGAAATATGATTAATGTTAATATTAATTAAGTATTATTGTGCCATGGTTGGGTTGAAATGTTGACTTTGTTGACTTGTTGACTTGGTTGACCGGTTGACTAGGTTGGACTTGTTGACCATCATCATAACAATGACTATCATTTCATAGCAAAGACTTTTGCTTGCTTGTTTGTTCACACATTGCATTTAATGCATGAAATGATATTGCCATTTGATATGATAACAACCATCACATAATACTCAATTATTATTATTTGTTATGATTATTTTGGATTATGAAGAGGATGGTTGTAAAAGTCTTGCTCATTCTATTATTTGTATTCTCTCACATCCTCAAGCTCTCCCTCTTCCTCTTCCTCTCTCTCTAGTTCATGGTTCTATTGTCTCATGTGTTGAGAAACAAGAACCATAGAGATAAAATCCAAAACACTTCTCTACTCGTCCTAGTATACAAGGTCTAGCAAGCCAAATGTTCTAGTTTCCTCTAGATTGAGATTGGAGCCAAAGGTAGAAGCTTTCGGGTGGATCCATCTTCGGCATAAGAAGACGACGAGGTGAGGCCGATCCAACCACCACAAGGAGTTGAAGAGAAGGAGTTCAAGTTTAGGTATAACCCTTAACCTGGTAGCTAAACTCTTAGTTAGGTTGTTAGATAGTTTGTTTAACAAAGATCCGTTTCTAGAGTCCATGTTACCCCCAAAGAAAAATTGTTTTTCACCATTTCCGCAACCCCAAAGAACCGGGGACGGGTAACGTGGACTTACAGAGGTATCAGAGCCTAGTTAAATACTATCTAACATGTTAGCAAAATAACTAGAAGTTCGATCGGAGAAAAAGTCACAAAACATACCCAAGACACAAACTTTTTGTCGATTTTTTTACTGCTCTAAAAATGATTTAACACATCTGAAAAATCGACTCAGGCTTTTTAGTGTACACTGCAGAAAAACAATCCACAGATCCGACCAACTCACCTCGGCAACGCGGCAAGAAGAGCTTCTTGCCGCGGATCCGCAGCCGAGTTGACTCGGCTGTGGATCTGTTTTGCTACAGTGTGTTTCTTGGGGTGTTTTGGGATTTTTGGAATATGATTTTTCTGCCCAGATTTTCCAGAAAGCAAAATTTATTTTTGGGGTTTAAAAATCCGTATTCTGATCGAACTTCTAAAGACTTTAGCTAACGGGTTATGTCTGTGATGTGATATATGTATTGAACGTCTGCTAATAGCTATACGTCGATTAGTGGGGGTTATACATATCTGTGATCTGTAATGTTGATGGTATGTGTATCTGAATTCATTGGATTGTCGCGGATGAATAACCGGGGGGTTATGAGATGAGAGTTTTCTTTATCTTTCAATTCATGTAATATGTAAATTGATGTAATATTATTTGTATGGCCGCACATCCAGGATGAGGTTGTAGCCGCCATTGTATAATTTCTTTTTACTGCTTTTGCTCCTAGGATGGACCCAAGGAGGGGGTGCACAAACTACCGGGTACCTCGAAGTGCCGAGTGGCCTACTCACGTTGTTTAAGGAGGTTGCTTCACTTCGGGCATTTGGCGGGTAGTTTGCCGCACCCGTAGGGGTCTAGAGTGGGGTATTGGCTATTCATCGCGACCGTGTAATCCGCTTTTCGTTACAGGCTTGTACGGAATACGGATTCCTAATATATCCAATGTGTTCATCTGTGATCTGGAATGGCTATCATTGCATCTGACGAATGTATATATCTATATATGATATCTATTTAGGTGTTTCTTATGTTTTGCATCCGCGCTAGTCCAGCCCCCGCTCTGTCGTTAGTTAAGTAACCTAACTGGTAATGACGGGGCCCCGTGGCGAATGCGGATGGCATAAGCATACGTCATATTTTCGTTGTTTTCTGCAATGGTAGGATTAAATGATGGGACGCATTAAAATTAATGCAAGAAAATAAACCAAAGTAAAGTCGTTGGAACACTTTCAAAACCACTCGGTTTCTTTTCAAAAACAACTTTTAAACGCGGAGCTTAAGCTACTCCTTTAAAAGCTATCCCGTTCCATCGATTATATCAAGTTCTCTACGTTCACGGTTTCACCAAAACCATTCGTAGCCTTCCATCATTTCACATGGATAGTCAATAGTATTCAAGCTATGTTTGTTGGCCAAAGTCAAGGCATAGTGATTGGTAGCTATTGGGTATTCATGTGCAGCATAGATAGATGCGTTGGTTTGGGACAGTCGTACTGCTTTGTTGGCCAATGTTAAGGGTAGGTACGGGTGGGTTCAAATTAACCTGGAGAATGACGGGTAGAACTTGACATGTGACTTTTGATTTGTTGGCCAAAGTCAAGGTCATAAGAGCATCGGGCAAAATTCCACATCGGGAGTTTCTAAAGAAACTGAAACTTGCTAGCGCTGCATACCATTTGGAGTGTGATGATTCTGGTAGGATTCCTTCAGTTTTGTCACGCGATGATATTTAGATCCCGATCCTACTGTGAGTATATGCTACTCCTCCGGATCTTTCCCACTTAACGATCAATGCTATAAACCAAGTAGGTGTCTAGAAAGGTGTTAGCGGGGCTACGCCCACAGGGAAAAGAGGTTATTTAATTAAGGAACTTCGCGAAAGTATTGTACGGTGAGATTGATCCCGACTAATTCTTCCTTTTTGGTTTTAGGAGGGATTCGAGAGACAGTGGGAGCCATCCTGTTTAGACAAACTAAAAACCACTCTAAACATGCAAAAGCATCATGCTAAAGTGTTTCTTCTCTCTCTCCTAATTGCAGCGACCAAACATCATGATCGGACTTAAGTTACTACTAGATAAAAACATACTGACAAGGCCAAACTACAAAGATTGGCTCAGGAATGTCAAAATGGCAATCACTTATGACAAGTTGGGGTATCTCCTTACCACCAAAGCTCCCCCTGTCCCAGGTCCCAAAACCAGCGTCGCGGATAAGGAAATCCATAAGACCTGGGAAATCAACTGCGCGAAGGCCAAGTGCTTCGTGCTTGCCTTTATGGACAATGAACATCAGAGGAGGCACGAGAATATGGACCTTGAATCCATATTTCTCCATACAAAAGAACTGTATGGAGAGCAATCCCATATCGCCAGATACGAAGTCTCAAAAAAGTTTTTTTCGGCGAGATTAGCCGTCGGATCATCGGTAGCGGAACACGTGCTTAAGATGATTGGCTTTATTGAGGAGCTCGCGGACCTTGGGACCATGCTAGAGAACGAGCTCTACACGGACTTGATTCTCCAGTCCCTTCCTTCCACTTACGCCCAGTTTATCCTGAACTTCAACTTCCAAGAAAAAGAAATTGAACTTTCAGAACTCCTCAACATGCTGAGAAGTGCAGAAGGCACCATACAGAAAGGTAGGGAAACATCCACTTTGTTTGTAGGAGGATCTTCCTCTTCTTGGTCCAAGGCGAAAGCCAAGGGAAAGAGGAAGAAAACCCCTACGAAACCAAGGGGCGGTGTTAGTAAAGTGGATACGAAGGGAAAGGCAAAGGCAACAAAGGTAGCGGGAAAGCTTGTGGGGAAGGAAGAGTGATTTTACTGTCACAAAAGTGGACACTGGAAAAAGGATTGCAGGGCATGGAAAGCCAAAAACTAGGACCCGAAGCAAGTTGCGGCTTCGGCTTCAGATGTGTATGTTATTGAAAACTGTCTATCAATAAACTCTACTTCCTGGGTATTGGATACCGGATCAGGATCTCATATCTGTAATTCCATGCATGCACTGAGAAAGCGTAGGGTTTTGAAGGCAGGTGATATGACCCTCAGAGTTGCAAACGGAGCTGGCATGGATGCTGATTTTGTGGGGGACTATCACTTGGGAATGTCAGATGTACATGTTTTAGTTTTGCGTGATTGTTATTTTGTACCCAATGCAACTTGTAATATCATATTTGTATCTTTATTATCTAAAGAAGGTTATGAATTTGCATTTGTAAGCAATGTTGTAAATATTCACCTTAATAAAGTTTTGATTAGGTCAGGTACATTAAGCAATGGTATATACGTATTAAACTAACCACAGATTTTCAATGTCCAGAATACACACAAAAGAAAGTTTCCGGAAACAAATCAGGCTTTCTTATGGCATTGTAGACTGGGTCACATCAATGAGAGAAGGTTGACGAAGTTACATACAGAAGGATATTTGGATCCGTTCGAATATCAATCGTATGCAACTTGTCAATCCTGTCTCAAAGGAAAGATGACAATGACTCCGTTCACTGGACACTGAGTAAGAGCGAGCGAGCTCTTGGGACTCGTGCACAGCGATGTGTGCGGTCCAATGTCTACACATGCGCGAAGCGGTTTTTCCTACTTCATTACTTTTACGGATGACTTTTCAAGGTACGGATATGTCTTCTTAATGAAACATAAATCTGAAGCCTTTGGAAAATTCCAGGAATATAAGAATGAAGTAGAAAAACAAACCGGCAAAAGTATCAAGATACTGAGATCTGATCGAGGTGGTGAATACTTTAGTGCCGAGTTCCTGGATTACCAAAAAGAGAATGGAATTCTCTCTCAGCTTACTCCTCCATACACTCCGCAACATAACGGTGTATCGGAGAGATGAAACTGAACCCTATTAAATATGGTACGTTCCATGATGAGTAATGCTGAGTTGCCGCGATCGTTCTGGGGATATGCACTAGAATCAGATGCATACCTTTTGAACCGAGTTCCAACTAAGACTGTGCCTACCACACCATATCAGATGTGGTGTGGGAAGAAACCCTATCTTAAGCACATTAAGACATGGGGATGTCCAGCTTTTGTCAAAAAGCAGCATGCGGAGAAACTCGAGGCACGCTCAGTACAGTGCAAGCTTGTAGGATATCCAAAGAACTCCAAAGGATATTTCTTCTATTGCGAAGAGGAACAAAAGGTTTTTGTTTCTCGTCATGCCCACTTCTTGGAAACTGAGTTTTTGGAAAATCAGATTAGTAGGAGCGCAATAGAACTGGAAGAAATTGCAGAACCATGAGCTATTACTGAAAGCTTAGTAGAACCAGAGGGTTCGAACGATCAGGACATTCCTACGCCGCTCCGCAGGAGTAGTAGGCAGTCTCATCCGCCCGAGAGATACTACGGTTTTCTCATAGACGGGGATAGAGAGGATTGCATCATTGATAGTGATGAGCCGACTAGCTTCCAGCAGGCCATTCAGAGCGTTGACTCGGTAAAATGGCTGGATGCAATGCGGACTGAAATGGAGTCCATGTACACCAAAAAAGTATGGACGTTGGACGTTGCTCCAGATGGGGTAAAACCCTTAGGATGCAAGTAGATCTTCAAAAGGAAGATTGGTGTAGATGGACAGGTTGAGACCTATAAAGCTAGACTTGTTACAAAGGGTTTTCGCCAAAGACCTGGTTTGGACTATAACGAAACCTTTTCTCCAGTAGCTATGTTGAAATCCATTCGGACCCTTCTTTCCATTGCTGCCTTCCACGATTATGAGATTTGGCAGATCGACGTAAAGACCGCTTTTCTAAATAGAAATTTAGAGGAGTGTGTCTATATGGACCAGCCAGAGGGTTTCATTCAGAGTGGGAGCAGCGGAAAGGTATGCAAGTTGCTTAAGTCCATCTATGGACTAAAGCAGGTATCGCGGAGTTGGAACATCTGTTTTGATGAGACGGTAAAAAAATTTGGCTTTATCAAAAATCCAGATGAACCATGCATCTATAGTAGATTTGTAGCAAGAACTGTCGTATTCCTCGTTTTATACGTGGATGACATTCTCTTAATAGGAAATGACATTCCTATGCTACAACCTGTCAAAGGGTTCTTGTCACACAGGTTCTCCATGAAAGACCTGGGTGATGCCTCTTACATTCTGGGGATCCGGATCCATCGTGATAGATCCAAGAGAATATTAGGACTTTCACAGTCTAGGTACATCGACACCATACTGAAAAGATTCAGTATGGAAGATTCCAAGCGCAGTAATCTACCGGCTTGTCACGGGATCACCCTCTCCAAAGAGATGTCTCTCAAGACTGATTTGGAAAGGGATCGCAAGTCTATTATACCCTACGCTTCTGCGGTAGGCTCTATAATGTATGCGATGTTGTGTACTAGACCAGATGTAGCTTATGCACTGAGTGTGGTAAGCCGGTATCAGTCAAACCCTGGGGAGAAGCACTGGATAGCGGTAAAGAACATTCTCAAGTACCTGAGAAGGACTAAGGAGATGTTCTTGGTGTATGGCGGAAAAGACCTCCAGATCAAGGCCTTTGCTGACTCCAGCTTCCAAAGTGACAAGGATGATTCCAAGTCCATGTTGGGTTATGTCTTTACCCTCAATGGAGGGGCGGTGTGTTGGAAGAGTTCAAAACAGGAAACCGTTGTTGACTCAACGATGGAAGCGGAATATATCGCTGCTGCAGATGCCGCAAAAGAAGCCGTCTGGATGAGGAAGTTCTTAACGGAACATCTGGTGGTTCCATCCATTGTTGATCCAATACCTCTGTATTGCGACAACAATGGGGCTATAGCTTTAGCCAAGGATCCCAGGTCCCATCAGAAGTCCAGATACATCTTGAGGCGGCATCACCTGATCTGGGAGATCGTGGGTCGCCAGGAGATCGAGGATCGGAGAGTTGCTACGGAAGATAACACAGCTGATCCACTCACGAAGGCCTTACCCCAGACTCAGTTCGAGCGGCTGATCGAGATGATAGGTCTTCGATACGCCAGTATATGGCCTTAGTGCAAGTGGGAGATTGTTAGTGTATATGCCCTAGAGGCCATTACTGTATCATACTAGTTTGTATATTACTTAATGGAAGCTTGGGATATTCACAGTTGTATAGACAATCTTGCTCAAAATAGTAGTATGCTACTTAGTTTGTTTCTACTTTAATGTGTACATGTGTTTCTTTTAGTTTATCACCTATACACATTAGTGGAGCCCTTAGGATCTTTGCTTGATTACCAGCGTTGTGATGGCAGTCACACTCGTGGGTGCTGGGTAATCCACAAGCACATCCTTATACAGGTCCCTAGCCATAAGACTACAGAGAAAAGGCATCGATACTCCAGAGTAGACAAGCGTATGCGCTTCTCATCCGAGCATGGGAGACGGTCTGTCCCACAGCCGTCAGTACGTCGTACTTGAGATAGTATGTGGGTGCTCGTTAGGTTACGAGTACACTGGACAGGACTCGTCGGGACATGTTGGTTGGTACTATACCTATCGTCAGTTATCAGTTCCCAGGTGACATGAGTACAGCTTAGTCTGCTGACTTGACACTGTCACTTCGCCTCGAGTGTGTTCCCACTGTACTCTGATTACTACCCTACCACGGCTCAAAGGAGTCATGCAAATAGGTAGTAGTTGGGTGCAATCCCGAAGCACTTGGAGGCAGTGACGGTTAGACAGGATTCGTCTCTCCCGGTATTCGGGGTTGATATCGCGCTGTGTCTAGGAGAGCCATTACACAAAGTCCCTGGCCAGGGCAAGTGAGATACACTGGTAGGTTTCCAGTATTATCTCAGGGTGTTCTGGGCTACACTCCGACACGACTTATACCGCTATTAGGGGACTGACGTTTCCCGCCCCTCTAGGCCCGCCATGCGATATTCTCAGACGAATAGACCGGACTGTACGGAGACTGTCATATTCAGGCTCAGTAGGAGTTCGGATGAGTTCACCTCGTCAGTCTTCTTATCGGCATCTACCTGGGGGCCGTTACGCACAGCTAGTGCCGCTTGCGGTCTGTGGTTAAACCTACTTCCAGCATAGTGTCGAATCTTTAGAGTCCCACACAGAGAGCTATTCGCCTTTAGGCAAAAGAGTAGAGGTCGTATGGTTTTGCGACGGGGTTCGGTCACATCCGTGCACTTGTGCACGTTTAGTGTCCGGGCAGTTATTACTAGCGGGCTTTGGGTTAAGCCAGATTCTAGTATACGTTTTGGGATTGGTTTTATCTCGTTTGTATTCGTGTTCCCCGGAACGCGGATGCGGGTGTGTATGCATGGTTGACCGAGACAGGGGCAGAGGATTCTCATTAGGGTTGTTGACTGTTGACTTTTGCTAAACCCTAATGAGAATAAGAAATATGATTAATGATAATATTAATTAAGTATTATTGTGCCATGGTTGGGTCGAAAGGTTGACTTTGTTGACTTGTTGACTTGGTTGACCGGTTGACTAGGTTGGACTTGTTGACCATCATCATTACAATGACTATCATTTCATGGCAAAGACTTTTGCTTGCTTGTTTGTTCACACATTGCATTTAATGCATGAAATGATATTGCCATTTGATATGATAACAACCATCACATAGTACTCAATTATTATTATTTGTTATGATTATTTTGGATTATGAAGAGGATGGTTGTAAAAGTCTTGCTCATTCTATCATTTGTATTCTCTCTCATCCTCAAGCTCTCCCTCTTCCTCTTGCTCTCTCTCTAGTTCATGGTTCTATTGTCTCATGTGTTGAGAAACAAGAACCATAGAGATAAAACCCAAAACACTTCTCTGCTCATCCTAGTATACAAGGTCTATCAAGCTAAGTGTTCTAGTTTCCTCTAGATTGAGGTTGGAGCCAAAGGTAGAAACTTTCGGGTGGATCCATCTTCGGCATAAGGAGACGACGATGTGAGGCCGATCCGACCACCACAAGGAGTTGAAGAGAAGGAGTTCAAGTTTAGGTATAACCCTTAACCTAGTAGCTAAACTCTTAGTTAGGTTGTTAGATAGTTTGTTTAACAAAGATCTGTTTCTACAGTCCATGTTACCCCCAAAGAAAAATTGTTTTTCACCATTTCCGCAACCCCAAAGAACCGGGGACGGGTAACGTGGACTTACAGTCTGTGCCAACTGTTGGATATGTATCCTCTAGAGACCTGTATTGTATAGGATGCTAGGCATGTATATGTATAGAAACAATCTTTGCTCGAAATGATAGTATGCTATCTGGTTTATCTTCATCTTGACGTGTGATGTGTTGTATTTCATATCATTCTATACATATTGATGAAGCCCTTAGGTTTATGCTTGACTACTGGTATTATGATGGAGATCATAATAGTGGGGCCTGGGCAGTCTATAAGCATATCCTTTAATTGTTCCTAGTCGAGGGTATATCGAGACAGGGCATCGATATTACCAGAGTAGACTCGTGTGTACGTTTCTTGACCCTGGAGGCGATGGTTGATCCCACAACCATTGGTGTTTGACATCAAAGATTGTACACAAGTGCTCATTGGAGAATGGGTGCACCGAACATGACATGCCGAGAACTCCTAGATGGTATATATACCTATTGTCAGATAGCAGTTCTCTGGTGACACTTTTACAGGTTAGTCTGTAGACCCGAGATCGTCATAGTGGCTTGTGTGATTCCCACCGTGCTTTGATTTCCTCCCTACCACGGCTCTACCGAGGCATGCAAACAGGTGGATTTTTGGTACAGTCCCGAATCGCATGGAGTCAGTGAGCGATAGGAGGGGTTTCGTCTCTCCCGGTATAGGGAGTTGATGTCGCGCTATGCTTGATCGTCCATAACAGCAAATCCCTGGCCAGGTTTCTCGAGATTTACTGATAAGAGTTATCAATAGTTTCACGAACCGTTATGGGCCTTAAATCAGCATGACTTATAAAGTTATTGGGGTTTGACATTTACCACCCCTAGACTTCATATGCGACGTACCAGACGAAGATACCGGACTGTACGGTAAGTGTTGCTTACAGGCTCGTAAGGTTGGGATGAGTTCACTCGTCGGCTGCCTCTTTTTCATCATGTACCTGGGTAGCCGTTACGCACAGCTAGTGCTGCTGACGTGCTTGTGGTTAAACCCACTATCAGCGTACTATCGAGTCTTTAGAGTCCCATACAGAGAGTTCCCTGGTTTAGGCTAAAGATGTAGAGGCCGTAAGTTGTTACGGCAGGGTTTCGATCATGTTCGTGTAATTGTTACAGGAATAATGATCGGAAGGATAATACTGGTAGGCTTTGATTTAAGCCGGAAACCGGTATTATATTATTGGATTGATTGTATTCGTATTTTTCGGAATTCGAATACGTGTATACTTATACGGTATACGGTGTAGGGGTATTCTTGTAATTGTTACATGAATACCTTCTAGAAGGAGACACCTCATTATTAGATATTTATTTTACGAAAATAAATAATTGAGGTGGAATTTAGGAAAGTCTAAGCATGGATGAAGGAATGGCTTTTTTCATATCTTATTCATTTGTAGTTACTATTGAAGCATGGTGCAATTTTTTATTACATGCTTCAATTATTTTATTTTGAGCCATATGATATTTTTCCATGCTTGAACTTTTCATTATCACTTTGATATTCTCTCTCTTCATTCTCTCCTTCTTCCTCCTCTTTTCTTTAATCTCACATGAGTTGTGAATTAAAAACTTAGAGCAAAAATCATAATCCAATAGTTAATCTCTACATCATCTTAGTGATCACTTCTAGCAAACTTGATCTCTAAGTTGAACTCTTATGAAGAGTTTGTATCTTGTTCGATAGCTCTCGGATGGATTGTCTTGGATCATGAGGTGGCCAGAGGTCGAGCTCTTTGCAACCACGAAGGAGCCAAGGAGTTGCAACAAAGAGAAGACCCAAAGGACCGGTTCATTAGGTATAGCACACTTTCATAATAGATTAGATCTCTTGATAAGTTTGCTAATTAAGGTTTAAGCACTAATCTTGGGCTATGTGGGTGTTGCATGCAAGAAAATTATTGTTTATCGCTTCCGCCTCCTCACAAGTGTTTTGAGGGTGTGCAACATCCACTAACACCAACGTCAGTCTGCATAAGATTTCTTCCTGCTCTGGGCCGCTCTCATCCTAACCCGAATCAACTGAACCTTTTAGGTCATCTCCTACACAATCTGTGGTCCCAAAATACTGCTCTCACTGAGCTCTGTCCAACATACTGGTGATCGACATTTCCTTCTATATAATATCTCGAAGGGTGCCATTTGAATCGTTCTCCGGGAAGCTGTTATTATAAGAAAACTCTATCAAGGGCAAATGGCGATCCCAACTGCCACCGAAATCTAGAACACAAGCTCGGAGTATGTCCTCAAGAGTCTGAATGGTCCGCTCTGATTGACCGTCGGTCTGTGGATAGAAAACTGCACTGGACTCAATCTGGTGTCCAAAGTCTCTTAATGTTTCTACAATAGTCGGCTAGTGACTGGGTGCCTCTGTCGGACACAATACGAGTTGGAACTCCATGTAGTCGCATAATCTTATCAACATATATTTGAGCATACTGAACGAATCCGAAAGCGGTCTTACTGGAAGAAGGTGAGCTGCTTTCGTCAATTGGTCTACAATCACTCAAATAGAGTCATACTCTCGACTGGTCCTAGGTAGTCTTATGATAAAATCCATAGAGATTTGCTCCCGTTTCCACTCCAGAAAGGGGCAATGGTTGTAACTCTCCAGCTGACTCCTGATGATCGGCCTTGACTTGCTGACAAGTCGGCATCCCAAAACAAAATCTGTGACATCTCTATTCATCCCTTCACACTAGTAGACTTCTCTCAAATCATAATACATCTTGGTGGAACCCGGATGAACACTATATGTTGACTGATGTGCCTCCTCTAAGATCTCGCGTCTCGGTCCCTCAGAATCTGGCACACACAGTCGAGTCCCAAATCATAGTACTCCCTGATCATCAATCATGAACTCTGAATCTCTGCCCTGTCGAACCTTCTCCATGATCTCTGACAAATAAACATCATCGGACTATGCGTCACGGATATGATCGATTAACCGTAGATGTGCACGAACACGGACAAGTTGTCCCCCAGTCGACATAAACTCGAACTGTACTCGGCTGTCATATAAATCTGCTAATCTGCCGTCGACTGTCTCTAAACTGTGCTCAAACAAGAAAAGCTACTGGGCCTCCGACTCAAAGCATCTGCCACAACATTCGCCTTGCCCGGACGATAAAGAATCTTGCAGTCATAGTCTTCCACAAGCTCCATCCATCTGTGTTGTCTCAAATTTAGATCTCGCTACTAAAAGATATATTGTAAGCTTCTTGTGGTCCGTAAATATCTATCACGACTCGTCGTATAAGTAGTGTTTCCAAATCATGAGTGTAAAAACCACCACAGCCATTTTTAATTCATGAGTGGAATAGTTCTCCCCGTGCTTCATCAACTGCCGAGAAGCATCATAATAACCAACAAAACCGCCTGATCCTTAAGGAAAAAATAATACTGGTGCCGAAATCAAACAAGTCTTCAACTGCTGAAAGCTCTGCTCGCATACTTCATTCCGAAGAAAAGGAACTCTCTTCCGGGTCAACCCGGTCAATGTTGCAGCTATCTGTGAAAAATCCTATACGAAATATCAATAGCATCCGTCCAAACCCAAAATGCTGTGAACCTCTGTCACTGATATAGGTCTGGACCAGTGCTGAATTGCCTCGATCTTTTTCGGTTCCATATTTTTCATCTCTCGTAACTACGTGACCCAAGAAGTGAATATCATCCAACCAGAAAACTTGGATAATTTAGCGAATAGCTGGTGCTCCCTCAAAGTCTGCAACAAAATCCTCAATTACTGCCCAGGCTCCACTCGGCTCCAAAAGTATACTAGGATGTCCTCAATGAACACGATGATAGACTGGTCAAGAAATGGCCTGAATATACGGTTCATCAAATCCATAAACGCTGCTGGGGCATTGGTGAGCTCGAACGACATCACTAAGACTCATAACCCCCGTAATGTGTGAAAATCGGTCTTCGGAATATCATCCTCTCGAACCCGCAACTAATGGTAACCTGATCGCAAGTCAATCTTCGAGAAATGTCCCGCGCCCTGGAGCTAATCAAATAAATCGTCGATGCGAGGTAGGGTATATCTATTCCGCACAGTAACCCGATTTAGCTGACAATAATCGATGCATCAACACAAACTGCAGTCTTTCTTCTTGACGGACAGGACAGGAGCTCCCCAAGGCGACGCACTCGGACGAACAAGCCCTTTATCCAACAAATCTTGCAACTGATCCTTCAGTTCTTTAAACTCCACCGGGTCCATCCGATATGGCGGTAGATATAAAGGCTCCGTGCCAGGAATAAAGTCAAAGCATAACTCAATATCGCGCTCTGGCGACAAACCAAGAAACTCGTCAAGAATACATCTGGATACTCTCTCACAATTGGGACCTGGTCCAACGGAACCTCTGCGGCTCTAACATCACAAATATACGCCAAGAATTCCTGATATCCTTTTCTCAAAAGCTGACTAGCGCGACAAGAAGAAATCAAACTGGGAAAGGCGACGCTACGGTCTCCCTAAAAACAAACAAGAACTGGCTTACCTGGAAAACTAAATCTGACTGTCTTCTTACGGTAGTCCACAAATGCATAACACGTGGATAACCAATCCTTGCCCAGAAAAACTTCAAAGTCAAACACATTAAGAAGAATCAAATCGACAGAAAAATCCCTATCTCCGATATGAACAAAACAAACACGAATGAGAAACACATAGAGCTACAAAAGACTAGCCTATGAAAGAAATCACAATAAGCGGCTGATTTAGCAAGGAATACTATCGGCTAGACTTCGATACAATATATGTGGATACCATTTCAAACAACACTAAAAAGAAATACTAATTGGAAGAAAAAACCGAAAGAATAACTGTCACAACGGCGTCTATCAAACCGCCTTGAGCAGACATACCCGTACGAATCCGCTTCGATCCAAAAACGACTGAAGTCTCAGAAAGGCGCACCTCCAACAGTAAGGTCGCATCCATCGCGGCTGCTTAAGTGTCTCAATGCTGGGCACCGACAGCAAGAAATAACTGCATGTCCAATCCCTACACGAACCTCTTTATCCGTTTCTCTTCAGTGTCCACCAGGTAAGGAGCATATCGGACTGCTGAGTAAACTAAATGTCGTACTCGGACACCATCATCCCTGAAATCTTACGCAAAGGCTCGAAACTACGAGCTCAGTCATCTCGAACGCTCTCCGGAGGGAAACGAGCAAGAAATAAATCTATGAACTCATCCCAAGTCATAGGAAGTAGATCTACAGCTCGGCCTCTCTCCATTGACTTGCACCACGTCTGAGCAAGGCCTCTCTAGATGAAAACTCGCAAGATCAATCCATATCTCGTCAGAACATCTCTGTGAACGACAATTCCTAGCCATCCAGTCAAGGATTGTCTATGGATCCTTCACTGCATCTGTGCCTATAAAAACTAGAAGCTTCAGCCTTAAACCTCCTATAAGGATACAGAAATAATCTTGGTAACCACAGAAACAGCTGCCTGTGCAGCCGGTACAATCACAATCCCTGCAGTAGGAGGGACATCATCGCCTCTTGGAGCTCGTCTAACCTCAACTAACAATCCAACCATCTGTCACAAGTCCTGAATACTCGAATCCAGCCTAGCTATCCAGCCTGGAAAAAGGCGGATCACTCTATCCCTGAGGGGTAGGCATACCTCCCTGATTGGTCCTCGTCTCAAACGAGCCTAGTGTAATCTCATCTCTGGCGGCAGCCCTCTGGCCCTCGTAGTCTCCGGCGGCATAGTGGCTGGAACAAGAAACAAGATTGATAGGAACTTTGCGATCAAATCAAAGGACATACGGAATCAAGGAAGGAAGTACGAGCAATCATATATCCTAAGGTCACTTAGGTGGAGTACCATATTGTAAGTATGCCGCGGAACATACACACACTACGTCACTCTGCTTAAGTCACCTACTCCATCTACCAAAGGTCATCCTAAACTTAGAAAAGTAAAACCTATCGCTTTGATACCAACTTTGTCACGACGCGAAGGTATGAACGTGACTGGCACTTAAACTACGAAACGCCTCAAGGCGCAACGTAATATAAGTACGACAAAGCCCAGAAAACTAAACCGTTTAACAATTAGAGTGAAGGAAAACCTATTTTAAAGCAAGTGATTTTAACAAAAATAAGTGGCATTAAACTTTTAAAAGCAGCATCATATTTTCCCGAAAATTTCGGCAGGGTCTCCTTTGTAAATACTGGCCCCCAAACGGGTACAACACATGAAAATACATATAAATGATGAAGACAGGCATCCCCAAGCGGGAGCTAGCTCTTCGCCAATGGCGGAATCACTACCACAAACAATATGTATATCAAAAGTGCACAATAAGCATCTGAAAGCAAGAAATAATAAAATACCACGTCGGCTCAAGTGAGCATCGACACCAAATACCACAAATACAAATCTCACGAGTCTCACTGTCTAGTCCAATATATACGGGTAGATGGAGTATACTAGATACAAGAATAATAATACACGATGGAACACAATATCCTCGCAACCCACCTACGAGCAATCTGCAAATTAAGCAAATGAAGCCAAAAAGAGAAAGTACACCCGCCGCTACTGTACTGACAGGTCAGACCTGCAAAATACTGTGGCACAACAGGGATGAGTTACCAACTCGTGAGTAGTAAGTAACATCTAATAAGGCTATCGTAAGAATGCACGCAAATGCGTCACAACCCACGTATCTCAAAATGATACTATGTACTAGCATGAATACAACATGAAAGCATAATTAAACACGAAACCTGAACTTGTATGGTATAAGAAAACCTTTATTCTTATCTTAGAAAAGCATCTGTGCAATAAACTGAGTATCATCAATGAAATCAATAGAAAATCCGTGTCAAGCATCGACACAATATATGTATATCCCAATATCTTAATATCTCGAGCTCCGTCAGTCCAGATCGGCTCATATCATCAAATCCCACGACCACGTCAGTATCCTCCGAATATCCGCCGTGCCAACAATCACCGGTAGGTAGTCTGCCCCTGGCAGGCTCATCGTCTACAACCCGAGCTTCTTTCCCTGGGGTACCTTACCAAGCCCACCATGTACCCAAAACGGTTCATCCAACTCCTCGAATCGGGTGTCGAAATTCAACATAAATCAAGAAAACTCATGGTGGACGACACATACATTATATCACGAGAAAACCGCAACTTGCATTTTTAAAGCGATAACAGGTTTATAAAATTCTTGCGGTTTTCCCAAAAATCCGGAAATCCCATCAATACTGATATCCTCGAGAAGAATCATAATATATAAACATGCTGGTGATGATGAAAATCTATGATACGGTAGTATACACCATGTGAAGTACGGCTAGAAGCTATGCATGAATCATGATGCAATGAGGTATGTATATATAGCTAACAATCCTACGTATCCATTAAATGAAATGAATATACAATTATAAGTCTACAGATCATATATGATGCAATTGCACCGTTACCGATTTTAAACAAGTTCTATAGTGTTCGTGACATAGCAATTACCAAAGGCGTGTGTGTTCGCATGAATGAACCAATGGTAATGGTGCAAGTGTCATATGAGATGAAATCACATATGCATATATATATATATATATATATATATATATATATATAAGATGGTGCGAAGCAATGAGATGAATAACTGGGAAACTACGCATATAAAATGCAAGTACTACAAGTAATCATAAACCATCGGACGCCTTGCTCCATCCAGACGATCCCCCCCGTAGATGTGTGCATCTACTTACTGGAACGCATCGGCTAATATGATCCGATCTCAGCCCTGCCTTTTCCACGCCACATCTGATGCCTCTACACCCGATCCTAGAAACGAACACACGTAAATAAGAGAATAGATATATAAATAGTCACGGACACAAACGATACAAGTCAACGGCGCGCACAGACAGGACGCGCACGCACTTGGTGCGCAAAACGCGCAAGCACCAACGCCACAAATCACAACTAGGGTCACTATAAGTGGAATCTACCAGGCCTAGAACCCAATCGCGCATTCACGACGCACTAAATATTATATGAAATAGGTTGTATATCATCAAACCTCAAATTTAATTCAAATCGATTTATTCCAAAAACCTAGTAAGCATCAATTTACCATTTTAGTTCAAATCTTGATGTTTTAATAAAACTAGTGGCCACAATATTCACTTAATATCTTAATTAAGCCGCATAAACCTTTACTAAAATTTTAATCTCACCCATTTTAGATTAATCAAGAAATTAGTTTGCAAAAATGTTTAATTAGGACAATTTAAAAATAACAATTAACAACTTAACAACTAGATTAGATTTTACATGTCTTAAAATACTAAACTACACATTACAACCATGATCTAGTGATAAAACCCTAACTTGAACCCCAAAACCTTCTCTTGAAATTTCAAACTTGCGATCTAGAACCATATAAATACTTAATTAAGTTAGATTAAAGTAATTTAGCAACAAATTAACCATGGGGTTCGGATTTATACCTCACAATTTTTGAGATCCAACATGCAAACTTAGCCTCTCAAATTGCTTCCTTGCTCCACGATCCATGCAAGATTGTCCAGGGAAAAAAATAGGTTAAGATTTAATTAGGAATTAGTGGAATTTTGTGTTGATTTTTAAGTGAATTTAGAGGATTTTAGCAAATGAAATGAAGAAGAACAAGGGGGGTTGCTGTTTGTGTATAAGCCCTAGAGGCCATTACTATATCATACAAGTTTGTATATTACTTGATGGAAGCTTGGGATATTCACAGTTGTATAGACAATCTTGCTCGAAATGGTAGTATGCTACTTGGTTTGTTTCTACTTTAATGTGTACATGTGTTTCTTTTAGCATATCGCCTATACACATTAGTGGAGCCCTTAGGATCTTTGCTTGATTACCAGCGTTGTGATGACAGTCACACTTGTGGGGGCTGGGTAATCTATAAGCACATCCTTATACAGGTCCCTAGTCATAGGACTATCGAGACAGGGCATCGATACTCCGGAGTAGACTAGCGTATACGCTTCTCATCCCAGCAATGGAGATGGTCTGTCCCACAGCCGTCAGTACGTCGTACTTGAGATAGTATCCGGGTGCTCGTTAGGATACGAGTACACTGGACAGGACTCGTCGGGAACTGCTGGTTGGTACTATACCTATCGTCAGTTATCAGTTCCCAGGTGACATGAGTACAGCTTAGTCCGATGACTTTACACTGTCACTTCGCTTCGAGTGTATTCCCACTGTACTTTGATTACTACCCTACCACGGCTCAAAGGAGTCGTGCAAACAGGTAGTAGTTGGGTGCAGTCCCGAAGCACTTGGAGGCAGTGACGGTTAGGTAGGATTCGTCTCTCCCGGTATTGGGGGTTGATATCGCGCTGTGTCTAGGAGAGCCATTACACGAAGTCCCTGGCCAGGACAAGCGAGATATATTGGTAGCGTTTCTAGTGTTATCTCATGGTGTTCTAGGCTACACTCCGACACGACTTGTACCGCTATTAGGGGAATGACGTTTACCGCCCCCTAGGCCCGCCATGCGATACTCTCAGACGAACAGACCGGACTGTACGGAGATTGTCACATACAGGCTCAGTAGGAGTTCCGATGGGGTCACCTCATCAGTCTTCTTATCGGCATCTAACTGGGGACCGTTACGTACAGCTAGTGCCGCTTGCGGTCTGTGGTTAAACCCACTGCCAGCGTAGTGTCGAGTCTTTAGAGTCCCACACAGAGGGTTATTCACCTTTGGGCAAAACAGAGTAGAGGTCGCATGGTTTTGCGACGGGGTTCGTTCACATCCGCGCACTTGTGCACGTTTGGTGTCCGGACAGTTAATACTAGAGGGCTTTGGTTTAAGCCAGATCCTTGTATATGTTTTGGGATTGGTTTTATCTCTATGTATTCATGTTCCTCGGAACATGGATGCGGGTGTGTATGCACAGTTGACTGAGGCAGAGGAAGAGGATTCTCATTAGGTTTGATGACGGTTGTCTTTTTCTAAACCCTAATGAATATGTGAAATATGATTAATAATATTAATTATAGGAAATTGTGTTATGGTCAGGGTTGTTGACCATTTAACCAAGGTTGACTGGTTGACCAAGGTTGAAAAGTTGACCATCATCATTTCACACAAAGATGCTCTTTGATCTTTGCAAAACTGATTAAATGTGAAATGATAATGGTCTTTTCAAACCAACCATCACCTTTTTGTTTTTGATTAATATTGTTAATTGATAATTCACAAATATGTGATATGGTTGTTATTTTCTTCTCATTCTCACTTGCATCTTCTCTCTCATCCATAGCTCTCATCCTCTTCCTCTCTCAAAGAAAAATCCCTCTCATGAGTTGAGAACCATTTGCCATTGAGATAAAACGCCAAAACTCATCTCTACTCATCCTAAGGTTTAAGGTTTAGCAAACCTAACACTTTAGTTACCTCAAGTTCGAGGAAGAAGCTCAAGGTAGAGGCCCTCGGGTGGATCTTTCTTCAGCAAGAGAAGGCGACGAGGAGGAACCATTCAACCCACTCCAAGGAGAAGAAGAGAAGGAGTTCAAGACTAGGTATAACCCTCTAACCGAGTAAGTAAAACTTGTAGTTAGTTGCTAGTATGTTGTTTAGCAAAGATCCGGTTTCTAGTCCATGTTACCCTTTCCATGAAAAATCGTTTTTCACCGTTTCCGCAACCCCGAAAGAACCGGGACAGGTAACGTGGACTTACAGTGATATCGGAGCCTAGCTAAACACAAACTAGCAAGTTAGTAAAGTACTTAGATTTTCGATCGGAAAATAAATCGCAAAACACGTCCAAAATGTGAACTTTCTACCGATTTTTATTTCTGTTAAAAAAATAATTAATCATACATTAAAAATCGGCTCAGGGTTTTTATAGAACACCCAAGAAAAACGATCCAGTGACTCGGTCAACGCGCCGTGGAACCGCGGCAAGAGCAAGCTCTTGCCGTGGATCCGCGGCCGAGTTGACTCTGCCGTGGGTCATTTTTCTTGCAGTGTTCTTATAATGGTGTTTTGGGATTTTTAGGATAGTTTGTTTCTGCCCAGAATTTCCAGAGAACAAATTTGTGTTTGGGGTGGTTACAAATCCATATTTTGATCGAACTTCTCTAGACTTTGGCTAATGGGTTATATCGGTGATGCGATATATGTATTGAACGTCTGCTAATCGCTATACGTCGATTAGTGGGGGTTATACATATCTGTGATCTGTAATGTTGATGGTTTGTGTATATGTTAGTGTATATGCCCTAGAGGCCATTACTGTATCATACTAGTTTGTATATTACTTAATGAAAGCTTGGGATATTCACCTTGTATAAACAATCTTGCTCAATATAGTAGTATGCTACTTGGTTTGTTTCTACTTCAATGTATACATGTGTTTATTTTAGTATATCACCTATACGCATTAGTGGAGCCCTTAGGATCTTTTCTTGATTACCAGCGTTGTGATGGCAGTCACACTAGTGGGGGCTGGGTAATCTGTAAGCACATCCTTATACAGGTCCCTAGTCGCAGGACTATGGAGACAGGGCATCGATACTCCGGAGTAGACTAGCGTATGCGCTTCTCATCCCAGTGTGGGAGATGGTCTGTCCCACAGCCATCAGTACGTCGTACTGGAGATAGAATACGGGTGCTCGTTGGGTTACGAGTACACTGGACAGGACTCGTCGGGAACTGACAGGTTGGTATTATACCTATCGTCAGTTATCAGTTCCCAGGTGACATGAGTACAGCTTAGTCCGCTGACTTGACACTGGCACTTCGCCTCGAGTGTGTTCCCACTGCACTTTGATCACTACCTTACCACGGCTCAAAGGAGTCGTGCAAACAGGTAATGGTTGGGTGCAGTCCCGAAGCACTTGGAGGCAGTGACGGTTAGACAGGATTCGTCTCTCCTTGTATTGGGGGTTGACATCGCGCTGTGTCTAGGAGAGCCAATACACGAGTAGTCCCTGGCCAGGCAAGCGAGATATACTGGTAGGCTTCCAGTGTTATCTCAGGGTGTTTTGGGCTTCACTCCGACACGACTTGTACCGCTATTAGGGGACTGACGTTTTACCGCCCCCTAGGCCCGACATGCGATGTATTAGACGAACAGACCGGACTGTATGGAGACTGTCACATTCAGACTCAGTAGGAGTTCAGATGGGGTTCACCTCGTCAGCCTTCTTGTCGGCATCTACTTGGGGACCATTACGCACAGCTAGTGCTGCTTGCGGTCTGTGGTTAAACCCACTGCCAGCGTAGTGTCGAGTCTTTAGAGTCCCACACAGAGGGTATTCGCCTCTGGGCAAAACAGAGTAGAGGTCGCATGGTTTTGCGACAGGGTTCGTTCTCATCCGCGCACTTGTGTACGTCTGGAGTCCGGACGGATATTACTAGTAGGCTCTGGTTTGAGCCAGATACTGGTATACGTTTTGGGGTTGATTTTATCTCTTGGTATTCATGTTCCTCGGAACACGAATGCGGGTGTGTATGCACAGTTGATTGAGGCGGAGGAAGAGGTTTTTCATTAGGGTTTCGGAACGGGTGCGTATGCACACTTGATAGTCGTCCTTTTCCAAACCCTAATGGAATTATGATATATATATATCAATTAATAATATTAATTAAATGAAATTGTGTCATTGTTGGATTTTGTTGACTTGTTGACCATGGTTGACTTGTTGACCATGGTTGAATGTTTGACCATCATCATTACTTTGCAAAGATACTCTTTGATTCTAGCAAAATTCATTTAATGAATGTAATGATAATGGTCATTCCAAACCATCCATCAACTATTTCATTTTATTATTATTGTTAATTGATAATTCTTTTCATTTGTGATATGGTTGCAAGAAATGAAAAGAATAAGCTCATTCTATCATATTGCTTCTCTCTCCTCATTTCATCTTCTTCTTCCTCTAGCTCAAGGAGAATCCTTCTCATGTGTTGAGAATCCCTCTCCTTGAAAGAAAAACACCCCAAAGACACTCTCTACTCTCTCTAGGGTTAAAGGTTTAGCAAGCCGGAGAATCTAGTTCACTCTAAGTCCGAGAAAGAGCCCGAAGGTTGAACCCTCAGGTGGATCCATCTTTGACGGAAGAAGGCAACGAGGAAAGAACCATCAACCTCTACAAGGTTTCAAGAAGAAGGAGTTCAAGTTAGGTATAACCTTTCATCCGAGTAGCTAACTCCCTTTAGCATGATAGCTAGTTTTAGTTTAGGAAAAGATCTCGACTTTGTTAGTCCATGTTGCCCCATGCGCTAAAAATTTGTTTTTTATACCGTTTCCGCCTCCCCGCAAGAACCGGGGGTCTCAACGTGGACTTCCAGTATATGAATTCGTTGGATTGTCGCGGATGAATACCCGGGGGTTGTGAGATGAGAGTTTTCTTTATCTTTCATTTGATATAATATGTAAATTGATGTAATATTATTTATATGGCCGCACATCCGGGATGAGGTTGTAGCCCCCATTGAATAATTTCTTTTTACAGTTTTTGCTCCTAGGATAGACCCAAGGTGGGGTGCACAAACTACCGGGTACCTCGAAGTGCCGAGTGGCCTACTCACGTTGTTGAGGGAGGTTGCTTCGCTTCGGGTACTTGGCAGGTAGTTTGCCGCACCCGTTGGGGTCTAGGGTGGGGTATTGGCTATTCATCGCGACCGTGTAATCCGCTTTTCGTTGCAGGCTCGAACGAAACGCGGATTCCTAGTATATCCAATGTGTTCATCTGTGATCTAGAATGGGAATCATTGCATCTGACGAATGTATATATCTATTTAGGCGTTGCTTATGTTTTGCATCCGCGCTAGTCCAGCCCCCGCTCTGTTGTTAGTTAAGTAACTTAACGGGTGATGACGGGACCCCGTGGTGAATGCGGATGGCATAAGCGTACGTCATATTTTCGTTGTTTTCTACAATGGTAGGATTAATTGATGGGACACATTAAATTAATGCAAGAAAATAAACCAAAGTTAAAATCGTTGGAACAATTTCAAAACCACTTGGTTTCTTTTCAAAACAACCTTTAAACGCGGAGCTAAAACCACTCCTTTTAAAATCTATCTCGTTCCTTCGTTATATCAAGTTCACTACGTTCACAGTTTTGCCAAAACCATTCGTAGCCTTCCGTCATTTCATATGGATAGTCAATAGTATTCAAGCTGTGTTTGTTGGCCAAAGTGAAGGCATAGTGATTGGTAGCTATGGATGTTCATGTGTAGCTTAGATTGATGCGTTGGTTTGGGACAGTCGTACTGCCTTGTGGGCTAAAGTCAAGGGTAGGTACGGGTGGGTTCAAATTAACCTGGAAAATGACGGGTAGAACTTGACATGTGAATTATGATTTGTTGGCCAAAGTCAAGGTCATAAGAGCATGGGGCAAAAATCCACATCGGGAGTTTCTAAAGAAACTCAAACTTTCTAGCACTACATACCATTTGGAGTGTGGTAATTCTGGTAGGATTCCTTCAGTTTTATCACACGATGATATTTGGATCCCGATCCTACTGTGAGTATATGCTACTCCTCGGGAACTTTCTCACTTAACGATCAATGCTATAAACCAAGTAGGTGTCTAGAAAGGTGTTAGCGGGGCTACGCCCACAGGGAAAAGAGGTTATTTAATTAAGGAACATCGCGAAAGCGTTGGAAAACCTCCCTTGAAGTACCAACACTGGCCTGGCTGAACGGTTAAGCAAGTATTGTACGGTGAGATTGATCCCGACTAATTCTTCCTTTTTGATTTGAGGAGGGATTGGAGAGACAGTGGGAGCCATCCCGTTTAGACAAACTAAAAACCACTCTAAACTTGCAAGAGCATCATGCTAAAGTGTTTCTTCTCTCTCTCCTAATTGCAGCGACCAAGTATCATGACCGGACTTAAGTTACTACTAGATAAAAACATATTGACAGGGCCAAACTATAAGGATTGGCTCAGGAATGTCAAAATGGAAATCACTTATGACAAGTTGGGGTATCTCCTTACCACCAAAGCTCCCCCTGTCCCAGGTCCCAAAACCAGCGTCGCGGATAAGGAAATCCGTAAGACCTGGGAGATCGACTTTGCGAAGGCCAAGTGCCTCGTACTTGCCTCTATGGACAATGAACATCAGAGGAGGCACGAGAATATGGACCTTGAATCCATATTTCTCCATACAAAAGAACTGTATGGAGAGCAATCCCGTATCACCAGATACGAAGTCTCGAAAAAGTTGTTTTCGGCGAGATTGGCCGTCGGATCATCGGTAGCGGAACACGTGCTTAAGATGATTAGCTATATTGAAGAGCTCACGGACCTTGGGACCACGTTAGAGAACGAGCTCTATACCGACTTGATTCTCCAGTCCCTTCCTTCCACTTACGCCAAGTTTATCCTGAACTTCAACTTGCAAGAAAAAGAAGTTGAACTTTCAGAACTCCTCAACATGCTGAGGAGTGCAGAGGGCACCCTACAGAAAGGTAGGGAAACATCCACTTTGTTTGTTGGATGACCATCCTCTTGTAAGTCCAAGGAGAAAGCCAAGGGAAAGAATAAGAAAACCCCCACCAAACCAAGGGGCAGTGTTAGTAAAGTGGAAGCGAAGGGAAAAGCAAAAGCAACAAAGGTAGAGGGAAAGCTTGTGGGAAAGGAAGAGTGCTTTTACTGTCACAAGAGTGGACACTGGAAGAAAGATTGCAAGGCTTGGAAGGCCAAAAACCAGGACCCGAAGCATGTTGTGGCTTCGGCTTAAGGTGTGTATGTTATTGAAAACTGTCTATCAATAAACTCTACTTCTTGGGTACTGGATACCGGATCAGGATCTCATATCTGTAATTCCTAGCAGGCACTGAGAAAGCGTAGGGTTTTGAAGGCAGGTGATATGACCCTAAGAGTGGCAAACGGAGCTAGCAAGGATGCTGAGTCCGTGGGGGACTATCACTTGGGGTTGTCAGATGGACATGTTTTGGTTTTTCATGATTGTTATTTTGTACCCAATGCAACTTGTAATATCATATATGTATCTTTAATGTCTAAAGAAGGTTATGAATTTGCATTTGTAAGCAATGTTGTAAACATTCACCTTAATCAAGGTCCGATTGGGTCAGGTACATTAAGCAGTAGTATATACGTTTTAAACCAACCACAGATTTTCAATGTCCAGAATACACACAAAAGAATGTCTCCGGAAATAAATCATGCTTCCTTATGGGATTGTAGACTGGGTCACATCAATGAAAGAAGGTTGACTAAGTTACATTCAGAAGGATATTTGGATCCGTTCGAATATCATTCATATGCAACTTGTCAATCCTGTCTCAAAGGAAAGATGACAAAGGCTCCGTTCACTGGACACGGAGTAAGAGCGAGCGAGCTCTTGGGGCTCATACACAATGATGTGTGCGGTTCAATGTCTACACATAAGCGAAGCGGTTATTCTTACTTCATTACTTTTACGGATGACTTTTCGAGGTACGGATATGTCTTCTTAATGAAACATAAATCTGAAGCCTTCGGAAAATTCCAGGAATACAAGAATGAAGTAGAAAAGCAAACAGGCAAAAGTATCAAGACACTGAGATCTGATCGAGGTGGTGAATACTTGAGTGCCGAGTTCCTGGATTACCTAAAAGAGAATGGAATTCTTTATCAGTTTACTCCTCCATACACTCCACAACATAACGGTGTATCGGAGAGACGGAACCGAACCCTATTGGATATGGTACGTTCCATGATAAGTAACGCTGAGTTGCCGCGATCATTCTGGGAATATGCACTAGAATCAGCTGCATACCTTTTGAATCGAGTTCCAACTAAGACAGTGCCTACCACACCATATCAGATGTGGAGTGGGAAGAAACCATATCTTAAGCACATTAAGACATGGGGATATCCAGCTTTTGTCAAAAAGCAGCATGCAGACAAACTCGAGGCACGCTCAGTATAGTGCAAGTTTGTGGGATATCCAAAGAACTCCAAGGGATATTTCTTCTATTGCGAAGAGGAACAAAAGGTTTTTGTTTCTCGTCATGCCTACTTCTTGGAAACTGAATTTTTGGAAAATCAGATAAGTGGGAGCGCAATAGAACTAGAAGAAATTCCAGAACCACGAGCTATTACTGAAAGCTTAGTAGAACCAGAGGGTTCGAACGATCAGGACATTCCTACGCCGCTTCGCAGGAGTAGTAGGCAGTCTCATCCGCCCGAGAGATACTACGGTTTTCTCATAGTCGTGGATAGAGAGGATTGCATCATTGATAGTGATGAGCCGACTAGCTTCCAGCATGCCATTCAGAGCGTTGACTCGGTAAAATGGCTGGATGCAATGCGGACCGAAATGGAGTCTATGTACACCAACAAAATATGGACTTTGGACGTTGCTCCAGAAGGGGTAAAACCCGTAGGATGCAAATGGATCTTCAAGAGGAAGATTGGTGTAGATGGACAGGTTGAGACCTATAAGGCTAGACTTGTTGCAAAGGGTTTTCGTCAAAGACCTGGTTTGGACTATGACGAAACCTTTTCTCCAGTGGCTATGCTCAAATCCATTCGGATCCTTCTTGCCATTGTTGCCTTCCACGATTATGAGATTTGGCAGATAGACGTAAAGACCGCTTTTCTAAATGGAAATTTAGAGGAGTGTATCTATATGGACCAGCCAGAGGGTTTCATTCAGTGTGGGAGCAGCAGAAAGGTGTGCAAGTTGCTTAAGTCCATTTATGGACTAAAGCAGGCATCGCGGAGTTGGAACATCTGTTTTGATGAGACGGTCAAATATTTTGGCTTTATCAAAAATCCAGATGAACCATTCATCTATAGTAAAATTGTAGCACGAACTGTCGTATACCTCGTTTTATACGTGGATGACATTCTCTTGATAGGAAATGACATTCCTATGCTACAATCTGTCAAAGGGTTCTTGTCACACAGGTTCTCCATGAAAGACCTGGGTGATGCCTCTTACATTCTGGGGATCTAGATCCATCGTGATAGATCCAAGAGAATATTATAACTTTCACAGTCCAGGTACATCGACACCATACTGAAAAGATTCAGTATGGAAGATTCCAAGCGCGTTAACCTACCGGCTTGTCACGGGATCACCCTCTCCAAAGAGATGTCTCCCAAGACTGATTTGGAAAGGGATCGCATGTCTATTATACCCTACGCTTCTGCGGTAGGCTCTATAATGTAAGCGAGGTTGTGTACCAGACCAGATGTAGCTTATGCACTGAGTGTGGTAAGCCGGTATCAGTCAAAACCTGGGGAGAAGCATTGGCTAGCGGTAAAGAACATTCTCAAGTACCTGAGAAGAACTAAGGAGATGTTCTTGGTGTATGAGAGCAAAGACCTCCAGATAGAGGCCTTTGCTGACTCCAGCTTCTAGAGTGACAAGGATGATTCCAAGTCCATGTCGGGTTATGTCTTTACCCTCAATGGAGGGGCAGTGTGTTGGAAGAGTTCCAAATAGGAAACTGTTGCTGACTCGACGATGGAAGCGGAATATATCGCTGCTTCTGATGCCGCAAAAGAAGCCGTCTAGATGAGGAAGTTCTTAAAAGAACTTCAGGTGGTTCCGTCCATTGTTGATCCAATACCTATATATAGTGACAACAACGGGGCTATAGCTTTAGCGAAGGAACCCAGGTCCCATTAGAAGTCCAGACACATCTTAAGGCGGTATCACCTGATCAGGGAGATCATGGATCACCAGGAGATCAAGGTTCGGAGGGTTGCTTCAGAAGATAACACTGCAGATCCACTTACGAAGGCCTTACCCCAAACTCAGTTCGAGCGGCTGATCGAGATGATAGGTCTTCAATACGCCAGTACATGGCCTTAGTGCAAGTGGGAGATTGTTAGTGTATATGCCCTAGAGGCCATTACTGTATCATACTAGTTTGTAAATTACTTGATGGAAGCTTGGGATATTCATAGATGTATAGACAATCTTGCTCGAAATGGTAGTATGCTACTTAGTTTGTTTCTACTTTAATGTGTACATGTGTTTCTTTTAGCATATCGCATATACACATTAGTGGAGCCCTTAGGATCTTTGCTTGATTACCAGCGTTGTGATGGCAGTCACACTTGTGGGGGCTGGGTAATCTATAAGCACATCCTTATACAGGTCCCTAGTCGTAGGACTATCGAGACAGGGCATCGATACTCCGGAGTAGACTAGCGTATACGCTTCTCATCCCAGCATGGGAGATGGTCTGTCCCACAGCCGTCAGTACGTCGTACTTGAGATATTATGCTGGTGTTCGTTAGGTTACGAGTACACTGGACAGGACTCGTCGGGAACTGTTGGTTGGTACTATACCTATCGTCAGTTATCGGTTCCCAGGTGACATGAGTACAGCTTAGTCCGCTGACTTGACACTGTCACTTCGCCTCGATTGTGTTCCTACTGTACTTTGATTACTACCCTACCACGGCTCAAAGGAGTCGTGCAAACAAGTAGTAGTTGGGTGCAGTCCCGAAGCACTTGGAGGTAGTGATGGTTAGATAGGATTCGTCTCTCCCGGTATTGGGGGTTGATATCGCGCTGTGTCTAGGAGAGCCATTACACAAAGTCCCTGGCCAGGGCAAGCAAGATATACTGGTAGCGTTTCCAGTGTTATCTCAGGGTGTTCTGGGCTACACATCGACACGACTTGTACCGCTATTAGGGGACTGACGTTTACCGCCCCCCTAGGCCCACCATGCGATACTCTCAGAAGAACAGACCGGACTGTACGGAGATTGTGACATATAGGCTCAGTAGGAGTTCCGATGGGTTCACCTCATCAGTCTTCTTATCGGCATCTACCTGGGGACCATTACGTACAGCTAGTGCCGCTTGCGGTCTGTGGTTAAACCCACTGCCAGCGTAGTGTCGAGTCATTAAAGTCCCACACAGAGAGTTATTCACCTTTGGGCAAAACTGAGTAGAGGTCGCATGGTTTTGCGACGGGGTTCGTTCACATCCGCGCACTTGTGCACGTTTGGTGTCCGGACAGTTAATACTAGCGTGCTTTGGTTTAAGCCAGATCCTAGTAAATGTTTTAGGATTGGTTTTATCTCTTTGTATTCGTGTTCCTCGGAACATGGATGCGGGTGTGTATTCACAGTTGACTGAGGCAGAGGCAGAGGATTCTCATTAGGGTTGATGACGGTTGTCTTTTTCTAAACCCTAATGAATATGTGAAATATGATTAATAATATTAATTATAGGAAATTGTGTTATGGTTAGGGTTATTGACCATTTGACCAAGGTTGAAAAGTTGACCATCATCATTTCACACAAAGATGCTCTTTGATCTTTGCAAAACTCATTAAATGTGAAATGATAATGGTCTTTTCAAACCAACCATCACCTTTTTCTTTTTGATTAATATTGTTAATTGATAATTCACATATATGTGATATGGTTGTTATTTTCTTCTCATTCTCACTTGCATCTTCTCTCTCATCCATAGCTCTCATCCTCTTCCTCTCTCAAGGCAAAATCCCACCCATGAGTTGAGAACCATTTGCCATTGAGATAAAACACCAAAACTCATCTCTACTCATCCTACGGTTTAAGGTTTAGCAAACCTGACACTTTAGTTACCTCAAGTTCGAGGAAGAAGCTTAAGCTAGAGGCACTCTGGTAGATCTTTCTTCGGCAAGAGAAGGGGACGAGGAGGAACCATTCAACCCACTTCAAGGAGAAGAAGAGATGGAGTTCAAGACTAGGTATAACGCTCTAACCGAGTAGGTAAAACTTGTAGTTAGTTGCTAGTATGTTGTTTAGCAAAGATCCGGTTTCTAGTCCATGTTACCCTTTCCATGAAAAATCGTTTTTCACCGTTTCCGCAACCCCGAAAGAACCGGGACAGGTAACGTGGACTTACAGTTGCTGCTGCAGTTTCGGCCAGATGAGAGGGAAAGGGGTGAGGTGATGTGTGTGTGTGTGTGTGGAGACAAGAAAAAAGCCCACACCTCATTTATCTAAACACCATAACTCTTTGTTTATTATTTTATTTTTATTTTATTTTCTATTTAAACTCTTTTTTTAAATTAAAAGAACCCTCTTAACAATTCCATTTCATTTCAAACACAACATGTTACATTTTGGTTTAATGTGTCATGGTTCACTAAAGCATAATTAACCCATTCCAATTTGTAGTTATCACTAATTAAATGTATATGTGAAAGATTGAAATAATATTTAAAATAATTAATTAAAAAAATATTTAAGTAAACTAGAAATCTACAAGTGACCAATTAAATACCAAATACTAGCAATTATATTGCTAGAATAGGTATATTTAAGTCTATGTGGAAAAATAATTGTTAGGGTTCCCTAGCACCTACTATTGAGTATGGAAATATCACACATGCCACTTTAAAAATTTAGAGGTGCTAAGCAAACTAAACATGGATCTTTAACTAGAATTTCTAGGGTAACAACACAAGTATCACATACAAGAACTATATTTACACAAAGTGAAAGGAATACAACCTTTGTAGTCCTCATTGTAGTGACTCCTAGGATCGTTGAGAGTTTGGAAAACTTGCAAGTAAGCTCATTTGTCCACGATGATCCACCCGAACTCCCCTTAGTCCAAGCTCCTAACTTCAAATGATCAAACAAGATGATGAAGCTAAACACTCTAATCTAATTGGCTATATTAGAGTAGAATGATGAGGTGGTGTATTTTCTATAATCAAAATCCTTTCTTCTTATCTCTCTCTCTCTTTAGAAAAATCAAGAGAGCAAGGAGGAAGAAGACGATGAAGGCAAAAACTTTTTTCTAAAAGAAATGATAATGGTTGAAATAAAAATAGAAAAGATAGTATATATATTTTCTCTTTGTCATTCCAAACCATGGTTACTAAATATTGATATTGTTGCACTTGAGTTAAAAGACAAAAGGAAAGATTAATCTATGGTTAAAAAGTGGGTGAACTTAGGTTAAGTTCAAGAAGAGTGTAGAAGATAACCATAGATTAATCTTTATCTTTTCCTTTTGTTTTAAACAAATGCACATAAATATCCATATATAATAGTTCCATGTAAGTCTTATATTGCCTTCAAGTGTGTATCATCAACCATGATACTTTTGTATGCATGTATCCATGCACATCAACATGTGCATGCTTACACATCAACATGTGCAAACATGCATGCATTCTTCCTCTTTAATAAAAAGGGTTTGAGTAAAGAATTAAAATAAAACTAAAAGTCAAAATGTTAAATCAACAATTGATTTAACAATCCGGTCATATCACATACGACCTGACCAATAGAAAAATGACTGATTAACATACGGTATCATACAGTCGTATTCAGTTGGGTCCCGCGCATATCATATATGCACACCACATCTTTTCGCCTGGGCTAGAGAACTTCTGTGTGGGACTCTAAGACTCATCAATACGCCGGCAGTGGGTGATGATCATATCAAACACCCACAAGCCGCAAGCGGTCAGCAAAACGTAACGGCCGCCCGGGTATTGAACGATCAGAAGAAAACCAGCAAAGCTGTCAAAACTCCCGTCGACCCATCTGGAAACACATACCATACAGTCCGATCTCCTCGTCAAAAATGTTGCATATCGAGTCTAGAGATGGTGTCGTCGACCCAATAACTCAATAAGTCATGCCGGTATATAGCTGATAACAGATCGAGAAACTACTAATAACACTTACCAGTAAATCTCAGTAGCCCTGGCCAGGGACTTCCTGTTATAACCAATCAAGCATAGCACAACATCAACCCCCAATACCGGGAGAGACGAAACCCCTCCTATCTCTCATTGCCTCCATGTGCCTCAGGACTGTACCCAAAGACCACCTGTTTGCACGACTAAGTAGAGCCGCGGCAGGGTGGAGATCAAAGTACAATGGGAGGACACATAAGACTCTATGACGATCTCAGGTCTATAGACTAACATGTACTAGTGTCACCTGAGAACTGCTATCCGACGATAGATATAATACCACATAGGAGTTCTCTGTGAGTCCGTTCAGTGTACCCAGTCTCCACTGAGCACCCGCATACATTCTTTGGTGTCAGCACACCAGATGGATTGGGATCATCCATCGCCCATCATATGGGAAAAGAATGGTATATGCTAGTCTACTCTGAAATATCGATGCCCCGTCTCGATACACCCACGACTAGGAACAGTTCATGGATATGCTTAAACTACACGTGCCCTACTAGTATGATCCGCATCATAGTCACAGTAGTCAAGCAAATATCCTGAGGGCTTTATCAACATGTGTAAATGAATAAAAGCATGATCAAATCAACATGTCAGATAAAATAAAGCAGATAGCAAACTATCATGTCGAGCATGAAAGTAATCTATATATATATATATATACATGTCCAAGCATCCACTATACATATAATGGCCTCTAGGGCATACATATATCCAACAATCTCTCACTTGCACTAAGGCCAATTATTGGCGTATCTCATACCCAACATCTCAAAAAGTCGCTCATGCTGCGGCTGTGGAAGGGCCTTGGTTAGTGGATCCGCGGTGTTATTCTTTATATCTACTTTCCGAATCTCGATCTCGTGGCGATCTACTATCTCCCGGAACAAATAATATCGCCTTAGGATGTGTCTAGACTTCTGATGGAATCTGGGTTCTTTGTCTAACGCCATAGCCCCATTATTATCACAATACAATGGTATTGGATCAATAATGGTTGGAACTACTCCTAGTTCCGTGATGAACTTCCTTATCCAGACGGCTTCCTTGGTAGCATCATTTGCAGCAATATACTCAGCTTCCATCGTGGAGTCTGGAACGGTATCCTGTTTGGAACTCTTCCAACTAACTGCCCCTCAATTGAGGGTAAATACAAACCCTGAGATAGATTTGTTGTTATCGTTATCACTTTGGAAGCTGGAATCGGTAAAGGCCTCCATTTGGAGATCCCCCATTACCATACACCAAGAACAATTGTTTATTCCTTCGCAAGTACTTAATAATGTTCTTCAATGCTATCCAATGTTTCTCCCCTGGGTTGGATTGATACCTGCTTACTACAGCTAGTGCATAAGCTACATCAGGACGAGTACATAAAATCGCATACATTATAGACCCTACGGCTGAAGCATAGAGTATAATGCTCATGTGAGCTCCCTCTTCATCAGTCTTCGGACAGAAGTCTTTGGAGAGAGAAATTCCATGGCAAGCGGGCAAGGCACCATGCTTAGAATCTTCCATACAAAACCTTTTTAGGATGGTGTCAATGTACTTTGATTGGGACAATCCCAATAACCTCTTGGATCCATCTCTATAGATCCTTATTCCAAAAATGCACGAGGCATCACCCAGGTCCTTCATGGAGAACCTTTGTGATAAGAATAGTTTGACCGATTGTAGCATAGGAATATCATTTCCTATCAAGAGAATGTCATCCACGTACAATACGATGAATGTGACAGTACCCCGTACAATCTTCTTATAAATGCATGGTTCATCTAAATTTTTGATAAAATCAAACTCTTTGATTGTATCATCAAAGCAGATGTTCCAGCTCCGTGAGGCCTGATTTAATCCATAAATGGATTTAAGCAATCTACATGCTTTCGCGCTGCTCCCACTGTCAATGAAGCCCTCTGGCTGATCCATATAAACGCATTCTTCTAAATCACCATTCAGAAATACAGTTTTAACGTCCATCTGCCAAATTTCATAATCATAGTGAGCAGTAATAGCAAGTAGGATCCTAATGGATTTAAGCATTGCTACTGGAGAGAAAGTTTTATCATAGTTAAATCCTGGTCTTTGACAAAAACCTTTCGCTACAAACCTTGCTTTAAAGGTCTCTACCTGTCCATCCACACCAATCTTTCTCTTAAAGATCCATTTGCACCCAACGGGTTTTATCCCAGGAGGCACAACGTCCAAAGTCCACACTTTGTTGGTGTACATGGACTCCATTTCGGATCTCATGGCTTCCAGCCACTTCACTGAGTCACCACTCGTGATAGCTTGCTTAAAACTAGTAGGGTCATCATCATCCATGATGCAATCTTCTCTATCACCATCAATGAGAAAACCATAGTATCTCTCCGGTGGGCGAGAAGTTCTACTAGATCTCCGGAGCGGCTGAGGTTCTTTAAGTTCTACTGCAACATCAGTTTCAACCAATTCGTCCTGAGTAATTTTTGTCTCTAGAACCTCTTCTAGTTTTACCGCATTGCCATCAGTACCATCTGTAAAGATTTCATTTTCCAAAAATGTGGCATGCTAAGCAACAAACACCTTTTGTTCCTCCTTGTGGTAAAATAGATATCTTTTGGATATCCCACAAATTTACACATGACCAATCGTTTCTCGAGTTTGTCTGGATTCTGCTTTTTAACAAAAGCCAGACAACCCCAAATCCTAACACTTTTAAGAGATGGTCTCTTTCCACTCCATATCTCATATGGGGTGGTAGACATGGTCTTGGTTGGAACCATGTTTAATAGATACATTACTGTCTCCAATGCATGCCCCCAAAAGGAAAGTGGTAACTCAGTATCATACATCACGGATCGTACCATATCTAATAGGGTACGATTCCTCCGTTCTGACACACCGTTGTGCTGTGGTGTGTAAGGAGGAGTGAGCTAAGAGAGAATTCCATTATCTTCTAAAAAGTCTGAATACTCTGTACTTAAGTACTCTCCAGCTCGATCTGATCGAAGTTTCTTGATGCTCAAGCCTATTTGTTTTTCTACTTCAAGTTTGTACTCCTTGAATTTCTCGAAAGCTTCGGATTTGTGCTTTATCACAAACACGTGTCCAAATCTTGAGAAATCATCAGTAAAAGTAATGAAGTATGAAAAACCGCCTCTAGCATGTGTAGACATTGGTCCGCATACATCACTATGTATGAGGCCTAAGAGTTCCACAGCTCTTTCTCCGTGTCCAGTAAATGGAGTTTTGGTCATTTTACCTTTGATACAGGACTGGCAAGTCGCATAAGATTTATATTCAAAAGGATTTAAATATCAATCTTTATGTAGCTTGCTTAATCTTGTTTCATTAATATGGCCAAGTCTACAATACCAAAGAAAAGCTTCATTTATATCTGAAAACTTTCTTTTATTAGTATATTGTATATTGAAAACTGTGTGTTGGTTCAGAACGTAAATACCGTTATTTAATGTACCATACCCAATCAATTCTTGATTCAAGTTAATGTTCATAACATTATTTCGCAATACAAAATGATATCATTCATTGTCCAACAAAGAAACGGATATTATATTACATAACATGCTTGGTACAAAATAACACGGGTTCAAAACCAATATACAACCCGAAGGCAAACCCAGATGATACTCTCCTATGGATACAGCATGTACATTGGAACCATTTCCAACCACAGAGTATGGCCTCCAGTCTTCAAAACTCTACTGTTTCTCAACCCCTGCACACAATTGCAGATGTGAGAACCAGAACTGGTATCTAATACCCAAGATGTATAGTTAATTGAAAAATAGTTCTCAGTAACAAACACACCTAAAGCGGAAGCATCAGCATGCTTCTTCTTCTTGAGATCAGCAAGATACACAGCACAGTTGCGTTTTCAATGTCCCGACTTATGGCAGTAAAAACATTCTCCTTCTCCACTTCCCGCGGCCCCTGATATGTCTTTCACCTTCGCCTTTTTAACTCTACATTTCTGTTTGATGGGTTTCTTCTTCATCTTTCCCTTGGCCTTAGCTTTTGGGACGGAAGAGGAAGATGGCCCAGCAATCAGAGCAGGAGTCTTCGCTGTTTTCAGCGTGCTCTCTGCACTTCTCAACATATTGCGAAGTTCGGGCAATGATTTCTCCAAATCTTTCATATTGAAATTCACTATGAATGGAGCAAAGGCGGGGGGGGGGGAGACTGCAGAACATTATCTATATATTGCTCATTATCCATTGTCCATCCCAGTTGCTCGAGTTCTTCTATAAGACCAATCATTTTAAAAACATGTTCTCCTACTGATGCACCAGGGGCCATTCGCATCTGAAACAACTTTCAAGATGCCTCGTATCTCAAAGTACGAGATTGCTCTTCATACAACTCCTTTGTATGAAGAAAGATGGATTGCACATCCATCTTCTCGTGCTGTTTCTGATGGATGTTGTCCATAGAAGCAAGCGCGAGGCACTTAGCCGTGTTGCAGTCAATATCCCATGTTCTTCGGATCTCCCTATCCGAAACAGATGATTCAGGTCCTAGGACGGGTGGAGCTTTTGTAGTGAGGACATATGATACTTTATCATATGTGAGTGCAATGTTCAAGTTCCTCGACCATTCTTTATAGTTCGGTCCTGTCAGTTTGTTTTTCTCTAGTAGAAGCTTAAGTCCCATCATCGGTATCTACCATTAGGAGAGAGAAAAGAATACACTCAACGAAATACTCTTGCAAAGAATTAGATTGGTTATTATCTTATCTAATCGATGTCTCACTCTGCTTTTATCAAATTTTCTTTCAAAACCTGAAAAGAAAACTAGCCAGGATTAATTACATTCTACAGTTTCGCTAATCGATCAGCAAGGCCAGTGTCGGTACTTTGAAGGAGGTTCCCCGTGCTTTCGCACAGACCTAATTAAAATAAACCTCGTTTTCCCAGAGGTCAAACCCGGTTGACACCTTTCTAGACACCTACTGGATTAGCTAATTGCAAAATGCAAAACTCTCCTAGGAGTAACTCTTACTCAAAGTGGGATCGGGATCCAACTATCATATAGATGGTATGAAATCTCATTGCAAATTTCAACTCTTGAAACTCCCGATATAGTTTTTACCCCTAGTAACTTATGACCTTGGCTATGGTCAAAATATCTTGAGCACTAGTCGAGTTCTACCCATCATTTCGAGATTAACTAGACCCACCCATATGACCCTTGACTACGATCAATATAATCACATGAATGTCCTAACTACTCGCATCTTATGCGGTGTAGGGAGACATCACTTAGCTACCATACACTACGCCTCAGCTATAGTCGACATACGTAGCACGAATACAAAGTACTCTGCTTCCTAAAATGACGGAGGGTTGCGGATTATTTTTATGAAAACCTTTAATGCTTTGAACTTGATATCGTTATAGAATCAAAACGATTTAGAAAAGGAGTGGCTTAAGCTCCGCATCTTTTGAAACTTGCATTTTTCATAAAAAGGCCGAGTGGGTTTCAAATCTGATTCTACAACATCATTAGGTTTCTTTTACTTTTACATTAATCTCATTAATGTAGTCCCATCATTTAAGTTCCTAAGCCATCACAGAAAAGAAACGAAAATAGAACGTATACTTATACCATCCGCATTCGCCACAATGTCCCGCTATGCACCGTTAGGTTATTTAACTAACGGCATAGCGGGGCGGGACTAGCGCGGGTGTAAAATATAAGCAACGTTTATTATATATCATATATATAATAATAAACCATTCGTCTCAGATACTAAGTAATCAAATTACAGAATATCAATCAAGCAGAAGCACATATGAAAATAAAAGGATATCTATGAGGTCCGTATTTAGTATTCAGCCATCAATAGAAAATACGGATTCCACGGTCGCAATGAATAGCCAAGCCCACACCCCTAGACCCCTACGAGAGCGGCAAGTGATCCTGCCAATTCTAGAGTTTAGGAGACCCGGTCTCGACTCCTCGAGATGGCCTTCCACTGAACCCTAGAACCCAATCACTTGTGCTCCCCTCCTTGGGTATATCCTAATGCGGAAAAGTAAATAATATACGATAATGGTGACATCATCCTCAACCCGAAAGTACCCCAAATAAAAGAATATTACATACATTTAACTTTTACATGAATGAAAATAAACACTCTCATCTCACATAAAACCCCCGGCTATTGAATTGCGACAATCCTGCATCATATCTCAGCAACACATAATATCGCATATCATCAACGTAAGCAAGTATGCGTATCCCGATTGTCGTTGATGTATAGCAACGAAGCCGGCGATGTTGGGTTAGCCTAGCACCTCATCAAGGGTTTGGAAGCATCACATGAACCAAAGTTGGAGTCTTTAGGGTGCTAAGTTAACGAACATAGAATCGTTCCTAGAAAAATTAGGGTTTCTAAATTTTTCACATCATCATATGAAAGAAAGGCTAGGGTTTTGAGAGTATAACCTTCGTAGCTCCCTACGCTAGAGTCCTCGGCTACTTGGGGTTTGAAAAAGCTTCGCTTGAACTCCTCGAGGTCACCGATGATCCACCCGGAGTCCGCTTTGTCCGAGCTGGCAACTTTATCCGATCAAGTGAACGAAATGAAGCTAACACTCTAAACAAGTTGGCTAAACTTGTTTAGAATGATGTTGTGGTTCTTATTCTCACTTCAAAATCCAATCTTGATGAGTATATTGCTCACTACAAAAAACTAGAGAGCAAAATGAGAGAGGAAGAAGAAGATGATGGCAATTTGCGAAGAAGATAAGAATGACTCTTCAAAGAAAAGAGAAAATATATCAATATATATTTTCCTCTTCTCATATCAAACCATGGTTAGGATATTATTGAACTTGAGTTAAAAACACAAAAGGAAAAGTAATCCATGGTCAAGTGGTGGGTGAGAAAGGTTAGGTCAAGAAGGATGTAGAAACTAGTCATGAATTATCTTTTCCTTTATCCATTTTGTTTTAACAAAAAATAAAATAATAATCCAAATAAAAACCAATGGTGTGAGTCTTATATTGCCACCATTTCCTTGTATAATCAACCATGATAGAATGATGTATGTATGCATGTGTGCATGCACATCCATATGTGCATGAAACAATAAGGAATGCATCCATGCATCCATACATCCATAGAAAACAAGAAAGGATTTCTAGTGAGAATCTAATGGTTAAATGATAAATCAACACTTGATTTATCAATCCGGCCATAACACATACGACCCTAACCAAAAGCAAGCCGCCCGATCAATATACGATATCCTATACGCGTATTTTAATCGGGTCCATACGCATATCGCATACGCGCACCACAACGTTTCGCCTGGACTAGGAAACTCCATTGTGGGACTCTGAGACTCGTCAATACGCCGGCAGTGGGTGATGATCATATCAAGCACCCCCAAGCCGCAAGCGGTCAGCTAAACGTAACGGCCACCCCGGTATTGAGCGATCAGAAGAGAACAAGCGAACCTGCTACAACTCCCGTCGAGCCAACCGGCAACACTTCCGTACAGTCCGGTCTCCTCGTCTGATATGTCGTATATCAAGTCTAGGGGTGGTAAACGTCAGACCCCAATAACTGATAAGTCGTGCCGATGTGAGGCTCATAGAGGGTCGAGAAACTACTGGTAACACTTAACAGCAAATCTCTGATCAGCCCTGGCCAGGGACTTCCCTGTTACGGCCAATCGAGCACAGCGCAACATCAACCCCCAATAACCGGAGAGACGAAACCCCTCCTATCGCTCATTGCCTCCATATAACTCGGTACTGCACCCAAAAACCACCGTTTTGCACGCCCTCATGGTCGTGGTAAGGTGGAGATCAAAGCACAGTGGGAATCACACAAGACTCTATGACGATCTCGGGTCTACAGAATAACCTGCACAAGTGTCACCTGAGAACTGCCATCTAACGTGAGGTATAATACCATCTGGAAGTTCTCGGCGAGTCCGTCCAGTGTACCCAGTCTCCACTGAGCACCCGTATACCATCTCTGATGTGAAACACCAATGGATATGGGATCATCCATCGCCCATCTCATGGGTCGAGAAGCGTATACGCTAGTCTACACTGGTATATCGATGCCCCGTCTCGATACACCTACGACTAGGGATCTTGAAGGATGTACTTATGGACTACCATGTCCCCACTAGTATGATCTGCATCATAGTCCAGGTAGTCAAGTACACATCCTAAGGGCTTTACCAACATGTAACTATAAGACAGTTTAAAGAAACAAGTATACATGTTAAGATAAAGAGCAACCAGATAGCATACTATCATATCGAGCAAGAAAGTCATCTCTATATATATCCAAGAATCCAATATAATATACATCATCTGTACAATACTGGCTTCTAGGGCATACATACAACTAACAATCTCCCACTTGCACTAGGGCCAGCTGCTGTAGTATAGCATACCGAGCATCCCGAAGAGTCTCTCAAACTGTATCTGGGGAATGGCCTTCATGAGTGGATCCGCTGTGTTGTTCTTCGTGTCAACCATCCTGACCTCGATCTCCCGGCGATCAACTATCTCCCGGATCAGGTGATACTGCCTCAGAATATGCCTGGATCGCTGATGGGACCTAGGTTCCTTGGCCAAAGCCACCGCTCCATTGTTATCGCAATACAAAGGTATTGGATGCTCAATAGATGGAACCACTCCAAGTTCAGTAATGAACTTCTTGATCCAGACAGCCTCTTTAGCAGCATCGTTGGCAGCGATGTATTCAGCCTCCATCGCCGAGTCTGACACGGTTTCCTGCTTGGAACGCTTCCAGCTAACCGCCCCTCCGTAAAGGGTAAAGACAAATCCCGACTGCGACTTAGAGTCGTCCTTATCACTCTGGAAGCTCGAATCGGTAAAGGACTCTACATGGAGTTCTCCGTTACCATACACCAAAAGCATCTCTTTAGTCCTTCGTAAGTACTTGAGAATGCTCTTCACAGCTGTCCAGTGACTCTCTCCAGGATCAGCTTGATACCTGCTTACTACACTTAGTGAGTATGCTACATCGGGTCTGGTACATAGCATCGCGTACATGATAGAGCCTACAGCCGAAGCATAGGGTATCCCTTGCATGCGAGCTCTCTCCAAATCAGTCTTGGGAGATATCTCTTTGGAGAGAGTGACTCCAGAGATCGTGGGTAAGTTCCCACGCTTGGATTCTTCCATACTAAACCTGTTTAGTATGGTGTCAATGTACCTGGATTGGGACAATCCTGATATCCGTTTGGATCTATCTCTATAGATCCTGATTCCCAATATGCAGGAGGCATCACCAAGATCTTTCATTGAGAATCTTTATGATAAGAAGAGCTTGACCGATTGCAGCATAGGAATAACATTTCCTATCAAGAGTATGTCGTCCACGTACAATACGAGGAAGACAACTTTACTCTCTGCCACCTTCTTGTAGATACAAGGTTCATCTGGGTTTTTGACGAAATCAAACTCTTTGATAACGATATCAAGGCAGATGTTCCAACTCCGCGATGCTTGCTTTAATCCATAAATGTATTTAAGCAGCTTGCACACCTTCCCGCTGCTCCCACTGTCTACGAAGCCTTCTGGCTGAGTCATGTACACGCACTCTTCTAAATCACCGTTTAGAAAGGCGGTCTTAACATCCATTTGCCAGATTTCATAGTCATTATATGCAGCGATGGCAAGCATGATCCGGATGGATTTAAGCATAGCCACTGGAGAAAAGGTTTCGTCATAGTCCACACCTGTTCTTTGACGAAATCCTTTTGCAACAAGTCTAGATTTGAAAGTCTCCACTTTCCCATCTACACCAAGTTTTTTCTTGAAGATCCACTTGCTCCCAATGGGTTTTACCCCTTCAGGAGCAACTTCCAAAGTCCATACTTTGTTGGTGTACATGGATTCCATCTTGGACCGCATAGCATCCAGCCATTTCACTGAGTCCCTACTCGTGATGGCCTGCTCGAAGCTAGTTGGGTCATCATCCTCCATGATGCAATCCTCGCTCCCACCATCCATGAGAAAACTGTAGTATCTCTCAGGTTGGCAAGGAACCCTACTAGATCGGCAGAGTGGCTGGGGTTCATTGGGAAATACGGAATCTTCTGGTTCCACCAGATCTTCTGTTGCATCTTTTGTAGCTGGAACCTCTTCCAGTTATACCTCATGACCACTAATCTCTTTTTCAAGAAATTCCTTTTCTAAAAAGGTGGCATGCCGAGAAACAAACACTCTTTGTTCCTTAGGGTGGTAGAAGATATACCCTTGTGAATTCTTGGGATATCCTATAAATTTGCATAGAGCAGACCGTGCCTCGAGTTTGTCCGGATTTTTTCGTTTGAGATAGGCTGGACAACCCCATATCTTAACATAGTTAAGACATGGTCTCTTCCCTTTCAATATCTTATATGGAGTGGTAGGCACAGATTTGGTGGGGACCATACTCAATAGATGTATGGCTGTTTCAAGCGCATACCCCCAGAAGGAAATAGGTAACTCAGCTGTGCTCATCATAGAGCGCACCATATCAAATAGAGTGCGGTTCCTCCGTTCTGATACACCGTTGTGCTGTGGTGTATATGGAGGAGTCAACTGAGAGAGAATCCCATTCTCTTTTAGGAAGTCCAGGAATTAACTGCTCAAGTATTCACCTCCTCGATCAGATCGAAGGATTTTAATACTTTTTCCGGTTTGGTTCTCGACTTCTTGTTTATATTCTCTAAATTTCTCAAAAGCTTCAGACTTATGTCTTATCAAGAACACATGTCCGTATCTTGAGAGATCGTCAGTGAATGTAATGAAGTACGATGAACCATCCCTGGCATGTATAGACATGGGACCGCATACATCACTATGTATCAGTCCCAAGAGTTCGGTAACTCTTTCTCCGTGTCCCGTAAACGGAGTTTTGGTCATCTTGCCTTTAAGACTTGACTGGCAAGTGTAATAAGATGAAAATTCGAAGTGTTTCAAATATCCATCCTTATGCAACTTAGCCAGTCGTGTCGCATTGATGTGACCCAGTCTACAATGCCACAAGAAGGATTCATTCAGTTCTGAACTCTTCCTCTTGTGTGTGTTTGTTATGCTCAGAACTGTTGATTGATTTAGAACATAAATGCCATTGCACAACATGCCTGATCTAACCAACTTTTGGTTATGGAAAATGTTCATAACATTATCCTGTAATACAAAATTATATCCCTCTTTACTCAACAAAGAAACCGATATAATGTTGCTTATCAGGTTCGTCATGTAATAGCATTCGTTTAGAACCAATGTATTACCAGTTGGTAATGCAAGGTGATATTCCCCGACAGTCTTAGCTGCAACAATCGCACCATTTCCAACTCTAATGTCTTTATCACCTTCTCCAAGTTCTCTACCTTTTCTGAGCCCATGTAACTGATTACATATATGGGATTCTGACCCGGTATCTAATACCCAGGACGTAGGGCAAATGGAGAAACAGTTCTCTGTAACGAACACACCCGAAGAAAATGTATCAACATGTACTTTCTTCAATCGGGTGGCACGGGAATCCTTGTATTCCCCTATATCCTGTTCAGTCTTATAACTCTTATAAGAAAGAACGGAACCAACGTTTCCCAGCACAGTATAATATGCGGGTTTGGTCAATACATCCATATTATTATCTTGATTAGGGCATGACATGGTCGCTACCTGGAGAGAGAGAGAAGAAAACACTTTAGCGTATGCTCTTGCAAGATCAGATTGGTTATTATCTTACCTAATCAGGATGGCTCCCACAGGTTTTTATCAAATCTTCCTTCAAACCCTAAAAGGAAAGACTAGCCGGGATTAATTACATTTTACAACTTCGTCGATCTTTCAGCCAGGCCAGTGTCGGTACTTTGAGGGAGGTTCCCCGTGCTTTCGCACGGACCTAATTAAAGTAAACCTCGTTTTCCCAGAGGCGTAACCCCGTTGACACCTTTCTAGACACCTACTTGATCGGCTAATTGTCCTGTGTAAAACTCTCCCAGGAGTAACAATTACTCGGAGTGGGTATCGGGATCCAATTATCTCATAGAAGGTATGCAATCTCATTGCAAATTTCAACACTTGAAATTCCCGATAATATTTTGCCCCTAACGTGCTATGACCTTGACGAAAGTCAACAAACCACAGCCCGCTAGTCAAGTTCAACCCGTACATTTCTTGACTGAATTAAACCCACCCGCACGACCCTTGACGAATGCCAACAAAGCCGTACGACTACCCTAATCCAGTCGCATCATATGCAGCAGATAAGCAGCATATAGGTACCGCACACTACACCTTGACGAAAGCCAACAAATGTAGCACGAATACTATATACAACTTATCTGAAATGACGGAGGGCTACAACAGGTTTTTCTGAAAACCTATTGCGTAATGAACTTGATGTCGTTGTAGAATCGAATGAATTTTGAAATGGAGTGTTCTTGAGGCTTTTCTAGTTTTGCTAAAGGGGTCACTCCCGGTGAAGGGATCGTCGGCCCTTTCCTCGTCGAATGAGGTGCGGGATATATCATATATATAACTGTGCAAAGCAGAAACTATAGAGGCAATCAAAAACAAACCGAGTGTGTAGCATCTGCCAGTTATTGCTAAAGGGGTCACTCCCGGTGAAGGGATCTCGGCCCTTTCCTCATCGAATAAGGTGCAGGGTATATCATATATACCGCAATGCAAAGAAAAACTGTAGCTACCTTTTTTATTTGAAAATTTGATTCTACTATATCTTTTAGGTTTCTTTTCTTTCATTAATCACATTAATGAAGTCCCATCATTTAAGTCACCTAAACATCACAGATAAATACGATGTACACTTATGCCATCCGCATTCGCCTCGATGTCCCCTCGTGCACCGTTAGGTTAGGTAACTAACGACAGAGCAGGGCAGGGCTAGTGCAGGTGTAAAACATAAGTAACGCCTATATAATATATCATATATACTATATACTGTATTCATCACAACATATCAAATGATCACATCACAGATATCGCAGCAGAAACATAAATATAATATGGGATATATTAGGACGTCCGTATTTAGTATTTAGCCAAAATAGAAAATACGGATTCCACAGTCGCGATGAATAGCCAAGCCCACACCCTGGACCCTTACGAGAGCGGCAAGCGACCCTATCAATTCTGGAGTTTAGGAGACCCGGTCTCGACTCCTCGAGATGGCCTCCTACTGAACCCCAGAACCCGGTCACCTGTGCTCCCCTCCTTGGGTCCATCCTAATGCGGAAAAGTAAATAGTATACAACACAGGTGGCATCGACCTCAACCCGGAAGTGCCCCAAATAAAAGAATATTACATTACATTTGAATTTACATGAATGAAAATATAAAACTCTCATCTCACATAAAAAAAAACCCGGCTATTCAATCGCGACAATCCTGCACATCATATCTCAGCAACACATAATATCTCATATCATCAACGTAAGTAAGTATGCATACACCGATTGTCGTCAACGTATAGCAACGACAATCAGCAATACCACTACATACTAGACTTATGGTCACAGAAAAGAAAATGTAAAACTACAATATCTTGAATCCACATTCTCCTTTAGACATCGTAAATGCGAAATATCACATACCTCGTATTTCATGTCTTATAATATGAATTCCACACATTGCATCACATTCCAGATAATTAGACAGTATTAAAGTTTTCGAACGAACGATCAAATACCCAAGATTCCCTAAAGCTCAACACTTGAGCGGAGTTCAAAAACTTAGAGTGTGACACAGTAGTAGCGGTCCAGCCGTAGAAGGGTCAAGCCAACGCCTTACATGTGGCACGCCGTACTGCCCCAAACCCTAAGGTTCAAAGGGCAGTTCAAGACGGTCACATAATCGAGTTAAGGTTTGTTGTCTTCTAGAGGGACCACCATAAAACTTGCACGAACCTCCGAAGGATTTAAACCCCATGAAAATTGAGCAAATGATACTCGTTCAAATACTTCAATACTTTCTAATTTACCCGGAAAAGACACGAAATCAAAATTCCGATCGAACTGTCGAGTCCAAAACCATCTCCAGAATTTTCAGCACTAAATTCAGATTAAAAATACCCAAAAAAATATACAAGCAGATTCCAGAATTACTGTATAAAATTTATTCAGTGATTGATGTGTACGGCCGCGGAAGCGCGGCCTAAGCAAGCTTAGGCCGTGTTTCCGCGACAGGAATGACTGTTCATCGAATAATTTTTATACCGTAATTCTTATATTTACCTGCTGAATTTTTTACATATTTTTAATTCTGAGAAATGTCAGATTTTTAAAAATTTCTAGAGAGTGTCCCATAATATCGTATTTCGGTTCGATCGGAGTTTTTACTTCGCTAAAGCAACGCCTAATGTTCTAGGTCGGCTCTGATACCAATGTTGGGTTAGCCTAACACCTCATCAAGGGTTTGAAAGCATCACATGAACCAAAGGTGGAGTTTTTAGGGTGCTAAGTTAACGAACATAGAATCGTTCCTAGAAAAATTAGGGTTTCTAAATTTTTCACATCATCATACGAAAGAAAGGCTAGGGTTTTGAGAGTACAACCTTTGTAGCTCCCTATGCTAGACTCCTCGGCTACTTGGGGTTTGAAAAAGCTCCGCTTGAACTCCTCGAGGTCACCGATGATCAACCCGGAGTCCGCTTTTTCCGAGTTTGCAACTTTATCCGATCAAGTGAACGAAATGAAGCTAACACTCTAAACAAGTTGGCTAAACTTGTGTAGAATGATGTTGTGGTTTTTATTCTCACTTCAAAATCCAATCTTGATGAGTATATTGCTCACTACAAAAAACTAGAGAGCAAAATGAGAGAGGAAGAAGAAGATGATGGCAATTTGAGAAGAAGATAAGAATGACTCTTCAAAGAAAATAGAAAATATATCAATATATATTTTCCTCTTCTCATATCAAACCATGGTTAGGATATTATTGAACTTGAGTTAAAAACAGAAAAGGAAAAGTAATCCATGGTCAAGTGGTGGGTGAGAATGGTTATATCAAGAAGGATGTAGAAACTAGTCATGAATTATCTTTTCCTTTATCCATTTTGTTTTAACCTAAAATCAAATAATAATCCAAATAAAAACCCATGGTGTGAGTCTTATATTGCCACCATTTCCTTGTATAATCAACCATGATAGAATGATGTATGTATGCATGTGTGCATGTGTTGGAGATAGTGCCCTCAGAGTCAATTATTGGATCACAGGCACGTGATTGCAATGATTGAGGGAGGACCTATCCCGGTAGGACAGTCTTACTCGAGATGATAGTATGCTATCTGGTTTATCTTTATCATCGTGTACTTCTTTAGGTGACCTGACATGTCGCTATTACACGTTGATAGAGCCCCTAGGATTCTTGCTTGACTACCAGCAGTATGATGGCGATCATATACGTGGGAGCTGGTAGTCTATAAGCACATCCTTAAAAGGTCCCTAGTCGTAGGAGTTTCGAGACAGGGCATCGATACTCCATTAGTAGACTAGTGTATACAGTCGAGACCCCGACAAGGGGCGGTGGCCGGTCTCACAAGCCACTGGTGTCAGTTGGTTCACCTAAGATGTATACAGGTGCTCATTGGGTTATGAGTACACCGGACAGGACTCGCCGGGAACCTGCTAGTTGGGATTATACCATACGTCAAATAGCAGTTCCCAGGTGACATGTGTACAGGTTAGTTCATTGACCTGAGATCGTCATTTGTCTCGTGTGAGTTCCCACTGTTCTTTGATTACTACCCTACCACGGCACAAAGGAGTCGTGCAAACAGGTTTTAGTTGGGTACAGTCCCGAGTCATATGGAGGCAGTGAGCGGATCTGCAGGGGTTCGTCTCTCCCGGTATTGGGGGTGAGGTCGCGCTGTGTCTGGGAGAGCCATTATACAAAGACCTCGGCCGAGGCAGGAGATTTGCTGGTAGGTATTCCAGTAGTATCTCAGGGTGTTCTGGGCTTCACTCCGACACGACTTGTACCGCCTTTGGGGGTCTGACTTTTACCAACCCCCTAGGCCCGCCATGCGATGCTCATAGACGAACGGACCGGACTGTACGGATATTGTCACTGACAGGCTCAGTAGGGGGTCAGGATGAGTTCGCTCATCGACGTCCTTTTTGGTCAATAGCTGGTGGCCCATCACGTATTGGCTTATACCTCTGACGTGCTGGTGGTTAAATCCACAACCATAGTATTGACGAGTCTTTAGAGTCCACCACACTTTCAGTTACTCAAGCTTTCGGGCGAAACGCTGTATAGGCCGTATGGAGATATGGGAGGGTCCGATCAGATACGTGCGGTATTGCACGGATCAGGATCGGACGGTTTGTACTAGTGGCTGTACGGATATATGGCAGGGTTCGATCAGATACGTGCGGTATTGCACGCATCAGGATCGAACGGATATTGCTAGCCGGCTTTGGTTTAAGCCGGATCCTAGTTTAGTACTGTGTAGATTTTGTCTCATTGCATTTGTATCCGGTCGGAATACAGATGCGGGTGTGTATGCACAGTATTGGGGTTTTCCTGTAATTTATTACGGGACCAGTTTTCTGGAGTTGCCAGTTTGCATTCCGTTCCGGCCGGTTTTCCTTTGTTCTTTCCCGGCCGGACTTTTCCGATGGAGGGGGTAATTTGCAGTTTTGCAAATTACATTTGGGGAGGGGGTTTCTTGCTTTTGTGAGATTATGATAGCATCTTTAGATTCCTTTTCTATCTTTTCTTTTGATGCACCATTACTTGCATTAATTGAGATAAGGATGGGTATGGGTTTGATGTGCTTTTGTTATGATGATGTTTTGTTTATGGTCACCTCTTCTCTTCTCCTACACTCACCCCTTTGTTCATTTTTCCTCCTTGTTAAGGCCGGCCACATCTTGGAGTGAAAAGAGAGGAGTTCATTTTGATGAGGGAATTATCTATATCTCATTTTGCATGCTTTCCACAAAAGAAATCCTTCTCCTCTCCAAACTTCATATTGATTCCTCCATCAAGGCAACATAACCCCAAAGAGACAAAGCACTGCACATTCTACAGCACATCTTGGGCGCGTCGGCTAGCCAACTTCGCGCCCGAGTTGCCTCGGTATTGAGGTGGGAGCCCGTAAAAGATACAGACGATGTGGTGCCCTTCCGGCAAGGATGCGACGACCGGAGTTTCCGCGGGAGATCGGGACGATGACGAGAAGACCGGTGGACTCGGATCACTCGGTACATCTCTCACCTTTTGTCTTTTTAGCTAGTATCGGTTAATGGTTTCGATCTGGGTATATTGTCCGCGGTAGCGCCAGTTTAAATTTAAGAAAAAATTTGATTACGTATTTTGGCCTCGGATAGACGGCCGGGGCGCTGCCGTGGCGCAACATGGTATCAGAGCCACGCCATTAACCTTGCCTAGCTTGTTCTAATGTGTTTTACTTATCCGATCGACCAAAATTCCAAAATCCGCGTTTTGCATGCATCAGTTTTCTGTCGATTTTTTCCGGGCTCGAAAAATTTTTCAGGTTGTAAAAAACTAATGTACTGCAAATTCTAAAACTACTGGAAAAATTCGACACAGTCAGTCGATCACTCAAGCGCGGAACCGCGGCCAAACCCCCCTTGGGCCGCGGTTCCGCCGCGCATTTGTGTCTTCACTGTATCATATTTTTCCAGTGGGCTTCTGGGCTAATTTTTGGGGTTTTGGAATATTAATATTGGGCCCAGAATTTCTGTGAGTGCTACAGTATTACTTGGGGGCCCACTTGTTAATTTTTGATCGATTGGATATTTTAAACACATTATTTCACAGTATTTACATTATATCTGCGACCGTGAATGTCACTCGATCGGTAAATCCGGTCTAACTGCTATAGCCCGGTTAGACGGATTTGCGAACGTGACTTTCACGTTGATGTTTTTTGATTTTGCTGTGATGTTGCGGATCGGTCGTGGGGATAGCCTGGATGCAATGCTAGTACAGTGTTGTTGTATTATGTACATTTGATATTGCGGGACGAGCGTCCGACATGTGGACTGCCGTCACTGCCTGTTTGTATTATTCTTTTGGGGCACGACCTGGTTGCGGTCGATGTACCCGATGTATGTATATTTTACTTTCTGTACTAGGATTGCCACGCGGTGGGGTGCACGGATAGCCGGGTTCTGGAGGGCAACAAGCCCGCATCTCATGGCATTGGGACGGAGGGGGCTTCACTCCAGGATTAGCGGACTATTCGTCGCACTCGTAGGGGGTACAGGTTGACCCAAGAGGGGTGCCCGAGTTACCGGATTCCGTGAAGTGCTGGGTGGTCCATTCACGTTGCTGAAGGGGGCTGCCTCGCTTCAGGTTTTGGCGGGTGACTTGCCACGCCCGTAGGGGTCTAGGTTTTCATTGTACAGGCTATCCACACGACCAGGGGAACGTCGGGTTTCAGCAGCGGCTCTGTGAAACCCGGGGCTTCCAGATATCTGTATTGTTCTGTGATGCTGCATATTTCTGTGATGTTGCATTTTATCATGCCTTGAGCGAAATATAATATATTGGTATATATATTAGTAGATGTTGTATATGTTTTACATCCGCGCTAGTCCAGTCCCCGCTCTATCGTTAGTTAGCTAACCTAACGGGTAATGACAGGACCCAGTGGCGAATGCGGATGGCATATACGTACATCAGTATATTATCGTTCTTTATGGTGTGATCAATTGATGGGACTGCGTTGATTCGGATCAATGCAAGCTAAACAAACCTATTCTTATGTTGTTGGAACATTTTTCAAAAAGCTGTTATTGCAAGGACGTTCACTTTTGTTTTGCATCGTGGTATTCATTTGGAATATCCTGCTCCTCAGTCGACGAGGCAAGGGCCGAGATCCCTTCACCGGGAGTGACCCCTTGGACAGAAGTTTGCGTCAGGGCATTAACTTCACTATAGCCGATTACTTTTGCTTTGCATCGTGGTATTCAGTTGGAATATCCTGCACCTCATTCTACGGGGAAAGAGCCGAGATCCCTTCACCGGGAATGACCTCTTTAGTAAAGGTTTTCGTCACTATATTTTCTAAAAAGGCTATGCAGTTCCTTCAACGATATCAAGTTCATTACGTTAAAGGTTTTTCGCCAAAAACTAGACGTAGCCCTCCGTCATTTGTTACAAATATTACTTAGTATTCGTGCTGCGTTTGTTGACTGTATCAAGGCGTAGTGTGCGGTAGCTAAGTAGTGTTTGTTTGTAGCATATTAATGGGATTGGTTAGGACAGTCGTGCGGCCTTGTTGACTGTGTCAAGGGCTCGTACGGGTGGGTTTAATGCAATCCAGGATAATGACGGGTTGAACTTGACTAGGTCTCTTTGATTTGTTGACTGTGTCAAGGTCACTTGGGTCCTAGAGGTAAAAACACACATCGGGAGTTTCAAAAGAACTGAAACTTGCCAGATATGCGCATACCTTCTGGAGTGTGGTGACTTGAGTGGATTCCGTCAAGTTATCATGCGATGATAGTTGGATCCCGATTCCTGCTGATGAGTTGGTTTACTTCTCGGGTGATCCCGACTAGTTCTTCTTTCAGGTTTGGAGGAGAATTTGACGGTACAGTAGGAGGTTTCCTGATTAAATAAAGTGATAACCATTTTGATCTAGGTAAGAGTGCACGCTGAGTGTTTCTTTTCTCTCTCTCTTTGGCAGCAACCATTGACCCGACCCTGGACTATGACTCAGTGACCAAGTTGACCGAACCTTCTTAACACTGGCTTTTGGATTGTCAGAGTTGCAGACCTCGTTGCCACTCCTACTTTTACCCTTTTCTCCAGGACACCCCGTATTACTACGAACGTCCACTTCCATTGGACAAAACCATCGTATGGTTATATACGAACTCGAAGGACTTCGAGGATGGTTTCTGGTTCTGGAGAAAACGAATAGGATTATTCAGTTGTCTTTTCTTTTCACCTTCTCTCATTGCGAGTACTCCTTGGTTTAGGAGATAGTACACCTATTATACAAATCGGATAGTCTTCTTCCAAACCTTAGGCTGGTGCCGAACGGTGGGGAATGAAGAAAACCAATTAGCATAACGATGGTGTGCAGAAGGTATTAAGTTAAGACAAAGTAAGGGATTAGTAAGAGGGCAAAGTAAATTGCGACTGCTATTCACGACCAGACCGAGTATATCTTCGCCAAACCTAAATCACCTTTGTATTTCTCCAGGACACTCCGTATCACTACGAAGATCCACAGTTTATTTGGATACTCCATCATATGGTTATATACGAACTCGAAAGGAACTTGTTCCAGTTCGGGGATGGATTCCAGGAGAAATAGGAATAAGGTTTATTCGGTTGCCTTTTATCTTCACCTTCTCTCGCATTGCGAGTGCTCCTAGGATTAGGACAGTACACCCATTATGCTTATTGGATAGTCTTCTTCCAAACCATAGGCTGGTGCCGAACGGTAGGGAAGGAAGAAAACCATTTGGCCTAAGGGGGTGTGCAGACGGTAATGAATAAAGACATAAAAAGGGATTTGGACAGTTGGCAAAGAGATATACGGTTACAGTTGTGAATTTGGATAATGGTAGAGGCATTACTATGAATACCAGGATACCCTATCGAAACATTTCAATGTTTCAGTTCAACTGTGTACTGTTAAAAGAAAACTGATTTCCTGATTAGACACTTGCTCCAGTGTATGTATTTACCAGGTTTGATTCTCACATCTGTATGGTTTTACAGATGATGAGTGGGAGTAAGTTATTGGGAATAGGGTGATCATCCTCATTATATCGGGATTCGTTGTAATCGGTGATAATTGAGGAGATCACCTGGGCCGTTTGCCGGTCGGCAAATATTTGGTTTTGAATATCCGTTGTTATGCACCAATTTCAAATTGATATATCTGTATGTCTATTTTTATAGAGTGAGATATACTTTTTGAAATTATGTCTATGACATTTACCTATATCAGTGGATGGTTAGGTAAGGAGCATTGAACAGCGGTGTAATTCTTCTTAACCATAGTATAGTTTTCAACCTACGACACACAGTGAATGAGTTGTTAGACTCAGGGACTTATACAGAGTATTGTATATTGTCCAGTGTCCATTAGGACAGTGGGGTTGGTCCTCATACTATATTCTGTTTACTTTTAACTACACTAATTCTTAGACATGTGTTTCGTAGAAACACAGGGTCTGAGTTTTGAGGAGTTATTGGTATAAGAATAGAGTAGAGAACCAGGTATTGCAAGTATCGGGATTCTTCAAGGTGATCGAAGATGTAGATACTTCTGTATGGTATTCAGGTGATAGTAATGAGAACTTGCTTCTCTTTCAGGGTACTCATAATTGGAAGCATTCCTAAGTTGGGTAACGCTGATCGGCCTCTTTCCATTTAGTTGACATGCACTGGAGATAGCTGCATGATTTGAATCTGGTTCATTTAAATCAGTGCCTCTGGTTCTATATTGGATATAGAACAGTTCATATCTTAACGATGTTAAGGTACGGGGAGTTGTCCGGCTTATGATTAAAACCAGACGCTGGACAACTCAAGGCACGTTTCTGTAATGGCTGTTTGTGGGTTGACCCAGGCTATGACGAGGGTTGACTTTATACCATCTGGAAGATCAATAGTGATATTGTTCTTAACTCGCCACAATTTAAAAAGAAATGGTTATTTTTCAGAAAACAGTAGTGGGAGTATGGTAGAACTGGAAGCGATTCCAGAACCGCATACGATTACTGAAGATTTGATAAGGAACCTAAAGATTTAATCTGATTTGACATTCCATTGGCCACTCCGCAGATAAGGTGGGTAACTTCAGGCACCCGAGAGGTACTCCGGTAGCCTCAAGGACGGTGACAGGGAAGTTCTTGTTTACCCACACTTGCCATTGTTGTTGTTCCAGGCTGCGAGACCCGGCAGGAGGATGAGTATAGCGTCGTTCTAAACTAGCTTTAGAAGTGCACGTCTATATGACTCTGCCAGAGGGTTGTCGTAGTCAGTGGGAGCAGCGGAAGCATTGGTGGACATCAGGCTTATTTCTATTTATAGACTAAAGCAGATATAGCGGGGATAGATCATCTATTTCTGATGTGACAGTCATAGGTTTGACGTCATCAGAATAGGGGATGGATCTGTTAAGAAGGTAGTAGGGTGTGATGTCCTGGTTTTGGATGACGTACACAGAGTAGGAAAGGAAACTCATATAATACGATCGGTTATACTTTGGTTGTCACACAGTGGTTTCTCCACACAGGACTTGAATATTATATCAGACATTCTGGTTACTAGATCTATGGTTTTAGATCTAGATTTGGGTGGTTTCCCAATCTGGGTATTTTGACAGCATTCTATGAGTATTTAGAATGGAAGACTCCTGGCACGGTAGTGTACCTACAGGTGATGGAGTCACCCTCTCTAAAGGTGTCTTACAGACTAAAGGGGAGAGGGATACGCATGATTGACAGATCACTTGCTTAGGCAATTGAGTCAATCATGAGATGTCAAGTACCACACCAGATGTTGTTCTTGCAGTAGCTGCAATAAGCTGATATTAATCCAATCCTGGAGAAACAGTCGGAAGCAGTTTTAGAACATAAGTTGATGTTCTAGGGATGTGATAACGACAGCCTCTTTTAGGAGACGGTTGTCACTCCAAGCTTCCAAGGTGACATAGATGGCAGAGTGGCTGTCAGAGTTATATTTTCTCCTTCTGACGAGGGGCAGTATTTTGGACAGGTGGTCCAAGGCGATACTGAGGGAGGCATGGCGCTGGATACTGATTAAGTTCAGTTATCGATACAGTCTAAGAAGTTTGGATTTGGAGTTCATTTATGAGCTAGGTCCCATCAGACATCCAGACATTCTAAGACAGGTATTGCTCATTTCGGGAGATGGCTTTCTCCGCGAACTTGAGATAGAGAGAGACATAGAAAGAAACATCAAGGCGGATCCACTCACTGAGGCTATTCCTCAAACGCAATAGTTTCACAAATGGGTTTTGCGAGACTGACTAGTAGAGGAGTTGGGTGTTCGGTATCATACGGGCTGTGAGTATGCGACATCGGAATAATTAGCCTTGAGTGCAAGTAGGAGATTGTTGGAGATAGTGCCCTCAGAGTCAATTATTGGATCACAGGCACATGATTGCAATGATTGAGGGAGGACCTATCCCGGTAGGACAGTCTTACTCGAGATGATAGTATGCTATCTGGTTTATCTTTATCATCGTGTACTGCTTTAGGTGACCTGACATGTCGCTATTACACGTTGATAGAGCCCCTAGGATTCTTGCTTGACTACCAGCAGTATGATGGCGATCATATACGTGGGAGCTGGTAGTCTATAAGCACATCCTTAAAAGGTCCCTAGTCGTAGGAGTTTAGAGACAGGGCATCGATACTCCATTAGTAGACTAGTGTATACAGTCGAGACCCCGACGAGGGACGGTGGCCGGTCTCACAAGCCACTGGTGTCAGTTGGTTCACCTAAGATGTATACAGGTGCTCATTGGGTTATGAGTACACCGGACAGGACTCGCCGGGAACCTGCTAGTTGGGATTATACCATACGTCAGATAGCAGTTCCCAGGTGACTTGTGTACAGGTTAGTTCATCGACCTGAGATCGTCATTTGTCTCGTGTGAGTTCCCACTGTGCTTTGATTACTACCCTACCACGGCTCAAAGGAGGCGTGCAAACAGGTTTTAGTTGGGTACAGTCCCGAGCCACATGGAGGCAGTGAGCGGATCTGCAGGGGTTCGTCTCTCCCGGTATTGGGGGTGAGGTCGCGCTGTGTCTGGGAGAGCCATTACACAAAGCCCTCGGCCGAGGCAGGAGATTTGCTGGTAGGTATTCCAGTAGTATCTCAGGGTGTTCTGGGCTTCACTCCGACACGACTTGTACCGCCTTTAGGGGTCTGACTTTTACCAACCCCCTAGGCCCGCCATGCGATGCTCATAGACGAACGGACCGGACTGTACGGATATTGTCACTGACAGGCTCAGTAGGGGGTCAGGATGAGTTCGCTCATCGACGTCCCTTTTGGTCAATAGCTGGTGGCCCGTCACGTATTGGCTTATACCTCTGACGTGCTGGTGGTTAAATCCACAACCATAGTATTGACGAGTCTTTAGAGTCCACCACACTTTCAGTTACTCAAGCTTTCGGGCGAAACGCTGTAGAGGCCGTATGGAGATATGGCAGGGTACGATCAGATACGTGCGGTATTGCACGGATCAGGATCGGACGGTTTGTACTAGTGGCCGTATGGATATATGGCAGGGTTCGATCAGATACGTGCGGTATTGCACGCATCAGGATCGAACGGATATTGCTAGCCGACTTTGGTTTAAGCCGGATCCTAGTTTAGTACTGTGTAGATTTTGTCTCATTGCATTTGTATCCGGTCGGAATACAGATGCGGGTGTGTATGCACAGTATTGGGGTTTTCCTGTAATTTATTACGGGACCAGTTTTCTGGAGTTGCCAGTTTGCATTCCGTTCCGGCCGGTTTTCCTTTTTTCTTTCCCGGCCGGACTTTTCCGATGGAGGGGGTAATTTGCAGTTTTGCAAATTACATTTGGGGAGGGGGTTTCTTGCTTTTGTGAGATTATGATAGCATCTTTAGATTCCTTTTCTATCTTTTCTTTTGATGCACCATTACTTGCATTAATTGAGATAAGGATGGGTATGGGTTTGATGTGCTTTTGTTATGATGATGTTTTGTTTATGGTCACCTCTTCTCTTCTCCTACACTCACCCCTTTGTTCATTTTTCCTCCTTGTTAAGGCCGGCCACATCTTGGAGTGAAAAGAGAGGAGTTCATTTTGATGAGGGAATTATCTATATCTCATTTTGCATGCTTGCCACAAAAGAAATCCTTCTCCTCTCCAAACTTCATATTGATTCCTCCATCAAGGCAACATAACCCCAAAGAGACAAAGCACTGCACATTCTACAGCACATCTTGGGCGTGTCGGCTAGCCAACTTCGCGCCCGAGTTGCCTCGGTATTGAGGTGGGAGCCCGTAAAAGATACAGACGATGTGGTGCCCTTCCGGCAAGGATGCGACGACTGGAGTTTCCGCGGGAGATCGGGACGATGACGAGAAGACCGGAGGACTCGGATCACTCGGTACATCTCTCACCTTTTCTCTTTTTAGCTAGTATCGGTTAATGGTTTCGATCCGGGTATATTTTCCGCGGTAGCGCCAGTTTAACGTTAAGAAAAAATTTGATTCCGCATTTTGGCCTCGGATAGACGGCCGGGGCGTTGCCGTGGCGCAACAGCATGCACATCCATATGTGCATGAAACAATAAGGAATGCATATATGCATCCAAACATCCATAGAAAACAAGAAAGGATTTCTAGTGAGAATCTAATGGTTAAATGATAAATCAACACTTGATTCATCAATCCGGCCATATCACATACGACCCTAACCAAAAGCAAGCCGCCTGATCAATATACGGTATCCTATACGCGTATTTTAATCGGGTCCATGCGCATATCGCATACGCGCACCACAACGTTTCGCCTGGACTAGGAAGCTCCATTGTGGGACTCTGAGACTCATCAATACACCGGCAGTGGGTGATGATCATATCAAGCACCCCCAAGCTGCAAGCGGTCAGCTAAACGTAACGGCCACCCGGGTATTGAGCGATCAGAAGAGAACAAGCGAACCTGCTACAACTCCCGTCGAGCCAACCGGCAACACTTCCCATACAGTCCGGTCTCCTCGTCTGATATGTCGCATATCAAGTCTAGGGGTGGTAAACGTCAGACCCCAATAACCGATAAGTCGTGCCGATGTGAGGCTCATAACGGGTCGAGAAACTACTGGTAACACTTACCAGCAAATCTCTGATCAGCCCTGGCCAGGGACTTCCCTGTTACGGCCAATCGAGCACAGCGCAACATCAACCCCCAATACCGGGAGAGACGAAACCCCTCCTATCGCTCATTCCCTCCATGTGACTCGGGACTGTACCCAAAACCACCGTTTTACATGCCCTCATAGACGTGGTAAGGTGGAGATCAAAGCACAGTGGGAATCACACAAGACTCTTTGACGATCTCGAGTCTACAGACTAACCTACACAAGTGTCACCTAAGAACTGCCATCTGACGTGAGGTATAATACCATCTGGGAGTTCTCGGCGAGTCCGTCCAGTGTACCGAGTCTCCACTGAGCACCCGTATACTATCTCTGATGTCAAACACCGATGGATATGGGATCATCCATCGCCCATTTCATGGGTCGAGAAGCGTATACGCTAGTCTACACTGGTATATCGATGCCCCGTCTCGATACACCTACGACTAGGGACCTTGAAGGATGTACTTATGGACTACCATGTCCCTACTAGTATGATCTGTATCATAGTCCAGGTAGTCAAGTACACATCCTAAGGGCTTTACCAACATGTAACTATAAGACAGTTTAAAGAGACTAGTATACATGTTAAGATAAAGAGCAACCAGATAGCATACTATCATATCAAGCAAGAAAGACATCTCTATATATGTCCAAGCATCCAATATAATATACATCATTTGTACAATACTGGCCTCTAGGGCATACATACAACTAACAGGCGATACACCACATACTACGCTTACGGTCGCAGAAAAGAAAGTGAAAAACAACAATTGCAATCACAGATATCAAGACGATATTTAACGTTTTGGTCAAATCAAAAAACACCCACGTTTTACCCCTAGAGCTCAACACTTGAGCAAAGTTACAAATACTCAAAAATCGCGCCACAGTGTCTTATGATCCAGCCGTAGAAGGAGTTAACCAACGCCTCACCTATGACACCACGGCACTACGACAAACCCGAAGGTTCGTTCGAGGTTCCGTGGGCATAGAATCGAGTAAAGGTTATTATGATCTTTTAGAGGGTCCATAGGATACTTGCGGTATTATTGAATATAAAGTTAACTTAGGAAAATTACAACACTTGGAAATTTCAGCGGGGTAGAAAGTGGGGTGTCCGATGTTCGTTCGAAATGCTAAAAATAGTCTAGGTTACCATTTTAGTATCAAATAATAAGACTACGAATCACTACGAATTAGCCCCAAGTCTAAACAATCACATGAAAATTGGGCTAAGCTAACAATACTAGAAACCCTAACTTGCAAACAACAGAGGACAGGTGAAACAGGGGGTGCATAAGGGGTAGGGGTCCGGCTTGGCCGGATTTTGTGGGGGGGTGCTCGGCCAAAATCCGAACACCCACCCCCCCGTATTTCACCTAGGTTCTTAGGATTTCCTGCACTTCATTCTGTACATGTTTAAAAAAATTTTAGAGCACCTTTTTAAAAATTTTCAGAGAGCATATATAGGGTTCCGTAATACCGTATTTTTCGGAGTCGGATTTGTTTTCGTATTAGTTATAACACCAAGTCCAGAATTCTATCTTGGCTCTGATACCATTGTTAGGGTTCTCTAGCACCTACTATTGAGTATGGAAACATCACACATGCCACTTTAAAAATTTATAGGTGCTAAGCAAACTAAGCATGGATCTTTAACTAGAATTTCTTGGGCAACAACACATGTATCACATACAAGAACTATATTTACACTAAGTGAAAGGAATACAACCTTTGTAGTCCTCTTTGTAGTGACTCCTAGGATCGTTGAGAGTTGGAAAAACTTGCAAGTAAGCTTCTTTTTCCACGATGATCCACCTGAAGTCCACTTAATCCAAGCACCTAGCTTCAAATGATCAAACAAGATGATGAAGCTAAACACTCTAATCTAATTGGCTAGATTAGAGTAGAATGATGAGGTGCTGTGTTTTCTATAATCAAAATCCTTTCTTTTTATCTCTCTCTCTCTTTAGAAAAATCAAAAGAGCAAGGAGGAAGAAGAAGATGAAGGCAAAAGCTTTTTTCTAAAAGAAATGATAATGGTTGAAATGAAAATAGAAAAGATAGTATATATATTTTCTCTTTGTCATTCCAAACCATGGTTACTAAATATAGATATTATTGCACTTGAGTTAAAAGACAAAAGGAAAGATTAATCTATGGTTAAAAAGTGGGTGAACTTGGGTTAAGTTCATGAAGAGTGTAAAAGATAACCATGGATTAATCTTTATCTTTTCCTTTTGTTTTAAACAAATGCATATAAATATCCATATATAATAGTTTCCTGTAAGTCTTATATTGCCTTCAAGTGTGTATCATCAACCATGATGCTTTTGTATGCATGTATCCATGCACATCAACATGTGCATACATGCATGCATTCTTCCTCTTTAATAAAAAGGGTTTGACTAAAGAATTAAAATAAAACTAAAAGTAAAAATGTTAAATCAACAATTGATTTAACAATCCGGTCATATCACATACGACCTGACCAATAGAAAACGCCCGATTAACATACGGTATCACATAGTCGTATTCAATCGGGTCGCGCGCATATCACATATGCACACCACATCTTTTCGCCTGGGCTAGGGAACTTCTGTGTGGGACTCTAAGACTTATCAATACGCCGGCAGTGGGTGATGATCATATCAAACACCTACAAGCCACAAGCGGTCAGGTAAACATAACGGCCACCCGGGTATTGAACGATCAGAAGAAAACCAACAAAGCCATCAAAACTCCCGTCGAGCTATCCGGCAAAACTTACCGTACAGTCCGATCTCCTCATCAAATATGTTGCATATCAAGTCTAGGGATGGTGTCGTCGTCCCAATAACTCAATAAGTCATGCCGGTATATAGCTGATAACAAATCGAGAAACTACTGATAACACTTACCAGTAAATCTCAGTAGCCCTGGCCAGATACTTCCTGTTATAGCCAATCAAGCATAGCACAATATCAACCCCCAATACCGGGAGAGACGAAACCCCTCCTATCGCTCATTGTGTCACGACCCGCAGGGTACGGAACGTGACTGGCACTTAAGTTTACGAAACGTCTAAAGACGTCCGTAAAATAAGTAAGCCAAAGCCCAGAAAACAAAACCAATTAAGCAAAAGAGTGAAAAAAACCCAATCAATTGAAAGCGAGTTTATCAAATAAGTCATGTAAAACCCTTTTTAAAAACAATACCAATTTTTCCGAAAATTTTGGCAGAGTCTCCTTTGTAAATACTGGCCCCCAAAATGGGTACAACAAAATATATATGAATCCAACAAATAGGGCATCCCCAAGCGGGAGCTAGCTCTTCGCCACAAGGCGGTCACAAATCCCACGCAATATAAAATGACAACAAGCAAAATAATCATAATGAAGAATAAGAAAAACAGCATGTCGACTCAAGTGAGCTCGACCCCAAAATACAGCATGAAAGTCTACAAATCTCACAGCCTCACCTCTAGGTCAATATACAATAATGCTGGTAAATACAGTAGATGGAGTACCCTAGATACAAAGAATATACAAGGTGGTACAAAATAGTAATATAACCCACCTAGGAGCAAAACCTCGAGTCCAGGCAAAGGAGGCAAAAGATCAAGTGCGCCCGCCGCTACTGAACTGACGGAGCGGACCTGCAAAAGACTGTGGCACAACGGGGGTGAGTTGCCAACTCGTGAGTAATAAATAACACCTACAAAGGCTATCGTATGCATGCACACAAGCATCCTAGCATCTAAAATACAGGTATTACTGGATGCACTAGCAGGTGTGTATACAACATCAGTGTGCTAATATGTATGCAACATGAATATCTGAGGTCTCAATAGGTATATATAAGAAACATTTTTATCTCTTTTTGTTTTTGAAACTCTTTTAGAATGCCAGTATAATATTAAAGAATCGACGAAAACCGGTGTCCAGCAACGACACCCAAAAGCTGTCTCAAATCTCATAAATCCATGTCATAGATTCTCTGGCCTCAGCCATCCGGCTGGCCCATCTCAATATCAATATCTCATCCTCTCGCGGCCCCAGTCGGTATCCTCTGGATATCCTCCGTGCCCAATGAAGTCACCGGTAGGTAATCCGCCCCCTGCCAGGCTCATCGTCAGCACCACGAGCTTCTTGCCCCGGGGTACCCTACCGGGCCCACCATGTACCCGAAACGGTTCATCCAACTCCTCGAAACGGGTCTCAAAAACCACAGCAAACTCATGGTGGACGACACTTACATCACTAGAAAACCGCAATTTACATGTTTTAAAAATATAATAAGTTTAGAAATTTTGCGGCTTTCCCCCCGAAATCCAGAAATATCATAAAATCTCAAGAAGTCCTCATAAGTGCATATATCAATGATAATGAATGCATATGGTGTCAATAATCAAGTTGCGATGTGTAATTAATAGATTAGGCATGAACAATTAATATGAAGAAGTACATGCACATGAATAGCAGTCCTACGGTTTCATTTTAAGGAATTAAAGGCAATAGCACCAGTTTAAGTATCAATTAGTAAAAGGTTTAAATTTAAAGGTTATCTAGTGTGGTGACATGGCAATTACCAGGGTGTGTGTGTAAGCATGAATAGTGCTCGTGCTGCATATAAAAACCCTGGCAATGGTGCAGGTGTCCTATAAAATGGTTTCGCATAGGTATGTCAATATAATGCATGGATGTAGCAAATAATCATATACGTATTCCACCCCTAATTACTAACATCACTAAGAATCTTGTAAGTTACTAAAACTATCGGGCGGCTTGCGCCATCCAACGATAGTCCCCCGTAGATGTTACATCTACTCACCGAAATCCCTGGCTAACTGTGTCCAATCACCGCTTTCCCCTTTCGCGCCGCGTCTGACGTCTCCGTGACCGAACCTGGAATTTACATCAATACCAAACATAAGGTTATATATCAAGAACGACGCAAAACCCCAACGAAACTACTAAAGTTCGCTAGCTAGGTACAACGTGCACAAAGTGCGCGGAACACACGCGAAAATCGCAAAAACTGCCAAAAAAAACACCGATTTGGTCGCCCGGCAAAACTAAAACCCGACTACTCAAAAATCCGCACACACGCATCCTAAACGTCATAGGATACGCCAACACAATCATCAAGATGTCGAAAATAATCCATCACATAATTTTTATAAAAATCTAGTAAGCACAAAACTAGCAATTTGGTGCAAGAATCGAAAATTAGCGATACGGATATCACAATCCAACACAATATCCAACCACACAACAAGAAATCTACAAACACTATAATTACAACACATTAGCAAAGATCCAAAACCTATTTTCCATAACAACCATTGCTTGAATTATATAACCTAGCAATTCTTAATCCAAACTATATATGAAAACCTTAAATTAACACTAATTTATAACTCAATTAGCAAGTTAACCTACTAGATTAGGTTAGCAAAACAACTAGATAACAAATTAGATTTAAACAACTAAATAATGGTTTCTAAACCTTAATTCAACTCATTAATCATGCTTCACAACCCATTTCCATACACTAACCCTCTCTTGAAATTCCTAAAACAACAATTTACAACCAAAATCAAACTTTTAAAATTAACTAAATTAGCATAAATTTGAAGACTACATAAGAAGGTAACCATATAGATTAGCTAATTAACAACTAGATTAACTATAAAATAAGTTAATTAACCATCATGGCTTCAAAAACCCTAGTTTAATACAAACTACTCTTTTATAAACTAGATTAGAAATTAGTTAAACTTTTAACACTAAAACCATATAATTAAAGGAATTTAGCAAAAAGAAAGTAACTTGATGGAAATTTTACCTCAATTGAGATCTAGCAAGAATAAATTTGCTCCAAATGATGGCCTCAAGCATCAAGATCCAAGCTCGGGAGGTAAAGGAAAAGAAAGATGAAGGATGGTTTTAATTTGCAATTTTGATGTAGTTTTTTGAAGAAATTTGAATAAAAATGAAAAGAAAAGAGATGAAGAAGAGAGAGGTGCAGGTTTCGGCCAGAGGAGGTAAGGGGGAGGGGTGTGGGTGAGTGGGGAAAGTCAATGGTCAAGTCTCCAAAAGTCAATGCACCATACCTTATCAACTATATTTAAAATAAATCAATAAACCACTAATTCAACTCAAGAAAGGAAACAAAGAAATGAGGCCAGAAATTTCTGGACTTGCACATGGTGGGGCTGTCCTAGGGCTGAGGGAAGAGAGAGGGGGGTTTTACAAAAGAAATTTTATGCAAAAAGACCCCCTACAAGTCAAAAATTGCAAGTTTTAGCTTAAAAGTCAATAAATTCGTTTCCTATCATAAAAATTTGTTAAAAATCAAAATAAAATACTAAAAATTTATGTTACAACTAGATTTTAATTATCATAATTTTAAAGATTAAAATTACCCCGGAAAATTTTGTATTTATCGCTAATTTAATGTATTTTCTTACCGGCTTAAAATAATATTAAAAAATTGAAAAATAGGGAAAATTTTTTAAACGACCAGAATTTCATAAGTAACTCATTAGCTACTAAAAACAAGCAATTACCTATCCATTTTAGGTATAATTAGCCCTAAACTGCAAAGTAACGAGAAAGACGGTTTTCGGAAAAATACCGAATTTTCACCGAATTTCAGGAAAACACCAAAACGACTTTTCAAGACGCTACAATCTTCCCCCCTTAAAGAAATTCGGTCCCCGAATTTAAAAATATAGCTACGCGTACCTTCGAAGAGATGGGGATATTTCTTCCTCATCTCGCCCTCGGTCTCCCAGGTAACCTCCTCGCTCCTCGGGCTACGCCAAAGGACCTTGACGGTTGGTATAATCTTCGACCTCAACTTCTTCACCTGCCGATCCAGGATGGCCACCGGCTGCTCTGCAAAAGAAAGGTCGCACTCTAGCTGGACTGTCGGGTGCTGAATCGCATGCGAAGGGTCGTGAAGGTACTTGCGGAGCATCGAAACATGGAAGACGGGGTGAACATCGGGAAAGCTGGGTGGAAGGGCCAAACGATATGCAACTGCGCCGATACGCTCGAGGATCTCGAAGGGACCTACGAATCTAGGGCTAAGCTTCCCCTTTCGCCCAAAACGCATCACGCCCTTCATCGGAGAGACTTTCAGAAAAACATGGTCGCCAACTGCGAACTCTAATCTGCGACGGCGCCTGTCTGCATAGGATTTCTGCCTGCTCTGAGCCGTTCTCATCCGGTCTCAGATCAACTGTATCTTCGCTGTCGTCTCCTCAACAAGCTGCGGCCCCAAAATGCTGCTCTCGCTGAGCTCTGTCCAACAAACGGGCGATCTGCATCTCCTCCCATACAATGCCTCGAAAGGTGCCATCTGAATAGTATCCTAGAAGCTGTTGTTGTAGGAGAACTCCACTAGAGGTAAATGACAATCCCAGCTACCACCAAAGTCTAAAACGCACGCTCTGAGCATGTCCTCGAGAGTCTGAATGGTCCGCTCTGACTGTCCGTCGGTCTGCGGATGAAACGCTGTGCTGAAGCTCAAACGAGTGCCCAAAGCCTCCTGAAGTCTCTGCCAAAGTCTGCTGGTGAACCGAGTGCCTCGATCTGACACGATACAAGTCGGTACGCCATGCAACCGCACGATCTCGTCGATGTAGAGCTGAGCATACTGAGCGAAGCTGAAAGTCGTCTTCACTGGCAGGAAGTGAGCCGCTTTCGTCAATCTATCCATGATCACCCAGAAGGAGTCGTACCCTCGACTGGTCCTGGGTAGACCCACAACGAAGTCCATCGAAATCTGCTCCCATTTCCACTCCGGAATGGGTAACGGCTGTAGCTCTCCTGCGGGCCTCTGGTGCTCGGCCTTGACTTGCTGACAAGTCAGGCATCTCGAAACGAACTACGCAATGTCCCTCTTCATCCCGTCCCACCAGTAGGTCTCTCTCATATCATGGTACATCTTGGTGGAACCGGGGTGGACACTATACACTGATCGGTGTGCCTCCTCAAGAATGTCGCGCCGCAATCCATCAGCATCTGGTACGCACAGTCTAGATCCATATCGTAAAATCCCCTGATCGTCAATCACGAACTCGGAAAATCTGCCCTGTCCCATCTGTGCCATGATCTCTGAGCAACGGTCGTCACTGCGCTGTGCCTCATATATACGGTCAAGCAACTGTGGGCGTGCACGAAAATGCGCGAGCTGTCCCCCTGTCTGAGTGAACTCGAACTCAACTCGGCTGTCGCATAACATCTGCCAATCTGCTGACGACAGCCTCTGCACTGCGCGCAAAAAGGATAGACTACCCCCGGGCCTCCTACTCAACGCATCTGCCACCACATTTGCCTTGCCGGGGTGATATAAGATCTCGCAGTCGTAGTCTTTCACTAACTCCATCCAACGACGCTGTCTGAGGTTCAGGTCTCGCTGCTGAAATATGTACTTTAAGCTCTTGTGATCGGTGAATATCTGACACGACTCGCCGTATAGGTAATGTCGCCAAATCTTCAGTGCAAAGACCACTGCAGCCATCTCCAAATCATGAGTGGGGTAATTCTGTTCATGCTTCTTCAACTGCCGAGAAGCATAAGCGATCACCCGGCCATGCTGCATCAATACGCATCCTAATCCCACTCGCGAAGCATCACAGTAGACAACAAATCCTCCTGATCCCGAAGGCAAAGATAATACCGGCGCCGTAGTCAAACAAGTCCGTAGCTGCTGAAAACTGCGCTCGCACTCCTCTGTCCAGACGAAAGGAACTCCCTTCCGGGTCAAACCGGTCAACGGTGCAGCTATACGGGAGAAATCCTGAACAAAACGCCTGTAGTAGCCTGCCAGGCCTAGAAAACTACGGATCTCAGTAACCGATGTAGGTCGGGGCCACTGCTGAACAGCCTCAATCTTCTTCGGGTCCACACAAATGTCGTCTCTCGTAACCACGTGACCCAAGAATCCGACGCTGTCCAGCCAGAATGCACACTTGGAGAACTTCGCGAACAGCTGGTGCTCCCTCAGAGTCTGTAACGTAATCCGCAAGTGCTGCTCGTGCTCCTCTCTGCTCCGGGAGTACACCAAGATATCGTCGATAAACACGATGATGAACAAGTCAAGATACGGCCTGAATGTACGGTTCATCAAATCCATGAATGCTGCTGGGGCGTTGGTGAGTCCGAACGACATCAGCAAAAACTCGTAGTGGCCGTAGCGCGTGTGGAAAGCTGTCCTCGGTATATCCTCCTGTCGAACTCGCAGCTGATGGTATCCTGATCGCAAGTCGATCCTCGAAAAATACCCCGCACCCTGAAGCAGGTCGAACAAATCATCAATGCGCGGCAACGGATATCTGTTCCGAACGGTAACTTTGTTCAGCTGGCGGTAGTCGATACATAAGCGCAAACTTCCATCCTTCTTCTTGACAAACAGGACCGGAGCACCCCACGGAGAAACACTCGGCCGAATAAGCCCCTTATCTAACAAATCCTGCAACTGATCCTTCAGCTCTCGAAGCTCTGCCGGGGCCATCCGATAAGGCGGTATAGAAATAGGCCCCGAACCGGGAATCAAATCAATGCAGAACTCAACATCGCGCTCAAGCGGTAGCCCAGGTAGCTCATCAGGGAAAACATCAGGGAACTCACAAACTACCGGGACCCGGTCCAACGGAACCTCTGCAGCTCGAGTATCACAAACAAACGCTAAGAATCCCTGACATCCCTTCCGCAAGAGCTGACCAGCGCTAAGAGACGAAATTAAGCTGGGAAGGGTGACACTGCGGTCTCCCCGAATAACAAGGACTGGCTCTCCCGGAAAGCTAAATCTGACTGCCTTCTCACGGCAGTCCACCGAAGCATAACAAGTGGCTAGCCAATCCATGCCCAGAAGCACATCAAAGTCCAACATATCGAGGAGTATCAAATCAACTGATGAATCCCTCTCCCCGATACGAACGGAACACAAACGAAAAACAAAACGAGCGACAAACGACTCGCCTACCGGAGTAACAACAACAAGCGACTGATCTAACGACGACGACTCACGGCCCAACATCGGTGCAAAGTGTGTAGATACGTATGAATGTGTGGAACCTGGGTCGAATAATACCCGTGCGTCGAAAGAACAAACTGGCAAGGTACCTGTCACAACGGCATTGGATGCCTGCGCATCCTGCGGTGTCAAAGCAAAAACTCGGGCCTGTCCTCCACCGATAGCGGGCTGACCTCGACCTCGGCCTCTGCATCCTCGTCCTCTCTGAACAGGATCGCCGCGTCCACGGCCTCTGGGTGCACCTAACTGGCGTGGAGCATCGCCGGTGGTAGGAAGTAGGGCTCTCTGAGGAGGGGGTGGTGATGGTGGTAGGGTCACATGCGGAACTGTCGCTGCTCCCTGTCGTCTCACCGGACAGTCTCTGACAAGATGGTGCGGACTCCCGCACCCAAAACACCCTGGCGACGGCTGCTGCCCCTGGGGATAAGAACCATATAACTGTCCCCGTCCAAATCCTTTGCCAGGCCTATCTCTCAGAAAGAATCTGGCGCGCTGCCTCTGAGACGGTACATCGGTGCGGATCCTCTTCGGCCCAGAAACGGCCGAAGTCCGTGATATGCGTGCCTCCATCCGCAATGCCGTATCCATAGCAGCTGAATAAGTGTCGTAGTGCTGGGCGCCAATGGCAAGATATAGCTGGGCATCAAGTCCCTGTACGAACCTCTTCACCATCTTATCCTCGGTATCCACCAAATACTGAGCATATCGGGATAACTGTGTAAACTGGATGTCATACTCAGACATCGTCATCCAAGGTGTCTTGACTAAGGCCTCGAAGCTACGAGCTCTGGCGTCACGAACGCTCTCTGGAAGGAAACGGGCCAGAAAGACCGCTGTAAACTCGACCCAAGTCATAGGCGGTAGACCTGCGGCTCGACCTCTCAAGACTGACTCCCACCATGTCTGCGCGAGACCCTCTAGTCGGAAACTCGCAAGCTCTACCCATCGATCATCCGAACATCTCAGCGAACGGCAGATCCTGGCTAAACTGTCAAGGAACGTCTGTGGGTCCTCCGCTGCCTCGGTGCCGGTGAATACTGGAGGTCTCAGCCTCATGAAATCCTGTAGTGAAACCGGAATGGCCACGGTGGTAGTAGTAGGAGCTGGTATCATGGTCGTCTGTGATGTAGTAGGTACGTCATCCGGCCTCGGTGTACGACTGGCTGCAACTAGGGATCCTACCATCTGACGTAGCTCCTGCATGCCTCCCATCATCGGTCGCAACTCCTCCATACCGGTCTCGAGCCTATCCATACGGCCTGGGGAAGGTGGATCGGTCTGTCCCTGCGGCGTAGGCATACCGCCCTGCTCAGTCCTAGTCTCGGACGAGCCAGCTCGAATCTCGTCTCTGGCGGCAGCCCTCTGTGCCCTCGTAGCCTTCGGCGGCATAGTGGCTATTACAGGAAAACGGATAGTAAGAACAGTGCAATAGGATCATAGGATACACGGAATTGAAGAAGAATTTCAAGCAAGTATCCTTAAGTCACTTAGGCGGAGTACCGTATCGCAAGTATGCCGCGGACATACGCACGCTACGTTACCCTGCTTAAGTCACTTACTCCATCTACCAAGGGTCATCCTACACTCAAAAAGGTAAAACCTATCGCTCTGATACCAACTTTGTCACGACCCGCAGGGTACGGAACGTGACTGGCACTTAAGTTTACGAAACGTTTAAAGACGTCCGTAAAATAAGTAAGCCAAAGCCCAGAAAACAAAACCAATTAAGCAAAAGAGTGAAGAAAACCCAATCAATTGAAAGCGAGTTTATCAAAAAAGTCATGTAAAACCCTTTTTAAAAACAATACCAATTTTTCCGAAAATTTCGGCAAAGTCTCCTTTGTAAATACTGGCCCCCAAAATGGGTACAACAAAATATATATGAATCCAACAAAATAGGGCATCCCCAAGCGGGAGCTAGCTCTTCGCCACAAGGCGGTCACAAATCCCACGCAATATAAAATGACAACAAGCAAAATAATCATAATGAAGCATAAGAAAAACAGCATGTCGACCCAAGTGAGCTCGACCCCAAAATACAGCATGAAAGTCTACAAATCTCACAGCCTCACCTCTAGGTCAATATACAATAATGCTGGTAAATACAGTAGATGGAGTACCCTAGATACAAAGAATATACAAGGTGGTACAAAATAGTAATATAACCCACCTAGGAGCAAAACCTCGAGTCCAGGCAAAGGAGGCAAAAGAACAAGTGCGCCCGCCGCTACTGAACTGACGGAGCGGACCTGCAAAAGACTGTGGCACAACGGGGGTGAGTTGCCAACTCGTGAGTAATAAATAACACCTACAAAGGCTATCGTATGCATGCACACAAGCATCCTAGCATCTAAAATACAGGTATTACTGGATGCACTAGCAGGTGTGTATACAACATCAGTGTGCTAATATGTATGCAACATGAATATCTGAGGTCTCAATAGGTATATATAAGAAACATTTTTATCTCTTTTTGTTTTTGAAACTCTTTTAGAATGCCAGCATAATATCAAAGAATCGACAAAAACCGGTGTCCAGCAACGACACCCAAAAGCTGTCTCAAATCTCATAAATCCATGTCATAGTGTCTCTGGCCTCAGCCATCCGGCTGACCCATCTCAATATCAATATCTCATCCTCTCGCGGCCCCGGTCAGTATCCTCTGGATATCCGCCTGCCCAATGAAGTCACCGGTAGGTAATCCGTCCCCTGCCAGGCTCATCGTCAGCACCACGAGCTTCTTGCCCCGGGGTACCCTACCGGGCCCACCATGTACCCGAAACGGTTCATCCAACTCCTCAAAACGGGTCTCAAAAACCACAGCAAACTCATGGTGGACGACACTTACATCACTAGAAAACCGCAATTTACATGTTTTAAAAATATAATAAGTTTAGAAATTTTGCGGCATTCCCTCCGAAATCCAGAAATATCATAAAATCTCAAGAAGTCCTCATAAGTGCATATATCAATGATAATGAATGCATATGGTGTCAATAATCAAGTTGCGATGTGTAATTAATAGATTAGGCATGAACAATTAATATGAAGAAGTACATGCACATGAATAGCAGTCCTACGGTTTCATTTTAAGGAATTAAAGGCAATAGCACCAGTTTAAGTATCAATTAGTAAAAGGTTTAAATTTAAAGGTTATCTAGTGTGGTGACATGGCAATTACCAGGGTATGTGTGTAAGAATGAATAGTGCTCGTGCTGCATATAAAAACGCTGGCAATGGTGCAGGTGTCCTATAAAATGGTTTCGCATAGGTATGTCAATATAATGCATGGATGTAGCAAATAATCATATACGTATTCCACCCCTAATTACTAACATCACTAAGAATCTTGTAAGTTACTAAAACTATCGGGCGGCTTACGCCATCCAACGATAGTCCCCTGTAGATGTTACATCTACTCACCGAAATCCCTGGCTAACTGTGTCCAATCACCGCTTTCCCCTTTCGCGCCGTGTCTGACGTCTCCGCGACAGAACCTGGAATTTACATCAATACCAAACATAAGGTTACATATCAAGAACGACGCAAAACCCCAACAAAACTACTAAAGTTCGCTAGCTAGGTACAACGTGCACAAAGTGCGCGGAACACACGCGAAAATCGCAAAAAATGCCAAAAAAATGCCTATTTGGTCGCCTAGCAAAACTAAAACCCGACTACTCAAAAATCCGCACACACGCGTCCTAAACGTCATAGGATATGCCAACACAATCATCAAGATGTCGAAAATAATCCATCACATAATTTTTATAAAAATCTAGTAAGCATAAAACTAGCAATTTGGTGCAAAAATCGAAAATTAGCGATACGGATATCACAATCCAACACAATATCCAACCACACAACAAGAAATCTACAAACACTATAATTACAACACATTAGCAAAGATTCAAAACCTATTTTCCATAACAACCATTGCTTGAATTATATAACCTAGCAATTCTTAATCCAAACTATATATGAAAACCTTAAATTAACACTAATTTATAACTCAATTAGCAAGTTAACCTACTAGATTAGGTTAGCAAAACAATTAGATAACAAATTAGATTTAAACAACTAAATAATGGTTTCTAAACCTTAATTCAACTCATTAATCATGCTTCACAACCCATTTCCATACACCAACCCTCTCTTGAAATTCCTAAAACAACAATTTACAACCAAAATCAAACTTTTAAAATTAACTAAATAAGCATAAATTTGAAGACTACATAACAAGGTAACCATATAGATTAGCTAATTAACAACTAGATTAACTACAAAACAAGTTAATTAACCATCATGGCTTCAAAAACCCTAGTTTAATACAAACTACTCTTTTATAAACTAGATTAGAAATTAGTTAAACTTTTAACACTAAAACCATATAATTAAAGGAATTTAGCAAAAAGAAAGTAACTTGATGGAAATTATACCTCAATTGAGATCTAGCAAGAATAAATTTGCTCCAAATGATGGCCTCAAGCATCAAGATCCAAGCTCGGGAGGTGAAGGAAAAGAAAGATGAAGGATGGTTTTAATTTGCAATTTTGATGTAGTTTTTTGAAGAAATTTGAATAAAAATGAAAAGAAAAGAGATGAAGAAGAGAGAGGTGCAGGTTTCGGCCAGAGGAGGTAAGGGGGAGGGGTGTGGGTGAGTGGGGAAAGTCAATGGTCAAGTCTCCAAAAGTCAATGCACCATACCTTATCAACTATATTTAAAATAAATCAATAAACCACTAATTCAACTCAAGAAAGGAAACAAAGAAATGAGGCCAGAAATTTCTGGACTTGCACAAGGTGGGGCTGTCCTAGGGCTGAGGGAAGAGAGAGGGTGGTTTTACAAAAGAAATTTTATGCAAAAAGACCCCCTACAAGTCAAAAATTGCAAGTTTTAGCTTAAAAGTCAATAAATTCGTTTCCTATCAAAAAAATTTGTTAAAAATCAAAATAAAATACTAAAAATTTATGTTACAACTAGATTTTAATTATCATAATTTTAAAGATTAAAATTACCCCGGAAAAATTTGTATTTATCGCTAATTTAATGTATTTTCTTACCGGCTTAAAATAATATTAAAAAATTGAAAAATAGGGAAAAATTTTTAAACGACCAGAATTTCATAAGTAACTCATTAGCTAATAAAAACAAGCAATTACCTATCCATTTTAGGTATAATTAGCCCTAAACTGCAAAGTAACGAGAAAGACGGTTTTCGGAAAAATACCGAATTTTCACCGAATTTCAGGAAAACACCAAAACGACTTTTCAAGACGCTACACATTGCCTCCATATGCCTCGGGACTGTACCCAAAGATCACCTATTTGTACGGCTCAGTAGAGCCGTGGTAGGGTGGAGATCAAAGTACAGCGGGAGGACACACAAGACTTTATGACAATCTCGGGTATACAGACTAACCTGTACCAGTGTCACCTGAGAACTGCTATCCGACGATAGATATAATACCACATCGGAATTCTCTGTGAGTCCGTTCAGTGTACCCAGTCTCCACTGAGCACCCGCATACATTCTTTGGTGTCAGCACACCAGATGGATATGGGATCATCCATCGCCCATCATATTGGACAAGAATGGTATATGATTTTAGAGATTTTGTGATAAAAAATATTTATAAACCGCAGTCAAGAACGGCATCGCTTGGTAGCTAGCCGGTGAGTACGGGTCGGTCCACAGGGATTTTTTGAATTTCCTAATTGTTCTAATGAGTTAATTCCGATTGGTGTCGGATTGATTAAATGTAAAAACTAAGTTTATCGAGATCTAAATCTTGCTAGGGTTAGGTTTAGGTTAAGTTTGGAAATTGAAGATTTCCTCACCGCTTTCTATACCCAAATTAAGATCTCTTTAGGAGTTATGGTAATTATTAATAAAGGGGATTAGTACCATCGGGAAGAAACGGTGTTTCTTCCTCTAGGTTCTTGTCCTTCCTTTCTTAATCCTTACCCTAACCTCCATGGAAAACACGTTTAACCGGGCCTTTATACTACGGTATCACCGCTACCTCATAGGATAGGGTGCTGTAGGGAGCGGTGTGTGCATGTATGTATGGAGTCCTATAAAAACGTGTGATGGGCAAGAAAGGGGTGAGAGATTCTTCATCTCTCAAGCCTTCCCCAAAGCTAACCCTAACAAGCGAGAAGACTACTCGCTCATTAGGGAATTGAAAAACATTTCTAAACTATTTATCTAGGGCAGAGAATAAGAGATCTAACTAGGGCAGATAAGAAATTATACTAGGGCAATGAAGTAAAATTAAGGGCAAGAATTGAAAACTTACTCTAATTTGATGCACTATTCATTCATTGCAGAAAATTACAGATTTGAATTTTTGATATAAAATGAGGCACAAGAAGAGGCTTGACCTAAAATAGGTTTTAGGGTCTCTATTTATAGATTCATAGAAAACCCTAGGTTTACAATAGCCGCATGTATGATTTTACAAAAATGCCCTTTGGTAGACTAGTCAACACGCCGCCAATCGTTCTGAAAAATTTTCACCAATACGGGTTCTACCCGGCCGCGGAACGGCGACCATAGGCCAGGTTTGGCCGCGGTTCCGCGGCCAAACAGTGAGCTTCTGTCTTCAAGTTTGGTGTGCTGGTTCTGCTTCTCTTTGTCTTCCTATTTCTTTGGTTGGTTCTTCATAATGTCTTCTATTTTTCCTCCAGATCTTCACAGTGAGTAATGTAGTGGACTTTTACCATTCTCTTCGTGTCGAAGTCTTGAACCTTGCGCTGCCTTGTACTTTGTGAACTGATATTCGTGTATGCTTGATCAAGATCTTTCTATTTGTTGGTCGTAGTCTCACTTTTGCCTCGTCTTTTATCTTTTTCACTGTTTTTGTTCCGAGAACCTGTAACCTGTAAGTATGTAGCAGACATGGGTCAAAAGCACCTGTTTATTTGTAAAATGTTTAAGAATGGGGAATATAATAATGCAATATTATGATATGAATAAATACCCCCAAACTTATCTTTTGCTCGTCGTCGAGCAAACCCAGTTTTATTCTCAACAAAAAATCTAACCTCACTTTCACAGGGAAACGCGATTGCACCGAGCTCGTGCAACAAGCTGTTAAACCTCTAGGTGTCCCTAGTAGGAGGAGTGTTGTCTCCTGAGGGTTTTCAGTGGATACTACCCACAAAATCCTATCAATTCGTCTCATTGACTTTTATTCTCCAATTAGGTTTTCTAACAAGGAATTATATTATCTTCGACTCAGAAATTATCCACCCGTATTTTTCACGCTTCCTTATTATTTAACTTAAGATTAAATATATTCTTGTGGATTTACTTAGCTTTTGGCATCTTTTAAGTTTTCCTTCTAGTGTTCCATCTCAACTTATGAATTTTTATCATCTCTACTAAAGATACAAGTCCTATTCTTCATTCCTATCTCCTATCTAAACCCCAATCACATACCCCTACGTGTGTGTATATATCACCCCTACACTTGGAAATTCAAATCAAGTTATCATACTCTTGTCCGTTGTCCAAAGCACTTCTTAATTGGTGAATTTTTAGATGAATTTCGCTCACACATCCTTCATGCGACCGTTAATACTTCTTGAGGTACCAACAACCGATTACAAGATGTGTTTGCACATTAAAGCGTAATTCCTAGTCTTGTAACACCTAAGACTTTAGCAGTGACTTCCAAACCAGTTGGTCTAAGGCACTAGGTGATGAAGCACCCTCGCTAAATATTTTTCTATTTTTGCAGCCTTAAGTAATTACAAAAACCAGTGTTCATTTTTTTCTTTATCTTTTTATTCACACTTGAATTTTTATTTTATTTTCTTCGTACTAAGGACTTTAGACAAGAGCATTTCAAGGTCTCTTCTACTATTCCAAGTTTCAAGGTTCGTGTTTGTGCAATTTGTAGGGTATATATTTTCAGAATTTAGACTTAAGCTTAGGAATTATTTTTCAAACTTATACTTTAATAAAAACATCAATACTCTTCCCTTGTTTTAACTTAGCCCAAGAAGTGAACTCAAAATTTGCCTATTTCTAAATAAAATACAAAGACATATACTTTCTACCGTTAAATTTTTAAGAAAGGTTATTTATAGGGTTTTTAATTTACTAATTCTAAGATCTAGTTGTTCCTATCTAGTTAACCTTTTTGTCCAACTCAAGTCAATTATGGCCAAAACTGAATACTTTAATTTTTATAATTTTTCAAATTTTTCAATTTTTATGGGTTTTAAAATAAGTATGCAAATGCAAAAATATACACATAAATGCGAAGGAAGAAAGCTTACCGAGCATACCCCCAAACTTAAACTTGACAGTGTCCTCACTGTCATGCTACACCAAGAGGGTCAAAATGTCGGCACTCACCTGTTTATTTATTTACAAATTTTTTTTATTGTTAAAAGAAAAACAAAATAATATACAACAAGGTTCCCCCCAAACTTAAGTGAGACAGTGTTTCCACTGTTTTAAGCGTTAAAGTTCAGAGTTAGGGAGGAGAAAAAATCAAGCTATACAAGGCCTTACACAGACCAAAGGTTAGCACCAACCATTCAAAAATTCTATCGTGATAATGGTACGGTTGGTGAAAAAATGGAGTGTAGAGAAAGGAGTTGAAAAACGCACGAGACCGTATGGGAAGAAGGGTGGAATATGGTCTCGGTGGAGGAGAAGAATGGCGGAAAAGAGAAAGAAGTGTAGTACGAACTTGAGGGTGTAAATTGAGTGAATAAATTAGCACAATTTGTGATGACCGATGAGTTAAAAGCGATTGTGCTAATCTATCAACCCGTCGAGAAATGGGGTCAAATCCCTCAAGATTCAGAAGAAAACATGGGTACGTTGAACTTGGTAAACCATCCATTGAAAATGGAAACGCGACGGATGCTTGCGTGGTCGAAATGATAGGAAGGACGAAAGGGAGTGATTTAGGGATAGTCTTATTCTCACCTAAGTAATCTGTCTCGAACTCAAATGATTTCATCAATGGTTCGAAACGACTGTAAGCAACCGAGTCTGATGTTCAACTAACTCATCTGAAAATTCAAATGACTCAAACTCGGGCGATGAGTCTTCAAAATCGTCCGAAAAAGTGAAACACTCGTAATCATTATCGTCTGTGAGAACTGTGTCAGATTCAAAGAGGTACGCACTAGTGGCGTCCAAACTGCTGTGATCGAACAAAAATTTTTCAAGCTCACAGTCCTCCTGCATGATCTTTTGCGTGGTCAGAACGATGGAAAGGAGGGAGGGTGATTTAGGAAGTGTAACAGTTAAAGGTTCAGGAGGATAAATTGGAAAATCCGACACATCAAACAAAAATGATTCATCCTCAATACTATCCTCAATACTCTCCTCCATACTTTCCTCATAATTCTCCTCAAAATTTAGCTTATCCATGCCATTATCATCAAAATCAAGACTCATATGAAGTTCGGGAGAAACATTTAATGACTCGGGATGATGAATTGGACATAAAATTTCAATCAAATCTACGGGTTCATCATCCAAAATATTCCCGGTGTCAATATCCTCAATCAAGTGAAAATCAATTTTTTCAGACACCTCATCAAAAGCATGGATGTTTATCAATTCAGGTTCTAGATTGGAGGTGTAGAGGTTGAAAGGATTGGTGATGGTTTCACTCGAAAGGGACCCTTCACAATCTGGCAAATCAAGCACTACAAAGTCGCACAACTCATTAAAAGTTTTATTTTCAACTGGTGAATCATTTGGGACACTTGATAAACATTCAAAACCGGAGTTGTGGGATTCAATTGGTAATGGGTAGGTTTGATTTGGAAAGGTGTAGAACTCACTCTCTCCTCTCAAATTATCGATCTGTCCAACCGCCTCATCATACATGGGAATTTTTGAAGCTAGTTGGAAACTAGCTACCGGTCACTAGGTTGTCTAAGGGCGGCCATGGACGCATCCACATTCCTCATCATTTGGTTTGTCGCTACCATATAAGCCTCCAACGACTGTTCTAGACTGGACATGGGTTGTGAAGGGGTTTCGGTAAAAGATTCAAAATTGTTTGGATACGTGAAACTCCCAAATGGCTGTGTAGAAGCAATGTCTAGGGTGTTAGTGTATATGCCCTAGAGGCCATTACTGTATTATACTAGTATGTATATTACTTGATGGAAGCTTGGGTTATTCACCTTGTATTGACAATCTTGCTCAAAATAGTAGTATACTACTTGGTTTGTTTCTGCTTTAATGTGTGCATGTGTTTCTTTTAGCATATCGCCTTTACACATTAGTGGAGCCCTTAGGATCTTTGCTTGATTACCAGCCTTGTGATGGCAGTCACACTCGTGGGGGCTCGGTAATCTACAAGCACATCCTTATGCAGGTCCTTAGTCGTAGGACTATCGAGACAGGGCATCGATACTCCGGAGTAGACTAGCGTATGCGCTTCTCATCCCAGCTTGGGAGACGGCCTGTCCCACAGCCGTCAGTACGTCATACTTAGGATAGTATGCGGGTGCTTGTTAGGTTACGAGTACACTGGATAGGACTCGTCGGGAACTGTTGGTTGGTATTATACCTATCGTCAGTTATTAGTTCCCAGGTGACATGAGTACAGCTTAGTCCGTTGACTTAACACTGTCACTTTGCCTCGAGTGTGTTCCCACTGTACATTGATTACTACCCTACCACAGCTCAAAGGAGTCGTGCAAATAGGTAGTTTTGTAAGTCGATGTACAACACCCCACGACTTGCGGGGAGGCGGAAATATGAAAAACGATCTTGTTCTTTGCTTAAACGTCGACTAACCGCACGAATCGAAGCTAAACGATAACTAACATCAAACATAGAAGTTAACAACTACTATGTAAAGGGATTATACCTAAAGAACCGTGTCCTTTGTCTTTACGAACTCCACCTCCTCCTCGGCCTTCTCGAAGTAGTAGACGATCCACCCGAGAGCTTTACTCCAAGCTTAGCCTCTAAACTTGAGGCAACTAACTTTCTTTAAGTGCTAATCAAAGAAGCTAGGTGATATAGAGTGAGGGTTATGGTTTAATTAGTCTAACTAATCCTTGTACTCAACACATGAGAGGGGAGGATTAGGGTTTGAAGAGGGAGAGCTTGAGGAGAGAGAAGGTGAAGATAATAATGAAGTGAGAAGAATGAGTTATCATAATATATATCAAGCATTTTGTTATATCAAGAAAACAAAAGAAAATGATTTACAACAATGCTTGATAAATATCTTGTGGTGATTCATCTCCATGAGTCATTAAGCAATTATAAAGCATTAATGACATGGATGAATCATCCATATGACTCACTAATCACATTCATTGTATATGCCACCTAAATCTCCTTAGTCACCATCTTCTAGAAGCTTCTCGCGCAATTACGAGAACGCCCCTCCTTTCCGAAAAAATACGGAAAAACTTTAGACTGTATAAATCCAATAACCGGATACCAGTAACTGGCTTAAACCAAAGCCGACTTGTAAAAACTGTCCGAAAGTCGTACGTGCGTAAACACACGTATGCGTCCGAACCCTTGTCGTAAAACCATACGACCTCTATATCGTTTCGTCTGGAGTAGGAAAACTCTCTGTGTGGGACTCTAGAGACTCGACTACTACGCTGGCAGTGGGTTTAACCACAGACCGCAAGCGGCACTAGCTGTACGTAACGGTCCCCAGGTAGATGTCGATAAGAAGGCCGATGAGGAAACCCATCCGAACTCCTACTGAGTCTAATGTGACAATCTCCGTACAGTCCGGTCCGTTCGTCTAAGACTATCGCATATCGGGCCTAGGGGGCGGCAAGCGTCAGTCCCCTAATAGCGGTATAAGTCGTGTCAGAGCGAAGCCCATTACACCCTGAGAAACTACTGGAACCTACCAGTAAATCTCGCTTGCCCTGGCTAGGGACTTTGCGTAATGGCTCTCTGACACAGCGCGATATCAACCCCCAATACCGGGAGAGACGAATCCTGTCTAACCGCCACTGCCTCCAAGTGCTCGGGACTGCACCCAACTGCTACCTGTTTGCACGACTGCTTTGAGCCGTGGTAGGGTAGCAATCTAAGAACAGTGGGACACACTCGAGGCGAAGTAGCAGTGTCAAGTCTGCAGACTATGCTGTACTCATGTCACCTGGGAACTGTTCACTGACGACTGGTATAAAACCAACCAATAGTTCCTTGTGAGTCCTGTCCGGTGTATCCGTAACCCAACGAGCACCTGCATACTATCTCCAGTACGACGTACTGACGGCTGTGGAACAGACCATCTCCCCAACTGGGATGAGAAGCGTACACACTAGTCTACTCCGGAGTATCGATGCCATGTCTCGATAATCCAACGACTAGGGACCTGAATAAGGTTGTGCTTGTAGACTACCCAGCCCCCACTAGTGTGACTGCCATCACAACGCTGGTAGTCAAGCAAGATCCTAAGAGCTCTATCAATACGTATACTCACATATTAAGATAGAAAAACCAAGTAGCATACTACCATGTTTAGCAAGACTGTTATATACATGTGAATATCCCAAGCTTCCATTAAGTAATATACAAACTAGTATGATACAATAATGGCCCCTAGGGCATATACACTAACAATCTCCCACTTGCACTAAGGCCATGTACTGGCATATCGAAGACCGATGATCTCGAGTAGCCTCTCGAACTGAATCTGAGGTAGGGCCTTTGTGAATGGATCAACAATGTTCTCTTCAGAAGCAACTCTCCGTACCTCAATCTCCTGACGATCAATGATCTCCCTGATCAGGTGATACCGCCTTAAGATGTGTCTGGACTTCTGATGGGACCCTGGTTCCTTTGCTAAAGCTATAGCTCCGTTGTTGTCGCAATACAGAGGTATTGGATCAACTATGGTAGGAACCACCTGAAGTTCTGTTAGGAACTTCTTCATCCAGACTGCTTCTTTTGCGGCATCGCAAGCAGCTATATACTCCGCTTCCATCGTCGAGTCAGCAACGGTGTCCTGCTTGGAGCTCTTCCAGCATACCGCCCCTCCATTGAGGGTAAAGACATAACCCGACATGGACTTGGAATCGTCCTTATTACTCTGGAAGCCGGAATCAGCAAAGGCCTCCAACCTGAGGTCTTTTCCACCGTAAACCAAGAACATCTCCTTAGTCCTTCTCAGGTACTTGAGAATGTTCTTTACTGCTATCCAGTGCTTCTCTCCTGGGTCTGACTGATACCGGCTTACCACGCTCAGTGCGTAAGCTACATCTAGTCTGGTGCACAACATCGCATACATTATAGAGCCTACCGCAGAAGCGTAGGGTATAACAGACATGCGTTCCATTTCCAAATCAGTCTTGGGAGACATCTCTTTGGAGAGGGTGATTCCGTGACAAGCCGGTAGATTACCGCGCTTAGAATCTTCCATACTGAATCATTTCAGTACAGTGTCGATATACCTGGACTGCGAAAGTCCCAACATCCTCTTGGATCTATCACGATTGATCCGGATCCCCAGAATGTAAGAGGCATCACCGAGGTCTTTCATGGAGAACCTGTGTGACAAGAATCCTTTGACAGATTGTAGCATAGGAATGTCATTTCCTATCAATAGAATGTCATCCACGTACAAGACAAGGAATACGACACTTCTGGCTACAACTTTACTATATATGCACGGTTCATCTGGATTTTTGATAAAGTCATATTCTTTGACTGTTTCATCAAAACAGATATTCCAACTCCGCGATGTCTGCTTTAGTCCATAAATGGACTTAAGCAGCTTGCATACTTTTCCGCTGCTCCCACTTTGATTGAAACCCTCTGGCTGATCCATATAGACGCACTCTTCTAAATTTCCATTCAGAAAAGCCATCTTTACGTCAATCTGCCAGATTTCATAATCATGGAAGGCAGCAATAGCAAGAAGGACCCGAATGGATTTGAGCATAGCCACTGGACAAAAAGTTTCGTCAGAGTCCAAACCAGGTCTTTGACGAAAACCCTTTGCAACAAGTCTAGCCTTATAGGTTTCCACCTGTCCATCTACACCAATCTTTTTCTTGAAGATCCATTTGCATCCTATGGGTTTTACCCCATCTGGAGCAAAGTCCAATGTCCATACTTTGTTGGTGTACATGGACTCCATTTCGGTCCGCATTGCATCTAGCCATCGTACCGAGTCGCCGCTCTGGATGGCCTGCTGGAAGTCAGTAGGTTCATCATCATCTATGATGCAATCCTCTCTATCCCCATCTATGAGAAAACCATAGTATCTCTCAGGCGGATGAGACGGCCTACTACTCCTGGGAGGGGTGCGGGAATGTCCTGTTCTTCTTGAACTACCGGTTCTACCAAACTATCAGTATTAGTTTGTGGTTCTGGAATTTCTTCCAGTTCTATTTCGCTCCCATTTGATTCCTTTTCTAAAAACTGATGTTCTAGAAAATGGGCATTACGAGAAACAGATACCTTTTGTTCCTCTGCGTAGTAGAATAGATATCCCCTGGAGTTCTTTGGATATCCCACAAACTTACACTTTACTGATCGTGCCTCGAGCTTGTCCACATGCTACTTTTTAACAAAAGCTGGACATCCACAAATCTTTATATACTGTAGATGGGGTTTCTTCCCGCTCCACATCTGATATGGAGTGGTAGGCACAGTCTTGGTAGGAACCATGTTCAAAAGATATGCCGCTGATTCTAGCGCATAACCCCAGAAAGATCGCGGTAACTCAGCATTACTCATCATGGATCGTACCATATCCAATAGGGTTCGATTCCGTCTCTCCGATACACCGTTATCCTGTGGAGTGTATGGAGGAGTAAGCTGAGAGAGAATTCCTTTCTCTTTTAGGTAACCTAGGAACTCGGCACTCAAGTATTCACCACCTCGATCAGATCTAAGTGTCTTGATACTTTTGCCGGTTTGGTTTTCTACTTCATTCTTATACTCTCGGAATTTCTCAAAAGCCTCGGATTTATGTTTCATCAGATAAATGAACCCGTATCTTGAGTAATCATCCGTGAAAGTAATGAAATAGGAGAAACCACCTCTTGCATGTGTAGACAATGGACCACATACATCGCTGTGTATGAGTCCTAAGAGCTCGCTCGCTCTTACTCCTTGTCCAGTAAATGGAGTCTTTGTCATCTTTCCTTTGAGACAAGATTGACAAGTGTCATAAGTTTGATATTCGAACGAGTCCAAATATCCTTCTCTATGCAACTTAGTCAACCTTCTCTCATTGATGTGACCCAGTCTACAATGCCATAAGAAAGCTTTATTTAAATCTGAAGACTTTCTTTTAAGTGTGTTCTGGACATTGAAAATTTGGAGTTAGTTTAAAACATATATACCGTTATTTAGTGTACCGGACCCAATCAAACCATGATTAAGGTGGATGTTAACAACATCTCTTACAAACGTGAAATCATAACCTTTATTTGATAACAAGGAAACTGATATGATATTACACGTTAAGCTTGGTACAAAAAACAGTTATGTAAAACCAAAATGTGTCCACTCGTCAATCCTAGGTGATAATCCCCGACGGACGCAGCTCCCACGCTAGCTCCGTTAGCAACCTTTAGGGTCATATCACCTTCCTTCAGCACTCTACGGTTTCTCAGTGCCTGCAATGAATTGCAAATATGAGATCCTGATCACGTATCCAATACCCAGGAAGTAGAGTTGATCGACAGACAATTCTCAATTACAAACACACCTGAAGTCGAAGCCACAGCTTGCTTCGGTTCCTGGTTCTTGGCGTTCCACGCCTTGCAATCCTTTTTCCAGTGCCCTTTCCTGTGACAATGGAAGCACTCATCCTGGCCTACTACTGGTACCGCAAACTTTTTCTGTCCCTTCCCTCCCACCTTACTAACACCTCCTCTAGGTTTGGTGGCGGCCTTCTTCTTCCTTCCTTTGGCCCTTGCCTTGGACCCGGAAGAAGATGTACCGCTAACAAACATAGCGGGTGTTTCCCTTGTCTTCTGCAAGGTGCCCTCTGCACTCCTTAACATGTTCAGGAGTTCCGGAAGTTCAACTTCTTTTCTTTGAATGTTGAAGTTCAGGATAAACTGGGCGTAGGTGTGAGGAAGGGACCGGAGAATAAGGTCTGTATAGAGCTCATTATCCAAAGTCGTCCCAAGGTCTGCGAGCTCTTCAATATAGCCGATCATGTTTAGGACATGTTCTCCTACCGATGACCCGACAGCCAACCTCGCTCGAAACAAGTTCTTAGAGGTCTCGTATCTTGCTATACGAGATTGCTCTCCGTAATGTTCCTTTGTATGGAGAAATATGCCATCTAGGTTCATATCCTCGTGCCTCCTCTGATGTTCATTGTTCATCGAGGCAAGCACGATGCACTTGGCTTTCGCGCAATCTAAATCCCAGGTTTTGCGGATTTCCTTATCCGCATTGCTGGATTTGGGACCAGGGACAGCAGGTGCCGTAGCGGTGAGGACGTACCCCAATTTGTCATAGGTCAAAGCCATTTTGACATTCCACAGCCAATCTTTATAGTTTGGCCTTGTCAGTATATTTTTCTCTAAAAGTAACTTAAGTCCAGTCATTTTAAGGGTCGCTGCAATTAGGAGAGAGAGAAGAAAACTCTTTAGCATGATGCTCTTGCAAGTTTATAGTGGTTTTTAGTTTATCTAAACTGGATGGCTCCCACCGTTTCTCGAATCCTTCCTCAAACCATAAAAGAAGAATTAGCCAGGACTATTCTTACTGTACAATTCTTGCTTAACTGTTCAGCCAGGCTAATGTCGATACTTCGAGGGAGGTTTTCCAACGCTTTCGCGAAGTTCCTTAATTAAATAACCTCTTTTCTCTGGGGGCGTAACCCCGCTGACACCTTTCTCGACACCTACTTGGTTTATAGCATTGATCGTTTAAGTGACGAATCTCCTGATAAGTAGCATATACTCACAGTAGGATCGGGATCCAAATATCATTGTATGATAATGTTGAAGGAATCCTACCAAAATTCATCAAACTCCAAATGTTATGCAACTCTTTGCAAATTTCAGTTTCTTCAGAAATTCCCGATATATATTTCTGCCCCATGCTCTTATGACCTTGGCGTTAGGTCAAAATGTCATAAGTCACATGTCAAGTTCTACCCATCATTATCTTGTCAATTTGAACCCATCCGTATATATCCTTGACGTTCGGCCAAAATGATAATACGACTGTCCCAAACTAACTCATCTATCTATGCAACAAATGAATACCCAGTAGCTACCAAACACTATGCCTTGGCGTTAGGTCAAAATACCTAGCTTGAATATTACTGAATACCTAGATGAAATGACGGAGGGCTACGAATGGTTTTGGCGAAACCGTGAACGTAGTGAACTTGATATAACCGAAGGAACCTGATAGCTTTTAAAAGGAGTGGTTAAAGCTCCGCATTTAAAAATATCTGTTTTAAAATTAACCGAGTGGTTTCTTTTAAATTGTTCCAACGATTAAACCTTTTGGATTATTTTCTTTGCATTATAAATAATGCGTCCCATCATTAACCTATCATTGCATAAAACAACGAAAATACAACGTCCTCTTATGCTATCCGCATTCGCCACGGGGTGCCGTCATCACCCGTTAGGTTACTTAACTAACGACAGAGCGGGGGCTGGGCTATTGCGGGTGTAAAATATAAGTGACGTCTAAATAGCTATCATATATAGATATTGTACATTCGTCAGACACAATAATAGGCATTCCAGATCACAGATGAACTTTATTGGATTTGCAAGCAATCCGTGTTTGTTTTGAGCCTGCAACAAAAGACGGATTACACAGTTGTGATGAATATCCATTACCCCACCCAAGACCCCAACGGGTACGGCAAACTACCCGCCCGGCAGTTTGTGCACCCCACCTTGGGTCTGTCCTAGGAGCAAAAACAGTAAAATGAAATAATACAACGGTGGCTACAACCGCAACCTGGATGTGCCCCACAAAATAATATTACAACAAATTACATTTACATCAAATGAATTAAATAATAACCCATCACATAACCCCGGCTATACATCACAACAGTCCAACACAGTTCATATCCACAAACAATAAAAACCATTACAGAAATGTGCAACCCCCTGCCAACCGACATAATAGCAGTTAGGGGAGGTTTACGAACACATTATACAAACACAGATATAATCCAACAAGCAAATACTGTATAATTTCGATCGATTAAACACTTTTAATTTTGCTCCAATATTTCTCTGTAAATCTGAAACCTGAGCAAAAATAAAATATTCCAGAAAATACCAAATGTCATAGAGAAGCAACACAGGAAAATTGGGTTCCTGAATCGCCAACTTGGCGGCGGAATCGCGGCGGATCGGTGGGATCCGCCGCGGTTCCGCGGCGCTTTAGGCGATTCAGGGGCCCAATTTTCTTGGGTGTTCTTCTACTGTCTTTTCAAGCTTTCTGAACATCCCTGAAAAATTTTTGGACTTCATTTAAAAATCGACAGAAACTTGTGATTTCGGGGTTTTTCGGTTTCGTTTTTTCCGTTCGAAATTAATACAAATTTGCAAGTAAGTTATTTATTGTTTAGCGAGGCTCTGATACCACTGTAAGTCGATGTACAACACCCCATGACTTGCGGGGAGGCGGAAATATGAAAAACGATCTTGTTCTTTGCTTAAATATCGACTAACCGCATGAATCGAAGCTAAACGATAACTAACATCAAACATAGAAGTTAACAACTATTATGTAAAGGGATTATACCTAAAGAACCGTGTCCTTCATCTTTACGAACTCCACCTCCTCCTCGGCCTTCTCGAAGTAGTAGACGATCCACCCGAGAGCTTTACTCCAAGCTTAGCCTCTAAACTTGAGGCAGCTAACTTTCTTTAAGTGCTAATCAAAGAAGCTAGGTGATATAGAGTGAGGGTTATGGTTTAATTAGTCTAACTAATCCTTGTACTCAACACATGAGAGGGGAGGATTAGAGTTTGAAGAGGGAGAGCTTGAGGAGAGAGAAGGTGAAGATAATAATGAAGTGAGAAGAATGAGTTATCATAATATATATCAAGCATTTTGTTATATCAAGAAATGAAAAGAAAATGATTTACAACCATGCTTGATAAATATCTTGTGGTGATTCATCTCCATGAGTCATTAAGCAATTATGAAGCATTAATGACATGGATGAATCATCCATATGACTCACTAATCACATTCATTGTATATGCCACCTAAACCTCCTTAGTCACCATCTTCTAGAAGCTTCTCGCGCAATTACGAGAACGCCCCTCCTTTCTGCAAAAATATGGAAAAAGTTTAGACTGTGTAACACTAGTAAAATAGGGGGTTGCCCCTACGGATATTGTAATCCGTAGGGGCAGAAATAACTTGGCCCTACGGATTAATCCGTAGGGCTAAAAGGTTGCCCCTACGGGCAAAGACGTCCAAGAATAAAAATATTAATTCTTAATTAGGTGTTTGCCCCTACGGAGCCGCAAATAAAGGACCTATGGATATGTCCGTAGGGGCAAGTAAATATCGATCTAACAAAATCCCAGATCGATCGCCTACGCTCACTTCCCTCTCTCTCTCGATCGCGCACGAAAATAAGCCCCAAATCGCCACGCCGTCGCCGCCAAGGTTGTTCTCCTCGTCGCCACCGCCGGTTTCGTCGCCACTGCAGTTCTCGTCGCCACCGCGGTTCAGGTCGTCGCCACCGCCGTTCAGGTCGTCGCCCCAGCCCCAGCAGCCGTTCAGGTGAGTAAATCTCGAGGTAAGTTAAAGAATTTATTGGATTATTTTGGGCTTAGGGTTCATGGCGCACGAGTTGGGGTTGGGCTGGGGTCGCGGTCGCAGTCGGGGTCGGGTTAGGGTTAGGGCAGGGGCTGGGCTGCGGGGTCGGGTTCGGGGTCGGGGTAGGGTTAGGGTCCGGGTCGGGGTCGGGGAAGGGTCAATTTATTAAATTTTTTATTGGGGGTGCGGCTGGGGCTGCGGGCTGGGGCTAGGGCTGGGCTGCGGCTAGGGCTAGGGTTGGGGCTGGGGCTGGGGCTGCGGCTAGGGCTGTGCGTCCTCCAGAGGGCGATCATAGGATCGGTGAAGTGAGGTGGCTGCATATGAGATACGATGGATTTCCATGTGTTCAATGGAATGCTGAGGGTCAGAGTCGGTTATTCATATATCTCCCAAAAAAGAATGAGTTTGTTATCAAAGGTGTATTGACTTCTACATCAAGGAATATCAGTTATATGTCATCCAGTGACTAAGTCTGTTTCTGGCCCAACCATATTTATGAATCGTTTCTTCTTTTTCCTTCTTACGTATATTTACTAGTTGAGACTGTATGCACCTCTGCAATCAACGCCGAGAACTTGTACATTATAGGTTAATAGACATATGCTATGAAATCACGGTGCATATCGAATTCATGATATGTTATAATCCCTCATTATTTTTACTGTGGTGAGAAAGCAGTCGCTGGTGGCCACAAGCCATAGAATTAGCAGTTGTCCTACCTGCGATAACATCTTACAAATCATCAGTAGACATCTCTGTTATATTAATCTTTTAATGTCTGCATGCATGCATGTTTATTTGCATATTTCCACTTGTTTGTGCCATAGTTTTTGTATGCATGTGTGTGTGTGTGCCATAGTTATATTTACTTCTACATCAAGGAATATCAGTCGCATGGCAGGATTTAATCCGGTTTTGGCCTAACCGCATTTATGAATTTGTCTTTTAGATGTTTTCCTGAGTGTCACATCGTTCTCACCCAAGTTTGTAAGCCATGTTCATTATTCTTTCAATTCTTTTAACTTGAATATGCCAGTTATTGTTCCGTTTACTATAAAGTTGCAACAAAGAGTCTCTGTTAGCACTTCCATGCACCCTTTACATGTTTTTATCATATCCACTCCTATCTATCCAGAAAGTCAAAATCTTCTGGTATTTGTTTTCAAAAATAAAAGATAAGAGAGGAAAAGATATTTGTCCGTCTCATATCTGAGCCATACTTTTGATTTTCTTGCAGATTCTGGGTTGATTTTCTGTGATAATTCATAAACATAGTAATATTTGTAATGTTTCTTCTTGTTAGTCTAGCTTTCCTCTTATGAATGCCAACACTGTTTCTGCCCTCCTTTTCTTCGGGGCACATGATATCTTGCACCTCTCCTCTCGAAAAATTATTTCTCTTTTATTTTATATATCTTTATTTTATTTTATCTTATTTGCTACGCTTTGTTTTGTTTTATTATATTTTTCCTCTGCTAATTATATTCTTCTAGATCATGTTTGCCTAATCTATCCGAGGCTTAGCATAATCTAGTTGCGATAAACAATTCCATCTTCTGCTACTATGGTGGCATTGAGAAACTTCCATTTAGAAATGACAGCACGTATTTTGTGGAAGTACTGTACATAAGTAAAACCACAATGGGCATGACAAATTTGTTGACCAGGTTCCAATTACTGTGTGAAAGTTGTTCGGATGAAATTCTAATTCTGGTGGAATTGAAACCGATAACCGGTTCATATTGTGATTTAGGCTGCTTCAGTGATATTTGTGCCTACATTGATGCCTCAAACAACGAATCAATGATGTGGATCACAAACTAATTAAATAAATTTTGAATACCAATCTGGACTGGGATTTGTGATTGGGGAGAAGTTTGTGTGCTCATGGGCATGGCACAAGTCTGGAAAGTACAACTTACAACGATCGTGTTCCAAATTAACGTAATTCAAATAGCAATTCCTTGGAATTCTTTAGTCCAGAGAATCTTGATCGAGTCTCAGTTCCATATTATTGCTAGTGGATGCGTTTTGTTCAAAGAGTCTTTTCCTTTTAGTAATTTTCCTTTTTAGGAAGTTTTCGACATTGAAATCTCACTAGTTGATAATGTTAAATGAGTTCTAGTCCTAGTTTGCTACATTTTTTTATATATAGTAGATGCTGATACTTCTTTAAGTAAAAACAACCTTACACTTAAGCGAAATCATAAATCGAAACACACATATATAGAATAAAACTCATACATGGGTATCCTCAAATCAAACTTTAATTATCGATAATTTATTTTTTTCAACGATAAACGCACACACAAAGCATATACACGGATTTTCTCCTTTGTCAGTAACCATCCCGTTCTTAGATTTCTCAATATAGTCATCATAACCTACAATTTATATGATACAGTCTAACATGGCCCATGAGTACGTCAGGGTTATGGACTGGATGTATGTGAATTGGCAACAACGTATGCAACCTAAGTTTGTCACTGGAGTTTCCGCTTTCATTGAATTTGCACGCGCACTTAAAATAACAACCTTTATACTAAAAAATTATGTATGCTATTACTTAGTAGTTTATGGTTTTTATACGCAAAAGCCATTTGAGAAATACTTTTCCTACCCACTATTAATCCATATTCTCAATATGGTCATTGAATTTGCACGCGCACATAATAAGAAGGAGAAGATAGTAATGTGGTAGAAGAAGAAGGAGAAGACAGTAATGTAGCATTTTGATTCTTATTTTTTGAAACATGTATTTATTTATATGATACATATTGTACTACATTTTAAAACATTTTGGGCGATATTGATTTTGGTTTATATTTATATCATTCAGTTTTTTGGTTTCTTTTGTATATTATATGGTTTTTTTTGGTTTCTTTGTGTTTCTTAATTAGAAAACTAAATGTTAATGCGTTGTGCAGAAACAGGCCGCTCAGAATACGGAGAACACGAAGTCGGCGAAGAGGGGTCGCCCCACTTACACAGGTGGCTCGAGGAACATTACTCGAGCCATGGTGTTATCGGTAAATTAAGAGTTATTCTCTAATATTCTGCAATATTAAGAGTTATTCTCTAATATTTCTAATATTAAGAGTTACTTTCTAATATTGCAGACATCTCGGACCGTGGCGTCAGGTAGTACACCGAGCGTGCTATCCGCATATCTTGCCGTACACGGCACCTCGACAAATCCCGCCACGGGCGAGCTTCGATATCCCGACGTCGCTACCCAGGAGTACTGCGTAAGTGTTAATATTTTTTCTACCCAAATTTGAAATTTTAGTTTTGGAAGGTTCAAGTTTAAATTTTATACTTATACTTTACTGCTTAATGTCGGTGTAGGAGCGGGTGGTTGAGCAGGCCCAGGCCTCGGGGATCGATTTTACCGGACGGAACGATCCGAGGCTGCTGACCCCAGTTCTGGACGCCGCACACGGAGGGCACCACGGAGGTTGGGAGAGGCCGGGGATTGGGCCCTAGCTGGGCCCATATGAGGTTGAACTCCACCCCGGCGGTTACTTCCTCCGTCTCCAGTGACCGGCATGTCCATCATGAACTGGATAGCTTGAGGGCCAGCGTTCAGGAGTTGAAGGAGATGCTGATATGTATACTACTTTATAGTAAAATATCATTTCATATTATATACATATCAACATATCCATAATTAGTACGTAGCTTGAGCTTATTTGGTTTTAGACTTAAGTTTGATTAATCATACATACATATGTAATTGAAATAAACAACGCTTTTCCAAACTAGATATCCAAACAGGGTTTCGAAATAACTTAATAATGATACGAATTCGAATAATAAACAGTTCTTACACGCTTCTTACACACGTTATATCCAGACACGACAGGGTAGATCGGCCGAGCCTCCACATGCATCTCCTTCGGCTGCGGCTCCGCAAGCTACTACATCGGCTGCGGTTCCGCAGACAGCTCCTGTAGCTCCACCGCCCACTCAGACTCCCGCAGCCGTGGCTCCACAAGCGACTACCTCAACGGCGGCTGCGTAGACCACATCGCCGGCTCCACATGCCGCTCAGACTCCCGCTCGCGACGAATTGCAGAGTTTATTGACCGAGGAGCAGGCGCGCGTTATTCTATCGTTATTCAGAGGTGGAGCTGGACCGAGCTAGGGTAGATTTTTGGTTCTTATTTTTTGAAACATGTATTTATTTATATCATACACATTGTACTACAATTTGAAACGATATTGATATTGGTTTTTATTTATATCATATTCAGTTTTTGTGTTTCTTTTGTATATTATATATATGCGTGACATGTGATTATGAATACTGCAATATATGATTTGATTGATGTATATATTATTGTGCACAGGGCGGGAAAAAATCAAGCAGCCCATTTTTAAAAAAAAATTAGAGACAATATGTACCTACGGATTAATCCGTAGGCACACATGTTACCCCTACGGATATGTCCGTAGGGGCAAAATATCAGCAGTAACTGATATTTCCCCCTGATCTCAGTGCCAGAGGGTTGGGAAAGCCCCTACGGATATATCCGTAGGGGCCACTGCCTCTCCCCTACGGCTTTATCCGTAGGGGCAAAATATCAGGAATCCTGAATTTGTGCCCCTACGGAAACGTACCTACGCATATATCCGTAGGGGGTAGTACATGCCCCTACGGACATATCCGTAGGTCCAAGTAATTTATTAAAATAAGCCATAAATAATATAAAATCTTATACCCTACGGCTTAATCCGTAGGGGCAACAGGACCTACATATATATCCGTAGGGGAAAATATTTGACCGTAGGGGCAAGTTCAGGGCCTCAACTTGCACCTGCGGCCTTTGCACCTACGGGGTATTTTTTCGCCCCTACGTATATATCTGTAGGGGCAGTGGGTTGCCCCTACGGATAAATCCGTAGGGGCAACCCTTCTTTGTAGTAGTGTAAATCCAATAACCGGATACCAGTAACTGGCTTAAACCAAAGCCAACTGGTAAAAACTGTCCGAAAGTAGTACGTGCGTAAACACACGTATGCGTCCGAACCGTTGTCGTAAAACCATACGACCTCTATATCGTTTCGCCTGGAGTAGGGAAACTCTCTGTGTGGGACTCTAGAGACTCGAGTACTACGCTGGCAATGGGTTTAACCACAGACCGCAAGCGGCACTAGCTGTACGTAACGGTCCCCAGGTAGATGTCGATAAGAAGGCCGATGAGGAAACCCATCCGAATTCCTACTGAGTCTGATGTGACAATCTCCGTACAGTCCGGTCCGTTCGTCTAAGACTATCGCATATCGGGCCTAGGGGGCGGCAAGCGTCAGTCCCCTAATAGCGGTATAAGTCGTGTCGGAGCGAAGCCCATTACACCCTGAGAAACTACTGGAACCTACCAGTAAATCTCGCTTGCCCTGGCCAGGGACTTTGCGTAATGGCTCTCTGACACAGCGCGATATCAACCCCTAATACCGGGAGAGACGAATCCTGTCTAACCGCCACTGCCTCCAAATGCTCGGGACTGCACCCAACTGCTACCTGTTTGCACGACTCCTTTGAGCCGTGGTAGAGTAGCAATCTAAGAACAGTAGGACACACTCGAGGCGAAGTAGCAGTGTCAAGTCTGCGGACTATGCTGTACTCATGTCACCTGGGATCTGTTCACTGACGACTAGTATAAAACCAACCAACAGTTCCCTGTGAGTCCTGTCCGGTGTACCCGTAACCCAACGAGCACCTGCATACTATCTCCAGTACGACGTACTGACGGCTGTGGGACAGACCATCTCCCCAACTGGGATGAGAAGCGTATACACTAGTCTACTCCGGAGTATCGATGCCCTGTCTCAATAATCCAACGACTAGGGACCTGAATAAGGATGTGCTTGTAGACTACCCAGCCCCCACTAGTGTGACTGCCATCACAACGCTGGTAGTCAAGCAAGATCCTAAGAGCTCTATCAATACGTATACTCACATATTAAGATAGAAAAACCAAGTAGCATACTACCATGTTTAGCAAGACTGTTATATACATGTGAATATCCTAAGCTTCCATTAAGTAATATACAAACTAGTATGATACAATAATGGCCCCTAGGGCATATACACTAACAAGTTTCTGGGTGCAGTCCCGAAGCACTTGGAGGCAGTGATGGTTAGAAAGGATTCGTCTCTCCCGGTATTGGGGGTTGATATCGTGCTGTGTCTAGGAGAGCCATTACACAAAGTCCCTGGCCAGGGCAAGCGAGATAGACTGGTAGGTTTCCAGTGTTATCTCAGGTGTTCTGGGCTACACTCTGTCACGAATTGTACCGCTAGTAGGGGACTGACGTTTACCGCCCCCCTAGGCCTGCCATGAGATGTTCTTAGACGAACAGACCGGACTGTACAGAGACTATCACTTTCAAGCTCAGTAGGAGTTCAGATAGGTTTACCTCGTCGGTCTTCTTATCGGCATCTACCTGGGGACCGTTACGTACGGCTAATGCTGCTTGCGGTCTATGGTTAAACCCACTGCCAGTGTAGTGTCGAGTCTTTAGAGTCCCACACAGAGGGTTATTCGCCTTTAGGAAAAATGAGTAGAGGTCGCATGGTTTTGCGACAGGTTCGTTCACATCCACGCACTTGTGCACGTTTTGTGTCCGGAAAGCTTATACTAGCGGGCTTTGGTTTAAGCCGGATCCTAGTATATGATTTGGGATTGGTTTTATCTCATTGTATTCGTGTTCCACGGAATACGGATACGGGTGTGTATGCACAGTTGACTGAGGCAGAGGCAGAGGACTTTCATTAGGGTTGATAACCATTGTCATTTTCTTAACCATAATGTTTATGTGTAAAATATGATTTATTAATATTAGTTAATTATAATTGTGCATGGTTAGGGTTGTTGACCATTTGATTACACATGACTTGTTGACCTAGGTTGACAAGTTGACCATCATCATTCCATATGAAAGATGCTCTTTGATCCTTGCAAAAGCATTTAATGTGAAATGATAATGGTCATTTCTTGATTAACCATCACAATTATTTTTAGCTAATTATCTATTTTTTATAATTCACATATATGTGAGAAGGTTGCATTATTCTTCTCACTTGATTATTCTCATTCTCTCTCTTCCTCTTCCTCTCTCTCTAGCTCTCCCCTCTCATGAGTTGAGAACCCTTTTGTGCTTGAGATAAAACCCTCAAAAATACTCTCTACTCTTTCTAAGGTCCTAGGTTTAGCACACCAAGAACCTTAGTTATTTCTAGTTTGAGGTTGGAGCCAAAGGTAGAGGCCCTCGGGTGGATCTTTCTTCGGCAAAAGAAGGCGACAAGGAGAACCCGTTCTTTCACTCCAAGGAGCAAGAAGAGAAGGACTTGAAGACCTAGGTATAACCCCATTTCCGAGTAGCTAACTCTTTTAGCTTTGGTAGTTAGTTTTGTTTAGCAAAGATCCCTCCTATACATAGTCTATGTTGCCTAGTGTTGTAAAAATCAGATTTTTCATAACGTTTCCGCCTCCCGGCAAGCACCGGGGTGGGCAACATGGACTTACAGTAGTATCAGAGACTAGCTAAACACAAACTAACTAGTTAGCAAAGTATCTAGAACTTCGATCGGAAAAAAATTGCAAAACACATTTTCATAAACCCTAGTTTCTGCCGATTTTTATTTCTTCTTTAAAAATAATAAATCATACTTCAAAAATCGGCTCAGGGTTTTCTAAAGACACACACCAAAAACGATCCACTGAACCGGTCAAAGCGCCGCGGTTCCGCGGCAAGAACATGCTTCTTGCCGCGGATCCGCGGCCGAGTTGGCTCGGCCGTGGGCCGAGTTGACTCGGCCGTGGGCCGAGTTTGGTGCAGTGTACTTAGTTTGAGGTTTTGGGATTTTTAATATAGTTTGTTTCTACCCAGATTTTCCAGAGAACAAGTTAGTTTTTGGGGTGGTCACAAATCCGTATTTTGATCGAATTTCTTTACATTTTGGCTAATGGGTTATATCTGTGATGTGATATATGTATTGAACGTCTACTAATCGCTATACGTCGATTAGTGGGGGTTATACATATCTGTGATCTGTAATGTTGATGGTTTGTGTATATGAATTCGTTGGATTGTCGCGGATGAATAGCCGGGGGGTTGTGAGATGAGAGTTTTCTTATTCTTTCAATTCTTGTAATATGTAATTTGATGTAATATTATTTGTATGGCCGCGCAACCGGGTCGGGGTTGTAGCCGTCATTGTATAATTTCTTGTTACTGTTTTTGCTCCTAGGATAGACCCAAAGTGGGGTGCACAAACTACCGGGTACCTCGAAGTGGCGAGTGGCCTACTCACGTTGTTGAGGGAGGTTGCTTCACTTCGGATACTTGGCGGGTAGTTTTCCGCACCCGTAGGGGTCTAGGGTGGGGTTTGGCTATTCATCGCGACCGTGTAATCCGCCCTTCGTTACAGGCTCGTACGAAATGCGTATTCCTAGTATATCCAATGTGTTCATCTGTGATCTGGAATGGCTATCATTGCATGTGACGAATGTTTATATATATCTATAAGATATCTATTTAGGCGTTGCTTATGTTTTGCATCCGCGCTAGTCCAGCCCCCGTTCTGTCGTTAGTTAAGTAACCTAACGGGTGATGACGGGACCCCGTGGCGAATACGGATGGCATAAGCATACGTCATATTTTCGTTGTTTTCTGCAATGGTAGGATTAAATGATGGGACGCATTGGAATTAATGCAAGAAAAAAATAAACCAAGTAACAGTCGTTGGAACACTTTCAAAACCACTCGGTTCTTTTCAAAAACAAACTTTTAATTGCGGAGCTTGAACCACTCCTTTTGAAAGCTATCTCGTTCTTTCGATTACATCAAGTTCACTACATTCACGGTTTCGCCAAAACCATTCATAGCCCTCCGTCGTTTCAGATGAATGGTCAATAAGTATTCAAGCTATGTATGTTGGCCAAAGTTAAAGCATAGTGATTGGTAGCTATGGGTATTCATGTGCAGCATAGATAGTTGTGTTGGTTTGGGACAGTCGTTCTACCATGTTGGCCAAAGTTAAGGGTATGTGCGGGTGGGCTCAAATTAACCTGGAGAATGACGGGTAGAACTTGACATGTGACTTATGATATTTTGGCCAAAGTCAAGGTCATAAGAGCATGGGGCAAAAATCCATATCGGGAGTTTCAAAAGAACTGAAACTTGCTAGCGCTGCATACCATTTGGAGTGTGATGATTCTGGTAGGATTCCTTCAGTTTTATCACGCGATGATATTTGGATCCCGATCCTACTGTGAGTATATGCTACTCCTCCGGAACTTTCTCACTTAACGATCAATGTTATAAACCAAGTAGGTGTCTAGAAAAGTGTTAGCGGGGCTACGCCCACAGGGAAAAGAGGTTACTTAATTAAGGAACTTTGCGAAAGCGTTGGAAAACCTCCCTCGAAGTACCAACACTGGCTTGGCTGAACGGTTAAGAAAGTATTGTACGGTGAGATTGATCCCGACTAGTTCTTCTTTTATGGTTTGAGGAGGGATTCGAGAGACAGTGGGAGCCATCATGTTTAGACAAATTAAAAACGACTCTAAACTTGCAAGAGCATCATGCTAAAGTGTTTCTTCTCTCTCTCCTAATTGCAGCGACCATTTATCATGGATGGACTTAAGTTACTTCTAGATAAAAACATACTGACCGGGCCAAATTACAAAGATTGGCTCAGGAATGTCAAAATGTCAATCACTTATGACAAGTAGGGGTATCTTCTTACCACCAAAGCTCCCCCTGTCCCAGGTCCTAAAACCAGTGTCGTGGATAGGGAAATCCGCAAGACCTGATAAATCGACAGCGCAAAGGCCAAGTGCCTCGTACTTGCCTCTATGGACAACGAACATCAGAGGAGGCACGAGAATATGGACCTCGAATCCATATTTCTCCATACAAAAGAACTGTATGGAGAGCAATCTCGTATCGCCAGATACGAAGTGTCGAAGAAGTTGTTTTCGGCAAGATTGGCCGTCGGATCATCGGTAGCGGAACACGTGCTTAAGATAATTGGTTACATAGAGGAGCTCGCGGACCTTGAGACCACGTTGGAGAATGAGCTCTATACGGACTTGATTCTCCAGTCCCTTCCTTCCACTTACGTCCAGTTTATCCTGAACTTCAACTTGCAGGAAAAGGAAGTTGAACTTTCAGAACTCCTCAACATGCTGAGGAGTGCAGAGGGCACCGTACAGAAAGGTAGGGAAACATCCACTTTGTTTGTAGGAGGATCTTCCTCTTCTAGGTCCAAGGCAAAAGCCAAGGGAAAGAAGAAGAAAACCTCCGCCAAACCAAGGGGCGGTGTTAGTAAAGTGGATACGAAGGGAAAGGCAAAAGCAACAAAGGTAGCGGGGAAGCTTGTGGATAAGGAAGAGTGCTTTTACTGTCACAAGAGCGGACACTGGAAGAAAGATTGTAGGGCTTGGAAGGCCAGAACACAGGATCTGAAGCAAGTTGCGGCTTCAGCTTCAGGTGTGTATGTTATTGAAAACTGTCTATCAATAAACTCTACGTTCTGGGTATTGGATACCGGATCAGGATCTCATATCTGTAATTCTTTGCAGTCGTTGAGAAAGCGTAGGTTTTTGAAAGCAGGTGACATCACCCTCAAAGTTGCAAACGGAGCTAGCATGGATGCTGAGGACGTGGGGGACTATCACCTGGGAATGTCAGATGGATATGATTTGGTTTTGCGTAATTTCTTTTTTGTACCCAATGCAACTTGTAATATCATTTCTGTATCTTTGATTTCTAAAAAAGGTTATGAATTTGCGTTTGTAAGTAATGCTGTAAACATTCACCTTAATCAAGTTCTGATTGGGTCAGGTACATTAAGCAATGGTATATACGTATTAAACCAACCACAGATTTTCAATATCCAGAATACACACAAAAGAAAGTCTCCGGAAACAAATCAGGCTTTCTTATGGCATTGAAGACTGGGTCACATCAATGAGAGAAGGTTGACGAAGTTACATGCAGAAAGATATTTAGATCCGTTCGAATATCAATCATATGCAACTTATCAATCCTGTCTCAAAGGAAAGATGACAAAGACTCCGTTCACTGGACACGGAGTAAGATGAGCGAGCTCTTGGGACTCGTACACAGCGACGTGTGCTGTCCAATGTCTACGCATGCACGAAGCGGTTATTCTTACTTCATTACTTTTACGGATGACTTTTCAAGGTACGGATATGTCTTCTTAATGAAACATAAATCCGAAGCCTTTGGAAAATTCCAGGAATATAAGAATGAAGTAGAAAAACAAACAGGAAAAAGTATCAAGACACTAAGATATGATCGAGGTGGTGAATACTTGAGTGCCGAGTTCCTGAATTACTTAAAAGAGAATGGAATTCTCTCTCAGCTTACTCCTCCATACACTCCGCAACATAATGGTGTATCGGAGAGACGGAACCGAACCCTATTGGATATGGTACGGTCCATGATGAGTAACGCTGAGTTACCGCGATCATTCTGGGGATATGCACTAGAATCAGCTGCATACCTTTTGAACCTAGTTCCAACTAAGACTGTGCCTACTACACCATATCAGATGTGGTGTGGGAAGAGACCCTATCTTAATCACATTAAGACATGGGGATGTCCAGCTTTTGTCAAAAAGAAGCATGCGAACAAGCTCGAGGCACGCTCAGTACAGTGTAAGTTTGTGGGATATCCAAAGAACTCCAAGGGATATTTCTTCTATTGCGAAGAGGAACAAAAGGTTTTTGTTTCTCGGCATGCCCACTTCTTGGAAACTCAGTTTTTGGAGAATCAGATAAGTGGGAGCGCAATAGAACTGGAAGAAATTCCAGAACCACAGACTATTACTGAAAGCTTAGTAGAACCAGAGGGTTCGAAAGATCAGGACATTCCTGCGCCGCTCCGCAGAAGTAGTAGGCAGTCTCATCCGCCCGAGAGATACTATGGTTTTCACATAGACGGGGATAGAGAGGATTGCATCATTGATAGTGATGAGCCGACTAGCTTCCAGCAGGCCATTCAGAGTGTTGACTCGGTAAAATGGCTGGATGCAATGCGGACCGAGATGGAGTCCATGTACACCAACAAAGTATGGACGTTGGATGTTGCTCCAGATGGGGTAAAACCCGTAGGATGCAAGTGGAACTTCAAAAGGAAGATTGGTGTAGATGGACAGGTTGAGACCTATAAAGCTAGACTTGTTGCAAAGGGTTTCCGTTAAAGACCTGGTTTGGACTATGACGAAACCTTTTCTCCAATGGTTATGCTGAAATCCATTCGGATCTTTCTTGCCATTGCTGCCTTCCACGATTATGAGATCTGGCAGATGGACGTAAAGACTGCTTTTCTAAATGGAAATTTAGAGGAGTGTGTCTATATGGACCAGCCAGAGGGTTTCATTCAAAGTGGGAGCAGCGGAAAGGTGTGCAAGTTGCTTAAGTCCATTTATGGACTAAAGCAGGCATCGCGGAGTTGGAACATCTGTTTTGATGAGACGGTCAAGGAATTTGGCTTTATCAAAAATCCAGATGAACCATTCATCTATAGTAGATTTGTAGCTAGAACTGTAGTATTCCTTGTTTTATACGTGGATGACATTCTCTTGATAGGAAATGACATTCCTATGCTACAATTGTCAAAGGGTTCTTGTCACACAGGTTCTCTATGAAAGACCTGGGTGATGCCTCATACATTCAGGGGATCCGGATCTATCGTGACAAATCCAAGAGGATATTAGGACTCTCACAGTCCAGGTACATCGACACCATACTGAAAAGATTCAGTATGGAAGATTCCAAGCGCGGTAATCTACCGGCTTGTCACGGGATCACCCTCTCCAAAGAGATGTCTCCCAAGACTACGCTTCTGCGGTAGGCTCTATAATGTATGCGATGTTGTGCACCAGACCAGATGTAGCTTATGCACTGAGTGTGGTAAGCCGGTATCAGTCAAACCCTGGGGAGAAATACTGGATAGCGGTAAAGAACATTCTCAAGTACCTGAGAAGGACTAAGAAGATGTTCTTGGTGTATGGAGGAAAAGACCTCCAGATCGAGGCCTTTGCTGACTCCAGCTTCCAGAGTGACAAGGATGATTCTAAGTCCATGTCGGGTTATGTCTTTACCCTCTATGGAGGGGCGGTGTATTGGAAGAGTTCCAAACAGGAAACCGTTGCTGACTCGACGATGGAAGCGGAATATATCGCTGCTGCAGATGCCGCAAAAGAAGCCGTCTGGATAAGGAAGTTCCTAGCAGAACTTCAGGTGGTTCCATCCATTGTTGATCCAGTACCTCTGTATTGCGACAACAACGTGGCTATAGCTTTAGCGAAGGAACCCAGGTCCCATCAGATGTCCAGACACATCTTGAGGCGGTATCACCTGATCAGGGAGATCGTGGGTCGCCAGGAGATCGAGGTTCGGAGAGTTGCTACGGAAGATAACACTGCAGATCCATTCACGAAGGCCTTACCCCAGACTCAGTTCGAGCGGCTGATCGAGATGATAGGTCTTCGATACACCAGTACATGGCCTTAGTGCAAGTGGGTGATTGTTAGTGTATATGCCCTAGAGGCCATTACTGTATCATACTAGTATGTGTATTACTAGATGGAAGCTTGCGATATTCACCTTGTATTGAAAATCTTGCTCAAAATAGTAGTATGCTACTTGGTTTGTTTCTGCTTTAATGTGTGCATGTGTTTCTTTTAGCATATCGCCTTTACACATTAGTGGAGCCCTTAGGATCTTTGCTTGATTACCAGCGTTGTGATGGTAGTCACACTCGTGGGGGCTGGGTAATCTACAAGCACATCCTTATGCAGGTCCCTAGTCGTAGGACTATCGAGACATGGCATCGTTACTCTGGAGTAGACTAGCGTATGCGCTTCTCATCCTAGCTTGGGAGACAGCCTATCCTACAGCCGTCAGTACGTCCTACTTGGGATAGTATGCGGGTGCTCTTTAGGTTACGAGTACACTGGACAGGACTAGTCGGGAACTGTTGGTTGGTATTATACCTATCGTCAGTTATCAGTTCCCAGGTGACATGAGTACAGCTTAGTCCGTTGACTTGACACTATCACTTCGCCTCGAGTGTGTTCCCACTGTACTTTGATTACAACCCTACCACGGCTCAAAGGAGTCATGCAAACAGGTAGTTTTTGGGTGCAGTCCCGAAGCACTTGGAGGCAGTGACGGTTAGACAGGATTCGTCTCTCCCGGTATTGGGGGTTGATATCGCGCTGTGTCTAGGAGAGCCATTACACAAAGTCCCTGGCCAGGACAATCGAGATAGACTGGTAGGTTTCCAGTGTTATCTTAGGTGTTCTGGGCTACACTCTTAAACGACTTGTACCGCTAGTAGGGGACTGACGTTTACCACCCGTAGGCCCGCCATGCGATGTTCTTAGATGAACAGACCGGACTGTATGGAGACTGTCACTTTCAGGCTCAGTAGGAGCTCAGATGGGTTTACCTCGTCAGTCTTCTTATCGGCATCTACCTGGGGACCGTTACGTACAGCTTGTGCCGCTTGCGGTCTGTGGTTAAACCCACTGCCAGCATAGTGTCGAGTCCTTAGAGTCCCACACAGAGGGTTATTCGCCTTTAGGCAAAATGAGTAGAGGTCGCATTGTTTTGCGACAGGGTTCGTTCACATCCGCGCACTTGTGCACGTTTTGTGTCCGGACAGCTTATACTAGCGGGCTTTGGTTTAAGCCGGATCCTAGTATATGATTTGGGATTGGTTTTATCTTATTGTATTCGTGTTCCTCGGAACACGGATACGGGTGTGTATGCACAGTTGACAGAGGCAGAAGCAGAGGACTTTTATTAGGGTTGATGACCATTGTCATTTTCTTAACCCTAATATTTATGTGTGAAATATGATTTATTAATATTATTTAATTATTATTGTGCATGGTTAGGGTTGTTGATCATTTGACTACACTAGACTTTTTGACCCAGGTTGACAAGTTGACCATCATCATTCCATATGAAGGATGCTCTTTGATCCTTGCAAAAGCATTTAATTTGAAATGATAATGGTCATTTCTTGATTAACCATCACAATTATCTTTAGCTAATTATCTATTTTTCATAATTCACATATATGTGAGAAGGTTGCATTATTCTTCTCACTTGATCATTCTCATTCTCTCTCTTCCTCTTCCTCTCTCTCTAGCTCTCCCCTCTCATGAGTTGAGAACCCTTTTGAGGTTGAGATAAAACCCTCAAAAATACTCTCTACTCATTCTAAGGTCCTAGGTTTAGCACACCAAGCACCTTAGTTACTTCTAGTTTGAGGTTGGAGCCAAAGGTAGAGGCCCTCGAGTAGATCTTTCTTCGGCAATAGAAGGCGACAAGGAGAACCCGTTCTTTCACTACAAGGAGCAAGAAGAGATGTACTTGAAGACCTAGGTACAACCCCCTTTCCGAGTAGCTAACTCTTTTAGCTTTGGTAGTTATTTTTGTTTAGAAAAGATCCCTCATTTACATAGTCCATGTTGCCTAGTGTTGTAAAAATCAGATTTTTCATAACGTTTCCGCCTCCCCGCAAGCACCGGGGTAGGCAACGTTGACTTACATAGGGAAGGTGCGGAAGTTGGGTAGGACTGGTAGGAATTGAATGGTTAGACAAGAGTAGGATCAACATTTGGATAAAAAGGTGAATGGACTTGTTGATCCCAAGAACTAGAAGTGTTGAAAGGAGTGAAAGATCGGTTACGAGATTGTTCAATATGTTCAGCTATAGACATGGGTTTCGGAGAAGAAGTATCAACATAAGAAGGTGGTGAAGGTTGAAATGGTTGATACAAAGTGGATTGTGGAGTCGAACTGTTTCTCCTAGACGCTTCTATTCGATCTTTCAAAGAAATTTTTGCCATGGAGGGGTCGTCCGTAATTTGACCAAAACAATTCTCATAGGAAGCAATGTTTGGATGAGGATACCAAAGTTCGGCAAGAGTTTTGTGAGGTGGGGTACACATGATGTAAGAAGGAGAAAAAAAAAGAAGGTGGTTGTAAGTGGGATGCAATGGATTTCTTGGCGATAAAATTTTGCAAGGCTTTGTAAAAATTTTCCCTTTTTTTATTGTATGGAGCTTTTTGCAAAAAAAATTCAATAAATGGCTTAGACACACTTTCAATCAACCACAAATGCATAATCAGGCCTAGATCTAGGGTCACTTAGGTCAGCTAGACAGCTCCTAACTATTCCAAAGAGCAAGAAGTAGGAACTCAAACCGCCTCTTCACCGCCAATTGTGGCCAGGTAAGTGCCAGGTGAGTGGGAGGCTCTCCACTACAAGTAGTGGCCATAATTAAGTAACCACTCGTCTTAGACACACTTACTTAGACACCATAAAGTCAGGTTAGGATCAACGGCCGATGCCTACAACTAGTCCTCTGTCCTATTGAGCGCGAAGTCCTTAGGGCTGAGTCTAGTATTTTTTAATTAAATAAAGGTCAATACATATGCCTTATGTGATTTCTGGGATCCTGAGAAGGGTGATGAAATCCCCACCCAATCTGGATTTGTTTCAAGCCCCTTAAAGTCCGATTAAAAATATGCAAAGCAGTAACAATCACTTGCAAAAAAAAAAAAAATTATTTTAAGCGCGGCGCAAAGAATCCTGCACAAGATCAATTATTGGAAGGGGGAGAGATTTTTTAGCGCAAAGAATCCGGCAGGAAAATTTTTCAGAGGAGATATTAGGGTTTCAGAGAAGAAGAGGAAACTTACAGTGTTTTTTTTTGTTGCAGATGGTGACGACACCTTCTTGCCGCGGTTCCGCGGCCGTTTTTTTTTTGACGTCACTTCTTGCCGCGGTTCTGCCACCGAAACGCACCTTTGACCACGGTTCCGCGGTTGACTTGTTGACTCGGTCCTCCAAATTTCTTCTGTTGTTCTGTTATGGAAATCCTCTGTTGTTCAGATCTTCAGTTTTCTGTTTGGCTTTCTGGATTTTTCAGATCCGAACTCGATTGTAGATCCTGCAAAATTCAAACAAAAAGACCCTTCACAAAATAACAAAATGATAAATTTTTATATATATATTTTTTTTCAGTTTTTATGATTTTTCAACTATTTTTTATTAACCCGAAATTACAAAAAGAAAATAACACGCCATCCCCGACAACGGCGCCATTTGATTTTAGAGATTTTTAGTGCTTATGCTCTTTCAAAAGATGAATTAAAAATATTTATGAACCGCAATCAAGAACGGCATCGCTTGGTAGCTAGCCGGTGAGTACGGGTCGGTCTACAGGAATTTTGTGAATTTCCTAATTGTTCTAACGAGTTAATTCCGATTGGTGTCGGATTGATTAAATCTAAAAACTAAGTTTATCTAGATCTAAATCTTGCTAGGGTTAGGTTTAGGTTAAGTTTGGAAATTAAAGATTTCCTCACCACTTTCTATACCCAAATTAAGATCTCTTTAGGAGTTATGATAATTATTAATAAAGGGGATTAGTACCATCGGGAAGAAACGGTGTTTCATTCTCTAGGTTCTTGTCCTTCCTTTCTTAATCCTTACCCTAACCTCCATGGAAAACACGCTCAACCGGGCCTTTATACTACGGTATTACCGCTACCGCGTGGGATAGGGCGCTGTAGTGAGCGGTGTGTGCATGTATGCATGGAGTCCTATAAAAACGTGTGATGGGCAAGAAAGGGGTGAGAGATCTTCATCTCTCAAGCCTTCCCCAAAGCTAACCCTAACAAGCGAGAAGACTACTCGCTTATTAGGAAATTGAAAAACATTTCTAAACTATTTATCTAGGGTAGAGAATAAGAGATCTAACTAGGGCAGATAAGAAATTATACTAGGGCAATGAAATAAAATTAAGGGAAAGAATTGAAAACTTACTCTAATTTGATGCACTCTTCATTCATTGCAGAAAATTACAGATTTAAATTTTTGATATAAAATGACGCACAAGAAGTGGCATGACCTAAAATAGGTTTTAGGGTCTCTATTTATAGATTCATAGAAAACCCTAGGTTTACAATCGCCGCATGTATGCTTTTACAAAAATGCCCTTAGGTAGACTAGTCAATGCGCCGCCAATCGTTCTGGAAGATTTTCACCAATACGGGTTCTACCCGGCCGCGGAACTGCGGCCATAGGCCAGGTTTGGCTGCGGTTCCGAGGCCAAACAGTGAGCTTCTGTCTTCAAGTTTGGTGTGCTGGTTCTGCTTCTCTTTGTCTTCCTATTTCTTTGGTTGGTTCTTCATAATGTCTTCTATTTTTCTTCCAGATCTTCACAGTGAGTAATGTAGTGGACTTTTACCATTCGCTTTGTGTCGAAGTCTTGTACCTTGCGCTGCCTTGTACTTTGTGAACTGATTTTCGTGTAGGCTTGATCAATATCCTTCTATTTGTTGGTCGTAGTCTCACTTTTGCATCGTCTTTTATCTTTTTCAATGTTTTTGTTCCGAGAACCTGTAACCTGTAACTATGTAGCAGACATGGGTCAAAAGAACCTGTTTATTTGTAAAATGTATAAGAATGGGGAATATAATAATTCAATATTATGATATGAACAGTATACGCTAGTTACTCTGGAATATCGATGCCCCGTCTCAATACACCCACGACTAGGAACAGTTCAAGGATATGCTTATAAACTACGGGTGCCCCACTAGTATGATCCGCATCATAGTCACAGTAGTCAAGCAAATATCCTGAGGCCTTTATCAACATATGTAAATGAATAAAAGCATGATCAAATCAACATGTCAGATAAACTAAACCAGATAGCATACTATCATGTCAAGAAAGAAAGTAATCTATATATATATACATGTCCAAGCCTCTACTATACATATAATTGCCTCTGGGGCATATATATATCCAACAATAATTATATCTTGGTTTTTACGGAAAACGCCAGTTATTTTACCGATTATCGGAAAATTCCCCTGAACGATTTTCAAAACGTTACAGTTCTAGTTTGAGGACATCTCGGTCTGTTGATCACCATTTTGGAGGTGAGATTTTAGTTTAAAAACGTCTCGGTCCGTTGATCACCATTTTGAAGGTGAGATTTTAGTTTAAGGATGTCTCGGTCTGTTGATCACCATTTAGGAGGTGAGATTTTAGTTTAAGGACGTTTAGGTCCGTTCTTAGTTTAAGGACATTTCGGTCAATTGTTAATTTAAGGACTTTTCGGTCCATTGTCCATCTTGTGTGCACGTGTTTTTGTTACATGACGGGATGAGCAACGATGATATGGGATGCATCCAGTTTGGGATGTGGTTTGATTTGGGATGTGCACGTCAGTTTGGGAAGTGCACCAAAAAGCAGTTGGTTGTCGGGTCCCGCCACCTCTCTGAAGACGTTGAGGAATTACAACGACTTGTATCAGATGTGTAGAGAGATGTACAAACATGGGTTAGTCACTTTTGGCGTTTGACAGCGAACTTGTAAAGAATCCTGTTAAGATAGTATATTGGATGCGTCGGATTTGAGAAAAAAGGTGTTAGGAAATACGTACCGATAAATTTTCGGGTCGAGAAACCCCCGTTTGAATTAAAACCGAATAGCTTGGAAAGTTCGATTGCATGGGTAAAACTACTCGGATCTTTGGCACTATACTTCACAATCACCTTAACTTTGAATGTACACTATACTCCACACGATCGCAGTTCGCAAATCCGTAAAAATCTGAAAATGTCAAAAAACGGATTATTAGTGCGAAAAAGCGATTTGAATGCCCAAACACCTGCACACTAAAAATTATAAAAAATCAAACAATAAAATTAGGATACTAATAGAACACTGGAGTGGGGACAAAAATTTTGGAGCAAACGGAGGTGGAAAAAACGGCGGCGCCGGTTTTATGGGGTATCTTGCCGGTTTTCTTGGGGAATTTAGGCTCCAAACTTCTTTTGTGTTCTAATTGTTCTACTAGTATCTCAATATTATTGTTTAATTTTTCTATTTAGTTCCAGAGTGCTTGCAGGTCAAAAATCCAGAGAACAAAATGTTAGCAATGTCAATTTTTGTTGGTTTTTTGAAATTTTTTGATTTTTTGTTTTGTTTTTAAGAATAGGGTTAGATGTATAAAGAGAGATTAACTCGAAATAACAAGAATTAAAAATGTTACCTTTTCCCCGGCAATGGCGCCATTTGATCGATACGCTTCACCATCTTCCGAAGTGACTCATCGTCTCCAAGGTACCTTTTGGCGTGTCATATTTTAAGTTCTAAAGTTTAACCGCGATCAAGGACGGCGTCGCGTGTAGCTAGCCGCGATGAGCATGGGTCGTCCGCAAAGAGACAGTGCGTTTCGGGTTCTTGTTATCACAAGTTAATGCGTGGGGCGGAAGTGTTCGTTTCTAACCTATATGTATATGCAAAAGAATAAGTTGTTAGGAATAGATATGATAGTTTAAGTTAGTGAATTCCGTACTCAATCCTTTAAGCGAGCTTGACCATTGAAGCTAGAGCAATTGGCAACAACATGGATTAGGGTGCTTAAGCACGGTAATTGTGAAATCTGGTTTATTGACCCTTGTCCGTCCATTCTTGTCTCTTGATTTTCGCCTCCGGCCGAACCGAACGCAACCGGTCATGGTTAGGGATCACCGATACCTTGGTAGGGTAGGGTGACTAACGGAGCGCTTGCGTATGGTTTTGGCGGAGTTCAATGGAAAATATCGGGCAAAGAAAATGATAGAGGAAAGCATTAACTTACATCACCATTCTATTTCCTAACAACACCATATTCACAAACCAACAAAACAACAAAGAGAAAGAGCAAAAGAAAAGAAAAAAGAAAGGAAAAGAAAAGCATTGTAAGTAAGTAAATGGTAAGAATTGAAAAGCATTGTAAGTAAGTAAATGGTAAGAATTTGAAAAGAAAAGCATTGTAAGTAAGTAAAAGAGATAGATACTAAGTACCCAAAGGCATATTACAAACCATGAGTTCAATAACCTAAACTTAAACTTTCAAGCTCAATGAAGAGATTGCAAGATCAAGAGAAGGCAAAGAACTCAATGTGAAATGAAGGCAAAAATGAAAGCTTTATTAATTCCAAATGAAGATACAAACCTTGAGTTCAATAACCAAAACTTAAACTTGCAAGCTCAATGAAGAGGTTGCAAGATTAAGAGAAGGCAAGTAACTCAAGGCAACTAGCTATGTACAAGAACAAAATGAAAAAGAGAAACAAAAAGTGTAACTATGTGAGACTCCCTTCCCCTTGCTCACTGATCTGCTTTTATAGGCACAAAATAAAATTAAACAAGCAATAAAAATAAAATGATGTGACAGAAAGGGAGGGGAAGAAGAAAATTGGGGACATTTGGACAATGAAAAACTGGTGGGGCCGGTTTTAATGGGAGTCACGCCAGGCTCAATCCGAGCAATCTGGCTCGTGTTGGTATGGTGGTCTTGTGTTCTCTCGACAAGTCCACTGGTGCTGCTTGATTGTCAATATGAACCTGGTTATACTCAGTAGACTTGGAGGGAAACTTGATGCTTTTTAAATCACATCACATCTTTTTGTATTTATAACACATCACCTTACTTACCCTTGGGCAGCCCCCTCCTAGGTCCAAGCATCAAAGAGCTAGTGCACACTTGCTATGTGTTGGACCAAAATGTGTGTACACTTGTTTATTTGCAAAAACTCTTTAAATATCGATCGGTTTGCGGTTCCGGTTGCAGTGCCGGCTCACAAATGTAATATCCATGATTTTGAGCATATTTCCAGTATTTTGTCACGGATATCTGTAATCTGTAATTACTGAGCAGACACTGTTAATAGTACCGATACTATACAAAAAAATAGATAATGAATGAGCGGTATTGAAATGCAATTTTCTTAGATGAACAAATGTACCCTTGAGCCAATTCCCGTAATTGAGGGAAAAGGGATTAATGGTAAACCCATGAATCATTAGTCGTGTTTTGAGACTAAGATTTCCTCAGAGGAATATGGGACGATTATCGTTTTGGGATATCATCAGTTGGAAGATCGATAATCGTATTTGGGACTAAGATCGGTTTGGGAAGTAGTGAGCACATGGGCTCGGTTGATCTGAATTAGGGAGTTTCTACTCTCAAGGGACCTAACCAACTTGGGCTTGGTCCACTCAGTTTTCTTTTTATTTGAAGAAAAGTGATAAGCACTTGTTTTGGCTCGGTTCCCTTTTTTAAGCAAAAACTGTTGAGCACTTATGTAAGTTCTGACGCACAGATATAATCATGTGGGGTTTTCAGTCATGGGAATTGCCTAATAAGTGTTAAAAACATTACCCCTTTTGTCTTTATATAGAGTGCTAAGCACTCTTTATGGCGCCCACGTGTGAAGCACGTGAGGAGCTAGGCGCTGCCTAGTGAGTGCTAAGAAGTTTTTATTCTGTGGCACCCATGTGAGGGTCACGTGAGACGCTAGGTGCCGCTTACTGAGTGCTAAGCACTCCTGAGTTCTTTAGTAGCACCCACGTGAGAGGCACGTGGGGCGCTCGGTGCTGAGCGTCACCCACTGAGTGCTAAGCACTCCTGAGATCTTTTGTAGTGCCCATGTGAGAGGTACGTGGGGCGCTCGGTGCAGAGCGTCTCCCACTGAGTGCTAAGCACTCCTGAGTTTTTTTGTAGCGTCCATGTGAGAGGCACGTGGGGCGCTGAGCGCCACTGCCTAAAATCTTTTTATTCTGTGGCGCTCACGTGAGGGGCACGTAGGGCATTAGGCGCGGAGCGCCACTCAATGAGTGTTAGGCACTCTTGTAGTGCCCATGTGAAGAACATATGGGTGCTGGGTGCTGGGTACTGAGTTATTTTCTCTTGAATGATCCACAGGATCTTTATCTACTTTTATTTACCAAAAATTTCCAAGAAGAGAGTTCTTCTTCCTCGAGAATTTAAATCTCTGTTCTTTCGAACCTTTCTCTTTTTTTAAGCTTATGGGGGGTTTCTCTCTCTCAAACTTGAAGTCTTGGGTCCTTTATGTAGTAAGGGCAGTTTGTTGTTTAGTTCCGAGGAAATCTTTCATTAAGAGATCCTAAATGATTTGAGGATTTTACCCACCGTTGGATCTTTGATCCAAGAACTTCTCTTTTACAGAAAGTATTTTCTTGTTTTTAACAAAATTAGGGAAATATTTACTCATACAGAATTTATTCTGTAGATTGGTGATTCTTTAATCACCATTGGATTTTTAATACAACGGTACTCTGTTTTACAGAGGGCAATCTTTCTTGTTTAGAAAGATTTGAGGAATATTTCCTCTAAACAGAATTTAATTCAGCATCTTGATAATTTATCATCTCCATTAGATCTTTGATCCAACGGCTCTGTTTAACAAAGAGTAGAATTTAATTCTACTGGACGCCGGCGCTCACGTGTTATGCACGTAGGCGCTGCTTAAGATTTTTGTGTGCTTTGCACACTGGCGCCGCTCATATAAGAGTTTTTAACTTTGGCGCCGGCGCCCATGTGTAAGGCACGTGAGGTGCTTGAGTGCTGGGTGCTGCCTCACAGGGCTTTTCTCTTTTATTGGGGAAACATCTACATCACCTAGGTCATCTAGTGTAGCGAACTAGGTGTCCTAGTTTCCTCAGATTTGAGGTAGGAGCCCGGACTATAGACTCTCGGATGGATCGTCTTTGACTCGAAGAGGCCGACGAGGAAGCATCGATCCGTTATGATCTTTGGAGCTTATGACGAGGAGGAGCACAACGACAAACCCAGAGGACTTGAATTCATAAGGTATAACATTCTATCCAAGTAGTTAACCTCATTACAGTTTGCTAGTTAGGGTTTAGAATCGATCCTGGAGTTCGAGTCGATGTTGCGAGCTTTGTAAATATCGTTATTTACGTTTTTCGCCTCCCCGCGAACCCGCGGGGTGCGCGACATCGACTTACAACCTGTTTGCACGACTCTTTTGAGCCGTGGTAGGGTAGTAATCAAAGCACAATAGGAACTCACACGAGAAAAATGACGATCTCAGGTTGAAGGAATAACCTGTACTCATGTCACCTGAGAACTTTATCTGACAATTGCTATAATACCATCTAGCATGTTCGCGGAGAGTCCGTCCAGTGTACTCAACCAAGTGAGCACCTATATATGATCTTAGGTGCCAAAGAACAATGGCTGTGGGACCAACCATCACCCCTCGTCGAGGTCTAGAAATGTAAACACCAATCTACTCCGGAATATCGATGCCCAGTCTCGATACTCTCATGACTATGGACATTTAAGGATGTGCTTATGGACTATCCAGCCTCTACATGTATGTGTTGGATATATGTATGCCCTAAAGGCCATTATATGATAGTGGATGTATCGGTTTGTGTATATATATATTCAGAGGACATTCTTGCTCGACATGATAGTATGCTATCTGGTTGTACTTTATCTTGACATGTTCATTTGATCATGCATCTTATTCTTTTGGTACTTATTGATAAAACCCATATGATATTTGCTTGACTACTGAGACTATGATGCAGATCATACTAGTGGGACACGTGTATTTTATAAGCATATCCTTGAACTGTTCCTAGTTATGGGTGTATCGAGACGGGGTATCGATATTCCAGAGTAGACTAGCGTATACCATTCTTGTCCCATATGATGGGCGATGGATGATCCCATATCCATCTGGTGTGGTGACACCAAAGATTGTATACGGGTGCTCAATAGAGACTGGGTACACTGAACGGACTCGCCGAGAACTCCTATGTGGTAGTATATCTATCGTCGGATAGAAGTTCTCAGGTGACACTGGTACAGGATAGTCTGTAGACCCGAGATCGTCATAGAGTCTTGTGTGTCCTCCTACTGTACTTTGATCTCCACCCTACCACGGCTCTACTGAGTCATGCAAATAGGTGGATTTTTGGTACAGTCCCGAGGCACATGGATGCAATGAGCAGTAGGAGGGGTTTCGTCTCTCCTGGTATTGGGGGTTGATGTTGCGCTATGCTCGATTGGCTATAACAGGAAGCCCCTGGCCAGGGCTACTGAGATTTACTGATAAGTGTTATCATTAGTTTCTCGATCTGTAATGAGCCATATACCGACATAAATTATTGATTTATTAGGGTCGATAATACCATCCCTAGACTCGATATGCAGCATATCAGACGAAGAGACCAGACTGTACGGTAATTGTTGCCAGTTGGCTCGACGGGTGTTTTGACAGGTTCGCTTGTTTTCCTTCTAATCGCTCAATACCTAGGTGGCCATTACGTTTAGCTGGCCGCTTGTGGCTTATGGGTGTTTGATATGATCATCACCTACCGCCGGCGTATTGACGAGTCTTAGAGTCCCACACAGGAGTTTCCTAGCTCCGGCGAAACGATGTGGTGTGTATATGAGATATGCGCGGGAGCTCGATTAAATGCGTGTATATGATACCGTATTTTAATCGGGCGTTTTTCTATTGGTCAGGTCGTATGTGATATGACCGGTTTGTTAGTGTAATATGCCCTAGATGCCATTATTGCATAGTACTAGTTTGTATATTACATTTTGGAAGCTTGGGATATATACATGGATTTATGACAGTCTTGCTCGATATAGTAGTATGCTACTTGGTTTGTATCTATCTTAATATGTATATATGTTTCTTTTAACATATCACTAAGACATATTGATGGAGCCCTTAGGATCTTTGCTTGACTACCAGCGTTGTGATGGCAGTCACACTAGTGGGGGCTGGGTAGTCTACAAGCACATCCTTATACAGATCCCTAGTCGTAGGATTATCGAGACGGGGCATCGATACTCCGGAGTAGACTAGTGTATACGCTTCTCTTCCCAGCAAGGGAGATGGTTTGTCCCACAGCCATTAGTACGTCGTACTAGAGATAGTATGCAGGTGCTCGTTAGGTTATGAGTACACTGGACTTGACTCGTTGGGAACTGTTGGTTGGTATTATACCTATCGTCAGTTAGCAGTTCCCAGGTGACATGAGTACAGCTTAGTCCGTTGACTTGACACTGCTATTTCGCCTCAAGTGTGTCCCCACTGTTCTTAGATTGCTATCCTACCACGGCTCTATTGAGTCGTGCAAACAGTAGTTGTTGGATGCAGTCCCGAAGCACTTGGAGACAGTGGCGGTTAGATAGGATTCGTCTCTCCCGGTATTGGGGGTTGATATCGCGCAGTGTTCGGAACGCCATTACACAAAGTCCCTGGCCAGGGAAAGCGAGATTTACTGGTAGGTACTCCAGTACTTTCTCAGGGTGTTTTGGACTGTACTTCGACACGACTTATACCACTATTAGGGGTCTGACATTTACCGCCCCCTTGGCTCGATATGCGATACTCTTAGACGAACAGACCGGACTGTACGGAGATTGCCATAGACAGGCTCAGTAGAAGTTTGGATAAGCTTGCTCGTCGACCTTCTTATCGACAGATACCTGGGTAGCCGTTACGTACAGCTAGTGCTGCTAACGTGTTTGTGGTTAAACCTACTGCCAAAGTACAGTCGAGTCTTTAGAGTCCCACACAGAGGGTTTCCTAGCTTCGGGCGGAACGATGTAGAGGTCGTATGGTTTTATGACAGGGTTCGATCACATACGTGTACTTATATGCGTGTAGTGTTCGAGCGGACAATACTAGTGGGCTTTGGTTTAAGCCCGATCCTAGTATTTGATTATTGGATTAGCTTCGCCTCATTGTATTTGTGTTTATTCGAAACACGAATGCGGGTATGTATATACGGATGAGAGGAGGTAAAGAAGGAGACACCTTATTAGGGTTTTGACCATTGACTTGGTCAAAACAAAAATGAGGTGGAGAAAAGAATTTGTTATTTTTTGGTAAATGATTATTGTATGGCATGGCTACTTGGCTTGACCTTTTGACTTTGCTTAACTTGTTGACTCTAGATATTTTTGGTGAGACATTTTGAGACCTAGATATTTTTGTTAAAATATTATTTTCATTCCATGCTTATTGTCATATCAAGGAGCCATGCCATTTATCAATTATCATTATCCAAAATACATTCTCTTTCCTTACGCTTGCTCTCTCCTTTTTTCTCTCAAATCCTAGTGTCTCATGTGTTGAGAATCAAGGTCTTGTGAGACAAAGCTACTCAAAATCACACTGTACACACTCTAGGTTACTTAGTTTTTCACACCAAGTGATCTAGTTTCCTCAACTTGGAGGTTTAGCTCAATGTTGGAACTCTCGGGTGGATCTTCTACTACTATGAGAAGCCGACGAGAAGGTCCTTTCCATTTCCACTCCAAGGAGCTCGCAAAGAGAAGGAGGACAGCGGGAAGACAAGAAGGACTTGGAACTTTGGGTATAATCTTCTTACCGAGTAGATAATATCTCTAGTTAGTTTGTTAGTTATGATTTAGATAAGATCTTGGAGTTAAAGCCGATGTTACCTTATTGTAAAAAATCGTTTTTTACCCATTCCACCTCCCCACAAACCCGTGGGATGTGTAACGTCGGTATCAGAGCCGACTAAACCATAGCTAACAGTTTAAACGACAAGTAAAACTACAAAACCGAAATAACCCGAAAACATCGAAGCTTAGATTCAAGTTTCTGTCGATTTTTATTGTGTCTCTAAAAATTATTTTAGCAACTGCAGAGTACTCTTTGAACTGTAAAATGAACACAGAACAAAAACGGGACATTTCTACCCAAACTGGGCCGGCCACAATGCTAAAAAAACCGGCGAGCTCGGTTCATTTTTTGAAAATGCTTCGTATTTTAGTGTGTGGCTTTGTTACTTGGATTTAGGGCTTCAGGAGTTGTTTGTTTTTGCCAATTTTGATTTTACTGTAAATTCTTTACTATAGAAAATACCGGGTGTTTTGAAGTCGCAGTTTAATGTCATTTAATGTTTCAAGTTATGTTAAATGTGTTTGTAAACTTCCGCTAATTGCTATATGTCGGTTAGTTGGGGGTTGCATATTTCTGTGATGATTATATTGGTTTGTGTTTATGAACTTGTTGGATCGTCGTGATGAATAGCCGGGGATGTGAGATGAGGGTTTTCATTCTTTCATTCGATGTAAAATTTGTAAAGTGATGTAATATTATTTTTGCGGGACACATCCGGGTTGAGGTTGCAGCCACCATTGTATTATTTCTTTTACTGTTTTTGCTCCTAGGATAGACCCTAGGTGGGGTGCACAAACTACCGGGTACTTTGAAGTGCCAAGTGGCCTACTCACTTTGTTGAGGGAGGTTGCTTCACTTCGCGTATTTGGTGGGTAGTTTGCCGCATCCGTACGGGTCTAGGGTGGGGTTTGGCTATTTATCACGACCTTGTAATCCATCTTTCATTACAGGCTCAAACGAAATGCGGATTCCTAGCATATCCAATGTGTTCATCTGTGATCTGGAATGCCTATCATTGCATCTGACGAATGTATATATCTATATATAATATCTAGTAGACGTTGCTTATGTTTTGCACCCGCGCTAGTCCAGCCCCCGCTCTGTCGTTAGTTAAGTAACCTAACGGGTGACGACGGGGCCCCGTGTTGAATGCGGATGGCATAAGCGTACGTTGTATTTTCATTGTTTTCTGCAATGATTGGATTAATTGATGGGACTGTATTAAATTAATGCAAAGCAAACAAACCAAAGTTGAATCGTTGGAACAATTTCAAAACCACTCGATTTTTTTTTCAAAAAAGCAAAACTTTTAAAATGCAGAGCTTAAACCACTCCTTTTAAAAGCTATCAGGTTCCTTCGATTATATCAAATTCACTACGTTCACGGTTTCGCCAAAACCATTTGTAGCCCTCCGTCATTTCAGTTAGATATTCAGTAGTATACAAGCTATGTATTTTGACCATCGCCAAGGTATAGTGATGGAGGGTTACCTGAGACGGCAGTAAGGTTTCAGGAGGCATCGTCCATGCCAAATTCAAAAATTTGTCGTTTTAGCTAGCCCTAACTAAGAATCGTTAACTAGAAATCGACGAAAATGAAAATGCAAACACTTTGCAAGTCTAGTGAGCAAGGAATACAACCTTTGTAGACTGGTCATTCACTTCTATAGCTCCGTGTAGTAGTCCCTTCGCTGTGATCGTGAACTCCGGACTCTAGAAAGGCTCCCATGAAGAAACGAACATGCTTGCTTCGATGTGTTCGAGGCCGAAGATGATCTACATCGAGGAGACACTAACCCAAGCTATCTCTTCACTAATTATGGAATTAGTGAAGCAAACACCCTATATTAAATGGCAAGTAGTAGAGGATGATGAATTAGGAAGTGGGCTCACTTTAGATTTCATTTTCTCACATTTTTTCTCACAACTCCATTGAAGCTATAAAGCTTTTTTTGGAAGAAGAAGAAGATGAAGAAAATTTCTCATATGATAATTATCCTCAAGAATAATTGGCAACCATAGATGAGTTAATATCATATATTAACCTTTGTAGAGAGTTAACCATGGCTAGGTTTAATTGGTTGGGTTAACAAATATCTTAGCCAAAACAAAAGAGTGGACTTGGTCAAAGATCAATACAAGCTTCTATAAGCTTTCATCCATGACAAAATTCCACCTTTTGTAATTAGCAAAATAAATAAAACCCTAGCAATTAAACCAAGTATGGTGTAAGTCATACACACACCTTTGTTGCATGTATCATCAAGCATGACACATAACATCTACACACAAATATATCATATATATTCAATGTGCACAAAATGAGAAAAAGAAATCATAACTAAGCTTAATATTAGTTAATGTAATGTAATATATAAAATATATAATTATAAATTAAATTATTAAATCAACTCTTGATTTAATAATCCGGCAATATCATATATAACCGACTAATATCATATGTAACAACTTATCGAATCAACACTTGATCCGATAACCCGGCTATATCACATATAACCGACCAATATCACAAATTGCGAGAATAGAATATGGTATCTCATATCGTATCAATCTCGGTCCCGTACATATCATATATGTGCTCCTACTCAGTTTCGCTTGAGCCAGAAAACCCCTGTGTAGGACTCTAAAGAATCGTCAATACGTCGGCAGTAGGTGATGATCATATCAAACATCCACAAGCCGCAAGCGGCCTGCTAAACGTAACGGCCACCCGGGTATTGAGCGATCAGAAGATCAACAAGCAAGCCTGCTCACACTCCTGCGAATCAAATCAGTAACACACCGTACAGTCCGGTCTCTTCGTCTGATATGTCGCATATCTTGTCTTGGGATGGTAAACATAAGACCCTAATAACTCGATAAGTTGTGTCGATATGAGGCTCATAACGGGTCGAGAAACTATTGATAACACTTACCCGTATATCTCTGAAGCAGCCTTGGCCAAGGACTTTCTGTTATAGCCAATCGAGCACAACGCAACATCAACCCCCAATACCGAGAGAGACGAAACCCCTCCTATCGCTCATTGCCCCCATGTGATTCGGGACTGTACCCAAAAGCCACCGTTTTGCACGTTCTCTTGAACGTGGTAAGGTGGAAATCAAAGCACATTGCGAATCACACAAGACTCTATGACGATCTCGGATCTACAGACTAACCTGTACCAGTGTCACCAAAGAACTGCCATCTGACGTTTGGTATAATACCATCTGGGAGTTCTCGGCGAGTCCGTCCAGTGTACCCAGTCTCCACTGAGCACCCGTATACTATCTCTGATGTCAATCACCAATGGATATGGGATCATCCATCGCCCATCTACATGGGTCGAGAAGCTATACGCTAGTCTACTCTGGTATATCGATGCCCTGTCTCGATATACCCACGGCTAAGGACATTTGAAGGATGTACTTGGCGACTACTCTGTCCCCACTAGTATGATCTGCATCATAGTCCTGGTGGTCAATTACTCATCCTAAGGGCTTTATCATATGTAATATAGAGACAATGAGAGTACATGTTAAGATAAAGAGCAACCAGATAGCATACTATCATGTCGAGCAAGAAAGTCCTCCCTATATTTGTCCAAGCATCCACTACAATGTACATTGTATGTACAGTAATGGCCTCTAGGGCATACATATCACTAACAAGTGATTGGTAGCTGCTGAATATTTATCTGTATCTTAGATAGATGCGTTGGTTTGGGACAGTCGTACCGCTATTTTGGCCTTCGTCAAGGGTATGTACGAGTGGGTAAAAATTAACCTGGATAATGAAGGGTAGAACTTGACATGTGACTTATGATATGTTGTCCTTCGTCAAGGTCATAAGAGCATGGGGAAAAAATCAACATCGGGCGTTTCTAAAGAAACTGAAACTTGCTAGTGTTGCATACTATTTGGAGTGTGATAATTTTGGTAGGATTCCTTCGACTTTATCACACGATGATATTTGGATCCCGATCCTATTGTGAATATATACTACTCCTAAGGAGATATTTTCACTTAACGATCAATGATATAAACCAAGTAGGTTTATAGAAAGGTGTTAGAGGGGCTACGCCCCCACGGAAAAGAGGTTATTTAATTAAGGAACTTCGCGAAAGCGTCGTAAAACCTCCCTCGAAGTACCGAAACTGGCCTGGTTGACCAGTTAAGCAAGAATTGTACGATGAGATTAATCCTGACTAATTCTTCTTTTATGGTTTGAGGAAGGATTCGAGAAACAATAGGAGCCATCCTGTTTAGATAAACTAAAAAAACATTCTAAAATTGCAAAAGTATCATGCTAAAGTGTTTCTTCTCTCTCTCCTAATTGCAGCGACCAAACATGACGGGCCTTAAGTTACTACTAGATAAAAATTTATTGGCAGGGCCAAACTATAACGATTGGTTCAGGAATGTCAAGATGGCAATCACTTATGACAAATTGGGGTATCTTCTTCTTATTACTAAATCCCCCGCCGTCCACGGTCCAGAATCCATTGTCACGGATAAGGAAATCCGAAAACCTGGGAGATTGACTGCGCGAAGGCCAAGCGCCTCGTGCTGACCTCTATGGATAATGAACACCAGAGGCAGCACAAGAATATGGATCTTGAATCCATATTCCTGTAAGTCTATGGTAGCGCCTCGGCCGTCTGTCTGAGGCCAAAATGCGGAAACGAAAACTTTTTCAAAACTAGAAACTGACGCTATCGTATACTTTAAACCCGGATCGAACCATTAACCTACAACTAGCTAACTAGAGAAGGGTTAGAAAGGCTATACCGATCGATCCGTGTCCTTCAGTCTTTGGCCACCATCCCAAGCTCCTCGCGGCATCTCCGGTCTCGATCTCCTTGTCGGAAAGGGCACCACATCATCGAGTCTTTTTACGGGCTCTCGCTTCATCCGAAGAAACTCGGGCACGAAGTTCGCTAGCCGACATGTCCAAGGCGAAGTAGAGAATGTGTGTGAGAACTTTGTCTCTTGCATCCATTGCATGGATGGAGGTTGAAGATGAAGCCATCAATGGAGTTTGTGAGCTAGAGGAAGAAGAAGAAGAAGAAGCTTTCTTTTTCTTTTGTTGTATTTTGAAATGAGAAAGAGTTGGAATGAAATAATATAAGAGCTAACCATATACATGGATTTCCTTCTCTCTCTTCCTCTCATTTCAACTTACAAATCCATCACAAAATGTGACATATGCACAATAAAAGAGACCATGAGTCACTAGGTTGCATGTGTCACAATAAATGCACCTCATGATGATTTCTAGCTCACAATTTTCATTTGTAAACATTAATCCAAATGTTTACAACAATAAAAAGATACGGCAACATCTAAAGTAAACTAATGACGGATCACAAGGATACCCCTTACCTGTATATGCATACCTGCATCCGCATTCCGACTGAATGCGAATGCGATGAGACTAAAGTGATCCAACAAATCTAATACTAGGATCCGGCTTAAACCAAAGCCCACTAGTATGATCCGCCCGATCATGATCCGTGCACTACTGCACGTATATGATCGGACCCTGCCATATATCATACGGCCTCTACAACGTTTCGCCCGAAACTTGAGAAACTATCTGTGGGGGACTCTAAAGACTCGTCAATACTTTGGTTGTGGATTTAACCACTAGCATGTCAGTGGTACTAGCTGTACGTAACAGGCTACCAGGTATTGACCAAAAGGGAGGTCGATGAGCGAACTCATCCTGACAACCTACTGAGCCTGTCAGTGACAATATCCGTACAGTCCGGTCCGTTCGTCTATGAGCATCGCATGTCGGGCCTAGGGGGTTGGTAAAAGTCAGACCCCCAAAAGCTGTACAAGTCGTGTCAGAGTGTAGCCCAGAACACCCTGGGATACTACTGGAATACCTACCAATAAATCTCCTGCCTTGGCCAAGGACTTCGTGTAATGGCTCTCCTATACAAAGCGCAATCTCACCCCCACTACCGGGAGAGACGAAACCCCTTCCGATCCGCTCACTGCCTCCATGTGGCTTGGGACTGTTCCCAACTAAAACCTGTTTGCATGACTCCTTTGAGCCATGGTAGGGTAGTAATCAAAGCACAGTGAGAACTCACACGAGACAAATGACGATCTCAGGTCGATGAACTAACCTGTACACATGTCACCAGGGAACTGCTATCTGACGTCAGGTATAATACCAATTAGCTTGTTCCCGGCGAGTCATGTCCGGTGTACTCATAACCCAATGAGCACCTGTATACATCTTCGGTGATCCAACTGACACTAATGACTTGTGAGGCCGGCCACCGCCCCTCGTCGGGGTCTCGACTGTATACACTAGTCTACTAATGGAGTATCGATGCCCAGTCTCGAAACTCCTACGACTAGGGACCACTTTAAAGATGTGCTTATAGACCCCAGCTCCCACGTATATGATCGCCATCATACTGCTGGCCGTCAAGAAAGAATCCTAAGGCCTCTATCAACGTGCAATAGTGACATGTAAGGTCACCTGAAGCGGTACACGATGATAAAGACAAACCAGATAGTATACTATCATCTTGAGTTAGACTGTCCCACCGGTAGAGGTCCTCCCTCAATCATTGCAATCACGTGCCTGCGATCCAATAATTGACTCTGAGGGCACTATATTGAACAATCTCCCACTTGCACTCAAGGCTAATTATTGCGATGTCGCTTACTCATAGCCCGTGTGATACCGAGCACCCAACTCCTCTACTAATCAGTTTCACAAAGCCCGTTTGCGAAACTATTGCGTTCGAGGAATAGCCTCAGTGAGTAGATCCACCCTGATGTTTCTTTCTATGTCTCTCTTTATCTCAAGTTCGCGGAGAAAGCCATCTCCCGAAATGAGCAATACCTGTCTTAGAATATGTCTGGATATCTGATGGGACCTAGTTCATAAATGAACTCTAAATCCAAACTTCTTAGACTGTATCGTCAACTGAACTTAATCAGTATCCTGCGCCACACCTCCCTTAGTTTCCGCTTGGACCACCTGTCCAAAATACTGTCCCTCATCAGAGGAAAAACTATAACTCTGACAGTCACTCTGTCATCCAGGTCACCTTGGAAGCCTGGAATGATAACCGTCTCCTAAAGGAGGCTGTTGTTGTCATATCCCTAGAACATCCACTTATATTCTAAAACTGCTTCCGAACATTTCTCCAGGATAGGATTAATATCAACTTATTGCAGGTAGTGCAAAAACGACATCTGGTGTGGTACTTCACATCTCATGATTGACTCAATTGCCTAAGCAAGTGATATGTCAATCATGCACATCCCTCTCCCCTTTAGTCTGTAAGATACCTTTAGAGAGGGTGACTCCATCACCTGCAGGTATACTACCGTGCCAGGAGTCGTCCATTCTAAAACACTTTTAGAATGCTATCTGAGTATCCAGATTAGGAAACTACCAAAATCTAGATCTAAAACCATAGATCTAGTAACCAGAATGTCTGATATAAAATCCATGTCATTTGTGGAGAAACCACTGTGTGACAACCAAAGTACAACCAATCGTAGTATAGGAATTTCACTTCCTACTCTGTGTATGTCATCCAAATACCAGGACATCATACCCTACTACCTTCTTAACAGATCCATCCCCTATTCTGATGAAGTCAAACCTATGACTGTTACATCAGAAATAGATGATCTTTCTCCGCTATATCTACTTTAGTCCATTGACATAAGCTACTTGTCCACTATGCTTCCGCTACTCCAACTGACTATGACAACCCTCTGGCAGAGTCATATACATGTGCACTTCTAGACCTAGTTTAGAACGACGCTATACTCATCCTCCTGCCGGGTCTCACAGTCTGGAACAACAGCAATGGCAAGTCTGGGTAAACGAGAACCTCCCTGTCACCGTCCTTGAGGCTACCGGAGTATCTCTCGGGTGCCTGAGGTTACCCACGATATCTGCGGAGTGGCCAATGGAATGTCAATCCAGATTGAATCTTTAGGTCTTATTAAATTTTCAGTAATCGTTTGCTGTTCTGGAATCACTTCCAGTTCTACCATACTCCCACTACTGTTTTCTGAAAAAATCCATTTGTACTAAGACTCTGGCGAGTCGAGAACAATATCACTATTGATCTTTCATATGGTAGAAAGCCAACCCTCGTCATAGCCCGGGTCAACCCACAAACAGCCATTACAGAAACGTGCCTTGAGTTATCCAGAGTCTGGTTTTAAGCATAAGCCGGACAACTCCCCGTACCTTAACAATGTTAAGATATGAACTATTCTATATCCAATATAGAAACAGAGGCACTGATTTAATTGGAACCAGATTCAAATCATGCAGCTGTCTCCAGTGCATGTCAACTAAATAGAAAGAGGCCGATCAGCATTACTCAAATTAGGAGTGCTTCCAATTATGAGTAACCTGAAAGAGAAGCAAGTTCTCTTAATCATTACTATCAACTGAATACCATACACAAGTATCTACATCTTCGATCACCTTGAAGAATCCCGATACTTGCAACACCTGGTTCCCTACTTTACTCTTATACCTATAACTTCTCAAAACTATGACCTTGTGTTTCTACGAAACACTTGTCTAAAACTAGAGAAGTCACAAGTAAATAGAATATAGTACGAGGACCAACCCTTCTGTCCTAATGGACACTGGACAATATATAATATACTCTGTATAAGTCCGCTGAGTTGAATAACTCAAACCCTGTGCGTCGTAGGTTGAAAACTGTACTTATTGTTAAGAAGAATTACACTGCTGTTTAATGCTCCTTACCTAACCATCCACTGATATAGGTAAATGTCATAGACATAATTTCAAAAAGTTATATCTCACTTTTTAAAAATAAACGTACAGATATATCAATTTGAAATTGGTGCATAACAACGGATATTCAAAACCAAATATTTGTCGTCCGGCAAAACAACCCAGGCGATTTCCTCAAATATCACCAATTACAACGAATCCCGATATAATGAGGATGATCACCCAATTCCCAATTACTTACTCCCACTCATCATCTGTAAAACCATACAGATGTGAGAATCAAACCTGGTTTTACATACCCTAGAGCAAGGGCTAATTGGGAAATCAGTTTTCTTTTAACAATACACAGTGAAACTGAAACAAGTAAATATTTCGAAGGGGTGTCCGAGTATTCCTAGTAATGCCTCTTCCATTATCAGATTCACAACTGTAACCGTATATTTCTTTGCCATCTCTCCAAATCCCTTTATATGTCTTTAGTCATTACCTTCTGCACACCCCTTTAGGCTAAATGGTTTTCTTCCCTCCCTACCGTTTGGCACCAGCCTATGGTCTGGAAGAAGACTATCCAATAAGCATAATAGGTGTACTGTCCTAATCCTTGGAGCACTCGCAACCCGAGAGAAGGTAAAGATAAAAGACAATTGAATAAAGCCTTATTCCTATTTCTCCTGAACCAGAATCCATCCCCGAACTGGAACAAGTTCCTTCGAGTTCGTATATAACCATAAGATGGAGTATCCAAATAACTGTGGATCTTCATAGTGATACGGAGTGTTCTGGAGAAATACAAAGGTGATGTAGGATTGGCGATGAAATACTTGGTTTGGTCGTGAATAGCAGTCACAGTTTACTTTGCCCTCTTACTAATCCCTTTATTTGTCTTTACTTAATACCTTATGTACACCTTCGTTAGGCTAATTGGTTTTCTTCATTCCCCACCATTCGGCACCTGCCTATGGTTTGGATGAAGACTATCCAATTAGCATAACAGGTGTACCGTCCTAATCCAAGGAGCACTCGCAACCTGAGAGAAGGTAAAAAGGAAAAGACAACTGAATAGACCTATTCATTTTCTCCAGAACCGGAAACCATCCTCAAATCTGGAACAAGTTCCTTCGAGTTTGTATATAACCATACGATGGTTTTATCCAATGGAAGTGGACGTTTGTAGTAATACGGGGTGTTCTGGAGAAAAGGGTAAAAGTAGGAGTGGCAATGAGGTATGCAACTCTGACAATCCAAAAGCCAGTGTTTCAAGAAAGTTCGGTCAACTTGGTCACTGAGTCATAGTCAAGAGTCGGGTCATGGTAGCTGCCAAAGAGAGAGAGAGAAAAGAAACACTCTGCGTGCACTCTAACCTATATTAGAATGGTTATCAATTTATCTAATCAGGAAACCTCCAACTGTAACCTCAAATTCTCCTCCAAACCTTAAAGAAGAATTAGTCGGGATCACCCGAGGAGTAAACCTTCTCATCAGTGGGAATCGGGATCCAACTATCATAGCATGATAGTGTGATGGAATCCACTCACATTATCACACTCCAGAAGGTATGCGCAAGCCTGGCAAGTTTCAGTTTCTTTAGAAACTCCCGATGTGACTTTTACCCCATGCTCTTATGACCTTGATGAAGGCCAACATATCATAAGTCACATGTCAAGTTCTACCCGTCATTATCCAGATTTGAACCCACCCGTACATACCCTTGACGAAGGCCAAAATAGTAGTACGACTGTCCCAAACCAACGCATCTATCTATGCAGCAGAAAAGTAACAAATAGCTACCATACACTATGCCTTGACGAAGGCCAACATACATAGCATGAATACTAAGTGCTACCTTTCTGGAATGACGGAGGGCTACGAATGGTTTTTGGCGAAAAACCTTTAACGTAATGAACTTGATATTGTTGAAGGAAACGATAGCTTTATATAAAAATGTAGGGTTACTAGGCACTCTAACAAGGTTCTACAAGGCATCTACCATGCCCGATTAAAATTTTAGCTGTACCAAACAACCCTAAACAAGATCTTTGCTAGATTATTAGGGTTTCACATGCAAGTAGATAACATTTATGACTAAGTGAATACGAAATACAACCTTTGTAGATCGGTCCTTCACTTCTAGAGCTCCTTGTCGTAGTCCCTTCGCTGCGATCATGGTTCTCCCGGGCTCTTGCATGGCTTCATGAGGCGAAAGAAGCGTCCTTGCTTGAAGTCTTCGAGGCCGAAGATGATCTACGTCGAGAGAATACCAACTCAAGCTACTACTTCACTAACTAGAGAATTAGTGAAGCAAACACCCTAAACTAAAGTGCTGGTCTAGTAGAGGATGGAGAAATAGGAAGTGGGTTCACTTTAGAATTTATTTTCTCACAATGTTTCTCACTTTGGATCAAACCCTAGAGAGCTTTTTAGCTCAAGGAAGAAAATGAAGAAATAAAGAGAGAAAGATATTGATCATGTGAGTGAGCTAACCATGGGTGAGTGAGTATCATATACTAACTCATGTAGAGACATAAGCATGGCTAATTCTAATGGTTGGGTTAACTAAATATCTTAAGTAAAACAAATTGAGTTGAATTTGTCAAAGCACTAAAAGCTTCTACAAGCTTCATGCACTTAACAAATATCAACCAAATTAGATTTACTTTAAATATAAAAACCCCTCCACTAAAATTAGAATGGTGTATGTCATACACCCATGTCATGTGTATCAACAACCATGATACAAAAAGAAAACACATTTTAATATATATCACATATATATTAAAGTTGTGCACATGTGAGAAAAATCCTTAAGTGTACAAATGTTAGTTAATGTAAATTAGTATATCATATATACAATTATACACTAAATTAGCAAATCAACACATGACTTAATAATCCGGTTATATCTCATATAACCGACTAATATCCAATGTATCGACTTATCGAATCAACACTTGATTCGATAACCCGGCTATATTACATATAACCGACCGATACAAAAAGTCGCGAGAATAGAATACGGTATCACACATGCGCATTATTCTCGGTCCCGCACATATCACATATGCGCTCCTATTTCGTTTTGCCTGAGCCAGTAAAACCTCTATGTAGGACTCTAAAGACTCGTCAATACGCCGGCAGCAGGTGATGATCATATCAAGCACCCACAAGCCGTCAGCGGTACTAGCTGGACGAAACGGCTACCCGGGCATTGAGCGATCAGAAGATCAGCAAGCAAGCCCGCTCCAACTCCTGTAAAATCCTAACGGTAACACTTGCCGTACAGTCCGGTCTCCTCGTCTGATATGTCGCATATCAAGTCTAGGGGTGGTAAACGTCAGACCCCAATAACCGATAAGTCGTGCCGATGTGAGGCTCATAACGGGTCGAGAAACTACTGGTAACACTTACCAGTAAATCTCTAAATCAGCCCTGGCCAGGGACTTACCTGTTATGGCCAATCGAGCACAGCGCAACATCAACCCCCAATACCGGGAGAGACGAAACCCCTCCTATCGCTCATTGCCTCCATGTGACTCGGGTATGTACCCAAAAACCACCGTTTTGCACGCCCTCTTGGATGTGGTAAGGTGGAAATCAAAGCACAGTGGGAATCACATAAGACTCTATGACAATCTCGGGTCTACAGACTAACCTGTACAAGTGTCACCTGAGAACTGCCATCTGACGTAAGGTATAATACCATCTGGGAGTTCTCGGCTAGTCCGTCCAGTGTACCCAGTCTCCACTGAGCACCCGTATACCATCTCTGATGTCATACACCAATGGATATAGGATCATCCATCGCCCATCTCATGGGTCGAGAAGCGTATACGCTAGTCTACTCTGGTATATCGATGCCCGGTCTCGATACACCCACGATTAGGAACATTAAAGGATGTACTTATGGACTACTCTGTCCCCACTAGTATGATCTGCATCATAGTCCAGGTAGTCAAGTACACATCCTAAGGGCTTTACCAATATGTAACTATAAGACAGTATCAAGAGACAAGTATACATGTTAAGATAAAGAGTAACCAGATAGCATACTATCATATCGAGCAAGAAAGTCTTCTCTATATATGTCCAAGCATCCAATATAATATACATCATCTGTACAATACTTGTTAGTGTATATGCCCTAGAGGCCATTACTGTATCATACTAGTTTGTATATTACTTGATGGAAGCTTGGGATATTCACCTTGTATAAACAATCTTGCTCAATATAGTAGTATGCTACTTGGTTTGTTTCTACTTCAATGTGTACTTGTGTTTATTTCAGTATATCACTTATACGCATTAGTGGAGCCCTTAGGATCTTTGCTTGATTACCAGCGTTGTGATGGCAGTCACACTAGTGGGGGCTGGGTAATCTATAGGCACATCCTTATACAGGTCCCTAGTCGCAGGACTATCGAGACTGGGCATCGATACTCCGGAGTAGACTAGCGTATGCGCTTCTCATCCCAGTGTGGGAGATGGTCTGTCCCACAGCCATCAGTACGTCGTACTGGAGATAGTATACGGGTGCTCGTTGGGTTACGAGTACACTGGACAGGACTCGTCGGGAACTGACAGGTTGGTATTATACCTATCGTCAGTTATCAGTTCCCAGGTGACATGAGTACAGCTTAGTCCGCTGACTTGACACTGGCACTTCGCCTCGAGTGTGTTCCCACTACACTTTGATCATTGCCCTACCACGGCTCAAAGGAGTCGTGCAAACAGGTGGTGGTTGGGTGCAGTCCCGAAGCACTTGGAGGCAGTGACGGTTAGACATGATTCGTCTCTCCCGGTATTGGGGTTTGACATCGCGCTGTGTCTAGGAGAGCCATTACACGAGTAGTCCCTGGCCAGGGCAAGCGAGATATACTGGTAGGCTTCCAGTGTTATCTCAGGGTGTTTTGGGCTTCACTCCGACACGACTTGTACCGCTATTAGGGGACTGACGTTTACCGCCCCTAGGCCCGCCATGCGATGTATCAGACGAACAGACCGGACTGTACGGAGAATGTCACATTCAGACTCAGTAGGAGTTCAGATGGAGTTTCACCTCGTCAGCCTTCTTGTCGGCATCTACCTGGGGACCGTTACGCACAGCTAGTGCCGCTTGCGGTCTGTGGTTAAACCCACTGCCAGCATAGTGTCGAGTCTTTAGAGTCCCACACAGAGGGTATTCGCCTCTGGGCAAAACAGAGTAGAGGTCGCATGGTTTTGCGACAGGGTTCGTTCTCATCCGCGCACTTGTGCACGTTTGGAGTCCGGACGGATTATACTGGCAGGCTCTGGTTTGAGCCAGATACTGGTATATGTTTTAGGGTTGCTTTTATATCTTGGTATTCTTGTTCCTCGGAACGAGAATGCAGGTGTGTATGCACAGTTGCTTGAGGCGGAGGATGAGATATTTCATTAGGGTTTCGGAACGGGTGCGTATGCACAGTTGACAGTCTTCTTTTTCCAAACCCTAATGGATTTATATATTATCTATTAATAATAGTAATTAAATGAGAATTTTGTTATGGTTGATTTTGTTGACTTGTTGACCATGGTTGACTTGTTGACTATGGTTGAATGTTGACCACCATCATGCTTTGAAAGATCCTCCTTGATTCATGCTTACATTTCATTTAAAGAAGCATGATAGTGGTCATTCCAAATTACCATCAACTATTCTTATTTTGAATTATTATTATTTAGATAATTGTTTTTCTTTTGGCATTATGGTTGCTAGAAAGAGAAATATATCTCATTATCTCATTTAGCTTCTATCTCCTCACTTCATCTTCTTCTTCCTCTAGCAAAAGAGAACCCTTCTCATGTGTTGAGAATCCTTCTCTTTTAAAAGAAAAGCAACCCCTAGTCACTCTCTACTCATTCTAGGTTCAAGGTTTAGCAAGCCGGAAACCCTAGTTCACTCAAAGATCGAGGAAGAGCCCAAAGGTCGAACCTTCGAGGTGGATCCATCTTCGACGGAAGAAGGCGACGAAAAGAGAACCATCAACCTCTACAAGATTTCAAGAAGAAGGAGTTCAAGTTTAGGTATAACCTTCATCCGAGTAGCTAACTCTCTTTAGCGTATTTGCTAGTTTAGTTTAGACACGATCCCGACCTTGTTTAGTCCATGTTGCCTCTTGCGATAAAAAATTTGTTTTTTATACCGTTTCCGCCTCCCCGTAAGCACCGGGGGTCGCAATATGAACTTACAGTGGTATCAGAGCCTAACTAAACTTAAACTAGCTTGGTAGCGAAGTGTATGGAAGTTCGAAACCGAAAAATCGCAAAACCGGAAAAACCAAAACCCTAAGTTTCTGTTGAATTTTTTTCTGCTCTAAATGAAAAACTTTATACTTGTAAATTCGGCTCAGGGTTTTGTTTGAACACACAAGAAATACGATGCCATAATTCCTTCATAGCGCCGCCCATCCGCGGCCTCACCAGTTCATGAAGCCGCGGATCCGCCGCCGTTTATTTTCCTCTCTGCATCGTTTTTCGTGCAGTGTTCTTCTGGTGGGATTTTGGGATTTTTCAGATGTATTATATGTACCCAGATTTTCCAGAACAGAAATTCACTTTTGGGGTCCTATAATTCCGTATTTTTTTCCGAACTTCACTGCACTTTGGCTATGTTGGTTATATCTGTGATATTTGCATGTATTGAACGTCGGCTAATCGCTATAAGTCGATTAGTCGGGGTTATACATGATCTGTGTTTGATATTGGATTGTGTATATGAATGTGTTGGACTGTCGCGGGTGAATAGCCGGGGTGGATGTGAGATGAGCTTTTGTTTTTCTTTCATTCATTTGTAAATGTAAATTGATGTAATAATATTATTTGTTTGGCCGCACAACCGGGTCGGGGTTGTAGCCGTCATTGTATAATTCTTTTTACTGTTTTTACTCCTAGGATAGACCCATGGAGGGGTGCACAAACTACCGGGTTCTTGGCGGGTAGTTTGCCGCACCCGTAGGGGTCTTGGGTGGGGTATTTGGCTATTCACCGCGACCGTGTAATCCGCTTTTCATTGCAGGCTCGAAAGGATTGCGGATTGCTAGTATATCCAATATATTCATCTGTGATCTGTAATGTCTATCATTGCTTTCTATTTAGGCGTTGCTTATGTTTTACAGCCGCGCTAGCCCAGCCCCCGCTCTGTCGTTACTTAAGTAACCTAACGAGTGATGACGGGACCCCGTGGCGAATGCGAATGGCATAAGCGTACGTCATATTTTGGTTGTTTTCTGCAATGGTAGGATTAAATGATGGGACGCATTAAAAGAACTAATGCAAGAATATCACGCATTAAAAGAACTAATGCAAGATAATAAACCAAGCTAAAGTCGTTGGAACACTTTCGAAAAACCACTCGGTTCTTTTCAAAACTAACTTTTAAATGCGGAGCTTGAGCCACTCCTTCTAAAAGCTATCTCGTTCCATCGATTATATCAAGTTCACTACGTTCATGGTTTTACCAAAACCATTCGTAGCCCTCCGTCGTTTCGCATGAATAGGCAATAGTATTCAAGCTGTGTATTTTGACCAAAGTCAAGGCACAGTGATTGGTAGCTATTGGGTGTTCATGTGTAGCATAGATAGATGCGTTGGTTTGGGACAGTCGTGCTGCCATTTTGGCCAAAGTCAAGGGTATGTACGGATGGATCCAAATTAACCTGGAAAGTGACGGGTAGAACTTGACATGTGACTTATGATATTTTGGCCAAAGTCAAGGTCATAAGAGCATGGGGCAAAAATCCACATCGGGAGTTTCATAAGTACTGAAACTTGCTAGATTTGCATACCATTTGGAGTGTGATGATTATGGTAGGATTCCTTCATTTTCGTCACGCAATGATATTTGGATCCCGATCCTACTGTGAGTATATGCTACTCCTCGGGAAATTTCTCACTAAACGATCAATGCTATAAACCTAGTAGGTGCCTAGAAAGGTGTTAGCGGGGCTACGCCCCCAGGGAAAAGAGGTTCTTAAATTAAGGAACTTCGCGAAAGCGTTGGAAAACCTCCCTCGAAGTACCGACACTGGCCTGGCTGAACGGTTAAGCAAGTATTGTACGGTGGGATTGATCCCGGCTAATTCTTCCTTTGTGGTTTGAGGAGGGATTCGAGAGACAGTGGGAGCCATCCTGTTTAGACAAATTAAAAACCATTCTAAACTTGCAAGAGCATCGTGCTAAGTGTTTCTTCTCTCCCCCTGCAGCGACCAAATCGAAATGACTGGACTTAAGTTACTTCTAGATAAAAACATACTGACAGGGCCAAACTACAAAGATTGGCTCAGGAATGTCAAATTGGCAATCGCTTACGACAAGCTGGGGTATCTTCTTACCACCAAAGCTCCCCCCGTCGCAGGTCCCACCTCCAGCGTCGCGGATAAGGAAATCCGTAAGACTTGGGAGATTGATTGCGCGAAGGCCAGGTGCCTCGTGCTTGCCTCTATGGACAACGAACATCAGAGGAGGCATGAGAATATGGACCTCGAGTCCATATTTCTCCATACAAAAGAACTGTATGGAGAGCAGTCTCGTATCGCAAGATACGAAGTGTCGAAGAAGTTGTTTTCGACAAAGTTGGCCGTCGGATCATCGGTAGCGGACCACGTGCTTAAGATGATTGGCTACACTTAGGAGCTCGCAGAACTTGGGACCACGTTGGATAGTGAACTCTATACAGATTTAATTCTCCAGTCCCTTCCATCCACTTACGCCCAGTTCATACTGAATTTCAACTTGCAAGAAAAGGAAGTTGAACTTTCAGAACTCCTCAACCTGCTGAGGAGCGCAGAGGGCACCCTACAGAAGGGTAGGGAAACACCCGCTTTGTTTGTAGGAGGATCTTCTTCCTCTAGGTCCAAGGCGAAAGCCAAGGGAAAGAGGAAGAAAGCCCCCGCCAAACCAAGAGGCGGTGTTAGTAAAGTGGGTACGAAGGGAAAGGAAAAGGCAACAAAGATAGCGGGGAAGCTTGTTGGTAAAGAGGAATGCTTCTATTGTCACAAGAGTGGACACTGGAAGAAAGATTGCAGGGCTTGGAAAGCCAGGACACAGGAACTGAAGCAGGTTGCGGCTTCAGCTTCAGGTGTGTATGTTATTGAAAACTGTCTTTCTATAAACTCTACTTCCTGGGTATTGGATACCGGATCAGGATCTCATATCTGTAATTCTTTGCAGGCGTTGAGAAGCCGTAGGGTTTTGAAGGCAGGTGACATGACCCTCAGAGTTGCGAACGGAGCTAGCATGGATGCTAAAGACGTGGGGGACTATCACCTGGGAATGTCAGATGGGCATGTTTTGGTTTTGCGTAATTGCTTTTTTGTACCCAACGCAACTTGTAATATCATTTCTGTATCTTTGGTTTCTAAAGAAGGTTATGAATTTGCGTTTGTAAGCAATGTTGTAAACATTCACCTTAATCAAGTTCTGATTGGGTCAGGTACATTGAGCAATGGTATATACGTATTAAACCAACCACAGATTTTCAATGTCCAGAATACACACAAAAGAAAGTCTCCAGATATCAATCAGACTTTCTTATGGCATTGTAGACTGGGTCACATCAATGAGAGAAGGTTGACTAAGTTACATACAGAAGGATATTTGGATCCGTTCGAATATCAATCATATGCCACTTGTCAATCCTGTCTCAAAGGAAAGATGACAAAGACTCCGTTCACTGGACACGGAGTAAGAGCGAGCGAGCTCTTGGGACTCGTACACAGCGACGTGTGCGGTCCAATGTCTACACACGCGCGAAGCGGTTATTCTTACTTCATTACTTTTACGGATGATTTTTCAAGATACGGTTATGTCTTCTTAATGAAACATAAGTCCGAAGCTTTTGAAAAATTCCAGGAATTTAAGAATGAAGTAGAAAAACAAACCGGCAAAAGTATCAAGATTCTAAGATCGGATCGAGGTGGAGAATACTTAAGTGCCGAGTTCCTGAATTATTTAAAAGAGAACGGGATTCTCTCTCAGCTTACTCCTCCATACACTCCGCAACACAACGGTGTATCGGAGAGACAGAACCGAACCCTATTGGATATGGTACGGTCCATGATGAGTAACACTGAGTTACCGCGATCATTCTGGGGGTATGCGCTAGAATCAGCTGCGTACCTTTTGAACCGAGTTCCTACTAAGACTGTGCCTACTACACCATATGAGATGTGGTGTGGGAAGAGACCCCATCTCAGTCACATTAAGACTTGGGGAAGTCCAGCTTTTATTAAAAAGCAGCATGCGGACAAGCTCGAGGCGCGCTCAGTACTGTGTAAGTTTGTGGGATATCCAAAGAATTCCAAGGGATATCTCTTCTACTACGAAGAGGAACAAAAAGTTCTTGTTTCTCGTCATGCCCACTTTCTAGAACATCAGTTCTTAGAAAAAGAATTAAGTGGGAGCGCAGTAGAACTGGAAGAAATTCCAGAACCACAGACTATTACTGAAAGCTTAGTGGAACCAGAGGGTTCAAATGAACAGGACATTCCTACGCCGCTCCGCAGGAGTAGTAGGCAGTCTCATCCGCCCGAGAGATACTACAGTTTTCTCATAGACGGGGATAGAGAGGATTGCATCATAGACTATGATGAGCCTACTAGCTTCCAGCAGGCCGTTCAGAGCGTTGACTCAGTAAAATGGCTGGATGCAATGCGGACCGAAATGGAGTCCATGTTCACCAACAAAGTATGGACGTTGGACATTGCTCCAGACGAGGTAAAACACGTAGGATGCAAGTGGATCTTCAAAAGGAAGATTGGTGTAGATGGACAGGTTGAGACCTATAAAGCTAGACTTGTAGCAAAGGGTTTCCATCAAAGACCTGGCTTGGACTATGATGAAACATTTTCTCCAGTGGCTATGCTGAAATCCATTCGGATCCTTCTTGCCATTGCTGCCTTCCACGACTATGAGATTTGGCAGATGGACGTAAAAACCGCTTTTCTAAATGGAAATTTAGAGGAGTGTGTCTATATGGATCAGCCAGAAGGTTTCATTCAGAGTGGGAGCAGCGGAAAGGTGTGCAAGTTGCTTAAGTCCATCTATGGACTAAAGCAGGCATCGCGGAGTTGGAACATCTGTTTTGATGAGACAGTCAAGGAATTTGACTTTATCAAAAATCCAGATGAACCATGCATCTATAGTAGATTTGTAGCGAGAACTGTAGTATTCCTTATTTTATACGTGGATGACATTCTCTTAATAGGAAATGACATTCCTATGCTACAATCTGTCAAAGGTTTCTTGTCACACAGGTTCTCCAAGAAAGACCTGGGTGATGCCTCTTACATCCTGGGGATCCGGATCCATCGTGATAGATCCAAGAGGATATTAGGACTTTCACAGTCCAGGTACATCGACACCGTACTGAAAAGATTCAGTATGGAAGATTCCAAGCGCGGTAACCTACCGGCTTGTCACGGGATCACCCTCTCTAAAGAGATGTCTCCCAAGACTGATTTGGAGAGGGATCGCATGTCTATTATACCCTACGCTTCTGCGGTAGGCTCTATAATGTATGCGATGTTGTGTACCAGACCGGATGTAGCTTATGCACTGAGTGTAGTAAGCCGGTATCAGTCAAACCCTGGGGAGAAACATTGGATAGCAGTAAAGAACATTCTCAAGTACCTGAGAAGGACTAAGGAGATGTTCTTGGTGTATGGCGGAAAAGACCTCCAGATAGAGGCCTTTGCTGACTCCAGCTTCCAGAGTGACAAGGATGATTCCAAGTCCATGTCGGGTTTTGTCTTTACCCTCAATGGAGGGGCGGTGTGTTGGAAGAGTTCCAAACAGGAAACCGTTGCAGACTCGACTATGGAAGCGGAATACATAGCTGCATCTGATGCCACAAAAGAAGCTGTCTGGATAAGGAAGTTCTTGAAAGAACTTCAGGTGGTTCCGTCCATTGTTGACCCAGTACCTCTGTATTGCGACAACAACGGGGCTATAGCTTTAGCAAAGGAACCCAGGTCCCATCAGAGATCCAGGCACATCTTGAGGCGATATCACCTGATCAGGGAGATCGTGGATCGAAAGGAGATCGAGGTTCGGAGGGTTGCTTCAAAAGAGAACACTGCAGATCCATTCACCAAGGCCCTACCCCAGACTCAGTTCGAGCGGCTGATCGAGATGATAGGTCTTCGATACGCCAGTACATGGCCTTAGTGCAAGTGGGAGATTGTTAGTGTATATGCCCTAGAGGCCATTACTGTATCATACTAGTTTGTATATTACTTGATGGAAACTTGGGATATTCACCTTGTATAAACAATCTTGCTCAATATAGTAGTATGCTACTTGGTTTGTTTCTACTTCAATGTGTACTTGTGTTTATTTCAGTATATCACTTATACGCATTAGTGGAGCCCTTAGGATCTTTGCTTGATTACCAGCGTTGTGATGGCAGTCACACTAGTGGGGGCTGGGTAATCTATAGGCACATCCTTATACAGGTCCCTAGTCGCAGGACTATCGAGACTGGGCATCGATACTCCGGAGTAGACTAGCGTATGCGCTTCTCATCCCAGTGTGGGAGATGGTCTGTCCCACAGCCATCAGTACGTCGTACTGGAGATAGTATACGGGTGCTCGTTGGGTTACGAGTACACTGGACAGGACTCGTCGGGAACTGACAGGTTGGTATTATACCTATCGTCAGTTATCAGTTCCCAGGTGACATGAGTACAGCTTAGTCCGCTGACTTGACACTGGCACTTCGCCTCGAGTGTGTTCCCACTACACTTTGATCACTGCCCTACCACGGCTCAAAGGAGTCGTGCAAACAGGTGGTGGTTGGGTGCAGTCTCGAAGCACTTGGAGGCGGTGACGGTTAGACAGGATTCATCTCTCCCGGTATTGGGGGTTGACATCGCGCTGTGTCTAGGAGAGCCATTACACGAGTAGTCCCTGGCCAGGGCAAGCGAGATATACTGGTAGGCTTCCAGTGTTATCTCAGGGTGTTTTGGGCTTCACTCCGACACGACTTGTACCGCTATTAGGGGACTGACGTTTACCGCCCCCTAGGCCCGCCATGCGATGTATCAGACGAACAGACCGGACTGTACGGAGAATGTCACATTCAGACTCAGTAGGAGTTCAGATGGGGTTTCACCTCGTCAGCCTTCTTGTCGGCATCTACCTGGGGACCGTTACACACAGCTAGTGCCGCTTGCGGTCTGTGGTTAAACCCACTGCCAGCGTAGTGTCGAGTCTTTAGAGTCCCACACAGAGGGTATTCTCCTCTGGGCAAAACAGAGTAGAGGTCGCATGGTTTTGCGACAGGGTTCGTTCTCATCCGCGCACTTGTGCACGTTTGGAGTCCGGACGGATTATACTGGCAGGCTCTGGTTTGAGCCAGATACTGGTATATGTTTTAGGGTTGCTTTTATATCTTGGTATTCTTGTTCCTCGGAACGAAAATGCAGGTGTGTATGCACAGTTGCTTGAGGCGGAGGATGAGATATTTCATTAGGGTTTCGGAACGGGTGCGTATGCACAGTTGACAGTCTTCTTTTTCCAAACCCTAATGGATTTATATATTATCTATTAATAATAGTAATTAAATGAGAATTTTGTTATGGTTGATTTTGTTGACTTGTTGACCATGGTTGACTTGTTGACCATGGTTGAATGTTGACCACCATCATGCTTTGAAAGATCCTCCTTGATTCATGCTTACATTTCATTTAAAGAAGCATGATAGTGGTCATTCCAAATTACCATCAACTATTCTTATTTTGAATTATTATTATTTAGATAATTGTTTTTCTTTTGGCATTATGGTTGCTAGAAAGAGAAATATATCTCATTATCTCATTTAGCTTCTCTCTCCTCACTTCATCTTCTTCTTCCTCTAGCAAAAGAGAACCCTTCTCATGTGTTGAGAATCCTTCTCTTTTAAAAGAAAAGCAACCCCTAGTCACTCTCTACTCATTCTAGGTTCAAGGTTTAGCAAGCCGGAAACCCTAGTTCACTCAAAGATCGAGGAAGAGCCCAAAGGTCGAACCTTCGAGGTGGATCCATCTTCGACGGAAGAAGGCGACGAAAAGAGAACCATCAACCTCTACAAGATTTCAAGAAGAAGGAGTTCAAGTTTAGGTATAACCTTCATCCGAGTAGCTAACTCTCTTTAGCGTATTTGCTAGTTTAGTTTAGACACGATCCCGACCTTGTTTAGTCCATGTTGCCTCTTGCGATAAAAAATTTGTTTTTTATACCGTTTCCGCCTCCCCGTAAGCACCGGGGGTCGCAATATGGACTTACAATACTGGCCTCTAGGGCATACATTCAACTAACAATCTCCTACTTGCACTAGGGCCAGCTGCTGTAGTATCGCATACCAAGCATCCCGAAGAGTCTCTCAAACTGTATCTGGGGAATGGCCTTCGTGAGTGGATCCGCAGTGTTGTTCTTCATATCAACCCTCCTTACCTCAATCTCCCGGCGATCTACTATCTCCTGGATTAGGTGATACCGTCTCAGAATGTTAGTTATATGTATGCCCTAGAGGCCATTACTGTACATTGGGTGTATATTGTAGTGGATGCTGGGACATATATAGGGAGGACTTTCTTGCTCGACATGATAGTATGCTATCTGGTTGCTCTTAACCTTAACGTGTACACAGATTATCTCTCTATTACATGTTGGTAAAGCCCTTAGGATATGTACTTGACTACCTGGACTATGATGCGGATCATACTAGTGGGGACATGGTAGTCCATAAGTACATCCTTCAAAGTCCCTAGCCGTGGGTGTATCGAGACGGGGCATCGATATACCAGAGTAGACTAGCGTATACCTTCTCGACCCATACAGATGGGCGATGGATGATCCCATATCCATTGGTGTTTGACATCGGAGATGATATACGGGTGCTCAGTGGAGACTGGGTACACTGGACGGACTCGCCGAGAACTCCCAGATGGTATTATACCTTACGTCAGATGGCAGTTCTCTGGTGACACTGGTATAGAGTAGTCAGTTGACCCGAGATCGTCATAGAGTCTTGTGTGGTTCCCACTGTGCTTTGATTTCCACCTTACCACGTCCAAGAGGGCGTGCAAAACGGTGGTTTTTGGGTACAGTCCCGAATCACATGGAGGCAATGAGCGATAGGAGGGGATTCGTCTCTCCTGGTATAGGGAGTTGATGTTGCGCAGTGTTCGATTGGCTATAACCGGAAATCCCTGGCCAGGGTTGCTGAGATTTAATGGTAAGTGTTACCAGTAGTTTCTCGAATTGTTATAGACCTCATATCGACACGACTTATCGAGCTATTGGGGTCTGACGTTTACCACCCCTAGGCAAGATATGCGACATATCAGACGATCAGACCGGACTGTACGGTAAGTGTTACTGGTTGGATTCACAGGAGTGTGAGCGGGCTTGCTCGTCGATCTTCTGATCGCTCAATACCCGGGTGTCCGTTACGTTTAGCAGACCGCTTGCGGCTTGTGGGTGATTGATATGATCATCACCTGCTGCCGGCGTATTGACGAGTCTTTAGAGTCCTACACAGAGGTTTCCTGGCTCAAGCGAAAAGAAATAGGAGCACATATGAGATATGTGCGGGACCGAGAATAATACCAGTATGTGATACTGTATTCGATTCTCGCGATTTGTGACATTGATCGGTTATATGCGATATAGCCGGGATATCGGATCAAGTGTTGATTCGATAAGATGTTACTGTTGATATTAGTCGATTATATGCGATATGATAGGATCATTAAATCAAGTGTTGATTTAATGATTTAATGCATAATTATATATTTGATATATTACTTTGCATTAACTAGTATTGGTTCATTTTAAATGGATTTTCTCGCTTGCTTTGCACAAGTTGTATATGTGATATACTTTTGTGCACTTGATTGTATCATATTTGATGATACATGTTAACTTGGTTAAGTGTAAAGATTAAACCATGGTTAAGTTAATGATTAGGGTTTTGCTTTTCTTTCTTATTTATTTATTTATTTATTTTGGAAAGAATAATGAGAAAATGGTGGCTTTCTTTGTTTGTAGTTGAATCTTCTTGAAGGTTTGACTTTGTAACCATTTTGTCTTCATGCTTAACCCTAACCATTTAAACTAACCATGCTCTATTCTCTACACTTAACTAGGGTTAGGATATGATAAGTATTCATATTATTTTCTATTTTGTAAATACTTATGATATTCTTTCTTCTTCTTCTTCATCTTCTTCAATGAAGAAAGCTTGACTTCATCAATGGTGAGTTGATGAAATGAGTGAGAAATCCAATTCTAAAGTGAACCCACTTCCTATTTCTTCATCCTCTACCTCTTGCCAAGTAGTATAGGGTGTTTCCTTCACAAGCTTTCATGGCTTGGTGAAGGTGGAGCTTGATCTAGTGATGCCTCGACGTAGATCATCTTCGGCGTCGTAGTCGATGACCTAGCCCGTCCATTCTCCGATGAAGCCGACACTAGAGCCTGGGATCCGATGATCGCAGCGAGGAGACATCATCACGGAGCTATGGAGGTGGAGCACCGGATCTACAAAGGTTGTATTTCCGTTACACTTTATCTAAGTTGTTAACTAGCTCGTTGTTTCGCCTATATATATCTAGTTAACGATCTGTATTAGGGTTTCTCGGCACCCGTAAAATTTGATATTGGCATGGTTGATGCCTTGTGAGACCTCTTGGGAGTGCCTAGGAACCCTACAGTGGTATCAGAACCTAGCTAGAGCCTTAGGCGATGAGTAGACGGAATTTCAAATCCGAACAAACCCCGAAACCCTAATCCGACCCGCTCTCTGGACTTTTTCCAAAAACTGGATTTTTTCCAGATTAAAAATGCTTAAAAAATTCAGCAGGGAATTCTAAGAATTACGGCGCAAAATTTATCTCATGATCCCTCTAATGCGCGGCGGAACCGCGGCATAAGCCTAGCTTATGCGGCGGTTCCGCGGCTAAAGTGTGACGTCACGCTTCCTATTTTGCACAGTAACTTCTTTTATTCAGTTCTGATTTCTCTGGGTATTTTTAAATATTATTCAATAGTTGAATTTTCTGGGGTAGTTTTGGGGATTCGATGATTCGATCGGATTATCAGATTTTGTCTATGTGGATTCCGGATAATTTTTGAATATGTTAAAAAGTTCGACCGGATATAAATACCCAATTTTCCCCCTGTCGGAAAATTTCCAAATGTTGGATTTTTCCATGGTTTAACGACGTTCTAAGTAGTGCAAGTAACGCGATGGACCCTCTAGAAGACAACAAAGCTTAACTCGATTATGTGACCGTCTTGAACTGCCCTTTGAACCTTCGGGTTTGGGGCAGTACGGCGTGCCACATGTGAGGCGTTGGCTTGACCCTTCTACGGCTGGACCGTTGGTACTGAGGCACGAACTGAATGTCGTTAGACTTATTTCATGTGTTGATCTATATCGGGAAAACTTGGGTGTTCGACTGTTTGATCGAAAAATTTAACATTTTCTATTTATCCGGAATGTGATACAATAATTGGAATTCACAAGTAGTTATGAGATAACTGAATGAATGTTATAAATCTAGCGGTTTAGTCTCACTTGATCGGTTGCCACGGAATTTTTATGTGATCAAAAGTCCGTCGAAATCACGTAGCGTACGCGGATACTCACCGGGTAAACTTAATAGACAGCCTCGCCCCATAGCCTCGACCAAGTGACTGTAAGAGAACCCCGCCGCCGAAAGCATCCGTTTGGGTGCTCGCGACAGCGGTGTTCCGCCTTGGTGCACTTCGTCGACGGTATCGGGGGTGCAGCCGTCTACTGAAGTTTGCGACGAGCATTCGATCAGGATGTCGGGAATCTTGTTGAATTGCCCGACTTGATATTGAAAAGAGTTTTCGATAATGAGACTAAAATGCGGGGTTTATAACTGTTAGGCATGCGATGTCTAAGTAATTCATTTGGTCAGGCATGCGATGTCTGAGGTGGTTACGGATTCCAACTGTTGTAGTTTTACACTTTCTTTTCTGTGACCGTAAGTGTAATATGTGGTATCGCCGGTTTCGTTGCTATATGCCAACGACAATTGGGATGCACATATTTACTTACGTTGATGACATGTGATATTATGTGTTGCTGGATATGTTATATTGGATCGTCGTGTTTGAATAGCCGGTGGTTTTTATGTGAGATGAGTGTTTTTCATTTTCATTCATGTAAAAACTTATATATAATATTCTTTTATTGGGGCACTTCCAGGTTGCGAAAGTTGTCACCCTTTGTATATTATTTACTTTTCCGCACTAGGATAGACCCAAGGAAGGGAGCACAAGTAACCGAGTTCTGGAGTCCAGTGGGAGACCAACTCGAGGAGTCGAGTCCGGGTCTCCTAACTCTAGAATTGGTAGGGTTGCTTGCCGCTCTCGTAGGGGTCTAGGGGTGTGGGTTTGGCTATTCATCGCGACCGTGGAATCCGTGTTTTATACTGGCTCGTATTGAAAACACGGACGTCCTAGTATATCCAATATTTCATATGTTTCTTCTGCTGCGATATCTGTGATGTGATCATGTGATGTTCTGTGATGGATACAGTATATAGTATATATGATATATTATATAGACGTTACTTATGTTTTACACCCGCGCTAGCCCTGCCCCGCTCTGCCGTTAGTTACCTAACCTAACGGTGCACGAGGGGACATCGAGGCGAATGCGGATGGCATAAGTGTACGTCGTATTATCTGTCATGTTTAGGTATTTAAATGATGGGACTTCATTAATGTGATTAATGAAAGTAAACGAAACCTAAGATGTTGTGGAATCGAATTTCAAAATAAAACAGGTAGCTACAGTTCTTGCTTTGCACAGCGATATATATGATATATCCTGCACCTTATTCGATGAGGAAAGGACCGAGATCCCTTCACCGGGAGTGACTCCTTTAGCAATAGCTGGCAGATGCTACAACCCTCGGTTTGTCTTTTGATTGCTTTTAAGAGTTTTTGCTTTGCACAGTGATATATATGATATATCCCGCACCTCATTCGACGAGGAAAGGACCGACGATCCCTTCACCGGGAGTGACTCCTTTAGCAAAACTAGAAAAGCCTCAAAAGCACTCCATTTCAAAATCATTTGATTCTACAACGATATCAAGTTCATTACGCAATAGGTTTTCAGAAAAACCAGTCGTAGCCCTCCGTCATTTCAGATAAGTCCTATTTAGTATTCGTGCTACGTTTATTGACCTCCGTCAAGGCGTAGTGTGCGGTAGCTAACTAGTATTTATCTGTTTATGCATATGATGCAGATTGGATTAGGGTAGTCGTGCGGCCTTGTTGACCTCCGTCAAGGGTCGTGCGGGTGGGTTTATTTCGATCAAGAAATGATGGGTTGAACTTGACTAGTAGCCTATGGTTTGTTGACCTCCGTCAAGGTCATAGGACGCTAGGGGAAAAATATTATCGGGAATTTCAAGTGTTGAAATTTGCAATGAGATTGCATACCTTCTATGAGATAGTTGGATCCCGATACCCGCTGCGAGTAAGAGTTACTCCTGAGAGAGTTTTACACATTACAATTAGCTAACCAAGTAGGTGTCTAGAAAGGTGTCAACGGGGTTACGCCTCTGGGAAAACGAGGTTTACATTAATTAGGTTCGTGCGAAAGCACGGGGGACCTCCCTCAAAGTACCGACACTGGCCTGGCTGAAAGATTGGCGAACTTGTAGAGTGTAATTAATCCCGGCTAGTCTTTCCTTTTTAGGGTTGAAGGAAGATTTGATAAAAACAGTGGGAGCCATCCTGATTAGATAAAATAATAACCAATCTATTCTTGCAAGAGCGCACGCTGAGTGTTTTCTTCTCTCTCTCTCCAGGTAGCGACCACATCACGCCTTAATCAAGATAATAATACGGATTATTGACCGAACCCGCTTGTTATACTGAGCTGGGGAACGTTGGTCCCGCTCCAACTTATAATTGTTATAAGACAGAGCAGGAAATTGGGGATTACCAGAATTCCTATGCCGCCCAAACGAAGAAAGTGCATGTGATGCATCATCTTCGGGTGTGTTCGTTACAATGAACTGTTTCTCTCTATCCTCTACGTCCTGGGTATTTGATACCGGATCAGGATCCCAGATATGTAATCTGTTACGTAGGGCTACAGATAGGTAGAAGACTGAGAACGGGTGATAAGTTTCATGAGGCAGAAAACGGGGCAAGAGTTGCAGCCAAGTCTGTTGGTCACTGTCACCCTGTATTACCAATACATTGATTCTGAACGAATGTTATTAGATACCGAACCTGATATACAAAATCATATCAGTCTCTTTATTAGTAAAGAAATGATAAAATTTTGTATTGTTGGATAATGTTTTGAACATTTCCTATATCAAAAGTTGATCGGTTCAGGCACGTTATCTAAAAGCGTTGATGTTCTAAATCAAACTACAGTTCTTTAGTATACGGAACACATACAAGAGGAAGAGTTCAGAAATGAACGAATCCTTCTTGAGGCATTGTAGACTAGGTCATATCAATGTAACCCGACTAGCTGAAGTTACATGTAGATGCATATTTAAATCAGTTTGAATCTACATCTTGTGAAACATGCCAGTCATGTCACAAAGATATAATGACACCAGCTCTATTTATTGGAAACAGAGAAAGAGTTAGTAAATTCTTGGGATGATACATGTTGATGTATGTAAGGTCCCCTGTCTACACATGCCAAGACCGGTTCTTTATACTTCATTACATTCTCTGATAATCTATCGAGATTCAGACCTATGTTCCTGTTGAAACACAAGTCTGAACCTTTTGAGATATTCATAGAATATAAGTTAGAAGTAGAGAACCAATACGGGTATAAGTATTATGTCCTTTGATGAGATCAAGGAGGAGAATACTTGAGCACGGAAATCCTAGACTATTCTATAAGAGAATGAGATTCTCTCTCAGCATTACTCCTCCGTATACACCATAGCACGATGGCATATCGGGGCGGAGCAATCACACCCTATATAATAAGGTGTGCTCTATGATGAGTACTACTGAGTTACCTATTTCCCTTTTGGAAGTTATGCACTTGAGAAGCTGCATACCTATTGAATTGGGTTCGAATCAAATCAGTGCCTACCACTTCATATGTGATATGGAAAAGGAAGAGCCCATGTCTTAAGCTAGTTAAGATTTGGGGTTGTCCGGCCTATGTCTAAAAGCAAAATCCGGACAAGCTCGAGGCAAGGTCTGTAATGTAGAACTGGAAAGGTTCCAGCTATACAAATTACAGCAGATGATTTGAAAGAACCAAAGGATTCAATAGTTACCAACGAACCTCAGCCTCTCCGCCGATCTAGTAGGGTTTCTCACCCACCTGAAAGATACTTTGGTTTCTCTATGAAAGTGGGAGCGAGGATTGCATCATGAGATGATGACCCAACTAGCTTCGAGCTGGCCATCGAGAGTAAGACTTTGTAAGAATGGCTGGATGTTTATCGATCTGAGATGGAATCCTTAGGCACCAACAAAGTATGGACTTTGGTTGCTATATCTGAAGGGTTAAATCCCCATCAGGAGCAAGTATATCTTGAGAAGATTACTTGGTGTAGATGGAAAAGTTGAGACTTTCAAAGCTAGACTTGTTAAAGGTTTTTGTCATTGACCAGGCGTGGATAATGATGAAACCTTTTTCCAGTATCTATGCTTAAGTCCATCCAGATTCTACTTGCCACGGCTACATACCATGACTACGATATCTGGTGGTTGGGTGTCATGACAACTTTTCTAAATAATGTTTTGGAAGAGAACGTCTGTAAGTACACGGCCAGAGGGCTTCGTAGACAGTGGGAGCAGCGGAAACGTGTACAAGATGCTTTATAAGATAAAGCAGGCATCGCGGATTTGGAACGTCTGTATTGATGAAGTAGTCGAAGAGTTTGACATCATCAAAATGGTAGATGAACCTTGTATATACAAAAAGGTAGTAGGGAGTATGGTGATGATCCTCGTAGAGTACGTGGATGACATACTCTTGATAGGGAAGGAGTTTCTTATGCTACGCCCGATCAATCTCCACTTATCACAATGATTCTCCATATAGGATCAAAGTGATACCTCCTAAATCCTGGGTTTTTGATCTATGAGATAGATCTAAATGGATGTTAGGATACTCACTAGTTGTAGTGAGATGGTATCAATCGATCCCGGGGAGAATCACTGGAAGGGTTCCAGGGTGATAAAGACGACTGAATGTCAGTCGCAGGCATTGTCTTTACCCTCAGTAAAGGGACGGTATGTTGGAAGAGTTCCAAGCTAGATACCGTGGCATACTAGACGATAAAGGCTGGATACATCGCTATTTGAGATGCTACAAAAGAGGCAGTCTGGATGTATATTGGTTCATGAGATGAACTTTGTTCCTCCCATTGTGTGACAATGGAGTTGTGGCTTATGCTAAGGAACGTCCGTCCCATCAGTGATCCAGACATATTCTAAGGAAGTATCACCTGATCATCGAGATGGTTGATCTCCAGGGTGATCGAGGTTAGGAGAGTAGACTCAGAGGACAACACGGCGGATCCACTCACAAAGGCCTTTTCGCAGAGAGAGACTTTTATGGGATGGTTGAGTATGAGATACTACAACCACTGCTATCAGATGGCCCTAGTGCAAGTGGTAGATTGTTAGTTATATGTATGCCCTAGAGGCCATTACTGTACATTGGATGTATATTGTAGTGGATGCTGGGACATATATCGGGAGGACTTTCTTGCTCGACATGATAGTATGCTATCTGGTTGCTCTTTACCTTAACGTGTACACAGATTGTCTCTCTATTACATGTTGGTAAAGCCCTTAGGATATGTACTTGACTACCTGGACTATGATGCGGATCATACTAGTGGGGACATGGTAGTCCACAAGTATATCCTTCAAAGTCCCTAGTCGTGGGTGTATCGAGACGGGGCATCGATATACCAGAGTAGACTAGCGTATACCTTCTCGACCCATACAGATGGATGATGGATGATCCCATATCCATTGGTGTTTGACATCGGAGATGATATACGGGTGCTCAGTGGAGACTGGGTACACTGGACGGACTCGCCGAGAACTCCCAGATGGTATTATACCTTACGTCAGATGGCAGTTCTCTGGTGACACTGGTACAGAGTAGTCTGTTGACCCGAGATCGTCATAGAGTCTTGTGTGGTTCCCACTGTGTTTTGATTTCCACCTTACCACGTCCAAGAGGGCGTGCAAAACGGTGGTTTTTGGGTACAGTCCCGAATCACATGGAGGCAATGAGCGATAGGAGGGGATTCGTCTCTCCCGGTATAGGGAGTTGATGTTGCGCAGTGTTCGATTGGCTATAACCGGAAACCCCTGGCCAGGGTTGCTGAGATTTACAGGTAAGTGTTACCAGTAGTTTCTCGAATTGTTATAGACCTCAGATTGACACGACTTATCGAGCTATTGGGGTCTGACGTTTACCACCCCTAGGCAAGATATGCGACATATCAGACGATCAGACCGGACTGTACGGTAAGTGTTACTGGTTGGATTCACAGGAGTGTGAGCGGGCTTGCTCGTCGATCTTCTGATCGCTCAATACCCGGGTGGCCGTTACGTTTAGCAGACCGCTTGCGGCTTGTGGGTGTTTGATATGATCATCACCTGCTGCCGGCGTATTGACGAGTCTTTAGAGTCCTACACAGAGGTTTCCTAGCTCAACCGAAACGAAATAGGAGCACATATGAGATATGTGCGGGACTGAGAATAATACCAGTATGTGATACTGTATTCGATTCTCGCGATTTGTGACATTGATCGGTTATATGCGATATAGCCGGGATATCGGATCAAGTGTTGATTCGATAAGATGTTACCGTTGATATTAGTCGGTTATATGCGATATGATCGGATCATTAAATCAAGTGTTGATTTACTAATTTAATGCATAATTATATATTTGATATATTACTTTGCATTAACTAGTATTGGTTCATTTTAAATGGACTTTCTCGCTTGCTTTGCACAAGTTGTATATGTGATATACTTTTGTGCACTTGATTGTATCATATTTGATGATACATGTTAACTTGGTTAAGTGTAAAGATTAAACCATGGTTAAGTTAATGATTAGGGTTTTGCTTTTCTTTCTTATTTATTTATTTATTTATTTTGGAAAGAATAATGAGAAAATGGTGGCTTTCTTTGTTTCTAGTTGAATCTTCTTGAAGGTTTGACTTTGTAACCATTTTGTCTTCATGCTTAACCCTAACCATTTAAACAAACTATGATCTATTCTCTACACTTAACTAGGGTTAGGATATGATAAGTATTTATATTATTTTCTATTTTGTAAATACTTATGATATTCTTTCTTCTTCTTCTTCATCTTCTTCAATGAAGAAAGCTTGACTTCATCAATGGTGAGTTGATGAAATGAGTGAGAAATCCAATTCTAAAGTGAACCCACTTCCTATTTCTTCATCCTCTACCCCTTGCCAAGTAGTATAGGGTGTTCCTTCACAAAATTTCATGGCTTGGTGAAGGTGGAGCTTGATCTAGTGATGCCTCGACGTAGATCATCTTCGGCGTCGTAGTCGATGACCTAGCCCGTCCATTCTCCGATGAAGCCGACACTAGAGCCCGGGATCCGATGATCGCAGCGAGGAGATATCATCACGGAGCTATGGAGGTGGAGCACCGGATCTACAATGGTTGTATTTCCGTTACACTTTAGTTAAGTTGTTAACTAGCTCGTTGTTTCGCCTATATATATCTAGTTAACGATCCGTATTAGGGTTTCTCGGCACCCGTAAAATTTGATATTGGCATGGTTGATGCCTTGTGAGACCTCTTGGGAGTGCCTAGGAATCCTACAAAGAATATGCCTAGATGGCTGATGGGACCTGGGTTCCTTGGCCAAAGCCACCACTCCATTATTATCACAATACAAAGGTATTGGATGCTCAATGGATGGAACCACACCAAGTTCAGTAATGAACTTCTTGATCCTGACAGCCTCTTTGGCAGCATCGTTGGCAGCGATGTATTCAGCCTCCATCGTCGAGTCTGCCACGGTTTCCTGCTTGGAACTCTTCCAGCTAACCGCCCCTCCATAAAGTGTAAAGACAAATCCCGAGTGCGACTTAGAGTCGTCCTTATCACTCTGGAAGCTCGAATCGGTAAAGGACTCTACTTGGAGTTCTCCGTTACCATACACCAAGAGCATCTCTTTAATCCTTTGTAAGTACTTGAGCATGCTCTTCACAACTGTCCAGTGACTCTCTCCAGGATCAGCTTGATACCAACTCACTACACTTAGTGAGTGTGCTACATCGGGTCTGGTACATAGCATCGCGTACATGAAGAGCCTACAGCCGAAGCATAGGGTATCCCTTGCATGCGAGCTCTCTCCAAATCAGTCTTGGGAGACATCTCTTTGGAGAGAGTGAGTCCAGAGATCGTGGGTAAGTTCCCATGCTTGGATTCTTCCATACTAAACCTCTTTAGTATGGTGTCAATGTACCTGGATTTGGATAATCCCAAAATCATTTTAGATCTATCTCTATAGATCATAATTCCCAGTATGCAGGAGGCATCACCTAGATCTTTCATTGAGAATCTTTGTGATAAGAAGAGCTTGACCGATTGCAGCATAGGAATGTCATTTCCTATCAAGAGTATGTCGTCCATGTACAATACGAGGAAGACAACCTTACTCTCTGCCACCTTCTTGTAGATACAAGGTTCATCTACGTTTTTGACGAAATCAAACTCTTTGATTACGATGTCAAAGCAGATGTTCGAACTCCGCGATACTTGCTTTAATCCATAAATGGATTTAAGCAGCTTGCACACCTTCCCGCTTCTCCCACTAGCTACGAAGACTTCTGGCTGAGTCCATTACATGCTCTCTTCTAAATCACCGTTTAGAAAGGCGGTCTTAACATCTATTTGCCAGATTTCGTAGTCATGATATGCAGCGATGGCAAGCATGATCCGGATGGATTTAAGCATAGCTACTGGAGAAAAGGTTTCGCCATAGTCCACACCTGGTCTTTGACGAAAGCCCTTTGCAACAAGTCTAGCTTTGAAAGTCTCCACTTTCCCATCTACACCAAGTTTTTTCTTGAAGATCCACTTGCTCCCAATGGGTTTTACCCCTTCAGGAGCATCTTCCAAAGTCCATACTTTGTTGGTGTACATGGATTCCATCTCGGACCGCATTATATCCAGCCATTTCACTTAGTCACCACTCGTGATGGCCTGCTCGAAGCTAGTTGGGTCATCATCCTCCATGATGCAATCCTCGCTCCCACCATCCATGAGAAAACCGTAGTATCTCTCAGGTGTGTGAGGAACCCTACTAGATCAGCGGAGTGGCTGGGGTTCATCGGGAACTACCGAATCCTCTGGTTCCACCAGATCTTCTGTTGCAGCTTTTGTAGCTGGAACCTCTTCCAGTTCTACCTCATGACCACTGTAAGTCAATGTTCAACACCCCAATACTTGTGGGGAGGCGGAAATATGAATAACAATCAAGTTCTATGATCAAACATCGATTAACCGTACGAATCGTTTGCTATGCAAGTTTTAACAAAAGCTTTAGAGTTTTAATCTACTATGCGAAGAAATTATACCAAACGGTTCTAGTCCTTCGTCTTGATGTTGTCTACGGCCTCTTTGGATCTCCACGTCCTCTTCGGCTTTCTCCCGTGATAGACGATCCACCCGAGAACCCTAATCCATGCTATAACCTCTAAACTTGAGGTTACTTAGTTTCTCTAGTTGCTAAATAGAGTTGCTAAGATGATGTAGAGATAGGTTATGGAGTAATTAGTCTTTCCTAATCCTTGTTCTCAACTCATGAGGGGTAGGATTAGGCTTTGGTGAAGGAGAGAGAACTTGAAGAGAGAGAGTGAGAAGATGATAATGATAATAATATAATGAATAAAGCTTCTCACTTGATATATATGAAACATAATGAATTTAAAAGAAATGAATAATAAGTGAATATTCATCATGTTTCATTTAATCAAGTGGGTGATTCATCATGTGAGTCATTAAGCAATAAATGAAGCATTAATGATATGATGAATCACTCACAATGAGTCACTTAAACATTAAATGAAAATGCCACCTCTCTCTTTATGTCACATCCTTCTAGAAGCTTCTCCGAAAATTACGAGAACGCCCCTCTCATCCGTGAAAACACGGAAAAACTTTAGACTGTATAAATCCAATAACCTGATACTAGAATCTGGCTTAAACCAAAGCCGGCTTGTAAAAACTGTCCGAATGTCGTACGTGCGTTCAAACACGTATGCGTCCGAACCTTTGTCGTAAAACCATACGACCTCTATATCTTTTCGCCTGGGTTTGGGAAATCTCTGTGTGGGACTCTAAAGACTCGACTACTACGCTGGCAGTGGGTTTAACCACAGACCGCAAGCGGCACTAGCTGTACGTAACGGTCCCCAGGTAGTTGTCGATAAGAAAGCTGATGAGGTAACCCATCTGAAATCCTACTGAGCCTGTCTGTGACAATATCCGCGCAGTCCGGTCTGTTCGCCTAAGAGTATCGCATGTATGGTCTAGGGAGGTGGTGGACGTCAGACCCCTAATAACCGTACAAGTCGTGTCGGTATGGCTCTATCACCATCCGAGAATCTACTGATCAATCCTATCAGTAATTCTCAATCAGCCCTGGCCAGGGACTTATGGTAATGACCAACCGATCACCGTGCGATATCAACTCCCTATACCGGGAGAGACGAATCCCTAACAGTCGCTCACTGCCTCCATGTGGCTCGGGACTGTGCCCAACTGAAACCTGTTTGCACGACTCCTTTGAGCCGTGGTAGGGTAATAATCAAAGCACAGTGGGAACTCACACGAGACAAATGATGACCTTAAGTCAACGGACTATCTGCACACATGTCACCTGAGAACTGCTATCTGACGTTAGGTATAATACCATCCAGTCAGTTCTCGGCGAGTCCTGTCCGGTGTACTCACACCCAGTGAGCATCTGTATACAATCTTAGGTGAACACCACCAATGGTTGCGGGACCAATCCATTGCCCCTCGTCAGGGTCTAGATATGTATACACTAGTCTACTCCGGAGTATCGATGCCTAATCTCGGTACTCCTGCGACCAGGGACATCTAAGGGTGTGCCTATTGACTATCCAGCTCCCACTAGTATGACTGCCATCACAACGCCGGTAGTCAGACGAACACCCTATGGGCTTTATCAACATATATATATAAATACCAAGTAAAATATATTATACGTTAAGACAAAGTCAAACCAAATAGCGTACTATCATATCAAGCAAGACTGTCATGTACATACATATCCCAAGCATCCTATACAATGTAGGCCTCTACGGCATATATATCCAACAATCTCCCACTTGCACTAAGGCCTATAATTGGCGCAATGAGTACCCACTGTCTCTACCAGATCCAGTTGCTTGCGTACCGCATGCCCAACAACTCAAAAAGCCTCTCGAACTGTACTTGAGGAATGGCCTTGGTGAATGGATCTGCCGTGTTGTCTTTTGTGTCTACTCTCCGTATCTCGATCTCCCGACGATCCACGATCTCCCTGATCAGGTGAAACCGCCTTAAGATATGCCTGGATTTCTGATGGGACCTTGGTTCCTTCGCTAAAGCTACAGTGCCATTGTTATCGCAATACAAAGGTATTGGATTGGCAATGGACGGAACCACCTGAAGTTCAGAAATGAACTTCCTTATCCAGACAGCCTCTTTTGCGGCTTCACTAGCGGCTATATACTCAGCTTCCATAGTTGAGTCTGCGACGGTATCTTGTTTGGAACTCTTCCAACTTACCGCCCCTCCATTGAGGGTAAACACAAAACCCGAAATAGATTTAGAATCATCCTTGTCACTTTGGAAGCCGGAGTCGGTAAAAGCCTCTACCTGGAGGTCCTTATTGCCGTAAATCAAGAACATCTCCTTAGTCCTTTTCATGTACTTGAGAATGTTCTTCACCGCTATCCAATGTTTCTCACCTGGGTCCGATTGATACCTGCTTACCACACTAAGTGCGTAAGCTACATCTGGTCTGGTACATAACATCGCATACATTATTGATCCTACCGCCGAAGCGTAGGGTATAATGCCCATGCGAGCCCTCTCTTCATCATTCTTTGGAGACATCTCTTTGGAGAGGGTGATTCCGTGACAAGCGGGCATATTGCCGCGCTTGGAATCTTCCATACTAAATCTCTTTAGTATAGTGTCTATATACCTGGACTGTGAAAGTCCCAATATTTTATTAGATCTATCACGATAGATCTTAATTCCCAGAATGTATGATGCATCTCCCAAGTCTTTCATAGAGAATTTCTGTGACAAGAAGAGCTTTACTGATTGTAGTATAGGGATATCATTCCCTATCAGTAGTATGTCGTCGACGTACAAAACGAGGAAGACTACTGCTCCTTCTACAATCTTCTTATAAACACATGGTTCATCTACATTTTTGATAAAGTCAAATTCCTTGACTGTTTCATCAAAGCAGATGTTCCAACTCCGCGATGCTTGCTTTAACCCATAAATGGATTTGAGCAATTTGCACACTCTTCCGCTGCTCCCACTGTCTATGAAACCTTCTGGTTGATCCATGTAAACACTCTCTTCTAGATGTCCATTTAGAAAAGCTGTTTTTACATCCATTTGCCAGATTTCATAGTCATGGAAGGCAGCAATGGCAAGCATGATCCGAATGGATTTAATCATAGCTACTGGCGAAAAAGTTTCATCGTAGTCCAATCCTGGTCTTTGACGAAAACCTTTTGCTACTAGTATAGCTTTGTACGTTTCCACTTGTCCAAATGTACCAATCTTCTTTTTGAAGATCCATTTGCACCCAACTGGTTTTACCCCAGGAGGAGCAACTTCTAAAGTCCAAACTTTATTGGTATACATGGATTCCATTTCGGATCTCATAGCATCCAGCCACTTTACTAAGTCGCTACTTGTGATAGCCTGCTGAAAACTAGTAGGCTCATCATCATCGATGATGCAATCCTCTCGATCCCCATCAAGAAGGAAACCATAGTATCTTTCAGGAGGATGAGAAAGCCTACTAGATCTGCGGAGTGGCGTTGGTCCGTCATGTTCTATTGAAATCTGAGATTCTTCTAAGTCCTCGGTTGTAGTTTGAGGTTCTGGAATTTCTTCCAGTTCTACCGCGCTCCCAATAATTTCTTTTGCAAGAAATTCGCTTTCTAAGAAGACAATGTGACGAGCGACAAACACCTTTTGTTCTTCGGTGTGGTAGACCATGTACCCCCTTGAATGCTTGGGGTATCCTACAAACTTGCACAAAACCGATCGTGCCTCGAGCTTGTCCGGATTATGCTTTTTAACATATACCGGACACCCCCATATCTTGATAAACTTGAGATATGGTCTCTTCCCACACCACATTTCATATGGAGTGGTAGGTACAGACTTAGTTGGAACTCTATTTAATAGATATGCGGCTGATTCTAGAGCAAATCCCCAGAAGGAAAGTGGCAACTCAGCACTACTCATCATTGATCGCACCATATCTAATAGCGTGCGATTCCTCCTTTCTGATACACCATTATGCTGAGGTGTATAAGGTGGAGTAAGCTGAGAGAGTATTCCATTTGCTTTCAAGTATTCAAGGAAACTGGTACTTAAGTATTCTCCAACTCGATCAGATCGAAGTGTCTTGATGCTTTTACCAGTTTGTTTCTCTACTTCATTTTTATACTCTTTAAACTTCTCAAAAGCCTCGGATTTATGTTTTATTAAGAACACATGTCCATATCTAGAGAAGTCATCAGTAAAAGTGATGAAGTAAGAGTGACCACTTCGTGCATGTATAGACATCGGACCACATACATCACTGTGTACTAGTCCTAAGAGTTCGGTGGCTCTTTCTCCGTGTCCGGTGAACGGAGATTTGGTCATTTTTCCTTTGATACATGATTGACAAGTTGCATATGATGAATATTCAAACGAATCTAAATATCCATCTTTATGTAACTTAGTCAACCTTGTTTCATTTATATGACCAAGTCTACAATGCCATAGGAAGGCTTGATTCGAATCTGGAGCCTTTCTTTTACGCGTGTTTTGAATATTGAAAATTTGTGGTTGATTAAGTATGTATATACCGTTTTCCAGTGTGCCAAACCCAATCAGTTCTTGATTTAGGAGAATGTTCATGACATTTCTTTCAAGCACAAAATTATATCCTTTATTAGACAATAAAGATACTGATATAATATTACACAACATACTGGGAATACAAAAACAGTTATACAATACCAAAATGTTTCCACTATTCAACCCTAGGTGATATTCCCCTATTGCAACTGCATCTACATGCATTCCATTGCCCATCCGGAGAGTCATATCACCTGCCCCCAGTACTCTACTATTTCTCAGATCCTGCAAAGAATTACAGATGTGAGAACCAGAACCGGTATCAAGTACCCATGAAGTAGAGTTTACTGAATGACAATTTTCGATTACGAACACACCTGAAGTAGAAGCAACAACTTGCTTCATGTCCTTGGCTTTGAAGGCCTGACAATCCTTCTTCCAGTGCCCCTGCTTGTGACAATAGAAACATTCGTTCTTTTCTGCCTTCACCCTTCCTGCCTTGTTCGTTCCCTGCACCTTCTTGACCCCACCCTTCGGTTTGGTGGCTTTCATCTTCTTCTTCCCTTTTGCTTTCGCTTTAGATTTAGGAGAAGATGATTGGCCAACATACAGAACGGGGGTCTTCTCCTTTTTCAAGGAGGTCTCTGCTACCCTCAACATATTGAGGAGCTTTGGAAGATCCGCTTCCATTTCGTGCATGTTGAAGTTCAGCACGAACTGAGAGAAGGTGTGGGAAGGGACTGCAAAATCAAGTCGATATACAAATCATTCTCTAGCACGCATCCCAGGTTTGCGAGTTCCTCAATGAGGATGATCATTTTGAGGACGTGCTCTCCAACAGGCGATCCTGGAGCTAACCTCATCTGGAAGAGTTTCTTGGAGGTTTCGTACCTCGTGATACGGGAGTGTTCACCATACAATTCCTTGCAATGGAGGAATATGGATGCAATATCCATACTCTCGTGCTGTTTCTGGAGTTCATTATTCATGGACGCCAGCACGATACACTTAGCTCGCTCACAATCTAGATCCCAGGTTTTACGAACTTCCTTGTCCGCAACTGAGGAATCTGGTCCTGGGATAAGGGGAGGAACAGCGGTGGTAACATATGCAACTTTGTCATAAGTCAGCGCAATATTGACGTTTCTTAGCCAGTCTTTATAGTTCTGCCCGGTTAGTATATTCTTTTCGAGTAATAGTTTTAGTCCAGTCATGGTAGCTGCCAGAGAGAGAGAAAAGAAAACACTCAGCATATGCTCTTGCAAGTTTAGATTGGTTTATTAATTTATCTAAACAGGATGGCTCCCACTGTTTCCTCAAATCCTTCTTTAAAACCTAAAAGAAGAACTAGTCAGGATTTAATCACACGTCACAATACTTGCTTAACCTTTCAGCCAGGCTGGTGTTGGTACTTCGAGGGAGGTTTTCCAACGCTTTCGCGAAGTTCCTTAATTAAATAACCTCTTTTCCCTGGAGGCGTAGCCCCTCTAACACCTTTCTAGGCACCTACTTGGTTTATAGCGTTGATTGTTAAGTGAGAGAAATTCCCGAAAGTAATCCTACTCATCAGTGGGATCGGGATCCAACTATCATTGCATGATGCCCTAGATGGAAGCCACTCTAGTCACCACACTCCAGAAGGTAAGCTAAATCTGCAAGTTTCCTTTATATTTGAAACTCCCGATGTGATTTTTACCCCAAGCTCTTATAGACCTTGACGTCGGCCAACAAGTCATAAGACGCAAGTCAAGTTCTACCCGTCGTTGTCCTGATCAATTTAAATACATCGTACAAGCCCTTGACGTAGGCCAACAAGGTGTACGTCTGTATTAAACTAATGCATCTATCTATGCAACAAATAGGCACACACACTGCTACCATACACTATGCCTTGACGTAGGCCAACAAGCATAGCATGAATACGATGTGCTGTCTATCTAAAACGACGGAGGGTTACGGCTGGTTTTTGGCAAAAAACCGTTAACGTAATGAACTTGATTTGATCGAAGGAACTAAGATAGCTTTTATTAAAAGGAGTGGTTTAAGCTCCGCATTTAAAATTTGCTTTTTCAAGAAAACCGAGTGGTTTTTAGAAATTGTTCCAACGATTCAGTTTAGGTTTTATTTTCTTTGCATTAATAATAATGCGTCCCATCTTTAACCTATCATTACAGATAACAACGAAAATATGACGTCCTCTTATGCCATCCGCATTCGCCACGGGGTCCCGTCATCACCCGTTAGGTTACTTAACTAACGACAGAGCGGGGGCTGGGCTAGCGCGGGTGTAAAACATAAGCGACGTCTAAATAGCTATCATATATATAGATATTTTACATTCGTCTGACGCAATGATATACATTCCAGAACACAGATAAACAATATTGGATTTGCAAGCAATCTGTATTTCTTTTGAGCCTGCAAGAAAAGACAGATTACACAGTTGTGATGAATAGCCATTACCCCACCCACGACCCCTACGGGTGCGGCAAACTACCCGCCCGGCAGTTTGTGCACCCCACCTTGGGTCTGTCCTAGGAGCAAAAACAGTAAAAAGAAATAATACAACGGTGGCTACAACCGCAACCTGGATGTGCCCCGCAAAATAATATTACAACTTGTTACAATTACATCAAATGAATTAATACAATAACCCATCACAAAACCCAGCTAATCACCACAACAGTCCAATATAGTTTATATGCACAAACAGATAAAACCATTACAGAAATGTGCAACCCCCTGCCAACCGACATACTAGCAGTTAGGGGAGGTTTACGAACACATTATACAATCACAGATATAATCCAATATGCAAATACTTTACAATTTCGATCGATTAAACACCTTAAATATTGCTCCAAAATCTGCTCTGTAAAACTGAAACCTGAGCAAAAATTAAATATTCCAGAAAATCCCAAATTTAACAGAGAATCCACCCATGAAAACTGGGATCATGACTCGGCGACTCGGCCGCGGAAGCGCGGCGGATCGGTGGGATCCGCCGCGGAACCGCGGCCGTTTTGTCGAGTCATGGCCCCAAATTTCTTGGGTGTTCTTCTGGTATCATAACAAGCTTTCTGAACATACCTGAAAAATTTTAGGACATCATTTTAAATTCGACAGAAACTTGATAATTTTAGGGTTTTCCGGCTTCGTTTTTCCGTTCGAAATTCGTACAAATTTGCGATTAAGTTAAAACTTGTTTAGCTAGGCTCTGATACCACTGTAAGTCGATGTTCAACACCCAAATACTTGTGGGGAGGCGGAAGTATGAATAACAATCAAGTTCTATGATCAAACATCGATTAACCGTACGAATCGTTTGCTATGCAAGTTTTAACAAAAGCTTTAGAGTTTTAATCTACTATGCGAAGAAATTATACCAAACGGTTCTAGTCCTTCGTCTTGATGTTGTCTACGGCCTCTTTGGATCTCCACGTCCTCTTCGGCTTTCTCCCGTGATAGACGATCCACCCGAGAACCCTAATCCATGCTATAACCTCTAAACTTGAGGTTACTTAGTTTCTCTAGTTGCTAAATAGAGTTGCTAAGATGATGTAGAGATAGGTTATGGAGTAATTAGTCTTTCCTAATCCTTGTTCTCAACTCATGAGGGGTAGGATTAGGCTTTGGTGAAGGAGAGAGAACTTGAAGAGAGAGAGTGAGAAGATGATAATGATAATAATATAATGAATAAAGCTTCTCACTTGATATATATGAAACATAATGAATTTAAAAGAAATGAATAATAAGGGAATATTCATCATGTTTCATTTAATCAAGTGGGTGATTCATCATGTGAGTCATTAAGCAATAAATGAAGCATTAATGATATGATGAATCACTCACAATGAGTCACTTAAACATTAAATGAAAATGCCACCTCTCTCTTTATGTCACATCCTTCTAGAAGCTTCTCCGAAAATTACGAGAACGCCCCTCTCATCCGTAAAAACACGGAAAAACTTTAGACTGTATAAATCCAATAACCTGATACTAGAATCTGGCTTAAACCAAAGCCGGCTAGTAAAAACTGTCCGAATTTCGTACGTGCGTTCAAACACGTATGCGTCCGAACCTTTGTCGTAAAACCATACGACCTCTATATCTTTTCGCCTGGGTTTGGGAAATCTCTGTGTGGGACTCTAAAGACTCGACTACTACGCTGGCAGTGGGTTTAACCACAGACCGCAAGCAGCACTAGCTGTACGTAACGGTCCCCAGGTAGTTGTCGATAAGAAAGCAGATGAGGTAACCCATCTGAAATCCTACTGAGCCTGTCTGTGACAATATCCGCGCAGTCCGGTCTGTTCGCCTAAGAGTATCGCATGTATGGTCTAGGGAGGTGGTGGACGTCAGACCCCTAATAACCGTACAAGTCGTGTCGGTATGGCTCTATCACCATCCGAGAATCTACTGATCAATCCTATCAGTAATTCTCAATCAGCCCTGGCCAGGGACTTATGGTAATGACCAACCGATCACCGTGCGATATCAACTCCCTATACCGGGAGAGACGAATCCCTAACAGTCGCTCACTGCCTCCATGTGGCTCGGGACTGTGCCCAACTGAAACCTGTTTGTACGACTCCTTTGAGCCGTGGTAGGGTAATAATCAAAGCACAGTGGGAACTCACACGAGACAAATGATGACCTTAAGTCAACGGACTATCTGCACACATGTCACCTGAGAACTGCTATCTGACGTTAGGTATAATACCATCCAGTCAGTTCTCGGCGAGTCCTGTCCGGTGTACTCACACCCAGTGAGCATCTGTATACAATCTTAGGTGAACACCACCAATGGTTGCGGGACCAATCCATTGCCCCTCGTCAGGGTCTAGATATGTATACACTAGTCTACTCCGGAGTATCGATTCCCAATCTCGGTACTCCTGCGACCAAGGACATCTAAGGGTGTGCCTATTGACTATCCAGCTCCCACTAGTATGACTGCCATCACAACGCCGGTAGTCAGACGAACACCCTATGGGCTTTATCAACATATATATATAAATACCAAGTAAAATATATTATACGTTAAGACAAAGTCAAACCAAATAGCGTACTATCATATCAAGCAAGACTGTCATGTACATACATATCCCAAGCATCCTATACAATGTAGGTCTCTAGGGCATATATATCCAACACTAATCTCTTTTGCAAGAAATTCCTTTTCTAAAAAGGTGGCATGCCGAGAAATAAACACCCTTTGTTCTTTAGTGTGGTAGAAGATATACCCTTGTGAATTCTTGGGATACCCTACAAATTTGCATAGAACAGACCGTGCTTTGAGTTTTTCCGGATTTTGTCGTTTGACATAGGCTGGACAACCCCATATTTTAACATAGTTAAGACATGGTCTCTTCCCTTTCCATATCTCATATGGAGTGGTAGGCACAGATTTAGTGGGGGCCATATTCAATAGATGTATGGCTGTCTCTAGCTCATACCCCAAGAAGAAAATAGGTAACTCAGCTATGCTCATCATAGAGCGCACCATGTCTAATAGGGCGCGGTTCCTCCGTTCTGATACACCGTTGTGTTGTGGTGTATATGGAGGAGTCAGCTGAGAGAGAATCCCATTCTTTTTTAGGAAGTCCAGGAATTCATTGCTCAAGTATTCACCTCCTCGATCAGATCGAAGGATTTTAATACTTTTCCCGGTTTGGTTCTCGACTTCCTGTTTATATTCTCTAAATTTCTCAAAAGCTTCAGACTTGTGTTTTATCAAGAACACATGTCCGTATCTTGAGAGATCGTCAGTGAATGTAATGAAGTACGAAGAACCATCCCTAACATGTGTAGACATGGGACCGCATACATCACTATGTATAAATCCTAAGAGTTCAGTAACTCTTTCTCCGTGTCCCGTAAACGGAGTTTTGGTCATCTTGCCTTTGAGACATGACTGGCAAGTGTCATAAGATGAAAATTTGAACGGTTTCAAATATCCATCCTTATGCAACTTAGCTAGCCGTGTCGCATTTATATGACCAAGTCTACAATACCACAAGAAGGATTCGTTCATTTTTGAACTCTTCCTCTTTTATGTGTTTGTTATGCTCAGAACTGTTGATTGATTTAGAACATAAATGCCATTGCACAACGTTCCTGATCCAAGCAACTTTTGGTTCAGGAAAATGTTCATAACATTATCCTGTACTACAAAATTATATCCCTCTTTACTCAATAAAAAAACCAATATAATGTTGCTTATCAGGTTCGGCATGTAATAGCATTCGTTCATAACCAATGTATCACCAGTTTATAATACAAGGTGATATTCCCTGACGGTTCTAGTTGCAACAATTGCACCATTTCCAACCTTTATGTCTTTATCACCTTCTCCAAGTTCTCTTCCTTCCCTAAGCCCATGTAACTGATTACATATATGGGATCCTGACCCGGTATCTAATACCCAGGACGTAGAGTAAATGGAGAAACAGTTCTCTATAACGAACACACCCGAAGAAAATGCATCAACATGTACTTTCTTCATTCGGGTGGCATGCGAATCCTGGTATTCCCCTATATCCTGTTCAGTCTTATAACTTTTATAAGAAAAAACGGAACCAACGTTCCCCAGCACAGTATAACATGCGGGTTCGGTCAATACATCCATATTATTATCTTGATTAAGGCATGATATGGTCGCTACCTGGAGAGAGAGAGATGAAAACACTTTAGCGTATGCTCTTGTAAGATCAGATTGGTTATTATTTTATCTAATCAGGATGGCTCCCACTGTTTTTATCAAATCTTCCTTCAAAACCTAAAAGGAAAGACTAGCCGGGATTAATTACAGCCTACAACTTCGCCAATCTTTCAGCCAGGCCAATGTCGGTACTTTGAGGGAGGTTCCCCGTGCTTTCGCACGGACCTAATTAAAGTAAACCTCATTTTCCCAGAGGCGTAACCCCGTTGACACCTTTCTAGACACCTACTTGATCGGCTAATTGTCCTGTATAAAACTCTCCCAGGAGTAACAATTACTCGCAGTGGGTATCGGGATCCAACTATCTCATAGAAGGTATGCAATCTCATTGAAAATTTCAACACTTGAAATTCCCAATAATATTTTGCCCCTAACGTGCTATGACCTTGACGAAAGCCAACAAACCATAGCTCGCTAGTCAAGTTCAACCCGTACATTTCTTGACTGAATTAAACCCACCCGCACGACCCTTGACGAAAGGCAACAAAGCCGTACGACTACCCTAATCCAATCGCATCATATGCAGCAGATAAGCAGCATATAGCTACCGCACACTACACCTTGACGAAAGCCAACAAATGCAGCACGAATACTATATACAACTTATCTGAAATGACGGAGGGCTACGACAGGTTTTTCTGAAAACCTATTGCGTAATGAACTTGATATCGTTGTAGAATCTAGTGAATTTTGAAATGGAGTGATTTTGAGGCTTTTATTAGTTTTGCTAAAGAGGTCACTCCCGGTGAAGGGATCTCGGCTCTTTCCTTATGGAATAAGGGATATATCATATATATCGCTATGCAAAGCAAAAACTCCAAAAGCAATCAAAAACAAACCGAGTGTTGTAGCATCTGCCAGTTTTGCTAAAGAGGTCACTCCCGGTGAAGGGATCTCGGCACTTTCCTCATCGAATAAGGTGCAGGATATATCATATATATCGCTATGCAAAGCAAAAACTGTAGCTACCCTTTTTTGAAAATTTGATTCTACAACATTTTTTAGGTTTCTTTTCTTTCATTAATCATATTAATGAAGTCCAATCATTTAAGTCACCTAAACATCACAGATAAATACGACGTACACTTATGCCATCCGCATTCGCCTCGATGTCCCCTCGTGCACCGTTAGGTTAGGTAACTAACGGCAGAGCGGGGCAGGGCTAGCGCGGGTGTAAAATATAAGTAACGTCTATATAATATATCATATATACTATATACAGTATCTATCATAACATATCAAATGATCACATCACAGATATCGCGGCAGAAGAAACATATGAAATAATGGATATACTGGGAGGTCCGTGTTTTATTTTGAGCCTCTATAAAACACGGATTCTACGGTCGCGATAAATAGCAAAACCCACACCCCTAGACCCCTACGAGAGCGGCAAGCAACCCTACCAATTCTAGAGTTAGGAGACCCGGACTCGACTCCTCGAGTTGGTCTCCCACTGAACTCTAGAACCCGGTTACTTGTGCTCTCCTCCTTAGGTCTATCCTAGTGCGGAAAAGTAAATAATATACAAATGGTGACATCAACCTCATCCCGAAAGTGCCCCAATAAAAGAATATTACATACATTTAATTTTACATGAATGAAAATAAAAACCCTCATCTCACATAAACCCCCGGCTATTCAAAAACGTGATGATCCAATATAACATATCCAGCAACACATAACATCACATGTCATCAACGTAAGTAAATATACGCATCCCAATTGTCGTTGACATATATCAACGAAACCGGGGATATCACATATTACACTTACGGTCGCAGAAAAGAAAGTGTAAAACTACAATATTTGGAATCCACAATCTCTTTAGACATCGTAAATTTGAAATATCACATACTTCGCATTTCATGCCTAACTATATGAATTCCACATATTGTATCACATTCCAGATAAATAGACAGTATTAAACATTCCGATCGAATAATCAAATACCCAAGATTTCCTAAATAGCTCAACACTTGAGCGGAGTTTAAAAATTCTAGAATATGTCACAGTACCAACGGTCCAGCCGTAGAAGGGTCAAGCGAACGCCTCACATGTGGCAACGCCGTACTGCCCCAAACCCTAAGGTTTAGAGGCGGTTCATACGGTTACATAATCGAGTTAAGGTTTGTGTTCTTCTAGTGGGTCCATCGCGTTACATGCACGTTTTTCCGAAAGATTTTAACTCAAGAAAAATTCAACACTTGAAAGTTTTTCGTGTCGGGAAAAAGCGAGTCAATGATATCCGTTCGAACATTTTAATACTTTCTAAATTATCCGGAAAATAGAACGAAATTAAATTTTTCGATCGAATCAACGAGTACCAAAAGATCCCCAGAAAACTCAACACTTGAGTCAGATTAAAAATACCCATAATATTGTACCAGCACCTATAAATATTACTGTGCCAAAACGAGTCAATAAGTCTTATGTACGGCCGCGGATCCGCGGCACAAGCAAGGTATTGCCGCGGTTCCGCGGCGGTCCGTACGACTTACTGTCTCGTTTTCCACTGTAAGGCTTAAATTTCCCTGCTGATTTTTTTAGGTATTTTCAATTCAGAAAAAATCACATATTTGGAAAAAGTCCAGAGAGGGGGTCATTTTGACGTTTCGGGGTTCGTTCGGAGTTTTAACTTCGTAAACACATCACCTAATGCTCTAGCTAGGCTCTGATACCACTGTAGGGTTACTAGGCACTCTAACAAGGTTCTACAAGGCATCTACCATGCCCGATTAAAATTTTAGCCGTGCCAAACAACCCTAAACAAGATCTTTGCTAGATTATTAGGGTTTCACATGCAAGTAAATAACATTTACGACTAAGTGAATACGAAATACAACCTTTGTAGATCGGTCTTTCACTTCTAAATCTCCTTGTCGTTGTCCCTTCACTGCGATCATGGTTCTCCCAGGCTCTTCCATGGCTTCACGAGGCGAAAGAAGCGTCCTTGCTTGAAGTCTTCGAGGCCGAAGATGATCTACGTCGAGGGAATACCAACTCAAGCTACTACTTCACTAACTAGAGAATTAGTGAAGCAAACACCCTAAACTAAAGTGCTAGTCTAGTAGAGGATGGAGAAATACGAAGTGGGTTCACTTTAGAATTTATTTTTTCACAATGTTTCTCACTTTGGATCAAACCCTAGAGAGCTTTTTAGCTCAAGGAAGAAGATAAAGAAATAAAGAGAGAAAGATATTGATCAAGTGAGTAAGCTAACCATGGGTGAGTGAGTATCATATACTAACTCATGTAGAGACATAAGCATGGCTAATTCTAATGGTTGGGTTAACAAAATATCTTAAGTAAAACAAATTGAGTTGAATTTGTCAAAGCACTAAAAGCTTCTACAAGCTTCATGCACTTAACTGTAAGTCGATGTACAACACCCCACGACTTGCAGGGAGGCGGAAATATGAAAAACGATCTTGTTCTTTGCTTAAACATCGACTAACCGCATGAATCGAAGCTAAACGATAACTAACATCAAACATAGAAGTTAACAACTACTATGTAAACGGATTATACCTAAAGAACCGCGTCCTTCGTCTTTACGAACTCCACCTCCTCCTCGGCTTTCTCGAAGAAGTAGACGATCCACCCGAGAGCTTTACTCCAAGCTTAGCCTCTAAACTTGAGGCAACTAACTTTCTTTAAGTGCTAATCAAAGAAGCTAGGTGATATAGAGTGAGGGTTATGGTTTAATTAGTCTAACTAATCCTTGTACTCAACACATGAGAGGGGAGGATTAGGGTTTGAAGAGGGAGAGCATGATGAGAGAGAAGGTGAAGATAATAATGAAGTGAGAAGAATGAGTTATCATAATATATATCAAGCATTTTGTTATATCAAGAAAAGAAAAGAAAATGATTTACAACCATGCTTGATAAATATCTTGTGGTGATTCATCTCCATGAGTCATTAAGCAATTATGAAGCATTAATGACATGGATGAATCATCCATATGACTCACTAATCACATTCATTGTATATGCCACCTAAACCTCCTTAGTCACCATCTTCTAGAAGCTTCTAGCGCAATTACGAGAAAGCCCCTCCTTTCCGCAAAAATATAGAAAAACTTTAGACTGTATTAATCCAATAACCGGATACCAGTAACTGGCTTAAACCAAAGCCGACTGGTAAAAACTGTCCGAAAGTCGTACGTGCGTAAACACAGGTATGCGTCCGAACCCTTGTCGTAAAACCATACGACCTCTATATCGTTTCGCCTGGAGTAGGGAAACTCTCTGTGTGGGACTCTAGAGACTCGACTACTACGCTGGCAGTGGGTTTAACCACAGACCGCAAGCGGCACTAGCTGTACGTAACGGTCCCCAGGTAGATGTCGATAAGAAGGCCGATGAGGAAACCCATTCGAACTCCTACTGAGTCTGATGTGACAATCTCCGTACAGTCCGGTCCGTTCGTCTAAGACTATCGCATATCGGGCCTAGGGGCCGGCAAGCGTTAGTCCCCTAATAGCGGTAGAAGTCGTGTCGGAGCGAAGCCCATTACACCCTGAGAAACTACTGGAACCTACCAGCAAATCTCGCTTGCCCTGGCCAAGGACTTTACGTAATGGCTCTCTGACACAGCGCGATATCAACCCCCAATACCGAGAGAGACGAATCCTGTCTAACCGCCACTGCCTCCAATTGCTCGGGACTGCACCCAACTGCTACCTGTTTGCACGACTTCTTTGAGCCGTGGTAGGGTAGTAATCTAAGAACATTGGGACACACTCGAGGCGAAGTAGCAGTGTCAAGTCTGCGGACTATGCTGTACTCATGTCACCTGGGAACTGTTCACTGACGACTGGTATAAAACCAACCAACAGTTACCTGTGAGTCCTGTCCGGTGTACCCGTAACCCAACGAGCACCTGTATACTATCTCCAGTACGACGTACTGACGGCTGTGGGACAGACCATCTCCCCAACTGGGATGAGAAGCGTACACACTAGTCTACTCTGGAGTATCGATGCCCTGTCTCGATAATCCAACGACTAGGGACCTGAATAAGGATGTCCTTGTAGACTACCCAGCCCCCACTAGTGTGACTGCCATCACAACGCCGGTAGTCAAGCAAGATCTTAAGAGCTCTATCAATACGTATACTCACATATTAAGATAGAAAAACCAAGTAGCATACTACCATGTTTAGCAAGACTGTTATATACATGTGAATATCCCAAGTTTCCATTAAGTAATATACAAACTAGTATGATACAATAATGGCCCCTAGGGCATTTGCACTAACAATCTCCCACTTGCACTAGGGCCATGTACTGGCATATAGAAGACCGATGATCTCGAGTAGCCTCTCGAACTGAATCTGAGGTAGGGCCTTCGTGAATGGATCAGCAATGTTCTCTTCAGAAGCAACTCTCCGTACCTCGATCTCCTGACGATCAATGATCTCCCTGATCAGGTGATACCGCCTTAAGATGTGTCTGGACTTCTGATGGGACCTTGGTTCCTTTCCTAAAGCTATAGCTCCGTTGTTGTCGCAATACAGAGGTATTGGATCAACTATGGTAGGAACCACCTGAAGTTCTGTTAGGAACTTCTTCATCCAGACTGCTTCTTTTGCGGCATCGCAAGCAGCTATATACACCGCTTCTATCGTCGAGTCAGCAACGGTGTCCTGCTTGGAGCTCTTCCAGCACACCGCCCCTCCATTGAGGGTAAAGACATAACCCGACATGGACTTGGAATCATCCTTATCACTCTGGAAGCCGGAATCAGCAAAGGCCTCCAACCTGAGGTCTTTTCCTCCGTAAACCAAGAACATCTCCTTAGTCCTTCTCAGGTACTTGAGAATGTTCTTTACTGCTATCCAGTGCTTCTCCCCTGGGTCTGACTGATACCGGCTTACCACGCTCAGTACGTAAGCTACATCTGGTCTGGTGTACAACATCGCATACATTATAGAGCTACCGCAGAAGCGTAGGGTAAAACAGACATGCGTTCCCTTTCCAAATCAGTCTTGGGAGACATCTCTTTGGAGAGGGTGATTCCGTGACAAGCCGGTAGATTACCGCGCTTAGAATCTTCCATACTGAATCATTTCAGTACACTGTCGATATACCTGGACTGCGAAAGTCCCAACATCCTTTTGGATCTATCACGATAGATCCGGATCCCCAGAATGTAAGAGGCATCACCCAGGTCTTTCATGGAGAACCTGTGTGACAAGAATCCTTTGACAGATTGTAGCATAGGAATGTCATTTCCTATCAATAAAATGTCATCCACGTACAAGACGAGGAATACGACACTTCTAGGTACAACTTTACTATATATGCATGGTTCATCTGGATTTTTGATAAAGCCATATTCTTTGACTGTCTCATCAAAATAGATGTTCCAACTCCGCGATGCCTGCTTTAGTCCATAAATGGACTTAAGCAGCTTGTATACTTTCCCGCTGCTCCCACTCTGATTGAAACCCTCTGGCTGATCCATATAGACTCACTCTTCTAAATTTCCATTCAGAAAAGCCGTCTTTACGTCCATCTGCCAGATTTCATAATCATGGAAGGCAGCAATAGCAAGAAGGACCCGAATGGATTTGAGCATAGCCACTGGAGAAAAAGTTTCGTTATAGTCCAAACCAGGTCTTTGACGAAAACCCTTTGCAACAAGTCTAGCCTTATAGGTTTCCACCTGTCCATCTACACCAATCTTTTTCTTGAAGATCCATTTGCATCCTATGGGTTTTACCCCATCTGGAACAAAGTCCAAAGTCCATACTTTGTTGGTGTATATGGACTCCATTTCGGTCCGCATTGCATCTAGCCATCGTACCGAGTCGCCGCTCTGGATGGCCTGCTGGAAGTCAGTAGGTTCATCATCACCTATGATGCAATCCTATCTATCCCCATCTATGAGAAAACCGTAGTATCTCTCAGGCGGATGAGACGGCCTACTACTCCTGCGGAGGGGTGCGGGAATGTCCTGTTCTTCTTGAACTTCCGGTTCTACCAAACTTTCAGTAGCAGCTTGTGGTTCTGGAATTTCTTCCAGTTCTATTTCGCTCCCACTTATTTCCTTTTCTAAAAACTGATGTTCTAGAAAATTGGCATTACGAGAAACAAAAACCTTTCGTTCCTCTGCGTAATAGAAATAATATCCCTTGGAGTTCTTTGGATATCCCACAAACATACATTTTACTGATCGTGCCTCGAGCTTGTCCACATACTGCTTTTTAACAAAAGCTGGACATCCCCAAATCTTCATATGCTGAAGATGGGGTTTCTTCCCAGTCCACATCTGTTATGGAGTGGTAGGCACAGTCTTGGTAGGAGCCCTGTTCAGAAGATATGCTGCTGATTCAAGCGCATAACCCTAAAAAGATCGCGGTAACTCAGCATTACTCATCATGGATCGTACCATATCCAATAGGGTTCGATTCCGTCTCTCCGATACACCGTTATGCTGTGGAGTGTATGGAGGAGTAAGCTGAGAGAGAATCCCTTTCTCTTTTAGGTAACCTAGGAACTCGGCACTCAAGTATTCACCACCTCGATCAGATCTAAGTGTCTTGATACTTTTGCCGGTTGGGTTTTCTACTTCATTCTTATACTCTCGGAATTTCTCAAAAGCCTCGGATTTATGTTTCATCAGATAAATGAATCCGTATCTTGAGTAATCATCCGTGAATGTAATGAAATAGGAAAAACCACCTCTTGCATGTGTAGACATTGGACCGCATACATCGCTGTGTATGAGTCCTAAGAACTCGCTCGCTCTTACTCCATATCCAGTAAATGGAGTCTTTGTCATCTTTCTTTTGAGACAAGATTGACAAGTGTCATAAGTTTGATATTCGAACGAGTCCAAATATCCTTCTCTATGCAACTTAGTCAACCTTCTCTCATTGATGTGACCCAGTCTACAATGCCATAAGAAAGCTTTATTTAAATCTGGAGACTTTCTTTTTAGTGTGTTCTGGACTTTGAAAATTTGGAGTTGGTTTAAAACATATATACCGTTATTTAGTGTACCGGACCCAATCAAACCATGATTAAGGTGGATGTTAACAACATCTCTTACAAACGTGAAATCATAACCTTTATTTGATAACAAGGAAACTGATATGATATTACACGTTAAGCTTGGTACAAAAAAACAGTTATGTAAAACCAAAATGTGTCCACTCGTCAATCCTAGGTGATAATCCCAGACGGACGCAGCTCCCACGCTAGCTCCGTTAGCAACCTTTAGGGTCATATCACCTTCCTTCAGCACTCTACGGTTTCTCAGTGCCTACAATGAATTGCAAATATGAGATCCTGATCCGGTATCCAATACCCAGGAAGTAGAGTTGATCGACAGACAATTCTCAATTACAAACACACCTGAAGTCGAAGCCACATCTTGCTTCGGTTCCTGGTTCTTGGCGTTCCACGCCTTGCAATCCTTTTTCCAGTGCCCTTTCCAGTGACAATGGAAGCACTCATCCTGGCCAACTACCGGTACCGCAAACTTTTTCTTTCCCTTCCCTCCCACCTTACTAACACCTCCTCTAGGTTTGGTGGCGGCCTTCTTCTTCCTTCCTTTGGCCCTTGCCTTGGACTTGGAAGAAGATGTACCGCTAACAAACATAGCGGGTGTTTCCCTTGTCTTCTGCAAGGTGCCCTCTGCACTCTTTAACATGTTCAGGAGTTCCGGAAGTTCAACTTCTTTTCTTTGAATGTTGAAGTTCTGGATAAACTGGGCGTAGGTGTGAGGAAGGGACTGGAGAATAAGGTCTGTATAGAGCTCATTATCCAAAGTCATCCCAAGGTCTGCGAGCTCTTCAATATAGCCGATCATCTTTAGGACATGTTCTCCTACCGATGACCCGACAGCCAACCTCACTCGAAACAAGTTCTTAGAGGTCTCGTATCTTGCTATACGAGATTGCTCTCCATAAAGTTCCTTTGTATGGAGAAATATGACATCTAGGTTCATATCCTCGTGCCTCCTCTGATGTTCATTGTTCATTGAGGCAAGCACGATGCACTTGGCTTTCGCGCAATCTAAATCCCAGGTTTTGCGGATTTCCTTATCCGCATTACTGGATTTGGGACTAGGGATAGCAGGTGCCGTAGCGGTGAGGATGTACTCCAGTTTGTCATAGGTCAGAGCCATTTTGACATTCCGCAGCCAATCTTTATAGTTTGGCCCTGTCAGTATATTTTTCTCAAAAAGTAACTTAAGTCCAGTCATTTTCAGGGTCGCTGCAATTAAGAGAGAGAGAAGAAAACTCTTTAGTATGATGCTCTTGTAAGTTTAGAGTGGTTTTTAGTTTATCTAAACTGGATGGCTCCCACTGTTTCTCGAATCCTTCCTCAAACCATTAAAGAAGAATTAGCCAGGATTATTCTCACTGTACAATTCTTGCTTAACCGTTCAGCCAGGCTAGTGTCGATACTTCGAGGGAGGTTTTCCAACGCTTTCGCGAAGTTCCTTAATTAAATAACCTCTTTTCTCTGGGGGCGTAACCCCGCTGACACCTTTCTGGACACCTACTTGGTTTATAGCATTGATTGTTAAGTGACGAATCTCCTGATAAGTAGCATATACTCACAGTAGGATCGGGATCCAAATATCATCGTATGATAATGTTGATGGAATGCTACCAAAATTCATCAAACTCTAAATGGTATGCATCACTTTGCAAATTTCAGTTTCTTTAGAAATTCCCGATATAAGTTTTTGCCCCATGCTCTTATGACCTTGGCTTTTGTCAAAATGTCATAAGTCACATGTCAAGTTCTACTCGTCATTATCTTGTCAATTTGAACCCATCCGTATATACCCCTGACTTTGGTCAAATGATAATACGACTGTCCCAAACTAACTCATCTATCTTATGCAACAAATGAAAACCCAGCAGCTACCAAACACTATGCCTTGACTTTGGCCAAAATGCATAGCTTGAATACTATTGAATACCCAAATGAAATGACGGAGGGCTACGAATGGTTTTGGCGAAACCGTGAACGTAGTGAACTTGATATAACCGAAGGAACCTGATAGGTTTTTAAAAGGAGTGGTTAAAGCTCCGCATTTAAAAAAATCTGTTTTTAAAATTAACCGAGTGGTTTCTTTTAAATTGTTCCAACGATTAACTTTTGGTTTATTTTCTTTGCATTATAAATAATGCGTCCCATCATTAACCTATCATTGCAGAAAACAATGAAATTACAACGTCCTCTTATGCCATCCGCATTGGCCACGGGGTCCCGTCATCACCCGTTAGGTTACTTAACTAACGACAGAGCGGGGGCTGGGCTAGCGCGGGTGTAAAACATAAGTGACGTCTAAATAGCTATCATATATAGATATTGTACATTCGTCAGACGCAATAATAGGCATTCCAGATCACAGATGAACTTTATTGGATTTGCAAGCAATCCGTGCTTGTTTTGAGCCTGCAACAAAAGACGGATTACACAGTTGTGATGAATAGCCATTACACCACCCAAGACCCCAACGGGTACGGCAAACTACCCGCCAGGCAGTTTGTGCACCCCACCTTGGGTCTGTCCTAGGAGCAAAAAACAGTAAAATGAAATAATACAACGGTGGTTACAACCGCAACCTGGATATGCCCCGCAAAATAATATTACAACAAATTACATTTACATCAAATGAATTAAATAATAACCCATCACATAACCCCGGCTATACATCACAACAGTCCAACACAGTTCATATCCACAAACAGTAAAAACCATTACAGAAATGTGCAACCCCCTGCCAACCGACATACTAGCAGTTAGGGGAGGTTTACGAACACATTATACAAACACAGATATAATCCATCAAGAAAATACTGTATAATTTCGATCGATTAAACACTTCTAATTTTGCTCCAATACTTCTCTGTAAATCTGAAACCTGAGCAAAAATAAAATATTCCAGAAAATACCAAATATCACAGAGAAGCAACACAGGAAAATTGGGTTCCTGAATCGCCAACTCGGCGGCGGAATCGCGGCGGATCGGTGGGATCTGGCGCTGTTCCGCGGCGCTTTAGGCGATTGAGGGGCCCAATTTTCTTGCGTGTTCTTCTACTGTCCTTTCAAGCTTTCTGAACATCCCTGAAAAATTTTTGGACTTCATTTAAAAAACGACAGAAACTAGTGATTTCGAGGTTTTCCGGTTTTGTTTTTTCTGTTCGAAATTCATACAAATTTGCAAGTAAGTTATTTATTGTTTAGTGAGGCTCTGATACCACTGTAAGTTGATGTAAAACACCCCACGACTTGCAGGGAGGCGGAAATATGAAAAACGATCTTGTTCTTTGCTTAAACATCGACTAACCGCATGAATCGAAGCTAAACGATAACTAAGATCAAATATAGAAGTTAACAACTACTATGTAAAGGGATTATACCTAAAGAACCGCGTCCTTCTTCTTTACGAACTCCACCTCCTCCTCGGCCTTCTCGAAGTAGTAGACGATCCACCCGAGAGCTTTACTCCAAGCTTAGCCTCTAAACTTGAGGCAACTAACTTTCTTTAAGTGCTAATCAAAGAAGCTAGGTGATATAGAGTGAGGGGTATAGTTTAATTAGTCTAACTAATCCTTGTACTCAACACATGAGAGGGGAGGATTAGGGTTTGAAGAGGGAGAGCTTGAGGAGAGAGAAGGTGAAGATAATAATGAAGTGAGAAGAATGAGTTATCATAATATATATCAAGCATTTTGTGATATCAAGAAAAGAAAAGAAAATGATTTACAACCATGCTTGATAAATATCTTGTGGTGATTCATCTCCATGAGTCATTAAGCAATTATGAAGCATTAATGACATGGATGAATCATCCATATGACTCACTAATCACATTCATTGTATATGCCACCTAAACCTCCTTAGTCACCATCTTCTAGAACCTTCTCGCGCAATTACGAGAACGCCCCTCCTTTCCGCAAAAATACGGAAAAACTTTAGACTGTATAAATCCAATAACCGGATACCAGTAACTGGCTTAAACCAAAGCCGACTGGTAAAAACTGCCCGAAAGTCGTACGTGCGTAAACACACGTATGCGTCCGAACCCTTGTCGTAAAACCATACGAACTCTATATCGTTTCGCCTGGAGTAGGGAAACTCTCTGTGTGGGACTCTAGAGACTCGACTACTACGCTGGCAATGGGTTTAACCACAGACCGCAAGCGGCACTAGCTGTACGTAACGGTCCCCAGGTAGATGTCGATAAGAAGGCCGATGAGGAAACCCATCCGAACTCCTACTGAGTCTGATGTGACAATCTCCGTACAGTCCGGTCCGTTCGTCTAAGACTATCGCATATCGGGCCTAGGGGGCGGCAAGCGTAAGTCCCCTAATAGCGGTATAAGTCGTATCGGAGCGAAGCCCATTACACCCTGAGAAACTACTGGAACCTACCAGCAAATCTCGCTTGCCCTGGCCAGGGACTTTACGTAATGGCTCTCTGACACAGCACGATATCAACCCCCAATACCGGGAGAGACGAATCTTGTCTAACCGCCTGTTCATATCAGAAAACTGCATTCTAATACCGCCCATTCATTATCTATTTGTTGTATTTATCGGTAATATTAGCCAATGTCTGCTCAGTAATACAGATTACAGGTATCCGTGATAAAATACTGGAAATACATTTAAAAGCATGGATATATCAATTGAGAGCCGACACTGAAACCAGAACCGCAATCCGACCGATACTTCAGGAGTCCCTTTTTCCAACAAGTTTGTGTATACATTTTTCTATCAAAATGGTCCAACACAACAAATGTGTATACAATACTTTTAGGCACATGTAGATATGCATTCAAGGCAAATTATTATATGCATTCAAGGCTAAACATCATGTGTTGATTTTTTCCTTCCAAAACTGAAATCAAATCAAAGTCAATCAAACAAATCAGCATGAGCCATAATGAAGCAGCCATGAATCAAGCCACATGTGGGAATGGAGTAATAAGCATTTAATGGTGAAGATTATGTGTGTGATTTAAAGATTCAAATTTCCTTCCAAGACTGAGTGCAAATCAAATTCAAATAGACAAATCAGCATGGACCATGATGGAGAAGACAAGAATCAAGGCACAAATGGACATGAAGTAATGAGCATTCAATGCTAAAGATTTTGTGTTGATTTAAAAATTCGAATTTCCCTACATTCTTTGGAGCCTATAAATACAGACCTTGGGGCAAAGATTCAAAGGTCATTCTTTAGTCTTGGATTGTCATTCTTTGTCCAAGTTTTCTATTCTCCTTTCTTGTAAATAGCTTAGTCCCCTTGAAGTCTTATCCTTCTCTTGATCCTTCAACCTCTTCATTGAACTTGAAGGTTTAAGAGTTGGTTATTGATCTCAAGGGGTTGTTTCGTTCTTGATGATTAATAAAGGTCTTTTTTGTGCCTTCATTCACCATGAGTTCTTTGCCTCTTCTTGATCTTGCAACCTCTTCATTGAGCTTGCAAATTTAAGATTTGGTTATTGAACCCATGTCTTGTTTTGGGTTCTATGGTTCTTAGTCTTTCTTACTCGCTCTTTTACTTACATGCATTTTCATTCATGTCTTTTATTACTTGCAATTTATTATCATGTCATTTAATTACTTGTTTGTAGTCTTTTCTTTTCTTTGTAGCTTTTCTTTTTTCCTCTTTGTTGTTTTGTGAATGTTGGTGTGAATATTGTTGTTAGGAAAAGAGAAAGATTTTGTAAGTTAACATTTCGCTCCTCATTTCCTTTTCCCGTCTTTTCCCATTTGAAACTCCACCCAAATCTTATGCAAACGCTCCGCTAGGCACCCTACCCTACCAAGGTAAAGGTGATTCCTAACCATGACCCGTTGCATTCGATTTGGCCGGAGGCGAAAGCAAGAGACAAGAACGGAAGGACAAGGGTCAATAAGCTGGATTCTATGAATACCGTGCTTAAGTCCCCTAATCCACATTGTTGCCGATTGTTCTAGCTTCATTGGTTGAGTTCGGCTCAAAGTACTTGAATACGGAATCCATTAACTTACACTATCCTATCGTTTCCTAACAAGCCTTATACTTGAATATACATATAGGTTAGATAACGAACAAATCCGCCATGTTGTTAACTCGTTAGAACAAGAACTTAAAACTTACCATCTCCCTGTGGATCGACCCATGCTCATCGCGGCTAGCTGCAAAGCGACACCGTCCTGATCGCGGTTAAACTTTAGAACTTTAAATATCCGACACGCTTTTGGCGTGCGATCAAATGGCGCCGTTGCCGGGGAGACGGTAACGTTTTTGTTTTTGTTATTTCGGGTTAATCTTATTAATATCCATCTAACCCTATTTTCTAAAACAAACAAAAAAAATTCAAAATTTCAAAACCAAACAAAAAAATTAACACAAGCTAACCATTTTGTTTTCTGGATTTTATACCTGCTTGCACTCTGTAACTAAAATAAAAAGATAAACAATACCAGTGTGGCATTAGTGGAACACTGAGACTACTGTTGAAATTTGGAGCCCTACCTCATCAAGTTGGCCGGCGACATCATCACCAAATCCGGCGACGCCGGCCCTTTCACCACCTCTTGCCTCCAATTTCTCCTCTGAGCTCCAGTGTTCTATTTTTGTCCTATTTGTATTGTTTGTTTTTTATAATTTTTAGTGTGCAGGTATTTAGGCATTCGTATCGTTTTTCCGCACTAATATCCATTTTTTCCGACATTTCAGATTTTGCGGATTTGCCAAAAGCGGGCGTGGGGAGCAAAGTGCACATTCAAAATCAAGGTGGTTATGAAGAACAGTGCCAAAGATCCGAGTAGTTTGACCCGCGCAAGCGAAATTTTCAAGCTTACCAGATTCGATTCAACGGGGGTTTCTTAGCCCACAACTTAACGGTACGCACTTTACTAACACCTTCTTCTCAAATCCGACGCTTCCAATATAATATCTTTGCAGGATTCTTTGCAAGTTCGCTAGCAAACACCAAAAAAAAATTAAAAAAATTGACCAACCCGTATTTGTTGCAGTGCCGAGCTTAAACTAAAAAACGATTGTTTGATTCTTTGAATAAATTTTTTTTCATTGAATTGCGCATTGCATACATTAATACGGATTTAAGGGCAAGCGAACCCCACAACATATGGTAAAGGATTTCATCACCTTTTCCGTGGCCTACAAATCACGAACTTGAGCATAACGTTTACCCGCACAAATTTTAAAAGAAATTAGACTTTAAGCCTTAAGGATTTCGCGCTCACTAGGAGAGGTTAATTGTGTTTAGAACACCGCTTAACGGTATATTGTTTACGAGGTGTCTAGGAAAGTGTTAACGGAGAAACCGCCAAAAGAGAAAGGGTTATTTAATTAAGGACCTTCGCGAAAGCGTCGGAAAACATCCCCTTATCTTTGCACTTACCTGGCCTCGTGATCAGTGTATCTTGAGCCTGTTTCTAGACACAGTTTTACTTCGACAATCAAGTTCTTGAGCAGGTCTAGTTGACCTAGGTGAACCCTAGAACGATTAGGTGTGTGGTATTTTTGTGTCGTGGTTGTTTTTGTCCAGATTCTTTTTTGTATATTTCATTCTTTTGTTAATAACTAACTAAAAAATTAAAAAATCACATTCTTTTTCCCCTCCTTTTCTTTTCTTTTCCTTTCTTTCTTTCTCTCTTCATATCATGGGTACCCCACCTCGAAAAACCCTTGCCGAACTTTGGTACCCACAACCAGACATAACTTCTTACGGTTCTTGTTTTGGTCGAACTTCAAACGATCCATCCATGCCAAAAATTTCATTGAAAGATCGCATAGACGCATCTAGGACAAACACTTGCACTCCGCAATCCACTTTGTATCAACCTCCCCCACCCTCTTATGTTGACACCCCTTTTGCAAGTCGTCCTTTGTCCCTCGCTGAACATATTGAATAATCCTGTAGCCGGTCTTTCACTCCTTTCACCACTACAAATTCTATGGATCAACAATTCCATTCACCTTCTTAATCGTATGATGATCCTACCCTTGTCCAGCCATTCAATTCCTACGAGTCCTACCCAACTTTTGCACCTGCCCTAGACATTGATTCTGAACAACCTTTTGGGAGTTTCTAGTATCCAAACAACTTTGAATGTTTTACTGAAACCCCTTCACAACCCATGTCTAGTCTAGAACAAATGTTGGAAGACTTTAGGGTAGTGTCATGCCAACAAATGATAGATTTGAATGCGTCCATGGCCGCCCTCATACAACCTAGTGACCCGGTAGCTAGTTTTCAACTAGCTCCACATTTTACAATGTATGATGAGACGGTAGGACAGGCTGAGAATTTGAGTAGTGAAAGTGAGCTGTACACCCTTCCTAATCAAACCTACCCATTGCAAATTGATTCACACAACTCCAATTTTGAATGTCTATCTAGTGTCCCAAAAGATTTACCAATTGAAGATAGAAGGGTTAATGAGTTGTGCGATTTTGTAGTATTTGATTTACCCGATTGTGAAGGGTCCATTCCAAGTGAAACCGGTCCTAAACCTTTTAACCTCTACACCTCCATCTTAGAACTAGAATCGATTGAAATCTATGCTTTTGATGAGGAGTCTGAGAATCTTAATTTTCACTTGATTGAGGATATTGACGCAGGGAGTATTTTAGATGATGAACCTGTAGATTTGACTGAAATTTTCTCTCCAATTCATCATCCCGAGTCATTAAATGTTTCTCCCGAACTTCATATGCGTCTTGATTTTGATGAGATTTGCATGGATGAGATAATTTTCGAGGAGAATTATGAGGATAGTATTGAGGAGAGTATTGAGGATAGTTTTGAGGATGAACTATTTTTGTTTGATGTGTCGGATTTTTCAATTCATCCTCCTGAACCATTAACTGTTATACTTCCTAAATCACCCTCCATCCTTTCCATCGTTCCGACCACGCAAAAGATCATGCAGGAGGACTGTGAGTTTGAAAAATTTCTGTTCAATCACAGTACATTTGACGCCACTAGTGCGTTCCTCCTTGAATATGACACTCTTCTCACAGCCGATAACGATTACGAGTGTTTCACTTTTTCGGACGATGTTGAAGGCTCACCACCCGAGTTTGAGTCCTTCAAATTTTCAGATGAGTTAGTTGAACCATCAAACTCGGTTGCTCACAGTCAATTCGAACCATTGATGGAATCTTTCGAGTTCGAGACAGTTTACTTAGATGAGAATAAGACTATCCCTAAATCACTCCCCTTCGTCCCTTCCATCGTTCCGACCTTGCACAAAACTGTATCACTTTCATTTCCTATGTCTGGTTTACCGAGTTCGGCATACCCATTTCTCACGAATCTTGAGGGATTTGACCCCATTTCTCGACGGGTTAATAAATTAGCACAATCGCTTTTCACACATCGGTCATTAAAAATTGCGCTAATTTATTCACTCCATTTTCACCCTCAAGTTCGTACACCATTTCTTTTTCCCTTCCGCCATTCTTCCTCTCATATACCGAGACCGTATCCCGCTTCTATCTCCATACGGTCTTGCGTATTCTCCATTTCTTTTCTCTTCACATTCTTTCACCAACCCGCATATTATATAGATAGAATTTTTGAATGGTTGGTACTCACTTTTGGCCTGTGTAAGGCCTTGTATAGCTTGATACCGTTCTCTCCCCTCCTAATCCTGAACTTCAACGCTAAACAGTGGAAACACTGTTTCACTTAAGTTTGGGGGGAACCTTTTGGTGTACATATTTTTGGTTTTTATTTTTTTATATAATTTGTTTTTGGGGAGGCACCGACAATTTTGACTCTCTTGGTGTAGCCTGACAGTGAGGGCACTGTCAAGTTTAAGTTTGGGGGTGTGCTAGGTAAGCTTTCTACCTTCGCATTCATTTGTATATTCTGCATTTGCATACTTATTTAAAAAACCATAAAAATCAGAAAATTTTCTAAAAACATAAAAACTATGTCGTCAAGTTAGCTAGCGGGAGAACTTAGATTCAATATTTCGACGGTTTTATTTGATAAAATAGGAACAACTAAATCCTATTTTTAGATTTTGAAAACCTGAAAGATAACTCTCCTTTGAAATTAACTATAGCTAATATACGTCTTTACATCACACTACACGTGTCGTGAGTTTTGAAAATTAGATGACAAGTCTATTATGTCTGAAAACTTTTAAATTGATAAACTATTTTCTGAGGATCAAATAGGTTTGTTCTGAAATAAGTAATATCAAGACTAGGTTTAAAGAGAGGTGAATATGAAGGGATATTATTGAGGCCTTAATTGGAACTAATTCTGAAGAATAACCCATCTGGAACTTGATTGGAATGTTTACACACCTAACCCACTAAAAACGTCCTTTATCCAAAAAATAATTGAACTACCAGTTATATCTCCGTCTGCATTAAATCATCATGATTTTCACGCTAAAATTGTCTTTTGTTTTTGGGCCTAGGTAACTTGAGTAATTAAGTCCGCTGGGGTGTCTCTACACCTAATGCCCTAAAACCAACTGGTTTGGGAGCATTGGCCCAAAGCTCGCTAAGAAGCCTAGAAAATCCAAATTAAAACAAAGTCAAGCAAGTGTTCTCTCTGAGTTACAATTCCTAACGGTTCTTTGTGTGAGAATAATCTTGACAAAAGACAGATTTTTACAAAAAAGTATTTCTTGCGGAGATATGAAGGTTTCATTCTATGATAAAGACTATTGCACGTTCACAAAGGTGTGTATGAAATGAAAACAAGAAAAAGGTGGAGTGAAAAATAAGACCTAGTTTCCTGTTATGGATGATAGAAATTCTGAATTTGAAACCTTACTGGAAAACAAAACTTGAGAAATACTTAACTCCATATAAAACTTATGTGATCCTTTTTAAATTTTTATCTGGGCTTTATTTTGTGACATGACGACTTTAATCGATCCTTTTGAAACTTAACGACACTATTTGCACTGCACGTAAAGACATATAAAATCTTAAGTTAAAAGAGAAGCGAGGTGTGAAAAATAAAGGTTCGATAGTTCTAAATTTAGGATAATAGAATTGTAATCTTTTAAACAAAACCTTAGGGTTTGAATCATAGTTATTTCGCAAAACTAGCTTGACGGGATTTTGTGGGTAGTATCCGCTGAAAACCATCAGGAGACAACACTCCTCCTACTAGGGACACCTAGAGGTTTAACGGCTTATTGCACATGCTCAGTGCAATCGCGTTCCCTGCGAAAGTGCGGTTAGGATTTTCTTTTGTGAATAAATGGTTTTGCTCGGGACGAGCAAAAGATAAGTTTGGTGGTATTGGTTCATATCAGAAAACTGCATTCTAATACCGCCCATTCATTATCTATTTGTTGTATTTATCGGTACTATTAACCAATGTCTGCTCAGTAATACAGATTACAGGTATCCGTGATAAAATACTGGAAATACATTTAAAAGCATGGATATATCAATTGAGAGCCGACACTGAAACCAGAACCGCAATCCGATCGATACTTCAGGAGTCCCTTTTTCCAACAAGTTTGTGTATACATTTTTCTATCAAAATGGTCCAACACAACAAATGTGTACACAATACTTTTAGGCACATATAGATATGCATTCAAGGCAAATTATTATATGCATTCAAGGCTAAACATCATGTGTTGATTTTTTCCTTCCAAAACTGAAATCAAATCAAAGTCAATCAAACAAATCAGCATGAGCCATAATGGGGCAGCCATGAATCAAGCCACATGTGGGAATAGAGTAAGAAGCATTTAATGGTGAAGATTATGTGTGTGATTTAAAGATTCAAATTTCCTTCCAAGACTGAGTGCAAATCAAATTCAAATAGACAAATCAGCATGGACCATGATGGAGAAGACAAGAATCAAGGCACAAATGGACATGAAGTAATGAGCATTCAATGCTAAAGATTTTGTGTTGATTTAAAAATTCGAATTTCCCTACATTCTTTGGAGCCTATAAATACAGACCATGGGGCAAAGATTCAAAGGTCATTCTTTAGTCTTGGATTGTCATTCTTTGTCCAAGTTTTCTATTCTCCTTTCTTGTAATTAGCTTAGTCCCCTTGAAGTCTTAACCTTCTCTTGATCCTTCAACCTCTTCATTGAGCTTGAAGGTTTAAGAGTTGGTTATTGATCTCAAAGGGTTGTATCGTTCTTGATGATTAATAAAGGTCTTTTTTGTGCCTTCATTCACCATGAGTTCTTTGCCTCTTCTTGATCTTGCAACCTCTTCATTGAGCTTGCAAATTTAAGATTTGGTTATTGAACCCATGTCTTGTTTTGGGTTCTATGGTTCTTAGTCTTTCTTACTCGCTCTTTTACTTACATGCATTTTCATTCTTGTCTTTTATTACTTGCAATTTATTATCATGTCATTTAATTACTTGTTTGTAGTCTTTTCTTTTCTTTGTAGCTTTTCTTTTTTCCTCTTTGTTGTTTTGTGAATGTTGGTGTGAATATTGCTGTTAGGAAAAGAGAAAGATTTTGTAAGTTAACATTTCGCTCCTCATTTCCTTTTCCCGTCTTTTCCCATTTGAAACTCCGCCCAAATCTTATGCAAACGCTCCGTTAGGCACCCTACCCTACCAAGATAAAGGTGATTCCTAACCATGACCGGTTGCATTCGGTTTGGCCGGAGGCGAAAGCAAGAGACAAGAACGGAAGGACAAGGGTCAATAAGCTGGATTCTATGAATACCGTGCTTAAGTCCCCTAATCCACGTTGTTGCCGATTGTTCTAGCTTCATTGGTTGAGTTCGGCTCAAAGTACTTGAATATGGAATCCATTAACTTACACTATCCTATCGTTTCCTAACAAGCCTTATACTTGAATATACACATAGGTTAGATAACGAACAAATCCGCCATGTTGTTAACTCGTTAGAACAAGAACGTAAAACTTACCATCTCCCTATGGATCGACCCGTGCTCATCGCGGCTAGCTGCAAAGCGACACCGTCCTGATCGCGGTTAAACTTTAGAACTTTAAATATCCGACACGCTTTTGGCGTGCGATCACCGCCACTGCCTCCAAGTGCTCGGGACTGCACCCAACTGCTACCTGTTTGCACGACTCCTTTGAGCCGTGGTAGGGTAGTAATCTAAGAACAGTGGGACACACTCGAGGCGAAGTAGCAGTGTCAAGTCTGCGGACTATGCTGTACTCATGTCACCTGGGAACTGTTCACTGACGACTGGTATAAAGCCAACCAACCGTTCCCTGTGAGTCCTGTCCGGTGTACCCGTAACCTAACGAGCACCTGCATACTATCTCCAGTACGACGTACTGACGGCTGTGGGACAGACCATCTCCCCAACTGGGTTGAGAACCGTACACACTAGTCTACTTCGGAGTATCGATGCCCTGTCTCGATAATCCAACGACTAGGGACCTGAATAAGGATGTGCTTGTAGACTACCCAGCCCCCACTAGTGTGACTGCCATCACAACGCCGGTAGTCAAGCAAGATCCTAAGAGCTCTATCAATACGTATACTCACATATTAAGATAGAAAAACCAAGTAGCATAATACCATGTTTAGCAAAACTGTTATATACATGTGAATATCCCAAGCTTCCATTAAGTAATATACAAACTAGTATGATACAATAATGGCCCCTAGGGCATATACACTAACATTAACAAATATCAACCAATTTAGATTTACTTTTAATATAAAAACCCCTCGACTAAAATTAGAATGGTGTATGTCTTATACACCCATGTCATGTGTATCAACAACCATGATACAAAAAGAAAACACATTTTAATATATATCACATATATATTAAAGTTGTGCACATGTGAGAAAAATCCTTAAGTGTACAAATGTTAGTTAATGTAAATTAGTATATCATATATACAATTATACACTAAATTATCAAATCAACACTTAACTTAATAATCCGGTTATATCTCATATAACCGACTAATATCCAATGTATCGACTTATCGAATCAACACTTGATTTGATAACCCGGCTATATCACATATAACCGACCGAGACAAAAAGTCGCGAGAATAGAATACGGTATCACACACGCGCATTATTCTCGGTTACGCACATATCACATATGCGCTCCTATTTCATTTTTCCTGAGCCAGTAAAACCTCTCTGTAGGACTCTAAAGACTCGTCAATACACCGACAGTAGGTGATGATCATATCAAGCACCCACAAGCCGTCAGCGGTACTAGCTGGACGTAACGGCTACCCAGGCATTGAGTGATCAGAAGATCAACAAGCAATTCCGCTCCAACTCCTGTAAAAGCCTAACGGTAACACTTGTCGTACAGTCCGGTCTTCTAGTCTAATATGTCGCATATCAAGTCTAGGGGTGGTAAACGTCAGACCCCAATAACCGATAAGTCGTTCCGATGTGAGGCTCATAACGGGTCGAGAAACTACTGGTAACACTTACCAGTAAATCTCTAAATCAGCCCTGGCCAGGGACTTCCCTGTTATGGCCAATCGAGCACAGCGCAACATCAAACCCCAATACCGGGAGAGATAAAACCCCTCCTATAGCTCATTGCCTCCATGTGACTCAGGACTGTACCCAAAAACCACCATTTTGCATGCCCTCTTGGACGTGGTAAGGTGGAAATCAAAGCACAGTGGGAATCACATAAGACTCTATGACGATCTCGGGTCTACGGACTAACCTGTACAAGTGTCACCAGAGAACTGCCATCTGACGTAAGGTATAATACCATCTGGGAGTTTTCGGTGAGTCCGTCCAGTGTACCCAGTCTCCACTGAGCACCCGTATACCATCTCTGATGTCAAACACCAATGGATATGGGACCATCCATCGCCCATCTCATGGGTCGAGAAGCGTATACGCTAGTCTACTCTTGTATATCGATGCCCTGTCTCGATACACCCACGACTAGGAACATTAAAGGATGTACTTATGGACTACTCTGTCCCCACTAGTATGATCTGCATCATAGTCCAGGTTGTCAAGTACACATCCTAAGGGCTTTACCAACATGTAACTATAAGACAGTATCAAGTGACAAGTATACATGTTAAGATAAAGAGCAACCAGATAGCATACTATCATATCGAGCAAGAAAGTCCTCTCTATATATGTCCAAGCATCTAATATAATATACATCATCTGTACAATACTGGCCTCTAGGGCATACATACAACTAACAAAAAATATAGTGGCGAAAACCTTTACTAAAGAGGTCACTCCCGGTGAAGGGATCTCGGCTCTTTCCCCGTAGAATGAGGTGCAGGATATTCCAACTGAATACCACGATGCAAAGCAAAAAGTAATCGGCTATAGTGAAGTTATTACCCTGACACAAACTTCTGTCGAAGGGGTCACTCCCGGTGAAGGGATCTCGGCCCTTGCCTTGTCGACTGAGGTGCTGGATATTCATAACCGAATACCACTGTGCATAACAAAAGAGAACGTCCTTGCAATAACAGCTTTTTAAAAAATGTTCCAACAACATCAAACAGGTTTGTTCAGCTTGCATTGATCCGAATTAATGCAGTCCCATCAATTAATCACACCACAAAAGAACGAAAATATGATATACGTATATGCCATCCGCATTCGCCACTGGGTCCCGTCATCACTTGTTAGGTTACTTAACTAACGACAGAGCGGGGACTGGACTAGCACGGGTGTAAAATATATACAACATCAACAAGTATATATATATATATCAATATATAATATTCGCTCATGGCGTGATAAAATGCAACATCACAGAAATGTAATAAGCATCACAGAACAATACAGATAATCTGGGATCCCCGGGTTTCATAGAGCCTCTACTGATACTCGACGTTCCCCTGGTCGTATGGATAGCCTGTGCAATGAAATCCTAGACCCCTACGGGCGCGGCAAGTTACCCGCCAAAACCTAAAGCGAGGCAGCCCCATTCAACAAAGTGAATGGACCACCCAGCACATCACGGAATCCGGTAACTTGAGCACCCCTCCTTGGGTCAACCTATACCCCCTACGAGTGCCGTGAATAGCCCGCCAATTCTAGAGTGAAGCCCCCTCCGTCTCAAGGCCATGAGATGCGGGCACGTTACCCTCTAGAACCCGGCTATCCGTGCACCCCACCGCGGGGTTATCCTAGTACAGAAAGTAGAATATATATACAACGGACACATCGACCTCAGCCCGGTCGTGCCCCAAAAGAATAATATACAATCAGGCAGTGACGGCAGTCCATATGTCGGACGCTCGCCACACAATATCAAATGTACAAATTGTAGGACTACGGTAGCGCCCCGGCCGTCTTTCCGAGGCCAAAATGCAGAAATGAAACTTTTTCTTAACTTGTAAACCGGCGCTACCGCATACTAAAACCCCGGATGGAACCATTAACCTAATGCTAGCTAACAAGAGAAAGGGTAGAAAGCTATACCGAGCGATCCGTGTCCTTCGGCCTTCGGCCACCATCCCGATCTCCTCGCGGAATCTTCGGTCTCCATCTTCTCGTCGGAAAGGGCACCACATCGAGAAGTCTTTTTACGGGCTCCCGCTTCGTTCGAAGCAACTCGGGCACGAAGTGTGCTAGCCGACGTGCCCAAGGTTGAAGTAGAGTATGTTGTGATCACTTTGTCTCTTTCATCCATTGCATGGATGGAGGTTGAAGGTGTTACCATTAATGGAAGACAATGAGCTAGAGGAAGAAGAAGAAGAAGGAGCTTTCCTTTTTCTTTTCTTTTCTTTTCTTTTCTTATGATGTTATGGAATTAGAGTGAGAGAGTGTGAGAAGAATAATATGAGAGGTAACACAAACACAAGGCAGCCCCTCTCTCTCTCCATCTCATTTCATGACTCACATCAATCATCAAATGTGGCATATTTGCTCAAAAAGAGACCATGAGTCATGATACATGTCTATGTCACATTTAATGCATTCTATGATGAATTCTAGCTCACTAATTCCAATATCCAAACATTAATCCAAATGTTTGGTCCAACAAAAAGATACGGCAACATCTAAACTAAACTCATGACGGATCACAAGGATACCCCTCACCTGTATATGCATACCTGCATCCACATTCCGACTGAATGCGAATGCGATGAGACTAAAGTAATCCAACAAATCTAATACTAGGATCCGGCTTAAACCAAAGCCCACTAGTATGATCCGTCCGATCATGATCCGTGGAATACCGCACGTATATGATCGGACCCTGCCATATATCATACGGCCTCTATAACGTTTTGCCCGAAAGTTGAGAAACTGTCTGTGGAGGACTCTAAAGACTCGTCAATACTTTGGCTGTAGATTTAACCACTAGTATGTCAGAGGTATTAGCCGTACGTAACGGGCTACCAAGTATTGACCAAAAGGGAGGTCGATGAGCGAACTCATCCTGACACCCTACTGAGCCTGTCAGTGACAATATCCGTACAGTCCGGTCCGTTCGTCTATGAGCATCGCATGGCGGGCCTACGAGGTTGGTAAAAGTCAGACCCCCAAAAACGGTACAAGTCGTGTCGGACTGTAGCCCAGAACACCCTGAGATACTACTGGAATACCTACCAGTAAATCTCCTGCCTCGGCCGAGGGCTTTGTGTAATGGCTCTCCTAGACACAGCGCGATCACACCCCAAATACTGGGAGAGACGAAACCCCTGCCGATCCGCTCACAGCCTCCATGTGGCTCGGGACTGTACCCATCTAAAACCTGTTTGCACAACTTCTTTGAGCCGTGGTAGGGTAGTAATCAAAGCACAGTGGGAACTCACACGAGACAATTGACGATATCAGGTCGATGAACTAACCTGTACACATGTCACCAGAGAACTGCTATCTGACATTAGGTATAATACCAACTAGCATGTTCCCGGCGAGTCCTGTCCGGTGTACTCATATCCCAATGAGCACCTGTATACATCTTAGGTGATCCTACCGACACCAATGGCTTGTGAGACCGGCCACCGCCACTCGTCGGGGTCTCGACTGTATACACTAGTCTACTAATGGAGTATCGATGCCCGGTCTCGAAACTCCCACGACTAGGGACCTTTTAAGGATGTGCTTATAGACCCCAGCTCCCACGTATATGATCGCCATCATACTGCTGGCCGTCAAGCAAGAATCCTAAGGGCTCTATCAACATGCAATAGTGACCTGTAAGGTCACCTGAAGCAGTACACGATGATAAAGATAAACCAGATAGCATACTATCATCTTGAGTAAGACTGTCCTACCGGTATAGGTTCTCCCTCAAACATTGAAATCACGTGCCTTTGATCCAATAATTGACTCTGAGGGAACTATATCCAACAATCTCCCACTTACACTCAAGGCTAATTATTGCGATGTCGTATACTCACAGCCCGTGTGATACCGAACACCCAATTCCTTTACTAATCAGTCTCGCAAAGCCCGTTTGCGAAACTATTGAGTTCGAGGAATAGCCTCAGTGAGTGGATCCGGTCTGATATTTCTTTCTATGTCTCTCTTTATCTCAAGTTCGCGGAGAAAACCATCTCCCAAAATGAGCAATACCTGTCTTAGAATATGTTTGGATATCTGATGGGACCTAGTTCATAAATGAACTCCAAATCCAAACTTCTTAGACTGTATCATCAACTGAAATTAATCGGTATCCTGCGCCACACCTCCATCAGTATCCGCTTGGACCACCTGTCCAAAATACTGCCCCTCGTCAGAGGGAAAACTATAACTCTGACAGTCACTCTGCCATCCAGGTCACCTTGGAATCCTGGAATGATAACTGTCTCCCGAAGGAGGCTGATGTTATCATATCCCTAGAACATCCACTTATGTTCTAAAACTGCTTCCGAATGTTTCTCCAAGATAGGATCAATATCAACTTATTGCATCTACTGCAAAAACAACATCTGGTGTGGTACTTGACATCTCATGATTGACTCAATTTCCTAAGCAAGTGATCTGCCAATCATGCACATCCCTCTCCCCTTTAGTCCGTAAGACACCTTTTGAGAGGGTGACTTCATCACCTGCAGGTATACTACCGTGCCAGGAGTCGTCCATTCTAAAACACCTTTAGAATGCTGTCTAAGTACCCAGATTGGGAAACTACCCAAATCTAGATTTAAAAACATAAATCTAGTAACCGGAATGTCTGATATAATGTCCAACTCCTATGTGGAGAAACCACTATGTGACAACCAAAGTATAACCGACCGTAGTATAGGAATTTCACTTCCTACTCTGTGTATGTCATCCAAATACCAGGACATAACACCCTACTACCTTCTTAACAGATCCATCCCCTATTCTGATGAAGTCAAACCTATGACTGTGACATCAGAAATAGATGATCTATCTCCGCTATATCTGCTTTAGTCTATAAATAGACATAAGCTACTTGTCCACTATACTTCCGCTGCTCCCACTGATTACGACAACCCTCTGGCAGAGTCATATAGACGTGCACTTCTAAAGCTAGTTTAGAACGACGCTATACTCATCCTCCTGCCGGGTCTCATAGTCTGGAACAACAGCAATGGCAAGTCTGGGTAAACAAGAACCTCCCTGTCACCGTCTTTGAGCATACCGAAATACCTCTCGAGTGCCTGAGGTTACCCACCATATCTGCGGAGTGGCAAATGGAATGTCAAATCAGATTGAATCTTTAGGTTCTTATCAAATCTTCAGTAATCGCTTGCGGTTCTGGAATCACTTCCAGTTCTACCATACCCCCATTACTGTTTTCTGAAAAATCCATTTTTTTTAAAACTGTGAAGAGTCAAGAACAATATCACTATTGATCTTCCAGATGGTAGAAAGTCAACCCTCGTCATTGCCGGGATCAATCTACAAACAGCCTTTATAGAAACGTGCCTTGAGTTATCCCGAGTCTGGTTTTAAGTATAAGCCGGACAACTCCCCGTACCTTAACAAAGTTAAGATATGAACTATTTTATATCCAATATAGAAACAAAGGCACTGATTTAATTGGAACAGATTCAAATCATGCAGCTGTCTCCAGTGCATGTCAACTAAATGGAGAGAGGCTGATCAGCATTACTCAACTTAGAGTGCTTCCAATTATGAGTAACATGAAAGAGAAGCAAGTTCTCTTAATCATTACTATCAACTGAATACCATACACAAGTATCTATATCTTCGATCACCTTGAAGAATCCCGATACTTGCAACACCTGGTTCTCTACTTTATTCTTATACCTATAACTTCTCAAAACTTAGACGTTGCATTTCTACGAAATACATGTCTAAGAACTAGAGAAGTCATAAGTAAACAGAATACAGTCCGAGCACCAACCCCTCTGTCCTCATGGACACTGGACAACATACAATACTCTGTATAAGTCCCCTGAGTCTAATAACTCATTCCCTGTGTGTCGTAGGTTGAAAACTGTACTTATGGTTAGGAAGAATTACACCGTTGTTTAATGCTCCTTACCTAACCATCCACTGATATAGGTAAATGTCATAGACATAATTTCAAAAAGGTATATCTCACTCTATAAAAATAGACGTAAAGATATGTCAATTTGAAATTGGTGCATAACAGCGGATATTCAAAACCAAATATTTGCCGTAGGGCAAACAACCCAGGCGATTTCCTCAAATATCACCAATTACAACGAATTCCGATATAATGAGGATGATCACCTAATTCCCAATAAATTACTCCCACTCATCATCTGTAAAACCATGCAGATGTGAGATTCATACCTGGTAAATACATACCCTAGAGCAAGGGCTAATTGGGAAAACAGTTTTCTATTAACAGTACACAGTGAAATTGAAACATTGAAATGTTTCGTAGGGGTATCCGGGTATTCCTAGTAATGCCTCTACTATTATCCAGATTCACAACTGTAACCGTATATTTCTTTTCCAAATCTCCAAATCCCTTTATATGTCTTTAGTCATTACCTTCTGTACACCCCTTTAGGCCAAATGGTTTTCTTCCTTCCCTACTGTTCGGCACCAACCTATGGTTTGGAAGAAGACTATCCAATAAGCATAATGGGTATACTGTCCTAATCCTAGGAGCACTCGCAATGCGAGAGAAGGTGAAGATAAAAGACAACCGAATAAACCTTATTCCTATTTCTCCCGAACCAGAATCCATCCCCGAACTGGAACAAGTTCCTTTCGAGTTCGTATATAACCATACGATAGAGTATCCAAATAACTGTGGATCTTCGTAGTGATACGGAGTGTTCTGGAGAAATACAAAGGTGAAATGGGAGTGGTAATGAAATACTTGGTTTGGTTGTGAATAGCAGTCGCAATTTACTTTGCCCTCTTACTAATCCCTTTATTTGTCTTTACTTAACACCTTCTGTACACCATCGTTAGGCTAATTGGTTTTCTTCATTCCCTACCGGTCGACACCTGCCTATGGTTTGGAAGAAAACTATCCAATTTGCATAATGGGTGCACTGCCCTAATCCAAGGAGCACTCGCAAGCTGAGAGAAGGTAAAAGGAAAAGACAACTGAATAGTCTTATTCATTTTCTCCAGAACCAGAAACCATCCTCGAATAAATTCCTTTGAGTTCGTATATAACCATACGATGGTTTTATCCAATAGAAGTGGACGTTCGTAGTAATACGGGGTGTTCTGGAGAAAAGGGTAAAAGTAGGAGTGGCAAAGAGGTTTGCAACTCTGACAATCCAAAAGCCAGTGTTTAAGAATGTTCGGTTAATTTGGTCACTGAGTCATAGTCAAGGGTTGGGCCATGGTCGCTGCCAAAGAGAGAGAGAAAAGAAACACTCAGCGTGCACTCTAACCTAGATCAGAATGGTTATCACTTTATCTAATCAGGAAACCTCCCACTGTAACCTCAAATTCTCCTCCAAACCCGAAAGAAGAATTAGTCGGGATCACCCGAGGAGTAAACCAACTCATCAGTGGGAATCGGGATCCAACTATCATCGCATGATAACGTGACAGAATCCACTCACGTTATCACTCTCCAGAAGGTATGTGCATGCCTGGCAAGTTTCAGTTTCTTTAGAAACTCCCGATGTATGTTTTTACCTCTATGACCCAAGTGAGCTTGACAATGCCAACATATCAAAAAGTCATAGTCAAGTTTAACTCGTCATTATCTTGATTGCGTTAAACCCACCCGTATGAGTCCTTGATAATGCCAACATAACCATACGACTGTCCTAACCAATCCACTTATCCATGCGACAGAAAAGCATTACAGAGCTACCGAACACTACGCCTCGGCAATGCACGACATACGTAGCACGAATACTGAGCAATACTAATCTGAAATGACGGAGGGCTACGACAGGATTTTGGCGAAAAACCTTTTAGCATAATGAACTTGATATCATTGAATGAACCGGATAACTTTTTATAAAAATATAGTGGTGAAAACCTTTGCTAAAGAGGTCACTCCCGGTGAAGGGATCTCGGCTCTTTCCCCGTAGAATGAGGTGCAGGATATTCCAACTGAATACCACGATGCAAAGCAAAAGGCAATCGGCTATAGTGAAGTTATTACCTTGACGCAAACTTCTGTCCAAGGGGTCATTCCCGGTGAAGGGATCTCGGCCTTTGCCTCGTCGATTGAAGTGTTGGATATTCAAAACCGAATACCACTGTGCAAAACAAAAGAGAACGTCCTTGCAATAACAGCTTTTTGAAAATTGTTCTAACAACATCAGAATAGGTTTGTTTAGCTTGCATTGATCCGAATCAATGCAGTCCCATCATTTAATCACACCAATAAAGAACGAAAATAATGATGTATGTATATACCATCCGCATTCGCCACTGGGTCCCGTTATCACCCGTTAGGTTAGTTAACTAACGACAGAGCGGGGACTGGACTAGTGCGGATGCAAAATATATACAACATCTACTAGTATATATATCAATATATAATATTCGCTCAAGGCGTGATAAAATGCAACATCACAGATATGTAATAAGCATCATAGAACAATACAGATAATCTGGGATCCCCGGGTTTCATAGAGCCGCTACTGAAACCCGACATTCCCCTGGTCGTGTGGATAGCCTGTGCAATGAAATCCTAGACCCCTACGGGCGCGTCAAGTTACCCGCCAAAACCTGAAGCGGGGCAGCCCCCTTCAGCAATGTGAATGGACCACCCAGCACCTCACGGAATCCGATAACTTGGGCACCCCTCCTTGGGTCAACCTGTACCCCCTACGAGTGCGGAGAATAGCCCGCCAATTCTAGAGTGAAGCCCCCTCCGTCTCAAAGCCATGAGATGCAGGCTCGTTACCCTCCAGAACCCGGCTATCCGTGCACCCCTCCGCGGGGTAATCCTAGTACAGAAAGTAAAATATACAATGGGTACATCGACCTCAGCCTGGTCGTGCCCCAAAAGAATAATATACAAACAGGCAGTAACGGCAGTCTACATGTCGGACGCTTGCCCCGCAATATCAAATGTAAAAATACAACCAAACTGTACTAACATTGCATCCAGGCTATCCACCACGACAAATCCGCAACATCACAGCACAACACAGAACATCAACGTGAATGTCACGTTCACAAATCCGTCTAAAAGGGCTATAGCAGTTAGACAGGATTTGCCGATCAAATGACATTCACGGTCGCAGATATAATGTAAATACTGTGAACTAACATTTTTAAAATTTTCGATCGACAAAAATTCCCGAAGTGGGCCCCAAGAACAATACCCAGTACTCAAATAAATCTGGGCCTAAAATAAAATAACCAGAAACCACATTTTCAAGTCAGGAAACTGTAGGAAAAATGGTCCAGTGATGTCACTATTCGGCGGCGGAACCACGGCCAAAAGGGGGTTACGGCCGCAGTTCCGCGGCGCTACAGTGACATCATGCAACCATTTTTCTTCTGTGGTCTCCAAAAACCCTGCCTGATTTTCTGCAACATACCAAATAATTTTTTGACAACAAAAGAAAATCGACAGAAACACAGAATTTGAAAATGCGGTTTCGGAACTTTTCGTTCGATCGAAGTTCTAAACACGTTAGAGCAAACTAGTAAAGGTTAATGGCATGGCTCTGATACCATGTAGGACTACGGTAGCGCCCCAACCGTCTTACCGAGGCCAAAATACGGAAACGAAACTTTTTCTTAACTTGTAAACTGGCGCTACCGCATACTAAAACCCCGGATCGAACCATTAACCTAATGCTAGCTAACAAGAGAAAGGGTAGAAAGCTATACCGAGCGATCCGTGTCCTTCGGTCTTCGGCCACCATCCCGATCTCCTCGCGGAATCTCCGGTCTCTACCTCCTCGTTGGAAAGGGCACCACATTGAGAAGTCTTTTTATGGGCACTCGATTCGTCCGAAGCAACTCTGGCACGAAGGGTGCTAGCCGACGTGTCCAAGGTTGAAGTAGAGTATGTTGTGATCACTTTGTCTCTTTCATCCATTGCTTGGATGGAGGTTGAAGGTGTTGACATTAATGGAAGACAATGAGCTAGAGGAAGAAGAAGAAGAAGAAGGAGCTTTCCTTTTTCTTTTCTTTTCTTTTCTTGTGATGTTATGGAATGAGAGTGAGAGAGTGTGAGAAGAATAATATGAGAGCCAACACAAACACAGGGCAGCCCCTCTCTCTCTCCATCTCATTTCATGACTTAAATCAAACATCAAATGTGACATATTTGCTAAAAAAGAAACCATGAGTCATGATACATGTCTATGTCACATTTAATGCATTCCATGATGAATTCTAGCTCACTAATTCCATTATCCAAACATTAATCCAAATGTTTGGTTCAACAAAAAGATACGGCAACATCTAAAGTAAACTCGTGACGGATCACAAGGATACCCCTCACCTGTATATACATACCTGTATCCGCATTCCGACTGAATGCGAATGCGATGAGACTAAAGTAATCCAACAAATCTAATACTAGGATCCGGTTTAAACCAAAGCCCACTAGTATGATCCGTCCGATCATGATCCGTGCAATACCGTAAGTATATGATCGGACCCTGCCATATATCATACGGCCTCTACAACGTTTCGCCCGAAAGTTGAGAAACTGTCTGTGGGGGAATCTAAAGAATCGTCAATACTTTGGCTGTGGATTTAACCACTAGCACGTCAGAGGTATTAGCCGTACGTAACGGGCTACCAAGTATTGATCAAAAGGGAGGTCGATGAGCGAACTCATCCTGACACCCTACTGAGCCTGTCAGTGACAATATCCGTACAGTCCGGTCCGTTCGTCTATGAGCATCGCATGGCGGGCCTAAGGGGTTGGTAAAAGTCAGACCCCCAAAAGCGGTACAAGTCATGTCGGAGTGTAGCCCAGAACACCCTGAGATACTACTGGAATACCTACCAGTAAATCTCCTGCCTCGGCCGAGGGTTTTATGTAATGGCTCTCCTAGACACAGTGCGATCTCACCCCCATTACCCGGAGAGACAAAACCCCTGCCGATCTGCTCACTGCCTCCATGTGGCTCGGGACTGTACCCAACTAAAACCTGTTTGCACGACTCCTTTGAGCCGTGGTAGGGTAGTAATCAAAGAACAATGGGAACTCACACGAGACAAATGACGATCTCTGGTCGATGAACTAACCTGTACACATGTCACCAGGGAACTGCTATCTGACATCAGGTATAATACCAACTAGCATGTTCCAGGCGAGTCCTGTCCGGTGTACTCATATCCCAATGAGCACTTGTAATACATCTTAGGTGATCCTACTAACACCAATGGCTTGTGAGACCGGCCACCGCCCTTCGTGGGGGTCTCGACTGTATACACTAAACTACTAATGGAGTATCGATGCCCAGTCTCGAAACTCCCACGACTAGGGACCTTTTAAGGATGTGCTTATAGACCCCAGCTCCCACGTATATGATCGCCATCATACTGCTGGCCGTCAAGTAAGAATCCTAAAGGCTCTATCAACGTGCAATAGTGAGCTGTAAGGTCACCTGAAGCAGTACACGATGATAAAGATAAACCGGATAGTGTAAGTGCACGGCGGCGCCCCGGCCGTCAATCCGATGCCAAAATGCGGAAGCGATGATTTACTTTAACTTTTTGAACCGGCACCACCGTGCACTAAAATCCCGGATCGTGCCATTAATCTAGTCCCAGCTAACAAAAGAAAGGGTAGAGAGATATACCGAGCGATCCGTGTCCTTCGGTCTCCGCGCCGTCGTCCCGATCTCGCTGCGGAATCTCCGGTCTTCACCTCCTCGCCGGAAGGGTACCACGTCGCCGGCTTCTTTTACGGGCTCCCACCTCTGGACCGAGGCAACTCGGGCATGAAGTTGGCGAGTCGACGTGCCCAAGATTTGCTGTAGAATAGTGTAGTGCTATGTCTCATTTGGGGTTGTAGGAAGTTGCCTTTTGCTGGAGGAAATGATATATGAACCTTTTTAGAGGAACTTGGGAATTTTTGTAGCATGAAAAGAACAAAATTCCCCATAGAAATTTTGGACAGCCCCCTCCCTCTATGTGGCCGGCCATGGTAAAGAGAATGAGAGGAGAGTGAGAGAGTATCAAAGGAATGAGTGTGAGCCAATAATCAAGGAGAGAGAAAAAAGATTATCATGAAAAGAAATGATCATCACATAACAAACGCTCACTCCAAAACAACCATCATTTCATCCAAAGTCAAGCAATCATGGAGTCAAGAAAGTCAAGAGATGGAGCAACCATCATGAAGCAAGGATATGTAAATAACACCCTCCACAAATGCTTATTTGCACAAATGCAAATAAGTCCTCCTCCACCATTCTTCCGCCAATGAAAGATACAAAGAAATATGGCCGAAACGAAAAACAAACTGGCAACTCCAAAAAAACTGATCCCGTAATAAATCACAGGAAAACCCCGCTACTGTATATACATACCCGCATTTGTATTCCGACAGAAATACAAATGCAATGAGACAAAATCTACACTGTACTATACTAGGATCCGGCTTAAACCTAAGCCCGCTAGTATTATCAGTCCGATCATGAAGCGTGCAATACCGCACGTATCTGATCGAACCCTGCCATATCTCCATACGGCCACTACAGCGTTTCGCCCGAAAACTTGAGCAACTGAATGTGGGGAACTCTAAAGACTCGTCAATACTATGGATTTAACCACTAGCACGTCAGAGGTATAAGCCATACATGACGGGCTACCAGCTATTGACCAAAAGGGACGTTGATGAGTGAACTCATCCTGACACCCTACTGAGCCTGTCAGTGACAATATCCGTACAGTCCGGTCATTCGTCTATGAGCATCGCATGGAGGGCCTAGGGGGTTGGTAAAAGTCAGACCCCCAAAAGCGGTACAAGTCATGTCGGAGTGTAGCGTAGAACACCCAGAGATACTACTGGAATACCTACCAGTAAATCTCCTGCCTTGGCTAAGGACTTCGTGTAATGGCTCTCCTAGACACAGCGCGACCTCACCCCTAATACCGGGAGAGACGAACCCCTGAAGATCCGCTCACTGCCTCCATGTGGCTCGGGACTGTACCAAACTAAAACCTGTTTGCACGTCTCCTTTGAGCGTGGTAGGGTAGTAATCAAAGTACAGTGGGAACTCACACGAGATAATTGACGATCCTCAGGTCGATGAACTAACATGTACACATGTCACCAGGGAACTGCTATCTGACGTCAGGTATAAGACCAACTAGCATGTTCCCGGCAAGTCCTGTCCGGTGTACTCATAACCCAATGAGCACCTGTATACATCTTAGGTGAACCAACTGACACCAGTGGCTTGTGAGACCGGCCACAGCCCCTCGTCGGGGTCTCGACTGTATACACTAGTCTACTCTGGAGTATCGATGCCCTGTCTCGAAACTCCCACGACTAGGGACCTTTTAAGGATGTGTTTATAGACTACCAGCTCCCACCCATATGATCGCCCTCATATTGCTGGCAGTCAAGCATGAATCCTAGGGGCTCTATCAACGTGTAATAGCAACCTGTCAGGTCACCTAAAGTAGTACACGATGATAAAGATAAACCAGATAGCATACTATCATCTTGAGTAAGACTGTCCTACTGGGACAGGCCCTCCCTCAATCATTGCAATCACGTTCCTGTGATCCAATAATTGACTCTGAGGGCACTATCTCCAACAATCTCCCACTTGCACTCAAGGCTAATTATTGCGATGTCGCATACTCACAGCCTGTGTGATACCGAACACCCAACTTCTCTACTAATCAGTCTCACAAAACTCGTTTGCGAAACTATTGCGTTCGAGGAATAGCCTTAGTGAGCAGATCCGCCTTGATGTTTCTTTCTATGTCTCTCTATATCTCAAGTTCGTGGAGAAACCCATCTCCCGAAATGAGCAATACCTGTCTTAGAATGTGTCTGGATGTCTGATGGGACCTAGCTCATAAATGAACTCCAAATCCAAACTTCTTAGACTGAATCGTCAACTGAACTTAATCAGTATCCTGCGCCATGCCTCCCTCAGTATTGCCTTGGACCACTTGTCCAAAATACAGCCCCTCGTCAGAAGGAAAACTATAACTCTGACAACCTCCTTGTCGTTCAGGTCACCTTGGAAGCCTGGAATGATAACTGTCTCCTAAAAAAGGCTGTTGTTATCATATCCCTAGAACATCTACTTATGTTCTAAACTGCTTCCGACTGTTTCTCCAGGATTGGATCAATGTCAACTTATTGCATCTACTGCAAAAACAACATCTGGTGTGGCACTTGACATCTCATGATTGACTCAATTGCCTAAGTAAGTGATCTGCCAATCATGCACATTCCTCTCCCCTTTAGTCTGTAAGACACCTTTAGAGAGGGTGACTCCATCACCTGTAGGTACACTACCATGCCAGGAGTCGTCCATTCTAAAAACTCTTAGAATGTTGTCTAAGTACCCTGATTGGGAAACCACCCAAATCTAGATCTAAAACCATTGATCCAGTAACCAGAATGTCTTATATAATATCCAAGTCCTATGTGGAGAAACTACTGTGTGACAACCAAAGTATAACCGATCGTAGTATAGGAGTTTCTTTTCCTACTCTGTGTATATCATCCAAATACCAGGACATCATACCCTACTACCTTCTTAACAGATCCATCCCCTATTCTGATGAAGTCAAACATATGACTGTCACATCAGAAATAGATAATCTATCTCCGCTATATCTGCTTTAGTCTATAAATAGACATAAGCCACTTGTCCACCAATGCTTCCGCTGCTCCCACTGACTACGACAACCCTCTGGTAGAGTCATATAGACATACACTTCAAAAGCTAGTTTAGAACGACGCTATACCCATCCTCCTGCCGGTTCTCGCAGCCTGGAACAACAGCAATGGTAAGTCTGGGTAAATAAGAACCTCCCTGCCACCGTCCTTGAGGCTACCGGAGTACCTCTCGGGTGCCTGAAGTTATTCACCTTATCTGCGGAGTGGCCAATGGAATGTCAAACCAGATTGAATGTTTCGGTTCTTATCAAATCTTCAGTAATCGTTTGCGGTTCTGGAATCACTTCCAGTTCTACCATACTCCTACTACTGTTTTGTGGAAAAAAAATTCCATTTTTATTAAAACTGTGGCGAGTCAAGAAAAATATCACTATTGATCTTCCAGATGGTAGAAAGTCAACCCTCGTCATAGCCTGGGTCAACCCACAAACAGCCATTACAGAAACGTGTCTTGAGTTATCCAGAGTCTGGTTTTAAGCATAAGCCGGACAACTCCCCGTATCTTAACATCGTTAAGATACGAACTATTCTATATCCAATATAGAACTAGAGGCACTGATTTAATTGAACCAGATTCAAATCATGCAGCTGTCTTCAGCGCATGTCAACTAAATGGAAGGAGGCCGATCAGCGTTACTCAACTTAGGAATGCTTCCAATTATGAGTAACCTGAAAGAGAAGCAAGTTCTCTTAATCATCACTATCAACTGAATGCCATGCACAAGTATCTACATCTTCGATTACCTTGAAGAATCCCGATACTTGCAACACCTGGTTCTCTACTTTATTCATATACCTATAACTTCTCAAAACTCAAACCCTGTGTTTCTACGAAACACATGTCTAAGACTAAGAGAAGTTACAAGTAAACAGAATCTAGTACGAGTACCAAGCCCTTTTGTCCTCATGGACGCTGGACAACATACAATACTCTGTATAAGTCCCTTGAGTCTAATAACTCAATCCGTGCGTGTCGTAGGTTGAAAACTGTACTATGTTTATGAAGAATTACACCGCTGTTTAATGCTCCTTACCTAACCATCCACTGATATAGGTAAATGTCATAGACATAATTTCAAAAAGGTATATCTCACTCTATGAAAATAGACGTACAGATATATCAATTTGAAATTGGTGCATAACAGCGGATATTCAAAACCAAATATTTGCCGTCCGGGAAACAACCCAGGTGACTTCCTCAAATATCACCGATTACAACGAATCCCGATATAATGAGGATGATCACCTAATTCCCAATAACTTACTCCCACTCATCATCCGTAAAACCATACAGATGTGAAAATCATACCTGGTAAATACATACCCTGGAGCAAGTGTCTAATTGGGAAATCATTTTTCTTTTAACAGTACACAGTGAAACTGAAACATTGAAATGTTTCGATGGGCTTTTCTAGTATTCCTAGTAATGCCTCTTCCATTATCCAGATTCACGACTGTAACCGTATAATTCTTTGCCACCTCTCCAAATCCATTTATATGTCTTTAGTCATTACCTTCTGCACACCCCTTTAGGCCAAATGGTTTTCTCCCTTCCCTACCTTTCGTCACCAGCCTATGCTTTGGAAGAAGACTATCCAATAAGCATAATTGGTGTACTGTCCTAATCCTAGGAGAACTCGCAATGAGAGAAGGTGAAGATAAAAGACAACCGAATAAACCTTATTCCTATTTCTCCTGAACTAGAATCCATCCCCGAATTGGAACAAGTTTCTTTCGAGTTCGTATATAACCATACGATGGAGTATCCAATAAACTGTGGATCTTCGTAGTGATACAGAGTGTCCTGGAGAAATACAAAGGTGATGTAGGAGTGGTAATGAAATACTTGGTTTGGTCGTGAATAGCAGTCGCAATTTACTTTGCCCTCCTTCTAATCCCTTTCTTTGTCTTTACATAATACCTTCTGTACACCATCGTTCGGCTAATTGGTTTTCTTCATTCCCTACCGGTCGGCACCTGCTTATGGTCTGGAAGAAGACTATCCAATTTGCGTAACAGGTGTACTATCCCCTAATCTAAGGCGTACTCCCAACCTGAGAGAAGGTAAAAGGAAAAGACAACTGAATAGTCCTATTCGTTTTCTCCAGAACCAGAAACCATCCTCGAATAAATTCCTTCGAGTTCGTATATAACCATACGATGGTTTTATCCAATGGAAGTGGACGTTCGTAGTAATACGGGATGTCCTGGAGAAAAGGGTAAAAGTAGGAGTGGCAATGAGGTTTGCAACTCTGACAATCCAAAAGCCAGTGTTTAAGAAGGTTCGGTTAATTTGGTCACTGAGTCATAGTCTAGGGTCGGGTCAATGGTCGCTGCCAAAGAGAGAGAGAAAAGAAACACTCAGCGTGCACTCTAACCTAGATCAGAATGGTTACCAATTTATCTAATCTGGAAACTGTTAGTGTATATGCCCTAGAGGCCATTACTGTATCATACTAGTTTGTATATTACTTGATGGAAGCTTGGGATATTCACCTTGTATAAACAATCTTGCTCAATATAGTAGTATGCTACTTGGTTTGTTTCTACTTCAATGTGTACTTGTGTTTATTTCAGTATATCACTTATACGCATTAGTGGAGCCCTTAGGATCTTTGCTTGATTACCAGCGTTGTGATGGCAGTCACACTAGTGGGGGCTGGGTAATCGATAAGCACATCCTTATACAGGTCCCTAGTCGTAGGATTATCGAGACAGGGCATCGATACTCCGGAGTAGACTAGCGTATGCGCTTCTCATCCCAGTGTGGGAGATGGTCTGTCCCACAGCCATCAGTACGTCGTACTGGAGATAGTATACGGGTGCTCGTTGGGTTACGAGTACACTGGACAGGACTCGTCGGGAACTGACAGGTTGGTATTATACCTATCGTCAGTTATCAGTTCCCAGGTGACATGAGTACAGCTTAGTCCGCTGACTTGACACTGACACTTCACCTCGAGTGTGTTCCCACTGCACTTTGATCACTACCCTACCACGGCTCAAAGGAGTCGTGCAAACAGGTGGTGGTTGGGTGCAGTCCCGAAGCACTTGGAGGCAGTGACGGTTAGACAGGATTCGTCTCTCCCGGTATTGGGGGTTGACATCGCGCTGTGTCTAGGAGAGCCATTACACGAGTAGTCCCTGGCCAGGGCAAGCGAGATATACTGGTAGGTTTCCAGTGTTATCTCAGGCTGTTTTGGGCTTCACTCCGACACGACTTGTACTGCTATTGGGGGACTGACGTTTTACCGCCCCCTAGGCCCGCCATGCGATGTATCAGACGAACAGACCGGACTGTACGGAGAATGTCATATTCAGACTCAGTAGGAGTTCAGATGGGGTTTCACCTCGTCAGCCTTCTTGTCGGCATCTACCTGGGGACCGTTACGCACAGCTAGTGCCGCTTGCGGTCTGTGGTTAAACCCACTGCCAGCGTAGTGTCGAGTCTTTAGAGTCCCACACAGAGGGTATTCGCCTCTGGGCAAAACAGAGTAGAGGTCGCATGGTTTTGCGACAGGGTTCGTTCTCATCCGCGCACTTGTGCACGTTTGGAGTCCGGACGGATTATACTGGCAGGCTCTGGTTTGAGCCAGATACTGGTATATGTTTTGGGGGTTGCTTTTATATCTTGGTATTCTTGTTCCTCGGAACGAGAATGCAGGTGTGTATGCACAGTTGCTTGAGGCAGAGAATGAGGTTTTTCATTAGGGTTTCGGATCGGGTGCGTATGCACAGTTGACAGTCTTCATTTTCCAAACCCTAATGGATTTATATATTATCTATTAATAATAATAATTAAATGAGAATTATGTTATGGTTGTTTTTTTTTGTTGACTTGTTGACCTTGGTTGACTTGTTGACCATTGACCACTTTCATGCCTTGAAAGTCTTCCTTGATTCATGCTTACACTTCATTTAAAGAGGCATGATAGTGGTCATTCCAAAATTACCATCAACTATTCTTATTTCAATTATTATCATTTAGATAATTCATTTCTTTTGCAATATGGTTGCAAGAAAGAAATAATTGAGCTCATTCTATCATAACCTCTCTCTCTCCTCATTTCATCTTCTTCTTCCTCTTGAAAAGAGAAACCTTCTCATGTGTTGAGAATCATTCTCTTTAGAAAGAAAAGCAAACCCTAATCACTCTCTACTCATTCTAGGATGAAGGTTTAGCAAGCCGGAAACCCTAGTTCACTCAAAGATCGAGGAAGAGCCCAAAGTCGAACCTTCGAGGTGGATCCATCTTCGACGGGAGAAGGCGACGAAAAGAGAACCATCAACCTCTACAAGGTTTGAAGAAGAAGGAGTTCAAGTTTAGGTATAACCATCTTCCATAGTAGCTAACTCTCTTTAGCTTGTTAACTAGTTTTAGTTTAGACAACGATCCCGACATAGTTTAGTCCATGTTGCCTCTTGCGATAAAAATTCGTTTTTTATACCGTTTCCGCCTCCCCGTAAGTACCGGGGGTCGCAATATGGACTTACAGTGGTATCAGAGCCTAACTAAACTTAAACTAGCTTGGTAGTGAAGTGTAACGAAGTTCGGAACCGAAAAATCGCAAAACCGGAAAATCAAAACCCTAACTTTCTGTTGAAATTTTTTCTGCTCAAAATGAAAAACTTTATACTTGTAAAATCGTCTCAGGGTTTTCTAAGAACACACAAGAAAAACGATATCATGTTTCCTCCAAACCGCCGCCCTTCCGCGGCCTCACCTACTCATCTGGCCGCGGAACCGCCGCAAGTTGGTGTCATCTTTGCATCGTTTTTCGTGCAGTGTTCTTCTGTGTTGGTTTTGGGATTTTTAAGATATATTATATGTACCCAGATTTTCCAGAACTGAAATTCACTTTTGGGGTCCTATAATTCCGTATTTTTTTCCGAACTTCACTGCACTTTGGCTATGTTGGTTATATCTGTGATGTTTGCATGTATTGAACGTCGGCTAATCGCTATAAGTCGATTAGTTGGGGTTATACATGATCTGTAATGTGCTGGAATGTGTATATGAATGTGTTGGACTGTCGCGGGTGAATAGCCGGGGTGGATGTGAGATGAGCTTTTGTTTTTCTTTCATTCATTGTAAATGTAAATTGATGTAATAATATTATTTGTTTGGCCGCACAACCGGGTCGGGGTTGTAGCCGTCATTGTATAATTCTTTTTACTGTTTTTTGCTCCTAGGATAGACCCATGGTGGGGTGCACAAACTACCGGGAACTTGGCGGGTAGTTTGCCGCATCCGTAGGGGTCTTGGGTGGGGTATTTGGCTATTCACCGCGACCGTGTTATCCGCTTTTCGTTTCAGGCTCGAAAGGATTGCGGATTGCTAGTATATCCAATGTATTCATCTGTGATCTGTAATGTCTATCATTGCTTTCTATTTAGACGTTGCTTATGTTTTACAGCCGCGCTAGCCCAGCCCCCGCTCTGTCGTTAGTTAAGTAACCTAACGAGTGATGACGGGACCCCGTGGCGAATGCGAATGGCATAAGCGTACGTCATATTTTGGTTGTTTTCTGCAATGATAGGATTAAATGATGGGACGCATTAAAAGAACTAATGCAAGAATATCACGCATTAAAAGAACTAATGCAAGATAATAAACCAAGTTTAAGTCGATGGAACACTTTCGAAAAACCACTCGGTTCTTTTCAAAACTAACTTTTAAATGCGGAGCTTGAGCCACTCCTTCTAAAAGCTATCTCGTTCCATCGATTATATCAAGTTCACTACGTTCACGGTTTTACCAAAACCATTCGTAGCCCTCCGTCGTTTCGCATGAATAGGCAATAGTATTCAAGCTGTGTATTTTGGCCAAAGTCAAGGCACAGTGATTGGTAGCTATTGGGTGTTCATGTGTAGCATAGATAGATGCGTTGGTTTGGGACAGTCGTGCTGCCATTTTGGCCAAAGTCAAGGGTATGTACGGATGGATCCAAATTAACCTGGAAAGTGACGGGAAGAACTTGACATGTGACTTATGATATTTTGGCCAAAGTCAAGGTCATAAGAGCATGGGGCAAAAATCCACATCGGGAGTTTCATAAGTACTGAAACTTGCTAGATTTGCATACCATTTGGAGTGTGATGATTATGGTAGGATTCCTTCATTTTCGTCACGCGATGATATTTGGATCCCGATCCTACTGTGAGTATATGCTACTCCTCGGGAAATTTCTCACTAAACGATCAATGCTATAAACCTAGTAGGTGCCTAGAAAGGTGTTAGCGGGGCTACGCCCCCAGGGAAAAGAGGTTCTTAAATTAAGGAACTTCGCGAAAGCGTTGGAAAACCTCCCTCGAAGTACCGACACTGGCCTGGCTGAACGGTTAAGCAAGTATTGTACGGTGGGATTGATCCCGGCTAATTCTTCCTTTGTGGTTTGAGGAGGGATTCGAGAGACAGTGGGAGCCATCCTGTTTAGACAAATTAAAAACCATTCTAAACTTGCAAGAGCATCGTGCTAAGTGTTTCTTCTCTCCCCCTGCAGCGACCAAATCGAAATGACTGGACTTAAGTGACTTCTAGATAAAAACATATTGACAGGGCCAAACTACAAAGATTGGCTCAGGAATGTCAAATTGGCAATCTCTTACGACAAGCTGGGGTATCTTCTTACCAGCAAAGCTCCCCCCGTCCCAGGTCCCACCTCCAGCGTCGCGGATAAGGAAATCCGTAAGACTTGGGAGATTGACAGCGCGAAGGCCAGATGCTTCGTACTTGCCTCGATGGACAATGACCATCAGAGGAGGCACGAGAATATGGATTTGGAATCCATATTTCTTCATACAAAAGAACTGTATGGAGAGCAGTCTCGTATCGCAAGATACGAAGTGTCGAAGAAGTTATTTTCGACTAAGTTGGCCGTCGGATCATCGGTAGCGGACCACGTGCTTAAGATGATTGGCTACACTGAGGAGCTCGCAGAACTTGGGACCACGTTGGACAGTGAACTTTATACAGATATAATTCTCCAGTCCCTTCCATCCACTTACGCCCAGTTCATACTGAATTTCAACTTGCAAGAAAAGGAAGTTGAACTTTCAGAACTCCTCAACCTGCTGAGGAGCGCAGAGGGCACCCTACAGAAGGGTAGGGATACATCCACTTTGTTTGTAGGAGGATCTTCTTCTTCTAGGTCCAAGGCGAAAGCCAAGGGAAAGAAGAAGAAAGCCCCCGCCAAACCAAGAGGCGGTGTTAGTAAAGTGGGTGCGAAGGGAAAGGAAAAGGCAACAAAGATAGCGGGGAAGCTTGTTGGTAAAGAGGAATGCTTCTATTGTCACAAGAGTGGACACTGGAAGAAAGATTGCAGGGCTTGGAAAGCCAGGACACAGGAACTGAAGCAGGTTGCGGCTTCAGCTTCAGGTGTGTATGTTATTGAAAACTGTCTTTCTATAAACTCTACTTCCTGGGTATTGGATACCGGATCAGGATCTCATATCTGTAATTCTTTGCAGGCGTTGAGAAACCGTAGGGTTTTGAAGGCAGGTGACATGACCCTCAGAGTTGCGAACGGAGCTAGCATGGATGCTAAAGCCGTGGGGGACTATCACCTGGGAATATCAGATGGGCATGTTTTGGTTTTGCGTAATTGCTTTTTTGTACCCAACGCAACTTGTAATATCATTTCTGTATCTTTGGTTTCTAAAGAAGGTTATGAATTTGCGTTTGTAAGTAATGTTGTTAACATTCACCTTAATCAAGTTCTGATTGGGTCAGGTACATTGAGCAATGGTATATACGTATTAAACCAACCACAGATTTTCAATGTCCAGAATACACACAAAAGAAAGTCACCAGATATTAATCAGACTTTCTTATGGCATTGTAGACTGGGTCACATCAATGAGAGAAGGTTGACTAAGTTACATACAGAAGGATATTTGGATCCGTTCGAATATCAATCATATGCCACTTGTCAATCCTGTCTCAAAGGAAAGATGACAAAGACTCCGTTCACTGGACACGGAGTAAGAGCGAGCGAGCTCTTGGGACTCGTACACAGCGACGTGTGCGGTCCAATGTCTACACATGCGCGAAGCGGTTATTCTTACTTCATTACTTTTACGGATGATTTTTCAAGATACGGTTATGTCTTCTTAATGAAACATAAGTCCGAAGCTTTTGAAAAATTCCAGGAATTTAAGAATGAAGTAGAAAAACAAACCGGCAAAAGTATCAAGATTCTAAGATCGGATCGAGGTGGAGAATACTTAAGTGCCGAGTTCCTGAATTACTTAAAAGAGAATGGGATTCTCTCTCAGCTTACTCCTCCATACACTCCGCAACACAACGGTGTATCGGAGAGACGGAACCGAACCCTATTGGATATGGTACGGTCCATGATGAGTAATGCTGAGTTACCGCGATCATTCTGGGGGTATGCGCTAGAATCAGCTGCGTACCTTTTGAACCGAGTTCCTACTAAGACTGTGCCTACTACACCATATGAGATGTGGTGTGGGAAGAGACCCCATCTCAGTCACATTAAGACTTGGGGAAGTCCAGCTTTTGTTAAAAAGCAGCATGCGGACAAGCTCGAGGCGCGCTCAGTACTGTGTAAGTTTGTGGGATATCCAAAGAATTCCAAGGGATATCTTTTCTACTACGAAGAGGAACAAAAAGTTCTTGTTTCTCGTCATGCCCACTTTCTAGAACATCAGTTCTTAGAAAAAGAATTAAGTGGGAGCGCAGTAGAACTGGAAGAAATTCCAGAACCACAGACTATTTCTGAAAGCTTAATGGAACCAGAGGGTTCAAATGAACAGGACATTCCTACGCCGCTCCGCAGGAGTAGTAGGCAGTCTCATCCGCCCGAGAGATACTACGGTTTTCTCATAGACGGGGATCGAGAGGATTGCATCATAGATTATGATGAGCCTACTAGCTTCCAGCAGGCCGTTCAGAGCGTTGACTCGGTAAAATGGCTGGATGCAATGCGGACCGAAATGGAGTCCATGTACACCAACAAAGTATGGACGTTGGACATTGCTCCAGACGGGGTAAAACCCGTAGGATGCAAGTGGATCTTCAAAAGGAAGATTGGTGTAGATGGACAGGTTGAGACCTATAAAGCTAGACTTGTAGCAAAGGGTTTCCGTCAAAGACCTGGCTTGGACTATGACGAAACCTTTTCTCCAGTAGCTATGCTGAAATCCATTCGGATCCTTCTTGCCATTGCTGCCTTCCACGATTATGAGATTTGGCAGATGGACGTAAAAACCGCTTTTCTAAATGGAAATTTAGAGGAGTGTGTCTATATGGATCAGCCAGAGGGTTTCATTCAGAGTGGGAGCAGCGGAAAGGTGTGCAAGTTGCTTAAGTCCATCTATGGACTAAAGCAGGCATCGCGGAGTTGGAACATCTGTTTTGATGAGACGGTCAAGGAATTTGACTTTATCAAAAATCCAGATGAACCGTGCATCTATAGTAGATTTGTAGCGAGAACTGTAGTATTCCTTGTTTTATACGTGGATGACATTCTCTTAATAGGAAATGACATTCCTATGCTACAATCTGTCAAGGGTTTCTTGTCACACAGGTTCTCCATGAAAGACCTGGGTGATGCCTCTTACATCCTGGGGATCCGGATCCATCGTGATAGATCCAAGAGGATATTAGGACTTTCACAGTCCAGGTACATCGACACCGTACTGAAAAGATTCAGTATGGAAGATTCCAAGCGCGGTAACTTACCGGCTTGTCACGGGATCACCCTCTCTAAAGAGATGTCTCCCAAGACTGATTTGGAGAGGGATCGCATGTCTATTATACCCTACGCTTCTGCGGTAGGCTCTATAATGTATGCGATGTTGTGTACCAGACCGGATGTAGCTTATGCACTGAGTGTAGTAAGCCGGTATCAGTCAAACCCTGGGGAGAAACATTGGATAGCGGTAAAGAACATTCTCAAGTACCTGAGGAGGACTAAGGAGATGTTCTTGGTGTATGGCGGAAAAGACCTCCAGATTGAGGCCTTTGCTGACTCCAGCTTCCAGAGTGACAAGGATGATTCCAAGTCCATGTCGGGTTTTGTCTTTACCCTCAATGGAGGGGCGGTGTGTTGGAAGAGTTCCAAACAGGAAACCGTTGCAGACTCGACTATGGAAGCGGAATACATCGCTGCATCTGATGCCGCAAAAGAAGCTGTCTGGATAAGGAAGTTCTTAAAAGAACTTCAGGTGGTTCCGTCCATTGTTGACCCAGTACCTCTGTATTGCGACAACAACGGGGCTATAGCTTTAGCAAAGGAACCCAGGTCCCATCAGAGATCCAGGCACATCTTGAGGCGGTATCACCTGATCAGGGAGATCGTGGATCGCAAGGAGATCGAGGTTCGGAGGGTTGCTTCAGAAGAGAACACTGCAGATCCATTCACCAAGGCCCTACCCCAGACTCAGTTCGAGCGGCTGATCGAGATGATAGGTCTTCGATACGCCAGTACATGGCCTTAGTGCAAGTGGGAGATTGTTAGTGTATATGCCCTAGAGGCCATTACTGTATCATACTAGTTTGTATATTACTTGATGGAAGCTTGGGATATTCACCTTGTATAAACAATCTTGCTCAATATAGTAGTATGCTACTTGGTTTGTTTCTACTTCAATGTGTACTTGTGTTTATTTCAGTATATCACTTATACGCATTAGTGGAGCCCTTAGGATCTTTGCTTGATTACCAGCGTTGTGATGGCAGTCACACTAGTGGGGGCTGGGTAATCGATAAGCACATCCTTATACAGGTCCCTAGTCGTAGGATTATCGAGACAGGGCATCGATACTCCGGAGTAGACTAGCGTATGCGCTTCTCATCCCAGTGTGGGAGATGGTCTGTCCCACAGCCATCAGTACGTCGTACTAGAGATAGTATACGGGTGCTCGTTGGGTTACGAGTACACTGGACAGGACTCGTCGGGAACTGACAGGTTGGTATTATACCTATCGTCAGTTATCAGTTCCCAGGTGACATGAGTACAGCTTAGTCCGCTGACTTGACACTGACACTTCGCCTCGAGTGTGTTCCCACTGCACTTTGATCACTACCCTACCACGGCTCAAAGGAGTCGTGCAAACAGGTGGTGGTTGGGTGCAGTCCCGAAGCACTTGGAGGCAGTGACGGTTAGACAGGATTCGTCTCTCCCGGTATTGGGGGTTGACATCGCGCTGTGTCTAGGAGAGCCATTACACGAGTAGTCCCTGGCCAGGGCAAGCGAGATATACTGGTAGGTTTCCAGTGTTATCTCAGGGTGTTTTGGGCTTCACTCCGACACGACTTGTACCGCTATTGGGGGACTGACGTTTTACCGCCCCCTAGGCCCGCCATGCGATGTATCAGACGAACAGACCGGACTGTACGGAGAATGTCATATTCAGACTCAGTAGGAGTTCAGATGGGGTTTCACCTCGTCAGCCTTCTTGTCGGCATCTACCTGGGGACCGTTACGCACAGCTAGTGCCGCTTGCGGTCTGTGGTTAAACCCACTGCCAGCGTAGTGTCGAGTCTTTAGAGTCCCACACAGAGGGTATTCGCCTCTGGGCAAAACAGAGTAGAGGTCGCATGGTTTTGCGACAGGGTTCGTTCTCATCCGCGCACTTGTGCACGTTTGGAGTCCGGACGGATTATACTGGCAGGCTCTGGTTTGAGCCAGATACTGGTATATGTTTTGGGGGTTGCTTTTATATCTTGGTATTCTTGTTCCTCGGAACGAGAATGCAGGTGTGTATGCACAGTTGCTTGAGGCAGAGAATGAGGTTTTTCATTAGGGTTTCGGATCGGGTGCGTATGCACAGTTGACAGTCTTCATTTTCCAAACCCTAATGGATTTATATATTATCTATTAATAATAATAATTAAATGAGAATTATGTTATGGTTGTTTTTTTTTGTTGACTTGTTGACCTTGGTTGACTTGTTGACCATTGACCACTTTCATGCCTTGAAAGTCTTCCTTGATTCATGCTTACACTTCATTTAAAGAGGCATGATAGTGGTCATTCCAAAATTACCATCAACTATTCTTATTTCAATTATTATCATTTAGATAATTCATTTCTTTTGCAATATGGTTGCAAGAAAGAAATAATTGAGCTCATTCTATCATAACCTCTCTCTCTCCTCATTTCATCTTCTTCTTCCTCTTGAAAAGAGAAACCTTCTCATGTGTTGAGAATCATTCTCTTTAGAAAGAAAAGCAAACCCTAATCACTCTCTACTCATTCTAGGATGAAGGTTTAGCAAGCCGGAAACCCTAGTTCACTCAAAGATCGAGGAAGAGCCCAAAGTCGAACCTTCGAGGTGGATCCATCTTCGACGGGAGAAGGCGACGAAAAGAGAACCATCAACCTCTACAAGGTTTGAAGAAGAAGGAGTTCAAGTTTAGGTATAACCATCTTCCATAGTAGCTAACTCTCTTTAGCTTGTTAACTAGTTTTAGTTTAGACAACGATCCCGACATAGTTTAGTCCATGTTGCCTCTTGCGATAAAAATTCGTTTTTTATACCGTTTCCGCCTCCCCGTAAGTACCGGGGGTCGCAATATGGACTTACAGAAACCCCCCACTGTACCGTCAAATTCTCCTCCAAACCTGAAAGAAGAATTAGTCGGGATCACCTGCGGAGTAAACCAACTCATTAGTGGGAATCGGGATCCAACTATCATCGCATGATAACGTGATGGAATCCGCTCACGTTATCACACTCCAGAAGGTATGCACATATCTGACAAGTTTCAGTTTCTTTAGAAACTCCCGATGTGACTTTTGCCCCATGCTCTTATGACCTTGACGAAGGCCAACATATCATAAGTCACATGACAAGTTCTACCCGTCATTGTCCAGGTTAATTTAAACCCACCCGTACATACCCTTGACGAAGGCCAAAATAGTAGTACGACTGTCCCAAACCAACGCATCTATCTATGCTACAGAAAAGTAACAAATAGCTGTCATACACTATGCCTTGACGAAGGCCAACATACATAGCATGAATACTAAGTGCTACCTTCCTGAAATGACGGAGGGCTACGAATGGTTTCTGGCAAAAACCTTAAACGTAATGAACTTGATATCGTTGAAGAAACTGGATAGCTTTATAAAAATATAGTAACGAAAAGCTTTGCTAAAGAGGTCACTCCCGGTGAAGGGATCTCGGCTCTTTCCCCGTAGAATGAGGTGCAGGATATTCCAACTGAATACCACGATGCAAAGCAAAAGTAAACGACTATAGTGAAGTTATTGCCCTGACACAAACTTTTGTCCAAGGGGTCACTCCCGGTGAAGGGATCTCGGCCCTTGCCTCGTCGACCGAGGAGCAGGATATTCCAACTGAAAACCACTGTGCAAACCAAAAGAGAACGCCCTTGCAATAACAGCCTTTTGAAAAGTGTTCCAACAACATCAGATTAGGTTTGTTTTTAACTTGCATTGATCCGAATCAACGCAGTCCCATCAATTGATCACACCAATGAAGAACGAAAATAATGACGTACGTATATGCCATCCGCATTCGCCACTGGGTCTCGTCATTACCCATTAGGTTAGTTAACTAACGACAGAGCGGGGACTGGACTAGCGCGGATACAAAACATATACAATATCTACTAGTATATATATATATCAATATATAATTTTCACTCAAGGCGTGATAAAATGCAATATCACAGAAATGTACAGCATCACAGAACAATACAGATATCTGGGATCCCCGGGTTTCACAGAGCCGCTACTGAAACCCGACGTTCCCCTGGCCGTGTGGATAGCCTGTGCAATGAAATCCTAGACCCCTACGGGCGCGGCAAGTTACCCGCCAAAACCTAAAGTGAGGCAGCCCCCTTCAGCAACGTGAATGGACCACCGAGCACTTTACGGAATCCGGTAACTTGGGCACCCCTCCTGGGTCAACCTGTACCCCCTACGAGTGCGGTGTTCATATCATAATATTGCATTTTATATTCCCCATTCTTATGCATTCTATAAATAAACAGGTGCTTTTAATGCATGTCTGCTATATATTACAGGATACAGGTTCTTGGAGCGAAGACAGTGAAAAAGACAAAAGGTGACACAAAAAGAGGGACTTTTGACCAACAAGTAGAAGGATCCTAGTCAAGCTTAGATAAAGAACATTTCACAATTGTACAAGGCAACGCATGGTCCGAAATGTCAAAGGAAACAGTTAAAAGACCACTACAAGTTTCACTGAAAGATCTGGAGAAAACACAAAAGCCAAATGAAGAAAAGAACTATAGAAATAGAAAGCCCAAAGCATCAAGATCAAGCACACAAAAATTGAGCAAATGATCTCACTAAAGGGCCGTGGAACCGCGGCCCTACCCCCACATGTGCCGCGGTTCCGCGGCCATCTGACACATGTGTCGGTGCAAATTTCTTCTGACGGTGCGTCGGTGTGTAGGTTGGGATTTTTCGTGGGCATATATGTAATAGCACATGCGCGAGAATTTGTAACCCTAGTTTTCCTATTTCCTTATAAATATGTAATCAAAATACTGTAAAAGGAATACCTCTTTTCAATGAAATAAAATTCAGATTCAATTCAGTGGGAAGAGCATCGTTTCTGTAAGTTCTTATTTTAATTTCTGCCTTAGTTGATAATTATATTCTTGCCCTAGATTAATTAAACTTTTGCTTTAGTTAAATCTAATGTAGCATTCTCTTAAACTGCAGTAGGTAAGTAAGTTTAAAATGTTATTTTTAATAGACCCCCTAATGAGCGAGTAATTTCCTCGCTTGTTGGGGTTAGGAATAAGGAAGGGAATGAGAGATGAAGATCTCTCATCACTTTCGTGCCCGATTATTTTTAATAACTAGAACTTCATGCAGGCATGCAAGATCTGCTCCCTACGGCACCCTACCCATGAGGTAAAGGTGAAACCGTAGTATAAAGGACCGGACATGCATGTCTTCCATGAAAGTTAGAGAAAATATTAGGAAAGGACGGACAAGGATCTAGAGGAAGAAACTTCGTTTCTTCCCAATCATCCTAATCCCTTTTTCTAATAGTTGCTATAACTTCTAAAAGATTTCATTTAGGGCATTGAAAGAGGTGTGTCATCAAATCTTACCAAACCCCACCTTTGACCTAACCCTAGCAAGTTTCTTTATCCTCATATAATTTAGTTTTAGATTCAATTAAAACAAAACCAAACAACCATTGGAATCAACTCGTAAGAACACTTAGGAAAATTACACATCTTTGTGGACCGACCCGTATTCACCGGCTAGCTTCATGCGACGCCGTTCTTGATTGCGGTAAAAATATTTTTGATCTATAAAATCCAACAATAATCATGCGGCGAATAGCCCGCCAATTCTAGAGTAAAGCCCCCTCCGTCTCAACGCCATGAGATGCGGGCCCGCTGCCCTCTAGAATCCGGCTATCCGTGCACCCCACCTTGGGGTAATCCTAGTACAGAAAGTAAAATATACATACAACGGGTATATAGACCTCGACCCGATCGTGCCCCAAAAGAATAATATACAGACAGGCAGTGATGGCAGTCCACATGTCGGACGCTCGCCCCGCAATATCAAATGTACATAATACAACAAAAACTGTACTAGCATTGCATCCAGGCTATCCCCACGACCAATCCGCAACATCACAGCACAATCACAGAACATCAACGTGAATGTCACGTTCGTAAATCCGTCTAACCGGGCTATAGCAGTTAGACAGGATTTACCGATCGAGTGACATTCACGGTCGCAGATATAATGTAAATACTGTGAACTAATGTGTTTAAAATTCTTGATCGATCAAATTTATCGAAGTGGGCCCCAAGCACTACTGGAGCACTCACAGAAATTCTAGGCCCAAAAAGAATATTCCAAAACCCCTAGTTTCAAAACAGAGACACTCTGTAGAAATTTGACACACTGAACAGTAAGGAATGCGGCGGAACCGCGGCCCAAGCATAGGTTTGGCCGCGGTTCCGCGGTCGTATAGTGTCTTCACGTGATCAAATTTCTACAGAAGTCTTAGAATTCCCTGCACATCATTCTGCAAGTACCTGAAAAAAATTTCGAGCCAAAAATATTTCGACAGAAACTGATGTACATGAAAATGCGGTTTTTGGAAATTTGTTCGATCGGAAATGTAAACACATTAGACAAAGCTATACTAGGTTAATGGCGTGGCTCAGATACCACTGTAAGTGCACGGCGGCGCCCCGACCATCAATCCGAGGCCAAAATGCGGAAGCGATGATTTACTTTAACTTTTTGAACCGGCACCACCGCGTACTTAAATCCCGGATCGTGCCATTAATCTAGTCCTAGCTAACAAGAGAAAGGATAGAGAGATATACCAAGCGATCAGTGTCCTTCGGTCTTCTCGCCGTCGTCCCGATCTCGCCGCGGAATTTCCGGTCTTCACCTCGTTGCCGGAAGGGCACCACGTCGCCGACTTCTTTTACGGGCTCCTACCTCTGGACCGAGGCAACTCGGGCACGAAGTTGGCGAGTCGACGTGCCCAAGATTTGCTGCAGAATAGTGTAGTGCTATGTCTCATTTGGGGTTGTAGGAAGTTGCCTTTTGGTGGAGGAAATGATATATGAACCTTTTTAGAGGAACTTGGGAATTTTTGTAGCATGAAAAGAATAAAATTCCCCATAGAAATTTTGGGCAGCCCCCTCCCTCTATGTGGCCGGCCATGGTAAAGAAAATGAGAGGAGAGTGAGAGAGTATCAAAGGAATGAGTGTGAGCCAATAATCAAGGAGAGAGAAAAAAGGTTATCATGAAAAGAAATGATCATCACATAACAAACCCTCACTCCAAAACAACCATCATCACATCCAAAGTCAAGCAATCATGGAGTCAAGAAAGTCAAGAGATGGTGCAACCATCATGAAGCAAGGATATGCAAATAACACCCTCCACAAATGCTTATTTGCACAAATGCAAATAAGCCCTCCTCCACCATTCTTCAGCCAATGAAAGATACAAAGAAATATGGCCGAAACGGAAAACAAACTGGCAACTCCAAAAAAACTGATCCCGTAATAAATCACAGGAAAACCCCGCTACTGTATATACATACCCGCATTTGTATTCCGACCGAAATACAAATGCAATGAGACAAAATCTACACTGTACTATACTAGGATCCGGCTTAAACCAAAGCCCGCTAGTATTATCCGTCCGATCATGATCCGTGCAAGACCGCATGTATCTGATCGAACCCTGCCATATCTCCATACGGGCTCTACAGCGTTTCGCCCGAAAACTTGAGCAACTGAATGTAGGGGACTCTAAAAACTCGTCAATACTATGGCTGTGGATTTAACCACTAGCACGTCAGAGGTATAAGCCATACATGACGAGCTACCAGCTATTGACCAAAAGAGACGTCGATGAGTGAACTCATCCTGACACCCTACTGAGCTTGTCAGTGACAATATCTGTACAGTCCGCTCCGTTCGTCTATGAGCATCGCATGGCAGGCCTAGGGGGTTGGTAAAAGTCAGACCCCCAAAAGCGGTACAAGTCGTGTCGGAGTGTAGCCTAGAACACCCTGAGATACTACTGGAATACCTACCAGTAAATCTCCTGCCTTGGCCTAGGACTTCTTGTAATGGCTCTCCTAGACACAGCGCGTCCTCACCCCCAATACCGGGAGAGACGAACCCCTGAAGATCCGCTCACTACCTCCATGTGGCTCGGGACTGTACCCAACTAAAACCTGTTTGCACGTCTCCTTTGAGTGTGGTAGGGTAGTAATCAAAGTACAGTGGGAACTTGTAAGTCGAAGTACAACACCCCACGACTTGCGGGGAGGCGGAAATATGAAAAACGATCTTGTTCTTTGCTTAAACATCGACTAACCGCATGAATCGAAGCTAAACGATAACTAACATCTAACATAGAAGTTCTAAACTACTATGTAAAGGGATTATACCTAAAGAACCGTGTCCTTCGTCTTTACGAACTCCACCTCCTCTTCGGCCTTCTACAAGTAGTAGACGATCCACCACGAGAGCTAAACTCCAAGCTTTGCTTCTAAACTTGAGGCAACTAGGTATCTTTAAGTGCTACTCAAAGTACCTAGATGAAATAGAGTATGGTTATGGATTATGTAGTCTAACTAATCCTTGTACTCAACACATGAGAGGGGAGGATTAGGGTTTGAAGAGAGAGAGCTTAATGAGAGAGAAGATGAACATAAAAATGAGAAGAGAAAATGAGTTATCATAATATATATCAAGCATTTTTATTTATCAAGAAAAGAAAAGAAAATGATTTACAACCATGCTTGATAAATATCTTATGGTGATTCATCTCCATGAGTCATTAAGCAATTATGAAGCATTAATGACATGGATGAATCATCCATATGACTCACTAATCTCATTCAATGTATATGCCACCTAAACCTCCTTAGTCACCATCTTCTAAAAGCTTCTCGCGCAATTACGAGAACGCCCCTCCTATCCGTGAAAACACGGAAAAACTTTAGAATGTATAAATCCAATAACCGGATACTAGTAACTGGCTTAAACCAAAGCCGACTAGTAAAAACTGTCCGAAAGTCGTACGTGCGTAAATACACGTATGCGTCCGAACCCTTGTCGTAAAACCATACGACCTCTATATCGTTTCGCCTGGAGTAGGGAAACTCTCTGCGTGGGACTCTAGAGACTCGACTACTATGCTGGCAGTGGGTTTAACCACAGACCGCAAGCGGCACTAGCTGTACGTAACGGTCCCCAGATAGATGTCGATAAGAAGGCCGATGAGGAAACCCATCCGAACTCCTACTGAGTCTGATGTGACAATCTCCATACAGTCCGGTCCGTTCGTCTAAGACTATCGCATATCGGGCCTAGGCGGCGGCAAGCGTCAATCCCCTAATAGCGGTATAAGTCGTGTCGGAGCGAAGCCCATTACACCCTGAGAAACTACTGGAATCTACCAGCAAATCTCGCTTGCCCTGGCCAGGTACTTTGCGTAATGGCTTTCTGTCACAGCGCGATATCAACCCCCAATACCGGGAGAGACGAATCCTGTCTAACCGCCACTGCCTTCAAGTGCTCGGGACTGCACCCAACTGCGACCTGTTTGCACGACTCCTTTGAGCCGTGGTAGGGTAGCAATCTAAGAACAGTGGGACACACTCGAGGCGAAGTAGCAGTGTCAAGTCTGCGGACTATGCTTTACTCATGTCACCTGGGAACTGTTCACTGACGACTGATATAAAACCAACCAAAAGTTCCCTGTGAGTCTTGTCCGGTGTACCCGTAACCTAACGAGCACCTGCATACTATCTCCAGTACGACGTACTGACGGCTGTGGGACATACCATCTCCCCAACTGGGATGAGAAGCATACACACTAGTCTACTCCGGAGTATCGATGCCCTGTCTCGATAATCCAACGACTAGGGACCTGAATAAGGATGTGCTTGTAGACTACCCAGCCCCCACTAGTGTGACTGCCATCACAACGCTGGTAGTCAAGCAAGATCCGAAGAGCTCTATCAATACATATACTCACATATTAAGATAGAAAAACCAAGTAGCATACTACCATGTTTAGCAAGGCTGTTATATACATGTGAGTATCCCAAGCTTCCATTAAGTAATATACAAACTAGTATGATACAATAATGGCCCCTAGGGCATATACACTAACAATCTCCCACTTGCACTAGGGCCATGTACTGGCATATCGAAGACCGATGATCTCGAGTAGCCTCTCGAACTGAATCTGAGGTAGGGCCTTTGTGAATGGATCAGCAATGTTCTCTTCAGAAGCAACTCTCCGAACCTCGATCTCCCGACGATCAGTGATCTCCCTGATCAGGAGATACCGCCTTAAGATGTGTCTGGACTTCTGATGGGACCTTGGTTCCTTTGCTAAAGCAATAGCTCCATTGTTGTCGCAATACAGAGGTATTGGATCAACTATGGTAGGAACCACCTGAAGTTCTGTTAGGAACTTCTTCATCCAGACTGCTTCTTTTGCGGCATCGCAAGCAGCTATATACTCCGCTTCCATCGTCGAGTCAGCAACGATGTCCTGCTTGGAGCTCTTCCAGCACACCGCCCCTCCATTGAGGGTAAAGACATAACCCGACATGGACTTGGAATCGTCCTTATCACTCTGGAAGCCGGAATCAGCAAAGGCCACCAACCTGAGGTCTTTTCCGCCGTAAACCAAGAACATCTCCTTAGTCCTTCTCAGGTACTTGAGAATGTTCTTTACTGCTATCCAGTGGTTCTCCCCTGGGTCTGACTGATACCGGCTTACCATGCTCAGTGCGTAAGATACATCTGGTCTGGTGCACAACATCGCATACATTATGGAGCCTACCGCAGAAGCGTAGGGTATAATAGACATGTGTTCCCTTTCCAAATCAGTCTTTGGAGACATCTTTTTGGAGAGGGTGATTCCGTGACAAGCCGGTAGATTACCGCGCTTAGAATCTTCCATACTGAATCTTTTCAGTACAGTGTCGATATACCTGGACTGCGAAAGTCCCAACATCCTCTTGGATCTATCACGATAGATCCGGATCCCCAGAATGTAAGAGGCATCACCCAGGTCTTTCATGGAGAACCTGTGTGACAAGAATCCTTTGACAGATTGTAGCATAGGAATGTCATTTCCTATCAATAGAATGTCATCCACGTACAAGACGAGGAATACGACACTTCTGACTACAACTTTACTATATATGCACGGTTCATCTGGATTTTTGATAAAGTCATATTCTTTGACTGACTTATCAAAATAGATGTTCCAACTCCGCGATTCCTGCTTTAGTCCATAAATGGACTTAAGCAGCTTGCATACTTTCCCGCTGCTCCCACTCTGATTGAAACCCTCTGGATGATCCATATAGACGCATTCTTCTAAATTTCCGTTCAGAAAAACCGTCTTTACGTCCATCTGCCAGATTTCATAATCATGGAAGGCAGCAATAGCAAGAAGGACCCGAATGGATTTGAGCATAGCCACTGGAGAAAAAGTTTCTTCATAGTCCAAACCAGGTCTTTGACGAAAACCCTTTGTAACAAGTCTAGCCTTATAGGTTTCCACCTGTCTATCTACACCAATCTTTTTCTTGAAGATCCATTTGCATCCTATGGGTTTTACCCCATCTGGAGCAAATTCCAAAGTCCATACTTTGTTGGTGTACATGGACTCCATTTCGGTCCTCATTGCATCTAGCCATCGTACCGAGTCGCCGCTCTGGATGGCCTGCTGGAAGTCAGTAGGTTCATCATCATCTATGATGCAATCCTCTCTATCCCCATCTATGAGAAAACCGTAGTATCTCTCAGGCGGATGAGATGGCCTACTACTCCTGCGGAGGGGTGCGGGAATGTCCTGTACTTCTTGAACTATCGGTTCTACCAAACTTTCAGTAGCAGCTTGTGGTTCTGGAATTTCTTCCAGTTCTATTTCGCTCCCACTTATTTCCTTTTCTAAAAACTGATGTTCTAGAAAATGGGCATTACGAGAAACAAAACCTTTTGTTCCTCTGCGTAATAGAAATAATATCCCTTGGAGTTCTTTGGATATCCCACAAACATACATTTTAGATCGTGCCTCGAGCTTGTCCACATGCTGCTTTTTAACAAAAGCTGGACATCCCCAAATCTTCATATACTGAAGATGGGGTTTCTTCCCACTCCACATCTGATATGGGGTGGTAGGCACAGTCTTGGTAGGAGCCCTGTTCAGAAGATATGCCGCTGAATCTAGCGCATAACCCCAAAAAGATCGCGGTAACTCAGCATTACTCATCATGGATCGTACCATATCCAATAGGGTTAGATTCCGTCTCTCCGATACACCGTTATGCTATGGAGTGTATGGAGGAGTAAGCTGAGAGAGAATTCCTTTCTTTTAGGTAACCTAGGAACTCGGCACTCAAGTATTCACCACCTCGATCAGATCTTAGTGTCCTGATACTTTTGCCGGTTTGGTTTTCCACTTCATTCTTATACTCTTGGAATTTCTCAAAAGCCTCGGATTTATGTTTCATCAGATAAATGAATCCGTATCTTGAGTAATCATCCGTGAAAGTAATGAAATAGGAAAAACCACCTCTTGCATGCGTAGACATTGGACCACATACATCGCTGTGTATGAGTCCTAAGAGCTCGCTCGCTCTTACTCCATGTCCAGTAAATGGAGTCTTTGTCATCTTTCCTTTGAGACAAGACTGACAAGTGTCATAAGTTTGATATTCGAACGAGTCCAAATATCCTTCTCTTTGCAACTTAGTCAACCTTCTCTCATTGATGTGACCCAGTCTACAATGCCATAAGAAAGCTTTATTTAAATCTGGAGACTTTCTTTTTAGTGTGTTCTGGACATTGAAAATTTGGAGTTGGTTTAAAACATATATACCGTTATTTAGTGTACCGGACCCAATCAAACCACGATTAAGGTGGATGTTAACAACATCTCTTACAAACGTGAAATCATAACCTTTATTTGATAACAAGGAAACTGATATGATATTACATGTTAAGCTTGGTACAAAAAACAGTTATGTAAAACCAAAATGTGTCCACTTGTCAATCCCAGGTGATAATCCCCGACGGACGCAGCTCCCACGCTAGCTCCGTTAGCAACCTTTAGGGTCATATCACCTTCCTTCAGCACTCTACGGTTTCTCAGTGCCTGGAATGAATTGCAAATATGAGATCCTGATCCGGTATCCAATACCCAGGAAGTAGAGTTGATTGACAGACAATTCTCAATTACAAACACACCTGAAGTCGAAGCCACAGCTTGCTTCGTTTCCTGGTTCTTGGCGTTCCACGCCTTGCAATCTTTCTTCCAGTGCCCTTTCCTGTGACAATGGAAGCACTCATCCTGGCCCACTACCGGTACCGCAAACTTTTTCTTTCCCTTCCCTCCCACCTTACTAACACCACCTCTAGGTTTGGTGGCGGCCTTCTTCTTCCTTCCTTTGGCCCTAGCCTTGGACCCGGAAGAAGATGCACCGCTAACAAACATAGCGGGTGTTTCCCTTTCTTTCTGCAAGGTGCCCTCTGCACTCCTTAACATGTTCAGGAGTTCCGGAAGTTCAACTTCTTTTCTTTGAATGTTGAAGTTCAGGATAAACTGGGCATAGGTGGAAGGAAGGGTCTGGAGAATAAGGTCTGTATAGAGCTCATTATCTAAAGTCTTCCCAAGGTCTGCGAGCTCTTCTATATAGCCGATCATCTTTAGGACATGTTCTCCTACCGATGACCCGACAGCCAACCTCGCTCGAAACAAGTTCTTAGAGGTCTCGTATCTTGCTATACGAGATTGCTCTCCATAAAGTTCCTTTGTATGGAGAAATATGGCATCTAGTTCCATATCCTCGTGCCTCCTCTGATGTTCATTGTTCATCGAGGCAAGCACGATGCACTTGGCTTTCGCGCAGTCGAAATCCCAGGTATTGCGGATTTCCTTATCCGCATTACTGGATTTGGGACCAGGGACAGCAGGTGCCGTAGTGGTGAGGACGTACCCCAATTTGTCATAGGTCAAAGCTATTTTGACATTCCGCAGCCAATCTTTATAGTTTGGCCCTGTCAGTATATTTTTCTCTAAAAGTAACTTAAGTCCAGTCATTTTCAGGGTCGCTGCAATTAGGAGAGAGAGAGAAGAAAACTCTTTAGCATGATGCTCTTGCAAGTTTAGAGTGGTTTTTAGTTTATCTAAACTGGATGGCTCCCACTGTTTCTCGAATCCTTCCTCAAACCATTAAAGAAGAATAAGCTAGGACTATTCTCACTGTACAATTCTTGCTTAACCGTTCAGCCAGGCTAGTGTCGATACTTCGAGGGAGCTTTTCCAACGCTTTCGCGAAGTTCCTTAATTAAATAACCTCTTTTCTCTGGGGGCGTAACCCCGCTGACATCTTTCTTGATACCTACTTGGTTTATAGCATTGATCGTTAAGTGAAGAATATCCTGATAAGTAGTATATACTCACAGTAGGATCGGGATCTAAATATCATCGTATGATAATGTTGAAGGAATGCTACCAACATTCATCAAACTCCAAATAGTATACATCGTTTTGCAAATTTCAGTTTCTTTAGAAATTCCCGATATAAGTTTTTGCCCCATGCTCTTATGACCTTGGCTTTGGTCAAAATGTCATAAGTCACATGTCAAGTTCTACCCGTCCTTATCTTGTCAATTTGAACCCATTCGTATATACCCCTGACTTTGGTCAAATGATAATACGACTGTCCCAAACCAACTCATCTATCTTATGCAACAAATGAAAACCCAGCAGCTACCAAACACTATGCCTTGACTTTGGCCAAAATGCATAGCTTGAATACTACTGAATACTCAAATGAAATGACGGAGGGCTACGAATGGTTTTGGCGAAACCATGAACGTAGTGAACTTGATATAACCGAAGGAACCTGATAGCTTTTTTAAAGGAGTGGTTAAAACTCCGCATTTAAAAAATATTTGTTTTTAAAATTAACCGAGTGGTTTCTTTTAAATTGTTCCAACGATTAAACTTTTGGTTTATTTTCTTTGCATTATAAATAATGCGTCCATTCATTAACCTGTCATTGCAGAAAACAACGAAAATACAACATCCTCTTATGCCATCCGCATTTGCCACGGGGTCCCGTCATCACCCGTTAGGTTACTTAACTAACGACAGAGCGGGGGCTGGGCTAGCGCGGGTGTAAAACATAAGTGACGTCTAAATAGCTATCATATATAGATATTGTACATTGGTCAGACGCAATAATAGGCATTCCAGATCACAGATGAACTTTATTGGATTTAGAAGCAATCCTTGTTTGTTTTGATCCTGCAACAAAAGACGGATTGCACAGTTGTGATGAATAGCCATTACCCCACCCAAGACCCTTACGGGTACGGCAAACTACCCGCCCGGCAGTTTGTGCACCCCACCTTGGGTCTGTCCTAGGAGCAAAAACAGTAAAATGAAATAATACAACGGTGGCTACAACTGCAACCTGGATGTGCCCCGCAAAATAATATTACAACAAATTACATTTACATCAAATGAATTAAATAATAACCCATCACATAACCCCGGCTAATCATCACAACAGTCCAATACAGTTCACATCCACAAACAGTAAAATCCATTACAGAAATGTGCAACCCCCTGCCAACCGACATACTAGCAGTTATGGGAGGTTTACGAACACATTATACAAACACAGATATAATCCAACAAGCAAATACCGTATAATTTCGATCGATTAAACACATTTAATTTTGCTCCAATACTTCTCTATAAATCTGAAACCTGAGCAAGAATTAAAAATTCCAGAAAATACCAAATATCACAGAGAACCACCAAAGGAAAATTGGGATGATGAATCGGAAACTCGGCGGCGGAACCGCGGCGGATCGGTGGGATCCGCCGCGGTTCCGCGGCGATTTAGACGATTCATGATCCCAGTTTTCTTGGGTGTTCTTATACTATCATTTAGGGCTATCTGAACCTCCGTGAAAAATTTTTGGACTTCATTTAAAAATCGACAAAATACCATGATATCGGGGTTTTCCGGTTTTGTTTTTTTTCGTTCGAAATTCATACAACTTTGCAAGTGAGTTATTTATTGTTTAGCGAGGCTCTGATACCACTGTAAGTCGATGTACAACACCCCACGACTTGTGGGGAGACGGAAATATGAAAAACGATCTTGTTCTTTGCTTAAACATCGACTAACCGCATGAATCGAAGCTAAACGATAACTAACATCAAACATAGAAGTTCTAAACTACTATGTAAAGGGATTATACCTAAAGAACCGTGTCCTTCGTCTTTACGAACTCCACCTCCTCTTCGGCCTTCTCCAAGTAGTAGACGATCCACCACGAGAGCTAAACTCCAAGCATTGCCTCTAAACTTGAGGCAACTAGGTATCTTTAAGTGCAAATCAAAGTACCTAGATGAAATAGAGTATGGTTATGGATTAAGTAGTCTAACTAATCCTTGTACTCAACACATGAGAGGGGAGGATTAGGGTTTGAAGAGAAAGAGCTTAAGGAGAGAGAAGATGAACATAAAAATGAGAAGAGAAAATGAGTTATCATAATATATATCAATCATTTTTATTTATCAAGAAAAGAAAAGAAAATGATTTACAACCATGCTTGATAAATATCTTATGGTGATTCATCTCCATGAGTCATTAAGCAATTATGAAGCATTAATGACATGGATGAATCATCCATATGACTCACTAATCTCATTCAATGTATATGCCACCTAAACCTCCTTAGTCACCATCTTCTAGAAGCTTCTCGCGCAATTACGAGAACGCCCTTCCTATCCGTGAAAACATGGAAAAACTTTAGACTGTATAAATCCAATAACCGGATACTAGTAACTGGCTTAAACCAAAGCCGACTAGTAAAAACTGTCCGAAAGTCGTACGTGCGTAAACACACGTATGCGTCCGAACCCTTGTCGTAAAACCATACGACCTCTATATCGCTTCGCCTGGAGTAGGGAAACTCTCTGCGTGGGACTCTAGAGACTCGACTACTACGCTGGAAGTGGGTTTAACCACAGACCGCAAGCGGCACTGGCTGTACGTAATGGTCCCCAGATAGATGTCGATAAGAAGGCCGGTGAGGAAACCCATCCGAACTCCTACTGAGTCTGATGTGACAATCTCCATATAGTCCGGTCCGTTCGTCTAAGACTATCGCATATCGGGCCTAGAGGGGCGGCAAGCGTCAGTCCCCTAATAGCGGTATAAGTCGTGTCGGAGCGAAGCCCATTACACCCTGAGAAACTACTGGAACCTACCAGCAAATCTCGCTTGCCCTGGCCAGGAACTTTGCGTAATGGCTCTCTGACACAGCGCGATATCAACCCCCAATACCGGGAGAGACGAATCCTTTCTAACCGCCACTGCCTCCAAGTGCTCGGGACTGCACCCAACTGCTACCTGTTTGCACGACTCCTTTGAGCCGTGGTAGGGTAGCAATCTAAGAACAGTGGGACACACTCAAGTCAAAGTAGCAGTGTCAAGTCTGCGGACTATGCTGTACTCATGTCACCTGGGAACTGTTCACTGACGACTGGTATAAAACCAACCAACAGTTCCCTGTGAGTCCTGTCCGGTTTACCCGTAATCTAACGAGCACCTGCATACTATCTCCAGTACGACGTACTGACGGCTGTGGGACAGACCATCTCCCCAACTGGAATGAGAAGCATACACACTAGTCTCCTCCGGAGTATCGATGCCCTCTCTCGATAATCCAACGACTAAGGACCTGAATAAGGATGTGCTTGTCGACTACCCAGCCCCCACTAGTGTGACTGCCATCACAACGCTGGTAGTCAAGCAAGATCCTAAGAGCTCTATCAATAAGTATACTCACATATTAAGATAAAAAAACCAAGTAGCATACTACCATGTTTAGCAAGACTGTTATATACATGTGAATATCCCAAGCTTCCATTAAATAATATACAAACTAGTATGATACAATAATGGCCCCTAGGGCATATACACTAACAGAACTCACACGAGACAAATAACGATCCTCAGGTCGATGAACTAACCTGTACACATGTCACCAGGGAACTGCTATCTGACGTCGGGTATAAGACCAACTAGCATGTTCCCGGCGAGTCCTGTCCGGTGTACTCATAACCCAATGAGCACCTGTATACATCTTAGGTGAACCAACTGACACCAGTGGCTTATGAGACCGGCCGCCGCCCCTCGTCGGGGTCTCGACTGTATACACTAGTCTACTCTGGAGTATCGATGCCTTGTCTCGAAACTCCCACGACTAGGGACCTTTTAAGGGTGTGCTTATAGATTACCAGCTCCCACGTATATGATCGCCCTCATACTGCTGGCAGTCAAGCATGAATCCTAGGGGCTCTATCTACGTGTAATAGCGACCTGTCAGGTCACCTAAAGCAGTACACGATGATAAAGATAAACCAGATAGCATACTATCATCTTGAGTAAGACTGTCCTACTGGGATAGGCCCTCTCTCAATCGTTGCAATCACGTGCCTGTGATCCAATAATTGACTCTGAGGGCACTATCTCCAACAGATAGCATACTATCATCTTGATTAAGACTGTCCTACCGGTATAGGTCTTCCCTCAATCATTGCAATCACGTGCCTGTGATCCAATAATTGACTCTGAGGGCACTATATCGAACACAAATATAACTAAACTGTACTACCACTACATCCAGGCTATCCACCACGACAAATCCGCAACCTCACAGAACAACACAGAACATCAACGTGAATGTCACGTTCGCAAATCCGTCTAAAAGAACTATAGCAATTAGATAAGATTTACCGATCAAATGACATTCACGGTCGCAGATATAAAGCAAGCACTGTGAAATAACATATTTAAAATTTTCGATCGACAAAATTTTCCGAAGTGGGCCCCAAGTACAATACCCAGTACTCAAAATAATCTGGGCCAAAACAAAAATTACCCGAAACCCCAATTCCAACTCAGAGACCACTATAGAAAGTTTGGTGCATTGAGGCTACAGGAGTGCGGCGGAACCGCGGCCAAAACAGGGGTAATGCCGCGGTTCCGCCGCGCTATAGTGATGTCATGCTACGAAATTTCTGCAGTGGTCTAATAAAAGCCTGCCAGATTTTCTGCAATACTCAAAATAATTTTTCGACGACAAAAATTTTTGACAGAAACTGCAGAAATTGGAATCGCGGTTTTGGAAATTTCGTTCGATCGAAATTCTAAACACGTTAGAGAAAGCTAGTAATGGTTAATGGCGTGGCTCTGATACCATGTAAGTCTACGGTAGCGCCCCCGCCGTCTGTCCGAGGCCAAAATGCGGAAACGAAACTTTTTCAAAACTAGAAACTGACGCTATCGTATACTTTAAACCCGGATCGAACCATTAACCTACAACTAGCTAACTAGAGAAGGGTTGGAAAGGCTATACCGATCGATCCGTGTCCTTCGGTCTTTAGCCACCATCCCAAGCTCCTCGCGGCATCTCCGGTCTCGATCTCCTCGTCGGAAAGGGCACCACATCATCGATTCTTTTTACGGGCCCCCGCTTCATCCGAAGCAACTCGGGCATGAAGTTCGCTAGCCGACGTGTCCAAGGCGAAGTAGAGAATGTGTGTGACAACTTTGTCTCTTGCATCCATTGCATGGATGGAGGTTGAAGATGAACCCATCAATAGAGTTTGTGAGCTAGAGGAAGAAGAAGAAGAAGAAGCTTTCTTTTTCTTTTGTTGTATTTTGAAATGAGAAAGAGTTGGAATGAAATAATACAAGAGCTAACCATATACATGGCTGCCCTTCTCTCTCTTCCTCTCATTTCAACTTACAAATCCATCACAAAATGTGACATATGCACAATAAAAGAGACCATGAGTCACTAGGTTGCATGTGTCACAATAAACGCACCTCATGATGATTTCTAGATCACAATTTCCATTTGTAAGCATTAATCCAAATGTTTACAACAATAAAAAGATACGGCAACATCTAAAGTAAACTCGTGACGGATCACAAGGATACCCCTCACCTGTATATACATACCTGCATCCGCATTCCGACTGAATGCGAATGCGATGAGACTAATGTAATCCAACAAATCTAATACTAGGATCCGGCTTAAACCAAAGCCCACTAGTATGATCCGCCGGATCATGATCCGTGCACTACTACACGTATATGATCGGACCCTGCCATATATCATACGGCCTCTACAACGTTTCGCCCGAAACTTGAGAAACTGTCTGTGGGGGACTCTAAAGACTTGTCAATACTTTGGCTGTGGATTTAACCGCTAGCACGTCAGTGGTACTAGGTGTACGTAATAGGCTACCAGGTATTGACCAAAAGGGAGGTCGATGAGCGAACTCATCCTGACACCCTACTGAGCCTGTCAGTGACAATTTCCGTACAGTCCTGTCCGTTCTTCTATGAGCATCGCATGTCGGGCCTAGGGGTTGGTAAAAGTCAGACCCCCAAAAGCAGTACAAATCGTGTCGGAGTGTAGCCCAGAACACCCTGAAATACTACTGGAATACCTACCAGTAAATCTCCTGCCTTGGCCAAGGACTTCGTGTAATGGCTCTCCTAGACACAGCACGATCTCACCCCCAATACCGAGAGAGACGAAACCCCTGCCGATCCGCTCACTGCCTCCATGTGACTCGGGACTGTACCCAACTAAAACCTGTTTGCACGACTCCTTTGAGCTGTGGTAGGGTAGTAATCAAAGTATAGTGGGAACTCACACGAGACAAATGACGATCTCAGGTCGATGAACTAACCTGTACACATGTCACCAGGAACTGCTATCTGACGTCAGGTATAATACCAAGTTGCATGTTCCCGGCGAGTCCTTTCCGGTGTACTCATAACCCAATGAGCACCTGTATACATCTTAGGTGATCCAACTGACACCAATGGCTTGTGAGACCGGCTACCGCCCCTCGTCGGGGTCTCGACTGTATACACTAGTCTACTAATGGAGTATCGATGCCGAGTCTCGAAACTCCCACGACTAGGGACCACTTTAAGGATGTGCTTATAGACCCCATCTCCCACGTATATGATCGCCATCATACTGCTGGCCGTCAAGCAAGAATCCTAAGGGTCTATCAATGTGCAATAGTGACCTGTATGGTCACCTGAAGCAGTACACGATGATAAAGATAAATCAGATAGCATACTATCATCTTGAGTAAGACTGTCCTACCGGTATAGGTCCTCCCTCAATCATTGCAATCACGTGCCTGGGATCCAATAATTGACTCTGAGGGCACTATATCCAACAATTCCTCCATACCAAGGAATTATATGGAGAGCAATCATGTATCGCAAGATACGATACCTCGAAAAAGCTATTTCAGGCGAGGTTGGACGTCGGGTCATCTGTAGGGGAACACGTCCTTAAGATGATTGGCTACATTGAGGAGCTCGCGGACCTCGGGACCACGTTAGAGAACGAGCTGTATACAGACTTGATTCTCCAGTCCCTTCCTTCCACCTACGCCTAGTTTATCTTGAATTTTAATATTCAAGGTAAAGAAATTGAACTTCCAGAACTCCTCAACATGTTGAGGAGTGCAGAGGGCACCCTGCAGAAAGCCAGGGAAACACCCGCTCTGTTTGTTGGTGGTGCTTCCTCTTCTAGGTCCAAGGCGAAAGCCAATGGAAAGAAGAAGAAGGCCCCCACCAAACCTAGAGGAGGTGTTAGTAAGGTGGAAGCAAAGGGAAAGGCAAAAGTGGCAGGGCCAACAGTAGAAAAGTGTAAGTGCACGGCGGCGCCCCGGCCGTCAAACCGACGGCCAAACGCGGAAACGGTGATAAACTTTAATTTTGCGGACTTTGCAAACCGGCACCACCGCGCACTAAACATCCGGATCGTAACCATTAACAAGTCTAAGCAATTAACAAGAAGGGAAGAGATGTACCGACTGATCCGAGTCCTCCGGTCTTCATCTCCACTCCGATCTCCTCGCGGGAACTCCGGTCGTCGCCTCCTCGCCGGAAGGGCACCACATCGCCTGTAGCTTTTACGGGCTCCCACCTCAATATCGAGGCAACTCGGGCGCGAAGTAGGCTACCCGACGCGCCCAAGATAGGCTGTAGGAAGTGTAGTGTAGAATCATAGTCTCTTTTGGGGTTTGTTGCCATTTGTGGATGATGGAGGAAAAAAGGTAAGAAAAATGGTGCTTGCATTTTTCTAGCATCAAAAATGAGATCAAGAATGCTACTCTCTCAAAGATGAAGATGAAGCTCTCTTCTTCTCTTTTCTTCTTCTCACTTAGAAAAACCAATGGTGGAGGAAAAATGGAATCAACCATCATAAAAACCAAGAAGGAGAGTGATGGTAGTAAACGTAGAAAGGTGACCACATCCTAAAACATAATGATCACTAAATCAACATCAAACCTCAAATCCATTTCAAATCCAATCCAATCTCATAAATACATGAAAAGCAAAGATGCTTATCATATCAACCCTTATGAAAAAAAGTCCTCCACAAAGTGTTATTTGCAAACTTGCAAATAACACCCTCCATCGGAAAAGTCTGGCCGGGAAAGAACAAAGAAAAACCGGCCGGAACGGAATGCAAACTGGCAACTCCAGAAAACTGGTCCCGTAATAAATTACAGGAAAACCCCGATACTGTGCATACACACCCGCATCTGTATTCCGTCCGGATACAAATGCAATGAGACAAAATCTACACTGTACTAAAGTAGGACCGGCTTAAACCAAAGCCGGCTAGTAAAAACCGTTCGATCCTGATCCGTGCAATACCGCACGTATCTGATCGAACCCTGCCATATTACCATACGGCCACTAGTACAAACCGTCCGATCCTGATCCGTGCAATACCGCACGTATCTTATCGGACCCTGCCATATCTCCATACGGCCTCTACAGCGTTTCGCCCGAAAGCTTGAGTAACTGAAAGTGTGGTGGACTCTAAAGACTCGTCAATACTATGGCTGTGGATTTAACCACTAGCACGTCAGAGGTATAAGCCAATACGTAACGGGCCACCAGCTATTGACTAAAAGGGACGTCGATGAGCGAACTCATCCTGACACCCTACTGAGCCTGTCAGTGACAATATCCGTACAGTCCGGTCCGTTCGTCTATGAGCATCGCATGTCGGGCTTAGGGGGTTGGTAAAAGTCAGACCCCCAAAAGCGGTACAAGTCGTGTCGGAGTGTAGCCCAGAACACCCTGAGATACTACTGGAATACCTACCAGTAAATCTCCTGCCTTGGCCAAGGACTTCGTGTAATGGCTCTCCTAGACACAGCGCGACCTCACCCCCAATACCGGGAGAGACGAACCCCTGAAGATCCGCTCACTGCCTCCATGTGGCTCGGGACTGTACCCAACTAAAACCTGTTTGCACGACTCCTTTGAGCCGTGGTAGGGAAGTAATCAAAGCACAGTGGGAACTCACACGAAACAAATGACGATCCCCAGGTCGATGAACTAACCTGTACACATGTCACCTGGGAACTGCTATCTGACGTCAGGTATAAGACCAACTAGCATGTTCCCGGCGAGTCCTGTCCGGTGTACTCATAACCCAATGAGCACCTGTATACATCTTAGGTGAACCAACTGATACCAGTGGCTTGTGAGACCGGCCACCGCCCTTCGTCGGGGTCTCGACTGTATACACTAGTCTACTCTGGAGTATCGATGCCCTGTCTCAAAACTCCCACGACTAGGGACCATTTAAGGATGTGCTTATAGACTACCAGCTCCCACGTATATGATCGCCCTCATACTGCCGGTAGTCAAGCAAGAATCCTAGGGGCTCTATCAACGTGCAATAGTGACATGTCATGTCACCTAAAGCAGTACACGATGATAAAGGTAAACCAGATAGCATACTATCATCTCGAGTAAGACTGTCGTCCCGGGATAGGTCCTCCCTCAATCATTGCAATCACGTGCCTGTGATCCAATAATTGACTCTGAGGGCACTATCTCCAACAATCTCCCACTTGCACTCAAGGCTAATTATTGCGATGTCGCATACTCACAGCCCGTGTGATACCGAACACCCAACTCCTCTACTAGTCAGTCCCACAAAGCTCGTTTGCGAGACTATTGCGTTCGAGGAATAGCCTCAGCGAGTGGATCCGCTTGGAAGTTTCTTTCTATGTCTCTCTATATCTCAAGTTTGCGGAGAAAACCATCTCCCGAAATGAGCAATACCTGTCTTAGAGTGTCCGGATGTCTGATGGGACCTAGCTCATAAATGAACTCCAAATCCAAACTTCTTAGACTGTATCGTCAACTGAACTTAATCAGTATCCTGCGCCATGCCTCCCTCAGTATCTCCTGGATCACCTGTCCAAAATACTGCCCCTCGTCAGAGGGAAAACTATAACTCTGACAACCTCCTTGTCGTCCATGTCACCTTGGAAGCCTGGAATGATAACTGTCTCCCAAATGAGGCTGTCGTTATCATATCCCTAGAACATCTACTTATGTTCTAAAACTGCTTCCGACTGTTCCTCCAGGATTGGATCAATATCAACTTATTGCATCTAGTGCAAGAACAACATCTGGTGTGGTACTTGACATCTCATGATTGACTCAATTGCCTAAGCAAGTGATCTGCCAATCATGCACATCCCTCTCTACTTTAGTCTATAAGATACCTTTAGAGAGGGTGACTCTATCATCTGCAGGTACACTACCATGCCAGGAGTCGTCCATTCTAAATACTCTTAGAATGTTGTCTAAGTACCCAGATTGGGAAACCACCCAAATCTAGATCTAAAACTATAGATCTAGTAACCAGTATGTCTGATATAATGTCCAAGTCCCATGTGGAGAAACCACTGTGTGACGACCAAAGTATAACCGATCGTAGTATAGGAATATCACTTCCTACTACCTTCTCAACAGATCCATCCCCTATTCTGATGACGTCAAACCTATGATCGTCACATCAGAAACAGATGATCTATCTCCGCTATATCTGCTTTAGTCTACAAATAGACATAAGCCTGATGTTCACCAATGCTTCCGCTGCTCCCACTGACTACGACAACCCTCTGGCAGAGTCATATAGACGTGCACTTCTAAAGCTAGTTTAGAACGACGCTATACTCATCCTCCTGCCGGGTCTCGCAGCCCGGAACAACAACAATGGAAAGTGTGGGTAAACAAGAACTTCCCTGTCACCGTCCTTGAGGCTACCGGAGTACCTCTCGGGTGCCTGAAGTTACCCACCTTATCTGCGGAGTGGCCAATGGAATGTCAAATCAGATTGAATCTTTAGGTTCCTTATCAAATCTTCCGTAATCGTTTGCGGTTCTGGAATCACTTCCAGTTCTACCATACTCCCACTACTGTCTTTGAAAAAATCCATTTTTATTAAAACTGTGGCGAGTCAAGAACAATATCACTATTGATCTTTCTTATGGTAGAAAATCAACCCTCGTCATAGCCTGGGTCAACCCACAAACAGCCATTACAGAAACGTGCCTTGAGTTATCCAGAGTCTGGTTTTAATCATAAGCCGGACAACTCCCCGTACCTTAACAATGTTAAGATATGAACTGTACTATATCCAATATAGAACCAGAGGCACTGATTTAATTTAACCAGATTCAAATCATGCAGCTGTCTCCAGTGCATGTTTACTAAATGAAAGAGGCCGATCAGCGTTACTCAACTTAGGAATACTTCCAATTATGAGTAACCTGAAAGAGAAACAAGTTCTCAATATCATTACTATCAACTGAATACCATACACAAGTATCTACATCTTCGATCACCTTGAAGAATCCCGATACTTGCTATACCTGGTTCTCTACTCTATTCAAATACCCATAACTCCTCAAAACTTAGACCCTGTGTTTCTACGAAACACATGTCTAAGAACTAGAGAAGTTAAAAGTAAACAGAATATAGTATGAGGACCAACCCCTCTGTCCTAATGGACACTGGACAACATACAATACTCTGTATAAGTCCGCTGAGTCTAATAACTCTTTCACTGTGTGTCGTAGGTTAAAAACTGTACTTATGGTTAAGAAGAATTACACCGCTGTTTAATGCTCCTTACCTAACCATCCACTGATATAGGTAAATGTCATCGACATAATATCAAAAGGTATATCTCACTCTATGAAAATAGACGTACAGATATATCAATTTGAAATTGGTGCACAACAGCGGATATTCAAAACCAAACATTTGCCGACCGGCAAACAGCCCAGGTGATCTCCTCAAATATCACCGATTACAACGAATCCCGATATAATGAGGATGATCACCCAATTCCCAACAACTTACTCCCACTCATCATCTGTAAAGCCATACAGATGTGAGAATCAAACCTGGTAAATACATACCCTGGAGCAAGTGTCCAATCGGGAAATCAGTTTTCTTTTAACAGTACACAGTTGAACTGAAACATTGAAATGTTTCGATGGGGCATCCTGGTATTCCTAGTAATGCCTCTACCATTATCCAGATTCACAACTATAACCGTATAATTCTTTGCCACCTCTCCAAATCCCTTTATATGTCTTTAGTCGTTACCTTCTGCACACCCCTTTAGGCCAAATGGTTTTCTTCCTTCCCTACCTTCGGCACCAGCCTATGGTTTGGAAGAAGACTATCCAATAAGCATAATGGGTGTACTGTCCTAGTCCTAGGAGCACTCGCAATGCGAGAGAAGGTGAAAACAAAAGACAACCGAATAAACCTTATTCCTATTTCTCCTGGACCGAATCCATCCCCGAACTGGAACAAGTTCCTTTCGAGTTCGTATATAACTATACGATGGAGTATCCAATAAACTGTGGATCTTCGTAGTGATACGGAGTGTCCTGGAGAAATACAAAGGTGATGTGGGAGTGGTAATGAAATACTTGGTTTGGTCGTGAATATCAGTCGCAATTTACTTTGCCCTTTTTACTAATCCCTTGCTTTGTCTTAATCTTAATACCTTCTGCACACCATCGTTATGCTAATTGGTTTTCTTCATTCCCCACTGTTTGGCACCAGCCTAAAGTTTGGAAGAAGACTATCCAATTTGCGTAATAGGTGTACTATCTCCTAAACCAAGGAGTACTCGTAACTTGAGAGAAGGCAAAAAGGAAAAGACAACTGAATAATCCTATCCGTTTTCTCCAGAACCGGAAACCATCCTCGAATTCCTTCGAGTTCGTATCTAACCATATGATGGTTTTGTCCAATGGAAGTGGAAGTTCGTAGTAATACAGGGTGTCCTGGAGAAAAGGGTAAAAGTAGGAGTGGCAATGAGGTCTGCAACTCTGACAATCCAAAAGCCAGTGTTAAGAAGGTTCGGTCAACTTGGTCACTGAGTCATAGTCTTAGGGTCGGGTCAATGGTCGCTGCCAGAGAGAGAGAGAAAAGAAACACTCAGCGTGCACTCTATCCTAGATCAGAATGGTTACCAATTTATCTAATCTGGAAACCTCCCACTGTACCTCAAATTCTCCTCCAAACCTGAAAGAAGAATTAGTCGGGGTCACCCGAGGAGTAAACCAACTCATCAGTGGGAATCGGGATCCAACTCTCATCACATGATAACGTGACGGAATCTGCTCACGGTATAACACTCCAGAAAGTATGCGCATATCTGGCAAGTTTCAGTTCTTTTGAAACTCCCGATGTGGATTTCTACCCCATGCTCTTATGACCTTGACTAAGGCCAACAAATCATAAGTCACATGTCAAGTTCTACCTGTCATTGTCCAGGTTGATTTGAACCCACCCGTACAAGCCCTTGACTAAGGCCAACAAGGCTATACGACTGTCCCAAACCAACGCATCTATCTGTGCAGCATATGAATACCCAATAGCTACCAAACACTGTGCCTTGACTAAGGCCAACAAACACAGCTTGAATACTATTGACTACCCATATGAAACGACGGAGGGCTACGAATGGTATCTGGCGAAAACCTTTAACGTAATGAACTTGATATCGTTGAAGGAACGGATAGCTTTTAAGAAAATATAGTGACGAAAAACCATTGCTAAAGAGGTCACTCCCGGTGAAGGGATCTCGGCTCTTTCCCCGTAGAATGAGGTGCAGGATATTCCAACTGAATACCACGGTGCAAAGCAAAAAGTAATCGGCTATAGTGAAGTTAATGCCCTGACGCAAACTTCTGTCCAAGGGGTCACTCCCAGTGAAGGGATCTCGGCCCTTGCCTCGTCGACTGAGGAGCAGGATATTCCAAATGAATACCACAATGCAAAACAAAAGTGAACGTCCTTGCAATAACAGCTTTTTGAAAAGTGTTCCAACAACATCAGATTAGGTTTGTTTAACTTGCATTGATCCGAATCAATGCAGTCCCATCAATTGATCACACCACAAAGAACGAAAATATACTGACGTACGTATATGCCACCCGCATTCGCCACTGGGTCCCGTCATCACCCGTTAGGTTAGCTAACTAACGGCAGAGCGGGGACTGGACTAGCGCGGATGAAAAGCATATACAACATCTACTAATATATATACCAATATATAGTATTTCGCTCAAGGCGTGAATAAAATGCAACATCACAGAAATGTACAGCATCACAGAACAATACAGATATCTGGGATCCCCGGGTTTCACAGAGCCACTACTGAAACCCGACGTTCCCCTGGTCGTGTGGATAGCCTGTGCAATGAAAACCTAGACCCCTACGGGCGCGGCAAGTCACCCGCCAAAACCTGAACCGAGGCAGCCCCCTTCAGCTCCGTGAATGGACCACCCAGCACTCCACGGAATCCGGCAACTTGGGCACCCCTCCTGGGTCAACCTGTACCCCCTACGAGTGCGGTGAATAGCCCGCCAATCCCAGAGTGAAGCCCCCTCCATCTCAATGCCATGAGATGCGGGCTTGTTGCCCTCCAGAACCCGGCTATCCGTGCACCCCTCCTGCGGTAATTCTAGTACAGAATGTAAAATATACATACACCGGGTACATCGACCGCAACCAGGTCGTGCCCCAAAAGAATAATACAAACAGGAAGTGACGGCAGTCCACTTGTCGGACGCTCGCCCCGCAATATCAAATGTACATAATACAATAAAACAGTACTAGCATTGCATCCAGGCTATCCCCCACGACCAATCCGCAACATCACAGCATAAACATAGAACATCAACGTGAAAGTCACGTTCGCAAATCCGTCTAACTGGGCTATAGCAGTTAGACAGGATTTACCGATCGAGTGACATTCACGGTCGCAGATATAATGTAAATACTGTGAAAAATGTGTTTAAAATTTTCCGATTGACCAAAAATTAACAAGTGGGCCCCCAATCAAAACTGTAGCACTCACAGAAAACCTGGGCCCAAAATTAATATTCCAAAACCCCAATTTTAACCCCACAAAGACACTGTAGAAATTGGACGCAGAGATCTCAACAGTACGCGGCGGAAACGCGGCCCAAATGGGGTTTTGGCCGCGCTTCCACGCCTGCACTGTCGACTGAACCTGTCGAAATTTTACAGTATCCTTGTAAGCTGCAGTACATCAATATTATACAACCTGAAAAATATTTCGAGACCAAAAAATACGGTTTTTGGAATTTTGGTCGATCGGAACTGAATAACACATCAAACGAAGCTAGACGAAGTTAATGGCGAGGCTCTGATACCACTGTAAGTGCACGGCGGCGCCCCGGCCGTCAAACCGACGGCCAAACGCGGAAACGGTGATAAACTTTAATTTTGCGGACTTTGCAAACCGGCACCACCGCGCACTAAACATCCGGATCGTAACCATTAACAAGTCTAAGCAATTAACAAGAAGGGAAGAGATGTACCGACTGATCCGAGTCCTCCGGTCTTCATCTCCACTCCGATCTCCTCGCGGGAACTCCGGTCGTCGCCTCCTCGCCGGAAGGGCACCACATCGCCTGTAGCTTTTACGGGCTCCCACCTCAATACCGAGGCAACTCGGGCGCGAAGTAGGCTACCCGACGCGCCCAAGATAGGCTGTAGGAAGTGTAGTGTAGAATCATAGTTTCTTTTGGGGTTTGTTGCCATTTGTGGATGATGGAGGAAACAAGGTAAGAAAAATGGTGCTTGCATTTTTCTAGCATCAAAAATGAGATCAAGAATGCTACTCTCTCAAAGATGAAGATGAAGCTCTCTTCTTCTCTTTTCTTCTTCTCACTTAGAAAAACCAATGGTGGAGGAAAAATGGAATCAACCATCATAAAAACCAAGAAGGAGAGTGATGATAGTAAAAGTAGAAAGGTGACCACATCCTAAAACATAATGATCACTAAATCAACATCAAACCTTAAATCCATTTCAAATCCAATCCAATCTCATAAATACATGAAAAGCAAAGATGCTTATCATATCAACCCTTATGAAAAAAAGTCCTCCACAAAGTGTTATTTGCAAACTTGCAAATAACACCCTCCATCGGAAAAGTCCGGCCGGGAAAGAACAAAGAAAAACCGGCCGGAACGGAATGCAAACTGGCAACTCCAGAAAACTGGTCCCGTAATAAATTACAGGAAAACCCCGATACTGTGCATACACACCCGCATCTGTATTCCGTCCGGATACAAATGCAATGAGACAAAATCTACACTGTACTAAACTAGGACCGGCTTAAACCAAAGCCGGCTAGTAAAAACCGTTCGATCCTGATCCGTGCAATACCGCACGTATCTGATCGAACCCTGCCATATTACCATACGGCCACTAGTACAAACCGTCCGATCCTGATCCGTGCAATACCGCACGTATCTTATCGGACCCTGCCATATCTCCATATGGCCTCTACAGCGTTTCGCCCGAAAGCTTGAGTAACTGAAAGTGTGGTGGACTCTAAAGACTCGTCAATACTATGGCTGTGGATTTAACCACTAGCACGTCAGAGGTATAAGCCAATACGTAACTTGCCACCAGCTATTGACTAAAAGGGACGTCGATGAGCGAACTCATCCTGACACCCTACTGAGCCTGTCAGTGACAATATCCCTACAGTCCGGTCCGTTCGTCTATGAGCATCGCATGTCGGGCTTAGGGGTTGGTAAAAGTCAGACCCCCAAAAGCGGTACAAGTCGTGTCGGAGTGTAGCCCAGAACACCCTGAGATACTACTAGAATACCTACCAGTAAATCTCCTGCCTTGGCCAAGGACTTCGTGTAATGGCTCTCCTAGACACAGCGCGACCTCACCCCCAATACCGGGAGAGACGAACCCCTGAAGATCCGCTCACTGCCTCCATGTGGCTCGGGACTGTACCCAACTAAAACCTGTTTGCACGACTCCTTTGAGCCGTGGTAGGGTAGTAATCAAAGCACAGTGGGAACTCACACGAGACAAATGACGATCCCCAGCTCGATGAACTGACCTGTACACATGTCACCTGGGAACTGCTATCTGACGTCAGGTATAAGACCAACTAGCATGTTCCCGGCGAGTCCTGTCCGGTGTACTCATAACCCAATGAGCACCTGTATACATCTTAGGTGAACCAACTGATACCAGTGGCTTGTGAGACCGGCCACCGCCCCTCGTCGGGGTCTCGACTGTATACACTAGTCTACTCTGGAGTATCGATGCCCTGTCTCGAAACTCCCACGACTAGGGACCATTTAAGGATGTGCTTATAGACTACCAGCTCCCACGTATATGATCGTCCTCATACTGCCGGTAGTCAAGCAAGAATCCTAGGGGCTCTATCAACGTGCAATAGTGCCATGTCATGTCACCTAAAGCAGTACACGATGATAAAGGTAAACCAGATAGCATACTATCATCTCGAGTAAGACTGTCGTCCCGGGATAGGTCCTCCCTCAATCATTGCAATCACGTGCCTGTAATCCAATAATTGACTCTGAGGGCACTATCTCCAACAAAAAGGAAGAATACTTCTACTATCATAAGAAGGGCCATTGGAAGAATGATTGCAGGGCTTGAAAGGCCAAGAACCAGGACCCATAGCAAGTTGTGGCCTCGGCTTCAGGTGTGTTTGTGATTGAAAACTGTATGTCAATCAACTCTACTTCCTGGGTATTGGATACCGGATCGGGATCTCATATATGCAATTCTTTGCAGGCACTCAGAAGCCGTAGGGTTTTGAAGACCGGTGATATGACCCTCAGGGTTGCTAACGGAGCGAGTGTGGATGCTGTGTCCGTAGGGGAATATCACCTTGGATTGACGAGTGGACATATTTTGGTTTTGCGCAACTGTTTTTGTGTACCTAGTTTGACTTGTAATATCATTTCATTATCTTTGTTATCTAAAGAAGGTTATGATTTTACATTTATAAGCGATGTCATAAACATCCACCTTAATCATGGTCTGATTGGGTCAGGTACTCTAAACAACGATATATACGTATTAAACCAACTACAAGTTTTCAATGTCCAGAACACACATAAAAGAAAGACTCCAGAATTAAATCAAGCATTCTTACGGCATTGTAAACTAGGTCACATCAATGAAACAAGGTTAACCAAGTTACATAAAAAGTATATTTGGATCCGTTCGAATATCAATCTTATGCAACTTGTCAATCATGTCTCAAAGGAAAGATGACAAAGACTCCGTTCACTGGATACGGAGTAAGAGCAAGTGAGCTCTTAGGACTCATACACAGCGACGTGTGTGGTCCTATGTCTACACATGCAAGAAGTGGTTAATCCTATTTCATTACTTTCACGGATGATTTCTCTAGGTATGCACATGTCTTATTGATGAAACATAAATCTGAGGCCTTTGAGAAATTCCGAGAATATAAGAATGAAGTGGAAAAATAAACCGGCAAAAGTATCAAGACACTGAGATCTGATCGAGGTGGTGAATACTTAAATGCCGAGTTCCTGGATTACCTAAAAGAGAATGGAATTCTCTCTCAACTTACTCCTCCGTACACACCACAACACAACGGTGTATCGGAGAGACGGAACCGAACCCTATTGGATATGCTACGTTCCATGATGAGTAACTCTATGTTACCGCGATCATTCTGGGGCTATGCACTAGAATCAGCTGCAATATCTTTTGAACAAGGTTCCTACCAAGACTGTGCCTACCACTCCATATCAGATGTGGAGTGGGAAGAAACTCTATCTTCAGTATCTGAAGATATGGGATGTCCAGCTTTTGTTAAAAAGCAGCATGCGGAAAAACTCGAGGCACGCTCAGTACTGTGTAAGTTTGTGGGATACCTAAAGAACTCCAGGGGGTATCTTTTCTATTACGCAGAGGAACAAAAGGTTTTTGTTTCTCGTCATGCCCACTTTCTGGAACATCGGTTTTTAGAAAAAGAAACAAGTGGGAGCGCAATAGAACTGGAAGAAATTCCAGAACCACAAGCTATTATTTAAATCTTGGTGGAACCAGAAGTTCCAAAAGAACAGGACATTCCTGCACCACTCCGCAGGAGTAGTAGGCTGTCTCATCCTCCTGAGAGATACTACGGTTTTCTCGTAGATGGGGATAGAGAGGATTGCATCATTAATAATGATGAGCCGACTAACTTCCAGCAAGCCATTCAGAGCATTAACTCGGTAAAATGGCTGGATGCAATGCATACCGAGATGGAGTCCATATACACCAACAAAGTATGGACTTTGGACATTGCTCCAGAAGGGGTAAAATCCGTAGGCTGAAAGTGGATCTTCAGAAAGAAGATTTTTGTAGATGGACAGGTTGAAACCTATAAGGCTAGACTTGTTGCGAAAGGATTTCGCCAAAGACCTGGTTTGGACTATGACAAAACCATTTCTCCAGTGGCTATGCTCAAATCCATTCGTATCCTTCTTGCCATTGCTGCCTTCCACGATTATGAGATTTGGCAGATTAACGTAAAGACTTCTTTTCTAAATGGAAATTTGGAAGAGTGCATCTATATGGACCAGCCAGAGGGTTTCATTCAGAGTGGAAGCAGCGGGAAAGTGTGCAAGCTGCTTAAGTCCATCTATGGACTAAAGCAGGCATCGCGGAGTTGGAACATCTGTTTTGATGAAACGGTCAAAGAATTTGACTTTATCAAAAATCAAGATGAGCCATGCATTTCTAGTAAGATTGTAGCATGAACTGTTGTATTCCCCGTCTTGTACGTGGATGACATTCTCTTGATAGGAAATGAAATTCCTATGCTACAATCTGTCAAAGGATTCTTGTCACACAGGTTCTCCATGAAAGACCTGGGTGATGCTTCTTACATTCTGGGGATCCAGATCTATCGTGATAGATCTAAGAGGATGTTGGGACTTTCGCAGTCCAGGTACATCGACACCATACTGAAAAGTTTCAGTATGGAAGGTTCTAAGCGCGGTAATTTATCGGCTTGTCATGTAATCACCCTCTCCAAAGAGATGTCTCCAAAGACTAATTTGGAAAGGGATCGCATGCCTATTATACCCTTCGCTTCTGCGGTAGGCACTATAATGTATGCGATGTTGTGTACCAGAACAGATGTAGCATATGCACTGGACGTGGTAAGCCGGTTTCAATCAAACCCTGGGGAGAAGCACTGGATAGCAGTAAAGAACATTCTCAAGCACCTGAGAAGGACTAAGGATATGTTCTTGCTTTACGGCGGAAAAGACCTCCAGATCGAGGCCTTTGCTGACTCCAGCTTCCAGAGTGACAAGGATGACTCCAAGTCCATGTCAGGTTATGTCTTTACCCTCAATGGAGGGCGGTCTGTTGGAAGAGTTCTAAGCAGGACACCGTTACTGACTCGACAATAGAAGCGGAGTATATCGCAACTTCTGATGCCGTAAAAGAAGCAGTCTGGATGAGAAAGTTCTTAACAGAACTTCAGGTGGTTCCGTCCATTGTTGATCCAATACTTCTGTATTGTGACAACAACGGGGCTATAGCTTTAGCAAAGGAACCAATGTCCCGTCAGAAGTCCAGACACATCTTGAGATGGTATCACCTGATCAGGGAGATCGTGGATCGCCGGGAGATTAAGGTTTAGATAGTTGCTACAGAGGACAACACTGCAGATCCATTCACAAAGGCCATCTCTCAGACGCAGTTCGAGAGGCTATTCGAGATGATAGGTCTGTGATATGACAACACATGGTCTTAGTGCTAGTGGGAGATTGTCAGTGTAATATACCCTAGAGGACATTATTGTATAGTACTAGTTTGTATATTTCATTTTGGAAGTTTGGGATATATACACAGATTTATGACAGTCTTGCTCAATATAGTAGTATTCTACTTAGTTTGTGTCTATCTTAATATGTGTATATGTTTCTTTTAACATATCGCTAATACATATTGATGGAGCCCTTAGGATCTTTGCTTGACTACCAGTGTTGTGATGGCAGTCACACTAGTGGGGGCTGGGTAGTCTACAAGCACATCCTTATACAGGTCCCTAGTCGTAGGATTATCGAGACGGGGCATCGATACTCCGGAGTAGACTAGTGTATACGTTTCTCATCCAAGCAGGGGAGATGGTTTGTCCCACAGCCATTAGTACGTCGTACTGGAGATAGTATGCAGGTGCTCGTTAGGTTACGAGTACACTGGACAGGACTAGTCGGGAACTGTTGTTTGGTATTATACCTATCGTCAGTTAGCGGTTCCCAGGTGACATGAGTACAGCTTAGTCCATTGACTTGACACTGCTACTTCGCCTCAAGTGTGTTCCCGCTGTTCTTAGATTGCTACCCTACCACGGCTCTATAGAGTCGTGCAAACAAGTAGTAGTTGGGTGCAGTCCCGAAGCACTTGGAAGCAGTGGCGGTTAGATAGGATTCGTCTCTCCCGGTATTGGGGGTTGATATCGCACTATGTTCGGAACGCCATTACACAAAGTCCCTGGCCAAGGCAAGCGAGATTTACTGGTAGGTACTCCAGTAGTTTCTCAGGGTGTTTTGGACTGTACTCTGATACGACTTATACCTCTATTAGGGGTCTAACGTTTACCGCCCCTTAGGCCCGATATGTGATACTCTTAGAAGAACAGACCGGACTGTAAGGAGATTGCCACAGACAGGCTCAGTAGGAGTTTGGATGAGCTTGCTCGTCGACCTTCTTATCGACAAATACCTGGGTAGCCGTTATGTACAGCTAGTGCAGCTGACGTGCTTGTGGTTAAACCCACTGCCAGATTATTGTCGAATCTTTATGTAACACCTTAGAATGTGTTTTGTAGCTAATTATATTTTAAGATATGGATTTTAATAAAAAGTTTACCTATGTGGGTTTTAATTATTTTATCCTATTTATTGAATATTTTATTAGATTTTTCCTAGGCTTGCGCACACTTGTGCATGATAACTAGGGTGCTAATTTGGGGTTTGACCATGATTGGCAACCATGGTGGACTAAACATTTCCTTAAGCCATTTTAAGTTTTGTATTAAGTCATTTTGGGTTTTAATTATGGTTGTTGTTTTCTTTTTATTTTGTTTATGGAAATGATTGTTTTTGTGTTAACTTGGTGAGAGAGAGAGAAAGGGTGCATTATGAGGCATGATGGCTTGCCCATGCCTTCATTTAATGAAGAGAGAGAGAGGAGGGGTTTTGACTTTGTCTCTCATTTCTCACTTCTCTTTTCACTCATTCTCCCATTCTCTCACACAAACACACACACACAACAGAGTAGCAACAGCAGCCCCTAAAACAAGCAGCAGCAACACCAGAAGCAACATCAGCAACAAGCAACATCAGCAGCAACAAGAGCAGAGCCTTAGTAGCAGCAGCAAGAGAAGCTCCAGCAGTAGAAGAAGATGCAGTAGCAGCAGCAGTAGCCAAGGCAGCAGCAGCAGTAAGCAGCCAAGGCAGCAGCAGCAGCAAGCAGCCAAGGCAGCAGCAGCAGCAAGCAGCTTCAGCAACAGCAACAGCATCTGGTGGCAGCAACAGGAGCCCCAGCAGCAGTAGCAACCCCTCACCTCCTCATATCACTTCTTCACCTACTTCCTAGGATCTCATAGAGTATAATTCTGAAGCCCAAATTCCTAGTTTGCTTAAGTTGTGCATTGATTAGCTTCGGTTTGTGTTTAATAGCTAGTTTAGTGCTAAATTATGGTGAATTATGTGAACTTTGGATAAGTGATGATTGTGTTGATAAACCCTATCTATTTAAGTGTTGTTAGGGTCACTTTAACTGAGAAATTCCCCATATTACACTAAAATACCATAGGGTTTGTGTTTTGTGCAAATTAGCGTTTTTAAGCGATATATTAGCATTTTGTAATCTGCTATTGACCCGGGGCCTTCAGGTTAAAATTGAGAAAACTGGGGTGTGCTCACTAGGTATAGACACCACCACCAAAACAAGACCCACCCATTCCCATTCTAGGCCGCAAATTTATTCAATCTGGCCGCAAATTGCGGCCAGGAAGGGGAGTTGGGTGTTGGGTTTTTGTGTAGGGTAGTCTGTTGTATTTTCTAGGGTTTTGGCATGTATAGTTTTGTGAGATTTGACCTGTAGGAAAATCTGGTACAATATATCGTTTTGCATGTCCGTTGTGTTTGCGCGATACGTGAGTGGGTTCTGCGATCCAGCGTATCGCGGCGTGTCGCGATAGTTTTAGACGTGTATACACACGTTTTAGCGTATCGTGCACACGCGCGTTTAGTTCGCGATTCTAGTTTCTCGTTTGGGTTCGATATCGCGTTTTGCGGAATTTTGGCTTATATAAGATTTTCTTGTCTCATTTTCAGGTTTACAGGCGGGGACTACGGACACGGCTACAGAGGGAGACAGGTGGTAGGATTCACCTAGCGTGGAGTGTAGGTGAGTAGATTTAACATCTACAAGGGAATCGCCCGCATGGCGTTATGCGTCTGGGCTAGAATTCTAATAATTGTCGCATATTCTACGTCATTGTTAGAATTGCGCATTTACCCTATTTACTTAGATATAGTTGTACTGTGACTAGTAGCCGTAAGACGCTGCACAAATTATTGACGATTCATGTTGTACGAGCACTGATTATATGCTACACACACCGTCAATAATTGCCATGTCACACACAAACCACTTATAGATACTATATTGCTCGGTTAGGGACCTTGTGACATTGATTCGTACTGCTTATCACATATGACATTACCATACCTGTATACCTATAGAGTATCGTACCATTAGTGATAGGTACACATACCCTTTACGATATATCTACAGGTATACCTTACTCATATTTTACTTATACCCAGTGGGGTATAACATATCATTTACCTATAGGTAGACACCTATACTTAGCTGTACCTTATTGATTTCGCATACATCTGGTTTCAGCTACATATTTTCATTCATATGCTCGCATTTCAGATATATCGCACATATTTATTCTTAGATTTGCGCATTGTTTATTTGGATTTTACGTGATGTTTTCTGGATTTGGGAACCGCGGTAGTTCATAAAATTATGCATACATTGAAAAACCCGGTTTCCTTGATATGATATTTGCGCAGCCACCATGAGATTTATCGGTTCTGATTATATACTCCATACGAGGTGTGGTTGCCGTATGAGGGTACATGATGGGGCCCGGTATGGTTCCCCTCGGCAAGAAGATCGATGGACTTTGCCGATTGAGCCTGGACGCGGGCTAGTACCTACCGGTGACAGTAATAATGACTCGGCGGGGATCATGGAGATACCGTTGGGAGTCATGCACGTATGCATACGTCGAAAGGCCAGGGTCAGAGCTAGGCACTCGTGCTTTCGGGATAGCGTATGATACGTACCTATCAGGATTTCTGTGTCGATGCTTGGCACATTGTTTTCATGATATTTCTTCTAACACCTTTGTATATATAACAGGGGATTTAGCCGTTGTTATATATACCCTTACACCAATATTAGTGGAATGGGACGCTAATATATGTGTATTGACCCCATCATATTTATTTCTGTATATATATACCTTTAGAATGTTAGAATTCTACTTGAGATTTGATTTGGGATATTAGGTGATTCATTGAGATTGGATATTGGACATACATATGGGATTACTGATTTTTACATTCGGGATATAGGAGATTACTCGATATTGTACATTGAGGAGATGTGAGACTTATATGATGTGAGAGCCCAACTTGGGGGCTGATTTGAGGAATTTGATTTGAGTGTCTTGATGGATTGTGATCCTACCACGATGACAGGATTCCGTAGGACGACATATTTCACTCCATACCTCATACCTTTTTCACTTATGCACTGTTCCATGTATTAGGAGTACCTGTTAGTGTACCCTTCATGCTTGCTGCATATTTACATTCTCATATCCCTATTGCATGGCTATTGTATATTATTGTCATGTTATTATTGCTTCACATATTGATTGTACCTGCTAGTGTACTTTCCTTTATTCTGCATTTCACATGACCTGCTATTACTGCAATTGTATATCTTAGATTCATGCTGTACGTACATTCCTGCGATTACCTGCATATGTTATCTACTATTCACGAGTTGGCAACTCACCCCCGTTGTGCCACAGGTATTGCAGGGTGTTCCCCAGAGTAGTCGAGGCAGGCTATTCAGATATTCATATATCATCTTTTGCTACAGATACCGCATCGGCTCACAGTATACTATTTTGCTTAGGTGGGTTTTGGTTGTTATCTGTATTTCATATTGTACATTCGTTGTATCTTGTACTCTCCATCTACTATTATGTTGTTGACTTAGGGACTTGGTGAGGACGTTATTGTATATTATTTGTGGATTTGTTGTCTTTTATATACAGTTTCCTTCCTGTTGTCTCTTATTTCTTCGCTACGGCGTCGTATATTTATGATGTGATTGTTTTCCGTCTTTGGGCTAGTTTTTACAAAAGGGGTGTTGCCAAAATTTTAAAGAAGGAAAGTGGGACTTTTAAAGAGTTTGGGTTATGATTTCAAATGTTTCAAAATACTTTTATTATCTTTTCCGTATTTTCCTGGTTTAGATTTCTGGGTTTGGCTTTCTTTTACTGCGTTACGTCTTTAGGCGTTGCGTAGTATTAGGACTGTCACGTGCCAAATTTCGGGCCCTGACACTTTAGAGTCCCACACAGAGGGTTTCCCAGCTTCAGGCGAAACGATGTTGAGGTCATATGGTTTTACGACAGGGTTTGATCACATACGTGTACTTGTACCCATGTGGTGTTCAAGCGGACAATACTAGTGCGCTTTGGTTTAAACCGGATCCTAGTATTTGATTATTAGATTAGCTTCGTCTCATTGTATTCGTGTTTTTTCGGAACACGAATGCGGGTATGTATATACAGATTAGAGGAGGTAAAGAAGGAGACACCTCATTAGGGTTTTGACCATTGACTTGGTCAAAACAAAAATGAGGTGGAGAAAAGAATTTGTTATTTTTTGGAAAATGATTATTGTATGGCATGGCTACTTGGGTTGACCTTTTGACTTGGCTTGACTTGTTGACTCTAGATATTTTTGGTGAGATATTTTGAGACCTAGATATTTTTGTTAAAATATTATTTTCATGCCATGCTTATTGTCATATCAAGGAGCCATGCCATTTATCAATTATCATTATCAAAAATATATTCTCTTTCCTCAAGCTTGCTCTCTCCTTCTTCCTCTCAAACCCTAGTGTCTCATGTATTGAGAATCAAGGGCTTGTAAGAAAAAGCTACTCAAAATCACACTCTACACACTCTAGGTTACTTAGTTTAGTACACCAAGTGATCTAGTTGCCTCAACTTGGAGGCTTAGCTCAAGGTTGGAACTCTCGGGTGGATTTTCTACTACTTCGAGAAGCCGACGAGGAGGTCCTTTCCATTTCCACTCCAAGGAGCTCGCAAGGAGAAGGAGGACAGCGGGAAGACAAGAAGGACTTGGAACTTTAGGCATAATCTTCTTACCGGGTAGATAATACCTCTTGTTAATTTGTTGGTTATGGTTTAGATAAGATCTTGGAGTTAAAGTCGATGTTACCTTGTTGTAAAAAATCGTTTTTTACCCGTTCCGCCTCCCCGCAAACCCGTGGGATGTGTAACGTCGAATTACACGGTTTAATAAATCAAGTGTTGATTTAATATTGACTTTTAGCTCATTTATTTAAACCTTTTCTATATGGATGCATGCATGAATGTATGCATGTATATACATATTGATATTAATGCACACATGCATGCATACTTGTGTCATGGTTGTTGATACATTGGAGATGGCAATGCAAGACTCACATGGAATAAATATATGTATATATTTATTATTGAGAAAAAGAAAAAGGGAATTAAATCATGGCTCATAGTTTCTACACTCTTCTTCCACTAACCTTGACTTTAACCCATGGTTTAATTTCCTTTATTCATTAACTGTATCGCCTTAGATTTCGGTTAGTGTTAGTTTAGACGTTAATGCGGGTTTACTGTAAAAAGTTTACCAATTTGGGTTCCTCACATTTTATAACATTTAATTAATAATTTATTATTATTTGTTATGGCATGCACGCACGTGTGCACGTTAATGTGAGGGTTCGTTTTTGTAATCTAGGTTAGTGGCCATGACAACTTAACCTAATCTAATCTTTGCTTTAATCCAATCCTTTACTTAATTTTATCCTTAAACCTAAAGCCTAGATATTTTCTTGTGAGAAAATATTTGTTTTGGTGAGAAGAGGTAGCATGATGAGGTGTGGTGTGAATGCATTAAATGGAGAATTAATGCAAGGTTACACTCACCTCACTCTCACCCTTAACCTCACCTCTCTCTCTCTCTTTTCTTCATACTCTCTCTCTCTCTCTCTCTCACTCTCTCTCTCACTCATTTCCTCTCATTTTTCTTCATCTCTTCAACACAACTGACCACTTCTTCATTTCCTTCACAATCCATCACAAATATTCACAAAAACTCACAAAAATCACATCTTTGGACTTGATTTGCCTCTTGGATGCCTTGGAGCGTAGGAAGCTAGGATCTTTGAGTTCTTTTTGTTAGGTAATGATCTCTTTCTGTTCTTTAGGTGCTTTTGTGTAGCTTAGCTTTTAAGTTTCAGTTTAGATCGCGTATCACATCGTTTCGGATAAATATCGTTTTTTAGTGTTATTGTGGGTCTGGGATGATCTGCTATCAAACCAGGTAATTATTGCAAAAGTTCCCATCACAGTGACCTAGTGTAGTGACCTAAAACCTACCTTCAAAATACGAGCCCCTTTCCTTTCCGTACGTCCGCAGATTTATTGCTTCTGGCTGCAATTTGTGGCCAGACTAGGTAGTTGGAGTTTGGGTTTTTGTGTAGGGGTCTCTGGGGTTGTATGTGGTCTCATGCTATTTGCAACTTTTACAAATTATTGGTACAGAAAAATCTGGGACTACTTGCTTGTTTTCTTGTGTTTCGTTTCACACGTTACGTTATCCGATACGGTTCGTGTTCTGTGTTCTGTTGCTCTTGAGTTGGTTTCGTAGTGTCGCTATGCACGTTAGCTACAATACGAACACTTGAGAGTATGTTTGTGTTGTCGCGTTGGTCCGCATAGTTTGTTCGTGTTTTGGGTCTTTTGCTAATATATACTTGCTTTGATGATTTTTTGTTTTAGGTTCACAGGCGGGGACTTCGGGCGCTGTGACGAAGGGAAAACAGGTGGTAGGCTTAACCTAGCCAGGAGCATTGGTGAGTAGATTTAACATCTACAGAGGAATCGCCCGCATGGCGTTATGCATCTGGGCTAGAGATGTTATAATATTGTCGCATATTCTATTTCATATATAGAGTTGCGCATACACCTTATTGCTTAGTTATTTGTTGTGCTTGGACTAGTACCCTTAGGACACTGCATTATTATTGACGGTCCATGTTGCACGAGCACCGATTGTATGCCACACACACCATCAATAATTGCCATGTCACGCACAACACACATATAGATATGATATTTCTTGATTAGGGACATTGTGACATTGATTCATATTTCTTTTGCATATGACATATAGCATACATATATACCTACATGCTTACACATATGCCTTGGCATGCTTACATGCTAGTTACCTGTATACCTATAGGGTATTGTACCATTAGCGATAGGTACATACACATATAATGACATAGCTACATGTATACCCTTCATACATACTTCACTTATACCCGGAGGGTATATTTCATCATTACTGATAGGTAGATATATATACATTGCTATACCTTTACGTTTACATATATATCTGGTTATAGCTATATGTTTACCTTTACTTGATGTTATATAGACTTGGAGAGATTAGGAATGGCATGATCTATATATTAACTTGTTGCAGTTAAATAGCGGCTTTTCCTTTATATGCTCGCATTTCAGTTTTATGTTGCGTATAATATATTTATGGATTTTCCCATTGAGATGTGGATTTTTCATGATGTTTTCTGGATTTGAGGACCGTGGTAGTTTCATGAAATTATGCATTATTTGAAAAACCCGGTTTCTCTTGATATGATATTTCAGCAGCCACCATGAGTTTTATCGGTTTTGATATATATACCCCATGCGAGGAGCGTCGTGGGCCGTATGAGGGTACATGGTTTGGCCCGGAGATACCCCAGGGCAAGACGATTGAAGGACCTTGCCGATTGAGCCTGGCAGGGGAACCATACCATCCGGTGACAGTATTGTTAGTGTATATGCCCTAAGGGCCATTATTGTATCATACTAGTTTGTATATTACTTAATGGAAGCTTGGGATATTCACAGTTATATTAACAGTCTCACTCAACATAATAGTATGCTACTTGGTTTAGGTCTATCTTAATATGTGTATATGTTAGCATATCGCGAATACATATTTATAAAGCCCTTAGGATCTTGCTTGACTACCAGCGTTGTGATGGCAGTCACACTAGTAGGGGCTGGGTAGTCTACAAGCACATCCTTTTTCAGGTCCCTAGTTGTAGGATTATCGAGACAGGGCATCGATACTCCGGAGTAGACTAGTGTGTACGCTTCTCATCCCAGCAGGGGAAATGGTCTGTCCCATAGCCATTAATACGTTGTACTGGAGATAGTATACAGGTGCTTGTTGGGTTACGGGTACACCGGACAGAACTCGCAAGGAATTGTTAGTTGGTATTATACCCGTCGTCAGTTAACAGTTCCTAGGTGACATGAGTACAGCATAGTCCGCAGACTTGACACTGCTACTTCGTTTCGAGTGCGTTCCCACTGTTTTTAGATTGCTACCCTACCGCGGCTCAAAGGAGTCATGCAAACAGGTAGCAGTTGGGTGCAGTCCCGAAGCACTTGGAGGCAATGGCGGTTAGATAGGATTCGTCTCTCCCGGTATTGGGAGTTGATATCGTGCTGTGTTTGGAGAGCCATTACGCAAAGTCCCTGGCCAGGGCAAACGGGATTTACTGGTAGGATTTCCAATAACTTCTCAAGGTGTAATGGGCTTCACTCCGACACGACTTATACAGCTTTTAGGGGACTGACGCTTGCCGCCCACTTAGGCACGATATGCAATAGTCCTAAACGAACAGACCGGACTGTATGGAGATTGTCACATCAGGCTCAGTAGGAGTTCGGATGGGTTTCCTCATCGGCCTTCTTATCGACATCTACCTGGGGACCATTACGTACAGCTAGTACCGCTTGCGGCCTGTGGTTAAACCCACTGCCAGCGTAGTGTCGAGTCTTTAGAGTCCCACACAGAGAGTTTCCCTGCTTCAGGAGAAACGATATAGAGGTCGTATGGTTTTACGACAGGGTTCGGACACATACGTGCATTTATGCACGTACGATGTTCGGACAGTTTTTACTAGCGGGCTTTAGTTTAAGCCAGGTTCTAGTATTAGATTATTGGATTCATACAGTCTCAGTTTTTCCGTGTTTTCATGGATAGGTGGGGCGTTCTCGTAATTACTCGAGAAGCTTCTAGAAGAAAGGTGACTCATTATGTTTTAATTCATTTATGAATTAAGCTTAATGAGGTGGAGGAGATGATGTGTGATTTGCATTAATTACATCATGAGTCATGAGGTGATTCACCTCAAAGTAATTAATGAAGCATGGTTGATATTTTGAGATATTATTTCTAGATATTTTGATGCTTCATTATTTATCCAAATGACTTAAGATATTTATTCATTCTCACTCACACACTCTCTTTCCTCAAGCTCTCACTCTTCAACCCTAACCCTATTCCTATCATGTGTTGAGATCCCAAGGGTTAGCAAGACTAATAGATCCCTAATCCTCTTCTATATCCTCTAGGTTACCTTGATTAGCACTCATAGTCACCTAGTTACCTCAAGTGAGAGGTTAACGCTAGGAGAAGTAGCTCTCGGGTGGATCTTCTATCACATCGAGGAGGCCGACGAGGAGGTGATCAACAAGAACAAGAAGGACTTGATTAGGTATAATCATCTATCATAGTATCTAATCACTTCTATATAGTTGTTAGTAAGGGTTTAGCAAAGATCTGTAAAGTTAGTCGATGTTAGTTTAAACAAAATGATTGTTTTACCTATTCCGCCTCCCCGCATCATGTGGGGTGTCTGACGTCGACTTACAGTGGTATCAGAGCCTAGCTAAACCATAACTAACATGTTAGCAAAGTCGTTAGAAATTCGATCGCAAAACGAATCCGAAAATACGATGTTTTAACCAAGTTTCTGCCGATTTTGAAATGGGGTCTAAAAATTTTTCAGGGACCCTTAAAAATACAAGCAGGGAATTTTAAGAATAATGAAGAAATTTAGGATTGTGATCCGACCATAGCGCCACGGAACCGCCGCCGATCCAAGCAATCCGCCGCGGATTCGCGGCCGATTTGACTCAGAGTCAGCCCTAATTTGCTCAGTTATTTTTCTGTGTTGATGTTGTGTTTTCTTGGATGTTTTGTTTCTGCTCAGGTTTCAGGTGCACTGAGAATTATTTGGAGTAGATTCATTTGTATTTGCTTGATCGAAATTCTAAGATGTTTGGCTAATTTGATTATTTCTGTGTTGTGTTTAATGTGTTCGTAAACATCCCCTAACTGCTAGTATGTCGGTTAGCAGGGGGTTGCACATTTCTGTAATGTTTTTTACTGGTTTGTGATTGTGGACTTGTTGGAATATCGTGAATGAATAGCCGGGGATGTGAGACGAGTGTTTCTTTCATTGAAATGTAAATTGTAATTTGTTGTAATATTCTTTTGCGGGGCACATCCTGATTGAGGTTGTAGCCACCGTTGTATTATTTCATTTACTGTTTTCTGCTCCTAGGATAGACCCAAGATGGGGTGCACAAACTACCGGGTACTTTGAAGTGTTTAGTGGCATACTCACGTTTTTGAGGGAGACCGCTTCACTTCGGGTACTTGGTGGGTAGTTTGCTGTACCCATAGGGGTCTAAGGTGGGGTTTTGGCTATTCATCGCGACTGTGCGTCTTTCTTTGCAGGCTCAAAAGGAATGCGGATTCGTAGAAAATCCAATATGTTCATCTGTGATCTGGAATGCTTATTATTGCGTCTGACGAATGTACAATATCTATATATGATATCTATTAGGCATCGCTTATGTTTTGCACCCGCGCTAGCCCAGCCCCCGCTCTGTCGTTAGTTAAGTAACCTAACGGGTGAATGACGGGACCCAGTAGTGAATGCGGATGGCATAAGAGGACGTTGTATTTTCGTTGTTTTCTGCAATGATAGGTTAATTGATGGGACGCATTATATTAATGCAAAGAAAATAAACCAAAGTTGAATCGTTGGAACTGTTTAAAAGAAACCACTCGGTTATTTTAAAACAGAAGATATTTTTAAATTACGTAGCTTAAACCACTCCTTTTAAAAGCTATCAGGTTCCTTCGTTCATATCAAGTTCACTACATTCACGGTTTCGCCAAAACCATTCGTAGCCCTCCGTCATTTCATTTGGGTATTCAGTAGTATTCAAGCTATGTGTTTTGACCAACGCCAAGGCATAGTGTTTGGTAGCTGCTGGGTATTCATTTGTTGCATAGATAGATGAGTTAGTTTAGGACAGTCGTATTATCATTTGGCCAAATTCAGGGGTATGTACGGATGGGTTCAAATTATCAAGATAATGATGGGTAGAACTTGACATGTGACTTATGACATTTTGACCAACGCCAAGGTCATAAGTGCATGGGGAAGAAATTGATATCGGGAATTTCTAAAGAAATTGAAATTTGCTAAGAGTTGCATACCATTTGGAGTGTGATAATTTGGGTAGGATTCCTTCAGCTTTATCACACGATGATATTTGGATCCCGATCCTACTGTGCGTATCCGCTACTCATCAGGAGATTCGTCACTTAACGATCAACGCTATAAACCAAGTAGGTGTCGAGAAAAGTGTCAGGGGGGCTACGCCCCCAAAGAAAAGAGGTTATTTAATTAAGGAACTTCGCGAAAGCGTCGTAAAACCTCCCTCGAAATACCGACACCGGCCTAGCTGAACGGTTAAGCAAGAATTGTACGGTGAGAATAGTCCTGAATAGTTCTTCCTTTTTTATTTGAGGAGGGATTCGAGAAACAGAGGGAGCCATCAAGTTTAGATAAACTAAAAACTACTCTAAACTTGCAAGAGCATCATGCTAAAGTGTTCGCTCTCTCTCTCATTGCAGCGACCCAGAACATGACAGGCCTTAAATTACTATTAGATAAAAATATTTTGACAGGGCCAAACTATAAAGATTGGTTCCGGAATGTTAAGATGGCAATTACTTATGACAAATTGGGGTATGTCCTTACCACTAAGGCACCTGCTGTCCCTGGTTCAGAATCCAGTGTCGCCGATAAGGAAATCCGCTAGACCTGAGAGATTGATTGCGTGAAGGCCAAATGCATCGTGCTTGCCTCTATGAATAATGAACATCAGAGGAGGCATGAGAATATGGATCTTGAATCCATATTTCTCCACACCAAGGATTTGTATGGAGAGCAATCTCGTATAGCTAGATACGAGACCTCGAAGAACTTGTTTCAGTCGAGGCTGGCCGTCGGATCATCTGTACGAGAACATGTCCTTAAGATGATTGGCTATATAGAAGAGCTCGCGGACCTCGGTACGACATTGGAGAACGAGCTATATACAGACTTGGTTCTTCAGTCCCTTCCTTCCACCTACGCCCAGTTTATTCTGAATTTCAACATTCAAGGAAAAGAAGTTGAACTTCCAAAACTCTTTAACATGTTGAGGAGTGCAGAGGGCACCTTGCAGAAAGCAATGGAAACACCAACTATGTTTGTTCGCGGTGCTTCCTCTTCCGGGTCCAAGGCTAGGGCCAAAGGAAGGAAGAAGAAGGCCGCTACTAAACCGAAAGGTGGTGTTGGTAAGGTGGGAGTTAAGGGAAAGGCAAAGGTTGCGGTGCCAGTTGTAAGTCCACGGTAGCGCCCCGGCCGTCTAACAGACGCCAAATGCGGAACAAAAACTTTTACAACTGGCGCTATCACGTACTATAACCTGGATCTGCCATTAAAGCTAAACTAACAAACTACAAAGTGGGTAGAAAAGTTATACCGAACGATCCGAGTCCTTCGGTCTTCAACCATCATCCCACGCTATGTTGCGGCTGCTCCGATCTCCTGAATCTCTAGTCTTCTCGTCCAGGTGGCACCACGTCGACGGATCTTTAAACGGGCTCCCGTCTCTGAACCGAGGCAACTCGATCATCAAGTTTGCTAAAAGACATGACCAAGATTAATGTAGAGAATGAGTAGAACACTTTGTATCATTACGTCCAAAGCTATGGACGAACGATTAATGAAGTTGCCTTTTGGATCGAGTGAAAAGAGAAACTGATCACATCTAATTTCTATGAACCAAAACTTATACCTTTTTTCAATCAAAAACCATAATCCAATGGCAAGAGGGGGCCGGCCACTAATGAAGAGGGGGGAGGTGAGTGTAGGAGGGGGAAGGTGACCACAAGAACTATAACAAAAGCATGAGTCAAAGATAACACCTTGCATCTTCATTATTGCATACAATGAACCTTAAACCCTAGTCATCAAAACATTAAATGAGCAATTAATGCACCCATGAGTCACTAATACTAGTCACCACAACAAGAAGCTTCCACTCATGACTCACCTTATGAATCACTCTCAAGAAGAAAAGATAAATCCACATTTAACCTAATGTTAAATACGGGTGATAGAAAACTGGAAACTGACAACTTCCAAAAGCGATCCTGAAACAAATTTCAGGATAACCCCGTAACAGTATAAACATACCCACATTTGTATTACGACCGAATACAAATGCAACTGAGACAAAGATATTATATCTACACAGTATAATACTCGGATCCGGCTTAAACCAAAGCCTACCAGTATTATCTGCCCGAAATATGACACGTGTGTAAACGCACGTGCATTTTTCGAACCCTGCCATAAAACCATACGGCCTCTACAACGTTTCGCCCGAACTTGGGAAACTGTCTGTGGGGGACTCTAATGACTCATCAACACACCGGCACTGGGTATAACCACTAGCACATCAGAGGTACAAGCTGTACGTAACGGTTGCCTATGTATAGATTGGAAGGGAAGCTGACGAGCGAACTCATCCAGAAACCCTACTGAGCCTAACAGTGACAATATACATACAGTCCGGTCCGTTCATCTTTGAGTATCGCATATCTGCCTAGGGGGCTGGTAACGTCAGACCCCCATTAGCGGTATAAATCGTGTTAGAGAGTGGCCCAGAACACCCTGAGATACTACTGGAGTTCCTACCAGTAAATCTCCTGCCTCGACCGAGGGCTTTGTGTAATGTCTCTCCTAGACACAGCGCGATCTCACCCCCAATACCGGGAGAGACGAACCCCCTGCCGATCCTCTCACTTGCCTCCATGTGGCTCAGGACTGTACCCAAAAAAGACCTGTTTGCACGACTCCTTTGAGCCGTGGTAGGGTAGAAATCAAAGTACAGTGGAAACTCACACGAGACAAATGACGACCTCAGGTCGATGAACTAACCTGTACACATGTCACCAGGGAACTGCTATCTGACGCTAGGTATAATACCAACTAGCAGATTCCCGGCGAGTCCTGTCCGGTGTACTCATAACCCACTGAGCACCTGTATACATCTTAGGTGATCCAACTGACACCAGTGGCTTGTGAGACCGGCCACCGCCCCTCGTCGGGGTCTCGACTGTATATACTAGTCTACTCTGGAGCATCGATGCCCTGTCTCGAAACTCCCACGACTAGGGACACTTTAAGGATGTGCTTACAGACCCCAGCTCCCACATATATGATTGCCATTATACTGCTTGCAGTCAAGCAAGAATCCTATGGGCTCTATCATCATGCAATAGTGAACTAAAGCATGTATATGATGATAAAGTCAAAACCAGATAGCATACTATCATCTCGAGCAAGACTGTCATATCGGTATAGGTCCTATCTCAATCATTTCAATCACGTACCTGCGATCCAATAATTGACTTTGAGGGCACTATATCCAACAATCTCCCACTTGCACTTAAGGCTAATTATTGCGATGTCGCATACTCACTGCCCGTGTGATACCGAACATCCAACTCCTCTACTAATCAGTTTCGCAAATCCCGTTTGTAAAACTATTGTGTTCGAGAAATAGCCTTAGTGAGTGAATCCGCCCTGATGTTTCTTTCTATGTCTCTCTTAATCTCAAGTTCGCAGAGAAAGCCATCTCCCGAATCGAGTAATACCTGTCTTAGAATATGTCTGGATATCTGATGAGACCTGGTTCATAAATGAACTCTAAATCCAAACTTCTTAGACTGTATCGATAACTGAACCTAATTAGTATCCAACACCAAGCCTCACACAGTACCCTCTTGAACCACCTGTCCATAATACAGTCCCTCGTCAGAGGGAAAACTATAACTCTGACAATCATTATATCATCCTTTTCACCTTTGAAGCCTGGAATGATAATCGTCTCCCGAAGGAGGCTGCCGTCATAAAATCCATAGAAAATACACTTATGATCTATAACTGCTTCCTTATGTTTCTTCAGGATTGGATTAATATAATCTTATCGCATCTAGTGAAAAAAACAACATCTGGTGTGGTACTTGACATCTCACGATTGACTCAATTGCCTAAGCAAGTGATCTGCCAATCATGCACGTTGTTCATATCATAATATTGCAATTTATATTCCCCAATTCTTATTCGTTTTATAATTAAACAGGTGCTTTTGACGCATGTCTGCTGCATGTTACAGGATACAGGTTCTTGGAGCGAATAAAGTGAAAAAGACAAAAAACGATACAAAAGAGTGACTTTTGACCAACAAGTAGAAGGGTCCTAGTCAAGCCTAGATGAAGAACAGTGCAAGGTCCAAAATGTCAAGGCAAACGGTTAAAAGATCGCTACAAGTTTTCACTGAAAGATCTGGAGAAGAATAAGAAGCCAAACAGAGAAAAGAATTATGGAAATAAAAAGCCCAAAGTATAAAGAACCAGCCCAGGAAGTTTGGTGAGATGATCTCACCAAAAGGCCGCGGAACCGCGGCCCAATCCCACTAATGCCGCGGTTCCGCGGCCATTTAAAGCCCGTGTCGGTGTATTTTTTTGGTGTCGGTGCGGGGGTTTGGATTTTTCGTGGGCAAATCTGTAATTGCACATGTGCGAATCCCGTAACCCTAAATTCTCCTGTTTACTTATAAATTGTAATCGAAAATTGTGAAACCCTATGCCTCTTTTCATTTTCACAAATTCAGTGTTAGTTATATGTATGCCCTAGAGGCCATTACTATACATAGGATGTATATTGTAGTAGGTGCTTGGACATATATAGGGAGGACTTTCTTGCTCGACATGATAGTATGCTATCTGGTTACTCTTTACCTTAACGTGTATACTGTTTGTCTCTCTGTTACATGTTGGTAAAGCCCTTAGGATGTGTGCTTGACTACCTGGACTATGATGCGGATCATACTAGTGGGGATATAGTAGTCCATAAGTACATCCTTCAAGGTCACTAGTCGTGGGTATATCGAGACGGGGCATCAATATACCAGAGTAGACTAGCGTATACCTTCTCGACCCATACAGATGGGCGATGGATGATCCCATATCCATTGGTGTTTGACATCAGAGATGATATACGGGTTCTCAGTAGAGACTGGGTACACTGGATGGACTCGCCGAGAACTCCCAGATAGTATTATACCTTACGTCAGATGGCAGTTCTCTGGTGACACTGGTACAGGTAGTCTGTTGACCCGAGATCGTCATAGAGTCTTGTGTGGTTCCCACTGTGCATTGATTTCCATCTTACCACGTCCAAGAGGGCGTGCAAAATGGTGGTTTTTGGGTACAGTCCCGAATCACATGGAGGCAATGAGCGATAGGAGGGGATTCGTCTCTCCCGGTATAGGGAGTTGATGTTGCGCTGTGTTCGATTGGCTATAACCGGAAATCCCTGGCCAGGGTTGCTGAGATTTACTGGTAAGTGTTACCAGTAGTTTCTCGAACTGCTATAGACCTCATATCGACACGACTTATCGAGCTATTGGGGTCTGACGTTTACCATCCTAGGCGAGATATGCGACATATCAGACGATCAGACCGGACTGTACGGTAAGTGTTACTGGTTGGATTCACAGTAGTGTGAGCGGGCTTGCTCGTCGATCTTCTGATCGCTCAATACCCGGGTGGCCGTTACGTTTAGCAGACCGCTTGCAGCTTGTGGGTGTTTGATATGATCATCATCTGCTGCCGGCGTATTGACGAGTCTTTAGAGTCCTACACAGAGGTTTCCTGGCTCAAGCGAAACGAAATAGGAGCGCATATGAGATATGTGCGGTACCGAGAATAATGTGTGTATGTGATACCCTATTCCATTCTCGCGATGAATGTATCGAAAGGTTGTATGCGATATAACCTAGTTATCGAATCATGGATTGATTCGATAAGTCGATACATTGGATATTAGTCGGTTATATGCGATATGACCGGATCGTTAAATCAAGTGTTGATTTAATGATTTAATGCATAATTATATATTTGATATATTACTTTGCATTAACTAGTATTGGTTCACTTTAAATGGATTTTCTCACTTGCATTGCACAAGTTGTATATGTGATATACTTTTGTGCACTTGATTGTATCATGTTTGATGATACATGTTTACTTGGGTTTGTGTAAAGATTGAACCATGGTTATATAAATGGCTAGGGTTTTCTTTTCTTATTCATTTATTTATTTATTTATTCTTTTTGGAAAATAAATGGCATAATGAGAAAAATGGTGGCTTTCTTTGTTTGCATCTTGAAACTTCATGAAGCTTTGACTTAGTGACCATTTTGTCTCATGCTTAACCCTAACCACTCAATCTAACTTTAGTTAGATCTCTACACTAAACCATGGTTTGTATATCATAAGAATTGATTTTTCTTTTCTATTTTAATTATTCTTATCATATCATTATCTTCATCTTCTTCATCTTCAACATGAAGAAAACCTAGCTACCTTCAATGGCAACTAGTGAAAATGAGTGAGAAATCCAATTCTAAAGTGAACCCACCTCCTATTTCTTCATCCTCTACCTCTTGCCAAGTAGTATAGGGTGTTTTCTTCACATGTTTCATGACTTGGTGAAGTGGGAGCTTGATCTAGTGATGCCTCGACGTAGATCGTCTTCGGCATCGTAGTCGATGACCTAGCCCGCCCATTTCTCCGATGAAGCCGACGCTAGAGCCCGGAATCAGATTTGGACAGCGGAGGGACATCTTTGCGGAGCTATGGAGGTGGAGCACCGGATCTACAAAGGTTGTATTTCCGTATTCTTGTAGTTAAGTGTTAACTAGTTTGTTTTTCGCCTAATAATCTAGCCAACGATCTTGTTAGGGTTTCTCGGCACCGTTAAAATTTCAAATTGGCATGGTTGGTGCCTTGTGAGACCTCATTAGTGTGCCCAGGAACCCTACAGTGGTATCAGAGCCTAGCTAGAGACTTAGGCGAAGTCTAGACGACGTCTGAAACCCGATCGAACCGAAAACCTAACCCGGAAAATGCTCTCTGGACTTTTTATAAAAACTGGGATTTTTCCAGATTAAAAATTCTTAAAAAATTCAGCAGGGAATTATAAGAATTACGACGCAAAATTTTTCTCCTGAACCCTCTATTGCGCGGCGGAACCGCGGCCTAAGCCTGCTTACGCGGCGGTTCCGCGGCCTAATAATGACGTCAGCACTCCTACTTTGCACAGTAATTCCTATTTAATTATGCTGGTTTTTCTGGGAATTTTTAATTTTAATTCAAGAGTTGAATTTTCTGGGGTTGTTTTGGGGATTCGGTGTTTCGATCGGAGTATCATATTTTGTCTATGTGGTTTTTCGGATAAATTTTCGAATATGTTAAAAAGTCCGACCGGATATAAATACCCAAATTTTCCCCTGCCGGGAAATTTCCAAGTGTTGGATTTTTCCGTAGTTTAACGGCGTTCTAAGTAGTGCAAGTAACTCGATGGACCCTCTAGAAGACAACAAACCTTAACTCGATTATGTGACCGTCTTGAACTGCCCTTTGAACCTTAGGGTTTGGGGCAGTACGGCGTGCCACATGTGAGGCGTTGGCTTGACCCTTCTACGGCTGGACCGTTGGTACTGAGGCACGAACTGAATGTTGTTAGACTTATTTCATGTGTTGATCTGTATCGGGAAAACTTGGGTGTTCGACTGTTTGATCGAAAAGTTTAACATTTTCTATTTATCCGGAATCTGATACAATAATTGGAATTCACAAGTAGTTATGAGATAACTGAATGAATGTTATAAACATAGCAGTTTAATCTCACTTGATCGGTTGCCACGGAATATTGATGTGATCAAAAGTCCGTCGCAATCACGCAGCGTACGCGAATACTCGCCGGGTAAACTTAATAGACAGCCTCACTCCATAGCCCCGACCAAGTGACTGTAGGAGAACCCCGTCGCCGAAAGCATCCATTCGGGTGCTCGCGGTAGCGGTGTTCCGCCTTAGTGCACTTCGTCGACGGCATCGGGGGTGCAGCCGTCTACTAAAGTTTGCGACGAGCATTCGATCAGGATGTCGGGAATCTTGTTGAATTACCCGACTTGATATTGAAAAGTGTTTTCGATAATGAGACTAAAATGCGGGGTTTATAATTGTTAGGCATGCGATGTCTAAGAAATTCATTTGATTAGGCATGCGATGTCTATGCAGGTTGCGGATTCCAACTGTTGTAGTTTTACACTATCTTTTCTGTGACCGTAAGTGTAATATGTGATATCGCCGGTTTCGTTGCTATATGTCAACGACAATTGGGATATGCATATTTACTTACGTTGATGACATGTAATGTTATGTGTTGCTGGATATGTTATATTGGATCGTCGTGTTTGAATAGCCGGGGGTTTTTATGTGAGATGAGTGTTTTTCATTTTCATTCATGTAAAAACTTGTATGTAATATTCTTTTATTGGGGCACTTCCAGGTTGCGGAAGATGTCACCCTTTGTATATTATTTACTTTTCCGCATTAGGATAGACCCAAGGAGGGGAGCACAAGTAACCGGGTTCTGGAGTCCAGTGGGAGACCAACTCGAGGAGTCAAGTCCGGGTCTCCTAACTCTAGAATTGGTAGGGTTGCTTGCCGCTCTCGTAGGGGTCTAGGGGTGTGGGTTTGGCTATTCATCACGACCGTGGAATCCGTGTTTTATACTGGCTCGTATTGAAAACACGGACGTCCTAGTATATCCAATATTTCATATGTTTCTTCTGCTGCGATATCTGCGATGTGATCATGTGATGTTCTGTGATAGATACAGTATATAGTATATATGATATATTATATAGACGTTACTTATGCATTACACCCGCGCTAGCCCTGCCCCGCTCTGCCGTTAGTTACCTAACCTAACGGTGCACGAGGGGACAACGAGGCGAATGCGGATGGCATAAGTGTACGTCGTATTTATCTGTGATGTTTAGGTACTTAAATAATGGGACTTCATTAATGTGATTAATGAAATAAAAAAAACCTAAGATGTTGTAGAATCGAATTTCAAAAATAAAACAGGTAGCTACAGTTCTTGCTTTGCACAGCGGTATATGTGATATATCCTGCACCATATTTGATGAGGAAAGGACCGAGATCCCTTTACCGGGAGTGACTCCTTTAGCAATAACTGGCAGATGCTACACACTCGGTTTGTCTTTTGATTGCTTTTAAGAGTTTTTGCTTTGCACAGTGATATATATGATATATCCCGCACCTCATTCGACGAAGAAAGGACCGACGATCCCTTCACCGGGAGTGACTCCTTTAGCAAAACTAGAAAAGCCTCAAAAGCACTCCATTTTTAAATCATTTGATTCTACAACGATATCAAGTTCATTACGCAATAGGTTTTCAGAAAAACCTATCGTAGCCCTCCGTCATTTCAGATAAGTCCTACTTAGTATTCGTGCTACGTTTGTTGACCTCCGTCAAGGCGTACTGTGCGGTAGCTAACTAGTATTTATCGGCTTATGCATATGATGCAGATTTGATTAGGGTAGTCGTGCGGCCTTGTTGACCTCCGTCATGGGTCGTGCGGGTGGGTTTAATTCGATCAAGAAATGACTGGTTGAACTTGACTAGTAGCCTATGGTTTGTTGACCTCCGTCAAGGTCATAGGACGCTAGGGGAAAAATATTATCGGGAATTTCAAGTGTTGAAATTTGCAATGAGATTGCATACCTTCTATGAGATAGTTGGATCCCGATACCCGCTGCGAGTAATTGTTACTCCTGGGAGAGTTTTACACATTACAATTAGCCGATCAAGTACGTGTCTAGAAAGATGTTAACGAGGTTACGCCTCTGGGAAAACGAGGTTTACATTAATTAGGTCCGTGCGAAAGCACGGAGGACCTCCCTCAAAGTACCGACGCTAGCCTGGCTGAAAGATTGGCGAACTTGTAGTGTGTAATTAATCCCGGCTAGTCTTTCCTTTTAAGGTTTGAAAGAAGATTTGATAAAAAAGCAGTGGGAGCCATCCTGATTAGATAAAATAAAAACCAATCTATTCTTGTAAGACCGCACGCTGAGTGTTTTCTTCTCTCTCTCTCCAGGTAGCGACCATATCACGTCTTAATCAAGATAATAATACGGAATATTGACTGAACCCGCTTGTTATACTGAGCTGGGGAACGTTGGTCCCGCTCCAAATTATGATTGTTATAAGACAGAGCAGGAAATTGGGGATTACCAGAATTCCCGTGCCGCCCAAATGAATAGAGTGCATACTGATGCATCATCTTCGGGTGTGTTCATTACAGAGAACTGTTTCTCAGTATCCTTTACGTCCTGGGTATGTGATACCAGATCAGGATCCCAGATATGTAGGGCTACAGAAAGGTAGAGGACTGAGAATGGGTGATAAGTTTCATGAGGCAGAAAACGGGGCAAGAGTTGCAGCCAAGTCTGTTGGTCACTGTCACCCTGTATTACCAATACATTGATTCTGAACGAATGTTATTAGATACCGAACCTGATATACAAAATCATATCTATCTCTTTATTAGTAAAGAAATGATAAAATTTTGTATTGACGGATATTGTTTTGAACATTTCCTATATCAAAAGTTGATCGGTTCAGGCACGTTATCTAAAAGCATTGATGTTCTAAATCAAACTACAGTTCTTTATTATACGGAACACACACAAGAGGAAGAGTTCAGAAATGAACGAATCCTTCTTGAGGCATTGTAGACTAGGTCATATCAATGCGATCCGACTGGCTGATGTTACATTTTAGATGCATATTTAAATCAGTTTGAATTTACATCTTGTGAAACTTGCCAGTCATGTCACAAAGATAAGATGACCATAGCTCTGTTTATTGGAAACAGAGAAAGAGTTAATGAACTCTTGGGATGATACATGTTGATGTATGTAAGGTCCCCTGTCTACATATGCCAGGACAGGTTCTTTGTACTTTGTTACATTCTCTGATAATCTCTCAAGATTCAGACATATGTTCCTGTTGAAACACAAGTCCGAACCTTTTGAGACATTCACAGAATATAAGCAAGAAGTAAAGAACCAATACGGGTGTAAGTATTATGTCCTTTGATGTGATCAAGGAGGAGAATACTTGAGCACGGAAATCCTGGATTATTCTAAAGGAGAATAAGATTCTCTCTCAGCATTACTCCTCCATATACACCACAGCACGTCGGTGTATCGGGGCGGAGCAATAGCACCCTATGTGATATGGTGTGCTCTATGATGAGTACTACTGAGTTTCCTATTTCCTTTTGGGTGTTATGCACTTGAGAAGTTGCATACCTATTGAATAGGGTTCCAATCAAATCAGTTGCCTACCGTTTTATATGTGATATGGAAAGGGAAGAGCTCATATCATAAGCTGGTTAAGATTTGGGGATGACCGGGCTATGTCGAAAAGCATAATCCGGACAAGCTCGAGGCAAGGTCAGTTATATACAACTGGAATGGTTTCAGCTATACAAACTGCAGCTGATGATTTGGCAGAACCAAAGGATTCAATAGTTTCCAATGAACCTCAACCTCTCCGCCGATCTAGTAGGGTTCCTCACCCACCTGAGAGATACTTCGATTTCTCTATGACAGTGGTAGCGAGGATTGCATCATGAGATGATGACCCAACTAGTTTCGAGCTGGCCATCAGGAGTAAGACTCTGTAAGAATGGCTGGATGCTTAGTGATTTGAGATGGAATCCATGTACACCAACAAAGTATGGAATTTGGTTGCTATATATGAAGGGTTAAATCCCCATCAGGAGCAAGTATATCTTGAGAAGATTACTTGGTGTAGATGGAAAAGTTGAGACTTTCAAAGCTAGACTTGTTAAAGGTCTACATCATTGACCAGGTATGGATGATGATGAAACCTTTTCTAAGTAGCTATGCTTAAGTCCATCCAGATCCTACATGCCACGGCTACATACCATGACTACGATATCTGGCGGTTGGGTGTCATGACAGCTTTTCTAAGTATTGATTTAGAAGAGTGCGTCTATAAGTACACAGCCAGAGGGCTTCGTAGACAGTGGAAGCAGCGGAAACGTGTGCAAGATGCTTTATAGGATAAAGCAGACATCGCGGAGTTGGAACATCTGTTTTGATGGTTTAGTCAAAGAGTTTGACATCATCAAAATGGTATATGAACCTTGAATAAACAAAAAGGTAGTAGGGAGTATAGTGACGATCCTCGTAGAGTACATGGATGACATGCTCATGATAGGGAAGGAGTTTCCTATGCTACGCTCGGTCAATCTCCGCTTATCACAATGATTCTCCATATAGGATCAAAGTGATACCTCCTAAATCCTAGATTTTGGATCTATGAGATAGATCTAATTGGATGTTAGGATTCTCACTAGTTGTAGTGAGATGGTATCAATTGATTATGAGGAGAATCACTGGAAAAGGTTCCAGAATGATAACGACGACTGAATGTCAGTCGCAGGCATTGTTTTTACCCTCAGTAAAGGGACGGAATGTTGGAAGAGTTCCAAGCTAGATACCGTGGCATACTAGACGATAAAGGCTCGATACATCGCTACTTAAGATGCTACCAAAGAGGCAGTCTGGATGTATATTGGTTCATGAGATGAACTACGTTCCAACCATTGTGAGACAATGGAGTTGTGGCTTATGCCAAGGAACGCCGGTCCCATCAGTGATCCAGACATATTCTAAGGCAGTGTCACCAGATCATGGAGATGGTTGATCTCCAGGGTGATCGAGATTAGGAGAGTAGACTCAGAGGACAACACGGCGGATCCACTCACAAAGGTCGTTTTCCTAGAGAGAGACTTTTATGTGATGGTTGAGTATGAGATATAACAACCACTGCTATCAGATGGCCCTAGTGCAAGTGGGAGATTGTTAGTTATATGTATGCCCTAGAGGCCATTACTATACATAGGATGTATATTGTAGTGGGTGCTTGGACATATATAGGGAGGACTTTCTTGCTCGACATGATAGTATGCTATCTGGTTACTCTTTACCTTAACGTGTATACTGTTTGTCTCTCTGTTACATGTTAGTAAAGCCCTTAGGATGTGTGCTTGAATATTTGGACTATGATGCGGATCATACTAGTGGGGACATGGTAGTCCATAAGTACATCCTTCAAGGTCCCTAGTCGTGGGTATATCGAGACGGGGCATCGATATACCGGAGTAGACTAGCGTATACCTTCTCGACCCATACAGATGGGTGATGGATGATCCCATATCCATTGGTGTTTGACATCAGAGATGATATACGGGTGCTCAGTAGAGACTGGGTACACGGGACGGACTCGCCGAGAACTCCCAGATGGTATTATACCTTACGTCAGATGGAAGTTCTCTGGTGACACTGGTACAGAGTAGTCTGTTGACCCGAGATCGTCATAGAGTCTTGTGTGGTTCCCACTGTACTTTGATTTCTATCTTACCACGTCAAAGAGGGCGTGCAAAATGGTGGTTTTTGGGTACAGTCCCGAATCACATGGAGGCAATGAGCGATAGGAGGGGATTCGTCTCTCCCGGTATAGGGAGTTGATGTTGCGCTGTGTTCGATTGGCTATAACCGGAAATCCCTGGCCAGGGTTGCTGAGATTTACTGGTAAGTGTTACTAGTAGTTTCTCGAACTGCTATAGACCTCATATCGACACGACTTATCGAGCTATTGGGGTCTGACGTTTACCACCCCTAGGCGAGATATGCGACATATCAGACGATCAGACCGGACTGTACGGTAAGTGTTACTGGTTGGATTCACAGGAGTGTGAGCGGGCTTGCTCGTCAATCTTCTGATCACTCAATACCCGGGTGGCCGTTACGTTTAGCAGACCGCTTGCGGCTTGTGGGTGTTTGATATGATCATCATCTGCTGCCGGCGTATTGACGAGTCTTTAGAGTCCTACACAGAGGTTTCCTGGCTCAAGCGAAACGAAATAGGAGCGCATATGAGATATGTGCGGGACAGAGAATAATGCGTGTATGTGATACCGTATTCCATTCTCGCGATGAATGTATCGAAAGGTTGTATGTGATATAACCTAGTTATCGAATCATGGATTGATTCGATAAGTCGATACATTGGATATTAGTCGGTTATATGCGATATGACCGGATCGTTAAATCAAGTGTTTATTTAATGATTTAATGCATAATTATATATTTGATATATTACTTTGCATTAACTAGTATTGGTTCACTTTAAATGGATTTTCTCACTTGCATTGCACAAGTTGTATATGTGATATACTTTTGTGCACTTGATTGTATCATGTTTGATGATACATGTTTACTTGGGTTTGTGTAAAGATTAAACCATGGTTATATGAATGGTTAGGGTTTTCTTTTCTTATTCATTTATTTATTTATTTATTCTTTTTGGAAAATAAATGGCATAATGAGAAAAATGGTGGCTTTCTTTGTTTGCATCTTGAAGCTTCATGAAGTTTTGACTTAGTGACCATTTTGTCTCATGCTTAACCCTAACCACTCCATCTAACCTTAGTTAAATCTCTACACTAAACCATGGTTTGTATATCATAAGAATTGATTTTTCTTTTCTATTTTAATTATTCTTATCATATCATTATCTTCATCTTCTTCATCTTCAACATGAAGAAAACCTAGCTACCTTCAATGGAAACTAGTGAAAATTAGTGAGAAATCCAATTCTAAAGTGAACCGACCTCCTATTTTTTCATCCTCTACCTCTTGCCAAGTAGTATAGGGTGTTTTCTTCACATGTTTCATGACTTGGTGAAGTGGGAGCTTGATCTAGTGATGCCTCGACGTAGATCATCTTCGGCATCGTAGTCGATGACCTAGCCAGCCCATTTCTCCGATGAAGCCGACGCTAGAGCCCGGAATCAGATTTGGACAGCGGAGGGACATCTTTGCGGAGCTATGGAGGTGGAGCACCGGATCTACAAAGGTTGTATTTCCGTATTCTTGTAGTTAAGTGTTAACTAGTTTGTTTTTCGCCTAATAATCTAGCCAACGATCTTGTTAGGGTTTCTCGGCACCGTTAAAATTTCAAATTGGCATGGTTGATGCCTTGTGAGACCTCATTAGTGTGCCCAGGAACCCTACATTCAGATCTGTTCTGTATTCTTGCTTGGAGAGAGCCATCAATAAAAATTAGTAAGTTACTTTTAATTCTTTGTTTTAATTCTCCTTTAATTAGAATGTCTTTTAATCCCCTAATGAGCGAGTAATCTCCTCGCTTGTTAGGGTTAGCCTTAGGGAAAGGTTTGAGAGATGAGATCTCTTACCCCTTTCATGCCATTTCATACCTAAGAATTAGAACTCCATGCATGCACGCACACCCCGCTACCTACGGCACTTTATCCCTCGAGGTAATGGTGACACCGTAGTGTAAAGGACCGGTTGCGCGTGTTTTCCATGGAGGTTAGGGTAAGTATCGATAAAGGAAGGACAAGAATCTAGAGGAAGAAACATCTTCCCAAAAGATTCTAATCCACTTTATTGATAATTACTATAACATCTAATAGATCTAAAATAAGGCATTGAAAGCGGTGAGGGAACCTTTAATCTCCCAACTTCCCCTAAGCCTAACCCTAGCAAGACTTTAATTTAGATTAATTTAGTTTATTGATAAATCTAGGTTTTTTAGACATAATAAATCAATCCAAACAACATTTGGAATCAACTCCTAAAAACACATTAAGAAAATTACACATCTCTGTGGATCGACCCGTATTCACCGGCTAGCTGCAAAGCGACGCCGTTTCTGATTACGGTTAACAAGTATTTTTGAACAAATCAAATGGCGCCGTTGCCGGGGATGGCGTAAAATTTCTTTTGTGTAATTTCGGGTTGATATAAATTTTAAAAAGTATAAAAATCTGAAAATAGAAAAAATAAAAAAAATTATCAACTTTTATCTGTTTGAAGGGTTTTGTCGTTTGAATCTTGCAGGAACAGTGAAGAATCGCGGATCTGAAAATTTACAGAGGGCAAAACAGAAAAAGTGCACATCAGAACAGAGGAGAAAATTCACAACAGAGCAGTAGAATTTTTTTCAGGAGTTGATCCCATCACCAGAGCGCGAAACCGCGGCCATTTGGGGCATAAAACCGCGGAACTGCGGCGGTTTAATCTCCTCTCTGTGTGGAAATTGCATGGTTTGATCCCTCATTCTCCCCTCTGTAACTTACAATATATCCACTGTGAAAATTTTCTGCAGGGTTTCTTTCCGCTAAAAATTCTTCTTCCCCCTTCTAAATAACAGATTTTCTGCAGGTTTCTTTGCGCCGCACTAAAAAATTGATTGCAAGTGAATTTAATGTTTTGCATAATTTAATCGGACTTTAAGGGGCTATTTGACCAAACTCAGATTGGGTGGGGATTTCATCACCCTTCCCAGGACCCCAGAAAACACCTAAAGCATTTGCATTGACCACAATTAATTAAAAAATACTAGACTCAGCCCTAAGGATATCGAGCTCAATAGGAAAAGGACTAGTATAGGCATCGGCCGTTTATCCTAACCTGACCTTGCGGTGTCTAGGCAAGTGTGTCTAGGCTAGTGGTTATTAATCAGGCCCACTACTGTGGTTCCTTCCCACTTACCTGGCACTTACCTGGCCGCAATTGTCGGTGAAGAGGCGGTTTGAGGTCCTATTTCTAGCCCTAGTTAGGAGCTGTCTAGCAGACCTAGGTGACCCTAGATCTAGGCCTGATTGTGCATGTGTGGTTGATACATTTGTGTCACAAGTCCCTTTTCAAAAATCTCTTTGCAAGCATTCTCACATAAATAAAAAGAAAAAAAAAGAAAAATCTTTTCAAAACTTGCAACTTGTCGCTAAAGAAATCATGCACCTCGTTTCCACCACTTCTTCTCATTGACGTTATCTTACCTCCACATTCGTTTTTTTTTCCTTTTTTTCTGACTACACTACCCCTTTTAGTGTATGTCACTTTGGACTAGGGATACTATTGTTAGTTATATGTATGCCCTAGAGGCCATTACTGTACATTGGATGTATATTGTAGTGGATGCTGGGACATATATAGGGAGGACTTTCTTGCTCGACATGATAGTATGCTATCTGGTTGATCTTTACCTTAACGTGTACACTGATTGTCTCCCTGATACATGTTGGTAAAGCCCTTAGGATCTGTACTTGACTACCTGGACTATGATGCGGATCATACTAGTGGGGACATGGTAGTCCGTAAGTACATCCTTCAAAGTCCCTATTTGTGGGTGTATCGAGACGGGGCATCGATATACCAGAGTAGACTAGCGTATACCTTCTCGACCCATACAGATGGGCGATGGATGATCCCATATCCATTGGTGTTTGACATCAGAGATGATATACGGGTGCTCAGTAGAGACTGGGTACACTGGACGGACTCGCCGAGAACTCCCAGATGGTATTATACCTCACGTCAGATTGCAGTTCTCTGGTGACACTGGTACAGAGTAGTCTGTTGACCCGGGATCGTCATAGAGTCTTGTGTGGTTCCCACTGTGCTTTGATTTCCATCTTACCACGTCCAAGAGGGCGTGCAAAATGGTGGTTTTTGGGTACAGTCCCGAGTCACATGAAGGCAATGAGCGATAGGAGGGGATTCGTCTCTCCCGGTATAGGGAGTTGATGTTGTGCTGTGTTCGATTGGCTATAACAGGAAATCCCTGGCCAGGGTTGCTGAGATTTACTGGTAAGTGTTACCTGTAGTTTCTCGAATAGTTATAGACCTCATATCGACACGACTTATCGAGCTATTGGGGTCTGACGTTTACCACCCCTAGGCGAGATATGCGACATATCAGACGATCAGACCGGACTGTACGGTAGTGTTACTGGTTGGATTCACTGGAGTGTGAGCGGGCTTGCTCGTCGATCTTCAGATCGCTCAATACCCGGGTGGCCGTTACGTTTAGCAGACCGCTTGCGGCTTGTGGGTGTTTGATATGATCATCGCCTGCTGCCGGCGTATTGACGAGTCTTTAGAGTCCTACACAGAGGTTTCCTGGCTCAAGCGAAACGAAATAGGAGCGCATATGAGATATGTGCGGGACCGAGAATAATGCGTGTATGTGATACCGTATTCCATTCTCGCGATGAATGTATCGATTAGGTTATATGTGATATACCCTAGTTATCGAATCAAAGGTTGATTCGATAAGCCGATACATAGGATACTGGTCGGTTATATGCGATATGACCGGATCGTTAAATCAAGTGTTGATTTAATGATTTAATGTATAATTATATATTTGATATATTACTTTGCATTAACTAGTATTGGTTCACTTTAAACGGATTTTCTCACTTGGTTTGTGCACATTGTATATGTGATATACTTTTGTACACTTGTATGTATCATGTTTGATGATGCATGCTAACTTGTGTTTTGTGTAAAGTTTAAACCATGGTTATGTAATGGTTAGGCTTTTCATTTTTATATCTATTTATTTATTTGTTTATTCATTTTGGAAAATGATAAGCATAATGCAAAATGGTGGCTTTGTTTGGAAGCTTATTGAAGCTTCATGAAGACTTTGACCATTTTGTATTTTAGCTTAACCCTAACCATTGCATTGAACCATGATTAATTCTCTACACATAACCATAGTTAGGATTATGATAAGTTTGGATATTCTTTTCATTTTTAAATAACTTATCATAATTCTTTCTTCTTCTTCTTCATCTTCTTCCATGAAGAAACCTTCACTTCATCAATGGCAACTTGATGAAATGAGTGAGAAATCCAATTCTAAAGTCTACCCACTTCCTATTTCTTCATCCTCTACCTCTTGCCAAGTAGTAGAGTGTGTTTCCTTCACAAGTTTTCAAGGCTCGGTGAAGGTGGAGCTTGATCTAGTGATGCTTCGACGTAGATCATCTTCGGCACGTTATCGATGACCTAGCCCGTCCATTCTCCGATGAAGCCGACGCTAGAGCCCGGGATCCGTCTTGGACAGCGAGGAGACTTCATTGCGGAGCCGTGGAGGTGGAGCACCGGATCTACAAAGGTTGTATATCCGTATTCTCATAGTTAAGTGTTAACTAGTTAGCTTTTTCGCCTAGACATCTAGCCAACGATCTTGTTAGGGTTTGTAGGCACCGTTAAAATTTGAAATTGGCATGTTCAATGCCTTGTGAGACCTCACTAGGGTGCCTAGGAACCCTACAGTAGTATCAGAGCCTAGCTAGAGCCTTAGGCGAAGTCTAGACGGAATTTGAAACCCGAACGAACCCCAAACCCGATCACAAACTTGCTCTCTGTCCATTTTTTAAAATCTGGTCTTTTTCCAAATTAAAAATATGCAGAAAATCAAGCAGGGTTTTCTAAGAATTACTGTAAATTTCGTGGACCAAATTCCACTTTACCACCGCGGTTCCGCGGCATGAGCTAGGCTCATGCGGCGGATCCGCAGCCGTACGGTCCCAGTATTTAAATTATTTTGCACAGTAATTCTTAGTTTCCAGTGCTGATTTTTCTGGGAATTTTTAATAATTTTTCAAGAGTTGAATTTTCTGCAGTTGTTTTGGGGATTCGGTGTTTCGATCGGGTATCAAATTTTGTCTATTTGGCTTTCCGGATAATTTTTTGAATATGTTAAAAAGTTCGACCGGATATAAATACCCAACTTTTTCCCTGTCGGGAAATTTCCAAGTGTTGGATTTTTCCGTAGTTTAACGACGTTCTAAGTAGTGCAAGTAACGCGATGGACCCTCTAGAAGACAACAAACCTTAACTCGATTATGTGACCGTCTTGAACTGCCCTTTGAACCTTCGGGTTTGGGGCAGTACGGCGTGCCACATGTGAGCCGTTGGCTTGACCCTTCTACGGCTGGACCGTTGGTACTGAGGCACGAACTGAATGTTGTTAGACTTATTTCATGTGTTGATCTGTATCGGGAAAACTTGGGTGTTCGATTGTTCGATCGGAAAGTTTGACATTTTCTATTTATCCGGAATGGGATACAATAATTGGAATTCACAATAAGTTATGAGATAACTGAATGAATGTTATAAACATAGCAGTTTAGTCTCACTTGATCGGTTGCCACGGAATTTTGATGTGATCAAAAGTCCGTCGCAATCACGTAGCGTACGCGGATACTCGCCGGGTAAACTTAATAGACAGCCTCACTCCATAGCCCCGACCAAGTGACTGTAGGAGAACCCCGTCGCCGAAAGCATCCGTTAGGGTACTCACGGTAGCGGTGTTCCGCCTTGGTGCACTTCGTCGACGGTATCGGGGGTGCGGCCGCCTACTGAAGTTTGCGACGAGTATTCGATCAGGATGTCGGGAATCTTGTTGAATTGCCCGACTTTATATTGAAAAGTGTTTTCGATTTTGAGACTAAAATGCGGGGTTTATGATTGTTAGGCATGCGATGTCTAAGAAATTCATTTGGTCAGGCATGCGATGTCTGAGGTGGTTGCGGATTCCAACTGTTGTAGTTTTACACTTTCTTTTCTGTGACCGTAAGTGTAATATGTGATATCGCCGGTTTCGTTGCTATATGTCAACGACAATTGGGATGTGCATATTTACTTACGTTGATGACATGTGATGTTATGTGTTGCTGGATATGTTATATTGGATCGTCGTGTTTGAATAGCCGGGGGGTTTTTATGTGAGATGAGTGTTTTTCATTTTCATTCATGTAAAAATCTGTATGTAATATTCTTTTATTGGGGCACTTCCAGGTTGCGGAAGTTGTCACCGTTTGTATATTATTTACTTTTCCGCACTAGGATAGACCCAAGGAGGGGAGCACAAGTAACCGGGTTCTGGAGTCCAGTGGGAGACCAACTCGAGGAGTCGAGTCCGGGTCTCCTAACTCTAGAATTGGCAGGGTTGCTTGCCGCTCTCGTAGGGATCTAGGGGTGTGGGTTTGGCTATTCATCGCTACCGTGGAATCCGAGTTTTATACTGGCTCGTATTGAAAACACGGACGTCCTAGTATATCCAATATTTCATATGATTCTTCTGCTGCGAAATCTGTGATGTGATCAGGTGATGTTCTATGATAGATACTGTATATAGTATATATGATATATTATATAGACGTTACTTATGTTTTACACCCGCGCTAGCCCTGCCCCGCTCTGCCGTTAGTTACCTAACCTAACGGTGCACGAGGGGACATCGAGGCGAATGCGGATGGCATAAGTGTACGTCGTATTTATCTGTGATGTTTAGGTGACTTAAATGATGGGACTTCATTAATGTGATTAATGAAATAAAAGAAACCTAAGATGTTGTAGAATCGAATTTCAAAATAAAACAGGTAGCTACAGTTCTTACTTTGCACAGCGGTATATATGATATATCCTGCACCTTATTCGATAAGGAAAGGACCGAGATCCCTTCACCGGGAGTGACTCCTTTAGCAATAACTGGCAGATGCTACACACTCGGTTTGTCTTTTGATTGCTTTTAAGTTTTTTTGTTTTGCACAGTGATATATATAATATATCCCGCACCTCATTCGACGAGGAAAGGACCGACGATCCTTTCACCGGGAGTGACTCCTTTAGCAAAACTAGAAAAGCCTCAAAAGCACTACATTTCAAAATCATTTGATTCTACAACGATATAAAGTTCATTACGCAAAAGGTTTTCTTAAAAACCTGTCGTAGCCCTCCGTCATTTCAGATAGGTACTAGTTAGTATTCGTGCTGCGTTTGTTGACTCAGTCAAGGCGTAGTGTGCTGTAGCTGATTATTGCTTATTTGCAAAGCATATGATGCGATTGGATTAGGGTAGTCGTGCGGCCTTGTTGACTCAGTCAAAGGTCGTGCGGGTGGGTTTAATTCAATCGAGAAATGACGGGTTGAACTTTACTTGCGGTCTATGGTTTGTTGACTCAGTCAAGGTCATAGATGGCATGGGGCAAAATATTATTGGGAATTTCAAGTGTTGAAATTTGCAATGAGACTGCATACTTTCTATGAGATAGTTGGATCCCGATACCCGCTGCGAGTAAGAGTTACTCTTGGGAGAGTTTTATACATTACAATTAGCCGATCAAGTAGGTGGCTAGAAAGGTGTTAACGAGGTTACGCCTCTGGGAAAATGAGGTTTACATTAATTAGGTTCGTGCGAAAGCACGGGGGACCTCCCTCAAAGTACCGACACTGGCCTGGCTGAAAGATTGGCGAACTTGTAGTGTGTAATTAATCCCGGCTAGTCTTTCCTTTTAGGGTTTGAAGGAAGATTTGATAAAAAGCAGTGGGAGCCATCCTGATTAGATAAAATTATAACCAATCTATTCTTGCAAGAGCGCACGCTGAGTGTTTTCTTCTCTCTCTCTCCAGGTAGCGACCATATCATGCCTTAATCAAGATAATAATACGGATATTGATCGAACCCGCTTGTTATACTGAGCTGGGGAACGTTGTTCCCGCTCCAACTTATAATTGTTATAAGACAGAGCAGGAAATTGGGGAATACCAAAATTCCTATGCCGCCCAAACGAAGAGAGTGCATGCTGATGCATCATCTTCGGGTGTGTTCATTACAAAGAACTGTTTCTCAGTATCCTCTGCATCCTGGTATATGATACCGGATCAGGATCCCAGATATGTAATCTGTTACATAGGGCTACAGAAAGGTAGAGAACTGAGAACGGGTGATAAGTTTCAAAAGGCAGAAAACGGGGCAAGAGTTGCAGCCAAGTCTGTTGGTCACTGTCACCCTGTATTACGAATACATTGATTCTGAACGAATGTTATTAGATACCGAACCTGATATACAAAATCATATCAGTCTCTTTATCAGTAAAGAAACGATAAAATTTTGTATTGTTGGATAATGTTTTGAACATTTCCTATATCAAAAGTTGATCGGTTCAGGCACGTTATCTAAAAGCATTAATGTTCTAAATCAAACTACAGTTCTTCGTATACAGAACACACATAAAAGGAAGAGTTCAGAGATGAACGAATCCTTCTTGAGGTATTGTAGACTAGGTCATATCAATGCGACCCGACTAGCTGAAGTTACAAATAGATGCATATTTAAATCAGTTTGAATTTACATCTTGTGAAACTTGCCAGTCATGTCACAAAGATATAATGACACCAGCTCTGTTTATTGGAAACAGAGAAAGTGTTAATGAACTCTTGGGATGATACATGTTGATGTATATAGGTCCCCTGTCTACACATGCCAGGACTGGTTCTTAATACTTCATTACGTTCTCTGATGATCTCTCAAGATTCAGACATATGTTCCTGTTGAAACATGAGTCCGAACCTTTTGAGATATTCACAGAATATAATATGGAAGTAGAGAACCGATACGGGTATAAGTATTATGTCCTTTGATGAGATCAAGGAGGAGAATACTTGAGCACGGAAATACTGGACTGTTCTAAAGGAGAATGAGATTCTCTCTCAGCATTACTCCTCTGAATACACCATAGCACGATGGTATATCAGGGCGGAGCAATCACACCCTATATGATAAGGTGTGCTCTATGATGAGTACTACTGAGTTACCTTTTTCCTTTTTGGGAGTTATGCACTTGAGAAGCTGCATACCTATTGAATAGAGTTCGAATCAAATCAATGCCTACCACTTCATATGTGATATGGAAAGGGAAGAGCCCATGCTTTAAGTTAGTTAAGATTTGGGGTTGACCGGCCTATGTCTGAAAGCAAAATCCGGACAAGCTCGAGGCAAAGTCTGTAATGTAGAACTGGAAAAGTTCCAGCTATACAAACTGCAGCTGATGATTTGACAGAACCAAAGGATTCAGTAGATACCAACGAACCTCAGCCTCTCCGCCGATCTAGTAGGGTTCCTCACCCACCTGAGAGATACTTATGTTTCTCTATGACAGTGGGAGCGAGGATTGCATCATGAGATGATGACCCAACTAGTTTCGAGCAGGCCATCAGGAGTAAGACTCTGTAAGAATGGCTGGATGCTTAGTGATCTGAGATGGAATCCATATACACCAACAAAGTATGGACCTTGGTTGCTATATCTGAAGGGTTAAATCCCCATCAAGGAGCAAGTATATCTTGAGAAGATTACTTGGTGTACATGGAAGAGTTGAGACTTTCAAAGCTAGACTTGTTAAAGGTTTTCGTCATCAACCAAGCGTGGATAATGATGTAACTTTTTCAAGCAACTATGCTTAAGTCCATCCAGATCCTACTTGTCACGGCTACATACCATGACTACGATATCTGGTGGTTGGGTGTCATGACTGCTTTTCTAAATGATGTTTTAGAAGAGTACGTCTATAAGTACACAGCCAGAGGGCTTCGTAGACAGTGGGAGAAGCGGAAACGTGTGCAAGATGCTTTATAGGATAAAGCAGGCATGGCGGAGTTGGAACATCTGTTTTGATGTAGTAGTCAAAGAGTTTGACTTCATCAAAATGGTAGATGAACCTTGTATATACAAAAAGGTAGTAGAGGTAATCCTCGTAGAGTACGTAGATGACATACTCTTGATAGGGAAGGAGTTTCCTATGCTACGCTCGGTCAATCTCCGCTTATCACAATGATTCTCCATATAGGATCAAAGTGATACCTCCTAAATCCTAGGTTTTGGATCTATGAGATAGATCTAATGGGATGTTAGGACTCTCACTAAATGTAATGAGATGGTATCAACCGATCCTGGGGAAATCACTGGAAGGGTTCCAGGGTGATAAAGATGACTGAATGTCAGTCACAGGCATTGTCTTTACCCTCAGTAAAGGGACGGTATGTTGGAAGAGTTCCAAGCTAGATACCGTGATATACTAGACGATAAAGGCAGGATACATCGCTACTTAAGATGCTACCAAAGAGGCTGTTTGGGTGTATATAGGTTCATAAGATGAACTTTGTTCCAACCATTGTATGACAATGGAGTTGTGGCTTATGCCAAGGAACGCCGGTCCCATCAGTGATCCAGACATATTCTAAGGCAGTATCACTTGATCATGGAGATGGTTGATCTCCAGGGAGATCGAGGTTAGGAGAGTAGACTCAGAGGACAACACAGCGGATCCACTCACAAAGGCCTGTTCCCAGAGAGAGATTTTTATGGGATGGTTGAGTATGAGATACTACAAACACTGCTACAGATGGCCCTAGTGCAAGTGGGAGATTGTTAGTTATATGTATGCCCTAGAGGCCATTACTGTACATTGGATATATATTGTAGTGGATGCTGGGACATATATAGGGAGGACTTTCTTGCTCGACATGATAGTATGCTATCTGGTTGATCTTTACCTTAACGTGTATACTGATTGTCTCCCTGATACATGTTGGTAAAGCCCTTAGGATCTGTACTTGACTACCTGGACTATGATGCGGATCATACTAGTGGGGACATGGTAGTCCGTAAGTACATCCTTCAAAGTCCCTAGTCGTGGGTGTATCGAGACGGGGCATCGATATACCAGAGTAGACTAGCGTATACCTTCTCGACCCATACAGATGGGCGATGGATGATCCCATATCCATTGGTGTTTGACATCAGAGATGATATACGGGTGCTCAGTAGAGACTGGGTACACTGGACGGACTCGCCGAGAACTCCCAGATGGTATTATACCTCACGTCAGATGGCAGTTCTCTGGTGACACTGGTACAGAGTAGTCTGCTGACCCGAGATCATCATAGAGTCTTGTGTGGTTCCCACTGTGCTTTGATTTCCATCTTACCACGTCCAAGAGGGCGTGCAAAACGGTGGTTTTTGGGTACAGTCCCGAGTCACATGAAGGCAATGAGCGATAGGAGGGGATTCGTCTCTCCCGGTATAGAGAGTTCATGTTGTGCTGTGTTCGATTGGCTATAACAGGAAATCCCTGGCCAGGGTTGCTGATATTTACTAGTAAGTGTTACCTGTAGTTTCTCGAATAGTTATAGACCTCATATCGACACGACTTATCGAGCTATTGGGGTCTGACGTTTACCACCCTAGGTGAGATATGCGACATATCAGACGATCGACCAGACTGTACGGTAGTGTTACTGGTTGGATTCACTGGAGTGTGTAAGTCCATATTGCGACCCCCGGTGCTTACGGGGAGGCGGAAACGGTATAAAAAACAAATTTTTTATCGCAAGAGGCAACATGGACTAAACAAGGTCGGGATCGTGTCTAAACTAAACTAGCAAATACGCTAAAGAGAGTTAGCTACTCAGATGAAGGTTATACCTAAACTTGAACTCCTTCTTCTTGAAATCTTGTAGAGGTTGATGGTTCTCTTTTCGTCGCCTTCTTCCGTCGAAGATGGATCCACCTCGAAGGTTCGACCTTTGGGCTCTTCCTCGATCTTTGAGTGAACTAGGGTTTCCGGCTTGCTAAACCTTGAACCTAGAATGAGTAGAGAGTGACTAGGGGTTGCTTTTCTTTTAAAAGAGAAGGATTCTCAACACATGAGAAGGGTTCTCTTTTGCTAGAGGAAGAAGAAGATGAAGTGAGGAGAGAGAAGCTAAATGAGATAATGAGATATATTTCTCTTTCTAGCAACCATAATGCCAAAAGAAAAACAATTATCTAAATAATAATAATTCAAAATAAGAATAGTTGATGGTAATTTGGAATGACCACTATCATGCTTCTTTAAATGAAATGTAAGCATGAATCAAGGAGGATCTTTCAAAGCATGATGGTGGTCAACATTCAACCATGGTCAACAAGTCAACCATGGTCAACAAGTCAACAAAATCAACCATAACAAAATTCTCATTTAATTACTATTATTAATAGATAATATATAAATCCATTAGGGTTTGGAAAAAGAAGACTGTCAACTGTGCATACGCACCCGTTCCGAAACCCTAATGAAATATCTCATCCTCCGCCTCAAGCAACTGTGCATACACACCTGCATTCTCGTTCCGAGGAACAAGAATACCAAGATATAAAAGCAACCCTAAAACATATACCAGTATCTGGCTCAAACCAGAGCCTGCCAGTATAATCCGTCCGGACTCCAAACGTGCACAAGTGCGCGGATGAGAACGAACCCTGTCGCAAAACCATGCGACCTCTACTCTGTTTTGCCCAGAGGCGAATACCCTCTGTGTGGGACTCTAAAGACTCGACACTACGCTGGCAGTGGGTTTAACCACAGACCGCAAGCGGCACTAGCTGTGCGTAACGGTCCCCAGGTAGATGCCGACAAGAAGGCTGACGAGGTGAAACCCCATCTGAACTCCTACTGAGTCTGAATGTGACATTCTCCGTACAGTCCAGTCTGTTCGTCTGATACATCGCATGGCGGGCCTAGGGGGCGGTAAACGTCAGTCCCCTAATAGCGGTACAAGTCGTGTCGGAGTGAAGCCCAAAACACCCTGAGATAACACTGGAAGCCTACCAGTATATCTCGCTTGCCCTGGCCAGGGACTACTCGTGTAATGGCTCTCCTAGACACGGCGCGATGTCAACCCCCAATACCGGGAGAGACGAATCCTGTCTAACCGTCACTGCCTCCAAGTGCTTCGGGACTGCACCCAACCACCACCTGTTTGCACGACTCCTTTGAGCCGTGGTAGGGCAGTGATCAAAGTGTAGTGGGAGCACACTCGAGGCGAAGTGCCAGTGTCAAGTCAGCGGACTAAGCTGTACTCATGTCACCTGGGAACTGATAACTGACGATAGGTATAATACCAACCTGTCAGTTCCCGACGAGTCCTGTCCAGTGTACTCGTAACCCAACGAGCACCCGTATACTATCTCCAGTACGACGTACTGATGGCTGTGGGACAGACCATCTCCCACACTGGGATGAGAAGCGCATACGCTAGTCTACTCCGGAGTATCGATGCCCACTCTCGATAGTCCTGCGACTAGGGACCTGTATAAGGATGTGCCTATAGATTACCCAGCCCCCACTAGTGTGACTTCCATCACAACGCTGGTAATCAAGCAAAGATCCTAAGGGCTCCACTAATGCGTATAAGTGATATACTGAAATAAACACATGTACACATTGAAGTAGAAACAAACCAAGTAGCATACTACTATATTGAGCAAGATTGTTTATACAAGGTGAATATCCCAAGCTTCCATCAAGTAATATACAAACTAGTATGATACAGTAATGGCCTCTAGGGCATATACACTAACAATCTCCCACTTGCACTAAGGCCATGTACTGGCGTATCGAAGACCTATCATCTCGATCAGCCGCTCGAACTGAGTCTGGGGTAGGGCCTTGGTGAATGGATCTGCAGTGTTCTCTTCTGAAGCAACCCTCCGAACCTCGATCTCCTTTCGATCCACGATCTCCCTGATCAGGTGATACCGCCTCAAGATGTGCCTGGATCTCTGATGGGACCTGGGTTCCTTTGCTAAAGCTATAGCCCCGTTGTTGTCGCAATACAGAGGTACTGGGTCAACAATGGATGGAACCACCTGAAGTTCTTTCAAGAACTTCCTTATCCAGACAGCTTCTTTTGCGGCATCAGATGCAGCGATGTATTCCGCTTCCATAGTTGAGTCTGCAACGGTTTCCTGTTTGGAACTCTTCCAACACACCGCCCCTCCATTGAGGGTAAAGACAAAACCCGACATGGACTTGGAATCATCCTTGTCACTCTGGAAGCTGGAGTCAGCAAAGGCCTCAATCTGGAGGTCTTTTCCGCCATACACCAAGAACATCTCATTAGTCCTTCTCATGTACTTGAGAATGTTCTTTACTGCTATCCAATGTTTCTCCCCAGGGTTTGACTGATACCGGCTTACTACACTCAGTGCATAAGCTACATCCGGTCTGGTACACAACATCGCATACATTATAGAGCCTACCGCAGAAGCGTAGGGTATAATAGACATGCGATCCCTCTCCAAATCAGTCTTGGGAGACATCTCTTTAGAGAGGGTGATCCCGTGACAAGCCGGTAGGTTACCGCGCTTGGAATCTTCCATACTGAATCTTTTCAGTACGGTGTCGATGTACCTGGACTGTGAAAGTCCTAATATCCTCTTGGATCTATCACGATGGATCCGGATCCCCAGGATGTAAGAGGCATCACCCAGGTCTTTCATGGAGAACCTGTGTGACAAGAAACCTTTGACAGATTGTAGCATAGGAATGTCATTTCCTATTAAGAGAATGTCATCCACGTATAAAACAAGGAATACTACAGTTCTCGCTACAAATCTACTATAGATGCATGGTTCATCTGGATTTTTGATAAAGTCAAATTCCTTGACTGTCTCATCAAAACAGATGTTCCAACTCCGCGATGCCTGCTTTAGTCCATAGATGGACTTAAGCAACTTGCACACCTTTCCGCTGCTCCCACTCTGAATGAAACCTTCTGGCTGATCCATATAGACACACTCCTCTAAATTTCCATTTAGAAAAGCGGTTTTTACGTCCATCTGCCAAATCTCATAGTCGTGGAAGGCAGCAATGGCAAGAAGGATCCGAATGGATTTCAGCATAGCCACTGGAGAAAAGGTTTCATCATAGTCCAAGCCAGGTCTTTGACGGAAACCCTTTGCTACAAGTCTAGCTTTATAGGTCTCAACCTGTCCATCTACACCAATCTTCCTTTTGAAGATCCACTTGCATCCTACGGGTTTTACCCCGTCTGGAGCAATGTCCAACGTCCATACTTTGTTGGTGTACATGGACTCCATTTCGGTCCGCATTGCATCCAGCCATTTTACTGAGTCAACGCTCTGAACGGCCTGCTGGAAGCTAGTAGGCTCATCATAGTCTATGATGCAATCCTCTCTATCCCCGTCTATGAGAAAACCGTAGTATCTCTCGGGCGGATGAGACTGCCTACTACTCCTGCGGAGCGGCGTAGGAATGTCCTGTTCATTTGAACCCTCTGGTTCCACTAAGCTTTCAGTAATAGTCTGTGGTTCTGGAATTTCTTCCAGTTCTACTGCGCTCCCACTTAATTCTTTTTCTAAGAACTGATGTTCTAGAAAGTGGGCATAACGAGAAACAAGAACTTTTTGTTCCTCTTCGTAGTAGAAGAGATATCCCTTGGAATTCTTTAGATATCCCACAAACTTACACAGTACTGAGCGCGCCTCGAGCTTGTCCGCATGCTGCTTTTTAACAAAAGCTGGACTTCCCCAAGTCTTAATGTGACTGAGATGGGGTCTCTTCCCACACCACATCTCATATGGTGTAGTAGGCACAGTCTTAGTAGGAACTCGGTTCAAAAGGTACGCAGCTCATTCTAGCGCATACCCTCAGAATGATCGCGGTAACTCAGTGTTACTCATCATGGACCGTACCATATCCAATAGGGTTCGGTTCCGTCTCTCCGATACACCGTTGTGTTGCGGAGTTTATGGAGGAGTAAGCTGAGAGAGAATCCCGTTCTCTTTTAAATAATTCAGGAACTCGGCACTTAAGTATTCTCCACCTCGATCCGATCTTAGAATCTTGATACTTTTGCCGGTTTGTTTTTCTACTTCATTCTTAAATTCCTGGAATTTTTCAAAAGCTTCGGACTTATGTTTCATTAAGAAGACATAACCGTATCTTGAAAAATCATCCGTAAAAGTAATGAAGTAAGAATAACCGCTTCGCGCATGTGTAGACATTGGACCGCACACGTCGCTGTGTACGAGTCCCAAGAGCTCGCTCGCTCTTACTCCGTGTCCAGTGAACGGAGTCTTTGTCATCTTTCCTTTGAGACAGGATTGACAAGTGGCATATGATTGATATTCGAACGGATCCAAATATCCTTCTGTATGTAACTTTGTCAACCTTCTCTCATTGATGTGACCCAGTCTACAATGCCATAAGAAAGTCTGATTGATATCTGGAGACTTTCTTTTGTGTGTATTCTGGACATTGAAAATCTGTGGTTGGTTTAATACGTATATACCATTGCTCAATGTACCTGACCCAATCAGAACTTGATTAAGGTGAATGTTTACAACATTGCTTACAAACGCAAATTCATAACCTTCTTTAGAAACCAAAGATACAGAAATGATATTACAAGTTGCGTTGGGTACAAAAAAGCAATTACGCAAAACCAAAACATGCCCATCTGACATTCCCAGGTGATAGTCCCCCACGGCTTTAGCATCCATGCTAGCTCCGTTCGCAACTCTGAGGGTCATGTCACCTGCCTTCAAAACCCTACGGCTTCTCAACGCCTGCAAAGAATTACAGATATGAGATCCTGATCCGGTATCCAATACCCAGGAAGTAGAGTTTATAGAAAGACAGTTTTCAATAACATACACACCTGAAGCTGAAGCCGCAACCTGCTTCAGTTCCTGTGTCCTGGCTTTCCAAGCCCTGCAATCTTTCTTCCAGTGTCCACTTTTGTGACAATAGAAGCATTCCTCTTTACCAACAAGCTTCCCCGCTATCTTTGTTGCCTTTTCCTTTCCCTTCGTACCCACTTTACTAACACCGCCTCTTGGTTTGGCGGGGGCTTTCTTCCTCTTTCCCTTGGCTTTCGCCTTGGACCTAGAGGAAGAAGATCCTCCTACAAACAAAGCGGGTGTTTCCCTACCCTTCTGTAGGGGCCCTCTGCGCTCCTCAGCAAGTTGAGGAGTTCTGAAAGTTCAACTTCCTTTTCTTGCAAGTTGAAATTCAGTATGAACTGGGAGTAAGTGGATGGAAGGGACTGGAGAATTAAATCTGTATAGAGTTCACTATCCAACGTGGTCCCAAGTTCTGCGAGCTCCTCAGTGTAGCCAATCATCTTAAGCACGTGGTCCGCTACCGATGATCCGACGGTCAACTTTGTCGAAAACAACTTCTTCGACACTTCGTATCTTGCGATACGAGACTGCTCTCCATACAGTTCTTTTGTATGGAGAAATATGGACTCGAGGTCCATATTCTCATGCCTCCTCTGATGTTCGTTGTCCATAGAGGCAAGCACGAGGCACCTGGCCTTCGCGCAATCAATCTCCCAAGTCTTACGGATTTCCTTATCCGCGACGCTGGAGGTGGGACCTGGGACGGGGGGAGCTTTGGTGGTAAGAAGATACCCCAGCTTGTCGTAAGCGATTGCCAATTTGACATTCCTGAGCCAATCTTTGTAGTTTGGCCCTGTCAGTATGTTTTTATCTAGAAGTAACTTAAGTCCAGTCATTTCGATTTGGTCGCTGCAGGGGGAGAGAAGAAACACTTAGCACGATGCTCTTGCAAGTTTAGAATGGTTTTTAATTTGTCTAAACAGGATGGCTCCCACTGTCTCTCGAATCCCTCCTCAAACCACAAAGGAAGAATTAGCCGGGATCAATCCCACCGTACAATACTTGCTTAACCGTTCAGCCAGGCCAGTGTCGGTACTTCGAGGGAGGTTTTCCAACGCTTTCGCGAAGTTCCTTAATTTAAGAACCTCTTTTCCCTGGGGGCGTAGCCCCGCTAACACCTTTCTAGGTACCTACTAGGTTTATAGCATTGATCGTTTAGTGAGAAATTTTCCGAGGAGTAGCATATACTCACAGTAGGATCGGGATCCAAATATCATTGCGTGACGAAAATGAAGGAATCCTACCATAATCATCACACTCCAAATGGTATGCAAATCTAGCAAGTTTCAGTACTTATGAAACTCCCGATGTGGATTTTTGCCCCATGCTCTTATGACCTTGACTTTGGCCAAAATATCATAAGTCACATGTCAAGTTCTACCCGTCACTTTCCAGATTAATTTGGATCCATCCGTACATACCCTTGACTTTGGCCAAAATGGCAGCACGACTGTCCCAAACCAACGCATCTATCTATGCTACACATGAACACCCAATAGCTACCAATCACTGTGCCTTGACTTTGGCCAAAATACACAGCTTGAATACTATTGCCTATTCATGCGAAACGACGGAGGGCTACGAATGGTTTTGGTAAAACCGTGAACGTAGTGAACTTGATATAATCGACGGAACGAGATAGCTTTTAGAAGGAGTGGCTCAAGCTCCGCATTTAAAAGTTAGTTTTGAAAAGAACCGAGTGGTTTTTCGAAAGTGTTCCAACGACTTTAGCTTGGTTTATTATCTTGCATTAGTTCTTTTAATGCGTGATATTCTTGCATTAGTTCTTTTAATGCGTCCCATCATTTAATCCTACCATTGCAGAAAACAACCAAAATATGACGTACGCTTATGCCATTCGCATTCGCCACGGGGTCCCGTCATCACTCGTTAGGTTACTTAACTAACGACAGAGCGGGGGCTGGGCTAGCGCGGCTGTAAAACATAAGCAACGCCTAAATAGAAAGCAATGATAGACATTACAGATCACAGATGAATATATTGGATATACTAGCAATCCGCAATCCTTTCGAGCCTGCAATGAAAAGCGGATTACACGGTCGCGGTGAATAGCCAAATACCCCACCCAAGACCCCTACGGGTGCGGCAAACTACCCGCCAAGAACCCGGTAGTTTGTGCACCTCTCCATGGGTCTATCCTAGAAGCAAAAACAGTAAAAAGAATTATACAATGACGGCTACAACCCCGACCCGGTTGTGCGGCCAAACAAATAATATTATTACATCAATTTACATTTACAAATGAATGAAAGAAAAACAAAAGCTCATCTCACATCCACCCCGGCTATTCACCCGCGACAGTCCAACACATTCATATACACAATCCAATATCAAACACAGATCATGTATAACCCCGACTAATCGACTTATAGCTATTAGCCGACGTTCAATACATGCAAATATCACAGATATAACCAACATAGCCAAAGTGCAGTGAAGTTCGGAAAAAAATACGGAATTATAGGACCCCAAAAGTGAATTTCTGTTCTGGAAAATCTGGGTACATATAATACATCTGAAAAATCCCAAAATCCCACCAGAAGAACACTGCACGAAAAACGATGCAGAGAGGAAAATAAACGGCGGCGGATCCGCGGCTTCATGAACTGGTGAGGCCGCGGATGGGCGGCGCTATGAAGGAATTATGGCATCGTATTTCTTGTGTGTTCAAAAAAAACCCTAAGCCGAATTTACAAGTATAAAGTTTTTCATTTAGAGCAGAAAAAAATTCAACAGAAACGAAGGGTTTTGGTTTTTCCGGTTTTGCGATTTTTCGGTTTCGAACTTCCATACACTTCGCTACCAAGCTAGTTTAAGTTTAGTTAGGCTCTGATACCACTGTAAGTCCATATTGCGACCCCCGGTGCTTACGGGGAGGCGGAAACGGTATAAAAAACAAATTTTTTATCGCAAGAGGCAACATGGACTAAACAAGGTCGGGATCGTGTCTAAACTAAACTAGCAAATACGCTAAAGAGAGTTAGCTACTCAGATGAAGGTTATACCTAAACTTGAACTCCTTCTTCTTGAAATCTTGTAGAGGTTGATGGTTCTCTTTTCGTCGCCTTCTTCCGTCGAAGATAGATCCACCTCGAAGGTTCGACCTTTGGGCTCTTCCTCGATCTTTGAGTGAACTAGGGTTTCCGGCTTGCTAAACATTGAACCTAGAATGAGTAGAGAGTGACTAGGGGTTGCTTTTCTTTTAAAAGAGAAGGATTCTCAACACATGAGAAGGGTTCTCTTTTGCTAGAGGAAGAAGAAGATGAAGTGAGGAGAGAGAAGCTAAATGAGATAATGAGATATATTTCTCTTTCTAGCAACCATAATGCCAAAAGAAAAACAATTATCTAAATAATAATAATAATTCAAAATAAGAATAGTTGATGGTAATTCGGAATGACCACTATCATGCTTCTTTAAATGAAATGTAAGCATGAATCAAGGAGGATCTTTCAAAGCATGATGGTGGTCAACATTCAACCATGGTCAACAAGTCAACCATGGTCAACAAGTCAACAAAATCAACCATAACAAAATTCTCATTTAATTACTATTATTAATAGATAATATATAAATCCATTAGGGTTTGGAAAAAGAAGACTGTCAACTGTGCATACGCACCCGTTCCGAAACCCTAATGAAATATCTCATCCTCCGCCTCAAGCAACTGTGCATACACACCTGCATTCTCGTTCCGAGGAACAAGAATACCAAGATATAAAAGCAACCCTAAAACATATACCAGTATCTGGCTCAAACCAGAGCCTGCCAGTATAATCCGTCCGGACTCCAAACGTGCACAAGTGCGCGGATGAGAACGAACCCTGTCGCAAAACCATGCGACCTCTACTCTGTTTTGCCCAGAGGCGAATACCCTCTGTGTGGGACTCTAAAGACTCGACACTACGCTGGCAGTGGGTTTAAGCACAGACCGCAAGCGGCACTAGCTGTGCGTAACGGTCCCCAGGTAAATGCCGACAAGAAGGCTGACGAGGTGAAACCCCATCTGAACTCCTACTGAGTCTGAATGTGACATTCTCCGTACAGTCCGGTCTGTTCGTCTGATACATCGCATGGCGGGCCTAGGGGGCGGTAAACGTCAGTCCCCTAATAGCGGTACAAGTCGTGTCGGAGTGAAGCCCAAAACACCCTGAGATAACACTGGAAGCCTACCAGTATATCTCGCTTGCCCTGGCCAGGGACTACTCGTGTAATGGCTCTCCTACACACAGCGCGATGTCAACCCCCAATACCGGGAGAGACGAATCCTGTCTAACCGTCACTGCCTCCAAGTGCTTCGGGACTGCACCCAACCACCACCTATTTGCACGACTCCTTTGAGCCGTGGTAGGGCAGTGATCAAAGTGTAGTGGGAACACACTCGAGGCGAAGTGCCAGTGTCAAGTCAGCGGACTAAGCTGTACTCATGTCACCTGGGAACTGATAACTGACGATAGGTATAATACCAACCTGTCAGTTCCCGACGAGTCCTGTCCAGTGTACTCGTAACCCAACGAGCACCCGTATACTATCTCCAGTACGACGTACTGATGGCTGTGGGACAGACCATCTTCCACACTGGGATGAGAAGCGCATACGCTAGTCTACTCCGGAGTATCGATGCCCAGTCTCGATAGTCCTGCGACTAGGGACCTGTATAAGGATGTGCCTATAGATTACCCAGCCCCCACTAGTGTGACTGCCATCGCAACGCTGGTAATCAAGCAAAGATCCTAAGGGCTCCACTAATGCGTATAAGTGATATACTGAAATAAACACAAGTACACATTGAAGTAGAAACAAACCAAGTAGCATACTACTATATTGAGCAAGATTGTTTATACAAGGTGAATATCCCAAGCTTCCATCAAGTAATATACAAACTAGTATGATACAGTAATGGCCTCTAGGGCATATACACTAACAGAGTGTGAGCGGGCTTGCTCGTCGATCTTCAGATCGCTCAATACCCGGGTGGCCGTTACGTTTAGCAGACCGCTTGCGGCTTGTGAGTGTTTGATATGATCATCGCCTGCTGCCGGCGTATTGACGAGTCTTTAGAGTCCTACACAGAGGTTTCCTGGCTCAAGCGAAACGAAATAGGAGCGCATATGAGATATGTGCGGGACCGAGAATAATGCGTGTATATGACACCGTATTCCATTCTCGCGATGAATCTATCGATTAGGTTATATGCGATATACCCTAGTTATCGAATCAAAGGTTGATTCGATAAGCCGATACATACGATACTGGTCGGTTATATGCGATATGACCGGATCGTTAAATCAAGTGTTGATTTAATGATTTAATATATAATTATATATTTGATATATTACTTTGCATTAACTAGTATTGGTTCACTTTAAACGGATTTTCTCACTTGGTTTGTGCACATTGTATATGTGATATACTTTTATACACTTGTATGTATCATGTTTGATGATGCATGCTAACTTGTGTTTTGTGTAAAGTTTAAACCATGGTTATGTAATGGTTAGGCTTTTCATTTTCATATCTATTTATTTATTTGTTTATTCATTTTGGAAAATGATAAGCATAATGCAAAATGGTGGCTTTGTTTGGAAGCTTGTTGATGCTTCATGAAGACTTTGACCATTTTGTATTTTAGCTTAACCCTAACCATTGCATTGAACCATGATTAATTCTCTACACATAACCATAGTTAGGATTATGATAAGTTTGGATATTCTTTTCATTTTTAAATAACTTATCATAATTCTTTCTTCTTCTTCTTCATCTTCTTCCATGAAGAAACCTTCACTTCATCAATGGCAACTTGATGAAATGAGTGAGAAATCCAATTCTAAAGTCTACCCACTTCCTATTTCTTCATCCTCTACCTCTTGCCAAGTAGTAAAGTGTGTTTCCTTCACAAGTTTTCAAGGCTCGGTGAAGGTGGAGCTTGATCTAGTGATGCTTCGACGTAGATCTTCTTCGGCACGTTGTCGATGACCTAGCCCGTCCATTCTCCGATGAAGCCGACGCTAGAGCCCGGGATTCGTCTTGGACAGAGAGGAGACTTCATTGCGGAGCCGTGGAGGTGGAGCACCGGATCTACAAAGGTTGTATATCCGTATTCTCATAGTTAAGTGTTAACTAGTTGGCTTTTTCGCCTAGACATCTAGCCAACGATCTTGTTAGGGTTTGTAGGCACCATTAAAATTTGAAATTGGCATGTTCGATGCCTTGTGAGACCTCACTAGGGTGCCTAGGAACCCTACAACTAACGCCCGATTAGTCCGTGTTTCGTTGGTACCGACCGATGAACATTTCGTCACCGAAGTCGAAATTCCTTCCATTTCCTTACCTTCACCTTCAAATTCTTCTTTCGAAGGTATGTTGGGACACAATCCCAACAATACCTTACCGACGGGAATGATTCCACCTCCGTTAGGTGCGAATAACCCGAATCTTCTGCCTGTTGTAGCGACCTCACGAGTTGCGCTCCAGGATCTCTTCTACCCCGTCCGCACTTCTTTACCTACCTGTCTTTCACCCCCACCGGCAAATGGGGACAACTTTGAAATAAAACCACATTTCATCAATATGCTGCCAAAATTTCATGGTTTAGAATCAGAAGATGCGTATATTTTTATTAATAAATTCCAAAATGTGTGCGCTATGATGAAAACGACCCAATTAAGTGATGACGCTATAAGGCTAAAGGTCATTCCTTTCACCTTATGTGACCTAGCCGAGAAGTGGCTATACAGCACCGCATCACATTCCATTATAAATTGGGACGAGTTTGTGAAAGCTTTTCTGAAAAAGTTCTATCCTCATCACAAAACTGCTAGAATCCGTAACGAGATTATACAATTTTCACAGCTTCCTTCCGAACCATTTTGGAAGTGCTTCGAGAGATTTAAAGACCTACTCGTTCAATGCCCTCATCATGGGATCGAAAGTTGGCAACTTTGCCAAACATTATCCGAGGGATTGAACTCGGCAACGAAGCAGTTGCAAGAAACCATATGTCAAGGTCATTTTCTCTCTAAGTCTAGCGACGAAGCGTGGCAGTTTCTAGAGGATCTTAGTGAGCAAACAATTCAGTGGGAGAGTACCAAGACCACATCATCTTCTTCTATTGGTCAATCTAGAGCAGGCATACACCAAGTAGATATGTCGATTGCTATGAAGGCCGAGATGGCCGCACTTATGAAAAAGCTAGAAGCCATTGAGACCAAAATCTCATCGCCTTTTCCTGCCCCTGTTATGCCTCCATGAACTGTTTATGCTTGTTGTGCAGACCCATCGCATCTAACCGAAGAGTGTCCTTATAATGCATCTACTCAAGAACAGGATCAAGTCAATGCTGCATTTCAGCAACGACAAAGAAACGATTCGTACTCTTCGACATACAATCCGGGGTGAAGGAGTCACCCTAATTTCGCTTGGAACCAAAATCAACAATTCCAAGGAAATAACAATTTTCAAAGACCTCCTCCTCCACAACAACAACAAGCACCTTCACAAACTCAAAACCAGCAACCTTTCCAACAACAACCTTATACAAATCAAACGAACAATTTGGTTCAACCAAATGATGATAAGGTTATCTCGCTAGAAAAAAGTCTAGATGCCTTGCTCAAGCAACCTACAGAATCCGCAGCAAGATTTGAAAATTAAGTTCAATCTTTGATGCATAACAATTCTTCACATGATCAAAGTATCAAATCTATTGAGGCACAAATTGCACAATTAACTGCTGCGTCGAGCGAGAAAGAAAAGGGAAAGCTTCCATCTCAACCATTGCCAAATCCCGGTCACACACAAAACGCATATCACAATCACAATGTAAATGCGGTGACCATGTTGAGATCCGGAAGAGTGTTGCAGAATAATGAGGGTACTAGTGATGACATCCCCGCCGGTGGTTCTTCTTCTTCTTCTTCTCCATCGTCATCTTCTCCTTCTTCTCCTCCTTCTTTTTCACCCTCATTTCCTCCGCTAGAGCCTATTCTCCATTCTTCAAAAGGCTCTTCTTCTTCTAATCCGAACGGACCCACACTGGGATCCGTTCCTACTCCACAGACATTTGACTCAACGAATTTTCAAAATGCTCCATTTCCAAACAGGTTGAGTTCCAATAAACCAACTGCACAAGTGGAGAAGATTGTGGAGTTATTTAAGCAGGTTAGCATAAATATACCTCTCTTGGATTCCATCCAACAAGTCCCTTCATATGCGAAAATCTTAAAGGGCTTATGCACCTTGAAGAGAAAGTCATCTCAAGTACCCAAGAAAGTGCTAGTGGCTAGTGCAGTGAGCAATGCTATTAACCACCCTCAACCCTTACACCAAAAACGAAAGGACCCGGGCTGTCCTACGATTTCAATCACAATTGGGGATAAGAAAATTAATCGGGCACTTTTAAATCTTGGGTCGAGTGTTAACCTGCTTCCCTACTCCGTGTACGAACAATTAGGGGTTGGAGAGTTGAAACCCACTCGTTGTACTCTCCAAATGGCTGATCGATCAATCACCCATCCAAGGGGTGAGCTAGAGGATGTATTGATCAAAGTTGGGGAGTTCATATTCCCCGTTGATTTTATTGTTATGGATACACAACCTGTTGCTAACCCAAGAAACCAAATTCCGGTGATTCTCGGTCGACCATTTTTGGCCACTTCCAATGCCGTAATAAACTGTCCCAATGGCTCCATGACTCTATCCTTCGGGAAGACGTCTAGTGAGTTCAATATTTATAAGTTAGGAAGTCTGCCCCCTGTGTAGGGTTGCTAGGAACGCACACAAGGGTCTACGAGGCATCAACCATGCCCGATTAAAAATTTAGCCGTGCCGAACAACCCGAATACGGAACTTTAAACTAGAGATTAGGCGAAAACTAACATGCTAAACATTTTAACACTAAGTGAGAGGGATTACAACCTTTGTAGATCCGGTCCTTCACTTCATATGCTCCGTGTTGTGGCCCCTTCGCTGCGATCATCGGGATCCGGACTCTCGAGAGGTTCCACGAAGAGAAAGACGCAACCTTTGCTTCCGATCTTCGATACTAAGATGATCTACCTTGAAGTTTCTTTAACACAAGCTAACACTCATGAAATGATGTGAACACCCTCATCTAAATGGCAAGGGAAGATGAGGATGATGAAGTAGGATTTTTTCTCTCTTTATTTATCTTTTTCTCATATTTATTCATCACTTTAAAAAATCAAGCAAGCTTTTTCATGAAAGAATGAAGGAAGAAGAAGATGAATAATGTTATGAATCCTTTTGTGATGAATAGGAAAAGGAGATAATGATCAATTATGCAACCATGGTTCACTTAACCATTGTAGACAATTAACCAAGGGTTAGGGTTGGGTTGAGTTAAGAATGAGTCACACACAAATATCTTTATCATGACAAAAAGAAAAGCTTCTAGAATCAACTAGAAGGTTTAACGCTAATCCAAACCCTAATCATGTTTAAACTCCACAAAACAAGTTGCATTAGTTATCATATCATGTTACAATATTATATATCACATATATAATATTTATCGTAACAAAATAAAATAATACATTTAACATATATCGCATATATATCAATGTATTATCCGAGTGAGAAAAAGAATCTTTTAGTGAGCAAATATTAGTTAATGCAATTTAATATATCATATACATTATTATACATTAAATTATCGAATCAACACTTGATCCGACAATTCGGCTATATCGCATATAACCGACTAATATTTATCCGTACTGATTCATCGAATCAACACTTGATCCGATGACCCGGCTGATATCAAATATCGTGAGAATACAATATGATATCACATATCGCATTATCCTCGGTCCCGCACATATCACATATGTGCTCCTACTCCGTTTTGCCTGAGTCAAGAAACCTCTGTGTAGGACTCTAAAGAATCGTCAATACGCCGGCAGTAGGTGATGATCATATCAAACACCCACAAGCTGCAAGCGGTCAGCTAAACGTAACAGCTACCCAGGTATTGAGCACTCAGAAGATCAACAAGCAAGCCTGTACATTCTCCTGCGAATCCAAACAGTAACACTCCCGTACAGTCCGGTCTCGTCGTCTGATATGTTGCATATCTCGCCTAGGGGTGGTAAACGTCAGACCCCAGTAGCTCGATAAGTCGTGTCGATCTGAGGTCTATAACAGTTCGAGAAACTACTGATAACACTTACCAGTAAATCTCAGCAACCCTGGCCAGGGATTTCCGGTTATAGCCAATCGAACACAGCACAACATCAACTCCCTATACCGGGAGAGACGAATCCCCTCCTATCGCTCATTGCCTCCATATGATTCGGGACTGTACCCAAAAGCCACCTTTTTGCACGCCCTCTTGGACGTGGTATGATGGAAATCAAAGCACAGTGGGAATCACACAAGACTCTATGACGATCTCGTGTCAACAGACTACTCTGTACCAGTGTCACCAGGAGAACTGCCATCTGACGTATGGTATAATACCATCTGGGAGTTCTCGGCGAGTCCGTCCAGTGTACCCTGTCTCCATTGAGCACCCGTACACCATCCTTGATGTCAAACACCGATGGATAATGGGATCATCCATCGTCCATCATATGGATCAAGATGCGTATACGCTCGTCTACTCTGGTGTATCGATGCCCTGTCTCGATACACCCTCGACTAGGAACAGTTATAAGATGTACTCGTCGACTACCGTGGCCCCAACTAGTATAAATCTCATCATAGTCTCCAGTAGTCGAGTACATATTATAAGGGCTTGTATCAACATGTAATATAGAGACAATCAGAGTATATGTTAAGATAAAGTACAACCAGATAGCATACTATCATGTCGAGCAAGAAAGTCCTCCCTATATATGTCCTAGCATCCCACTACAATATACATCGTATGTACAGTAATGGCCTCTAGGGCATACATATAACTAACAATCTCCCACTTGCACTAGGGCCATCTGTTATGGTATCGCATACCCAACTATAGCTGCGGTTGAAGTATCTCATACTCAACCATCCCATAAAAGTCTCTACTGGGAAAAAGGCCTTTGTGAATGGATCCGCGCTGTCGTCCTCTGTGTCTGCTCTCCTAACCTCGATCTCCCTGGAGATCAACCATCTCCATGATCAGGTGATACTCCCTAAGAATTATATCTGGATTTCTGATGGGACGGTAGTTCCTTGGCATAAGCCACAACTCCATTGTCACACAATGGTAGGAACGAAGTTCATCTTATGAACTTATATATATATCCAGACTGTCTCTTTGGTAGCATCCTTGGTAACGATGTATCTTGCCTTTAATCGTCTAGTATGTCACGGTATCTAGCTTGGAACTCTTCCAACATACCGTCCCTCCACTGAGGGTAAAGACAATGCCCGCGACTGACATTCAGTCGTCCTTATCACCCTGGAACCTTTCCAGTGATTCTCCCTAGGATCGATTGATACCATCTCACTACAACTAGTGAGTATCCTAACATCCAATTAGATCTATCTCATAGATCCAAAACCCAGGATTTAGGAGGTATCACTTTTATCTTATATGGAGAATCCTTGTGATAAGCGGAGATTGACCGAGTGTAGCATAGGAAACTCCTTCCCTATCAAGAGTATGTCATCCACGTACTCTACGAGGATCACCACCATACTCTCTACTACCTTTTCGTATATACAAGGTTCATCTACCATTTTGATGAAGTCAAACTCTTTGACTACCACATCAAAACAGATGTTCCAACTCCGCGATGCCTGTTTTATCATATAAAAACATCTTGCACACGTTTCCGCTGCTCCCACTGTCTACGAAGCCCTCTGGCTGTGTACTTATAGACGCTCTTTTCTAAAACATCATTTAGAAAAGCAGTCATGATACCCAACCACCAGATATCGTAGTCATAGTATGTAGCCGTGGCAAGTAGGATCTGGATGGACTTAAGCATAGCTTTGAAAGTCTCAACCTTTCCATGTACACCAAGTAATCTTCTCAAGATATACTCGCTCCTGATGGGGATTTAACCCTTCAGATAAGGCAACCAAAGTCCATACTTTGTTGGTGTATAAGGATTCCATCTCAGATCGATAAGCACCCAGCCATCCTTACAGAGTCCCACTCCTGATGGCCAGCTCGAAACTAGTTGGGTCATCATCTCATGATGCAATCCTCGCTCCCACTATCATAGAGAAACCGAAGTATCTCTCAGGTGGGTGAGGAACCCTACTAGATCGGCGGAGAGTCTGAGGTTCATTGGAAACAATTGAATCCTTTGGTTCTACCAAATTATCAGCTGTAGTTTGTATAGCTGGAACCATTCCAGTTCTACACAACAAACCTTGCCTCAAGCTTGTCCGGATTTTGCTTTTAGACATAGGGCGGACAACCCAAATCTTAACAAACTTAAGATATGGGCTCTTCCCTTTCCATATCACATATGAAATGGTAGGCAACTGATTTGATTTGAACCCTATTCAATAGGTATGCAGCTTCTCAAGTGCATAACTCCCAAAACGAAATAGGAAACTCAGTAGTACTCATCATAGAGCACACCATATCATATAGGGTGCTATTGCTCCGCCCCGATACACCTACGTGCTGTGGTGTATACGGAGGAGTGATGCTGAGAGAGAATCTCATTCTCCTTTAGAATAGTCCAGGAATTCCGTGCTCAAGTATTCTCCTCCTTGATCTCATCAAAGGACATAATACTTATACCCGTATTTTGGTTCTCTACTTCTAATTTATATTCTGTGAATATCTCAAAAGGTTCGGACTTGTGTTTCAACAGGAACACATGTCTGAATCTTGAGAGATTATCAGAGAATGTAATGAAGTACAAAGAACCAGTCTTGCCATGTATAGACAGGAGACTTTCATACATCAGCATGTATCAATCCCAAAAGTCCACTAACTCTTTCTCTGTTTCCAACAAACAGAGCTGTGGTCATCTTATCTTTGTGACATGACTGGAAAGTTTCACAAGATGTAAATTCAAACTAATTTAAATATGCATCTATATGTAACTTCAGCCAGTCGGATCGCATTGATATGACCTAGTCTACAATGACTCAAGAAGGATTTGTTCATATCTGAACTCTTCCTCTTGTGTGTGTTCTATATACTAAGAACTGTGGTTTGATTTAGAACGTCAATGCTTTTAGATAACGTGCCTGAACCGATCAACTCTTGATATTGGAAATGTTCAAAACATTATCCATTAATACAAAATTATATCCTTTCTTTACTAATAAAGAGACTGATATGATTTTGAATATCAGGTTCGGTATCTAATAACATTTGTTCAGAATCAATGTATTCAGGTAATACAGGATGATAGTGACCAACAGACTTGGCTGCAACACTTGCACCGTTTTCTGTCTCATGAAACTTATCACCCGTTCTCAGTTCTCTACCTATCTGTAGCCCACGTAACAGATTACATATGCTGGATCCTGATCCGGTATCACATACCCAGGACGTAAAGGATACTGAGAAACAGTTATGTGTAATGAACACACCCGAAGATGATGCATCAACATGCACTTTCTTCGTTTGGGCGGCACGGGAAATCTGGTATTCCCCAATTTCCTGCTCTGTCCTATAACAATTATAAGTTGGAGCGGGACCAACGTTCCCCAGCTCAGTATAACAAGCGGGTTCGGTCAATATATCCGTTTTATTATCTTGATTAAGGTGTGATATGGTCGCTATCTGGAGAGAGAGAGAAGAAAACACTCAGCGTATGCTCTTGCAAGATTAGATTGGTTATCTAATATATCTAATCACGATGTCTCCCACTGTTTTAATCAAATCTTCCTTCAAGCCCTAAAAGGAAAGACAAGCCGGGATTAATTACACGCTACAAGTTCACCAATCTTTCAGCCAGGCCAGTGTCGGTACTTTGAGGAAGGTCCCCCGTGCTATCGCACGAACCTAATTAAAGTAAACCACGTTTTCCCAGAGGCGTAACCCCGTTAACACCTTTCTAGACACCTACTTGATCGGCTAATTGTAATGTGTAAAACTCTCCCAGGAGTAACTCTTACTCGCAGAGGGTATCGGGATCCAACTATCTCATAGAAGGTATGCAATCTCATTGCAAATTTCAACACTTGAAATTCCCGATAATATTTTACCCCTAGCGTCCCATGACCTTGACGCAGGCCAACAAACCACAGTGCGCTAGTCAAGTTCAACCCGTCATTTCTTGATTGAATTAAACCCACCCGCACGACCCTTGACGCATGCCAACAAAGTCGCACGACTACCCTAACTCAATCTGCATCATATGCATAAGCAGATAAATACTAGTTAGCTACCGCACACTACGCCTTGACGCAGGCCAACAAACGTAGCACGAATACTAACTACTACTTATCTGAAATGACGGAGGGCTACGACAGGTTTTTATGAAAACCCTTTGCGTAATGAACTTGATATCGTCGTAGAATCGAGTGATTTTAAATGGAGTGTTTTTGAGGCTTTTCTAGTTTTGCTAAAGGGGTCACTCCCGGTGAAGGGATCGTCGGCCCTTTCCTCATCGAATAAGGTGCAGGATATATCATATATACCGCTGTGCAAAGCAAGAACTATAGAAGCAATCAAATGACAAACCGAGTTTGTAGCATCTGCCAGTTATTGCTAAAGGAGTCACTCCCGGTGAAGGGATCTCGGTCCTTTCCTTATCGAATAAGGTGCTGGATGTTCTACAAGGAACACCGCTATGCAAAGCAAGAACTAGAGCTACCAGTTTTTATAAACAAGTTTCTACAACATCTTAGGTTTCTTTTATTTCATTAATCTCATTAATGAAGTCCCATTTTAATATGCTTCACAAGCATCTCTTTTGAAACGAAATCTGCAATATAACATATATCTCATATATATAATATAAACATTCGTCACAGGCAGTAATATGATCTCATCACAGAACATTGCAGCAGAAGAACATATACGAAATATTGGATATACTAGGACGTCCGTGTTTTCAATACGAGCCTGTATAAAACACGGATTCCACGGTCGCGATGAATAGCCAAACCCACATCCCTAGACCCTTACGAGAGCGGCAAGTAACACTGCCAATTCTAGGGTTAGGAGACCCGGTCTCGACTCCTCGAGATGGTCTCTCACTGGACCCTAGAACCCGGTTACTTGTGCTCCCCGTCTTGGGTCTACCTAATGCGGAAAAGTAAATAATATACAACGGTGACATCTTCCGCTACCTGGAAGTGCCCCAATAAAAGAATATTACATACAAATGAATTTTACATGAAAGAAAAAGAAAAAACTCTCGTCTCACATAAAACCCCCGGCTATTCAAATGCGACGATCCAATATAACATATCACAGCAACACATAATATCTCATATCATCAACGTAAGCAAGTATGCGTATCCCGATTGTCGTTGATGTATAGCAACGAAGCCGGCGATACACTACATACTACGCTTACGGTCACAGAAAAGAAAGTGTAAAACTACAACAGTTGGAATCGGCAGCCTCCTTAGACATCACATGCCTAACCAAATGAATTCCTTATAAACCCCGCATTTTAATCTCATTATCGAAAACTCTTTTCAATATCAAGTCGGGCAATTCAACAAGATTCCCGACGTCCTGATCGAATGCTCGTCGCAAACTTTAGTAGACGGCCGCACCCCCGATACCGTCGACGAAGTGCACCAAGGCGGAACACCGCTACCGGGAGCACCCGAACGGATGCTTTCGGCGACGGGGTTCTCCTACAGTCACTTGGTCGGGGGTATGGGGCGTGGCTATCTATTAAGTTTACCCGGTGAGTATCCGCGTACACTACGTGATTGCAACGGACTTTTGATCACATCAAAATTCCGTGGCAACCGATCATCTGAGACTAAAGTGCTATGTTTATAATATTCGAATCAGTTATCTCATAACTACCTGTGGATTCCAAATATTATATCACAATCCAGATAAATAGAAAAAATTAAACTTTCCGATCGAATCATCAAGCACCCAAGATTTCCCGAATATATCTCAATACTTGAAATCAGTTTAAAAACATCCATCACATGCCACAGTACCAATGGTCCAGCCGTAGAAGGGTCAAGCCAACGCCTCACATGTGGCACGCCGTACTGCCCCAAACCCTAAGGTTCAAAAGGCAGTTCAAGACGGTCACATAATCGAGTTAAGGTTTGTTGTCTTCTAGAGGGTCCACTGAATTACTTGCACGACTTAGAACATTCTTAAACACGAGAAAAAATCCAACTTTTGAAAAATTTTCCGACAGGGGAAAAAGTGAGTTATTGATATCCGTTCGAACTTTTTAACAGTTTCTAAAAGTTATCCGGAAAAAACTCATAGACAAAATCTGATAATCCGATCGAATCATCGAATCCCTAAACAACCCCAGAAAACTCTACAGGAGAATAAATATTAAAAATTCCCAGAAAATCCAGCATAATAAAACAAGAGTTACTGTGCAAACAGAAATTGATGACGTCATTATTTAGCCGCGGATCCGCCGCAAAAGGCATGCTTCTGCCGCGGTTCCGCCGCGCTTCTTACTGTTCATCAAAAAAATTTTGCACCGTAATTCTTAGAATTCCCTGCTGAATTTTTTAAGCATTTTTAATTTGGAAAAATCCCAGTTTTTAGAAAATTTCCAGAGAAGGGGTTAATTCGGGTTTTCCGGGTTCGATCGGACTTTAAACTTCGTCTAGACTTCGCCTAAAGCTCTAACTTGTCTCTGATACCACTGTAGGGGCGCTAGGCACGCACACAAGGGTCTATGAGGCATCAACCATGCCCGATTAAAAATTTAGCCGTGCCGAACAACCCGAATACGGAACTTTAAACTAGAGATTAGGCGAAAACTAACATGCTAAACATTTTAACACTAAGTGAGAGGGATTACAACCTTTGTAGATCCGGTCCTTCACTTCATATGCTCCGTGTTGTAGTCCCTTCGATGCGATCACCGGGATCCGGACTCTCGAGAGGTTCCACGAAGAGAAAGACGCAACCTTTGCTTCCGATCTTCGATACTAAGATGATCTACCTTGAAGTTTCTTTAACACAAGCTAACACTCATGAAATGATGTGAACACCCTCATCTAAATGGCAAGGGAAGATGAGGATGATGAAGTAGGATTTTTGCTCTCTTTATTTATCTTTTTCTCATATTTATTCATCACTTTAAAAAATCAAGCAAGCTTTTTCATGAAAGAATGAAGGAAGAAGAAGATGAATAATGTTATGAATCCTTTTGTGATGAATAGGAAAAGGAGATAATGATCAATTATGCAACCATGGTTCACTTAACCACTGTAGAGAATTAACCAAGGGTTAGGGTTTGGGTTGAGTTAAGAATGAGTCACACACAAATATCTTTATCATGACAAAAAGAAAAGCTTCTAGAATCAACTAGAAGGTTTAACCCTAATCCAAACCCTAATCATGTTTAAACTCCACAAAACAAGTTGCATTAGTTATCATATCATGTTACAATATTATATATCACATATATAATATTTATCGTAACAAAATAAAATAATACATTTAACATATATCGCATATATATCAATGTATTATCCGAGTGAGAAAAAGAATCCTTTAGTGGGCAAATATTAGTTATTGCAATTTAATATATCATATATATTATTATACATTAAATTATCGAATCAACACTTGATCCGACAATTCGGCTATATCGCATATAACCGACTAATATTTATCCATACCGATTCATCGAATCAACACTTGATCCGATGACCCGGCTGATATCAAATATCGCGAGAATACAATACGGTATCACATATCGCATTATCCTCGGTCCCGCACATATCACATATGTGCTCCTACTCCGTTTTGCCTGAGTCAAGAAACCTCTGTGTAGGACTCTAAAGAATCGTCAATACGCCGGCAGTAGGTGATGATCATATCAAACACCCACAAGCTGCAAGCGGTCAGCTAAACGTAACAGCTACCCAGGTATTGAGCACTCAGAAGATCAACAAGCAAGCCTGTACATTCTCCTGCGAATCCAAACAGTAACACTCCCGTACAGTCCGGTCTCGTCGTCTGATATGTTGCATATCTCGCCTAGGGGTGGTAAACGTCAGACCCCAGTAGCTCGATAAGTCGTGTCGATATGAGGTCTATAACAGTTCGAGAAACTACTGATAACACTTACCAGTAAATCTCAGCAACCCTGGCCAGGGATTTCTGGTTATAGCCAATCGAACACAGCACAACATCAACTCCCTATACCGGGAGAGACGAATCCCCTCCTATCGCTCATTGCATCCATGTGATTCGGGACTGTACCCAAAAGCAACCTTTTTGCACGCCCTCTTGGACGTGGTATGATGGAAATCAAAGCACAGTGGGAATCACACAAGACTCTATGACGATCTCGGGTCAACAGACTACTCTGTACCAGTGTCACCGGAGAACTGCCATCTGACGTATGGTATAATACCATCTGGGAGTTCTCGGCGAGTCTGTCCAGTGTACCCAGTCTCCACTGAGCACCCGAACACCATCCTTGATGTCAAACACCGATGGATATGGGATCATCCATCGTCCATCATATGGATCAAGATGCGTATACGCTAGTCTACTCTGGTGTATCGATGCCCTGTCTCGATACACCCTCGACTAGGAACAGTTATAAGATGTACTCGTCGACTACCGTGGCCCCACTAGTATGATCTCATCATAGTCCCAGTAGTCGAGTACATATCCTAAGGGATTTATCAACATGTAATATAGAGACAATCAGAGTACTTGTTAAGATAAAGTACAACCAGATAGCATACTATCATGTCGAGCAAGAAAGTCCTCCCTATATATGTCCTAGCATCCACTACAATATACATCGTATGTACAGTAATGGCCTCTAGGGCATACATATAACTAACACCCTGTGCCTAAAACTAGTACACGAGAAGTTTGCTCTATTCACGAAATCACGCAGGAGGACTGCGAGCTTGAAAGATTCTTGTTTGATGAAAACAGTTTTGACGCCACTAGTGCGTCCCTCCTTGAGCCTACCACCGTTGACACAACCGATATGGATTATGAATGTTTCACTTTTTCGGATGATGACGACTCACAGCCCAAATATAAGTCTTTTGAATTTTTGGATGAGTTAGTTGAACTATCCGAATCGGTTGTTTGCAGTGATTTCGAACCTGTGTTGGAGTCCTTTGAGTTCGAGGTAGATTCCGCAATGATTCTTTCGCCTCCGAAACTCGAACTCATGTCCTTACCGCCTCACCTTAAATATGCTTACATAGGTGAGAATGAGACTTTTCCCATTATAAGAGAACGCTATTTTAAAGGTCTTACAAGATAGGCGGCAAGTTTTCGGTTGGACTATGGCGGACATCGAGGAGATCAGTTCCCTTATAATTGAATATCATATACAATTGATGGATGATGCCAAGTCAATAGAGGACCCACAGAAACATTTTGGGGGTATTGTGGTGAGTCAACTTCCTCCTTTAGAAGTTGAACCACCCCCATTTCTTTTAATAAGCTATGAGAATGCCAATATTCCACTGATTGCTGATCATTCACATTCTCATTTTGATGCATCACCACCTCCTGTATATTCACCTCCACACCTTCCATACCACCACTTCTATCTTCCCCAATTCTTTTTGGATCGCTATAACTTATTCTTCCACCAACCTATACTCTTTACTGATAAATTTTTCAACTGGTTGGTGTTGACGTTTGGTCTATGCAAAGTTTGGCAGTAATGTCTAACATTGTTTAAATGAAGTTTAGGGGGCCTTTCTGTATATATTTGTTTTCCTTAACAATAAAAAAAATTATAAATCAATAAACAGGGAAGAGCCAACATTTTGGTGTAGCATGACAGTGAGGACACTGTCAAGTTTAAGTTTGGGGGTATGCTCGGTACGTCTTCTACCTTCGCATTCATTTGTACATATTTTTGCATTTGCATACTTATTTATTTGAAAACCCATAAAAATTTCAAAAATTATAAAAATTATTGTATTCAATTTTGGCCATATTTGATTTGAGTTTGACAGATAGGTTAACTGGTTAGGAACAACTAGATCTTAGACTTAGTGAATTAAAAACCCTAAAAATAACATTCCTTAAAGTTTAACGGTAGAAAGTATATGCCTTGTAGTTTATTTAGAAATAGGCAAATTTTGGGTTCACTTCTTGGGTTAAGTTAAAATGAGGGAAGAGTATTGATGTTCTTATTAGAGTATAAGTTTGAAAAATAGTTCCTAGCTTTAGTCTAGATTCTGAAAATGTATACCCTACAATTTGCACAATCACACACCTTGAAACTTGGAATAGTAGAAGAGACCTTGAAATGCTCTTGTCTAAAGTCCTTAGTACAATGAAAATATATATATATATATATATATATATATATATATATATGTGTGTGTGTGAATAAAGAATAAAAAAATGGACACTGGTTTTTGTGATTACTTAAGGCTGCAAAAATAGAAAAAATATTTAGCGAGGGTGCTTCATCACCTAGTGCCTTAGACCAACTGGTTTGGGAGTCACTGCTAAAGCCTTGGGTGTTGCAAAACTAGGAAGTACGCTTTAAAGTGCTAAAGCATCTTGTAATCGGTTGTTGGTACCTCAAGAAGTATTAACGGTCGCATGAAGGATGTGTAAGCAAATTTCATTTAAAAAATTCACTAATTAATAAGTGCTTTGGACAATGGACGAGAGTACGATTGCTTGATTTGAATTTCCAAGTGTAGGGGTGATCTATACACACACGTGGGGATATGTGATTAGAGTTTAGATAAGAGAAAGGAATGAAAGATAGAACTTGTATCTTTAATAGAGTTGATAGAAATTCCTAAGAAGAGGAAACCCTAGAAGGAAGACTTAAGTGATGCCGAAAGCTAAATAGGTCAACATAACATATAATCTTAAGTTAAATAATAAGGAAGCGTGAAGAATGTGGGTGGATAATTTGCGAGTCAAAAGATAATAGAATTCCTTGTTAGAAAACCTAATTGGAGAACAAAAGTAAATGGGCCGAGTTGATAGGATTTTGTGGGTTTAATCCGCTGAAAACCCTCAGGAGACAACACTCCTCCAACTAGGGACACCTAGAGGTTTAACGGCTTGTTGCACGTGCTCAGTGCAATCGCGTTTCCCTGCAAAAGTGTGGTTAGGATTTTAGTGAATAAAATAATAAGTTTGCACGAGGACGAGCAAAAGATAAGTTTGGGGGTATTTGTTCATATCATAATATTGCAATTTATATTCCGCAATTCTTATTCGCTTTATAATTAAACAGGTGCTTTTGACGCATGTCTGCTGCATGTTACAGGATACAGGTTCTTGGAGCGAATACAGTGAAAAAGACAAAAAACGATACAAAAGAGTGACTTTTGACCAACAAGTAGAAGGGTCCTAGTCAAGCCTAGATGAAGAACAGTGCAAGGTCCAAAATGTCAGGGCAAACGGTTAAAAGATCGCTACAAGTTTTCACTGAAAGATCTGGAGAAGAATAAGAAGCCAAACAGAGAAAAGAATTATGGAAATAAAAAGCCCAAAGTATAAAGAACCAGCCCAGGAAGTTTGGTGAGATGATCTCACCAAAGGGCCGCGGAACCGCGGCCCAATCCCACTAATGCCGCGGTTCCGCGGCCATTTAAAGCCCGTGTCGGTGTATTTTTTTGGTGTCGGTGCGTCGGTGCGGGGGTTTGGATTTTTCGTGGGCAAATCTGTAATTGCACATGTGCGAATCCCGTAACCCTAAATTCTCCTGTTTACTTATAAATTGTAATCGAAAATTGTAAAACCCTATGCCTCTTTTCATTTTCACAAATTCGGATCTGCTCTGTATTCTTGCTTGGAGAGAGCCATCAATAAAAATTAGTAAGTTACTTTTAATTCTTTGTTTTAATTCACTTTTAATTAGAATGTCTTTTAATCACCTAATGAGCGAGTAATCTCCTCGCTTGTTAGGCTTAGCCTTAGGGAAAGGTTTGAGAGATGAGATCTCTCACCCCTTTCATGCCATTTCATACCTAAGAATTAGAACTCCATGCATGCACGCACACCCCGCTCCCTACGGCACCTTATCCCTCGAGGTAATGGTGACACCGTAGTGTAAAAGACCGGTTGCGCGTGTTTTTCATGGAGGTTAGGGTAAGTATCGATAAAGGAAGGACAAGAATCTAGAGGAAGAAACATTTTCCCAAAAAATTCTAATCCACTTTATTGATAATTACTATAACATCTAATAGATCTAAAATAAGGCATCGAAAGCGATGAGGGAACCTTTAATCTCCCAACTTCCCCTAAGTCTAACCCTAGCAAGACTTTAATTTAGATTAATTTAGTTTATTGATAAATCTAGGTTTTTTAGACATAATAAATCAATCCAAACAACATTTGGAATCAACTCGTAAAAACACATTAAGAAAATTACACATCTCTGTGGATCGACCCGTATTCACCGGCAAGCTGCAAAGCGACGCCGTTTCTGATTACGGTTAACAAGTATTTTTGAACAAATCACACGTCCCTCTCCCATTTAGTCTGTAAGACATCTTTAGAGAGGGTGACTCCAACACCTGCAGGTACACCACCATGCCAGGAGTCATTTATTCTAAAATACTATTAGAATACTGTCAAAGTACCCATATTGGGAAACTACCAAAATCTAGATCTAAAACCATAGATCTAGTAACCAGAATGTATTATATTATATCCATATCCTTTGTAGAGAACCACTGTGTGACGACCATAATACAACCGATCGTAGTATAGGAATTTTACTTCCTACTCTGTGTATGTCATACAAATACCAGGACATCACCTCCTACTACCTTCTGAACAGATCCATCCCCTATTCTGATGAAGTCAAAGCCATGAAATTCACATCAAAATTAGATGATCTTATCTCCTCTATATCTGCTCAAGTCTATAAATAGACATAAGCTACTTGCCCACTATGCTTCCGCTGCTCCCACTGACTACGACAACCCTCTGGCAGAATAATATATACGTGCACTTCTAAAGCTAGTTTAGAACGACGCTATACTAATCCTCCTTCCGGGTCTCATGGTCTGGAACAACAGTAGTGTCAAGTCTGGGTAAACAAGAACCTCCCTGTCACCGTCCTTGAGGCTACCGGAGTATCTCTCGGGTGTCTGAGGTTACCCACCATATCTGCGGAGTGGCTATTGGAATGTCAAACCTGATTGAATATATAGGTCCTATTAAATTTTCCGTAATCGTTTGCAGTTCTGGAATCACTTCCAGTTCTACCATACTCCTACTACTATTTTCTGAAAAATCTATTTTATTAAAACTGTGGCGAGTCAAGACAATATCACTATTGATCTTCCAGATGGTAGAAAATCAACCCTCGACATAGCCCGGGTCAACCCACAAACTGCCATTACAGAAACGTGCCATGAGTTATCCAGTGTCTGGTTTTAAGCATAAGCTGGACAACTCCCCGTACCTTAACATCATTAAGATATGAACCATTCTATTGTTAGTTATATGTATGCCCTAGAGGCCATTACTGTACATTGGATGTATATTGTAGTGGATGCTGGGTCATATATAGGTAGGACTTTCTTGCTCGACATGATAGTACGCTATCTGGTTGCTCTTTATCTTAACATGTATACTTTCTGTCTCTCTGTTACATGTTGATAAAGCCCTTAGGATGTGTACTCGACTTCCAGGACTATGATGCAGATCATACTAGTGGGGCCTGGGTAGTCCATGAGTACATCCTTCAATGTTCCTAATCGTGGGAATATCGAGACGGGGCATCGATATTCCAGAGTAGACTAGCGTATATCTTCTCGACCCATGTGATAGGAGATGGATGATCCCATATCCATTGGTGTTTGACATCAGAGATGGTATGCGGGTGCTCAGTGGAGACTGGGTACACTGAACGGACTCGCCGAGAACTCCCAGATGGTATTATACCTCACGTCAGATGGCAGTTCTCTGGTGACACTAGTACAGCTTAGTCTGTTGACCCGAGATTGTCATAGAGTCTTGTGTGTCTCCTACTTTGCTTTGATTTCCACCCTACCACGGCTCTACTGAGTCGTGCAAACATGTGGTTTTTGGGTACAGTCCAGATTCACATGGAGGCAATGAGCGATAGGAGGGGATTCGTCTCTCCCGGTATTGAGGGTTGATGTTGCGCTATGCACGACTGGCCATAACAGGAAATCCCTGGCCAGGGTTGCAGTGATATACTGGTAAGAGTTATCAGTAGTTTCACGATTGTTATGGACCTCACGTTGGCATGACTTATCGAGCTACTAGGGTCTGACGTTTACCACCCGTAGGCGAGATATGCGACATATCAGACGAACAGACCGGACTGTACGGTAAGTGTTACTGGTTGGATTCACAGGAGTGTGAGCAGGCTTGCTCGTCGATCTTCTGATCGCTCAATACCCGGGTGGCCGTTACGTTTAGCAGACCGCTTGCGGCTTGTGGGTGTTTGATTGATCATCACCTGCTGCTGGCGTATTAACGAGTCTTTAGAGTCCTACACAGAGGTTTCCTGGCTCAAGCGAAACGAAATAGGAGCGCATATGAGATATGTGCGGGACCGAGAATAATGCGTGTATGTGATACCGTATTCTATTCTTGCGATGAATGTATCGATTGGTTGTATGCGATATAACCTAGTTATCGAATCAAGGATTGATTCGATAAGCCGATACATTGGATATTAGTCGGTTATATGCGATATGACCGGATCGTTAAATCAAGTATTGATTTAATGATTTAATGCATAATTATATATTTGATATATTACTTTGCATTAACTAGTATTGGTCATAAATTGGATTTTCTCACTTGATGTACACAAGTTGTATATGTGTTATACTTTTGTGCACAAGATTGTATCATGTTTGATGATACATGCAAATTTGGGTTTGTGTAAAGACTTAAACCATGGTTATGTTAATGGTTAGGGTTTTGATTTACTCACTTATTCATTTATCTATTTATTTTGGTTAAAAAAGGAAAAGGAAAACAAAAATGGTTGCTTTCATTCAAGAAACTTCTTAATGCTTCATGCATCTTTGACTAAAGTAACCATTCTTGTCTTCTTCTCCTAACCCTAACCATTCAACTTAACCCTAGTTAGTTCTCTACACTAAACCATGGTTGAAATTATGATAAGTATCATTTTGTTTTCTATTTTTAATATACTTATCATATTCTTTCTTCTTTTTCTTCTTCAACAAAGAAGAAACCTTGCCTCCATTAATGGCAACTTGAGAAAAAGAGTGAGAAATCCAATTCTAAAGTGAACCCACTTCCTATTTCTTCATCCTTTACCACTTGCCAAGTAGTATAGGGTGTTTTCTTCACAAGTTTCATGACTTGGTGAAGTTGGAGCTTGATCTTGAGTTGCCTCGACGTAGATCATCTTCGGCATCGAAGTCGACGACCTAGCCCGATCTTTTCTCCGATGAGACCGCTGCGAGAGTCTAGGATTCCGATGGGTACAGCGGAGGGACGTCATCATGGAGCTAGAGAGGTGGAGGACCGGATCTACAAAGGTTGTAGCCCCTTTCCTTTAAGTTAAAGTTGTTTACTTGCATTGCGTTGCCTATACATCTAGTTAACGATCCGTATTAGGGTTTGTAGGCACATGAAAAAATTTGAATTGGCCATGTTTGATCACTTGTAGAACCTCATGGGTGTGCCTAGGAACCCTACAGTGGTATCAGAGCCTAGCTAGAGCCTTAGGTGATGAGTAGACGGAGTTACAAGTCCGATCGAACCGAAACCCTAATACAAATTTGCTCTCTGTACATTTTTTGAAATCAGGGATTTTTGAGAATTAAAAATATGCAGAAAAATCAGCAGGAATTTCTAAGAATTACTGTGAAGCACGAGCACCTAATTCGATCATAGCGCGGCGGAATCGCGGCATTAGCATGGCTAATGCGGCGGTTCCACGGCCAATTAGTCTCTTCAGTCAACTATTTTTGCACAGTAACTTCTTCATTTTAATGCTGAGTTTTCTGGGAATTTTTAATATTTACTCAAGAGTTGAGTTTTCTGGGTTGTATTGAGAGTTCGTAGATTCGATCGGATTATCAAACTTTGTCTATGTGTTTTTCCGGATAATTTTAGAATATGTTATAAAGTTCGACCGGATATAAATACCCACTTTTTCCCCTGTCGGAAAATTTCCAATTGTTGGATTTTTCCGTTGTTTAATGACGTTCTAAGTAGTGCAAGTAACGCGATGGTCCCTCTAGAAGACAACAAACCTTAACTCGATTATGTGACCGTCTTGAACTGCCCTTTGAACCTTTAGGGTTTGGGGCAGTACGGCGTGCCACATGTGAGGCGTTGGCTTGACCCTTCTACGGCTGGACCGTTGGTACTGAGGCACGAAGTGAATGTTTTTAAACTTATTTCATGTGTTGAGCTGTTTCGGGAAAACTTGGGTGTTCGATTGCTCGATCGGAAAGTTTAACATTTTCTATTTATCCGGAATGTGATACAATACTTAGAATCCACAAGTAGCTATGAGATAACTGAATAAATGTCATAAATCTAGCGGTTTAGTCTCACTTGATCGGTTGCCACGGAATTTTGATGTGTTCAAAAGTCCGTCGCAATCACGTAGCGTACGCGGATACTCGCCGGGTAAACTTAATAGACAGCCTTGCCCCATAGCCCCGACCAAGTGGCTGTAGGAGAACCCCGTCGCCGAAAGCATCCGTTCGGGTGCTCGCGGCAACGGTGTTCCGCCTTAGTGCACTTTGTCGACGGCGTCGGGGGTGCGGCCGCCTACTGACGTTTGCGACGAGCATTCGATCAGGATGTTGGGAATCTTGTTGAATTGCCCGACTTTATATTGAAAAGTGTTTTCGATAATGAGACTAAAATGCGGGGTTTATAATTGTTAGGCATGCGATGTCTAAGGAATTCATTTGATTAGGCATGCGATGTCTAAAGAGATTGCGGATTCCAACTGTTGTAGTTTTATACTTTCTTTTCTGTGACCGTAAGTATAATATGTGATATAGCCGGTTTCGTTGCTATATGTCAACGACAATTGGGATACGCATGTTTACTTACGTTGATGACATGTGATGTTATGTATTGCTGGATATGTTATATTGGATCGTCGTGTTTGAATAGCCGGGGGGGTGTTTATGTGAGATGAGTGTTTTTCATTTTCATTCATGTAAAAACTTGTATGTAATATTCTTTTATTGGGGCACTTCCAGGTTGCGGAAGATGTCACCTTTTGTATATTATTTACTTTTTCGCACTAGGATAGACCCAAGGAGGGGAGCATAAGTAACCGGGTTCTGGGGTCCAGTGGGAGGCCATCTCGAGGAGTCGAGTCCGGGTCTCCTAACCCTAGAATTGGTAGGGTTGCTTGCCGCTCTCGTAGGGGTCTAGGGGTGTGGGATTAGCTATTCATCATGACCGTGGAATCCGTGTTTTATACTGGCTCGTATTAAAAACACGGACGTCCTAGTATATCCAATATTTCATATGATATTTTCTGCTGCGTTATCTGTGATGTGATCATGAGATATGTTCAGATGGATACTATATATAGTATATATGATATATTATATAGACGTTGCTTATGTTTTACACCCGCGCTAGCCCTGCCTCGCTCTGGCGTTAGTTACCTAACCTAACGGTGCAGACGGGACATCGAGGCGAATGCGGATAGCATAAGCGTACGTTATATTTATCTGTGATGTTTAGGTGGACTTAAATGATGGGATATTCATTAATGAGATTAATGAAATAAAATAAACCTAATTGATGTTGTGGAATCGAATTTCAAAATAAAAATAGGTAGCTATAGTTCTTGCTTTGCATCGCGGTGTTCCTTATAGAACATCTTGCACCTTATTCGATGAGGAAAGGACCGAGATCCCTTCACCGGGAGTGACTCCTTTAGCAATAACTGGCAGATGCTACACACTCGGTTTATCTTTTGATTGCTTCAATAGTTTCTGATTTGTACAGTGATATATAGGATATATCCCGTACCTCATTCGACGAGGAAAGGGCCGACGATCCCTTCACTCGGAGTGACCCCTTTAGCAAAACTAGAAAAGCTTCAAAAACACTCCATTTAAAAACCATTTGATTCCGCAACGAGATCAAGTTCAAAGTGTTAAAGGTTTTCATAAAAACCATTCGCAACCCTCCGTCATTTTAGGAAGTAGAGTACTTAGTATTCGTGCTGTGTTTGTTGACCATAGTCAAGGCACAGTGTACGGTAGCTAAGTGATGTCTTCCTACACCGCATATGATGCGATTAGTTCGGACAGTCGCGTGACTTTGTTGACCTTAGTTAAGGGTCATGTGGGTGGGTCTAATTAATCATGAAATGACGGGTAGAACTTGACTAGTACTTATGATTTGTTGACCATAGTTAAGGTCATAGGTGCTAGGGGTAAAAACCTTTATCGGGAGTTTCAAGTGTTGAAATTTGCAATAAGATTGCATACCTTCTATGTAATAGTTGGATCCCGATACCCACTGCGAGTAATTGTTACTCCTGAGAGAGTTTTGCACTTTACAATTAGCCGATCAAGTAGGTGTCTAGAAAGGTGTCAACGGGGTTACGCCTCTGGGAAAATGAGGTTTACTGTAATTAGGTCCGTGCGAAAGCACGGGGAACCTCCCTCAAAGTACCGACACTGGCCTGGCTGAAAGATTGGCGAACTTGTAGAGTGTAATTAATCCCGGCTAGTCTTTCCTTTTAAGGTTTGAAGGAAGATTTGATAAAAACAGTGGGAGCCTTCCTGATTAGATAAAATAAATAACCAATCTAATCTTACAAGAGCGCACGCAGAGTGTTTTCTTCTCTCTCTCAAGGTAGCGACCATATCACGCCCTAATCAAGATAATAATATGGATGTATTGACCGAACCCGCTTGTTATACTGAGCTGGGGAACGTTGGTCCCGCTCCAACTTATAATTGTTATAAGACAGAGTAGGAAATAGGGGAAAACCAGAATTCCTATGCCGCCCAAATGAAGAAAGTGCATATGATGCATCTCCTTCAGGTGTGTTCATTATACAGAACTGTTTCTCAGTATCCTCTGCATCCTGGGTATCTGATACCGGATCAGGATCCCAGATATGTAATCTGTTACATAGGGCAACAGAAAGGCAGAGAACTGAGAACGGGTGATAAGTTTCAGGAGACAGAGAACGGGGCAAGTGTTGCAGCCAAGTCTGTTGGTCACTGTCACCCTGTATGACCAGTACATTGATTCTGAACGAATGTTATTAGATACTGAACCTGATATAAAAAATCATATCAGTCTCTTTAATAGTAAAGAAAGGATATAATTTTGTATTGATCGATAATGTTTTGAACATTTCCTATATCAAAAGTTGATCGGTTCAGGCACATTATCTAAAAGCATTGACGTTCTAAATCAAACTACAGTTCCTAGTATACAGTACACACACAAGAGGAAGAGTTCAGAAATGAACGAATTCTTCTTGAGGCATTGTAGACTAGGTCATATCAATGCGACCCGACTTGCTGAAGTTACATTTTAGATGCATATTTAAATCAGTTTGAATTTACATCTTGTGAAACTTGCCAGTCATGTCACAAAGATAAGATGACCATAGCTCTGTTTATTGGAAACAGAGAAAGAGTTAGTAAACTCTTGGGAGTGATACATGATGATGTATGTAAGGTCTCCTGTCTACACATGCCAGGACTGGTTCTTTATACTTCATTACGTTCTCTGATAATCTCTCAGGATTCAGACATATGTTCCTGTTGAAACACAAGTCCGAACCTTTTGAGATATTCACAGAATATAAGTTAGAAGTAGGGAACAATTGTAGGGTTCCTAGGCACTCTCAAGAGGTCTCACAAGGCATCAACCATGCCTATTTCAAAAATTACGGTGCCGAGAAACCCTAATACGGATCGTTGACTAGAAGTTTAGGCGAAAAAGAAACTAGTTAACAACTTAACTAAATGGTAAACGGAAATACAACCTTTGTAGATCCAGTTCTCCACCTCCATGGCTCCGCGATGAAGTCTCCTCGCTGTACAAATCGGATCTTGGGATCTAGCGTCGGCTTCATCGGAGAAAAAGCGGGCTAGGTCATCGACGACGATGCCGAAGATGATCTACGTCGAGGCATCACTAGATCAAGCTCCAACTTCACCAAGTCAAGAAAACTTATGAAGGAAACACCCTATACTACTTGGCAAGAGGTAGAGGATGAAGAAATAGGAGGTGGGTTCACTTTAGAATTGGATTTCTCACTCTTTTCATCAAGTTGCCATTAATGAGGCAAGCTTTTTCTTCAAGAAGAAGATGAAGAAGAAGAAGATAATATTATGATAAGTTAATTAAAAAGAAATTGTTAGTTGTATGTATGCCGTAGAGGCCAGTATTGTACAGATTATGTATTGGATGCTTGGACATATATAGAGATGACTTTCTTGCTCGACATGATAGTATGCTATCTGGTTACTCTTTATCTTAACATGTATACTAGTCTCTTTATACTGTCTTATAGTTACATGTTGGTAAAGCCCTTAGGATTTGTACTTGACTACCTGGACTATGATGCAGATCATACTAGTGGGGACATGGTAGTCCATAAGTACATCCTTCATGGTCCCTAGTCGTGGGTGTATCGAGACGGGGCATCGATATACCAGTGTAGACTAGCGTATACGCTTCTCGACCCATGTGATGGGCGATGGATGATCCCATACCCATTGGTGTTTGACATTAGAGATGGTGTACGGGTGCTCAGTGGAGACTGGGTACACTGGACGGACTCGCCGAGAACTCCCAGATGGTATTATACCTCACGTCAGATAGCAGTTCTCAGGTGACACTTGTACAGTTTAGTCTGTAGACCCGAGATCGTCATAGAGTCTTGTGTGATTCCCACTGTGCTTTGATCTCCACCTTACCACGTCCATAAGGGCATGCAAAACGGTGGTCTTTAGGTACAGTCCCGAGTCACATGGAGGCAATGAACGATAGGAGGGGTTTCGTCTCTCCCGGTATTGGGGGTAGATGTTGCGCAGTGCTCGATTGGCCGTAACAGGGAAGTCCCTGGCCAGGGCTGATCAGAGATTTGCTGGTAAGTGTTACCAGTAGTTTCTCGACCCGTTACGAGCCTCACATCGGCACGACTTATCGGTTTATTGGGGTCTGACGTTTACCACCCCTAGACTTGATATGCGACATATCAGACGAAGAGACCGGACTGTACGGTAAGTGTTACTGGTCGGATTCACAGGAGTGTGAGCGGGCTAGCTCGTCGATCTTCTGATCGCTCAATACCCGGGTGGCCGTTACGTTTAGCAGACCGCTTGCGGCTTGTGGGTGCTTGATATGATCATCATCTGCTACCGGCGTATTGATGAGTCTTTAGAGTCCTACACAGAGGTTTCCTGGCTCAAGCGAAACGAAATAGGAGCGCATATGAGATATGTGCGGGACCGAGAATAATGCGTGTATGTGAACCGCATTTCATTCTCGCGATATATGTTTCGATTGGTTATATTCGATATGACCTAGTTATCGAATCATTGATTCGACAAATCGATACATTACATACTAGTCGGTTGTATGCGATATAACCGGATCATTGAATCAAGTGTTGATTTAATGATTTAATGTATAATTATATATTTGATATATTACTTTGCATTAACTAGTATTGGTTCACTTTAAACGGATTTTTCTCACTTGGATTGCACATTGTATATGTGATATGCTTTCGTGCACATTTTTGTATCATGTTTGATGATACTTGATCATTTAGTTAAGTGTATAAAATTAATCCATGGTTAATTTGATAATTAGAGTTTTGCATATTCATTTATTTATTTATTTGTCTATTTATTTATTTGAAATGAGTTATGATAAGAATGGTGGCTAAGTTTGTTTTATATTGAAGCTTCATGAAGCTTTGACTTTGCTAACCATCCTTATCTTCATGCTTAACCCTAACCCTCTAAAGTGACCATGGTTTATTCTCTACACTTAACTCTAGTTTAGTTATGATAAGTATTTGTTTTTCTATTTCTTTTTATCATAACTTATCATAACTAGCTCATCTTCTTCTTCTTCTTCAAGCTTGCTACAACAATGGCAACTTGAGATCTAGTGAGATAAATCCAATTCTAAAGTGAACCCACCTCCTATTTCTTCACCCTCTATCTCTTGCCAAGTTGTTTTGGGTGTTTACTTCACAAGTTTCACAAGTTTGTGAAGTCGGAGCTTGAGTTTGTGCAACCTCGACGTAGATCGTCTTTGACACAAAGCCGACGACCTATTCCGCTTGTTTTCCCGATGAAGCCGATGATCGAGTCGAGGATTCATGATGGACAGTGAGGACATGACCACGTGGAGCTAAGGAGGCGGAAATCCGGAACTACAAAGGTTGTAGCATCTCAACTTTAGTTAAATAGTTAACTAGTTTTCCGTTTCGCCTAAACATCTAGTTTATGATCCGTAGTCTAGGGTTTCTCAGCACCAAAAATTTTAAATTGGCATGTTCGATGCCTTGTGAGACCACTATAGGGTGCCTAGGAACCTTTCACTGGTATCAGAGACTAGCTAGAGCCTTAGGCGAAGTCTAGACGGAGTTTGAAGTCCGGACGAACCCGAAACCCCGATGCCCAAGAGCTCTCTGGACATTTCATGAAATCTGGGAATTTTTGATATTTAAAATGCTTAAAAAATTCACCAAAGAATTATAAGAATTACTGTGTAAAACGTTTCCCATGAACAGTACAATGAGCCGCGGAAACGCGGCAGAAGCATGGCTTATGCCGCTGTTCCGCGGTCAGATAGTGACGTCAGCCCCACTTTTTGCACAGTAATACCTGATAAATTCTGGTGAGTTTTCTGGGTATTTTTAAATTGATTTAAGAGTTGAGTGCTCTGGGGTTATATTGGGAATCGACGATTCGATCGGAATATCAAATTTTGTCTAAGTGTTTTTCCAGATAACTGTAGAATATGTTAAAAAGTTCGACCGGATATAAATACCCAATTTTTCCCCTGTCGGGAAATTTCCAAGTGTTGGATTTTTCCGTTGTTTAACGACGTTCTAAGTAGTGCAAGTAACGCGATGGTCCCTCTAGAAGACAACAAACCTTAACTCGATTATGTGACCATCTTGAACTGCCCTTTGAACCTTCGGGTTTGGGGCAGTACGGCGTGCCACATGTGAGGCGTTGGCTTGACCCTTCTACGGCTGGACCGTTGGTACTGAGGTATGAAGTGAATGTCTTTGAACCTATTTCATGTGTTGATCGGTGTCGGGAAAACTTGGGTGTTCGAGTGTTCGATCGGAAAGTTTAATATATTCTATTTATCCGGAATTGGATACAATAATTGGAATTCACAAACAGTTATGTGATAACTGAATGAATGTTATAAATCTAGCAATTTAGTCCCATATGATATTGAAAAGAGTTTTCGATAATGAGACTAAAATGCGGGATTTATATCTGTTAGGCATGCGATGTCAAAAGAAGTTGCGGATTCCAATTGTTGTAGTTTTACACTTTCTTTTCTGTGACCGTAAGTGTAGTATGTTCATATCGCCGGTTTCGTTGCTATACGTCAACGACAATTGGGGTATGCATACTTACTTACGTTGATGACATGTGATGTTATGTGTTGCTGGATATGTTATATTGGATCGTCGTGTTTGAATAGCCGGGGGTTTTTATGTGAGTTGAGTGTTTTTCATTTTCATTCATGTAAAAACTTGTATGTAATATTCTTTTATTTGGGGCACTTCCAGGTAGCGGAAGTTGTCACCCTTTGTATATTATTTACTTTTCCGCATTAGGATAGACCCAAGGAGGGGAGCACAAGTAACCGGGTTCTGGGGTCCAGTGGGAGACCAACTCAAGGAGTCGAGTCCGGGTCTCCTAACCCTAGAATTGGCAGGGTTGCTTGCCGCTCTCGTAGGGGTCTAGGGGTGTGGGCTATTCATCACGACCGTGGAATCCGTGTTTTATACTGGCTCATATTGAAAACACGGACGTCCTAGTATATCCAATATTTCATATGTTTATTCTGCTGCGATATCTGTGTTGTGACTCTGTGATGGATATAGTATATAGTATATATGATATATTATTCAGATGTTACTTATGTTTTACACCCGCGCTAGCCCTGCCCTGCTCTGTCGTTAGTTACCTAACCTAACGGTGCACGAGGGGACATCGAGGCGAATGCGGATGGCATAAGTGTACGTCATATCTATCTGTGATGATTAGGTGTTTAAATGATGGGACTTCATTAATGTGATTAATGAAAGAAAAGAAACCTAAGATGTTGTAGAATCAGATTTTAAATAAAACAGGTAGCTACAGTTCTTGCTTTGCATAGCGGTATATATGATATACCCCGCACCTCATTCGACGAGGAAAGGACCGAGATCCCTTCACCGGGAGTGACTCCTTTAGCAATAACTGACAGATGTTACACACTCGGTTTTCTTTTGACTGCTTTTGCGTTTTTGCTTTGCACAGCGATATATATGATATATCCCGCACCTCATTCGACGAGGAAAGGACCGAGATCCCTTCACCGGGAGTGACTCCTTTAGCAAAACTAGAAAAGCCTCAAAATCACTCCATTTTAAAACTTCATTTGATTCTACAACGATATAAAGTTCATTACGCAAAGGGTTTTCTTAAAAACCTGACGTAGCCCTCCGTCATTTCAGATAAGTAATAGTTAGTATTCGTGCTGCGTTTGTTGACTCAGTCAAGGCGTAGTGTGCGGTAGCTGATTACTATTTATCTGTTTATGCATATGATGCAGATTGGATTAGGGTAGTCGTGCGGCCTTGTTGACTTAGTCAAGGGTCGTGCGGGTGGGTTTAATTCAATCAGGAAATGACGGGTTGAACTTTACTTGCGGTCTATGGTTTGTTGACTCAGTCAAGGTCATAGATCGCCTGGGGCAAAATATTATTGGGAATTTCAAGTGTTGAAATTTGCAATGAGATTGCATACCTTCTATGAGATAGTTGGATCCCGATACCCGCTGCGAGTAAGAGTTACTCCTGGGAGAGTTTTACACATTGCAATTAGCCGATCAAGTAGGTGTCTAGAAAGGTGTCAACGGGGTTATGCCTCTGGGAAAACGAGGTTTACAGTAATTAGGTTCGTGCGAAAGCACGGGGGACCTCCCTCAAAGTACCGACACTGGCCTGGCTGAAAGATTGGCGAACTTATAGTGTGTAATTAATCCCGGCTAGTCTATCCTTTTAGGGTTTGGAGGAAGATTTGATAAAAAGCAGTGGGAGCCATCCTGATTAGATAAGATAATAACCAATCTGATCTTGCACGAGCATACGCTAAAGTGTTTTCTTCTCTCTCTCTCCAGGTAGCGACCATTTCATGCCCTAATAAAGATAATAATATGGATGTATTGACCGAACCCGCATGTTATACTGTGCAGGGGAACGTTGAACCCGTTCTATCTTATAAGTGTTATAAGAATGAACAGGAAATAGGAGAATATCTGGATTCTCACACCGCCCAAACGGAGAACATGCATGTTGATGCATCATCTTCGGGTGTGTTTGTCATTGAGAACTGTTTCTCAGTTCACCCTACGTCCTGGGTATTAGATACCGGGTCAGGATCCCACATATGTAAGATGTTACATGGGCTGCGAAAAGGTAGAGAACTGATAAAAGGTGAACATTCCGTTCATGTAGGGAATGGGGCAAATGTTGCAGCCAAAGCAGTTGGCATATATCACCTGGTATTACCAAATGGTGATACACTAGTCCTGAATGAGTGCTATTATATACCGAACATGATGTGCAACATTATATCAGTTTCTTTATTAAGTAAAGAAGGTTATAATTTTGTAGTAAAGGATAATGTTATGAACATATTCCTCGATCAAAGGTTGATTGCATCAGGCTCGCTACATAATGGCATATTCATTCTCAATCAAAATACAGTATACAAAACACACACAAAAGGAAAAGATCAGTAATGAACGAATCCTTCTTGTGGCACTGTAGACTTGGCCATATCAATGAGACACGACTAGCTAAGTTGCATAAGAACGGATATTTGAATTCATTCGAATTATCATCTTATGACACTTGCCATTCATGTCTCAAAGGAAAAATGACCAAAACTCCGTTTAAAGGACACGGAGAAAGAGTTATCGAACTCTTGGGACTGGTGCATAGTGATGTATGCGGTCCAATGTCTACACACGCCAGAAATGGTTCTTCCTACTTCATTACATTCACTGACGATCTCTCTAGATACGGGCATGTGTTCCTGTTGAAACACAAGTCTGAAGCTTTTGAGAAATTCAAAGAATATAAGCACGAGGTAGAGAACCAAACGGGCAAAAGTATTAAGGTTCTTCGATCTGATCGAGGAGGTGAATACTTAAGCAGTGAATTCCTGGATTATCTAAAAGAGAATGGGATTCTCTCTCAGCTTACTCCTCCTTATACACCACAGCACAACGGTGTATCGGAACGAAGGAATCGCACCCTATTAGATATGGTGCGTTCAATGATGAGTAATGCTGAGTTACCTATTTCCTTTTGGGGGTATGCGCTTGAGACAGCCATATACCTATTGAATCTGGTTCCGTCTAAATCTGTACCTACCACACCATATGAGATATGGAGTGGGAAGAGACCATATTTTAAGCGAATTAAGATATGGGGTTGTCCGGCCTATGTGAAAAAGCAAAATCCGGACAAACTCGAGGCACGATCAGTCCTTTGCAAGTTTGTGGGATATCCTAAGAATTCTCAAGGATATTTTTTTCTACCAAGCTGAGGAACAAAGAGTGTTTGTTGCTCAACATGCCACCTTTTTGGAAAGGGAATTTCTTGCAAAAGAAATTAATGGCAAAGAGGTAGAGCTGGAAGAGGTTCCAGCACCACAAACTGCAACTGACAATTTAGTAGAACCAGAGGATTCAGTGGTGCCCGACGTACCCCAGCCTCTCCGCCGATCTAGTAGGGTTTCTCGTCCACCTGAGAGATACTATAGTTTTCTCATTGATGGTGGTAGTGAGGATTGCATCATGGAGGATGATGACCCAACTAGCTTCGAACAGGCCATCACAAGTGGGGACTCAGTGAAATGGCTGGAGGCTATGCGGTCCGAGATGGATTCCATGTACACCAACAAAGTATGGACTTTGGAAGTTGCTCCTGAAGGGGTAAAACCCATTGGGAGCAAGTGGATCTTTAAGAAGAAACTTGGTGTAGATGGGAAAGTGGAGACTTTCAAAGCTAGACTTGTAGCAAAGGGTTTTCGTCAAAGACCAGGTGTGGACTATGACGAAACCTTTTCTCCAGTGGCTATGCTTAAATCCATCCGAATCATGCTTGCCATTGCTGCCTTTCATGACTACGAAATCTGGCAAATGGATGTTAAGACCGCCTTTCTAAATGGTGATTTAGAAGAGTGCGTGTACATGACTCAGCCAGAGGGCTTCGTAGACAGTGGGAGCAGCGGGAAGGTGTGCAAGCTGCTTAAATCCATTTATGGATTAAAGCAAGCATCGCGGAGTTGGAACATCTTCTTTGACGTCGTTATCAAAGAGTTTGATTTCGTCAAAAATCCAGATGAACCTTGTATCTACAAGAAGGTGGCAGAGAGTAAGGTTGTCTTCCTCGTATTGTACGTGGACGACATACTCTTGATAGGAAATGATATTCCTATGCTGCAATCGGTCAAGCTCTTCTTATCACAAAGATTCTCAATGAAAGATCTTGGTGATGCCTCCTGCATATTTAGGATCAGGATCTATAGAGATAGATCCAAACGGATTTTGGGATTGTCCCAATCCAGGTACATTGACACCATACTAAAGAGGTTTAGTATGGAAGAGTCCAAGCGTGGGAATATGCCCACGATCTCTGGAGTCACTCTCTCCAAAGAGATGTCTCCCAAGACTGATTTGGAGAGAGCTCGCATGCAAGGGATACCCTATGCTTCGGCAGTAGGCTCTATCATGTATGCGATGCTATGTACCAGACCCGATGTAGCATACTCACTAAGTGTAGTGAGCAGGTATCAAGCTGATCCTGGAGAGAGTCACTGGACAGCTGTGAAGAGCATTCTCAAGTACTTGCGAAGGACTAGAGATATGTTCTTGGTGTATGGTAACGGAGAACTCCAAGTAGAGTCCTTTACCGATTCCAGCTTCCAGAGTGATAAGGACGACTCTAAGTCGCAGTCGGGCTTTGTCTTTACCCTTTACGGAGGGGCGGTTAGCTGGAAGAGTTCCAAGCAGGAAACCGTGGCAGACTCGACGATGGAGGCTGAATACATCGCTGCCAACGATGCTGCCAAAGAGGCTGTCTGGATCAAGAAGTTCATTACTGAACTTGGAGTGGTTCCATCCATTGAGCATCCAATACCTTTGTATTGCGATAACAATGGAGCGGTGGCTTTGGCCAAGGAACCCAGGTCCCATCAGCAATCCAGGCATATTCTGAGGCGGTATCACCTGATCCGGGAGATAGTTGATCGCCGGGAGATCGAGGTCAGGAGAGTTGACACGAAGAACAACACGGCGGATCCACTCACGAAGGCCATTCCCTAGATACAGTTTGAGAGACTCTTCGGGATGCTCGGTATGAGATACTACAGCAGCTGGCCCTAGTGCAAGTGGGAGATTGTTAGTTGTATGTATGCCCTAGAGGCCAGTATTGTACAGATTATGTATTGGATGCTTGGACATATATAGAGATGACTTTCTTGCTCGACATGATAGTATGCTATCTGGTTACTCTTTATCTTAACATGTATACTAGTCTCTTTATACTGTCTTATAGTTACATGTTGGTAAAGCCCTTAGGATTTGTACTTGACTACCTGGACTATGATGCAGATCATACTAGTGGGGACATGGTAGTCCATAAGTACATCCTTCATGGTCCCTAGTCGTGGGTGTATCGAGACGGGGCATCGATATACCAGTGTAGACTAGCGTATACGCTTCTCGACCCATGTGATGGGCGATGGATGATCCCATATCCATTGGTGTTTGACATCAGAGATGGTGTACGGGTGCTCAGTGGAGACTGGGTACACTGGACGGACTCGCCGAGAACTCCCAGATGGTATTATACCTCACGTCAGATGGCAGTTCTCAGGTGACACTTGTACAGGTTAGTCTGTAGACCCGAGATCGTCATAGAGTCTTGTGTGATTCCCACTATGCTTTGATCTCCACCTTACCACGTCCATAAGGGCGTGCAAAACGGTGGTCTTTGGGTACAGTCCCGAGTCACATGGAGGCAATGAGCGATAGGAGGGGTTTCGTCTCTCCCGGTATTGGGGGTAGATGTTGCGCAGTCCTCGATTGGCCGTAACAGGGAAGTCCCTGGCCAGGGCTGATCAGAGATTTGCTGGTAAGTGTTACCAGTAGTTTCTCGACCCGTTACGAGCCTCACATCGGCATGACTTATCGGGTTATTGGGGTCTGACGTTTACCACCCCTAGACTTGATATGCGACATATCAGACGAAGAGACCGGACTGTACGGTAAGTGTTACTGGTCGGATTCGCAGGAGTGTGAGCGGGCTAGCTCGTCGATCTTCTGATCTCTCAATACCCGGGTGGCCGTTACGTTTAGCAGACCGCTTGCGGCTTGTGGGTGCTTGATATGATCATCATCTGCTACCGGCGTATTGACGAGTCTTTAGAGTCCTACACAGAGGTTTCCTGGCTCAAGCGAAACGAAATAGGAGCGCATATGAGATATGTGCGGGACCGAGAATAATGCGTGTATGTGATACCGCATTTCATTCTCGCGATATATGTTTCGATTGGTTATATTCGATATGACCTAGTTATCGAATCATTGATTCGACAAATCGATACATTACATACTAGTCGGTTGTATGCGATATAACCGGATCATTGAATCAAGTGTTGATTTAATGATTTAATGTATAATTATATATTTGATATATTACTTTGCATTAACTAGTATTGGTTCACTTTAAACGGATTTTTCTCACTTGGATTGCACATTGTATATGTGATATGCTTTCGTGCACATTTTTGTATCATGTTTGATGATACTTGATCATTTAGTTAAGTGTATAAAATTAATCCATGGTTAATTTGATAATTAGGGTTTTTCATATTCATTTATTTATTTATTTGTCTATTTATTTATTTGAAATGAGTTATGATAAGAATGGTGGCTAAGTTTGTTTTATATTGAAGCTTCATGAAGCTTTGACTTTTCTAACCATCCTTATCTTCATGCTTAACCCTAACCCTCTAAAGTGACCATGGTTTATTCTCTACACTTAACCCTAGTTTAGTTATGATAATTATTTGTTTTTCTATTTCTTTTTATCATAACTTATCATAACTAGCTCATCTTCTTCTTCTTCTTCAAGCTTGCTACAACAATGGCAACTTGAGATCTAGTGAGATAAATCCAATTCTAAAGTGAACCCACCTCCTATTTCTTCACCCTCTACCTCTTACCAAGTTGTTTTGGGTGTTTACTTCACAAGTTTCACAAGTTTGTGAAGTCGGAGCTTGAGTTTGTGCAACCTCGACGTAGATCGTCTTTGACACAAAGCCGACGACCTATTCCGCTTGTTTTCCCGATGAAGCCGATGATCGAGTCGAGGATTCATGATGGACAGCGAGGACATGACCACGTGGAGCTAAGGAGGCGGAAATCCGGATCTACAAAGGTTGTAGCATCTCAACTTTAGTTAAATAGTTAACTAGTTTTCCGTTTCGCCTAAACATCTAGTTTAAGATCCGTAGTCTAGGGTTTCTCGGCACCAAAAATTTTAAATTTGCATGTTCGATGTCTTGTGAGACCACTATAGGGTGCCTAGGAACCTTTCAGAAATGAATAAGAATCCTTATCATAATAATAACCAGGTAATGTGTAGAGAATTAACCAAGGTTAGTTGAATGGTTAGGGTTATGAGAAGAAGACAAGAATGGTAGCTTTGGTCAAACCTTCATGAAGCTTCAATTACAAACAAAGAAAGCCACCATTCTTCTCTTTAATCTTTTCCAAAATAAATAAATAAATAAATAAGTATGAAAAACAAAACCCTAACCATTTAAATAACCATGGTTCAATCTTTAGACAAACTCAAGTAAACATGTATCATCAAACATGATACATACAAGTGCACAAAACTATATCACATATACAATGTGCACATCCGAGTGAGAAAATCTATCTTAAGTGAACCGATAATAGTTAATGCAAAGTAATATATCAAATATATAATTATGCATTAAATCATTAAATCAACACTTGATTTAATGATTCGGTCATATCTCATATAACCGACTAATATCCAATGTATCGATTTATCGAATCAATCCTTGATTCGATAACTAGGTTATATCGCATACAACCATTCGATACATTCATCACGAGATTGAAATACAGTATCACATACACGCATTATTCTCGGTCCCGCACATATCTCATATGCGCTCCTATTTCGTTTCGCTTGAGCAAGGAAACCTTTGTGTAGGACTCTAAAGACTCGTCAATACGCCGGCAGCAGGTGAGGATCATATCAAACACCCACAAGCCGCAAGCGGTCTGCTAAACGTAACGGCCACTCGGGTATTGAGCGATCAGAAGATCGACGAGCAAGCCCGCTCACACTCCTGTGAATCCAACCAGTAACACTTACCGTACAGTCCGGTTTGATCGTCTGATATGTCGCATATCTCGCCTAGGGGTGGTAAACGTCAGACCCCAATAGCTCGATAAGTCGTGTCGATATGAGGTCTATAACATTTCGAGAAACTACTGGTAACACTTACCAGTAAATCTTGGCAACCCTGACCAGGGATTTCCGGTTATAGCCAATCGAACACAGCGCAACATCAACTCCCTATACCGGGAGAGACGAATCCCCTCCTATCGCTCATTGCCTCCATGTGACTCGGGACTGTACCCAAAAACCACCGTTTTGCACACCCTCTTGGACGTGGTAAGATGGAAATCAAAGCACAGTGGGAACCACACAAGACTCTATGACGATCTCGAGTCAACAGACTACTCTGTACCAGTGTCACCAGAGAACTGCCATCTGACGTAAGGTATAATACCATCTGGGAGTTCTCGGCGAGTCCGTCCAGTGTACCCAGTCTCTACTGAGTACCCGTATATCATCTCTGATGTCAAACACCAATGGATATGGGATCATCCATCGCCCATCTGTATGGGTCGAGAAGGTATACGCTAGTCTACTCTGGTATATCGATGCCTCGTCTCGATATACCCACGACTAGGGACCTTGAAGGATGTACTTATGGACTACCCTGTCCCCACTAGTATGATCCGCATCATAGTTCAGGTAGTCAAGTACACATCCTAGGGGCTTTACCAACATGTAACAAAGAGACACCCAGTATACACGTTAAGGTAAAGTTCAACCAGATAGCATACTATTATGTCGAGCAAGAAAGTCCTCCCTATATATGTCCAAGCATCCACTACAATATACATCCAATGTACAATAATGGCCTCTAGGGCATACATATAACTAACAATCTCCCACTTGCACTAGGGCCATCTGATAGCCGTGGTTGTAGTATCTCATACTCAACCATCCCATAAAAGTCTCTCTCTGGGAAAAGGCCTTTGTGAGTGGATCCGCCGTGTTGTCCTCTGAGTCTGTTCTCCTAACCTTGATCACCCTGGAGATCAACCATCTCCATGATCAGGTGATACTGCCATAGATTATGTCTGGATCACTGATGGGACCGGGGTTCCTTGGCATAAGCCACAACTCCATTGTCTCACAATGGTAGGAACGTAGTTCATCTCATGAACCTATATACACCCAAACATCCTCTTTGGTAGCATCTTAAGTAGCGATGTATCCTGCCTTTATCGTCTAGTTAGCCACGGTATCTTGCTTGGAACTCTTCCAACATACCGTCCCTTTGCTGAGGGTAAAGACAATGCCTGTGAATGACATTCAGTCGTCATTATCACCCTGGAACCCTTCCAGTGATTCTCCCCAAGATCGGTTGATACCATCTCACTACAACTAGTGAGAATACTAAAATCCAATTAGACCTATCTCATTGATCCAAAACCCAGGATTTAGTAGGTATCAATTTGATCCTATTTGGAGAATTATTGTGATAAACGGAGATTGATCGAGCGTAGCATAGGAAACTCTTTCCCTATCAAGAGTATGTCATCCACGTACTCTATGAGGATCATCACCATACTCCCTACTACCTTTTTGTATATACAAGGTTCATCTACCATTTTGATGATGTCAAACTCTTTGAACAATTCATCAAAACAGACGTTCCAACTCCGCGATGCCTGCTTTATCCTATAAAACATCTTGCACAAATTTCCGCTGCTCCCACTGTCTACGAGGCCCTCTTGCTGTGTACTTATAGACTCCCTCTTCTAAAACATCATTTAGAAAAGCTGTCATGACACCCAACCACCAGATATCGTAGTCATGGTATGTAGCCGTGGCAAGTAGAATCTGGATGGACTTAAGCATAGATACTGGAAAAAGGTTTCATCATTATCCACGCCTGGTCAATGACGAAAACCTTTAACAAGTCTAGCTTTGAAAGTCTCAACTTTTCCACCTACACCAAGTAATCTTCTCAAGATATACTTGCTCCTGATGGAGATTTAACCCTTCAGATATAGCAACCAAAGTCCATACTTTGTTGGTGTATAAGGATTCCATCTCAGATCGCTAAGCATCCAGCCATTCTTATAGAGTCTTACTCCTGATGGCCAGCTCGAAACTAGTTGGGTCATCATCTCATGATGCAATCCTCGCTCCCACTGTCATAGAGAAACCGAAGTATCTCTCAGGTGGGTGAGGAACCCTACTAGATCGGCGGAGAGGCTGAGGTTCGTTGGTATCTACTGAATCCTTTAGTTCTGCCAAATCATCTGTTGTAGTTTGCATAGCTGGAACCTTTCCAGTTCTACATTACAGACTTTTCCTCGAGCTTGTCCGGATTTTGCTTTCAGACATAGGCCGGTCAACCCCAAATCTTAACTAGCTTAAGACATGGGCTCTTCCCTTTCCATATCACATATGAAATGGTAGGCAACTGATTTGACAAGAACCCTATTCAATAGGTATGCAGCTTCTCAAGTGCATAACTCCCAAAAGGAAATAGGTAACTCAGTAGTACTCATCATAGAGCACACCTTATCATATAAGGTGTGATTGCTCCGCCCCGATATACCATCGTGCTATGGTGTATACAGAGGAGTAATGCTGAGAGAGAATCTCATTCTCCTTTAGAATAGTCTAAGAATTCCGTGCTCAAGTATTCTCCTCCCTGATCACATCAAAGGACATAATACTTATACCCGCATTTTGGTTCTCTACTTCTAACTTATATTCTGTGAATATCTCAAAAGGTTCGGACTTGTGTTTCAACAGAAACATATGACTGAATCTAAAGAGATTATCAGAGAATGTAATGAAGTACAAAGAACCGGTCTTGGCATGTATAGACAGGGGACCTACATACATCAACATGTATCATCCCAAGAGTTCATTAACTCTTTCTCTGTTTCCAGTAAACGGAGCTATGGTCATCTTGTCTCTGTGACATGACTGGCAAGTTTCACAAGATGTAAATTCAAACTGATTTAAATATGCATCTAAATGTAACTTTAGCCAGTCGGGTCGCATTGATATGACCTAGTCTACAATGCCTCAAGAAGGATCCGTTCATTTCTGAACTCTTCCTCTTGTGTGTGTTCCGTATACTAAGAACTGTAGTTTGATTTAGAACATTAATTCTTTTAGATAACGTGCCTGAACCGATCAACTTTTGATATAGGAAATGTTCAGAACATTATCCAACAATACAAAATTTTATCGTTTCTTTACTAATAAAGAGACAGATATGATTTTGCATAACAGGTTCGGTATCTAATAACATTCGTTCAGAATCAATGTATTGGTAATACAGGGTGACAGTGACCAACAGACTTGGCTGCAACACTTGCCCCGTTTTCTGTCTCATGAAACTTATCACCCGTTCTCAGTTCTCTACCTTTCTGTAGCCCTATGTAACTGATTACATATCTGGGATCCTGATCTGGTATCATATACCCAGGACGTAAAGGACACTGAGAAACAGTTCTTTATTATGAACACACCCGAAGGAGATGCATCATATGCACTTTCTTCGTTTGGGCGGCAAGGGAATTCTGGTAATCCCCAATTTCCTGCTCTGTCTTATAACAATTATAAGTTGGAGCGGGACCAACGTTCCCCAGCTCAGTATAACAAGCGGGTTCGGTCAATATCCGTATTATTATCTTGATTAAGGCGTGATATGGTCGCTACCTGGAAAGAGAGAAGAAAACACTCAGCGTGCGCTCTTTCAAGAATAGATTGGTTATTATTTTATCTAATTAGGATGGCTCCCACTGCTTTTTATCAAATCTTCCTTCAAACCCTAAAAGGAAAGACTAGCCGGGATTAATTACACAATACAAGTTCACCAATCTTTCAGCCAGGCCAGTGTCGGTACTTTGAGGGAGGTCCCCCGTGTTTTCGCACGAACCTAATTAATGTAAACCTCGTTTTCCCAGAGGCGTAACCCCGTTGACAACTTTCTAAACACCTACTTGATCGGCTAATTGTAATGTATAAAACTCTCCCAGGAGTAACTCTTACTCGCAGCGGGTATCGGGATCCAACTATCTCATAGAAGGTATGCAATCTCATTGCAAATTTCAACACTTGAAATTCCCGATAATGTTTTACCCCTAGTGTTCTATGACCTTGACGAATGCCAAACAACCCATAGTCCACTAGTCAAGTTCAACCCGTACATTTCTTGATTGAATTAAACCTACCCGCACGACCCTTGACGAATGCCAAACAACGCCATACGAATACCCTAATCCAATCTGCATCATATGCATAAGCAGATAAATACTAGTTAGCTACCGTACACTACGCCTTGACGAATGCCAAACTACTGCAGCACGAATACTAACTAGTACTTATCTGAAATGACGGAGGGCTACGACAGGTTTTTTCTGAAAACCTATTGCGTAATGAACTTGATATCGTTGTAGGATCGAATGAATTTTGAAATGGAGTGTTTTTGAGGCTTTTCTAGTTTTGCTAAAGGAGTCACTCCCGGTGAAGGGATCGTCGGTCCTTTCCTCGTCGAATGAGGTGCGGGATATATCACATATATCACTGTGCAAAGCAAAAACTCTTAAAAGAAATCAAAAGACAAACCGAGTGTATAGCATCTGCCAGTTATTGCTAAAGGAGTCACTCCCGGTGAAGGGATCTCGGTCCTTTCCTCATCGAATAAGGTGCAGGATATATCATATATACCTCTGTGCAAAGCAAGAACTGTAGCTACCTGTTTTATTTTGAAATTCGATTCTACAACATCTTTAGGTTTCTTTTTCTTTCATTAATCACATTAATGAAGTCCCATCATTTAAGTACCTAAACATCACAGATAAATACGACGTACACTTATGCCATCCGCATTCGCCTCGATGTCCCCTCGTGCACCGTTAGGTTAGGTAACTAACGGCAGAGCGGGGCAGGGCTAGCGCGGGTGTAAAACATAAGTAACGCCTATATAATATATCATATATACTATATATAGTATCCATCACAGAACATCACATGATCACATCACAGATATCGCAGCAGAAGAATCATATGAAATATTGGATATACTAGGACGTCCGTGTTTTCAATACGAGCCAGTATAAAACACGGATTCCACGGTCGTGACGAATAGCCAAACCCACACCCCTAGACCCCTACGAGAGCGGCAAGCAACCCTACCAATTCTAGGGTTAGGAGACCCGGACTCGACTCCTCGAGTTGGTCTCCCACTGGACTCCAGAACCCGGTTACTTGTGCCCTCCTCCTTGGGTCCATCCTAGTGCGGAAAAGTAAATAATATACAAAAGGTGACATCTTCCGCAACCTGGAAGTGCCCCAATAAAAGAATATTACATACAAGTTTTTACATGAATGAAAATGAAAAACACTCATCTCACATAAAAACCCCTGGCTATTCAAACACGACGATCCAATATAACATATCCAGCAACACATAACATCACATTTCATCAACGTAAGTAAATATGTCCATCCCAATTGTCGTTGACATATAGCAACGAAACCGGCGATATCACATATTACACTTACGGTCACAGAAAAGAAAGTGTAAAACTACAACAGTTGGAATCCGCAACCTCCATAGACATCGCATGCCTAATCAAATGAATTCCTTAGACATCGCATGCCTAACAATTATAAACCCCGCATTTTAGTCTCATTATCGAAAACTCTTTTCAATATCAAGTCGGGCAATTCAACAAGATTCCCGACATCCTGATCGAATGCTCATCGCAAACTTCAGTAGACGGCTGCACCCCCGATACCGTCGACGAAGTGCACCAAGGCGGAACACCGCTACCGCGAGCACCCGAACCGATGCTTTCGGCGACGGGGTTCTCCTACAGTCTCTTGGTCGGGGCTATGGAGCGAGGCTGTCTATTAAGTTTACCCGGCGAGTATCCGCGTACGCTACGTGATTGCGACGGACTTTTGATCACATCAAAATTCCATGGCAACCGATCAAGTGAGACTAAAGTGCTATGTTTATAACATTCATTCAGTTATCTCATAACTTATTGTGAATTCCAATTATTGTATCCCATTCCAGATAAATAGAAAATGTTAAACTTTTCGATCGAACAGACAAACACCCAAGTTTTCCCGATACAGCTCAACACATGAAATAAGTCTAAGAACATTCAGTTCGTGCCTCAGTACCAACGGTCCAGCCGTAGAAGGGTCAAGCCAACACCTCACATGTGGCACGCCGTACTGCCCCAAACCCGAAGGTTCAAAGGGCAGTTCAAGACGGTCACATAATCGAGTTATGGTTTGTTGTCTTCTAGAGGGACCATCGCGTTACTTGCACTACTTAGAACGTCTTTAAACCTCGGAAAAATCCAACACTTGGAAATTTTCTGGGAAGGGAAAAATTGGGTATTTATATCCGGTCGAACTTTTTAACATATTCAAAAAATTATCCGGAAGCCACACACACAAAATTTGATAATCCGATCGAACATTCGAATCCCCAAAACAACCCAGAAAATTCAACTCTTGAAAAAATATTAAAAATTCCCAGGAAAACCAGCACTGCAAATTATGAATTACTGTGCAAAATTCGATGCCACATAAGACAAAACGGCCGCGGAACCGCCGCACGAGCCATGCTCGTGCCTCGGAACCAAGGCGCATTGATGGAATTAGGCATACGAATTTTACAGAAACTCTTAGAATTTCCTGCTGATTTTTCTGCATATTTTTAATATTGAAAAACTCCAGATTTTGGAAAAATTCCAGAGAGCTTGTTTGTGTTAGGGTTTTGGGTTCGTTCGGGTTTCAAACTTCGTCTAAGCATCGCCTAAGGCTCTAGCTAGGCTATGATACCACTGTAGGGTTCCTAGGCACTCTCAAGAGGTCTCACAAGGTATCAACCATGCCTATTTCAAAAATTACGGTGCCGAGAAACCCTAATACGGATCGTTGACTAGAATTTTAGGCGAAAAAGAAATTAGTTAACAACTTAACTAAATGGTAAACGGAAATACAACCTTTGTAGATCCGGTTCTCCACCTCTATGGCTCCACGATGAAGTCTCCTCGCTGTACGAATCGGATATTGGGCTCTAGCGTCGGCTTCATCGGAGAAAAAGCGGGCTAGGTCATCGACGACGATGCCGAAGATGATCTACGTCGAGGCATCACTAGATCAAGCTCCAACTTCACCAAGTCAAGAAAACTTGTGAAGGAAACACCCTATACTACTTGGCAAGAGGCAGAGGATGAAGAAATAGGAGGTGGGTTCACATTAGAATTGGATTTCTCACTCTTTTCATCAAGTTGCCATTAATGAGGCAAGCTTTTTCTTCAAGAAGAAGATGAAGAAGAAGAAGATAATATTATGATAAGTTAATTAAAAAGAAATGAATAAGAATCCTTATCATAATAATAACCATGGTAATGTGTAGAGAATTAACCAAGGTTAGTTGAATGGTTAGGGTTATGAGAAGAAGACAAGAATGGTAGCTTTGGTCAAACCTTCATGAAGCTTCAATTACAAACAAAGAAAGCCACCATTCTTCTCTTTAATCTTTTCCAAAATAAATAAATAAATAAATAAGTATGGAAAAAAAAACCTAACCATTTAAATAACCATGGTTCAATCTTTACACAAACTCAAGTAAACATGTATCATCAAACATGATACATACAAGTGCACAAAACTATATCACATATACAATGTGCACATCCGAGTGAGAAAATCCATCTTAAGTGAACCGATACTAGTTAATGCAAAGTAATATATCAAATATATAATTATGCATTAAATCATTAAATCAACACTTGATTTAATGATTCGGTCATATCGCATATAACCGACTAATATCCAATGTATCGATTTATCGAATCAATCCTTGATTCGATAACTAGGTTATATCGCATACAACCATTCGACACATTCATCGCGAGAATGAAATACGGTATCACATACACGCATTATTCTCGGTCCCGCACATATCTCATATGCGCTCCTATTTCGCTTCGCTTGAGCCAGGAAACCTCTGTGTAGGACTCTAAAGACTCGTCAATACGCCGGCAGCAGGTGATGATCATATCAAACACCCACAAGCCGCAAGCGGTCTGCTAAACTTAACGGCCACCCGGGTATTGAGCGATCAGAAGATCGACGAGCAAGCCCGCTCACACTCCTGTGAATCCAACCAGTAACACTTACCGTACAGTCCGGTCTGATCGTCTGATATGTCGCATATCTCGCCTAGGGGTGGTAAACGTCAGACCCCAATAGCTCGATAAGTCGTGTCGATATGAGGTCTATAACATTTCGAGAAACTACTGGTAACACTTACCAGTAAATCTCAGCAACCCTGGCCAGGGATTTCCGGTTATAGCCAATCGAACACAGCGCAACATCAACTCCCTATACCGAGAGAGACGAATCCCCTCCTATCGCTCATTGCCTCCATATGACTCGGGACTGTACCCAAAAACCACCGTTTTGCACGCCCTCTTGGACGTGGTAAGATGGAAATCAAAGCACAGTGGGAACCACACAAGACTCTATGACGATCTCGGGTCAACAGACTACTCTGTACCAATGTCACCAGAGAACTGCCATCTGACGTAAGGTATAATACCATCTGGGAGTTCTCGGCGAGTCAGTCCAGTGTACCCAGTCTCTACTGAGCACCCGTATATCATCTCTGATGTCAAACACCAATGGATATGGGATCATCCATCGCCCGTCTGTATGGGTCGAGAAGGTATACGCTAGTCTACTCTGGTATATCGATGCACCATCTCGATATACCCATGACTAGGGACCTTGAAGGATGTAATTATGGACTACCCTGTCCCCACTAGTATGATCCGCATCATAGTTCAGGTAGTCAAGTACACTTCCTAGGGGCTTTACCAACATGTAACAGAGAGACACCCAGTATACACGTTAAGGTAAAGTTCAACCAGATAGCATACTATCATGTCGAGCAAGAAAGTCCTCCCTATATATGTCCAAGCATCCACTACAATATACATCCAATGTACAGTAATGGCCTCTAAGGCATACATATAACTAACAACAATACGGGTATAAGTATTATGTCCTATGATGAGATCAAAGAGGAGAATACTTGCGCATAGAGCTCCTGGACTATTCTAAAGGAGAATGAGATTCTTGTAAGTCCATGTTGCCCACCCCAGTACCTGCGGGGAGGCGGAAAACGGAATAAAAATCAAGTTTTTATGAGCTTAGGCAACATGGACTTGACTATGAAGGATCTTTGCTAAACAAAAACAAGCTAAAGCTAACTAGAAACTAGCTAAGTGCTAGAAAGGTTATACCTTGGGCTTTATGTCCTTCTCTCCTTGCTCCTTAGAGTGGTGGAAGGAGGTCACCTTAGTCGTATTCTCACGTCGAAGAAAGATCCACCCGAAAGCCTCGACTTTTGGCTTCAACTCAAAGCTAGAAGTAACTAGGGTGCCAGAAGTTCTAATCCTTGAACCCTAGATGAGAGTAGAGATTATCAAGAAAGGGGTTTTCTCAAGCTCAAGTGCTTCTCAACACATGAGAGGGGAGAGCTTGAGGGAGAGGAAGAACAAGAGAGAGAAAATAAAATGATAGAATGAGAATAAAATAAACCATTCTCACATATATGTGTGAATTATTGTAATTAGATAATTAGCTAGATAATTGTCATGGTTAATCAAGACATGACCATTATCATTTCATTTTTAATGCAAATTGCAAGGATCAAAGAGCATCATCCAAATGAAATGATGATTGTCAAAGTGTCAACTAAGGTCAACAAGTCAAGGAGGTCAAATGGACAACAACCATAACCATGCACAATTATTTAAACTAATATCAATTAACCACAATACACGCATAAGCATTAGGGTTAATAAAATGACAATAGTCATTAACCCTAATCAAAGTCCTCTCCCTCTGTCTCAAGCAACTGTGCATACGCACCCGTATTCGTGATCCGAGGAACACGAATACAATGAGAAAAACCAATCCCAAATCATATACTAGGATCCGGCTTAAACCAAAGCCCGCTAGTATAAGCTGTCCGGACAGCAAACGTGCACAAGTGCGCGGATGTGAACGAACCCTGTCGCAAAACCATGCGACCTCTACTCATTTTGCCTAAAGGCGAATAGCTCTCTGTGTGGGACTCTAAAGACTCGACACTACGCTGGCAGTGGGTTTAACCACAGACCGCAAGCGGCACTAGCTGTACGTAACGGTCCCCACGTAGATGTCGATAAGAAGACTGACGAGGTGAACCCCATCTGAACTCCTACTGAGCCTGTATGTGACAATCTCCGTACAGTCCGGTCTGTTCGTCTGATACATCGCATGGCGGGCCTAGGGGGCGGTGAACGTCAGTCCCCTAATAGCGGTACAAGTCGTGTCGGAGTGAAGCCCAGAACACCCTGAGATAACACTGGAAACCTACCAGTATATCTCGCTTGCCCTGGCCAGGGACTACTCGTGTAATGGCTCTCCTGGACACAGCGCGATGTCAACCCCCAATACTGGGAGAGACGAATCCTGTCTAACCGTCACTGCCTCCAAGTGCTTCGGGACTGCACCCAAAAACTACATGTTTGCACGACTCCTATGAGCCGTGGTAGGGTAGCAATCAAAGTGCAGTAGGAACACACTCGAGGCGAAGTGACTGTGTCAAGTCAGCGGACTAAGCTGTACTCATGTCACCTGGGAACTGATAACTGACGATAGGTATAATACCAACCAACAGTTCCCGACGAGTCCTGTCCAGTGTACTCGTAACCTAACGAGCACCCGCATACTATCTCAAGTACGACGTACTGACGGCTGTGGACAGACCGTCTCCCACGCTGGGATGAAAAGCTCATACGCTAGTCTACTCCGGAGTATCGATGCCCTGTCTCGATAGCCCAACGACTAGGGACCTGTATAAGGATGTGCTTATAGATCACCCAGCTCCCACGAGTGTGAGCGCCATCACAACGCTGGTAATCAAGCAAAGATCCTAAGGGCTCTACTAATATGTATATCAGCAATATGCTAAAAGAAACACATGCACATATTAAAGCAGAGACAAACCAAGTAGCATACTACCATTTCGAGCAAGATTGTATATACAACTGTGAATATCCTAAGCTTCCATCAAGTAATATATAAACTAGTATGATACAGTAATGGCCTCTAGGGCATATACACTAACAATCTCCCACTTGCACTAAAGCCATGTACTGGCGTATCGAAGACCTATCATCTCGATCAGCCGCTCGAACTGAGTCGGGGCAAGGCCTTGGTGAATGGATCTGCTATGTTATCTTCTGAAGCAACCCTCCGAACCTCGAACTCCTGGCGATCCACGATCTCCCTGATCAGGTGATACCGCCTCAAGATGTGTCTGGATTTCTGATGGGACCTGGGTTCCTTCGCTAAAGCTATAGCCCCGTTGTTGTCGCAATACAGAGGTATTGGGTCAACAATGGACGGAACCACCTGAAGTTCTCTCAAGAACTTCCTCATCCAGACAGCTTCTTTTGCGGCATCAGATGCAGCGATGTATTCCGCTTCCATAGTCGAGTCAGCAACGGTTTCCTGTTTGGAGCTCTTCCAACACACCGCCCCTCCATTGAGGGTAAAGACAAAACCCGACATGGACTTGGAATCATCCTTGTCACTCTGGAAGCTGGAGTCAGCAAAGGCCTCAATCTGGAGGTCTTTTCCGCCATACACCAAGAACATCTCCTTAGTCCTTCTCAGGTACTTAAGAATGTTCTTTACTGCTATCCAATGTTTCTCCCCGGGGTTTGACTGATACCTGCTTACCACACTCAATGCATAAGCCACATCCGGTCAGGTACACAACATCGCATACATTATAGAACCTACCGCAGAAGCGTAAGCCACATCCCTCTCCAAATTAGTCTTGGGAGACATCTCTTTGGAGAGGGTGATCCCGTGACAAGCCGGTAAATTACCGCGCTTGGAATCTTCCATACTGAATCTCTTCAGTATGGTGTCGATGTGCCTGGACTGTGAAAGTCCTAATATCTTCTTGGATCTGTCACGGTAGATCCGGATACCCAGAATGTAGGAGGCATCACCCAGGTCTTTCATGGAGAACCTGTGTGACAAGAACCCCTTGACAGATTGTAGCATAGGAATGTCATTTCCTATTAAGAGAATGTCATCCACGTATAAAACGAGGAATACTACAGTTCTCGCTACAAATCTACAATAGATGCATGGTTCATCTGGATTTTTGATAAAGCCAAATTCCTTGACCGTCTCATCAAAACAGATGTTCCAACTTCGCGATGCCTGCTTTAGTCCATAAATGGACTTAAGCAACTTGCACACCTTTCCGCTGCTCCCACTCTGAATGAAACCCTCTGGCTGGTCCATATAGACACACTCCTCTAAATGTCCATTTAGAAAAGCTGTCTTTACGTCCATCTGCCAAATCTCATAATCGTGGAAGGCAGCAATGGCAAGAAGGATCCTAATGGATTTCAGCATAGCTACTGGAGAAAAGGTTTCGTCATAGTCCAAACCAGGTCACTGACGAAAACCCTTTGCTACCAGTCTAGCTTTATAGGTCTCAACCTGTCCATCTACACCAATCTTCCTTTTGAAGATCCACTTGCATCCTATGAGTTTTACCCCATCTGGAGCAATGTCCAACGTCCATACTTTGTTGGTGTACATGGACTCCATTTCGGTCCGCATTGCATCCAGCCATTTTACCGATTCGACGCTCTGAATGGCTTGCTGGAAGCTAGTAGGCTCATCAAAGTCTATGATGCAATCCTCTCTATCCCCGTCAATGAGAAAACCGTAGTATCTCTCGGGCGGATGAGACTGCCTACTACTCCTGCGGAGTGGCGTAGGAATGTCCTGATCTTTCTAACCCTCTGGTTCTACTAAGCTTTCAGTAATAGCTCGTGGTTCTGGAATTTCTTCCAGTTCTATTGCGCTCCCACTTAATTCTTTTTCTATGAACTGGTGTTCTAGAAAGTGGGCATGGCGAGAAACAAACACCTTTTGTTCCTCTTCTCAATAGAAGAAATATCCCTTGGAGTTCTTTGGATATCCCACAAACTTGCACTGTACTGAGCGTGCCTCGAGCTTGTCCGTATGCTGTTTTTTTACAAAAGCTGGACATCTCCATGTCTTAATGTGATTAAGATAGGGTCTCTTCCTACACCACATCTGATATGGTGTAGTAGGCACAGTCTTAGTTGGAACTCGGTTCAAAAGGTATGCAGCTGATTCTAGCGCATATCCCCAGAATGATCGCGGCAACTCGGCGTTACTCATCATGGACCGTACCATATCCAATAGGGTTCGGTTCCGTCTCTCCGATACACCGTTATGTTGCGGATTGTATGGAGGAGTAAGCTGAGAGAGAATTCCATTCTCTTTTAAGTAACCCAGGAACTCGGCACTCAAGTATTCACCACCTCGATCAGATCTCAGTGCCTTGATACTTTTGCCTGTTTGTTTTTCTAGTTCATTCTTATATTCCTGGAATTTTTCAAAAGCCTCGGATTTATGTTTCATTAAGAAGACATAACCGTACCTTGAAAAGTCATCCGTAAAAGTAATGAAGTAAGAATAACCGCTTCGCGAATGTGTAGACATTGGACCGCACACGTCGCTGTGTACGAGTCCCAAGAGCTCGCTCGCTCTTACTCCGTGTCCAGTGAACGGAGTCTTTGTCATCTTTCCTTTGAGACAGGATTGACAAGTTGCATACGATTGATATTCGAACGGATCCAAATATCCTTCTGCATGTAACTTAGTCAACCTTCTCTCATTGATGTGACCCAGTCTACAATGCCATAAGAAAGTTTTATTAATTTCTGGAGACTTTCTTTTGTGTGTATTCTGGACATTGAAAATCTGTGGTTGGTTTAATACGTATATACCGTTGTTCAATGTACCTGACCCAATCAAAACTTGATTAAGGTGAATGTTCACTACATTACTTACAAATGCAAATTCATAACCTTCTTTAGATAATAAAGATACAGAAATGATATTACAGGTTGCATTTGGTACATCATAACAACTACGCAAAACCAAAAAGTGTCCATTCGACAATCCCAGGTGATAGTCCCCCACGGCCTCAGCATCCATGCTAGCACCGTTTGCAACTCTGAGGGTCATGTCACCTGCCTTCAAAACTCTACGCTTTCTCAACGCCTGCAAAGAATTACAGATATAAGATCCTGATCCGGTATCCAATACCCAGGATGTAGAGTTTATTGATAGACAGTTTTCAATAACATACACACCTGAACCTGAAGCTGCAACTCGCTTCAAATCCTGTGTTCTGGCCTTCCAAGCCTTGCAATCCTGTTTCCAGTGACCACTTTTGTGACAATAGAAGCATTCTTCCTTCCCCACCAGCTTTCCCGCTACCTTTGTTGCTTTTCCTTTTCCCTTCGTATCCACTTTACTGACACCGCCTCTTGGTTTGGCGGGGGCTTTCTTCTTCTTACCCTTGGCTTTCGCCCTAGATCTAGAAGAGGAAGATCCTCCTACAAACAAAGTGGATGTCTCCCTACCCTTCTGTAGGGTGCCCTCAGCACTCCTCAACATGTTCAGAAGTTCGGAAAGTTCAACCACATTTCCTTGCATGTTGAAGTTAAGGATAAACTGGGCGTAAGTGGAAGGAAGGGACTGGAGAATCAAATCAGTATAGAGTTCATTCTCCAACGTGGTCCCAAGGTCCGCGAGCTCCTCTATGTAGCCAATCATCTTAAGCACGTGTTCCGCTACCGATGATCCGACGGCCAACCTAGCCGAAAACAACTTCTTCGACACTTCGTAACTTGCGATACGAGACTGCTCTCCATACAGTTCTTTTGTATGAAGAAATATGGACTCTAGGTCCATATTCTCGTGCCTCCTCTGATGTTCATTGTCTATCGAGGCTAGTACGAGGCATCTGGCCTTCGCGCAATCTATTTCCCAGGTCTTGTAGATTTCCCTATCTACGACACTGGATTTGGGACCTGGGACAGGGGGAGCTTTGGTGGTAAGGACATACCCCAACTTGTCGTAAGTGATTGCCATCTTGACATTCCTGAGCCAATCTTTGTAGTTTGGCCCTGTAAATATGTTTTTATCTAGTAATAACTTAAGTCCGGTCATGTTGAATGGTCGCTGCAATTAGGAGAGAGAAAAGAAACACTTTAGCATGATGCTCTTGCAAGTTTAGAGTGGTTTTTAGTTTGTCTAAACTGGATGGCTCCCACTGTCTCTCGAATCCCTTCTCAAACCGTAAAGAAAGGATTAGTCAGGATCAATCTCACCGTACAATACTTGCTTAACCGTTCAGCCAGGCCAGTGTCGGTACTTCGAGGGAGGTTTTCCAACGCTTTCGCGAAGTTCTTTAATTAAGTAACCTCTTTTCCCTGTGGGCGTAGCCCCGCTAACACCTTTCTAGACACCTACTAAGTTTATAGCATTGATCGTTAAGTGAGAGTTTTCCCGAGGAGTAGCATATACTCACAGTAGGATCGGGATCCAAATATCATCGTGTGATAAAACCGAAGGAATCCTACCAGAATTATCACACTCCAAATGGTATGCAGCGCTAGCAAGTTTCAGTACTTATGAAACTCCCGATGTGGATTTCTTCCCCATGCTCTTATGACCTTGACTTTGGCCAAAATATCATAAGTCACATGTCAAGTTCTACCCGTCATTCTCCTGGTTAATTTGGACCCACCCGTACCTACCCTTGACTTTGGCCAAAATGGCAGCACAACTGTCCCAAACCAACGCATCTATCTATGCTGCACATGAATACCCAATAGCTACCAATCACTATGCCTTGACTTTGGCCAAAATACATAGCTTGAATACTTTTTGACCATTCATGTGGAATGACGGAGGGCTACGAATAGTTTTGGCGAAACCGTGAACATAGTGAACTTGATATAATCGATGGAACGAGATAGCTTTTAAAAGGAGTGGTTCAAGCTCCGCGTTTAAAAGTTTAGTTTTGAAAAGAACCGAGTGGTTTTCAAAGTGTTCCAATCGACTTTTACTTGGTTTATTTTCTTGCATTAGTTCTTTTAATGCGTCCCATCATTTAATCATACCATTGCAGAAAACAACCAAAATATGACGTACGCTTATGCCATTCACATTCGCCACGGGGCCCCGTCATCACCCGTTAGGTTACTTAACTAACGACAGAGCGGGGGCTGGGCTAGCGCGGCTGTAAAACATAAGCAACGCCTAAATAGTTATCATATATAAATATATAGCAATGATAGACATTATAGATCACAGATGAATACATTGGATATACTAGGAATCCGCAATCCGTTTGAGCCTGCAACGAAAAGCGGATTACACGATCGCGGTGAATAGCCAATACCCCACCCAAGACCCCTACGGGTGCGGCAAACTACCCGCCAAGTACCCGAAGCGAAGCAACCTCCCTCACCACCTTGCGTAGGCCACTCGGCACTTCGAGATACCCGGTAGTTTGTGCACCCCCTCCATGGGTCTATCCTAGGAGCAAAAACAGTAAAAAGAATTATACAATGACGGCTACAACCCCGACCCGATTGTGCGGCCAAACAAATAATAATATTACATCAATTTACATATTACAATGAATGAAAGAAAAAGCAACACTCATCTCACATCCACCCCGACTATTCATCCGCGACAATCCAACCCATTCATATACACATACCATCACCAATCACAGATCACAGATATGTATAACCCCGACTAATCGACATATAGCGATTAGCCGACGTTCAATACATATAAACATCATAGATATAACCTTTTAGTCAAAGTGTATTGAAGTTCGGAAAAAATACGGATTTATAGGCCCCCAAAAACAAATTTCTATTCCGGAAAACCTGGGCACTTATAAACCATCTTAAAAATCCTAAAACCAAGCCAGAAATACACTGCACCAAACTCGACCCAGTGAAGAGCCAAGACGGCCGCGGTTGCGCGGCAATAGCTTGCTATTGCCGTGGAACCGCGGCTCTTTGGTCGAATCACTGGATCATTTTTGGTGGCTTTCTTCACAAAACCCTGAGATGATTTTTGGAGTATAATTTATTTTGTTTTGAACAGAAAAAAAATTTAACAGAAACTAAGGGTTTTGAAAATGCGGTTTTTCGATTTTTCCGATTCGAACATCGATACACTCTACTACCTAGCTAGTTTATGTTTAGTTAGTCTCTGATACCACTGTAAGTCCACGTTGCCCACCCCGGTACTTGCGGGGAGGCGGAAAACGGAATAAAAATCAAGTTTTTATGAGCTTAGGCAACATGGACTTGACTATGAAGGATCTTTGCTAAACAAAAACAAGCTAAAGCTAACTAGAAACTAGCTAAGTGCTAGAAAGGTTATACCTTGGGCTTTATGTCCTTCTCTCCTTGCTCCTTGGAGTGGTGGAAGGAGGTCACCTTAGTCGTCTTCTCACGTCGAAGAAAGATCCACCCGAAAGCCTCGACCTTTGGCTTCAACTCCAAGCTAGAAGTAACTAGGGTGCAAGAAGTTCTAATCCTTGAACCCTAGATGAGAGTAGAGATTATCAAGAAAGGGTTTTTCTCAAGCTCAAGTGTTTCTCGACACATGAGAGGGGAGATCTTGAGGGGGAGGAAGAACAAGAGAGAGAAAGTAAAATGATAGAATGAGAATAAAATAAACCATTCTCACATATATGTGTGAATTATTGTAATTAGATAATTGGCTAGATAATTGTCATGGTTAATCAAGACATGACCATTATCATTTCATTTTTAATGCAAATTGCAAGGATCAAAGAGCATCTTCCAAATGAAATGATGATGGTCAAAGTGCCAACCAAGGTCAACAAGTCAAGGAGGTCAAATGGTCAACAACCATAACCATGCACAATTATTTAAACTAATATCAATTAACCACAATACACGCATAAGCATTAGGGTTAATAAAATGACAATAGTCATTAACCCTAATCAAAGTCCTCTCCCTCTGTCTCAAGCAACTGTGCATACGCACCCGTATTCGTGATCCGAGGAAAACGAATACAATGAGAAAAACCAATCCCAAATCATATACTAGGATCCGGCTTAAACCAAAGCCCGCTAGTATAAGCTGTCCGGACAGCAAACGTGCACAAGTGCGCGAATGTGAACGAACCCTGTCGCAAAACCGTGCGACCTCTACTCATTTTGCCTAAAGGCGAATAGCTCTCTGTGTGGGACTCTAAAGACTCGACACTATGCTGGCAGTGGGTTTAACTACAGACCGCAAGCGGCACTAGCTGTACGTAACGGTCCCCACGTAGATGTCGATAAGAAGACTGACGAGGTGAACCCCATCTGAACTCCTACTGAGCCTGTATGTGACAATCTCCGTACAGTCCGGTCTGTTCGTCTGATACATCGCATGGCGGGCCTAGGGGGCGGTGAACGTCAGTCCCCTAATAGCGGTACAAGTCGTGTCGGAGTGAAGCCCAGAACACCCTGAGATAACACTGGAAACCTACCAGTATATCTCGCTTGCCCTGGCCAGGGACTACTCGTGTAATGGCTCTCCTGGACACAGCGCGATGTCAACCCCCAATACTGGGAGAGACGAATCCTGTCTAACCGTCACTGCCTCCAAGTGCTTCGGGACTGCACCCAAAAACTACATGTTTGCACGACTCCTATGAGCCGTGGTAGGGTAGCAATCAAAGTGCAGTAGGAACACACTCGAGGCGAAGTGACTGTGTCAAGTCAGCGGACTAAGCTGTACTCATGTCACCTGGGAACTGATAACTGACGATAGGTATAATACCAACCAACAGTTCCCGACGAGTCCTGTCCAGTGTACTCGTAACCTAACGAGCACCCGCATACTATCTCAAGTACGACGTACTGACGGCTGTGGACAGACCGTCTCCCACGCTGGGATGAAAAGCTCATACGCTAGTCTACTCCGGAGTATCGATGCCCTGTCTCGATAGCCCAACGACTAGGGACCTGTATAAGGATGTGCTTATAGATCACCCAGCTCCCACGAGTGTGAGCGCCATCACAACGCTGGTAATCAAGCAAAGATCCTAAGGGCTCTACTAATATGTATATCAGCAATATGCTAAAAGAAACACATGCACATATTAAAGCAGAGACAAACCAAGTAGCATACTACCATTTCGAGCAAGATTGTATATATAACTGTGAATATCCCAAGCTTCCATCAAGTAATATACAAACTAGTATGATACAGTAATGGCCTCTAGGGCATATACACTAACAATTCTCTCCGTATTACTCCTCTGAATACACCACAACACAACGGTGTATCAGGGCGGAGCAATCGCACCGTATTAGATATGGTGTGCTCTATGATGAGTACTACTGAGTTACCTATTTCCTTTTGGGGTTGTGCACTTGAGAAGCTGCATACCTATTGAATTGGGTCCGAATCAAATCAGTGCATACCGCTCCATATGAGATATGGTATGGGAAGAGCCTATCTCTTAAGTAAGTTAATATTTGGGATTGTCCGGCCTGTGTCAAAAGCAAAATCCAGACAAGATCGAGGCAAGGTCAGTTCTGTAGAACTGGAAAGGTTCCAGCTATACAAACTGCAGCTGATGATTTAACAGAACCAAAGGATTCAATAATCCCCGACGAACCTTATCCTCTCCGCCGATCTAGTAGGATTCCTCACCTGCCTGAGAGATACTTCGGTTTCTCGATGACAGTGGGAGCAAGGACTGCATCATGAGATGATGACCCAACTAGATTCGAGCAGGTCATCAAGAGTAGGGACTCTGTAAGAATGGCTGGATGCTTAGCGATCTGAGATGGAATCCATGTACACCAGCAAAGTATGGACTTTAGCTGCTATATCTGAAGGGTTAATCCCCATCAGGAGCAAGTATATCTTGAGAAGATTACTTGGTGTAGATGGAAAAGTTGAGACTTTCAAAGCTAGACTTGTTAAAGTTTTTCGTCATCGACCAGGCGTGGATAATGATGAAACCTTTTCAGGGACTATGCTTAAGTCCATTCAGATCCTACTTTCCATTGCTACATACCATGGCTACGATACCTGGTGGTTGGGTGCCATGACTACTTTTCTAAATAATGATTTAGAAGAGAACGTCTATAAGAACACAGCCAGAGGGCTTTGTAAACAGTAGGAGCAGCGGAAACGTGTGCAAGTTGCTTTACAGAATAAAGCAGGCATCGCGAAGTTGGAACGTCTGTTTTGATGTGATAGTCAAAGTGTTTGACTTCATCAAAATGGTAGACGAACCTTGTATATACAAAAAGGTAGTATAGAGTAAGGTGGTCATCCTCGTATTGTACGTAGAAAACATACTCTTGATAGGAAAAGAGTTTCCTATGCTACGCACGGTCAATCTCCTCTTATCACATGGATTCTCCATATAGGATCAAAGTGATACCTCCTAAATCCTGGGTTTTAGATCTATGAGATAGATCTAGATGGATGTTAGGATTCTCACTAGTTGTAGTGAGATGGTATCAATCGATCCTGGGGAGAATCACTGGAAAGGTTCCAGGGTGATAAGGATGACTGAATGTCAGTTGCAGGCATTGTCTTTACCCTCAGTGGAGGAACGGTATGTTGGAAGAGTTCCAAGCTAGATACCGTGGCAAACTAGACGATAAAGGCTGGTAACATCGCTATTAAAGATACTACCAAAGAGGAAGTTTGGGTGTATATTGGTTCATGAGATGAACTAGGTTCCTATCATTGTATGACAATGAAAGTGTGGCTTTGGCCCAGGAACCCTGGTCCCATCAGTGACCCAGACATATTCTGAGGCAGCATCACCTGATCATGGAGATAGTTGATCACCAGGGTGATCGAGGTTAGGAGAGTAGACTCAGAGGATAACACGGCGGATCCACACACAAAGGCTTTTTCCCAGAGAGAGACTTATATGGGATGGTTGAGTATTTGATACTGCAACCACTGCTACAGATGGCCCTAGTGCAAGTAGGAGATTATTAGTTATATGTATGCCCTAGATGCCATTACTGTACATTGGATGTATATTGTAGTGGATGCTGGGTCATATATAGGTAGGACTTTCTTGCTCGACATGATAGTACGCAATCTGGTTGCTCTTTATCTTAACATGTATACTTTCTGTCTCTCTGTTACATGTTGATAAAGTCCTTAGGATGTGTACTCAACTTCCAGGACTATGATGCAGATCATACTAGTGGGGCCTGGGTAGTCCATGACTACATCCTTCAATGTTCCTAGTCGTGGGAATATCGAGACGGGGCATCGATATTCCAGAGTAGACTAGCGTATATCTTCTCGACCCATGTGATGGGCAATGGATGATCCCATATCCATTGGTGTTTGACATCAGAGATGGTATGCGGGTGCTCAGTGGAGACTGGGTACACTGAACGGACTCGCCGAGAACTCCCAGATGGTATTATACCTCACATCAGATGGCAGTTCTCTGGTGACACTGGTACAGCTTAGTCTGTTGACCCGAGATCGTCATAGAGTCTTGTGTGTCTCCCACTGTGCTTTGATTTCCACCCTACCACGGCTCTACTGAGTCGTGCAAACATGTGGTTTTTGGGTACAGTCCTGATTCACATGGAGGCAATGAGCGATAGGAGGGGATTCGTCTCTCCCGGTATTGGGGGTTGATGTTGCGCTATGCACGACTGGCCATAACAGGAAATCCCTGGCCAGGGTTGCAGTGATATACTGGTAAGAGTTATCAGTAGTTTCACGATTGTTATGGACCTCACGTTGGCATGACTTATCGAGCTACTGGGGTCTGACGTTTACCACCCCTAGGCGAGATATGCGGCATATCAGACGAACAGACCGGACTGTACGGTAAGTGTTACTGGTTGGATTCACAGGAGTGTGAGCGGGCTTGCTCGTCGATCTTCTGATCGCTCAATACCCGGGTGGCCGTTACGTTTAGCAGACCGCTTGCGGCTTGTGGGTGTTTGATATGATCATCACCTACTGCCGGCGTATTGACGAGTCTTTAGAGTCCTACACAGAGGTTTCCTGGCTCAAGCGAAACGAAATAGGAGCGCATATGAGATATGTGCGGGACCGAGAATAATGCGTGTATGTGATACCATATTCTATTCTCGCTATGAATGTATCGATTGGTTGTATGCGATATAACCTAGTTATCGAATCAAGGATTGATTCGATAAGCCGATACATTGGATATTAGTCGGTTATATGCGATATGACCGGATCGTTAAATCAAGTATTGATTTAATGATTTAATGCATAATTATATATTTGATATATTACTTTGCATTAACTAGTATTGGTTCACTTAAATTGGATTTTCTCACTTGATGTACACAAGTTGTATATGTGATATACTTTTGTGCACAAGATTGTATCATGTTTGATGATACATGCAAACTTGGGTTTGTGTAAAGAGTTAAACCATGGTTATGTTAATGGTTAGGGTTTTGATTTACTCACTTATTCATTTATCTATTTATTTTGGTTAAAAAAGGAAAAGGAAAACAAAAATGGTTGCTTTCATTCAAGAAACTTCTTGATGCTTCATGCATCTTTGACTAAAGTAACCATTCTTGTCTTCTTCTCCTAACCCTAACCATTCAACTTAACCCTAGTTAGTTCTCTACACTAAAACATGGTTGAAATTATGATAAGTATCATTTTGTTTTCTATTTTTAATATACTTATCATATTCTTTCTTCTTCTTCTTCTTCAACAAAGAAGAAACCTTGCCTCCATTAATGGCAACTTGAGAAAAAGAGTGAGAAATCCAATTCTAAAGTGAACCCACTTCCTATTTCTTCATCCTCTACCACTTGCCAAGTAGTATAGGGTGTTTTCTTCACAAGTTTCATGACTTGGTGAAGTTGGAACTTGATCTTGAGTTGCCTCGACGTAGATCATCTTCGGCATCGAAGTCGACGACCTAGCCCGATCTTTCCTCCGATGAGACCACTGCGAGAGTCTAGGATTCCGATGGGTACAGCGGAGGGACGTCATCACGGAGCTAGAGAGGTGGAGGACCGGATCTACAAAGGTTGTAGTCCCTTTCCTTTAAGTTAAAGTTGTTTACTTGCATTGCATCGCCTATACATCTAGTTAACGATCCGTATTAGGGTTTGTAGGCACATGAAAAAATTTGAATTGGCCATATTTGATCACTTGTAGAAGCTCATGGGTGTGCCTAGGAACCCTACATCTATATCCAATATAGAAAATTTGGCACTTATTTAATTGGAACCAGATTCAAATCATGCAGCTGTCTCCAGTGCATATCAACTTAATGGAGAGAGGCTAATCAGCATTACTCAACTTAGAAATCCATCCAATTATGAGTAATCTGAAAGAGAAACAAGTTTCTCAAAACCATTACTATCATCTGAATACCATTCACAAGAATCTACATCTTCGATTTCTTTGAAGAATCCCGATACTTGCGATACCTGGTTCTCTACTTTATTCTTATACCCACAACTTCTCAAAACTTAGACATTGTATTTCTACGAAACACTTGTCTAAAAACTGTAGGGTTACTAGGCACTCTAATAAGGTTCTAAAAGGCATCAACCATGCCCGATTGAAAAAAAATAGCCGTGCCGAACAACCTTAACCAAGATCGTATATTAGAGATTATGCGAAAACTAGAAATTTAAACATTTTAACTACAAGTGAAAGGGATTACAACCTTTGTAGATCCGGTCCTTCACTTCTAAAGCTCCGTGTTGACATCCCTTCGCTGCGAACATTGGGATTCCGGACTCTAGCGATGGTTTCTTCGGAGAAATGAGCGGGCTAGGTCGTTGACTTCTAGGCCGAAGATGATCTACGTCGAGGAAACTCAAACTCAAGCTCCATCTTCACTAGGTCAAGAACTTTGTGAAGAGAACACCCTAAACTAAATGGCAAGTAGTAGAGGATGATGAAATAGGAATGGGTTTACTTTAGATTTGGATTTCTCACTCTAAATCTTCACTTGAAAAATTCTAGAAAGCTTTTCTTCACTTGAAGAAGAGGAAGAAAAAGAAGAGAATATGAATTAATTTTTAAATGAATAATCAAGTGAAGTCTATCATGATGCAACCATGGGTGAGTTAACCTTTGTAGAGACTAAACCATAGTTAATTATAATGGTTTGGTTAATGAATATCTTAATCAAGACAAAATGAGTGGACTTTGTCAAAATTGCTTCAAGCTTCATAAAGCTTCAAACCATGACAAAAGAAGCCACCATTTTGAATAATTAAGATAAATAAAAACCCAAATTATAATTAACATGGTGTTTTTCACACACACACCCATGTTTGCATGTATCATCAATCATGATACAAACTAGTGCACAAACATATATCACATATACAACTTGTGCACATCAAGTAAGAAAATCAATCTTAAGTGAACCAATACAAGTTAATGTAAAGTAATATATCAAATATATAATTATATATTAAATCATTAAATCAACACTTGATTTAACGATCCGGTCATTTCGCATATAACCGACTAATATCTAGTGTATCAATGTATCGAATCAACACTTGATTCAGTAACCCGGCTATATCTCATATAACCGACCGATGATGCAAATCGCGAGAATAGAATACAGTATCACATACTGGTATTATTCTCGGTCCCGCACATATCTCATATGCGCTCCTATTTCGTTTCGCTTGATCCAGGAAATCTCTGTGTAGGACTCTAAAGACTCGTCAATACGCCGGCAGTAGGTGGTGATCATATCAATCACCCACAAGCCGCAAGCGGTCTGCTAAACGTAACGGCCACCCGGGTATTGAGCAATCAAAAGATCAACGAGCAAGCCTGCTCACACTCCTGTGAATCCAATCAGTAACACTTACCGCACAGTCCAGTCTGTTCGTCTGATATGTCGCATATCTCGCCTAGGGGTGGTAAACGTCAGACCCCAGCAGCTTGATAAGTCATGCTGATGTAAGGTCCATAACAAGCATGAATCTACTGATAACACTTACCAGTAAATCAGTACAACCCTGGCCAGGGATTTCCAGTTATGGCCAGTCGAGCATACGCAACATCAACCCCCAATACCGGGAGAGACGAATCCCCTCCGATCGCTCATTGCCTCCATGTGAATCGGGACTGTACCCAAAAACCACCTGTTTTCACGACTCAGTAGAGCCGTGGTAGGGTGGAAATCAAAGAACGGTGGGAGACACACAAGACTCTATGACAATCTCGGGTCAACAGACTAAGCTGTACCAGTGTCACCAGAGAACTGCCATCTGACGTGAGGTATAATACCATCTGGGAGTTCTCGGCGAGTCCGACCAGTGTACCCAGTCTCCACTGAGCACCCGCATACCGTCTCTGATGTCAAACACCAATGGATATGGGATCATCCATCGCCCATCACATGGGTCGAGAAGATATACGCTAGTCTACTCTGGAATATCGATGCCCTGTCTCGATATTCCCACGACTAGGAACATTGAAGGATGTACTCATGGACTACCCAGGCCCCACTAGTATGATCTACATCATAGTCCTGGAAGTCGAGTACACATCCTAAGGGCTTTATCAACATGTAACAGAGAGACAATAAGTATATATGTTAAGATAAAGAGCAACCAGATAGCGTACTATCATGTCGAGCAAGAAAGTCCTCCCTATATATGTCCCAGCATCCATTACATTATACATCTCATGTACAGTAATGGCCTCTAGGGCATACATATAACTAACAATCTCCTACTTGCACTAGGGCCATCTATAGCAGTGGTTGTAGTATCTCATACTCAACCATCCCATACAAGTCTCTCTCTGGGAAAAGGCCTTTGTGAGTGGATCCACCGTGTTGTCCTCTGAGTCTACTTTCCTAACCTCGACACCCTGGAGATCAACTATCTCCATGATCAGGTGATACTGCCTTGGAATATGTCTGGGTCACTGATGGGACCGTGGTTTCTGGGCCAAAGCCTCACTTCCATTGTCATACAATGGTAGGAACCTAGTTCATCTCATGAACTAATATACACCCAAACTGCCACTTTGGTAGTATCTTTGATAGCGATGTCACCAGCCTTTATCGTCTAGTGTGCTACAGTATCTAGCTTGGAACTCTTCCAACATACCGTCCCTCCACTGAGGGTAAAGACAATGCCTGTGACTGACATTCAGTCAACCTTACCACCCTGGAAGCTGTCCAGTGATTCTCCCCAGGATCGATTGATACCATCTCACTACACCTAGTGAGAATCCTAATATCCATTTAGATCTATCTTATAGATATTAAACCTAGGATTTAGGAGGTATAACATAGATCCTATATAGAGAATCCTTGTGATAAGAGGAGATTGACCGTGCGTAGCATAGGAAACTATTTTCCTATCAAAAGTATGTTGTCCACGTATAATACGAGGATGACCACCTTACTCTCTACTACCTTTTTGTATATACAAGGTTCATCTACTATTTTGATGAAGTCAAACTCTTTGAGTACTGATTTAATGATATTCTTGATGTGTAGTATGAAAATTGTGTAGAAATCACAACCAAAAAATATTTTGACCGCAATCAATAACGGTGTCGGATGTAGCGCGTTAGCGAGTGCGGATCGTCCACAGGGAAAGTGTAATCTGTTCAATTCTTGAATTAGATGAGATGAAAATTTAAAGCAAAGAAAAGAAAACAATTCATGATTTGTAATTGAAGATCAAGAGTAAGAAAAATTTAGATCTAAAAGAAACATTAAAACAAGAATTGAGATGAGAGATAATTTCCAATCAACACTCAAGATTATAAGTATGGCTCGTAGGAGTAGATCGGATCTATAGATGTGATGAGATCTAATGATTACTCATTCTTATCCATTAACGAATTGATACTAGATCGATGCAAATTCATCGAGGTTTAAGGATCGTGCAGGAAAATTAGGGATTCTGCAACTCATCCTTTGTCCTTTCGATAGATCGCATTCAAATTCTAGCTTCTAGTTAATCAAATGGTTAATGGTTGTTCCCTAGTTTCGAGTGAACACGATCTAGAAAGCATCATCTCGAAACTAGGTCATTAATCATTTGATTCACTAGAATTTCAAAGCATTATAGGATTTAAGAATTGTAAGAATATCTAAATCATCATCATCTAAAGATCGTCACAACTCCTACACGAGCGGAGATTACCCAAACATCATGATCACAAACACAATCACAAATTGAGATCTAATCATTATGCTTGAATTAAAAGATAAGCAAGAATATAGAAAATTCACCTTTATTTATCGACAAATTTCGTTACAACTCTCTTGAATTTACAAAAGGTAGGAACTAGATCGTCGATTTCGGCTTCGCTCGACTCCTTGAGTCGCGGATCGGCTTGGATCTCTTGCTCCGTTGAAAATCCGGCGTTGCTTCTAAAGGTTGGAGGAATTCTTGCTTGAATTGATCTCGGGAATTTGATCTTAAGGTTGAATTGGGGATTGGGCACAAGTTTTGTCACTAAACTTGTGGAGGGAAGAGGGAGGGATGAATGAATTTTTGAACAATTTGCACCCTAGATCTAGGCTCCTTTATATAGACCTCCAAATTCTAGATCTAGGATTGAAATTTGAATTCCCTCCACAAGTTTGTTAGCCAAAAGATTTAAATTTCCCTTGAAAAGTTAGTTAAACCCAAAAATTTGAATTTCCCTCCAAGAGTTTGTTAAGCCGAGCCTTCTAGATGTGTCACGTGGAGCTTCTGGGGTCTTCTGGAAGCTTTGGCAGTTACCTTAGCCACGTGGAAGAAATCTGGAAGCATGAAGCCATCAAAGAGCCGCGGTTCCGCGGCGCAAGCCAGCTCCTGCCGCGGAACCACGGCGTTTTGGAAGCCTTAGGGCTTGGGTCTTCTTCTGTGGTATTGGGCTGACAATTGGGCCTCTTTATGATGTGTGGAATTTTATTTGGATTTCTGTAATATTACCAGATCTTCAGCCTTTGAGTTGGCGTATTTTATCTGCACTGTTTTATCAAGTTTGGGCTTTGCTTCCGGAATTTCCTGCATAGACTCCAAGACAAGAGTTGCGCTATACAAGAATGATGCGATGCCATGATAAATACACAATTTCCCTAAAAGTGCTGGTTTTAGTATACAGTACAAGTAATCCAGTATTTTACATGTGTTTTGCTAATATGTGCGATATGAATACCGGATACCTATACATGAATGCAAAAGGTAGGGAAATTGCCGTGTTAGAATTGCAGTATTTTCGGATGATCAACTACCACATCAAAACAGATGTTCCAACTCTGCGATGCCTGCTTTATCCTGTAAAGCAACTTGCACACGTTTTCGCTGCTCCCACTGTCTATGAAGCCCCCTGGCTGTGTACTTATAGACGCTCTTCTTCTAAATCAATATTTAGAAAAGCAGTCATGACACCCAACCACCGGATATCGCGGTCATGGTATGCAACAATGGCAAGTAGGATCCGGATGGACTTAAGCATAGCCACTGGAAAAGGTTTCATCATTATCCACGCCTGGTCGATAACGAAAAACTTTAACAAGTCTAGCTTTGAAAGTCTCAACTTTTCCATTTACACCAAGTAATCTTCTCAAGAAATACTTGCTCCTGATGGGAATTTAACCCTTCAGATATAGCAACCAAAGTCCATACTTTATTGGTGTACATGGATTCCATCTCAGATCGCTAAGCATCCAGCCATTCTTACAGAGTCCCCACTCTTGATGGCCTGCTCGAAACTAGTTGGGTCATCATCTCATGATGCAATCCTCGCTCCCACTGTCATCGAGAAACCGAAGTATCTCTCAGGCGGATGAAGAACCCTGTTAGATCGGCGGAGAGGCTGAGGTTCGTCGGAATCTATTGAATCCTTTGGTTCTACCAAATCATCTGCTGTAGTTTGTATAGATGGAACTCCTTTCAGTTCTACCTCATGACCACTAATTTCTTCATAAGAAATTCCCTTTCACAAAGGTGGTATGTTGAGAAACAAAACACATTTTGTTCCTCTGTTAGGTAGAAGATATTCCCTTGCGAATGCTTGGGATATCCAACAAACTTCTGCAAAACTAACTTTTCCTCGAGCTTGTCCGGATTTTGCTTTTAGACATAGGCCGGATAACCCTAAATCTTAACAAACTTAAGATATGGGCTCTTCCCATTCCATATCACATATGAAGTGGTAGGCAATGGATTTGATTGGAACCCCATTCAATAGGTATGCAGCTTCTCAAGTGCATAACTCCAAAAGGAAATAGGAAACTCAGTAGTACTCATCATAGAGCGTACCATATCACATAGGGTGTGATTGCTCCGCCCCGATGCACTGACGTGCTGTGGTGTATATGAAGGAGTAATGCTGAGAGAGAATCTCATTCTCCTTTAGAATAGTCCAGGAATCCCGTGCCCAAGTATTCTCCTCCCTGATCACATCAAAGGACATAATACTTAAACCCATTTTTGGTTCTCTACTTCTAACTTATATTCGGTGATTATCTCAAAAGTTTCGGACTTGTGTTTCAACAGGAACATATGTCTGAATCTAGAGAGATCATCAGTGAATGTAATGAAGTACAAAGAACCAGTCCTGGCATATGTAGACTGGGGACCTTCATACATCGCTATGTATCAGTCCCAAGAGTTCACTAACTCTTTCTCGGTTTCCAGTAAACGGAGCCGTGGTCATCTTATCTTTGTGACATGACTGGCAAGTTTCATAAGATGTAAATTTAAACTGATTTAAATATGCATCTAAATGTAACTTAGCTAGTCGGATCGCATTGATATGACCTAGTCTATAATGCCTTAAGAAGAATTCGTTCATTTCTGAACTCTTCCTCTTGTGTGTGTTCTGTACATTAAGAACTGTAGTTTGATTTAGAACGTCAATGCTTTTAGATAACATGCCTGAACCGATCAACTCTTGATATAGGAAATGTTCAAAACATTATCCAACAATAAAAAATTATATCCTTTCTTTACTTTTAAAGAGACTGATATGATGTTGTATATGAGGTTCGGTATCTAATAAAATTCGTTCAGAATTAATGTATTCTGGTAATACAGGGTGATAGTGACCAACAGACTTGGCTGCAACACTTGCACCGTTTTCTGTCTCATGAAACTTATCACCCGTTCTCAGTTCTCTACCTTTCTGTAGCCCATGTAACAGATTACATATGCGGGATCCTGATCCCGTATCTAATACCTGAAAGGTTCCTAGGCACTCTAGTAAGGTCTCACAAGGCATCAAACATGCCAATTTAAAATTTTTTGGTGCCGAGAAACCCTAGACTACGGATCGTCACTAGAATTCTAGGCGAAACTAAAAGCTAGTTAACACTTAACTACTAGGATACGGAAATTACAACCTTTGTAGATCCGGATATCCACCTCCATGGCTCCGCAACGAAGTCTTCTCGCTGTCCATCTTGAAGCTTGGACTCTCGTGACGGCTTCATCGGAGAAACGTGCGGAATAGGTCGTCGGCTTTGTGTCAAAGACGATCTACGTCGAGGTTGCACAAACTCAAGCTCCGACTTCACAAACTTGTGAAACTTGTGAAGTAAACACCCAAAACAACTTGGCAAGAGGTAGAGGGTGAAGAAATAGGAGGTGGGTTCACTTTAGAATTGGATTTCTCTCACTAGAAATGAAGTTGCCATTAAAGGCCTCAAGCTTTTTCTTTGAAGAATGAAGAAGAAGATGAGATAGAATTATGATAAGTTATTTTCTAATGAAAAGAAAAATCAAACTTATCATAAAGAGAACCATAGTTAAGTGTAGAGACTTAACTTAGGTTAGAATAATGGTTAGGGTTTAGTGTGAAGACAAAATGGTCATAATGTCAAAGCTTCATGAAGCTTCAACCAAGTTCATGAATGATAGCTACCATTTTGTATTCTTATGCCATTTCTTTTATTTCAAATGCAATAAATAAAAGAATGGATAATAAAACCCTAATCACTTTCTTAACCCAAGTTTAATTCTTTACACTTAACTAAAAGATACAAAGATGTGCACAAAACATATCATATATACAATGTGCACATCAAGTGAGAAAAATCCGTTTAAAGTGAACCAATACTAGTTAATGCAAAGTAATATATCAAATATATAATTATACATTAAATCATTAAATCAACACTTGATTCAATGATCCGGTCATGTCGCACATCACCGACTAGTTTTCAATGTATCGACTTATCGAATCGATCTTCGATTCGATAACTAGGTTATATCACATATAACCAATCGAAACATTAATCGCGAGAATCAAATACGGTATCACATACACGCATTATTCTCGGTCCCGCACATATCTCATACGCGCTCCTATTTCGTTTTGCTTGAGCCAGGAAACCTCTGTGTAGGACTCTAAAGACTCGTCAATACGCCGGTAGCAGATGATGATCATATCAAACACCCACAAGCCGCAAGCGGTCTGCTAAACGTAACGGCCACCCGGGTATTGAGCGATCAGAAGATCGACGAGCTAGCCCGCTCACACTCCTGCGAATCCGACCAGTAACACTTACCATACAGTCCGGTCTCTTCGTCAGATACGTCGCATATCAAGTCTAGGGGTGGTAAACGTCAGACCCCAATAACCGGATAAGTCGTGCCGATGTGAGGCTCGTAACGGGTCGAGAAACTACTGGTAACACTTACCATCAAATCTCTGATCAGCCCTGGCCAGGGACTTCCCTGTTACGGCCAATCGAGCACAGCGCAAGATCAACTCCCAATACCGGGAGAGACGAAACCCCTCCTATCGCTCATTGCCTCCATGTGACTCGGGACTGTACCCAAAGACCACCGTTTTGCACGCCCTCATGGACGTGGTAAGGTGGAGATCAAAGCACAGTGGGAATCACACAAGACTCTATGACGATCTCGGGTCTACAGACTAACCTGTACAAGTGTCACCTGAGAACTGCCATCTGACGTGAGGTATAATACCATCTGGGAGTTCTCGGCGAGTCAGTCCAGTGTACTCAGTCTCCACTGAGCACCCGTATACCATCTCTGATGTCAAACACCAATGGATATGGGATCATCCATCGCCCATCACATGGGTCGAGAAGCGTATACGCTAGTCTACTCTGGTATATCGATGCCCCGTCTCGATACACCCATGACTAGGGACCTTGAAGGATGTACTTATGGACTACCATGTCCCCACTAGTATGATCTGCATCATAGTCCAGGTGGTCAAGTACAAATCCTAAGGGCTTTACCAACATGTAACTATAAGACAGTATAAAGAGACTAGTGTACATGTTAAGATAAATAGCAACCAGATAGCATATATCATGTCGAGCAAGAAAGTCATCTCTATATATGTCCAAGCATCCAATATAATATACATAATCTGCACAATACTGGCCTCTAGGGTATACATACAACTAACAATCTCCCACTTGTACTAGGGCCAGCTGCTGTAGTATCTCATACCGAGCATCCCGAAGAGTCTCTCAAACTGTATCTGGGGAATGGCCTTCGTGAGTGGATCCGCCGTGTTGTTCTTCGTGTCAACTCTCCTGACCTCGATCTCCCGGCGATCAACTATCTCCCGGATCAGGTATACCGCCTCAGAATATGCCTGGACCGCTGATGGGACCTGGGTTCCTTGGCCAAAGCCACCGCTCCATTGTTATCGCAATACAAAGGTATTGGATGCTCAATGGATGGAACCACACCAAGTTCAGTAATGAACTTCTTGATCCAGACAGCTTCTTTAGCAGCATCGTTGGCAGCGATGTATTCAGCCTCCATCGTCGAGTCTGCCACGGTTTCCTACTTGGAACTCTTCCAGCTAACCGCCCCTCCGTAAAGGGTAAAGACAAAACCCAACTGCGACTTAGAGTCGTCCTTATCACTCTGGAAACTGGAATCGGTAAAGGACTCCACTTGGAGTTCTCCGTTACCATACACCAAGAACATATCTCTAGTCCTTCGTAAGTACTTGAGAATGCTCTTCACAGCTGTCCAGTGACTCTCTCCAGGATCAGCTTGATACCTACTCACTACACTTAGTGAGTATGCTACATCGGGTCTGGTACATAGCATCGCATACATGATAGAGCCTACTGCCGAAGCATAGGGTATCCCTTGCATGCGAGCTCTCTCCAAATCAGTCTTGGGAGACATCTCTTTGGAGAGAGTGACTCCAGAGATCGTGGGCATGTTCCCACGCTTGGACTCTTCCATACTAAACCTCTTTAGTATGGTGTCAATGTACCTGGATTGGGACAATCCCAAAATCCGTTTGGATCTATCTCTATAGATCCTGATTCCCAATATGCAGGAGGCATCACCAAGATCTTTCATTGAGAATCTTTGTGATAAGAAGAGCTTGACCGATTGCAGCATAGGAATATCATTTCCTATCAAGAGTATGTCGTCCACGTACAATACGAGGAAGACAACCTTACTCTCTGCCACCTTCTTGTAGATACAAGGTTCATCTGGATTTTTGACGAAATCAAACTCTTTGATAACGACGTCAAAGCAGATGTTCCAACTCCGCGATGCTTGCTTTAATCCATAAATGGATTTAAGCAACTTGCACACCTTCCCGCTGCTCCCACTGTCTACGAAGCTCTCTGGCTGAGTCATGTACACGCACTCTTCTAAATCACCATTTAGAAAGGCGGTCTTAACATCCATTTGCTAGATTTCGTAGTCATGAAAGGCAGCAATGGCAAGCATGATTCGGATGGATTTAAGCATAGCCACTGGAGAAAAGGTTTCGTCATAGTCCACACCTGGTCTTTGACGAAAACCCTTTGCTACAAGTCTAGCTTTGAAAGCCTCCACTTTCCCATCTACACCAAGTTTCTTCTTGAAGATCCACTTGCTCCCAATGGGTTTTACCCCTTCAGGAGCAACTTCCAAAGTCCATACTTTGTTGGTGTACATGGAATCCATCTCGGACCGCATAGCATCCAGCCATTTCACTGAGTCCCCACTCGTGATGGCCTGCTCGAAGCTAGTTGGGTCATCATCCTCCATGATGCAATCCTCGCTTCCACCATCAATAAGAAAACCGTAGTATCTCTCAGGTGGACGAGAAACCCTACCAGATCGGCGGAGAGGCTGAGGTTCGTCGGAAGCTACTGAATGCTCTGGTTCCACTAAATCTTCTGTTGTGTTTTGTTCAGCTGGAACCTCTTCCAGTTCTACCTCAGAGCCACTAATTTCTTTTGCAAGAAATTCCTTTTCTAAAAAGGTGGCATGTTGAGCAACAAATACTCTTTGTTCCTCACTGTGGTAGAAGATATACCCTCGCGAATGTTTGGGATATCCAACAAACTTACACAAAACAGATCTTGCCTCGAGTTTGTCCGGTTTTTGTCTTTTGACATAGGCCGGGCAACCCCATATCTTTATAAAATTAAGATATGGTCTCTTCCCTTCCCATATCTCATATGGTGTGGTAGGCACAGATTTGGTGGGAACCCTGTTCAGTAGGTATGCTGCTGTTTCCAGTGCATATCCCCATAAGGAAATAGGCAACTCAACTACACTCATCATAGAGCGCACCATATCTAATAGGGTGCGGTTTCTCCGCTCAGATACACCGTTGTGCTGTGGTGTATATGGAGGAGTTAGCTGAGAGAGAATCCCATTCTCTTTTAGGAAGTCCAGGAATTCAATGCTCAAGTATTCTCCTCCTCGATCAGATCGTAGGATTTTAATACTTTTTCCGGTTTGGTTCTCAACTTCTTGTTTATATTCCCTAAATTTCTCAAAAGCTTCCGATTTGTGTTTCATCAGGAACACATACCCGAACCTAGAGAGATCGTCAGTGAATGTAATGAAGTATGAAGAACCATCCCTGGCATGTGTAGACATGGGACCGCATACATCACTATGTATTAGTCCTAAGAGTTCGGTAACTCTTTCTCCGTGTCCCGTAAACGGAGTCTTGGTCATCTTGCCTTTAAGACATGACTGGCAAGTGTCATAGGATGAAAATTCAAACGGATTTAAATATCCATCCTTATGCAACTTAGCTAGTCGTGTCGCATTGATGTGACCCAGTCTACAATGCCATAAGAAGGATTCATTGAGTTCAGAACTCTTCCTCTTGTGTGTGTTTGTTATGCTCAGAACTGTTGATTGATTTAGAACATAAATGCCATTGCACAACGTGCCTGATCCAACCAACTTTTGGTCACGGAAAATGTTCATAACATTGTCCTGTAATACAAAATTATATCCTTCTTTACTTAATAAAGAAACCGATATAATGTTGCATATCAGGTTCGGCATGTAATAGCATTCGTTCAGAACCAATGTATTACCAGTTGGTAATACAAGGTGATATTCTCCGACAGTCTTAGCTGCAACAATTGCACCATTTCCAACTCTAATGTCTTTATCACCTTCTCCAAGTTCTCTACCTTTCCTAAGCCCATGTAACTGATTACATATATGGGATCCTGACCCGGTATCCAATACCCAGGACGTAGAGCAAATGGAAAAACAGTTCTCAGTAACGAACACACCCGAAGAAAATGCATCATCATGTACTTTCTTCATTCGGGTGGCATGGGAATCCTGGTATTCCCCTATATCCTGTTCAGTCCTATAACTCTTATAGGAAAGAACGGAACCAACGTTCCCCAGCACAGTATAACATGCGGGTTCGGTCAATACATCCATATTATTATCTTTATTAAGGCATGAAATGGTCGCTACCTAGAGAGAGAGAGAAGAAAACACTTTAGCGTATGCTCGTGCAAGATCAGATTGGTTATTATCTTATCTAATCAGGATGGCTCCCACTGCTTTTTATCAAATCTTCCTCCAAACCCTAAAAGGAAAGACTAGCCGGGATTAATTACACACTACAGGTTCGCCAATCTTTCAGCCAGGCCAGTGTCGGTACTTTGAGGGAGGTCCCCCGTGCTTTCGCACAAACCTAATTACTGTAAACCTCGTTTTCCCAGAGGCGTAACCCCGTTGACACCTTTCTAGACACCTACTTGATCGGCTAATTGCACTGTGTAAAACTCTCCCAGGAGTAACTCTTACTCGCAGTGGGTATCGGGATCCAACTATCTCATAGAAGGTATGCAATCTCATTGCAAATTTCAACACTTGAAATTCCCGATAATATTTTGCCCCAAGCATCCTATGACCTTGACGGAGGTCAACAAACCACAGGGTGCAAGTCAAGTTCAACCCGTCATTTCTTGATTGAATCAAACCCACCCGCACGACCCTTGACGGAGGTCAACAAGGTCGTACGACTACCCTAATCCAATCTGCATCATATGCATAAGCAGACAAATACTAGTTAGCTACCGCACACTATGCCTTGACGGAGGTCAACAAACGTAGCACGAATACTAAGTAGGATTTATCTGAAATGACGGAGGGCTACGCAGGTTTTCATAAAACCATGAGCGTAATGAACTTGATATCGTTGTAGAATCAAATGAAGTTTTGAAATGGAGTGATTTTGAGGCTTTTCTAGTTTTTCTAAAGGAATCACTCCCGGTGAAGGGATCTCGGTCCTTTCCTCGTCGAATGAGGTGCGGGATATATCATATATATCGCTGTGCAAAGCAAAAACGCAAAAGCAGTCAAAAGCAAACCGAGTGTGTAGCATCTGCCAGTTATTGCTAAAGGAGTCACTCCCGGTGAAGGGATCTCGGTCCTTTCCTCATCGAATAAGGTGCAGGGTATATCATATATACCGCTATGCAAAGCAAGAACTGTACCTACCTGTTTTATTTTAAAATCTGATTCTACAACATCATAGGTTTCTTTTCTTTCATTAATCACATTAATGAAGTCCCATCATTTAAATACCTAAACATCACAGATAGATATGACGTACACTTATGCCATCCGCATTCGCCTCGATGTCCCCTCGTGCACCGTTAGGTTAGGTAACTAACGACAGAGCAGGGCAGGGCTAGCGCGGGTGTAAAACATAAGTAACATCTATATAATATATCATATATACTATATACTATATCCATCACAGAAACATCACATGATCTCATCACAGATATCGCAGCAGAATAAACATATGAAATATTGGATATACTAGGACGTCCGTGTTTTCAATACGAGCCAGTATAAAACACGGATTCCACGTTCGTGATGAATAGCCAATCCCACACCCCTAGACCCCTACGAGAGCGGCAAGCAACCCTGCCAATTCTAGGGTTAGGAGACCCGGACTCGACTCCTCGAGTTGGTCTCCCACTGGACCCCAGAACCCGGTTACTTGTGCTCCCCTCCTTGGGTCTATCCTAATGCGGAAAAGTAAATAATATACAAAGGGTGACAACTTCCGCTACCTGGAAGCGCCCCAAATGAAAGAATATTACATACAAGTTTTTACATGAAAGAAAATGAAAAACACTCATCTCACATAAAAACCCCCGGCTATTCAAACACGACGATCCAATATAACATATCCAGCAACACATAACATCACATGTCATCAACGTAAGTAAGTATGCATACCCCAATTGTCGTTGACGTATAGCAACGAAACCGGCGATATGAACATACTACACTTACGGTCACAGAAAAGAAAGTGTAAAACTACAACAATTGGAATCCGCAACTACTTTAGACATCACATGCCTAACAGTTATAAATCCCGCATTTTAGTCTCATTATCGAAAACTCTTTTCAATATCGTATGGGACTAAACTGCTAGATTTATAACATTCATCCAGTTATCTTATAACTGTTTGTGAATTCCAATTATTGTATCCAATTCCGGATAAATAGAATATATCAAACTTTCCGATCGAACATTCGAACACCCATGTTTTCCCGACACCGATCAACACATGAAATAGGTTCAAAGACATTCACTTCATACCTCAGTACCAACGGTCCAGCCGTAGAAGGGTCAAGCCAACGCCTCACATGTGGCACGCCGTACTGCCCCAAACCCGAAGGTTCAAAGGGCAGTTCAAGACGGTCACATAATCGAGTTAAGGTTTGTTGTCTTCTAGAGGGACCATCGCGTTACTTGCACTACTCAGAACGTCTTTTAACCACAGAAAAATCCAACACTTGGAATTATTCCGGCAGGGGAAAACTTGGGTATTTATATCCGGTCGAACTCTTTAACATATTCTACAGTTATCTGGAAAAACACTTAAACAAAGTTTGATATTCCGATCGAATTCATCGATTCCCAATATATCCCCAGAGCACTCAACCCTTAAATAAATTTAAAAATACCCAGAAAACTCACCAGAATTTATCAGGTATTACTGTGTAGAAAAAGTGGGATGATGTCACCATACGGCCGCGGAACAGCGGCAGAAGGCATGCTTCTGCCGCGTTTCCGCGGCACAATGAACAGTTCAGGGAAACGTTTTACACAGTAATTCTTAGAATTCTATGCTGAATTTTTTAGACATTTTTAAAATCAAAAATTCCCATTTTTTAGAAAATTTCCAGAGAGCTCTCGGGCATCGGGGTTTCGGGTTCGTTCGGACTTCAAACTCCGTCTAGACTTCGCCTAAGGCTCTAGCTGGGCTCTGATACCAGTGAAAGGTTCCTAGGCACTCTAGTAAGGTCTCACAAGGCATCAAACATGCCAATTTAAAATTTTTTGGTGCCGAGAAACCCTAGACTACGGATCGTCGCTAGAATTCTAGGCTAAACTAAAAGCTAGTTAACACTTAACTACTAGGATACGGAAATTACAACCTTTGTAGATCCGGATATCCACCTCCACGGCTCCGCAACGAAGTCTTCTCGCTGTCCATCTTGAAGCTTGGACTCTCGTGATGGCTTCATCGGAGAAACGTGCGGAATAGGTCGTCGGCTTTGTGTCAAAGACGATCTACGTCGAGGTTGCACAAACTCAAGCTCCGACTTCACAAACTTGTGAAACTTGTGAAGTAAACACCCAAAACAACTTGGCAAGAGGTAGAGGGTGAAGAAATAGGAGGTGGGTTCACTTTAGAATTGGATTTCTCTCACTAGAAATGAAGTTGCCATTAAAGGCCTCAAGCTTTTTCTTTGAAGAATGAAGAAGAAGATGAGATAGAATTATGATAAGTTATTTTCTAATGAAAAGAAAAATCAAACTTATCATAAAGAGAACCATAGTTAAGTGTAGAGACTTAACTTAGGTTAGAATAATGGTTAGGGTTTAGTATGAAGACAAAATGGTCATAATGTCAAAGCTTCATGAAGCTTCAACCAAGTTCATGAATGATAGCTACCATTTTGTATTCTTATGCCATTTCTTTTATTTCAAATGCAATAAATAAAAGAAGGGATAATAAAACCCTAATCACTTTCTTAACCCAAGTTTAATTCTTTACACTTAACTAAAAGATACAAAGATGTGCACAAAACATATCATATATACAATGTGCACATCAAGTGAGAAAAATCCGTTTAAAGTGAACCAATACTAGTTAATGAAAAGTAATATATCAAATATATAATTATACATTAAATCATTAAATCAACACTTGATTCAATGATCCGGTCATGTCGCACATGACCGACTAGTTTTCAATGTATCGACTTATCGAATCGATCTTCGATTCGATAACTAGGTTATATCACATATAACCAATCGAAACATTAATCGCGAGAATCAAATACGGTATCACATACACGCATTATTCTCGGTCCCGCACATATCTCATACGCGCTCCTATTTCGTTTTGCTTGAGCCAGGAAACCTCTGTGTAGGACTCTAAAGACTCGTCAATACGCCGGTAGCAGATGATGATCATATCAAACACCCACAAGCCGCAAGCGGTCTGCTAAACGTAACGGCCACCCGGGTATTGAGCGATCAGAAGATCGACGAGCTAGCCCGCTCACACTCCTGCGAATCCGACCAGTAACACTTACCATACAGTCCGGTCTCTTCGTCAGATACGTCGCATATCAAGTCTAGGGGTGGTAAACATCAGACCCCAATAACCGGATAAGTCGTGCCGATGTGAGGCTCGTAACGGGTCGAGAAACTACTGGTAACACTTACCAGCAAATCTCTGATCAGCCCTGGCCAGGGACTTCCCTGTTACGGCCAATCGAGCACAGCGCAACATCAACTCCCAATACCGGGAGAGACGAAACACCTCCTATCGCTCATTGCCTCCATGTGACTCGGGACTGTACCCAAAGACCACCATTTTGCACGCCCTCATGGACGTGGTAAGGTGGAGATCAAAGCACAGTGGGAATCACACAAGACTCTATGACGATCTCGGGTCTACAGACTAACCTGTACAAGTGTCACCTGAGAACTGCCATCTGACGTGAGGTATAATACCATCTGGGAGTTCTCGGCGAGTCCGTCCAGTGTACTCAGTCTCCACTGAGCACCCGTATACCATCTCTGATGTCAAACACCAATGGATATGGGATCATCCATCGCCCATCACATGGGTCGAGAAGCGTATACGCTAGTCTACTCAGGTATATCGATGCCCCGTCTCGATACACCCACGACTAGGGACCTTGAAGGATGTACTTATGGACTACCATGTCCCCACTAGTATGATCTGCATCATAGTCCAGGTAGTCAAGTACAAATCCTAAGGGCTTTACCAACATGTAACTATAAGACAGTATAAAGAGACTAGTGTACATGTTAAGATAAATAGCAACCAGATAGCATACTATCATGTCGAGCAAGAAAGTCATCTCTATATATGTCCAAGCATCCAATATAATATACATAATCTGTACAATACTGGCCTCTAGGGCATACATACAACTAACAATACCCAGGACGTAGAGGATACAGAGAAACAGTTCTTTATAATGAACACACCCTAAGAAGATGCATCATCATGAACTTTCTTCGTTTGGGCGGCATGGGAATCCTGGTATTCCCCTATTTCCTGCTCGGTCTTATAACAATTATAAGTTGGAGCGGGACCAACGTTCCCCAGCTCAGTATAACAAGCGGGTTCGGTCAATACATTCATATTATTATCTTGATTAAGGCGCGACATGGTCGCTACCTGGAGAGAGAGAGAAGAAAACACTCTGCGTGCGCTCTTGCAAGATTAGATTGGTTATATATTTTATCTAATCAGGATGGCTCCCGCTGTTTTTATCAAATCCTCCTTCAAACCCTAAAAAGGAAAGACTAGCCGTGATTAATTACACTCTACAAGTTCGCCAATCTTTCAGCCAGGCCAGTGCCGGTACTTTGAGGGAGGTTCCCCGTGCTTTCGCACGGACCTAATTAAAATAAACCTCGTTTTCCCAGGGGCATAACCCCGTTGACACCTTTCTAGACACCTACTTGATCGGCTAATTGTAAAGTGCAAAACTCTCCCAGGAGTAACAATTACTCGTAGTGGGTATCGGGATCCAACTATCATATAGAAGGTATGAAATCTCATTGCAAATTTACATTTGAAAAAAATGTAAAACTAAGCACAAAAATTTAAATGATGAGCCAAAAACTCTCCCAGGAGTAACAATTACTCGTAGTGGGTATCGGGATCCAACTATCATATTGAAGGGATCCAACTATCGTAGTGGGTATAGGCTAATTTTTTATATTTGAAAAAAAAATTAAATTTTTATGAGTTTTGAAAATTTTTGAATTTTTATAGGTTTTTATGGGTTTTGAAAAACTATTTACAAAAAATGATGAGCCAAAAATATGTACACAGAATTTTTATGGTTTTTAACAAAAATGTTTTGTGCTTATGCAAATGATATGCACATGATGCAAAACTAAGCACAAACCTCCCCCAAACTTGTTTTCAACAGTGTCCTCACTGTTGCCAACCGCTATATCTACAAAACCTGTAAGCCTGGGAGGAATTTATTAGTGGGGGCATAATATATAAGCGAAGACCCTCCCCCAAACTTATTCTTTTCACTCACCTTCATTCAAAAAGATGATGCAGTAATATACAGGACATGGAGGTGAGACGGAGGAATTTTAATCAAGATAAACTGGCTCCTGTAAGAACAGGAGCTCCTCCGTGGGGTCAGAATACGGCTTTAGTCTATGTCCATTCACTTTGAAAAATATGCCGTTTTTAACATTTTCTATCTCTACTGCCCCGTGCGGGTATACAGACCGCACAACAAAAGGTCCCTTCCACCAAGATCGAAGCTTACCCGCGTGAAGGTGTAGTCGTGAATCATAAAGAAGGACTTGTTGACCTAGTGAAAATGTTTCCTCAAAGTGTTTTTATCGTGAAAAACCTTGGTCCTATTCTTTATGATTACAGTGTTATCATAAGCTTCATCGCGGAGTTCGCTTAGCTCATTCAGTTGCAGCTTCCGAAAGTTGCAGGCTTGGTTTAGGTCAAAATTGATTTCCTTAATAGCCCACAATGCTTTATACTCTATCTCGACAGGTAAATGACATGCCTTCCCAAACACTATCCTATATGGAGACATCCCTAGGTCGGTTTTAAATGCAGTTCGGAATGCCCAAAGAGCATCCGTCAGTTTGGTCGACCAGTCTTTTCTATTTTTAGCAACAGTCTTCTCCAGGATTAGTTTGATCTGTTTATTTGAGATCTCAGCCTGCCCGCTCGTTTGAGGATGATAGGGTGTAGAAAGTCGGTGGTTGATTCCGTATTTCCGCATCAGAGTCTCGAAAGACCTGTTGCAGAAATGTGTCCCGTTATCGCTAATGATAGTGCGTGGGTGTCCAAATCGCGAAAAGATGTTTTCTTTTAGGAACTTAATGACAATCTTCTTGTCATTAGTGCGACATGGAATGGCTTCAACCCACTTCGAGACGTAATCAACGGCCAGCAGTATGTACAAATTCCCAAAGGAGTTGAGAAAGGGACCCATAAAATCAATGCCCCAAACATCGAAAATTTCAACAACCAAGATGGGCTGCTGAGGCATTTCATTCCTCCGGGAGATTCTACCCGTGTACTGACATTGTGTACAAGTTTTGCAATAGTCAAATGCGTCCTTGAATAAGGTCGGCCAATAAAATCCACATTGCAAAACCTTCTCCGCCGTCTTTTTAGGACCGAAGTGACCCCCACAGGCCTGATCATGAAAAAAAGAAAGAACACTCTTGAACTCTTCTTTCGGGACACACCGGCGAATGATCTGATCAGGACAATACTTAAACAAATATGGATCATCCCAGTAAAATTGTTTTACTTGGGATAAAAAGTGGTATTTGTCCTGTTTTGACCAATCGCTGGGTATCAGTCCCGTTCACAATATCCCTGAACCATGGTTCATTAGATACGTTCAAGAGTTGTTCGTCGGGGAATAAGTCGTTGATCGGCAGGGTCACAGGGGAAGAAGAGATGCACGAAAGATGGTCAGCTACTACGTTTTCACATCCTTTCTTATCTTTGATAACAAGATCAAATTCTTGTAACAGAAGGATCCAACGTATTAGCCGACCTTTTGCATCTTTCTTCACTAGGAGATGTTTCAAGGCGGAATGTTCTGTGTACACAATTATTGAGGAGCCGATTAAGTCAGGCCTGAATTTTTCTAATGCAAATACAACCGCTAAAAGTTCCTTTTCGGTGGTTGTATAATTGATTTGTGCATCATTCAGGGTCTTACTTGCATAGTAGTCACGGGTGGCATATTTTCAATGTGCTGTCCTAAGACTGCACCTACTACAAAGTCGGATGCGTCACACATCAGCTCAAAGGGATAGTCCCAATTTGGAGACGATAGAACGGGGGCTGAAGTGAGTGAGTGTTTAAGTGAGTCGAAGGCTGCCTCACAATCCGAGTCAAAGTGGAAGCTCGTATCCTTGGCCAGGAGAAGAGTTAAAGGTCTAGCAATTTTGCTAAAATCCTTAATGAACCTCCTATAAAAGCCCGCGTGGCCAAGAAATGATCGAATGTCCTTGACCCTTTTGGGATGAGGGAGGTTTTGAATGACATCTATCTTAGCTCTGTCAACCTCAATGCCTTTCTGTGAAATAACATGTCCAAGAACAATTCCCTCTTGGACCATGAAGTGGCATTTTTCCCAATTCAAGGTTAAGTTCTTCTCTTTACAACGAGTAAGAACTGCGTCAAGATTCGATAGGCAGTCAGAAAAAGAGTCTCCGAAAATCGAGAAATCGTCCATAAAGATCTCCAGAAAATTCTCTACCATGTCAGAGAATATCCCCATCATACACCGCTGAAAGGTAGCGGGAGCATTGCACAACCCAAAGGGCATGCTTCTATAAGCAAAGGTACCAAAAGGACAAGTAAAAGTGGTTTTATCTTGATCTTTTTTGGCGATGGGGACCTGATTATAGCCAGAGTATCCGTCCATAAAGCAATAATACGCACGTCCAGCTAAGCGTTCCAGCATCTGATCAATGAAAGGTAGAGGAAAGTGGTCTTTCCTCGTAGCGGCATTAAGTTTACGGTAATCAATACATACACGCCACCCAGTTTGGGCGCATGTCTGAATCAACTCATTTGGCTCATTTGTAACAACAGTGATGCCAGATTTCTTAGGGACGACATGTATAGGACTCACCCATTGGGTATATGATACCACTATCAAGGCATTTGACGATCTCTTTCATCACCGCTTCCTTCATGACGGGGTTCAACCGTCTCTGTGGTTCTCGGGTTGGTCTGGCATCATCCATCAAGTGTATATGATGTTCGACAATCAAGGGACTAATCCCTTTGATGTCCGCCATGGTCTAACCAAATGCCTCCTTATTATATCTCAATACCGATAAGAGTGCATTCTCTTGCTTTGATGCTAGAGAAACAGAAATGATAACCATTAAAGACTCATTCTCACCTAAATATGCATATTTAAGGTGAGAAGGTAAAGTTTTGAGATCTAATTCTGGCGGAGAAATAACAGAAGGTGGGATCATCGAATGATTTTCGGAGTCACGAAAAAGCTCATAGCCTGTAAAAGATACAGACTCGGATGATGATGAGTCAGGAGTGGTAGACTCAAGCGCAGAAATGGTGTCCTCACTAAGGTCATGTGTCAGGTCGAACGGTGATGTGGTAATGTCGTTGAGATCTGTAAAGCAAAGTTCCTCAACTCCGCAACTTTCGGGAGCAATCTCGTGGACAGAGCACACATCTAGGATATGAGCAGAGGGTTCTGATGGCTGACTTCCAATTTTGTAGATGTTTAGTTCAATGGTCATATTTCCAAATGATAAGTTCATTGAACCATTTCTACAATTAATGACAGCATTGGAAGTGGCAAGGAAAGGTCGACCCAAAATCACCGGAATTTGGCTCCGGGGGTTCGCTACAGGCTGTGTATCAAGAACAATGAAGTCTACAGGGAATACGAATTCCCCGACCTTTATCAACACATCCTCTAGTTCACCCCGAGGTTTGGTGATAGATCGATCTGCCATTTGGAGAGTGCAGTGAGCAGATTTCAACTCTCCAATCCCTAGCTGCTCATATACAGAATATGGAAGTAGGTTAACACTTGCGCCAAGGTCTAAAAGAGCACAGTTGATGTTTTTACCCCCAATAGAAATCGATATCGTAGGACATCCTGGGTCCTTACGTTTCTTTGGTAGCTGAGGGATAAAAGCAGTGCTAATGTTATTGGACATGAAGACCTTCTTCGGCACTTGAGTCTTCCTCTTCCTAGTGCACAAGTCCTTGAGAATTTTCGCATAAGCGGGGACTTGTTGAATTGCATCTAGGAGAGGGATGTTGATGTTAACCTGTTTGAACATTTCCATAATTTTCTCCATATGAGGACTCGATTTGTTAGCCCTTAACCGGTTCGGGTAAGGTGCTTTAGCAATGAGCGCTGGGTCCATCATAGGAGAAGGAAGAGGGGGTAGATGAGATCCCGAAAGAGGAGTGAGGATCGTCTATGAAGAGCTAGAAGAGGTGGGCTGAGGTGTCGAGCCTAGAGGGAAATGGAGAATAGGCTCATGAGAAGGCGGTGGGGTAGGAGAACAAGAATCAGACGTAGAAGTGTGTGTGTGAGGAAAGGTCTCACCCGGGGCGTTGATAGGATTCTCAATATCATCAACTTCTTCCCCAACATGGTTATCCAGCACTCTTCCTGATCTCAACGTTGTGACGGCATTTACATTGTAATGCCCAGGATTTGGTAGGTGTTGAAACGGAAGTTTCCCTTTTTCTCTCCCACTTAATTCGGCCTTAAGTCGTGCAATCTCAGCTTCCATCGTTTTGATAATCTCAGCTTGGGATGCTGAGTTTTTCTTTATCTCACCGACGGAAGACCTAACCTCGGCCGACACTTCCATGAAATTTGACAAGAGTGATTTCATGGTTTGAGCGAATTGAGAGAACTCGTCAGAACAGGTCGACTGCATAGGATTAGAAGGTGCAGGAGGGTTGACCTGGTTTTAGAAATTTTGTGACTGGTAGGGGTGCTGGGTGAGTTGAAGTGGTTGCTGTTGTGGAGGAAGGACCCTTTGGAATTGATTAGGGTTTGGAACCGTGTTTTGGGATTGGTTCCAGGCAAAATTCGGGTGATTCCTCCAACCCTGATTGTATGTGGAAGAAACAGGGTCGTTTCTAGGTCTTTGGAATGCGGCATTGGTATGCTCGAGACCTTGAAACTGAGAGTTTAATGGACATTCTTCCGTTAAGTGAGAAGGGTCAGAACAGCACCCACAAACGGTTTTGGGGAGAGACATTGGGTTCAGGGAGGCTGCTAGAAATTTGTGTTCCATAGCGTCGAGCTTCTTTTGCATTGCTACCAACTCAGCTCGAACACCTATAGACACGTCTATTTGGTGTACGCCACCCCTACTCGATGGCTGGGTTCCAGTCTCCCACTGTAGTGGCTTTTCAGCGAACTCTTCTAAAAATTTCCATGCTTCCCCATCATCCTTGGTCATAAAGGTACCTTGACACATGTTTTCAAGGTTTTGTTTAGTGGTAGGGTTACTGCCCTCATATATGATTCGGCAAAGTTCCCATCTCGGGATGCCGTGATGTGGGCATTGAACCAAAAGATCCTTGAATCATTCAAAGCATTTAGAGAATGGTTCAGCTGGAAGCTGGGAGAATTGATATAGTTCGCTACGGATTCGAGCTGTCTTTTGCATGGGGTAGAATTTCTTAAGGAATGCCGCAACGAATTCTTCCCAATTCGTTATGGAATATGCGGTGGTGTTATATAGCCACTTCTCGGCTAAATCGCACAAGGTAAATGGAAGAAGTCGTAGACGCATGGCATCCACAGAAAGTTGTGATGTACCCATCATTACGCATACGTTTTCAAATTTGGTAATAAAAACGTACGCGTCTTCAGTCTCGAGACCGTGGAATTTGGGTAGGAGGTTGATGTACTGGGGCTTAATCTCAAAGTTATCCCCGTTGGCTGGTGGAATGGATAAGCAGGTCGAGAGAGAACCTCGCAAAGGGTAGCACCTCTCTTGGAGAGAGATGCAGGGAGGATTCTGCGCACCAACGGACGACGGCAGAGCAGCGGTAAAGAGGTTCGATGGAGACTGATCCATCGGTGTGGGTGTGGTGGGGGGTAAAAGAAAGGTAAATGGAGAAATACCGACTTCGGAGTCGATCGAGGGGATGTGGACAAGTCGGGCACTAGAATCCCGTGTCCAGCCTATCTTGCACTAAAAGGGGTTAGTACAAGTGGCAACGTGATTTATAATTAGGGGAAATGAAGTGAATGCGGTGTTTGCTTTGAGAAATGATACGGATTTTGAAAAGATGTTGCGATCACAACAAATGCAACAAGCAACCCTAGAATTTATGGTCACCTAGGTCCAATCTCTAGACCGCTCCTAACTTCCAAAAGACAAGTCGCAGGATAAAACCCTCCACTGCCTCTTTGTTTCTCCTGTGGCCAGGTAAGTACCAGGTAAGTAGGAGGTTCTCCACTACATAAGTAGTGGGCCTAATTAAGTAACCACTAGCCTTCGACACACTTTCCTTAGACACCACAAAAAGAAACGCGGATAAGCAATGAATTACCCACGGCCTTCTTCTGTCCTAAGTGAGCGCGACGGTCCTTAGAGTCATCTCTAGATATTTTTTAATTAATGAGGGTAATGCGGATGCAGGTTTGTGATTTTTGGGGCCTAGGAAGGGTAATGAACTCCCCACCTAATCTGGATTTGGCCGTGCCCCTTAATGTCCGTATTAATTATGCAAACAACCACTTGCTTTTTTGCGGCGCTGCGATTTTTGCAAAGAAGCCTGCAACAAATTGTTAATTGGAGCAGATTTTAGGAAGGAGATAAGAAAGTTAGAGATTACCAGATAAAATTTGTTCAGAGATCCCCTAGAACTGCCGCGGTTCCGCCGCACAAGTCGCCTAACGCCGCGGTTCCGCCGCGCCTTAAGCTCCTCTCTGCACCAAATTTTTCCAGAGCACTCCTGATCACTTCCCTAGCTCTTTGGAATTCTCCAAATAATTTTCCAATTTCACAGCAAGCTCCAGATCTCCTTGCAATTAACCACACAATACGTATTAATAATTTGCGTGAGTTTTGATCTAAAAAATATTGATGGAATAAACTTTTCAACTCAAATTTCAAAAAATGAACAAATAGCACACGATCCCCGGCAACGGCGCCATTTGATTTAATGATATTCTTGATGTGTAGTATGAAAATTGTGTAGAAATCACAACCAAAAAATATTTTGACCGCAATCAATAACGGTGTCGGATGTAGCGCGTTAGCGAGTGCGGATCGTCCATAGAGAAAGTGTAATCCGTTCAATTCTTGAATTAGATGAGATGAAAATTTAAAGCAAAGAAAAGAAAACAATTCATGATTTGTAATTGAAGATCAAGAGTAAGAAAAATCTAGATCTAAAAGGAACATTAAACCAAGAATTGAGATGAGAGATAATTTCCAATCAACACTTAAGATTATAAGTATGGCTCGTAGGAGTAGATCGGATCTATAGATGTGATGAGATCTAATGATTACTCATTCTTATCAATTAACGAATTGATACTAGATCGATGCAAATTCATCGAGGTTTAAGGATCGTGCGGGAAAATTAGGGATTCCGAAACTCATCCTTTGTCCTTTCGATAGATCGCATTCAAATTCTAGCTTCTAGTTAATCAAATGGTTAATAGTTGTTGTTGCGGCACGGCAGCGCCCCGGCCGTCTATCCGAGGCCAAATTGCGGAATCAAAATTTTTCCTTACTCGGAAACCGGCGCTACCGCGGACAAAGAAAACCCGGATCGTTAACCATTAACCTAATGCTAGCAATCAAGAGATAGGGTGAGAAGTATACCGAGTGATCCGAGTCCTCCGGTCTTCTCGTTATCGTCCCAATCTCCCGCGGAAAGTGTAGTCTCCATATCGTCGCCTCCTCGCCGGAAAGGGCACCACATCGCCTGCGTCTTTTACGGGCTCCCGCCTCAATACCGAGGCAACTCGGGCATGAAGTCGGCAACTCGACATGCTCAAGATATGCTGTAGAAAGTGTAGTGTAGTGTCTCACTTGGGTTTTGGTTGCCTTGATGGAGGAAATGAGATAAGAAAAATGGTGCTTGCATTTTTCTAGCATGAATGAGATCAAGAAGATGAAACACTCAAGAATGAAGAACTCTCTCCTTCTTCTTCTCTCTTTCTTTTTCTTCTTCTCTCTTTCTTTTTCTTCTTCTCTCTTTTCTAATGAAAACTTATCATCTAAAATGAGAATGGTGGAGGAGGTAATATGAAGCATGAAGGGAGGTGAGTGTAGGGTAAAGCAAGTGGTGACCACATCAAGACATAATCATCATCAAACTTACATCAACCTCAAATCCAATCTTTTCACAATAAAGCATGAAATGAATGGTATCTAAAAAGGTTATCATAATAAATCATCTTACAAATAAAACCTCCACCAAATGTTATTTGCAAAACTGCAAATAACCCCCTCCATCGGAAAAGTCCGGCCGGGAAAGAACAAAGGAAAACAGGCCGGAACGGAATGCAAACAGGCAACTCCAGAAAACTGGTCCCGTAATAAATTACAGGAAAACCCCAACACTGTGCATACACACCCGCATCTGTATTCCGACCGGATACAAATGCAAAGAGACAAAATCTACACTGTACTAAACTAGGACCGGCTTAAGCCAAAGCCGGCTAGTAAAATCCGTTCGATCCTGATTCGTGCAATACCGCACGTATCAGATCAAACCCTGCCATATAACTATACAGCCACTAGTACAAAACTGTCCGATCCTGATCCGTGCAATACCGCACGTATCTGATCGGACCCTGCCATATCTCCATACGGCCTCTACAGCGTTTCGCCCGAAAGCTGAGTAACTGAAAGTGTGGTGGACTCTAAAGACTCGTCAATACAATGGCTGTGGATTTAACCACTAGCACGTCAGAGGTAAAAGCCAATACGTAACGGGCCACCAGCTATTGACCAAAAGGGACGTCGATGAGCGAACTCATCCTGACACCATACTGAGCCTGTCAGTGACAATATCCGTACAGTCCGGTCCGTTCGTCTATGAGCATCGCATGTTGGGCCTAGGGGGTTGGTAAAAGTCAGACCCCCAAAGGCGGTACAAGTCGTGTCGGAGTGAAGCCCAGAACACCCTGAGACACTACTGGAATACCTACCAGTAAATCTCCTGCCTCGGCCGAAGGCTTTGTGTAATGGCTCTCCTAGACACAGCGCGACCTCACCCCCAATACCGGGAGAGACGAACCCCTGCAGATCCGCTCACTGCCTCCATGTGGCTCGGGACTGTACCCAACTAAAACCTGTTTGCACGACTCCTTTGAGCCGTGGTAGGGTAGTAATCAAAGTACAGTGGGAACTCACACGAGACAAATGACGATCTCAGGTCGATGAACTAACCTGTACACATGTCACCAGGGAACTGCTATCTGACATCTGGTATAAGACCAACTAGCAGGTTCCCTGCGAGTCCTGTCCGGTGTACTCATAACCCAATGAGCACCTGTATACATCTTAGGTGAACCAACTGACACCAGTGGCTTGTGAGACCGGCCACCGCCCCTCGTCGGGGTCTCGACTGTATACACTAGTCTACTAATGGAGTATTGATGCCCAGTCTCGAAACTCCCACGACTAGGGACATTTTAAGGATGTGCTTATAGACCCCAGCTCCCACGTATATGATCGCCATCATACTGCTGGTCGTCAAGCAAGAATCCTAGGGGCTCTATCAACGTGTAATAGCGACAAGTCAGGTCACCTAAAGCAGTACACGATGATAAAGATAAACCAGATAGCATACTATCATCTCGAGTAAGACTGTCCCACCGGGATAGGTCCTCCCTCAATCATTGCAATCACGTGCCTGTGATCCAATAATTGACTCTGAGGGCACTATCTCCAACAATCTCCCACTTGCACTCAAGGCTAATTATTGCGATGTCGCATACTCACAGCCCGTGTGATACCGAACACCCAACTCCTCTACTAGTCAGTCTCACAAAGCTCGTTTGCGAAACTATTGCGTTCGAGGAATAGCCTCAGTGAGTGGATCCGCTATGATGTTTCTTTCTATGTCTCTCTATATCTCAGATTCGCGGAGAAAACCATCTCCCGAAATGAGCAATACCTGTCTTGGAATGTCTGGATGTCTGATGGGACCTAGTTCATAAATGAACTCCAAATCCAAACTTCTTAGACTGTATCGTCAACTGAACTTAATCAGTATCCTGCGCCATGCCACCCTCAGTATTGCCTTGGACCACCTGTCCAAAATACTGCCCCTCGTCAGAGGGAGAACTATAACTCTGACAACCTCCTTGTCGTCCATGTCACCTTTGAAGCCTGGAGTGATAACCGTCTCCTAAAGGAGGCAGCCGTTATCATATCCCTAGAACATTCACTTATGTTCTAAAACTGCTTTCGACTGTTCCTCCAGGATTGGATCAATATCAACTTACTGCATCTAGTGCAAGAACAACATCTGGTGTGGTACTTGACATCTTATGATTGACTCAATTGCCTAAGCAAGTGATCTGTCAATCATGCGTATCCCTCTCCCCTTTAGTCTGTAAGACACCTTTAGAGAGGGTGACTCCATTACCTGCAGGTGTACTACCGTGCCAGGAGTCGTCCATTCTAAATGCTCATAGAATGCTGTCAAGGTACCCAGATTAGGAAACCACCCAAATCTAGATCTAAAACCATAGATCTAGTAACCAGAATGTCTGATATAATATCCAAGTCCTGTGTGGAGAAACCACTGTGTGATAACCAAAGTATAACCGATCGTATTGTAGGAGTTTCCTTTCCTACTCTGTGTATGTCATCTAAAACCAGGACATCACACCCTACTACCTTCTCAACAGATCCATCCCCTATTCTGATGACGTCAAACCCATGACTGTCACATCAGAAACAGATGATCTAACTCCGCTATATCTGCTTTAGTCTATAAATAGACATAAGCATGAAGTCCACCAATGCTTCCGCTGCTCCCACTGACTACGACAACCCTCTGCCAGAGTCATATAGACGTGCACTTCTAAAGCTAGTTTAGAACGACGCTATACTCATCCTCCTGCCGGGTCTCGCAGCCTGGAACAACAACAATGGCAAGTGTGGGTAAACAAGAACTTCCCTGTCACCGTCCTTGAGGCTACCGGAGTACCTCTCGGGTGCCTGAAGTTACCCACCTTATCTGCGGAGTGGCCAATGGAATGTCAAATCAGATTGAATCTTTAGGTTCCTTATCAAATCTTCAGTAATCGTTTGCGGTTCTGGAATCACTTCCAGTTCTACTATACTCCCACTGCTGTTTTTGAAAAAATCCATTTTTAATAAAACTGTGGCGAGTCTAGAACAATATTTCTATTGATCTGCCAGATGGTAGAAAGTCAACCCTCGTCATAGCCTGGGTCAACCCACAAACAGCCATTACAGAAACGTGCCTTGAGTTATCCGGAGTCTGGTTTTAAGCATAAGCCGGACAACTCCCCGTACCTTAACATCGTTAAGATATGAACTGTTCTATATCCAATATAGAACCAGAGGCACTGATTTAATTGAACCAGATTCAAATCATGCAGCTGTCTCCAGTGCATGTCAACTAAATGGAAGGAGGCCGATCAGCGTTACTCAACTTAGGAATGCTTCCAATTATGAGTAACCTGAAAGAGAAGCAATTTCTCTTTATCATTACTATCAACTGAATACCATACATAAGTATCTACATCTTCGATCACTTTGAAGAATCCCGATACTTGCTACACCTGGTTCTCTACTCTATTCAAATACCTATAACTCCTCAAAACTTAGACCCTGTGTTTCCACGAAGCACATGTCTAAGAACTAGAGAAGTTAAAAGTAAACAGAATATAGTATGAGGACCAACCCCTCTGTCCTAATGGACACTGGACAACATACAATACTCTGTATAAGTCCGCTGAGTCTAACAACTCTTTCACTGTGTGTCGTAGGTTGAAAACTGTACTTATGGTTAAGAAGAATTACACCGCTGTTTAATGCTCCTTACCTAACCATCCACTGATTTAGGTAAATGTCATCGACATAATATCAAAAGGTATATCTCACTCTATAAAAATAGACGTACAGATATATCAATTTGAAATTGGTGCACAACAGCGGATATTCATAACCAAATATTTGCCGACCGGCAAACAGCCCAGGTGATCTCCTCAAATATCACCGATTACAACGAATCCCGATATAATGAGGATGATCACCCAATTCCCAATAGCTTACTCCCACTCATCATCTGTAAAACCATACAGATGTGAGAATCATACCTGGTAAATACATACCCTGGAGCAAGTGTCTAACTGGGAAATCAGTTTTCCATTAACAGTACACGGTGAAACTGAAACATTGAAATGTTTCGTCGGGGTATCCTGGTATTCCTAGAAATGCCTCTTCCATTGTCCAGATTCACAACTGTAACCGTATAATTCTTTGCCACCTCTCCAAATCCCTTTCTATGTCTTTAGTCATTACCTTCTGTACACCCCTTTAGGCCAAATGGTTTTCTTCCTTCCCTACCGTTCGGCACCAGCCTATGGTTTGGAAGAAGACTATCCAAAAGGCATAAACGGTGTACTGTCCTAATCCTAGGAGCACTCGCAACGCGAAAGAAGGTGAAGATAAAAGACACCCGAATGTACTTTATTCCTATTTCTCCTGAACCAGAATCTATCCCCGAACTGGAACAAGTTCCTTTCGAGTTCGTATATAACCATACGATGGAGTATCCAATAAACTGTGGATCTTCGTAGTGACACGGAGTGTCCTGGAGAAATACAAAGGTGATTTAGGATTGGCGAAGAAATACTTGGTTTGGTCGTGAATATCAGTCGCAATTTACTTTGCCCTCCTACTAATCCCTTGCTTTGTCTTAACTTAATACCTTCTATACACCGTTTAGGCTAACTGGTTTTCTTCATTCCCTACCGGTCGGCACCAGCCTATGGTTTGGAAGAAGACTATCCAATTTGCGTAATAGGTGTACTACTCCTAAACCAAGGAGTACTCGCAACCTGAGAGAAGGTGAAAAGAAAAGACAACTGAATAGTCCTATTCGTTTTCTCCAAAACCGGAAACCATCCTCGACGTTCTTCGAGTTCGTATATAACCATACGATGGTTTTGTCCAATGGAAGTGGACGTTCGTAGTAATACGGGGTGTCCTGGAGAAAAAGGTAAAAGTAGGAGTGGCAATGAGGTCTGCAACTCTGACAATCCAAAAGCCTGTGTTAAGAAGGTTCGGTCAACTTGGTCACTGAGTCATAGTCCAGGGTCGGGTCAATGGTCGCTGCCAAAGAGAGAGAGAAAAGAAACACTCAGCGTGCACTCTAACCTAGATCAGAATGGTTACCAATTTATCTAATCAGGAAACCTCCCACTGTACCTCAAATTCTCCTCCAAACCTGAAAGAAGAATTAGTCGGGGTCACCCGAGGAGTAAACCAACTCATCAGTGGGAATCGGGATCCAACTATCATCGCATGATAACGTGACAGAATCCACTCACGTCACCACACTCCAGAAGGTATGCGCATACCTGGCAAGTTTCAGTTCTTTTGAAACTCCCGATGTGATTTTTACCCCTAGGACCCAAGTGACCTTGACACAGTCAACAAATCAAACAGTCCTAGTCAAGTTCAGCCCGTCATTATCCTGGATTGCATTAAACCCACCCGTACGAGCCCTTGACACAGTCAACAAGGCCGCACGACTGTCCTAACCAATCCCATTAATATGCTGCAAACAAACACTACTTAGCTACCGCACACTACGCCTTGACACAGTCAACAAACGCAGCACGAATACTAAGTAATACTTGTAAGAAATGACGGAGGGCTACGATTGGTTTTTGGCGAAAAACCTTTAACGTAATGAACTTGATATCGTTGAAGGAACTGCATAACTTTTTATAAAAAATATAGTGACGAAAACTTTTGCTAAAGAGGTCACTCCCGGTGAAGGGATCTCGGCTCTTTCCCCGTAGAATGAGGTGCAGGATATTCCAACTGAATACCACGATGCAAAGCAAAAGTAATCGGCTATAGTGAAGTTAATGCCCTGACGCAAACTTCTGTCCAAGGGGTCACTCCCGGTGAAGGGATCTCGGCCCTTGCCTCGTCGACTGAGGAGCAGGATATTCCAAATGAATACCACGATGTAAAACAAAAGTGAACGTCCTTGCAATAACAGCTTTTTTTGAAAAATGTTCCAACAACATCAGAATAGGTTTGTTTATCTTGCATTGATCCGAATCAACGCAGTCCCATCAATTAATCACACCACAAAGAACGAAAATATACTGACGTACGTATATGCCATCCGCATTTGCCACTGGGTCCCGTCATCACCCGTTAGGTTAGCTAACTAACGGCAGAGCGGGGACTGGACTAGCGCGGATGTAAAACATATACAACATCTACTAATATATATACCAATATATAGTTTTCGCTCAAGGCGTGAATAAAATGCAACATCACAGAAATGTACAGCATCACAGAACAATACAGATATCTGGAAGCCCCGGGTTTCACAGAGCCGCTGCTGAAACCCGACGTTCCCCTGGTCGTGTGGATAGCCTGTGCAATGAAAACCTAGACCCCTACGGGCGCAGCAAGTCACCCGCCAAAACCTGAAGCGAGGCAGCCCCCTTCAGCAACGTGAATGGACCACCCAGCACTTCACGGAATCCGGTAACTTGGGCACCCCTCCTGGGTCAACCTGTACCCCCTACGAGTGCGTCGAACAGCCCGCCAATTCCAGACTGAAGCCCCCTCCGTCCCAATGCCATGAGATGCGGGCTTGTTGCCCTCCAGAACCCGGCTATCCGTGCACCCCACCGCGGGGCAATCCTAGTATAGAATAGTAAAATATACATACACCGGGTACATCGACCGCAACCAGGTCGTGTCCCAAAAGAATAATACAAACAGGCAGTGACGGCAGTCCACATGTCGGACGCTCGCCCCGCAATCTCAAATGTACATAATACAACAAAACTGTACTAGCATTGCATCCAGGCTATCCCCACCGACCGATCCGCAACAACACAGCATAAACATAGAACATCAACGTGAAAATCACGTTCGCAAATCCGTCTAACCGGGCTATAGCAGTTAGACGGGATTTACCGATCAAGTGACATTCACGGTCGCAGATATAATGTAAATACTGTGAAATAATGTGTTTAAAAATATCCGATCGATCAAACGATTAACATGTGAGCCCCCAAGTAAAACTGTAGCAGTCACAGAAGATCTGGGCCCAAATTTAATATTCCAAAAGCCCTATTTTCAGCTCACAAGCCCACTGAAAAATTTCGACACAGTGAAGAGAACAAAGTGCGGCGGAACCGCGGCCCAATAGGGGGGTTGGCCGCGGTTCCGCGCTTGGATATTTGACTGAATGTGTCGAATTTTCCCAGATGTCTTAGAATGTCTTGTACAGCAGTTTTCTACAACCTGAAAAATTTTTAGACACTAAAAAATTCCAACAGAAAACTGATGTGAACAAAATGAGGTTTTTTTGGAATTTTGGTCGATCGGATAAGCAAAACACATTAGAACAAGCTAGGTAAGGTTAATGGCGTGGCTCTGATACCATGTTGCGCCACGGCAGCGCCCCGGCCGTCTATCCGAGACCAAATTGCGGAATCAAAATTTTTCCTTACTCGGAAACCGGCGCTACCGCAGACAAAGAAAACCCGGATCGTTAACCATTAACCTAATGCTAGCAATCAAGAGATAGGGTGAGAAGTATACCGAGTGATCCGAGTCCTCCGGTCTTCTCGTTATCGTCCCGATCTCCCGCGGAAAGTGTAGTCTCCATATCGTCTCCTCCTCGCCGGAAAGGGCACCACATCGCCTGCGTCTTTTACGGGCTCCCGCCTCAATACCGAGGCAACTCGGGCATGAAGCCGGCAACTCGACATGCTCAAGATATGCTGTAGAAAGTGTAGTGTAGTGTCTCACTTGGGTTTTGGTTGCCTTGATGGAGGAAATGAGATAAGAAAAATGGTGCTTGCATTTTTCTAGCATGAATGAGATCAAGAAGATGAAACACTCAAGAATGAAGAACTCTCTCCTTCTTCTTCTCTCTTTCTTTTTCTTCTTCTCTCTTTCTTTTTCTTCTTCTCTCTTTTCTAATGAAAAACTTATCATCTAAAATGAGAATGGTGGAGGAGGTAATATGAAGCATGAAGGGAGGTGAGTGTAGGGTAAAGCAAGTGGTGACCACATCAAGACATAATCATCATCAAACTTACATCAACCTCAAATCCAATCTTTTCACAATAAAGCATGAAATGAATGGTATCTAAAAAGGTTATCATAATAAATCATCTTACAAATAAAACCTCCACCAAATGTTATTTGCAAAACTGCAAATAACCCCCTCCATCGGAAAAGTCCGGCCGGGAAAGAACAAAGGAAAACCGGCCGGAACGGAATGCAAACAGGAAACTCCAGAAAACTGGTCCCGTAATAAATTACAGGAAAACCCCAACACTGTGCATACACACCCGCATCTGTATTCCGACCGGATACAAATGCAAAGAGACAAAATCTACACTGTACTAAACTAGGACCGACTTAAGCCAAAGCCGGCTAGTAAAATCCGTTCGATCCTGATTCGTGCAATACCGCACGTATCAGATCAAACCTGCCATATAACTATACGGCCACTAGTACAAAACTGTCCGATCCTGATCTGTGCAATACCGCACGTATCTGATCGGACCCTGCCATATCTCCATACGGCCTCTACAGCGTTTCGCCCGAAAGCTGAGTAACTGAAAGTGTGGTGGACTCTAAAGACTCGTCAATACAATGGCTGTGGATTTAACCACTAGCACGTCAGAGGTAAAAGCCAATATGTAACGGGCCACCAGCTATTGACCAAAAGGGACGTCGATGAGCGAACTCATCCTGACACCCTACTGAGCCTGTCAGTGACAATATCCGTACAGTCCGGTCCGTTCGTCTATGAGCATCGCATGTCGGGCCTAGGGGGTTGGTAAAAGTCAGACCCCCAAAGGCGGTACAAGTCGTGTCGGAGTGAAGCCCAGAACACCCTGAGACACTACTGGAATACCTACCAGTAAATCTCCTGCCTCGGCCGAGGGCTTTGTGTAATAGCTCTCCTAGACACAGCGCGACCTCACCCCTAATACCGGGAGAGACGAACCCCTGCAGATCCGCTTACTGCCTCCATGTGGCTCGGGACTGTACCCAACTAAAACCTGTTTGCACGACTCCTTTGAGCCGTGGTAGGGTAGTAATCAAAGTACAGTGGGAACTCACACGAGACAAATGACGATCTCAGGTCGATGAACTAACCTGTACACATGTCACCAGGGAACTGCTATCTGACATCTGGTATAAGACCAACTAGCAGGTTCCGTGCGAGTCCTGTCCGGTGTACTCATAACCCAATGAGCACCTGTATACATCTTAGGTGAACCAACTGACACCAGTGGCTTGTGAGACCGGCCACCGCCCCTCGTCAGGGTCTCGACTGTATACACTAGTCTACTAATGGAGTATCGATGCCCAGTCTCGAAACTCCCTCGACTAGGGACATTTTAAGGATGTGCTTATAGACCCCAGCTCCCACGTATATGATCGCCATCATACTGCTGGTCGTCAAGCAAGAATCCTAGGGGCTCTATCAACGTGTAATAGCGACATGTCAGGTCACCTAAAGCAGTACACGATGATAAAGATAAACCAGATAGCATACTATCATCTCGAGTAAGACTGTCCCACCGGGATAGGTCCTCCCTCAATCATTGCAATCACGTGCCTGTGATCCAATAATTGACTCTGAGGGCACTATCTCCAACAGTTGTTCCCTAGTTTCGAGTGAACACGATCTAGAAAGCATCATCTCGAAACTATGTCATTAATCATTTGATTCACTAGAATTTCAAAGCATTATAGGATTTAAGAATTGTAAGAATATCTAAATCATCATCATCTAAAGATCGTCACAACTCCTACACGAGCGGAGATTACCCAAATATCATGATCACAAACACAATCACAAATTGAGATCTAATCATTATGCTTGAATTAAAAGAAAAGCAAGAATATAGAAAATTCACCTTTATTTATCGACAAATTTTGTCACAACTCTCTTTAATTTACAAAAGATGGAACTAGATCGTCGATTTCGGCTTCGCTCGGCTCCTTGAGTCACGGATCGGCGTGGATCTCTTGCTCCGTTGAAAATCCGGCGTTGCTTCTAAAGGTTGGAGGAATTCTTGCTTGAATTGATCTCGGGAATTTGATCTTGAGGTTGAATTAGGGATTGGGCACAAGTTTTGTCACTAAACTTGTGGAGGGAGGAGGGAGGGATGAATGAATTTTTGAACAATTTGCACCCTAGATCTAGGCTCCTTTATATAGACCTCCAAATTCTAGATCTAGGATTGAAATTTGAATTCCCTCCACAAGTTTGTTAGCCAAAAGATTTAAATTTCTCTCCAAAAGTTAGTTAAACCCAAAAATTTGAATTTCCCTCCAAGAGTTTGTTAAGCCGAGCCTTCTAGATGTGCCACGTGGAGCTTCTGGGGTCTTCTGGAAGCTTTGGCAGTTACCTTAGCCACATGGAAGAAATCTGGAAGCATGAAGCCATCAAAGAGCCGCGGTTCCGCGGCGCAAGCCAGTTCCTGCCGCGGAACCGCGGCGTTTTGGAAGCCTTAGGGCTTGGGTCTTCTTCTGTGGTATTGGGTTGACAATTGGGCCTCTTTATGATGTGTGGAATTTTATTTGGATTTCTGTAATATTACCAGATCTTCAGCCTTTGAGTTGGCGTATTTTATCTGCACTGTTTTCTCAATTTTGGGCTTTGCTTCCGGAATTTCCTGCATAGACTCCAAGACAAGAGTTGCGCTATACAAGAATGATGCGATGCCATGATAAACACACAATTTCCGTAAAAGTGCTGGTTTTAATATACAGTACAAGTAATCCAGTATTTTACATGTGTTTTGCTAATATGTGCGATATGAATACCGGATACCTATACAAGAATGCAAAAGGTAGGGAAATTGCCGTGTTAGAATTGCAGTATTTTCGACTGATCAACTACCACATCAAAACAGACGTTCCAACTCTGCGATGCCTGCTTTATCCTGTAAAGCAACTTGCACACGTTTTCGCTGCTCCCACTGTCTACGAAGTTCCCTGGCTGTGTACTTATAGACGCTCTTCTTCTTAATCAATATTTAGAAAAGCAGTCATGACACCCAACCACCGGATATCGCGGTCATGGTATGCAACAATGGCAAGTAGGATCCGGATGGACTTAAGCATAGCCACTGGAAAAGGTTTCATCATTATCCACGCCTGGTCGATGACGAAAAACTTTAACAAGTCTAGTTTTGAAAGTCTCAACATTTCCATTTACACCAAGTAATCTTCTCAAGAAATACTTGCTCCTGATGGGAATTTAACCCTTCAGATATAGCAACCAAAGTCCATACTTTGTTGGTGTACATGGATTCCATCTCAAATTGCTAAGCATCCAGCCATTCTTACAGAGTCCCCCCTCTTGATGGCCTGCTCGAAACTAGTGGGGTCATCATCTCATGATGCAATCCTCGCTCCCACTGTCATCGAGAAACCGAAGTATCTCTCAGGCAGGTGAGGAACCCTACCAGATCGGCGGAGAGGCTAAGGTTCGTCGGGGATTATTGAATCCTTTGGTTCTGTCAAATCATCAGCTGAAGTTTGTATAGCTGGAACTCCTTTCAGTTCTACCTCATGACCACTAATTTCTTCATAAGAAATTCCCTTTCACAAAGGTGGTATGTTGAGAAACAAAACACATTTTGTTCCTCTGTTAGGTAGAAGATATTCCCTTGCGAATGCTTGGGATATCCAACAAACTTCTGCAAAACTAACTTTGCCTCGAGCTTGTCCGGATTTTGCTTTTAGACATAGGCCGGATAACCCTAAATCTTAACAAATTTAATATATGGGCTCTTCCCATTCCATATCACATATGAAGTGGTAGGCAATGGATTTGATTGAAACCTCATTCAATAGGTATGCAGCTTCTCAAGTGCATAACTCCAAAAGGAAATAGGAAACTCAGTAGTACTCATCATAGAGCGCACCATATCACATAGGGTGTGATTGCTCTGCCCTGATGCACCGACGTGCTGTGGTGTATACGGAGGAGTAATGCTGAGAGAGAATCTCATTCTCCCTTAGAATAGTCCAGGAATCCCGTGCCCAAGTATTCTCCTCCCTGATCACATCAAAGGACATAATACTTATACCCGTTTTTGGTTCTCTACTTCTAACTTATATTCGGTGATTATCTCAAAAGTTTCGGACTTGTGTTTCAACAGGAACATATGTCTGAATCTAGAGAGATCATCAGTGAATGTAATGAAGTACAAAGAACCAGTCCTGGCATATGTAGACTGGGGACCTTCATACATCGCTATGTATCAGTCCCAAGAGTTCACTAACTCTTTCTCTGTTTCCAGTAAACGGAGCTATGGTCATCTTATCTTTGTGACATGACTGGCAAGTTTCATAAGGTGTAAATTTAAACTGATTTAAATATGCATCTAAATGTAACTTAGCTAGTCGGGTCGCATTGATATGACCTAGTCTATAATGCCTTAAGAAAAATTCGTTCATTTCTGAACTCTTCCTCTTGTGTGTGTTCTGTACATTAAGAACTGTAGTTTGATTTAGAACGTCAATGCTTTTAGATAACGTGCCTGAACTGATCAACTCTTGATATAGGAAATGTTCAAAACATTATCCAACAATACAAAATTACATCCTTTCCTTACTTTTGAAGAGACTGATATAATGTTGTATATGAGGTTCAGTATCTAATAAAATTCGTTCAGAATCAATGTATTCTGGTAATACAGGGTGATAGTGACCAACAGACTTGGCTGCAACACTTGCACCGTTTTCTGTCTCATGAAACCCGTTCTCAGTTCTCTACCTTTCTGTAGCCCATGTAACAGATTACATATGCGGGATCCTGATCCGGTATCTAATACCCAGGACGTAGAGGATACAGAGAAACAGTTCTTTGTAATGAACACACCCGAAGAAGATGCATCATCATGCGCTTTCTTCGTTTGGGCGGCATGGGAATCCTGGTATTCCCCTATTTCCTGCTCGGTCTTATAACAATTATAAGTTTGTGCGGGACCAACGTTCCCCAGCTCAATATAACAAGCGGGTTCGGTCAATACATTCATATTATTATCTTGATTAAGGCGCGACATGGTCGCCACCTGGAGAGAGAGAGAGAAGAAAACACTCTGCGTGCGCTCTTGCAAGATTAGATTGGTTATATATTTTATCTAATCAGGATGGCTCCCGCTATTTTTATCAAATCCTCCTTCAAACCCTAAAAAGGAAAGACTAGCCGGGATTAATTACACTCTACAAGTTCGCCAATCTTTCAGCCAGGCCAGTGCCGGTACTTTGAGGGAGGTTCCCCGTGCTTTCGCACGGACCTAATTAAAATAAACCTCGTTTTCCCAGGGGCGTAACCCCGTTGACACCTTTCTAGACACCTACTTGATCGGCTAATTGTAAAGTGCAAAACTCTCCCAGGAGTAACAATTACTCGTAGTGGGTATCGGGATCCAACTATCATATAGAAGGTATGCAATCTCATTGCAAATTTCAATACTTGAAACTCCCGATAAATGTTTTTACCCCTTGCACTTATGACCTTAACTATGGTCAACAAATCATAAGCACTAGTCAAGTTCTACCCGTCATTTGGTGATTAATTAGACCCACCCACATGACCCTTAACTAAGATCAACAAAGTCACGCGACTGTCCTAACTAATCGCATCATATACGGTGTAGGAAGACATCACTTAGCTATCATACACTGTACCTTAACTAAGGTCAACAAACACAGCACGAATACTAAGTACTCTACTTCCTAAAATGACGGAGGGTTGCGGATGGTTTTTAAGAAAACTTTTAACGCTTTGAACTTGATCTCGTTGCGGAATCAAATGGTTTAAAATGGAGTGTTTTTTTAGGCTTTTGCTAGTTTCGCTAAAGAGGTCACTCCCGGTGAAGGGATCTCGGCTCTTTCCTCGTCGAATGAGGTGCAGGATATTCAAATTACCACTATGCAAAGCAATTGTTAGTTATATGTATGCCCTAGAGGCCATTACTGTACATAGGATGTATATTGTAGTGGATGCTGGGACATATATAGGGAGGACTTTCTTGCTCGACATGATAGTATGCTATCTGGTTACCCTTTACCTTAACGTGTATGCTGATTGTCTCTCTGTTACATGTTGGTAAAGCCCTTAGGATCTGTACTTGACTACCTGGACTATGATGCGGATCATACTAGTGGGGACATGGTAGTCCATAAGTACATCCTTCACAGTCCCTAGTCGTGGGTGTATCGAGATGGGGCATCGATAATACCAGAGTAGACTAGCGTGTACCTTCTCGACCCATACAGATGGGCGATGGATGATCCCATATCCATCGGTGTTTGACATCAGAGGAGATATACGGGTGCTCAGTAGAGACTGGGTACACTGGACGGACTCGCCAAGAACTCCCAGATGGTATTATACCTCACGTCAGATGGCAGTTCTCTGGTGACACTGGTACAGAGTAGTCTGTTGACCCAAGATCGTCATAGAGTCTTGTGTGGTTCCCACTGTGCTTTGATTTCCATCTTACCACGTCCAAGAGGGCGTGCAAAACGGTGGTTTTTGGGTACAGTCCCGAGTCACATGGAGGCAATGAGCGATAGGAGGGGATTCGTCTCTCCCGGTATATGGGAGTTGATGTTGCGCTGTGTTCGATTGGCTATAACAGGAAATCCCTGGCCAGGGTTGCTGAGATTTACTGGTAAGTGTTACCAGTAGTTTCTCGAACGGTTATAGACCTCATATCGACACGACTTATCGAGCTATTGGGGTCTGACGTTTACCACCCCTAGGCGAGATATGCGACATATCAGACGATCAGACCGGACTGTACGGTAGTGTTACTGGTCGGATTCACTGGAGTGTGAGCGGGCTTGCTCGTCGATCTTCAGATCGCTCAATACCCGGGTGGCCGTTACGTTTAGCAGACCGCTTGCGGCTTGTGGGTGTTTGATATGATCATCATCTGCTGCCGGCGTATTGACGAGTCTTTAGAGTCCTACACAGAGGTTTCCTGGCTCAAGCGAAACGAAATAGGAGCGCATATGAGATATGTGCGGGACCGAGAATAATGCGTGTATGTGATACCGTATTCTATTCTCGCGATATATATATCGAATGGTTGTATGCGATATAACCTAGTTATCGATTCAAGCGTTGATTCGATAAGCCGATATATTAGATACCAGTCGGTTATGTGCGCATGACCGGATCATTGAATCAAGTGTTGATTTAATGATTTAATGTATAATTATATATTTGATATATTACTTTGCATTAACTAGTATCGGTTCACTTTAGACGGATTTTCTCACTTGGTTCGTGCGCATTACATATGCGATATGTTTTTGTGCACTTGTATGTATCATGTTTGATGATACATGCTAACTTGAGTTTGTGTAAAGGTTAAATCATGGTTATTCATATGGTTAGGGTTTTGTTTTATTTATTTATTTATTTATCCATTTATTTTTGATAAATAAATAAAAGAAAATGAGAAAAAGAATGGTGGCTTCTTTTGTTCTTTAGTTGAAGCTTCATGAAGCTTTGTTTAAGTCAACCATTCTTATCTCATCCTTAACCTAACTATTCCCACTAACCATGATTCATTCTCTACACTTAACTCTAGTTAAAATTATGATAAGATTTTCTTTTTCTTTTCATTTTTCTATTATATGAGGATAACCTTTTCTTCTTCTTCTTCATTCTTGAAGTGAAGAAAAGCAAGGTCCAACAATGGTGATTGTTGGAAATGAGTGAGAAATCCAATTCTAAAGTCTACCCACTTCCTATTTCTTCATCCTCTACCTCTTGCCAAGTAGTAGAGTGTGTTTCCTTCACAACTTTTCACGGTTTGGTGAAGGTGGAGCTTGATTCATCGATGCCTCGACGTAGATCATCTTCGGCATGGACATCGACGACCTAGCTTGCTCATTCTCCGACGAAGCCGACTCTAGAGCCCAGATGTGATTTGGACAGCGGAGACGACCTCGTTGCGGAGCTATGGAGGTGGAGCAACGGATCTACAAAGGTTGTATTTCCGTATTCCCTTAGTTAACAGTTAACTAGTTCATGTTTTGCCTAGAAATCTAGCAAATGATCCGTAGTTTAGGGTTTGTAGGCACCATAATTTTTGAAATTGCCATGGTTGATGGCTTGGGAGACCTCACTAGTGTGCCTAGGAACCCTGCAGTGGTATCAGAGCCTAGCTAGAGCCTTAGGCGAAGTCCAGACGGAAATTGAAGTCCGAACGAACCCGAAACCCCGATTCAAATTTGCTCTCTGTACAATTTTTAAAAAACAGGGTTTTTTCAGTATTAAAAATATCCAGAAAAACATGCAGGAAAATATAAGATTACCTGTGCAACCCGTAACCCTAACTCCATTAAATTGCCGCGCTTCCGCGGCACGAGCATGGCTCGTGCGGCGGAAGAGCGGCCGTTTTGTCGTCTTATGTGGGGTTGTTTGCACAGTAACTACTATTTAACTGCTCTGAGTTCTCTGGATAATTTTAAATATTTTTCAAGTGTTGAATAATCTGAGTTGATTTGGGGATTCGGTATTTCGATCGGGTATCAAATTTTGTCTGTGTGGCTTTCCGGATAAATTTTAGAATATGTTAAAAAGTTCGACCGGATATAAATACCCAATTTTTCCCCTGTTGGGAAATTTCCAAGTGTTGGATTTTTCCGTAGTTTGACGATGTTCTAAGTAGTGCAAGTAACGCGATGGTCCCTCTAGAAGACACAAACCTTAACTCGATTATGTGACCGTCTTGAACTGCCCTTTGAACCTTCGGGTTTGGGGCAGTACGGCGTGCCACATGTGAGGCGTTGGCTTGACCCTTCTACGGCTGGATCGTTGGTACTGAGGTACGAACGGAATGTTGTTAGACTTGTTTCATGTGTTGATCAGTTTTGGGAAAACTTGGGTGTTCGATTGTTCGATCGAAAAGTTTGACATTTTCTATTTATCTGGAATGGGATACAATAATTGGAATTCACAACTAGTTATGAGATAACTGAATGAATGTTATAAACGTAGCACTTTAGTCTCACTTGATCGGTTGCCACGGAATTTTGATGTGATCAAAAGTCCGTCGCAATCACGTAGCGTACGCGGATATTCGCCGGGTAAACTTAATAGACAGCTTCACTCCATAGCCCCGACCAAGTGACTGTAGGAGAACCCCATCGCCGAAAGCATCCGTTCGGGTGCTCGCGGTAGCGGTGTTCCGCCTTGGTGCACTTCGTCGACGGTATCGGGGGTACAGCCGCCTACTTAAGTTTGCGACGAGCATTCGATCAGGATGTCGGGAATCTTGTTGAATTGCCCGACTTGATATTGAAAAGTGTTTTCGATATTGAGACTAAAATGCGGGGTTTATAATTGTTAGGCATGTGATGTCTAAGGTATTCATTTGATTAGGCATGCGATGTCTATGCAGATTGCGGATTCCAACTGTTGTAGTTTTACACTTTCTTTTCTGTGACCGTAAGTGTAATGTGTGATATCGCCGGTTTCGTTGCTATATGTCAACGACAATTGGGATGCGCATATTTACTTACGTTGATGACATGTGATGTTATGTGTTGCTGGATATGTTATATTGGATCGTCGTGTTTGAATAGCCGGGGGTTTTTATGTGAGATGAGTGTTTTTCATTTTCATTCATGTAAAAAACTTGTATGTAATATTCTTTTAATTGGGGCGCTTCCAGGTTGCGGAAGTTGTCACCTGTTGTATATTATTTACTTTTCTGCACTAGGATAGACCCAAGGAGGAGGGCACAAGTAACCGGGTTCTGGAGTCCAGTGGGAGACCAACTCGAGGAGTCGAGTCCCGGTCTCCTAACTCTAGAATTGGCAGGGTTGCTTGCCGCTCTCGTAGGGGTCTGAGGGTGTGGGTTTGGCTATTCATCACGACCGTGGAATCCGTGTTTTGTACTGGCTCGTATTGAAAACACGGACGTCCTAGTATATCCAATATTTCATATGTTTCTTCTGCTGCGATATCTGTGATGAGATCATGTGATGTTTCTGTGATGGATATAGTATATAGTATATATGATATATTATATAGACGTTACTTATGTTTTACACCCGTGCTAGCCCTGCCCTGCTCTGTCGTTAGTTACCTAACCTAACGGTGCATGAGGGGACATCGAGGCGAATGCGGATGGCATAAGTGTACGTCATATCTATCTGTGATGTTTAGGTACTTAAATGATGGGACTTCATTAATGTGATTAATGAAATAAAAGAAACCTAAGATGTTGTAGAATCGAATTTCAAAATAAAACAGGTAGCTACAGTTCTTGCTTTGCACAGCGGTATATGTGATATATCCTGCACCTTATTCGATGAGGAAAGGACCGAGATCCCTTCACCGGGAGTGACTCCTTTAGCAATAACTGGCAGATGCTACACACTCGGTTTGTCTTTTGATTGCTTTTAAGTGTTTTTGCTTTGCACAGTGATATATATGATATATCCCGCACCTCATTCGACGAGGAAAGGACCGACGATCCCTTCACCGGGAGTGACTCCTTTAGCAAAACAAGAAAAGCCTCAAAAGCACTCCATTTCAAAATTCATTCGATCCTACAACGATATCAAGTTCATTACGCAATAGGTTTTCAGAAAAACCTGTCGTAGCCCTCCGTCATTTCAGATAAATCCTGTTTAGTATTCGTGCTGCATTTGTTGACCTTGTCAAGGTGCAGTGTGCGGTAGCTAACCAGTATTTATCTGCTTATGCATATGATGCAGATTGGGTTAGGGTAGTCGTGCGGCCTTGTTGACCTTGTCAAGGGTCGTGCGGGTGGGTTTGATTCAATCAAGAAATGACGGGTTGAACTTGACTTGCGGTCTATGGTTTGTTGACCTTGTCAAGGTCATAGATCGTTCGGGGCAAAATATTATCGGGAATTTCAAGTGTTGAAATTTGCAATGAGATTGCATACCTTCTATGAGATAGTTGGATCCCGATACCCGCTGCGGGTAAGAGTTACTCCTGGGAGAGTTTTATACATTACAATTAGCCGATCAAGTAGGTGTCTAGAAAGGTGTCAACGAGGTTACGCCTCTGGGAAAACGAGGTTTACATTAATTAGGTTCGTGCGAAAGCACGGGGGACCTCCCTCAAAGTACCGACACTGGCCTGGCTGAAAGATTGGCGAACTTGTAGTGTGTAATTAATCCCGGCTAGTCTTTCCTTTTAGGGTTTGAAAGAAGATTTGATAAAAAGCAGTGGGAGCCATCCTGATTAGATAAAATAATAACCAATCTATTCTTGACAGAGCGCACGCTGAGTGTTTTCTTCTCTCTCTCTCCAGGTAGCGACCATATCACGCCTTAATCAACATAATAATACGGAATATTGACCGAACCCGCTTGTTATACTAAGCTGGGGAACGTTGGTCCCGCTCCAACTTATAAATGTTATAAGACGAGAGCAGGAATTTGGGGAATACCAGATTTCCCGTGCCGCCCAAACGAAGAGAGTGCATGTTGATGCATCATCTTCGGGTGTGTTCATTATACAGAACTGTTTCTCAGTATCCTTTACGTCCTGGGTATGTGATACCAGATCAGGATCCCAGATATGTAATCTGTTACATAGGGCTACAGAAAGGTAGAGAACTGAGAACGGGTGATAAGTTTCATGAGGCAGAAAACGGGGCAAGTATTGCAGCCAAGTCTGTCGGTCACTGTCACCCTGTATTAACGATACATTGATTCTGAACGAATGTTATTAGATACCGAACCTGATATACAAAATCATATCAGTCTCTTTATCAGTAAAGAAATGATAAAATTTTGTATTGTTGGATAATGTTTTGAACATTTCCTATATCAAAAGTTGATCGGTTCAGGCACGTTATCTAAAAGCATTGATGTTCTAAATCAAACTACAGTTCTAAGTATATGGAACACACAAAAGAGGAAGAGTTCAGAAATGAACAAATCCTTCTTTAGGCATTGTAGACTAGGTCAGATCAATGTGACCCGACTAGCTAGAGTTACATAAAGATGTATATTTAAATCAGTTTGAATTTACATCTTGTGAAACTCGCCAGTCGTGTCACAAAGATAAGATGACCATAGCTCCGTTTATTGGAAACAGAGAAAGAGTTAGTGAACTCTTGGGATGATACATGTTGATGTATGTGAGGTCCCTGTCTACACATGCCAGGACTGGTTCTTTATACTTCATTACGTTCTCTGATGATCTCTCAAGATTCAGACAAATGTTCCTGTTGAAACACAAGTCCGAACCTTTTGAGATATTCACGGAATATAAGTTAGAAGTAGAGAGTCAATACGGGTATAAGTATTATGTCCTATGATGAGATCAAGGAGGAGAATACTTGAGCACGGAAACACTGGACTATTCTAAAGGAGAATGAGATTCTCTCTCAGCATTACTCCTCCGTATATACCATAGCACGATGGTATATCGGGGCGGAGCAGATACACCCTATTTGATATGGTGTGCTCTATGATGAGTACTACTGAGTTACCTATTTCCTTTTTGGGAGTTATGCACTTGAGAAGCTGCATACCTATTGAATAGGGCTCGAATCAAATCAGTTGCCTACCACTCCATATGAGATATGGTATGGGAAGAGCCCATGTCTTAAGCTAGTTAAGATTTGGGGTTGTCCGGCCTATGTCTAAAAGCAAAATCCGGACAAACTCGAGGCAAAGTTAGTTATGTAGAACTGGAAAGGTTCCAGCCATACAAACTACAGCAGATGATTTGATAGAACCAAAGGATTCAGTAGATTCCAACGAACCTCAGCCTCTCCGCCGATCTAGTAGGGTTCCTCACCCACCTGAGAGATACTTCGGTTTCTCTATGACAGTGAGAGCGAGGATTGCATCATGAGATGATGACCCAACTAGCTTCGAGCTGGCCATCAGGAGTGAGACTCTGTAAGAATGGCTGGATGTTTATTGATCTGAGATGGAATCCTTATACACCAACAAAGTATGGACTTTGGTTGCTATATCTGAAGGGTTAAATCCCCATCAGGAGCAAGTATATCTTGAGAAGATTACTTGGTGTACATGGAAAAGTTGAGACTTTCAAAGCTAGACTTGTTAAAGGTTTTCGTCATCGACCAGGCGTGGATAATGATGAAACCTTTTCCAGTAGCTATGCTTAAGTCCATCCGGATCCTACTTGCCACGGCTACATACCATGACTACGATATCTGGCGGTTGGGTGCCATGACTGCTTTTCTAAATGATGATTTAGAAGAGAGCGTCTATAAGTACACAGCCAGAGGGCCTCGTAGACAGTGGGAGCAGCGGAAACGTGTGCAAGATGCTTTATAGGATAAAGCAGGCATCGCGGAGTTGGAACATCTGTTTTGATGAATTAGTCAAAGAAGTTGACATCATCAAAATGGTAGATGAACCTTGTATAAACAAAAGGGTTATAGGGAGTATGGTGACAATCCTCGTAGAGTACGTGGATGACATACTCTTGATAAGAAAAGAGTTTCTTATGCTACGCTCGGTCAATCTCCGCTTATCACTAGAATTCTCCATATAGGATCAAAGTGATACCTACTAAATCCTGGATTTTGGATCTATGAGATAGATTTAATTGGATGTTAGGATTCTCACTAGTTGTAGTGAGATGGTATCAATTGATCCTGGGGAGAATCACTGGAAGTGTTCCAGGGTGATAAAGTCGACTGAATGTCAGTCACAGGCATTGTCTTTACCCTCAGTAAAGGGACGGTATGTTGGAAGAGTTCCAAGCTAGATACCGTGATATACTAGACGATAAAGGCACGATACATCGCTACTTAAGATGCTACCAAAGAGGCTGTTTGGGTGTATATTGGTTCATGAGATGAACTACGTTCCTACCATTGTGTGACAATGGAGTTGTGGCTTATGCCAAGGAACGCCGGTCCCATCAGTGATCCAGACATATTCTAAGGCAGCATCGCCTGATCATGGAGATAGTTGATCTCCAGGGTGATCGAGGTTAGGAGAGTAGATTCAGAGGACAACACAGCGGATCCACTCACAAAGGACTGTTCCCAGAGAGAGACTTTCATGGGATGGTTGAGTATGAGATACTGCAACCACTGCTACAGATGGCCCTAGTGCAAGTGGGAGATTGTTAGTTATATGTATGCCCTAGAGGCCATTACTGTACATAGGATGTATATTGTAGTGGATGCTGGGACATATATAGGGAGGACTTTCTTGCTCGACATGATAGTATGCTATCTGGTTACCCTTTACCTTAACGTGTATGCTGATTGTCTCTCTGTTACATGTTGGTAAAGCCCTTAGGATCTGTACTTGACTACCTGGACTATGATGCGGATCATACTAGTGGGGACATGGTAGTCCATAAGTACATCCTTCACAGTCCCTAGTCGTGGGTGTATCGAGATGGGGCATCGATAATACCAGAGTAGACTAGCGTGTACCTTCTCGACCCATACAGATGGGCGATGGATGATCCCATATCCATCGGTGTTTGACATCAGAGGAGATATACGGGTGCTCAGTAGAGACTGGGTACACTGGACGGACTCGCCAAGAACTCCCAGATGGTATTATACCTCACATCAGATGGCAGTTCTCTGGTGACACTGGTACAGAGTAGTCTGTTGACCCAAGATCGTCATAGAGTCTTGTGTGGTTCCCACTGTGCTTTGATTTCCATCTTACCACGTCCAAGAGGGCGTGCAAAACGGTGGTTTTTGGGTACAGTCCCGAGTCACATGGAGGCAATGAGCGATAGGAGGGGATTCGTCTCTCCCGGTATATGGGAGTTGATGTTGCGCTGTGTTCGATTGGCTATAACAGGATATCCCTGGCCAGGGTTGCTGAGATTTACTGGTAAGTGTTACCAGTAGTTTCTCGAACGGTTATAGACCTCATATCGACACGACTTATCGAGCTATTGGGGTCTGACGTTTACCACCCCTAGGCGAGATATGCGACATATCAGACGATCAGACCGGACTGTACGGTAGTGTTACTGGTCGGATTCACTGGAGTGTGAGCGGGCTTGCTCGTCGATCTTCAGATCGCTCAATACCCGGGTGGCCGTTACGTTTAGCAGACCGCTTGCGGCTTGTGGGTGTTTGATATGATCATCATCTGCTGCCGGCGTATTGACGAGTCTTTAGAGTCCTACACAGAGGTTTCCTGGCTCAAGCGAAACGAAATAGGAGCGCATATGAAATATGTGCGGGACCGAGAATAATGCGTGTATGTGATACCGTATTCTATTCTCGCGATATATATATCGAATGGTTGTATGCGATATAACCTAGTTATCGATTCAAGCGTTGATTCGATAAGCCGATATATTAGATACCAGTCGGTTATGTGCGCATGACCGGATCATTGAATCAAGTGTTGATTTAATGATTTAATGTATAATTATATATTTGATATATTACTTTGCATTAACTAGTATCGGTTCACTTTAGACGGATTTTCTCACTTGGTTCGTGCGCATTACATATGCGATATGTTTTTGTGCACTTGTATGTATCATGTTTGATGATACATGCTAACTTGAGTTTGTGTAAAGGTTAAATCATGGTTATTCATATGGTTAGGGTTTTGTTTTATTTATTTATTTATTTGTCCATTTATTTTTGATAAATAAATAAAAGAAAATGAGAAAAAGAATGGTGGCTTCTTTTGTTCTTTAGTTGAAGCTTCATGAAGCTTTGTTTAAGTCAACCATTCTTATCTCATCCTTAACCTAACCATTCCCACTAACCATGATTCATTCTCTACACTTAACTCTAGTTAAAATTATGATAAGATTTTCTTTTTCTTTTCATTTTTCTATTATATGAGGATAAACTTTTCTTCTTCTTCTTCATTCTTGAAGTGAAGAAAAGCAAGGTCCAACAATGGTGATTGTTGGAAATGAGTGAGAAATCCAATTCTAAAGTCTACCCACTTCCTATTTCTTCATCCTCTACCTCTTGCCAAGTAGTAGAGTGTGTTTCCATCACAACTTTTCACGGTTTGGTGAAGGTGGAGCTTGATTCATCGATGCCTCGACGTAGATCATCTTCGGCATGGACATCGACGACCTAGCTTGCTCATTCTCCGACGAAGCCGACTCTAGAGCCCAGATGTGATTTGGACAGCGGAGACGACCTCGTTGCGGAGCTATGGAGGTGGAGCAACGGATCTACAAAGGTTGTATTTCCGTATTCCCTTAGTTAACAGTTAACTAGTTCATGTTTTGCCTAGAAATCTAGCAAATGATCCGTAGTTTAGGGTTTGTAGGCACCATAATTTTTGAAATTGCCATGGTTGATGGCTTGGGAGACCTCACTAGTGTGCCTAGGAACCCTGCAGCAAGAACTAGAAAAGCAGTCAAAATACAAACCGAAGGTTGTAGTATCTGCTAGTTATTGCTAAAGAGGTCACTCCCGGTGAAGGGATCTCGGCTCTTTCCTTTTCGAATCAGGTGCTAGATGTTCTACAAGGAACACCGCTATGCAAAGCAACAACTAGAGCTACCTAATTTTTTGAAATTCAATTCCACAACATTATTTAGGTTTATTTTCTTTCATTAATCTCATTAATGAATGTCCCATCATTTAAGTCCACCTAAACATCACAGATAAATACAACGTGCACTTATGCCATCCGCATTCGCCTCGATGTCTCGTCTGCACCGTTAGGTTAGGTTACTAACGGCAGAGCGGGGCAGGGCTAGCGCGGGTGTAAAATATAAGCAACGTCTATATAATATATCATATATACTATATACAGTATCTATCTGAACATATCAAATAATCACATCACAGATAATGAAGCTGAAAATATCATATGAAAATATTGGATATACTAGGACGTCCGTGTTTTATTTTGAGCCTATATAAAACACGGATTCCACGGTCGTGATGAATAGCCAATCCCGCACCCCTAGACCCCTACGAGAGCGGCAAGCAACCCTACTAATTCTAGAGTTAGGAGACCCGGACTCGACTCCTCGAGATGGTCTCCTACTGGACCCTAGAACCCGGTTACTTGTGCTCCCCGCCTTGGGTCTATCCTAATGCGGAAAAGTAAATAATATACAATGGTGACATCATCCTCAGCCCGGAAGTGCCCCAATAAAAGAATATTACATACAAGTTTTTACATGAATGAAAATGAAAAACACTCTTCTCACAAAAAAAAAAACCCGGCTATTCAAACACGATGATCCAATATAACATATCCAGCAACACATAACATCACATGTCATCAACGTAAGTAAATATGCCCATCCCAATTGTCGTTGACATATAGCAACGAAACCGGCGATATCACATATTACACTTACGGTCGCAGAAAAGAAAGTGTAAAACTACAATAGTTGGAATCCGCAACCTCCTTAGACATCTCATGCCTAACCAAATGAATTCCTTAGACATCGCATGCCTAACAATTATAAACCCCGCATTTTAGTCTCATTACTGAAAACTCTTTTCAATAATCAGTCGGGCAATTCAACAAGATTCCCGACATCCTGATCGAATGCTCGTCGCAAACTTTAGTAGACGGCCGCACCCCCCGGATGCCGTCGACGAAGTGCACTAAGGCGGAACACAGCTGCTGCGAGCACCCGAACGGATGCTTTTGGCGACGGGGTTCTCCTACAGTCACTTGGTCAGGGCTTTGGGGCGTGGCCATCTATTAAGTTTACCGGGCGAGTATCCGCGTACGCTACGTGATTGCAACGGACTTTTGATCACATCAAAATCCCGTGGCAACCGATCAAATGAGACTAAACTGCTATGTCTATAACATTCATATTAGTTATCTCATAACTACATGTAGATTCCAAATATTGTATCACATTCCAGATAAATAGACAATGTCAAACTTTCCGATCGAATAATCAAACACCCAAGTTTTCCCAAATAGTTCTCAACACTTGAGGTTAGATTAAAAACATCCATTTCATGCCACAGTACCAACGGTCCAGCCGTAGAAGGGTCAAGCTAACGCCTCACATGTGGCAACGCCGTACTGCCCCAAACCCTAAGGTTCAAAAGGCAGTTCAAGATGGTATATAATCGAGTTAAGGTTTGTTGTCTTCTAGACGGTCCATCGCGTTACTTGCACGACTTAGAACGTTCTTAAACTACGAAAAAATTCAACACTTGGAAATTTTCCGGGTCGGGAAAAAGTGAGTTATTGATATCCGTTCGAACTTTTTAACACGTTCTAAAATTATCCGGAAAAACTTAAACGAAGTTAAATTATCCGATCAAATCAACGAGTCCCCAATACAACCCAGAAAACTCAACACTTGAGTATAAATTAAAAATTCCCAGAAGAATCAGGAAACACATACGGAGGTTACTGTGCAAAATACAAAGAATGATGTGACTGTACGGCCGCGGAACCGCCGCAGTAGCATGCTCATGCCGCGGTTCCGCGGCGCTTTGATTGACTTAGGAGCACGTGCTGCACAGTAATTCCTAGAAAACCCTGCTGATTTTTCTGAGTATTTTTAATTCACAAAATATCACAATTTCAAAAAATGTCTAGAGAAGGGTATTATCGGGGTTATCCGGGTTCGATCGGACTTCTAACTTCGTCTAGACTTTGCCTAAAGCTCTAGCTTGGCTCTAATACCACTGTAGGGTTACTAGGCACTCTAATAAGGTTCTACAAGGCATCAACCATGCCCGATTCAAAAAAAAATAGCCGTGCCGAACAACCCTAACCAAGATCGTATACTAGAGATTATGCGAAAACTAGCAAGTTAAACATTTTAACTACAAGTGAAAGGGATTACAACCTTTGTAGATCCGGTCCTTCACTTCTAAAACTCCGTGTTGACATCTCTTCCCTGCGATCATCGGGATCCCGGACTCTAGCGATGGTTTCTTCGGAGAAATGAGCGGGCTAGGTTGTTGACTTCGAGGCCGAAGATGATCTACGTCGAGGAGACTCAAACTGAAGCTCCATCTTCACTAGGTCAAGAACTTTGTGAAGAGAACACCTAAACTAAATAGCAAGTAGTAGATGATGATGAAATAGGAAATGGGTTTACTTTAGATTTGGATTTCTCACTCTAAATCTTCACTTGAAAAATTCTAGAAAGCGTTTCTTCACTTGAAGAAGAGGAAGAAGAAGAAGAGAATATGAATTATTTTTTAAATGAATAATCAAGTGAAGTCTATCATGATGCAACCATGGGTGAGTTAACCTTTGTAGAGACTAAACCATAGTAAATTATAATGGTTTTGTTAATGAATATCTTAATCAAGACAAAATGAGTGGACTTTATCAAAGTTGCTTCAAGCTTCATGAAGCTTCAAGCCATGACAAAAGAAGCCACCATTTTGAATAATTAAGATAAATAAAATCCCAAATTATAATTAACATGGTGTATGTCACCTACCCACCCATGTTTGCATGTATCATCAATCATGATACAAACTAGTGCACAAACATATATCACATATACAACTTGTGCACATCAAGTGAGAAAATCAATCTTAAGTGAACTAATACTAGTTAATGTAAAATAATATATCAAATATATAATTATACATTAAATCATTAAATCAACACTTGATTTAACGATCCGGTCATATCGCATATAACCGACTAATATCTAGTGTATCAATGTATCGAATCAACACTTGATTCGGTAACCCAGCTATATCTCATATAACCGACCGATGATACAAATCACGAGAATAGAATACAGTATCACATACTGGTATTATTCTCGGTCCCGCACATATCTCATATGCGCTCCTATTTCGTTTTGCTTGAGCCAGGAAACCTCTGAGTAGAACTCTAAAGACTCGTCAATACGCCGGCAGTAGGTGGTGATCATATCAATCACCCACAAGCAGCAAGCGGTCTGCTAAACGTAACGGCCACCCGGGTATTGAGCGATCAGAAGATCAATGAGCAAGCCTGCTCACACTCCTGTGAATCCAATCAGTAACACTTACAGCACAGTCCGGTCTGTTCGTCTGATATGTCGCATATCTCTCCTAGGGGTGGTAAACGTCAGACTCCAGCAGCTTGATAAGTCATGCCGATGTAAAGTCCATAACAAGCATGAAACTACTGATAACACTTACCAGTAAATCAGTGCAACCCTGGCCAGGGATTTCCAGTTATGGTCAGTCGAGCATAGCAAAACATCAACCCCCAATACCGGGAGAGACGAATCCCCCCTATCGCTTATTGCCTCCATGTGAATCGGGACTGTACCCAAAAACCACCTGTTTGCACGACTCAGTAGAGCTGTGGTAGGGTGGAAATCAAAGCACAGTGGGAGACACATAAGACTCTATGACGATCTCGGGTCAACAGACTAAGTTGTACCAGTGTCACCAGAGAACTGCCATCTGACGTGAGGTATAATACCATCTGGGAGTTCTCGGCGAGTCCGTCCAGTGTAGCCAGTCTCTACTGAGCACCCGCATACCGTCTCTAATGTCAAACGCTAATGGATATGGGATCATCCATCACCCATCACATGGATCAAAAAGATATACGCTAGTATACTCTGGAATATCGATGCCCTGTCTCGATATTCCCACGACTAGGAACATTGAATGATGTACTCTTGGACTACCCAGGCCCTACTAGTATGATCTACATCATAGTCCTGGAAGTCGAGTACACATCCTAAGGGCTTTATCAACATGTAACAGAGAGACAATAAGTATACATGTTAAGATAAAGAGCAACCAGATAGCGTACTATCATGTCGAGCAAGAAAGTCCTCCCTATATATATCCCAGCTTCCACTACATTATACATCTCATGTACAGTAATGGCCTCTAGGGCATACATATAACTAACAAAAAGTAGAGAAGTCATAAGTAAACAGAACATAGTATGAGGACCTACCCCTTTGTCCTGATGGACACTGGACAACATACAATACTCTGTATAAGTCCGCTGAGTTGAATAACTTAAAACCTGTGCATCGTAGGTTGAAAACTGTACCCAGGCGATTTATACAAATATCACTAATTACAACGAATTCCGATATAATGAGGATGATCACCTAATTCCTAATAACTTACTCCCACTTATCATCTGTAAAACCATACAGATGTTAGAGTGAAACCTGGTAAATACATATCCTGGAGTAAGTATCTAATCGGGAAATCAGTTTTCCTTTAACAATGCACTGAGACATAAAAATGTTTCGTTGGGGTATCCTGGTATTCTTAGTAATGCCTCTTCCGTAATCCAATTCAGGATTTTAACCGTATATTTCATTGCCATCTCTCCAAATCCCTTTATTTGTCTTTATTCATTACCTTCTGTACACCAACATTCGGCTAAATGGTTTTCTTCCTTCCCTACCGATTGGCACCAGCCTATGGTTTGGAAGAAGACTATCCAGTAAGCATAATGAGTGTACTCTTCTAATCCTAGGAGTACTCGCAACTTGAGAGAAGATAATGATAAAATACAACTGAATAATACCTTATTCTATTAAAGGTGAAATAGGAGTGGCGAGGAAGTACGCGGTTTGGTCGTGAATGATAACAGTCGCAATTTACTTTGCCCTCTTTCTAATCCCTTTATTTTTGTCTTTAGTTATTACCTTCTGTACACCCTGCTTAGGCTAATTGGTTTTCTTCATTCCCTATCTTTCGGCACCTGCCTATGGTTTGGAAGAAGATTATCCAATAAGCGTAATAGGTGTACTCTCCTAAACCAAGGAGCCCTCGCAACCTAAGAGAAGGTGTTAATAAAAGACAACTGAATAAACCAATTCTATTTCTCCTGAACCTGGATCCATCCTCGAAGAAGTCCCTTCGAGTTCGTATATAACCATACGATGGATCTATCCAATGGAAGTGGATACTCCGTAGTAATACGGGGTGTTCTGAGAAATTTAAAGGGTAAAAGAAGGAGCGACAATGACTTATGCAACTAAGACAATCCAAAGGCCAGTATTTTAAGAAGGTTCGGTCAATTTGGTCACTGAGTCATAATCTAGGGTCGTTCAAAGGTCGCTGCCAAAGAGAGAGAGAGAGAGAAAAGAAACACTCTGCGTGCACTCAAACCTAGATCAGAATGGTTATCACTTTATCTAATCAGGAAACCTCCCACTGTAATCTCAAATTATCCTCCAAACCTGAAAGAAGAATTAGTCGGGATCACCCGAAGAGTAAACCAACTCATCAGTGAGAATCGGGATCCAACTATAATCGCATGATAACTTGATGGAAGCCACTCAAGTTATCACACTCCAGAAGGTATGCGCATGCCTGGCAAGTTTTTTGTATGTTTGAAACTCCCGATATGATTTTTGCCTCATGCTCTTATGACCTTGACTTTGGCCAACAAATCATAAGTCACATGTCAAGTTCTACCCGTCACTATCCAGGTCAATTTGAACCCACCCGCACATGCCCTTGATTTTGGCCAACAAGGCAGAACGACTATCCCAAACCAACGCATCTATCTATGCAGCAGATGAATATTCAGCAACTACCAAACACTATGCCTTGACTTTGGCCAACAAATATAGCTTGAATACTACTGACTACCCATAAGAAATGACGGAGGGCTACGGCTGATTTTTGGCGAAAAACCTTTAACGTAATGAACTTGATCTCGTTGAAGGAACCTGATAGCATTTTATAAAAATATAGTGGCGAAAAACTTTTTGCTAAAGAGGTCACTCCCGGTGAAGGGATCTCGGCTCTTTCCTCGTGGAATGAGGTGCAGGATATTCTAACTGAATACCTCGATGCAAAGCAACTTGTAATCGACTATAGTGAATGTAGGGTTGCTAGGCATGCGCACAAGGGTCTACGAGGCATCAACCATACCCGATTAAAAATTTAGCCGTGCCGAACAACCCGAAGCCGGATCTTTAAACTAGGGTTTAGGCGAAAACTAACATGTTAAACACTTTAACACTAAGTGAGAGGGATTCCAACCTTTGTAGATCCGGTCCTTCACTTCTTAAGCTCCGTGTTGAGGTCCCTTCACTGCGATCATCATGTTCTGGACTCTCGAGAGGTTCCACGAAGAGAAAGATGCAGTCTTGCTTCCGATCTTCGATACAAAGATGATCTACATTGAAGTTTCGTTAACACAAGCTAACATTCATAATATGAAGTGAACACCCTCATCTAAATAGCAAGGATAGATGAGGATGATGAAGTAGGATTTTTGCTCTCAATTATAATCTTTTTCTCACTCACTTTCATCACAAAAGAAAGCTTTTTCAAGAAGAAAACCAAGGAAGAAGAAGAAGAATGAATATGATCACTTAATCCTTTTGTGATGAATAATGAATTATTGTAGTGGTTACAAATCTAATCAAGCGTTAAGCATGAAAGAGTTAACCCTTGTAGAGAGTTAACTAGAGTTAATGGTTTGGATTGGGTTAACATAATATCTCACAAAAATATCAAGCAACCACAAAGTCAAAGCTTCATGCAAAAGCTAACCCTAATCCAAACCCTAACCAAGTTTAAACCCTAAACCAATGTTAAATTTGTAACCCTAACATGTTACAATATTATATATCACATATACAATATATTTTGTAACAATAGAAAATAATACAATTAACATATATCGCATATATATCAATGTATTATCCCGTGAGAAAATGAATCTTTTAGTGAGCTAATATTAGTTAATGTAATTTAATATATCATATATATTATTATACATTAAATTATCGAATCAACACTTGATCCGACAATCCGGCTATATCGCATATAACCGACTAATACGATGACCCGGCTATATCACATATACCCGGCCGATATCTCATATCACGAGAATCCAATACGGTATCACATACCGCATTATCCTCAGTCCCGCACATATCACATATGTGCTCCTACTCTGTTTTGCCTGAGCCAAGAAACCTCTGTGTAGGCTCTAAAGAATCGTCAATACGCCGACAGTAGGTGATGATCATATCAAACACCCACAAGCTGCAAGCGGTCAGCTAAACGTAACAGCCACCCAGGTATTGAGCGCTCAGAAGATCAACAAGCAAGCATGTACATTCTCCTATGAATCCAATCAGTAACACTCCCGTACAGTCCGGTCTCGTCGTCTGATATGTCGCATATCTCGCCTAGGGGTGGTAAACGTTAGACCCCAGTAGCTCGATAAGTCGTGTCGATATGAGGTCTATAACAGTTCGAGAAACTACTGATAACACTTACCAGTAAATCTCAGCAACCTTGGCTAGGGATTTCTGGTTATAGCCAATCGAACACAGCACAACATCAACTCCCTATACCGGGAGAGACGAATCCCCTCCTATCGCTCATTGCCTCCATGTGATTCGGGACTGTACCCAAAAGCCACCTTTTTACACGCCCTTTTGGACGTGGTATGATGGAAATCAAAGCACAGTATGAATCACACAAGACTCTATGACGATCTCGGGTCAACAGACTACTCTGTACCAGTGTCACCAGAGAACTGCCATCTGACGTGAGGTATAATACCATCTGGGAGTTCTCGGCGAGTCCGTCCAGTATACCCAGTCTCCACTGAGCACCCGTACACCATCCTTGATGTCAAACACCGATAGATATGGGATCATCCATCGCCCATCATATGGGTCAATATGCATATACGCTAGTCTACTCTGGTGTATCGATGCCCTGTCTCGATACACCCTCGACTAGGAACAGTTATAGGATGTACTCGTCGACTACCGTGGCCCCACTAGTATGATCTCACATAGTCCTAGTAGTCGAGTGCATATCCTAAGGGCTTTATCAACATGTAACATAGAGACAATCAAAGTACATGTTAAGATAAAGTACAACCAGATAGCATACTATCATGTCGAGTAAGAAAGTCCTCCCTATATATGTCCTAGCATCCACTACAATATACATCGTATGTACAGTAATGGCCTCTAGGGAATACATATAACTAACAATCTCCCACTTGCACTAGGGCCATCTGTTGTGGTATCACATACCCAACAATTAGCTGTAGTTGAAGTATCTCATACTCAACCATCCCATAATAGTCTCTACTGGGAAAAAGGCCTTCGTGAGTGGATCCGCGCTGTTGTCCTCTGTGTCTACTCTCCTAACCTCGATCTCCCTGGAGATCAACCATCTCCATGATCAGGTGATACTGCCTAAGAATTATATCTGGATTTCTGATGGGACTGTAGTTCCTTGGCATAAGCCACAACTCTATTGTCACACAATGTTAGGAACGAAGTTCATCTCATGAACTTATATATATCCAGACTGCCTCTTTGGTAGCATCCTTGGTAACGATGTATCTTGCCTTTAATCGTCTAGTATGTCACGGTATCTAGCTTGGAACTCTTCCAACATACCGTCCCTCTACTGAGGGTAAAGACAATGCCTGCGACTGACATTCAGTCGTCCTTATCACCCTGAAACCTTTCCAGTGATTCTCCCCAGGATCGATTGATACCATCTCACTACAACTAGTGAGTATCCTAACATCCAATTAGATCTATCTCATAGATCCAAAAACCCAGGATTTAGGAGGTATCACTTTGATCCTATATGGAGAATCCTTGTGATAAGCGGAGATTGACCGAGCGTAGCATAGGAAACTCCTTCCCTATCAAGAGTATTTCATCCACGTACTCTACGAGGATCACCACCATACTCCCTACTACCTTTTTGTATATACAAGGTTCATCTACCATTTTGATGATGTCAAACTCTTTGACTACCACATCAAAACAGATGTTCCAACTCCGCAATGCCTGCTTTATCAACATAAAATATCTTGCACACGTTTCCGCTGCTCCCACTGTCCACGAAGCCCTCTGGTTGTGTACTTATAGACGCTCTCTTCCAAATCAACATTTAGAAAAGCAGTCAAGACACCTAACCACCAGATATCGTAGTCATGGTATGTAGCCGTGGCAAGTAGGATCTGGATGGACTTAAGCATAGCTTTGAAAGTCTCAACTTTTCCATGCACACCAAGTAATCTTCTCAAGATATACTTGCTCCTGATGGGGATTTAACCCTTCAGATAAAGCAACCAAAGTCCATACTTTGTTGGTGTATAAGGATTCCATCTCAGATCGCTAAGCATCCAGCCATTCTTACAAAGTCCCACTCCTGATGGCCAGCTCGAAACTAGTTGGGTCATCATCTCATGATGCAATCCTCGCTCCCGCTGTCATAGAGAAACCGAAGTATCTCTCAGGTGGGTGAGGAACCCTACTACATCGGCGGAGAGGCTGAGGTTCGTTGGAAACTATTGAATCCTTTGGTTCTACCAAATCGTCAGCTGTAGTTTGTATAGCTGGAACTCCTTCCAGTTCTACCTCATGACCACTAATTTCTTCACAAGAAATTCCCTTTCACAAAGGTGGCATGTTGAGAAACAAAACATCCTTTGTTCCTCGGTTAGGTAGAAGATATTCCCTTGCGAATGCTTGGGATATCCAACAAACTTCTACAGAACTGACTTTGCCTCGAGCTTGTCCGGATTTTGCTTTTCAGACATAGTCCGGACAGCCCCAAATCTTAACAAACTTAAGATATGGGCTCTTCCCATTCCATATCACATATGAAGTGGTAGGCAACTGATTTGATTTGAACCCTATTCAATAGTTATGCAGCTTCTCAAGTGCATAACTCCCAAAAGGAAATAGGAAACTCAGTAGTACTCATCATAGAGCACACCATATCACATAGGGTGCTATTGCTCCGCCCCGATATACCATCGTGCTATGGTGTATACGGAGGAGTAATGCTGAGAGAGAATCTCATTCTTCTTTAGAATAGTCTAGGAATTCCGTGCTCAAGTATTCTCCTCCTTGATCTCATCAAAGGACATAATACTTATACCCGTATTTTGGTTCTCTACTTCTAACTTACATTCTGTGAATATCTCAAAAGGTTCGGACTTGTGTTTCAACAGAACATATGTCTGAATCTTGAGAGATCATCAGAGAATGTAATGAAGTACAAAGAACCGGTCTTGGCATGTGTAGACAGTGGACTTTCATGCATCAGCATGTATCAATCCCAAGAGTTCACTAACTTTTTCTCTGTTTCCAATAAACAGAGCTGTGGTCATCTTATCTTTGTGACATTGTTAGTGTATATGCCCTAGAGGCCATTACTGTATCATACTAGTTTGTATATTACTTAATGGAAGCTTGGGATATTCACCTTGTATAAACAATCTTGCTCAATATAGTAGTATGCTACTTGGTTTGTTTCTATTTCAATATGTACATGTGTTTGTTTTAGTATATCACCAATACACATTAGTGGAGCCCTTAGGATCTTTGCTTGATTACCAGCGTTGTGATGGCAGTCACACTAGTGGGGGCTGGGTAATCTATAAGCACATCCTTATGCAGGTCCCTAGTCGCAGGACTGTCGAGACAGGGCATCGATACTCCGGAGTAGACTAGCGTATGCGCTTCTCATCACAGTGTGGGAGATGGTCTGTCCCACAGCCATCAGTACGTCGTACTGGAGATAGTATACGGGTGCTCGTTAGGTTACGAGTACACTGGACAGGACTCGTCGGGAACTGACCGGTTGGTATTATACCTATCGTCAGTTATCAGTTCCCAGGTGACATGAGTACAGCTTAGTCCGCTGACTTGACACTGTCACTTCGCCTCGAGTGTGTTCCCACTGTACTTTGATTACTACCCTACCACGGCTCAAAGGAGTCGTGCAAACAGGTGGTAGTTGGGTGCAATCCCGAAGCACTTGGAGGCAGTGACGGTTAGACAGGATTCGTCTCTCCCGGTATTGGGGGTTGACATCGCGCTGTGTCTAGGAGAGCCATTACACGAGTAGTCCCTGGCCAGGGCAATCGAGATATACTGGTAGGCTTCCAGTGTTATCTCAGGGTGTTTTGGGCTTCACTCCGACACGACTTGTACCGCTATTAGGGGACTGACGTTTACCACCCCCTAGGCCCGCCATGCGATGTATCAGACGAACAGACCGGACTGTACGGAGATTGTCACATTCAGGCTCAGTAGGAGTTCAGATGGGTTTCACCTCGTCAATCTTCTTGTCGGCATCTACCTGGGGACCGTTACGCACAGCTAGTGCCGCTTGTGGTCTGTGGTTAAACCCACTGCCAGCGTAGTGTCGAGTCTTTAGAGTCCCACACAGAAAGCTATTCGCCTTTAGGCAAAAGAGTAGAGGTCGCATGGTTTTGCGACAGGTCACATGGTTTTGCGGCAGGGTTCGGTCACATCCGTGCACTTATGCACGTACAGTGTCCGGACAGTTTACACCAGCGGGCTTTGGTTTAAGCCAGATCGTAGTGAACGTATTGGGATTGGATTTATCCAGTATGTATTCGTGTTCCTCGAAACGCGGATGCGGGTGTGTATGCACAGTTGACGGAGAGACAGAGGCAGAGGATTCTCATTAGGGTTGTTGACCGTTGACTGTTGACTATTGACTTTTTGGTCAACCCTAATGAGAATATGATATATGATTAACAATAATATTAATTAAGTATTATGGTGACATGGTTGTTGAGGGGTTGACTTTGTTGACTTGTTGACTTTGTTGACCGGTTGACTAGGTTGGACTAGTTGACCATCATGATGACAATGGCTATCATTTCATGGCAAAGACTTTTTACTTGCTTGTTTCTCTTGTGAGAAATGAGTGCATGAAATGATTTAGCCATTTTGACTTGAACCATTTTACACAATACTTGATTATTATTTTTGTGATGATGGTTTTGGATTATGAGAGCCAAGAGAGAAAAGTCTTCTCTCATTCTATCATTCTCATTCTCTCTCTTGTTCTTGAGCTCTCATCTCCTTCATCTTGCTCTCCCTCTCTTAGTCTATGGTTCACTTGTCTCATGTGTTGAGAACCAAAAACCATAGAGAAAATCCCAACACACTCTTCTCCACTCACTCTAGTTCACAAGGTTTAGCAAACCAAGTGAACTAGTTTCTTCAAAGATCGAAGAAGAAGCCAAAGGTAGAAGCTTTTGAGGTGGATCTATCTTCGGCGCAAGGAGACGATGGAGTGAAGCCGGTCCGGACAACCATCGAGGCTTGAAGACGAAGGAGATCAAGAAAGAAAGGTATAACCCCCTAACCGAGTAGTTAACAACTCCTAGTTAGGTTGTTAGTTAGATGTTTAACAAAGATCCGGTTTTGAGTCCATGTTACCACCTCTAGAAAAATTGTTTTTTACCAAATTCCGCATGCCCGAAAGTACCGGGAGAGGTAGCATGGACTTACAGAGGTATCAGAGCCTAGTTAAACTCTATCTAACATGTTAGCAAAGTAACTAGAAGATCGATCAAAGAAAAAGTCACGAAACAAACCCGAGATTGTCAAGTTTCTGCCGATTTTTGTTCTGTTCAAAAGTTGATAAATTTCATCTTAAAAATCGGCTCAGGCTTTTTATAGAATAACCACAAAATTTGGTCCCACGAACCGTTCAAAGCGCCGCAGAAACATGGCGGGAGCACACTCCCGCCGCGGTTCCGCGGCCGAGTTGACTCGGCCGAGGTCCAAATTTGGTGCAGTGTATTTCTGGGGTTGTTTTGGGATTTTTGGAATATGTATTTTCTGCCCAGATTTTCCAGAACGAAAATTTTGTATTTGGGGCCTGTAAATCCGTATTTTTTATCGAACTTCTAAAAGACTTAAGCTGACGGGTTTTTCTGTGGTGTGATATTTGTATTGAACGTCTACTAATCGCTATATGTCGATTAGTGGGGGTTATACAAATCTGTGATCTGTAATATCATTGGAATGTGTATATGAATTCATTGGATTGTCGCGGATGAATAGCCGGGGGTTGTGAGACGAGAGTTTTCTTTTCTTTCAATTCATGTAAATTTGTAAATTGATGTAATAATTATTTGTATGGCCGCACAACCGGGTCGGGGTTGTAGCCGTCATTGTATAATTTCTTTTTACTGTTTTTGCTCCTAGGATAGACCCATGGAGGGGGTGCACAAACTACCGGGTATGCCGAAGTGCCGAGTGGCCTACTCATGGGGTTGAGGGAGGTTGCTTCGCTTTGGGTACTTGGCGGGTAGTTTGCCGCACCCGTAGGGGTCTTGGGTGGGGTATTGGCTATTCACCGCGACCGTGTAATCTGCTTTTCGTTACAGGCTCGTACGAATTGCGGGTTCCTAGTATATCCAATGTGTTCATCTGTGATCTGAAATGGCTATCATTGCAATATATCTATATATGATATTATTTAGGCGTTGCTTATGTTTTACAGTCACGCTAGCCAAGCCCCCGCTCTGTCGTTAGTTAAGTAACCTAACGGGTAATGACGGGGCCCCGTGGCGAATGCGAATGGCATAAGCGTATGTCATATTTTGGTTGTTTTCTGCAATGGTAGGATTAATTGATGGGACGCATTAAAAGAACTAATGCAAGAATATCACGCATTAAAAGAACTAATGCAAGAAAATAAACCAAGTAAAAGTCATTGGAACACTTTCGAAAAACCACTCGGTTCTTTTCAAAACTAACTTTTAAAATGCGGAGTTTGAGCCACTCTTTTTAAAAGCTATCTCGTTCCATCGACTATATCAAGTTCACTACGTTCACGGTTTTGCCAAAACCATCCGTAGCCCTCCATCATTTCAGTTAAATATTCGCTAGTATTCAAGCTATGTATTTTGACCTCACGCCAAGGCATAGTGATTGGTAGCTGCCGGATATTTATCTGTTGCATAGATAGAATGCGTTGGTTTGAGACAGTCGTACTGCCATTTTGGCCTACGTCAAGGGTATGTACGGGTGGGTTCAAATTAACCTGGATAATGATGGGAAGAACTTGACATGTGACTTATGACATTTTGACCTCACGCCAAGGTCATAAGAGCATGGGGCAAAAATCCACATCGGGAGTTTCAAAAGAACTGAAACTTGCTGGTGTTGCATACCATTTGGAGTGTGATGATTCTGGTAGGATTCCTTCAGTTTCGTCACGCGATGATATTTGGATCCTGATCCTACTGTGAGTATATGCTACTCCTCGGGAAATTTCTCATTTAACGGTCAATGCTATAAACCAAGTAGCTGTCTAGAAAGGTGTTAGCGGGGCTACGCCCCCAGGGAAAAGAGGTTCTTAAATTAAGGAACTTCGCGAAAGCGTTGGAAAACCTCCCTCGAAGTACCGACACCAGCCTGGCCGAACGGTTAAGCTAGTATTGTACGGTGAGATTGATCCTGACTAATTCTTCCTTTTTGGTTTGAGGAGGAATTCGAGAAACAGTGGGAGCCATCCTGTTTAGACAAACTAAAAACCACTCTAAACTTGCAAGAGCATCATGCTGAGTGTTTCTTCTTCTCTCTCCTAATTGCAGCGACCAATCGACATGACTGTAGTAGATAAAAACATACTGACAGGGCCAAACTACAAAGATTGGCTCAGGAATGTCAAGATGGCAATCACTTACGACAAACTGGGGTATCTTCTTACCACCAAAGCTCCCCCTGTCCCAGGTCCCACCTCCAGCGTCGCGGATAAGGAAATCCGTAAGACTTGGAAGATTGATAGCGCGAAGGCCAAATGCCTCGTACTTGCCTCTATGGACAACGAACATCAGAGGAGGCACGAGAATATGGACCTTGAATCCATATTTCTCCATACAAAAGAACTGTATGGAGAGCAGTCTCGTATCGCAAGATACGAAGTGTCGAAGAAGTTATTTTCGGCAAGGTTGGCCATCGGATCATCGGTAGCGGAACACGTGCTTAAGATGATTGGCTTCATTGAGGAGCTCGCGGAACTTGGGACCATATTAGAGAACGAGCTCTATACGGACTTGATTCTCCAGTCCCTTCCTTCCACTTACGCCCAGTTTATCCTGAACTTCAACTTACAAGAAAAAGAAGTTGAACTTTCAGAACTCCTCAACATGCTGAGGAGTGCAGAGGGCACCCTACAGAAAGGTAGGGAAACATCCACTTTGTTTGTAGGAGGATCTTCCTCTTCTAGGTCCAAAGCGAAAGCTAAGGGAAAGAAGAAGAAAGACCCCGCCAAACCAAGGGGCGGTGTTAGTAAAGTGGATACGAAAGGAAAAGCAAAAGCAACAAAGAAGGCGAGGAAGCTTGTGGATAAAGAAGAATGCTTCTATTGTCATAAGAAAGGACACTGGAAGAATGATTGCAGAGCTTGGAAAGCCAGGACACAGGAATTGAAGCAGGTTGCGGCTTCAGCTTCAGGTGTGTATGTTATTGAGAACTGTCTTTCAATAAACTCTACTTCCTGGGTATTGGATACCGGATCAGGATCTCATATCTGTAATTCTTTGCAGGCGTTGAGAAACCGTAGGGTTTTGAAAGCAGGTGACATGACCCTCAGAGTTGCAAACGGAGCTAGCATGGATGCTAAGGCCGTGGGGGACTATCACCTGGGAATGTCAGATGGATATGTTTTGGTTTTGCGTAATTGCTTTTTTGTACCCAACGCAACTTGTAATATCATTTCTGTATCTTTAGTTTCTAAAGAAGGTTATGAATTTACGTTTGTAAGTAATGTTGTAAACATTCACCTTAATCAAGTTTTGATTGGGTCAGGTACATTGAGCAATGGTACATACATATTAAACCAACCACAGATCTTCAATGTCCAGAATACACACAAAAGAAAGTCTCCGGAAATAAATCATACTTTCTTATGGCATTGTAGACTAGGTCACATCAATGAGAGAAGTTTGACGAAGTTACATACAGAAGGATATTTGAATCCGTTCGAATATCAATCGTATGCCACTTGTCAATCCTGTCTCAAAGGAAAGATGACAAAGACTCCGTTCACTGGACACGGAGTAAGAGCGAGCGAGCTCTTGGGACTCGTACACAGCGACGTGTGCGGTCCAATGTCTACACATGCGCGAAGCGGTTACTCTTTCTTCATTACTTTTACGGATGACTTTTCAAGGTACGGTTATGTCTTCTTAATGAAACATAAGTCCGAAGCCTTTAGAAAGTTCCAGGAATATAAGAATGAAGTAGAAAAACAAACCGGCAAAAGTATCAAGATTCTAAGATCGGATCGAGGTGGAGAATACTTAAGTGCCGAGTTCCTGGACTGTTTAAAAGAGAACGGAATTCTCTCTCAGCTTACTCCTCCATACACTCCGCAATATAATGGTGTATCGGAGAGACGGAACCGAACCCTATTGGATATGGTTCGGTCCATGATGAGTAACACTGAGTTACCGCGATCATTCTGGGGGTATGCGCTAGAATCAGCTGCATACCTTTTGAACCGAGTTCCGACTAAGACTGTGCCTACCACACCATATGAAATATGGAGTGGGAAGAAACCCTATCTTCAATATCTGAAGATCTGGGGATGTCCAGCTTTTGTCAAAAAGCAGCATGCGGAAAAACTCGAGGCACGCTCAGTACTGTGCAAGTTTGTGGGATACCCAAAGAACACCAGGGGGTATCTTTTCTACCACGCAGAGGAACAAAAAGTCCTTGTTTCTCGTAATGCCCACTTTCTAGAACACCAGTTCTTGGAAAAGGGAATTAGTGGGAGCGCAGTAGAACTGGAAGAAATTCCAGAACCACAGACTATTACTGAAAGCTTAGTGGAACCAGAGGGTTCAAAAGAACAGGACATTCCTACGCCGCTCCGCAGAAGTAGTAGGCAGTCTCATCCGTCCGAGAGATACTACGGTTTTCTCATAGACGGGGATAGAGAGGATTGCATCATAGATTATGATGAGCCTACTAGCTTCCAGCAAGCCGTTCAGAGCGTCGACTCGGTAAAATGGCTGGAAGCAATGCGGACCGAAATGGAGTCCATGTACACCAACAAATTATGGACGTTGGACATTGCTCCAGACGGGGTAAAACCCGTAGGATGCAAGTGGATCTTCAAAAGGAAGATTGGTGTAGATGGACAGGTTGAGACCTATAAAGCTAGACTGGTTGCAAAGGGTTTTCGTCAAAGACCTGGTTTGGACTATGACGAGACTTTTTCTCCAGTAGCTATGCTGAAATCCATTCGGATCCTTCTTGCTATTGCTGCCTTCCATGATTATGAGATCTGGCAAATGGACGTAAAGACCGCTTTTCTAAATGGAAATTTAGAGGAGTGTGTCTATATGGACCAGCCAGAGGGTTTCATTCAGAGTGGGAGCAGCGGAAAGGAGTGCAAGTTGCTTAAGTCTATTTACGGACTAAAGCAGGCATCGCGGAGTTGGAACATCTGTTTTGATGAGACGGTCAAGGAATTTGGCTTTATCAAAAATCCAGATGAACCATGCATCTATAGTAGATTTGTACCGAGAAATGTAGTATTCCTCGTTTTATACGTGGATGACATTCTCTTAATAAGAAATGACATTCCTATGCTACAATCTGTCAAGGGGTTCTTGTCACACGGGTTCTCTATGAAAGACCTGGGTGATGCCTCATACATCCTGGGGATCCGGATCCATCGTGATAGATCCAAAAGGATATTAGGACTTTCACAGTCCAGGTACATCGAAACCATACTGAAAAGATTCAGTATGGAAGATTCCAAGCGCGGTAATCTACCAGCTTTTTACGGGATCACCCTCTCTAAAGAGATGTCTCCCAAGACTGATTTGGAGAGGGATCGCATGTCTATTATACCCTACGCTTCTGCGGTAGGCTCTATAATGTATGCGATGTTGTGCACCAGACCAGATGTAGCTTATGCACTGAGTGTGGTAAGCCGGCATCAGTCAAACCCTGGGGAGAAACACTGGATAGCGGTAAAGAACATTCTCAAGTACCTGAGAAGGACTAAGGAGATGTTCTTGGTGTATGGCGGAAAAGACCTCCAGATCGAGGCCTTTACTGACTCCAGCTTCCAGAGTGACAAGGATGATTCCAAGTCCATGTCGGGTTTTGTCTTTACCCTCAATGGAGGGGCGGTGTGTTGGAAGAGTTCCAAACAGGAAACCGTTGCAGACTCGACGATGGAAGCGGAATACATCGCTGCATCTGATGCCGCAAAAGAAGCTGTCTTGATAAGGAAGTTCTTGAAAGAACTTCAGGTGGTTCCGTCCATTGTTGATCCAATACCTCTGTATTGCGACAACAACGGGGCTATAGCTTTAGCGAAGGAACCCAGGTCCCATCAGAGATCCAGACACATCTTGAGGCGGTATCACCTGATCAGGGAGATCGTGGATCGCCAGGAGATCGAGGTTTGGAGGGTCGCTTCAGAAGATAACACTGCAGATCCATTCACCAAGGCCTTGCCCCAGACTCAGTTCGAGCGGCTGATCGAGATGATAGGTCTTCGATACGCCGGTACATGGCCTTAGTGCAAGTGAGAGATTGTTAGTGTATATGCCCTAGAGGCCATTACTGTATCATACTAGTTTGTATATTACTTAATGGAAGCTTGGGATATTCACCTTGTATAAACAATCTTGCTCAATATAGTAGTATGCTACTTGGTTTGTTTATACTTCAATATGTACATGTGTTTATTTTAGTATATCACCTATACACATTAGTGGAGCCCTTAGGATCTTTACTTGATTACCAGCGTTGTGATGGCAGTCACACTAGTGGGGGCTGGGTAATCTATAAGCACATCCTTATGCAGGTCCCTAGTCGCAGGACTGTCGAGACAGGGCATCGATACTCCGGAGTAGACTAGCGTATGCGCTTCTCATCCCAGTGTGGGAGATGGTCTGTCCCACAGCCATCAGTACGTCGTACTGGAGATAGTATACGGGTGCTCGTTAGGTTACGAGTAAATGGACAGGACTCGTCGGGAACTGACAGGTTGGTATTATACCTATCGTCAGTTATCAGTTCCCAGGTGACATGAGTACAGCTTAGTCCGCTGACTTGACACTGTCACTTCGCCTCGAGTGTGTTCCCACTGTACTTTGATTATTACCCTACCACGGCTCAAAGGAGTCGTGCAAACAGGTGGCAGTTGGGTGCACTCCCGAAGCACTTGGAGACAGTGACGGTTAGACAGGATTCGTCTCTCCCGGTATTAGGGGTTGACATCGCGCTGTGTCTAGGAGAGCCATTACACGAGTAGTCCCTGGCCAGGGCAATCGAGATATACTGGTAGGCTTCCAGTGTTATCTCAGGGTGTTTTGGGCTTCACTCCGACACGACTTGTACCGCTATTAGGGGACTGACGTTTACCGCCCCCTAGGCCCGCCATGCGATGTATCAGACGAACAGACCGGACTGTACGGAGATTGTCACATTCAGGCTCAGTAGGAGTTCAGATGGGTTTCACCTCGTCAGTCTTCTTATCGGCATCTACCTGGGGACCGTTACGCACAGCTAGTGCCGCTTGCGGTCTGTGGTTAAACCCACTGCCAGCGTAGTGTCGAGTCTTTAGAGTCCCACACAGAAAGCTATTCGCCTTTAGGCAAAAGAGTAGAGGTCGCATGGTTTTGCGACAGGTCGCATGGTTTTGCGGCAGGGTTCGGTCGCATCCGTGCACTTATGCACGTACAGTGTCCGGACAGTTTACACTAGCGGGCTTTGGTTTAAGCCAGATCGTAGTGTACGTATTGGGATTGGATTTATCCAGTATGTATTCGTGCTCCTCGGAACGCGGATGCGGGTGTGTATGTACAGCTGACGGAGAGACAGATGCAGAGGATTCTCATTAGGGTTGTTGCCCGTTGACTGTTGACTATTGACTTTTTGGTCAACCCTAATGAGAATATGATATATGATTAACAATAATATTAATTAAGTATTATGGTGACATGGTTGTTGATAGGTTGACTTTGTTGACTTGTTGACTTTGTTGACCGGTTGACTAGGTTGGACTAGTTGACCATCATGATGACAATGGCTATCATTTCATGGCAAAGGCTTTTTACTTGCTTGTTTCTCTTGTGAGAAATGAGTGCATGAAATGATTTAGCCATTTTGACTTGAACCATTTTACACAATACTTGATTATTATTTTTGTGATGATGGTTTTGGATTATGAGAGCCAAGAGAGAAAAGTCTTCTCTCATTCTATCATTCTCATTCTCTCTCTTGTTTTTGAGCTCTCATCTCCTTCCTCTTGCTCTCCCTCTCTTAGTCTATGGTTCACTTGTCTCATGTGTTGAGAACCAAGAACCATAGAGAAAATCGCAACACATTCTTCTCTACTCACTCTAGTTCACAAGGTTTAGCAAACCAAGTGAACTAGTTTCTTCAAAGATCGAAGAAGAAGCCAAAGGTAGAAGCTTTCGAGGTGGATCTATCTTCGGCGCAAGGAGACGACGGAGTGAAGCCGGTCCGGACAACCATCGAGGCTTGAAGACGAAGGAGATCAAGAAAGAAAGGTATAACCCGCTAACCGAGTAGTTAACAACTCTTAGTTAGGTTGTTAGTTAGATGTTTAACAAAGATCCGGTTTTGAGTCCATGTTACCACCTCTACAAAAATTATTTTTTACCAAATTCCGCATGCCCGAAAGTACCGGGAGAGGTAGCATGGACTTACAGACATGACCAGCAAGTTTCACAAGATGTAAATTTAAACAAATTTAAATATGCGTCTAAATGTAACTTAGCTAGTCGGGTCGCATTGATATGACCTAGTCTACAATGCCTCAAGAAGGATTCGTTCATTTCTGAACTCTTCCTCTCGTGTGTGTTCTGTATACTAAGAACTGTAGTTTGATTTAGAACGTCAATGCTTTTAGATAACGTGCCTGAACCGATCAACTCTTGATATAGGAAATGTTCAAAACATTATCCAACAGTAAAAAATTATATCCTTTCTTTACTAATAAAGAGACTGATATGATGTTGTATATCAGGTTCGGTATCTAATAACATTCTTTCAGAATCAATGTATTCTGGTAATATAGGGTGATAGTGACCAACAGACTTGGCTGTAATACTTGCACCGCTTTCTGTCACATGAAACTTATCACCCGTTCTTAGTTCTCTATCTTTCTGTAGCCCATGTAACAGATTACATATGCGGGATCCTGATCTGGTATCTCATACCCAGGACGTAAAGGATACTGAGAAACAGTTCTCTGTAATGAACACACCGGAAGAAGATGCATCAGCATGCACTTTCTTCGTTTGGGCGGCACGGGAAATCTGGTATTCCCCAATTTCCTGCTCTGTCTTATAACAATTATAAGTTGGAGCGGGACCAACGTTCCCCAGCTCAGTATAACAAGCGGGTTCGGTCAATATATCCGTATTATTATCTTGAATAAGGCGTGATATGGTCGCTACCTGGAGAGAGAGAGAAGAAAACACTCAGCGTATGCTCTTGCAAGATTAGAATGGTTATCTAATATATCTAATCAGGATGTCTCCTACTGTTTTAATCAAATCTTCCTTCAAACCCTAAAAGGAAAGACTAGCCGGGATTAATTACACGCTACAAGTTCGCCAATCTTTCAGCCAGGCCAGTGTCGGTACTTTGAAGGAGGTTCCCCGTGCTTTCGCACGAACCTAATTAAAGTAAACCTCGTTTTTCCAGAGGCGTAACCCCGTTACCACCTTTCTAGACACCTACTTGATCGGCTAATTGTAATATGTAAAACTCTCCCAGGAGTAACTCTTACTCCCAGCGGGTATCGGTATCCAACTATCTCATAGAAGGTATGCAATCTCATTGCAAATTTCAACATTTGAAATTCCCAATAATATTTTACCCCTAGCAGCTATATGACCTTAACATAGTCAACAAATCATAAGTGCTAGTCAAGTTCAACCCGTCATTTTCCGATTGAATTAAACCCACCCGCACGACCCTTAACATAGTCAACAAAGTCGCACGACTACCCTAATCCAATCGCATCTTATGCTTATACAGATAAGCACTAATCAGCTACCGCACACTACGCCTTAACATAGTCAACAAACGTAGCACGAATACTAACTAGTACTTATCTGAAATGACGGAGGGCTACGACAGGTTTTTAAGAAAACCTTTTGCGTAATTAACTTGATATCGTCGTAGAATCGAGTGATTTTAAATGGAGTGTTTTTTAGGCTTTTCTAGTTTTGCTAAAGGGGTCACTCCCGGTGAAGGGATCGTCGGCCCTTTCCTCATCAAATAAGATGCTGGATATATCATATATATCACTATGCAAAGCAAGAACTATAGAAGCAATCAAAAGACAAACCGAGCTTGTAGCATCTACTAGTTTCACTAAAGAGGTCACTCCCGGTGAAGGGATCTCGGCTCTTTCCTTATCGAATAAGATGCTGGATGTTCTACAAGGAACACCGCTATGCAAAGCAAGAACTAGTGCTACCAGTTTTTAAACAAGTTTCTACAACATCTTAGGTTTCTTTTAGTTTCATTAATCTCATTAATGAAGTCCCATTTTATTATGCTTCACAAGCATCACATTTGAAATGAAATCTGCAATATAACATATATCTCATATATATAATATAAACATTCGTCTCAGGCAGTAATATGATCTCATCACAGAACATTGCAGCAGAAGAACATATTAAAACAATAATATCGGGTATTCGGAGTTCGATCGGACTTTAAACTTCGTCTAGACTTCGCCTAAAACTCTAGCTTGGCTTTGATACCACTGTAGGGTTGCTAAGCACGCGCACAAGGGTCTACGAGGCATCAACATGCCCGATTAAAAATTTAGCCGTGCCGAACAACCCGAAGCCGGATCTTTAAACTAGGGTTTAGGCGAAAACTAACATGTTAAACACTTTAACACTAAGTGAGAGGGATTAAAACCTTTGTAGATCTGGTCCTTCACTTCTTAAGCTCCGTGTTGAGGTCCCTTCACTGCAATCATCGTGTTCTGGACTCTCGAGAGGTTCCACGAAGAGAAAGATGCAGTCTTGGTTTCGATCTTCGATACAAAGATGATCTACCTTGAAGTTTCGTTAACACAAGCTAACACTCATAATATGAAGTGAACACCCTCATCTAAATGGTAAGGATAGATGAGGATGATGAAGTAGGATTTTTGCTCTCAATTATAATCTTTTTCTCACTCACTTTCCTCACAAAAGAAAGCTTTTTCAAGAAGAAAACCAAGGAAGAAGAAGAAGATTGAATATGATCACTTAATCCTTTTGTGATGAATAATGAATTATTGTAGTGGTTACAAATCTAACCAAGGGTTAAGCATGAAAGAGTTAACCCTTGTAGAGAGTTAACTAGAGTTAATGGTTTGGATTGGGTTAACGTAATATCTCACAAAAATATCAAGCAACTGTAAGTCGATGTACAACACCCCAATACTTGTGGGGAGGCGAAATTTTCAAAAACGAACTTGTTTAGTGAACAAACATCGACTAACCGCTTGAATCGAAGCTAAACGATAACTAACTTAAAACATAGAGTTTCTATGCTACTATGTTTAGGGATTATACCTAACGAATCGTGTCCTTCGTCTTTGCGAACTCCACCTCCTCCTCGGCCTTCTCGAAGTAGTAGACGATCCACCCGAGAGCTTTACTCCAAGCTTAGCCTCTAAACTTGAGGCAACTAAACTTCTCTAAGTGCTAATCAAAGAAGCTAGGTGAAATATAGAGAGGGTTATGGATTAAGTAGTCTAACTAATCCTTGTACTCAACACATGAGAGGGGAGGATTAGGGTTTGAAGAGGGAGAGCTTGAGGAGAGAGAAGGTGAGGATAATAATGAAGTGAGAAGAATGAGTTATGATACTATATATCAAGCATTTTTTTTTATCAAGAAAAGAAAAGAAATGAATTTAACAACCATGCTTGATAATATCTAGTGATGATTCACATCCATGAGTCATTAAGCATTTATGATGCATTAATGACATGGATGAATCATCCATATGACTCACTAATCACATTCATTGTATATGCCACCTAAACCTCCTTAGTCACCATCTTCTAGAAGCTTCTCGCGCAATTACGAGAACGCCCCTCCTTTCCGCAAAAATACGGAAAAACTTTAGACTGTATAAATCCAATAACCAGATACCAATAACTGGCTTAAACCAAAGCCGACTGGTAAAAACTGTCCGAAAGTCGTACGTGCGTAAACACACGTATTCGTCCGAACCCTTGACGTAAAACCATACGACCTCTATATCGTTTCGCCTGGAGTAGGGAAACTCTCTGTGTGGGACTCTAGAGACTCGACTACTACGCTGGCAGTGGGTTTAACCATAGACCGCAAGCGGCACTAGCTGTACGTAACGGTCCCCAGGTAGATGTCGATAAGAAGGCCGATGAGGGAACCCATCCGAACTCCTACTGAGTCTGATGTGACAATCTCCGTACAGTCCGGTCCGTTCGTCTTAGACTATCGCATATCGGGCCTAGGGGCGGCAAGCGTCAGTCCCCTAATAGCGGTATAAGTCGTGTCGGAGCGAAGCCCATTACACCCTGAGAAACTACTGGAACCTACCAGCAAATCTCGCTTGCCCTGGCCAGGGACTTTGCGTAATGGCTCTCTGACACAGCGCGATATCAACTCCCAATACCGGGAGAGACGAATCCTGTCTAACCGCCACTGCCTCCAAGTGCTCGGGACTGCACCCAACTGCTACCTGTTTGCACGACTCCTTTGAGCCGTGGTAGGGTAGCAATCTAAGAACAGTGGGACACACTCGAGGCGAAGTAGCAGTGTCAAGTCTGCGGACTATGCTGTACTCATGTCACCTGGGAACTGTTCACTGACGACTGGTATAAAACCAACCAACAGTCCCCTGTGAGTCCTGTCCGGTGTACCCGTAACCTAACGAGCACCTGTATACTATCTCCAGTACGACGTACTGACGGCTGTGGGACAGACCATCTCCCCAACTGGGATGAGAAGCGTACACACTAGTCTACTCCGGAGTATCGATGCTCTGTCTCGATAATCCAACGACCAGGGACCTGAATAAGGATGTGCTTGTAGACTACCCAGCCCCCGCTAGTGTGACTGCCATCACAACGCTGGTAGTCAAGCAAGATCCTAAGAGCTCTATCAATACGTATACTCACATATTAAGATAGAAAAACCAAGTAGCATACTACCATGTTTAACAAGACTGTTATATATATGTGAATATCCCAAGCTTCCATTAAGTAATATACAAACTAGTATGATACAGTAATGGCCTTCTAGGGCATAAACACTAACAATCTCCCACTTGCACTAGGGCCATGTACTGGCGTATCGAAAACCGATGATCTCGAGTAGCCTCTCGAACTGAATCTGAGGTAGGGCCTTCGTGAATGGATCAGCAATGTTCTCTTCAGAAGAAACTCTCCGAACCTCGAACTCCTGACGATCAATGATCTCCCTGATCAGGTGATACCGCCTTAAGATGTGTCTAGACTTCTGATGGGACCTTGGTTCCTTCGCTAAAGCTATAGCTCCGTTGTTGTCGCAATACAGAGGTATTGGATCAACTATGGTAGGAACCACCTGAAGTTCTGTTAGGAACTTCTTCACCTAGACTGCTTCTTTTGCGGCATCGCAAGCAGCTTTATATTCCGCTTCCATCGTCGAGTCAGCAACGGTGTCCTGCTTGGAGCTCTTCCAGCACACCGCCCCTCCATTGAGGGTAAAGACATAACCCGACATGGACTTGGAATCGTCCTTATCACTCTGGAAGCCGGAATCAGCAAAGGCCTCCAACCTGAGGTCTTTTCCGCCGTAAACCAAGAACATCTCCTTAGTCCTTCTCAGGTACTTGAGAATGTTCTTTACTGCTATCCAGTGCTTCTCCCCTGGGTCTGACTGATACCGGCTTACCACGCTTAGTGCGTAAGCTACATCTGGTCTGGTGCACAACATCGCATACATTATAGAGCCTACCGCAGAAGCGTAGGGTATAATAGACATGCGTTCCCTTTCCAAATCAGTCTTGGGAGACATCTCTTTAGAGAGGGTGATTCCGTGACAAGCCGGTAGATTACGCGCTTAGAATTTTCCATACTGAATCTTTTCAGTACAGTGTCGATATACCTGGACTGCGAAAGTCCCAACATCCTCTTAGATCTATCACGATAGATCCGGATCCCCAGAATGTAAGAGGCATCCCCCAGGTCTTTCATGGAGAACATGTGTGACAAGAATCCTTTGACAGATTGTAGCATAGGAATGTCATTTCCTATCAATAGAATGTCATCCACGTACAAGACGAGGAATACGACATTTCTGGCTACAACTTTACTATATATGCACGGTTCATCTGGATTTTTGATAAAGTCATATTCTTTGACTGTCTCATCAAAACAGATGTTCCAACTCCGCGATGCCTGTTTAGTCCGTAAATGGACTTAAGCAGCTTGCATACTTTCCCGCTGCTCCCACTCTGATTGAAACCCTCTGGCTGATCCATATAGACGCTCTCTTCTAAATTTCCATTCAGAAAAGCCGTCTTTACGTCCATCTACCAGATTTCATAATCATGGAAGGCAGCAATAGCAAGAAGGACCCGAATGGATTTGAGCATAGCCACTGGAGAAAAAGTTTCGTCATAGTCCAAACCAGGTCTTTGACGAAAACCCTTTGCAACAAGTCTAGCCTTATAGGTTTCCACCTGTCCATCTACACCAATCTTTTTCTTGAAGATCCATTTGCATCCTATGGGTTTTACCCCATCTGGAGCAAAGTCCAAAGTCCATACTTTGTTGGTGTACATGGACTCCATTTCGGTCCGCATTGCATCTAGCCATCGTACCGAATCGCCGCTCTGGATGGCCTGCAGGAAGTCAGTAGGTTCATCATCATCTATGATGCAATCCTCTCTATCCCCATCTATGAGAAAACCGCAGTATCTCTCAGGCGGACGAGATGGCCTACTACTCCCGTGGAGGGGTGCGGGAATGTCCTGTTCTTCTTGAACTTCTGGTTCTACCAAACTTTCAGTAGCAGCTTGTGGTTCTGGAATTTCTTCCAGTTCTACTGCGCTCCCACTCTTCTGATTTTCTAAAAATTCAGTTTCTAAGAAGTGGGCATGACGAGAAACAAAAACCTTTTGTTCCTCTGCGTAATAGAAATAATATCCCTTGGAGTTCTTTGGATATCCCACAAGCTTACACTGTACTGAGCGTGCCTCGAGCTTGTCCGAATGCTGCTTTTTTACAAAAGCTGGACACCCCCATGTCCTAAAATGTTTTAGACAGGGTTTCTTCCCACTCCACATCTGCTATGGTGTGGTAGGCACAGTCTTGGTTGGAACCTGGTTTAAAAGATATGCCGCTGATTCTAGCGCATAACCCCAGAAAGATCGCGGTAACTCAGCATTACTCATCATGGATCGTACCATATCCAACAGGGTTCGATTCCTTCTCCCCGATACACCGTTGTGCTGTGGAGTGTATGGAGGAGTAAGCTGAGAGAGAATTCCTTTCTCCTTTAGGTAACCTAGGAACTCGGCACTTAAGTATTCTCCACCTCGATCAGATCTCAGTGTCTTAATACTTTTGTCTGTTTGGTTTTCCGCTTCACTCTTGTATTCCAGGAATTTCTCAAAGGCCTCGGATTTATGTTTCATTAAGAAAACATGTCCATACCTAGAGAAATCATCTGTAAAAGTAATGAAGTAGGAATAACCACCTCTCGCATGTGTAGACATTGGACCACATACATCGCTGTGTATGAGTCCTAAGAGCTCGCTCGCTCTTACTCCTTGTCCAGTAAATGGAGTCTTTGTCATCTTTCCTTTGATACAAGATTGACAAGTGTCATAGGTTTGATATTCGAACGAGTCCAAATATCCTTCTCTATGCAACTTAGTCAACCTTCTCTCATTGATGTGACCCAGTCTACAATGCCATAAGAAAGCTTTATTTAAATCTGGAGACTTTCTTTTTAGTGTGTTCTGGACATTGAAAATTTGGAGTTGGTTTAAAACATATATACCGTTATTTAGTGTACCAGACCCAATCAAACCATGATTAAGGTGGATGTTGACAACATCTCTTACAAACGTGAAATCATAACCTTTATTTGATAACAAGGAAACTGATATGATATTACTCGTTAAGCTTGGTACAAAATAACAGTTATGTAAAACCAAAATGTGTCCACTCGTCAATCCTAGGTGATAATCCCCGACGGACGCAGCTCCCACGCTAGCTCCGTTAGCAACCTTTAGGGTCATATCACCTTCCTTCAGCACTCTACGGTTTCTCAGTGCCTGCAATGAATTGCAAATATGAGATCCTGATCCGGTATCCAATACCCAGGAAGTAGAGTTGATCGACAGACAATTCTTAATTACAAACACACCTGAAGTCGAAGCCACAGCTTGCTTCGGTTCCTGGTTCTTGGCGTTCCACGCCTTGCAATCCTTCTTCCAGTGCCCTTTCCTGTGACAATGGAAGCACTCATCCTGGCCAACTACCGGTACCGCAAACTTTTTCTTTCCCTTCCCTCCCACCTTACTAACACCTCCTCTAGGTCTGGGGATGGCCTTCTTCTTCCTTCATTTGGCCCTAGCCTTGGACCCAGAAGAAGATGCACCGCCAACAAACATAGCGGGTGTTTCCCTTTCCTTCTGCAAGGTGCCCTCTGCACTCCTTAACATGTTCAGGAGTTCCGGAAGTTCAACTTCTTTTCTTTGAAGGTTGAAGTTCAGGATAAACTGGGCGTAGGTGGGAGGAAAGGACTGGAGAATAAGGTCTGTATAGAGCTCATTATCCAAAGTCGTCCCAAGGTCTGCGAGCTCTTCAATATAGCCGATCATCTTTAGGACATGTTCTCCTACTGATGACCCGACAGCCAACCTCGCTCGAAACAAGTTCTTAGAGGTCTCGTATCTTGCTATACGAGATTGCTCTCCATAAAGTTCCTTTGTATGGAGAAATATGCCATCAAGGCCCATATCCTCGTGCCTCCTCTGATGTTCATTGTTCATTGAGGCAAGCACGATGCACTTGGCTTTCGCGCAATCTAAATCCCAGGTTTTGCGGATTTCCTTATCCGCATTGCTGGATTTGGGACCAGGGACAGCAGGTGTCGTAGCGGTGAGGACGTACCCCAATTTGTCATAGGTCAAAGCCATTTTGACATTCCGCAGCCAATCTTTATAGTTTGGCCCTGTCAGTATATTTTTCTCTAAAAGTAACTTAAGTCCAGTCATTTTCAGGGTCGCTGCAATTAGGAGACAGAGAAGAAAACTCTTTAGCATGATGCTCTTGCAAGTTTAGAGTGGTTTTTAGTTTATCTAAACTGGATGGCTCCCACTGTTTCTCGAATCCTTCCTCAAACCATAAAAGAAGAATTAGCCAGGACTATTCTCGCTGTACAATACTTGCTTAACCGTTCAGCCAGGCTAGTGTCGATACTTCGAGGGAGGTTTTCCAACGCTTTCGCGAAGTTCCTTAATTAAATAACCTCTTTTCTCTGGGGGCGTAACCCCGCTGACACCTTTCTTGACACCTACTAGGTTTATATCATTGATCGTTAAGTGACGAATATCCTGATAAGTAGCATATACTCACAGTAGGATCAGGATCCAAATATCATCGTATGATAATGTTAAAGGAATCCTACCAACATTCATCAAACTCCAAATGGTATGCATCTCTTTGCAAATTTCAGTTTCTTTAGAAATTCCCGATATTGATTTTTGCCCCATGTTCTTATGATCTTGACTAAGGGCCAACAAATCATAAGTCACATGTCAAGTTCTGCCCATCATTAACCTGTTGATTTGAACCCATCCGTATATACTCTTGACTAAGGGCCAAACAAAGTAATACGAGTGTCCCAAACCAACTCATCTATCTATGCAACAAATGAATACCCCAGCAGCTACCAATCACTATGTCTTGACTAAGGGCCAAACAAACATAGCTTGAATACTACTGACCATTCATAAGAAATGACGGAGGGCTACGACTGGTTTTGGCGAAACCGTGAATGTAGTGAACTTGATATAATCGAAGGAACCTGATAGCTTTTAAAAGGAGTGGTTAAAGCTCCGCATTTAAAAAATATTTGTTTTTAAAATTAACCGAGTGGTTTCTTTTAAATTGTTCCAACGATTTAAACTTTGGTTTGTTTTTCTTTGCATTATAGATAATGCGTCCCATCATTAACCGATCATTGCAGAAAACAACGAAAATACAACGTCCTCTTATGCCATCCGCATTCGCCACGGGGTCCCGTCATCACCCGTTAGGTTACTTAACTAACGACAGAGCGGGGGCTGGGCTAGCACGGGTGTAAAACATAAGTGACGTCTAAATAGCTATCATATATAGATATTGTACATTCGTCAGACGCAATAATAGGCATTCCAGATCACAGATGAACTTTATTGGATTTGCAAGTAATCCGTGTTTATTTTGAGCCTGCAACAAAAGACGGATTACACAGTTGTGATGAATAGCCATTACCCCACCCAAGACCCCAACGGATACGACAAACTACCCACCCGGCAGTTTGTGCACCCCACCTTGGGTCTGTCCTAGGAGCAAAAACAGTAAAATGAAATAATACAACGGTAGCTACAACCGCAACCTGGATGTGCCCCGCAAAATAATATTACAACAAATTAAATTTACATCAAATGAATTAAATAATAACCCATCACATAACCCCGGCTATACATCACAACAGTCCAACACAGTTCATATCCACAAACAGTAAAAACCATTACAGAAATGTGCAACCCCCTGCCAACCGACATACTAGCAGTTAGGGGAGGTTTACGAACACATTATACAAACACAGATATAATCCAACAAGCAAATACTGTATAATTTCGATCGATTAAACACTTTTAATTTTGCTACAATACTTCTCTGTAAACCTGAAACCTGAGCAAAAATAAAATATTCCAGAAAATACCAAATATCATATAGAAGCAACACAGGAAATTTGGGTTCCTGAATCGCCAACTCGGCGGCGGAAACGCGGCGGATCGGTGCGATCCGCCGCGGTTCCGCGGCTCTTTAGGCGATTCAGGGGCCCAAATTTCTTGGGTGTTCTTCTACTGTCTTTTTAAGCTTTCTGAACCTGCCTGAAAAATTTTAGGACTTCATTTAAAATTCGACAGAAACTAGTGATTTCGGGGTTTTCCGGTTTCGTTTTTTCCGTTCGAAATTCATACAAATTTGTAAGTAAGTTATTTATTGTTTAGCGAGGCTTTGATATCACTGTAAGTCGATGTACAACACCCCAATACTTGTGGGGAGGCGGAATTTTCAAAAACGAACTTGTTTAGTGAACAAACATCGACTAACCGCTTGAATCGAAGCTAAACGATAACTAACTTAAAACATAGAGTTTCTATGCTACTATGTTTAGGGATTATACCTAACGAATCGTGTCCTTCGTCTTTGCGAACTCCACCTCCTCCTCGGCCTTCTCGAAGTAGTAGACGATCCACCCGAGAGCTTTACTCCAAGCTTAGCCTCTAAACTTGAGGCAACTAAAGTTCTCTAAGTGCTAATCAAAGAATCTAGGTGAAATATAGAGAGGGTTATGGATTAAGTAGTCTAACTAATCCTTGTACTCAACACATGAGAGGGGAGGATTAGGGTTTGAAGAGGGAGAGCTTGAGGAGAGAGAAGGTGAGGATAATAATGAAGTGAGAAGAATGAGTTATGATAATATATATCAAGCATTTTTTTTATCAAGAAAAGAAAAGAAATGAATTTAACAACCATGCTTGATAATATCTAGTGATGATTCACATCCATGAGTCATTAAGCATTTATGATGCATTAATGACATGGATGAATCATCCATATGACTCACTAATCACATTCATTGTATATGCCACCTAAACCTCCTTAGTCACCATCTTCTAGAAGCTTCTCGCGCAATTACGAGAACGCCCCTCCTTTCCGCAAAAATACGGAAAAACTTTAGACTGTATAAATCCAATAACCGGATACCAGTAACTGGCTTAAACAAAAGCCGACTGGTAAAAACTGTCCGAAAGTCGTACGTGCGTAAACACACGTATGCGTCCGAACCCTTGTCGTAAAACCATACGACCTCTATATCGTTTCGCCTGGAGTAGGGAAACTCTCTGTGTGGGACTCTAGAGACTCGACTACTACGCTGGCAGTGGGTTTAACCACAGACCGCGAGCGGCACTAGCTGTACGTAACGGTCCCCAAGTAGATGTCGATAAGAAGGCCGATGAGGGAACCCATCCGAACTCCTACTGAGTCTGATGTGACAATCTCCATACAGTCCGGTCCGTTCGTCTTAGACTATCGCATATCGGGCCTAGGGGGCGGCAAGCGTCAGTCCCCTAATAGCGGTATAAGTCGTGTCGGAGCGAAGCCCATTACACCCTGAGAAACTACTGGAACCTACCAGCAAATCTCGCTTGCCCTGGCCAGGGACTTTGCGTAATGGCTCTCTGACACAGCGCGATATCAACTCCCAATACCGGGAGAGACGAATCCTGTCTAACCGCCACTGCCTCCAAGTGCTCGGGACTGCACCCAACTGCTACCTGTTTGCACGACTCCTTTGAGCCGTGGTAGGGTAGCAATCTAAGAACAGTGGGACACACTCGAGGCAAAGTAGCAGTGTCAAGTCTGCGGACTATGCTGTACTCATGTCACCTGGGAACTGTTCACTGACGACTGGTATAAAACCAACCAACAGTCCCCTGTGAGTCCTGTCCGGTGTACCCGTAACCTAACGAGCACCTGTATACTATCTCCAGTACGACGTACTGACGGCTATGGGACAGACCATCTCCCCAACTGGGATGAGAAGCGTACACACTAGTCTACTCCGGAGTATCGATGCTCTGTCTCGATAATCCAACGACCAGGGACCTGAATAAGGATGTGCTTGTAGACTACCCAGCCCCCACTAGTGTGACTGCCATCACAACGCTGGTAGTCAAGCAAGATCCTAAGAGCTCTATCAATACGTCTACTCACATATTAAGATAGAAAAACCAAGTAGCATACTACCATGTTTAGCAAGACTGTTATATATATGTGAATATCCCAAGCTTCCATTAAGTAATATACAAACTAGTATGATACAGTAATGGCCTTCTAGGGCATAAACACTAACAGCAACCACAAAGTCAAAGCTTCATGAAGCTTCATGGAAGCTTCATGCAAAAGCTCACCCTAATCCAAACCCTAACCAAGTTTAAACCCTAAACCAATGTTAAATTTTTAACCCTAACATATTACAATATTATATATCACATATACAATATATTTTGTAACATTAGAAAATAATACAATTAACATATATCGCATATATATCAATGTATTATCCCATGAGAAAATGAATCTTTTAGTGAGCTAATATTAGTTAATGTAATTTAATATATCATATATATTATTATACATTAAATTATCGAATCAACACTTGATCCGACAATCCGGTTATATCGCATATAACCGACTAATACGATGACCCGGCTATATCACATATACCCGGCCGATATCTCATATCGCGAGAATCCAATACGGTATCACATACCGCATTATCCTCGGTCCCGCACATATCACATATGTACTCCTACTCCGTTTTGCCTGAGCCAAGAAACCTCTGTGTAGGACTCTAAAGAATCGTCAATACGCCGGCAGTAGGTGATGATCATATCAAACACCCACAAGCTGCAAGCGGTCAGCTAAACGTAACAGCCACCCAGGTATTAAGCGCTCAGAAGATCAACAAGCAAGTCTGTACATTCTCCTGTGAATCCAATCAGTAACACTCCCGTACAGTCCGGTCTCGTCGTCTGATATGTCGCATATCTCGCCTAGGGGTGGTAAACGTCAGACCCCAGTAGCTCGATAAGTCGTGTCGATATGAGGTCTATAACAGTTCAAGAAACTACTGATAACACTTACCAGTAAATCTCAGCAACTCTAGCCAGGGATTTTTGGTTATAGCCAATCGAACACAGCACAACATCAACTCCCTATACCGGGAGAGACGAATCCCCTCCTATCGCTCATTGCCTCCATGTGATTCGGGACTGTACCCAAAAGCCACCTTTTTGCACGCCCTCTTGGATGTGGTATGATGGAAATCAAAGCACAGTGGGAATCACACAAGACTCTATGACGATCTCGGGTCAACAGACTACTCTGTACCAGTGTCACCGGAGAACTGCCATCTGACGTAAGGTATAATACCATCTGGGAATTCTCGGCAAGTCCGTCCAGTGTACCCAGTCTCCACTGAGCACCCGTACACCATCCTTGATGTCAAACACCGATAGATATGGGATCATCCATCGCCCTTCATATGGGTCAAGATGCGTATACGCTAGTCTACTCTGGTGTATCGATGCCCTGTCTCGATACACCCTCGACTAGGAACAGTTATAGGATGTACTCGTCGACTACCGTGGCCCCACTAGTATGATCTCATCATAGTCCCAGTAGTCGAGTGCATATCCTAAGGGCTTTTTCAACATGTAACATAGAGACAATCAGAGTATATGTTAAGATAAAGTACAACCAGATAGCATACTATCATGTCGAGCAAGAAAGTCTTCCCTATATATGTCCTAGCATTCACTACAATATACATCGTATGTACAGTAATGGCCTCTAGGGCATACATATAACTAACAGTGAAGTTATTACCCTAACACAAAATTCTGCCCAAGGGGTCATTCCCGGTGAAGGGATATCGTCCCTTGCCTCGTCGAATGAGGTGCAGGATATTCCAACTGAATACCGCTATACAAAACAAAAGGAAACATCTTTGTAATTACACTTTTTAAAATTTGTTCCAACAACATCAAATATAGGTTTGTTTTATCCTTGCATTGATAAAAATCAATGCAGTCCCATCAATCAATCACACCAGAAAAGAACGAAAATATAATCTACGTATATGCCATCCGCATTCGCCACTGGGTCCCATCATCACCCGTTAGGTTACTTAACTAACGACAGAGCGGGGGATGGACTAGCGCGGGTGTAAAACATATACAACATCTAATAGTATATATACCAATATACAATAATCGCTCCAGGCTTGATAATATGCAACATTACAGAAAAGTAATAAGCATCACAGAACAATACAGATAATCTGGGATCCCCAGGTTTCACAGAGTCGGTGCTGAAACCCGACGCTCCCCTGGTCGTGTGGATAGCCTGTGCAATGAAACCTAGACCCCTACGGGTGCGGCAAGTTACCCGCCAAAACCTAAAGTGAGGCATCCCCCTACAGCAAAATGAATGGACCACCCGGCACTTCACGGAATCCGGTAACTTGAGCACCCCTCCTTGGGTCAACTTGTACTCCCTACGAGTGCGGCGAATAGTCTGCCAATTCTAGAGTGAGGCCCCTCTGCCTCTCAAATCCATGAGATACGGACCCGTTGCCCTCCAGAACCCGGCTATCCATGCACTCCGTCGCGGGGTAAACCTAGTACAGAAATAAAAATATATACAACGGGTACATCGACCTCTGCCCGGTCGTGCCCCAAAAGAATATTATACAAACAGGCAATGACGGCATTCCACATGTTGGACGCTCGTCCCGCAATATCAAATGTACAAATAAATCCAAACTGCACTACCATTGCACATTGCTATCCACCACGACATATCCGCAACATTACAGCACAACACAGAACATCAATGCGAATGTCACGTTCGCAAATCCGTCTAAAAGAACTATAGCAATTAGACGCAATTTACCGCTCGAATGACATTCCCGGTCGGAGATATAAAGTAAGTACTATAACTAACAAGTTTAAAATTTTGATCGACAAAACTTCCTGAAGTGGGCCCCACGTACATCTGCTGTATAGTAATAAAATCTGGGCCCAAAATAAATTTTCCAGAAACCACAATTTCCTCTGTAGAACCTACTGTAGAAATTTGGTACCCTAATCTCACACTCTGGCGGCGGATCCGCGGCCAAACCGTGGATTAGGTCGCGGATCCGCTGCAATACTGTTGATTTGGGCCACCAAATTTCACCAGTATTCTAGTAAAAGCCTGCTTAACTTTCTGTAGTGCTCAAAATAATTTTTAGACCCAGTTTAAAATCGACAGAAACTTTTATACAGAAAAAAGTAGTTTCAGAAATTCCATTCGATCGATCTTTTAAACGCGTTAGCACAAGTTAGTAAAACTTAATGGTGAGGCTCTGATACCACTGTAAGTCCACGGTTGCGCCCCGGCCGTCTAACAGACGCCAAAGGCAGAACAAAAACTTTTACACCTGGCGCTATCGCGTACTATAACCTGGATCTGCCATTAAAGCTAAACTAACAAACTACAAAGTGGGTAGAAAAGTTATACCGAACGATCCGAGTCCTTCGGTGTTCAACCATCATCCCACGCTATGTTGCGGCTGCTCCGATCTCCTGAATCTCCAGTCTTCTCATCCAGGTGGCACCACGTCGACGGATCTTTAAACGGGCTCCCGCCTCTGAACCGAGGCAACTCGATCATCAAGTTTGCTAAAAGACATGACCAAGATTGACGTAGAGAATGAGTACAACACTTTGTCTCGTTACGTCCAAAGCTATGGACGAACGGTTAATGAAGTTTCCTTTTGGATCGGGTGAAAAAAGAAACTGATCACATCTAATTTCTATGCACCAAAACTTATACATTTTTTCAATCAACAACCATAATCCAATGGCAAGAGGGGGCCGGCCACTAATGAAGAGGGGGAGGTGAGTGTAGGAGGGGGAAGGTGACCACAAGCACAATAACAAAAGCATGAGTCAAAGATAACACCTTGCATCTTCATTAATGCATACAATGAACCTTAAACCCTAGTCATCAAAACATTAAATGAGCAATTAATGCACCCACGAGTCACTAATCCTAGTCACCACAACAAGAAGCTTCCACTAATGACTCACCTCATGACTCACCCTCAAGAAGAAAAGATAAATCCGCATTTAACCGAATGTTAAATACGGATGATAGAAAACTGGAAACTGGTAACTTCCAAAAGCGATCCTGAAATGAATTTCAGGATAACCCCGTAACAGTATAAATATACCCGTATTTGTATTACGACCGAATACAAGTGCAACTGAGACAAAGATATTATATCTACACAGTATAATACTCGGATCCGGCTTAAACCAAAGCCTACCGGTATTATCTGCCCGAAATATGACACGTGCGTAAACGCACGTGCATTTTCCGAACCCTGCCATAAAACCATACGGCCTCTACAACGTTTCGCCCAAACTTGGGAAACTGTCTGTGGGGGACTCTAATGACTCATCAACACACTGGCACTGGGTATAACCACTAGCACGTCAGAGGTACAAGCTGTACGTAACGGTTGCCTATGTATTGATTGGAAGGGAAGCTGACGAGCGAACTCATCCAGAAAACCTACTGAGCCTAATAGTGACAATATACATACAGTCCGGTCCGTTCGTCTATGAGTATCGCATATCTGCCTAGGGGGCTGGTAACGTCAGACCCCCATTAGCGGTATAAGTCGTGTCAGAGAGTGGCCCAGAACACCCTGAGATACTACTGGAGTACCTACCAGTAAATCTCCTGCCTCGGCCGAGGGCTTTGTGTAATGTCTCTCCTAGACACAGCGCGATCTCACCCCCAATACCGGGAGAGACGAATCCCCTGCCGATCCACTCACTTGCCTCCATGTGGCTCGGGACTGTACCCAAAAAAGACCTGTTAGCACGACTCATTTGAGCCGTGGTAGGGTAGAAATCAAAGCACAGTGGGAACTCACACGAGACAAATGACGACCTCAGGTCAATGAACTAACATGTACACATGTCACCAGGGAACTGCTATCTGACGCTAGGTATAATACCAACTAGCAGATTCCCGGCGAGTCCTGTCCGGTGTACTCATAACCCAATGAGCACCTGTATACATCTTAGGTGATCCAACTGACACCAGTGGCTTGTGAGACCGGCCACCGCCCCTCGTTAGGGTCTCGACTGTATACACTAGTCTACTCTAGAGCATCGATGCCCTGTCTCGAAACTCCCACGACTAGGGACACTTTAAGGATGTGCTTACAGACCCCAGCTCCCACGTATATGATCACCATTATACTGCTGGCAGTCAAGAAAGAATCCTATGGGCTCTATCATCATGCAATAATGAACTAAAGCATGTATATGATGATAAAGTCAAAACCAGATAGCATACTATCATCTCGAGCAAGACTGTCATATCGGTATAGGTCATGTCTCAATCATTGCAATCACGTACCTGCGATCCAATAATTGACTTTGAGGGCACTATATCCAACACCAGTAGTGGCAAAGAACGAGTGCTTCCACTGTCGTAGGAAAGGCCATTGGAAGAAAGATTGCAAAGCTTAGATTGCCAAGAACCAGGACCCAAACGAGCTATGGCTTCGACTTCAGGTGTGTTTGTAATTGAAAATTTTCTGTCAATCAACTCTACTTCCTCGGTATTGGATACCGGATCAAGATCTCATATATTGTAACGTTTTGAAAATCGTTTCGGTGAAATTTCGGAAAAATCGGTAAAATAAGGGGGTTTTCTGTAAAAAGTCAAAATATAAATATCTTAATTTTAAAATTAAATATACATATTCTAGCTATGTAATTGCTAATATTTGGTGTTTATTGAGCCACTGGTGAAATTTCAAATTTTCTGAAAAATTTTCCGAAATTAATTATTTTAATATTATTTTAAGCCATCGCTAATACATTTAATTAGGGAAAATTACAAATTGGAATGACTTGAAACAAATTTTGTGCGTCGTAACACATTAAAAAAATTTTATCATGTGGTTTTTGAAAAGAAATGGTTTTCCAAAACGGTGTTAGAAAATATCGAAGAAAAAAGCTTAAATAATGAATTTAGTGTTAATGGATGTTTGGGGGTATAGTATTTATCATTTTCCATCACCCCACACCCATACCCACACTCACACACCCCTATTTATCTTTTTTCTTGGCTGAATTCAGCAGCCCCTCCCTCAATCTTTTCCCCACTTGTGTTGCAAAAGAAAAGAAAAGAAAAGAAAAAGGAAATGTAGAAATGAGAGTGGACTTTGACTAGGTTGACTAGATATCATTTTCCCCACCTCCCTCTCTCTCCTCTTTCCCCCTACTTTCAGCCGAGCCCCACCCCCCCCCCCCCACCCCTTCTTGCTGTCCAGAATTTTCCTCCAAAACCCCACCTCATTTCCCCTCAAAAAAATGTCCAAATTCCATCAAAAATCAAGCTAAAATCCAAATCCGACTCCTACCCATTTTCCCTCATCTTCTTTAGCATGGATCTTGGTGCAAGGATTTCAAATTGGAGGTCTAGATTTCAAGTTTAATTCATGGTTGTAAGGTATAACTTTTGACCCATTGTTCAATTGTTGATTTAATTCCTTAATGAAGCTTATTAGGTGCTAATTTATGGTTTAATTGAAAGATGTGGGTTTGCAAGAGAAGGTTTAGATTAGGGTTTGTGAAAGTCTAATTAGGGTTTTGTATTGTAAGACTATGGTTATGGGATGTATTTGCCATACCAAGGTTATGCTAAATCAAATTAAGTTGCTAGTTTGCATTTTTGTTGATTTAAATTGTGATAATTATATAAATTGTAAACTAGGTTTTTAAAATAATTATATTTTGGTGAGATAAAATTCTAATTAAGGTTCCATGTCATTATAAATATTATATTGAATAGTTTAATGCTTTTAGTTCATGAAAATCCAAGCTAAATTATTGTTTGTGCATTTTTGCTATAAAATTGTTAAAATTTGGGTATATTGTAAACTAGAATTTTGGGGTTAATGAAATTTCTTGGGATTAAATTATGGAAATTGTTTTTATGACTTATTTAAGATATTTAATAAGTATTATGGCCGCTATATTTGTTTAAACGTCGAGTTTTGTACTAAAACGGGTAATTTTTGCTTGCTAGATTTTCGGAAAAATGGCTTTTAAAGTGAATTTGGGGTTTTTGTGAATTTTAACCTATTTTATATTATAATTAGTATTCGTGAATGCGCAAATGAGAGTGTTTGGGTTTTTCTCGATGGTTTGACGTTTGTACATCGACATCGAGAGTTGGTTTGGCTATTCTTGCATGCGTAGGCGATAGGTTTTGACCTATGCGTGATGCGCGTGCCGATTTGATTTTCGTATACCGTTTCGATTTCGAATTTATTTTTAATGCGATACGGTGCGTTATGATATGTAGGTACCCCATGTGGACTTCGAGACGACAAGCAAGCACGTGGCGACGTCGGCACCGGCGAGCGAGGACCAGGTGAGTAGATTTAGATCTACGGAGAGAAGTCGGGTGGATGGCGTATATCACCCCCGCAGTTTGTGGTGATGTATACGAATACGTATACACACATATATTTTGATTATATATATTATGTTGATATGAGACTTGATGATAGAGATAGATTCTAGGTGTTCATGGATTAGTTTAGTGTTAGTTGCGAAACCCTAGAGTAGTTGTTACACCCACACACGCATACATACACATGCATACATCTATGTTATTACCTGTGCGTATATGGGGATATGTGTTATGTGTTCACCTGGGTATGGGACTAGGTGTTCATATACTGGATTTGCGGATGATACTTGGGATTGAGATGAGTCGATGAGATTTGAGTTGAGGCCGTGAGATCGGTGATATGGCAGGATTCGTACATGTCACGACCCGAAAGTACGGAACGTGACCGGCACTTAGCTTACGAAGCGTCTAGAGGCGCCACGTAACCTAAGTAAGCCGAAGCCCAGAAATCTAAACCATAAAAGAAGAAAAAGCAGAAAAAAAAGAAAACAAGTATAAAAACATCAACAGATTTTACCAAAAATTTCGGCAGAGTCTCCTCTGTAAAAACTGGCCCCCAAACGGGTACCACAAGTACAATATGAGTAAACAATAAAAAGCATCCCCAAAACGGGAGCTAGCATCACGCCCACAGGCGGAACAACCACAACAAGAACCAAAATATACAACGCCAGTAGGCGAGGCTCAAAACTCAAAACAAAACCACCAGATCAGAATAATACATGCGCGACTCTAAGGTCGAAATAAAAGACTGGTCCAATAAACTTATCAAGTAGTACAAGTATGGTTGATGGAGCTTACTAGATACAAATGAAAGAATAAAAGTACAATGGTGGTTCGGATACAAGTGAACCAACCTACCATGCAAATCACCCTGAAGAAAAGATATGCCAACAAGCTGCCACGGAAACCTGTACATCGAACCTGTAAAGAATTTGGCACAACGGGGGTGAGTTGCCAACTCGTGAGTAGAAGACATCTACGAAAAGAAATCGAATGCACGACGCTATCCTAGGTCATAATAATACACTATTATATCCCAATCAACTAGTAATAGCAAGGTAAAACTACGTGTAAGTGCAGATACTCCGTGTTCGTGTCAGTGCCTCATATAATACTATGCCATATGAAGTGAAATGCATGCACCATGAATGTAAAGTAACAAATCCTGAAATCCAGATATATATGTATAAGAAATCTGTAGCCATTATCATCGTAAAATGTGTATAAGAATCTAAAATCTCAACAATGAAATCCATGGAAATCCGTGTCAAGCATCGACACAACACATGTAATCTCAAGTCTCAATATGTCGGGCTCCGTCAGTCCGGATCGGCCCATATCATAAAATCTCACGACAACGGTCGGTATCCTCCGGATATCCGCCGCGCCAGACATCACCGGTAGGTAGCCTTCCCCTGCCAGGCTCATCGTCTACAACTCGATCTTCTTGCCCCGGGGTACCATACCGGGCCCACCATGTACCCGAGACGGTTCATCCACTCCTCGAATCGGGTCTCGAAATCCAACAGAAAACATGAAATACTCATGGTGACGACACATACATCATGAGAAAACCGCATCTTATTTTAAAAAGAGAAGAGGAGAGAGAGAAGTTGTTATATCTTTCTGCGGTTTTCCCCAAAAAACCCAGAAATCTCATAGAAATCCAAATCTCAAAATCATGAGTAACTATATGATAAGAGTCGGCATTTGCCCATGATACTGCATGACAACATGAAAATATGAATGCATGAATGTCTAAGTAATGATATCATGTCTTATACTAACATCAGAGAGTGATCACAATATTATATCGGTTTAGTTGTTAACTGATTCTATCAATAAAAGATAATATGATCTAAAGTGTACGTGACATAGCAATTACCGATGATGATGTGTGTGAGCCGGCAAATAAGTGTGCGTGGAATATGCGCATCATCGGTAATGGTGCTGGTGTCATAACAGGTAAAGTTTATATTGATTATAGCAACATATCAAAGAACATGCCCCATGATGATTATAGTATGAATGTAAATGCAGGTGTGCATTATCCACTCCTCTGCGAGATACGAGTACAACTACCACTATGTGAGTCGAACCTAAACCAGTATCCATCTAACATCCTAAGGAACTAAACCTAATAGATTAGTCAGTAAGAAACTAGAGTCTACCTAAGGTCTAAATCAATATCTCTAACAGTCGGCGATCCTGCCTCCATAGCGTCACGTACGTAGTACGGCTTCCTCGAACCAAGAGTGCGGATCGATCATCAAATCTAAGCCTCGTACGGTAAAATCCATCCTACGGCATCCCAATATCGGGGTACGGTCAAGTATCTCCTAGGTGTCTCCTCATTCGTATAATGTCATATGTATCATATTGTGATTAAGCCATACTTATGTGATATCGGCATCAGGTCACGCTAATATAATGTCGTAATCAAGTTATACATATATCATATCGTAAACAGTCACAAGTTACAGTCCGGGTACTATTCTAGCATCCCATGTACATCAATATCACACCACTCTTTATAATTTATATATTCATGTTCATTATCTCATTCTCTAATGATCCGCTAACACTTTATTACGACTGTATGGTCAAGAATCATGGCATCCAGCCCAGTTATACTGTTTCCTTACACCTCGGATATCATATCACATCAATGAATCACCTCTACGTGTTATATATATATAAATATACCTATACCTAGTTCTATATATATACACATACACGTACCCCATGTCGAATTTCAGTGTGTGCGTGGGTGTGTTTCTATCTGAAACCTACGGACCTCTTCAAAGGTACTCATCCTCTGATATGGTTTTCCTAAATCGGTCTAGTCCAGCCTAGGGTCAATACTAGGGTCCTACTAGGGTCACGTCTGGTTTCCTAAAGTCAATAAGTACTATTCCTATTCTACGTTGCGGGGGTGCTAAACGCCATCCACCCGACTTCCCCCCGTAGATATGCATCTACTCACCTGGTCCATGTCTGCCGAAGACGGTGTCGCCATCCTTCTCTTCATCGCCCGCATTCCACGTGAGGGGTACCTAAACGCAAGCATATAAGAGCATCATAAACTAGAATCATGTACAAAAGTCGAAATGATGCAAGGAACAAGCATAGGTTAAAACCTATGTCCCGTCCACGCAACAGAACCAAATACCACTCGATATCGGTGTTCAAACTCCGATAGATCGAGATAAAGATCAACAAACAACTTGTAGTTTAGAAAACTCGCTACTTATAATATAAAGTATGATTTAATTCATCGAAACACTGAAATCCATCAAATCACCCGATTTCGTAAAACCCGAAAATGCCAATTTACCGTTTTTCATCAAAGCTTGACATCTAAATGAAACCAATGGTCATAAAACTCATCAATTAGCATAACTAGACTATACAACCCCTTACTATATTTTTATTACACAATTTTGCATTAGTTTCAAATTTCAAGTTTGCAACCATTAGCAATTTTCAACATCTTTCAACCAAAATACCACAATTCCACCACAAACATGAATTTGCATGAATTAATTCCTTAAACTACAATTCATGATGATAATGATATAATGAAACCATAATTATATTTTAAATCCCTTTCATTTAGAATTTTCCAAAATCTAGTTAACGAAATAATAGCATTTTATTACTATTTTCCAATTATCAAATGAATCTAGTGATCAAACTAAGTTTTTTCCTTCCATTAACATGCTAATATGCTTACTAAAACTACAATCTAATGATAGAAAACTTAATTGGAATTTTATATTATCCATATACATATTTTATAAAAAACTAGTTAGCTAAAAAGTATAATTAAATCAATTTTAGGTTAACAATTTACAACATATCATCCCTATAAGAATTTCCACTTTTAAATATGTTAAACTAGTGATTATAACCCTTATTAATTAATAAAAACCACAACTTGCTTTTTCAAACCCTAACTTGAATTTTAAAAGTAGTAAATAGAATTAATATATTAAATCTAATTAAGCTTTAAAAGAAATATCTAATAGAAATAAAATAAAAGAGAAGGATTTATACCTCCACAACCTCATGTCCAAACTTGAAAATGAGCCTCAAAAATACATGCTTTTCCACTCCAAATTCCATATAAAAATGAGCAAAGAATGAAGGATAGGAAATAAATAGGTTTTTTGTGGATTTTTAATTGAATTTTGATGTATTTTTGATGGATTTTAGCAACAAAAGAAGAGAGGAAAATGGGGGGGGCTACCTAGAGGAGGAGGCCGGCCATGTTTAGGAGAAGAGGGAGAGAAAAATATGAGTGAAGAATCATGTAGAATGTTCCCCCAAAATATCACCCTTTAATGTCTTTTCAACACTTTAATTAATTTCTTTCATTTCTTTTCTAAACAACTCAAGAAAATTCTAGAAACATGGTCAAAATTTGCAACTAAATTTTGCATGATAAACACTAAATTCTAATATGCAATGGTTCATTTTTACACCTTAAACCCCATCAAATTTGTAATTTACACTATTTTAGTGTAAAAATAAAGCTTATGTTAATAATTAAAATAATTAATTTAGGAAAAATATTTAATTACTCCAAAAATTTATAAGTGGCTAAATAAACACTAATTACTAGTAATTACCTAATTAAATAGGTATTTTTGAATTTATAATGAAAAACAATTGCGGTTTGATTTTACGAAAGATACATTTTGCTTAACCGAAAATCATAAAATTCACTTAAACAATTTTATTCATTTAATTATTTATTTAATTATTTTTAAAACGTTACAATCTTCCCCCCTTTAGGAAATTCGGTCCCCGAATTCAAATTAAAACTCCCCCTCCAAATACTAAAACATTTAGCAAAATACTCAAATCGTCGGGGCTCCGAAATCATCAACACATAACAAAAATCAACTCTGTCAAGCATAACGCAATCATCGGAGTTATGGCGAGAATAAAATATCATAACCCAAAATGAAAACCATTATAATATACATCAATCTATAACTTATATATAGTGTGCATCATAGTGAAACCGTACAAATACCCGGATAAGGAAATATGCAAAAAAAAAAACCTTTTGAAAATCGCCGTGTGATGCACAGGTCACGGCATAAGTAGCGGAAGTTTAATTAATTTTTTTTTTTAAAATATAGTTATATATATATCTTTTATTTAACATACACGTCCCGCCTGGTTACTAACTCAAATAATAATGATCATGAAAACATACTGCTCATACTAAAATCAATCCCAATCACATCAATAATATGTCATGTGCGTCCGGTACGCACTGAAATCGAAACCAAATGCAGAAACCATGAATACCCACAAAACAAAACTAAGTGCAACAGGTGTGCACCAAAAACATCTGTCAAGTGCAACGGGCGTGCACGACTCACTATCAGGTACATCTAATCTGCACAAAACCCCGATTTAGTGCATCTGGTGTGCACAAAATAGCATCAAGTGCGCCAAGTATGCGCAAGAATCCTAATCAGGTGCACATGGAGCACGAAAACATACATCGAATATCAAAATCGAAATCACAGCACAAAAATGCATGAAAACTAGGTCGAAACATATGTCAAAATCATGTGTAACCCCTATGCACGAAGTCAAATCAAAAATCTCAATATATATAAAACCAAATCAAGTGTACTGGGTGTGTACTAAACAACATCAATACAACTGGTATATGAAACACAACTAGAATGTAATGAAGGTACACACATGAAATACCAATCGTAAAACGAATTCCTCAAAATGCCAAAATCCAATAACAGAAAATATGGAATTCAAATCACTAAATCACAATCGTAAACACTATCGTCAATGTGCGCCTCTTTTCTCTGATGTCGACTGCTTCGAACTCGTTCTTTCATAGGTGTGCTGACTGCGGTACCAACGGCAATACTCGTGTCTAGAGCCTCCCACATAGTCGATCCCTTCACTTGATATCCGGACTACATTAAACTTTTCGATCGATCCATCAAAATCCCATAAATCCCCGAGAGCTCAAAACTCAAGTACAGTTTAAAAATATCCGGTACATACCCCAGCATCGATGATCCAGCTGTAGAAGGGCAAACCAAAGCCTCACTAATGGCACAGCGGAACTGCCGTAAACCCTAAGGTTCAAGGGCATTCTCGTGGTCATTATGTCGAGTTAGGGTTTCATTCTTCTAGAGGGTCCATCGAATACCTGCATGTTCTTCCGAATACTTTAAACTTAGGAAAATGGTTTCTGATAATCGTTCGAACCCTTTAACTTCATCCGGACGGCATGTGAATACCCTTCGTCCGCACGTTAAGCAATGCTTCAATCCTCAAGAATAACCAATACTCTAATGGTTATCGCATTCGAGCCGCAGCTTCCTCTGCCCGTGCGCTCGTGGTAACAGAATCACCCTCCGACATCGACGAAGATAGATCAAGGAACGAATGAAATACGGTGCAAACAAATGTATATCCTAAGGCTCCTTAAGCAGAGTAGCGTATCGTAAGTATGCCGCGGACCATACCCACGATATGTTACTCTACCTAACTCGCCTACTCCATCAACCAAGGGTCACCTAGACTTATACAAGGTTAAACCTGGCTCTGATACCAACTTTGTCACGACCCGAAAGTACGGAACGTGACCGGCACTTAGCTTACGAAGCGTCTAGAGGCGCCACGTAACCTAAGTAAGCCGAAGCCCAGAAATCTAAACCATAAAAGAAGAAAAAGCAGAAAAGAAAAGAAAACAAGTATAAAAACATCAACAGATTTTACCAAAAATTTCGGCAGAGTCTCCTCTGTAAAAACTGGCCCCCAAACGGGTACCACAAGTATAATATGAGTAAACAATTAAAAGCATCCCCAAAACGGGAGCTAGCATCACGCCCACAGGCGGAACAACCACAACAAGCACCAAAATATACAACGCCAGTAGGCGAGGCTCAAAACTCAAAACAAAACCACCAGATCAGAATAATACATGCGCGACTCTAAGGTCGAAATAAAAGACTGGTCCAATAAACTTATCAAGTAGTACAAGTATGGTTGATGGAGCTTACTAGATACAAATGAAAGAATAAAATTACAATGGTGGTTCGGATACAAGTGAACCAACCTACCATGCAAATCACCCTGAAGAAAAGATGTGCCAACAAGCTGCCACGGAAACCTGTACATCGAACCTGTAAAGAATTTGGCACAACGGGGGTGAGTTGCCAACTCGTGAGTAGAAGACATCTACGAAAAGAAATCGAATGCACGACGCTATCCTAGGTCATAATAATACACTATTATATCCCAATCAACTAGTAATAGCAAGGTAAAACTACGTGTAAGTGCAGATACTCCGTGTTCGTGTCAGTGCCTCATATAATACTATGCCATATGAAGTGAAATGCATGCACCATGAATGTAAAGTAACAAATCCTGAAATCCAGATATATATGTATAAGAAATCTGTAGCCGTTATCATCGTAAAATGTGTATAAGAATCTAAAATCTCAACAATGAAATCCATGGAAATCCGTGTCAAGCATCGACACAACACATGTAATCTCAAGTCTCAATATGTCGGGCTCCGTCAGTCCGGATCGGCCCATATCATAAAATCTCACGACAACGGTCGGTATCCTCCGGATATCCGCCGCGCCAGACATCACCGGTAGGTAGCCTTCCCCTGCCAGGCTCATCGTCTACAACTCGATCTTCTTGCCCCGGGGTACCATACCGGGCCCACCATGTACCCGAGACGGTTCATCCACTCCTCGAATCGGGTCTCGAAATCCAACAGAAAACATGAAATACTCATGGTGACGACACATACATCATGAGAAAACCGCATCTTATTTTAAAAAGAGAAGAGGAGAGAGAGAAGTTGTTATATCTTTCTGCGGTTTTCCCCAAAAAACCCAGAAATCTCATAGAAATCCAAATCTCAAAATCATGAGTAACTATATGATAAGAGTCGGCATTTGCCCATGATACTGCATGACAACATGAAAATATGAATGCATGAATGTCTAAGTAATGATATCATGTCTTATACTAACATCAGAGAGTGATCACAATATTATATCGGTTTAGTTGTTAACTGATTCTATCAATAAAAGATAATATGATCTAAATTGTACGTGACATAGCAATTACCGATGATGATGTGTGTGAGCCGGCAAATAAGTGTGCGTGGAATATGCGCATCATCGGTAATGGTGCTGGTGTCCTAACAGGTAAAGTTTATATTGATTATAGCAACATATCAAAGAACATGCCCCATGATGATTATAGTATGAATGTAAATGCAGGTGTGCATTATCCACTCCTCTGCGAGATACGAGTACAACTACCACTATGTGAGTCGAACCTAAACCAGTATCCATCTAACATCCTAAGGAACTAAACCTAATAGATTAGTCAGTAAGAAACTAGAGTCTACCTAAGGTCTAAATCAATATCTCTAACAGTCGGCGATCCTGCCTCCATAGCGTCACGTACGTAGTACGGCTTCCTCGAACCAAGAGTGCGGATCGATCATCAAATCTAAGCCTCGTACGGTAAAATCCATCCTACGGCATCCCAATATCGGGGTACGGTCAAGTATTCCTAGGTGTCTCCTCATTCGTATAATGTCATATGTATCATATTGTGATTAAGCCATACTTATGTGATATCGGCATCAGGTCACGCTAATATAATGTCGTAATCAAGTTATACATATATCATATCGTAAACAGTCACAAGTTACAGTCCGGGTACTATTCTAGCATCCCATGTACATCAATATCACACCACTCTTTATAATTTATATATTCATGTTCATTATCTCATTCTCTAATGATCCGCTAACACTTTATTACGACTGTATGGTCAAGAATCATGGCATCCAGCCCAGTTATACTGTTTCCTCACACCTCGGATATCATATCACATCAATGAATCACCTCTACGTGTTATATATATATAAATATACCTATACCTAGTTCTATATATATACACATACACGTACCCCATGTCGAATTTCAGTGTGTGCATGGGTGTGTTTCTATCTGAAACCTACGGACCTCTTCAAAGGTACTCATCCTCTGATATGGTTTTCCTAAATCGGTCTAGTCCAGCCTAGGGTCAATACTAGGGTCCTACTAGGGTCACGTCTGGTTTCCTAAAGTCAATAAGTACTATTCCTATTCTACGTTGTGGGGGTGCTAAACGCCATCCACCCGACTTCCCCCCGTAGATATGCATCTACTCACCTGGTCCATGTCTGCCGAAGACGGTGTCGCCATCCTTCTCTTCATCGCCCGCAGTCCACGTGAGGGGTACCTAAACGCAAGCATATAAGAGCATCATAAACTAGAATCATGTACAAAAGTCGAAATGATGCAAGGAACAAGCATAGGTTAAAACCTATGTCCCGTCCACGCAACAGAACCAAATACCACTCGATATCGGTGTTCAAACTCCGATAGATCGAGATAAAGATCAACAAACAACTTGTAGTTTAGAAAACTCGCTACTTATAATATAAAGTATGATTTAATTCATCGAAACACTGAAATCCATCAAATCACCCGATTTCGTAAAACCCGAAAATGCCAATTTACCGTTTTTCATCAAAGCTTGACATCTAAATGAAACCAATGGTCATAAAACTCATCAATTAGCGTAACTAGACTATACAACCCCTTACTATATTTTTATTACACAATTTTGCATTAGTTTCAAATTTCAAGTTTGCAACCATTAGCAATTTTCAACATCTTTCAACCAAAATACCACAATTCCACCACAAACATGAATTTGCATGAATTAATTCCTTAAACTACAATTCATGATGATAATGATATAATGAAACCATAATTATATTTTAAATCCCTTTCATTTAGAATTTTCCAAAATCTAGTTAACGAAATAATAGCATTTTATTACTATTTTCCAATTATCAAATGAATCTAGTGATCAAACTAAGTTTTTTCCTTCCATTAACATGCTAATATGCTTACTAAAACTACAATCTAATGATAGAAATCTTAATTGGAATTTTATATTATCCATATACATATTTTATAAAAAACTAGTTAGCTAAAAAGTATAATTAAATCAATTTTAGGTTAACAATTTACAACATATCATCCCTATAAGAATTTCCACTTTTAAATATGTTAAACTAGTGATTATAACCCTTATTAATTAATAAAAACCACAACTTGCTTTTTCAAACCCTAACTTGAATTTTAAAAGTAGTAAATAGAATTAATATATTAAATCTAATTAAGCTTTAAAAGAAATATCTAATAGAAATAAAATAAAAGAGAAGGATTTATACCTCCACAACCTCATGTCCAAACTTGAAAATGAGCCTCAAAAATACATGCTTTTCCACTCCAAATTCCATATAAAAATGAGCAAAGAATGAAGGATAGGAAATAAATAGGTTTTTTGTGGATTTTTAATTGAATTTTGATGTATTTTTGATGGATTTTAGCAACAAAAGAAGAGAGGAAAATGGGGGGGCTACCTAGAGGAGGAGGCCGGCCATGTTTAGGAGAAGAGGGAGAGAAAAATATGAGTGAAGAATCATGTAGAATGTTCTCCCAAAATATCACCCTTTAATGTCTTTTCAACACTTTAATTAATTTCTTTCATTTCTTTTCTAAACAACTCAAGAAAATTCTAGAAACATGGTCAAAATTTGCAACTAAATTTTGCATGATAAACACTAAATTCTAATATGCAATGGTTCATTTTTACACCTTAAACCCCATCAAATTTGTAATTTACACTATTTTAGTGTAAGAATAAAGCTTATGTTAATAATTAAAATAATTAATTTAGGAAAAATATTTAATTACTCCAAAAATTTATAAGTGGCTAAATAAACACTAATTACTAGTAATTACCTAATTAAATAGGTATTTTTGAATTTATAATGAAAAACAATTGCGGTTTGATTTTACGAAAGATACATTTTGCTTAACCGAAAATCATAAAATTCACTTAAACAATTTTATTCATTTAATTATTTATTTAATTATTTTTAAAACGTTACAGTACATGAGATACGTCCTGATGTTATAGCGGATCTTTGGATGACGATGCCATGTGAATAGTGATTTTAGTAGTGTACTAGACATAGGTCAGTACCCCAGATGATGAACTTGATAAAGAGGATACCAGATGAACAGTGTGATGAGTATGATATTGACTCGTACCAAGATTTGGGGATGCCGTACGACGGATTTACGTACGAGCTATATATTGATGGTTGATCCGCACTCTTGACTTGGGATGCTTGATTATAGATATGGTATCGGATATGATATTATTGAGGCGGGATCACCGACTAATTTATATACAAGTATGTATATGTATCAACTCAGATGTTAGGCGGTTTCCTTACCTGTAGTTCAGCTTGTTAGTTCAGCCGTATAGTTTAGTATAGTTGTTAGACTAGATTAACTCCTACCTATTTCAAAACTAACGAATCGTGGGTATTTTAAAAGACAGGTCAAGGGATTTTACGGATATTTCAAAAGACGTATCTTTTCTTAAAAACACCGTAGCCCTTATTTTCAAAACACCGCGATTCGTGTTATTTCAAAGGCACTATTAGAAGACTTATATTAGGGTAATGCAGTTTAGTTATCGTTGTGTCTAGTGTTCAGCTCCCGTATATTATTGTTGTTGCTCCGCATCGCATACTTATTGTAATTCATATTTCATTATTGATATCATGCTGTTAGGACACCATCACCATTACCGATGATGCGTATGTACCACGTACACTTACTTGCCGGCTCACACACATCTTCATCGATAATTGCCATGTTACGTACACTTAGAAAATACTATTTCATTGACATAGGTTGTTAGCTAATAGTTTAGACATGATATTAGTATACTTGCCTTATATGCCAGTTTAGACATTGTAGTTATTACTTGTCACTTCATGCATATTGTTATTCATTGTTATGCCGCATTCATGGATTCTCATGCATATATTCACTATTTTACGTGCTATTGAGGTTTTGGATTTGGATTTCCATGAGATTTTCTGGATTTGGGGGAAAACCGCAAAACTTATACAAACTTCTTCTCTCTTTTTTAAATAAAAAGCGCGGTTTTCCCATGATGTATGAGTCGTCCATCATGAGTTTGCTTATGAATTTCGAGACCCGATTCGAGGAGACGGATGAACCATTTCGGGTACATGGTGGACCCGGTAAGGTACCCCGGGACAAGAAGGTCGTGTTGCTGACGTTGAGCCTGGCAGGGGAGCACTACCGACCGGTGATATTACCCGACGCGTCGGATATCCGGAGGATACCTTCGTAGTCTTGAGATGGATGGCAGGGGCCGGTCTGGACTGACGGCGCCCTAGATATTGAGATTTGATACATTGAGATTTCGAGATATTGAGGTACTGAGATTTGATGATCCAGATCAGTCCGGGTAGCCGGTGCCTGAGATATTGAGATATATGGATTTATGTTTTTGTGTCGATGCTAGACACGGTTTATACTGATTTCCTTATGATACCTCATTTTTTTTTAAAAATACAGAAATCTCACTGAGTTATGAAAGCAGTTTCTTTAGTACATGTACTCTGTTTTCATGCATTCATACATCATCCATATGATATATTGCTATCTGAGGCACTGATACGAGCACTTGGTATTACTGTTGTTTAGAGGTATACCCTAGCCATTGTTATAGGCTGCTGGTTATATATTTGAGGATATATATTGATCGTATGACCTTGGATTGCATCATACATGCGATTCCTGTTCGTAGATGTATTATATTCACGAGTTGGCAACTCACCCCCGTTGTGCCCCAGTTTCTTGCAGGTTTTTCCGTACAGGTTTCATTACGGCTTTACTGGCACTGCTTCTTTCAGGGGACTTGCTAGTAGGTGGGTTTATTTGTATCGTACCCATCATTATATATTGTATATTATTATTCAGTTGTATCTAGAAGTTCCATCAACCAAACATGTATTTATTTGTGAGCTAAAGACAGTGATGTTATTCTTTCGACCTTAGAGTCGCGCGTTATTTTTTCTGTGGATTTCTTGTTGTTTTGAGTTCCTTTTGAGTTTTGATCCTCTCCCTTGGCGTTGTATATTATATTGCTTGTATGGTTATGACCGTCGATTGACGAAGAGCTAGCTCCCGCTTGTGGATGCTTTTTATTGATTTCGTATACTATTCATGTTGTATCCCGTTTGGGGGCCAGTATTTATAAAGGAGACTCTGCTGAAATTTTCAGTAAATATTTGATGTTTTTAAAAAAACGCATAACTCGGCTTATGCTATTAAAACTACTTGATTTGAATCGGTTTTCCTTCACTCTACTACTTTTCTTGGTTTGGATTTCTGGGTTTTCGGGTTACTTAGATTACGTACGCCTCGAGACGTTTCGTAGTTTAAGTGTCGGTCATGTTCCGTACTTTCGGGACGTGACAAAGTTGGTATCAGAGCGTTAGGTTTTACCTTCGGAGCGTAGGATGACCCTTGGTTGATGGAATAGGTGACTAAAGTAGAGTGACGTACCGTGGGTATGTTCCGCGGCATACTTACGATACGCTACTCCACTTAAGAAGCCTTAGGATGTACATTTATTTGTTCAGTATCATATTCATTCCTGATCTAGCCTCATCGGTACTAGTTTTGGTTTTGCTGCCACGATTACGGGAAGGGAGAGCTACGGCTAGAGTTGCGGTCAGCATGAGCTCGTCACGAACGAGGACTGACCAGGGCGTAATTCCGGCGACACACGATTGCGGAGATGTGTCATTTTATTGTGTTTTCGCGCCACGAGCGTTGGGTGGATTGCTGTATGAGATTACTCCGACGTGCAGATATGCCCCAGAGGATTGAGCCAAAGACAGAGGCCAACCAGATTTTGATGACCGTTGGTGTATTGCTTATTCATGATGATTGAGGCACTGTTCAGCGTGCAGACGAGTGAGCCAGTCATTGCTGCGAACGACGAGATATCGCCCCAGATTTTGGAGCTATGGCAGTACGGGTTGTACTAAAAGATGATAGAAGGTCGCTAGTCACCCGAGGATGAATGACTAGGACATGTGGTTCGTTCGCCTACCCGATGCGAGGTCATCAGATAGATTGATTCCAGCTAGAGACGACTTCACGCAGAGACGTTGAGAGTCGACAGAGATGATCGAATGTTAGAACCCTATTATTCCAAGTTTAAAGTATTCGGAAAGACATACAGGTAATTCTATGGACCCTCTAGAAGAATGAAACCCTAACTCGACTTAATGACCGTGTGAAAGCCTTTGAACCTTAGGGTTTGCGGCAATTCCGCGGCGCCATTAGTGAGGCTTGGGTTTGCCCTTCTACGGCTGGACCATCGATGCTGTGGTACGTACTCGATACTGTTAAACTGTACCCAAGATGTTGAGCTCTTGGGGGATTATGAGGTTTTGACAAATCGATCGGATGGTTCAACTTCATTCGGATGCCAGGTGGTGAGATGCATTTCTTAGGAGACTCTGAGGATAGCCGTAGGAGCTCAGTCCATGCAGCCACGACGAGATGAGTCCGAAGCAGTCGACATTAAAGAAAGTGGAGTAAGAGATTCGTATGAGATCTTGATAAGACGACGTTCCACTCCGCCGACATCAGAGATGCGATACGCATGCCGAGGCATTATGCTTGGATATACCTTCCAGAAGGAGTCGTGATGAGTATGCAGCCGTTCCGGAACAAGAAACAGATATAGTAAAGGACGATGACTCCCGGACGGTTCGGCAAAGACGAAATTTGGGAGAGATCTCGACAGGACCTTTCTGGAATGAATTACGAGAAGACTAGGACCCAGGAGTGGTCATGTTACGCACACCGGCAGGCCAGAGTTCAGGATCGTCGATGAGACATGCTATGAGTGACCACGAAAGTTGGCCAGAGATTCTTGGAGGATGTGCTTGAGCGGGACTATTCCGCCATATTTGATTTTTGTATTTTGGACGGTCTATTTGCATGATTGATTTTGATGATGGAGTTCCATGATATTTGTTTTCATGAGCCATGATTGCACCTACTGAGTATTTACGATTTTTACACAGTTGTTGCACTTGATATCATTTTCGTGCCTTGGATTCGCATGTTTATGATTCTAGGGGTTTCATACAGTTGAGTTGATTTTGTGCGTATGTACGCACACGATTTGGTTTTTGCACTCGGTATAGTTCATATATGCTTGCAGTGCAGTGTTACGTATGTTGTGCACTTAGATGCACTAGACTTCGATTTCGATTGTAATACTCGATATTTGTTTTGTGCATCTTGTGCACCTGATTTGATTTTGCGCATGTTCGGCGCTTGATATTGGATTTCATGATTTCGTGCATGATGGATGCACCTGGTTTTGATTTTCGCGCATGTTGAGCGCATGTTTTGAGAAGCGATTTCGGTGCACACCAGATGCACTAAATCAAGATTCTTCGTGCGTGTCAGACGCACCTGTCCTTGCTGTCAGGAACACACATTGCCTATGACAGATGTTGTGTGCACACCCGATGCACTTAGAGGTTGTTTCTGTGCGCATGTATGGCACATATATGGATTTTGATTTCCATGCGCACCAGACGCACGTAGTATTCATATGTGTATTTTGGGATTGATTTCTTATAGAGCAGTACGTTTTTATGATATTTGCTATGTGTTTTCGTACTGAGCAGGACTAGTCAGAGGACAGTACCTGAATGTGTTTTGCATGCATTGATAGCTATCGAAGGGAATTCCAAAAAGCGAGCTATAGTCTCAGTATTTACCTACGTGTCTGATATGACACGAAACGTTTAAAACAAGGAAATCCTTCTAAATTGTTTCCCAAAACGGCGGAACGTACATTTCAAACAAAAGGTATATATGCATATGGTTATTTTCTTATGATAGACGTCCGCCACTGTGCAGTGTTATGCATATTGCACAGCGACTTTAAGAGATTTGGCATGCATTTCCTTCAGATAATTACATATATAGATTTGATATTTACGTGTATAGTTTCGAGTTATATCATATTGGTTTTGGTATTGGATTTGACATTGTGCTTTTACCATGACTCCGATGATTGCGGGATGCTTGACGGAGTTTTGATTTTGAGTTACATACTCATTTTTCATGCGCATGCGCTGCGCCACGATTTGTTTTATGTATTTACGATTTCGGAGCCCCGACGACTTGATGGTTTTGCTTAGATGTTTTAGTATTTTGGGGAAGTTTTAATTTAAATTTGGGGACCGAATTTCTTTAAGGGGGAAGATTGTAACATTTTGAAAATCGTTTCGGTGAAATTTCGGAAAAATCGGTAAAATAAGGGGGTTTTCTGTAAAAAGTCAAAATATAAATATCTTTATTTTAAAATTAAATATACATATTATAGCTATGTAATTGCTAGTATTTAGTGTTTATTGAGCCACTGGTGAAATTTCAAATTTTCTGAAATTTTTTCCGAAATTAATTATTTTAATATTATTTTAAGCCGTCACTAATACATTTAATTAGGGAAAATTACAAATTGGAATGAATTGAAACAAATTTTGTGCATCATAACACATTAAACAAATTTTATCATGTGGTTTTTGAAATGAAATAGTTTGCCAAAACGGTGTTAGAAAATATCAAAGAAAAAGGCTTAAATAGTGAATTTAGTGTTAATGGATGTTTGGGGGTATAGTATTTATAATTTTCCATCACCCCACACCCATACCCACACTCACACACCCCCATTTATCTTTTTTCTTGGCTGAATTCAGCAGCCCCTCCCTCAATCTTTTCCCCACTTCTGTTGCAAAAGAAAAGAAAAGAAAAGAAAAAGGAAATATAGAAATGAGAGTGGACTTTGACTAGGTTGACTAGATATCATTTTCCCCACCTCCCTCTCTCTCCTCTTTCGCCCTACTTGTAGCCGAGCTCCCCTTCCCCCCCCCCCCTTCTTGCTGTCCAGAATTTTCCCCCAAAACCCCACCTCATTTCCCCTCAAAAAAATGTCCAAATTCCATCAAAAATCAAACTAAAATCCAAATCCGACTCCTACCCATTTTCCCTCATCTACTTTAGCATGGATCTTGGTGCAAGGATTTCAAATTGGAGGTCTAGATTTCAAGTTTGATTCATGATTGTAAGGTATAACTTTTGACCCATTGTTCAATTGTTGGTTTAATTCCTTAATGAAGCTTATTAGGTGCTAATTTATGGTTTAATTGAAAGATGTGGGTTTGCAAGAGAATGTTTAGATTAGGGTTTGTGAAAATCCAATTAGGGTTTTGTGTTGTGAGACTATGGTTGTGAGATGTATTTGCCATATCAAGGTTATGCTAAATCAAATTAAGTTGCTAGTTTGCATTTTTGTTGATTTAAATTGTGATAATTATATAAATTGTAAACTAGGTTTTTAAAATAATTATATTTTGGTGAGATAAAATTCTAATTAAGGTTCCATGTCATTATAAATATTATATTGAGTGGTTTAATGCTTTTAGTTCATGAAAATCCAAGCTAAATTGTTGTTTGTGCATTTTTGCTATAAAATTGTTAAAATTTGGGTATATTGTAAACTATAATTTTGGGGTTAATGAAATTTATTGGGATTAAATTATGGAAATTATTTTTATGACTTATTTAAGATATTTAATAAGTATTATGGCAGCTAGATTTGTTTAAACGTCGAGTTTTGTACTAAAACGGGTAATTTTTGCTTGCTAGATTTTCGGAAAAATGGCTTTTAAGGTGAATTTGGGGTTTTTGTGAATTTTAACCTATTTTATATTATAATTAGTGTTCGTGAATGCGCAAATGAGAGTGTTTGGATTTTTCTCGATGGTTTGACATTTGTACATCGACATCGAGAGTTGGTTTGGCTATTCTTGCATGCGTAGGCGATAGGTTTTGACCTATGCGTGATGCGCGTGCCGATTTGATTTTCGTATGCCGTTTCGATTTCGAATTTGTTTTTAATGCTATACGGTGCGTTATGATATGTAGGTACCCGATGTGGAATTCGAGACGACAAGAAAGCACGTGGCGACATCGGCACCGGCGAGCGAGGACCAGGTGAGTAGATTTAGATCTACGGGGAGAAGTCGGGTGGATGGCGTATAGCACCCCGCAGTTCGTGGTGATGTATACGAATACGTATACACACATATATTTTGATTATATATATTATGTTGATATGAGACTTAATGATAGAGATAGATTCTAGGTGTTCATGGATTAGTTTAGTGTTAGTTGCGAAACCCTAGAGTAGTTGTTACACCCACACACGCATACATACACATGCATACATATATGTTATTACCTGTGCGTATATGGGGATATATGTTATGTGTTCACCTGGGTATGAGACTAGGTGTTCACATACTGGATTTGCGGATGATACTTGGGATTGAGATGAGTCGATGAGATTTGAGTTGAGGTCGTGAGATCGGTTATATGGCAGGATTCGTACTTGAGATACGTCCTGATGTTACAGCGGATCTTTGGATGACGATGCCATATGAATAGTGATTTTAGTAGTGTACTAGACGTAGGTTAGTACCCCAGATGATGATCTTGATAAAGAGGATACCAAATGAACAGTGTGATGAGTATGATATTGACCCGTACCCAGATTTGGGGATGCCGTACGACGGATTTACGTACGAGCTATATATTGATGATTGATCTGCACTCTTGACTTGGGATGTCTGATTATAGATATGGTATCGGATATGATATTATTGAGGCGGGATCACCGACTAATATATATACAGGTATGTATACGTATCGACTCAGATGTTAGGCGGTTTCCTTACCTGTAGTTCAGCTTGTTAGTTCAGCCGTATAGTTTAGTATAGTTGTTAGACTAGATTAGACTCCTACCTATTTCAAAACTAACGAATCGTGGGTATTTTAAAAGACGGGTCAAGGAATTTTACGGATATTTCAAAAGACGTATCTTTTCTTAAATACACCGTAGCCCTTATTTTCAAAACACCGTGATTCGTGTTATTTAAAAAGCACTATTGGAGGACTTATATTAGGGTAATGCAGTTTAGTTATCGTTGTGTCTAGTGTTCAGCTCCCGCATATTTTTGCTGTTGCTCCGCATCGCATACTTATTGTAATTCATATTTCATTATTGATATCATGCTGTTAGGATACCATCACCATTACCGATGATGCGTATGTACCACGTACACTTACTTGCCGACTCACACACATCTTCATCGGTAATTGCCATGTCACGTACACTTAGAAAATATTATTTCATTGACATAGATTGTTAGCTAATAGTTTAGACATGATATTAGTGTACTTGCCTTATATGCCAGTTTAGACATTGTAGTTATTACTTGTCACTTCATGCATACTGTTATTCATTGTTATGCCGCATTCATGGATTCTCATGCATATATTCACTATTTTACGTGCTATTGAGGTTTTGGATTTGGATTTCCATGAGATTTTCTGGATTTGGGGGAAAACCGCAAAACTTATACAAATTTCTTCTCTTTTTAAATAAAAAGCGCGGTTTTTCCATGATGTATGAGTCGTCCACCATGAGTTTGCTGATGGATTTCGAGACCCGATTCGAGGAGACGGATGAACCGTTTCCGGTACATGGTGGACCCGGTAAGGTACCCCGGGGCAAGAAGGTCGTGTTGCTGACGTTGAGCCTGGCAGGGGAGCACTACCGACCGGTGATATTACCCGACGCGTCGGATATCCGGAGGATACCTTCGTAGTCTTGAGATGGATGGTAGGGGCCGGACTGGACTGACGGCGACCTAGATATTGAGATTTGATACATTGAGATTTCGAGATATTGAGGTACTGAGATTTGATGCTCCAGGTCAGTCCGGGTACCCGGAGCCTGAGATATTGAGATATGTGGATTTATGTTTTTGTGTCGATGCTAGACACGGTTTATACTGATTTCTTTATGATACCTCATTTTTTTTTAAAAATACAGAAATCTCACTGAGTTATGAAAGCAGTTTCTTTAGTACATGTACTATGTTTTCATGCATTCATACATCATCCATATGATATATTGCTATCTGAGGCACTGACACGAGCACTTGGTATTACTGTTGTTTAGAGGTATACCCTAGCCATTGTTATAGGCTGCTGGTTATATATTTGAGAATATATATTGATCGTATGACCTAGGATTGCGTCATACATGCTATTCCTGTTCGTAGATGTATTCTATTCACGAGTTGGAAACTCACCCCCGTTGTGCCCCAGTTTCTTGCAGGCTTTGCCGTACAGGTTTCATTACGGCTTTGCTGGCACTGCTTCTTTTGGGTGACTTGCTAGTAGGTGGGTTTATTTGTATCGTACCCATCATTACACATTGTATATTATTATTCAGTTGTATCTAGAAGTTCCATAAACCAAACATGTATTTATTTGTGAGCTAAAGACAGTGATGTTATTCTTTCGACCTAAGAGTCGCGCATTATTTTTTTCTGTCGATTTCTTGTTGTTTTGAGTTTCTTTTGAGTTTTGATCCTCGCCCTTGGCGTTGTATATTATGTTGCTTGTGTGGTTGTGACCGTCGATTGATGAAGAGCTAGCTCCTACTTGGGGATGCCTTTTATTGATTTCATATACTATTCATGTTGTATCCCGTTTGGGGGCCAGTATTTACAAAGGAGACTCTGCCGAAATTTTCAGTAAATATTTGATGTTTTTAAAAAAACGCATAATTCGGCTTATGCTATTAAAATTACTTGATTTGAATTGGTTTTCCTTCACTACTACTTTTCTTGGTTTGGATTTCTGGGTTTTCGGGTTACTTAGATTACGTACGCCTCGAGACGTTTCGTAGTTTATGTGCCGGTCATGTTCCGTACTTTCGGGACGTGACATATATGCAATTCATTATAGGCACTGAGAAACCGTAGAGTGCTGAAGGTTGGTGATATGCCCCTCAAGGTTGCTAACGGAGCTAGCGTGGGTGCTGTGTCCGTAGGGGATTATCACCTAGGATTGACGAGTGGACATATTTTGGTTTTGCGCAACAGTTTTTGTGTACCTAGTTTAACGTGTAATATCATATCAGTATCATTTGTTATCAAAAGAAGGTTATGATTTCATGTTTGTAAGCGATGTTGTTAGCATCCACCTTAATCATGGTTTTATTGGGTCCGGTACACTAGATAACGGTATATACGTATTAAACGAATTACAGATTTTCAATGTCCAGAACACACTAAAAAGAAAGTGTAACCCTTCGAAAATCGTTTAGGCAGTTTTTCGGTAATCGGCTAATTTTTCGGCTTTTTCCGTGAAAAGTCAAAATAGGTATTTTTCATTGTAGATCTAATTATACAAAATTTAGATAAGATATTACTATAATTTTGTCACTAAAATGTCACTTATAATTTTCTAGTTAAATAAAAAAGATTTCGTAATTAATTATTATTTTTTATTATTTTAAGCCTTTTTAAATACATTAAATTTGTATTTATCCCTAATTTAATGTATTTAAAAAGGCTTAAAATAATAAAAAATAATAATTAATTACGAAAAAAAATTTATTTAACTAGAAAATCATAAGTGACATTTTCGTGACAAAATTATAGTAATATCTTATCTAAATTTTGTATAATTAGATCTACAATGAAAAATACCTATTTTGACTTTTTATGGAAAAAGCCGAAAAATTAGCCGATTACCGAAAAACTGCCTAAACGATTTTCGAAGGGTTACAATCTTCCCCCCTTAAAGAAATTCGGACCCCGAATTTAGAATTTAACTACGCGTACCTTCAAAAAGATGGGGATATCTCTTCCTCATCTCGACCTCGGTCTCCCAGGTGACCTCCTCGCTGTTCGGGCCGCGCCAAAGGACCTTGACGGACGGTATAACCTTCGACCTTAATTTCTTCACCTGCCGATCCAAAATGACAACCAGCTGCTCGGTGAAAGAAAGATCACGCTCTAGCTGGATCGTTTGGTGCTGAATCGCCTGGGAAGGATCATGAAGGTACTTGCGGAGCATCGAGACATGGAATACGGGGTGAACATCGGGGAAGCTGGGCGGAAGAGCTAACCGATAAGCGACTGGACCAACACGCTCTAGGATCTCGAAAGGACCAACATATCTAGGACTCAGTTTCCCTTTCCGCCCAAATCTCATCACACCTTTCATCGGAGAGACCTTCAGGAAAACATGATCGCCAACAGCGAACTCGAGTCGGCGACGGCGCCTGTCAGTATATGATTTCTGCCTGCTCTGTGCCGCTCTCATCCTGTCCCGAATCAGCTGTATCTTCTCGATCGTCTCCTGAACAATCTGAGGCCCCAAAATACTGCTCTCCCTAAGCTCTGTCCAACATACAGGCGATCGACACCTCCTCCCATATAAAGCCTCGAAAGGTGCCATCTGAATCGTCTCCTGGAAGCTATTATTGTAGGAAAACTCGATCAAAGGCAATTGACGATCCCAGCTACCACCGAAATCTAAAACACAAGCTCTGAGCATGTCCTCAAGAGTCTGAATAGTACGCTCTGACTGACCGTCAGTCTGCCGATGAAAGGCTGTGCTAAAACTCAATCGGGTGCCCAATGCTTCCTGAAGTTTCTGCCATAATCGGCTGGTAAACTGGGTGCCACGGTCGGACACGATACAAGTCGGAACGCCATGCAGTCGCACTATCTCATCAATATAAACCTGGGCGTACTGAGAAAATCCAAAAGTGGTCTTCACTGGCAGGAAGTGAGCCGCTTTCGTCAGTCGATCAACAATCACCCAAATAGAGTCATACCCTCGACTGGTCCTGGGTAGACCCACAATGAAGTCCATGGAGAACTGCTCCCACTTCCACTCAGGGATGGGAAAAGGCTGTAACTCGCCGGCTGTCCTCTGGTGCTCGGCCTTGACTTGCTGACAAGTCAGGCATCTCGACACAAAGTCTGTAACATCCTTCTTCATCCCGTCCCACCAGTAAACCTCTCTCAAATCATGGTACATCTTGGTGGAACCTGGATGCACACTGTATACGGATCTATGTGCCTCCTAGAGAATATCACGCCTCAGTCCCTCTGAATCTGGCACGCACAGTCGAGTCCCAAATCGAAGTATCCCCTGATCATCGATCACGAACTCAGAAACTCTGCCCTGCCGAATCTGCTCAATAATCTCTAATGTGCGGGCATCGCCGGACTGTGCCTCGCGGATACGGTAAAGTAACTGTGGGCGTGCTCTGAAATGGGCCAGCTGTCCCCCTGTAGGAGTAAACTCGAACTGCACTCTGCTGTCACATAAAACCTGCCAATCCGCCGTCGACTGCATCTGTACTGCGCTCAAACAAGATAAGCTACCTCCGGGCCTTCTACTCAAAGCATCTGCCACCACATTCGCCTTGCCCGGATGGTATAAAATCTCGTAGTCATAATCTTTCACCAACTCCATCCAACGGCGCTGTCTCAGGTTCAGGTCTCGCTGCTGGAAGATATACTTCAAACTCTTATGGTCAGTGAATATCTGGCACGACTCACCGTATAGGTAATGTCTCCAGATCTTAAGTGCAAATATCACTGCAGCCATCTCTAAATCATGGGTGGGGTAGTTCTGTTCGTGTTTCCTCAGCTGCCGAGAAGCATACACGATAACTCTGTCGTGCTGCATCAATACACATCCCAGCCCCACTCGAGAAGCATCACAATATACCACGAACCCGCCTGATCCTGAAGGCAATGCTAACACTGGTGCAGTAGTCAGATGAGTCTTCAACTGCTGGAAACTATCCTCACATGCCTGGGTCCAATCAAAAGGAACCCCCTTCCGGGTCAACCCGGTCAACGGTGCAGCAATGCGGGAGAAATCCTGGACAAAACGTCGATAATAGCCGGCCAGACCTAGAAAGCTGCGAACCTCTGTAACTGATACCGGTCTAGGCCAACGCTGAACTGCCTCGATCTTCTTCGGGTCCACACAAATACCATCTCTCGTCACCACATGACCCAAGAAGTCGACACTGTCTAGCCAGAATGTGCACTTGGAGAATTTGGCGAACAGCTGATGCTCCCTCAAAGTCTGCAAGGTGATACGTAAGTGCTGCTCATGCTCCTCCCGGCTCCGAGAATAAACCAAGATGTCGTCAATGAACACAATAATGAACTGATCGAGATACGGCCTGAATACACGGTTCATCAAATCCATAAATGCTGCCGGGGCATTGGTGAGCCCGAACGACATCACTAAGAACTCATGATGACCATAACGAGTACGGAAAGCGGTCTTCGGAATATCCTCCTTCCGAACCCGCAACTGGTGATAACCTGACCGTAAATCAACCTTCGAGAAAAACCCTGCACCCTGGAGCTGATCAAATAAGTCATCAATGCGGGGTAGGGGATACCTGTTCCGCACAGTAACCCGGTTCAGCTGACGATAATCAATGCATAAACGCATACTTCTGTCCTTTTTCTTAACAAACAAGACTGGAGCACCCCAAGGTGACACACTCGGTCGGATAAGCCTTTTGTCCAGCAAGTCCTGTAACTGATCTTTTAGCTCTCTCAGCTCCGCCGGGGCCATCCGATAAGGCGGTATAGAGATAGGCCCCGTGCCGGGGATCAAGTCAATACAGAACTCAATCTCGCGCTCTGGTGGTAGACCAGGCAGCTCGTCAGGGAATACATCAGGAAACTCTTTCACAACAGGGACCTGGTCCAACGGAACCTCTGTGGAGCTAGTATCACAAATATAGGCTAAGAATCCCTGACACCCTTTCCTTAAGAGCTCACCAGCGCGAAGAGATGAAATCAAGCTGGGAAGGGTAGCACTACGATCTCCCTGAATAATAAGAACCGGCTCACCAGGAAAACTGAATCTGACTGCTTTTTCACGGCAGTCCACGGATGCATAACAGGTGGCTAGCCAGTCCATACCAAGAAGAACGTCAAAGTCAAGCATATCGAGGAGAATCAAATCAACTGAAGAATCTCTCTCCCCGATACGAACGGAACACGATCGGTACATAAAACGGGCAACAAAAGACTCGCCTACCGAGGTAATAATGACAAGCGGTTGATCTAACGGAGAAGACTCTCGGCCCAACCTCGGTGCAAAATACGTGGATACATAGGAATGTGTGGAGCCTGGATCAAATAATACCCGTGCATCAAAAGAATATACTGGTAGAGTACCTGTCACGACGGCATTGGATGCCTGTGCATCCTGAGGAGTCAATGCGAACACTCGGGCCTGTCCACCACTAATAGCTGGCTGTCCTCTGCCTCTACCTCGGCCTCTGCCTCTGCCTCTGTCGCCTCGTCCTCTCTGAACCGGACCGCCACGCCCACGGCCTCTGGAAGCATCTGGCTGGCGTGAAGCATCATCAGGAGTAGGAAGTAAAGCTCTCTGAGAAGGTGGTGAGGGTAGTAAAGTCACATGCGGAACTGTCGCCGTGCCCGGACGTCCCATGGTACAGTCTCTGACACGGTGGTACTGACTCCCATACCGAAAACATCCTGGAGACGACTGCTGGGTCTGTGGATATGAACCAAATAACTGACCTCGTCTCAATCCTCTGCCTCCACCATCTCCCGGAAATAATCTATCGCGGTGTCTACCCATCTACCGCTGAGCTGGCGTATCAGTACGGATCCTCTTCGGCCCAGAAACGACCGGAGTCTCAGAAATACGCTCTTCCAAAAGTAAGGCTGCATCCATCGCAGCTGCGTATGTATCAAAGTGCTGGGTGCCGATGGCAAGGAATAGCTGTGTATCAAGCCCTCGTACAAACCTCTTTATTCTCTTCTCTTCTGTGTCGACTAGGTACGGAGCATATCGAGACAACTGGGTAAACTGTATATCATACTCCGACACTGTCATCCCAGGAGTCTTGCGCAAAGACTCAAAACTACGGGCTCGAGCATCTCGGACACTCTCCAGAAGAAAACGGGCAAGAAATGCAGCTGTAAACTCATCCCAGGTCATAGAAGGTAGACCTGCAGCTCGGCCTCTCTCTACTGAATCGTACCATGTCTGGGCAAGACCCTCCAGACGAAAACTCGCAAACTCCACCAATCTATCATCAGAACACCTCAACGAACGGAAAATCCGAGCCATCCTATCAAGAAATGCCTGTGGGTCCTCTGTCGCATCTGTACCGGTAAAAGCTGGAGGTCTCAATCTCATGAACTCCTGTAGTGAAACAGGGATAGTCTCCGTAGTAGCAGCAGGAGTGACCATCTGTGCAGCAGGTACGATCGTGGTCTGTGCGGTGGAAGGAACGTCCTCGGATCTCTGTGCCCGGCTGGACTCAACTAAAGATCCCATCATCTGTCGCAACTCTTGCATGCCGGCCTCTAGTCTGGCAATACGATCTGGATAAGGCGGATCAGTATGACCCTGAGGGGTAGGTGTATCATCCCGCTTGATCCTCGCCTCAGACGAGCCCGCCCGAATCTCATCCCTAGCGGCAGCCCGCTGAGCTCTCGTAGTCTTTGGCGGCATCGAAACTGGAATAAGAAACAGGACTAATAAGAGCATTGCAATTGAATCAAGGAATGCAAGGAATCAAGAAAGGAAATACAAGCAATTATGTCCTAAGGTCACTTAGGCAGAGTACCGTATCGTAAGTATGCCACGGATCATACCCACGCTACGCCACTCTGCTTAAGTCACCTACTCCATCTACCAAGGTCGTCCTACACTCAGAAAGGTAAAACCTACGCTCTGATACCAACTTTGTCACGACCCGAAAGTACGGAACGTGACTGGCACTTAGATTACGAGACGTCTAAAGGCGTATCGTAACCTAAGTCAGCCAAAGCCCAGAAAAATCTAAACCAAAATCAAAAGAGAGTGAAGGAAAACCTTTAATGAAAATGGTTTTTAAAAATCATTTAAGTTGCATAGAATCCCTTTTTAAAACATCAGAAATTTTATCGATTTAGCGAGCGTATCATTACACAATTTACCACTCTAACCAATTAGAAAACCAAACCCTAACTTAACTCTAACAACCATGCTTCAAACCCTAGTTCAACATCAAAACCCATTCTTGAAATTTCAAAACTAACCATTACAATGAAATTAATCACTTTAAAATACTAAACTAGCTTTATTAAACTACAAATTAACAACTAGTTTAGGATTTATACCTCCTAAGCTATGATCCTCTTGGAATTAGCCTCTAAAGATGCCTCCTTTCTCCACTTCTCAAACAAATTAGGGTTTGGGAAAGGTTGGATTAGGGTTTTGGTTTGAATGGGTTAATGAATTTGTTGTTTTTTAATGGATTTTAGCATGAAAATGAAGCAAAAAGAAGTGAGAAGAGGGGGGTTTTGCTGCAGAATTGGGGTCGGCTGCAGGTAAGGGAGAGGAGGTGGGGAAATTTGGAGAAGTTTCTAGGTCAATAAACACCCCATGTTCTCATTTAATGCTTTCATGTCAACAATTTACAAAAAAAACCTCATTTTACACCATTTTTCCATTAAATTTCCAACCCTAAAACCAAAAGTTTGCAAGTCATGATATAATTTTATTAACACCATATTTTAGCTTATAAAGACTCCTAATTATGAAATTTACCTAATTAAATTTGTATTTATCCCTAATTTAATGTATTTAAAAAGGCTTAAAATAATAAAAAATAATAATTAATTACGAAAAAAAATTTATTTCACTAGAAAATTATAAGTGACATTTTAGTGAAAAAATTATAGTAATATCTTATCTAAATTTTGTATAATTAGATCTACAATGAAAAATACCTATTTTGACTTTTTACGGAAAAAGCCGAAAAATTAGCCGATTACCAAAAAACTGCCTAAACGATTTTCGAAGGGTTACAGAAAGTCTCCAGATATAAATCAGGCTTTCTTATGGCATTGTAGACTGGGTCACATCAATGAGACAAGGTTAACTAAGTTACATAGAGAAGGATATTTGGATCCGTTCGAATATCAATCTTATGCAACTTGTCAATCATGTCTTAAAGAAAAGATGACAAAGACTCCATTCACTGGACATAGAGTAAGAGCGAGCGAGCTCTTAGGACTCATACACAGCGATGTATGTGATCCAATGTCTACACATGCAAGAGGTGGTTTTTCATATTTCAGTACTTTTACGGACGATTACTCTAGGTATGGATTCATTTTCTTAATGAAACATAAATCCGAGGCCTTTGAGAAATTCTAAGAATATAAGAATGAAGTAGAATACCAAACCGGCAAAAGTATCAAGACACTGAGATCTGATCGACATGGTGAATACTTAAGTGCCGAGTTTCTTGGTTACCTAAAAGAGAAAGGAATTCTCTCTCAGCTTACTCCTCCATACACTCCACAGCATAATGGTGTATCGGAAAGACGGAACCGAACCCTATTGGATATGGTACATTCCATGATGAGTAATGCTGAGTTACCGCGATCTTTCTGGGGTTATGCACTTGTCACGACCCGAAGTTCGACTCATGACCGGCACTTAATCACATAACGTCTACAGGTGTAACGCGACTAAGTAAGCCGAAACCCAGAAATCAAAACCATTAAAAGTAGTGAGTGTTGAAACATTTGTTTAAAAGTATTTGGAAAACCTTAAGTAGTTTAGTAATATTCTTTAAAGTTCAAGTTATTTCTTAAAAATTTTGGCAGCATTTCCTTTGTAAAAACTAACCCCGAAATCGGGTACAAGACATGACATGAAATAAATGATAACAATATAGTACAACATCCCAAACGGGAGCAATCACGCCCAACGGCGGAATCAAACACTACTAGAGTAATAAATGGAAAAACATCACCAATGATAAAACTTCATAAGTAAAGCCGGCTCACACGAGCTCGACACCAGAAAACAAATAATATACATCACCGTCCTCACAGTGTCTCTAAGTCAAATACATATAAAGGTAGATGGAGAATACTAGATACAAAAGTATGTATACAATGGAAATAACCGGATACCACAACCCACCTAACAGCAAAACAGCTTACGCACTAACTGCAGTGGTATCCGTAACCAAAAAGATACAAGAAGGCAGCCTGCCGCGACTACTCTGAGGGGCAACCTGCAAACACTGTGGCACAACGGGGGTGAGTTGCTAACTCGTGAATAGAGATAACGTATAAAGGTAATCGCGAGCATGTACGTACTGCGCTACTCTATCATATGCCAGCAGATGATATCTATATGCGATAAGCAGTATGTGCAATAATCATGCATAAGAACTCTATCAGGTAATATGTCTATAGGATGAGATACAAATAATGAATGCTGAGCATAGGAAAATTAACATCTACATAGAATGTCAACGTGGAAAAATAATCGGTGCCTCTCAATGCACCCGAATCCCAATAAAACTCCGGTGCCGGCACTCTCATCGGTCCTCCAATTCTGTAAATCTCAGAGAATCGCGAATGCCTAACATTGGCACTCAAAATATCATAGAATAATCGTGTCCAGCATCGACACGCAAATCCTCATATATCGGGCTCCGTCAGTCTTTATCAGCCCACGGGCTCCGTCTGCGGTATCGGCCCTCGGCCCCGGCAGTACGGGTCATCCCATATCCATCTATCGACTCTGGTCAGTATCCTCCGGATAACCGCCAGGTCCAACCAATCACCGGTAGGTACTCGCCGCCCTGCCAGGCTCATCGTATGCTCCACGAAAAACATTTCTCGTCCCGGGGAACCATACTAGGTCCACCACGAACCCGCAAACGGATCATCTAACTTCTCAAATCGGGTTTCAAGCACACGTCTCAGAACCGAGAAAACGCGTAGTAGACGCATCAAAATATCATATCAAGAAGGACCGGGTTTTCACAATAGTGCATATTTTCTTAAATAACCCCACGGTCCTCAAATCCAGAAACCACATGAAAATCCAAAGCCAATGCGTAAATCCATGCGATGCGATGTATGCATCAGAAAGTCATACTATAAGAACAAAGGGGAAAACCGCTCTTAAATAGATTCAGTTTTTCAAAAGGGATCGTGCGGCTCCCAGTTTCTACCAAAATCAGATTATCTAGATAGGTACAGTTTGAATATGTAAATGAGTACGTGCATAAGTATGAATATGTAAATGAGTACGTGCACAAGTATCATAATCATATCGAAACATATAGGAGGTGAGCTACAGTATATTGTTCAAGGCAATTCTATAATGTGAGTATCATGGCAATTATTAACGGTGTGTGTGTAATATGCAGATTAGTGCTCGTGCGACATGAACTGTTAGTAACAGTGTGGTGTGTTATCAGTTTTAAGTTCATATAGATATAGCAGGGAATGCGGTATGCAACAAATAGTATCCATGAACAGTCAAATATATGCAAATGAAATATGCTACTACAATGTCCTATCAGCCCTGACGCATAACGCCATACGGGCGATTTCCCCGTAGATGTTAAATCTACTCACCTGGTCGTGCTAAGTGTAGCCGACGACTTGTTTCCCCTTCTTCACGGCATCCGTCGTACTCGCCTGCGAACCTAGAATTTCACCAGAAAATACGCATAAGCTAAAATCTACAAAAACGCAACATCGAAGCCAAACTAGAAACCCGCGTCGCGAACCAAACGCGTGTGTGTGCAATACGCTAAAACATGTGATTACGCACCTGAAGCTACCCCGACATGTCGCGATACGCAGAAAACCCCCAAGCCCACACACGTATCACACGTTTCGCGAAGGTTAAAAGTATACGAAATAGTGTAATTGGCTCCAGATTTTTCTACAGAAAGAATTAAACAAAATTGCACATACCATAAGTCTTCACATATCAGCAGACACCTACCACACAAACCCTAACCCCCAGGTCCCCCATCTGGCCGCAATTTGCGGCCAGAACCAATTGTCCGGCGGCCCGACTAGGGAGTAGGGCTCCCGGGCTTCGTGTGTGTTCTCTATACCTATTATACATTCTCCAGTAATTACAATTTTATTCTGAAGCCAACGGGGTACAAGCAGTTTACAAAGAACCAAAAACCTAGTTAAAAAGCCGTTTTAACACTAAATCGGTACATTAAGGTATTTCTGTGAAACCTGAAGCGAACACTTGGTTAAAACCACACTAATAACACATCACTAAACTAAGCAAGCCATAAAAATGTTAACTTAACATGAACTTCACTAATTTCCTTCTATATCACAAGAAAACACATAAAAATATGATTTTTAGCTAAAATACCACAAGTTATGAACTAAGGTGTTAAGTGTGAAATTAATACCTTCCAAAAACCTTAGGGAAACCCAAATTTCATCTCTAGCCCTCACATGCACTGACTTGCCACCAAACTCCTCCAAAAAGCCATTTTTCCAAGGTTTTGTGAACGAAAAAGGGGTTGTTTTGTGTAGGGTTTGTATAGGAATCAAAAGAGAAGAGAGGATGAGGAAAATGCTGCTTTTGCCGCTGCTTCTCTACAGGATTTTCCAGAAAATGAGACGGAGAAGGAAAAGAAAGAGAGAACAATGGTCAAAAAAGTCAATCCCTTCACCTAACCACCATACCTCTCATTCCCTCATTTAAAATTTTAAAAAAATAAAGGGTTGACTTGGTTAATGGTGGGGAAAAAAAATAGAATCATGCAAGAAAAGAAAAGGGTTTACATGATAACACTTGCTTAGGTTACAAAAAGGAAAAGATAAGTGTGCATGTGTACACTAACATAAAAATTTCCAATTAAGGTAAACATAACTAAATTAAAATTAATAAACTCTTTCTCTCTCTCTCTCTCTCTCTCTCTCTCTCTCTCTTTATATATATATATATATGTGTGTGTGTGTGTATATATATATATATATATATATATATATATATATATATATATATATATATATAAACACTTCACAACACAATTAGCACTAGTTAAAAAGAAAATAAGATTTTTGGGTTTTTATGAAAAACACGCATCATTACTAACTAACGCGAAAATACCCTAAACGAATTTCAAAGCGTTACAATCTACCCCCTTAAAGAAATTCGGTCCCCGAGTTTAAAAATCTAACTACGCGTACCTTCAAAGAGATGGGGATATTTCTTCCTCATCTCACTCTCGGTCTCCCATGTGACCTCCTCGTGCTCGGGCTATGCCAAAGGACCTTAACGGACGGTATATCCTTCGACCTTAATTTCTTCACCTGTCGATCTAAGATGACCACCGGCTGCTCTGCAAAAGAAAGGTCGCGCTCCAGCTGGATCGTCGGGTGCTGAATCGCATGCGAAGGATCATGAAGATACTTGCGGAGTATCGAAACATGAAATACGGGGTGTACATCTGGGAAACTGGGCGGAAGGGCTAATCGATACGCAACTGCACCAATACGCTCAAGAATCTCGAAGGGGCCCACGTATCTGGGGCTAAGCTTCCCCTTCTTCCCAAACCTCATTACACCTTTCATTGGGGAGACCCTCAAGAAAACATGATTGCCAACAGAAAACTCAAGTCTGCGCCGACGACGGTCCGCATAAGATCTCTGCCTACTCTGGGCTGCTCTCATCCTATCGCGAATCAACTGGATCTTCGCGGTCGTCTCCTCAACAATCTGCGGCCCTAAGATACTGCTCTCGCTGAGCTCTGTCCAACAAACGGGCGATCTGCATCTCCTACCATATAGAGCCTCGAATAGTGACATCTGAATGGTCTCCTGGAAACTGTTGTTGTAGGAAAACTCTACTAAGGGTAAATGATGATCCCAGCTACCTCCGAAGTCTAAGACGCACGCTCGGAGCATGTCCTCGAGAGTTTGAATAGTACGCTCTGACTGGCCGTCGGTCTGCGGATGAAATGCTATGCTGAAACTCCACGGGGTGCCCAAAGCCTCCTGAAGCCTCTGCCATAGTCGGCTGGTAAACTGGGTGCCTCTGTCGGACACGATACACGTCGGGACCCTATGCAGTCGTACAATCTTGTCGATGTATATCTGGGCATACTGAGCAAATCCGAAAGTCATATTCACCGGCAGGAAGTGAGCCGCTTTCGTCAAACGATCCACGATCACCCAGATGGAGTCATACCCTCGACTAGTCCTGGGTAGACCCGCAATGAAGTCCATAGAAATCTGCTCCCATTTCCACTCCGGAATGGGTAACGGCTGTAGCTCTCCCGCGGGCCTCTGGTGCTCGGCCTTGACTTGCTGACAACTCAGGCATCTCGATCCGAAATCTGCGACGTCCCTCTTCATTCCGTCCCACCAGTAAACATCTCTCATATCATGGTACATCTTGGTGGAACCCGGATGAATACTGTACACCGATCGATGTGCCTCTTCAAGAATCTCACGCCGCAGTCCCTCAGCATCTGGTACGCACAGTCTAGTCCCAAATCGCAGTATCCCCTGATCATCGATCATGAACTCGGAAAATCTTCCTTGTCCAATCTGTGCCCTGATCTCTGAACAACGGTCATCATTGTACTGTGCCTCATGTACACGGTCCAGCAACTGTGGGCGTGCACGAACATGCGCAAGCTGTCCCCCGATTGACGTGAACTCGAACTGCACTCGGATGACGCATAAAATCTGCCAATCTGCCGACGACTGCCTCTGCACCGCACTCAAGCAAGATAGACTACCCCCGGGCCTCCTGCTCAAAGCATCCGCTACTACATTTGCCTTGCCCGGGTGATACAAGATCTCACAATCGTAGTCCTTTACTAGTTCCATCCATCGGCGCTGTCTAAGATTCAGGTCCCGCTGCTGAAATCTATACTTTAAGCTCTTGTGATCTGTGAATATCTGGCACGACTCGCCGTATAGGTAATGTCGCCAGATCTTGAGTGCAATGACCACTACAGCCATCTCTAAGTCATGAGTGGGGTAGTTCTGTTCATGTTTCTTCAACTTCTGTGAAACATACGCGATCACCCTGTCATGCTGCATCAATACGCACCCTAACCCCACCCGAGAAGCATCACAATAGACCACAAATCCGTCCGATCTTAAAGGCAATGATAACACCGGCGCCGTAGTCAGTCGAGTCCGTAGCTGCTAAAAACTGTGCTCGCACTCCTCTGTCCAATCGAAAGGAACTCCCTTCCGGATCAACCCGGCCAAAGGTGTAGCAATATGGGAGAAGTCCTGAACAAATCGCCTGTAGTAGCCGGCCAGTCCTAAAAAGCTGCGAATCTCCGTAACTGATGTGGGTCTGGGCCAACGCTGAACAGCCTCGATCTTCCTCGGGTCTACACATATACCATCTCGTGTAATCACGTGACCCAAGAAGTCTACGCTGTCCAGCCAGAACGCACACTTGGAAAATTTTGCGAAAAGCTGGTGCTCCCTCAAAGTCTGTAGTGTAATCCGCAGGTGCTGCTCGTGTTCCTCTCTGCTCTGGGAATACACCAAGATATCGTCAATGAATACAATGATGAACAGATCAAGATATGGCCGAAAAATACGGTTCATCAAGTCCATGAATGCTGCTGGCACATTGGTGAGTCCGAACGACATCACCAAAAACTCATAATGGTCGTAGCGCGTGCGGAAGGCTGTCCTCGGAATGTCCTCCTGTCGAACCCGCAGCTGATGGTAGCCTGATCGTAAATCGACCCTCGAAAAGTATCCTTCCCCCTGAAGCTGGTCGAACAAGTCGTCGATGCGTGGCAAAGGATACATGTTCCACACTGTAACCCTGTTCAGCTGGCGGTAGTCGATACACAGATGCAAACTGCCGTCCTTCTTCTTGACAAACAGGACCGGAGCACCCTAAAGAGAAACACTGGGTCGAATAAGTCCCTTATCCAGCAAATCTTGCAACTGACCCTTCAATTCTCTAAGTTCCGCCAGGGCCATCCGATAAGGCGGTACAGAAATAGGCCCCGTGCCAGGAATCAAATCAATACAGAAAGAAATATCGCGCTCAGGCGGTACCCCAGGAAGCTCGTCAGGGAATACATCAGGGAACTCGCTAACAACCGGAACCTGATCCAACGGAACCTCTGTAGCTGTAGTATCGCAAACATAGGCGAGAAATCCCTGACATCCCTTCCTCAAAAGCTGTCCAGCGCGAAAAGAAGAAATCAAACTGTGAGGGGCGGCACCACGGTCCCCCAGCACAACAAAAGTCGACTTGCCGGGAAAACAAAATCTAACTGTCTTCTCGCGGCATTCCACAGACACATAGCACGTGGCTAACCAATCCATGCCCAAACGAACGTCGAAGTCCAACATCTCAAGAAGGATCAAGTCGACAGGCAACTCTCTCTCGCCAATACGGACGGTATAGGATCGGAACACGTGTTTAGCAACAAACGACTCGCCCACAAGGGTGGTCACAACAACCGGCTGATCAAGTAAACCGGACTCTCTACCCAAACTCGGCACGAAGTGTGTGAAAATGTATGAGTGTGTGGATCCCGAGTCAAACAACACGTATGCGTCAACAGAACATACTGAAAGTATACCTGAGACCACCGCATTGGACGCCTGCACGTCTTGATGCGTCAAAGAAAAAACCCGTGCCTGTCCTCCATCTGAGACTGACTGTCCTCTGCCTCGGTCGCCCCGTCCCCTCTGAGCAATTCCTCCGTGCCCACGACCTCTCTGTGCATGAGTCTGACGCGGAGCAACAGTAGGTACAATAGGCAACGCCCTCTGGGGTGGTGAAGGTGGTAAGGTGACATGCGGTACTGCTGCCTCGCTCCGGTGTATCTCAGGACAATCTCTAACGAGGTGAAGAAGACTGCCGCACCTAAAGCATCCCTGCGACGTCTACTGACTCTCCCGTGGATACAACTAAACATCTGGTCTCGTCCCGAATCTCTGCTACTCCTCGTACTTGAACGAAACCTGTCGCGGTGTCTAAATGTCTATCTCCGTGCTGATATAACAGTATGAACTCTCTTCAGCTGTGGAACTACCGAAGTCTCAGCAAGGCGCTCCTCGACTAATAAGGCTGCATCTACAGCTGTTGCATAAGTCTCGCAATGATGGGCATTGATCGTAAGGAACAGTGGTGTAAGCAGGCCTCGGAAAAATCTCTTGACTCGCATCTCCTCAGTAGCCACTAGATATGGGGCATAGACCGATAACTCGGTGAACAACACGTCGTACTCTGCTACTGTCGTCTCCGGAGTTTGACGTAAGGACTCGAACCTGCGCTCTCTAGCATCTCTGACATTCACTGGAAGGAAGCGGGCAAGGAATACCGTCACGAACTCTGTCCAGGTCATAGGAGGAAGACCTGCTGCTCTACCCTTCTCAACCGATTCGCACCATTTCTGCGCAAGACCTTCCAGGAGAAAGCTCGCGAACTCTACCCATCTCGCATCTGCGCATCTGAGTGAACGACATATCTGAGCCATCCTATCAATGAAACACTGTGGGTCCTCGGCTACATCGGTGCCTGTGAAGACCAGAGGCTTCAGCCTCATAATCTTTGATAGCGATACAGTAATAACCTCTGTAGCTGCATGGGCAACTGCCTGTACTGCGGGTACGATCACGGTCCCTGCAACGGGTGGAACTACCTCTGGTCGCTGCGCTCAAAGTGTCTCAACTAGCGATCCCATCATCTGGCGCATCTCCTGCATACTGGATCCCACCGTCCGGCGCATCTCCTGCATACCAGCCCTTAACATGGCGATCTGATCTTTCGTAAGAGGAACAGCCTGCTCGGGTACAACCGGTGTACTACCCGGATCAGTCCTCGTCTCGGACGAGTCAACTCGAATCTCGGCTCTCGCGGCCGCTCTCTGCGCCCTCGTAGTCTTTGGCGGCATAATGGCTGAAAAGGAAATAGGATTCGATGAGAATATGGAAATCGAATCACAAGAATGTATATACTCATGAAGGAATTTCATCAATAAGTCCTAAGGTCACTTAGACGAAATACCGTGTCGTGAGTATGCCGCGAAACATACGCACGCTACGCTACTCTGCTTCAGTTACCTACTCCATCATACCAGGGTCATCCTACACTCCGAAAGGTAAAACCTACGCTTTGATACCAACTTTGTCACGACCCGAAGTTCGACTCGTGACCGGCACTTAATCACATAACGTCTACAGGCGTAACGCGACTAAGTAAGACGAAACCCAGAAATCAAAACCATTAAAAGTAGTGAGTGTTGAAACATTTTTTTAAAAGTATTTGGAAAACCTTAAGTAGTTTAGTAACATTCATTAAAGTTCAAGTTATTTCTTAAAAATTTTGGCAGCATTTCCTTTGTAAAAACTAACCCCGAAATCGGGTACAAGACATGACATGAAATAAATGATAACAATATATTACAGCATCCCAAACGGGAGCAATCACGCCCAACGGCGGAATCAAACACCACTAGAGTAATAAATGGAAAAACATCACCAATGATAAAACTGCATAAGTAAAGCCGGCTCACACGAGCTCGACACCAGAAAACAAATAATATACATCACCGTCCTCACAGTGTCTCTAAGTCAAATACATATAAAGGTAGATGGAGAATACTATATACAAAAGTATGTATACAATGGAAATAACCGGATACCACAATCCACCTAACAGCAAAACAGCTCACGCACCAACTGCAGTGGTATCCGTAGCCAAAAAGATAGAAGAAGGCAGCCTGCCACGACTACTCTAAGGGGCAACCTGCAACACTGTGGCCCAACGGGGGTGAGTTACCAACTTGTGAATAGAGATAACATATAAATGTAATCGCGAGCATGCACGTACTGCGCTACTCGATCATATGCCAGCAGATGATATCTATATGCGATAAGCAGTATGTGCAATAATCATGCATAAGTACTCTATCGGGTAATATGACTACAGGATGAGATACAGATAATGAATGTTGAGCATGGGAAAATTAACATCTACACGGAATGTCAACGTGGAAAAATAATCGGTTCCTCTCAATGCACCCAAATCCTAATAAAACTCAGGCGTCGGCACTCTCATCGGCCCTCCAATCCTGTAAATCTCAGAGAATCGCGAATGCCCAACATCGGCACTCAAAATATCATAGAATAATCGTGTCCAGCATCGACACGCAAATCCTCATATATTGGGCTCCGTCAGTCCGGATCAGCCCACGGGATCCGTCTACGGTATCGGCCCTCGGCCCCGGCAGTATGGGTCATCCCATATCCATCTATCGACTCTGGTCAGTATCCTCCGGATAACCGTTAGGTACAACCAATCACCGGTAGGTACTCGCCACCCTGCCAGGCCCATCGTCTGCTCCACGAAAAACATTTCTCGCCCCGGGAACCATACCGGGTCCACCACGAACCCGCAAACGGATCATCCAACTCCTCGAATCGGGTTTCAAGCACACGTCTCAGAACCGAGAAAACGCGTGGTGGACGCACCAAAATATCATATCAAGAGGGACCGAGTTTTCAAAATAGTGCATATTTTCTTAAATAACCCCACGGTCCTCAAATCCAGAAACCACATGAGAATCCAAAGCCAATGCGTAAATCCATGCGATGCGATGTATGCATCAGAAAGTCATACTATAAGAACAAAGGGGAAAATCGCTCTTAAAATAGATTCAGTTTTTCAAAAGGGATCGTGCGGCTCCCAGTTTCTACCAAAATCAGATTATCTAGATAAGCACAGTTTGAATATATAAATGAGTACGTGCATAAGTATGAATATGTAAATGAGTACATGCACAAGTATCATAATCATATCGAAACATATAGGAGGTGAGCTACAGTATATTGTTCAAGGCAATTCTATAATGTGAGTGTCATGGTAATTACTAACGGTGTGTGTGTAACATGCAGATTAGTGCTCGTGCGACATGAACCGTTAGTAACAGTGCGGTGTGTTATCAGTTTTAAGTTCATATAGATATAGCAGGGAATGCGGTATGCAACAAATAGTATCCATGAACAGTCAAATGTATGCAGATGAAATATGCTACTGCAATGTCCTATCAGCCATGACGCATAACGCCATACGGGCGATTTCCCTGTAGATGTTAAATCTACTCACCTGGTCGTGCTAAGTGTAGCCGACGACTTGTTTCCCCTTTTTCGCGGCGCCCGTCGTACTCGCCCGCGAACCTAGAATTTCACCAGAAAATACGCATAAGCTAAAATCTACAAAAACGCAACATCGAAGCCAAACTAGAAACCCGCGTCGCGAACCAAACGCGTGTGTGCGGGATATGCTAAAACGTGTGATTACGCGCCTGAAGCTACCCCGACAAGTCGTGATACGCAGAAAACCCCCAAACCCACACACGTATCACACGTGTCGCGAAGGTTAAAAGTATACGAAATAGGGTAATTGGATCCAGATTTTTCTACAGAAAGAATTAAACAAAATTGCACAAACCATAAGTCTTCACATATCAGCAGACACCTACCACACAAACCCCAACCCCCAGGTCCCCCATATGGCTGCAATTTGTGGCCAGAACCAATTTTCCGGCGGCCCGACTAGGGAGTTAGGCTCCCGGGCTTCGTGTGTGTTCTCTATACCTATTGTACATTCTCCAGTAATTACAATTTTATTCTGAAGCCAACTGGGTACAAGCAGTTTACACAGAACCAAAAACCTAGTTAAAAGGCCGTTTTAACACTAAATCGGTACATTAAGGTATTTCTGTGAAACCTGAAGCGAACACTTGGTTAAAACCACACTAATAACACATCATTAAGCTATGCAAGCCATAAAAATGTTAACTTAACATGAACTTCACTAATTTCCTTCAATATCACAAGAAAACACTTAAAAATATGATTTTTAGCTAAAATACCACAAGTTATGAACTAAGGTGTTAAGTGTGAGATTAATACCTTCCAAAAACCTTAGGGAAACCCAAATTTTAGCTCTAGCCCTCACATGCACTGACTTGCCACCAAACCCCCCCAAAAAGCCATTTTTCCAAGGTTTTGTGAAGGAAAAAGGGGTTGTTTTGTGTGGGGTTTGTATAGGAATCAAAAGAGAAGAGAGGATGAGGAAAATGTTGTTTTTGCTGCTGCTTCTCTGCAGGATTTTCCAGAAAATGAGAGGGAGAAAGAAAAGAAAGAGAGAACAATGATCAAAAAAGTCAATCCCTTCACCTAACCACCATACCTCTCATTCCCTCATTTAAAATTTTAAAAAAAATAAAGGGTTGACTTGGTTAATGGTGGGGAAAAAATAGAATCATGCAAGAAAAGAAAAGGGTTTACATGATAACACTTGCTTAGGTTACAACAAGGAAAAGATAAGTGTGCATGTGTACACTAACATAAAAATTTCCAATTAAGGTAAACACAACTATATTAAAATTAATAAACTCTCTCTCTCTCTATATATATATATATATAAACACTTCACAACACAATTAGCACTAGTTAAAAAGAAAATAAGATTTTCGGGTTTTTATGAAAAACACGCATCATTACTAACTAACGCGAAAATACCCTAAATGAATTTCAAAGCGTTACAGCACTAGAATCAGCTGCATATCTTTTGAACATGGCTCCTACCAAGACTGTGCCTACCACGCCATATCAGATATGGAGTGGGAAGAAACCCTATCTTCAGTATCTGAAGATATGGGGATGTCCAGCTTTTGTTAAAAAGCAGCATGCGGAAAAACTCGAGGCACGATCAGTACAGTGTAAGTTTGTGGGATATCCAAAGAACTCCAAGGGGTATTTCTTCTATTATGCAGAGGAACAAAAGGTTTTTGTTTCTCGTAATGCCCATTTTCTAGAACAACATTTTTTAGAAAAGGAAACAAGTGGGAGCGCAATAGAACTGGAAGAAATTCCAGAACCACAAACTACTACTGAAAGTTTGGTAGAACCAGTAGTTCAAGAAGAACAGGACATTCCCGCACCCCTCCGCAGGAGTAGTAGGCTGTCTCATCCGCCTGAGAGATACTACGGTTTTCTCATAGATGGGGATAGAGAGGATTGCGTCATTGATAATGATGAACCTACTAGCTTCCAGCAGGCCATCCAGAGCGGCGACTCAGTAAGATGGCTGGATGCAATGCGGATCGAGATGGAGTCTATGTACACCAACAAAGTATAGACTTTGGACTTTGCTCCAGATGGAGTAAAACCCATAGGATGCAAATGGATCTTCAAGAAAAAGATTGGTGTAGATAGACAGGTGGAAACCTATAAGGCTAGACTTATTGCAAAGGGTTTTCATCAAAGACCTGGTTTGGACTATGACGAAACTTTTTCTCCAGTGGTTATGCTCAAATCCATTCGGATCCTTCTTGCCATTGATGCCTTTCTTGATTATGAGATCTGGCAGATGGACGTAAAAACGGCTTTTCTAAATGGTAATTTACAAGAGTGCGTCTATATGGATCAGCCAGAAGGTTTCAATCAGAGTGGGAGCAGCGGGAAAGTGTGCAAGTTGCTTAAGTCCATTTATGGACTAAAGCAGGCATCGCGGAGTTGGAACATCTGTTTTGATGAAACGGTCAAGGAATATGACTTTATCAAAAATCCAGATGAACCATGTATACATAGTAAAACTGTAGCACGAACTGTTGTATTCTTCGTTTGTACGTGGATGACATTCTCTTGATAGGAAATGACATTCCTATGCTACAATCTGTCAAACGATTCTTGTCACATAGGTTTTCCATGAAAGACCTGGGTGATGCCTCTTACATTCTGGGGATCCAGATCTATCGTGATATATCTAAGGGGATGTTGGGACTTTCGCAGTCCAGGTATATCAACACTATACTGAAAAGATTCAGTATGGAAGATTCTAAGCGCGGTAATTTACCGGCTTGTCACGGAATCACCCTCTCCAAAGAGATGTCTTCCAAGACTGATTTAGAAAGGGATCGCATGTCAGTTATACCCTACGCTTCTGCGGTAGGCTCTATAATGTATGCGATGTTGTGCACCAGACCAGATGTAGCTTACGCACTGAGCGTGGTAAGCCGGTATCAGTCAGACCCAGGGGAGAAGCACTGGATAGAAGTAAAGAACATTCTTAAGTACCTGAGAAGGACTAAGGATATGTTCTTGGTTTATGGCGGAAAAGACCTCAAGATCGAGGCTTTTGCCGACTCCAGCTTCTAGAGTGACAATGATGACTCCAAGACCGTGTCAAGTTATGTCTTTACTCTCAATGGAGGGGCGGTGTGCTGGAAGTGTTCCTAGCAGGACACCGTTGCTGACTCGATAATGGAAGAGGAGTATATCGCTGCTTGCGATGCCGCAAAAGAAGCAGTCTAGATGAAGAAGTTCCTAACGGAACTTCAGGTGGTTCCTACCATTGTTGATCCAATACCGCTGTATTGTGACAACAACGGAGCTATAGCTTTAGCGAAGGAACCCAGGTCCCATCAGAAGTCCAGACACATCTTAAGGCGGTATCACCTGATCAGGGAGATCATAGATCGCCAGGAGATCAGGTCCGGAGAGTTACTACAGAGGAGAACACTGCAGATCCATTCATAAAGGCCTTATCTCAGATTCAGTTCGAGAGGCTACTCGAGATGATAGATCTTCGATATGCCAGTACATGGCCCTAGTGCAAGTAGAAGATTGTTAGTGTATATGCCCTAGGGGCCATATTGTATCATACTAGTTTGTATATTACTTAATGGAAGCTTGGGATATTCACAGTTATATTAACAGTCTCGCTTAACATAGTAGTATGCTACTTGGTTTTGGTCTATCTTAATATGTGTATATGTTAGCATATCGCGAATACATATTGATAGAGCCCTTAGGATCTTGCTTGACTACCAGCGTTGTGATGGCAGTCACACTAGTGGGGGCTGGGTAGTCTACAAGCACATCTTTTTTCAGGTCCCTAGTCGTAGGATTATCGAGACAGGGCATCGATATTCCGGAGTAGACTAGTGTGTACGCTTCTCATCCCAGCAGAAGAAATGGTCTGTCCCACAGCCATTAGTACGTTGTACTGGAGATAGTATACAGGTGCTCGTTGGGTTACGGGTACACCGGACAGGACTCGCAGGGAACTGTTGGTTGGTATTATACCCGTCGTCAATTAACAGTTCCCAGGTGACATGAGTACAGCATCGTCCGCGGACTTAGCACTGCTGCTTCGTCTCGAGTGTGTTCCCACTGTTCTTAGATTGCTACCCTACCACGGCTCAAAGGAGTCGTGCAAACAGGTAGCAGTTGGGTGCAGTCCCGAAGCACTTGGAGGCAGTGGCGGTTAGATAGGATTCGTCTCTCCCGATATTGGGAGTTGATATCGCGCTGTGTTTGGAGAGCCATTACGCAAAGTTCCTGGCCAGGGCAAACGAGATTTAATGCTGGGATTTCCAGTAGCTTCTCAAGGTGTAATGGGCATCACTCCGACACGACTTATACAGCTTTTAAGGGACTGACGCTTGCCACCCCTCTAGGCACGATATGCGATAGTCCTAGACGAACAGACCGGACTGTATGGAGATTGTCACATCAGGCTCAGTAGGAGTTCGGATGGGTTTCCCCATCGGCCTTCTTATCGACATCTGCCTGGGGACCGTTACGTACAGCTAGTACCGCTTACGGCCTGTGATTAAACCCACTACCAGCGTAGTGTCGAGTCTTTAGAGTTCTATACAGAGAGTTTCCCTACTTCAGGCAAAACGATATAGAGGTCGTATGGTTTTACGACAGGGTTCGGACACATACGTGCATTTATGCACGTACAATATTCGGACAGTTTTTACTAGCGGGCTTTAGTTTAAGCCAGGTTCTAGTGTTGGATTATTAGATTTATACAGTCTCAGTTTTTCCGTGTTTTCACAGATAGGATGGACGTTCTTGTAATTACTCGAGAAGCTTCTAGAAGAAAGGTGACTCATTATGCTTTAATTCATTTATGAATTAAGCTTAATGAGGTGGAGGAGATGATGTGTGATTTGCATTAATTACATCATGGGTTATGAGGTGATTCACCTCAAAGTAATTAATGAAGCATGGTTGATATTTTGAGATATTATTTCTAGATATTTTGATGCTTCATTATTTATCCAAATGACTTAAGATATTTATTCATTCTCACTCACACACTCTCTCTCTCCTCAAGCTCTCTCTCTTCAACCCTAACCCTAATCCTCTAATGTGTTGAGATCCCAAGGGTTAGCAAGACTAATAGATCCCTAATCCTCTTCTATATCCTCTAGGTTACCTTGATTAGCACTCATAGTTACCTCAAGTGAGAGGTTAAAGCTTGGAGAAGTAGCTCTCGGGTGGATCTTCTATCACATCGAGGAAGCCGACGAGGAGGTGATCAACAAGAACAAGAAAGACTTAATTCATTAGGTATAATCATCTATCATAGTAGCTAATCACTTCTATATAGTTATTAGTTAGGGTTTAGCAAAGATCCGTAAAGTTAGTCGATGTTAGTTTAAACAAAATGATTTTTTTACCTATTCCGTCTCCCCGTATCATATGGGGTGTCTAACGTCGACTTACAAGTACCAATGACTCGGCGGTTATCATGGGGATATCGATGTGAGTCATGTGCGTATGGATACGCCGAGAGGCGAGGGTCAGAGCTAGGCACTCGAGCTTTCGGTATAGCGTATGACGTACCTATCAGGATGCCAGTCGTGGTGACAGCATCTGATAGATCAGCATTTCTGTGTCGATACTTGACACATTGGTTTCATGATATTTTACTCCTAAGTATATATAACAGTGGAATGGGACGCTGTTATATATGCATGTATATATATATTAATGGAATGGGATGCTAATATATATGTATACATATAAATTCATATACTTCATCATAATTATTCATACAATTATACTTAGGATATATGAGATTCACTTGATATTGGATTTGGGATATAGGAGATTCATTTGAGATTGGATACAGGATATTTATGAGATTGCTGATTTTGTACATTCAGGATATATGAGACTTACATGATATGAGAGTCAATTTGGTGGCTGATTTAAGGAAATTAGGATTTGGATTGTCTTGATGGATTTTGGTCCTACCACGATATCAGGATTCCGTGGAAATGACATGTTTCATTCCATACTCCACATTTATTGTTTATGCACTGCTTCATGTATTAGTTGTATTTGATAGAGTACCTTCCATGACTATTGCATTTACATACTTATTTTATACGCATTGGTTCATGTATTAGTTGTACCTGAGTACCTTTCATGACTGTTGCATATATACATTGTCATATCATTGCTTCATGTATTAGTTGTACCTGATAGAGTACTTATATGATTATTGCGTACATATTGTCATATTACTGCTTCATGTATTAGTGATACCTGCTAATATACCTTTCATGACTATTGCACACATATGACTTTTATTGTTATTAGTTTGCATATTTTAGATTCGCGTTGTACGTGTATACTTGCGATTACCTGCATATGTTATTTACTATTCACGAGTTGGCAACACACCCCCGTTGTGCCATATTGTTTTGCAGGTGATCCTCACAGTAGTCAGAGGCAGGGCTATTATCTTTCATCATATTATCTTTTGTTGCGGATACCGCTTCGGCTCATAGTGTGCAGTTTTGCTTTAGGTAGGTTTTGTGGTTATCCGTTCATGTTGCTTATTGTATATTCGTTGTATCCTGTACTCTCTATCTGCCACTATCTTGTATGACTTAGAGACTTGATGTGAGAATGATATTGTATATTATTTTGGTGACTTGGATGTTCTTTATGCAGTTTTACTTATATCGTCTTTTATTTCTTCGCTACGGCGTCGTATATCTGTTGTGGTGGTTGTTTTCCGCCTTTGGGCGTGTTTTTGCTCCCGTTTGGGGATGCTTTACTTATATTTATGTTGTACCCATTTTTTTGGGTACAAAGAAGGTGCTGCCAAAATTTTAAAGGAAATAAAGTTGGACTTTTAAACAATTTGGGTTGAGATTTCAAAGGTTTTGAAAATGTTGTTATCACTTTCTTACTATTTTTGATGGTTTAGACTGCTGGGTTTTCAGCTTACTTAAATTGCGTTACGCCTGTAGACGTTGCGTAGTTTAAGGGCCGTCACGTGCCAATTTCGGGTCGTGACATTAACTCACTAATAAAAATATTTAGATATTTATTTACCATGGTTTGTTGAGAGTGTGGCTCTCATATATATTCTTTTTCTTTTCTCTTTTAGTTAAGATATTATCACAATATTGAGCTCAAGTTTTGACATCTCGTTCTTCTTCCTCCTTCATGCTCTCTTGAGTTTTCCATTAAGTGAGGAACGTAAAAAGAAAGGGTTTTTAAGTGAGAAGTCAAAACACATCACCAATCTATACCACTCTAGCCCATTAGTATAGGTTATTTGCTCCACTTTTTCAAATATCAAGTGAAGCTAGGAGCTTGAGCAAAGAGACTCCGGATGGATCGTCATGGACTTGGAAGGATTCAACCGAGCCGGTTCAAACTTTAGGGGATCCAAGGAGTCACAAGATGAGGTCTATAATGGTTGTATTTCTCCCCACTTAGTATTAGACACTACTTGTATGTCATACTACATGTTGTTATCCTATTTTTCTAGTTCAATTCCTAGGATAGTTTGCTTAGAACCCCCTAATTTTTTTTTATTGTGGCATGTGTGATACTTCCAAACCCTAGATATGGTGCTAAGGAAACCCTACAGTATGATCGTCATCATAACGCTGGAGTCAAGCAAGAATCATATGGACTCAATCAACATATAATAGTGATCTGTAATACCACATAATGCTTGTACATGATGAAAAAGACAGACCAGATAGCATACTATTATTTTGAGTAAAACTGTTTTACCCATATAGGTCCTCACTCAATCATCACAATCGCGTACCTGTGATTACAATAATTGACTTGAGGGCACTATATCAAACATAAATATGAATTTACTGCTCATTCGCGACATCCAGAGAGTATTCCATATGATGACTCTTGAAGGTTTGTAATTCTTTGGCCTCCAAATCTGAAGAGTCATTGCTTTTCATATTGAATAAAATCAGATTGTTTCCATGCAAATCAGTTCTGAGTTAAAATGTTAGAAATTTAAAATGGGCATAGGCTAAAAATATAGTTGATATCGGGCTTCTTTACCTGCATATTGTTAATGAGGTTGAGTCATGCCCTATTAAATTGCTCTATTCAGACTACTAGTAAAAATGTACTAGTTTCTAGGCATGTGCAATCCATATATATGAAGAAAAGAGGAGGAATTGATGATTATATAGGGAAAAAAACCAAGTGGTTTAATATGTCATGGAATTTTCTTCTTCTTTTTAATTTGTAAAATAGAAAGGAAAAAGGGAGTGTGGCTAATAATAGTGGATTATTGTTCTTGCTGCTGTTGTTATTTTGAAACTGATGTTGGAAATGACACACCCACCCCTTGTGTTTGTATTATTATAGTAAAATATTTTTCAAGTTATCATAACTTCTTCTTTTTTCCTTGGATATACTTTAAAATGGACTGTTAGTATGAAATATAGATCTAACAACCAGAATTAGGAAAAACAAAGGTCCATGGGTTTGGTTTTTTTTTTTGGATTGATGTGTGGCAAAGATCCCAGAATAAAAAAGAAAATACCAGGTTTCTAACAGACAGGTTCCCAGTCGCCTTAAGATGACTCAAAACAAAGCTAGGATCCTCTAAAGGTATTAACAATAGAATATTTATGGTAGCTCGTTCTACTCATAAATCACATAAAAGACAGGTTGCCCTTTGGTGTCTAATGATCTTCCAGGCTCACCTGCGCTTTAAAGCATATAATTTTCGACATCATTGAGAGAGGACAATACTCAAATATAGTACTAATTTCCATAAATATTACAATAATATATAGCATCGTCCAATTCGCCAATTAACAAAGCACCCATTTAACTTGTTATATTCCACACTTGCATCTGAACGATCATACAAAGTTGCACAGGATCAAATTCACTCGCTTTGATGTGAGTTAACATAACTCTAACAAAGTTTTATTTAAGCAAATACAAAGCCTAGGGATGCAAACTAATGAAAGATTAATCAAGCAGTTGGGTATGAAGCTTGCATGGCGATACCACATAGCCCTTCTTTTGTGAATATATCCCTCGCCATTTTAATATATCCATTCTCACCCCAGGACGAGCCCCAGGAGTTCTTCACCAGCCAAAACTTGGTTCCGTCGTCTTCGGTCCCATAGCCGACAATTGTCACAGCATGGTTCACATCGGTCCCACAAGGGCCAGTGAATATACCACCAGAGTACAGTTGGAAAGCATAGCTTCCTGTGTCTATCGCAACAGAAACTGGTTGATTAGCAACGGCCTTCAATAGTGCAGCTTCATTGTTAGATGGCACATCCTCATATCCCCTGATAGTTGCTGCATGAGAGAAGGGGCTCTTGAAGTCGCACATGTTTGGAGTGCTAAATCCCTTGTAGGCATAGTTGGCTTCGGCCGCGAGGCCATTATTGTTGATTATGAACTCGAAGGCTTTGGACATGTCACCACCTTCGCACCCTTTGTATTCTCCACTATTGTCGCAGTCCAAAAGCTCTTGTTCCGAAAGAGAGATGAGCTTGCCAGTTTTGAGCTGAGTAATGCCCTCAACTGCCGCAACTGCTGAAAATGCCCAGCAAGAACCTATTTTCGGGGATGAAAACAATTTGTTAGTTGTAACACCTATCCTAATATAATTTAGGGTAAATTACCTAGCTAAGAGACTACTCAGCTTTTTTAAATTTCATTAACACCATAGATCTTTCCTAACTTATTACACTTATCGGCTTAATGCCATTACAATGTTAACTAGAAAAAGGTGATTAATTTTACTTAATTGCGCGCCTTCATCTTCATGCTCTTCCTATATAACGTCCTATTAATGCCATTATAATAATGTTATCAAGAAAATGGATATTTTGTTATGTTATAAATAAAGTCAAGTATAGGCATATATTAACTTGACTAACATTTCCTAACATGATTATGGCCTTCATTTTTATATATGTTACGGATCATTTTAAAGTATATATGTTCAGTGTCGGCAGAAATCTTATATCTTTGATTCTCTATTCCAAAGTACTACTTGATAATGTTTTGGGCGAAAATAGAAGTGATACATATGTTCACATCTTCAGAGACGGCCCAGGATCAATGGAGTTCTCAATTTTCCAGCCACTTCATCAAGTATATATACAAAACATATAATATATAAGATAAAATATATACACTCATATTGATTAGAAGAGAATGTGCTCACCACAATGTCCTTGGTGCTTAACAGGAGTCACAACTCCCTCTGCTCTCCAATCCATGCTCAAAGGAACATCGCTTACGTTCTCGTACATGAAACCTTTGGCAGCTCTTACAGTGGTCATCAATGGAGGATGAAATCCACTGCAGACTTCTCTGTATTCATCTGTGGTGAGGTCTGCAAACTGGTTCACCCCTAGTCTGAATTTTTTGTTACCAGCATCGTTAAACGATTCTACGAGCTCTAAATTGCTCTGAAATATGCGAAAGCGATGCTCCTTCTCTGCTTCATCTTTGTAAACTCGCCCGTGCTGGGACATCCATTGCTCATGTCTCCTCGCAACTGAAATCGTGCTCAGTTTGCGGGATGCTGTAGCATGAAAACCCAAAACACTCAAGATAAGCAATGCTGAACATAAGCATTTAAGCGCCATGCTGTTTTAAGCAACTTGGAAAGGATAGGTGAGGAACACTAAGTCGGCATTGGTTTATATAGAACTTGAGATGGTGTTTGTTACACTCAAATTTTGCTCAATCATTTATGGTGGATACTAGGCGCGGGCCAGATCTCGTCATAATTATCTTGCACGTGAAAAATATATATTTTGACATTATACAACAAATCAAGCACGTCTCTATTTTGTATAATAAACGTTTTCTTATGTATTTTCTTTTATTTTTTCCTGGTAGCTAGCCATTCGTCTTCTTGAGTTGGAAATTTTAATAAAAAAATAAAAAAATAATTATAATGATTAATATATGCATTTGACTATTTGACCTCCTTCATGGAATTAAAGCAATATTATGCTCATGTGACAAATTATGATTATTAAACTTTGGCCTATATAATTACTTTGAGAATGAGGCTTGAATGGCATTTATTTTGCCATCAAATTAACCTTTGGCTATTAAAGTTGTTTTACTATCTTGGAATTGAACCATAAGCCTTGATGTCAATTAACTATTGATCAATTATCTTATGGTCTTTTTTATTATAGAGCCCCTCATGCTTCGGTAATTACTAAAAAGCCTCCAATACTTCACACTTAAAAGATCTTTCATACATTTAAATTACAATAAAAAGCCTCCCAAAAGACGAAAAAGAGAATTTTTTTGTCTTTTGCATCACTCTGATAGGAGGCTAACGGTGAGTATCGGTTTGGGTTTTAAAATCTTTCCAACCCTTTATCTTCTTCCAAAATTCCTAAATTTTCCCTAAATTGGCTTTCCCGTTAGGGTTTCAATCAAAGGTTTATCAAACTGAAACCGGCTCGTTTGTCGCAACCTTATCCACACTACTACAATAAGGGATTGACGTTACGAATTTATCCGTAGGGGCAAAGCACTGCCCCTACGGATATATTTGTAGGGGCAAAAAAAACCCGTAGGTGCAAAGACCACAGGTGCAAGTTCTCGTCCTGAACATGCCTCTACAGAGTAATAATTACCCATACGTCTTAAACGTAGGGACAGATATCCCTACGGAGTAATCCGTAGGGCCTGATAAATATTTTAATTTATTGGTTTATAAAATAAAATAATTGCCATTACGGATGTATCCGTAGGACCTGATTGGTGCCCCTATGAATACATCCGTAGGTCCAGATAAATGCCCCTACGGGTTAATTCGTAGGGGAAAGTTTTACTGAGTCCATAGAGGTAAAATATTAGGTATCCTGATATCTTGTCCCTACGGCTAACTGTGTAGGGGCAAACATTGGACCTACGGATTAATCCCCAGGTGCAACATATGGCCCTACGGATTAATCCGTAAGGACAAAATATCAGGATTTTTTTTAAAAGGGGTTTCCTGTTTTTTCCCCGCCATGTGCACAATAATATATATATCATATAATCAAATACATAAATATTCATAATCAACATCTCACATATAATATCTAAAAGATATAAACAAACAGAATACGATATCTAACTAAATCATCATGAACAAGCAAACAACCACCAATATCGTCCAAAATTTATACAATATGTATCAGATAAATACATACATCCTCAAAAATATAAATAAAGCTATCCTAGCTCGGTCCAGCTCCTCCACCTATGATAATCGCCGTAATCTGGCCCATCTGCTCCTTGGTGCAGTCCCGAATCGTTAAAAAATCGACTAATGAAGGAGCGGACTGTGCAGGAGTCTGAGTGGGCTATGGAGTTGCAGGAGTGGTCTGCGCAACCGCAGCCGAGGTAGTGGCTTGCGGAGGCCAAAGAAGATGCATGTGGAGCCGCAGTCGAAGTAACATGTCGCACCTGTTAAATTTTGTGTGTAGTGTAATATACGAGTAAGAACAGTGTATTAGATTTTAGTCGAGTCCGTATCATTATCAGATTATTTCAAAACCCCAATCTAAGAATATTTAGGGACTTAGGCCTCGTTTGGGTATCTAGTTTGGAAAGCTGTAATTTATTTTAATTAGATAGTTTTATGTAAGTATGATTAATCAAAACTAAGTCTACAATCAAATAAGTTCAGGTTACTAATATTGCATATGTTATTATCTATAATGTGATAAAATATTTTACTATTAAGTAGTATATGTACCATCTCCTTAATCCTCAATGGTGGTCTTCAAAGCGGCAACATCATGCTCTAGACGTCGCTCACGGGGGTAGGGGAAGTAACCACCCGAGTGGAGTCCAATCTCATATGGGCCCTGCTAGGACCCGGTCCCCGGGCTCTCTCCCAACCTCCGTGGTACCCTCCGTGTGTGGTGTTTAGGACTGGGGTCAGCAACATCGGATCGGCTCCGAACCAGCCGTCGGGCATGTTATTTCCCGAGGGTATAGAATCTTTCAAGAACTTCAGAAGTATCGTGAATGACTTATTGCTCCATCCATTTAGATACTTAATCTGGGAAAGATGGACGAACAATGATAGGGTGTAATATTTTGCATTCTCATAAATTGGTCTTCTAACATCATTCATGAACTTTTCATATTTATCCGCACGCAGTCCTTGACCGGAAAGAATGTCATCTTCGGTACGAATACTATCACCTAGGACAACCTCTACCATATCCTCCATTTCTTCTCCTGGAAAGAAATTACCGTCTTCTTCTTCTGCCGCATTACCGTCTTCTCCTTCTTCTATTACCGCATTACTGTCTTCTTCTTCTCTTTCCTCGTGATATAGCCAACTTGTATATAGTCTAGTAAAACCATGTTTAACGATATGAAGCTTTACGAATTCTACATTCTTCCAGTACTTATTCCCACATCTATCGCATGGGTAGAGAATCTTCCCTAGCACGATCTTATTATGTGCGTGTGCAAATTCAAAGAAAGCAGCAACTCCTGCGACAAACTTAGGTTGCATACGTTGTTGTCAATCCACATACATCCAGTCCTTAACTCTGATGTACTCATGGGCCATGTTAGACTGTATAACATATAAATTGTAAGTTATGATGACTATATTGAGAAATCTAAGAATGGGATGGTTACTGACAAAGAAGAAAATCCGTAGATACAAGTTTGTCGTTGAAAAGAATAAATTATCGATAAAAGGAGTTAGATTTGAAGATACACAAGTATGAGTTGTATTCTGTGTATCTGTGTTTCAATTTATGATTTCGCTTAACATTAGGATTGTTAGTGTGTATGTGCTTTGTGTAGGGTTGAAAAGAATAAATCATCATTTTTCGAAGAACTAAGTTCTTTATATAGGGTTAAACCCTAATTTTTGGAGGAATTAAATTCCCATATGTTCCTGTTATTTTTTTTTGTTCGTTTTAAGCATTCATGTGGGAAACACGCGAGGCTTCAAAATAGTGCTAAGCACTAACGAGTCACCAAGCTATTCTTGTGTTTTCTTAGAGATATTGATCTCCTGTTACTGACATTTTTAGTCATTGATGATCATCAAGATTTCGGTTTTGAGGATCTTGGATCATCATCATTTTTTTGAAGAACTAAGTTCTTTATATAGGGTTAAACCCTAATTTTTGGAGGAATTAAATTCCCATATGTTCCTGTTATTTCTTTTTAAGTTTTTATATGAAGGGTTAAGTTTACGGTAAAGTTGTGTGTTTACGTTATCATCGAGTATTCTACTGAAGGAACTAGTGCACCCTAAACCTTAACCCTAATTTTTGGAGAAATTAAATTCACAAATGTCCCTGTTGTTTCTTTTTAACATAGTTATTTACCCCTAAATTTTGAATCTGCAGAACAAAATCTCCCAGATGAGAATTAAATTCTCAACCTGTGCGGAGATTTGCTTCTGCAAATCTCAACTAGAGGAACAACTAAGTTCTTATCTGAAGGGTTAAGTTTATGGTAAATTTATGCGTTTACATCATCATCGAGTATCCTACTGAAGGAACTAGTGCACCTAAACCCTTACCCTAATTTTTTGAGGAATTAAATTCCTATATGTCCCGTTATTTCTTTTTAACTTAGTTCTTTTCCCTAAGTTTTGAATCTGCAGAACAAAATCTTCCCGATGAGAATTAAATTCTCAACTTGTGGGGAGATTTGCTTCTGCAAATCTAAATCAGAAGAAGAACTAAGTTCTTATATGAAGGGTTATGTTTACGGTAAAGTAGTGTGTTTACGTTATCATCGATTATCCTACTGAAAGAACTAGTGCACCCTAAACCCTAACACTAATTTTTGGAGGAATTAAATTCCCATATATCCCTGTTATTTCTTTTTAACTTAGTTCTTTTTCCCTAAGTTTTGAATTTGCAGAACAAAATCTCCCCGATGAGAATTAAATTCTCAACTTTTGGGGAGATTTGATTATGCAAATCTCAACCAGAGGAAAAACTAAGTTCTTATATGAAGGGTTCAGTTTACGGTAAAGTTGTGCATTTACGTTATCATCGAGTATCCTACTGAAGGAACTAGTGCATGCTAAACCCTAAACCAAATTTTTGGAGGAATTAAATTCCCATATGTCCCTGTTATTTCTTTTTAACTTAGTTCTTTTCCCCTAAGTTTTGAATCTGCAGAACGAAATCTCCCCGATAAGAATTAAATTCTCAACTTGTGGGGAGATTTGCCTCTGCAAATCTCAACCAGAGAAAGAACTAAGTTCTTATATGAAGGGTTAAGTTTACGGTAAAGTTGTGCGTTTTCGTTATCATCGAATATCCTACAAAAGAAAATAGTGCACCCTAAACCCTAACCCTAATTTTTGGAGGAATTAAATTCCCATATATTCATGTTATTTCTTTTTAAGTTAGTTCTTTTACCCTAAGTTTTGAATCTGCAGAAAAAAATCTCCTCGATGAGAATTAAATTCTTAACTTGTGGGGAGATTTACTTCTGCAAATCTCAACCAGAGGATGAACTAAGTTTTTATATAAAGGGTTAAGTTTACGTTAAAGTTGTGCGTTTACGTTATCATCGAGTATCCTACTGAAGAAACAAGTGCACTCTAAATCCTAACCCTAATTTTTGGCGGAATTAAATTCTCATATGTTTCTGTTATTCTTTTTAACTTAGTTCTTTTCCCCTAAGTTTTGAATCTGCAGAACAAAATCTTCCCGATGAGAATTAAATTATCAATTTGTTGGGAGATTTACTTCTGCAAATCTCAACCAGAGGAAGAACTAGATTCTTATACTAAGGGTTAAGTTTACGGTAAGGTTGTTCGTTTACGTTATCATCGAGTATCCTACTGAAGAAACTAGTGCACCCTAAACTCTAACCCTAATTATCCCAAATTATCTCTAATTAACCTAAAATTAAACCATAATCATCACCCTAATTCAAATTATCCCTAATTAATCCAAAATTAACCTATATTAACCTAATCAACCCAAATTAACCCAAATTAATCCTATTCATCACCCTAACCCAAATAAACCCTAATCAACCTAAAATTAACCCAAATAAACGCTAATCAACACCCTAACACAAATACACTCTATTTTACCTAATTAACTCAAATTAACCTTAGCCCAAACCCTAACCCAAATCAACCTAACCCTAATCATTGCAGGGTTCCTAGGCACTCTTAAGAGGTCTCACAAGGCATCAACCATGCCAATTTCAAAAATTACGGTGCCGAGAAACCCTAATACGGATCGTTGGCTAGAAGTTTAGGCGAAAAAAAAACTAGTTAACAACTTAACTAAATGGTAAACGGAAATACAACCTTTGTAGATCCGGTTCTCCACCTCCATGGCTCTGCGATGATGTCTCCTCGCTGTACAAATCGGATCTTGGGCTCTAGCGTCGGCTTCATCGGAGAAAAAGCGGGCTAGGTCATCGACGACGATGCCGAAGATGATCTACGTCGAGGCATCACTAGATCAAGCTCCACCTTCACCAAGCCATGAAAACTTGTGAAGGAAACACCCTATACTACTTGGCAAGAGGTAGAGGATGAAGAAATAGGAAGTGGGTTCACTTTAGAATTGGATTTCTCACTCATTTTCATCAATCACCATTGATGGAATCAAGGTTCTTCATCTTGAAGAAGAAGAAGAAGAAGATGATAATATTATGATAAGTTATTTAAAATGAAAAGGAAAATGAATACTTATCATAATACTAACCTTAGTTTAGTGTAGAGAATAGACCATGGTTAGATATGGCGGTTAGGGTTAAGCAAGAGACAAGAATGGTGGGCTAGGTCAAAGTTTCATGAAGCTTCAACTAAACTACAAATAAAGCCACCATTCTTTTCTCTTTATGCCATTTATTTTCCAAAATGTATAAACAAATAAATAAATGAATAAATAAGTAATGGAAAAATAAAACCCTAATTATATGCTTAACCATGGTTTAATTCTTTACACTTAACCAAGTAAACATGTATCATCAAACATGATACAATCATTTGCACAAAAAGTATATCACATATACAACTTGTACATCCAAGTGAGAAAATCCATTTAAAGTGAACCAATACTAGTTAATGCAAAGTAATATATCAAATATATAATTATACATTAAATCATTAAATCAACAATTGATTTAACGATCCGGTCATATCGCATATAACCGACTAGTATCCTATGTATCGGCTTATCGAATCAATGCTTGAATCGATAACTAGGTTATATCGCATACAACCAATTGATACATTCATCGCGAGAATGAAATACGGTATCACATACACGCATTATTCTCGGTCCCGCACATATCTCATATGCGCTCCTATTTCGTTTCGCTTGAGCCAGGAAACCTCTGTGTAGGACTCTAAAGACTCGTCAATACGCCGGCAGCAGGTGATGATCATATCAAGCAACCACAAGCCGCAAGCGGTCTGCTAAACGTAACGGCCACCCGGGTATTGAGCGATCAGAAGATCGACGAGCAAGCCCGCTCACACTCCTGTGAATCCAACCAGTAACACTTACCGTACAGTCCGGTCTGATCGTCTGATATGTCGCATATCTCGCCTAGGGGTGGTAAACGTCAGACCCCAATAGCTCGATAAGTCGTGTCGATATGAGGTCTATAACAATTCGAGAAACTACTGGTAACACTTACCAGTAAATCTCAGCAACCCTGGCCAGGGATTTCCGGTTATAGCCAATCGAACACAGCGCAACATCAACTCCCTATACCGGGAGAGACGAATCCCCTCCTATCGCTCATTGCCTCCATGTGACTCGGGACTGTACCCAAAAACCACCGTTTTGCACGCCATCTTGGACGTGGTAAGGTGGAAATCAAAGCACAGTGGGAACCACACAAGACTCTATGACGATCTCGGGTCAACAGACTACTCTGTACTAGTGTCACCAGAGAACTGCCATCTGACGTAAGGTATAATACCATCTGGGAGTTCTCGGCGAGTCCGTCCAGTGTACCCAGTCTCCACTGAGCACCCGTATATCATCTCTGATGTCAAACACCAATGGATATGGGGATCATCCATCGCCCATCTGTATGGGTCGAGAAGGTATACTCTAGTCTACTCTGGTATATCGATGCCCCGTCTCGATACACCTACGACTAGGGACTTTGAAGGATGTACTTATGGACTACCATGTCCCCACTAGTACGATCTCACATCATAGTCCAGGTAGTCAAGTACACATCCTAAGGGCTTTACCAACATGTAACAGAGAGACAATCAGTATACACGTTAAGGTAAAGTGCAACCAGATAGCATACTATCATGTCGAGCAAGAAAGTCCTCCCTATATATGTCCAAGCATCCACTACAACATACATCCTATGTATAGTAATGGCCTCTAGGGAATACATATAACTAACAATCTCCCACTTGCACTAGGGCCATATGATAGCAGTGGTTGTAGTATCTCATACTCAACCATCCCATAAAAGTCTCTCTCTGGGAAAAGGCTTTTGTGAGTGGATCCGCCGTGTTGTCCTCTGAGTCTACTCTCCTAACCTCGATCATCCTGGAGATCAACCATCTCCATGATCAGGTGACACTGCCTTAGAATATGTCTGGATCACTGATGGGACCGGCGTTCCTTGGCATAAGCCACAACTCCATTGTCTCATAATGGTAGGAACGCAGTTCATTTCATGAACCAATATACACCCAAACAGCCTCTTCGGTAGCATCTTAAGTAGCAATGTATCCTGCCTTTATCGTCTAGGATGTCACGGTATCTAGCTTGGAACTCTTCCAACATACCGTCCCTTTACTGAGGGTAAAGACAATGCCTGTGACTGACACTCAGTCGTCTTTATCACCCTGGAACCCTTCCAGTGATTCTCCTCAGGATCGATTGATACCTTCTCACTACAACTAGTGAGAATCCTAACATCCATTTAGATCTATCTCATAGATCCAAAACCCAGGATTTAGGAGGTATCACTTTGATCCTATATGGAGAATCATTGTGATGAGCGGAGATTGATCGAGCGAAGCATAGGAAACTCCTTCCCTATCAAGAGTATGTCATCCACGTACTCTACGAGGATCGCCACCATACTCCCTACTACCTTTTTGTTTATACAAGGTTCATCTACCATTTTGATGACGTCAAACTCTTTGACTAACACATCAAAACAGATGTTCTAACTCCGCGATGCCTGCTTTATCCTATAAAGCATCTTATACACGTTTCCGCTGCTCCCACTGTCTACGAAGCCCTCTAGCTGTGTACTTATAGACTCTCTCTCTTCTAAAACATCATTTAGAAAAGCTGTCATGACACCCAACCACCAGATATCGTAGTCATGGTATGTAGCCGTGGCAAGTAGGATCTGGATGGACTTAAGCATAGCCACTGGAAAAGGTTTCATCATTATCCACGCCTGGTCGATGACGAAAACCTTTAACAAGTCTATCTTTGAAAGTCTCAACTTTTCCATATACACCAAGTAATCTTCTCAAGATATACTTTCTCCTGATGGGGATTTAACCCTTCAGATATAGCAACCAAAGTCCATACTTTGTTGGTGTATAAGGATTCCATCTCAGATCACTAAGCATCCAGCCATTCTTACAGAGTCACACTCCTGATGGCCAGCTCGAAACTAGTTGGGTCATCATCTCATGATGCAATCCTCGCTCCCACTGTCATAGAGAAACCGAAGTATCTCTCAGGTGGGTGAGGAACCCTACTAGATCGGCGGAGAGGCTGAGGTTCGTTGTTAATCTACTGAATCCTTTGGTTGTACCAAATCATCTTCTGTAGTTTGCATAGCTGGAACCGTTCCAGTTCTACATAACTAACCTTACCTCGAGCTTGTCCGGATTTTGCTTTTAGACATGGCCGGACAATCCCAAATCTTAACTAGTTTAAGACATGGGCTCTTCCATACCATATCTCATATGGAGTGGTAGGGTGTGATCTGATTCAAACCCTATTCAATAGGCATGCAACTTCTCAAGTGCATAACTCCCAAAAGGAAATAGGTAACTCAGTAGTACTCATCATAGAGCACACATCATAGAGCACACCTTATCATATAGGGTGTTATTGCTCCGCCCCAATACACCATCGTGCTATGGTGTATACGGAGGAGTAATGCTGAGAGAGAATCTCATTCTCCTTTAGAATAATCTGGGAATTCTGTGCTCAAGTATTCTCCTCCTCGATCTTATCAAAGGACATAATACTTATACCCGTGTTTTGGTTTTCTACTTCTAAATCATATTCTGTGAATATCTCAAAAGGTATCGGACTTATGTTTCAACAGGAACATATGTCTGAATCTTGAGAGATCATCAGAGAATGTAATGAAGTACAAAGAACCGGTCTTGGCATGTATAGACAGGGGGACTTTTATACATCAACATGTAATCATCCCAAGAGTTCACTAACTCTTTCTCTGTTTCCAGTAACGGAGCTATGGTCATCTTATCTTTGTGACATGACTGGCAAGTTTCACAAGATGTAGATTCAAACTGATTTAAATATGCATCTTCATGTAACTTCAGCTAGTCGGGTCGCATTGATATGACCTTGTCTACAATGCCTCAAGAAGGATTCGTTCAGTTCTGAACTCTTCCTCTTGTGTGTGTTCTGTATACTAAGAACTGTAGTTTGATTTAGAATATTAATGCTTTTAGATAACGTGCCTGAACCGATCAACTTTTGATATAGGAAATGTTTAAAACATTATCTAACAATACAAAATTATATCCTTTCTTTACTAATAAAGAGATTGATATGATTTTGTACATCAGGTTCGGTATTTAATAACATTTGTTCAGAATCAATATATTGGTAATACAGGGTGACAGTGACCAACAGACTTGGCTGCAACACTTGCCCCGTTTTCTGCCTCATGAAACTTATCACCGTTCTCAGTTCTTTACCTATCTGTAGCCCATGTAACATATTACATATGCGGGATCCTGATCCGGTATCACATACCCAGGACGTAAAGGATACTGAGAAACAGTTCTCCATAATGAACACACCGAAGATTGATGCATCAGCATGCACTCTCTTCGTTTGGGCGGCACGAGAATTCTGGTAATCCCCAATTTCCTGCTCTGTCTTATAACAATTATAAGTTGGAGCGGGACCAATGTTCCCCAGCTCAGTATAACAAGCGGGTTTCGGTCAATATTCCGTATTATTATCTTGATTAAGGCGTGATATGGTCGCAACCTGGAGAGAGAGAGAAGAAAACACTCAGCGTGCGCTCTTGCAAGAATAGATTGGTTTTTATTTATCTGATCAGGATGGCTCCCACTGCTTTTTATCAAATCTTCCTTCAAACCCTAAAAGGAAAGACTAGCCGGGATTAATTACACACTACAAGTTCGCCAATCTTTCAGCCAGGCCAGTGTCGGTACTTTGAGGGAGGTCCCCCGTGCTTTCGCACGAACCTAATTAATGTAAACCTCGTTTTCCTAGAGGCGTAACCCCGTTGACACCTTTCTAGACACCTACTTGATCGGCTAATTGTAATGTATAAAACTCTCCCAGGAGTAACTCTTACTCGCAGCGGGTATCGGGATCCAACTATCTCATAGAAGGTATGCAATCTCATTGCAAATTTCAACACTTGAAATTCCCGATAATATTTTGCCACCGAACGATCTATGACCTTGACATGGTCAACAAACCATAGACCGCAAGTCAAGTTCAACCCGTCATTTCTTGATTGAATCAAACCCACCCGCACGACCCTCGACAAGGTCAACAAGGCCGCACGACGACCCTAACCCAATCTGCATCATATGCATAAGCAGATAAATACTGGTTAGCTACCGCACACTGCGCCTTGACAAGGTCAACAAACGCAGCACGAATACTAAACAGGATTTATCTGAAATGACGGAGGGCTACGACAGGTTTTTTCTGAAAACCTATTGCGTAATGAACTTGATATCGTTGTAGAATCAAATGATTTTAAATGGAGTGCTTTTGAGGCTTTTCTAGTTTTGCTAAAGGAGTCACTCCCGGTGAAGGGATCGTCGGTCCTTTCCTCGTCGAATGAGGTGCGGGATATATCGTATATATCACTGTGCAAAGCAAAAACACTTAAAAGCAATCAAAAGACAAACCGAAGTGTGTAGTATCTGCCAGTTATTGCTAAAGGAGTCATTCCCGGTGAAGGGATCTCGGTCCTTTCCTTATCGAATGAGGTGCAGGATATATCATATATACCGCTGTGCAAAGCAAGAACTGTAGCTACCTGTTTTATTTTGAAATTCGATTCTACAACATCTTAGGTTTCTTTTATTTCATTAATCATATTAATGAAGGTCCCATCATTTAAGTACCTAAACATCACAGATAAATACGACGTACACTTATGCCATCCGCATTCGCCTCGATGTCCCCTCGTGCACCGTTAGGTTAGGTAACTAACGGCAGAGCGGGGCAGGGCTAGCACGGGTATTAAACATAAGTAACTCCTATATAATATATCATATATACTATATACAGTATCTATCATAGAACATATCAGATGATCACATCACAGATATCGCAGCAGAAGAATCATATGAAATATTGGATATACTAGGACGTCCGTGTTTCAATACGAGCCAGTATAAAACACGGATTCCACGGTCGCGATGAATAGCCAAACCCACACCCCTAGACCCCTACGAGAGCGGCAAGCAACCCTACCAATTCTAGAGTTAGGAGACCCGGACTCGACTCCTCGAGTTGGTCTCCCACTGGACTCCAGAACCCGGTTACTTGTGCTCCCCTCCTTGGGTCTATCCTAGTGCGGAAAAGTAAATAATATACAAAGGGTGACAACTTCAGCAACCTGGAAGTGCCCTAATAAAAGAATATTACATACAAGTTTTTACATGAATGAAAATGAAAAACACTCATCTCACATAAAAACCCCCGGCTATTCAAACACGACGATCCAATATAACATATCCAGCAACACATAACATCACATGTCATCAACGTAAGTAAATATGCGCATCCCAATTGTCGTTGACATATAGCAACGAAACCGGCGATATCACATATTACACTTACGGTCACAGAAAAGAAAGTGTAAAACTACAACAGTTGGAATCCGCAACCTCTTTAGACATCGCATGCCTAATCAAATGAATACCTTAGACATCGCATGCCTAACAATTATAAACCCCGCATTTTAGTCTCATTATCGAAAACACTTTTCAATATCAAGTCGGGGCAATTCAACAAGATTCCCGACAGCCTGATCGAATGCTCGTCGCAAACTTAGTAGGGCGGCTGCACCCCCGATACCGTCGACGAAGTGCACCAAGGCGGAACACCACTACCGCGAGCACCCGGACGGATGCTTTCGGCGATGGGGTTCTCCTACAGTCACCTTGGTCGGGGCTATGGAGCGAGGCTGTCTATTAAGTTTACCCGGCGAGTATCTGCGTACGCTACGTGATTGCGACGGACTTTTGATCACATCAAAATTCCGTGGCAACCGATGAAGTGAGACTAAACTGCTATGTTTATAACATTCATTCAGTTATCTCATAACTACTTGCGAATTCCAATTATTGTATCCCATTCCAGATAATTAGAAAATGTTAAACTTACCGATCGAATATTCAAACACCCAAGTTTTCCCGATACAAATCAACATATGAAACAAGTCTAAAAACATTCAGTTCGTGCCTCAGTACCAACGGTCCAGCCGTAGAAGGGTCAAGCCAACGCCTCACATGTGGCACGCCGTACTGCCCCAAACCCGAAGGTTCAAAGGGCAATTCAAGACGGTCACATAATCGAGTTAAGGTTTGTTGTCTTCTAGAGGGACCATCGCGTTACTTGCACTACTTAGAACGTCTTTAAACCTCGGAAAAATCCAACACTTGGAAATTTTCCGGCAGGGGAAAGATTGGGTATTTATATCCGGTCGAACTTTCTAACATATTCAAAAATTATCCGGAAAGCCACACAGACAAAATTTGATAATCCGATCGAACATTCGAATCCCTAAAACAACCCAGAAAATTCAACTCTTGAAAAAATATTAAAAATTCCCAGAAAACTCAGCATTATTAAATAGGAATTACTGTGCAAAAAGGGGAGGATGACGTCATCAAATTGCCGCGGAACCGCCGCAGAAGCCAGGCTTCTGCCGCGGTTCCGCCGCGGTTTGGACTGTTCATGAGTAAAATTTTGCACCGTGATTCTTAGATTTCCCTGTTGAATTTTTTAAGCATTTTTAATCTGGAAAAATCCCATTTTTTAGAAAAAGTCCAGAGAGCATTATCGGGTTAGGGTTTCGGGTCGATCGGGTTTCAAACTTCGTCTAGACTTCGCCTAAGGCTCTAGCTAGGCTCTGATACCACTGCAGGGTTCCTAGGCACTCTCAAGAGGTCTCACAAGGCATCAACCATGCCAATTTCAAAAATTACGGTGCCGAGAAACCCTAATACGGATCGTTGGCTAGAAGTTTAGGCGAAAAAGAAACTAGTTAAGAACTTAACAAAATGGTAAACGGAAATACAACCTTTGTAGATCCGGTTCTCCACCTCCATGGCTCCGCGATGATGTCTCCTCACTGTACAAATCGGATCTTGGGCTCTAGCGTCGGCTTCATAGGAGAAAAAGCGGGCTAGGTCATCGACGACGATGCCGAAGATGATCTACGTCGAAGCATCACTAGATCAAGCTCCACCTTCACCAAGCCATGAAAACTTGTGAAGGAAACACCTTATACTACTTGGCAAGAGGTAGAGGATGAAGAAATAGGAAGTGGGTTCACTTTAGAATTGGATTTCTCACTCATTTTCATCAATCACCATTGATGGAATCAAGGTTCTTCATCTTGAAGAAGAAGAAGAAGAAGATGATAATATTATGATAAGTTATTTAAAATGAAAAGGAAAATGAATACTTATCATAATACTAACCTTAGTTTAGTGTAGAGAATAGACCATGGTTAGATATGATGGTTAGGGTTAAGCAAGAGACAAGAATGGTGGACTAGGTCAAAGTTTCATAAAGCTTCAACTAAACTACAAATAAAGCCACCATTCTTTTCTCTTTATGCCATTTATTTTCCAAAATGTATAAACAAATAAATAAATGAATAAATAAGTAATGGAAAAATAAAACCCTAATTATATGTTTAACCATGGTTTAATTCTTTACAGTTAACCAAGTAAACATGTATCATCAAACATGATACAATCAATTGCACAAAAAGTATATCACATATACAACTTGTACATCCAAGTGAGAAAATCCATTTAAAGTAAACCAATACTAGTTAATGCAAAGTAATATATCAAATATATAATTATACATTAAATCATTAAATCAACAATTGATTTAACGATCCGGTCATATCGCATATAACCGACTAGTATCCTATGTATCGGCTTATCGAATCAATGCTTGAATCGATAACTAGGTTATATCGCATACAACCAATCGATACATTCATTGCGAGAATGAAATACGGTATCACATACACGCATTATTCTCGGTCCCGCACATATCTCATATGCGCTCCTATTTCGTTTCGCTTGAGCCAGGAAACCTCTGTGTAGGACTCTAAAGACTCGTCAATACGCCGGCAGCAGGTGATGATCATATCAAGCACCCACAAGCCGCAAGCGGTCTGCTAAACGTAACGGCCACCCGGGTATTGAGCGATCAGAAGATCGACGAGCAAGCCCGCTCACACTCCTGTGAATCCAACCAGTAACACTTACCGTACAGTCCGGTCTAATCGTCTGATATGTCGCATATCTCGCCTAAGGGTGGTAAACGTCAGACCCCAATAGCTCGATAAGTCGTGTCGATATGAGGTCTATAGCAATTCGAGAAACTACTGGTAACACTTACCAGTAAATCTCAGCAACCCTGGCCAGGGATTTCCGGTTATAGCCAATCGAACACAGCGCAACATCAACTCCCTATACCGGGAGAGACGAATCCCCTCCTATCGCTCATTGCCTCCATGTGACTCGGGACTGTACCCAAAAACCACCGTTTTGCATGCCCTCTTGGACGTGGTAAGTTGGAAATCAAAGCACAGTGGGAAGCACACAAGACTCTATGACGATCTCGGGTCAACAGACTACTCTGTACCAGTGTCACCAGAGAACTGCCATCTGACGTAAGGTATAAGCCCATCTGGGAGTTCTCGGCGAGTCCGTCCAGTGTACCCAGTCTCCACTGAGCACCCGTATATCATCTCTGATGTCAAACACCAATGGATATGGGATCATCCATCGCCCATCTGTATGGGTCGAGAAGGTATACGCTAGTCTACTCTGGTATATCGATGCCCCGTCTCGATACACCCACGACTAGGGACTGTAGGGTTCCTAGGCACCCTAATGAGGTCTCACAAGGTATCGAACATGCCAATATAAAAATATATGGGTACGAGAGACCCGACTACGGATCGTTTGCTAGAAAACTAGGCGAAAAAGCTAACTAGTTAACACTTAACTACAAGATACGGAAATACAACCTTTGTAGATCCGGTTCTCCACATCCATGGCTCCGAGATGAGGTCCTCTCCGCTGTCCAAATCAAATCCGGGTTCTAGGATCGGCTTCGTCGGAGAATGGGCAAGCTAGGTCGTCGATGTCCATGCCGAAGATGATCTACGTCGAGGCATCGCTAAATCAAGCTCCGACTTCACCAAGTCAAGAAACTTGTGAAGTAAACACACTCTACTACTTGGCAAGAGGTAGAGGATGAAGAAATAGGAAGTGGGTAGGCTTTAGTTTTGGATTTCTCACTTGTTTCCATCAATCACCATTGATGGAGCATAGCTTTCTTCACTTGAAGAATGAAGAAGATGAAGAATGTTATTATGATAAGAATAAATAAAAATGAGAAAAGAAATTAATTCTTATCATAATAGAACCATAGTTAGGTGTAGAGAGTCAATCATGGTTTTGTGGAATGGTTAAGTTAAGCATGAGACAAAAATGGTTACCTTTATTCAAACCTTCATGAAGATTCATGAACAAAACAAAACTAGCATCCATTTTTCCCTTTTTGCTTTTCCAAAATGAATAAACAAATAAATAAATGAATGAATAATCAAATAGTAAACCCTAACCATTCCATTAACCAAGGTTTAATTCTATACACTTAACTAAAAGGCTTGTATCATCAAACATGATACAAACAAGTGCACAAAATCATATCGCATATGCAATGCGCACACTCGAGTGAGAAAATCCATCTAAAGTGAACCGATACTAGTTAATGCAAAGTAATATATCAAATATATAATTATGCATTAAATCACTAAATCAACACTTGATTCAATGATCCGGTCATGTCGAACATAACCGACTGGTATCATCAGTAACAACTTATCGAATCAACACTTGATCCGATAACCCGGCTATATCGCATATAACCGATCAATGTCACATCGCGAGAATCAAATACAGTATCACATACTGGTATTATTCTCGGTCCCGCACATATCTCATATGCGCTCCTATCTCGTTTCGCTTGAGTCAGGAAACCTCTGTGTAGGACTCTAAAGACTCGTCAATACGCCGGCAGCAGGTGATGATCATATCAAACACCCACAAGCCGCAAGCGGTCTGCTAAACGTAACGGCCACCCGGGTATTGAGCGATCAGAAAATCGACGAGCAAGCCCGCTCACACTCCTGTGAATCCAACCAGTAACACTACCGTACAGTCCGGTCTGATCGTCTGATATGTCGCATATCTCGCCTAGGGATGGTAAACGTCAGACCCCAATAGCTCAATAAGTCGTGTCGATATGAGGTCTATAACACTTCGAGAAACTACTGGTAACAATTACCAGTAAATCTCAGCAACCCTGGCCAGGGATTTCCTGTTATAGCCAATCGAACACAGCGCAACATCAACCCCCTATACCGGGAGAGACGAATCTCCTCCTATCGCTCATTGTCTCCATGTGACTCGGGACTGTACCCAAAAACCACCGTTTTGCACCCCCTCTTGGACGTGGTAAGATGGAAATCAAAGCACAGTGGGAACCACACAAGACTCTATGACGATCTCGGGTCAACAGACTACTCTGTACCAGTGTCACCAGAGAACTGCCATCTGACGTGAGGTATAATACCATCTGGGAGTTCTCGGCGAGTCCGTCCAGTGTACCCAGTCTCTACTGAGCACCCGTATATCTCCTCTGATGTCAAACACCGATGGATATGGGATCATCCATCGCCCATCTGTATGGGTGGAGAAGGTACACGCTAGTCTACTCTGGTATATCGATGCCCCGTCTCGATATACCCACGACTAGGGACTTTGAAGGATGTACTTATAGACTACCATGTCCCCACTAGTATGATCCGCATCATAGTCCAGGTAGTCAAGTACAGATCCTAAGGGCTTTACCAACATGTAACAGAGAGATAAACAGTATACACGTTAAGGTAAAGTTCAACCAGATAGTATACTATCATGTCGAGCAAGAAAGTCCTCCCTATATATGTCCCAGCATCCACTACAATATACATCCAATGTACAGTAATGGCCTCTAGGGCATACATATAACTAACAATCTCCCACTTGCACTAGGGCCATTTGTAGCAGTGGTTGTAGTATCTCATACTCAACCATCCCATAAAAGTCTCTCTCTGGGAATAGCCCTTCGTGAGTGGATCCGCCGTGTTATCCTCTGAGTCTACTCTCCTAACCTCGATCCCTTAGAGATCAACCATCTCCATGATCAAGTGATACTGCCTTAGAATATGTCTGGATCACTGATGGGACCGGCGTTCCTTGGCATAAGCCACAACTCCATTGTCACACAATGGGAGGAACATAGTTCATCTCATGAACCAATATACACCCAAATAGCCTCTTTGGTAGCATCTTAAGTAGCAATGTATCCTGCCTTTATCGTCTAGTATGTCACGGTATCTAGCTTGGAACTCTTCCAACATACCGTCCCTCTACTGAGGATTAAGACAATGCCTGTGACTGACACTCAGTCGTCTTTATCACCCTGGAACCCTTCCATTGATTCTCCCCAGGATCAATTGATACGATCTCACTACAACTAGTGAGTATTCTAACATCCAATTAGATCTATCTCATAGATCCAAAATCCAGGATTTAGTAGGTATCATTTTGATCCTACACGGAGAATCATTTGTGATATACGGAGATCGATCGAGCGTAGCATAAGAAACTCCTTTCTTATCAAGAGTATGTTATCCACGTACTATACGAGGATCACCACCATACTCCCTACTACCTTTTTGTTTATACAAGGTTCATCTACCATTTTGATGATGTCAAACTCTTTGACTAATTCATCAAAACAGATGTTCCAACTCCGCGATGCCTGCTTTATCCTATAAAGCATCTTGCACACGTTTCCGCTGCTCCCACTGTCTACGAAGCCCTCTGGCTGTGTACTTATAGACGCACTCTTCTAAAACATCATTTAGAAAGGCAGTCATGACACCCAACCACCAGATATCGTAGTCATGGTATGTAGCCGTGGTAAGTAGGATCTGGATGGACTTAAGCTTAGATCCTTAGAAAAAGTTTCATCATGATCCACACCTGGTCAATGATGCAAACCTTTAACAAGTCTAGCTTTGAAAGTCTCAACTTTTCCATGTACACCAAGTAATCTTCTCAAGATATACTTGCTCCTGATGGGGATTTAACCCTTCAGATATAGCAACCAAAGTCCATACTTTGTTGGCGTATAAGGATTCCATCTCAGATCGCTAAGCATCCAGCCATTCTTACAGAGTCTCACTCCTGATGGCCAGCTCGAAACTAGTTGGGTCATCATCTCATGATGCAATCCTCGCTCCCACTGTCATAGAGAAACAGAAGTATCTCTCAGGTGGGTGAGGAACCCTACTAGATCGGCGGAGAGGCCGAGGTTCGTTGGTTACTACTGAATCCTTCGGTTCTACCAAATCATCTGTTGTAGTTTGTATAGCTGGAACCTTTCCAGTTCTACATAACTAACCTTGCCTCGAGTTTGTCCGGATTTTGCTTTTAGACATAGGCCGGACAACCCCAAATCTTAACTAACTTAAGATATGGGCTCTTCCCTTTCCATATCATATATGAAGTGGTAGGCAACTGATTTGATTCGAACCCTATTCAATAGGTATGCAGCTTCTCAAGTGCATAACTCCCTAAAGGAAATAGGTGACTCAGTAATACTCATCATAGAGCACACCATATCATATAGGGTGTGATTGCTCCGCCCCGATATACCATCGTGCCATGGTGTATACGGAGGAGTAATGCTGAGAGAGAATCTCATTCTCCTTTAGAATAGTCCAGGATTTCCGTGCTCAAGTATTTTTCTCCTTGATCACATCAAAGGACATAATACTTATACCCGTATTTTGGTTCTCTACTTCTAACTTATATTCTGTGAATATCTCAAAAGGTTCGGACTTGTGTTTCAACAGGAACATAGGTCTGAATCTCGAAAGATCATCAGAGAATGTAATGAAGTACAAAGAACCGGTCTTGGCATGTGTAGACAGGGGACCTACATACATCAACATGTATCATCCCAAGAGTTCACTAACTCTTTCTCTGTTTCCAATAAACAGAGCTAGTGTCATTATATCTTTGTGACATGACTGGCAAGTTTCACAAGATGTAGATTCAAACTGATTTAAATATGCATCTACATGTAACTTCAGCTAGTCGGGTCACATTGATCTGACCAAGTCTACAATACCTTAAGAAGGATCCGTTCATTTCTGAACTCTTCCTTTTGTGTGTGTTCTGTATACTAAGAACTGTAGTTTGATTTAGAACATCAATGCTTTTAGATAACGTGCCTGAACCGATCAACTTTTGATATAGGAAATGTTCAAAACATTATCCATCAATACAAAATTATATCCTTTCTTTTCTAACAAAGAGAGTGATATGATTTGGTATATCAGGTTCGGTATCTAATAACATTCGTTCAGAATCAATGTATTGGTAATACAGGGTGACAGTGACCAACAGACTTGGCTGCAACTCTTGCCCCGTTTTCTGCCTCATGAAACTTATCACCCTTTCTCAGTTTTTCTACCCTTTTGTAGCCCTATGAAACAGATTACATATCTGGGATCCTGATCCGGTATCATATACCCAGGATTCGGAGGATACTGAGAAACAGTTCTGTATAATGAACACACCCGAAGATGATGCATCAGCATGCACTCTCTTCGTTTGGGCGGCACGGGAAATCTGGTATTCCCCAATTTCCTGCTCTGTCTTATAACAATTATAAGTTGGAGCGGGACCAACGTTCCCCAGCTCAGTATAACAAGCGGGTTCGGTCAATAATCCGTATTATTATCTTGATTAAGGCGTGATATGGTCGCTACCAGGAGAGAGAGAGAAGAAAACACTCAGCGTGCGCTCTGTCAAGAATAGATTGGTTATTATTTTATCTAATCAGGATGGCTCCCACTGCTTTTTATCAAATCTTCCTTCAAACCCTAAAAGGAAAGACTAGCCGGGATTAATTACACACTACAAGTTTGCCAATCTTTCAGCCAGGCCAGTGTCGGTACTTTGAGGGAGGTCCCCCGTGCTTTCGCACGAACCTAATTACTGTAAACCTCATTTTCCCAGAAGCGTAACCTCGTTAACACCTTTCTAGACACCTACTTGATCGGCTAATTGTAATGTATAAAACTCTCCCAGGAGTAACTCTTACTCGCAGCGGGTATCGGGATCCAACTATCTCATAGAAGGTATGCAATCTCATTGCAAATTTCAACACTTGAAATTCCCGATAATATTTTGCTCCTAGCTCGCTATGACCTTGACGCATGCCAAACAACCCATAGTCTGCTAGTCAAGTTCAACCCGTACATTTCTTGATTGAATTAAACCCACCCGCACGACCCTTGACGCATGCCAAACAACGCCGTACGAATACCCTAATCCAATCGCATCATATGCTGGCAGATAAGCACTAGTTAGCTACCGTACACTACGCCTTGACGCATGCCAAACAACCGCAGCACGAATACTAACTAATACTTATCTGAAATGACGGAGGGCTACGACAGGTTTTTCTGAAAACCTATTGCGTAATGAACTTGATATCGTTGTAGGATCGAATGAATTTTGAAATGGAGTGTTTTTGAGGCTTTTCTAGTTTTGCTAAAGGAGTCACTCCCGGTGAAGGGATCGTCGGTCCTTTCCTCGTCGAATGAGGTGCGGGATATATCATATATATCGCTGTGCAAAGCAAAAACACTTAAAAGCTATCAAAAGACAAACCGAGTGTGTAGCATCTGCCAGTTATTGCTAAAGGAGTCACTCCCGGTGAAGGGATCTCGGTCCTTTCCTCATCGAATAAGGTGCAGGATATATCACATATACCGCTGTGCAAAGCAAGAACTGTAGCTACCTGTTTTATTTTGAAATTCGATTCTACAACATCTTAGGTTTCTTTTATTTCATTAATCTCATTAATGAAGTCCCATCATTTATATACCTAAACATCATAGATAGATATGACGTACACTTATGCCATCCGCATTCGCCTCGATGTCCCTCGTGCACCGTTAGGTTAGGTAACTAACGACAGAGCAGGGCAGGGCTAGCGTGGGTGTAAAACATAAGTAACGTCTATATAATATATCATATATACTATATATTATATCCATCACAGAATCACAACACAGATATCGCAGCAGAAGAATATCATATGAAATATTGGATATACTAGGACGTCCGTGTTTTCAATACGAGCCAGTATAAAACACGGATTCCACGGTCGTGATGAATAGCCAAACCCACACCCCTAGACCCCTACGAGAGTGGCAAGCAACCCTACCAATTCTAGAGTTAGGAGACCCGGACCCGACTCCTCGAGTTGGTCTCCCACTAGACTCCAGAACCCGGTTACTTGTGCCCTCCTCCTTGGGTCTATCCTAGTGCGGAAAAGTAAATAATATACAAACGGTGACAACTTCCGCAACCTGGAAGTGCCCCAATAAAAGAATATTACATACAAGTTTTTACATGAATGAAAATGAAAAACACTCATCTCACATAAAAACCCCCGGCTATTCAAACACGACGATCCAATATAACATATCCAGCAACACATAACATCACATGTCATCAACGTAAGTAAATATACGCATCCCAATTGTCGTTGACATATAGCAACGAAACCGGCGATATCACATATTACACTTACGGTCACAGAAAAGAAAGTGTAAAACTACAACAGTTGGAATCCGCAACCACCTCAGACATCGCATGCCTGATCAAATGAAATTCTTAGACATCGCATGCCTAACAATTATAAACCCCGCATTTTAGTCTCATAATTGAAAACACTTTTCAATATCAAGTCGGGCAATTCAACAAGATTCCCGGCATCCTGATCGAATACTCGTCGCAAACTTCAGTAGGCGGCCGTACCCCCGACGCCGTCGACGAAGTGCACCAAGGCGGAACACCGCTACCGCGAGCATCCAGACGGATGCTTTCGGCGACGGGGTTCTCCTACAGTCACTTGGTCGGGGCTATGGAGTGAGGCTGTCTATTAAGTTTACCCGGCGAATATCCGCGTACGCTACGTGATTGCGACGGACTTTTGATCACATCAAAATTCCGTGGCAACCGATCAAGTGAGACTAAATTGCTATGTTTATAACATTCATTCAGTTATCTCATAACTAATTGTGAATTCCAATTATTGTATCCCATTCCAGATAAACAGAAAATGTTAAACTTTTCGATCGAACAGTCAAACACCCAAATTTTTCCTATACAGCTCAATACATGAAATAAGTCTAACAACATTCCGTTCGTGCCTCAGTACCAACGGTCCAGCCGTAGAAGGGTCAAGCCAACGCCTCACATGTGGCACGCCGTACTGCCCCAAACCCGAAGGTTCAAAGGGCAGTTCAAGACGGTCACATAATCGAGTTAAGGTTTGTTGTCTTCTAGAGGGTCCATCGCGTTACTTGCACTACTTAGAACGTCGTTAAACAACGGAAAAATCCAACAATTGGAAATTTCCCGGCAGGGGAAAAAGTGGGTATTTATATCCGATCGAACTTTTTAACATATTCTAAAAATTATCCGGAAAGCCACACAGACAAAATTTGATACCCCGATCGAAACACCAAATCCCCAAAACAATCCCAGAAAATTCAACTCTTGAATAAATATTAAAAATTCCCAGAAAACTCAGCATAATTTATCAGGAATTACTGTGCAAAGATTGAGGGATGACGTCACTAGCCAGCCGTGGAACCGCCGCAGAAGCTGGGCTTCTGCCGCGGTTCCGCGCTCTGTTAGATGAATTATGTGTCCAGTTTTGCTCCGTAACTCATATTTTTCTATGCTGAATTTTTTAGCAATTTTTAATTCACAAAAATCCAGATATTTCAAAAAAGTCCAGAGAGCATTCTCAGGTGTGGGTTTCGGGTTCGTTCGGGTTTCAAATTCCGTCTGGACTTCGCCTAAGGCTCTAGCTCGGCTCTGATACCACTGTAGGGTTCCTAGGCACCCTAATGAAGTCTCACAAGGAATCGAACATGCCAATATAAAAATTTATGGGTGCCGAGAGACCCGACAACGGATCGTTTGCTAGAAAACTAGGCGAAAAAGCTAACTAGTTAACACTTAACTACAAGATACGGAAATACAACCTTTGTAGATCCGGTTCTCCACATCCATGGCTCCGAGATGAGGTCCTCTCCGCTGTCCAAATCAAATCCGGGCTCTAGGATCGGCTTCGTCGGAGAATGGGCAAGCTAGGTCGTCGATGTCCATGCCGAAGATGATCTACGTCGAGGCATCGCTAAATCAAGCTCCGACTTCACCAAGTCAAGAAACTTGTGAAGTAAACACACTCTACTACTTGGCAAGAGGTAGAGGATGAAGAAATAGGAAGTGGGTAGGCTTTAGTTTTGGATTTCTCACTTGTTTCCATCAATCACCATTGATGGAGCATAGCTTTCTTCACTTGAAGAATGAAGAAGATGAAGAATGTTATTATGATAAGAATAAATAAAAATGAGAAAAGAAATTAATTCTTATCATAATAGAACCATAGTTAGGTGTAGAGAGTCAATCATGGTTTTGTGGAATGGTTAAGTTAAGCATGAGACAAAAATGGTTACCTTTATTCAAACCTTCATGAAGATTCATGAACAAAACAAAACTAGCATCCATTTTTCCCTTTTTGCTTTTCCAAAATGAATAAACAAATAAATAAATGAATGAATAATCAAATAGTAAACCCTAACCATTCCATTAACCAAGGTTTAATTCTATACACTTAACTAAAAGGCTTGTATCATCAAACATGATACAAACAAGTGCACAAAATCATATCGCATATGCAATGCGCACACTCGAGTGAGAAAATCCATCTAAAGTGAACCGATACTAGTTAATGCAAAGTAATATATCAAATATATAATTATGCATTAAATCACTAAATCAACACTTGATTCAATGATCCGGTCATGTCGAACATAACCGACTGGTATCATCAGTAACAACTTATCGAATCAACACTTGATCCGATAACCCGGCTATATCGCATATAACCGATCAATATCACATCGCGAGAATCAAATACAGTATCACATACTGGTATTATTCTCGGTCCCGCACATATCTCATATGCGCTCCTATCTCGTTTCGCTTGAGTCAGGAAACCTCTGTGTAGGACTCTAAAGACTCGTCAATACGCCGGCAGCAGGTGATGATCATATCAAACACCCACAAGCCGCAAGCGGTCTGCTAAACGTAACGGCCATCCGGGTATTGAGCGATCAGAAGATCGACGAGCAAGCCCGCTCACACACCTGTGAATCCAACCAGTAACACTACCGTACAGTCCGGTCTGATCGTCTGATATGTCGCATATCTCGCCTAGGGGTGGTAAACGTCAGACCCCAATAGCTCAATAAGTCGTGTCGATATGAGGTCTATAACACTTCGAGAAACTACTGGTAACACTTACTAGTAAATCTCAGCAACCCTGGCCAGGGATTTCCTGTTATAGCCAATCGAACACAGCGCAACATCAACCCCCTATACCGGGAGAGACGAATCCCCTCCTATCGCTCATTGCCTCCATGTGACTCGGGACTGTACCCAAAAACCACCGTTTTGCACGCCCTCTTGGACGTGGTAAGATGGAAATCAAAGCACAGTAGGAACCACACAAGACTCTATGACGATCTCGAGTCAACAGACTACTCTGTACCAGTGTCACCAGAGAACTGCCATCTGACGTGAGGTATAATACCATCTGGGAGTTCTCGGCGAGTCCGTCCAGTGTACCCAGTCTCTACTGAGCACCCGTATATCTCCTCTGATGTCAAACACCGATGGATATGGGATCATCCATCGCCCATCTGTATGGGTGGAGAAGGTACACGCTAGTCTACTCTGGTATATCGATGCCCCGTCTCGATATACCCACGACTAGGGACTTTGAAGGATGTACTTATAGACTACCATGTCCCCACTAGTATGATCCGCATCATAGTCCAGGTAGTCAAGTACAGATCCTAAGGGCTTTACCAACATGTAACAGAGAGATAAACAGTATACACGTTAAGGTAAAGTTCAACCAGATAGCATACTATCATGTCGAGCAAGAAAGTCCTCCCTATATATGTCCCAGCATCCACTACAATATACATCCAATGTACAGTAATGGCCTCTAGGGCATACATATAACTAACAGGGAATTTGAAGGATGTACTTATGGACTACCATGTCCCCACTAGTACGATCTCGCATCATAGTCCAGGTAGTCAAGTACACATCCTAAGGGCTTTACCAACATGTAACAGAGAGACAATCAGTATACACGTTAAGGTAAAGTGCAACCAGATAGAATACTATCATGTCGAGCAAGAAAGTCCTCCCTATATATGTCCAAACATCCACTACAATATACATCCTATGTATAGTAATGGCCTCTAGGGCATACATATAACTAACAATCATCACCCAAACCCCAACCCAAATTAACTCTAGCCAAAACCAAAATTAGCCCTAATTAATCTAATTAACCCTAACCCTAACCCTAATCATCACCAACCCAATTTTAACTAATTAACCCTAACTAACCCTAACCCTAACCCTAACCCTAAACCGAACCTTAACCTTAACCCTAACCCTAACCCCAAACCGAACCCTAACCCTAACCCACCTAATTAACCCTAACCCTAACCCTAACCCTCACCCTAAAATCAACAATAACACAAAAATTAAGAATAATTAAAACTTCAAAATGGAAATTAACTCACCTCACTTGTAGTTTTGCCGGCGGATGGAGCTCGACGAGGTGGAGGAGGCCAGGGATGGAGTTTGACGAGGTGGTGGCGGCAAGATAGCGACGAGCAGTAAATTTTGGCGAGACAGTGGCGAGACTGAGGTGGAGGAGCTCGACGAGGTGGTGGCGGAGACTGAGGTGACGACGATGGCGGGAAGTTTTGGCGACGAGAAGTGGGTCTGGCGGGTGACGAGACGGCAGGAAGTTTGACGACGCGCGGGGAAGATGGTAGGAAAAATTAGGGGTGAGGAATTTCTAGGCTTTATTTTTTTCTAAATAACCCTTAGTTGCCCCTACGGATTAATCCGTAGGGTCTTCTTTTGCGGCTCCATAGGGCCAAAAAAAAGATTGCAATTTAATATTTTTAAATTAATCTGTAGGGCACCGTAGGGGCAACCGGATGGTCCTACGGATTAATCCGTAGGGGCAATAAAAATTTGCCCCTATGGATTCCTGTAGCCGTAGGGGCAAACCCTTATTGTAGTAGTGCCAGCAATGAGCTTGTCGAACGTCGTTGTCTTTTCGAATGCAATCTTTGAGTTCGTGGGCAACCTCATTTGAAATGAGTGTGATTTTTTAGTTACGTTAAATCTCAATCTTCAACTAAGCGAAAATGGGAATTTTTTTATGGGTGAAACACCTACCTAAATATCAAGAAAGTAAGATAACAGCTCAAACATAAGCTCTAGTTTTCTCTTTCTAACACGACGCTAAATTTTGATGGAAAACACGTTTAGAGGGGCTTTTTAGTGCAATTTATATGTTTTAGGGGTATTTAAGTAGATATAAAGTATAGCGGGCTTTTTAGTAATTAACAAAAATATAAAGGATTTTTTGAGTAAATAAAAACCTTTTGTTCACCGCTGGAAGACGGACCGGGACTTCTGGCCTTAATTCTGGGGGCAGATGTTATTTGGATTTATCCGTCCACCTCTCCGAAAATACCAAGTTGACTTATGGCACCATATATCGGAAGTTTGGACGGATGCGACCGTTATAGAAGATTTCGTCAGATTCCCCCTCATTTTATGAGGGGTTTTTGATTGTGGGGACGTTCTTCCTTGCAGGCGCAAGCCCCTGCAGTTAATTACGTTACGGCATTGCGATAACCATTTTCTCCTGCTCCGGAAGTTCACTTCGTGTCATGTGTATTTTTGTTTGTTTAGGTTGCCCGTGGATTGTATACGGAGACTAGTATATGTCTTCGCCTGCAGGGCACGGATTAGTCCAAATCCGTATATCTTAGATTTGGGTTTGTTTTATTTAATCACCGTTAATCTGGTTTGAGATTAAGATCGACTTAAACATTGTCACGACCCGTGAAGACACGTGACTGGCACTTGAATCGTGTGAAGTCTATAGGACCCCACCTAATTCAAGTATGCCAAAAGCACAAAAATATAAACCTTTTAGGGAAAATATTGGAGGTGAAGTTTTGAAATAACGGAACGATGAAAACAACTTCTTTATTTAAATGGTAAGTAATAGTATACGAAAACAAAATGTTTTTTAGCTATCTTGAAAACATGTTTCGTCATTGAAAATTTCGGCAACACATCCTTTGTATATTTAACCCGAAAACAAATACAAGTAATAATAATTGGCATCCCCAAGTGAGAGCTAGCTCTTCGCCAAATGGAGGAAGCAACCACGCAATGATATAAATATACAACGCCGAAGGGCGAGGGTCAAAACTCAGAAATAAAGTAAAGAAAACTAAGCATCATCAGGAAAACCAGAAACAATGATAAACACACAAGCGCGACTCTAAGGCCGAAAGAATATACAAACTGTGGTTTCTATGTCTACTAAATATACAGAGTCTGATTGATGGAGCTTTTAACTAGATACAACTGACATACAATAAAAGTACAATGGTGGTCACAATGCAAGTGAACCCACCTACCAAAGCAATCACCCGGAAGGAAATGGTGTGCCAGTGAAGCCGCTACGGAACCTGTACGGCTAAACCTGCAAGAAACTGTGGCACAACGGGGGTGAATTGCCAAATCGTGAGTAGGAGACATCACCGAGTAGAAACCGAATGTATGACTATCTCCTAGGTCATACAATACAATACAATAATAATAGTAGCACGATAACATCGAGTAACAGTAGAGCTAATAATGTTGACATACGTGTAAAATCAAGTACTCGTGTCCGTGTCATAAAGTAACTACATATCAGATGTATTATGTATGAATGCATCAATAGAAAGGTGTGTCCAGCAACGACACAGAAAAATCAGGATAAACTTGAGTGCCAAGCATCGACACTCAAAAATATCATGAAAACCGTGTCCATCAGCGACACAAAATCCTCAAATCTCGAGCTCCGTCAGTCCAGATCGGCCCATGTCATCAGATCTTACGACTACGGTCGGTATCCTCCGGATATCCGCCGCGCCAAATACTACCGGTCGGTAGTGCTCCCTTGCCGGGCTCAATGCCTTTCTATACGATCTTCTTTCCCTAGGGTACCGCACGGGTCCATCATGTACCCGCAGACAGTACATCCCCCTCCTCGAATTGGGTATGCGTACACACGTGGCTCAAGAACTGAGAAATTTCATGGTGGACACCACACATCATATCACGAGAAACCGCATTTTTCTTTTGAAAATTATAATCATGAGTTTATAAAATCCCAAATCCAGAAATCATATGAACACGGAAATCTCCAAAAGAAACACAATCTATGAGTATACAATGAGATAGTAAATACCGACATAAAGCCAATGATTAGCATATAACTAGAAAGTATGGATGCAAATGCATGTGATATCTAAGAAGAAAAACAATGTCTACACTAACATTTAAGATTGTGAATGTAAGACAATACTACTTCTACAGATTGTCAGATTATATGAATGAAATAAAGGTTCTCTAGTGTGTACGTGGCATGGCAATTACCGATGATGATGTGTGTGAGCCAGCAAGCAAGTGTACGTGCAACACACGCATCATCGGTAATGGTGCAGGTGTCCTAGCAGACGAGATCATAATAGCTAAAGAAAACACATGTATATATGCAATGCAATGAGAACAACATGAATATAACGGAAAATGAATAGTAAACGCAACATTATAGAATCTACATATCTATATACGAGTCATGCAGTTTAGTGTTTGAAATAGCACGAATCGTGGTTTTTAGAAAAGTAGGAGCTACGGTGTTTTTGAGAAAAGAAATTTCCTTTGAAAATCCGTAGCATCTCTCGGATTGTCTTTTGAAAATACTCACGATTTGTTAGTTTGAAAATAGGTATGGCTCAAGCCTAGTCTATCATCTACCCAAACAACTAAAAGACTAAACTAAGAACCTAGTCGGAATGATAAGAAAATCTAACCATATTCCGAGTCGATATATCTAGTAGTTGGCGATCCAGCCTCATAGCATCACATACGGTATAATACATCGTACGGTATCCTCGAGTCAAGAGTGCGGATCAATCATTATATATACCTCGTACGGTAATATCCATTGTACGACATCCCCAAAATCGAGGGAACGGGTTAAACATCATATATATATATATAGTTTGTACGATATCAATTGTAGTACAATATCATAATCAAGGGTATAGATCTAATGACTCGTATTATTTATCACGACACATGTTATCGCATGTCATGTATACATCGCCCAACGATCCTTTAATATGTCATATCATATTCGGTGTCTCGACTCAATCACATATCATAAGCTCACGGCATCATGCCCAATCATATCGACTCATATCCATTCAACATCTTATATCCTTATCTCATGAGTGTGTGTTTGTGTATGTGTGTATTCAAACACACACATACACACATATATCATAAACCAAGTGTGTGTGCACGTGCGCGTGTATGGGTGTATGTGGTAACGACATATAACCTAGGGTCTCCTAGAAACTCTATTTGCTAGGTATCTAAGTCTCGCGTTAATACATATAAAATAGCTAGTTAACCTAATCTAGGATTGCGGGGGTGCTATACACCATCAATCCGACTTCCTCCGTAGATATACATCTACTCACCTTCGATCCTCGCCTTAGCCGAAGTCGATGCCGCCTCTCTCTCCCTTGTCGTCCCGAAGTCCACACGAAAGTACCTACATTACAAAAATATCGTATCGTAACGAGAATCAAATATGAGAAAAACCGATACGGCATACAAGATGTATATAGGTTAGAACCTACGGACTATGCATGCAAGAATAACCAAACAACTTTCGACGTTGTCGTACAAACGTCAATCGACCGAGATAAAACCCAAATATCAAAACCCAAGTTATAAAAACTGCAAAACGAAAACAGTAACTTGGGAAAAATAGCTCAAGATTTGCCTCGGGTGAGAATTGGGACATTTAGCATATAGGATAGGTCTAAATATAGGATAAAGAAGCCATATACCAAGCACAAGGTCAAAACTTCATGCCAAGGCCGCAAATTGCGGCCAAAACTATTTTATTTGCGGCCAAAGGTTAAGATTAGGGTCTCGGGCCTTTAGGGTAGCTTCTAGGTCACCTGCATATCTCACTGTAATCGTTAAATAATTTTCTAAGTCTCCGGGTCATAGCAGATCTCAAAAAGTCATCACAATTCTCACAATTTCCGCTATCGGAGACTTCCAAGTTCAAGTCTTGGGGGGTTTTATACTTGGTTTGGTCTAGGTTTTAACACTAAAGAGGTTGTAGTCACCAATTACACCTCCATACACCTTCACACTGTTAGTGTATATGCCCTAGAGGTCATTACTGTATCATACTAGTTTGTATATTACTTAATGGAAGCTTGGGATATTCACAGTTGTATAGACAGTCTTGCTCAAAATGGTAGTATGCAACTTGGTTTGTTTCTACTTTAATATGTGCATGTGTTTCTTTTAGCATATCGCTTATACATATTAGTGGAGCCCTTAGAATCTTTTCTTGATTACCAGCGTTGTGATGGCAGTCACACTAGTGGGGGCTGTGTAATCTACAAGCACATCCTTATACAGGTCCCTAGTCGTAGGATCATCGAGACGGGGCATCGATACTCCGGAGTAGACTGGCGTATACGCTTGTCATCCCAGCAGGGGAGATGGTCTGTCCCACAGCCATTAGTACGTCGTACTGGAGATAGTATGTGGGTGCTCGTTAGGTTACGAGTACACTGGACAGGACTCGTCGGGAACTGTTGGTTGGTACTATACCTATCGTCAGATAGCAGTTCCCAGGTGATAGGAGTACAGCTTAGTCCGTCGACTTGACACTGCTATTACGCCTCGAGTGTGTTCCCACTGTACTTTGATTACTGCCCTACCACGGCTCAAAGGAGTCGTGCAAACAGGTAGTGGTTGGGTGCAGTTCTGAAGCACTTGGAGGAAGTAATGGTTAGATAGGATTCGTCTCTCCCGGTATTGGGGGTTGATATCGCGTTGTGTCTAGGAGAGCCATTACACAAAGTCCCTGGTCAGGGCAAGCGAGATTTACTGGTAGTGTTTCCAGTAGTTTCTCAGGGTGTGCTGGGCTACACTCCGACACGACTTGTACCGCTATTAGGGGTCTGACGTTTACCGCCCCCTAGGCCCGACATGCGATACTCTTAGACGAACAGACCGGACTATACGGAGATTGTCACATTCAGGCTCAGTAGGAGTTCGGATGAGGTTTACCTCGTCGGCCTTCTTATCCACATCTACCTGGGGACCGTTACGTACAGCTAGTGCCGCTTGCGGTCGTGGTTAAACCCACTGCCAGCGTAATGTCGATTCTTTAGAGTCCCACACAGAGAGTTTCCCTGCACTGGGAAAAAGGTGTAGAGGACGTATGGTTTTACGGCAGGGCTACGATCACTTACGTGCACTTATACACGTATGATGTGTTAGTTATATGTATGCCCTAGTGGCCATTACTATACATGAGATGTATATTGTAGTGGATGCTTGGACATATATAGGGAGGACTTTCTTGCTCGACATGATAGTATGCTATCTGGTTACTCTTTACCTTAACGTGTATACTGATTGTCTCTCTGTTACATGTTGGTAAAGCCCTTAGGATGTGTACTTGACTACCTGGACTATGATGCGGATCATACTAGTGGGGACATGGTAGTCCATAAGTACATCCTTCAAGGTCCCTAGTCGTGGGTGTATCGAGACAGGGCATCGATATACCAGAGTAGACTAGCGTATACCTTCTCGACCCATACAGATGGGCGATGGATGATCCCATATCCATTGGTGTTTGACATCAGAGATGATATACGGGCGCTCAGTGGAGACTGGGTACACTGGATGGACTTGCCGAGAACTCCCAGATGGTATTATACCTTATGTCAGATGGCAGTTCTCTGGTGACACTGGTACAGGTTAGTCTGTAGACCCGAGATCGTCATAGAGTCTTGTGTGATTCCCACTGTGCTTTGATTTCCACCTTACCACGTCCAAGAGGGCATGCAAAACGGTGGTTTTTGGATACAGTCCCGAGTTACATGGAGGCAATGAGCGATAGGAGGGGTTTCGTCTCTCTCGGTATTGGGGGTTGATGTTGTGCTGTGCTCGATTGGCCGTAACAGGGAAGTCCCTGGCCAGGGATGGTTTAGAGATATGCTGGTAAGTGTTACCAGTAGTTTCTCGACCCGTTATGAGCCTCATATCGGCATGACTTATCGGTTACTGGGGTCTGACGTTTACCACCCCTAGACTTGATATGCGACATATCAGACGAGGAGACCGGACTATACGGTAGTGTCACTGTCAGGCTTTTACAGGAGTTGGAACGGGCTTGCTTGCTGATCTTCTGATCGCTCAATACCCGGGTTGCCGTCACGTCCAGCTAGTACTGCTGACGGCTTGTGGGTGCTTGATATGATCATCACCTACTGCCAGCGTATTGACGAGCCTTTAGAGTCCTACATAGAGGGTTTACTGGCTTAGGCAAAACGAAATAGGAGCGCATATGTGATATGTGCGGGACCGAGAATAATACGTGTATGTGATACCGTATTCTATTCTCGCGATGTTTGTATCAAACGGTTATATGCGATATAACCAGGTTATCGAATCAAGGGTTGATTCGATAAGTCGATACATTGGATGTTAGTCGGTTATATGAGATATAACCGGATTATTAAGTCAAGTGGTAATTTAATAATTTAGTGTATAATTGTATATGTGATATACTTGTAGGGTTCCTAGGCACCCTAGTGAGGTCTCACAAGTGATCAAACATGCAAATTTCTAAAAATTACGGTGCCGAGAAAACCTAGAACGGATCGTTAACTAGATATTTAGGCAAAGCAAGCAATTAATCAAATTAAATGCTAGGGGAAAGTGACTACAACCTTTGTAGATCCGGTCCACCACTTCGTGAGCTCCACGATGATCTCCCTCCGCTGTCCAAATCGAACTCATGACTCTAGCATTGGCATCATCGAAGAATGGGCGGGCTTGATCGTCGGTTCGATGCCGAAGATGATCTACGTCGAGGCATCTCAAGAACATGCTCCAACTTCACCAAGCTTTGAAAACTTGTGAAGTAAACACCCTATACAACTTGGCAAGAGGTAGAGGATGAAGAAATAGGAAGTGGGTAGACTTTAGTTTTGGATTTCTCACTAGATTTCATGACTTGCCATTGGAGTAGCAAGCTTTCTTCATTGAAGAAGAAGATGAAGAAAGAAGAAGATGATATGATAAGTCTTGATTAAAAATTAAAACAATATGATACTTATCATGTCAAGAAACATGGTTTAGTGTAGAGATTTAACCAAGGTTATATAAATGGTTAGGGTTAGAGAAAAGACAAGAATGGTGGACTTAGTCAAGGTTTCAAGAAGTTTCAACTAAAAACAAAATAAGTCCACCATTTATCTTTCTCTTTATCTTTTCTAAATGAAATAAATAAAAAGATAAATGAATAAGCAAATGAAAAGATACCCTAACCACTAACTAACCATGGTTCAATACTTTACACAAAATCAAGGAAGAATGTATCATCAAACATGATACAATGATGTGCACAAAAATATATCACATATACAATGTGCAATTCAAGTGAGAAAATCCTTTTAAAGTGAACCAATACTAGTTAATGCAAAGTAATATATCAAATATATAATTATACATTAAATCATTAAATCAACACTTGATTCAATGATCCGGTCATCTCGCATATAACCGGCTAGTATCCAATGTATCGGCTTATCGAATCAATGCTTGATTCGATAACTAGGTTATATCGCATACAACCATTCGACACACATTCATCGCGAGAATGAAATACGGTATCACATACACGCATTATTCTCGGTCCCGCACATATCTCATATGCGCTCCTATTTCGTTTCGCTTGAGCCAGGAAACCTCTGTGTTGGACTCTAAAGACTCGTCAATACGCCGGCAGCGGATGATGATCATATCAAACACCCACAAGCCGCAAGCGGTCTGCTAAACGTAACGGCCACCCGGGTATTGAGCGATCAGAAGATCGACGAGCAAGCCCGCTCACACTCCTGCGAATCCAACCAGTAACACTTACCGTACAGTCCGGTCTGTTCGTCTGATATGTCGCATATCTCGCATAGGGGTGGTAAACGTCAGACCCCAATAGCTCGATAAGTCATGCCGACGTAAGGTCCATAACATTCGTGAAACTACTGATAACTCTTACCAGTATATCACTGCAACCCTGGCCAGGGATTTCCTGTTATGGCCAGTCGAGCATAGCACAACATCAACCCCCAATACCGGGAGAGACGAATCCCCTCCTATCGCTCATTGCCTCCATGTGAATCGGGACTGTACCTAAAAACCACCTGTTTGCACAACTCAGTAGAGCCGTGGTAGGGTGGAAATCAAAGCACAGTGGGAGACACACAAGACTCTATGACGATCTCGGGTCAACAGACTAAGCTGTACCAGTGTCACCAGAGAACTGCCATCTGACGTGAGGTATAATACCATCTGGGAGTTCTCGGCGAGTCCGTTCAGTGTACCCAGTCTCTACTGAGCACCCGCATACCATCTCCGATGTCAAACACTAATGGATATGGGATCATCCATCGCCCATCGCATGGGTCGAGAAGATATACGCTAGTCTACTCTGGAATATCGATGTCCCGTCTCGATATTCCCTCGACTAGGAACATTTCAAGGATGTACTCATGGACTATCCAGGCCCCACTAGTATGATCTGCATCACAGTCCTGGAAGTCGAGTATACATCCTAAGGGCTTTATCAACATTTAATCAGAGAGACAGAAAGTATACATGTTAAGATAAAGTGCAACCAGATAGCGTACTATCATGTCGAGCAAGAAAGTCCTACCTATATATGTCCCAGCATCCACTACAATATACATCCAATGTACAGTAATGGCCTCTAGGGCATACATATAACTAACAATCTCCCACTTGCACTCGGGCCATCTGTAGCAGTGGTTGCAGTATCACATACTCAACCATCCCATAAAAGTCTCTCTTTGGGAAAAGGCCTTCGTGAGTGGATCCGCCGTGTTGTCCTCTGAGTCTACTCTCCTAACCTCGATCACCCTGGAGATTAACTATCTCCATGATCAGGTGATGCTGCCTCAGAATATGTCTGGGTCACTGATGGGACCAGGGTTCCAGGGTCGAAGCCACGCTTCCATTGTCATACAATGGCAGGAACCTAGTTCATCTTACGAACCAATATACACCCAAACATCCTCTTTGGTAGTATCTTTAATAGCGATGTTACCAGCCTTTATCGTCTGTTTGCCACGGTATCGAGCTTGGAACTCTTCCAACATACCGTCCCTTTACTGAGGGTAAAGACAGTGCCTGTGACTGACATTCAGTCGTCTTTATCACCCTGGAACACTTCCAGTGATTCTCCCCAGGATCGATTGATACCATCTCACTACATCTAGTGAGAATCCTAACATCCAATTACATCTATCTCATAGATGAAAACTCAGGATTTAGGAGGTATCACTTTGATCCTATTTGGGGAATCCTAGTGATAATAGGAGATTGACCGATCGTAGTATAGGAAACTCTTTTCCTATCAAGAGTATGTTGTCTACGTACAATACGAAAATGACCACCTTACTCTCTACTACCCTTTTGTATATACAAGGTTCGTCTACCATTTTGATGAAGTCAAACACTTTGACTATCACATCAAAACAGACGTTCCAACTCCGCGATGCCTGCTTCATTATGTAAAGCAACTTGCACACATTTCCGCTGCTCCCACTGTTTACGAAGACTTCTGGTTGTGTTCTTATAGACGTTCTCTTCTAAATCAGTATTTAGAAAAACAGTCATGGCACCCAACCGCCAGATATCGTAGTCATGGTATCTAGCCGTGGTAAGTAGGATCTGGATAGACTTAAGCATAGCTACTGGAAAAAGGTTTCATCATTATCCATGCCTGGTCGATGACGAAAACCTTTAACAAGTCTAGCTTTGAAAGTCTCAACTTTTCCATCTATACCAAGTAATCTTCTCAAGATATACTTGCTCCTGATGGGGATTTAACCCTTCAGATGTAGCAACCAAAGTCTATACTTTGCTGGTGTACATGGATTCCATCTCAGATCGCTAAGCATCCAGCCATTCTTACAGAGTCCCTACTCTCGATGGCCTGCTCGAAACTAGTTGGGTCATCATCTCATGATGCAATCCTTGCTCCCACTGTCATCGAGAAACCGAGGTATCTCTCAGGCGGATAAGGAACCCTACTAGATCGGCGGAGAGGCTGAGGTTCGTCGGGAACTATAGAATCTTATGGTTCTGTCAAGTCATCAACTGCAGTTTTGTATAGCTGGAACCTTTCCAGTTCTACAGAACTGATCCTGCCTCGATCTTGTCCGGATTTTGCTTTTGACATAGGCCGGACAACCCCAAATCTTAACTAACTTAAGATATGGGCTCTTTCCTTTCCATATCACATATGAAGTGGTAGGCAATGATTTGATTCGAACCCTATTCAATAGGTATGCAGCTTCTCAAGCGCATAATACCCAAAAGGAAACAGGTAACTCAGTAGTACTCATCATAGAGCACACCTTATCATATAGGGTGTGATTGCCCCGTCCCGATATACCATCGTGCTATGGTGTATACGGAGGAGTAATGCTGAGAGAGAATCTCATTCTCCTTTAGAATAGTCCAGGAATTCTATGCACAAGTATTCTCCTCCCTGATCTCATCATAGGACATAATACTTATACCCGTATTTTGGTTCTCTACTTCTAACTTATATTCTGTGAATACCTCAAAAAGTTCGGACTTATGTTTCAACAGGAACATATGACTGAATCTTGAGAGATTATCAGAGAATATAATGAAGTATAAAGAACCAGTCCTGGCATGTGTAGACAGGAGACCTTACATACATCATCATGTATCAGTCCCAAGAGTTTATTAACTCTTTCTCTGTTTCCAATAAACAGGGCTAAGGTCATCTAATCTTTGTGACATGACTGGCAAGTTTCATAAGATGTAAATTCAAACTGATTTAAATATGCATCTAAAATGTAACTTCAGCTAGTCGGGTCGCATTGATGTGACCTAGTCTACAATACCTCAAGAAGAATTTGTTCATTTCTGAACTCTTCCTCTTGTGTGTGTTCAGTATACTAGGAACTGGAGTTTGATTTAGAACTTCAATGCTTTTAGATAACGTGCCTGAATCGATCAACTTTTGATATAGGAAATGTTCAAAACATTATCCATCAATACAAAATTATATCCTTTCTTTACTAATAAAGAGACTGATATGATTTTGTATATCAGGTTCGGTATCTAACAGCATTTGTTCAGAATCAATGTATTCGTAATACAGGGTGACAGTGACCAACAGATTTGGCTGCAACACTTGCCCCGTTTTCTGCCTCATGAAACTCATCACCCGTTCTCAGTTTTTCTACCCTTTTGTAGCCCTATGTAACAGATTACATATCTGGGATCCTGATCCGGTATCATATACCCAGGATTCGGAGGATACTGAGAAACAGTTCTTTGTAATGAACATACCTGAAGGAGATGCATCTCATCAACTTTCTTCGTTTGGACGGCATAGGAATTCTGGTATTCCCCAATTTCCTGCTCTGTCTTATAACAATTATAAGTTGGAGCGGGACCAACGTTCCCCAGCTCAGTATAACAAGCGGGTTCGGTCAATACATCCGTATTATTATCTTGATTAAGGCGTGATATGGTCGCTACCAGGAGAGAGAGAGAAGAAAACACTCTGCGTGCGCTCTTGCAAGATCAGATTGGTTATATATTTTATCTAATCAGGATGGCTCCCACTGTTTTTATCAAATCTTCCTTCAAACCTTAAAAGGAAAGACTAGCCGGGATTAATTACACTCTACAAGTTCGCCAATCTTTCAGCCAGGCCAGTGTCGGTACTTTGAGGGAGGTTCCCCGTGCTTTCGCACGGACCTAATTACTGTAAACCTCGTTTTCCCAGAGGCGTAACCCCGTTGACACCTTTCTAGACACCTACTTGATCGGCTAATTGTAAAGTGCAAAACTCTCCCAGGAGTAACAATTACTCGCAGTGGGTATCGGGATCCAACTATCACATAGAAGGTATGCAATCTCATTGCAAATTTCAACACTTGAAACTCTCGATAAAGGTTTTTACCCCTAGCACCTATGACCTTAACTATGGTCAACAAATCATAAGTACTAGTCAAGTTCTACCCGTCATTTCGTGATTAATTAGACCCACCCACATGACCCTTAACTAAGGTCAACAAAGTCACGCGACTGTCCTAACTAATCGCATCATATGCGGTGTAGGAAGACATCACTTAGCTACTGTACACTGTGCCTTGACTATGGTCAACAAACACAGCACGAATACTAAGTACTCTACTTCCTAAAATGACGGAGGGTTGCGGCTGGTTTTTGTGAAAACCTTTAACGCTTTGAACTTGATCTCGTTGCGGAATCAAATGGTTTTTAAATGGAATGTTTTTGAGGCTTTTCTAGTTTTGCTAAAGGGGTCACTCCCGGTGAAGGGATCGTCGGCTCTTTCCTCGTCGAATGAGGTGCGGGATATATCATATATATCACTGTGCAAAGCGGAAACTATAGAAGCGATCAAAGACAAACCGAGGGTTGTAGCATCTGCCAGTTATTGCTAAAGGAGTCACTCCCGGTGAAGGGATCTCGGTCCTTTCCTCATCGAATAAGGTGCAGGATGTTCTATAATGAACACCACGATGCAAAGCAAGAACTGTAGCTACCTGTTTTTATTTTGAAATTCGATTCCACAACATCAATTAGGTTTATTTTCTTTCATTAATCTCATTAATGAATATCTCATCATTTAAGTCCACCTAACCATCACAGATAAATATAACGTACGCTTATGCCATCCGCATTCGCCTCGATGTCCCGTCTGCACCGTTAGGTTAGGTAACTAACGCCAGAGCGAGGCAGGGCTAGCGCGGGTGTAAAACATAAGCAACGTCTATAGAATATATCATATATACTATATATAATACCTGTCACAGAACATCACATGATCACATCACAGATAAAATACAGCAGAAGAAACATATGAAATATTGGATATACTAGGACGTCCGTGTTTTCAATACGAGCCAGTATAAAACACGGATTCCACGGTCGTGATGAATAGCCAATCCCACACCCCTAGACCACTACGAGAGCGGCAAGCAACCCTACCAATTCTAGGGTTAGGAGACCCGGACTCGACTCCTCGAGATGGTCTCCCACTGGACCCCAGAACCCGGTTACTTGTGCTCCCCTCCTTGGGTCTATCCTAGTGCAGAAAAGTAAATAATATACAACGGGTGACGACTTCCGCAACCTGGAAGTGCCCCAATAAAAGAATATTACATACAAGTTTTTACATGAATGAAAATGAAAAAACACTCATCTCACATAAAAACCCCCGGCTATTCAAACACGACGACCCAATATAACATATCCAGCAACACATAACATCACATGTCATCAACGTAAGTAAATATGCGCATCCCAATTGTCGTTGACATATAGCAACGAAACCGGTGATATCACATATTACACTTACGGTCACAGAAAAGAAAGTGTAAAACTACAACAGTTGGAATCCGCAATCTCTTTAGACATCACATGCCTAATCAAATGAATTACTTAGACATCGCATGCCTAACAATTATAAACCCCGCATTTTAGTCTCAAAATCGAATACACTTTTCAATATCAAGTAGGGCAATTCAACAGGATTCCCTGTTAGTTATATGTATGCCCTACAGGCCATTACTGTACATAGGATGTATATTGTAGTGGATGCTGGGACATATATAGGGAGGACTTTCTTGCTCGACATGATAGTATGCTATCTGGTTACCCTTTACCTTAACGTGTATGCTGATTGTCTCTCTGTTACATGTTGGTAAAGCCCTTAGGATCTGTACTTGACTACCTGGACTATGATGCGGATCATACTAGTGGGGACATGGTAGTCCATAAGTACATCCTTCAAAGTCCCTAGTCGTGGGTGTATCGAGACGGGGCATCGATATACCAGAGTAGACTAGCGTATACCTTCTCGACCCATATAGATGGGCGATGGATGATCCCATATCCATTGGTGTTTGACATCGGAGATGATATACGGGTGCTCAGTAGAGACTGGGTACACTGGACGGACTCGCCGAGAACTCCCAGATGGTATTATACCTCACATCAGATGGCAGTTCTCTGGTGACACTGGTACAGAGTAGTCTGTTGACCCGAGATCGTCATAGAGTCTTGTGTGGTTCCTACTGTGCTTTGATTTCCATCTTACCACGTCCAAGAGGGCGTGCAAAACGGTGGTTTTTGGGTACAGTCCCGAGTCACATGGAGGCAATGAGCGATAGGAGGGGATTCGTCTCTCCCGGTATAGGGGGTTGATGTTGCGCTGTGTTCGATTGGCTATAACAGGAAATCCCTGGCCAGGGTTGCTGAGATTTACTGGTCAGTGTTACCAGTAGTTTCTCGAACAGTTATAGACCTCATATCGACACGACTTATCGAGCTATTGGGGTCTGACGTTTACCACCCCTAGGCGAGATATGCGACATATCAGACGATCAGACCGGACTGTACGGTAGTGTTACTGGTTGGATTCACTGGAGTGTGAGCGGGCTTGCTCGTCGATCTTCAGATCGCTCAATACCCGGGTGGCCGTTACGTTTAGCAGACCGCTTGCGTCTTGTGGGTGTTTGATATGATCATCATCTGCTGCCGGCGTATTGACGAGTCTTTAGAGTCCTACACAGAGGTTTCCTGGCTCAAGCGAAACGAAATAGAAGTGCATATGAGATATGTGCGGGACCGAGAATGATACCAGTATGTGATACTGTATTCGATTCTCGCGATATGTGACATCGATCGGTTATATGCGATATAGCCGGGTTATCGGATCAAGTGTTGATTCGATAAGTTGTTACTGTTGATATTAGTCGGTTATATGCGATATGACCGGATCATTAAATCAAGTGTTGATTTAATGATTTAATGCATAATTATATATTTGATATATTACTTTGCATTAGCTAGTATAGGTTTACTTTATATGGATTTTCTCACTCGATGTGCAAGTTGTATATGTGATATACTTTTGTGCATATACATTGTATCATGTTTGATGATACATGTTGACTTGTGCTTGTGTAAAGATTAAACCATGGTTATATGAATGGTTAGGGTTTTATATACTTATTCATTTATTTATATTCATTATTCATTTAAGGAAAAGAAAAGAAAAATGGTGGCATTCTTTTGTTTATTCATGAAGCTTCATGAATACTTTGACTTAGTCACCATTTTTGTATTCATTCCTAACCTAACCATTCACTTAACTTGGGTTTAGTCTCTACACATAACCATGGTTATGTTATGATAAAGATTGGATTATTCTTTTCTTTTTAATTAATCTTATCATAACATTTCTTCTTCTTCTTCCTTGAACTTAAGAAGAAAAAGCTTTCTTCATCAATGGTGAATTGAGCAAACAAGTGAGAAATCCAATTCTAAAGTCTACCCACTTCCTATTTCTTCATCCTCTACCTCTTGCCAAGTAGTAGAGTGTGTTTCCTTCACAAGTTTTAGGGCTTGGTGAAGGTGGAGCTTGATTTAGCGATGCCTCGACGTAGATCATCTTCGGCATGGACATCGACGACCTAGCTCACTTTTTCTCCGACGAAGCCGACTCTAGAGCCCGGATTTCTTTTGGACAGCGGAGACGACTTCATTGCGGAGCTATGGAGGTGGAGCACCGGATCTACAAAGGTTGTATTTCCGATATCCCTTTAGTTAAGTGTTAACTAGTTAACTTTTCGCCTAGTTTTCTAGCAAACGATCCGTAGTTTAGGGTTTCTCGGCACCATAATTTTTGAAATCGCCATGGTTGATGGCTTGGGAGACCTCACTAGCGTGCCTAGGAACCCTACAGTGGTATCAGAGCCAGGTTAGAGCCTTAGGCGAAATCTAGACGGATTTTGAAGTCCGAACGACCCAAAACACAAACCCAAAATAGCTCTCTGGACGTTTTCCAAATTCTGGGATTTTTCCAGATTAAAAATATTCAGAAAACTCAGTAAAATAATATAAGAATTACTGTTTAAATTTGAGGGATTGATTCATTAAAGTGTGCGCGGATCGGCGGCCTCACAGTAGGATCAGGCGGCGGATCAGCGGCACTTTTGTCGTGTTATGCATTAATTTCTGCACAGCAATTCTTATATATTATTTCTGGTGTTTCTGGGAATTTTTAATATTTTTTCCAGAGTTGATTTTTCTGAGTTGTTTTGGGGATTCGAATGTTCGATCGGATTATCAAATTTTGTCTGTGTGGCTTTCCGGATAAATCTTAGAATATGTTAAAAAGTTCGACCGGATATAAATACCCAATTTTTCCCCTGTCGGGAAATTTCCAAGTGTTGGATTTTTTCGTAGTTTAACGACGTTCTAAGTAGTGCAAGTAATGCGATGGTCCCTCTAGAAGACAACAAACCTTAACTCGATTATGTGACCGTCTTGAACTGCCCTTTGAACCTTCGGGTTTGGGGCAGTACGGCGTGCCACATGTGAGGCGTTGGCTTGACCCTTCTACGGCTGGACCGTTGGTACTGAGGCACGAACTGAATGTTGTTAGACTTATTTCATGTGTTGATCTATATCGGGAAAACTTGGGTGTTTGACTGTTCGATCGAAAATTTTAACATTTTCTATTTATCCGGAATGTGATACAACAATTGGAATTCACAATGAGTTATGAGATAACTGAATGAATGTTATAAACATAGCAGTTTAGTCTCACTTGATCGGTTGCCACGGAATTTTGATGTGATCAAAAGTCCGTCGCAATCACGTAGCGTACGCGGATATTCGCCGGACAAACTTAATAGACAGCTACATCCCATAGCCCCGACCAAGTGACTGTAGGAGAACCCCGTCGCCGAAAGCATCCGTCCGGGTGCTCGCGGTTGCGGTGTTCCGCCTTGGTGCACTTCGTCGACGGTATCTGGGGTGCGGCCGCCTACTGAAGTTTGCGACGAGTATTCGATCAGGATGTCGGGAATCTTGTTGAATTGCCCGACTTGATATTGAAAAGAGTTTTTGATTTTGAGACTAAAATGCGGGGTTTATAATTGTTAGGCATGCGATGTCTAAGTAATTCATTTGGTCAGGCATGTGATGTCTGAGGTGATTGCGGATTCCAACTGTTGTAGTTTTACACTTTCTTTTCTATGACCGTAAGTGTAATATGTGATATCGCCAGTTTCGTTGCTATATGTCAACGACAATTGGGATGCGCATATTTACTTACGTTGATGACATGTGATGTTATGTGTTGCTGGATATGTTATATTGGATCGTCGTGTTTGAATAGCCGGGGGTTTTTATGTGAGATGAGTGTTTTTCATTTTCATTCATGTAAAAACTTGTATGTAATATTCTTTTATTGGGGCGCTTCCAGGTTGCGGAAGTTGTCACCTTTTGTATATTATTTACTTTTCCGCACTAGGATAGACCCAAGGACGAGGGCACAAGTAACCGGGTTCTGGAGTCCAGTGGGAGACCAACTCGAGGAGTCGGGTCCGGGTCTCCTAACTCTAGAATTGGTAGGGTTGCTTGCCGCTCTCGTAGGGGTCTAGGGGTGTGGGTTTGGCTATTCATCACGACCGTGGAATCCGTGTTTTATACTGGCTCGTATTGAAAACACGGACGTCCTAGTATATCCAATATTTCATATGTTTCTTCTGCTGCGATATCTGTGATGTGATCATGTGATGTTCTCTGATAGATACAGTATATAGTATATATTATATATTATATAGGCGTTACTTATGTTTTACACCCGCGCTAGCCCTGCCCCGCTCTGCCGTTAGTTACCTAACCTAACGGTGCACGAGGGGACATCGAGGCGAATGCGGATGGCATAAGTGTACGTCATATCTATCTGTGATGTTTAGGTACTTAAATGATGGGACTTCATTAATATGATTAATGAAATAAAAGAAACCTAAGATGTTGTAGAATCGAATTTCAAAATAAAATAGGTAGCTACAGTTCTTGCTTTGCACAGCGGTATATATGATATATCCTGCACCTTATTCGATGAGGAAAGGACCGAGATCCCTTCACCGGGAGTGACTCCTCTAGCAATAACTGGCAGATGCTACACACTCGGTTTGTCTTTTGATTGCTTTTAAGAGTTCTGCTTTGCACAGTGATATATATGATATATCCCGCACCTCATTCGACGAGGAAAGGACCGACGATCCCTTCACCGGGAGTGACTCCTTTAGCAAAACTAGAAAATCCTCAAAAACACTCCATTTCAAAATCATTTGATTCTACAACGATATCAAGTTCATTACGCAATAGGTTTTCAGAAAAACCTGTCGTAGCCCTCCGTCATTTTAGATAAGTAGTATATAGTATTCGTGCTGCATTTGTTGGCTTTCGTCAAGGTGCAGTGTGCGGTAGCTATATGCTGCTTATCTGCTAGCATATGATGCGATTGGATTAGGGTAGTCGTGCGGCTTTGTTGGCTTTCGTCAAGGGTCGTGCGGGTGGGTTTAATTCGATCAAGAAATGTACGGGTTGAACTTGACTAGCGGGCTATGGTTTGTTGGCTTTCGTCAAGGTCATAGCACGTTAGGGGAAAAATATTATCGGGAATTTCAAGTGTTGAAATTTGCAATGAGATTGCATACCTTCTATGAGATAGTTGGATCCCGATACCCGCTGCGAGTAAGAGTTACTCCTGGGAGAGTTTTATACATTACAATTAGCCGATCAAGTAGGTGACTAGAAAGGTGTTAACGAGGTTACGCCTCTGGGAATACGAGGTTTACAGTAATTAGGTTCGTGCGAAAGCACGGGGGACCTCCCTCAAAGTACCGACACTGGCCTGGCTGAAAGATTGGCGAACTTGTAGTGTGTAATTAATCCCGGCTAGTCTTTCCTTTTAGGGTTTGAAGGAAGATTTGATAAAAAGCAGTGGGAGCCATCCTGATTAGATAAAATAATAACCAATCTATTCTTGACAGAGCGCAAGCTGAGTGTTTTCTTCTCTCTCTCTCCTGGTAGCGACCATATCACGCCTTAATCAAGATAATAATACGGATTATTGACCGAACCCGCTTGTTATACTGAGCTGGGGAACGTTGGTCCCGCTCCAACTTATAATTGTTATAAGACAGAGCAGGAAATTGGGGAATACCAGATTTCTCGTGCCGCCCAAACGAAGAGAGTGCATGCTGATGCATCATCTTCGGGTGTATTCATTATACAGAACTGTTTCTCAGTATCCTCCGAATCCTGGGTATATGATACCGGATCAGGATCCCAGATATGTAATCTGTTACATAGGGCTACAAAAGGGTAGAAAAACTGAGAACGGGTGATAAGTTTCATGATGCAGAAAACAGGGCGAGAGTTGCAGCCAAGTCTGTCGGTCACTGTCACCCTGTATTACCAATACATTGATTCTGAACGAATGTTATTAGATACCGAACCTGATATACCAAATCATATCACTCTCTTTGTTAGAAAAGAAAGGATATAATTTTGTATTGATGGATAATGTTTTGAACATTTCCTATATCAAAAGTTGATCGGTTCAGGCACGTTATCTAAAAGCATTGATGTTCTAAATCAAACTACAGTTCTTAGTATACAGAACACACACAAAAGGAAGAGTTCAGAAATGAACGGATCCTTCTTAAGGTATTGTAGACTAGGTCAGATCAATGTGACCCGACTAGCTGAAGTTACATGTAGATGCATATTTAAATCAGTTTGAATCTACATCCTGTGAAACTTGCCAGTCATGTCACAAAGATATAATGACACTAGCTCTGTTTATTGGAAACAGAGAAAGAGTTAGTGAACTCTTGGGATGATACATGTTGATGTATGTAGATCCCCAGTCTACACATACCAAGACTGGTTCTTTATATTTCATTACGTTCTCTGATGATCTATTTAGATTCAGACATATGTTCCTGTTGAAACACAAGTCCGAACCTTTTGAGATATTCACAGAATATAAGTTAGAAGTAGAGAACCAAAATAAAGGTACAAGTATTATGTCCTTTGATGTGATCAGGGAGGAGAATACTTGAGCACGGAATTCCTGGACTATTCTAAAGGAGAATGAGATTCTCTCTCAGCATTACTCCTCCGTATACACCATAGCACGATGGTATGTCGGGGCGGAGCAGATACACCCTATTTGATATGGTGTGCTCTATGATGAGTACTACTGAGTTACTTTTTTTTCCTTTTTGGGAGTTATGCGCTTGAGAAGCTGCATACCTATTGAATTAGGTTCGAATCAAATCAGTGCCTACCACTTCATATGTGATATGGAAAGGGAAGAGCCCATTTCGTAAGTTAGTTATGATTTGGGGTTGTCCGGCCTATGTCTAAAAGCAGAATCCGGACAAGCTCGAGACAAAGTCTGTAATGTAGAACTGGAAAGGTTCCAGCTATACAAACTACAGCTGATAATTTGATAGAACCAAAGGATTCAGTAGATTCCAACGAACCTCAGCCTCTCCGCCGATCTAGTAGGGTTCCTCACCCACTTGAGAGATACTTCGGTTTCTCTATGACAGTGGGAGCGAGGATTGCATCATGAGATGATGACCCAACTAGTTTCGAGCTAGCCATCGAGAGTAAGACTCTGTAAGAATGGCTGGATGCTTAGTGATCTGAGATGGAATCCTTATACACCAACAAAGTATGGACTTTGGTTGCTATATCTGAAGGGTTAAATCCCCATCAGGAGCAAGTATATCTTGAGAAGATTATTTGGTGTACATGGAAAAGTTAAGACTTTCAAAGCTAGACTTATTAAAGGTTTGCATCATTGACCAGGTGTGGATCAGGATGAAACCTTTTCTAAGGAGCTAAGCTTAAGTCCATCCAGATCCTACTTGCCACGGATACATACCATGACTACGATATCTGGTGGTTGGGTGTCATGACTGATTTTCTAAATAAAGATTTAGAAGAGAGCATCTATAAGTACACAGCCAGAGGGCTTCGTAGACAGTGGGAGCAGCGGAAACGTGTGCAAGATGCTTTATAGGATAAAGCAGGCATCGCGGAGTTAGAACATCTGTTTTGATGAATTAGTCAAAGAGTTTGACATCATCAAAATGGTAGATGAACCTTGTATAAACAAAAAGGTAGTAGGGAGTATGGTGGTGATCCTCGCAGAGTACGTGGATGACATACTCTTGATAAGAAAGGAGTTTCTTATGCTACGCTCGATCAATCTCCGTTTATCACAAAGATTCCCCGTGTAGGATCAAAGTGATACCTCCTAAATCCTGGGTTTTTGGATCTATGAGATAGATCTAATTGGATGTTAGGACTCTCACTAGTTGTAGTGAGATGGTATCAATTGATCCTAGGAAGAATCACTGGAAAAGTTCCAGGGTGATAAAGACGACTGAATGTCAGTCGCAGGCATTGTCTTTACCCTCAGTGAAGGGACGGTATGTTGGAAGAGTTCCAAGCTAGATACCGTGGCATACTAGACGATAAAGGCAGGATACATCGCTACTTAAGATGCTACCAAAGAGGCTGTTTGGGTGTATATTGGTTCATGAGATGAACTACGTTCCTACCATTGTGAGACAATGGAGTCGTGGCTCATGCCGAGGAACGCCGGTCCCATCAGTGATCCAGACATATTCTAAGGCAGTATCACTTGATCATGGAGATGGTTGATCTCCAGGGAGATCGAGGTTAGGAGAGTAGACTCAGAGGACAACACAGCGGATCCACTCACAAAGACCTGTTCCCAGAGAGAGACTTTTATGGGATGGTTGAGTATGAGATACTACAACCACTGCTACAGATGGCCCTAGTGCAAGTGGGAGATTGTTAGTTATATGTATGCCCTAGAGGCCATTACTGTACATAGGATGTATATTGTAGTGGATGCTGAGACATATATAGGGAGGACTTTCTTGCTCGACATGATAGTATGCTATCTGGTTACCCTTTACCTTAACGTGTATGCTGATTGTCTCTCTGTTACATGTTGGTAAAGCCCTTAGGATCTGTACTTGACTACCTGGACTATGATGCGGATCATACTAGTGGGGACATGGTAGTCCATAAGTACATCCTTCAAAGTCCCTAGTCGTGGGTGTATCGAGACGGGGCATCGATATACCAGAGTAGACTAGCGTATACCTTCTCGACCCATACAGATGGGCGATGGATGATCCCATATCCATTGGTGTTTGACATCGGAGATGATATACGGGTGCTCAGTAGAGACTGGGTATACTGGACGGACTCGCCGAGAACTCCCAGATGGTATTATACCTCACGTCAGATGGCAGTTCTCTGGTGACACTGGTACAGAGTAGTCTGTTGACCCGAGATCGTCATAGAGTCTTGTGTGGTTCCCACTGTGCTTTGATTTCCATCTTACCACGTCCAAGAGGGCATGCAAAACGGTGGCTTTTGGGTACAGTCCCAAGTCACATGGAGGCAATGAGCGATAGGAGGGGATTCGTCTCTCCCGGTATAGGGGGTTGATGTTGCGCTGTGTTCGATTGGCTATAACAGGAAATCCCTGGCCAGGGTTGCTGAGATTTACTGGTAAGTGTTACCAGTAGTTTCTCGAATAGTTATAGACCTCATATCGACACGACTTATCGAGCTATTGGGGTCTGACGTTTACCACCCCTAGGCGAGATATGCGACATATCAGACGATCAGACCGGACTGTACGGTAGTGTTACTGGTTGGATTCACTGGAGTGTGAGCGGGCTTGCTCGTCGATCTTCAGATCGCTCAATACCCGGGTGGCCGTTACGTTTAGCAGACCGCTTGTGGCTTGTGGGTGTTTGATATGATCATCATCTGTTGCCGGTGTATTGACGAGTCTTTAGAGTCCTACACAGAGGTTTCCTGGCTCAAGCGAAACGAAATAGGAGTGCATATGAGATATTTGCGGGACCGAGAATGATACCAGTATGTGATACTGTATTCGATTCTCGCGATATGTGACATCGATCGGTTATATGCGATATAGCCGGGTTATCGGATCAAGTGTTGATTCGATAAGTTGTTACTGTTGATATTAGTCGGTTATATGCGATATGACCGGATCATTAAATCAAGTGTTGATTTAATGATTTAATGCATAATTATATATTTGATATATTACTTTGCATTAGCTAGTATAGGTTCACTTTATATGGATTTTCTCACTCGATGTGCAAGTTGTATATGTGATATACTTTTGTGCATTACATTGTATCATGTTTGATGATACATGTTGACTTGTGCTTGTGTAAAGATTAAACCATGGTTATATGAATGGTTAGGGTTTTATATACTTATTCATTTATTTATATTCATTATTCATTTAAGGAAAAGAAAAGAAAAATGGTGGCATTCTTTTGTTTATTCATGAAGCTTCATGAATACTTTGACTTAGTCACCATTTTTGTCTTCATTCCTAACCTAACCATTCACTTAACTTGGGTTTAGTCTCTACACATAACCATGGTTATGTTATGATAAAGATTGGATTATTCTTTTCTTTTTAATTAATCTTATCATAACATTTCTTCTTCTTCTTCCTTGAACTTACGAAGAAAAAGCTTTCTTCATCAATGGTGAATTGAGCAAACAAGTGAGAAATCCAATTCTAAAGTCTACCCACTTCCTATTTCTTCATCCTCTACCTCTTGCCAAGTAGTAGAGTGTGTTTCCTTCACAAGTTTTAGGGCTTGGTGAAGGTGGAGCTTGATTTAGCGATGCCTCGACGTAGATCATCTTCGGCATGGACATCGACGACCTAGCTCACTTTTTCTCCGACGAAGCCGACTCTAGAGCCCGGATTTCTTTTGGACAGCGGAGACGACTTCGTTGCGGAGCTATGGAGGTGGAGCACCGGATCTACAAAGGTTGTATTTCCGATATCCCTTTAGTTAAGTGTTAACTAGTTAACTTTTCGCCTAGTTTTCTAGCAAACGATCCGTAGTTTAGGGTTTCTCGGCACCATAATTTTTGAAATCGCCATGGTTGATGGCTTGGGAGACCTCACTAGCGTGCCTAGGAACCCTACATTCCCGACATTCTGATCGAATGCTCGTCGCAAACTTTAGTAGGCGGCCGCACCCCCGACGCCGTCGACGAAGTGCACCAAGGCGGAACACCGCTGCCGCGAGCACCCGGACGGATGCTTTCGGCGACGGGGTTCTCCTATAGTCACTTGGTCGGGGCTATGGGGTGAGGCTGTCTATTAAGTTTACCCGGCGAGTATCCGCGTACACTACGTGATTGCGACGGACTTTTGATCACATCAAAATTCCGTGGCAACCGATCATGTGAGACTAAAGTGCTATGTTTATAACATTCATTCAGTTATCTCATAACTATTTGTGAATTCCAATTATTGTATCACATTCCGGATAAATATAAAATGTTAAACTTTCCGATCGAACAATCGAACAGCCAAGTTTTCCCGATACAGCTCAACACATGAAATAAGTCTAACAGCATTCAGTTCGTGCCTCAGTAGTAACGGTCCAGCCGTAGAAGGGTCAAGCCAACGCCTCACATGTGGCATGCCGTACTGCCCCAAACCCGAAGGTTCAAAGGGCAGTTCAAGACGGTCACATAATCGAGTTAAGGTTTGTTGTCTTCTAGAGGGTCCATATCGTTACTTGCACTACTTAGAACGTCGTTAAACTACGGAAAAATCCAACACTTGGAAATTTCCCGGCAGGGGAAAAAAGTGGGTATTTATATCCGGTCAAACTTTTTAACATATTCTAAAAATACCCGGAAAAGCATACCGACAAAAATTAGACAGTCCGATCGAATACACCGAGTCCCCAATACAACCCAGAAAATACAACTCTGGAAAAATTATTAAAAATTCCCAGGAAAATCAGCACACAAAAATAAGAATTACTGTGCAGAAATAGATGCACAAAACGACAAAGTAGCCGCGGATCCGCCGCATGAGCCTTCTTTAAGGCCGCGGATCCGCGCCTTCTTTATGGAATCAATCTCTCGAATTTTACAATAACCCTTATATCTTCCTGCTGAGTTTTTTGAATATTTTTAATTCACAAAAAACCACGAATTTCAAAAAAGTCCAGAGAGCATTTTTAGGTTTGCGTTTTGGGTCGATCGGACTTCTAATTCCGTCGGGACTTCGCCTAAGGCTCAAGTTAGGCTCTGATACCACTGTAGGGTTCCTAGGCACCCTAGTAAGGTCTCACAAGTGATCAAACATGCAAATTTCTAAAAATTACGGTGCCGAGAAAACCTAGAACGGATCGTTAACTAGATATTTAGGCAAAGCAAGCAATTAATCAAATTAAATGCTAGGGGAAAGTGACTACAACCTTTGTAGATCCGGTCCACCACTTCGTGAGCTCCACGATGATCTCCCTCCGCTGTCCAAATCGAACTCACGACTCTAGCATTGGCATCATCAAAGAATGGGCGGGCTTGATCGTCGGTTCGATGCCGAAGATGATCTACGTCGAGGCATCTCAAGAACAAGCTCCAACTTCACCAAGCTTTGAAAACTTGTGAAGTAAACACCCTATACAACTTGGCAAGAGGTAGAGGATTAAGAAATAGGAAGTGGGTAGACTTTAGTTTTGGATTTCTCACTAGATTTCATGACTTACCATTGGAGTAGCAAGCTTTCTTCATTGAAGAAGAAGATGAAGAAAGAAGAAGATGATATGATAAGTCTTGATTAAAAATTAAAACAATATGATACTTATCATGTCCAGAACCATGGTTTAGTGTAGAGATTTAACCAAGGTTATATAAGTGGTTAGGGTTAGAGAAAAGACAAGAATGGTGGACTTAGTCAAGGTTTCAAGAAGTTTCAACTAAAAACAAAATAAGTCCACCATTTATCTTTCTTTTTATCTTTTCTAAATGAAATAAATAAAAAGATAAATGAATAAGAAAATGAAAAGATACCCTAACCACTAACTAACCATGGTTCAATACTTTACACAAAATCAAGGAAGAATGTATCATCAAACATGATACAATGATGTGCACAAAAATATATCACATATACAATGTGCAATTCAAGTGAGAAAATCCTTTTAAAGTGAACCAATACTAGTTAATGCATAGTAATATATCAAATATATAATTATACATTAAATCATTAAATCAACACTTGATTCAATGATCCGGTCATTTCGCATATAACCGGCTAGTATCCAATGTATCGGCTTATCGAATCAATGCTTGATTCGATAACTAGGTTATATCGCATACAACCATTCGACACACATTCATCGCGAGAATGAAATACGGTATCACATACACGCATTATTCTCGGTCCCGCACATATCTCATATGCGCTCCTATTTCATTTCGCTTGAGCCAGGAAACCTCTGTGTAGGACTCTAAAGACTCGTCAATACGCCGGCAGCGGATGATGATCATATCAAACACCCACAAGCCGCAAGCGGTCTGCTAAACGTAACGGCCACCCGGGTATTGAGCGATCAGAAGATCGACGAGCAAGCCCGCTCACACTCCTGCGAATCCAACCAGTAACACTTACCGTACAGTCCGGTCTGTTCGTCTGATATGTCGCATATCTCGCCTAGGGGTGGTAAACGTCAGACCCCAATAGCTCGATAAGTCATGCCGACGTAAGGTCCAAACATTCGTGAAACTACTGATAACTCTTACCAGTATATCACTGCAACCCTGGCCAGGGATTTCCTGTTATGGCCAGTCGAGCATAGCACAACATCAACCCCCAATACCGGGAGAGACGAATCCCCTCCTATCGCTCATTGCCTCCATGTGAATCGGGACCGTACCCAAAAACCACCTGTTTGTACAACTCAGTAGAGCCGTGGTAGGGTGGAAATCAAAGCACCGTGGGAGACACACAAGACTCTATGACGATCTCGGGTCAACAGACTAAGCTGTACCAGTGTCACCAGAGAACTGCCATCTGACGTGAGGTATAATACCATCCGGGAGTTCTCGGCGAGTCCGTTCAGTATACCCAGTCTCCACTGAGCACCCGCATACCATCTCCGATGTCAAACACCAATGGATATGGGATCATCCATCGCCCATCGCATGGGTCGAGAAGATATACGCTAGTCTACTCTGGAATATCGATGCCCCGTCTCGATATTCCCTCGACTAGGAACATTTCAAGGATGTACTCATGGACTATCCAGGCCCCACTAGTATGATCTGCATCACAGTCCTGGAAGTCGAGTATACATCCTAAGGGCTTTATCAACATGTAATCAGAGAGACAGAAAGTATACATGTTAAGATAAAGTGCAACCAGATAGCGTACTATCATGTCGAGCAAGAAAGTCCTACCTATATATGTCCCAGCATCCACTACAATATACATCCAATGTACAGTAATGGCCTCTAGGGCATACATATAACTAATAATACTAATTTACATTAACTAATATTGGTTCACTTAAGCATTTGTTTTTCTCACTTGTGCACAAGTTAATATATATGTGATATATATATTTATTAGTGTACAAATTGTATCATGGTTGTTGATACACTTGACATGGGTGTATGAGACATACACCATACTAATTATATTGGTAGGGTTTTAATATACAAAGTAAATACAAAATTAGTGGATAATAACTCACATGCATGAAGCTTCATTAAGCTTATGCTTGCATTGACTTATTCCACTAGTTTTGTTTTACTTAAGATATTAACTAACCTAACCACTATAATTAGCCATGGTAATGTCTCTACATGAGTTAGTATATGATACTCACTCACCATGGTTAGCTCATTCTCTCTCTTGATAGGTTTTCATTCTCATTTTGAGCTCATCTTCTTCCTCCTTGAAATTCTTTCTAGGGTTTGATAAAGACAGAGATACAAAGTGAGAAAAGAAATTCTAAAGTGTACCCATTTCCTATTTCATCATCCTCTACTAGACTAGCACTTTAGTTTAGGGTGTTTGCTTCACTAATTTTCTAGTTAGTGAAGTAGAAGCTTGAGTTCGTATTCCCTCGACGTAGATCATCTTCGGCCTCGAAGACTTCAAGCAATACCGTTGCAACTTTCACATGGAGCCGTCCGAGAGTCCGGGATTTCGATGATCGCAGCGAAGGGACTACAACAAGGAGCTTTAGAAGTGAAGGACCGATCTACAAAGGTTGTATTTCGTATTCACTTAGAAATAATTGTTATTTTCTTGCATGTGAAACCCAAATTATCTAGCAAAGATCTTATTTAGAGTTATTCGGCACGGCTAAAATTTTAATCGGGTATGGTTGATGCCTTGTAGAACCTTCTTAGAGTGCCTAGTAACTCTACAGTGGTATCAGAGCCTAGCTAGAGCATTAGGCGACGTGTTTACGAAGTTAAAACTCCGAACGAACTCCGAATCGACAAAATATACCCCTCTCTGGAAAATTTTTGAAAACAGGGATTTTTCTGTTTTAAAAATACCTAAAAAATTCAGCAGGGTTTTCTAAGAATTACCATGAAAAACGAGCCCCTAATTCCTCCACGTGGCCGCGGAACCGCGGCAATAAGCCACTTTTAGCGGCGATTCCGCGGCAAGAAAAGGGTATTAGGGACGGTTCTTTATGCAGTAACATCCTTAGCTATTCCTGCCTTTTTCTGGGTATTTTTAAAACTGACTCAAGTGTTGAGTATTCTCGGGTTTATTTTGTAATCGTTGTTTCAATCGGAATATTTAATTTCGTTTTGTTTTCCGGATATTTAGAAAGTATTAAAATGTTCGAACGGATATCAATAACTCACTTTTTCCCGACCCGGAAAATTTCCAAGTGTTGGATTTTTCCGTAGTTTAAGAACGTTCTAAGTCGTGCAAGTTACGCGATGGACCCTCTAGAAGGCAACAAACCTTAACTCGATTGTGTGACCGTCTTGAACTGCCTTTTGAACCTTAGGGTTTGGGGTAGTACGGCGTGCCACATGTGAGGCGTTGGCTTGACCCTTCTACGGCTGAACCATTGGTACTGTGGCATGTGATGGATGTTTTTAAACTCCCCTCAAGTGTAGAGAACTATTTGGGAAAACTTGGGTGTTTGATCATTCGATCGGAAAGTTTAACATTGTCTATTCATCTGGAATGCGATACAATATTTGGAATCTACAAGTAGTTATGAGATAACTAATTTAGATGTTATAAACATAGCAGTTTAGTCTCAAATGATCGGTTGCCACGGAATTTTGATGCGATCAAAAGTCCGTCGCAATCACGTAGCGTACGCGGATACTCGCCGGGAAAACTTAATAGACAGCCATGCCCCATAGCCCCAACCAAGTGACTGTAGGAGAACCCCATCGCTAAAAGCATCCGTTCGGGTGCTCGTGACAACGGTGTTCCGCCTTAGTGCACTTCGTCGACGGCATCCGGGGGTGCGGCCGTCTACTAAAGTTTGCGACGAGCATTCGATCAAATTATCGGGAATCTTGTTGAATTGCCCGACTAGATATTGAAAAGTGTTTTCGATATAGAGACTAAAATGCGGGGTTTATAATTGTTAGGCATGTGATGTCTAAGGAGGTTGCGGATTCCAACTGTTGTAGTTTTACACTCTCTTTTCTGCGACCGTAAGTGTAATATGTGTTATCGCCAGTTTCGTTGCTATATGTCAACGACAATTGGGATGCGCATATTTACTTATGTTGATGACGTGTGATGTTATGTGTTGCTGGATATGTTATATTGGATCGTCGCATTTTGAATAGCCGGGTTTTTTTTATGTGAGATGAGGGTTTTTATTTTCATTCATGTAAAATTCATTGTATGTAATATTATTTTATTGGGGCACTTCCAGGATGAGGTTGATGTCACCATTTGTATATTATTTACTTTTCCGCATTAGGTAGACCCAAGGAGGAGAGCACAAGTAACCGGGTTCTGGAGTCCAGTGGGAGACCGACTCGAGGAGTCGAGTTCGGGTCTCCTAACTCTAGAATTGGAAGGGTTGCTTGCCGCTCTCATAGGGGTCTAGGGGTGTGGTTTTGGCTATTCATCGCGACCGTGGAATCCGTGTTTTATAGAGGCTCAAAATAAAACACGGACGTCCTAGTATATCCAATATTTCATATGTTTCTTCTGCTGCGATATCTGTGATGTGATCATTTGATATGTTGTGATAGATACTGTATATAGTGTATATGATATATTATATAGACGTTACTTATGTTTTACACCCTCGCTGGCCCTGCCCCGCTCTGCCGTTAGTTACCTAACCAAACGGTGCACGAGGAGACATCGAGGCGAATGCGGATGGCATAAGTGTACGTCGTATTTATCTGTGATGTTTAGGTATATTAAATGATGGGACTTCATTAATATGATTAATGAAAGAAAAGAAACCTAAAAGATGTTGTGGAATCGAATTTTCAAAAACAGGTAGCTACAGTTCTTGCTTTGCATCGCGGTGTTCCTTGTAGAACATCCTGCACCTTATCCGATAAGGAAAGGGCCGAGATCCCTTCACCGGGAGTGACCCCTTTAGCAATGACTGGCAGATGCTACACCCCTCGGTTTTGTCTTTTGATTGCTTTTCTAGTTCTTGCTTTGCACAGTGATATATGTGATATATCCTGCACCTTATTCCATAAGGAAAGAGCCGAGATCCCTTCACCAGGAGTGACCTCCTTAGCGAAACTAGTAAAAGCCTCAAAAACACTCCATTTTAAAATCATTTGATTCTACAACGATATCAAGTTCATTACGCAATAGGTTTTCAGAAAAACCTGTCGTAGCCCTCCGTCATTTCAGATAAGTAGTAGTTAGTATTCGTGCTGCGTTTGTTGGCCTTTGTCAAGGCGTAGTGTGCGGTAGCTGACTAGTGCTTATCTGTTTATGCATATGATGCAGATTGGGTTATGGTAGTCGTACGAACTTGTTGGCCTTTGTCAAGGGTCGTGCGGGTGGGTTTAATTCAATCAAGAAATGACGGGTTGAACCTGACTAGCATCATATGGTTTGTTGGCCTTTGTCAAGGTCATAGGAGGTTAGGGGCAAAATTATCGGGAATTTCAAGTGTTGAAATTTACAATGAGATTGCATACCTTCTATGAGATAGTTGGATCCCGATACCCGCTGCGAGTAATTGTTACTCCCGGGAGAGTTTTACACATTACAATTAGCCGATCAAGTAGGTGTCTACAAAGGTGTCAACGGGATTATGCCTCTGGGAAAACGAGGTTTACTTTAATTAGGTCCGTGCGAAAGTGCGGGGAACCTCCCTCAAAGTACCGACACTGGCCTGGCTGAAAGATTGGCGAAGTTGTAGGGTGTAATTAATCACTGCTAGTCTTTCCTTTTAGGGTTTGAAGGAAGATTTGATAAAAACAGTGGGAGCCATCCTGATTAGATAAAATAATAACCAATCTGATCTTGTAAGAGCGCACGCAGAGTGTTTTCTTCTCTCTCTCTCTTCAGGTAGCGACCATATCATGCCTTAATCAAGATAATAATACGGATGTATTGACCGAACCCGCTTGTTATACTGAGCTGGGGAACGTTGGTCCCGCTCCAACTTATAATTGTTATAAGACAGAGCAGGAAATAGGGGATTACCAGAATTCCCGTGCCGCCCAAACAAAGAAAGTGCATGATGATGCATCTTCTTCGGGTGTGTTCATTGCAGAGAACTGTTTCTCAGTATCCTTTACGTCCTGGGTATGTGATACCGGATCAGGATCCCACATATGTAATTTGTTACATGGGCTACAGATAGGTAGAGAACTGAGAACGGGTGATAAGTTTCATGAAATAGAAAACGGTGCAAGTGTTGCAGCCAAGTCTGTTGGTCACTATCACCCTGTATTACAAGAATACATTGATTCTGAACAAATGTCATTAGATACCGAACCTGATATACAACATCATATCAGTCTCTTTATTAGTAAAGAAAGGATATAATTTTGTATTGTTGGATAATGTTTTGAACATTTCCTATATCAAGAGTTGATCGGTTCAGGCACGTTATCTAAAAGCATTGATGTTCTAAATCAAACTACAGTTCTTAGTATACAGAACACACACAAGAGGAAGAGTTCAGAAATGAACGAATCCTTCTTGAGGTATTGTAGACTAGGTCATATCAATGCGACCCGACTAGCTGAAGTTACATATAGATGCATATTTAAATTAGTTTGAATTTACATCTTTGTGAAACTTGCCAGTCATGTCACAGAGATAAGATGACCATAGCTCTGTTTATTGGAAACAGAGAAAGAGTTAGTGAACTCTTGGGATAATACATGTTGATGTGTGAAGGTCCCCTATCTACACATGCCAAGATCGGTTCTTTGTACTTCATTACATTCTCTGATGATCTCTCAAGATTCAGACATATGTTCCTTTTGAAACATGTCCGAACCTTTTGAGATATTCACAGAATATAAGTTAGATGTAGAGAACCAAAACGGGTATAAGTATTATGTCCTTTGATGTGATCAGGGAGGAGAATACTTGAGCATGGGATTCCTGGACTATTCTAAAGGAGAATGAGATTCTCTCTCAGCATTACTCCTCCGTATACACCACAACACGTCGGTGTATCAGGGCGGAGCAATCACATCCTATATGATAAGTTGTGCTCTATGATGAGTACTAGTGAGTTACCTATTTCCTTTTGGGAGTTATGCACTTGAGAAGCTGCATACCTATTGAATAGGGTTCAAATCAAATCAGTTGCCTACCACTTCATATATGATATGGAAAGGGAAGAGCCCATATCTTAAGTCAGTTAAGATTTGGGGTTGTCCGGCCTATGTCTGAAAAGCAAAATCCGGACAAGCTCGAGGCAAGGTCTGTTATATAGAACTGGAAAGGTTCCAGTTATACAAACTGCAGCTGATGATTTGGTAGAACCAAAGGATTCAATAGTTTCCAACGAACTTCAGCTTCTCTGCCGATCTAGTAGGGTTCCTCACCCACCTGAGAGATACTTCGGTTTCTCTATGACAATGGGAGCGAGGATTGCATCATGAGATGATGACCCAACTAGTTTCGAGCAGGCCATCAGGAGTGGGACTCTGTAAGAATGGCTGGATGCTTAGCGATCTGAGATGGCATCCTTATACACCAACAAAGTATGGACTTTGGTTGCTTTATCTGAAGGGTTAAATCCCCATCAGGAGAAAGTATATCTTGAGAAGATTACTTGGTGTACATGGAAAAGTTGAGACTTTGAAAGCTAAACTTGTTAAAGCTTTTCATCATTGACCAGGTATGGATTATGAAACCTTTTCTAAGTAGCTATGCTTAAGTCCATCCAGATCTTACCTGCCACGGCTACATACCATGACTACGATATCTGGCGGTTGGGTGTCATGACTGCTTTTCTAAATAATGTTTTAGAAGAGAGAGTCTATAAGTACACAGTCAGAGGGCTTCGTAGACAGTGGGAGCAGCGGAAACGTGTGCAAGATGTTTTATGTGATAAAGCAGGCATCGCGGAGGTGGAACGTCTGTTTTGATGTGGTAGTCAAAGAGTTTGACTTCATCAAAATGGTAGATGAACCTTGTATAGACAAAAAGGTAGTAGGGAGTATAGTGGTGATCCTCGTAGAGTACGTGGATGACATACTCTTGATAGAGAATGAGTTTCCTATACTATGCTAGGTCAATCTCCGCTTATCACAATGATTCTCCACATAAGATCAAAATGATACCTCCTAAATCCTGAGTTATGATCTATGAGATAGATATAATTGGATGTTAGGATTCTCACTAATTGTAGTGAGATGGTATCAATCGATCTTGGGGAGAATTACTGGAAGGGTTCCAGGGTGATAAGGACGACTGAATGTCAGTCGCAGGCATTGTCTTTACCCTTAGTAAAGGGACGGTATGTTGGAAGAGTTCCAAGCTAGATATCGTGGCATACTAGACGATAAAGGCTAGATACATCGCTACTAAAGATGCTACCAAAGAGGAAGTCTGGGTGTATATTAGTTCATAATATGAACTTCGTTCCTCCCATTGTGTGACAATGGAGTTGTGGCTTGAGCCAAGGAACGCCCGTCCCATCAGTGATCCAGACATATTCTAAGGCAGTGTCACCTGATCATGGAGATGGTTGATCTCCAGAGGATCGAGGTCAGGAGAGTAGACTCAGAGGACAACACGGCGGATCCACTCACAAAGGCCTTTTCCCAAAGAGAGACTATTATGGGATGGTTGAGTATGAGATACTACAACCACTGTTATCAGATGGCCCTAGTGCAAGTGGGAGATTGTTAGTTATATGTATGCCCTAGAGGCCATTAGTGGATGCTTGGACATATATAGGGAGGACTTTCTTGCTCGACATGATAGTATGCTATCTGGTTACTCTTTACCTTAACGTGTATACTGATTGTCTCTCTGTTACATGCTGGTAAAGCCCTTAGGATGTGTACTTGACTACCTAGACTATGATGCGGATCATACTAGTGGGGACATGGTAGTCCATAAGTACATCCTTCAAGGTCCCTAGTCGTGGTTGTATCGAGACAGGGCATCGATATACCAGAGTAGACTAGCATATACCTTCTCGACCCATACAGATGGGCGATGGATGATCCCATATCCATTGGTGTTTGACATCAGAGATGATATACGGGTGCTCAGTGGAGACTGGGTACACTGGATGGACTCGCCGAGAACTCCCAGATGGTATTATACCTTACGTCAGATGGCAGTTCTCTGGTGACACTGGTACAGGTTAGTCTGTAGACCCGAGATCGTCATAGAGTCTTGTGTGATTCGTACCGTGCTTTGATTTCCACCTTACCACGTCCAAGAGGGCGTGCAAAACGGTGGTTTTTGGGTACAGTCCCGAGTCACATGGAGGTAATGAGCGATAGGAGGGGATTCGTCTCTCCCGGTATAGGGAGTTGATGTTGCGCTGTGTGCGATTGGCTATAACAGGAAATCCCTGGCCAGGGTTACTGAGATTTACTGGTAAGTGTTACCAGTAGTTTCTCGACCCGTTATGAGCCTCATATCGGCATGACTTATCGGTTACTGCGGTCTGACGTTTACCACCCCTAGACTTGATATGCGACAAATCAGACGAGGAGACCGGACTGTACGGTAGTGTCACTGTCAGGCTTTTACAGGAGTTGGAGCGGGCTTGCTTGCTGATCTTCTGATCGCTCAATACCCAGGTAGCCGTTACGTCCAGCTAGTACCGCTGACGGCTTGTGGGTGCTTGATATGATCATCACCTACTGCCGGCGTATTGACGAGTCTTTAGAGTCCTACATAGAGGTTTTACTGGCTCAGGCAAAACGAAATAGGAGCGCATATGTGATATGTGCGGGACCGAGAATAATGCGTGTATGTGATACCGTATTCTATTCTCGCGATGTTTGTATCGAACGGTTATATGCGATATAACCAGGTTATCGAATCAAGGGTTGATTCGATAAGTCGATACATTGGATGTTAGTCGGTTATATGAGATATAACCGGATTATTAAGTCAAGTGTTGATTTAATAATTTTGTGTATAATTGTATATGCGATATACTAATTTACATTAACTAACATTGGTTCACTTAAGCATTTGTTTTTCTCACTTGTGCACAAGTTAATATATATGTGACATATATATTTATTAGTGTACAAATTGTATCATGGTTGTTGATACACTTGACATGGGTGTATGAGACATACACCATACTAATTATATTGGTAGGGTTTTAATATACAAAGTAAATACAAAATTAGTGGATAATAACTCACATGCATGAAGCTTCATGAAGCTTATGCTTGCATTGATTTATTCCACTAGTTTTGTTTTACTTAAGATATTAACTAACCTAACCACTATAATTAGCCATGGTAATGTCTCTACATGAGTTAGCATATGATACTCACTCACCATGGTTAGCTTATTCTCTCTCTTGATAGGTTTTCATTCTCATTTTGAGCTCATCTTCTTCCTCCTTAAAATTCTTTCTAGGGTTTGATAAAGAGAGAGATACAAAGTGAGAAAAGAAATTCTAAAGTGTACCCATTTCCTATTTCATCATCCTCTACTAGACTAGCACTTTAGTATAGGGTGTTTACTTCACTAATTCTCTAGTTACTGAAGTAGAAACTTGAGTTCGTATTCCCTCGACGTAGATCATCTTCGGCCTCGAAGACTTCAAGCAATACCGTTGCAACTTTCTCATGGAGCCGTCCGAGAGTCCGGGAGTTCGATGATCTCAGCGAAGGGACTACAACAAGGAGCTTTAGAAGTGAAGGACCGATCTACAAAGGTTGTATTTCGTATTCACTTAGAAATAATTGTTATTTTCTTGCATGTGAAACCCTAATTATCTAGCAAAGATCTTGTTTAGAGTTATTCGGCACGGCTAAAATTTTAATCGGGCATGGTTGATGCCTTGTAGAACCTTCTTAGAATGCCTAGTAATCCTACATGATGTTCGGGCAGACAATGCTAGTGGGCTTTGATTTAAGCCGGATCCTAGTATTATAAAGGTGGATTAGTTTTGTCTTCTGTGTATTCGTGTTCTACGGAATGCGGATGCGGATGTGTATGCACGGTTGTGAGGAGCGAAGAAGGAGATGCCTCATTAGGGTTTTGACCATTGACTTGTTCAAGACCATTATGAGGTGGAGGAAAATATTTACTAATCCTTTTACTGATAATTTTGTTATGGCTAATTGCTTTGACCATTTGACCATGTTGACCATTTGACCTAGTTGACCATTGTTGACTTGGATATTTTTTGAGCTCTAGACTCTTCTTATGGCTTGGATTTAACTTGATATGATAATGGTCAAATCAGTTGTAACCATCACAATTTATCATGACAAAAGAATGGTAATTATTTTTCTTATGGATTATTATCTTCTTCTCATTCTCTCTCATCAAATGAGAGCTTCCATGGTTTGCTTCTTCTTCCTCCTCACTACAAATTCCTAATAGTCTCATGCGTTGAGCAAATTAGGCTCTAAATAGACAAACAAACCCATCTTCTTCCTCTACATCACCTAGGGTATCAAGAGTAGCAAACTTCCTAGTTACCTCGACTTGAGGTGGAGCTCGGACTATAGACTCTCGGGTGGATCGTTTTCGACTCTAGGAGGCCGCGGAGGTGACCAAGATCCAAATCGATCTTCGGAGCTTGCATGGACGAGGAGGACAGCGGAGGGAAGAACCGAAGGACCGTTTTCGTGAGGTATAATCTCCTAAGCATAGTAGATAGATACTCTAGTTGTTTGTTAGAAATGGTGTGGCAAAGATCCTTAAGATAGTCTATGTTACCTTGTGATAAAAAAAATTTGTTTTTTACCTATTCCGCCTCCCCGTAAGTACCGGGATAGGTAACGTAGACTTACAGTGGTATCAGCGCCTCGCTAAACCATTACTAAATAGTTAGCAAAGTGTTAGAAATTCGATCGCCGGAAAAATCGCAAAACACGAACTAAAAATGCACTTTTCTGTCGTTTTTAAAAACCGGTCCAAAATTTTTTCCAGGGACCTTATAAATACGTACAGGCTTTTTTAGGGACACCCAAGAAAAACGACATTGTGAATCAGTCAGACCGCCGTGGAAGCGCGGCGAAACCAAGCGTTTCGCCGCAGATCCGCGGCGAAACCAATTCGACTCCGAGTCAACTCGTTTTTCATGCAGAGTGTCCAGTATGGTGTTTTGTGATTTCTTTAATATTTTGTTTCTGCCCAGATTTTATGAGTACTGTGTTGTGCTTGGGGTAGGTTCAAATCTGCTTATCGATCGAAATTCTAAGTATTTTAGCTAATCGGATCTTCTGTGATGTGATATATGTACTGAACATCTACTAATCGCTATACGTCGATTAGTGGGGGTTGTACATATCTGTGTTCTGTGATGTTGGATTGTGTATATGAACTTGTTGGATTGTCGTGGATGAATAGCCGGGGATGTGAGATGAGTGTTTATTTATCTTTCATTCAATGTAATATTTGTAAATTGATGTAATATTATTTTTTGGTCGCACATCCGGGTTGAGGTTGTAGCCACCATTGTATATTATTCTTTTACTGTTTTTTGCTCCTAGGATAGACCCAAGGTGGGGTGCACAAACTACCGGGTACTTTGAAGTGCCGAGTGGCCTACTCACGTTGTTGAGGGAGGTTGCTTCACTTCGGGTATTTGGCGGGTAGTTTGCCGCACCCATAGGGGTCTAGGGTGGGGTATGGCTATTCATCGCGACCGTGTAATCCGTCTTTCGTTGCAGGCAGCGCGGATTCCTAGTATATCCAATGTGTTCATCTGTGATCTGGAATGGCTATCATTGCATCTGACGAATGTATATACCTATATATGATATCTAGTAGGCGTTGCTTATGTTTTGCATCCGCGCTAGTCCAGCCTCCGCTCTGTCGTTAGTTAAGTAACTTAACGGGTGATGACGGGGCCTAGTGGCGAATGCGGATAGCATAAGCGTACGTCATATTTTCGTTGTTTTCTGCAATGGTAGGATTAATTGATTGGACGCATTAAATTAATGCAAAGAAAACAAACCAAAGCTGAATCGTTGGAACAATTTCAAAACCACTCTGTTTTTTCTAAAAACAGAAAACTTTTAAAAACGCGGAGCTTAAACCACTCCTTTTAAAAGCTATCAGGTTCTTTCGATTATATCAAGTTCACTACGTTCACGGTTTCTCTAAAACCATTCGTAGCCCTCCGTCATTTCATATGAATATTCAATAGTATTCAAGCTATGTTTGTTGACCTTCGTCAAGGCATAGTGATTGGTAGCTGTTGGGTGTTCATATGTAGCATAGATAGATGCGTTGGTTTGGGACAATCGTATTACCTTGTTGACCTTCGTCAAGGGTATATACGGGTGGGTTCAAATTAACCTGGACAATGATGGGTTGAACTTGACATGTGACTTGTGATTTGTTGACCTTTGTCAAGGTCATAAGAGCATGGGGCAAAAATCCACATCGGGAGTTTCTAAAGAAACTGAAACTTGCTAGTGCTGCATACCATTTGGAGTTTGATAATGTTGGTAGGATTCTTTCAGCATTATCTCACAATGATATTTGGATCCCGATCCTACTGTGAGTATCCGCTACTCCTCGGGAAACTCTTCACTTAACGATTAATGCTATAAACCAAGTAGGTGTCTAGAACTGTGCTAGCGGGGCTACGCTTTCAGGGAAAAGAGGTTATTTAATTAAAGAACTTCGCGAAAGCGTCGTAAAACCGCCCTCGAAGTACCGACACTAGCCTGGCTGAAAGGTTAAGCAAGTATTGTACGGTGAGATCAGTCCTGACTAATTCTTCTTTTATGGTTTAAGGAAGGATTCGAGAAACAGTGAGAGCCATCCTGTTTAGATAAGTTAAAAACCAATCTAAACTTGCAAGAGCATCATGCTAAGCGTTTTCTTCTCTCTCTCTTAATTGCAGCGACCCATTGACCAGATATAGGTTACATCTAGATAATAAAATGACTGAATCTGACTGTAATGACTGGAAAAGTTCTGTCCAGATGTCCATTACCCATGACAAACGACACCTCTTCACTAATCCAACCCCTGCCGTCTCAGGACCAGTTTCCATCGTCATGGATACTGATATCCGTACGATATCGGAAAAAGACTGTGCGAATGCCAAGTGCCTCATGTTGGCCTCAGTTGATGGTACATACCAGAGGCAGCACGAGATGATGGACTTAGTTTCTGTCTTCCTCCATAACAAAGATTTATATGGAGAGAAATCTCGTATTGCAAGATATGAGACCTCGAATGAATTGCTTCAAGCGAGGTTGGCTGTCGGGTTATCTGTAGGGGACAACGTCCTTACAGAGACTAGCTATTTTAATGAGCTCACGGACCTGAAGACCACATTAAAGAACATGCCAAATACAGACTTGATTCTACAGTCTCCGCCCTCTACTTACACCCTGAAGGAAACCAGGGAAGTAGAAGGAAAGGGAAGGGCAAAAGTTGTTAGTTATATGTATGCCCTAGAGGCCATTACTGTACATAGGATGTATATTGTAGTGGATGCTGGGACATATATAGGGATGAATTTCTTGCTCGACATGATAGTATGCTATCTGGTTACACTTTACCTTAACGTGTATGCTGATTGTCTCTCTGTTACATGTTGGTAAAGCCCTTAGGATCTGTACTTGACTACCTGGACTATGATGCGGATCATACTAGTGGGGACATGGTAGTCCATAAGTACATCCTTCAAAGTCCCTAGTCGTGGGTGTATCGAGACGGGGCATCGATATACCAGAGTAGACTAGCGTGTACCTTCTCGACCCATACAGATGGGCGATGGATGATCCCATATCCATCGGTGTTTGACATCAGAGATGATATACGGGTGCTCAGTAGAGACTGGGTACACTGGACGGACTCGCCGAGAACTCCCAGATGGTATTATACCTCACGTCAGATGGCAGTTCTCTGGTGACACTGGTACAGAGTAGTCTGTTGACCCGAGATCGTCATAGAGTCTTGTGTGGTTCCCACTGTGCTTTAATTTCCATCTTACCACGTCCAAGAGGGCGTGCAAAACGGTGGTTTTTGGGTACAGTCCCGAGTCACATGGAGGCAATGAGCAATAGGAGGGGATTCGTCTCTCCCGGTATAGGGAGTTGATGTTGCGCTGTGTTCGATTGGCTATAACAGGAAATCCCTGGCCAGGGTTGCTGAGTTTTACTAGTAAGTGTTACCAGTAGTTTCTCGAATTGTTATAGACCTCATATCGACACGACTTATCGAGCTATTGAGGTCTGACGTTTACCACCCGTAGGCGAGATATGCGACATATCAGACGATCAGACCGGACTGTACGGTAGTGTTACTGGTTGGATTCACTGGAGTGTGAGCGGGCTTGCTCGTCGATCTTCAGATCGCTCAATACCCGGGTGGCCGTTACGTTTAGCAGACTGCTTGCGGCTTGTGGGTGTTTGATATGATCATCATCTGCTACCGGCATATTGACGAGTCTTTAGAGTCCTACACAGAGGTTTCCTGGCTCAAGCGAAACGAAATAGGAGCGCATATGAGATATGTGCAGGACTGAGAATAATGCGTGTATGTGATACCGTATTTCATTCTCGCGATGAATGTGTCGAATGGTTGTATGCGATATAACCTAGTTATCGAATCAAGGATTGATTCGATAAGCCGATACATTGGATACTGGTCGGTTATATGCGATATGACCGGATCGTTAAATTAAGTGTTGATTCAATGATTTAATGTATAATTATATATTTGATATATTACTTTGCATTAACTAGTATCGGTTCACTTTAAATGGATTTTCTCGCTCGGGTGTGCGCATTGCATATGCGATATGATTTTGTGCACTTGATTGTATCATGCTTGATGATACATGCTAAATTTGGTTAAGTGTAAAGAATTAAACCATGATTAGTTAGTGGTTAGGGTTTCTTTTCTTTCATTACTTATTCATTTATCTTATTTATTCATTTATTTATTTTTTTGGATATTAAGAAAGGTAAATGAATGGTTTGTTTTATGTTGAAGTTTCTTGAAACTTTGACTAAGTCTTCATTCTTGTCCTATACTTAACCCTAACCATTTTAACTAACCTAAGTTAATTCTCTACACTTAACTAGAGTTAAAAGTATGATAAGTATTGTTTTATTTTCTATTTTTTAATTCAAGACTTATCATATCATCTTCATCTTCTTCCATTCTTCAAGTGAAGAAAGCTTCATTTTCATCAATGGTGATTGATGATTAAGAGTGAGAAATCCATTTCTAAAGTCTACCCACTTCCTATTTCTTCATCCTCTACCTCTTGCCAAGTAGTAGAGTGTGTTTACTTCACAAGTTTCATGACTTGGTGAAGTTGTGAGCTTGATTTAGCGATGCCTCGACGTAGATCATCTTCGGCATGGACATCGACGACCTAGCTCGTTTTTTCTCCGACGATGCCGACTCTAGAGCCCGGATTCCTTTTGGACAGCGGAGACGACTTGGTTGCGGAGCTATGGAGGTGGAGCACCGGATCTACAAAGGTTGTATTTCCGTTTTCTCATTAGTTAAGTGTTAACTAGTTTACTTTTTGCCTAGTTTTCTAGCAAACGATCCGTAGTCGGGTCTCTCGGCACCCATAAAATTTTATATTGGCATGTTCGATACCTTGTGAGACCTCATTAGGGTGCCTAGGAACCCTTCAAAAGTTTCGAGACTAGATGTGGTGAAGGAGGGACGTTCTTATTGTTACGGGAAAGGACATTGGCAGAGGGATTGTAGGGCTAGCAAAGCCAATAGCCTGGATTCGAAACATGTTGTGGCTTCAGCTTCGGGTATGTTTGTAATAGAAAACTGTATGTCAATTAGCTCTACTTCCTGGATACTAGATACCGGATCAGGATCTCATATCTGTAATTCATTATAGGCTTTGAGAAACCGTAGAGTTATCAGGATAGGTGATGTGACTCTCAGAGTTGCGAACGGAATGAGCGTGAACGCTGAATCCGTAGGGGAATATCACCTAGGATTGATAAGTGGGCAGATATTGATTCTACGTAACTGTTTATATATACCTAGTCTAGTCTGTAATTTCATATCTGTATCCTTACTTTCTAAGGAAGGATATGATTTTACTTTTGTAAGCGATGTGATACACATCCACCTAAATCATGTTCTGATTGGGTCAGGTACATTAGAAAATGGAATATACGTATTAAATCAAGCTCAGGTTTTCAATGTCCAGAACACACTTAAAAGAAAGTCTCCGGAAATAAATCAGGCTTTCTTATGGCATTGTAGACTGGGTTACATCAATGAGACACGGTTAACGAAGTTACATAAAGAGGGATATTTGAATCCGTTCGAGTATCGGTCTTATGCTACTTGTGAATCTTGTCTCATAGGAAAGATGACAAAGACTCCATTCACTGGACACGGAGTAAGAGCAAGCGAGCTCTTGGGACTCATACACAGTGACGTGTATGGTCCAATGTCTACACATGCACGAAGTGGTTATTCATACTTCATTACTTTTACGGATGATTTCTCTAGGTATGGACATGTCTTCCTGATGAAGCATAAATCCGAGGCCTTTGAGAAATTCCGGAAATACAATAATGAAGTGGAAAACCAAACAGGAAAAAATATCAAGACACTAAGATCTGATCGAGATGGTGAATACTTGAGTGCCGAGTTCCTGGGCTACAGAAAAGAGGAATGGAATTCTCACCCAGCTTACTCCTCCATACACATCGCAACACAACGGTGTATCGGAAATGCGGAATCGAACTCTATTGGATATGGTTCGTTCCATGATGAGTAAGGCTTAGTTACCACGATCCTTCTGGGGTTATGCACTAGAAATAGCTGTATATCTTTTGAACAAGGTTCCAACCAAGACTGTGCCTACCACACCATATCAGATATGGAGTGGGAAGAAACCCTGTCTTAAGTATCTTAAGGCATGGGAATGTCTAGCTTTTGTAAAAAGGCAGCATGCGGACAAGCTCGAGGCACGCTCAGTACTGTGTAAGTTTGTGGGATACCCCAAGAACTCCAGGGGGTATCTTTTCTATTCCGCAGAGGAACAAAAGGTTTTTGTTTCTCAGCATCCCCACTTCTTGGAAAATGAATTTTTAGAAAATCAGATAAGTGGGAGCGCAATAGAACTGGAAGAAATTCCAGAACCACAAGCTATTACTGAAAGCTTGGTGGAACCAGAAGTTTTGGGAGAACCGGACATCCCAGCGCCACTCCGCAAGAGTAGTAGGCAGTCTCATCCGCCCGAGAGATACTACGGTTTTCTCATAGACGGTGATCGAGAGGATTGCATCATTGAAAATGATGAGCCTACTAGCTTCCAGCAAGCCATTCACAGCGGTGACTCAGTAAGATGGCTGGATGCAATGCGGACCGAGATGGAGTCCATGTACACCAACAAAATTTGGACTTTAGACATTGCTCCAGAAGGGGTAAAACCCGTAGGCTGCAAATGGATCTTCAGAAAGAAGATTGGTGTAGATGGGCGGGTTGAAACCTATAAAGCTAGACTTGTTGCGAAGGGTTTTCGTTAAAGACCTGATTTGGACTATGATGAATCCTTTTCTCCAGTGGCTATGCTCAAATCCATTCGGATCATTCTTGCCATTGCTGCCTTCCACGATTATGAGATCTGGCAGATGGACGTAAAGACGGCATTTCTAAATGGTAATTTGGAAGAGTGCGTCTATATAGATCAGCCGGAGGGTTTCATTCAGAGTGGGAGCAGCGGTAAAGTGTGCAAGTTGCTTAAGTCCATTTATGGACTAAAGCAGGCATAGCGGAGTTGGAACATCTTCTTTGATGATACTGTCAAAGAATTCAACTTTATCAAAAATCCAGATGAACCGCATTTACAGTAAGATTGTAGGGAGAACTGTGGTATTTCTCGTCTTGTACGTAGATGATATTCTCTTAATAGGAAATGACATTCCTATACTACAGTCAGTCAAAGGATTCTTGTCACAGAGGTTCTCCATAAAGGACCTGGGCGATTCCAACTACATTCTGGGGATCCAGATCTATCGTGATAGATCTAAGAGGATGTTGGGACTTTCGCAGTCCAGGTACATCAAAACCATACTGAAACAATTCAGTATGAAAGATTCAAAGCGCGGTAACCTACCGGCTTGTCACGGAATCACCCTATCTAAAGAGATGTCTCCAAAGACTGATTTGGAAAGGGCTTGCATGTCATCTATACCCTACGCATCTGCGGTAGGCTGTTTAATGTATGCGATGTTGTGTACCAGACCAGATGTAGCATACGCACTGAGCGTTGTAAGCAGGTATCAGTCTGACCCAGGGGAAAAACACTGGGTAGCAGTAAATAACATTCTCAAGTACTTGAGAAGGACTAAGAAGATGTTCTTGGTGTTTGGCGGAAAAGACCTCCAGATCGAGGCCTTTGCTGACTCCAGCTTCCAGAGTGACAAGGATGACTCCAAGTCCATGTCGGGTCATGTCTTTACCCTCAATGGAGGAGCGGTATGTTGGAAGAGCTCCAAGAAGGAAGCCGTTGCCGACTCGACGATGGAATCGGAGTACATAGCTGCTTGCGATGCCGCAAAAGAAGCTGTCTGGATAAAGAAGTTCCTCACAGAACTTCAGGTGGTTCCAACCAATGTTGATCCAATACCGCTGTATTGTGACAACAACAGCGCTATAGCTTTAGTGAAGGAACCCAGGTCCTATCAGATGTCCAGACACATTTTGAGGCGGTACCACCTGATCAGGGAGATCGTAGATCGCCGGGAGATCGAGGTGAAGAGAGTAGATTCGGAGAATAACACTGCAGATCCATTCACGAAAGCCATACCCCAGACTCAGTTTGAGCGGCTGATCGAGATGATAGGTCTTCGATATGCCAGTACATAGCCCTAGTGCAAGTGGGAGATTGTTAGTGTATATGCCCTAGAGGCCATTACTGTATCATAATAGTTTGTATATTACTTAATGGAAGCTTGGGATATTCACAGTTGTATAGACAGTCTTTCTCAAAATGGTAATATGCTACTTGGTTTGTTTCTACTTTAATATATGCATGTGTTTCTTTTAGCATATCGCTTATACATATTAGTGGAGCCCTTAGCATCTTTGCTTGATTACCAGCGTTGTGATGGCAGTCACACTAGTGGGGGCTGGGTAATCTACAAGCACATCCTTATACAGGTCCCTAGTTGTAGGATTATCGAGACGGGGCATCGATACTCCGGAGTAGACTAGCGTATATACTTCTCATCCCAGCAGGGGAGATGGTCTGTCCCACAGCCATTAGTACATCGTACTGGAGATAGTATATGGGTGCTCGTTAGGTTACGAGTACACTGGACATGACTCGTCGGGAACTGTTGGTTGGTACTATACCTATCGTCAGATAGCAGTTCCCAGGTGACAGGAGTACAGCTTAGTTCGTCGACTTGATACTGCTACTTCGCCTCGAGTGTGTTCCCACTGTACTTTGATTACTATCCTACCACGGTTCAAAGGAGTCGTGCATACAGGTAGTAGTTGGGTGTAGTCCTGAAGTACTTGGAGGCAGTAACGGTTAGACAGGATTCGTCTCTCCCCGTATTGGAGGTTGATATCGCGCTGTGTCTAGGAGAGCCATTACATAAAGTCCCTGGCCAGGGCAAGCGAGATTTGCTGGTAGTGTTTCCAGTAGTTTCTCAGGGTGTTCTGGGCTACACTCCGACACGACTTGTACCGCTATTAGGGGTCTGACGTTTACCTCCCCCTAGGCCGACATGCGATACTCTTAGACGAACATACTGGACTGTACGGAGATTGTCACATTCAAGCTCAGTAGGAGTTCGGATGAGGTTTACCTCGTGGGCCTTCTTATCGACATCTACCTGGGGACCGTTACGTACAGCTAGTGCCGCTTGCGGTCTGCGGTTAAACCCACTGCCAGAGTAGTGTCAAGTCTTTAGAGTCCCACACAGAGAGTTTCCCTACACTGGGCAAAAGGTGTAGAGGCCGTATGGTTTTACGGCAGGGCTACGATCACTTACATGCACTTATGCATGTATGATGTTCGGGCAGACAATACTAGTGGGCTTTGGTTTAAGCCGGATCCTAATATTGTAAAGATGGATTAGTTTTGTCTTCTATGTATTCGTGTTCTACGGAATGCGGATGCGGGTGTGTATGCACGGTTGTGAGGAGCGAAGAAGGAGATGCCTCATTAGGGTTTTAACCATTGACTAGGTCAAGAACAATATGAGGTGGAGGAAAATATTTACTAATCCTTTTAATGATAATTGTGTTATGGCTAATTACTTTGACCATTTGACCATGTTGACCATTTAACCTAATTGACCATTGTTTACTTGGATATTTTTTGAGCTCTAGACTCTTCTTATGGTTTGGATTTAACTTGACATGATAATGGTCAAATCAATTGTAACCATCACAATTTATCATGAAAAAAGAATGGTAATTATTTTTCTTATGCATTATTATCTTCTTCTCATTCTCTCTCATCAAATGAGAGCTCCCATTGTTTGCTTCTTCCTCCTCCTCACTACAAATTCCTAATAGTCTCATGTGTTGAGCAAATTAGGCTCTAAATAGACAAACAAACCCATCTTCTTCCTCTACATCACCTAGGGTATCAAGAGTAGCAAAGTTGTTGCCCTAGTTACCTCGGCATGAGGTGGAGCTCGGACTATAGACTCTCGGGTGGATCGTCTTCGACTCTAGGAGGCCGCGGAGGTGACCAAGATCCGGATCGATCCTCGGAGCTTGCATGAACGAGGAGGACAGCGGAGGGAAGAATCGAAGAACCGTTTCGTGAGGTATAATCTCCTAAGCATAGTAGACAGAACCTCTAGTTGTTTGTTAGAAATGGTTTGGCAAAGATTCTCAAGATAGTCTATGTTATCTTGTGATAAAAAAATTTGTTTTTTACCTATTCCGCCTTCCCGTAAGTACCGGGGTGGGTAACGTAGACTTACACACACATCAAATTATACCCTAAAGCTCATCTAGGAATTTTCAAACATCAATAAACAACAATAATATAACTCTAAACCACTATAGGACATAAGGAAACTCAAATTCTAAACTAAAGGTGTAAGAATTACCTCATGTAGCAAGTAGGGAAAATTTCAGGGTTGCCCAAAGTGCCCAAAATTCCAACTTGATTCATCCAAGTGGCTTATAGTGAGGTTGTGATAAAATTTAATGAAGAGACTGTATGGTTTTGGCTAGGTTTTGGTGGTGTTTGTGGGTGGTAGAGATTGGTAGAGCAGATGGAAGATGGGGGAGTTAAAGATGAAGAAGAATGAAGAAGAGAAAGAAGGAGGAATAAAAGTACCCATGTGTATAGAAAATTCTCTCTCTCTCACACATAGCCATGATACAAGTCCCATCACTCTCTCTCACCTTTATCTTTTTCCTTTTCGTTTTAAAACAAAACAAAACCATTTAAATGCAAAAGAAGCCATGGTTAAAAATAATAAAAATGTAACAAGTGTTTTGCAAAATGCTATGTTTCATGACTTAAACAAGATTAATGCATAATTAGTAAGATATTGCAAAACTCTATTTGCTAGGTATCTAAGTCTCGCGTTAACATATATAATATAGCTAGTTAACCTAATCTAGGATTACGGGGGTGCTATATGCCATCCACCCGACTTCCCCCGTAGATATACATCTACTCATCTTCGATCCTCGCGTTAGCCGAAGTAGATGACGCCTCGCTCTTCCATGTCGTCCCGAAGTCCACACGAAGGTATCTACAGTACAAAAATATCGTATCGTAACGAAAATCAAAGAAAAACCGCTACAGCACACGAAGCGTACATAGGTTAGGACCTAGGGACCACGCATGCAAGAATAACCAAACAACTCTCGACGTTGTCGTACAAACGTCAATCGACCGAGTTAAAACCCAAATTATAAAAACTGCAAAACGAAAATAGCAACTTGGGAAAAATAGCTCCAGATTTGCCTCAGATGAGAATTGTGACATTTAGCATATAGGATAAAGAAGCCATGGACCAAGCACGAGATCAAAACCTCATGCCAAGGCCGCAAATTGAGGCCAAAACTATTTTGTTTGCGGCCAAAGGTTATGGTTAGGGTCTCGGGTCTTTAGGGTAGCTTCTAGGTCACCTGCATATCTCACTGTAATCGTTAAATAATTTTCCAAGTCTCCGGGTCATAGCAGATCTCAAAAAGTCATCACACTAAAGGGGTTGTAGTCACCAATTACACATCCATACAGCTTCACACATCAAATTATACCCTAAACCTTATCTAGGAATTTTCAAACATCACTAAACCACAATAATATAACTCTAAACCATTATAGAACATAAGGAAACTCAAATTCTAAACTAAAGCTGTAGGAATTAGCTCATGTAGCAACTAGGGAAAATTCTAGGGTTTTCCAAAGTGCCCAAAGTTCCAACTTGATTCATCCAAGCGGTTTGTAGTGAGGTTGTGATCAAATTTAGTGAAGGGAGTGTATGGTTTTGGTAGGTTTTGGTGGTGTTTGTGGGTGGTGGTAGAGCGGTAGAGGAGGTGGGGGATGGGGGTGTTGAAGATAAAGAAGAATGAAGAAAAGAAAGAAGGAGGAATAAAAGTGTCCATGTGTGTAGAAACTTCTCTCTCTCTCTTTCTCAAATAGCCATGTTACAAGTCCCATCACTCTCTCTCACCTTTATATTTTTCCTTTTCTTTTTAAAACAAAACAAAACCATTTAAATGCAAAAGAAGCCATGGTTAAAAATAATAAAAATGTAACAAGTGTTTTGCAACTTGCTATGTTGCATGACTTAAACAAGATTAATGTATAATTAGTAAGATATTAATCGAGTTTAGCATGTATATAATTAATTGTATAATAATTTATAAAATGTCCAAATCAACTAAACACTTTCAAAATCATTAATCATATTAATTTTCCAAATATTTTCCAAACTATACATATATAATTGATACCATATCATTAAAACCATTTCTCACATGTTTAATAATATTCATGAAATTCATTATTTTAATTATTTATATTCCAAAAATAATATTTTATTTTCCTGAAATGTTACAAACATATGAGCATTTAGGTCCAATTATTTTTGTTTAAGGACATCACGGTCCATTACCACCATATTTGGGACGAATATTAGTTGACATTTCGGTCCATCATCGCCGTATTTAGGGCGAATATTAGTTTAAGAACATTTCGGTGTAACATTCAACTTGCACGCACGTGTATTTGTTACGTGGCAGCTGTTGGAGATAGTGCCCTCAGAGTCAATTATTGGATCACAGGCACGTGATTGCAATGATTGAGGGAGGACCTATCCCGGTAGGACAGTCTTACTCGAGATGATAGTATGCTATCTGGTTTATCTTTATCATCGTGTACTGCTTTAGGTGACCTGACATGTCGCTATTACACGTTGATAGAGCCCCTAGGATTCTTGCTTGACGACCAGCAGTATGATGGCGATCATATACGTGGGAGCTGGGGTCTATAAGCACATCCTTAAAAAGTCCCTAGTCGTGGGAGTTTCGAGACTGGGAATCGATACTCAATTAGTAGACTAGTGTATACAGTCGAGACCCCGACGAGGGGCGGTGGCCGGTCTCACAAGCCACTGGTGTCAGTTGGTTCACCTAAGATGTATACAGGTGCTCATTGGGTTATGAGTACACCGGACAGGACTCGCCGGGAACCTGCTAGTTGGGATTATACCAGACGTCAGATAGCAGTTCCCAGGTGACATGTGTACAGGTTAGTTCATCGACCTGAGATCGTCATTTGTCTCGTGTTAGTTCCCACTGTGCTTTGATTACTGCCCTACCATGGCTCAAAGGAGTCGTGCAAACAGGTTTTAGTTGGGTACAGTCCCGAGCCACATGGAGGCAGTGAGCGGATCTTCAGGGGTTCTTCTCTCCCGGTATTGGGGGTGAGGTCGCGCTGTGTCTAGGAGAGCCATTACGCAAAGCCCTCGGCCGAGGCAGGAGATTTACTGGTAGGTATTCCAGTAGTATCTCAGGGCGTTCTGGGCTACGCTCCGACACGACTTGTACCGCTTTTGGGGGTCTGACTTTTATCAACCCCCTAGGCCCGCCATGCGATACTCATAGACGAACGGACCGGACTGTACGGATATTGTCACTGACAGGCTCAGTAGGGTGTTAGGATGAGTTCGCTCATCGACGTCCCTTTTGGTCAATAGCTGGTGGCCCGTCACGTATTGGCTAATACCTCTGACGTGCTAGTGGTTAAATCCATAGCCATAGTATTGACGAGTCTTTAGAGTCCACCACACTTACAGTTACTCAGCTTTCGGGCGAAACGCTGTAGAGGCCGTATGGAGATATGGCAGGGTCTGATCAGATACGTGCGGTATTGCACGGATCAGGATCGGACGGTTTGTACTAGTGGCCGTATGGTTATCTGGCAGGGTTCGATCAGATACGTACGGTATTGCACGCATCAAGATCGAACGGATATTACTAGCCGGCTTTGGTTTAAGCCGGATCCTAGTTTAGTACAGTGTAGATTTTGTCTCATTACATTTGTATCCGGTCGGAATACAGATGTGGGTGTGTATGCACAGTGTCGGGGTTTTCCTGTAATTTATTACGGGACCAGTTTTCTGGAGTTGCCAGTTTGCATTCCGTTCCGGCCGGTTTTCCTTTGTTCTTTCCCGGCCGGACTTTTCCGATGGAGGGTGTTATTTGCAAGTTTGCAAATAACATTTTGTGGAGGGTTTATTTATAAGATGAGATATTATGAAAGCATCTTTTGATACCATTCTTTTCTATCATCATCACTTGCTTTTTGGTGATTTGAGGTGATTAGAGTTTGATGTGAGATTGTGATGATGGTGTTTGGATATGGTCACCTTTCTTTTTCTCCTACACTAACCTCCCTTCTTGTTATGGTTTCATATTGATTCCTCCACCATTCACACAAAAGAGGAAAGCCTTCACTTGAGAGAAAAGAATGAGAGAGTTCATTTCATCTTCTTCTTGCTAGAAAATTGAAAGCACCAATTTTCTTTACCTCTTCCTCCATCCATCAATGGCAACTACATAAACTCCAAGAGACAAAGTTTCTACACTACATTCTACAGCAATTCTTGGGCATGTCGAGTTGCCGGCTTCATGCCCGAGTTGCCTCGGTATTGAGGCGGGAGCCCGTAAAAGACGCAGGCGATGTGGTGCCCTTCCGGCGAGGAGGCGACGATGTGGAGACAAGACTTTCCGCGGGAGATCGGGACGATGACGAGAAGACCGGAGGACTCGGATCACTCGGTATACTTCTCTTCCCATCTCTTGTTAGCTAGTATAGGTTAATGGTTAACGATCCGGGTTTTCATTGTCCGCGGTAGCGCCGGTTTCCAAGTAAGGAAAAATTTTGATTCCGCATTTTGGCCTCGGAAAGACGGCCGGGGCGCTGCCATGGCTCAACATGGTATCAGAGCCACGCCATTAACCTTGCCTAGCTTGTTCTAATGTGTTTTACTTATCCGATCGACCGAAATTCCAAAAACCTCATTTTTGTTCACATCAGTTTTCTGTTGAAAATTTTTGGTCTCAAAAATTTTTTCAGGTTGCAGAAAAATGATGTAATGGAAAATATAAGGCTACCGTAGAAATATGACAGAGTGATTCCCTAGTTGGAGCGCGGAACCGCGGCCAAAACCCCCTTTGGGCCGCGGTTCCGCCGCACTATGGTCAGGTCACTTGGTCGTTTTTCTTCAGTTGCTTTCTGGGCTGAAAATAGGGCTTTTGGAATATTAATATTGGGCCCAGAATTTCTGTGAGTGCTACAGTATTGCTTTGGGGGCCCACTTGTTAATTTTTGATTGATCGGATATTTTAAACACATTATTTCACAGTATTTACATTATATCTGCGACCGTGAATGTCACTCGATCGGTAAATCCGGTCTAACTGCTATAGCCCGGTTAGACGGATTTGCGAACGTGACTTTCACGTTGATGTTCTATGTTTATGCTGTGTTGTTGCGGATCGGTCGTGGGGATAGCCTGGATGCAATGTTAGTACAGTTTTGTTGTATTATGTACATTTGATATTGCGGGGCGAGTGTCCGACATGTGGACTGCCGTCACTGTCTATTTGTACAATTCTTTTGGGGCACGACCTGGTTGCGGTCGATGTACCCGTTGTATGTATATTTTACTTTCTGTACTAGGATTGCCCTGTGGTGGGGTGCACGGATAGCCGGGTTCTGGAGGGCAACAAGCCCGCATCTTATGGCATTGGGACGGAGGGGGCTTCACTCCAGGATTGGCGGGCTATTCGCCGCACTCGTAGGGGGTACAGGTTGACCCAGGAGGGGTGCCCGAGTTACCGGATTCCGTGAAGTGCTGGGTGGTCCATTCACGGTGCTGAAGGGGGCTGCCTCGCTTCAGGTTTTGGCGGGTGACTTGCCGTGCCCGTAGGGGTCTAGGTTTTCATTGCACAGGCTATCCACACGACCAGGGGAACGTCGGGTTTCAGCAGTGGCTCTGTGAAACCGGGGCTTCCAGATATCTGTATTGTTCTGTGATGCTGTACATTTCTGTGATGTTGCATTTTATCACGCCTTGAGCGAAATACTATATATTGGTATATATATTAGTAGATGTTGTATATGTTTTGCATCCGCGCTAGTCCAGTCCCCGCTCTGCCGTTAGTTAGCTAACCTAACGGGTGATGACGGGACCCAGTGGCGAATGCGGATGGCATATACGTACGTCAGTATATTTTCGTTCTTTGTGGTGTGATTAATTGATGGGACTGCATTGATTCGGATCAATTCAAGATAAACAAACCTATTCTGATGTTGTTGGAACACTTTTCAAAAAGCTGTTATTGCAAGGACGTTCACTTTTATTTTGCATCGTGGTATTCAGTTGGAATATCCTGCTCCTCAGTTGACGAGGCAAGGGCCGAGATCCCTTCACCGGGAGTGACCCCTTAGACAGAAGTTTGCGTCAGGGCATTAACTTCACTATAGCCGATTACTTTTGCTTTGCATCGTGGTATTCAGTTGGAATATCCTGCACCTCATTCTATGGGGAAAGAGCCGAGATCCCTTCACCGGGAGTGACCTCTTTAGTAAAGGTTTTCGTCACTATATTTTCTAAAAAGTTATCCAGTTCCTTCAACGATATCAAGTTCATTACGTTAAAGGTTTTTCGCCAAAAACCAGCCGTAGCCCTCCGTCATTTCAGATTAGTATTTCTTAGTATTCGCGCTACGTTTGTCGTTGCTATTCGCCGAGGCGTAGTGTGCGGTAGCTCTGTAATGCTTTCTGTCGTATGGATATGTGGATTGGTTAGGACAGTCGTACGACTTTGTTGATTATTCGTCAAGGGTCGTGCGGGTGGGTTTAACGCAATCAAGATAATGACGGGTTGAACTTGACTAGGACCTTTTGATTTGTTGATTATTCGTCAAGGTCGCTTGGGTCCTAGGGGTAAAAATCACATCGGGAGTTTCAAAAGAACTGAAACTTGCCAGGCATGCGCATACCTTCTGGAGTGTGGTGACTTGAGTGGATTCCGTCAAGTTATCATGCGATGATAGTTGGATCCCGATTCCCACTGATGAGTTAGTTTACTCCTCGGGTGACCCCGACTAATTCTTCTTTCAGGTTTGGAGGAGAATTTGAGGTACAGTGGGAGGTTTCCAGATTAGACAAAGTGATAACTATTCTGATCTAGGTTAGAGTGCACGCTGAGTGTTTCTTTTCTCTCTCTCTTTGGCAGCGACCATTGACCCGACCCTGGACTGTGACTCAGTGACCAAATTGACCGAACCTTCTTAACATTGGCTTTTGGATTGTCAGAGTTGCAAACCTCATTGCCACTCCTACTTTTACCCTTTTTCTCCAGGACACCCCGTATTACTACGAACGTCCACTTCCATTGGACAAAACCATCGTATGGTTATATACGAACTCGAAGGACTTCGAGGATGGTTTCTGGTTCTGGAGAAAACGAATAGGATTATTCAGTTGTCTTTTCTTTTCACCTTCTCTCATTGCGAGTACTCCTTGGTTTAGGAGATAGTACACCTATTACGCAAATTGGATAGTCTTCTTCCAAACCTTAGGCTGGTACCGAACGGTGGGGAATGAAGAAAACCAATTAGCATAACGATGGTGTGCAGAAGGTATTAAGTTAAGACAAAGCAAGGGATTAGTAGGAGGGCAAAGTAAATTGCGACTGCTATTCACGACCAAACCAAGTATTTCTTCGCCAATCCTAAATCACCTTTGTATTTCTCCAGGACACTCCGTATTACTACGAAGATCCCAGTTTATTGGATAATCCATCGTATGGTTATATACGAACTCGAAAGGAACTTGTTCCAGTTCGGGGATGGATCCTAGTTCAGGAGAAATAGGAATAAAGTACATTCAGGTGTCTTTTATCTTCACCTTCTCTCGCGTTGCGAGTGCTCCTAGGATTAGGACAGTACACCCTTTATGCTTTTTGGATAGTCTTCTTCCAAACCATAGGCTGGTGCCGAACGGTAGGGAAAGAAGAAAACCATTTGGCCTAAAGGGGTGTACGGAAGGTAATGACTAAAGACATATAAAGGGATTTGGACAGATGGCAAAGAGATATACGGTCACAGTTGTGAATCTGTATAATGGAAGAGGCATTACTATGAATACCGGAATACCCCACCGAAACATTTCAATGTTTCAGTTTCAACTGTGTACTGTTAAAAGAAAAACTGATTTCCCGATTAGACACTTGCTCCAGGGTATGTATTTACCAGGTTTGATTCTCACATCTGTATGGTTTTACAGATGATGTGTGGGAGTAAGTTATTGGGAATTGGGTGATCATCCTCATTATATCGGGATTCGTTGTAATCGGTGATATTTGAGGAGATCACCTGGGCTGTTTGCCGGTCGGCAAGTATATGGTTTTGAATATCCGCTGTTGTGCACCAATTTCAAATTGATATATCTGTACGTCTATTTTCATAGAGTGAGATATACCTTTTAATATTATGTCGATGACATTTACCTATATCAGTGGATGGTTAGGTAAGGAGCATTAAACAACAGTGTAATTCTTCTTAACCATAAGTACAGTTTTCAACCTACGATACACAGTGAAAGAGCTAGACTCGGCGGACTTATACAGAGTATTGTATGTTGTCCAGTGTCCATTAGGACAGAGGGGTTGGTCCTCATACTATATTCTGTTTACTTTTAACTACTCTAATTCTTAGACATGTGTTTCGTAGAAACACAGGGTCTGAGTTTTGAGGAGTTATTGGTATAAGAATAGAGTAGAGAACCAGGTATCGCAAGTATTGGGATTCTTCAAGGTGATCGAAGATGTAGATACTTGTGTTTGGTATTCAGTTGATAGTAATGAGAACTTGCTTCTCTTTCAGGTTACTCATAATTGGAAGCATTCCTAAGTTGGGTAACGCTGATCGGCCTCCTTCCATTTAGTTGACATGCATTGGAGATAGCTGCATGATTTGAATCTGGTTCAATTAAATCAGTGCCTCTGGTTCTATATTGGATATAGAACAGTTCATATCTTAACGATGTTAAGGTACGGGAAGTTGTCCGGCTTATGATTAAAACCAGACACTGGACAACTCAAGGCACGTTTCTGTAATGGCTGTTTGTGGGTTGACCCAGGCTATGACGAGGGTTGATTTTCTACCATCTGGAAGATCAATAGTGATATTGTTCTTAACTCGCCACAGTTTTATTAAAAATGGATTTTTTCAAAAACAGCAGTGGGAGTATGGTAGAACTGGAAGTGATTCCAGAACCGCAAACGATTACTGAAGATTTGATAAGGAACCTAAAGATTCAATCTGTTTTGACATTCCATTGGCCACTCCGCAAATAAGGTGGGTAACTTCAGGCACCCGAGAGGTACTCCGGTAGCCTCAAGGACGGTGACAGGGAAGTTCTTGTTTACCCACACTTGCCATTGTTGTTGTTCCAGGCTGCGAGACCCGGCAGGAGGATGAGTATAGCGTCGTTCTAAATTAGCTTTAGAAGTGCACGTCTATATGACTCTGGCAGAGGGTTGTCGTAGTCAGTGGGAGTAGCGGAAGCATTGGTGGACATCAGACTTATGTCTATTTATAGACTAAAGCAGATATAGCGGAGATAGATCATCTATTTCTGATGTGACAGTCATAAGTTTGACGTCATCAGAATAGGGGATGGATCTGTTAAGAAGGTAGTAGGGTGTGATGTCCTGGTTTTGGATGACATACACATAGTAGGAAGTGATATTCCTATACTACGATCGGTTATACTTTGGTCGTCACACAGTGTTTTTCTCCACATGGGACTTGGACATTATATCAGACATACTGGTTACTAGATCTATGATTTTAGATCTAGATTTGGGTGGTTTCCCAATCAGGGTACTTTGACAGCATTCTAAGAGTATTTAGAATGGACGACTCCTGGCATGGTAGTGTACCTGCAGGTAATGGAGTCACCCTCTCTAAAGGTGTCTTATAGACTAAAGTAGAGAGGGATGTGCATGATTGGCAGATCACTTGCTTAGGCAATTGAGTCAATCATGAGATGTCAAGTACCACACCAGATGTTGTTCTTGCACTAGATGCAATAAGTTGATATTGATCCAATCCTGGAGGAACAGTCGGAAGCAGTTTTAGAACATAAGTGAATGTTCTATGGATAGGATAACGGCTGCCTCCTTTAGGAGACGGTTATCACTCCAGGCTTCCAAGGTGACATGGACGACAAGGAGGTTGTCAGAGTTATAGTTCTTCCTCTGATGAGGGACTGTATTTTGGACAGGTGGTCCAAGGCAATACTGAGGGAGGCATGGCGCAGGATACTGATTAAGTTCAGTTGATGATACAGTCTAAGAAGTTTGGATTTGGAGTTCATTTATGAGCTAGGTCCCATCAGACATCCAGACATTCTAAGACAGGTATTGCTCATTTCGGGAGATGGCTTTCTCCGCGAACTTGAGATATAGAGAGACATAGAAAGAAACATCACAGCGGATCCACTCACTGAGGCTATTCCTCGAACGCAATAGTTTCGCAAACGAGCTTTGTGAGACTGACTAGTAGAGGAGTTGGGTGTTCGGTATCACACGAGCTGTGAGTATGCGACATCCCAATAATTAGCCTTGAGTGCAAGTGGGAGATTGTTGGAGATAGTGCCCTCAGAGTCAATTATTGTATCACAGGCACGTGATTGCAATGATTGAGGGAGGACCTATCCCGGTAGGACAGTCTTACTCGAGATGATAGTATGCTATCTGGTTTATCTTTATCATCGTGTACTGCTTTAGGTGACCTGACATGTCGCTATTACACGTTGATAGAGCCCCTAGGATTCTTGCTTGACGACCAGCAGTATGATGGCGATCATATACGTGGGAGCTGGGGTCTATAAGCACATCCTTAAAAGGTCCCTAGTCGTGGGAGTTTCGAGACTGGGCATCGATACTCCATTAGTAGACTAGTGTATACAGTCGAGACCCCGACGAGGGGCGGTGGCCGATCTCACAAGCCACTGGTGTCAGTTGGTTCACCTAAGATGTATACAGGTGCTCATTGGGTTATGAGTACACCGGACAGGACTCGCCGGGAACCTGCTAGTTGGGATTATACCAGACGTCAGATAGCAGTTCCCAGGTGACATGTGTACAGGTTAGTTCATCGACCTGAGATCGTCATTTGTCTCGTGTGAGTTCCCACTGTGCTTTGATTACTACCCTACCACGGCTCAAAGGAGTCGTGCAAACAGGTTTTAGTTGGGTACAGTCCCGAGCCACATGGAGGCAGTGAGCGGATCTTCAGGGGTTCGTCTCTCCCGGTATTGGGGGTGAGGTCGCGCTGTGTCTAGGAGAGCCATTACGCAAAGCCCTCGGCCGAGGCAGTAGATCTACTGGTAGGTATTCCAGTAGTATCTCAGGGCGTTCTGGGCTACGCTCCGACACGACTTGTACCGCTTTTGGGGGTCTGACTTTTACCAACCCCCTAGGCCCGCCATGCGATACTCATAGACGAACGGACCGGACTGTACGGATATTGTCACTGACAGGCTCAATAGGGTGTCAGGATGAGTTCGCTCATCGACGTCCCTTTTGGTCAATAGCTGGTGGCCCGTCACGTATTGGCTAATACCTCTGACGTGCTAGTGGTTAAATCCACAGCCATAGTATTGACGAGTCTTTAGAGTCCACCACACTTACAGTTACTCAGCTTTCGGGCGAAACGCTGTAGAGGCCGTATGGAGATATGGCAGGGTCTGATCAGATACGTGCGGTATTGCACGGATCAGGATCGGACGGTTTGTACTAGTGGCCGTATGGTTATATGGCAGGGTTCGATCAGATACGTGCGGTATTGCACGCATCAGGATCGAACGGATATTACTAGCCGGCTTTGGTTTAAGCCGGATCCTAGTTTAGTACAGTGTAGATTTTGTCTCATTACATTTGTATCCGGTCGGAATACAGATGCGGGTGTGTATGCACAGTGTCGGGGTTTTCCTGTAATTTATTACGGGACCAGTTTTCTGGAGTTGCCAGTTTGAATTCCGTTCCGGCCGGTTTTCCTTTGTTCTTTCCCGGCCGGACTTTTCCGATGGAGGGTGTTATTTGCAAGTTTGCAAACAACATTTTGTGGAGGGTTTATTTGTAAGATGAGATATTATGAAAGCATCTTTTGATACCATTCTTTTCTATCATCATCACTTGCTTTTTGGTGATTTGAGGTGATTAGAGTTTGATGTGAGATTGTGATGATGGTGTTTGGATATGGTCACCTTTCTTTTTCTCCTACACTAACCTCCCTTCTTGTTATGGTTTCATATTGATTCCTCCACCATTCACACAAAAGAGAAGAGCCTTCACTTGAGAGAAAAGAATGAGAGAGTTCATTTCATCTTCTTCTTGCTAGAAAATTGAAAGCACCAATTTTCTTTACCTCTTCCTCCATCCATCAATGGCAACTACATAAACTCCAAGAGACAAAGTTTCTACACTACATTCTACAGCAATTCTTGGGCATGTCGAGTTGCCGGCTTCATGCCCGAGTTGCCTCGGTATTGAGGCGGGAGCCCGTAAAAGACGCAGGCGATATGGTGCCCTTCCGGCGAGGAGGCGACGATGTGGAGACAAGACTTTCCGCGGGAGATCGGGACGATGACGAGAAGACCGGAGGACTCGGATCACTCGGTATACTTCTCTTCCCATCTCTTGTTAGCTAGTATAGGTTAATGGTTAACGATCCGGGTTTTCATTGTCCGCGGTAGCGCCGGTTTTCAAATAAGGAAAAATTTTGATTCCGCATTTTGGCCTCGGAAAGACGGCCGGGGCGCTGCCGTGGCGCAACAGCAGCGTGAACGATGGTGACATGGAATGCGCCCAATTTGGGGTATGATCTGATTTGAGATGTGCACGTCAATTTGGAAGTGCTTCAATATCGAATATATCATTCCCTATCTTGACGAAATTTTATGTCAAGTTGGGACGAGAAAGGAGTTGTTGGTTGTCAGAACCCGTCACTTCTGTTAGTGTATATGCCCTAGAGGCCTTTACTGTATCATACTAGTTTGTATATTACTTAATGGAAGCTTGGGATATTCACCTTGTATAAACAGTCTTGCTCAATATAGTAGTATGCTACTTGGTTTTTTTCTACTTCAATGTGTACATGTGTTTATTTTAGTATATTACCTATACATATTAGTGGAGCCCTTAGGATCTTTGCTTGATTACCAACGTTGTGATGGCAGTCACACTAGTGGGGACTGGGTAATCTATAAGCACATCCTTATGCAGGTCCCTAGTCGTAGGACTATCGAGACAGGGCATCAATACTCCGGAGTAGACTAGCGTATGCGCTTCTCATCCCAGTGTGGGAGATGGTCTGTCCAACAGCCATCAGTACGTCGTACTGGAGATAGTATGCGGGTGCTCGTTGGGTTACGAGTACACTGGACAGGACTCGTCGGGAACTGTTGGTTGGTACTATACCTATCGTCAGTTATCAGTTCCCAGGTGACATGAGTACAGCTTAGTCCGCTGACTTGACACTGTCACTTCGCCTCGAGTGTGTTCCCACTGTACTTTGATTACTACCCTACCACGGCTTAAAGGAGTCGTGCAAACAGGTAGTTTTTGGGTGCAGTCCCGAAGCACTTGGAGGCAGTGACGGTTAGACAGGATTCGTCTCTCCCGGTATTGGGGGTTGACATCACGCTGTGTCTAGGAGAGCCATTACACGAGTAGTCCCTGGCCAGGGCAAGCGAGATATACTGGTAGGTTTCCAGTGTTATCTCAGGGTGTTCTGGGCTTCACTCCGACACGACTTTTACCGCTATTTGGGGACTGACGTTTACCGCCCCCTAAGCCCACCATGCGATGTATCATACGAACAGACCGGACTGTACGGAGATTGTCACAGTCAGACTCAGTAGGAGTTCAGATGGGTTTCACCCCGTCAGTCTTCTTGTCGGTATCTACCTGGGGACTGTTACGCACAGCTAGTGCCGCTTGCGGTCTGTGGTTAAACCCACTGCCAGCGTAGTGTCGAGTCTTTAGAGTCCCACACAGAAAGCTATTCGCCTTTAGGCAAAAGAGTAGAGGTCGCATGGTTTTGCGACAGGGTTCGGTCACATCCGTGCACTTGTGCACATACAGTGTCCGGACAGTTAACACTAGCGGGCTTTGGTTTAAGCCAGATCCTAGTGTACGTTTTAGGATTGGTTTTATCTCGTATGTATTCGTGTTCGTCGGAACGCGGATGCAGGTGTGCATGCACAGTTGACGGAGAGACAGAGGTAGAGGATTCTCATTAGGGTTGTTGACTGTTGACTGTTGACTTTTTGCTCAACCCTAATGAGAATATGATATATGATTAACAATAATATTAATTAAGTATTATAGTGACATGGTTGTTGAGGGGTGGACTTTATTGACTTGTTGACTTTGTTGACCGGTTGACTAGGTTGGACTAGTTGACCATCATCATGACAATGGCTATCATTTCATGGCAAAGTGTTTTGCTTGCTTGTTTCTCTTGTGCAAAATGATTGCATGAAATGATATGACTATTGTAGCTTAAACCATCACATAATACTTGATTGCTATGATTTGTTATGATGGTTTTGGATTATGAGAGCCAAGAGTGAAAAGTTTTGCTCATTCTCTCATTTTTCCATTCTCTCTCTTGTGTTTGAGCTCTCATCCTCTTACTCTTGCTCTCCCTCTCTCTAGTCTATGGTTCACTTGTCTCATGTGTTGAGAAGCAAGAACCATAGAGAAAAATCCCAACACACTCTCCTCTACTCACTCTAGTTCACAAGTTTTGGCAAACCGAGTGAACTAGTTTCTTCAAAGTTCGAAGAAGAAGCCAAAGGTAGAAGCTTTCGGGTGGATCGATTTTCGGCGCAAGGAGACGACGGGGTGAAGCCGATCCGTACACCATCGAGAGTTGAAAACGAAGGACTTCAAGAAAGAAAGGTATAACCTCTTAACCGAGGAATTAACTACTCCTAGTTAGGTTGTTAGGTAGATAGTTTAACAAAGATCCGTTTTGAGTCCATAATACCTCCTCTAGAAAAATCGTTTTTCGTCATTTCCGCAAGCCCGTAAGTACCGGGAGCGGTAGCATGGACTTACAATTTCTCTGAATGCGTTGAGAAATTACAACGACATATATTAGAGGTGTGAAAAGATGTACTCTTGAACCAAATCCCGTATTTGAGAGAAAAAGAGGTTGCGATGGACCTAAGAATCGTTAGTCATATTTAAGATTATCTTAAGAGATACGAGATGAATATCATTTTGGATATCATCAATGAGAGATCATCAGTCAAGTTTGAGACTAATATCGGTTTAACAATGTTTTTTTAAGGATCTTTTTTTTTAAGGATCATTTTTACTTGAGATATGAGATGAATATCTTAGAAGACTTCTCTGTATTCATCTGTGGTGAGGTCTGCGAACTGGTTCACCCCTAGTCTGACTTTTTTGTTACCAGCCTTGTTAAATGATTCTACGAGCTTTAAATTGCTCTGACATATGCGAAAGCGACCTTCTCTGCTTCATCTTTGTAAACTCGCCAGTGCTGGGACATCCATAGCTCATGTCTCCTACCAACTGAAATCACGCTCAGTTTGCGGGATGCTGTAGCATGAAAAGCCAAAACACTCAAGATAAGCAATGCTAAACATAGGCATTTAAGTGCCATGTTGTTTTAAGCAACTTGGAAAGGATTAATGAGGTACACTAAGTTGGAATTGGTTTATATATATAGAACTTGAGATGGTATTTGTTACAATCAAATTTTGCTCAATCATTATGGTGGGTACTAAGCGCGGGCCAAATCTCCTCATGATTTTCTTGCATATGAAAAATATATATTATGACATTATACAACAGAACACGTCTCTATTTCAAATATTATCATTGGTCTATAATAAACGTTTTCTTATGTTTTTTCTTTTATTTTTTCCTGGCAGCTAGTCAATCGTTTTCTTGAGTTGGAAATTTTAATAAATAAATAAATAAATTATTATAATGATTAATATATGCATTTGACTATTTGACCTCCTTCATGGAATTAATGCAATATTATGCTCATGTGACAAGTTATGATTTTTAATCTATGGCCAATATAATTACTTCGAGAATGAGGCTTGAATGGCATTTATTTTGCCATCAAATTAACCTATGGCTATTAAAGTAGTTTTACTATCTTGGAATTGAACCATATGCGTTGATGTCAATTAACTATTGATCAACTATCTTATGGTCCTTTTACTGTAAAGCCTCTCATGCTTCGCTAATTACTAAGAAGCCTTCCAAACTTCATACTTAAAAGAACATTCATACATTTAAATTTCACTAAGTAATCTCCCAAAAGGCGAAAAAGAGAATTTTTTGGCCTCTTGCATCACTCTGATAGGAGGTTAACGGGGAGTATCGGTTTGGATTTTAAAATCTTTACAACCCTTTATCTTTTCCCAAAATTCCTAAATTTTCCAAAAAATTGGCTTTACCATTAGGGTTTCAATCAAAGGCTTATCAAATTGAAACCGGTTCGTTTGTCGCAATCTTATCCAGCAAGGAGCTTGTCAAATGTCGTTGTCCTTTCAAATGCAATATTTGAGTTCGTGGGCAACCTCATTTGAAATGAGTGATTTTTTAGTTACGTTAAATCCTAATTTTCAACTAAATGAAAATATGAATTTTTTTTGGGTGAAACACCTACTTAAATACCAAGAAGGTAAGATATATAACAACTCAAACATAAGCTCCAGTTCTATCTTTCTAACACGACGCTAAATTTTGATGGAAAACTCGTTTAGAGAGGCTTTTAGTGCAATTTACATGTTTTAGGGGTTTTTAAGTTGGTATAAAGTATCGGGGGCTTTTTAGTAATTAACAAAATATAAGGGTTTTCTTAGCAAATAAAAAACCTTATCTTATTGATTTGGTCATTCATTTGCCTTAAATTGGAGTATATTAATCTTACTCTTACTCTTATTGCTAAATGATCTCTCTCACGTATATATAGCTATGTTTTCTCGCTGTTGAAAAAAGCAACAGAGATACAACTCTAGTATTATTTCATATATAGAATATATTTTATATATACGCACTACTACAATAATCACTTGCCCCTATGGATTTAGCCGTAAGGGAAAACCACTGCCCCTATTGATATATCCGTAGGGATATAAAATTCCTTCGTAGGTCCATAGAACGCAGGTGCAAGTCTTTGCCTTGAACATACCCCTACGGACTAATAAATGACAATACGCCTTAATCCGTAGAGACATTTATCACTACGGATTATTCCGTAGGGACATAATTTTTATTTAATTTATCTATTTATAAATTAAAATACTTGTCCCTACGGATTTATCCGTAGGGCCTGATAAATGCCCCTACGGATTAATCCGTAGGGACAAGTTTTGCCCATATTACTGAGTCCACAGGGACAAAATATCAGATCCTCTATTACTGAGTCCATAGGGACAAAATATCAGAATTATTCTGATATTTTGTCCTTACGGAGAAATATGTAGGGGGAAAACCTGCCTCTACGGATTAATCCGTAGTTGCAACAATTGCTCCTACGAAGTAATCCGTAGACATTATAACAGTTTTTAAAAAAAGGGTCTTCTCATTTTTTCCCCGCCCTGTGCACAATAATATATATATATATATATATATATATATATATATAACACCAAATACAGAAATATTTATAGTGAACATCTCACACATAATATATAAAAGAAATAAAGAAACAGAATATGGAATCAATCTAAAATCATCGTGAACATACAAACAACCATTAATATCGTCCAAAATATATACAATATTGTAACACCTGAGTTGTGTTAGTGGTAATTGTGTGTTAATGCGGGGTTTTTGGTAAAAAGTTTACCCAAACGGTTCCAAATAAATTATCTGATTTTATGAATATTTTATTAGAATTTTATCTGGACTGCACACACTTGTGCATGTTAACTCGGGTTAAGCCTAGGGTTAAACCATGTTTAGACAACCACGGTGGCCTAACCCTTTTGGTTAAGTTAATTGTGTTTAATTATGGGTTTTAGTTTTAAAATTTAAATTAGTATTAGGGGTTGACTATTAGGTAGGTGAGAGAGAAAGGTAATGATGGCTTGAGCATGCAAGCATTTAATGAGAGAGAGAGAGAGGGAGATGGCTCTCATGGGTATTTTCAAATCTTTTGCTTATCTCTCACACTCCCTCTCACTCACATCTTTCCCTCTCACTCTCACACACATACCATCATCAGCTACAGCAGCAACAACATCATTAAAAACAACAGCAGCAGCCTCATCTGAAGCAGCAATAGCAGCAAGAACAGCAGTAGCTACAACATCAACACCAAAGCACAACAACACCAGCCACAACACCAACACAACAACAACAACAACTTCAGTAGTAGCAACAGCAAGCATCGGCAACAGCAACTTTAGTAGCAGCAACAACAAGCATCAGCAACAGCAACTTCAGTAGCATCTCAGCAGCAGCAGCAACCACACCATCTTTTTCTTCTTCTCTTCTCCTACATCCTAGGATCCTTAGAGGTATAATTTCTTAACTTGACTTCTTACTTGCTAGGTTATGGTTATTTAGTTTAGTTTAGTGTTTATTATATGTTTTACTGCTAGTTTTGGGTAATTTAGGTGAGTTTTGGCAAAGTGATGGTTGTGATGGTTAGTATAGCCTTACTAGGTGCTGTTAAGGCCAGTTAACCTTGGAATTGTCCCAGATTTCGTTAAAATACCAGATCTTTGATACTTGGTGTAACTTAGCTTTTTATATAGACTTTTAGGTGTTAGTTATATGTATGCCCTAGAGGCCATTACTGTACATATGATGTATATTGTAGTGGATGCTGGGAAATATATAGGGAGGACTTTCTTGCTCGACATGATAGTATGCTATCTGTTTGCTCTTTATCTTAACGTGTACACTGATTGTCTCTCTGTTACATGTTGGTAAAGCCCTTAGGATGTGTACTTGACTACCTGGACTATGATGCGGATCATACTAGTGGGGACATGGTAGTCCATAAGTACATCCTTCAAGGTCCCTAGTCGTGGGTGTATCGAGACGGGGTATCGATATACCAGAGTAAACTAGCGTATACCTTCTTGACCTATACAGATGGGCGATGGATGATCCCATATCCATTGGTGTTTGACATCAGAGATGATATACGGGTGCTCAGTGGAGACTGTGTATACTGGACGGACTTGCCGAGAACTCCCAGATGGTATTATACCTTACGTCAGATGGCAGTTCTCTGGTGACACTGGTACAGGTTAGTCTGTAGACCCGAGATCGTCATAGAGTCTTATGTGATTCCCACTGTGCTTTGATTTCCACCTTACCACATCCAAGAGGGCGTGCAAAACGGTGGTTTTTGAGTACAGTCCCGAATCACATGGAGGCAATGAGCGATAGGAGGGGATTCGTCTCTCCCGGTATAGGGAGTTGATGTTGCACTGTGTTCGATTGGCTATAACCGGAAATCCCTGGCCAGGGTTGCTGAGATTTACTGGTAAGTGTTACCAGTAGTTTTTCGAACTGTTATAGACCTCATATCGACACGACTTATCGAGCTCTTGGGGTCTGACGTTTACCACCCCTAGGCGAGATATGCGACATATCAGACGAAATGACCGGACTGTACGGTAAGTGTTACTGGTTGGATTCACAGGAGTGTGAGCGGGCTTGCTCGTTGATCTTCTGATCACTCAATACCCGGATGGCCGTTACGTTTAGCAGACCGCTTGGTGTTTGATATGATCATCATCTGCTGCCGGCGTATTGACGAGTCTTTAGAGTCCTACACAGAGCTTTCCTGGCTCAAGTGAAACGAAATAGGAGCGCATATGAGATATGTGCGGGACCGAGAATAATACCAGTATGTGATACTGTATTCTATTCTTGCGAATTGTATCATCGGACGGTTATATATGATATTGCCCGGTTACCGAATCAAGTGTTGATTCGATACATTGATACACTTCATATTAGTTGGTTATATGCGATATGACCGGATCATTAAATCAAGTGTTGATTTAATGATTTAATGTATAATTATATATTTGATATATTACTTTACATTAACTAGTATTTGTTCACTTAAGATGGATTTTCTCACTTGATGTGCACAAGTAGTATATGTGATATATTTTTTGTGCACTAGATTGTATCATGTTTGATGATACATGCAAACTTGGGTGTGTGGTATATACCATGTTTAGTTAATGGTTAGGGTTTCATTTGCCTTATTTATTTATTCATTTATTTTTGGGGCAAAAACAAATATGGTGGCTTTCTTTGTTTTATTCTTGGAGTTTCATGAAGCTTCACCATTTTGTTTTTATTCTTAAACCTAACCATTACCTAAACCCTAGTTTATTCTCTACATGAGTTAAACTAACCCATGGTTTCATTATGATAACTCTTCACTTGATTTTTAATTTTATTTTTATCGTTGATATTCTTTTCTTCTCTTTCTTCTTCTTGAGCAAGAGAAGAAAACCATTCTTGAAAATTCCAAGTGATTCCAAGTGAGAAATCCAAATCCAAAGTGAACCCACTTCCTATTTCTTCATCCTCTACCATTTTCCATATTGTATAGGGTGTTTTCTTCACAAGGTTCATGACCAAGTGAAGATGGAGCTTGAGTTTGAGTCGCCTCGACGTAGATCATCTTCGGCACCGAAGTCAACGACCTAGCCCGCTCATTTCTCCGATGAAATCGACGCTAGAGTCCGGGATCCCGATGATCGCAGCGAAGGGACGTCATCTCGGAGCTAAAGAAGTGGTGGAGCGGATTTACAAAAGTTGTATTTCCATTCACTTAGTGTAAATGTGATTTACTTTCATTTGTTTTCGCCTATCCTCTAGTTATCGATCTAGTTTAGGGTTTCTCGGCACCGGAAAATTTGAATTTGGCATGGTTGATGCCTTGTGGAGCCTCTTGAGTGTGCCTAGGAACCCTACAGTGGTATTAGAGCCTAGCTAGAGCCTTAGGCGAAGTGTAGACGAAATTAGAAGTCCGATCGAACCCGAAACCCTAATCCAAAACCCTTCTCTGTACATATTTTGAAATCGTGGATTTTTATGAATTAAAAATATGCAGAAAAATCAGCATGGTTTTCTAAGAAATACTGTGCAGCACGTGCGCCTGAGTCCACTAAAGCGCCGCGGAACTGCGGCACGAGCATGGCTCGTGCGGCGGTTCCGCGGCCATACAGTCACAATAGTCTTTGAATTTTGCACAGTAATTCCTATATTTTAGTGCTGTTTTTTCTGGGTATTTTTAACTTCTACTCAAGAGTTGAGTTTTCTGGGTTGTATTGAGAGTTCGTAGATTCGATCGGATTGTCTAATTTTGTCTATATGTTTTTCCGGATAATTTAGAATATGTTAAAAAGTTCGACCGGATATAAATACCCAATTTTTCCCCTGCCGGAAAATTTCCAAGTGTTGGATTTTTCCGTAGTTTGAAAACGTTCTAAGTAGTGCAAGTAACGCGATGGACCCTCTAGAAAACAACAAACCTTAACTCGATTATGTGACCGTCTTGAACTGCCCTTTGAACCTTAGGGTCTGGGGCAGTACGACGTGCTACATGTGAGGCGTTGGCTTGACCCTTCTACGGCTGAACCGTTGGTACTGTGGCATGAAGTGAATGTTTTTAAACTTATTTCATGTGTTGAGCTGTTTCGGGAAACCTTGGATGTTTGATTGTTCGATCGGAAAGTTTAACATTTTCTATTTGTCTGGAATGTGATACAATATTTGGAATCCACAAGTAGTTATGAGATAACTGATTTGGATGTTATAAACATAGCAGTTTAGTCTCACTTGATCGGTTGCCACGGAATTTTTATGTGATCAAAAGTTCGTTGCAATCACGTAGCGTACGCGGATACTCGCCGGGTAAACTTAATAGACAGCCACACCCCATAGCCCCGACCAAGTGACTGTTGGAGAACCCCGTCGCCGAAAGCATCCGTTCGGGTGCTCGCGGCAGCGGTGTTCCGCCTTAGTACACTTCGTCGACGGTATCAGGGGTGCGACCGTCTACTAAAGTTTGCGACGAGCATTCGATCAAGATGTCGGGAATCTTATTGAATTGCCCGACTTGATATTGAAAAGTGTTTTCGATAAATGAGACTAAAATGCGGGGTTTATAATTGTTAGGCATGCGATGTCTAAGGAATTCAGATGGTTAGGCATGTGATGTCTAAGGAGGTTGCGGATTCCAACTGTTGTAGTTTTGCACTTTCTTTTCTACGACCGTAAGTGTAATATGTGATATCGCCGGTTTCGTTGCTATATGTCAACGACAATTGGGATGGGCATATTTACTTACGTTGATGACATGTGATGTTATGTGTTGCTGGATATGTTATATTGGATCGTCGTGTTTGAATAGCCGGGGGGTTTTTATGTGAGATGAGTGTTTTCCATTTTCATTCATGTAAAAAACTTGTATGTAATATTATTTTATTGGGGCACTTCCAGGTAGCGGAAGATGTCACCTTTTGTATATTATTTACTTTTCCGCACTAGGATAGACCCAAGGAGGAGAGCACAAGTAACCGGGTTCTGGAGTCCAGTGGGAGACCAACTCGAGGAGTCGAGTCCGGGTCTTCTAACTCTAGAATTGGTAGGGTTGCTTGCCGCTCTCGTAGGGGTCTAAGGGTGTGGGTTTGGCTATTCATCGCGACCGTGGAATCCGTGTTTTATACTGGCTCGTATTGAAAACACGGACGTCCTAATATATCCAATGTTTCATATGATTCTTCTGCTGCGATATCTGTGATATGATCATTTGATGTTCTGTGATAAATACTGTATATAGTATATATGATATATTATATAGGCGTTACTTATGTTGTACACCCGCGCTAGCCCTGCCCCGCTCTGCCGTTAGTTATCTAACCTAATGGTGCACGAGGGGACATCGAGGCGAATGCGGATGGCATAAATGTACGTCGTATTTATCTATGATGTTTAGGTGATTTAAATGATGGGAATTCATTAATGTGATTAATGAAAGAAAAGAAATCTAAAAGATATTGTGGAATCGAATTTTCAAAAACAGGTAGCTACAGTTCTTGCTTTGCATCGCGGTGTTCCTTGAAGAACATCCTGCACCTTATTCGATAAGGAAAGGGCCGAGATCCCTTCACCAGGAGTGACCCCTTTAGCAATAACTGGCAGATGCTACAACTCTCGGTTTGTCTTTTGATTGCTTCTATAGTTTTTCCTTTGCACAGCGGTATATATGATATATCCTGCACCTTATTCGATGAGGAAAGGGCCGACGATCCCTTCACCGGGAGTGACCCCTTTAGCAAAACTAGAAAAGCCTAAAAAACACTCCATTTTAAAATTATTTGATTCTACAATGATATCAAGTTCATTACGCAATAGGTTTTCAGAAAAACCTGTCGTAGCCCTCCGTCATTTCAGATAAGTAGTAGTTAGTATTCGTGCTGCGTTTGTTGGCCTTTGTCAAGGCGTAGTGTGCGGTAGCTGACTGGTGCTTATCTGCTTATGCAGATGCAGATTGGGTTAGGGTAGTCGTGCGACCTTGTTGGCCTTTGTCAAGGGTTGTGCGGGTGGTTTTAATTCAATCAGGAAATGACGGGTTGAACTTGACTAGCATCCTATGGTGTGTTGGCCTTTGTCAAGGTCATAGGAGGTTATGGGCAAAATTATCGGGAATTTCAAGTGTTGAAATTTGCAATGAGATTGCATGCCTTCTATGAGATAGTTGGATCCCGATACCCACTGCGAGTAATTGTTACTCCTGGGAGAGTTTTACACATTACAATTAGCCGATCAAGTAGGTGTCTAGAAAGGTGTCAACGGGGTTATGCCTCTGGGAAAACGAGGTTTACATTAATTAGGTCCGTGCGAAAGCACGGGGCACCTCCCTCAAAGTACCGACACTGGCCTGGCAGAAAGATTGGCGAACTTGTAGCGTGTAATTAATCCCGGCTAGTTTTTCCTTTTAGGGTTTGAAGGAAAATTTGATAAAAACAGTAGGAGCCATCCTGATTAGATAAAATAATAACCAATCTGATCTTGCAAGAGCATACGCAGAGTGTTTTCTTCTCTCTCTCTCTCCAGGTAGCGACCATATCACGCCTTAATCAAGATAATAATACGGATGTATTGACTGAACCCGCTTGTTATACTGAGCTGAGGAACGTTGGTCCTGCTCCAACTTATAATTGTTATATGACAGAGCAGGAAATTGGGGATTACCAGAATTCCCGTGCCGCCCAAACGAAGAATGTGCAAATGATGCATCTCCTTCGGGTGTGTTCATTACAAAGAACTGTTTCTCTGTATCCTCTACGTCATGGGTATTTGATACCGGATCAGGATCCCAGATATGTAATCTGTTACATAGGGCTATAGAAAGGTAGAGAAATGAGAACGGGTGATAAGTTTCATGAGACAGAAAACGGTGCAAGTGTTGCAGCCAAGTCTGTTGGTCACTGTCACCCTGTATTCCAAATACATTGATTCTGAACGAATGTTATTAGATGTCGAGCCTGATATACAAAATCATATCAGTCTCTTTATTAGTAAAGAAATGATAAAATTTTGTATTGTTGGATAATGTTTTGAACATTTGCTATATCAAAAGTTGATCGGTTCAGGCACGTTATCTAAAAGTATTGACGTTCTAAATCAAACTACAGTTCCTAGTATACAGAACACACACAAGAGGAAGAGTTCAGAAATGAACGAATCCTTCTTGAGGTATTGTAGACTAGGTCATATCAATGCGACCCGACTGGCTAAAATTACATTTAGATGAATATTTAAATCAGTTTGAATTTACATCTTGTGAAACACTGCCAGTCATGTCACAAAGATTAGATGACCATAGCTCTGTTTATTGGAAACAGAGAAAGAGTTAGTAAACTCTTGGGACTGATACATGATGATGTATGTAAGGTCCCCTGTCTGCACATGCCAGCACCGGTTCTTTGTACTTCATTACATTCTCTGATAATCTCTCAAGATTCAGCTGTATGTTCCTGTTGAAACATAAGTCCGAAGCTTTTGAGATATTCACAGAATATAAATTAGAAGTAGAGAACCAAAAACGGGTATAAGTATTATGTCCTTTGATGTGATCAAGGAGGAGAATCCTTGAGCACGTAATTCCTGGATTATTCTAAAAGAGAATGAGATTCTCTCTCAGCATTACTCCTCCATATACACCACAGCACGTCGGTGTATCGGGGCGAAGATATTACACCCTATATGATATGGTGCGCTCTATGATGAGTACTACTGAGTTTCCTATTTCCTTTTAGGGAGTTATGCACTTATGAAGTTGCATACCTATTGAATAGGGCTCCAGATGCCTACCATTTCATATGAGATATGGAAAGGGAAGAGCCCATTTCTTAAGTCAGTTAAGATTTGAGGTTGTCCGGACTATGTCTAAAAGGCAAAATCCGGACAAGCTCGAGGCAAAGTCAGTACTGTAGAAGTTTGTTTGATATCCCAAGCATTCGCAAAGGAATATCTTCTACCTAACCGAGCAACAAAAGATGTTTTGTTACTCAGCATGCCACCTTTGTAAAAGGGAATTTCTTATGAAGAAATTTGTGGACATGAGGTAGAACTAGAAAGAGTTCTAGCTATACAAACTGCAGCTGATGATTTGGTAGAACCAAAGGATTCAATAGCAACCAACGAACCTCAGCCTTTCCACCGATCTAGTGTGGTTCCTCACCAACCTGGGAGATACTTCGGTTTCTCTATGACAGTGGGAGCAAGGATTGCATCATGAGATGATGACCCAACTAGTTTCGGGCTGGCCATCAGGAGTAGGACTCTGTAAGAATGGCTGGATGCTTATCGCTCTGAGATGGAATCCTTATACACCAGCAAAGTATGGACTTTGGTTGCCTTATCTGAAGGGTTAAATTCCCGTCAGGAGCAAGTATATCTTGAGAAGATTACTTGGTACACATGGAAAAGTTCAGACTTTCAAAGCTAGACTCGTTAAAAGTTTGCATCATAGACCAGTTGTGGCTAATGATGAAACCTTTTCTGGGGCCTATGCTTAAGTCCATCCAGATCCTACTTGCCACGGCTACATACCAGGACTACGATATCTGGCGGTTGGGTGCCATGACTGCTTTTCTAAGTGATGTTTTAGAAGAGTGCATCTATAAGTACACACCCAGAGGACCTCATAGACAGTGGGAGCAGCAGAAACGTTAGCAAGATGCTTTATGTGATAAAGCAGGCATCGCGGAGTTGGAACGTCTGTTTTGATGTGTTAGTCAAAGAGTTTGACATCATCAAAATGGTAGATGAACCTAGTATATACAAAAAGGTAGTAGGAAGTACGGTGGTGATCCTCGTAGAGTACGTGGATGACATACTCTTGATAGGGAAGGAGTTTCCTATGCTACGCTCAGTCAATCTCCGCTTATCATAAAGATTCTCCATATAGGATCAAAGCGATACCTCATGAATCCTGGATTTTGGATCTATGAGATAGATCTAAATGGATGTTAGGATTCTCACTAGATGTAGTGAGATGGTATCAATCGATCTTAGGAAGAATCACTGGAAAGGTTCCACGGTGATAAGGACGACTGAATGTCAGTCACAGGCATTGTCTTTACCCTCAGTAAAGGGACGGTATGTTGGAAGAGTTCCAAGCCAGATACCGTGGCATACTAGAAGATAAAGGCTGGATACATCGCTACTCAAGATGCTACCAAAGATGAAGTTTGGGTGTACATTAGTTCATGAGATGAACTTCGCTCCTACCATTGTGAGACAATAGAGTTGTGGCTTATGCCTAGGAACGTCCGTCCCATCAGTGATCCAGACATATTCTAAGGCAGTGTCACATGATCATGGAGATGGTTGATCTCCAGGGGATTGAGGTTAGGAGAGCAGACTCAGAGGACAACACGGCGGATCCACTCACAAAGGCCTTTTCCCAGAGAGAGACTTTTATGGGATGGTTGAGTATGAGATACTGCAACCACTGTTACAGATGGCCCTAGTGCAAGTGGGAGATTGTTAGTTATATGTATGCCCTAGAGGCCATTACTGTACATAGGATGTATATTGTAGTGGATGCTGGAACATATATAGGGAGGACTTTCTTGCTCGACATGATAGTATGCTATCTGGTTTCTCTTTATCTTAACGTGTACACTGATTGTCTCTCTGTTACATGTTGGTAAAGCCCTTAGGATGTGTACTTGACTACCTGGACTATGATGCGGATCATACTAGTAGGGACATGGTAGTCCATAAGTACATCCTTCAAGGTCCCTAGTCGTGGGTGTATCGAGACGGGGCATCGATATACCAGAGTAGACTAGCGTATACCTTCTCGACCCATACAGATGGGCGATGGATGATCGCATATCCTTTGGTGTTTGACATCAGAGATGTATACGGGTGCTCAGTGGAGACTGGGTACACTGGACGGACTCACCGAGAACTCCCAGATGGTATTATACCTTACGTCAGATGGCAGTTCTCTGGTGACACTGGTACAGATTAGTCTGTAGACCCGAGATCATCATAGAGTCTTGTGTGATTCCCACTGTGCTTTGATTTCCACCTTACCACGTCCAAGAGGGCGTGCAAAACGGTGGTTTTTGGGTACAGTCCCGAATCACATAGAGGCAATGAGCGATAGGAGGGGATTCGTCTCTCCCGGTATAGGGAGTTGATGTTGCACTGTGTTCAATTGGCTATAACCGGAAATCCCTGGCCAGGGTTGCTGAGATTTACTGGTAAGTGTTACTAGTAGTTTCTCGAACTGTTATAGGCCTCATATCGACACGACTTATCGAGCTATTGGGGTCTGACGTTTACCACCCCTAGGCGAGATATGCGACATATCAGACGAACAGACCGGACTGTGCGGTAAGTGTTACTGTGAGTGCACGGCGGCGCCCCGGCCGTCAATCCGACGCCTGAATGCGGAAGCGATGATTTACTTTAACTTTTTAAACCGGCACCACCGCGCACTATAAACCCGGATCGTGCCATTAATCTAGTCCAGCTAACAAGAAGGGGTAGAGAGATATACCGAGCGATCCGTGTCCTTCGGTCTTCTCGTCGTCGTCCCGATCTTCCGCGGAGTGTCCGGTCTCCACCTCCTCGCCGGAAGGGCACCACGTCGCTGGCTTCTTTTACGGGCTCCCACCTCCATACCGAGGCAACTCGGGCACGAAGCTGGCGAGTCGACGTGTCCAAGGTTTGCTGTAGAATACGTGTAGAACTCATGTCTCATTTTGGGGTTACTTGAAGTTGCCTTTGGTGGAGGATATGAGATATCAACTTTTGGAGATGAACAAAGGGGTTTTTAGCAAGCCAAAAAGATCAATTTTTCCTTCCCAAAAATTGGGACAGCCCTCCCCTCCATGTGGCCGGCCATATCAACCACAAGAGAATGAGAGGAGTGTGTATGAATGAAAAAGAAATGAGCCCCCATAATGCAAGAGAGAGAGAGAAGGTTATCATGAAGAATCATCAAAACAAACCCAACTCCACCAACCATCATCATCACTCCAAAGTCAAGCAATGATCAACAACCAAAACCAATACTCCATCAACTAATTATCAACAACCATGATGAAAAGAAGAAGAAGTCAAATGGTGGAGGAATTATCATGATACAAAGATATGCAAAGACAACCCTCCAAAATACTTATTTGCACAAATGCAAATAAGCCCTCCTCCACCAATCTTCAGCCAATGAAAGATATAAAGAAATATGGCTGAAACGGAAAACAAACTGGCAACTCCAAAAAACTGATCCCGTAATAAATTACAGGAAAACCCCGATACTGTGTATACACACCCGCATCTGTATTCCGACCGAATACAAATGCAATGAGACAAAATCTACACTGTACTATACTAGGATCCGGCTTAATCCAAAGCCCGCTAGTATAAACCGTCTGATTAGGATCCGTACAATAACGCACGTATCTGATCGAACCCTGCCATATCTCCATACGGTCTCTATAGTGTTTCGCCCGAAACTTGAAAAACTGGTCTGTGGGGGACTCTAAAGACTCGTCAATACTATGGCTGTGGATTTAACCACTAGCACGTCAGAGGTATTAGCCATACGTGATGGGCTACCAGCTATTGACTAAAAGGGACGTCGATGAGCGAACTCATCCTGACATCCTACTGAGCCTGTCAGTGACAATATCCGTACAGTCCGGTCCGTTCGTCTATGAGCATCGCATGGCGGGCCTAGGGGATTGGTAAAAGTCAGACCCCCAAAAGCGGTACAAGTCGTGTCGGAGTGCAGCCCAGAACACCCTGAGATACTACTGGAATACCTACCAGTAAAACTCCTGCTTTGGCCAAGGACTTCATGTAATGGCTCTCCTAGACACAGCGCGACCTCACCCCCAATACCGGGAGAGACGAACCCCTGCAGATCCGCTCACTGCCTCCATGTGGCTCGGGACTGTACCCAACTAAAACCTGTTTGCATGACTCCTTTGAGCGTGGTAGGGTAGTAATCAAAGTACAGTGGGAACTCACACGAGACAAATAACGATCTCAGGTCGATGAACTAACCTGTACACATGTCACCAGGGAACTGCTATCTGACGTAAGGTATACGACCAACTAGCAAGTTCTCGGTGAGTCCTGTCCGGTGTACTCATAACCCAATGAGCACCTGTATACATCTTAGGTGAACCAACTAACACCAGTGGCTTGTGAGACCGGCCACCGCCTCTCGTCGGGGTTTCGACTGTATACACTAGTCTATTCTGGAGTATCGATGCCCTGTCTCGAAACTCCCACGACTAGGGAACTTTTAAGGATGTGCTTATAGACCACCAGCTCCCACGTATATGATCGCCCTCAAACTGCTGGCAGTCAAGCAAGAATCCTAGGGGTTCTATCAACGTGCAATAGTGACCTGTCAGGTCACCTAAAGCAGTACACGATGATAAAGATAAACCTGATTGCATACTATCATCTTGAGTAAGACTGTCCTACCGGGATAGGTTCTCCCTCAATCATTACAATCACGTGCCTGTGATCCAATAATTGACTCTGAGGGCACTATCTCCAATAATCTCCTACTTGCACTCAAGGCTAATTATTGTGATGTCGCATACTCACAGCCCGTGTGATACCGAACACCCAACTCCTCTACTAGTCAGTCTCACAAATCCCGTTTGCGAAACTATTTCGTTCGAGGAATAGCTTCAGCGAGTGGATCCGCTTTGATGTTTCTTTCTATGTCTCTCTATATCTCAAGTTCGCGGAGAAACCCATCTCCCGAAATGAGCAATACCTGTCTTAGAATGTGTCTGGATGTCTGATGGGACCTAGCTCATAAATGAACTCCAAATCCAAACTTCTTAGACTGTATCGTCAACTGAACTTAATCAGTATCCTGTGCCATGCCTCCCTCAGTATCTGCCTGGATCACCTGTCCAAAATACTGCCCCTCGTCAGAGGGAAAACTATAACTCTGACAATCTCTTTGTCGTCCAGGTCACCTTGGAAGCCTGGAATGATAACTGTCTCCCGAATGAGGCTGTCGTTATCATATCCCTAGAACATCCACTTATGTTCTAAAACTGCTTCCGACTGTTTCTCCAGGATTGGATCAATGTCAACTTATTGCATCCACTGCAAAAACAACATCTGGTGTGGTACTTGACATCTCATGATTGACTCAATTGCCTAAGCAAGTGATCTGCCAATCATGCACATCCCTCTCCCCTTTAGTCTGTAAGACACCTTTAGAGAGGGTGACTCCATCACCTGCAGGTACACTACCGTGCCAGGAGTCGTCCATTCTAAATACTCTTAGAATGCTGTCTAAGTACCCTGATTGGGAAACCACCCAAATCTAGATCTAAAACCATAGATCTAGTAACCAGTATGTCTGATATAATGTCCAAGTCCCATGTGGAGAAACCACTGTGTGACGACCAAAGTATAACCGATCGTAGTATAGGAATATCACTTCCTACTCTGTGTATGTCGTCCAAATACCAGGACATCACACCCTACTACCTTCTTAGCAGATCCATCCCCTATTCTGATGAAGTCAAACCTATGACCGTCACATCAGAAATTGATGATCTATCTCCACTATATCTGCTTTAGTCTATAAATAGACATAAGCCACTTGTCCACCATGCTTCCGCTGCTCCCACTGACAACAATAACCCTCTGGCAGAGTCATATACACGTGCACTTCTAAAGCTAGTTTAGAATGACGCTATACTCATCCTCCCGCCGGGTCTCACATTCTGGAACAACAGCAATGGCAAGTTTGGGTAAACAAGAACCTCCCTGCCACCGTCCTTGAGGCTACCCGAGTACCCCTCGGATGCCTGAGGTTACCCACCATATCTGCGGAGTGGCCAATGGAATGTCAAACCAGATTGAATCTTTAGGTTCCTATCAAATCTTCAGTAATCGTTTGCGGTTCTGGAAACACTTCCAGTTCTACCATACCCCCACCACTGTTTTCTGAAAAAATCCATTTTTATTAAAACTGTGGCAAGTCTAGAACAATATTACTATTGATCTTCCTGATGGTAAAAAGTCAACCCCCATCACAGCCTGGGTCAACCCACAAACAGCCATTACAGAAACGTGCCTTGAGTTATCCAGAGTCTGGTTTTAAGCATAAGCCGGACAACTCCCCGTACCTTAACATCGTTAAGATATGAACTGTTCTATATCCATATAGAACCAGAGGCACTGATTTAATTGAACCAGATTCAAATCATGCAGCTGTCTTCAGTGCATGTCAACTAAATGGAAAGAGGCCGATCAGTATTACTCAACTTAGGAGCACTTCCAATTATGAGTAACCTGAAAGAGAAACTTATTCTCTTAATCATTACTATCATCTGAATACCCTACACAAGTATCTACATCTTCGATCACCTTGAAGAATCCTGATACTTGCAATACCTGGTTCTTTAACTTATCCATATACCTATAACTTCTCAAAATTCGGACCTTGTGTTACTACGAAACATTTGTTTAAAAACTAGAGAAGTCATAAGTAAACTGAATATAGTACGAGGACCATCCCCTCTGTCCTAATGGACACTGGACAACATAAAATACTCTGTATAAGTCCCTTGAGTTTAATAACTCATTCCCTGTGTGTCGTAGGTTGAAAATTATACTTATGGTTATGAAGAATTACACCGCTGTTTAATGCTCCTTACCTAACCATCCACTGATATAGGTAAATGTCATAGGCTTAATTTCAAAAAGGTATATCTCACTCTATGAAAATAGACGTACAGATATATCAATTTGAAATTGGTGCATAACAGCGGATATTCAAAACTAAATATTTGTCGTCCGGCAAACAACCCAGGTGACTTCCTCAAATATCACCGATTACAACTGTCACGTCCCGAAATTACGGAATATGACCGGCACTTAAACTACGAACGTCTCGAGGCGTACGTAATCTAAGTAAGCCGAAAACCCAGAAATCCAAACCAAGAAAAGTAGTAGAGTGCAGGAAAAACCAACTTAAAGCAAGTAGTTTCAATAGCATAAGCCGAATTATGCGGTTTTTAAGAACATCAAAAATTTACTGAAAATTTCGGCAGAGTCTCCTTTGTAAATACTGGCCCCCAAATTGGATACAACATGAATAGTATACGAAATCAAAAAAAAAAGGCATCCCCAAGCGGGAGCTAGCTCTTCGTCAATCGACGGTCACAACCACACAAGCAATATACTATACAACGCCAACGGCGAGGATCAAAAACTCAAAAGGAAACTCAAAACCACAAGAAAAAAACGTGTGACTCTAAGGTCGAAAGAATAACATCACTGGTCTCTATCTCAAAAATAAATACATGTTTGGTTGATGGAACTTCTAGATACAACAGAATAATGATATACAAGATATATAATGGGGGTACGATACAAGTAAACCCACCTACTAGCAAATCACCCGAACGAAACTATGCCCGCAAAGCCGTAATGAAACCTGTATGGAAAACCTGCAAGAAACTGGGGCACAACGGGGGTGAGTTGCCAACTCGTGAATAGAAAAACATCTACGCACAGAAATCGCATAAATAACGCAACCTAGGTTAATGATCATAGTATATCCTCAAATATATGTATAACATGCAGCCTATAACAATGGCTAGGGTAATATCTAACCTGAGTGTAATCTCATGTGCCCGTGTCAGTGCCTCAGGTAGCAATATATCATATGAATGAGGTATGAATGCATGAAAACAGAATACATGTAAATGAAGAAACAGTTTTCATAAATTAGTGAGATTTCCTTTGTATTTTTAAAATGAGGTATCATAAATGAAATCAGCATCAATAGTGTCTAGCATCGACACAAAACATAAATCTCAATGTCTCAAAACCTCAGGCTCCGGCTATCCGGACTGGCCTGTATCATCAAATCTCAGTACCTCAATATCTCGAAATCTCAATATTTAGGGCGCCGTCAGTCCAGACCGGCCCCTACCATCCATCTCAAGACCACGACGGAATCCTCCGGATATCCGACGCGTCGGGTAATATCACCGGTCGGTAGTACTCCCCTGCCAGGCTCAACGTCAACAACACGACCTTCTTCCCCCGGGGTACCGTACCGGGCCCACCATGTACCCGAAACGGTTCATCCAACTCCTCGAATCGGGTCTCGAAATCCATCAGCAAACTTATGGTGGACGACTCATACATCATGGGAAAACCGCGCTTTTCGTTTAAAAAGAGAAAGAAGAAGTTTGTATAAGTTTTGCGGTTTTCCCCAAATCCAGAAAATCTCATGGAAATCCGAATCCAAAACCTCAATAGCACGTAAAAAGTGAATATATGCATGAGAATCCATGAATGCGGCATAACAATGAATAACAGTATGCATGAAGTAGCAGGTAATAACTACAATGTCTAAACTAACATATAAGGCAAGTACACTAATATCATGTCTAAACTATTAGCTAACAGGCTATGTCAAGCAATAATATTTTCTAAGGTGTACGTGACATGTCAATTACTGATGAAGATGTGTGTGAGCCGGCAAGTAAGTGTACGTGGTACATACGCATCATCGGTAATGGTGATGGTGTCCTAACCACAAGATATCAACAGTAGAATATGAAGCTTAATATAAGCATGCGATGCGGAGCGAACCACAATAATGAGCGGAAGCTGAACACTAGACGCAACGATAACTAATCTGCATTAACCTAATTTAAGTCCTACAATGGTGCCTCTTGAAAATAACACGAATCGTGGGGTTTTGAAAATAGGGGCTACGGTGTTTTTATGAAAAGATACGTCTTTTGAAATATCCGTAGGATCCCTTGGGCTGTCTTTTAAAATACCCACGATTCGTTAGTTTTTGAAATAGGTAAGAATCGAATATAATCTAACAACTAAACTAAACTAAAGGGCTAAGTTAACAAGCTGGACTACAGGTAAGTAAACCGCCTAACATCTGAGTCGATACATATACATACCTGTATATATATTAGTCGGCGATCCCGCCTCAATAATATCATATCTGATACCATATCTATAATCAGACATCCCAAGTCAAGAGTGCGGATCAATCATCAAAATATAGCTCGTACGTAAATCCGTCGTACAGCATCCCCAAATCTGGGTACGGGTCAAAATCATATTCATCACACTATTCATCCGGTATCCTCTTTATCAAAGATCATAGTCTAAGGTACTGAATTATGTCTAATACAATACTAATTTCATCAATATAGTCATGATCTGACTACTGATCGACAGTCTCGTAAAACCGATATCATCAGCACATATCATCATCAAGGGGTATACATCGCCCAATACAGCCTAGGATCAATATCCTAGCATATCATATCTCATATCACGATCACATGTCGACCACTTTATTTATAACACTATTCACCCGTATCGTCGCCCCAAGATCCGCTATAACACCAGGACGTACCTCAAGTACGAATCCTGCCATATCACCGATATCACAATCTCAACACAAATCTCATCGACTCATCTCAATCCCAAGTATCATCCCCAAATCCGTATGTGAACACATAGTCCCATACCTATGTGAACACATAACTATATATTCCCGTATGAGCACAAAAGAAAGAAGAAAATATGCAAGTATGGGTGGGAGTGTGCAAGTGTGTGCGACCGCTACTCTAGGGTTTCGCGACACTCAATCATCCAAGAACACCAAATATCCATATTTATCATCAATAACTCAAACAATATATATGTGTGTATACGTATTCATAGACATCACCAAGAACTGCGGGGGTGCTATACGCCATCCACCCGACTTCTCCTCGTAGATATAAATCTACTCACCTGGTCCTCGCTCGCCGGTGCCGACGTCGCCACGCACTTGCTTGTCGACTCGAAGTCCACATGGGGTACCTACATATCATAACACATCGTATCGCATTAAAATCCGACTAATGACCAAAACGACGCACGAATCCTACATAGGTCAAAACCTATGGTTGCTTTCACAAATCGACCCAAAAACCCTCGACGTCGGCGTACAAACCCCAAACCATTGAGAAAGCTCCCAACACACTCATTTGTACAATTACAAGCACTAATTATAATATAAAATAGCTTAAAATTCACAAAAACTCCAATTTCACTTAAAAAGTCATTTTTCCGAAAATCTAGCAAGCACAAATCACCGTTTTATTACAAAACTCGATGTATAAACGAATCTAGCGGTCACAATATTCACTAAATATCTTAAATAAGTCATAAAAACAATTCCCATAATTTAATCTCATTAAATTCCATAAACCCCAAAATTCTAGTATACAAAATACCTAAATTTTAATAATTTTATAGCAAAAATGCACAAACTACAATCTAGCTTGGATTTTCATGAACTAAAGTATTAAACTATACTTAAAAATGTTAATAATGCCATGAATACCCTAATTAGATTTTTATCTCCATTTTTTAACCAAATACCAAAAACCTAGTTTGCTTAAAAACTTGATTTGGACAAATTAAATGCAACAATTTACATAATAGCAACTAGATTAGGTTTTTCCATGCCCTCACATGCCAAAATACACTTTGTAAACATAAACAAGTGACAATGACCATATTTGAATTCAAACCCTAACTCATAAATTTTAAATCATGCACTTAAAACCAATTGAAAACCTATATAAACCTAATTAAACACCTAATTAAGCTAACATGAAACAATCACAACACATTAAGCAAAATGTTAGAATTTATACCCAAATAATTTGAAGCTCCCACAAGCACACTTAGCCTCCCAAATTGAAATCTAAATCTCTAGATCCATGCTAAAGTAGCCAAGGAAAAATGGGTAGGAGGTGGATTTTGATTTTATGGGATTTTTGTGTTGGTTTTTGGGCATTTTGTTGAATTTTTTTGATGCAAAATGAAAGAGGAAGAAAGAGGGGCTGTTGTGGTGCAGGAAAAACAAGTGGTCTCGGCCAAATAGGGAGGATAAGAGAGTGTGAGGTGATTGGAGAGAGAATGTGGTCAAAAAGTCCACTTTTAATTCTATCATTCTCTTTTCTTTTCTTTTCTTTTCTTTTCTTTCTTTTCTTTTCTTTGAAATTCATGTGGGGAAAATGGGTGGGGGTGTAAGGTTCCTAGGCACCCTAATGAGGTCTCACAAGGCATCAACCATGCCAATATCAAGAAATACGGTGCCGAGAAACCCTAGACTACGGATCGTTAGCTAGATGTCTAGGCGAAACGATAACAAGTTAACACTTAACTAAGAGAATACGGAAATACAACCTTTGTAGATCCGGTGCTCCACCTCCATAGCTCCGCAACGAAGTCCCCTTGCTATCCAAATGTATTCTCGGGCTCTAACGTCGGCTTCGTCGGAGAAATGGCAAGCTAGGTCGTCGATGTCCATGCCGAAGATGATCTACGTCGAGGCATCGCTAGATCAAGCTCTCACTTCACAAAGTCAAGAAACTTGTGAAGAAAACACACTCTACTACTTGGCAAGAGGTAGAGGATGAAGAAATAGGAAGTGGGTAGACTTTAGAATTGGATTTCTTACTCATTTCATCAATCCACCATTGATGAAGTTAAGGTTTTCTTCTTGAGTTCAAGGAAGAAGAAGAAGAAATGATATGATAAGTTAATTCTAAAAATGAAAAGAATAATGAATTCTTATCATAATAGAACCATGGTTAGGTGTAGAGAATTAATTAGGGTTAAGTGGAATGGTTAGGTTTAAGCATGAGACAAAATGGTTACAAAGTCAAAGTGTTCATGAAACTTCATGAATAAAACAAAACATGCCACCATTTTCTCATTTGCTTTTCTTTTTCCAAAAGAATAAATAAATGAATAAAATGAATAAGGAAAAAGTAAACCCTAACCATTTCATTAACTAAGGTTTAATTCTTTACACTTAACCAAAAGGGATGTATCATCAAACATGATACAAGCAAGTGCACAAAATCATATCGCATATGCAATGCGCACATCAGGAGCGAGAAAATCCATTTAAAGTGAACCGATACTAGTTAATGCAAAGTAATATATCAAATATATATATAATTATATATTAAATCATTAAATCAACACTTGATTTAACGATCCGGTCATATCGCATATAACCGACTAGTATCCAATGTATCGGCTTATCGAATCAATCCTTGATTCGATAACTAGGTTATATCGCATACAACTATTCGATACATTCATCGCGAGAATAGAATACGGTATCACATACACGTATTATTCTCGGTCCCGCACATATCTCATATGCGCTCCTATTTCGTTTCGCTTGAGCCAGGAAACCTCTGTGTAGGACTCTAAAGACTCGTCAATACGCCGGCAGCAGGTGATGATCATATCAAGCACCCACAAGCCGCAAGCGGTCTGCTAAACGTAACGGCCACCCGGGTATTGAGCGATCAGAAGATCGACGAGCAAGCCCGCTCATACTCCTGTGAATCCAACCAGTAACACTACCGTACAGTCCGGTCTGATCGTCTGATATGTCGCATATCTCGTCTAGGGGTGGTAAACGTCAGACCCCAATAGCTCGATAAGTCGTGTCGATATGAGGTCTATAACAATTCGAGAAACTACCGGTAACACTTACCAGTAAATCTCAGCAACCCTGGCCAGGGATTTCCTGTTATAGCCAATCGAACACAGCGCAACATCAACCCCCTATACCGGGAGAGACGAATCCCCTCCTATCGCTCATTGCCTCCATGTGACTCGGGACTGTACCCAAAAACCACCGTTTTGCACGCCCTATTGGACTTGGTAAGATGGAAATCAAAGCACAGTGGGAACCACACAAGACTCTATGACGATCTCGGGTCAACAGACTGCTCTGTACCAGTGTCACCAGAGAACTGCCATCTGACGTGAGGTATAATACCATCTGGGAGTTCTCGGCGAGTCCGTCCAGTGTACCCAGTCTCTACTGAGCACCCGTATATCATCTCTGATGTCAAACACCAATGGATATGGGACCATCCATCGCCCATCTGTATGGGTCGAGAAGGTATACGCTAGTCTACTCTGGTATATTGATGCCCCGTCTCGATACACCCACGACTAGGGACTTTCAAGGATGTACTTATGGACTACCATGTCCCCACTAGTATGATCCGCATCATAGTCCAGGTAGTCAATTACAGATCCTAAGGGCTTTACCAACATGTAACAGAGAGACAATTAATGTACACGTTAAGATAAAGATCAACCAGATAGCATACTATCATGTCGAGCAAGAAAGTCCTCCTTATATATGTCCCAGCATCCACTACAATATACATCCAATGTACAGTAATGGCCTCTAGAGCATACATATAACTAACAATCACCCACTTGCACTAGGGCCATTTGTAGCAGTGGTTGTAGTATCTCATACTCAACCATCCCATAATAGTCTCTCTCTGGGAACAGGCTTTTGTGAGTGGATCCGCTGTGTTGTCCTCTGAGTCTACTCTCCTAACCTCGATCTCCCTGGAGATCAACCATCTCCATGATCAAGTGATACTGCCTTCGAATATGTCTGGATCACTGATGGGACCGGCGTTCCTTGGCATAAGCCACAACTCCATTGTCACACAATGGGAGGAACATAGTTCATCTCATGAACCAATATACACCCAAACAGCTTCTTTGGTAGCATCTTAAGTAGCGATGTATCCAGCCTTTATCGTCTAGTATGTCACGGTATCTAGCTTGGAACTCTTCCAACATACCGTCCCTTTACTGAGGGTAAAGACAATGCCTGTGACTGACATTCAGTCGTCTTTATCACCCTGGAACACTTCCAGTGATTCTCCCCAGGATCGATTGATACCATCTCACTACAACTAGTGAGTATCCTAACATCCATTTAGATCTATCTCATAGATCCAAAACCCAGGATTTAGGAGGTATCACTTTGATCCTATATGGAGAATTATGGTGATAAGCGGAGATTGACCGAGCGTAGCATAGGAAACTCCTTCCCCATCAAAAGTATGTCATCCACGTACTCTACGAGGATCACCACCATACTCCCTACTACCCTTTTTGTTTATACAAGGTTCATCTACCATTTTGATGATGTCAAACTCTTTGACTAATCCATCAAAACAGATGTTCCAACTCTGCGATGCCTGCTTTAATCCTATAAAGCATCTTGCACACGTTTCCGCTGCTCCCACTGTCTACGAAGCCCTTTGGCTGTGTACTTATAGACGCTCTCTTCCAAAATATCATTTAGAAAAGCAGTCATGACACCCAACCACCAGATATCGTAGTCATGGTATGTAACCGTGGTAAGTAGGATCTGGATGGACTTAAGCATAGATACTTGAAAAGGTTTTATCATTATCCACAGCTGGTCAATGATGCAAACTTTTAACAAGTCTAGCTTTGAAAGTCTCAACTTTTCGATGTACACCAAGTAATCTTCTCAAGATATACTTGCTCCTGTTGGGGATTTAACCCTTCAGATATAGCAACCAAAGTCCATACTTTGTTGGTGTATAAGGATTCCATCTCAGATCGCTAAGCGTCCAGCCATTCTTACAGAGTCTTACTCCTGATGGCCAGCTCGAAGCTAGTTGGGTCATCATCTCATGATGCAATCCTCGTTCCCACTGTCATAGAGAAACCGAAGTAACTCTCAGGTGGGTGAGGAACCCTACTAGATCGGCGGAGAGGCTGAGGTTCGTTGGAATCTACTAAATCCTTTGGTTCTACCAAATCATCAGCTGCAGTTTGTATGGCTGGAACATTTCCAGTTCTACATTACAGACCTTGCCTCGAGCTTGTCCGGATTTTGCTTTTAGACATAGGCCGGACAACCCCAAATCTTAACTTGCTTAAGAGATGGGCTCTTCCCTTATCATATCACATATGAAGTGGTAGGCATTGATTTGATTCGAACCTAATTCAATAGGTATGCATCTTCTCAAGTGCATAACTCCCAAAAGGAAACAGGTAACTCAGTAGTACTCATCATAGAGCACACCTTATCATATAGGGTGTGGTTGCTCTGCCCCGATATACCATCGTGCTATGGTGTATGCGGAGGAGTAATGCTGAGAGAGAATCTCATTCTCCTTTAGAATAATCCAGGAATTCCGTGCTCAAGTATTCTCCTCCTCGATCACATCAAAGGACATAATACTTATACCCGTGTTTTGGTTCTCTACTTCTAAATCATATTCTGTGAATATCTCAAAAGGTTCGGACTTGTGTTTCAACAGGAACATATGTCTGAATCTTGAGAGATTATCAGAGAATGTAATGAAGTACAAAGAACCGGTCTTGGCATGTGTAGACAGGGGACCTACATACATCAACATGTATCATCCCAAGAGTTTACTAACTCCTTCTCTGTTTCCAATAAACAGGTCTATGGTCATTTTATCTTTGTGACATGACTGGCAAGTTTCATAAGATGTAAATTCAAACTGATTTAAATATGCATCTATATGTAACTTTAGCCAGTCAGGTCGCATTGATATGACCTAGTCTACAATACCTCAAGAAGGAATCGTTCAATTTTGAACTCTTCCTCTTGTGTGTGATCCGTATACTAAGAACTGTAGTTTGATTTAGAATGTCAATGCTTTTAGATAACGTGCCTGAACCGATCAACTTTTGATATAGGAAATGTTCAAAACATTATCCAACAATACAAAATTTTATCATTTCTTTACTACTAAAGAGACTGATATGATTTTGTATATCAGGTTCGGTATCTAATAGCATTCGTTCAGAATCAATGTATTTGTAATACAGGGTGACAGTGACCAACAGACTTGGCTGCAACACTTGCCCCGTTTTCTGTCTCATGAAACTTATCACCCGTTCTCAGTTTTTCTACCCTTTTGCAGCCCTATGTAACAGATTACATATCTGGGATCCTGATCCGGTATCATATACCAAGGATGAGGAGGATACTGAGAAACAGTTCTGTATAATGAACACACCCGAAGATGATGCATCAACATGCACTCTCTTCGTTTGGGCGGCACGGGAATTCTGGTAATCCCCAATTTCCTGCTCTGTCTTATAACAATTATAAGGTGGAGCGGGACCAACGTTCCCCAGCGCAGTATAACAAGCGGGTTCGGTCAATAATCCGTATTATTATCTTGATTAAGGCGTGATATGGTCGCTACCTGGAGAGAGAGAGAAGAAAACACTCAGCGTGCGCTCTTGCAAGAATAGATTGGTTATTATTTTATCTAATCAGGATGGCTCCCACTGCTTTTTATCAAATCTTCCTTCAAACCCTAAAAGGAAAGACTAGCCGGGATTAATTACACACTACAAGTTCGCCAATCTTTCAGCCAGGCCAGTGTCGGTACTTTGAGGGAGGTCCCCCGTGCCTTCGCACGAACCTAATTAATGTAAACCTCGTTTTCCCAGAGGCGTAACCCCGTTGACACCTTTCTAGACACCTACTTGATCGGCTAATTGTAATGTATAAAACTCTCCCAGGAGTAACTCTTACTCACAGCGGGTATCGGGATCCAACTATCTCATAGAAGGTATGCAATCTCATTGCAAATTTCAACACTTGAAATTCCCGATAATATTTTGCCCCTAGCGTCCTATGACCTTGACGGAGGTCAACAAACCATAGGCTACTAGTCAAGTTCAACCCGTCATTTCTTGATCAAATTAAACCCACCCGCACGACCCTTAATGGAGGTTAACAAGGCCGCACGACTACCCTAATCCAATCTGCATCATATGCATAAGCAGATAAATACTAGTTAGCTACCGCACACTACGCCTTGACGGAGGTCAACAAACGTAGCACGAATACTAAATAGGACTTATCTGAAATGACGGAGGGCTACGACAGGTTTTTCTGAAAATCCATTGCGTAATGAACTTGATATCGTTGTAGGATCGAATGAATTTTGAAATGGAGTGTTTTTGAGGCTTTTTTTAGTTTTGCTAAAGGAGTCACTCCCGGTGAAGGGATCGTCGGTCCTTTTCTCGTCGAATGAGGTGCGGGATATATCATATATATCACTGTGCAAAGCAAAAACACTTAAAAGCAATCAAAAGACAAACCGAGTGTGTAGCATCTGCCAGTTATTGCTAAAGGAGTCACTCCCGGTGAAGGGATCTCGGTCCTTTCCTCATCGAATAAGGTGCAGGGTATATCACATATACCGCTGTGCAAAGCAAAAACTGTAGCTACCTGTTTTATTTTGAAATTCGATTCTACAACATCTTAGGTTTCTTTTACTTTCATTAATCTCATTAATGAACTCCCATCATTTAAGTACCTAAACATCACAGATAAATACGACGTACACTTATGCCATCCGCATTCGCCTCGATGTCCCCTCATGCACCGTTAGGTTAGGTAACTAACGACAGAGCGGGGCAGGGCTAGCGCGGGTGTAAAACATAAGTAACGTCTATATAATATATCATATATACTATATACTGTATCTATCACAGAACATCACATGATCACATCACAGATATCGCAGCAGAAGAATCATATGAAATATTGGATATACTAGGACGTCCGTGTTTTCAATACGAGCCAGTATAAAACACGGATTCCACGGTCGTGATGAATATCCAAATCCACACCCCTAGACCCCTACGAGAGCGGCAAGCAACCCTACCAATTCTGGAGTTAGGAGACCCGGACTCGACTCCTCGAGTTGGTCTCCTACTGGACTCCAGAACCCGGTTACTTGTGCTCTCCTCCTTGGGTCTATCCTAGTGCAGAAAAATAAATAATATACAAACGGTGACAACTTCTGCAACCTGGAAGTGCCCCAAATAAAAGAATATTACATACAGATTATTGCATGAATGAAAATGAAAAACACTCATCTCACATAAAAACCCCCGGCTATTCAAACACGACGATCCAATATAACATATCCAGCAACACATAACATCACATGTCATCAACGTAAGTAAATATGTCCATCCCAATTGTCGTTGACATATAGCAACGAAACCGGCGATATCACATATTACACTTACGGTCACAGAAAAGAAATTGTAAAACTACAACAGTTGGAATCCGCAACCACCTCAGACATCGCATGCCTGACCAAATGAATTACTTAGACATCGCATGCCTAACAATTATAAACCCCGCATTTTAGTCTCAAAATCGAAAACTCTTTTCAATATCAAGTCGGGCAATTCAACAAGATTCCCGACATCCTGATCGAATACTCGTCGCAAACTTCAGTAGGCGGCCGCACCCCCGATACCGTCGACGAAGTGCACCAAGGCGGAACACCGCTGCCGCGAGCACCCGAACGGATGCTTTCGGCGACGGGGTTCTCCTACAGTCACTTGGTCGGGGCTATGGACTGAGGCTGTCTATTAAGTTTACCCGGCGAATATCCGCGTACGCTACGTGATTGCGACGGACTTTTGATCGCATCAAAATTCCGTGGCTACCGATCAAGTGAGTCTAAAGTGCTATGTTTATAACATTCATTCAGTTATCACATAACTTATTGTGAATTCCAATTATTGTATCACATTCCAGATAAATAGAAAATGCTAAACTTTTCGATCGAACAGTCAAACACCCAAGTTTTCCCGATACAGCTCAACACATGAAACATGTCTAAAAACATTCAGTTCGTGCCTCAGTACCAACGGTCCAGCCGTAGAAGGGTCAAGCCAACGCCTCACATGTGGCACGCCGTACTGCCCCAAACCCGAAGGTTCAAAGGGCAGTTCAAGACGGTCACATAATCGAGTTAAGGTTTGTTGTCTTCTAGAGGGTCCATCGCGTTACTTGCACTACTTAGAACGTCGTTAAACTACGGAAAAATCCAACACTTGGAAATTTCCCGACAGGGAAAAAATTGGGTATTTATATCCGGTCGAACTTTTTAACATATTCTAAAAATACCCGGAAAAGCACACCGACAAAAATTAGACAGTCCGATCGAATACACCGAGTCCCCAATACAACCCAGAAAATACAACTCTGGAATAAATATTAAAAACATCCAGAACACACAAGAAACACCAATAGAAACAACTGAAGAAATCACACATCCTGATCATCACAGACGGCCGCGGAACCACCGCAAAAGGGGGGTCAACGCCGCTGTTCCGCGGCCGTACTGTTGAATTAGGTTGTCGTTTTCTCCAGTTTTTCTTAGAATTTCCTGCACATTTCGCTGCATATTTTTAATTCCAAAAAATCCACAATTTACAGAATTGTCCAGAGAGCATTTTTCAAGTCGGGGTTTTGGGTCGATCGGACTTCTAACTCCGTCGGGACATCGCCTAAGGCTCTAGCTTGGCTCTGATACCACTGTAGGGTTCCTAGGCACCCTAATGAGGTCTCACAAGGCATCAACCATGCCAATATCAAGAAATACGGTGCCGAGAAAGCCTAGACTACGGATCGTTAGCTAGATGTCTAGGCGAAACGATAACAAGTTAACACTTAACTAAGAGAATACGGAAATACAACCTTTGTAGATCCGGTGCTCCACCTCCATAGCTCCGCAACGAAGTCCCCTTGCTGTCTAAATGTATTCACGGGCTCTAACGTCGGCTTCGTCGGAGAAATGGCGAGCTAGGTCGTCGATGTCCATGCCGAAGATGATCTACGTCGAGGCATCGCTAGATCAAGCTCTCACTTCACAAAGTCAAGAAACTTGTGAAGAAAACACACTCTACTACTTGGCAAGAGGTAGAGGATGAAGAAATAGGAAGTGGGTAGACTTTAGAATTGGATTTCTCACTCATTTCATCAATCCACCATTGATGAAGTCAAGGTTTTCTTCTTGAGTTCAAGGAAGAAGAAGAAGAAATGATATGATAAGTTAATTCTAAAAATGAAAAGAATAATGAATTCTTATCATAATAGAACCATGGTTTGGTGTAGAGAATTAATTAGGGTTAAGTGGAATGGTTAGGTTTAAGCATGAGACAAAATGGTTACAAATTCAAAGTGTTCATGAAACTTCATGAATAAAACAAAACATGCCACCATTTTCTCATTTGCTTTTCTTTTTCCAAAAGAATAAATAAATGAATAAAATGAATAAGGAAAAAGTAAACTCTAACCATTTCATTAACCAAGGTTTAATTCTTTATACTTAACCAAAAGGGATGTATCATCAAACATGATACAAGCAAGTGCACAAAATCATATCGCATATGCAATGCGCACATCACGAGCGAGAAAATCCATTTAAAGTGAACCGATACTAGTTAATGCAAAGTAATATATCAAATATATATATAATTATACATTAAATCATTAAATCAACACTTGATTTAACGATCCGGTCATATCGCATATAACCGACTAGTATCCAATGTATCGGCTTATCGAATCAATCCTTGATTCGATAACTAGGTTATATCGCATACAACCATTCGATACATTCATCGCGAGAATAGAATATGGTATCACATACACGTATTATTCTCGGTCCCGCACATATCTCATATGCGCTCCTATTTTGTTTCGCTTGAGCCAGGAAACCTCTGTGTAGGACTCTAAAGACTCATCAATACGCCGGCAGCAGGTGATGATCATATCAAGCACCCACAAGCCGCAAGCGGTCTGCTAAACGTAACGGCCACCCGGGTATTGAGCGATCAGAAGATCGACGAGCAAGCCCGCTCATACTCCTGTGAATCCAACCAGTAACACTACCGTACAGTCCGGTCTGATCGTCTGATATGTCGCATATCTCGCCTAGGGGTAGTAAACGTCAGACCCCAATAGCTCGAGAAGTCGTGTCGATATGAGGTCTATAACAATTCGAGAAACTACCGGTAACACTTACCAGTAAATCTCAGCAACCCTGACCAGGGATTTCCTGTTATAGCCAATCGAACACAGCGCAACATCAACCCCCTATACCGGGAGAGACGAATCCCCTCCTATCGCTCATTGCCTCCATGTGACTCGGGACTGTACCCAAAAACCACCGTTTTGCACGCCCTCTTGGACGTGGTAAGATGGAAATCAAAGCACAGTGGGAACCACACAAGACTCTATGACGATCTCTGGTCAACAGACTACTCTGTACCAGTGTCACCAGAGAACTGCCATCTGACGTGAGGTATAATACCATCTGGGAGTTCTCGGCGAGTCCGTCCAGTGTACCCAGTCTCTACTGAGCACCCGTATATCATCTCTGATGTCAAACACCAATGGATATGGGATCATCCATCGCCCATCTGTATGGGTCGAGAAGGTATACGCTAGTCTACTCTGGTATATCGATGCCCCGTCTCGATACACCCACGACTAGGGACTTTCAAGGATGTACTTATGGACTACCATGTCCCCACTAGTATGATCCGCATCATAGTCCAGGTAGTCAAGTACAGATACTAAGGGCTTTACCAACATGTAACAGAAAGACAATTAGTGTACACGTTAAGGTAAAGATCAACCAGATAGCATACTATCATGTCGAGCAAGAAAGTCCTCCCTATATATGTCCCAGCATCCACTACAATATACATCCAATGTACAGTAATGGCCTCTAGGGCATACATATAACTAACAGGGGGCTGCTGAATTCAGCCAAGGGAAGAAATAATTGGGGGTGTGTGAGTGTGGGTATGAGTGTGGGGGGATGGAAAATGATAAATACAATACCCCAAACATCCATTTACACTAAAAAAAGCTTTTTTTTCTTCAATAATTTCTAAACCGTTTTGGTAAACGATTTCGTTTCAAAAACCACATGATAAAATTTTGTTTAATGTGTGATGATACACAAAATTTGTTTCAACCCATTCTAGTTTGTAATTTTCCCTAATTAAATGTATTAATGACGGCTTAAAATAATAATAAAATAATTTTTTTCCAGAAAATTTGAAATTTCACCTGTGGCTCAATAAACACCAAATACTAGCAATTACATCACTAGAATATGTATATTTAATTTTTATAATAAGATATTTATATTTTGATTTTTTTACAGAAAACCCTCTTATTTTACCGATTTTCCGAAATTTCACCGAAACGATTTTCAAAACGCTACAATCTTCCCCCATTAAAGAAATTCGGTCCCCGAATTTAAATTCAAACTCCCCCCAAATACAAAAACATCTAAGCAAAATCATCAGGTCGTCGGGGCTCCGAAACCATAAGTACATAATACGCATCATAGCGCAATGCATGCGCATGAGCAGTGAGCATATAACTCAAATCAAAACTTCGTCAAACATCCCGCAATCATCGGAGTTATGGTAAAGACACAAATTTCAAATCTAATACAAAACCAATATGATATAACTCGAAACTATACACGTAAATATGAAATCTATATATGTAAATAACTGAAGGAAATGAATGCCAAATATATTCAGGTACTGTCCTCTGACTAGTCCTGCCCAGTACGAAGACACATAGCAAATATCATAAAACGTACTGCTCCATAGAATCAATCCAAAAGTGTGTATGAAAACCCTGTGCGTCCGGTGCGCACGGAAATCAAAATCCATACATGTGCCAAGCAGGTGCACAAAACAACATCAAGGTGCAACGGTTGTGCACACAACATCGGTCATAGGCAACGTACGTGCCTAACAGCAAAATCAGGTGCATCTGACATGCACGAAAATCCAAATCAGGTGCATCCATCGTGCACGAAATCATGAAATCCAGCATCAAGCGCCGAACATGCGCAAAATCAAATCAGGTGCACAAGGTGCACAAAACAAATATCGAGTACCACAATCGAAATCGAAGTCCAGTGCATCTAAGTGCACAAAAGGCGTATCACTGCACTGCAAGCATATATAAACTATACAGAGTGAATGAACCAAATCGTGTGCGTGCATACGCACAAAATCAACTCAAATGTCTAAAACCGTAAAATCACAAACATGTGAAACCAAAGCACGAAAACGATATCAAGTGCAACGACTGTGCGAAAATCGTAAATCCTCAATCATCAAAACCAAATCATGCGAATAATTCACCCAAAACATCGAAATCTAGTATGGAGGAATAGTCCCGCTCAAGCACATACTCAAGAATCTCTGGCCAACTGTCGTGGTCACTCATAGCATATCTCGTCAATGATCAAGAACTCTGGCCTACTGGCGTGCGTAACATGACCACTCCTGGGTCCTAGTCTTCTCGTAATTCATTCCAGAAAGGTCCTGTCGAGGCTCTCCCAAATCACGTCTCTGCCGAACTGTCCGAAAGTTATCGTCCTTTACTATATCTGTTTCTTGTTCCGGAACGGCTGCATACTCATCGCGACTCCTTCTCGAAGGTATATCTATGCACAATGCCTCGGCATGCGTATCGCATCTCTGATGTCGGCGGAGTGGAACGTCGTCTCATCAAGATCTCGTACGAACCCCTTACTCCACTTTCTCTAATGTCGACTGTTTCGGACTCGTCTCATCGTGGCTGCATGGACTGAGCTCCAACAACTATCCTCGTATCTGGAGTCTCCCAAGAATGCATCTCGCCACCTAGCATCCGAATGAAGTCGAACCATTCGATCGATTCGTCAAAACCTCATAATCCCCCAAGAGCTCAACATCTTGGGCACAGTTTAATAGTATCGAATACATACCACATCATCGGTGGTCCAGCCGTAGAAGGGCAAACCCAAGCCTCACTAATGGCGCCGTGGAACTGCCGCAAACCCTAAGGTTCAAAGGCTTTCACACGGTCATTATGTCGAGTTAGGGTTTCATTCTTCTAGAGGGACCATAGAATTTCCTGCATGTCCTTCCGACTACTTTAAACTTGGAATAATAGGTTTCTGACATTCGATCGCCTCTGTCGACTCCCAACTTCTCCGCGTGAAGTCGTCTCTAGCTGGAATCAATCTATCTGATGACCACTCATCGGGTAGGCGAACGAACCACATGTCTCAGTCATTCATCCGTGGGTGACTAGCAACCTTCTATCATTGGCTCAATCCTCTGGTACTGATCTGCCCGTCCGAGTAATCTCAAACAGCGATCCATCAACGCTCGTGGCACGAAAACACAATAAAAAGACACATCTCTGCAATCATGTGTCGCCGGAATCACGCCCTGGTCAGTCCTCGTTCGTAACGAGCTCGTGCTGACCGCAACTCTAGCCGTAGCTCTCCCTGCCCATAATCGTGGCAGCAAAACCATAACTGGTACCGATGAGGCTAGATCAGGAATGAATATAATACTGAACAAAGAAATGTACATCCTAAGGCTTCTTAAGCGGAGTAGCGTATCGTAAGTATGCCGCGGAACATACCCACGGTACGTCACTCTACTTTAGTCACCTATTCCATCAACCAAGGGTCATCCTACGCTCCGAAGGTAAAACCTAACGCTCTGATACCAATTTTGTCACGTTCCGAAAGTACGGAATATGACCGGCACATAAACTACGAACGTCTTGAGGCGTACGTAATCTAAGTAAGCCGAAAACCCAGAAATCCAAACCAAGAAAAGTAGTAGAGTGCAGAAAAACCAACTTAAAGCAAGTAGTTTCAATAGCATAAGCCGAATTATGCAGTTTTTAAGAACATAAAAAATTTACTGAAAATTTCGGCAGAGTCTTCTTTGTAAATACTGGCCCCCAAACGGGATACAACATGAATAGTATACGAAATAAAAAAAAAAGGCATCCCCAAGCGGGAGCTAGCTCTTCGTCAATCGACGGTCACAACCACACAAGCAATATAATATACAACGCCAATGGCGAGGATCAAAAACTCAAAAGGAAACTCAAAACCACAAGAAAAAAAACGCGCGACTCTAAGGTCGAAAGAATAACATCACTGGTCTCTATCTCAAAAATAAATACATGTTTTGTTGATGGAACTTCTAGATACAACAGAATAATGATATACAAGATATATAATGAGGGTACGATACAAGTAAACTCACCTACTAGCAAATCACCCGAACGAAACTATGCCCGCAAAGCCGTAATGAAACCTGTACGGCAAACCTACAAGAAACTGGGGCACAACGGGGGTGAGTTGCCAACTCGTAAATAGAAAAACATCTACGCACAGAAATCGCATAAATAACGCAACCTAGGTCAATGATCATAATATATCCTCAAATATATGTATAACATGCAGCCTATAACAATGGCTAGGGTAATATCTAACCCGAGTGTAATCTCATGTGCCCGTGTCAGTGCCTCAGGTAGCAATATATCATATGAATGAGGTATGAATGCATGAAAACAGAATACATGTAAATGAAGAAACTGTTTTCATAAATTAGTGAGATTTCCTTTGTATTTTTAAAATGAGGTATCATAAATGAAATCAGCATCAACAGTGTCTAGCATCGACACAAAACATAAACCTCAATGTCTCAAAACCTCAGGCTCCGGCTATCCGGACTGGCCTGTAACATCAAATCTCAGTACCTCAATATCTCGAAATCTCAATATCTAGGGCGTCGTCAGTCCAGACCGGCCCCTACCATCCATCTCAAGACCACGACGGTATCCTCCGGATATCCGACGCGTCGGGTAATATCACCGGTCGGTAGTGCTCCCCTGCCAGGCTCAACGTCAACAACACGGCCTTCTCGCCCCGGGGTACCGTACCGGGCCCACCATCTACCCGAAACGGTTTATCCAACTCCTCGAATCGGGTCTCGAAATCCATCAGCAAACTCATGGTGGGCGACTTATACATCATGGGAAAACCGCGCTTTTCATTTAAAAAGAGAAAGAAGTTTGTATATGTTTTGCGGTTTTCCCCAAATCCAGAAAATCTCATGGAAATCCGAATCCAAAACCTCAATAGCACGTAAAAAGTGAATATATGCATGAGAATCCATGAATTCGGCATAACAATGAATAACAGTTTGCATGAAGTAGCAGGTAATAACTACAATGTCTAAACTAACATATAAGGCAAGTACACTAATATCATGTCTAAACTATTAGCTAACAGGCTATGTCAAGCAATAATATTTTCTAAGGTGTACGTGACATGGCAATTACCGATAAAGATGTGTGTGAGCCGGCAAGTAAGTGTACGTGGTACATACGCATCATCGGTAATGGTGCTGGTGTCCTAACCACAAGATATCAACAGTAGAATGTGAAGCTTAATATAAGCATGCGATGCGGAGCGAACCACAATAATGAGCGGGAGCTGAACACTAGACGCAATGATAACTAATCTGCATTAACCTAATATAAGTCCTACAATGGTGCCTTTTGAAAATAACATGAATCGTGGGGTTTTGAAAATAGGGGCTACGGTGTTTTTATGAAAAGATACGTCTTTTGAAATATCCGTAGGATCCCTTGGGCTGTCTTTTAAAATACCCACGATTCGTTAGTTTTTGAAATATGTAAGAATCGAATCTAATCTAACAACTAAACTAAACTAAAGGGCTAAGCTAACAAGCTGGACTACAGGTAAGGAAACCGCCTAACATCTGAGTCGATACATATACATACCTGTATATTTATTAGTCGGCGATCCCGCCTCAATAATATCATATCCGATACCATATCTATAATCAGACATCCCAAGTCAAGAGTGCGGATCAATCATCAAAATATAGCTCGTACGTAAATCCGTCGTACGGCATCCCCAAATCTGGGTACGGGTCAAAATCATATTCATCACACTATTCATCCGGTATCCTCTTTATCAAAGATCATAGTCTAAGGTACTGACCTATGTCTAATACAATACTAATATCATCAATATAGTCATGATCTGACTACTGATCGACAGTCTCGTACAACCGATATCATCAGCACATGTCATCATCAAGGGGTATACATCGCCCAATACAACCTAGGATCAATATCCTAGCATATCATATCTCATATCACGATCATATGTCGACCACTTTATTTATAATACTATTCACCTGTATCGTCGCCCCAAGATCCGCTATAACACCAGGACGTACCTCAAGTACGAATCCTGCCATATCACCGATATCACAATCTCAACACAAATCTCATCGACTCATCTCAATCCCAAGTATCATCCCCAAATCCGTATGTGAACACATAGTCCCATACCTATGTGAACACATAACTATATATTCCCGTATGAGCACAAAAGAAAGAAGAAAGTATGCAAGTATGGGTAGGTGTGTGCAAGTGTGTGCGACCGCTACTCTAGGGTTTCGCGACACTCAATCATCCAAGAATACCAAATATCCATATTTATCATCAATAACTCAAACAATATATATATGTGTGTATACGTATTCGTATACATCACCACGAACTGCGGGGGTGCTATACGCCATCCACCCAACTTCTCCCCGTAGATATAAATCTACTCACCTGGTCCTCGCTCGCCGGTACCGACGTCTCCACGCGCTTGCTTGTTGTCTCGAAGTCCACATGGGGTACCTATATATCATAACGCACTACATCGCATTAAAATCCGACTCATGACCAAAACGACGCACGAATCCCACATAGGTCAAAACCTATGGTTGCTTTCACAAATCGACCTAAAAACCCTCGACGTCGGCGTACAAACGCCAAACTATCGAGAAAGCTCCCAACACACTCATTTGTACAATTACAAGCACTAATTATAATATAAAATAGCTTAAAATTCACAAAAACCCCAATTTCACTTAAAAAGTCATTTTTCCGAAAATCGAGCAAGCACAAATCACCGTTTTAGTACAAAACTCGATGTATAAACGAATCTAGTGGCCACAATATTCACTAAATATCTTAAATAAGTCATGAAAATAATTCCCATAATTTAATCTCATTAAATTCCATAAACCCCAAAATTCTAGTTTACAAAATACCTAAATTTTAATAATTTTATAGCAAAAATGCACAAACTACAATCTAACTTGGATTTTCATGAACTAAAGTATTAAACTACACTTTAAAATGTTAATAATGCCATGAATACCCTAATTAGATTTTTATCTCCATTTTTTAATCAAATTCCAAAAACCTAGTTTGCTTAAAAACTTGATTTGGACAAATTAAATGCAACAATTTACATAATAGCAACTAGATTAGGTTTTTCCATGCCCTCACATGCCAAAATACACTTTGTAAACTTAAGCAAGTGACAATGACCATATTTGAATTCAAACCCTAACTCATAAATTTTAAATCATGCACTTAAAACCAATTGAAAACCTATTTAAACCTAATTAAACACCTAATTAAGCTAATATGAAACAATTACAACACATTAAGCAAAAGGTTAGAATTTATACCCAAATAATTTGAAGCTCCCACAAGCACACTTAGCCTCGCAAATTGAAATCTAAATCCCTAGATCCATGCTAAAGTAGCCAAGGAAAAATGGGTAGGAGGTGGATTTTGATTTTGTCGGATTTTTGTGTTGGTTTTTGGGCATTTTGTTGAATTTTTTTGATGCAAAATGAGAGAGGAAGAAAGAGGGGCTGTTGTGGTGCAGGAAAAACAAGTGGGCTCGGCCAAATGGGGAGGAGAAGAGAGTGTGAGGTGATTGGAGAGAGAATGTGGTAAAAAAGTCCACCTTTAATTCTATCATTCTCTTTTCTTTTCTTTTCTTTTCTTTCTTTTCTTTTCTTTGAAATTCATGTGGGGAAAATGGGTGGGGGCTGCTGAATTCAGCCAAGGGAAGAAATAAATGGGGGTGTGTGAGTGTGGGTATGGGTGTGGGGTGATGGAAAATGATAAATACAATACCCCAAAAATCCATTTACACTAAAAAAAAGCTTTTTTTCTTCAATAATTTCTAAACCGTTTTGGCAAATGATTTCTTTTCAAAAACCACATGATAAAATTTTGTTTAATGTGTGATGATACACAAAATTTGTTTCAACCCATTCCAGTTTGTAATTTTCCCTAATTAAATGTATTAGTGACGGCTTAAAATAATAATAAAATAATTTTTTTCCAGAAAATTTGAAATTTCACCAGTGGCTCAATAAACACCAAATACTAGCAATTACATAGCTAGAATATGTATATTTAATTTTTATATTAAGATATTTATATTTTGATTTTTTACAGAAAACCCCCTTATTTTACCGATTTTCCGAAATTTCACCGAAACGATTTTCAAAACGCTACAACAACGGATCCCGATAAATGAGGATGATCACCTAATTCCCAATAACTTACTCCCACTTATCATCTGTAAAACCATACAGATGTGAGAATCAAACTTGGTAAATACATACCCTGGAGCAAGTGTCTAATCGGGAAATCAGTTTTCCTTTAACAGTACACAGTGAAACTGAAACATTGAAATGTTTTGATGGGGTATCCCGGTATTCCTAGTAATGCCTCTTCCATTATCTAGATTCACAACTGTAACCGTGTAATTCTTTGCCACCTTTCTAAATCCCTTTCTATGTCTTTAGTCATTACCTTCTGTACACCCCCTTTATGCCAAATGGTTTTCTTCCTTCCCTACCGTTCGGCACCAGCCTATGGTTTGGAAGAAGACTATCCAATAAGCATAATGGGTGTACTGTCCTAATCCTAGGAACACTCGCAATGCGAGAGAAGGTGAAGATAAAAGACAACCGAATAAACCTTATTCCTATTTCTCCTGAACCAGAATCCATCCCCGAACTGGAACAAGTTCCTTTCGAGTTCGTATATAACCATACGATGGAGTATCCAATAAACTGTGGATCTTCGTAGTGATATGGAGTGTTCTGGAGAAATACAAAGGTGATTTAGGATTGGCGAAGAAATACTTGGTTTGGTTGTGAATAGCAGTCGCAATTTACTTTTCCCTCTTACTAATCCCTTGATATGTCTTTAGTTAATACCTTCTGTACACCATCGTTAGGCTAATTGGTTTTCTTCATTCCCTACCGGTCGGCACCAGCCTAAGGTTTGGAAGAAGACTATCCAATTTGCATAATAGGTGTACTATCTCCTAGACCAAGGAGTACTCGCAACCTGAGAGAAGGTAAAAGGAAAAGACAACTAAATAGTCCTATTCGTTTTCTCCAGAACCTGAAACCATCCTCGAATAAATTCCTTCGAGTTCGTATATAACCATTAGATGGTTTTGTCCAATGGAAGTGGACGTTCGTAGTAATACGGGGTGTTCTGGAGAAAAGGGTAAAAGTAGGAGTGGCAATGAGGTATGCAACTCTGACAATCCAAAAGCCAGTGTTTAAGAAGGTTCGGTTAATTTTGGTCTCTGAGTCATAGTCTAGGGTCAGGTCAATGGTCGCTGCCAAAGAGAGAGAGAAAAGAAACACTCAGCGTACACTCTAACCAAGATCAGAATGGTTACCAATTTATCTAATCTGGAAACCTCCCACTGTACCGTCAAATTCTACTCCAAACCTGAAAGAAGAATTTAGTCGGGATCACCCAAGGAGTAAACCAACTCATCAGTGGGAATCGGGATCTAACTATCATCGCATGATAACGTGATGGAATCCGCTCACGCTATCACACTCCAGAAGGTATGCGCATATCTGGTAAGTTTCAGTTTCTTTAGAAACTCCCGATGTGATTTCTGCCCCATGCTCTTATGACCTTGACTTTGGCCAACATATTATAAGTCACATGTCAAGTTCTACCCGTCATTCTCCAGGTTAATTTGAGCCCACCCATACATACCCTTGATTTTGGCCAAAACAGTAGTACGACTGCCCCAAACCAACACATTTATCTATGCTGCATATGAATACCCAATAGCTACCAATCACTGTGCCTTGACTTTGGCCAACATACACAGCTTGAATACTATTGACCACCCATATGAAACGACGGAGGGTGATTAGTCGAAAATATTGCATATTTCAGCCGGCAATTTCCTCATCATTTGCATTCATTTAGAAGTGTACGGTATTCATATTTCACATATTAGCAAAACTTTCACAAAATATCAGATTGCATGTGTTAGACTCTAAAACCGACACTATAAAGGAAATTGACCGCATTTCATGGCATCGCATCATCCCTATATTGCGCAACACTTGTTTTGAGATCTATGCAGGAAAATCCAGAAGAAAGGCCCAAAAATTATACGGTACCGATCAAATATTATGCCAACTCAATGATTTCAATTCTGGTTTCAATCCAAAGGGGAAAATACAAATCAACACATCAGATAAAGCTACAAATATCATCCTAAGACCACAACAGAAGAACAAAGTCATGAAGCCACAACTTGGCCGCGGAACCGCGGCGCAAGCCGGCTTAGGCCGCGGTTCCGCGGCGGTTTGTCGATGTCACCACTTCATCTTTGCACCATAATGCTTCTTTCAGGGCCTACACTTCAGAATGACATGTCATTTTCCAGAAGACTCCAGAGACTTCTGTCAGATCAGCAAGCTTTGGGATCAACACTAAACTAGCCTATCATTCTAGAAACTTCTCCCTAAACCCTAGCTTAAACCCTAAGCTAAAGCCTAACAAACTCCTTCTAGAAGCCTCAACAAACTTTTAGAGGGAATTGTAAATTCAAACCTAGATCTAGGGTTTGGGAGATCTATAAATAAGACCCTAGGCTCACTTGTATAAGAGATCTATAATCTTGGAGAAAATCCCTCCATTAGTTCATCTTTAGCCATTCTACTCTCTTTCTTCATCTTCTTCCACAAGTCTAGTGAGAAGGCTTGTGTGAAACCCTAACCCTAATTCCAATCAAAAGCCAAGATCCCGAGTATTCATCAAGCAAGAAGCCTTGCAACCTTTTATGAGCCGAGCCGATCTTCAACAGAGCAAGTGGTCCAAGCTGATCCGCGACTCAAGGAGCCGAGCGACACCAATTCAACAATTTAGTTCTTCCTCTTGTAATTCTTGAGCGACTGTAATCAAATTGTTGATATAAATAAAAGGTGATATTCTTTTATCTTGTTTTCTTTAAATTCTTGCATCATGATATCTTTTCAATTCTTGAATACTTTCTGTGTGATGATGTTTGAGTAATACTTCGCTCGTCGAGGAGTCGAGACGATCAATAGAATGATGATGTAATATATCTTAAATCGATTCTTGAATCCTACGAGTTTTGTAAACCCTAGCAAGTTCAAGAATCGACGACCCAATTCGTTGCGATGCTTTCTTGATTGATATCGCTCGAGATTGGGGAGTTACGATCGTTTCTTGAAATTGCTTGAGGCTAGAATGTGAATGATATCTACAAAAGAACAAGGGTTAAACGATGAAACCCTAGTTTCATCAAGAAAGCCCTAACTCTCGTCGATCATCATCGATCTAGTATCAATCCTTCGAAGGACAAGAACACGAAATCTTGAGATTACATCACGTCTATAGATCCGATCGATTCCTACGAGCCTCATTTAGATTCTTGACATTTGGTTGGAAATATCATTGCACCTGATTCTTGATTTGTTTATCAGTTTCTTGATTCTTGATTAAACTCGTGACACCTAAATCAATCGATAAATTCTTGAATCATGTTTTCTTTTCTTTTCTATTAACTTTTCAATTCAAACCAATTAAATACAGAAACGAATCGCACAATCCCTGTGGACGATCCGCACTCGCTTACGATCTACAACCGACACCGTAATTGATTGCGGTCAAATATAATTCTTTGATTGTGAATTTTATTCAATATTACCGACACATTGAAACTCATTCGCTTTATTCGATTTACACATACAAGAAAATCATTACAATCAAATGAAACCGTTATCAGGGATCATTTGAGTCGATTCTTTTACTTGCACAGTCTCGAATTTTACGATCAATCAAATTGCGCCGTTGCCGGGGATCGCGCGCTAATTCGTTTCATATTATAGTTTGAATTGAAAGAATTATTCCATTTTTATTTTGAGATCAAAATTCGTGCAAACCCTAAACGATTTGTTGTGGTTCATTGCAAAGAAATCTAGAGCTGTTTGGCAATTGAAGAAAATTTTTGGAAAATACCTGAGAATTGAGGGAGTCTACAGAAGCTCCCTGGAAAATTTTGGTTCAGTGATCACATCATCCAACCGCGGAAGCGCGGCATTAGAGGGCATTTGCGGCGGAACCGCGGTGGCCTTGGGGGTTCTCTACAAAATTTTTCTCTCAGGTGTTTTCTTACCTTCTCCTCTCTCCTCTTTTTAGCTCCAACTAATAATTTTCTGCAGGTTTCTTTGCAAATAATCGCAGCGCCGCAAAAAGCAAAAATTAAATTTGTGCGTGATTTTGTTTCTTGGTTGTTTGCATTCTAAATACGGAAATTAAGGGGCACGACCAAATCCAAATTAGGTGGGGATTTCATTACCCTTCCTAGGCCCCGAAAACCACAAAACTTGCATCCGCATTGACCCACATTAACTAAAAAATATCTAGAGATGACTCTAAGGACTGTCGCGCTCAATTAGGACAAGAGAAGGCCGTGGGTAATTCATTGCTTATCCGCGTTTTCTTGTGGTGTCTAAGGCGAGTGTGTCTAAGGCTAGTGGTTTTTAATTAGGCCCACTACTTACGTAGTGGAGTACCTTCCCACTTACCTGGCACTTATCCGGCCACATGGGGACAAAGAGGCAGTGGAGGATTCTATCCTGCGACTTGTCTTTTGGCAGTTAGGAGCGGTCTAGAGCCGGGCCTAGGTGACCACTAGATTCTAGGGTTGTGTGCTGCATTTGTTTTGTCGCATCATTTTTTTCAAAAATCCGTCCCTTTTTCAAAGCAAGCACCGCATTCATTCATTTACCCCTAATTATAAGCCAACGCAGCCACTTGTACTAACCCTTTTTAGTACAAGATAGGCTGGACACGGGATTCTAGTGCCCGTTTAGTCCGCGTACCCTTTATCGACTCCGAAGTCGATATTTCTCCATTTACCTTTCCTTTACCCACTACCACACCCACACCGATGGATCCGAATCCATCAAACTTCTTTAACCCTAATCTGCCGCCATCCGTTAGTGCGCAGAATCCACCCCGCATCTTTCTCCAGGAGAGGTGCTACCCTATTCGAGGTCCTCTTTCGACCTGCTTATCCACACCACCAGCCAATGGGGATAACTTTGAGATTAAGCCCCAGTATATCAATCTTTTACCCAAATTCCAAGGACTCGAGACTGAGGACGCTTACGTTTTCATTACCAAATTTGAAAACGTATGCGCAATGATGGGTACGTCACAACTTTTAGTGGATGCTATGCATCTACGACTTCTTCCATTTATATTGTGCGATATAGCCGAGAAGTGGCTATATAACGCTACCGCACACTCTATTATGAATTGGGAAGAATTCGTCGCTGCATTCCTTAAGAAATTTTACCCAATACAAAAGACAGCTCGAATCCGTAGCGAACTGAATCAATTTGGCCAGCTCCCTACTGAACCATTTTCAAAATGCTTTGAACGTTTCAAGGATCTTTTGGTTCAGTGTCCTCATCACGGCATCCCGAGATGGGAGCTTTGCCGAATCATTTATGAGGGCATTAACCCAAGCACTAAACAGAGCCTTGAAAACATGTGTTAAGGTACTTTTATGACCAAAGATGATGGGGAAGCTTGGAAGTATTTAGAAGAGTTCGCTGAAAAATCACTACAGTGGGAGAGTGGAACCCAACCATTGAATAGGGGTGGCGTACACCAAATAGATGTGTCCATAGGTGTTCGAGCTGAAATGGCAGCAATGCAAAAAAAGCTCGACGCTATGGAACACAAATTTGCATCAGCCTCCCTAAACCCAGTGTCGCTCCCCAAAACTGTTTGTGGGTGCTGTTCTGATCCGTCTCATTTAACGGAATAATGTCCATTAAACTCTGCGTTTCAAGGTCACGAGAATTCTAATGTCGCATTTCAAAGACCTAGAAACGATCCATATTCTTCCACTTACAATCAGGGTTGGAGGAATCACCCGAATTTCGCTTGGAAACAAAACCAATCTCAAAACACGGTTCCAAACACGAAAAATTTTCAAAGGGCTCTTCCTCCACCACTACAGCAACCCCTTCAACTCACTCAGCACCCCTATCAGTCACAAAATTTCCAAAACCAGGTCAACACTCCTGCACAGTCTAATCCTATGACCTGTTCTGACGAGTTCTCTCAATTCACTCAAACCATGAAATCACTTTTGTCAAATTTCATAGAGGTTTCGGTTGAGGTTAGATCTTCTGTCGGTGAGATAAAGAAAAACTCAGCGTCCCAAGCTGAGAGTATCAGAACGATGGAAGCTGAAATCGCACGACTTAAAGCCGAAATGAGTGCGAGAGAAAAAGGGAAACTTCCCTCTCAACCCCTACAGAATCCTAGGCATTACAATGTAAATGCCGTCACAACGTTGAGATCGGGAAGAGTGCTGAACAATCATGTCGGGGAAGGAATTGATGATACTGAAAATCAAATCAACACCCCGGCCGAGACATTTCCACACACACACACTTCTCCTTCTGATCCTTCTTCTTCTACCATACCACCTTCTCGCGAGCCTATTCTCCATTTCCCACTAGGCTCGACACCTCAGTATAGCCCTTCTAGTTCTCTACAGACGGTCCCCACACCTCTTTTGGGACCTCATCTACCCCTTCTTCCTTCTCCTATGATGGACCCTGCGCTTATTGCGAAAGCTCCTTACCCGAATCGGTTAAGGGGTAATAGAACGAGTCCTCATATGGAGAAAATTATGGAAATGTTCAAACAGGTTAACATCAATATCCCTCTCCTAAATGCAATTCAACAAGTCCCCGCATATGCGAAAATTCTTAAGGACTTGTGCACTAGGAAGAGGAAGACTCAAGTGCCGAAGAAGGTCTTTATGGCTAATAATATCAGCACTGCTTTTATTCCCCAGCTACCAAAGAAACGTAAGGACCCAGGATGTCCTACAATATCGATTTCTATTGGGGGTAAAAACATAAATCGTGCTCTTTTAGACCTTGGCGCAAGTGTTAACCTCCTTCCATATTCTGTCTATGAGCAATTAGGGATTGGAGAGCTTAAACCTGCTCACTGCACTCTCTAGATGGCAGACCGATCTATCACCAAACCAAGGGGTGAATTAGAGAATGTGTTGATAAAGGTCGGGGAATTTGTTTTCCCTGTAGACTTCATTGTACTCGACACACAGCCTGTAGCAAACCCCCGGAGCCAAATTCCGGTGATTCTGGGTCGTCCTTTCCTTGCCACTTCCAACGCTGTTATAAACTGTAGAAATGGTTCAATGAACTTATCATTTGGAAATATGACCATTGAACTAAACATCTACAAAGTTGGAAGTCAGCCATCAGAACCCTCTGCTCATATTTTAGATGTGTGCTCTGTCCATGAGATTACTCCCGATAGTTGTGGAGCTGAGGAACTTTGCTTTAATGATCTCGACGACATTACCACATCTCTGTTTGACTTTACACATGATCTTAGTGAGGACACTTTCTCTACACTTGAGTCCTGCACTCCTGACTTTTCTCCACCCGAGTCTGTATCTTTCACAGGCTCTGAGCTTCTTTATAAATCCAAAAATCACTCAATGATCCCTCCTTCTATCAGTTCTCCGCCTGAATTAGATCTCAAAATTACCTTAAATATGCATATCTAGGTGAGAATGAGTCTTTACCGGTTATCATATCCGCTTCTCTTGCATCAGAGCAAGAGAATGCACTTTTATCGGTATTGAGATCTAACAAAGAGACGTTTGGTTGGAGTATGGCGGACATCAAAGGGACTAGTCCCTTGATAGTTGAACATCATATACATGTGATGGATGATGCCAGACCAACCCGAGAACCACATAGACGGTTGAATCCCGTCACGAAGGAAGCGGTCATGAAAGAGATCGTCAAATGCCTAGATAATGGTATTATATACCCCATCTCCGATAGCCAGTGGGTGAGTCCTTTACATGTCGTTCCTAAGAAATCCGGCATCACTGTTATAACCAATGAGGCAAATGAGTTGATTCAGACACGCGCCCAATCTGGGTGGCGTGTATGTATTGATTATAGAAAACTCAATGCTGCCACGAGGAAAGACCACTTTCCTCTACCATTCATTGATCAGATGCTGGAACGCTTAGCGGGACGAGAGTATTATTGTTTTATAGACGGATACTCAGGCTATAATCAGGTCCCTATCGCCAAAAAGGATCAAGATAAAACCACTTTTACTTGTCCTTTTGGTACCTTTGCTTACAGTCGCATGCCCTTTGGGTTATGCAATGCTCTCGCTACCTTTCAGCGGTGTATGATGGGGATATTCTCTGATATGGTAGAGAATTTTCTGGAGATCTTTATGGACGATTTCTCGATTTTTGGAGACTCTTTTTCTGATTGCCTAGCGAATCTTGACGCTGTTCTTACTCGTTGCAAAGAGAAGAACTTGACTTTGAACTGGGAAAAATGCCATTTTATGGTCCAAGAAGGAATTGTTCTTGGACATGTTATTTCACAGAAAGGTATTGAGGTTGACAGAGCCAAGATAGATGTCATTCAAAACCTCCCTCATCCCAAAAGCGTCAAAGATATTCGATCTTTCCTTGGCCATGCGGGCTTTTATAGGAGATTCATTAAGGACTTTAGCAAAATTGCTAGAACTTTAATTCTTCTCCTGGCCAAGGATACGACCTTCCATTTTGACTCGGACTGCGAGACAGCTTTCGACTCACTTAAACACTCACTCACTTCAGCCCCCGTGCTATCATCACCAAACTGGGACTACCCTTTTGAGCTGATGTGTGACGCATCTGATTTTGCAGTAGGTGCAGTCTTAGGACAGCACATCGAAAAGATGCCACACGTGATATACTATGCAAGTAAGACCCTGAATGATGCGCAAATCAATTATACAACCACAGAAAAAGAACTTTTAGCGGTTGTATTTGCATTAGAAAAATTCAGGCCTTACTTAATTGGCTCACCTATAGTTGTATATACTGACCATTCCGCTTTAAAACATCTTCTGGCGAAGAAAGATGCAAAAGGTCGACTAATACGTTGGATCCTTCTGTTATAAGAATTCGATCTTGTTATCAAAGATAAGAAAGGATGTGAAAACGTAGTAGCTGACCATCTTTCACGCATCATTTCTTCCCCTGTGACCCTGCCGATTAATGACTCGTTCCCTGACGAACAACTCTTGAGCGTATCCGTTGAACCATGGTTCAGGGATATTGTGAACTATCATGCCACGGGACTTATACCGAGCGATTGGTCAAAACAGGACAAATACCGTTTTCTATCCCAAGTAAAACACTTTTACTGGGACGAACCCTATTTGTTTAAATATTGTCCTGATCAGATCATTCGCCGGTGTGTCCCGAATGAAGAGTTCAAGAGTGTTCTTTCATTTTTTCATGATCAGGCCTGTGGGGGTCACTTTGGTCCTAGAAAGACAGCGGAAAAGGTTTTGCAATGTGGATTTTATTGGCCGACCTTATTCAAGGATGCATTTGACTATTGCAAAACCTGTACACAATGTCAGTATACGGGTAGAATCTTCCAGAGGAATGAAATGCCTCAGCAACCCATCTTGGTTGTTGAAATATTCGATGTTTGGGGCATTGATTTTATGGGTCCCTTTCCCAACTCCTTTGGGAATTTGTACATATTGCTGGCGGTTGATTATGTCTCAAAGTGGGTAGAAGCCATTCTATGTCGCACTAATGACAAGAAAGTTGTCATTAAATTCTTAAAAGAGAATATCTTCTAGCGATTTGGACACCCACGCGCTATTATTAGCGATAATGGGACACATTTCTACAACAGGTCTTTCGAGACTCTGATGCGAAAATACTCAATCAACCACCGACTTTCTACACCCTATCATCCCCAAACAAGCGGGCAGGCTGAAATCTCAAACAGACAAATCAAACTTATCCTGGAGAAAACTGTTGCTAAGAATAGAAAAGACTGGTCGACCAAACTGACGGATGCTCTTTGGGCATTCAGAACTGCATTTAAAACCGACCTAGGAATGTCTCCATATAGGATAGTGTTTGGGAAAGCATGTCATTTACCCGTCGAGATAGAGCATAAAGCATTGTGGGCTATAAAAGAAATAAATTTTGATCTAAACCTTGCGTGCAACTTTTGGAAGCTGCAACTTAATAAGCTAAGCGAACTCCGCGATGAAGCTTATGATAACGCTGTAATCATAAAGAATAGGACTAAGGTTTTTCATGATAAAAACATTTTGAGGAAAACATTTTCACCTGGTCAACAAGTCCTTCTTTATGATTCACGATTACACCTTCACGCAGGTAAGCTCCGATCTCGATGGAAGGGACCTTTTGTTGTGCGGTCTGTATACCCGCACGGGGCAGTAGAAGTAGAAAATGTTAAAAACGACACCTTTTTCAAAGTGAATGGACATAGACTTAAGCCGTATTTTTCCACTGACCCCACAGAGGAGCTCTTATTCTTACAAGAGCCAGTTTATTTTGATTAAAATTCCTCCGTCTCACCTTCATGTCCAGTATATCACTGCATCATTTTCTTTTAAATGAAGGTGAGTGAAAAGAGTAAGTTTGGGGGAAGTTCTTCACTTATATATTTTGCCCCCACTAATAATTCCCCCAGGCTTACAGTTTTTGTAGGTATAGCATTTGGCAACAGTGAGGACACTGTTGAAAACAAGTTTGGGGGAGGTTTGTGCTTATTTTTGCATCATTTGCATATCATTTGCATAAGCACAAAACATTTCTTTAAAAATCTATAAAAAAATTAAAAATTTTCAAACCCATAAAAATTTAAAAAAATTTCAAGTATAAAAATAATGTTAATATTTACACTTTTTTGTATATAAATAAGATACTGAAAGTTTAGATAGTGAAAAATTACATCCATGAGATTAGAAAAATTTAAGAAAACTAAGAAAATTAGAAGTTTTCTTATACGAACTAGTAATAAGTAGTTATGAGCCGTTGTTCTAAGGGTTAGTAAGATGAAGGACGTCACTAATATGAGGATAAAAATAAGTCTGAAAAATAGTTTCTATTCTGGAAGCCAAACATTTTGAACGTTGATACCCTGCTATTCGCACTTACACACGTCTTGAAGCCTTGGATAGTAGAGGATACCTTGAAATGCTCTTGTCTTAAAGCCGATGTATGAAGGAAATAAAAAGAAAAAAATGAATAAAAAAATATAAAATGGTGAGAAAAATGGACACTGGTTTTGTTATCACCAATGGCAATAAAAAAATATATAGCGAGGGTGCTTCTTCACCTAGTGCCCTAAGGCCAACTGGTCTGGGAGTCACTGCTATGCCTGAGGTGGTGCAAGACGAGGAAAATACACCAAGTAAGCAAGCACAGGAGTAATCGGTCGGTTAGTACCTCAAGAAGTATTAACGATCGCATGAAAGTGTGTGAGCAATCTCATCTAAATATTCATTAATTAAAAAGTACCGAGGCTGATGGGCAAGAGTATGATAGCTTGAATTGAATTCTCCGGGTGTAGGGATGTCTTTACACACACGCAGGGTTATATGATCGATGTTTGGAAGAAAGATAGGAATGAAGAATAAGACGATGTTTTATTGAGGGAGGACGTGATTTCTGACATCTTTTCATGACCATTAAGATAGGGCTCATGACAACCGAAAAGCTAGCTTAGTTGGAAACCCTAATTTTCAAGGCTTTTCTTTTACAATTCTTTTCTTTAAATGTAATATTTATGATCTTTCTTTTATTATTGGATTTTGTGGGTGCAATCCGCTGAAAACCCTCAGGAGACAACACTCCTCCTACTAGGGACATCTAGAGGTTTAAAGGCTTGTTGCACGTGCTCAGTGCAATCGTGTTGCCTACGAAAGTGTGCTAGTTAGTTTTTCTCTTTCTTTATTTTCTCCTTCTCTTTTTAATAAAACAGTTCGCTCGAGATGATCGAAATTAAGTTTGGGGGAATTTGATTAGTCGAAAATATTGCATATTTCAGCCGGCAATTTCCTCATCATTTGCATTTATTTAGAAGTGTACGGTATTCATATTTCACATATTAGCAAAACTGTCACAAAATATCAGATTGCATGTGTTAGACTCTAAAACCGACACTATAAAGGAAATTGACCGCATTTCATGGCATCGCATCATCCCTATATTGCGCAACACTTGTTTTGAGATCTATGTAGGAAAATCCAGAAGAAAGGCCCAAAAATTATACGGTACCGATCAAATATTATGCCAACTCAATGATTTCAATTCTGGTTTCAATCCAAAGGGGAAAATACAAATCAACACATCAGATAAAGCTACAAATATCATCCTAAGACCACAACAGAAGAACAAAGCCATGAAGCCACAACTTGGCCGCGGAACCGCGGCGCAAGCCGGCTTAGGCCGTGATTCCGCGGCGGTTTGTCGACGTCACCACTTCATCTTTGCACCATAATGCTTCTCTCAGGGCCTACACTTCAGAATGACATGTCATTTTCCAGAAGACTCCAGAGACTTCTGCCAGATCAGCAAGCTTTGGGATCAACACTAAACTAGCCTATCATTCTAGAAACTTCTCCCTAAACCCTAGCTTAAACCCTAAGCTAAAGCCCAACAAACTCCTTCTAGAAGCCTCAACAAACTTTTGGAGGGAATTATAAATTCAAACCTAGACCTAGGGTTTGGGAGATCTATAAATAAGACCCTAGGCTCACTTGTATAAGAGATCTATAATCTTGGAGAAAATCCCTCCATTAGTTCATCTTTAGCCATTCTACTCTCTTTCTTCATCTTCTTCCACAAGTCTAGTGAGAAGGCTTGTGTGAAACCCTAACCCTAATTCCAATCAAAAGCCAAGATCCCGAGTACCCATCAAGCAAGAAGCCTTGCAACCTTTTATGAGCCGAGCCGATCTTCAACAGAGCAAGTGGTCCAAGCCGATCCGCGACTCAAGGAGCCGAGCGACGCCAATTCAACAATTTAGTTCTTCCTCTTGTAGTTCTTGAGCGACTGTAATCAAATTGTTGATATAAATAAAAGGTGATATTCTTTTATCTTGTTTTCTTTAAATTCTTGCATCATGATATCTTTTCAATTCTTGAATACTTTCTGTGTGATGATGTTTGAGTAATACTCCGCTCGTCGAGGAGTCGAGACGATCAATAGAATGATGATGTAATATATCTTAAATCGATTCTTGAATCCTACGAGTTTTGTAAACCCTAGCAAGTTCAAGAATCGACGACCCAATTCGTTGCGATGCTTTCTTGATTGATATCGCTCGAGATTGGGGAGGTACGATCGTTTCTTGAAATTGCTAGAGGCTAGAATGTGAATGATATCTACGAAAGAACAAGGGTTAAACGATGAAACCCTAGTTTCATCAAGAAAGCCCTAACTCTCGTCGATCATCATCGATCTAGTATCAATCCTTCGAAGGACAAGAACACGAAATCTTGAGATTACATCACGTCTATAGATCCGATCGATTCCTACGAGCCTCATTTAGATTCTTGACATTTGGTTGGAAATATCATTGAACCCGATTCTTGATTTGTTTATCAGTTTCTTGATTCTTGATTAAACTCGTGACACCTGAATCAATCGATAAATTCTTGAATCATGTTTTCTTTTCTTTTCTATTAACTTTTCAATTCAAATAAATTAAATACAGAAACGAATCGCACAATCCCTGTGGACGATCCGCACTCGCTTACGATCTACAACCGACACCGTAATTGATTGCGGTCAAATATAATTCTTTGATTGTGAATTTTATTCAATATTACCGACACATTGAAACTCATTCGCTTTATTCGATTTACACATACAAGAAAATCATTACAATCAAATGAAACCGTTATCAGGGATCATTTGAGTCGATTCTTTTACTTACACAGTCTCGAATTTTACGATCAATCAGTGGGTTACGAATGGTTTCTGGCGAAAACCTTTAACGTAATGAATTTGATATCGTTGAAGGAACGTATAGCTTTTTAAAAATATAGTGGCGAAAACCTTTGCTAAAGAGGTCACTCCCGGTGAAGGGATCTCGGCTCTTTCCCCGTAGAATGAGGTGCAGGATATTCCAACTGAATACCACGATGCAAAGCAAAAGTAATCAACTATAGTGAAGTTATTTCCCTGACGCAAACTTCTGTCCAAGGGGTCACTCCCGGTGAAGGGATCTCGGCCCTTGCCTCGTCGACTGAGGAGCAGGATATTCCAACTGAATACCACTGTGCAAAATAAAAGAGAACGCCCTTGAAATAACAGCTTTTTGAAAAGTGTTCTAACAACATCAGATTAGGTTTGTTTAACTTGCAATGATCTGAATCAATGCAGTCCCATCAATTGATCACACCACAAAGAACGAAAATAATGACGTACGTATATGCCATCCTCATTCACCACTGGGTCCCGTCATTACCCGTTAGGTTAGTTAACTAACGACAGAGCGGGGACTGGACTAGCGCGGATGCAAAACATATACAACATCTACTAGTATATATATCAATATATAATATTTCGCTCAAGGCGTGATAAAATGCAACATCACAGAAATGTAATAAGCATCACAGAACAATACAGATATCTGGGATCCCCGGGTTTCACAGAGCCGCTACTGAAACCCGACGTTCCCCTGGTCGTGTGGATAACCTGTGCAATGAAATCCTAGACCCCTACGGGCGCGGCAAGTTACCCGCCAAAACCTGAAGCGAGGCAGCCCCCTTCAGCAACATGAATGGACCACCCAGCACTTCATGGAATCCGGTAACTTGGGCACCCCTCCTGGGTCAACCTGTACCCCCTACGAGTGCGGCGAATAGCCCGCCAATTCTAGAGTGAAGCCCACTCCGTCTCAATGCCATGAGATGCAGGCTTGTTACCCTCTAGAACCCGGCTATCCGTGCACCCCACCGTGGGGTAATCCTAGTACAGAAAGTAAAATATACATACAACAGGTACATCGACCTCAACCTGGTCGTGCCCCAAAAAAATAATATACAATTAGGCAGTGACGGCAGTCCACATGTCGGACGCTCGCCCCGCAATATCAAATGTACATAATACAACCAAAAACTGTACTAGCATTGCATCCAGGCTATCCTCCATGACCCATCCGCCTCACAGCACAATCACAGAACATCAACGTGAATGTCACGTTCGCAAATCCGTCTAACCGGGCTATAGCTGTTAGACAGGATTTACAGATCAAGTGACATTCACGGTCGCAGATATAATGTAAATACTGTGAACTAATGTGTTTAAAATATCCGATCGATCAAATTTTACCAAGTGGGCCCCCAAGGATTACTGTGGCACATAAAGAAATTCTGGGCTCAAAAATAATATTCCGAAAACCCTATTTTCAAATCAGGAGGACTCTGTAAAATTTTGGGGCCATGAACAGTGAAAAGAGCGGCGGAACACAAGCATGAGTATTGCCGTGGTTCCGCGGTGGTGTAGACTGTTCACGAGACCAAATTTTCCCAGAACTCTTAAAATTCCCTGCACATCATTCTGCAACATATTGAAAAATTTTTGGAGCTAAAAAAATTTCGACAGAAAACTGATGTTTTGAAAAACGCGGTTTTGGAAGATTTGTTCGATCGGAAGTGTAAACACATTAGACCAAGCTAGACTAGGTTAATAGCGAGGCTCTGATACCACTGTGAGTGCACGACGGCGTCCCGGCCGTCAATCCGACGCTGGAATGCGGAAGCGATGATTTACTTTAACTTTTTAAACCGGCACCACCGCGCACTATAAACTCGGATCGTGCTATTAATCTAGTCCTAGCTAAAAAGAAGGGGTAGAGAGATATACCGAGCGATCCGTGTCATTCGGTCTTCTCGTCGTCGTCCCGATCTCCTGCGGAGTGTCCGGTCTCCTCCTCCTCGCCGGAAGGGCACCACGTCGCCGGCTTCTTTTACGGTCTCCCACCTCTATACCGAGGCAACTCGGGCACAAAGCTGGCGAGTCGACGTGCCCAAGGTTTGCTGTAGAATACGTGTAGAACTCATGACTCATTTTGGGGTTACTTGAAGTTGCCTTTGGTGGAGGATATGAGATATCAACTTTTGGAGATGAGCAAAGGGGTTTTTAGCAAGCCAAAAAGATCAATTTTTCCTTCCCAAAAATTGGGACAGCCCTCCCCTCCATGTGGTCGGCCATATCAACCACAAGAGAATGAGAGGAGTGTGTATGAATGAAAAAGAAATGAGCCCCCATAATGCAAGAGAGAGAGAGAAGGTTATCATGAAGAATCATCAAAACAAACCCACACTCCACCAACCATTATCATCACTCCAAAGTCAAGCAATGATCAACAACCAAAACCAATACTCCATCAACTAAGCATCAACAACCATGATGAAAAGAAGAAGAAGTCAAATGGTGGAGAAATTATCATGATACAAAGATATGCAAAGACAACCCTCCAAAATACTTATCTGCACAAATGCAAATAAGACCTCCTCCACCAATCTTCAGCCAATGAAAGATACAAAGAAATATGGCTGAAACGGAAAACAAACCGGCAACTCCAAAAAACTGATCCCGTAATAAATTACAGGAAAACCCCGATACTGTGTATACACACCCGCATCTGTATTCCGACCGAATACAAATGCAATGAGACAAAATCTACACTGTACTATACTAGGATCCGGCTTAAACTAAAGCCCGCTAGTATAAACCGTCTGATCAGGATCCGTGCAATACCGCCGTATCTGATTGAACCCTGCCATATCTCCAAACGGCCTCTACAGAGTTTCGCCCGAAACTTGAGAAACTGGTCTGTGGGGGACTCTAAAGACTCGTCAATACTATGGCTGTGAATTTAACCACTAGCACGTCAGAGGTATTAGCCATACGTGACGTGCTACCAGCTATTGACCAAAAGGGACGTCGATGAGCGAACTCATCCTGACACCCTACTGAGCCTGTCAGTGACAATATCCATACAGTCCGGTCCGTTCGTCTATGAGCATCGCATGGCGGGTCTAGGGGGTTGGTAAAAGTCAGACCCCCAAAAGCGGTACAAGTCGTGTCGGAGTGCAGCCCAGAACACACTGAGATACTACTGGAATACCTACCAGTAAATCTCCTGCCTTAGCCAAGGAATTCGTGTAATGGCTCTCCAAGACACAGCGCGACCTCACCCCCAATACCGGGAGAGACGAACCCCTGCGGATCCGCTCACTGCCTCCATGTGGCTCGGGACTGTACCCAACTAAAACCTGTTTGCACATCTCCTTTGAGCGTGGTAGGGTAGTAATCAAAGTACAGTGGGAACTCACACGAGACAAATGACGATCTCAGGTCGATGAACTAACTTGTACACATGTCACCAGGGAACTGCTATCTGACGTCAGGTAAAATACCAACTAGCATGTTCCCGGCGAGTCTTGTCCGGTGTACTCATAACCCAATGAGCACCTGTATACATCTTAGGTGAACCAACTGAAGGGTTCCTTAGGCACCCTAGTTAAGTCTTACAAGTGATCAAACATGCACAAATAAAATTTTACGGGTGCCTACAAACCCGACTACGGATCGTATACTAGATATTTAGGCGAAAACAAAACTAGTTAACAATTTTAACTAAGGGAACGGACATACAACCTTTGTAGATCCGGTCCACCACCTCCACGGCTCCGCAACGAAGTCCCCTCCGCTGTCCAAAATGAATCCGGAACTCAAGTATCGGCTTCGTCGAAGAAATGGGCGGGCTTGATCGTCGGTTCGATGCCGAAGATGATCTACGTCGAGGCATCGCTAGAACAAGCTCCAACTTCACCAAGTCGGAAAAACTTGTGAAGGAAACACCCTATACTACTTGGCAAGAGGTAGAGGATGAAGAAATAGGAGTTGGGTTCACTTTAGATTTGGATTTCTCACACTTTTTTAACACTTGCCATTGGAGTAGCAAGCTACATCCATGGAAGAAGAAGATGAAGAAGAAGAAGATGATATGATAACTTCAATTAAAATAGAAAATAAAATACTATACTTATCATATCATTGACCATGGTTTAGTGTAGAGACTTAACTTAGGTTAGATAGTGGTTAGGGTTAGATAAAAGACAAGAATGGTGGACTAAGTTCAAAGCTTCAAGAAGCTTTCAAATAAAAACAAAACTAGCAACCATTCTTATCTCTTTATCTTTTCTTTTTCCAAAATAAATAAAAGGAATAAATAAATGATTAAGTAAATGAAAAAGAAACCCTAATCACTAATTAACCATGGTTTAACACTTTACACAAAATCAAGCTAGAATGTATCATCAAACATGATACAATCATGTGCACAAAACTATATCGAATATACAATGTGCACATCCGCGCGAGAAAATCCACTTAAAGTGAACCGATACTAGTTAATGCAAAGCAATATATCAAATATATAATTATGTATTAAATCATTAAATCAACACTTGATTTAACGATCCGGTCATATCGCATATAACCGGCTAGTATCCAATGTGTCGGCTTATCGAATCAATCCTTGATTCGATAACTAGGTTATATCGCATATAACCATTCGATACATTGATCGCGAGAATCAAATACGGTATCACATACACGCATTATTCTCGGTCCCGCACATATCTCATATGCACTCCTATTTCGTTTCGCTTGAACCAGGAAACCTCTGTGTAGGACTCTAAAGACTCGTAAATACGCCGGTAGCAGATGATGATCATATCATGCACCCACAAACCGCAAGCGGTCTGCTAAACGTAACGGCCACCCGGGTATTGAGCGGTCAGAAGATCGACGAGCTAGCCCGCTCACACTCCTGCGAATCCGACCAGTAACACTACCGTATAGTCCGGTCTGTTCATCTGATATGTCGCATATCTCTCCTAGGGGTGGTAAACGTCAGACCCCAATAGCTCGATAAGTTATGCCGACTTGAGGTCCATAACATTCGTGAAACTACTGATAACTCTTACCAGTATATCACTGCAACCCTGGCCAGGGATTTCCTGTTATGGCCAGTCGAGCATAGCACAACATCAACCCCCAATACCGGGAGAGACGAATCCCCTCCTATCGCTCATTACCTCCATGTGAATCGGGACTGTACCCAAAAACCACCTGTTTGCACAACTCAGTAAAGCCGTGGAAGGGTGGAAATCAAAGCACAGTGGGAGACACACAAGACTCTATGACGATCTCGGGTCAACAGACTAAGCTGTACCAGTGTCACCAGAGAACTGCCATCTGACGTGAGGTATAATACCATCTGGGAGTTCTCGGCGAGTCCGTTCAGTGTACCCAGTCTCCACTGAGCACCCGCATACTATCTTCGATGTCAAACACCAATGGATATGGGATCATCCATCGCCCATCGCATGGGTCGAGAGGATATGCGCTAGTCTACTCTGGAATATCGATGCCCCGTCTCGATATTCCCTCGACTAGGAATATTTCAAGGATGTACTCTTGGACTACCCAGGCCCCACTAGTATGATCTACATCATAGTCCTGGAAGTCGAGTACACATCCTATGGGCTTTATCAACATGTAATCAGAGAGACAGAAAGTATACATGTTAAGATAAAGAGCAACCAGATAGCGTACTATCATGTCGAGCAAGAAAGTCCTACCTATATATGTCCCAGCATCCACTACAATATACATCCAATGTACAGTAATGGCCTCTAGGGCATACATATAACTAACAATCTCACACTTGCAATAGGGCCATCTGTAGCAGTGGTTGCAGTATCACATACTCAACCATCCCCTAAAAGTCTCTCTTTGGGAAAAAGGCCTTCGTGAGTGGATCCGCCGTGTTGTCCTCTGAGTCTACTCTCCTAACCTCGATCAACCTGGAGATCAACTATCTCCATGATCAGGTGATGCTGCCTTAGATTATGTCTGGGTCACTGATGGGACCAGGGTTCCAGGGCCAAAGCCACACTTCCATTGTCATACAATGGCAGGAACCTAGTTCATCCTATGAACCAATATACACCCAAACTGCCTCTTTGGTAGTATCATTAATAGGGATGTTACCATCCTTTATCGTCTAGTTTGTTACGGTATCTAGCTTGGAAATCTTCCAACATACCGTCCCTCTATTGAGGGTAAAGACAACGCCCGTGACTGACATTCAGTCGTCTTTATCACCCTGGAACACTTCCAGTGATTCTCCTCAGGATTGATTGATACCATCTCACTACAATATAGTGAGAATCCTAACATCCAATTACATCTATCTCATAGATGAAAACTCAGGATTTAGGAGGTATCACTTTGATCCTATTTGGGGAATCCTAGTGATAAAAGGAGATTGACCGATCGTAGTATAGGAAACTCTTTTCCTATCAAGAGTATGTTGTCTACGTACAATACGAAGATGACCACCTTACTCTCTACTACCCTTTTGTATATACAAGGTTCGTCTACCATTTTGATGAAGTCAAACAATTTGACTATCACATCAAAACAGACGTTCCAACTCCGCGATGCCTGCTTCATTATGTAAAGCAACTTGCACACGTTTCCGCTGCTCCCACTGTTTACGAAGACCTCTGGCTGTGTTCTTATAGACGTTCTCTTCTAAATCAGTATTTAGAAAAGCAGTCATGGCACCCAACCGCCAGATATCGTAGTCATGGTATGTAGCCGTGGTAAGTAGGATCTGGACAGACTTAAGCATAGCTACTGGAAAAAAAGGTTTCATCATTATCCATGCCTGGTCGATGACGAAAACCTTTAACAAGTCTAGCTTTGAAAATCTCAACTTTTCCATCTAAACCAAGTAATCTTCTCAAGATATACTTGCTCCTGATGGGGATTTAACCCTTCAGATATAGCAGCTAAAGTCCATACTTTGCTGGTGTACATGGATTCCATCTCAGATCGGTAAGCATCCAGCCATTCTTACAGAGTCCCTGCTCTCGATGGCCTGCTCGAAACTAGTTGGGTCATCATCTCATGATACAATCCTTGCTCCCACTGTCATCGAGAAACCGAGGTATCTCTCAGGCGGATGAGGAATCCTACTAGATCGGCGGAGAGGCTGAGGTTCATTGGAATCTACTGAATCCCTTGGTTCTATTAAATCATCTGCTGTAGTTTGTATAGCTGGAACCTTTCCAGTTCTACATAACAGACTTTGCCTTAAGCTTGTCCGGATTTTGCTTTTGACATAGGCCGGACAACCCCAAATCTTAACTAACTTAAGATATGCGCTCTTCCCTTTCCATATCACATATGAAGTGGTAGGCAATGATTTGATTCGAACCCTATGCAATAGGTATGCAGCTTCTCAAGCGTATAATACCCAAAAGGAAACAGGTAACTCAGTAGTACTCATCATAGAGCACACCTTATCATATAGGGTGTGATTGCCCTGCCCCGATATACCATCGTGCTATGGTGTATATGGAAGAGTAATGCTGAGAGAGAATCTCATTCTCCTTTAGAATAGTCCAGGAATTCTATGCACAAGTATTCTCCTCCCTGATCTCATCATAGGACATAATACTTATACCCGTATTTCGGTTCTCTACTTTTAACTTATATTCTGTGAATACCTCAAAAGGTTCGGACTTATGTTTCAACAGGAACATATGACTGAATCTTGAGAGATTATCAGAGAATATAATGAAGTATAAAGAACCAGTCCTGGCATGTGTAGACAGGAGACCTTACATACATCATCATGTATCAGTCCCAAGAGTTTATTAACTCTTTCTCTGTTTCCAATAAACAGGGCTAAGGTCATCTAATCTTTGTGACATGACTGGCAAGTTTCACAACATGTAAATTCAAACTGATTTAAATATACATCTAAATGTAACTTCAGCCAGTCGGGTCGCATTGATATGACCTAGTCTACAATGCCTCAAGAAGAATCCGTTCATTTCTGAACTCTTCCTCTTGTGTGTGTTCTGTATATTAGGAACTGTAGTTTGATTTAGAATGTCAATGCTTTTAGATAACGTGCCTGAACCGATCAACTTTTGATATAGGAAATGTTCAAAACATTATCCATCAATACAAAATTTTATCATTTCTTTACCAAAGAGATAGATATGATTTTGTATATCAGGTTCGGTATCTAATAACATTTGTTCAGAATCAATGTATTTGTAATACAGGGTGACAGTGACCAACAGACCATGCTGCAACTCTTGCCCCGTTTTCTGCCTCATGAAACTTATCACCCATTCTCAGTTTTTCTACTCTTTTGTAGCCCTATGTAACAACTTACATATCTGGGATCCTGATCCGGTATCATATACCTAGGATGCGGAGGATACTGAGAAACAGTTCTGTATAATGAACATACCCGAAGATGATGCATCGGCATGCACTCTCTTCGTTTGGGCGGCACGGGAAATCTGGTATTCCCCAATTTCCTGCTCTATCTTATAACAATTATAAGTTGGAGCGGGACCAACTTTCCCCAGCTCAGTATAACAAGCGGGTTCGGTCAATACATCCATTTTATTATCTTGATTAAGGCGTGATAAGGTCGCTACCAGGAGAGAGAGAGAAGAAAACACTCTGCGTGCGCTCTTGCAAGATCAGATTGGTTATATATTTTATCTAATCAGGATGGCTCCCACTGTTTTTATCAAATCTTCCTTCAAACCCTAAAAGGAAAGACTAGCCGGGATTAATTACACTCTACAAGTTCGCCAATCTTTCAGCCAGGCCAGTGTCGGTACTTTGAGGGAGGTTCCCCGTGCTTTCGCACGGACCTAATTACTGTAAACCTCGTCTTCCCAGAGGCGTAACCCCGTTGACACCTTTCTAGACACCTACTTGATCGGCTAATTGCAAAGTGCAAAACTCTCCCAGGAGTAACAATTACTCGCAGTGGGTATCGGGATCCAACTATCACATAGAAGGTATGCAATCTCATTGCAAATTTCAACACTTGAAACTCCCGATAAAGGTTTTTACCCCTAGCACCTATGACCTTAACTATGGTCAACAAATCATAAGTACTAGTCAAGTTCTACCCGTCATTTCGTGATTAATTAGACCCACCTACATGACCCTTAACTAAGGTCAACAAAGTCACGCGACTGTCCTAACTAATCGCATCATATGCGGTGTAGGAAGACATCACTTAGCTACCGTACACTGTGCCTTGACTATGGTCAACAAACACAGTACGAATACTAAGTACTCTACTTCCTAAAATGACGGAGGGTTGCGGCTGGTTTTTGTGAAAACCTTTAACGCTTTGAACTTGATCTCGTTGCGGAATCAAATGGTTTTTAAATGGAATGTTTTCGAGGCTTTTCTAGTTTTGCTAAAGGGGTCACTCCCGGTGAAGGGATCGTCGGCCCTTTCCTCGTCGAATGAGGTGCGGGATATATCATATATATCACTGTGCAAAGAGGAAACTATAGAAGCGATCAAATACAAACTGAGTGTGTAGCATCTGCCAGTTATTGCTAAAGGAGTCACTCCCGGTGAAGGGATCTCTGTCCTTTCCTCATCGAATAAGGTGCAGGATGTTCTATAATGAACACCGCGATGCAAAGCAAGAACTGTAGCTACCTGTTTTATTTTGAAATTCGATTCCACAACATCAATTAGGTTTATTTTCTTTCATTAATCTCATTAATGAATATCCCATCATTTAAATCCACCTAACCATCACAGATAAATATAACGTACGCTTATGCCATCCGCATTCGCCTTGATGTCCCGTCTGCACCGTTAGGTTAGGTAACTAACGCCAGAACGAGGCAGGGCTAGCGCGGGTGTAAAACATAAGCAACGTCTATATAATATATCATATATACTATATATAGTACCTGCCACAGAACATTACATGATCACAGATAAAACACAGCAGAAGAAACATATGAAATATTGGATATACTAGGACGTCCGTGTTTTCAATACGAGCCAGTATAAAACACGGATTCCACGGTCGTGATGAATAGCCAATCCCACACCCCAAGACCTCTACGAGAGCGGCAAGCAATCCTACCAATTCTAGGGTTAGGAGACCCGGACTCGACTCCTCGAGATGGTCTCCCACTGGACCCCAGAACCCGGTTACTTGTGCTCCCCTCCTTGGGTCTATCCTAGTGCAGAAAAGTAAATAATATACAACAGGTGACAACTCCCGCAACCTGGAAGCGCCCCAATAAAAGAATATTACATACAAGTTTTTACATGAATGAAAATGAAAAACACTCATCTCACATAAAAACCCCCCGGCTATTCAAATACGACGATCCAATATAACATATCCAGCAACACATAACATCACATGTCATCAACGTAAGTAAATATGCGCATCCCAATTGTCGTTGACATATAGCAACGAAACCGGCGATATCTCATATTACACTTACGGTCACATGAAAGAAAGTGTAAAACTACAACAGTTGGAATCCGCAACCTCCTCAGACATCGCATGCCTGACCAAATGAATTACTTAGACATCGCATGCCTAACAATTATAAACCCCGCATTTTAGTCTCATTATCGAAAACTCTTTTCAATATCAAGTCGGGCAATTCAACAAGATTCCCGACATACTGATCGAATGCTCGTCGCAAACTTCAGTAGACGGCCGCACCCCTGATACCGTCGACGAAGTGCACCAAGGCGGAACACCGCTGCCGGGAGCACCCGAACGGATGCTTTCGGCGACGGGGTTCTCCTACAGTCACTTGGTCGGGGCTATGGAGTGAGGCTGTCTATTAAGTTTACCCGGCGAGTATCCGCGTACGCTACGTGATTGCGACGGACTTTTGATCACATCAAAATTCCGTGGCAACCGATCAAGTGAGACTAAATTGCTACGTTTATAACATTCATTCAGTTATCATATAACTAATTGTGAATTCCAATTATTGTATCCCATTCCAGATAAATAGAAAATGTTAAACTTTCCGATCGAACATTCTAACACCCAAGTTTTCCCGATACAGATCAACACATGAAACTAGTCTAACAACATTCAGTTCGTACCTCAGTACCAACGGTCCAGCCGTAGAAGGGTCAAGCCAACGCCTCACATGTGGCACGCCGTACTTCCCCAAACCCGAAGGTTCAAAGGGCAGTTCAAGACGGTCACATAATCGAGTTAAGGTTTGTGTCTTCTAGAGGGACCATCGCGTTACTTGCACTACTTAGAACGTCGTCAAACTACGGAAAAATCCAACACCTGGAAATTTCCCGACAGGGGAAAAATTGGGTATTTATATCCGGTCGAACTTTTTAACATATTCTAAAATTTATCCGGAAAGCCACACAGACAAAATTTGATACTCCGATCGAAACACCGAATCCCCAAAACAACTGTAGAAAAATCAACTCTTGAAAAATTATTAAAAATTCCCAGAAAACCCATCTAATAAAAATAGGAAATACTGTGCAGAAATTGGGAGGTGACGTCATCACTTAGCCGCGGAACCGCCGCAGAAGCTGGGCTTCTGCCGCGGTTCCGCGCTCTGTTTGATGAATTATTCACCTGAGTTTTTACAGTAATTCTTATAATTATTTATTGAATTTTTTAGGCATTTTTAATACACAAAAATCCGCATTCTCGGAAAAAGTACAGAGAGCATATTTGTTTCGGGGTTTCGGGTTCGTTCGGACTTCAATTTCCGTCTGGACTTCGCCTAAGGCTCTAGCTAGGCTCTGATACCACTGAAGGGTTCCTTAGGCACCCTAGTTAAGTCTTACAAGTGATCAAACATGCACAAATAAAATTTTACGGGTGCCTACAAACCCGACTACGGATCGTATACTAGATATTTAGGCGAAAACAAAACTAGTTAACAATTTTAACTAAGGGAACGGACATACAACCTTTGTAGATCCGGTCCACCACCTCCACGGCTCCGCAACGAAGTCCCCTCCTCTGTCCAAAATGAATCCGGAACTCAAGTATCGGCTTCGTCGAAGAAATGGGCGGGCTTGATCGTCGGTTCGATGCCGAAGATGATCTACGTCGAGGCATCGCTAGAACAAGCTCCAACTTCACCAAGTCGGAAAAACTTGTGAAGGAAACACCCTATACTACTTGGCAAGAGGTAGAGGATGAAGAAATAGGAGTTGGGTTCACTTTAGATTTGGATTTCTCACACTTTTTTAACACTTGCCATTGGAGTAGCAAGCTACATCCATGGAAGAAGAAGATGAAGAAGAAGAAGATGATATGATAACATCAATTAAAATAGAAAATAAAATACTATACTTATCATATCATTGACCATGGTTTAGTGTAGAGACTTAACTTAGGTTAGATAGTGGTTAGGGTTAGATAAAAGACAAGAATGGTGGACTAAGTTCAAAACTTCAAGAAGCTTTCAAATAAAAACAAAACTAGCAACCATTCTTATCTCTTTATCTTTTCTTTTTCCAAAATAAATAAAAGGAATAAATAAATGATTAAGTAAATGAAAAAGAAACCCTAATCACTAATTAACCATGGTTTAACACTTTACACAAAACCAAGCTAGAATGTATCATCAAACATGATACAATCATGTGCACAAAACTATATCGAATATACAATGTGCACATCCGCGCGAGAAAATCCATTTAAAGTGAACCGATACTAGTTAATGCAAAGCAATATATCAAATATATAATTATGTATTAAATCATTAAATCAACACTTGATTTAACGATCCGGTCATATCGCATATAACCGGCTAGTATCCAATGTGTCGGCTTATCGAATCAATCCTTGATTCGATAACTAGGTTATATCGCATATAACCATTCGATACATTGATCGCGAGAATCAAATACGGTATCACATACACGCATTATTCTCGGTCCCGCACATATCTCATATGCACTCCTATTTCGTTTCGCTTGAACCAGAAAACCTCTGTGTAGGACTCTAAAGACTCGTCAATACGCCGGTAGCAGATGATGATCATATCATGCACCCACAAGCCGCAAGCGGTCTGCTAAACGTAACGGCCACCCGGGTATTGAGCGATCAGAAGATCGACGAGCTAGCCCGCTCACACTCCTGCGAATCCGACCAGTAACACTACCGTATAGTCCGGTCTGTTCGTCTGATATGTCGCATATCTCGCCTAGGGGTGGTAAACGTCAGACCCCAATAGCTCGATAAGTTATGCCGACTTGAGGTCCATAACATTCGTGAAACTACTGATAACTCTTACCAGTATATCACTGCAACCCTGGCCAGGGATTTCCTGTTATGGCCAGTCGAGCATAGCACAACATCAACCCCCAATACCGAGAGAGACGAATCCCCTCCTATCACTCATTGCCTCCATGTGAATCGGGACTGTACCCAAAAACCACCTGTTTGCACAACTCAGTAGAGCCGTGGAAGGGTGGAAATCAAAGCACAGTGGGAGACACACAAGACTCTATGACGATCTCGGGTCAACAGACTAAGCTGTACCAGTGTCACCAGAGAACTGCCATCTGACGTGAGGTATAATACCATCTGGGAGTTCTCGGCGAGTCCGTTCAGTGTACCCAGTCTCCACTGAGCACCCGCATACCATCTTCGATGTCAAACACCAATGGATATGGGATCATCCATCGCCCATCGCATGGGTCGAGAGGATATGCGCTAGTTTACTCTGGAATATTGATGCCCCGTCTCGATATTCCCTCGACTAGGAACATTTCAAGGATGTACTCTTGGACTACCCAGGCCCCACTAGTATGATCTACATCATAGTCCTGGAAGTCGAGTACACATCCTATGGGCTTTATCAACATGTAATCAGAGAGACAGAAAGTATACATGTTAAGATAAAGAGCAACCAGATAGCGTACTATCATGTCGAGCAAGAAAGTCCTACCTATATATGTCCCAGCATCCACTACAATATACATCCAATGTACAGTAATGGCCTCTAGGGCATACATATAACTAACACCAACTAACACCAGTGGCTTGTGAGACCGGCCACCGCCCCTCGTCGGGGTCTCGACTGTATACACTAGTCTACTCTGGAGTATCGATGCCCTGTCTCGAAACTTCCACGACTGGGGACCTTTTAAGGATGTGCTTATAGACCACCAGCTCCCACGTATATGATCGCCCTCATACTGCTGGCAGTCAAGCAAGAATCCTAGGGGCTCTATCAACGTGCAATAGTGACCTGTCAGGTCACCTAAAGAAGTACATGATGATAAAGATAAACCAGATCGCATACTATCATCTTGAGTAAGACTGTCCTACCTGGATAGGTCCTCCCTTAATCATTGCAATCACGTGCCTGTGATCCAATAATTGACTCTGAGGGCACTATCTCCAACAGTTACTGGTTGGATTCACAGGAGTGTGAGCGGGCTTGCTCGTTGATCTTCTGATCGCTCAATACCCGGGTGGCCGTTACGTTTAGCAGACCGCTTGCGGCTTGTGGGTGTTTGATATGATCATCACCTGCTGCCGGCGTATTGACGAGTCTTTAGAGTCCTACACAGAGCTTTCCTGGCTCAAGCGAAACGAAATAGGAGCGCATATGAGATATGTGCGGGACCGAGAATAATACTAGTATGTGATACTGTATTCTATTCTCGCGAATTGTATCATCGGACGGTTATATATGATATAGCCGGGTTACCGAATCAAGTGTTGATTCGATACATTGATACACTTCATATTAGTCGGTTATATGCGATATGACCGGATCATTAAATCAAGTGTTGATTTAATGATTTAATGTATAATTATATATTTGATATATTACTTTACATTAACTAGTATTTGTTCACTTAAGATGGATTTTCTCACTTGATGTGCACAAGTAGTATATGTGATATATTTTTTGTTCACTAGATTGTATCATGTTTGATGATACATGCAAACTTGGGTGTGTGCTATATACCATGTTTAGTTAATGGTTAGGGTTTCATTTGCCTTATTTATTTATTCATTTATTTTTGTGGCAAAAACAAATATGGTGGCTTTCTTTGTTTTATTCTTGGAGTTTCATGAAGCTTCACCATTTTGTTTTTATTCTTAAACTTAACCATTACCTAAACCCTAGTTTATTCTCTACATGAGTTAAACTAACCCATGGTTGCATTATGATAACTCTTCACTTGATTTTTCATGTTATTTTTATTATTGATATTCTTTTCTTCTTCTTCTTCTTCTTGAGCAAGAGAAGAAAACCATTCTTGAAAATTCCAAGTGATGATTCCAAGTGAGAAATCCAAATCCAAAGTGAACCCACTTCCTATTTCTTCATCCTCTACCACTTGCCATGTTGTATAGGGTGTTTTCTTCACAAGGTTCATGACCAAGTGAAGATGGAGCTTGAGTTTGAGTCGTCTCGACGTAGATCATCTTCGACACCGAAGTCAACGACCTAGCCCGCTCATTTCTCCGATGAAACCGACGCTAGAGTCCGGGATCCCGATGATCGCAGCGAAGGGACGTCATCTCAGAGCTAAAGAAGTGGTGGAGCAGATCTACAAAGGTTGTATTTCCATTCACTTAGTGTAAATGTGATTTACTTTCATTTGTTTTCGCCTATCCTCTAGTTATCGATCTAGTTTAGGGTTTCTTGGCACCGGAAAATTTGAATTTGGCATGGTTGATGCCTTGTGGAACCTCTTGAGTGTGCCTAGGAACCCTATATTAGGATATCCGAGATCTGCTACAACCTGGATCCCTTTTTACTTTAGCAAACACCTTCAGAATGTTGTGCAGGGCCTTTAGAGTAGTGTGTAGGGTTGGGGCCGGTTTTCCGCTTGCAAAAACTGGCGACCTCCCCACATTTTCCGGCGTCGCCGGCCATCTTGGTGAGTTGGGCTTGGGGGTTCTGTCCAGTAGTGTCTAGAGGGTTTTACCTGTGTCTTGGTATTGTTTGGTTTTTGAGGTTCTGTTGTTGGTAAAATCTGGGGGAATTGGTGAGTTTCCTTGTGTTTTTGTGGACTTTTGGCTAGTTTTGGTGGTTTAGTTGGTGAGTAGGATAGATTAGGGTTTTTAAGGTTAGCTTAGCTCCAGTATTTGCTGTTGGTATCACTTAACCCTTATAATTCCATCTAATTTCACAAAACATCCTATATTTGCAAACATACTGCTTTAAGCGTTTTTAAAACGAGACTTTAGGATTCGTAGAATCTGCTGTACCTAGGGTAGTTATTTTAGCTAGCAAACATGTACATTAGGCTGTATATGGTGTTAGGATGTTAGGGTAGAAGCCCAGACCCCTGTCACCGAAATTGGGCCGGTATGACCCCCCCATGCCGCAGGCCAAATCTTGGTTAAATGCCTTGAGTTTTGTTGGGCAGGTGTCTGTAGGTATGGTTAAGGGTTTGGTCTTGTTTATTTTCCTTGTTTTTGCTCCAGGTAGAATCTGGAACCTGTTACCTATATTTAGCGTAGCGGGACTTGCGCGACACATACGATACGTGTCGAGTTGGGTTGCTGTGAATCACAGCGTATCGCTGTGTGCCACAGCGTGTCACGATGGGTTTTGGCGTATGCACTCACGTTACGTACACACACGCGTTTAGTTCGCGACGCGAGTTTCTTGTTTGGTTTTAATATCGCGTTTTTAGAATATCTAAGATTATGTGTTGCTTTGTGGAAATTCTAGGTTCGTAGGCGGGGACTTCGAGCGCCGCGGAGAAAGGAAAGCAGGTGGTCGGACACATCTAGCGCGAGATCACGGGTGAGTAGATGTAATATCTATGGGGGACAATCGTATGGATGGCGCAGGTCGCCCGATAGATTTAGTAAAGTAAAAGATTGCTACTGATGTCAGAAATTATAATATTTGCATGATAATTGTTACGTTCGGGATCTATATGTTTTACCTACATATGCGAACTCATTCTGTAGGACACATGCACCATTATCAGGGTTTTTACATGCAGCACGAGCACTATTCATGCGTACACACACGCCCTAGTAATTGTCATGTCACAACACTCAATAACTTATAATCTGAAACATGTTATCAATTGATGCTTAAAACCTGTGCAAATGGATTAAATTCTTAAAATGAAATTGTAAAATTGCTATCCACATGCATGTACCTCATTACATCATTTGTTCATAATCATAAATTGCAACTTGAACATTGATACCATATGCATTCATTATCATTGACATATGCACCCATGATGGTTTCTTGGGATTTTATGATATTTTTGGATTTCGTGGGAAAGCCGCAAGATTTACAAACTTATTATCTTTTAAAATATGAAAAGTTGCGGTTTTCTAGTGATGTAAAAGTGTCGTCCACCATGAGTTTGCTGTGGTTTTCGAGACCCGTTGCGAGGAGTTGGATGAACCGTCTCGGGTACATGGTGGGCCCGGTGAGGTACCCCGGGGCGAGAGGATCGCAGATGATGGAGTTGAGCCTGGCAGGGGATGGATTACCAACCGGTGACTTCTTTTAGCATGGCGGATATCCAGAGGATACCGACCGTGGCCGCGAGATAATGAGATATTGATATTTGAGATGGGTCAGTCGGACAGCTGAGGCTAGAGATACTATGACATGGATATATGAGATTTGAGACAGTTTTGAGGTGTCGTTGCTGGACATGGATTCTTGCTGATTCTATGGATATTATGCTGGTATTTAAAAAGAGTTTCAAAATGATAGAATGATTCTTATATATACATATTGAGATCACGAGTTGATTTATGTTGCATACATACATGCTAGTATATTCATGCTGCATACATACCTGCTAGTATACCCTGCCATATCTGTTTTATAGATGCTAGGATACTTGTGTGGATGCATGCGATAGCCTCTATAGATGTTATTTATTACTCACGAGCTGGCAATTCACCCCCGTTGTGCCACAGCTTTTCTGCAGGTCCGCTCCGTCAGCACAGTAGCGGCGGACGCACTTGCCACTTTTGCCCTTCTTGCCTGGACTCGAGGCTTTTGCTCGTAGGTGGGTTGTTATCATTTTGTACCACCTTATATATTCATTGTATCTAGAATACTCCATCTACTGTATCAGCTGCACCTGTTATTTGGATTATTGTATATTGACCTAGAGACGAGGCTGTGAGACTTATGGATTTTGTGTTGTATCTGGGGTCGAGTTCACTTGAGTCGACATGTTATTTTAATTGTGCTTCTCTTGAGTATTTACGTACATTGCTATTTTACATTATGTGGGATTTGTGACCGCCTTGAGGCGAAAAGCTAGCTCCCGCTTGGGGATGCCATTTTTCATGTTATACATTTATACTCCTGTTTTGTACCCAATTGGGGGCCCGTTTTTACAAAGATGATTCTGCGGGAATTTTGGAAAACGGATGTTGCTTTTAAAAGGCTTGATGTGACTTAATGGATTATCTCTTGCATTAAAATTGGTTTTTCCTTCACTCTATTTCTAAATCAGGTTTTGTTTTCTGGGCTTTGGCTTACTTAATTACGGACGCCTTGAGACGTTTCGTAACTTAAGTGCCAGTCACGTTCCGTACCCTGCGGGTCGTGACAAAGTTGGTATCAGAGCGATAGGTTTTACCTTTCTTAGTGTAGGATGACCCTTAGTCGATGGAGTAAGTGACTTAAGCAGGGTAACGTAGCGTGCGTATGTCTGCGGCATACTTGCGATACGGTACTCCGTCTAGGTGACTTTAGGATATACCTGCTTGAAATTCCTTCTTCAATTCCGTGTATCCTACAATTCTATAGCACTATTCTTATTATCCTGTTCTTGTAACAGCCACTATGCCGCCGAAGGCTACGAGAGCTCAGAGGGCTGCCGTCTGAGATGAGATCCGAGCAGGCTCGTCCGAAACGAGGACCAAGCAGGGTGGTATACCTACGCCTCAGGGACAGACTGATCCGCCTTCCCCAGGCCGCATGGATAGGCTTGAGTTTGGTATGGAGGAGCTACGACAGATGATGGGAGGTATGCAGGAGCTACGACAGATGGTGGGATCCTTAGTGGAGGCTAGTCGTGCGCCGAGATCGGAGGACGTACCTACCACATCACAGACGACCATGGTACCTGCTGCCCAGACAGTTGCTCCTACCACTACTACCGCGGCCATCCCAGTGTCGCTGCAGGATTTCATGAGGCTGAGACCTCCAGTTTTCACCGGCACAGATGCGGCGGAGGATCCACAGACATTCCTTGATAGATTAGCCAGGATTTGCCGTTCGCTCAGATGTTCTGACGATCGATGGGTGGAGCTGGAGAGTTTCCGTTTAGAGGGCCTTGCGCAGATGTGGTTTGAGTCCGTCGAGAGAGGTCGAGCTGCAGGTCTACCTCCTATGACTTGGGCTGAGTTCACCGCAGTATTTCTGGCTCGCTTCCTTCCAGAGAGCGTTCGTGATGCTAGGGCTCGTAGTTTTGAGGCCTTGATCAAGACTCCGGGGATGACGGTGTCTGAGTATGATGTCCAGTTCACGCAGTTGTCCAGATACGCTCCGTATTTGGTGGATACCGAAGAGAAAAGAGTGAAGAGGTTCGTACAGGGACTTGACGCCCAGCTATTTCTTGCCATCGGCGCCCAGCACTTCGACACTTATTCAGCTGCTGTGGATACAGCATTACGGATGGAGGCACATATTTCAGCTACTTCGACTGTTTCTGGGCCGAAGAGGATTCGTACCGGTATGCCAGATCAGAGGCATCATGCCAGATCCTTTCCGAGAGATGGTGTTGGCAGAGGTGCTGGACGAGGTCAGCTGTATGGTTCATATCTATGGGGACAGCAGGCGTCGCCAGGATTTTTTGGGTGCGGGAGTCCGCACCATCGTGTCAGAGACTGTCCGGTGAGACGACAGGGAGCGGCGACAGTTCCACATGTGACCCTACCACCATCACCACCTCCTCCTCAGAGAGCTCTACTTCCTGCCACAGGCGATGCTCCACCCCAGTTAGGTGCACCCAGAGGCCGTGGACGCAGCGGTCCTATCCAGAAAGGATGAGGAGGCAGAGACCGAGGTCAGCCAGCTATTGGTGGAGGACAGGCCCGAGTATTTGCTTTGACACCGCAGGATGCGCAGGCGTCCAACGCCGTTGTGACATGTACCTTACCAGTTTGTTCTTTCGATGCACGGATATTATTCGACCAAGGTTCCACACATTCGTACGTCTCTACACACTTTGCACCGATGTTGGGCCGTGAGTCGTCGTTGTTAGATCAGCCGCTTGTGGTTATTACTCCGGTAGGCGAGTCGTTTGTCGCTCGTTTTGTATTTCGTTTGTGTTCCGTTCGTATCGGGGAGAGGGATTCATGGGTAGATTTGATTCTCCTCGATATGTTGGATTTTGATGTGCTTTTGGGCATGGATTGGCTAGCTACCTGTTATGCTTCAGTGGACTTTCGTGAGAAGGCAGTCAGATTTAGCTTTCCGGGAGAGCCGGTCCTTGTTATTCAGGAAGACCGCAGTGTCACCCTTCCCAGCTTGATTTCGTCTCTTCACGCCGGTCAGCTACTACGGAAGGGATGTCAGGGATTCTTAGCTTATGTTTGTGATACTCGAGCTGCAGAGGTTCCTTTGGACCAGGTTCCGGTTGTTAGTGAGTTCTCTGATGTTTTCCCTGACGAGCTACCAGGACTACCGCCTGAGCGCGATGTTGAGTTCTGCATTGACTTGATTCCCGGTTCGGGGCCTATTTCTATACCGCCTTATCGGATGGCCCCGGCGGAGCTTAGAGAGCAGAAGGATCAGTTGCAAGATTTGTTTGATAACGGACTTATTCGACCTAGCGTTTTTCCATGGGGTGCTCCTGTCCTGTTTGTCAAGAAGAAAGACGGCAGTTTGCATTTGTGTATCGACTATCGCCAGTTGAACAAAGTTACCGTGCGAAACCGACATCCTTTGCCTCGCATTGATGATTTGTTTGACCGGCTTCAGGGGGCAGGATATTTTTCGAGGATCAACTTGCGATTAGGATACCATCAGCTGCGAGTTCGACGGGAGGATATACCGAAGACAGCTTTCCGTACGCGCTACGGCCACTATGAGTTTTTGGTGATGTCGTTCGGACTCACCAACGCCCCAGTAGCATTCATGGATTTGATGAATTGCATATTCAGACCGTATCTTGACTTGTTCATCATCGTGTTCATTGAAGATATTTTGGTGTATTCCCGGAGCCGAGAGGAGCATGAGCAGCACTTGCGGATCACATTGCAGACATTGAGGGAGCACCAGCTTTTTGCAAAATTTTCCAAGTGTGCATTCTGGTTGGACAGCGTTGGTTTCTTGGGTCATGTGATTACGAGAGATGGCATATGTGTGGACCCGAAGAAGATCGAGGCCGTGCAGCAGTGGCCTAGACCGACATCAGTTACTGAGATCCGTAGTTTTCTAGGCCTGTCTGGCTACTTCAGGCGATTTGTACAGGATTTCTCCCGTATTGCTGCACCTTTGACCGGATTGACCCGGAAGGGAGTTCCTTTCGTTTGGACGGAGGAGTGCGAGCACAGTTTTCAGCAGCTACGGACTTGTTTGACTATGGCGCCGGTATTATCTTTGCCGTCGGGATCAGGCGGATTTGTGGTCTATTGTGACGCTTCATGAGTGGGTCTAGGGTGCGTATTGATGCAGCATGACAGGGTGATCGTGTATGCTTCGCGGCAGTTGAAGAAACATGAACAGAATTACCCCACTCACGATTTGGAGATGGCTGCAGTGGTCTTTGCACTTAAGATCTGGCGACACTACCTATACGGCGAGTCGTGCCAGATATTCACTGATCACAAGAGTTTAAAGTATATATTTCAGCAGCGAGACCTGAATCTGAGACAGCGCCGTTGGATGAAGCTGGTGAAGGACTACGATTGCGAGATCTTGTATCACCCGGGCAAGGCCAATGTGGTGGCTGATGCTTTGAGTAGGAGGCCCGGGGGTAGTCTATCTTGTTTGAGCACTGTACAGAGGCAGTCATCAGCAGATTGGCAGATTTTATGCGACAGCCGAGTTGAGTTCGAGTTCACTCCGACAGGGGGACAGCTTGCGCATGTTCGTGCACGTCCGTAATTACTTGACCGTATTCAAGAGGCATAGTCCAGTGATGACCGTCTTTCAGAGATCATGGAGCAGATTAGGCAGGGAAGGGATTCTGAGTTCGTGATCGATGATCAGGGAGTACTGCGATTTGGGACTCGACTGTGCGTACCAGATTCTGAAGGACTGCGGTGTGAGATTCTTGAGGAGGCGCATAGATCTGCATACAGCGTTCATCCGGGTTCCACCAAGATGTACCGCGATTTGAGAGAGGTTTATTGGTGGGACGGGATGAAGAGGGACGTCACAAACTTTGTATCGAGATGCTTGACTTGTCAGCAAGTCAAGGCCGAGCACCAGAAGCCAGCAGGAGAGTTGCAGCCTTTGCCCATTCCGGAGTGGAAATGGGAGCAGATTTCTATGGACTTCGTTGTGGGTCTATTCACGACCAGGAGAGGGTACGACTCTATTTGGGTGATCATGGATCGATTGACGAAAGCGGCTCACTTCCTGCCAGTGAAGACCACTTTCAGTTTCGCTCAGTATGCCCAGATTTACATCGACGAGATCGTACGGTTGCATGGCGTACCGACTTGTATCGTGTCAGACCGAGGCACCCAGTTTACCAGCCGACTATGGTAGAGGCTTTAGGAGGCATTGGGCACCCGTTTGAGTTTCAGCACGGCATTTCATCCGCAGACCGATGGCCAGTCAGAGCGGACTATTCAGACTCTCGAGGACATGCTCAGAGCATGCGTTTTGGACTTTGGTGGTAGCTGGGATCATCATTTACCGTTAGTGGAGTTCTCCTACAACAACAACTTCCATGATACTATTCAGATGGCACCTTTCGAAGCCTTGTATGGGAGGAGATGTAGATTGCCCATTTGTTGGACCGAGCTTAGCGAGAGCAGTATTTTGGGGCCGCAGATCGTGCAGGAGACGACCGAGAAAGTACAGTTGATTCGAGATCGGATGAGAGCAGCTCAGAGCAGGCAGAAATCGTATGCAGACAGGCGCCGTCGTAGATTGGAGTTCACAGTTGGCGATCATGTTTTTCTGAGGGTATCTCCGATGAAGGGCGTGATGAGATTTAGGCGAAAGGGAAAGCTTAGCCCCAGATTTATGGGTCCCTTCGAGATCCTCGAGCGTGTCGGCGCAGTTGCATATAGTTTGGCTCTTCCATCCAGCTTTTCAGATGTTCACCCCGTCTTCCATGTGTCGATGCTACGTAGATATCTTCATGACCCTTCCCATACGATTCAACATCAGACCGTTCAGCTTGAGCGCGACCTTTCGTTCACCGTGCAGCCAGTAGTGATACTGGATCGGCAGGTGAAGAAACTTCGATCAAAGATCCTGCCGTCTGTGAAGGTTATTTGGCGCAGCCCGAATGGTGAGGAGATCACTTGGGAGGCCGAGGGTGAGATGCGGAAGAAATTCCCTCACCTCTTTGAAAGTACGCGTAGCTATATATTTTAAATTCGGGGACGAATTTTCTTAAGGGGGGAAGATTGTAACACCCGAGTTGTGTTAGTGGTAATTGTGTGTTAATGCGGGGCTTTTTGTAAAAAGTTTACCAAAACGGTTTCCAAATAAATTATTTGATTTTATGAGTATTTTATTAGAATTTTATCTGGACTGCACACACTTGTGCATGTTAACTCGGGTTTAGCCTAGGGTTAAACCATGTTTAGACAACCATGGTGGCATAACCCTTTTGGTTAAGTTAATTGTGTTTAATTATGGGTTTTAGTTTTAAAATTTAAATTAGTATTAGGGGTTGACTATTAGGTAGGTGAGAGAGAAAGGTTATGATGGCATGAGCATGCAAGCATTTAATGAGAGAGAGAGAGAGGTGGCTCTCATGGGTATTTTCAAATCTTTTGCTTATCTCTCACACTCCCTCTCATCACATCTTTCCCTCTCACTCTCACACACACATACCATCATCAGCCACAGCAGCAACAACATCATTAAAAACAATAGCAGCAGCCTCATCTGAAGCAGCAACAGCAGCAAGAACAGCAGCAGCTACAACATCAACACCATAGCACAGCAACACCAGCCACAACACCAACACTACAACAGCAACTTCAGCAGCAGCAACAGCAAGCATCAGAACCAGCAACTTTAGTTGCAGCAACAGCAAGCATCAGCAACAGCAACATCAGTAGCAGCTCAGCAGCAGCAGCAACCACACCATCTTCTTCTTCTTCTCTTCTCTTACATCCTAGGATCCTTAGAGGTATAATTTCTTAACTTGACTTCTTGCTTGCTAGGTTATGGTTATTTAGTTTATTTTAGTTTTTATTATATGTTTTGTAGGGTTCCTTGGCACCCTAATGAGGTCTCACAAGGCATCAACCATGCCAATTTCAAAAAATACGGTGCCGAGAAACCCTAGACTACGGATCGCTGGCTAGATATTTAGGCGAAAAGACAAACTGGTTAACACTTAACTAAGGGAATAAGGAAATACAACCTTTGTAGATCCGGTGCTCCACGTCCATAGCTCCGCAACGAAGTCCTCTCCGCTGTCCAAAAAGAATCCGGGCTCTAGCGTCGGCTTCATCGGAGAATAAGCGAGCTAGGTCGTCGATGTCCATGCCGAAGATGATCTACGTCGAGGCATCGCTAAATCAAGCTCCGACTTCACCAAGTCAAGAAACTTGTGAAGAAAACACACTCTACTACTTGGCAAGAGGTAGAGGATGAAGAAATAGGAAGTGGGTAGACTTTAGAATTGGATTTCTCACTCATTTCATCAAGCTGCCATTGATGAAGTGAAGGTTTCTTCATGGAAGAAGATGAAGAAGAAGAAGAAAGTCTTATGATAAGTTATTTAAAAAAGAAAAGAATATCCAAACTTATCATAATCCTAACTATGGTTATGTGTAGAGAATTTACCAAGGTTAAAGCAATGGTTAGGGTTAAGGATGAGATAAGAATGGTGGACAAAGTCAAAGCTTCATGAAGCTTCAACTAAACAACAAGAATAGCAACCATTCTTTTCTCATCTTTTCCAAAAACAAATAAACAAATAAATAAGTAAGAAAAAGAGAACCCTAATCATAAACTTAACCTTGGTTTAATTCTCTACACTTAACCAAGTAAACATGTATCATCAAACATGATACAATCAAGTGCACAAAACTATATCGAATATACAATGTGCACATCCGAGTGAGAAAATCCATCTTAAGTAAACCGATACTAGTTGATGCAAAGTAATATATCAAATATATAAATATGCATCAAATCATTAAATCAACACGTGATTCAATGATCCGGTCATGTCGCACACAACCGACTAGTATACAATATATCGGCTTATCGAATCAACGCTTGAATCGATAACTAGGTTATATCGAATACAACCATTCGATTCATTTATCGCGAGAATAGAATACGGTATCACATACACGCATTATTCTCGGTCCCGCACATATCTCATATGCGCTCCTATTTCGTTTCGCTTGAGCCAGGAAACCTCTGTGTAGGACTCTAAAGACTCGTCAATACGCCGGCAGCAGATGATGATCATATCAAACACCCACAAGCCGCAAGCGGTCTGCTAAACGTAACGGCCACCCAGGTATTGAGCGATCTGAAGATCGACGAGCAAGCCCGCTCACACTCCAGTGAATCCAACCAGTAACACTACCGTACAGTCCGGTCTGATCGTCTGATATGTCGCATATCTCGCCTAGGGGTGGTAAACGTCAGACCCCAATAGCTCGATAAGTCGTGTCGATATGAGGTCTATAACAATTCGAGAAACTACTGGTAACACTTACCAGTAAATCTCAGCAACCCTGGCCAGGGATTTCCTGTTATAGCCAATCGAACACAGCGCAACATCAACTCCCTATACCGGGAGAGACGAATCCCCTCCTATCGCTCATTGCCTCCATGTGACTCGGGACTGTACCCAAAAACCACCGTTTTGCATGCCCTCTTGGACGTGGTAAGATGGAAATCAAAGCACAGTGGGAACCATACAAGACTCTATGACGATCTCGGGTCAACAAACTACTCTGTACCAGTGTCACCAGAGAACTGCCATCTGACGTGAGGTATAATACCATCTGGGAGTTCTCGGCGAGTCCGTCCAGTGTACCCAGTCTCTACTGAGCACCCGTATATCTCCTTTGATGTCAAACACCGATGGATATGGGATCATCCATCGCCCATCTGTATGGGTCGAGAAGGTATACGCTAGTCTACTCTGGTATATCGATGCCCCGTCTCGATACATCCACGACTAGGGACTTTGAAGGATGTACTTATAGACTACCATGTCCCCACTAGTATGATCCGCATCATAGTCCAGGTAGTCAAGCACACATCCTAAGGGCTTTACCAATATGTAACAGAGAGACAATCAGTGTACACGTTAAGGTAAAGAGCAACCAGATAGCATACTATCATGTCGAGCAAGAAAGTCCTCCCTATATATGTCCCAGCATCCACTACAATATACATCCAATGTACAGTAATGGCCTCTAGGGCATACATATAACTAACATGTTTTAGTGCTAGTTTTGGGTAATTTAGGTGAGTTTTGGCAAAGTGATGGTTGTGATGGTTAGTATAGCCTTACTAGGTGCTGTTAAGGCCAGTTAACCTTGGAATTGTCATAGATTTCGTTAAAATACCAGATCTTTGTTACTTGGTGTAACTTAGCTTTTTATATAGACTTTTAGGATATCCGAGATCTGCTACAACCTGGATCCCTTTTTACTTTAGCAAACACCTTCAGAATATTGTGCAAGGCCTTTAAAATACCAGGTCGCCTGATAGATTTAGTAAAGTAAAAGATTGCTACTGATGTCAGAAATTATAATATTTGCATGATAATTGCTACGTTCGGGATCTATATGTTTTACCTACATATGCGAACTCATTCTGTAGGACACATGCACCATTATCATGGTTTTTACATGCAGCACGAGCACTATTCATGCGTACACACACGCCCTGGTAATTGCCATGTCTCAATACTAGATAACTTATAACCTGAAACATGTTATCAATTGATGCATATAACCTGTGCTAATGCATTAAATCCTTGAAATGAAATTGTAAAATTGCTATCCACATGCATGTACCTCATTACATCATTTGTTCATAATCATACATTGCAACTTGAACATTGATATCATATGCATTCATTATCATTGACATATGCATCCATGATGGTTTCTTGAGATTTTATGATATTTCTAGATTTCGGGGGAAAGTCGCAAGATTTACAAACTTATTATCGTTTAAAATATGAAAAGTTGTGGTTTTCTAGTGATGTAAAAGTGTCGTCCACCATGAGTTTGCTGTGGTTTTCGAGACCCGTTGCGAAGAGTTGGATGAACCGTCTCGGGTACATGGTGGGCCCGGTGAGGTACCCCAGGGCGAGAAGATCGCAGATGATGGAGTTGAGCCTGGCAGGGGATGGATTACCTACCGGTGACTTCTTTTAGCACGGCGGATATCCAGAGGATACCGACCGTGGCCGCGAGATGATGAGATATTGATATTTGAGATGGATCAGCCGGACGGCTGAGGCCAGAGATACTATGACATGGATATATGAGATTTGAGACAGTTTTGAGGTGTCGTTGCTGGACATGGATTCTTGTTGATTATATGGATATTATGCTGGTATTTAAAAAGAGTTTCAAAATGATAGAATGATTCTTATATATACATATTGAGATCACGAGTTGATTTATGTTGCATACATACATGCTAGTATATTCATGCTGCATACATACCTGCTAGTATACCCTGCCATATCTGTTTTAGAGATGCTAGGATACTTGTGTGCATGCATGCGATAGCCTCTATAGATGTTATTTATTACTCACGAGCTGGAAACTCACCCCCGTTGTGCCACAGCTTTTCTGCAGGTCCGTCAGCATAGTAGCGGCGGAAGCACTTGCCACTTTTGCCCTTCTTGCCTGGACTCGAGGCTTTTGCTCGTAGGTGGGTTGTTATCATTTTGTACCACCTTATATATTCATTGTATCTAGAGTACTCCATCTACTGTATCAGCTGCACGTGTTATTTGGATTATTGTATATTGACCTAGAGACGAGGCTGTGAGACTTGTGGATTTTGTGTTGTATCTGGGGTCGAGCTCACTTGAGTCGACATGTTATTTTAATTGTGCTTCTCTTGAGTATTTGCGTACATTGCTATTTTACATTATGTGGGATTTGTGACCGCTTTGAGGCGAAGAGCTAGCTCCCGCTTGGGGATGCCATATTTCATGTTATACATTTATACTCCTATTTTGTAACCGTTTGGGGGCCCGTTTTTACAAAGAAGATTCTGCCGGAATTTTGGAAAACGGATGTTGCTTTTAAAAGGCTTGATGTGACTTAATGGATTATCTCTTGCATTAAAATTGGTTTTTCCTTCACTCTATTTTAAAATCAGGTTTTGTTTTCTGGGCTTTGGCTTACTTAATTACGGACGTCTTGAGACGTTTCGTAACTTAAATGCCAGTCACGTTCCGTACCCTACGGGTCATGACAAATATGTATCAGATAAGTACATACATCATCAAAAATATAAATAAAGCTACCCTAGCTCGGTCCAGCTCCTCCACCTCTGATAATCGCCGTAATCTGGCGCATGTGCTCCTCGGTGCAACCCTGAGTCGTCAAAAACTGGACTAATGAAGGAGCAGACTGTGCGGGAGTCTGAATGGGATGTGGAGCTGTAGGAGTAGTCTGCGCAACCACAGCCGAGGCAGTGGCTTGCGGTGCCGCAGCCGAAGGAGATGCACGTGGAGCCGCAGCCGAAGTATCTTGCCGAATCTGTAAAATTTTGTATTTGTGTAATAAATAAGTAAGAACGATGTATTAGATTTTAGTCAAAGTCGTATCATTATCAGATTATTGCCAAACCGTGAATTTATATATATTTTGTTGAGATTCCACACGTTCTGTTGAAATTCATATGTTATATATGAGAATTTATACATCTTGAAATTCCACACATTCATGGCTATGCTTTTATACCCCAATCTAAGAATACTTAAGGACTTAGGCCTAGTTTGGGTATCTAGTTTGGAAAACCGTTGTTTATTTTAAGTGGGGGTAGAAATGTTGTTTACTCTAATTTGTAAGCCCGTATCTCTCCTTAATTGTTTAGTTTTTATTGGATGCTTGGTTTTGGAGTTATCTAATTTACAAAGAAATATTTTCTTCTCAAGTTTTGAATTTGGATAATCATAACTTTTAAATTCCAAAATGAAGAAAGATATGGTGTGGTTATGATTATAAAGTTCAGTTTAATTAGATAGTTTTATGTAAGTTTGATTAATCAAAACTAAGTCTAAAACCAAATAAGCTCAGGCTACTAATATTGCATATTTTACTATCTATAATATGATATAATATTTTCACTATTAAGTAATATACGTACCAACACCTCCTTCAATTCCTCGATGGTGGTCTTTAAGGCGGCAACATCATGCTCCAGACGTTGCTCATGGGGGTAGGGGAAGTAACTGCCGGAATGGAGACCAACTTCATATGGACCCTGTTAGGACCCAGTCCGCGTCCTTTCTCCCAACCTTCGTGGTGCCCTCCGTGCGTGGCGTCTAGGACTGGGGTCAGTAGCATCGGATCGGTCTGTCCACTAAAATCGATCCTCGATACCTCCACCTGCTCCACCGCCCGCTCCTACACCCACATTAACTATTAAAATATAAGTATATCATTTAAATTTGAACTTATCAAAACAAAAATTTTATTCGAATTAGAATAAATATTAACACTTACGCAATACTTCTGGGTAGCGGTGTCGGGGAATCGAAGCTTGCCCGTGGCGGGATCTGTCGAGATGCCGTGGACGGCAAGATACGCGGTCAAACCCTGCGTCATAGTGACCCTGAGCTCTCTGCAATTCGCCAAAAATTTACATATATTAAAAAGTAACTCTTAATATTGCATTATATCAAAATAGATATATTGTAGTTTATTGTTGCCTCCATAGCATGAGTAATGTTCCTCGAGCCACCTGTGTAAGTGGGGTGACGCCTCTTCACCGACTTCATATTGTCTTTATTTTGATTAGCCTGTTTCTGCACAATACAATCAGATTTAGTTTTTTAATTAAGCAACACAAAAAAATAAATTATATATTAAACAATGAATTACATTTAAATTACAAAATTGTTTGTGCTCAGAGTCATAATATTTGCACAAGAGAAGCCTTGTATCTACGTCAACTCTGGCAAAGGCCGGAGAATGTAGGAGAGCCGCTCTCTCCGCCTCGGGGGTCGCCAGCCATACCAAATAGCAATCGATTTTCAGCTCGTTCCTATTATATCGGACCTTAGATTGCATGTTCTTCATGAGGCCCAGATAAAGTGTCACGCCCCGCTTCCCAGTATACGGGAATGGAGACTTGGCGAGGCCGCGGTGTATTTACTCAGAAGTAAACACGTTAAGCGTAAATAAGCAATATAAGTGAATAACATAAGAATAATAAGAGATGTAATAAAACAACAACTTTTTATTGATAATCATTCTTTACATATAATTGAAAAGTAAAGTACAATGATGGAAAGCGATGTCTAAACAGTGGCATATGAACTGAAAAGAAATAAGTACAAGTAAAAGCATAGAAGTCGTGCTGCTCGGTGATCTGCTCCAAATCGTCCTGGCTGGGCTCGGTCTCCTGAGGGTTGGGTCCTCCTGACGAACATTCCAAAGAAAGAAGAGAAATAAATGTCGCCAGCGAACCAGCGCTCGGTAAGTCCCAAAAGATGAAATCGATACGTAAAAAGAATAGAATTGGTAATTATCTGTTTGTTATGTTAACGTAGTTGTTTGTAACTTGGTACAGAAGGTATCAGTGTATACGAGAGGAGTCCAACTTATCCCGTGGACTATGGTAACCCGTAGTATAAGGCCCCATCGACAAAACCACGGGACAACGGCATGGATGTTCATGTAGTGTCTTTTAGTGACTATCTCGTTCCACTTCTAATACATTCCGTACCTGTCTACCCCGTTAAACCCCCTAATATATATTGTATTGATTGTATTGATTTGTAGTTTTCAGACTTGCCGAGACCATGGTATAAGTTGTTCATGTAAATGGATTCAGGAGGTAAACGGTAGTCATGTAGTCAAGTCTAGATATATCCATGGTTCGGTCAAGTCAAGTTGCATGTTTGTATTGTTCGGTATTCATGTTCAGGTTCAAGTGTTCATGTTTGGTATATTGGATTCATGTTGTATTGGAGTTAAGTTGGATTGGGTTCATATTAGACCGAGACTCAAATTGAGTCAGACACTTAAACAGATTTGGATCCTGAATTAGATTTTGGTGTTATCGGTAATTGTTGCACATGGACGGCAGGATTTGTGTTTTTTTCCAAGAAATTACCATTGATAACCCCATTTTAGTTTTCTACCTTAAATAGGCAAACACCCACTTTCTCCGGTTCCCTGAGGCTCAAGAGAATTGGTCCCGCTTAAACCTATATTTACTAGGGTCCTTAATATAATTTTATATAATTTGAGGGGGTTTTATGAATTTTTTTCCATATACTTTCAAAATAATTCTCAAGTATTTATTTATATTATTTAGAGTTGTCATGGATGTGAATTTTATAGAATGAGGTATGTTAGTGAATATATATATATATATATATATATATATATAACTTGAATAGTTCAAGGTATTTTAATGTAAAGTTTGACTTGTATTGATTTTTGATAGTATTTTCATGAAACTTGTAATTCTTTATATTATAGAAAACATAGAATTTTTATTATATATAAAAAATAGATGATTTGATAATATTTATTTAATTATAAAAATTAATTTTAATTATTAAATAGAAATCATCGTTTTTGTTTAAAATTGTATTAAAATTTTATCGAGATCGTATGCTCCGTGCGGAGGTCTGCATCTCGCTCTACTAGTCCCGAGGATGTGCTATAATCCGCACCATCTTAACCGGTTTCCCAAAATGGGTTGTTGAGGCATAATCATATGGAATTAAGTAACACAATTTAAAGAAATCCGGGTTTTTAATAGTTTAAGGTATTTTAATGAAAAGTCGTATTTTGTCACATGATATTGGTTTCAAGAGAATCGTGTTATGTCAAGATGTGTGTATGTGAGAGGTAGGTCATTACCTCGTGAGGTTTTCTAAAGGTATACTAAGCAAAAGTATTAAAGGATGTCGTATGTAAACTTTATGGTATTTAAACGTAAAGGCTTAACTAAAAATGTTTTACATAGAGTTTTAAAGTGAAACTTGTTTTAAAATATACGTTAATGATTAACAAGCAAAGTATAGTGATATGGATGAGTGGTTATTAAGAAAAAATTATAGTTTTTAAAGTTTTAGAAACAAAAGCCGGTATAACTCTACTTACTGATATGCTTTGAAAAGAGATCATTTTAAGGAAGAGAGGAAAAGAGATGGGACATACAAGTTGTGTGGGTTATGAATAGAAGGAGGAAGGGATTGAGATCATCGTGGTGTCACGGAGTTGCCGTAAACGTCTTGAATTCTCGCCGGAAATGGAACTTGGGCTAACTCCACTTGTACTCTTCTTTGACTTAGAAAATTTTGAGGATTTTTGACAAGAGATTTCAGAATGAATAGGGTTAGGGTATGGGGTTGTATTTTTTAAATTGAAGAGTGAATTAAAAATAGGATTAAAGGGTGAATTTAAACTCTCTGGTTAAATGCAGGAAAAACAAACGGTATTGGGGTAGTGGGGGTAGGCCAAGAGACTGATGTGCAGAGAATGGGGATCATCCCCTACGGACGGCCTGGCGGTGCCGGCCATATGGCTAATCTTGTTGGCCATCTTGTTGAGGTGGGGTGTTGGATTGATGCCACGTGTCCTCGGCTGTTCATACAACATTATGCACATGTTTGTTTTATCCGATTTTTCATTTTTACGTGTATTGCACGTGTAAACTTTTGGGCTTCCAAAATGTTTAAAAGAAAGATCAGTAAAACTATATGTGGCTGATAGGATTCGAACATAGGGGCTATGCCATAGTAGTGCAAGGGCTTTACCAGTGAGCTACAAGCTATTTCTTGCTGTTCTTAAACAAGAATAACTTTTAAATTATGCTTAGACTTTTAAACTCCTTTCTGTATTTTAAGAAGAAAAATTTTGTACAGAAAATTCAGGGTCGTTACATTCTTCCTTCCTTAAAAAAATTTCGTCCTCGAAATTTATAGAAGGAAGTTGTAACAGATTCAAGAAAAATTTGATGATAGTGGTGGTGAAAGAACTACTGAAAGTGCATGAAAAATATGTTTGAAAGAACGAAAGGATGCAAGGGTTTTGAAAAGGCTGAACAGATGGGAAGGGATATAAGTTGACAAAGAAAATATTGTGCGATAATATACGTTAAACTAAATTAAGAAAAAAGCGAATCAAAGGGATAATTCTAAGTCACTCAAGTAGAGTCCGTATTGTAATTATGCTGCAGTTCATAGTTACAATCACATAACTCCATCTAAATCACCCAAATTCTACCATCAGAGTTAAGGTGATAAGGTTTAAGAGACAATAAAAAATCAAAGGAAGATCAAGAGTTTGTAGTTTCGTGTTACGTCGAGACAAGAAAAGATTCAAAGAAATGCAATCATATTGCAGGCGTTACAGTATACCCTTCTTAAAAGAATTTCGTCCGTGAAATTCTCTCAAGTTGCGACATGAAGCATGGTGATGCTCTAGTGTCGAACAGTGCAAGTGTAGGAATAGTGGTTTAAGTCTTGTGGGGTTAATTTTAGATACAAGGAAAAATATAGAGGTATACAAGGATTTGAAAAGATGAAAGGATTAGGAATTACCAGTGATAATTTTGCCAGTAATTTCGGCTTCTCCAACCGGTATCGTGGATGTCTGGCCTCCTGACACTTTTCTCTGTGCCTGCAGGTATATTTCGGACTGACGAGGTAAAGGTGGTTCTTGCGAAGGTGGTGCAGGAGCTGGGGTGTGACGATGTGGGCAAGCTCCAATGGCGTGAGTGGATGTGCCACAAGCTAAGCACAGGCCATTCGCACGCCTGCAGTCCTTTAGTTCATGTCCAAGTTTCATACAGTAATAGCAAGTGTCATGACCCGAATGTGGAAACGTGACTGGCACATAAATCACGCAACGTCTAGAGGCGTAACGTAATTCAAGTAAGCCAAAACCCAGAATCTAAACAGTGAAATGAATAGAGCGATAAATACTTGTTTTTAAAAGGTTTATTTTAACAAATAGAGTTACATCAAAAATCATTTAAAAGCATCAAGTTTTCTGAAAATTTCGGCAGAGTTTCCTTTGTAAAAACTAGTCTTAAGCCGATACATACATGAATATATATAAGCAATGATAAAAAGGCATCTCCAACCGGGAGTTAGCTCTTCGCCGAATGGCGGAATACAACCACATGCAAGAAATATCATAATAATGTGAAAAACCATATAAAAGCAAGATTCAGAAAAGCATAAAGTCGGCTCACATGAGCTCTACACCAGATATCAAATAATACAAGTCTCACAGTCTCGTAGTCTAGGTCAATATACAAATGGTCGATGGGGTGTACTAGATACAAAAGTAAATATACATGGTGGGAACAAAAGAATTGTAAGTCAATGTCGCGCACCCCACGGATTTGCGGAGAGGCGGAATATTTAAAAAATGATTTTCAAAGATCGCAACACCGACTTGAACTCCAGGATCTTGGCTAAACCCTAACATGCTAAGCTTGTTAAGAGGTTAACTACTCGGAAAGGAATTTATACCTCATGATACAAGTCCTTCGGGTCTTCATTGATTTTCTCCTCTTCATCGTAGGCTCCGAGGATCGTAACGGATCGTATCTTCATCATTGGCTTCCTCGAGTCAAAGACGATTCACCCGAGAGTCTATAGTCCGAGCTCCAACCTTAAATCCGAGGTAACTAAGGCAACTAGCTTGCTAAACTAGAAGGCCTAGGTGATGTAGAGAAAGAAGATGGGTTGGTTTGTCTCTTGGAACCCTTGGTTTCTCAACTCATAAGACAATTAGGGTTCATGAGAAGGATATGAAGAAAGATTGAAGAGGGAGAATCTATTTGTGATAATGATATCAAGACTATAAGGCAAATGAAAATATCTCACACAAATATCTCAAAATAGCTAAGTCTTCATTTGCCTCATAAGAGTCCAAGAAAGTCAACATGAAGCCATGTTAAGTTTCACTAAAATACCATATAGTTCTCCACCTCATAACTCCACCTCATTAAGCATTTAACTTAAATGCTAATACATGTAAAGAGGTGTAATCATCTAGAAGCAAACTTGAGTAATTTAAAAGAATGCCCCTCTCATCCGTATATATATACCCGTATTCGTATTCTTACAAACACGAATACAATAAGACGAAAACAATCCATCAATTTAATACTAGGATCCGGCTTAAACCAAATCCCATTAGTATTATCCGCCCGATCATCATACGCGCATAAGTGCAAGTACATGATTGAAGCCCTTCCGTAAAACCATACGGCCTCTACATCTTTTGCCTGATGCAGGGAAACTCTCTGTATAGGACTCTAAAGACTCGACAGTACGCTGGCAGTGGGTTTAACAACAAGCCACAAGCGGTACTAGCTGCACGTAACGGCTACCCAGGTATCTGTCGATGAGAAGGCCGACGAGCAAACTCATCCGAACTCCTACTGAGCCTGTATGTGATAATCTCCGTACAGTCCGGTCTGTTCATCTAATAGTATCGCATATCAGGCCTAGGAGGCGGTAATCGTCAGACCCCTAATAGCGCAATAAGTCATGCTGGAGTGTAGCCCAAAACACCCTGAGAAACTACTGGTGTACCTACCAGTAAATCTCGCTTGCCCTGGCCAGAGACTTTGTGTAATGGCTCTCAAAACACAGTGCGATATTAACTCCCTAAACTGGGAGAGATGAATCCTATCTAACCGCCATTTCTTCCAAGTGCTTCGGGACTGCACCCAACTACTACCTATTTCCATGACTCCTTTGAGCCGTGGTAAGGTAGTAATCAAAGTACAGTGGGAAAACACTCGAGGAGAAGTAGCATTGTCAAGTCGACGTACTAAGCTGTACTCATGTCACCTGGAAACTGCTACCCGACGATAGGTATAATACCCACCAACAGTTCCCGACGAGTCCTGTCTAGTGTACTCATAACCTAATAAGCACCTGCATACTATCTCCAGTACGATATACTAATGGCTGTGGGACAGACCATCTCTCTAGCTGGGATGAGAAGCGTATACACTAGTCTACTCTTGAGTATCGATGCCCCGTCTTGATAATCGCATGACTAGGGACCTATATATGGATGTGCTTATGGACTACCCAGCCCCCACTAGTGTGACTGCCATCACAACGCTGGTAATCAAGCAAAGATCCTAAGGGCTCTACCAATATGTATAAGCGATATGTTAAAAGAAACACATGCATATATTGAGGTAGAAACAAACCAGGTAGCATACTACCATTTCGAGCAAGACTGTTACTATATTCGTGTATATCCCAAGCTTCCATTAAGTAATATACAAACCAGTATGATACAATAATGGCTTCTAGGGCATATATCACTAACAATCTCCCACTTGCACTAAGGCCATATATTAGCATATCACAGACCGAAGATCTCGAATAGGCTCTCGAATTGTGTCTGAGGGATGGCCTCTGTGAGTGGATCTGAAGTGTTGTTCTCCGTATCTACTTTCCTCACCTCGATCTCCTGGGGATTAACGATCTCCTTGATCAGGCTGTACCGCCTCAAGATATGTCCGGATCTCTGATGGGACCTGGGATCCTTCCCTAAGACTATAGCGCCGTTTGTTGTCACAATACTAAAGTATTGGACCAACAATGGAAGGAACTACCTGAAGTTCAGTTAAGAACTTTCTCATCCAGACTGCCTCTTTTGTGGCGTCTCATGCAGCGAACTACTCCATTTCCATCGTCGAGTCTGCAATTGTGTCCTACTTGGAGCTCTTCCAACAGACCGCCCCTCCACTGAGGGTAAAGACATAACCCATCATAGACTTGGAGTCATCCTTATCACTCTGGAAGCTGGAGTTAGCAAAGGCCTCGATCGGGAGGTCCTTTTCCGCCATACACCAAGAACATCTTCTTATACCTTCTCAAGTACTTGAGAACGTTCTTTACTGCTATCCAGTGGTTCTCCCATGAGTTTGACTGATACTGGCTTACCATATTAGTGCGTAAGCAACATCTGGTCTGGTACACAACATCACATACATTATAGAGCCTACCGCAGAAGCGTAGGGTATAATCTACATGCGAGCCTTATCCAAATCAGTCTTTGGGAGACATCTCTTTGGAGAGGGTGATTCCGTGACAAGTTGGTAGACTACCGCGCTTAGAATCTTCCATACTAAGTATTTTAAGTATTGTGTTGATGTATCTTGACTGTGAAAGTCCCACGATCCTCTTTGATCTATCACGATAGATCTGAATCCCCAGAATGTAGTTGGCATCACCTAGGTCAATCAGGGAGAACCTCTATGATAAGAATCCTTTGACTGATTGTAGTATAGGAGTGTCATTTCCTATCAAGAGAAAGTCATCCATGTACTAGACAAGGAATCCCACAGTTCTCCCTACAATCTTACTATAAATGAATGGTTCATCTGAATTTTTGATAAAGTCGAATTCTTTGATTGTCTCATCAAAACAGATGTTCCAACTCTGCGATACCTGCTTTAGTCCATAAATAGACTTAAGAAACTTGCACACTTTCCCCCTGCTCCCACTCTGATTGAAAACCCTTTTGCTAATCCATATAGACGCACTCTTCCAAATAACCATTTAGAAAAGCTGTCTCTACGTCCATCTGTCGGATCTCAAAATCTTGGAAGGCAGTAATGGCAAGAAGGATCCGAATGGATTTGAGCATAGCTACTGGAGAAAAGGTTTCATCTGAGTCACCGCTCTGAATGGCTTGCTAGAAACTAGTTGGTTCATCATTGTCAATGATGCAATCCTCTCTATCCCCGTCTATGAGAAAACCGTAGTATCTTTCGGGTGGATGAGACTGCCAACTTGTCCTGCGGATTGGCACAGGGATGTCCTGTTCTTTTGAAATCTTTGGTTCTACCATACTTTCAGCAATAGTTTGTGGTTCTGGAATTTCTTCCAGTTCTATTGCGCTCCCACTAGTCCTTTTTCAAAAAATTGATTTTCTGAAAAAGTGGGCATGACGAGGAACCAAAATCCATTTGTTCCTCTGCGTAATAGAAAAGATACCCCCTGAAGTTCTTTGGGTATCCCACAAACATACACAGTACTGAGCGTGCCTCGAACTTGTCCGCATACTGCTTTTTGACAAAAGATGGACATCCTTATAATTTCAGATACTGAAGATAGGGTTTCTTCCCACTCCGCATCTGATATGGTGTGGTAGGCACATTCTTGGTAGAAACCTTATTCAAAAGATATACAGCTGATTCTAGTGCATAACCTTAGAAGGATCGCGGTAACTCAGCGTTACTCATCATGGAATGTACCATATCCAATAGGGTTTCATTCCACTTTTCCGATACACCGTTGTGTTGTGGTGTGTATGGAGGAGTAAATTGAGAGAGAATTCCATTCTCTTTTAGGTAACCCAGGTACTCGGCAATTAAGTATTCACCACATCGATCAGATCTCAGTGTCTTTATACTTTTGCCTGTTTGTTTTTCCACTTCATTCTTTTATTCCCGGAATTTCTCAAAAGGCCTCGGATTTATGCTTCATCAAGAAGACATGTCCTTACCAAGAGAAATTATCCGTAAAAAGTATGAAATAAGAATAACCACTTCGTGCATCTGTAGATATTAGACCACACACGTCGCTGTGTATGAGTCCTAAGAGCTCGCTCACTCTTGCTGCGTGTCCAGTAAACGGAGTCTTTGTCATGTTTCCTATGAGACAAGATTGACAAATTGTATAAGACTGATATTCGAACGGATCCGAATATCCCTCTCTATGTAACTTCGACAACCGTGTTTCATTGATGTAAGCCGGTCTACAATACCATAAGAAAGCCTTATTTAATTCTGGAGACTTTCTTTTAAGTGTGTTCTGGACGTTAAAACCTAAGCTTGATTTAACATGTATATACTGTCCTCTAGTGTACTTGACCCAATTAAACTTTTATTTAGGTGGATGTGGACCATATCGCTTACAAACTAGACTAGGTACACACAAACAGTTACGTAGAATCAATATCTACGCACTTGTTAATCCTAGGTGATATACCTTATGGATACAGCGTCGACGCTCATTCCGTGAGCAACCCTGAGAGTCTATCACCTGCCCTGATAACACTATAGTTTCTCAAAGCCTGTAATGAATTACAGATATGAGATCTTGATCCGGTATCTTGTACCCAGGAAGTAGAGTTAATTGACAGACTGTTTTTAATCACAAACACACCCGAAGTCGAAGCCACAACGTGCTTCGGATCCTGGATTCTGGCTTTCCAAGCCCTGCATCCTTTCTGCCAATGCCCTTTCCCGTGACAATAGGAACATACCTTCTTCCCTACTGTTAACCCCGAAACTTTTGCCCTGCACTTTCTTTCTACTTTACTGACACCGCCTATCGGCTTTGTGGAGGTCTTCATCTTCTGACCCTTGGCTTTCTCCATGGATCCAGAAGAAGATGATTCCCCAATAAGTAGAGCGGGTTTCACCCTGGTTTCCTTCAGGGTGCCCTCAACTGGAAGTATAACTTTCTTCCCCTGGGCGTAAGTAGTAGATAGGGACTGCATAATCAAGTCAGCACATGAATCGTTCTCCAACGTGGTCTCCAGGTCCGTGAGCTGTTTAATATAGTTGATCATTGTAGGGACGTGGTCACCTATAGATGACCCGACGGCCAACCTCGCTTAAACAATTCCTTCAAGGTCTCATATCTTGCGATACGAGATTGCTCTCCATATAAATCTTTGTTATGGAGGAAGATGGAAACTAAGCCCATCTTCTCGTGCTGCCTCTAGTATACACCATCAACTGAGGCCAACACGAGGCACCTGGCATTCGCACGGTCCTTTTTCCCTTGTCTTACGGATATCAACATCCGTGACGGTGGAAACTTGACCTGGGATGGCGGGGGTTTGAGTAGTAATGAGGTGGTCCGGCTTGTCATAGGTCATGGACATCTGGACAAATCTTTGCCAGTCAGTATAGTATAACTCAGCCATTTTATTATCTAACTGTAACCTAATCTAGTTACCTGGTCGCTGCAATTAGGAGAGAGAGAAGAAAACACTCAGCATGATGCTCTTGCAAGTTTAGACTAGTTTTTAATTTATCTAAACAGGATGGCTCCCACTGTTTCTCGAATCCTTCTTCAAACCATAAAAGAAGAATTAGTCAGGATTAATCTCGCCGTACAATACTTGCTTAACCGTTCGTCCAGGCTAGTGTCGGTACTTCAAGGGATGTTTTACGACGCTTTCGCGAAGTTCCTTAATTAAATAATCTTTTTTCCCTGGAGGCGTAGACCCGCTAACACTATTCTAAACACCTACTTGGTTTATAGTATTGATCGTTAAGTGAAAAATCTCCCGAGGAGTAGCATATACTCACAGTAGGATCGGGATCCAAATATCAATGTGTGATAATCCTGAAGTAATCCTACCAACATTATCACACTCCAAACGGTAAGCAGCACTGGCATGTTTCAGTTTCCTTAGAAACTCCCGATGTGGATTTTTTCCCCATGCACTTATGACCTTGACGAAGGCCAACAAATTATAAGCCACATGTCAAGTTCTACCCATCATTGTCCAGGTTAATTTGAACCCACCCGTATATACCCTTGACGAAGGCCAACAAAGTAATACGACTGTCCCAAACCAACACATCTATCTATGCTACATATGAATACCCAGTAGCTACCAAACTCTATGCCTTGGCGAAGGTCAACAAACAAAACTTGAATAATACTGAATATTCATATGAAATGACGGAGGGCTACGAACGGTTTTGGCGAAACCGTGAACGTAATGAACTTGATATAATCGAATGAACCTGATAGCTTTTAAAAGGAGTGGTTTAAGTTCCGCATTTAAAAGTCTCATGTTTTAAAATAACCGAGTGGTTTTAAAATTTGTTCCAACGATTCAGCTTTGGTTTGTTTGCTTTGCATTAATGTAATGATATCCCATCATTTACACCTATCATCACAGAAAAATACGAAAATACCACATCCACTTATACTATCCCCATTCGCCACTGGGCCCCGTCTGACACCGTTAGGTTAAATAATTAACGCCAGAGCGGGGGCTGGACTAGCGCGGATGCAAAACATAAGCAACGTCTAATATATAATATATATATTATAACCATTCATCTCATGCAATAATAGGCATTCCAGATCACAGATGAACATATTAGATATACTGGGAATTCCGTGTTTCGTTTAAGCCTGTAACGAAAAATGGATTCCACGTGTTAGTTATGTATATGCCCTAGAGGCCATTGTTGTACATATGATGTATATTATGATGGATTCTTGGATATATATAGAGAGGACTTTCTTGCTCGATATGATAGTATGCTATCTGATTACGCTTTGTCTTAACATGTTGACTTGTATTGGTTTACTGTCTTACGCTCACATGTTGATAAAGCCCTTAAGATATGTACTTGACTACTAGGACTATGATGAGATCATACTAATGGGGCTAGGGTAGTCAACGAGCACATCCTATAACTGTTCCTAGTCGAGGGTGTATCGAGACAGGGCATCGATACACAAGAGTAGACTAGCGTATATGCATCTTGACCCATTTGATGGGCGATGGATGATCCCATATCCATCGGTGTTTGACATCAAAGATACTGTATGGGTGCTCGGTAGAGACTGGGTACACTGAACGGACACGCCAAGAACTCCTAAATGGTATTATACCTATCGTCAGATAGCAGTTCTCCGGTGACACTGGTACAGGTTAGTCTGTAGACCATAGATCGTCATAGAGTCTTGTTTGATTCCCACTGTGCTTTGATTTCCACCTTATCACGTCCAAGAAGGCGTGCAAAACGGTGGCTTGTGGGTACAGTCCCGAATCACATGGAGGCAATGAGCGATAGGAGGGGTTTCGTCTCTCCCGGTATTGGGGGTTAATGTTGTGCTATGTTCGATTGGCTATAACTGGAAGTCCATGGCCAGGGTTGATATGGAGTGCTACCGGTAAGAGTTATCGATAGTTTCTCGACCTGTTATGAGCCTCACATCGACACGACTTATCGGTTACTGGGGTCTGACGTTTACCACCCCTAGACTTGATATGCGATATATGAGACGAAAAGACCGGACTGTACGGTAGTGTTACTGATTGGATTCATAGGAGAATGTACATGCTTGCTTGTTGATCTTCTGATCGCTCAATACCTGTGTGGCTGTTATGTTTAGCTGACCGTTTGCAGCTTGTGGGTGTTTGATATGATCATCACTTACTGCCGGCGTATTGGCAATTCTTTAGAGTCCTACACAGAGGTTTTCTGGCTCAGGCTAAACGGAGTAGGAGCACATATGTGATATGTACTGGACTGAGAATAATATGATATGAGATACCGTATTCTATTCTCGCAATATGAGATATCGGCCGGATATATGTGATATAGCCAGGTCATCGGATCAAGTGTTGATTCGATGAAATGGTACATGTTATATTAGTCGGTTATATGCAATATAGCCGGATTGTCGGATCAAGTGTTGATTCGATAATTTAATGTATAATTATATATGTGATATATTACATTACGTTAACTAATATAAGCTCGTTTTATTGATTCATTTTCTCACTGGATAATACATTGATGTATATGTGATATATGTTAATTGTATTATTTTCTTTTGTTACAAAATATATTGTATATGTGATAAAGAATATTGTAACATGTTAGGGTTACAAATGCAACATGGATTTTGAGTTTAAACCAAGTTAGGGTTTGTATTAGGGTTAGCTATTTGGATGAGGGTTAAGGAAGCTTCATGAAGCTTTGACTTTGTCATCTTGCTTTAATATTTTGTGAAGATATTTGTTAACTCAACCCAAATCCTTAACCTATGGTTTATTCTCTACAAAGGTTAATCCTTTCATTCTTAACCCATGGTTGCAATTGTAACTATACCAATAATTCATTATTCATCACAAAAGGATTAGCTTTATCTTCTTCTTCTTTTTGCTCTTGAAAACGCTTCACTAGCTTTTGTGTTTGTGATGAAAAATGGTGAGAAATTGAAAACAAAAGAGAGCAAAATTCCTACTTCATCATCCTCATCTATTCTAGCCACTTAGATTAAGGTGTTCACTTCTCTAATTATTTCATTAGTGAAGTGTAAGCTTGGATTATAGATTCTTCAAGGCAGATCATCTTAGATCAAGAAAACTTTAAGCAAGATGCATCATTCACCTCTTGGAGCCTCAAGAGAGTCGGAGTTCTTGATGATCGCAGCGAAGGGACCTCAACACGGAGCTTATGAAGCAAAGAAACGGACTACAAAGGTTGTAATCCTAATCTCTTTATTTCTTTGTATGTGATACAAACTTGTTACCCTAGAAATTCTAGCATGATTCATGGTTAGCTTGCTTTGCACCTCTCTAAATTTTAAAGTAGCATAAGTGATTCTACCAAACCCTAGACTAGGTGCAAGGGAAGTCCAACAGTTGTATTAGAGCCAAACTAGAATTCTAGATACGGTGTTAAAACAATTACGAAAACGAAATCGACTCCGAAATACGATATTATGAAAACCCCATTTTGCTTTCTGTAAATTTTCAAAAAGGTCCTTTAAAATTTTTTCAAACAGGTGCAGAATGATCTATGGGCCAAAATATGAACATGGGTGAAATACCGGAGGGGTGGGTGCTCGGATTTGGACCGAGCACCAAGGCCTAAATTCCGGCCTGGCTGGCCCCAGTGCTTCCTCTGCCCTCTGTATTCCATTTATGCTCTTTTGGGTTCATTTTGGGTTTCCTAGTATTGTGTAATTAGCCCAATTTTCATGTGTTGATTTGTTTGACGTGGGGCTAATTCGTAGTGCTTCGTAGTCATATAACTTAACACTGTAATGGTAACCTTGACTATATTTAGCAGTTCGATCGAACTTCAAACACCACATTTTGCACCCCGTTGAAATTTTCAAGTGTTGTAATTTTCCGAAGTTGATTATATTCGTAAAATCATGCAAGTACCCCTATGGACCCTCTAGAAGACTATAATAACCTTAACTCGATTCTATGCCCACGGAACCGTGTTCGAACCTTCGGGTTTGCCATAGTTCCGTGGTGTCATAGGTGAGGCGTTGGTTAACTCCTTCTACGACTGGTCCATGGACACTGTGGCACGGATTTTGAGTGTTTCGACTTTGCTCAAGTGTTGAGCTCACGGGGGTAATTTGTGAGTGTATGTTGATTCGATCGAAACATTAAACATCGTCATGATATTCTGTGATTGTGATACAATATGTGGAATTCATATAGTTAGGCATGAAATCCGTAATATGTGATATTTCGGGTTTACGATGTCTAAGGTGATTGTGGATTCCAAATGTTGTAGTTTTACACTTTCTTTTCTGCGACCATAAGCATAGTATGTGGTGTATCGCCGGCTTCATTGCTATACATCAACGACAATCGGGATACGCATACTTGCTTACGTTGATGATATGAGATATTATGCGTTACTGTGATATGTTATATTGGATCATCGTGTTCCGAATAGCCGGGGGTTTTACGTGAGATGAGGATTTTTATTTTCATTCATGTAAAATTCATTGTATGTAATATTCTTTTATTAGGGCACTTCCGGGTTGAGATTGATGTCACCATTGTATATTATTTACTTTTCCGCATTAGGATAGACCTAAGGAGGGGAGCACAAGTAACCGGGTTCTAGGGTCCAGTAGGAGGACATCTCGAGGAGTCGAGGCCGGGTCTCCTAACCCTAGAATTGACAGTGTTACTTGCCGCTCTCATAGGGGTCTAGGGATGTGGGTTTGGCTATTCATCGCGACCGTAGAATCCGTGTTTTATACTGGCTCGATATAAAACACAGACGTCCTAGTATATCCAATATTTCATATGTTATCTTCTGCTGCAATATTCTGTGATGAGATCATATTACTGCCTGAGACGAATGCTTATACTATATATATATATATGATATATAAATATTACTGCTTTCGTTTCTTCTGTGATGCTTAGGAAGTATAAATGATGGGATTTATTAATGAGATTAATAAAAGAAAAGAAACCTAAAAGATGTTGTAGAATCAAATTTATAAAAAGGGTAGCTACAGTTTTTTGCTTTGCATAGTGGTATATGTGATATACCCTGCACCTTATTCGATGAGGAAAGAGCCGATATCACTTCACCGGGAGTGACCTCTTTAGCAAAAATGGCAGATGCTACAAACTCACGGTTTAGTTTTTGATTACTTCTATAGTTCTTGCTTTGCACAACGGTATTTATGAAATATCCTGCACCTTATTCGATAGGGAAAGAGCCGAGAACCCTTCACCGAGAGTGACCTCTTTAGCGAAACTAGGAAAGCCTAAAAAACACTCTTTTTCAAAATCACCTGTTTCTACAACGATATCAAGTTCATTACGCTCATGGTTTTCAGAAAAACCTGCGTAGCCCTCCGACATTTCAGATAAGTAATATTTAGTATTCGTGCTACATTTGTTGGCTTTCATCAAGGCGTAGTGTGCGGTAGCTATTTACTGCTTATCTGCAGCATATGATGCGATTAGGTTAGGGTAGCGTACGGCTTTGTTGGCTTTCGTCAAGGGTCATGCGAGTGGGTTTAATTCAATCATGAAATGTACGGGTTGAACTTGACTAGCGGACTATAGTTTGTTGGCATTCGTCAAGGTCATAGCATGTTAGGGGTAAAAGTATTATCAGGAATTTCAAGTGTTGAAATTTGCAATGAGATTGTATACCTTCTATGAGATAGATGGATCCTGATACCCACTATGAGTAAGAGTTACTCTTGGAAGAGTTTTACACATGACAATTAGCCGATCAAGTAGGTGTCTAGAAAGGTGTTTACGGGGTTATGCATCTGGGAAAACGAGGTTTACTTTAATTAGGTCCGTGTGAGAGCACGGGGAACCTCCCTCAAAGTACCAACACCGGCCTGGCCGAAAGATTGGCGAACTTGTAAAGTGTAATTAATCCAGGCTAGTCTTACCATTTAGGGTTTGAAGGAGGATTTGATTAAAACAGTGGGAGCCATCCTGATTAGATAAGATAATAACCAATCTAATCTTGCAAGAGTATACGCTAAAGTGTTTTCTTCTCTCTCTTTCCAGGTAGTGACCATGTCAGGCCTTAATCAAGATAATAATATGGATGTATTGACTGAACCCGCTTATTATACTGTGCAGGGAACGTTGGTCCCGCTCCCACTTATAATTGTTATAAGTCCGTGCAGGGAATAGGAGAATATCTGGATTCTCACGCCGCCCAAATGAAGAATAAGCATGATGATGCATCTTCTTCAGGTGTATTAGTTATCAAGAACTGTTTCTCAGTTCACTCTACGTCCTGGGTATTAGATACCGGATCGGGATCCCATATATGTAATATGTTACATGGGCTACGGAAAGGTAGGGAACTGGGAGAGGGTGATCATTCCATAAGAGTAGGGAATGGTGCAAATGTTTCAGCCAAAGCAGTTGGCGAATATCACCTTATGTTACCAAATGGTAATACATTGGTTCTGAATGAATGCTATTACATTCCGACCCTGATATGCAATCTTATATCAGTTTCTTTATTGAGCAAAGAAGGATATAATTTTATAGTACAGGATAATGTTATGAACATATTCCTGAATCAAAAGTTGATTTGATCAGGATCGTTAAATAATAGCATATACGTTCTCAACCAAACTACAGTACTTAATATACAAAACACACACAAGAGGAAGAGTTCAGAAATGAACGAATCCTTCTTGTGGTTTTGTAGACTAGGTCATATAATTGTGACATGGCTAACTAAGTTACATAATGATGGATATTTGAATCCGCTCGAATTTTCATCTTATGATACTTGCCAGTCATGTCTCAAAGGCAAGATGACCAAAACTCCATTTAGTGGACACGGAGAAAGAGTTAAAGAACTCTTGGGACTGATACATAGTGATGTATGTGGTCCCATGTCTACATATGCAAGGATCGGTTCTTCCTACTTTATTACATTCACTGACGATCTCTCAAGATACGGACATGTGTTCCTGTTGAAACACAAGTCTGAAGCTTTTGAGAAATTCAGAGAATATAACAACGAAGTAGAAAACCAAACGGGCAAAAGTATTAAAATCCTACGATCTGATCGAGGAGGAGAATACTTGAGCAATGAGTTCCTAGATTATCTAAAAGAGAATGGGATTCTCTCTCAGCTTACTCCTCCCTATACACCACAGCATAATGGTGTATCGGAGCGGAGGAATCAAACCCAATTAGATATGGTGCGCTCTATGATGAGCACTGCTGAGTTGCCTATTTCCTTCTAGAGGAATGCGCTTGAGACAGCCATACACCTATTGAATATGGTTCCTACCAAATCAGTGCCTACCACTCCATATGAGATATGGAAGGGGAAGAGACCATCTCATAAGTATGTTAAGATAAGGGGTTGTCCGGCCTATGTCAAAAGGTACAATCCGAACAAACTCGAGGCAAGGTCTGTCCTGTGCAAGTTTGTATGATATCCCAAGAACTCACAAGGATATATCTTCTACCACACTGAGGAACAAAAGGTGTTTGTTTCTCGACATGCCAACTTTTTAGAAAAGGAATTTCTTGCAAAGGAAATTAGTGGCGAGGAGGTAGAACTGGAAGAAGTTCCCGCAACACAAACCGCGACAAAAGAATTGGTTGAACCAGAGGATTCAGTAGTCCCCGACGAACCCCAGCCTCTCCGCCGATCAAGCAGGGTTCCTCATCCACCTGAGAGATACTAGGTTTTCTCGGAGATGGTGGGAGCGAGGATTGCATCATGGAAGATGATGACCCAACTAGCTTCGAGCAGGCCATCACGAGTGGGGACTCTGTTAAGTGGCTGGATGCAATGCGATCTGAGATGGAATCCATGTACACCAACAAAGTATGGACTTTGGAAGTTGCTCCTGAAGGGGCAAAACCCATTGGGTGCAAGTGGATATTTAAGAAGAAACTTGGTGTAGATGGAAAATTAGAGACTTTCAAAGTTAGACTTGTTGCAAAGGGTTTTCGTCAACGACCAGGTGTGGATTATAACGAAACCTTTTCTCCAGTGGCTACGCTTAAGTCCATCCAGATCATACTTGCCATTGCTGCATACCACGACTACGAAATCCGACAGATGGATGTTAAGACCGCCTTTCTAAATGGTGATTTAGAGGAGTGCGTGCACATGACTCAGCCAGAGGGCTTCGTAGATAGTGGGAGCAGCGGAAAGGTGTGCAAGCTGCTTAAATCCATCTACGGGTTAAAGCAGGCATCGCGGAGTTGGAACATCTGCTTTGATGTTGTTGTCAAAGAGTTTGACTTCATCAAGAACGTAGATGAACCTTGTATTTACAAGAAGGCTGCAGAGAGTAAGGTTGTCTTCCTCGTATTATACGTAGATGACATACTCTTGATGTTCCTATGCTGCACTCGGTCAAGCTTTTCTTATCACATAGATTCTCAATGAAAGATTTAGGTGATGCCTCCTGCATTTTGGGCATTAAGATCTATAGAGATAGATCCAAACGGATACTGGGATTGTCCCAATCCAGGTACATTGACACCATACTAAAGAGGTTTAGTATGGAGGAATCCAACCGTGGGAACCAACCCATGATCTCTAGACTCACTCTCTCCAAAGTGATGTCTCCCAAGGCTGATTTGGAGAGAGCTCGTATGCAATGGATACCCTATGCTTCGACAGTACGCTCTATCATGTACGCGATGCTATGTACCAGACCCGATGTAGCATACTCACTAAGTGTAGTGAGTAGGTATCAAGTAGATGCTGGAGATAGTCACTGGACAGCTGTGAAGAATATTCTCAAGTACTTAAGAAGGACTAAGGAAATATTCTTGATGTATGGTAATGGAGAACTCCAAGTGGAGTCCTTTACCGATTCAAGCTTTCAAAGTGATAAGGACGACTCTAAGTCGCACTCGGGATTTGTCTTTACCCTAAATTGAGGGGCGGTTTGTTGGAAGAGTTCCAAGCAAGAAACCGTGGCAGACTCGACGATGGAGGCTGAATACATCGTTCCCAACGATGCTGCCAAAGAAGCTGTCTGGATGAAGAAGTTCATCACTGAACTTGGTGTGGTTCCATCCATTGAACATCCAATACCTGTGTATTATGATAACAATGGAGCTGTGGTTTTGGCCAAGCAACCCAGGTCCCATCAGAAGTCCAGACATATTCTAAGACGGTATCACCTGATCCGGGAGATAGTTGATCACCGAGAGATCGAGGTCAGGAGAGCCGAGACGAAGGACAACACTGGGGATCCACTCACGAAAGCCATACCGCAGATACAATTTGAGAGACTCTTCGGGATGTTGGGTATGAGATACTATAACAGCTGGCCTTAGTGCAAGTAGGAGATTGTTAGTTATGTATATGCCCTAGAAGCCATTGTTGTACATATGATGTATATTATGATGGATGCTTGGATATATATAGAGAGGACTTTCTTGCTCGATATGATAGTATGCTATCTTGTTACACTTTGTCTTAACATGTTGACTTGTATTGGTTTATTGTCTTACTCTTACATGTTGATAAAGCCCTTAGGATATGCACTTGACTACTGGGACTATGATGGGATCATACTAGTGAGGTCAGGGTAGTCAACGAGTACATCCTATAACTGTTTCTAGTCGAGGGTGTATCGAGACAGGGAATCGATACACCAGAGTAGACTAGCGTATACGCATCTTGACCCATTTGATGGGTGATGGATGATCCCATATCCATCGGTGTTTGACATCAAAGATGGTGTACTGGTGCTCGGTAGAGACTGGGTACACTGAACGGACTCGCCAAGAAATCCTAGATGGTATTATACCTATCATCAGATAGCAGTTCTCCGGTGACACTGGTACAGGTTAGTCTGCAGACCCGAGATCGTCATAGAGTCTCGTGTGATTCCCATTGTGCTTTGATTTCCACCTTACCACGTCCAAGAGGGCGTGCAAAACGGTGGCTTTTGGGTACAATCCCGAATCACATGGAGGCAATGAGCGATAGGAGGGGTTTCGTCTCTCCCGGTATATGGGGTTGATGTTGTGCTGTTTTCGATTGGCTATAACTGGAAGCCCTGGCCAGGGCTGATATGGAGTGCTACTGGTAAGAGTTATCAGTAGTTTCTCGACCTGTTATGAGCCTCACATCGACACGACTTATCGGTTACTGGGGTCTGACGTTTACCACCCCTAGACTTCATATGCGACATATGAGACGAAGAGACCGGACTGTACGGTAGTGTTACTGATTGGATTCACAGGAGAATGTACAGGCTTGCTTATTGATCTTCTGTTCGCTCAATAACTGTGTGGCTGTTACGTTTAGCTGACCGGTAGCAGCTTGTGGGTGTTTAATATGATCATCACCTACTGCCGGCGTATTGACGATTCTTTAAAGTCCTACACAGAGGTTTCCTGGCTCATGCAAAACGGAGTAAGAGCACATATGTTATATATGCGGGACCGAGAATAATACAATATGAGATACTGTATTCTATTCTCGCGATATGAGATATCGGCCGGATATATGTGATATAGCCGGGTCATCGGATCAAGTGTTGATTCGATGAAATGGTACATGTTATATTAGTTGGTTATATGCAATATTGCCGGATTGTCGGATCAAGTGTTGATTCGATAATTTAATGTATAATTATATATGTGATATATTACATTACGTTAACTAATATAAACTCGCTTTATTGATTCATTTTCTTACTGGATAATATATTGATGTATTTGCGATATATGTTAATTGTATTATTTTCTTTTGTTACAAAATATATTGTATATGTGATATATAATATTGTAACATGTTAGGGTTACAAATGCAACATGGATTTTTAGTTTAAACCAAGTTAAGGTTTGGATTAGGGTTAGCTATTTGGATGAGGGTTAAGGAAGCTTCATGAAGCTTTGACTTTGTCATCTTGCTTTGATATTTTGTGAAGATATTTGTTAACCCAACCCAAATTCTTAACCTATGGTTTATTCTCTACAAGGGTTAAGCCTTTCATTCTTAACCCATGGTTGCAATTGTAACCATAATAATAATTCATTATTCATCATAAAAGGATTAGCTTCATCATCTTCTTCTTCTTGCTCTTGAAAAAGCTTCACTAGCTTTTGTGTTTGTGATGAAAAATGGTGAGAAATTGAAAACAAAAGAGAGCAAAATTCCTACTTCATCATCCTCATCTATTCTAACCACTTAGATTAGGGTGTTCACTTCTCTAATTACTTCATTAGTGAAGTGTAAGCTTGGATTAGAGATTCTTCAAGGTAGATCATCTTAGATCAAGAATACTTCAAGCAAGATGCATCATTCACCTTTTGGAGTCTCACGAGAGTCGGAGTTCTTGATGATCGCAGTGAAGGGACCTCAACACGGAGCTTATGAAGCGAAGGAACGGACTACAAAGGTTGTAATCCTAATCTCTTTACTTCTTTGTATGTGATACAAACTTATTACCTTAGAAATTCTAGCATGATTCATGGTTAGCTTGCTTTGAACCTCTCTAAATTTTAAAGTGCTATGGGTGATCCTACCAAACCCTAGATTAGGTGCAAGGGAAGCCCAACACCACGGTCGTGATGAATAGCCAAACCCCACCCCAGACCCCTATGGGTGCGACAAACTACCCGCCAAATACCCGAAGTGAAGCAACCTCCCTCATCAAAGTGAGTAGGCCATTCCGCACTTCAAAGTATCCAGTAGTTTGTGCACCCCACCTTGGGTCTATCCTAGAAGCAGAAAACAGTAAAAGAAAATAATACAATGGTGGCTACAACCTCAACCCGGATGTTCCCCGCAAAAGATTATTACATCACTTTACAATTTACATCAAATGAAAGAAAAGAAAACTCTCATCTCACATCCCCGGATATTCATCCACGACGATCCAACAGGTTCATATACACAATCCAACATCACAGATCATAGATATGTACAACCCCCACTAATCGACGTATAGCGATTAACAGACGTTCAATACATATATCACAACACAGATAAAACCCGATTAGCAAATAACTTAGAATTTTGATCGAAAACAATTTTCCGTGTCTAGCCCAAGTGCAAACCAGAACAGAAAATATCATGGGTAGAAACCAAATATCCCAGAGAACCATAAACCCAAAACGAGACATACAGAGGAAATACGAGCCTACTCGGCCACAACTCAGCCACGGAACGACGGCAAATCGACCGATTCGCCGCGGTTCCGGGGTGGTTGTGACGAGTTAGCATCTTATTTTTCTTTTATGCTGTTGTATTTCCCTGCTTGTATTTTTCATGCCTCTGAAATAATTTTTTCTTGCAGTTTTAAAATCGACAGAAAGCATAGGAATTGGGTGTATCATTTTTGAGTTTTCCGACGATTGAAGTTCTAATAACTTGCTGACTAACTAGTAAAGGTTTAGTAGGCTCTGATATCACTATAAGTCGATGTCGCTCACCGCACGGGTTAGCGGGGAGGCGGAATATTTAAAAAACGATTTTCAAAGCACGCAACACCGACTTGAACTCCAGGAACTTAGCTAAATTAACCCTGACTAGCTAAGCTTGTAAAGAGGTTAACTACTCGAAAAGGAATTTATACCTCACGATATATGTCCTTCGGGTCTTCTTTGCTATCCTCCTCGTCATCGTAGGCTCCGAGGATCGTAACGGATCGTAGCTTCCTCGAGTCTAAGACGATCCACCGGGAGTCTATAGTCTGAGCTCCAACCTCAAATCCGAGGTAACTAGGGAAACTAGTTTGCTAAAATAGAAGGCCTAGGTGATGTAGAGAAAGATGATGTGTTGGTTTGTCTCTTGGAACCCTAAGTTTCTCAACTCATGAGACGATTAGGGTTCATGAGAAGGAGATAAAGAAAGCTTGAAGAGAGAGAATCTATTTGTGATAATGATAAATGAATATGGCTCATATCAAGACTATAAGGCAAATGAAAATATCTCACACAAATATCTTAAAATATCTCATAAATATCTAAGTCTTCATTTGCCTCATAAGAGTCCAAGAAAGTCAACATGAAGACATGTTCAATTTCACTACCATATAGTTTTCCACCTCATAAATCCACCTCATTAAGCATTTAACCTAAATGCTAATACATGTAATGAGGTGTAATCATCTAGAAGCAAATTTGAGCAATTTACAAGAATGCCCCTCTCATCCGTATATACATACCCGTATCCGTATTCCGAGATACACGAATACAATGAGACGAAAACAATCCATCAATATAATACTAGGATTCGGTTTAAACCAAAGCCCACTAGTATTATCCGCCCGATCATCATACACGCACAAGTGCATGTACGTGATTGAAGCCCTGCCGTAAAACCATACGGCCTCTACATCTTTTTCCTGATGCAGGGAAACTCTTTATGTGAGACTCTAAAGACTCGACTGTACGCTGGCAGTGGGTTTAACCACAAGCTGCAAGCAGTACAGCTGTACGTAATGGCTACCCAGATATCTGTCGATGAGAAGGCCGATGAGCAAACTCATCCGAACTCCTACTGAGCCTGTATGTGACAATCTCCGTATAGTCCGGTCTATTCATCTAATAGTATCGCATATCGGGCTTAGGGGAGGTAATCGTCAGACCCCTAATAGCGCAATAAGTCGGGCCGGAGTGTAGCCTAAAACACCCTGAGAAACTACTGGAGTACCTACCAGTAAATCTTGCTTGCCCTGGCCAGGAACTTTGTGTAATGGCTCTCCAAACACAGCGCGATATCAACTTCCAATACTGGGAGAGACGAATCCTATCTAACCGCCACTGCCTCCAATTGTTTTGGGACTGCACCCAACTACTACCTGTTTGTAAGACTCCTTTAATCCGTGGTAGGGTAGTAATCAAAGTACAGTGGGAACACGCTCGAGGAGAAGTAGCAGTGTCAAGTCGACGGACTAAGCTGTATTCATGTCACCTGGGAACAGCTACCCAACGATAGGTATAATAGCCACTAACAGTTCCCGACATGTCCTGTCCTGTGTACTCATAACCTAATGAGCACCTGCATACTATCTCCAGTACGACGTTCTAATGGCTATGGGACAGACCATCTCCCCTGCTGGGATGAGAAGCGTATACACTAGTCTACTCTGGAGTATCGATCCCCATCTCGATAATCCTATGACTAGGGACCTATATAAGGATGTGCTTATGGACTACCCAGCCCCCACTAGTGTGATTGCGATCACAACGATGGTAATCAAGCAAAGATCCTAAAGGCTCTACCAATATGTATATGCGATATGCTAAAATAAACACATGCACATATTGAGGTAGAAACAAACCAGGTAGCATACTACCATTTCGAGCAAGACTGTTACTATATCCGTATATATCCCAAGCTTCTATTAACTAATATACAAACCGGTATGATACAATAATGGCCTCTAGGGCATATATCACTAACAAGAATATCCTCACTAAACCCACCTACAAGAAAAGACCTCAAGTCGAAGCAAAAGGGGAGCAACAGAGGAAGTAGCAGTGCGCCCGCTGTGACTATGCTGACGGGTCGGTCCTGAAAGACACCGTGGTACAACGGGTCTGAGTTGCCAACTCGTGAGTAGTAAATAACATCTAATGTGACAATCACAAACATGCACGCAAATGCGTTAAATACTATGTATAAACTATGATGTGATGTATTAGTATGAACGTGACATGAATAAATGATCATGCATGAAATCTGGAACATCTGATGTGGGAAAAACTAATTATCTTAGAAAATCTTCGGTATGGTAAACCAAAGTATCATCAATAGAAACGACAGAAATCCGTGTCAAGCATCGATACATAATATATATCAATATCTCAGGCGCCGTCTCTCACATCGGCTCTAAATCTGTCTAAATCACACGACTCCGGTCGGTATCATCCATATCTCCGTCGGGCCACTAATCACCGGTAGGTAGTGCTTCCCTGCCAGGCTCAACGTCTCACTATACGATATTCTTGCCCCGGGGTACCTCACTGGGTCCACATGTACCCGCAGACGGTGCCTCCTCTCTCCTCGAATCGGGTATATGTACATACGTGGCTCAATAACTGAGAAAACTTATGGTGGACGCCACACATCATATCACGAGAAAACTGCAATTTACATTTTTAAAATGATCATAAGTTTATAAAAGTCTTTTTGCGGTTTTCCCCAAATCCAGAAATCTCATGAATATGGAATCTCCAAGAAGAATCACAGTACGTGCATATGTCAATTATGGTGAATGTCCATGATATCGATATGATGCAATGAAATGAATGACTTGAAGACTGCAATGCTCAAATACCAATTTTTAAGCAAGTTCTATGGTGTCCATGACATAACAATTACCAATGGCGTGTGTGTTCGTATAAAATAGTGCACGTGCGGCATGAAACATTGGTTTGGTGCAAGTTTCCTAGGTGATAATATCATTGTGCATGATGATGCAAATGCTATATGAATATGATAAACACATATGAATACAAGAATTATAAGAAATCCTAGCTATCGGGCGATTTACGCCATCCAAGAGATTCCCCCACAGATGTGTACATCTACTCACCAGAACGCCTCGCTATTCAAATCTGACCACCGTATTTCCTTTCCTTGCCGCATCTGATGTCTCCGCAATCGATTCTAAAATCGTACAATATCAATACATAAGGCTAAACACTTGATAAAACACGAAGTCAAGATAATACGGAGAAACTAACGCCACAAGCTTAAACACATATGCACTTGGTGCACAAAACATGTGTGATATTGACTAAAATGGCCCTAGGGGCCGTGATACGCAGCGAACGCCAAATCTAGAATCGAAATGTACGTATCACACATTAACCAAACACTCTCATATAAGGAAAATGGTGCCAGCTTTAATCTGCAACTGAACTAGAAAAAACAAACAATACCAAATACCCTAAAAGGCTCCTAGAGAACTACCTACAACAACCCAAATCCTAATGCTACAGGGGGACCAGCGACGCCGGCGGAAACATGAATCTTGCCGGTCGAACTGCGATGGATTAGGTCCGGGTTTCAAGGGTAAACTCAGGGCTTAATCACTACTCTACTTTCTTTTTATATTAAATTATAGAACAATAAAATGATAGAAGATCACAAATATCACTAAACTTAACTAAAAACCGTTTTAAAACACAAAATTAAAACAATATGGTATTTTTGTGTAAACTTGTAGGATTAGTAAGACTATTAGATGATAAACTACCTTTAACTACCCTAATAAGTGATTAAAACAATAAACTTAACCTAACCCTCTCTTTAAACTCTAAACATGCATTAAAAACTACATTAGCACCTAGTTAAGACTAATAAAAGCAAGGATTAGTGAAACATATTGAAACTTGGTTTTCATACCTCAAGGATTAGTAGAAAGAGACCCTACTAGATCAAATTTTGCCACTAAAAGAAGACTTGCTTAAAGAACTCATAAAGAAGTTTTGGAAAAATTGGATTTTTGTAGGTTTAGTGAGGGATTTGTGTTGATTTTTGTGTAGGGTTATTATGATAAGTTGTAACGCTTTAAAAAAATCGTTTAGGTTAATTGCATGATAATTAGTAGTACAACTCGTGTTTTTCCGTAAAACCTAGTTATAATTATTTTTCCACTTAAACATAATTATACTTATTTTAATTATGTAATTGCTTATGTATGAGTGTTTAACTAGTTACTTATTTAATTGGTAGTTTACTTAATTATTTTCATTATTTATTTATCTTAATTATTATTTTAATCATGCACTTACACATTAAATTAATGATAATTACAGATTAGTATGGGTTATTACATGTTTTTGCACCATGACACTATTAAACACAAATGTAATATGTTGTTTTTTAAAATAAAAAAAAAGAAATGAAAAGAAAAGAGGTTCTAGTTTTTTTTTTTTTGAAGGATTAAAATAAAGAGAAAATGAAAAAAAAGATGAGATAAAGAAGTATGGTGCATTAGTGAGGTAAGGTGAACATGTTGCTTTGTTTCCTCACTCACACATTCCCCTCACCCTTTCCCTCCTTACTCGGCCAGTTACAGAAGCAGCCCTCCCTCTCATTTTCCCTCTTTCTCACTTGCTAAAACCCTCATTACCATATAAATAAAATCCACAAAATTAACTCTAATTTCTAGCTAATCATCACAAAAAAAAATTCCTTGTTCAAATCTTACCATGGTTCTTGGCTCAAGTCTTCATTTTGGCTAGCATGTTTGTGTAGGGTTCCTAGGCACTCTCAAGAGGTCTCACAAGGCATCAACCATGCCAATTTGAAATTTTACGGGTACCGAGAAACCTTAATACGGATCGTTGGCTAGAATTCTAGGCGAACAAGCAACTAGTTAACTACTTTAACTAAGAGTACGGAAATACAACCTTTGTAGATCCGGTCCTCCACCTCCACGGCTCCGTGATGAAGTCCTCTCTGCTATCCAAATCAAATCCCAGGCTCTAGCGTCGGCTTCATCGGAGAAAGAGCGGGCTAGGTCATCGACGACGTGCCGAAGATGATTTACGTCGAGGCATCGCTAGATCAAGCTCTAACTTCACTAAGTCTAGAAAACTTGTGAAGGAAACACACTCTACTACTTGGCAAGAGGTAGAGGATGAAGAAATAGGAAGTGTGTTCACTTTAGAATTTGATTTCTCACTCTTTTTCATCAATCACCATTGATGAAGAAAGGTTTTCTTCAACTTGAAGAAGAAGAAGAAGAAGATGATAATTATTATGATAGAATAAAAAAATTAACTTGAAAAGATAATCCCATTCATTCTTATCATAATAGTTACCATGGTTAAGTGTAGAGAATGAACCAAGGTTAAGTGAAGTGGTTAGGGTTAAGCATGAGACAAAATGGTCACATAGTCAAAGCTTCATGAAACTTCAACTAGCATCCAAAGAAAGCCACAATTCATTTATTTTGCAAAATAAATAAAAAAAATAAATAAATGATAAAGCAAAAGAAAACCCTAACCATTACACAACCATGGTTTAATCTTTACACAAACCCAAACTAGCATGTATCATCAAACATGATACAATCTTGTGCACAAAAAATATATCATATATACAATGTGCACAAACAGGTGAGAAAATCCATTTAAAAGTAAACCGATACTAGTTAATGTAAAGTAGTATATCAAATATATTATTATGCATTAAATCATTAAATCAACACTTGATTTAACGATCCGGTTATATCGCATATAACCGACTAGTATCCAATGTATCGGCTTATCGAATCAACCCTCGATTCGATAACTAGGTTATATCGCATACAACCAATCGATACATTCATCGCGAGAATGAAATACGGTATCACATACACACATCATTCTCGGTCCCGCACATATCTCATATGCGCTCCTATTTCGTTTCGCTTGAGCCAGGAAACCACTGTGTAGGACTCTAAAGACTCGTCAATACGCCGGCAGCAGGTGATGATCATATCAAACACCCACAAGCCGCAAGCGGTCTGCTAAACTTAACGGCCACCCGGGTATTGAGCGATCAGAAGATCGACGAGCAAGCCCGCTCACACTCCAGTGAATCTAACCAGTAACACTACCGTACAGTCCGGTCTGATCGTCTGATATGTCGCATATCTCGCCTAGGGGTGGTAATCGTCAGACCCCAATAGCTCGATAAGTCGTGTCGATATGAGGTCTATAACAATTCGAGAAACTACTGGTAACACTTACCAGTATATCTCAGCAACCCTGGCCAGGGATTTCTTGTTATAGCCAATCGAACACAGCGCAACATCAACCCCCTATACCGGGAGAGACGAATCCCTTCCTATCGCTCATTGCCTCCATGTGACTCGGGACTGTACCTAAAAACCACCGTTTTGCATGCCCTCTTGGACGTGGTAAGATAGAAATCAAAGCACAGTGGGAACCACACAAGACTCTATGACGATCTCGGGTCAACAGACTACTCTGTACCAGTGTCACCAAAGAAATGCCATCTGACGTAAGGTATAATACCATCTGGGAGTTCTCGGCGAGTCCGTCCAGTGTACCCAGTCACCACTGAGCACCCGTAAATCATCTCTGATGTCAAACACCATCGGATATGGGATCATCCATCGCCTATCTGTATGGGTCGAGAAGGTATACGCTAGTCTACTCTGGTATATCGAAGCCCCGTCTCGATATACCCACGACTAGGGACTTTGAAGGATGTACTTATAGACTACCATGTCCCCACTAGTATGATCCGCATCATAGTCCAGGAAGTCAATGTCACGACCCGCAGGGTACGGAACGTGACTGGCACTTAAGTTTACGAAACGTCTAAAGGCGTCCGTAAAATAAGTAAGCCAAAGCCCAGAAAACAAAACCAATTAAGCAAAAGAGTGAAGAAAACCCAAACCTTTGAAAGCAAGCTTATCAAATAAGTCATATAAAACCCCTTTTAAAAACAATACTAATTTTTCCGAAAATTTCGGCAGAGTCTCCTTTGTAAATACTGGCCCCCAAAAATGGGTACAACAAAATATATACATGAATCCACAAAATAGGGCATCCCCAAGCGGGAGCTAGCTCTTCGCCATACGGCGGTCACAAATCCCACGAAATGTAAATGACAACAAGCATAATAAGGCATAAGGAAGCATGAAAAAGTAGCATGTCGGCTCAAGTGAGCTCGACCCCAAATACAGTATAAAATCCACAAACCTCACAGTCTCATCTCTAGGTCAATATACAATAATCTGGTAGAACAGTAGATGGAGTACACTAGATACAAGAATATACAAGAATATACAAGGTGGTACAAAATATAACATAACCCACCTATGAGCAAATCTCGAGCTCAGGCAAAAGAGGCAAAAGACAAGTGCGCCCGCCGCTACTGAACTGACGGAGCGGACCTGCAAAACACTGTGGCACAACGGGGGTGAGTTGCCAACTCGTGAGTAATAAATAACATCTACAAAGGCTATCGTATGCATGCACACAAGCATCCTAGCATCTAAAATACAGGTATGACTGGATGCACTAGCAGGTGTGTATATAACATCAGTGTACTAATATGCATGCAACATGAAAATCTGAGGTCTCAATAGGTATATATAAGAAATATTTTATCTCTTTTTGTTTTTGAAACTCTTTTAGAATGCCAGCATAATGCCAATGAATCGACGAAAATCGGTGTCCAGCAACGACACCCAAAAGCTGTCTCAAATCTCATAAATGTATCTCTGGCCTCAGCCGTCCGGCTGACCCATCTCAAATATCAATATCTCATCATCTAGCGGCCACGGTCGGTATCCTCTGGATATCCGCCGTCCCAAACAGTCACCGGTAGGTAATCCATCCCCTGCCAGGCTCAACGTCATCACCACATTCCTCTTGCCCCGGGGTACCTTACCGGGCCCACCATGTACCCGTGCCGGTTCCTCCACTCCTCGACACGGATTTCCAAATCCACAGAAAACTCATGGTGGACGACACTTACATCACTAGAAAACCGCAATTTTTACATATTTTAAAATATAATAAGTTTAGAAATTTTGCGGTTTTCCCCCGAAATCCAGCAATATCATAAAATCTCAAGAATCCTCATAAGTGCATATATCAATGCTAATGAATGCGTATGATATCAATAATCAAGTTGCGATGTGTGATTAATGTATTAAGCATGAACAATGAATATGATGAAGTACATGCACATGAATAGCAATCCTACGGTTTCATTTTAAGGAAATAGCACAATTTAAGTATCAATTAGTAAAAGGTTTAAATTAAAGGTTATCTAGTGTGGTGGCATGGCAATTACCAGGATGTGTGTGTAAACATGAATAGTGCTCGTGCTGCGTATAAAAACCTGGTAATGGTGCATGTGTCCTACAATTGAGTTTGCGTATATGGGTATAACCTATTGATCTAATTGCAGCAATTATCATGCCAGTATTATTATTTTAATGTCACAAGTGATTATCCAATTTACTATTTTCCAGTTCACTAAATCTATCGGGCGACTTGCGCCATCCAGACGATCGTCCCCCGTAGATGTTAAATCTACTCACCGGGATTCCTGGCTAGTTGTGTCCGATCACCGCCTTTCCCTTTCGCGCCGCGTCTGACGTCTCCGCGACCGAACCTGGAATTTACATCAATACCAAACATAAGGTTACGTATCAAGAACGACGCAAAACCCCAACGAAACTACTAAAGTTCGCTAGCTAGGTACAACGTGCACAAAGTGCGCGGACACACGCGAAAATCGCAAAAACTGCCAAAAACGCCGATTTGGGTCACCCGGCAAAACTAAAACCCGACTACCCAAAAACCGCACTCACGCATCCTAAAAGTCGTAGGACAAGCCAACACAAACATCGAGATGCCACAATTAATTCATCACATAACTTTTATACAAATCTAGTAAGCAGAAATTGCAATATGATGCAAACATCGACAATATAGCGACAAAGTCAACACCACCCAACACCAACATTCCAAACTAACCAAAAAGTTAGCCAATACACAAATTCTAAACCATTAACTAAGCTTAAAAACCTAATTTACATAACAAAACCTTTTCTTGATTTTTGTACTTAGCAACCATAAATCAAACTATATATGAAAACCTTAATTTAACACTATATTTTAGCCTAATAAGCAAATTAACCACTTAGATTAAGGTTAGCAAAACACTAGATAGCAAATTAGGTTTAATCAACACAAATTAGGTTTAATCAACTCACTAATCATGTTTCAAATACCATTTCCATATAAAAACCTTTTCTTGAAAATCCTAAAAAGCAAATTTCACACTTCTAATTTAATCAAATTAGCATAATTGAAAACTATATCAACAAGGTAACCAAATAGATTAGTCATTAACAACTAGATTAACTATAAATTAACTTAATTAACTATTATGGCTTTCAAACCCTAGTTTCAATTTTCAAACAAAATCTAAGAAATCTAGATTAACTACACTAAATTATCACTAAACCATATAATATAAGCACTTAAACAAAGGATTTAACAAGATAGGAATTATACCTCTTGATCAATGGATCAAGCAAGAAAGTTTGCTCCAAAAATGCCTCCTTTCCACATGATTTTAACTATATTAGGCTTGAGAAGAGGTAGCACAAGGATTTTATGTTGAAAAAGAGAAGGATTTATGGATTTTTATTGAATTTTGTTGCAACTTTTGAAGAAAATGAGAGAGAAAGAGAAGGAAAATAATGGAGGTGGAAATGGTGCAGGTTTCGGCCAGAGGAGGGGAATGGGGGAGGGTGTGGGCAAGTGGGGAAAGTCATGGTCAAGTTTCTAAAGTCAAATGTATCATACATTATCCAAAATATTTAAATAATTCCATAAACTATGAAATTCAACTCAAGAAACAACTCAAGAAAGAGAGAGGCCAGAATTTCTGGACTTGGCCAAGGCTTGGGCTGTTCTAGGGCTGAGAAAAAAGATAGAGGGGTTTTACAAAAGAAATTTTATGCAAAAAGGCCCCCTACAACTCAAAAATTGCAAGTTTTAGCCCAAAATTCAATAAATTCGTTTCAATTCATAAAAATTGGTTAAAAATCAAAATAAATTACTAAAAATTCATGTTATCACTAGAATATAATTATCATAATTTTAGAGATTAAAATTAGCCCGGAAAAATTTGTATTTATCGCTTATTTAATGTATTTTCTTACCGGCTTAAAATAATATTAAAAAAATTGAAAAATAGAGAAAAATTTTAAATGGCCAAAATTTCATAAATAACTCATTAGCTACTAAAAACAAGCAATTACCTATCCATTTTAGGTATAATTAGCCCTAAACTGCAAAATATCGAGAAAGACGGTTTTCGGAAAAATACCGAATTTTCACCAAATTTCAGGAAAACACCAAAACGACTTTTCAAGACGCTACAATCTTCCCCCCTTAAAGAAATTCGGTCCCCGAATTTAAAAATATAGCTACGCGTACCTTCAAAGAGATGGGGATACTTCTTCCTCATCTCGCCCTCGGTCTCCCAGGTAACCTCCTCGCTGCTCGGGCTACGCCAAAGGACCTTGACGGTTGGTATAATCTTCGACCTCAACTTCTTCACCTGCCGATCCAAGATGGCCACCGGCTGCTCTGCAAAAGAAAGGTCGCGCTCTAGCTGGACTGTCGGGTGCTGAATCGCATGCGAAGGGTCGTGAAGGTACTTGCGGAGCATCGAAACATGGAAGACGGGGTGAACATCGGGAAAGCTGGGAGGAAGAGCCAAACGATATGCAACAGCGCCGACACGCTCGAGGATCTCGAAGGGACCTACGAATCTAGGGCTAAGCTTCCCCTTTCGCCCAAAACGCATCACGCCCTTCATCGGTGAGACCTTCAGAAAAACATGGTCGCCAACTGCGAACTCTAATCTGCGACGGCGCCTGTCTGCATATGATTTCTGCCTGCTCTGAGCCGCTCTCATCCGGTCTCGGATCAACTGTATCTTCGCTGTCGTCTCCTCAACAAGCTGCGGCCCCAAAATACTGCTCTCGCTGAGCTCTGTCCAACAAACGGGCGATCTGCATCTCCTCCCATACAATGCCTCGAAAGGTGCCATCTGAATAGTATCCTGGAAGCTGTTGTTGTAGGAGAACTCCACTAGAGGTAAATGACGATCCCAGCTACCACCAAAGTCTAAAACGCACGCTCTGAGCATGTCCTCGAGAGTCTGAATTGTCCGCTCTGACTGCCCGTCGGTCTACGGATGAAACGCTGTGCTGAAGCTCAAACGAGTGCCCAAAGCCTCCTGAAGTCTCTGCCAAAGTCGGCTGGTGAACTGAGTGCCTCGATCTGACACGATACAAGTCGGTACGCCATGTAGTCGCACGATCTCGTCAATATAGAGCTGAGCATACTGAGCGAAGCTGAAAGTCGTCTTCACTGGAAGGAAGTGAGCCGCTTTCGTCAATCTATCCACGATCACCCAGATGGAGTCGTACCCTCGACTGGTCCTGGGTAGACCCACAACGAAGTCCATCGAAATCTGCTCCCATTTCCACTTCGGAATGGGTAACGGCTGTAGCTCTCCTGCGGGTCTCTGGTGCTCGGCCTTGACTTGCTGACAAGTCAGGCATCTCGAAACGAACTCCGCAATGTCCCTCTTCATCCCGTCCCACCAGTAGGTCTCTCTCATATCATGGTACATCTTGGTGGAACCGGGGTGGACACTATACACTGATCGGTGTGCCTCCTCAAGAATGTCGCGCCGCAATCCATCAGCATCTGGTACGCACAGTCTAGATCCATATCGTAAAATCCCCTGATCGTCAATCATGAACTCGGAAAATCTGCCCTGTCCCATCTGTGCCATGATCTCTGAGCAACGGTCGTCACTGCGTTGTGCCTCATATATACGGTCAAGCAACTGTGGGCGTGCACGAACATGCGCGAGCTGTCCCCCTGTCTGAGTGAACTCGAACTCCACTCAGCTGTCGCATAACATCTGCCAATCTGCTGACGACTGCCTCTGCACTGCGCGCAAAAAGGATAGACTACCCCCGGGCCTCCTACTCAACGCATCTGCCACCACATTTGCCTTGCCGGGGTGATATAAGATCTCGCAGTCGTAGTCTTTCACCAACTCCATCCAACGACGCTGTCTGAGGTTCAGGTCTCGCTGCTGAAATATGTACTTTAAGCTCTTGTGATCGGTGAATATCTGACACGACTCGCCGTATAGGTAATGTCGCCAAATCTTCAGTGCAAAGACCACTGCAGCCATCTCCAAATCATGAGTGGGGTAGTTCTGTTCATGCTTCTTCAACTGCCGAGAAGCATAAGCGATCACCCGGCCATGCTGCATCAAAACGCATCCTAATCCCACTCGCGAAGCATCACAGTAGACAACGAATCCGCCTGATCCCGAAGGTAAAGATAATACCGGCGCCGTAGTCAAACAAGTCCGTAGCTGCTGAAAACTGCGCTCGCACTCCTCTGTCCAGACGAAAGGAACTCCCTTCCGGGTCAAACTGGTCAACGGTGCAGCTATACGGGAGAAGTCCTGAACAAAACGCCTGTAGTAGCCCGCCAGGCCTAGAAAACTACGGATCTCAGTAACCTATGTAGGTCGGGGCCACTGCTGAACAGCCTCAATCTTCTTCGGGTCCACACAAATGCCGTCTCTCGTAACCACGTGACCCAAGAATCCGACGCTGTCCAGCCAGAAAGCACACTTGGAGAACTTCGCGAACAGCTGGTGCTCCCTCAGAGTCAGTAACGTAATCCGCAAGTGCTGCTCGTGCTCCTCTCTGCTCCGGGAGTACACCAAGATATCGTCGATAAACACGATGATGAACAAGTCAAGATACGGCCTGAATGTACGGTTCATCAAATCCATAAATGCTGCTGGGGCGTTGGTGAGTCCGAACGACATCACCAAAAACTCGTAGTGGCCATAGCGTGTACGGAAAGCTGTCCTCGGTATATCCTCCTGTCGAACTCGCAGCTGATGGTATCCTGATCGCAAGTCGATCCTCGAAAAATACCCCGCACCCTGAAGCTGGTCGAACAAATCATCAATGCGCGGCAACGGATATCTGTTCCGAACGGTAACTTTGTTCAGCTGGCGGTAGTCGATACATAAGCGCAAACTTCCATCCTTCTTCTTGACAAACAGGACCGGAGCACCCCACGGAGAAACACTCGGTCGAATAAGCCCCTTATCCAACAAATCCTGCAACTGCTCCTTCAGCTCTCGAAGCTCTGCCGGGGCCATCCGATAAGGCGGTATAGAAATAGGCCCCGAACCGGGAATCAAATCAATGCAGAACTCAACATCGCGCTCAGGCGGTAGCCCGGGTAGCTCATCAGGGAAAACATCAGGGAACTCACAAACTACCGGGACCCGGTCCAACGGAACATCTGCAGCTCGAGTATCACAAACAAACGCTAAGAATCCCTGACATCCCTTCCGCAAGAGCTGACCAGCGCGAAGAGACGAAATTAAGCTGGGAAGGGCGACACGACGGTCTCCCTGAATAACAAGGACTGGCTCTCCCGGAAAGCAAAAACTGACTGCCTTCTCACGGCAGTCCACCGAAGCATAACAAGTGGCTAGCCAATCCATGCCCAGAAGCACATCAAAGTCCAACATATCGAGGAGTATCAAATCAACTGATGAATCCCTCTCCCCGATACGAACGGAACACAAACGAAATACAAACCGAGCGACAAACGACTCACCTACCGGAGTAACAACAACAAGCGGCTGATCTAACGACGACGACTCACGGCCCAACATCGGTGCAAAGTGTGTAGAGACGTACGAATGTGTAGAACCTGGGTCGAATAATACCCGTGCGTCGAAAGAACAAACTGGCAAGGTACCTGTCACGACGGCATTGGATGCCTGCGCATCCTGCGGTGTCAAAGCAAAAACTCGGGCCTGTCCTCCACCGATAGCGGGCTGACCTCGACCTCGGCCTCTGCCTCCTCGTCCTCTCTGAACAGGACCGCCACGTCCTCGGCCTCTCGGTGCACCAAACTGGCGTGGAGCATCGCCTGGGGTAGGAAGTAGGGCTCTCTGAGGAGGGGGTGGTGATGGTGGTAGGGTCACGTGCGGAACTGTCGCTGCTCCCTGTCGTCTCACCGGGCAGTCTCTGACAAGATGGTGCAAACTCCCGCACCCAAAACATCCTGGCGACGGCTGCTGCCCCTGGGAATAAGAACCATATAACTGTCCCCGTCCAAATCCTCTGCCAGGCCTATCTCTCGGAAAGAATCTGGCGCGCTGCCTCTGAGGCGGTACATCGGTGCGCATCCTCTTCGGCCCAGAAACGGCCGGAGTCTGTGATATGCGTGCCTCCATCCGCAATGCCGTATCCATAGCAGCTGAATAAGTGTCGTAGTGCTGGGCGCCAATGGCAAGATATAGCTGGGCATCAAGTCCCTGTACGAACCTCTTCACCATCTTCTCCTCGGTATCCACCAAATACTGAGCATATCGGGATAACTGAGTAAACTGGATGTCATACTCAGACACCGTCATCCCAGGTGTCTTGACTAAGGCCTCGAAGCTGCGAGCTCTGGCGTCACGAACGCTCTCTGGAAGGAAACGGGCTAGAAAGACCGCTGTAAACTCGGCCCAAGTCATAGGCGGTAGATCTGCAGCTCGACCTCTCAAGACTGACTCCCACCATGTCTGCGCGAGACCCTCTAGTCGGAAACTCGCAAGCTCTACCCATCGATCATCCGAACATCTCAGCGAACGGCAGATCCTGGCTAAACTGTCAAGGAACGTCTGTGGGTCCTCCGCTGCCTCGGTGCCGGTGAATACTGGAGGTCTCAGCCTCATGAAGTCCTGTAGTGAAACCGGAATGGACACGATGGTAGTAGTAGGAGCAGGTATCATGGTCGTCTGTGATGTAGTAGGTACGTCATCCTGCCTCGGTGTACGACTGGCTGCAACTAGGGATCCTGCCATCTGACGCAGCTCCTGCATGCCTCCCATCATCTGTCGCAACTCCTCCATACCCGTCTCGAGCCTATCCATACGGCCTGGGGAAGGTGGATCGGTCCGTCCCTGCGGCGTAGGCATACCACCCTGCTCAGTCCTAGTCTCGGACGAGCCAGCTCGAATCTCGTCTCTGGCGGCAGCCCTCTGTGCCCTCGTAGCCTTCGGCGGCATAGTGGCTGTTACAGGAAAACGGATAGTAAGAACAGTGCAATAAGATCATAGGATACACAGAATTGAAGAAGGAATTTTCAAGCAAGTATATCCTAAAGTAACTTAGGCGGAGTACCGTATCGTAAGTATGCCGCGGACATACGCACGCTACGTTACCCTGCTTAAGTCACTTACTCCATCTACCAAGGGTCATCCTACACTCACAAAGGTAAAACCTATCGCTCTGATACCAACTTTGTCACGACCCGCAGGGTACGGAACGTGACTGGCACTTAAGTTTACGAAACGTATAAAGGCGTCCGTAAAATAAGTAAGCCAAAGCCCAGAAAACAAAACCAATTAAGCAAAAGAGTGAAGAAAACCCAAACCTTTGAAAGCAAGCTTATCAAATAAGTCATATAAAACCCCTTTTAAAAACAATACTAATTTTTCCGAAAATTTCGGCAGAGTCTCCTTTGTAAATACTGGCCCCCAAAAATGGGTACAACAAAATATATACATGAATCCACAAAATAGGGCATCCCCAAGCGGGAGCTAGCTCTTCGCCATACGGCGGTCACAAATCCCACGAAATGTAAATGACAACAAGCATAATAAGGCATAAGGAAGCATGAAAAAGTAGCATGTCGGCTCAAGTGAGCTCGACCCCAAATACAGTATAAAATCCACAAACCTCACAGTCTCATCTCTAGGTCAATATACAATAATCTGGTAGAACAGTAGATGGAGTACACTAGATACAAGAATATACAAGAATATACAAGGTGGTACAAAATATAACATAACCCACCTATGAGCAAATCTCGAGCTCAGGCAAAAGAGGCAAAAGACAAGTGCGCCCGCCGCTACTGAACTGACGGAGCGGACCTGCAAAACACTGTGGCACAACGGGGGTGAGTTGCCAACTCGTGAGTAATAAATAACATCTACAAAGGCTATCGTATGCATGCACACAAGCATCCTAGCATCTAAAATACAGGTATGACTGGATGCACTAGCAGGTGTGTATATAACATCAGTGTACTAATATGCATGCAACATGAAAATCTGAGGTCTCAATAGGTATATATAAGAAATATTTTATCTCTTTTTGTTTTTGAAACTCTTTTAGAATGCCAGCATAATGCCAATGAATCGACGAAAATCGGTGTCCAGCAACGACACCCAAAAGCTGTCTCAAATCTCATAAATGTATCTCTGGCCTCAGCCGTCCGGCTGACCCATCTCAAATATCAATATCTCATCATCTAGCGGCCACGGTCGGTATCCTCTGGATATCCGCCGTCCCAAACAGTCACCGGTAGGTAATCCATCCCCTGCCAGGCTCAACGTCATCACCACATTCCTCTTGCCCCGGGGTACCTTACCGGGCCCACCATGTACCCGTGCCGGTTCCTCCACTCCTCGACACGGATTTCCAAATCCACAGAAAACTCATGGTGGACGACACTTACATCACTAGAAAACCGCAATTTTTACATATTTTAAAATATAATAAGTTTAGAAATTTTGCGGTTTTCCCCCGAAATCCAGCAATATCATAAAATCTCAAGAATCCTCATAAGTGCATATATCAATGCTAATGAATGCGTATGATATCAATAATCAAGTTGCGATGTGTGATTAATGTATTAAGCATGAACAATGAATATGATGAAGTACATGCACATGAATAGCAATCCTACGGTTTCATTTTAAGGAAATAGCACAATTTAAGTATCAATTAGTAAAAGGTTTAAATTAAAGGTTATCTAGTGTGGTGGCATGGCAATTACCAGGATGTGTGTGTAAACATGAATAGTGCTCGTGCTGTGTATAAAAACCTGGTAATGGTGCATGTGTCCTACAATTGAGTTTGCGTATATGGGTATAACCTATTGATCTAATTGCAGCAATTATCATGCCAGTATTATTATTTTAATGTCACAAGTGATTATCCAATTTACTATTTTCCAGTTCACTAAATCTATCGGGCGACTTGCGCCATCCAGACGATCGTCCCCCGTAGATGTTAAATCTACTCACCGGGATTCCTGGCTAGTTGTGTCCGATCACCGCCTTTCCCTTTCGCGCCGCGTCTGACGTCTCCGCGACCGAACCTGGAATTTACATCAATACCAAACATAAGGTTACGTATCAAGAACGACGCAAAACCCCAACGAAACTACTAAAGTTCGCTAGCTAGGTACAACGTGCACAAAGTGCGCGGACACACGCGAAAATCGCAAAAACTGCCAAAAACGCCGATTTGGGTCACCCGGCAAAACTAAAACCCGACTACCCAAAAACCGCACTCACGCATCCTAAAAGTCGTAGGACAAGCCAACACAAACATCGAGATGCCACAATTAATTCATCACATAACTTTTATACAAATCTAGTAAGCAGAAATTGCAATATGATGCAAACATCGACAATATAGCGACAAAGTCAACACCACCCAACACCAACATTCCAAACTAACCAAAAAGTTAGCCAATACACAAATTCTAAACCATTAACTAAGCTTAAAAACCTAATTTACATAACAAAACCTTTTCTTGATTTTTGTACTTAGCAACCATAAATCAAACTATATATGAAAACCTTAATTTAACACTATATTTTAGCCTAATAAGCAAATTAACCACTTAGATTAAGGTTAGCAAAACACTAGATAGCAAATTAGGTTTAATCAACACAAATTAGGTTTAATCAACTCACTAATCATGTTTCAAATACCATTTCCATACAAAAACCTTTTCTTGAAAATCCTAAAAAGCAAATTTCACACTTCTAATTTAATCAAATTAGCATAATTGAAAACTATATCAACAAGGTAACCAAATAGATTAGTCATTAACAACTAGATTAACTATAAATTAACTTAATTAACTATTATGGCTTTCAAACCCTAGTTTCAATTTTCAAACAAAATCTAAGAAATCTAGATTAACTACACTAAATTATCACTAAACCATATAATATAAGCACTTAAACAAAGGATTTAACAAGATAGGAATTATACCTCTTGATCAATGGATCAAGCAAGAAAGTTTGCTCCAAAAATGCCTCCTTTCCACATGATTTTAACTATATTAGGCTTGAGAAGAGGTAGCACAAGGATTTTATGTTGAAAAAGAGAAGGATTTATGGATTTTTATTGAATTTTGTTGCAACTTTTGAAGAAAATGAGAGAGAAAGAGAAGGAAAATAATGGAGGTGGAAATGGTGCAGGTTTCGGCCAGAGGAGGGGAATGGGGGAGGGTGTGGGCAAGTGGGGAAAGTCATGGTCAAGTTTCTAAAGTCAAATGTATCATACATTATCCAAAATATTTAAATAATTCCATAAACTATGAAATTCAACTCAAGAAACAACTCAAGAAAGAGAGAGGCCAGAATTTCTGGACTTGGCCAAGGCTTGGGCTGTTCTAGGGCTGAGAAAAAAGATAGAGGGGTTTTACAAAAGAAATTTTATGCAAAAAGGCCCCCTACAACTCAAAAATTGCAAGTTTTAGCCCAAAATTCAATAAATTCGTTTCAATTCATAAAAATTGGTTAAAAATCAAAATAAATTACTAAAAATTCATGTTATCACTAGAATATAATTATCATAATTTTAGAGATTAAAATTAGCCCGGAAAAATTTGTATTTATCGCTTATTTAATGTATTTTCTTACCGGCTTAAAATAATATTAAAAAAATTGAAAAATAGAGAAAAATTTTAAATGGCCAAAATTTCATAAATAACTCATTAGCTACTAAAAACAAGCAATTACCTATCCATTTTAGGTATAATTAGCCCTAAACTGCAAAATATCGAGAAAGACGGTTTTCGGAAAAATACCGAATTTTCACCGAATTTCAGGAAAACACCAAAACGACTTTTCAAGACGCTACAGTCAAGTACACATCCTAAGGGCTTTACCAACATGTAACAGAGAGACAATCAGTGTACACGTTAAGGTAAAGAGTAACCAGATAGCATACTATCATGTCGAGCAAGAAAGTCCTCCCTATATATGTCCCAGCATCCACTACAATATAAATCCTATGTACAGTAATGACCTCTAGGGCATACATATAACTAACAATCTCCCACTTGCACTAGGGCCATCTGATAGCAGTGGTTGTAGTATCTCATACTCAACCATCCCATAAAAGTCTCTCTCTGGGAACAGGCCTTTGTGAGTGGATCCGCTGTGTTTGTCCTCTGAGTCTACTCTCCAAACCTTGATCACCCTAGAGATCAACCATCTCCATGATCAGGTGACACTGCCTTAGAATATGTCTGGATCACTGATGGGACGGACGTTCCTTGGCATAAGCCCCAACTCCATTGTCACACAATGGGAGGAACAGAGTTCATCTCATGAACAAATATATACACCCAGACAGCCTCTTTGGTAGCATCTTAAGTAGCGATGTATCCTGCCTTTATCGTCTAGTATGTCACGGTATCTAGCTTGGAACTCTTCCAACATACCGTCCCTTTACTGAGGGTAAAGACAATGCCTGTGACTGACATTCAGTCGTCTTTATCATCCTGGAACACTTCCAGTGACTCTTCCCAGGATCAATTGATACCATCTCACTACATCTAGTGAGAATCCTAACATCCAATTACATCTATCTCATAGATGAAAACTCAGGATTTAGGAGGTATCACTTTGATCCTATTGGAGAATCCTAGTGATAAGCGGAGATTGATCGATCGTAGCATAGGAAACTCCTTTCTTATCAAGAGTATGTTATCCACGTACACTACGAGGATCATCACCATACTCCCTACTACCTTTTTGTTTATACAAGGTTCGTCTACCATTTTGATGATGTCAACTTCTTTGACTAATTCATCAAAACAGACGTTCCAACTCCGCGATGCCTGCTTTATCCTATAAAACATCTTGCCAAAGTTTCCGCTGCTCCCACTGTCTACAAAGCCCTCTGGCTGTGTACTTATAGACGTTCTCTTCTAAATCAATATTTAGAAAAGCAGTCATGATACCCAACCACCAGATATCGTAGTCATGGTCTGTAGCCGTGGCAAGTAGGACCTGGATGGACTTAAGCATAGCTACTTGAAAAGGTTTCATCATTATCCACACCTGGTCAATGATGCAAACTTTTAACAAGTCTAGCTTTGAAAGTCTCAACTTTTCCATGTACACCAAGTAATCTTCTCAAGATATACTTGCTCCTGATGGGGATTTAACCCTTCAGATATAGCAACCAAAGTCCATACTTTGTTGGTGTATAAGGATTCCATCTCAGATCGATAAGCCTTCAGCCATTCTTATAGAGTCCCACTCCTGATGGCCAGCTCGAAACTAGTTGGGTCATCATCACATGATGCAAACCTCGCTCCTACTGTCATAGAGAAACCGAAGTATCTCTCAGGTGGGTGAGGAACCCTACTAGATCGGCAGAGAGGCTGAGGTTCGTTGGAATCTACTGAATCCTTTGGTTCTATCAAATCATCGGTTGCTGATTGTATAGCTGGAACATTTCCAGTTCTACATAACAGATCTTGCCTCAAGCTTGTCCGGATTTTGCTTTTCAGACATAGGCTGGACAACCCCAAATCTTAACTAACTTAAGATATGGGCTCTTCCCTTTCCATATCACATATGAAATGGTAGGCAACTGATTTGACTGGAACCCTATTCAATAGGTATGCAGCTTCTCAAGTGCATAACTCCCAAAAGGAAATAGGTAACTCAGTAGTACTCATCATGGAGCACACCTTATCATATAGGGTGTTATTGCTCCGCCCCGATACACCATCGTGCTATGGTGTATACGGAGGAGTAATGCTGAGAGAGAATCTCATTCTCCTTTAGAATAATCCAAGAATTTCGTGCTCAAGTATTCTCCTCCTTGATCTTATCATAGGACATAGTACTTTTACCCGTATTTGGTTCTCTACTTCTAACTTATATTTTGTGAATATCTCAAAAGGTTCGGACTTGTGTTTCAACAGGAACATATGTCTGAATCTTGAGAGATAATCAGAGAATGTAATGAAGTACAAAGAACCGGTCTTGGCATATGTAGACAGGGGACCTTACATACATCAACATGTATCATCCCAAGAGTTTACTAACTCATTCTCTGTTTTTCAGTAAACGGAGCTGTGGTCATTTTATCTTTGTGACATGACTGGCAAGTTTCACAAGATGTAAATTCAAACTAATTTAAATATGCATCTTCATGTAACTTCAGCTAGTCGGGTCGCATTGATATGACCTAGTCTACAATACCTCAAGAAGGATTCATTCATTTCTGAACTCTTCCTCTTGTGTGTGTTCCGTATACTACGAACTGTAGTTTGATTTAGAACATCAATGCTTTTAGATAACGTGCCTGAACCGATCAACTTTTGATATAGGAAATGTTCAAAACATTATCCAACAATACAAAATTTTACCGTTTCTTTACTAATAAAGAGACAGATATGATTTTGTATATCAGGTTCGGTATCTAATAACATTCGTTCAGAATCAATGTATTCTGGTAATACAGGGTGACAGTGACCAACAGACTTAGCTGTAACACTTGCCCCATTTTTTGTCTCATGAAACTTATCACCTGTTCTCAGTTTTTCTACCCTTTTGTAGCCCTATGTAACAGATTACATATCTTGGATCCTTATCCGGTATCATATACGCAGGATGCGGAAGATACTGAGAAACAGTTCTTTATAATGAACACACCCGAAGATGATGCATCAACACGCACTCTCTTTGTTTGGGCGGCACGGGAATTCTGGTAATCCCCAATTTCCTGCTCTGTCTTATAACAATTATAAGTTGGAGCGGGACCAACGTTCCCCAGCTCAGTATAACAAGCGGGTTCGGTCAATATCCGTATTATTATCTTGATTAAGGTGTGATATGGTCTCTACCTGGAGAGAGAGAGAAGAAAACACTCAGCGTGCGCTCTTGGAAGAATAGATTGGTTATGTATTTTATCTAATCAGGATGGCTCCTACTGCTTTTTATCAAATCCTCCTTCAAAACCTAAAAGGAAAGACTAGCCGGGATTAATTACACACTACAAGTTCGCCAATCTTTCAGCCAGGCCAGTGTCGGTACTTTGAGGGAGGTCCCCCGTGCTATCGTACGAACCTAATTAATGTAAACCTCGTTTTCCCAGAGGCGTAACCTCGTTGACACCTTTCTAGACACCTACTTGATCGCCTAATTGTAATGTGTAAAACTCTCCCAGGAGTAACACTTACTCGCAGCGGGTATCGGGATCCAACTATCTCATAGAAGGTATGCAATCTCATTGCAAATTTCAACACTTGAAATTCCCGATAATATTTTGCCCCTAGCGTCCTATGACCTTGACGGAGGTCAACAAACCATAGGCTACTAGTCAAGTTCAACCCATCATTTCTTGATCGAATTAAACCCACCCGCACGACCCTTGACGGAGGTCAACAACGCTGCACGACTACCCTAATCCAATCTGCATCCTATGCATAAGCAGATAAATACTAGTTAGCTACCGCACACTACGCCTTGACGGAGGTCAACAAACGTAGCACGAATACTAAATAGGACTTATCTGAAATGACGGAGGGCTACGACAGGTTTTTCTGAAAACCTATTGCGTAATGAACTTGATATCGTTGTAGGATCGAATGATTTTAAAATGGAGTGCTTTTGAGGCTTTTCTAGTTTTGCTAAAGGAGTCACTCCCGGTGAAGGGATCGTCGGTCCTTTCCTCGTCGAATGAGGTGCGGGATATATCATATATATCACTGTGCAAAGCAAAACTCTTAAAAGCAATCAAAAAACAAACCGAGTGTGTAGCATCTGCCAGTTATTGCTAAAGGAGTCACTCCCGGTGAAGGGATCTCGGTCCTTTCCTCATCGAATAAGGTGCAGGATATATCATATATACCGCTGTGCAAAGCAAGAACTGTAGCTACCTGTTTTGTTTTGAAATTCGATTCTACAACATCTTAGGTTTCTTTTATTTCATTAATCACATTAATGAAGTCCCATCATTTAAATACCTAAACATCACAGATAAATACGACGTACACTTATGCCATCCGCATTCGCCTCGATGTCCCCTCGTGCACCGTTAGGTTAGGTAACTAACGACAGAGCGGGGCAGGGCTAGCGCGGGTGTAAAACATAAGTAACGCCTATATAATATATCATATATACTATATACTGTATCAATCACAGAACATATCACATGATCCCATCACAGATATCGCAGCAGAAGAATTATATGAAATATTGGATATACTAGGACGTCCGTGTTTTTAATAAGAGCCAGTATAAAACACGGATTCCACGGTCGCGATGAATAGCCAAACCCACACCCCTAGACCCCTACGAGAGCGGCAAGTAACTCTACCAATTCTAGAGTTAGGAGACCCGGACTCGACTCCTCGAGTTGGTCTCCCACTGGACTCCAGAACCCGGTTACTTGTGCTCCCCTCCTTGGGTCTATCCTAGTGCGGAAAAGTAAATAATATACAAAGGGTGACAACTTCCGCAACCTGGAAGTGCCCCAAGAAAAGAATATTACATACAAGTTTTTAAATGAATGAAAATGAAAAACACTCATCTCACATAAAACCCCCCGGCTATTCAAACACGACGATCCAATATAACATATCCGGCAACACATAACATCACATGTCATCAACGTAAGTAAATATGCACATCCCAATTGTCGTTGACATATAGCAACGAAACCGGCGATATCACATATTACACTTACGGTCACAGAAAAGAAAGTGTAAAACTACAACAGTTGGAATCCGCAACCACCTCAGACATCGCATGCCTGACCAAATGAATTCCTTAGACATCACATGCCTAACAATTATAAACCCCGCATTTTAGTCTCAAATCGAAAACACTTTTCAATATCAAGTCGGGCAATTCAATAAGATTCCCGACATCCTGATCGAATGCTCGTCGCAAACTTCAGTAGGCGGCCGCACCCCCGATACTGTCGACGAAGTGCACCAAGGCGGAACACCGCTACCGCGAGCACCCTGACGGATGCTTTCGGCGACGGGGTTCTCCTACAGTCACTTGGTCGGGGCTAAGGGATGAGGCTGTCTATTAAGTTTACCCGGCAAGTATCTACGTGATTGCGACGGACTTTTGATCACATCAAAATTCCGTGGCAACCGATCAAGTGAGACTAAAGTGCTATGTTTATAACATTCATTCAGTTACCTTATAACTTTTTGTGAATTCCAATTATTGTATCACATTCTAGATAAGTAGAAAATGTTAAACTTTCCGATCGAACAGTCAAACACCCAAGTTTTCCCGAAACAGATCAACTCTTGAAATAAGTCTAAAAACATTCAGTTCGTGCCTCAGTACCAACGGTCCAGCCGTAGAAGGGTCAAGCCAACGCCTCACATGTGGCACGCCGTACTGCCCCAAACCCTAAGGTTCAAAGGGCAGTTCAAGACGGTCACATATTCGAGTTAAGGTTTGTTGTCTTCTAGAGGGACCATCGCGTTACTTGCACTACTTAGAACGTCTTTAAACCACGGAAAAATCCAACACTTGGAAATTTCCGACAGGGGAAAAATTGGGTATTTATATCCGGTCGAACTTTTTAACATATTCAAAAAAATATCCGGAAAAACACAGACAAGATTAGACAATCCGATCGAATCACTGAAGTCCCAACACAACCCCAGAAAACTCAACTGTTTAGTGCAGATTAAAACTTCCCAGAGAACATAGGAAACAGATACGGGCATTACTGTACCAAAACGACACCCCAATCATTACAGACGGCCGCGGAACCGCCGCAAAAGGAGGCTATTGCCACGGTTCCACGGCGCATTGGTGGAGTTAGGGGCTCATTTTCTACAGTAACTCTTAGAATTTCCTGCTCTATTTTCTAAGAATTTTTAATTCACAGAAATCCCTGTTTTTGAAAAAAGTCCAGAGAGCAAGAAAAAGTCGGGGTTTCGGGTTCGATCGGGTTTCTAACATCGTCTACGCATCGCCTAAGGCTCTAGCTAGGCTCTGATATCACTGTAGGGTTCTAGGCACTCTCAAGAGGTCTCACAAGGCATCAACCATGCCAATTTGAAATTTTACGGGTGCCGAGAAACCTTAATACGGATCGTTGGCTAGAATTCTAGGCGAATAAGCAACTAGTTAACTACTTTAACTAAGAGTACGGAAATACAACCTTTGTAGATCCGGTCCTCCACCTCCACGGCTCCGTGATGAAGTCCTCTCCGCTGTCCAAATCAAATCCCGGGCTCTAGCGTCGGCTTCATCGGAGAAAGAGCGGGCTAGGTCATCGACGACGTGCCGAAGATGATCTACGTCGAGGCATCGCTAGATCAAGCTCCAACTTCACCAAGTCTAGAAAACTTGTGAAGGAAACACACTCTACTGCTTGGCAAGAGGTAGAGGATGAAGAAATAGGAAGTGGGTTCACTTTAGAATTGGATTTCTCATTCTTTTTCATCAATCACCATTGATGAAGAAAGGTTTTCTTCAACTTGAAGAAGAAGAAGAGAAGATGATAATTATTATGATAGAATAAAAAAATTAACTTGAAAAGATAATCCCATTCATTCTTATCATAATAGTTACCATGGTTAAGTGTAGAGAATGAACCAAGGTTAAGTGAAGTGGTTAGGGTTAAGCATGAGACAAAATGGTCACATAGTCAAAGCTTCATGAAACTTCAACTAGCATCCAAAGAAAGCCACAATTCATTTATTTTGCAAAATAAATAAACAAAATAAATAAATGATAAAGCAAAAGAAAACCCTAACCATTACACAACCATGGTTTAATCTTTACACAAACCCAAACTAGCATGTATCATCAAACATGATACAATCTTATGCACAAAAAATATATCATATATACAATGTGCACAAACAAGTGAGAAAATCCATTTAAAAGTGAACCGCTACTAGTTAATGTAAAGTAGTATATCAAATATATTATTATGCATTAAATCATTAAATCAACACTTGATTTAACGATCCGGTTATATCGCATATAACCGACTAGTATCCAATGTATCGGCTTATCGAATCAACCCTCGATTCGATAACTAGGTTATATCGCATACAACCAATCGATACAGTCATCGCGAGAATGAAATACGGTATCACATACACGCATCATTCTCGGTCCCACACATATCTCATATGCGCTCCTATTTCGTTTCGCTTGAGCCAGGAAACCTCTGTGTAGGACTCTAAAGACTCGTCAATACGCCGGCAGCAGGTGATGATCATATCAAACACCCACAAGCCGCAAGCGGTCTGCTAAACGTAACGGCCATCCGGGTATTGAGCGATCAGAAGATCGACGAGCAAGCCCGCTCACACTCCAGTGAATCCAACCAGTAACACTACCGTACAGTCCGGTCTGATCGTCTGATATGTCGCATATCTCGCCTAGGGGTGGTAATCGTCAGACCCCAATAGCTCGATAAGTCGTGTCGATATGAGGTCTATAACAATTCGAGAAACTACTGGTAACACTTACTAGTATATCTCAGCAACCCTGGCCTGGGATTTCCTGTTATAGCCAATCGAACACAGCGCAACATCAACCCCCTATACCGGGAGAGACGAATCCCCTCCTATCGCTCATTGCCTCCTTGTGACTCGGGACTGTACCCAAAAACCACCGTTTTGCACGCCCTCTTGGACGTGGTAAGATTGAAATCAAAGCACAGTGGGAACCACACAAGACTCTATGACGATCTCGGGTCAACAGACTACTCTGTACCAGTATCACCAGAGAACTGCCATCTGACGTAAGGTATAATACCATCTGGGAGTTCTCGGCGAGTCCGTCCAGTGTACCCAGTCTCTACTGAGCACCCATATATCATCTCTGATGTCAAACACCAATGGATATGGGATCATCCATCGCCCATCTGTATGGGTCGAGAAGGTATACGCTAGTCTACTCTGGTATATCGTTGCCTCGTCTCGATATACTCACGACTAGGGACTTTGAAGGATGTACTTATGGACTACCATGTCCCCACTAGTATGATCCGCATCATAGTCCAGGTAGTCAAGTACACATCCTAAGGGCTTTACCAACATGTAACAGAGAGACAATCAGTGTACACGTTAAGGTAAAGAGTAACCAGATAGCGTACTATCATGTCGAGCAAGAAAGTCCTCCCTATATATGTCCCAGCATCCACTACAATATACATCCTATGTACAGTAATGGCCTCTAGGGCATACATATAACTAACAGTTTGGATCTCTTTGAAAACCATTTTGAGGTATAAAACCAAATCTAATTGTTACTTTGCTAATATTTTCCTTAATCTAATTTTTATTAGGTGTTAATGTAGTTTTAATGCAAGATTAGAAATTAAAGAGAAGGGTTTGGGTTAAGTTAAGGTTTTTATCACTTAATTAGGGTAGCTAAATGTAGTTTAACATCTAATGACTTTATAAATCTAATCTAGTTGATTTCTTTGCTAATATGGCTTTTAATTATCTTAACTAGGAGTTTATGCAATTTAATTGCATGATTAGTGTGTGTTTATATGAGATTTGATTTAATTAGAGTTGCATGGCTTGATTAGGATATTTATGTGTGATTAGTGGCCACTAGACTTACTAATCCACCGAGTATTGCGCTAAAATGCCTTGAAATCTCAAATTAGTGTTTTAAAATGGTTTTTAATCAAGTTTTGTGGTATTAGGAATCTGCTATCACTGTGATAGTTTTTAATTTAAACAAACATATACAGTAGGATATATATAGTGTTATCAGTATATTGTAGAAATCCGGACACCTTTCACCCAACTTGGCCCGGCGAAAATTGAGGAAATTCCGGCGCCGCCAGTCCTATGTAGGGTTTAGGCGATGGATTTTTGCTGGTAGTTATCTATAGGTACTTTATGGTGTCTGGTCTTGTTTGTTTTACTTAGTTTTTCTCCAGATAAAATCCGGGACCAATTACCTATATATTTAGTATTGTTTCTTGCGCAATACGTACGATTCGAGTCTTGGTTTGGCGTATCTGTGAGAACAGCCAGATCGGGTTGGGTTGAGCGATGTTACACATGTCTAGTGCACCAAGTGCACACGTAGTTTAACTCATGGAGTTAATTCTTTTGTATTGTTTTTCCTTCACGTACTATCGAATATTCAGATTTCTATATATTGATATTTGTACGATTCTAGGATCGGTTGCGAAGACGTTAGATGCGGCACGGAAAGGAAAGGCTGTGATTGGATCAGATTAGCCGAGGCGTCCCGGTGAGTAAATATACACATCTATGGGGGGATCGTCTGGATGGCACAAGGCGCCCGATAGTTAGGATTATTAGTAATTCTTGTATTCATATGCGTAGTCTCCGAATCATTCATATCATGACATTGCATCTTTTTACATAAGATATTATTACTTAGGACACTTGCACCATTACCATTGGTTCATGCCGCACGTGCACTATTTTACGTGAACACACACGCCATTGGTAGTTGCTATGTCACGAACACTATAAAACTTGCTAAAATTGGTATTTGTGCATTTGCATCATGTATTATGTGTTGACTTTTAGTTGTATTTTCATTTTCTTAGGATGGATATACATGTTTGTTAGTAATATACCTCATCGCATCATCATTCATACATAGCTTCTAGTCATACATCGCATTGTATATTATCGTATCATAGATATCCATCATTACCGACATGTTCATATATTGTGATTCTTCTTGGAGATTTCAGTATTTATGAGATTTCTGGATTTTGGGGAAAACCGCAAGAATTTTATAAACCTATTATCATTTTAAAAGAATGCAAGTTGCTGTTTTCTCGTGATATGATGTGTATGGTGTCCACCATTAGTTTTCCTGATTTGAGTTTGTTTTCGAGATCCGATTCGAGGAGTAGGATGAACCGTTTCGGGTACATGGTGGACCTGGTAAGATATCCCCGGGCAATAAGCTTGAGTTGTAGACGATGAGCCTGCAGGGGAGCACTACCTACCGGTTATTTTTGGCTCAACGGTTATCCGGAGGATACTGGCCGGAGTCATGGGATATGACAGATTTGAGGGCCGATCTGAGAGACGGCTATTGAGATATTGAGATACATATTTTTTGTTGATACTTGACATGGATTTTCTGTCGATTTCACTGATGATACTCCAGTTTTATTATACAAAAGTTTTACTATGATAAGAATATAGATCTTCTCACATCAGATATATCCAGTTTTCACGCTGATTACTCATTAATGTCGCATTCATACTAGTGCATCGCATCATATTTGTTTAAGTAAGTTGTGACGCATTTGCGCGCATGCTTATGATAACCTTATTATATGTAATTTACTACTCATGAGTTGGCAACTCACCCCCGTTATGCCACAGCATAGTAGCGGCGGGCGTACTTCCACTTCTGCTCCCTTTGCATCGACTTGCGGCTTGCTTGTAGGTGCGTTTGTGAGGATACTCTTTTGTTCCCACCTTGTGTATTTACAGTTGTATCTAGTACACTCCATCTACCCTATCTACCATTTCCATCATTTGTATATTGGACTTAGACTGTGAGCTTGTGAGATTTGTATATGTATATTTCTGTTTCTGGTGTCGAGCTCGTGTGAGCCGACTTTATACTTCATTTTCTTTTTTCTTGCTTTTAAATGTTGATTTCATATCATGATGATATATCTTGTATTTGGTTGTGTTCCTCCGTTCGGGGAAGAGCTAGCTCCCTTTTGGGGATGCCTTTATTCATTACATACGTATATTCATGTGTTGTACCCATTTAGGGCCAGTTTCTACAAAGGAAACTCTTCCGAAATTTTTATAAAACTTGAAGTTATTGTAAAGGGTTTTCAAAGAAACTTTTCTATGTTTAAATCAAATCAAAATTTTTTTTCCTTCACTCTATTTCTTTAAACGGTTTAAATTTCTGGGTTTTGGTTTACATAGATTACGTTACTCCTCTAGACGTTGCGTAATTTAAGTGCCAGTCATGTTCCACGTATTCTGGTTGTGAAAAAGTTGGTATCAGAGTGATAGGTTTTACCTTTTTGAGTGTAGGATGACCCTTGGTAGATGGAGTAGGTGACTTAAGCTGAGTGACATGGCGTGTGTATGTTCCACGGCATACTCACGATACGGTACTCCGCCTAAGTGACCTTAGGATATATAATTGCTTGTACTTTCTTCCTTGATTCCACATATCCTTTGATTCGATTGCAATATTCTCATCAAATCCCGTTTCTTGTTCTAGCCATTATGCTGCCGAAGACTACGAGAGCCCAGTGGGTTGCCGCCAGAGATGAGATCGGGGCAGACTCGTCTCAGACAGGGACTGACCAGGATGGTACACCCATTCTTCAGGAGCGGGTTGATTCACCTTCTGCAGACCGTATCGCATAGAGACCAGTGTTTGGGATTTGCGCCAGATGATCGGATCTTTGATAGAGATCAGTCGAGCATAGAGATCGGATATTGCTCCACCTGCGGTTGTTCCGGAACCAAAACGGATTCGTACTGATATATCAGCTTAGAGGCGTGTTCGCAGAGGCCGTAGCTGATTCTTTATGGGCCAGTAATATCGCTCTTACCCACAGGGTCAGCAGCCGTTGTTTGGATGTTTCAGGTGTGGGAGTCTGGATCACCGCATTAGATTTTGTACTGTGAGGCATCAAGGCGAGGCGATAGTTCCACATGTGACCTTACCACCTTCACCACCTCCTCCGAGCGCATTACCTCCTACGTCTGTTGTTGCTCCATGCCAGATCGATGCCCAGAGAGGCCGTAGTCATGGCGGTTGTATTCGGAGAGGACGAGGTGGTAAAGGCGGAAGGCAGTTGGTCGTTGGTAGAGGACAGGCCCTAGCTTTTGTGTTGACTCCTCGGGACGTGCAGGCGTCGAACGTAGTCGTGACATGTATTCTTTCGGTGCTTTCTTTCGATGCACGTATTTCTTTTGTTGCTTGAACCAGTATCTACACACCTTGCACCGAGGTTGGGCCGAAAGTTGTCTTCGCTAGATCTTCCACTTGTTGTTATTACCCCAGTAGGCGAGTCTTTTGTCGCTTGATATATAGGGTTCCCTAGCACGACTACTGGGTTTCGGAAGGCATCAACCTTGCCAATTTAAAAATTTAGCATGCTAAACAACCCTAGACTAAGAATCTTAAGTAGAGAACTAGGGTTAACAAGTACGTAAATAACTTTACATCTAAGTGAATGAGGAATACAACCTTTGTAGACCGGTTCTTCACTTCAAAAGCTCCGTGTAGTAGTCCCTTCGCTCCAAGTAATGGTCTCCCGGACTCTCGCTAGGCTCTACTAGGCGAAAGGAACAAGCTTGCTTGAAGTCTTCGAGGCCGAAGATGATCTACGTCAAGGAATCTCCAACTCAAGCTACCTCTTAACTAATTGGGAATTAGTGAAGTAAACAACCTAAACTAAATGGTTAATCTAGCGTAGGTTGATGATGTAGGAATTTTGCTCACTTTACATTTATTTTTCTCATTAATTTTCTTCACCTCCTAAAAACCTAGAGAGCTCAAGGAGATGAAGAAGAAGATGAAGTGGAGAATGTTATGAGTGAGAGTAGCAACCATGGGTTTGATAGTATCTCATATAACTCACGTAGAGACTTAACCATGGCTAAAGATAATAGTTGGGTTAATAAATATCTTAAGTAAAACAAAATTAGTGAACTAAGTCAATAGTTCCACAAGCTTCCACAAGCTTCAAGCCATATGCTAATTTCCAACTAATTTTGATTTACTTTAAATAAATAAACCCCATATTATTATAAGCATGGTGTGAGTTTCATACACCCATTTAGCATGTATCAACAAGCATGACTGTAACACCTTAGAATGCGATTAGTGTTAATTAAGCGATAATGCGGGGTTTTAGTAAAAAGTCAACCAAAATAGTTTTCACATATTTTATCAAAATTAACTAGTATTTTATTATTATTTGTTTTGGCTTGCACACACTTATGCATGTTCACTTGGGGGTTATGGAGGTGTTAACTATACTTAAGTAGCCATGGCACCCTAAACCCTTTTCAGGCCATGTTAGCTCTTCCCACCTGTCATAATTTTTATTAAGAGTTTATCCTTTGACTTGAGAAAGAGAGAGAGAGAGTTGATGAGGCATGGGCAAGCATGGCTGCATTAATGAGGAGAGAGAAAGGGGGCATGGTTCATTCTCTAACCTCACACCTTCATTTCCCTCTGTAACACCTTAGAACGCGGTTAGCGTTTATTAAGCGCTAATGCGGGTTTTTGAGGAAAAGTTTACCAAATCGGTTTCCTCACATTTTATAACAATTAATTAATATTTTATTTGTAATTGTTTTTGCTTGCACGCACTTGTGCATGTTAATGTGAGGGTTGTTTAGTGTTAACCTTGTTTAGTAGCCATGACACCTTAATTAACCCATGCATTGATTTAACCTAGCACTTAGATATTTTGTGTTAGAGATATTTTCTTGTTTTGGATTGAGAGAGAGGTGGTTATATGAGTCATGAGGCATTAATGGTTGCATTAATGGAGGTGAGGGAGAGAGTAAGAGCAAGGGTTAAGCTCACCTTACACTCACCTCTCACCATTATCACACCTGACCCTCTCATTCTTCTCTCATTCTCAATTATTTCCTTATCTCTCAACTCTCAACTGAACCCTCACTACCCCATCACTAAAACCTTGCAAAAAACTTCATAAAATCCCACTAAAACACTTCTCATGTCATGTTTTAGCCACTAGATTGCCTTGGAGCTTGGAACGCTAGGATTTTTGAGCAAGTGTGGTTAGGTAATGACCTCTAATTGTTAATTTGATGTTTATATTGTTGTGTTGCCTTGTAGTTATGGTTTACAACACTAAAAGTTTAGTTTTGTCCAAATATCGTATTTTAGTGTCGTATTGGAGTCTCTGTGAATCTGCTGTTAATCCAGGTTGTTGTTTTAGAAGTTGCCATCACAGTGGCCTAGTGTTGAGGTATGGAACCCACCGTAAAAACATGATACCACCCCTTAATTTCTAGGCCGCAAATTTATTGCTTCTAGCCGTAATTTGCGGCCAGAATGGGGACTGGGGTGTTGAGTTTTGGTCGTAGGGTCTCTGGGGTTGTGTGTGGTCTCGTGGAACTTGCAGCTTTCACTAATTATCTGTGTATCAAATTCTGGGATCACTTTGTTTTAATCTAGTGTTTGAATACGCGTGTTACGTTATCCGACATGGTTCATGATCTTGTGTAGCTGCTGCACCTGGGTTGGATTTGGGGTGTCGCCACACGTTAACCACTAGACGGACACTTGAGAATTTGGATTGGAGTTGGTGCGTCGGTCAAATGTAGTTTGTACGTGATATTGGTCGATTTCTGAGATTTTCACTTGTTATGTTTTGTGTTAATAGGATCGCAGGCGGAGACTTCGAACACTGCGAAGAAAGGGAAGCAGGTGATTGGATTTACCTAACCCGTGATTGTCGGTGAGTAGATTTAACATCTACGGGGAAATTGCCCGTATGGCGTTAAGCGTTGGGGCTAGATATAATATGATATCAGCCGCATGTTTATATGCACATATAGAGATGGTGCATGAACTTCATAGCATATTATTATTTGTTGTGCCTGAACTTGTACCCATTACACACTGCACTATTATTGACAGTCCATGTTGCACGAGCACTCATTGTATACTACACACTGTCGGTAATTGCCATGATACGCACAACATATATACATATGTTATATTGTATTGATTAGTGACATTGAGGCATTGATTCTTATGCGATGGCGCATAAGAAATATAGCATACATGCATAACTATATGCTTACACATATACCTTGCTATAGCTACATGTTCACTTTATATGATGTTGAGTTGGATTTTGGATAATTGGGAACCACGTGATATATTTAATGACTTGATGCATTTAAATAGCGGATTTTCCTTTGATATGCTCATATTGTTGTTTTATGTTGCATACATCTGAAGGGTTCCTAGGCACACCCATGAGGCTCCACAAGGCATCAACCATGCCACAATCAAAATTTTCATGTGCCTAAGAATCCTATGCAAGATCGTTAACTAGAGATTAGGCGAAAAGCAAGCAAGTAAACAACTTTATTGCTAAGTGAAAGGGACTACAACCTTTGTAGATCCGGTCCTCCACTTCTTTAGCTCCATGATTACGTCCCTTCGCTGCGATCACCGGGATCCCGGACTCTAGCGATGGTTTCGTCGGAGAAATGAGCGGGCTAGGTCGTTGACTTCGATGCCGAAGATGATCTACGTTGAGGAAACTCTAACTCAAGCTCCATCTTCACTTGGTCATGAAACTTGTGAAGATAACACACTCTACTACATGGCAAGTGGTAGAGGATGAAGAAATAGGAAGTTGGTTCACTTTAGATTTGGATTTCTCACTTGATTTCATCACTTAGAATTTTCTAGCAAGCTTTTGCTTTCTTCATGAAGAAGATGAAGAAGAAGAAAAGAAAATGAATTAATTAATTAGAAAATTCAAGTGATTCTTATCATTATGCAACCATGGGTGAGGCTAACACATGTAGAGAATAAACTAGGGTTTAGGTTTAATGGTTCGGTTAAGGCAAAAGACAAAATGGCTAGACTTATCAAAGTTTCATGAAGCTTCAATAATAAAACAAAGAAAGCCACCATATTTGTTTTTGCCAAAATGAATAAAGAAAATAAATAAAATCCAAATTAGAACCTAACCATTAACCTAAAGATGGTTTAAAGCAAACATACACCCAAGTTTGCATGTATCATCAAACATGATACAATCTAGTGCACAAAAATATATCACATATACTATGTGCACATTCTAGTGAGAAAATAATCTTAAGTGAACCAATACTAGTTAATGTAAAGTAATATATCAAATATATAATTATACATTAAATCATTAAATCAACACTTGATTTAATGAGCCGGTCATACTGCATATAACCGACTAATATCAAGTGTATCAATGTATCGAATCAACACTTGATTCGGTAACCCGGCTATATCTCATATAACCGTCCAATGATACATATCGCGAGAATAGAATACAGTATCACATACTGGTATTATTATCGGTCCCGCACATATCTCATATGCGCTCCTATTTCGTTTCGCTTGAGCCAGGAAACCTCTGTGTAGGACTCTAAAGACTCGTCAATACGCCGGCAGCAGGTGATGATCATATCAAACACCCACAAGCCGCAAGCGGTCTAATAAACGTAACGGCCACCCGGGTATTGAGCGATCAGAAGATCAATAAGCAAGCCCGCTCACACTCCTGTGAATCCAACCAGAAACACTTACCGTACAGTCCGGTCTGTTCGTCTGATATGTCGCATATCTCGCCTAGGGATGGTAAACGTCAGACCCCAGTAGCTTGATAAGTCGTGTCGATATGTGGTCTATAACAGTTCGAGATACTACCGATAACACTTACCAGTAAATCTCAGCAACCCTGGCCAGGGATTTCCGGTTATAGCCAATCGAACACTGCGCAACATCAACTCCTTATACCGGGAGAGACGAATCCCCTCCTATCGCTCATTGCCTCTATGTGATTTGGGACTGTACCCAAAAACCACCATTTTGCATGCCCTCTTGGACGTGGTAAGGTGGAAATCAAAGCACAGTGGGAATCACACAAGACTCTATGACGATCTCGGGTCAACAGACTACTCTGTACCAGTGTCACCAGAGAACTGCCATCTGACGTGAGGTATAATACCATCTGGGAGTTCTCAGTGAGTCCGTCCAGTGTACCCAGTCTCCACCGAGCACCCGTATATCATCTCTGATGTCAAACACCAATGGATATGGGATCATCCATCGCCCATCTGTATGGGTCGAGAAGGTATACGCTAGTCTACTCTGGTATATCGATGCCCCGTCTCGATATACCCACGACTAGGGACCTTGAAGGATGTACTTATGGACTACCATGTCCCCACTAGTATGATCCGCATCATAGTCTAGGTAGTCAAGTACATATTCTAAGGGCTTTACCAACATGTAACAGAGAGACAATCAGTGTACACGTTAAGATAAAGAGCAACCAGATAGCATACTATCATGTCGAGCAAGAAAGTCCTCCCTATATATATCCAAGCATCTACTACAATATACATCCTATGTATAGTAATGGCCTCTAGGGCATACATATAACTAACAACATCATATTACATGGATTTACGCATTGAGATATGGATTTCATACGATTTTCTGGATTTGAAAACCGCGGGGATATTTCAAAAAATGTGTATTGTTTTGGAAACCCGGTTTCTCTTGATATGATACATGGATTGCGAGTGTCGGGATTGGACACTCAGGTTCCGTGAGACCTATAGATACGTTGATTGCGAGTGTCGAGATTGGACACTCAGGTTCCGTGAGACATATGGATACGTTGATTGCGAGTGTCGAGGTTGGACACTCAGGATCTGTTAAGAAGGTAGTAGGGTGTGATGTCCTGGTATTTGGAAGACGTACACAGAGTCGGAAGTGAAATTCCTATGCTACGATCGGTTATAGTTTGGTTGTCACACGGTGCTTTCTCCACTAAGGACATGGATTTCATATCAGATATTCTGGTTACTAGATCTATGGTTTTAGATCTAGATTAGGGTAGTTTCCCAATCTGGGCACTTAGACAGTATTCTAAAAGTGTTTTATAATGGACGACTCTTGGCACGGTAGTGTACCTGCAGGTGATGGAGTCACCCTCTCTAAAGGTGTTTTACAGACTAAAGGGGAGAGGGTTGTGCATGATCGGCAGATCACTTGCTTAGGCAATTGAGTTGATCATGAGATGTCAAGTACCACACCAGATGTTGTTTTTGCACGAGATGCAATAAGTTGATATTAATCCAATCCTGGAGAAACATTCGGAAGCAGTTTTAGAACATAAGTGGATGTTCTAGAGATATGATAACGGCAGCCTCCTTCGGGAGACAGTTATCATTCCAGGCTTCCAAGGTGACCTGGATGACAGAGTGGCTGTCAGAGTTATAGTTTTCCCTCTTACGAGGGGTAGTATTTTGGACAGGTGGTCCAAGCGGATACTGAGGGAGGCATGGCGCAGGATACTGATTGGTTTCAGTTGACGATACAGTCTAAGAAGTTTGGATTTGGAGTTCATTTATGAACTAGGTCCCATCAGTTATCCAGACATATTCTAAGACAGGTATTGCTCATTTCGGGAGATAGGTTTCTCCGCGAACTTGAGATTAAGAGAGACATAGAAAGAAACATCTGGGCGGATCCACTAGCTGAGGCTATTTCTCGAACACAGTAGTTTCGCAGACGGATTTTGTAAGACTGATTAGTAGAGGAGTTGGGTGTTCGGTATCACACGGGCTGTGAGTATGCGCATCGCAATAATTAGCCTTGAGTGCAAGTTGGAGATTGTTGGATATAGTGCCCTCAGAGTCAATTATTGGATCACAGGCACGTGATTGCAATGATTGAGGGAGGACCTATACCGGTAGGACAGTCTTACTTGAGAGGTTTGTATACTATCTGGTTTGTCTTTATCATCGTGTACATGCTTTAGGTGACATTGTAGTTCACTATTATACATTGATAGAGAATAGTATGCTACCATGGTTTGTCTTTATCAGTTGTGTACAGTTTTAGGTGACATGTTCACTATTACACGTTGATAGAGCCCTTAGGATCCTGCTTGACTACCAACAGTATGATGGCGATCATATACGTGAGAGTTGGGTAGTCCATAAGCACATCCTTAAAAGTGGTCCCTAGTCATGAGAGTTTCAAGACAGGGCATCGATACTCCGGAGTAGACTAGTGTATACAGTCGAGACCCCGACGAGGGGCGATGGCCGGTCTCACAAGCCACTGGTGTCAGTTGGATCACCTAAGATGTATACAGGTGCTCATTCGGTTATAAATACACCGGACAGGACTCGCCGGGAACATGCTAGTTGGTATTATACTTTATTTATGTATATTCCCTAGAGGCCATTGTTGTACATATGATGTATATTATAATGGATGCTTGGATATATATATAGAGGACTTTCTTGCTCGACATGATAGTATGCTATTTGGTTTCACTTTATCTTAACATGTTGACTTGTATTGGTTTACTGCCATTCTCTCACATGTTGTTAAAGCCCTTAGGATCTGTACTCGACTACTGGGACTATGATGAGATCATACTAGTGGGGCCATGGTAGTCGATGGGTACATCCTATAACTGTTCCTAGTCGAGGGTATATCGAGACAGGGCATCGATACCTTATAATAGACTGGCGTATACGCATCTTGACCCATATGATGGGCGATGGATGATCCCATATCCATCGGTGTTTGACATCAAGGATGGTGTACGGGTGCTCAGTGGAGACTAGGTACACTGGACGGACTCGCCGAGAACTTCCGGATGGTGATATACCATACGTCAGATGGCAGTTCTCCGGTGACACTGGTACAGGGTAGTTTGTAGACCCGAGATCGTCATCGAGTCTTGTGCGATTCCCACTGTGCTTTGATTTCCACCTTACCACATCCAAGAGGGCGTGCAAAACGGTGGCTTTTGGGTACAGTCCCGAATCACATGGAGGCAATGAGCGATAGGAGGGGATTCGTCTCTCTTGGTATAGGGAGTTGATGTTGTGCTGTGTTCGATTGGCTATAACTGGAAGTCCCTGGCCAGGGATGATATTGAGATTTACTGGTAAGTGTTACAAGTAGTTTCTCGACCTGTTATGAGCCACACATCGACACGACTTATCGGTTACTGGGGTCTGACGTATACCACCCATAGACTTGATATGCGACATATCAGACGAACAGACCGGACTGTACGGGAGTGTGACTGATTGGATTCACAGGAGAACGTACAGGCTAGCTTGTTGATCTTCTGATCACTCAATACCTGGGTGGCTGTTACGTTTAGCTGACCGCTTGCAGCTTGTGGGTGTTTGATATGATCATCACCTGCTATCGGCGTATTGACGATTCTTTAGAGTCCTACACAGAGGTTTCTTGGCTCAGGCAAAACGGAGTAGAGGCACATATGTGATATGCGCAGGACCGAGAATAATGCGATATGAGATACCGTATTATATTCTCGCGATATTTAGATATGAACCGGGACATCGGATCAAGTGTTGATTCGATGAATCGGTACATGATATATTAGTCGGTTATATTCGATATAGCCGGATTGTCGGATCAAATGTTGATTCGATGATTTAATGTATAATAATATATATGATATATTGTATCACATTATCTAATATTGGCTCGCTTTATTATTTCATTTTCTCACCGGATAATACATTGATATATATGCGATATATGTTAATTGTATTATTTTCTTTTGTTGCAAATATATAATATATATGTGATATATATTATTGTGACATGATATGATTAATAATGGAACATGTTTAATGAAGATTAAACAAGCTTAGGGTTTGATTAGGGTTAGCTCCTTCTTGCACCATCTAGAAGCTTTCCTTTTTGTCATGAGTTAGATATTATGCTTGATATTTATCTGACTCATTCTTTAACCTAACCAAACCCTAGCTCTAGTTTATTCTCTACAAGGGTTATCCTTGTCATACTAAACTATGGTTACATTATTAATTCATATATACATTTCATTATTCATCACAAAAGGATTATCTCATTATTCATCATCTTCTTCTCTCTTGAGCTTTGAGAAAGCTTGATAGATTTTCCTTTTGTGATGATTTCTTATGAGAATATGATATAAAAAGATAGCATAAATACTACTCCATCATCCACATCTAATCTAGCCCATTAGATTAGGGTGTTAACCTCATTAGAGTGAGAGAGCTTGAGTTATAGCAATTTCGACGTAGATTATCGGAGAAACGGAACACTACAAGCTAGCATGGATCGTTCGAGTCGTGGAGCCTTTCTTGAGTCCGGAGATCGTGGATCGCGGCGAAGGGACTTCTACTCGGAGCTTATGAAGCGAAGGAGTGAACCACAATGGTTGTAATCCCTCACACTTAGTGGTAAAGATATTTACTTGCATGTTAAACCCTAATAATCTAGCAAAGATCCCGGTTTTGGGTTGTTCTGCACATCTAAAATTTTATTCGGGCATGGTTATGCCTTTTGAACCCTCACAAGAGTGCCTATAAACCCTACAGTGGTATCAGAGCCTAGATACAGTATTAGGCGACGTGTATACGAAGTTAAAACTCCGATCGAACAACGAAACGCAATTTTAGACCCCTCTCTGGATATTTTTCAAAAACTGTGATTTTTCAGAATTAAAAATACGTAAAAAATTCAGCAGGTAAATATAAATATCACTGTGAAAAACGAGGCAGCAATACGTTCATACCGCCGCGGAACCGCGGCCATACCTCGCTTGGGCCGCGGATCCGCGGTGGGAATGTTGAATTGGGCATTCATTTTTCAACAGTAATATCCGTATCTGTATGTTAAATTTTCTGGGTATTTTTAATCTGACTCAAGTGTTGAGTGTTCTGGGGTTTATTTTGTAATCGAAGATTCGATCGGAATATTTAATTTCGTTATGTTTTCCGGATATTTAGAAACTGTTAAAATGTTCGAACGGTTATCATTAACTCACTTTTTCCCGACACGAAAAACTTTCAAGTGTTGAATTTTTATCGGGTTTAAATCTTTTGGAAAAACGTGCAAGTAACGCGGTGGACCCTCTAGAAGAACACAAACCTTAACTCGATTATGTGACCATCTTGAACTGCCTTTAAACCTTAGGGTTTGGGGCAGTACGGCGTGCTACATGTGAGGCGTTGGCTTGACCCTTCTACGGCTGGATCATCAGTACTGTGACAGTTTCTGGGATTATTTGAACTCCGCTCAAGTGTTGAGCTATTTAGGAAATTTTGGGTATTTAATTATCTGTTCAGAAAGTTTAATACTGTCTATTTATCTGGAATGTGATACAATATGTGGAATTCATATAGTTAGGCATGAAATGCGAAGTGTGTGATATTTCGGATTTACGATGGCTAAAGTGATTGTGGATTCCAAATGTTGTAGTTTTACAATTTCTTTTCTTTGACCGTAAGTGTAGTATGTAGTTGTATTGCCGGTCTTCGTTGCTATACATCTATGACGATCGGTGTATGCATACTTACTTACGTTGATGATATGGGATATTATGTGTTGCTGTGAAATGTTATATTGGATTGTCGTGTTCTGAATAGACAGGGTTTTTATGTGAGATGAGGGTTTTTATTTTCATTCATGTAAAATTCATTTGTATGTAATATTCTTTTATTGGGGCACTTCCGGGATGAGGTTGATGTCACCAGTGTATATTATTTACTTTTCCGCATTAGGTAGACCCAAGGAGGGGAGCACAAGTAACCGGATTCTAGGGTCCAGTGGGAGGCCATCTCGAGGAGTCGAGACCGGGTCTCGTAACCCTAGAATTGGCAGTGCTACTTTCCGCTCTCGTAGGGGTCTAGGGATGTGGGTTTGGCTATTCATCGCGACTGTGGAATCCGTGTTTTATACCGGCTCGTATTAAAAACACGGATATCCTAGTATATCCAATATTTCATATATGTTCTTCTGCTGCAATGTTCTATGATGAGATCATATTACTGCCTGAGATGAATGCTTATTGTAGGGTTCCTAGGCACATTAATGAGGTCTCACAAGGCCTCAACCATGCTAAATTCAAAAATTTCCGTTGCCGAGAAACCCTAATGCGATCGTTAACTAGAATTTTAGGCGAAACAAGCAACTAGTTAACAACTTAACTAAGAGTGAACGAAAATACAACCTTTGTAGATCCGGTCCTCCACCTCTATAGCTCCATGATGAAATCCCTCCGCTGTACCCATCGGATCCCGAACTCTCGCGGTGGTTTCATCGAAAGAATGATCGGGCTAGGTCGTCGACTTCGATGCCGAAGATGATCTACGTCGAGGCAACACAAGATCAAGCTCCCACTTCACCAAGTCATGAAACTTGTGAAGAAAACACCCTATACTACTTGGCAAGAGGTAGAGGATGAAGAAATAGGAAGTGGGTTCACATTAGAATTGGATTTCTCACTCTTTTTCTCAAGTTGCCATTAAGGGTAGCAAACTTTCTTCTTTGTTAAAGAAGAAGAAGAAGAAGAAAGAATATGATAAGTCTTTGAAAAATAGGAAATAAAATGATACTTATCATATTTACAACCATGGTTAGATGTAGAGAATTAACTAAGGTTAGGTTGAATGGTTAGGGTTAAGTATGAAACAAAAAATGGTGGACTTATTCAAAGCTTCATGAAGCTTCAACTAGAAAACAAATCAAGCCGCCATTTCTCTTTATCTTTCAAAAATGAATAAATAAATAAATGAATAGATAAGTAAATCAAAACCCTAACCATTAACATAACCATGGTTTAATTCTTTACACAAACCCAAGTTTGCATGTATCATCAAACATGATACAAACAAGTGCACAAAAGTATATCACATATACAACTTGTGTATTTCAAGTGAGAAAATCCATTTTAAGTGAACCAATACTAGTTAATGCAAAATAATATATCAAATATATAATTATACATTAAATCATTAAATCAACACTTGATTTAATGATCCGGTCATACTGCATATAACCGACTAATATCCGATGTATCGACTTATCGAATCAATCCTCGATTCGATAACTAGGTTATATCGCATACAACCAATCGATACATTCATCGCGAGAATAGAATACGGTATTACATACACGCATTATTCTCGGTCCCACACATATCTCATATGCGCTCCTATTTCATTTCGCTTGAGCCAGGAAACCTCTGTGTAGGACTCTAAAGACTCGTCAATACAGCGGCAGCAGGTGATGATCATATCAAACACCCACAAGCCGCAAACGGTCTGCTAAACGTAACGGCCACCCGGGTATTAAGCGATCAGAAGATCGGCGAGCAAGCTCGCTCACACTCCTGTGAATCCAACCAGTAACACTTACCGTACAGTCCGGTCTCGTCGTCTGATATGTCGCATATCTCGCCTAGGGGTGGTAAACGTCAGACCTTAATAGCTCGATAAGTCGTGTCGATATGAGGACTATAATAGTTCGAGAAACTACAGGTCACACTTTCCAGTAAATCTCAGCAACCTTGGCCAGGGATTTCCGGTTATAGTCAATCGAACACAGTGCAACATCAACTCCCTATACCGGGAGAGACGAATCCCCTCCTATCGCTCATTGCCTCCAAGTGATTCGGGACTGTACCCAAAAACCACCGTTTTGCATGCCCTCTTGGACGTGGTAAGGTGGAAATCAAGGCACAGTGGGAACCACACAAGACTCTATGACGATCTCGGGTCAACAGACTACTCTGTACCAGTGTCACCAGAGAACTGCCATCTGACGTAAGGTATAATACCATCTGGGAGTTCTCGGCGAGTCCGTCCAGTGTACCCAGTCTCTACTGAGCACCCGTATATCATCTCTGATTTCAAACACCAATGGATATGGGATCATCCATCGCCCATCTGTATGGGTCGAGAAGGTATACGCTAGTCTTCTCTGGTATATCGATGCCCCGTCTCGATACACCCACGACTAGGGACCTTGAAGGATGTACTTATGGACTACCATGTCCCCACTTGTATGATCCGCATCATAGTCCAGGTAGTCAAGTACACATCTTAAGGGCTTTACCAACATGTAACAGAGAGACAATCAGTGTACACGTTAAGGTAAAGATCAACCAGATAGCATACTATCATGTCGAGCAAGAAAGTCCTCCCTATATATGTCCAAGCATCCACTACAATATACATCCTATGTATAGTAATGGCCTCTAGGGCATACATATAACTAACAATCTCCCACTTGCACTAGGGCCATCTGATAGTAGTAGTTGTAGTATCTCATACTCAACCATCCCATAAAAGTCTCTTTCTGGGAAAATGCCTTTGTGAGTGGATCCGCCGTGTTGTCCTCTGAGTTTGTTCTCCTAATCTCGATCACCCTGGAGATCAACCATCTCTATGATCTGGTGATACTGCCTTAGATTATGTCTGGGTCACTGATGGGACCGTGGTTCCCGGGCCAAAGCCACACTTCCATTGTCACCAATGGTAGGGACCTAGTTCATCTCATGAACCAATATATACCCAAACAGCCTCTTTGGTAGCATCATAAGTAGCGATGTATCTTGCCTTTAATCGTCTAGTATGTCATGGTATCTAGCTTGGAACTTTTCCAACATACCGTCCCTTTACTGAGGGTAAAGACAATGCCTGTGACTGACTTTCAGTCGTCCTTATCACCCTGGAACCCTTCCAGTGATTCTCCCCAGGATCGATTGATACCATCTTACTATATCTAGTGAGTATCCTAACATCCAATTACATCTATCTCATAGATGAAAACTCAGGATTTAGGAGGTATCACTTTGATCCTATATGGAGAATCCTTGTGATAAGTGGAGATTGACCGAGCGTAGCATATGAAACTCTTTCCTTATCAAGAGTATGTCATCTACGTACTCTACGAGGATCACCACCATACTCCCTACTACCTTTTTGTATATACAAGGTTCATCTACCTTTTTGATGAAGTCAAACTCTTTGACTATCAAAACAGACGTTCCAACTCCGCGATGCTTGCTTTATCCTATAAAACATCTTGCACACGTTTCTGCTGCTCCCACTGTCTACGAGGCCCTCTGGCTGTGTACTTATAGACTCTCTCTTCTAAAACACCATCTAGAAAAGCAGTCATGGCACCCAACCGCCAGATATCGTAGTCATGGTATGTAGCCGTGGCAAGTAGGATCTGGATGGACTTAAGCATAGCTCTTTAGAAAAGGTTTCATCATTATCCATGCCTGGTCGATGACGAAAACCTTTAACAAGTCTAGCTTTGAAAGTCTCAACTTTTCCAAGTACACCAAGTAATCTTCTCAAGATTTACTTGCTCCTGATGGGGATTTAACCCTTCAGATATAGCAACCAAAGTCCATACTTTGTTGGTGTATAAGGATTCCATCTCAGATCGCTAAGCATCCAGCCATTCTTACTGAGTCCCACTCCTGATGGCCAGCTCGAAACTAGTTGGGTCATCATCTCATGATGCAATCCTCGCTCCCACTGTCATAGAGAAACAGAAGTATCTCTCAGGTGGGTGAGGAACTCTACTAGATCGGCGGAGAGGCTGAGGTTCGTTGGTAACTATTGAATCATTTGTTTCTGTCAAATCATTAGCTGCAGTTTGTATAGTTGGAACATTTCCAGTTCTGCATAACAGACCTTGCCTCGAGCTTGTCCGGATTTTGCTTTTAGACATAGCCCGGACAACCCCAAATCTTAACCAACTTAAGATATGGGCTCTTCCCTTTCCATATCACATATGAAGTGGTAGGCAACAGATTTGATTTGAACCCTATTCAATAGGTATGCAACTTCATAAGTGGATAACTCCCAAAAGGAAATAGGTAACTCAGTAGTACTCATCATAAAACACACCATATCATATAGGGTGTTATTGCTCCGCCCCGATATACCAGCGTGCTATGGTGTATACGGAGGAGTAATGCTGAGAGAGAATCTCATTCTCCTTTAGAATAGTCCAGGAATTCTATGCACAAGTATTCTCCTCCCTGATCGCATCAAAGGACATAATACTTTTACCCGTATTGGTTCTCTACTTCTAACTTATATTCTGGGAATATCTCAAAAGGTTCGGACTTGTGTTTCAACAGGAACATATGTCTGAATCTAGAGAGATTATCAGAGAATGTAATGAAGTACAAAGAACCGGTCTTGGCATGTGTAGACAGGGGACCTTTATACATCAACATGTATCATCCCAAGAGTTCACTAACTCTTTCTCTGTCTCCAATAAACAGAGCTGGTGTCATTATATCTTTGTGACATGACTGGCAAGTTTCACAAGATGTAAATTCAAACTGATTTAAATATGCATCTCAATGTAACTTCAGCTAGTCGGGTCGCATTGATATGACCTAGTCTACAATACCTCAAGAAGGATCCGTTTATTTCTGAACTCTTTCTCTTGTGTGTGTTCTGTATACTCAGAACTTTAGTTTGACTTAGAACATCAATGTTTTTAGATAACGTGCCTGAACCGATCAACTTTTGATATAGGAAATGTTCAAAACATTATCCAACACTACAAAATTTTATCATTTCTTTACTAATAAAGAGACTGATATGATTTTGTATATCAGGTTCGGTATCTAATAACATTCGTTCAGAATCAATGTATTAGGAATACAGGGTGACAGTGACCAACAGACTTCGCTGCAACACTTGCCCCGTTTTCTGCCTCATGAAACTTATCACCCGTTCTCAGTTCTCTACCTTTCTGTAGCCCTATGTAACAGATTACATATCTGGGATCCTGATCTGGTATCAAATATCCAGGACGTAGAGGATACAGAGAAACAGTTCTTTGTAATGAACACACCCGAAGGAGATGCATCATATCCACTTTCTTCGTTTGGGTGGCACGGGAATTCTGGTATTCCCCAATTTCCTGCTCTGACTTATATTAATTATAAGTGGGAGCGGGACCAACGTTCCCAGCTCAGTAAAACAAGCGGGTTCGTTCAATATATCCGTATTATTATCTTGATTAAGACGTGATATGGTCTCTACCTGGAGAGAGAGAGAAGAAAACACTCAGTGTGCGCTCTTGCAAGAATAGATTGGTTATTATTTTATCTAATCAGGATGGCTCCCACTGTTTTTATCAAATCTTCCTTCAAACCCTAAAAGGAAAGACTAGCCGGGATTAATTACACACTACAAGTTCGCCAATCTTTCAGCCAGGCCAGTGTCGGTACTTTGAGGGAGGTCCCCCGTGCTTTCGCACGAACCTAATTAATGTAAACCTCGTTTTTCCAGAGGCGTAACCTCGTTAACACCTTTCTAGGCACCTACTCAATCGGCAAATTGTACTGTGTAAAACTCTCCCAGGAGTAAATCTTACTCGCAGCGGGTATCGGGATCCAACTATCTCATAGAAGGTATGCAATCTCATTGCAAATTTCAACACTTGAAATTCCCGATAATTTTGCCCCTAGCGTGCTATGACCTTGACTCATGCCAAACAACCCATAGTCCGCTAGTCAAGTTCAACCCGTACATTTCTTGATCGAATTAAACCCACCCGCACGACCCTTGATGCATGCCAAACAACGCCGTACGAATACCCTAATCCAATCGCATCGTATGCTAGCAGATAAGCACTAGTTAGCTACCGTAAATTACGCCTTCACGCATGCCAAACTACCGCAGCACGAATACTAACTAGTACTTATCTTAAATGACGGAGGGCTACGACAGGTTTTTCTGAAAACCTATTGCGTAATGAACTTGATATCGTTGTAGAATCAAATTATTTTAAAATGGAGTGTTTTTGAGGCTTTTCAAGTTTTGCTAAAGGGGTCACTCCCGGTGAAGGGATCGTCGGCCCTTTTCTCGTCGAATGAGGTGCGGGATATATCATATATATCACTGTGCAAAGCAGAAACTATAGAAGCAATCAAAAGATAAACCGAGAGTTGTAGCATCTGCCAATTATTGCTAAAGGAGTCACTCCCCGTGAAGGGATCTCGGTCCTTTCCTTATCGAATAAGGTGCAGGATATATCTCATATACCGCTATGCAAAGCAAGAACTGTAGCTACCTGTTTTATTTTTGAAATTCTATTCTACAACATCTTAGGTTTCTTTTATTTCATTAATCTCATAAATGAAGTCCCATCATTTAAATACCTAAACATAACAGATAAATACGACATACACTTATGCCATCCGCATTCGCCTCGATGTCCCCTCGTGCACCGTTAGGTTAGGTAACTAACGGCAGAGCGGGGCAGGGCTAGCACGGGTGTAAAACATAAGTAACGTCTATATAATATATCGTATATACTATATACAGTATTTATCACAGAACATATCACATGATCACATCACAGATAACGCAGCAGAAAATATCATATGAAATATTGGATATACTAGGACGTCCGTGTTTTTAATACGAGCCAGTATAAAACACGGATTCCACGGTCGCGATGAATAGCCAAACCCACACCCCTAGACCCCTACGAGAGCGGCAAGCAACCCTACCAATTCTAGAGTTAGGAGACCCGGACTCGACTCCTCGAGTTGGTCTCCCACTGGACTCCAGAACCCGGTTACTTGTGCTCCCCTCCATGGTTCTATCCTAGTGCGGAAAAGTAAATAATATACAAAGGTGACGTCTTCCGCAACCTGGAAGTGCCCCAATAAAAGAATATTACATACAAGTTTTTACATGAATGAAAATGAAAAACACTCATCTCACATAAAAAACCCCGGCTATTCAAATACGACGATCCAATATAACATATCCAGCAACACATAACAACACATGTCATCAACGTAAGTAAATATGCGCATCCCAATTGTCGTTGACATACAGCAACGAAACCGGCGATATCACATATTACTCTTACGGTCGCAGAAAAGAAAGTGTAAAACTACAACAGTTGGAATCCGCAACCTTTTTAGACATCGCATGCCTAATCAAATGAATTCCTTAGACATCACATGCCTAACAATTATAAACCCTGCATTTTAGTCTCAAAATCGAAAACACTTTTCAATACCAAGTCGGGCAATTCAACAAGATTCCCGACATCCTGATCGAATGCTCGTCGCAAACTTCAATAGACGGCCGCACCCCCGATAACGTCGACGAAGTGCTCCAAGGCGGAACACCACTGCCGTGAGCACCCAAACGGATGCTTTCGGCGACGGGGTTCTCCTACAGTCACTTGGTCAGGGCTAGGGGGCGTGGCTGGCTATTAAGTTTACCGGCGAGTATCCGCGTACGCTACATAATTGTGACGGACTTTTGATCGCATCAAAATTCCGTGGCAACCGATCAAGTGAGACTAAAGTGCTATGTTTATAACATTCAAATCAGTTATCTCATAACTGCTTGTGGATTCCAAGTATTGTATCCCATTCTAGATAAATAGAAAATGTTAAACTTTCCGATCGAACAATCAAACACCCAAGTTTTCCCGAAACAGATCAACACATGAAAAAAGTTTGAAAACATCCAGTTCATGCCTCAGTACCAACGATCCAGCCGTAGAAGGGTCAAGCCAACGCCTCACATGTGGCACGCCATACTGTCCCAAACCCGAAGGTTCAAAGGGCAGTTCAAGACGGTCACATAATCGAGTTAAGGTTTGTTGTCTTCTAGAGGGACCATCGCGTTACTTGCACTACTTAGAACGTCGTTAAACTACGGAAAAATCCAACAATTGAAAATTTCCCGGCAAGGGGAAAAATTGGGTATTTATATCCGGCCGAACTTTTTAACATATTCTAAAATTACCCGGAAAAACACAGACAAAGTTTGATAATCCGATCGAATCTACGAACTCCCAATACAACCCAGAAAACTCAACTCTTGAGTAAGATTTAAAAATTCCCAGAAAATACAGCACCAAAATCTAGGAATTACCGTGCAAAAATAAATGGAAGAAGAGACAAAATGGCCGTGGAACCGCCGCATTAGCCATGCTAATGACGCGGTTCCGCCGCACTTTGATCGAATCAGAAGCATGTGCTTCACAGTAATTCTTAGAAATTCCTGCTGATTTTTCTGCATATTTTTAAATCTCAAAAATCCCCGATTTCAAAAAATGTACAGAGAGCAAATTTGTATTAGGGTTTCGGTTCGATCGGACTTGTAACTCCGTCTACTCATCGCCTAAGGCTCTAGCTAGGCTCTGATACCACTGTAGGGTTCCTAGGCACATTAATGAGGTCTCACAAGGCATCAACCATGCCAAATTCAAAAATTTCCAGTGCCGAGAAACCCTAATGCGATCGTTAACTAGAATTTTAGGCGAAACAAGCAACTAGTTAACAACTTAACTAAGAGTGAACGAAAATACAACCTTCGTAGATCCGGTCCTCCACCTCCATATCTCCATGATGAAGTCCCTCCGCTGTACCCATCGGATCCCGGACTCTCGCGGTGGTTTCATCGAAAGAATGATCGGGCTAGGTCATCGACTTCGATGCCGAAGATGATCTACGTCGAGACAACACAAGATCAAGCTCCCACTTCACCAAGTCATGAAACTTGTGAAGAAAACACCCTATACTACTTGGCAAGAAGTAGAGGATGAAGAAATAGGAAGTGGGATCACTTTAGAATTGGATTTCTCACTCTTTTTCTCAAGTTGCCATTAATGTTAGCAAGCTTTCTTCTTTGTTAAAGAAGAAGAAGAAGGAGAAAGAATATGATAAGTCTTTGAAAAATAGGAAATAAAATGATACTTATCATATTTAAAACCATGGTTAGGTGTAGAGAATTAATTAAGATTAGGTTGAATGGTTAGGGTTAAGTATGAAACAAAAATGGTCGACTTATTCAAAGCTTCATGAAGCTTCAACTAGAAAACAAATCAAGCCGCCAGTTCTCTTTATCTTTCAAAAATGAATAAATAAATAAATGAATAGATAAGTAAATCAAAACCCTAACCATTAACATAACCATGGTTTAATTCTTTACACAAACCCAAGTTTGCATGTATCATCAAACATGATACAAACAAGTGCACAAAAGTATATCACATATACAACTTGTGTATTTCAAGTAAGAAAATCCATTTTAAGTGAACCAATACTAGTTAATGCAAAGTAATATATCAAATATATAATTATACATTAAATCATTAAATCAACACTTGATTTAATGATCCGGTCATACTGCATATAACCGACTAATATCCGATGTATCGACTTATCGAATCAATTCTCGATTCGATAACTAGGTTATATCGCATACAACCAATCGATACATTCATCGCGAGAATAGAATATGGTGTAACATACATGCATTATTGTCGGTCACGCACATATCTCATATGCGCTCCTATTTCGTTTCGCTTGAGCCAGGAAACCTCTGTGTAGGACTCTAAAGACTCGTCAATACGCCGGCAGCAGGTGATGATCATATCAAACACCCACAAGCCGCAAGCGGTCTGCTAAACATAACGGCCACCCGGGTATTGAGCGATCAGAAGATCGACGAGCAAGCCCGCTCACACTTCTGTGAATCCAACCAGTAACACTTACCGTACAGTCCGGTCTTATCGTCTGATATGTCGCATATCTCGCCTAGGGATGGTAAACGTCAGACCCCAATAGCTCGATAAGTCGTGTCGATATGAGGACTATAATAGTTCGAGAAACTACAGGTAACACTTACCAGTAAATCTCAGCAACCCTGGCCAGCGATTTCCGGTTATAGTCAATCGAACACAGTGCAACATCAACTCCCTATACCGGGAGAGACGAATCCCCTCCTATCGCTCATTGCCTCCATATGATTCGGAACTGTACCCAAAAACCACCATTTTGCATGCCCTCTTGGACGTGGTAAGGTGAAAATCAAAGCACAGTGGAAACCACACAAGACTCTATGACGATCTCGGGTCAACAGACTACTCTGTACCAGTGTCACCAGAGAACTGCCATCTGACGTAAGGTATAATACCATCTGGGAGTTCTCGACGAGTCTGTCCAGTGTACCCAGTCTCCACTGAGCACCCGTATATCATCTCTGATGTCAAACACCAATGGATATGGGATCATCCATCGCCCATCTGTATGGGTCGAGAAGGTATACACTAGTCTACTCTGGTATATCGATGCCCCGTCTCGATACACCCACGACTAGGGACCTTGAAGGAAGTACTTATGGGCTACCATGTCCCCACTAGTATGATCCGCATCATAGTCTAGGTAGTCAAGTACACATCCTAAAGTCTTTACCAACATGTAATAGAGAGACAATCAGTGTACACGTTAAAATAAAGATCAACCAGATAGCATACTATCATGTCGAGCAAGAAAGTCCTCCCTATACATGTCCAAGCATCCACTACAATATACATCCTATGTATAGTAATGGCCTTTAGGGAATACATATAACTAACACTTATACTATATATATATATATATGCTGATATATAAATATTACTGCTTTCGTTTCTTCTGTGATGCTTTGGAAACATAAGTTGATGGGATTTATTAATGAGATTAATAAAAAGAAACGAAACCTAAAAGATGTTGTAGAATCAAAACTTTATAAAAAGGGTAGCTACAGTTTTGCTTTGCATAGCGGTATATAAGGAAAGAGCCGAGATCCCTTCACTGGGAGTGACCTCTTTAGCGAAACTGGCAGATGCTACAAACTCGTGGTTTAGTTTTTGACAGCTTATATAGTTTTTGCTTTGCACAGCGGTATATATGATATACCCTGCACCTTATTCGATGGGGAAAGAGCCGAGATCCCTTCACCGGGAGTGACCTCTTTTGCAAAACTAGAAGCCTCAAAAACACTCCTTTTCAAAATCAAATGATTCTACGACGATATCAAGTTCATTACGCTCAAGGTTTTCTGAAAAACCTGCATAGCCCTCCGTCATTTCAGATAAAGACTAGTTAGTATTTGTGCTACGTTTGTTGACTATGTTAAGGCGTAGTGTGCGGTAGCTAATTAGTACTTATCTGCTAAAAAATGTGATGTGATTGGATTAGGGTAATTGTACGACTTTGTTGACTATGTTAAGGGTCGTGCAGGTAGGTTTAATTCAATCGGGAAATGACGGGTTGAACTTGGCTAGCAATTATGATTTGTTGACTATGTTAAGGTCATAATTTGCAAGGGGCAAAAGCATTATTGGGAATTTCAAGTGTTGAAATTTGCAATGAGATTGAATACCTCCTATGAGATAGTTGGATCCCGATACCCACTGCGAGTAAGTGTTACTCCTGGGAGAGTTTTACACAGGACAATTAGCTGATCAAGTAGGTGTCGAGAAAAGTGTTAACGAGGTTACGCCTCTGGGAAAACGAGGTTTACTTTAATTAGGTCCGTGCGAAAGCACGGGGAACCTCCCTCAAGTACCGACACTGATCTGGCTGAAAGATTGACGAAATTGTAGGGTGTAATTAATCCCGGCTAATCTTACCTTTTAGGGTTTGAAGGAAGATTTGATAAAAACAGTGGGAGACATCCTGATCTGATAAGATAATAACCAATCTAATCTTACAAGAGCATACGCTAAAGTGTTTTCTTCTCTCTCTCTCTCCAGGTAGAGACCATATCAGGCCATAATCAAGATAATAATATGGATGTATTGACTGAAACCGCTTATTATACTGAGCAGGGGAACGTTGCTCCCGTTCTTTCTTATAAGAGTTATAAGACTGAACAGGAAACAGGAGAATATCTGGATTCTCACGCGGCCCAAACGAAGAACATGCATGTTGATGCACCTTCTTTAGGTGTGTTTGTTATTGAGAACTGTTTCTCAGTTCACCCTACGTCCTGGGTATTAGATACCGGATCAGGATCCCACATATATAAATTGTTACATGGGCTACGGAAAGGTAGAGAACTGGGAAAAGGTGATCATTCCGTTCAAGTAGGGAATGGGGCAAGTATTGCAGCCAAAGCAGTTGGCGAATATCACCTAGTATTACCAAGTCATAATACACTAATTCTAAATGAGTGCTATTATATACCGAACATGATGTGTAATATTATATCAGTTTCTTTATTAAGTAAAGAAGGATATAATTTTGTAGTACAGGATAATGTTATGAACAACTTCCTAAATCAAAAGTTGATTGCATCAGGCTCGTTACATAATGGCATATTCATTCTCAATCAAAATACAGTCCTCAATATACAAAACACACACAAGAGGAAAAGTTCAGAAATGAACGAATCCTACTTATGGCATTGTAGACTTGGTCATATCAATGCGACATGACTGGCTAAGTTACATAAGGATGGATATTTGAATCCATTCAAATTATCATCTTATGATACTTGCCACTCATGTCTCAAAGGAAAAATGACCAAAGCTCCGTTTAGTGGACACGGAGAAAGAGTTACGGAACTTTAAGGACTGGTACATAGTGATGTATGCGGTCCCATGTCTACGCATGCCAGGAACAGTTCTTCCTACTTTATTACATTCACTGACGATCTCTCAAGATTCGGACATGTGTTCCTGATGAAATACAAGTCTGAAGCTTTTGACAAATTCAGAGAATATAAGCATGAAGTGTAGGGTTCCTAGGCACCCTAATGAGGTCTCACAAGGCATCAACCATGCCGATTTCTAATTTTAACGGTGCCGAGAAATCCGACTACGGATCGTTGGCTAGAAAACTAGGCGAAAAAGTGAGCTAGTTTACAACTAAACTATAAGATAACGGAAATACAACCTTTGTAGATCCGGTGCTCCACCTCCATAGCTCCACAACGAAGTCCCCTCGCTGTCCAAATGAATTCCCGGGCTCTAGCGTCGGCTTCGTCGGAGAATAGGCGAGCTAGGTCGTCGATGTCCACGCCGAAGATTATCTACGTCGAGGCATCGCTAGATCAAGCTCCAACTTCACCAAGTCAAGAAACTTGTGAAGAAAACACACTCTACTACTTGGCAAGAGGTAGAGGATGAAGAAATAGGAAGTGGGTAGACTTTAGAATTGGATTTCTCACTCATTTCATCAATCCACCATTGATGTAGTCAAGCTTTTCTTCTTGAGTTCAAGGAAGAAAATGAAGAAGAAGATGCTAGTATTATGATAAGATAATTAAATTGAAAAGAAAAAATGAATCCTTATCATAATTCCAACCATAGTTAGGTGTAGAGAATAGACTAGGGTTAGTGAATGGTTAGGTTAAGGAGATGAAGACAAAATGGTCAAAGTTGAATGAAGCTTCAAGAAACTTCATGAATGAATACAACCATTTTGTTTTCTTCTCTCTTTATTAATCCAAAATAAATAGATAAATTAATGGATAAATAAATAAAAACCTAACCATATACTTAACCATAGGTTTAATTCTTTACACTTAACCAAAGCAAACATGTATCATCAAACATGATACAATCAATTGCACAAAAAGTATATCACATACACAATGTGCACATCCGAGTGAGAATATCCATTTAAAGTGAACCGATACTAGTTAATGCAAAGTAATATATCAAATATATAATTATACATTAAATCGTTAAATCAACACTTGATTTAACGATCCGGTCATATCACATATAACCGACTAGTATCCAATGTATCGATTTATCGAATCAATCCTTGATTCGATAACTAGGGTATATCGCATATAACCTAATCGATACATTCATCGCGAGAATGGAATACGGTATCACATACACGCATTATTCTCGGTCCCGCACATATCTCATATGCGCTCCTATTTCGTTTCGCTTGAACCAGGAAACCTCTGTGTAGGACTTTAAAGACTCGTCAATACGCCGGCAGCAGATGATGATCATATCAAGCACCCACAAGCCGCAAGCGGTCTGCTAAACGTAACGGCCACCCGGGTATTGAGCGATCTGAAGATCGACGAGCAAGCCCGCTCACACTCCAGTGAATCCAACCTGTAACACTACCGTACAGTCCGGTCTGATCGTCTGATATGTCGCATATCTCGCCTAGGGGTGGTAAACGTAAGACCCCAATAGCTCGATAAGTCATGTCGATATGAGGTCTATAACTGTTCGAGAAACTACTGATAACACTGTTGGAGATAGTGCCCTCAGAGTCAATTATTAGGTCACAGGTACGTGATTGTAATGATTGAGGGAGGACCTATCCCGGTAGGACAGTCTTACTCGAGATGATAGTATGCTATCTGGTTTACCTTTATCATCGTGTACTGTTTTAGGTGACCTGACACGTCGCTATTACACGTTGATAGAGCCCCTAGGATTCTTGCTTGACCACCAGCAGTATGAGGGCGATCATATAAGTGGGAGCTGGGGTCTATAAGCTTATCCTTAAAAGGTCCCTAGTCGTGGGAGTTTCGAGACTGGGCATCGATACTCCATTAGTAGACTAGTGTATACAGTCGAGACCCCGACGAGGGGCGGTGGCCGGTCTCACAAGCCACTGGTGTCAGTTGGATCACCTAAGATGTATACAGGTGCTCATTGGGTTATGAGTACACCGGACAGGACTCGCCGGGAACATGCTAGTTGGTCATATACCAGACGTCAGATGGCAGTTCCCTGGTGACATGTGTGCAGGTTAGTTCATCGACCTGGGGATCGTCATTTGTCTCGTGTGAGTTCCCACTGTACTTTGATTACTACCCTACCACGGCTCAAAGGAGTCGTGCAAACAGGTTTTAGTTGGGTACAGTCCCGAGCCACATGGAGGCAGTGAGCGTATCTTCAGGGGTTCGTCTCTCCCGGTATTGGGGGTGAGGTCGTGCTGTGTCTAGGAGAGCCATTACACAAAGTCCTTGGCCAAGGCAAGGAGATTTACTGGTAGGTATTCCAGTAGTATCTCAGGGTGTTCTGGGCTACACTCCGACACGACTTGTACCGCTTTTGGGGGTCTGACTTTTACCAACCCCCTAGGCCCGCCATGCGATACTCATAGACGAACGGACCGGACTGCACGGATATTGTCACTGACAGGCTCAGTAGGGTTGTCAGGCTGAGTTCACTCACAGACATCCCTTTTAGTCATTACCTGGTAGCCCGTTACGTATTGGCTTATACCTCTGACGTGCTAGTGGTTAAATCCACAACCAAGGTGTTGACGAGTCTTTAGAGTCCCCCACATTCAGTTACTCAGCTTTCGGGCGAAAGGTTGTAGAGGCCGTATGGAGATATGGCAAGGTCCGATCAGATACGTGCGGTATTGCACGGATCAGGATCGGACAGTTTGTACTATAGGCCGTATGGTTATATGGCAGGGTTCGATCAGATACGTGCGGTATTGCACGGATCAGGATTGAACAGATATTACTAGCCGGTTTTGGTATAAGCCGGATTCTAGTATAGTACAGTGGAGATTTTGTCTCATTGCATTTGTATTTCGGTCGAAATACAGATGCGGGTGTGTATGCACAGTATCGGGGTTTTCCTGTAATTTATTACGGGACCAGTTTTTGGAGTTGCCAGTTTGCTTTCCGTTTCGGCCAATTTCCATTGTTCCGTTCATTGGCCGAAGATTGGTGGAGGAGGGTTTATTTGCATTGTTGCAAATAGGCATTTGTGGAGGGGTTCTTTGTTTTTTGTAGCATCATGATAGTCTTCATGATGGTGCACCATCCATTGACTTGCTTGACTTCATACTTCATGATGGCTTGACTTTTTGCCATCATGGTTGCACCTTACCTTGACTTTGGTTGTGATGATGGGAGAGGAGATGGTTGTTGAGTGTTGGGCTTTACAAGCCATCATTTCTCTTTGCATCATTGTTGAAGCCACTCTCTCTCTCTCTCCAATCACACCAAATTGGGGGGGGGGGCCGGCCATTCCATGGCAAGGGGTTCATTTCATTTGAAAAGAGAAAAATGTTACTCTCTTTTTCTTTGCATGCTATACCTTTCCCCACCTCTCTCCAAGCTCTCTTTTCCTCCACCACAATGGCATCTCCATAAACCCCAAATGAGACTTCTTCTACTACACATTCTACAGCGATTCTTGGGCACGTCGAGTAGCCGGCTTCGTGCCCGAGTTGCCTCGGCATTGAGGTGGGAGCCCGTAAACATAGTAGGCGATGTGGTGCACTTCCGGCGACGAGGAGGAGACAGGACTTTCCGCAGGAGATCGGCACCATGACGAGAAGACCGGAGGACTTGGATCGTCGGTATATCTCTAACCCATCTTCTTGTTAGCTTAGACTAGTTAATGGTTCGATCCGGTTAAAGTGCGCGGTGGTGCCGGTTTGCAAAGTCCGCAAAATTTAAAGTTATTCACCGCTTCCGCATTCCGGCGTCGGTTTGACGGCCGGGGCGCCGCCGTGCACTTACAGTGGTATCAGAGCCTCGCCATTAACTTAGTCTAACTTTGTGTAATGTGTTTGCATTTCCGATCGATCAAAAAGTTCCAAAACTGCATTTTAGTTCGCATCAGTTTCTGTTGAAAATTTTTGGTCTCGAAAATTTTTTCAGGTTATAAAATATTGATGTACTGGAAAATCTAAGAGTTCTGTAAAAATTTGACGAAGTAACTCCACAGTTGGAGCGCGGAACCGCCGCGAAAACCACCTTTGTGCGGCCCTTCCGCCGCGCATTATTCACATCACTTCACCATTTTTTTACAGAGGCCTTCTGGGCTTAAAATATGGGCTTTGGAATATTAAAGTTGGGCCAATTGTTTCTGTGAGTGCTACAGTTTTCTTTGGGGCCCACTTGTTAATTGTTTGATCAATCGGAAATTTTTTAAACACATTTTTCACAGTATTTACATTATATCTGCGACCGTGAATGTCACTCGATCGGTAAATCCGGTCTAACTGCTATAGCCCGGTTAGACGGATTTGCGAACGTGACTTTCACGTTGATGTTCTATGTATTTGCTGTGATGTTGCGGATCGGTCGTGGGGGATAGCCTGGATGCAATGCTAGTACAGTTTTGTTGTATTATGTACATTTGATATTGCGGGGCGAGCGTCCGACATGTGGACTGCCGTCACTGCCTGATTGTATTATTATTTTGGGGCACGACCTGGTTGCGGTCGATGTACCCGTTGTATGTATATTTTACTTTCTGTACTAGGATTGCCCCGCGGAGGGGTGCACGGATAGCCGGGTTCTGGAGGGCAACAAGCCCGCATCTCATGGCATTGAGACGGAGGGGGCTTCACTCTAGGATTGGCGGGCTATTCGCCGCACTCGTAGGGGGTACAGGTTGACCCAGGAGGGGTGCCCAAGTTGCCGGATTCCGTGAAGTGCTGGGTGGTCCATTCACGGGGCTGAAGGGGGCTGCCTCGCTTCAGGTTTTGGCGGGTGACTTGCCGCGCCCGTAGGGGTCTAGGATTTCATTGCACAGGCTATCCACACGACCAGGGGAACGTCGGGTTTCAGTAGTGGCTCTGTGAAACCCGGGGATCCCAGATATCTGTATTGTTTCTGTGATGCTGTTCATTCTCTGTGATGTTGCATTTCTTTCACGCCTTGAGCGAAATATAATATATTGGTATATATATTAGTAGATGTCGTATATGTTTTGCATCCGCGCTAGTCCAGTCCCCGCTCTGTCGTTAGTAAGCTAACCTAACGGGTAATGACGGGACCCAGTGGCGAATGCGGATAGCATATACGTACATCAGTATATTTTCGTTCTTTTTGGTGTGATCAATTGATGGGACTGCATTGATTCGGATCAATGCAAAGTTAAAAACAAACCTAATCTGATGTTGTTGGAACACTTTTTCAAAAAGCTGTTATTGCAAGGACGTTTACTTTTGTTTTGCATAGTGATATTCGGTTATGAATATCCAGCACCTCAGTCGACGAGGCAAGGGCCGAGATCCCTTCACCGGGAGTGACCCCTTGGACAATAAGTTTGCGTCAGGGCATTAACTTCACTATAGCCGATTACTTTTGCTTTGCACCGCGGTATTCATTTGGAATATCCTGCACCCCATTCTACGGGGAAAGAGCCGAGATCCCTTCACCGGGAGTGACCTCTTTAGCGAAGGTTGTCGTCACTATATTTTAAAAAGCTATCCGTTCCTTCGACGATATCAAGTTCTTTACGTTAAAGGTTTTCGCCAGAAACCATTCGTAGCCCTCCGTCATTTCAGCTAAATATTCGGTAGTATTCAAGCTATGTATTTTGACCTCACGCCAAGGCATAGTGATTGGTAGCTGCCGGGTATTTATCTGTTGCATAGATAGATGCGTTGGTTTGGGACAGTCGTACTACTATTTTGGCCTACGTCAAGGGTATGTACGGGTGGATTCAAATTAACCTGGATAATGACGGGTAGAACTTGACATGTGACTTATGATATTTTGACCTCACGCCAAGGTCATAAGAGCATGGGGCAGAAATCACGTCGGGAGTTTCAAAAGAACTGAAACTTGCCAGATATGCGCATACCTTCTGGAGTGTGATACCGTGAGCGGATCCCGTCACGTTGTCATGCGATGAGAGTTGGATCCCGATTCCCACTGATGAGTTAGTTTACTCCTCGGGACATCCCGACTAATTCTTCTTTCAGGTTTGGAGGAGAATTTGAGGTGACAGTGGGAGGTTTCCAGATTAGATAAATTGGTAACCATTCTGATCTAGGATAGAGTGCACGCTGAGTGTTTCTTCTCTCTCTCTCTCTGGCAGCGACCATTGACCCGACCCTAGACTATGACTCCGTGACCAAGTTGACCGAACTTACTTAACACTGGCTTTTGGATTGTCAGAGTTGCAGACCTCATTGCCACTCCTACTTTTACCCTTTTCTCCAGGACACCCCGTATTACTACGAACGTCCACTTCCATTGGACAAAACCATCGTATGGTTAGATACGAACTCGAAAGAATTATTCGAGGATGGTTTCCGGTTCTGGAGAAAACGGATAGGATTATTCAGTTGTCTTTTCCTTTTACCCTCTCTCAGGTTACGAGTACTCCTTGGTTTAGGGGTAGTACACCTATTACGCAAATTGGATTGTCTTCTTCCAAACCTTAGGCTGGTGCCGACCGGTAGGGAATGAAGAAAACCAATTAGCATAACGATGGTGTGCAGAAGGTATTAAGTTCAGACAAAGCAAGGGATTAGTAGGAGGGCAAAGTAAATTGCAACAGATATTCACGACCAAACCAAATATTTCGTTACCACTCCCACATCACCTTTGTATTTCTCCAGGACACTCCGTATCACTACGAAGATCCACAGTTTATTTGGATATTCCATCGTATGGTTATATACGAACTCGAAAGGAACTTGTTCCAGTTCGGGGATGGATCCTGGTTCAGGAGAAATAGGAATAAAGTACATTCAGGTGTCTTTTATCTTCACCTTCTCTCGTGTTGCGAGTGTTCCTAGGATTGGGACAGTACACCCATTATGCTTATTGGATAGTCTTCTTCCAAACCATAGGCTGGTGCCGAACGGTAGGGAAGGAAGAAAACCATTTGGCCTAAAAGGGCGTGCAGAAGGTAAAGACTAAAGACATATGAAGGGATTTGGAGAGGTGGCAAAGAACTATACGGTTACAGTCGTGAATCTGGAAGAGGCATTACTAGGAATACCAGAATACCCCATCGAAACATTTCAATGTTTCAGTTTCACTGTGTACTGTTAATAGAAAACTGATTTCCCGATTAGATACTTACTCCAGGGTATGTATTTACCAGATACGATTCTCACATCTGTATGGTTTTACAGATGATGAGTGGGAGTAAGTTATTGGGAATTGGGTGATTATCCTCATTATATCGGGATTCGTTGTAATCGGTGATATTTGAGGAAATCACCTGGGTTGTTTGCCGGTCGGCAAATATTTGGTTTTGAATATCCGCTGTTATGCACCAATTTCAAATTGATATATCTGTACGTCTATTTTCATAGAGTGAGATATACCTTTCTGAAATTATGTCTACGACATTTACCTATATCAGTGGATGGTTAGGTAAGGAGCATTAAACAGCGGTATAATTCTTCTTAACCATAAGTACAGTTTTCAACCTACGACACACAGTGAATGAGTAATCAGACTCAAGGGACTTTTACAGAGTATTGTATGTTGTCCTGAGTCCATCAGGACAGAGGGGTAGGTCCTCGTACTATATTCGGTTTACTTATGACTTCTCTAGTTTTTAGACAGGTGTTTCGCGGAAACACAGGGTCCAAATTTTGAGAAGTTATAGGTATTTGAATAGAGTAGAGAACCAGGTATAGCAAGTGTCGGGATTCTTCAAAGAGATCGAAGATGTAGATACTTGTGTATGGTATTCAGTTGATAGTAATGAGAAAGAGATCTTGCTTCTCTTTCAGGTTACTCATAATTGGAAGTATTCATAAGTTGAGTAACGCTGATCGGCCTCCTTCCATTTAGTTGACATGCGCTGGGGACAGCTGCATGATTTGAATCTGGTTCAATTAAATCAGTGCCTCTGGTCCTATATGGGATATAGAACAGTTCATATCTTAACGATGTTAAGGTACGGGGAGTTGTCCAGTTTATGATTAAAACCAGACACTGGACAACTCAAGGCACGTTTCTGTAATGGCTGTTTGTGGGTTGACCCAGGCTATGACGAGGGTTGACTTTCTACCATCTGGATGAACAATAGCGATATTGTTCTAGACTCGCCACAGTTTTATTAAAAATGGATTTTTTCAGAAAACAATAGTGGGAGTATGGTAAAACTGGAAGTGATTCCAGAACCACAAACGATTACTGAAGATTTGATAAGGAACCTAAAGATTCAATCTGGATTGACATTCCATTGGCCACTCCGCAGATAAGGTGGGTAACTTCAGGCACCCGAGAGGTACTATGGTAGCCTCAAGGACGGTGACAGGGAAGTTCTTGTTTACCCACAATTACCATTGCTGTTGTTCCAGGGTGCGAGACCCGGCGGGAGGATGAGTATAGCGTCGTTCTAAACCAGTTTTAGAAGTGTACGTCTATATGACTCTGCCAGAGGGTTGTCGTAGTCAGTGGGAGCAGCGGAAGCATTGGTGGACAGGTTGCTTATGTCTATTTATAGACTAGAGCAGATGTAGCGGAGATAGATCATCTATTTCTGACGTGACAGTCATGGGTTTGACTTCATCAGAATAGGGGATGGATCTGTTGAGAAGGTAGTAGGGTGTGATATCCTGGTATTTGGATGATATACACAGAGTAGGAAAGGAAACTCCTACACTACGATCGGTTATACTTTGGTCGTCACACAGTTGTTTCTCCACAAAGGAAATGGATATTATATCAGACATACTGGTTACTAGATCTATGGTTTTAGCTCTAGATTTGGGTGGTTTCCCAATCAGGGTACTTGACAGCATTCTAAGAGCATTTAGGATGGACGACTCCTGGCACGGTAGTGTACCTGCAGGTAATGGAGTCACCCTCTCCAAAGGTGTCTTACAGACTAAAGGGGAGAGGGACGGGCATGATTGGCAGCTCACTTGCTCAGGCAATTGAGTCAATCGTGAGATGTCAAGTACCACACCAGATGTTGTTCTTGCACTAGATGCAATAAGTTGACATAAATCCAATCCTGGAGAAACAGTCGGAAGCAGTTTTAGAACATAAGTGGATGTTCTCGGGATATAATAACGACAGCCTCATTCAGGAGACAGTTATCATTCCAGGCTTCCAAGGTGACATGGACGACAAGGAGGTTGTCAGAGTTATAGTTTTCCTTCTGATGAGGGGCAGTATTTTGGACAGGTGGTCCAAGGCAATACTGAGGGAGGCATGGCGCGCAGGATACTGATTAAGTTCAGTTGACGATACAGTCTAAGAAGTTTGGATTTGGAGTTCATTTATGAGCTAGGTCCCATCAGACATCCAGACATATTCTGAGACAGGTATTGCTCATTTCGGGAGATGGGTTTCTCCGCGAACTTGAGATATAGAGAGACATAGAAAGTAACAACTAAGCGGATCCACTCACTGAGGCTATTCCTCGAACGCAATAGTTCCGCAAACGAGCTTTGTGAGACTGACTAGTAGAGGAGTTGGATGTTCGGTATCACACGGGCTGTGAGTATGCGACATCGCAATAATTAGCCTTGAGTGCAAGTGGGAGATTGTTGGAGATAGTGCCCTCAGAGTCAATTATTAGGTCACAGGTACGTGATTGTAATGATTGAGGGAGGACCTATCCCGGTAGGACAGTCTTACTCGAGATGATAGTATGCTATCTGGTTTACCTTTATCATCGTGTACTGTTTTAGGTGACCTGACACGTCGCTATTACACGTTGATAGAGCCCCTAGGATTCTTGCTTGACCACCAGCAGTATGAGGGCGATCATATAAGTGGGAGCTGGGGTCTATAAGCTTATCCTTAAAAGGTCCCTAGTCGTGGGAGTTTCGAGACTGGGCATCGATACTCCATTAGTAGACTAGTGTATACAGTCGAGACCCCGACGAGGGGCGGTGGCCGGTCTCACAAGCCACTGGTGTCAGTTGGATCACCTAAGATGTATACAGGTGCTCATTGGGTTATGAGTACACCGGACAGGACTCGCCGGGAACATGCTAGTTGGTCATATACCAGACGTCAGATGGCAGTTCCCTGGTGACATGTGTGCAGGTTAGTTCATCGACCTGGGGATCGTCATTTGTCTCGTGTGAGTTCCCACTGTACTTTGATTACTACCCTACCACGGCTCAAAGGAGTCGTGCAAACAGGTTTTAGTTGGGTACAGTCCCGAGCCACATGGAGGCAGTGAGCGTATCTTCAGGGGTTCGTCTCTCCCGGTATTGGGGGTGAGGTCGTGCTGTGTCTAGGAGAGCCATTACACAAAGTCCTTGGCCAAGGCAAGGAGATTTACTGGTAGGTATTCCAGTAGTATCTCAGGGTGTTCTGGGCTACACTCCGACACGACTTGTACCGCTTTTGGAGGTCTGACTTTTACCAACCCCCTAGGCCCGCCATGCGATACTCATAGACGAACGGACCGGACTGCACGGATATTGTCACTGACAGGCTCAGTAGGGTTGTCAGGCTGAGTTCACTCACAGACATCCCTTTTAGTCATTACCTGGTAGCCCGTTACGTATTGGCTTATACCTCTGACGTGCTAGTGGTTAAATCCACAACCAAGGTGTTGACGAGTCTTTAGAGTCCCCCACATTCAGTTACTCAGCTTTCGGGCGAAAGGTTGTAGAGGCCGTATGGAGATATGGCAAGGTCCGATCAGATACGTGCGGTATTGCACGGATCAGGATCGGACAGTTTGTACTATAGGCCGTATGGTTATATGGCAGGGTTCGATCAGATACGTGCGGTATTGCACGGATCAGGATTGAACAGATATTACTAGCCGGTTTTGGTATAAGCCGGATTCTAGTATAGTACAGTGGAGATTTTGTCTCATTGCATTTGTATTTCGGTCGAAATACAGATGCGGGTGTGTATGCACAGTATCGGGGTTTTCCTGTAATTTATTACGGGACCAGTTTTTGGAGTTGCCAGTTTGCTTTCCGTTTCGGCCAATTTCCATTGTTCCGTTCATTGGCCGAAGATTGGTGGAGGAGGGTTTATTTGCATTGTTGCAAATAGGCATTTGTGGAGGGGTTCTTTGTTTTTTGTAGCATCATGATAGTCTTCATGATGGTGCACCATCCATTGACTTGCTTGACTTCATACTTCATGATGGCTTGACTTTTTGCCATCATGGTTGCACCTTACCTTGACTTTGGTTGTGATGATGGGAGAGGAGATGGTTGTTGAGTGTTGGGCTTTACAAGCCATCATTTCTCTTTGCATCATTGTTGAAGCCACTCTCTCTCTCTCTCCAATCACACCAAATTGGGGGGGGGGCCGGCCATTCCATGGCAAGGGGTTCATTTCATTTGAAAAGAGAAAAATGTTACTCTCTTTTTCTTTGCATGCTATACCTTTCCCCACCTCTCTCCAAGCTCTCTTTTCCTCCACCACAATGGCATCTCCATAAACCCCAAATGAGACTTCTTCTACTACACATTCTACAGCGATTCTTGGGCACGTCGAGTAGCCGGCTTCGTGCCCGAGTTGCCTCGGCATTGAGGTGGGAGCCCGTAAACATAGTAGGCGATGTGGTGCACTTCCGGCGACGAGGAGGAGACAGGACTTTCCGCAGGAGATCGGCACCATGACGAGAAGACCGGAGGACTTGGATCGTCGGTATATCTCTAACCCATCTTCTTGTTAGCTTAGACTAGTTAATGGTTCGATCCGGTTAAAGTGCGCGGTGGTGCCGGTTTGCAAAGTCCGCAAAATTTAAAGTTATTCACCGCTTCCGCATTCCGGCGTCGGTTTGACGGCCGGGGCGCCGCCGTGCACTTACAAACACTTACCAGTAAATCTCAGCAACCCTGGCCAGGGATTTCCTGTTATAGCCAATCGAACACAGCACAACGTTAACTCCCTATACCGGGAGAGACGAATCCCCTCCTATCGCTCATTGCCTCCATGTGACTCGGGACTGTACCCAAAAACCACCGTTTTGCACGCCCTCTTGGACGTGGTAAGATGGAAATCAAAGCACAGTGGGAACCACACAAGACTCTATGACGATCTCGGGTCAACAGACTACTCTGTACCAGTGTCACCAGAGAACTGCCATTTGACGTGAGGTATAATACCATCTGGGAGTTCTCGGCAAGTCCGTCCAGTGTACCCAGTCTCTACTGAGCACCCGTATATCATCTCTGATGTCAAACACCGATGGATATGGGATCATCCATCGCCCATCTGTATGGGTCGAGAATGTACACGCTAGTCTACTCTGGTATATCGATGCCCCGTCTCGATACACCCACGACTAGTGACTTTGAAGGATGTACTTATAGACTATCTGTCCCCACTAGTATGATCTGCATCATAGTCCAGGAAGTCAAGTACCCATCCTAAGGGCTTTACCAACATGTAACAGAGAGACAATCAGTGTACACGTTAGGGTAAAGATCAACCAGATACCGTACTATCATGTCGAGCAAGAAAGTCCTCCCTATATATGTCCTAGCATCCACTACAATATACATCCTATGTACAGTAATGGCCTCTAGGGCATACATATAACTAACAATCTCCCACTTGCACTAGGGCCATCTGATAGCAGTGGTTGTAGTATCTCATACTCAACCATCCCATAAAAGTCTCTCTCTGGGAACAGGCCTTTATGAGTGGATCCGCTGTGTTGTCCTCTAAGTCTACTCTCCTAACCTCGATCTCCCTGGAGATCAACTATCTCCATGATCAGGTGATACTGCCTTAGAATATGTCTGGATCACTGATGGGACCTGCGTTCCTTGGCATAAGCCACAACTCCATTGTCACATAATGGGAGGAACATAGTTCATCTCATGAACCTATATACACCCAAACAGCCTCTTTGGTAGCATCTTAAGTAGCGATGTACCCAGCCTTCATCGTCTAGTATGCCACGGTATATAGCTTGGAACTCTTCCAACATACCGTCCCTTTACTGATGGTAAAGACAATGCCTGCGACTGACATTCAGTTGTCTTTATCACCCTGGAATACTTCCAGTGATTTTCCCCAAGATCAATTGATACCGTATCACTACATCTAGTGAGTATCCTAATATCCAATTACATTTATCTCATAGATGAAAACTTAGAATTTAGGAGGTATCATATTGATCCTTTATGGAGAAAACTTGTGATAAACGGAGATTGACCGAGCGTAGCATAGGAAACTCCTTCCCTATCAAGAGTATGTCATCCACGTACTCTACGAGGATCATCACCATACTCCCTACTACCTTTTTGTATATACAAGGTTCATCTACCATTTTGATGATGTCAAACTCTTTGACTAATTCATCAAAACAGACGTTCCAACTCCGCGATGCCTGCTTTATCCTATAAAGCATCTTGTACACGTTTCCGCTGCTCCCACTGTTTATGAAGTCCTCTGGCTGTGTACTTACAGACGCTCTCTTCTAAAACATCATTTAGAAAAGCTGTCATGACACCCAACCGCCAGATATCGTAGTCATGGTATGTAGCCGTGGCAAGTAGGATCTGGATGGACTTAAGCATAGGTACTTAAAAAGGTTTCATCATTATCCACAGCTGGTCAATGATGCAAACTTTTAACAAGTCTAGCTTTGAAAGTCTCAACTTTTCGATGTACACCAAGTAATCTTCTCAAGATATACTTGCTCCTGATGGGGATTTAACCCTTCAGATATAGCAACCAAAGTCCATACTTTGTTGGTGTACATGGATTCCATCTCAGATCACTAAGCATCCAGCCATTCTTACGGAGTCCCATTCCTGATGGCCAGCTCGAAGCTAGTTGGGTCATCATCTCATGATGCAATCCTCGCTCCCACTGTCATAGAGCAACCGAAGTATCTCTCAGGTGGGTGAGGAACCCTACTAGATCAGCGGAGAGGCTGAGGTTCGTTGGTAACTATTGAATCCTTTGGTTCTTTCAAATCATCTGCCGTAGTTTGTATAGCTGGAACAATTCAAGTTCTACATAACAGACCTTGCCTCGAACTTGTCCGGATTATGGTTTTAGACATAGCCCGGACAACCCCAAATCTTAACCAACTTAAGATATGGGCTCTTCCCTTATCATATCACATATGAAATGGTAGGCAACTGATTTGATTTGAACCCTATTCAATAGGTATGCAGCTTCTCAAGTGCATAACACCCAAAAGGAAAAAGGTAACTCAGTAGTACTCATCATAGAGCACACCTTATCATATAGGGTGTGATTGCTCCGCCCCGATATACCATCGTGCTATGGTGTATACAGAGGAGCAATGCTGAGAGAGAATCTCATTCTCCTTTAGAATAGTCCAGGATTTCCGTGCTCAAGTATTCTCCTCCTCGATCACATCAAAAGACATAATACTTATACCCGTATTTTGGTTCTCTACTTCTAACTTATATTCTGTGAATATCTCAAAAGGTTCGGACTTGTGTTTCAACAGGAACATAGGTCTGAATCTCGAAAGATTATCAGAGAATGTAATGAAGTAAAAAGAACCGGTCATGGTATGTGTAGACAGGGGACTTACATACATCAACATGTATCATCCCAAGAGTTCACTAACTCTTTCTCTGCTTCCAGTAAACAGAGCTATGGTCATTTTATCTTTGTGACATGACTGGCGAGTTCCACAAGATGTAAATTCAAACTAATTTAAATATGCATTTTTATGTAACTCTAGCTACTCGGGTCACATTGATCCGACCTAGTCTACAAAACCTTAAGAAGGATTCGTTCATTTCTGAACTTTTCTTCTTCTGTGTGTTCCGTATACTAAGAACTGTAGTTTGATTTAGAACATTAATGCTTTTAGATAACGTGCCTGAACCGATCAACTTTTGATATAGGAAATGTTCAAAACATTGTCCAACAATACAAAATTATATCCTTTCTTTACTAATAAAGAGACTGATATGATTTTGTATATCAGGTTCGGTATCTAATAACATTCGTTCAGAATCAATGTATTTGGAATACAGGGTGACAGTGACCAACAGACTTGGCTGCAATACTTGCCCCGTTTTCTGTCTCATGAAACTTATCACCCGTTCTCAGTTCTCTACCTTTCTGTAGCCCTATGTAACATATTACATATCTGGGATCCTGATCTGGTATCACATACCCAGGACGTAGAGGATACAGAGAAACAGTTCTTTGTAACGAACACACCCGAAGATGATGCATCAGCATGCACTCTCTTCGTTTGGGCGGCACGGGAAATCTGGTATTCCCCAATTTCCTGCTTTGTCTTGTAACAATTATAAGTTGCAGCGGGACCAACGTTCCCCAGCTCAGTATAACAAGCGGGTTCGGTCAATAATCCGTATTATTATCTTGATTAAGGCGTGACAAGGTCGCTACCTGGAGAGAGAGAGAAGAAAACACTCAGCGTGCGCTCTGCCAAGAATAGATTGGTTATTATTTTATCTAATCAGGATGGCTCCCACTGCTTTTTATCAAATCTTCCTTTAAACCCTAAAAGGAAAGACTAGCCGGGATTAATTACACACTACAAGTTCGCCAATCTTTCAGCCAGGCCAGTGTCGGTACTTTGAGGGAGGTCCCCCGTGCTTTCGCACGAACCTAATTAATGTAAACCTCGTTTTCCCAGAGGCGTAACCTCGTTAACACCTTTCTAGACACCTACTTGATCGGCTAATTGTAATGTATAAAACTCTCCCAGGAGTAACTCTTACTCACAGCGGGTATCGGGATCTAACTATCTCATAGAAGGTATGCAATCTCATTACAAATTTCAACACTTGAAATTCCTGATAATATTTTGCCCCTAGCTCGCTATGACCTTGACGGAGGCCAGACAACCCATAGTCCGCTAGTCAAGTTCAACCCGTCATTTCCTGATTGAATTAAACCCACCCGCACGACCCTTGACAGAGGCCAAACAACGCCGTACGAATACCCTAATCCAATCGCATCATATGCTAGCAGATAAGCATTAGTTAGCTACCGTACAATACGCCTTGACGGAGGCCAAACAACCGCAGCACGAATACTAACTAGTATGTATCTGAAATGACGGAGGGCTACGACAGGTTTTTCTGAAAACCTATTGCGTAATGAACTTGATATCGCTGTAGAATCAAATGATTTTAAAATGGAGTGCTTTTGAGGCTTTTCTAGTTTTGCTAAAGGAGTCACTCCCGGTGAAGGGATCGTCGGTCCTTTCCTCGTCGAATGAGGTGCGGGATATATCATATATATCGCTGTGCAAAGCAAAAACACTTAAAAGCAATCAAAAGACAAACCGAGTGTGTAGCATCTGCCAGTTATTGCTAAAGGAGTCACTCCCGGTGAAGGGATCTCGGTCCTTTCCTCATCGAATAAGGTGCAGGATATATCACATATACCGCTGAGCAAATCAAAAACTGTAGCTACCTGTTTTAATTTTGAAATTCGATTCTACAACATCTTAGGTTTCTTTTATTTCATTAATCACATTAATGAAGTCCCATCATTTAAGTACCTAAACATCACAGATAAATACGACGTACACTTATGCCATCCGCATTCGCCTCGATGTCCCCTCGTGCACCGTTAGGTTAGGTAACTAACGGCAGAGCGGGGCAGGGCTAGCGCGGGTGTAAAACATAAGTAACGTCTATATAATATATCATATATACTATATACTGTATCTATCACAGAACATCACATGATCACATCAAAGATATCGCAGCAGAAGAATCATATGAAATATTGGATATACTAGGACGTCCGTGTTTTCAATATGAGCCAGTATAAAACACGGATTCCACGGTCGCGATGAATAGCCAAACCCACACCTCTAGACCCCTACGAGAGCGGCAAGCAACCCTACCAATTCTAGAGTTAGGAGACCCGGACTCGACTTCTCGAGTTGGTCTCCCACTGGACTCCAGAACCCGGTTACTTATGCTCCCCTCCTTGGGTCTATCCTAGTGCGGAAAAGTAAATAATACACATCAACGGTGATAACTTCCGCAACCTGGAAGTGCCCCAATAAAAGAATATTACATAAAAGTTTTTACATGAATGAAAATGAAAAACACCCATCTCACATAAAAACCCCCGGCTATTCAAACACGACGATCCAATATAACATATCCAGCAACACATAACATCACATGTCATCAACGTAAGTAAATATGCGCATCCCAATTGTCGTTGACATATAGCAACGAAACCGGCGATATCACATATTACACTTACGGTCACAGAAAAGAAAGTGTAAAACTACAACAGTTGGAATCCGCAACCACCTCAGACATCGCATGCCTGACCAAATGAATTACTTAAACATCGCATGCCTAACAATTATAAACCCCGCATTTTAGTCTCAAAATCGAAAAATCTTTTCAATATCAAGTCGGGCAATTCAACAAGATTCCCGACATCCTGATCGAATACTCTTCGCAAACTTCAGTAGGCGGCCGCACCCCCGATACCATCGACGAAGTGCACCAAGGCGGAACACCGCTGCCGCGAGCACCCGAACGGATGCTTTCGGCGACGGGGTTCTCCTACAGTCACTTGGTCGGGGCTATGGAGTGAGGCTGTCTATTAAGTTTATCCGGCGAGTATCCGCGTACGCTACGTGATTGCGACGGACTTTTGATCACATCAAAATTCCGTGGCAACCGATCAAGTGAGACTAAATTGCTAGATTTACAACATTCATTCAGTTATCTCATAACTTATTGTGAATTCCAATTATTCTATCCCATTCCGGATAAATAGAAAATGTCAAACTTTCCAATCGAACAATCGAACACCCAAGTTTTACCGATACAGATCAACACATGAAATATGAGTCTAACAACATTCAGTTCGTGCCTCAGTACCAACGGTCCAGCCATAGAAGGGTCAAGCCAACGCCTCACATGTGGCACGCCGTACTGCCCCAAACCCGAAGGTTCAAAGGGCAGTTCAAGACGGTCACATAATCGAGTTAAGGTTTGTTGTCTTCTAGAGGGTCCATCGCGTTACTTGCACTACTTAGAACGTCGTTAAACTACGGAAAAATCCAACACTTGGAAATTTCCCCACTGGGGAAAAATTGGGTATTTATATTCGGTCGAACTTTTTAACATATTCTAAAAATTATCCGGAAAGCCACATAGACAAAATTTGATACCCCGATCGAAACACCGAATCCCCAAAGCAACCCCAGAAAATTCAACTCTTGAATAAATATTAAAAATTCCCAGAAAATCCAACTCCAGAAAATAGGTATTACTGTGCAAACAAAAGTCAAAGAGTCAACAGTGTCACCGCGGAACCGCCGCTCCACGTAGGTTTAGGCCGCGGTTCCGCACCGTCATGACGGAGTTACGGCTCCGTTTTGCACAGTATTTCATAATAAACCCTGCTTTATTTTCTGCATATTTTTAATATTGAAAAATCCCATATTTTAGAAAATTTCCAGAGAGCAATTTTGATTTGGGGTTTCGGGTTCGTTCGGACTTCAAACGTCGTCTAGAATTCGCCTAAGGCTCCAGCTAGTCTATGATACCACTGTAGGGTTCCTAGGCACCCTAATGAGGTCTCACAAGCGATCAACCATGCCAATTTCTAATTTTAACGGTGCCGAGAAACCCGACTACGGATCGTTGGCTAGAAAACTAGGCGAAAAAGTGAGATAGTTTACAACTAAACTATAAGATAACGGAAATACAACCTTTGTAGATCCGGTGCTCCACCTCCATAGCTCCGCAACGAAGTCCCCTCGCTGTCCAAATGAATTCCCGGGCTCTAGCGTCGGCTTCGTCGGAGAATAGGCGAGCTAGGTCGTCGATGTCCACGCCGAAGATGATCTACGTCGAGGCATCGCTAGATCAAGCTCCAACTTCACCAAGTCAAGAAACTTGTGAAGAAAACACACTCTACTACTTGGCAAGAGGTAGAGGATGAAGAAATAGGAAGTGGGTAGACTTTAGAATTGGATTTCTCACTCATTTCATCAATCCACCATTGATGTAGTCAAGCTTTTCTTCTTGAGTTCAAGGAAGAAGATGAAGAAGAAGAAGCTAGTATTATGATAAGATAATTAAATTGAAAATAAAAAATGAATCCTTATCATAATTCCAACCATAGTTAGGTGTAGAGAATAGACTAGGGTTAGTGAATGGTTAGGTTAAGGAGATGAAGACAAAATGGTCAAAGTTGAATGAAGCTTCAAGAAACTTCATGAATGAATGCAACCATTTTGTTTTCTTCTCTCTTTATTAATCCAAAATAAATAGATAAATTAATGGATAAATAAATAAAAACATAACCATATACTTAACCATAGGTTTAATTCTTTACACTTAACCAAAGCAAACATGTATCATCAAACATGATACAATCAATTGCACAAAAAGTATATCACATACACAATGTGCACATCCGAGTGAGAATATCCATTTAAAGTGAACCGATACTAGTTAATGCAAAGTAATATATCAAATATATAATTATACATTAAATCATTAAATCAACACTTGATTTAACGATCCGGTCATATCACATATAACCGACTAGTATCCAATGTATCGGTTTATCGAATCAATCCTTGATTCGATAACTAGGGTATATCGCATATAACCTAATCGATACATTCATCGCGAGAATGGAATACGGAATCACATACATGCATTATTCTCGGTCCCGCACATATCTCATATGCGCTCCTATTTCGTTTCGCTTGAACCAGGAAACCTTTATGTAGGACTCTAAAGACTCGTCAATACGCCGGCAGCAGATGATGATCATATCAAGCACCCACAAGCCGCAAGCGGTCTGCTAAACGTAACGGCCACCCGGGTATTGAGCGATCTGAAGATCGACGAGCAAGCCCGCTCACACTCCAGTGAATCCAACCAGTAACACTACCGTACAGTCCGGTCTGATCGTCTGATATGTCGCATATCTCGCCTAGGGGTGGTAAACATCAGACCCCAATAGCTCGATAAGTCGTGTCGATATGAGGTCTATAACTGTTCGAGAAACTACTGATAACACTTACCAGTAAATCTCAGCAACCCTGGCCAGGGATTTCCTGTTATAGCCAATCGAACACAGCACAACATCAACTCCCTATACCGGGAGAGACGAATCCCCTCTTATCGCTCATTGCCTCCATGTGACTCGGGACTGTACCCAAAAACCACCGTTTTGCACGCCCTCTTGGACGTGGTAAGATGGAAATCAAAGCACAGTGGGAACCACACAAGACTCTATGACGATCTCGGGTCAACAGACTACTCTGTACCAGTGTCACCAGAGAACTGCCATCTGACGTGAGGTATAATACCATCTGGGAGTTCTCGGCGAGTCCGTCCAGTGTACCCAGTTACTACTGAGCACCCGTATATCATCTCTGATGTCAAACACCGATGGATATGGGATCATCCATCGCCCATCTGTATGGGTCGAGAAGGTACACGCTAGTCTACTCTGGTATATCGATGCCCCGTCTCGATACACCCACGACTAGGGACTTTGAAGGATGTACTTATAGACTATCTGTCCCCACTAGTATGATCTGCATCATAGTCCAGGTAGTCAAGTACCCATCCTAAGGGCTTTACCAACATGTAACAGAGAGACAATCAGTGTACACGTTAAGGTAAAGATCAACCAGATAGCGTACTATCATGTCGAGCAAGAAAGTCCTCCCTATATATGTCCTAGCATCCACTATAATATACTTCCTATTTACAGTAATGGCCTCTAGGGCATACATATAACTAACACGAAGTAGAGAACCAAACGGGCAAAAGTATTAAGATTCTTTGATCTGACGAGGAGGTGAATACTTGAGCAATGAGTTCCTAGATTATCTAAAAGAGAATGGGATTCTCTCTCAGCTTACTCCTCCCTATACACCACAGCACAATGGTGTATCAGAGCGGAGGAATCGCACCCAATTAGATATGGTGCACTCTATGATGAGCACTGCCGAGTTGCCTATTTCCTTCTGGGGTTATGCGCTTGAGGCAGCAGCATACCTATTGAATCAAGTTCCGTCTAAATCTGTACCTACCACACCATATGAGATATAGAGTGGGAAGAGACCATATTTTAAACAAGTTAAGATATGGGGTTGTCCGGCCTATGTCAAAAGGCAAAATCCGGACAAACTCGAGGCACGATCAGTTCTTTGCAAGTTTGTGGGATATCCTAAGAATTCCCAAGGATACTTTTTCTACCACGCTGAAGAACAAAAAGTGTTTGTTTCTCAATATGCCACCTTTTTGGAAAAGGAATTTCTTGCAAAAGAAATTAGTGGCAAAAAGATAGAGCTGGAAGAGGTTCCAGCAACTCAAACTGAAGATTTAGTAGAACCAAAGGATTTAGTAGTACCCGACGAGCCCCAGCCTCTTCGCCGATCCAGCAGGGTTTCTCATCCACCTAAGAGATACTACAGTTTTCTCATTGATGGTGGAAGCAAGGATTGCATCATGGAAGATGATGACCCGACTAGTTTCGAGTAGGCCATCACGAGTGGTGACTCTGTGAAATGGCTGGATGCAATGCAATCTGAGATGGAATCCATGTACACCAACAAAGTATGGACTTTGGAAAATGCTCCTGAAGGAGTAAAACCCATTGGGAGCAAGTGGATCTTTAAAAAGAAATTTGGTGTAGATGGAAAGGTTGAGACTTTCAAAGCTAGACTTGTTGCAAAGGGTTTTCGTCAACGACTAGGTGTGGATTATGAAGAAACCTTTTCTCCAGTAGCTATGCTTAAGACCATCCGAATCTTCTTGCTATTGCTGCATACCATGACTACGAAATCTGGCAAATGGATGTTAAGACCGCCTTTCTAAACGGTGATTTAGAAGAGTGCGTGTACATGACTCAGCCAGAGCGCTTCGTAGATAGTGGGAGCAGCGGAAAGGTGTGCAAGCTGCTTAAATCCATTTATGGGTTAAAGCAAGCATCGTGGAGTTAGAACATCTGTTTTGATGTTGTAGTCAAAGAGTTTGACTTCATCAAAAATATAGATGAACCTTGTATCTATAAGAAGGTAGCAGAGAGTAAAGTTGTCTTCCTCGTATTGTACGTGGATGACATACTCTTGTTAGGAAATGATATTCCTTTGCTGCAATCAGTTAAGCTCTTCTTATCACAAAGATTCTCAATGAAAGATCTAGGTGATGCCTCCTGCATATTAGGAATCATGATCTATAGAGATAGATCTAAACGGATACTGGGATTGTCCCAATCCAGGTACATTGACACGATACTAAAGAGGTTTAGTATGGAGGAATCCAAGCGTGGGAACCAACCCACGATCTCTGGACGCACTCTCTCCAAAGAGATGTCTCCCAAGACTTATTTGGAGAGAGCTCGCATGCAAGGGATACCCTATGCTTCGGCAGTAGGCTCTATCATGTATGCGATGCTATGTACCAGACCTGATGTAGCATACTCACTAAGTGTAGTGAGTCGGTATCAAGAAGATCCTGGAGTGAGTCACTGGACAGCTGTGAAGAACATTCTCAAGTACTTGCGAAGGACTAGATCATGTTCTTGGTGTATGGTAACGGAGAACTCCGGGTGGAGTCCTTTACCGATTCCAGCTTCCAAAGTGATAAAGAAGACTCTAAGTCGCACTCGGGATTTGTCTTTACCCTCAATGGAGGGGCGGTATATTGGAAGAGTTCCAAACAGGATACCGTTGTAGACTTGACGACGGAGGCTGAATACATCGCTGCCAACGATGCTGCCAAAGAGGCTGTCTGGATAAAGAAGTTCATTTGTGAACTTGGTGTGGTTCTATCCATTGAGCATCCAATACCTCTGTATTGCGATAACAATGGAGCTGTGGTTTTGGCCAAGGAACCTAGGTCCCATCAAAAGTCCAGACATATTCTGAGGCGGTATCACCTGATCAGGGAGATAGTTGATCGCCGGGAGATCGAGGTCAGGAGAGTAGATAAGAAGGACAACACTGCGGATCCACTCACGAAGGCCATTCCCCAGATACAGTTTGAGAGATTATTCGGGATGCTAGGTATGAGATACTACAGCAGCTGGCCTTAGTGCAAGTGGGAGATTGTTAGTTATGTATATGCCCTTGAGGCCATTGTTGTACATATGATGTATATTATAATGGATGCTTGGAGATATATAGAGAGGACTTTCATGCTCGACATGATAGTATGCTATTTTGTTTCACTTTATCTTAACATTTTGATTTGTATTGGTTTACTGTCATTCTCTCACATGTTGTTAAAGCCCTTAGGATCTATACTCGACTACTGGGACTATGATGAGATCATACTAGTGGGGCCATGGTAGTCGATGAGTACATCCTATAACTGTTCCTAGTCAAGGGTATATCGAGACAGGGCATCGATCCACCAGAGTAGACTAGCGTATACGCATCTTGACCCATATGATAGGCGATGGATGATCCCATATCCATCGGTATTTGACATCAAGGATGGTGTACGGGTGCTCAGTGGAGACTGGGTACACTGGACGGACTCGCCGAGAACTTCCAGATGGTGATATACCACACGTCAGATGGCGGTTCTCCGGTGACACTGGTACATGGTAGTCTATTGACCCGAGATCGTCATAGAGTCTTGTGTGATTCCCACTGTGCTTTGATTTCCACCTTACCATGTCCAAGAGGACGTGCAAAACGATGGCTTTTGGGTACAGTCCCGAATCACATGGAGGCAATGAGCGATAGGAGGGGATTCGTCTCTCTCGGTATAGGGAGTTGATGTTGTGCTGTGTTCGATTGGCTATTACAGGATGTCCCTGGCCAGGGATGATATAGAGATTTACTGGTAAGTGTTACTATTAGTTTCGACCTGTTATGAGCCACACATCGACACTACTTATCGGTTACTGGGGTCTGACGTATACCACCCCTAGACTTGATATGTGACATATCAGACGAACAGACCGGACTGTACGGGAGTGTTACTGATTGGATTCACAGGAGAACGTACAGGCTAGCTTGTTGATCTTCTGATCGCTCAATACCTCGGTGGCTGTTACGTTTAGCTGACCGCTTGCAGCTTGTGGGTGTTTGATATGATCATCACCTGCTACCGGCGTATTGATGATTCTTTAGAGTCCTACACAGAGGTTTCTTGGCTCAGGCAAAACCAAGTAGAGGCACATATGTGATATACGCAGGAAAGAGGATAATGCGATATGAGATACCGTATTATATTCTCACGATATTTAGATATGAACCGGGACATCGGATCAAGTGTTGATTCGATGAATCGGTACATGATATATTAGTCGGTTATATTCGATATAGCCGGATTGTCGGATCAAATGTTGATTCGATGATTTAATGTATAATAATATATATGATATATTGTATCACATTATCTAATATTGGCTCGCTTTATTATTTCATTTTCTCACCGGATAATACATTGATATATATGCGATATATGTTAATTGTATTATTTTCTTTTGTTGCAAATATATAATATATATATGATATATATTATTGTGACATGATATGATTAATAATGGAACATGTTTAGTGAAGATTAAACAAGGTTAGGGTTTGATTAGGGTTAGCTCCTTCTTGCACCATCTAGAAGCTTTCTTTTTTGTCATGAGTTAGATATTGTGCATGATATTTATCTATGACTCATTCTTTAACCTAACCAAACCCTAGCTCTAGTTTATTCTCTACAAGGGTTATCCTTGTCATACTAAACTATGGTAACATTATTAATTTATATATACATTTCATTATTCATCACAAAAGGATTATCTCATTATTCATCATCTTCTTCTCTCTTGAGCTTTGAGAAAGCTTGCTAGATTTTCCTTTTGTGATGATTTCTTGTGAGAATATGATATAAAAAGATAGCATAAATACTACTCCATCATCCTCATCTAATCTAGCCCATTAGATTAGGGTGTTCACCTCATTAGAGTGAGAGAGCTTGAGTTATAGCAATTTCGACGTAGATCATCGGAGAAACGGAACACTACAAGCTAGCATGGATCGTTCGAGTCGTGGACCCTCTCTTGAGTCCGGGAGATCGTGGATCGTGGCGAAAGGACTTCTACTCGGAGCTTATGAAGCAAAGGAGCGGACTACAAAGGTTGTAATCCCTTACACTTAGTGGTAAAGATATTTACATGCATGTTAAACCCTAATAATCTAGCAAAGATCCCGGCTTTGGGTTGTTCGGCATGTCTAAAATTTTATTCGGGCATGGTTGATGCCTTTTGAACCCTCACAAGAGTGCCTAGGAACCCTACATATACCTGACGTCTGATAGCAGTTCCCTGGTGACATGTATACAGGTTAGTTCATCGACCTAAGAACGTCATTTGTCTCATGTGAGTTCCCACTGTGCTTTGATTACTATCCTACCACGGCTCAAAGGAGTCGTGCAAACAGGTTTTAGTTGGGTACAGTCCCGAGCCACATGGAGGCAGTGAGCGGATCGACAGGGGTTTGTCTCTCCCGGTATTGGGGGTGAGATCGCGCTGTGTCTAGGAGAGCCATTACACAATGCCCTCGGCCGAGACAGGAGATTTACTGGTAGGTATTCTAGTAGTATCTGTAAGTCCACGGTAGCGCTCCGGCCTTCTAACAGACGCCAAATGCGGAAAAAAAACTTTTTACAACTGGCGCTATCGCGTACTATAACCCGGATCTGCTATTAAAGCTAAACTAACAAACTACAAAATGGATAGAAATGTTATACCGAAGATCCGAGTCCTTCGGTCCTCAACCATCAACCTACGCTTCGTTGCGGCTGCTCCGATCTCCTGAATCTCCAGTCTCGTCGTCCAGGTGGCACCACGTCGACGGATCTTTAAACGGGCTCCCGCCTCTGAACCGAGGCAACTCGATCATCAAGTTTGCTAAAAGGGACGACCAAGATGTTGTAGAGAATGAGTAGAACACTTTGTCTCGTTATGTCCAAAGCTATGGACGAACGGTTAATGAAGTTGCCTTTTGGATCGGGTGGAAATGTGAAATGAGTATCTATCAAATTTCCATACACTTAAACTTTCATCTTTTTTTACTCAAGCAACCATGCAATTCTTGCAAGAGGGGGCCGGCCACTAAATAGGATGAGGGAGGTGAGTGTAGGAGAAGGGGGTGACCACAACAATAAATGAGAATGGATGATTCATAACACACCTTGTATGAACTCATTAAAAGCAAACCAATGAACATAAACCTAGTCATTAACCTAGTCACCCTTGCATTAAATGAATCATTAAATGCAATAATGAGTCACTTAACACCTCGCCATCCTAGTCATCATCTAGAAGCTTTCACACTCATCTCAAGAAAAGATAAATCCGTATTAAACCGAATGTTTAATACGGCTGATAGAAAACTGGAAACCGGCAACTTCCAAAAGTGACCCTGAAACGAATTTCAGGATAACCCCGTATTAGTATAAACATACCCGCATTTGTATTAGGACCGAATACAAATGCAACTGAGACAAAGATATTATGTCTACACAGAATAATACTTGGATCCGGCTTAAACCAAAGCCGACCAGTATTATCCGCCCGAAATATGACACGTGCGTAAACGCACGTGCATTTTCCGAACCCTGCCATAAAACCATACGGCCTCTGCAACGTTTACCCACCATATCTGCGGAGTGGCTATTGGAATGTCAAGCCTGATTGAATATATAGATCCTAATAAATTTTCCGTAATCGTTTGCGGTTCTGGAATTACTTCCAGTTCTACCATACTCCCATTACTGTTTTCTGAAAAAATCCATTTTACTAAAACTGTGGCGAGTCAAGAACAATATCACTATGGATCTTCCAGATGGTAGAAAATCAACCCTCGACATAGCCCGGGTCAACCCACAAACCGCCATTACATAAACGTGCCTTTAGTTATCCAGAGTCTGGTTTTAAGCATAAGCCGGACAACTCCCCGTATCTTAACATCGTTAGGATATGAACCATTCTTTATACAATATAGAAATACATGCACTAATTTAATTGTAACCAGATTCAAATCATGCAGCTGTCTCCAGTGCATATCAACTTAATGGAGAGAGGCTACTCAGCATTACTCAACTTAGGAATCCATCCAATTATGAGTAACCTGAAAGAGAAACAAGTTTCTCAAAACTACTACTATCAACTGAATACCTATCACAAGAATCTACATCTTCGATCTCTTTGAAGAATCCCGATACTTGCGATACCTGGTTCTCTACTTAATTCTTAGACCTACAACTTCTCAAAACTAAGATATTGTATTTCTACGAAACTCTTGTCTAAAAACTAGAGAAGTCACAAGTAAACAGAACATAGTACGAGGACCACCCCCTTTGTCCTGACGGACACTGGACAACATACAATACAGTGTATAAGTCCGCTGAGTTTGAATAACTCAAAACCTGTGCGTCGTAGGTTTGAAAACTGTACCCAGGCGATTTTCTCAAATATCACCAATTACAACGAATTCCGATATAATGAGGATGATCACCTAATTCCTAATGACTTACTCCCACTCATCATCTGTAAAACCATACAGATGTGAGAATCATACCTGGTAAATACATACCCTGGAGTAAGTATCTAATCGGGAAAACAGTTTTCTTTTAACAATACGCTGTGAAACTGAAACATTAAAATGTCTCGTAGGGGTATCCTGGTATTCCTAGTAATGCCTCTTCCATAATCCTATTCTTGACTGTAACCGTATATTTCTTTGTCATCTCTCCAAATCCCTTTATTTGTCTTTAGTCGTTACCTTCTGTACACCATCGTTAGGCTAAATGGTTTTCTTCCTTCCCTACCGCTCGGCACCAGCCTATGGTTTGGAAGAAGACTATCCAGTAAGCATAATAGGTGTACTCTCCTAATCCTAGGAGTACTCGCAACTTGAGAGAAGGTGATGATAAAAGACTACTGAATAATACCTTATTCTATTTCTCCCGAACTGGGGAAAAAGCAAAGGTGAAATAGGAGTGGCGATGAAGTACGCGGTTTGGTCGTGAATGATAGCATTCGCAATTTAGTTTGCCCTATTTCTAATCCCTTTATTTTGTCTTTAGTTATTTCCTTCTGTACACCCTACTTAGGTTAATTGGTTTTCTTCATTCCCTACCTTTCGGCACCTGCCTATAGTTTGGAATTAGACTATCCAATAAGCGTAATAGGTGTATCCTCCTAAACCAAGGAGCCCTCTCAACCTGAGAGAAGGTGATAATAAAAGACAACTGAATAAACCAATTCTATTTCTCCTGAACCTGGATCCATCCTCGAAGAAATCTCTTCGAGTTCGTATGTAACCATACGATGGATCTATCCAATGGAAGTGGATATCCGTAGTAATATAGGGTGTTCTGAGAAATACAAAGGGTAAAAGAAGGAGTGGCAACGACTTATGCAACTATAGACAATCCAAAAGCCAGTATTTTAAGAAGGTTCGGTCAATTTGGTCACTGAGTCATAATCTAGGGTCGGTCAAAGATCGCTGCCAAAGAGAGAGAGAAAAGAAACACTCTGCGTGCACTCTAACCTAGATCAGAATGGTTATCATTTTATCTAATTAGGAAACCTCTTACTGTTATCTCAAATTCTCCTCCAAACCTGAAAGAAGAATTAGTCGGGATCACCCGAAGAGTAAACCAACTCATCAGTGAGAATCAGGATCCAACTATCATCGCATGATAACTTGATGGAAGCTACTCAAGTTATCACACTCCAGAAGGTATGCGCATGCCTGGCAAGTTTGCTGTTTGTTTGAAACTCCCGATGTTATTTTTTCCCCATGCTCTTATGACCTTGGCGTTGGTCAAAATATCATAAGTCACATGCCAAGTTCTACCCGTCACTATCCAGGTCAATTTGAACCCACCCGCACATGCCCTTGACGTTGGCCAAAATGGCAGAACGACTGTCCCAAACCAACTCATCTATCTATGCTACAGATAAATACCCAGCAGCTACCAAACACTATGCCTTGGCGTTGGTCAAAATATATAGCTTGAATACTACTGAATATCCAAAAGAAATGACGGAGGGCTACGGCTGGTTTTGGGCGAAAAAACCTTTAACGTAATGAACTTGATCTCGTTGAAGGAACCTGATAGCTTTTTATAAAAATATAGTGACGAAAAACCTTTGCTAAAGAGGTAACTCTCGGTGAAGGGATCTCGGCTCTTTCCTCGTGGAATGAGGTGCAGGATATTCCAACTGAATACCGCTATGCAAGGCAACTTGTAATCAACTATAGTGAAGTTATTACCCTGACGTAAACTTCTGCCCAAGGGGTCACTCCCGGTGAAGGGATCTCGGCCCTTACCTCGTCGAATGAGGTGCAGGATATTCTAACTGAATACCGCTATGCAAAACAAAAGGAAACATCTTTGTAATAACACCTTTTAAAATTTGTTTTAACAACATCAAATTTATGTTTGTTTTATCCTTGCATTGATAAGAATCAATGCAGTCCTATCAATCAATCACACCAGAAAAGAACGAAAATAAAATGTACTTATATGCCATCCGCATTCGTCACTGGGTCCCGTCATCACCCGTTAGGTTACTTAACTAACGACAGAGCGGGGGCTGGACTAGCGCGGGTGTAAAACATATACAACATCTAGTAGTATATATACCAATATACAATAATCGCTCCAGGCGTGATAATCTGCAACATTACAGAAACGTAATAAGCATCACTGAACAATACAGATAATCTGGGATCCCCGGGTTTCACAGAGCCGCTACTGAAACCCGACGTTCCCCTGGTCGTGTGGATAGCCCATGCAATGAAACCTAGACCCCTACGGGTGCGGCAAGTTACCCGCCAAAACCTGAAGTGAGGTAGTCCCTCAAAGCATAGTGAATGGAACACCCGGCACTTCACGGAATCCAGTAAATTGAGCACCCCTCCTTGGGTCAACCTGTACCCCTTACGAGTGCGGCGAATAGTCTGCTAATTCTAGAGTGAGGTCCCTCTGCCTCTTAAAGCCGTGAGATACGGACCCGTTGCCCTCCAGAACCCGGCTATCCGTGCACTTCGTCGCGGGGTAAACCCAGTACAGAAATGAAAAATATGTACAACGGGTACATCGACCTCTACCCGGTCGGGACCCAAAAAGAATATTATACAAACAGGCAGTGACGACAGTCCACATGTTGGACGCTCGTCCCGCAATATCAAATGTATAAATAAATCCAAACTGCACTACCATTGCACACTACTATCCACCACGACATATCCGCAACATCACAGCACAACACAGAACATCAACGCGAATGTCACGTTCGCAAACCCGTCTACCATTGCACACTACTATCCACCAGGGATTTCCTGTTATGGCCAGTCGAGCATAGCACATCATTAACCCCCAATACCGGGAGAGACGAATCCCCTCCTATCGCTCATTGCCTCCATGTGAATCGGGACTGTACCCAAAAGCCACCTGTTTGCATGACTCAGTAGAGCCGTGGTAGGGTGGAAATCAAAGCACAGTGGGAGACACACAAGACTCTATGACGATCTCGGGTCAACAGACTAAGCTGTACCAGTGTCACCAGAGAACTGCCATCTGACGTGAGGTATAATACCATCTGGGAGTTTTCGGCGAGTCCGTTCAGTGTACCCAGTCTCCACTGAGCACCCGCATACCATCTTCGATGTCAAACACCAATGGATATGGGATCATCCATCGCCCATCGCATGGGTCGAGAAGATATGCGCTAGTCTACTCTGGAATATCGATGCCCCGTCTCGATATTCCCACGACTAGGAACATTTCAAGGATGTACTCATGTACTACCCAGGCCCCACTAGTATGATCTGCATCATAGTCCTGGAAGTCGAGTACACATCCTAAGGGCTTTATCAACATGTAATCAGGGAGACGGAAAGTATACATGTTAAGATAAAGAGCAACCAGATAGCGTACTATCATGTCGAGCAAGAAAGTCATACCTATATATGTCCCAACATCCACTACAATATACATCCAATATACAGTAATGGCCTCTAGGGCATACATATAACTAACAATCTCCCACTTGCACTAGGGCCATCTGTAGCAGTGGTTGCAGTATCACATACTCAACCATCCCCTAAAAGTCTTTCTTTGGGAAAATGGCCTTCGTGAGTGGATCCGCCGTGTTGTCCTCTGAGTCTACTCTCCTAACCTCGATCATCCTGGAGATCAACTATCTCCATGATCAGGTGATGCTGCCTCAGAATATGTCTGGGTCACTGATGGGACCAGGGTTCTAGGGCCGAAGCCACACTTCCATTGTCATACAATGGCAGGAACCTAGTTCATCTTATGAACCAATATACACCCAAACTTCCTCTTTGGTAGTATCTTGAATAGCGATGTTACCAGCCTTTATCGTCTAGTTTGTCACGGTATCTAGCTTGGAACTCTTCCAACATACCGTCTCTTTACTGAGGGTAAAGACAATGCCTGTGACTGACATTCAGCCGTCTTTATCACCTTGGAACACTTCCAGTGATTCTCCCCAGGATCGATTGATACAATCTCACTATACCTAGTGAGAACCCTAATATCCCTTTAGATCTATCTCATAGGTCCAAATCTCAGGATTTAGGAGGTATCATCTTTATCCTATTTGGAGAATCCTTGTGATAATAGGAGATTGATCGATCGTAGTATAGGAAACTCTTTTCCTATCAAGAGTATGTTGTCTACGTACAATACGAAGATGACCACCTTACTCTCTACTATCCTTTTGTATATACAAGGTTCGTCTACCATTTTGATGAAGTCAAACACTTTTACTATCACATCAAAGCAGATGTTCCAACTCCGCGATGCCTGCTTCATTATGTAAAGCAAATTGCACACGTTTCCGCTGCTCCCACTGTTTACGAAGACCTCTGGCTGTGTTCTTATAGACGTTCTCTTCTAAATCAGTATTTAGAAAAGCAGTCATGGCACCCAACCACCAGATATCGTAGTCATGGTATGTAGCCGTGGTAAGTAGGATCTGGATAGACTTAAGCATAGCTATTAGAAAAAGGTTTCATTATTATCCACGCCTGGTCGATGACTAAAACCTTTAACAAGTCTAGCTTTGAATGTCTCAACTTTTCCATCTACACCAAGTAATCTTCTCAAGATATACTTGCTCTTGATGGGGATTTAACCCTTCAGATATAGCAGCTAAAGTCCATACTTTGCTGGTGTACATGGATTCCATCTCAGATTGCTAAGCATCCAGCCATTCTTACAGAGTCCCTACTCTCGATGGCCTGCTCGAAAATAGTTGGGTCATCATCTCATGATGCAATCCTTGCTCCCACTGTCATCGTGAAACCGAGGTATCTCTCAGGCGGATGAGGAACTCTACTAGATCGGCGGAGAGGCTGAGGTTCGTCGGGAACTATAGAATCTTATGGTTCTGTCAAATCATCAACTGCAGTTTTGTATAGCTGGAACCTTTCCAGTTCTACAGAACTGATCCTGCCTCGATCTTGTCCGGATTTTGCTTTAAACATAGGCCGGACAACCCCAAATCTTAACTCGCTTAAGAGATGGGTTCTTCCCATACCATATCTTATATGGAGTGGTAGGCAGTGATTTGATTCAAACCTAATTCAACAGGTATGCAGCTTCTCAAGTGCATAACCCCCAAAAGGAAATAGGTAACTCAGTAATACTCATCATAGAGCACACGATATCTAATATTGTGTGATTGCTCCGCCCCGATACACCGTTGTGCTGTGGTGTATTCAGAGGAGTAACACTGAGAGAGAATCTCATTCTCCTTTAGAATAGTCCAGAAATTCTATGCACAAGTATTCTCCTCCCTGATCTTATCATAGGACATAATACTTATACCCGTATTATGGTTCTCTACTTCTAACTTATATTCTGTGAATACCTCAAAAGGTTCGGACTTATGTTTCAACAGGAACATATGACTGAATCTTGAGAGATTATCAGAGAATATAATGAAGTATGAAGAACCAGTCCTGGCATGTGTAGACAGGAGACTTTACATACATCATCATGTATCAGTCCCAAGAGTTTACTAACTCTTTCTCTGTTTCTAATAAACAGAGCTATGGTCATCTAATCTTTATGACATGACTGGCAAGTTTCACAAGATGTAAATTCAAACTGATTTAAATATGCATCTAAAATGTAACTTCAGCCAGTCGGGTCGCATTGATGTGACCTAGTCTACAATGCCTCAAGAATGATTCGTTCATTTCTGAACTCTTCCTCTTGTGTGTGTTCTGTATACGAGGAACTGTGGTTTGATTTAGAACGTCAATGCTTTTAGATAACGTGCCTGAACCGATCAACTTTTGATATAGGAAATGTTCAAAACATTATCCATCAATACAAAATTATATCCTTTCTTTACTAACAAAGAGACTGATATGATTTCGTATATCAGGTTCGGTATCTAATAGCATTTGTTCAGAATCAATGTACTGGTAATACAGGGTGATAGTGACCAACAGACTTGGCTGCAACACTTGCCCCGGTTTCTGTCTCATGAAACTTATCACCCGTTCTCAGTTTTTCTACCTTTTTGTAGCCCTATGTAACAGATTACATATCTGGGATCCTGATCCGGTATCATATACCCAGGATGTAGAGGTTACTGAGAAACAGTTCTTTATAATGAACACACCCGAAGGAGATGCATCATATGCACTTTCTTCGTTTGGGCGGCATAGGAATTCAGGTATTCCCCAATTTCCTGCTCTGTCTTATAACAATTATAAGTTGGAGCGGGATCAACGTTTCCCAGCTCAGTATAACAAGTGGGTTCGGTCAATACATCCGTATTATTATCTTGATTAAGGCGTGATATGGTCGCTACCAGGAGAGAGAGAGAAGAAAACACTCTGCGTGCGCTCTTGCAAGATCAGATTGGTTATAAATTTTATCTAATCAGGATGGCTCCCACTGTTTTTATCAAATCTTCCTTCAAACCTTAAAAGGAAAGACTAGCCGGGATTAATTACACTCTACAAGTTCGCCAACCTTTCAGCCAGGCCAGTGTCGGTACTTTGAGGGAGGTTCCCCGTGCTTTCGCACGGACCTAATTACAGTAAACCTCGTTTTCCGAGAGGCGTAACCCCGTTGACACCTTTTTAGACACCTACTTGATTGGCTAATTGTAAAGTGCAAAACTCTCCCAGGAGTAACAATTACTCGCAGTGGGTATCGGGATCCAACTATCACATAGAAGGTATGCAATCTCATTGCAAGTTTCAACACTTGAAACTCCCGATAAAGGTTTTTACCCCTAGCATCTATGACCTTAACTATGGTCAACAAATCATAAGTACTAGTCAAGTTCTACCCGTCATTTCGTGATTAATTAGACCCACCCACATGACCCTTAACTAAGGTCAACAAAGTCACGCGACTGTCCTAACTAATCGCATCATATGCGGTGTAGGAAGACATCACTTAGCTACCGTACACTGTGCCTTGACTATGGTCAACAAACACAGCACGAATACTAAGTACTCTACTTCCTAAAATGACGGAGGGTTGCGACTGGTTTTTGTGAAAACCTTTAACGCTTTGAACTTGATCTCGTTGCGGAATCAAATGGTTTTTAAATGGAATGTTTTTGAGGCTTTTCTAGTTTTGCTAAAGGGGTCACTCCCGGTGAAGGGATCGTCGGCCCTTTCCTCGTCGAATGAGGTGCGGGATATATCATATATATCACTGTGCAAAGCGGAAACTATAGAAGCGATCAAAGACAAACCGAGTGTGTAGCATCTGCCAGTTATTGCTAAAGGAGTTACTCCCGGTGAAGGGATCTCGGTCCTTTCCTTATCGAATAAGGTGCAGGATGTTCTACAAGGAACACCACGATGCAAAGCAAGAACTGTAGCTACCTGTTTTATTTTGAAATTCGATTCCACAACATCAATTAGGTTTATTTTCTTTCATTAATCTCATTAATGAATCCCCATCATTTAAGTCCACCTAACCTCCACAGATAAATATAACGTACGCTTATGCCATCCGCATTCGCCTCGATGTCCCGCCTGCACCGTTAGGTTAGGTAACTAACGCCAGAGCGAGGCAGGGCTAGCGCGGGTGTAAATCATAAGCAACGTCTATATAATATATCATATATACTATATATAATACCTGTCACAGAACATCACATGATCACATCACAGATAAAATACAGCAGAAGAAGCATATGAAATATTGGATATACTAGGACGTCCGTGTTTTCAATACAAGCCAGTATAAAACATGGATTCCACGGTCGTGATGAATAGCCAATCCCACACCCCAAGACCCCTACGAGAGCGGCAAGCAACCCTACCAATTCTACGGTTAGGAGACCCGGACTCGACTCCTCGAGATGGTCTCCCACTGGACCCCAGAACCCGGTTACTTGTGCTCCCCTCCTTGGGTCTATCCTAGTGCAGAAAAGTAAATAATATACATCAACGGTGACATCTTCCGCAACCTGGAAGTGCCCCAATAAAAGAATATTACATACAAGTTTTTACATGAATGAAAATGAAAAACACTCATCTCACATAAAAACCCCCGGCTATTCAAACACGACGATCCAATATAACATATCCAGCAACACATAACATCTCATGTCATCAACGTAAGTAAATATGCGCATCCCAATTGTCGTTGACATATAGCAACGAAACCGGCGATATCACATATTACACTTACGGTCACAGAAAAGAAAGTGTAAACTACAACAGTTGGAATCCACAACCACCTCAGACATCGCATGCCTGACCAAATGAATTCTTTAGACATCGCATGCCTAACAATTATAAACCCCGCATTTTAGTCTCATTATCGAAAACACTTTTCAATATCAAGTAGGGCAATTCAACAAGATTCCCGACATTCTGATCGAATGCTCGTCGCAAACTTTAGTAGGCGGCCGCACCCCCGAAACCGTCGACGAAGTGCACCAAGGCGGAACACCGCTACCGCGAGCACCCGAACGGATGCTTTCGGCGACGGGGTTCTCCTACAGTCACTTGGTCGGGGCAATGGAGTGAGGCTGTCTATTAAGTTTACCTGGCGAGTATCCGCGTACGCTACGTGATTGCTACGGAATTTTGATCACATCAAAATTCCGCAACCGATCAAGTGAGACTAAACTGCTATGTTTATAACATTCATTCAGTTATCTCATAACTACTTGTGAATTCCAATTATCGTATCACATTCCGGATAAATAGAAAATGTTAAACTTTCCGATCGAACAATCGAACACCCATGTTTTCCCGATACAGCTCAACACATGAAATAAGTCTAACAGCATTCAGTTCGTGCCTCAGTAGCAACGGTCCAGCCGTAGAAGGGTCAAGCCAACGCCTCACATGTGGCATGCCGTACTGCCCCAAACCCGAAGGTTCAAAGGGCAGTTCAAGACGGTCACATAATCGAGTTAAGGTTTGTTGTCTTCTAGAGGGTCCATCGCGTTACTTGCACTACTTAGAACGTCGTTAAACTACGGAAAAATCCAACAATTGGAAATTTCCCGGCAGGGGAAAAAGTGGGTATTTATATCCGGTCGAACTTTTTTAACATATTCTAAAAATACCCGGAAAAGCACACTGACAAAATTAGACAGTCCGATCGAATACACCGAGTCCCCAATACAACTCAGAAAATACAACTCTGGAATAAAATATTAAAAATCCCCAGGAAAACCAGCACAGAAAGCTAAGAACTACTGTGCAAAATTTGATGCACAAAGCGACAAAAGCGCCGCGGATCCGCCGCATGAGCCTACTGTAGGGCCGCGGATCCGCGCCACTTTTGTGGAATCAGGACCACGAATTTTACAGTGTTTCTTATATCTTTCTGCTGACTTTTCTGAATAATTTTAATCTTGAAAAAACCACATTTTACAGAAATGTCCAGAGAGCATTTTCAAAGTCGGGTTTTGGGTCGATCGGACTTCTGATTCCGTCGGGACTTCGCCTAAGGCTCTAGCTAGGCTCTGATACCACTGTAGGGTTCCTAGGCACCCTAGTGAGGTCTCACAAGTCATCAAACACGCAAATTTCTAAGAAATGCGGTGCCGAGAAACCCTAGAACGGATCGTTGGCTAGAAAACTAGGCGAAACAGGTAAAATAGTTAACACTTAACTACAAAGAAACGGAAATACAACCTTTGTAGATCCGGTGCTCCACCTCCATAGCTCCGCAACGAAGTCCCTTTGCTGTCCAAATGAGTTCCCGGACTCTAGCGTCGGCTTCGTCGGAGAATGGGCAAGCTAGGACGTCGATGTCCATGCCGAAGATGATCTACGTCGAAGCATCGCAAGATCAAGCTCTCACTTCACCAAGTCTTGAAAACTTGTGAAATAAACACCCTATACAACTTGGCAAGAGGTAGAGGATGAAGAAATAGGAAGTGGGTGGACTTTAGTTTTGGATTTCTCACTAGTTATCATCACTTGCCATTGGAGTAGCAAGCTTTCTCATTTTGTTGAAGAAGATGAAGATATGATGAGAAATGATATATCAAATAATAAAATCAAAATTGATCTTATCATATGCAACCTTGGGTTAGACTTAACTCTTGTAGAGAGCAAACTCTAGTTTAGCTAATGGTTAGGTTTTGAACATAAAACAAAATGGTTACAAATTCAAAGCATCATGAAGTTTCCACAAAAGACAAAATTAGCAACCATTTTATTTTAGCCAAAAGAATTAAAAATATAAATGAAATGAATAAATGAATACTTTAAAACCATAACCATTAACCTAAACATGGTTCAAGTCAAACATACACCCAAGTTTGCATGTATCATCAAACATGATACAAACTAGTGCACAAAACTATATCATATATGCAATGTGCACTCCAAGTGAGAAAATCCATCTTAAGTGAACCAATACTAGTTAATGCAAAGTAATATATCAAATATATAATTATGCATTAAATCGTTAAATCAACACTTGATTCAATGATCCGGTTATATCGCATATAACCGGCTAGTATCCAATGTATCGGCTTATCGAATCAATCCTTGATTCGATAACTAGGTTATATCGCATACAACCATTCGACACATTCATCGCGAGAATGAAATACGGTATCATATACACGCATTATTCTCGGTCCCGCACATATCTCATATGCGCTCCTATTTCGTTTCGCTTGAGCCAGGAAACCTCTGTGTAGGACTCTAAAGACTCGTCAATACGCCGGCAGCAGATGATGATCATATCAAACACCCACAAGCCGCAAGCGGTCTGCTAAACGTAACGGCCACCCGGGTATTGAGCGATCAGAAGATCGACGAGCAAGCCCGCTCACACTCCTGCGAATCCAACCAGTAACACTTACCGTACAGTCCGGTCTGTTCGTCTGATATGTCGCATATCTCGCCTAGGGGTGGTAAACGTCAGACCCCAATAGCTCGATAAGTCATGCCGACGTAAGGTCCATAACATTTGTGAAACTACTGATAACTCTTACCAGTATATCACTGCAACCCTGGCCAGGGATTTCCTGTTATGGCCAGTCGAGCATAGCACAACATCAACCCCCAATACCGGGAGAGACGAATCCCCTCCTATCGCTCATTGCCTCCATGTGAATCGGGACTGTACCCAAAAGCCACCTGTTTGCACGACTCAGTAGAGCCGTGTTAGGGTGGAAATCAAAGCACAGTGGGAGACACACAAGACTCTATGACGATCTCGGGTCAACAGACTAAGCTGTACCAGTGTCACCAGAGAACTGCCATCTGACGTGAGGTATAATACCATCTGGGAGTTCTCGGCGTGTCCGTTCAGTGTACCCAGTCTCCACTGAGCACCCGCATACCATCTTCGATGTCAAACACCAATGGATATGGCATCATCCATCGCCCATCGCATGGGTCGAGAAGATATGCGCTAGTCTACTCTGGAATATCGATGCCCCGTCTCGATATTCCCACGACTAGGAACATTTCAAGGATGTACTCATGGACTACCCAGGCCCTACTAGTATGATCTGCATCATAGTCCTGGAAGTCGAGTACACATCCTAAGGGCTTTATCAACATGTAATCAGAGAGACGGAAAGTATACATGTTAAGATAAAGAGCAACCAGATAGCGTACTATCATGTCGAGCAAGAAAGTCCTACCTATATATGTCCCAGCATCCACTACAATATATATCTAATGTACAGTAATGGCCTTTAGGGCATACATATAACTAACAACATCTGCTGTACAGTAACAAAAACTGGGCCCAAAATAAATATACCAAAAACCACAATTTCCATATATGAAGTTCTCTGGAAAACTTGGAGCACTGTTCCCTCAAAACGGCCGCGCTTCCGCGGTGGTAATGAGGGATCACGTGCCCAAATTTTCCCAGAATGCTTAGAAAAGCCTGCTCTGTTTTCTGTGATATGTAAAATAATTTTTAGACACTGTTTAAAATCGACAGAAACTTTAACCCTGGAATTTGCGGTTTTCGAAAATCCGTTCGATCGATGTTTTAAACGCGTTACCACAAGTTAGTAAAGCGTAATGGTGAGGCTCTTATACCAATGTAAGTCCACGGTAGTGCCCCGGCCGTCTAATAGACGCCTAATGCGGAACAAAAACTTTTTACAACTGGCGCTATCGCGTACTATAACCCGGATCTGCCATTAAAGCTAAACTAACAAACTACAAAATGGGTAGAAATGTTATAACGAACGATCAAAGTCCTTCGGTCTTCAACCATCATCCCACGCTTCGTTGCGGCTGCTCCTATCTCCTGAATCTCCAGTCTCGTCGTCTAGATGGTGTTGGATATATATGCCCTAAAGGCCTATATTGTATAGGATGCTTGGGATATGGATGTACATAACAGTCTTGCTTGATATGATAGTACGCTATTTGGTTTGTCTTTGTCTTAACGTATGATATATTTTACTTGGTATTCATATATGTATGTTGATAAAGCCCATAGGGTGTTTGCCTGACTACTGGCGTTGTGATGGCAGTCATACTTGTGGGAGCTGGATAGTCAATAGGCACATCCTTAGATGTCCCTGGTCGCAGGAGTATCGAGACTGGGCATCGATACTTCGGAGTAGACTAGTGTATACATATCTACACCCTGAGGAGGGGCGATGGACTGGTCCCGCAGCCATTGGTGGAGTGCACCTAAGATTGTATACAGATGCTCACTGGGTGTGAGTACACCGGACATGACTCGACGAGAACTAACTGGATGGTATTATACCTAACGTCAGATAGCAGTTCTCAGGTGACATGTGTGCAGATAGTCCGTTGACTTAAGGTCATCATTTGTCTCGTATGAGTTCCCACTGTGCTTTGATTATTACCCTACCACGATTCAAAGGAGTCGTGCAAACATGTTTTAGTTGGGCACAGTCCCGAGCCACGTGGAGGAAGTGAGTGACTGTTAGGGATTCGTGTCTCCCGGTATATGGAGTTGATATCGCACGGTGATCGGTTGGTCATTACCATAAGTCCCTGGCCAGGGCTGATTGAGAATTACTGATAGATTGATCAGTAGATTCTCGGATGGTGATAGAGCCATACCGACACGGCTTGTACAGTTATTAGGGGTCTGACATCCACCACCTCCCTAGACCATACATGCGATTCTCTTAGACGAACAGACCGGACTGCGAGGATATTGTCACGGACAGGCTCAGTAGGATTTCAGATGGGTTACCTCATCGGCTTTCTTATCGACAACTACCTGGGGACCGTTACGTACAGCTAGTACCGCTTACGGTCTGTGGTTAAACCCACTGCCAGCGTAGTAGTCGAGTCTTTAGAGTCCCACACAGAGATTTCCCAAACCCAGGCAAAAAGATATAGAGATCGTATGGTTTTACGACAAAGGTTCGGACGCATACGTGTTTAAACGCACGTACGACATTCGGACAGTTTTTACTAGTCGGCTTTGGTTTAAGCCAGATTCTAGTATCAGGTTATTGGATTTAAACAGTCTAAAGTTTTTCCGTGTTTTCACGGATGAGAGGGGCGTTCTCGTAATTTTCCGAGAAGCTTCTAGAAGCTGATGACTTGGAGGGAGAGGTGGCATTATCATTTAATGATTTAGTGACTCATTGTGAGTGATTCATCATGTCATTAATGCATTATTAAATACTTAATGACTCACATAATGAATCACCCACTTGCATTTATGAAACATGATGAATAATCTCATATTATTCATTTCTTTTTAATTCATTATGTTTCATATATCAAGTGAGAAGCTATTTCATTATGATTATTATTATCATTATCATCTTCTCACTCTCTCTCTTCAAGTTCTCTCTCCTTCACCAAAGCCTAATCCTACCCCTCATGAGTTGAGAACAAGGATTAGGAAAGACTAATTACTCCATAACCTATCCCTACATCACCTTAGCTACTCTATTTAGCAACTAGAGAAACTAAGTAACCTCAAGTTTAGAGGTTATAGCATAGATTAGGGTTCTCGGATGGATCGTCTATCACGGAAGGAAGCCGAGGAGGACGTGGAGATCCAAAGAGACCGTAGATAACATAAAGACGAAGGACTAGAACCGTTTGGTATAATCTCGTAACATAGTAGTTTAGAACTCTATAGGTTTTGTTAAGTTTTGTTTAGCAAACGATTCATACGGTTATTCGATGTTTAATCATAGAACAAGATCGTTTTTCATATTTCCGCCTCCCCACAAGTATTGGGGTGTTGAACATCGACTTACAGTGGTATCAGAGCCTCACTAAACAATAATTAACACACTTGCAAAATTGTATGAATTTCGAACGGAAAAACAAACCGGAAAAACCCCGATATCTTGCAGTTTCTGTCGAATTTTAAATGAGGTCCAAAAAATTTTCAGGGACCTTCAGAATGACCTAAATGAATATATTAGAACACCCAAGAAAACTGGGCTCATCAATTGGCCATAGTGCCGCGGAACCGCGGCGGATCCCACCGATCTGCCGCGATTCCACCGCGCTTTTGGACGACTCATCAGCCCAAGTTTCTTGTGTTGATTCTCTGTGATATTTGGTATTTTCTGGTAATTTTATTTTTGCTCAGGTTTCAGATTTACAGAGAAGTATTGGAGCAAAATTAAATGTGTTTAATCGATCGAAATTATACGGTATTTGCTTGTTTGATTATATCTGTGAAATGTATTATGTGTTCGTAAACCTCCCCTAACTGCTAGTATGTCGGTTGGCAGGGGGTTGCACATATCTGTGATGTGATATATATCTGTTTGTGTATATAAACTGTATTGGACTGTTGTGGTGATTAGCCGGGTTTGTGATGGGTTATTGTATTAATTCATTCGATGTAATTGTAATAAGTTGTAATATTATTTTGCGGAGCACATCCAGCTTGCGGTTGTAGCCACCGTTGTATTATTCTTTTTACTGTTTTTTCTCCTAGGATAGACCCAAGGTGGGGTACACAAACTACCGGGTATTTTGAAGTGTTGAGGTAGACCGCTTCACTTCTGGTACTTGGCGGGTAGTTTGCCGTACCCGTAGGGGTCTGAGGTGGGGTAAATGGCTATTCATCACAACTGTGTAATCCGTCTTTCATTGCAGGCTCAAAAGAAATGCGGGTTGCTTGCAAATCCAATATTGTTTATCTGTGATCTGGAATGCCTATTATTGCGTCTGACGAATGTACAATATCTATATATGAGAGCTATTTAGACGTCACTTATGTTTTACACCCGCGCTAGCCCAGCCCCCGCTCTGCCGTTAGTTAAGTAACCTAACGGGTGATGACGGGACCCCGTGGTGAATGCGGATGGCATAAGAGGACGTTGTATTTTCGTTGTTATCTGTAATGATAGGTTAATGATGGGACGCATTATTATTAATGCAAAGAAAATAAAACCTAAACTGAATCGTTGAAACAATTTCTAAAACCACTCGGTTTTCTTGAAAAAGCAAATTTTAAATGCGGAGCTTAAACCAATCCTTTTAAATAAAAGCTATCTCTGTTCCTTCGATAATATCAAGTTTATTACGTTAACTGTTTTTTGCCAAAAACCAGCCGTAACCCTCCGTCGTTTCAGATAGACAGCACATCGTATTCATGCTATGCTTGTTGGCCTACGTCAAGGTATAGTGTATGGTAGCAGTGTGTGTGCCTATTTGTTGCATAGATAGATGCATTAGTTTAATACAGACGTACACCTTGTTGGCCTACGTCAAGGGCTTGTACGATGTACTTAAATTGATCAGGACAACGACGGGTAGAACTTGACTTACGTTTTATGACTTGTTGGCCTACGTCAAGGTCTATAAGAGCTTGGGGTAAAAATCACATCGGGAGTTTCAAACATAAAGAAAAATTGCAGATTAAGCATACCTTCTGGAGTGTGGTGACTAGAGTGGCTTCCATCTAGGGTATCATGCAAAGATAGTTGGATCCCGATCCTACTGATGAGTAGGATTACTCTCGGGAATTTTTCTCACTTAACAATCAATGCTATAAACCAAGTAGGTGACTAGAAAAGTGTTAGAGGGGCTACGCCTCCAGGGAAAAGAGGTTATTTAATTAAGGAACTTCGCGAAAGCATTGGAAAACCTCCCTCGAAGTACCAACACCAGCCTGGCTGAAATGTTAAGCAAGTATTGTGACGTGTGATTAAACCCTAACTAGTTCTTATTTTATGGTTTTGAAGAAGGATTTGAGGAAACAGTGGGAGCCATCCTGTTTAGATAAATTAATAAACCAATCTAAACTTGCAAGAGCATATGCTGAGTGTATTCTTTTCTCTCTCTCTGGCAGCCACCATGACTGGATTAAAACTATTACTCGAAAAGAATATACTGACCGGGCAGAACTATAAAGATTGGCTAAGGAACATCAATATTGCACTGATTTATGACAAAGTAGCATATGTTACCACCGCTGTTCCTCCTCTTATCCCTGGACCAGATTCCTCAGTTGTGGACAGGGATGTCCGCAAAACCTGGGATCTAGATTGTGAGCGAGCTAAGTGTATCGTGCTGGCGTCCATGAACAATGAACAATGAACTTCAGAAACAGCACGAAAGCATGGATATTGTATCCATCTATCTCCATGTCAAAGAGTTGTATGGAGAGCACTCACGTATCGTGAGGTACGAAACCTCAAGGAAACTCTTCCAGATGAGGTTAGCTCCAGGATCGCCTGTAGGAGAGCACGTCCTCAAAATGATCATCCTCATTGAGGAACTCGCAAACCTGGGATGCGTGCTAGAGAACGATTTGTATATCGACTTGATTTTGCAGTCCCTTCCCCACACCTTCTCTCAGTTCGTGCTGAACTTCAACATTCACGAAATGGAAGCGGATCTTCCAAAGCTCCTCAATATGTTGAGGGTAGCAGAGACCTCCTTGAAAAAGGAGAAGACCCCAGTTCTGTATGTTGGCCAATCATCTTCTTCTAAATCTAAAGCGAAAGCTAAAGGGAAGAAGAAGATGAAAGCCACCAAACCGAAAGGTGGGGTCAAGAAGATGCAGGGAACGAACAAGGCAGGAAGGGTGAAGACAGAAAAGAACGAGTGCTTCTATTGTCACAAGCAAGGGCACTGGAAGAAGGATTGTCAGGCCTTCAAAGCCAAGGACATGAAGCAAGTAGTTGCTTCAACTTCAGGTGTGTTTGTAATCGAAAATTGTCTTTCAGTTAACTCTACATCATGGGTACTTGATACCGGTTCTGGTTCTCATATCTGTAATTCATTGCAGGATCTGAGAAATAGTAGAGTGCTGAGGACAGGTGATATGACTCTCCGGATGGGCAATGGAATGCATGTAGATGCAATTGCAATAGGGGAATATCACCTAGGGTTGACTAGTGGACACATTTTGGTGTTGTACAGCTGTTTTTGTTTTCCCAGTATGTTGTATAATATTATATCAGTATCTTTATTATCGAATGAAGGATATAATTTTTCGCTTTAAAGAAATGTCATGAACATTCACCTAAATCAAGAACTGATTGGGTATGGCACACTGGAAAACGGCATATACATACTTAATCAACCTCAAATTTTCTATATTCAAAACACGCGTAAAAGAAAGGCTCCAGATTCGAATCAAGCCTTCCTATGGCATTGTAGACTTGGTCATATAAATGAAACAAGGTTGACTAAGTTACAAAAAGATGGATATTTAGATCCGTTTGAATATTCATCATATGCAACTTGTTAATCATGTATCAAAGGAAAAATGACCAAATCTCCGTTCACCGGACACGGAGAAAGAGCCTCTGAACTCTTGGGACTAATACACAGTGATGTATGTGGTCCGATGTCTATACATGCACGAAGTGGTCACTCCTACTTCATCACTTTTACAGATGACTTCTCTAGGTATGGACATGTGTTCTTAATGAAGCATAAATCCGAGACTTTTGAGAAGTTTAAGGAGTATAAAAATGAAGTAGAGAAACAAACTGGTAAAAGTATCAAGACACTTCGATCTGATCGAGGTAGAGAATACTTAAGTACCGGTTTCCTTGAATACTTAAAAGAGAATGGAATTCTCTCTCAGCTTACTCCACCTTATACACCTCAGCATAATGGTGTATCAGAAAGGAGGAATCGCACGCTATTCGATATGGTGCGTTCAATGATGAGTAGTGCTGAGTTGCCACTTTCCTTCTGGGGATTTGCTCTAGAATCAGCAGCATACTTATTGAATAGAGTTCCAACTAAGTCTGTGCCTACCACTCCATATGAAATGTGGAGCGGGAAGAGACTATATCTCAAGTACATCAAGATATGGGGGTGCCCGGTATATGTTAAAAAGCATAATCCGGACAAGCTCGAGGCACGATCGGTTTTATGCAAGTTCGTAGGATACCCCAAGCATTCAAGGGGGTATATGGTCTACCACACTGAAGAACAAAAGGTGTTTGTCGCTTGTCACATTGTCTTCTTAGAAAGCGAATTTCTTGCAAAAGAAATTAGTTGAAGCGCGGTAGAACTGGAAGAAATTCCAGAACCTCAAACTGCTACCGAGGACTTAGTAGAATCTCAGATTTCAATAGAACATGACGAACCAACGCCACTCCGCAGATCTAGTAAGCTTTCTCATCCTCCTGAAAGATACTATTGTTTTCTTCTAGATGGGGATCGAGAGGATTGCATCATCGATGATGATGAGCCTACTAGTTTTCAGCAGCTATTACGAGTAGTGACTCGATGAAATGGCTGGATGCTATGAGATCCGAAATGGAATCCATGTACACCAATAAAGTATGGACTTTAGAAGTTGCTCCTCCTGGAGTAAAACCAGTTGGATGCAAATGGATCTTCAAAAAGAAGATTGGTGCATTTGGACAAGTGGAAACCTACAAAGCTAGACTCGTTGCAAAATGTTTTCGTTAAAGACCAGGATTGGACTATAATGAAACCTTTTCACCTGTAGCTATGCTTAAATCCATTCGGATCCTGCTTGCGATTGCTGCCTTCCATGACTATGAAATTTGGCAGATGGACGTAAAAACAGCTTTTCTAAATGGACATTTAGAAGAGAGTGTTTACATGGATCAACCAGAAGGTTTCTTAGACAGTAGGAGCAGCGGAAGAGTCTGCAAGTTGCTTAAATCCATTTATGGATTAAAGTAAGCATCGCGGAGTTGGAACATCTGCTTTGATGAGACCGTCAAAGAGTTTGACTTTATCAAAAATGTAGATGAACCATGTATTTATAGGAAGATTGTAGAAAGAGCAGTAGTCTTCCTCGTTTTGTACGTCGACGATATACGACTAATAGGGAATGATATCCCTATGCTACAATCAGTAAAGCTCTTCTTGTCACAGAAATTCTCTATGAAAGACTTGGGAATGCATCATACATTCTGGGCATTAAGATCCATCGTGATAGATCTAATAGAATGTTGGGACTTTCACAGTCCAGGTATATTGACACCATACTAAAGAGATTTAGTATGGAAGATTCCAAGCGTGGCAATATGCCCGCTTGTCATGGAATCACCCTCTCCAAAGAGATGTCTCCAAAGACTGATGAAGAGAGGGCTCGCATGAGCATTATACCCTACGCTTCGGCGGTAGGATCAATAATGTATGCGATGTTATGTACCAGACAGGATGTAGCTTACGCACTTAGTGTGGTAAGCAGGTATCGGTCTGACCCAGGTGAGAAACATTGGATAGCGGTAAAGAACATTCTCAAGTACCTGAAAAGGACTAAGGAGATGTTCTTGATTTACGGTAATGGGGACCTCCAGGTAGAGGCTTTTACCGACTCCGGCTACCAAAGTGACAAAGATGATTCTAAATCCATTTCGGGTTTTGTGTTTACCCTCAATGGAGGGGCGGTATGTTGGAAGAGTTCCAAACAAGATACCGTCGCAGACTCAACTATGGAGGCTGAGTATATAGCTGCTAGTGAAGCCGCAAAAGAGGCTGTCTAGATAAGGAAGTTCATTTCTGAACTTCAGGTAGTTCCGTCCATTGCCAATCCAATACCTTTGTATTGCGATAACAATGGCACTGTAGCTTTAGCAAAGGAACCAAGGTCCCATCAGAAATCCAGGCATATCTTAAGGCGGTTTCACCTGATCAGGGAGATCGTGGATCGTCGAGAGATCGAGATACGGAGAGTGGTCACAAAAGACAACACGGCAGATCCATTCACCAAGGCCATCCCTCAAGTGCAGTTCGAGAGGCTGTTTGAGATGTTGGGCATGCGGTACGCCAGCAACTGGATCTGGTAGAGACAGTGGGTACTCATTGCTCCAATTATAGGCCTTAGTGCAAGTGGGAGATTGTTGGATATATATGCCCTAGAGGCCTACATTGTATAGGATGCTTGGGATATGTATGTACATGACAGTCTTGCTTGATATGATAGTACGCTATTTGATTTGTCTTTGTCTTAACGTATGATATATTTTACTTGGTATTTATATATGTATGTTGATAAAGCCCATAGGGTGTTTGCCTGACTACTGGCGTTGTGATGGCAGTCATACTTGTGGGAGCTGGATAGTCAATAGGCACATCCTTAGATGTCCCTGGTCGCAGGAGTATCGAAACTGGGCATCGATACTCCGGAGTAGACTAGTGTATACATATCTAGACCCTGAGGAGGGGCGATGGACTGGTCCCGCAGCCATTGGTGGAGTGCACCTAAGATTGTATACAGATGCTCACTGGGTGTGAGTACACCGGACATGACTCGACGAGAACTGACTGGATGGTATTATACCTAACGTCAGATAGCAGTTCTCAGGTGACATGTGTGCAGATAGTCCGTTGACTTAAGGTCATCATTTGTCTCGTGTGAGTTCCCACTGTGCTTTGATTATTACCCTACCACGATTCAAAGGAGTCGTGCAAATAGGTTTTAGTTGGGCACAGTCCCGAGCCACGTGGAGGCAGTGAATGACTGTTAGGGATTCGTCTCTCCCGGTATAGGGAGTTGATATCGCATGTTGATCGGTTGGTCATTACCATAAGTCCCTGGCCAGGGCTGATTGAGAATTACTGATAGATTGATCAGTAGATTCTCGGATGGTGATAGAGCCATACCGACACGACTTGTACGGTTATTAGGGGTCTGACGTCCACCACCTCCCTAGACCATACATGCGATACTCTTAGACGAACAGACCAGACTGCGCGGATATTGTCACGGACAGGCTCAGTAGGATTTCAAATGGGTTACCTCATCGGCTTTCTTATCGACAACTACGTGGGGACCGTTACGTACAGCTAGTGCCGCTTGCGGTCTTTGGTTAAACCCACTGCCAGCATAGTAGTCGAGTCTTTAGAGTCCCACACAGAGATTTCCCAAACCCAGGCGAAAAGATATAGAGGTCGTATGGTTTTACGACAAAGGTTCGGACGCATACGTGTTTAAACGCACGTACGACATTCGGACAGTTTTTACTAGCCGGTTTTGGTTTAAGCCAGATTCTAGTATCATGTTATTGGATTTATACAGTCTAAAGTTTTTCCGTGTTTTCACGGATGAGAGGGGCGTTCTCGTAATTTTCCGAGAAGCTTTTAGAAGGTGATGACTTGGAGGGAGAGGTGGCATTATTATTTAATGATTTAGTAACTCATTGTGAGTGATTCATCATGTCATTAATGCATTATTAAATGCTTAATGACTCACATAATGAATCACCCACTTGCATTTATGAAACATGATGAATAATCTCATATTATTCATTTCTTTTTAATTCATTATGTTTCATATATCAAGTGAGAAGCTATTTCATTATGATTATTATTATCATTATCATCTTCTCACTCTCTCTCCTTCACCAAAGCCTAATCCTACCGCTCATGAGTTGAGAACAAGGATTAGGAAAGACTAATTACTCCATAACCTATCTCTACATCACCTTAGCTACTCTATTTAGCAACTAGAGAAACTAAGTAACCTCAAGTTTATAGGTTATAGCATGGATTAGGGTTCTTGGGTGGATCGTCTGTCACGGAAGGAAGCCGAGGAGGACGTGGAGATCCAAAGAGGCCGTAGATAACATAAAGACGAAGGACTAGAACCGTTTGGTATAATCGCTTAACATAGTAGTTTAGAACTCTTTAGGTTTTGTTAAGTATTGTTTAGCAAACGATTCATACGGTTATTCGATGTTTAATCATAGAACAAGAACGTTTTTCATATTTTCGCCTCCCCACAAGTATTGGGGTGTTGAACATTGACTTACAGATGGCACCAAGTCGACGGATCTTTAAACGGGCTCCCGCCTCTGAACCGAGGCAACTCGATTGTCAAGTTTGCTAAAAGAGACGACCAAGATATTGTAGAGAATGAGCAGAACACTTTGTCTCGTTACGCCCAAATCTATGGACGAACGGTTAATGAAGTTGCCTTTTGGATCGGGGGGAAATGTGAAATGAGTATCTATCAAATTTCCATACACTTAAACTCTCATCTTTTTTTTTCTGAAGCAACCATGCAATTCTTGCAAGAGGGGGCCAGCCACTAAATAGGATGAGGGAGGTGAGTGTAGGAGAGGGGGGGTGACCACAACAATAAATGAGAAAGGATGATTCATAACACATCTTGTATGAACTCATTAAAAGCAAACCAATGAACATAAACCTAGTCATTAACCTAGTCACCCTTGCATTAAATGAATCATTAAATGCACTAATGAGTCACTTAACACCTTGCCATCCTAGTCATCATCTAGAAGCTACCACACTCATCTCAAGAAAAGATAAATCCGTATTAAACCGAATGTTTAATACGGCTGATAGAAAACTGGAAACTGGCAACTTCCAAAAGTGATCCTGAAACGAATTTCAGGATAACCCCGTATTAGTATAAATATACCCGCATTTGTATTACGACCGAATACAAATGCAACTGAGACAAAGATATTATATCTACACAGCATAATACTCGGATCAGGCTTAAACCAAAGCTGACCAGTATTATCCGCCCGAAATATGCCTCGTGCGTAAACGCACGTGCATTTTCCGAACCCTGCCATTAAACCATACGGCCTCTACAACATTTCGCCCGAACTTGGGAAAGTGTCTGTGGGGGACTCTAATGACTCATCAACACACTGGCACTGGGTATAAACTCTAGCACGTCAGAGGTACAAGCTGTACGTAACAGTTGCCTATGTATTGATTGGAAGGGAAGCTGACGAGCGAACTCATCCAGAAACCCTACTGAGTCTAACAGTGACAATATACATACATTCCAGTCCTTTCGTCTATGAATATCGCATATCTACCTAGGGGGCTGGTAACGTAAGACCCCATTAGCGGTATAAGTCGTGTCGGAGAGTAGCCCAGAGCACCCTGAGATACTACTGGAGTATCTACCAGTAATCTCCTGCCTCGGCCAAGGGCTTTGTGTAATGGCTCTTTTAGACACAGCGCGATCTCAACCCCAATACCGGAAGAGACGAATCCCCTGCAGATCTGCTCACTTGCTTCCATGTGGCTCGGGACTGTACCCAAAAAAGACCTGTTTGCACGACTCCTTTGAGCCGTGGTAGGGTAGAAATCAAAGCACAGTGGAAACTCACACGAGACAAATGACGACCTCAGATCGATGAACTAACCTGTACACATGTCACCAGGGAACTGCTATCTGACGATATGTATAATACCAACTAGCATGTTCCCGGCGAGTCCTGTCCGGTGTACTCATAACCCAATGAGCACCTGTATACATCTTAGGTGATCCAACTATCACCAGTGGCTTGTGAGACCGGCCACCGCTCCTCGTTGGGGTCTCGACTGTATACACTAGTCTACTCTGGAGTATCGATGCCCTGTCTCGAAACTCGCATGACTAGGGACAATTTAAGGATATGCTTACAGACCCCAGCTCCCATGTATATGATCGCCATCATACTGCTGGTAGTCAAGCAAGAATCCTATGGGCTCTATCATCATGCAATAGTGAACTAAAGCATGTATACAATGATAAAGACAAACCAGATAGCATACTATCATCTCGAGAAAAACTGTCATATCGGTATAGGTCTTGCCTCAATCATTGCAATCACGTACCTGCGATCCAATAATTGACTTTGAGGGCACTATCTCCAACAGTATCTCAGGGTGTTCTGGGCTACACTCCGACACGACTTGTACCGCTTTTAGGGGTCTGACTTTTACCAACCCCCTAGGCCCGCCATGCGATACTCATAGACGAATGGACCGGATTGTACGGATATTGTAACTGACAGGCTCAGTAGGGTGTCAGGATGAGTTCGCTCATCGACCTCCCTTTTGGTCAATACTTGGTAGCCCGTTACGTACGACTAATACCTCTGACGTGCTAGAGGTTAAATCCACAGCCAAAGTATTGACGAGTCTTTAGAGTCCCCCACAGACAGTTTCTCAAGTTTCAGGCGAAACGTTGTAGAGGCCGTATGATATATGGTAGGGTTCGATCATATACGTGCGGTATTGCACGGATCATGATCGGATGGATCATACTAGTGGGCTTTGGTTTATGCCGGATCCAAGTATTAGATTTGTTGGATTACTTTAGTCTCATCGTACTCGCATTCAGTCGGAATGCGGATGCAGGTATGTATATACAGGTGAGGGGTATCCTTGTGATCTGTCACGAGTTTACTTTAGTTGTTGCCGGATCTTTTTGTTGGACCAAACATTTGGATTAATGTTTGGATAATGGAATTAGTGAGCTAGAAATCATCATTAGATGCATTAATGTGACATAAACATATACTATGAGTCATGGTCTCTTTTTTAATAAATGTGTTACATTAATGGATTGATTTGTGTCATGAAATGAGGAGGAGAGAGAAGGGGGCTGCCATATGATATGTTAGCTCTTGTATTTCTTTTTCTAACACTCTCTCACTCTCATTCTTCATAGCATCACAACAAAAGAAAAGAAAAGAAGTGAGAGCCTCTTCTTCTTCTTCTTCTTCCTCTAGTTCCTTATCTTTCTCCAATGGCAACACTTTCAACCTCCATCCAAGCCATGGATGCAAGAGACAGAGTGATCACAACATACTCTACTTCAACCTTGGGCACGTCGGCTAGCACACTTCATGCCCGAGTTGCTTCGGATGAAGATGGATCTCGTAAAAAGACTTCTCGATGTGGTGCCCTTTCCGACGAGGAGATGAAGACCGGGGTTTCCGCGGGAAGATCGGGATGGTGGCCAAAGACCGAAGGACACGGATCGCTCGGTATAGCTCTCTGTCCCTTCTCTAGATAGCTAGCAGTAGGTTAATAGTTCGATCCGGGAAATAAGCATACGATAGGGCCTGTTTTCAAGTTAAGAAAAATTTTTGTTTCCGCATTTTGGCCTCATACAGACGACCGGGGCGCTACCGTAGTCTTACAGACCGGCACTTAACCACGTAACGTCTACAAGCGTTACACTATTAAGTAAGCCGAAACCTAGAAATCAAAACCATTAAAAGTAGTGAGTGTTGAAAACATTGGTTTAAACTTTTAGAAAACCTTGAGTATTTGAGTAAAAAACTTTAAAATTTAAGTTATTTTCTTAATGATTTCGGCAGCACCTCCTTTGTAAAAACTAGCCCCGAAACAGGTGCAAAACATGATATAAGTAAAATGACTGATAGAAAACATTTCCAAATGGGAGCAATCACGCCCAACGACGGAAACAACTATCACAAGAAAAGTATACGATGCCGTAGCGAAGAAATGGAAAATATGAGCAAAACACCATAAAAGATAAAACTGCATAAATAAAGTCGGCTCAAACGAGCTCGACCCCAGAGTACAAAATAATATACATCGTCCTCACGACTGGTCTCTAAGTCAATACATGAAATGATAGATGGAGAGTAGTAGATACAATAGAGTGTACAAATGGAAAATAAACGAATACCGCAAAATCCCACATATAAGCAAACTGCTCACACGCCAACAGCAGTGGTATCCGTAGCAAAAAGATATAAGAGATAGCCCTGCCGCAACTACTCTGAGGGTCGACCTGCAAACACTGTGGCACAACGGGGGTGAGTTGCCAACTCGTGAATAGTAAATAACATATAAAGGTAATCGCGAGTATGCACATACTACGATACTCTAACATGTGCAATCAGATAACATCTATATGATGAGCTGGGTATGCAATAATCATGCATAACAAGTACAATCTGATAACATCTATATGATAAGCTGGGTATGCAGTAACCATGCAAAAGCACTCTACCAGGTACTACGACTACATGATTCAATGCATAACGGTGAATGCTGAGCATGGGATAAAATATCGTCTACACGTATCATCAATGTGGAAAACCCCGGTGTCTACCGAAAACACCCCAAAATCACGATAACTCAGGCGCCGTGACTCTATCCGGCCCTCAATCCTGTAAATCTCATAGAAGCGGGGTGCCCAACATCGGCGTCCGAAAACATCATGGTATACTCGGGTCCAGCATCGACACGCAAATCCTCATATATCGGGCTCCGTCAGTACGGATTGGGCCATGGGCTCCGTCTACGGAATCGGCCCTCGGCTATGGCAGTATGGGTCGACCCATATCTACCTCTCGACTCTGGTCAGTATCCTCCGGATAACCGCCAGGTCCAACCAATCACCGGTAGGTAGTAGTCCCTCTGCCAGGCTCACCGTCTGTATACACAGCATCCCTTTCTTGCCCCGGGGTACTATACCAGGTCTACCATATACCCATAATCGGCCTCATCCAGCTCCTCGAATCGGGTTCACATGTCACACGTCTCAGAACCGAGAAAACGCATGGTGGACACACTGAAATATCATATCAAGAGAAACCGAGTTTTTAAAACAGTGCATAATTTCTTAAAATAATACCACGGTTCTCAAAATCCAGAAATCACATGAATCCAAAACTCACTGCGTAAATCCATGCAATGTGTCGTATACCGCATAAAATCGTACTTTGAGTAAAAAGGGAAAACCGCTCTTTTAAAAGGATCCGGTTGAAAACATTTCATGCGGTCTCCAATTTTTCAAATCAAAATCAGCATCTATGTATGTGCAAGAGTATGTATGTATGCATGCATGGATGCACAAAGATATATATATATATATATATATATATATATATATATATATATATATTGTAACGTTTTAGAAATCGTTATATGAATTTCTCCGTTTTTTGGTAAAATTGTCGGTATTTTCCGTTTTAAACCGACTGTGATCAAACGACCATATAGACTTGCCAGCACCTAGTTTAGCTAAAATAAAGCTAGTGCGCAAGCTTTGGGGGTATATGGGACGTTTTGGTTCAATTAGAATTTTTCCCAATTTTAATATTATTTTAATGCGGTATTTACATTTTGGGAAATTTCTCCAGATTTGGAATCTTTTCAATTAAATCAAGTTGAGTAAAACAAAACCTCTTTCTCATATCTAGATATCTGCTTTGTGCTAAGGAGTTAAGGTTTAATGTTTTAAAAGAAAAGAAATAGAGTGAATGAGGTGGCTTCATGCATGCATATGCATTTATGAGCATTCATTGCAAGAATGAGCTAGAAAACCCTATACAATTCCTTCACCTTCCTACATTATTGGCTGAGCCTCCTCCTTCCTCTGCCTTTGAGTTTTTCTTTCTCCATTTACAACAATTCCAATCTAATTAAATCTCCAAAATTCCAAAACAAATCACAAAAATACCCCAAGTCTTGAATTAGCATCTAGGAGATTGGATAGCTTGGATCTTTGTGTTCTTGAGGATAGGTATGATCTCTATTTGTTCATTATGTTGTGGTAGTGATGTGTAGCCTTTTTATTTCAGTTTAGATAGTGTAAAGATAGGATTTGTGCAATATCGTATTTTTAATGTCCTTTTTGAACCTTTGTGAACTGCTATGACCTGGATTTCGTACAGAAAAATCAAACAAAATTGTAGTGATGTACTAGTGACCCTGAAGCACCACTTGAGACACGAGACCCACCCCACCGGCATGGGCCGGCGACCCTTTAGCAAATTCCGGCGACGCCGGCAATGTAAGGAGGTGATGGGGTTTGGTTTTTATGGGTAGCTGTCTGCTGTAGGTTAGGGGTGTTTGGTACTGTTTACTTTTTTAGTATTTACTGTATGAAAAATCTGGGATCATTTTCCTATAATCTAGTGTTTTGTGTCTGCGCGATACATTATACGACACGGATCATGCACATTATTTGTTTTTGCTCTTAGGTTGTTTTCGTCGTGTCGCTACGCACGTTAGCCACAATACGAACACTTGGGAGTAGGTTTGGAGGAGTTGTGTTGGTAAAAACGTAGTTTGTGCATGTTTTTTTGGTCGTTTATTAATATAAATACTAGTGTTATTGTTGTGTTGTTTTAGTTTCGCAGGCGGCGACTCCGGACGCTGCGATGAAGGGGAAACAAGTGGTTGGCTTCACTTAGCCAGGATGGTTGGTGAGTAGATTTAACATCTACAGGGGAATTGCCCGCAAGGCGTTATGTATCTGGGTTAGAGATGTTATTTTTGTCGCATAGTCTATGTCATATATAGAATTGCCCATTCACCCTACTGCTTAGTTAGTGTTGTGCTTGGACAAGTATCCTTAGAACACTGCACTATTATTGACGATTCATGTTGCACGAGCACTGATTGTATGTCACACACACCGTCAATAACTGCCATGTCACGCACAACCTACTTATAGATATGATATTGCTTGGTTAGGAACATTGAGACATTGATTCATATTTCATATCGCATATGTCATTTAGCATACCTGTATATCCACATGATTACACATATGCCTTCACATACTTACATGCTAGATACCTGTCTACCTATAGAGTATTGTACCATTAGTAATAGGTATATACATACCTTATGAAATAGCTACAGGTATACCTTGCACACATACTTCACATATACCCAGGGGGTATACTACATCATTATTTATAGGTAGATACATATACCTTGCTTTATCGTTATGTTTACACATATGTCTGGTTATAGCTACATGTTTACCTTTACTTGATGTTATTTAGAATTGGGGAAATTAGGAATCGCATGATATTTATATTAACTTGTTGCTGTTAATTAGCGGATTTTCCTTTATATGCTTACATTTCAGTTTATGTTGCATATATTATATTCATGGATTTTCGCATTTTGATATTGATTTTCCATGACGTTTTCTAGATTTGGGGACCGTGGGAGTTTCATGAAATTATGCATTATTTGAAAAACCCGGTTTCCCTTGATATGATTTTTTAGCATCCAACATGAAATTTATCGGTTTTGATTATTTACTCCATACGAGGAATCGGGTGCCGTATGAGGGTACTTGGTGGGGCCCGGTACGGTTCCCCTCGACAAGATGATCGATGGACCTTGCCGGTTGAGCCTGGAAGGTGGGCAAGTACCTACCGGTGACATTACCAATGACTCGGCGGTTATCATGGGGATACCGACGGGTGTCATGTACGTATGGATACGTCGAAAGACGAGGGTCAGAGATAGGCACTCGAGCTTTCGGATAGCGTGCGATACGTACCTATCAGGGTGCCAGTCTTGGTGACGGCACCTGATAGACCTGCATTTCTGTGTCGATGCTTGACATATGAGTTTCATGATATTTCTTTTTACTCCTTTGTATATATAACAGTGGAATGGGACGCTGTTATATATTCACTTACACCAACATTAGTGGAATGGGACGCTAATATATGTGTATTGATATCAATTTAGATATACATCATCATATTTATTCATGCAAATATACCTAGGATATACGAGATATACTTGATATGGTACATACGAGATTTGTGAGATCTACTTGATATTGTACATTCGAGATATACGAGATATACTTGATATTGTACATTCGGGATATATGAGATTTACTTGATGTTGTAAATTAAGGATATGCGAGACTTACTTGATATGATTGTCAAATTTGGGGGCTGATTTGAGGAAATTGGGATTTGGATTGTCTTGATGGATTTCGATCCTACCACTATGTCAGGATTCCGTGGAAATGACATGTTTCGTTCCATACTCTACATTTACTGTTTATGCACTGCTTCATGTATTAGTGTACCTGTTAGAGCACCTTCCATGACTGTTGCATTTACATATCTTTATTCATATCATTTCTTCATGTATGAGTAGTACTGATATAGTACCTTACATGATGCTGCATACAGATTGTCATACTATTACTGTTTCATGTATTATTGTACCTGATAGAGTACCTTACATGATTATTACATACCGATTGTCATATTGCTGCTTCATGTATTGGTAGTACCTGCTAGAGTACCTTTCATGATTGATGCATAATATATGACCATTTATTGCTATTAAATGCTTATGTTAGATTCGCGCTGTACGTACATACTCGCGATTACCTGCATATGTTATTTACTATTCACGAGTTGGCAACTCACCCCCGTTGTGCCACAGTGTTTTGCAGCTGATCCTCAGGATAGTCAGAGGCATGGCTATTTTCATCCATCATATCATCTTTGCTGCGGATACCGCTTCACCTGACAGTGTGCAGTTTTGCTTAGGTAGGTTTTGCGGTTATCCACTGTTGCTTGTTGTATATTCATTGTATCATGTACACTCCATCTACCATTATTTTGTATGACTTAGAGACGTGATGTGAGGACGATATTGTATATTATTTTGTGACTTGGAGGTTTTTATGCAGTTTTATTTATGTCGTCTCTTTCTTCGCTACGGTGTCGTATATCTGTTGTGGTGGTTGTTTTCCGCCTTTTGGCGTGGATTTGCTCCCGTTGGGGTTGCTTTACTTTATATTTATGTTGTACCTATTTTTGGGGCTTGTTTTACAAAGGAGGTGCTGTCAAAATTTTAAAGGAAATAAGTTGGACTTTTAATGAATTTGGGTTATGATTTCAAACGGTTTGAAAATGCTATTATTTCTTCTTACTTTTGATGGTTTAGATTTCTGGGTTTTGGCTTTCTTTTACTGCGTTACGCCTGTAGACGTTGCGTAGTATTAGGGCCGTCACGTATCAATTTCAGGCCGTGACAAGCGCTAGGTTTTACCTTTCGGAGTGTAGGATGACCTTGGTATGATGGAGTAGGTAGCTTAAGCAGAGTAACGTAGTGTGTGTATGTCTGCAGCATACTCACGATACGGTACTCCGCCTAAAGTGGCCTGAGTACAAATTGCTTGAAATTCCTTCCTTGATAATTCATATCCTTGTGATTCGATTTCCGTGTTCATATCAATTCTTATCTCTATTTATAGCCTTTGTCGCCGACGACTATGGGGACTCAGAGAGGTGCAGCGAGGGCCGAGGTCAGAATTGACTCGGGTAGGACGAGGACTGACCATGATGGCATGCTCGTTGCACAAGAGCTGACGGATCCGCTTTTGACAGATAGTATCGATAGGCTTGTGGCAGAGATGCAGGACATGCGCCAGACTATGAGTTCATTGGTTGAGACCGTTCGAGCGCAGCGACAGAAGGTTTTCACCCTTGTTACCCAGTTGTTCCTTGCGATCAGAACACAGCATTTCGTCACCTACATAGCACCAGTGGATGCAGCCCCAGTTGACGAGACACGTATTCCAGAGACTTTGGGAGTTCCGGAACTGTGGAGGACTCGTACCGGTGTACCAGCCTAGAGTCAGGTCTTAGTTGTCGAGACAGCTTTCGTGACCGTCGCGGGAGTAGCAGAGGTTTGAGACGAGGAGAGTCGTGTTAGCTTGATCAGCCGTTAATTGTGTTAACTTCTGTCAGCGATTCTTTTGTTACGCAATACGTATTTCAGTCGTGTGCCAATTGGTTAGGAGATAGAGATTCTTCCGTCACTTCATCTTTCTAGAGATGTTGGATTTGACGTTCTCCTGGGCACGGATTGGTTAGTTACATGCTAGGTGTCTGTGGACTACCGCGAGAAAACAGTCAGGTTTGTTTTCCCGGCAAATCAGTTCTCATTGTGTAGGGGGACAGTGGTGCCGCCTCTCACAGCTTGAATTCAGCCTTTTTCGTTAGTCGGCTTTTGAGGAGAAGATGCCGAGGATTCTTGGCGTTCATTCATGATACCGGAGCCACAGTGGGTTTGTTGGACCGGTTTCCTTTCGTTCGAGAGTTTTTCGACGTTGTTCCAGATGAGCCGGCGAAGCTTAGGGAGCTTAAGGATCTGCTGCAGAGTTGTTTGTTGGGGGGTTTGTGCATCTGATGTTTCGTATTGGGGAGCTCCTATTTCTGTTCGTCAAGGAGAAAGACGGCAGTTTGAGGTTGTGTATTGATTGATCGTCAATTTAATCGGCTTACGGTGCGGATAGGTATCATTTACCTCGCATTGACGATTTCTTCGATCAGCTCCACAGTGCGAGACATTTTCTATGTTTGTTTGGGATTAGGTCATCATTGTTGCGGGTTCGGAGTAATGACATTTCAAAGACTGCCTTATGCGTGCTATGGGCTTTGTGTGTTTTGGTGGTGTCATTAGACTCACCAATGCCCTAGCAGCATTCATAGATGTGATGAACCAAATTTCTTCAGGCCATTCCTCGACCAGTTATTGTTGTGTCATTGATGACATTCTGGTCTATTCAATGTGTCTTGAGGAACATGAGTAACACTTGAGGATTTGTTTTGCAGACATTGGGAGAGCCCCAACAATTTCCTAGATTCTCGGAGTGTTCCTTCAGGCTTGTTGGTGTTAACTCTTAGGTCTTGTAGTTACGGGAGGCGGTTGTCATATGGTTCCGAGGCAGATCGAGACCGTATAGGTTTGGCCCAGACTTGTGTACGGACGGTGGTCCGTTGATTTTTAGGCTTAGCAGGTTTTTACCGCCGTTTCGTATAGGATTGCTAGTGTAGTGCTGCACCGTTGACTGGACTGACCGGAAAGGAGATTCTTTTCTTTGGACTGAGGCATGCGTGCGGAGATTTTCAGTAGTTGAAGACTAAGTTAACAACTGCATCAGTTCTTTCTTTGCTTTCTGGTTCGGGCGACTTTGTTGTTTAATTGTGATGTTTCGCGAGTGGGGCTCGATTGTGTACTGAGGTGATACTATAGAATTATCGCTTTTGCTTCCCTACATCTAAAGGAAGTACGAGTAGGATATTCTACTCATGATCTGGAGATGGCCGCGGTGGTCTTGCGTTGGAGATTTGGAGACAATACTTGTTCGAGAGTCGTGTCAGATTTTCACGGACCACCAGAGCTTAATGTACATCTTCCTGCAGCGGGTTGATTGTTGAGATAGTCTTCTGCAGATTTACAGTTCTTGTGCGATCGTTGAGTACAGCTTAAGTTCACTTCCACTGAGAGTACAACTTGCTCATGTCCGCGCCCGACCATTTTTCCTTAATCGTTTTCGTGAGGCACAGCCCACTGATGCTCGTTCTCTGTGATACTTGAGCACGTTCGGCAGGGTAAAGATTCGGAATCCTTGATTTGTGGCCAGATATGCTATGTTTAGAGAAGCGTTTGTATACCTGATACAATTGGGTAGAGTCGCAAAATCCTAGAACAGGCACATCTGTCAACTCTTTGTGTTCATCCAAGTTCCACCCACCTTTGACGTGACTTATGAGATAGTTACGGGTGGGCAGGGATGTAAAGAGAAGTTTCGGTTTCATGTCAAAGTGTTTTTTTTGTGTGCTTGGTTGAGTATCTGAGACCGGCTGGATAGTTTCAATCTTTAACCATTCCGAAGTGGGAATGGGAGCAGATCTCCATGAATTTCGTTATGGTGTCTACCCAGGTTTAGTAAGGGTGTGACTCCATTCGGGTGTTTGTTGTCCAGTTATACTCGGTTTGCTCAGTTGTTCTTTGTTAAGTTTGTGCGTTGCACGGAGTTCATTCATGGGTCATATCCAAATAAGGCACCCTATTCGCTTGCCGTCTTGGGCAGGAACTTCAGGAAGCCTTGGGTACTGGTTGAGCTTTAGTTCCGTCTTTCCATCCGTAGGATGATTGTTTTGTGAGAGCGGCCTATACCAACTCTGGAGGATATGCTTGTGCGTATGTACTAATTGTTGTTGGCAGTTGGGATCGTCACTTGCCACTGTTAGAGTTCTCCTTCGATAGCTGTTATCAGGAGACACTCCAATTGGCAACCTTTATGTTATGTCATTCGGTTGTGTCGATCGCCATTCTGTTTTTTGACTCTGCGTGAGTGGGATTTTGGACCCAGCTAGTCTAGAGACTTCGGAAATGATCCAGTTTGTTCAGGTCAGGATGATGACAGTCCTGTGCGGACAGAGGTTTTATGCTGACCATGGTGGTCGCAGGCTTGAGTTCGCAGTGGGAGATCATGTATTCCTACGGATTTTTTCGATAAATGACATGTTGAGTTTTGGAAATCTTACCCTAGGATTTTAGGTCCTTTTGAGATCCTTTTAGCGAGTTAGTTCAGTTGCCTTTAACTTGGCACTTCCGCCCAGATTATTGAGTTTTCACCCCGTATTCCTTGTGTCGATACTTTGAAAATACCTTCATGACCTTTCTCACACGATTCAGCATCAGACCATTAGCTTTGACGCGATCTTTTCGTTCACCAGCAGCCATTTGTGTTAGTGGCTCAGCAGGTGGAGAAACTTCGGTCAAGGGTCTTGCCATCTGTGGAGAGTTTTCTTGGACGTAGCCATATTGTGAGGTGGTCACTTGGGAGGCTGTGAGCAAGATATGAGACTTTGTAATCCCTTCTTTGAAGGTATGCTTAGTGAGAATTTTAAATTCGGAGACGAATTTTTATAGGGGGGTTATTGTAACGTTTTAGAAATCGTTATATGAATTTCTCCGTTTTTGGGTAAAATTGTCGGTATTTTCCGTTTTAAACTGACTGTGATCAAAAGACCATATAGACTTGCCATCACCTAGTTTAGCTAAAATAAAGCTAGTACGCAAGCTTTGGGGGTATATGGGACGTTTTGGTTCAATTAGAATTTTTCCCAATTTTATTATTATTTTAATACGGTATTTACATTTTGGGAAATTTCTCCAGATTTGGAATCTTTTCAATTAAATCAAGTTGAGTAAAACAAAATATCTTTCTCATATCTAGATATTTGCTTTGTGCTAAGCAGTTAATGTTTAATGTTTTAAAAGAAAAGAAATAGAGTGAATAAGGTGGCTTCATGCATGCATATGCATTTATGAGCATTCATTGCAAGAATGAGCTAGAAAACCCTACACAATTACCTCACCTTCCTCTATTATTGGCCGAGCCTCCTCCTTCCTCTGCCTTTGAGTTTTTCTTTCTCCATTTACAACAATTCCAAGCTAATTAAATCTCCAAAATTCCAAAACAAATCACAAAAATACCCCAAGTCTTGAATTAGCATCTAGGAGATTGGATAGCTTGGATCTTTGTGTTCTTGAGGATATGTATGATCTCTATTTGTTCATTATGTTGTGGTAGTGATGTGTAGCCTTTTTATTTCAGTTTAGATAGTGTAAATTTAGGATTTGTGCAATATCGTATTTTTAATGTCCTTTTTGAACCTTTGTGAACTGCTATGACCTGGATTTCGTACAGAAAAATCAAAAAAAATTGTAGTGATGTACTAGTGACCCTGGAGCACCACCTGAGACACGGGACCCACCCCACTGGCACAGGCCGGCAACGCCGGCAATGTAGGGAGGTGATGGGGTTTGGTTTTTGTGGGCAGTTGTCTGCTGTTGGTTAGGGGTGTTTGGTATTGTTTACTTTTTTAGTATTTACTGTATGAAAAATCTGGGATCTTTTTCCTATAATCTAGTATTTTGTGTCCGCGCGATACGTTATACGACACGGATCGTGCACTTTGTGTGTTTTTGCTCTTAGGTTGTTTTCGTCGTGTCGCTACGCACGTTAGCCACAGTACGAACACTTGGGAGTAGGTTTGGAGTTGTTGTGTCGGGAAAAACGTAGTTTGTGCATGTTTTTTGGTCGTTTATTAATATATATACTTGTGTTATCGTTGTGTTGTTTTTGGTTCGCATGCGGGGACTTCGGACGCTGCGAAGAAGGGAAAACAAGTGGTTGGCTTCACTTAGCCAGGATGGTTGGTGAGTAGATTTAACATCAACAGGGGAATCGCCCGCATGGCGTTATACATCTAGGCTAGAGATGTTATTTCTGTCGCATAGTCTATGTCATATTTAGAATTGCGCATTGACCCTACTGCTTAGTTAGTTTTGTGCTTGGACTAGTATCCTTAGGACACTGCACTATTATTGACGATTCATGTTGCATGAGCATTGATTGTATGTCACACACACCGTCAATAACTGCCATGTCACGCACAACCCACTTATAGATATGATATTGCTTGGTTAGGAACATTAAGACATTGATTCATATTTCATATCGCATATGACATTTAGCATACCTGTATATCCACATGCTTACACATATGCCTTCACATACTTAAATGCTAGATACCTGTCTACCTATAGAGTATTGTACCATTAGTAATAGGTACATACATACCTTATGACATAACTACAGGTATACCTTGCACACATACATCACTTATACCCAGGGGGTATACGACATCATTGCTTATAGGTAGATACATATACCTTGCTATACCTTTATATTTACACATACGTCTGGTTATAGCTACATGTTTACCTTTACTTGATGTTATTTAGAATTGGGGAAATTTGGAATCGCATGATATTTATATTAACTTGTTGTAGTTAATTAGCGGCTTTTCCTTTATATGCTTACATTTCAGTTTATGTTGCATATATTATATTCACAGATTTTCGCATTGTGATATGGATTTTTCATGATATTTTCTGGATTTAGGGACCGTGGGAGTTTCATGAAATTATGTATTATTTGAAAAACCCGGTTTCCCTTGATATGATTTTTCAGCATCCACCTTGAGATTTATCGGTTTTGATTATTTACTCCATACGAGGAGTCGGTTGCCGTATGAGGGTACATGGTGGGGCCCGGTACGGTTCCCCTTGGCAAGATGATCGATGGACCTTGCCGATTGAGCCTGGAAAGTGGGCAAGTACCTACCGGTGACATTACCAATGACTCGGCGGTTATCATGGGGATACCGACAGGAGTCATATACGTATGGATACGTCGAAAAGCGAGGGTCAGAGCTAGGCACTTGAGCTTTCGGATAGCGTGTGATACGTACCAATCAGGATGCCAATCTTGGTGACAGCACCTGATAGACCTGCATTTCTGTGTTGGTGCTTGACACATAGGTTTCACTATATTTCTTTTTAATCCTTTATATATATAACAGTGGAATATGACGCTGTTATATATGCCTTTACACCAATATTAGTGGAATGGGACGCTAATATATGTGTATTGATATCAATTTAGATATACATCATCATATTTATTCTTGCAAATATACCTAGGATATACGAGATATACTTGATATGGTACATACGGGATTTGTGAGATCTACTTGATATTGTACATTCGGGATATACGAGATATACTTGATATTGTACATTCGGGATATATGTGATTTACTTGATGTTGTACATTAAGGATATGCGAGACTTACTTGATATGATAGCCAAATTTGGGGGCTGATTTGAGGAAATTGGGATTTGGATTGTCTTGATGGATTTCGATCCTATCATGATGTCAGGATTCCGTGGAAATGACATGTTTCGTTCCATACTCTACATTTACTGTTTATGCACTGCTTCATGCATTTGTGTACTTGTTAGAGTACCTTCCATGACTGTTGCATTTACATACCTTTATTCATATCGTTTCTTCATGTATGAGTAGTATTGATATAGTACCATACATGATGCTGCATACAGATCGTCATACTATTATTGTTTCATGTATTATTGTACCTGATAGAGTACCTTACATGATTATTACATACCGATTATCATATTACTGCTTCATGTATTGGTAGTACCTGCTAGCGTACCTTTCATGATTGATGCATAATATATGACCATTCATTGCTATTAAATGCTTATGTTAGATTCGCGCTGTACGTACATACTCGCGATTACCTGCATATGTTATTTACTATTCACTAGTTGGCAACTCACCCCCGTTGTGCCACAGTGTTTTGCAGGTGTTCCTCAGGATAGTCAGAGGCAGGGCTATTTTCATCCATCCTATCATCTTTGCTGCGGATACCACTTCGCCTGACAGTGTACAGCTTTGCTTAGGCAGGTTTTGCGGTTATCCAATGTTGCCTTTTGTATATTCGTTGTATCATGTACACTCCATCTACTATTATCTTGTATGACTTAGAGACGTGATGTGAAGACGATATTGTATATTATTTTGTGACTTGGAGGTTTTTATGCAGTTTTATTTATATCGTCTCTTTCTTCTCTACGGCGTCGTATATCTGTTGTGGTGGTTGTTTTCCGCCTTTTGGTGTGGATTTGCTCCCGTTAGGGATGCTTTACTTTATATTTATATTGTACCCATTTTGGGGGCTTGTTTTACAAAGGAGGTGCTGTCAAAATTTTAAAGGAAATAAGTTGGGCTTTTAAAGAATTTGGGTTGAGATTTCAAAGGAATTGAAAATGCTATTATTTCTTCTTACTCTTGATGGTTTAGATTTCTGTGTTTTGGCTTTCTTTTACTGCGTTACACCTGTAGACGTTGCATAGTATTAGGGCCGTCACGTGCCAATTTCGGGTCGTGACATATATATACCTAAGTTTGGACGTACAATATGTATATGTGCCAATATGGATGTACAAGTGGTATATACGCAAGCATGAGTGTACAGTATGTATATGTGCCAATATGGATGTACAAGTGGTATATACATAAGCATGAGTGTACGGTACGTATATGTGCCAATATGGATGTATAAGTGGTATATACGCAAGCATGAGTGTACAGTACGTATATGTGCCAATATGGATGTACAAGTGGTATATACGCAAGCATGAGTGTACAGTGTGTATAAGTGCCAATATGGATGTAAAAGTGGTATATATGCAAGCATGTGTGTACAGTATGTATATGTGCCAATATGGAAGTACAAGTGGTATATACGCAAGCATGAGTGTACAGTATGTATATGTGCCAATATGGATGTACAAGTGGTATATACGCAAGCAAGAGTATACAGTATGTATATGTGCCAATATGGGACAGAATCATGTCTAATCATCAATGATGCGGAAATAAAAATGATGTATGGTTCGTAGCAATCCTATAGTGCGAGTGTCATGGAAATCACTAACAGTGTGAGTGTAACATACAAATAATGCTCATGCGGCTTGAACCGTTAGTGACAGTGCGGTGTTACATAACTACTATTTCTATATGCAACAAAAGATGGGTACGCTACAATAGTACATATGCACAAACAATATACATATAAATATATACGCGACTACAATATCCTATCAAGTCATGACGCTTAACGTCATACGGGCGATTTCCCTGTAGATGTTAAATCAACTCACCGTGGTCTCGTGATAAGTGTAGCAGACTACCTGCTTCCCCTTCTTCGCGACGTCCGAAGTACCCGCCTGTGAATCTAGAAACACACAAGCAACACACACATAAGGCTAAAACCCTGTCAAAACCGATATCAAGATTATTAGAAAAACTCGCGTCGGAAGCTAAACGCGTGAGATCGATACACTAACACGTGTGTGTGCAAAGACCAGAATTACCCCGATGTGCTGCGATGCACAGAACACACTAAACTCAGATTCGAAGCGTACGTGTCGCGCGAGTCACAAATCACACTAAAAGGGGTAACTGTTCCCAGATATTTATATAGAAGAAAACCCAGAAAGCAAACAAAACCAAACACTGCAAAACCAACACAGAGACCACCCTGCAAAACACCAACACCCAAAGCACAAGGGGGACCGGCGATGCCGGAATTTCTGGGGATGTCGCCCGAATTTAGGTGGTGGAACGGGCTCGTACATCAACCCAAAACCCTAGCTACCCTGTACACTATTCTGTATATGTTTGCGAAGCAAGAAAAGATCACAGATAAAGCAGGTCACTCGTATCTTAAAACTCGATAAAAACCGTATTTAAAACTCAAATTTAGGACTTTAAGGTGTTTTAGCAAAATCCAGTGATACAACTAGGTTTACACAGCACAAATAACACCTAATTAAGTTAATTAAACCATAATAATCCCATTTTACCCAAAAACTCCTCTTAAAACACAAAGTTATCCCCATAACACTACTTAAACAAGATATTAAGCTAAATAAACTATAAGTTTTACAAAAGGAAGTTGGGGTGAGTTTTATACCTCCAAGTGAGTTAGTGGTGGCTCAAACTGAAGACTTTTGCATATGAAAGTGTTTGCAAGGGATTTTGTGAAGAAAATGGACTTTGGTGAAGAATTTAGCTTGGATGCAAGAAGAAGAAGAGAAGAAGAAGAAGAAGAAGAAGTGAAGAGAATGTGTGTTGCTGCTGCTGCTGTGCTGCTTGCTGTTGCTACTGCTTACTGCTGCTGCTGCTGCCTGCTTGCTACTGCTGCGTGCTTACTGCTGTTGCTTGCTTGCTACTGCTGCTGCTGTGTACTACTGCTGTTGTGTGTGTTAGGAAAATGAGAGGGAGAGAGATGTGATGATGTGAGGAAATGAGTGTTTGAGTGTTTGAAAAAGAAATGAGAGATATGAGAGTTAACCCCCCTCTCTCCTCATTAATTACCAAGCATGGCTCAAGCCCATCATGCTCTCTCTCTCTTTCTCTCCAAAGCCCCAAGTCAACTCCAAAAACAAAACTAAAGTTAATAAAAAAAATCTAATTCGCTTAATTAATTTCTCACTAACCTAATAAGATGGGTTAGTCCACCATGACTATCTAAACATGGCTTAACCCAAAGCTTAGCCCTTAGTTTACATGCACATGTGTGTGCAAGCTTAATTAAATTCTAATAAAATATTCATTAATTTTGATAAAATATTTGAAAATCGTTTTGGTAAACTTTTTGCTAAAACCACACATTGAAGTATAATTAGCCACTAATCACATTCTAAGGGGTTACAATCTTCCCCCGTAAAGAAATTCGTTCCCGACTTTAAAAATTTAGCTATGCGTACCTTCAAAGAGATTAGAGAATTTCTTCCGCATCTCTCCTTTGGCCTCCCAAGTGATCTCTTCACCATTTGGGCTGCGCCAAAGCACCTTCACAGATGGCAAGACTTTTGATTGAAGTTTCTTCACTTTCCGGTCCAATATCACTATTGGCTGCTCGGTGAACGAAAGATAGCGCTCGAGCTGAACGGTCTGATGTTGAATCATGTGAGAAGGGTCATGCAGGTATCTGCGAAGCATCGACACATGCAATACGGGGTGAACATCTGTAAAGTCGAGTGGAAGAGCCAAACGATATGCAACTGTGCCCATACGCTCAAGGATCTTGAAGGGACCTATAAATCTGAGGCTAAGCTTCCCTTTCCGCCCAAATCTCATCACGCCCTTCATCGGAGAGACCCTCAAAAAAACGTGATCGCCAACTGCGAATTCTAATCTGCGCCGGCGTCTGTCAGCATACGATTTCTTCCTGCTCTGGGCCGCTCTCATCCGATCTCGAATCAGCTGTACCTTCTCGATCGTCTCCTGCACGATCTACGGCCCCAAAATGCTGCTCTCGCTGAGCTCTGTCCAACAGACGGGCGATCTGCATCTCCTCCCATACAAGGCCTCGAAAGGTGCCATCTGAATAGTATCCTGGAAGCTGTTGTTGTAGGAGAACTCTACTAAGGGTAAATGATGATCCCAACTACCACCGAAATCTAATACGCACACTCGGAGCATGTCCTCGAGAGTCTGAATTGTTCGCTCTGACTGGCCGTTGGTCTGCGGATGAATTGCTGTGCTGAAACTCAAGCGGGTGCCCAAAGCCTCCTGAAGCCTCTGCCATAGTCGGCTGGTAAACTAGGAGCCTCGTTCTGACACGATACAAGTCGGGACTCCATGCAGTCGTACGATCTCGTCGATGTATATCTGGACATGCTGAGCAAATCCAAAAGTGGTCTTCACAGGAAGGAAGTGAGCCGCTTTCGTCAATCGATCCAAGATCACCCAAATGGAGTCATACCCTCGACTAGTCCTGGGTAGACCCACAATGAAGTCCATAGAAATCTGCTCCCATTTCCACTCCGGAATGGGCAACGACTGTAGCTCTTCCACGGGCCTCTGGTACTCGGCCTTGACTTGCTGAAAAGTTAGGCATCTCGACACGAAGTCTGTGACGTCCTTCTTCATCCCGTCCCACCAGTAAACATCTTTTATATCATGGTACATCTTGGTGGAACCCGGATGAACACTGTACACCGATCGATGTGCCTCCTTGAGAATCTCATGCCTCAGTCCCTCATAATCTGGTACGCATAGTTGAGTCCCAAATCGCAGTATCCCCTGATCATCGATCATGAACTCGGAGTCTCTGTCCTGTCTAATCTGCTCCCTGATCTCTGAAAGACGGTCGTCACTGGGCTGTGCCTCATGGATACGGTCAAGCAACTGTGGACGTGCACGAACATGCGCAAGATGTCCCCCGATCGGAGTGAACTCGAACTGCACTCGGCTATCGCATAAGATCTGCCAATCTGCCGATGACTGCCTCTGCACTGCGCTCAAACAAGGTAGACTACTCCCGGGCCTCCAACTCAATGCATTCGCCACTACATTCGCTTTGCCCGGGTGATAAAGGATCTCAGAATCGTAGTCCTTCACTAACTCCATCCAACGGCGCTGTCTGAGATTCAGGTCTCGCTGCTGAAATATGTACTCCAAGCTCTTGTGATCAGTGAATATCTGGCACGACTCGCCGTATAGGTAATGTCGCCAGATCTTGAGTGCCAAGACTACTGCAGCCATCTCCAAATCATGAGTAGGGTAGTTCTGTTCGTGTTTCTTCATCTGCCGCGAAGCATACGCGATCACCCTATTGTGCTTCATTAATACGCACCCTAGCCCCACTCGAGAAGCGTCACAATTGACCACAAAACTGCCCGATCCCGAAGGCAATGATAACACCGGCGCCGTAGTCAAACGAGTCTACAACTGCTGGAAGCTATGCTCGCACGCCTCCTTCCAATCAAATGGAACTCCCTTCAAGGTCAACCCGGTCAACGGTGCAGCAATACGGGAGAAGTCCTGTACAAATCATCGGTAGTAGCCAGCCAGGCCTAGGAAACTACGGATCTTCGTAACTGATGTCGGTCTGGGCCAATGCTGAACGGCCTCGATCTTCTTCGGGTCCATACATATACCATCTCGTGAAATCACGTGACCCAAGAAATCTACGCAGTCAAGCCAAAACGCGCACTTGGAGAATTTCGTGAACAGCTGGTGCTCCCTCAAAGTCTGCAATGTGATCCGCAGGTGCTGCTCGTGCTCCTCTCGGCTCCGGGAATACACCAAAATAACGTCAATGAATACGATGATGAACAGATCAAGATACGGCCTAAAAATACGGTTCATCAAGTCCATAAACGCTGCTGGGGCATTGGTCAGTCCGAACGACATCACCAAAAACTCATGGTGCCCGTAACGCGTGCGAAAAGCAGTCCTCGGAATATCCTCCTGCCGTACCCGCAGCTAATGGTAGCCTAATCGCAAGTCAATCCTCGAAAAGTATCCCGCACACTGAAACTGGTCGAACAAGTCATCAATGCGTGGTAAAGGATATCTGTTCCGTACGGTAACCCTGTTCAGCTGGCGGTAGTCAATACACAAGCGCAAACTGTCGTCCTTCTTTTTGACAAACAGGACTGGAGAACCCCAAGGAGACACACTAGGTCGAATAAGCCCTTTATCCAGCAACTCTTGCAACTGACCTTTCAACTCTCTAAGCTGCGTCGGGGCTATCCGATAAGGCGGTATGGAAATAGGCCCCGTGCCGGGAATCAAGTCAATGCAGAAAACAATATCGCGCTCAGGCGGTAGCCCAGGAAGCTCATCTGGGAAATATCAGGGAACCCACTAACAATCGGAACCTGGTCCAACAGAACTTCTGTAGCTCTAGTATCACAAACATAGGCTAAAAACCCTGACATCCATTCCTCAAAAGCTGTCCATCGCGAAGAGATGAAATCAAACTGTGAGGGGCGGCACCACGGTCCCCCTGCACAACAAAAGCCGACTCGCTGGGAAAACAAAACCTAACTGTCTTCTCACGGCAGTCCACAGACGCATAGCATGTGGCTAGTCAGTCCATGCCCTGGAGAACGTCGAAGTCCAACATCTCCAGAAGGATCAAGTCGACAGGCAACTCTCTCTCACTAATACGGACAACACACGACTAGAACACGTGTCTAGCAATAAACGACTCGCCCACAGGAGTGGTTACAGCAAGTGGCTGATCAAGCAAACCAGACTCTCTACCCAAACTCGACACGAAGTATGTGGAAACGTACGAGTGCGTGGATCCCGAATCAAACAACACGTGTACGTCAATAGAATATACTGAAAGGGTACCTGAGACCACTGCATTGGGCGCCTGGCGTCCTGATGCATCAAAGAGAAAACCCATGCCTGTCCTCTACCTACGACTGGCGGTCCCCTACTAGCAACTGGCTGTCCTCTGCCGGCAGCTGGCTGTCCTTTGGCTCGGTCACCTCGTCCTCTATGAGCAAACCCTCTACGACCGCGACCTCTCTGTGCATGAGTCTGACGTAGAGCAACAGCAGGTATAAGAGGCAACGCCCTCTGGGGTGGTGAAGATGGTAAAGTGACGTGTCGTACGGCGGTATCACCCTCACATGGCTCCGGATTATCTCGAATACGATGATAAGTACTCCCGCATCAGAAACATCTAGATGGTGCCAGCTGACCCTCCTGGGGATAAGAGCCGAATAGCTGACCTCATCTCGATCCTCCGCTACCCACCGAACCTGAAGGGAACCTGTCGCGGCGCCTATACGGCTTTCTCAGTGCTGACATACCTGTACGAACCCTCTTCGGTCCTGGAACTACAGAAGTCTCAGCAAGGCGCTCCTCGACTAATAGGGCTGCATCTACAGCTGCTGCATAGATCTCGCAATGCTGTGCGCTCATCGCAAGAAACAACGGGGTAAGCAAGCCTCGAACAAACCTCTTGACTCGCATCTCCTCAGTACCTACTAAATACGGGGTATAAACAGATAGCTCGGTGAACTACACATCGTACTCCGCCACTGTCATATCCGGCGTCTGGCGTAATGACTCGAACCTGCACGCTCGAGCATCCCTGACACTCTGGGGAAGGAAATGGGCAAGGAACACCGTCACGAACTCAGTCCAGGTCATAGGAGGAAGACCTGCTGCTCTTTCCTTTTCTACCGACTCGCACCACTTCTGCGCAAGACCTTCCAGAGGAAAGCTTGCAAACTCCACCCATTTCGCATCTGAGCATCTGAGTGAACGACATATCCGGGCCATCCTATCGATAAATGACTGTGGGTCCTCGGCTGCATCAGTGCCTGTGAAGACTGGAGGCTTCTGCCTCATAAATTCAGATAGCAATACTGTAATAACCTCTGTAGCTGCAGGTGCAACTGCCTGAATTGTAGGTACCATCGCGGTCCCCGTAACGGGTGGAACTACTTCTGGCCGCTGCACTCGAAGTGTCTCAACTAACGACCCTATCATCTGGCGCATCTCCTGCATACCGGCCCCTAGCATGGCGATCTGGTCTGTCGAAGGAGGAACAGTCTGCTCTGGTACAACGGGTGTACTGCCCGGGTCAGTCCTCATCTCAGACGAGTCAACTCTATTCTCGGCTCTCGCGGACGCTCTCTACGCCCTCGTAGTCTTTGGCGGCATAATGGCTGAAAAGAAATTAAGATTCGATAAAGATACGGAAATCGAAACACAAGAATGCATATAATCCTGAAGGGATTTTAATCAATAAGTCCTAAGGTCACTTAGGCGGAGTACCGTGTCGTGAGTATGCCGCTGAACATACACACGCTACGCCACTCTGCTTCAGCTACCTACTCCATCATACCAGGGTCATCCTACACTCTGAAAAGTAAAACCTACACTCTGATACCATATTTTTCACGACCCAAAGTTCGGCCCGTGACCGGCACTTAACCACGTAACGTCTACAGGCGTAACGTGACTAAGTAAGCCGAAACCCAGAAATCAAAACCATTAAAAGTAGTGAGTGTTGAAAACATTGGTTTAAAATTTTAGAAAACCTTGAGTAATTGAGTAAAAACCTTTAAAGTTTAAGTTATTTTCTTAAACATTTCGGCAGCACCTCCTTTGTAAAAACTAGCCCCGAAAACGGATACAAAACATGATATAAGTAAAATGACTGATAGCAAGAATAAAATATTCCCAAACGGGAGCAATCACGCCCAACGGCGGAAACAACCACCACAAGAAAAGTATACGGCGCCGTAGCGAAGAAATGGACAATATAAGCAAAACAACATAAAAGATAAAACTGCATAAATAAAGTCGGCTCACACGAGCTCGACACAAGAGTACAAAATAATATACATCGCCCTCACAACTGGTCGCTAAGTCAATACATGAAAGGGTAGATGGAGAGTAGTAGATACAATAGATTGTACAAATGGAAAATAAACGGATACAGCAAAAATCCACCTATAAGCAAACGGCTTACACGCCAACTGCAGTGGTATCTGTAGCAAAAAGATACAAAAGATAGTCCTGCCGTAACTACTCTGAGGGTCAACCTGCAAACACTGTGGTAAAACGGGAGTGAGTTGCCAACTCGTGAATAGTAAATAACATATAAAGGTAATCGCGAGTATGCACGTACTGCGATACTCTAACATGTGCAATCAGATAACATCTAAATGATGAGCTGGGTATGTAATAATCATGCATAACAACTGCAATATAATAACATCTATATGATGAGCTGGGTATGCGGTAATCATGCAAAAGCACTCTACCAGGTATTACGACTACATGATGCAATGCATAACGGTGAATGCTGAGCATGGGATAAAATATCGTCTACACGTATCATCAACGTGGAAAACCCCAGTGTCTACCAAAAACACCCCAAAATCCCGATAACTCAGGCGCCGTCACTCTATCCGGTCCTCAATCCTGTAAATATCATATGAGCGGGGTGCCCAACATCGGCACCCGAAAACATCATGAAATACGCGTGTCGAGTATCGACTCACAAATCCTCATATATCGGGCTCCGTCAGTCCGGATCGGCCCACGGGCTCTGTCTGCGGAATCGGTCCTCGGCCCCGGCTGTACGGGTCGGCCCATATCCACCTTTCGACTCTGGTCAGTATACTCTGGATAACCGCCAGGTCCAACCAATCACCGGTAGGTAGTAGTCCCTCTGCCAGGCTCACCGTCTATATACACAGCATCCCTTTCTTGCCCCGGGGTACCATACTGGGTCCACCATGTACCCGTAATTAGCCCCATCCAGCTCCTTGAATCGGGTTCACATGTCACACGTCTCAGAACCGAGAAAGCGAATGGTGGACACACTGAAATATCATATCAACAGAAACTGGGTTTTTAAAACAGTGCATAATTTCTTAAAATAATACCATGGTTCTCAAAATCCAGAAATCACATGAATCCAAAACTCACTGCAAAAATCCATGCAATGTTTCGTATACCGCATAAAATTGTACTATGAGTAAAAAGGGAAAAGCGCTCTTTTAAAAGGATCCAGTTGAAAACATTTCATTTGGTCCCCAATTTTTCAAATCAAAGTCAGCATCATCTATGCATGTGCAAGAGTATGTATGTATGTAGGCATGGATGCACAAAGACACACACACACACACACACATACGTTAATATGGACGTACAATATGTATATGTGCCAATATGGATGTACAAGTGGTATATACGGAAACATGAGTGTACAGTGTTGGAGATAGTGCCTTCAGAGTCAATTATTGGATCACAGGTACGTGATTACAATGATTGAGGGAGGACTTGTCCCAGTAGGACAGTTTTACTCGAGATGATAGTATGCTATCTGGTTTACCTTTATCATCGTGTACTGCTTTAGGTGACCTTACAGGTCGCTATTACACGTTGGTAGAGCCCCTAGGATTCTTGCTTGACCACCAGCAGTATGAGGGCGATCATATACGTGGGAGCTGGCAATCTATAAGCATATCCTTAAATGGTCCCTAGTCGTGAGAGTTTCGAGACAGGGCATCGATACTCCAGAGTAGACTAGTGTATACAGTCGAGACCCCGACGAGGGGCGGTGGCCGGTCTCACAAGCCATTGGTGTCAGTTGGATCACCTAAGATGTATACAGGTGCTCATTGGGTTATGAGTACATCGGACAGGACTCGCCGGGAACATGCTAGTTGGTCCTATTCCAGACGTCAGATAGCAGTTCCCAGGTGACATGTGTACAGGTTAGTTCATCGACCTGAGGATCGTTATTTGTCTCGTGTGAGTTCCCACTGTACTTTGATTACTACCCCACCACGCTCAAAGGAGACGTGCAAACAGGTTTTAGTTGGGTACAGTCCCGAGCCACATGGAGGCAGTGAGCGTATCTTCAGGGGTTCGTCTCTCCCGGTATTGGGGGTGAGGTCGCGCTGTGTCTAGGAGAGCCATTACACGAAACCCTCGGCCGAGGCAGGAGATTTACTGGTAGGTATTCCAGTAGTATCTCAGGGTGTTCTGGGCTACACTCCGACACGACTTGTACCGCTTTTGGGGGTCTGACTTTTACCAACCCCCTAGGTCCGCCATGCGATGCTCATAGAAGAACGGACCGGACTGTACGGATATTGTCACTGACAGGCTCAGTAGGGTTGTCAGGCTGAGTTCGCTCACAGACGTCCCTTTTAGTCAATACCTGGTAACCCGTTACGTATTGGCTTATACCTCTGACGTGCTAGTGGTTAAATCCACAACCAAAGTGTTAACGAGTCTTTAGAGTCCCCCACATTCAGTTACTCAGCTTTCGGGCGAAAAGCTGTAGAGGCCGTATGGAAATATGGCAAGGTCCGATCAGATACGTGCGGTATTGCACGGATCAGGATCGGACAGTTTGTACTAGAGGCCGTATGGATATATGGCAGGGTTCGATCAGATACGTGCGGTATTGCACGGATCAGGATCGAATGGATAGTACTAGCCGGCTTTGGTTTAAGCCGGATCCTAGTATAGTACAGTGGAGGTTTTGTCTCATTGCATTTGTATTTCGGTCGGAATACAAATGCGGGTGTGTATGCACAGTATCGGGGTTTTTCCTGTAATTTATTACGGGACCAGTTTTCTGGAGTTGCCAGTTTGATTTCCGTTTCGGCCAATTTCCTTTGTATCGTTCATTGGCCGAAGATTGGTGGAGGAGGGCTTATTTGCATTTGTGCAAATAAGCAATTGTGGAGGGTGTTCTTTGCATTTTATTGTATCATGATTATTCCTCCACCATTTGACTTCTTCTTGTCATCATTGTTGCTTCATCATTGTGCACCATCCATTGACTTCATTTCATCATGGCTTGACTTTGGATGTGATGATGGGAGATGATATGGTTGTTGAGTGTTGGTGTTTCTTGGTGATCATTTTTCCATATGATAACCATTCCTCTCTCTCTTGGATGATTAGAGTGTGGCTCCCCCATTTTTGATTCACTCTCATTTTTCTCTCCACCACCATATGCATGGCCGGCCACAATGAGGGAGGGGGCTGTCCAAATTTCTTGGGGTGGGATTTTTGTTCTTCTAGCTTTGTAAAATCCTACATGTTCCATCTCCACAAGCTCATATCATTTCCTCCACCAATAAGGAAATTCCATAAACCCCAAAATGAGACTTGAGCACTACACATTCTACAGCAAATCTTGGGCACGTCGACTTGCCAGCTTCGTGCCCGAGTTGCCTCGGTATTGAGGTGGGAACCCGTAAAAGATGCAGACGATGTGGTGCCCTTCCGGCAAGGAGGCGACGACCGGAGTTTCCGCAGGAGATCGGGACGACGACGAGAAGACCGGAGGACTCGGATCAGTCGGTATATCTCTAACCCGTCTTGTAGTTAGCTAGGACTAGTTAATGGCCCGATCCGGGTTTTAGTGCGTGGTGGTGCCGGTTTGCTAGTTTGCAAAATTTAAAGTTAACCATCGCTTCCGCATTTGGCCTCGGGATGGAGGCTGGGGCGCCGCCGTGCACTTACAGTGGTATCAGAGCCTCGCCATTAACTTAGTCTAGCTTTGTTTAATGTGTTTACATTTCCGATCGACCAAAATTCCAAAATCCGCATTTTCTTCACATCAGTTTTCTGTTGAATTTTTTCTTGCTCGAAAAATTTTTCAGGTTGCAGAAAAGTGATGAACTGGAGATTCTAAGAACATTGTAGAAATTCGACACAGTGACTCCACAGTGGGAGCGCGGAACCGCGGCCAAAACCCCTTTGGGCCGCGGTTCCGCCGCACTCTGTTGAGATCACTGCATCAAATTTCTGCAGTTGCTCTCTGGGATGTTTGTAGGGTTTTTGGAATATTAATTTTGGGCCCAGAATTTCTTGATGTGCTACAGTAGTGCTTGGGGCCCACTTGTTAAAATTTGATCGATCAGATATTTAAAACATATTATTTCACAGTATTTACATTATATCTGCGACCGTGAATGTCACTCGATCGGTAAATCCTGTCTAACTGCTATAGCCCGGTTAGACAGATTTGCGAACGTGACTTTCACGTTGATGTTTTGTGATTTTGCGGTGATGTTGCGGATCGGTCGTGGGGGATAGCCTGGTTGCAGTGGTAGTACAGTTTTTGTTGTATTATGTACATTTGATATTGCGGGGCGAGCGTCCGACATGGGGACTGCCGTCACTGCCTGTTTGTATTATTATTTTGGGGCACGACCAGGTTGCGGTCGATGTACCCATTGGATGTATATTTTACTTTCTGTACTAGGATTGCCCCGTGGAGGGGTGCACGGATAGCCGGATTCTAGAAGGCAACAAGCCCGCATCTCATGGCATTGAGACGGAGGGGGCTTCACTCTAGGATTGGCGGGCTATTCGTCGCACTCGTAGGGGGTACAGGTTGACCCAGGAGGGGTGCCCGAGTTGCCGGATTCCGTGAAGTGCTGGGTGGTCCATTCACGTTGCTGAAGGGGGCTGCCTCGCTTCAGGTTTTGGCGAGTAACTTGCCGCGCCCGTAGGGGTCTAGGATTTCATTGCACAGGCTATCCACACGACCAGGGGAACGTCGGGTTTCGGTAGTGGCTCTGTGAAACCCGGGGATCCCAAATATCTGTATTGTTCTGTGATGCTGTACATTTTCTGTGATGTTGCATTTTATCACGCCTTGAGCGAATATAATATATTGGTATATATATTAGTAGATGTTGTATATGTTTTGCATCCGTGCTAGTCCAGTCCCCGCTCTGTCGTTAGTTAGCTAACCTAACGGGTAATGACGGAACCCAGTGGCGAATGCGGATGGCATATACGTACGTCATATTATTTTCGTTCTTTATGGTATGATCATTTGATGGGACTGCGTTGATTCGGATCAATGCGAGTTAAAAACAAACGTTATCTGATGTTGTTGGAACACTTTTCAAAAAGCTGTTATTGCAAGAACGTTCACTTTTGTTTTGCATCGTGGTATTCAGTTGGAATATCCTGCTCCTCAGTCGACGAGGCAAGGGCCGAGATCCCTTCACCGGGAGTGACCCCTTGGACAAAAAGTTTGCGTCAGGGCATTAACTTCACTATAGCCGATTACTTTTGCTTTGCATCGTGGTATTCAGTTGGAATATCCTGCACCTCATTCTACGGGGAAAGAGCCGAGATCCCATCACCGGGAGTGACCTCTTTAGCAACGGTTTTCGTCACTATATTTTCAAAAAGCTATCCGGTTCCTTCAACAATATCAAGTTCTTTAAGTTAAAGGTTTTCGCCAGAAACCATTCGTAGCCCTCCGTCGTTTCAGACGGGTAGCACGTAGTATTCATGCTATGTTTGTTGGCCTTCGTCAAGGCATAGTGTATGGTAGCTGCTTGTTGCCTTTCTGCAGCATAGATAGATGCGTTGGTTTGGGACAATCGTATAGCCTTGTTGGCCTTCGTCAAGGGCTTGTGCGGGTGGGTTCAAATCAACCTGGAGAATGATGGGTAGAACTTGACATGTGACTTATGATTTGTTGGCCTTCGTCAAGGTCATAAGAGCATGGGGCAAAAATCTCATCGGGAGTTTCAAAATAACTGAAACTTGCCAGATATGCGCATACCTTCTGGAGTGTGATAGCGTGAGCGGATTCCGTCACGTTATCATGCGGTGATAGTTGGATCCCGATTCCCACTGATGAGTTGGTTTATTCCTCGGGTGTTCCCGACTAATTCTTCTTTCAGGTTTGGAGGAGAATTTGACGGCACAGTGGGAGGTTTCCAGATTTGATAAATTGGTAACCATTCTGATCTAGGTTAGAGTTCACGCTGAGTGTTTCTTTTCTCTCTCTCTTTGGCAGCGACCATTGACCCGACCCTAAGACTATGACTCAGAGACCAAAATTAACCGAACCTTCTTAAACACTGGCTTTTGGATTGTCAGAGTTGCAAACCTCATTGCCACTCCTAATTTTACCCTTTTCTCCAGGACACCCCGTATTACTACGAACGTCCACTTCCATTGGACAAAACCATCGTATGGTTATATACGAACTCGAAGGAATTTATTCGAGGATGGTTTCAGGTTCTGGAGAAAACGGATAGGACTATTTAGTTGTCTTTTCCTTTTACCTTCTCTCAGGTTGCGAGTACTCCTTGGTTTAGGAGATAGTACACCTATTATGCAAATTCGATAGTCTTCTTCCAAACCATAGGGAGGTGCCGACCGGTAGGGAATGAAGAAAACCAATTAGCCTAACAGTGGTGTACAGAAGGTATTAAGTAAAGACATATCAAGGGATTAGTAAGAGGGAAAAGTAAATTGTGACTGCTATTCACGACCAAACCATGTATTTCTTCGCCAATCCTAAATCACCTTTGTATTTCTCCAGGACACTCCGTATCACTACGAAGATCCCAAGTTTATTGGATAATCCATCGTATGGTTATATACGAACTCGAAAGGAACTTGTTCCAGTTCGGGGATGGATCCTGGTTCAGGAGAAATGAGAATAAGGTTTATTCGGTTGTCTTTTATCCTCACCTTCTCTCGCATTGCGAGTGCTCCTAGGATTAGGACAGTACACCCATTATGCTTATTGGATAGTCTTCTTCCAAACCATAGGCTGGTGCCGAACGGTAGGGAAGGAAGAAAACCATTTGGCCTAAGGGGTGTGCAGAAGGTAATTACTAAAGACATATAAATGGATTTGGAGAGGTGGCAAAGAATTATACGGTTACAGTCGTGAATCTGGAAGAGGCATTACTAGGAATACCGGGATACCCCATCGAAACATTTCAATATTTCAGTTTCGCTGTGTACTGTTAATGGAAAACTGATTTCCCAATTAGACACTTGCTCCAGGGTATGCATTTATCAGGTATGATTCTCACATCTGTATGGTTTTACAGATGATGAGTGGGAGTAAGTTATTGGGAATTAGGTGATCATCCTCATTATATCGGGATTCGTTGTAATCGGTGATATTTGAGGAGATCACCTGGGCTGTTTGCCGGTCGGCTAATATTTCGTTTTGAATATCCGCTGTTATGCACCAATTTCAAATTGATATATCTGTACGTCTATTTTTAATAGAGTGAGATATATCTTTTCGAAATTATGTCTGTGACATTTACCTATATCAGTGGATGGTTAGGTAAGGAGCATTAAACAGCGGTGTAATTCTTCTTAACCATAAGCACAGTTTTCAACCTACGACACACAGTGAATGAGTAATCAGACTCAAGGGACTTATACAGAGTATTGTATGTTGTCCAGGGTCCATCAGGACAGAGGGGTTGGTTCTCGTACTATATTCGGTTTACTTATGACTTCTCTAGTTTTTAGACAGGTGTTTCGCGGAAACACAGGGTCCGAATTTTGAGAAGTTATAGGTATTTGAATAGAGTAGAGAACCAGATGTTGCAAGTATCGGGATTCTTCAAAGTGATCGAAGATGTAGATACTTGTATATGGTATTCAGTTGATAGTAATGATAAAGAAAACTTGTTTCTCTTTCAGGTTACTCATAATTGGAAGCATTCCTAAGTTGAGTAACGCTGATAGGCCTCCTTCCATCTAGTTGACATGCACTGGAGACAGCTCAATGATTTGAATCTGGTTCAATTAAATCAGTGCCTCTGGTTCTATGGTGGATATAGAACAGTTCATATCTTAACGATGTTAAGGTATGGGGAGTTGTCCGGCTTATGATTAAAACCAGACACTGGACAACTCAAGGCACGTTTCTGTAATGGCTGTTTGTGGGTTGACCCAGGCTATGACGAGGGTTGACTTTCTACCATAAGAAAGATCAATAGTGATATTGTTCTTGACTCACCACAGTTTTAAATTAAAAATGGATTTTTTCAGAAAAACAGTAGTGGGAGTATGGTAGAACTGGAAGTGATTCCAGAACCGCAAACGATTACTGAAGATTTGATAAGGAACCTAAAGATTCAATCTGGATTGACATTCCATTGGCCACTCCGTAGATAAGGTGGGTAACTTCAGGCACCCGAGAGGTACTCCGGTAGCCTCAAGGACGGTGACAGGGAAGTTCTTGTTTACCCAGACTTGCCATTGCTGTTGTTCCAGACTGTGAGACCCGGCAGGAGGATGAGTATAGTGTCGTTTTAAACTTGCTTTAAAAGTGTACGCTTATATGACTCTGCCAGAGGGTTGTCATAATCAGTGGGAGCAGCGGAAGCATTGGTGGACAGGTAGCTTATGTCTATATATAGACTAAAGCAGATATACCGGAGAGAGATCATCCATTTCTGATGTGACAGTCATAGGTTTGACTTCATCAGAATAGGGGATGGATCTGTTGAGAAGGTAGTAGGGTGTAATGTCCTGGTATTTGGATGACATACACAGAGTAGGAGGTGATATTCCTATACTACAATCGGTTATACTTTGGTCGTCACACGGTGGTTTCTCCACATTGGACTTGGACATTATATCAGACATACTGGTTACTAGATCTATGGCTTTAGATCTAGATTTGGGTGGTTTCCCAATCAGGGTACTCAGACAGCATTCTAAGAGTATTTAGAATGGACGACTTCTGGCACGGTAGTGTACCTGCAGGTAATGGAGTCACCCTCTCTAAAGGTGTCTTACAGACTAAAGGGGAGAGGGATGTGCATGATTGGCAGATCACTTGCTTAGGCAATTGAGTCAATCATGAGATGTCAAGTACCACACCAGATGTTGTTCTTGCACTAGATGCAATAAGTTGACATTAATCCAATCCTGGAGAAACAGTCGGAAGCAGTTTTAGAACATAAGTGGATGTTCTAGGGAAATGATAACGACAGCCTCATTCGGGAGACAGTTATCATTCCAGGCTTCCAAGGTGACCTGGACGACAAGGAGGTTGTCAGAGTTATAGTTTTCCTTCTGACGAGGGGCAGTATTTTGGACAGGTGGTCCAAGGAAATGCTGAGGGAAGCATGGCGCAGGATACTGATTAAGTTCAGTTGACGATACAGTCTAAGAAGTTTGGATTTGGAGTTCATTTATGAGCTAGGTCCCATCAGACATCCAGACACATTCTAAGACCGGTATTGCTCATTTCGGGAGATGGCTTTCTTCGCGAACATGAGATATAGAGAGACATAGAAAGAAACATCCAAGCGGATCCACTCACTGAGGCTATTCCTCGAACGCAATAGTTTCGCAAACGAGCTTTGTGAGACCGACTAGTAGAGGAGTTGGGTGTTCGGTATCACACGGGCTGTGAGTATGCGACATCGCAATAATCAGCCTTGAGTGCAAGTGGGAGATTGTTGGAGATAGTGCCCTCAGAGTCAATTATTGGATCACAGGTACGTGATTACAATGATTGAGGGAGGACTTGTCACAGTAGGACAGTCTTACTCGAGATGATAGTATGCTATCTGGTTTACCTTTATCATCGTGTACTGCTTTAGGTAACCTTACAGGTCGCTATTACACGTTGGTAGAGCCCCAAGGATTCTTCCTTGACCACCAGCAGTATGAAGGCGATCATATACGTGGGAGCTGGCAATCTATAAGCATATCCTTAAATGGTCCCTAGTCGTGAGAGTTTCGAGACAGGGCATCGATACTCCAGAGTAGACTAGTGTATACAGTCGAGACCCCGACAAGGGGCGGTGGCCGGTCTCACAAGCCATTGGTGTCAGTTGGATCACCTAAGATGTATACAGGTGCTCATTGGGTTATGAGTACACCGGACAGGACTCGCCGGGAACATACTAGTTGGTCCTATACCAGACGTCAGATAGCAGTTCCCAGGTGATATGTGTACAGGTTAGTTCATCGACCTGAGGATCGTCATTTGTCTCGTGTGAGTTCCCACTGTACTTTGATTACTACCCTACCACGCTCAAAGGAGACGTGCAATCAGGTTTTAGTTGGGTACAGTCCCGAGCCACATGGAGGCAGTGAGCGTATCTTCAGGGGTTCGTCTCTCCCGGTATTGGGGGTGAGGCTGCGCTGTGTCTAGGAGAGCTATTACGCGAAGCCCTCGGCCGACGCAGGAGATTTACTGGTAGGTATTCCAGTAGTATCTCAGGGTGTTCTGGGCTACACTCCGACACGACTTGTACCGCTTTTGGGGGTCTGACATTTACCAACCCCCTAGGCCCGCCATGCGATGCTCATAGACGAACGGACCGGACTGTACGGATATTGTCACTGACAGGTTCAGTAGGGTTGTCAGGCTGAGTTCGCCACAGACGTCCCTTTTAGTCAATACCTGGTAGCCCGTTACGTATTGGCTTATACCTCTGACGTGCTAGTGGTTAAATCCATAACCAAGGTATTGACGAGTCTTTAGAGTCCCCCACATTCAGTTACTCAGCTTTCGGGCGAAAAGCTGTAGAGGCCGTATGGAAATATGGCAAGGTCCGATCAGATACGTGCGGTATTGCACGGATCAGGATCGGACAGTTTGTACTAGAGGCCGTATGGATATATGGCAGGGTTCGATCAGATACGTGCGGTATTGCACGGATCAGGATCGAACGGATAATACTAGCCGGCTTTGGTTTAAGCCGGATCCTAGTATAGTACAGTGGAGGTTTTGTCTCATTGCATTTGTATTTCGGTCGGAATACAAATGCGGGTGTGTATGCACAGTATCGGGGTTTTTCCTGTAATTTATTACGGGACCAGTTTTCTGGAGTTGCCAGTTTGATTTCCGTTTCGGCCAATTTCCTTTGTATCGTTTATTGGCCGAAGATTGGTGGAGGAGGGCTTATTTGCATTTGTGAAAATAAGCATTTGTGGAGGGTGTTCTTTGCATTTTATTGTATCATGATTATTCTTCCACCATTTGACTTCTTCTTGTCATCATGGTTGCTTCATCATTGTGCACCATCCATTAACTTCATTTCATCATGGCTTGACTTTGGATGTGATGATGGGAGATGATATGGTTGTTGAGTGTTGGTGTTTCTTGGTGAACATTTTTCCATATGATAACCATTCCCCTCTCTCTTGGATAATTAGAGTGTGGCTCCCCCATTTTTGATTCACTCTCATTTTTCTCTCCACCACCATATGCATGGCCGGCCACAATGAGGGAGGGGGCTGTCCAAATTTCTTGGGGTGGGATTTTTGTTCTTCTAGCTTTGTAAAATCCCACATGTTCCATCTCCACAAGTTCATATCATTTCCTCCACCAATAAGGCAATTCCATAAACCCCAAAATGAGACTTGAGCACTACACATTCTACAGCAAATCTTGGGCACGTCGACTTGCCAGCTTCGTGCCCGAGTTGCCTCGGTATTGAGGTGGGAGCCCGTAAAAGATGCAGACGATGTGGTGCCCTTCCGGCAAGGAGGCGACGACCTGAGTTTTCGCAGGAGATCGGGACGACGACGAGAAGACCGGAGGACTCGGATCAGTCGGTATATCTCTAACCCGTCTTGTAGTTAGCTAGGACTAGTTAATGGCCTGATCCGTGTTTTAGTGCGCGGTGGTGCCGGTTTGCTAGTTTGCAAAATTTAAAGTTAACCATCGCTTCCGTATTTGGCCTCGGGATGGAGGCCGGGGCGCCGCCGTGCACTTACATACAGTATGTATATATGCCAATATGGATGTACAAGTGGTATATACGCAAGCATGTGTGTACAGTCTGTATATGTGCCAATATGGATATACAAGTGGTATATACGCAAGCATGAGTGTACAGTATGTATATGTGCCAATATCGGACAGAATCATGTCTAATCATCAATGATGCGGTAATAAAAATGATGTATGGTTCGTAGCAATCCTATAGTGCGAGTGTCATGGCAATCACTAACAGTGTGAGTGTAACATACAAATAGTGCTCGTGCAGCTTGAACCATTAGTGACTGTGCGATGTTACATAATTACTATTTCTATATGCAACAAAAGATGGATACGCTACAATAGTACATATGCACAAACAATATACATCTAAATATATACGCGACTACAATATCCTATCAAGCCCTGACGCTTAACGCCATACGGTCCATTTCCGCGTAGATGTTAAATCTACTCACCGTGATCTCATGCTAAGTGTAGCCGACTACCTGCTTTCCCTTCTTCGTGGTGTCCAAAGTACCCACCTGTGAACCTAGAAACACACAAGCAACACACACATAAGGCTAAAACCCTGTCAAAAGCGATATCAAGATTATTAGAAAAACTCGCGTTGGAAGCTAAATGCGTGAGATCGATACACCAACACGTGTGTGTGCAAAGAACAGAATTACCCCGATTTGCTGCGATGCATAGAACCCACTAAACTCAGACTCGAAGCGTACGTGTCGGGCGAGTCACAAAACAAACTAAAAGGGGTAATTGGTCCCAGATTTTTATATGGAAGAAAACCCAGAAAGCAAAAAAAGCCAAACACTGCAAAACCAACACAGACACCACGCTGCAAAACACCAACACCCAAAGTACAGGGGGGGCCGGGGACGCCGGAATTACTGGGGATGTCGCCCGAATTTAGGTGGTGGAACGGGCTCGAACTTCAACCCAAAACCCTAGCTACCCTGTACACTATTTTGTATATGTTTGCTAAGCAAGAAAAGATCACAGATAAAGCAGGTCACTCGTATCATAAAACTTTATAAAATCCGTATTTAAAACTCAAATTTGGGACTGTAAGGTGTTTTAGCAAAATCCAGTGATACAACTAGGTTTAAATAGCGCATATAAAACCTAATTAAGTTAATTAAACCATAATAATCCCATTTTACCCAAAACTCCTCTCAAAACACAAAGTTATCCCCATAACACTACTTAAATAAGATATTAAGCTAAATAAACTATATGTTTAGCAAAAGGAAGTTGGGGTGAGTTTTATACCTCCAAGTGAGTTAGTGGTAGCTCAAACTGAAGACTTTGCCATATGGAAGTGTTTGCAAGGGATTTTGTGAAGAAAATGGACTTTGGTGAAGAATTTAGCTTGGATGTAAGAAGAAGAAGAAGAAGAAGAAGAAGAAGAAGAAGTGAAGAGAATGTGTGTTGCTGCTGCTGCTGCCGCCGCTTGCTGCTGCTTGCTGTTGCTGCTGCTGCTGCTTGGTTGCTGCTCCTGCTGCTGTGTGCTGCTGCTGCATGCTGCTATGTATGCTGTGAAAATGAGAGGTAGAGAGATGTGATGATGTGGGGAAATGAGTGTTTGAGTGTTTGAAAAAGAAATGAGAGATATGAGAGTCAACCCCCCCTCTCTCTCCTCATTAATTACCAAGCATGGCTCAAGCCCATCATGCTCTCTCTCTCTCTCTCCAAAGCCCCAAGTCAACTCCCAAAACAAAACTAATGTTAATAAAAAAACCTAATTCCCTTAATTAATTTCTCACTAACCTAATAAGATGGGTTAGCCTACCATGACTATCTGAACATGGCTTAACCCAAAACTTAGCCCTTAGTTTACATGCACATGTGTGTGCAAGCCTAATTAAATTCTAATAAAATATTCATTAATTTTGATAAAAAATTTGAAAATCGTTTTGGCAAACATTTTGCTAAAACCACACATTAAAGTAAAATTAGCCACTAATCACATTCTAAGGTGTTACACCACATAGCTAGTTTTTAGTGTTTCGGAAAAATGCGATACGATTAATCTGATGTAGTTTAAAGTGTTTCTGGTAGCTTGCAGTCATGGATTTATTTTGATGATTCGGCTATACGCGTTTAGCAGATAAGCAAACCCTTTTGTAGCATGAGTGAACCGATTGGTTAATTGGCGTCGTGTTCGCATATTATTGGGTAGTTAGCTAATCCACGCGTTATTCTATTGTGTGATAATAGGATCGCTGGCGGGGACTTCGGACACTACAATGAAAGGAAAGCAGGTGGTTGGATTTACCTAGCTCGAGATCGTCGGTGAGTAGATTTAACATCTACGGGGGAATCTCCCGTATGGCATTAAGCGTCTAGTGCTAGATATGATGTTATAGCCACATGTTATATGCATATGAGTTGATTGTGCATGAGCATCATTGCATACCATTACTTGTTGTACCTTGACTTAGTAACTATTGGACACTGCACCATTACTGACGGTTCATGTTGCAATAGCACTAAATTGTATGCTACACACACACCATTTGTAATTGCCATGACACGCACAACATATACATATATGTGGTACGGCATTCGTTATTGACATTGATGCTGTTGTTCTTGTACCACCTTACTAAGGGAATATGTATTGTACTGCTTCTATTATTATCAATAGTTAGACGTTGATTCTTGTTCGATTGCGCATATGAATTGCATCATGCATACATACATACATGCATACACACATACGTTGCTATAGCTACATAAACACCTTTATGTGATGTTGAAATTGACTTCGGGATATTTGGGAACCGCATGATATCTTTAAAAATTTGATTCATTTAAAAGAGCGGTTTTCCCTTGATATGCTCATATTACTGTTCTATGTTGCATACATCACATTTCATGGATTTACGGATTGAGATACTGATTTCATGTGATTTATGGATTTGAGAACCGTGGTGATATTTCAAGAAAGTATGTATTGTTTTGAAAACCCGGTTTTCCCTTGATATGATATTTCGATGCGTCAACCATGAAGTTTCTCGGTTTTGAGATTGGTTTTAGAAACCCGATTCGAGAAGATGGATTATCTGTTTGCGGGTTCATGGTGGACCCGGTATGGTACCCCGGGACAAGAAATGTATGTTGTGCAGTAGACGATGAGCCTGGCAGATGGACTACTACCGACCGGTGATAGTTTGGACCCGGCGGTTATCCGGAGGATACCGACCGGAGTCGCGAGATGGATTTCGGCCGATCCGGACTGACAGAGCCTGCGGGCCAATCCGGACTAATGGAGCCCGAGTTATGTGGGTTTACGTGTCGATATTGGACACGGGTTTTCATGATGTTTCGAGTGTCGATGTTCGGCACTCAGGTTCCATGAGATTTATGGATATAAGGGCCGATCAGAGTGACGACGCCTGAGGTATTGGGATTAGGGGTGTCGTTGATGGACACCGGTTTTTTCACGATGATGATTCATTGATGATGATATGTTTTATCCCACACTCAGGATTATTTGATATTTATTATTTCATGTAGTTGTAGTACCCTGATGGGGTACCTTGTGTAGGACTACGGTTGCGCATCCGAGGCCAAAATGCGGAAACGAAAAATTTTCTTAACTTTAAACCGGCACTACCGCATCCTAAAAACCCGGATCGTAACCATTAACCTACTACTAGCAATCAAGAGAAGGGATAGAAGGCTATACCAAGCGATCTGTGTCCTTCGGTCTTCGCCTCTACTCCGATCTCCTCGCGGAATCTCCGGTCTTCATTTCTTCGTCGGAACGGGCACCACATCGACGGGTTCTTTTACGGGCTCCCACCTCTGGACCAAGGCAACTCGAGCACGAAGTTGGCGAGCTGACGTGCCCAAGGGTGTTGTAGGATAAGTGTAGAATGCTTTGTCTCTTTGGGTTTGAAGTTGCCATTTTTATGGAGGAATGAACAATGAAAAATGAGCTTAGGATTTTTGGTGCATGTAACAATGAGAACAAGAATTTTTTCTCACACCCAAAAATCATTCTCCCCTCCCCAAGAGTGGCCGGCCATAACAATGAGGAGGAGAGGAAAAATACTACAAAGGGGGGTGAGCATAAGGGGAGAGCGGGTGACCATAAGAAATGTGATGATATTAAGGAATATTTGTCACACCCATTTCAAATCCAATCCAATCTCATAAATGCAAACAATGATCACTAGAAAAAGCAAAGATGCTAGTATTATCATAATCTCCCATTTACAAATAAACCCCCTTCCACAATTGCTAATTTGCATAACTATAAATTAGCCCCTCCATCACAAAAATCCAGCCATGAAAGAACAAAGGAAAACTGGCTGAAACGGAATGCGAACTGGCAACTTCAAAAAACTAATCCCATAATAAATTACAGGAAAACCCCGCGACCGTATATACATACCCACATTTGTATTTCGACCGAATACAAATGCAATGAGACAAAATCTACACTGTACAATACTAGGATCCGGCTTAAACCAAAGCCCGCTAGTATTATCCGTCCGATCATGATCCGTGCAATACCGTACGTATATGATCGAACCCTGCCATATCTCCATACGGCCTCTACAGCGTTTCGCCCGAAACTTGAGAAACTGTCTGTGAGGGACTCTAAAGACTCGTCAATACTTTGGCTGTGGGTTTAACCACTAGCACGTTCGAGATATTAGCCATACGTGACGCGCTACCAGGTATTGACCAAAAGGGACGTCGATGAGCGAACTCATCCTGACACCCTACTGAGCCTGTCAGTGACAATATCCGTACAGTCCGGTCCGTTCGTCTATGAGCATCGCATGGCGGGCCTAGGGGGTTGGTAAAAGTCAGACCCCCAAAAGCGGTACAAGTCGTGTCGGAGTGTAGCCCAGAACACCATGAGATACTACTGGAATACCTACCAGTAAATCTCCTGCCTCGGCCGAGGGCTTTGTGTAATGGCTCTCTTAGACACAGCGCGACCTCACCCCCAATACCGGGTGAGATGAACCCCTGCAGATCCGCTCACTGCCTCCATGTGGCTCGTGACTGTACCCAACTAAAACCTGTTTGCACGGCTCCTTTGAGCCTTGGTAGGGTAGTAATCAAAGTACAGTAGGAACTCACACGAGATAAATGACGATCTCAGGTCGATGAACTAACCTGTACACATGTCACAAGGGAACTGCTATCTGACGTCTGGTATAAGACCAACTAGCATGTTCCCGGAGAGTCCTGTCCGGTGTACTCATAACCCAATGAGCACCTGTATACATCTTAGGTGAAACAACTGACACCAGTGGCTTGTGAGACCGACCACCGCCCCTCGTCGGGGTCTCGACTGTATACATTAGTCTACTCTGGAGTATCGATGCCCTGTCTCGAAAACACCCACGACTAGGGACCTTTTAAGGATGTGCTTATAGACCCCAGCTCTCACGTATATGATCGCCATCATACTGCTGGCCGTCAAGCAATAATCCTAAGGGCTCTATCATCGCGAAATAGTGACCTAAAAGGTCACCTGAAACAGTACACGATGAAAAAGATAAACCAGATAACATACTATCATCTTGAGTAAAACTGTCCTACCGGTATAGGTCCAACCTCAATCATTGCAATCATGTGCCTGTGATCCAATAATTGACTCTGATGGCACTATCTCCAACAATCTCCCACTTGCACTCAAGGCTAATTATTGCGATGTCGCATACTCACAGCCTGTGTGATACCGAACACCCAACTCCTCTACTAATCCGTCTCACAAAACCCGTTTGCGAAACTAATGCGTTCGAGGAATAGCCTCAGTGAGTGGATCCGCTCAAATGTTTCTTTCTATGTCTCTCTTTATCTCAAGTTCGCGAAGAAAGCCATCTCCCAAAATGAGCAATACCTGTCTTAGAATATGTCTGGATGTCTGATAGGACCTAGTTCATAAATGAACTCCAAATCCAAACTTCTTAGACTGTATCGTCAACTTAACTTAATCCTGCGCTATGCCTCCCTCAGTATCCGCTTGAACCACCTGTCCAAATACTGCCCCTCGTCAGAGGGAAAACCATAACTCTGACAGTCACTCTATCATCCAGGTCACCTTGGAAGCCTGGAATGATAACTGTCTCCCGAATGAGGTTGTCATTATCATATCCCTAGAACATCCACTTATGTTCTAAAACTGCTTCCGATTGTTTCTCCCGGATTGGATCAATATCACCTTATTGCATCTAGTGCAAAAACAACATCTATATCCTATGTGGAGAAACCACTGTGTGACAACCAAAGTATAACCGATCGTAGTATAGGAATTTCAGTTCCTACTCTGTGTATGTCATCCTAATACCAGGATATCACACCCTACTACCTTCTTAACAGATCCATCCCCTATTCTGATGAAGTCAAACCTATGACTGTCATATTAGAAATAGATGATCTATCTCCGCTATATCTGCTTTAGTCCATAAATAGACATAAGCTACTTGTCCACTATGCTTCCGCTGCTCCCACTGACTACGAAAACCCTCTGGCAGAGTCATATAGACGTGCACTTCTAAAGCCAGTTCAGAACGACGCTATACTCATCCTCCTGCCGGGTCTCACAGTCTGGAACAACAGCAATGGCAAGTCTGGGTAAACAAGAACCTCCCTGTCACCGTCCTTGAGCATACCAAAGTACCTCTCGAGTGCCTGAGGTTACCCACCATATCTGCGGAGTGGCCAATGGAATGTCAAACCAGATTGAATTTTTAGGTCCTATTAAATTTTCAGTAATCGTTTGCGGTTCTGGAATCACTTCCAGTTCTACCATACTCCCACTACTGTTTTCTGATAAAATCCATTTTTATTAAAACTGTGGCGAGTCTAGAACAATATCACTATTGATCTTCCAGATAGTAGAAAATCAACCCTCGTCATAGCCCGGGTCAACCTACAAATAGCCATTACAGAAACGTGCCTTGAGTTTTCCATAGTCTGGTTTTAAGCATAAGCCGGACAACTCCCCGTACCTTAACATAGTTAAGATATGAATTATTCTATATCCAATATAGAAATAGAGACACTGATTTAATTGGAACTAGATTCAAATCATGCAGCTGTTTCCAGTGCATGTCCACTAAATGGAGAGAGGCCGATCAGCGTTACTCCAATTACGAGTAACCTGAAAGAGAAGCAAGTTCTCTTAATTATTACTATCAACTGAATACCATTCACAAGTATCTATATCTTCGATCACCTTGAAGAATCCTGATACTCGCAACATCTGGTTCTCTACTTTACTCTTATACCTATAACTTCTCAAAAATTTAGACCTTGCATTTCTACGAAACACATGTCTAAAAACTAGAGAAGTCATAAGTAGACAGAATATAGTACGAGTACCAACCCCTCTGTCCTAATGGACACTGGACAACATACAATACTCTGTATAAGTCCCTTGAGTCTAATAACTCAATCGCTGTGTGTCATTGGTTGAAAACTGTACTTATGGTTAAGAAGAATTACACCGCTGTTTAATGCTCCTTACCTAACCATCCACTGATATAGGTAAATATCACGGACATAATTTAAAGAAGGTATATCTCACTCTATAAAAAATAGACGTACAGATATATCAATTTGAAATTGGCGCATAACAACGGATATTCAAAACCAAATATTTTCCGTCCGGCAAACAACCCAGGTGACTTCGTCAAATATCACAAATTACAACGAATCCTGATATAATGAGGATGATCACCTAATTCCCAATATCTTACTCCCACTCATCATCTGTAAAACCATACAGATGTGAGAATCATCCTGGTAAATACATACCCTGGAGCAAGGGCTAATTGGGAAATCAGTTTTCTTTTAACAATACACAGTGAAACTGAAACATATAAATATTTCGAAAGGGATCCGGGTATTCCTAGTAGTGCCTCTCCCATTATCCAGATTCACAACTGTAACCGTATATTTCTTTGCCATCTCTCCAAATCCCTTTATATGTATTTAGTCATTGCCTTCTGTACACCCTTTTAGGCTAAATCATTTTCTTCCTTCCGTACCGTTCGGCACCAGCCTATGGTTTGGAAGAAAACTATCCAATAAGCATAATGGGTGTACTGTCCTAATCCTAGGAGCACTCGCAATGCGAGAGAAGGTAAATATAAAGACAACTGAATAAAACCTTATTCCTATTTCTCCTGAACCAGAATCCATCCCCGAACTGGAACAAGTTCCTTTCGAGTTCGTATATAACCATACGATGGAGTATCCAATAAACTGTGGATCTTGGTAGTGATACGGAGTGTTCTGGAGAAATACAAAGGTGATGCGGGAGTGGTAATGAAATACTTGGTTTGGTCGTAAATAGCAGTCGCAATTTACTTTGCCCTCTTACTAATCCCTTTATTTGTCTTAACTTAATACCTTCTGTACACCACACTTAGGCTAATCGGCTTTCTTCATTCCCTACCGTTCGGCACCAGTCTAAGGTTTGGAAGAAGACTATCCGATAGGCGTAACGGGTGTAATATCTCCTAAACCAAGGAGTACTCGCAACCTGAGAGAAGGTAAAAGGAAAAGACAACTGAATAGTCCTATTCGTTTTCTCCAGAACCGGAAACTATCCTCGAATAAATTCTTTCGAGTTCCTATATAACCATACGATGGTTTTATCCAATGGAAGTGGACATTCGTAGTAATACGGGGTGTCCTGGAGAAAAGGGTAAAAGTAGGAGTGGCAATGAGGTATGCAACTCTGACAATCCAAAAGCCAGTATTTAAGAAGGTTCGGTTAAATTTGGTCACTGAGTCATAGTCTTAGGGTCGGGTAATGGTCGCTGCCAAAGAGAGAGAGAAAAGAAACACTCAGCGTGCACTCTAACCTAGATCAGAATGGTTATCATTTTATCTAATCAGGAAACCTCTCACTGTAATGTCAAATTCTCCTCCAAACCTGAAAGAAGAATTAGTCGGGATCACCCGAGGAATAAACCAACTCATCAGTGGGAATCGGGATCCAACTATCATCACATGATAATGTGACGGAATCCACTCACGTTATCACACTCCAGAAGGTATGCGCATATCTGGCAAGTTTCAGTTTCTTTAGAGACTCCCGATGTGATTGTTACCCCAAGCGGCTTATGACCTTGACTAGGTCAACAAACCATAAACCGCCATTCAAGTTCAACCCGTCATTATTCTGGATTGCTTTAAACCTAACCGTACGTGCCCTTGACTAGGTCAGCAAGGCCGCACGACAGTCCTAACCAATCCCACTTATGCAACAAACAAGTACCACTTAGCTACCGAACACTACGTCTTGACTATGTCAACAAACGCAGCACGGATACTAAATAATACCTGTAGGAAATGACTGAGGGCTACGGCTGGTTTTTGGCGAAAAACCTTTAGCGTAATTAACTTGATATCGTTGAAGGAACTGCATAGCTTTTAAAAATATAGTGGCGAAAACCTTTGCTAAAGAGGTCACTCCCGGTGAAGGGATCTCGGCTCTTTCCCCATAGAATGAGGTGCAAGGTATTCCAACTGAATACCACGATGCAAAACAAAAGGCAATCGGCTATAGTGAAGTTATTGCCCTGACGCAAATTTCTGTCCAAGGGGTCACTCCCGGTGAAGGGATCTCGGCCCTTGCCTCGTCGACTGAGGTGCTGGATATTCATAACCGAATACCACTGTGCAAAACAAAAGAGAACGTCCTTACAATAACAGGTTTTTGAAAAATTGTTCCAACAACATAAAAATAGGTTTGTTTAGCTTGCATTGATCCGAATCAACGCAGTCCCATCAATTGATCACACCACAAAAGAACGAAAATACGATGTACGTATATGCCATCCATATTCGCCACTGGGTCCCGTCATCACCCGTTAGGTTACTTAACTAACGACAGAGCGGGGACTGGACTAGCGCGGATGCAAAACATATACAACATCTTGTAAGTCCACGTTGCCCACCCCGGTGCTTGCGAGGAGGCGGAAAACGGAATAAAAATCGGATTTTTATAAGCTTAGGCAACATGGACAATAGCTAGAAGGATCTTTGCTAAACAAAAACTTGCTAAAGCTAACTAGTAACTAGCTAAGTGCTTGAAAGGTTATACCTTGGGCTTTAAGTCCTTCTCTCCTTGCTCCTTGGAGTGGTGGAAGGAGGTCACCTTGGTCGTCTTCTCACGTCGAAGAAAGATCCACCCGAAAGCCTCAACCTTTGGCTTCAACTCCAAGCTAGAAGTAACTAGGGTGCAAGAAGTGCTAGTCCTTGAACCCTAGATGAGAGTAAAGATGATCAAGAGAGGGTTTTTCTCAAGCTCAAGTGTTTCTCAACACATGAGAGGGAGAAAGCTTGAGGGAGAGGAAGAACAAGAGAGAGAAAGGATATGATAGAATGAGAGAATAATATGAAGCATTCTCTAATATATTTGAATTATTGTAATTTGATAATTAGTGAGATAATTGTCATGGCTAAATCAAGACATGACCATTATCATTTCATTTTTAATGCAAATTGCAAGGATCAAAGAGCATCTTCCAAATGAAATGATGATGGTCAACGTGTCAACAAGGTCAACAAGTCAAGGTGAGTCAAATGGTCAACAACCATAACCATGCACAATTATTAAACTAATATCAATTAACAATAATACACACATAAGCATTAGGGTTAATAGAATAACAATAGTCATTAACCCTAATCAAAGTCCTCTCCCTCAATCTTGAGAAACCGTGCATATGCACCCGCATTCGTGATCCGAGGAACACGAATAAAATGAGAAAAACCAATCCCAAATCATATACTAGGATCCGGCTTAAACAAAAGACCGCTAGTATAAACTGTCCGGACAGCAAACGTGCACAAGTGCGCGAATGTGAACGAACCCTGTCGCAAAACCATGCGACCTCTACTCATTTTGCCTAAAGGCGAATAGCTCTCTGTGTGGGACTCTAAAGACTCGACACTACGCTGGAAGTGGGTTTAACCACAGACCGCAAGCGGCACTAGCTGTACGTAATGGTCCCCAGGTAGATGTCGATAAGAAGACTGACGAGGTGAACCCCATCCGAACTCCTACTGAGCCTGTATGTGACAATCTCCGTACAGTCCGGTCTGTTCGTCTGATACATCGCATGGCGGGCCTAGGGGCGGTGAACGTCAGTCCCCTAATAGCGGTACAAGTCGTGTCGGAGTGTAGCCCAGAACACCCTGAGATAACACTGGAAACCCACCAGTATATCTCGCTTGCCCTGGCCAGGGACTACTCGTGTAATGGCTCTCCTGCACACAGCGCGATGTCAACCCCCAATACCGGAAGAGACGAATCCTGTCTAACCGTCACTGCCTCCAAGTGCTTCGGGACTGCACCCAAAAACTACCTGTTTGCACGACTCTTTTGAGCCGTGGTAGGGTAGTAATCAAAGTGCAGTGGGAACACACTCGATGCGAAGTGACAGTGTCAAGTCAGCGGACTAAGCTGTACTCATGTCACCTGGGAACTGATAACTGATGATAGGTATAATACAAACCAACAGTTCCCGACGAGTCCTGTCCAGTGTACTCGTAACCTAACGAGCACCCGCATACTATCTCAAGTACGACGTACTGACGGCTGTGGGACAGGCCGTCTCCCATGCTGGGATGAGAAGCGCATATGCTAGTCTACTCCGGAGTATCGATGCCCTGTCTCGATAGTCCAACGACTAGGGACCTGTATAAGGATGTGCTTATAGATCACCCAGCTCCCACGAGTGTGAGCGCCATCACAACGCTGGTAATCAAGCAAAGATCCTAAGGGCTCTACTAATATGTATATCAGCAATATGCTAAAAGAAACACATACACATATTAAAGCAGAGACAAACCAAGTAGCATACTACCATTTCGAGCAAGATTGTATATACAACTTTGAATATCCCAAGCTTCCATCAAGTAATATACAAACTAGTATGATACAGTAATGGCCTCTAGGGCATGTACACTAACAATCTCCCACTTGCACTATGGCCATGTACTGGCGTATCGAAGACCTATCATCTCGATCAGCCGCTCGAACTGAGTCTGGGGCAAGGCCTTGGTGAATGGATCTGCAGTGTTATCCTCTGATGCAACTGTCCGGACCTCGATCTCCTGGCGATCTACGATCTCCCTGATCAGGTGATACTGCCTTAAGATATGTCTGGATTTCTGATGGGACCTGGGTTCCTTCGCTAAAGCTATAGCCCCGTTGTTGTCGCAATACAGAGGTATTGGGTCAAGAATGGACGGAACCACCTGAAGTTCTCTCAAGAACTTCCTCATCCAAATAGCTTCTTTTGCGGCATCAGATGCAGCGATGTATTCCGCTTCCATAGTCGAGTCAGCAACGGTTTCCTGTTTGGAGCTCTTCCAACACACCGCCCCTCCATTGAGGGTAAAGACAAAACCCGACATGGACTTGGAATCATCCTTGTCACTCTGGAAGCTGGAGTCAGCAAAGGCCTCAATCTGCAGGTCTTTTCCGCCATACACCAAGAACATCTCCTTAGTCCTTCTCAGGTACTTGAGAATGTTCTTTACTGCTATCCAATGTTTCTCCCCAGGGTTTGACTGATACCTGCTTACCACACTCAGTGCATAAGCCACATCTGGTCTGGTACACAACATCGCATACATTATAGAGCCTACCGCAGAAGCGTAGGGTATAATAGACATGCGATCCCTCTCCAAATCAGTCTTGGGAGACATCTCTTTGGAGAGGGTGATCCCGTGACAAGCCGGTAGATTACCGCGCTTGGAATCTTCCATACTGAATCTCTTCATTATGGTGTCGATGTACCTGGACTGTGAAAGTCCTAATATCCTCTTGGATCTGTCACGGTAGATCCAGATACCCAGAATGTATGAGGCATCACCCAGGTCTTTCATGGAGAACCTGTGTGACAAGAACCACTTGACAGATTGTAGCATAGAAATGTCATTTCCTATTAAGAGAATGTCATCCAAGTATAAAACGAGGAATACTACATTTCTCGCTACAAATCTATAATAGATGCATGGTTCATCTGGATTTTTGATAAAGCCAAATTCCTTGACCGTCTCATCAAAACAGATGTTCCAACTCCGCGATGCCTGCTTTAGTCCATAAATGGACTTAAGCAACTTTCACACCTTTCCGCTGCTCCCACTCTGAATGAAACCCTCTGGCTGATCCATATAGACACACTCCTCTAAATGTCCATTTAGAAAAGCTGCCTTTATGTCCATCTGCCAAATCTCATAATCGTGGAAGGCAGCAATGGCAAGAAGGATCCGAATGGATTTCAGCATAGCTACTGGAGAAAAGGTTTCGTCATAGTCCAAACCAGGTCGCTGATGAAAACCCTTTGCTACCAGTCTAGCTTTATCGGTCTCAACCTGTCCATCTACACCAATCTTCCTTTTGAAGATCCACTTGCATCCTATGGGTTTTACCCCATTTGGAGCAATGTCCAACGTCCATACTTTGTTGGTGTACATAGACTCCATTTCGGTCCGCATTGCATCCAGCCATTTTACCGAGTCGACGCTCTGAATGGCTTGTTGGAAGCTAATAGGCTCATCAAAGTCTATGATGCAATCCTCTCTATCCCCGTCAATGAGAAAACCGTAGTATCTCTCGGACGGATGAGACTGCCTACTACTCCTGCGGAGTGGCGTGGGAATGTCCTGATCTTTCGAACCCTCTGGTTCAACCAAGCTTTCAGTAATAGCTCGTGGTTCTGGAATTTCTTCCAGTTCTATTGCGCTCCCACTTAATTCTTTTTCTATGAACTTGTGTTCTAGAAAGTGGGCATGGAGAGAAATAAGGACTTTTTGTTCCTCTTCGCAATAGAAGTAGTATCCCTTGGAGCTCTTTGGATATCCCACAAACTTGCACTGTACTGAGCGTGCCTCGAGCTTGTCCGCATGCTGCTTTTTTACAAAAGCTGGACATCCCTATGTCTTAATGTGATTAAGATAGGGTCTCTTCCCACACAGCATCTGATATGGTGTAGTAGGCACAGTCTTAGTTGGAACTCGGTTCAAAAGGTATGCAGCTGATTCTAGCGCATATCCCCAGAATGATCGCGGCAACTCAGCATTACTCATCATGGACCGTACCATATCCAATAGGGTTCGGTTCCGTCTCTCCGATACACCGTTATGTTGCGGAGTGTATGGAGGAGTAAGCTGAGAGAGAATTCCATTCTCTTTTATGTAACCCAGGAACTCGGCACTCAAGTATTCACCACCTCGATCAGATCTCAATGCCTTAATACTTTTTCCTGTTTGTTTTTCTAGTTCATTCTTATATTCTTGGAACTTATCAAAAGCTTCGGATTTATGCTTCATTAAGAAGACATGTCCGAACCTTGAGAAATCATCCGTAAAAGTAATGAAGTATGAATAACCGCTTCGTGCATGTGTAGACATTGGACCGCACACATCGCTGTGTACGAGTCCCAAGAGCTCGCTCGCTCTTACTCCGTGTCCAGTGAACGGAGTCTTTGTCATCTTTCCCTTGAGACAGGATTGACAAGTTGCATACGATTGATATTCGAACGAATCCAAATATCCTTCTGCATGTAACTTAGTCAACCTTCTCTCATTGATGTGACCCAGTCTACAATGCCATAAGAAAGTTTTATCGATTTCTGGAGACTTTCTTTTGTGTGTATTCTGGACATTGAAAATCTGTGGCTGGTTTAATACGTATATACCGTTGTTCAATGTACCTGACCCAATCACTAACTTGATTAAGGTGAATGTTCACTACATTACTTACAAATGCAAATTCATAACCTTCTTTAGATAATAAAGATGCAGAAATGATATTACAGGTTGCATTTGGTACATAATAACAACTACGCAAAACCAAAAAATGTCCATCCGACAATCCCAGGTGATAGTCCCCTACGGCCTCAGCATCCATGCTAGCACCGTTTGCAACTCTGAGGGTCATGTCACCTGCCTTCAAAACTCTACGCTTTCTCAACACCTGCAAAGAATTACAGATATGAGATCCTGATCAGGTATCCAATACCCAGGACGTAGAGTTTATTGATAGACAGTTTTCAATAACATACACACCTGAAGCTGAAGCTGCAACTCTCTTCAAATCCTTTGTTCTGGCTTTCCAAGCCTTGCAAACCTGTTTCCAGTGACCACTTTTGTGACAATAGAAGCATTCTTCCTTCCCCACCAGCTTTCCCGCTACCTTTGTTACTTTTCCTTTTCCCTTCGTATCCACTTTACCGACACCGCCTCTTGGTTTGGCGGGGGCTTTCTTCTTCTTGCCCTTGGCTTTCGCCCTGGGCCTAGAAGAGGAAGATCCTCCTACAAACAAAGTGGATGTCTCCCTACCCTTCTATAGGGTGCCCTCAGCACACCTCAACATGTTCAGAAGCTCGGAAAGTTCAACCTCCTTTCCTTGCATGTTGAAGTTAAGAATAAACTGGGCGTAAGTGGAAGGAAGGGACTGGAGAATCAAATCAGTATAGAGTTCATTCTCCAACGTGGTCCCAAGGTCCGCGAGCTCCTCAATGTAGCCAATCATCTTAAGCACGTGTTCCGCTACCGATGATCCGACGGCCAACCTTGCCGAAAACAACTTCTTCGACACTTCGTATCTTGCGATACGAGACTACTCTCCATACAGCTCTTTTGTATGAAGAAATATGGACTCAAGGTCCATATTCTCGTGCCTCCTCTGATGTTCGTTGTCCATCAAGGCAAGTACGAGGCATCTGGCCTTCGCGCAATCTATTTCCCAGGTCTTGTAGATTTCCCTATCTACGACACTGGTTTTGGGACCTGGGACAGGGGGAGCTTTGGTGGTAAGGACATACCCCAACTTGTCGTAAGTGATTGCCATCTTGACATTTCTGAGCCAATCTTTATAGTTTGGCCCTGTCAATATGTTTTTATCTAGTAATAACTTAAGACCGGTCATGTTGAATGGTCGCTGCAATTAGGAGAGAGAAAAGAAACACTTTAGCATGATGCTCTTGCAAGTTTAGAGTGGTTTTTAATTTGTCTAAATTGGATGGCTCCCACTGTCTCTCGAATCCCTTCTCAAACCGTAAAGATAGGATTAGTCAGGATCAATCTCACCGTACAATACTTGCTTAACCGTTCAGCCAGGCCAGTGTCGGTACTTCGAGGGAGGTTTTCCAACGCTTTCGCGAAGTTCCTTAATTAAGTAACCTCTTTTCCCTGTGGGCGTAGCCCCGCTAACACCTTTCTAGACACCTACTAAGTTTATAGCATTGATCGTTAAGTGAGAGTTTTCCCGAGGAGTAGCATATACTCACAGTAGGATCGGGATCCAAATATCATCGCGTGATAAAACCGAAGGAATCCTACCAGAATCATCACACTCCAAATGGTATGCAACGCTAGCAAGTTTCAGTATTTATGAAACTCCCAATGTGGATTTTTGCCCCATGTTCTTATGACCTTGACTTTGGCCAAAATATCATAAGTCACATGTCAAGTTCTACCCGTCATTCTCCTGGTTAATTTGGACCCACCCGTACCTACCCTTGACTTTGGCCAAAATGGCAGCACGACTGTCCCAAACCAACGCATCTATCTATGCTGCACATGAATACCCAATAGCTACCAATCACTATGCCTTGACTTTGGCCAAAATACATAGCTTGAATACTTTTTGACCATTCATGTGGAATGACGGAGGGCTACGAATGGTTTTGGCGAAACCGTGAACGTAGTGAACTTGATCTAATCGATGGAACGAGATAGCTTTTAAAAGGAGTGGTCCAAGCTCCACGTTTAAAAGTTTAGTTTTGAAAAGAACCGAGTGGTTTTCAAAGTGTTCCAATCGACTTTTACTTGGTTTATTTTCTTGCATTAGTTCTTTTAATGCGTCCCATCATTTAATCCTACCATTGCAGAAAACAACCAAAATATGACGTACGCTTATGCCATTCGCATTCGCCACGGGGCCCCGTCATCACCCGTTAGGTTACTTAACTAACGACAGAGCGCGGGCTGGGCTAGCGCGGCTGTAAAACATAAGCAACGCCTAAATAGTTATCATATATAAATATATAGCAATGATAGACATTACAGATCACAGATGAATACATTGGATATACTAGGAATCCGCAATCCGTTCGAGCCTGCAAAGAAAAGCGGATTACACGGTCGCGGTGAATAGCCAATACCCTACCCAAGACCCTTACGGGTGCGGCAAACTACCCGCCAAGTACCCAAAGCGAAGCAACCTCCCTCACCACCGTGAGTAGGCCACTCGGCACTTCGAGATACCCGGTAGTTTGTGCACCCCCTCCATGGGTCTATCCTAGGAGCAAAAGCAGTAAAAAGAATTATACAATGACGGCTACAACCCCGACCCGGTTGTGCGGCCAAATAAATATTAATATTTCATCAATTTACATATTACATTGAATGAAAGAAAAAGCAACACTCATCTCACATCCACCCCGGCTATTCATCCGCGACAATCCAACCCATTCATATACACATACCAGTATCAATCACAGATCACAGATATGTATAACCCCGACTAATCGACAAATAGCGATTAGCCGACGTTCAATACATTCAAACATCACAGATATAACCCTTATAGTCAAAGTGTATTGAAGTTCGAAAAAAATACGGATTTATAGGCCCCCAAAAACAAATTTCTATTCTGGAAAATCTGGGCACATATAAACCATCTTAAAAATCCTAAAACCAAGCCAGAGATACACTGCACCAAACTCGACCAAGTGAAGAGCCAAGACGGCCGCGGTTGCGCGGCAATAGCTTGCTGTTGCCGCGGAACCGCGACACGTTGGTCGATTCACTTGATCGTTTTTGGTGGCTATCTTTAAAAAACCCTGAGACGATTTTTGGAGTATAACAAATTTTGTTTTGACCAGAAAAAATTTTAACAGAAAACTAGGGTTTTGATATTTTGGTTTTTCGATTTTTCCGTTTCGAACTTCGACACACTTCACTACCTATCTAGTTTATGTTTAGTTAATCTCTGATACCACTGTAAGTCCACGTTGCCCACCCAGGTGCTTGCGGGGAGGCGGAAAACGGAATAAAAATCGGATTTTTATGAGCTTAGGCAACATGGACTATAGCTAGAAGGATCTTTGCTAAACAAAAACTTGCTAAATCTAACTAGTAACTAGCTAAGTGCTAGAAAGGTTATACCTTGGGCTTTAAGTCCTTCTCTCCTTGCTCCTTGGAGTGGTGGAAGGAGGTCACCTTGGTCGTCTTCTCACGTCGAAGAAAGATCCACCCGAAAGCCTCAACCTTTGGCTTCAACTCCAAGCTAGAAGTAACTAGGGTGCAAGAAGTGCTAGTCCTTGAACCCTAGATGAGAGTAAAGATGATCAAGAGAGGGTTTTTCTCAAGCTCAAGTGTTTCTCAACACATGAGAGGGAGAGAGCTTGAGGGAGAGGAAGAACAAGAGAGAGAAAGGATATGATAGAATGAGAGAATAATATGAAGCATTCTCTCATATATGTGAATTATTGTAATTAGATAATTAGTGAGATAATTGTCATGGCTAAATCAAGACATGACCATTATCATTTCATTTTTAATGCAAATTGCAAGGATCAAAGAGCATCTTCCAAATGAAATGATGATGGTCAAAGTGTCAACAAGGTCAACAAGTCAAAGTGAGTCAAATGGTCAACAACCATAACCATGCACAATTATTAAACTAATATCAATTAACAATAATACACACATAAGCATTAGGGTTAATAGAATGACAATAGTCATTAACCCTAATCAAAGTCCTCTCCCTCAATCTCGAGAAACCGTGCATACGCACCCGCATTCGTGATCCGAGGAACACGAATACAATAAGAAAAACCAATCCCAAATCATATACTAGGATCCGGCTTAAACAAAAGCCCGCTAGTATAAACTGTCCGGACAGCAAACGTGCACAAGTGCGCGAATGTGAACGAACCCTGTCGCAAAACCATGCGACCTCTACTCATTTTGCCTAAAGGCGAATAACTCTCTGTGTGGGACTCTAAAGACTCGACACTACGCTGGCAGTGGGTTTAACCACAGACCGCAAGCGGCACTAGCTGTACGTAACGGTCCCCAGGTAGATGTCGATAAGAAGACTGACGAGGTGAACCTCATCCGAACTCCTACTGAGCCTGTATGTGACAATCTCCGTACAGTCCGGTCTGTTCGTCTGATACATCGCATGGCGGGCCTAGGGGGCGGTGAACGTCAGTCCCCTAATAGCGGTACAAGTCATGTCGGAGTGTAGCCCAGAACACCCTGAGATAACACTGGAAACCTACCAGTATATCTCGCTTGCCCTGGCCAGGTACTACTCGTGTAATGGCTCTCCTGCACACAGCGCGATGTCAACTCCTAATACCGGGAGAGACGAATCCTGTCTAACCGTCACTGCCTCCAAGTGCTTCGGGACTGCACCCAAAAACTACCTATTTGCACGACTCCTTTGAGCCGTGGTAGGGTAGTAATCAAAGTGCAGTGGGAACACACTCGAGGCGAAGTGACAGTGTCAAGTCAGCGGACTAAGCTGTACTCATGTCACCTGGGAACTGATAACTGACGATAGGTATAATACTAACCAACAGTTCCCGACGAGTCCTGTCCAGTGTACTCGTAACCTAACGAGCACCCGCATACTATCTCAAGTACGACGTACTGACGGCTGTGGGACAGACCGTCTCCCACGCTGGGATGAGAAGCACATACGCTAGTCTACTCCGGAGTATCGATGCCCTGTCTCGATAGTCCAACGACTAGGGACCTGTATAAGGATGTGCTTATAGATCACCCAGCTCCCACGAGTGTGAGCGCCATCACAACGCTGGTAATCAAGCAAAGATCCTAAGGGCTCTACTAATATGTATATCAGCAATATGCTAAAAGAAACACATGCACATATTAAAGCAGAGACAAACCGAGTAGCATACTACCATTTCGAGAAAGATTGTATATACAACTGTGAATATCCCAAGCTTCCATCAAGTAATATACAAACTAGTATGATACAGTAATGGCCTCTAGGGCATATACACTAACACATCTATCAGTATATATATCAATATATAATATTCGCTCAAGGCGTGATAAAATGCAACATTACAGAAATGTAATAAGCATCACAGAACAATACAGATAATCTGGAAGCCCCGGATTTCACAGAGCCGCTGCTAAAACCCGACGTTCCCCTGGTCGTGTGGATAGCCTGTGCAATGAAATCCTAGACCCCTACGGGCACGGCAAGTTACCCGCCAAAACCTGAAGCGAGGCAGCTCCCTTCAACAACGTGAATGGACTACCCAGCACTTCACGGAATCCGGTAACTTGGGCACCCTTCCATGGGTCAACCTGTACCCCCTACGAGTGCGGCGAATGGCCCGCCAATTCTAGAGTGAAGCCCCCTCCATTTCAACGCCATGAGATGCGGGCCCGTTGCCCTCTAGAACCCAGCTATCCGTGCACCCCTCCGCGGGGTAATCCTAGTACAGAAAGTAAAATATGCAACGGGTACATCGACCTCAGCCCAGTCGTGCCCCAAAAGAATAATATACAAACAGGCAGTGACGGCAGTCCACATGTCGGACGCTCGCCCCGCAATATCAAACGTACAAATACAACCAAACTGTACTACCATTGCATCCAGGCTATCCACCACGACAAATCCACAATATCACAGCACAACACAGAACATCAACGTGAATGTCACATTCGCAAATCCGTCTAAAAGGGCTATCGCAGATAGACATGATTTACCGATCAAATGACATTCACGATCGCAGATATAATGAAAATACTGTGAACTAACATGTTTAAAATTTTCGATCGACAAAATTTCCCTGAGTGGGCCCCAAAGTACAACTGCAGCACTCAAAATAAATCTGGGCCCAAACAGAACATTCCAAAAACCCCATTTCCCTGTCAGAGAGCCACTGCAGAAATTTGGTCCAATGAATAGTTAAAATGGCGGAAGAACCGCGGCCAAAACTAGGGTTAGGCCGCGGTTCCGCGGCATTCCTGAGGAATTGATCTACCAAATTTCTACAGTGCCCCTAAAAAACCCTGCCTGATTTTCTGCAGCACACCAAAAAAATTTTTGACCACAGAAAAATTTCGACAGAAACTGCACATTTTGAAATCGCGGTTTCGGAATTTTTTTTTGATCGAAGTTCTAAACACGTTAGAGCAAGCTAGTAAAGGTTAATGGCATGGCTCTGATACCATGTAGGACTATGGTAGCGCCCCGGCCGTCAATCCGAGGCCAAAATGCAGAAACGAATTTTTTTTAACTTTAAACCGGCACTACCGCATCCTAAAAACCCGGATCGTAACCATTAACCTACTACTAGAAATCAATAGAAGGGATAGAAGGCTATACCAAGCGATCTGTGTCCTTCGGTCTTCGCCTCCACTCCGATCTCCTCACGGAATCTCCGGTCTTCATTTCCTCGTCGGAACGGGCACCACATCGCCGGGTTCTATTACGGGCTCCCACCTCTGGACCGAGGCAACTCGGGCATGAAGTTGGCGAGCCGACATGCCCAAGGGTGCTGTAGGATAAGTGTAGAATGCTTTGTCTCTTGGGGTTTGAAGTTGCCATTTTGATGGAGGAATGAACAATGAGAAACGAGCTTAGGATTTTTGGTGTATGTAAAAATGAGAACAAGAATTTTTTCCCACACCCAAAAATCATTCTCCCCTCCCCAAGAGTGGTCGGCCATAACAATGAGGAGGAGAGGAAAAATACTACAAAGGGGGGTGAGCACAAGGGGAGAGAGGGTGACCATAAGTAATGTGATGATATTGAGGAATATTTGTCACACCCATTTCAAATCCAATCCTATGTCATAAATGCAAACAATGATCACTAGAAAAAGCAAAGATGCTAGTATTTTCATAATCTCCTATTTACAAATAAACCCCCTTCCACAATTGCTAATTTGCATAACTGCAAATTAGCCCCTCCATCAGAAAAATCCGGTCATGAAAGAACAAAGGAAAACTGGCCGAAACGGAATGCGAACTGGCAACTTCAAAAAACTGATCCCATAATAAATTACAGGATAACCCCGCGACCGTATATACATACTCGCATTTGTATTTCGACCGAATACAAATGCAATGAGACAAAATCTACACTGTACAATACTAGGATACGGCTTAAACTAAAGCCCGCAAGTATTATCCGTCCGATCATGATCCCTGCAATACCGCACGTATATGATCGAACCCTGCCATATCTCCATACGGCCTCTACAGCGTTTCGCCCGAAACTTGAGAAACTGTCTGTGGGGGACTCTAAAGACTCATCAATACTTTGGCTGAGGATTTAACCACTAGCACGTCAGAGGTATTAGCCATACGTGACGGGCTACCAGGTATTGACCAAAAGGGACGTCGATGAGCGAACACATCCTGACACCCTACTGAGCCTGTCAGTGACAATATCCATAAAGTCCGGTCCGTTCGTCTATGAGCATCGCATGGTGGGTCTAGGGGGTTGGTAAAAGTCAGACCCTCAAAAGCGGTACAAGTCGTGTCGGAGTGTAACCCAGAACACCCTGAGATACTACTGGAATACCTACCAGTAAATCTCCTGCCTCGGCCGAGGGCTTTGTGTAATGGCTCTCCTAGACACAGCGCGACCTCACCCCCAATACCGGGAAAGACGAACCCCTGCAGATCCGCTCACTGCCTCCATGTGGCTCGGGACTGTACCCAACTAAAACCTGTTTGCACGACTCCTTTGAGCAATGGTAGGGTAGTAATCAAAGTATAGTGGGAACTCACACGAGACAAATGACGATCTCAGGTTGATGAACTAACCTGTACACATGTCACCAGGGAACTGCTATCTGACGTCTAGTATAAGACCAACTAGCATGTTCCCGGCGAGTCCTGTCCGGTGTACTCATAACCCAATGAGCACCTGTATACATCTTAGGTGAACCAACTGACACCGGTGGCTTGTGAGACCGGCCACCGCCCCTTTTCGAGGTCTCGACTGTATACACTAGTCTACTCTGGAGTATCGATGCCCTGTCTTGAAAACTCCCACGACTAGGGACCTTTTAAGGATGTGCTTATAGACCCCAGCTCCCACGTATATGATCGCCATCATACTGCTGGCCGTCAAGCAATAATCCTAATGGCTCTATCAACGCGCAATAGTGACCTATAAGGTCACCTGAAACAGTACACGATGATAAAGATAAACCAGATAGCATACTATCATCTTGAGTAAGACTGTCCATCTGGTATAGGTCCAACCTCAATCATTGCAATCACGGAACCAATAATTGACTCTGAGGACACTATCTCCAACACCTTGATCATGATTGTTGCATATCCATATTGCCATACTTATGCTATCAGATTACATGTTTTAGATTATCGCTGTTCGTGCATACTTGCGATTATCTGTATGATGTTACTTACTATTCATGAGTTGGAAACTCACCCTCGTCGTGCCTCAGTGTTTTGCAGGCTTGACCTTCAGAGTAGTCGCGGCAGGGCTCCCTATTGTATTTATTTCAGTGGATACCGCTACGGTTGGCTGTACGGCCTTTTTTCTGTAGGTGGGTTTGCGGTTATCCGATTATATCCATTGTATATCTCATTGTATCTAGTACTCTCCATCTAACACTTCCATGTATTGACTTAGAGACGAGTTGTGAGGATCGATATTGTATATTATGTGACTCTAGGTGTCGTACTCGTATGAGCCGCCCTTTCATATGTTGCTTGATCTCTTTTATGTTGTTTTCATGTTATTGTCTATTTCTTCGCTACGGCGTCGAATATATATGCTGGTGGTAATTGTTTTCCGCCTTTGGGCGTGATTTGCTCCCGTTTAGGGACGCTTTATTTATATCCTGTGTTTGTACCCGTTTCAGGGCTAGTTTTACAAAGGAGGTGCCGCCAAAATTTTAAGAAAATAAACTTAAGCTTTAAGATTTTTACTTGAGATTTCCAAATGTTTTAACAATATTTTTATCACTTACTTCATTTTATGGTTTAGATTTCTCGGTTTTCGGTTTACTTAAATTGCATTACGCCTGTTGACGGCACGTGGTTTAAGTGCTGGTCACGTGCCTAAATTTGGGTCGTGACAAAGTTAGTATCAGAGCGCTAGGTTTTACCTTTTGAAGTGTAGGATGACCTTGGTATGATGGAGTAGGTAGCTTAAGCAGTGTGACATAGCGTGTGTATGTTCCGCAGCGTACTTACGACACGATACTCCGACTAAGTGACCTTAGGACTTGTTGGTTGAAATTCCTTCCATAATTATATACATCCTTGTGATTCGATTTCTATGTTTTTATCGAATCATATTTTTCTTTCCAGCCATTATGCCGCCGAAGACTACGAGGGCACAGAGAGCGACCGCGAGAGCTGAGGTCAGGGTTGGTTCATCAGAGACGAAGACTGACCTAGGCAGTATGCCCGTTTTACAGGAGCAGGTCGATCCACCTTCAATAGATCGTATTAGTAGGCTAGAGGCCAGTATGCAGGATTTACGCCAGATGTTGGGGTCGTTGGTTGAGGTCAGTTGAGCACAGAGACAGAAGGTTGTCCCACCTGTCATGGGGACCGTGATGGTGCCTGCTGTTCAGTCAGTCGTACCTTCAGCTACGGAGGTTATCACTGTATCATTATCTGAGTTCATAAGGCTGAAGCCTCCGGTTTTCACGGGCACCGATGCAGATGAGGATCCCCAGTCGTTTATCGATCGGATGGTCAGGATCTATCATTCGCTGAGATACTCCGACACGAGATGGGTAGAGTTCATGAGTTTTCGTCTGGAGGGTCCTGCCCAGACCTAGTGCGAGTCTTTAGAGAGGAGCAAAGCCGTCGGTCATTCTCCTATGACCTAGGCTGAGTTCGTGATGGTTTTTCATGCACGTTTTCTTCTGCAGAGCGTCAGGGATGCTCGAGCTCGATGTTTTGAGTCATTAAGCCAGACTCCGGGTATGACTGTGGCAGAGTACAATGTTCAGTTCACCCAGCTATCTGTGTATGCTCCATATTTGGTAGAAACTGAGGAGATGCGGATCAATAGATTTGTGCGAAGTTTGATTACCCAGTTGTTCCTCGCTATCAGTGCCTAGCATATTGACACATATGCAGCCGCAGTGGACGCAACCCTACTGGTTGAGGAGCGTCTTTCCGAGACATTGGTCATTCCAGAATCGAAGAGGGTTCGTACTGGTGTATCAACCCGGAGACAGATGTATAGACGCCGCGACAGATTTCGTTCAGGTCGTGGGAGTAGCAGAGGCTTGGGACGTGGCCAGTTATTTAACTCTTATCCCCAGGAGGGTCAGCAATTATCTTCTGGATGTTTCCGGTGCGGGAGTTTATATCATCACGTCAGAGATTGTACTGAGCCACGTAACGACGGGACAGCCATACCACATGTTATCCTACCACCTTCTCCACCTCAGAGAGCATTGCCTCTTATGCCTGTTGTTGCTCCACGTCAGACATATGCTCAGAGAGGTCATAGTCACGGAGGTTTTGTTCAGAGGCGACGGAGTGGCAGAGGCGTAGGACAGCCAGTCGCCGCTAGAGGGCAGGCTCGAGTATTCTCTTTGACTAATCAGGACGCGTAGGCTTCCAATGCAGTGGTTTCGGGTACTCTTTCAGTATGTTCCTTCAATGCACACTTTTTGTTTGATCCGAGATCTACGCACTCATATATTTCTACAAACTTCGTGCCGAGGTTGGGCCGAGGGCCATGTTGTAAGTCAACGTTACGCACCCCACAAGATGCGGGGAGGCAGAATAGGTAAAACAATCATTCTGTTTAAGGTAACATCGACTAACTAGACGGATCTTTGCTAAACCCTAACTAACAAACTATCTAGAAGTGCTAAACTACTATGATAGATGATTAAACCTCAAGATACTAGTCCTTCTTGTTCTTGTTGTTCACCTCCTCGTCGGCCTCCTCGACATAATAGAAGATCCACCCGAGAGTTCCTTCTTCAAGCTTTAACCTCTAACATGAGGTAACTAAGTGGCTAGGATTGCTAATCCAAGTGACCTAGAAGATATAAAAGTGGATTAAGGATCTATTAGTCTTGCTAACCCTTGGGATCTCAACACATGAGAGGATTAGGGTTAGGTTTCAGAAGAGGAGAGCTTGAGGAGAGAGAGTGTGTTTGTTATAATAAATTGAACCTTTCTCACTTTGAATAATATGAAGCATAATAAAATATCTTGCACAAAATATCTTGCACAAATATCATCCATGCTTCATTTAATTCTTGAGATGAATCATCTCATGAGTCTTGGTGCAATTAATAATAATAACACATAAGTTCTCCACCTCATTAACTTTTAATTCACAAATGAATTAAAAACTAATGAGTCACTTTTCTTCTAGAAGCTTCTCGACTAATTACGAGAATGCCCCTCCCATCCGTATTTAAGAAAAACACGGATATACTGAGATTGCATAAATCCAATAATCCAATACTAGGATCTGCTTAAACCAAAGCCTGCTAGTATAAACTGTCCGAATATCATATGTGCATAAATACACGTATATGTCCGAACCCTGTCATAAAACCATACGACCTCTATATCGTTTCGCCTAAAGCAGGGAAACCCTCTGTGTGGGACTCTGAAGACTCCACACTACGCTGGCAGTGGGTTTAACCACAGGCCGCAAGCGGTACTAGCTGTACGTAACGGTCCCCAGGTAGATGTTGATAAGAAGATCGACGAGGAAACCCATCCGAACTCCTACTGAGTCTGATGTGACAATCACCGTATAGTCCGGTCAGTTCGTCTAAGACTATCGCATATCGAGCCTAGGAGGCAGCAAGCGTCAGTCCCCTAAAAGGCGGTATAAGTCGTGTCGGAGTGAAGCCCATTACACATTGAGAAGCTACTGGAAATCCTACCAGTAAATCTCGCTTGCCATGGCCAGGGACTTTGCGTAATGGCTCTCCAAACATAATACGATATCAACTCCCAATACTGGGAGAGACGAATCCTATCTAATCGCCACTTCATCCAAGTGCTTCGGGACTGTACCCAACTGCTACCTGTTTGCACGAATCCTTTAAGCCGTGTTAGGGTAGCAATCTAAGAACAGTGGGAACACACTCGAGGCGAAGCAGAAGTGTCAAGTCTACGGACTATGCTGTATTCATGTCACCTGGGAACTGTTAACTGACGACGGGTATAATACCAACCAACAGTTCCCTGCGAGTCATGTCCGGTGTACCCGTAACCCAACGAGCACCTGCATACTATCTCCAGTACGACGTACTGATGGCTGTGGGACAGACCATCTCCCTAACTGGAATGAGAAGCGTACACTCTAGTCTACTCCGGAGTATCGATGCCCTGTCTCGATAATCCTACGACTAGGGACCTGAAAAAGGATGTGCTTGTAGACTACCTAGCCCCCACTAGTGTGATTGCCATCACAACGCTGGTAGTCAATCAAGATCTTAAGGGCTCTATCAATATGTATTCGTGATATGCTAAAAGAAACATATATGCATATTAAGATAGATTTAAACCAAGTAGCGTACTACTATGTTGAGCAAAACTGTTAATACAACTGTGAATATCCCAAGCTTCCATTAAGTAATATACAGGCTAGTATGATACAATAATGGCCCCTAGGGCATATACACTAACAATCTCCCACTTGCACTTAGGCCATGTACTGGCATATCGAAGACCTATCATCTCGAATAGCCTCTCGAACTGCGTCTGAGGTAAGGCCTTTGTGAATGGATCTGCAGTGTTCTCCTCTGTAGCAACTCTCCGAACCTCGATCTCCCGGCAATCTATGATCTCCCTGATCAGGTGATATCGTCTTAAGATGTGTCTGTACTTCTGATGGGACCTGGGTTCCTTCGCTAAAGTTATAGCGTCGTTGTTGTCACAATACAGCGGTATTGGATCAACAATGGTAGGAACCACATGAAGTTCTGTTAGGAACTTCTTCATCCAGACTGCTTCTTTTACGGCATCGCAAGTAGCTATATACCCCGCTTCCATCGTCGAGTCAGCAACGGTGTCCTGCTTACAACTCTTCCAGCACACAGCCCCTCCATTGAGGGTAAAGACATAACCTGACATTGACTTGGAGTCATCCTTGTCACTCTGGAAGCTGGAGTCAGCAAAAGCCTCGATTTGGAGGTCTTTTCCGCCGTAAACCAAGAACATATCTTTAGACCTTCTCAGGTACCTGAGAATGTTCTTAACTGCTATCCAGTGCTTCTCTCCTGGGTCTGACTGATACCGGCTTACCACGCTCAGTGCGTAAGCTACATCTAGTCTGGTACACAACATCGCATACATTATAGAGCCCACCGCAGAAGCGTAAGGTATAACTTACATGCGATCCCTTTCCAAATCAGTCTTGGGAGACATGTCTTTGGAGAGGGTGATTCCGTGACAAGCCGGTAAATTACCGCGCTTAGAATCTTCCATACTGAATCTTTTCAGTATAGTGTTGATATACCCGGACTGCGAAAGTCTCAACATCCTCTTAGATCTATCACGATAGATCTGGATCCCCAGAATGTAAGAGGCATCACCCAGGACTTTCATGGAGAACCTGTGTGACAAGAATCCTTTGACAAATTTTAGTATAGGAATGTCATTTCCTATAAAAAGAATGTCATCCACGTACAAGATGTGGAATACAACAGTTCGTGCTACAATTTTACTATATATACATGGTTCATCTGGATTTTTGATAATGTCATATTCTTTGACCGTTTCATCAAAATAGATGTTCCAACTCCGTGATGCCTGCTTTAGTCCATAAATGGGCTTAGGCAACTTACACACTTTCCCACTGCTCCCACTCGGATTGAAACCTTCTGGATGATCCATATAGACGTACTCGTCCAAATTTCCATTTAGAAAAGCCGTCTTTACATTCATCTGCCAGATCTCATAATCGTGGAAGGCAGCAATGGCAAGAAGGATCCGAATGGATTTGAGCATAGCCAGTGGAGAAAAAGTTTCGTCATAGTCCAAGCCAGGCCTTTGACGAAAACCCTTTGCAACAAGTCTAGCCTTATAGGTTTCCACCTGTCCATCTACACCAATCTTCTTCCTGAAGATCCACTTGCATCCTATGGGTTTTACCCCATCTGGAGCAAAGTCCAAAGTCCATACTTTGTTGGTGTACATGGACTCCATCTCGGTCCGCATTGCATTTGTCCATCTTACTGAGTCGCCGCTCTGGATGGCCTGCTGGAAGCTAGTAGGTTCATCATTATCAATAATGCAATCTTCTCTATCCCCGTCTAAGAGAAAACCATAGTATCTCTCAGGCGGATGAGACGGCCTACTACTCCTGCAGAGGGGTGCGGGAATGTCCTGTTCTTCTGGAACTACTAGTTCTACCAAACTTTCAGCAGTAGTTTGTGGTTCTGGAATTTCTTCCAGTTGTATTGCGCTCCCACTTGTTTCCTTTTTCTAAAAACTGCTGTTCTAGAAAATGGGAATTACGAGAAATAATAACCTTTTGTTCCTCTGCGTAATAGAAAAAATACCCCTTGGTGTTCTTTGGATATCCCACAAACTTACACTGTACTGAGCGTGCCTCGAGTTTGTCCGCGTGCTGCTTTTTAACAAAAGCCGGACATCCCCATATCTTCAGATACTGAAGATAGGGTTTCTTCCCACTCCACATCTGATATGGGGTGGTAGGCACAGTTTTGGTAGGAACCCTGTTCAAAAGATATACAGTTGATTCTAGTGCATAACCCCAGAAAGATCGTGGTAACTCAGCATTACTCATCATGGAACGCACCATATCCAATAGGGTTTGGTTCCGTCTCTCCGATACACCGTTGTGTTGTGGAGTGTATGGAGGAGTAAGCTGAGAGAGAATTCCATTCTCTTTTAGGTAACCCAGGAACTCGGCACTTAAGTATTCACCACCTCGATCAGATCTCAGTGTCTTGATACTTTTGCCGGTTTGGTTATCTACATCATTCTTATATTCTCGGATTTCTCAAAAGCCTCGGATTTATGTTTCATCAAGAAAATGAATCCATACCTAGAGTAATCATCCGTAAAAGTAATGAAATATGAAAAACCGCCTGTTGCATGTGTAGACATTAGACCATATACATCGCTGTGTATGATGTTGGAGATAGTGCCCTCAGAGTCAATTATTGGATCACAGGCACGTGATTGCAATGATTGAGGGAAGACCTATCCCAGTAGAACAGTCTTACTCAAGATGATAGTATGCTATCTGGTTTATCTTTATCATCGTGTACTGCTTTAGGTGACCTTACAGGTCGCTATTACACGTTGATAGAGCCCCTGGGATTCTTGCTTGACTGCCAGCAGTATGAGGGCGATCATATACGTGGGAGCTGGTAGTCTATAAGCACATCCTCAAAAGGTCCCTAGTCTTGGGAGTTTTGAGACAGGGCATCGATACTCCAGAGTAGACTAGTGTATACAGTCGAGACCCCGACGAGGGGCGGTGGCCAGCTCACAAGCCACTGGTGTCAGTTGGTTCACCTAAGATGTATACAGGTGCTCATTGGGTTATGAGTACACCGGACAGGACTCGCCGGGAACATGCTAGTTGGTCTTATACCTGACGTCAGATAGCAGTTCCCTGGTGACATGTGTACAGGTTAGTTCATCGACCTGAGGATCGTCATTTGTCTCGTGTGAGTTTCTACTGTACTTTGATTACTACCCTACCACGCTCAAAGGAGACGTGCAAACAGGTTTTAGTTGGGTACATTCCCGAGCCACATGGAGGTAGTGAGCGGATCTTCAGTGGTTCGTCTCTCCCGATATTGGGGGTGAGGTCGTGCTGTGTCTAGGAGAGCCATTACACGAATTCCTTGGCCAAGGCAAGAGATTTACTGGTAGGTATTCCAGTAGTATCTCAGGGTGTTCTGGGCTACACTCCGACACGACTTGTACCGCTTTTGGGGATCTGACTTTTACCAACCCTCTAGGCCCGCCATGCGATGCTCATAGACGAACGGACCGGACTGTACGGATATTGTCACTGATAGGCTCAGTAGGGTGTCAGGATGAGTTCGCTCATCGATGTCCCTTTTGGTCAATACCTGGTAGCCCGTTACGTATGGCTAATACCTCTGACGTGCTAGTGGTTAAATCCACAACCAAGGTGTTGACGAGTCTTTAGAGTCCCCCACAGACAGTTGCTCAAGTTTCGGGTGAAACGCTGCAGAGGCCGTATGGAGATATGACAGGGTTCGATCAGATGCGTGCGGTATTGCACGGATCATGATTGGACGGTTAATACTAGCGGGCTTTGGTTTAAGCCGGATCCTAGTATAGCACAGTGTAGATTTTGTCTCATTGCATTTGTATTTCGGTTGGAATACAAATGCGGGTAATGTATATACAATAGCGGGGTTTTCCTGTAATTTATTACGGGATCAGTTTTTTGAAGTTGCCTGTTTGCTTTCCGTTTCGGCTATTTTCCTTTGTATCTTTCTTTGGCTGAAAATTGGTGGAGGGGGTTATTTGCAATTGTGCAATTAACAATTGAGGATACTTTTGCATCATGATGGTTTCATGATGGTTGCACCATCTCTTGACTCCATGACTTCATGATTGCTTGACTTTAGGTGTGTTGATTAGGTGTTGGAGTGTGAGTTTGTAGTGATAATGATTTTTGATCATCATCACCTTTTCTCTTTCTTGGATAATTATTGGGGCTCACTCTTTTTCATGGATACTCTCTCCATTTTCCTCTCATTCCTCATGCCATGGCCGGCCAATAGGACGAAGGGCTGTCCAAAATTTGAGTGGGGAATTTTTGTTCTTTTCATGCTACAAAAATTCCCAAGTTCATCACAAAATTCCATAATTCTTTTTCCTCCACCAATATGGCAACTTCAACCCCATGAGACACATAGCTTTCTACACTTCATTCTACAGCAATTCTTGGGCACGTCGGCTCGCCAACTTCGTGCCCGAGTTGCCTCGGTCCAGAGGTGGGAGCCCGTAAAAGAAGCCGGCGACGTGATGCCCTTCCGGCGAGGAGGTGAAGACCGGAGATTCCGCGGTAGATCGGGACGACGATGAGAAGACCGAAGGACACGGATCGCTCGGTATATCTTTCTATCCCGTTCTTTATATAGCTAGAATTAGTTTAATGGCCCGATCCGGGATTTTTGTGCGCGGTGGTGCCGGTTCAAAAGTTTAAAGTAAATCATCGTTTCCGCATTTTGGCCTCGGATTAACGGCCGGGGTGCCGCCGTGCACTTACATTGGTATCAGAGCCAAGCCATTAACCTAGTCTAGATTTGTCTAATGTGTTTACATTTCCGATCGAACAAAATTCCAAAACCGTATTTTCAAAAGCATCAGTTCTCTGTCGAAATTTCTTTGGCTCCAAAATTTTTTCAGGTTGTTGCAGAATAATGTTCAGGCAATTTTAAGACGTCTGTGAAAAAATGGTAGTCTGACACTGTAGACCCACAGCGGAACCATGGCCAAACCTCCCTTGGCACCGCGGTTCCGCCGCAGTACAGTGCCTTCACTGCACCATTTTTGCACAGTGGTCTTTTTACAGAGAAATTGGGGTTTTGGAATGTTCTGATTGGGCCCAGATTTTCTTTATGTGCTACAATAGTGCTTGGGGCCTACTTGGGTAAATTTGATCGATCGAAAATTTTAAACATGTTAGTTCACAGTATTTACATTATATCTTCGACCGTGAATGTCACTTGATCGGTAAATCCTGTCTAACTGCAATAGGCCGGTTAGACGGATTTGCGAACGTGACATTCACGTTGATGTTCTATGTTGTGCTGTGTTGTTGTGGATTGGTCATGGGGGATAGCCTGGATGCAATGTTAGTACAGATTTGGTATTTTTATGTACATTTGATATTGCGGGGCGAGCGTCCGACATGTGGACTGCCGTCACTTCCTATTTGTATATTATTCTTTTGGGGCACGATCGGGGTGAGGTCGATGTACCCGTTGTATGGATATTTTACTTTCTGTATTAGGATTACCCAAAGGTGGGGTGCACGGATAGCCGGGTTCTGGAGGGCAATGGGCCCGCATCTCATGGCGTTGAGACGGAGGGGGCCTCACTCTAGAATTGGCGGGCTATTCGCCGCACTCGTAGGGGGTACAGGTTGACCCAGGAGGGGTGCCCAAGTTACCGGATTCCGTGAAGTGCTTGGCGGTCCATTCACGTTGCTGAAGGGGGTTGCCTCGCTTCAGGTTTTGGCGGGTAACTTGCCGCGCCCGTAGGGGTCTAGGGTCTCATTGCACAGGCTATCCACACGACCAGGGGAACATCGGGTTTCAGTAGTGGCTCTATGAAACCCGGGGATCCCAGATATCTGTATTGTTCTGTGATACTTATTACTTTTTTGTGATGTTGCTTTTTATCACGCCTTGAGCGAAATATTATATATTGATATATATACTAGTAGATGTTGTATATGTTTTGCATCCGCGATAGTCCAGTCCCCGCTCTGTCGTTAGTTAACTAACCTAACGGGTAATGACGGGACCCAGTGGCGGATGCGGATGGCATATACGCACATCATTATTTTCGTTCTTTATTGGTGTGATCAATTGATGGGACTGCATTGATTCGGATCAATGCAAGTTAAACAAACCTATTCTGATGTTGTTGGAACATTTTTCAAAAAGCTGTTATTGCAAGGGCGTTCACTTTTGTTCTGCACAGTGGTATTCGGTTATGAATATCCAGCACCTCAGTCGACGAGGCAAGGGCCGGGATCTCTTCACCGGGAGTGACCCCTTGGACAGAAGTTTGCGTCAGGGCAATAACTTCATTATAGTCGATTACTTTTGCTTTGCATCATGGTATTCAGTTGGAATATCCTGCACCTCATTCTACGGGGAAAGAGCCGAGATCCCTTCACCGGAGTGACCTCTTTAGCAAAGTTTTTCGCCACTATATTTTTATAAAGCTATCCTGTTGCTTCAACGATATCAAGTTCATTACGTTAAAGGTTTTCGCCAGAAACCATTCGTAGCCCTCCATCATTTCAGTTAAATATTCGGTAGTATTCAAGCTATGTATTTTGACCTCACGCGAAGGAATAGTGATTGGTAGCTGCCGGATATTTATCTGTTGCATAGATAGTGTTGGAGATAGTGCCCTCAGAGTCAATTATTGGATCACAGGCACGTGATTGCAATGATTGAGGGAGGACCTATCCCGGTAGGACAGTCTTGCTCGAGATGATAGTATGCTATCTGGTTTACCTTTATCATCGTGTACTGCTTTAGGTGACATGACACGTCGCTATTACACGTTGATAGAGCCCATAGGATTCTTGCTTGACCACCAGCAGTATGAGGGCGATCATATAAGTGGGAGCTGGGGGTCTACAAGCATATCCTTAAAAGGTCCCTAGTCGTGGGAGTTTCGAGACCGGGCATCGATACTCCATTAGTAGATTAGTGTATACAGTCGAGACCCCGACGAGGGGCGGTGGCCGGTCTCACAAGCCACTGGTGTCTGTTGGATCACCTAAGATGTATACAGGTGCTCATTGGGTTATGAGTACACCGGACAGGACTCGCCGGGAACATGCTAGTTGGTCATATACCAGACGTCAGATGGCAGTTCCCTGGTGACATGTGTGCAGGTTAGTTCATCGACCTGGGGATCGTCATTTGTCTCGTGTGAGTTCCCACTGTACTTTGATTACTACCCTACCACGGCTCAAAGGAGTCGTGCAAACAGGTTTTAGTTGGGTACAGTCCCGAGCCACATGGAGGCAGTGAGCGTATCTTCAGGGGTTCGTCTCTCCCGGTATTGGGGGTGAGGTCGTGCTGTGTCTAGGAGAGCCATTACACAAAGTCCTTGGCCAAGGCAAGGAGATTTACTGGTAGGTATTCCAGTAGTATCTCAGGGTGTTCTGGGCTACACTCCGACACGACTTGTACCGCTTTTGGGGGTCTGACTTTTACCAACCCCCTAGGCCCGCCATGCGATGCTCATAGACGAACGGACCGGACTGCACGGATATTGTCACTGACAGGCTCAGTTGGGTGTCGGGGTGAGCTTCCTCATCGACGTCCATTTTGGTCAATAGCTGGTGGCCCGTTACGTATTGGCTTATACCTCTGACGTGCTAGTGGTTAAATCCACAGCCATTGTATTGACGAGTCTTTAGAGTCCACCACACTTTCAGTTACTCAAGTTTCGGGCGAAACGCTGTAGAGGCCGTATGGAGATATGGCAGGGTCCGATCAGATACGTGCGGTATTGCACGTGTCAGGATCGGACAGTTTTGTACTAGTGGCCGTATAGTTATATGGCAGGGTTTGATCTGATACGTGCGGTATTGCACGGATCAGGATCGAACGGATTTTACTAGCCGGCTTTGGCTTAAGCCGGTCCTAGTCTAGTACAGTGTAGATTTTGTCTCATTGCATTTGTATCCGGACGGAATACAGATGCGGGTGTGTATGCACAGTGTCGGGGTTTTCCTGTAATTTATTACGGGACCAGTTTTCTGGGGTTGCCAGTTTGCATTCCGTTCCGGCCGGTTTTCCTTTGTTCTTTCCCGGCCGGACTTTTCCGATGGAGGGGGTAATTTGCAGTTTTGCAAATTACATTAGTGGAGGGGTTTTCTTGCATAAAGGATTGATTATGATAGCTATCATGCTTTTGTTTTCTTGTCTCTTGGATATGGTCACTCTCCTCCTTTTCCTACACTCACTCTCCTTCATTGTTTTTAGTATGGTTGATTTCCTTTCTTACACCATCATTCTCATCTCATTTTGAATGTGGCCGGCCTCTTCTTGGAGTGGGAGAGAGAGGAGTTCATTTTTTTGGATGAGGGATTAATTTACATATCATTTCAATGCTTGCAAAATTCTTCACTTCATTCCAAAGTCCATTCATGTTTCCTCCATCCAAAGGCAACCAACCCCAAAGAGACATACTCTACACTACACTTCCTACCGCATATCTTGAGCATGTCGAGTTGCCGGCTTCATGCTCGAGTTGCCTCGGTATTGAGGCGGGAGCCCGTAAAAGACGAAGGCGATGTGGTGCCCTTTCCGGCGAGGAGGCGACGATGTGGACGGAGATCCCGCGAGGAGATCGGAGTGGAGATGAAGACCGGAGGACTCGGATCAGTCGGTACTACATTTCTTCCCTTTCTTATTGTAGCGTAGACTTGTTAATGGTTACGATCCGGAGTTTAGTGCGCGGTGGTGCCGGTTTGCAAAGTCCGCAAAATTTAAGTTTATCACCGCTTCCGCATTCCGGCGTCGGATTGACGGCCGGGGCGCCGCCGTGCACTTACAGTGGTATCAAAGCCTCCCCATTAACTTAGTCTAGCTTTGTGTAATGTGTTTGCATTTCCGATCGATCAAAAAGTCCAAAAACCCGTATTTTGTCGCATCAGTTTTCTGTTGGAAATTTTTAGTGTCGAAAAATTTTTCAGGTTGTGATATATTGATGTACTGGAGATTGCAAGGCTACTGAGAAAATTCGAGAGTGTCAGTCAACAGTTCAACCGCGGAAGCGCGGCCTGACCTTCCTTAAGCGCCGCGCTTCCGCCGCAGACTGTTCTGATCCCTGCATCAAATTTTTTCAGTAGCTTTCTGGGCTTAAAATGTGGTTTTTGGAATATTAAAATTGGGCCCAGGTTTTCTGTGGTTGCTACAGTTTTGTTTGGGGGCCCACTTGTTAATGTTTGATCAATCGGAAATTTTTTAAACACATTTTTCACAGTACTTACATTATATCTGCGACCGTGAATGTCACTCGATCGGTAAATCCGGTCTAACTGCTATAGCCCGGTTAGACGGATTTGCGAACGTGACTTTCACGTTGATGTTCTATGTATTTGCTGTGATGTTGCGGATCGGTCGTGGGGATAGCCTGGATGCAATGCTAGTACTGTGTTGTTGTATTATGTACATTTGATATTGCGGGGCGAGCGTCCGACATGTGGACTGCCGTCACTGCCTGATTGTATTATTCTTTTGGGGCACGACCTGGTTGCGGTCGATGTACCCGGTGTATGTATATTTTACTTTCTGTACTAGGATTGCCCCGCGGAGGGGTGCACGGATAGCCGGGTTCTAGAAGGCAACAAGCCCGCATCTCATGGCATTGGGACGGAAGGGGCTTCACTCTAGGATTGGCGGGCTATTCGCCGCACTCGTAGGGGGTACAGGTTTGACCCAGGAGGGGTGCCCAAGTTACCGGATTCCGTGAAGTGCTGGGTGGTCCATTCACGGTGCTGAAGGGGGCTGCCTCGCTTCAGGTTTTGGCGGGTGACTTGCCGCGCCCGTAGGGGTCTAGGATTTTCATTGCACAGGCTATCCACACGACCAGGGGAACGTCGGGTTTCAGTAGTGGCTCTGTGAAACCCGGGGATCCCAGATATCTGTATTGTTCTGTGATGCTGTACATTTCTGTGATGTTGCATTTTATTCACGCATTGAGCGAAATACTATATATTGGTATATATATTAGTAGATGTTGTATATGTTTTTCATCCGCGCTAGTCCAGTCCCCGCTCTGCCGTTAGTTAGCTAACCTAACGGGTGATGACGGGACCCAGTGGCGAATGCGGATGGCATATACGTACGTCAGTATATTTTCGTTCTTTTTGGTGTGATCAATTGATGGGACTGCATTGATTCGGATCAATGCAAGTTAAAAACAAACCTAATCTGATGTTGTTGGAACACTTTTTCAAAAAGCTGTTATTGCAAGGACGTTCATTTTTGTTTTGCATCGTGGTATTCATTTGGAATATCCTGCTCCTCAGTCGACGAGGCAAGGGCCGAGATCCCTTCACCGGGAGTGACCCCTTGGACAAAAGTTTGCGTCAGGGCATTAACTTCACTATAGCCGATTACTTTTGCTTTGCACCGTGGTATTCATTTGGAATATCCTGCACCCCATTCTACGGGGAAAGAGCCGAGATCCCTTCACCGGGAGTGACCTCTTTAGCAACGGTTTTCGTCACTATATTTTCAAAAAGCTATCCGTTCCTTCAACGATATCAAGTTCATTACGTTAAAGGTTTTCGCCAGAAACCATTCGTAGCCCTCCGTCGTTTCAGACGGGTAGCACGTAGTATTCATGCTATGTTTGTTGACCTTCGTCAAGGCATAGTGTATGGTAGCTGCTTGTTACCTTTCTGCTGCATAGATAGATGCGTTGGTTTGGGACAGTCGTATAGCCTTGTTGACCTTCGTCAAGGGCTTGTACGGGTGGATTCAAATTAACCTGGAGAATGACGGGTAGAACTTGACATGTGACTTATGATTTGTTGACCTTCGTCAAGGTCATAAGAGCATGGGGCAGAAATCACATCGGGAGTTTCAAAAGTACTGAAACTTGCCAGATATGCGCATACCTTCTGGAGTGTGACACCGTGAGCGGATTCCGTCACATTGTCATGCGATGAGAGTTGGATCCCGATTCCCACTGATGAGTTAGTTTACTCCTCGGGTGACACCGACTAATTCTTCTTTCAGGTTTGGAGGAGAATTTGAGGTACAGTGGGAGGATTCCAGATTAGATAAATTGGTGACCATTCTGATCTAGGTTAGAGTGCACGCTGAGTGTTTCTTTTCTCTCTCTCTCTGGCAGCGACCATTTGACCCGACCCTAAGACTTTGACTCAGTGACCAAGTTGACCGAACCTTCTTAAACACCGGCTTTTGGATTGTCAGAGTTGCAGACCTCATTGCCACTCCTACTTTTACCCTTTTCTCCAGGACACCCCGTATTACTACGAACGTTCACTTCCATTGGACAAAACCATCGTATGGTTATATACGAACTCGAAAGAATTTATTCGAGGATGGTTTCAGGTTCTGGAGAAAACGGATAGGATTATTCAGTTGTCTTTTCCTTTTACCCTCTCTCAGGTTACGAGTACTCCTTGGTTTAGGGGTAGTACACCTATTACGCAAATTGGATTGTCTTCTTCCAAACCTTAGGCTGGTGCCGACCGGTAGGGAATGAAGAAAACCAATTAGCATAACGATGGTGTGCAGAAGGTATTAAGTTCAGACAAAGCAAGGGATTAGTAAGAGGGCAAAGTAAACTGCAACAGATATTCACGACCAAACCAAATATTTCGTTACCACTCCCACGTCACCTTTGTATTTCTCCAGGACACTCCGTATCACTACGAAGATCCACAGTTTATTTGGATACTCCATCGTATGGTTATATACGAACTCGAATGGAACTTGTTCCAGTTCGGGGATGGATTCTGGTTCAGGAGAAATAGGAATAAGGTTTATTCGGTTGTCTTTTATCTTCACCCTCTCTCATTGCGAGTGATCCTAGGATTGGGACAGTACACCCATTATGCTCATTGGATAGTCTTCTTCCAAACCATAGGCTGGTGCCGAACGGTAGGGAAGGAAGAAAACCATTTGGCCTAAAGGGGTGTGCAGAAGGTAAAGACTAAAGACATATGAAGGGATTTGGAGAGGTGGCAAAGAACTATACGGTTACAGTCGTGAATCTGGAAGAGGCATTACTAGGAATACCAGAATACCCCATTGGAACATTTCAATGTTTCAGGTTCAACTGTGTACTGATTTCCCGATTGGACACTTGCTCCAGGGTATGTATTTACCAAGTTTGATTCTCACATCTGTATAGTTTTACAGATGATGAGTGGGAGTAAGTTATTGGGAATTGGGTGATCATCCTCATTATATCGGGATTCGTTGTAATCGGTGATATTTGAGGAAGTCACCTGGGTTGTTTGCCAGTCGGCAAATATTTGGTTTTGAATATCCGCAGTTATGCACCAATTTCAAATTGATATATCTGTACGTCTATTTTCATAGAGTGAGATATACCTTTCTGAAATTAAGTTTACGACATTTACCTATATCAGTGGATGGTTAGGTAAGGAGCATTAAACAGCGGTGTAATTCTTCTTAACCATAAGTACAGTTTTCAACCTACGACACACAGTGAAAGAGTTATCAGACTCAAGGGACTTATACAAGGTATTGTATGTTGTCCAGTGTCCATTAGGACAGAGGGGTTGGTCCTCATACTATATTCTGTTTACTTTTAACTTCTCTAGTTCTTAGACATGTGTTTCGTTGAAACACAGGGTCTAAGTTTTGAGGAGTTATAGGTATTTGAATAGAGTAGAGAACCAAGTGCAGCAAGTATCGGGATTCTTCAAGGTGATCGAAGATGTAGATACTTGTGTATGGTATTCAGTTAATAGAGAGATCTTGCTTCTCTTTCAGGTTACTCATAATTGGAAGTATTCCTATGTTGAGTAACGCTGATCGGCCTTCTTCCATTTAGTTGACATGCGCTGGTGACAGCTGCATGATTTGAATCTGGTTCAATTAAATCAGTGCCTCTGTTTCTATATTGGATATAGAACAGTTCATATCTTAAAAATGTTAAGGTACGGGGAGTTGTCCGGTTTATGATTAAAACCAGACACTGGACAACTCAAGGCACGTTTCTGTAATGGCTGTTTGTGGGTTGACCCAGGCTATGACGAGGGTTGATTTTCTACCATCTGGATGAACAATAGCAATATTGTTCTAGACTTGCCACAGTTTTATTAAAAATGGATTTTTTCAGAAAAACAGTAGTGGGAGTATGGTAGAACTGGAAGTGATTCCAGAACCGCAAACGATTACTGAAGATTTGATAAGGAACCTAAAGATTCAATCTGATTTGACATTCCATTGGCCACTCCGCAGATAAGGTGGGTAACTTCAGGCACCCGAGAGGTACTACGGTAGCCTCAAGGACGGTGACAGGGAAGTTCTTGTTTACCCACAATTGCCATTGCTGTTGTTCCAGGTTACGAGACCCGGCGGGAGGATGAGTATAGCGTCGTTCTGAACTCGCTTCAGAAGTGTACGTGTATATGACTCTGCCAGAGGGTTGTCGTAGTCAGTGGGAGCAGCGGAAGCATTGGTGGACAGGTTGCTTATGTCTATTTATAGACTAGAGCAGATGTAGCGGAGATAGATCATCTATTTCTGACGTGACAGTCATGGGTTTGACTTCATCAGAATAGGGGATGGATCTATTGAGAAGGTAGTAGGGTGTGATATCCTGGTATTTGGATGATATACACAGAGTAGGAAAAGAAACTCCTACACTACGATCGGTTATACTTTGGTCGTCACACAGTTGTTTCTCCACAAAGGAAATGGATTTTATATCAGACATACTGGTTACTAGATCTATGGTTTTAGATCTAGATTTGGGTGTTTTCCCAATCAGGGTACTTGACAGCATTCTAAGAGTATTTAGGATGGACGACTCCTGGCACGGTAGTGTACCTGCAGGTAATGGAGTCACCCTCTCTAAAGGTGTCTTACAGACTAAAGGGGAGAGGGACGTGCATGATTGGCAGATCACTTGCTTAGGCAATTGAGTCAATCATGAGATGTCAAGTACCACACCAGATGTTGTTCTTGCACTAGATGCAATAAGTTGACATTAATCCAATCCTGGAGAAACAGTCGGAAGCAGTTTTAGAACATAAGTGAATGTTCTAGGGATATGATAACGACAGCCTCATTTAGAAAACAGTTATCATTCCAGGCTTCCAAGGTGACATGGACAACAAGGAGGTTGTCAGAGTTATAGTTTTCCCTCTGACGAGGGGCAGTATTTTGGACAGGTGGTCCAAGGCAATACTGAGGGAGGCATGGCGCGCTGGATACTGATTAAGTTCAGTTGACGATACAGTCTAAGAAGTTTGGATTTGGAGTTCATTTATGAGCTATGTCCCATCAGACATCCAGACACATTCTAAGACAGGTATTGCTCATTTCGGGAGATGGCTTTCTCCGCGAACTTGAGATATAAAGAGACATAGAAAGAAACTTCATAGCGGATCCACTCACTGAGGCTATTCCTCGAACGCAATAGTTTCGCAAACGGGTTTTGTGAGACTGACTAGTAGAGGAGTTGGGTGTTCGGTATCACACGGGCTGTGAGTATGCGACATCGCAATAATTAGCCTTGAGTGCAAGTGGGAGATTGTTGGAGATAGTGCCCTCAGAGTCAATTATTGGATCACAGGCACGTGATTGCAATGATTGAGGGAGGACCTATCCCGGTAGGACAGTCTTGCTCGAGATGATAGTATGCTATCTGGTTTACCTTTATCATCGTGTACTGCTTTAGGTGACATGACACGTCGCTATTACACGTTGATAGAGCCCATAGGATTCTTGCTTGACCACCAGCAGTATGAGGGCGATCATATAAGTGGGAGCTGGGGGTCTACAAGCATATCCTTAAAAGGTCCCTAGTCGTGGGAGTTTCGAGACCGGGCATCGATACTCCATTAGTAGATTAGTGTATACAGTCGAGACCCCGACGAGGGGCGGTGGCCGGTCTCACAAGCCACTGGTGTCTGTTGGATCACCTAAGATGTATACAGGTGCTCATTGGGTTATGAGTACACCGGACAGGACTCGCCGGGAACATGCTAGTTGGTCATATACCAGACGTCAGATGGCAGTTCCCTGGTGACATGTGTGCAGGTTAGTTCATCGACCTGGGGATCGTCATTTGTCTCGTGTGAGTTCCCACTGTACTTTGATTACTACCCTACCACGGCTCAAAGGAGTCGTGCAAACAGGTTTTAGTTGGGTACAGTCCCGAGCCACATGGAGGCAGTGAGCGTATCTTCAGGGGTTCGTCTCTCCCGGTATTGGGGGTGAGGTCGTGCTGTGTCTAGGAGAGCCATTACACAAAGTCCTTGGCCAAGGCAAGGAGATTTACTGGTAGGTATTCCAGTAGTATCTCAGGGTGTTCTGGGCTACACTCCGACACGACTTGTACCGCTTTTGGGGGTCTGACTTTTACCAACCCCCTAGGCCCGCCATGCGATGCTCATAGACGAACGGACCGGACTGCACGGATATTGTCACTGACAGGCTCAGTTGGGTGTCGGGGTGAGCTTCCTCATCGACGTCCATTTTGGTCAATAGCTGGTGGCCCGTTACGTATTGGCTTATACCTCTGACGTGCTAGTGGTTAAATCCACAGCCATTGTATTGACGAGTCTTTAGAGTCCACCACACTTTCAGTTACTCAAGTTTCGGGCGAAACGCTGTAGAGGCCGTATGGAGATATGGCAGGGTCCGATCAGATACGTGCGGTATTGCACGTGTCAGGATCGGACAGTTTTGTACTAGTGGCCGTATAGTTATATGGCAGGGTTTGATCTGATACGTGCGGTATTGCACGGATCAGGATCGAACGGATTTTACTAGCCGGCTTTGGCTTAAGCCGGTCCTAGTCTAGTACAGTGTAGATTTTGTCTCATTGCATTTGTATCCGGACGGAATACAGATGCGGGTGTGTATGCACAGTGTCGGGGTTTTCCTGTAATTTATTACGGGACCAGTTTTCTGGGGTTGCCAGTTTGCATTCCGTTCCGGCCGGTTTTCCTTTGTTCTTTCCCGGCCGGACTTTTCCGATGGAGGGGGTAATTTGCAGTTTTGCAAATTACATTAGTGGAGGGGTTTTCTTGCATAAAGGATTGATTATGATAGCTATCATGCTTTTGTTTTCTTGTCTCTTGGATATGGTCACTCTCCTCCTTTTCCTACACTCACTCTCCTTCATTGTTTTTAGTATGGTTGATTTCCTTTCTTACACCATCATTCTCATCTCATTTTGAATGTGGCCGGCCTCTTCTTGGAGTGGGAGAGAGAGGAGTTCATTTTTTTGGATGAGGGATTAATTTACATATCATTTCAATGCTTGCAAAATTCTTCACTTCATTCCAAAGTCCATTCATGTTTCCTCCATCCAAAGGCAACCAACCCCAAAGAGACATACTCTACACTACACTTCCTACCGCATATCTTGAGCATGTCGAGTTGCCGGCTTCATGCTCGAGTTGCCTCGGTATTGAGGCGGGAGCCCGTAAAAGACGAAGGCGATGTGGTGCCCTTTCCGGCGAGGAGGCGACGATGTGGACGGAGATCCCGCGAGGAGATCGGAGTGGAGATGAAGACCGGAGGACTCGGATCAGTCGGTACAACATTTCCACACTCTTTACTGTTTGTTAGTTTAGCAATAATGGTAGATCCGGGTTAAAGTATACGATAGCGCCAAGTTAAAAAGTTTTATTCCGCAATTGGCGTCTGTAGATTGCTGGGGCGCTAACGTACACTTACAGATAGATGCGTTGGTTTGGGACAGTCGTACTACTATTTTGGCCTACGTCAAGGGTATGTACGGATGGGTTCAAATTAACCTGGATAATGATGGGTAGAACCTGACATGTGACTTATGACATTTTGATCTCACGCCAAGGTCATAAGAGCCTGGGGTAAAAATCACATCGGGAGTTTCTAAAGAAACTGAAACTGCCAGATATGCGCATACCTTCTGGAGTGTGATAACTTGAGCGGATTCCGTTATGTTACCATGCGATGATAGTTGGATCCCGATTCCCACTGATGAGTTGGTTTACTCCTCTGGTGATCCCGACTAATTCTTCTTTCAGGTTTAGAGGAGAATTTGACGTTACAGTGGGAGGTTTCCTGATTAGATAAATTGGTAACCATTCTGACCTAGGTTAGAGTGCACGCTGAATGCTTCTTTTCTCTCTCTCTTTGGCAGCGACCATGACCCGACCTAGACTATGACTCAGTGACCAAAATTAACCAAACCTTCTTAAACACTGGCTTTTGGATTGTCAGAGTTGCAAACCTCATTGCCACTCCTACTTTTACCCTTTTCTCCAGGACACCCCGTATTACTACGAACGTCCACTTCCATTGGATAAAACCATCGTATGGTTATATACGAACTCGAAAGAGTATATTCGAGGATGGTTTCCGGTTCTGGAGAAAACGAATAGGACTATTCAGTTGTCTTTTCTTTTTACCTTCTCTCAGGTTGTGAGTACTCTTTGGTTTAGGAGATAGTACACCTATTACGCAAATTGGATAGTCTTCTTCCAAACCATAGGCAGGTGCCGACCGATAGGGAATGCAGAAAACCAATTAGCCTAACGATGGTGTACAGAAGGTACTATGTAAAGACAAAGAAAGGAATTAGAAGGAGGGCAAAGTAAATTGCGACTGCTATTCACGACCAAACCAAGTATTTCATTACCACTCCCACTTCACCTTCGTATTTCTCCAGGACACTCCGTATCCCTACGAAGATCCACAATTTATTGGATACTCCATCGTATGGTTATATACGTACTCGAAAGGAACTTGTTCCAGTTCGGGGATGGATTCTGGTTCAGGCGAAATAGGAATAAGGTTTATTCGGTTGTCTTTTATCTTCACCTTCTCTCGCATTGCGAGTGCTCCTAGGATTAGGACAGTACACCCATTATGCTTATTGGATAGTCTTCTTCCAAACTATAGGCTGGTGCCGAGCGGTAGGGAAGGAAGAAAACCATTTGGCCTAAAGGGGTGTACAGAAGGTAATGACTAAAGACATATGAAGGGATGCGAAGAGATGGTATAGAAATATACGTTTACAGTTGTGAATCTGATAATGGAAGATGCATTACTAGGAATACCAGAATACCCCATCGAAACATTTCAATGTTTCAGTTTCACTGTGTACTGTTAAAAGAGAACTGATTTCCCAATTCGACACTTGCTCCAGGGTATGTATTTACCAGGTATGATTCTCACATCTGTATGGTTTTACAGATGATGAGTGGGAGTAAGTTATTGGGAATTAGGTGATTATCCTCATTATATCGGAATTCGTTGTAATTGGTGATATTTGAGGAAGTCACCTGGGTTGTTTGCCAGACGCCGAATATTTGGTTTTGAATATCCGCTGTTATGCACCAATTTCAAATTGATGTATCTGTACGTCTAATTTTATAGAGTGAGATATACCTTTTTGAAATTATGTCGATGACATTTACCTATATCAGTGGATGGTTAGGTAAGGAGAATTAAACAGCGGTGTAATTCTTCTTAACCATAAGTACAATTTTCAAGCTACGACACACAGCGAATGAGTTATTAGACTCAGAGGACTTATACAAAGTGTTGTATGTTGTCCAGTGTCCATTAGGACAGAGAGGTTGGTCCTCGTACTATATTCGGTTTACTTATGACTTCTCTAGTTTTTAGACAAGTGTTTCGTAGAAACACAAGGTCCAAGTTTTGAGAAGTTATAGGTATATGAATAAAGTAGAGAACCAGGTATTGCGAGTATCGGGATTCTTAAGATGTAGACACTTGTGTATGGTATTCAGTTGATAGTAATGTTTAAGAGAACTTGCTTCTCTTTCAGATTACTCATAATTAGAAGCACTCCTAAGTTGAGTAATACTGATCGGCCTTTTTCCATTTAGTTGACATGCACTGGAGACAGCTGCATGATTTGAATCTAGTTCAATTAAATCAGTGCCTCTGTTTCTGTATTGGATATAGAACAGTTCATATCTTAACGATGTTATGGTACGGGGAGTTGTCCGGCTTAGGCTTAAAACCAGACTCTTGATAACTCAAGGCACGTTTCTGTAATGGCTGTTTGTAGGTTGACCCAGGCTATGCCGAGGGTTGACTTTCTACCATCTGGAAGATCAATAGTGATATTGTTCAAGACTCGCCACAGTTTTAATAAAAAATGGATTTTTTTCAGAAAACAGTAGCGGGAGTATAGTAGAACTGGAAGTGATTCCAGAACCGCAGACGATTACTGAAAATTTGATAAGAACCTAAAGATTCAATTTGGTTTGATATTCCATTAGCCACTCCGCAGATATGATGGGTAACCTCAGGTACCCGAGAGGTACTCCGGTAGCCTCAAGGACAGTGACAAGGAGGTTCTTGTTTACCCAGACTTGCCATTACTGTTGTTCCAGACTGTGAGACCCGGCAGGAGGATGAGTATAGCGTCGTTCTGAACTGGCTTTAGAAGGGTACGTCTATATGACTCTGCCAGAGGGTTGTCATAGTCAGTGGGAGCAGCGGAAGCATTGGTGGACAAGTGCTTATGTCTATTTATAGACTAAAGCAGATATAGCGGAGATAGATCATCTATTTCTGATATGACAGTCATAGGATTGACTTCATCAGAATAGGGGATGGATCTGTTAAGAAGGTAGTAGGGTGTGATCTCCTGGTATTTGAATGACATACACAGAGTAGGAAGTGATGTTCCTATACTACGATCGGTTAAACTTTGGTTGTCACACAGTGGTTTCTCCACATGGGACTTGGATATTATATCCGACATTCTGGTTACTAGATCTAAGGTTTTAGATCTAGATTTGGGAAGTGTCCCAATCAGGGTACTTAGACAGCATTCTAAAGGTGTTTTAGAATGGAAGACTCCTAGCATGGTGGTGTACTTGCAGGTGATGGAGTCACCCTCTCTAAAGGTGTCTTGCAGACTAAAGGGGAGAGGGATGTGCATGATTGGCAAATCGCTTGCTTAGGCAATTGAGTCAATCATGAGATGTCAAGTACCACACCAGATGTTGTTTTTGCAGTGGATGCAATAAATTGATATTAATCCAATCCTGGAGAAAGAATCGGAAGCAGTTTTAGAACATAAGTGGATGTTCAAGGGATATGATGACATCAGCCTCATTCGGGAGACAGTTATCATTCCAGGCTTCCAAGGTGACCTGGACGACAGGGTGGTTGTCAGAGTTATAGTCTTCCCTCTGACGAGGGGCAGTATTTTGGACAGGTGGTCCAAGAGGATACTGAGGGAGGCATGGCGCAGGATACTGATTAAGTTCAGTTGACAATACAGTCTAAGAAGTTTGGATTTGGACATCATTTATGAGCTAGGTCCCATCAGACATCCAGACACATACTAAGACGGGTACTGCTCATTTCAGGAGATGGCTTTCTCCGCGAACTTGAGAAATAGAGAGACATAGAAAGAAACATCAAGGCAGATCCACTCACTGAGGCTATTTCTCGAACACAATAGTTTCGCAAACGGGTTTTGTGAGACTGATTAGCAGAGGAGTTGGGTGTTCGATATCACACGGGCTGTGAATATGCGACATCGCAAAAATTAGCTTTGAGTGCAAGTGGGAGATTGTTGGAGATAGTGACCTCAGATTCAATTATTGGATCACAGGCACATGATTGCAATGATTGAGGGAGGACCTATCCCAGTAGGACAGTCTACTCAAGATGATAGTATGCTATCGGGTTTATCTTTATCATCGTGTACTGCTTTAGGTGACCTTACAGGTCGCTATTACACGTTGATAGAGCCCCTAGGATTCTTGCTTGACTGCCAGCAGTATGAGGGCGATCATATACCTGGGAGCTGGTAGTCTATAAGCACATCCTCAAAAAGTCCCTAGTCATGGGAGTTTCGAGACAGGGCATCGATACTCCAGAGTAGACTAGTGTATACAGTCGAGACCCAGACGAGGGGCGGTGGCCGGTCTCACTAGCCACTGGTGTTAGTTGGTTCACCGAAGATGTATACATGTGCTCATTGGGTTATGAGTACACCGAACAGGACTCGCCGGGAACATGCTAGTTGGTCTTATACCTGACGTCAGATAGCAGTTCCCTGGTGACATGTGTACAGGTTAGTTCATCGACCTGAGGATCGTCATTTGTCTCGTGTGAGTTCCCACTGTACTTTGATTACTACCCTACCACGCTCAAAGGAGACGTGCAAACAGGTTTTAGTTGGGTACATTCCCGAGCCACATGGAGGCAGTGAGCGGTTCTTCAGGGGTTCGTCTCTCCCGGTATTGGGGGTGAGGTCGCGCTGTGTCTAGGAGAGCCATTACACGAATTCCTTGGCCAAGGCAGGAGATTTACTGGTAGGTATTCCAGTAGTATCTCTGGGAGTTTTGGGCTACTCTCCGACACGACTTGTACCGCTTTTGGGGGTCTGACTTTTACCAACCCCCTAGGCCCTCCATGCGATGATCATAGACGAACGGACCGGAATGGACGGATATTGTCACTGACAGGCTCAGTAGGGTGTCAGGATGAGTTCGCTCATCGACGTCCCTTTTGGTCAATACCTGGTAGCCCGTTACGTATGGCTAATACCTCTGACGTGCTAGTGGTTAAATCCACAATCAAGGTGTTGACGAGTCTTTAGAGTCCCCTACAGACAGTTGCTCAAGTTTCGGGCGAAACGCTGTAGAGACCGTATGGAGATATGGCAGGGTTCGATCAGATGCGTGCGGCATTGCACGGATCATGATTGGACGGTTAATACTAGCAGGCTTTGGTTTAAGTCAGATCCTAGTATAGTACAGTGTAGATTTTGTCTCATTGCATTTGTATTTCGGCCAAAATACAAATGCGGGTATGTATAAACAATAGCGGGGTTTTCCTGTAATTTATTACGGGATCAGTTTTTTGAAATTGCCAGTTTGCTTTCCGTTTCGGCCATTTTCCTTTGTATCTTTCTTTGGCTGAAAATTGGTGGAGGGGGTTATTTGCAATTTTGCAATTAACAATTGAGAAGACTTTTGCATCATGATGGTTTCATGATGGTTGCACCATCTCTTGACTCCATGACTTCATGATTGCTTGACTTTGGGTGTGTTGATTAGGTGTTGGAGTGTGAGTTTGTAGTGATAATGATTTTTGATCATCATCACCTTTTCTCTCTCTTGGATAATTATTGGGGCTCACTCTTTTTCATGGATACTCTCTCCATTTTTCTCTGATTCCTCATGCCATGGCCAGCCAATAGGAGGAAGGGCTGTCCAAAATTTGAGTGGGGAATTTTTGTTCTTTTCATGCTACAAAAATTCCCAAGTTCATCACAAAATTCCATAGTTCTTTTTCCTCCACCAATATGGAAACTTCAACCCCATGAGACACAAAGCTTTCTACACTACATTCTACAGCAATTCTTGGGCACATCGGCTCGCCATCTTCGTGCCTGAGTTGCCTCGGTCCAGAGGTGGGAGCCCGTAAAAGAAGCCGGCGACGTGGTGCCCTTCTGGCGCGAGGTGAAAACCGGAGATTCCGCGGGAGATCGGGACGACGACGAGAAGACCGAAGGACAAGGATCGCTCGGTATATCTCTCTATCCCGTTCTTTAGTTAGCTAGAATTAGTTTAATGGCTCGATCCGGGATTTTTGTGCGCAGTGGTGCCGGTTCAAAAGTTTAAAGTAAATCATCGTTTCCGCATTTTGTCCTCGGATTAACGGCCGGGGCGCCGCCGTGCACTTACTCCATGTCCAGTGAATAGAGTCTTTGTCATCTTTTCTTTAAGACATGATTGACAAGTAGCATAAGATTGATATTCGAACGGATCCAAATATCCTTCTCTATGTAACTTAGTTAACATTGTCTCATTGATGTGACCAAGTCTACAATGCCATAAGAAAGCCTGATTTATATCTGGAGACTTTCTTTTTAGTGTGTTCTGGACATTGAAAATCTGTAATTGGTTTAACACGTATATACCGTTATCTTGTGTACCGGACCCAACTAAACCATGATTAAGGTGAATGTTAACAACATCGCTTACAAACGTGAAATCATAACCTTCTTTTGATAACAACGATACTGATATGATATTACACGTTAAACTAGGTACACAAAAACTGTTGCGCAAAACCAAAATATGTCCACTCGTCAATCCATGGTGATAATCACCTACGGACACAACATTCACGCTAGCTCCATTAGCAACCTGGAGGGTCATATCACCAACCTTCAGAATTCTATGGTTTCTCAGTGCCTGCAATGAATTGCATATATAAGATCCTGATCCGGTATCCAATACCCAGGAAGTAGAGTTGATTGACAGACAATTTTCAATTACAAACACACCTGAAGCCAAAGCCACAACTTGCCTCGGGTCCTGGTTCTTGGCAATCCAAGCTTTGCAATCCTTCTTCTAATGGCCTTTCCTGCGACAGTGGAAGCACTCGTCCTTTGCCACTACCGGCACCACAACCTTTGCCTTTCCCTTGGCTTCCACCTTACCAACACTACCTCCTGGTTTGGTAGCGGCCTTCTTTTTCCTTCCTTTGGCCCTTGCCTTGGACCTGGAAGAGGAAGTAAACAAACAAACATAGAGGGTGTTTCCCTTTCCTTCTGCAAAGTGCCCTCTGCACTCCTCAACATGTTAAGGAGTTCTGGAAGTTTAACTTCTTTATCTTGAAAGTTGAAATTCAAGATAAACTGGGTGTAGGTGGAAGGAAGGGACTGGAGAATCAAGTCTGTATACAGCTCGTTCTCTAATGTTGTCCCGAGGTCTGCGAGCTCTTCAATATAGCCAAAGTTCTTAGAATTTCGATCAAGCAACACATATGAATCTACCCCAAACAATTCTCTGTGCACATAAAACCTGAGCAGAAACAAAACATCCCAGCAAATACAATATCAACACAGAAGAATAACTGAGCAAATTTGGGTTGACTCGGGGTCAACTCGGCCGCGGATCCGCGGCGGATCACTTGGATCGGCCACGGTTCCACGGTGGTTTAGACGAGTCACGATCCCGAATTTCTTCACAATTCTTAAAAAACCCTGCTTGTATTTTTAAGGGTCCCCGAAAAATTTTTAGACCCCAATTTAAAATCGGCAGAACCTAGGTGAAAACGTTGTTTTTTTGGGATTATTTTGCGATCGAATTTCTAAAGACTTTGCTAACATGTTAGTTATGGTTTAGCTAGGCTCTGATACCACTGTAAGTCAATGTTACACATCCCACAAGATGCGAGGAGGCGGAATAGGTAAAACAATCATTTTGTTTAAGGTAATATCGACTAATTTTACGGATCTTTGCTAAACCCTAACTAACAAACTATCTAGAAGTGCTAAACTACTATGATAGATGATTATACCTCAAGATACTAGTCCTTCATGTTCTTGTTGTTGACCTCCTCGTCGGCCTCCTCGATGTAATAGAAGATCCACCCGAGAGTTCTTTCTTCAAGCTTTAACCTCTAACTTGAGTTAACTAAGTGGCTAGGATTGCTAATCCAAGTGACCTAGAAGATATAGAAGTGGATTAAGGATCTAATAGTCTTGCTAACCTTTGGGATCTCAACACATGAGAGGATTAGGTTTAGGTTTTAGAAGAGGAGAGCTTGAGGAGAGAAAGTGTGTTTGTTATAATAAATTGAACCTTTCTCACTTTGAATAATATGAAGCATAGTAAAATATCTTGCAAAAAATATCTTGCACAAATATCATCCATGCTTCATTTAATTCTTAAGATGAATCATCTCATGAGTCATGGTGCAATTAATGATAATAACATATAAGTTCTCCACCTTATTAAGTTTTAATTCACAAATGAATTAAAAACTAATGAGTCTCCTTTCTTCTAGAATCTTCTCGACTAATTACGAGAATGCCCCTCCCATCCGTATTTACGAAACACACGGATATACTGAGACTGCATAAATCCAATAATCCAATACTAGGATCTGGCTTAAACCAAAGCCTGCTAGTATAAACTGTCCGAATATCATACGTGCATAAATACACGTATATGTCCGAATCCTGTCGTAAAACCATATGACCTCTATATCGTTTCTCCTGAAGCAGGGAAACCCTCTGTGTGGGACTCTAAAGACTCGACACTACACTGGCAGTGGGTTTAACCACAGGCTGCAAGCGGTACTAGCTATACGTAACGGTCCCCAGGTAGATGTCGATAAGAAGGTCGATGAGGAAACCCATTCAAACTAATACTGAGTCTGATGTGACAATCTCCATACAGTCTGGTCTGTTTGTCTAAGACTATGGCATATTGGGCCTAGGGGGCGGCAAGCGTCAGTCCCCTAAAAGGCGGTATAAATCGTGTCGGAGTGAAGCCCATTACACCTTGAGAAGCTATTGGAAATCCTACCAGTAAATCTCGCTTGCCCTGGATAGGGACTTTGCGTAATGGCTCTCCAAACACAATGCTATATCAACTCCCAATACAGGGTGAGACGAACCCTATCTAACCGCCACTGCCTCCAAGTGCTTCAGGACTGTACCCAACTGCTACCTGTTTGCACAATTCCTTTGAGCCGTGGTAGGGTAGCAATCTAAGAACAGTGGGAACACACTCGAGGCGTAGCAACAGTGTCAAGTCTAAGGACTATGCTGTACTCATGTCACCTGGGAACTGTTAACTGACGACGGGTATAATACCAACCAACAGTTCCCTGCGAGTCCTATCCGGTGTACCCGTAACCCAACGAGCACCTGCATACTATCTCCTGTACGACGTACTGATGGCTGTGGGACTGACCATCTCCCCAACTGGAATGAGAAACGTACACGCTAGTCTACTCCGGAGTATTGATGCCCTATCTCGATAATTCTACGACTAGGGACCTGAAAAAGGATGTGCTTATAGAATACCCTGCCCCCACTAGTGTGACTACCATCACAACGCTGATAGTCAAGCAAGATCATAAGGGCTCTATCAATATGTATTCGTGATATGCTAAAAGAAACATATACGCATATTAAGATAGATTTAAACCAAGTAGCGTACTACTATGTTGAGCAAGACTGTTAATACAACTGTGAATATCCCAAGCTTCCATTAAGTAATATACAGCCTAGTATGATACAATAATGGCCCCTAGAGTATATACACTAACACATGTTTTCTAGATCAGTCGCTTATCATGACTACTCCTGTTGACGAGTCTTTTGTTGCGCGATATGTGTTTCAGTCGTGTGTTGTCTGTATTGGAGATAGTGATTCGTCCGTTGACTTGATCCTTCTTGATATGTTAGACTTCGACGTTCTCCTTGGCATGGACTGGTTAGCTACTTGCTATGTGTCTGTGGACTGCCGTGAGAAGACAGTCGGGTTTTGTTTTCCGGGCGAGTCAATTCTTGTTGTGCATGGGTATCGTAGTGCCGCCCCTTACAATTTGATTTCAGCCTTTTGCGCTGGTCGGCTCTTGAGGAGAGGATGTCGGGGATTCTTGGCTTTCATACGAGGTACTAGAGCCACAGTAGATTCGTTGGACCAGGTTCCTATTGTGAGAGAGTTTCCGACGTTTTTCCAGATGACTTACCTCGATTGCCGCCAGAGCGTGAGATTGAGTTTTGCATTGATTTGATCCTCAGCACGGGGTATATTTCTATACCGCCTTACCGGATGGCCCCGGCGGAGCTTAAGGAGCTTAAGGATCAGATGCAAGAGTTGCTTGATAGGGGACTTATGCGTCCGAGTGTTTTGCCTTGGGGAGTACCTATTCTGTTTGTCAAGAAGAAGGACGACAGTTTGAGATTGTGCATTGATTATCATTAATTGAACCGCGTTAAGGTGTGGAATAGGTATCCATTACCTCGTATTGACGATTTGTTTGATCAGCTCCAGGGTGCAGGACATTTTTTCAAGATTGATTTGAGATCGGGTTATCATCAGTTGCGGGTTCGGAATGATGTCATTCCAAAGACTGCTTTTCGTACGCGCTACGGGCATTATGAGTTTTTGGTGATGTCGTTCGGACTCACCAATGCCTCAGCAGCGTTCATGGATTTGATGAACCGGATTTTCAGACCGTTCCTCAACCAGTTTATTATTGTTTTTATTGATTACATTCTGGTTTATTCCAAGAGTCAAGAGGAGCATGAGCAGCACTTGAGGATTTCTTTGCAGACATCAAGAGAGCACCAGTTATTTGCTAAGTTCTCAAAGTGTGCCTTCTGTCTTGATAGTGTTGACTTCCTGGGTCATGTCGTTACGGGAGACGGTATTCGTGTGGACCCGAGGAAGATCGAGGCCGTACAACTTTGGCCCAGTCCTGTATTAGTGACAGAGGTCCGCAGTTTTTTGGGCTTAGCCGGTTACTACCGCCGTTTTGTGCAGGACATCTCGAGTATCGCTGCTCCGCTGACCGGACTGACCAGGAAGGGTGTTCCTTTTCTTTAGACCAAGGCATGTGGGCTGTAACGTTTTAGAAATCGTTATGCGAATTTTTCCGTTTTAGGGCAAAATAGTCGGTATTTTCCGTTTTAACCCGATTTTGATCAAACTTCCGTATAGACTTGCCGGCACCTACTTTAGCTAAAATAAAACTAGTACGCGAGCTTTGGGGGTCAATGGGAGATTTTGGTTCAAATAGAATCTTTTCTCTAATTAAATATTATTTTAGGTGGTAAATTATGCCCGTAAATTAGGGTAATTACTTCTAATAAAAATCAATGCTAATATAACAACAAGTTTTAGAATAGAACCTTCTCTTCAAATATCATGATATTTTGTGAACAAAGGAGTTAATTTTTAAAAGAAAAGGAAAAGAAGAAAAGGTGGCTTTTTGTCTTTAATTAGCATTTATTGCTTTTAGCTAGATTGTTCTTTACTTTTTACACAAAACACCCCCCTTTTCCCTTTGGCCTAACCTCCTCCATGTGCTGCCCACTTCATCTCCTTTACTCTTTTCTTCATTCTCCAAGCTAAATAAATCTCCAAAAATCCTTAATAAAATCCATAAAACTCATAAACAAACTTAACCCATCATTCTCCTTCACTAATCAAGTATGGGTTTTCAAGAAAAACATCATTTTGGAGGAAGAAAATGGTGGATCTAGTTGATCTTTTGTGTTCTTGAAGAGGTATAATTTTCAAACCCAAATCTTAAATTGTTGTGTTTAAATCCTTAACTATTTAAATGGTTATTATAGCTTAATTAGCATGTTTAGTGGTTTCTTTATAATTTTAAAGAAATTCAAGTAAGGGTTTAAGCTTGTTGATGTGTTAAAATGTTAATTGAAAATTTGGAAAACTTATTCTAGTGGAAAAATGATAATTATTGATAATTCCTAAGTTAACTATTGATGTTTTGCTTGCTTGGTTTTAATAAAACCTAATTGGGTGGGTTTAAAATTTGGGAAACAGTTTGGATAGCATAGTTAAGCCGCTTTGCAATATTTGGAACCGCTAGAATGGTTTTAGTTTTAGACTTGTGCAAAATATTGCGATAAGTTGCTTACTAGGTTTCGGTGTTTTTCCGACGTAGGTTCAATTGGTCGTTGCGAGGTGATTTCTATTATATTCCTCATATTTGATTGTGTTGTGTTTGCGCGATCGGGACGATCGGAGTCTAAACATGGTGTTCTGTAGTTTGGAGACCTAGTTAGGGTTTTTGTCGATGTCGTGTGTGTTTAGTGCGCTAAGTGTGCAGTGTAATTTTCTGGGCGTTATCCTTGCGTTTCGTTATCTTTTTGTCGGCGTAGGATATTTAGCTTATGTGATATGTTTGAGAAATTTTAGGGTCTCAAGCGGGGACTTCGGACGCTTGGAATAAGGGGAAGCATGTGGTCGGATTTTCATTGCTCGAGACCATCGGTGAGTAGATTTAATATCTACGGGGAAATCTCCCGTATGGCGTTAAGCGTCAGGGCTAGATATGATATGATATTAGCCGCATATTTATATGCTCATATAGAGATGATGCATGAATTTCATTGCATATAGTTATTTATTGTGCCTGAACCTATATCCATTGTACACTGCACTATTATTGATAGTCCATGTTGCACGAGCACCAATGATATGCTACACACACAATGTCGGTAATTGCCATGATACGCATAACACAAATATTCATTAATATACCTTGCTAGTGGTTAGCAACATAGAGGCATTAATTCTTGTGTGATAGCACATATGACATATAGCATATCTGTATAGCTACATGCTTATACATATGCCATACTATACCTACATGCTCGCACATATACTTTGCTATTGTTACATGATTAGCTTTTTATAACATATATATCGGTGGAATGGGACGCTGTATATATATGTATTTTGGATTTGGATAGTGGGAACCGCGAGATATATTTAATGACTTGATGCATTTAAATAGCGGACTTTTCCAGTGCTATGCTCATATTGATGTTTTATGTTGCATATGTTATTTACATGGATTTTGGAGACCGATACGTGGAACACAAGTGTTGAGGTGGGATACTTGGCTTTCGAGGAATGTATGGATATCAAAAAGACTGATACGTGGAACACAAGTGTCGAAGTGGGATACTTGGGTTTCGAGGAACGTATGGATACGAGTATTTATATGTTGATGTTAGGCACTGGTTTTCATGATGTTTTAGAGTGTCAATATTTGACACTCAGGTTCCATGAGACTTATAGGATTTGAGGGCCGATCAGAGGGCCGATCTGAGTATTTTGGGATTTGGGGTGTTGTTGATTTACACCGGGTATTCCAATGCTTATGATTTGTGCATGAGATTATTATTTTTCCCGAGCTCAGTATTCAGTTGATATGCATTTGATTCATGTAGTTATAGTACCCTGGTGGTGTACCTCGATCATGATAGTTGCATATTCATATTTCAATACTCATGCTACTAGCTTACATGTTATTGATCATTTCTATTAGTGCATACTTGCGATTTCAGTATGATGTTATTTACTATTCTCGAGTTGGCAACTCACCCTCGTTGTGCCACAGTGTTTTGCAGGCCTTACCCTCTGGGTAGTCGCGGCAGGGTGTCTTATCATCTCTACTTTTGCGGATACCGCTATGGTTGTCTGTATGGCCTTTGCTTTTAGGTGGGTTGCGGTTATCCGTTTGTACATTGTATATCTTTTTTGTTGGATATAATATTCTCCATCTACCACTTCTTGTATTTGACTTAGAGACGAGTTGTGAGAATTCGGTGTTGTATTATTATTTTGGTGACTTTGGGTGCCGTGCTCGTGGGAGCCGGTTTTGTTGAAAAGGTTTACTTCTTTATGCAGTTTTCTTTTATATTTCTTCGCTTTGGGGTCGTATATATGTTTGTGGTGGTTGTCTCCGCCATTGGGCATGATTTGCTCCTATTTGGGATGCTTTATATATTATTTATGTTGTACCCGTTTTCGGGGCTAGTTTTTACAAAGGAAGTGCCGCCGAAATTTTCAAGGAAGAAAACTAAAGTTAATGATTTTTACTTAAGATCTTACGAATGTTTTAAACTATGTTTTTCTCCGTTTATCCCTTTTGGGGTGGTTTAGATTTCTGGGTTTCAGCTTACTTAAGTTGCGTACGCCTGTCGACGTTACGTAGTTTAAGTGTGTAGGGTTCCTAGGCACCCTCAAGAGGTCCCACATGGCATCAACCATGCCCGTTTCAAATTTTACGGTGCCGAGAAACCCTAGACTAGATCGTTGGCTAAAAATGTAGGCGACAAAGCAAACTAGTTAACACTTAACTACAAGAATACGGAAATACAACCTTTGTAGATCCGGTTCACCACCTCCATAGCTCCGCAATGAAGTCTCATCGCTGTCCATATCAAATCCCGGGCACTAGCGTCGGCTTCATCGGAGAAAGAGCGGGCTAGGTCATCGACGACGTGCCGAAGATGATCTACGTCGAGGCATCACTAGATCAAGATCCACCTTCATCAAGCCTTGAAAACTTGTGAAGGAAACACACTCTACTACTTGGCAAAAGGTAGAGGATGAAGAAATAGGAAGTGGGTTCACTTTAGAATTGGATTTCTCACTCATTTTCATCAATCACTATTGATGAAGTGAAGCTTTCTTCATGAAAGAAGATGAAGAAGAAGAAGCATGTATTATTATGATGATTTTTTAAATGAAAATAAAAGGAATCCTTATCATAATCTAACCATGGTGAAGTGTAGAGAATCAACTAGGGTTAAGTGGAGTGGTTAGGGTTAAGAATGAGACAAAATGGTGACTTAGTCAAAGCTTCATGAAGCTTCAACATGCAAGTCCAAAATGAACCACCATTTCATTTCTTTATGCCATTTATTTTCCAAAATAAATAAACAAATAAATAAATAATGGAAAAAACAAAACCCTAATTTCCAACTTAACTATGGTTTAATTCTTTACACTTAACCAAAAAGCAGGTATCATCAAACATGATACAATCATGTGCACAAAAGTATATCACATATACAATGTGCACATCAAGTGAGAAAATCCATTTAAAGTGAACCAATACTAGTTAATGCAAAGTAATATATCAAATATATAATTATACATTAAATCATTAAATCAACACTTGATTTAACGACCCGGTCATATCGCATATAACCGACTAATATTCAATGTATCGGCTTATCGAATCAATACTTGATTCGATAACTAGGTTATATCGAATACAACCAATCGATACATTCATCGCGAGAATAGAATACGGTATCACATACACGCATTATTCTCGGTCCCGCACATATCTCATATGCGCTCCTATTTCGTTTCGCTTGAGCCAGGAAACCTCTGTGTAGGACTCTAAAGACTCGTCAATACGCCGGCATCAGATGATGATCATATCAAGCACCCACAAGCTGCAAGCGGTCTGCTAAACGTAACGGCCACCCGGGTATTGAGAATCAGAAGATCGACGAGCAAGCCCGCTCACACTCCAGTGAATCCAACCAGTAACACTACCGTACAGTCCGGTCTCGTCGTCTGATATGTCGCATATCTCGCCTAGGGGTGGTAAACGTCAGACCCTAATAGGTCGATAAGTCGTGTCGATATGAGGTCTATAACAATTCGAGAAACTACTGGTAACACTTACCAGTAAATCTCAGCAACCCTGGCCAGGGATTTCCTGTTATAGCCAATCGAACACAGCGCAACATCAACTCCCTATACCGGGAGAGACGAATCCCCTCCTATCGCTCATTGCCTCCATGTGACTCGGGACAGTACCCAAAAACCACCGTTTTGCATGCCCTCTTGGATGTGGTAAGATGGAAATCAAAGCACAGTGGGAACCACACAAGACTCTATGACGATCTCGGGTCAACAGACTACTCTGTACCAGTGTCACCAGAGAACTGCCATCTGACGTAGGGTATATTACCATCTGGGAGTTCTCGGCGAGTCCGTCCTGTGTACCCAGTCTCTACTGAGCACCCGTATATCATCTCTGATGTCAAACACCGATGGATATGGGATCATCCATCGCCCATCTGTATGGGTCGAGAAGGTATACGCTAGTCTACTCTGGTATATCGATGCCCCGTCTCGATACACCCACGACTAGGGACTTTGAATGATGTACTTATGGACTACCTTGTCCCTACCAGTATGATCCGCATCATAGTCCAGGTAGTCAAGTACACATCCTAAGGGCTTTACCAACATGTAATAGAGAGACAATCTGTGTACACGTTAAGGTAAAGAGCAACCAGATAGCATACTATCATGTCGAGCAAGAAAGCCCTCCATATATATGTCCCAGCATCCACTACAATATACATCCAATGTACAGTAATGGCCTCTAGGGCATACATATAACTAACAATCTCCCACTTGCACTAGGGCCAGCTGTAGCAGTGGTTGTAGTATCTCATACTCAACCATCCCATAAAAGTCTCTCTCTGGGAATAGGACTTCGTGGGTGGATCCGCCGTGTTGTCCTCTGAGTCTACTCTCCTAACCTCGATCCCTTAGAGATCAACCATCTCCATGATCAAGTGATACTGCCTTAGAATATGTCTGGATCACTGATGGGACCTGCGTTCCTTGGCATAAGCCACAACTCCATTGTCACACAATGGGAGGAACATAGTTCATCTCATGAACCAATATACACCCAAACAGCCTCTTTGGTAGCATCTTAAGTAGCGATGTATCCTGCCTTTATCATCTAGTATGCCACGGTATCTAGCTTGGAACTCTTCCAACATACCGCCACTTTACTGAGGGTAAAGACAATGCCTGTGACTGACATTCAGTCATCTTTATCACCCTGGAACCTTTCCAGTGATTCTCCCCAGGATCGATTGATACCATCTCACTACAACTAGTGAAAATCCTAACATCCATTTAGATCTATCTCATAGATCCAAAACCCAGGATTTAGGAGGTATCACATTGATCCTATATGGAGAATCATTGTGATAAGTGGAGATTGATCGAGCGTAGCATAGGAAACTCTTTCCCTATCAAGAGTATGTCATCCACGTACTCTACGAGGATCACCACCATACTCCCTACTACCTTTTTGTTTATACAAGGTTCATCTACCATTTTGATGATGTCAAACTCTTTAACTAACACATCAAAACAGATGTTCCAACTCCGCGATGCCTGCTTTATCCTATAAAGCATCTTGCACACGTTTCCGCTGCTCCCACTGTCTATGAAGCCCTCTGGCTGTGTACTTATAGACGCTCTCTTCCAAAACATCATTTAGAAAAGCAGTCATGACACCCAACCACCAGATATCGTAGTCATGGTATGTAGCCGTGGTAAGTAGGATCTGGATGGACTTAAGCATAGACACTAGAAAAAGGTTTCATCATTATCCACGCCTGGTCAATGACGAAAACCTTTAACAAGTCTAGCTTTGAAAGTCTCAACTTTTCCATCTACACCAAGTAATCTTCTCAAGATATACTTGCTCCTGATGGGGATTTAACCCTTCAGATATAGCAACCAAAGTCCATACTTTGTTGGTGCATAAGGATTCGATCTCAGATCGATAAGCATCCAGCCATTCTTACAGAGTCTCACTCCTGATGGCCAGCTCGAAGCTAGTTGGGTCATCATCACATGATGCAAACCTCACTCCTACTGTCATAGAGAAACCGAAGTATCTCTCAGGTGGGTGAGGAACCCTACTAGATCGGCGGAGAGGCTGAGGTTCATTGGAATCTACTGAATCCTTTTGGTTCTATCAAATCATCAGCTGCAATTTGTATAGCTGGAACCTTTCCAGTTCTACATTACAGACTTTGCCTCGAGCTTGTCCGGATTTTTCTTTCAGACATAGGCCGGACAACCCCAAATCTTAACCAACTTAAGATATGGGCTCTTCCCTTTCCATATCACATATGAAGCGGTAGGCAACTGATTTGATTGGAACCCAATGCAATTGGTATGCAGCTTCTCAAGTACATAACTCCCAAAAGGAAATAGGAAACTCAGTAGTCCTCATCATAGAGCACATCACATAGGGTGCTATTGCTCAGCTCTGATATACCATCGTGCTATGGTGTATTCGGAGGAGTAATGCTGAGAGAGAATCTTATTCTCCTTTAGAATAGTCCAGGAATTCTATGCATAAGTATTCTCCTCCCTGATCGCATCAAAGGACATAACACTTGTAACCGTATATTGGTTCTCTACTTCTAAATCATATTCTGTGAATATCTCAACAGGTTCAGGCTTGTGTTTCAACAGGAACATATGTCTGAATCTTGAGAGATTATCAGAGAATGTAACGAAGTACAAAGAACCAGTCCTGGCATATGTAGACAGGGGACCTATCATACATCAACATGTATCATCCCAAGAGTTTACTAACTCTTTCTCTGTTTCCAATAAACAGAGCTGGTGTCATTATATCTTTGTGACATGACTGGCAAGTTTCACAAGATGTAGATTCAAACTGATTTAAATATGCATCTTCATGTAACTTCAGCTAGTCGGGTCGCATTGATATGACCTAGTCTACAATACCTCAAGAAGGATTCGTTCATTTCTGAACTCTTCCTCTTGTGTGTGTTCTGTATACATGGAACTGTAGTTTGATTTAGAACGTTAATGCTTTTAGATAACGTGCCTGAAACGATCAACCTTTGATATAGGAAATGTTCAAAACATTATCCAACAATACATAATTGTATCCTTTCTTTACTAATAAAGAGACTGATATGATTTTGTATATCAGGTTCGGTATCTAATAGCATTTGTTCAGAATCAATGTATTGGTAATACAGGGTGACAGTGACCAACAGACTTGGCTGCAACACTTGCCCCGTTTTCTGTCACATGAAACATATCACCCGTTCTCAGTTTTTCTACCCTTTTGTAGCCCTATGTAACAGATTACATATCTGGGATCCTGATCTGGTATCACATACCCAGGACGTAAAGGATACTGAGAAACAGTTCTTTGTAACGAACACACCCGAAGATTATGCATCATATGTACTTTCTTCGTTTGGGCGGCACGGGAAATCTGGTATTCCCCAATTTCCTGCTCTTTCTTATAACAATTATAAGTTGGAGCAGGACCAACGTTCCCCAGCTCAGTATAACAAGCGAGTTCGGTCAATATTCCGTATTATTATCTTGATTAATACGTGATATGGTCGCTACCTGGAGAGAGAGAGAAAAAAACACTCAGCGTACGCTCTTGCAAGAATAGATTGGTTATTATTTTATCTAATCAGGATGGCTCCCACTGCTTTTTATCAAATCTTCCTTCAAACCCTAAAAGGAAAGACTAGCCGGGATTAATTACATACTACAAGTTCGCCAATCTTTCAGCCAGGCCAGTGTCGGTACTTTGAGGGAGGTCCCCCGTGCTTTCGCACGAACCTAATTAATGTAAACCTCGTTTTCCCAGAGGTGTAACCTCGTTGACACCTTTCTAGACATCTACTTGATCGGCTAATTGTAATGTGCAAAACTCTCTCAGGAGTAACTCTTACTCGCAGCGGGTATCGGGATCCAACTATCTCATAGAAGGTATGCAATCTCATTGCAAATTTCAACACTTGAAATTCCCGATAATATTTTGCCCCGAACGATCTATGACCTTGACAAGGTCAACAAACCATAGACCGCAAGTCAAGTTCAACCCGTCATTTCTTGATTGAATCAAACCCACCCGCACGACCCTTGACAAGGTCAACAAGGCCGCACGACTACCCTAACCCAATCTGCATCATATGCATAAGCAGATAAATACTGGTTAGCTACCTCACACTGCGCCTTGACAAGGTCAACAAACGCAGCACGAATACTAAACAGGACTTATCTGAAATGACGGAGGGCTACGACAGGTTTTTCTGAAAACCTATTGCGTAATGAACTTGATATCGTTGTTGAATCAAATGATTTTAAAAATGGATTGTTTTTGAGGCTTTTCTAGTTTTGCTAAAGGAGTCACTCCCGGTGAAGAGATCGTCGGTCCTTTCCTCGTCGAATGAGGTGCGGGATATATCATATATATCGCTGTGCAAAGCAGAAACTATAGAAGCTATCAAAAGACAAACCGAGTGTGTAGCATCTGCCAGTTATTGCTAAAGGAGTCACTCCCGGTGAAGGGATCTCGGTCCTTTCCTTATCGAATAAGGTGCAGGATGTTCTATAATAAACACCGCGATGCAAAGAAAGAACTGTAGCTACCTGTTTTTATTTTGAAATTCAATTCTACAACATCTTAGGTTTCTTTTATTTCATTAATCTCATTAATGAAGTCCCATCATTTAAGTACCTAAACATCACAGATAAATACGACGTACACTTATGTCATCCGCACTCGATATCCCTCCGTGCACCGTTAGGTTAGGTAACGAACGGTAGAGCGGGGCAGGGCTAGCGCGGATGTAAAACATAAGTAACGCCTATATAATATATCATATATACTATATAAAGTATCCATCACAGAACATATCACATGATCACATCACAGATATCGCAGCAGAAGAATCAGATGAAATATTGGAAATACTAAGACATCCGTGTTTTCAATACGAGCCAGTATAAAACACGGATTCCACGGTCGTGATGAATAGCCAAACCCACACCCCTAGACCCCTACGAGAGCGGCAAGCAACCCTACCAATTCTGGAGTTAGGAGATCCGAACTCGACTCCTCGAGTTGGTCTCCCATTGGACTCCAGAACCCGGTTACTTGTGCTCCCCTCCTTGGGTCTATCCTAGTGTGGAAAAGTAAATAATATACAAAGGGTGATATCTTCCGCAACCTGGAAGTGCCCCAAATAAAAGAATATTACATACAAGTTTTTACATGAATGAAAATGAAAAACACTCATCTCACATAAAAAACCCCGGCTATTCAAACACGACGATCCAATATAACATATCTAGCAACACATAACATCACATGTCATCAACGTAAGTAAATATGCACATCCCAATTGTCGTTGACATATAGCAACGAAACCGGCGATATCACATATTACACTTACGGTCACAGAAAAGAAAGTGTAAAACTACAACAGTTGGAATCCGCAATCTGCATAGACATCGCATGCCTAATCAAATGAATTCCTTAAACATCGCATGCCTAACAATTATAAACCCCGTATTTTAGTCTCATTATCGAAAAATCTTTTCAATATCAAGTCGGGCAATTCAACAAGATTCCCGACATCCTGATCGAATGCTCGTCGCAAACTTCAGTAGACGGCCGCACCCCCGATACCGTCGACGAAGTGCTCCAAGGCGGAACACCGCTGCCGCGAGCACCCGAACGGATGCTTTCGGCGATGGGGTTCTCCTACAGTCACTTGGTCGGGGCTATGAGGCGAGGCTGTCTATTAAGTTTACCTGGCGAGTATCCGCGTACGCTACGTGATTGCGACGGACTTTTGATCACATCAAAATTCCGTGGCAACCGATCAAGTGAGACTAAACTGCTATGTTTATAACATTCATTCAGTTATCACATAACTCCTTGTGAATTCCAATTATTGTATCCCATTCCAGATAAACAGAAAATGTTAAACTTTCCGATCGAACATTCAAACACCTAAGTTTTCCCGATACAGATCAACACATGAAACAAGTCTAAAAACATTCAGTTCGTGCCTCAGTACCAACGATCCAGCAGTAGAAGGGTCAAGCCAACGCCTCACATGTGGCACGCCGTACTGCCCCAAACCCTAAGGTTCATAGGGCAGTTCAAGACGGTCACATAAACGAGTTAAGGTTTGTTGTCTTCTAGAGGGTCCATCGAGTTACTTGCACTACTTAGAACGTCTTTAAACCACGGAAAAATCCAACACTTAGAAATTTCCCGATAGGGGAAAAATTGGGTATTAATATCCGGTCGAACTTTTTAACATATTCTATAATTTATCCGGAAAGCCACATAGACAAAATCTGATGCTCCGATCGAAACACCGAATCCCCAAAACAACCCCAGAAAATTCAACTCTTGAATAAATATTAAAAATTCCCAGAAAATCCAGCACCTGACAATAGGAATTACTGTGCAGAAACCTAACAGTGATCTCATTTATTGGCCGCGGAACCGCCGCAGAAGCCAAGCTTCCGCCGCGGTTCCGCCGCACTGTAGCAGCTTCAATAAAAAAAATTTTGCATCGTAATTCTTAGTTTTCCCTGCTGAATTTTTTAGCAATTTTTAATTTGGAAAAATCCACGTTTTCAGAAAAAGTCCAGAGAGCATGGAAAAATGGGGTTTCGGGTTCGATCGGACTTCAAACTCCGTCTAGACTTCGCCTAAGGCTCTAGCTAGGCTCTGATACCACTGTAGGGTTCCTAGGCACCCTCAAGAGGTCTCACAAGGCATCAACCATGCCCGTTTCAAATTTTACGGTGCCGAGAAACCCTAGACTAGATTGTTGGCTAGAAATGTAGGCGACAAAGCAAACTAGTTAACACTTAACTATAAGAATACGGAAATACAACCTTTGTAGATCCGGTTCTCCACCTCCATAGCTCCGCAATGAAGTCTCCTCGCTGTCCATATCAAATCCCGGGCACTAGCGTCGGCTTCATCGGAGAAAGAGCGGGATAGGTCATCGACGACGTGCCGAAGATGATCTACATCGAGGCATCACTAGATCAAGCTCCACCTTCATCAAGCCTTGAAAACTTGTGAAGGAAACACACTCTACTACTTGGCAAGAGGTAGAGGATGAAGAAATAGGAAGTGGGTTCACTTTAGAATTGGATTTCTCACTCATTTTCATCAATCACCATTGATGAAGTGAAGCTTTCTTCATGAAAGAAGATGAAGAAGAAGAAGCATGTAATATTAAGATGATTTTTTAAATGAAAATAAAAGGAATCCTTATCATAATCTAACCATGGTGAAGTGTAGATAATCAACTAGGGTTAAGTGGAGTGGTTAGGGTTAAGCATGAGACAAAATGGTGACTTAGTCAAAGCTTCATGAAGCTTCAACATGCAAGTCCAAAATGAGCCACCATTTCATTTCTTTTTGCCATTTATTTTCCAAAATAAATAAACAAATAAATAAATAATGGAAAAAACAAAACCCTAATTTCCAACTTAACAATGGTTAAATTCTTTACACTTAACCAAAAAGCATGTATCATCAAACATGATACAATCATGTGCACAAAAGTATATCACATATACAAGTGCACATCAAGTGAGAAAATCCATTTAAAGTGAACCAATACTAGTTAATGCAAAGTAATATATCAAATATATAATTATACATTAAATCATTAAATCAACACTTGATTTAACGACCCGGTCATATCGCATATAACCGACTAATATTCAATGTATCGGCTTATCGAATCAATACTTGATTCGATAACTAGGTTATATCGCATACAACCAATCGATATATTCATCGCGAGAATAGAATACGGTATCACATACACGCATTATTCTCGGTCCCGCACATATCTCATATGCGCTCCTATTTCGTTTCGCTTGAGCCTGGAAACCTCTGTGTAGGACTCTAAAGACTCGTCAATACGCCGGCAGCAGATGATGATCATATCAAGCACCCACAAGCCGCAAGCGGTCTGCTAAACGTAACGGCCACCCGGGTATTGAGCGATCAGAAGATCGACGAGCAAGCCCGCTCACACTGCAGTGAATCCAACCAGTAACACTACCGTACAGTCCGGTCTCGTCGTCTGATATGTCGCATATCTCGCCTAGGGGTAGTAAACGTCAGACCCCAATAGCTCGATAAGTCGTGTCGATATGAGGTCTATAACAATTCGAGAAACTACTGGTAACACTTACCAGTAAATCTCAACAACACTGGCCAGGAATTTCCTGTTATATCCAATCGAACACAGCGCAACATCAACTCCCTATACCGGGAGAGACGAATCCCCTCCTATCGCTCATTGCCTCCATGTGACTCGGGACTGTACCCAAAAACCACCGTTTTGCACGCCCTCTTGGACGTGATAAGATGGAAATCAAAGCACAGTGGGAACCACACAAGACTCTATGACGATCTCGGGTCAACAGACTACTCTGTACCAGTGTCACCAGAGAACTGCCATCTGACGTAAGGTATATTACCATCTGGGAGTTCTCGGCGAGTCCGTCCAGTGTACCCAGTCTCTACTGAGCACCCGTATATCATCTCTGATGTCAAACACCGATGGATATGGGATCATCCATCGCCCATCTGTATGGGTCGAGAAGTTATACGCTAGTCTACTCTGGTATATCGATGCCCCGTCTCGATACACCCACGACTAGGGACTTTGAAGGATGTACTTATGGACTACCTTGTCCCTACCAGTATGATCCGCATCATAGTCCAGGTAGTCAAGTACACATCTTAAGGGCTTTACCAACATGTAATAGAGAGACAATCTGTGTACACGTTAAGGTAAAGAGCAACCAGATAGCATACTATCATGTCGAGCAAGAAAGTCCTCCCTATATATGTCCCAGCATGTACTACAATATACATCCAATGTACAGTAATGGCCTCTAGGGCATACATATAACTAACAAAGTGCCGGTTACGGGCCAAATTTTAGGTCGTGACATGAGAAGAGTTTTCAGCAGTTGAAGACTCGGTTGACGACTGCACCAGATTTATCTTTGCCTTCTGGATCCGGCGACTTTGTCATTTACTGTGATACTTCTCGATTGGGGCTCGGTTGTGTATTGATGCAGCATGATAGAGTTATCGCTTATGCTTCCCGGCAGCTGAAGAAACATGAGCAGAATTATCCCACTCATGATCTTGAGATGGCCGCGGTGGTCTTTGCACTTAAGATTTGGAGACACTACTTGTACGGGGAGTCATGTCTGATTTTCACAGACCACAAGAGCTTAAAGTACATCTTCCAGCAGCGGGATCTGAATTTGAGACAGCTCCGTTGGATGGAGCTCGTGAAGGGTTATGATTGTGAGATCCTTTATCACCCGGGCAAGACGAATTTGGTAGCTGATGCTTTAAGTCGTAAGCCCGAGGGTAGCTTGTCCCAGTTGAGCACAATTCAGAGACAATCTTCTGCAGATTGGAAGATCTTGTGCGACAGTAGAGTACAGTTTGAGTTCACTTCCACTGGGGAACAGCTTGCTCACGTCCACGCCCGTCCACTTCTACTTGATCGTATTCGTGAGGCACAGCCCGACGATGCCCGTTTGCCTGAGATTCTTGAGCATGTCCGGCAGGGTAGAGATTCAGAGTTTGGGATTGATGACCAGGGTGTGCTACGTTTTTGGACTTGTTTGTGTGTACCTAATATCGGTAGGTTGATACGCGAGATCCTAGAGAAGGCACATCTGTCATCTTATAGTGTTCACCCAGGTTCCACCAAGATTTATCGTGACTTGAGAGATATCTACTGGTGTGGCGGGATGAAGAGTGATATTTCGGACGTCGTTTCGAGGTGCCTGACTTGTCAGCAAGTCAAGGATGAGAATCTGAGACCGGCAGGAGAGTTGCAGCCTTTACCCGTTCGGGAGTGGAAGTGGGAACATATCTCCATGGATTTCTTTGTGGGTCTACCCAGGTCCAGCCGAGGGTATGACTCTATTTGGGTGATTATTGACTGGTTGACGAAAGCGTCTCACTTTCTTCCAGTGAAGACCACTTTCGGTTATGCTCAGTATGCTCAGTTGTACATTGATGAGATTGTCTGTTTGCACGGCCTTCCTACATGCATCGTATCCGAAAGGGGCACCCAGTTCACTAACCGTCTTTGGCAGAAGCTTCAGGAAGCTTTGGATACTCAATTGAGTTTTAGCACCGCTTTCTATCCGCAGACTGATGGCCAGTCAAAGCGGACTATACAGAATCTGGAGGATATGCTTCGTGCGTGCGTGCTTGATTTTGGCGGCAGTTAGGATCGTCACTTGCCGTTGATAGAGTTCTCCTACAATAACAGTTATCAGGAGACGATTCAGATGGCGCCTTTTGAGGCTTTGTATGGTAAAAAGTGTCAATCTCCAGTCTGTTGGGCCGAACTCAGCGAGAGCAGGATTTTGGGACCCCAGCTAGTTCAAGAGACTACGGAGAAAATTCAGTTGATTCAGGATAGGATGAGAGCAGCCCAGTGCAGATAGAAGTCTTATGCCGATCGTTATCGTCGCAGGCTCAAGTTCGCAGTGGGGGATCATGTATTCCTGAAGATTTCTCCGATGAAGGGTGTGATGAGATTTGGGAAGAAAGGGAAGCTTAGTCCCAGATTTGTGGGTCCTTTTGAGATCCTTGAGCGAGTTGGTACCGTTGCCTATCGTTTAGCACTTCTGCCCAGTTTTCCGGATTTTCACCCCGTATTCCATGTATCGATGCTTCGGAAGTAGATTCATAAACCTTCTCACATGATTCAACACCAGACCGTTCAGCTAGAGCGCGATCTTTCATTTACCAGCCAACCGGTAGTTATATTGGATCGGCAGGTGAAGAAACTTTGGTCAAAGGTCTTGCCATCTGTGAAGGCTCTTTGCCGTGGCCCTAATAGTGAAGAGGTCACTTAAGAGGCCGAGAGCGAGATGCGGAAGAAATTCCCTCATCTCTTTAAAAGTACGCATAGTAAGATTTTTAAATTCGAGGACCGAATTTCTTTAAGAGGGGAAGATTGTAACACTTTAGAATGTGATTAGTGTTAATCAAGTGATAATGCGGGTTTTTAGTAAAAAGTTAACCAAAATAGTTTTCACATATTTTATAAAAATTAATTAATATTCTATTATTATTTGTTTTGTCTTGCACATACTTTTTCATGTTAACTTGGGGTTTATGGAGGTGTTAACCATGCTTAAGTAGCCATGGCACCCTAAACCCATTTCAAGCCATGTTAGCTCTACCCACTTGTCTTAATTTTTATTAAGAGTTTATCCTTTGTCTTGTGAGAGGGAGAGAGAGAGAGAGAGTTGACAATGAGGGTTGATGAGGCATGGGCAAGCATAGGGGCATTAATGAGGAGAGAGAAAGGGGGCATGGTTCATTCTTTAACCTCACACCCTCATTTCCCTCATCCCTCACTCATAGACTCCCTCCTTCTCACCTCACTCGCTCGTTCACACATTATTTCTCCTTCTCATTTTCCACTCTCCTCAACTGAAACCTATTCTTATTCATCAAAAAACCCAAGCAAAATCCTCACTAAACCTCACTAAAACCCTTCACAAGCCTAGCTAAGACCATTTGATGACTTAGAGCATGGAAAGCTAGGGTTTTTGATCAAGTTTGGTAAGGTAATGATCTCTAACTATTAACTAGGATGTTAGGATGCTGTGTTGCTTATTAGTTGCTGTTTAGAACACTAAAATTATAGTTTTGTGCAAATATCGTATTTTTGGTAAAGAATTGTGTCTCGGGTGAATCTGCTATCAAACCAGGAATTTGTTGGAGAATTTGTCATCACAGAGAACTTGTTTAGAGACCTAGAAGCTACCCTAAAAACCTGAGACCATTCCCCCCAAAGTTGGCAGCAAATTAATTGATTCTGGCCGCAAATTAAAGATACAAGTATATATGATAAGATAAAGAGCAACATGATAGCATACTATCATGTCGAGTAAGAAAGTACTATCTATATATGTCCAAGCATCCACTATGTGAAAAAGTACTCTCTAAATATGTCCAAGCATCCACTATAGAAGTTGCCATCATAGAGACCTAGTTTAGAGACCTAGTTTAGAGACCTAGAAGCTACCCTGAAAACCTGAGACCATTCCCTCCAACGTTGGCCGCAAATTAATTGATTCTGGCCGCAAATTAGAGATACAAGTATACATATTAACATAAAGAGCAACATGATAGCATACTATCATGTCGAGTAAGAAAGTACTCTCTATATATGTCCAAGTATACACTATAATATACAATCATGTACAATAATGGCCTCTAAGGCATACATGTGAAAACTATTTTGGTCCAAGCATCCACTATTAATTCACAGAGTAAGAAAGTACTCTCTATATATGTCCAAGCATCCACTATAGAAGTTGCCATCACAGAGACCTAGTTTAGAGACCTTGAAGCTACCCTGAAAACCTGAGACCATTCCCTACAAAGTTGGCTGCAAATTAATTGATTCTGGCCGCAAATTAAAGATACAAGTATACATGTTAAGATAAAGTGCAACATGATAGAATACTATCATGTCGAGTAAGAAAGTACTCTCTATATATGTCCAAGCATCCACTATAATATACAATCATGTACAATAATGGCCTCTAACGCATACATACAACTAACATGAAATGTGTTTCGATCGTATTCCGTTTGCATCGGGGAGAGGGATTCTTCTGTTGATTTGATTCTCCTTGATATATTAGACTTTGACGTTCTTCTGGGCATGGATTGGCTAGCCACGTGTTATGCGTCCGTGGACAGCCGTGAGAAGGAAGTCAGATTTAGTTTTTCGGGTGAGCCAGTCCTTGTTATTCAGAGAGACCGTAGCGTCACCCTGCCCAGTTTGATTTCTTCTCTTCACGCTAATCGGCTCTCGAGGAAAGGATGTCAGGGATTTTTGGCGTATGTTCTTGATGTTGGAGCCGCAGAGGACCCGTTGAACCAGGTCCCGATTGTGATGGAATTTCCAGATGTCTTTCCTGACGAGTTTCCCTGTTTGCCTCCAGAGCACGATATTGAGTTCTGCATTGACTTGATCCCCAGCACGGGGCCTATTTCTATGCTTCCATATCTAGTGGCCCCGGCGGAGCTTAGAGTGCCGAAGGATCAGTTGCAAGATTTGCTGGATAAAGGGCTTATTAGGCCGAGTGTGTCGCCTTGGGGTGCTCCTGTCTTATTCATCAAGAAGAAGGATGACAGTATGAGATTATGAATCAATTATTGTCAGCTGAGTCGAGTTACTGTGCAGAACAGATATCCCCCAATTCTCATTGACGATTTGTTTGAGCAGCTCCAGGGTGCGGGACATTTCTCGAAGTTTGACATGCGATCAGGTTATCATCAGTTGCGGGTTCGGAAGGATGATATTCTGATGACTGCTTTTCGTACACGCTACGGGCATTATGAGTTTTTGATGATGTCGTTCAGGCTCATCAATGCCCCAGCCACGTTCATGGATTTGATGAAACGCATATTCAAGCCGTTTCTTGATAAGTTTTTTATCGTGCCCCGGGATACCTCACCAGGTCTACCATGTATCCACTGACGGTGCCTCCTCTCTCCTCGATTTGGGTATATGCATATGTGGCTCAATAACCGAGAAAACTCATGGTGGACGCCACACATCATATCACAATAAAACTGCAATTTCCATTTTTAAAATGATCATAAGTTTATAGAAGTCTTTTTACGGTTTTCCCAAAATCCTGAAATCTCATGAATACGGAATCTCTAAGAAGAATCACAATACGTGCATATGTCAATGATGGTGAATGTCTATGATATCGATATGATGTACTGAATTGAATGACTTGAAGACTACATATCAATAATAATGCAATGCTCAAATACTGATTTTTAAGCAAGTTCTATAGTGTTCGTGACATAGAAATTACCAATGGCGTGTGTGTTCGTATAAAATAATGCATGTGCGGCATGAACCATTGGTATGGTGCAAGTGTCCTAGGTGATAATATCATTGTGCATGATGATGCAAATGGTACACGAATATGATATACACATATGAATACAAGAATTATAAAGAAATCCTAGCTATCGGGCGATTTACGCCATCTAAGTGATTCCCCGATACATGTGTACATCTACTCACCGGAACGCCTCAGCTATTCGAATCTAACCACTGCCTTTCCTTTCCTTGCCACGCTTGACGTCTCCGCAATCGATCCTAAAATCCCACAATATCAATACATAAGGCTAAACACTTGATAAAACGTGAAGTCAAGATAATACGGAGAAACTAACGCCACAAGCTTAAACACGTATGCACTTGGTGCACAAAACATGTGTGACGTTGCCTAAAACCATCCGTAGGGGCTGTGATAGGCAGCGAACGCCAAATCTAGAATCGAAACGTACGTATCACACATTAACCAAACACTCTCATAAAGGGAAAATGGTCCCAGCTTTTATCTGCAACTGAACTAGGAAAAAAACAATACCAAATACCCTAAAAGGCCTCCAGACAACCCGAATCCTAACGCTACAGAGGGACCGGCGACGCCGGCAGAAACATGAATATTGCCGGTCGAACTGCGATGAATTGGTCCGGGTTTCAAGGGTATACTCAGGGCTTAATCACCACTCTACTGTAACATTTCCGAAAAATAAAATATTATTTTTGGGAAATTAGACAATATAAGTAATAAGTATTATGAATATTTAAAGTATGAAGATTGGGGATTTTACAATTTAGTATACAATTAATTGTGTATGGGTTAGTACTAAACTCGATTAGTGTTTACTAATTTTTCTTTAAGTATGATATGTGCATGACATGCAACATGATATGTTGCATAATACTTGTTACATTTTATTAATTGTTTGAAAACCATGCTTCATTCTTTTATTACTTGGTTTTTATTGTTTTTGATTTGAAATTAAAAGAAACAAAGGGAAAAGAAAAAGGAAAAAGAAAAAAATAAAATATGTGTGGCATGGCAAGAGGTATGGGCTTGGATGAGAGAGAGAGAGAGTGAGGGGTCTTTGACCATTGGCTCAATTGCTTTTCACTTCATCATCTTCATCATTTTCTTCTCCTCTTTCTCCTCTCATGGCTGCCTTCTCCCTCCACCACCTCTACCTCCTCGCTACACCCCCAAATCCACATCAAAAACCCTTTATCCCTTCATTAAAAATATGCACAAGCTCACTAGAAGCATGGTAGACTAAGCAAGTTAGGATTTTGAGCACTTTGGGCAACTCAATAAAATTCATGAGTTGCCAAATGAGGTATCTCTTTCACCATTAGTGTAGTAATTGATTTACATTAACTTCTATTTTAGTTTAGAAGTGATTAAGTGAGGTTTAGTGACCTTTGAAAATTCCAAGATTGAGTTTAGGGGATTCTTGAGTTGTGATGGTGCAATTGAGGTGTAGTTGGTGAGTACAAACCCCCCTAGTGTTAAAAATCCAGATCAAACCAGTGACTAACCATAAAACTTAAACTTAGAACTTTCCATGTCGGTTTTGTGATATTTTGGAGGTCTACAGGTAATCTGGAGCAACCCGGGACCTTTATAAAAAATTTAAACATATACATTAACTTAGTTAGACCGATAGGAGACCACCATGAGAAGACAAGACCAAACTTCAAAATTATGGCCGGCGGGGGCGGTTACTGTAGCTAATAGGCCGGCCAAAATTTGTCTGTTGATGTTGGGTTTTTTCCTGTAGCTCGCACTCCTCATAACTTAGCCACTGCATTTTTTGTTTTGTCCCAGATTACCTGAGTCAAAATCTGGAGCTAGTTTCCTAAGTTGCTGTTTTGTGTTTTGCGGATTTTAATGACTTAAGTTCTGATATTGGTGTTTTATCTCGATCGATTGGCTTTTGTACGTCGGTGTCGAGGGTTATTGGTTCTTCTTGCATACGTAGACCGTAGGTTCTAACCTATGTGTGTCTCGTGTGCTGTATTGGGTTTTCTTGTGTTTTGATTCTTGTTTTACGATATAACGTATTTGAAACTATAGGTACCCATGTGGACGTTGTACGATAGGGGAAGAGTATGGCGACATCGACTTCGGCAAGCAACGATCAAAGTGAGTAGATGTATATCTACGGGGGAAGTCGGGTGGATGGCGTATAGCACCCCCGCACTTTCGTAGGGTAGGATGTGAATATTATATATATTAATATATGTTATTGTGAGACGTGAATACTTAGCAAGAAAGTACTTTTAGTTTAGTTTCTTAGTCGCGAAACACTGCAGTAAAGGTTGACACACACGCGCGCACACACACACACATACATTGATTTCTTGTGTGTATATGTGGATATATATATATATATATATATATATATATATATATATATATATATATGTATGTGAGTATGTATATATATATACACGGATGATAAGGATAGCATGCGATATGAGGTGATGAGTCGATATGATCGGGCATGATGCCGTGAGATGTTGATAAGTGATTGAGCCATGATATGACCTATGATATGGTATACGATATGATATTATAGCGGATCGTTGGGCGATGTGTTTTCATACACATGAGGATATTTGTTTGATGATATGGGAATGTACTAGACTTTAGAACGGTACCCCTAATTCATGATTACGATAATGATACCATATGAATAATTATGTATATGTGATATTTGACCCATACCCTGATTTTTGGGATGTCGTACGATGGATTTTACCGTACGAGATATAGATATGATGATTGATCCTACTCTTAACCTGAGGATGTCGTACTATGTATTTTACCGTACGTGACGCTATTGAGGCGGGATCGCCGACTACTAGATATATCGACTCAGACTTTAGGTGGATTTCCTTACCCTTTAGACTAGGCTCGAGTCATACTTATTTTCAAAACTAACGGATCGCGAGTATTTTTAAAGACAGGCCGAGGGATACTACGGATTTTTCAAAAGACATATCTTTTATCAAAGACGCCGTAGCCCCTATTTTTTCTAAAACAATGATTCGTGCTATTTCACACACCAAAAACTGTATGACTCATATACAGAAATGTATATTCTTCAATGTTGCGTTTTCTATTCATCCTCAGTTATATTCATGTTCTCATTGCATTGCATATTTATATGTGTGTTTCCTTAACTATTATGATATCGATTGTTAGGACACAAGCACCATTACCGATGATGCGTATGTCCACGAACACTTTCTTGCCGGCTCACACACATCATCAGCGGAAATTTCCATGACACGTACACTTTAGAGAATATTACTTCATTGATATAACTTGCTAGCTGATAGTTCCAATAAATGATTACTATGCTAGTTTAGATATTGCAATTCTTACTTAGATACTTCATGCATTCATACATTAATTCTATTATGCAATATCGTAGGGCTTTATACCGGTAATTCACCGTTTATTTACTCTCGATTTATGGGATTCGTATTTTCCATGAGATTTCTGGATTTGGAGAAACCATAAGGATTTATAAACTCATTATCATTTCTAAAAATAGAAATTTGCGGTTTTCTCGTGATATGATATTTGTGGTGTCCACCATGAGTTTTCTCGGTTCTTGAGTGATATCATACACCCGATTCGAGGTAGGGGAAGGGACCGTCTGCGGGTGCATGGTGGACCCGGTGCGGTATCCCGGGGCAAGAGGATCGTATAGAAAGGCGTTGAGCCCGGCAGGGGAGCACTACCGACCGGTGATTGTATGGAAACTCGAAGGATATCCGGAGGATACCGTTCGGAGTTATGAGAGAGGTGGATTTATGGGCCGATCCGGACTGACGGAGCCCGAGATTTGAGGATTATGTGTCGCTGTTGGACACGGTTTTCGTGATGTATTGAGTGTCCGTGTTGGGCACTCGGGTTTTATCATAAATTGTGTGTCGTTGCTGGACACACGTTGGATGGTGCATTAGTACATGTCACGTATCGATATATTATTATTCTTGACATAGACACGAGTACTTTGATATCCCACTTATGATATACTGTTACCTTTGTTATAGTATTGAGTATTTTCATTGTAAGCCATAGGAGAGCGTCATACATGCGATTTCTTCTCGGTGATGTTTTCTACTCACGAGTTGGCAACTCATCCCCGTTGTGCCACAGTTTCTTGCAGGTTTTGCCGTACAGGTTTCCTTGACGGCTTTGCTGGCACACTGCTTCCTACCGGGTGATTGCTCAGTAGGTGGATTCACTTGCATCGTGACCTCCGTTGTACTTGTAATTATTTCAGTTGTATCTAGTAAACTCCATCAACCAGACTTGTATAATTGATAGACTTAGAAGACCAGTTGTATATTCTTTCGACCTTAGAGTCGCGCGCTTGTATTATTATGATTCTTCTTTGGTTTTCTTGAGAATGTTGGTTTTCTTTCTGAGTTTTGATCCTCGCCCTTCGGCGTTGTATATTATATTGCTTGCGTGGTTGTTTCCGCCAATTGGTAAAGAGCTAGCTTCCGTTTGAGGATTCCTTTATTCATTACTTATATTATGCATGTTTGTACCCGTTTGGGGCCAGTATTTACAATGGAAACTCTGCCGAATTTTTTGGAAAGGACTTGATGTTTTAAAAATGCTTACTATGACTTTCAAAGTGAATTTATGTGTTACCTTTTAAATAAGTTTTTCCTTCACTCTCTTTTCAAATGGTTTAGATTTCTTGGATTTTGGCTTATTTGGATTAGGTGGGGTCCTATAGACTTCACATGATTCAAGTTCCAGTCATGTTCCATTTCGGGTCGTGACAAAGTTGGTATCAGAGTGGTAGGTTTAACCTTGGTTCGAGTCTAGGTTTGACTATGCAGAGTCTAGGGGGTGTGTGTGTGTGTGTGAGTGTGTGTGTGTGTGTGTGTGTGTATTCGAAACCTAGGCTTGACCTTATGGAACTTAGACTTGGTCGAGGGGGTATTAGACCGGAACTTTCGTCGCATAGGTTGACCTTGGTTGATGGAGTGGTGACTTAAGTAGAGTGACGTATCGTGTGTATGTTCCGCGGCATACTTACGATATGCTACTCCGCTTAAGAAGCCTTAGAATGTACATTTCTTTGCACCGTATTCTATTCGTTCCTTTGATCTATCCTCGATGTCGGTTTGTGGTTTTGTTACCATGGTTGCACGGGCAAAAAGAGCTGTGGCTAGAGTTGTGGTCATCATGAGCTCGTCTTGGACGAGGACTGACTAGGGCGTAATTCTGGTGGCACGTTTGTGTAGATATGTCATTTTATTGTGTTTTTCCTGACATGAGCATTTTGATGGATTGTTTTTACTAAGAATTCTTGAACGTTCAGATGAACACTAGAGGATTGGGCCACTGCTAGAGGTCGGCTAGAATGTGACAACCGTTAATGTATCGTCTATTCTTGAGGATTGAGGCATTGTTTAGCTTGCGGATGAATGAGCTAGTTGTTGCTGCGACTGACAAGATATCGCCCCAGATGTTTGAAGCTACTGCAGCATGGGTTTGCACTTAGGGATATGATAGATGATCGCTAGCCACCCATGGATGAATGACTAGGAAATGTAGTTCGTTTGCGTACCCCGATGCGAGGTGATCAGATTGATTGATTTCAGCTAGAGAATACTTCACACAAGCACGTTGAGATTCTATAGGAAACAGACGAATGAAGAGTATTCCTCCGACGAATTGGAAGAGTTTCCGAGGGCATAGTTGGCTAGATGCCTACCATAAGATATTGAGCTGTCGGGTTCATAGTTTTGGAAGGGAGACTCCAGACATAAGTATAGTCGTTTGTAGCGCAGTCCATACAGTTATGAAGAGACGAGTCTGAATCGGTCAACATTAGAGAAAAGTGGAGTAAGAGGTTCGTGCGAGATTTTGAAGGGATGACGTTTCACTCCGTCAACATCAGAGATGCGATATGCATGCAGAGGCGTTGAATATGGATATATTTTTTAGAAGAAGTCGTGATGAGTTTGCAGCTATTCCGGAATAAGAAATGAACTAAGTAAAGGGTGATAACTTCCGGGCAGTTCGGCAGAAACGAGATTTGGGAGAGCCCCCACATAATCTTTCTGGAATACTACACGAGAAGACTTGGAACCAGGATCGGTCGTATCATGCACACCCAGTGGGCCAGACTTCGGCATCATCGACGAGACATGTTGTGAGTGACCATGATACTTTGCCAGAGATCTTTTAGAGGATGTGCTAGAGCGGAACCGTTTCCATCATCATTTCCATATTGGGTCGTTGAGCCGAGGAGTTATGTAATTGGCAATCTGCAATAAGAGACGAGAGCCTAAGGGCACAAGGCGCCAGAACATGAACAGGAGGCAAGTAGATATTTTGCTCTGCTAGCTTTGGATGCACCAACACCTTTTCGACTTTGAAGGAAGGACATATCGACGACAGTGTTTGCGATTTGCGATTTGGTGATTCGAATATCACGTGGCCGTCATTTTGGATTTTGGTGTTTTGGGCGATTTATTAGCATGATTGAGATTTTGTGCACCACAGTTACACTCGACTTCGATTTGATGTCATTCGAGATGTTTGATTTCGATTTGATGCCTATGGTATGTATGTGATTTGACTTGTGCCCTCGTTGTAGTTTTTATGCACTTTTAGTAATTTGATTCAATTTTGTGAACCCTAATGCACGTAGTTGTGAGATTATATACCACGGTATACCTGTTTTGGATTGGGGTATGTTTTATACCGTCGATTTCGATTGTGATATTCGATATTTGTTTTCGTGCACCTTGTGCACTTGATTTGGATTCTTGTGCATACTTGGCGCGCTAGATGCGATTTTGGTGCACACCAGATGTACTAAATCGGGATTCTTCGTGCATATCAGATGCACCTGATATTATTGTCAGGCACGCCGTTGCCCTTGACAGGTGGTTTCGTGCACACCCGTTGAACTGAGATTTTGTTTCTGTGCATATATATGGCAAATTCTTTGAATTTCTCAAAACCTTCAGATTTGTGTTTCATAAGATACATATATCTGAATCTAGAGAGATCGTCAGTGAATATAATGATGTACGAGAACCCACCCCTTTCATGTATAGACATCGGACCACAAACATCACCGTGTATGAGTCCCAAGAGCTCTGCTGCTCTTTCTCCATGTCCGGTGAACGGAGATTTGGTCATCTTTCGTTTGAGACAAGACTGACAAGTTTCATAAGATGAAAATTCGAACGTATTCAAGAGTCCATATTTATGTAACTTACTTAGTCTTTTCTCTCCGATATGACCAAGTCTATAATGCCACAAGTAGGATTCGTTCGTATCTGAACTCTTCCTCTTGCGTGTGTTTTGTATATTGAGAACAGTATTCTGATTTAGAACATAGATACCATTACAAATTATACCTTCAGCAACCAGTACCTTATCAAGGTAAATGTTCATGATATTTCTATCAAGAACATAATTATATTCATCTTTATGTAAGTCCACGGTAGCGCCCCGGCCGTCTAACAGACGCAAAATGCGGAACAAAACCCTTTTACAACTGGCGCTATCGCGTACGATAACCTGGATCTGCCATTAAAGCTAAACCAACAAACTACAAAGTGGGTAGAAGAGTTACACCGAACGATCCGAGTCTTTCGGTCTTCAACCATCATCCCACGCTTTGTTGCGGCTGTTCTGATCTCCAGAATCTCCAGTCTTCTCGTCCAGGTGGCACCACGTCGACAGATCTTTAAACGGGCTCCCGCCTCTGAACCTGTTGGAGATAGTGCCCTCAGAGTCAATTATTGGATCACAGGCACGTGATTGCAATGATTGAGGGAGGACCTATCCCAGGAGGACAGTCTTACTCGAGATGATAGTATGCTATCTGGTTTATCTTTATCATCGTGTACTGCTTTAGGTGACCTGACATGTCGCTATTACACGTTGATAGAGCCCCTAGGATTCTTGCTTGACTACCAGCAGTATGATGGCGATCATATACGTAGGAGCTGGGGTCTATAAGCACATCCTTAAAATGTCCCTAGTCGTGGGAGTTTCGAGACTGGGCATCGATACTCCATTAGTAGACTAGTGTATACAGTCGAGACCCCGACGAGGGGCGGTGGCCGGTCTCACAAGCCACTGGTGTCAGTTGGTTCACCTAAGATGTATACAGGTGCTCATTGGGTTATGAGTACACCGGACAGGACTCGCCGGGAACCTGCTAGTTGGTCTTATACCAGATGTCAGATAGCAGTTCCCTGGTGACATGTGTACAGGTTAGTTCATCGACCTGAGATCGTCATTTGTCTCGTGTGAGTTCCCACTGTGCTTTGATTACTACCCTACCACGGCTCAAAGGAGTCGTGCAAACAGGTTTTAGTTGGGTACAGTCCCGAGCCACATGGAGGCAGTGAGCGGATCTGCAGGGGTTCGTCTCTCCCGGTATTGGGGGTGAGGTCGCGCTGTGTCTAGGAGAGCCATTACGCAAAGCCCTCGGCCGAGGCAGGAGATCTACTGGTAGGTATTCCAGTAGTATCTCAGGGTGTTCTGGGCTACACTCCGACACGACTTGTACCGCCTTTGGGGGTCTGACTTTTACCAACCCCCTAGGCCCGACATGCGATGCTCATAGACGGACGGACCGGACTGTACGGATATTGTCACTGACAGGCTCAGTTGGGTGTCGGGGTGAGCTTCCTCATCGACGTCCCTTTTGGTCAATAGTTGGTGGCCCGTCATGTATTGGCTTATACCTCTGACGTGCTAGTGGTCAAATCCACGGCCATAGTATTGACGAGTCTTTAGAGTCCACCACACTTACAGTTACTCAAGCTTTCGGGCGAAACGCTGTAGAGGCCGTATGGAGATATGGCAGGGTCCGATCAGATACGTGCGGTATTGCACGGATCAGGATCGGACAGTTTTGTACTAGTGGCCGTATAGTTATATGGCAAGGTTCGATCAGATACGTGCGGTATTGCACGAATCAAGATCGGACGGATATTACTAGCCGGCTTTGGCTTAAGCCGGTCCTAGTCTAGTACAGTGTAGACTTTGTCTCATTGCATTTGTATCCGGACGGAATACAGATACGGGTGTGTATGCACAGTATGGGGTTTTCCTGTAATTTATTACGGGACCAGTTTTCTGGAGTTGCCAGTTTGCATTCCGTTCCGGCCGGTTTTCCTTTGTTCTTTCCCGGCCGGACTTTTCTGATGGAGGGGGTAATTTGCAGTTTTGCAAATTACATTTGGTGGAGGTTTTATTTGTAAGATGATTTATTATGAAAGCATCTTTTGATACCTTTCTTATCCATCTTTATCATTTGCTTTTTGTTGATGAGATAGGATTAGGATTGATTTCATGTTGATGTGAGATTGTTATGATGATGTTTGGTTGTGGTCACCCATTCTCTTCTCCTACACTCACCTCCCTCTTGCTTCATATTATTCCCTCCTCCACCATTCTCATGGATGATAAGTTTTTCATTAGAAAAGAGAGAAGAAGGAAAAGAAAGAGAGAAGAAGAAGGAGAGAGTTCTTCATTCTTGAGAGTTTCATCTTCTTGATCTCATTCATGCTAGAAAAATGCAAGCACCATTTTTCTTATCTCATTTCCTCCATCAAGGCAACCAAAACCCAAGTGAGACACTACACTACACATTCTACAGCATATCTTGAGCATGTCGAGTTGCCGGCTTCATGCCCGAGTTGCCTCGGTATTGAGGCGGAAGCCCGTAAAAGACGCAGGCGATGTGGTGCCCTTTCCGGCGAGGAGACGACGATATGGAGACTACACTTTCCGCAGGAGATCGGGACGATGACGAGAAGACCGGAGGACTCGGATCACTCGGTATACTTCTCACTCTATCTCTTGATTGCTAGCATTAGGTTAATGGTTTCGATCCGAGTTTTCTTTGTCCGCGGTAGCGCCGGTTTCCGAGTAAGGAAAAAATTTTAATTCCGCATTTTGGCCTCGAGTACGAGGCCGGGGCGCTGCCGTGGCGCAACATACCGATGCAACTCGGTCGTCAAGTTTTCTAAAAGAGACGACCAAGATGATGTAGAGAATGAGTAGAACACTTTGTCTCGTTACGTCCAAAGCTATGCACGAACGGTTAATGAAGTTTCCTTTTATGGAATCGGGTAAATGGAAATGGGTAGATTAATTTCCATGAACCATAATCTTTTTCTCTCAAATGAACAACCATCTCTCTTCCTCACAATGAGGGGGCCGGCCACTATTTCAAGAAGGAGGGAGGTGAGTGTAGGAGTGAAATGGTGACCATAACAATATGATACTTATCATAACCATTAATCAAAGAATGACTCACCAGAAATCATTAAATGCAAACCAATCACAATTAACCTAGTCACCTTGTCATTAAATGCACCATTAATGACCTAATGACTCACAAGCCTTGTCACCCTCTCTAGAACCTTCTAGAACACTGACTCACTTCATCAAGAAAAGATAAATCCGCATTTAACCGAATGTTAAATACGGCTGATAGAAAACTGGAAACTGGCAACTTCCAAAAGCGATCCCGAAATGAATTTCAGGATAACCCCGTAACAGTATAAACATACCCGCATTTGTATTACGACCGAATACAAATGCAACTGAGACAAAGATATTATATCTACACAATATAATACTCGGATCCGGCTTAAACCAAAGCCGACCAGTATTATCAGCCCGAAATATGACACGTACGAAAACGCACGTACATTTTTCGAAACCTGCCATAAAACCATACGGCCTCTACAATGTTTCGCCCGAACTTGGGAAACTGTCTGTGGGGGACTCTAATGACTCATTAACACACTGGCACTGGGTATAACCACTAGCACGTCAGAGGTACGAACTGTACGTAACGGTTGCCTATGTATTGATTGGAAGGGAAGCTGATGAGCGAACTCATCCAGAAACCCCACTGAGCCTAATAGTGACAATATACGTACAGTCCGGTCCGTTCGTCTATGAGTATCGCATATCAGCCTAGGGGGCTGGTTACGTCAGACCCCCAATAGCGGTATAAGTCGTGTCAGAGAGTAGCCCAGAACACCCTGAGATACTACTGGAGTACCTACCACTAAATCTCCTGCCTCTGCCGAGGACTTTGTGTAATGGCTCTCTTAGACACAGCGCGATCTCACCCCCAATACCGGGAGAGACGAATCCCCTGCCGATCCGCTCACTTGCCTCCATGTGGCTCGGGACTGTACCCAAAAAAGACCTGTTTGCATGACTCCTTTGAGCCGTGGTAAGGTAGAAATCAAAGCACAGTGGGAACTCACACGAGGCAAATGACGACCTCAGGTCGATGAACTAACCTGTACAAATGTCACCGGGGAACTGCTATCTGACGCTAGGTATAATACCAACTAGCAGGTTCCCGGCGAGTCCTGTCCAGTGTACTCATAACCCAATGAGCACATGTATACATCTTAGGTGAACCAATTGACACCAATGGCTTGTGAGACCGGCCACCGCCCCTCGTCGCGGTCTCGACTGTATACACTAGTCTATTATGGAATATCGATGCCCTGTCTCTAAACTCCAACGACTAGGGACACTTTAAGGATGTGCTTACAGACCCCAGCTCCTACGTATATGATCACCATCATACTGATGGTAGTCAAGCAAGAATCCTATGGGCTCTATCATCATGCAATAGTGAACTAAAGCATGTATACGATCATAAAGACAAACCAGATAGCATACTATCATCTCGAGCAAGACTGTCATATCGGTATAGGTCCTGCCTCAATCATTGCAATCACGTACCTGCGATCCAATAATTGACTTTGAGGGCACTATATCCAACAATCTCCCACTTGCACTTAAGGCTAATTATTGTGATGGCGCATACTCACAGCCCGTGTGATACCGAACACCCAACTCCTCTACTAATCAGTTTCACAAAGCTAGTTTGTAAAACTCTTGTGTTCGAGAAATAGCCTCATTGAGTGGATCCGCCCTGATGTATCTTTCTATGTCTCTCTTAATCTCAAGTTCGCGGAGAAAACCATCTCCCGAATCGAGTAATACCTGTCTTAGAATAAATCTGGATATCTGATGGGACCTAGTTCATAAATGAACTGCAAATCCAAACTTCTTAGACTGTAGTGATCACTGAACCTAATCAGTATCCAGCACCATGCCACGAACTGTATCCTCTTGGAACACCTGTCTATAATACTGTCCCTCGTCAGAGGGAAAAATATAACTCTGACAATCACTTGTCATCCATGTCACCTTGGAAGCCTGGAATGATAACTGTCTCCCGAACGAGGCTGCCGTCATCAGATCCGTAGAACATACACTCATGTTCTAAAACTTCTTCCTTATGTTTCTTCAGGATTGGTTTAATATAAACTTATCGCAACTAGTGCAAATACAATATCTGGTGTGGTACTTAACATCTCACGATTGACTCAATTGCCTAAGCAAGTGATCTTCCAATCATGCACATCCCTCTCCCCTTTAGTCTGTAAGACACCTTTAGAGAGGGTGACTCCATCACCTGCAGGTACACCACCATGCCAGGAGTCATCTATTCTAAAATACCATTAGAATACTGTCAAAGTACCCAAATTGGGAAACTACCCAATTCTAGATCTAAAACAATAGATCTAGAAACCAGAATGTCTAATATTATATCCATGTCCTTTGTGGAGAAACAACTGTGTGACGACCATAGTGCACCCGATTGTAATATAGGAATTTTACTTCCTACTCTGTGTATGTCATCCAAATACCAGGATATCACACCCTACTAACTCCTTAACAGATCCATCCCCTATTCTGATGAAGTCAAACCCATGACTGTCATATCAAAAATAGATGATCTTATCTCCGCTATATCTGCTCAAGCCTATAAATAGACATAAGCTTCTTGCCCACTATGCTTCCGCTGCTCCCACTGACTACGACAACCCTATGGCAGAATAATATATACGTACACTTCTAAAGCTAGTTTAGAACAACGCTATACATATCCTCCTGCCGGGTCTCATAGTCTGGAACAACAGTAGTGTCAAGTCTGGGTAAATAAGAACCTCGCTGTCACCGTCGTTGAGGCTACTGGAGTAACTCTCTGGTGTCTGAGGTTACCCACCTTATCTGCGGAGTGGCTATTGGAATGTCAAACCTGATTGAATATATAGGTCCTATTAAATTTTCCGTAATCGTTTGCGATTCTGGAATCACTTCCAGTTCTACCATACTCCCACTATTGTTTTCTGAAAAAATCCATTTTACTAAAACTGTGGCGAGTCAAGAACAATATCATTATTGATCTTCCAGATGGTAGAAAATCAACCCTCGACATAGCCCGGGTCAACCCACAAACTGCCATTACAGAAACGTGCCTTTAGTTATCCAGAGTCTGGTTTTAAGCATAAGCCGGACAACTCCCCATATCTTAACATCGTTAAGATATGAACCATTCTATATATAATATAGAAATAGAGGCACTAATTTAATTGGAACCAGATTCAAATCATGCAGCTGTCTCCAGTGCATATCAACTAAATGGAGAGAGGCTAATCAACATTACTCAACTTAGGAATACATCCAATTATGAGTAACCCGAAAGAGAAACAAGTTTCTCAAAACCATTACTATCAACTGAATACCAATTACAAGAATCTACATCTTCGATCTCTTTGAAGAATCCCGATACTTGCGATACTTGGTTCTCTACTTTATTCTTATACCCAAAACTTCTCAAAACTTAGACAATGAATTTCTATGAAACACTTGTCTAAAAACTAGAGAAGTCACAAGTAAACAGAACATAGTATGAGGACCTACTCCTTTTTCCTGACGGACAATGGACAACATACAATACTCTGTATAAGTCCGCTGAGTTGAATAACTCAAAACCTGTGTATCGTAGGTTGAAAACTGTACCCAGGCGATTTCCTTAAATATCACCAATTACTACGAATTCCGATATAATGAGGATGATCTCCTAATTCCAAATAACTTACTCCCACTCATCATCTATAAAAACCATACAAATGTAAGAATCATACCTGGTAAATACATACCCTGGAGTAAGTATCTAATCGGGAAAATAGTTTTCTTTTAACAATGCACTGAAACATGAAAATGTTTCATAGGGGTATCCTGGTATTCTTAGTAATGCCTCTTCCATAATCAAATTCATGACTATAACCGTATATTTCTTTGCCTTCTTTACAAATCCCTTTATTTGTCCTTATTCGTTACCTTCTGTACACCATCGTTAGGCTAAGTGGTTTTCTTCCTTCCCTACTGTTCGGCACCAGCCTATGGTTTGGAAGAAGACTATCCAGTAAGCATAATAGGTGTACCCTCCTAAACCAAGGAGTACTCGCAACTTGAGAGAAGGTGATGATAAAAGACAACGGAATAATACCTTATTCTATTTCTCCCGAACTGGGAAAAATGCAAAGGTGAAATAGGAGTGGCGATTAAGTACGCGGTTTGGTCGTGAATATTAGCAGTCGCAATTTAGTTTTCTCTCTTTCTAATCCCTTTATTTTGTCTTTAGTTATTACCTTCTGTACACCTTACTTATGCTAATTGGTTTTCTTCATTCCCTACCATTCGGCACCTGCCTATGGTTTTGAATAAGACTATCCAATAAGCGTAATAGGTGAACTCTCCTAAACTAAGGAGCCCTCGCAACCTAAGAAAAGGTGATAATAAAAGACAACTGAATAAACTAATTCTATTTCTCCTGAACCTGGATCCATCCCCGAAGAAGTCCCTTCGAGTTCGTATATAACCATACGATGGATCTATCCAATGGAAGTGGATATCCGTAGTAATACGGGGTGTTCTGAGAAATGCAAAGGGTAAAAGAAGGAGCGACAATGACTTATGAAACTCGGACAATCCAAAAGCCAATATATTAAGAAGGTTCGGTCAACTTGGTCACTGAGTCATAGTCTAGGGTCGGTCAAAGGTTGCTGCCAAAGAGAGAGAGAGAAAAGAAACACTCTGCGTGCACTCTAACCTAGATCAAAATGGTTATCACTTTATCTAATCAGGAAACCTCCCACTGTTATCTCAAATTCTCCTCCAAACCTGAAAGAAGAATTAGTCGGGATCACCCGAAGAGTAAACAAACTCATCAGTGAGAATCGGGATCCAACTATCATCGCATGATAACTTGATGGAAGCCACTTAAGTTATCACACTCCAGAAGGTATGCGCATGCCTGGCAAGTTTCCTGTATGTTTGAAACCCCCGATTTGAGTTTTGCCCCATGCTCTTATGACCTTGACGAAGGCCAACAAATCATAAGTCACATGTCGAGTTCTATCCGTCATTGTCCAGGTCACTTTGAACCCACCCGTACAAGCCCTTGACGAAGGCCAACAAGGCTATACTGTTAGTTATATGTATGCCCTAGAGGCCATTGCTATACATAGGATGTATATTGTAGTGGATGCTGGGACATATATAGGGAGGACTTTCTTGCTCGACATGATAGTATGCTATCTGGTTACTCTTTACCTTAACGTGTATACTGATTGTCTCTCTGTTACATGTTGGTAAAGCCCTTAGGATGTGTACTTGACTACCTGGACTATGATGCGGATCATACTAGTGGGGACATGGTAGTCCATAAGTACATCCTTCAAAGTCCCTAGTCGTGGGTGTATCGAGATGGGGCATCGATATACCAGAGTAGACTAGCGTATACCTTCTCGACCCATACAGATGGCCGATAGATGATCCCATATCCATTGGTGTTTGACATCAGAGATGATATACGGGTGCTCAGTGGAGACTGGGTACACTGGACGGACTCGCCGAGAACTCCCAGATGGTATTATACCTTACTTCAGATGGCAGTTCTCTGGTGACACTGGTACAGGTTAGTCTGTAGACCCGAGATCGTCATAGAGTCTTGTGTGATTCCCACTGTGCTTTAATTTCCACCTTACCACGTCCAAGAGGGCATGCAAAACGGTGGCTTTTGGGTACAGTCCCGAATCACAAAGAGGCAATGAGCGATAGGAGGGGATTCGTCTCTCCCGGTATAGGGAGTTGATATTGCACTATGTTCGATTGGCTATAACCGGAAATCCCTGGCCAGGGTTGCTGAGATTTACTGGTAAGTGTTACCAGTAGTTTCTCGAACTGTTATAGACCTCATATCGACACGACTTATCGAGCTACTGGGGTCTGACGTTTACCACCCCTAGGAGAGATATGCGACATCTCAGACGAACAGACCGGACTGTACGGTAAGTGTTACTGGTTGGATTCACAGGAGTGTGAGCGGGCTTGCTCGTCGATCTTCTGATCGCTCAATACCCGGGTGGCCGTTACGTTTAGCAGACCGCTTGCGGCTTGTTGGTGTTTGATATGATCATCATCTGCTGCCGGCGTATTGACGAGTCTTTAGAGTCCTACACAGAGGTTTCCTGGCTCAAGCGAAACGAAATAGGAGCGCATATGAAATATGTACGGGACCGAGAATAATGCATGTATGTGATACCGTATTCTATTCTCGCGATGAATGTATCGATTGGTTGTATGCGATATAACCTAGTTGTCCAATCAAGGATTGATTCGATAAATCGATACATTGGATATTAGTCGGTCATATGCGATATGACCGGATCGTTAAATCAAGTGTTGATTTGATGATTTAATGCATAATTATATATTTGATATATTACTTTGCATTAACTAGTATTTGTTCACTTAAGATGGATTTTCTCACTTGATGTGCACATTGTGTATATGATATATTTTTGTGCATAAGATTGTATCATGTTTGATGATACATGCTAGTTTGGGTGTATGTTTGGTTTAAACCATGGTTAGTCAATGGTTAGGGTTTCACTTGATTTATTTGCTTATTTATTTATTTATTCATTCATTTTGGCAAAAGGAAAAATGGTGGCTTTCTTTTTTTGCTTGTTGAAGCTTCATGAAGCTTTGAGCAAGTCCACCATTTTTGTCTCATGCTTAACCCTAACCATTCAACCTAACCATAGTTTATTCTCTACACCTAACCATGGTTGCTAGATGATAAGTATTCATTTATTTTTCTATTTTTAAAAATTCTTATCATATTCTTTCTTCTTCTTCTTCTTCTTGAACAAAGAAGAAAGCTTGCTTTCATCAATGGCAACTTGAGAAAAGAGTGAGAAATCCAATTCTAAAGTGAACCCACTTCCTATTTCTTCATTCTCTACCACTTGCCAAGTAGTATAGGGTGTTTTCTTCACAAGTTTCATGACTTGGTGAAGTGGGAGCTTGATCTTGTGTTGCCGTGACGTAGATCATCTTCGGCATCGAAGTCGACGACCTAGCCCGCCCATTTCTCCGATGAAGCCGACACTAGAGCCCGGGATCTGATGATCGCAGCGAGGGGACATCATCACGGAGCTATGGAGGTGGAGCACCGGATCTACAAAGGTTGTATTTCCGTTCACTTATTAGTAAAGAAGTTTACTAGTTCTAGTTTTCGCCTAAACTCTAGTCAACGATCCGTATTAGGGTTTCTCGGCACTTGTAAAATTTGAATTTGGCATGGTTAATGCCTTGTGAGACCTCTAGTGTGTGCCTAGGAACCCTCCATATACGACTGTCCCAAACCAACTCATCTATCTATGCAACAAATGAATACCGCAGCAGCTACCAAACACTATGCCTTGACGAAGGCCAACAAACATAGCTTGAATACTGCTGACCATCCATAAGATACGACGGAGGGCTACGGCTGGTTTTTGGCGAAAAACGTTTAACGTAATGAACTTGATCTCGCTGAAGGAACCTGATAGCGTTTTATAAAAATATAGTGACGAAAACCTTTTGCTAAAGAGGTCACTCCCGGTGAAGGGATCTCGGCTCTTTCCTCGTGGAATGAGGTGCAGGATATTCTAACTGAATACCGCTATGCAAAGCAACTTGTAATCGACTATAGTAAAGTTATTACCCCGACGTAAACTTCTGCCCAAGGGGTCACTCCCAGTGAAGGGATCTCGGCCCTTGCCTCGTCGAATGAGGTGCAGGATATTCCAACTGAATACCGCTATGCATAATAAAAAGGAAACATCTTTGTAATAACATTTTTTAAAATTGTTCCAACAACATCAAATATAGGTTTGTTTTATCCTTACATTGATAAGAATCAACGCAATCCCATTATTTAATCACACCAGAAAAGAACGAAATATAAAATTTACGTATATGCCATCCGCATTCGCCACTGGGTCCCGTCATCACCCGTTAGGTTACTTAACTAACGACAGAGCGGGGACTGGACTAGCGCGGGTGTAAAACATATACAACATCTAATAGTATATATACCAATATACAGTAATCGCTCCAGGCGTGATAATATGCAACATTACAGAAAAGTAATAAGCATCACAGAACAATACAGATAATCTGAGATCCCCGGGTTTCACAGAGCCGCTACTGAAACCCGACGTTCCCCTGGTCTTGTGAATAGCCTATACAATGAAACCTAGACCCCTACGGGTGCGGAAAGTTACCCGCCAAAACCTGAAGCGAGGCAGCCCCCTACAGCAGAATGAATGGACCACCCGACACTTCACGGAATCCGGTAACTTGAGCACCCCTCCTTGGGTCAACCTGTACCCCCTACGAGTACGGCGAATAGTCTGTCAATTCTAGAGTGAGGCCCCTCTGCCTCTCAAAGCCATAAGATACGGACCTGTTGCCCTCCAGAACCCGGCTATCCGTGCACTCCGTCGCGGGGTAAACCTAGTACAGAAATAAAAATATGTACAACGGGTACATCGACCTCAGCCCGGTCGTGCCCCAAAAAGAATATTATACAAACAGGCAGTGATGGCAGTCCACATGTTAGACGCTCGCCCCGTAATATCAAATATACAAATAAATTGAAACTGCACTACCATTGCACACTGCTATCCACCACGACATATCCGCAACATCACAACACAACACAGAACATCAACGCGAATGTCACGTTCGCAAACCCGTCTAAAAGAACTACAGCAATTAGACGCGGTTTACCGCTCAAATGACATTCCCGGTCGGAGATATAATATAGTACTGTAAACTAACACGTTTAAATTTTGATCGACAAAATATCCCAAAGTGGGCCCCACATACATCTGCTGTACAGTAACAAAATATGGGCCCAAAAGAAATATTCCAAAAACCACAATTTTACAAGAAGAACCTACTGTAGAAAAATGGTTTACTGTAGCTCCAAAACGGCGGCGGAACCGCGGCCAAACTAGGGTTTACGCGGCGGTTCCGCGGCGCTTTGGAAGTTTCAGTTGACCAAATTTCACCAGAATTCTTAAAAAATCCTGCTTTGTTTTCTGTGATATGTAAAATTATTTTTAGAACCCTTTTAAAATCGACAGAAACTTTAGACTTGGAATTTGCGGTTTTCGAAAATCCGTTCGATCGATATTTTAAACGCATTAGCACAAATTAGTAAAGCTTAATGGTTAGGCTCTGATACCACTGTAAGCCCACAGTAGCGCCCCGGCCGTCTAACAGTCGACAAATGCGGAACAAAAACTTTTTACAACTTGCGCTATCGCGTACTATAAGCCGGATCAGCCATTAAAGCTAAACTAACAAACTACAAAGTGGGTAGAAGAGTTATACCGAACGATCCGATTCCTTCGGTCTTCAACCATCATTGTTAGTTATATGTATGCCCTAGAGGCCATTACTGTACATTGGATGTATATTGTAGTGGGTGCTGGGACATATATGGGGAGGACTTTCTTGCTCGACATGATAGTATGCTATCTGGTTACTCTTTACCTTAACGTGTACACTGATTGTCTCTCTGTTACATGTTGGTAAAGCCCTTAGGATGTATACTTGACTACCTGGACTATGATGCGGATCATACTAGTGGGGACATGGTAGTCCAAAAGTACATCCTTGAAGGTCCCTAGTCGTGGGTGTATCGAGACAGGGCATCGATATACCAGAGTAGACTAGCGTATACCTTCTCGACCCATACAGATGGGCGATGGACGATCCCATATCCATTGGTGTTTGACATCAGAGATGATATACGGGTGCTCAGTGGAGACTGGGTACACTGTACGGACTCGCCGAGAACACCCAGATGGTATTATACCTACGTCAGATGGCAGTTCTCTGGTGACACTGGTACAGAGTAGTCTGTTGACCCGAGATCGTCATAGAGTCTTGTGTGGTTCCCACTGTACTTTGATTTCCACCTTACCACGTCCAAGAGGGCGTGCAAAACGATGGTTTTTGGGTACAGTCCCGAGTCACATGGAGGCAATGAGCGATAGGAGGGGATTCGTCTCTCCCGGTATAGGGAGTTGATGTTGCGCTGTGTTCGATTGGCTATAACCGGAAATCCCTGGCCAGGGTTGCTGAGATTTACTGGTAAGTGTTACCAGTAGTTTCTTGAATTGTTATAGACCTCATATCGACACGACTTATCGAGCTATTGGGGTCTGACGTTTACCACCCTTAGGCGAGATATGCGACATATCAGACGACGAGACCGGACTGTACGGTAAGTATTACTGGTTGGATTCACAGGAGTGTGAGCGGTCTTGCTCGTCGATCTTCTGATCGCTTAATACCCGGGTGGCCGTTACGTTTAGCAGACCGCTTGCGGCTTGTGGGTGTTTGATATGATCATCATCTGCTGCCGGCGTATTGACGAGTCTTTAGAGTCCTACACAGAGGTTTCCTGGCTCAAGCGAAACGAAATAGGAGCGCATATGAGATATGTGCGGGACCGAGAATAATGCGTGTATGTGATACCGTATTCCATTCTCGCGATGAATGTATCGATTGGTTGTATGCGATATAACCTAGTTATCGAATCAAAGATTAATTCGATAAGCCGATACATTGGACACTAGTCGGTTATATGCGACATGACCGGATCATTGAATCAAGTGTTGATTTAATGATTTAATGTATAATTATATATTTGATATATTACTTTGCATTAACTAGTATTGGTTCACTTTAAATGGATTTTCTCACTTGAAATGTACATTGTATATGTGATATACTTTTGTGCACTTGTTTGTATCATGTTTGATGATACAAGCTCACTTGGGTTTGTGCAAAGAATTAAACCATGGTTATATGAATGGTTAGGGTTTTGATTATTTACTTACTTATTTATTTATTTATTTATTTTGTAAAAGAAAATGATATGGTGGCTTTCTTTGTTTGCTTGTTGAAGCTTCATGAAGCTTTGAACAAGTCCACCATATTTGTCTCATGCTTAACCCTAACCATTCCCACTAACCATAGTCTATTCTCTACACCTAATCATGGTTGCCATATGATAAGTATTGATATTTTTTTTCTATTTCAAAAAGAACTTATCATATTATCTTCTTCTTCTTCTCTTTCTTCAACATGAAGAAGCTTGCCTCCATCAATGGCAACTAGTGAAAAAGAGTGAGAAATCCAATTTTAAAGTGAACCCAATTCCTATTTCTTCATCCTCTACCTCTTGCCAAGTAGTATAGGGTGTCTTCTTCACAAGTTTCATGACTTGGTGAAGTGGGAGCTTGATCTAGCGTTGCCTCGACGTAGATCATCTTCGGCATCGAAGTTGACGACCTAGCCCGCCCATTTCTCCGATGAAGCCGACGCTAGAGTCCGGGATTCGATTTGGACAGCAAGGAGACTTCATCATGGAACTATGGACGTGGAGGACCGGATCTACAAAGGTTGTATTTCCGTTCACTTAGTTAAGTTGCTAACTTGTTGCATGTTTCGCCTAAAATTCTAGTTAACGATCCGTATTAGGGTTTCTCGGCAAATGAAAAATTTGAAATTGGCATGGTTGATGCCTTGTGAGACCTCATTAGCGTGCCTAGGAACCCTACAGTGGTATCAGAGCCTAGCTAGAGCCTTAGGCGATGCGTAGACGGAGTTAGAAGTTCGATCGAACCGAAAACCTAACTCCAAAATGCTCTCTTGACTTTTTTCAAAAACTGGGTTTTTTCCAGATTAAAAATTCTTAAAAAATTCAGCAGGAAGATCTAAGAATTATGGTGCAAAACGAGCGTCTAAGTCCATTAAACCGCCGCGGTTCCGCGGCACAAGCATGGCTTGTGCGGCGGTTCCGCGGCTATTATGTCTCCTTGTTCAATCAATTTCGCACAGTAATTCCTATTTTCCAGTGCTGAGTTTTCTGGGAATTTTTAATATTTACTCAAGAGTTGAGTTTTCTGGGTTGTATTGGGAGTTCGTAGATTCGATCGGATTATCAAACTTTGCCTATGTACTTTTCCGGATAATTTTAGAATATGTTAAAAAAGTTCGACCGGATATAAATACCCACCTTTTCCCCTGTCGGGAAATTTCCAAGTGTTGAATCTTTCCGTGGTTTAAAGACCTTATAACTAGTGCAAGTAACGCGATGGACCCTCTAGAAGACAACAAACCTTAACTCGATTATGTGACCGTCTTGAACTGCCCTTTGAACCTTCGGGTTTGGGGCAGTACAGCGTGCCATATGTGAGGCGTTGACTTGACCCTTCTACGGCTGGACCGTTGGTACTGAGGCATGAACTGGATGTTTTTAAACCTATTTCATGTGTTGATTTGTATTGGGAAAACTTGGGTGTTTGAATGTTCGATCGGAAAGTTTAACATTTTCTATTTATCTGGGATGGGATACAATAATTGGAATTCACAAGTAGTTATGAGATAACTGAATGAATGTTATAAACATAGCAGTTTAGTCTCACTTGATCGGTTGCCACGGAATTTTGATGCGATCAAAAGTCCGTCGCAATCACGTAGCGTACGCGGATACTCGCCGGGTAAACTTAATAGACAGCCTCACTCCATAGCCCTGACCAAGTGACTGTAGGGGAACCCCGTCGCCGAAAGTATCCGTCCGGGTGCTCGCGGTAGCGGTGTTCCGCCTTGGTGCACTTCGTCGACGGCGTCGGGGGTGCGGCCGTCTACTGAAGTTTGCGACGAGCATTCGATCAGGATGTCGGGAATCTTGTTGAATTGCCCGACTTGATATTGAAAAGTGTTTTTGATAATGAGACTAAAATGCGGGGTTTATAATTGTTAGGCATGCGATGTCTAAGGAATTCATTTGATTAGGCATGCGATGTCTATGCAGGTTGCGGATTCCAACTGTTGTAGTTTTACACTTTCTTTTCTGTGACCGTAAGTGTAATATGTGATATCGCCAGTTTCGTTGCTATATGTCAACGACAATTGGGATGCGCATATTTACTTACGTTGATGACATGTGATGTTATGTGTTGCTGGATATGTTATATTGGATCGTCGTGTTTGAATAGCCGGGGGTTTTTATGTGAGATGAGTGTTTTTCATTTTCATTCATGTAAAAAAACTTGTATGTAATATTCTTTTATTGGGGCACTTCCAGGTTGCGAAAGATGTCACCTTTTGTATATTATTTACTTTTCCGCACTAGGATAGACCCAAGGAGGGGAGCACAAGTAACCGGGTTTTGGAGTCCAGTGGGAGACCAACTCGAGGAGTCGAGTCAGGGTCTCCTAACTCCAGAATTGGTAAGGTTGCTTGCCGCTCTCGTAGGGGTCTAGGGGTGTGGGTTTGGCTATTCATCGCGACCGTGGAATCCGTGTTTTATACTGGCTCGTATTGAAAACACGGACGTCCTAGTATATCCAATGTTTCATATGATTCTTCTGCTGCGATATCTGTGATGTGATCACGTGATGTTCTGTGATAGATACTTTATATAGTATATATGATATATTATATAGACGTTAGTTATGTTTTACACCCGCGCTAGCCCTGCCCGCTCTGCCGTTAGTCACCTAACCTAACGGTGCACGAGGGGACATCGAGGCGAATGCGGATGGCATAAGTGTACGTCGTATTTATCTGTGATGTTTAGGCAACTTAAATGATGGGACTTCATTAATGAGATTAATGAAATAAAAGAAACCTAAAGATGTTGTAGAATCAAATTTCAAAAATTAAAACAGGTAGCTACAGTTCTTGCTTTGCACAGCGGTATATATGATATATCCTGCACCTTATTCGATAAGGAAAGAACCGAGATCCCTTCACCGGGAGTGACTCCTTTAGCAATAACTGGCAGATGCTACACACTCGGTTTGTCTTTTGATAGCTTCTATAGTTTTTGCTTTGCACAGTGATATATATGATGTATCCCGCACCTCATTCGACGAGGAAAGGACCGACGATCCCTTCACCGGGAGTGACTCCTTTAGCAAAACTAGAAAAGCCTCAAAAACACTCCATTTTAAAATCATTTGATTCTACAACGATATCAAGTTCATTACGCAATAGGTTTTCAGAAAAACCTGTCGTAGCCTTCCGTCATTTCAGATAAGTTGTATATAGTATTCGTGCTGCATTTGTTGGCTTTCGTCAAGGTGCAGTGTGCTGTAGCTATATGCTGCTTATCTGCTGCATACGATGCGATTGGATTAGGGTAGTCATGCGGCTTTGTTAGCTTTCGTCAAGAGTCGTGCGGGTGGGTTTAATTCAATCAAGAAATGTACGGGTTGAACTTGACTAGCGGGCTATGCTTTGTTGGCTTTCGTCAAGGTCATAGCACGTTAGGGGCAAAATATTATCGGGAATTTCAAGTGTTGAAATTTGCAATGAGATTGCATACCTTCTATGAGATAGTTGGATCCCGATACCCGCTGCGAGTAATTGTTACTCCTGGGAGAGTTTTACATATTACAATTAGCCGATCAAATAGGTGTCTAGAAAGGTGTCAACGGGGTTACGCCTCTGGGAAAACGAGGTTTACATTAATTAGGTTCGTGCGAAAGCACGGGGGACCTCCCTCAAAGTACTGACACTGGCCTGGTTGAAAGATTGGCGAACCTGAAGCGTGTAATTAATCCCGGCTAGTCTTTCCTTTTAGGGTTTGAAGGAAGATTTGATAAAAACAGTGGGAGCCATCCTGATTAGATAAAATAATAACCAATCTATTCTTGCAAGAGCGCACGCTGAGTGTTTTCTTCTCTCTCTCTCCAGGTAGCGACCATATCATGCCTTAATCAAGATAATAATACGGATGTATTGACCGAACCCGCTTGTTATACTGAGCTGGGGAACGTTGGTCCCGCTCCATCTTATAATTGTTATAAGACAGAGCAGGAAATTGGGGATTCCCAGAATTCCCGTGCCGCCCAAACGAAGAGAGTGCATGCTGATGCATCATCTTCGGATGTGTTCATTACAAAGAACTGTTTCTCTGTATCCTCTACGTCCTGGGTATGTGATACCAGATCCGGATCCCAGATATGTAATCTGTTACATAGGGCTACAGAAAGGTAGAGAACTGAGAATGGGTGATAAGTTTCATGAGGCAGAAAACGGGGTAAGTGTTGCAGCCAAGTCTGTTGGTCACTGTCACCCTGTATTCCAAATACATTGATTCTGAACGAATATTATTAGATACCGAACCTGATATACAAAATCATATCTGTCTCTTTATTAGTAAAGAAACGATAAAATTTTGTATTGTTGGATAATGTTTTGAACATTTCCTATATCAAAAGTTGATCGGTTCAGGCACGTTATCTAAAAGCATTGATGTTCTAAATCAAACTACGGTTCTTTAGTATACGGAACACACACAAGAGGAAGAGTTCAGAAATGAACGGATCCTTCTTGAGGTATTGTAGACTAGGTCATATCGATACGACCCGACTAGCTAAATTGTATATAGATGCATATTTAAACTAGTTTGAATTTACATCTTGTGAAACTTGCCAGTCATGTCACAGAGATAAGATGACCATAGCTCTGTTAAATGGAAATAGAGAAAGAGTTAGTGAACTCTTGGGACTGATACATGATGATGTATGTAAGGTCCCCTGTCTACACATTCCAAGACTGGTTCTTTGTACTTTATTACATTCTCTGATGATCTCTTTAGATTCAGACATATGTTCCTGTTGAAACACAAGTCCGAACCTTTTGAGATATTCACAGATTATAAGTTAAAAGTAGAGAACCAAAACGGGTATAAGTATTATGTCCTTTGATGTGATCAAGGAGGAGAATAATTGAGCATGGAATTCCTGGACTATTCTAAAGAAGAATGAGATTCTCTCTCAGCATTACTCCTCCGTATACACCATAGCACGATGGTATATCGTGGCGGAGCAATTGCACCCTATTCGATATGGTGCGCTCTATGATGAGTAATACTGAGTTACCTATTTCCTTTTTGGGAGTTATGCACTTGAGAAGCTGCATACCTATTGAATAGGGTTCAAATCAAACCTGTTGCCTACCACTTCATATTTGATATGGTATGGGAAGAGCCCATGTCTTAAGCTAGTTAAGATTTGGGGTTGTCCGGCCTATGTCTAAAAGCAAAATCCGGACAAGCTCGAGGCAAGGTCTGTTATGTAGAACTGGAAATGTTCCAGCCATACAAACTGCAGCTGATGATTTGATAGAACCAAAGAATTCAGTAGATTCCAACGAACTTCAGCCTCTCCGCCAATCTAGTAGGGTTCCTCACCCTCCTGAAAGACACTTCGGTTTCTCTATGACAGTGGGAGCGAGGATGGCATCTTGAGATGATGACCCAACTAGTTTCGAGCTGGCTATCAGGAGTAGGACTCTATAAAAATGGCTGGATGCTTAGCGATCTGAGATGGAATCCATGTACACCAACAAAGTATGGACTTTGGTTGCTATATCTGAAGGGTTAAATCCCCATCAGGAGCAAGTATATCTTGAGAAGATTGCTTAGTGTAGATGGAAAAGTTGAGACTTTCAAAGCTAGACATGTTAGAGGTTTTCATCATCGACCAGGCGTGGATAATGATGAAACCTTTTTCAGTGGCTATGCTTAAGTCCATCCGATCCTACTTTCCACGGCTACATACCATGACTACGATATCTGGCGGTTGGGTGTCATGACTGCTTTTCTAAATGATGTTTTAGAAGAGAGAGTCTATAAGTACACAGTCAGAGGGCTTCGTAAAAAGTGGGAGCAGCAGAAACGTGTACAAGATGCTTTATAGGATAAAGAAGGCATCGCGGAGTTGGAACATCTATTTTGATGTAGTAGTCAAATAGTTTGACTTCATCAAAATGGTAGATGAACCTTGTATAAACAAAAAGGTAGTAGGGAGTATGGTGACGATCCTCGTAGAGTACGTGGATGACATATCCTTGATAGGGAAGGAGTTTCCTATGCTACGCTCGATCAATCTCCGCTTATCACAGTGACTCTCCACATAGGATCAAAATGATACCTCCTAAATCCTGAGTTTTCATCTATAAGATAGATGTAATTGGAAGTTAGGATACTCACAAGATGTAGTGAGATGGTATCAATCGATCCTGGGAAGAATCACTGGAAAGGTTCCAGAGTGATAAAGACGACTGAATGTCAGTCACAGGCATTGTCTTTACCCTTAGTAAAGGGACGGTATGTTGGAAGAGTTCCAAGCTAGATACCGTGCCTAACTAGACGATAAAGGCAGGATACATCGCTACTTAAGATGCTACCAAAGAGGCTGTTTGGGTGTATATTGGTTCATGAGATGAACTACGTTCCTACCATTATGAGACAATAGAAGTGTGGCTTTGGCCCGGGAACCCCGGTCCCATCAGTGAGCCAGACATAATCTAAGGAAGCATCACCTGATCATGGAGATGGTTGATCTCCAGGGTGATCGAGGTTAGGAGAACAGACTCAGAGGACAACACGGCGGATCCACTCACAAAGGCCTTTTCCCAGAGAGAGACTTTTATGGGATGGTTGAGTATGAGATACTACAACCACTGCTATCAGATGGCCCTAGTGCAAGTGGGAGATTGTTAGTTATATGTATGCCCTAGAGGCCATTACTGTACATTGGATGTCTATTGTAGTGGATGCTGGGACATATATGGGGAGGACTTTCTTGCTCGACATGATAGTATCCTATCTGGTTATTCTTTACCTTAACGTGTACACTGATTGTCTCTCTGTTACATGTTGGTAAAGCCCTTAGGATGTATACTTGACTACCTGGACTATGATGCGGATCATACTAGTGTGGACATGGTAGTCCATAAGTACATCCTTCAAGGTCCCTAGTCGTGGGTGTATCGAGACAGGGCATCGATATACCAGAGTAGACTAGCGTATACCTTCTCGACCCATACAGATGGGCGATGGATGATCCCATATCCATTGGTGTTTGACATCAGAGATGATATACGGGTGCTCAGTGGAGACTGAGTACACTAGACGGACTCGCCGAGAACTCCCAGATGGTATTATACCTTACGTCAGATGGCAGTTCTCTGGTGACACTGGTACAGAGTAGTCTGTTGACCTGAGATCGTCATAGTGTCTTGTGTGGTTCCTACGGTGCTTTGATTTCCACCATACCACGTCCAAGAGGACGTGCAAAACGGTGGTTTTTGGGTACAGTCCCGAGTCACATGGGGCAATGAACGATAGGAGGGGATTCGTCTCTCCCGGTATAGGGAGTTGATGTTGCGCTGTGTCCGATTAGCTGTAACCGGAAATCCCTGGCCAGGGTTGCTGAGATTTACTGGTAAGTGTTACCAGTAGTTTCTCGAATTGTTATAGACCTCATATCGACACGACTTATCGAGCTATTGGGGTCTGACGTTTACCACCCCTAAGAGAGATATGCGACATATCAGACGACGAGACCGGACTGTACGGTAAGTGTTACTGGTTGGATTCACAGGAGTGTGAGCGGGCTTGCTCGTCGATATTCTGATCGCTCAATACCCGGGTGGCCGTTACGTTTAGCAGACCGCTTGCGGCTTGTGGGTGTTTGATATGATCATCATCTGATGCAGGCGTATTGACGAGTCTTTAGAGTCCAACACAGAGGTTTCCTGGCTCAAGCGAAACGAAATAGGAGCGCATATGAGATATATGCGGGACCGAGAATAATGCGTGTATGTGATACCGTATTCCATTCTCGTGATGAATATATCGATTGGTTGTATGCGATATCACCTAGTTATCGAATCAAAGATTGATTCGATAAGCCGATACATTGGACACTAGTCGGTTATATGCGACATGACCGGATCATTGAATCAAGTGTTGATTTAATGATTTAATGTATAATTATATATTTAATATATTACTTTGCATTAACTAGTATTGGTTCACTTTAAATGGATTCTCTCACTTGAAATGCACATTGTATATGTGATATACTTTTGTGCAATTGTTTGTATCATGTTTGATGATACAAGCTCACTTGGGTTTGTGTAAAGAATTAAACCATGGTTATATGAATGGTTAGGGTTTTGATTATTTACTTACTTATTTATTTGTTTATTTATTTTGGAAAAGAAAATGATATGGTGGCTTTCTTTGTTTGCTTGTTGAAGCTTCATGAAGCTTTGAACAAGTCCACCATATTTGTCTCATGCTTAACCCTAACCATTCCCACTAACCATAGTCTATACTCTACACCTAATCATGGTTGCCATATGATAAGTATTGATATTTTTTTCTATTTCAAAAAGAACTTATCATATTATCTTCTTCTTCTTCTCTTTCTTCAACATGAAGAAAGCTTGCCTCCATCAATGGCAACTAGTGAAAAAGAGTGAGAAATCCAATTCTAAAGTGAACCCAATTCCTATTTCTTCATCCTATACCTCTTGCCAAGTAGTATAGGGTGTTTTCTTCACAAGTTTCATGACTTGGTGAAGTGGGAGCTTGATCTAGTGTTGCCTCGAAGTAGATCATCTTCGGCATCGAAGTCGACGATCTAGCCCGCCCATTTCTCCGATGAAGCCGACGCTAGAGCCCGGGATTCGATTTGGACAGCAAGGAGACTTCATCATGGAGCTATGGAGGTGGAGGACCGGATCTACAAAGGTTGTATTTCCGTTCACTTAGTTAAGTTGTTTACTAGTTGCATGTTTCACCTAAAATTCTAGTTAACGATCCGTATTAGGGTTTCTCGGCATATGAAAAATTTGAAATTGGCATGGCTGATGCCTTGTGAGACCTCATTAGCATGCCTAGGAACCCTACAATCATCCCACGCTTTTTTGCGGCTGTTCTGATCTTCAGAATCTCCAGTCTTCTCGTCCAGGTGGCACCACGTCGACGGATCTTTAAACGGGCTCCCGCCTCTGAACCGAGGCAACTCGGTCGTCATGTTTGCTAAAAGAGATGACCAAGACGATGTAGAGAATGAGTAGAACACTTTATCTAGTTACGTCCAAAGCAATGGACGAACAGTTAATGAAGTTGCCTTTTATGGAATCGGGTAAATGGAAATGGGTAGATTAATTTCCATGAACCATAATCTTTTTCTCTCAAATGAACAACCATCTCTCTTCCTCACAATGAGGGGGCCGGCCACTATTTCAAGAAGGAGGGAGGTGAGTGTAGGAGTGAAATGGTGACCATAACAATATGATACTTATCATAACCATTAATCAAAGAATGACTCACTAGAAATCATTAAATGCAAACCAATCACAATTAACCTTGTCACCTTGTCATTAAATGCACCATTAATGACCTAATGACTCACAAGCCTTGTCACCCTCTCTAGAACCTTCTAGAACACTGACTCACCTCATCAAGAAAAGATAAATCCGCATTTAACCGAATGTTAAATACGGCTGATAGAAAACTGGAAACTGGCAACTTCCAAAAGCGATCCCGAAACGAATTTCAGGATAACCCCGTAACAGTATAAACATACCCGCATTTGTATTATGACCGAATACAAATGCAACTGAGACAAAGATATTATATCTACATAGTATAATAATCAGATCCGGCTTAAACCAAAGCCGACCAGTATTATCAGCCCGAAATATGACACGTGCGAAAACACACGTGCATTTTTCGAACCCTGCCATAAAACCATACGGCCTCTACAACGTTTCGCCCGAACTTGGGAAACTGTCTGTGGGGGACTCTAATGACTCATCAACACACTGACATTGGGTATAACCACTAGCACGTCAGAGGTACGAGCTGTACGTAACGGTTACCTATGTATTGATTGGAAGGGAAGCTGACGAGCGAACTCATCCAGAAACCCCACTGAGCCTAACAGTGACAATATACATACAGTCCCGTTCGTTCGTCTATGAGTATCGCATATCGGCCTAGGGGGCTGGTAACATCAGACCCCCAATAGCGGTATAAGTCGTGTCAGAGAGTAGCCCAGAACACCCTGAGATACTACTGGAGTACCTACAAGTAAATCTCCTGCCTCGGCCGAGGGCTTTGTGTAATGGCTCTCCTAGACACAGCGCGATCTCACCCCCAATACCGGGAGAGACGAATCCCCTGCCGATCCGCTCACTTGCCTCCATGTGGCTCGGGACTGTACCCAAAAAAGACATGTTTGCACGACTCTTTTGAGCCATGGTAGGGTAGAAATCAAAGCACGGTGGGAACTCACACGAGACAAATGACGACCTCAGGTCGATGAACTAACATGTACACATGTGACCAGGGAACTGTTATCTGACGCTAGGTATAATACCAACTATCAGGTTCCCGGCGAGTCCTGTCCGGTGTACTCATAACCCAATGAGCACCTGTATACATCTTAGGTGAACCAACTGACACCAATGGCTTGTGAGACCGGCCACCGCCCCTCGTCGGGGTCTCGACTGTATACACTAGTCTACTCTGGAGTATTGATGCCCTGTCTCGAAACTCCAACGACTAGGGACACTTTAAGGATGTGCTTACAGACCCCAGCTCCCACGTATATGATCGCCATCATACTGCTGGTAGTCAAGCAAGAATCCTATGCGCTCTAACATCATGCAATAGTGAACTAAAGCATGTATACGATGATAAAGACAAACCAGATAGCATACTATTATCTCGAGCAAGACTGTCATATCGGTATAGGTCCTGCCTCAATCATTGCAATCACGTACCTGCGATCCAATAATTGACTTTGAGGGCAATATATCCAACACTTTATCAAGTAAAGAAACTGATATGATATTGCAAACCATAGAAGGGACATAGTAGCAATTGTTCAAAATCATAATATTGCCATTTGGCAATACTAGGTGATATTCACCGACGGCTGTAGCATTAACTTGTGCTCCGTTCTCTACCCTGAAGGACATATCACCAGATCCAACTATCCTACTTTTTCTCAGTCCCTGCAATAAATTACAGATATGAGATCCTGATCAGGTATCTAGTACCCAGGAGGTAGGACTAACTGAAAAGCAGTTCTCAACAACAAGAACACCTGAAGTAGATGCAGTAGTATGCTTCTTCTTCACTGGGGTCTCCTTGGAATCCATACAATCCTCTTTCCCTTGCTCATACTTATGACTGTTGTCACAGTTTAGAGCCGAACCGACGTTCCCCAGCCCCGAATAAGAATTTGGATCAATCAAGAGATACATTTTATTATCTTGATTAGGGCGTGAAATGGTTGCTGCCTGGAGAGATAGAAAAGAAACACTCAGCGTGCGCTCTTACAAGACTAGATTGGTTATTAATTTATCTAACCAGGATGGCTCCCACAGTTTCCTCAAATTCTTCTTCAAACCCTAAAAGAAGAACTAGTTAGGATTTAATCACACGTCACAATACTTGCTTAACCTTTCAGCCAGGCTAGTGTTGGTACTTTGAGGGAGGTTTTCCAATGCTTTCACGAAGTTCCTTAATTATATAAGCTCTTTTCTCTGGAGGCGTAGCCCCTCTAACACCGTTCTAGACACCGACTTGGTTAATAGCATTGATTGTTAGGTGAAATAATCTCTCAAGAGTAATCCAACTCATCAGTGGGATCGGGATACAACTATCATTGTGTAATGACCTAGATGGAATCCACTCTAGTCACTACACTCCAGAAGGTATGCTAAATCTGCAGTTTCCTGTATATTTGAAACTCCCGATGTGGTTTTTGCCCCTGGGACCTAAGTGACCTTGACGAATAATCAAAAAATCAAAAGGTCCTAGTCAAGTTCAACCCGTCGTTATCCTGGATTGCATTAGACCCACCCGCATGATCCTTGATGAATAATCTGTTAGTTATATGTATGCCCTAGAGGCCATTACTGTACATAGGATGTATATTGTAGTGGATGCTGGGACATATATAAGGAGGACTTTCTTGCTCGACATGATAGTATGCTATCTGGTTACTCTTTACTTAACGTGTATACTGATTGTCTCTCTGTTACATGTTGGTAAAGCCCTTAGGATGTGTACTTGACTACCTGGACTATGATGCGGATCATACTAGTGGGGACATGGTAGTCCATAAGTACATCTTTCAAGGTCCCTAGTTATGGGTGTATCGAGACGGGGCATCGATATACCAGAGTAGACTAGCGTATACCTTCTCGACCCATACTGATGGGCAATGGATGATCCCATATCCATTGGTGTTTGACAACAGAGATGATATATGGGTGCTCAGTGGAGACTGGGTACACTGGACGGACTCGCCGAGAACTCCCAGATGCTATTATACCTTACGTCAGATGGCAGTTCTCTGGTGACACTGGTACAGAGTAGTCTGTTGACCCGAGATCGTTATAGAGTCTTGTGTGGTTCCCACTGTGCTTTGATTTCCACCTTACCACGTCCAAGAGGTCGTGCAAAACGGTGGTTTTTGGGTACAGTCCCGAGTCACATGGAGGCAATGAGCGATAGGAGGGGATTCGTCTCTCCCGGTATAGGGAGTTGATGTTGCGCTGTGTTCGATTGGCTATAACCGGAAATCCCTGGCCAGGGTTGCTGAGATTTACTGGTAAGTGTTACCAGTGGTTTCTCGAATTGTTATAGACCTCATATCGACACGACTTATCGAGCTATTGGGGTCTGACGTTTACCACCTCTAGGCGAGATATGCGACATATTAGACGACGAGACTGGACTGTACCGTAAGTGTTACTGGTTGGATTCACAGCAGTGTGAGCAGGCTTGCTTGTCGATCTTCAGATCGCTCAATTCCCGGGTGGCCGTTACGTTTAGCAGACCGCTTGCGGCTTGTGGGTGTTTGATATGATCATCATCTGCTGCCGGCGTATTGACAAGTCTTTAGAGTCCTACACAGAGGTTTCCTGGCTCAAGCGACACGAAATAGGAGCGCATATGAGATATGTACGGGACCGAGAATAATGCGTGTATGTGATACCGTATTTCATTCTCGCGATGAATGTTTCGATTGGTTGTATGCGATATAACCTAGTTATCGAATCGAAGATTGATTCGATAAGTCGATACATTGGATACTAGTCGGTTATGTGCGACATGACCGGATCATTGAATCTAGTTTTGGTTCATTTTAAAAGGATTTTCTCACTTGATGTGCACATTGTATATGTGATATATTTTTTGTGTGCACTTGATTGTATCATGTTTGATGATACATGTTAACTTGAGATTGTGTAAAGATTAAACTATGGTTATATGAATGGTTAGCGTTTTGTTTACTTATTCATTTATTTATTTTGATTATTGATTAAGGAAAAGAAAATGGAAATGGTGGCTTTTCTTGTTTCTTTCATGAAGCTTCATGAAGGGTTGAAACCTTGACCATTTTTGTTTTCTTCTCTTAACCTAACCATTCACCTAACCCTAGTTTACTCTCTACACTTGACCATAGTTAGTATATGATAAGGATTCATATTATTTTCATTTTTAATCCAACACTTATCATATTCTATCTTCATCTTCATCATCTTTGACAAGAAGAAAAGCTTACTAGCTTTAATGGAAACTTGAGAAAAAGAGTGAGAAATCCAATTCTAAAGTGAACCCACTTCCTATTTCTTCATCCTCTACCGCTTGCCAAGTAGTATAGGGTGTTTTCTTCACAAGTTTCATGGCTTGGTGAAGTTGGAGCTTGATTTAGTGTTGCCTCGACGTAGATCATCTTCGGCATCGAAGTCGACGACCTAGCCCGCCCATTTCTCCGATGAAGCCGACGTTAGAGCCCAGGATTCGATTTGGACAGCAAGGAGACTTCATTATGGAGCTATGGAGGTGGAGGACAGGATCTACAAAGGTTGTATTTCCGTTCACTTAGTTAAGTTGTTAACTAGTTGCCTGTTTCGCCTAAAATTCTAGTTAACGATCCGTATTAGGGTTTCTCGGCACATAAAAAATTGGAAATTGGCATGGTTGATGCCATGTGAGACCTCATTAGCGTGCCTAGAAATCCTACAGTGGTATCAGAGCCTAGCTAGAGCCTTAGGCGAAGTGTAGACGACGTTTGAAATCCGAACGAACATCGAGACCCTAACCAAAATTGCTCTCTGGGCTTTTTTCAAAAACTGGGTTTTTTCCAGATTAAAAATGCTTAAAAAATTCAGCAGGGAATTCTAAGAATTACGGTGCAAAAATTACCTCATGATGTGTCTATTGCGCGGCGGAACCGCGGCAGAAGCCTGGCTTTTGCGGCGGTTCCGCGGCCAAATGATGGGATTTTCCTTCAATTTTTGCACAGTAATTCATGTTTTCAGGTGCTGAATTTTATGGGAATTTTTAATATTTATTCAAGAAATGAATATTCTGGGTTGTATTGGGAGTTCGTAGATTCGATCGGATTGTCTAATCTTGTCTATGTGTTTTCCGGATAATTATTGAATATGTTAAAAAGTTCGACCGGATAAAAATACCCACCTTTTCCCCTGTCGGGAAATTTCCAAGTGTTGGATCTTTCCGTAGTTTAACGACGTTCTAAGTAGTGCAAGTAACGCGATGGTCCCTCTAGAAGACAACAAACCTTAACTCGATTATGTGACCGTCTTGAACTGCCCTTTGAACCTTCGGGTTTGGGGCAGTACGGCGTGCCACATGTGAGGCGTTGGCTTGACCCTTCTACGGCTGGACCGTTGGTACTGAGGCATGAACTGGATGTTTTTAAACTTGTTTAATGTGTTGAGCTGTTTCGGGAAAACTTGGGTGTTTGACTGTTCGATCGGAAAGTTTAACATTTTCTGTTTATCTGGAATGTGATACAATACTTGGAATCCACAAGTAGTTATGAGATAACTGAAATGAATGTTATAAACATAGCACTTTAGTCTCACTTGATCGGTTGCCACGGAATTTTGATGCGATCAAAAGTCCGTAGCAATCACGTAGCGTACGCGGATACTCGTCGGTAAACTTAATAGACAGCCATGCCCCATAGCCCCGACCAAGTGACTGTAGGAGAACCCCGTCGCCGAAAGCATCCGTTCGGGTGCTCGCGACAGCGGTGTTCCGCCTTGGTGCACTTCGTCGACGGCGTCGGGGGTGCGGCCGCCTACTAAAGTTTGCGACGAGCATTCAATCAGGATGTCGGGAATCTTGTTGAATTGTCCGACTTGATATTGAAAAGTGTTTTCGATAATGAGACTAAAATGCGGGGTTTATAATTGTTATGCATGCGATGTCTAAGGAATTCATTTGATTAGGCATGTGATGTCAATGGAGGTTGTGGATTCCAACTGTTGTAGTTTTACACTTTCTTTTCTGTGACCGTAAGTGTAATATGTGATATCGCCGGTTTCGTTGCTATATGTCAACGACAATTAGGATGCGCATGTTTACTTACGTTGATGACATGTGATGTTATGTGTTGCTGGATATGTTATATTGGATCGTCGTGTTTGAATAGCCGGGGTTTTTTTATGTGAGATGAGTGTTTTTCATTTTCATTCATGTAAAAACTTGTATGTAATATTCTTTTATTGTGGCACTTCCAGGTTGCGGAAGATGTCACCTTTTGTATATTATTTACTTTTCCGCACTAGGATAGACCCAAGGAGGAGGGCACAAGTAACCGGGTTCTAGGGTCCAGTAGGAGACCAACTCGAGGAGTCGAGTCCGGGTCTCCTAACCCTAGAATTGGTAGGGTTGCTTGCCGCTCTCGTAGGGGTCTAGGGGTGTGGGTTTGGCTATTCATCGCGACCGTGGAATCCGTGTTTTATACTGGCTCGTATTGAAAACACGGACGTCCTAGTATATCCAATATTTTATATGTTTCTTCTGCTGCGATATCTGTTATGTGATCATGTGATGTTCTGTGATAGATACTGTATATAGTATATATGATATATTATATAGACGTTACTTATGTTTTACTCCCGCGCTAGCCCTGCCCCGCTCTGCCGTTAGTTACCTAACCTAACGGTGCACGAGGGGACATCGAGGCGAATGCGGATGGCATAAGTCTACGTCGTATTTATCTGTGATGTTTAGGTACTTAAATGATGGGACTTCATTAATATGATTAATGAAAGAAAAAGAAACCTAAAGATGTTGTGGAATCGAATTTTAAAATTAAAACAGGTAGTTACAGTTCTTGCTTTGCACAACGGTATATATGATATATCCTGCACCTTATTCAATAAGGAAAGGACCAAGATCCCTTCACCGGGAGTGACTCCTTTAGCAATAACTGGCAGATGCTACACACTCGGTTTGTCTTTTGATTGCTTTTAAGAGTTTTTTTCTTTGCACAGTGATATATATGATATATCCCGCACCTCATTCGACGAGGAAAGGGCCGACGATCCCTTCACCGGGAGTGGCCCCTTTAGCAAAACTAGAAAAGCCTAAAAAACACTCCATTTTCAAAATCATTTGATTCTACAACGATATCAAGTTCATTACGCAATAGGTTTTCAGAAAAACCTGTCGTAGCCCTCCGTCATTTCAGATAAGTAGTAGTTAGTATTCGTGCTGCGTTTGTTGGCCTTTGTCAAGGCGTAGTGTGCGGTAGCTGACTGGTGCTTATCTACTTATGCATATGATGCAGATTGGATTAGGGTAGTCGTACGACCTTGTTGGCCTTTGTCAAGGGCCGTGCGGGTGGGTTTATTTCAATCAAGAAATGACGGGTTGAACTTGACTAGCAGCCTATGATTTGTTGGCCTTTGTCAAGGTCATAGGAGGCTTGGGGCAAAACATTATCGGGAATTTCAAGTGTTGAAATTTGCAATGAGATTGCATACCTTCTATGAGATAGTTGGATCCCGATACCCGCTGCGAGTAAGAGTTACTCCTGGGAGAGTTTTACACATTACAATTAGCCGATCAAGTAGGTGTCTAGAAAGGTGTCAACGGGGTTACGCATCTGGGAAAACGGGGTTACGCCTCTGGGAAAACGGGGTTTACTGTAATTAGGTTCGTGCGAAAGCACGGGGGACCTCCCTCAAAGTACCGACACTGGCCTGGCTGAAAGATTGGCGAACTTGTAGCGTGTAATTAATCCCGGCTAGTCTTTCCTTTTAGGGTTTGAAGGAAGATTTGATAAAAACAGTGGGAGCCATCCTGATTAGATAGAATAATAACCAATCTATTCTTGAAAGAGCGCACGCTGAGTGTTTTCTTCTCTCTCTCTCCAGGTAGCGACCATATCACGCCTTAATCAAGATAATAATACGGATTATTGACCGAACCCGCTTGTTATACTGAGCTGGGGAACGTTGGTCCCGCTCCAACTTATAATTGTTATAAGACAGAGCAGGAAATTGGGGATTACCAAAATTCCCGTGCCGCCCAAACGAAGAGAGTGCATGCCGATGCATCATCTTCGGGTGTGTTCATTACAAAGAACTGTTACTCAGTATCCTCCGCATCCCCGGATCAGGATCCCGGATATATAATCTGTTACATAGGGCTACAAAAAGGTAGAAAAACTGAGAACGGGTGATAAGTTTCATGAGACAGAAAATGGGGCAAGTGTTGCAGCCAAGTCTGTTGGTCACTGTCACCCTGTATTACCAATACATTGATTCTGAACAAATGCTATTAGATACCGAACCTGATATACAAAATTATATCATTCTCTTTATTAGGAAAGAAATGATAAAATTTTGTATTGTTGGATAATGTTTTGAACATTTCCTATATCAAAAGTTGATCGGATCAGGCACGTTATCTAAAAGCATTGACATTCTAAATCAAAATACAGTTCTTAGTATACGGAACTCACACAAGAGGAAGAGTTCAGAAATGAACGAATCCTTCTTGAGGTATTGTAGACTAGGTCATATCAATGCGACCCGACTAGCTAAGTTGCACATAGATGCATATTTAAATCTGTTTCAATTTACATCTTGTGAAACTTGCCAGTCATGTCACAGAGATAAGATGACCACAGCTCTGTTAAATGGAAACAGAGAAAGAGTTAGTGAACTCTTGGGACTGATACATGATGATGTATGTAAGGTCCCCTGTCTACACATGCCAAGACCGGTTCTTTGTACTTCATTACATGCTCTGATAATCTCTCGAGATTCAGACCTATGTTCCTGTTGAAATACAAGTTCGAACCTTTTGAGATATTCACAGAATATAAGTTTGAAGTAGAGAACCAAAACGGGTATAAGTATTATGTCCTATGATGAGATCAAGGAGGAGAATACTTTAAGCACGGAATTCCTGGATGATTCTAAAGGAGAATGAGATTCTCTCTCAGCATTACTCCTCCGTATACACCATAGCACGATGGTATATTGGGGCGGAGCAATTGCACCCTATTCGATATGGTGCGCTCTATGATGAGTAATACTGAGTTACCTATTTCCTTTTTGGGAGTTATGCACTTGAGAAGCTGCATACCTATTGAATAGGGTTCAAATCAAATCTGTTGCCTACCACTTCATATTTGATATGGTATGGGAAGAGCCCATGTCTTAAGCTAGTTAAGATTTGGGGTTGTCCGGCCTATGTCTAAAAGCAAAATCCGGACAAGCTCGAGGCAAAGTCTGTTATGTAGAACTGGAAATGTTCCAGCCATACAAACTGCAGCTGATGATTTGATAGAACAAAAGGATTCAGTAGATTCCAACGAACCTCAGCCTCTCCGCCGATCTAGTAGGGTTCCTCACCCACCTGAGAGTTACTTCGGTTTCTCTATGACAGTGGGAGAGAGGATGGCATCATGAGATGATGACCCAACTAGTTTCGAGCAGGCCATCGAGAGTAGGGACACTGTAAGAATGGCTGGATGCTTAGCGATCTGAGATGGAATCCATGTACACCAACAATGTATGGACTTTGGTTGCTATATCTGAAGGGTTAAATCCCCATCAGGAGCAAGTATATCTTGAGAAGATTACTTGGTGTAGATGGAAAAGTTGAGACTTTCAAAGCTAGACTTGTTAAAGGTTTTCATCATCAACCAGGCGTGGATTATGTTGAAACCTTTTCTAAGGATCTATGCTTAAGTCCATCCAGATCCGACTTGCCACGGCTACATACCATGACTACGATATCTGGTGGTTGGGTGTCATGACTGCTTTTCTAAATGATGTTTTAGACGAGAACGTCTGTAAGTACACAGCCAGAGGGCTTCGCAGACAGTGGGAGCAGCGGAAACGTGTGCAAGATGTTTTATAGGATAAAGCAGGCATCGCGGAGTTGGAACGTCTGTTTTGATGAAGTAGTCAAAGAGGTTGACAGCATCAAAATGGTAGATGAACCTTGTATAAACAAAAAGGTAGTAGGGAGTATGGTGACGATCCTCGTAGAGTAGGTGGATGACATACTCTTGATAGGGAAGGAGTTTCCTATGCTACGCTCAGTCAATCTCCGCTTATCACAATGATTCTCCATATAGGATCAAAGTAATACCTACTAAATCCTGGGTTTTGGATCTATGAGATAGATCTAATTGGATATTAGGATACTCACTAGATGTAGTGAGATGGTATCAATCGATCATGGGGAGAATCACTGGAAGTGTTCCAGGGTGATAAGGACGACTGAATGTCAGTCACAGGCATTGTCTTTACCCTCTATGGAGGGACGGTATGTTGGAAGAGTTCTAAGCTAGATACCGTGACATACTAGACGATTAAAGGCAAGATACATCGCTACTTAAGATGCTACCAAAGAGGCAGTCTGGATGTATATTTGTTCATGAGATGAACTTAGTTCCTCCCATTGTGTGACAATGGAGTTGTGGCTTATGCCAAGGAACGTCCGTCCCATCAGTGATCCAGACATATTCTGAGGTAGCATCACCTGATCATGGGGATGGTTGATCTCCAAGGAGATCGAGGTTAGGAGAGTAGACTAAGAGGACAACACGGCGGATCCACTCACAAAGGCCTTTTCCGAGAGAGAGACTTTTAAGGGATGGTTGAGTATGAGACACTACAACCACTGCTATCAGATGGCCCTAGTGCAAGTGGGAGATTGTTAGTTATATGTATACCCTAGAGGCCATTACTGTACATAGGATGTATATTGTAGTGGATGCTGGGACATATATAAGGAGGACTTTCTTGCTCGACATGATATCTGGTTACTCTTGACCATAACGTGTATACTGATTGTCTCTCTGTTACATGTTGGTAAAGCCCTTAGGATGTGTACTTGACTACCTGGACTATGATGCGGATCATACTAGTGGGGACATGGTAGTCCATAAGTACATCCTTCAAGGTCCCTAGTCGTGGGTGTATCGAGACGGGGCATCGATATACCAGAGTAGACTAGCGTATACCTTCTCGACGCATACAGATGGGCGATGGATGATCCCATATCCATTGGCGTTTGACATCAGAGATGATATACGGGTGGTCAGTGGAGACTGGGTACACTAGACGGACTCGCCGAGAACTCCCAGATGGTATTATACCTTACGTCAGATGGCAGTTCTCTGGTGACACTGGTACAGAGTAGTCTGTTGACCCGAGATCGTCATAGAGTCTTGTGTGGTTCCCACTGTGCTTTGATTTCCACCTTACCACGTCCAAGAAGGCATGCAAAACGGTGGTTTTTGGTTACAGTCCCGAGTCACATGGAGGCAATGAGTGATAGGAGGGGATTCGTCTCTCCCGGTATAGGGAGTTGATGTTGCGCAGTGTTCGATTGGCTATAACCGGAAATCCCTGGCCAGGGTTGCTGAGATTTACTGGTAAGTGTTACCAGTAGTTTCTCGAATTGTTATAGACCTCATATCGACACGACTTATCGAGCTATTGGGGTCTGACGTTTACCACCTCTAGGCGAGATATACGACATATCAGACGACGAGACCGGGCTGTACGGTAAGTGTTACTGGTTGGATTCACAGGAGTGTGAGCGGGCTTGCTCGTCGATCTTCTGATCTCTCAATACCCGGGTGGCCGTTACGTTTAGCAGACCGCTTGCGGCTTGTGGGTGTTTGATATGATCATCATCTGCTGCCGGCGTATTGACGAGTCTTTAGAGTCCTACACAGAGGTTTCCTGGCTCAAGCGAAACGAAATAGGAGCGCATATGAGATATGTGCGGGACCGAGAATAATGCGTGTATGTTATACCGTATTTCATTCTCGCGATGAATGTTTCGATTGGTTGTATGCGATATAACCTAGTTATCGAATCGAAGATTGATTCAATAAGTCGATACATTGGATACTAGTCGGTTATGTGCGACATGACCGGATCATTGAATCAAGTGTTGATTTAATGATTTAATGTATAATTATATATTTGATATATTACTTTGCATTAACTAGTATTGGTTCATTTTAAAAGGATTTTCTCACTTGATGTGCACATTGTATATGTGATATATTTTTTGTGTGCACTTGATTGTATCATGTTTGATGATACATGTTTACTTGAGTTTGTGTAAAGATTAAACCATGGTTATATGAATGGTTAGGGTTTTGTTTACTTATTCATTTATTTATTTTGATTATTGATTAAGGAAAAGAAAATGGAAATTGTGGCTTTTCTTGTTTCTTTCATGAAGCTTCATGAAGGGTTGAAACCTTGACCATTTTTGTTTTCTTCTCTTAACCTAACCATTCACCTAACCCTAGTTTACTCTCTACACTTGACCATAGTTAGTATATGATAAGGATTTATATTATTTTCATTTTTAATCCAACACTTATCATATTCTATCTTCATCTTCTTCATCTTTGACAAGAAGAAAAGCTTACTAGCTTTAATGGAAACTTGAGAAAAAGAGTGAGAAATCCAATTCTAAAGTGAACCCACTTCCTATTTCTTCATCCTCTACCACTTGCCAAGTAGTATAGGGTGTTTTCTTCACAAGTTTCATGGCTTGGTGAAGTTGGAGCTTGATTTAGTGTTGCCTCGACGTAGATCATCTTCGGCATCGAAGTCGACGACCTAGCCCGCCCATTTCTCCGATGAAGCCGACGCTAGAGCCCGGGATTCGATTTGGACAGCAAGGAGACTTCATTATGGAGCTATGGAGGTGGAGGAACGGATCTACAAAGGTTGTATTTCCGTTCACCTTAGTTAAGTTGTTAACTAGTTGCCTATTTCGCCTAAAATTCTAGTTAACGATCCGTATTAGGGTTTCTCGGCACATAAAAAATTTGAAATTGGCATGGATGATGCCATGTGAGACCTCATTAGCGTGCCTAGGAACCCTACATAATCAACAAAATCATGCGACTGTCCTAACCAATCGCATCTATCAGTGCAATAGAGAATTATTACTCAGCTACCGTTCACTGTGCCTTGACGAATAATCAACAAACGCTGCACGAATACTAAGTAGTAATTATCTGAAACGACGGAAGGCTATGGCTGGGTTTTTGGCGAAAACCCCGTTAACGTAATGAACTTGATATCGTTGAAGGAACCTGATAGCTTTTGAAAAAAGTGGTTTAAGCTCCGCCTTTTGAAAATTTCTGGTTTTGAAAAAACCGAGTAATCTATAGTATAGACTTTAGCTCAAGAAGTCACTCCCCGCGAATGGATCTCAGCTCTTGCCTCGCAGAATGAGGTGCTGGATATTCATGACCAAATACCACTATGCAAAGCGAAAGAATATAACTATAGTTTTTCGAAATTTGTTCCAACAACAACTTTTAGGTTTATTATCTTGCATTAATCAAAATTAATGTGGTCCTATCAACTTAACCTATCACACCAAAAAAGAAAGAAAATGCAATGTACGTATATGCCATCTGCATTCGCCACGGGGCCCCGTCATCACCCGTTAGGTTACTTAACTAAGGACAGAGCGGGGGCTGGACAAGCATGGGTGGAAAACATATACAACATCTACTAGTATATATATAAGTATATAGAACATTCGTCCCAGGCATGATAATAATCAACATCACAGAATCTCAGCCAACAATACAGAATGGTGGATAATCTTGGAGCCCCAGGTTTCATTTGAGCCGAAAATAAAACCCGACGTTCCCGGTCGTGTGGTTTGTCAGTGCAATGAAAACCTGGATCCCTACGAGCGCGACAAGTTACCCGCCAATCCTAGAAGTGAGGCAATCCCCTTCAAAAAAGTGAATGGGCCACCCAGCACTTCATGAAATCCGGTAACTTGGGCGCCCCTCTGTGGGTCAAACTATACCCACTACGAGTGCGGCGAATAGGCCGCCAATTCTAGAATGAAGCCCCCTCCGTCTCAACGCCATGAGATGCTGGCATGTTTCCTTCTAGAACCCGGCTATCCATGCACTCCACCGTGGGGTAATCCTAGTACAGGAAAAAGAAAATAATATGTACTGATGGTGACATCGACTTCAACCTGGTCGTGCCCCAAAAAAATATACAACCCGGCAAAGACGGCAGTCCACATGTCGGACGCTCGCCCCGCAATATCAAATGTACAAATGAATATAAACTGTACTACTAACATTGCATCACATGCTATCCACCATGATTATCCAACCACAATCACAGCACAAGCACAAAACATCAACGCGAATGTCACGTTCGCAAACCTGTCTAAAAGAACATATAGCAATCAGACGAGTTTACCGATCAAATGACATTCACGGTTGCAGATAAAAGTGAATGTACTGTAAACTATTAAACATTGTCAAATATAACGACTTCGAAACACTCCGAATTGCCCCGTACAGAAAACAACAGAGAATCAAACTTAGGCAAAAAACAAACAACACCAGAAAACCAAACTCTACTGGATGAGAACACAGACCAAAGCACGATGCAAATCTCCAAGATAAAACCGAGGAGGTCGGTTTTTTATGGTCTGTGGCCGGCCAAACAGTGTTAGAATTGTGTCGTTTTTGGTCAGTGCTCATCTCACAGTGTAAAGATCACTCTGCCATTGTTTAAAAATAATTTTGAAACCTTTAAAAAATCACCAGAAACTGCAGTTTGGGTTTTGATGTTCCGGAGTCGTTTCGGTTTTGTTGTTTTAAGATTGTTTAAAATTGATAGTCTAAGGTTTTTGGGCTGGTCCTGATACCATGAAGGGTTACACTAGCGCCCCAGCCAACTTCCGTGGCCAAATGCGGAACAAAAATTTTATAGCGATAATAAACTTGGCGGTAGAATAAACCAAAAACCGGATCTTTACCATAAACGTAGTTAGCAAAAGTGGTTTCTATCTACTATGATAGAATGTATACCTAAAGAAAACAAGTCCTTCGGTTCTTCGATCCTCTCCTTAAGCTCCTCGATGGAAGTATTGATCGTGCTTGAACTTCGGCCTCCTTGTGTCAATGATGATCCACCCGAGAGCTCCAACCTTGAGCTAAACCTCAAACTTGAGATAACTAGAATACTTAGCTTGCTAATCTAAGTAGACTAGAGTGAGTAGAGTGTGATTTGAGTGGCATAGTCTCACCAACCCTTGATTCTCAACTCATTAGACACTAGGGTTTCAGAGAGGAAGAAGGAGAGAGCAAACTTGAAGAAAGAGAAAGTATTTGTGATAATCATTATAAAAATAGAATGGCTAAATTATATATGACCTCAAGCATGGCATGGAAAATATCTCACTAAAATATCTAGGTCAAAAATATCTGACCAAAATATCTAGGGTCAACAAGTCAATACAAGTGAAAAGGTCAAAATAAGTAGCCATGCCACAAATATTATCATTTATCAAAAATAACGACTTCTTTTCTTTTTCTCATATTTGTTTTGAACAAGTCAATGGTCAAAACCCTAATGAGATGTCTCCTATGCCCCCTCTCATCCGTATATACATGCCCGCATCCGTATTCTGAGAAACACAAATACTATGAGACGAAGCTAATCCAATAATCAAATACTAGGATCCGGCTTAAACCAAAGTCCACTAGTATTGTTCGCTCGAAGACCACACGTGCACAAGTACACATATGTGATCGAACTCTGTCGTAAAACCATACGACTTCTACTCGTTTCGCCCGAAGCTGGGAAACCCTCTGTGTGGGACTCTAAAGACTCGACAGTACTCTGGCAGTGGGTTTAACCACAAGCACATCAGCGGCACTAGCTGTGCGTAACGGCTACCCAGGTATCTATAGATAAAAAGGTCGACGAGCAAGCTCATCCAAACTCCTACTGAGCCTATGTGCGAAAATCTCCGTACAGTCCGGTCTGTTCGTTTAAGAGTGTCTCATATCGGGCTAAGGGGGTGGTAAATGTCAGACCCCTAATAGCGGTATAAGTCGTGTTGGAGTGTAGCACCGAACACCTTGAGAAACTACTGGAACACCTACCAGTAAATCTCACTTGTCCTGGTCAGGGACTTTGTGTAATGGCTCTCCTAAACACAGCGCGATATCAACCCCTAATACCAGGAGAGCCGAATCCTATCTAACTGCCACTGCCTCTTAGTGCTTCGGGACTGCACCCAACTACTACCTACTTGCACGACTCAATAAAGCCGTGGTAGGGTAGCAATCAAAGAACAGTGGAAACACACTTGAGGCGAAGTAGCAGTGTTAAGTCAACGGACTAAGCTATACTCATGTCACCTGGGAACTGCTAACTAACGATAGGTACAATATCAACCAACAGTTCCCAACGAGTCCGTCCAGTAAAACTCATAACCCAATGAGCACCTGGATACTATCTCTAGTACGACGTACTGATGGCTGTGGGATAGACCATCTTCCCTGCTGGGATGAGAAGCGTATATACTGTAAGTCAACGGTTGCGCCCCGGCAGTCAATCCGAGGCCAAACGCGGAACAAAAACATTTACTAATACGGCGCTAACGCAAACTTTTACCCAGATCTTGCCATTAACCCTAAACTAGCTAACTACAAAGATGACAGAAAGGCTATACCGATCGATCCGTGTCCTTCGGACTTTAGCCACCATGCCTAGCTCCTCACGGCATCTCCGATCTCGCCCGATCTCCGGTTTCCTCGTCGAAAAGGGCACTACATCAAGAAGTACTTTTACTGGCTCCCGCTTCAAACCGAAGCACTCGGACCTGAAGTTTGCTGGCCGATATATCCAAGGTGAAGCAGAGAATGTGTGTGATAACTTTGTCTCAATCATCCATTGATTCTCAACACATGAGATTGTATGGATGGAGTTTGAAGATGAAGCCAAGGTGGAAAATGTGAGCTAGAGAAGAAGATGAAGAAGAGCTCTTTTTATTGTGTTGGAATGAAAAAATATTGAGAGTGCTGTCTCAAGACCAACCCCAAGCCTAATGGGTGCCCTCTCTCTCCTCATATCATTTCAACACAACAATCAATCAAAAAAGTTGACATTGCACAAAAAATAAGACCATGAGTCATAACCCATGCACATGCCTCATTTAATGCCCTTCATCATGATTTCCACTCACAATTTCCACCACTAAACATTTAAACCAAAATGTTTAATCCAAAAAGAGAATGGAAACATCTGAAGTAAGCTCGTGACGGATCACAAGGATACCCCTCACCTGTATATACATACCTGCATCCGCATTCCGACTGAATGCGAATGCAATGAGAGGAAAGTAATCCAACAAATCTAATATTAAGATCCGGCTTAAACCAAAGCCCACTAGTATGATCCGTCCGATCATTATCCATGCATAAGTGCACATAAATGATCGAACCCTGCCATAAAACCATACGACCTCTACAACGTTTCGCCAGAACTTGGGAAAACTTTCTGTGGGGGATTCTAAATACTCGCCAATACGCTGGCAATGGGTTTAACCATAAGCATGTCAGTGGTACTAGCTATACGTAACGGCTACCAAGGTATTGAGAAAATGGAGGCCGACGAGCGAACTCATCCTGAAACCCTTCTGAGCCTGTCAGTGACAATATCCATACAGTCCAGTCCTTTCGTCTATGAGCATCGCATATCGGGCCTAGAGGGCTGGTAAAAGTCAGACCCCCAAAATCGGTATAAGTCGTGTCGGAGTGTAGCCCAGAACACCCTCAGATACTACTGGAATACCTACCAATAAATCTCACTTGCCTTAGCCAAGGACTTCGTGTAATGGCTCTCCTAGACAAAGCGCGATCTCGCCCCCAATATCGGTAGAGACGAATCCCCTGCCGATCCGCTCACTGCCTCCATGTAGCTCGGGACTGTACCCAACTAAAACCTGTTTGCACGACTCCTATGAGCCATGGTAGGGTAGTAATCAAAGCACGGTGGGACTCTCATGAGACAAATGACGATCTCATGTCGATAGACTAACCTGTACACATGTCACCAGGGAACTGCTATCTGACGTCAGGTATAATACCAACTAGCATGTTCCCGGCGTGTCCTGTCCGGTGTACTCAGAACCTAATGAGCACCTGTATACATCTTAGGTGAACCAACTGACACCAATGGCTTGTGAGACCGGCCATCGCCCCTCGTCGGGGTCTCGATCCTTATAGACTAGTCTACTCATAGAGTATCGATGCCCAGTCTTGATACTCCCATGACTCGGGACACTTTAAGGATGTGCTTATAGACTACCGAACTATCACGTATATGATCGCCATCATACTGCTGGTAGTCAAGCAAGAATCCTAAGGGCACTATCAACGTGTAATAGTGATCTGTAATATCACCTAAAGCGTGTATACGATGATAAAGATAAACCAAATAGCATACTATCATCTCGAGTAAGACTGTCCTACCGGCATAGGTCCTCCCTCAATCATTGCAATAACGTGCCTGCGATCCAATAATTGACTTTGAGGGTACTATTGTTAGTTATATGTATGCCCTAGAGGCCATTACTGTACATTGGATGTATATTGTAGTGGATGCTGGGACATATATAGGGAGGACTTTCTTGCTCGACATGATAGTATGCTATCTGGTTGATCTTTACCTTAACGTGTACACTGATTGTCTCTCTGTTACATGTTTGTAAAGCCCTTAGGATGTGTACTTAACTACCTGGACTATGATGCGGATCATACTAGTGGGGACATGGTAGTCCAAAAGTACATCCTTCAAATTCCCTAGTCGTGGGTATATCGAGACGGGGCATCGATATACCAGAGTAGACTGGCGTGTACCTTCTCGACCCATACAGATGGGCGATGGATGATCCCATATCCATCGGTGTTTGACATCAGAGATGATATACGGGTGCTCAGTAGAGACTGGGTACACTGGACGGACTCGCCGAGAACTCCTAGATGGTATTATACCTCACGTCAGATGGCAGTTCTCTGGTGACACTGGTACAGAGTAGTCTGTTGACCCGAGATCGTCATAGAGTCTTGTGTGGTTCCCACTGTGCTTTGATTTCCATCTTACCACGTCCAAGAGGGCGTGCAAAACGGTGTTTTTTGGGTACAGTCCCGAGTCACATGGAGGCAATGAGCGATAGGAGGGGATTCCTCTCTCCCGGTATAGGGGGTTGATGTTGCGTGTGTTCGATTGGCTATAACAGGAAATCCCTCGCCAGGGTTGCTGAGATTTACTGGTAAGTGTTACCAGTAGTCTCTCGAATGTTATAGACCTCATATCGACACGACTTATCGAGCTATTGGGGTCTGACGTTTACCACCCCTAGGCGAGATATGTGACAGATCAGACGAACAGACCGGACTGTACGGTAGTGTTACTGGTTGGATTCACAGGAGTGTGAGCGGGCTTGCTCGTCGATCTTCTGATCGCTCAATACCCGGGTGGCCGTTACGTTTAGTAGACCGCTTGCGGCTTATGGGTGTTTGATATGATCATCACTTGCTGCCGGCGTATTGACGAGTCTTTAGAGTCCTACACAGAGGTTTTCTGGCTCAAGCGAAACGAAATAGGAGCGCATATGAGATATGTGCAGGACCGAGAATGATACCAGTATGTGATACTGTATTCGATTCTCGCGATATGTGACATTGATAGGTTATATGTGATATAGCCGGGTTATCGGATCAAGTGTTGATTCGATAAGTTGTTACTGTTGATATTAGTCGATTATATGCGATATGACCGGATCGTTAAATCAAGTGTTGATTTAATGATTTAATGCATAATTATATATTTGATATATTACTTTGCATTAACTAGTATTGGTTCACTTTAAATGGATTTTCTCGCTCGGATGTGCACATTGTATATTCGATATAGTTTTGTGCACTTGATTGTATCATGTTTGATGATACATGTTATGCTAGGGTTTTAGTGTAAAGATCAAACCATGGTTACATGATAATGGTTAGGGTTTTGTTTTATTCCTTTATTTATTTATCTATTTCTTTTTGGAAAATAAATTTGCATAAAGAGAAAATGGTGGCTATCATTTGTTTCTTACATGAAGATTCATGAAGGTTTGACTTAGTCTCCATTTTGTCTCATGCTTAATCCTAACCATTCATTTGAACCTTAGTTAGTTCTCTACACTTTACCATGGTAAAAGTTATGATAAGAATTGATTTTCTTTTCTATTTTGATTATTCTTATCACAACAATTACCATCTTCTTTTTCTTCTTCTTCAAGAAGAAAGCATACTTCATCAATGGTGATTTGAGCATAAGTGTGAGAAATCCAATTCTAAAGTCTACCCACTTCCTATTTTCTCATCCTCTACCTCTTGCCAAGTAGTAGAGTGTGTTCTCTTCACAAGTTTTTGGACTTGGTGAAGTCGGAGCTTGATTTAGCGATGCCTCGACGTAGATCATCTTCGGCATGGACATCGATGACCTAGCCCGTCCATTCTCCGATGAAGCCGACGCTAGAGCCCGGGACTTGTTATGGACAGTGAGGAGACTTCATTGCGGAGCTATGGAGGTGAAGAACCGGATCTACAAAGGTTGTATTTCTGTATCTCTTAGTTAAGTGTTAACTAGTTTATTGTTTCGCCTAGACTTCTAGCAAACGATCCGTAGTTTAGGCTTTCTCGGCACGTTAAAATTTGAAATTGGCATGGTTGATGCCTTGTGAGACCTCTTGGGTGTGCCTAGGAACCCTACAGTGGTATCAGAGCCTAGCTAGAGCCTTAGGCGAAATCCAGACGGAATTTGAAGTCCGAACGAACCCGAAATCCCAAACCAAACTTGCTCTCTGTCCTTTTTCAAAAAACTGGGATTTTTCCAAATTAAAAATATGCAGAGAATTCAGCACAGAATTCTAAGAATTACGGAGCAAAATTGGGGTCATGAACAGTGCAAGATGCGGCGGAACCGCGGCAGAAGCCTGCCTCAGGCGGCGGTTCCGCGGCAGATTGATGACGTCGGCCCCCCCTCTCTGCACAGTAATTCATTATTTTAGAAGCTGAGTTTTATGGGTATTTTTAATATTTTATTCAAGAGTTGAATTTTCTGCAGTTGCTTTGGGGATTCGGTGTTTCGATCGGAGTATCAGATTTTGTCTATTTGGCTTTCCGGACAAATTTTAGAATATGTTAAAAAGTTCGACCGGATATAAATACCCAATTTTTCCCCTGTAGGGAAATTTCCAAGTGTAGGATTTTTCCGTAGTTTAACGACGTTCTAAGTAGTACAAGTAACGCGATGGTCTCTCTAGAAGACAACAAACCTTAACTCGATTATGTGACCGTCTTGAACTGCCCTTTGAACCTTCGGGTTTGGGGCAGTACGGCGTGCCACATGTGAGGCGTTGGCTTGACCCTTCTACGGCTGGACCGTTGGTACTGAGGCACGAACTGAATGTTGTTAGACTCATATTTCATGTGTTGATCTGTATCGGGAAAACTTGGGTGTTCGATTATTCGATCGGAAAGTTTGACATTTTCTATTTATCCGGAATGGGATACAATAATTGGAATTCACAAGAATTTATGAGATAACTGAATGAATGTTATAAACATAGCAGTTTAGTCTCACTTGATCGGTTTCCACAGAATTTTGATGTGATCAAAAGTCCGTCGCAATCACGTAGTGTACGCGGATACTCGCCGGGTAAACTTAATAGACAGCCTCACTCCATAGCCCCGACCAAGTGACTGTAGGAGAACCCCGTCGCCGAAAGCGTCCGTCCGGGTGCTCGCGGTAGCGGTGTTCCGCCTTGGTGCACTTCGTCGACGGTATCGGGGGTGCGGCCGTCTACTGAAGTTTGCGACGAGCATTCGATCAGGATGTCGGGAATCCTGTTGAATTGCCCGACTTGGTATTGAAAAGAGTATTCGATAATGAGACTAAAATGCGGGGTTTATAATTGTTAGGCATGCGATGTCTAAGTAATTCATTTGGTCAGGCATGCGATGTCTGAGGTGGTTGCGGATTCCAACTGTTGTAGTTTTACACTTTCTTTTCTGTGACCGTAAGTGTAATATGTGATATCGCCGGTTTCGTTGCTATATGTCAATGATAATTGGGATGCGCATGTTTACTTACGTTGATGACATGTGATGTTATGTGTTGCTGGATATGTTATATTGGATCGTCGTGTTCGAATAGCCAGGGTTTTATATGTGAGATGAGTGTTTTTCATTTTCATTCATGTAAAAACTTGTATGTAATATTCTTTTATTGGGGCAGTTCCAGGTTTCGGAAGTTGTCACCGTTTGTATATTATTTACTTTTCCGCGCTAAGATAGACCCAAGGAGGGGAGCACAAGTAACCGGGTTCTAGAGTCCAGTGGGAGACCAACTCGAGGAGTCGAGTCTGGGTCTCCTAACTCCAGAATTGGTAGGGTTGCTTGCCGCTCTCGTAGGGGTCTAGGGGTGTGGGTTTGTCTATTCATCACGACCGTGGAATCCGTGTTTTATACTGGCTCGTATTGAAAACACGGAGGTCCTAGTATATCCAATATTTCATATGATTCTTCTGCTGCGATATCTGTGATGTGATCATGTGATGTTCTGTGATAGATACAGTATATAGTATATATGATATATTATATAGACGTTACTTATGTTTTACACCCGCGCTAGCCCTGCCCCGCTCTGCCGTTAGTTACCTAACCTAACGGTGCACGAGGGGACATCGAGGCGAATGCGGATGGCATAAGTGTACGTCGTATTTATCTGTGATGTTTAGGTACTTAAATGATGGGACTTCATTAATGAGATTAATGAAAGTAAAAGAAACCTAAGATGTTGTAGAATCGAATTTCAAAATAAAACAGGTAGCTACAGTTCTTGCTTTGCACAGCGGTATATGTGATATATCCTGCACCTTATTCGATAAGGAAAGGACCGAGATCCCTTCACCTGGAGTGACTCCTTTAGCAATAACTGGCAGATGCTACACACTCGGTTTGTCTTTTGATTGCTTTTAAGTGTTTTTGCTTTGCACAGTGATATATATGATATATCCCGCACCTCATTCGACGAGAAAAGGACCGACGATCCCTTCACCGGGAGTGACTCCTTTAGCAAAACTAGAAAAGCCTCAAAAGCACTCCATTTTAAAATCATTTGATTCTACAACGATATCAAGTTCATTACGCAATAGGTTTTCAGAAAAACCTGTCGTAGCCCTCCGTCATTTCAGATAAGTAGTACTTAGTATTCGTGCTGCGTTTGTTGGCCTTTGTCAAGGCGCAGTGTGCGGTAGCTAACTGGTGCTTATCTACTTATGCATATGATGCAGATTGGATTAGGGTAGTCGTGCGACCTTGTTGGCCTTTGTCAAGGGCCGTGCGGGTAGGTTTAATTCAATCAGGAAATGACGGGTTGAACTTGACTAGTATCCTATGGTTTGTTGGCCTTTGTCAAGGTCATAGGAGGTTAGGGGCGAAATATTATCGGGAATTTCAAGTGTTGAAATTTGCAATGAGATTGCACACCTTCTATGAGATAGTTGGATCCCGATACCCGCTGCGAGTAAGTGTTACTCCTGGGAGAGTTTTACGCATTACAATTAGCCGATCAAGTAGGTGTCTAGAAAGGTGTCAACGAGGTTACGCCTCTGGGAAAACGAGGTTTACATTAATTAGGTTCGTACGAAAGCACGGGGGACCTCTCTCAAAGTACCGACACTGGCCTGGCTGAAAGATTGGCGAACTTGTAGTGTGTAATTAATCCCGGCTAGTCTTTCCTTTTAGGGTTTGAAGGAAGATTTGATAAAAAGCAGTGGGAGCCATCCTGATTAGATAAAATAATAACCAATCTATTCTTGCAAGAGCGCACGCTGAGTGTTTTCTCCTCTCTCTCTCCTGGTAGCGACCATATCACGCCTTAATCAAGATAATAATACGGATTATTTGACCGAACCCGCTTGTTCTACTGAGCTGGGGAACGTTGGTCCCGCTCCAACTTATAAATGTTATAAGACAGAGCAGGAAATAGGGGATTACCAGAATTCCCGTTCCGCCCAAACGAAGAGAGTGCATGATGATGCATCATCTTCGGGTGTGTTCATTATACAGAACTGTTTCTCAGTATCCTTTACGTCCTGGGTATCTGATACCAGATCGGGATCCCAGATATGTAATCTGTTACATAGGGCTACAGACAGGTAGAGAACTGAGAACGGGTGATAAGTTTCATGAGGCAGAAAACGGGGCAAGTGTTGCAGCCAAGTCTGTTGGTCACTGTCACCCTGTATTACCAATACATTGATTCTGAACGAATGTTATTAGATACCGAACCTGATATACAAAATCATATCAGTCTCTTTATTAGTAAAGAAAGGATATAATTTTGTATTGTTGGATAATGTTTTGAACATTTCCTATATCAAAAGTTGATCGGTTCAGGCACGTTATCGAAAAGCGTTGATGTTCTAAATCAAACTACAGTTCTTAGTATACAGAACACACACAAGAGGAAGAGTTCAGAAATGAACGAATCCTTCTTGAGGTATTGTAGACTAGGTCAGATCAATGCGACCCGACTGGCTGAAGTTACATTTAGATGTATATTTAAATCAGTTTGAATTTACATCTTCTGAAACTTGCCAGTCATGTCTCAAAGATAAGATGACCATAGCTCCGTTTACTGGAAACAGAGAAAGAGTTAGTTGAACTCTTGGGATGATACATGTTGATGTATGTAGGTCCCCTGTATACACATGCCAAGACTGGTTCTTTATACTTCATTACATTCTCTGATAATCTTTCAAGATTCAGACCTATGTTCCTGTTGAAACACAAGTCCGAACCTTTTGAGATATTCACAGAATATAAGTTAGAAGTAGAGAACCAAAATACGAGTATAAGTATTATGTCCTGTGATGAGATCAAGGAGGAGAATACTTGAGCACGGAAATACTGGACTATTCTAAAGGAGAATGAGATTCTCTCTCAGCATTACTCCTCCGAATACACCATAACACAATGGTATATCGGGTCGGAGCAATAACACCCTATATGATAAGGTGTGCTCTATGATGAGTACTACTGAGTTACCTATTTCCTTTTTGGGAGTTATGCACTTGAGAAGCTGCATACCTATTGAATAGGTTCGAATCAAATCAGTTACCTACCACTTCATATGCGATATGGAAAGGGAAGAGCCCATGTCTCAAGCTAGTTAAGATTTGGGGTTGTCCGAGCTATGTCTAAAAGCATAATCCGGACAAGCTCGAGGCAAGGTCTGTTATGTAGAACTGGAAATGTTCCAGCTATACAAACTGCAGCTGATGATTTGAAAGAACCAAAGGATTCAGTAGATTCCAACGAACCTCAGCCTCTCCGCCGATCTAGTAGGGTTCCTCACCCACCTGAGAGATACTTCGGTCTCTCTATGACAGTGGGAGCGAGGATTGCATCATGAGATGATGACCCAACTAGTTTCGAGCTGGCCATCAGGAGTAAGACTCTGTAAGAATGGCTGGATGCTTACTGATCTGAGATGGAATCCATATACACCAACAAAGTATGGACTTTGGTTGCTATATCTGAAGGGTTAAATCCCCATCAGGAGCAAGTATATCTTGAGAAGATTACTTGGTGTACATGGAAGAGTTGAGACTTTCAAAGCTAGACTTATTAAAGGTCTACATCATTGACCAGGTATGGATGATGATGAAACCTTTTCTAAGTAGCTATGCTTAAGTCCATCCAGATCCTACTTGCCATGGCTACATACCATGACTACGATATCTGGTGGTTGGGTGTCATGACAGCTTTTCTAAATGATGTTTAGAAGAGAGTGTCTATAAGTACACAGCCAGAGGGCTTCGTAGACAGTGGGAGCAGCGGAAACGTGTGCAAGATACTTTATAGGATAAAGCAGGCATCGCGGAGTTGGAACATCTGTTTTGATGAAGCGGTCAAAGAAGTTGACATCATCAAAATGGTAGATGAACCTTGTATAAACAAGAAGGTATTAGGGAGTATGGTGACGATCCTCGTAGAGTACGTGGATGACATACTCTTGATAGGGAAGGAGTTTCCTATGCTACGCTCGATCAATCTCCGCTTATCACAATGATTCTCCATATAGGATCAAAGTGATACCTCCTAAATCCTGGGTTTTTGGATCTATGAGATAGATCTAATTGGATGTTAGGACTCTCACTAGTTGTAGTGAGACGGTATTAACCGATCCTGGGGAGAATCACTGGAAGGGTTCCAGGATGATAAAGACGACTGAATGTCAGTCACAGGCATTGTCTTTACCCTCAGTGGAGGGACGGTATGTTGGAAGAGTTCCAAGCTAGATACCGTGACATACTAGAGGATAAAGGCTGGATACATCGCTACTTAAGATGCTACCAAAGAGGCTGTTTGGGTGTATATTGGTTCATGAGATGAACTATGTTCCTCCCATTGTGTGACAATGTAGTTGTGGCTTATGCCAAGGAGCGCCGGTCCCATCAGTGATCCAGGCATATTCTAAGGCAGTATCACTTGATCATGGAGATGGTTGATCTCCAGGGAGATCGAGGTTAGGAGAGTAGACTCAGAGGACAACACAGCGGATCCACTCACAAAGGCCTGTTCCTAGAGAGAGATTTTTATGGGATGGTTGAGTATGAGATACTATAACCACTGCTACAGATGGCCCAAGTGCAAGTGGGAGATTGTTAGTTATATGTATGCCCTAGAGGCCATTACTTTACATTGGATGTATATTGTAGTGGATGCTGGGACATATAGGGTGGACTTTCTTGCTCGACATGATAGTATGCTATCTGGTTGATCTTTACCTTAACGTGTACACTGATTGTCTCTCTATTACATGTTGGTAAAGCCCTTAGGATGTGTACTTAACTACCTGGACTATGATGCGGATCATACTAGTGGGGACATGGTAGTCCATAAGTACATCCTTCAAAGTCCCTAGTCGTGGGTATATCGAGACGGGGCATCGATATACCAGAGTAGACTGGCGTGTACCTTCTCGACATATACAGATGGGCGATGGATGATCCCATATCCATCGGTGTTTGACATCAGAGATGATATACGGGTGCTCAGTAGAGACTGGGTACACTGGACGGACTCGCCGAGAACTCCCAGATGGTATTATACCTCACGTCAGATGGCAGTTCTCTGGTGACACTGGTACAGAGTAGTCTGTTGGTCCGAGATCGTCATAGAGTCTTGTATGGTTCCCACTGTGCTTTTATTTCCATCTTACCACGTCCAAGAGGGCGTGCAAAACGGTGGTTTTTGGGTACAGTCCCGAGTCACATGGAGGCAATGAGCGATAGGAGGGGATTCGTCTCTCCCGGTATAGGGGGTTGATGTTGCACTGTGTTCGATTGGCTATAACAGGAAATCCCTGGCCAGGGTTGCTGAGATTTACTGGTAAGTGTTACCAGTAGTTTCTCGAATGTTATAGACCTCATATCGACACGACTTATCGAGCTATTGGGGTCTGACGTTTACCACCCCTAGGCGAGATATGCGACAGATCAGACGAACAGACCGGACTGTACGGTAGTGTTACTGGTTGGATTCACAGGAGTGTGAGCGGGCTTGCTCGTCGATTCTCTGATCGCTCAATACCCGGGTGGCCGTTACGTTTAGCAGACCGCTTGCGGCTTGTGGGTGTTTGATATGATCATCACCTGCTGCCGGCGTATTGACGGGTCTTTAGAGTCCTACACAGAGGTTTCCTGGCTCAAGCGAAATGAAATAGGAGCGCATATGAGATATGTGCAGGACCGAGAATGATACCAGTATGTGATACTGTATTCGATTCTCGCGATATGTGACATTGATCGGTTATATGTGATATAGCCGGGTTATCGGATCAAGTGTTGATTCGATAAGTTGTTACTGTTGATATTAGTCGGTTATATGCGATATGACCGGATCGTTAAATCAAGTGTTGATTTAATGATTTAATGCATAATTATATATTTGATATATTACTTTGCATTAACTGGTATTGGTTCACTTTAAATGGATTTTCTCGCTCGGATGTGCACATTGTATATTCGATATAGTTTTGTGCACTTGATTGTATCATGTTTGATGATACATGTTATGCTAGGGTTTTAGTGTAAAGATCAAGCCATGGTTACATGATAATGGTTAGGATTTTGTTTTAATCCCTTATTTATTTATCTATTTCTTTTTGGAAAATAAATTTGCATAAAGAGAAAATGGTGGCTATCATTTGTTTCTTTCATGAAGATTCATGAAGGTTTGACTTAGTCTCCATTTTGTCTCATGCTTAACCCTAACCATTCATTTGAACCTTAGTTAGTTCTCTACACTTTACCATGGTAAAAGTTATGATAAGAATTGATTTTCTTTTCTATTTTGATTATTCTTATCACAACAATTACCATCTTCTTCTTCTTCTTCTTCAAGAAGAAAGCATACTTCATCAATGGTGATTTGAGCATAAGTGTGAGAAATCCAATTCTAAAGTCTACCCACTTCCTATTTTCTCATCCTCTACCTCTTGCCAAGTAGTAGAGTGTGTTCTCTTCACAAGTTTTTGGACTTGGTGAAGTCGGAGCTTGATTTAGCGATGCCTCGACGTAGATCATCTTCGGCATGGACATCGATGACCTAGCCCGTCCATTCTCCGATGAAGCCGACGCTAGAGCCCGGGACTTGTTATGGACAGCGAGGAGACTTCATTGCGGAGCTATGGAGGTGGAGAACCGGATCTACAAAGGTTGTATTTCCGTATCTCTTATTTAAGTGTTAACTAGTTAGCTTTTTCGCCTAGATTTCTAGCAAACGATCCGTAGTCGGGTCTCTCGGCACCTAGATTTTTTGAAAATGGCATGTTCGATGCCTTGTGAGACCTCACTAGAGTGCCTAGGAACCCTACAACTATATCCAACAATCTCCCACAGGCACTTAAGGTTAATTATTGCAATGTCGTATACTCACAGCTCGTGTTATACCGAGCACCTAACTCCTCTACTAATAAGTTTCACAAAGCTCGTTTGCGAAACTATTGCGTTCGAGAAATAGCCTCAATGAGTGGTTCCGCCCTGATGTTTCTTTCTATATCACTCTTAATCTCAAGTTCGCGGAGAAAACCATCTCCCGAAATGAGCAATACCTGTCTTAGAATATGTCTTGATATATGATGGAATCTAGTTCATAAATGAACCCAAAATCCATACTTCTTAGACTGTATCGTCAATTGAACTTAAGCAGTATCCTGAGCCATGCCTCCCTTAGTATCCGCTTGGACTACCTTTTCAAACTACTCCCCCTCGTCAGAGGGAAAACTATAACTCTGACAGTCACTCTGTCATCCATGTCACCTTGGAAGCCTGGAATGATAACCGTCTCCCGAAGGAGGCTACCGTTATCATATCCCTAGAACATCCACTTATATTCTAAAACTGCTTCCGAACGTTGCTCAAGGATTGGATTAATATCTGAACTTATTGCAGCTAGTGCAAAAACAACATCTGGTGTGGTACTTGACATCTCATGATTGACTTAATTGCTATAGCAAGTGATATGCCAATCATGCACATCCCTCTCCCCTTTAGTCTGTAAGACACCTTTAGAGAGGGTGACTCCATCACCTGCAGGTACACTACCTTTCCAGGAGTCGCCCATTCTAAAATACCTTTATAATGAAGTCTAAGTACCGGATTGGGACACTTCCCAAATCTAGATCTAAAACCATAGATCTAGTAACCAGAATGCCTGATATTTTATCCATATCCTATGCGGAGAAAACCACTGTGTGACAAACACAGTATAACTGATCGTAGTATAGGAATATCACTTCCTACTCTGTGTATGTCATCCAAATACCAGGACATCACACTCTACTACTTTCTTAACAGATCCATCTCCTATTCTGATGAAGTCAATAACCTATGACCGTCACATCAAAAATAGATGATCTATCTTCTCTATATTTGCTTTAGTCTATAAATAGACACAAGCTACTTGTCCACTATGCTTCCGCTGCTCCCACTGACTACGACAACCCTCTGGAAGAGTCATATACACGTACACTTCTAAAGCTAGTTTTGAACGACACTATACTCATCCTCCTGCTGGGTCTCATAGTATGGAACAGCAACAATGGCAAGTCTGGGTAAACAAGAGCCTCCCTGTCACCGTCCTTGAGGATACCGGAGCACCTCTCGGGCGCCTGAGGTTACCCACCATATCTGCGGAGTGGCTAATGGAATGTCAAAGCTGATTGAATCTTTAGATTCTATTAAATTTTCAGTAATCGTTTGCGGTTCTGAAATCACTTCCAGTTCTACCATACTCCCACTACTGTTTTCTGAAAAATTCCATTTTACTAAAACTGTGGCGAGTCAAGAACAATATCACTATTGATCTTCCAGATGGTAGAAAGTTAACCTTCGTCATAGCCCGGGTTAACCCACAAACAGCCATTACAGAAACGTGCCTTGAGTTATCCAGAGTCTGGTTTTAAGCATAAGCCGGACAACTCCATATACCTTAACATCGTTAAGATATGAGCCATTCTATATACAATATAGAAAAAACAGAGGCACTGATTTAATTGGAACCAGATTCAAATCATGCAGCTGTCTCCAGGGCATGTCAACTAAATGGAGAGAAGCTGATCAGCATTACTCAACTTAGGAGTGCATCCAATTATGATTAACCTGAAAGAGAAACAAGTTTCTCAAAAACCATTACTATCAACTGAATACCTCACACAAGTATCTACATCTTCGATCATCTTGAAGAATCCTGATACTTGCAACATGTAGTTCTCTACTTTATTCTTGTACCGATAATTTCTCAAAACTTGGACCTTGTATTTCTACAAAACACTTGTCTAAAACATGAGAAGTCACAAGTAAACAGAATATAGTACGAGGACCAACCCTTCTGTCCTAATGGACACTGGACAACATACAATACTCTGTATAAGTCCCCTGAGTTGAATAACTCAAATCCTGTGCGTTGTAGGTTGAAAACTGTACTATGGTTATGAAGAATTACACCGCTGTTCAATGCTCCTTACCTAACCATCAACTAATGTAGGTAAATGTCATTTACATAATTTCAAGAAGTTATATCTCACTTTATAAAATAAATGTACAGATATATCAATTTGAAATTGGTGCATAACAATGGATATTGAAAACCAAATATTTTCCGTCCGGCAAAAACCCAAGCGATTTCCTCAAATATCACCAATTACAACGAATTCCGATATAATGAGGATGATCACCTAATTCCTAATAACTTACTCCCACTTATCATCTGTAAAACCATACAGATGTGAGAATCATACCTGGTAAATACATACCGTGGAGTAAGTGTCTAATTGGGAAATCAGTTTTCCTTTAACGCATAGTGAAACTGAAACATGAAAATGTATCGTATAGGTTTCCGGGTATTCCTAGCAATGGCTCTTCCATTATCAGATTCATGACTGTAACTGTATATCTCTTTTCCATCTTTCCAAATCCCTTTATATGTCTTTAGTCATTACCTTCTGTACAGCACATTTAGGCTAAATGGTTTTCTTCCTTCCCTACCGTTCGGCACCAGCCTATGGTTTGGAAGAAGAATATCCAATAAGCGTAATAGATGTACTCTCTTAATCCTAGGAGTACTCGCAACCTGAGAGAAGGTAAAGATAAAAGACAACTGAATAAACCTTATTCCTATTTCTCCTGAACCAGAATCCATCCTCGAACTAGAACAAGTTCTTTCGAGTTCATATATAACCATACGATGGATTTATCCAATGGAATTGGATGTTTGTAGTGATACAGGGTATTCTAAAGAAATACAAAGGTGAAATAGGAGGGGCGATGAGATACTCGGTTTGGTCGTGAATGATAGCAGTCGCAGTTTACTTTGCCCTCTTTCTAATCCTTTTATTTGTCTTTACTTATTATCTGCTGTAAACCACACTTAGGCTAATTGGTTTTCTTCATTCCCTACCATTCGGTACCTGCCTATGGGTTGGAAGAAGACTATCTAATAAGCGTAATAGGTGTACCCTTTCCTAATCCTAGGAGCCCTAACAACCTGACAGAAGGTAAAAGGAAGAGACAACTGAATAATCATATTCAATCTCTCCAGAACTAGAATCCATCCTCGAATCTGGAACAAGTTCCTTCGTGTTCGTATATAAACATACGATGGATTTATCCAATGGAAGTGGATATTCGTAGTGATACAGGGTGTTCTAGAGAAATGCAAAGGGTAAAAGAATGAGTGGCAATGATGTATGCAGTTCAGACAATCCAAAAGCCAGTGTTTTAAGAAAGTTCGGTTAACTTGGTCACTGAGTCATAGTTTACGGTCGGGTCATGGTCGCTGCCAAAGAGAGAGAGAAAAGAAACACTCTGCGTGCACTCTATCCTAGACCAGAGTGGTTAATCACTTTATCTAATCAGGATGTCTTCCACCATATCCTCAAATTCTCCTCCAAACCTGAAAGAAGAATTAGTCGGGATCACCCGAGGAGTAAACCAACTCATCAGTGGGAATCAGGATCCAACTATCATCGCATGATAACATGATGGAATCCACTCACGTTATCACACTCTAGAAGGTATGCACATGCCTGGCAAGTTTCCTGTATGTTTGAAACTCCCGACGTGATTTTTTACCCCATGCTCTTATGACCTTGACGAAGGTCAACAAATCATAAGTCACATGTCAAGTTCTACCCGTCATTGTCCAGGTTAATTTGAACCCACCCGTACTCACCCTTGACGAAGGTCAATAAGGCTGTACGACTGTCCCAAACCAACGCATCTATCTATGCAGCAGAAAGGTAACAAGCAGCTACCATACACTATGCCTTGATGAAGGTCAACAAACATAGCACGAATACTAAGTGCTACCCGTCTGAAATGATGGAGGGATACGGCTTTTTTTTGCAAAAAACCTTTAACGTAATGAACTTGATATCGTTGAAGGAACCTGATAGCTTTTTACAAATATATAGTGGCGAAAACCTTTGCTAAAGTGGTCACTCCCTGTGAAGGGATCTCGGTTCTTTCCCCGTAGAATGAGGTGCAGGATATTCCAACTGAATACCGCGATGCAAAGCGAAAAGTAATCGACTATAGTGATGTTATTACCCTGACGCAAACTTCTGCCCAAGGGGTCACTCACGATGAAGGGATCTCAGCCCTTGCCATGTCGAATGAGGTGCTGGATATTCCAAACTGAATACCGCTGTGCAAAGCAAATGAAAACATCCTTTTAATAACAGCTTTTTGAAAATTGTTCCAACAACATCGAATAGGTTTGTTTTTCTTGCATTGATCAGAATCAATGCAGTCCCAACAATTAATCATACTAGAAAAGAACAAAAATAAAATGTACGTATATACCATCCACATTCGCCACTGGGTCCCGTCATCACCCGTTAGGTTACTTAACTAACGATAGAGCGGGGACTGGACTAGCGCGGGTGTAAAACATATACAACATCTACTAGTATATATATCAATATACAATAATCGCTCTAGGCATAATAAATGCAACATCACAGAAATGTAATAAGCATCACAGAACAATACAGATATCTGGGAGCCCCGGGTTTCCTTTAAGCCGCAAGCGAAACCCGACGTTCCCCTGGTCGTGTGGATAGCCTGTGCAATGAAAACCTAGATCCCTACTGTTGGAGATAGTGCCCTCAGAGTCAATTATTGGATCACAGGCACGTGATTGCAATGATTGAGGGAGGACCTATCCCAGTAGAACAGTCTTACTCAAGATAATAGTATGCTATCAGGTTTACCTTTATCATCGTGTACTGCTTTAGGTGACATGACATGTCACTATTGCACGTTGATAGAGCCCCTGGGATTCTTGCTTGACTACCGGCAGTATGAGGGCGATCATATACGTGGGAGCTGGGGTCTACAAGAACATCCTTAAAAGGTCCCTAGTCGTGGGAGTTTCGAGACAGGGCATCGATTCTCCAGAGTAGACTAGTGTATACAGTCGAGACCCCGACGAGGGGCGGTGGCCGGTCTCACAAGCCACTGGTGTCAGTTGGATCACCTAAGATGTATACAGGTGCTCATTGGGTTATGAGTACACCGGACAGGACTCGCCGGGAACATGCTAGTTGGTCTTATACCTGATGTCAGATAGCAGTTCCCAGGTGACATGTGTACAGGTTAGTTCATCGACCTGGGGATCGTCATTTGTCTCGTGTGAGTTCCCACTGTGCTTTGATTACTACCCTACCACGGCTCAAAGGAGTCGTGCAAACAGGTTTTAGTTGGGTACAGTCCCGAGCCACATGGAGGCAGTGAGCGGATCTTCGGGTGTTTCGTCTCTCCCGGTATTGGGGGTGAGGTCGCGCTGTGTCTAGGAGAGCCATTACACGAAGTCCTTGGCCAAGGCAGGAGATTTACTGGTAGGTATTCCAGTAGTATCTCAGGGTGTTCTGGGCTACACTCCGACACGACTTGTACCGCTTTTGGGGGTCTGACTTTTACCCACCCCCTAGGCCCGCCATGCGATGCTCATAGACGAACGGACCGGACTGTACGGATATTGTCACTGACAGGCTCAGTAGGGTGTCAGGATGAGTTCGCTCATCGACGTCCCTTTTAGTCAATAGCTGGTGGCCCGTTATGTATTGGCCTATACCTCTGACGTGCTAGTGGTTAAATCCACAGCCATAGTATTGACGAGTCTTTAGAGTCTACCACACTTTCAGTTACTCAGTTTTCGGGCGAAACGCTGTAGAGGCCGTATGGAGATATGGCAGGGTCCGATCAGATACGTGCGGTATTGCACGGATCAGGATCGGACGGTTTGTACTAGTAGCCGTATAGGTATATGGCAGGGTTCGATCAGATACGTGCGGTATTGCACGGATCAGGATCGAACGGATATTACTAGCCGGCTTTGGTTTAAGCCGGTCCTAGTTTAGTACAGTGTAGATTTTGTCTCTTTGCATTTGTATCCGGACGGAATACAGATGCGGGTGTGTATGCACAGTGTCGGGGTTTTCCTGTAATTTATTACGGGACCAGTTTTCTGGTGTTGCCAGTTTGCATTCCGTTCTGGCCGATTTTCCTTTGTTCTTTCCCGGCCGGACTTTTCCGATGGAGGGGGTTATTTGCAATTGTGCAAATAACATATTGAGGAGGGGGTTTCTTGCACTTGTCTTGATTATGATAGGATTGTTATCTTTTGCACCTTGCTTGCATTTATGTGATTTGATGAAGGTATGGATGGGTTTAATGTGAAGCATGCTTCTATGTTTTTATGTCCCTTGATGTGGTCACCCCCTTCTTCACTCCTACACTCACCTCCCTTCATCATATATATCCATTCTTTCCCTCCACCATTTCATTATTGACATGGCCGGCCACTTTGGTGAGGAGAGGAAAAATGAGAGATTTCATTTTGTGCTTCATTTTGATCATCTCATTTGGCTTGCAAAATTGGTAGCTTCATTTCCCTCCAAAGTTCAATCTTCATTCCTCCATCCAAAGGCAACAAACCCCAAAGAGACAAGTAGCCTCTACACTACACTTCCTACAGCAAATCTTGGACGCGTCGATTCGCCAGCTTCGCGCCCGAGTTACCTCGGTATTGAGGTGGGAGCCCGTAAAAGCTACAGGCGATGTGGTGCCCTTTCCGACGAGGAGGAGACGGACGGAGATCCCGCGAGGAGATCGGAGTGGAGATGAAGACCGGAGGACTCGGATCAGTCGGTACAACATTTCTACACTCTTTACTGTTTGTTAGTTTAGCAATAATGGCAGATCCGGGTGAAAGTGTACGATAGCGCCAAGTTAAAAAGTTTTATTCCGCAATTGGCGTCTGTAGACTGCCGGGGCGCTAACGTAGACTTACAGTGGTATCAGAGCCTCACCATTTTGCTATGCTAACTTGTGCTAACGCGTTTAAAACTTCGATCCGACCGGAAATCGAAAACTACAAAAATCCAAGCCGACAGTTTCTGTTGTTTTTAAACGGTCTCAAAAATTATTTCTGGATGTCTTAAAAATCATAGCAGGAACATTTAAGAGACCCGACAAAATTTGGGGTCGTGATCCCCCCAAGCTGCCGCGGAACCGCGGCCACGTGGGGAGCACGTGCTCCCAAATTTTGTCAGGTTGTTCTTTGTGGGTTTTTGGGGTTTTTGATATATATCGTTTTTGCCCAGATTTTGTTACTGTTCACCAGTAAGTCGTGGGGCCCACTTCTTGATATTTTGTCGATCGAAATTTAAACACGTTAGTTTTCACAGTATTTACATTATATCTGCGACCGTGAATGTCACTCGATCGGTAAATCCGGTCTAACTGCTATAGCCCGGTTAGACGGATTTGCGAACGTGATTTTCACGTTGATGTTCTATGTATTTGCTGTGATGTTGCGGATCGGTCGTGGGGGATAGCCTGGATGCAATGCTAGTACAGTGTTGTTGTATTATGTACATTTGATATTGCGGGACGAGCGTCCGACATGTGGACTGCCGTCACTGCCTGTTTGTATTATTCTTTTGGGGCACGACCTGGTTGCGGTCGATGTACCCGGTGTATGTATATTCTACTTTCTGTACTAGGGTTACCCCGCGGAGGGGTGCACGGATAGCCGGGTTCTAGAAGGCAACGGGCCCGCATCTCAGGGCATTGAGACGGAGGGGCTTCAGTCTGGAATTGGCGGGCTATTCGCCGCACTCGTAGGGGGTACAGGTTGACCCAGGAGGGGTGCCCAAGTTACCGGATTCCGTGAAGTGCTGGGTGGTCCATTCACGGCGCAGGAGGGGGCTGCTTCGCTTCAGGTTTTGGCGGGTGACTTGCCGCGCCCGTAGGGGTCTAGGTTTTCATTGCACAGGCTATCTACACGACCAGGGGAACGTCGGGTTTCAGTAGTGGCTCTGTGAAACCCGGGGATCCCAGATATCTGTATTGTTCTGTGATGCTGTACATTTCTGTGATGTTGCATTTCTTTTCACGCCTTGAGCGAAATACTATATATTGGTATATATATTAGTAGATGTTGTATATGTTTTTCATCCGCGCTAGTCCAGTCCCCGCTCTGTCGTTAGTAAGCTAACCTAACGAGTGATGACGGGACCCAGTGGCGAATGCAGATGGCATATACGTACGTCAGTATATTTTCGTTCTTTGTGGTGTGATCAATTGATGGGACTGCGTTGATTCGGATCAATGCAAGTTAAACAAACCTATTCTGATGTTGTTGGAACACTTTTCAAAAAGCTGTTATTGCAAGGACGTTCACTTTTGTTTTGCATCGTGGTATTCATTTGGAATATCCTGCTCCTCAGTCGACGAGGCAAGGGCCGAGATCCCTTCACCGGGAGTGACCCCTTGGACAGAAGTTTGCGTCAGGGCATTAACTTCACTATAGCCGATTACTTTTGTTTTGCATCGAGATATTCGGTTATGAATATCCAGCACCCCATCCTACGGGGAAAGAGCCGAGATCCCTTCTCCGGGAGTGACCTCTTTAGTAAAGGTTTTCGTCACTATATTTTCTAAAAAGCTATCCGTTCCTTCAACGATATCAAGTTCATTACGTTAAAGGTTTTCGCCAGAAACCATTCGTAGCCCTCCATCGTTTCATATGGGTGGTCAATAGTATTCAAGCTGTGTATGTTGGCCAAAGTCAAGGCACAGTGATTGGTAGCTATTGGGGTATTCATATGTAGCATAGATAGATGCGTTGGTTTGGGACAGTCGTGCTGCCATTTTGGCCAAAGTCAAGGGTATGTACGGGTGGACTCAAATTAACCTGGAGAATGACGGGTTGAACTTGACATGTGACTTATGATATGTTGGCCAAAGTCAAGGTCATAAGAGCATGGGGCAGAAATCACATCGGGAGTTTCAAAAGTACTGAAACTTGCCAGATATGCGCATACCTTCTGGAGTGTGATACCGTGAGCGGATTCCGTCACGTTATCATGCGATGATAGTTGGATCCCGATTCCCACTGATGAGTTAGTTTACTCCTCGGGTGACCCCGACTAATTCTTCTTTTAGGTTTGGAGAAGAATTTGAGGTACAGTGGGAGGTTTCCAGATTAGATAAATTGGTAACCATTCTGATCTAGGTTAGAGTGCACGCTGAGTGTTTCTTTTCTCTCTCTCTGGCAGCGACCATTGACCCGACCCTAAGACTATGACTCAGTGACCAAATTGACCGAACCTTCTTAACACAGGCTTTTGGATTGTCAGAGTTGCAGACCTCATTGCCACTCCTACTTCTACCCTTTTCTCCAGGACACCCCGCATTACTGCGAACGTCCACTTCCATTGGACAAAACCATCGTATGGTTAGATACGAACTCGAAAGAATTTATTCGAGGATGGTTTCCGGTTCTGGAGAAAACGGATAGGATTATTCAGTTGTCTTTTCTTTTTACCCTCTCTCAGGTTACGAGTACTCCTTAGTTTAGGAGTAGTACACCTATTATGCAAATTGGATAGTCTTCTTCCAAACCTTAGGCTGGTGCCGAACGGTAGGGAATGAAGAAAACCAGTTGGCCTAAACGGTGTACAGAAGGTATTAAGATTAAGACAAAGCAAGGGATTAGTAAGAGGGCACAGTAAATTGCGACTGCTATTCACGACCAAACCAAGTATTTCTTCGCCAATCCTAAATCACCTTTGTATTTCACCAGGACACTCCGTATCACTACGAAGATCCACAGCTTATTGGATACTCCATCGTATGGTTATATACGAACTCGAAAGGAACTTGTTCCAGTTCGGGGATGGATTCTGGTCCAGGAGAAATAGGAATAAGGTTTATTCGGTTGTCTTTTGTTTTCACCTTCTCTCGCATTGCGAGTGCTCCTAGGACTAGGACAGTACACCCATTATGCTTATTGGATAGTCTTCTTCCAAACCATAGGCTGGTGCCGAACGGTAGGGAAGGAAGAAAACCATTTGGCCTAAGGGGGTGTGCAGAAGGTAATGACTAAAGACATATAAAGGGATTTGGAGAGATGGCAAAGAATAATGCGGTTATAGTTGTGAATCTGGATAATGGTAGAGGCATTACTAGGAATACCAGGATACCCCATCGAAACATTTCAATGTTTCAGTTCACTGTGTACTGTTAAAAGAAAACTGATTTCCCGATTAGACATTTACTGGTATGTATTTACCAGGTTTGATTCTCACATCTGTATGGTTTTACAGATGATGAGTGGGAGTAAGTTATTGGAAATTGGGTGATCATCCTCATTATATCGGGATTCGTTGTAATCGGTGATATTTGAGGAGATCACCTGGGCTGTTTGCCGGTCGGCAAATGTTTGGTTTTGAATATCCGCTGTTATGCACCAATTTCAAATTGATATATCTGTACGTCTATTTGAATAGAGTGAGATATACCTTTTTGATATTATGTCCATGACATTTACCTATATCAGTGGATGGTTAGGTAAGGAGCATTAAACAGCGGTGTAATTCTTCTTAACCATAAGTACAGTTTTCAACCTACGACACACAGTGAAAGAGTTGTTAGACTCAGCGGACTTATACAGAGTATTGTATGTTGTCCAGTGTCCATTGGGACAGAGGGTTTGGTCCTCATACTATATTCTGTTTACTTTTAACTTCTCAAGTTCTTAAACATGTGTTTCGTAGAAACACAGGGTCTAAGTTTTGAGGAGTTATAGGTATTTGAATAGAGTAGAGAACCAGGTATAGCAAGTATCGGGATTCTTCAAAGTGAGAGAAGATGTAGATACTTGTGCATGGTATTCAGTTGATAGTAATGATAAAGAGAAATTGCTTCTCTTTCAGGTTACTCATAATTGGAAGCATTCCTAAGTTGAGTAACGCTGATCGACCTCTCTCCATTTAGTTGACGTGCACTGGAGACAGCTGCATGATTTGAATCTGGTTCAATTAAATCAGTGCCTCTGGTTCTATATTGGATATAGCACAGTTCATATCTTAACATTGTTAAGGTACGGGGAGTTGTCCGGCTTATGATTAAAACCTGACTCTGGATAACTCAAGGCACGTTTCTGTAATGGCTGTTTGTGGGTTGACCCAGGCTATGACGAGGGTTGATTTTCTACCATAAGAAAGATCAATAGTGATATTGTTCTTGACTCGCCACAGTTTTAAAAGAAATGGTTATTTTTCAGAAAACAGTAGTGGGAGTATGGTAGAACTGGAAGTGATTCCAGAACCGCAAACGATTACTGAAGATTTGATAAGGAACCTAAAGATTCAATCTGATTTGACATTCCATTGGCCACTCCGCAGAAAAGGTGGGTAACTTCAGGCACCCGAGAGGTACTCCGGTAGCCTCAAGGACGGTGACAGGGAAGTTCTTGTTTACCCACACTTGCCATTGTTGTTGTTCCAGGCTGCGAGACCCGGCAGGAGGATGAGTATAGCGTTGTTCTAAACTAGCTTTAGAAGTGCACGTCTATATGACTCTGCCAGAGGGTTGTCGTAGTCAGTGGGAGCAGCGGAAGCATTGGTGGACATCAGGCTTATGTCTGTTTATAGACTAAAGCAGATATAGCGGAGATAGATCATCTAATTCTGATGTGACAGTCATGGGTTTGACGACATCAGAATAGGGGATGGATCTGTTGAGAAGATAGTAGGGTGTGATATCCGGGTTTTGGATGACATACACAAAGTAGGAAAAGAAACTCCTATACTACAATCGGTTATTCTTTGGTCGTCACACAGTGGTTTCTCCACAAGGAACTTGGACACAATATCAGACATACTGGTTACTAGATCTATGGTTTTGAATCTAGATTTGGGTGGTTTCCCAATCAGGGTACCTTGACAGCATTCTAAGAGTATTTAGAATGGACGACTCCTGGCACGGTAGTGTACCTGCAGATAATGGAGTCACCCTCTTTAAAGGTGTCTTATAGACTAAAGTAGAGAGGGATGTGCATGATTGGCAGATCACTTGCTTGGGCAATTGAGTCAATCATGAGATGTCAAGTACCACACCAGATGTTGTTCTTGCACTAGATGCAATAAGTTGATATTGATCCAAACCTGGAGGAACAGTCGGAAGCAGTTTTAGAACATAAGTGGCTGTTCTAGGGATATGATAACGAAAGCCCTATTCGGGAAACAGTTATCATTCCAGGCTTCTAAGGTGACCTGGACGACAAGGAGGTTGTCAGAGTTACAGTTTTCCTTCTGACGAGGGGCAGTATTTTGGACAGGTGATCCAAGGCAATACTGAGGGAGGCATGGCGCAGGATACTGATTAAGTTCAGTTGACGATACAGTCTAAGAAGTTTGGATTTGGAGTTCATTTATGAGCTGAGTCCCATCAGACATCCAGACACTCTAAGACAGGTATTGCTCATTTCGGGAGATGGCATTCTCCGCGAACTTGAGATATAGAGAGATATAGAAAGAAACTTCAGAGCAGATCCACTCACTGAGGCTATTCCTCGAACGCAATAGTTTCGCAAACAGGTTTTGTGCGACTGACTAGTAGAGGAGTTGGGTGTCCGGTATCACACGGGCTGTGAGTATACGACATCGCAATAATTAGCCTTGAGTACAAGTGGGAGATTGTTGGAGATAGTGCCCTCAGAGTCAATTATTGGATCACAGGCACGTGATTGCAATGATTGAGGGAGGACCTATCCCAGTAGAACAGTCTTACTCAAGATAATAGTATGCTATCAGGTTTACCTTTATCATCGTGTACTGCTTTAGGTGACATGACATGTCACTATTGCACGTTGATAGAGCCCCTGGGATTCTTGCTTGACTACCGGCAGTATGAGGGCGATCATATACGTGGGAGCTGGGGTCTACAAGCACATCCTTAAAAGGTCCCTAGTCGTGGGAGTTTCGAGACAGGGCATCGATTCTCCAGAGTAGACTAGTGTATACAGTCGAGACCCCGACGAGGGGCGGTGGCCGGTCTCACAAGCCACTGGTGTCAGTTGGATCACCTAAGATGTATACAGGTGCTCATTGGGTTATGAGTACACCGGACAGGACTCGCCGGGAACATGCTAGTTGGTCTTATACCTGATGTCAGATAGCAGTTCCCAGGTGACATGTGTACAGGTTAGTTCATCGACCTGGGGATCGTCATTTGTCTCGTGTGAGTTCCCACTGTGCTTTGATTACTACCCTACTACGGCTCAAAGGAGTCGTGCAAACAGGTTTTAGTTGGGTACAGTCCCGAGCCACATGGAGGCAGTGAGCGGATCTTCGGGGGTTTCGTCTCTCCCGGTATTGGGGGTGAGGTCGCGCTGTGTCTAGGAGAGCCATTACACGAAGTCCTTGGCCAAGGCAGGAGATTTACTGGTAGGTATTCCAGTAGTATCTCAGGGTGTTCTGGGCTACACTCCGACACGACTTGTACCGCTTTTGGGGGTCTGACTTTTACCCACCCCCTAGGCCCGCCATGCGATGCTCATAGACGAACGGACCGGACTGTACGGATATTGTCACTGACAGGCTCAGTAGGGTGTCAGGATGAGTTCGCTCATCGACGTCCCTTTTAGTCAATAGCTGGTGGCCCGTTATGTATTGGCCTATACCTCTGACGTGCTAGTGGTTAAATCCACAGCCATAGTATTGACGAGTCTTTAGAGTCTACCACACTTTCAGTTACTCAGTTTTCGGGCGAAACGCTGTAGAGGCCGTATGGAGATATGGCAGGGTCCGATCAGATACGTGCGGTATTGCACGGATCAGGATCGGACGGTTTGTACTAGTAGCCGTATAGGTATATGGCAGGGTTCGATCAGATACGTGCGGTATTGCACGGATCAGGATCGAACGGATATTACTAGCCGGCTTTGGTTTAAGCCGGTCCTAGTTTAGTACAGTGTAGATTTTGTCTCTTTGCATTTGTATCCGGACGGAATACAGATGCGGGTGTGTATGCACAGTGTCGGGGTTTTCCTGTAATTTATTACGGGACCAGTTTTCTGGAGTTGCCAGTTTGCATTCCGTTCTGGCCGATTTTCCTTTGTTCTTTCCCGGCCGGACTTTTCCGATGGAGGGGGTTATTTGCAATTGTGCAAATAACATATTGAGGAGGGGGTTTCTTGCACTTGTCTTGATTATGATAGGATTGTTATCTTTTGCACCTTGCTTGCATTTATGTGATTTGATGAAGGTATGGATGGGTTTAATGTGAAGCATGCTTCTATGTTTTTATGTCCCTTGATGTGGTCACCCCCTTCTTCACTCCTACACTCACCTCCCTTCATCATATATATCCATTCTTTCCCTCCACCATTTCATTATTGACATGGCTGGCCACTTTGGTGAGGAGAGGAAAAATGAGAGATTTCATTTTGTGCTTCATTTTGATCATCTCATTTGGCTTGCAAAATTGGTAGCTTCATTTCCCTCCAAAGTTCAATCTTCATTCCTCCATCCAAAGGCAACAAACCCCAAAGAGACAAGTAGCCTCTACACTACACTTCCTACAGCAAATCTTGGACGCGTCGATTCGCCAGCTTCGCGCCCGAGTTGCCTCGGTATTGAGGTGGGAGCCCGTAAAAGCTACAGGCGATGTGGTGCCCTTTCCGACGAGGAGGAGACGGACGGAGATCCCGCGAGGAGATCGGAGTGGAGATGAAGACCGGAGGACTCGGATCAGTCGGTACAACATTTCTACACTCTTTACTGTTTGTTAGTTTAGCAATAATGGCAGATCCGGGTGAAAGTGTACGATAGCGCCAAGTTAAAAAGTTTTATTCCGCAATTGGCGTCTGTAGACTGCCGGGGCGCTAACGTAGACTTACACCTACGAGTGCGGCAAGTTACCCGCCAAAACCTGAAGCATGGCATCGTCCTTCAACAAAGTGAATGAACCACCCAACACTTCACGGAATCCAGTAACTTGAGCACGCTTCCTTGGGTCAACCTGTATCCCCTATGAGTGCGGCGAATAGCCCACCAATTCTAAAGTGATGCCCCCTCTGTCTGAAAGCCATGAGATGTGGGCCCGTTGCCCTCTAGAACCCGGCTATCCATGCACTCCACCGCGGGGTAATCCAGCTACAGAAAAGAAAATATGTAAAACGGGTACATCGACCTTAACCCGGTCGTGCCCCAAAAGAATAATATACAAACAGGCAGTGACGGCAGTCCACATGTCGGATGCTCGCCCCGCGATATCAAATGTACAAATAAAACTAAACATTACTAACATTGCACCAAGCTATCCACCATGACAAATCCGCAACATCACAGCACAATACAGAACATCAACGCGACGCAGAACATCAACGCGAATGTGACGTTCGCAAACCCGTCTAAAAGCGCTATAGCAATTAGACAAGATTTACCGCTCGAATGACATTCACGGTCACAGATAGTAATGTAAGTACTGTGAACTAACGTATTTAAAAATTCGATCGACAAAACATCCCGAAGTGGGCCCCATGAGCAAATCCAGCACTCAAATATATCTGGGCCCAAACAAAATATTCCAGAAATCACAATTCCATATGAAAGACGCCCAGAAGAAATATGGTGCACTGTACCCACCAAACCGCCGCGCAACCGTGGCAAACATGATGGTTTGGCTGTGGTTCCGCGGTCTTATGGTGAGATCGTGCTCTTAAATTTCTTCCAGTGTCTTAAAAAAGCCTGCACGATTTTCTGACATACTGAAAATAATTTTTCGACCACAAAAAAATTTCGACAGAAACTTCAAGAATGGAAATGCGGTTTTGGATATTTTGTTCGATCGAGGTTTTAAACATGTTATGACTAGCTAGTATGAGTTAATGGCGTAGCTCCGATACCATGTAAGTCTATGGTAGCGCCCCGGCCGTCAATCCGAGGCCAAATGCGGAACAAAAACTTTTACCAAATCGGCTCTAGCCTAGACTTTTACCCGGATCGTGCCATTAACCCTAAACCAGTTAACTACAAAGATGATAGAACGGCTATACCGATCGATCCATGTCCTTTGGTCTTTAGCCACCATCCCTAGCTCCTCGCGTCATCTCCGAACTCGCTCGATCTCTGGTTTCCTCATCGAAAAGGGCACCACATCAAGAAGTCTTTTTACGGGCTCCCGCTTCAAACCGAAGCAACTCGGATATGAAGTTTGCTGGCCAACATGTCCAAGGTGAAGTAGAGAATTTGTGTGATAACTTTGTCTCAATCATCCATTGATTCTCAACACATGATATTGTATAGATGGAGTTTGAAGATGAAGCCATGGTGGAAGATGTGAGCTAGAGAAGAAGATGAAGAAGAGCTCTTTTTGTTATTGTGTTGGAATGAAAAAAATTGAGAGTGCTAGAATGAAATCTCAAGACCAACCCCAAGCCTAATGGATACCCTCTCTCTCTCTCTCCTCATATCATTTCAACACAATAATCAATCAAAAAAGTTGACATTGCATAAAAAATAAGACCATGAGTCATCACCCATGCACTTGCCTCATTTAGTGCCCTTCATCATGGTTTCCACTCACAATTTTCACCACTAAACATTTAAACCAAAATGTTTAATCCAAAAAGAGAATGGCAACATCTAAATTAAGCTTGTGATGGATTACAAGGATACCCCTCACCAGTATATACATACCTGCATCCGCATTCTGATTGAATGCGAATGCAATGAGATGAAAGTAATCCAACAAGTCTAATACTAGGACCCGGCTTAAACCAAAGCCCACTAGTATGATCCGTCCGATCATGATCCGTGCACAAGTGTACGTATATGATCGAACCCTGCCATAAAACCATACGGCCTCTACAACGTTTCGCCCGAACTTGGGAAAACATTCTATGGGGAACTCTAAAGACTCGTCAATATGCTTGCAGTGGGTTTAACAACAAGTACATCAGTGGTACTAGCTGTATGTAAAGGCTACCAAGGTATTGATCAAAGGGAGGCCGATGAGCGAACTCATCCTGAAACCCTACTGAGCCTATCAGTGACAATATATGTACAGTCCGGTCCGTTCGTCTATGAGTGTCGCATATCGGGCCTATGGGGCTGGTAAACGTTAGACCCCCAAAAGCGGTATAAGTCGTGTCGGAATGTAGCACAGAACACCCTGAGATACTACTGGAATACCTACCAGTAAATCTTACTTGCCTTGGCCAACGATTTCGTGTAATGGCTCTCCTAGACACAACGCAATCTCACCCCCAATACCGGGAGAGACGAATCCCCTGCCGATCCGCTCACTGCCTCCATGTGGCTCGGGATTTTACCCAACTAAAACCTGTTTTCATGACTCCTTTGAGCCGTCGTAGGGTAGTAATCAAAGCACAGTGGGAACTCACACGAGAAAAATGACGATCTCAGGTCGATAGACTAACCTGTACACATGTCACCTGGGAACTGCTATCTGACGTCAGGTATAATACCAACTAGCATGTTTCCGGCGAGTCCTGTCCGGTATACTCATAACGTAATGAGCACCTGTATACGTCTTAGCTGAACCAACTGACACTAATGGCTTGTAAGACCGGCCATTGCCCCTCGTCGGGGTCTTGATCCGTATACACTAGTCTACTCATGGAGTATCGATGCCCTGTCTCGAAACTCCCACAACTAGGGACACTTTAAGGATGTAATTATAGACTACTGAACTCTCAAGTTTGTGATCGCTATCATACTGCTGGTATTCAAGCAATAATCCTAAGAGCTCAATCAACGTGTAATAGTGATCTATTATATCACCTAATGTATGTACACGATGATAAAGATAAACCAAATAGCATACTAACATCTCGAGTAAGACAGTCCTACCAGCATAGGTCCTCCCTCAATCATTGCAATCACGTGTCTACGATCCAATAATTGACTTTGAGGGCACTATATCCAACATACACTAGTTTACTCTGGAGTATCGATGCCCTGTCTCGATAATCCTATGACTAGTGACCTTTATAAGAATGTGCTTATAGACTACCCAGCCCCACTAGTGTGATCGCTATCACAAAGCAGGTAGTCAAGCAAAGATCCTAAGGGCTCCATCAATATGTATTAGCGATATGTTTAAAGAAACATTTACACATATTAAGATAGATACAAACCAAGTAGTATACTACAATATCGAGGAAGACTGTCGTAAATCCGTGTATCTGTCCCAAGCTTCCAAAATGTAATATACAAACTAGTACTATACAATAATGACCTATAGGGCATACATATCCAACAATCTCCCACATGCACTAAAGGCCAGTAACTGGTGTACCGCATACCCAACGTCTGCACTAAAGCCAGCTGCTGGCGTACCGCATACCCAATAGCTCAAAAAGTCGGTCGAACTGAGTTTGAGGGAGGGCCTTTGTGAATGGATCCGCCGTGTTATCTTTAGTGTCCACTCTCCGTACCTCAATCTCCTGGCGATCAATGATATCCCTGATCAGGTGTTACCGTCTTAAGATATGCCTGGATTTCTGAAGGGACCGTGGTTCCTTCGCAAAAGCTATAGCCCAATTGTTATCGCAATACAAAGGTATTGGGTTAACAATGGATGAAACTACCTGAAGTTCACTAATGAACTTCTTTATCCAGACCGCCTCTTTTGCGGCATCGCTTGGAGCAATGTATTCAGCCTCCATCATCAAGTCCGCGACGGTATCCTGTTTGGAGCTCTTCCAACACACCGCCCCTCCATTGAGGGTAAACACAAAACCGAGACAGACTTGCAATCGTCCTTGTCACTCTGGAAGCTTGAATCGGTAAAGGACTCGACCCTGAGGTCTCCATTACCGTAAAACAGGAACATGTCCTTAGTCCTTCTCAGGTACTTGAGAATGTTCTTCACTGCTGTCTAGTGGTTCTCACCTGGGTCTGACTGATACCGGCTTACCACACTTAGCGCATAAGCTACATCTGGTCTTGTACATAGCATCTCATACATTATAGATCCTACCGCCGAAGCGTAGGGTATAGTGCTCATGCGAACCCTCTCCTCGTCAGTCTTAGGAGACATCTTCTTTGAGAGGGTGATTCCGTGCAATGCAGGTATATTACCATACTTGGAATCTTCCATACTAAATCACTTTAGTACGGTCTCTATGTACCTGGACTGCGAAAGTCCCAGTAATCTCTTAGATCTATTTCTGTGGATCTCGATCCCCAGAAAGCACGAGGCATCACCCAGGTCTTTCATGGAGAACCATTGTGACAAGAATAGCTTGACTGATAGTAGAATAGGAATATCATTTCCTATCAAAAGAATATCGTCCACGTACAAGACTAGGAATACGACAGTTCGTCCTACAATCTTCTTATATATACATAGCTCATCTTCATTCTTAATGAAGTCAAATTCTTTGATTGTTTCATCAAAACAGATGTTCCAACTCCGCGATGCCTGATTTAATCCATAAATGGATTTAAGCAACTTGCACACCTTCCCATTGGTCCCACTGTCTACAAAACCTTCGGACTGATCCATATAAACGCACTCTTCCAAACTGCCGTTTAGAAAAGCCATTTTTACGTCCATCTGCCTGATCTCATAGTCATTGAAGACAGCAATGGCAAGTAGGATCTGAATGGATTTGAGCATAGCCACTGGAGAAAAGGTTTCGTCATAGTCCACACTAAGTCTTTGACGAAAACCTTTTTCAACGAGTCTAGCCTTATAGGTTTCCACCAGCCCATCTACACCAAGTTTCCTCTTGTAGATCCATTTGCATCCAACAGGTTTTACCCCAGGTGGAGCAATATCCAAGTTCCACACTTTATTGGTGTACATGGACTCCATTTCGGATCGCATAGCATCCAGCCACTTATCAGAGTCCCTACTGATAATGGTCTGCCTGAAACTGGTAGGATCATCTTCTTCCAAGATGCAATCCTCTCGATCCCCGTCTATGAGAAAACCGTAGTATCTCTCGGGTGGATGAGAAATCCTACCAGATCTGCGGAGTGGCTGAGGTTCGTCTGGGATTACTGAATCTAGCGTTCCTCCAAATCTTCAGTTAAATTTTGTGGTTCATGGATTTCTCCTAGTTTTACCGTACTCCCACTAGTTACTTTTGCAAGAAGCTCCATTTCTAAAAAGGTAGCATGGCGAGATACAAACACCTTCTGTTCCTCAGTGTGGTAAAACAGATATCCTAGTGAATTCTTAGGATATCCCACAAATTTACATAGAACTGAACATGTCTTAAGCTTATCCAGTTTCTGTGTTTTCACATAGGCTGGATAACCCCATATCTTAATAAATTTAAGACATGGTTTCTTACTACTCCATATTTCATACGGAGTCTTAGGCACAGATTTGGACGGAATTTGACTCAAAAGGTATGCCGCTGTCTGAAGCGCATGTCCCCAGAATGAAAGAGGCAATTCAGCACTACTCATCATGGAGCGAACCATATCTAATAGGGTACGATTCCTCCACTCCAATACACCGTTGTGCTGTGGTGTATAAGGAGGAGTAAGCTGAGAGAGAATTACATTCTCTTTTATGTAATCTAGGAATTTCGTTCCCAAGTACTCCCCTCCCCTATAAGATCGGAGGATCTTGATACTTTTTCCAACCTGGTTCTCTATTTCGTTTCTGAATTCTTTGAATTTCTCAAAAGTTTCAGATTTGTGTTTCATAAGATACAATATCCGAATCTAGAGAGATCGGCAGTGAATGTGATGAAGTACGAGAACCCACCCCTTGCATGTATAGACATCGGACCACACACATCACTGTGTATGAGTCCCAAGAGCTCTGCTTCTTTTTCTCCATGTCCGGAGAACGGAGATTTGGTCATCTTTCCTTTGAGACAAGACTGACAAGTTTCATAAGATGAAAATTCGAACGTATTCAAGAGTCCATCTTTATGTTAGTTACTTAGTCTTTTCTCTCCGATATGACCAAGTCTACAATGCCACAAGTAGGATTCGTTTGTATCTGAACTCTTCCTCTTGCATGTGTTTTGTATATTGAGAACTATATTCTGATTTAGAACATATATACCATTACACAGTGTACCTTCTACAACCAGTACCTTATCAAGTTAAAGGTTCATGATATTTCTATCAAGAACAAAATTATATCCATCTTTATCAAGTAAAGAAACTGATATGATGTTGCAAACCATGGAAGGTACATAGTAGCAATTGTTCGAAATCATAGTATTGCCATTTAGCAACACTAGGTGATATTCACCGACGGCTGCAACATTATCTTGTGCTCCGTTCCCTATCCTGAAGGACATATCACCAGGTCCGACTATCCTACTTTTTCTCAGTCCCGGCAATAAATTATAGATATGAGATCCTGATACGGTATTTAGTACCCAGGAGGTAGGACTGACCGAAATCAGTTCTCAATTATAAGAACATCTGAAGTAGATGCAATAGTATGCTTCTTCTTCATTGGGGTCTCCTTAGAATCCATACAATATTCATTCCCTTGCTCATACTTATGACTGTTGTCACAGTTTAGATCCGAACCGACGTTCCCCATCCCCGAATAAGAATTCGGATTGGTCAATCGATACATTTTATTATCTTGATTAGGGCGTGAAATGGTTGCTACCTGGAGAGAGAGAAAATAAACACTCAGCGTGCGCTTTTACAAGATTAGATTGGTTATTAATTTATCTAACCAGGATGGCTCTCACTGTTTCCTCAAACTCTTCTTCAAACCCTAAAAGAAGAACTAGTCAGGATATAATCACACGTCACAACACTTGCTTAACCTTTCAGCCAGGCTAGTATTGGTACTTCGAGGGAGGTTTTCCACCGCTTTCGCGAAGTTCCTTAATTATATAACCTCTTTTCCCTAGAGGCGTAGCCCCGCTAACACCGTTCTGGACACCTACTTTGTTTATAGCATTGATTGTTAAGTGAAATAATCTCCCGAGAGTAATCCAACTCATCAGTGGGATCAGGATCCAACTATCATTGTGTAATGACCTAGATGGAATCCATACTAGTCACTACAATCTAGAAGGTATGCTAAATCTGCAAGTTTCCTTTATATTTGAAACTCCTGATGTGGTTTTTGCCACTAGGACCCAAGTGACCTTGACGAATAACAAACAAATCAAAAGGTCATAGTCAAGTTCAACCCGTCGTTATCCTGGATTGCATTAGACCCACCCGCATGATCCTTGACAAATAATCAACAAAATCATGCGACCGTCCTAACCAATCGCATCTGTCAGTGCAACAGAAAATTATTACTCAGCTACCGTTCACTGTAGTTTGACGAATAATCAACAAACGTAACACGAATACTAAGTAGTAATTATCTGAAACGACGGAGGGTTATGGCTGGGTTTTTGGTGAAAAAGCTGTTAACGTAATGAACTTGATATCTTTGAAGGAACCTGATAGCTTTTGAAAAGAAGTAGTTTAAGCTCCGCCTTTTGAAAATTTCTGGTTTTGAAAAAACCGAGTAATCTATAGTATAGACTTTAGCTCAAGAGGTCACTCCCCACGAAGGGATCTCGGCTCTTGCCTCGTAGAATGAGGTGCTGGATATTCAAGACCGAATACCACTATGCAAAGCGAAAGAATATAACTATAGTTTTTCGAAATTTGTTCCAACATCTTTTAGGTGTATTAACTTACATTAATCAAAATTAATGCGGTCCCATCAATTTAACCTATCACACCAGAAAAGAACGAAAATACAATGTACGTATATTCCATCCGCATTCGCCACGGGGCCCCGTCATCACCCGTTAGGTTACTTAACTAACGAAAAGCAGGGGCTGGACTAGCGCAGGTGCAAAACATATACAACATCTACTAGTATATATATAAGTATATACAACATTCGTCCCAGGCATGATAAAAATCAACATCATAGAATCTCAGCCAACAATACAGAATGGTGGATAATTTTGGAGCCCCGAGTTTCATTTGAGCCACAAATAAAAACCGACGTTCCCGGTCGTATGGATAGCCTGTGCAATGAAAACCTAGATCCCTACGAGCGCGGCAAGTTACCCACCAATCTCAGAAGTGAGCCAGCCCCGTTCAACAAAGTGAATGGGCCACCCAGCACTTTATGAAATCCGGTAAATTGGGCGCCCGTCCACGGGTCAAACTATACCTCCTACGAGTGCGGCGAATAGCCCGCCAATTCTAGAATGAAGCCCCCTCCGTCTCAACGCCATGAGATGCGGGCATGTTGCCTTCTAGAACCCGGCTATCCGTGCACTCCACTGTGGGGTAATCATAGTACAGGAAAAAGAAAATAATATGTACAAATGGTGACATCGACCTCAAGCCGGTCGTGCCCCAAAATAATATACAAACCGGCAAAGACGGCAGTAGACATGTCGGACGCTCGCCCCGCAATATCAAATGTACAAATGAATATAAACTGTACTACTAACATTGCATCATATGCTATCCACTACGACTATCCAACCACAATCACAGCACAAGCACAAAACATCAACGCGAATGTCACGTTCGCAAACCCGTCTAAAAGAACATATAGCAATCAGACGAGTTTACCGATCAAATGACATTCACGGTCGAAGATAAAAGTGAATGTACTATAAACTATTAAAAAGTGTCAAATATAACGACTTCGAAACGCTCAAAATTGCCCCGTACAGAAAACATAAGTGAATCAAACTTCGGCAAAAAACAAACAACACCAGAAAACCAAACTCTACTAGATGAGAACACAGACCAAAGCACAATGTAAATCCCCAAGATAAAACCGAGGAGGCCGATTTTTTATGGTCTGTGGATGGCCAAAAAGTGTTAGAATTGTGTCGTTTTTTGTCAGTTTTCATCTCACAGTGTAAAGATCACTCTGCAGTTGTTTAAAATTTTTTTTGAAACCTTTAAAAAATCAACAGAAACTGCAGTTTGGGTTTTGGTGTTCCGGAGTCGTTTCGGTTTCATTGTTTTAACATTGTTTAAAATTGCTTGTCTAGGGTTTATGGGCTGGGCCTGATACCATGAAGGGTTACACTAGCGCCCGGGCCAACTTTCTTGGCCAAATGCGGAACAAAATTTTTATAGCTATCATAAACTTGGCGTTAGAATAAACCTAAAACCGGATCTTTACCATAAACCTAGTTAACAAAAGAGGGTTCTATATACTATGATAAAATGTATACCTAAAGAAAACAAGTCCTTCGGGTCTTCGATCCTCTCCTTAAGTTCCTCGATGGAAGTATGGATCGTGCTTGAACTTCGGCCTCCTTGTGTCAACGATGATCCACCAGAGAGCTCCAACCTTAAGCTAAACCTCCAACTTGTGGTAACTAGAATACTTAGCTTACTAATCTAAGTAGACTAGAGTGAGTAGAGTGTAATTTGAGTGGCTTAGTCTCACTAACCCTTGATTTTCAACTCATGAGACACTAGGGTTTGAGAGAGGAAGAAGGAGAGAGCAAGCTTGAAGAAAGAGAAAGTATTTGCAATAATCATTATAAAAATAGAATGGCTAACTTATATATGACTTCAAGCATGGCATGGAAAATATCTCACCAAAATATCTAGGCCAAAAATATCTTACCAAAATATCTAGGGTCAACAAGTCAACCAAAGTCAAAAGGTCAACATAAGTAACCATGCCACAAATATTATCATTTATCAAAAATAACAAATTCTTTTCTTTTTCTCATATTTGTTTTGACCAAGTCAATGGTCAAAACCCTAATAAGATATCTCCTTCTATACCCCCTCTCATCCGTATATACATATCCGTATCCATGTTTCGAGAAACACGAATACTGTGAGACGAAGCTAATTCAATAATCAAATACTAGGATCTGGATTAAACAAAAGCCCACTAGTATTGTCCGCCCGAACACCAAATGCGCATAAGTACACATATGTGATTGAACCCTATCGTAAAACCATACGACTTCTACTCGTTTTGCCCGAAGCTGGGAAACCCTCTGTGTGGAACTCTAAAGACTCGACAGTACTCTTGCAGTGGGTTTAACCATAAGCACGTCAGCGGCACTAGCTGTGCGTAACGGCTACCCAGGTATCTGTCGATAAGAAGGTCAACGAGCAAGCTCATCCAAACTCCTACCGAGCGTATGTGTGACAATCTCCGTACAGTCCGGTCTGTTCGTCTAAGAGTATCGCATATCGGGCCTAGGGGGTGGTAAATGACAGACCCCTAATAGCGGTATAAGTCATGTCGGAGTGTAGCCCAGAACACCTTGAGAAACTACTGGAACACCTACCTATAAATCTCACTTGCCCTGGCCACGGACTTTGTGTAATGGCTCTCCTAAACACAGCGCGATATCAACTCCCTATACCGGGAGAGACGAATCATATCTTACCGCCACTGCCTCCAAGGGCTTCGGGACTGTACCCAACTACTACCTGTTTGCATGACTCAATAGAGCCGTAGTATGGTAGCAATCAAAGAACAGTGGGAACACACTTGAAGCGAAGTAGCAGTATCAAGTCAACGGACTAAGCTGTGCTCATGTCACCTGGGAACTGCTAACTGACGATAGGTATAATATCAACCAACGGTTTCCGACGAGCCCGTCTAGTGAAACTCATAACCCAATGAGCACCTGCATACAATCACCAGTATAACGTACTGATGGCTGTGGGACAGACCATCTCCCCTGCTGGGATGCGAAGCGTATACACTAGTCTACTATAGAGTATCGATGCCCTGTCTCGATAATCCTACGATTAGGGACCTGTATAAGGATGTGCTTATAGACTACCCAGCCCTCACTAATGTGATTGCCATCACAACGCTGGTAGTCAAGAAAAGATCCTTACGGCTCCATCAATATGTATTAAAGATATGTTAAAAGCAACATATACACATATTAAGATAGATACAAACAAAGTAGCATACTACAATATCGAGCAAGACTATCGTAAATCCGTGTATATATCCCAAGCTTCCAAAATATAATATACAAACTAGTACTATACAATAATGGTCTCTAGGGCATACATATCCAATAATCTCCCACTTACACTAAAATCCAGTAATTGGTGTACTGCGTACCCAATGTCTACACTGAGGCCAGCTGCTGGCGTACCGCATACCCAATAGCTCAAAAAGTCTCTTGAGCTGAGTTTGAGGGAGGGCCTTTGTGAATAGATCCGCCGTGTTATCTTTAGTGTCCACTCTTCGTACCCTGATCTCCTGGCGATCAATGATCTCCCTGATCAGGTGACACCGCCTTAAGATGTGCATGGATTTCTGATGGGACCGTGGTTCCTTCGCTAAAGCTATAGCCCCATTGTTATCGCAATATAAAAGTATTGGGTCAACAGTGGATGGAACTACCTGAAGTTCACTAATGAACTTCTTTATCCAGACAGCCTTTTTTGCCGCATCACTTGAAGCAATGTATTCAGCCTCCATCGTCGAGTCTGCGACCGTATCCTGTTTGGAGCTCTTCCAACAAACCGCCCCTCCATTGAGGATAAACACAAAACCCAAGACAGACTTGCTGTCATCCTTGTCACTCTGTAAGCTTGAATCGGTAAAGGACTCGACCCTGAGGTCTCCATTACCGTAAACCAGGAACATCTCCTTAGTCCTTCTCAGGTACTTGAGAATGTTCTTCACTGTTGTCCAGTGGTTCTCACCTGGATCTGACTGATACCAGCTCACCACGCTTAGCGCATAAGCTACATCTGGTCTTGTACATAGTATTGCAAACATTATAGATCCTACCGCCGAAGCGTTGGGTATAGTGCTCATGCGAACCTCTCCTCGATAGTCTTGGGAGACAACTTCTTGGAGAGGGTGATTCCGTGCAATGCTGGTATATTACCGCGCTTGGAATCTTCTATACTAAATCTCTTTAGTACGGTCTCTATGAACCTGGACTGCGAAATTCCCAATAATCTCTTAGATCTATCTTTGTAGATCTTGATCCCCAGAATGCACGAGGCATCACCCCGGTCTTTCATGGAGAACCGTTGTAACAATAATAGCTTGACCGATTGTAGCATAGGAATATCATTTCCTATCAAAAGAATGTCATCCACGTACAAGGCTAGTAATACGACAGTTTGTCCTATAATCTTCAAGTTATTTTTATGTATGCCCTAGAGGCCATTGTTGTACATGTGATGTATATTATAATGGATGCTTGGATATATATAGAGAGGACTTTCTTGCTCGATATGATAGTATGCTATCTGGTTTCACTTTATCTTAACATGTTAACGAATACTGTTTTGTGATTACGTGTTGATAAAGCCCTTAGGATGTGTACTCGACTACTAGGACTATGATGAGATCATACCAGTGGGCCCAGGGTAGTCAACGAGTACATCCTATAACTGTTCCAAGTCGAGGGTGTATCGAGACAGGGCATCGATACTCTAGAGTAGACTAGCGTACACGCATCTTGACCCATATGATGAGCGATGGATGATCCTATATCCATTGGTGTTGGACATCAAAGATGGTGTACGGGTGCTCAGTGGAGACTGGATACACTGAACGGACTCGCCGAGAACTCCTAAATGGTATTATACCTATTGTCAGATAGCAGTTCTCCGGTGACACTGGTATAGGTTAGTCTGTAGACCCGAGATCGTCATAGAGTCTTGTGTGATTCCCACTGTGCTTTGATATCCACCTTACCACGTCCAAGAGGGTGTGCAAAACGGTGGCTTTTGGGTACAGTCCCGAATCACATGGAGGCAATGAGCGATAGGAAAGGTTTTGTCTCTCCCGGTATGGGGAGTTGATGTTGTGCTGTGTTCGATTGGCTATAACTGGAAGTCCCTGGTCAGGGCTGATATGGAGATTTACTGGTAAGTGTTATCAGTAGTTTCTCGACCCGTTATGAGCCTTACATCGACACGACTTATTGGTTACTGGGGTCTGACGTTTACCATCCCTAGACTAAATAAGCAACATATCAAACGAAGAGATCGGACTGTACGATAGTGTTACTGATTGGATTCACAGGAGAATGTACAGGCTTGCTTGTTGATCTTCTAATAGCTCAATAACTGGGTGGATGTTACGTTTAGCTGTCTGCTTGCAGCTTGTGGGTGTTTGATATGATCATCACCCACTGCCGGCGTATTGACGATTCTTTAGAGTCCTACACAGAGGTTTCCTGGCTCAAGAAAAACGGAGTAGGAGCACATATGTGATATGTGCGGGACCGAGAATAATACGATATGAGATACTGTATTCTATTCTCAAGATATATGATATCGGCCGGGTATATGTGATATAGCCGGGTCATCGGATCAAGTGTCGATTTGATGAATCGGTATATGTTATATTAGTCGGTTATTTGCGATATAGCCGGATTGTCGGACCAAGTGTTGATTCGATAATTTAATGTATAATTATATATGTGAAATATTACATTACGTTAACTAATATAAGCTCTCTTTATTGATTCATTTTCTCACCGGATAATACATTGATATATATGCGATATATGTTAATTGTATTATTTTCTTTTGTTACAAAAATATATTATATATGTGATATATAATATTTTAACAAGTTAGGGTTACAAATGGAACATGATTTGTGAAGATTAAACAAGTTAGGGTTTGATTTAGGTTAGCATTTAGGTTAGCTTTCTCATGAAGCTTCATGAAGCTTTCTTTTGTTTTTAGCTTAGATATTTTGTGTTGATATTTTGTGTAGATATTTCTTAACCCAACGCAAACCCTTTACCCTAGTTTATTCTCTACAAGGGTTAAGCCTTCATTCTTAACCCATGGTTGCAATTGTAACCACAACAATATCAATATTCATTATTCATCACAAAAGCTTTCTTCTTCTTCTTCCTCCTTGAAAAAGCTTTCTAGCTTTTTGTGAAGTAATGATTTAAAGTGAGAAATTGAAAATAAAAGAGTGTAAAATTCCTACTTCATCATCCTCACCTATTCTAGCCACTTAGATTAGGGTGTTTACTTCACTAATACTTGATTAGAGAAGTGAGAGCTTGAGTTTGAGATTCTTCAAGGTAGATCATCTTCGAAAAGGAAGACTTCAAACAAGAATGGATCATTCGACTTGTGGAGCCTCTCTTGAGTCTGGGAGATCATGGATCGTGGTAAAGGGACTACTACTCGGAGCTTATGAAGCAAAAGAATGGACTGCAAAGCTTGTAATCCCTCTCTCTTAGATGTAAAATTGTTTACATGAATAGTTAACCCTAATTCTCTAGTTAGGATCTTGGTTAGGGTTTGTTTAGCACCCCAAAAATTTTAAAGTAACATGTTTGATGCTTGCCAAAACCTTGCTATGGTTCTATGCTTACCCTTCAGTGGTATCAAAGTCTAGCTAGAACATTAGGCGACATGTAGACGAAGTTAAAAGTCGGATCGAACCCCGAAACGTCATATTTGACACCCTCTCTGGAAATTTTTTAAAAAGATGGTTTTTTCCTTATTAAAAATACTCAGAAAATTAAGCAGGTGATTCTATGGATAACTGTGAAATACGAACCCCTTATTCCTTCAAGTCGCTGCGGAACCGCGGCAATACCATGCTTTTCGCGGCGGTTCCGCGGCCGTACTTGGGTATCAGGGATAGATGTTTCTAGGTAACATCCGTAGGTATTACTATATGCTTCTAGGAATTTTTTAATATTACTCAAGTGTTGAGTTTTCTGGAGATCTTAGCAATTCGTTGATTCGATCGGAAAGTTTAACATTGTCTTTTTATCTTGAATGTGATACAATATGTGGAATTCATATAGTTAGGCATGAAACGCGAAGTATGTGATATTTCAGATTTAAGATGTCTAAAGTGATTGTGGATTCCAAATGTTGTAGTTTTAAACTTTCTTTTCTGTTACCGTAAGCGTAGTATGTGGTGTATCGCCGGCTTCGTTGCTATACATCAACGAACATCGGGATACGCATACTTGCTTACGTTGATGATATGAGATATTATGTATTGCTGTGATATGTTATATTGGATCGTCGTGGTCTGAATAGCCGGGGGTTTTATGTGAGATGAGAGTTTTTATTTTCATTCATGTAAAATTCATTTGTATGTAATATTCTTTTATTGGGGCACTTCCGGGTTGAGGATGATGTCACCATTGTATATTATTTACTTTTCCGCATTAGGATAGACCCGAGGAGGGGAGCACGAGTAACCGGGTTCTAGGGTCCAGTAGGAGGCTATCTCGAGGAGTCAAGACCGGGTCTCCTAACACTAGAACTGGCAGGGTTAGTTACCGCTCTCGTAAGGGTCTAGGAATATGGGTCTGGCTATTCATCACGACTGTGGCATCCGTGTTTTATACAGGCTCAAACTAAAACACGGACGTCCTAATATATCCAATAATTCATATGTTGACTTCTGTTGCAATGTTCTGTGATGAGATCATATTACTGCCTATGACGAATGCTTATACTATATATTTATGTTGATATATATAAATTACTGCTTTCGTTTCTTCTGTGAAGCTTAGAAAGCTTAAATGATGGGTTTTATTAATGAGATTAATAAAAGAAAAGAAACCTAAAAGATGTTGTAGAATCAAAACTTTATAAAAAGGGTAGCTACAGTTTTTCTTTGCATAGCGTTATATATGATATACCCTGCACCTTATTCGATGAGGAAAGAGCCGAGATCCCTTCACCGGGAGGACCTCTTTAGCAAAACTGGCAGATGCTACAAACTCACAGTTTAGTTTTTGATTGCTTCTATAGTTCTTGCTCTGCACCACGGTATATATAATATACCCTGTACCATATTCGATGAGGAAAGAGTCGAGATCCCTTCACCGGGAGTGACCTCTTTAGCGAAACTAGAAAAGCCTAAAAAACACTCCTTTTCAAAATCACTTGTTTCTACAATGATATCAAGTTCATTACACTCATGGTTTTCTGAAAAACCTGCGTAGCCCTCCGTCATTTCAGATAGAGACTAGTTAGTATTCGTGCTGCGTTTGTTAACCTTAGCCAAGGTGTAGTGTACGGTAGCTAATTAGTGTTTATCTGCTAAAACATGAGATGTGATTGAGTTAGGATAGTCGTACGACTTTGTTGACCTTAGCCAAGGGTCGTACGGGTGGGTTTAATTCAATCGTGAAATGATGGGTTGAACTTGGCTAGCACATATGATTTGTTGATCTTAGCCAAGGTCATGAGTTGCTAGTGGCAAAAGCATTATCGGGAATTTCAATTGTTGAACTTTACAATGAGATTGCATACCTCCTATGAGATAGTTGGATCCCGATACCCACTGTGCGTAAGAGTTACTCATGGGAGAGTTTTACACAGAACAATTAGCCGATCAAGTAGGTGACTAGAAAGGTGTTTATAGGGTTATGCCTCTGGGAAAACGAAGTTTATTTTAATTAGGTCCGTGCGAAAGCACGGGGAACCTCCATCAAAGTACCAATACTGGCCTGGCTGAAAGATTGACGAACTTGTAAGGTGTAATTAATCGCGGCTAGTCTTTCCTTTTAGGGTTTGGAGGACGAGTTGATAAAAACAGTGGGAGACATCATGATTAGATAAGATAATAACCAATCTAATCTTGCAAGAGCATACGCTAAAGTGTTTTCATTTCTCTCTCTCTCCAGGTAATGACCATGTCAAGCCTTAATCAAGATAATAATATGGATGTATTGACTAAACCCGCTTATTATAAGACTGAGCAAGGAATAGGAGAATATCTGGATTCTCACGCCACCCAAACTAAGAATAAACATGTTGACGCATCTTCTTTAGGTGTGTTAGTTATCGAGAACTGTTTCTCAATTCACTCTACGTCCTGGGTATTAGATACCGGATCGGGATCACATATATGTAATATGTTACATGGGCTATGAAAAGGTAGGGAACTGGGAATGGGTGATCATTCCGTAAGAGTAGGGAATGGTGCAGATGTTGCAGCCAAAGCAGTTGGCAAATATCATCTTGTATTACTAAATGGTAATACATTAGTTCTGAACGAGTGCTATTACATTCCGACCTTGATATACAATATTATATCAGTTTCTTTATTGAATAAAGAAGGATATAATTTTGTAGTACAGGATAATCTTATGAACATATTCCTAAATCAAAAGTTGATTGGATTAGGATCGTTAAATAATGGCATATACGTTCTCAATCAAACTACAGTACTTAATGTACAAAACACACACAAGAGGAAGAGTTCAGAAATGGACGAATCCTTCTTGTGGTATTGTAGACTAAGTTATATCAATGCGACACGGCTAGCTAAATTACATAAGGATAGATATTTGAATCCATTTGAATTTTCATCTTATGACACTTGCCAGTCATGTCTCAAAGGTAAAATGACCAAAACTCCGTTTAGTGGACACGGAGTAAGAGTTACAGAACTCTTAGGGCTGATACATAGTGTTGTATGTGGTACCATGTCTACACATGCCAGGAACGCTTCTTCCTACTTCATTGCATTCACTGATGATCTCTCAAGATACGGACATGTGTTCCTGATGAAACACAAGTCTGAAGCTTTTGAGAAATTCAGGGAATATAAGCAAGAAGTAGAGAACCAAACGGGCAAAAGTATTAAGATCCTTCGATCTGATCGAGAAGGAGAATACTTGAGCAATGAGTTCCTAGATTATCTAAAAGAGAATGGGATTCTCTTTCAGCTTACACCTCCCTATACACCACAGCACAACGGTGTATCGGAGCGGAGGATTCGCACCCTATTAGATATGGTGCGCTCAACGATGAGCACTGCTGAGTTGCGTATTACCTTTTGGGGGTATGCGCTTGAGACAGCCATATACCTATTGAATAGAGTTCCAACCAAATCGGTGCCTACCACTCCATATGAGATATGGAATAGGAAGAGACCATCTCTTAAACGAGTTAAGATATGGGGTTGTCCGGCCTATGTTAGAAAGAAAAATCCGGACAAGCTCGAGGCAAGATCAACTCTTTGCAAGTTTGTGGGATATCCAAGCAATTCATATGGATATCTATTCTACCATGGTGAACAACAAAAAGTGTTTGTTGCTCAACATGCCACCTTTTTAGAAAAGGAATTTCTTGTTAAAGAAATTAGTGGCGAAGAGCTAGAGCTGGAAGAGGTTCCAGCACCACAAACTACAACTAATGATTTATTGGAACCAGAGGATTCAGTAGTTCCCGACGAACCTCAGCCTCTCTGCCGATCTAGTAGGGTTTCTCATCCACCTGAGAGATACTACGGTTTTCTCGTTGATGGTGGGAGCGAGGATTGCATCATGGAAGATGATGACCCAACCAGCTTTGAGCAGGCCATCATGAGTGGGGACTCTGTGAAATGGCTGGATGCAATGCGATCTGAGATGGAATCCATGTACACCAACAAAGTATGGACTTTGGAAGTTGCTCCTGAAGGGGTAAAAGCCATTGGGAGCAAATGGATCTTTAAGAAGAAACTTGGTGTAGATGGAAAAGTTGAGACTTTCAAAGTTAGACTTGTTGCAAAGGGTTTTCGTCAACGACCATGTGTGGATTATGACAAAACCTTTTCTCCGGTGGCAATGCTTAAGTCCATCCGGATCCTACTTTCCTTTGCTGCATTCCAAGACTACGGAATTTTGAAGATGAATGTTAAGACCGCCTTTCTAAATGGTGATTTAGAAGAGTGCGTGTACATGACTCAGCCAGAGGGCTTCGTAGATAGTGGAAGCAGCGGAAAGGTATGCAAGTTGCTTAAATCCATCTACGGGTTAAAGCAGGCATCGCGGATTTGGAACATCTCTTTGATGTTGTCGTCAAAGAGTTTGACTTCATCAAAAACGTAGATGAACCTTATATGTATAAAAAGGTTGCGGAGAGTAATGTTGTCTTCCTCGTATTGTACGTCGATGACATACTCTTGATAGGAAATGATGTTCCTATGCTGCAATCGGTCAAGCTATTCTTATTACAAAGATTCTCAATGAAAGATATTGGTGATGCCTCCTGCATACTGGGAATTATGATCTATAGAGATAGATCTAAACGGATAATGGGATTGTCCCAATCCAGGTACATTGACACCATACTAAAGAGATTTAGTATGGAAAAATCCAAGCGTGGGAACCAACCCACGATCTCTGGACTCACTCTCTCCAAAGAGATGTCTCCCAAGACTGATTTGGAGAGAGCTCGCATGCATGGTATACCCTATGCTTCGGCAGTAGGCTCTATCATGTACGCGATGCTATGTACCAGACCTGATGTAGCATACTCACTAAGTGTAGTGAGTAGGTATCAAGCAGATCCTGGAGAGAGTCACTGGATAGCTGTGAAGAACATTCTCAAGTACTTGAGAAGGACTAAGGAGATGTTCTTGGTGTATGGTAACGGTGAACTTCAGGTGGAGTCCTTTACCGATTCGAGCTTCCAAAGTGATAAGGACGACTCTAAGTCACACTCGGGATTTATCTTTACCCTCAATGGAGGGGCGGTGTGTTGGAAGAGTTCTAAACAGGAAACCGTTGCAGACTCGACGATGGAGGCTGAATACATCGCTGCCAACGATGCTGCCAATGTGGCTGTCTGGATGATGAAGTTCATCACTGAACTTGGTGTAGTTCCGTCTATTGACCATCCAATACCTTTGTATTGTGATAACAATGGAGCTGTGGCTTTGGCCGAGGAACCCAGGTCCCATCAGAAGTCCAGACATATTCTGAGGCGGTATCACTTGATCCGGGAGATAGTTGATCGCCGGGAGATCGAGATCAGGAGAGTTGATACGAAGGACAACACCGCGGATCCACTCACAAAGGACATTTCTCAGATACAATTTGAGAGACTCTTCGAGATGTTGGGTATGAGATACTACAACAGCTGGCCTTAGTGCAAGTGGGAGATTGTTAGTTATATGTATGCCCTAGAGGCCATTGTTGTACATGTGATGTATATTATAATGGATGCTTGGATATATATAGAGAGGACTTTATTGCTCGATATGATAGTATGCTATCTGGTTTCACTTTATCTTAACATGTTAACGAATACTGTTTTGTGATCAAGTGTTGATAAAGCCCTTAGGATGTGTACTCGACTACTAGGACTATGATGAGATCATACTAGTGGGGTCAGGGTAGTCAACGAGTACATCCTATAACTGTTCTTAGTCGAGGGTGTATCGAGACAAGGCATCGATACACAAGAGTAGACTAGCGTACACGCATCTTGACCATATGATGGGCGATGGATGATCCCATATCTATTGGTATTGGACATCAAAGATAGTGTACGGGTGCTCAGTGGAGAATGGGTACACTGAACGGACTCGCCGAGAACTCCTGGATGGTATTATACCTAAAGTCAGATAGCAGTTCTCCAGTGACACTGGTACATGTTAGTCTGCAGACTCGAGATCGTCATAGAGTCTTGTGTGATTCCCACTGTGCCTTGATTTCCACCTTACCACGTCCAAGAGGGCGTGCAAAACGGTGGCTTTTGGGTACAATCCCGAATCACATGGAGGCAATGAGCGATAGGAGGGGTTTCGTCTCTCCCGGTATGGGGAGTTTATGTTGTGCTGTGTTCGATTGGATATAACTGGAAGTCCCTAACCAGGGCTGATATGGAGATTTACTGGTAAGTGTTATCAGTAGTTTCTCGACCCGTTATGAACCTTACATCGACACGACTTATCGGTTACTTGCATCTGACGTTTACCAACTATAGGCCAGATATGCAACCTATCAGACGAAGAGATCGGACTGTACGGTAGTGTTACTGATTGGATTCATAGGAGAATGTACATGCTTTCTTGTTGATCTTCTGATCGATCAATACCTGGGTGGCTGTTATGTTTAGCTGTCCGCTTGCAGCTTGTAGGTGTTTGATATGATCATCACCAACTGCCGGCGTATTGACGATTCTTTAGAGTCCTACACAGAGCTTTCCTGGCTCAGGAAAAACAGAGTAAGAACACATATGTTATATGTGCAGGATCAAGAATAATACGATATGAGATACCATATTCTATTCTTGCGATATATGATATTGGCCGGGTATATGTTGTTAGTTATATGTATGCCCTAGAGGCCATTACTGTACATTGGATGTATATTGTAGTGGATGCTGGGACATATATAGGGAGGACTTTCTTGCTCGACATGATAGTATGCTATCTGGTTGCTCTTTACCTTAATGTGTACACTGATTGTCTCTCTGTTACATGTTGGTAAAGCCCTTAGGATGTGTACTTGACTACCTGGACTATAATGCGGATCATACTAGTGGGGACATGGTAGTCCATAAGTACATCCTTCAAAGTCCCTAGTCGTGGGTGTATCGAGACGGGGCATCGATATACCAGAGTAGATTGGCGTGTACCTTCTCGATCCATACAGATGGGCGATGGATGATCCCATATCCATTGGTGTTTGACATCAGAGATGATATACGGGTGCTCAGTGGAGACTGGGTACACTGGACGGACTCGCCGAGAACTCCCAGATGGTATTATACCTCACGTCAGATGGCAGTTCTCTGGTGACACTGGTACAGAGTAGTCTGTTGACCCGAGATCGTCATAGAGTCTTGTGTGGTTCCCACTGTGCTTTGATTTCCATCTTACCACGTCCAAGAGGGCGTGCAAAACGGTGGTTTTTGCGTACAGTCCCGAATCACATGGAGGCAATGAGCGATAGGAGGGGATTCGTCTCTCCCGGTATAGGGGGTTGAAGTTGCGCTGTGTTCGATTGGCTATAACAGGAAATCCCTGGCCAAGGTTGCTGAGATTTTCTGGTAAGTGTTACCAGTAGTTTCTCGAATGTTATAGACCTCATATCGACACGACTTATCGAGTTATTGGGGTCTGACGTTTACCACCCCTAGGCGAGATATGCGACAGATCAGACGAACAGACCGGACTGTACGGTAGTGTTACTGGTTGGATTCACTGGAGTGTGAGCGGGCTTGCTCGTCGATCTTCAGATCGCTCAATACCCGGGTGGCCGTTACGTTTAGCAGACCGCTTGCGGCTTGTGGATGCTTGATATGATCATCATCTGCTACCGGCGTATTGACGAGTCTTTAGAGTCCTACACAGAGGTTTCCTGGCTCAAGCGGAACGAAATAGGAGCGCATATGAGATATGTGCAGGACCGAGAATAATGCGTGTATGTGATACCGCATTTCATTCTCGCGATAAATGTTTCGATTGGTTATATTCGATATGACCTAGTTATCGAATCATTCATTCGATAAATCGATACATTGAATACTAGTCGGTTATGTGGGACATGACCGGATCATTGAATCAAATGTTGATTTAATGATTTAATGTATAATTATATATTTGATATATTACTTTGCATTAACTACTATTGGTTCAGTTTATATGGATTTTCTCACTTGATGTGCAAGTTGTATATGTGATATATTTTCGTGCACATACTTGTATCATGTTTGATGATACTTGATTATTTAGTTAAGTGTAAAGAATTAAAACCATGGTTAAGTGTTGATTAGGGTTTTGCATATTCATTTATTTATTTGTTCATTTATTTATTTGGAAATGATTTGAAAAAGAATGGTGGCTTTCTTTGTCTTTTAGTTGAAGCTTCATGAAGCTTTGATTTCTTAACCATTCTTGTCATCATGCTTAACCCTAACCTATCCATTAACCATGGTCTATTCTCTACACTTAACCCTAGTAAGAATTATGATAAGTATTCCTTTTTCTTTTTATTTTAAAAAGACTTATCATATTTCTAGCTCATCTTCTTCTTCATCTTCAAGTTTGAAACCTTGAGGCCATCAATGGCAACTTGAGATTGAGAGTGAGAAATCCAATTCTAAAGAGAACCCACCTTCTATTTCTTCATCCTCTACCTCTTGCCAAGTAGTAGAGTGTGATTCCTTCACAAGTTTCATCACTTTGTGAAGTAGGGAGCTTGATCTAGCGATGCCTCGACGTAGATCATCTTCGGCATCGTCGTCGATGACCAAGCCCGTTCATTCTCCGATGAAGCCGACGCTAGAGCCCGGGGTTTGACATGGACAGCGAGGAAACTTCGTTGCGGAGCCGTCGAGATGGATATCCGGATCTACAAAGGTTGTAATTTCCATATCCTTGTAGTTAAGTGTTAACTAGTTTACTTTTCGCCTAGATTTATAGCAACGATCCGTAGTCTAGGGTTTCTCGGCACCATAATTTTGTAAAATGGCATGGTTGATGCCTTGTGAGACCTCTACTATGTGTCTAGGAACCCTACAGTGGTATCAGAGCCTAGCTAGAGCCTAAGGCGAAGTCCAGACGGAATTTGAAGTCCGATCGAACCCGAAAGTCCAAAATTTCCATGCTCTCTGTACATATTTGAAAACAGTGGATTTTTCAACATTAAAAATATTCAGAAAAACCAGCAGAGAAATATAAGAATTACGGCGCAAAAAGTTTCTGATGAACAGTACATATCGCGGCGGATCCACGGCAGAAGCTTGGCTTCTGCGGCGGATCCGCGGCAAAAATGTGACGTCATCAATTACTGTTTGCACAGTAACTCCTATTTTATTATGCTGGATTTTCTGGGAATTTTTAATTTTTATTCAAGAGTTGAATTTTCTGGGGTTGTTTTGGGGATTCGAATGTTCGATCGGATTATCAGATTTTGTCTATTTGGCTTTCCAGATAATTTTTTAGAATATGTTAAAAAGTTCGACCGGATATAAATACCCAATTTTTCCCCTGTCGGGAAATTTCCAAGTATTGGATTTTTCCGAAGTTTAACGACGTTCTAAGTAGTGCAAGTAATGCAATGGACCCTCTAGAAGACAACAAACCTTAACTCGATTATGTGACCGTCTTGAACTGCCCTTTGAACCTTCGGGTTTGGGGCAATACGGCGTGCCACATGTGAGGCGTTGGCTTGACCCTTCTACGGCTGGACCGTTGGTATTGAGGTACGAACTGAATGTTGTTAGACTTGTTTCATGTGTTGATCTGTATCGGGAAAACTTGGGTGTTCGATTGTTCGATCGAAAAGTTTAACATTTTCTGTTTATCTAGAATGGGATACAATAATTGGAATTCACAATATGTTATGAGATAACTAAATGAATGTTATAAACATAGCAGTTTAGTCTCACTTGATCGGTTGCCATGGAATTTTGATGTGATCAAAAGTCTGTTGCAATCACGTAGCGTACGCGGATACTCGCCGGGTAAACTTAATAGACAGCCTCACTCCATAGCCCTGACCAAGTGACTGTAGGAGAACCCCGTCGCCGAAAGCATTCGTTCGGGTGCTCGCGGTGGCGGTGTTCCGTCTTGGTGCACTTCGTCGACGGTATCGGGGGTGCGGCCGTCTACTGAAGTTTGCGACGAGTATTCGATCAGGATGTCGGGAATCTTGTTGAATTGCCCGACTTGATATTGAAAAGAGTTTTCGATTTTGAGACTAAAATGCGGGGTTTATAATTGTTAGGCATGCGATGTCTAAGTATTTCATTTGATTAGGCATGTGATGTCTAAAGAGGTTGCGGATTCCAATTGTTGTAGTTTTACACTTTCTTTTCTGTGACCGTAAGTGTAATATGAGATATAGCCGGTTTCGTTGCTATATGTCAACGACAATTGGGATGCGCATATTTACTTACGTTGATGACATGTGATGTTATGTGTCGCTGGATATGTTATATTGGATCGTCGTGTTTGAATAGCCGGGGTTTTTATGTGAGATGAGTGTTTTTCATTTTCATTCATGTAAAAACTTGTATGTAATATTCTTTTATTGGGGCGCTTCCAGGTTGCGGAAGTTGTCACCGTTTGTATATTATTTACTTTTCCGCACTAGGATAGACCTAAGGAGGGGAGCACAAGTAACCGGGTTCTGGGGTCCAGTGGGAGACCAACTCGAGGAGTCGAGTCCGGGTCTCCTAACTCTAGAATTGGTAGGGTTGCTTGCCGCTCTCGTAGGGGTCTAGGGGTGTGGGTTTGGCTATTCATCACGACCGTGGAATCCGTGTTTTATACTGGCTCGTATTGAAAACACGGACGTCCTAGTATATCCAATATTTCATATGTTTCTTCTGCTGCGATATCTGTGATGTGATCATGTGATGTTCTGTGATAGATACTTTATATAGTATATATGATATATTATATACACGTTACTTATGTTTTACACCCGCGCTAGCCCTGCCCCGCTCTGCCGTTAGTTACCTAACCTAACGGTGCACGAGGGGACATCGAGGCGAATGCGGATGACATAAGTGTACGTCGTATTTATCTGTGATGTTTAGGTACTTAAATGATGGGACTTCATTAATGTGATTAATGAAATAAAAGAAACCTAAGATGTTGTAGAATCAAATTTCAAAATAAAACAGGTAGCTACAGTTCTTGCTTTGCACAGCGGTATATATATGATATATCCTGCACCTTATTCGATGAGGAAAGGACCGAGATCCCTTCACCGGGAGTGACTCCTTTAGCAATAACTGGCAGATGCTACACACTCGGTTTGTCTTTTGATTGCTTTTAAGAGTTTTTACTTTGCACAGCGATATATATGATATATCCCGCACCTCATTCGGCGAGGAAAGGACCGACGATCCCTTCACCGGGAGTGACTCCTTTAGCAAAACTAGAAAAGCCTAAAAAACACTCCATTTCAAAATTCATTCGATCCTACAACGATATCAAGTTCATTACGCAATAGGTTTTCATAAAAACCTGTCGTAGCCCTCCGTCATTTCAGATAAGTAGTAGTTAGTATTCGTGCTGCGTTTGTTGGCCTTTGTCAAGGCGCAGTGTGCGGTAGCTAACTGGTGCTTATCTGCTTATGCATATGATGCAGATTGAGTTAGGGTAGTCGTGCGACCTTGTTGGCCTTTGTCAAGGGCCGTGCGGGTGGGTTTAATTCAATCAGGAAATGACGGGTTGAACTTGACTAGCATCCTATGGTTTGTTGGCCTTTGTCAAGGTCATAGGAGGTTAGGGGCAAAATATTATCGGGAATTTCAAGTGTTGAAATTTGCAATGAGATTGCATACCTTCTATGAGATAGTTGGATCCCGATACCCGCTGCGAGTAAGAGTTACTCCTGGGAGAGTTTTATACATTACAATTAGCCGGTCAAGTAGGTGTCTAGAAAGGTGTCAACGGGGTTACGCCTCTGGGAAAACGAGGTTTACAGTAATTAGGTTCGTGCGAAAGCACGGGGGACCTCCCTCAAAGTACCGACACTGGCCTGGATGAAAGATTGGCGAACTTGTAGTGTGTAATTAATCCCGGCTAGTCTTTCCTTTTAGGGTTTGAAGGAAGATTTGATAAAAAGCAGTGGGAGCCATCCTGATTAGATAAAATAATAACCAATCTATTCTTGCAAGAGCGCACGCTGAGTGTTTTCTTCTCTCTCTCTCCAGGTAGCGACCATATCACGCCTTAATCAAGATAATAATACGGAATATTGACCGAACCTGCTTGTTATACTGAGCTGGGGAACGTTGGTCCCGCTCCACCTTACAATTGCTATAAGACAGAGCAGGAAATTGGGGAATACCAGATTTCCCGTGCCGCCCAAACGAAGAGAGTGCATGCTGATGCATCATCTTCGGGTGTGTTCGTTACAAAGAACTGTTTCTCTGTATCCTCTACGTCCTGGGTATGTGATACCAGATCAGGATCCCAGATATGTAATCTGTTACATAAGGCTACAGAAAGGTAGAGAACTGAGAACGGGTGATAAGTTTCATGAGGCAGAAAACGGGGCAAGTGTTGCAACCAAGTCTGTTGGTCACTGTCACCCTGTATTACCAATACATTGATTCTGAACGAATGTTATTAGATACCGAACCTGATATACAAAATCATATCAGTCTCTTTATTAGTAAAGAAAGGATATAATTTTGTATTGATGGACAATGTTTTGAACATTTCCTATATCAAAAGTTGATCGGTTCAGGCATGTTATCTAAAAGCATTGATGTTCTAAATCAAACTACAGTTCTTAGTATATGGGACACACACAAGAGGAAGAGTTCAGAAATGAACGAATCCTTCTTGAGGCATTGTAGACTAGGTCATATCAATGTGACCCGACTAGCTAGAGTTACATATAGATGCATATTTAAATCAGTTTGAATTTACATCTTATGAAACTCGCCAGTCATGTCACAAAGATAAGATGACCATAGCTCCGTTTACTGGAAACAGAGAGAGAGTTAGTGAACTCTTGGGATGATACATGTTGATGTATGTAGGTCCCCTGTCTACACATGCCAAGACTGGTTCTTTGTACTTCGTTACATTCTCTGATAATCTCTCAAGATTCAGACATATGTTCCTGTTGAAACACAAGTCCGAACCTTTTGAGATATTCACAGAATATAAGTTAGAAGTAGAGAACCAAAATACGGGTAAAAGTATTATGTCCTTTGATGCGATCAAGGAGGAGAATACTTGTGCACGGAATTCCTGGACTGTTCTAAAGGAGAATGAGATTCTCTCTCAGCATTACTCCTCCGAATACACCATAGCACGATGGTATATCGCGGCGGAGCAATCACACCCTATATGATATGGTGTGCTCTATGATGAGTATTACTGAGTTACCTATTTCCTTTTAGGCGTTATGCACTTGAGAAACTGCATACCTATTGAATAGGTTCGAATCAAATCAGTTGCCTACCACTCCATATGAGATATGGAAAGGGAAGAGCCCATGTCTTAAGCTAATTAAGATTTGGGGTTGTCCGGCCTATGTCTAAAAGCAAAATCCGGACAAGCTCGAGGCAAGGTCTGTTATGTGGAACTGGAAATGTTCCAGCTATACAAACTGCAGCAGATGATTTGATAGAGCCAAAGGATTCAGTAGATTCCAACGAACCTCAGCCTCTCCGCCGATCTAGTAGGGTTCCTCACCCACCTGAGAGATACTTCGGTTTCTCTATGACAGTGGGAGCGAGGATTGCATCATGAGATGATGACCCAACTAGTTTCGAGCTGGCCATCAAGAGTGAGACTTTGTAAGAATGGCTGGATGTTTATCGATCTGAGATGGAATCCTTATACACCAACAAAGTATGGACTTTAGTTGCTATATCTGAAGGGTTAAATCCCCATCAGGAGCAAGTATATATTGAGAAGATTACTTGGTGTACATGGAAGAGTTGAGACTTTCAAAGCTAGACTTGTTAAAGGTCTACATCATTGACCAGGTATGGGATGATGATGAAACCTTTTCTAAGTGGCTATGCGTAAGTCCATCCAGATCCTACTTGCCACGGCTACATACCATGACTACGATATCTGGTGGTTGGGTGTCATGACAGCTTTTCTAAATGATGTTTAGAAGAGAGCGTCTATAAGTACACAGCCAGAGGGCTTCGTAGACAGTGGGAGCAGCGGAAACGTGTGCAAGATGCTTTATAGGATAAAGCAGGCATCGCGGAGTTGGAACATCTGTTTTGATGAAGCGGTCAAAGAAGTTGACATCATCAAAATGGTAGATGAACCTTGTATAAACAAGAAGGTAATAGGGAGTATGGTGACGATCCTCGTAGAGTACGTGGATGACATACTCTTGATAGTGAAGGAGTTTCCTATGCTACGCTCGATCAATCTCCGCTTATCACAATGATTCTCCATATAGGATCAAAGTGATACCTCCTAAATCCTGGGTTTTGGATCTATGAGATAGATCTAATTGGATGTTAGGATTCTCACTAGTTGTAGTGAGACGGTATCAACCGATCCTGGGGAGAATCACTGGAAGGGTTCCAGGGTGATAAAGACGACTGAATGTCAGTCACAGGCATTGTCTTTACCCTCAGTAAAGGGACGGTATATTGGAAGAGTTCCAAGCTAGATACCGTGACATACTAGACGATAAAGGCTGGATACATCGCTACTAAAGATGCTACCAAAGAGGCTGTTTGGATGTATATTGGTTCATGAGATGAACTATGTTCCTACCATTGTGAGACAATGGAGTTGTGGCTTATGCCGAGGAACGCCGGTCCCATCAGTGATCCAGACATATTCTAAAGCAGTATCACTTGATCATGGAGATGGTTGATCTCCAGGGAGATCGAGGTTAGGAGAGTAGACTCAGAGGACAACACAGCGGATCCACTCACAAAGGCCTGTTCCGAGAGAGAGACTTTTATGGGATGGTTGAGTATGAGATACTACAACCACTGCTACAGATGGCCCTAGTGCAAGTGGGAGATTGTTAGTTATATGTATGTCCTAGAGGCCATTACTGTACATTGGATGTATATTGTAGTGGATGCTGGGACATATATAGGGAGGACTTTCTTGCTCGACATGATAGTATGCTATCTGGTTGCTCTTTACCTTACACTGATTGTCTCTCTGTTACATGTTGGTAAAGCCCTTAGGATGTGTACTTGACTACCTGGACTATGATGCGGATCATACTAGTGGGGACATGGTAGTCCATAAGTACATCCTTCAAAGTCCCTAGTCGTGGGTGTATCAAGACGGGGCATCGATATACCAGAGTAGACTGGCGTGTACCTTCTCGATCCATACAGATGGGTGATGGATGATCCCATATCCATTGGTGTTTGACATCAGAGATGATATACGGGTGCTCAGTGGAGACTGGGTATACTGGACGGACTCGCCGAGAACTCCCAGATGGTATTATACCTCACGTCAGATGGCAGTTCTCTGGTGACACTGGTACAGAGTAGTCTGTTGACCCGAGATCGTCATAGAGTCTTGTGTGGTTCCCACTGTGCTTTGATTTCCATCTTACCACGTCCAAGAGGGCGTGCAAAACGGTGGTTTTTGGGTATAGTCCCGAATCACATGGAGGCAATGAGCGATAGGAGGGGATTCGTCTCTCCCGGTATAGGGGGTTGATGTTGCGCTGTGTTCGATTGGCTATAACAGGAAATCCCTGGCCAGGGTTGCTGAGATTTACTGGTAAGTGTTACCAGTAGTTTCTTAAATGTTATAGACCTCATATCGACATGACTTATCGAGCTATTGGGGTCTGACGTTTACCACCCCTAGGCGAGATATGCGACAGATCAGACGAACAGACCGGACTGCACGGTAGTGTTACTGGTTGGATTCACTGGAGTGTGAGCGGGCTTGCTCGTCGATCTTCAGATCGCTCAATACCCGGGTGGCCGTTACGTTTAGCAGACCGCTTGCGGCTTGTGGATGCTTGATATGATCATCATCTACTACCGGCGTATTGACGAGTCTTTAGAGTCCTACACAGAGGTTTCCTGGCTCAAGCGAAACGAAATAGGAGCGCATATAAGATATGTGCAGGACCGAGAATAATGCGTGTATGTGATACCGCATTTCATTCTCGCGATAAATGTTTCAATTGGTTATATTCGATATGACCTTGTTATCGAATCATTCATTCGATAAATCGATACATTGAATACTAGTCGGTTATGTGCGACATGACCGGATCATTGAATCAAATGTTGATTTAATGATTTAATGTATAATTATATATTTGATATATTACTTTGCATTAACTACTATTGGTTCACTTTATATGGATTTTCTCACTTGATGTGCAAGTTGTATATGTGATATATTTTCGTGCACATACTTGTATCATGTTTGATGATACTTGATTATTTAGTTAAGTGTAAAGAATTAAAACCATGGTTAAGTGTTGATTAGGGTTTTGCATATTCATTTATTTATTTGTTCATTTATTTATTTGGAAATGATTTGAAAAAGAATGGTGGCTTTCTTTGTCTTTTAGTTGAAGCTTCATGAAGCTTTGATTTCTTAACCATTCTTGTCATCATGCTTAACCCTAACCTATCCATTAACCATGGTCTATTCTCTACACTTAACCCTAGTACGAATTATGATAAGTATTCCTTTTTCTTTTTATTTTAAAAAGACTTATCATATTTCTATCTCATCTTCTTCTTCATCTTCAAGTTTGAAACCTTGAGGCCATCAATGGAAACTTGAGCTTGAGAGTGAGAAATCCAATTCTAAAGAGAACCCACCTCCTATTTCTTCATCCTCTACCTCTTGCCAAGTAGTATAGTGTGTTTCCTTCACAAGTTTCATCACTTTGTGAAGTAGGGAGCTTGATCTAGCGATGCCTCGACGTAGATCATCTTCGGCATCGTCGTCGATGACCAAGCCCGTTCATTCTCCGATGAAGCCGACGCTAGAGCCCGGGGTTCGACATGGACAGCGAGGAGACTTCGTTGCGGAGCCGTGGAGGTGGATATCCGGATCTACAAAGGTTGTAATTTCCATATCCTTGTAGTTAAGTGTTAACTAGTTTACTTTTCGCCTAGATTTCTAGCAACAATCCGTAGTCTAGGGTTTCTCGGCACCATAATTTTGTAAAATGGCATGGTTGATGCCTTGTGAGACCTCTACTGTGTGCCTAGGAACCCTACATATGTGATATAGCCGGGTCATCGGATCAAGTGTTGATTCGATAAATCGGTGCATGTTATATTAGTCGGTTATATGCGATATAGTCGGATTGTCGGATCAAGTGTTGATTCGATAATTTAATATAAAATTATATATGTGATTATTACATTACGTTAACTAATATAAGCTCTCTTTATTGATTCATTTTCTCACCGGATAATACATTGATATATATGCGATATATGTTAATTGTATTATTTTCTTTTGTTACAAAAATATATTATATATGTGATATATAATATTGTAACAAGTTAGGGTTACAAATGCAACATGATTTATGGAGATTAAACAAGTTAGGGTTTGATTTGGGTTAGCTTTTTCATGAAGCTTTCTTTAGTTTTTAGCTTAGATATTTTGTGTTGATATTTTGTGTAGATATTTCTTAACCCAACGCAAACCCTTTACCCTAGTTTATTCTCTACAAGGGTTAAGCTTTCATTCTTAACCCATGGTTGCAATTGTAACCACAACAATATAAATATTCATAATTCATCACAAAAGCTTTCTTCTTCTTCTTCCTCCTTGAAAAATCTTTCTAGCTTTTTGTGAAGTAATGATTTAAAGTGATTAATTGAAAAAAAAAGAGTGTAAAATTCCTACTTCATCATCCTCATCTATTCTAGCCACTTAGATTAGGGTGTTCACTTCACTAATACTTGATTAGAGAAGTGAGAGCTTTAGTTTGAGATTCTTCAAGGTAGATCATCTTCGAAAAGGAACACTTCAAGCAAGAATGGATCATTCGACTTGTGGAGCCTCTCTTAAGTCCGAGAGATCATGGATCGCTGTAAAGGGACTACTACTCGGAGCTTATGAAGTGAAGGAATAGACTACAAAGGTTGTAATCCCTCTCTCTTAGATGTAAAATTGTTTACATGCATAGTTAACCCTAATTCTCTAGTTAAGATCTTGGTTAGGGTTTGTTTAGCACCCCAAAAATTTTAAAGTAGCATGTTTGATGCTTGCCAAAACCTTGCTAAGGTGCTTTGCAAACCCTTCACTTCATATATATACATGGCTCATCTTCGTTCTTGATGAAGTCAAATTCTTTGACTGTTTCATCAAAACAAATGTTCCTGCTCCGGGATGCCTGATTTAATCCATAAATGGATTTAAGCAACTTGCATACCTTCCCGTTGTTCCCACTGTCTACAAAACCATCTGGCTGATCCGTATAAACGCACTCTTCCAAACTGCCATTTAGAAAAGCCGTTTTTACGTCCATCTTCCAAACTGCTGTGATGCCTGATAAAATATCCCAAAAGGTTTTCCTTTTTAGCATTCGTGTCGCTCACGGACACGTAGGAAATTGCGAGACTATAGCTCCTTTTCGAAAACCTCTGGTTAAAATTTTTATGCATGCAAAGTACTCAGGTACCATCCTCAGATCAGTCATGTTCGGCTACTACGTAACATAGTGGCCATCATGAAAACAAGGTGCTCAAGAGCAAAATTAGCCCCAAAAGGCGTATCCAATAATCACATGCGTCTGGTGCGCACGGAAACCAAATCCAAATACAAGTGCTACGAATGTAAACAAAGACCAAACTAAGTGCAACGGGTGTGCACGAAAGCATCTGTCCAGTGCAACGGGTGTGCATGACAACAACATCTAGCGCATCTATAGAGCACGGAAATCTAAATCCGGTGCAACTAACATGCATGAATGAAAATCCCAATCGAGTGCATCCAGTGTGCACAAAATCACATCTCATATCATGCGCCCAACATGCACGAATTCCAAATCAAGTGCATTCGTCATGCATAAATGAAATCTAAATCAAGTGCATCCGACATGCACGAATAAAATCTAAGTCAAGTGCATCCAACATGCACGAATGAAATCGCATCCAATATGCATGGATAAAATCTAAATCAAGGGAATCCAACATGCACGAGTAAAATCTCCCTCAAGTGCATCCGATGCGCACAAAATCCAATATCAAGCGCCTAATATGCGCAAAAGTCCAACCCAAGCGCGTCAGGTCCATATAAATGCCTAGTGCGGTAAAGTGCACGAAAAACGAACTTCAAGTGCAACGCGCACAAAAACATAAATCTGGTAAAATGAATGCTCAAAGACAAAAATCGGTGCAACCAATGTACGGAGTATAGATCTAGTGCAACCAATGCACGAAATACCGATCTGGTGCAACCAATGCACAAAATATAAATCCAGTGCAACAAATGTACGAAATATAAATCCGGTGCATCTAGTGCACGAAATACTAATCCGGTGCATCATGTGCACGAAATACCAATCTAGTGCAGTAAATGCACGGAAACTCATCAATAACTCAAATGCGTATAAAAGCAACACCGAGTGTACCAAGGTGTGAAAAAAATCCAAAAACGTGTGCAACTATGTGCATAAAATCTGTATCAATGCACTACAGGCACATGTAAGCTATACCGAGTGCATAAATCAAATCGAGTGCGTACCATATGTACAAAATCAAATCGAGTGCGTACCATATGTACAAAATCAAATCATAAACTGTATGAAATCAACAAAATCATAAACACGTGTAGCCAAGGTACAAAATGAATATCAAGTGCAATTGATATGCACAAATCGCAAATCAACACAACGGTGTATAAAATATATATCAAGTGCAATAGATATGCAGAAAATGTAAATACCCAGTAGGTGCAGCCATGGTGCACGAAAACAATGTCATGAAACTCAATCATCAAAACTCAAATCCAAGTGATATAAGAATGATACTCGGATCACAAACACAAATCGCAATAAATGACATTGAGGTACACCTCCTACAATGTCGAAAAAATATCGGTGCGCCCAAACTGGCAGAGCAAGAAAATCCGCCTGCCTCCTGCTCACGGTCTGGCGTCCTCTATCTCTGGGTCTTCATTCCTCTTTGGATTACCAATCTCGCAATCCATCAGCTCATCGGCCCAGTCCGGTGTGCTAACAGAAACGAACCCGCTCTGTCACTTCTCTGGTCATCTCTCGGCCAATTAGCATGACTACTCGTAAAGCAGCACGTCACTGGCGTCGGCCTCTGGCCCTCTGAATACACGTGACACAACTGATCCTCGGTGCAAATCTTATCGCAACAGTTTCCTGGAAGGAACCTGCTCAAGGTCTCTTCCTATCTCGCCTATGCCGAACTGTACGGAGGCTGGTACTCTTACAAAATCTTTCTTTTCTTTCTGGACGTCTGCATTCTAAGCACAACATTTTCTCGGGAACTGGCCGTATCCCAACGCTTCTATATACATATCAGATCTCTAATCTCAATGGGGAGTAACAACAGCTCATTAACATCTCGCACGAACCTCTCGTTTCACGCATCTATATTATCGTCTGCTTTGACGTCACGTCATGCTATCTGCGTACTGCAAATGTTCTCGGCTACAGTCAATCCGGAATCTCTCACACGGACTCGAAATCACGAACTCGGTATATTCATCACTCTGTAGAAGATATTTAGCCGAACACGTCCTCGGGAACTCGTCCCAACCATCGGAGGAATACTCAATACTCGTCCGTTCTCGATCAACTCACAATGCATCTGGGTGAGGTCCTCTATCTGAAGCTGGTCCACTTACTGATCTCCTATCGGATCATCCAACGAACAACGTCATCTCTGGATCGATCTACTCTAGATCTGAATAAGATTCTCTACACTGGAAATTTTCAACTCAACTTGGCCTGCGTCGGCGCATCAAATCTAACGAATCCCCTTCGTCTCTCAACTCAAGATAGACTAGCTATCACCTTGTCACGACCCGAAAGTACGGAACATGACCGGCACTTAAACTACGAACGTCTCGAGGCGTACGTAATCTAAGTAAACCGAAAACCCAGAAATCCAAACCAAGAAAAGAAGTAGAGTGTAGGAAAAACCAAATTAAAGCAAGTAGTTTCAATAGCATAAGCCGAATTATGCGGGTTTTAAAACATCAAAAATTTACTGAAAATTTCGGCAGAGTCTCCTTTGTAAATACTGGCCCCCAAACGGGATACAACATGAATAGTATACGAAATCAAGAAAAGGGCATCCCCAAGCGGGAGCTAGCTCTTCGTCAATCGACGGTCACAACCACACAAACAAAATAATATACAACGCCAACGGCGAGGATCAAAACTCAAAAGGAAACTCAAAACCACCAGAAAAATAACGAGCGACTCTAAAGTCGAAAGAATAACCAACACTGGTCTCTATCTCAATAAATACATGTTTGGTTGATGGAATTCTAGATACAACAGAATAATGATATACAAGATAAATAATGGGGGTATGATACAAGTAAACCCACCTACTAGCAAATCACCCGAATGAAAGTATGCCCGCAAAGCCGTAATGAAACCTGTACGGCAAACCTGCAAGAAACTGGGGCACAACGGGGATGAGTTGCCAACTCGTGAATAGAAAAACATCTACGCACAGAAATCGCATAAATAACGCAATCCTAGGTCAATGATCATAATATATCCTCAACAATATGTATAACATGCAGCCTATAACAATGGCTAGGGTAATATCTAACCGAGTGTAATCTCATGTGCCCGTGTCAGTGCCTCAGGTAGCAATATATCATATGAATGAGGTATGAATGCATGAAAACAGAATACATGTAAATGAAGAAACTGTTTTCATAAATTAGTGAGATTTCCTTCTGGTTTTTAAACTGAGGTATCATAATGAAATCAGTATCAACAGTGTCTAGCATCGGCACAAAACATAAATCTCACTGTCTCGAAATATCAATGTCTCAATCTCAATATCTAGGGCGCCGTCAGTCCAGACCAGCCCCTACCATCCATCTCAAGACCACGACGGTATCCTCCGGATATCCGACGCGTCGGGTAATATCACCGGTAGGTAGTGCTCCCCAGCCAGGCTCAACGTCAACACCACATTCCTCCTGCCCCGGGGTACCATATCGGGCCCACTATGTACCCGTGACGGTTCCTCCACTCCTCGACACGGATCTCGAAAACCACAGCAAACTCATGGTGGACGACACTTACATCACTAGAAAACCGCAATTTACATATTTTAAAAATATAATAAGTTTAGAAATTTTGCGGCTTTCCCCCGAAATCCAGAAATATCATAAATCTCAAGAAATCATCACAAGTGCATATGTCAATGATAATGAATGTATATGGTATCAATAACCAAGTTGCAATGTGTGATTAATAACTAGGCATGAAAAATGGAATAACAGTATGCATGAAGTGACAAATAATAACTATAATGTCTAAACTGGCATATAAGGCAGGTACACTAATATCGTATCAACTACTAACTAACAACCTAAGTCAAGCAATAGTATTTTCTAAGTGTACGTGACATGGAAATTACCGATGAAGATGTGTGTGAGCCGGCAAGTAAGTGTATGTGGTACATACGCATCATCGGTAATGGTGCTGGTGTCCTAACAGCATGATATCAATAATGGAGTATGCAGCAAAATAAGTATGCGGGGCAGAGCGAACAGCAATAATGTGTGGGAGCAGAATACTAGACACAACGATAACTAATCAGTATTAATCTAATATAAGTCCTACAAATGGTGCCTTTTGAAATAACACGAATCATGGGGTTTTTGAAAATAGGGGCTACGGTGTTTTTATGAAAAGATACGTCTTTTGAAATATCCGTAGGATCCCTTGGGCTGTCTTTTAAAATACCCACGATTCGTTAGTTTTTGAAATAGGTAAGAAGTCTAATCTAATCTAACAACTATACTAAACTATACGGCTGAACTAACAAGCTGAACTACAGGTAAGGAAACCGCCTAACATCTGAGTCGATACATATACCTACCTGTATATGTATAGTCCGTGATCCCGCCTCAATAATATCATAGCTGATACCATATCTATAATCAGGCATCCTAAGTCAAGAGTGCGGATCAATCATCAATATAGCTCGTACGTAAATCCGTCGTACGGCCTCCCAAATCTGGGTACGGGTCAATATCACATTCATCATACTATTCACCTGGTATCCTCTTTATCAAATATCATGATCGGGGTACTGATCTACGTCTAGCACCATACTGATACCGCCTACGTATGCATGGACGTGTGTGAAACACTACGTCAAGGACCCGCTACAACGTCATGTCGTATCTAAGATACGAACCCTGCTATATCACCGATCACACGGCCTCAAATCAAATCCCATCGACTCATCATAAATCCCAAGTACTATCATCCTCAATCCGTATGTGACACATAGTCCCATACCCATGCGAACACATAACTATAAAGAATCCCATGAGCACATATCAATAGGAATGTATGCAAGTATGTATGTGTGTATGTGTGTGTGTATGTGTAGTGCAACACTACCCTAGGGTTCGTAACGCTAAAATAATCCAACACACCAATATCCATCCTAAGCATCGTTATTAATCCCAAATAACATATAATAATTGTTGGTGTGTATACGCATCCGTATACACCACCACGGACTGCGGGGGTGCTATACGCCATCCACCCGACGTCTCCCCGTAGATATAAATCTACTCACCTGGTCCTCGCTAGCCGGTGCCGACGTCGCCACGCGCCTGCTTGTCGTCTCGAAGTCCACATGGGGGTATCTACATATCATAACGCACCATATCGTATTAAAACTAAATTCGAGATCGAAACGGCATAAGAAAATCAAATCGGCACGCGTATCACGCATAGGTCCAAACCTATCGCCTACGCATGAAAGAATAGTCAAACCAACCCTCGATGTCGATGTACAAACGTAAAACCATCGAGAAAAATCCAATCATACTCATTTGCACATTCACGAACACTAATTTTAATATAAACTAGGTTAAAACTCACAAAAACGCCAATTTCACTTAAAAAGTCATTTTTCCGAAAATCTAGCAAGCACAATTCGCCGTTTTTGTACAAAACATGATGTTTAAATGAATGTAGTGGCCAATATATTTATTAAATATCATAAATAAGTCATAGAAACCATTTCCGGAATTTAATCTCATTAAATTCCAAAAACCCTAATATTCTAGTTTACAAAAATACCCTTTTTAACAATTTCAAAGCAAAAATGCACAAACTACAATCTAGCTTAGATTTTCATGATCTAAAGCATTAAACCACACTTAATAAAGTTAATGAAGTCATGAAAAACCTAATTAGATTTTTAATCTCACATATTTAACCAATTTCAAAAACCTAGTAAGCAATTAGCAAATTAACACAATTTTTCAAGTAACCATTTGTAATTAACAATAAGATTAGTTTTCTACAAAACTAAATGTGTTAATCCACATAACTAAACCATGCACAATCAAACACAACTCATTTCCACAACAAACCCTAACTTGAAATCTTAATCATGCAATTTAATTCACATAAACCACATTAACACTTAATTAAAATAGCTTTAAGAAACAAGTAACAATTTAAGCAAAAAAAATTTAGAATTATACCCAAACACATTTGAAGATCCACAAGCATCCATGGCCTCTCAAAATGCTCTCTTTTCACAAGGATCCATGCCATACGGGCTAAGCTAAAATGGGTAGGAGTCGGATTTGGGTTTTGGGATTTTTTTTTATGGATTTAGAAGCAATTTTTCATGAAGTTTGAAGAGAAAAAAGAAGGGAAATTGGGGGAGGGGCTGTTGCTGCTGTGGGAGGGGATTTTGGCCAGGTTGGGAATGTGAGGAGAGAGAGGGAGGTAGGGAAAATACAAGGGAGGAAAGTCAAGGTTAATGTATGGTCAAAAGTCCACCTAATTCACCCATTTTCTTTTCTTTTCTTTCATTTCTTTTCCCCTGAAAATCAAGTGGGGAAAAATATTGTGGTTGCTGAATTCAGCCATGGGGAGGAGTAAGTGGGGGTGTGTGGGTGTGGGTACGGGTGTGGGGTGATGAAAAATGATAAATACAATACCCCAAACATCCATTTACGCCAAAAAAAAGCCTTTTTTCTTCAATAATTTTTAAACCGTTTTGGCAAATGATTTCATTCCAAAAAACACATGATAAATTTTTATTTAATGTTTTATGATGTACAAAATTTGTTTCAACTCATTCCAATTTGTAATTTTCCCTAATTAAATGTATTAGTGACGGCTTAAAATAATAATAAAATAATATTTTTTTTCAGAAAATTTGAAATTTCACCAGCGGCTTAATAAACACCAAATAATAGCAATTACATAGCTAGAATATGTATATTTAATTTTTATAATAAGATATTTGTATTTTGACTTTTTACAGAAAACCCCCTTATTTTACCGATTTTTTTCGAAATTTCACCGAAACGATTTTCAAAACGTTACAATCTTCCCCCCTTAAAGAAATTCGGTCCCCGAATTTAAATTCAAACTCCCCCAAATACTAAAACATTTAAGAAAAACCATCAAGTCGTCGGGGCTCCGAAATTGTAAATACATAAGACAAATCGTAGCGCAGCGCATGCGCTTGAAAAATGAGTATATAACTCAAATCAAAACTCCGTCAAGCATCCCGCAATCATCGGAGTCATGGAGAAGACATCAATGCCAAATCCAAATCAAAACCAATATGATATAACTCGAAACTATACATGTAAATATCGAATCTATATCTGTAAGTATCTGAAGGAAATGCATGCCAAATCTTTTTAAGTCGCTGTGCAACGCGTATAACACTGCACAGTGGCAGACGTCTATCATAAGAAAATAACTATATACATATATACCTTTGTTTGAAACGTACGTTCCGCCGTTTTGGAAACAATTCAGAAGGGTCTCCTTGTTTTAAACATTTCGTGTCATATCAGACACATAGGTAAATACTGAGGCTATAGCTCGCTTTTTTGGAAATCCCTTCAATAACTATCAATGCATGCAAAATATATTTAGGTACTGTCCTCTGACTAGTCCTGCTCAGTACGAAAACACATAGCAATATCATAAAAACGTACGGCTCTATACGAAATCAATCCCAAAATATGCACATGAATACTATGTGCGTCTGGTGCGCACGGAAATCAAAATCCATGAATGCGCCATACATGCGCACAGAAACAACATCTAAGTGCATCGGGTGTGCACGAAACATCTGTCGTAGGCAACATGTGTGCCTGACAGCAAGGACAGGTGCGTCTGACAAGCACGAAGAATTCTCGATTTAGTGCCTCTGGTGTGCACCAACATCACCCTTCAAAACATGCGCCCAACATGCGCGAAAATCCAAATCAGGTGCATCCATCGTGCACGAAATCATGAAATCCAATATCAAGCGCCGAACGTGCGCAAAATCAATCAGGTGCACAAAACCAATATCGAGTATCACAATCGAAATCGAAGTCCAGTGCATCTAAGTGCACAAAAGGCGTATCACTGCACTGCAAGCATATATAAACTATACCGAGTGCAGGAACGAAATCATGTGCATGCATAGGCACAAAACCAACTCAACTGGTTAAAACCGTAAAATCACAAACATGTGAAACTAAAGCACAAAAACGATATCAAGTGCAACACTGTGCAAAGATCGTAAATTCTCAATCATCAAAATCAAATCATACGAATAAATCACCCAAAACATCGTAATCAATAATGGCGGAATAGTACTGCTCAAGCGCATCCTCTAAGAATCTCGGCCAACTGTCGCGGTCACTAGTGGGACGTCTCGTCGATGATCATGAACTCTGTCCTGCTGGTATGCGTAACCATGACCACTCCTGGGTCAAGGTCTTCACTGTGAATTACCAATCTTTCGGTCCATCGGCTCATCGGCCCTGTCAGGTGTGCTAACGGGGACGATTCCGTTCTGGCACTTCTCTGGTCATCTCTTGGTCAATCATCGCGACCACTCGTAAGTCAGCATATCACTGGCGTCGGCCTCTGGCTCTCTGAATGTACGTGACACATCTGATCCTGGGTGCAAGTATCATTGCAGCAGTGTCCTGGAAGGAATCCTGCTCAGGTCTCTTCCATGTCTCGTCTCTGCCAACTGTCCGGAAGTCGTTGTCCTTTCCTATATCTACATCTTGCTCTGAAACGACTGTATACTCATCGCGACTCCTTCTGGAAAGTATATCCAGTACTCTGCCTCGGCATGCGCATCGCATCTCTGATGTCGGCGGAGGGGAACGTCATCATATCTGGATCTTATACGAACCTCTCACTCCATTTTCTCTAATGTCGACCGCTTCGGACTCGTCTCGTCGTGGCTGCATGGACTGAGCTCCAACAGCTATCCTCGTATCTGGAGTCTCCCAAGAATGCATCTCACCACCTAGCATCCGATTGAAGTCGAACCATTCGATCGATTCGTCGAAACCTCATAGTCCCCCAAGAGCTCAACATCTTGAGCACAGTTTAATAGTATCGAATATATATACCACAGCATCGGTGGTCCAGCCGTAGAAGGGCAAACCCAAGCCTCACTAATGGCGCCGTGGAACTGCCGCAAACCCGAAGGTTCAAAGGCTTTCACACGGTCATTATGTCGAGTTAGGATTTCATTCTTCTAGAGGGACCATAGAATTGCCTGCATGTCTTTCTGAATACTTTAAATTTGGAATAATAGGTTTTCCGACATTCGATCGTCTCTGTCGACCCTCACGTCTCTGCGTGAAGTCGTCTCTAGCTGGAATCAATCTATCTGATGACCTCGCATCGGGGTAGGCGAACGAACCACCTGTCCTAGTCATTCATCATCGGGTGACTAGCGACCTTCTATCATCTATTCGTATAACTCGCCCCGCAATAGCTCCAACATATGGGGCGATATCTCATCGCTCGCAGCAACAACTGGCTCGCTCGTCTGCACGCTGAACAGTGCCTCAATCATCAGGAGTAAGCAACACACCAACGGTCATCAAAATCTGGCTGGCCTCTATCATCGGCTCAATTCTCTAGTGTCGATCAGCACCTCCGAGTAACCTCATAAAGGCGATCCGCCAAACACTCGTGGCGCGGAAACACGGTAAAAAGATACATCTCTGCAATCGTGTGTCGCCGGAATTTCGCCCTGGTCAGTCCTCGTTCATGACGAGCTTGTGCTGACCGCAACTCTAGCCGTAGCTCTCCCTGCCCGTAACCGTAGCAGCAAAACCAAACTGGTACCGATGAAGCTAGATCAAGAAGGAATATAATACTGAACAAGGAAATGTACATCCTAAGGCTTCATAAGTGGAGTGGCGTGTCGTAAATATGCCGCGGAACATACCAACGGTACGTCACTCTACTTTAGTCACCTATTCCATCAACCAAGGGTCATCCTACGCTCCGAAGGTTAAAACCTAACGCTCTGATACCAACTTTGTCACGACCCGAAAGTACGGAACATGACCGACACTTAAACTACGAACGCCTCGAGACGTTCGTAGTTTAAGTGCCGGTCATGTTCCGTACTTTCGGGTCGTGACACACCTGTCGCATCTCTGCCTAGAAGCTCCAACGATCTCAGCTCGTAAGCTCTGGAAGCGACATCACATCAGTCTCTGTAACAGCTCGGTCATCTGTCTGCATGGTAGACGACATCACGATCTTTGAGGTAGGTTGTACATCCACAGTCCTCTCACAACAGGCAGCCTCTATCAGTGGCCCGATCATCCGGTGCAAAACCGAACACTCGCCTCATCAAGAGGTCACAACACAAATAAAAAATCGAGACGTTCCTATGTCACTAGAAAACATGATGGTCAGTCCTTGTCCATGACGAGCTCGCCCTGACCGCATCACTAGCAGCAGTTTAATTTGTGCTCAAACCATGGTGACAGGAACCTCAAGCATGTATCGATGAAAACAGATCAACGGAATAAAAGGAATCAACAGATCCAGAACGGAAACATGATCATAAGGACGAAAGGAATCAGTGAGAGTATGATCATGGAAATGAATAGAATCAAGGATCTCAATGGATATATAATCATGGGTACGAAGAGAATCACAGATCTTAAAATATGTACATCCTAAGGTTTCTTAAGTAGAGTATCGTATCGTTAATATGTCGCGGAACATATGTACGGTACGTCACTCTACTCAAACTACCTACTCCATCAATCAGGGTCAACCTATGAAATGAAAGTTCGGGTCTAATACCCTCTGTTCAAGTCTAAGTTCCGTAAGGTCAAGCGTATGTTCTGAAATAATTTACGCTTTAGACTCCACATAGTCAAACCAAGACTCGAACCAAGGTTAAACCTAGCACTCTGATACCAACTTTGTCACGGCCCGAAATTTAGTTTGTGACCGACACTTAAATCACGCAACGTCCAAAGGCGCAATGTAAATTAAGTAAGTCGAAGCCCAGCAAACGGGAGCTAGCTCTTCGCCAATCGGCGGAATCACAACTACGCAAGTCATAAAACATGTATACTATGCCCAAACGGCGAAGATCAACACAAAGGATAATGAATAAAGCAAGACATCAACCCAATAAGCGAACATAAACCCTCGCTCTAAGTCTCGCAACCATAAGTCTCACTAAGTCTTACTAGTTATACAAATACTAGTTTCTGATTTGATTGAGTTAACTAGATACAACAGGAATAATAAATACAAGAGGGGTATGATCCAACATGTACCACCTACCAAAGCAAAACACCCAAATGCAGCTATGTGCCAGAGATGCTGCTAATGATCCATGCGATCAACCTACAAGAACTGTGGTACAATGGGGGTGAGTTACTAACTCGTGAGTAGAAAACATCATCAGGTAGAAATAGAATAAATAACTATTTTTAGGTCAACTATATCATAAAGGCAATACTATGATATCTAGGGTGACCATATCTGCATATGTGCCAACAATATACTCAATGTCTATCTGCATGTGGATATCATCCATGTGTCCATCAATGACACAACAACGTCATGCATGTAAATATCATAAAAGCATATGTATGAAAGTATGAGGATATAAATAATCGTGTGTCCCTCACGACAATCGAAATCATAGAACCTTAGTGTCCCGCATCGACACTCGGAACATCCTGAAACCCGTGTCCAACATCGACACTTAAATCCTCATATCTCGGGTTCCATCAGTCCGGATCGGCCCACGGGCTCCGTCTGCGGGATCGGCCTTCGGGCTCCGGCAGAACTGGTCGGCCCATATCCATCACTCGACTCCGGTCGGTATCCTTCGGATAACCGCCAGGTCCAATTAATCACCGGTAGGTAGTAGTCCCTCTTCCAGGCTCATCGTCTACTGCATAACCATCCATTCTCACCCCGGAGTAGCATACCGGGTCCACCATGAACCCGCAAACGGATCATCAAACTCCTCAAATCAGGTTTCACATATCACATGTCTCAGAACCGAGAAAACGCATGGTGGACGCACTGAAATATCATATAAAGAGAAATCGTGTTTTTAAAACAATACATACTTTCTTTTGAAACATAACCACGGGTCTCGAATCCAGAAATCTCATGAAAACAGCATATCTCAATGTGTATAATTGTAAAGCATGATGTATGCGACATATAACAGAATGTAAGCATATCCGTATATCATGCAACATGGAACAATGATGTGAGCATGGGCATATCATCATTATGTGAACATAGCAATATAATAGCATTGATATAGAAATTCTACTGTGTGAGTGACATAGCAATTATCGATGATGAAGTGTGTGAGCCGGCCAATATGTGTAAGTGTAACATACACATCATCGATAATGGTGTAGATGTACTAGCACAATTATATTTAATGCATCGAGAATGACATGAACGTGGTATAAGGTACATCGTACGCGAAATGCTAACAGGTATACATATCTACAATATATCCGAGTCGGTGAATCTATCCATTGGCATCCAGCCTCACAATATCACGTACGGTATAATCCATCATACGATATCTTCTAGTCAAGGGTACAGATTAATCATCATAAAACTCATCACGTACGGTAAATCATCGTATGGCGACATTAAGCCATTAGGGATCCTATCAACCTATATGATAATGAGGGTACGGACCTAACGTCTCATACGGCATATCACTCATAATTCATAACATTATATATATCTATATACCTATATCCCAGGTCGCATCCATAACCATCTCATATCAAGGGACCAGCAAAGGTATCAATCCTCTCATATCGACTCGCATCCGTATACCGACATATCAATCAAGTCATCATATCACATCGAATATTCTTTTCACCACATTAAGTCATCTTACATCAAGTCAATTTTATATACACATTCTACCTTATTAATCTTGTTTCATGCTACTCTAAAACTCCTATTTATTCTCGTACACTACCTATCTATATATCGTGGTTCACGTTCACTTTTCTTATCCTTATATATATATCAATCCGAGACATCATTTCTTTCATATCCTGTCAAACTAAATCTTTAATCACATCCATAGGTTCCTAGAATAGGTTTCACTAACCATATCTTATATATCTATTTCCATCAAAATTTGCGGGGGAACTATATGCCATCCACCCGACTTCCCCCGTATATATATATCTACTCACCTGTGGAACTCCTCGTTCAGCCGTAGTCGATGTGCTTCGTCATCTCGGAAGTCCATGCGAGGGTACCTACAATAAATACACAATCGCAAATGCTATTAAGATCAAGTTCCAAAATCCAATACGGTACACGAATTGCCTATAGGTTAGAACCTATAGGTTACGCATGCAAAAACAACCAAACAACCCTCGTCGTTGACGTAAAAACATCCAACGACCCAATACCATATCAAATATTAAATCCACGAATTCCAAAATATGTAAAACATAATCCCAAACCAAAACAGAAACTCAAGAAATCACTCACAGATTTAATTTCAGGTAAAATGGAGCTAAACTAGCAATGCAGTGGGGTTGTATGTGATGTAACTGAGCTACAGACCAAAGATAGACACCAACCACCACTATTTGGCTGGCCACATCACCCAGAATTCCGGCCAACTTGGCCCAGGGTGCTCTGATGGGGTTCGTCTTCTCGGGGTGGTCTCCTATTGGTCTAACTAGGTCTCTGGAGTTGTTTATTTAACTCAAAAACTTCCTAGGTTATCTCAGATTCCCTGTAGGCACACAATTAACACAAAACTGACACGGGGCATATCCTAAGTCCGTATTCTCTGTTTTTGGGCATAAAATTCACACTAGGGTCTTGTGAATAGCCACTAGACATCATCAAATCCACACCTTCACCCAAACCCTCTCTTGGGATTTCTAAATTCTCGATTTCACACTTAATCAACTTCTAAACTAAACTAGAATGCAAGAAACTAAAAAATAAACTAAATGAAAGGAATTATACCTCATTTGGGCAACTCAAGAAAAACCCTAGCTTCCCAAAATCTTCAAAATCCATCTTTGCTTGGTCTAATGTGTTGAGGATGAGGTGGGGATCAACTTTTGTGAAGGGAATATAGGGTTTATATGAAGATTTTGAGATGGGTCATGAGGGTAGAATGAGTGAGCTTGAAGATGAAGAAGGAGAAGAAAAATGATGGGGAAAATGAATGAGGCAGCCCTCTCTCTCCCTCTTCTTATTCTCACCCTCTCACACTCATGTCTCACTCTCTCTCTCTCCAATCATTCTCTTTTTAACCTCTTTCTCTTTTTCTCACAAAAATACACATAATACCCATAACAACACAAATGCAACAACATGCAACAAAATGCAACATGACATGGTGCACTAGCCATGGGAAAAAGTAGAAACACGGATTTGGCCTAATCGCGATTAGTGGTGCACTAATCGGGTTTAATTTTTTTAAACTTCATATAATTAATTATAAAATTGCCAAATCCAATAAATAAATTTTTAAATGAATAAATCATTTTAATCTTCAATTATTTCACAAATATTGGTATATATTTATACCATTTTACGAAAACCCCAATTTCGCAAATTAGGTAGTTTTCGCGAAATATATTATTTTAGTATTAAATTCCAAAAATAATATTATATATTTTCTAAAATGTTACATCAACCAGAGCCCCTAATCTCGGATTTGGACCGGCCATAACCCCCTAGGATCCGAGCTCGCCGGCCCCCTTGCTCTATCTGTCCACATCTTTTCCCTGTCCCTTCCTTGCAGTCACATAACCTTATTTCTATTACTTGATTAATCTTTTTTGGTGCCTATATAAGCCAGATAAGTGAGCAAGGGAAGGACCTCTCTCATTCTCTCATGTAATATATTTTCTTGTTTTGTTTTGTTTTTGGTTTAGGCTTGAGAGTTGTGTGATCTTAGCTTGGTCTCTTCTTCTTCTTTACTCTTGAAGCTTTCTTTGGAGAGCTTCAATAAGGAGGTTGAACAAGTTACCAACATCTTGTAACTCACTTTCAAGTATTAATATATTTCTTTTTTATTCCTTTGTTTATTTTCTTTCCTTTCTTTACTTGCTTTTCTTTTCATTATTATGCTTAACTAATCTTTTTTGGTTGTGGTAATGGTGAGGAAGTGAGATGAAAGGCTTTGCTTCCTCCTCCTCTTGTGATTATTTAATATGCTTAATTTTGACTATAAACATAGTAATGTAACTTGGATGGGTTGATATGGTATGTTGATTCCATGGTTACTTTGTAATCTCATCACAAACCATATTCTCCCCACAAACCCCATCTTACAAGCCTAAGGTTAGAATCAATTTGGTGTTAAGTTTGCTAATCTTGGATGTGGTATTTTATGATTAAATGACCTGACAAATTTCTTGGCTTCATATACCATATACTATCACAAACTCTTAGCACACTTAACACTGAAATCATTTGCTCTCACTCACTAATTTGTGTTTTGGATGTTGTGGGATGCTTGCTAACCCTTGTGTTTAGTGTTGATACCGCAAGTTTGGACATATAAAACGGTAAGTGAACAAACGGACTCGTTTCGTGTTTTGCGGCAAATATCGGAATTTGATGACTTGTGCTCCGCAATCGCGTTGACAAGTCATGCTTCATGCTGGGATCGACGTAAGGATGGACAACTCTTGCTTAAAGGGAGCGTCGAAGGAATCGTCGCGATTCGATCTTCCGAGCCAAAGCCGCAACCATTCCTTTCTTAACTTCTTTCTTTGTTTTTTTTGTTTTCGTATTCTTTTTTTTTGTGACAAAACCAAACCATTCGTTAATTTGTTGGACCTTAAATCACAAGACCTAATATACAATTCCCTGTGGATCGACCCGTACTTGCCGGCTTGCTACAGCGCGTCGTGCACTTGCGGTTTATAAATATTGAAAACGAGAACGATCTCGCGTGCGCAATCCGTTTTCTTAATATCATATCTGTTTCCAAAACATACGCATTTTCGCTCACGATTGAATTCCCAACAAGTTTTTGGCGCCATTGCCGGGGAGTTTGTAGTATTAAGTATTGTTATTTCTGGTTCTTACTAACTCATTAACTACTAACTCAATTTTTTCAAAACTAACACAAACTAACAAATTCTTTCATTTTGTTCTCTGTCCTTGCAACCTGCCAGCACTCTGTGATTCAACTGAAAAATCAAGTTATACCACTAGAATATTAATATAGCCTGAAAGATCCACACAAAATTCGAGCACAAACAACCTTCATTTGGTCGGCGACATCAAGGAAGAATCCGAGCTCGCCGGCCCAATGAAGATGTTTTTGATTTTTGATTTTTTGGTTGTCTCCAGTGTGTTGTCTGTGCTCTAGTGGTATTGTTTGATTTTATAACTTTGAGTGTGCAGGAATTGGGGCATATATATCGCTTTGTGACACTAAATATCGTATGTTTCTGACATTTCTGTTTTAAAGGAATTACGACCAGCGATCGTGCGGAGCGAGAATCAAATTCAATTTCAAGATGTTGGTGACGTATAGTGCCAAAGAACCGGGTAGTTTGACTCCCGCAAGCGAACAATCAAAGACTCGGATCACTTCAAAGGGGTTTTCTTAAACCAAATCATCGGTACGTATTTCCTAACATATTGCTCTTTAATCCGACGCATTCCACTATTCCTATCTTCTGCAGAATTCTTCGCACAATTTTGGCACCAATTGCACATAGAACTAACCGTATTTTTTGCAGCGCTTAAATTTGAAACGAAAAAGAATTTCTTAAATTGCTTGATTTTTTGAATTCTTTTATTGATTGCGCATTTGCATCATAATACGGATTTAAGGGAGAAAAGACCAAACAAGATACGGTAAAGGATTTCATCACTTTTTCCCGTAGCCCACAAATCACAAAACCACATTCTTGTATACCCCCAGTAATTTAAAATCAACTAAAATTTTGACTTTAAGGACTTCGCGCTCATTAGGAGAAGTTAACTGTGTTTAGAACACCGCTTAACTGTATATCGTTCACGGGATGTCTAGGCAAGTGTTCAAGAGAAAGGGTTATCTAATTATGGAACTTCGTGAAAGCGTTGGAAAACCTCCCCTTCTCTCTTGCACTTACCTGTCTTCGTGATCCGTATATCTTGACCCCGTTTCTCGACACAGTTTTATTTTGACAATCTGGCTCTTGAGCAGGTCTAGTTGACTAGCATAACATAGACTGCTAGGGGTGTGACATTCTTTATTTTTATGACATTTGTGAATTCTTGTTAATATGGGTGATACACGATTTAATTCAATTTTTCACGATTCTTATTCATTTGTTTATACTCAATCCCAATTCATTTATTCAAATTGCCAAGATTCTTCCCACATTCATGACAATTGTTCTTTCTTAGGGGTGACCAACCGTCACAAATTTTTTATAATGGTCACTCACCTAACACTCTTGAACCCAGTCCCACTTCAATTAGAGACCTAATGATTGAAGATTTAGAGAAAGAGGTCAACAGATTGACTGCTTTAGCATCACCACCATCACAACCCCTCCAACCTGAAACAAATGAACCTTCATTAGGGTTGATAGTGAGATGGATGCTAAGTTGACCGCTTTAGAGAAAGGTATTGAAGTAATGACTGCGGTTGAGAATCAAACAGCTTCTACGCTAGCCCTGAGCATACAACAGTCTGAGCAATTGTTTCTTGATCAAGCTCAATCATTGGCTAAAATAGAGGAATACGCGAAATATTTAGCTATGAGGATTCTATGGAGTAAACACAGTCAATCAGAACTCGATAATGTGAGTATTTGTCATCTAGGAAATCACCCGAGTGAGATAAATGATCAAACAAATTTTGATGAGTTCATAGATGACGATACAATTGAATTGACTGAGTGTTATCAGGAAACACAAGAAAATCTTCCGACTGATTTTTGCATTCCAATTTTAGAGGAGGAATCTTATGATTTTTACGGGTATGGTTTGGATAAATTGTTTAAAGAAATCAATGATCAGGAATGTAACATTTCGGAAAAATAAAATATTATTTTTGGGAATTTATATAATTAAAATAACAAATATTATGAATATTTTAATGATGTCGTATAATTATATACTGATAGTTTGGAAAATATTGGAAAATTAAATTAAATGGTGATTTTTGGAGAGATTTATGTGATTTAGGCAAATTATAAATTTTTATAATTAATTATATGCAAGTTATTTCTAAATTTGATTAATAATCACTAATTGTGCATTAAGCGTGACTATGCACATGACATGCACCATGTCACATTTCTAAAAATACTTGCTACATTTTTATGAAGAATTATTTCAAGTCATCATTGTGTTTTTGCAATTTTTCTACAAAACAAACCATAAGAAAAGAAAAGAAAAGAAAAAAATGATTAAGAATTGAGGTATGGGCAAGAGCGAGAGAGGGTGAGGGATCTCCTTGAACCATGGCACATTGTCTTCACCTTGTTCTCTTCATCATTTTTCCCCTCTTCTCATCTCCCATGGCTGCCCTCTCCTTCCACCTCCTCTACCTCCTCACTACACCCCCCAAAACACATCAAAACATAATTTTCCATTGATTAAAATTGCGCACTAGCTCACTACAAGCATGGGGATCCAAGAAAGTTTGGATTTTGAGCACTTGGGGCAACTCAAGTAAATTCTTGAGTTGCCAAATGAGATATTTTCTTCACCAGTATAGTAGTATTTCATTTCCTTTAACATCTATTTAAGTTTAGAACCGATTTAGTATAGTTTAGTGATCTTGGAAAATTCCAAGATCATGTTTAGAGAAATTTTGAGTTGTGATGGTGAAATTATGGTGTAATTGGTGACAAGAACCCCTTAGTGTTAAAAACAAGAGACTAGACACCAAGATGTGAACTTGAAATTTTGCCTATATTGGATTTTGTGGGAATTGTGATTATATTATAGGATCTGCTGCAACTAGTGAACCCTAAAAATTATTTATCAATTACTGGGAGGGGTGCAGGTGATTTGGAGTATACCCTAAAGACCCGAGTCCCTGACCTTAACCCTTGGCCGCAAATAAAATCCTTCTGGCCGCAAATTGCGGCCATGACATGGGCTCTGGGATTGGTGTTTGGTTCATGGTTCAGTCATCTGTTAAATAGACCTATCTATGTGCAAAATATCCCTATTTCACCTGAACCAAAATCTGGGACCAGTTTTCTAAGTTGCTGCTTAATGTTTTGTGGGTTTTAATGACTTGAAGTTTTGGTTTTGTGTTTTGTATCGGTCACTTGACGTTTGTACATTGATATCGGGTGTCGTTTGGTTCTTTTGCATGCGTAGGATATAGGTTCTAACCTATAGGCACCTCGTCTGTCGTTTCGATTGCGCATCGGATTTTAATACGATACGATATGTTATGACATGTAGGTACCTCCGCATGGACTTCGAGACGACAAGCAAGGGTAAGGAGGCATCGATTTCGGCAAGTAAGGATCAAGATGAGTAGATGTATATCTACGGGGAAAGTCGGGCGGATGGCATATAGCACCCCCGCAATTTCGTAACTGTAACATTTCAAAAAAATAAAATATTATTTTTGGGATTTTTATAATAGTATTATTTTATTGAATATTTTAATATTTTGGTATAATTAAATATCGATAAATAGGAAAAATTTTGGAAAAATTATGCAAAATTCAAAAATAGGGTATTTTATGGAATTATACCATTTTAAAGTTTTTATGATTAATTATATGCTAATTTAGTGCTAATCGCGATTAAAAATCGCTAATCGGGTTTTTTTAGCATTTTTGTGCAAAACATGCATATATCATTTTTCTTTTACACTTGTGCATTTCTACCATGTTGTTTTGGGGTTACCATTGGTGTGAGAAAGATTTGGGTTAAAGAAATTGGAAAAGAAATGAAAAGAAAAGGGAAAGGAATAAAATATAAGGTATGGGTGTGAGAGAGAAAGTGAGGGGGTAGCCATTCCTCTGACCAAAGACTTAGCCATTCCTCTTCTTTCTTCAATCATCTCTCTCCCTCTTTAGTCCCTTGCTGCTGCTGCTGCTCCCCATTCCCTCCGCTCTTCAACTCCTCAAATCATCTCAAAAACAACTCCAAAACCCCACTCCCATTTCACTAAAAAGGTGCACAAACTCAAGACAAACACATTGGACCAAGAAAGCAAGGATTTTGGCCACTAGGGGCCATTCAAGAATTTTCTTGAGTTTCCAAATGAGGTATTTTCTGGACTATTAGCTTAGTTTTTGCATTACTTATACCCCTATGTTAAGATTGAATCGATATCGGGTGATTTTGTGGACTTAAAGAAAACCTAATTAGGGTTTGAGGGAATTTTTGGTTGTGATGTGGAATTGAGTTCAGTAGAGGCTGTACAAACACCTTAGTGCTAGATTTGAGACCCAAACCTGAGACTTGAAGCCCGGAATACGGATTTAGAAACCGATATCGGAAAAATTGCGAAATTTGTGAAGGTTATATTGAATCTGCTATCACCCCGAGACTTTGAAAATTATTTTGGATTGACAGGGATATGTGCAGGCACCCAGGAAGCTACCACCAAGATCACAGTCCCTAACTCCTTGTCCCGGCCGCAAATTTATTGCGTTTGGCCGCAAATTACGGCCTGGACCCCACCAAGTTGGCTCGTTTTGGTTTTGGTGCCCCCTTATCAGTAGATTAGACTCCTGGCATGTGCAAAATTGTCCAATTTGACCTAGGGTAGAATCTGGAGCCTTTTTCCTAAGTTGCTGTTTTGATTTGTGTTTCCGTATTCCATATTTTGAATTCTGGATTTGCGTATTGCGTTTTACCTTGATTACTTGGCGTTTATACGACGATATCGAGGATTGTTCGATGGTTTTGAAAGCGTACCCATAGGATCTAACCTATAGGCCCCTTGGCGTATCATTTTGGATTTTCGTGTGTCATTTTAGTATTGATTTGGTTTTAATACGCATTTACGATACATTGATGTGTAGGTATCCCATGAAGACTTCGGGACGACAAGCAAGCGCGTGGCGACGTCGACGAATGAAGACACAAGGTGAGTAGATTATATCTACGGGGGAAGTCGGGTGGATGGCGTATAGCACCCCCGCAGTCCGAAGTTGGTATATTATATATATATATATATATATTATATGATAGTTTATAGTGTGTCGTAGATATTGTGTTAGGTGTACTATGTATAGATTAGGGTTAGAAGTAAACTAGTGTAGTTCCTAGTCGAACCCTAGAATAGGTTCACACCCATAAGCACACCCTTGCATATTCATTATACTTATACTGTGTTGATGATAGTGGATGACATTGGAGATAAGTCGATGATATTAGGCATAGTGCCATGAGATCGGTGATATGATGTGATTTGTATTTGGGATACGACATGAGATTCTTAGTAAGCCTTGGACGTGTGCTTCACACGCATTCATACTTATATAGATGGTATCGATTTGTACTAGACTTAGATCAGTACCCCAGATTATATGATATGATGATAAGGATACCAGATAATTGATGAGATAATGTGATATTGACCCATACCCAGCTATTGGGATGCCGTACGACGATTTACCGTACGAGCTATATATTGATGATTGATTCGCACTCAAGATTCGAGGATGTCAGATGATATACGGTATCGTACGTGATACTATTGAGGCGGGATCACCGACTCTTATATTTATATTTATATATATCGACTCAGATTTAGGTGGTTTCCATACCCCTCCCGATTGACTTGATAGTTAGATCTGTAGTTAGTATAGTAGATGTTAGACTAGACCCGAGTCATATCTATTTCAAAACTAACGAATCGGGAGTATTTTAAAGACAGGCAAAAGGGATTCTACGGATACTTTAATAAAGCGCATCTTTTCTTAAAAACACCGTAGCCCTTATTTTTCTAAAAAATCCCGATTTGTCTTATTTCAAATGGCATAACTGCATGACATATACATATTGATGTAGATTCTTCACTGTTGCGTTGATTATTCGATTTCCGCATATTCATGCTATTTACATTGCTTTGCATGTATAAATGTGTTTATTGCTATATTACCATCATGCTGTTAGGACACCAGCACCATTATCGATGATACGTATGTTCCGCGTACACTTGCTTGCCGGCTCACACACTTTATCATCGATAATTGCCATGTCACTACACAGTAGTATTACTGCATGAGGAGATGACCCTTATATGTGCATACTATTATTCCATGCTGCATGATATACTGTTGTACATGCATTTCCTTTATATGTCGCATACATTATGCTTTCTGATCATGCGCATTGAGATATGTTGTTTCCATGATATTTCTAGATTTGGGAACCGTGGGTATTTTAAAGAGAGTAGTTATTGTTTTAAAAACCCGGTTACCCTTGATATGATATTTCAGCATCCACCATGAGTTTTATCGGTTCTGATATATATATATACCCCTACGAGGAGGCATCGAGGCCGTATGAGGGTATATGGTGGGGCCCGGAGGTACCCCGGGGCAAGAAAGGGATGTCGATGCACCACGCCGATGAGCCCGGCAAGGGAACCATACACTCCAGTGACATTACCTTTTACTCGTCGGTTATCTTGGGGATACCGACCGGAGTTATGTACGTATGGATACGTCGAAATTCGAGGGTCGAAGCTGGGCACTCGGGTTTTCGAGATAGCGTATGATACGTACCTATCAGGGCCAGTCTTGGTGACAGTGCATGATAGATGAGAATTTACGTGCCGATGCTAGGCACAGGTTTCATGATGTTTTCGAGTGTCGATGCTCGGCACTCAGGTTCCATGATTTGATTATATCCTCATATTTCTATGCATGATGCTTATTGTCATTGGGTGACACGTGGGCGGGATCCACATACATACAGACTTTGATTACATTGATCATGCTTCATATGTATATATAACAGTGGATGAGGACGCTGTTATATATGCCCTTACACCAATATTGGTGGAATGAGACGCTAATATATGTGTATTGATATCAATTTAGATACCTCATCATATTTACTTCATGCAGACATACCTCATATTTATGATTTGTTATTACCTAAGGCACTAGCACGAGCACTTGGCACTACACACATGTATAGATGTATATTGCCACCTTACCATGCTTCAGAGTTATCCTTTTGAGGTTTATATATATATATATATATATCTGACCGTATTGACCTCGGATTATGTCATGCACGAGTTGGCAACTCACCCCTGTTGTACCACAGTTCTTGCAGGTTTTTGCCGTACAGGTTCCATAGCGGCATTTCTAGCAAACTGCTTCCTTTGCGGGTGATTTGCTTTGGTAGGTAGGCTCTTTTGCATCAGAACCACCATTGTATATATATTATTCATTGTATCTAGAAATTCCATCAACCAAAAACTTGTATATTGTTTCAGACTTAGACACTAGTGATGTATTATTTCGACCTTAGAGTCGCTCGTAGTAGTATTACGGTTTTCATGTTATTTGAGTTTCTTTTTGAGTTTTGATCATCGCCCTTCGGCGTTGTATATTATATTGCTTGCGTGGTTGTGACCGTCGATTGACGAAGAGCTAGCTCTCGCTTGGGGATGCCTTTTATTATTGTATATATATTATTCTTATTGTACCCCGTTCGGGGCCAGTATTTACAAAGGTAACTCTGCCAAAATTTTCAGAAAAGACTATACATTTTAAAAATGCATATTCGGCTTACTTACTTAAAAACCTTGATTTTTAAACATGTTTTCTTTACTTCTAAAAACTATTTTTCTACCAATTACTCTTTAAAATGGTTTTAGATTTCTGGGCTTTTGGCTTACTTGGATTTGATGGAGTCATATAGACTTCATATGATTCAAGGGCCAGTCACGTGTGCTTTCGGGTCGTGACAAAGTTAGTATCAGAGCACTAGGTTAACCTTGGTTTGAGTCTAAGTTTGACTATGTGGAGCCTAGGGCGTTTATATATATACGGAAATTAGGCTTGACCTTACGGAACTTAGACTTAGTCGAGGCGGTATTAGACCCAAACTTTTATCGCGTAGGATGACCCTTGGTTGATGGAGTAGGTGACTTCAGTAGAGTGACGTACAATATGTATGTTCCGCGGCATACTTACGACACGCCACTCCGCTTAAGGAGCCTTAGGATGTACATTTCCTTGCACAGTATTATATTCGTTCCTGATCTATCCTCATCGATACTGGTTATGATTGTGCTGCCACGATCACAAGGGCAGAGAGAGCTACGGCTAGAGTTGCGTCAGCTTGAGCTCGTCACAGACGAGGACTGACCAGGGCATGATTCTAGGGACATATGATTGCATTGAGAGGCGTCGTCTTATTGTGTTTTCGCGCCATGAGCATTTGACAGGTCGCTTTCACGAGATTTCTCGGATGTGCTGATCGGTACCGGAGGATCAGGCTACTGCTAGAGGCCAGCCAGGGTGTGATGACCATTGATATATCGCTTATTCAGGATGATTGAGGCGTTGTTCAGCGTACAGACGAATGAGCCAGTTGTTGCTGCAAATGACGAGATATCGCCCAGATGATTGGAGCTACTGCAGCATGAGTATATACTTAGAGTTATGATGGAAGGTCGCTAGTCACTAAGGATGAATGACTAGGACATGTGGTTCATTCACTTACCTTGATGCGAGGTCATCAGATAGATTGATTCCAGCTAGAGACGACTTCACGTAAATTCGTTGAGAGTCGATAGAGACGATCGAATGTCAGGAGCCATGTTCCAAGTTTAAAGTATTCGGAAAGACATGCAGGCGATTCTATGGACCCTCTAGAAGAATGAAACCCTAACTCGGCATAATGACCGTGTGAAAGCCTTTGAACCTTAGGGTTTGAGGCAGTTCCGCGGCGCCATTAGTGAGGCTTGGGTTTGCCCTTCTACGGCTGGACCACTGATGTTGTGGTATGTACTCGATACTATTAAACTGTACCCAAGATGTTGATCTCTTAGGGGATAATGAGGTTCTGATGAGCCGATCGGATGGTTCGACATCATTCGGATATCATGTGATGGGACACACTGCTTGGGAGACTCCAGATACGAGTATAGCCATTGGAGCGCAGTCCATGCAGCCATGAGAAGACAAGTCCGAAGCAGTCGACATCAAAGAAAAGTGGAGTAAGAGGTTCGGGAAAGACCTCGACAGGACCTTTCTGGAATACTATACGGGAAGACCTGGACCCAGGAGTGGTCATATTGCGCACACCCAACAGGCCAGAGTTCGGCATCGTCGACGAGATAGTTGACCAGGTTCGGATAAAGGACCTCACCCAGATGCGTTGTGAGTTGATCGAGGACGGACGGGTATTGAGTATTCCTCCGATGGTTAGGACGAGTTTCCGAGGACCTGTTCGGCCAGATATCTTCTACAGGTGATGAAGCTATAGAGTACGTGATTTTGAGTCCGTGCGAGAGACTTCGGATTGACCGTGGCCGAGAATAAATTGCAGGGCGCAGATAGAGACGCGACGTCGAAATAGACTATGATACAGACAAGCGGGACAAGAGGTTCGTGCGAGATGCTGACGACCTGTTGTTACTCCCCGTTAAGATTAAAGGCCAGAGATGTCCACAGAGGCGTTGGGATGCGACCAGTTTCCGAGAAATTGCTGTGCTGAGGACAAAGATGCCCATCGACCGAGAAAAGATTATGCTAGAGTACCAGCCACCGTACAGTTCGTCTTAGGCGAGATCGGAAAAGACCATGAGCAGGATTCCTTCCAGGACACTGCTGCAATGATATTTGCACCTAGGATCAGATGTGTCACGTGCATTCAAAGAGGCAGAGGCCGACGCCAGTGACATGCTGCTTTACGAGTGGTCGTGATGATTGACCGAGAGATGACCAAGGAAGTGACAAAACGGAATCGTCCCCATTAGCAAGCTTGACTGGGCCGATGAGCCGATTGATTGTGAGATTGGTAATCCACAGAGAAGATAAGGACCCAGAGACAGAGGATGCCAGACCGTGAACAAGAGGCAAGTAGATATCTTGCGCTGCTAGCATTGGATGCACCGACACCTTCCCGACTTTGAAGGAGGATATACCGACGATGGTATTTATGATTTGTGATTTTGTGATTCGATTATCACGTATCCGTCACCTTGGATTTCGGTATTTTGGTCGATCTATTGGCATGATTTAGTCTTGATGGCTGAGCTTCCTGATAATTGTTTTCATGCACCTACTGGGTATTTATACTTTGCGCATAGTTATTACTCTTGAACTATAGATTGCGATTTCATGCCTATTTTATGCCGGTGATTTGATTTACGCTTCCAGCATAGTTTTCATGCACTTTTAGTGTTTTTATTTGATTTGTGCACGCTGATGCACACGGTTGTGAGCTTATACACGCGGTATACCTGATCTTGATTGAGCCGTATTGTATACCGTCGATTTTGATTTTAATATTGATATTGATCCCTTGCACTCCGTGCATTTGATTTGGATTTTCGCGTGTGATAAGCGCATGTTTTGAGATACGATTTTGGTACACACCAGATGCACTAAATCGGGATTCTTCGTGCATGTCAGATGCACCTGATTTTGCTGTCGGACACAGACGTTGCCTATGATAGATGTTGTGTGCATACCCGTTGCACCTAGATGTTGTTTCTGTGCACATGTATGGCATATATATGGATTTTGATTTCCGTGCGCACCAGACGCACAGGGTATTCTTATATACATTTGGAGATTGATTCCTTATGGAGCATTACGTTTTATGATATTTGCTATGTGTTTTCATACTAAGCAGGACTAGTCAGAGGACAGTACCTAGATATATTTTGCATGCATTTACGTCAGCTATTTACATGTATAGATTTGATATTTACATGTATAGTTCGAATTTATATCATATTGGTTTTGCTTTGGATTTGACATTCATGTTTTATCATGACTCCGATGATTGCCGGATGCTTGACGGAGTTTCGATTTTGAGTTATCTGCTCATTACTTATGCGCATGCATTGCGCTATGATGCGTTTTATGTATTGATGATTTCGGAGCGCCGACAATTTGGATTTTTTCTGAAATGTTTTAGAATTTGGGGGTTTAAATTTAAATTCGGGAACCGAATTTCTTTATGGGGGGAAGATTGTAACATTTCAAAAAAATAAAATATTATTTTTGGGAATTTTTATAATTTAATATTATTTTATTGAATATTTTAATATTTCGGTATAATTAAATACCGATAAATGGGAAAAATTTTGGAAAAATTATGGAAAATTCAAAAATAGGGTATTTTATGGAATTATACCATTTTCAAGTGTTTATGATTAATTATATGTTAATTTAGTGCTAATCGCGATTAAAAATCGCTAATTGGGTTTTTTAGCACTTTTATGCAAAACATGCACATATCATTTTTCTTTTACACTTGTGCATTTCGACCATGTTGTTTTAGGGTTTCCATTGGTGTGAGAAGGATTTGGGTTAAAGAAATTGGAAAAGAAAAGAAAAGAGAAAGGAATAAAATATAAGGTATGGGTGTGAGAGAGAAAGTGAGGGGGGTTTTCCTTTGACCAAAGACTTAGCCATTCCTCTTCTTTCTTCACTCATCTATTTCCTTCTTCAGTCCCTTGCTGTTGCTGCTGCTCCCCATTCCTTCCCCTCTTCAACTCCTCAAATCATCTCAAAAACAACTCCAAAACCCCACTCCCATTTCCCTAAAATGGTGCACAAGCTCAAGACAAACACATTGGACTAAGAAAGCAAGGATTTTGGCCACTAGGAGAAACTCAAGAATTTTCTTGAGTTTCCAAATGAGGTATTTTCTGGACCATTATCTTAGTTTTTGCATTACTTATACCCCTATGTTAAGATTGAATCGATATCGGGTGATTTTGTGGACCTAAGGAAAACCTAGTTAGGGTTTGAGGGAATTTTGGGTTGTGATGTGAAATTGAGCTCAGTAGAGGCTGTACAAGTACCTTAGTGCTATATTTGAGACCCAAACCTGAGACTTGAAGCCCGGAATATGGATTTAGAAACCGATATCGGAAAAATTGCGAAATCTGTGAAAGTTATATAGAATCTGCTATCACCCCGAGACTCTGAAAATTATTTTGGATTGACAGGGATATGTGCAGGCACCCAGGAAGCTACCACCAAGACCACAACCCCTAACTCCTTGTCCCGGCCGCAAATTTATTGCGTTTGGCCGCAAATTGCGGCCTGGACCCCACCGAGTTGGCTCGTTTTGGTTTTGGTGCCCCCTTATCAGTAGATTAGACCCCTGGCATGTGCAAAATTGTACAATTTGACCTAGGGTAGAATCTAGAGCCTTTTTCTTAAGTTGCTGTTTTGATTTATGTTTCCATATTCCGTATTTTGAATTCTGGATTTGCGTATTTTGTTTTACCTCGATTACTTGGCGTTTATACGACGATGTCGAGGATTGTTCGATGGTTTTGAAAGCGTACCCATAGGTTCTAACCTATAGGCCCCTTAGCATATCGTTTTGGATTTTCATGTGTCATTTTAGTATTGATTTGGTTTTAATACGCATTTACGATACGTTGATGTGTAGTTACCCCATGAAGACTTCGGGGCGACAAGCAAGCGCATGGCGACGTCGACGAATGAAGACACAAGGTGAGTAGATTATATCTACGGGGGAAGTCGGGTGGATGGCGTATAGCACCCCCGCAGTCCGAAGTTGGTATACTATATATGTATATATTATATATATGATAGTTTATAGTGTGTCGTGGATATTGTGTTAGGTGTACTATGTATAGATTAGGGTTAGAAGTAAACTAGTGTAGTTCCTAGTCGTGAACCCTAGAATAGGTTTACACACACACGCACACCCTTGCATATTCATTATACTTATACTGTGTTGATGATAGTGGATGACATTGGAGATGAGTCGATGATATTGGGCATCGTGCCGTGAGATCGGTGATTTGATGTGATTCATATTTGGGATACGACATGTGATTCTTAGCGGGCCTTGGACGTGTGCTTCACACACGCATTCATATTTATATAGATGGTATCGATTTGTACTAGACTTAGATCAGTATCCCAGATTATGTGATATGATGATAAGGATACCAGATAACTGATGAGATAAGGTGATATTGACCCGTACCCAGCTATTGGGATGCCGTACGACGATTTACCGTACGAGCTATATATTTATGATTGATCCACACTCATGACTCGAGGATGTCAGATGATATACGATATCGTACGCGATACTATTGAGGCGGGATCACCGACTCTTATATTTATATTTATATATATCGACTCAGATTTAGGTGGTTTCCATACCCCTCCCGATTGACATGATAGTTAGATCTGTAGTTAGTATAATAGATGTTAGACTAGACCCGAGTCATACCTATTTTAAAACTAACGAATCAGGAGGATTTTAAAGACTGGCAAAAGGGACTCTACGGATACTTTAATAAGGCGCATCTTTTCTTAAAAACACAGTAGCCCTTATTTTACTAAAAAATCCTGATTCGTCTTATTTCAAATGTCATAACTGCATGACATATACATATTGATGTAGATTCTTCACTGTTGCGTTGATTATTCGATTTCCGCATATTCATGCTATTTAGATCGCTTTGCATGTGTAAATGTGTTTATTGCTATATTACCATCATGCTGTAAGGACACCAGCACCATTATCAATGATACGTATGTTCCACGTACACTTGCTTGCCGGCTCACACACTTCATCATCGATAATTGCCATGTCACTACGAAGTAGTATTATTGCATCAGGAGATGACCCTTGTATGTGCATACTATTATTCCATGTTGCATGATATACTGTTGTACTTGAATTTTCTTTATATGTCGCATACATCATACTTTCTGATCATGCGCATTGAGATATGTTGTTTCCATGATATTTCTGGATTTGGGAACGTGGGTATTTTAAAAGAGAGTATTTATTGTTTGAAAAACTCGGTTACCCTTGATATGATATTTCAGCATCCCCCATGAGTTTTATCGGTTCTGATATATATATATATATATATATATATATATATATATATATATATATATATATATATATATATATACACCCTTACAAGGAGGCGTCGAGGCCGTATGAGGGTACATGGTGGGCCCGGAGGTACCCCGGGGCAAGAAAGGGATGTCGATGCACCACGCCGATGAGCCCGGCAAGGGAACCATACACTCCGGTGACATTACCTTTTACTCGGTGGTTATCTTGGGGATACCGACCGGAGTTATGTACGTATGGATACGTCAAAATTCGAGGGTCGAAGCTGGGCACTCGGGTTTTCGAGATAGCGTATGATACGTACCTATCAGGGCCAGTCTTCGTGACAGTGCCTGATAGATGAGGATTTACGTGCCGATGCTAGGCACAAGTTTCATGATGTTTTCGAGTGTCGATGCTAGGCACTCAGTGTAACGTTTTAAAAATAATTAAAAAAAATTAGATAAATAAAACCCTTTAAGTGAATTTTCTGATTTTCGGTAAAATAAAACGTATTTTTCGTAAAATTTAACCATAATTATTTTTCATTATAAATTTAAAAAGACCTATTTTAATCATGTAATTACTAGTAAATGGCGTTTATTTAGTCACTTATAAATTTTTAGTTTAATGAAATATTTTTCCTAAATTAATTATTTTAAATATTAACATAAGCTTTTAAATATACATTAAATTAGTGTAAATTACAATTTGCAATGGGTTTATTTTTCAAAGGTGAACCATGACATATTAGAATTAGGTTTTTAGCATGCTAATCTCTTCTTCAATTGTCTTTAAAATTCTAGAGTTTTCTATGATGAATTGAATTAAGAAAATTAATAAAATAAAGAAATTATGAAAAGACATAAAAGGTGTATTTCTTTGGAGAATGCTCTACACTATTCTTCATTCCTTCTTCCTCTCTTTTCCTTACCTCATGGCCGGCCTCACCTCCATGGGCAGCTCCAAAATTTTCCCCCCATCATTTTTGCATTAAAATTCATCAAAATTCATCAAAAATTCCAAAAATAAACCTCAAAAATCAACATTCAACCTCTACCATTTTCCTTTGATCTATTTAGCACGGAATTTGGAGTTGGAAAGCATTATTTTGGAAGCATATTTTCATGTTTGGATCTCATGCTTTGAAGGTATAATTTTTATTCTTATGATTAATTGTTATTAAATGCTTTTATTTAGCATATTTAGATTTTCCTAATTATTTCTATTTGCAAGTTTAAAATTCAAGATAGGGTTTCAAAAATCAAGTTAGGGTTTTTATTAATTAAGTGTGGTTATAATAAGTAGCTTAAAATTTTTAGAAGGGAAAAATCTAGCATGGTTGATGTATTATAATTTGTGCATTCAAAATTGTTTAAATTAAGCAATTTTGCTAACTAGATTTTTATAAATTATATATATTGGTGTGTTAAAATTCTAATTAAGGTTTTTATCATTATATTGTGCTTCTAATGAGAATATTAACATGTTAAATGAATGAAAGACCTAATCTGATTATTAGTTTCAAATTGTTAGTTAATATAATATGATAAATATGCTATTTCGGTAAACTAGGTTTTAGAAATTAATTTAAAATGTAGTATTAAAAATCTAATTAGGAATTTAGCTCATTCTTAAGGTTTCATGGAGTGGTTTAACACTTTAATATATGCAAAATCAAGTTTAGTAGTAGAATTGTGAATTTTTGCATAATAAGTGTTAATTTTGGTTAATTTGCAAACTAGAAATTTTAAATTAAAACATAATGGTGTGAGAAAAATATGGTAATGGTTTCTATAATCTAGTTATGTTATTTAATGAATATTATGATCATTAGTTTCTTTTAAACATCAAGTTTTGAAGTAAAACGGTAAATTGACTTTTTCAAGGTTTTACGGAATTCGACGATTTGATCGATTTTAGGGTTTCGATGAATTAAATCATGTTTTATATTATAATTAATGAGTTTTAAAACTATGAGTTGTTTGTTTGTGTTTTATCTCAATCAATCGGCGTTTGTACGCCGATATCGAGCAATATTTGGTTTTTTTGCATGAGCGGGTCATAGGTTTTAACCTATGCGCATTTTATGCCTCGTTTTAGTTTTGTTCATGATTCAGTTTACGATATTATATATGTTTGCGTATAGGTACCCCTCGCGTGGACTTCGGACGAGGAAGAAGAGGAGGGCGACATCGTCTTCGGCAGACAAGGACCAGGTGAGTAGATGTATATCTACGGGGGAAGTCGGGTGGATGGCGTTTAGCACCCCCACAAACGTTAAATAGGGATATTGCTTATTGTCATTAGGAAGTCGGACGTGACCTTAGATTCTTGGCGAGTAGGACCCTATTAAAGACCCTAGGTTAGACTAGACTGATTTAGATAGATTTTACCAGAGGAGGAATGTCTTGGAGGAAATTCGTAGGTTTCAGGTAGACACAGATATGCACACACAGAAAATTGGCTTGGTGTATATGTGTATGTGTATATATAAGTAGGAATGTGTGTAGGTGTATATATACACAACATGTATATGTGATATAAGGATGTTATATGATACATGGGGATGAGACGATATAACTGGGCTTGATGCCGTGATATCTTGGCTATACAGTCATATTATGATCTTAGCGGATCGTTGGAAACTGAGAGAATGGATATGTATACATAAACGATAATAGGTGATGATGACATTGAGATATATGAGACTCTAGAATAGAACCCGGACCGTAACCTATGACTTGATTACGATATGATATATGTGTGACTTGGTTATGATATGATATATGTGTGACTTGATTACGATATGATATATGTGTGACCTGATTACGATATGATATATATGACATGATATTTCTGAGGAACAATTGACGACGTATATATTCGTAGACAATGATATATGATTGACGATATTGGGATGTATGCGATTACAGTATAGTACCTTTGATCATGACATTATTTGATGATGATATTATACGAATGATGATGTACGTAGGCGATACTTGACCCGTACCCCGATATTGGGATGCCGTACGATGGATTTTACCGTACGAGACATAGATATGATGATTGATCCACGCTATTTATTTGAGGAAGCCGTACTACGTACGTGACGCTATTGAGGCTGGATCGCCGACTATTACAGATATGGACTCAGACCTTAGGTGGATTCTTATTTCCTATCGACTAGTTCCTTTAGTTTAGTTCCTTAGGGGGTTTGATAGATACTAGTTGAGGCTCGAGTCATATAGTTGCAGTTAGATATGTATATTCCAAATGAGTGTTTAGTACACATTTTACCATTACATTCAGATTGAAATCATCAAGTTGCATGTTCATACATATGTTTCTTTAGTCAGTATGAAACTCTGCCTGTTAGGACACCAGCACCATTACCGATGATGCGCATGTCCCACGTGCACTTATTTGCCGGCTCACACACACATCATCGGTAATTTCCATGTCACGTACACTTTAGAACATATTACCTTTTATCATAGAATCAGCTAAAGGCTAGATTAATATAGTATTGTGATTACTCTCAGGTGTTAGTCTAGACATTGCATTTATTACTTAGACATTTCATGTACTCACATTTTCATGTTATCATGCAGTATTATAGGGCTTATGCCGACACATACTATTTACTTACTCATGATTTTGTGATTTTGGATTTCTATGAGATTTCTGGATTTTGGGGAAAACCGCAAGAATATATATAAAAAATTCTCTCTCTTTCTCCTTCTCTTTTTAAAATATAAGTTGCGGTTTTCTCGTGATGTATGTGTCATCCACCATGAGATTTCATGTTTTCTGTTGGATTTCGAGACCCGATTCGAGGAGTGGATGAACCGCCTCGGGTACATGGTGGGCCCGGTATGGTACCCCAGGGCAAGAAGATCGAGTTGTAGACGATGAGCCTGGCAGGGGAAGACTACCTACCGGTGATGTCTGGCGCGGCGGATATCCGGAGGATACCGACCGTTGTCGTGAGATTTGTTAATATGGGCCGATCCGGACTAACGGAGCCCGAGATATTGAGACTATGAGGTATTGAGACTTGAGATTTACATGTTTTGTGTCGATGCTTGACACGGATTTCCATGGATTTCATCGATGATGTTCAGACTTCTATACAAATTTTATTATGATGAAAGTTAAAGACCTTTTATACAGATATATCCAGATTTCAGGATTGATTGTTTTACGTTCATGGTGCATGCATACTCATTCACATGACATATTACTATTTGAGGCACTGACACGAGCACGGAGCATTTGCACTTACGCGTAGTTTATTACCCTGCACTATTAGATGACTAGTGATATATTAGTATATTATTATGACCTAGGATAGCGTCGTGCATTCGATTTCTTTTCGCAGATGTCTTCTACTCACGAGTTGGCAACTCACCCCCGTTGTGCCAAATTTTATTACAAGTTCGATGTACAGGTTTCCTTGGCAGTTTGCTCGCACATCATTTCCTTCAGGGTGATTTGCTTGGTAGGTTGGTTCACTTGTATCAAGACCGACGTTGTACTTTTATTATTTCATTGGTATCTAGTAAGCTCCATCAACCAGACTTGTATTACTTGATAGTTTAGAGGACCAGTTGTTTATTTCGATCTTAGAGTCGCGTTTGTATTATTATGGTATCTGGTGGATTTGTTTTCTTTTGAGTTTTGAGCCTTGCCCTTTGGCGTTGTATATTATTGTGCTTGGTGTGGTTGTTTCCGCCTGTTGGCATAGAGCTAGCTCCCGCTTGGAGATGCCTTTTTATTGTTGTATATATATTATTCTTGTTTGTACCCGTTTCGGGTCTGTTTTTACAAAGGGGACTCTGCCGAAATTTTTGAGAAAATTCGATGTAGCTTTTAAACTTATTTTTCTATATGTTTTCCTTTACTTCTTCTTTTATATGGTTTAGATTTCTGGGCTTCGGCTTACTTAGATTACGTTGCGCCTCTAGACGCTTCGTAATTTAAGTGCCGGTCACGTTCCGTACCTTCGGATCATGACAAAGTTGGTATCAGAGCACTAGGTTTAACCTTTGTATAAGTCTAGAATGATCCTTGGTTGATGGAGTAGGTGACTTAGGTAGAGTGACGTACCGTGGGTATGATCCGCGGCATACTTACGATACGCTACTCTGCTTAAGAAGCCTTAGGATTTACATTTCTTTGCACCGTATTTCATCCATTCCTTTGATCTATCTTCGTCGATATCGGATAATGTTTCTGTTACTACAGCCGCACGGGCAGTGGGAGCTACGGCTCGAATGCGATAACCATTAGGGTATCGTTTATTCTTGAGGATTAAGATATCGTTTATTCTTGAGGATTGAAGCATCGGTAAGCGTGCGGAAGAAGGGTATTCACATGTCGTCCAGACAAAGTTAAAGTGTTCGAACAATTGTCAGAGACCCATTTTCCTAAGTTTAATGTATTCGGAAGAACATGCAGGTATTTCTATGGACCCTCTAGAAGAATGAAACCCTAACTCGACATAATGACCACGAGAACGCCTTTGAACCTTAGGGTTTACGGCAGTTCCACGGTGCCATTAGTGAGGCTTGGGTTTGCCCTTCTACGGCTGGTCCGCAGATGCTGGGGCATGTACTGGATATTTTTAAACTGTACTTGAGTGTTGAGCTCTTGGGGAATTATGGGATTTTGATGAATCAATCGAAAAGTTTAACGTAGTCCGGATATCAGGTGAAGTGATAGATTACGCGGGAGGCTCTCGATATGAGCATAGCCGTTTGCAGCGCAGTCAGCACCGCGATGAGGAGACGAGTCCGAATCAGTTGACATTAGAAAGGCGCACATTGACGATAGTGTTTACGATTGTTATTTGGTGATTTAAATTTCATATTTCCGTTGTTTGGATTTTGGTATTTTGAGGATTTTGTTCTACGATTGGTATTTCTTATGTGTACATTCATTACACTCTATTCGTATTTCATATGTCAGTTGTATTGATATTGTTTTGTACATACCCAGTGCACTCGATTTGGTTTTATACATTTTGAGATATTGATTTGGTTTCGTGCATATGGGTTACACATGATTTTGACGTATGCTTCGACATAGTTTTCATGCATTTTTTTCGTACCGTGATTTCGATTTTTATATTCGCTGTATATTTTTCGTACACCATGTGCACTTGATTGAGATTCTTGCGCACACCTGGCGCACTTGATGCTATTTTGTGCACACCAGATGCACTAAATCGTAGTTTTATGCAGATTAGATGCACCTGATATTATTGTCGTGCATGCCCGTTGCACTTGACAGATGTTTTTGGTGCACGCCCGTTGCACTCAGTTTTGTTCTGTGCGTATTCGAGGCATCTGTATTTGGTTTCGGTTTTCGTGCGCACCGGACGCCCATGATATTTTTATACTGTGATTGGGATTGATTTCATTTTGAACAGTATGTTTTTATAACGATTAGTATTTGGTTTAGTAACCAGGTGGGACATGTATCTTAATTAAAAGATATATATATATATGTATAGCTATTGTTTTAAAATAAACGTCCGCTACTTATGCCGTGACATGTGCATCGCACGGCGATTTTAAAAAGAGGTTTTTGCATGCTTCTTTATTAAGATGTTTAGACGATTTTACTACGATGCGCACTATATATAAGTTATAGATTTGATATATATTATATTGGTTTTCGTATTAAGCTTGGATATTCTATTTTCACCATAACTCTGATGATTGCGTTATGCTTGACGGAGTTGATTTTTATTATGTATTGATGATTTCGGAGCCCCGACGATTTGAGTGTTTTGGCTGAACGTTTTAGTAATTAGGGGGAGTTTTAATTTAAATTCGGGGACCGAATTTCTTAAAAGGGGGAAGATTGTAACGTTTTAAAAATAATTTAAAAAAAAAGATAAATAAAACCCTTTAAGTGAATTTTCTGATTTTCGGTAAAATAAAACGTATTTTTCGTAAAATTCAACCATAATTATTTTTCATTATAAATTTAAAAAGACCTTTTTTAATCATGTAATTACTAGTAAATCGTGTTTATTTAGTCACTTATAAATTTTTAGTTTAATGAAATATTTTTCCTAAATTAATTATTTTAAATATTAACATAAGCTTTTAAATATACATTAAATTAGTGTAAATTACAATTTGCAACGGGTTTATTTTTCAAAAGTGAATTGTCTTTAAAATTCTAGAGTTTTTAGCATATTAGAATTAGGTTTTTAGCATGGTAATCTCTTCTTGAATTGTCTTTAAAATTCTAGAGTTTTCTATGATGAAATGAATTAAGAAAATTAATAAAATAATGAAATTATGAAAAGAAATAAAAGGTGTATTTTTTAGGAGAATGTTCTACACTATTCTTCATTCCTTCTTCCTCTCTTTTCCTCACCTCATGGCCGGCGTCACCTCCATGGGCAACCCCAAAATTTTTCCCCCATCATTTTTGCATTAAAAATCATCAAAATTCATCAAAAATTCCAAAAATAAACCTCAAAAATCAACATTCAACCTCTACCATTTTCCTTTCACCTATTTAGCATGGAATTTGGAGTTGGAAACCATTATTTTGGAAGCATATTTTCATGTTCGGATCTCATGTTTTGAAGGTATAATTTTTATTCTTATGATTAATTGTTATTAAATGCTTTTATTTAGCATATTTAGATTTTCTTAATTAATTCTATTTGCAAGTTTAAAATTCAAGATAGGGTTTCTAAAATCAAGTTAGGGTTTTTATTAATTAAGTGGGGTTATAATAAATAGCTTAACATTTTTAGAAGGGAAAAATCTAGCATGGTTGATGTATTATAATTTGTGCATTCAAAATTGTTTAAATTAAGCAATTTTGCTAACTAGATTTTTATAAATTATATATATTGGTGTGTTAAAATTCTAATTAAGGTTTTTATCATTATATTATGGTTTTAATGAGAATATTAACATGTTAAATGAATGAAATACCTAATCTAATTATTAGATTCAAATTGTTAGTTAATATAATGTGATAAATATGCTATTTCGGTAAACTAGGTTTTAGAAATTAATTTAAAATGTAGTATTAAAAATATAATTAGGGCTTTAGCTAATTCATAAGGTTTCATGGAGTGGTTTAACACTTTAATATATGCAAAATCAAGTTTAGTAGTGGAATTGTGAATTTTTGCTTAACAAGTGTTAATTTTAGCTAATTTGCAAACTAGAAATTATAAATTAAAACAAAATGGTGTGAGAAAAATATGGTAATGGTTTCTATAATCTAGTTATGTTATTTAATGAATATTATGACCATTAGTTTCTTTTAAACATCAAGTTTTGAAGTAAAACGGTAAATTGACATTTTCAAGGTTTTGCGGAATTGGACGATTTGATCGATTTTAGGGTTTCAATGAATTAAATCGTGTTTTATATTATAAGTAATAAGTTTTAAAACTACGAGTTGTTTGTTGGTGTTTTATCTCGATCAATATTCGTTTGTACGCAGATATCGAGCGATATTTGGTTCTTTTGCATGAGTGGGTCATAGGTTTTAACCTATGCGGATTTCGTGCGTCGTTTTAGTTTTGTCCGTGATTCAGTTTACGATATTATGTATGTTTGCGTATAGGTACCCATCGCGTGGACTTCAGACGAGGAAGAAGAGGAGGGCGACATCATCTTCGGCAGACAAGGACCAGGTGGGTAGATGTATATCTATGGGGGAAGTCGGGTAGATGGCGTTTAGCACCCCTGCTGTAGGGTTCCTAGGCACACAATAGAGGTCTCACAAGGCATCAACCATGCCAATTTTAAATTTTACAAGTGCCGAGAAACCCTAATACGGATCGTTAACTAGAATTTTAGGCGAAACATTAAACTAGTTAACAACTTAACTAAAGATAAGAAGCTACAACCTTTGTAGATCCGGTTATCCACTTCCTTAGCTCCACGTAGTCGTCCCCTCGCTGTCCATCTCGAATCCCGGACTTTTGCATCGGTTTCATCGGAGAAAATGAGCGGACTAGTCGTCGGCTACGATGCCGAAGATGATCTACGTCGAGGTTACACAAGATCAAGCTCCAACTTCACCAAGTTGTGAAACTTGTGAAGAAAACACCCTATACTACTTGGCAAGAGGTAAAGGGTGAAGAAATAGGAGGTGGGTTCACTTTAGAATTGGATTTCTCACACTTTTGCTCAAGATGCCATTGATGGAATCAAGCTTTCTTTCTTGATGAAGATGATGAAGAAGAAGAAAGAATATGATAAGTGTTACTTTTAAAATGAAAATAAAATCAATACTTATCATATGCTAACCATGGTAAAGTGTAGAGAATAGATCATGGTTAGTTAGAATGGTTAGGGTTAAGGATGAAGACAAAGTGGTAACTAAGTCAAACCTTCATGAAGTTTCAACTAAATACAAAGAAAGCCACAATTTTTCTTCATAATCCTTTCCAAAATCAATAAATAAATAAATGAGTAATAAAAAGGAAACCTTAACCATTACACAACCATGGTTTAATCTTTACACAAAACACAAGTTAGCATGCAACATCAAACATGATACAATCAAGTGCACACAAAATATATCACATATACAATGTGTTTTTCAAGTGAGAAAATCCCTTTAAAGTGAACCAATACTAGTTAATGTAAAGTAATATATCAAATATATATAATTATACATTAAATCATTAAATCAACTCTTGATTCAATGATCCGGTGATGTCGCACATAACCGACTAGTATCCAATGTATCGAATTATCGAATCAATCTTTGATTCGATAACTAGGTTATATCGCATACAACCATTCAAAACATTAATCGCGAGAATGCAATACGGTATCACATACACGCATTATTCTAGGTCCCGCACATATCTCATATGCGCTCCTATTTCGTTTCGCTTGAGCCAGGAAACCTCTGTGTAGGACTCTAAAGACTCGTCAATACGCCGGTAGCAGATGATGATCATATCAAGCACCCACAAGCCGTAAGCGGTCTGCTAAACGTAACGGCCATCCGGGTATTGAGCGATCAAAAGATCGACGAGCTAGCCTGCTCACACTCCTGTGAATCCAACCAGTAACACTTACCGTACAGTCCGGTCTGTTCGTCTGATATGTCGCATATCAAGTCTAGGGGTGGTAAACGTCAGACCCCAATAACCGATAAGTCGTGCCGATGTGAGGCTCATAACGGGTCGAGAAACTACTGGTAACACTTACCAGCAAATCTCTGATCAGCCTTGGCCAGGGACTTCCCTGTTACGGCCAATCGAGCACAGCGCAATATCAACCCCCAATACCGGGAGAGACGAAACCCCTCCTATCGCTCATTGCCTCCATGTGACTCGGGACTGTACCCAAAGACCACCGTTTTGCATGCCCTCATGGACGTGGTAAGGTGGAGATCAAAGCACAGTGGGAATCACATAAGACTCTTAGACGATCTCGGGTCTACAGACTAACCTGCATAAGTGTCACCTGAGAACTGCCATCTGACGTGAGGTATAATACCATCTGGGAGTTCTCGGCGAGTCCATCCAGTGTACCCAGTCTCCACTGAGCACCCGTATACCATCTCTAATGTCAAACACTAATGGATATGGGATCATCCATCGCCCATCTCATGGGTCGAGAAGCGTATACGCTAGTCTACACTGGTATATCGATGCCCCGTCTCGATACACCCACGAATAGGGACCTTGAAGGATGTACCTATGGACTACCATGTCCCCACTAGTATGATCTACATCATAGTCCAGGTAGTCAAGTAGACATCCTAAGGGCTTTACCAACATGTAACTATAAGACAGTTTAAAGAGACAAGTGTACATGTTAAGATAAAGAGCAACCAGATAGCATACTATCATATCGAGCAAGAAAGTCATCTCTATATATGTCCAAGCATCTAATATAATATACATCATCTGTACAATACTGGCCTCTAGGGTATACATACAACTAACAATCTCCCACTTGCACTAGGGCCAGCTGCTGTAGTATCGCATACCGAGCATCCCGAAGAGTCTCTCAAACTGTATCTGGGGAATAGCCTTCGTGAGTGGATCCGCCGTATTATTCTTCGTGTCAACCCTCCTGACCTCGATCTCCCGGCGATCAACTATCTCCCGGATCAGGTGATACCGCCTCAGAATATGCCTGGATCGCTGATGGGACCTAGGTTCGTTGGCCAAAGCCACCGCTCTATTGTTATCGCAATACAAAGGTATTGGATGCTCAATGGATGGAACCACTCCAAGTTCAGTAATGAACTTCTTGATCCAGACAGCCTCTTTAGCAGCATCGTTGGCAGTGATGTATTCAGCCTCCATCGTCAAGTCTGCCACGGTTTCCTGCTTGGAACTCTTCCAGCTAACCGCCCCTCCGTAAAGGGTAAAGACAAATCCCGACTGCGACTTAGAGTCGTCCTTATCACTCTGGAAGATCGAATCGGTAAAGGACTCCACTTGGAGTTCTCCGTTACCATACACCAAGAGCATCTCTTTAGTCCTTAGTAAGTACTTGAGAATGCTCTTCACAGCTGTCCAGTGACTCTCTCCAGGATCAGCTTGATACCTACTCACTACACTTAGTGAGTATGCAACATCGGGTCTGGTACATAGCATCGCGTACATGATAGAGCCTACAGCCGAAGCATAAGGTATCCCTTGCATGCGAGCTCTCTCCAAATCAGTCTTGGAAGACATCTCTTTGGAGTGAGTGACTCCAGAAATCGTGGGCAAGTTCCCACGCTTGGATTCTTCCATACTAAACCTCTTTAGTATGGTTTCAATGTACCTGGATTGGGACAATCCCAAAATCCGTTTGGATCTATCTCTATAGATCCTAATTCCCAATATGCAGGAGGCATCACCAAGATCTTTCATTGAGAATCTTTGTGATAAGAAGAGCTTGATCGATTGCAGCATAGGAATATCATTTCCTATCAAGAGTATGTCGTCCACGTATAATACGAGGAAAACCACCTTACTCTCTGCTACCTTCTTGTAGATACAAGGTTCATCTGGGTTTTTGACGAAATCAAACTCTTTGATAACGACGTCAAAGCAGATGTTCCAACTCCGCGATGCTTGTTTTAATCCATAAATGGATTTAAGCAGCTTGCACACCTTCCCGCTGCTCCCACTGTCTACGAAGCACTCTGGCTGAGTCATGTACACGCACTCTTCTAAATCACCATTTAGAAAGGCGGTCTTAATATCCATTTGCCAGATTTCGTAATCATGATATGCAGCGATGGCAAGCATGATCCTGATGGATTTAAGCATAGCCACTGGAGAAAAGGTTTCGCCATAGTCCACACCTGGTCTTTGACGAAAACCCTTTGCTACAAGTCTAGCTTTGAAAGTCTCCACTTTCCCATCTACACCAAGTTTTTTCTTGAAGATCCACTTGCTCCCGATGGGTTTTACCCCTTCAGGAGCAACATCCAAAGTCCATACTTTGTTGGTGTCCATGGATTCCATCTTGGACCGCATAGCATCCGGCCAATTCACTGAGTCTTTACTCGTGATGGCCTGCTCGAAGCTAGTAGGGTAATCATCCTCCATGATGCAATCCTCGCTCCCACCATCCATGAGAAAACCGTAGTATCTCTCAGGTTGGCGAGGAACCCTACTAGATCGGCGGAGAGGCTGAGCTTCATTGGGAGCTACTGAATCTTCTGGTTCCACTAAATCTTCAGTTACGGTTTGTGTATCTGGAACATCTTCCAGCTCTACCACTTTGCCACTAATTTCTTTTTCAAGGAATTCCTTTTCTAAAAAGGTGGCATATTGAGAAACAAACACCTTTTGTTCTTCAGCATGGTAGAAAAAATATCCTTGTGAATTCTTAGGATATCCCACAAACTTGCAAAGAACTGACCGTGCCTCGAGTTTGTCTGGATTTTGCCTTTTGACATAGGCCGGACAACCCCATATCTTAACTCGTTTAAAATATGGTCTCTTCCCACTCCATATCTCATATGGTGTGGTAGGTACAGATTTAGATGGAACTTGATTCAATAGGTATGCTGCTGTTTCCAGCGCATGTCCCCAAAAGGAAATAGGTAACTCAGCTGTGCTCATCATAGAGAGCACCATATCTAATAGGGTGCGGTTCCTCCGTTCTGATACACCGTTGTGCTGTGGTGTATATGGAGGAGTCAGCTGAGAAAGAATCCCATTCTCTTTTATGAAGTCCAGGAATTCATTGCTCAAGTATTCACTTCCTCGATCAGATCGAAGGATTTTAATACTTTTTCCGGTTTGGTTCTCGACTTCTTGTTTATATTCTCTAAATTTCTCAAAAGCTTCTGATTTGTGTTTCATTAGGAACACATATCCGAATCTAGAGAGATCGTCAGTGAATGTAATGAAGTACAAAGAACCATCCCTGGCATGTGTAGACATGGGACCGCATACATCACTATGTATCAGTCCCAAGAGTTCGGTAACTCTTTCTCCGTGTCCCGTAAACGGAGTTTTGGTCATCTTGCCTTTGAGACATGACTGGCAAGTGTCATAAGATGAAAATTCGAATGGTTTCAAATATCTATCCTTATGCAACTTAGCCAGTTGTGTCATATTGATGTGACCCAGTCTATAATGCCATAAGAAGGATTCGTTCAGTTCTGAACTCTTCCTCTTGTGTGTGTTTGTTATGCTCAGAACTGTTGATTGATTTAGAACATAAATGCCATTGCATAACATGCCTGATCCAACCAACTTTTGGTTATGGAAAATGTTCATAACATTATCCTGTAATACAAAATTATATCCCTCTTTACTCAATAAAGAAACTGATATAATGTTGCATATCAGGTTCGGCATGTAATAGCATTCGTTCAGAACCAATGTATTACCAGTTGGTAATGCAAGGTGTTATTCCCCGACAGTCTTAGCTGCAACAATTGCACCATTTCCAACTCTAATGTCTTTATCACCTTCTCCAAGTTCTCTACCTTTCCTTAGCCCATGTAACTGATTACATATATGGGATCCTGACCCGGTATCTAATACCCAGGACGTAGAGCAAATGGAGAAACAGTTCTCAGTAACGAACACACCCGAAGAAAATGCATCAACATGTACTTTCTTCATTCGGGTGGCATGGGAATCCTGGTATTCCCCTATGTCCTGTTCATTCCTATAACTCTTATAAGAAAGAACGGTACCAACGTTCCCCAGCACAGTATAACATGTGGGTTCGGTCAATACATCCATATTATTATATTTATTAGGGCATGACATGGTCCCTACCGGGAGAGAGAGAGAAGAAAATACTTTAGCGTATGCTCTTGCAAGATCAGATTGGTTATTATCTTATCTAATCAGGATGGCTCCCACTGGTTTTTATCAAATCTTCCTTCAAACCCTAAAAGGAAAGACTAGCTGGGATTAATTACACACTACAAGTTCGCCAATCTTTCAGCCAGGCCAGTGTCGGTACTTTGAAGGAGGTCCCCCGTGCTTTCGCACGAACCTAATTAATGTAAACCTCGTTTTCCCAGAGGCGTAACCCCGTTGACACCTTTCTAGACACCTACTTGATCAGCTAATTGTAATGTGTAAAACTCTCCCAGGAGTAACTCTTACTCGCAGTGGGTATCGGGATCCAACTATCACATAGAAGGTATGCAATCTCATTGCGAATTTCAACACTTGAAATTCCCGATAATATTTTGCCCCTAGCAGCTATATGACCTTAACATAGTCAACAAATCATAAGTGCTAGTCAAGTTCAACCCGTCATTTCTCGATTGAATTAAACCCACCCGCACGACCCTTAACATAGTCAATAAAGTCGCACGACTACCCTAATCGAATCGCATCATATGCTTATGCAGATAAGCACTAATTAGCTACAGCACACTACGCCTTAACATAGTCAACAAACGTAGCACGGATACTAACTAGTACTTATCTGAAATGACGGAGGGCTACGATAGGTTTTTCTGAAAACCTATTGCGTAATGAACTTGATATCGTTGTAGAATCAAATGAAGTTTTGAAATGGAATGATTTTGAGGCTTTTCTAATTTTGCTAAAGGGGTCACTCCCTGTGAAGGGATCATCGGCCCTTTCCTCGTCGAATGAGGTGCGGGACATATCATATATATCACTGTACAAAGCAGAAACTATAGAAGCAATCAAAAACAAACCGAATGTGTAGCATCAGCCAGTTATTGCTAAAGGAGTCACTCCCGGTGAAGGGATCTCGGTCCTTTCCTCATCGAATAAGGTGCAGGGTATATCATATATACCGCTATGCAAAGCAAGAACTGTAGCTACCTGTTTTATTTTGAAATTCGATTCTACAACATCTTAGGTTTCTTTTATTTCATTAATCACATTAATGATGTCCCATCATTTAAATACCTAAACATCACAGATAAATATGACGTACACTTATGCCATCCGCATTCGCCTGGATGTCCCCTCGTGCACCGTTAAGTTAGGTAACTAACGACAGAGCAGGGCAGGGCTAGTGTGGATGCAAAACTTAAGTAACGACTATATAATATATCATATATACTATATACTGTATCTATCACAGAACATCACATGATCTCATCACAGATATCGCAGCAGAAGAAATATATGAAACATTGGATACACTAGGACGTCCGTGTTTTCAATACGAGCCAGTATAAAACACGGATTCCACGGTCGTGATGAATATCCAAACCCACACCCCTAGACCCCTACGAGAGCGGCAAGCAACCCTACCAATTCTAGGGTTAGGAGACCCGGCGACTCCTCGAGATGGTCTCCCACTGGACCCTAGAACCCGGTTACTTGTGCTCCCCTCCTTGGGTCTATCCTAGTGCAGAAAAGTAAATAATATACAAAGGGTGACAACTTTCGCAACCTGGAAGTGCCCCAATATAAGAATATTACATACAAGTTTTTACATGAATGAAAATGAAAAATACTCATCTCACAGAAAAACCCCCGGCTATTCGAACACGACAATCCAATATAACATATCCAGCAACACATAACATCACAAGTCATCAACGTAAGTAAATATGCGCATCCCAATTGTCGTTGACATATAGCAACGAAACCGGCGATATCACATATTACACTTATGGTCGCAGAAAAGAAAGTGTAAAACTACAACAGTTGGAATCCGCAACCTCTTTAGACATCGCATGCCTAATCTCATGAAATACTTAGACATCACATGCCTAACAATTATAAACCCCACATTTTAGTCCCATTATCGAAAACTCTTTTCAATATCAAGTGAGACCAAACCGCTAGATTTATAACATTCATTCAGCTATCTCATAACTATTTGTGAATTCCAATTATTGTATCCCATTCCGGATAAATAGCAAATATTCAACTTTCCGATCGAACATTCGAACACCCAAGTTTTCCCGAAACCGTTCAACACATGAAATAAGTTCAAAGACGTTCACTTCATGCCTCAGTACCAATGGTCCAGCCGTAGAAGGGTCAAGACAACGCCTCACATGTGTCACGCCGTACTGCCCCAAACCACAAGGTTCAAAGGGCAGTTCAAGACGGTCACATAATCGAGTTAAGGTTTGTTGTCTTCTAGAGGGACCATCGCGTTACTTGCACTACTTAGAACGTCATTAAACAATGGAAAAGTCCAACAATTGGAAATTTCCTAGCAGGGGAAAGATTGGGTATTTACATCCGGTCAAACTTTTTAACATATTCTAAAATATCCGGAAAAACACATAGACAAAATTTGATAATCCGATCGAATAATCGAAGCTCCAAAACACCCCAGAAAACTCAACTCTTGAGTGCAAATTAAAAATTCCCAGAAAACTCAGCACCTGAAAACATGAATTACTGTGCAAAGTTTGGAAGCAAATCCCATCAAGTGGCCGCGGAACCGCCGCAGAAGCAAGGCTTCTGCCGCGGTTCCGCCGCGCTATAGAGGCATCATGAGATAATTTTTGCACCGTAATTCTTAGAATTCCCTGCTGAATTTTTAAGCATTTTTAATCTGGAAAAAAGCCAGTTTTTGAAAAAAGTCCAGAGAGCAATATGTTTTGGGGTTTCGGTTCAATTCGGATTTCAAACGTCGTCTACGCATCGCCTAAGGCTCTAGCTAGGCTCTGATACCACTGTAGGGTTCCTAGGCATACAATAGAAGTCTCACAAGGCATCAACCATGCCAATTTTAAATTTTACAGGTGCCGAGAAACCCTAATACGGATCGTTAACTAGAATTTTATGCGAAACATTAAACTAGTTAACAACTTAACTAAAGATAAGAAGCTACAAACTTTTTAGATCCGGTTATCCACTTCCTTAGCTCCACATAGTCGTCCCCTCGCTGTCCATCTTGAATCCCGGACTCTTGCATCGGCTTCATCGGAGAAAATGAGCGGACTAGTCGTCGGCTACGATGCCAAAGATGATCTACGTCGAGGTTACACAAGATCAAGCTCCAACTTCATCAAGTTGTGAAACTTGTGAAGAAAACACCCTATACTACTTAGCAAGAGGTAGAGGGTGAAGAAATAGGAGGTGGGTTTACTTTAGAATTGGATTTCTCATACTTTTGCTCAAGATGGTATTGATGGAATCAAGCTTTCTTTCTTGATGAAGATGATGAAGAAGAAGAAAGAATATGATAAGTGTTACTTTTAAAATGAAAATAAAATCAATACTTATCATATGCTAACCATGGTAAAGTGTAGAGAATAGATCATGGTTAGTTAGAATGGTTAGGGTTAAGGATGAAGACAAAATGGTAACTAACTCAAACCTTCATGAAGCTTCAACTAAATACAAAGAAAGCCACCATTTTTCTTCATAATCCTTTCCAAAATCAATAAATAAATAAATGAGTAATAAAAAGGAAACCCTAACCATTACACAACCATGGTTTAATCTTTACACAAAACACAAGTTAGCATGCAACATCAAACATGATACAATCAAGTGCACACAAAATATATCACATATACAATGTGTTTTTCAAGTGAGAAAATCCCTTTAAAGTGAACCAATACTAGTTAATGTAAAGTAATATAACAAATATATATAATTATACATTAAATCATTAAATCAACTCTTGATTCAATGATCCGGTCATGTCGCACATAACCGACTAGTATCCAATGTATCGAATTATCGAATCAATCTTCGATTCGATAACTAGGTTATATCGCATACAACCATTCGAAACATTAATCGCGAGAATGCAATACGGTATCACATACACGCATTATTCTCGGCCCCGCACATATCTCATATGCGCTCCTATTTCGTTTCGCTTGAGCCAGGAAACCTCTGTGTAGGACTCTAAAGACTCGTCAATACGCCGGTAGTAGATGATTATCATATCAAGCACCCACAAGCCGCAAGCGGTCTGCTAAACGTAACGGCCATCCGAGTATTGAGCGATCAGAAGATCGACGAGCTAGCCCGCTCACACTCCAGTTAATCCAACCAGTAACACTTACCGTACAGTCCGGTCTGTTCGTCTGATATGTCGCATATCAAGTCTAGGGGTGGTAAACGTCAGACCCCAATAACCGATAAGTCGTGCCGATGTGAGGCTCATAACGGGTCGAGAAACTACTGGTAACACTTACCAGCAAATCTCTGATCAGCCCTGGCCAGGGACTTCCCTATTACGGCCAATTGAGCACAGCGCAACATCAACCCCCAATACCGGGAGAGACGAAACCCCTCCTATCGCTCATTGCCTTCATGTGACTCGGGACTGTACCCAAAGACCACCGTTTTGCATGCCCTCATGGACGTGGTAAGGTGGAGATCAAAGCACAGTGGGAATCACACAAGACTCTATGACGATCTCTGGTCTACAGACTAACCTGCACAAGTGTCACCTGAGAACTGCCATCTGACGTGAGGTATAATACCATCTGGGAGTTCTCGGCGAGTCCGTCCAGTGTACCCAGTCTCCACTGAGCACCCGTATACCATCTCTGATGTCAAACACCAATGGATATGGGATCATCCATCGCCCATCTCATGGGTCGAGAAGCATATACGCTAGTCTACACTGGTATATCGATGCCCCGTCTCGATACACCCACGACTAGGGACCTTGAAGGATGTACCTATGGACTACCATGTCCCCACTAGTATGATCTACATCATAGTCCAGGTAGTCAAGTAGACATCCTAAGGGCTTTACCAACATGTAACTATAAGACAGTTTAAAGAGACAAGTGTACATGTTAAGATAAAGAGCAACCAGATAGCATACTATTATATCGAGCAAGAAAGTCATCTCTATATATGTCCAAGCATCCAATATAATATACATCATCTGTACAATACTGGCCTCTAGGGCATACATACAACTAACACCCGTAAACGTAGAATAGGGATATTGCTTATTGTCATTAGGAAGTTGGACGTGACCTTAGATTCTTGGCGAGTAGGACCCTATTAAAGACCATAGTTTGGACTAGACTGATTTAGATAGACTTTACCAGAGGAGGAATGTCTTGGAGGAAATTCGTAGGTTTCAGGTAGACACACACACGCACACACAGAAACATGGCTTGGTGTATAAGTGTATGTGTATATATAAGTAGGAATGTGTGTAGGTGTATATATACACAATATGTATATGTGATATAAGGATGTTATATGATACATGGGGATGAGACGATATAACTGGGCTTGATGCCTTGATCTCTTGGCTATACAGTCATATTATGATCTTAGCGGATCGTTGGAAAATGAGAGAATGGATATGTATACATAAACGAAAATAGGTGATGATGACATTAAGATATACGAGACTCTAGAATAGAACCCAGACCGTAACCTGTGACTTGATTACGATATAATATATGTGTGACTTGGTTATGATATGATATATGTATGACTTGATTACGATATGATATATGTGTAACCTGATTACGATATGATATATATGACATGATATTTCTGAGGAACAATTGACGACGTATATGTTCGCAGACAATGATATATGATTGATGATATTGGGATGTATGCGATTACAGAATAGTACCTTTGATCATGACATTATTTGATGATGATATTATACAAATGATGATGTACGTAGGCGATACTTGACCCGTACCCCGATATTGGGATGCCGTACGATGGATTTTACCGTACGAGGCATAGATGTGATGATTGATCCGCGCTCTTTATTCGAGGATTGAGGCTGGATCGCCTACTATTACAGTTATGAACTCAGACCTTAGGAGGATTCTTATTTCCTATCGACTAGTTCATTTAGTTTAGTTCCTTAGGGGGTTAGATAGATATTAGTTGAGGCTCGAGTCATATAGTTGCAGTTAGATATGTATATTCCAAATGAGTGTTTAGTACGCATTTTAGCTTTACATTCAGATTGAAATCATCAAGTTGCATGTTCATACATATGTTTCTTTAGTCAGTATGAAACTCTGCCTGTTAGGACACCAGCACCATTACCGATGATGTGCATGTCCCATGTGCACTTATTTGCCGGCTCACATACACATCATCGGTAATTGCCATGTCACGTACAATTTAGAACATATTATCTTTTATTATAGAATCAGCTAAAGGCTAGATCAATATAGTATTGTGATTACTCTCAGGTGTTAGTCTAGACATTGCATTTATTACTTAGACATTTCATGCATTCATATTTTCATGTTATCATGCAGTATTATGGGGTTTATGCCGACACTTACCATTTACTTACTCATGATTTTGGGATTTTGCATTTCTATGAGATTTTTGGATTTTGGGGAAAACCGCAAGAATATATATAAAAACTTCTCTCTCTTTCTCCCTCTCTTTTTAAAATATAAGTTGCGGTTTTCTCGTGATGTATGTGTCGTCCACCACGAGATTTCATGTTTTCTGTTGGATTTCGAGACCCGATTCGAGGAGTGGATGAACCGTCTCGGGTACATGGTAGGCCCGGTATGGTACCCCGGGGCAAGAAGATCGAGTTGTAGACGATAAGCCTGGCAGGGGAAGACTACCTACTGGTGATGTCTGGCGCGGCGGATATCCGGAGGATACCGACCGTTGTCGTGAGATTTGATGATATGGGCCGATCCGGACTGACGGAGCCCGAGATATTGAGACTATGAGGTATTGAGACTTGAGATTTACATGTTTTGTGTCGATGCTTGACACGGATTTCCATGGATTTCATCGATGATGTTCAGACTTCTATACAAATTTTACTATGATGAAAGTTAAAGTCTTTTTATACAGATAAATCCAGATTTCAGGATTGATTGTTTTACGTTCATGGTGCATGAATACTCATTCATATGACATATTACTATTTGAGGCACTAACACGAGCACGGAGCATTTGCACTTACGCTTAGTTTATTACCCTGTACTACTAGATGACTAGTGATATATTAGTATATTATTATGACCTAGGATAGCGTCGTGCATTTGATTTCTTTTCGCAGAAATTGGATGTTGCTTTTAAACTTGTTTTTCTACATGCTTTCCTTTACTTCTTCTTTTATATGGTTTAAATTTCTGGGCTTCGGCTTACTTAGATTACGTTGCGCCTCTAGACGCTTCGTAATTTAAGTGCCGGTCACGTTCCGTACCTTCGGGTCGTGACACTCAGGTTCCACGATTTGATTATATCCTCATATTTCCATGCATATGCTTTACGATATTTACATGCATGATGCTTACTGTCATTGGGTGACACGTGGGCGGGATCCACATACATACAGACTTTGATTACATTGATCATACCTCATATGTATATATAACAGTGGATGAGGATGCTGTTATATATGCCCTTACACCAATATTAGTGGAATGGGACACTAATATATGTGTATTGATATAAATTTAGATACTTCATCATATTTACTTCATGCAAACATACCACATATTTATGATTTGTTATTACCTGAGGCACTGGCATGAGCACTTGGCACTACACACATGTATAGATGTACATTGCCACCTTATCATGCTTCAGACTTATCCTTTTGAGCTTTATATATATATCTGATCGTATTGACATAGGATTATGTCATGCATTCGATTTCTACTTGTAGATATTTTCTATTCATGAGTTGGCAACTCACCCCCGTTGTGCCACAGTTCTTGTAGGTTTTTGCCGTACAGGTTCCATAGCGGCATTTCTGGCACACTGCTTCCTTTGCGGGTGATTTGCTTTGGTAGGTGGGCTCTTTTACATCAGAACCACCATTGTATATATATTATTCATTGTATCTAGAAATTCCATCAACCAAAAACTTGTATATTGTTTCAGACTTAGACACCAGTGATGTATTATTTCGACCTTAGAGTCGCGCGTAGTAGTGTTACGGTTTTCATGTTATTTGAGTTTCTTTTTGAGTTTTGATCCTCGCCCTTCGGCATTGTATATTATATTGCTTGCGTGGTTGTGACCGTCGATTGACGAAGAGCTAGCTCCCGCTTGGGGATGCTTTTTATTATTGTATATATATTATTCTTGTTGTACCCCATTCAGGGCCAGTATTTACAAAGGAAACTCTGCCGAAATTTTCAGAAAAGACTATACATTTTAAAAATGCATATTCGGCTTACTTACTTAAAAACCTTGATTTTTAAACATGTTTTCTTTACTTCTAAAAACTATTTTTCTACCAATTACTCTTTAAAATGGTTTTAGATTTCTGGGCTTTTGGTTTACTTGGATTTGATGGAGTCCTATAGACTTCATATGATTCAAAGGCCAGTCACGTGCTCTTTCGGGTCGTGACAGTAGCATTTGATGCATTATATATATATATATATATATATATATATATATATATATTTATGTTATATTATGAGATGTGTATGCTTAGCAAGAAAAGCTTTAGGGGACTTTGGGTTAGTGTTAGTGTATTTGAAGTTAATGCTTTAGTTTAGTTCTTAGTCGCGAAACCCCAGAGTATAGTTGTTGCACACACACATGCACACACATGATATGTTTGGGTGCATATGGTTATATGTATATGTGTGTGTGTGTGTGTGTATGTGTGTGTGTGTGTGTGTGTGTGTGTGTGTGTGTGGACGCGTTGGTGCATATATATATATACATATACGTATACGCGGATGATGTGGATAGTATATGATACTTGGAGATGAGTCGATGTCATTTGAGCATGATGCCGTGAGATCGGTGATGTAAATTGGGTCGTATTATGATATACTACATGATAGTATAGTGGATCGATGGGCGATATGTTTTATTCACATACGGACATATGTTTGGTGGTATCGGAATGTACTAGACTGTATATCAGTACTCCTAGTTCAGGATATGTTGATAATGATACCAGATAAATAGCGAGTTATATGTGATATTTGACCCGTACACCGATTTGGGATGCCGTACGATGGATTTTAACCTTACGATGTATAATGATGATGATTGACCCGCACTCTTGACTCGAGGATGTCGTATTATATATTATATTGTACGTGACGCTATTGAGGTGGGATTACCGACTACTAGATATATCGACTCGGACTTAGGTGGATTTCCATACCTTTTGACTAGTCTCTTAGTTTAGTCCTGTAGTTTATCAGGTAGTTGTTAGACTGGGCTTGAGTCATACTTATTTTCAAAACTAACGAATCATGAGTATTTTAAGGACAGGCCGAGAGATACTACGGATATTTTAAAGGGCGTACCTTTCATAAAAACACCGTAGCCCCTATTTACCGAAACCACAATTCGTGCGATTTCAGATACCAAAAACTGTATGACTCGTATATAGGAATGTATATTTTTTTATTGTTGCATTTACTATTCATTTGTCATATATCCCTGCTGTTCGTATCGCATTGCATGCTTATATGTGTTTTCGTTAGTTATTATGGATCATGTTATTGTTGGATATAGTGCCCTCAGGGTCAATTATTAGATCGCAGGCATGTGATTGCAATGATTGATGGATGACCTATGCCTGTAGGACAATCTTACTCAAGATGATAGTATGCTATCTGGTTTATCTTTATCATCGTGTATAGCTTTAGGTGATATTACAGATCACTATTACACGTTGATAGAGCCCTTAGGATTCTTGCTTGACCACCAACAGTATGATGGCGATCATATACGTGAAAGTTGGGTGGTCTATAAGCACATCCTTAAAGTGGTCCCTAGTCGTAGGAGTTTCGAGACTGGGCATCGATACTCCATCAGTAGACTAGTGTATACAGTCGAGACCCCGACGAGTGGCGGTAGTCGGTCTCACAAGCCATTGGTGTCAATTGGATCACCTAAGATGTATACAGGTGCTCATTGGATTATGAGTAAACTGGACAGGACTCGCCGGGAACATACTAGTTGGTATTATACCTGACGTCAGATAGCAGTTCCCTGGTGACATGTGTACATGTTAGTTCATCGACCTAAGATAGTCATTTGTCTCGTGTGAGTTCCTACTGTACTTTGATTACTACCCTACCACGGCTCAAAGGAGTCGTGCAAACAGGTTTTAGTTGGGTATAGTCCCGAGCCATATAGAGGCAGTGAGCGGATTGGCAGGGGTTTCGTCTCTCCCGGTATTGGGGGTGAGATCACGCTGTGTCTAGGAGAGCCATTACACGAAGTCCTTGGCCAAGGCAGGAGATTTACTGGTAGGTATTCCAGTAGTATCTCAGGGTGTTCTGGGCTACACTCCGACACGACTTGTACCGCTTTTGGGGGTCTGACTTTTACCAACCCTCTTGGCCCGCCATGCGATGCTCATAGACGAACGGACCTGACTGTACGGATATTGTCACTGACAGGCTCAATAAGGTGTCAGGATGAGTTCGCTGATCGACCTCCCTTTTGGTCAAAACCTGGTAGCCCGTTACGTACTGCTAGTACCACTGATGTGCTGATAGTTAAATCCACACCCAAAGTATTGACGAGTCTTTAGAGTCCCCCACAGACAGTTTCTTAAGTTTTTGGCGAAACGTTGTAGAGGCCGTATGATATATGGCAGGGTTCGATCATATACATGCAGTAGTGCACGGATCATGATCGGAAGGATCATACTAATGGGCTTTGATTTAAGCCGGATCCTAGTATTAGATTTGTTGGATTACTTTAGTCTCATCGCATTCGCATTCGGTCGGAATGCTGATGCAGGTATGTATATACAGGTGAGGGGTATCCTTATGATCCATCACAAGTTTACTTTAGATGTTGCTGTATCTTTTTGTTGTTTTAAACATTTGGGTTAATGTTTACAAATGGAAATTGTGAGCTTAAGTTATCATTTTGTGCATTAAATGAGACATGTACCTCATGGGTGACTCATGGTCTCATTTCTTGTGCTAATGTCACATTATTTGATGATTTTGTGAGTTGAAATGATAAGGGGAGAGAGAGGGGCTGCCATATGATAGAGTTTAGTCTTGTATTTTTGAACACTCTCTCACTCTCATTATCAACACAACACAAAAGGAAAAAGAGAGGAAAGCTTCTTCTTCTTCCTCCACTTTCTTGAGCTCATTATCTCCTCATTAATGGCATCCACTAAATTCTCAAGAGACAAAGTGATGACACACATTCTCTACTTCACCTTGGACACGTCGGCTAGCGAACATCGTGCCCGAGTTGCTTCAGATGAAGCGGGAGCCCATAAAAAGACCCGAAGATGTGGTGCCCTTTCCGACGAGGAGATCAAGATCGGAGATGCCGCGAGGAGCTTGGGATGGTGGCCTAAGACCGAAGGACACGGATCGATCGATATAGATTTTCCAACCCTTTCTCTAGTTGCTAGTTGTAGGTTAATGGTTCGATCCGGATTTAAAGTATACGATAGCGCCGGTTTCAAGTTTTGAAAAAGTTTTCGTTTCCGTATTTTGGCCTCGGACAGACAGCCGGGGCACTACCGTAGACTTACATGGTATCAGAGCCACGCCATTAACCTTTACTAGCTTGTTCTAACGCGTTTAAAATATCGATCGATTGAAATTTCCGAATCGTGTTTTCATTTCAGTGTGCTTGCTGTCGATTTTCAAAGTTGGTAAAAAAAATATTTTAGGCATCTTAAAAATACATGCAGGCACAAATAAAGCTACAGAAAAAGTCTGGAGACCCAACTCCAAAATTCCGCCGCGGACCGCCGTGCAATGTCGCATTTGGCGGCCCTTCCGCGGCCCTTTTCGGGCTACAGTAACCCAAATTTTTTCTGGGGCTTTATTTCATGGAAATATGATTTTTGTGATATATAGTTTTGGCCCAGATTATTTTGAGTGCTGGAATTGTACTTGGGTCCCACTTCGGGAAGTTTTGTCGATCGGAATTTTAAATACGTTAGTTTACAGTACTTACTTTATATCTGCGACCGTGAATGTCATTCGAGCGGTAAATCTTGTCTAATTACTATAGTCCTTTTAGACGGGTTTGCGAATGTGACATTCACGTTGATGTTCTGTGTTGTGCTGTGATGTTGCGGATTTGTGGTGGTAGATAGCCTGGATGCAATAGTAGTATAGTTTGTTATATTTGTACATTTGATATTGCGGGGCGAGCGTCTGACATGTGGACTGCCATCACTGCCTGTTTGTATATTATTCTTTTGGGGCACGACCGGGCTGAGGTCGATGTACCCGTTGTATATATTTTAATTTCTGTACTAGGATTACCCCGCGGTGGGGTGCACGGATAGCTAGGTTCTAGAGGGTAACGATGTAGGGTTCCTAGGCATCCTCTAAAGGTCTCACAAGGCATCGAACATGCCATTTTCAAAAATTCTAGGTGCCGAGAGACCCGACTACGGATCGTTTGCTAGAAAACTAGGCGAAAGAGCTAACTAGTTAACACTTAACTATGAGAATACGGATATACAACCTTTGTAGATCCGGTGCTCCACCTCCACGGCTCCGCAATGAGGTCCTCTCCGCTGTCCAAAAAGAATCCGGGCTCTAGCGTCGGCTTCATCGGAGAATAGGCGAGCTAGGTCGTCGATGTCCATGCCGAAGATGATCTACGTCGAGGCATCGCTAGATCAAGCTCCACCTTCACCAAGCTATGAAAACTTGTGAAGGAAACACACTCAACTACTTGGCAAGAGGTAGAGGATGAAGAAATAGGAAGTGGGTTCACTTTGGATTTGGATTTCTCACACTTATGCTCAAATCACCATTGATGAAGTATGCTTTCTTCTTGAAGAAGAAGAAGAAGAAGATGGTAATTGTTGTGATAAGAAAAATAAAAAGGAAAAGAAAATCAATCCTTATCATAACATTTACCAAGGTTAAGTGTAGAGAACTAACTAAGGTTCAAATGAATGGTTAGGGTTAAGCATGAGACAAAATGGTGACTAAGTCAAAGTGTTCATGAAACTTCATGAACAAAACAAAAATTGCCACCATTTTCTCATTTGCTAATTCTTTTTCCAAAAAAAAAAAGATTAATATATATAAATAAGGAAATCAAAAACAAAACCCTAACCATTATTATGTAACCATGGTTTGATCTTTACACTAAAACCCTAGCATAACATGTATCATCAAACATGATACAATCAAGTGCACAAAACTATATCGAATATACAATGTGCACATCCGAGCTAGAAAATCCATTTAAAGTGAACCGATAATAGTTAATGCAAAGTAATATATCAAATATATAATTATACATTAAATCATTAAATCAACACTTGATTTAACGATCCGGTCATATCACATATAACCGACTAATATCCAATGTATCGGCTTATCGAATCAATCCATGATTCAATAACTAGGTTATATCGCATACAACCTTCCGATACATTCATCACGAGAATGGAATACGGTATCACATACACGCATTATTCTCGGTCCCGCACATATCTCATATGCGCTCCTATTTCGTTTCGCTTGAGCCAGGAAACCTCTGTGTAGGACTATAAAGACTCGTCAATACGCCGGCAGCGGATGATGATCATATCAAACATCCACAAGCCGCAAGCGGTCTGCTAAACGTAACGGCCACCCGGGTATTGAGCGATCTGAAGATCGACGAGCAAGCCCGCTCACACTCCAGTGAATCCAACCAGTAACACTACCGTTCAGTCCGGTCTGATCGTCTGATATGTCGCATATCTCGCCTAGGGGTGGTAAACGTCAGACCCCAATAGCTCGATAAGTCGTGTCGATATGAGGTCTATAAGAATTCGAGAAACTACTGGTAACACTTACCAGTAAATCTCAGCAACCCTGGCCAGGGATTTCCTGTTATAGCCAATCGAACACAGCGCAACATCAACCCCCTATACCGGGAGAGACGAATCCCCTCCTATCGCTCATTGCCTCCATGTGATTCGGGACTGTACCCAAAAACCACCGTTTTGCACGCCCTCTTGGACGTGGTAAGGTGGAAATCAAAGCACAGTGGGAACCACACAAGACTCTATGACGATCTCGGGTCAATAGACTACTCTGTACCAGTGTCACCAGAGAACTGCCATCTGACGTGAGGTATAATACCATCTGGGAGTTCTCGGCGAGTCCGTCCAGTGTACCCAGTCTCTACTGAGCACCCGTATATCACCTCTGATGTCAAACACCAATGGATATGGGATCATCCATCGCCCATCTGTATGGGTCGAGAAGGTATACGCTAGTCTACTCTGGTATATCGTTGCCCCGTCTCGATACACCCACGACTAGGGACTTTGAAGGATGTACTTATGGACTACCATGTCCCCACTAGTATGATCCGCATCATAGTCCAGGTAGTCAAGTACAGATCCTAAGGGCTTTACCAACATGTAACAGAGAGACAATCAGCATACACGTTAAGGTAAAGGGTAACCAGATAGCATACTATCATGTCGAGCAAGAAAGTCCTCCCTATATATGTCCCAGCATCCACTACAATATACATCATATGTACAGTAATGGCCTCTAGGGCATACATATAACTAACAATCTCCCACTTGCACTAGGGCCATCTGTAGCAGTGGTTGTAGTATCTCATACTCAACCATCTCATAAAAGTATCTCTCTGGGAAAAGGCCTTTGTGAGTGGATCCGCCCGTGTTGTCCTCTGAGTCTACTCTCCTATCCTCGATCTCCCTGGAGATCAACCATCTCCATGATCAGGTGACACTGCCTTAGAATATGTCTGGATCACTGATGGGACGGACGTTCCTTGGCATAAGTCACAACTCCATTGTCTCATAATGGTTGGAACGTAGTTCATCTCATGAACCAATATACACCCAAACATCCTCTTTGGTAGCATCTTGAGTAGCGATGTATCCAGCCTTTATCGTCTAGTGTGTCACGGTATCTAGCTTGGAAATCTTCCAACATACCGTCCCTTTACTGAGGGTAAAGACAGTGCCTGTGACTGACATTCAGTCGTCTTTATCACCCTGGAACACTTCCAGTGATTCTCCCCAGGATCGGTTGATACCGTCTCACTACAACTAGTGAGAGTCCTAACATCCAATTAGATCTATCTCATAGATCCAAAAACCCAGGATTTATGAGGTATCATTTTGATCCTATATAGAGAATCATTGTGATAAGCGGAGATTGATCGAGCGTAGCATAGGAAACTCTTTTCTTATCAAGAATATGTCATCCACTACTCTACGAGGATCGTCACCTACTCCCTACTACGTTTTTGTTTATACAAGGTTCATCTACCATTTTGATGATGTCAACTTCTTTGACTAATTCATCAAAACAGATGTTCCAACTCCGCGATGTCTGCTTTATCATATAAAACATCTTGCACACGTTTCCGCTGCTCCCACTGTCTACGAGGCCCTCTGCCTGTGTACTTATAGACGCTCTCTTCTAAATCATCATTTAGAAAAGCAGTCAAGACACCCAACCACCAGATATCGCAGTCATGGTATGTAGCCGTGACAAGTAGGATCTGGATGGACTTAAGCATAGCTACTGGAAAAGGTTTCATCATTATCCATGCCTGGTCGATGACGAAAACCTTTAACAATTCTAGCTTTGAAAGTCTCAACTTTTCCATGTACACCAAGTAATCTTCTCAAGATTTACTTGCTCTTGATGGGGATTTAACCCTTCAGATATAGCAACTAAAGTCCATACTTTGTTGGTGTATAAGGATTCCATCTCAGATCGATAAACATCCAGCCATTCTCACAGAGTCTCACTCCTGATGGCCAGCTCGAAACTAGTTGGGCCATCATCTCATGATGTAATCCTCGCTCCCACTATCATAGAGAAACAGAAGTATCTCTCAGGTGGGTGAGGAACCCTACTAGATCGGCGGAGAGGCTGAGGTTCGTTGGTAACTATTGAATCCTTTGGTTCTATCAAATCATCTTCTGTAGTTTGCATAGCTGGAACCTTTCCAGTTCTACATAACTAACCTTGCCTCGAGTTTGTCCGGATTTTGCTTTTAGACATAGGCCGGACAACCCCAAATCTTAACTAGCTTAAGACATGGGCTCTTCCCATACCATATCTCATATGGAGCGGTAGGCAACTGATTTGATTTGAACCCAATTTAATAGGTATGCAACTTCTCAAGTGCATAACTCCCAAAAGGAAATAGGAAACACAGCAGTATTCATCATAGAGCACACCATATCATATAGGGTGCTATTGCTCCGCCCCGATATACCATCGTGCTATGGTGTATACGGAGGAGTAATGCTGAGAGAGAATCTCATTCTCCTTTAGAATAGTCCAGGATTTCCATGCTCAAGTATTCTCCTCCTTGATCTCATCAAAGGACATAATATTTATACCCGTATTTTGGTTCTCTACTTCTAACTTATATTCTGTGAATATCTTAAAAGGTTCGTACTTGTGTTTCAACAGGAACATATGTCTGAATCTTAAGAGGTTATCAGAGAATGTAATGAAGTATAAAGAACCGGTCTTGGCATGTGTAGACAGGGGACCTTACATACATCAACATGTATCAATCCCAAGAGTTTACTAACTCTTTCTCTGTTTCCAATAAACAGAGCTGTGGTCATCGTATCTTTGTGACATGACTCGCAAGTATCATAAGATGTAAATTCAAACTGATTTAAATATGCATCTACTATGTAACTTAAGCTAGTCGGGTCACATTGATATGACTTAGTCTACAATACCTCAAGAAGGATCCGTTCATTTCTGAACTCTTCCTCTTGTGTGTGTTCTGTATACAAGGAACTGTAGTTTGATTTAGAACAGCAATGCTTTTAGATAACGTACCTGAACCGATCAACTTTTGATATAGGAAATGTTCAAAACATTATCCAACAATACAAAATTTTATCATTTCTTTACTAATAAAGAGATAGATACGATTTTGTATATCAGGTTCGGTATCTAATAACATTCGTTCAGAATCAATGTATTTGGAATACAGGGTGACAGTAACCAACAGACTTGGCTGCAACACTTGCCCCGTTTTCTGCCTCATGAAACTTATCATTCGTTCTCAGTTCTCTACCTTTCTGTAGCCCTATGTAACAGATTACATATCAGGGATCCTGATCTGGTATCACATACCCAGGACGTAGAGGATACAGAGAAACAGTTCTTTGTAACGAACACACCCGAAGATGATGCATCAGCATGCACTCTCTTCGTTTGGGCGGCACGGGAATTCTGTTAATCCCCAATTTCCTGCTCTGTCTTATAACAATTATAAGTTGGAGCGGGACCAATATTCCCCAGCTCAGTATAACAAGCGGGTTCAGTCAATATTCCGTATTATTATCTTGATTAAGGTGTGATATGGTCGCTACCAGGAGAGAGAGAGAAGAAAACACTCAGCGTGCGCTCTTGCAAGAATAGATTGGTTATTATTTTATCTAATCAGGATGGCTCCCACTGCTTTTTATCAAATCTTCCTTCAAACCCTAAAAGGAAAGACTAGCCGGGATTAATTACACACTACAAGTTCGCCAATCTTTCAGCCAGGCCAGTGTCGGTACTTTGAGGGAGGTCCCCCGTGCTTTCGCACGAACCTAATTACTGTAAACCTCGTTTTCCCAGAGGCGTAACCCCGTTGACACCTTTCTAGACACCTACTTGATCGGCTAATTGTAATGTATAAAACTCTCCCAGGAGTAACACTTACTCGCAGCGGGTATCGGGATCCAACTATCTCATAGAAGGTATGCAATCTCATTGCAAATTTCAACACTTGAAATTCCCGATAATATTTTGCCCCTAGCTCGCTATGACCTTGACGGAGGCCAAACAACCCATAGTCCGCTAGTCAAGTTCAACCCGTCATTTCCTGATTGAATTAAACCCACCCGCACGACCCTTGACGGAGGCCAAACAACGCCGTACGAATACCCTAATCCAATCGCATCATATGCTAGCAGATAAGCACTAGTTAGCTACCGTACACTACGCCTTGACGGAGGCCAAACAACCGTAGCATGAATACTAACTAGTACGTATCTGAAATGACGGAGGGCTACGACAGGTTTTTCTGAAAACCTATTGCGTAATGAACTTGATATCGCTGTAGAATCAAATGATTTTAAAATGGAGTGCTTTTGAGGCTTTTCTAGTTTTGCTAAAGGAGTCACTCCCGGTGAAGGGATCGTCGGTCCTTTCTTCGTCGAATGAGGTGCGGGATATATCATATATATCACTGTGCAAAGCAAAAACTTTGAAAAGCAATCAAAAGACAAACTGAGTGTGTAGCATCTGCCAGTTATTTCTAAAGGAGTCACTCCCGGTGAAGGGATCTCGGTCCTTTCCTCATCGAATAAGGTGCAGGATATATCACATATACCGCTGTGCAAAGCAAGAACTGTAGCTATCTGTTTTATTTTGAAATTCGATTCTACAACATCTTAGGTTTCTTTTCTTTCATTAATCACATTAATGAAGTCCCATCATTTAAGTACCTAAACATCACAGATAAATACGACGTACACTTATGCCATCCGCATTCGCCTCGATGTCCCCTCGTGCACCGTTAGGTTAGGTAACTAACGACAGAGCGGGGCAGGGCTAGCGCGGGTGCAAAACATAAGTAACGTCTATATAATATATCATATATACTATATACTGTATCTATCATAGAACATCACATGATCACATCACAGATATCGCAGCAGAAGAATCATATGAAATATTGGATATACTAGGACGTCCGTGTTTTCAATACGAGCCAGTATAAAACACGGATTCCACGGTCATGATGAATAGCCAAACCCACACCCCTAGACCCCTACGAGAGCGGCAAGCAACCCTGCCAATTCTAGAGTTAGGAGACCCGGACTCGACTCCTCGAGTTGGTCTCCCACTGGACTCCAGAACCCAGTTACTTGTGCTCCCCTCCTTGGGTCTATCCTAGTGCGGAAAAGTAAATAATATACAAAGGGTGACAACTTCCGCAACCTGGAAGCGCCCCAAATAAAAGAATATTACATACAAGTTTTTACATGAATGAAAATGAAAAACACTCATCTCACATAAAAACCCCCGGCTATTCAAACACGACGATCCAATATAACATATCCAGCAACACATAACATCACATGTCATCAACGTAAGTAAATATGCGCATCCCAATTGTCGTTGACATATAGCAACGAAACCGGCGATATCACATATTACACTTACGGTCACAGAAAAGAAAGTGTAAAACTACAACAGTTGGAATCCGCAACCTCCTCAGACATCGTATGCCTGACCAAATGAATTACTTAGACATCGCATGCCTAACAATTATAAACCCCGCATTTTAGTCTCAAAATCGAAAACACTTTTCAATATCAAGTCGGGCAATTCAATAAGATTCCCGACATCCTGATCGAATACTCGTCGCAAACTTCAGTAGGCGGCCGCACCCCCGACGCCGTCGACGAAGTGCACTAAGGCGGAACACCGCTGCCGCGAGCACCCGAACGGATGCTTTCGGCGACGGGGTTCTCCTACAGTCATTTGGTCGGGGCAATGGGGTGAGGCTATCTATTAAGTTTACTCGGCGAGTATCCGCGTACACTACGTGATTACGACGGACTTTTGATCACATCAAAATTCCGTGGCAACCGATCAAGTGAGACTAAACTGCTATGTTTATAACATTCATTCAGTTATCACATAACTATTTGCGAATTCCAAGTATTGTATCACATTCCGGATAAATAGAAAATGTTAAACTTTTCGATCGAACAGTCAAACACCCAAGTTTTCCTGATACAGATCAACTCATGAAATAAGTCTAACAACATTCAGTTCGTGCCTCAGTACCAACGGTCCAGCCGTAGAAGGGCCAAGCCAACGCCTCACATGTGGCACGCCGTACTGCCCCAAACCCTAAGGTTCAAAGGGCAGTTCAAGACGGTTACATAATCGAGTTAAGGTTTGTTGTCTTCTAGAGGGTCCATCGCGTTACTTGCACTACTTAGAACGTCGTTAAACTACGGAAAAATCCAACACTTGGAAATTTCCCGACAGGGGAAAAATTGGGTATTTATATCCGGTCGAACTTTTTAACATATTCTAAAAATTATCCGGAAATACACAAAAGACGAAATTTGATAATCCGATCGAAATACCGAATCCCCAAAACAACTGCAGAAAATTTAACTGTTGAATAAAATTTAAAAATACCTAGAGAACTCAGCACTGAAAACAATGAATTACTGTGCAACTTTTAAAGGCTGACGTCATCAATATGCCGCGGAACCGCCGCCTTGATCAGGATTCTGCCGCGGATCCACGCCATCTTGCACTGTTCATGGCCCCAATTTTGCGCCGTAATTCTTATATTTTCCTGCTGGGTTTTCTGCATATTTTTAATTTCGAAAAAACCAACTTTTTGAAAAAAAGGATAGAGAGCATTTTTGTGATCGGGTTTCGGGTTCGTTCGGACTTCAAACTCCGTCTGGACTTCGCCTAAGGCTCTAGCTAGGCTCTGATATCACTGTAGGGTTTCTAGGCATCCTCTAGAGGTCTCACAAGGCATCGAACATGCCATTTTCAAAAATTCTAGGTGCCGAGAGACCCGACTACGGATCGTTTGCTAGAAAACTAGGCGAAAAAGCTAACTAGTTAACACTTAACTATGAGAATACGGATATACAACCATTGTAGATCTGGTGCTCCACCTCCACGGCTCCGCAATGAGGTCCTCTCTGCTGTCCAAAAAGAATCCGGGCTCTAGCGTCGGCTTCATCGGAGAATAGGCGAGCTAGGTCGTCGATGTCCATGCCGAAGATGATCTACGTCGATGCATCGCTAGATCAAGCTCCACCTTCACCAAGCTATGAAAACTTGTGAAGGAAACACACTCTACTACTTGGAAAGAGGTAGAGGATGAAGAAATAGGAAGTGGGTTCACTTTGGATTTGGATTTCTCACACTTATGCTCAAATCACCATTGATGAAGTATGCTTTCTTCTTGAAGAAGAAGAAGAAGAAGATGGTAATTGTTGTGATAAGAAAAATATAAAGGAAAAGAAAATCAATCCTTATCATAACATTTACCATGGTTAAGTGTAGAGAACTAACTAAGGTTCAAATGAATGGTTAGGGTTAAGCATGAGACAAAATGGTGACTAAGTCAAAGTGTTCATGAAACTTCATGAATAAAACAAAAATTGCCACCATTTTCTCATTTGCTAATTCTTTTTCCAAAAAGAAAATGATTAATGTATATAAATAAGGAAATCAAAAACAAAACCCTAACCATTATTATGTAACCATTGTTTGATCTTTACACTAAAACCCTAGCATAACATGTATCATCAAACATGATACAATCAAGTGCACAAAACTATATCGAATATACAATGTGCACATCCGAGCTAGAACATCCATTTAAAGTGAACCGATACTAGTTAATGCAAAGTAATATATCAAATATATAATTATACATTAAATCATTAAATCAACACTTGATTTAACGATCCGGTCATATCACATATAACCGACTAATATCCAATGTATCGGCTTATCGAATCAATCCATGATTCAATAACTAGGTTATATCGCATACAACCTTCCGATACATTCATCGCGAGAATGGAATACGGTATCACATACACGCATTATTCTCGGTCCCGCACATATCTCATATGCGCTCCTATTTCGTTTCGCTTGAGCCAGGAAACCTCTGTGTAGGACTCTAAAGACTCGTCAATACGCCGGCAGCGGATGATGATCATATCAAACATCCACAAGCCGCAAGCGGTCTGCTAAACGTAACGGCCACCTGGGTATTGAGCGATGTGAAGATCGACGAGCAAGCCCGCTCACACTCAAGTGAATCCAACCAGTAACACTACTGTACAGTCCGGTCTGATCGTCTGATATGTCGCATATCTCGCCTAGGGGTGGTAAACGTCAGACCCCAATAGCTCGATAAGTCGTGTCGATATGAGGTCTATAACAATTCGAGAAACTACTGGTAACACTTACCAGTAAATCTCAGCAACCCTGGCCAGGGATTTCCTGTTATAGCCAATCGAACACAGCGCAACATCAACCCCCTATACCGGGAGAGACGAATCCCCTGCTATCGTTCATTGCCTCCATGTGATTCGGGACTGTACCCAAAAACCACCATTTTGCATGCCCTCTTGGACATGGTAAGATGGAAATCAAAGCACAGTGGGAACCACACAAGACTCTATGACGATCTCGGGTCAACAGACTACTCTGTACCAGTGTCACCAGAGAACTGCCATCTGACGTGAGGTATAATACCATCTGGGAGTTCTCGGCGAGTCCGTCCAGTGTACCCAGTCTCTACTGAGCACCCGTATATCATCTCTGATGTCAAACACCAATGGATATGGGATCATCCATCGCCCATCTGTATGGGTCGAGAAGGTATACGCTAGTCTACTCTGGTATATCGATGCCCCGTCTCGATACACCCACGACTAGGGACTTTGAAGGATGTACTTATGGACTACCATGTCCCCACTTGTATGATCCACATCATAGTCCAGGTAGTCAAGTACAGATCCTAAGGGCTTTACCAACATGTAACAGAGAGACAATCAGCATACACGTTAAGGTAAAGGGTAACCAGATAGCATACTATCATGTCGAGCAAGAAAGTCCTCCCTATATATGTCCCAGCATCCACTACAATATACATCATATGTACAGTAATGGCCTCTAGGGCATACATATAACTAACAAACGAGCCCGCATCTCATGGCTTTAAGACGAAAGGGGCTTCACTCTAGAATTGGCGGGCTATTCGCCGCACTCATAGGGGGTACAGGTTGACCCAAGGAGGGGTGCTCAAGTTACCGGATTCCGTGAAGTGCTGGGTTGTCCATTCACTTTGTTGAAGGGGGCTGCCTTGCTTCAGGTTTTGGCGGGTAACTTGCCGTGCTCGTAAGGGTCTAGGATTTCATTGCACAGGCTATCCACACGACCAAGGGAACGTCGGGTTTCAGTAGCGGCTCTATGAAACCCGGGGATCCCAGATTATCTGTATTGTTCTGTGATGCTTATTACATTTCTCTGATGTCGCATTTTATCACACCATGAGCGAATATTATATATTGATATATACTAGTAGATGTTGTATATGTTTTACACCCGTGCTAGTCCAGTCCCCGCTCTGTCGTTAGTTAAGTAACCTAATGAGTGATGACGGAACCCAGTGGCGAATGCGGATGGCATATACGTACATCATATTTTCGTTCTATTGTGGTGTGATTAATTGATGGGACTGCATTGGTTCGGATCAATGCAAGCTAAACAAACCTATTCTGATGTTGTTGGAACATTTTTCAAAAAGCTGTTGTTGCAAGGACGTCTTCTTTTGTTTTGCACAGTGGTATTCGGTTATGAATATCCAGCACCTCAGTCGACGAGGCAAGGCCCGAGATCCCTTCACCGGGAGTGACCCCTTGGACAGAAGTTTGCGTCAGGGTAATAACTTCACTATAGCCGATTATTTTTTCTTTGCATGGTGGTATTCAGTTGGAATATCCTGCACCTCATTCTATGGGGAAAGAGCCGAGATCCCTTTACCGGGAGTGACCTCTTTAGCAAAGGTTTTCGCCACTATATTTTTATAAAAAGCTATCCGGTTCCATCAGCGATATCAAGTTCATTACGTTAAAGGTTTTTCGCCAAAAACCATTCGTAGCCCTCCGTCATTTCAGATGGGTAGCACTTAATATTCATGATATGTATGTTGGTCTTCGTCAAGGCATAGTGTATGGTAGCTATTTGTTACTTTTCTGCTGCATAGATAGATGCGTTGGTTTGGGACAGTCGTACTATTATTTTGGCCTTCGTCAAGGGTATGTACGGGTGGGTTCAAATTAACCTGGATAATGACAGGTAGAACTTGACATGTGACTTATGATATGTTGGCCTTCGTCATGGTCATAAGAGCACGGGGTAAAAATAACATCGGGAGTTTCTAAAGAAACTGAAACTTGCCAGATATGCGCATACCTTCTGGAGTGTGATAACGTGAGTGGATTCCATCACGTTATCATGCGATGATAGTTGGATCCCGATTCCAACTGATGAGTTGGTTTACTCCTCGGGTGATCCCGACTAATTCTTCTTTCAGGTTTGGAGGAGAATTTGAGGTTACAGTGGGAGGTTTCCTGATTGGATAAAGTGGTAACCATTCTGATCTAGGTTAGAGTGCACGCAGAGTGTTTCTTTTCTCTCTCTCTCTTTGGTAGCGACCATGGCCCGACCCTATACTATGACTCAGTAACCAAGTTAACCGAACCTTCTTAAAACACTGGCTTTTGGATTGTCTGAGTTGCATACCTCATTGCCACTCCTACTTTTACCCTTTTCCCAGGACACCCCGTATTATTACGAACATCCACTTCCATTGGATAAAACCATCGTATGGTTATATACGAACTCGAAGGAACTTATTCGAGGATGGTTTCCGGTTCTGGAGAAAACGAATAGGACTATTCAGTTATCTTTTCCTTTTGCCTTCACTCAAGTTGCGAGTGTTCCTTGGATTAGGACGATACACCTATTATGCTAATTGGATAGTCTTCTTCCAAACCATAGGCAGGTGCCGAACGGTGGGGAATGAAGAAAACCAATTAGCCTAACGATGGTGTACAGAAGGTAATAAGTTAAGACAAATAAAGGGATTAGTAAGAGGGCAAAGTAAATTGCGACTGCTATTCACGACCAAACCAAATATTTCTTCGCCAATTCTACATCACCTTTGTATTTCTCTAGAACACTTCGTATCACTACGAAGATCCATAGTTCATTGGATACTCCATCGTATGGTTATATATGAACTCGAAGGGACTTGTTCCAGTTCGGGGATGGATTCTGGTTCAGGAGAAATAGGAATAAGGTTTTATTCGGTTGTCTTTTATCTTTACCATCTCTCGGGTTGCGAGTGCTCCTAGGATTGTGACAGTACACCCATTATACTTATTGGATAGTCTTCTTCCAAACCATAGGCTGGTGCCGAACAGGAGGGAGGGAAGGAAACCATTTGGCCTAAAGGGGTGTACAGAAGGTAATGACTAAAGACATATAAAGGGATTTGGAGAGATGGCAAAGAAATATACGGTTACAGTTGTGAATCTGATAATGGAAGAGGCATTACTAGGAATACCCGGATACCCCTTTGAGACATTCACATGTTTCAGTTTCACTGTGTATTGTTAAAAGAAAACTGATTTCCCAATTAGTCCTTGCTCCAGGGTATGTATTTACCAGGTTTGATTCTCACATCTGTATGGTTTTACAGATGATGAGTGGGAGTAAGTTATTTGGAATTGGGTGATCATCCTCATTATATCGGGATTCGTTGTAATTGGTGATATTTGAAGAAATCGCCTGGGTTGTTTACCGGACGGCAGATATTTGATTTTGAATATCCGTTGTTATGCACCAATTTCAAATTGATATATCTGTACGTTTATTTTTATAAAGTGAGATATAACTTTTTGAAATTATGTCCATGACATTTACCTATATTAGTGGATGGTTAGGTAAGGAGAATGAAACAACGGTGTAATTCTTTTTAACCATAAGTACAGTTCTCAACCTACGACACATAGGGAATGAGTTATTAGACTCAGGGGACTTATACAGAGTATTGTATGTTGTCCAGTGTCCATTAGGACAGAGGGGTTGGTACTCGTACTATATTCTGTTTACTTGTGACTTCTCTAGTTCTTAGACATGTGTTTCATTGAAATACAAGATCCAAGTTTTGAGAAGATATAGGTATATGAATAAAGTAGAGAATCAGGTATTTCAAGTATCAGGATTTTTCAAGATGATTGAAGATGCAGATACTTGTGTATGGTATTCAGTTGATAGTAATGATTTTGAGAAACTTATTTCTCTTTCAGGTTACTCATATATGGATGCATTCCTAAGTTGAGTAACGCTGATCGGCCTCCTTCCATTTAGTTGACATGCACTGGAGACAGCTGCATGATTTGAATCTGGTTCCAATTAAATTAGTGCCTCTGTTTCTATATTGGATATAGAATAGTTCAAATCTTAACAATGTTAAGGTACGGGGAGTTGTCCGGCTTATGCTTAAAACCAGACTCTGGATAACCCAAGGCACGTTTCTGGAATGGCTGTTTGTGGGTTGACTCGGGCTATGACGAGGGTTGACTTTCTACCATCTGGAAGATCAATAGTGATATTGTTCTTGACTCGCCATAGTTTTAGTAAAATGGATTTTTTCAGAAAACAGTAGTGGGAGTATGGTAGAACTGGAAGTGATTCCAGAACCGCAAACGATTACTGAAAATTCAATAGGACCTAAAGATTCAATCTGGATTGACATTCCATTGGCCACTCCGCAGATATGGTGGGTAACCTCAGGCACCCGAGAGGTACTCCGGTAGCCTCAAGGACGGTGACAGAGGGGTTCTTGTTTACCCAGACTTGCCATTGCTACTGTTCCAGACTATGAGACCCGGCAAGAGGATGAGTATAGCGTCGTTCTAAACTAGCTTTAGAAGTGCACGTGTATATAACTCTGCCAGAGGGTTGTCGTAGTCAGTGGGAGCAGCGGAAGCATAGTGGACAAGTAGCTTATGTTTATTTATGGACTAAAGCAGAGATAGCGGAGATAGATCATCTATTTCTGATGTGACAGTCATAGGTTTGACTTCTTCAGAATAGGGGATGGATCTGTTAAGAAGGTAGTAGGGTGTGATGTCCTGGTATTTGGATGACATACACAGAGTAGGAAGTGAAGTTCCTACACTACGATCGGTTATACTTTGGTTGTCACACAGTGGTTTCTCCACATAGGATATAGATATAATATCAAACATTCTGGTTATTAGATCTATGGTTTATATCTAGATTTGGGTAGTTTCCGAATCTGGGTACTTAGACAGCATTCAACAGGTGTTTTAGAATGGACGACTCCTGGCACGGTAGTATACCTACAGGTGATGGAGTCACCCTCTCTAATGGTGTCTTACAGACTAAAGGGGAGAGGGATGTGCATGATTGACATATAACTTGCTTAGGCAATCGAGTTAATCATGAGATGTCAAGTACCACACCAGATGTTGTTTTTGCACGAAATGCAATAAGTTGATATTGATCCAATCCTGGAGAAACATTCGGAAGCAGTCTTAGAACATAAGTGGATGTTCTAGGGATGTAATAACGACAGCCTCATTCGGGAGACGGTCATCATTCTAGGCTTCCAAGGTGACCTGAATGATAGAGTGACTGTCAGAGTTATAGCTTTCCCTCTGACAAGAGGCAGTAGTTTGGACAGGAGGTCCAAGCGGATACCGAGGGAGGCATGGCGCAGGATACTGATTAAGTTCAGTTGACGATACAGTCTAAGAAGTTTGGATTTGGAGTTCATTTATAAGCTAGGTCCCATCAGATATCCAGACATATTCTAAGACATATATTGCTCATTTCTGGAGATGGCTTTCTCCACAAACTTGAGATAAAGAGAGACATAGAAATAAACATCAGGGCGGATCCACTCACTGAGGCTATTCCTCAAACGCAATAGTTTCGCAAACGGGCTTTGTGAGACTGATTAGTAGAGGAGTTGGATGGTCGGTATCACACGGGCTGTGAGTATGCGACATCGCAATAATTAGCCTTGAGTGCAAGTGGGAGATTGTTGGATATAGTGCCCTTAGGGTAAATTATTGGATAGCAGGCACGTGATTGCAATGATTGAAGGAGGACCTATGCCGGTAGGACATTCTTACTCAAGATGATAGTATGCTATCTGGTTTACCTTTATCGTCGTGTACAGCTTTAGGTGATATTACAGATCACTATTACACGTTGATAGAGCCCTTAGGATTCTTGATTGACCACCAACAGTATGATGGCGATCATATACGTGAGAGTTGGGTGGTCTATAAGCACATCCTTAAAATGGTCCCTAGTCGTAGGAGTTTCGAGACTGGGCATCGATACTTCATCAGTAGACTAGTGTATACAGTCGAGACCCCGACGAGGGGCAGTGGCCGGTCTCATAAGCCATTGGTATCAGTTGGATCACCTAAGATGTATACTGGTGCTCATTGGGTTATGAGTACACTGGACAGGACTCGCCGGGAACATGCTAGTTGGTATTATACCTGACGTCAGATAGCAGTTCCCTGGTGACATGTGTACAGCCTAGTTCATCGACCTGAGATCATCATTTGTCTCGTATGAGTTCCCACTGTACTTTGATTACTACCCTACCACGGTTCAAAGGAGTCGTGTAAACTGGTTTTAGTTGGGTACAGTCCCGAGCCATATGGAGGCAGTGAGCGGATCGGCAGGGGTTTTGTCTCTCCCAGTATTGGGGGTGAGATCGCGCCGTGTCTAGGAGAGCCATTACACGAAGTCCTTGGCCAAGACAGGAGATTTACTGGCGGGTATTCCTGTAGTATCTCAGGGTGTTCTGGGCTACACTCCGACACGACTTGTACCGCTTTTGGGGGTCTGACTTTTACCAACTCCCTAGGCCCGCCATGTGATGCTCATAGACGAACGGACCGGACTGTACGGATATTGACACTGACAGGCTCAGTAGGGTGTCAGGATGAGTTCGTTGATCGACCTCCCTTTTGGTCAATACCTGGTAGCCCGTTACATACAGCTGTTACCACTGACGTGTTGGTGGTTAAATCCACACCCAAAGTATTGATGAGTCTTTAGAGTCCCCCACTGATAGTTTCTTAAGTTTCGGGCGAAACGTTGTATATGGCAGGGTTCGATCATATACGTGCAGTAGTGCACGGGTCATGATCGGACAGATCATACTAATGGGCTTTGGTTTAAGCCGGATCCTAGTATTAGATTTGTTGGATTAGTTTAGTCTCATCGCATTCGCATTTGGTCGGAATGCGGATGCAGGTATGTATATACAGGTGAGGGGTATCCTCGTGATCCGTCACGAGTTTATTTTAGATGTTGCCGTATCTTTTTGTTGTTGTAAACATTTGGGTTAATGTTTACAAATGGAAATTGTGAGCTTAAGTTATCATTTTGTTCATTAAATGAGACATGTACCTCATGGGTGACTCATGGTCTCATTTCTTGTGCAAATGTCACATTATTTGATGGTTTTGTGAGTTGAAATGATAAGGAGCGAGATAGGGGCTGCCATATGATAGAGTTTATTCTTGTATTTTTGAACACTTTCTCACTCTTATTATCAACACAACACAAAAAGAAAAAGAGAAGAAAGCTTCTTCTTCCTCCTCCTCTTTCTTGAGCTCATTATCTCCTCACTAATGGCATCCACTAATTCCTCAAGCGACAAAATGATGACACATATTCTCTACTTCACCTTAGACACGTCGGCTAGCGAACTTCGTGCCCTAGTTGCTTCGGATGAAGCGGGAGCCCGTAAAAAGACTCGAAGATGTGGTGCCCTTTCCGACGAGGAGATCGAAATCGGAGATGCCGCGAGGAGCTTAGGATGGTGGCCAAAGATCGAAGGACATGGATCGATCGGTATAGCTTTTCCAACCCTTTCTCTAGTTGCTAGTTGTAGGTTAATGGTTCGATACAGATTTAAAGTATACGATAGTGCCGGTTTCAAGTTTTGAAAAAGTTTTCGTTTCCGCATTTTGGCCTCGGACAGACGGCCGGGGCGCTACCGTAGACTTACAGTTGTCAGGACACCACCATTACCGATGATGCGTATTCCCTATGTACACTTATTGCCGGCTAACACACATCATTGTCGGTAATTTTCATATCACGTACACATTAGAAAACACTACTTCTTTGGATAAATTGCTAGTTGGTAGTTTCGATATAGTATTAGTACACTTGCTTTTATATGCTAGTTTAATTATTGCATTCCATTCTTGATATCCGATGGATTCATATACCCATTTGTCATGGAATATTATGGGGCTTTATTCCAGTATTCACTGTTTATTGACATCGCGATTTTGAGATTTCGGATTTCCATGAGATTTCTGGATTTGGAGAAACCGCAAGGATTTTGTAAACTGATTATCATTTTTAAAAATAGAAATTGCGGTTTTCACGTCATATGATATGAGATATGTCCCCATGAGTTTTCTCAGCTCTTGAGCGGTATCATTGTTAGTGTTTATGCCCTAGAAGGCCATTACTGTATCATACTAGTTTGTATATTACTTAATGGAAGCTTGGGATATTCACATGTATATAACAGTCTTGCTGAACATGGTAGTATGCTACTTGGTTTTTCTATCTTAATATGTGAGTATACGTATTGATAGAGCTCTTAGGATCTTGCTTGACTACCAGCATTGTGATGGCAGTCACACTGGTGGGGGCTGGGTAGTCTACAAGCACATCCTTATTTAGGTCCCTGGTCGTTGGATTATCGAGACAGAGCATCGATACTCCGGAGTAGACTAGTGTGTACGCTTCTCATCCCAGTTCGGGAGATGGTCTGTCCCACAGCCGTCAGTACGTCGTACTGGAGATAGTATGCAGGTGCTCGTTAGGTTATGGATACACCGGACAGGACTCATAGGGAACTGTTGGTTGGTTTTATACCAGTCGTCAGCGAACAGTTCCCAGGTGACATGAGTACAGCATAGTCCGCAGACTTGACACTGCTACTTCGCCTCGAGTGTGTCCCACTGTTCTTCGATTGCTACCCTACCACGACTCAAAGGAGTAGTGCAAACAGGTAGCAGTTGGGTGCAGTCCCGAGCACTTGGAGGCAGTGGCGGTTAGACAGGATTCGTCTCTCCCGGTATTGGGAGTTGATATCGCGCTGTGTCAGAGAGCCATTACGCAAAGTCCCTGGCCAGGGCAAGCGAGATTTGCTGGTAGGTTCCAGTAGTTTCTTAGGGAGTAACGGGCTTCCCTCCGACACGACTTATACCGCTATTAGGGGACTGACGCTTGCCGCCCCCTCGGCCCGATATGCGATAGTCTAAGACGAACGGACCGGACTGTATGGAGATTGTCACAGCAGGCTCAGTAGGAATTCGGATGGGATTCCTCATCGGCCTTCTTATCGACATCTACCTGGGGACCGTTACGTACAGCTAGTGCCGCTTGCGGTCTGTGGTTAAACCCACTGCCAGCGTAGAAGTCGAGTCTCTAGAGTCCCACACAGAGAGTTTCCGTACTCCAGGCGAAACGATATAAAGGTCGTATGGTTTTACGACAAGGGTTCGGACGCATACGTGTGTTTACGCACGTACGACTTTCGGACAGTTTTTACCAGTCGGCTTTGGTTTAAGCCAGTTACTGGTATCCGGTTATTGGATTTATACAGTCTAAAGTTTTTCCGTATTTTTGCGGAAAGGATGGGCGTTCTCGTAATTGCGCGAGAAGCTTCTAGAAGATGGTGACTAAGGAGGTTTAGGTGGAATATACAATGAATGTGATTAGTGAGTCATATGGATGATTCATCCATGTCATTAATGCATCATAAATGCTTAATGACTCATGGATGTGAATCATCACTAGATATTATCAAGCATGGTTGTTAAATTCATTTCTTTTCTTTTCTTGATAAAATAAAAATGCTTGATATATATTATGATAACTCATTATTCTCAATTCGTTATTGTAGGGTTCCTAGGCACTCTCAAGAGGTCTCACAAGGCATCAACCATGCCATTTTCAAAAAATACGGTGCCGAGAAACACTAGACTACGGATCGTTAGCTAGATGTCTAGGCGAAAGCAAAACTAGTTGACACTAAACTAAGAGATACGGAAATACAACCTTTGTAGATCCGGTTCTCCACCTCCATAGCTCCGCAATGAAGTCTCCTCGCTGTCCATAACAAGTCCCGGGCTCTAGCGTCGGCTTCATCGGAGAATGGACGGGCTAGGTCATCGATGTCCATGCCGAAGGTGATCTACGTCGAGGCATCGCTAAATCAAGCTCCGATTTCACCAAGTCAAGAAACTTGTGAAGAAAACACACTCTACTACTTGGCAAGAGGTAGAGGATGAAGAAATAGGAAGTGGGTAGACTTTAGAATTGGATTTCTCACTTGTTTTCATCAATCACTATTGATGAAGCTTTCTTTCTTCACTTGAAGAAGATGAAGAAGAAGAAGAAAATATATATGATAAGTTATTATGAAAAGAATAATTAAATCATTCTTATCATAACATAACCCAAGTTAAGTGTAGAGAATTGGCCAAGGTTAAAGAATGGTTAGGGTTAAGGAGATGAGCCAAAAATGGTGACTTAATGAAAGCTTCATGAAGCATCATGTTGAAAACAAAACTAGCCACCATTTTTCACTTCTTTTCCTTTTCTCATTTATCTTTTAAATGCAAATGAAAAGATAAATGAATGAATAAAAGAAAACCCTAATCATTTACTTAACCTAGGTTTAATTCATTACACTTAACAAAAAAGATATGTATCATCAAACATGATACAATCAAGTGCACAAAATCATATCGCATATGCAATGTGCACATTTGAGTGAGAAAATCCAATTAAAGTGAACCGATACTAGTTAATGCAAAGTAATATATCAAATATATAATTATGCATTAAATCATTAAATCAACTCTTGATTTAACGATCCGGTCATATCGCATATAACCGGCTAGTATCCAATGTATCGGCTTATCGAATCAATCCTTGATTCGATAATTAGGTTATATCGCATACAACCATTCGACATATTGATCGCGAGAATGAAATACGGTATCACATACACGCATTACTCTCGGTCCCGCACATATCTCATATACGCTCCTATTTCGTTTCGCTTGAGCCAGGAAACCTCTGTGTAGGACTCTAAAGACTCGTCAATACGCCGGCAGCAGATGATCATCATATCAAGTATCCATAAGCCGCAAGCGGTCTGCTAAACGTAACGGCCACCCGGGTATTGAGCGATCTGAAGATCGACGAGCAAGCCCGCTCACACTCCAGTGAATCCAACCAGTACACTACCGTACAGTCCGGTCTGATCGTCTGATATGTCGCATATCTCGCCTAGGGTGGTAAACGTCAGACCCTAATAGCTCGATAAGTCATGTCGATATGAGGTCTATAACTGTTCGAGAAACTACTGGTAACACTTACCAGTAAATCTCAGCAACCCTGGCCAGGGATTTCCTGTTATAGCCAATCGAACACAGCGCAACATCAACTCCCTATACCGGGAGAGACGAATCCCCTCCTATCGCTCATTGCCTCCATGTGACTTGGGACTGTACCCAAAAACCACCATTTTGCACGCCCTCTTGGACGTGGTAAGATGGAAATCAAAGCACAGTGGGAACCACACAAGACTCTATGACGATCTCGGGTCAACAGACTACTCTGTACCAGTGTCACCAGAGAACTGCCATCTGACCTGAGGTATAATACCATCTGGGAGTTCCCGGCGAGTCCGTCCAGTGTACCCAGTCTCTACTGAGCACCCGTATATCATCTCTGATGTCAAACACCGATGGATATGGGATCATCCATCGCCCATCTTTATGGGTCGAGAAGGTATACGCTAGTCTACTCTGGTATATCGATACACCCACGACTAGGGACTTTGAAGGATGTACTTATGGACTGCCATGTCCCCACTAGTATGATCCGCATCACAGTCCAGGTAGTCAAGTACACATCCTAAAGGCTTTACCAACATGTAACAGAGAGACAATCAGTGTACACGTTAAGGTAAAGGTCAACCAGATAGCATACTATCATGTCGAGCGAGAAAGTCCTCCCTATATATGTCCAAGCATCCACTACAATATACATCTTATGTATAGTAATGGCCTCTAGGGAATACATATAACTAACAATCTCCCACTTGCACTAGGGCCATCTGTAGCAGTGGTTGTAGTATCTCATACTCAACCATCCCATAAAAGTCTCTCTCTGGGAACAGGCCTTTGTGAGTGGATCCGCTGTGTTGTCCTCTGAGTCTACTCTCCTAACCTCGATCTCCTTGGAGATCAACCATCTCCATGATCAGGTGATACTGCCTTAGAATATGTCTGGATCACTGATGGGACTGGCGTTCCTTGGCATAAGCCACAACTCCATTGTCTCACAATGGCAGGAACGTAGTTCATCTCATGAACCAATATACACCCAAACAGCCTCTTTGGTAGCATCTTAAGTAGCGATGTATCCTGCCTTTATCGTCTAGTATGCCACGGTATCTAGCTTGGAACTCTTCCAACATACCGTCCCTTTACTGAGGGTAAAGACAATGCCTGCGACTGACATTCAGTCATCATTATCACTCTGGAACCCTTCCAGTGATTCTCCCAGGATCGATTGATACCGTCTCACTACATCTAGTGAGAATTCTAACATCCATTTAGATCTATCTCATAGATCCAAAACCCAGGATTTAGGAGGTGTCACTTTGATCCTATATGGAGAATCATTGTGATAAGTGGAGATTGATCGAGCGTAGCATAGGAAACTCCTTCCCTATCAAGAGTATGTCATCCACGTACTCTACGAGGATCGTCACCATACTCCCTACTACCTTCTTGTTTATACAAGGTTCATCTACCATTTTGATGATGTCAACTTCTTTGACTAATCCATCAAAACAGATGTTCCAACTCCGCGATGCCTGCTTTATCCTATAAAACATCTTGTGCACGTTTCCGCTGCTCCCACTGTCTACGAAGCCCTCTGGCTGTGTACTTATAGACGCACTCTTCTAAAACATCATTTAGAAAAGCAGTCATGACACCCAACCACCAGATATCGTAGTCATGGTATGTAGCCATGACAAGTAGGATCTGGATGGACTTAAGCATAGCTACTTGAAAAGGTTTCATCATTATCCACAGCTGGTCAATGATGCAAACTTTTAACAAGTCTAGCTTTGAAAGTCTCAACTTTTCGATGTACACCAAGTAATCTTCTCAAGATATACTCGCTCCTGATGGGGATTTAACCCTTCAGATATTGCAACCAAAGTCCATACTTTGCTGGTGTATGAGGATTCTATCTCAGATCTCTAAGCATCCAGCCATTCTTACAGAGTCCCACTCCTGATGGCCAGCTCGAAAATAGTTGGGTCATCATCTCATGATGCAATCCTCGCTCCCACTGTCATAGAGAAACCGAAGTATCTCTCACGTGGGTGAGGAACCCTACTAGATCGGCGGAGAGGCTGAGTTTCGTTGGTAACTATTGAATCCTTTTGGTTCTACCAAATCATCTGCTGTTGTTTGTATAGCTGGAACCTTTCCAGTTCTACATAACAAACCATGCCTCGAGCTTGTCCGGATTATGCTTTTAGACATAGCCCGGACAACCCCAAATCTCAACTAACTTAAGAGATGGGCTCTTCCCTTATCATATCATATATGAAGTGGTAGGCAACTGATTTGATTCGAACCCTATTCAATAGGTATGCAACTTCATAAGTGCATAACTCCCAAAAGGAAATAGGTAACTCAGTAGTACTCATCATAGAGCACACCATATCAAATAGGGTGTATCTGCTCCGCCCCGATATACCATCGTGCTATGGTGTATACGGAGGAGTAATTCTGAGAGAGAATCTCATTCTCCTTTAGAATAGTCCAGGATTTCCGTGCTCAAGTATTCTCCTCCTTGATCACATCAAAGGACATAATACTTATACCCATATTTTGGTTCTCTACTTCTAACTTATATTCTGTGAATATCTCAAAAGGTTCGGACTTGTGTTTCAACAGTAACATATGTCTGAATCTCGAGAGATTATCAGAGAATGTAATGAAGTACAAAGAACCGGTCTTGGCATATGTAGACTGGGGATCTACATACATCAACATGTATCATCCCAAGAGTTCACCAACTCTTTCTCTGTTTCCAAGAAACGGAGCTATGGTCATCTTATCTCTGTGACATGACTGGCAAGTTTCACAAGATGTAAATTCAAACTAATTTAAATATAAATGTAACTTCAGCTAGTCGGGTCACATTGATCTGACCTAATCTACAATACCTTAAGAAGGATCCGTTCATTTCTGAACTCTTCCTCTTGTGTTTGTTCCGTATACTAAGAAATGTAGTTTGATTTAGAACATCAATGCTTTTAGATAACGTGCCTGAACCGATCAACTTTTGATATAGGAAATGTTCAAAACATTATCCAACAATACAAAATTTTATCATTTCTTTACTGATAAAGAGACTGATATGATTTTGTATATCAGGTTCGGTATCTAATAACATTCGTTCAGAATCAATGTATTCGTAATACAGGGTGACAGTGACCAATAGACTTCGCTGCAACACTTGCCCCGTTTTCTGCCTCATGAAACTTATCACCCGTTCTCAGTTCTCTACCTTTCTGTAGCCCTATGTAACAGGTTACATATCTGGGATCCTGATCTGGTATCATATACCCAGGACGTAAAGGATACTGAGAAACAGTTCTCTTTAATGAACACACCCGAAGATGATGCATCAGCATGCACTCTCTTCGTTTGGGCGGCACGGGAAATCTGGTATTCCCCAATTTCCTGCTCTGTCTTATAACAATTATAAGTTGGAGCGGGACCAACGTTCCCCAGCTCAGTATAACAAGCGGGTTCGGTCAATAATCCATGTTATTATCTTGATTAAGGCGTGATATGGTCGCTACCAGGAGAGAGAGAGAAGAAAACACTCAGCGTGCGCTCTTGCAAGAATAGATTGGTTATTATTTTATCTAATCAGGATGGCTCCCACTGCTTTTTATCAAATCTTCCTTCAAACCCTAAAAGGAAAGACTAGCCGGGATTAATTACACACTACAAGTTCGCCAATCTTTCAGCCAGGCCAGTGTCGGTACTTTGAGGGAGGTCCCCCGTGCTTTCGCACGAACCTAATTACTGTAAACCTCGTTTTCCCAGAGGCGTAACCCCGTTAACATCTTTTTAGAAACCTACTTGATCGGCTAATTGTAATGTGTAAAACTCTCCCAGGAGTAACTCTTACTCGCAGCGGGTATCGGGATCCAACTATCTCATAGAAGGTATGCAATCTCATTGCAAATTTCAACACTTGAAATTCCCGATAATATTTTGCCCCTAACCTCCTATGACCTTGACAAAGCCCAACAAACCATAGGATGCTAGTCAAGTTCAACCCGTCATTTCCTGATTGAATTAAACCCACCCGCACGGCCCTTGGCAAAGGCCAACAAGGTCGCACGACTACCCTAACTCAATCTGCATCATATGCATAAGCAGATAAGCACTAGTTAGCTACCGTACACTACGCCTTGACGGAGGCCAAACAACCGCAGCACGACTACTAACTAGTACGTATCTGAAATGATGGAGGGCGACGACAGGTTTTTCTGAAAACCTATTGCATAATGAACTTGATATCGCTGTAGAATCAAATGATTTTAAAATGGAGTGCTTTTGAGGCTTTTCTAGTTTTGCTAAAGGAGTCACTCCCGGTGAAGGGATCGTCGGTCCTTTCCTCGTCGAATGAGGTGCGGGATATATCATATATATCACTGTGGAAAGCAAAAACACTTAAAAGCATTCAAAAGTCAAACCGAGTGTGTAGCATCTGCCAGTTATTGCTAAAGGAGTCACTCCCGGGTGAAGGGATCTCGGTCCTTTCCTCATCGAATAAGGTGCAGGATATATCACATATACCGCTATGCAAAACAAGAACTATAGCTACCTGTTTTATTTTGAAATTCGATTCTACAACATCTTAGGTTTCTTTTACTTTCATTAATCACATTAATGAAGTCCCATCATATAAATACCTAAACATCACAGATAAATACGACGTACACTTATGCCATCCGCATTCGCCTCGATGTCCCCTCGTGCACCGTTAGGTTACGTAACTAACGGCAGAGCAGGGCAGGGCTAGCGCGGGTGTAAAACATAAATAACATCTATATAATATATCATATATACTATATACTGTATCTATCACAGAACATCACATGATCACATCACAGATATCGCAGCAGAAGAAACATATGAAACATTGGATATACTAGGACGTCCGTGTTTTCAATACGAGCCAGTACAAAACACGGATTCCACGGTCGTGATGAATAGCCAAACCCACACCCCTAGACCCCTACGAGAGCGGCAAGCAACCCTACCAGTTCTAGAGTTAGGAGACCCGGACTCGACTCCTCGAGTTGATCTTCCACTGGACTCCAGAACCCGGTTACTTGTGCCCTCCTCCTTGGGTCTATCCTAGTGCGGAAAAGTAAATAATATACAAACAGTGACATCTTCCGCAACCTGGAAGAACCCCAATAAAAGAAAATTACATACAAGTTTTTACATGAATGAAAATAAAAAACACTCGTCTCACATAAAAACCCCCGGCTACTCAAACACGACGATCCAATATAACATATCCAGCAACACATAACATCACATGTCATCAACGTAAGTAAATATGTGCATCCCAATTGTCGTTGACATATAGCAACGAAACCGGCGATATCACATATTACACTTACGGTCACAGAAAAGAAAGTGTAAAACTACAACAGTTGGAATCCGCAACCACCTCAGACATCGCATGCCTGACCAAATGAATTTCTTAGACATCGCATGCCTAACAATTATAAACCCCGCATATTAGTCTCTATATCGAAAACACTTTTCAATATCAAGTCGGGCAATTCAACAAGATTCCCGACATCCTGATCGAATACTCGTCGCAAACTTCAGTAGGCGGCCGCACCCCAGATACCGTCGACGAAGTGCACCAAGGTGGATCACCGCTACCGCGAGCACCCGGACGGATGCTTTCGGCGACGGGGTTCTCCTACAGTCACTTGGTCGGGGCTATGGGATGTAGCTGTCTATTAAGTTTGTCCGGCGAATATCCGCGTACGCTACGTGATTGCGACGGACTTTTGATCGCATCAAAATTCCGTGGCAACCGATCAAGTGAGACTAAAGTGCTATGTTTATAACATTCATTCAGTTATCACATAACTTTTGTGAATTCCAATTATTGTATCCCATTCCAGATAAACAGAAAATGTTAAACTTTTCGATCGAACAGTCAAACACCCAAGTTTTCCCGATACAGCTCAACACATGAAATAAGTCTAACAACATTCAGTTCGTGCCACAGTACCAATGGTCCAGCCGTAGAAGGGTCAAGCCAACGCCTCACACGTGGCACGCCGTACTGCCCTAAACCCGAAGGTTCAAAGGGCAGTTCAAGACGGTCACATAATCGAGTTAAGGTTTGTTGTCTTCTAGAGGGTCCATCGCGTTACTTGCACTACTTAGAACGTCGTTAAACTACGGAAAAATCCAACACTTGGAAATTTCCCGACAGGGGAAAAATTGGGTATTTATATCCGGTCGAACTTTTTAACATATTCTAAGATTTATCCGGAAAGCCACACAGACAAAATTTGATACTCCGATCGAAACACCGAATCCCCAAAACAACTCCAGAAAATTCAACTCTCGAATAAAATATAAAAATTTCCAGAAGACTCAGCAATCTGAGACAAGAATTACTGTGCTATCCACGTGGTGTAAATCTACAGTGTGGCCGCGGAAGCGCCGTTAATGCTATGGTGGGGGCCGCGGTTCCGCGCTTCCTTAGTGGATTTATCATCACGTGCTTCACAGTAACTCATAAAATTCCCTGCTGAATTTTTTGGCAATTTTTAATCTGGAAAAATCCCAGTTTTTAGAAAAAGGACAGAGAGCAATTTTGGGTTCGTGTTTTCGGTTCGATCGGACTTCAAATTCTGTCTGGACTTCGCCTAAGGCTCTAGCCTGGCTCTGATACTACTGTAGGGTTCCTAGGCACTCTCAAGAGGTCTCACAAGGCATCAACCATGCCATTTTCAAAAAATACGGTGCCGAGAAACACTAGACTACGGATCGTTAGCTAGATGTCTAGGCGAAAACAAAACTAGTTGACACTAAACTAAGAGATACGGAAATAAAACCTTTGTAAATCCGGTTCTCCACCTCCATAGCTCCGCAATGAAGTCTCCTCGCTGTCCATAACAAGTCCCGGGCTCTAGCGTAGGCTTCATCGGAGAATGGACGGGCTAGGTCATCGATGTCCATGCCGAAGGTGATCTACGTCGAGGCATCGCTAAATCAAGCTCCGATTTCACCAAGTCAAGAAACTTGTGAAGAAAACACACTCTACTACTTGGCTAGAGGTAGAGGATGAAGAAATAGGAAGTGGGTAGACTTTAGAATTCGATTTCTCACTTGTTTTCATCAATCACCATTGATGAAGCTTTCTTTCTTCACTTGAAGAAGATGAAGAAGAAGAAGAAAATATATATGATAAGTTATTATGAAAAGAATAATTAAATCATTCTTATCATAACATAACCCAAGTTAAGTGTAGAGAATTGACCAAGGTTAAAGAATGGTTAGGGTTAAGGAGATGAGACAAAAATGGTGACTTAATGAAAGCTTCATGAAGCTTCATGTTGAAAACAAAACTAGCCACCATTTTTCACTTCTTTTCCTTTTCTCATTTATCTTTTAAATGCAAATGAAAAGATAAATGAATGAATAAAAGAAAACCCTAATCATTTACTTAACTTAGGTTTAATTCATTACACTTAACAAAAAAGATATGTATCATCAAACATGATACAATCAAGTGCACAAAATCATATCGCATATGCAATGCGCACATTTGAGTGAGAAAATCCAATTAAAGTGAACCGATACTAGTTAATGCAAAGTAATATATCAAATATATAATTATGCATTAAATCATTAAATCAACTCTTGATTTAACGATCCGGTCATATCGCATATAACCGGCTAGTATCCAATGTATCGGCTTATCGAATCAATCCTTGATTCGATAATTAGGTTATATCGCATACAACCATTCGACATATTGATCGCGAGAATGAAATACGGTATCACATACACGCATTACTCTCGGTCCCGCACATATCTCATATGCGCTCCTATTTCGTTTCGCTTGAGCCAGGAAACCTCTGTGTAGGACTCTAAAGACTCGTCAATACGCCGGCAGCAGATGATGATCATATCAAGCATCCACAAGCCGCAAGCGGTCTGCTAAACGTAACGGCCACCCGGGTATTGAGCGATCTGAAGATCGATGAGCAAGCCCGCTCACACTCCAGTGAATCCAACCAGTAACACTACCGTACAGTCCGGTCTGATCGTCTGATATGTCGCATATCTCGCCTAGGGGTGGTAAACGTCAGACCCCAATAGCTCGATAAGTCGTGTCGATATGAGGTCTATAACTGTTCGAGAAACTACTGGTAACACTTACCAGTAAATCTCAGCAACCCTGGCCAGGGATTTCCTGTTATAGCCAATCGAACACAGCGCAACATCAACTCCCTATACCGGGAGAGACGAATCCCCTCCTATCGCTCGTTGCCTCCATGTGACTCGGGACTGTACCCAAAAACCACCGTTTTGCATGCCCTCTTGGACGTGGTAAGATGGAAATCAAAGCACAGTAGGAACCACACAAGACTCTATGACGATCTCGGGTCAACAGACTACTCTGTACCAGTGATACCAGAGAACTGCCATCTGACGTGAGGTATAATACCATCTGGGAGTTCTCGGCGAGTCCGTCCAGTGTACCCAGTCTCTACTGAGCACCCGTATATCATCTCTGATGTCAAACACCGATGGATATGGGATCATCCATCGCCCATCTTTATGGGTCGAGAAGGTATACGCTAGTCTACTCTGGTATATCGATGCCCTATCTCGATACACCCACGACTAGGGACTTTGAAGGATGTACTTATGGACTACCATGTCCCCACTAGTATGATCCGCATCACAGTCCAGGTAGTCAAGTACACATCCTAAGGGCTTTACCAACATGTAACAGAGAGACAATCAGTGTACACGTTAAGGTAAAGGTCAACCAGATAGCATACTATCATGTCGAGCGAGAAAGTCCTCCCTATATATGTCCAAGCATCCACTACAATATACATCTTATGTATAGTAATGGCCTCTAGGGCATACATATAACTAACAATTATTATCTTCACATTCTCTCTCCACAAGCTCTCCCTCTTCAAACCCTAATCCTCCCCTCTCATGTGTTGAGTACAAGGATTAGTTAGACTAATTAAACCATAACCCTCACTCTATATCACCTAGCTTCTTTGATTAGCACTTAAAGAAGGTTAGTTGCCTCAAGTTTAGAGGCTAAGCTTGGAGTAAAGCTCTCGGGTGGATCGTCTACTACTTCGAGAAGGCCGAGGAGGAGGAGGAGTTCGCAAAGACGAAGGACACGATTCGTTAGGTATAATCCCTAAACATAGTAGTATAGAACTTCTATGTTTCTTGTTAGTTATCGTTTAGCTTCGATTCGTGCGGTTAGTCGATGTTTAAGCAAAGAACAAGATCGTTTTTCATATTTCCGCCTCCCCGCAAGTCGTGGGGTATTGTACATCGACTTACAATCATAATCCCGATTCGAGGAGGAGGAGGAACCGTCTGCGGGTGCATGGTGTACCCGGTGCGGTACCCCGGGCAAGAAGGTCGTAGATGATGGCGTTGAGCCTAACAGGGGAGCACTACCGACCGGTTATTTGAGACGCAATGGATATCCAGAGGATACCGACGTAGTCGAGAGATATTTTATGATTTAGGCCAGTCTGGATTGCCGGAGCACGGGATATGAGACAGTGAGATATTGATATTTTATGATATGGGCCAGTCCGGATTGCCGGAGCCCGAGATATTAAGATATTGGGATATATATTTTGTGTCGATGGTTGACACGGAAACTTTGTTGATTTCATTGATGATACTTTGGTTTTATACAGAAATCACACCGAGATATGAAAACAGTTTTCTCATTTTAATTGTATTCTGTTTTCATGCATTCATACATCATATATACGACATGTTGTTACCTGAGGCACTGATACGAGCACTTGGTATTACACTTACGTATAGATGTTTACCCTGGCCATTATCAGATATTTCTGTTTATATATTATATGTATATTATCGTATGACTTAGGATAGAGTCATACATGCGATTTCTGCTCGGTGATGTTTTTTACTCACGAGTTGGCAACTCACCCCCGTTGTACCACAGCTCTTGCAGGTTTTGCTGTACAGGTTTCCTTGGCGGCTTTGATGGCACACTGCTTCCTTCCGAGTGATTGCTTTGGTAGGTGGGTTCACTTGTATCGTGACCACCTTAGTTTTTGTATTTATTTCAGTTGTATCTAGTAACTCCATCAACCAGACTTGTATTATTTGATAGACTTAGAAGACCAGTTGTATATTCTTTCGACCTTAGAGTCGCGCACTATATTATTATGGTTTTCTTTTGGTTTTTTTCTGAGTTTTGATCCTCGCCCTTCGGAGTTGTATATTATTTCATTGCGTGATTGTGTCCGCCAATTGGCGAAGAGCTAGCTCTCGCTTGGGGATGCCTTTATTCATTATGCATATATTTCATGTGTTGTACCCGTTTGGGGCCAGTATTTACAAAGGAGGCTCTGCCGAAATTTTCGGGAAAAATATGAAGTTGCTTTAAAATGTTTAATGCCACATATTTATTAGAACTACTTGCTTTAAAACAAGTTTTCTTCACTTCTTCTTTAAAAATGGTTTAGATTTCTGGGCTTTTGGCTTACTTGAATTAGGTCGGGTCCTATAAATTTCACATGATTCAAGTGCCAGTCACGTGCTATTTTGGGTCGTGACAAGGAACCCACAATTTTTGTATCATCTAGTGATAATGTTTCGGAAGAGACGTTAGTATGGGAACCTACTTTTTTAAATGACATGAACCTACCCATTTGTGAATATGATGAGAAAGAAATTGTATTGGGAGAGTCTGTGAGCTATAATGATAAGAATAGGATTGTGAAAAATCATAGGGAGGAAGACAACATTGAAAAATATTCTTTCATATCGAGTTTTGAGGAAATTTTTGCAGATGAACTTGATATTCAGGGTGAGTTTGAGTCAGGATCAATTTAGGAACATCCTAGGAACCTTTCTTTTGCCGAACTTTTTGCGGATGAACTCCATTTTTTAAACGAACCTGGCTTCGGAACTCAACATGTGCTTTATGAACATTCAATTCATCCAGGAAACAATTCTTTAACCTCATCAAAACTACATCTTCATCTTCAGCGTCTTCTGATCCGTACTTTTACACGCCCATACCCTTCACTAACATCTAACGTATACCTTTTCTTTTTCTTTTTCTTTTGTATATACATATTCTTTTACCAGCCATTGCACTATATAGATGTTCGATTATCACGGTGTCATGCTTTTGTCGAGTTTTGTTTTAATTAAGATAAGTCGGTTTTTTTTGTGAAAATAGTACACGATGTGAGTATCGAGTTTTAAAATACCGCAAGTGCATGGTGCGTTGAACCAAGCCGGCAAGCACGGGTCGAACCACAAGGAGTGAATATCATGACATCAATTTGAGTTACAAATCAAGAGGTTGGAGATTGATTTTGTCACGTATTGCAAGAATTTTAAAGAAGAAAGGTTTTAAAGAAAAAACTTAGGCTATGTTTTAGTATTATAGTGAAATACGACTATCACCCCCAACTCTCCGTTTTGATTCAAGGTTCAAGTTTTTTAGTTTCTATTTGAATTGCGAAGGCATGCCGCTTCTATCCGAAACATGCATCGGGTTAGAATACGATATCAAGGTTAAGTAAATGGAAACTAAAAATTTGAGTTTTGAGAATGAAATAAATATGGAGTTAGTTATGTGAAGTTAGCAAGTATAAATATATGCTTGTGTCCTATATATTCTATCTAGCTAGTTACGACAATTAACTTAATTCCGTATTCATTTCAATTTCAATTCATAATATAGCAACAATAAAATGTAAACAAGAAATAGGATATATCTTATAGGTTGATTTGCAACCATTCAAAACGATATATCCTATCAAGAAAAACATAATAAAATTGCATATTTAAGAAAAGAAAAGAAAAATGCAAGAATCAAAAAGGAGGGGTTGGAAGTAAGTCATTCCACAACCTACCTCACTATAGCCCAAAACAACTACTCACACATCATAAATTGAAATAACAACAAAAAGAAAAGAGCAAAAAGGAAAGATATACAAGAAACAACTTATATAAATGAAGCTTGATTACAATGGATCCAAGTACAAAACAAGTGAATTCAAATACCAAAATCTAATCTTGCAAGCTTAAGAAAAGAGGTTGCAAGACTAGAGGAAGGCAAGGAATTCACACTAAGAGCAACAAGATCACTAGTTACAATCTCACAATCTTTTCTCTCACAAAAGAAGTAGTGCCCTATAACTTGCCCAAGGGTCTGGTATTTATTGGCTCAAACCAAAAATAAACAAACAATAAAAACGAGATGATGTGGCAGAAATGGGGGCCCAGAGAAAAGATGGGGACCATTGAGCAAAGGGGGACTAGTGAGCTCGGTATTTGGGGAGTTGTGGCCGGTCCAAATCCGAGCGTAGGGTCTCGGGTTGATGTGGTGGGTATTTGTGCTCTCCATAATCACAGTGATGCCGTTTGTTTGGTCTAAAATAACCTGTTTTGTATGCAGAGATTTGGAGGAAAAACTTGTTGCTTGAAATCACATCAATACTTTTAGCATTTAATGCACATGTTCCCTACTTGCAACAATTCATCATGTTATGTAGCCAAGGAAACCCACCATGGTCCATATGCACACATGCTATGTGTTGGACCAAAATGTGTGTACACAATATTGTTTACACAAAATCTCCTTGGATATTGATCGGTTTTCTGTTCCGTTTGCAGTGTCATCTCCCAAACGTGATATCCGTGATTTTGAGTGTGTTTCCATTCTTTTATCATGAACACCTGTAATCTGTAATTACTGAGCAGACACTGGTTAATAGTACCGATATATACAAAAATAGATAACGAATGAGTGGTATTAAAATGCAGTTTTCTGTGATGAACAATACCCCCAAAATTATCTATTACTCGTCCTGAGCAATACAAAAAAAATCCTAGCCTCACTTTCGCAGGGAACGCGATTGCACTGAGCCTGTACAACAAGCCGTTAAACCTCTAGGTGTCCCTAGTACGAGGAGAGTTGTCTCCTGAGGGTTTTTAGTAGATTACACCCACAAAATCCTGTCAAATTAGTTTCATAAGTTAACGTCGATTCTACTCCTATAGTTTAGTTTCAAAGTTATAAATTTTATCATCCTATGTTAGAAATATTCAACCCTTATGTTTCACGCCTCCTCTTTATTTAACCTCAGATCCTATACGTTAACAGTTTTAGAAGGATCTCGGTATCTCCTGAGTTTTCCTTCTAAAGCGCGGTCTCCAATCAGGGATTTTTATCATCATTACAGAAAACATAAGTCTTATTCATCATCCCTATCTTTCCTCCAAATGTCGATTGTATACCCCTACGTGTGTGTAAATTTTCACCCCTACACTTAAGAATTCAGTTCAAGCTATAGTACTTTTGCCTTAATACCTAATACTACTTCTTTTCATTAATGGATGGACGGTTGTGCTCACTTATCTTTCATGCGATTATTAATGCTTCTTGAAGAACTAACAGCCGATTACTGAATGTATGAGTTTTAAAGCCTAAATAGTAGTTTCCAGGTCTTGACTTTATTTATTTATTTATATACATATATATATATATATATATATATATATTCTTTTCTAGACCGAATATATTTTTCAATGATGCACTTATGGTGGTTAGCTTTAAATAACGTTTTTTCTTTCATAGTAGGCTTTCAGGCAAGAGTATTTCTAGGTATCCTCTTTTCACGATCCGAAATATTAGCTCGTGACCAGCACTTGAATCACGCGACGTCTAGAGGCGTAATGTAACTCAAGTAAGCCGAAACCCAAAAATCTAAACCTTTTAAGAAAATAAAAGAGGTTCAGTTTTGAAATAAAGGTATGATGAAATCAAATGTTTCTTAAATGCATAGATAAAGGAACATGAAAAATGCAAGTGGGTTTACTAGTTGAAAAACATATTTTATCTTTCAAAAATTTGGGCATCACCTCCTTTGTATATTTTGATCCAAAACCACAATTACATAATGATAGTAAAGGCATGCCCAAGCGGGAGCCAGCTCTTCGCCAAACGGCGGATTCACAACCATGCAAGTAATAAAACAAGTATATGACGTCCAACGGCGAAGATCAATACAAAAGATAATGAATAAAGCAAGACATCAACCCAAGAAGCGAACATAAAACCCATCGCTCAAATCTCACAACTACATGTCTTACTAAGGCTTACTATTTATACAAGTACTAGTTTTGATTGATGGAGTTGACTGGATACAATATGAATGATAAATACAAAGTGGTACGATCCAACATGTACCACCTACTAAAGCGAGTCACCCGAAAGCAAAAGCTGTGTGCCAATGATTCCTCTACCGATCCATGCGGTCAAACTGCAAGAACTGTGGCACAACGGGGGTAAGCTGCCAACTCGTGAGTAGAAAACATCATCAGGTAGAAATCGGATAAACAACAACTTCCTAGGTCAACTATATCATGAAGGTAATACTATGATATCAAGGGTGACCGTATGTGTAAATGTGCCAACAATAATAATCAAAGCCTGTATGCATGTGGATAACATCCAACAATATAATAAATGCCTGTATGCATGTGGATCTCGTCCACTCGAAAACATCAAAAAAACATATGCATGTAAATATATGAGGATACCAAAGAATGTGTCTTCATCAATGACACATCAAATCATGGAACCTGAGTGTCCAACTGTCACGATCCGAAATAGCACGTGACCAGCACTTGAATCATATGAAGTCTACAGGACCCCATCTAATTCATGTAAGACAAAAGCCCAGAAATCTAAACCATTTAAAATAAAGCGTTTTTATTAAAACCAGTCGAATATACATTTTTAAAACATCAAGTCTTTTCTGAAAATTTCGGCAGAGTTTCCTTTGTAAATACTGGCCCCAAACGGGTATAACATGCATAATATATATAAAGGCATCCCCAAGCAGGAGCTAACTCTTCGTCAATTGACGGTCACAACCATGAAAGCAATAATATATACAACGCCAACGGCGTGGATCAAAACTTAAAATGAAAATGAAAATCAACATGAAAACCATAATAATACAATGCGCGACTCTAAGGTCGAAAGAATAAACAACTAGTTTTCTAAGTCTGAAATAAATAATACAGTCTTGTTGATGGAGTTTACTAGATACAACTAAAATAAACAAAGGTACTATGGTGGTCACGATGCGAGTGAACCCACCTACCAAAGCAATCACCCGGAATGAAGTAGTGTGCCAGCAAAACCACCAAGGGGGAAAAAACCTGTACGACAAAACCTGCAAGAAACTGTGGCACAACGGGGGTGAGTTACCAAATCGTGAGTAGAAAATATCACAGAGCAGAAATCGTATGTATGACACAAACCTAAGTCATACGATCAGTAATATATCTCCTCAATATGATAAGGTCTGAAGAATGAAAAGGTGGCAAGGGTAAACATCTATACATAAGTGTAATACCAAGTGCTCGTGTCAGTGCCTCAGGTAGCAACATATCATACATATGAGGTATGAATGCATGAAAACAGAATACATGTAAATGAGAAAACGGTTTTCATATCTCAGTGAGATTTATGTATATAAAATCGAGATATCATCAATGAAATCAACATAAAACAGTGTCTAGTATCGACACAAAAATATATATCTTGTTGTCTCAATATCTAAGGCTCCAGCTATCCGGACTGGCCCCTGGGCTCTGGCAATCCGGACTGGCCCAACTCCGATCGGTATCCTCCGGATATACGTCGAGTCACAATGTAATCACCGGTCGGTAATGCTCCCCTGCCGGGCTCAACGCCATCATCTGCGACCTTTTCGTCCCGGGATACCGCACCGGGTCCACCATGCACCCACAGACGGTTCCTCCTCCTCCTCAAATCGGGTGTATCATATCGCTCAAGAGCCGAGAAAACTCATGGTGGACTCCTCTCAAATCATATCATGAGAAAACCGCAACTTTCATTTTAAAATGATAATCAGTTTATAAAATATTTGTGTTTTCTCCAAATCCAGAAATCCCATGGAAATCCGAAATCCCAAGCTCAAGAATAGATAAACAATGAATTCTAAAATATTGGGCTCCGGTATTCTGGACTGGCCCTAATAATGATGCATGAAAACGAACGTATAAATATGCATGACAATCACAATAATAAATGCAATGTCTAAGCTAGCACAATAATAATATATATCGGAACTATCAGCTAACAAGTGATATCAATGAATTAATATTCTCTATAGTGTACGTGGCATGGCAATTACCGATGATGATGTGTGTGATCCGGCATGCAGGTGTACGTGGAACATACGCATCATCGGTAATGGTGCTGGTGTCCTGACATCATGATTTCAATAATAGCATATGAAAACACAATATAAGCATGCAATGCGATGCGAACGGCAAGAATATGCGGAAGCTGAATAATAAACACAATAATAAATAATCTACATTAATATATATATGGGTCATACAGTTTGCCGTTGAAATAACATGAATCGTGGTGTTTAGAAAAAAGGGCTACGGTGTTTTTAAGAAAAGATACGTTCTTTGAAATATTCGTAGAACCCCTTGGCCTGTCTTTAAAATACTCACGATTCGTTAGTTTTGAAATAGATACGACCAGAGTCTAGTTTAACATCTACAAGTAAACTACTGGACTAAACTAACAGACTGATCAACAGGGTAAGGAAAACCACCTAAGTCTGAGTCGATATTTATATATATATATATATATATAATAGTCGGTGATCCCGCCTCAATAGTATCACATATGATACAATATATAACATGACATCCTCGAGTCAAAAGTGCGGATCTATCATCAATATACAGCTCGTACGGTAAATCCATCGTACGGCATCCCAAATCTGAGTACGGCTCAATTATCACATTATCTCATTATTCATCTGGTATCTTTTTCATCATATATCATGATCTGGGGGTACTAATCTAAGTCTAGTACATACTGATACCATCTATATATATGTATGTGTGTGTATGAGAACACTTTGCCCAAGGACCCGCTATAATATCATGTCGTATCTCAAATACGAACAATGTCACATCACCGATCACATTGCATCATGCCCAATCTCATCGACTCATCTCCAAATACCATATACTATCCTCATCATCCATGTATATGTATACGTATGTATGTATGTATGTATGTATATATATCTATATATATATATATAAACCCTAGATTAGAGATTACACCCACACGCGCACACACACATCCATACATTTTATTATTTGTGCGTATATGGGGATATGTATATATATACGCATAGGTATGGGACTATGTGTGTGTGTAGACACACACACACACACATAGTCCCATACCTATGCGTATATATATATATACATATCCCCATATACGCACAAATAATAAAATGTATGGATGTGTATGTGTGCGTGTGGGTGTAATCTTTAATCTAGGGTTTCGCGACTAAGAATCTAAACTATGTTACTTCTAATTATACTAACACTATCATGAACACCTTGAATCTATCTTGATAATCAATAATCTCACAATAAACACACACACACACACACACACACACACACACACACACACACATATATATATATATGTATGTAACATATTCGTATTCTACACTACGAAACTGCGGGGGTGCTATACACCATCCATCCGACTTCCCCGTAGATATATATCTACTCACATGATCTTTGCTTGCTGGAGTCGATGACGCCACGCTCATCCTCGTCGTCTCGAAGTCCACATGGGGGTACCTACATATAACATATAGTATCGTAAACTGAAATCGTGAACGAAAACCAAAACGATACACGAAACGTACATTGGTTAAAACCTATGGTCTAAGCATGCACGAATAACCAACAACTCTCGACGATTGACGTATAAATGTGAATTGACCGAGATAAAACACCAATACCAAATTCCAATTCATTAAAAGCTACAAAACGAATTCAGAAGCCTCGTAAAACTCTTCAAGATTTTACCCTAGGTGAAATTAGCCAATTTTGCATATGGGAAGGGTCTAGTTAACTGCTATAGGAGCTACAGAACAAGCACGAGCCAATTTGCTCACCCCAAGGCCATAATTTGCGGCCAAAAAGAGTAAATTTGCAGCTAGGAAATGTCCAGGGGGTCTCAGGATTCAGTGGTAGCTCCTAGGGTGCTTGCATGACTCACTGTGCTTGCTAAATAATTTTCAGAGGCTCCAGGTGTTAGCAGATCTCCAATTCTCATCACAATTTCCACAAATTCCAATGTCGGCAGATTTCCAAGTTCGTGTCTTGGGGTTCTACTCTCTGGTTTTGTCCAGAATTTAACACTAAAGGGGTTGTATAGCCTCTACTAATCTCAATTACACAATCACAACTCAAAACTCCCTCAAACCCTAAACAGAAATTTTCAAACCTCGCGAAACAACACTATATCGATTCTAAACATGTATAGGTGCTAAAGTGAATGAAATACAATACAAATGGTGAAAGAATTATCTCGTTTGGCAACTCAAGAAAATTCTTGAGTTGCCCCCAAGGGTCCAAAATCTTTGCATTCTTGGTCCAAAGTGTTTTTGTGGAGCTTCTGCACATATTTAATGAAGTGGGGATGGACTTTGGAAGAGTTTTTGATGGTGTTTTGAGGGTTTAGAGGAGGGGGATGAACGAGGGCAGCAACCATAGGAGAGGAGGGAGAAAAGATGAAGAAAAATGTGGTGGGAAAAGAATGGCCAAGTCAAAGGAAACCCTCACCCCCCACTCTCTCTCTCATGCCTATCCCTCTTTGTTTATTCATTTTCTTTTTTCTTTTCCTTTTCTATTCTATTCTTTTAAAATTAAAACCATGCATGATAAAAAGAAGAAAACCATGAAAGAAAATGTAACAAGTGTGGAAAATGACTTGGTGCATGTCATGTGTACAAAACCGGATTAATGCAGGATTAGCGATATTTAATCGCGATTTGCATTAAAATAGAGTATAATAAATTATAAAAATCTATAATTTGCCTAAATCACATAAAAACACCCTCATTTCAGTAATTCCTATAATTTTCCAAATTTTTCCCAATTTATCGGCATTTAATTATACCGCACTAATAAAATATTCAATATATTTATTATTTAATTATAAAAATTCCCAAAAATAATATTTTAATTTTTTTTTGAAATGTTACAGTCTTCCCACCTTAAAGAAATTCGGTCCCCGAATTTAAATTTAAACCCCTCAATACTAAAACATTTCAGTAAAATGATCATGTCGTCAGGGCTCCGAAATCATAAATACATAAGACGTATCGTAGCGCAATGCATGCGCATGAAAAACGAGTATATAAACCAAAATCAAAACTTCGTCAAGCATCCCGAAATCATCGGAGTTATGGTGAAGACACCAACGTCAAAATCCAATACGAAAACCAACATGATATACATCAAAACTATACATGTATATATCGTGGTAAATTCGTAAAAATATCTGAAAGAAATCCATGCCTAACACTTTTCCAATCGTTGTGCAATGCACTTATCACTGCACAGTGGCGGATGTCTATTGTAGGAAAATAACTATATATATGTATGTATATATCCTTTGTTTAACATAAACGTCCCGCCGTTTTGAAAATAATTTAGAAGGGTTTCCGTTGTTAAATGTCTCGTGTCATCTCCAAAACGTAGGTAAATACTGAGACTATAACTCCTTTTTGGAAATCCCTTCGATAACTATCAATGCATGCAAAAATATATATGCAGGTACTGTCCTCGGACTAGTCCTGCTCAGCTACTAAAACAAATAAAAAATATCATAAAAACGTACTGCTCAAAATCAATCCCAAAATGTATATAAGAATGCCACGTGCATCTGGTACGCACGAAAATCAAATCCATTAATGTGCCTTACATGTGCACAGAAACAAAATCTAAATGCAATGGGTATGCACGAAAACACCTGTCAAGGGCAACGTGTGTGCCTGACAGCCATATCAAGTGCATCTGATATGCACGAAGAATCTAGATTTAGTACATCTGGCGTGCACCAAAATCACATCAAGCACGTTAAGTATGCGCAAAACTCCTAATCCAGTGCACAAGGTGCACGAAAACAAATATCGAACATCACAATCGAAATCGACGTTATACAACACATTTCAATCCAAATCCAAATTAGGTATACCGTGGTATATAATCTCACAACCATGTGCATCAGCGTGCAAAAAATCAAATCAAAATACTAAAAGTGCATGAAAACTATGCCGAAAACATAAGTCAAGTCACATGCATACAATAAGCATGGAATCAAAATCAATATCTCAAATGACATCAAACCGAAGTCAAGTGCAACAGTGGTGCATAAAATCTCAGTCATGCAAATAAATCTACCAAAATACCGAAATCAAATATGGCAGAAACAGTCCCGCTCAGTCACATCCTTTAAAGATCTCTGGCCAACAATCATGGTCACTCATAACATATCTCATCGACGATGCCGAACTCTGGCCTACTGGGTGTGCGTAATGTGACCGATCCTAGGTCCAAGTCTTCTCGTATTGTATTCCAGAAAGATCCTGTCGAGGTCTCTCCTAAATCTCGTTTCTGCCGAACTACCCGGATGTTATCATCTTTTACTAAACCTATTTCTCGTACTGAAACGGCTGCATACTCCTCGCGACTCCTTCTGGAAGATATATCCATATACAACGCCTCTGCATGCGTATCACATCTCTGATGTCAGCGGAGTGGAACATCATCTCATCAAGATCTCGTACGAATCTCTTACTTCACTTTTCTCTAATGTCGACTGATTCGAACTCGTTTCTTCGTGGCTGCATGGACTGCGCTCCAATGGCTATACTCGTGTCTGGAGTCTCCCAAGCCATGTATCCCATCACATGATATCCGAATGACGTCGAACTTTTCGATCGATTTGTCAAAGTTCCATAATCCCCCAAGAGCTCAACATCATGAGTACAGTTTAATAATATTCTAATATATGCCACAGTACCTATGGACAAGCCGTAGAAGGACAAACCCAAGCCTCATTAATGGCACCGCTGAACTGCTGCAAACCCTAAGGTTTCAAAGCGTTCTCATGGTCATTATATCGAGTTTGGGTGTCATTCTTCTAGAGGGTCCACGGAATTACTTGCATGTTTCTCTGAATACTTTTAACTTGGAAAATGGGTTTCTGACATTCGATCGTTTTCCATCGGCTCTCAACGTACCTGCGTGAAGTCGTCTCTAGCTGGAATCAATCAATCTGATGACCTCACATCGGGGTAGGCAATGAATCACATGCCCTAGTCATTCCTCCTTGGGTGACTAGCGGTATTCTATCATATCTCTAAGTATAACTCGTGCAGCATTAGCTTCAAACAACTGGGGCAATATCTCGTCATTCGCAGCAACAACTTGCTCATTCTTCCGCACGGTGAACAGTGCCTCAATCATCAAATAATCGGTGCATTGACGGTCATCACATTCTGGCTTGCCTCTAGCGGTAGCCCAATCCTCTGGTGCTGATCTGCACGTCCGAGAAATCTCGTAAAAGCGATCCATTAAATGCTCATGGCGCGAAAACACAATAAAATGACGCCTCTATGCAATCGTATGTCCTTGGACTCATGCCCTGGTCTGTCCTCGTCCGTGACGAGCTCAGGCTGACGCAACACTAGCCGTAGCTCTCTCTGCCCATGTAATCATGACTGCAAAAACCATTACTAATAACGATGAGAATAGATCATAGGAATGAATATAATGTTGTGCAAGGAAATGTACACCCTAAGGCTTCTTAAGCGGAGTAGCGTATCGTAAGTATGCCGCGGAACATACACACGGTACGTCCCTCTCCTTAAGTCACCTACTCCATCAACCAAGGTCAACCTACGCGATGAAAGTTCGGGTCTAATACCCCCTCGACTATGTTGAAGTTCCGTAAGGTCAAGCCTAGATTCCGTATATATACAAACGCACTAGGCTCCGCATAGTCAAATATAGACTCGAACCAAGGTTAACCTAGCGCTCGGATACCAACTTTGTCACGATCCGAAATAGCACGTGACTGGCACTTGAATCATATGAAGTCTATTGGACCCTATCTAATTCAAGTAAGCCGAAAGCCCAGAAATCTAAACCATAATAAAGAAATTGTTATCATTAAAATCAGCCGAATATGCATTTTTAAAACATCAAGTCTTTTATGAAAATTTCGACAGAGTTTCCTTTGTAAATACTGGCCCCAAACAGGTACCACATGCAAAATATATATAAAGGCATCCCCAAGCGGGAGCTAGCTCTTCGTCAATTGGCGGTCACAACCACGCAAGCAATAATATATACAACGCCAAGGGCGAGGATCAAAACTCAAAACGAAACTCAAAATCAATATGAAAACCATAATAATACAACGCGCGGCTCTAAGGTCGAAAGAATAAACAACTGGTTTTCTAAGTCTGAAATAAATAATACAGTCTGGTTGATGGAGTTTACTAGATACAACTGAAATAAATAAAGGTACTATGGTGGTCACGATGCGAGTGAACCCACCTACTAAAGCAATCACCCGGAATGAAGTAGTGTGCCAGCATAACCGCCAAGGGGGGAAAAACCAGTACGGCAAAACCTGCAAGAAACTGTGGCACAATGGGGGTGAGTAACCAACTCGTGAGTAGAAAACATCACAGAGCAGAAATCGTACGTATGACGCAATCCTAGGTAAAACGATTAGTAATATATCTCCTCAATATGATAAGGTCTGAAGTATGAAATGGTGGTAAGGGTAAACATCTATACATATGTGTAATACCAAGTGCTCGTGTCAGTGCCTCAGATAACAACATATCATACATATGAGGTATGAATGCATGAAAACAGAATACATGTAAATGAGAAAACTGTTTTCATATCTCAGTGAGATTTATTTATATAAAATTGAGATATCATCAATGAAATCAACATAAAACAGGTCTAGAATCGACACAAAAATATATATCTCACAGTCTCAATATCTAGGGCTCCGGCTATCTGGACTAGCCCCTGGGCTCCGGCAATCCGGACTGGCACAACTCCGATCGGTATCCTCCGGATAACCGTTGAGTCACAATGCAATCACTGGTCGGTAGTGCTCCCCTGCCGGGCTCAACGCCATCATCAGTGACCTTCTCGCCGCGGGGTACCGCACCGGGTCCACCATGCACCCACAGATGGTTCCTCCTCCTCCTCGAATCGGGTGTATCATATCGCTCAAGAGTCGAGAAAACTCATGGTGGACTCCTCTCAAATCATATCATGAGAAAACCGCAACTTTCATTTTAAAATGATAATCAGTTTATAAAATATTTGCGGTTTCTCCAAATCCAGAAATCTTATGGAAATCCGAAATCCCAATCACATGTATAGATAAACAATGAATTCAAAAATATTGGTCTCCGGCATTCCGGAGTGGCCCTAATAATGATGCATGAAAATGAACGTATAAATATGCATGACAATCACAGTAATAAATGCAATGTCTAAGCTAGCACAATAATAATATATATCGGAACTATCAGCTAACAAGTGATATCAATGAATTAATATTCTCTACAGTGTACGTGGCATGGAAATTACCGATGATGATGTGTGTGAGCCGGCAAGCAGGTGTATGTGGAACATACACATCATTGGTAATGGTGCTGGTGTCCTGACAGCATGATTTCAATAATAGTGTATGTAAACACAATATAAGCATGCAATGCGATGCGGTCAGCAAGAATATGCAGGAGCTGAATAATAAACACAACAATAAATAATCTACATTAATATTTATATGGGTCATACAGTTTGTCGTTGAAATAACATGAATCGTGGTGTTTAGAAAATAGGGCTAAGGTATTTTAAAGGAATGGTACGTTTTTTGAAATATCCTTAGAACCCCTTGGCCTGTCTTTAAAATACTCACGATTCGTTAGTTTTGAAATAGGTATGACCGTAGTCGAGTCTAACATCTACAAGTAAACTACTGGACTAAACTAACAGACTGATCAACAGGGTAAGGAAAACCACCTAAGTCTGAGTCGATATATATATATATCTATATCTATATATATATATATATATATATATATATATATATATATAATAGTCGGTGATCCCGCTTCAGTAGTATCACATATGATACAATATATAACATGACATTCTCGAGTCAAGAGTGCAGATTTATCATCAATATATAGCTCGTATAGTAAATCCATCATACGACATCCCAAATCTGGGTACGGGTCAATTATCGCTTTATCTCATTATTCATCTGGTATCCTTTTCATCATATATCATAATCTGGGCTTACTAATCTAAGTCTAGTACATACTGATACCATCTATATATATGTATGGGTGTGTATGAAAACACGTCGCCAAGAACCCGCTATAATATCATGTCGTATCTCAAATACGAACCATTTCACATCACCGATCTCATGGCGTCATGTCCAATCTCATCGACTCATCTCAAAATACCATATACTATCCTCATCATCCTTGTATATGTATATGTATATATATATATATATATATATATATATATATACACACACATAATTCCATACCTATGTGTGTGTGTATATATATATATATACATATCCCCATATATGCACAAATAATAAAATGTATGCATGTGTGTGTGTGTGTGCGTGTGTGTAATCTCTAATCTAGGGTTACGCGACTAAGAAGCTAAGCTAAGTTACTTCTAATTACACTAACACTATATCATGAACACCTAGAATCTATCTTGATAATCAATAATCTCACAATAAACATATATATATATATATATATATATATATGTATATATATGTATATATGTATATATATATATGTATATATATGTATATATGTATATATATACGTATTCGTATACTACACTACGAAACTGCGGGGGTACTATATGCTATCCACCCGACTTCCCCCGTAGATATATATCTACTCACCTGATCTTCGCTTACTGGAGTCGATGAAGCTACGCTCATCCTCGACGTCTTGAAGTCCACATGGGGGTACCTACATATAACATATAGTATCGTAAACAGAAATCGTGAACAAAAACCAAAACGATACACGAAACGTACATAGGTTAAAACATATGGTCTAAGCATGCACGAATAACCAACAACTCTCGACGATGGATGTATAAACGTGAATCGACCGAGATAAAACACCAATACCAAATTCCAATCCATTAGAAGCCGCAAAACGAATTCAGAAACCTCGTAAAACACTTCCAGATTTTACCCTAGGTGAAATTAGCCAATTTTGCATATGGGAAGGTTCTAGTTAACTGATATAGGAGCTACAGAACAAGCACAAGCCAATTTGTTCGCACCAAGGACGCAATTTGCGGCATAAAAGAGTAAATTTGCAGCCACGAAATGTGTAGCGCCTTGAAAAGTCGTTTTGGTGTTTTCCTGAAAATCGGTGAAAATTCGGCATTTTTCCGTAAACCGTCTTTTTTGTTATTTTGCAGTTTATGACTAATTATACCTAATTTGGATAGGTAATTGCTAGTTTTTAGTAGCAAATGAGTTACTTATGAAATTCTGGTCGTTTAAAAATTTTCCCTAATTTTTCAATTTTTAATATTATTTTAAGCCTGTAAGAAAATTATTTAATTAACGATAAATACAAATTTAAATGGGCTAAATTTAAGATTTAAAATCATGTTAATTAAAATCTAGTTGTAATATAAATTTTTAGTATTTTATTTTAAGTTTTAACTAATTTTTATTATGGAAAACGAAAATTATTGAATTTAAGCTAAAACTTGCAATTTTGGACTTGCCGGGGGTCTTTTTGCAAAATTTCTTTTGTGCACTCTCACACACACATCCTCACATCTCCCTTGGCTGGCCCAGTGCTGAAATTCCTCTCTCTCTCTCTCTCTCTTTTAAAACTCTTTTGTTAGGTTATGAATTGAGTTAAAGTGTAGGTTTTAAAATATATTATTTTGGAGGTATGGTGTATTTGACTTTGAGGGGGGTTTGACTTGGTGACTTTTCCCACACACCCCACCATCCCCCTCTCCCTGGTTCTGGCCGAAAAAGCTGCAGCCCCCCTCCCCCCATCATCATTTTTCTTTTCATCTTCTTCAAAATTTCATCAAGTTTGCTTCAAAATTCCAATTTAAAGCTCACAAATTAACCCCCATCCTTCATCCCATTCTCCTTAGCTTCTCTTGCTTGGATCATGGTTCTATGAAGCCATCTTTGGAGGCATCTTGTTCTTGCTAGATCCATAGATCTTGAGGTATAATTTCCTCCAAGTTAAGTTCTTATGGTTAGAATTCTTTAATTGAGTAGTGTTAATGTTAATATTAGTGCTAATTTCATTCTAGTTTTTTTTAAAGTTAATGGTTTGAGTTAACTAGGGTTTTAGAAACTATTATTTAGTTAATTAAATTAATTTTGCTATCTAGTGTTTTGCTAACCTAAATCTAAGTGGTTAACTTGCTAATTAGGCTAAAATCTAGTGTTAATTTAGGGTTTTTCATGTATAGTTTGGTTGAAGAATGTTAATTACAAAAATCAAGAAAGGGTTGGTTGTGGAACATAGGTTTTGAAGCATAGTTATTGGTTTAAAATTAGTGTAGTGGCTATCTAGTGGGTTAGTTGGATGTTTGTGTTGGATTGTGAGCACTTTATCGCATAACGGCGATGTTGCGTCGTTTTTTTTGGAATGTTTGTGCTTACTAGTTTTGTGATAAAAATATCGTGATGAATTATTTTTTATGTCTTGATGATTGTATTGGCTTATCCTATGACATTTAGGATGTGTGAGTGCGGATTTTTGAGTGGTCGGGTTTTAGTTTTGCCGGGCGACCAATCAACGTTTTAGATAGTTTTTGCGATTTTCGCGTGTGTTCCGCGCACCTTGTGCACGTTGTACCTAGCTTGTGAACGTTGGTATTTTCATTTGGGATTTGCGTCGTTTCATGGTATGTAATCTTATGTTTGGTATTGATGTAAATTCCATGTTCGGTAGCGGAGACGTCAGACGCGGCACGAAAGGGGAAAGCAGTGATTGGACGTGACTAGCTAGGGATTCCGGTGAGTAGATGTAACATCTACGGAGGACTATCGTTGGATGGCGCAAGTCGCCCGATAGTTTTAGTAGCTTAAAAAGATTCTTAGTAATGTTAGTAATTAGGGGTGTAATACTTGTATGATTATTTGCTACATTCATGCCTTATATTGACATACATATGCGAACCCATTCTATAGGACACCTGCACCTTTGCCAGGGTTTTTATATGCAGCACGAGCACTATTCATGCTTACACCCACGCCCTGGTAATTGCCATGCCACCACACTAGATAACCTATAAATTGAAACCTTTTACTATAATTGATACTTAAACTTGTGCTATTGCCTTTAATTCCTTAAAATGAAATCGTAGGATTGCTATTCATGTGCATGTACCTCATCATATTATTTGTTCATGCCTAGTCTATTAATCACACATCGCAATTTGATTATTGATACCATATGCATTCATTATCATTGACATATGCACTTATGAGGATTTCTTGAGATTTTATGATATTCTGGATTTCAGGGGAAAGCCGCAAAATTTGTATACTTATTATATTTTTTTTAAATATGTAAATTGCGGTTTTCTAGTGATGTAAGTGTCGTCCACCATGAGTTTGCTGTGGTTTTCGAGACCCGTTTCGAGGAGCTGGCTGAACCGTCTCGGGTACATGGTGGGCCCGGTAAGGTACCCCGGGGGAAGAAGCTCGTGTTGCTGACGATGAGCCTGGCAGGGGACGGATTACCTACCGGTGATTGTTTGGGACGGCGGATATCCAGAGGATACCGACCATGGCCGCGAGATGATGAGATAGTGATATTGAGATGGGTCAGCCGGATGGCTGAGGCCAGAGATACTATGAAATGGATATATGAGATTTGTGATAGTTTTGAGGTGTCGTTGCTGGACACAGGTTCTTGTTGATTCTATTGGTATTGTGCTGGTATTTCAAAAGAGATTCCTAAAGGAAAAACATGATTCTTATACTTACACATTCAGATCATGGGTTGATTCGCATTGCATTCATACCTGCTAGTATATTCATATTGCATACATACCTGCTATTATGTTCTGCCTTACCTGTAGTTTAGATGCTAGGATGCTTGTGTGCATGCATTCGATAGCCTGTGTAGATGTTATTTATTACTCACGAGTTGGCAACTCACCCCCGTTGTGCCACACCCTTTTGCAGGTCCGCTCCGTCAGTACAGTAGCGGCTGGCGCACTTGTTTCTTTTGCCTCTTTTGCCTGGACTCGAGGTTTTGCTCTTAGGTGGGTTATATTATTATTTTTGCACTACCTTATATATTCTTTGTATCTAGTGTACTCCATCTACTGTATCTACCATTATTGTTGTATATTGAACTAGAGATGAGACTGTGAGATTTGTGGACTTTTATGCTGTATTTTGGGGTCGAGCTCACTTGAGTCGACATGCTGTTTTTCTCATGCTTCTTTATAATTATTTTGCATGTTGTTGTTTTATATTGCGTGGGATTTGTGACCGCCTTGTGGCGAAGAGCTAGCTCCCGCTTGGGGATGCCATATTTGTTGGATTTACATATTTTCTTGTTGTACCTATTTTGGGGGCCAGTATTTACAAAGGAGACTCTACCGAAATTTTCGGAAAAATTGATATTGTTTTTAAAAAGGTTTTATATGACTTATTTGATAAACTCGCTTTCAATTGATTCGTTTTTCTTCGCTCTTTTGCTTATTTGGTTTTGGGTTCTGGGCTTTGGCTTACTTATTTTACGGACGTCTTGAGACGTTTCGTAAACTTAAGTGCCAGTCACGTTCCGTACCCTGCGGGTCGTGACAAAGTTGGTATCAGAGCAATAAGTTTTACCTTTTTGAGTGTTGGATGACCCTTGGTAGATGGAGCAAGTGACTTAAGTAGGGTAACGTAGCGTGTGTATGTCCGCGGCATACTTGCGATACGGTACTCCGCCTAAGTGACTTTAGGATATACTTGCTTGAAATTCCTTCTTCAATTCCGTGTATCCTATGATTCTATTGCACTGTTCTTATTACCCCTTTTTCCTGTACCAGCCACTATGCCGCCGAAGGCTACGAGGGTACAGAGGGCTGCCGCCCGAGACGAGATTCGAGCTGGCTCATCCGAGACTAGGACTGAGCAGGGTGGTATGCCTACGCCGCAGGGACAGACCGATCCACCTTCCCCAGGCCGTATGGATAGGCTTGAGACTGGTATGGTGGAGTTGCGACAGATGATGGGGAGTGTGCAGGAGCTACGTCAGATGGTAGGATCTCTAGTTACAGCCAGTCGTGCACCGAGGCCGGATGACGCACCTACTACATCCCAGACTACTATGATACCTGCTCCTACTATTACCGCCGTGACCATCCCGGTTTCACTACAGGATTTCATGAGGCTGAGACCTCCAGTATTCACCGGCACTGAGGCAGCGGAGGACCCACAGACGTTCCTTGACAATTTAGCCAGGATCTGCCGTTCGTTGAGATGTTCGGATGATCGATGGGTGGAGCTTGCGAGTTTCCGTCTAGAGGGTCTCGCGCAGATATGGTGGGAGTCAGTCTTGAGAGGTCGACCTGCAGGTCTACCACCTATGACTTGGGCCGAGTTTACAGCGGTCTTTCTAGCTCGTTTCCTCCCAGAGAGCGTTCGTGACGCCAGAGCTCGTAGATTCGAGGCCTTAGTCTAGACACCTAGGATGACGGTGTCTGAGTATGATATCCAGTTTACACAGTTGTCCAGATATGCTCCGTATTTGGTGGATACCGAAGAGAAGATAGTGAAGAGGTTCGTGCAGGGACTTGATGCCCAGCTATATCTTGCCATTGGCGCCCAGCACTACGACACTTATTCAGCTGCTATGGATACGGCATTATGGATGGAGGCACGCATATCACAGACTTCGGCCGTTTCTGGGCCGAAGAGGATTCGCACCGATGTACCGTCTTAGAGGCAGCGCGCCAGATTCTTTCCGAGAGATAGGCCTGGCAGAGGATTTGGACGGGGACAGTTATATGGTTCTTATCCCTAAGGACAGCAGCCGTCGCCAGGGTGTTTTGGGTGCGGGAGTCCGCACCATCTTGTCAAAGACTGCCCGGCGAGACGACAGGGAGCAGCGACAGTTCCGCATGTGACCCTACCATCATCACCACCCCCTCCTCAGAGAGCCTTACTTCCTATCACAGGCGATGCTCCACGCCAGTTAGGTGCACCCAGAGGCCGTGGACACGGCGGTCCTGTTCAGAGAGGACGAGGAGGCAGAGGCCGAGGTCGAGGTCAGCCCGCTATCGGTGGAGGACAGGCCCGAGTATTTTCTTTGACACCGCAGGATGCGCAGGAATCCAATGCCGTTGTGACAGGTACCCTGCCAGTTTGCTCTTTCGACGTACGGGTATTATTTGACCCAGGTTCCACACATTCGTACGTCTCTACACACTTTGCATCGATGTTAGGCCGTGAGTCGTCGTCGTTAGATCATCCGCTTGTTGTTGTTACTCCGGTAGGCGAGTCGTTTGTCGCTCGTTTTGTATTTCGATTGTGTTCCGTTCGTATCGGGGAGAGGGATTCATCGGTTGATTTGATTCTCCTCGATATGTTGGACTTTGATGTGCTTCTGGGCATGGACTGGCTGGCCACTTGTTATGCTTCGGTGGACTGCCGTGAGAAGGCAGTCAGATTTAGCTTTCCGGGAGAGCCAGTCCTTGTTATTCAGGGAGACCGCAGCGTCACCCTTCCCAGCTTGATTTCATCTCTTCGCGCTGGTCAGCTCTTGCGGAAGGGATGTCAGGGATTCTTAGCGTATATTTGTGATACTCAAGATGCAGAGGTTCCGTTGGAACGGGTCCCGGTTGTTTGTGAGTTCCCTGATGTTTTCCCTGATGAACTACCTGGGCTACCACCTGAGTGCGATGTTGAGTTCTGCATTGATTTGATTCCCGGCTCGGGGCCTATTTCTATACCGCCTTATCAGATGGTCCCGGCAGAGCTTCGAGAGCTGAAGGATCAGTTGCAGGATTTGTTAGATAAGGGGCTTATTCGACCTAGTGTTTCTCCGTGGGGTGCTCCGGTCCTGTTTGTCAAGAAGAAGGATGGAAGTTTGCGCTTATGTATCGACTACTGCCAGCTGAACAAGGTTACCGTGCGGAACAGATATCCGTTGCCACGCATTGATGATTTGTTCGACCAGCTTCAGGGTGCGGGGTATTTTTCGAGGATCGACTTGCGATCAGGATACCATAAGCTGCGCGTTCGACAGGAGGATATACCGAGGACAGCTTTCCGCACGCGCTACGACCACTATGAGTTTTTGGTGATGTCGTTCGGACTCACCAACGCCCCAGCAGCATTCATGGATTTGATGAACCGTACATTTAGGCCGTATCTCGACTTGTTCATCATCGTGTTTATCGACGATATCTTGGTGTACTCCGGGAGCAGAGTGGAGCACGAGCAGCACTTGCAGATTACGTTACAGACTCTGAGGGAGCACCAGCTGTTCGCAAAGTTCTCCAAGTATGCATTCTGGCTGGACAACGTCGGATTCTTGGGTCACGTGGTTACGAGAGACGGCATATGTGTGGACCCGAAGAAGATTGAGGCTGTTCAGCAGTGGCCCCGACCTACATCGGTTACTGAGATCCGTAGTTTTCTAGGCCTGGCGGGCTACTACAAGCGTTTTGTTCAGGACTTCTCCCGTATAGCTGCACCTTTAAACGGTTTGACCCGGAAGGAAGTTCCTTTCGTTTGGACAGAGGAGTGAGAGCGCAGTTTTCAGCAGCTACGGATTCGTTTGACTACGGCGCCGGTATTATCTTTGCCTTCGGGATCAGACGGATTTGTAGTCTACTGTGATGCTTCGCAAGTGGGGTTAGGATGCGTATTGATGCAGTATGGCCGGGTGATCGCATATGCTCTCGGCAGTTGAAGAAGCATGAACAGAACTACCCCACTCACGATTTGGAGATGGCTGCAGTGGTCTTTGCACTGAAGATTTGGTGTCATTACCTATACGGTGAGTCGTGTCAGATATTCACTGATCACAAGAGCTTAAAGTACATATTTCAGCAGCAAGACCTGAACCTCAAACAGCGTCGTTGGATGGAGTTGGTGAAAGACTACGACTGCGAGATCTTATATCACCCAGGCAAGACGAATGTAGTGGCAGATGCTTTGAGCAGGAGGCCCGGGGGTAGTCTATCCTATTTGCGCGCAGTGCAGAGGCAGTCGTCAGCAGACTGGAAGATTTTATGCGACAGCCGAGTTGAGTTCGAGTTCACTCAGACAGGGGGACAGCTCGCGCATGTTCGTGCACGCCCACAGTTGCTTGACCGTATATATGAGGCACAGCGCAGTGACGACCGTTGCTCAGAGATCATGGCACAGATGGGACAGGGCAGATTTTCCGAGTTCGTGATTGACGATCAGGGGATTTTACGCTATGGATCTAGACTGTGCGTACCAGATGCTGATGGATTACGGCGCGACATTCTTGAAGAGGCACACCGATCAGTGTATAGTGTCCACCCCGGTTCCACCAAGATGTACCATGATATGAGAGAGACCTACTGGTGGGATGGGATGAAGAGTGACATTGCGGAGTTTGTATCGAGATGCCTGACTTGTCAGCAAGTCAAGGCCGAGCACCAGAGGCCCGCAGAAGAGCTACAGCCATTACCCATTCCGGAGTGGAGATGGGAGCAGATTTCGATGGATTTCGCTGTGGGTCTACCCAGGACCAGTCGAGGGTACGACTCCATCTGGGTGATCGTTGATCGATTGATGAAAGCGGCTCACTTCCTGCCAGTGAAGACCACTTTCAGCTTCGCTCAGTATGCCCAGCTTTACATCGACGAGATCGTACGGTTGCATGGCGTACCGACTTGTATCGTGTCAAATCGAGGCACCCAGTTCACCAGCCGACTTTGGCAGAGACTTCAGGAGGCTTTGGGCACTCGTTTGAGCTTCAGCACAGCGTTTCATCCGCAGACCGACGGACAGTCAGAGCGGACCATTCAGACTCTCGAGGACATGCTCAGAGCGTGCATTTTAGACTTCGGCGGTAGCTGGGATCGTCATTTACCTCTAGTGGAGTTCTCCTACAACAACAGCTTCCAGGATACTATTCAGATGGCACCTTTCGAGGCATTGTATGGGAGGAGATGCAGATCGCCCGTTTGTTGGACAGAGCTGAGCGAGAGCAGTATTTTGGGGCCGCAGCTTATTGAGGAGACGACAGCGAAGATGCAGTTGATCCGAGACCGGATGAGAGCGGCTCAGAGCAGGCAGAAATCGTATGCAGACAGGCGCCGTCGTAGACTAGAGTTCGCAATTGGCGATCATGTTTTTCTGAGGGTCTCTCTGATGAAGGGCGTGATGCGATTTGGGCGAAAAGGGAAGCTTAGTCCTAGATTTGTGGGTCCCTTCGAGATTCTCGAGCGTGTCGGCGCAGTTGCATATCGTTTGGCTCTTCCACCCAGCTTTCCCGATGTTCACCCCGTCTTCCATGTTTCGATGCTCCGCAAGTACCTTCACGACCCTTCGCATGCGATTCAGCACCCGACAGTCCAGCTAGAGCGCGACCTTTCTTTTGCAGAGCAGCCGGTGGCCATCCTGGATCGGCAGATGAAGAAGTTAAGATCGAAAGTTATACCGACCGTCAAGGTCCTTTGGCGTGGCCCGAGCAGCGAGGAGGTCACCTGGGAGACCAAGGGCGAGATGAGGAAGAAATATCCCCATCTCTTTGAGCGTAGTTATATTTTTTTAAATTCGGGGACCGAATTTCTTTAAGGAGGGAAGATTGTAGCGCCTTGAAAAGTCGTTTTGGTGTTTTCCTGAAAATCGGTGAAAATTCGATATTTTTCCGTAAATCGTCTTTTTTGTTATTTTGCAGTTTAGGACTAATTATACCTAATTTGGATAGTTAATTGCTAGTTTTTAGTAGCAAATGAGTTACTTATGAAATTCTGGTCGTTTAAAAATTTTCCCTAATTTTTCAATTTTTAATATTATTTTAAGCCTGTAAGAAAATACATTTAATTAGCGATAAATACAAATTTAAATGGGCTAAATTTAAGCTTTAAAATCATGTTAATTAAAATCTAGTTGTAATATAAATTTTTAGTATTTTATTTTAAGTTTTAACTAATTTTTATTATGGAAAACGAAAATTATTGAATTTAAGCTAAAACTTGCAATTTTGGACTTGTCGGGGGTCTTTTTGCAAAATTTCTTTTGTGCACTCTCACACACACATCCTCACATCTCCCTTGGCTGGCCAACTACAGAAATTCCTCTCTCTCTCTCTCTCTTTTAAAACTCTTTTGTTAGGTTATGAATTGAGTTAAAGTGTAGGTTTTAAAATATATTATTTTAGAGGTATGGTGTATCTGACTTTGAGGGGGGGTTTGACTTGGTGACTTTTCCCACACACCCCACCATCCCCCTCTCCCTTGTTCTGGCCGAAAAAGCTGCAGCCCCCCCCCCCCCCCCCCCCCGTCATCATTTTTCTTTTCATCTTCTTCAAAATTTCATCAAGTTTCCTCCAAAATTCCAATTTAAAACTCACAAATTAACCCCCATCCTTCATCCCATTCTCCTTAGCTTGTCTTGCTTAGATCATGGTGCTATGAAGCCATCTTTGGAGGCATCTTGTTCTTGCTAGATCCATAGATCTTGAGGTATAATTTCCTCCAAGTTAAGTTCTTATGGTTAGAATTCTTTAATTGAGTTGTGTTAATGTTAATATTAGTGCTAATTTCATTCTAGTTTTTTTTAAAGTTAATGGTTTGAGTTAACTAGGGTTTTAGAAACCATTATTTAGTTAATTAAATTTATTTTGCTATCTAGTGTTTTGCTAACCTAAATCTAAGTGGTTAACTTGCTAATTGGGCTAAAATCTAGTGTTAATTTAGGGTTTTTCATGTATAGTTTGGTTTAAGATTGTTAATTACAAAAATCAAGAAAGGGTTGGTTGTGGAACATAGGTTTTGAAGCATAGTTAATGGTTTAAAATTAGTGTAGTGGCTATCTAGTGGGTTAGTTGGATGTTTGTGTTGGATTGTGAGCACTTTATCGCATAACGGCGATGTTGCGTCGTTTTTTTTGGAATGTTTGTGCTTACTAGTTTTGTGATAAAAATATTGTGATGAATTATTTTTGATATCTTGATGATTGTATTGGCTTATCCTATGACATTTAGGATGTGTGAGTGCGGATTTTTGAGTGGTCAGGTTTTAGTTTTGCTGGACGACCAATCGACGTTTTAGATAGTTTTTGCAATTTTCGCGTGTGTTCCGCGCACCTTGTGCACGTTGTACCTAGCTTGTGAACGTTGGTATTTTCATTTGGGATTTGCGTCGTTTCTTGGTATGTAACCTTATGTTTGGTATTGATGTAAAATCCAGGTTCGGTCGTGGAGACGTCAGACGCGGCACGAAAGGGAAAAGCAGTGATTGGACGTGACTAGCTAGGGATTCCGGTGAGTAGATGTAACATCTACGGGGGACTATCGTTGGATGGCGCAAGTCGCCCGGTAGTTTTAGTAGCTTAAAAAGATTCTTAGTAATGTTAGTAATTAGGGGTGTAATACTTGTATGATTATTTGCTACATTCATGCCTTATATTGACATATATATGCGAACCCATTCTATAGGACACCTGCACCATTGCCAGGGTTTTTATATGCAGCACGAGCACTATTCATGCTTACACCCACGCCCTGGTAATTGCCATGCCACCACACCAGATAACCTATAAATTGAAACCTTTTACTATAATTGATACTTAAACTTGTGCTATTGCCTTTAATTCCTTAAAATGAAATCGTAGGATTGCTATTCATGTGCATGTACCTCATCATATTATTTGTTCATGCCTAGTCTATTAATAACACATCGCAACTTGATTATTGATACCATATGCATTCATTATCATTGACATATGCACTTATGAGGATTTCTTGAGATTTTATGATATTCTGGATTTCGGGGCAAAGCCGCAAAATTTCTAAACTTATTATATTTTTTTTAAATATGTAAATTGCGGTTTTCTAGTGATGTAAGTGTTGTCCACCATGAGTTTGCTGTGGTTTTCGAGACCCGTTTCGAGGAGTTGGCTGAACCGTCTCGGGTACATGGTGGGCCCGGTAAGGTACCCCGGGGTAAGAAGCTCGTGTTGCTGGCGATGAGCCTGGCAGGGGACGGATTACCTATCGGTGATTGTTTAGGATGGAGGATATCCAGAGGATACCGACCGTGGCCGCGAGATGATGAGATAGTGATATTGAGATGGGTCAGCCGGATGGCTGAGGCCAGAGATACTATGACATGGGTATATGAGATTTGTGATAGTTTTGAGGTATCGTTGTTGGACACAGGTTCTTGTTGATTCTATTGGTATTGTGCTGGTATTTCAAAAGAGATTCCTAAAGGAAAAACATGATTCTTATACTTACACATTCGGATCATGGGTTGATTCGCATTGCATTCATACCTGCTAGTATATTCATATTGCATACATACCTGCTATTATGTCCTGCCTTACCTGTATTTTAGATGCTAGGATGCTTATGTGCATGCATTCGATAGCCTGTGTAGATGTTATTTATTAGTCACGAGTTGGCAACTCACCCCCGTTGTGCCACAGCCTTTTGCAGGTCCGCTCCGTCAGTACAGTAGCGGCGGGCGCACTTGTTTCTTTTGCCGTTTTTGGCTGGACTCGAGGTTTTGCTCTTAGGTGGGTTATATTATTATTTTTGCACCACCTTGTATATTCTTTGTATCTAGTGTACTCCATCTACTGTATCTACCATTATTGTTGTATATTGACCTAGAGATGAGACTGTGAGATTTGTGGACTTTTATGCTGTATTTTGGGGTCGAGCTTACTTGAGTCGACATGCTGTTTTTCTCGTGCTTCTTTATGATTATTTTGCATGTTGTTGTTTTATATTGCGTGGGATTTGTGACCGCCTTGTGGCGAAGAGCTAGCTCCCGCTTGGGGATGCTATATTTGTTGGATTTATATATTTTCTTGTTGTACACATTTTGGGGGCCAGTATTTACAAAGGAGACTCTGCCGAAATTTTCGAAAAAATTGATATTGTTTTTAAAAAGGTTTTATATGACTAATTTGATAAACTCGCTTTCAATTGATTGGTTTTTCTTCACTCTTTTGCTTATTTGGTTTTGGGTTCTGGGCTTTGGCTTACTTATTTTACGGACGTCTTGAGACGTTTCGTAAACTTAAGTGCCAGTCACGTTCCGTACCCTGCGGGTCGTGACAAAATGTCCAGGGGGTCTCAGGTTTCAGTGGTAGCTCCTAGGGTGCCTGCATGACTCACTGTGCTTGCTAAATAATTTTCAGAGGTTCCGGGTGTTAGCAGATCTCCAATTCTCATCACAATTTCTACAAATTCCAGTGTCGAAAGATTTCCAAGTTCATGTCTTGGGGTTCTTCTCTCTATTTTTTTCCAGAATTTAACACTAAAAGGGTTGTATAGTCTCTACTAACCTCAATTACACAATCACAACTCAAAAGTCCCTCAAACCCTAACTAGAAATTTTCAAAGCTCACGAAACAAGACTATATCGATTCTAAACATGTTAGGTGCTAAGGTGAATGAAATACAATACAAATGGTGAAAGAATTACCTCATTTGGAAACTTAAGAAAATTCTTGAGTTACCCCAAGGGTCCAAAATCCTTGCATTCTTGGTTCAAAGTGTTTGTGTGGAGCTTGTGCACATTTTTAATGAAGTGGAGATGGACTTTGGAAGAGTTTTTGGTAGTGTTTTGAGAGTTTAGAGGAGGGGGATGAAAGAGGGCAGCAACCATAGGTGAGGTGGGAAGAAAGAAGAAGAAAAATGTGGAGGGAAATGAATGGCCAAGTCAAAGGAAACCCTTCACCCCTCTCTCTCATGCCCATCCCTCTTTGTTTATTCATTTACAATTTTCTTTTCCTTTTCTATTCTACTCTTTTAAAATTAAAACCATGCATTTTAAAAAGAAGGAAACCAAGAAAGAAAATGTAACAAGTGTGAAAAATGACTTGGTGCATGTCATGTGCATAAAACCGAATTAATGCAAGTTTAGCGATATTTAATCGTGATTAGCATTAAAATAGTGTATAATAAATTATAAAAATCTATAATTTGCCTAAATCACATAGAAACACTCTCATTTCAGTAATTCCTATAATTTTCAAAAAATTTCCCAATTTATCGGTATTTAATTATACCGCACTAATAAAATATTCAATATATTTATTATTTAATTATAAAAATTCCCAAAAATAATATTTTATTTTTTTCTTAAATGTTACACTAACACCGACACTCGAATATATCATGAAACCGTGTCCAGTATTGACACGTAAATCCTCTTATCTCAACCGCCGCATCCTTAGATCGGCCCTCATATCCATCTCACTACTCCGGTCTGTATCTTCCGGATAACCGCCGAGTCTAAATAGTATCACCGGCAGGTAGTGCTCCCCTGCCACGCCATCATCTGCAACCATCTTTCCCCGGGGTACCACGCCGGGTCCACCATGCACCCGCAGACTGTTCCTCCTCCTCCTCGAATCGGGTGTAATATGCCAATCTCAGAACCGAGAAAACACATGATGGACGCACTGAAATATCATATCAAGTGAAACCGAGGTTTTAAAATAATACATACTTTCCTTTGAAATAACCACGGTTCTCAAATCCAGAAATTTCATGAAAGTAGCATATTTCAATGCATAAAATTGTAAAGCATGATGTATGCGACATATAACAGAATGTAAGCATATCCGTAAATCGTGCAATTGGGAACAATAATATGCACATATCAAGGGAAAACCACTCTTTAAAATGAATCCAGTTTTAAAAGATATCCTGCAGTTCCCAATTCCTCCAAGGTCAAAATGCAACATTGTATGAAGGTGCATATGTAACTATAGCAAGTAAACTATGCAAGGAGTTATATCATGATGCAGCAATTCTACTGTGTAGTGACATAACAATTATCGATGATGAAGTGTGTGAGCCGGCCAATCTGTGTAAGTGTGACATAAGCATCTTCGATAATGGTGTAGGTGTACAAGCACAGGTATATGAAATGCAATGGTAATGACATGAACATATCATAAAGTAAATCGGGAGCTAAAAGCTATAAGGAATACGTATCTAACATGACCGAGTCGGTGAATCTAACAATCACCATCCTCTAGTCAAGGGTATGGATCAATCATCAATTAAACTCATCACGTACGGTGTCAATAACAATTTAGGATCCTAACAACCTGTATGACAATAAGGGTACGGACCTAACGTCTCGTACGACATATCACTCAATATTCACAATATTATCCATATAAATATACCTATCTCTCAGGTCATGTCCGCATCAATCTCGGATCATGGGACCGGTAAGGTATCAATCATCTCATATCGACTCGCATCTGAATACCAACGTAACAATAGAGTCATCATATCATCTCGTATATCCTTTTCATCTCATTCAGTCATCTTACATCAAGTCAAATTTTATTAGTCTAATGTCGTATTTATCAATCTCATAACCTGTCACTGTAATCTCCTATTGATTCTCTTTGCAACTACTTAACTATACGTAAGTAATTCGCATTCTTAATCATCAATTCGAGACCTCTTTCCTATCACATCATGTCACTTAAACCATAAGCCATAACTTTAAGTCATGGTATTTCTTATCTCCTACAATTTCTTTAACTATATTTCTAAGTTTCTAAAATGGTTTCTCTAACCATATCCTGTATATCAGTTTCTATCAAAGTTGCGGGGGTGCTATACGCCATCTACCCGACTTCCCCCGTAGATATAGATCTACTCACCTTGATCCTTGCTTGCCGAAGTCGATGACGCCATGCTTCGTCGCCTAGGAATCCACGCGAAGGTACCTAAAATATCAACACAATCGCAATCGCTATTAAAATCGAATCCGGAAAACCGATATGGCACACGGATCGCCTATAGGTTAGAACCTATAGCCCACGCATGCAAAACCAACCAATCATCCCTTGTAGTTGATGTACAAACATCCAACAACCAAATAAAAATCCAAATATCACAACCTAGCATTAAAATACGGAAAACATAACCAAAAATCACACCAATGTGCTCCAAGATTTTGACTCAGGCCAATTGGAGCAAAACTAGCAAGTATAGGGTGTTGTATATAGAGTGAACAAGCTACTTACCAAACTTGGGCCACAAATACCTACACTTGGCCGGCCACAACACTAGAATTTCCGGCCTGCTTGGCCATCTTGTGAGGGAATGGGCTCGTCTCTTCAGGGTGGTCTCCTATTGTCCCAATTAGGTCTCTAGAGTTGTTTGTTTTTCTCGTAAACACTCCAGGTCATCCCAGATTCCCTGTAGTCCAACAATCTCTCACAAAACCGATACGGGTAAAATCTTAAATCCATATATCTGGTTGTACTCTCATACCCAGGTCTTGTAAAAGCTACTAGAGTTCACCAAATCCACTTTTTCACCAAAACCCTCTTTAAGGATTTCTAACTTCACAACAACCACATCAAATCAACTACTAAACTAACTAGAATATAAGAAAATTCAAAACTAACTAATTGGAAGAAGATATAGCTCACTTTGGCAACTCAAGAAAAACCCTAGCTTCCCAATGTCATCAAAATCCAACTTTGCTTGGTCCATTGTGTTGAGGATGAGGTGGGCATCAACTTTTGTAAAGGGGGTATAGGTTTTTGATGAAAATTTGGAGATGGATCTTGGGGGTGAAGGTGGAGGGAAGTGGGGTTGAAGGAGATGAAAATAAATAATGGGGGTAGAAAAATGTTCTCTCTCCCTCTCTCTCTCTCTCTTACCCTTTTCTCATTTTCTTTTCTTTTTATTTTTAAAACCAAAACACATAATACCCTAAAAACAAGATAAGGAGACAACATGTAACCAAAATGTAACATGAGATGGTGCACTAACCATGGAAAACTGTAGAAACACGGATTTTGGCCTAATCGCGATTAGCAGTGCACTGATCGGGTTTTTATTTAAACTGCATATAATTAATTATAAAAATGCCAAATCCGATAAATATATTTTTAAATGAATAAATAATTTTAAATCTTTAATTATTTCACAATTATTGGCATATATTTATACCATTTTACGAAAACCCCAATTTCGCAAATCGGGTAGTTTTCGCGAAATATATTATTTTAATACTAAATTCCAAAAATAGTATTTTATATTTTCTGAAATGTTACAATCTTCCCCCTAAAGAAATTCGGTCCTCGAATTTAAATTTAAACCCCCAAATATTAAAACATTTCAGTAATCAGCGCAAATCAACGGGGTTTCGAAATCATGGAAGATATAGAAATGCCACAGCGCATCGCGCGCGCTTGAAAACGAATATGAAAATCAAAATCGAACTCCGTCAAGCGTCACACAAATCATCGAATTTGCACGCATATCATCAGAGTTACAAGGAAATATAGATCTCGAAATCTACTACTGAAATCCAATATGCACTAGTCAAAAACTATCATACGTATATAGTACGCATCCATGGAAAAATCTTAAAACTGGATAAAACATATACAAAATCTTTTCTGAATTGTCGTGTGATGCGTAACTTATGGCACAAGGGGCGGACGCTCATCTGTAAAGTAGTAAATATACCTATATATGATTTTGCTCAAATTATACGTTCCGCCGTTTTTTAAAATATCCCAAAAGGTTTCGTTTTGTAACGTTCGTGTCGCTCGCAGACACGTAAGAAATAGAGAGAATATAGCTCCTTTTTTACAACCTCTGGTTAAACTTTTTAATGCATACAAAGTACTCAGGTACTGTCCTCAGATCAGTCCTGTTTGGCTACTACACAATATAGTGCCCAACATGAAAACAAAGTGCTCAAAAGTAAAATCAGCCTCAAAAGGCGTATCCAACAATCACGTGCATCTGGTGCGCACGGAAATCAAATCCAAACACTGGTTCTACAATATGCACAAAGCATAACTAAGTGCAATGGGTGTGCACGAAAGCATCTGTCCAGTGCAACGGGTGTGCAAGACAACAAAGTCAGGTGCATCTATTGTGCACGAAAATCTCAATCAAGTGCATCCGGTGTGCACAAAATCACATCTCATATCATCCGTCCAATATGCGCGAAAATCCAATCAAGTGCATCCATAATGCACGAATGAAATCTAAAACAAGTGCATTCAACATGCACGAAATACAAACCATAACTCCAATGCGTAAAAAGCAACATCGAATGTACCAAGGTGTACAAAGTTATAAACGTGTGCAACTGCGTACACAAAACACATATCAATGCACTGCAAGCACATATAAGCTATACCGAGTGCAAATTCAAATCGAGTGCGTACCACACGCACAGAATCAAATCAACTGTATGAAATCTAGGAAATCATAAACATGTGCAGCCAAGGCACAAAATCAAAATCAAGTGCAATAGATATGCACAATCCATAAACCAATACAACAGTGTGTAAAACATATATCAATTGCAATAACTATGCACAAAAATATGAATACCCAGTTGGTGCAGCCATGGTGTACGAAATCAATATCATGAAAATCATCATCAAAACTCAAATCCAAGCGATACAAGCGCGATACTCGGATCACAAACGCAAATCGCAACAGATGATATCGAGGTACACCTCCTACAATGTTGAAAAAATGCTGGTGTGCCCAAAACTGGCAGTGCAAGAACATCCACTTTCCCCTTGCTCACGGTCCGGCGTCCTCTATCTCTGGGTCCTCATTTCTCTGTAGATTACCAATTTCGCAATCCATCAGCTCATCGGTCCGTCCGGTGTGCTAACGGAAATGATTCCGCTCTGGCACTTCTCTGGTCATCTCTTGGCCAATTAGTATGACCACTCATAAAGCAGCACGTCACTGGCGTCGGCCTCTGGTCCTATGAATACACGTTACACATCTGATCCTGGATGCAAATCTTATCGCAGCAGTGTTCTTGAAGGAACCTACTCAGGGTCTCTTTCGATCTTGCCTTTGCAAAACTATACGGAGGCTGGTACTCTTACATAAACATCTCGCTCTTTGTACATCTACGTTCTCAGCATAGATTCTCCTCGGGAATTGGTCGTATCTCATGCCTCTGTATACAAATCAGATCTCTAATCTCAACGGGGAGTAACAACAGCTCGTTAAAATCTCACATGAACCTCTTGTTCCACTCGTCTTTATTACTGTCTACATCGATGTCACGTCATGCTATCTGCGTACTGCAATTGTCTCGGCTACAGTCAATCCGGAATCTCTCACACGAACTCGAAATCGCGAACTCGGTTTCTTTATCACTCTGTAGAAGATCTCTAGCCGAACACGTCCTCGAGAACTCGTCCATACTATCGGAGGAATACTCAATACTCGTCCGTTCAACGCATCTGGATGAGGTCCTCTATCTGAAACTGGTCAAATTACTGGTCTCCTATCATATGATATTCGGACGACGTTAAAATTTTCGATCGATTCATCAAAGTTCCATAATTCCCCAAGAGCTCAACTCTTCAGTACATTTTAATAGTATCTAGTACATGCCACAGTACCTATGGACCAACCGTAGAAAGGCAAACCCAAGCCTCATTAATGGCACCGCGGAACTGCCGCAAACCCTAAGGTTCAAAAGCGTTCCCATGGTCATTATATCGAGTTAGGGTTTCATTCTTCTAGAGGGTCCACGGAATTACTTGCATGTTTTTCCGAATACCTTAAACTTGGAAAAATGGGTTTTCTGACCTTCGTTCGAACTTTTTAACTTTGCTTAGACAACATGTGACTACCCTTCGTCTCTCAACTCAAGGTAGACTACCTATCATCTGTCGCAGCTCTACCTGAAAGCTCCAGCGATCTCAGCTCGTAATGTATGGTGGTGACATCCTATCAATCTCAACAACAGCTGGGTCATCTATATGCATGGTAGACAACATCACAATCTCTGAAGTATGATGTACATCAACAGTCCTCTCACAACTGGCAGCCTCTATCAACGGCCCGATCATACGGTGAAAAACCGAACACTCGCCTCAAATGAGAAGTCACAACACCAATACAAACTCGAGACATTCTCGTGTAACCAGAAAACACGATGGTCAGTCCTCGTCCATGACGAGCTTGCCCTGACCGCATCAATAGCAGCAGCTCAATCTGCGCTCAAACCATGGTGACAGGAACCTCAAGCATGTATCGATGAAACCATATCACAGGAATGAAAGGAATCAACAGATCCCAAAATGGATACATGATCATAAGGAGGAACGGAATCAATGAGAGTATGGTCATGGAAACAAATAGAATCAAAGATCTCAATGGATGTATAATCATGGGTACGAAGAGAATCACAGATCTAAAAATATATACATCCTAAGGTTTATTAAGTGGAGTATCGTATCGTAAATATGCCGCGGAACATACGTACGGTATGTTACTCTACTTAAGCTACCTACTCCATCAATCAGGGTCAACCTATGTAACGAAGGTTCAGGTCTAATACCCCTTCCCCCCGTTCAAGTCTAAGTTCCGTAAGGTCAAGCCAAGGTTCCAAAATATTTACGCCCCAGACTTCACATAGTCAAACCTAAACTCGAACAAAGGTTAAACCTAGTACTCTGATACCAACTTTGTCACGACCCGAAATATTAGCTTGTGACCGGCACTTGAATCACGTGACGTCTAGAGGCGTAACGTAACTCAAGTAAGCCGAACCAGAAATCTAAACTTTTTAAGAAAATAAAAGAGGTGCAGTTTTGAAATGAAGGAATGATGAAATCAAATGTTTCTTAAATGCATCATAGATAAAGGAACATGAAAAATGCAAGTGGGTTTACTAGTTGAAAACCATGTTTCGTCTTTTAAAAATTTAGGCAGCACCTTTTTTGTATATTTTGATCCAAAACCACAATTACATAATTATAATAAAGGCATCCCCAAGCGGGAGCTAGCTCTTCGCCAAACGGCGGATTCATAACCACGCAAGTAATAAAACAAGTATACGACGCCCAACGGCGAAGATCAACACAAAAGATAATGAATAAAGCAAGACATCAACCCAAGAAGCGAACATAAAACCCATCGCTCAAATCTCACAACTACAAGTCTCACTAAGGCTTACTATTTATACAAATACTAGTTTTGATTGATGGAGTTGACTGGATACAATATGAATGATAAATACAAAGTGGTATGATCCAACATGTACCACCTACCAAAACAAGTCATCCGAAAGCAAGCTGTGTGCCAATGATGCCTCTACCGATCCATGCGGTCAACCTGCAAGAACTGTGGTATAATGGGGGTGAGGTGCCAACTCGTGAGCAGAAAACATCATCAGGTCGAAATCGAATAAACAATGACTTCCTTGGTCAACTATATTATAAATGTAATACTATGATATCTAGGGTGACCGTATGTGTAAATGTGCCAACAATAATAATCAAAGCCTGTATGTATGTGGATAACATCCAACAATATAATAAATGCCTGTATGCATGTGGATCTCGTCCACTCGAAACATCAAAAAAACATATGGATGTAAATATATGAGGATACCAAAGAATATGTGTCCATCAATAACACATCAAATCATGGAACCTGAGTGTCCAATACGGACACTCGAAAACATCATGAAACCCATGTTCAGCATCGACACGTAAATCCTCATATCTCAGGCGCCGCATCCTCAGATCGGCCCTCATATCCATCTCACAACTCCGGCCGGTATCCTTCGGATAACTGTAGAGTCTAAATACTATCACCGGTAGGTAGTTCTCCCCTTCCAGGCTCAACGCCATCATCTGCGACCATCTTGCCCCTGGGTACCGCGCCGGGTCCACCATGCACCCGCAGACGGTTCCTCCTCCTACTCCTCGAATCGGGTGTAACATGCCAATCACAGAACCGATAAAACACATAGTGGATGCACTGAAATATCATATCAAGAGAAACCGGGTTTTTAAAACAATACATACTTTCCTTTGAAATAACCACGGTTCTCAAATCCAGAAATCTTATGAAAGTAGCATATCTCAATGCGTAAAATCGTAAAGCATTATATATGCGACATATACCAGAATGTAAGCATATCCGTAAATCATGCAATAGGGAATAGTAATATGCACATATCAAGGGAAAACCGCTCTTTAAAATGAATCCAGTTTTAAAAGATATCCTGCGGTTCCCAATTCCTCCAAGGTCAAAATGCAACATTGTATAAAGGTGTATATGTAACTATAGCAAGTAAACTATGTAAGGAGTCATATTATGATGCAGCAATTCTACTGTCTAGTGACATGGCAATTATCGATGATGAAGTGTATGAGCCAGCCAATCTTTGTAAGTGTGAAATACGCATAATAGATAATGGTGTAGGTGTACAAGCATAGGTATATGAAATGCAATGGTAATAACAAGAACATAGCATAAAGTAAATCGGCAGTTAAAAGCTATAAAGTATACGTATCTAACATGACCGAGTCAGTTAATCTATCAATCGACATCCTCTAGTCAATGGTATGGATCAATCATCAATTAAACTCATCACGTTCGGTAAATCATCGTACGGCGTCATTAACAATTTAGGATCCTAACAACCTGTATGACAATGAGGGTACAGACCCAACGTCTCGTACAGCATATCACTCAAGATTCACAACATTATCTAAATAAATATATCTATCTCTCATGTCACGTCCGCAACAATCTCGGATCATGGGGCCGGTAAGGTATCAATCATCTCATATCGACTCGCATCCGAATACCAACGTAACAATCAAGTCATCATATCATCTCGTATATCCTTTTCATCTCATTCAGTCATCTTACATCAAGTCTGTAAGTCTACGGCAGCGCCCCGGCCGTCAATCTGAGGCCAAATGCGGAACAAAAACTTTTACAACTAGCGCTATCGCATACTATAACCCGGATCTAGCCATTAACGCTAAACTAGCTAACTACAAAGATGATAGAAAGGCTATACCAATCGATCCGTGTCCTTCGGTCTTTAGCCACCATCACCATCTCCTTGCGGCTGCTCCGAACTCGCTCGATCTCCGATCTCCTCGTCGAGGAGGCACCACATCAACGAGTCTTTATACGGGCTCCCGCCTCTATACCGAGGCAACTCGGTCATGAAGTATACTAACCGATATGTCCAAGATAAAGTAGAGAATGAGTGGAATAATTTTTCTCAAACACCCTATAGTTCTCATCACATGGGTTAGGGTGGAGGTTGAAGAAGATGCAAGAGGGATGAAGAGTGTGAGCTCAAGATAAATCAAGTAAGCAAAAAACACAACCCCAAAACTTATGTTAGCTGCACACTTCTCTTGTGTGTGATATATATGAGGTTTAGTGTTGGAGAAACAAAGAAAATATCTTACCAAAATATCTCCAACTCAACCCTAAAATATCTCACCCAAAACAAAACACCATTAATTCTATCATGACTCACTTAGTGACTCATTAGCATGAGTCACTAGTGAACATGCTAGAAGAAATGTTTCATCTAAATGAGTCACACTTTCCAAATCCAATAATCATTTAAACCAAAACGATTAACCCAAAAAGAAATGCATCTTATAAAGTAATCTCATAACGGATTACGAGAATACCCCTCACCTGTATATACATACCTGTATCCGTATTCTGATCGAATACGAATATGATGAGACTAAAATACTCCGACTCAATATAATACTTGGATCCGGCTTAAACCAAATCCCACCAGTATTATCTGTCCGAAATATGACACGTGCACAAGTGCACGTGCATGTTCGAACCCTGCCATAAAACCATACGGCCTCTACAACGTTTCGCCCGAACTTGGGAAACTATCTGTGGGGGACTCTAAAGACTCGTCAGTACCCTGGCAGTGGATTTAACCATAAGCACGTCAGCGGTACTAGCTGTGCGTAACGGCTGCCTATGTACTGACCGAAAGGGAAGCCAATGAGCCAACTCATCCTGGAACCCTACTGAGCCAATCGGTGACAATATCCATACAGTCCGGTCCATTCGTCTATGAGCATCGCATATCGGGCCTAAGGGGCTGGTAAGGTCAGACCCCCAAAAGCGGTATAAGTCGTGTCGAAGGGTAACCCTGAACACCCTGAGAAACTACTGGAATACCTACCAGTAATTCTCACCTGTCTTGGCCAAGGACTTAGTATAATGGCTCTCCTAGACACAGCGCGATCCCATCCCCAATACCGGGAGAGACGAATCCCCTGCCGATCCGCTCACTGCCTCTATGTGGCTCGGGACTGTACCCAACTAAAACCTGTTTGCACGACTCCTTTGAGCCGTGGTAGGGTTGTAATCTAAGCACAGTGGGAACTCACACGAGACAAATGACAATCTCAGGTCGATGAACTAATCTGTACACATGTCACCAGGGAACTGCTATTTGACGTTAGGTATACTACCAACTAGCAGGTTCCCAGCGAGTCCTGTTCGGTGGACTCATAACCTAATGAGCACCTGTATACATCTTAGGTGATCCAACTGACACCAATGGCTTGTGAGACCGGCCATCTCCCCTCGTCAGGGTCTCGACTGTATACACTAGTCTATTCCGGAATATCGATGCCCTATCTCGAAACTCCCACGACTAGGGACCACTTTTAAGGATGTGCTTATAGACTACCCAACTCTCAAGTATATGATTGCCATCATACTGTTTGTAGTCAAGCAGGATCCTAAGGGCTCTATCAACGTGTAATAGTGAACAGTAATGTCACCTAAAGCTGTACACGACTGATAAAGGCAAACCAGATAGCTTACTATCATCTCGACTAAGACCGTCCTACCGGTATAGGTCCTCCTCAATCATTGCAATCACGTGCCGGCGATCCAATAATTGACTTTGAGGGCACTACATCCAACAATCTCCCACTTGCACTTAAGGCTAATTATTGCGATGTCGCATACTCACAGCCCGTGTGATACCGAACACCCAACTCCTCTACTAATCAGTTTCACAAAGCTTGTTTGTAAAACTATTGTGTTCGAGAAATAGCCTCAATGAGTGGATCCGCCCTGATGTTTCTTTCTATGTCTCTCTTATCTCAAGTTCGCGGAGAAAGCCATCTCCCAAATTGAGTAATACCTGTCTTAGAATATGTCTGGATATCTGATGGGACCTAGTTCATAAATGAACTCCAAATCCAAACTTCTTAGACTGTATCGTCAATTGAACCTAATCAGTATCCTGCACCATGCCTCCCACAGTATCCTCTTGGACCATCTGTCCAAACTACTGCCCCTTCGTCAGAGGGAAAAACTATAACTCTGACAATCACTCTGTCATCCATGTCACCTTGGAAGCCTGGAATGATGACTGTCTCCGAAGGAGGCTGCCGTCATCAATCCGTAGAACATCCACTTATGTTATAAAACTGCTTCCGAATGTTTCTCCAGGATTGGATTAATATAACTTATTGCATCTAGTGCAAAAATAACATCTGGTGTGGTACTTGACATCTCATGATCGACTCAATTGCCTAAGCAAGTGATATGTTAATCATGCGCATCCTTCTCCCCTTTAGTCTGTAAGACACCTTTAGGGATGGAGACTCCATCACCTGCAGGTATACCACCATGCCAGGAGTCGTCTATTCTAAAACACCTTTAGAATACTGTCTAAGTACCTAGATTGGGAAACTACCCAAATCTAGATCTAAAACCATAGATCTAGTAACCAGAATGTCTGATATTATATCCATATCCTGTGTGGAGAAACAACTGTGTGAAAAACCACAGTATAATCGATCGTAGTATAGGAATTTTACTTCCTACTCTGTGTATGTCATCCAAATATCAGGATATCATACCCTACTACCTTCTTAACAGATCCATCCCCTATTTTGATGAAGTCAAAGCCAAGACTGTTACATCAAAATTAGATGACTTATCTCCTCTATATCTACTCTAGTCTGTAATAGACATAAGCTACTTGCCCACTATGCTTTCGCTGCTCCCACTGACCACAACAACCCTCTGGCAGAATAATATATACGTGCACTTCTAAAACTAGTTTAGAACGACGCTATACTCATCCTCTTGCAGGGTCTCATAGCCAAGAACAACAGTAGTGTCAAGTCTGGGTAAACAAGACCTCCCTGTCACCGTCCTTGAGGCTACCGGAGTACCTCTCGGGTGCTTGAGGTTAACCATCATATCTGCGGAGTGGCTAATGGAATGTCAAACCTGATTGAATCTTAGGTCCTATTAAATTTTTAGTAATCGTTTGCGGTTCTGGAATCACTTCCAGTTCTACCATACTCCCACTGCTTTTTTTTGAAAAAATCCATTTTACTAAAACTGTGGCGAGTCAAGAACAATATCACTATTGATCTTCCAGATGGTAGAAAGTCAACCCTCGATAAAGCCCGGGTCAACCCATAAACTGCCATTACAAAAACATGCCTTGAGTTATCCAGAGTCTGGTTTTAAGCATAAGCCGGACAACTCCCCGTACCTTGACATCGTTAAGATATGAACCATTCTATATCCAATATAGAAACTTTGACACTTATTTAGTTGGAACCAGATTCAAATCATGCAGCTGTCTCCAGTGCATATCAACTTAATGGAAAGAAAGAGGCTAATCAGCATTACTCAACTTAGGAATGCATCCATTTATGAGTAACCTGAAAGAGAAACAAGTTTCTCAAAACCATTACTATCATCTGAATACCAATCACAAGTATCTACATCTTCGATCACCTTGAAGAATCCCGATACTTGCGACACCTGGTTCTCTACTTTATTCCTATACCTATAACTTCTCAAAACATAGACATTGTATTTCAACGAAACACTTGTCTAAAAACTAGAGAAGTCATGAGTAAACAGAACATAGTACGAGGACCAACCCCTTTGTCCTGATGGACACTGAACAGCATACAATACTCTGTATAAGTCCGCTGAGTTGAATAACTCAAAACCTGTGCATCGTAGGTTGAAAACTGTACTTATGGTTAAGAACTACTCCGCTGTTCAATGCCCCTTACTCAATCGTCAACTGATATAGGTTAATGTAACACTTTGAAATTTCGTTAGAATGTTTTTCGTGTAAATTAGCAATGGTGCGTGTTATTATATATGTGTACATATGATTATTAGTTATTTTTAGTTGTGTTACCCTAATTGGGAAATTTCTTGTGTTAGTGCACACATGCACACTTAGCACAATTTCCTTTGACCTAGGCTAAAAGTGTTAGCATGTTAACCATTTCTTTTCATACATGGTTCATTGTAATTTTCCCACCCTTTTATCAAAACAAAACCCTTTTTAAAATTCCAAATTTCAATTAGAATGTAGAAGCATGGTGGTTAGGTGAGAACTTGACTTTTTGACCCCTTTTCTTTCTCTCTTCTCTCTCTTTCCCTCATTCTGAATTTCCTGCAGAAATTCCAGCAAAACCACAGCTTCTTCTTCTTCTCCTCTTCTTCTTTTCATTTCCCTTTGATCCCTACATAAAACCCTACACAAATAAAAACATTTTCATCACAAAACCTTGGAAAAAGGGGCTTTTTGAGGTGTTTGGAGGCAAATATGCACACTTGAGGCTAGAGCTGAGATTTTTGGTGTTTCATAAGGTCTTTTGAAGGTATTAACTCATGTTAGCACTCCTTTTCCATAAACTTGTAGTATTCTTTAGCAAAAATCATGTTTTGATGTGCTTTTAGTGATATTGAAGGGTTTTTGTGATGATATGTTAAAATTAGCATTTTTATGGCTTAATTAGCTTGGTAATGAGTTGTTAGTGTAGTTTTAGACTTGGGTTTGCTTCAGATTTCAGGAAAATACCCTAAGGTTTCATTTTAGTGTAAAAGTGTGGTTTTTTAACTAGAAATAGGGCTCTGTAGGATCTGCTGCTACCCGAGTTATTTCAGAACGAAACTGGATTTACTGTAGCATGTATAGGGGGTATAGAGTGCACACAAAAAATCTGGGAGATCCTTTCCCTACCCAGGCCGCCGAAATATACATTCTGGCCGCAAATTGCGGCCAGATGGGGGTGTTTTGGGTTGGGGTTTGGGGGTGTTTGGTGTCTGCTGCTATGTGTAATCCTATGGTATATATATTTTTGTAATATCATTTCTGTATAAAAATCTGGTATCTAATACCCTATTTTTGGTATTTTAAACTTTCGCGACACGCGCGATACATGTGTGTGGGTTTGGGGTTTCTGCGTATCGCGACGCGTCGGAGTGGCTTCAGGCGCGTAATCATACGTTTTAGCGTATCGTGCACACGCACGCTTGGTTCACGACGCGAGTTACTAGTTTGACTTTAAATGTCGTGTTTGTATGGTTTTGAGCTTATGTGTGATGTATTGTGAAATTCTTGGTTCGCAGGCAAGTGCGACGGATGCTGCGAAGAAGGGGAAACAAGTCGTCGGCTATACCTAGCGAGAGACTACTGTGAGTAGATTTAACATCTACGGGGAAATCGCCCACATGGCATTATCCGTCAGGGCTGATAGGGCCTGGTAGCAGCATATTACATTTACATACATTGACTGTTCATGGCTCCTATTTTGTGCATACCACATTCCCTGCTATATGTATATAAACTAGAATTGATAGAACACCGCACCATTACTAACGGTTCATATTGCACGAGCACTATCTTGCATGTTACACACACACCGTTAATAATTGCCATGACACTCACACTGCAGAATTTCCATGATCATTATGCAGTAGCTCATCTTTTATGTGACTGGACATGATATTCATACTTGATGCATATATCACATTGCATTGACTTGCATATTGGTTTGGATTGCATGTGATTTTTGGATTTGGGAACCGTGGATATTTCAAAAGAGAATAGGTAATTATTTAAAAACCCGGTTTCCCTTAATATGATATTTCAGTGCGTCCACCATGTGTTTTCTCGGTGTTAGAGCGCGATATATGAGAGAGAGAGGGCTGACCCGGACTGACGGATGCCCGATATATGAGAGAGAGAGGGCTGACCCGCGGATGCCCGATATATGAGCAAGAGAGGGCTGACCCGGACTGACGGATGCCCGATATATGAGAGAGAGAGGGCTGACCCGGACTGACGGATGCCCGATATATGAGAGAGAGCGGGCTGACCCGGACTGACGGATGCCGGATATATGAAAGAGAGGGTGGCTGACCTAGATTGACGGATGCCCGATATAGGAAGATTTGCGTGTCGATACTGGACACGAGTATTTATGATATTTGGGTACTGATGTTGGGCACTCGTGATTCCCAGAGATTTACAGGATTGGAGGGCCGATGAGAGTGCAGGCGCCTGAGTTATTTGGGGGATCTGGGTGCATTGATGGACACCGATTATATATTCCACGTTGACATTCCGTGTAGATGTTATGTTCCCATGCTCAGCATTCATTATTGTATCTCATCCTGTAGTTATATTACCTGATAGAGCACTTGCATGATTATTGCACATACTGCTTATCACGCATTGATATCATCTGCTGGCATATGATGGAGTAGCGCAGTACGTGCTTGCTCGCGATTACCTTTATATGTTATTTCTATTCACGAGTTGGCAACTCACCCCCGTTGTGCCACAGTATTTGCAGGTTTCCCCTCGGAGTAGTCGCGGCAGGCTGCTTTCTTAAATCTTTTGGCTACAGATACCACTACAGTTGGTGCGTGAGCTGTTTTGCTGTTAGGTGGGTTGTGGTATATGGTTACTTTTAATATACACACTTTTGTATCTTGTATTCTCCATCTACTATATATGTATTTGACTTAGAGACAGTGTGATGACGATGATGTATATTATTTGTATTCTGGTGTCGAGCTCGTTGTGAGCTGACTTTACTTATGCAGTTTATTCTATCTGTGATGTTCCCACTTGTTACTCTTGATCTTCACTACGGCGTCGTATATTGCTATCTTGGTGATTGTTTACTTAAGATTTCTTATCACTTTTTAAATGCTTCCGATTCAAGCTTGAAACACTCTATACTTTTACTGGTTTGATTTCTGGGTTTTCGGTTCAGTTAGTCGCGTTACGCCTGTAGACTTTACGTGGTTAAGTGCCGGTCACGGGCCAAAGTTTGAGTCGTGACAAAGTTGGTATCAGAGCGTAGGTTTTACGTTTCGGAGTGTAGGATGACCCTGGTATGATGGAGTAGGTAGCTGAAGCAGGGTGGCGTAGCGTGCGTATGTTCCGCGGCATGCTCATGACACTGTACCCCGCCAAAGCGACCTTAGGACTTATTGATTTAAATTCCCTCTTGAGTATATACATTCTTGTGATTCGATTCCCGTATACTTATCGAATCCTATTTTTCCTTTCAGCCATTATGCCGCCAAAGACTACTATGGCACAGAGAGCGGCCGCGAGAGCCGCGATTCGAGTTGACTCGTCCGAGACGAGGAATGATCCGGGTAGTATACCGGTTGTGCCCGAGCAGGTTGTTCCTGGCGTGACAGATCAGATTTCCATGTTAGGGGCTGGTATGCAGGAGATGCGCCAGACAGTAGGATCCAGTATGCAGGAGATGCGCCAGATGATGGGATCTCTAGTTGAGACACTTCGAGCGCAGCGACCAGAGATAGTTCCACCCGTTGCAGAGACCGCGGTGGTACCCACAGTACAGGCACTTGTCCCTATCGCTACAGAGGTTATTATAGTATCGCTGTCAGAGTTTATGAGGCTGAAGCTTCCGGTCTTCACGGGCACCGATGCAGCTGAGGACCCACAGTCTTTCATTGATAGGATGGCTCGGATATACCGTTCCCTTAGATGCGCAGATGCGAGATGGGTTGAGTTCGCGAGCTTTCGCCTGGAAGGTCTAGCACAGAAATGGTGTGAATCAGTCGAGAAGGGTAGAGCTGCAGGTCTTCCTCCTATGACCTGGGCAGAGTTCGTGGCGCTATTCCTTGCCCGTTTTCTTCCATTGAGCGTCAGAGATGCTAGAGCACGCAGGTTCGAGTCCTTATGTCAAACTCCGGAGATGTCGGTGGCAGAGTATGATGTCCTGTTCACCGAGCTATCAGTGTATGCTCCGTACCTAGTGGCTACTGAGGAGTTGCGAGTCAAGAGATTTGTCCGAGGCTTGCTTACACCACTGTTTCTTGCGATCAGCGCACAGCATTACGAGACATATGCAGCAGCTGTAGACACAGCCCTATTAGTCGAGGAGCGCCTTACTGAGACTTCGGTAGTTCCAGAGCCGAAGAGAGTTCGTGCGGATACATCAGCGCAGAGACAGCCTTTTCGGCGCCGTGATAGACGTCTTGCACGTAGCAGAGATTTAGGGCGGGGACGATTGTTCAGTTCCTATTACCAGGAGGGTCAGCAGTCATCGTCGGGATGTTTTCGCTGCGGGAGTTCTTATCATCGTGTGCGAGATTGTCCTGAGATACCCCGGAGGGAGGCAGCAGCACCGCACGTCATACTACCACCTTCACCATCCCAAGCAGTGTTGCCTATTGTACCTACTGTTACTCCGCGCCAGACTCATGCACAGAGAGGTCATGGTCGCGGAGGATTTGTTCATACAGGACGAGGTGATCGAGGAAGAGGACAGCCAGCTGTCGGCAGGGGACAGTCAGTCGCAGGTGGAGGACAGGCGTTAGTTTTTGCTTTGACGCATCAGGACGCGCAGGCATCCAATGCGGTGGTCTCAGGTATCCTTCCAGTATGTTCTGTTGATGCACACTGTAAGGTTTACCTAGCACCCTAAGAAAGGTTTGGAACCATCACATGTCTCAAAGATTACATTTTTAGAGTGCTAAGTGAACACACAAAGAATCAATCCTAGAAAATTAAGGTTTCATAACTTTAAACCACATCACAAGTAACAAAGGCTAGGGTTTTTGAGAGTACAACCTTAGTTGCTCCCTATGTTAGACTCCTTGGCCACTTGAGGGTTGGAAAACGGTTAGCTTGAGGTCTTCTAACGTCCATGACGATCCACCCGAAGCTCCTTTGTCCAAGCTTGCAACTTCACTTGATCAAGAGAAGGAAATGAAGCAAACACTCTAAACAAGTGGGCAAGACTTGTGTAGAATGATGTTGTGGTGTCTTTTCTCACTTCAAAATCCTAACTTGGTGAGTAATTTTCTCACTAGAGAAATCTCGAGAGCAAAAGAAGAAGGAGGAAGAAGATGATGGCCTTTTTAGAACAAGAGAAAAGATAATGTCTTATAAAAGAAAATAGAAAATATATGTATATATATTTTCCACTTCTCATCTCAAACCATGGTTAAATGATAAAGATATTATTGAATTTGAGTTAAAACATAAAAGGAATGTTAATCCATGGTTAAAAGTAGGTGAGCATGGTTAGGTCAAAGAAGAGTGTAGAAACAAACCATGAATTATCCTTTTCTTTTTCATTTTGTTTTAAAACAAATGCAATAATAATTCATATATATAAAACCATGGTGTGAGTCTTATATTGCCACCATTTTCTATGTATATACAATCATGAAGGATGATGTATGTATGTATGTGTGCATGCACATCCATATGTGCATGAATCAAGAAAGAATGCATACATGCATGCATACATCCAAAAATACAAGAAAGGATTTCTAGTGAGAAACTAATGGTTAAATGATAAATAAACACTTGATTTATCAATCAGGCCATATCACATACGACCCAACCAAAATCAAGCCGCCCGATTAATATACGGTATCTTATACGCGCATTTTAACCGGGTCCATGCGCATATCACATACGCGCACCACAACGTTTCGCCTGGACTAGGTAACTCCTTTGTGGGACTCTAAGACTCGTCAATACGCCGGCAGTGGGTGATGATCATATTATGCACCCCCAAGCCGCAAGCGGTCAGCTAAACGTAACGGCCACCCAGGTATTGAGCGATCAAAAGAAGACAAGCGAACCTGCTACAACTCCCGTCGAGCCAACCGGCAACACTACCGTATAGTCCGGTCTCTTCGTCAGATATGCTGCATATTGAGCCTAGGGATGGTCACGTCGACCCTAATAACTCAATAAGTCATGCCGGTGAATGGTCTATAACAGATCGAGAAACTACTGATAACACTTATCAGTAAATCTCAGCAGCCCTGTCCAGGAACTTACTGATATAACCAATCGAGCACAGCACAGCATCAACTCCCAATACCGGGAGAAACGAAACCCCTCCTATCGCTCATCGCCTTCGCGTGTCTCGGGACTGTACCCAACGGCCACCTGTTTGCACGACACAGTAGAGCCGTGGTAGGGTGGTAATTAAAGTACAGTGGGAGAGCACATAAGACTCTATGACGATCTTGGGTCTACAGACTAACCTGCACCAGTGTCACCTGAGAACTGCTATCCGACGATAGATATAATTCCATATTGGAGTTCTTGGTGAGTCCGTCCAGTATACCCAGTCACCACTGAGCACCCGTATACGATCTCGATGTCAAACATCGATGAATGTGGGAACATCCATCGCCCATCATATGGGTCCAGTATCATATACGCTAGTCTACTCTGGTATATCGATGCCCCGTATCGATACACCTACGACTAGGGACATTCCAGGATATGCTTATAAACTACAGATGTCCCACTAGTATGATCTCCATCATAATCACAGTAGTAAAGCCAATATCCTCAGGGCTTTATCAACATGTATGAATGAATAAAAGCATGATCAAATCAACATGTCAGATAAAGAAGAACCAGATAGCATACTATCATGTCGAGCAAGAATGTACACTGAATATATATATATATATATATATATATATATATATATATATATATATATATACACATGTATAAATACATCCACTATCACATAATGGCCTCTAGGGCATACATATATCCAACAATCTCCCACTTGCACTAAAGCCAGTTATTGGCATATCTCATACCCAACATCTCAAAACGTCGCTCATGCTGCGGCTGAGGGAGGGCCTTGGTGAATAGAACCGCGGCGTTATTCTTTGTGTCTACTCTCTTAATCTCGATCTCGCGGCGATCTACAATCTCCCGGATCAAATGAAAGCGCCTCAGGATGTGTCTGGATCGCTGATGGGACCTGGGCTCCTTGGCTAACGCCATAGCCCTATTATTATCAGAATACAATGGTATTGGATCAATAATGGTTGGAACTACTCCTAGCTCCGAGACGAACTTCCTCATCCAGACGGCTTCCTTGGCGGCATCATTCGCAGCAATGTACTCAGCCTCTATCGTAGAGTCTGCAACGGTATCCTGTTTGGAACTCTTTCAACTTACCGCCCCTCCATTGAGGGTAAATACAAACCCAGAGATAGATTTGCTGTCGTCCTTATCGCTCTGGAAGCTCGAATCGGTAAAGGCCTCCATTTGGAGATCTCCATTACCATACACCAAGAACAATTCTTTAGTCCTTCGCAAGTACTTAAGAATGTTCTTCACAGCTATCCAGTGATTCTCCCCTGGGTTGGATTGATACCTGCTTACAACACTAAGTGCATAAGCTACATCTGGTCGTCTACACAACATCGCATACATTATAGATCCTACTGCCGAAGCATAGGGTATAATGCTCATGCGAGCTCTCTCTTCATCGGTCTTTAGGCAAGAGTCCTTAGAGAGAGTGACCCCATGGCAAGCGGGTAAGGAACCTCGCTTGGAGTCTTCCATACTAAATCTTTTTAGGATGGTGTTGATGTACCTGGTTTGGGATAATCCCAATAACTTTTTGGATCTATCCCTATAGATCCTTATGCCCAGAATGTATGTGGCATCACCCAGGTCCTTCATGGAGAACCTTAGTGATAAGAAAGGTTTGACCGACTGTAGCATAGGAATATCATTTCCTATCAGAAGAATGTCATACACGTACAATACAAGGAATGTGACAGCTCTCCCTACAACCTTCTTATAAACACAAGGTTCATCTGGATTTTTGATAAAATCAAACTCTTTGATAACATCATCGAAATAGATGTTCCAACTCTGTGATGCCTACTTTAACCCATATATGGATTTAAATAATCTACATGCTTTCCCGCTACTCCCACTGTCAATGAAGCCCTCTGGCTGATCCATATAAATGCATTCTTCTAAATCTCCATTTAGAAATGCTGTTTTAACGTCCATCTGCCAGATTTCATAGTCATAGTGAGCAGCAATAGCAAGTAGGATCCGAATGGATTTAAGCATGGCTACGGGCGAAAAAGTCTCGTCATAGTCCAAACCTGGTCTTTGACGAAAACCCTTCGCCACAAGTCTTGCCTTGTAGGTCTCTACCTGCCGATCCACACCAATCATTCTTTTAATGATCCATTTGCATCCCACAGGTTTTACCCCAGGGGGTACAACGTCCAAAGTCCCAACTTTGTTGGTGTACATAGACTCCATTTCGGATCTTATGGCATCCAGCCACTTCATAGAGTCACCACTCGTGATAGCTTGCTGAAAACTGGCAGGATCATCATCCTCCATGATGCAGTCTTCTCTGTCACCATCAATGAGGAAACTGTAGTACCTCTCCTGTCTGGGAGAAGTCCTACCAGACCTACGGAGTGGCCGAGGTTCCTCAGTTTCTATTGCAACAGCCGGATCAACCAAGTCGTCATTTGTAGTTTGTGTCTCTAAAACCTCTTCTAGATCCACCACATTGCCATCATCTTTATCTGTGAAAAACTCTTTTTCCAAGAATGTGGCATGCTGAGAAACAAACACCTTTTGTTCCTCCTTGTGGTAGAATAGATATCCATAAGAGTTCTTTGGATATCCCACAAAGTTACACATGACCGACCGTTTCTCGAGTTTGTCCGGATTCTGCTTTTTAACATAGGCCGGGCAACCCCAAATCTTAATTCTCTTAAGAGATGGTCTCTTCCCATGCCATATCTCATATGGCGTGGTAGACACAGTTTTGGTTGGAACCCTGTTCAGTAGAAATGCTGCAGTCTCCAATGCATGCCCCCAAAATGAGACGGGTAACTCAGCATCACTCATCATGGAACGGACCATATCTAATAGGGTCCGATTCCGTCGTTCTGACACACCGTTGTACTGTGGTGTGTAAGGAGGAGTGAGCTGAGAGAGAATCCCATTCTCTTTTAGGAAGTTTGTGAATTCTGTACTGAGATACTCTCCACCTCGATCTGATCGAAGCATCTTAATACTCAAGCCGGTTTGTTTTTCTACTTCTTGTTTATATTCAATGAATTTCTCGAAAGCTTCGGACTTGTGCTTTAATAAAAATACATGACCGAATCTTGAGAAATCGTCAGTGAACATAATGAAGTATAAAAAACCGCCTCTAGCCTGTGTAGACATTGGCCCGCATACATCACTATGTATGAGGCCTAGGAGCTCAGTAGCTCTTTCTCCGTGTCCGGTAAACGGAGTTTTGGTCATTTTACCCTTGATACAAGACTGGCAAGTCGCATAAGATTTATATTCAAAAGGGTTTAAATATCCATCTTTGTGAAACTTGTTTAGTCTTGTTTCGTTAATATGACCAAGTCTACAGTGCCAAAGAAAATCTTCATTTATTTCTGAAAGTTTTCTTTTATTAGTGTGTTGTATGCTGAAAACTGTGTGTTGATTTAAGGTGTATATCCTGTTATTAAGTGTACCATACCCAACCAACATTTGATTCAGGTGAATGTTCCTAACATTGTTCTGCAATACAAAATAATATCCTTCATTGTCTAACAAAGAAACAGATATAATATTACAAAGCATACTTGGTACAAAATAACATGGGTTCAAAACCAATATACACCCAGATGGCAACCCTAAGTGATACTCTCCCACTGCGACTGTATGTACATTGGAACAATTTCCAACGCGGAGAGTATGGTCACCTATCTTCAAAATCTTGCTATTTCTCAGCCCCTGCATAGAATTGCAAATGTGAGAACCTGAACCGGTATCTAATACCCAGGAAGCAGAGTTTATTGAAAAACAGTTTTCTGTCACAATCACACCTGAAGCGGAAGCATCCCCATGCTTCTTCTTGAAATTTAAGTACTCCGTACAGTTGCGCTTCAATGTCCTGTCTTGTGGCAATGAAAACATTCCCCTTTCCCCGTGTCTCCAGCTTTGGACTTTTCCTTTCCCTTCACCTTTTTAACTCCACCCTTAGGATTGGTGGGCTTCTTCTTTTTCTTTCCCTTGGCCTTGGCCTTTGGGCGAGAAGAGGAAGATTGTCCAACAGCCATAACGGGGGTTTTTACTGATTTCAGTGTGCTCTCTGCACTCCTTAACATATTAAGGAGTTCAGGTAGTTCCCTCTCCATGTTGTGCATGTTGAAGTTAATTATGAATTGAGCAAAGGTGGAGGGGAGGGACTGCAGAATAATACCCGTATATTGTTCGTTGTCCATCGTCCATCCAAGGTCCTCGAGCTCTTTTATAAGAGCTATCATCTTCAGAACATGGTCTCCTACTGATGTGCCAGGGGCCATTCGCATCTGAAACAATTTCTTTGATGCTTCGTATCGTAATACGCGGGATTGCTCTCCATACAACTCCTTTGTATGGAGGAATATGTCATGAATGTCCATATTCTCGTGCTGCTTTTGATGTGTGTTGTCCATCGATGCAAGCGCGGGGCATTTGGCCATGGCACAGTCAGCTTCCCATGTCTTGCGGACTTCTTTGTCCGCAACTGAGGATTTTGGACCTGGGACGGGCAGAGCTGAAGCCGTGAGGACATATGATACTTTATCATAAGTCAAGACTATTTTCAGATTCCTCAGCCAGTCTTTATAATTGGTCCCATTTAGTTTGTTTTTATCTAGTAAAAGCATGAGTCCAGTCATTGGTATCTGCCATTAAGAGAGAGAAAAGAATACACTCAACGAAAGCTCTTGCAAAGATCAGATTGGTTATTATCTTGTCTAATCGATGTTTCCCACTGCTTTAATCGAGTTTATCTTTCAAACCTTTAAAAAGAAAACTAGCCAGGATTAACTACAGTCTACAATTTCGCTAACCGTTCAGCCAGGCCAGTGTCGGTACTTGAGGGAGGTTCCCCGTGCTTTCGCACGGACCTAATTAAAGTAAACCTCGTTTTCCCAGAGGCGTAGTCCCGTTAACACCTTTCTAGACACGTGATGAGTTAGCTAATTGTAAACTGTAAAACTCTCCTGGGAGCAACTATTGCCCACAGTGGGATCGGGATCCAACCATCATATGGAAGGCATGCAATCTTATTGCAAATCTCAACACTTGAGATTCCCGATATGATTTTTACCCCTAGCACTCATGACCTTGGCTAAGGTCAACAAATCACAAGCACTAGTCAAGTTCAACCCGTCATTTCTTGATTAATCTGACCCGTTTACATGACCCTTGGCTAAGGTCAACAAAGTCATATACCCGTCCTAATTAATCTGCATCATATGCATTGTAGGAAGACATCACTTAGCTACCGTACACTACGCCTTGGCTAAGGTCAACAAACGTAGCACGAATACTAAGTACTCTACTTCCTAAAATGACGGAGGGTTGCGGATGATTTTTATGAAAATCTTTAACGCTTTGAACTTGATATCATCGTAGAATCAAATGGTTTTCAAAAGGAGTGGCTTGTGCTCCACAGTTTTGAAATATAGCCTTTTCACAAATAGCCGAGTGGTTTTCAAATCCGATTCTACAACATCTTTTTATGTTTATTTTCTTTACATTAATCATATTAATGTAGTCCCATCATTTTAGTCCTTAAGCCAATCACAGAAAAGAAACGAAAATAACACGTACGCTTATACCACCCGCATTCGCCGCAATGTTCCGTTATGCACCGTTAGGTTACTTAACTAAGGGCATACCGGGACGGGACTAGCGCGGGTGTAAAACATAAGCAACGTCTACTATATATCTCATATATAATATATCATTCGTCTCAGATATCACAGAACACAGGCAGCAGAAACATAGATATAATGTGGGATATACTAGGACGTCCGTATTTAGTATTTAGCCAACAATAGAAAATACGAATTCCACAATCGCGATGAATAGCCAAGCCCACACCCTTAGACCCCCTACGAGAGCGGTAAGCGACCCTACCAATCTTGGAGTTTAGGAGACCCGGTCTCGACTCCTCGAGATGGCCTCCCACTGAACCCCAGAACCCGGTCACTTGTGCTCCTCTCCTTGGGTCTATCCTAATGCGGAAAAGTAAATAATATACAACACTGGTGACATCAACCTCAACTCGGAAGTGCCCTAAATAAAAGAATATTACATTACATTTGAATTTTACATGAATGAAAAAAAAACTCTCATCTCACATAAACCCCCCCGGCTATTCAATCGCGATAATCCTGCACATCATATCTCAGCAACACATAATATCATATATCATCAACGTAAGCAAGTATGCGTACCCTGATTGTCGTTGATGTATAGCAACGAAACCGGCGATATCGACATACTACACTTACGGTCACAGAAAAGAAAGTGTAAAACTACAATATTTGGAATCCACATTCCCTTTAGACATCGTAAATCCGGCATATCACATACCTCGCATTTCATGCCTAACTATATGAATTCCACATATTGTATCATATTACAGATAAATAAACAGTATTAAATTCTTCGAACGAATAATCAAATACCCAAAAATTCCTTAAAGCTCAACACTTGAGCGGAGTTCAAAAACCCGGAGTGTGACACAGTAGTAGCGGTCCAGTCGTAGAAGGGTCAAGCCAACGCCTCACATATGGCACGCCGTACTGCCTCAAACCTTAAGGTTCAAAAGGCAGTTCAAGACGGTCACATAATCGAGTTAAGATTTGTTGTCTTCTAGAGGGTCCACCACAAAAAAACTTGCACATATTTCCGAAAGATTTAAACCCCCGTGAAAGAGTGTGTTAATGATACTCGTTCGAACATTTTAATACTTTCTAAATTACCCGGAAAAAAGCACGAAATTAAAATTCCGATCGAATCGTAGAATCCAAAAAAATCTCCAGAACATGCAGCACTAAATTCAGATTAAAAATACCCCAAAAAATATACAAGCAGATAAAATAATTACTGTACAAAAACGACACAATAATTCATCTGTACGACCGCGGAACCGCGGCATAAGCAGGCTATTGCCGCGGTTCCGCGGTGGAAAGTACAGTTCATGGCATCGTTTTTTACATTTGTTCTTAGATTTACCTGGTGAATCTTTTACATAATTTTAATTCTGAAAAATGTCATTTTTGAAAAAATGTCCAGAGAGTGCTAAAAATCCGTATTTTTCGGTTCGATCGGAGTTTTAACTTCTTTAAAGTGTCGCCTAAAGTTCTAGGTCAGCTCTGATACCAATCTTAGGTTTACCTAGCACCCTAAGAAAGGTTGGAAGCATCACATGTCTCAAAGATTAAATTTTTAGAGTGCTAAGTGAACACACAAAGAATCAATCCTAGAAAATTAGGGTTTCATAACTTTAAACCACATTATAAGTAACAAAGGTTAGGGTTTTTGAGAGTACAACCTTTGTAGCTCCCTATGCTAGACTCCTTGGCCACTTGAGGGTTGGAAAACAGTAAGCTTGAGGTCTTCTAACTTCCACGACGATCCACCCGAAGCTCCTTTGCCCAAGCTTGCAACTTCACTTGATCAAGAGAAGGAAATGAAGCTAACACTCTAAACAAGTGGGCAAGACTTGTGTAGAATGATGTTGTGATGGCTTTTCTCACTTCAAAATCCTAACTTGGTGAGTAATTTGCTCACTAAAGAAATCTAGAGAGCAAAAGAAGAAGGAGGAAGAAGATGATGGCCTTTTTAGAACAAGAGAAAAGATAATGTCTTATAAAAGAAAATTGAAAATATATGTATATATATTTTCCACTTCTCATCTCAAACCATGGTTAAATGATAAAGATATTATTGAATTTGAGTTAAAACATAAAAGGAAAGTTAATCCATGGTTAAAAGTAGGTGAGCATGGTTAGGTCAAAGAAGAGTGTAGAAACAAACTATGAATTATCCTTTTCTTTTTCATTTTGTTTTAAAACAAATGCAATAATAATTCATATATATAAAACCATGGTGTGAGTCTTATATTGCCACCATTTTCTATATATATACAACCATGAAGGATGATGTATGTATGTATGTGTGCATACACATCCATATGTGCATGAATCAAGAAAGAATGCATACATGCATGCATACATCAAAAAATACAAGAAAGGATTTCTAGTGAGAAACTAATGGTTAAATGATAAATCAACACTTGATTTATCAATCTAGCCATACCACATACGACCCAACCAAAAGCAAGCCGCTCGATTAATATACGGTATCTTATACGCGCATTTTAACCGGGTCCATGCGCATATCGCATACGCGTACCACAACGTTTCGCCTGGACTAGGTAACTCCTTTGTAGGACTCTAAGACTCATCAATACGCCGGCAGTGGGTGATGATCATATCAAGCACCCCCAAGCCGCAAGCGGTCAGCTAAATGTAACGGCCACCCGGGTATTGAGCGATCAGAAGAAGACAAGCGAACCTGCTACAACTCCCGTCGAGCCAACCGGCAACACTACCGTACAGTCCGGTCTGTTCGTCAGATATGCTGCATATCGAGTCTAGGGATGGTCACGTCGACCCCAATAACTCAATAAGTCATGCTGGTGAATGGTCTATAACAGATCGAGAAACTACTGATAACACTTATCAGTAAATCTCAGCAGCCCTGGCCAGGGACTTACTGATATAACCAGTCGAGCACAGCACAACATCAACTCCCAATACCGGGAGAGACGAAACCCCTCCTATCGCTCATCGCCTTCGTGTGTCTCGGGACTGTACCCAACGGCCACCTGTTTGCACGACTCAGTATAACCGTGGTAGGGTGGTAATCAAAGTACAGTGGGAGAGCACACAAGACTCTATGACGATCTCGGGTCTACAGACTAACCTGCACCAGTGCCACCTGAGAACTGCTATCCGACGATAGATATAATTCCATATAGGAGTTCTCGGTGAGTCCGTCCAGTGTACCCAGTCACTACTGAGCACCCGTATACGATCTCGATGTCAAACATCGATGAATGTGGGAACATCCATCGCCCATCATATGGGTCCAGTATCATATACGCTAGTCTACTCTGGTATATCGATGCCCTGTCCCGATACACCTGCGACTAGGGACATTCCAGGATATGCTTATAAACTACAGATGTCCCACTAGTATGATCTCCATCATAATCACAGTAGTAAAGCCAATATCCTCAGGGCTTTATCAACATGTATGAATGAATAAAAGCATGATCAAATCAACATATCAGATAAAGAAGAACCAGGTAGCATACTATCATGTCGAGCAAGAATGTACACTAAATATATATATATATATACATGTATAAATACATCCACTATCACATAATGGCCTCTAGGGCATACATATATCCAACACACACGTGTTATTCGATCCCGGATCCACGCACTCGTACGTATCTACACACTTTGTGCCGAGTTTGGGTAGAGTGTCCAGTTTGCTTGATCAGCCGCTTGATGTGACTACTCCTGTGGGAGAGTTGTTTGTCGCTAGGCGCGTGTTCCGATCCTGTACCGTCCGTATTGGCGAGAGCGAGTTGCCTGTCGACTAGATCCTTCTTGAGATGTTGGACTTCGACGTTCTTTTAGGCAAGGATTGTTTAGCCACGTACTATGCTTCTGTTGACTGCCGCGTGAAGACAGTTAGATTTTGTTTTCCCGATGAGTCGGTTTTTGTTGTGTTGGGGGACCGTGGTGCCACCCCTCACAGTGTGATTTCTTCTTTTCACACTGGGCAGCTTTTGAGGAAGGGATGTCAGGGATTTCTCGTCTGTGTTTGCGATACTAGAGCTACAGAGGTTCCGTTGGACCGGGTTCCGGTTGTTAGCGAGTTCCCTAATGTGTTCCCTGACAAGCTTCCTAGGTTACTGGCCGAGCGTGATATTTCTTTCTGTATTGATTTGGTTCCTGGCACGGGGCCTATTTCTGTACCGCCTTATCGGATGGCCCCGGCGTAACTTAGAGAATTGAAGGGTCAGTTGTAAGATTTGCTGGATAAGGGACTTATTCGACCCAGTGTTTCTCCTTGGGGTGCTCCAGTCCTGTTTGTCAAGAAGAAGGACGGCAGTATGCGTTTGTGTATCGACTACCGCCAGCTGAACAGGGTTACAGTGCGGAACAGGTATCCTTTGCCACGCATCGATGACTTGTTCGACCAGCTTCAGGGGCAGGATACTTTTCGAGGGTCGATTTGCGATCAGGCTACCATCAGCTACGGGTTCGACAGGAGGACATTCCGAGGACAGCTTTCCGCACGCGCTACGGCCATTATGAGTTTTTGGTGATATCGTTCGGACTCACCAATGTGCCAGCAGCATTTATGGACTTGATGAACCGTATTTTTAGGCCGTATCTTGATCTGTTCATCATAGTATTCATTGACGATATCTTGGTGTATTCTCGTAGTAGAGAGGAGCACGAGCAGCACCTGCGGATTACACTGCAGACCTTGAGGGAGCATCAGCTTTTCGCCAAATTCTCAAAGTGTGCTTTCTGGCTGGACAGCATAGACTTCTTGGGGCACGTGATTATACGAGATGGTATATGTATAGACCCGAGATAGATTGAGGCCGTTCGGTGTTGGCCAGACCCACGTCAGTGACGGAGGTTCGCAGCTTTTTAGGGCTGGCCGGCTACTACAGGCGATTTGTGCAGGACTTCTCTCGTATTGCTACACCATTGACCGGGTTGACCCGGAAAGGAGTTCCTTTCGTTTGGACGGAGGAGTGTGAGCACAGTTTTCAGCAGCTACGGGCTCTACTGACTACGACACCAATGCTATCATTGCCTTCAGGATCAGGCGGATTTGTGGTCTACTGTGATGCTTCACGAGTGGGGCTAGGGTGTGTATTGATGCAGCATGATAGGGTGATCGTGTATGCTTCGCGGCAATTAAAGAAATATGAACAGAATTACCCCACTCATGATTTGGAGATGGCTACAGTGGTTTTTGCACTTAAGATCTGGCGACATTACCTATATGGCGAGTCGTGCCAGATATTCACTGATCATAAGAGCTTAAAGTATATATTTCATCAGCGAGACCTGAACCTTAGACAGCGCCGATGGATGGAGTTAGTGAAGGACTACGATTGTGAGATCTTATATCACCCGGGTAGGGCTAATGTAGTGGCGGATGCTTTGAGCAGGAGGCCTGGGGGTAGTCTATCTTGTTTGAGCGCAGTACAGAGGCAGTCATCGGCAGATTGGCAGATTTTATGCGACAGCCGAGTACAGTTCGAGTTTACGCCGATCGGAGGACAGATCGCGCATGTTCGTGCACGCCCACAGTTGCTTGACCGTATACATGAGGCACAGCACAGTGATGACCGATGCTCAGAGATCAGGGCACAGATTGGACAGGGCAGATTTTTCGAGTTCGTGATCGATGATCAGGGGATACTAAGATTTAGGGCTAGACTGTGCGTACCAGATGCTGAGGGATTGCGGCGCGAGATTCTTGAGGAGGCACATCGATCGGTATACAGTGTTCATCCCGGTTCCACTAAGATGTACCACGATATGAGAGATGTTTACTGGTGGGACTGTATGAAGAGGGATATCGCAGATTTCGTGTCGAGATGCCTGACTTGTCAGCAGGTCAAGGCCGAGCACTAGAGGCCCGCGGGAGAGCTACAGCCGTTATCCATTCCGGAGTGAAAATGGGAGCAGATTTCTATGGACTTTATTGTGGGTCTACCCAGGACTAGTCGAGGGTATGACTCTATCTGGGTGATCGTGGATCGTTTGACGAAAGCGGCTCACTTCCTACCTGTGAAGACGACTTTCGGATTTGCTGAGTATGCCCAGATTTACATCGACAAGATTGTATGACTGCACGAAGTTCCGACATGTATCGTGTCCGACAGAGGCACCCAGTTTACCAACCGGCTATGGCAGAGACATCAGGAGGTTTTGGGCACTCGCTTGAGTTTCAGCACAGCTTTTTATCCGCAGACCGACGGACAGTCAGAGCGGACTATTCAGACTCTCGAGGACATGCTCAGAGCTTGCGCCTTAGACTTTGAAGGTAGCTGGGATTATCATTTACCCTTAGTAGAGTTCTCTTACAACAACAGCTACCAGGAGACCATTCAGATGGTACCATTTAAGGCTCTTTATGGGAGGAGATGCAGATCGCCCACCTGTTGGACAGAGCTCAGTGAGAGCAGTATCTTAGGGTCACAGATTGTTGAGGAGACAACCGCGAAGATCTAGTTGATTCGCGACAGGATGAGAGCAGCCGAGAGTAAGCAGAGATCTTGTGCGGACCTTCGTCGGCACAGACTTGAGTTTTCTGTTCGTGATCATGTTTTCTTGAGGGTCTCCCCAATGAAAGGTGTGAGGAGATTTGGGAAGAAGGGGAAGCTTAGTCCCAGATATGTAGGCCCCTTCGAGATCCTCGAGCGTGTTGGTGCGGTTGCGTATCGGTTAGCCCTTCCGCCCAGTTTTCCAGATGTGCACCCAGTATTTCACGTTTCGATGCTCCGCAGATATCTTCATGATCCTTCGCATGCGATTAAGCACCCGACGATCCAGCTTGAGCGCGACCTTTCCTATGCAGAGCAGCCGGTGATGATCTTGGATCGACAAGAGAAGAAATTGAGGTCGAAAGAGATACCGTCCGTCAAGGTATTTTGGCGTGGTCCGAGCAGAGAGGAGATCACTTGGGAGACCGAGAGCGAGATGAAGAAGAGGTATCCCATCTTTTCGAAGGTACGTGTGGTTAGATTTTTAAATTCGGGGACCGAATTTCTTTAACGGGGGTAGATTGTAACACTTTGAAATTTCGTTAGAATGTTTTTCGTGTAAATTAGCAATGGTGCGTGTTATTATATATGTGTACATAGGATTATTAGTTATTTTTAGTCGTGTTACCCTAATTGGGAAATTTCTTGTGTTAGTGCACACATGCACACTTAGCACAATTTCCCTTGACCTAGGCTAAAAGTGTTAGCATGTTAACCATTTCTTTTCATACATGGTTCATTGTTATTTCCCCACCCTTTTATCAAAACAAAACCCTTTTTAAAATTCAAAATTTCAATTAGAATATAGAAGCATGGTGGTTAGGTGAGAACTTGACTTTTTGACCCCTTTTCTTTCTCTGTTCTCTCTCTTTCCCTCATTCTGAATTTCCTGCAGAAATTCCAGCAAAATCACAGCTGCTTCTTCTTCTCCTCTTCCACTTTTCATTTCCCTTTGATCCCTACACAAAACCCTACACAAATCAACACATTTTCATCACAAAACCATGGCAAAAGGGGCTTTTTGAGGTGTTTGGAGGCAAATCTGCACACTTGACGCTAGGGCTGAAATTTTTGGTGTTTCATAAGGTCTTTTGAAAGTATTAACTCATGTTAGCACTCCTTTTCCATAAACTTGTAGTATTCTTTAGCAAAAATCATGTTTTGATGTGCTTTTAGTGATATTGAAGGGTTTTTGTGATGATATGTTAAAATTAGCATTTTTATGGCTTAATTAGCTTGGTAATGAGTTGTTAGTGTAATTTTAGACTTGGGTTTGCTTCAGATTTCAGAAAAATACCCTAAGGTTTCATTTTAGTGCAAAAGTATGGTTTTTTAACTAGAAATAGGGCTTTGTAAGATCTGCTACTACCCGAGTTATTTCAGAACGAAACTAGATTTACTGTAGCATGTATAGGGGGTATAGAGTGCACACACAAAATCTGGGAGCTCCTCTCCCTACCCAGGCCGCCGAAATATACATTATGGCCGCAAATTACGGCCAGATGGGGGTGTTTTGGGTTGGGGTTTGGGGTGTTTGGTGTCTGCTGCTATGTGTAATCCTATGGTATATATATTTTGTAATATCATTTCTGTATAAAAATCTAGGATCTAATACCCTATTTTCCATATTTTAAACTTTCACGACACGCGTGATACGTGTGTGTGGGTTTGGGGTTTCTGCGTATCGCGACGCGTCGGAGTGGCTTCAGGCGCGTAATCACACGTTTTAGCGTATCGCGCACACGCGCGCTTGGTTCACGACGCGAGTTACTAGTTTGACTTTAAATGTCGTGTTTGTATGGTTTTGAGCTTATGTGTGATGTATTGTGAAATTCGAGGTTCGCAGGCAAGTGCGACGGACGCCGCGAAGAAGGGGAAACAAATCGTCGGCTATACCTAGCGAGAGACTACTGTGAGTAGATTTAACATCTACGGGGAAATTGCCCGCATGACGTTATGCGTCAGGGCTGATAGGACCTGGTAGCAGCATATTACATTTACATACATTGACTGTTCATGGCTACTATTTTGTGCATACCACATTCCCTGCTATATGTATATAAACTAGAATTGATAGAACACCGGACCATTACTAACGGTTCATGTTGCACGAGCACTATCTTGCATGTTACACACACCGTTAGTAATTGCCATGACACTCACACTGCAGAATTTTCATGATCATTATGCTGTAGCTCATCTTTTATGTGACTGGACATGATATTCATACTTGATGCATATATCACATTGCATTGACTTGCATATTGGTTTGGATTACATATGATTTCTGGATTTAGAAACTGTGGATAATTCAAAAGAGAATAGGTAATTATTTAAAAACCCGGTTTTCCTTGATATGATATTTCAGTGCGTCCACCATGTGTTTTCTCGATGCTAGAGCACGATATATGAGAGAGAGAGGGCTGACCCGGACTAACAGATGCCCGATATATGAGAGAGAGTGCTGACCCGGACTGATGGATGCCCGATATATGAGAGAGAGAGAGGCTAACCCGGACTGACGGATGCCCGATATATGAGAGAGAGGGGGCTGGCCCGGACTGACGGATGCCCGATATATGAGAGAGAGGGGGGCTGACCCGGACTGACGGATGCCCGATATAGGAAGATTTGCGTGTCGATGCTGGACACGAGTATTTATGATATTTAGGTGCCGATGTTGGGCACTCGTGATTCCCAGAGATTTACAGGATTGGAGGGCCGATGAGAGTGCCGGCACGTGAGTTATTTGGGGGATCTGGGTGCATTGATGGACACCGATTATATATTCCACGTTGACATTCTGTGTAGATATTATGTTCCAATGGTCAGCATTCATTATTGTATCTCATCCTGTAGTTATATTATCTGATAGAGCACTTGAATGATTATTGCACATACTGCTTATCACGCATTGATATCATCTGCTGGCATATGATAGAGTAGCGCAGTACGTGCATGCTCGCGATTACCTTTATATGTTATTTCTATTCACGAGTTGGCAACTCACTCCCATTGTGCCACAGTATTTGCAGGTTGCCCCTCGGAGTAGTCGCGGCAGGCTGCTTTCTTACATCTTTTGGCTACAGATACCACTACAGTTGGTGCGTGAGCTGTTTTGCTGTTAGGTGGGTTGTGGTATCTGGTTACTTTTATTATACACAATTTTGTATCTAGTATTCTCCATCTACCATATATGTATTTGACTTAGAGACAGTGTGAGGACGATGATGTATATTATTTGTATTCTGGTGTCGAGCTCGTTGTGAGCCGACTTTACTTATGCAGTTTATTCTATCTGTGATGTTCCCACTTGTTACTCTTGATCTTCGCTACGGCGTCGTATATTGCTATCTTGGTGATTGTTTACTTAAGATTTCTTATCAATTTTTAAATGCTTCCAATTAAAGCTTCAAACACTCTATACTTTTACTGGTTTGATTTCTGGGTTTTCGGTTCACTTAGTCGCGTTACGTCTGTAGACGTTATGTGGTTAAGTGCCGGTCACGGGCCAAAATTTGGGTCGTGACAGTAAATGTCACAGATATAATTTCAAAAGATATATCTCACTTTATGAAAATAAACGTACAGATATATCAATTTGAAATTGGTGCATAACAACGGATATTCAAAACCAAATACTTGCCGTCAGGCAAAAACCCAGGCGATTTCCTGAAATATCACCAATTACGACGAATTCCGATATAATGAGGATACTCACTTAATTCCCAATAACTTACTCCCACTCATCATCTGTAAAACCATACGGGTGTGAGAATCATATATGGTAAATACATATCCTGGAGTAAGTATCTAACCGGGAAAACAGTTTTCCTTTAACAACGCATAGTGAAACTGAAACATGAAAATGTTTCGAAGGGGTATCCGGGTATTCTTAGTAATGCCTCTTCCATAATCCAATTCATGACTGTAACCGTATATTTCTTTTCCATCTCTCCAAATCCTTTTATTTGTCTTTAGTCGTTACCTTCTGTACACCTTCGTTAGACTTAATGGTTTTCTTTCTTCCCTACCGTTCGGCACCAGCCTATGGTTTGGAAGAAGACTATCTAATAAGCGTAATAGGTGTACTCTCCTAATCCTAGGAGTACTCGCAACTTGAGAGAAGGTGATGATAAAAGACAACTGAATAAACATTATTCTATTCCTCCTCAACTGGAGAAAAGCAAAGGTGAAATAGGAGTGGCGATGAACTACGCGGTTTGGTCGTGAATGATTGCAGTCGTAATTTAGTTTGCCTTCTTTCTAATCCCTTCATATTTCTTTAATTATTACCTTCTGTACATCCTACTTAGGCTAATTGGTTTTCGCCTTTCCTTCCTTTCGGCACCTGCCTATGGTTTGAAAAGAGACTATCCCATAAGCGTAATAGGTGTACTCTCCTAAATCAAGAAGCCCTCGCAACCTGAGAGAAGGTGATGATAAAAGACAACTGAATAAACCAATTCAATTTCTTTTGAATCTGGATCCATCCTCAAAGAAGTCCTTCGAGTTCGTATATAACCATACGATGGATTTATCCAATGGAAGTGGATGTTCGTAGTAATACGAGGTGTTCTGGAGAAATGCAAAGGGTAAAAGAAGGAGTGGCAATGACTTATGCAACTCAGACAATCCAAAAGCCAGTGTTTTAAGAAAGTTCGGTCAACTTGGTCATTGAGTCGTAGTCTAGGGTCGGTCAAAGGTCGCTGCCAGAAAGAGAGAAAAGAAACACTCTGCATGCACTCTAACCTAGATCAGAATGGTTATCACTTTATCTAATTAGGAAACCTCCCACTGTACCGTCAAAATCTCCTCCAAACCTAAAAGAAGAATTAGTCGGGATCACCCGAAGAGTAAACCAACCCATCAGTGAAAAATCGGGATCCAACTATCATCGCATGATAACGTGAAGGAATCCACTCACGTTATCACATTCCAGAAGGTATGCGCTTGCCTGGAAAGTTTCAGTTTCTTTAGAAACTCCCGATATGGATTTTTGCCCAATGCTCTTTTGACCTTGACGTTGGCCAAAATGACATAAGTCACATGTCAAGTTCTACCCATCATTATCTTGTTAATTTGAACCCACTCGTACATACCCCTGAAGTTGGCCAAATGGCAGAACGACTGTCCTAAACCAACTCATATATCTATGCAACAGATGAATAACCAGCAGCTACCAAACACTATGCTTTGGCATTGGTCAAAATACATAGCTTGAATACTACTGAATACCCAACTGAAATGACGGAGGGCTACGGCTGGTTTTTAGCGAAAAACCTTTAATGTAACGAACTTGATATCGCTGAAGGAACCTGATTGATTTTTACGAAAATATAGCGGCGAAAACCTTTGCTAAAGAGGTCACTCCCGGTGAAGGGATCTCGGCTCTTTCCTCATGGAATGAAGTGCAGGATATTCCAACTGAATACCATGATGCAAAACAACAAGTAATCGACTATAGTGAAGTTATTACCCTGACACAAACTTCTGCCCAAGGGGTCACTCCCGGTGAGGGGATCCTGGCCCTTGCCTCGTCGAATAAGGTGCAGGATATTCCAACTGAATACCACTGTGCAAAACAAAAGAAAACGTCCTTGTAATAACACTTTTTGAAAACGGTTCCAACAATGTCAAACAGGTTTGTTTTTGCTTTGCATTGATCAGAATCAACACAGTCCCATCAATTAATCACACCAGAAAAGAACGAAAATAAAATGTACGTATATGTCATCGGCATTCGCCACTGGGTCACGTCATCACCCGTTAAGTTACTTAACTAACGGCAGAGCGGGGAATGGACTAGCACGGGTGCAAAACATATACAACATCTACTAGTATATTTACCAATATACAATAATCGCTCCAGGGGTGATAAATGCAACATTACAGAAAAGTAATAAGCATCACAGAACAATACAGATAATCTGGGATCCCCGGGTTTCACAGAGCCGCTACTGAAACCCGACGTTCTCCTAGTCGTGTGGATAGCCTGTGCAATGAAACCTAGACCCCTACGAGTGCGGCAAGATAGCTGCTAAAACCTGAAGCGAGGCAGCTCCCTACAACAAAGTGAATGGACCACCAAGCACTTCTCGGAATCTAGTAACTTGGGCACTCCATCTTGGGTCAACCAGTACCCCCTACGAGTGCGGCGAATAGTCTACCAATTCTAGAGTGAGGCCCCTTTGCCTCTCAAAGCCATGAGATACGGACCCGTTGCCCTCCAGAACCCGGCTATTCGTGCACTCCGTCGTGGGGTAAACCTAGTACAGAAATGAAAATATGTACAACGGGTACATCGACCTCAACCCGGTCGTGCCCTAAAAGAATAATATACAAACAGGCAGTGACGGCAGTCCACATATTGGACGCTCACCCCGCAATATCAAATGTACAAATAAATCCAAACTACACTACCATTGTACACATCTATCCACCACGACGAATCCGCAACATCACAGCACAACACAGAACATCAACGCGAATGTCACGTTCGCAAACCCATCTAAAAGGACTATATCAATTAGACACGATTTACCGCTCGAATGACATTCACGGTCGGAGATATAATGTAAGCACTGTAAACTAACACATCTAAAATTCTGATCGACAAAACTTTCCGAAGTGGGCCCCAAGTACAACTCCAGTACTCGAACAAAATCTGGGCCCAAAAAAAATATTCTAGAAACCACAATTCCATACGAAAGACACCCAGAAGAAAAATGGTGCACTGAAGCCTCAAAACAGCGGCGGAACCGCGGCCAATACAAGGCTTATGCGGCGGTTCCGCGGTGGTCTTGAAGGTTCAGTCGACCAAATTTCTTCCAGAGTCTTAAAAAATCCTGCACGATTTTCTGACATACTCAAAATAATTTTTAGACCAGTTTAAAAATTCGACAGAAACTTTATCATGAGAAGTGCTGTTTTGGAAATTTCGTTCGATCGATACTTTAAACATGTTAGAACAAGCTAGTAAAGGTTAATGGCATGGCTCTGATACCATGTAAGTTTATGGTAGCGCCACGGCCGTCAATCTGAGGCCAAATGCGGAACAAAAACTTTTACCACTGGCGCTATCGCATACTATAACCCAGATCTAGCCATTAACGCTAAACTAGCTAACTATAAAGATGATAGAAAGGCTATACCAATCGATCCGTGTCCTTCGGTCATTAGCCACCATCACCATCTCCTTGCGGCTGCTACGAACTCGCTCGATCTCCGATCTTCTCGTCGAGGTGGCACCATGTCAACGAGTCTTTATACGGGCTCTCGCCTCTATACCGAGGCAACTCAGACATGAAGTATACTAACTGACATATCCAAGATGAAGTAGAGAATGACTGGAATACTTTGTCTCAAACACCCTATGTTTCTCATCACATGAGAGGGTTAGGGTGGAGGTTGAAGAAGATGCAAGAGGGATGAAGAGTGCGAGCTCAAGATAAATCAAATGAGCAAAAAACACAACCCCAAAACTTAAGTTAGCTGCCCACTTTTCTTGTGTGTGATATATTTGAGGTTTAGTGTTGGAGAAACAAAGAAAATATCTTACCAAAATATCTCCAACTCAACCATAAAATATCTCACCCAAAACAAAACACCATTAATTCTATCATGACTCACTTTGTAACTCATTAGCATGGGTCACTAGTGAACATGCTGGAAGAAATGTATGATCCAAATGAGTCACACTTTCCAAATCCAATAATCATTTAAACCAAAACAATTAACCCAAAAAGAAATGCATCTTCTAAAGTAATCTCGTAACGGATTACGTGAATACCCCTCACCTGTATATACATACCTATATCCGTATTCCGACCGAATACGAATACGATGAGACTAAAATATTCCGACTCAATATAATACTTGGATCCGGCTTAAACTAAAGCCTACCGGTATTATCTGTCCGAAATACGACACGTGCACAAGTGCACGTGCATGTTCGAACACTGCTATAAAACCATACGGCCTCTACAACGTTTCGCCCGAACATGGGAAACTATCTGTAGGGGACTCTAAAGACTCGTCAGTACCCTGGCAGTGGATTTAACCACAAACACGTCAGCGGCACTAGCTGTGCGTAACGGCTGCCCATGTACTGACCGAAAGGGAAGCCGATGAGCGAACTCATTCTGGAACACTACTGAGCCTATCAGTGACAATGTCTATACAGTCCAGTCCGTTCGGCTATGAGCATCGCATATCGGGCCTAGGGGGCTGGTAAGGTCAGACCCCCAAAAGCGGTATAAGTCGTGTCGGAGGGTAGCCCGGAACACCCTGAGAAACTACTGGAATACCTACCAATAATTCTCACCCGCCTTGGCCAAGGACTTGGTGTAATGGATCTCCTAGACACAGCGCGACCTCACCCCCAATACCGGGAGAGACGAATCCCCTGCCGATCCGCTCACTGCCTCTATGTGGCTCGGGACTGTACCCAACTAAAACCTGTTTGCACGACTCCTTTGAGCCGTGGTAGGGTAGTAATCTAAGCACAGTGGGAACTCACACGAGAGAAATGACGATCTCAGGTCGATGAACTAACCTGTACACATGTCACCAGGGAACTGCTATCTGACGCTAAGTATAATACCAACTAGCAGGTTCCCGGCGAGTCCTGTCCGGTGCACTCATAACCTAATGAGCACCTGTATACATCTTAGGTGATCCAACTGACACCAATGGATTGTGAGACCGGCCATCGCCCCTCGTCGGGGTCTTGACTGTATACACTAGTCTACTCCAGAGTATCGATGCCCTGTCTCGAAACTCCCACGACTAGGGACCACTTTTAAGGATGTGCTTATAGACTACCCAACTCTCACGTATATGATCGCCATCATACTGTTGGTAGTCAAGCAGGATCCTAAGGGCTCTATCAACGTGTAATAGTGAACAGTAATGTCACATAAAGCTGTACACGACTGATAAAGGCAAACCAGAAAGCATACTATCATCTCCAGTAAGACTGTCCTACCGGTATAGGTCCTCCTCAATCATTGCAATCACGTGCCTGCGATCCAATAATTGACTTTGAGGGCACTACATCCAACAAAGTCAAATTTTATTAGTCTAAAGTCGTATTTATCAATCTCATAACCTGTCACTGTAATCTCCTATTGATTCTCTTTGCAACTACTTAACTATACTTAAGTAATTCGCATTCTTAATCATCAATTCGAGACCTCTTTCCTATCACATCATGTCACCTAAGCCATAAGCCATAAGTTTAAGTCATGGTATATCTTATCTCCTACAATTTCTTTAACTATATTTCTAAGTTTCTAAAATGGTTTCTCTAACCATATTATGTATATCGATTTCCATCAAAGTTACGGGGGTGCTATACGCCATCCACCCGACTTGCCCCGTAGATATATGATTGAATGAAATTCTTGTTGTGTAGTATTAGAAAATAGTATAGAAATCACAACCAAAAATATTTTGACTGCAATCAATAACGGTGTCGGTTGTAGCGCGTTTGTAAGTGCGGATCGTCCACAGGGAAAGTGTAATCGTTCGTCTTTTGAATTAGATGAATTGAAATTTTAATGAAAAGAAAACAAAACAATTCATGATTTGTAATTGAAGTTCAAGAATTAGAAAATATAGATCTAATAACAAGAAAAATATAGAATCAAGAATTGATAGTTTGATGATTTTTCCAAACTAAAATCAAGAATCGAAATGAGGCTCGTAGGAATCGATCGGAGTTTTACTCAAACATCACAACAAGAGCAACAATTACAAATTGAGATCTAATCATGATGCAAGAATTAAAAGAAAGCGAGATTAAAGAATTTCACTTTTTATTTATATCAACAATTTCATTACATTCGCTCAAGAACTACAAGAGGAAGAACTCGATCGTCGATTTGGCTTCGCTCGTCTCCGTGGGTCGCGGATCGGCTTGGATCACTTGCCCGATTGAAGATCGGCTCGGCTCCTAAAAGGTTGAAGGGCTTCTTGCTTGATTGGTACTCAAGATCTTGAATTTGGAGTGGAATTAGGGTTAGGGTTTCGCACAAGCCTTGTCACTAGACTTGTGGAAAAAGATGAAGAATTAGAATGATGAGAGAAGACTAACTAATGATTAATGAACAACCTCAACCCTCAGATCTAGGTTCCTATTTATAGCCATCAAAACCCTAGATCTAGGATTTGAATTTTAAGTTTCCCTCCAAAAGTTTGTTAGATGAAATTTGAATTTCCCTCCAAAAGTTTGTTAGATGAAATTTGAATTTCCTTCCAAAAGGTTGTAGAGGAGAAGCTTCTAGATATGATTAGTTAGGAGGGAGCTTCTAGAAGAGGTTAGTTAGGAGCTTAATTAGGATTAGCTTAATTAATCATCTTTTGCTGATCTGGTAGAAGACTCTGGAGAATTCTGGAATTTGACGTGTCAAAATGAGGTGTAGCCACTGAGAGAAGAATTATGCACCAAAATTGGAATGATGATCTGACCAAACCGCCGTAGAACCGCGGTGCAAGCCGGATCCCGCCGCGGTTCCGCGGCGCTTTAGAGGCTTTAGGTCTTGAAACTTTTGGTGATGATTTGGGCTGACTTGTGGGCCTAGCTTTGATATGTTGATTTTTATATTTCCTTTTGAATTGCTACCAAATCCGAAATCATTGAGTTGGCATATTTTTGATCCTCTCTTTGGCTTTTGTTCCTGCAAATTCTCGAGACAAGTGTTGCGCAATATAGGGATGATGCGATGCCATAAAATACAATCAATTTCCCTTAAAGTGCCGGTTTAAAAGTCTAACACATGCAATCTGATATTTTACGACTGATTTGCTAATTTGTGAAATATGAATGCCGAACACTTCTAAATGAGTGCAAATGATAGGGAAATTGCCGTGTTAAGAATGCAATATTTTCGACTGATCAAATTCCCCGAAACTTATTTTCGATCGTCTCGAGCGAATTGTTTTATTAAAAAGAGAAGGAGAAAATAAAGAAAGAGAAAAACTAACTAGCACACTTTCGTAGGCAACACGATTGCACTGAGCACGTGCAACAAGCCTTTAAACCTCTAGGTGTCCCTAGTAGGAGGAGTGTTGTCTCCTAAGGGTTTTCAGCAGATTGCACCCACAAAATCCAATAATAAAAGGAAGATCGTGAATATTACATTTAAAGAAAAGAATCGTAAAAGAAAAACTTTGAAAATTAGGGTTTCCAACTAAGCTAGCTTTTCGGTTGTCATTGGTTGAGTATGTGATACTGCAACCACTGCTACAGATGGCCCTAGTGCAAGTGGGAGATTGTTAGTTATATGTATGCCCTACAGGCCATTACTGTACATTGGATGTATATTGTAGTGGATGCTGGGACATATATAGGAAGGACTTTCTTGCTCGACATGATAGTACGCTATCTGGTTGCACTTTATCTTAACATGTATACTTTCTGTCTCTCTGATTGCATGTTGATAAAGCCCTTAGGATGTGCACTCGACTTCCAGGACTATGATGCAGATCATACTAGTGGGGCCTGGGTAGTCAGTGAGTACATCCTTCATTGTTCCTAGTCGTGGGAATACCGAGACGGGGCATCGATATTCCAGAGTAGACTAGAGAATATCTTCTCGACCCATGCGATGGGCGATGGATGATCCCATATCCATTGGTGTTTGACATCGAAGATGGTATGCGGGTGCTCAGTGGAGACTGGGTACACTGAACGGACTCGCCAAGAACTCCCAGATGGTATTATACCTCACGTCAGATGGCAGTTCTCTGGTGACACTGGTACGGCTTAGTCTGTTGACCCGAGATCGTCATAGAGTCTTGTGTGTCTCCCACTGTGCTTTGATTTCCACCCTACCACGGCTCTACTGAGTTGTGCAAACAGGTGGTTTTTGGGTACAGTCCCGATTCACATGGAGGCAATGAGCGATAGGAGGGGATTCGTCTCTCCCGGTATTGGGGGTTGATGTTGTGCTATGCTCGACTGGCCATAACAGGAAATCCCTGGCCAGGGTTGCATATACTGGTAAGAGTTATCATTAGTTTCACGAATGTTATGGACCCTACGTCGGCATGACTTATCGAGCTATTGGGGTCTGACGTTTACCACCCCTAGGCGAGATATGCGACATATCAGACGAACAGACCGGACCGTACGGTAAGTGTTACTGGTTGGATTCGCAGGAGTGTGAGCGGGCATGCTCGTCGATCTTCTGATCGCTCAATACCCGGGTGGCCGTTACGTTTAGCAGACCGCTTGCGGCTTGTGGGTGTTTGATATGATCATCATCCGCTGCCGGCGTATTGACGAGTCTTTAGAGTCCTACACAGAGGTTTCCTGGCTCAAGCGAAACGAAATAGGAGCGCATATGAGATATGTGCGGGACCGAGAATAATGCGTGTATGTGATACCATATTCTATTCTCACGATGAATGTATCGATTAGTTATATGCGATATAACCTAGTTATCGAATCAAGGATTGATTCGATAAGCCGATACATTGGATACTAGCCGGTTAAATGCGATATAACCGGATCATTGAATCAAGTGTTGATTTAATGATTTAATGTATAATTATATATTTGATATATTACTTTGTATTAACTAGTAATGGTTCACTTTAAATGGATTAACTCACTTGGTTTGTGCACATTGTATATGTGATATATTTTGTGCACATGATTGTATCATGTTTGATGATACATGCAAGCTTAGGTTTGTGTAGAGAATTAAACAATGGTTAAGTTAGTGGTTAGGGTTTACTTTTATCTCATTCATTTATCTTTTAATTTATCTATTTATTTCTTTTTGGAAAAGATAAAGAGAATGGTGGACTTTTTTTGTTGTTTTGTGGAAACTTCATGAAATGTTGAAATCTTGACCATTCTTGTTCTTTTCCTAAACCTAACCACTAACCCTAACCAAGGTTTATTCTCTACACCTAACTATGGTTACTATCATGATAAGTATCATTTTATTTGATAATTAAAAAAGACTTATCATATATTTTCTTTTCTTCTTCTTCTTGATCTTCAAGTTGAAGAAAGCTTGCACCTTTAATGGCAACTAGCCAAAACAAGTGAGAAATCCAAAACTAAAGTCTACCCACTTCCTATTTCTTCATCCTCTACCTCTTGCCAAGTAGTATAGGGTGTTTCCTTCACAAGTTTTTCCGACTTGGTGAAGTTGGAGCTTGTTCTAGCGATGCCTCGACGTAGATCATCTTCGGCATCGAACCGACGATCAAGCCCGCCCATTCTTCGATGATGCTGACGCTAGAGCCCAAGACATGATTTGGACAGCGAGGGGACTTCATTGCGGAGCCGTGGAGGTGGTGGACCGGATCTACAAAGGTTGTATATCCGTTCCCTTAGTTAAAATGTTAACTAGTTTGCTTGTTTCGCCTAAATATCTAGTAAACGATCCGTAGTCGGGTTTCTAGGCACCCGTAAAATTTGATTTGTGCATGTTTGATCACTTGTGAGACTTCACTAGAGTGCCTAGGAACCCTACAGTGGTATCAGAGCTTAGCTAGAGCCTTAGGTGAAGTCCCGACGGAATCAGATGTCCGATCGACCCAAAACCCCGACTAAGAATATGCTCTCTGTACATTTTCTAATTTCGAGGATTTTTCCAAATTAAAAATATTCAGAAAAACAAGCAGATAATCCTAAGACTTACTGTGAAATTCGTTGTCCTGATTCCACATATTAAGCGCGGATCCGCGGCCCTACAGTAGGCTAACGCGGCGGATCCGCGGCTATTTTGTCGGTTTGTGAATTTTGTTTTGCACAGTAACTCTTAGTTGTCTGTGCTGGTTTTCCTGGGGATTTTTAATAATTTTTCTAGAGTTACATTTTCTGAGTTGTATTGGGAACTCGGTGTATCGATCAGATTGTCTAATTTTGTCGGTGTGTTTTTCCGGATAAATCTTAGAATATGTTAAAAAGTTCGACCGGATATAAATACCCACTTTTTCCCCTGCCGGGAAATTTCCAATTGTTGGATTTTTCCGTAGTTTAACGACGTTCTAAGTAGTGCAAGTAACGCAATGGACCCTCTAGAAGACAACAAACCTTAACTCGATTATGTGACCGTCTTGAACTGCCCTTTGAACCTTCGGGTTTGGGGCAGTACGGCGTGCCACATGTGAGGCGTTGGCTTGACCCTTCTACGGCTGGACCGTTGCTACTGAGGCACGAACTGAATGCTGTTAGACTTATTTCATGTGTTGAGCTGTATCGGGAAAACTTGGGTGTTCGATTGTTCGATCGAAAAGTTTAGCATTTTCTATTTATCCGGAATGTGATACAATAATTGGAATTCGCAAATAGTTATGAGATAACGGAATGAATATTATAAACATAGCAGTTTAGTCTCACTTGATCGGTTGCCACGGAATTTTGATGTGATCAAAAGTCCGTCGCAATCACGTAGTGTACGCGGATACTCGCCGGGTAAACTTAATAGACAGCCTCACCCCATAGCCCCGACCAAGTGACTGTAGGAGAACCCCGTCGCCGAAAGCATCCGTTCGGGTGCTCCCGGTAGCAGTGTTCCTCCTTGGTGCACTTCGTCGACGGCGTCGGGGGTGCGGCCGCCTACTAAAGTTTGCGACGAGCATTCGATCAGAATGTCGGGAATCCTGTTGAATTGCCCGACTTGATATTGAAAAGTGTTTTCGATAATGAGACTAAAATGCGGGGTTTATAATTGTTAGGCATGCGATGTCTAAGTAATTCATTTGGTCAGGCATGCGATGTCTGAGGTGGTTGCGGATTCCAACTATTGTAGTTTTACACTTTCTTTTCTGTGACCGTAAGTGTAATATGTGATATCGCCGGTTTCGTTGCTATATGTCAACGACAATTGGGATGGACATATTTACTTACGTTGATGACATGTGATGTTATGTGTTGCTGGATATGTTATATTGGATCGTCGTGTTTGAATAACCGGGGGGTTTTTATGTGAGATGAGTGTTTTTCATTTTCATTCATGTAAAAACTTGTATGTAATATTCTTTTATTGGGGCACTTCCAGGTTGCGGATGTTGTCACTATTTGTATATTATTTACTTTTCTGCACTAGGATAGACCCAAGGAGGGGAGCACAAGTAACCGGGTTCTGGAGTCCAGTGGGAGACCAACTCGAGGAGTCGAGTCCGGGTCTCCTAACTCTAGAATTGGTAGGGTTGCTTGCCGCTCTCGTAGGGGTCTAGGGGTGTGGGATTGGCTATTCATCACGACCGTGGAATCCGTGTTTTATACTGGCTCGTATTGAAAACACGGACGTCCTAGTATATCCAATATTTCATATGTTTCTTCTGCTGTGATTTATCTGTGATCATGTGATGTTCTGTGACAGATAATATATTTAGTATATATAATATATTATATAGACGTTACTTATGTTTTACACCCGCGCTAGCCCTGCCCCGCTCTGCCGTTAGTTACCTAACCTAACGGTGCACGAGGGGACATCGAGGCGAATGCGGATGGCATAAGTGTACATCATATTTATCTGTGATGTTTAGGTAATTTAAATGATGTGATATTCATTAATGAGATTAATGAAAGAAAATAAACCTAATTGATGTTTTGGAATCGAATTTCAAAATAAAACAGGTAGCTACAGTTCTTGCTTTGCATCGCGGTGTTCATTATAGAACATCCTGCACCTTATTCGATGAGGAAAGGACCGAGATCCCTTCACCGGGAGTGACTCCTTTAGTAATAACTAGCAGATGCTACAACCCTCGGTTTGTCTTTGAACGCTTCTATAGTTTCCGCTTTGCACAGTGATATATATGATATATCCCGCACCTCATTCGACGAGGAAAGGGCCGACGATCCCTTCACCGGGAGTGACCCCTTTAGCAAAACTAGAAAAGCCTCGAAAACATTCCATTTAAAAACCATTTGATTCCGCAACGAGATCAAGTTCAAAGCGTTAAAGGTTTTCACAAAAACCAGCCGCAACCCTCCGTCATTTTAGGAAGTAGAGTACTTAGTATTCGTGCTGTGTTTGTTGACCATAGTCAAGGCACAGTGTACGGTAGCTAAGTGATGTCTTCCTACACCGCATATGATGCGATTAGTTAGGACAGTCGCGTGACTTTGTTGACCTTAGTTAAGGGTCATGTGGGTGGGTCTAATTAATCACGAAATGACGGGTAGAACTTGACTAGTACTTATGATTTGTTGACCATAGTTAAGGTCATAGGTGCTAGGGGTAAAAACCATTATCGGGAGTTTCAAGTGTTGAAATTTGCAATGAGATTGCATACCTTCTATGTGATAGTTGGATCCCGATACCCACTGCGAGTAATTGTTACTCCTGGGAGAGTTTTACACTTTACAATTAGCCGATCAAGTAGGTGTCTAGAAAGGTGTCAACGGGGTTACGCCTCTGGGAAAACGAGGTTTACAGTAATTAGGTCCGTGCGAAAGCACGGGGAACCTCCCTCAAAGTACCGACACTGGCCTGGCTGAAAGATTGGCGAACTTGTAGAGTGTAATTAATCCCGGCTAGTCTTTCCTTTTAAGGTTTGAAGGAAGATTTGATAAAAACAGTGGGAGCCATCCTGATTAGATAAAATATATAACCAATCTGATCTTGCAAGAGCGCACGCAGAGTGTTTTCTTCTCTCTCTCTCCTGGTAGCGACCATATCACGCCTTAATCAAGATAATAATACGGATGTATTGACCGAACCCACTTGTTATACTGAGCTGGGGAACGTTGGTCCCGCTCCAACTTATAATTGTTATAAGACAGAGCAGGAAATTGGGGAATACCAGAATTCCTATGCCGCCCAAACGAAGAAAGTGCATATGATGCATCTCCTTCGGGTGTGTTCATTACAAAGAACTGTTTCTCAGTATCCTCTGCATCCTGGGTATATGATACCGGATCAGGATCCCAGATATGTAATCTGTTACATAGGGCTACAAAAAGGTAGAAAAACTGAGAACGGGTGATAAGTTTCATGAGGCAGAAAACGGGGCAAGTGTTGCAGCCAAGTCTGTTGGTCACTGTCACCCTGTATTACGAATACATTGATTCTGAACAAATGCTATTAGATACCGAACCTGATATACAAAATCATATCAGTCTCTTTATTAGTAAAGAAGGATATAATTTTGTATTGATGGATAATGTTTTGAACATTTCCTCTATCAAAAGTTGATCGGTTCAGGCACGTTATCTAAAAGCATTGACGTTCTAAATCAAACTACAGTTCCTCGTACACAGAACACACATAAGAGGAAGAGTTCAGAAATGAACGAATCCTTCTTGAGGCATTGTAGACTAGGTCATATCAATGCGACCCGACTGGCTGAAGTTAAATTTAGATATATATTTAAATCAGTTTGAATTTACATCTTGTGAAACTTCCTAGTAATGTCACAAAGATAAGATGACCATAGCTCTGTTTATTGGAAACAGAGGAAGAGTTGGTAAACTCTTGGGACTGATACATGATGATGTATGTAAGGTCTCCTGTCTACACATGCCAGGACTGGTTCTTTATACTTCATTATATTCTCTGATAATCTCTCAAGATTCAGTCATATGTTCCTGTTGAAACATAAGTCCGAACCTTTTGAGGTATTCACAGAATATAAGTTAGAAGTAGAGAACCAAAATACGGGTATAAGTATTATGTCCTATGATAAGATCAGGGAGGAGAATACTTGTGCATAGAATTCATGGACTATTCTAAAGGAGAATGAGACTCTCTCTCAGTGTTACTCCTCTGAATACACCACAGCACAACGGTGTATCGGGGCGGAGCAATCACACAATATTAGATATGGTGTGCTCTATGATGAGTATTACTGAGTTACCTATTTCCTTTTGGGGTTATGCACTTGAGAAGCTGCATACCTATTGAATTAGGTTTGAATCAAATCACTGCCTACCACTCCATATAAGATATGGTATGGGAAGAACCCATCTCTTAAGCGAGTTAAGATTTGGGGTTGTCCGGCCTATGTTTAAAGCAAAATCCGGACAAGATCGAGGCAGGATCAGTTCTGTAGAACTGGAAAGGTTCCAGCTATACAAAACTGCAGTTGATGATTTGACAGAACCATAAGATTCTATAGTTCCCGACGAACCTCAGCCTCGCCGCCGATCTAGTAGGGTTCCTCATCCGCCTGAGAGATACCTCGGTTTCTCGATGACAGTGGGAGCAAGGATTGCATCATGAGATGATGACCCAACTATTTTCGAGCAGGCCATCGAGAGTAGGGCCTCTGTAAGAATGGCTGAATGCTTAGTGATCTGAGATGGAATCCTTATACACCAACAAAGTATGGACTTTGGTTGCTATAACTGAAGGGTTAAATCCCCATCAGGAGCAAGTATATCTTGAGAAGATTACTTGGTGTAGATGGAAAAGTTGAGACTTTCAAAGCTAGACTTGTTAAAGGTTTTCGTCATCGACCAGGCGTGGATAAATGATGAAACCTTTTTCCAGTAGCTATGCTTAAGTCTATCCAGATCCTACTTACCACGGCTACATACCATGACTACGATATCTGGCGGTTGGGTGCCATGACTGTTTTTCTAAATACTGATTTAGAAGAGAACGTCTATAAGAACACAACCAGAGGTCTTCGTAAACAGTGGGAGCAGCGGAAACATGTGCAAGTTGCTTTACATAATGAAGCAGGCATCGCGGAGTTGGAACGTCTGTTTTGATGTGATAGTCAAAGTGTTTGACTTCATCAAAATGGTAGACGAACCTTGTATATACAAAAGGGTAGTAGAGAGTAAGGTGGTCATCTTCGTATTGTACGTAGACAACATACTCTTGATAGGAAAAGAGTTTCCTATACTACGATCGGTCAATCTCCTATTATCACTAGGATTTCCCAAATAGGATCAAAGTGATACCTCCCAAATCCTGAGTTTTCATCTATGAGATAGATGTAATTGGATGTTAGGATTCTCATTAGATGTAGTGAGATGGTATCAATCGATCCTGGGGAGAATCACTGGAAGTGTTCCAGGGTGATAAAGACGACTGAATGTCAGTCACTGGAACTGTCTTTACCCTCAGTAAAGGGACGGTATGTTGGAAGAGTTCCAAGCTCGATACCGTGGCAAACTAGACGATAAAGGCTGGTAACATCGCTATTAAAGATACTACCAAAGAGGAAGTTTCGGTGTATATTGGTTCATAAGATGAACTAGGTTCCTGCCATTGTATGACAATGGAAGCGTGGCTTCGACCCTGGAACCCTGGTCCCATCAGTGACCCAGACATATTCTGAGGCAGCATCACCTGATCATGGAGATAGTTAATCTCCAGGGTGATCGAGGTTAGGAGAGTAGACTCAGAGGACAACACGGCGGATCCACTCACGATGGCCTTTTCCCAAAGAGAGACTTTTATGGGATGGTTGAGTATGTGATACTAAGAATATGCTCTCTGTACATTTTCTAATTTCGAGGATTTTTCCAAATTAAAAATCTGTAGGGTTCCTAGGCACTCTGGTGAAGTATCACAAGTGATCAAACATGCACAAATCAAATTTTACGGGTGCCTAGAAACCCGACTACGGATCGTTTACTAGATATTTAGGCGAAACAAGCAAACTAGTTAACATTTTAACTAAGGGAACGGATATACAACCTTTGTAGATCCGGTCCACCACCTCCACGGCTCCGCAATGAAGTCCCCTCGCTGTCCAAATCATTTCTTGGGCTCTAGCGTCGGCATCATCGAAGAATGGGCAGGCTTGATCGTCGGTTCGATGCCGAAGATGATCTACGTCGAGGCATCGCTAGAACAAGCTCCAACTTCACCAAGTCAGAAAAACTTGTGAAGGAAACACCCTATACTACTTGGCAAGAGGTAGAGGATGAAGAAATAGGAAGTGGGTAGACTTTAGTTTTGGATTTCTCACTTGTTTTGGCTAGTTGCCATTAAAGGTGCAAGCTTTCTTCAACTTGAAGATGAAGAAGAAGAAGAAAAGAAAATATATGATAAGTCTTTTTTAATTATCAAATAGAATGATACTTATCATGATAGTAACCATAGTTAGGTGTAGAGAATAAACCTTGGTTAGGGTTAGTGGTTAGGTTTAGGAAAAGAACAAGAATGGTCAAGATTTCAACATTTCATGAAGTTTCCACAAAACAACAAAAAAAGTCCACCATTCTCTTTATCTTTTCCAAAAAGAAATAAATAGATAAATCAAAAGATAAATGAATGAGATAAAAGTAAACCCTAACCACTAACTTAACCATTGTTTAATTCTCTACACAAACCTAAGCTTGCTTGTATCATCAAACATGATACAATCATGTGCCCAAAATATATCACATATACAATGTGCACAAACCAAGTGAGTTAATCCATTTAAAGTGAACCATTACTAGTTAATGAAAAGTAATATATCAAATATATAATTATACATTAAATCATTAAATCAACACTCGATTCAATGATCCGGTTATATCGCATTTAACCGGCTAGTATCCAATGTATCGGCTTATCGAATCAATCCTTGATTCGATAACTAGGTTATATCGCATATAACTAATCGATACATTCATCGCGAGAATAGAATACGGTATCACATACATGCATTATTCTCGGTCCCGCACATATCTCATATGCGCTCCTATTTCGTTTCACTTGAGCCAGGAAACCTTGTGTAGGACTCTAAAGACTCGTCAATACGCCGGCAGCGGATGATGATCATATCAAACACCTACAAGCCGCAAGCGGTCTGCTAAACGTAACGGCCACCCGGGTATTGAGCGATCAGAAGATCGACGAGCAAGCCCGCTCACACTCCTGCGAATCCAACCAGTAACACTTACCGTACGGTCCGGTCTGTTCGTCTGATATGTCGCATATCTCGCCTAGGGGTGGTAAACGTCAGACCCCAATAGCTCAATAAGTCATGCCGACGTAGGGTCCATAACATTCGTGAAACTACTGATAACTCTTACCAGTATATCACTGCAACCCTGGCCAGGGATTTCCTGTTATGGCCAGTCGAGCATAGCACAACATCAACCCCCAATACCGGGAGAGACGAATCCCCTCCTATCGCTCATTGCCTCCATGTGAATCGGGACTGTACCCAAAAACCACCTGTTTGCACAACTCAGTAGAGCCGTGGTAGGGTGGAAATCAAAGCACAGTGGGAGACACACAAGACTCTATGACGATCTCGGGTCAACAGACTAAGCTGTACCAGTGTCACCAGAGAACTGCCATCTGACGTGAGGTATAATACCATCTGGGAGTTCTCGGCGAGTCCGTTCAATGTACCCAGTCTCCATTGAGCACCCGCATACCATCTTCGATGTCAAACACCAATGGATATGGGATCATCCATCGCCCAGCGCATGGGTCGAGAAGATATGCGCTAGTCTACTCTGGAATATCGATGCCCCGTCTCGGTATTCCCACGACTAGGAACAATGAAGGATGTACTCACTGACTACCCAGGCCCCACTAGTATGATCTGTATCATAGTCCTGGAAGTCGAGTGCACATCCTAAGGGCTTTATCAACATGTAATCAGAGAGACAGAAAGTATACATGTTAAGATAAAGTGCAACCAGATAGCGTACTATCATGTCGAGCAAGAAAGTCCTTCCTATATATGTCCCAGCATCCACTACAATATACATCCAATGTACAGTAATGGCCTCTAGGGCATACATATAACTAACAGTCATGAGCCCTATCTTAATGGTCATGAAAAGATGTCAGATATCACGTCCTCCCTCAATAAAACATCGTCTTATTCTTCATTCCTATCTTTCTTCCAAACATCGATCATATCACTCTGCGTGTGTGTAAAGAACATCCCTACACCCGGAGAATTCAATTCAAGTTATCATACTCTTGCCCATCAGCCTCAGTACTTTTTAATTAATGAATATTTAGATGAGATTGCTCACACACTTTCATGCGACCGTTAATACTTCTTGAGGTACTAACCGACCGATTACTCATGTGCTTGCTTATTTGGTGTTTTTCCTCGTCTTGCACCACCTCAGGCATAGCAGTGACTCCCAGACCAGTTGGCCTTAGGGCACTAGGTGAATAGGCACCCTCGAAATACATTTTTATTGCCCTCGGTGATAACAAAAGCAGTGTCCATTTTTCTCACCACTTTATATTTTTTTATTCACTTTTTTTTCTTTTTATTTCCTTCATACTTTTGGCTATAAGACAAGAGCATTTCAAGGTATCCTCTACTATCCCAGGCTTTAAGACGTGTGTAAGTGCGAATAGCAGGGTATCAACGTTCAAAATGTTTGGCTTCCAGAATAGAAACTATTTTTCAGACTTATTTTTATCCTCAGATTAGTGACGTCCTACATCTTACTAACCCTTAGGACAACGGCTCATAACTACTTATTAGTAGTTCGTATAAGAAAACTTCTAATTTTCTTGGTTTTTCTTAAATTTTTCTAATCTCATTGATGTAATTTTTCACTATCTAATCTTTTATTATCTTATTTATGTACAAAAAATATTTTTATAGTTTTGAAAATTTTTAAATTTTTATAGGTTTTTAAAATTATTTTGTGCTTATGCAAAGTATGATGCAAATGATGCGAAAATAAGCACAAACCTCCCCCAAACTTGTTTTCAACAGTGTCCTCACTGTTGCCTTTTGCTAAATCTCGAAAAAACCTGTAAGCTTGGGAGGAATTTATTAACGGGGGCAAAATATTTAAGTGAAGACCCTTCCACCAACTTATTTTTGGCTCAAAATTTTGTAAAATTTTCTTTACAGGAGCCCGAAAATATACCCCCCCAAACTTGAGTTATGCAATGTTAATCTTTGAAAATCATATGAGGGGGTCAAAAAAATCAATGGTCGATGTCAAGCTTTGCAAAGACCGAAAGTTAACACCAACCATTCAAAAATTTTATCAATGCAGTGCTCTGGTTGGTGGAAGAAGAAGTGGGAAAGGGTTAAGTGGTGGAAGAGAGTGTGTGTGCGTCTCATTTTGGAGAGACGATGCAGTGTATGTGATGGATTACTCGCATTCTTTTTACAGTTCAGCAGAAGGGGTGGAGGTTCAATTTCAATGTTTGGGACATGATTCATCTCAACACCTGTGTCATTCAAAAATGCGAGTTCATCAGCGAAGATTTCCTCAAAAGTTCCATCAATACCCCGATGAATAGTGTCATCACAAAGTGCGGGATGATCTTCAGACTCTAAAAACAGTTCATAATCCGTGTTAATTGTTGATCCGGACATCTCGGTGGAAGAGTCCGTATGTGTATGATATATAGTTGGGTCAAATAACAACGTATGAAAAGAGTCAAGATCAGTATCAGGAGGATCGTCAAATTTGCTGCTGTCGACATCCATTAAGTCGACAGAATAGACCTGAGCAGTAGGTTCGGAGGATACACTTCCCAACTTGTAAATATTTAGCTCTATTGACCTATTCCCGAAAGATAGGGTCATAGAACCATTACGACAGTTGATTATTGCATTGGAAGTGGCCAAAAAGGGGCGACCTAAAATCACCGGAATTTGATTCCGTGGGTTCGCTACAGGCTGTGTATCAATTACAATAAAGTCCACGGGGAATATAAATTCCCCAATTTTTATTAACACATCCTCCAGTTCACCCCTAGGTTTGGTGATTGATCGGTTAGCCATCTGGAGAGTGCAATGTGTTGGCTTCAACTCTCCGATCCCTAGTTGCTCATAGATTGAGAAAGGAAGCAAGTTAACACTAGCGCCAAGGTCTACTAGAGCACGGTTGATATGTTTTTCCCCAATAGAAACGGAAATAGTAGGATATCCAGGATCCTTACGTTTCCTAGGTAATTGCTGGAGGAAAGCTGTGTCTACTGTCTTTGCCATAAAAATCTTCTTGGGCACTTGAGTCTTCCTCTTCCTAGTGCACAAGTTCTTAAGAGTTTTCGCATAGGACGGAACTTGTTGGATGGCATCTAGAAGAGGGATGTTGATGTTAACTTGCTTAAAAATGTCCATGATCTTCTCCATATGTGGACTTGATGTGTAAGCCCTTAACCGATTAGGATAAGGTGTTTTAGCAATAAGCGCTGGGTCCATCATAGGAGAAGGAAGTGGGGGAAGACATGATCCCAAAAGAGGAGTGGGGATCGTCTGTGGAGAACTAGAAGAGATGTGCTGAGGTGGCGAGCCTTGTGGGAAACGAAGAATAGGCTCGCAAGAAGGTGGTGGGGTAGAAGAACTGGGGTTAGAATTAGAAGTAGAAGTGGAAGGAAAGGTCTCAGCCAGGGTGATATTGATTGATTTTTCTGTATCATCAAACTCTTCCCCAACGTGATTGTCAAGCACTCTTCTAGATCTCAACGTGATTGCATCCACATGATGTGAATAGTCAGGATTGGGTAAAGGTTGAGCTGGAAGTTTCCCTTTCTCTCTTGCACGCATTTCGGCTTTTAGTTGTGCAATTTGTTCTTCCATCGATTTGATGTTCTCACTTTGAGAGATAATGATCTTCATCACATTCTCGACGGAAGATTGCAAACTTGCCGTCCCTTGGATGGATTGTTTTATGAAAGTATCCAAGGTTTGTGCTAGTGCAGAGGTATTATCTGTACCGGTCAATTGCAAAGGACTAGACGGTGCAAAAGTGTTGGCCGGATTTTGAAAGTTTTGTTCCTGGAAGGGGTGCTGACTCAATTGAAGTGGTGGCTGCTGTTGTGGTGGAGGGACCCTTTGGAAATGATTCGTGTTTGGAACCGTGTTTTGAGATTGTGATTGGTTCCAAGCAAAATTTGGGTGATTCCCCCAACCCTGATTATATGTGGAAGAAAATGGATCGTTTCTTGGTCTTTGAAATGCGGCATTAGTATGCTCATGACCTTGAAACGGACATTCTTCCGTCAAGTGAGAAGGATCAGAACAGCATCCACATACAGTTTTGGAGAGTGATATTTGACTTAGGGCGGCTAAGAATTTGTTTTCCATAGTCTCAAGTTTCTTTTGCATAGCTGAAATGTCAGCTCTAACTCCTATGGAAATATCATTGCCATCCCTAGACGATTGACTCACACCCTCCCACTGTAAAGATTTTTCAGCGAAATCTTCTAAAAAATTCCAGGCTTCCCCATCATCTTTAGTCATGAAGTTGCCTTGACACATGGATTCAAGGGTCTGTCTTGTGTTAGGATTAATGCCCTCATAAATGATTCGGCACAGTTCCCATCTCGGGATGCCGTGATGAGGAGTTTGGACTAACAGATCCTTGAAGCGTTCAAGACATTTTGAAAATGTTTCATTAGGAAGCTGGGTGAATTGATAGATTTCGCTACGGACTCGAGCTGTCTTTTGATGTGGGTAGAATTTCTTAAGGAATGCTTTGACGAATTCGTCCCAATTTGAAATGGAATGTGCGGTAGTGTTATATAGCCACTTCTTGGCAAAATCGCACAAAGTAAATGGGAGAAGACGTAGACGCATAGCATCCACAGAAAGCTGTGAGGTACCCATCATTGCGCATACATTTTCAAATTTCGTGATAAACACGTATGCGTCCACAGACTCGGTACCGTGAAATTTTGGTAGAAGGTTGATATATTAGGGTTTAATCTGAAAATTTTCCTCGTTGGCTGGTGGAATGGAAAGACAGGTGGAAAGTGGACCTCGTGTTTGATAGAACCTCTCTTGGACAGAGATGCGAGGTGGATTCTGCGCACCAACGGACGGCGGCAGATTAGTGGAAAAGAAGTTCTATGGAGACGGATCCATCGAAGTGGGTGTGGTGGTGGGTAAAAGAAAGGTAAATGTAGAAATACCGACTTTTGGGTCGATGAGGGAAACGCGGACTTAACGGGCACTAGAATCCCATTGTCCAGCCTATCTTGTACTAAAAAGGGTTAGTACAAGTGGCAGCGTAAATTTATAATTAGGGGAAATGATGTATGCGGTGTTTGCTTTGAAAAAGGGACGGATTTTTTTTTGAAAAAAATGATGCGACACAACAATGCAACAAGCAAAAACCATAGAATCTAGTGGTCACCAAGGTCCGGCTCTAGACCGCTCCTAACTGCCAAAAGACAAGTCGCAGGATAAATCCTCCACTGCCTTTTTGTCCTCCTGTGGCCAGGTAAGTGCCAGGTAAGTGGGAAGGTACACCACTACGTAAGTAGTGGGCCTAATTAATAACCACTAGCCTTCGACACACTTGCCTTAGACACCACAAGAAAACGCGGATAAGCAATGAATTACCCACGGCCTTCTTCTGTCCTAAGTGAGCGTGACGGTCCTTAGAGTCATCTCTAGATATTTTTTAGTTAATGAGGGTAAATGCAGATGCAAGTTTGTGATTTTCGGGGCTTAGGAAGGGTAATGAACTACCCATCTAATCTGAATTTGGTCTTTGCCCCTTAATTTCTGTATTAATATGCAAACAACCAAAAATCAAAACACGCATAAATTTTTATTTTGCTTTTTGCGCGGCGCTGCGATTATTTGCAAAGAAACCTGCACAAAATGTTAATTGGAGTAGATGAGGAAGTAGATAAGAAAGTCAGGAGAGTTACCAAAAATTTTTGAACAGTGATTCCACTGTAGCACCGCGGTTCCGCCGCGGGAGTCGCCTAATGCCGCGGTTCCGTGGTGGAAATATTAGATCACTGCACGAAACTTTCACAGTAGGTTCCTGTTCACTTAAAAAGCTCTCTAGAATTTTCAGAATAATTTTTCCCAAGCTCCAATGATCCCAGATTTCCTCGCAATCAAATCACAAAACACGTATTAGGGTTTGTGCGAGTTTAGATCTAAAAATTATAATGGAATAAATTTTTCAACTCAAATTTCAAAATACGAACAATTAGCGCACTATCCCCGGCAACGGCGCCATTTGATTGTTATAATTTCTTGATTGGATGTAAAAGTATCAAATCAAATGATCCCCGGCAACGGCGCCATTTGATTGAATGAAATTATTGTTGTGTAGTATTAGAAAATAGTATAGAAATCACAACCAAAAATATTTTGACCGCAATCAATAACGGTGTCGGTTGTAGTGCGTTAGTAAGTGCGGATCGTCCACAGGGTAAGTGTAATCGTTCGTCTTTTGAATTAGATGAATTGAAATTTTAATGAAAAGAAAACAAAACAATTCATGATTTGTAATTGAAGTTCAAAAATTAGAAAATATAGATCTAATAACAAGAAAAAGATAGAACCAAGAATTGATAGTTTGATGATTTTTCCAAACCAAATATCAAGAATCGAAATGAGGCTCGTAGAAATCGATCGGAGTTTTACTCAAATATCACAACAAGAGCAACAATTAAAAATTGAGATCTAATCATGATGCAAGAATTTAAAGAAAGCAAGATTAAAGAATTTCACCTTTTATTTATATCAACAATTTCATTACATTCGCTCAAGAACTACAAGAGGAAGAACTCGATCGTCGATTTGGCTTCGCTCGTCTCCGTGGGTCGCGGATCGGCTTGGATCACTTGCCCGATTGAAGATCGGCTCGGCTCCTAAAAGGTTGAAGGGCTTCTTGCTTGATTGGTACTCAAGATCTTGAATTTGGAGTGGAATTAGGGTTAGGGTTTCGCACAAGCCTTGTCACTAGACTTGTGGAAGAAGATGAAGAATTAGAATGATGAGAGAAGATTAACTAATGATTAATGAACAACCTCAACCCTTAGATCTAGGTTCCTATTTATAGCCATCAAAACCCTAGATCTAGGATTTGAATTTTAAGTTTCCCTCCAAAAGTTTCTTAGACGAAATTTGAATTTCCCTCCAAAAGTTTGTTAGATAAAATTTGAATTTCCTTCCAAAAGGTTGTTGAGGAGAAGCTTCTAAATATAATTAGTTAGGAGGGAGCTTCTAGAAGAGGTTAGTTAGGAGCTTAATTAGGATTAGCTTAATTAATCATCTTTTGCTGATCTGGCAGAAGACTCTGGAGAATTCTGGAATTTGACGTGTCAAAATGAGGTGTAGCCACTGAAAGAAGAATTATGCACCAAAATTGGAATGATGATCTGACCAAACCGCGGCGGAACCGCGGCTCAAGCCGGCTCCCGCCGCGGTTCCGCGGCGCTTTAGAGGCTTTAGGGCTTGAAACTTTTGGTGATGATTTGGGCTGACTTGTGGGCCTTTCTTTGATATGTTTATTTATATATTTCCTTTTGAATTGCTACCAGATCCGAAATCATTGAGTTGGCGTATTTTTGATCCACTCTTAGGCTTTTGTTCCTGCAAATTCTCGAGACAAGTGTTGCGCAATATAGGGATGATGCGATGCCATAAAATACAATCAATTTCCCTTAAATTGCCGGCTTAAAAGTCTAACACATGCAATCTGATATTTTACGACTGATTTGCTAATATGTGAAATATGAATGCTGAACACTTCTAAATGAGTGCAAATGATAGGGAAATTGCCGTGTTAAGAATGCAATATTTTCGACTGATCAATATAAATCTACTCACCTTGATCCTTTCTTTCCGAAGTCGATGACGCCATGCTTCGTCGCCTCGGAATCCACACGAAGGTACCTACAATATCAACACAATCGCAATCGCTATTAAAATCGAATCCGGAAAACCGATACAGCACACGGATCACCTATAGGTTAAAACCTATAGCTCACGCATGCAAAACCAACCAATCATCCAATGTTGTTGACGTACAAACATCCAACAACCAAATACAAATCCAAATATCACAACCTAGCATTCAAAATACGGAAAACATAACCAGAAATCACACCAATATGCTCCTAGATTTTGACTCAGGCCAATTGGAGCAAAACTAGCAAGTATTGGGTGTTGTATATAGAGTGAATGAGCTACTGACCAAACCTGGGCCCCAAATACCTAGACTTGGCCGGCCACAACACTAGAATTTTCGGTCTGCTCGGCCATCTTGTGAGGGAATGGGCTCGTCTCTTCAGGGTCGTCTCCTATTGTACCTATTAGGTCTCTAGAGTTGTTTGTTTTTCTCATAAACACTCCAAGTCATTCCAGATTCCCTGTAGTCCAACAATCTCTCACAAAAACGATACGGGTAAAATCCTAAATCCGTATATCGGGTTCTACTCTCATATCCATGTCTTGTAACAGCCACTAGAGTTCACCAAATCCACCTTTTCACCCAAACCCTCTCTAAGGGTTTCTAACTTCACAACAACCAAATCAAATCAACTTCTAAACTAACTAGAATACAGGAAAACTCAAAACCAACTAATTGGAAGAAGATATACCTCACTTGTGCAACTCAAGAAAAACCCTAGCTTCCCAATGTTATCAAAATCCAACTTTGCTTGGTCCATTGTGTTGAGGATGAAGTGGGGATCAACTTTTGTGAAAGGGGTATAACTTTTTGATGAAGATTTGGAGATGGATCTTAGGGGTGAAGGTGGAGGGAAGTGAGGTTGAAAGAGATGAAAACAAATAATGGGGGAGGAAAAATGTGGCTGCCCTCTCTCTCTCTTTCTTATTCTCACTCACTCTCTCTCTCTTTTACCCTTTTCTCATTTTCTTTTCTTTTTATTTTTAAAACCAAAACACATAATACCCTAAAAATAACACAAGGAGACAACATGTAACAAAAATGTAACATGACATGGTGCACTAGCCATGAAAAACTATAGGAACACGGATTTTGGCCTAATTACGATTAGCAGTGCACTAATCGGGTTTTTATTTAAACTGCATATAATTAATTATAAAAATGCCAAATCGGATAAATATATTTTTAAATGAATAAATCATTTTAAATCTTCAATTATTTCACAGTTATTGGTTTATATTTATACCATTTTACAAAAACTCCAATTTCGTAAATCCGGTAGTTTTCGTGAAATATATTATTTTAATATTAAATTCCAAAAATAATATTTTATATTTTCTGAAATGTTACACCTCTATTATCCCTATTTTCAAGGTGCGTGTATGTGCAGTTTGTAGGGTATATATTTTCTAAATTTGGACTCAAGAATAGAAACTATTTTACAGAGTTATCTTTCTATAAGTTTCAATACTTTCCCTTCATCTCGACTTAACTCAAGAACTGAACTTAAGATTACCTATTTCTATCAAAAACTGTAAGGACGTATATTTACCAAGATTAAATAAAAGGAGGGTTATTTTTAGGGTTTTCAATTCCTAAGCCTAGGATTTAATTATTTCTAATGTACCAACTAAATTTTTGGAATAAAAATCTAAGTCACCCTATTAGCTAACTTGACAACAAAGTTTTTATATTTTGAATTTTTTTTGGGTTTTTTAATAAGTACATGCAAAAATATACAAATGAAAGTGAAGGAAAGAAAGCTTATCGAGCACACCCCCAAACTTGAATTTGACAATGTCCTCATTGTTACGCTATACACAAGGGTCAACAAAATGTTTGAGGGGAAAAAGAAAACAAAATGTATGTACAAGATTTTGTAGGGGAAGTGATTTAATCAAAATAACGCGGTTCATATAAAAATATGAGTTCCCCAGTTTCCGCAGGCAACTCTAAGAAGGGCTTGAGACGTTGGCCATTGACATTTAAAGTATTGCCCGATTGCTGATCTTCAATGTCGACTGCGCTGTGCGGAAAGACGGTGCGCACAAGAAATGGACCTGTCCAGCGTGATTTTAACTTTCCTAGAAATAAATGAAGTCGAGATTCATAGAGCAGAACCTTTTGCCCCACGGTGAATGTCTTTCTGAGAATCGCCCTGTCATGTAAAACTTTCGTTTTATCCTTGTAAAGTTTAGCATTCTCATACCCATCATTGCGTATCTCATCAAGTTCGTTCAGTTGAAGTCTTCTTGCCTCACCGGCCTATTCTAGGCTGATATTGAGCTGCTTGATTGCCCAGAACACACGGTGTTCCAATTTAACAGGTAAATGACACGACTTTCCAAAGATGAGTCGGTATGGGGACATACCTAGGTTTGTTTTGAAGGCCGTGCGAAATGCCCAAAGTGCGTCATTCAACTTCAACGACTAATCCTTGCGATTATGGCAGATAGTCTTTTCCAGAATCTGTTTAATCTGTCTATTGGAGACTTCAACCTGACCGCAATTTTGAGGATGGTAGGGCGTTGACAATTTGTGGCTCATGGAGTACTTTTTCATCAGTGATTCAAAAGATCGGTTGCAAAAATGTGTTCCATTATCACTGATGATGGTGCGAGACGTACCGAACCGAGGAAAGATGTTTTCTTTCAAGAATTTTACGATAACCTTGTTGTCATTGGTTCGACATTGGATAGCCTCCACCCATTTGGATACATAGTCCACAGCCAGCAAAATGTACAAATTCCCAAAAGAGTTTGGGAAAGGCCCTATGAAATCAATGCCCCAGACATCGAAAATTTCTACGATCAGAATGGACTGTAAGGGCATCTGATTCCGTATTCCAATCTTTCCCATATGTTGGCATCGGTTGCAGGTTTTACAGTATTCAAAAGCATCCTTAAAAAGCGTCGGCCAGTAGAAGCCGCTTTGTGTTCATATCAGATTTTTGCATTTTTATATCACCCATTCATAATCACATTGCATATAAGTAGGTACTTTTGATCCATGTCTGCTAAATAGTTGCAGGTTACAGGTTCTCAGCTCTTTACAGTGAAATTCATGAAAAGTCGCAACAAATGCAGGACTACGACCAACAACAGATGAATACTGATCTCCACTAACCATCCGTATGATGCCGCCTACCAGTTCAATGGACAAATGGAAAATCATTAGGCACTTCAATGCACAAAGCACAAGGGCAATATAAGATCCAAGACTTCAACGCGGAGCTCAAGGCAAAATCCACATCATTCTGCACTTTTGGAAATCTGGAAAGAAATTGAAGAGATTCTGAGAAACCAAGAGGATAAAACAGAAGATAAAAGCAACATGAAAAAGACCAGAAAGTTTGATGCCCCAAGTTCCAAGGCCGCGGAACCGCGGCCAATCAAGGACTTTTTTCGCGGTTCCGCGGCCGCGTTCTGCACATGTCGGTGGCAGTGTCGGTGCTTTGACTCGGCTCTCTTGGGATAGTTTTGTAATTTCCTGTATGTATCAGAATGTAAACCTAGGGTTTTCCTATCTATAAATAATAGCTCAAAGCTAAATTAGGCATGCCTTCTTTTATTTTTAGATTTAGAATTTAAAATTCTCTATGAGAAATTGTAGTGATTTTTTGAGAGGTTATCAATAAAAGTATGTTCTTTTTATTTTTCTCGCATTTTTCTTATCGCATTTTATTATCTGCAATTTTTATTTGTTATTCTAGCAGTAGAATTTATTTATTGTTTTTCTTTTGTTTTCCCTTTCTTTTATTTTCCTTTTTTTCTTTTAACAACGATAATGCTTAAATAAGATCCTTTCCTAGGTAAGGTCTCGAATAGCTAGTTGTAAAATTCTTCTTAACCTAAAATTCTGTCTACCTACCCTTTTGTTTTATTTTTATCTTTTTAATGGGTGAGTCATTTCTCACTTGTTAGGACAGGAGAAGGAAGGTTTGAGAGAATGAAATCTCTCTCACTACTTTCTTTGCCCAACAAGTTATTTCGGACTCCCTTTAATTGACCCACAATCCGCTCACTACGGCACCCTATCCTATATGATAGTGGTGATTCACTTGTTAGACAGGTTGTGGATGAATTAACCGGAGGTTAGGGCTAAAAGCCAAGAACGGACGGACAAGGACCAAAAGGAAGAAACTAGGAATGGAAAGCCTAGCTTATACTTGTAAGTCTCTTCCTAGTCGTGCTAATCCCGGTTGTTGCCGATTACCTTAACACCGATATTAATAACTAAGGCATTGAAAGAAGTGAGAAATTCCTAAAACTCGAACTAACATAATCCTAACCCTAGCAAGCTTTTTATCATCTTTTATCTCATTAGTAGAACTTAAAACAAATCACCAATCTTTTGGATTTATCTTGTTAAAACATAAAGAAAAAGATTCCATCTCCCTATGAATCGACCCGTACTCAACCGGCTAGCTACCAAGCGACACCATCTTGATTGCGGTAATTAAAAATTAAGAACAGAGAAAACCTCTTACCAATTAAATAGCCCCGTTGCCGGGGAGACGGTAATTTCTTTCTTTGCATAATTTCGGGTTAATTAAAATTTAAAAATATAAAAATTGAAAAACCAAAAAAAATAAATAAATAAATAAAAATCATCATGTTATTTTTGAAAAATCTTTGTGCAAGTGTGCAGGATTGGAAGAAGGCATGATTCAGATCTGGAGCAAACTCAGTGACAAATCCAGAATTAGGGGATCTAAACAGAAAGAGGAGAACCAACTCAGCACAGTGAAAAAGTCAGAAGATCCAAACCAACTGTTCAAATCGCGGTTCCGCGATCAAACCCTTAAAAAGGTCAACTGGTGCCGTCAGCACCCAATTTTCTCTGTAAGTATCTCTTTTCTCCTTTCCTCTTCTCTAAACTCCACTAAAATATTTTTCCTGCGGGTTTCATTGCATAGATTCTCTCTCTCCTATCCAATAAATTGTGTTTGTGCAGGATTCCTTGCCCTGCCAAAAAAAAAAATTTGCAAGTGTTTTAGATTTTTGGTGTGTTACTGCTTTGCATAATTAATACGGAATTTAAGGGGGTATAACACCAACTCAGATTGGGTGGGGATTTCATCACCCTTCCTAAGACCCCAAAAATCACAAAAATAATATGTATCACCCTTGAGTTTAATTAAAAAAATATCTAGACTCAGCCAACTAAGGACTGTCGTGCTTATTAGGACAGAGGAAGGTTGTGGGCATTCAATCGTTTATCTAAACTTGACTTTATGGTGCCTAAGCTAGGCAAGTGAGAAAGATAATTTTAAAAGGTCCGTTTTACGGTAATTCGTGAGTGGAACCCTCCTTTCTTCATTTGTGCTTACCTGGCCACAATTGCTAGTGAAGATGCGATTTTAGGGTTATCTCACAACTTGTCACTCTGGAACAGTTAGGAGCAGTCTAGTGGACATAGAAGACCATAGCTCTAGCTTTTATTGTGCATATTTTAAACTGTGATTGTTTGAAGTAAGTCCATACACATTCTTGCAAAAACTCTTTCTAAAAAAAATTTATAAAACAAAAAAACAAAAACTTTTACAAAAACTTACCCTTTTGTCGCAGAATCCCACTCTACTCACCTTTCATCCGCATTTTCTTCATTAGCGTTTTCATACCCTCACATTCTACACTTTGAATACACTAAACTCATTTAGTGTATGTCCGGTTGGACTCGGGACAATAGTGCCCGACTAGTCCGTGTTTCGTTAGTTGCTACAGACTACACGATCAACTCCGATGTCGAAACCCCCTCCACACCTCTTTCATCCTTACCTTTGCCGGCCAACTCCGACGTTGACTGGAATTCTGTTCGTATATCTTCACCTTCATCTTCATCTTCTGAGATGTCAGGATTCAATCCTAACAACCCTTTACCTAACTCGGGACTAATTCCACTTCAACTGGGTGCGAATAACCCGCAACCACCTCCTGTTGAAGCGCCACAGCGAATCGCGCTCCAGGATCGTTTCTATCCCACCCGCTCCGCACTTCCTACCTGTCTCTCACTTCTACCAACCAATGGGGATAATTTAAAAATTAAGCCCCACTTCATCAACATGTTGCCTAAATTTCACGGACTGGAATCAAAAGATACCTATATCTTCATCAACAAGTTCCGGAACATCTGTGCAATGATGAAGACAACCCAACTGTCCGACGATACTATACGACAATGAGTCATTCCTTTCACTCTATGTGACCTAGATGAAAAGTGGCTGTATAGCACCGTGTCGCATTCCATAACCAGTTGGGATGAGTTTGTAAAAGCGTTTCTTAAAAACTTCTACCCAAATCACAAAACCGCAAGAATACGAAACGAAATAAACCAATTTTCCCAGCTTCCTGCTGAACCTTTTTGGAAATGCTTTGACCGATATAAAGACCTTCTTGGTCAGTGCCCTCATCACGGTATTGAGAGATGGCAACTTTGCCTGACCTTATACGAATGACTGAACCCTGCAACTTGTCAGATATAGTGCCCTCTAAGTCAATTATTGGATCGCAGATACGTGATTGCAATGATTGAGGGAGGACCTATACCGATATGAAAGTCTTGCTCGAGATGATAGTATGCTATCTGGTTTGTCTTTATCATCGTATACATGCTTTAGTTCTCTATTGCATGTTGATAGAGCCCATAGGATTCTTGCTTGACTGCCAGCAGTATGATGGCAATTATATACGTGGGAGCTGGGGTCTGTAAGCACATCCTTAAAGTGTCCCTAGTCGTAGGAGTTTCGAGACAGGGCATTGATACTCCAGAGTAGACTAGTGTATACAGTCGAAACCGCGACGAGGGGCGGTGGCCGGTCTCACAAGCCATTGGTGTCAGTTTGTTCACCTAAGATGTATACAGGTGCTCATTGGGTTATGAGTACACCGGACTGGACTCGCCAGGAACATGCTAGTTGGTATTATACATATCGTCAGATAGCAGTTCCCAGGTGACATGTGTACAGGTTAGTTTGTCGACCTGAGATCGTCATTTGTCTCGTGTGAGCTCCCACTGTGCTTTGATTTCTACCCTACCACGCTCAAAGGAGACGTGCAAACAGGTATTTTTTGGGTACAGTCCCGAGGCACATGGAGGCAGTGAGCGGATCGTCGGGGATTCGTCTCTCCCGGTATTGGGGGTTGATGTCGTACAGTGCACGGGTGGCCATCACTAGAAATCCTCGGCCGAGGTAGTGGAGAATTACTGATTTTAATTAGTAGTTTCTCAGGTGGTGATGGGCTTCATGCCGAAACGATTTATCGCGTTATTAGGGGTCTGACTTTATCCACCCCCTAGACTCGATATGCGATACTTTTTAGAAGAACGGACCGGTCTGTACGGATATTGTCACTGTTAGGCTCAGTAGGGTTTATGGATGAGTTCGCTCGTCAGCTTCCCTTCCAATCAATACATAGGCAACCGTTACGTACAGCTTGTATTGACGTGATAGAGGTTATACCCAGTGCCATTGTGTTGATGAGTCATTAGAGTCCCCCACAGACAATTTCCTAAGTTAGGGCAAAACGTTGTAGATGTTAGTTATATGTATGCCCTAGAGGCCTTTACTATACATAGGATGTATATTGTAGTGGATGCTGGGACATATATAGTGAGGACTTTCTTGCTCGACATGATAGTATGCTATCTGGTTGCTCTTTACCTTAACGTGTATACTGATTGTCTCTCTGTTACTTGTTGGTAAAGCCCTTAGGATGTGTACTTGACTACCTGGACTATGATGCGGATCATACTAGTGGGGACATGGTAGTCCATAAGTTCATCCTTCAAAGTCCCTAGTCGTGGGTGTATCGAGACGGGGCATCGATATACCAGAGTAGACTAGCGTATACCTTCTCGACCCATACAGATGGGCGATGGATGATCCCATATCCATTGGTGTTTGACATCAGAGATGATATACGGGTGCTCAGTGGAGACTGGGTACACTGGACGGACTCGCCGAGAACTCCCAGATGGTATTATACCTCACGTCAGATGGCAGTTCTCTGGTGACACTGGTACAGAGTAGTCTGTTGACTCGAGATCGTCATAGAGTCTTGTGTGGTTCCCACTGTGCTTTGATTTCCATCTTACCACGTCCAAGAGGGCGTGCAAAACGGTGGTTTTTGGGTACAGTCCCGAATCACATGGAGGCAATGAGCGATAGGAGGGGATTCGTCTCTCCCGGTATAGGGGGTTGATGTTGCGCTGTGTTCGATTAGCTATAACAGGAAATCCCTAGCCCGGGTTGCTGAGATTTACTGGTAAGTGTTACCAGTAGTTTCTCGAACAGTTATAGACCTCATATCGACACGACTTATTGAGCTATTGGGGTCTGACGTTTACCACCCCTAGGCGAGATATGCAACATATCAGACGATCAGACCGGACTGTACGGTAGTGTTACTGGTCGGATTCGCAGGAGTGTTAGCGGGCTTGCTAAACGATCTTCTGATCGCTCAATACCCGGGTGGCCGTTACGTTTAGCATACCGCTTGCTGTTGGAGATAGTGCCCTCAGAGTCAATTATTGGATCATAGGCACGTGATTGCAATGATTGAGGGATGACCTATCCCGGTAGGACAGTCTTACTCGAGATGATAGTATGCTATCTGGTTTATCTTTATCATCGTGTACTGCTTTAGGTGACCTGACATGTCGCTATTACACGTTGATAGAGCCCCTAGGATTCTTGCTTGACTACCAGCAGTATGATGGCGATCATATACGTGGGAGCTGGTAGCCTATAAGCACATCCTTAAAAGGTCCATAGTCGTAGGAGTTTCGAGACAGGGCATCGATACTCCATTAGTAGACTAGTGTTTACAGTCGAGACCCCGACGAGGGGCGGTGGCCGGTCTCACAAGCCACTGGTGTCAGTTGGTTCACCTAAGATGTATACAGGTGCTCATTGGGTTATGAGTACACCGGACGGGACTCGCCGGGAACCTGCTAGTTGGGATTATACCAGACGTCAGATAGCAGTTCCCAGGTGACTTGTGTACAGGTTAGTTCATCGACCTGAGATCGTCATTTGTCTCGTGTGAGTTCCCACTGTGCTTTGATTACTACCCTACCACGGCTCAAAGGAGTCGTGCAAACAGGTTTTAGTTGGGTACAGTCCCGAGCCATATGGAGGCAGTGAGCGGATCTTCAGGGGTTCGTCTCTCCCGGTATTGGGGGTGAGGTCGCGCTGTGTCTAGGAGAGCCATTACGCAAAGCCCTCGGCCGAGGCAGGAGATTTACTGGTAGGTATTCCAGTAGTATCTCAGGGCGTTCTGGGCTACGCTCCGACACGACTTGTACCGCTTTTGGGGGTCTGACTTTTACCAACCCCCTAGGCCCGCCATGCGATACTCATAGACGAACGGACCGGACTGTACGGATATTGTCACTGACAGGCTCAGTAGGGTGTCAGGATGAGTTCGCTCATCGACGTCCCTTTTGGTCAATAGCTGGTGGCCCGTCACGTATTGGCTAATACCTCTGACGTGCTAGTGGTTAAATCCACAGCCATAGTATTGACGAGTCTTTAGAGTCCACCACATTTACAGTTACTCAAGCTTTCGGGCGAAACGCTGTAGAGACCGTATGGAGATATGGCAGGGTCCGATCAGATACGTGCGGTATTGCACGGATCAGGATCGGACAGTTTTGTACTAGTGGCCGTATAGTTATATGGCAGGGTTTGATCTGATACGTGCGGTATTGCACGGATCAGGATCGAACGGATTTTACTAGCCGGCTTTGGCTTAAGCCGGTCCTAGTTTAGTACAGTGTAGATTTTGTCTTATTGCATTTGTATCCGGTAGGATTACAGATGCGGGTGTGTATGCACAGTATCGGGGTTTTCCTGTAATTTATTACGGGACCAGTTTTCTGGAGTTGCCTGTTTGCATTCCGTTCCGGCCGGTTTTCCTTTGTTCTTTCTCGGCCGGACTTTTCCGATGGCGGGTGTTATTTGCAAGTTTGCAAATAACACATTGTGGAGGGGTTTCTTGCATATGTATTGATTATGATGGCATCTTTTCTTTTCAACCATCATTTGATTCTCTTTACATCACTTGATTTGCATTAATGGTGATTAGAGTTGATTTGGAGTTGATGTGAGATTGTGATGATGATGTTTTTGATGTGGTCACCACTTGTGCTCCTACCATCACCTCCCTTCATGCTTCATATTCTTTCCTCCACCATTTTCTAAGATAATAAGTTTTTTTTCCATACTTGAGAGAAGAAGAAGAGAGGATCATTTTCAAGAGGGAAAATTTGTTCATCTCATTTCATGCTAGAAAAATGCAAGCACCATTTTTCTAATCTTGATTCCTCCATCATCTTCAAAGGCAACAAACCCCAAATGAGACATAGCCTCTACACTACACATTCTACAGCATATCTTGAGCATGTCGAGTTGCCGGCTTCATGCCCGAGTTGCCTCGGTATTGAGGCGAGAGCCCGTAAAAGACGCAGGCGATGTGGTGCCCTTCCGGCGAGGAGGTGGCGATGTGGAGACAAGACTTTCCGCGGGAGATCGGGATGATGACGAGAAGACCGGAGGACTCGGATCACTCGGTATACTTCTCTTCCCATCTCTTGTTAGCTAGTACAGGTTAATGGTTAACGATCCGGGTTTTCATTGTCCGCGGTAGCGCCGGTTTCCAAGTAAGGAAAAATTTTGATTCCGCATTTTGGCCTCGGATAGACGGCCGGGGCGCTGCCGTGGCGCAACACTTGCGGCTTGTAGATGTTTGATATGATCATCATCTGCTGCCGGCGTATTGACGAGTCTTTAGAGTCCTACACAGAGGTTTCCTGGCTCAAGCGAAACGAAATAGGAGCGCATATGAGATATGTGCGGGACCGAGAATAATGTGTGTATGTGATACCGTATTCCATTCTCGCGATGAATGTATCGAATGGTTATATGTGATATAACCTAGTTATCGAATCAAGGATTGATTCGATCAGCTGATACATTGGATACTAGTCGGTTATATGCGATATGACCGGATCGTTAAATCAAGTGTTGATTTAATGATTTAATGTATAATTATATATTTGATATATTACTTTTCATTAACTAGTATCGTTTCACTTTAAAATGGATTTTCTCACTCGGGTGTGCGCATTATATATGCGATATGATTTTGTGCACATGATTGTATCATGTTTGATGATGCATGCTAAATTGGTTAAGTGTAAAGATTAAACCATGGTTGTGAATGGTTAGGGTTATGTTTTCTTTTTCATTTATTTATTTATTAGTTATTCATTTGGAAAAGAAAATTAAAAGCAAAAAGGGAAAAATGGTTGCTATTTTGTTTTGTTCATGAATCTTCATGAAGCTTTGACTTAGTTAACCATTTTGTCTCATGCTTAACCCTAACCACTCCACTAACCCTAGTTCACTCTCTACAACTAACCATGGTCATGTTATGATAAGGATGGGTTTCTTTTCTAATTAAATTAATTCTTATCATAACAAGCTTCTTCTTCTTCTTTCTTTTCTTCACTTGAAAAAGCTTGATTGCATCAATGGTGGATTGATGAAATGAGTGAGAAATCCTATTCTAAAGTCTACTCACTTCCTATTTCTTCATCCTCTACCTCTTGCCAAGTAGTAGAGTGTGTTTCCTTCACAAGTTTTCAAAGCTAGGTGAAGGTGGAGCTTGATCTATCGATGCCTCGACGTAGATCATCTTCGGCATGGACATCGACGACCTAGCTCGCCATTTCTCCGACGAAGCCGACGCTAGAGCCCGGATTCTTTTTGGACAGCGGAGACGACTTCATTGCGGAGCTATGGAGGTGGAGAACCGGATCTACAAAAGTTGTATTTCCGTTTTCCCATTAGTTTAATTGTTAACTAGATTTTGTTTTCGCCTAAACTTTAGCCAACGATCCGTAGTCGGGTTTCTCGGCACCTAGATTTTTTGAAATTGGCATGGTTGATGCCTTGTGAGACCTCGTTAGAGTGCCTAGGAACCCTACAGTGGTATCAGAGCCTAGCTAGAGCCTTAGGCGAAGTCTAGACGGAGTTTGAAGTCCGAACGAACCCGAAACCCCAAACCAAAAATGCTCTCTGTCCTTTTTTCAAAAACATGGTTTTTTCAACATTAAAAATGCTTAAAAAATTCAGCAGGGAAATCTAAGAATTACGGCGCAAAAAGTTTCTGATGAACAGTACATATTGCGGCGGATCCGCGGCAGAAGCTTGGCTTCTGCGGCGGATCCGCGGCAACAATGTGACATCATCAATTCCTGTTTGCACAGTAACTCCTATTTTATTATGCTGGATTTTCTGGGAATTTTTAATTTTTGTTCAAGAGTTGAATTTTCTGGGGTTGTTTTGGGGATTCGGTGTTTCGATCGGAGTATCAAATTTTGTCTATGTGGCTTTCCGGATAAATTTTAGAATATGTTAAAAAGTTCGACCGGATATAAATACCCAATTTTTCCCCTGTCGGGAAATTTCCAAGTGTTGGATCTTTCCGTAGTTTAACGACGTTCTAAGTAGTGCAAGTAACGCGATGGACCCTCTAGAAGACAACAAACCTTAACTCGATTATGTGACCGTCTTGAACTGCCCTTTGAACCTTCGGGTTTGGGGCAGTACGGCGTGCCACATGTGAGGCGTTGGCTTGACCCTTCTACGGCTGGACCGTTGGTACTGAGGCACGAACTGAATGTTGTTAGACTTATTTCATGAGTTGATCTGTATCGGGAAAACTTGGGTGTTTGACTGTTCGATCGAAAAGTTTAACATTTTCTATTCATCTGGAATGTGATACAATAATTGGAATTCACAAAGAGTTATGAGATAACTAAATGAATGTTATAAACATAGCAGTTTAGTCTCACTTGATCGGTTGCCACGGAATTTTGATGTGATCAAAAGTCCGTCGCAATCACGTAGCGTACGCGGATACTCGCCGGGTAAACTTAATAGACAGCCTCACTCTATAGCCCCGACCAAGTGACTGTAGGAGAACCCCGTCGCCGAAAGCATCCGTTCGGGTGCTCGCGGCAGCGGTGTTCCGCCTTGGTGCACTTCGTCGACGGTATCGGGGGTGCGGCCGTCTACTGAAGTTTGCGACGAGCATTCGATCAGGATGTCGGGAATCCTGTTGAATTGCCCGACTTGGTATTGAAAAGTGTTTTCGATTTTGAGACTAAAATGCGGGGTTTATAATTGTTAGGCATGCGATGTCTAAAGAAATTCATTTGGTCAGGCATGCGATGTCTGAGGTGGATGCGGATTCCAACTGTTGTAGTTTTACACTTTCTTTTCTGTGACCGTAAGTGTAATATGTGATATCGCCGATTTCGTTGCTATATGTCAACGACAATTGGGATGGACATATTTAGTTACGTTGATGACATGTGATGTTATGTGTTGCTGGATATGTTATATTGGATCGTCGTGTTTGAATAGCCGGGGGTTTTTATGTGAGATGAGTGTTTTTCATTTTCATTCATGTAAAAAAAACTTGTATGTAATATTCTTTTATTAGGGCACTTCCAGGTTGCGGAAGATGTCACCGTTTGTATATTATTTACTTTTCCGCACTAGGATAGACCCAAGGAGGAGGGCATAAGTAACCGGGTTCTGGAGTCCAGTGGGAGACCAACTCGAGGAGTCGGGTCCGGGTCTCCTAACTCTAGAATTGGTAGGGCTGCTTGCCGCTCTCGTAGGGGTCTAGGGGTGTGGGTTTGGCTATTCATCACGACCGTGGAATCCGTATTTTATACTGGCTCGTATTGAAAATACGGACGTCCTAGTATATCCAATATTTCATATGTTTCTTCTGCTGCGATATCTGTGATGTGATCATGTGATGTTCTGTGATAGATACAGCATATAGTATATATGATATATTATATAGACGTTACTTATGTTTTACACCCGCGCTAGCTCTGCTCCGCTCTGCCGTTAGTTACCTAACCTAACGGTGCACGAGGGGACATCGAGGAGAATGCGGATGGCATAAGTGTACGTCGTATTTATCTGTGATATTTAGATACTTAAATGATGGGACTTCATTAATGTGATTAATGAAATAAAAGAAACCTAAGATGTTGTAGAATCAAATTTCAAAATTAAAACAAGTAGCTACAGTTTTTGCTTTGCACAGCGGTATATGTGATATATCCTGCACCTTATTCGATGAGGAAAGGACCGAGATCCCTTCACCGGGAGTGACTCCTTTAGCAATAACTGGCAGATGCTACACACTCGGTTTGTCTTTTGATTGCTTTTACGAGTTTTTGCTTTGCACAGTGATATATATGATATATCCAGCACCTCATTCGATGAGGAAAGGACCGACGATCCCTTCACCGGGAGTGACTCCTTTAGCAAAACTAGAAAAGCCTCAAAAGCACTCCATTTCAAAATCATTTGATTCTACAACGATATCAAGTTCATTACGCAATATGTTTTCAGAAAAACCTGTCGTAGCCCTCCGTCATTTCAGATAAGTAGTAGTTAGTATTCGTGCTACGTTTGTTGGCCTGCGTCAAGGCGTAGTGTGCGGTAGCTAACTGGTGCTTATCTGCATAAGCGTATGATGTGATTGGATTAGGGTAGTCGTGCGACTTTGTTGGCCTACGTCAAGGGTCGTGCGGGTGGGTTTAATTCAATCAGGAAATGACGGGTTGAACTTGACTAGCGGACTATGGTTTGTTGGCCTGCGTCAAGGTCATAGGACGCTGGGGCAAAATATTATCGGGAATTTCATGTGTTGAAATTTGCAATGAGATTGCATACCTTCTATGAGATAGTTGGATCCCGATACCCGCTGCGAGTAAGAGTTACTCCTGGGAGAGTTTTATACATTACAATTAGCCGATCAAGTAGGTGTCTAGAAAGGTGTCAACGGGGTTACGCCTATGGGAAAACGAGGTTTGCATTAATTAGGTTCATGCGAAAGCACGGGGGACCTCCCTCAAAGTACCGACACTGGCCTGGCTGAAAGATTGGCGAACTTGTAGTGTGTAATTAATCCCGGCTAGTCTTTCCTTTTAGGGTTTGAAGGAAGATTTGATAAAAAGCAGTGGGAGCCATCCCGATTAGATAAAATAATAACCAATCTGATCTTGCAAGAGCGCACGCTGAGTGTTTTCTTCTCTCTCTCTCCAGGTAGCGACCATATCACGCCTTAATCAAGATAATAATACGGAATATTGACCGAACCCGCTTGTTATACTGAGCTGGGGAACGTTGCTCCCGCTCCAACTTATAATTGTTATAAGACAGCGCAGGAAATTGGGGATTACCAGAATTCCTGTGCCGCCCAAACGAAGAGAGTGCATGCCGATGCATCATCTTCGGGTGTGTTCATTATACAGAACTGTTTCTCAGTATCCTCAGCATCCTTGGTATATGATACCGGATCAGGATCCCAGATATGTAATATGTTACATAGGGCTACAAAAGGGTAGAAAAACTGAGAACGGGTGATAAGTTTCATGAGAAAGAAAACGGGGCAAGAGTTGCAGCCAAGTCTGTTGGTCACTGTCACCCTGTATTACCAATACATTGATTCTGAACGAATGTTATTAGATACCGAACCTGATATACCAAATCATATCACTCTCTTTATTAGAAAAGAAAGGATATAATTTTGTATTGATGGATAATGTTTTGAACATTTCGTATATCAAAAGTTGATCGGTTCAGGCACGTTGTCTAAAAGCATTGACGTTCTAAATCAAACTACAGTTCTTAGTATATGGAACACACACAAGAGGAAGAGTTCAGAAATGAACGGATTCTTCTTGAGGTATTGTAGACTAGGTCATATCAATGCGACCCGACTAGCTGGAGTTACATAAAGATGCATATTTAAATTAGTTTGAATTTACATCTTGTGAAACTCGCCAGTCATGTCACAAAGATAAGATGATCACAGCTCTGTTTATTGGAAACAGAGAAAGAGTTGATGAACTCTTGGGACTGATACATGATGATGTATGTAAGGTCTCCTGTCTACACATGCCGGGAGTGGTTCTTTTTACTTCATTACGTTCTCTGATGATCTCTTTAGATTCAGACATATGTTCTTATTGAAACACAAGTCCGAACCTTTTGAGATATTCACAGAATATAAGTTATAAGTAGAGAACCAAAATACGTGTTTAAGTATTATGTCTATGATGAGATCAAGGAGGAGAATACTTGAGCACAAAAATTCTGGACTATTCTAAAGAAGAATGAGACTCTCTCTCAGCATTACTCCTCTGTATACACCATAGCACGATGGTATATCGGGGCGGAGCAATCACACCCTATATGATAAGGTGTGCTCTATATTGAGTAATACTGAGTTACCTATTTCCTTATTGGGAGTTATGCACTTGAGAAGCTGCATACCTATTGAATAGGGTTCCAATCAAATCAGTTGCCTACCACTTCATATGTGATATGGAAAGGGAAGAGCCCATCTCTTAAGATAGTTAAGATTTGGGGTTGTCCGGCCTATGTCTAAAAGCAAAATCCGGAGAAGCTCGAGGCAAGGTCTATTATGTAGAACTAGAAATGTTCCAGCTATACAAACTACAGCAGATGATTTGATAGAGCCAAAGGATTCAGTAGATTCCAACGAACCTCAGCCTCTCCGCCGATCTAGTAGGGTTCCTCACCCACCTGAGAGATACTTCGGTTTCACTATGACAGTGGGAGCGAGGAATGCATCATGAGATGATGACCCAACTAGCTTCGAGCTGGCCATCAGGAGTAAGACTCTGCAAGAATGGCTGGATGCTTAGTGATCTGAGATGGAATCCTTATACACCAGCAAAGTATGGACTTTAGCTGCTATATCTGAAGGGTTAAATCCCCATCAGGAGCAAGTATATCTTGAGAAGATTACTTGGTGTATGTGGAAAAGTTGAGACTTTCAAAGCTAGACTTGTTAAAGGTTTTCGTCATCGACCAGGCGTGGATAATGATGAAACCTTTTCAAGTAGCTATGCTTAAGTCCATCCAGATCCTACTTGCCACGGCTGCATACCATGACTACGATATCTGGTGGTTGGGTGTCATGACAGCTTTTCTAAATGATGTTTTAGAAGAGTGCGTCTATAAGTACACAGCCAGAGGGCCTCGTAGACAGTGGGAGCAGCGGAAACATGTGCAAGATGTTTTATAGGATAAAACAGGTATCGCGGAGTTGGAACATCTGTTTTGATGAAGTAGTCAAAGAGTTTGACATCATCAAAATGGTAGATGAACCTTGTATATACAAAAAGGTAGTAGGGAGTATGGTGACGGTCCTCGTAGAGTACGTGGATGACATACTCTTGATAGGGAAGGAGTTTCCTATGCTACGCTCGATCAATCTCCGCTTATCACAATGATTCTCCGCTTAGGATCAAAGTGATACCTACTAAATCCTGGATTTTGGATCTATGAGATAGATCTAATTGGATGTTAGGTATCTCACTAGTAGTAGTGAGATGGTATCAATCGATCCAAGGGAAAATCACTGGAAGGGTTCCAGGGTGATAAAGACGACTGAATGTCAGTCGCAGGCATTGTCTTTACCCTCAGTAAAGGGACGGTATGTTGGAATAGTTCCAAGCTAGATACCGTGGCATACTAGACGATAAAGGCAGGATACATCGCTACTTAAGATGCTACCAAAGAGGCAGTCTGGATGTATACATGTTCATAAGATGAACTTTGTTCCTCCCATTGTGTGACAATGGAGTTGTGGCTTTTGCCAAGGAACGTCCGTCCCATCAGTGATCCAGACATATTCTAAGGCAGTGTCACCTGATCGTGGAGATAGTTGATCTCCAAGGGATCGAGGTTAGGAGAGTAGACTCAGAGGACAACACAGCGGATCCACTCACAAAGGCCTGTTCCCAGAGAGAGACTTTTATGGGATGGTTGAGTATGAGATACTTCAACCACTGCTACAGATGGCCCTAGTGCAAGTGGGAGATTGTTAGTTATATGTATGCCCTAGAGGCCATTACTATACATAGGATGTATATTGTACTGGATGCTGGGACATATATAGTGAGGACTTTCTTGCTCGACATGATAGTATGCTATCTGGTTGCTCTTTACCTTAACGTGTATACTGATTGTCTCTCTGTTACATGTTGGTAAAGCCCTTAGGATGTGTACTTGACTACCTGGACTATGATGCGGATCATACTAGTGGGGACATGGTAGTCCATAAGTACATCCTTCAAAGTCCCTAGTCGTGGGTGTATCGAGACGGGGCATCGATATACCAGAGTAGACTAGCGTATACCTTCTCGACCCATACAGATGGGCGATGGATGATCCCATATCTATTGGTGTTTGACATCATAGATAATATACGGGTGCTCAGTGGAGACTGGGTACAATCGACGGACTCGCCGAGAACTCCCAGATGGTATTATACCTCACGTCAGATGGCAGTTCTCTGGTGACACTGGTACAGAGTAGTCTGTTGACCCGAGATCGTCATAGAGTCTTGGGTGGTTCCCACTGTGCTTTGATTTCCATCTTACCACGTCGAAGAGGGCGTGCAAAACGGTGGTTTTTGGGTACAGTCCCGAATCACATGGAGGCAATGAGCGATAGGAGGGGATTCGTCTCTCCCGGTATAGGGGGTTGATGTTGCGCTGTGTTCGATTGGCTATAACAGGAAATCCCTGGCCAGGGTTGCTGAGATTTACTGGTAAGTGTTACCAGTAGTTTCTCGAACAGTTATAGACCTCATATTGACACGACTTATTGAGCTATTGGGGTCTGACGTTTACCACTCCTAGGCGAGATATGCAACATATCAGACGATTACACCGGACTGTACGGTAGTGTTACTGGTCGGATTCGCAGGTGTTAGCGGGCTTGCTCGTCGATCTTCTGATCGCTCAATACCCGGGTGGCCGTTACGTTTAGCAGACCGCTTGCGGCTTGTGGATGTTTGATATGATCATCATCTGCTGCCGGCGTATTGACGAGTCTTTAGAGTCCTACACAGAGGTTTCCTGGCTCAAGCGAAACGAAATAGGAGCGCATATGAGATATGTGCGGGACCGAGAATAATGCGTGTATGTGATACCGTATTCCATTCTCGCGATGAATGTATCGAATGGTTATATGTGATATAACCTAGTTATCGAATCAAGGATTGATTCGATCAGCTGATACATTGGATACTAGTCGGTTATATGCGATATGACCGGATCGTTAAATCAAGTGTTGATTTAATGATTTAATGTATAATTATATATTTGATATATTACTTTTCATTAACTAGTATCGGTTCACTTTAAAATGGATTTTCTCACTCGGGTGTGCGCATTATATATGCGATATGATTTTGTGCACATGATTGTATCATGTTTGATGATGCATGCTAAATTGGTTAAGTGTAAAGATTAAACCATGGTTGTGAATGGTTAGGGTTATGTTTTCTTTTTCATTTATTTGTTTATTAGTTATTCATTTGGAAAAGAAAATTAAAAGCAAAAAGGGAAAAATGGTTGCTATTTTGTTTTGTTCATGAATCTTCAAGAAGCTTTGACTTAGTTAACCATTTTGTCTCATGCTTAACCCTAACCACTCCACTAACCCTAGTTCACTCTCTACAACTAACCATGGTCATGTTATGATAAGGATGGGTTTCTTTTCTAATTAAATTAATTCTTATCATAACAAGCTTCTTCTTCTTCTTTCTTTTCTTCACTTGAAAAAGCTTGATTGCATCAATGGTGGATTGATGAAATGAGTGAGAAATCCAATTCTAAAGTCTACCCACTTCCTATTTCTTCATCCACTACCTCTTGCCAAGTAGTAGAGTGTGTTTCCTTCACAAGTTTTCAAAGCTAGGTGAAGGTGGAGCTTGATCTATCGATGCCTCGACGTAGATCATCTTCGGCATGGACATCGACGACCTAGCTCGCCATTTCTCCGACGAAGCCGACGTTAGAGCCCGGATTCCTTTTGGACAGCGGAGACGACTTCATTGCGGAGCTATGGAGGTGGAGAACCGGATCTACAAAGGTTGTATTTCCATTTTCCCATTAGTTTAATTGTTAACTAGATTTTGTTTTCACCTAAACTTTAGCCAACGATCCGTAGTCGGGTTTCTCGGCACCTAGATTTTTTGAAATTGGCATGGTTGATGCCTTGTGAGACCTCCTTAGAGTGCCTAGGAACCCTACAGTAGAGGCCGTATGGTTTTATGGCAGGGTTCGGAAAATGCACGTGCGTTTTCGCACGTGTCATATTTCGGGCAGATAATACTGGTAGGTTTTGGTTTAAGACGGATCCGAGTATTATACTGTGTAGATATAATATATTTATCTCAGTTGCATTTTTATTCGGTCGTAATACAAATACGGGTATGTTTATACTGATATAGGGTTATCCTGAAATTCGTTTCAGGATCACTTTTGGAAGTTGCCAGTTTCCAGTTGTCTATCAGCCGTATTTAACATTCAGTTAAATGCGGATTTATCTTTTCATCACTTGGGTGATTCATGAGGGTGAGTCGTGCTTCTAGAATTTCCTAGATGACGACTAGGATTAGTGACTCATGGTTGTATTTAATGATGCATTAAATGCTTTGATGACTAGCGTAAGATGATTCATCATTTGCATTAATGTTTTGCAAGTTGTACATTATGACTCATTCATTTGTATTAGTGCTAATGGTCACTCTCTTGATTCCTACACTCACCTCCCTCCCCTTTAAAGTGGCCGGCCATTCTTGGCAAATGAATGATGGTTGCTTGGAGAAAAGATTGATATAGTTTTGGACTCATAGAAATTAGATAGCCTCATTTCTTATTTCACCCGATCCAAAAGGCAACTTCATTAACCGTTCGTCCATGGTTTTAGACGAAGTGAGACAAAGTGTTCTACTCATTCTCTAATTCATCTTGTTCGTCTCTTTTAGCAAACTTGATGACCGAGTTGCCTCGGTTCAGAGGCGGGAGCCGTTTAAAGATCCGTCGACATGGTGCCACCTGTACGAGAAGATTGGAGATTCAGGAGATCGGAGCAGCCGCAACAAAGCGTGGGATGATGGTTGAAGACCGAAGGACTCGGATCGTTCGGTATAACATTTCTACCCACTTTGTAGTTTGTTAGTTTATCTTTAAAGGCAGATCCGGGTTATAGTACGCGATAGCGCCAGTTGTAAAATGTTTTTGTTCCGCATTTGGCGTCTTTTAGACGGCCGGAGCGCTACCGTGGACTTACAGTGGTATCAGGGCCTCACCATTAAGCTATACTAACTTGTGCTAACGCGTTTAAAATATCGATCGAACGGATTTTCGAAAATCATAATTTTCAGTTTTAAAGATTATGTCGATTTTAAAAAGTGTCTAAAAATTATTTTGACCATCACAGAAAAACGAGCAGGCTTTTTTAAGAAAACAGAATAAATACGATCCTCTGAATCGTCCGTACGGCCGCGGAACCGCCGCCAAAGCCATTCTTTGGCCGCGGATCCGCGGCCATTCTTTGGCCGCGGATCCGCGGCCATCTTGGAGCTTCAGAGGGTCAAATTTCTTCTGGTGTTTCTTTATTGTAAATTGTGGTTTCTGGAATATTTCTTTTGGGCCCATTTTTTTTTACCGTACAGCAGATGTACGTGGGGCCCACTTCGGGAAGTTTAGTCGATCAAAATTTTAAACTTGTTAGTATACAGTACTTACTTTATATCTCCGACCGTGAATGTCATTCGAGCGGTAAACCGCGTCTAATTGCTATAGTTCTTTTAGACAGGTTTGCGAACGTGACATTCGCGTTGATGTTCTGTGTTGTACTGTGATGTTGCGGATATGTTGTGGTGGATAGCAGTGTGCAATGGTAGTGCTGTTTGGATTTATTTGTACATTTGATATTGCGGGGCGAGCGTCCAACATGTGGACTGCCGTCACTACCTGTTTGTATAATATTCTTTTGGGGCACGACCGGGTTGTGGTTGATGTACCCGTTGTAATTATTTTTATTTCTGTACTAGGTTTACCACGCGACGGAGTGCATGGATAGCCTGGTTCTGGAGGGCAACGGGTCCATATCTCATGGCTTTGATAGGTAGAGGGGCCTCACTCTAGAATTGGCAGACTATTCTCCGCACTCGTAGGGGGTACAGGTTGACCCAAGGAGGGGTGCTCAAGTTACCGGATTCCGTGAAGTGCCGGGTGGTCTATTCATTTTGCTGTAGGGGGCTGCCTCGCTTCAGGTTTTGGTGGGTAACTTGCCGCACCCGTAGAGGTCTAGGTTTCATTGTACAGGCTATCCACACGACCAGGGGAACGTCGGGTTTCAGTAGCGGCTCTGTGAAACCCAGGGATCCCAGATTATTCTTATTGTTCTGTGATACTTATTACTTTTCTGTAATGTTGCATATTATAACGCCTGAAGCGATTGTTGTATATTGGTATATATATATTATTAGATGTTGTATATGTTTTACACCCGCGCTAGTCCAGTCCCCGCTCTGTCGTTAGTTAAGTAACCTAACGGGTGATGACGGGACACAGTGACGAATGCGGATGGTATATACGTACATTTTATTTTCGTTCTTTTCTGGTAGGATTGATTGATGGGACTGCGTTGATTCTTATCAATGCAAGTAAAAGAAACCTATATTTGATGTTGTTGGAACCAATTTTAAAAAGTGTTATTACAAGGACGTTTCTTTTTGTTTTGCATAGTGATATTCGGTTGGAATATCCTGCACCTCATTCGATGAGGCAAAGGCTGATATCCCTTCACCGGTAAAGACCCCTTGGGTAGAAGTTTGCGTCAGGGTAATAACTTCATTATAGTCGATTACAAATTGCTTTGCATCATGGTATTCAGTTTAGAATATCCTGCACCTCATTCCACGAGGAAAGAGCCGAGATCCCTTTACCGGGAGTAACCTCTTTAGCAAAAGGTTTTCGTCACTATATTTTTATAAAAAGCTATCAGGTTCCTTCAGCGAGATCAAGTTCATTACGTTAAAGGTATTTTGCCAAAAACCTGTCGTAGCCCTCCGTCATATCTTATAGATGGTCAGTAGTATTCAAGCTATGTTTGTTGGCTTTCGTCAAGGCATAGTGCTTGGTAGCTGCTGGGGTATTCATTTGTAGCATAGATAGATGTGTTGGTTTGGGACAGTCGTATTACCTTATTGGCTTTCATCAAGGGTATGTACGGGTGGGTTCAAATTAACCTGGATAATGATGGGCAGAACTTGACATGTGACTTCTGATTTGTTGACTTTCGTCAAGGACATAAGAGCATGGGGCAAAAATCACATCGGGAGTTTCAAACAAACAGCAAACTTTCCAGGCATGCGCATACCTTCTGGAGTGTGATAACTTGAGTGGCTTCCATCAAGTTATCATGCGATGATAGTTGGATCCCGATTCTCACTGATGAGTTGGTTTACTCTTCGGGTGATCCCGACTAATTCTTCTTTCAGGTTTGGAGGAGAATTTGAGATTACAGTTGGAGGTTTCCTGATTAGATAAAGTGATAACCATTCTGATCTAGGTTAGAGTGCACGCAGAGTGTTTCTTTTCTCTCCCTCTCTTTGGCAGCGACCTTTGACCGACCCTATACTATGACTCAGTGACCAAGTTGACCGAACCTTCTTAAAATACTGGCTTTTGGATTGTCTAAAGTTGCATAAGTCATTGCCGCTCCTTCTTTTGCCCTTTGCATTTCTCAAAACACCCCGTATTACTACGGACATCCACTTCCATTGGATAGATCCATCGTATGGTTATATAGGAACTCGAAGGGACTTCATTGAGGATGGATCTAAGTTCAGGAGATATAGAAATGGTTTATTCAGTTGTCTTTTATTATCACCTTCTCTCAGGTTGCGAGGGCTCCTCAGTTTAGGAGGGTACACCTATTACGCTTATTGGATAGTCTTATTCCAAACCATAGGCAGGTGCCGAAAGGTAGGAAATGAAGAAAACCAATTAGCCTAAGTAGAGTGTATAGAAAGTAATAACTAAAGAAAAAATAAAGGGATTAGAAAGAGTGCAAAGTAAATTGCGACTGCTATCATTCACGACCAAACCACGTACTTCATCGCCACTCCTATTTCACCTTTGCTTTTTCCCAAGTTCGGGAGAAATAGAATAAGGTATTATTCAGTTGTCTTTTATCATCACCTTCTCTCAAGTTGTGAGTACTCCTTGGTTTAGGAGGGTACACATATTATGCTTACTAGATAGTCTTCTTCCATACCATAGGCTGGTGCCGAACGGTAGGGAAGGAAGAAAACCATTTAGCCTAACGATGGTGTACAGAAGGTAATGAATAAAGACAAATAATAGGATTTGGAGAGATGGCAAAGAAATATACGGTTATAGTTATGATTTGGATTATGGAAGAGGCATTACTAGGAATACCAGGATACCCCTACGAAACATTTTTATTGTTTCAGTGCATTGTTAAAGGAAAACTGATTTCCCGATTAGATACTTACTCCAGGGTATGTATTTACCAGGTATGATTCTCACATCTGTATGGTTTTACAGATGATGAGTGGGAGTAAGTTATTGGGAATAAGGTGATCATCCTCATTATATCGGAATTCATTGTAATTGGTGATATTTGAGGAAATCGCCTGGGTACAGTTTTCAACCTACGACGCACAGGTTTTGAGTTATTCAACTCAGAGGACTTATACAGAGTATTGTATGTTATCCAGTGTCCATCAGGACAAAGGGGTTGGTCCTCGTACTATGTTCTGTTTACTTATGACTTCTCTGAATTTTAGACAAGTGTTTCGTAGAAATACAAGGTCTAAGTTTTAAGAAGTTGTGGGTTTAAGAATAAAGTAGAGAACCAGGTGTCACAAGTATCGGGATTCTTCAAAGAGATCAAAGATGTAGATTCTTATGATTGGTATTCAGATGATAGTAATGGTTTTGAGAAACTTGTTTCTCTTTCAGGTTACTAATAATTGGATGTATTCCTAAGTTGAGTAATGCTGATTAGCCTCTCTCCATTAAGTTGATATGCACTGGAGACAGTTGCATGGTTTGAATCTGGTTCGAGTTAAAATAGTGCCTCTATTTCTATATTGTATATAGATTGGTTCATATCTTAACGATGTTAAGATACAGGGAGTTGTCCGGCTTATGCTTAAAACCAGACTCTGGATAACTCTAGGCACGTTTCTGTAATGGCAGTTTGTGGGTTGACCCGGGCTATTTCGAGGGTTGACATTTCTACCATCTGGAAGATCAATAGTGATATTGTTCTTGACTCGCCACAGTTTTATTAAAATGGACTTTTTCATAAAACACTAGTGGGAGTATGGTAGAACTGGAAGTGATTCCAGAACCGCAAACGATTACGGAAAATTTAATAGGAACTATATATACAATCAAGTTTGACATTCCAATAGACACTTCGCAGACATGGTGGGTAACCTCAGACACCTAAGAGGTACTCCGGTAGCCTCAAGGACGGTGACAGGGAGGTTCTTGTTTACCCAGACTTGACACTACTGTTGTTCCAGACTATGAGACCCGGCAGGAGGATATGTAAAGCGTCATTCTAAACTAGTTTTAGACGTACACGTATATAAATTATTCTGCCATAGGGTTGTCGTAGTCAGTGGGAGCAGCGGAAGCATAGTGGGCAAGTAACTTATGTCTATTTATAGACTTGAGCAGATATAGCGGAGATAAGATCATCTATTTTTGATGTGACAGTCTTGGGTTTTGACTTCGTCAGAATAGGGGATGGATCTGTTAAGGAGGTAGTAGGGTGTGATGTCCTGGTATTTGGATGACATACACAAAGTAGGAAGTAAAATTCCTATACTACAATCGGTTGTACTGTGGTCGTCACACAGTTGTTTCTCCACAAAGGATATGGATATAATATAAGACATTCTGGTAATTAGATCTATGATTTTAGATCTAGATTTGGGTAGTTTACCAATATGGGTACTTTGACAATATTCTAATAGTATTTTAGAATAGATGACTCCTGGTATGGTGGTATACCTGCAGGTGATGGAGTCACCCTCTCTAAAGGTGTCTTAGAGACTAAAGGAGAGATGGATGTGCAAGATTGGCAGACCACTTGCTTAGGCAATTGAGTCAATCATGAGATATCAAGCACCACACCAGATGTTTTTTTTGCACTAGATGCGATAAGTTTATATTAATCCAATCCTGGAGAAACATAAGTAAGCAGTTTTAGAACATAAGTGCAGGTTCTACGGATTTGATGACAACAGCCTCCTTCGGGAAACGGTTATCATTCCAGGCTTCCAAGGTGACATGGATGATAGAGTGATTGTCAGAGTTATAGTTTTCCCTCTGACGAGGGACAGTATTATGGACAGGTGGTCCAAGAGGATACTGTGGGAGGCATGGTGCTGGATACTGATTAGGTTCAGTTATCGATACAGTCTAAGAAGTTTGGATTTGGAGTTCATTTATGAACTAGGTCCCATCAGATATTCAGACATATTCTAAGACAAGTATTACTCGATTCGGGAGATGGCTTTCTCTGCGAACTTGAGATTAAGAGAGACATAGAAATAAACATCAGGGCGGATCCACTCACTGAAGCTATTTCTCGAACACAAGAGTTTTACAAACTAGCTTTGTGAAACTGATTAGTAGAGGAGTTGGATGTTCGGTATCATACGGGCTGTGAGTATGCGACATCGCAATAATTAGCCTTAAGTGCAAGTGGGAGATTGTTGGATATAATGCCCTCTAAGTCAATTATTGGATCGCAGATACGTGATTGCAATGATTGAGGGAGGACCTATACCGATATGAAAGTCTTGCTCAAGATGATAGTATGATATCTGGTTTGTCTTTATCATCGTATACATGATTTAGTTCTCTATTGCATGTTGATAGAGCCCATAGGATTCTTTCTTGACTGCCAGCAGTATGATGGCGATCATATACGTGGGAGCTGGGGTCTATAAGCACATCCTTAAAGTGTCCTTAGTCGTAGGAGTTTCGAGACAGGGCATCGATACTCTAGAGTAGAATAGAGTATACAGTCGAGACCGCGACGAGGGGCGGTGGCCGGTCTCACAAGCCATTGGTGTCAGTTGGTTCACCTAAGATGTATACAGGTGCTCATTGGGTTATGAGTACACCGGACAGGACTCGCCGGGAACATGCTAGTTGGTATTATACATATCGTCAGATAGTAGTTCCCAGGTAACATGTGTACAGGTTAGTTTGTCGACCTGAGATCGTCATTTGTCTCGTGTGAGTTCCCACTGTGCTTTGATTTCTACCCTACCACGCTCAATGGAGACGTACAAACAGGTATTTTTTGGGTACAGTCCTGAGCCATATGGAGGCAGTGAGCGGATCGTCGGGGATTCGTCTCTCCCGGTATTGGGGGTTGATGTCGCACAGTGCACGGATGGCCATCACTAGAAATCCTCGGCCGAGATAGTGGAGAATTACTGATTTGGATCAGTAGTTTCTCAGGTGGTGATGGGCTTTATGCCGACACGATTTATCGTGTTATTAGGGGTCTGACTTTATCCACCCCCTAGACTCGATATGCGACACTCTTTAGACGAATGGACCGGAATGTACGGATATTGTCACTGTTAGTGTCATGACCCGAAAGTACGGAACGTGACCGGCACTTAGATTACGAAGCGTCTAGAGGCGCCACGTGACCTAAGTAAGCCGAAACCCAGAGATCTAAACCAAAAAAGAAGAAAAAGAAGAAAAGAAAAGAAAACAAGTAAAAAAAAACAACAGCAAATTTTACAAAAAATTTCGGCAGAATCTCCTCTGTAAAAACTGGCCCCCAAACGGGTACAACAAGTATAATATGAATAAACAATAAAAAGCATCCCCAAACGGGTGCTAGCATCAACGCCAACAGACGGAAACCACCACAACAAGCACAATAATATACAACGCCAGAGGGCGAGGCTTAAAACTCAAAAGAAAGCAAAACCACCAGATCAGAATAATACAGGCGCGACTCTAAGGTCGAAGTAAAAGACTGGTCCAATAACTTATCAAGTAATACAAATATGGTTGATGGAGCTTACTAGATACAAATGAATGAATAAAAGTACAATGGTGGTTCGGATACAAGTGAACCAACCTACCGTGCCAATCGCCCTGAAGAAAAGATGTGCCAACAAGCTGCCACTGGAAACCTGTACATCGAACCTGTAAAGAATTTGGCACAACGGGGGTGAGTTGCCAACTCGTGAGTAGAAGACATCTACGAAAAGAAATCGAATGCACGACGCTATCCTAGGTCATAATAATACACTACTATATCCCAAACATCTAGTAATAGCAGTGTAATACTACGTGTAAGTGCAAATACTCCGTGTCGTGTCAGTGCCTCATATAGTACTAAGTCATATGAAATGAAATGCATGCACCATGAATGTAAAGTCACAAATCCTGAAATCCAGATATATATGTATGAGAACCTTTAGCCGTTATCATAGTAAAGTGTGTATAAGTATCTGAAATCTCAACAATGAAATCCATGGAAATCCGTGTCAAGCATCGACACAACACATGTAACCTCAAGTATCAATATGTCGGGCTCCGTCAGTCCGGATCGGCCCATATCATCAAATCCCACGACAACGGTCGGTATCCTCCGGATATCCGCCGCGCCAGACATCACCGGTAGGTAGCCTTCCCCTGCCAGGCTCATCATCTACAACTCGATCTTCTTGCCCCGGGGTATCATACCGGGCCCACCATATACCCGAGACGGTTCATCCACTCCTCGAATCGGGTCTCAAAATCCATCAGAAAACATGAAATACTCATGGTGGACGACACATACATCACGAGAAAACCGCATCTTATTTTAAAAAAAGAGAAGAGGAGAGAGAGAGAAGTTTTTATATATTTTTGCGGTTTTCCCCAAAAATCCAGAAATCTCATAGAAATCCAAATCTCAAAATCATGAGTACTATATGATAAGTGTCGGCATATGCCCATAATACTGCATGATAACACAAAAATATGAATGCATGAATGTCTAAGTAATGAATGACATGTCTTATACTTAACATCAGAGAGTGATCACAATACTACATCGGTTTAGTTGTTAACTGATTCTATCAATAAAAGATAATATGATCTAAAGTGTACGTGACATAGCAATTACCGATGATGATGTGTGTGAGCCGGCAAATAAGTGTGCGTGGAATATGAGCATCATCGGTAATGGTGCTGGTGTCCTAACAGGTAAGGTTTATACTATTTATAGCAACATATGTATGAACATGCAACATTATGATTACGGTGTGAAAGTAAAGACGAATGTATATTACCTACTCATTTAATATACTAATACTACTACCACTATATGACTCGAACCTAACCTAGTGTCCTTCTAACCTCTTAAGGAAAACTAAACCTAAGAACTAGTCAATAGAAATAAGAGTCTACCTAAGGTCTGAATCAATATCTCTAATAGTCGGCGATCCCGCCTCAACAGCGTCACGTATGTAGTACGGCTTCCTCGAATCAAGAGTGCGGATCAATCATCAAATCTAAGCCTCGTACGGTAAAATCCATCATACGGCATCCCAATGTCGGGGTACGGTCAAGTATCTCCTAGGTGTCTCCTCATTCGTATAATGTCATATGTATCATATTGTGATTAAGTCATACTCATATGATATCGGCATCAGGTCACACCAATATAATGTCGAAATCAAGTTATACATATATCATATCGTAATCAGTCACAAGTTACAGTCTGAGTACTATTCTAGCGTCCCATTTACATCAAGATCACCACCACTCTTTGTAATTTATATATTCAAGTTCATTATCTCATTCCCTAATGATCCGCTAACACTTTATTACGACTGTATAGTCAAAAATCACGGCATCAAGCCCAGTTATACTATTTCATCATACCTCGTATATCATATCACATCACTGAATCACCTATATGTGTTGTATATATATGTATATACCTATACCTAGTTCTATATATATACACATACACGTACCCCATGTCGATTTTCAGTGTGTGCGCGGGTGTGTTTCTATCTGAAACCTACGAACCTCTTCCAAGGTACTCATCCTCTGATATAGTTTTCCTAAATCGGTCTAGTCCAGCCTAGGGTCAATACTAGGGTCCTACTAGGGTCACGTCTGGTTTCCTAATGTCAATAAGTACTATTCCTATTCTACGTTGCGGGGGTGCTAAACGCCATCCACCCGACTTCCCCCCGTAGATATGCATCTACTCACCTGGTCCATGTCTGCCGAAGACAGTGTCGCCATCCTCCTCTTCATCGCCCGCAGTCCACGTGAGGGTACCTAGACGCAAACATATAAATAGCATCGTAAACCGAATCACATACAAAAGTCAAACGATACGAAGAGCAAGCACAGGTTAAAACCTATGTCCCGTCCACGCAAAAGAACAAATACCGCTCGATATCGGCGTACAAACTCCGATGGATCGAGATAAGATCATCAAACAACTTGTAGTTTTAAAACACATTACTTATATTGTAAAACATGATCAAATTCATCGAAACACTAAAATCGATCAAATCGTCCGTTTTCGAAAAACCCGAAAATGCCAATTTACCGTTTTTCATCGAAACTTGACATTTAAATGAAACCAATGGTCATAAAACTCATTAAATAGCATTAATAGACTATACAAACCATTACTATATTTTTATTGCACAATTTTGCATTTATATGAAATTTCTAGTTTGCAACTTTTAACAATTTTAACATTTTCCAAGCAAAATACCACAATTCCACCTCAAAACATGATTTTGCATAAATTAATCACTTAAACCACAATTTATGATGATAATGATGTAATGAAACTATAATTATATTTTTAATCACATTTATTTAGAAATTCCTAAAATCTAGTTTACAAAATAATAGCATTTTATTACTATTTTTCCAATTATTAAAATAATCTAGTGATCAAACTAAGTTTTTCATTCAATTAATATGCTAATATTCTCACTAAAATTACCATCTAATGATAACACCCTTAATAAGAATTTTATTTTACCCACAACACATTTTAGAAAAAATCTAGTTAGCTAAATAGTTTAAATTAAACAATTTCGATCAACAATTTATTATACCACCACCATGCAAGAATTTTCCACTCTAAAAGATGTTAAACTAGCTATTATAACCCTAATTAATTAACAAAAACCACCTCTTGAATTTTCAAACCCTAACTTGAATTTTAGAATTTGCAACAAGAATTAATCTAATTAATCTAATTATGCTTTAAAAGAAATATCTAATAGAAATAAAACAAAAGAGAAGGATTTATACCTCCACAACCTCATGTCCAAACTTGAAAATGAGCCTCAAAAATACATGCTTTCCCACTCCAAAATCCATGTAGAGAAGAGTAGAGAATAAAGGGTATGAAATAATTAGGTTTTTGTGGAATTTAAATTGGATTTTTGTAGTATTTTTGATGATTTTTGAATAAAAATGAGGTGGAAAATGGGGGGGGGGGGGCAGCCATGGTGATGGGGAGGCCGGCCACAATAAGGGGAAGAGGGAGAAACACATGAGAAATGGTGTAGAAACTTCTCCAAAATGTCATCATCTTTATGTCTTTTCATGCTTTATTCATTTTCTTTTAATTCTTTTCTAAAATAACTCAAGAAAGATCTAGAAACAAGGAAAAATTTGCAAATAAATTTTGCATGATACACACTAAATTCTAATATGCCATGGTTCATTTTTACAAATTAAAACCATTTAAATTTGTAATTTACACTAATTTAGTGTAAAAATAAAGCTTATGTTAATATTTAAAATAATTAATTTAGGAAAAATATTTTATTAAACCAAAATTTTATAAGTGCCTAAATAAACACTATTTACTAGTAATTTCATAATTAAAATAGATATTTTTAAATTTATAGTGAAAAACAATCACGGTTTGGTTTTACGAAAAATACATTTTACTTTACCGAAAATCCTAAAATTCACTTAAACACTTTTATTCATTTAATTATTTATTTAATTATTTTCAAAATGTTACAATCTTCCCCCCTTTAAGAAATTCGGTCCCCGAATTTAAATTAACACTCCCCTTCCAAATACTAAAACATTTAGCAAAATACTCAAATCGTCGGGGCTCCGAAATCATTAATACATAACGAAAATCAACTCCGTCAAGCATGACGCAATCATCGGAGTTATGGCGATAATGAAATATCATAACCCAATGTGAAAACCATCATAATATACATCAATCTATAACTTATATATAGTTCGCATCCAAGTAAAATCGCCGAATCATCATAATAAAGCAGCATACAAAAACCCCTTCTTGAAAATCGCCGTGCAATGACGTTTAATTTTTTTAAAAAAAATATAGCTACATATATATCTTTTATTTAACATACGCGTCCCGCCTGGTTACTAACTCAAATAATAATGATCATGAAAACATACTGCTCAAACTAAAATCAATCCCAATCACATCAATAAAATGTCATGTGCGTCCGGTGCGCACTGAAATCGAAACCAAATGCAGAAACCATGAATACCCACAAAACAAAACTAAGTGCAACAGGTGTGCACCAAAAACATCTGTCAAGTGCAACGAGCGTGCATGACTCACTATCAGGTGCATCTAATCTGCACAAAACCCCGATTTAGTGCATCTGGTGTACACAAAATCGCATCAAGTGCGCCAAGTATGCGCAAGAATCCTAATCCGGTGCACATGGAGCACGAAAACATACATTGAATATCAAAATCGAAATCACAGCACAAAAATGCATGAAAACTAGGTCGAAACATATGTCAAAATCACGTGTAACCCCTATGCACGAAATCAAATCAAAAATCTCAAAAAAAAATATAAAACCAAATCAAGTGTACTGGGTGCGTACTAAACCACATCAATACAACTGATATAAGAAACACAGTTAGAATGAAGGTACACACAGGAAATACCAATCATAGAACAAGTCCTCAAAATACAAAAATCCAATCAACGAAAACAGGAAATTCAAATCACTAAATCACAATCGTAAATACTATCGTCAATATGCGCCTCTTTCCTCTGATGTCGACCGCTTCGAACTCGTTCTTTCATAGGTGTGCTGACTGCGCTACCAACGGCAATACTCATGTCTAGAATCTCCCACATAGTCGATCCCTTCACTTGATATCCGGACTACATTAAACTTCTCGATCGATCCATCAAAATCCCATAATTCCCCGAGAGCTCAACACTCAAGTACAGTTTAAAAATATCCGGTACATGCCCCAGCATCGATGATCCAGCTGTAGAAGGGCAAACCCAAGCCTCACTAATGGCACAGCGGAACTGCCGTAAACCCTAAGGTTCAAGGGCGTTCTCGTGGTCATTATGTCGAGTTAGGGTTTCATTCTTCTAGAGGGTCCATCGAAATACCTGCATGTTCTTCCGAATACTTTAAACTTAGGAAATGGTTTTCTGATAATCGTTCGAACCCTTTAACTTCATCCGGACGGCATGTGAATACCCTTCGTCCGCACGCTAAGCAATGCTTCAGTCCTCAAGAATAACCAATACTCTAATGGTTACTGCATTCGAGCCGCATCTCCCTCTGCCCGTGGTAACAGAAACCACCATCCGACATTGACGAAGATAGATGAAAGGAACGAATGAAATACGGTGCAAACAATGTAAATCCTAGGGCTCCTTAAGCAGAGTAGCGTATCGTAAGTATGCCGCGGACCATACCCACGGTACGTTACTCTACCTAACTCGCCTACTCCATCAACCAAGGGTCACCTAGACTTATACAAGGTTAAACCTAGCGCTCTGATACCAACTTTGTCACGACCCGAAAGTACGGAACGTGACCGGCACTTAGATTACGAAGCGTCTAGAGGCGCCACGTGACCTAAGTAAGCCGAAGCCCAGAGATCTAAACCAAAAAAGAAGAAAAAGAAGAAAAGAAAAGAAAACAAGTAAAAAAAACATCAGCAAATTTTACCAAAAATTTCGGCAGAGTCTCCTTTGTAAAAACTGGCCCCCAAACGGGTACAACAAGTATAATATGAATAAACAATAAAAAGCATCCCCAAACGGGTGCTAGCATCAACGCCAACAGGCGGAAACAACCACAACAAGCATAATAATATACAACGCCAGAGGGCGAGGCTCAAAACTCAAAAGAAAGCAAAACCACCAGATCAGAATAATACAGGCGCGACTCTAAGGTCGAAGTAAAAGACTGGTCCAATAACTTATCAAGTAATACAAATATGGTTGATGGAGCTTACTAGATACAAATGAATGAATAAAAGTACAATGGTGGTTCGGATACAAGTGAACCAACCTACCGTGCCAATCGCCCTGAAGAAAAGATGTGCCAACAAGCTGCCACTGGAAACCTGTACATCGAACCTGTAAAGAATTTGGCACAACGGGGGTGAGTTGCCAACTCGTGAGTAGAAGACATCTACGAAAAGAAATCGAATGCACGACGCTATCCTAGGTCATAATAATACACTACTATATCCCAAACATCTAGTAATAGCAGGGTAATACTACGTGTAAGTGCAAATACTCCGTGTCGTGTCAGTGCCTCATATAGTACTAAGTCATATGAAATGAAATGCATGCACCATGAATGTAAAGTCACAAATCCTGAAATCCAGATATATATGTATGAGAACCTTTAGCCGTTATCATAGTAAAGTGTGTATAAGCATCTGAAATCTCAACAATGAAATCCATGGAAATCCGTGTCAAGCATCGACACAACACATGTAACCTCAAGTATCAATATGTCGGGCTCCGTCAGTCCGGATCGGCCCATATCATCAAATCCCACGACAACTGTCGGTATCCTCCGGATATCCGCCGCGCCAGACATCACCGGTAGGTAGCCTTCCCCTGCCAGGTTCATCGTCTACAACTCGATCTTCTTGCCCCGGGGTACCATACCGGGCCCACCATGTACCCGAGACGGTTCATCCACTCCTCGAATCGGGTCTCGAAATCCATCAGAAAACATGAAATACTCATGGTGGACGACACATACATCACGAGAAAACCGCATCTTATTTTAAAAAAAGAGAAAAGGAGAGAGAGAGAAGTTTTTATATATTTTTGCGGTTTTCCCCAAAAATCCAGAAATCTCATAGAAATCCAAATCTCAAAATCATGAGTACTATATGATAAGTGTCGGCATATGCCCATAATACTGCATGATAACACGAAAATATGAATGCATGAATGTCTAAGTAATGAATGTCATGTCTTATACTTAACATCAGAGAGTGATCACAATACTACATCGGTTTAGTTGTTAACTGATTCTATCAATAAAAGATAATATGATCTAAAGTGTACGTGACATAGCAATTACCGATGATGATGTGTGTGAGCCGGCAAATAAGTGTGCGTGGAATATGCGCATGCATCGGTAATGGTGCTGGTGTCCTAACAGGTAAGGTTTATACTATTTATAGCAACATATGTATGAACATGCAATATTATGATTACGGTGTGAAAGTAAAGACGAATGTATATTACCTACTCATTTAATATACTAATACTACTACCACTATATGACTCGAACCTAACCTAGTGTCCTTCTAACCTCCTAAGGAAAACTAAACCTAAGAACTAGTCAATAGAAATAAGAGTCTACCTAAGGTCTGAATCAATATCTCTAATAGTCGGCGATCCCGCCTCAACAGCGTCACGTACGTAGTACGGCTTCCTCGAATCAAGAGTGCGGATCAATCATCAAATCTAAGCCTCGTACGGTAAAATCCAACGTACGGCATCCCAATGTCGGGGTACGGTCAAGTATCTCCTAGGTGTCTCCTCATTCGTATAATGTCATATGTATCATATTGTGATTAAGTCATACTCATATGATATCGGCATCAGGTCACACCAATATAATGTCGAAATCAAGTTATACATATATCATATCGTAATCAGTCACAAGTTACAGTCCGAGTACTATTCTAGCGTCCCATGTACATCAATATCACCACCACTCTTTGTAATTTATATATTCAAGTACATTATCTCATTCCCTAATGATCCGCTAACACTTTATTACGACTGTATAGTCAAAAATCACGGCATCAAGCCCAGTTATACTATTTCATCATACCTCGGATATCATATCACATCACTGAATCACCTATATGTGTTGTATATATATGTATATACCTATACCTAGTTCTATATATATACATATACACGTACCCCATGTCGATTTTCAGTGTGTGCGCGGGTGTGTTTCTATCTGAAACCTACGAAGCTCTTCCAAGGTACTCATCCTCTGATATAGTTTTCCTAAATCGGTCTAGTCCAGCCTAGGGTCAATAGTAGGGTCCTACTAGGGTCACGTCTGGTTTCCTAATGTCAATAAGTACTATTCCTATTCTACGTTGCGGGGGTGCTAAACGCCATCCACCCGACTTTCCCCCGTAGATATGCATCTACTCACCTGGTCCATGTCTGCCGAAGACAGTGTCGCCATCCTCTTCTTTATTGCCCGCAGTCCACGTGAGGGTACCTAGACGCAAACATATAAATAGCATCGTAAACCGAATCACATACAAAAGTCAAACGATACGAAGAGCAAGCACAGGTTAAAACCTATGTCCCGTCCGCGCAAAAGAACCAAATACCGCTCGATATCGGCGTACAAACTCCGATGGATCGAGATAACATCATCAAACAACTTGTAGTTTTAAAACACATTACTTATATTGTAAAACATGATCAAATTCATCGAAACACTAAAATCGATCAAATCGTCCGTTTTCGAAAAACCCGAAAATGCCAACTTACCTTTTTTCATCGAAACTTGACATTTAAATGAAACCAATGGTCATAAAACTCATTAAATAGCATTACTAGACTATACAAACCATTACTATATTTTTATTACACAATTTTGCATTTATTTGAAATTTCTAGTTTGCAACTTTTAACAATTTTAACATTTTCCAAGCAAAATACCACAATTCCACCTCAAAACATGATTTTGCATAAATTAATCACTTAAACCACAATTTATGATGATAATGATGTAATGAAACTATAATTATATTTTTAATCACATTTATTTAGAAATTCCTAAAATCTAGTTTACAAAATAATAGCATTTTATTACTATTTTTCCAATTATCAAAATAATCTAGTGATCAAACTAAGTTTTTCATTCAATTAATATGCTAATATTCTCACTAAAATTACCATCTAATGATAACACCCTTAATAAGAATTTTATTTTACCCACAACACATTTTAGAAAAAATCTAGTTAGTTAAATAGTTTAAATTAAACAATTTCGATCAACAATTTATTATACAACCACCATGCAAGAATTTTCCACTCTAAAAGATGTTAAACTAGCTATTATAACCCTAATTAATTAACAAAAACCACCTCTTGAATTTTCAAACCCTAACTTGAATTTTAGAATTTGCAACAAGAATTAATCTAATTAATCTAATTATGCTTTAAAAGAAATATCTAATAGAAATAAAACAAAAGAGAAGGATTTATACCTCCACAATCTCATGTCCAAACTTGAAAATGAGCCTAAAAAATACATGCTTTCCCACTCCAAAATCCATGTTGAGAATAGTAGAGAATAAAGGGTATGAAATAATTAGGTTTTTATGGAATTTAAATTGGATTTTTGTAGTATTTTTGATGATTTTTGAATAAAAATGAGGTGGAAAATGGGGGGGGGGGGCAGCCATGGTGATGGGGAGGCCGGCCACAATAAGGGGAAGAGGGAGAAACACATGAGAAATGGTGTAGAAACTTCTCCAAAATGTCATCATCTTAATGTCTTTTCATGCTTTATTCATTTTCTTTTAATTCTTTTCTAAAATAACTCAAGAAAGATCTAGAAACAAGGAAAAATTTGCAAATAAATTTTTCATGATACACACTAAATTCTAATATGCCATGGTTCATTTTTACAAATTAAAACCATATAAATTTGTAATTTACACTAATTTAGTGTAAAAATAAAGCTTATGTTAATATTTAAAATAATTAATTTAGGAAAAATATTTTATTAAACCAAAAATTTATAAGTGGCTAAATAAACACTATTTACTAGTAATTTCATAATTAAAATAGATATTTTTAAATTTATAGTGAAAAACAATCACGGTTTGGTTTTACGAAAAATACATTTTACTTTACCGAAAATCCTAAAATTCACTTAAACACTTTTATTCATTTAATTATTTTTAAAATGTTACAGTTAGGCTCAGTAGGGTTTATGGATGAGTTCGCTCGTCAGCTTCCCTTCCAATCAATACATAGGCAACCGTTACGTACCGTTTGTAGCTCTGACGTGCTAGAGGTTATACCCAGTGCCAGTGTGTTGATGAGTCATTAGAGTCCCCCACAGACAATTTCCCAAGTTCGGGCGAAACGTTGTAGAGGCCGTATGGTTTTATGGTAGGGTTCGGAAAATGCACGTGCGTTTTCGCACGTGTCATATTTCGGGCAGATAATGTAAGTGCACGGCGGCGCCCCGGCCGTCAATCCGACGGCCAAATGCGGAAGCGGTGATAAACTTTAATTTTTACTGAACTAGCAAACCGCCGCGCACTAAACACCGGATCGGGCCATTAAACTAGATCTAGCAAAGTACAAGATGGGGAATAGAGATATACCGACGATCCAAGTCCTCCGGTCTTCTCGTCATCGTCCCGATCTCCTGCGGAATGTCCCGTCTCCTCCTCGTCGCCGGAAGTGCACCACATCGCCTACTTCTTTTACGGGCTCCCACCTCAATGCCGAGGCAACTCGGGCACGAAGCCGGCTACTCGACGTGCCCAAGGTTCGCTGTAGAATATGTAGTCCTCAAGTCTCACTTTGGGGTTGTGGAATTGCCATTTGGTGGAGGAATGATACTTGGAGCTTTTGGGATTGATCTCGTGGGAATTTTGCAACATGAAATGAAGCAAAATCCCACACCAAAATGTTTGGACAGCCCCACCAAGTGAGTGGCCGGCCATGGCTTGGTGAGAGGAGAGAATGGAGTGAGTGCTCAAATGAAAGAGGATAGCCACAACCATAATGCAAGGGAGAGAGAGAAAGGTCATGATATCAAGAGATGATTACAAACCCAAACCCACACTCCACCAACAATCATCAACAACCATGATTGTCAACAAAGTCAAGCCATCATGATAAAGCTAGAAGTCAAGGTCAAGGAAAAGCTATCATGATACAACAAAAAGCAAAGACCCCCTCCACAAATGCTTATTTGCAACAATGCAAATAAGCCCTCCTCCACCAATCTTCAGCCAATGAACGATACAAAGGAAATCGGCCGAAACGGAAAGCAAACTGGCAACTTCAGAAAACTGGTCCCGTAATAAATTACAGGAAAACCCCGATACTGTGCATACACACCCGCATTTGTATTCCGACCGAAATACAAATGCAATGAGACAAAATCTACACTGTACTAAACTAAGATCCGGCTTAAACCAAAGCCGGCTAGTATTATCCGTTCGATCCTGATCCGTGCAATACCGCACGTATCTGATCGAACCCTGCCATATAACCATACGGCCTGTAGTACAAACTGTCCGATCCTGATCCGTGCAATACCGCACGTATCTGATCGGACCTTGCCATATCTCCATACGGCCTCTACAACTTTTCGCCCGAAAGCTGAGTAACAGAATGTGGGGGACTCTAAAGACTCGTCAACACCTTGGTTGTGGATTTAACCACTAGCACGTCAGAGGTATAAGCCAATACGTAACGGGCTACCAGGTATTGACTAAAAGGGATGTCTGTGAGCGAACTCAGTCTGACAACCCTACTGAGCCTGTCAGTGACAATATCCGTACAGTCCGGTCCGTTCGTCTATGAGTATCGCATGGCGGGCCTAGGGGTTGGTAAAAGTCAGACCCCCAAAAGCGGTACAAGTCGTGTCGGAGTGTAGCCCAGAACACCTGAGATACTACTGGAATACCTACCAGTAAATCTCCTGCCTTGGCCAAGGACTTCGTGTAATGGCTCTCCTAGACACAGCACGACCTCACCCCCAATACCGGGAGAGACGAACCCTTGAAGATACGCTCACTGCCTCCATGTGGCTCGGGACTGTACCCAACTAAAACCTGTTTGCACGACTCCTTTGAGCCGTGGTAGGGTAGTAATCAAAGTACAGTGGGAACTCACACGAGACAAATGAAGATCCCCAGGTCGATGAACTAACCTGCACACATGTCACCAGGGAACTGCCATCTGACGTCTGGTATATGACCAACTAGCATGTTCCCGGCGAGTCCTGTCCGGTGTACTCATAACCCAATGAGCACCTGTATACATCTTAGGTGATCCAACTGACACTAGCGGCTTGTGAGACCGGCCACCGCCCCTCGTCGGGGTCTCGACTGTATACACTAGTCTACTCTAGAGTATCGATGCCCTGTCTCGAAACTCACACGACTAGGGACCATTTAAGGATATGCTTATAGACCCCAGCTCCCACTTATATGATCGCCCTCATACTGCTGGTGGTCAAGCAAGAATCCTAGGGGCTCTATCAACGTGTAAAAGCGACTTGTCAGGTCACCTAAAGCAGTACACGATGATAAAGGTAAACCAGATAGCATACTATCATCTCGAGTAAGACTGTCCTACCGGGATAGGTCCTCTATCAATCATTGCAATCACGTACCTGTGACCTAATAATTGACTCTGAGGGCACTATCTCCAACAGATAATACTGGTAGATTTTGGTTTAAGTCGGATCGGAGTATTATACTGTGTAGATATAATATCTTTGTCTTCGTTGCATTTGTATTCGGTCATAATACAAATGCGGATATGTTTATACTGATACGGGGTTATCCTGAAATTCGTTTCAGGATCACTTTTGGAAGTTGCCAGTTTCCAGTTTTCTATTGGCCGTATTTAACATTCGGTTAAATGCAGATTTATCTTTTCTTCACTTGAGTGAGTCATGAGAGTGAGTCGTGCTTCTAGAAGTTTCTAGATGATGACTAGGATTAGTGACTCATGATTGTATTTAATGATGCATTAAATGCTTTGATGACTAGCTTAAGATGATTCATCATTTGCATTAATATTTTGCAAGGTGTACATTATGACTCATTCAATTGTATTAGTGCTAATGGTCACTCTCTTGATTCCTACACTCACCTCCCTCCCCTTTAAAGTGGCCGGCCATTCTTGGTGAATGAATGATGGTTGCTTGGAAAAAAGATTGATATAGTTTTGGACTCATGGAATTTAGATAGCCTCATTTCTCATTTCACCCGATCCAAAAGGCAACTTTATTAACCGTTCGTCCATGGCTTTGGACGAAGCGAGACAAAGTGTCTTACTCATTTTCTACTTCATCTTGGTCGTCTCTTTTAGCAAACTTGACGACCGAGTTGCCTCGGTTTAGAGGCGGGAGCCCATTTAAAGATCCGTCGACATGGTGCCACCTGGATGAGAAGATTGGAGATTCAGGAGATCGGAGCAGCCGCAACAAAGCGTGGGATGATGGTTGAAGACCGAAGGACTCGGATCGTTCGGTATAACATTTCTACCCACTTTGTAGTTTGTTAGTTTATCTTTAATGGCAGATCCGGGTTATAGTACGCGATAGCGCCAGTTGTAAAAAGTTTTTGTTCTGCATTTGGCGTCTGTTAGACGGCCGGGGCGCTACCGTGGACTTAAAAAACTAAGCAGTTGCTGAAAACCATTTGTCAAGGCTACTTCCTATCCAAATCTGACGAGCAAGCTTGGCAATTCTTCAACGATCTCGCGGAGTGAACGCTTCAGTGGGAAAGTGCTCGGTAAGCCTTCTTCCTTCGCATTCATGTGTATATTTTTGCATTTGCATACTTATTTTAAAACCCAAATAAAAACTGAAAAATAAGAAAAAATTATAAAAATTAAAACATTCAATTTTGGGCCATAATTCACTTGAGTTTGACAAAAATGTTAACTAGCTAGGAGGAACTAGATCTTAGACTTAGTAAATTAAAAATCCTAAAAATAACATTTCTTAAAATTTAACGGTAGAAAGTATATGTCTTTGTAGTTTATTTAGAAATAGGTAAATTTCGAGTTCACTTCTTGAGCTAAATTAAAAGAAGGGAAAAGTATTGATATTTTTATTAAAATGTAAGTCTGAAAAATAATTCCTATGCTTAAGTCTAATTTCTGAAAATATATACCCTAAAAATTGCACAAACACGAACCTTGAAATTTGGAATAGTAGAAGAGACCTTAAAATGCTCTTGTCTAAAGTCCTTAGTACGAAGAAAAATAAAATAAAAATATAAGTGCGAATAAAGAAAAAAAAATTAACACTGGTTTTTGTAATTACTTAAGGCTGCATAAATAGAAAAAATATTTAGCGAGGGTGCTTTATCACCTAGTGCCTTAGACCAACTGGTTTGGGAGTCACTGCTAAAGCCTTAGGTGTTACAAGACTGGGAATTACGCTTTAATGTGCAAACACATTTTGTAATCGTTTGTTGGTACCTCAAGAAGTATTAACTGTTGCATGAAGGATGTGTGAGCAAATTTCATCTAAAAATTCACCAATTAAGAAGTACTTTGGATGATGGACAAGAGTATGATAGCTTGATTTGAATTTCCAGGTGTAGAGGTGATATATACACACACGTAGGGGTATGTAATTGGGGTTTACATAAGAGATAGGAATGAAGAATAGGACTTATATCTTTAATAGAGATGATAAAAATTCCTAAGTTGAGATAGAACCCTAGAAGGGAAACTTAAAAGATACTAAAAGCTATGTAAATTTACAAGAACATATATAATCTTATGTTAAGTAATAAGGAAGCGTGAAAAATACAGGTGGATAATTTCTGAGTCGAAAATAATAGAATTTCTTGTTAGAAGACCTAATTGGAGAATAAAAGTCAATAGGCCGAATTGATAGGATTTTGTGGGTAGTATCCGCTGAAAACCCTCTGGAGACAACACTCCTCCTACTAGGGACACATAGAGTTTTAACGGCTTGCTGCACGAGCTCAGTGCAATCGCGTTTCCCTGCGAAAGTGAAGCTAGGTCTTTTTCAAGAATAAAACTTGTTTTGCTCGAGGACGAGCAAAAGATAAGTTTGGGAGTATTTTTTCATATCATAATTTTGCATTATTATATTCCCCATTCTTAGTCATTTTACAAATAAACAGGTGCTTTTGATCCATGTCTTCTACATAGTTGTAGGTTATAGGTTCTCGGAACAAAAACAATGAAAAAGATAAAAAGACGATACAAAAGTGAGACTACGACCAACAAATGGAAGAATCTTGATCATGCCTACAGTTTGAAGAATAAATGAAGATAAATAAACAATTTCACAAAGAACAAAGGCAGCGCAAGGTTTAAGACTTCGACACGAAGCAAGCTGTAAAGTCCACGACATTATTCACTGTGGAATTCTGGAAGAAACTAGAAGACCATCTGAGAAACCAAGTGAAGGAAATAGAAGAAACAAAGCAACAGAAGAAGACCTGAAGAAATGATGCATCAAGCTCTCAATATGGCCGCGGAACCGCGGCCAAACAAAGTTTATGGCCGCGGATCCACGGCCGTGCGTCGCGCGTGTCAGCGCGTATCGGTGCATTAGCTAGGTTTTCCTTAGGGTAAAGTTGTAAATGCAGATGTGACTCGATTGTAACCATAGGGTTTCGATTTATTGATAGATGTTGTGATCAAAATATTTGTTTCCGCAATCAAGAACGGAGTCGCTTGGTAGCTAGCCGGTGAGTACGGGTCGGTGCACAGGGATGTTGTGTATTTCCTAATTGTTCTAACGAGTTAATTCCAAATGGTGTTGGTTTAATTATCACTAAAAACTAAGATGATTTAAACTAGGATTAGAATCTTGCTAGGGTTGGGTTTAGGTTAAGTTTGGAAATTTAAAATTTCCCACCGCTTTCAATGCCCTAATTTAGATCTACTTAGGAGTTATGGTAATAATTAATAAAGGGATTAGTACCATTGGGAAGAAACTAGGTTTCTTTCTCTAGGTTCTTGTCCTTCCATTCTTAATTCTTACGCCAACCTCCATGGAAAACATACGCAACCGGTCTTTTAAACTACGGTATCACCACTACCTCGTGAGATAAGGTGCCGTAAGGAGCGGTGTGTGTATGCATGCATGTAGTCCTTTAAAAATATGTGATGGACAAGAAAAGGGTGAGAGATTTTCATCTCTCAAACCTGCCCTATTCCTAACCCAAACAAGTAAGGAATTACTCACTCATTAGGGAATTGATAAACATGTTCTAAACTAGTTAATCAGGGCAGATAATAAAAATTATACTAAGGCAGAAATAAAATTAAGAACTAGGGCAGATAATAAAAGATCTTACTTTATTTGATGGCTCTCTCCAAACATTTACACAGAATTTAAATTCTGAATAGATGAAATAAAAAGTGCCATACATCAAAGAGAGGTTTAGGATTTCTATTTATAGAGCATAGAAACCCTAGGGTTACAATCGAGTCAAATCTGCATTTACAATTTTACCCTAAGAAAAACCTAGCTAATGCACCGACGCACCGACGCGCGCGACACGCGCCGACTTGCGTGACGCACGGCCGCGGATCAGCGGCCATAAGCTTGGTTTGGCAGCGGTTCCGCGGCCATATTGAGAGCTTGATGCATCATTTCTTCAGGTCTTCTTCTGTTGCTTCGTTTCTTCTATTTCCTTCACTTGGTTTCTCATATGGTCTTCTAGTTTCTTCCAGAATTCCACAGTGAATAATATCGTGGACTTTACCGCTTGCTTCATGTCGAAGTCTTAAAACTTGCGCTGCCTTTGTTCTTTGTGAAATTGTTCATTGATCTTCATTTATTCTTCAAACTGTAGGCATGATCAAGATTCTTCCATTTGTTGGTCGTAGTCTCACTTTTGTATCGTCTTCTCATCTTTTTCACTGTTTTTGTTCCGAGAACCTGTAACCTGCAACTATGTAGCAGACTACACCTATTTATTTGTAAAATGACTAAGAATGGGGAATATAATAATGCAATATTATGATATGAAAAAATACCCCCAAACTTATCATTTGCTCGTCCTCGAGCAAAACTAGTTTTATCCTCGAAAATACCTAGCCTCGCTTTCGCAGGGAAACGCGATTGAACTGAGCTCGTGCAACAAGCCGTTAAATCTCTAGGTGTCCCTAGTAGGAGGAGTGTTGTCTCCTGAGGGTTTTCAGCGGATACTACCCATAAAATCCTATCAATTCGGCCTATTGACTTTTATTCTCCAATTAGGTCTTCTAACAAGAAACTCTAATATCTTCGACTCAAAAATTATCCACCCGTATTTTTCATGCTTCCTTATTACTTAACTTAAGATTATATATGTTCTTGTAAATTTACTTATCTTTTAGCATCTTTTAAGTTTTCCTTCTAGGGTTCTATCTCAACTTAGGAATTTTTATCATCTCTATTAAAGATATAAATCCTATTCTTCATTCCTATCTCTTATCTAAACCCCAATTACATACCCCTACGTGTGTGTGTATATCACCCATACACTTGGAAATTCAAATCAAGCTATCATACTCTTGGTGAATTTTTAGATGAAATTTGCCCACACATCCTTCATACGACCGTTAATACTTCTTGAGGTACACATGGCCGATTACAAAATGTGTTTGCACATTAAAGCGTAATTCCCAGTCTTGTAACACCTAAGGCTTTAGTGTTAGTTATATGTATGCCCTAGTGGCCATTACTGTATATATGATGTATATTGTAATGGATGCTTGGACATATATAGGGAGGACTTTCTTGCTCGACATGATAGTATGCTATCTGGTTGTACTTTATCTTAACATGTACTCTGATTGTCTCTATGTTGCATGTTTATAAAGCCCCTAAGATATGTACTTGACTACTAGGACTATGATGAGATCATACTAGTGGGGCTACGGTAGTCGATGAGTACATCCTATATCTGTTCCTAGTCGAGGGTGTATCGAGACAGGGGCATCGATACACCAGAGTAGACTAGCGTATACGCATCATGACCCATATGATGGGCGATGGATGATCCCATATCCATCGGTGTTTAACATGAAGGATGGTGTACGGGTGCTCAGTAGAGACTGGGTACACTGAACGGACTCGCCGAAAACTCCCAGATGGTATTATACCTCACGTCAGATGGCAGTTCTCCGGTGACACTGGTACAGAGTAGTCTGTTGACCCGAGATCGTCATAGAGTCTTGTATGATTCCCACTGTGCTTTGATTTCCATCATACCACGTCCAAGAGGGCGTGCAAAAAGGTGGCTTTTGGGTACAGTCACGAATCATATGGGGGCAATGAGCGATAGGAGGGGATTCGTCTCTCCCGGTATAGGGAGTTGATGATGTGCTGTGTTCGATTGGCTATAACTGGAAATTCCTGACCAGGGTTGCTGACATTTACAGGTAAGTTTTATCAGTAGTTTCTCGAACTGTTATATACCTCATATCGACACGACTTATCAAGCTATTGGGGTCTGACGTTTACCACCCCTTGGCGAGATATGCAACATATCAGATGACGAGACCGGACTGTACGGTAGTGTTACTGATTGGATTCGCAGGAGAATGTACAGGCTTGCTTGTTGATCTTCTGATTGCTCAATACTTGGGTGGCTGTTACGTTTAGCTGACCGCTTGCAGCTCGTGGGTGTTTGATATGATCATCACCTGCTGCAGGCGTGTTGACGATTCTTTAGAGTCCTACACAGAGGTTTCTTGACTCAGGCAAAACGGAGTAGGAGCACATATGTGATATGTGCAGGACCGAGGATAATGCGGTATGAGATACTGTATTCTATTCTAACGATATCTGATATCAGCCGGGTCATCGGATCAAGTGTTGATTCGATGAATCGGTAGATGATATATTAGTCGGTTATATGAGATATAGCCGGATTGTCGGATCAAATGTTGATTCGATAATTTAACGTATAATAATATATATGATATATTAAATTACATTAACTAATATTAGCTCACTAAAAGATTCTTTTTCTCACTCGGGTAATACATTGATATATATGCGATATATGTTAATTGTATTATTTTATTCTCTTACAATAAATATTATATATGTGATATATAATATGGTAACATGATGTGGTTATTAATGCAACATGTTTTGTGGAGATTAAACATGGTTAGGGTTTGATTTGGGTTAAGCTTTTCTAGAATTTTCTAGAAGCTTTCTTTTTTTGTTTTGGAAAAGATATTTGCGTTGATATTTTAATGTGACTCATTTTTAACTCAACCCAAACCCTAGCCCTAGTTAAATCTCTACAAAGTTTTGTTTGACCATGATTGTATTTCTAACCTTATCATAACTTTAATTATTCATCAAAAAAGGATTAATCATTATTCATCTTCTTCTTGCTTGAGTGCTTCATAAAAAGCTTTCTTGCTTTGATTTTGTGATGAAAAATGAGTGAGAATAAGAAAACAAATGAGAGCAAAAATCCTACTTCATCATCCTCATCTACCCTTGCCCTTTAGATGACAGTGTTCACTTCATTTAGTAAGTGAGAGCTTGTGTTAATGAAACTTCAAGGTAGATCAACTTTGTTATCGAAGATCGGAAGCAAGTTTGCATCTTTCTCTTCGTGGAGCCTCTCGAGAGTCCGGAACACGATGATCGCAGCGAAGGAAGCTCAACACGGAGCTTAAGAAGTGAAGGACCGGATCTACAAAGGTTGTAATCCCTCTCACTTAGTGTTAAAGTGTTTAACATGCTTGTTTTCGCCTAATCTCTAGTTTAAAGATCCGGCTTTGGGTTGTTCGGCACTGCTAAATTTTAAATCGAGCATAGTTGATGCCTCGTAAACCCTTGTGCGTGTGCCTAGCAACCCTACAGTGGTATCAGAGCCAAGCTAGAGTTTTAGGTGAAGTATAGGCGAAGTTTAAAGTCCGATCGAACCCGGAAACCCCGATATATACCCTTCTCTGGATATTTTTCAAAAATATAATTTTTTCTGGATTAAAAATACTCAGAAAAGTAAGCAGGAAAATCTAAGAATTACTGTGAAGTACGGCCCATTAATACGCTCATTTGACCGCGGAACCGCGGCCAAACCAAGGGTTTGGCGTCGGTTCCACGGCCAAAATTTTGACTTGGTCCCTGGTACTTCAGGTAATTATTCTTAGGTCCTTTTTAATTGTTCTGGCAATTTTTAATTTATACTCAAGAGTTGATTTTTCAGGGTTGTATTGGGGACTCGTTAATTCGATCGGATAATTTAACTTCGTTTAATTTTTTCCGAATAATTTTTAGAAACTGTTAAAAAGTTCAAACGGATATCAATAACTCACTTTTTCCCCTGTTGGAAAATTTTCAAAAGTTGAATTTTTTCTCGAGTTTGAAACCTTCGGAAAATCGTGCAAATAACGCGGTGGACCCTCTAGAAAACAACAAACCTTAACTCGATTATGTGACCGTCTGAACCGCCTCTAAAGCTTAGGGTTTGTGGCAGTACGGCGTTGCCACATGTGAGGCGTTGGCTTGACCCTTCTACGGTTGGACCATTGATACTGTGGCATGTGGTAGATGCTTTTAAACTCCGCTCAAGTGTTGAGCTATTTGAAAAACTTGGGTGTTTGATTATTTGATCGGAAATTTTAACATTGTCTATTTATCTAGAATGTGATACATTATTTAGAATCCACAAGTTGTTAAGAGATAACTAATTTGAATGTTATAAATCTAGCAGTTCAGGCTCATTTGATCGGTTGCCATGGGATTTTGATATGATCAAAAGTCTGTCGCAATCATGTAGCGTACGCGGATACTCGCCGGGTAAACTTAATAGACAGCCACGCCCCATAGCCCCCAACTAAGTGACAGTAGGAGAACACCGTCGCCAAAAGCATCCGTTTGGGTGCTCGCGGCAGCGGTGTTCCGCCTTAGTGCACTTCGTCAAAGGCATCCGGGGGTGCGGCCGTCTACTAAAGTTTTCGACGAGCATTCGATCAGGATGTCGGGAATCTTTTTGAATTGCCCGACTTGATATTGAAAAGAGTTTTCGATAATGAGACTAAAATGCGGGGTTTATAATTGTTAGGCATGCGATGTCTAAGGAATTCATTTGGTTAGGCATGCGATGTCTAAGTAGGTTGCGGATTCCAACTATTGTAGTTTTACACTTTCTTTTCTGTGACCGTAAGCGTAGTATGTGGTGTATTGCCGGCTTCATTGTTATACATCAACGAAAATCGGGATACGCATACTTGCTTACGTTGATGATATAAGATATTATGTGTTGCTGTGATATGTTATATTGGATCGTCGTGTTCTGAATAGCCGGGGGTTTTATGTGAGATGAGAGTTTTTCTTTTTCATTCATGTAAAATTCATTTGTATGTAATATTATTTTATTGGGGCACTTCCGGGCTGAGGATGATGTCACCATTGTATATTATTTACTTTTCCGCATTAGGTAGACCCAAGGCGGGGAGCACAAGTAACCGGGTTCTAAGGTCCAGTGGGAGACCATCTCGAGGAGTTGAAACCAGGTCTCCTAACCCTAGAATTGGCAGTGTTACTTGCCTCTTTCGTAGGGGTCTAGGGATGTGGGTTTGGCTATTCATCGCGACCGTGGAATCCGTGTTTTATCCAGGCTCATACTAAAACACGGACGTCCTAGTATATCCAATATTTCATATATGTTCTTCTGCTGCAATGTTCTGTGATGAGATCATATTACTGCCTGAGACGAATGTTTATATTATATATATGAGATATATGTTATATTGCAGATTTCGTTTCAAATGTGATGCTTGTGAAGCATAATAAAATGGGACTTCATTAATGAGATTAATTAAATAAAAGAAACCTAAAGATGTTGTAGAATCTTGTTTAAAAACTGGTAGCTCTAGTTCTTGCTTTGCATAGCGGTGTTCCTTGTAGAACATCCAGCACCTTATTCGATAAGGAAATAGCCGAGATCCCTTCACCGGGAGTGACCTCTTTAGTGAAACTAGCAGATGCTACAAACTCGGTCTGTCTTTTGATTGCTTCTATAGTTCTTTCTTTGCACAGCAATATTTGTGAAATATCCTGCACCTTATTCGATGAGGAAAGAGCCGACGATCCCTTCACCGGGAGTGACCTCTTTAGCAAAACTAGAAAAGGCCTAAAAAACATTCCATTTAAAATCACTTGATTCTACAACGATATAAAGTTCATTACGCAAAGGGTTTTCTTAAAAACCTATGGTAGCCTTTCGTCATTTCAGATAAGAAGTTTTTAGTATTTGTGCTGCGTTTGTTGACTTAGTCAAGGCGTAGTGTGCAGTAGTTGATTAGTGCTTATCTGCAAAGTATATGATGCGATTGGATTAGGGTAGTCGTGCGGCCTTGTTGACTCAGTCAAGGTGTAAGTCCACGTTGCCCACCCCGGTACTTGCTGGGAGGCGGAAAACGAAATAAAAATCGAATTTTTTTGAGCTTAGGCAACATGGACTACACTATGAAGGATCTTTGCTAAACAAAAACAAGCTAAAGCTAACTAGAAACTAGCTAAGTGCTAGAAAGGTTATACCTTGGGCTTTATGTCCTTCTCTTCTTGCTCCTTGGAGTGGTGGAAGGAGGTCACCTTTGTCGTCTTCTCACGTCGAAGAAAGATCCACCCGAAAGCCTCAACCTTTGGCTTCAACTCCAAGCTAGAAGTAACTAGGGTGCAAGAAGTGCTAATCCTTGAACCCTAAATGAGAGTAGAGATTATCAAGAAAGGGTTTTTCTCAAGCTCAAGTGTTTCTCAACACATGAGAGGGGAGAGCTTGAGGGAGAGGAAGAACAAAAGAGAGAAAGTAAATGATAGAATGAGAATAAAATAAACCATTCTCACATATATGTGTGAATTATTGTAATTAGATAATTAGCTAGATAATTGTCATGGTTAATCAAGACATGACCATTATCATTTCATTTTTAATGCAATTTGCAAGGATCAAAGAGCATCTTCCAAATGAAATGATGATGGTCAAAGTGTCAACCTAGGTCAACAAGTCAAGGAGGTCAAATGGTCAACAACCATAACCATGCACAATTATTAAACTAATATCAATTAACCATAATACACACATAAGCATTAGGGTTAATAAAATGACAATAGTCATTAACCCTAATCAAAGTCCTCTTCCTCTGTCTCAAGCAACTGTGCATACGCACCCGTATTCGTGATCCGAGGAACACGAATACAAAGAGAAAAAGCCAATCCCAAATCATATACTAGGATCCGGCTTAAACCAAAGCCCGCTAGTATAAGCTGTCCGGACAGCAAACGTGCACAAGTGCACGGATGTGAACTAACCCTGTCGCAAAACCATGCGACCTCTACTCATTTTGCCTAAAGGGAATAGCTCTCTGTGTGGGACTCTAAAGACTCGACTCTACGCTGGCAGTGGGTTTAACCACAAACCGCAAGCGGCACTAGCTGTACGTAACGGTCCCCAGGTAGATGTCGATAAGAAGACTGACGAGGTGAACCCCATCTGAACTCCTACTGAGCCTGTATATGACAATCTTCGTACAGTCCGGTCTGTTCGTCTGATACATCGCATGGCGGGCCTAGGGGGCGGTGAACGTCAGTCCCCTAATAGCGGTATAAGTGATGTCGGAGTGTAGCCCAGAACACCCTGAGATAACACTGGAAACCTACCAGTATATCTCTCTTGCCCTGGCCAGGGACTGCTCGTGTAATGGCTCTCCTGGACACAGCGCGATGTCAACCCCCAATACCGGGAGAGACGAATCCTGTCTAACCGTCACTGCCTCCAAGTGCTTCGGGACTGCACCCAAAAACTACCTGTTTGCATGACTCCTTTGAGCCGTGGTAGGGTAGTAATCAAAGTGCAGTGGGAACACACTCGAGGCAAAGTGACAGTGTCAAGTCAGCGGACTAAGCTGTACTCATGTCACCTGGGAACTGATAACTGACGATAGGTATAACACCAACCAACAGTTCCCGACGAGTCCTGTCCAGTGTACTCGTAACCTAACGAGCACCGGCATACTATCTTAAGTACGACGTACTGACGGCTGTGGGACAAACCGTCTCCCATGCTGGGATGAGAAGCGTATGCGCTAGTCTACTCCGGAGTATCGATGCCCTGTCTCAATAGTCCAACGACCAGGGACCTGTATAAGGATGTGCTTATGGATTACCCAGCTCCTACGAGTGTGAGCGCCATCACAACGCTGGTAATCAAGCAAAGATTCTAAGGGCTCTACTAATATGTATATCAGCGATATGCTAAAAGAAACACATGCACATATTAAAGTAGAGACAAACCAAGTAGCATACTACCATTTCGAGCAAGATTGTATATACAACTGTGAATATCCCAAGCTTCCATCAAGTAATATACAAACTAGTATGATACAGTAATGGCCTCTAGGGCATATACACTAACAATCCCCCACTTGCACTGAGGCCATGTACTGGCGTATCGAAGACCTATCATCTCGATCAGCTGCTCGAACCGAGTCTTGGGTAGGGCCTTCGTGAGTGGATCTGCAGTGTTGTTCTCCGTATTTACTCTCTTCACCTCGATCTCCTGGCGATCTATGATCTCCCTGATCAGGTGGTACCGCCTCAAAATGTGCCTGGACTTCTGATGGGACCTGGGTTCCTTCGCTAAAGCTATAGCTCCGTTGTTGTCGCAATACAGCGGTATTGGATCAACAATGGTAGGAACCACCTGAAGCTCCGTAAGGAACTTCTTCATCCAGACAGCTTCCTTTGCGGCATCGCAAGAAGCTATGTACTCCGCTTCCATAGTTGAGTCAGCAACGGTCTCCTGCTTGGAACTCTTCCAGCAAACCGCCCCTCCATTGAGGGTAAAGACATAACCTGACATGGACTTGGAGTCATCCTTGTCACTCTGGAAGCTGGAGTCAGGAAAGGCCTCGAGCTGGAGGTCTTTTCCGCTATACACCAAGAACATCTCCTTAGTCCTTCTTAGGTACTTGAGAATGTTCTTTACCGCTATCCAGTGTTTCTCCCCTGGGTTTGACTGATACCGGCTTACAACGCTCAATGCGTATGCTACATCTGGTCTGGTACACAACATCGCATACATTATAGAGCCTACCGCAGAAGCGTAGGGTATAATAGACATGCGATCCCTCTCCAAATCAGTCTTGGGAGACATCTCTTTAGAGAGGTTGATCCCGTGACAAGCCGGTAGATTACCGCGCTTGGAATCTCCCATACTGAATCTTTTCAGTATGGTGTGGATGTACCTTGACTGTGAAAGTCCCAACATCCTTTTAGATCTATCACGATAGATCTGGATCCCCAGAATGTCGTTGGCATCGCCCAGGTCCTTCATGGAGAACCTCTGCGACAAGAATCCTTTGACTGACTGTAGCATAGGAATATCATTTCCTATTAGGAGAATGTCATCCACGTACAAGACGAGGAAAACTACAGTTCTCTCTACAATCTTACTGTAAATGCATGGTTCATCTGGGTTTTTGATAAAGTCGAATTCTTTGACAGTATCATCAAAGCAGATGTTCCAACTCCGCGATGCCTGCTTAAGTCCATAGATGGACTTTAGCAACTTGCACACTCTACCGCTGCTCCCACTCTGAATGAATCCCTACGGCTGATCCATATAGACGCACTCTTCCAAATTTCCATTTAGGAAAGCCGTCTTTACGTCCATCTTCCAGATTTCATAATCGTGGAAGGCAGCAATGGCAAGAAGGATCCGAATGGATTTCAGCATAGCCACTGGAGAAAAGGTCTCGTCATAGTCCAAGCCAGGTCTTTGACGAAAACCCTTTGCAACAAGTCTAGCTTTATAGGTCTCAACCTGTCCATCTACACCAATCTTCTTTCTGAAGATCCATTTGTAGCCTACGGGTTTTACCCCTTCTGGAGCAAAGTCTAAAGTCCAAACTTTGTTGGTGTACATGGACTCCATCTCGACCCGCATTGCATCCAGCCATTTTACCGAGTCGCCGCTCTGGATGGCTTGCTGGAAGCTAGTAGGCTCACCATAATCCATGGTGCAATCCTCTCTATCCCCGTCTATGAGAAAATCGTAGTATCTCTCGGGCGGATGAGACTGCCTACTACTCCTGCGGAGTGGCGCTGGGATGTCCAGTTCTCTTGAGACTTCTGGTTCTTCCAAGCTTTCAGTAATAGCTTGTAGTTCTGGAATTTCTTCCAGTTCTATTGCGCTCCCACTTATCTGATTTTCTAAAAATTCAGTTTCCAAGAAGTGGGCAAGCTGAGAAACAAAAACCTTTTGTTCCTCTGCGGAATAGAAAAGATACCCCCTGGAGTTCTTTGGGTATCCCACAAACTTACACAGTACTGAACGTGCCTCGAGCTTGTCCGCATGCTGCTTTTTTACAAAAGCTGGACATCCCCATGTCTTAAGGTACTTGAGACAGGGTTTCTTCCCACTCCACATCTGATATGGGGTGGTAGGCACAGTCTTGGTTGGAGCCTTGTTCAAGAGATATGCAGCTGTTTCTAGCGCATAACCCCAGAAGGATCGCGGCAACTCAGCCTTACTCATCATGGAACGAACCATATCCAATAGGGTTCGATTCCTCCTTTCCGATACACCGTTGTGTTGTGGTGTGTATGGAGGAGTAAGCTGAGAGAGAATTCCATTCTCTTTTCAGTAGCCCAGAAACTCGGCACTCAAGTATTCACCACCTCGATCAGATCTCAGTGTCTTGATACTTTTGCCTATTTGTTTTTCAACTTCATTCTTGTATTCTTAAAATTTCTCAAAGGCCTCGGATTTGTGCTTCATCAAGAAGACATGCCCATACCTAGAGAAATCATCTGTGAAAGTAATGAAGTATGAATAACCACTTCGCGCATGTGTAGACATTGGACCACACACATCACTGTGTATGAGTCCCAAGAGCTCGCTCGCTCTTTCTCCGTGTCCAGTGAACGGAGTCTTTGTCATCTTTCCCATGAGACAAGATTCACAAGTGGCATAAGACTGATACTCAAACGGATTCAAGTATCCCTCTTTATGTAACTTTGTTAACCGTGTCTCATTAATGTGACCCAGTCTACAATGCCATACGAAAGCCTGATTTATTTCCGGAGACTTTCTTTTAAGTTTGTTCTGGACACTGAAGATCTGAGCTTGATTCAATACGTATATTCCGTTTTGTAATATGTACCTGACCCAATCAGAACTTGATTTAGGTGGATGTTAACTACATCGCTTACAAAAGTAAAATCATATCCTTCCTTAGAAATTAAGGATACAGATATGATATTACAAGTCGCACCTGGTACATAAAACAGTTACGCAGAATCAATATCTGCCCAGTTGTCAGTCCTAGATGATATTCCCTTACGGATTCAGCATACATGCTCATTCCGTTAGCAACCCTGAGAGTCATATCACCTTTCCTGATAACCCTACGGTTTCTCAGAGCCTGTAACGAATTATAGATATGAGATCCTGATCCGGTATCCAATACCCAGGAAGTAGGATTAACTGACATACAGTTCTCTATTACAAACACACCCGAAGCCGAAGCCACAACATGCTTCGAATTCTGGCTACTGGCTTTGCAAGCCCTGCAATCCTTCTGTCCATGTTCATTCCCGCAACAATAGTAACATCCCTCTTTTACTGCATCCATTCCCGAAACTTCTGCCCTTCTCTTTCTTTCTACTTCCCTGGTTTCCTTCAGGGTAGTAGGTAGAGACTGTTGAACTAAGTCAGCATCTGACCCGTTCTTCAACGTGGTCTTCAGGTCCGAGAGCTCAAAAGAGCTGGTCTCTGTAAGGACGTTGTCCCCTACAGATGACCCGATAGCCAACCTCGCTGGAAGCAATTCATTCGAGGTCTCATATCTTGCGATACGAGATTGCTCTCCATATAAAACTTTGTTATGGAGGAAGATAGAAGCTGAGTCCATCTTCTCGTGTTGCCTCTGGTATATACCATCAACTGAGGCAAACAAGAGGCACTTGGCTTTCGCACAGTCTTCTTCCGATGTCCTACGGATATCAACATCCGTGACAGGGGAAACTGGACCTGAGACGGCAGGGGTTGGATCAATCAAGAGGTGTCCCAGCTTGCCCTGGGCAATGGACATCTGGACAGACCCTTTGTAAGTGCACTGCGGCGCCCCGGCCGTCAATCCGATGGCCAAATGCGGAAGCGGTGATAAACTTTAATTTTGCGAACTTAGCAAACCGGCACCACCGCGCACTAAACCCCGGATCGGGCCATTAAACTAGATCTAGCTAACAACAAGACGGGTTAGAGATATACCGAGTGATCCGAGTCCTCCGGTCTTCTCGTCGTCGTCCCGATCTCTCGCGGAATGTCCGGTCTCCATCTCCTCGCCGGAAGGGCACCACGTCGCCTGCATCTTTTACGGGCTCCCACCTCAATACCGAGGAAACTCGGGAGCGAAGTTGGCTGGCCGACGCGCCCAAGATTTGCTGTAGAAAGTGTAGTGCAGAGGCTATGTCTCATTTGGGGTTTTGTTGCCATTTGAAGATGATGGAGGAAACAAGATACGGAAAAATGGTGCTTGCATTTTTCCTAGCATGAAAGGAGATCAAGAAAAATCCCATAAGCTCAAAATGAAACTCTCTCATATTTTTCTCACAAGTGTAGCCCTATCTCATCAAGTGAGAATGGTGGAGGATGTTGCGCCACGGCAGCGCCCCGGCCGTCAATCCGAGGCCAAAATGCGGAATCAAAATTTTTCTTAACTTTAAACTGGCGCTACCGCGGACAATATACCCGGATCGTAACCATTAACCGATACTAGCTAAAAAGAGAAAGGGTGAGAGATATACCGAGTGATCCGAGTCCTCCGGTCTTCTCATCATCGTCCCGATCTCCCGCGGAAACTCCGGTCGTCGCATCCTTGCCGGAAGGGCACCACATCGTCTGTATCTTTTACGGGCTCCCACCTCAATGCCGAGGCAACTCGGGCGCGAAGTTGGCTAGCCGACGCGCCCAAGATTTGCTGTAGAATGTGTAGTTCTTTGTCTCTTTGGGGTTATGTTGCCTTGATGGAGGAATGAAGTTAAGGAAAAATGGTGCTTTCATTTTTCCCAAAACTAGAAGAATGAGATGATGAAATATGTGCTACAACAAAAAGGGAAATTTCTCTCATTCTCATCTCAAAATGTGGCCGGCCAATACATATTTGGAAATGGTGGAGGGCAAAAACAAATCATGAAGGGAGGTGAGTGTAGGAAAAGAGAAAGGTGACCATATCCAAAGCAAAACCTCACATCAACACCTTAATCAACCCATACCCATTCAAATCACAATTAATGCACCATCATGGATGAAAGATGCTAAACATATCATAATGAATACATTTGCAAGAAACCCCCTCCACAAATGTTATTTGCACAATTGCAAATAACCCCCTCCATCGGAAAAGTCCGGCCGGGAAAGAACAAAGGAAAACCGGCCGGAACGGAAAGCAAACTGGCAACTCCAGAAAACTGGTCCCGTAACAAATTACAGGAAAACCCCCATACTGTGCATACACACCCGCATCTGTATTCCGTCCGGATACAAATGCAATGAGACAAAATCTACACTGTACTAAACTAGGATCCGGCTTAAACCAAAGCCGGCTAGAAATGCTTGTCCGATCCTGATCCGTGCAATACCGCACGTATCAGATCGAACCCTGCCATATAACTATATGGCCACTAGTACAAAGCTGTCCGATTCAGATCCGTGCAATACCGCACGTATCTGATCGGACCCTGCCATATCTCCATACGGCCTCTACAGCGTTTCTCCCGAAAGCTTGAGTAACTGAAAGTGTGGTGGACTCTAAAGACTCGTCAATACTATGGCTATGGATTTAACCACTAGCACGTCAGAGGTATTAGCCAATACGTGACGGGCCACCAGCTATTGACCAAAAGGGACGTCGAAGAGCGAACTCATCCTGACACCCTACTGAGCCTGTCAGTGACAATATCCGTACAGTCCGGTCGGTTCGTCTATGAGTATCGCATGTCGGGCCTAGGGGGTTGGTAAAAATCTGACCCCCAAAAGCGGTACAAGTCATGTCGGAGTGTAGCCCAGAACACCCTGAGATACTACTGGAATACCTACCAGTAAATCTCCTGCCTCGGCCGAGGGCTTTGTGTAATGGCTCTCCTAGACACAGCGCGACCTCACCCCCAATACCGGGAGAGACGAACCCCTGAAGATCCGCTCACTGCCTCCATGTGGCTCTGGACTGTACCCAACTAAAACCTATTTGCACGACTCCTTTGAGCCGTGGTAGGGTAGTAATCAAAGTACAGTGGGAACTCACACGAGACAAATGACGATCTCAGGTCGATGAACTAACCTGTACACATGTCACCAGGGAATTGCTATCTGACGTCAGGTATAAGACCAACTAGCATGTTCCCGGCGAGTCCTGTCCGGTGTACTCATAACCCATTGAGCACCTGTATACATCTTAGGTGTACCAACTGACACCAGTGGCTTGTGAGACCGGCCACCGCCCCTCGTCGGGGTCTCGACTGTGTACACTAGTCTACTCTGGAGAATCGATGCCCTGTCTCGAAACTCCCACGACTAGGGACCTTTTAAGGATGTGCTTATAGACTCCAGCTCTCACTTATATGATCGCCCTCATACTGCTGGCAGTCAAGCAAGAATCTTAGGGGCTCTATCAACGTACAATAGCGACCTGTCAGGTCACCTAAAGCAGTACACGATGATAAAGGTAAACCAGATAGCATACTATCATCTCGAGTAAGACTGTTCTACCGGGATAGGTCCTCCCTCAATCATTGCAATCACGTGCCTGTGATCCAATAATTGTCTCTGAGGGCACTATCTCCAACAATCTCCCACTTGCACTCAGGGCTAATTATTGCGATGTCGCATACTCACAGCCCGTGTGATACCGAACACCCAACTCCTCTATTAGTCAGTCGCACAAATCCTGTTTGCGAAACTATTGCGTTCGAGGAAAAGCCTCAGTGAGTGGATCCGCCTAGATGTTTCTTTCTATGTCTCTCTATATCTCAAGTTCGCGGAGAAAACCATCTCCCGAAATGAGCAATACCTGTCTTGGAATGTCTGGATGTCTGATGGGACCTAGTTCATAAATGAACTCCAAATCCAAACTTCTTAGACTGTATCGTCAACTGAACTTAATCAGTATCCTGCGCCATGCCTCTCTCAGTATCTGCCTGGATCACCTATCTAGAATACTGTCCCTCCTCAGAGGGAGAACTATAACTTTGACAACCTCCTTGTCGTCCATGTCACCTTGGAAGCCTGGAGTGATAACCGTCTCCTCAAGGAGGCAGCCGTTATCATATCCCTAGAACATTCACTTATGTTCTAAAACTGCTTCCGACTGTTCCTCCAGGATTGGATCAATATCAACTTATTGCATCTAGTGCAAGAGCAACATCTGGTGTGGTACTTGACATCTCATGATTGACTCAATTGCCTAAGCAAGTGATCTGCCAATCATGCACATCCCTCTCTACTTTAGTCTATAAGACACCTTTAGAGAGGGTGACTCCATTACCTGCAGGTACACTACCATGCCAAGAGTCGTCCATTCTAAATACTCTTAGAATGCTGTCAAAGTACCCTGATTGGGAAACCACCCAAATCTAGATCTAAAACCATAGATCTAGTAACCAGTATGTGTGATATAATGTCCAAGTCCCATGTGGAGAAAACACTGTGTGACGACCAAAGTATAACCGATCGTAGTATAGGAATATCACTTCCTACTACCTTCTCAACAGATCCATCCCCTATTCTGATGACGTCAAACCTATGACTGTCACATCAGAAACAGATGATCTATCTCTGCTATATCTGCTTTAGTCTATAAATAGACATAAGCCAGATGTCCACTAATGCTTCCACTGCTCCCACTGACTACGAAAACCCTCTGGCAGAGTCATATAGACGTGCACTTCTAAAGCTAGTTTAGAACGACGCTATACTCATCCTCCTGCCGGGTCTCGCAGCCTGGAACAACAACAATGGCAAGTGTGGGTAAACAAGAACTTCCTTGTCACCGTCCTTGAGGCTACCGGAGTACCTCTCGGGTGCCTGAAGTTACCCACCTTATCTGCGGAGTGGCTAATGGAATGTCAAAACAGATTGAATCTTTAGGTTCCTTATCAAATTTTCAGTAATCGTTTGCGGTTCTGGAATCACTTCCAGTTCTACCATACTCCCACTACTGTTTTTGAAAAAATCCATTTTTATTAAAACTGTGGTGAGTCAAGAACAATATCACTATTGATCTTTCTTATGGTAGAAAGTCAACCCTCGTCATAGCCTGGGTCAACCCACAAACAGCCATTACAGAAACGTGCCTTGAGTTATCCAGAGTCTGGTTTTAATCATAAGCCGGACAACTCCCCGTACCTTAACAATGTTAAGATATGAACTGTACTATATCCAATATAGAACCAGAGGCACTGATTTAATTGAAACAGATTCAAATCATGCAGCTGTCTCCAGTGCATGTCAACTAAATGGAGAGAGGCCGATCAGCGTTACTCAACTTAGGAATGCTTCCAATTATGAGTAACCTGAAAGAGAAGCAATTTCTCTTTATCATTACTATCAACTGAATACCATACACAAGTATCTACATCTTCGATCACCTTGAAGAATCCCAATACTTGCTACACCTGGTTCTCTACTCTATTCAAATACCTATAACTCCTCAAAACTTAGACCCTGTGTTTCTACGAAACATATGTCTAAGAACTAGAGAAGTTAAAAGTAAACAGAATATAGTATGAGGACCAACCCCTCTGTCCTGATGGACCCTGGACAACATACAATAATTTGTATAAGTCCCTTGAGTCTGATAACTCTTCCACTGTGTGTCGTAGGTTGAAAACTGTACTTATGGTCAAGAAGAATTACACCGATGTTTAATGCTCCTTACCTAACCATCCACTGATATAGGTAAATGTCGTAGAAATAATTTCAGAAAGGTATATCTCACTCTATGAAAATAGACGTACAGATATATCAATTTGAAATTGGTGCATAATAGCGGATATTCAAAACCAAATATTTGCCGACCGGCAAACTACCCAGGTGACTTCCTCAAATATCACCGATTACAATGAATCCCGATATAATGAGGATGATCACCCAATTCCCAATAATTTACTCCCACTCATCATCTGTAAAACCATACAGATGTGAGAATCAAACCTGGTAAATACATACCCTGGAGCAAGTGTCTAATCGGGAAATCAGTTTTCTTTTAACAGTACACAGTGAGACTGAAACATTGAAATGTTTCCATGGGGTATCCCGGTATTCCTAGTAATGCCTCTTCCAGATTCACGACTGTAACCGTACAGTTCTTCGCCACCTCTCCAAATCCCTTTATATGTCTTTAGTCTTTACCCTCTCCACACCCCTTAGGCCAAATGGTTTTCTTCCTTCCCTACCATTCGGCACCAGCCTATGGTTTGGAAGAAGACTATCCAATAAGCATAATGGGTGTACTGTCCCAATCCTAGGAACACTCGCAATGCGAGAGAAGGTGAAGATAAAAGACACCTGAATAAATCTTATTCCTATTTCTCCTGAACCAGAATCCATCCCCGAACTGGAACAAGTTCCTTTCGAGTTCGTATATAACCGTACGATGGAGTATCCAAATAAACTGTGGATCTTCGTAGTGATACGGAGTGTCCTGGAGAAATACAAAGGTGATGTGGGAGTGGTAACGAAATACCTGGTTTGTTCGTGAATAGCAGTTGCAATTTACTTTGCCCTCTTACTAATCTCTTGCTTTGTCTTAACTTAATACCTTCTGTACACCATCGTTAGGCTAATTGGTTTTCTTCATTCCCTACCATTCGGCACCAGCCTAAGGTTTGGAAGAAGACTATCCAATTTGCGTAATAGGTGTACTATCTCCTAAACCAAGGAGTACTCGCAATGAGAGAAGGTGAAAAGAAAAGACAACTGAATAATCCTATTCATTTTCTCCAGAACCAGAAACCATCCTCGAAGTCCTTCGAGTTCGTATATAACCATACGATGGTTTTGTCCAATGGAAGTGGACGTTTGTAGTAATACGGGGTGTCCTGGAGAAAAGGGTAAAAGTAGGAGTGGCAATGAGGTTTGCAACTCTGACAATCCAAAAGCCAGTGTTAAGAAGGTTCGGTCAACTTGGTCACTGAGTCATAGTCTAAGGGTCGGGTCAATGGTCGCTGCCAAAGAGAGAGAGAAAAGAAACACACAGCGTGCACTCTAACCTAGATCAGAATGGTTATCACTTTATCTAATCTGGAAACCTCCCACTGTACCTCAAATTCTCCTCCAAACCTGAAAGAAGAATTAGTCGGGGTCACCCGAGGAGTAAACTAACTCATTAGTGGGAATCGGGATCCAACTATCATCGCATGATAACTTGACGGAATCCACTCAAGTCACCACACTCCAGAAGGTATGCGCATGCCTGGCAAGTTTCAGTTCTTTTGAAACTCCCGATGTGATTTTTACCCCTAGGACCTAAGTGACCTTGACTGAGCCAACATATCAAAGGATTCTAGTCAAGTTCAACCCGTCATTTTCTTGATTGCATTAGACCCACCCGCACGAATCCTTGACTGAGCCAAAATGACCGCACGACTGTCCTAAGCAATCTCATATCCATGCAACAGAAAAGCACTACATAGCTACCGAACACTACGCCTCGGCTAAGCACGACATACGCAGCACGAATACTAAGTAATACTAATCTGAAATGACGGAGGGCTACGACTGGTTTTTGGCGAAAAACCTTTAATGTAATGAACTTGATATCGTTGAAGGAACTGCATAACTTTTTATAAAAATATAGTGACGAAAACCTTTGCTAAAGAGGTCACTCCCGGTGAAGGGATCTCGGCTCTTTCCCCATAGAATGAGGTGCAGGATATTCCAACTGAATACCACGATGCAAAGCAAACGTAATCGGCTATAGTGAAGTTAATGCCCTGACGCAAACTTCTGTCCAAGGGGTCACTCCGGGTGAAGGGATCTCGGCCCTTGCCTCGTCGACTGAGGAGCAGGATATTCCAAATGAATACCACGATGCAAAACAAAAGTGAACGTCCTTGCAATAACAGCTTTTTGAAAAGTGTTCCAACAACATCAGAATAGGTTTGTTTATCTTGCATTGATCCGAATCAACGCAGTCCTATCAAATGATCACACCACAAAGAACGAAAATATACTGATGTACGTATATGCCATCCGCATTCGCCACTGGGTCCCGTCATTACCCGTTAGGTTAGCTAACTAACGACAGAGCGGGGACTGGACTAGCGCGGATGTAAAACATATACAAAATCTACTAATAAATATACCAATATATTATATTCGCTCAAGGCGTGATAAAATGCAACATCACAGAAATATGCAGCATCACAGAACAATACAGATATCTGGAAGCCCCTGGTTTCACAGAGCCGCTGCTGAAACCCGACGTTCCCCTGGTCGTGTGGATAGCCTGTGCAATGAAAACCTAGACCCCTACGGGCGCGGCAAGTCACCCGCCAAAACCTGAAGCGAGGTAGCCCCCTTCAGCAACGTGAATGGACCACCTAGCACTTCATGGAATCCGGTAACTTGGGCACCCCTCCTGGGTCAACCTGCACCCCCTACGAGTGCGGCAAATAGCTCGCCAATCCTAGAGTGAAGCCCCCTCCGTCTCAATGCCATGAGATGCGGGCCCGTTGCCCTCTAGAACCCGGCTATCCGTGCACCCCTCCGCGGGGTAATCCTAGTACAGAAAGTAAAATATACATACAACGGGTACATCGACCGCAACCAAGTCGTGCCCCAAAAGAATAATACAAACAGGCAGTGACGGCAGTCCACATGTCGGACGCTCGCCCCGCAATATCAAATGTACATATAAAACAAAACTGTACTAACATTGCATCCAGGCTATCCCCCACGACCGATCCGCAACATCACAGCAATACACAGAACATCAACGTGAAAGTCACGTTCGCAAATCCGTCTAACCGGGCTATAGCAGTTAGACAGGATTTACCGATCAAGTGACATTCACGGTCGCAGATATAATGTAAATACTGTGAAATAATGTGTTTAAAATATCCAATCATCAAAAATTAACAAGTGGGCCCCCAAGTAATACTGTAGCACTTACAGAAATTCTGGGCCCAATATTAATATTCCAAAACCCCAAAAATTAGCCCAGAAGCCCACTAGAAAAATATGATACAGTGAAGACACCAATGCGCGGCGGAACCGCGGCCCAAGGGGGGTTTGGCCGCGGTTCCGCGCTTTAGTGATCGACTGACTGTGTCGAAATTTTCCAGTAGTCTTAGAATTTCCAGTACATTAGTTTTTTACAACCAGAAAAATTTTTAGAGCCCGGAAAAAATCGACAGAAAACTGATGCACACGAAATGGGGTTTTTGGGATTTTGTTCGATCGGAAATGTAAAACACACTAGAACAAGCTAGGCAAGGTTAATGGCGTGGCTCTGATACCATGTGGCGCCACGGCAGCGCCCCGGCCGTAAATCCGAGGGCAAAATGCGGAATCAAAATTTTTCTTAACTTTAAACTGGCGCTACCGCGGACAATATACCCGGATCGTAACCATTAACCGATACTAGCTAAAAAGAGAAAGGGTGAGAGATATACCGAGTGATCCGAGTCCTCCGGTCTTCTCGTCATCGTCCCGATCTCCCGCGGAAACTCAGGTCGTCGCATCCTTGCCGGAAGGGCACCACATCGTCTGTATCTTTTACGGGCTCCCACCTCAATGCCGAGGCAACTCGGGCGCGAAGTTGGCTAGCCGACGCGCCCAAAATTTGCTGTAGAATGTGTAGTGCTTTGTCTCTTTGGGGTTATGTTGCCTTGATGGAGGAATGAGGTTAAGGAAAAATGGTGCTTTCATTTTTCCCAAAACTAGAAGAATGAGATGATGGATTATGTGCTACAACAAAAAGGGAAATTTCTCTCATTCTCATCTCAAAATGTGGCCGGCCAATACATATGTGGAAATGGTGGAGGGCAAAAACAAATCATGAAGGGAGGTGAGTGTAGGAAAAGAGAAAGGTGACCATATCCAAAGGAAAACCTCACATCAACACCTTAATCAACCCATACCCATTCAAATCACAATTAATGCACCATCATGGATGAAAGATGCTAAACATATCATAATGAATACATTTGCAAGAAACACCCTCCACAAATGTTATTTGCACAATTGCAAATAACCCCCTCCATCGGAAAAGTCCGGCCGGGAAAGAACAAAGGAAAACCGGCCGGAACGGAAAGGAAACTGGCAACTCCAGAAACTGGTCCCGTAATAAATTACAAGAAAACCCCCATACTGTGCATACACACCCGCATATGTATTCCGTCCGGATACAAATGCAATGAGACAAAATCTACGATGTACTAAACTAGGATCCGGCTTAAACCAAAGCCGGCTAGTAATGTTCGTCCGATCCTGATCCGTGCAATACCGCAGTATCAGATCGAACCCTGCCATATAACTATATGGCCACTAGTACAAAACTGTCCGATCCAGATCCGTTCAATACCGCACGTATCTGATCGGACCCTGCCATATCTCCATACGGCCTCTATAGCGTTTCGCCCGAAAACTTGAGTTACTTAAAGTGTGGTGGACTCTAAAGACTCGTCAATACTATGGCTGTGGATTTAACCACTAGCACGTCAGAGGTATTAGCCAATACGTGACGGGCCACCAGCTATTGACCAAAAGGGACGTCGATGAGCGAACTCATCCTGACACCCTACTGAGCCCGTCAGTGACAATATCCATACAGTCCGGTCCGTTCGTCTATGAGTATCGCATATCGGGCCTAGGGGGTTGGTAAAAATCAGACCCCCAAAAGCGGTACAAGTCGTGTCGGAGTGTAGCCCAGAACACCCTGAGATACTACTGGAATACCTACCAGTAAATCTCCTGCCTCGGCCGAGGGCTTTGTGTAATGGCTCTCCTAGACACAGCGCGACCTCACCCCCAATACCGGGAGAGACGAACCCCTGAAGATCCGCTCACTGCCTCCATGTGGCTCGGGACTGTACCCAACAAAAACCTGTTTGCACGACTCCTTTGAGCCGTGGTAGGGTAGTAATCAAAGTACAGTAGGAACTCACACGATACAAATGACGATCTCAGGTCGATGAACTAACCTGTACACATGTCACCCGGGAACTGCTACCTGACGTCAGGTATAAGACCAACTAGCATGTTCCCGGCGAGTCCTGTCCGGTGTACTCATAACCCAATGAGCACCTGTATACATCTTAGGTGTACCAACTGACACCAGTGGCTTGTGAGACCGGCCACCGTCCCTCGTCGGGGTCTCGACTGTATACACTAGTCTACTCTGGAGAATCGATGCCCTGTCTCGAAACTCCCACGACTAGGGACCTTTTAAGGATGTGCTTATAGACTCCAGCTCACTTATATGATCGCCCTCATACTGCTGGCAGTCAAGCAAGAATCCTAGGGGCTCTATCAACGTACAATAGCGACCTGTCAGGTCACCTAAAGCAGTACATGATGATAAAGGTAAACCAAATAGCATACTATCATCTCGAGTAAGACTGTTCTACCGGGATAGGTCCTCCCTCAATCATTGCAATCACGTGCCTGTGATCCAATAATTGACTCTGAGGGCACTATCTCCAACAGAGGAATCATATATCAAACATAACAAGAAGGGAGGTGAGTGTAGGAAAAAGTGGAGGGTGACCCCTTCCAAAAAGGAAAACCTCTCATCAATCTAAATCCTTTCTAATCTCATAAATGCACCATCATGGAGTAAAGATGCTTAACATATCATAATGAATACATTTGCAAGAAACCCCCTCCATAAATGTTATTTGCACAATTGCAAATAACCCCCTCCATCGGAAAAGTCCGGCAGGGAAAGAACAAAGGAAAACCGGCCGGAACGGAATGCAAACTGGCAACTCCAGAAAACTGGTCCCGTAATAAATTACAGGAAAACCCCCATACTGTGCATACACACCCACATCTGTATTCCGACCGGATACAAATGCAATGAGACAAAATCTACACTGTATTGTACTAGGATCCGGCTTAAACCAAAGCCAGCTAGTAATATCCGTCCGATCCTGATCCGTGCAATACCGCATGTATCTGACCGAACCCTGCCATATAACCATACGGCCTCTAGTACTAACCGTCCGATCCTGATCCGTGCAATACCGCAAGTATCTGATCGGACCCTGCCATATCTCCATACGGCCTCTACAGCGTTTCGCCCGAAAGCTTGAGTAACTGTAAGTGTGGTGGACTCTAAAAACTCGTCAATACTATGGCTGTGGATTTAACCACTAGCACGTTAGAGGTATAAACCAATACGTAACGGGCCACCAGCTATTGACCAAAAGGGACGTCGATGAGCGAACTCATCCTGACACCCTACTGAGCCTGTCAGTGACAATATCCGTATAGTCCGGTCCGTTCGTCTATGAGCATCGCATGTCGGGCCTAGGGGGTTGGTAAAAGTCAGACCCCCAAAAGCGGTACAAGTCGTGTCGGAGTGTAGCCCGGAACACTCTGAGATACTACTGGAATACCTACCAGTAGATCTCCTGCCTTGGCCAAGGACTTTGTGTAATGGCTCTCCTAGACACAGCGCGACCTCACCCCCAATACCGGGAGAGACGAACCCCTGAAGATCCGCTCACTGCCTCCATGTGGCTCGGGACTGTACCCAACTAAAATCTGTTTGCACGACTCCTTTGAGCCGTGGTAGGGTAGTAATCAAAGCACAGTGGGAACTCACACGAGATAAATGACGATCCCCAGGTCGATGAACTAACCTGTACACATGTCACCTGGGAATTGCTATCTGACATGAGGTATAAGACCAACTAGCATGTTCCCGGCGAGTCCTGTCCGGTGTACTCATAACCCAATGAGCACCTGTATACATCTTAGGTGAACCAACTGACACCAGCGGCTTGTGAGACCGGCCACCGCCCCTCGTCGGGGTCTCGACTGTATACACTAGTCTACTCTGGAGAAACGATGCCCTGTCTCGAATCTCCCACGACTAGGGACCTTTTAAGGATGTGCTTATAGACCCCAGCTCCCACTTGTATGATCACCCTCATACTGCTGGTGGTCAAGCAAGAATCCTAGGGGCTCTACCAACGTGTAATAGCGACCTGTAAGGTCACCTGAAGCAGTACACGATGATAAAGGTAAACCAGATAGCAAACTATCATCTCGAGTAAGACTGTCCTACCGGGATAGGTCCTCCCTCAATCATTGTAATCACGGGCCTGTGATCCAATAATTGACTCTGAGGGCACTATCTCCAACAATCTCCCACTTGCACTCAAGGCTAATTATTGCAATATTGCATACTCACAGCCCGTGTGATACCGAACACCCAACTCCTCTACTAGTCAGTCTCACAAAGCTCGTTTGCGAGACTATTGCGTTCGAAGAATAGCCTCAGCGAGTGGATCCGCTCTGATGTTTCTTTCTATGTCTCTCTAAATCTCAAGTTCGTGGAGAATGCCATCTCCCGAAATGAGCAATACCTGTCTTAGAATGTGTCTGGATGTCTGATGGGACTTAGCTCATAAATGAACTCCAAATCCAAACTTCTTACACTGTATCGTCAACTGAACATAATCAGTATCCTATGCCATGCCTCCCTCAGTATTGCCTTGGATCACCTGTCCAAAATACTACCCCTCATCAGAGGGAAAACTATAACTCTGACAACCTCCTTGTCGTCCAGGTCACCTTGGAAGCCTGGAATGATAACCGTCTCCTCAAGGAGGCTGCTGTTATCAATTCCCTAGAACATCAACTTATGTTCTAAAACTGCTTCCGATTGTTTCTCCAGGATTGGATCAATATCAACTTATTGCATCTAGCGCAAGAACAACATCTGGTGTGGTACTTGACACATCATGATTGACTCAATTGCCTAAGCAAGTGATCTGCCAATCATGCACATCCCTCTCTACTTTAGTCTATAAGACACCTTTAGAGAGGGTGACTCCATCACCTGCAGGTATACTATCGTGCCAGGAGTCAACCATTCTAAATACTCATAGAATGCTGTCTAAGTACCCTGATTGGGAAACCACCCAAATCTAGATCTAAAACCATAGATCTAGTAACCAGAATGTCTGATATTATATCCAAGTCCAATGTGGAGAAACCACTGTGTGACAACCAAAGAATAACCGATCATAGTATAGGAGTTTCCTTTCTTACTTTGTGTATGTCATCCAAATACCATGACATAACACCCTACTACCTTCTCAACAGATCCATCCCCTATTCTGATGAAGTCAAACCTATGACTGTCACATCAGAAATTGATGATCTATCTCCGCTATATCTGCTTTAATCTATAAATAGACATAAGCTACATGTCCACCAATGCTTCCGCTGCTCCCACTGACTACGACAACCATCTGGCAGAGTCATATACACGTACACTTCTGAAGCCAGTTCAGAACGACGCTATACTCATCCTCCCGCCGGGTCTCACAGTCTGGAACAACAGCAATGGCAAGTGTGGGTAAACAAGAACTTCCCTGTCACCGTCCTTGAGGTTACCGGGGTACCTCTCGGGTGCCTGAAGTTACCCACCTTATCTGCGGAGTGGCCAATGGAATGTCAAATCAGATTGAATCTTTAGGTTCCTTATCAAATCTTCAGTAATCGTTTGCGGTTCTGGAATCACTTCCAGTTCTACCATACTCCCACTACTGTTTTTGAAAAAATCCATTTTTAATAAAACTGTGGCGAGTCTAGAACAATATTTCTATTGATCTGCCAGATGGTAGAAAATCAACCCTCGTCATAACCTGGGTCAACCCACAAACAGCCATTACAGAAACGTGCCTTGAGTTGTCCAGTGTCTGGTTTTAATCATAAGCCGGAAAACTCCCCATACCTTAACAATGTTAAGATATGAACTGTTCTATATCCAATATAGAACCAGAAGCACTGATTTAAATTAACCAGATTCAAATCATGCAGCTGTCTCCAGTGCATGTCAACTAAATGGAGAGAGGCCGATCAGCGTTACTCAACTTAGGAATGCTTCCAATTATGAGTAACCTGAAAGAGAAGCAATTTCTCTTTATCATTACTATCAACAGAATACCATACACAAGTATCTACATCTTCGATCACCTTGAAGAATCCCGATACTTGCTACACCTGGTTCTCTACTCTATTCAAATACCTATAACTCCTCAAAACTTAGACCCTGTGTTTCTACGAAACATATGTCTAAGAACTAGAGAAGTTAAAAGTAAACAGAATATAGTATGAGGACCAACCCCTCTGTCCTGATGGACCCTGGACAACATACAATACTCTGTATAAGTCCCTTGAGTCTGATAACTCATTCACTGTGTGTCGTAGGTTGAAAACTGTACTTATGGTTATGAAGAATTACACCGATGTTTAATGCTCCTTACCTAACCATCCACTGATATAGGTAAATGTCGTAGACATAATTTCAAAAAGGTATATCTCACTCTATGAAAATAGACGTACAGATATATCAATTTTGAAATTGGTGCATAACAGCGGATATTCAAAACCAAATATTTGCCGACCGGCAAACAGCCCAGGTGATTTCCTTAAATATCACCGATTACAATGAATCCCGATAAAATGAGGATAATCACCTAATTTCCAATAACTTACTCCCACTCATCATCTGTAAAACCATACAGATGTGAGAATCATACCTGGTAAATACATACCCTGGAGCAAGTGTTAATTGGGAAATCAGTTTTCTTTTAACAGTACACAGTGAAACTGAAACATTGAAATGTTTCGATGGGGTATCCTGGTATTCCTAGTAATGCCTCTTCCATTATCCAGATTCACAACTATAACCGTATAATTCTTTGCCACCTCTCCAAATCCCTTTATATGTCTTTAGTCATTACCTTCTGCACACCCCTTTAGGCCAATTGGTTTTCTTCCTTCCCTACCGTTCGGCACCAGCCTATGGTTTGGAAGAAGACTATCCAATAAGCATAATGGGTGTACTGTCCTAGTCTAGGAGCACTCGCAATGCGAGAGAAGGTGAAGATAAAAGACAACCGAATAAACCTTATTCCTATTTCTCCTGGACCAGTATCCATCCCCGAACTGGAACAAGTTCCTTTCGAGTTCGTATATAACCATACGATGGATTATCCAATAAACTGTGGATCTTCGTAGTGATACGGAGTGTCCTGGAGAAATACAAAGGTGATTTAGGATTGGCGAAGAAATACTTGGTTTGGTCGTGAATATCAGTCGCAATTTACTTTGCCCTCTTACTAATCCCTTGCTTTGTTTTAATCTTAATACCTTCTGCACACCATTTAGGCTAATTGGTTTTCTTCATTCCCTACCGGTCGGCACCAGCCTAAGGTTTGGAAGAAGACTATCTAATTTGCATAATAGGTGTACTATCTCCTAAACCAAGGAGTACTCACAACTTGAGAGAAGGTAAAAGGGAAAAGGCAACTGAATAATCCTATCCGTTTTCTCCAGAACCGGAAACCATCCTCGAAATCCTTCGAGTTCGTATCTAACCATACGATGGTTTTGTCCAATGGAAGTGGACGCTCGTAGTAATACGGGGTGTCCTGGAGAAAAGGGTAAAAGTAGGAGTGGCAATGAGGTCTGCAACTATAACAATCCAAAAGCCAGTGTAAAGAAGGTTCGGTTAACTTGGTCGCTGAGTCATAGTCTTAGGGTCGGGTCAATGGTAGCTGCCAAAGAGAGAGAGAAAAGAAACACTCAGCATGCACTCTAACCTAGATCAGAATGGTTACCAATTTATCTAATCAGGAAACCTCCCACTGTACCTCAAATTCTCCTCCAAACCTAAAAGAAGAATTAATCGGGGATACCCGAGGAGTAAACTAACTCATCAGTGGGAATCGGGATCCAACTCTCATCGCATGATAAAGTGACGGAATCCGCTCACGTTATCACACTCCAGAAGGTATGCGCATATCTGGCAAGTTTCAGTTCTTTTGAAACTCCCGATGTGATTTTTACCCCATGCTCTTATGACCTTGACTTTGGCCAACATATCATAAGTCACATGTCAATTTCAACCCGTCATTCTCCAGGTTAATTTGAATCCACCCGTACCTACCCTTGACTTTGGCCAAAATGGCAGTACGACTGTCCCAAACCAACGCATCTATCTATGCTGCATATGAATACCCAATTGCTACCAATCACTGTGCCTTGACTTTGGCCAACATACACAGCTTGAATACTATTGACTACCCATATGAAACGACGGAGGGCTACGAATGGTTTCTGGCGAAAACCTTTAACGTAATGAACTTGATATCGTTGAAGGAACGGATAGCTTTTTAGAAAATATAGTGACGAAAACCTTTACTAAAGAGGTCACTCCCGGTGAAGGGATCTCGGCTCTTTCCCCGTAGAATGGGGTGCTGGATATTCATAACCGAATATCACTGTGCAAAACAAAAGTAATCGGCTATTGTGAAGTTAATGCCCTGACGCAAACTTCTGTCCAAGGGGTCACTCCCGGTGAAGGGATCTCGGCCCTTGCCTCGTCGACTGAGGAGCAGGATATTCCAAATGAATACCACGATGCAAAACAAAAGTGAACGTCCTTGTAATAACAGCTTTTTGAAAAGTGTTCCAACAATATCAGAATAGGTTTATTTTAACTTGCATTGATCCGAATCAATGCAGTCCCATCAATTGATCACACCACAAAGAACGAAAATATACTGATGTACGTATATGCCATCCGCATTCGCCACTGGGTCTCGTCATTACCCGCTAGGTTAGCTAACTAACGACAGAGCGGGGACTGAACTAGCACGGATGAAAAACATATACAACATCTACTAATATATATACCAATATATTATATTTCGCTCAAGGCGTGATAAAATGCAACATCACAGAAATGTACAGCATCACAGAACAAAACAGATATCTAGGATCCCCGGGTTTCACAGAGCCACTACTGAAAACCCGACGTTCCCCTGGTCGTGTGGATAGCCTGTGCAATGAAATCCTAGACCCCTACTGGCGCGGCAAGTTACCCGCCAAAACCTGAAGCGAGGCAGCCCCCTTCAGCACCGTGAATGGACCACCCAGCACTTCACGAAATCCGGCAACTTGGGCACCCCTCCTGGGTCAACCTGTACCCCCTACGAGTGCGGCGAATAGCCCGCCAATCCTAGAGTGAAGCCCCCTCCGTCTCAATGCCATGAGATGCGGGCTTGTTGCCCTCCAGAACCCGGCTATCCGTGCACCCCACCGCGGGGTAATCCTAGTACAGAAAGTAAAATATATATACGACGGGTACATCGACCGCAACCAGGTCGTGCCCCAAAAGAATAATACAAACAGGCAGTGACGGCAGTCCACATGTCGGACGCTCGCCCCGCAATATCAAATGTACATAATACAACAAAACTATACTAGCATTGCATCCAGGCTATCCCCCACGACCGATTCACAACATCACAGCAAAAACACAGAACATCAACGTGAAAGTCACGTTCGCAAATCCGTCTAACCGGGCTATAGCAGTTAGACAGGATTTACCGATCAAGTGACATTCACGGTCGCAGATATAATGTAAATACTGTGAAATAATGTGTTTAAAATATCCGATCGATCAAAAATTAACAAGTGGGCCCCCAAGCAATACTGTAGCACTCACAGAAATTCTGGGCCTAATTTGAATATTCCAAAACCCCTATTTTTAGCCCACAAGCCCACTGCAAAAAAAACGATGACATGATCCCTCATTCCTGCGGCGGAACCGCGGCCAAAGAGGGGTTATGGCCACGGTTCCGCGGTCGTACGGAGGGATCGTGTTGTCGAATTTTTCCAGTGTTCTTAGAACTTCCTGCACATCATTCTAAGACAACCTGAAAAATTTTTGGACTTCAAAAATTTTTGACAGAAAACTGATGTAAAGAAAAACGCGGGTTTTTGGAATTTTGGTCGATCGGAAATGCAAACACATCAAACAAAGCTAGACGAAGTTAATGGCCAGGCTCTGATACCACTGTTAGTGCACGGCGGCGTCCCGACCGTCAATCCGACGGCCAAATGCGGAAGCGGTGATAAACTTTAATTTTGCGAACTTAGCAAACCGGCACCACCGCGCACTAAACCCCGGATCGGGCCATTAAACTAGATCTAGCTAACAACAAGACGGGTTAGAGATATACCGAGTGATCCGAGTCCTTCGGTCTTCTCGTCGTCGTCCCGATCTCTCGCGGTATGTCCGGTCTCCATCTCCTCGCTGGAAGGGCACCATGTCGCCTGCATCTTTTACGGGCTCCCACCTCAATACCGAGGCACTCGGGCGCGAAGTTGGCTGGCCGACGCGTCCAAGATTTGCTGTAGAAAGTGTAGTGTAGAGGCTATGTCTCATTTAGGGTTTTGTTGCCATTTGAAGATGATGGAGGAAACAAGATACGGAAAAATGGTGCTTGCATTTTTCCTAGCATGAAATGAGATCAAGAAAAATCCCATAAGCTCAAAATGAAACTCTCTCATATTTTTCTCACAAGTGTTGCCCTATCTCATCAAGTGAGAATGGTGGAGGAATCATATATCAAACATAACAAGATGGGAGGTGAGTGTAGGAAAAAGTGGAGGGTGACCCCTTCCAAAAAGGAAAACCTCTCATCAATCTAAATCCTTTCTAATCTCATAAATGCACCATCATGGATGAAAAAGCAAAGATGCTTAACATATCATAATGAATACATTTGCAAGAAACCCTCTCCACAAATGTTATTTGCACAATTGCAAATAACCCCCTCCATCGGAAAAGTCCGGCCGGGAAAGAACAAAGGAAAACCGGCCGGAACGGAATGTAAACTGGCAACTCCAGAAATCTGGCCCCGTAATAAATTACAGGAAAACCCCCATACTGTGCATACAAACCCGCATCTGTATTCCGACCGGATACAAATCCAATGAGACAAAATCTACACTGTATTATACTAGGATCCGGCTTAAACCAAAGCCAGCTAGTAATATCCGTCCGATCCTGATCCGTGCAATACCGCACGTATCTGACCGAACCCTGCCATATAACCATACGGCCTCTAGTACTAACCGTCCGATCCTGATCCGTGCAATACCGCACGTATCTGATCGGACCCTGCCATATCTCCATACAGCCTCTACAGCGTTTCTCCCGAAAGCTTGAGTAACTGTAAGTGTGGTGGACTCTAAAAACTCGTCAATACTATGGCTGTGGATTTAACCACTAGCACGTCAGAGGTATAAGCCAATACGTAACGGGCCACCAGCTATTGACCAAAAGGGACGTCGATGAGCGAACTCATCCTGACACCCTACTGAGCCTGTCAGTGACAATATCCGTACAGTCCGGTCCGTTCGTCTATGAGCATCGCATGTCGGGCCTAGGGGGTTGGTAAAAGTCAGACCCCCAAAAGCGGTACAAGTCGTGTCGGAGTGTAGCCCAGAACACCCTGAGATACTACTGGAATACCTACCAGAAGATCTCCTGCCTTGGCCAAGGACTTTGTGTAATGGCTCTCCTAAACACAGCGCGACCTCACCCCCAATACCGGGAGAGACGAACCCCTGAAGATCCGCTCACTGCCTCCATGTGGCTCGGGACTGTACCCAACTAAAACCTGTTTGCACGACTCCTTTGAGCCATGGTAGGGTAGTAATCAAAGCACAGTGGGAACTCACACGAGACAAATGACGATCCCCAGGTCGATGAACTAACCTGTACACATGTCACCTGGGAACTGCTATCTGACATGAGGTATAAGACCAACTAGCATGTTCCCGGCGAGTCCTGTCCGGTGTACTCATAACCCAATGAGCACCTGTATACATCTTAGGTGAACCAACTGACACCAGTGGCTTGTGAGACCGGCCACCGCCCCTCGTCGGGGTCTCGACTGTATACACTAGTCTACTCTGGAGAAACGATGCCCTGTCTCGAATCTCCCACGACTAGGGACCTTTTAAGGATGTGCTTATAGACCCCAGCTCCCACTTATATGATCGCCCTCATACTGCTGGTGGTCAAGCAAGAATCCTAGGGGCTCTACCAACGTGTAATAGCGACCTGTAAGGTCACCTGAAGCAGTACACGATGATAAAGGTAAACCCGATAGCAAACTATCATCTCGAGTAAGACTGTCCTACCGGGATAGGTCCTCCCTCAATCATTGTAATCACGTGGCTGTGATCTAATAATTTACTCTGAAGGCACTATCTCCAACACCCTTGCCAGTCAAAACAGTCAGATTCAGTCATTTTATTATCTAGATGCAACCTAGGTGCGGTCATTGGGTCGCTGCAATTAAGAGAGAGAGAAGAAAACAATTAGCATGATGCTCTTGCAAGTTTAGATTGGTTTTTAATTTATCTAAACAGGATGGCTCCCTCCGTCTCTCGAATCCCTCCTCAAACCATAAAGGAAGGATTAGTCAGGGTCAATCTCACCGTACAATACTTGCTTAACCGTTCAGCCAGGCCAGTGTCGGTACTTCGAGGGAGGTTTTCCAACGCTTTCGTGAAGTTCCTTAATTAAGTAACCTCTTTTCCCTGTGGGCGTAGCCCCGCTAACACCTTTCTAGACACCTATTAGGTTTATAGCATTGATCGTTAAGTGAGAATTTTCCCGAGGAGTAGCATATACTCACAGTAGGATCGGGATCCAAATATCATCGCGTGATAAAACCGAAGGAATCCTACCAGAATCATCACACTCCAAATGGTATGCAGCGCTAGCAAGTTTCAGTACTTATGAAACTCCCGATGTGGATTTTTGCCCCATGCTCTTATGACCTTGACGAAGGTTAACAAATCATAAGTCACATGTCAAGTTCTACCCGTCATTATCCAGTTTAATTTGAACCCACCCGTACATACCCTTGACGAAGGTCAACAAGGTAGTACGACTGTCCCAAACCAACGCATCTATCTATGCTACATATGAACACCCAACAGCTACCAATCACTATGCCTTGACGAAGGTCAACAAACATAGCTTGAATACTATTGAATATCCATACGAAACGACGGAGGGCTATGAATGGTTTTGGCAAAACCGTGAACGTAGTGAACTTGATATAATCGATGGAACGAGATAGCTTTTAAAAGGAGTGGTTCAAGCTCCGCGTTTAAAAGTTTAGTTTTGAAAAGAACCGAGTGGTTTTCAAAGTGTTCCAATCGACTTTTACTTGGTTTATTTTCTTGCATTAGTTCTTTTAATGCGTCCCATCATTTAATCCTACCATTGCAAAAAACAACCAAAATATGGCGTACGCTTATGCCATTCGCATTCGCCACGGGGCCCCGTCATCACTCGTTAGGTTACTTAACTAACGACAGAGCGGGGGCTGGGCTAGCGCGGCTGTAAAACATAAGCAATGTCTAAATAGTTATCATATATAAATATATAGCAATGATAGACATTACAGATCACAGATGAATACATTGGATATACTAGGAATCCGCAATCCGTTCGAGCCTGCAACGAAAAGCGGATTACACGGTCGCGGTGAATAGCCAATACCCCACCCAAGACACCTACGGGTGCGGCAAACTACCCGCCAAGTACCCGAAGCGAAGCAACCTCCCTCACTACCGTGAGTAGGCCACTCGGCACTTCGAGATACCCGGTAGTTTGTGCACCCCCTCCATGGGTCTATCCTAGGAGCAAAAACAGTAAAAATAATTATACAATGACGGCTACAACCCCGACCCGGTTGTGCGGCCATACAAATATTATTACATCAATTTACATGTTACAATGAATGAAAGAAAAAGAAACACTCATCCCACATCCACCCCGGCTATTCACCCGCGACAATCCAACACATTCATATACACATACCATCATCAAACACAGATCACAGATATGTATAACCCCGACTAATCGACATATAGCGATTAGCCAACGTTCAATACATATAAACATCATAGATATAACCCTTATAGTCAAAGTGTAGTGAAGTTCAAAAAAAATACGGATTTATAGACCCCCAAAAACAAATTTCTATTCTAGAAAATCTGGGCACATATAAACCATCTTAAAAATCCCAAACCATGCCAGAAGATCACTACACCAAACTCGACCCAGAGACGAGCCAACTCGGCCGCGGTTGCGCGGCAATAGCTTGCTATTGCCGCGGAACCGCGGCGCCTTGGTCGAGTCACTGGACCGGGTTTGGTGACTTTCTTCACAAAACCCTGAGACGATTTTTGGAGTATGATAAATTTTATTTTGAGCAGGAAAAAATTTAACAGAAAGTTGGGTTTTTGAAAACTCGGTTTTTAGATTTTTTCGATTCGAACTTCCATACACTTTACTACCTAGCTAGTTTATGTTTAGTTAGTCTCTGATACCACTGTAACTCCACGTTGCCCATCCCGGTACTTGCGGGGAGGCGGAAAACGGAATAAAAATCGAATTTTTATGAGCTTAGGCAACATGGACTACACTATGAAAGATCTTTGCTAAACAAAAACAAGCTAAAGCTAACTAGAAACTAGCTAAGTGCTAGAAAGGTTATACCTTGGGCTTTATGTCCTTCTCTCCTTGCTCCTTGGAGTGGTGGAAGGAGGTCACCTTTGTCGTCTTCTCACGTCGAAGAAAGATCCACCCGAAAGCCTCAACCTTTGGCTTCAACTCCAAGCTAGAAGTAACTAGGGTGCAAGAAGTGCTAATCCTTGAACCCTAGATTAGAGTAGAGATTATCAAGAAAGGGTTTTTCTCAAGCTCAAGTGTTTCTCAACACATGAGAGGGGAGAGCTTGAGGGAGAGGAAGAACAAGAGAGAGAAAGTAAATGATAGAATGAGAATAAAATAAACCATTCTCACATATATGTGTGAATTATTGTAATTAGATAATTAGCTAGATAATTGTCATGGTTAATCAAGACATGACCATTATCATTTCGTTTTTAATGCAATTTGCAAGGATCAAAGAGTATCTTCCAAATGAAATGATGATGGTCAAAGTGTCAACCTAGGTCAATAAGTCAAGGAGGTCAAATAGTCAACAACCATAACCATGCACAATTATTAAACTAATATCAATTAACCATAATACACACATAAGCATTAGGGTTAATAAAATGACAATAGTCATAACCCTAATCAAAGTCCTCTCCCTCTGTCTCAAGCAACTGTGCATACGCACCTGTATTCGTGATCCGAGGAACACGAATACAAAGAGAAAAAGCCAATCCCAAATCATATACTTGGATCCGGCTTAAACCAAAGCCCGCTAGTATAAGCTGTCCGGAAAGCAAACGTGCACAAGTGCACGGATGTGAACGAACCCTGTCGTAAAACTATGTGACCTCTACTCATTTTGCCTAAAGGAGAATAGCTCTCTATGTGGGACTCTAAAGACTCGACACTACGCTGGCAGTGGGTTTAACCACAGACCGCAAGCGGCACTAGCTGTACGTAACGGTCCCCAGGTAGATGTCGATAAGAAGACTGACGAGGTGAACCCCATCTGAACTCCTACTGAGCCTGTATGTAACAATCTCCGTACAGTCCGGTCTGTTCGTCTGATACATCGCATGGCGGGCCTAGGGGGCGGTGAACGTCAGTCTCCTAATAGCGGTACAAGTCGTGTCGGAGTGTAGCCCAGAACACCCTGAGATAACACTGGAAACCTTCCAGTATATCTCGCTTGCCCTGGCCAGGGACTACTCGTGTAATGGCTCTCTTGGACACAGCACGATGTCAACCCCCAATACCGGGAGAGACGAATCCTGTCTAACTGTCACTGCCTCCAAGTGCTTCGGGACTGCACCCAAAAACTGCCTGTTTGCACGACTCCTTTGAGCCGCGGTAGGGTAGTAATCAAAGTGCAGTAGGAACACACTCGAGGCGAAGTGACAGTGTCAAGTCAGCGGACTAAGCTGTACTCATGTCACCTGGGAATTGATAACTGACGATAGGTATAATACCAACCAACAGTTCCCGACGAGTCCTATCCAGTGTACTTGTAACCTAACGAGCACCCGCATACTATCTCAAGTACGACGTACTGACGGCTGTGGGACAAACCGTCTCCCACGCTGGGATGAGAAGCGCATACGCTAGTTTACTCCGGAGTATCGATGCCCTGTCTCGATAGTCCAACGACCAGGGACCTGTATAAGGATGTGCTTATGGATTACCCAGCTCCCATGAGTGTGAGCGCCATCACAACGCTGGTGATCAAGCAAAGATCCTAAGGGCTCTACTAATATGTATATCAGCGATATGCTAAAAGAAACACATGCACATATTAAAGTAGAGACAAACCAAGTAGCATACTACCATTTTGAGCAAGATTGTATATACAACTGTGAATATCCCAAGCTTCCATCAAGTAATATACAAACTAGTATGATAAAGTAATGGCCTCTAGGGCATATACACTAACACAAGGGGCATGTGGGTGGGTTTAATTCAATCGGGAAATGATGGGTTGAACTTTACTTGCGGTGTATGGTTTGTTGACTTAGTCAAGGTTATAGATCGCTTGGGGTAAAATATTATCGGAAATTTCAAGTGTTGAAATTTGCAATGAGATTGTATACCTTCTATGAGATAGTTGGATCCCGATACCCGCTGCGAGTAAGAGTTACTCCTGGGAGAGTTTTACACATTATAATTAGCCGATCAAGTAGGTGTCTAGAAAGGTGTCAACGGGGTTACGCCCCTGGGAAAACGAGGTTTATTTTAATTAGGTCCGTGCGAAAGCACGGGGAACCTCCCTCAAAGTACCGGCACTGGCCTGGCTGAAAGATTGACGAACTTGTAGAGTGTAATTAATCACGGCTAGTCTTTCCTTTTAGGGTTTGAAGGAAGATTTGACTGAAACAGTAGGAGACACCCTGATTAGATAAATTGATAACCAATCTAATCTTTTAAAAGCGCACGCTGAGTGTTTTCTTCTCTCTCTTTCCTGATTGCGACTATGTCACGCCTTAATCAACATAATAATACGGATTAATTGACCGAACCGGCTTGTTATATTGAGCTGGGGAACGTTGGTCCCGGTCCAACTTATAATTGTTATAAGACAGAGCAGAAAATTGGGGAATACCAGATTTCCCGTGCCGCCCAAACGAAGAAAGTACATGTTGATGCATCTTCTTCGGGTGTATTCTTTACACAAAACTGTTTCTCAGTATCCTTTATATCCTGGGTATTTGATACCGGATCAGGATCCCACATATGTAATTTGTTACGTGGGCTACAGATAGGTAGAGAACTGAGAACAGGTGATAAGTTTCATGAGATAGAAACGGTGCAAGTGTTGCAGCCAAGTCTGTTGGTCACTATCACCCTGTATTAGCAAATACATTGATTCTGAACGAATGTTATTAGATACCGAACCTGATATACAACATCATATCAGTCTCTTTATTAGTAAAGAAAGGATATAATTTTGTATTATTGGATAATGTTTTGAACATTTCCTATATCAAGAGTTGATCGGTTCAGGTACGTTATCTAAAAGCATAGACGTTCTAAATCAAACTACAGTTCTTAGTATACAGAACACACACAAGAGGAAGAGTTCAGAAATGAATGAATTCTTCTTGAGGTATTGTAGACTAGGTCATATCAATGCGACCCGACTAGCTGAAGTTACATTTAGATGCATATTTAAATCTGTTTGAATTTACATCTTGTGAAACTTGTCAGTCATGTCACAAAGATATGATGACCATAACTCTGTTTATTGGAAACAGAGAAAGAGTTAGTAACCTCTTGGGATTGATACATGCTGATGTAGGTCCCCTGTCTACACATGCCAAGACCGGTTCTTTGTACTTCATTACATTCTCTGATGACCCCTCAAGATTCAGACATATGTTCCTGTTGAAACACAAGTCCGAAGCTTTTGAGATATTCACAGAATATAAGTTAGAAGTAGAGAACCAAAAATGGGTATAAGTATTATGTCCTTTGATGAGATCAAGGAGGAGAATACTTGAGCACGGAATTCCTGGACTATTCTAAAGGAGAATGAGATTCTCTCTCAGCATTACTCCTCCGTATACACCATAGCACGATGGTATATCGAGGCAGAGCAATAGCACCCTATGTGATATGGGCTCTATGATGAGCTCTACTGAGTTTCCTATTTCCTTTTGGGAGTTATGCACTTGAGAAGCTGCATACCTATTGAATGTGGATTCAATAGTTTCCAACGAACCTCAGCCTCTCTGCCGATCTAGTAAGGTTCCTCACCCACCTGAGAGATACTTCGGTTTCTCTATGACAGTGGGAGCGAGGATTGCATCATGAGATGATGACCCAACTAGTTTCGAGCTGGCCATCAGGAGTGGGACTCTGTAGGAATGGCTGGATGCTTAGCGATCTGAGATGGAATCCTTATACACCAACAAAGTATGGACTTTGGTTGCTTTATCTGAAGGGTTAAAACCCCATCAGGAGCAAGTATATCTTGAGAAGATTACTTGGTGTACATGGAAAAGTTGAGACTTTCAAAGTTATGCTTAAGTCCATCCAGATCCTACTTGCCACTACTACATACCATGACTACGATATCTGGTGGTTGGGTGTCATGACTGCTTTTCTAAATGATGATTTGGAAGAGAGCGTCTATAAGTACACAGCCAAAGGGCTTCGTAGACAGTGGGAGCAGCGGAAATGTGTGCAAGTTATTTTATGTGATAAAGCAGACATCGCGGAGTTGGAACGTCTGTTTTGATGTAGTAGTCAAAGAGTTTGACTTCATCAAAATGGTAGATGAACCTTGTATATACAAAATGGTAGTGGGGAGTATGGTGGTGATCCTCGTAGAGTACGTGGATGACATACTCTTGATAGGGAAGGAGTTTCCTATGCTAAGCTCGGTCAATCTCCGCTTATCACAAGGATTCTCCATATAGGATCAAGGTGATACCTCCTAAATCCTAGGTTTTGGATCTATAAGATAGATCTAATTAGATGTTAGGATACTCACTAGTTGTAGTGAGATGGTATCAATCGATCCTGGGGAGAATCACTGGAAAGGTTCCAAGGTGATAAGGACGACTGAATGTCAGTCGCAGGCATTGTCTTTACCCTCAGTGGAGGGACGGTATGTTGGAAGAGTTCCAAGCTAGATACCGTGGCTTACTAGACGATTAAAGGCAAGATACATCGTTACCAAGGATGCTACCGAAGAGGCAGTCTGGATATATATAAGTTCATGAGATGAATTTCGTTCCAACCATTGTATGACAATGGAGTTGTGGCTTATGCCAAGGAACCCCCATCCCATAAGAAATCTAGATATAATTCTTAGGCAGTATCACCTGATCATGGAGATGGTTGATCTCCAGGGAGATCGAGGTTAGAAGAGTAGACACAGAGGACAACAGCACAGATCCACTCACAAAGGCCTTTTTCCCAGTAGAGACTTTTTTGGGATGGTTGAGTATGAAATACTTCAACCACAGCTAATTATTGGGTATGTGATACCACAACAGATGGCCCTAGTGCAAGTGGGAGATTGTTTGTTATATGTATGCCCTAGAGGCCATTACTGTACATATGATGTATATTGTAATGGATGCTTGGACATATATATGGAGAACTTTCTTGCTCGACATGATAGTATGCTATCTGGTTGTACTTTATCTTAACATGTACTCTGATTGTCTCTATGTTACATGTTTATAAAGCCCTTAAGATATGTACTCGACTACTGGGACTATGATGAGATCATACTAGTGGGGCCACGGTAGTAGAGGAGTACATCATATAACTGTTCCTAGTCGAGGGTGTATCGAGACAGGGGCATCGATACACCAGAGTAGACTAGCATATACGCATCTTGACCCATATGATGGGCGATGGATGATCCCATATCCATCGGTGTTTGACATCAAGGATGGTGTACGGGTGCTCAGTAGAGACTGGGTACACTGAACGGACTCGCCGAGAACTCCCAAATGGTATTATACCTCACGTCAGATGGCAGTTCTCTGGTGATACTGGTACAGAGTAGTCTGTTGACCCGAGATCGTCATAGAGTCTTGTGTGAATCCCACTGTGCTTTGATTTCCATCATACCATGTCCAAGAGGGAGTGCAAAAAGGTGGCATTTGGGTACAGTCCCGAATCACATGGAGGCAATGAGCGATAGGAGGGGATTCGTCTCTCCTGGTATAGGGAGTTGATGTTGTGCTGTGTTCGATTGGCTATAACTGGAAATCCCTGGACAGGGTTTCTGAGATTTACTAGTAAGTGTTATCAGTAGTTTCTCGAACTGTTATAGACCTCATATCGACACGACTTATCAAGCTATTAGGGTCTGACGTTTACCACCCCTAAGCGAGATATGCAACATATCAGACGACGAGATCGGACTGTACGGTAGTGTTACTGATTGGATTCGCAGGAGAATGTACAAGCTTGCTTTTCGATCTTCTGATCGCTCAATACCTGAGTTGCTGCTACGTTTAGCTGACCGTTTGCAGTTGTGGGTGTTTGATATGATCATCACCTGCTGCCGTTGTATTGACGATTCTTTAGAGTCCTACACGGAGGTTTCTTGACTCAGGAAAAACGGAGTAGGGGCACATATGTTATATGTGCAGGACCGAGGATAATGCGATATGAGATACTGTATTCTATTCTCACGATATATGATATCAGCCGGGTCATCGGATCAAGTGTTGATTCGATGAATCGGTAAATGATATATTAGTCGGTTATATGCGATATAGACGGATTGTCGGATCAAATGTTGATTCGATAATTTAATGTATAATAATATATATGATATATTAAATTACATTAACTAATTTTAGCTCACTAAAAGATTCTTTTTCTCACTCGGGTAATACATTGATATATATGCGATGTATGTTAATTGTATTATTTTATTCTGTTACAATAAATATTATATATGTAATATATAATATTGTAACATGATGTGGTTATTAATGCAACATGTTTAGTGGAGATTAAACATGGTTAGGTTTGATTTGGGTTAAGCTTTTCTAGAATTTTCTAGAAGCTTTCTTTTTTTGTTTTGGAAAAGTTATTTGTGTTGATATTTTAAAGTGACTCATTTTTAACTCAACCCAAACCCTAGCCCTAGTTAAATCTCTACAAAGGTTTGTTTGACCATGGTTGTATTTCTAACCTTATCATAACCTTCATTATTCATCACAAAAGGAATAATCATTATTCATCTTCTTCTTGCTTGAGATCTTCATGAAAATCTTTCTTGCTTTGATTTTGTGATGAAAAATGAGTGAGAATAAGAAAACAAATGAGAGCAAAAATCCTACTTCATTATCCTCATCTACCCTTGCCCTTTAGATGACAGTGTTCACTTCATTAAGTGAGTGAGAGCTTGTGTTAATGAAACTTCAAGGTAGATCATCTTTGTTATCGAAGATCGGAAGCAAGCTTGCATCTTTCTCTTCGTGGAGCATCTCGAGAGTCCGGAACACGATGATCGCAGCGAAGGGACCTCAACACGGAGCTTAAGAAGTGAAGGACCGGATCTACAAAGGTTGTAATCCTTCTCACTTAGTGTTAAAGTGTTTAACATGCTTGTTTTCGCCTAATCTCTAGTTTAAAGATCCGGCTTTGGGTTGTTCGGCACGGCTAAATTTTAAATCGGGCATAGTTGATGCCTCATAGACCCTTGTGCGTCTGCCTTGCAACCCTACATTTAGCAGTGATTCCAAAACCAATTGGTCTAAGGCACTAGGTGATAAAGCACCCTCGCTAAATATTTTTTCTATTTATGCAGCCTTAAGTAATTACAAAAACCAGTGTTCATTTTTTTCTTTATTCACACTTGTATTTTTATTTTATTTTTCTTCGTACTAAGGACTTTAGACAAGAGCATTTCAAGGTCTCTTCTACTATTCCAAATTTCAAGGTTCGTGTTTATACAATTTGTAGGGTATATATTTTCAGAAATTAGACTTAAACTTAGGAATTATTTTTCAGACTTATACTTTAATAAAAATATCAATACTTTTCCCTTGTTTTAACTTAGCCCAAGAAGTGAACTCGAAATTTGCCTATTTCTAAATAAACTACAAAGACATATATTTTCTACCGTTAAATTTTAAGAAAGCTTATTTTTAGGGTTTTTAATTTACTAAGTCTAAGATCTAGTTGCTCCTAGCTAGTTAACCTTTTTGTCAAACTCAAGTCAATTATGGCCCAAAATTGAATGTTTTAATTTTTATAATTTTTTCAAATTTTTCAGTTTTCATTTGGGTTTTAAAATAAGTATGCAAATGCAAAAATATACAAATGAATGCGAAGGAAGAAGGCTTACCGAGCATACCCCCAAACTTAAACATGACAGTGTCCTCACTGTCAGGCTATACCAAGAGGGTCGAAAATGTCGGCACTCCCCTGTTTATTTTTTTTATTGTTGAAAAAACAAAATATATATACAAAAAGCCCCCCCAAACTTAAGTGAGACAGTGTTTCCACTGTTTTAAGCGTTAAAGTTCAGAGTTAGGGAGGAGAAAAATCAAACTATACAAGGCCTTACATAGGCCAAAGGTTAGCACCAACCATTAAAAAAAAAATTCGTTATAACGGTAGGGTTGGTGGAAGAATGCATTGTAGAGAAAGGAGTTGAGAAATACATGAGACCGTATGGGAAGAAGGGTGGAATATGATCTCGGTATATTCGGAGAAGAATGGTGGAAGAGAGAAAGAAGTGTAGTACGAACTTGAGGGTGTTAATTGAGTGAATAAATTAGCACAAATTGTGATCACCGATGTGTTAAAAGCGATTGTGCTAATTTATCAACCCGTCGAGAAATGGGGTCAAATCCCTCAAGATTCGTAAGAAAACATGGGTACGTTGAACTTGGTAAACCATCTATTGAAAATGGAAGCGCGACGGATTCTTGCACGGTCGAAACGATGGAAAGGATGAAGGGGACTGATTTAGGGATGATCTTATTCTCATCTAAGTAGACTGTCTCGAACTCGAAGGATTCCATTAATGGTTTGATATGACTGTAAGCAACTGAGTCTGATGGTTCAACTATCTCATCTGAAAATTCAAAGGACTCAAACTCGGGCGATGAGTCTTCAAAATCGTCCGAAAAAGTGAAACACTCGTAATCGTTATCGGCTGTGAGAACTGTGTCAGATTCAAAGAGGAACGCACTATTGGCATCCAAACTGCTGTGATCAAAAAGAAATTTTTCAAGCTCACAGTCTTCCTGCGTAATCTTTTGCGTGGTCGGAATGATGGAAAGGCGGGGGGGGGGGTGATTTAGAAAGTATAACAGTTAAAGGTTCATGAGGATGAATTGGAAAATCTGACACATCAAACAAAACCGGTTCATCCTCAATACTATCCTCAATACTATCCTCATAATTCTCCTCAAAAGTTATCTCATCCATGCAATTATCATCAGAATCAAGACGCATATGAAGTTCGGGAGATACATTTAATGACTCGGGATGATGAATTGGAGAGAAAATTTCAGTCAAATTTACGGGTTCATCATCCAAAATATTCCCTGCATCAATATCCTCAATCAAGTGAAAATCCAATTTTTTAGACACCTCATCAAAGGCATGGATATTTAACAACTCAGGTTCTAGATTGGAAGTGTAGAGATCGAAAGGATTGGTGATAGTTTCACTCAAAAGGGACCCTTCACAATCTGGCAAATAAAGCACTACAAAATCGCACAACTCATTAAACGTTTTATTTCAACTGGTGAATCATTTGGGACACTTGTTTAAAAACTCGAGTTGTGGGATTCAATTGGTGATTTGTAGGATTGATTTGGAAGGGTGCATAGCTCACTCTCTCCACTCAAATTCTCAATTTTTCCAACCGCCTCATCATACATTGGAAGGTTTGGAGCTAGTTGGAAACTAGCTACCGGTTCACTAGGTTGCATAAGGGCGGCAATGGACGCATCCAAATTCCTCATCTATTAGTTTGTCGCTACAATATAAGCTTCCAACGACTTTTCAAGACTAGACATGGATTGTGAAGGGGTTTCAGTAAAAGATTCAAAGTTGTTTGGATACATGAAACTCCCAAATGGTTGTGTAGAAGCAATGTCTAGGGAAGGTCCGGGTAGGACTGGTAGGAATTGAATGGTTGGACAGGATTAGGATCAACATTTGGATAAAAAATTGAATGGACTTGTTGATCCCAAGAACTGGAAGTGTTGAAAGGTGTGAAAGATCGGTTACGAGATTGTTCAATATGTTCTACAATAGACATGGGTTTCGGAGTTACAACAGAACTCAAAAAATGATTATCAACGTAAGAAGGAAGTGAAAGTTGAAATGGTTGATACAAAGTGGATTGTGGAGTCGAACTGCTTCTCTTAGACGCTTCTATTCGATCTTTCAAAGAAATTTTGGGCATGGAGGGGTCGTCCGTAATTCGACCAAAACAATTCGTGTAGGAAACAATGTTTGGATGAGGGTACCAAAGTTTGGCAAGAGTTTTGTAAGGTGGGGTACTGATGATGTAAGAAAGAGAAGAAAAAGAATGTGGGTGCAAGTGGGGTGCACGGAATTCTTAGCGACAAGTTGCAAGTTTTTGTAAAAAAAATTTCCTTTTTGTTTTTTTTATGGAGCTTTTTGCAAAAAGATTTTCAATAAAAGGCTTAGACACACGTTCAATCAATCATAAATGCACAATCAAGCCTAGATCTAGGGTCACGTAGGTCAGCTAGACAGCTCCTAACTGTTCCAAAGGGCAAGATGCGAGGACCTCAAACCGCCTCTTCACCGCCAATTGTGGCCAGGTAAGCACAAGTAGAGAAAGGAGGGATCTGCTCACGAATCACCGTGAGACGGGCCTTTTAAAATTACCTTTCCCTACCTGCCTAGCCTAGGCACTACAAAGTCAGGTAAGGATCAACGGTCGATGCCTACAACTATTCCTTTGTCCTATTGAGCGCGAAGTCCTTAGGGCTGCGTCTAATCTTTTTTAATTAACTTGATGGTCAATGAAATATGCTTTATGTGATTTTTGGGGACCTGGGAAGGGTGATGAAATCCCCACCCAATCTGGATTGGTGTTCAAGCCCCTTAAAGTCAATTTAGATATGCAAAGTAATAAACACAATAACTTGCAAACAAATTTTTTTTTAAGCGCGGCGCAAAGAATCCTGCACAATATCAAGTTATCGGAGAAGGGAGAGATGTTTTTGCGCAAAGAACCCTGCAGGAAAATTTTTCAGAGAAGTTTATGGGGTTACAGAGAAGAAGAGGAAGCTTACAGAGATTTTTCCACGTGCTGACGTCACCACCAGGCCGCGGATCCGCCGCAGAACCTTGCTTTTGACCGCGGTTCCGCGGTTGGTTTGGCAGTTCAGATCCCAAATTTTTTTTCTGTTTCTCTGTTCTGATTTTCCTCTGTTTGTTCAGATTTGCTGTTTGCTGTTTTGCTCTCTGGATTTTTCCAGATCTGAATCTGTTCTTCGATCCTGCACAATTCAAAAGAAAACCCTTCAAAGAATAACAAGATGATAAAAAAAATTATATTTTTTATTTTTTCAGTTTTTATGAATTTTTAATTTTTATATTAACCCGAAATTACAAAAAAGAAAATAACTACGCTATCCCCGGCAACGGCGCCATTTGATTGTAGAGATTTTTAGATCAAAGTTAACCGTTCGCTTTTGACCGCGGTTCCGCGCTTGGTTTGGCGGTTCAGGTCCTAAATTTTTTTTTTCTCTATTCTGATTTTCCTCTGTTTGTTCAGATTTGTTGTTTGCTGTTTTGCTCTCTGGATTTTTCCAGATCTGAATCTGTTCTTCGATCCTGCACAATTAAAAAGAAAACCCTTCAAAGAATAATAAGATGATAAAAAAATTTATATTTTTTATTTTTTCAGTTTTTATGAATTTTTAATTTTTATATTAACCCGAAATTACAAAAAAGAAAATAACTACGCCATCCCCGGCAATGACGCCATTTGATTTATTGATAGATGTTGTGATAAAAATATTTGTTACCGCAATCGAGAACGGCGTCGCTTGGTAGCTAGCCGGTGAGTACGGGTCGGTCCATAGGGATGTTGTGTATTTCTTAATTGTTCTAACGAGTTAATTCCAAACGGTGTTGGTTTAATTATCACTAAAAAGTAAGTTGATTTATACTAGGATTAGAATCTTGCTAGGGTTAGGTTTAGATTAAGTTTGGAAATTTAAGATTTCCCACCGCTTTCAATGCCCTAATTTAGATCTACCTAGGAGTTATGGTAATAATTAATAAAGGGATTAGTACCATTGGGAAGAAACTAGCTTTCTTCCTCTAGGTTCTTGTCCTTCCTGTTAGTTATATGTAAGCCCTAGAAGCCATTACTGTACATTGGATGTATATTGTAGTGGATGCTGGGACATATATAGGTAGGACTTTCTTGCTCGACATGATAGTACGCTATCTGGTTGTTCTTTATCTTAACATGTATACTTTCTGTCTCTCTGATTACATGTTGATAAAGCCCTTAGGATGTGTACTCGACTTCCAGGACTATGATGCAGATCATACTAGCGGGGCCTGGATAGTCCATGAGTACATCCTTGAAATGTTCCTAGTCGAGGGAATATCGAGACGGGGCATCGATATTCCAGAGTAGACTAGCGCATATCTTCTCGACCCATGCGATGGGCGATGGATGATCCCATATCCATTGGTGTTTGACATCGGAGATGGTATTCGGGTGCTCAGTGGAGACTGGGTACACTGAACGGACTCGCCGAGAACTCCCAGATGGTATTATACCTCACGTCAGATGGCAGTTCTCTGGTGACACTGGTACAGCTTAGTCTGTTGACCCGAGATCGTCATAGAGTCTTGTGTGTCTCCCACTGTGCTTTGATTTCCACCCTACCACGGCTCTACTGAGTTGTGCAAACAGGTGGTTTTTGGGTACAGTCCCGATTCACATGGAGGCAATGAGCGATAGGAGGGGATTCGTCTCTCCCGGTATTGGGGGTTGATGTTGCGCAATGCTCGACTGGCCATAACAGGAAATCCCTGGCCAGTGTTGCAGTGATATACTGGTAAGAGTTCTCAGTAGTTTCACGAATGTTATGGACCTTAAGTCGGCATGACTTATCGAGCTATTGGGGTCTAACGTTTACCACCCCTAGGCGAGATATGCGACATATCAGACGAACAGACCGGACTGTACGGTAAGTGTTACTGGTTGGATTCGCAGGAGTGTGAGCGGGCTTGCTCGTCGATCTTCTGATCGCTTAATACCCGGGTGGCCGTTATGTTTAGCAGACCGCTTGCGGCTTGTGGGTGTTTGATATGATCATCATCCGCTGCCGGCGTATTGACGAGTCTTTAGAGTCCTACACAGAGGTTTCCTAGCTCAAGCGAAACGAAATAGGAGCGCATATGAGATATGTGCGGGACCGAGAATAATGCGTGTATGTGATACCGTATTTCAGTCTCGCGATGAATGTGTGTCGAATGGTTGTATGCGATATAACCTAGTTATCGAATCAAGGATTGATTCGATAAGACGATACATTGGATACTAGCCGGTTATATGCGAAATGACCGGATCATTGAATCAAGTGTTGATTTAATGATTTAATGTATAATTATATATTTGATATATTACTTTGCATTAACTAGTATTGGTTCACATTAAAAGGATTTTCTCCCTTGAATTGCACATTGTATATGTGATATATTTTTGTGCACATCATTGTATCATGTTTGATGATACATTCTTCCTTGATTTTGTGTAAAGTATTGAACCATGGTTAGTTAGTGGTTAGGGTATCTTTTCATTTGCTTATTCATTTATCTTTTTATTTATTTCATTTAGAAAAGATAAAGAGAAAGATAAATGGTGGACTTATTTTGTTTTTAGTTGAAACTTCTTGAAACCTTGACTAAGTCCACCATTCTTGTCTTTTCTCTAACCCTAACCACTTATATAACCTTGGTTAAATCTCTACACTAAACTATGGTTCTTGACATGGTAAGTATCATATTGTTTTTATTTTTAAAAAAAAACTTATCATGTCATCTTCTTCTTTCTTCATCTTCTTCTTCAATGAAGAAAGCTTGCTACTCCAATGGCAAGTCATGAAATCTAGTGAGAAATCCAAAACTAAAGTTTACCCACATCCTATTTCTTCATCCTCTACCTCTTGCCAAGTAGTATAGGGTGTTTCCTTCACAAGTTTTTCCGACTTGGTGAAGTTTGAGCTTGTTCTAGCGATGCCTCGACGTAGATCATCTTCGGCATCGAACCGACGATCAAGCCCGCCCATTCTTCGATGATGCCGACGCTAGAGCCCAAGACATGATTTGGACAGCGAGGGGACTTCATTGCGGAGCCGTGGAGGTGGTGGACCGGATCTACAAAGGTTGTATATCCGTTCCCTTAGTTAAAATGTTAACTAGTTTTCTTGTTTCGCCTAAATATCTAGTAAACGATCCGTAGTCGGGTTTCTAGGCACCCGTAAAATTTGATTTGTGCATGTTTGATCACTTGTGAGACTTCACTAGGGTTCCTAGGATCCCTACACTTCCTTTCTTAATTCTTACCCTAAGCTCCATGAAAAACATACGCAACCGGTCTTTTAAACTACGGTATCACCACTACCTCGTAAGATAAGGTGCCGTAGGGAGCGGTGTGTGTATGTATACATGGAGTCCTATAAAAATATGTGATGGGCAAGAAAGGGGTGAGATATTTTCATCTCTCAAACATTCCCTATTCCTAACCCTAACAAGTGAGGAATTACTCACTCATTAGGGAAATGATTAACATGTTCTAAACTAGTTAACTAGGGCAGATAATAAAAATTATACTAAGGCAGAAATAAAATTAAGAACTAGGGCAGATAATAAAAGATCTTACTTTATTTGATGGCTCTCCCTAAACATTTACACTGAATCTAAATTCTGAATAGATGAAATAAAAAGTGGCATACCTCAAAAAGAGGTTTAGGATTTCTGTTTATAGAGCAAAGAAACTCTAAGGTTACAATCGAGTCACATCTGCATTTACAATTTTAACCTAAGAAAAACCTAGCTAATGCACCGACGCACCGACATGCGCGACACGCACCGACACGCGCGGTCCTGATTCCACAAAAGTGGCGCGGATCCGCGGCCCTACAGTAGGCTCATGCGGCGGATCCGCGGCGATTTTGTCGCTTTGTGCATCAAATTTTGCACAGTAGTTCTTAGCTTTCTGTGCTGGTTTTCCTGGGGATTTTTAATATTTTATTCCAGAGTTGTATTTTCTGAGTTGTATTGGGGACTCGGTGTATTCGATCGGACTGTCTAATTTTGTCGGTGTGCTTTTCCGGGTATTTTTAGAATATGTTAAAAAAGTTCGACCGGATATAAATACCCACTTTTTCCCCTGCCGGGAAATTTCCAATTGTTGGATTTTTCCGTAGTTTAACGACGTTCTAAGTAGTGCAAGTAACGCGATGGACCCTCTAGAAGACAACAAACCTTAACTCGATTATGTGACCGTCTTGAACTGCCCTTTGAACCTTCGGGTTTGGGGCAGTACGGCGTGCCACATGTGAGGCGTTGGCTTGACCCTTCTATGGCTGGACCGCTGCTACTGAGGCACGAACTGAATGTTGTTAGACTTATTTCATGTGTTGAGCTGTATCGGGAAAACTTGGGTGTTCGATTGTTCGATCAAAAAGTTTAGCATTTTCTATTTATCCGGAATGTGATACAATAATTGGAATTCGCAAATAGTTATGAGAGAACGGAATGAATGTTATAAACATAGCAGTTTAGTCTCATTTGATCGGTTGCCACGGAGTTTTGATGTGATCAAAAGTCCGTCGCAATCACGTAGCGTACGCGGATACTCGCCGGGTAAACTTAATAGACAGCCGCACTCCATAGCCCCGACCAAGTGACTGTAGGAGAACCCCGTCGCCGAAAGCATCCGTTCGGGTGCTCGCGGCAGCGGTGTTCCGCCTTGGTGCACTTCGTCGATGGTATCGGGGGTGCGGCCGTCTACTAAAGTTTGCGACAAGCATTCGATCAGCTTGTCGGGAATCTTGTTGAATTGCCCGACTTGATATTGAAAAGTGTTTTCGATTATGAGACTAAAATGCGGGGTTTATAATTGTTAGGCATGCGATGTCTAAGTAATTCATTTGGTCAGGCATGCGATGGCTGAGGTGGTTGCGGATTCCAACTGTTGTAGTTTTACACTTTCTTTTCTGTGACCGTAAGTGTAATATGTGATATCGCCGGTTTCGTTGCTATATGTCAACGACAATTGGGATGCGCATATTTACTTACGTTGATGATATGTGATGTTATGTGTTGCTGGATATGTTATATTGGATCGTCGTGTTTGAATAGCCGGGGGTTTTTATGTGAGATGAGTGTTTTTCATTTTCATTCATGTAAAAACTTGTATGTAATATTCTTTTATTGGGGCACTTCCAGGTTGCGGATGTTGTCACCATTTGTATATTATTTACTTTTCTGCACTTGGATAGACCCAAGGAGGAGGGCACAAGTATCCGGGTTCTGGAGTCCAGTGGGAGACCAACTCGAGGAGTCGAGTCCGGTTCTCCTAACTCTAGAATTGGTAGGGTTGCTTTCCGCTCTCGTAGGGGTCTAGGGGTGTGGGATTGGCTATTCATCACGACCGTGGAATCCGTGTTTTATACTGGCTCGTATTGAAAACACGGACGTCCTAGTATATCCAATATTTCATATGTTTCTTCTGCTGTGATTTATCTGTGATGAGATCATGTGATGTTCTGTGACAGATATTATATATAATGTATATGATATATTATATAGACGTTGCTTATGTTTTACACTCGCGCTAGCCCTGCCTCGTTCTGGCGTTAGTTGTTAGTGTATATGCCCTAGAGGCCATTACTGTATCATACTAGCTTGTATATTACTTAATGGAAGCTTGGGATATTCACAGTTGTATATACAATCTTGCTCGAAATGGTAGTATGCTACTTGGTTTGTCTCTGCTTTAATATGTGCATGTGTTTCTTTTAGCATATTGCTGGTATACATATTAGTAGAGCCCTTAGGATCTTTGCTTGATTACCAGCGTTGTGATGGCGCTCGCACACGTGGGAGCTGGGTAATCTATAAGCACATCCTTATACAGGTCCCTGGTCGTTGGACTATCGAGACAGGGCATCGATACTCCGGAGTAGACTAGCGTATGCGCTTCTCATCCCAGTGTGGGAGACGGTCTGTCCCACAGCCGTTAGTACGTCGTACTTGGGATAGTATGCGGGTGCTCGTTAGGTTACGAGTACACTGGACAGGACTCGTCGGGAACTGTTGGTTGGTAATATACCTATCGTCAGTTATCAGTTCCCAGGTGACATGAGTACAGCTTAGTCCGCTGACTTGACACTGTCACTTCGCCTCGAGTGTGTTCCCACTGCACTTTGATTACTACCCTACCACGGCTCAAAGGAGCTGTGCAAACAGGTAGTTTTTGGGTGCAGTCCCGAAGCACTTGGAGGCAGTGACGGTTAGACAGGATTCGTCTCTCCCGGTATTGGGGGTTGACATCGCGCTGTGTCTAGGAGAGCCATTACACGAGTAGTCCCTGGCCAGGGCAAGCGAGATATACTGGTAGGTTTCCAGTGTTATCTCAGGGTGTTCTGGGCTACACTCCGACACGACTTGTACCGCTATTAGGGGACTGACGTTCACCGCCCCCCTAGGCCCGCCATGCGATGTATCAGACGAACAGACCGGACTGTACGGAGACTGTCACATACAGGCTCAGTAGGAGTGCAGATGGGGTTCACCTCGTCAGTCTTCTTATCGACATCTACCTGGGGACCGTTACGTACAGCTAGTGCCGCTTGCGGTCTGTGGTTAAACCCACTGCCAGCGTAGTGTCGAGTCTTTAGAGTCCCACACAGAGAGCTATTCGCCTTTAGGCAAAACGAGTAGAGGTCGCATGGTTTTGCGACAGGGTTCGTTCGCATCCGCGCACTTGTGCACGTTTGCTGTCCGGACAGTTTATACTAGCGGGCTTTGGTTTAAGCCGGATCCTAGTATATGATTTGAGATTGGTTTTTCTCATTGTGTTCGTGTTCCTCGGATCACGAATGCGGGTGCGTATGCACAGTTGCTTGAGATTGGGGGAGAGGACCTTGTTTAGGGTTAATGGCCTTTGTCATTTTATTAACCCTATTGATTTTGTGTGGATTATTGTTAATTGATAATTAGCTTAATTATTGTGCATGGTTGTTGTTGACAATTTGACTTCATTGACTTGTTGACCATGTTGACAACTTGACCATAATCATTTCATTTGGAAGATGCTCTTTGATCTTTGCAAAAATGAAATGATAATGGTCAATTCATGATTTATCATGACAATTTTCAAGCTAATTATCTAATTAAACTTATCCTCACATATTAGTGAGAATGGCTCACTATTATTCTCATTCTCTCATTTCTTTTCTCTCTCTTGCTCATCCTCTCCCTCAAGCTCTCTCCCTCTCATGTGTTGAGAAACAAAAAGCTTGAGAAAAACCCTCTCTTGATCTTCTCTACTCACTTCTAGGGTTCAAGTCTTAGCATTTCTTGCACTCTAGTTACTCCTAGCTTGGAGTTGAAGCTAAAGGTGGTGGCTTTCGGGTGGATCCTTCTTTGACGGGAGAAGACAAGCAAGGTGATCCTTTTCTACCATACCTAGGAGCAAGGAGAGAAGGACTAAAGACCAAAGGTATAACCTTTCTACAACTTTGTTAGTTGTTAGTTTACTTTAGCTAGTTTTAGTTTAGCAAAGATCCTCACAAGCATAGTCCATGTTGCCTAAGTCATTAAAAATCCGATTTTTATTATGTTTTCCGCCTCCCGTAAGCACCGGGATGGGCAACACGGACTTACAGTGGTATCAGAGCCTAACTAAACTCAAACTAGCTAGGTAGTAAAGTGTAGCGAAGTTTCGAAACCGAAAAATCCAAAAACCGAACTTTGAAAAACCCTAGTTTCTGTTGAAATTTTTTCTGCTCAAAATAGAAAACTTTATATTTGTAAATTCATCTCAGGGTTTTTTAAAAACACCCACGAAAAACGAGACAGAGAATCATCCAAACCGCCGCGCTTCCGCCGCACGAGGTAGGCTCGTGCCGCGGAAGCGCCGCGGTTTGATGTCTTCACTGCATCGTTTTTCGTGCAGTGTTTTTCTGTATTGTTTTTGGGATTTTTAGGATATATATTATATGCCCAGATTTTCCAGAACTAAAATTTGCTTTTGCGGGCCTATAAATCCGTATTTTTCCGGAACTTCACTACGCTTTAACTACATCGGTTATATCTGTAATGCTTGCATGTATTGAACGTCGGCTAATCGCTATAAGACGATTAGTCGGGGTTATACATGATCTGTGTTTGTTGTTGGTTTGTGGATATGAATGGATTGGATTGTCGCGGGTGAATAGCCGGGTTGGATGTGAGATGAGCGTTGTTTTTCTTTCATTCATTTGTAACATGTAAATTGATGTAATAATATTCTTTGTATGGCCGCACAACCGGGTCGGGGTTGTAGCCGTCATTGTATAATTCTTTTTACTGTTTTTGCTCCTAGGATAGACCCATGGAGGGGGTGCACAAACTACCGGGTACTCGAAGTGCCGAGTGGCCTACTCACGGTGGTGAGGGAGGTTGCTTCGCTTCGGGTGCTTGGCGGGTAGTTTGCCGCACCCGTAGGGGTCTTGGGTGGGGTATTGGCTATTCACCGCGACCGTGTAATCCGCTTTGCGTTGCAGGCTCGAACGCATTGCGGATTCCTAGTATATCCAATGTATTCATCTGTGATCTGTAATGTCTATCATTGCTATATATTTATATATAATAACTATTTAGGCGTTGCTTATGTTTTACAGCCGCGCTAGCCCAGCCCCCGCTCTGTCGTTAGTTAAGTAACCTAACGGGTGATGACGGGGCCCCGTGGCGAATGCGAATGGCATAAGCGTACGTCATATTTTGGTTGTTTTCTGCAATGGTAGGATTAAATGATGGGACGCATTAAAAGAACTAATGCAAGAAATAAACCAAGTAAAAGTCGATTGGAACACTTTGAAAACCACTCGGTTCTTTTCAAAAACTAAAACTTTTAAACGCGGAGCTTGAACCACTCCTTTTAAAAGCTATCTCGTTCCATCGATTATATCAAGTTCACTACGTTCACGGTTTCGCCAAAACCATCCGTAGCCCTCCATCATTTCGGTTAAATATTCGGTAGTATTCAAGCTATGTATTTTGACCTCACGCCAAGGCATAGTGATTGGTAGCTGCCGGATATTTATCCGTTGCATAGATAGAATGCGTTGATTTGAGACAGTCGTACTGCCGTTTTGGCCTACGTCAAGGGTAGGTACGGGTGGGTTCAAATTAACCAGGATAATGATGGGAAGAACTTGACATGTGACTTATGACATTTTGACCTCACGCCAAGGTCATAAGAGCATGGGGCAAAAATCCACATCGGGAGTTTCATAAGTACTGAAACTTGCTAGCGTTGCATACCATTTGGAGTGTGATAATTCTGGTAGGATTCCTTCGGTTTTATCACGCGATGATATTTGGATCCCGATCCTACTGTGAGTATATGCTACTCCTCGGGAAAACTCTCACTTAACGATCAATGCTATAAACCTAGTAGGTGCCTAGAAAGGTGTTAGCGGGGCTACGCCCACAGGGAAAAGAGGTTACTTAATTAAGGAACTTCGCGAAAGCGTTGGAAAACCTCCCTCGAAGTACCGACACTGGCCTGGCTGAACGGTTAAGCAAGTATTGTACGGTGAGAATGATCCCGGCTAATCCTTTTCTTTATGGTTTGAGAAGGGATTCGAGAGACAGTGGGAGCCATCCAGTTTAGACAAACTAAAAACCACTCTAAACTTGCAAGAGCATCATGCTAAAGTGTTTCTTTTCTCTCTCCTAATTGCAGCGACCATTCAAGATGACCGGACTTAAGTTACTATTAGATAAAAACATATTGACAGGGCCAAACTACAAAGATTGGCTCAGGAATGTCAAGATGGCTATCACTTATGACAAGCTGGGGTATATACTTACCACCAAAGCTCCCCCCGTCCCAGGTCCCACCTCCAGCGTCGCGGATGTAGAAATCCGTAAGACATGGGAGATAGATTGCGCGAGGGCCAAATGCCTCGTATTAGCCTCGATGGACAACGACCATCAGAGGAGGCACGAGAATATGGACCTAGAGTCCATATTTCTCCATACAAAAGAACTGTATGGAGAGCAGTCTCGTATCGCAAGATACGAAGTGTCGAAGAAGCTCTTTTCGGCAAGGTTGGCCGTCGGATCATCGGTAGCGGACCACGTGCTTAAGATGATCGGCTACATAGAGGAGCTCGCGGACCTTGGGACCACGTTGGAGAATGAACTCTATACTGATCTGATTCTCCAGTCCCTTCCTTCCACTTACGCCCAGTTCATTCTTAACTTCAACATGCAAGGAAAGGAGGTTGAACTTGCCGAGCTTCTGAACATGTTGAGGACTGCTGAGGGCACCCTACAGAAGGGTAGGGAGACATCCACTTTGTTTGTAGGAGGATCTTCCTCTTCTAGGTCCAGGGCGAAAGCCAAGGGCAAGAAGAAGAAAGCCCCCGCCAAACCAAGAGGCGGTGTCGGTAAAGTGGATACGAAGGGAAAGGGTAAAGCAACAAAGGTAGCGGGGAAGCTGGTGGGGAAGGAAGAATGCTTCTATTGTCACAAAAGTGGCCACTGGAAACAAGATTGCAAGGCTTGGAAAGCCAGAACACAGGATTTGAAGCGAGTTGCAGCTTCAGCTTCAGGTGTGTATGTTATTGAAAACTGTCTATCAATAAACTCTACATCCTGGGTATTGGATACCGGATCAGGATCTCATATCTGTAATTCTTTGCAGGCGTTGAGAAAGCGTAGAGTTTTGAAGGCAGGTGACATGACCCTCAGAGTTGCGAACGGTGCTAGCATGGATGCAGAGGCCGTGGGGGACTATCACCTGGGATTATCAGATGGACACTTTTTGGTTTTGCGTAGTTGTTATTATGTACCAAATGCAACCTGTAATATCATTTCTGTATCTTTATTATCTAAAGAAGGTTATGAATTTGCATTTGTAAGTAATGTAGTGAACATTCACCTTAATCAAGTTTTGATTGGGTCAGGTACATTAAACAACGGTATTTACGTTTTAAACCAACCACAGGTTTTCAATATCCAGAATACACATAAAAGAAAGTCTCCAGATATTAATAAAACTTTCTTATGGCATTGTAGACTGGGTCACATCAACGAGAGAAGATTGACTAAGTTACATACTGAAGGATATTTAGATTCGTTCGATTATCAATCGTATGCAACTTGTCAATCCTGTCTCAAAGGAAAGATGACAAAGGCTCCGTTTTCTGGACACGGAGAAAGAGCGAGCGAGCTCTTGGGACTCGTACACAGCGACGTGTGCGGTCCAATGTCTACACATGCGCGAAGCGGTTTTTCTTACTTCATAACTTTTACGGATGATTTCTCAAGATTCGGACATGTCTTCTTAATAAAGCATAAATCCGAAGCTTTTGATAAGTTCCAGGAATATAAGAATGAAGTAGAAAAACAGACCGGCAAAAGTATCAAGATCCTAAGATCGGATCGAGGAGGAGAATACTTAAGTGCCGAATTCCTGAATTACTTAAAAGAGAATGGAATTCTCTCTCAGCTTACTCCTCCATACACCCCGCAACATAACGGTGTATCGGAGAGACGGAACCGAACCCTATTGGATATGGTACGGTCCATGATGAGTAATGCTGAGTTACCGCGATCTTTCTGGGGATATGCGCTAGAAACAGCTGCATATCTTTTGAACCGTGTTCCCACTAAGACTGTGCCTACCACACCATATGAGTTATGGAGTGGGAAGAAACCCTATCTTCAATACTTGAAGATTTGGGGATGTCCAGCTTATGTCAAAAAGCAGCATACGGACAAGCTCGAGGCACGCTCAGTACTGTGCAAGTTTGTGGGATACCCAAAGAACTCCAGGGGGTATCTTTTCTATTACGCAGAGGAACAAAAAGTCCTTGTTTCTCGCAATGCCCACTTTCTGGAACATCAGTTTTTAGAAAAAGAAATAAGTGGGAGCGCAATAGAACTGGAAGAAATTCCAGAACCACAAACTATTACTGAAAGTTTAGTGGAACCAGAAGGTTCAAAAGAACAGGACATTCCTACGCCGCTCCGCAGGAGTAGTAGGCAGTCTCATCCGCCCGAGAGATACTACGGTTTTCTCATTGATAGAGAGGACTGCATCCTAGATTGTGATGAGCCTACTAGCTTCCAGCAAGCCATTCAGAGCGTCGACTCGGTAAAATGGCTGGATGCAATGCGGACCGAGATGGAGTCCATGTACACCAACAAAGTATGGACGTTGGACATTGCTCCAGACGGGGTAAAACCCGTAGGATGCAAGTGGATCTTCAAAAGGAAGATTGGTGTAGATGGACAGGTTGAGACCTATAAAGCTAGACTGGTAGCAAAGGGTTTTCGTCAACGACCTGGTTTGGACTATGACGAAACCTTTTCTCCAGTAGCTATGCTGAAATCCATTCGGATCCTTCTTGCCATCGCTGCTTTCCACGATTATGAGATTTGGCAGATGGACGTAAAGACAGCTTTTCTAAATGGTCATTTAGAGGAGTGTGTCTATATGGACCAGCCAGAGGGTTTCATTCAGGGTGGGAGCAGCGGAAAGGTGTGCAAGTTGCTCAAGTCCATTTATGGACTCAAGCAGGCATCGCGGAGCTGGAACATCTATTTTGATGAGACGGTCAAAGAATTTGGCTTTATCAAAAATCCAGATGAACCATGCATCTATTGTAGATTTGTAGCGAGAACTGTAGTATTCCTCGTGTTATACGTGGATGACATTCTCTTAATAGGAAATGACATTCCTATGCTACAATCTGTCAAGGGGTTCTTGTCACACAGGTTCTCCATGAAAGACCTGGGTGATGCCTCCTACATTCTGGGTATCCGGATCTACCGTGACAGATCCAAGAGGATATTAGGACTCTCGCAGTCCAGGTACATCGACACCATACTGAAGAGATTCAGTATGGAAGATTCCAAGCGCGGTAATCTACCGGCTTGTCACGGGATCACCCTCTCCAAAGAGATGTCTCCCAAGACTGATTTGGAGAGGGATCGCATGTCTATTATACCCTACGCTTCTGCGGTAGGCTCTATAATGTATGCGATGTTATGTACCAGACCAGATGTGGCTTATGCACTGAGTGTGGTAAGCAGGTATCAGTCAAACCCAGGGGAGAAACATTGGATAGCAGTAAAGAACATTCTCAAGTACCTGAGAAGGACTAAGGAGATGTTCTTGGTGTATGGCGGAAAAGACCTGCAGGTTGAGGCCTTTGCTGACTCCAGCTTCCAGAGTGACAAGGATGATTCCAAGTCCATGTCGGGTTTTGTCTTTACCCTCAATGGAGGGGCGGTGTGTTGGAAGAGCTCCAAACAGGAAACCGTTGCTGACTCGACTATGGAAGCGGAATACATCGCTGCATCTGATGCCGCAAAAGAAGCTGTCTGGATGAGGAAGTTCTTGAAAGAACTTCAGGTGGTTCCGTCCATTGTTGACCCAATACCTCTGTATTGCGACAACAACGGGGCTATAGCTTTAGCGAAGGAACCCAGGTCCCATCAGAAATCCAGACACATCTTAAGGCGGTATCACCTGATCAGGGAGATCGTGGATCGCCAGGAGATCGAGGTCCGGAGAGTTGCATCAGAGGATAACACAGCAGATCCATTCACCAAGGCCTTGCCCCAGACTCAGTTCGAGCGGCTGATCGAGATGATAGGTCTTCGATACGCCAGTACATGGCCTTAGTGCAAGTGGGAGATTGTTAGTGTATATGCCCTAGAGGCCATTACTGTATCATACTAGCTTGTATATTACTTAATGGAAGCTTGGGATATTCACAGTTGTATATACAATCTTGCTCGAAATGGTAGTATGCTACTTGGTTTGTCTCTGCTTTAATATGTGCATGTGTTTCTTTTAGCATATTGCTGGTATACATATTAGTAGAGCCCTTAGGATCTTTGCTTGATTACCAGCGTTGTGATGGCGCTCGCACACGTGGGAGCTGGGTAATCTATAAGCACATCCTTATACAGGTCCCTGGTCGTTGGACTATCGAGGCAGGGCATCGATACTCCGGAGTAGACTAGCGTATGCGCTTCTCATCCCAGTGTGGGAGACGGTCTGTCCCACAGCCGTTAGTACGTCGTACTTGGGATAGTATGCGGGTGCTCGTTAGGTTACGAGTACACTGGACAGGACTCGTCGGGAACTGTTGGTTGGTAATATACCTATCGTCAGTTATCAGTTCCCAGGTGACATGAGTACAGCTTAGTCCGCTGACTTGACACTGTCACTTCGCCTCGAGTGTGTTCCCACTGCACTTTGATTACTACCCTACCACGGCTCAAAGGAGCTGTGCAAACAGGTAGTTTTTGGGTGCAGTCCAGAAGCACTTGGAGGCAGTGACGGTTAGACAGGATTCGTCTCTCCCGGTATTGGGGGTTGACATCGCGCTGTGTCTAGGAGAGCCATTACACGAGTAGTCCCTGGCCAGGGCAAGCGAGATATACTGGTAGGTTTCCAGTGTTATCTCAGGGTGTTCTGGGCTACACTCCGACACGACTTGTACCGCTATTAGGGGACTGACGTTCACCGCCCCCCTAGGCCCGCCATGCGATGTATCAGACGAACAGACCGGACTGTACGGAGACTGTCACATACAGGCTCAGTAGGAGTGCAGATGGGGTTCACCTCGTCAGTCTTCTTATCGACATCTACCTGGGGACCGTTACGTACAGCTAGTGCCGCTTGCGGTCTGTGGTTAAACCCACTGCCAGCGTAGTGTCGAGTCTTTAGAGTCCCACACAGAGAGCTATTCGCCTTTAGGCAAAACGAGTAGAGGTCGCATGGTTTTGCGACAGGGTTCGTTCGCATCCGCGCACTTGTGCACGTTTGCTGTCCGGACAGTTTATACTAGCGGGCTTTGGTTTAAGCCGGATCCTAGTATATGATTTGAGATTGGTTTTTCTCATTGTGTTCGTGTTCCTCGGATCACGAATGCGGGTGCGTATGCACAGTTGCTTGAGATTGGGGGAGAGGACCTTGTTTAGGGTTAATGGCCTTTGTCATTTTATTAACCCTATTGATTTTGTGTGGATTATTGTTAATTGATAATTAGCTTAATTATTGTGCATGGTTGTTGTTGACAATTTGACTTCATTGACTTGTTGACCATGTTGACAACTTGACCATAATCATTTCATTTGGAAGATGCTCTTTGATCTTTGCAAAAATGAAATGATAATGGTCAATTCATGATTTATCATGACAATTTTCAAGCTAATTATCTAATTAAACTTATCCTCACATATTAGTGAGAATGGCTCACTATTATTCTCATTCTCTCATTTCTTTTCTCTCTCTTGCTCATCCTCTCCCTCAAGCTCTCTCCCTCTCATGTGTTGAGAAACAAAAAGCTTGAGAAAAACCCTCTCTTGATCTTCTCTACTCACTTCTAGGGTTCAAGTCTTAGCATTTCTTGCACTCTAGTTACTCCTAGCTTGGAGTTGAAGCTAAAGGTGGTGGCTTTCGGGTGGATCCTTCTTTGACGGGAGAAGACAAGCAAGGTGATCCTTTTCTACCATACCTAGGAGCAAGGAGAGAAGGACTAAAGACCAAAGGTATAACCTTTCTACAACTTTGTTAGTTGTTAGTTTACTTTAGCTAGTTTTAGTTTAGCAAAGATCCTCACAAGCATAGTCCATGTTGCCTAAGTCATTAAAAATCCGATTTTTATTATGTTTTCCGCCTCCCGTAAGCACCGGGATGGGCAACACGGACTTACATTAGTTACCTAACCAACGGTGCAGACGGGACATCGAGGCGAATGCGGATGGCATAAGCGTACATTATATTTATCTGTGATGGTTAGGTGGACTTAAATGATGGGATATTCATTAATGAGATTAATGAAAGAAAATAAACCTAATTGATGTTGTGGAATCGAATTTCAAAATAAAACAGGTAGCTACAGTTCTTGCTTTGCATCGCGGTGTTCATTATAAAACATCCTGCACCTTTTTCGATGAGGAAAGGACCGAGATCCCTTCACCGGGAGTGACTCCTTTAGCAATAACTGGCAGATGCTACACACTCGGTTTGTCCTTTGATTGCTTCTATAGTTTCTGCTTTGCACAGTGATATATATGATATATCCCGCACCTCATTCGATGAGGAAAGGGCCGATGATCCCTTCACCGGGAGTGACCCCTTTAGCAAAACTAGAAAAGCCTCAAAAACATTCCATTTAAAAACCATTTGATTCCGCAACGAGATCAAGTTCAAAGCGTTAAAGGTTTTCACAAAAACCAGCCGCAACCCTCCGTTATTTTAGGAAGTAGAGTACTTAGTATTCGTGCTGTGTTTGTTGACCATAGTCAAGGCACAGTGTACGGTAGCTAAGTGATGTCTTCCTACACCGCATATGATGCGATTAGTTAGGACAGTCGCGTGACTTTGTTGACCTTACTTAAGGGTCATGTGGGTGGGTCTAATTAATCACGAAATGACGGGTAGAACTTGACTAGTACTTATGATTTGTTGACCATAGTTAAGGTCATAGGTGCTAGGGGTAAAAACCTTTATCGGGAGTTTCAAGTGTTCAAATTTGCAATGAGATTGCATACCTTCTATGTGATAGTTGGATCCCGATACCCACTGCGAGTAATTGTTACTCCTGGGAGAGTTTTGCACTTTACAATTAGCCAATCAAGTAGGTGTCTAGAAAGGTGTCAACGGGGTTACGCCTCTGGGAAAACGAGGTTTACTGTAATTAGGTCCGTGCGAAAGCACGGGGAACCTCCCTCAAAGTACCGACACTGGCCTGGCTGAAAGGTTGGCGAACTTGTAGAGTGTAATTAATCCCGGCTAGTCTTTCCTTTTAAGGTTTGAAGGAAGATTTAATAAAAACAGTGGGAGCCATCCTGATTAGATAAAATATATAACCAATCTGATCTTGCAAGAGCGCATGCAGAGTGTTTTCTTCTCTCTCTCTCCTGGTAGCGACCATATCACGCCTTAATCAAGATAATAATACGGAAAATTGACCGAACCCGCTTGTTATACTGAGCTGGGGAACGTTGGTCCCGCTCCAACTTATAATTGTTATAAGACAGAGCAGGAAATTGGGGAATACCAGAATTCCTATGCCGCCTAAACGAAGAAAGTGCATATGATGCATCTCCTTCGGGTGTGTTCATTACAAAGAACTGTTTCTCAGTATCCTCTGCATCCAGGGTATATGATACCGGATCAGGATCCCAGATATGTAATCTATTACATAGGGCTACAAAAAGGTAGAAAAACTGAGAACGGGTGATAAGTTTCATGAGGCAGAAAACGGGGCAAGTGTTGCAGCCAAGTCTGTTGGTCATTGTCACCCTGTATTACGAATACATTGATTCTGAACAAATGCTATTAGATACCGAACCTGATATACAAAATCATATCAGTCTCTTTATTAGTAAAGAATGATATAATTTTGTATTGATGGATAATGTTTTGAACATTTCCTATATCAAAAGTTGATCGGTTCAGGCACGTTATCTAAAAGCATTGACGTTCTAAATCAAACTACAGTTCCTCGTATACAGAACACACACAAGAGGAAGAGTTCAGAAATGAACGAATTCTTCTTGAGGCATTGTAGACTAGGTCATATCAATGCGACCCGACTGGCTGAAGTTACATTTTAGATGCATATTTAAATCAGTTTGAATTTACATCTTGTGAAACTTGCCAGTCATGTCACAAAGATTAGATGACCATAGCTCTGTTTATTAGAAACAGAGAAAGAGTTAGTAAACTCTTGGGACTGATACATGATGATGTATGTAAGGTCTCCTGTCTACACATGCCTGGACTGGTTCTTTTTACTTCATTATATTCTCTGATAATCTCTCAAGATTCAGTCATTTGTTCCTGTTGAAACATAAGTCCGAACCATTTGAGATATTCACAGAATATAAGTTAGAAGTAGAGAACCAAAATACGGGTATAAGTATTATGTCCTATGATAAGATCATGGAGGAGAATACTTGTACATAGAATTCCTGGACTATTCTAAAGGAGAATGAGATTCTCACTCAGTGTTACTCCTCTGAATACACCACAGCACAACGGTGTATCAGGGCGGAGCAATTGCACAATATTAGATATGGTGTGCTCTATGATGAGTATTACAGAGTTACCTATTTCCTTTTGGGGTTATGCACTTGAGAAGCTGCATACCTATTGAATTAGGTTTGAATCAAATCACTGCCTACCACTCCATATAAGATATGGTATGGGAAGAAGCCATCTCTTAAGCGAGTTAAGATTTGGGGTTGTCCGGCCTATGTTTAAAGCAAAATCCGGACAAGATCGAGGCAGGATCAGTTCTGTCGAACTGGAAAGGTTCCAGCTATACAAAACTGCAGTTGATGATTTGACAGAACCATAAGATTCTATAGTTCCCGACGAATCTCAGCCTCTCCGCCGATCAAATAGGGTTCCTCATCCGCCTGAGAGATACCTCGGTTTCTCGATGACAGTGGGAGCAAGGATTGCATCATGAGATGATGACCCAACTATTTTCGAGCAGGCCATCGAGAGTAGGGACTCTGTAAGAATGGCTGGATGCTTAGTGATCTGAGATGGAATCCTTATACACCAACAAAGTATGGACTTTGGTTGCTATAACTGAAGGGTTAAATCCCCATCAGGAGCAAGTAGATCTTGAGAAGATTACTTGGTGTAGATGGAAAAGTTGAGACTTTCAAAGCTAGACTTGTTAAAGGTTTTCGTCATCGACCAGGCGTGGATAATGATGAAACCTTTTTCCAGTAGCTATGCTTAAGTCTATCCAGATCCTACTTACCACGGCTACATACCATGACTACGATATCTGGTGGTTGGGTGCCATGACTGCTTTTCTAAATACTGATTTAGAAGACAACGTCTATAAGAACACAGCCAGAGGTCTTCGTAAACAGTGGGAGCAGCGGAAACGTGTGCAAGTTGCTTTACATAATGAAGCAGGCATCGCGGAGTTGGAACGTCTGTTTTGATGTGATAGTCAAAGTGTTTGACTTCATCAAAATGGTAGACGAACCTTGTATATACAAAAGGGTAGTAGAGAGTAAGGTGGTCATCTTCGTATTGTACGTAGACAACATACTCTTGATAGGAAAAGAGTTTCCTATACTACGATCGATCAATCTCCTATTATCACAAGGATTCTCCAAATAGGATAAAGATGATACCTCCTAAATCCTGAGATTTGGACCTATGAGATAGATCTAAAGGGATAGTAGGGTTCTCACTAGGTATAGTGAGATTGTATCAATCGATCCTGGGGAGAATCACTGGAAGTGTTCCAGGGTGATAAAGACGACTGAATGTCAGTCACAGGCACTATCTTTACCCTCAGTAAAGGGACGGTATGTTGGATGAGTTCCAAGCTCGATACCGTGGCAATCTAGACGATAAAGGCTGGTAACTTCGCTATTGAAGATACTACCAAAGAGCAAGTTTGGGTGTATATTGGTTCATAAGATGAACTAGGTTCCTGCCATTGTATGACAATGGAAGCGTGGCTTCGACCCTGGAACCCTGGTCCCATCAGTGACCCAGACATATTCTGAGGCAGCATCACCTGATCATAGAGATAGTTAATCTCCAGGGTGATCGAGGTTAGGAGAGTAGACTTAGAGGACAACACGGCGGATCCACTCACGAAGGCCTTTTCCCAAAGAGAGACTTTTATGGGATGGTTGAGTATGTGATACTGCAACCACTGCTACAGATGGCCCTAGTGCAAGTGGGAGATTACTAGTTATATGTATGCCCTAGAGGCCATTACTGTACATTGGATGTATATTGTAGTGGATGCTGGGACATATATAGGTAGGACTTTCTTGCTCGACATGATAGTACGCTATCTAGTTGCTCTTTATCTTAACATGTATACTTCCCGTCACTCTGATTACATGTTGATAAAGCCCTTAGGATGTGTACTCGACTTCCAGGACTATGATGCAGATCATACTAGCGGGGCATGGATAGTCCATGAGTACATCCTTGAAATGTTCCTAGTCGAGGGAATATCGAGACGGGGCATCGATATTCCAGAGTAGACTAGCGCATATCTTCTCGACCCATGCGATGGGCGATGGATGATCCCATATCCATTGGTGTTTGACATCGGAGATGGTATGCGGGTGCTCAGTGGAGACTGGGTACACTGAACGGACTCGCCGAGAACTCCCAGATGGTATTATACCTCACGTCAGATGGCAGTTCCCTGGTGACACTGGTACAGCTTAGTCTGTTGACCTGAGATCGTCATAGAGTCTTGTGTGTCTCCCACTGTGCTTTGATTTCCACCCTACCACGGCTCTACTGAGTTGTGCAAACAGGTGGTTTTTGGGTACAGTCCCGATTCACATGGAGGCAATGAGCGATAGGAGGGAATTCGTCTCTCCCGGTATTGGGGGTTGATGTTGCGCAATGCTCGACTGGCCATAACAGGAAATCCCTGGCCAGGGTTGCAGTGATATACTGGTAAGAGTTATCAGTAGTTTCATGAATGTTATGGACCTTAAGTCGGCATGACTTATCGAGCTATTGGGGTCTAACGTTTACCACCCCTAGGCGAGATATACGACATATCAGACGAACAGACCGGACTGTACGGTAAGTGTTACTGGTTGGATTCGCAGGAGTGTGAGCGGGCTTGCTCGTCGATCTTCTGATCGCTCAATACCCGGGTGGCCGTTATGTTTAGCAGACTGCTTGCGGCTTGTGGGTTTTTGATATGATCATCATCCGCTGCCGGCGTATTGACGAGTCTTTAGAGTCCTACACAGAGGTTTCCTAGCTCAAGCGAAACGAAATAGGAGCGCATATGAGATATGTGCGGGACCTAGAATAATGCGTGTATGTGATACCGTATTTCATTCTCGCGATGAATGTGTGTCGAATGGTTGTATGCGATATAACCTAGTTATCGAATCAAGGATTGATTCGATAAGACGATACATTGGATACTAGCCGGTTATATGCGAAATGACCGGATCATTGAATCAAGTGTTGATTTAATGATTTAATGTATAATTATATATTTGATATATTACTTTGCATTAACTCGTATTGGTTCACTTTAAAAGGATTTTCTCACTTGAATTGCACATTGTATATGTGATATATTTTTGTGCACATCATTGTATCATGTTTGATGATACATTCTTCCTTGATTTTGTGTAAAGTATTGAACCATGGTTAGTTAGTGGTTAGGGTATCTTTTCATTTGCTTATTCATTTATCTTTTTATTTATTTCATTTAGAAAAGATAAAGAGAAAGATAAATGGTGGACTTATTTTGTTTTTAGTTGAAACATCTTGAAACCTTGACTAAGTCCACCATTCTTGTTTTTTCTCTAACCCTAACCACTTATATAACCTTGGTTAAATCTCTACACTAAACCATGGTTCTTGACATGATAAGTATCATATGGTTTTTATTTTTAAGAAAAACTTATCATATCATCTTCTTCTTTCTTCATCTTCTTCTTCAATGAAGAAAGCTTGCTACTCCAATGGCAAGTCATGAAATCTAGTGAGAAATCCAAAACTAAAGTTTACCCACTTCATATTTCTTCATCCTCTACCTCTTGCCAAGTAGTATAGGGTGTTTCCTTCACAAGTTTTTCCGACTTGGTGAAGTTTGAGCTTGTTCTAGCGATGCCTCGACGTAGATCATCTTCGGCATCGAACCAACGATCAAGCCCGCCCATTCTTCGATGATGCCGACGCTAGAGCCCAAGACATGATTTGGACAGCGAGTGGACTTCATTGCGGAGCCGTGGAGGTGGTGGACCGGATCTACAAAGGTTGTATATCTGTTCCCTTAGTTAAAATGTTAACTAGTTTGCTTGTTTCGCCTAAATATCTAGTAAACGATCCGTAGTCGGGTTTCTAGGCACCCGTAAAATTTGATTTGTGCATGTTTGATCACTTGTGAGACTTCACTAGGGTGCCTAGGATCCCTACACTTCCTTTCTTAATTCTTACCCTAAGCTCTATGAAAAACATACGCAACCGGTCTTTTAAACTACGGTATCACCACTACCTCGTAAGATAAGGTGCCGTAGGGAGCGGTGTGTGTATGTATGCATGGAGTCCTATAAAAATATGTGATGGGCAAGAAAGGGGTGAGAGATTTTCATCTCTCAAACCTTCCCTATTCCTAACCCTAACAAGTGAGGAATTACTCACTCATTAGGGAAATGATTAACAAGTTCTAAACTAGTTAACTAGGGCAGATAATAAAAATTATACTAAGGCAGAAATAAAATTAAGAACTAGGGCAGATAATAAAAGATCTTACTTTATTTGATGGCTCTCCCTAAACATTTACACTGAATCTAAATTCTGAATAGATGAAATAAAAAGTGGCATACCTCAAAGAGAGGTTTAGGATTGCTGTTTATAGAGCAAAGAAACTCTAAGGTTACAATCGAGTCACATCTGCATTTACAATTTTAACCTAAGAAAAACCTAGCTAATGCACCGACGCACCGACACGCGCGACACGCACCGACACGCGCGACGCACGGCCTCGGATCCGCAGCCTTAAGCTTGGTTTGGCCGTGGTTCCGCGGCCATATTGAGATCTTGATGCATCATTTCCTCAGGTCTTCTTCTGTTGCTTTGTTTTTTCTATTTCCTTCACTTGGTTTCTCAGATGGTCTAGTTACTTCCAGAATTCCACAGTGAATAATGTCGTGGACTTTACCGCTTGCTTTGTGTCGAAGTCTTAAACCTTGCGCTGCCTTTGTTCTTTGTGAAATTGTTCATTGATCATCATTTATTCTTCAAATTGTAGGCATGATCAAGATTCTTTCATTTGTTGGTCGTAGTCTCACTTTTGTATCGTCTTTTCATCTTTTTCACTGTTTTTGATCCGAGAACCTGTAACCTGCAACTATATAGCAGACATGGATCAAAAGCACCTGTTTATTTGTAAAATGATTAAGAATAGGGAATATAATAATGCAAAATTATGATATGAACAGAAAGCACCAGACCTAACACTTCATCTACTACTTCTTCCGGTCCCTCTAGGACAGGAGTTCATCAACTTGATCTCTTGATTGCAATGAAGGCCAAAATGGCTGCGATCACGAGAAAATTAGAAGCAACTGAGAGCAAATTCTCATCGCCTTCTCCTTCCCCTGCTCTTCCCACTCGTACCATCTTCGCTTGTTGTTCAGACCCATCGCATTTGACCGAAGAGTGTCCTTACAACCCACCTGCTCAAGGACAGGATCAAGTCAGTGCTGCATTTCAGCAAAGACAAAGAAATGATCCATATTCTTCTACTTACAATCCTGGTTGGAGGAACCACCCCAATTTCGCCTGGAATCAAAATCAGCAACAATTCCAAGGCATCAACAACTTTCAGAGGCCTTCTCCTCTTCAACAACAAGCTCAGCCACCAACTCAACATCAATAACAGCATCCCTTCCAACCCCAACTTATCAAAATCCACCGAAGAATTTTGCACCCAACAATTCTTTTCCTCAAAACAATTTTGTTCCGCCAAATAACGATAAGGTTTTCTCGCTAGAACGAAGTCTGGAGGCATTTGTAAAGCTATCAATATAATCAAGCACCAACATCCAGTCTTCCATTCAGTTTTTTGTGCAACACATTGCTGTGCAAGGGCAAAGCATCAAAACCATTGAAACCTAGATTGCACAACTGAATGCAGCTCTAAGCGAGCGAGAGAAGGGGAAGCTTCCATCTCAACCACTCCCAAATCCTAGTCACCCACATAATGCACATGTTGCTCTTGAACAAAAAAACCATAATGTGAGTGCTGTGACTACGTTGAGATCTGGAAGGATGCTGCACAATAACGTTGGCACAGATGAAGAAACCCCGGCCGCTTCTTCTTCTTCTTCTTCTTCTTCTTCTTCGTCTTCTGAGCCTGTTCTCCATTCTTCACAAGGCTCTACTTCTTCTGCTAATCCGAACGGATCCACATCTCACTCCATGAATACACCAGCACTGGGATCCGTTCCAACTCCACAATCTCCTCTACAAGCATTGGACTCAACCAATTTCCAAAACATTCCATTTCCAAACCGGTTGAGATCCAATAAACAAAATCCACACATAGAAAAGATTGTGGAGTTGTTTAAACAGGTTAACATTAACATTCCACTCTTGGATGCAATCCAACAAGTCCCTTCCTACGCAAAAATCTTGAAGGACTTGTGCACTAAGAAGAGAAAATCTCAGGTACCCAAGAAGGTCTACTTAGCCAGTGCCGTGAGTGATGCTCTTACCCAAACTTTACCTCAAAAATGAAAGGACCCTGGCTGTCCTACGTTTTCAATAACTATTGGGGATAAGAGCATCAATCGTGCACTCTTGGATCTTGGTGCAAGTGTTAACCTGCTGCCGTATTCAGTATATGAACAACTTGGTATAGGAGAGCTCAAACCCACACACTGTACTCTCCAAATGGCCGATCGATCTATCACCCATCCTAAGGGTGAGTTAGAGGATGTGTTAATAAAGGTAGGGGACATCATATTCCCTGTTGATTTTATTGTTTTAGACACACAACCTGTAGCTAACCCCCGGAATCAAATTCCGGTCATACTCGGTCGACCATTCCTTGCGACCTCGAATGCTATGATCAATTGTCGAAATGGTTCGATGAACCTATCTTTTGGAAATATGACAATTGAACTCAACATTTTTAGGTTGGGGAATCAGCCCTCCAAACCTAATGCTCATATACTAGATGTTTGTTCGATCCAAGAGATCGTCCCTGAGGACTGTGAGTTCGAAACTTTTTTGTTCGATCATAGCAATCTTGATGCCACTAGTGCTTTCCTCATTGAATCTGATACCGCTCCCGACAGTGATTATGAGTGTTTCACTTTCTTGAACGATCTTGACTTGTCGCCACCCGAGCTTGAATCCTTTGAATTTTTGGATAAGTTAACCGAACCATCCGACTCGGTCGTGTACACTCGTTTTGAGCCTTTGTTAGAATCCTTCGAGTTCGAGACATTTTCGCCGATTTTGCCTTCAATCGTTTCACCTCCAACGCTCAAACTCAAGCCGTTCCCGTCTCACCTCAAGTATGCTTACTTAGGTGAGAACGAGACCCTACCTATCATCATCTCGGCTTCTCTAGCTTCAGAGCAAGAGAAAGTCCTTCTGACGGTCTTGCAGAGCAATCGGCAAGCTTTTAGCTGGACTATAGCGGACATCAAGAGGATTAGTCCCTTGATCGTTGAACATCACATTCATATGATGGATGATGCCAAGCCAGCTAGGGATCCACAAAGACGACTCAATCCAGTCATGAAGGAGGCCGTGAGAAAAAAGATCGTAAAATGTCTTGATAGTGGTATCATTTACCCTATCTCTGATAGCTAGTGGGTGAGCCCGATACATGTTGTCCCAAAGAAGTCGGGCATAACGGTCATAACCAATGAGGCGAACGAGTTGATCCCTACTCACACCCAAACTGGGTGGCGAGTGTGCATAGATTACAGAAAACTCAATGCCGCAACGCGGAAAGACCACTTTCCGCTACCTTTTATTGACCAAATGCTTGAACGAATTGCTGGACACGAGTACAACTGCTTTTTGGATGGCTACTCCGGCTATAACCATATTCCCATCACCGAAAAGGACCAAGACAAAACACCGTTCACTTGTCATTTCGGTACATTTTCTTATCGCCGCATGCCTTTTTGGTTATGCAATGCACCCGCTACCTTCTAGCGGTGTATGATGGGAATTTTTTCAGACATGGTGGAAAATTTCTTGGGGATATTCATGGATGATTTCTCCATTTTTGGTGATTCCTTTGATCTGTGTTTACAGCATCTCGACGCTGTCCTTATCCGGTGTAAGGATAAAAACCTAACTTTGAATTGGGAGAAATGCCACTTCATGGTGCGCGACGGTAATTTCTTAAGACATATCATCTCGCAAAATGGCATTGAGGTGGACAAAGCTAAGATTTTGGTCATTTCCAATCTTCCGCCTCCCAAATGCGTCCGAGACATTCGAGCTTTCCTTAGCCACGCCGGTTTCTATAGACGGTTCATCAAGCACTTTAGCAAGATTGCTAGGCCCTTGACTCTTCTGCTAGCCAAGGACACCACATTTGATTTTGACTCGAGCTGTATGAATGCGTTCGAGTCATTAAAAATCTCACTCACTTCTGTTCCCGTACTTTCTTCTCCTGACTGGACGTATCCATTTGAGATTATGTGCGATGCATCTGATTTTTCCATTGGTGCTGTCTTTGGATAGCACATCGATAAGATGCCGCATGTAATATATTACGCTAGCCGAACCTTGAACGATGCCCAATTGAATTACACAACAACCGAGAAAGAATTCTTGGATGTTGTGTTTGCATTAGAAAAGTTCAGGCCCTACTTGATCGGCTCTCCAGTCATTGTTTACACTGACCATTCTGCTCGTCCCCATCTTTTTCCAAAGAAGGACGCAAAATCTCGGATGATACGTTGGATCCTCTTACTCCTAGAGTTTGATCTTGTCATTAAAGACAAAAGAGGATGTGAAAACGTAGTGGCCGACCATCTTTCACGACTTCCATCTTCGCCGACGCTTTCACTTCCAATAAACGACGTTTTCCCAATGAACAGCTCTTGACAGTGTCATGCGAACCCCGGTTCGCAGATATTATGAATTATTTAGCAACAGGATTACTACCGAATGAATGGTCAAATCAGGACAGACTCCGATTCTTATCCCAGGTAAAGCACTTTTACTGGGACGAACCCTATCTGTTTAAATACTCTCCCGACCAGATTATTCTCGGTGTGTGCCTAATAATGAATTCTACAGTGTGCTGTCATTTTGCCACGATCAAGTGTGTGGCGGGCATTTTGGCCTCAGAAAGACAGCCGAGAAGATCTTGCAGTGTGGTTTCTACTGGCCACAACTCTTTAAAGACACACATGATTACTGCAAGACGTGCTCCCGGTGCCAACACTTGGGCTGGATATCCAGGAGAAACGAGATGCCGCTCCAACCAATCTTGGTTGTGGAGATTTTTGATGTTAGGGGGATTGATTTTATGGGCCGATTCCCATCTCTTTTAGGAACTTGTATATTCCTCTCGCTGTTGATTATGTTTCTAAGTGGGTCGAGGCTGTGCCCAGCTGGACTAACGACAACAAGGTTATCGTTAGGTTCCTTAAGGAAAACATTTTCTCCCAGTTTGGACACCCCCGCCCAATCATTAGCGACAATGGAACTCATTTCTGTAATAGGACTTTCGAGTCCTTGATGCGGAAATATTCCATTAATCATAAGCTGTCAACGCCCTACCACCCCGGAACATGTAGGCAGGCCGAGCTTTCTAATCGGCAAATCAAACAAATTTTGGAGAAAACGGTTTCCAAAAACCGTAAGGATTGGTCTTTAAAGCTTATTGATGCCCTTTGGGCATTTTGAACTACTTATAAGACCGATCTTAGCATGTCTCCTTATCGTCTTGTTTACGGAAAGGCTTGCCACCTTCCAGTGAAAATTGAGCATCGTGCATTTTAGGCAATTAAGGAGTTGAATTTATCTCTTGATAATGTGGGCAGCCAACGGAAGCTGTAGTTAAACGAATTGAATGAGCTTCGGGATGAAGCTTACGAAAATGCGGTTATCGTTAAAAACCGAACTAAGGTGTTTCACGATAAACACCTTACGTGAAAAACTTTCAAACCTGGTCAACAGGTACTTCTTTACAACACCCGGTTACATTTCCATCCCGGTAAGCTCAGATCTCGATGGAAAGGACCATTCTTTGTGCGGACTGTATATCAGCACGGTGCGGTTGATTTAGAAAATCCTGAGGACGGTTCACTCTTGAAAGTGAACGGACATAGGTTAAAACCGTTTCTCACCGCTGACCCTTCGGAGAAGCTCCTGATGTTGCAGGAGCCGGTTTACATCGACTAATCTTCCTCTGCTTACCACCAAACTTTGGTTATCCAGCCATAAACAGTGAAAACACTGTTTCAAATAAGTTTGGGGGTATGTCACACTTGTAATTATAAAAAAAAATTAAATTTTTGGGGGTATTTTTGTAAATATTCAGTTCTAATGCATAAATAAATAAATAATACAATTTTTTCTTTACAAAATAAATTCCTCTTTTTAATGGGTCCTTTCTGCAAATAACAAAAAGACACCTTATAAAAGCGAGCCCTACCCCTCCTCTGAATTTACAGAACCCTAATTCATCCCACCTTCAAAACCCTAGCCGCCGCTCCAAGTTCCGCAGCGAGATCTCCTCCCGCCGCCGCGCTTCCGCCGCACAAGCCTTCTTCTGCCGCGCAACCGCCGCCTCTTAGATTCTTCACCCTCTGAATTTTTCAGAGGTGGTTTGCATTTCTCTGATACTCTCTGTAAAATTTTTAAATTTCTGCACTTCTCTGTCATGGCACCCACACTTCAGTTTGAAAGAGATTTTTCCCAGTTGTTTGCACATAATTTGTACGCTATCTATTTCGGCGATGAGATCCGAAAGCACGGATGGAACTTTTTACTATTTAACCATCCGAATGCATTCGCGCTTACGGATCTAGTTGCCCGTTTTTTTGAATGTATGGAGGAAGGCTGTCTTGCACAACACGGGTACATTAGATTAATGTGGGGGGATAGGGAAGTTTTAATTGATAGGGACTTCGTTCACGAAGTCACCTTTATACCACGACTCCCCATTCACGACCAACCCCTCCATTTTGAAGACTACCTACCATTGATTAGAAACGACTGTTCTAGGGAGCCACGAAAAGGCATCTAAGATCGCACGCTATTTGCGAACGTTTTAACTATGTGCCGTTGGGCACAAAACAATATTTTTGGTAGTTCGCACAATACAACATTTTTCACACCATCCCTACATATAGTGCACACATTGATGACACGAAACCCAAGCTATGACATGTGTATTGTATTGCTTCACTCAATTGGCGTCGGGAAACGGGCGGCCAATTATCCTTGCCCTATGTTGCTGATACAACTGTGTCGAAATTTCCTCCCTGTTAAGGAATTTGAATTTTATATGGATGGTGGGATTCCAATTCGACCCTTTCTTGAGAGTGTCTCCACGTCGTACATACGATTACATGATGTTTGGTCGCACACCGAGCCGACCGAGGACATGATGGCCAAGACCCCTAGCTCAAGCTCGACCGCGAGCGATGAAGAGCTTACCCCCGCTGTGCAAGAGCGTTTGCTTAGAAGAACCTAAAGGGGGTAGAACGATTGATAGGGATGATGACCAACTTGGATCAACGAGTAACGGGTCAGGAACAGGGAATGGCCACCGTACTGGCCAGAGAGGAACGATCCCGCTCACGATCGAGGTGACGGAGGGCTGATAGAGGAGAGGCTGGGACCAGTGAGGCCGCGTCTAGTAGACACTGCAGGGAGCAGTGAGGATACTGCTATTAATAAGTTTGGGGATGAGGGTATTGTAAATAGTTATCTGTGCATTGCACTGCATGTTTTTAATTTTTTTGGTACATATTTGTTTTTGCTCTGCATATTTAATTCCGCATTGCATCTTTATAAAAATTAATATATATATATATATATATATATATATATATATATATATAAATTGAAAAATTTTAAAATTTTAAAAATTAAAAAGTTCAATTTTGGCCATAATTGACTTAAGTTTAACATGACAGTTGACTAGTTAGGAAAAACTAGATCCTAAAATTAGTAAATTAAAATCCCTAAAATTAAACTTTCTTAAAGTTTAACTGTAGAAAATATACGTCCTTGTAGTTTATTTAGAAATAGGCAAATTTTGAGTTCAGTTCTTCGGCTAAATCGAAATAAGGGAAGAGTATTGAAAGCTCTATTTGAAGTATAAATCTGAAAAATAATTCTGAACCTTAAGTTCAAATTCTGAAAATATATACCCTACTTTACGCACTCACACACATCTTGAAACTTGGGATAGTAGAGAATACCTTGAAATGCTCTTGTCTAAAATCCTTAGTATGAAGGAAAATAAAATAAAATTATAAGTGGTGAATAAAGAGATAAAAAAATGAACACTGGTTTTATAATTACTTAAGGCAACATAAATAAAAAATATAGCGAGGGTGCTTTATCACCTAATGCCTTAACCAACTGGTTTTGGAGTCACTGCTAAGCCTTAGGTATTGCAAGATGAGGAATTACGCCTAAATGCGCAAGCACATTTTGTAATCAGTCATTTATTATCTCAAGAAGTATTAATGGTCGCCAGAAGGATGTGTGAGCAATTTCATCTAAAATTCACCAACTAAAAGTATTTTGGAAGATGGACAAGAGTATGATAGCTTGAATTGAATTTTCAAGTGTAGGGGTGATAATTACACACACGTAGGGGTATATCATTGGAGTTTAGAGGAGAGATAGGAATAAAAGATAGGGCTTGTATTTTCATTAGAGATGATAAAAATTCCTAAGTTAAGATTGCACCATAGAAGGAAAACTTAGGAGATGCTGAAAGCTTTATAAACTGGCAAAACGTATATGATCTTAAGATAAATAAAAAGGAAGTGTGAAAAATATGGGTTGATGATTTCTAAGTTGAAGATAATAGAATTTCTTGCTAGAATACTGAATTAAAAAATTAGAGTCAACGGCTAAATTGATCGTATTTTGTGGGTAGTATCCGCTGAAAACCCTCAGGAGACAACACTCCTCTTAATAGGGACACCTAGAGGTTTAACGGCTTGTTGCACAAGCTTAGTGCAATCGCGTTCGCTGCGAAAGTGAGGCTAGGATTTTTCGAAAATAAAATTGGCTTTGCTCAGGATGAGCAAAAGATAAGTTTGGGGTATTTGTTCATATCAGATTTTTGCATTTTTATATCACCCATTCTTAATCACATTGCATATAAGTAGTACTTTTGATCCATGTCTACTAAATAGTTGTAGGTTATACGTTCTCAGCTCTTTAAAGTGAAATTCATGAAAAGTCGTAACAAATGCGGGACTACGACAAACAACAGATGAGTATTGATCTCCGCTAACCATCCGTATAATACCGCCTACCAGTTCATGGGACAAATGGAAAATCATTAGGCACTTCAATGCACAAAGCACAAGGGCAGCACAAGATCCAAGACTTCAACGCGGAGCTCAAGGCAAAAATCCACATCATTCTGCACTGTTGGAAATCTGGAAGGAAATTGAAGAGATTCTGAGAAACCAAGAGGATAAAATATACGATAAAAGCAACATGAAAAAGACCAGAAAGTTTGATGCCCCAAGTCCACCAAATGGCCACGGAACCGCGGCCAATCAGGCACTTTTGCCGCGGTTCCGCGGCCGCGTTCTGCACATGTCGGTGGCAGTGTCGGTGCTTTGACTCTGCTCTCTTGAGGTAGTTTTGTAATTTTGTGTATGGATCAGAATGTAAACCTAAGGTTTTCCTATCTATAAATAGGAGAGCTCAAAACCAAATAAAGCATGCCTCTTTTTATTTTTAGATTTAGAATTTAAAATTCTCTATGAGAAATTGTAGTGAGTTTTTGAGAGGTTATCAATAAAAGCAAGTTCTTTTTATTTTTCTCGCATTTTTATTATCGCATTTTATTATCTGCAATTTTTATTTGTTATTCTAGCAGTAGAATTTATTTATTGTTTTTCTTTTGTTTTCTCTTTCTTTTATTTTCCTTTTTTTCCTTTTACCAACGATGATGCTTGAGTAAGATCCTTGCCAAGGTGAGGTCTCGAATAGCTAGTTGTCAAATTCTTCTTAACCTAAAATTCTGTCTACCTACCCTTTTGTTTTATTTTTTTCTTTTTAATTGGTGAGTAATTTCTCACTTGTTAGGACAGGAGAAGGAGGGTTTGAGTGAAGGAAATCTCTCTCACTCCATTCTTTGCCCAACAACTTAATTCGGACTGCCTTTAATTGACCCATAATCCGCTCAATACGGTACCCTATCCTACATGATAGCGGTGATTCCTTAGTTAGACCGGTTGTGGCTGAATTAACCGGAGGTTTGGGTTAAGAGCCAAGAACGGACGGACAAGGACCAAAAGGAAGAAACTAAGCATGGAAAGCCTAGCTTATACTTGTAAGTCTCTTCCTGGTCGTGATAATCCCCGTTGTTGCCGATTACCTTAACACCGATATTAATAACTAAGGCGTTGAAAGAAGTGAGGAATTCCTAAAACTTGAACTAACCTAATCCTAACCCTACCAAGCTTTTTATCATCTTTTATCTCATTAGTAGAACTTAAAACAAATCACCAATCTTTTGGATTTAACTCGTTAAAACATAAAGAAAAAGATTCCATCTTCCTGTGGATCGACCCGTACTTAACCGACTAGCTACCAAGAGACACCGTCTTGATTGCGGTAATTAAAAATTAAGAACACAGAAAATCTCTCACCAATCACTTTGCAAAACTTTTTCAGCCGTCTTTCTGGGTCCAAAATGTCCCCCACAAGCTTGGTCATGGAAGAAGGACAGATCACTTCTTGTCTCAGAGTTAGATATGCACCGTCTAATAATCTGATCAGGGCAATATTTGAACAAATATGGTTCATCCCAGTAAAAGAATTTAACCTGGGAGAGAAATTTAGACTTGTCCTGATTCGAACAAAAAGAGGGTGTTTCTCCGATGACTAGAAAGTTCACGATATCAGGGAACCAGGGTTCGACTGATACGGAGAGAAGTTGTTCGTCAGGGAACTGCTCATTGATTGGAACTTCCTCGGTTGGTGCATTTGGCAAGTGAGACAAATGATTGGCCACAAAATTTTCGGTTCCCTTCTTATCTTTGATGGTTAAGTCAAATTCTTGAAGAAGGAGAATCCAACGTATCAATCTGGCCTTGGCATCCTTTTTTGCAAAGAGGTGCTTAAGCGCAGAGTGATCAGTGTAAATTATGATGTCTGTTCCGATCAAGTAAGGACGGAATTTCTCAAGCGCGTACATAACAGCTAAGAATTCTTTCTCTGTGGTGGTGTAATTCAGCTATGCGTCATTCAACGTCCTACTCGCATAATGGATAACATGCAGCTTCCTTTCAAATCGATGTTCTGAGACAACACCTATCGCAAAGTCAGAAGCGTCGCACATTAGCTCAAAAGGTTCACTCCAGTCTGGTGCACTTAAAATCGGAGCAGAAGTGAGTTCCGACTTCAGAAGCTTGAACGCATAAAGGCACTCAGAGTTCAAATCAAAGGGAGTTTCTTTAGCCAGTAAAGAAGTCAAGGGTCTAGCCAGTTTGCTAAAATCCTTGATGAAATGCCCGTAAAAACTGGCATGGCCTAATAACGCCCTTATGTCACGGACAGTCCGTGGAGGTGGGAGGCTTGAAATGACGTCGATTTTTGCCTTATCGACTTCAATACCTTTTCAGAAATGATATGGCCTAAAACGATGCCGTGTTTGACCATGAAATGACACTTCTCCCAGTTGAGTGTGAGGTGTTTTTCTTTGCATCGTAGCACGACTAACTCCAGATGCCTCAAACGCTCAGAAAATGAATCTCCAAAAATGGAGAAATCATCCATAAAAACTTCTAAGAATCACTCTACCATATCAGAGAAGATGCTCATCATGAACCGCTGAAATGTTGCAGGTGCATTGCATAGCCCAAAGGGCATGCGACGGTAGGCGAAAGTACCAAAAGGACAAGTGAAGGTTGTTTTGTTCTGATCTTCTGGATCCATATGGACTTGATTGTAGCTGGAATACCCGTCTAAGAAACAATAATAGACATGTCCGGCTAGGCGTTCAAGCATTTGATCAATGAAGGGCAGCGGGAAATGGTCCTTACGAGTGGCTGCGTTGAGCTTTCTGTAATGAATACAAACTCTCCATCCCGTTTGTGTGCGGGTTGGGATTAGCTCATTTTCTTCATTCGTGATTACAGTGAGTCCCGGCTTTTTTGGTACCACGTGAATGGGGCTAACCCATTTGCTATCAGATATGGGGTAGATGATCCCATTGTCCAGACACTTCAGCATTTCATTCCGTACTGCTTCTTTCATCACCGGGTTAAGCCGGCGTTGAGGATCTTTGAAGCGTTTGGAATCATCCGTCATATGAATTATGTGCTGGAAGATAGCAGGGCTGATTCCTTTGATATCAGCCATTGACCACCCAATCGCTTACATGTTCTTTCTCAGAATGTCCATGAGGGCCAACTCTTGCTCAGGCGCAAGGTTGGTTGCAATTATAACTGGAAGCGTTTCGTTATTTCCCAAGTACGCATACTTGAGGTGGTCAGGAAGAACTTTGAGGTTGAGTTTTGGTGGCTCCTCCACAGATGGTCTCACTTCAGGGGCCGGTTCATTACGAAGTGGTTCAAATTGGGGGCCCCAATGTGCGTAGGACGCCTGTTCAGGATTTAGCTTCTTAAGGAAAAGATGCTCCTCAAAAAACAGTTCTTCAAATGTTTCGTCACGACACGCATTTTTTAATTCAAATGTCCCCTCCTCAGACATATCGTATATAGCGTTGACTTCAAAGGTGTCGTCGTGTTTCTCGCTCGCTTGGTTTCCTAGCGTGAAGATGTTGAGGTCAACTGTCATGTTTCCAAATGAGAGTTTCATGGATCCATTGCGACAGTTGATCAACGCGTTGGATGTGGCTTGGAAAGGCCATCCTAATATGATCGGAATCTGACCACTGGGATTGGCGACAGGTTATGTCTCCAATACAATGAAATCTATGGGGAATATGAATTCCCCGACCTTGATTAGAACATCATCGATTTCTTCCCTCGGCACCTTCATTGATCGATTTGCCAGTTGCAGGGTCACTTTAGTAGTCTTTAGTTCTCCCAATCCCAGTTGTTCGTAAACTGAGTAGGGGAGAAGGTTCACGTTGGCCCCTAAGTCTAACAAGACGCGGTTGATTTGCTTGTCCCCGATAGTGCAAGAAATAGTAGGACAGCCAGAGTCCTTATATTTTACCGAGATGTATTTGGACAAGACATCGCTCAGAGTGGCGGCCAAGAAGACAATTTTGGGCACATTTGTGCGTCGTTTTTGTGTGCACGGGTCCTTAAGAAATTTTGCATATGCCGAAACTTGTTGAACTACGTCCAACAAAGGAATGTTGACCTCACAGGGTTTAAAAACTTCTAACTCCTTTTCCATATTTGCAGAAGGCTTCTTTGATTTCAACCTATTGGGATAGGGAGCCTTCAAGTTTGAAGGAGTTGCAGATGGAAGAGGTGCAGAAGGCGGGAATGTTTTTGCTGGAGCGTCGGGACAGATTTGAGGTGAATTCTCATGTTGCTTTGAAGGATGTGCTGTTGGATATAGTGCCCTCAGAGTCAATTATTGGATCACAGGCACGTGATTGCAATGATTGAGGAGGACCTATGCCGGTAGGACAGTCTTACTCGAGATGATAGTATGCTATCTGGTTTATCTTTATCATCGTGTACTGCTTTAGGTGACCTTACGAGTCGCTATTACACGTTGATAGAGCCCTTAGGATTCTTGCTTGACTACCAGCAGTATGAGGGCGATCATATACGTGAGAGCTGGAGTCTATAAGCACATCCTTAAAAGGTCCCTAGTCATGGGAGTTTCGAGACAGGGTATCGATTCTCCAGAGTAGACTAGAGTATACAGTCGAGACCCCGACGAGGGGCGGTGGCCGGTCTCATAAGCCACTGGTGTCAGTTGGTTCACCTAAGATGTATACAGGTGCTCATTGGGTTATGAGTACACCGGACAGGACTCACCGGGAACCTGCTAGTTGGGATTATACCAGACGTCAGATAGCAGTTCCCTGGTGACATGTGTACAGGTTAGTTCATCGATCTGAGATCGTCATTTATCTCGTGTGAGTTCCCACTGTGCTTTGATTACTAACCTACCACGGCTCAAAGGAGTCGTGCAAACAGGTTTTAGTTGGGTACAGTCCCGAGCCACATGGAGG